>CM067562.1:7315000-17315000 GCA_034509755.1 Anisodus tanguticus | reverse complement strand
TTTTTTAACTTTGATATAATATTTAATAGTAGGAAGATTTGTAGAGAGATAAATTGAAAGATGGTAGGAAGATATGTGAGAAAAATGAAGAGAAAATGAGTTATTTATAGTTGAGAAATATGATTAAAGTGTAAATATATTAACTTAGGGGTTAAAAATAAATATTAAGGGAGTGGGGGGGGGGGATGGTCGTTATAGCCGTTGCACAACGACCAAAATTGAAATTTGGTCGTTGTTGCAACGGTTATTTTTGCAAAGGGGGACGGGTCGGGTCGGGTCAGGATCGAGACGGGCGGGACGAAGCCAGACCCCGTCCCGAGTTCGAACCCCGACCCCAGCAATTTTTTTTTTAGTTTTGGGGGATCGGGATGGGGCGGGCCGGGTATCGGGGTCAGGCTGATCCGACCCACTGGACTGCCTTAGATAAGACTAGGAAATGAAGAATATGAGTTATACTCTCTAGGTATACTAGGATTATTAGTAATTTATGAATGGAACGCAAACTAAGATTTGTTTTTCTCTTTAACACAAAGTTAAACCAATTTGTTAAATTTCTTTTCTTATCTAGAATGGTGTAACATACGGTCTAGTTGCACTTCCCTATTTAGTTGAGCTTGAAAATTGAATTTTTGTGACGCGACAACACTGTATACCATTGATGGTTTTTAACTAATGATCCATTACATTTTGCAGATATTTGGTGGAGCATTTGGGTCCCTAACCATTTGAACTCGGAAAGAAAGAAAGAAAATGGTGATTCCATATTTATGCCATTTGTTTGAAAGGTTGTTGGTTTAAATCTATGATAGGTTACTTGATAATCTGTTTAAGAATGCAAGCATCTACCTAATGTCCCTTGCGATCCACACTAAACTAAATTCGAGCAAAAGAAAGAAAAAACTTATTTTTTGCTCAAACATTTTTCATAATGTTTTTCTAATTTCCCAACTTTTGTCATAATAAAAGGCAGATGGCAAACAGTTGTTGGTCAGAGGGAGCCTTAATTCCCGGGAGGAATACGTATATTACAGAGAAGAAACAGTTTTAAGAATACTGTTCCTATTTTGGTTGGAGCGTGGCTGTAATGATTGAAGTTTCAAAACTTTATAACATGAAAAATACCAAAGGACACCTTTAAATCAAGTGCTACTAATTGATCTGCTCGACCTTTGTCTAAACAATGAAGAAAAGGACATCCCTTTTGGTCCCCCCTCTTCACTTTTTAGTTTTTACCCATCCCCTTCACACAGTAAAATGTTTGCCTTAAAGGGGTACAGTAACCTAATAATTAATGTGGTGGGTGAAAATTACATGCTATCAAGGCTTATTTGTCTGGGAACAAGTTATACGGGAATTAGTTTTCCTTAGATTATTTATTTAGAAATTATTTTATTCTTAATGTAGAATAAAAATAACACTAGAATTTTGAGATAAAATAAATTAGTTATCTCAGAATTATGGAAAAAATTCATCTCAAAATTAATTATCTCTTATTTCAAGTACCAAACGAATCCTTAGAGTTCAAATAAGGTACTTTTTCTCATTGACTTAATTTTTGGTGGACAGTACACATTCGGAGGCAAATGTAGCTCCTAAAGCAATGGTTTTATTTGAACACTATTTTCGATGCATAATATAGATATATACTGTGGAACCCACATAATTTTCAATAAAATATTAGATTAAATTAAAAATATGTAAAGGGAAATGAGTTTACGAATTAAAACTTTAAAAGTTATACTCATTTAGTTTAAAGTCTAGCTTTGTCTTTATCTACACTAATAATAAAAGGAGATAATCCCAATAAGTATATACTGTAGGGTTTTATTGGGTTTAAAACATATAAGTAGGCACAACAGAAGTTTAAAATTTTATTCTACTTACTCTAACAATTTCTTCTGGTATGATTATATGACAATCAAAACATGTTACATAAAACGTGAACACTTACAAGTTGTATTATCTGAAGTCTTTTACTTAGGGATTACACGCGATTGTCCCTTCGACTGCAAGCACAATGCTACGGTGCATTCATCTGTCAAGAAAGTTAGAAAATCTTGCCAGAGGTTTGAGAGAGTTTTATCTTAGACTCTAAGTCTAGAATTGTTTATGTTTATTATTATGTCTGTTTGTATGTTAATAACTAGAGATTAGTGCGGTATATATAGTGGTTTTTAGGTCACAAAATGGATTAGGGTTGGGCTCCAAACCTGGCCCAAAACCGAGGTGCAGTGGGCCAGTCTGACTAGGCCCACTGCCGGGTCGGCGCAGCCTAGCAAGCGCCGCGGTGCCTTACGTAAATTTATGTTTCCCATTTTTATTTAATATATATATTCAGCACATTAAATCTAAAATCTAATTTTGATTTAATTAAATAATTTACATCCAATAGAAATTATCTCATAGTTATTATCAATTTAAATATCTCGATTCCAAATCGAATATTTAATATTCTTTCAATACACCCTTAGACCGAAAAGACAATCGACATAGTGTGACCCTATAGGCCTTCACATATCGACACTAATCCAATTAAGGTCCATACGGAACTCCTAGACTGCGCCGTATGACGAACTCAATATGTGAAGTACGTTTACATGAATCCAGCAAACATAACCTTTATGTGAGATGCTAAATTTCTTTCATTCGCGACACACTCGATCAAGCTTAGGATTTGACATGTGTCTATCCAAATGACTTGATCACTTTATCTCATCCATATTAGTCGACAACTAGACCATGTTCTAAATATGTCTCTTGCATTGGCCAATGACTTGGTCGACCTAATATCACTGAGAAGTTGAGTGTTCTCTCGAATATTCAATCGAGGAATGAATCCTATTCTTGGCGCAACTACCACCTTAATTTACATTATATTGCACCGAACACAAGCCGTATCTTATCCTATAAGGAGTTTAAGCTTAGGACAGAGTCAAAGTACATTACTATGTAAACAAGGTGCGTATTGACCTCAAGTCAAAGGACCTTCATCTCCCACACGCTGATAACACTTTAGACATGTATAACAAATAGTTTATCAGCAGGGCATACCAATACTTTCCAAAAGTATCCATGTGTCCATCGCTAGTAACCATTACTAGTAGCAAGTGAGACATACTACATTCTCTAAGAATGTGACGCAGACCACATGTCGACTTATAACATATCATCGATATCCCATTCTCGATGATCATTAGTCGAGGCTATTTTAGAGTTACGCTCTATCATCAATATCTCACTCTATTAATGACAACTAAGCTCAAGAGATGCACATTAATGAACAATTACAAATAATTCAATAATAATTCAATAATCGCAAATGCCATAAATATTAATCTTATTAATAATATGAATGTGTTCAAGTAAATTTGTCCCTAATAATGATTGTCTCTAGGACATACATACTTTCAATCTCCCACTTGGCCTAGAGCCAATCTCCGATGTATCTAACACCCATGTTTTCAAAATGACCATTATGCCTAACTAAGCTTAATGGTTTAGTAAACGGGTCAGCTAGATTATCATCTGTGGGAACATAGTCTAATCTTATTTTTTCACTTTTCACCATCTCCCTGAGTATGTGGTATTTCCTCGGTACATGCTTGTTTCTGTTTGTTGATCTTAGTCCCTTAGCTTGCGCATTCGCACCAGTGTTATCACAATAAATCGTTATTGGACAAGTGGCACTTGGAACAACCCCTAGTTCCTTCAGGAACTCAGATATCGCGACAACTTCTTTACCAGCTTCCGATCCAGCAATGTACTCAACTTCAGTTGTCGAATCAACAGTTGTAGCTTGCTTGGAACTTTTCCAACTCACTATTCCGCCATTGAAAATGAAGGCATATCAAGATTGAGATTTGAAGTCATCAAGATCTGTCTGGAAGCTAGCATAAGTGTACCCAGTACACACTAGCTTCTCTTGTCCACCATAGACTAAGAAATATTATTTAGTTCGTCTAAGATACTTAAGAATACTCTTGACTGATTTCCAGTGTTCTTCCCCAGGATTCTATTGAAATTTGCAAGTCATACAAAGTGCATGGACTACATCTGGCCTCGTACAGGTCATGGCATACATGATAGATCCTATAACTGAAGCATATGGGATTCTTTTCATGCATTCAAGTTCTGCAACAGTAGAAGGACTACCCTTCTTTGATAACTTGATGCCTTGACCCATAGGAAGACTTCCCTTCTTGGAGTTTTCCATAGAGAAATATCTTAGCACTTTGTCTATATATATGGACTGTGACAGCCCCAATAATCTATTAGGTCTATCTCTATAGATCCTAATTCCAAGAATGTAGCAGGCTTCACCCAAGTCCTTCATCATGAATGTGCTGGATAACCATTCCTTGACTGATTGCATGAGAGTCTTATTATCTCCCATTATTAATATGTCATCTACATATATAACAATGAAGACAATACCCCCTTCCTTGCGCTTACTATAAACACAAGGATCTTCTTTGCTTCTAACAAAGTCAAACAATTTGACTGCTTTGTCAAAGAAAATATTCCAACTCCTTGAGGCTTGCTTAAGTCCATAAATGGACTTCGGTAGCTTGCACACTGCTTTGGGCTTAGTCTTGGATGTAAAACCCTCAAGTTGTATCATATACACCTCCTCAATTAGGTTACCATTGAGGAAAGCAGTTTTAACATCCATTTGCCAAATGTCATAATCATAGTATGTGGTTATTGCAAGCAAAATCCGAATGGACTTAATTTTCGCAACAGGTGAAAAGGTTTCATCATAATCGACCACATATCGTTGATTATAACTTTTAGCCACCAATCTTGCCTTATAAGTTTGTACCTTGCCATATGCATCAATCTTCTTCTTGAAGACCCATTTGCATCATATGAGTCTAACCCCTATTGGCAAATCAACCAAGTTTCAAACTTGATTGATGTACATCGAGTCCATCTCAGATTTCATGGCTTCTTGCCATCTCTGCGAATCAATGTCTAACATAGCTTCGATGTAGGTTGTAGGTTCATCATCTTCAGGAATATCTATCTCATTGTGTGTTTCAACAAGGAGATTAAGTCTTTCAGGCGGACGATGAGTCCTAGTAGTCCTACAGAGTTGATTATTGTGTGTTTCAGTGTTTGTTGCATTCTAATTGTGAGAATGTCTTTGTGTGCTGGACAATCCATCACCTTGAGAGCTTTCAGGAATGTCATTTTCATGTATTTCCTTAATGGAATGATGTACAACCATTGTATCATCTTCCATTGGTTGTGTATGAGAGCCTTGTATTTCTGCACTATTTCTCACAGCACTCCCACTAGCTGAAGGGCGTACTCTAAGTACCCAATCTTAACCAGATACTCCCACTGAATCCTTGTCTAGGTCATTCGACAAGGGTTCAACTTCTGTGTTATCTTGTGGTTCTTGAATTTCTTCAAGTTCTATCTTATTGCAGCTCTGTTCCTTGTAGACATAGTCTTCTTCAAGAAAAGTTACATTTCTGGAAACAATGACCTTATGTTCTCCAGGAAGATAGAAATAGTATCTCTTAGTTTCCTTTAGATACCCCATAAAATAATATTTCTCACTTTTAGATTCCAACTTGTTAATAAGCATCTTCTTTACATATGCAGGGCACCCCCAGGGTCTCATGTGTTTAAGTGTTGGCTTCTTGCCATTCCATATCTCATATGAATTTTTTTTTCTATTGACTTTGAAGGAACCCCGTTCGTAATATAAATTGAGCTTTGCAATGCATAGCCCCAAAGGTATGTTGGTAGAGCCGAGAAACTCATCATGGATCTAACTATATCTAATAGGGTTCGATTTCTCCTTTCAAAGAACACCATTCATCTCGTGGCGTTCCGGGAGGTGTCCATTATGATTGGACTTCATGAAGCTTCAAGTAATCCAGAAATTCATTACTTAAGTATTCACCTCCTCGATCTGATCGAAGGGTCTTGATACTTGTTTCAAGTTGTTTCTCTACTTCTGACTTGTACTCATTGAATTTCTCAAAGGCTTCGGACTTGTGTTTCATAAGATACACATGCCCAAACCTTGTGAAATCATATGTACAAGTGATGAAGTAAGTGAAGCCTCCCTTAGCTTGAGTTGAAAATGGCACACATACATCAGTGGCTTGTTGGCCATCTTTCCTCTCAAGCAAGATTCACAGTTGCTATAGGACTCCAAGTCAAATGGTTCCAGGTAGCCTAACTTTCTTAATCATGCTATCCTTGATTCATTGATGTGACCAAGTCTACAGTGCCATAAGTAGGTGGGGTTTCTTGGATTACTTATCTTAGCTCGTTTATTTTGTACATTGAAAATTTCACGACTACAGTTTAAAATATACAATCCATCCACAAGCGGAACATTTCCACAAACAAAACCATTAAAAGACAGTACATAACTGTCATTGGCAATAAATGAAGAAAACTCCTCAATGTCTAACATTGGGATAGAAATGATATTCCTCATTAATGAGGGAACAAAATAACAATTATTTAGTTATAAACAAAAGACTGAAGGTAAATCTAGTCTATAAGTTTCCACGTGTTCAGCATCCACTCGTGCTCCATTTCTAACACGCAAGTCTACCTCCCAAAGTCCAACCTTTCGGCTGTTAAGTAGGCCCTGCACATTACTACAAATGTGCGAGCCACAAGCGGTATCCAATACCCAGCAGTGGGAGTTACTTATAGACATATTTATTTCAATGACAAACATAACTTGTCCAGTAGAGGTAGAAGCACCTAGTGCTTTGCCTCCTCTTGGAGCTGTGTAGTCCTTCTTTAGAACATGCGCTGACACTTGTCCCCCTTCGTTCAACTTACATTTGAAAGGGTCTCTCAACAGTTCATACTCCATTATTTGAGACTATTTTTCATAGAGACTCTTCAAGTGTTCTAGCATTTCGTTGGGGCCCATGTTTTCATGTTGCCTCTGTAACTCCATAGTCATGGAAGACAACATTACACATTTTGCCAAGGTAGCATCGTTCAAATGTTTCTGATAAGCCACCTTGTCAAACAGGGCATACTCATCAGAGTTTTCAGCAGGGACTATGGGAATACTGTGTCTAACATATACTCAATTCTTTCTAGTCTTAACACCAATCGCATATTTCTTAACCATTTAGGGTAATTTGCTCCAGTCAACTTGTTAGTATCGACCAACATTTACATTGACAGATTCGACATTTTGTATATACAGAAGAAATAGATAGACTTGAAATTAAACTCTAATATAATTTCTATTGAACACATTCGTTAACTAAATAACATGGCCTTTAGTTTAATTAGCTCCCACTATTTTAACATACCCTTCGACCTCATGGAAGAATACGGACTCATATCAAATATGGTTATAATGGGCCAAGTTCCAGGTTCATGCTATCTCCGCGTTTGTTGTGGCTGATAACTTCAATAGCATAACTCGGTAGGTCTCCAAACCAATTACAAACAATTTGTAACTCTTGTTTGACCGAATGTTCTAAACAATCGATATGTGTCCCTCAGCTTGTCCGACACTGTGGAGCCAAGACAGCCTAGCAAGTTAACGCCTTCTATCGATCATTTTTAGAATCACGAGTGAACCTTAATTCAACTGATCTACCTTGTAGGCCGATACTAGGTCGGTTGTAGTGTGTACAATATATTGAACTACATGTGACCTGCGCATATCGCTCCTTGTATATGGGTGCACCATAATTCCAATCAGTTATATGATTCATATCTATTGGTGGCTTCAGGAAGGGCACATATGTCGGTGTTTGGACATATCTCGTATCGTCGGATCTGTCGGAGATATAAGACCGTATGGCAGTTGATCAACACGAGTATCACTTCCTTGATTACTAATCAAAGGATATAGCAGACCCTTTAACTAAGGGACTACCCAAAGATCAAGACTTCTGCCTGTCTAGGGGAATGAGCTTAAAACCCAAACAATACGAATCTTTGAGGTGGTAACCCAACCATATTGACTGGAGATCCCAAGAATTTGGTTCAATGGGAAAACTAAGCTGCAAAAGGTTCAGTTGAGCGCTTTGGTGGAAGCAAGAGCACTTCGGATTATGATTTCTATAAAGAAACATGAATCCAAAGCCATTTCCTCGATAGACATTGCAGTGCTACCTGCATGGTGGGTAAAGGTTAAGATTCTAAACATTTAACGGTCCTCAGACGGTTGAGGTTAAGGTTGGGAAAACTTTTAATGATTCCTAACACTTGTAAAGTAGGGTATAGAAGGATACCTTGTAGGAGATAACCTATTTAAGTGCGAGGACATGCCGCCTCAAATGAACGCACTTAAGAATCCAAGTGTGTCCACGGTTACAACAGACATAACAATAAGAAGAAATGAATAAAGTAGAGGTACTGTGTTGGTACCGTTGTCTAGGCTTACATTAAACACTGATGGTTTAAGACATCACATTTACCACGCAGTAAGTAAGTCCGATGGTATTCAACTAGGGAAGGTTCAAGGCGGAGGCTACCTCTCCTGATGCAATATTTTTCGCTGAAAGTAGGCACCTTGCTTGTGAACCCAAAATCTCTTTCAAGAGGGGATTGTTGGAAATTTACTAGTGTGGAATTAAGTTTATCCCATTATTTATGACTCGAACAATTGGGGGCCCGCACGTTGGAAACATCGTTTCCACAATGCAATATTAGTGTCAAGTATCGTAAATTTCATTAATGAAAAAGATATTAGTACGTAAGTGAAGGGTTTGAGATATAGAATGATGGACGGTTATTGGATAAATAACAAGTGTTCCACGTTGGTAAATGAAGGAAGGATTGTGCGAGGTGTAAGATGGAACGGGTCGGCAAGGGTCGCGGAGTCGAGAAGGGCCGCAGCGCTAACTCTCTGTTTGGCCACGGGAGCCGCGGCACTAATGTTGCAGCGCCGCGGCGCTTCCCAGGCAATGAGTGCTCGACAGAAGTCCAAAAGTTTGGCTGATTATGGAGAGGTTTTGGAGCATTAACATGGTAGTTTTTCCTTCATAACTCAGCCATTATTTGGTTGCATTAGTTGGTGGTTTAAAGGGCCATTACATGGCATTTAAATTGCCATTACATGGGCACTTAAAGGGGCCATCTTGCACACCTATAAATTGAGGCCTTTGACTCAATTCTATAGATGCCCACAATATACATACAAGTATACAACACCACAAAGAGATCAGTTTTCCTGATAAGAAATCCTTCTCAGCAATCTTCATTGTTCGTGTTCTTCGCTGTGGTCATTTATGTAGGCTTTGCACATTTAGAGAGCCATCTCTGGACTCAGCCGGTGGTGTTGTAATTATCTAATTGGTTGCTAAGTGTTTCAGGTGTGAACTAGAATCTCAAATGACTCTAACCGTTCGGATTCTCAGCGGATCTACAAGCCACAAGTGTAAAAGTTCATGTTCTTGGAGATGAAAGTCCTTTGACTTGAGGTCAATACGCACATTGTTTACAGAGTAATGTACTTTGACCCTATCCTAAGCTTAAACTCCTTATACGATAAGATACGGCTTGTGTTGGGTGCATTATGATGTAAATTAAGGTGGTAGTTGAGCCAAGAATAGGATTCAGTCCTCGATTGGATATTCGAGAGAGCACTCAACTTCTCAGTGATATTAGGTCGACCAAGTCATTGGCCAATGCAAGAGACATATTTAGAATATGATGTAGTTGTCGACTAATATAGATGAGATAAAGTTATCAAGCCATTTGGATAGACACATGGCAAATCCTAAGCTTGATCGAGTGTGTCGCGAATGAAAGGAATTTATCATCTCACATAAAGGTTATGTTTGTTGGATTCATGTAAACGTACTTTATATATTGAGTTCGTCGTACGGCGCAGTCTAGGAGTTTCGTATGGAACTTAATTGGATTAGTGTCGATATATGAAGGCCTATCTAAGGGTGTACTGAGAAAGTATTAAATATTCGATTTGGAATCGAGATATTTAAATTAATAATAACTATGGGATAATTTCCATTAGATGGAAATTATTTAATTAAATCAAAATTAGATTTTGGATTTAATGTTCTATATATATAATGAAAATGGAAAATGAAATTATACGTAAGGCGCCGCGGCGCCAACCCGGCAGTGGGCCCAGTCAGACTGGCCCACTGCACCTCAGTTTTTAGGCCAGGCTTAGAGCCCAACCCTAATCTAATTTGTGACCTAATCCTCCATATATAAACAGCACTAAACCCCATAAGTTAAACACACTAAGAATACTAATTCTCATAAATAATTCTAGACTTAGAGTCTAGCATAAAACTCTCTCAAACCTCTGTCGAGATTTCCTGGCTTTCTTAACAGAGGAATACACCATAGCATAGTTCTTGCATACGAAGGGACAGTCGCATGTAATCCCTAAGTAAAGACTCCAGATAATACAACATGTAAGTGTTCATGTTTTATGTTACAGGTTTTTTTATTGTCATATAACCATACCAGAAGAAATTATTGGGGTAAGTAGAACAAATTTTCAAACTTCCGTTGTGCCTACTTATATGTTTTGAACCCAACAAAACCCTATAGTGGTATCAGAGTCCAGGCTGGTTCAATGATTATATAACAATTGAGTAAAATAATAATATGGGTTAAACATAAAATTAGATTAATATATATAAATTATTTAATTAAATCAAAATTAGATTTTGGATTTAATGTGTTGAATATATATATATATATATAAATGAAAACGGGAAACAGAATTTCTCGTAAGGCGCCGCGACGCCAACCCGGTAGTGGGCCCAGTCAGACTGGCCCACTTCACCTCGATTTTTGGGTCAGGAGGCTTCTTGAAATCCTACAAATTTTGGCTGAACAAAGTAGACCTTTTTATGTCACCCTAAATTATCTCCTACGCTGACTCGAAGAAGTCATTCCATTCTAACTTGAACTAAGCCAAAAATACAGATATCTGGCTCATTGCACGGTGCACGGCAAAAAAACGAGTATGTATGGATGATGGTCGATATGTGCGTTATTGATAATGGTGGGTGAGGATAAAAAATATGTGATTTGATCCCTAAATTGGATTTAGGGCTCGAACAATTTTAGAAAATCAACACAGAAACGTTTTGTCAGGATGTCGGTGCCGCGACCCTATAGTAGGGCGCCGCAACGCTTGCTAGGGTTTCAAAGCGGCGTCGCGGATCCATGGTGGAACGTCGCGGCCCTAATGCTTCATTTTTTAATTCTAGACTTTCTGGACATTAGGCGTCGCGGCTCCATGGTGGAGTGTCGCGGCCCTAATGCAAGCCGAAAGGTTTCTGCCTTGCTAGCACTGTGGCTCCATGGTGGAGCGTCACGGCGCTAATGCATTGCAAAAGCAGAATTTCGGCTTCTGCCTCACTAGCGCCGCGACCCAAATGATTAGCGATGCAGCCCCATCGGTCCGAAAAAAAAGTTTTTTTTTATTCAGAATGTTTAACCCATTATTATTATAAAGTATATTATTTGATAAGTATACTGTTTATGTGCTAAATGTCAAATTATTTCATTTAAATTACTAGAATAACGTTCGCAAATAACTGTCTGGGTAGGCGGTACCCAGTATGTGTTTAAACCGCTTAATATCATACTTGGGGAGGTGGTACCCAATAAGTGATTAATAGACTTTGCATGATAATTAAGATGTTATATTTGATATAGCATACTAGAGTTGATCTTGGTTAAAACCCTGAATTAAAATGTTCCCTAAAATTTTAATACAAGTCTCACTTGAAATGAACGCGTTGTCCGTTAAAATTGATTGTAGTACAAAATCCTTTTCGGCAAGATGAGTATTTATGCCACAGTATTTGCTCTAAGTCTACGAGGACTCAGACTCTTTCATAGATGCATGTTAAATGTAGAAGTGGGTGATAAACCTTTATGAGTATTTACACCACAGTGTTTGCTCTATAAGGCAAAACTCACTTAGATACATAATTGCAGTCGCATAACGGGGTTGACTTGCTAGGCTGTCTTGGCGCCACAGTGTCGGACAAGCTGAGGGACACATATCGATTGTTTAGAACATTCGGTCAAACAAGAGTTACAAATTGTTTGTAATTGGTTTGGAGACCTACTGGGTTATGGTATTGAAGTTATCAGCCACAACAAACGCGGAGATAACATGAACCTGGATCTTGCCCCATTATAACCATATTTGATATGAGTCCGTATTCTTCCATGGGGTCGAAGGGTATGTTAAAATAGTGGGAGCTAATTAAACTAAATGCCATGTTAATTAGTTAACGAATGTGTTCAATAAAAATTATATTAGAGTTTAATTTCAAGTCTATCTATTTCTTCTGTATATACAAAATGTCGAATCTGTCAATAAAAATATTGGTCGATACAAACAAGTTGACTGGAGCAAATTACCCTGACTGGTTAAGAAATCTGCGATTGGTGTTAAGATTAGAAAGAATTGAGTATATGTTAGACACAGTATTCCCCACAGTCCCTGTTGAAAACTCTGATGAGTATGCCATGTTTGACAAGGTGGCTTATTAGAAACATTTGAACGATGCTACCTTGGCAAAATGTGTAATGTTGTCTTCCATGACTATGGAGTTACAGAGGCAACATGAAAACATAGGCCCCAACGAAATGCTAGAACACTTGAAGAGTCTCTATGAAAAACAGTCTCAAATAATGGAGTATGAACTGTTGAGAGACCCTTTCAAATGTAATCTGAACGAAAGGGGACAAGTGTCAGCGCATGTTCTAAAGAAGGACTACACAGCTCCAAGAGGAAGCAAAGCACTAGATGCTTCTACCTCTACTGGACAAGTTATGTTTATCATTGAAATAAATATGTCTATAAGTAACTCTCAATGCTGGGTATTGGATACCGCTTGTGGCTCGCACATTTGTAGTAATGTGCAGGGCCTACTTAACAACAGAAAGGTTGGACTTTGGGAGGTAGACTTGTGCGCTAAAAATGGAGCATGAGTGGATGCTGAACGCGTGGAAACTTATAGACTAGATTTACCTTCAGTCTTTTATTTAAAACTAAATAATTGTTATTTTGTTCCCTCATTAATGAGGAATATCATTTTTATCCCAATGTTAGACATTGAGGAGTTTTCCTCATTTATTGCCAATGACAGTTATGTACTGTCTTTTAATGGTTTTGTTTGTGGAAATGTTCCGCTTGTGGATGGATTGTATATTTTAAACTGTAGTCGTGAAATTTTCAATGTACAAAATAAACGAGCTAAGATAAGTAATCCAAGAAACCCCACCTACTTATGGCTCTGTAGACTTGGCCACATCAATGAATCAAGGATAGCATGATTAAGAAAGTTAGGCTACCTGGAACCATTTGACTTGGAGTCCTATAGCAACTGTGAATCTTTCTTGAGAGGAAAGATGACCAATAAGCCACTGATGTATATGGGCCATTTTCAACTCAAGCTAAGGGAGGCTTCACTTACTTCATCACTTGTACAGATGATTTCACAAGGTTTGGGCATGTGTTTCATATGAAACACAAGTCCAAAGCCTTTGAGAAATTCAATGAGTACAAGTTAGAAGTAGAGAAACAACTTCAAACAAGAATCAAGACCCTTCGATCAGATCGAGGAGGTGAATACTTAAGTAATGAATTTCTGGATTACTTGAATCTTCATGGAGTACAATCACAATGGACACCTCCTGGAACGCCACAGATGAATGATGTTGCTAAAAGGAGAAATCGAACCCTATTAGATATAGTTAGATCCATGATGAGTTTCTCAGCTCTACCAACATACCTTTGGGGCTATGCATTGCAAAGCTCAATTTATATTCTGAACAGGGTTCCTTCAAAGTCAATAGAAAAAAAATCCATATGAGATATGGAATGGCAAGAAGCCAACACTTAAACACATGAGACCCTGGGGGTGCCCTGCATATGTAAAGAAGATGCTTATTAACAAGTTGGAATCTAAAAGTGAGAAATATTATTTTATGGGGTATCTAAAGGAAACTAAGAGATACTATTTCTATCTTCCCGGAGAACATAAGGTCATTGTTTCCGAAATGTAACTTTTCTTGAAGAAGACTATGTCTACAAGGAACAGAGTCAGCAATAAGATAGAACTTGAAGAAATTCAAGAACCACAAGATAACACGAAGTTGAACCCTTGTCGAATGACCTAGACAAGGATTCAGTGGGAGTATCTGGTTAAGATTGGATACTTAGAGTACGCCCTTCAGCTAGTGGGAGTGCTGTGAGAAATAGTGCAGAAATGCAAGGCTCTCATACACAACCAATGGAAGATGATACAATGGTTGTACATCATTCCATTCAGGAAATACATGAAAATGACATTCCTGAAAGCTCTCAAGGTGATGGATTGTCCAGCACACAAAGACATTCTCACAATCAGAATGCAACAAACACTGAAACGCACAATAATCAAACAAGAGTTAACTTGCTAGAAGGCGTTAACTTGCTAGGCTGTCTTGGCTCCACAGTGTCGGACAAGCTGAGGGACACATATCGATTGTTTAGAACATTCGGTCAAACAAGAGTTACAAATTGTTTGTAATTGGTTTGGAGACCTACCGGGTTATGCTATTGAAGTTATCAGCCACAACAAACGCGGAGATAGTATGAACCTGGAACTTGGCCCATTATAACCATATTTGATATGAGTCCGTATTCTTCCATGAGGTCGAAAGGTATGTTAAAATAGTGGGAGCTAATTAAACTAAAGGCCATGTTATTTAGTTAACGAATGTGTTCAATAGAAATTATATTAGAGTTTAATTTCAAGTCTATCTATTTCTTCTGTATATACAAAATGTCGAATCTGTCAATGTAAATGTTGGTCGATACTAACAAGTTGACTGGAGCAAATTACCCTAAATGGTTAAGAAATCTGCGATTGGTGTTAAGACTAGAAAGAATTGAGTATATGTTAGACACAGTATTCCCCATAGTCCCTGCTGAAAACTCTGATGAGTATGCCCTGTTTGACAAGGTGGCTTATCAGAAACATTTGAACGATGCTACCTTGGCAAAATGTGTAATGTTGTCTTCCATGACTATGGAGTTACAGAGGCAACATGAAAACATGGGCCCCAACGAAATGCTAGAACACTTGAAGAGTCTCTATGAAAAATAGTCTCAAATAATGGAGTATGAACTGTTGAGAGACCCTTTCAAATGTAAGTTGAACGAAGGGGGACAAGTGTCAGCGCATGTTCTAAAGAAGTACTACACACCTCCAAGACGAGGCAAAGCACTAGGTGCTTCTACCTCTACTGGACAAGTTATGTTTGTCATTGAAATAAATATGTCTATAAGTAACTCCCACTGCTGGGTATTGGATACCGCTTGTGGCTCGCACATTTGTAGTAATGTGCAGGGCCTACTTAACAGCAGAAAGGTTGGACTTTGGGAGGTAGACTTGCGTGTTAGAAATGGAGCACGAGTGGATGCTGAACACGTGGAAACTTATAGACTAGATTTACCTTCAGTCTTTTGTTTATAACTAAATAATTGTTATTTTGTTCCCTCATTAATGAGGAATATCATTTCTATCCCAATGTTAGACATTGAGGAGTTTTCTTCATTTATTGCCAATGACAGTTATGTACTGTCTTTTAATGGTTTTGTTTGTGGAAATGTTCCGCTTGTGGATGGATTGTATATTTTAAACTGTAGTCGTGAAATTTTCAATGTACAAAATAAACGAGCTAAGATAAGTAATCCAAGAAACCCCACCTACTTATGGCACTGTAGACTTGGTCACATCAATGAATCAAGGATAGCATGATTAAGAAAGTTAGGCTACCTGGAACCATTTGACTTGGAGTCCTATAGCAACTGTGAATCTTGCTTGAGAGGAAAGATGGCCAACAAGCCACTGATGTATGTGTGCCATTTTCAACTCAAGCTAAGGGAGGCTTCACTTACTTCATCACTTGTACATATGATTTCACAAGGTTTGGGCATGTGTATCTTATGAAACACAAGTCCGAAGCCTTTGAGAAATTCAATGAGTACAAGTCAGAAGTAGAGAAACAACTTGAAACAAGTATCAAGACCCTTCGATCAGATCGAGGAGGTGAATACTTAAGTAATGAATTTCTGGATTACTTGAAGCTTCATGAAGTCCAATCATAATGGACACCTCCTGGAACGCCACAGATGAATGGTGTTGCTGAAAGGAGAAATCGAACCCTATTAGATATAGTTAGATCCATGATGAGTTTCTCAGCTCTACCAACATACCTTTGGGGCTATGCATTGCAAAGCTCAATTTATATTCTGAACAGGGTTCCTTCAAAGTCAATAGAAAAAAAATCCATATGAGATATGGAATGGCAAGAAGCCAACACTTAAACACATGAGACCCTGGGGGTGCCCTGCATATGTAAAGAAGATGCTTATTAACAAGTTGGAATCTAAAAGTGAGAAATATTATTTTATGGGGTATCTAAAGGAAACTAAGAGATACTATTTCTATCTTCCTGGAGAACATAAGGTCATTGTTTCCAGAAATGTAACTTTTCTTGAAGAAGACTATGTCTACAAGGAACAGAGCTGCAATAAGATAGAACTTGAAGAAATTCAAGAACCACAAGATAACACAGAAGTTGAACCCTTGTCGAATGACCTAGACAAGGATTCAGTGGGAGTATCTGGTTAAGATTGGGTACTTAGAGTACGCCCTTCAGCTAGTGGGAGTGTTGTGAGAAATAGTGCAGAAATACAAGGCTCTCATACACAACCAATGGAAGATGATACAATGGTTGTACATCATTCCATTCAGGAAATACATGAAAATGACATTCCTGAAAGCTCTCAAGGTGATGGATTGTCCAGCACACAAAGACATTCTCACAATTAGAATGCAACAAACACTGAAACGCACAATAATCAACTCTGTAGGACCACTAGGACTCATCGTCCGCCTGAAAGACTTAATCTCCTTGTTGAAACACACAATGAGATAGATATTCCTGATGACGATGAACCTACAACCTACAGCGAAGCTATGTTAGACATTGATTCGTAGAAATGGCAAGAAGCCATGAAATCTGAGATGGACTCGATGTACATCAATCAATTTTGGAACTTGGTTGATTTGCCAACATGGGTTAGACCCATAGGATGCAAATGGGTCTTCAAGAAGAAGATTGATGAATATGGCAAGGTACAGACTTATAAGGCAAGATTGGTGGCTAAAAGTTATAATCAACGGTATGTGGTCGATTATGATGAAACCTTTTCACCTGTTGCGAAAATTAAGTCCATTCGGATTTTGCTTGCAATAGCCGCATACTATGATTATGACATTTGGCAAATGGATGTTAAAACTGCTTTCCTCAATGGTAACCTAATTGAGGAGGTGTATATGATACAACTTGAGGGTTTTACATCCAAGACTAAGCCCAAAGCAGTCAAATCGTTTGACTTTGTTAGAAGCAAAGAAAATCCCTGTGTTTATAGTAAGCGCAAGGGTTTATAGTAAGTGCATAGAAGAGAGTATTGTCTTCATTGTTATATATGTAGATGACATATTAATAATGGGAGATAATAAGACTCTTATGCAATCAGTCAATGAATGGTTATCCAACACCTTCATGATGAAGGACTTGGGTGAAGCCTGCTACATTCTTGGAATTAGGATCTATAGAGATAGACCTAATAGATTGTTGGGGTTGTCACAGTCCACATATATAGACAAAGTGCTAAGAAGATTCTCTATGGAAAACTCCAAGAAGGGAAGTCTTCTTATGGGTCAAGGCATCAAGTTATCAAAGAAGGATAATCATTCTACTATTGTAGAACTTGAATGCATGAAAAGAATCTCATATTCTTCAGTTATAGGATCTATCATGTATGCCATGACTTGTACGAGGCCAGATGTAGTCCATGCACTTAGTATGACTTGCAAATTCTAACAGAATCCTGGGGAAGAACACTGAAAAGCAGTCAAGAGTATTCTTAAGTATCTTAGATGAACTAAAGAATATTTCTTAGTCTATGGTGGACAAGAGAAGCTAGTGTGTACTGGGTACACTTATGCTAGCTTCCAGACAGATCTTGATGACTTCAAATCTCAATCTGGATATGCCCTCATTTTCAATGGCGGAATAGTGAGTTGGAAAAGTTCCAAGCAAGATACAACTGCTGATTTGACAACTAAAGTCGAGTACATTGCTGGATCGGAAGCTTGTAAAGAAGCTGTCACGATATCTGAGTTCCTGAATGAACTAGAGGTTGTTCCAAGTGCCATTTGTCCAATAACGATCTATTGTGACAACACTAGTGTGATTGTGTAGCTAGACTCATTTACTAAACCATTAAGTTTAGTTAAGCATAATAGTCATTTTGAAAACATGGGTATTAGATACATCGGAGATTGGCTCTAGGCCAAGTGGAAGATTGAAAGTATGTATGTCCTAGAGACAATCATTATTAAGGACAAATGTACTTGAACACATTTGTATTATTAATAAGATTAATAATTATGGCATTTGCAATTATTGAATTATTATTTGATTGTTTGTAATTATTCATTAATGAGCATCCCTTAAGCTTACGTTGTCATTAATAGAGTGAGATATTGATGATAGAGCGTAACTCTCAAAATAGCCTCGACTAATGCTCATCGAGAATGGGATATCGATGATATGCTATAAGTCGACGTGTGGTCTGCATCACATTCTTGAAGAATGTAGCATATCTCACCTGCTATGAGTAATGGTTACTCGTGATGGACACATGGATACTTTTGGAAAGTATTGGTATACCCTACTGATATACTATTTTTTATACATGTCTAAAGTGTTATCAGCGTGTGGGAGATGAAAGTCCTTTGACTTGAGGTCAATACGCACCTTGTTTACAGAGTAATATACTTTGACCCTGTCCTAAACTTAAACTCCTTATAGGATAAAATACGGCTTGTGTTGGGTGCATTATAATGTAAATTATGGTGGTAGTTGAGTCAAGAATAGGATTCATTCCTCGATTTGATATTCGAGAGAACACTCAACTTCTCAGTGATATTAGGTCGACCAAGTCATTGTCCAATGCAAGAGACATATTTAGAATATGGTCTAGTTGTCGACTAATATGGATGAGATAAAGTGATCAAGCCATTTGTATAGACACATAGCAAATCCTAAGCTTGATCGAGTGTGTCGCGAATGAAAGGAATTTATCATCTCACATAAAGGTTATGTTTGCTGGATTCATGTAAACGTACTTCACATATTGAGTTCGTCGTACGTCGCAGTCGACGAGTTCCGTATGGAACTCAATCGACATAGTGTGACCCTATAGGCTTTTATATATCGACACTAATCCAATTAAAAGTCTATTAAGCACTTATTGGGTACCGTCTGCCCAAGCATGATATTAAGCGGTTTAAACACATATTGGGTGCCGCCTACCCAGACAGTTATTTGCGGACATTATTCTAGTAATTTAAATGACAATCATTTAGCACATAAACAGTATAGTTATCAAATATATTGTATAATAATAATTATGGGTTAAATATTCTGAACAAAAAAATTATTTTTTTTCGGACCGATGGGTCTGCGGCGCTAATCATTAGGGCCACAGCGCCAGTGAGGCAGAAGCCGAAATTCTTTTTCTGCAATGCATTAGCGTCGCGGCGCTGGCAAGGCAGAAACCTTTTGGCTTGCATTAGGACCGCGACGCTCCACCATGGAGCCGCGACGCCTCATGTCTAGAAAGTCTAGAATTAAAAAATGAAGCATTAGGGTGCGGTGCTCCACCATGGAGCCGCAACGCCACCTTGAAACCCTAGCAAGCGCCGCGACACCCTACCATAGGGCCGTAAAACGTTTCTGTGTTGATTTTCTAAAATCGTTCGAGCCCTAAATCCAATTTAGGGATCAAATCACAGATCATTTATCCTCACCCACCATTATTAATAACGCACATATCGACCATCATCCATTCATATTCGTTCTTCGTTGTGCACCGTGCCGGATATCTGCACTTTTGGCTTAGTTCGAGTTAGAACGGAATAACTTCCTCGAGTTAGCGTAGAAGATAATTTAGGGTGACATAAAAAGGTCTACTTTGTTCAGCCATGACTTGTAGGATTTCAAAAAGCCTTGTTTTAATCCAATTTTATGTTTAACCCATATTACTATGTTATTCAATTGTTATATAACAATTGAACCAACCTGGCTCTGATACCACTGTAGGGTTTTGTTGGGTTTAAAACATAAAAGTAGGCACAACGGAAGTTTAAAATTTTGTTCTACTTACCCCCAATAATTTCTTCTGGTATGGTTATATGACAATAAAACCTGTAACATAAAACATTAACACTTACATGTTGTATTATCTGGAGTCTTTACTTATGGATTACACGCGACTATCCCTTCGACTGCAAGCACAATGCTACGGTGTATTCCTCTGTCTAGAAAGCCAAGAAATCTTGGAAGAGATTTGAGAGAGTTTTATTCTAGACTCTAAGTCTAGAATTGTTTATGAGAATTATTGTGTTTGTTTGTATGTTAATAACTAGAGATTAGTGTTGTATATATCGTGGTTTTTAGGTCACAAAATGGATTAGGGTTGGGCTCCAAACCTGGCCCAAAACCGAGGTGCAGTGGGTCAGTCTGACTGGGCCCACTGTCGGTCGGCGCCGCGGCGCCTTACCTAAATTTTCATTTCCCGTTTTCATTTAATATATATATATATTCAGCACATTAAATCAAAAATCTAATTTTGATTTAATTAAATAATTTACATCCAATAGAAATTATCTCATAGTTATTATCAATTTAAATATCTCAATTCCAAATCGAATATTTAATATTCTCTCAATACACCCTTAGACCGAAAAGACAATCGACATAGTGTGACCCTATAGGCCTTCACATATCGACACTAATCCAATTAAGGTCCATACGGAACTCCTAGACTGCGATGTATGACGAACTCAATATGTGAAGTACGTTTACATGAATCCAGCAAACATAAGCTTTATGTGAGATGATAAATTCCTTTCATTTGCGACACACTCCATCAAGCTTAGGATTTGCCATGTGTCTATCCAAATGGCTTGATCACTTTATCTCATCCATATTAGTCGACAGCTAGACCATATTCTAAATATGTCTCTTGCATTGGCCAATGACTTGGTCGACCTAATATCACTGAGAAGTTGAGTATTCTCTCGAATATCCAATCGAGGAATGAATCCTACTCCTGACTCAACTACCACCTTAATTTACATTATAATGCACCCAACACAAGCCGTATCTTATCCTATAAGGAGTTTAAGCTTAGGACAGGGTCAAAGTACATTGCTCTGTAAACAATGTGCGTATTGACCTCAAGTCAAAGGACCTTCATCTCCCACACGCTGATAACACTTTAGACATGTATAACAAATAGTTTATCAGCAGGACATACCAAAACTTTCCAAAAGTATCCATGTGTCCATCACTAGTAACCATTACTAGTAGCAGGTGAGACATACTACATTCTCTAAGAATGTGACACAGACCACATTTCGACTTATAACATATCATCGATATCTCATTCTCGATGATCATTAGTCTAGACTATTTTAGAGTTACGCTCTATCATCAATATCTCACTCTATTAATGACAACGTTAGCTCAAGGGATGCACATTAATGAACAATTACAAACAATCAAATAATAATTCAATAATCGCAAATGCCATAAATATTAATCTTATTAATAATACGAATGTGTTCAAGTACATTTATCCCTAATAATGATTGTCTCTAGGACATACATAATTTCATATACTTGCTAAAATATTGAAAATGTGTACGAGATGATCCGAACACCAGTGTTATCAAAAAGAAAATTCCATTATGAATCGTCCCAAATCAAACGGTAGGTCTTTCATATATCAAAATTCTAGCATGATGCGTATAGGATTGACTTTTGATGCGTTTACAAGTCCATTTTAGATACTTAGACTAAATCTTAACGTCCACTTAACACGTTAACTACAGCATGTTCAAAATTAATTATTTACTCAATCTTAATTTATGTGACATATTTTTTAATCTTAAAAAGAATGTTATATTTTTATATTTAAAAATATGTTAATTTTAAAATTCTCATTTTACTTTTGATGAGATTTATAGTCATACAAATAAAATTTATTTTAGATCACAAATTTCAAAATCTTTCTTTCTTTTTTAAACTATAGCCCAGTTAAATTATGCTAACAAATGAAGTATGAACATTTCTTCTTAACAATCAGAGATATAGAGAGTTGGGTAGAGGTGTATGTATTGGCTATAGTAGTGGTTCATCTAAACACATTATTCTCGTCACGTAATATAGATACATATGTATAAAAACCTACTAAAGTTCAATACATATACTAGCTCTGAACCCAAAATTTTAAATATACAGTGATGTTGATGTTAAAAATCTTAAAGAATAAACTCATTTAAATTTAAAGATTGAATCCGTCTATGGAGTAATTAAGAACGTTGGAAAAGTATTTGTAGTGAAAGATATATAGGGATGTGAGAATAATATATACTATGCGAATTGATCGTCGACTTTCCCCTTTGGGCGAATCAAGTCCACACGTGAACTGTGATAGTTTCAGTTTAATTTGTTAATTCAATTACTTTGTCACTAAGTATATCTCAACTGGTGCATACTCTTTGTTGATGATTCATTAAAAAATGTCCAACTCTTCTTTCACTCTTTTTTATTTATAATTCATAAAAAATTGTTCAACTGGCGCAGACTCTTATTTAATTTCAATAACTTGGTCTTCGTTCGATACGGTGAAATCAGAGGACAAAAATCAAATCACTTTTCAATGGGTGATGCAACTTGAGGCTGAAGTGCTTTATATCAAATAATATCACCATTTATTTCAGCTTTTAATGGTTTAATTAAGAAGAATGCAAGAATTGCCAAACTTTGTTTCCGTTGCCACCTTTTTATGAGGCTCGTTCAAGATTGATTCTTGAAGAAACCCAAAAGTTGAAACAAGCGGCGACGGCAGTAAATAATGTCGGCACCGCCTTTCTTTCCACCAACGCGATGGCGGATGATTTTGGCGCCCGAAATTCTGGTTCAGGAGGAGCTCCAAATCGTCACAATAATGGACCAAAAAGTGATCAAAATCGCAACAACAATAGAGGGAAAAATAATGGTGGAAGGGGAGGGGTCAGAGTGCCGGAAATTATTTTTGTGGAGGGGTTGGTCACGGGCAGCAGGAGCAGAACTGACCCCACTGGCAGCCGCAGCAGTATGGTGGCAGCGGGCAGTGGGGCCAGTTCCCTCCTTGGGCCTGGAACCCGCAACAGTTGGGGCCACCCCTGCCCATATCCGATGGCCCAATAGGCCAGGCCCACTTCCCAAAACCTTAACCCATAATTCTCGGTTCTCGTCTGACACAAGCTTTTGCGGCCCATGGACCATCTTCCGCAAGTTATGCTCCCACAGATATTGAACAGCCCATGAACAACATGAATCTAAGTGTTCCCGATGATTCGTGATACATGGACACGGGGGCGACATCACACATGACGGCATCTCAAGGTACTCCCTCGTCTTATTTTAATACGAGCAGTAATAAAATATTATTGTTGGCAGTGGACAGGAAATTCCAATTCGTGGTATTGGTCAATTACATTTCAAACCCCCTCACCCACCCTTACATTTGAAGAATGTCCTACATGCACCCAAACTGATTAAAAACTCGATATATGTACGTCGGTGTACTATTGACAATAACGTTTCTGTTAATTTTGATCCGTTTGGGTTTTCTATGAAGGATTTTCATACGGGGATGCCACTAATGAAGTGTAATAGCACTAGGGTGTTGTATCCCATCACTTTCACTACAAACAACCAAGTCACCAATCTATCCACCTTTGCAGCTATTTCTCCTAATTTATGGCATATCCGATGTGGGACTCTCAACAATTTCCCCCTTGGAAGATTTGCACTTTTACTTTAATAGATATAAAATTTTAATTTTTACAAGTTAGTGCAGCAATATTACATGCACCTCTTTCGGCGTTTTCCTAAAAAAGTTTCCATAACATTTGAAAAACTAAAAATTTACCTTTATAAAGTGCTTCAAAAGATCGATGTTACCTGGCTCCGTTCTTTTTTAACGCATATAAACACTAACAAAAGGCATGTGGTCTCGTACGTAACAGTTGTTCATCCTGAAAATCATGCGCACGAAAAAGAGAAAAGATTATGAAACCCTAGTGCTTCATATCTGTCGAAATGTAGTCACCTTTAAAACTTTTTTCCCGTGAAAAATGCCATTCAAAAACCCTCCATTTCCATATTTAATGTTGAAAGGTCACCCCCATAGGCTATAACATTTGTGTATGTATCGAGAAGTGCTTGTTTGCCAAAATAAAACTTTAATGTAGAAATCTGGAAAGCGGTTTTAAGCAATTGGTTATATTGTTGATTGAAGAGAAAAAAATCTGCTTGTTCTGAACGAACAAAAGTTAGGTGCATATATGCATTACGTACTTTGATGTGATAAGCTTAACACATATATATATAGTCATCCTCTTAACCTTTTCAGAATATTTCATTTAAACACTCGAACTAAGCATTGTTTCAATTGAAACCTCAATTCCTAATAAAGTGGGTTAATTAGACATTTTATGTTCAGATTTTTGAAATTTTATTGCGTGTGTGTTCATTCATCTATTTGATAGTTAGGTTAATCATGTAAAATATGTCATCTCCTTTAATTATACGCATCAACCTCAAGTAAAAAATGTCTGGGGTTTTATGACTTATTGACGCCAATGCATATAATTAAAGAAAATAACATATTTTATGTGGTTAACTTAACTACCTAATAGACGAATGAAAACATACAATAACAAAAAATCAAAATTTATAGTAAGAGGAAAATCAGTCGACTTTAAAAATCTTGAGGGTTCAAGTCCCTCTATCCCCAAGAAGACTATTTAATTGAACTGAAAGTGTCTAATTGAAATATTTTATCAGGAGTTGAGGTGTTCAATTGAAACAGGGCTTAGTTTGACTATCTAAATGGAATATTCTGACAAGTATAAGGAGATACAAAATCAAGTCTTGGTTCTCATAAAAAAAAACAATATTATGAGGCATAAAATGTGTGGATTCTACTCTCTTTTTTCCCTCACGGGAGTGAATTTACTTGAATTAATTCAATTAGGTCTAGGGTCTAAAACATATTGCATTGCATGAATTTATCTAAATTGTATTTATAATTGTTTAATTTATAAGAAAATAAGTAAAATGTATTGGGTAAAAATACCTTTTGGTGGATTAGAGCATCTAAAGATTCAAACGACTTCAAGACTTCCAATGGCTGTCTTCCACTCCCAACAACTCTTATCACGTCAGCTTTTCTGGATCAGAACATCGCGTCGCGTGTAGGTACGGTGACATCAGCACACTCACGTCATCATAACTTTAGAGGGATACAATTATCTAAGTTTTGGCTTATATATGTAAGACTTAGAAGGAAAGGAACCACATCTTGGTTCCTCTTGCTCACACTTGTAACCTAAGCTCTATTTCTCTCAAAGAAGTACTTGTCTATTATTATCCATTGCTTGTTCTAAATCAGAGCTTCCTTATTATTATTTTTTGTCTATCTATCATTCTGACTTTTACCATATAATACCAGACTCGTCTAGGGGTTCTCCAGATTGGATACAACTTACTTATCTTTAAATCCTGAAATACAAATCTCTAACATTTTTTTATTAAAACTAGTTTCACCAGAAAATAGTTTGGTGTCGTCTGTAGAGATAGACAGTGTGTGGTGTTGTCTCGATCTGTAGTCGATCTCCTTGAGAAAACCAAGCGAAGCCGCTACAATCGAAAAAGCATGTCAGGACAAAGCATCAATTTCCACGAATAACAGAAACTCGAAAATGAACGGATACCCATTAATAATCAGGACTTATCCTTCAGTAACACTAAGAATGGAGTCTGATAAGGAATACGAATGAGAGCAGCAGAGCAGCGGAAATAAACCACCACCAAGGCAACTTGGCAAAAATAAAGCACGTGCATCTCGGGTAAAGAAAAAGAAAAGAGATCCCGGAAACAAACACCCGAAGAAAAAGCTCAGCTAAGTCTAAGATCGGCAGGCCCGAACCCACCAACAAGGGAGGATCTCTGATGAAAGATACGATTGCAGCCATTCTCGAGGTGTAGAATGAGATGATGCTACGTATAGAGAGATAAGTGGTCGCTATATCTACTCACTTTAGGGCTGGGACTCTGGCTTCAAACTAGAATACGATAAAGATCTCAGTATCACCTAAAACCAACAAAAAGGGCAACTAATGGTGCGAAGTAGCGGGTGGATGCGTTCACAGAAGGACTACGCCGGGTGGAACAAGAGATGAACAAATGGATTAATCAAATATCAGGAGTGCCACCCGTGATAAAAGGCATAGGAGTCATAAGATACAGGGTTTTTCCATATCCACAAAGCACGACCCTTATCCCCATCCTGGAGAAGTTTAAGATGCCAGACATACCAAAATACGATAGTACCACAGATCCAGATGACCATATCGTAACCTTCAAAGTAGCTTTCACCGGACATGATCTCAAGCAGCATAAGGTCGAATCTATCATTATATTGACTATTTTTCTACTCTTGTAGAACTTTTGTTAAGGCTCACGCAGGGCACGGAGAGGGGAGACACACAAGCAATATGTGTTCATAATAAAGTAGCGATGAGACAAGCTGTTGGGGGGATTCATGGATAGGTTCGAAACGGAAATAATATTGCTGCTAGCCATCCAGTAGGATTGGGTTGCGGTTGCGTTTGCAGATGGATTGAACCTAAATAATTCAAATGCTTCCAGAAAATTGAAAGAAAGTCCTAGAGAGTTCCCGGCAAATACATGGGGGGAGATAAACCTTAGATATACTGCTAAGATGCAAATCGAGAAGGACCATGGGGTGGTTACACCGGTATACATCGACAACCGCCCCTCGAAAAGGCTGGGTCAAAGGTTTAGTACAAACACAATAAATATGGGATAGTATGAGCCATATGACACCCGAATGTTCCCCAAAGTAGCATCAGGAATCACGGGGGTCTCCTTGAGAGAGGGCCTCCACGACCCGAAGCACCGACATCAAGGGGGACTGGCCCCCCAAAGCTATCCTACCACAACTTCAGCATAAACGCGACATAACTGGTGGCGGTGATGAAAACCATGAAAGAGGAAAGGTTCCCAAACGAGATGCGTACAGATCCAAAAAAAAGAAATACGGATATACCACGAAGGATTGTGCAAATCTAAGGATCGAGGTCACCCAGCTGCTACGGGCATGAATTTTGAAAGAGTATATTAGCGACCGGGCGAAGCTTAACCTGAGTAGGAATGTCGGACATAAACCAAATAAAACACCTCAGCCCACTCACGCTATCAACATGATCTTCGAAGCAGATGTGATGAACAAGGTTACATACACAGCATTAAGAAAATCCAAATTTTTTGTCACAACCACGAGCCACATCCAGGAACCCATGGGAAGCAGAGATATCTCTTTCTCCAGCGACGACCGCATGGACTTTGCCTCCCCTCACAATGACGCCCTGGTAATATTTGTACAAATTAACAACTCTTTTATTAAGTGTGTTTTGATTGATCTAGGGAGTTCAACAAACATCATCCAGTTGCGTGTTCTAAAAGAGATGCGGGCGAGAAATTCGTCATCCCAATAACAAAGGTACTGGCGGGTTTAAATATGTCGAGTGAGATGATAATGGAAAAATCCAAATTAATAGTGAACGTGATGGCATGGAACTGGATACAACCTTCAACATCGTGTCCGGTGACATGGCTTAAATGCAATATTAGACGACCCTAGTTACATGTAATGCAAACAGTCTCATCAACCTTCCACCAGAAGGTCAAGTTCCCCACCCCTTGGGGGTCGGTGATATTAGAGGAAATTGTAATACATCCGGACAGATGATGCCTTGACAGTGGCAGAATTGAAAGGAAATGGGGTAGATAAATAACAATTACAAATGTTAGACCAATGTAGGGCATCCAGAAAAAGGAAAGTGTAACACCTCGTACCTTCAAACTAAGCCATATTTATGATTCAGGGGTTTAGAAAATCAAAACGGGGAGTTTATATGGAAACTAAGCCATATTTATGATTCGTTTTAGTTCAAAACGGGGAGTTTATACAAAATTAATGTTCCACAGATACAAATTAATGCCCGGATTCTACAGACCGTAGAATTTTCGACAAACCGTCCAATTGAACCATCAATTCTATTTTTGGGAATTGATGGAATAAAGTGAAATGTATGGACAATATAAGATTTGACGGCCCGTCGATTACAATTGTCTCAAAATCTTAGCTTTCACAACTCTCTGGAATTTTGTAGAAAAACAGTACGGTCCGACTACACGCACCTTCAAAATATTGACGGACCATCAATTTGGACCATGAAAATATTCCGACAGCAAACAGTATAAATACGTAGCTTAGTTTAAAAAATAGTTTTTCATATTCTCATACCCTATAACGAAGGCTCTCTCTTACCAATCATCTCCTACACCAAGTTAAGTCATTTCCATGTATTTTCATGCGATTCTAGTCAAGTATAATGAATTCTAAGTAGAATCCAATGTTCTTAATCTTAGATTTTCAAGATAAACTCATTCTAAGGTTTCAAGGTTCAAGCTTTGGGATTATCCTTCCCAGTTTAGTTTTTTAAGACACGTATTGGAGTGATTAAGGTATGTAGAGCTTCTATCCACGTGTGAGAACATCCATATTCCTCCCCACCACGTTTTCCATGAAATTCCATACCTTAGGATTTTATTTCTATTTTATGATAGCCCTAAATTACATGTCTCATGATATACCATATTCTATTATTAATTCGTTATTGTGTTTGTGATATTTCATTATGGTTATTATGAATTCATGCGTAATCCATAAATGCACATAACCCGAAATCCATGGGTTTTAGAATTACAAGTCATGAACCATTACTATTAGATTTCATGAACTTATATATGTGAGTTATATGTTATAGTTCACATGATAAATTATGATTTTAAACTATGCTTTACAAGTTGCTTTCATGAAACCATGGGCTTACAAGTCACTATTTTTAAATACATGTTTTGGGAGTTACATAATTCACCAAGAAGGCTCAGATAGTCTGAAACTACGTATGCCACCATATGATAAGGGTAGTTCTTTCATAGGACGATACCTTCATATTGCATATTAGATCCTTTCATGCCATGTTATGTCTCATACCCTAGCAAAGTATGGAATTATTCTACTAGTCAGGCCATGTACCAGATTCCACATACCCATTTGGTGATTCATATTATCTGTTATGCTACTTCTCTCCCCACAAATATACAGATATACAGTTACATAGATATACATATATTCAGACTTATAGACATACATCTTTGCAGATGTTTACAGATGTTTTATACTCATGTCAGATCATGTTCATGCTCATGTTTCAATTTTAGTTTCATGTTCTATTATATCATGTGCCTTCTTATTCTTTTACATACAATTCAATTCAAATGTACTAACGTCCCTTTTGTATAAGGCATGCACTTCACAGTGCATGTGCTGAGTTTAGGGAGATGGATCTGCTCAGTATGATTGCTTTAGTATCATCCATTTTGTGAGCCCCATCTCATTCGGGGTGTTAGTCTAGTTACTTTTATAATTATATTTTAGAGTAGAGATATGTAAGGGCCTTGTCCTAGTAAACAGTTTTTTAGTCAGACTCATGTTTAGAGGTTTCATAGACGAGACTAGTTTAGTATGACATGTCAGTATTGGTTTTCAGACTTATTATATTTTCAAATTATTTCCGCTATGATTATTTCAGACTACTTTTAGTATATAGTTTTTGCATGTTTCATTGTCATTACTGTAGTATGTTTTGATGCCCATATTGACTCAACAACCATGTGGTTTGCTTGGTCACATGCAACCATTCATCGAGTGTCGTGTTTTGCACAGGCTATGGTTCGAGGCATTACAAATCTTAGTATCAACGCACTAGGTTCAAGTGTCTTAGGAAGTCTATGAAATCGTGTCCAGTGGGTCACTTTTATATATGTGAGGGCCCCACATATGTAATCATATGGCCACCAAGACATTTAAGGTTGTCTCACTTCTTTGTACTGTAGATCGTGCAGTTAGAGCTATACTTTTAGGATATCCTTCTAACTCGTGCGTATTATGTATTTCAGAAAAATGCATGTGAAAAAGAAATTTTTAGCTACAAGCAAGATAGTTGCTACTAATGCTACTCATGAGAAGGATACTCATGCTTAGAGAGCTAATTTGGGTACAACACCCCCACCCAATACCATAGGACCTGTGGAGATTCCAATTCTGCCGCCTGATTCCATTGACTCGAATGTTAGGGGAGCTATTCAACTGCTCACCCAGCTTGTGTCTGCTCCAACCTAACATCAAGAAATGACTCCAAGCACGAAACTAATGGAGAGTCATCTAGTTTAGGACTCGTGAGTTTCATTGTATGGACCTTCCGGTGTTCACAAGGTCAAGCAAGACCGAGGATCCGCAGAACTACATTGATGGGCTTCATAAAATCTTTTGTGTTATGCATTTTAATGAGGTATAGTAGCAGAGTTTGGAGCTTATCAGTTACAGGATGTTGGCAATATCTGGTATGAGTTATGTGAGCAGTCCCGCGGGGAAGATGCACCTCCAGCGACTTGGGATGAATTTGCAGATTCCTTCATTGAGCATTTTCTACCAATAGAGATCAGAGAAGCAAAGGTTGTGGAATTTGAAAAGCTTAAGCAGAATGGTTTAGGAGTGTTAAGGAATATTATCTTCAATTTGTCTCTTTGGCAAAATATGCTCCACATATGGTTCTAGACATGAGGGCCAGAGTTAGGCATTTCGTGTATGGTCTTGATCCCCATCTGTACGATGCAGCTAATATCACAACTCAGAATATAGAGATAACTATTACAAAGATGGTTGCTTTTGTATAGAGTAATGAGAGCAAGTTGAAGGAAGAGGAAGCCTTACAAAAAAAGAAGGACATAGAGTTTAATAAGAGAGTCAAGTCTTCTGGTCACTTCAGTCATGGGGGAGGTGGAGGCAGACAATACTTCAAGAACATGTCATCAGGACCTGCTCCATCTTCAACTAGTGCCCCAGTCCCTAAGTTCAAGAAGGATCACAAAAGACAAAATTTCAGAGCATCGAGTTCTCAGTCAAAGGACAACGTGGGTCAATGTACTTTCAGTAATCCAGTTTATGGTAAGTGTTGTAGAGGACACCCAGGGGAGTGTCGCATGGGTATGGATATCTGTTGTGGTTGTGGTCAACCGGGTCATTTTCAGCGAGACTGCTCATCATCGAGGTAGAGTACAAAAGGTAATGTGGCTTAGTCTGCAAATTCTACAGTTTCTCATAATTCTCAAGCTCAATCAGGGTGTGGTCCAACTAAGTCCAATAATACAAGCCTAGGTCTTAACCGTTTGTATTTATTATCAGGTCGTCGTGATACAGAGGCCCATGCAGATGTGGTAAGATGTATATTAACCATTTTCACTTTCGATGTTTATGCCCTTATGGATCCTGGGTCCACTTTGTCATATGTAACCCCTTTTGTTGAAATGAAATTTGGGATAGAACTAGAAAAGTTACATAAACCCTTTGAGGTATCCACTCTAATTGGTAAGTTAGTCATAGCCATGCGGGTATATATGGGTTGCCCAGTTAAAATCTATCACCGTATTACCATAGCCAATTTAGTAGAGTTAGAAATAGTAGACTTCGATGTGATAATAGGTATGAATTGGTTATCTTCATGTTATGCCATAGTAGGTTGTAGAATCAAAATTGTAAATTTTGAGTTTTTCAATGATCCAGTCATATAATGGAAGGGTGATTCAGTAGTACCCATGTGTATGTTTATTTCCTATCTTAAGGCCAGAAAGATGATATCCAAGAGGTATATTGACTATTTAGTTTGGGTTAGGGATACAGATACCCAGACCCCAACTCTTCAATCAGTGCCAGTTGTCACTGAGTTTCCTGAAGAACTTCCTAAAGTTCCTCCCGATAGGGAAATTTAATTTGGAATGGATCTACTTCCCGACACCAAACCGATATATATTCTGTCATATAGAATGGCTACAACAAAGTTAAGAGATCTAAAAGCTCAGTTGAAAGATCTCCTTGATAAGGAATTTATTAGACCATGTGTCTCACCATGGGGTGCAGCGGTTTTGTTTGTTTGGAAGAAAGATGGGTCTTTGCATATATGCATTGACTATCGACAGTGGAACAAGGTTATCATTAAGAATAAGTATTATCTTCCAAGAATTGATGATTTATTCGATCAACTCCATGGTGCTCAGTGTTATTCCAAGATTGACCTCAAATTAGGGTACCACTAGCTTAAGGTTAAGAAAGTTGATATTCTGAAAACCGCCTTCAGAACTCATTATGATCATTTCGAACTTTATGTCATGTCATTCGAATCCCCAATTGCTTTCATGGATCTTATGAACAGGGTCTTCAAGCCTTATCTCGATCTTTTTATCATTATCTTCATTGATGATATTCTAGTTTATTCCCGCAGTGAGGTTGATCATGCAGAACATCTCAAAATTATATTGCGGACACTTTAGGACCGCGAGCTTTATGCGAAATTTTCCAAGTGTGAATTTTAGCTAAAGTCAGTGGCATTCTTAGGCCATGTGATTTCATGCGAGAGTGTCCAGGTTGACTTTCAAAAAATTAATGTTGTTAAGAATTGGCCCAAACCCACTTCTGCTTCGAATATTCTGAGTTTCTTGGGTCTTGCGGGCTATTACAGATGCTTCGTAGAGGGTTTTTCCTCCATTGCATCTCCACTGACTAGATTAACGTAGGAGAAAGTTAAATTTCAGTGGTCAGATGCCTATGAGCGTAGTTTCGAGGAATTGAAAATGAGACTGACTTCCGCTCCAGTGTTAACTTTGCGAGAGGGGACCGAGGGGTTCATTGTATATTGTGATGCTTCAGGAGTTGGTCTTGAGTGTTTTTAATGCAGCATGATAAGTTTATATCTTATGCTTCCAGACAGCTTAAGCCTCATGAAAAGAATTATTTGACTCATGACTTAGAATTGGCAGTAATATTTTTTGCACTCAAGATATGGTGTCACTATTTGTATGGAGTTAACGTTGACATTTTCACAGATCACAAGTGCCTTCAATATATTTTCAATCATCGGGAGTTGAATCATAGACATGGAGATGTCTTAAATTGATAAAGTATTATGATGTAGATGTTCTCTATCATCCAGGGAATGTAAATGTGGTAGCCGATGCTCTTAGTCGGTGATCCATGGGAAGTTTAGCTCATATTGATGAAGGTAAGAAAATCATAACGAAGGAGATTCGTCGACTAGACAGTGTAGGTGTTCGACTTATGGACTCTAAAGATGGCGGTGTTGTTGTTCAGAACAAGTCTGAATCCTTCTTAGTAGCTGAAGTAAAGGAGAAGCAGTTTAGTGATCCCTACTTGTTGCAGCTGAATAAGCCTATTCACAAGCATAAGACGGATTTTGAACAAAAGGGAGATGATGGTACTTTGAGGTACCGAGGCAGATTGTGTGTTCCAGATGTGGACGGACTCAGAGAGCGAATCATGCCAGAAACATATAATTCCAAGTATTCTATTCACCCAGGCTTTACCAAGATGTACCATGATCTTAAGGAGAATTATTGGTGGAACGACATGAAGAGGAATGTTGCAGATTTTGTAGCCAGGTGTCTGAATTGTCAGCAGGTGAAAGCCGAACACCAGAGGCCTAGTCGGTTGACTTAGAATATTGATATTCCTGTTAGGAAGTGGGAGATGATAAACATAGTCTTCGTAACATGTCTACCTCGCTCAGCCCGAAGGCATGATTCAATTTAGGTGATTGTGGACTAACATACTAAATCAGCCCAGTTTTTTATAGTCAAGATCACAAATTCAGTAGAGGATTATGCTAAGTTGTATATTCGAGAAATTGTCAAGCTTCATGGGACCTTAGTGTCAATTATTGTGGATCGTGGTTCTCAGTTCATGGCACACTTTTGGAAGTCTTTCCAGAAAAGGTTGGGTACTAAAGGAAATCTCAGCACAACTTTTCATCATTAGACAAATGGCCAGACAGAGCGCACTATTCAGACTCTTGAGGATATGTTAAGGGCATGTGTTCTCGATTTTAAAGATAATTGGGATGATCATTTGCCTCTCATTGAATTTGCTTATAATAACAGTTACCATGCTATTATCCATAAGGCACCGTTCGAAGCTCTGTATGGGCGGAGGTGTAGATCACTAATTGGTTGGTTCGAAGTTGGTGAGGCGGAATTGTTAGGACCAGACTTGGTCCATCAGGCTATAGAGAAAGTCAAATTGATTCAAGAGCGTTTAAAAATAGCTCAGAGTGGCCAGAATTCCTATTCAGATGTGAGACGTGGAGATTTGGAGTTTCAAGTTGATGATTGGGTATTTTTAAAAGTTTTACCTATGAAGGGTATCATAAGGTTTGGGAAGAAAGGGAAGCTCAGTCCCAGATATATTGAACCTTACAGGATTTTGAGGAGAGTTTGGCCAAGTGGCTTATGAACTTGAATTGCCACGAGATTTAGTTGTTGTGCATCCAGTGTTTCATATATCCATGTTGAGGAAGTGTGTGGGAGACTCGTTATTGGTTGTCCCTACCGATTCCATTACAGTTAAGGATAACTTGACCTATGAGAAAATTCATGTGGCTATTTTGAATCGTTAGATTTGAAAGTTAAAAACTAAGGAAGTTGCCTCAGTGAAAGTGTTGTGGAAAAGTCAAAATATTGAAGAGGCTACATGGGAAGCCAAAGAAGACATAAAGTCTAGATATTCACACTTATTTGAGGAGCAAGCAGAAAGAGAACAGGGTAAACACCTTTAGCAGTCATGTCATGTCCCTTGCGTATCCGTGTCTCATGTATTCAGTACTCATGTCCCATGTTCATGTTTTTATATAATCATGTCATTCAGTCTCATATTTCATGTCATATTCATGCATGCTCATGTACTCATGTTATATCTAGTCCCATTCTAAACCATGACCCATCATTTGAGGATGGGTTATCTCAAGGGGGAAATATTGTAACACCTCGTACCTTCAAACTAAGTCATGTTTATGATTCAGGGATTTAGAAAACCAAAACGGGGAGTTTAAGTTGAAAAACAATTTCAGTTCTGTAGATACAAGTTGACACCCGAATTCTACATACAATAGAATTTTTTATGGACTTGGTTGGATGCGGGATCTACTCCACGAGGAGCGGTACGGACGTAGATGATATTTCTTTTCGTATGGACTATTGCCACTTCGCCAACGGCGTTACAATTGAACCGTCAATTGAACGATTTTTTGGGAATTGATGGAATAAAGTGAAATATATGGACTGTATAAGATTTTACGGCTCGTTAATTCCAACCGTCTCAAAACCTTAGCTTTCATAACTCTCTAGAATTTTGTAGAAAAACAGTACGGTCCGATTATACAGACAGTCAATTTGAGCTGTCAAGATATTAACGGACCGTTAATTTGGACCGTCAAATTATTTCGACAGTAAACAATTTAAATACGAAACTTAGTTTTAAATTTCAGTTTTTCATATTCTCAAACCCTAGAACGAAGTCTCTTACTTCCCAATCATCTCCTACACCAAGGTAAGTCATTCCATGTATTTCCATGCGATTCTAGTCAACTATAATGAATTCTAAGTAGAATTCAATAATCTTAACCTAAAGTTTTCAAGATAAATCCATTCTAAGGTTTTAAGGTTCAAGCTTTGGGATTATCCTTCCAAGTTTGTATTGGAGCAATTAAGGTATATAAAGCTTTTATCCACATGTGGGAACATCCATGTTCTTTCCCATGCCACATTTTCCATAAAATCCATGAAATTTCATAACTTAGGGTTTTATTCCAATTTCATGATAGCCCTAAATTACATGTATCATGATATACCATATTGTATTATTAATTCGTTACTGTGTTCCTGATATTCCATTATGGTTATTATGAATTTATGCATACAACACTGAATCTGTGTGTAAAGATGTATGTATGTAAGTTTGAATATATGTATATCTATGTAACTGTATATTTGTGGGGAGATAAGTAGCATAACTGACAACATGAATCACCACGTGGGTACGTGGAGTCTGGTACCTGGCCCGACCAGTAGAGTAATCCCATACCCTGCCGGGGTAGGAGACATAACATGGCATGAAAAGATTTAATATGCAATCTGAAGGTATCTTCCTCTGGAAGAGCAACACTTATCCTACGGTGGCATATTTATTTTCAGGTTATTTGAGCTTTCTCGGTGAACTATGCAACTCTCAAAACATATATTTAAAAATAGTGGCTTGTAAGCCCATGGTTTCATGAAAGCAACTTGTAAAGCATGGTTTGAAATCATAATTTATCATGTGAACTAATATAACATATAGCTTGTGTAAATTTATGAAAACATCCATATATAAGTTCATGAAATCTAATAGTAATGGTTCATGACTTGTAATTCTAAAACCCATAGAATTCGAGGTTATGGGCATTGATGAATTACGCACAGATTCATAATAACCATAATGGAATATCAGAAACACAATAATGAATTAATAATACAACATGGTATATCATGATACATGTAATTTAGGGCTATCATGAAATTGGAATAAAACCCTAAGTTATGAAATTTCATGATTTTCATGGAAAACGTGGCGTGGGGAAGAACATGGATGTTCCCACACGTGATAGAAGCTCTACATACCTTAATCACTCCAATACGTGTCTTAAAAATCTGAACTTGAAAGGATAACCTCAAAGCTTGAACCTTGAAACATTAGAATGGGTTTATCTTGGAAACCCTAGGTTAAGAACATTGGATTCTACTTAGAATTCATTATACTTGACTAGAATCGCATGAAAATACATGAAAAGGACTTACCTTGGTGTAGGAGATGATTGGTAAGAGAGAGCCTTCGTTATAGGGTTTGAGAATCTAAAAAATTGATTTTTAAAACTAAGCTGCATATTTATACTGTTTGTTGTCGGAATAATTTGATGGTCCAAATTGACGGTCCGTCAATATTTTGACGGTCTGAGTCTGTGCTGTCAATATTTTAACTATTCAAATTGACGGTCTGTCAATATTTTGATGGTGCATATAATCGGACCATACTGTTTTTCTATAAAATTCTAGAGAGTTGTGAAAGCTAAGGTTTTTACACGGTTGGAATCGATGAGCCATCAAATCATATAATGTCCGTACATTTCACTTTATTCAGTCAATTCCCAAAAATAGAATTGATGGTTTAATTTGATGGTCCGTCAAAAATTCTACGGTCCGTAGAATCTGGGTGTCAATTTATATTTGCAAAACTGAAACTGGTTTTTCAACTTAAACTCCCCATTTTGGTTTTCTAAATCCCTGAATCATAAACATGACTTAGTTTGAGGGTACGATGTATTATAATATCTCTCTCTTGTGATCATTCGTCCTTGAATGACGGGTCATGGTTGAGACTGGGACTCGATATAACATGAGTACATGAGCGTGCAGGAAGATGACATGAAATATGAGACTAAATGACATGATTACATAAAAACATGAGACATGAGTACTGAATACATGAACGTGAAACATGAGATGGATACGCAAGGGACGTGACATGACTGTTAAAGATATTTACCTTGTTTGCTTTCTGCTTGCTCCTCAAATAAGTGCGGATATTTGGACTTTATGTCTTCTTCGGCTTCCCATGTAGCCTCCTCAACATTCTGACTTCTCCAAAACACTTTCATTAAGGAAACTTCCTTAGTTCACATGATAAATTATGATTTCAAATCATGCTTTACAAGTTGCTTTCATGAAACCATGGACTTACAAGCCACTATTTTTAAATACATATTTTGGGAGTTGCATAGTTCACCGAGAAGGCTCAAATATCCTAAAACTATGTATGCCAACGTAGGATAAAGGTCACTCTGCCAGAGGACAATAGCTTCAGATTGCAGGTTGATCCTTTCATGCTATGTAATGTCTCATACCCCAACAAAGTATGAGATTGCTCTGCTGGTCGAGCAAGGTACCAAACTCCACATACCCACGTGGTGATTCATGTTGTCGGTTATGTTGTTTCTCTCTTCATAGATATATAGATATACAGTTACACAGATATACAGATATTTAGACTTACAGACATACAACTTTACAAATGTTTTATACTCATGTCAGATCATGCTCATAATTCAGTTTCAGTTTCATGTTTCTATTATATCATGTGCCTTTTTATTCTTTTATATATGGTATAATTCAAATGTACTAACGTCTCTTTTGCATGGGGCATATACTTCACAGTGCAAGTGCTGAGTTTCAGGGAGATGGATCCGCTCAGTAGGATTGCTTCAATATCAGCCATTTTGTGAGCCCTATCTCATCTTGGGTGTCAGTCTAGTTACTTTTATGATTATATTTTAGAGTAGAGGTATGCTAGGGCCTTGTCCTGGTAAATAGTTTTGCAGTCAGACTCATGTTCAGAGGTTTCATAGACTAGACTAGTTTAGTATGTCATGTCAGGATTGATTTTCCGACTTATTATATTTTCATATTATTTTCAGTTTTTACATGATTCATTATCATTACTATAGTATTTTTTATGCCCATATTGACTCAGAAGTCATGTGGTTCGCTCGGTCACGCGCAGTCAGTCACTGAGTGCCATATTTCTCCCAAGCCATGGTTCAGGACATTATAGAAAGAGCTGCATGCAACGGAAGAGATCGCGGGAGAAGAGCACCCGGGTCAGGACATCCCAAGAAACTTTATCATGCCGGAAGTTAAGGACCTTGCGAACTCCACCATAGAAAAGCTGGAAAGCACAACTCTTTTCGAAAACATCCCGAAAAGAAGGTATACCTGGGCTCAAAGCACTCGCCTGAACTCAGGAGCGCATTTTAAAATTATTTAAAAGCTAATTCTGATTGTTTTACTTGGTCTCGCCTAGATATAAAAAGGATCCCTCTAGAAATAGCTATCCACAAGCTAAGTGTTGATCCCAATCACCCCCTGGTGAGATAGAGAAAATGCTTATATCTGCCATCAAGGACCAATTTATGAAAGAGGAGGTGGCACGCCTACGTAGGGTCCGTACGGAGTATGGAAAACCCTAACTGGCTAGAGATGTAGTGGTGGTGCCCAAGAAACTCAATAAATTAATGATGTGTGTAGATTTCAAAGACTAGAATGAAGCATGCCCAAAGGATTCCTTCCCATTTTCACATATCGATCAGACGATTGATGCTACAGCGGGGCATGACATGCTCATCTTTCTGGATGCATACTCCGGCTATAACTAGATCAGCTTGCATTCAGATGATTAAGAAAAAACCTCATTCATGACCAACCACGGGATTTTTTGTTATAACGTAATGTCTTTTGGTCTCAAAAATGCAAGGGCAACCTACCAAACACTAGGTGAACAAGATGTTCAAAAATTAGATTGGTTGGACCATGGAAGTCTACATCGATGACATGCTGGTCAAATCATGGGAGGCGGAAACGCACATGGCCTCCTTGCAAGAAACCTTCGACGTCTTACATTGACACTGTATGAAACTAAATTCGGAGAAATGTGCCTTTAGAGTTAGGTCTTGTAAGATCTTGGGTTTCCTAGTTCTTGGTCGCGGCATCGAAATGAACCCCGATAAGGTCAAAGCCATCCATGAAATGTCGGATGCATTAAACAGTGTCAAAATAGTGCAGAGGTTGACAGAGAAGGTTGAGGCCTTAGGGATAATTGTGTCTCGATCGACAGACCATTGTCGTGATTTTTTGAACTTATGAGGAATGTTTATTAATTCTGGTGGACGCAAGAATGCTATGAGAGCCTGCAAGACCTCAAAGCTTACTTAGTCGATCTGTACGTGATGGAAAACCAAGGGAAGGGGAGCGTTTGCTCCTGTACATGACGGTTTCGGTAGTGTCAGTTAGCGTCTCCCTGACAAGAGAGGAAGGAGAAATACAACTCCTTATTTATTATGCAAGGAAAACATTAATCAGGGTGGAGTAAAGATATATGGATACGGAGAAACTAGCTCTAGCCCTCGTCAAGGCCACGCATAAGTTGCGACTGTATTTTCAGTGTCATCTGGTGACGGGTTTTACAAGCATCCCACTACAAACCTTGCTACAAGGAGGCAACCTCACAAGCCGGCTATCCAAGTGGTCGCTCGACAATACGAACGCAAGGCCTACGAGAGTTTTTAAATGATTTCGCTTTCATAATACGGCCTTGGCGGTCACAGGTATGAGTTAGTCCTTTTCCTTTTTACATGTTTTCCTAACTCTTTGATAGCAAGACTGGAATAGTACCAAGAGTGGGACTGATTGAAGGAAGAATGCACCTCAAGGGTGCAAGCGAAGATCGGAAAATACATGTTGCACTCTTTTTCCTGGCTGAGTTTTTTCCCCAATAGGGTTTTTACCGATAGGTTTTTTAATGAGGCAACAACTGTAAAGCGTATTACTCTGAAGGACGCCCCCATCCCTCTCCCAGAATTTTGAGTGTAGAATATAGAGATTAGCCCATGTTTACAGGGGTCGATGGCCCTCACCCTTGCACTCTTTTATTTTTTGTCAAAAACAAGCATGTACTCGCGTTTACATCCCGGATGCCATGAATAAAAATAGAGCTTTAGCCTCACTTATTACACTCTGAAGTTATTGGTACAAAACATGTCCTATTAGACTTGATATTATCCACCATGAACACACAACACGGCCTATAGGCCTCAGAGCGTGAAAGAAACATAACCTTATATTAATCTACAATGAGGTTGAGATGTCATCCCCATCGGCACCGAACAAAGGGGGCCCTCCTTTTATTATGATCGAATAAATTTAATCCCTGATTATAAAGTACGCGGTCGGAAGTAACATTCCTGAATTAGGGGAAGCGACTGCTCAAAATACCACAGGTATGGAGAAAGAATAAAGCAATCATGAAACTTAAACACAAGCATTCGATATCCCTATACAACATAGTCTCGATGAGGGGGTCCTTAGGTAGAAGGATCCTTATGGTTGAACTGCTCTTATTCCAAGGACCGGGCAATCTTCACACCCGGCCACAATGAATACCAACATAATAAAAGTAGTAAGAAGTAATATACGCCCCCACGTGGGATTCAAATGAGTTAACTGAAAACTCTAGCTCATGGCAGAGGCATAACAAAAACATGAACAATTATCATACAATCAAAAGAAAGGCCCCAAAATAAGCGCAACACCAGTAGCAAAACACACACAGGTATTTTCTAAGAAAACAAAAAACATAATGACACATCCAAAAACTAAAACTCTACGCAGGGAGTGCCAAAATCAAACAATAGTTGTCGGAGCCCCGGACGCTTCGACAGGGTCATGTGTATCCAGAGCAGGAGTTATCAGTTGGTCCATGGGATAAGTCTTATCTGCATCACCTCTCGCTAACCTACTTTTGCTCCCAGCCACCAAAATCTTAGAAGAGTGCTCCCCAAAGTCAGCCAAGACTTCTTCTCCACCTTCGTGGGACCAGCTTTCACTATCTGAAGTTTGGGCTAAATCCTTAGGCGGGGGTCGAATAAGCGAGCATTATGAGCCACATCCTCCACCTTTAAGGCGGCGGCTAGTGTAGCATTGACATCAGTTGACTTATATCGGGCCTCTTGAAGAGCAATCCTGCGGGCCTAAAAATAGCATGGGTTTTCTCAAGGATGAAGTTCATCTTCAGTTGCTGAATGGTGGAATCCATATTAGACGTACGAATCTTCTACATTGCTTCGCGAAGAGAGGTCTTAGTATCATAAAGGTCTTTGTTAGTCTGAAGTTAATACTTGTACCGAACTATCAGGTTCGCATACCTCCTAGAGGGGACTTTTAGAGCCCTCTCACCGAGAAGCCGTGTCTCTCTAACATGTGTCCAACTCAACTCATATGGTCCAGATTCGCTCTGTCGGCCCTGACTCTCTGTGAACCATAGGCCACGTGATCTTGATGTTCGGTGCACCTCTTCTGCAACTCAAAAACTTCAGTATGGAACATGCATGCCTCCTCACTATGGATCTTCATATCCTGCTCCGACTGGCCAACTTGGCATGTAGATCTTCTATAGATATCAATGGGTTCTCTAGGGCCAGGAGGCGTTCCTACATATTTTGATACTCTAGCATCCTCTCTCTCTCTCTCTTCAACAAGCTTATGCTAGAACCCCTATATAGTCAAAAGGCTCGGTTGTAGTAAAAACTATTAGAAAAATCGAGAATCATACTCAAAGAGGAAAAGAATAAGAGAACAAGCTGAGAAACGAAACACTTGTACACCTAACGGCTGCTTGAGCACCAGCATTGAGTAGGAAATCCCCGAAAACACCCCTCATTTTCTCCTTATATTTTCACTAGCCAGAGGCTTCAAATAGCTCACAACCCCTACGGCGCGGGAAAGAATATGGCATTCTTGGGGAACGGTGAAGATGACATACTGGCAGGCCGAAGGATTGCGAATTAGTGTTGAATAAGTGTTCGCCAACCATGATCAATGGGAGCTTTGAGTGCTCTCAGGATATACCCTAATGCCGAGATCACGAGAACCTTTAGATGGGACCCTAGATTTCGAGCCTTGAGGCATAAAAGCTCGCCTCTAAGAAGCCGGCGTAGGAACGACTCGGGATGAGGAATGAATGCTTGGAATAGGTACAGGACCCTGGATGGTGCCTCTAGATCTAGTAGGGGCAAGGGAGAAAAGGTTAAAGAGTTCATTTTGTCTGCCAACTCCGTCTCTCTAAAAAGGCCGATGGTGGAAGCCTCTGGCCTGCCATCCCTCTTATAGGTGAGTCCCGAGGCGGAATGATCCCCCTCTTTGCTGGCATCAGACGCCATATTAATCGCCACTTGAGGAGCAATGGGAGCTATCCAGGCTAGCCCTTGACTACCTTACTCCCGAACGTTCGGTTTGTTCCTCTTGACCGGGGGAGGAAGGGGATAACGATCTTTTTAACACGGCCGAAGGATCCCCCCCCCCCCGACTCCGGCCCAGCTTAGACACAATTTTCTTAACTTGCTGCAAAGCGGCGTTCGAATCTTGGGGAATTTTCTCCAAAGTCTGGGTCGATACTCATTTAGGAAGACCATAATTCTTCCCCTTCTAGTTGTTCTTTGTCGTGATCTTCGTCCATGTACTGGGAGTAAGAGGTGCAGAATGTATAATTTCTTGGACCCACCAGGTAGGCTTGACACCGGATCTGGTTTACAAGCTATGGCTGGAAAAAAATGAGCAAAACTCATAGACTTCACTCGAACTTAGGAAGACGAAGCACAAAAGGTACATTTGGATGGAAGACTTATGGTGAAAATTCCATTGCTCTGGAATGGTAGCCTCCATTGGTTTCACCAAATATACAGTCGCGACGATGACATACCTTTCTGTCCACCCACGATCATAATCATTATTAGTATTGGCAATTAAAGCATTCTCACCACAGTGGGACAGTTGGATAACCCCCGCCCTAAAAATCTTTGGGGAATAGATATGGAATAAATGGGAAAGGGTTAAGTCCTCCCCCGCTTGAGAAGAAAGATACCAGAGACACGCGACCATTCTCCACACTACCGGTCCGATCTGGGCCAAACATATGTTGTATTTTTGGTAAAACTCCAGGATCATGGAGTCAATAGATTTACTCACCATCAACAAGAAAGGGTAGGTATATACAAAAGAGTACCCCGCTGGTAAAAGGTAATGCCTTCTCTTTCTTTTGGGAGGAGCACCTCGACGTCGCTCCAACCGCAATCTACCTTCACTCGACTCAGGTAATGATCGCGAGTGGAAGATTTCTACATGCTGGACGACCAGTACTATTCGCGTGTAAAATCAGTGGAAGTCTCGCATTTTGTAAGGTCCTTCACAATGGACAACTTACTAGGGATGTAGGAGTTGGTATGTTGATCGGTGGAAGAGGTTAACGAATTGTTTCTCTTGGAAGTTTTGTTGGTCGGTGGCCGATGACCTCACTTGGTGAAGGGAGATGTCATAATCATTGTGAGCATGATTTTGAGTCCGGGTGGTAGCGCCACCAGCGACAAAAGAGTCGGAAGACATGAGTTAAAGATTTGGAAAATGGATGGGGTAAAGTATTTTTTCTTTTCCAAACAGCAGGAGAAAAGCAATAGAGGTTGGGAGAAAGTGAATGGGATTCATTGTTTGAGGAACTTTATAAGAGAAATAAGGAAAGAAGTAGCATTTGCCTAAAAATAAGGAAATCATGTCATCACTACGACTCCAATCACCGAGGGAAAGACATGGCTAAACACGATACGCGTGTAAAGCGGGTTTCACTAGGGCGGCAGATAATTTAATGCAAGAATTCAGCGTGCGGAGAAGGTTAATCGATTAAACTAACATACTAAGTTCAAAAAATGATGTGATAAGGCAAATATTGATAACAGAGAACTCTTCCATTTCTCATGCCTTTGAGATCAAATGCCTAGGAAAATAGGGAACTATTTGTATTAGATAAAAACACCTCCGGGTGGATTAGAGCACCCAGAGATTCAAACGACTCCAAGGCTTCCAATAATTGTCTTCCACTCCCACCAAATCATGTCACATCAACCTTCCTAGATCAAAGCATCGGGGCGCATGTAGGTACGGTGACATCAGCACGCTCATGTCGTCATAACTTTAGAGGGACACAACTGTCTATGTTTTGGCTTATATATGTAAGACTTAGAAAGGAAGGAACCACATCTTAGTTCCTCTTGCTCACACTTGTAACCTCAACTCTATTTCTTTCAAAGCAATACACTTAAAGAAGTACTTGTCCATTATTATCCATTACTTGTTCTAAATCAAAGCTTCCTTGTTATTATTATTTATTTCTCCATCTATTATTCTGACTTTTACCACATAATATCGGACTTGTCGAGGGGTTCTTCGGATCGGATACAACTCACTTGTCTTAAATCTTAAAATACAAATCCCTAACTGTGTTTTTGGTTAGAACTATTTCATCGGAAAACATAATGTTTACTTGGGGGAGCGGAGGGGGGGGGGTGTGTTATTGTGCGATTTGCATGCCCAACACAAAACAGAGCTAGGTAGTACTTTTTTTTCTTCTTAAAAAAGATAACATAACATTTGGAGGATTGGGAGGAGGAACAGGAAGGGAGATAGTGAAATGTGAATTTACGCCTTTTGTGCTAGAAACTTTTACAATATCACTTGTTTATCCCAAAATCCATGATTTAGAATTATAATTGAATTTGTTGAATGATTTAAGGATACACATATTAGAATGACCCAATAATACTATTCTGGATGCTAAATTACTAAATCAATATAATCAGAATGATAATCGTAAATAATAAATAATAAAATAAGACAAAATAAGCAAATCTTATTAATAAGTTTCGGGGCAGTTGTCAGACAACGTAACCGGAAAGCAAGAGCTTCATGAGCTTGAAGCTTGAGGGCCATACTACAATGCTATGAAAGTAATAACTATTTATGATGAAAAAATTGATGGGATACAAATAAAGAGAAAGAGATACTTTTATAGCCTAAACTTATGTAACGTTTCCCGAATTGTGCTAAAGTGGTTGCAATCTGGACCTATCTCGACCAACCACTACTTCTTATGTGGTCTCGTTTGTCCCGAAGCTATGCAGGCCTGTATTGTAGCTCCGGGTCATCAACGAATGACGTTAATCGTACCGCCTTGTTGAATCATGTCAGTTCGCCTCCTATTTTCCATGTGTTAACTTTCGAGGTGTCCAGTTATCGAGTCTCGGCTTTACCCTATGAATCACTAAATTATATTATTTGGTTCACTTACTAATTAGGCGAGAATTATAATATATGAATTGTTTGTGTGATGATAATTAATATTAAAGATATTATTATATAATAATTAATAATGAAGCATGGGTTACTTGCTTTGGAAGATATCTTTATCTTTAAATTAAATAGTTTAATCCTCACATTGTTTATACATGTATTATTATCAACATTCTATCTCACATAAAATAATTCATAAATTTTCACATACTTAATAAGAGTATTAGCTTGTACTGCCAATCAAACACCGCATTAGTTATATAGATATTTTTTTTTTTTGCGGCCAATCAAACAATATACTTTTTGTGGTATTTTATGATGAGATTAGTTCCTCCACTATCACAACCAATCAACCTTTAAGGCTCAAGGGGTCGTCTGGTTTGCTGGTTAGGAGGGAATTAATCAATTCATATATTAAAATTAGTATAGTTAATACTATATTTGGTAGCTTTTTAGTTGTTTAGTATAAAATTTAATACACCAAGTAAAATATTTGGTTATCATTTTATAATCTCACATAACTAAGATAATATGTATAAATTATATATTATTTTATGTAGAATAAAAGATAAAACAACTAAATCCAACGTAACTTAACTCAAATCAACAGCTGATCCACCCATTAAGTGTTAATGTTAAGAAATTATAAGAGGTGGCATTTCTATCTTCTACAGCAACAACTCGAAATAGGGTCTCACCCAAGGAAAAAAGGGGGGTGGGGTGAAGAAAAGACTTGAAGTAGGGTCTCCCCTTTTTCTTTCTTTAAAGTTTAAATCATAAAATTAGGATGGGATTGAGAGAGAACAGCTTGGAAAATGACAATTATCCCTTTTTTCTAGGCTACGAATGCCAATGGAATTGGGAAGTGTCCTCTAAGTTTCTCCAACACCATTCGGACGGTGGCTATGGGGACTACTTAGGGGTCCCTTTTCATTACTTTTATATATCTCCTCTCTCACGTGATTTTTCTATTTCCACTTCTACTTCAATCATTCACTTTCATTATTTGTCATTTAGTTACGGCTCTAATGTTTCTATACTTTATCTTATACTCTATCACGATAATTTGATTACGCTATAGGGATTAATGTCCGCGTGTATTATTATTTTAATAAGTTTTCAACAACATACTTTGTGGTGTTGAAGAAGGGATACCTTGATGTAATCGGTATAGGAGGTCACGGGTTGCAACCATGAAAAATAGTTTTTTACAGAAATACAGGCTAAAACTGCGTACAATTGACCCTTTGTGATCCGTTCCTTTCTCAGACCCCGCACATAGCGAGAGCATAGTGCACTGATCTGCCCTTTATACCTTGTGGTGTCGAAATTGTTAGAGTGTAGTTTCATAGATATCTCCATATTTTTTTTATGAAAGCACGCAACTCAATCACTAAATTGTCCACAAGTTAGGTGTTTGATTTGAGTAACTTATTCAAATATTGATGGCTTGACAATTTAATTACTAATCGATCATGCATTAGGATACGTAATTTATCATCTATTAGATTTCTTAACTTTATATTTAATCATTTGATATTTATGAGTGCATGAGTACTAGCAAGTAATTGTACTATCTAATGATAATCAAAAGATGAAAAGGATCAATTACAATTGACTAGTACACTTTTATAAGATAACCATGTCAAATTAATGAAAGTAAAATTCACAAAATCTCACCTAATTATACATTCTACTTTGATTCTTAGCCTCTAAACTTAAATTGATTAATCTATATCTATATTATATTAAAAACATGAAATCCCTAACTTGAAAGTTAAATTACTAAAATAACCTATTATAACTTAAAAATTACCTATTTGTAAAAAACAAAACCCTGCGCCTTAGCAACCGTCACAAACAAAACGACACACAACGTTTCACAAAGAAGCCAACCCTTGGTATCCAGACTTGCTCTTGTGAAGAGTAGTCACATGTTAGTTTCATTCACTTCAAAAAACTAATTCCTCGATAGTATTTTCTCCTCACTTTTAATCTTTTTAAGACTTATTAAAGTACTTGATGCTTGATTGACGCATGGAGTCTGCAAAAAAAAAAATCTGATTACCTGAATCTTTGTAGTGTAAAATTGATGGTGATGATCCTGAATTCATTTTTACCACTGTTAGTCTTTATTAATTGTCATAGTTTTCCACACAGTTTGTCTTTCCTTTTAATTTTTTATATTATTTAAGTCTTTTCTTTTTCCTATATGTTTGGTGCGAGATATTTACCAATGAAATTTTAAGCATGTGAATTTACTTATCACTATGCATAACTTTGTTAATTTTAAATCTTTGTGTCGGAAAAGTTAAAAGATTTAATCAATGAAATTAGATGTGTATGGTGGGGGCTAAAATAATATAATTAAGGAAAAGACATCTGATGCAAGTTTTTTCATATATAAATCCATTTATTAATTCTTTCCTAGGATAATAAAAGAACAAAAGAAATTATGTTAGACAATGCCTTTGAGTTGGTGATTTGCTGCCCAAACAAGTTATATTAGACACCTTCTGTTTCTCTTTTTATGTTTTGTTAACATAAAAAGTATTGTAGTTTTGTTCTTTTTTCTTTTCTATTTTTGGAGGAAACAAAGGAGAAAATGATGTCTGATAAGATGATGTTTAGTTTGTTTGATTAGAATGATAAAATGCATGAATGAATAGCCTTAAATAAATTTCAATGTTCTGCAATTTAGTTAGGTATAATTATGATATGAGAGTTCTCGATAATTGATATAGATTGCTTTCTTAATTAAAGGGATGTATTTACATATTTATTATAGATTTATTTATATTTAAAATTTATTTGCAGGAGGGAAGACCATTTGTAGTTGTTAAGAGTCTCATATCAGAAATGAAATGGAAATCATGGACTCGACTTGGACAAGGTGAGGATTGTTCAAGTCCATATAAGGAGTCCATGTTCCCATTCCATTTCCGATGTGGGACTCTTAACACTCAGCTCTGATACCATGTAAAGAATAGATCTTGAGTCTAACTTAATCCCAAAAGCTAGCTTGTAGGGTGAGGATTGTCCAAATCTATATAAAAAGTCTATGTTTCCATTCCATTTCTGATGTGGGACTCGTAGTATTTAAAGTGAGTCCGAACCAACTTGGAGAAAAGAGAAGTAAAAGGAGAATTGAGAGTGAAGCATTAAAGTGAACTCGATAAACCAGCCGGTTAGTTTTAAAAAATGCACGTATCATGCTATTTAAAAATTTTGAACTCGATAAACCAGGTTAGTTTTAAAAGAAAATGCACGTATTATGGTCTTTAAATCTTTTAATAATAATATCATATATGCAGAAATCATAATAGGTCAATATGCTAGAAGGCACGTGTTTATTCCACAAATTGAGCTTTTTCCCTTGAAATGAAGAATTTTAAAATTGTACTTTATTTTTACGTATAATTATTTACTCAGTTTTATTTTAATAATATTAATTTAATTTTATAAAACCATATATTACATAACTTAGTACACACGTGACGAAAAACTAGTTTAATACAAGCATCGAGTACATATAAATATTTACCGGTCCTAGACATATTAAAAGACTGTCAATCTAGTAAAGATACTGCTACTATTTGGCACTGTAGGAATATGTTTCTTGCCTTTCATTGATTATTGTGTACAATATATATATAGTGTTACATAATTATTTACATGGTAACTAAATTTTCCTAATTACAATTGGAATATAAATTTACCTAATATAAAATATATACAAAATATGGTAATATTCTATCAATGATAATATACAAGATATGGTAATATTCTATCACACCCCCGCAGTTGAAGCGGGAGGTTCTCGTACGCTGAGACTGGCTCAGAAATCATCAAAGAGTATGTGCGGAAGTAGTGATTACGTCAGCAATCTGATATCGGGAAGGAACATGAAGAACACGAACTTGTCCACGAGCAACTTTCTCACGTACAAAGTGGATATCCATTTCAATGTGTTTTGTGCACTAATGTTGAACGAAATTGCCGGAGAGATATATCGCACTTACATTATCATAGTAAACCATTGTAGCCTTATGGATTGGGCAGTGAAGCTCAAGTAGAAGGTTGTGTATCCAACAAGACTTAGAAACAATATTTGCTAGACCTCTGTACTCAGCTTCGGCGTTGGATGAGACATAGTAGGTTGTCTTGTAGAAGACCAAGAAAGTAAGTTATCTCCGAGGAACACACAGTAACCTGACGTGGATCAATGAGTGTCAGAACATCCACCCCAGTCAACATCAGAATAAGATGTGAGACCGGAGAGTGAGGACTTGTACATGTGTAAGCCTAAATAAAGAGTATCGTATACATATCGCAAAATACGTTTGAGGACATTCATATGTTCATCCGTCGGGTTGTGCATATGTAAGCATATTTATTACATATCATAGGATATATCTGGTCTCGTGAAAGTGAGATACTGCAATGCCCTTGCTAAACTGCGATAGTGAGTCGGGTTGGCATACAAAGAATCCGAAGAGGCACTGAGTTTCGAATTAGTGTCCATCGGTGTGTGGGCCGGTTTGCAAGACGTCATGCCTTCTCGGTCAAGTATCTCTTTGGCGTACTTCCTTTGACAAATAAATAAGCCACCTGCATGGCTCGTAATAGCAATGCCTAAAAAATAGCTTAGAGGGCCCAAATCTTTCATAGCAAACTCAGAGGCAATGAGTGACATAATGGATCGGCGAAGTGCCTCAGAAGATGTGGTGATGATGATATCATCAACATATAGTAGGATGAATGCCATGTCATTACCCTTGCTATAGATGAACAGTGAATGATCAGATTTGTTGTGTGAAAACCCGATAGAGGATACAAAATCAGCAAATTGTTAGTACCATGCACGAGGAGTTTGTTTCAGTCCATAGAGTGATTTCTTCAAAAGACACACATAATCTGGATGAATCGGATCCCTGAATCTCATAGGTTGATAAATATATATGGTTTCATGAAGGTCTCCATGCAAGAAGGCATTTTTGACGTCAAGCTGATGAATAGGCCAAGACTTGGACAAAATAATACTGAGAACGGTTTGAATAGTCACTGGTTTCACTATCGGGCTGAAAGTTTCATCACAATCCACTCCCACCTATTGAGACCTGCCATCACCTACAAGACGGTCCTTGTGCCTCTCAAAAGAACCATCAGATTTCTTTTTATGTCAAAAAATACACATAGAACAAATAATATTAGCATCAGGAAGATGAGGTACTAGATCCCACGTCTTATTTTTAATAAGAGTATTATATTCATCAATCATTGCATTTTTTCAATTAGGATCAGACAAGACATCTTTCGTATTACGAGGAACAAAAGAAGGGGCAATCGAAGTGGACAAATTAAATAGCCATTTGGGTTTGGAAATGTCGTGATAGCACGGGTTTATATTGTCCATGGGTGTGTCGTGGGAGGTTGGACAGGATTGAGATGAGGTGACCGAAAAGTGGAGGTGGGACTGGGTGGACTGCCAGGAGTAGGGGTGGGGCTGCAAAGGGGCAGTGGCGTCGATGAGAGGGGGGTTGGCCAAGAGGCAGCCGAGATGGAAGGTCGTGATAGGCTATTCTGAGGCTCCCGTTGCAGGGCTGGATGGACTGCCCACCGCGAACGGTGGTGGTGGGGACGGTTACCGGTGTCAGTGATAATTAATTTTTCAAATGATGAATTAGAAGGGGATTTAGGCCATCATTTAAGAATTCATAGGAATTTAGGGATTGAGAATTGAGTTTGGCAAAGGGGAATTGGGACTCATCGATTATGACATACCGAGAAATGATTATATTTCGGCTTGACAAGTCGTAACAATTGTAACCTCGATGATTTGGGGGTAGCCAAGAAAGACGCACGGGGATGACCGAGGTTAAAGCTTGTTGATTTGTGTGGAGAGATTGAGGGGGTAGCACAGACATCCGAAAGTTCGTAAATGCTTATAGAAATGATCCTCAAGATAGAGAACTTGAGTGAGAGACTTGTGTTAGAGAGACTTATTTGGGAGAATGTTCAAGAGATAGGTTGTCATTTATAGAGTGTAATACCAATAATGGGAGGGATAAAGGCGTGAGCAAAGAGGGCACGAACTAAGTTATTTATGGTTCTAATTTTTCATTCGGCTTTGCCATTTTGTGGGGAGGTGTGGAGACAGAAAAAACAAAACAAGGCCGTGTTTGGCGCAAAAAAGTTTGAATTGATTATTATCGAAATCCCTGTCATTGTCACATTTAATATTCTTTTCAAATTGTGTCTTAATGAAAGTGCTGAATGATGAAAAAATAGAATAGACTTTGGACTTATTACCAATGGGAAACGTCCATAGAAATTTTGAGTAATTATCTAAAAACAACATATAGTATCGATGCCCGGTCGTGCTTAAGATAGGAGAAGTTCATAAATCACTGTGTATTATATCAAAGGCATTAAAGTACAAGTGGATGAAGAATAAAATGGCAACTTGACATATTTCTCAAAAACACAAGATTCACAAACAGGAGGAGAAGGGACATGTTTGTAATCAATAAATTTATTTTTGCTAAGGGAGCATAAAACAGAGTCTCTCGGATGTCCTAATCTATTATGCCATAAAGGAGACGAAATTGCTGCAAAGGTTGATGAATATGAGGCTAGATGGCTGACGGAGGTGAATGTCGTCGGTGGTTACGAAAGTGGCGTTAGCTGTGCTGGCATTAGTCGTTGCCCGCTTTGTTTTTTGGGTTTCTTCAAGGATGAGTCTCGAACGAGCCTCATAAAATGGAGGCAATGGCGTGCTTTGTTGGAGAATGGTAGCGACGCCGTCATAATTTTCATTTAAACCCGCAATAAGTTGCATCACCAATCGTTAATTAGTGACCGGTGCACCGACGTTGGAGAGTTGATCGGCAATCATCTTATGTTTTTAACGGTAGGCCGACGCATTAGAAAAATCGTCCTGATGAATGGCCTGAAATTGATTTTCCAGATACAAGGCATGTTGTGTCTTGTTGTCATGAAAAATACTTTCCAAGCGCTCCCACGTTTTTCATGCAGTGACATCGGTTTCAATTATTGTATGCAATAAATCGTTCGAGATCGTGACGTATATCTATTGTAGGACAACCGCATCTAAGTGGGACAAAAGTTATGAAATGGATTAATTACTAGTCTCCTTTGAAATAGGCCTATTTTTTCTCAGTTCATCATCAGAATCATCAGGTCTTTCTAGGGGCTTTGATTTTTTAGGGATGATATGATCGATGACTTTGTATACACGACAATGAATCTTGAATATAATTCTTCCCAAGATGAATACTGAACATTTTCTATCTCAAGAGTTATAGGAATGAAATTTTTGATGTTGTTAACTGCAAAAGCATGATGGAATTTAGGTTGTTCAGCCATTGAAAATTGGAGAGGAAGAAAGGAAAGTCGAAGAAAGAAGGGAGATGACTGCATAGGAAGAGGGTTGTCGAAGGGGGGGGGGGGAGATTGCTTAGGGAGAAAAAGAAGTTAGTGTTTGGATTCTGATACCATGTAGGAATATGTTCCTTGCCTTTCATTGATTGTGTACAATATATATAGTGTTACATAATTATTTATATAATAACTAAATCTTCCTAATTATAATTGGAATATAAATTTACCTAATATAAAAGATATACAAAATATGATAATATTCTATGAGACACTACACCCCCACCCCACCAACCCCTACCCTCCCTCTTTTAGTTTAATCATCATGTGTTCGAAATCTATTTGACCCACTAATTGAATTCACACAGGATAAGCCCTTTAAAAGGAATAGAGTTCTTCTTGACGAAAGGCTTTTATTTTTCTAACTCAAAAGCAAGACTTATATGGGTTAAGGCTTGACTGATCTTAATCGTCCTATCACACTTCCACACTTCTTAATTTTCCATTTTGATGTTAGTATAATCCTAATATGAAGAAAATAGGTTATAAAAAATGGCAAATGCTACTCATGTTGGTTCTCATATCGCTAATTGGGTATGCGTGGTTATGTCACTCTTTGTATTATATTAGGCAATCTTCATCTCATAGGTTAGTTTCTGAGGTTAAGTTAGGTTCAAAGTTCATTTTCTTAATATAATATCAGAATCAGAATGATCTCAATATTTTGTTTACCCTATATTGGGCCTTAGGGTGTGCATACTTTGGTAAATATAGAAATACTATATCAAAATCGAAATTTTAGGCACTTCAATTTCAGTATTATGATATTTGGTATGCAATTTTTTTTATTCGATACGGTATTCAATAGTTTGAAAATATCGAAATACCGAATGTCATACTGAGATATTTAATTACATAATTAATTCATATATATCCCACTTGTGGAATTATACTGAGTATGTTATTGTTGTAATTAATTCATATATATATATATATATATATATATATATATATATATATATATATATATATATATATATATATATATATATTACTTTGATAGTAATTTAATTAAAGTCAATATAAGCTAATAACACTTAAAAGGCCTAACATCCATCGCACTAAAAGTTTCTTGCCTTAACTACTAATATAAACTGAATTCTAATTACATATAATATAAGATTATTCAAACATGTTTATCGCTTCCGGCCAACACTAGACAATTTCCATTCATTTCAAAGAAAGAAAGACTTTCCACCATTGTGAAAGACATAGTTCTCCATTGTATGTAAGTCGAAGTGCGTAAAAAGAATTAATTTAAGTAGTTTTCCATATATATATATACATATATATATATATATGCTAGTGCATTCGAAAAGATTGATTATCACACTAATGTTTTCAAAACAGTACCACACAATACCATGAACATCCCTAGTTGTTCAAGAAGCAAATAATCTTTAATTCATGAACTAATTGTTTGCAATAAATTTTTGATACATGGTAAATAAACTGCAACTGCAAATAAAATATGAAGAAACAAAATATTTTATTGATAAACATTGTGGGTACAATTCTGTTTATTCTCTTGGTTATTCTTTTCGAATGTTTCCATGATTTGAGGGTCGTTAGTAACATATTTTTCAAACTTAGGATGATTTAGACCTCCTGGAGATGTATTTATTCTCCAAAAACGTCGGGCGACGGCTTTGATGAAGGCAGTATGTGATGTCTTGATCTCTTTGTGAATATTTCAGAAATTTATGCGATATTCGAGATGCCTTTTAAGGGAATGTGTGCCCCTTTATATAGGCGTGCGCTATGGTTTAGGGTAGAGTAGCCTCCAAAAAATCCTAACAGACCTTAGAGTTTGAAAATAGATTGGACTCGTCTTGTAGAGTCCTACAAAATTTTGATGTCTAGACTAATTTTTGAGATTGAACTAAGCCGAAGAATCATTTTATTAACGACTTATCATCTTGAGATTTTCTATTGAGAGGTTGGGGGTGGGGGTGGGGGAGGGGGGAAATGCGTAAGGAGGAGATCAAACCAAAAATATGTATTTATCAAGGTCCAACGGAGACTTGTGTGTATGATTGGATAAATCATTTGGCGTATGCTTCTAATTCTAGACGCGCATTCGCACAAGTCAATTATTATTTGCAGAAGGTATTATCTGTTCATTTATTAATTCTATAAGGCATAAAGAAATGGAATTATTAGCGTGAGTAGTTTTCTAAGCAATTATTAGAGATTTATGAAGATATAGTATATGTTTTTATAATCTCCCTTTCTTGGTTGAGTATATGATAGCTAGTATGTGATAATTGGACATTTGTATTGCAGGGTTTTAGGTACTATTTTATTGCTGAACTGTACATATCCGATTCATCTTCTCTTTTAGTTGGACAATGTGTGTCTCTACTTTTCTTTTGAGGGGAAGTACCCACGAAGTACACTTTCACCAACCTGTTATGGTATTCCAGCTACCTTATTTGAATTAAAAATATTACTACTTTTGGGAGCTGGCTATATTCAATAATTTGTTTCAGCAATTCAAGAAAGAGGCCTTATTAGGTTCAAGATCGTTCAATTCAACGTGAGAAAATTAACATTTCTTCCTTTTTAGGGGTTTTACATTAGGTTTCGAATTGTCAATGACTTGTAGGTGAATTTACATTTAGTATACTGCGTGAAAATAGCTATAATGGTTTCAATCTAAAGGCTAGTATTATTTTGTTAAAGAAAAGAACATGATCCATCACCAAAAGGTGTGACGTGACGGATGAGATTCTTTCCCCCTTAATCAAAGGTTTGAAGTTCGCCCACAATGAAATCTATGGTAAAAATGACTCTCCTTTAATAGGCTCTACATGGCACGGATATATTAGTCAAGTCAGTAAATTCTGAATACTAGATAATTGTACAAAAAAAAGAAAGGGAAAACAAAGAAAAGATAAATAAAAAAAGTGTAATAAATTGATGATTAAGATAGTTCTTTTTATAGTTCTTGAGCAATTTGTTCGAATTATTCATCACCGGGCGTATTACAGAGTGAAGGAACTTGAGTTGGAAGAAAGATATACACGAATGCCAGAATCTACGTTAAACTCATTAACAAGAAGCTGCATATTTAGATGCAGAATTTATGAGAAGCAAACCCCAATAATTAATTGAGTCTTCATTAGTGGAAATAACAAAACATAACACCTCAAACAACATTATATAATTTCTCTTGTTTCCTATAGTGCTAATCCACGTATAGCTGTCTTCCTTTCTGATTAATCTCAGAAATTAAAGTACTCCTTTATAATTCTTAATAAAGATATATAATGAGTAAATTCCGCCTTTATCTCCTTAACTTTTTAATGTTGGGAAACAAAAATCCTTATAGTATCACCTCCTAAATAGAAAACATTAACCCTTTGACCAAAGAGTTAACAAGCAAAATGAGAAAACTATCACCCAAAAACGAAACCAGCTTTTAAGAAACTTATTTTGATTTTCTATTGAACTAATAATTTGAACACATAGTTTATCTCATTTTATTTAGTCTATCTTCTCGTTAGTGAATTGCTAGAGATAAATCTGCACGCACCAGGAAAAAGAAAATTCAACATTTTTTATAAATATATATTGCTTTTGTATTGACATTAGGGAAGAAGAATTACTATATTAGCAATTACTGCTGAATAATGAAGAATAAAGGTTATTGGGAGGAACAACTCAATGTAAGTTAGTTCGTGAATCTTTTATCTCCCTATAAGCAAATAATCAATAAATTTTATCAGTATATAATTAAAACGTAACTCCTTCATGAATAAAAATAAAATTACTTTCAAATAGCTAAATAATAAAATATGATAATTTTGATGCATAGGACAAAAGAACAATGACAAGTGAAAATGTATAATTTTCGGCTATGTATTTTTTTTTAAAAATATTAAGTGATATTCACTCTCACGATATTTTCAAATAGTGAATATGTAATACTACTAGGGCTTGTTATTTGAGTTACACCCAACCTTCTTATTTCTATAGATGAAAAACTATTGAGTATCATTTCTTTTGTTAAAGAATTTTGAGGGTCAACGATTTTAATTAAGAAATTTAACATATAATTTGTGTAAGAATTGTTAGGCAAGTACCGAGTGTTGGGAGTTAGGCATGTTTAGGACATACAGTAGGGCGCTTAGGGTGTAAGTCTCACAGGAACTAAGCCCCGCACGTGAACCACGGGGCATTTGACAGTGCCCCGCACGTGAGCCACAGAGCATTTGCCAGTGCCCCGCCCCAAAGCGAGTCCAGGACGAGTCTAGAAACTGTCTTTTATAACATTGATATTAGTACTAGAGGAGTGCATGACAAATATACTTTTTTTTTTTGCTGAAAACCGGAAATTGCATTAAGATAAAAAATAGAAATTTAAACATTATTACATAGTGGGATAGTTCGCGAGGAAGCTATCCCAGAGATGTCTTTGCTTAAAGTAAAGGAAATCAAAGGTGATGGATTGTTCCAAAATACATCTTCATCTCTAGCAACTAAGTTTGAGCACAATTTTTTTTCATGCTTTGCTAGAGCATCTGCCACAAAGTTTGCTTCACGGAATATACTCTCTCCGGTTCATTCATTTGTCTTTCAAAATTTGGCACAACTCGTGAGAAAATATTTAATAATTTTAATCATAAGAGCATTTATCTAACTTCTTTCATTTTTTGTTTAATGTTACTTAATTAACACTCCACTAATTATAAGATTAGTAATTGGAGATTTTGCAAGAAACTAAACAATATAATTGACTTCTTGTTTTTCTATAACGTTAATATTTTGAAATAAATTCAAATCACCAAAATGACTAGTATTTGGAATTGATCGAATATAATATAATGTAATATTATCGATACTTGCTCTTATATATGTGACAGCACATTATAAACATGTGTTAACTTTAAAAAGTTGTGCTTAACTGGTGAGAGGTTTAATTTGACAGGGTAAGTCTCCTAATATTTAATTCTCTGTTGACGTTATATTATACTTTTGTATCTAATACACGGTGGACGTGTATATACTCGTTCCTATGATTTGAAGAAACTTGAAAGAATCCAACCTGGTGAAGAGACATAAAAGAAGAAGTAACAAACCTTTACTTCTGCAAATGATTGCAAACATGAGAAAAATTGACAATTATATTGCTCGTACTCTTCAAAAATATTACTACATTTGTGTCGGATTCTCCAAATATGCATTATTTTTTTAAAAATTTCATACGCATCCATCGATATTTCTAGAGAGTCTGAACAATATAGATTAACAACATGTATTGAGTATATAAATAATACAAGTTTTTGTTTTGGACCCAAAAAATAAGAAGAAGAAGAAGCATAGATTGAGGAAATGTAATCAATTAAAGTCAGTTTAGGTATTTTCTTTTGTAGAAAGTTTTCAATAGAAAAATAAGACAAAACGTGTTATAATTAACAAGGTGATCTGTAATGCTGCATCTAATCATGAGAAAGAATTTTGGATAGTCAACACACGAAATATCTTTAATTGAACAATTCAAAAACTAGCAAAAAGTCCACACTTTCCATTTCTACGTTTACAATCATTTAATTACGGACTTATTTTAGGTAGAAACTAAGGGTGTTAATGATTTTTTTTTAATTTACTTAATCGACTGAATCGAATCAACTATTAGGTTTCTTTTAATAAAATTGTAAGCTTTTAAATGAATTTATAATTGCACTGAATAATTAAATAGATTTTAATTTTATGAAAATAAACAAAAAAAATTGAGCCATTCCAAATAAATTTATACGTATAAAATAAATTTTAAATATTAAGTTTAAGAATAATGAAACATTAAATTTTGTCTTGGATCTGGGCTGACGGAAACGACTACAAGCCAATGGGTAATTAACACCTAAAGTCCCAACTCCGAAATTTATTATGATATTCCTATTGAAACTAAATTAGTTGAGCGTCTTGTGCAGTAGCGTAACTAGTAGATATGATTGATTTATTTATTTATTATTGGATACTTAATTTTAGTATAGACTTAGTTCTTGAGTTCCATCTCAATTGACTTCTTCCCGCTCGTGTGATCGAAATATTATATATTGTTTTAATTTCCTTAACTTTATTTTACATAATTATAAAATTGTGGGATGAATCTATATTCTTGTCATATTTTTATGTTTCCTCATCACCTTTTAGATTGTAAAAGTGTCTAGAGAGTGTTTTCCAAATTCCTAAAGAAGTATGCATGCATGACATATTTAACTTAATACTTGTGCTTTCTATATGACGTTTTTAAAAATTATACCAGAAATTAATTGAATCGTACCGATATAGAAGAGAAATCGGAATGATGAGACGATTTTGAAAGATCTAATTTTAATTATACAAATAATGTAGTCTAAAAATTGATATGATATAAATTTTATAAATAATCTCCGAAATCATACAATTGACACCCCTACTAGAAACTATAATATAAGGAGATCGCTATATTACGATTAATAATAATACATAAATTATTATGTGAAGAATGTCTAGACGAGGGTAAAAAAATTAAATAATAATGCAAAGATTACCATGTAGATATTATGATAACTATTTTTATTAATTAGTAAGCATGTCCCCATTTTAATAGAATAATTTTTGGAGAAATTTCAAAAAAGTACCATTCGCTAACTTAAATTGCAAAATATAGCCCATAACTTATATTGTTAAGTTTTAGCCCAAAAATACTTTTATATAATGCTATACACATATACACAAATACATATACATTATGTATATAAGTATCTAAAAGAGTATAATAAGTGTTTATACACTGTATATATTAGTATACAATATTATACCCTTACAAAAATTGACTTTGTCTTCTTCCTCGAATCCAAATAACAAATCAAGCTACACCAAATCACCCTAAAATTTAGATTTAGGCTCCTCAATACGTACCCGATTTACTCAAAACGGATCTTATTTGCGAAAACCCGATTTCCAAATTTTGAAGCTTCTACAATGGCCGCTTATGAAATTCTACTTCTTGTTCATGCGCTCAACCTTAAATCAAAGAATAACTACATTTTTCTATTTTAAATAATTTATTCTATTCAACAAATTCGAACTTTTCAAATCAAAGCAGCTGTGTATATTTTTTTTCCCATATTTGTTCTTTATGCGTGGTTGTATGCGCCGCCGGTGAAAAATGAGAAGAATATGGTGAAGGAGAAAGAGAAGTATTAGTAAAAGAAGAATATGCCAAGTTCGCATTATCTCCGGATGATAACTGTAACATAGATGAGGCAAACGGAACAGATTTTTATTCTCTTCACATTCAATTAAAATAGTGCGCTAATTTTTGTAAGATTTTAATAGCATAGTTATTTCAGTTGTATTTGCGTGTAATTATTCCATAATAAAAGAATATTACGGTATATTATTAACGGCGTTTCATTTTTATTAAAAAAAACAATTCTGCAAAAAGCCAACTTAGGTCTGGGCTCCAAAAATACAATTTGGGCCCTGATTTTCTAGAGAAAAAGTGGCCCATTCTACTGCTGTGAGTCATGCCATCATCAGCCTTGTGCATTTTGGTAACCCTAAATTAGTCTATCTAGAGCTTTTCTGAGTGAAAAATGGTTTGGTTTCAGTGTGAAGACTGTGGAGACAATCTCAAGAAGCCCAAATTGGCCAACCACTTCCGAATGTGTTGTGCTTTCAAGGTGTTTGTAGCTTTGATTTTCATTTTTCCATAACTCTGATTTTGAATGTAATTGATTTAACTTATTGTTTCTTCTTCTTTTTTCTTTTTTCCCATACTTTAGCTATCTTGCATTGACTGTGGGGAGATTTTTAGTCGTCAAACAGTAGAAAGTCACACCCAATGCATATCTGAAGCGGTATATTCTCCATCTCTTTTATGTAAAGGCGATTTTCTATTTTTGCAAGTTACTTGTTTCCTAAGTTTTTAGCCAAATTTTGATGCTATCCAATTTTTGTATGTGGAATATTTTCAATAACAAGATGGAAAATACAAACACATTTCCCTTTAATTACTCTTCTCTTAACGAACTTGTAGAATATTACTTAGCAGTAAGTTCTCTATCCAGTGTTATCAAATATCACTGAGGTCGACGTCCATAGGCCCTACTTATCTTTCTAAGTTATTAGCTAAATCAACACAATGACTAAATATCTTGCTATCATTCTCACTTTCTATTGCAATAAATAGAACCCTCGAAGCATACAGTATAGTTACCACCTATTATACGGTTGTATAGCCTCAAGTATAATTTCTTCTAGATGTGTTTGAAATATGGCAGGAAATATATCCTATTTCACATTGATGAATTTTTTTCCAGTGTTTGGTTAACGGAAAATTATTTTATGTTCCTCAGTAATGAAATCATTTTCCATTGTTTGGTTACAGAAAAAATAATTTTCTGTGTTTCAGTAATGAAATCAGTTTCCAGTGTTTGGGTACGGGAAAATATTTTCCAAAGAAAATAAGTTCCATCGAAAGAGGAAAATTGACACGCCTACAAATCATTTTCTTTTCCAAATGTCACAATTCTTGGTCTCATGTCACTTGCTTCGACCAACTCTTAGACACTGTTTTCTATTTCTAATTCAAAAGAATATCAGCAAAATACTATTCTTATACCCTCTCCACATTGTATGGTTATCACATGTTACCTACTTTATAGTTATACCCAACAAAACACTACAAAGTGATCCTGAATGGTTTCTCAAGGAAATACATTTTCCATGAAAAATATTTTCCTCCATTCTGAACTTAGTGTAGGGCCTGTTTGGAAGTATGGTTGTTGAAATATTTCCCTATGATGCTTTTAGAATGTCACTTACAGTGTAGTACGAATATTTTACAAGGCGCTTTTGTGCCTTTTACAAAGTTAACTTCAAATAGAATGTTACCGTCCAATTTTTAAATTGTTATGTGAAGTAATGTCTTAACTTATTTCCAAAATCTTTTACAAAAATATCCAAACTTGAGTTTTTCCAGAAGTGTTCTTTTATTGCAAGGGAACCCGCAGCTGCTATCCTTTTGCTCCTGTGCAATAGCCTGCAGGGAACCCGCACTAGGCATGCACCATGCGACGAGCTCGACCCATTAGGCAAATCAATTGATGTTGTAGGCAGGGGGTTTCGAACCTGAGACCTCCATTATGGAAGCCCCATGCTCAACCAACTGAGCCACCCTTGTGGGTTTCCAAAAGTGCATTTTTAAAATTTAGCGAACATTTAAAAAGTACTATGCGTGCTAAAAATACTTGTTTCTCAAATACACTCCCAAATGGGAACCTAATCTGCATAGGGACAACATAGCTGCATCGTCTGTCCATCTCGCTACTATATGTTGCAAGTATTTACTTTCATTTAGTATTTGCTTCCCAAACTGGTGTGTCTTATTCGACTGGTCTTTTGATATATAGATTTGTATTTTCTATATCTTCTTCAGGAGAAATATGGTCCAAAGGGCCAAGGAAAAGCTTCAAATGGAACTCTTGCCAAGCCCAGCGGTGATTCAAAGCAGAAGCCTGATGTAGACATCAATGTTGGATTATCAGACCATCCACCTTGGTTTTGTAGGTCTGGTGAAGCTTTTATCTTTCTCTTCTTGCTGTTGTTGATTAGATTTCTAAGAATTAAAGGAAAAGGTTATGGGTATTTGCTTGACATGAGATGACACTTCCGATGAAACAGACCAGTATTATTCTTGTCCAATTAAATGTTTTTATCGCGCTCTTGCTGCAATCCTATTCCCTCATCCATCCGAAGCTTTATAACTGCTTCAATCAGTGATTTCTCTTCCCTACCTAAATATTCTCTTTTCTTTTTCCTCCTTCCCTGTTGCTGGCTTGTATTAATGGGTAGCAAGAGTTGTTTCGTTTGTTCTTTCTTTCTTTTTGTTTTCTGCCTTTTCCTTTTTCTGAGTTGTATAATTCATCCTTATTTGAGCTCAAGTGATGTATCTGCAGTTTGTGTAATACCAGTGCAACTAGTAAGCAGACTCTACTAAGCCATGCTGAAGGTAAGAAGCACAGAGCAAAGGCACGAGCTTTCCATGCTAAGCAGCAGCCTAAGCAGACTGAACCAGCTGGCCCTGGTGTGGAGGTCTCAAGTGATAACAATCAAAAGAATGAGATTCCTGACAACAAAGCAGGTGAGGAATCAAAGGAGCAAAACTCAAAAGAAGCAGAAAAGGATAATTCTCACTCAAAGAAAAAAAGAAAAGACAGGGAGTCTGAAAATGGTGGCGCCAAACTATCTGCTGAATCAGATAATAATGGTGAAGTAATCCAGGTTGAAAAAGAAGAGGAAGCGAAACATACGAAGAAAGCTAAAAATGAAACAGTGAAACAAGATAAAGTCGTCGTGGATGGGTCTGACGGAAACGACAGCAAGAAGAAGATAAATTGGAAGAAACTGATCACATCAGCTTTGAAATCTGTACGTGTTCTCTCCATGTCATCACTAGTTTGCAACTTTTCTTTCATAAACATCTTCATGAGCAGTTCTTCCTTTTTGAAACAAGAGTTCTCTATGTATCACGTCTTAGAGACTATTTTATGCTCATATGCATTGTCTGGTATCTCTCTCTCTCTTGTTGCATTTTGGACAGAATTCTGATGGAGCTTTGAAGTTGAAGAAACTTAAAAAGATTGTTCTGAAGTCTGTGAACGAGTCTGGCATGGTAGAAGACAAAAGCCAAGTCAGTGACATGATTGAGCATAAGGTCAGCTAATCTGATCAAACCGCATCAGCGTTTATTTCTTTCGTAAGTGATCCTTTGGCTAAACGTGTACGGTGCTAACTGATTCTTTATCACTATTTCGTGCAGATAAATTCAAGTTCTAAATTCGTTGTTGATGGCAAATATGTGCGACTGGCAACCAAAAGTTCCTGAGAATTCTTTCTTTTCGGACACTTCATAAATTTTACAACCAATGTTTAGGTTATCTATTGGGAAAAAGAAAACATTCTTGAGCCAAAGCTATAAAACAAGCTTCACATATGATTCATACCATCAAACCTTATGAGACCTCAGTTGAAGGGAGTCTATTCCGAAATTTTGCGTGTGCTATTGAAATTTTGGAGATTAGATGTATTATTTTTTGTAAGAAAATTGTTGAGGATTATTATGTGAGAGGGACTTTATTTTAAGTTTGTTGATTTATCAGCAAAATTTGTGTGTTCGCCTTCAGGAAGAGCGTCAAGTTCTCATGTTCCATATTTTGCATCGGCGAAGATCTTGGCATGTCTGGTGAAGTTGTTGGGAAATTAGAAGTGTGTATTTTTCAGAAAGGTAGTTGCTTTAAAGTTTGAGGCGTCTGGTCAAGCCTTTGAATAAACAATAGCACTTTTGAATGGTAGCTGAAACTACTTTGCTGAGCAACTCAGAAAGAAACCTTCTCCTTAGAAGCATAAAACGATTAATATTTTCAGGACCAAAAAATTTCTCTGCCGTCGTCGAAATCTTATAAGCCCAACCTCTTCTTCTACATTTTAATGAAATTAAATTAACACTTGACTAAAAATCTCATAAAAATAGTTCATATTGTTAATCAATTCAAATAATAACTACTTGTAAAACAGATCTATAGATGTCAAGTTTTATAAGTGACACTCGAATACACTTTTCTAAAGGATGGACTAAACATACATTGCTTCTATAATACTATACATAACTAAGATGAAACGTCTCTATCTTCTCTATCATCAACTGGTTTCAACAATTCCCACGCACCACCACAAAGCTCTCGTTGCGGGACTCCCCCCGGAGGCCGGATCACCCAAATGATCCCCCACCCCCACCAGGGTCGAGCCTATTATGGAACTTGTTCTTCAAGATGGCTGGAATTCTAGTGCTCTTGGAAATTTTTTGAGAAACCAAAATTGGGAACTCATTATGGCATACTTCTCGTTCTTGAGCCGTTGCGGAGGCTAATACAATATATACAGGACTGAAGATGTGCTATGACAATGAATTTTAAGGGAATTCAAGTTGAATCAGACTCACAAGTCCTGATTGATGCCATTTACAGTCAATCCAAAGCTACCCTGGCAGGCTGCAAGACTAATTGAACAGATTTCAGAGCTAAAGCAAGCTGGCAACTACAAGTTCATACACAGTTTTATGGAGGTCAATTTTATTGTTATTTTCTTGCTCCTACAGAGGAAGTTATATACTTTCTTCATGGAAGCTAGCACCTTACCAAGGAAAATGAGAGCTACTCCGAAGAATGATAGAGACCAATTGATTAATTTCAGAACCACAACTAATTACAAGTTGTTTGCTGTATGGATTATGGCTTTGAGTTCATATTTCATAGGATGATAGAACATCCTCAAACCTTTTTCTTGGCTATATTTGGGCACCTTTTGATTGTGCCTAATAGTTGTAATTAGGAGTCTCTCAGGTGCTCCAGCACCTTTGTAACTATGCTGATTTTGTAAAATATACTGGTCGAGATCATGCCCAACATCTCACCATAAGGGTAACATTATTATTATTTTCAAAAATAACATATCTAAACATAAGACTTTTTCTCTCTATTTGACATACAACTACTAAAAATATAAACAGATTTTGAAAACTGACCAAACAGACTATAGACAACATAACATATTGGAAGCAATTTCGAGCAAATTTAGAAGCCCTAATGGATGGGAGACTGAAGCAATCTGGATAATCTCTTTCTGTTTAAAATAACGGAGATGATTGAGAGTCTGTTTAACTTGACCTACACATAAAGCTTATAGTATTATTATATCACTTTTAACATAGACAACCGTGTATACAAACGAGGAATTTTCAATAATAAATCTTGATGGAACACATAAGGAGGTATAGATTTTCATGTGTATAGTTCTGTGTAAGATGTTTTTTTTTTCGTAAGAGCATTTACAATTGGAGAGTTTGAACCCGAGTAATGGCTTTTGACTTGAATACAAAACAAGCAACAGCACAGTCCTGACATCTTGATCATAATAGCTATGGCTAGTAGAAACTGGCATAGCAGAAGCTACAAGAAGAGAGCTGCAGCTATAATTAGCAACACAACAGAACACGCCATTGCCTGCGTAAGAGTATATTCTAACGGTGTTAGAACTGTTAGAGAAACAAAAGATTTTGAAGTGTCACAGAAAACCAGAAAGGTAGAGAAATGCAATCTCGTGCATTTTCTTTCTTTTTATTGATCCAATATTTTGACGTTAAAAGTTTAGCAAGGGGGACAGGAATCAACTTACAGCAATAGCAGATGCAGCAAGCCCAGCACGTTCTCTAGGATCCTTACGGTAGTAGTTTCCGAAGTAAAGTATTGTGGCATAATACCACATCAACGGGCATAGAAATCCCAGTAGAAATCTAGTGTAGATAATTAAATAACAATCAGATTTGCGGAGAGAGAGAGAGTAACTGAGACATACAATAGCACTTACGAAAACCACCCGACTCCACAACCAAAGCAAGGAAGAGGTTTATCATAGAACCCTGTTTGAAGGTCCTCTACATCTCTAATCAATGTATACTTTCCCTTCTCACGGTCTTCTGCATCACCTCCTTGCCCTATAAATCACGGGTATCCAACTCAGAATTTCAGTTTGCCTCACTTTTTTTTAATCTTTGTGTGTGCCAGTGCGGACAGATGATTGGTAGATAGAAAAAGGCTGAATCAAATTCAAGGGAATTTTCACAATAGTACATGTCTTCATATTTACAATAGCTACCATGGAATTGAAGACAAAGTTAGCAAAGATTCTACCCCATCCCACAACCCAAACAAAAGGAAAAGAAAACCTATGAACGAAACATGTATCAGAATAGTGTATGAAAGATGTATCAGAATATTTTACCCTCACACTATGAAAGAAACATAAGAAGGCCTCTAAGAAGTAACTGAATGAAGGTAAAACTTATGACATGAAAAGATTAAGATATATTCCAATGTAGTTCAAAAAGTCCTAAAGCAATTCTGCATTTATTTGCTGAGTGTGAGAAAACAACATCGATACCTTTTTGCTGTTCTAATTTCAGAAGCTAGAATAAGATAAGACAAAGATAGGGAACCTTCATAGATAAAAGTTTATGAAGAAAATGATCCTAACAGCATTTTACTTATTTTCCTGATCCATATGGGTCATGCATTATAGAAAATGAGCATTTCAATCTTTGAGCTAAATGTAAATGCTGCTTCTTGGATACAGACACAAATATAAGTTATTGTCATGGGAAAAGGGCTTATCTTCTAAGATAATCTAAAGCATAAAGGAAGCACATATGTCCCCCAAGAGCTGTCCAGATTGTAATCGGCATATTAGAAGCCAAAATAGTCGTGGTATCCAAAAAAGTTAGTTTTGTATCACAACAAAGTTGACTCTATCAGTTGGAAGGGACACCTCAAAGGACTTTTTCGGTCAAAAATTGCTATGCTATGCTGGAATCTAACACCAATGGGGTTATATGACCTAGGAAAAAGATTTGGTTCGATAGTGCTCCTTTGAAGGTCTTTTGCCTTTCTTGGATATTGGGTAGGGAGGCTTGCCTCACTCAAATAAACCTTCAAAAGAGGGGATTTCAGTTTTGCAGTAGGTGTCCATTGTGTGAAGAGCGATCTGAAGAAGTTGGCACCTCTTTTTGCATTGCAAGGTCACAAGTCAATTAGGAACATGTCTTTGGCAATATTTGGCATGTGTTGGACCGTGCCAAGCTCCAATACAGAGCAGCTGCAGCGCTGGAACAGGGGGGCTTACGCAAGAATTCCCAAAAGACTTGGCATGCTATACCTCAGGCCATGGTAGTTGGACAGTCAGCATGAAAGAAATAGCAGAATTTTCCAAGGCAATAGGAGAAACATCCACCGACTTAAACTTACATGTATTTTTTGTTTGCTTTTGGTGCAAACTGGTCATTGTACAATATGTACATGCAATACTAGACACAGTAGAGAATTTGCCCTCTGTAATTCTGCAAGTTCTTATAAAATTTCTTATTACTTATCGGGAAAAAAAGTTGAGAAATAGGCTACCTTTAAACACTGAATAATATCGAGCTGTTGGCCTCAAAAGATCAAGATGTTTGTCAGAGGCTGATTTCACGAGTTCAACGCTATTTCTGCCCTCTCCAGCTTCAAGAGTAGCACCTGTTAGACCCAGATGTCCAATTAATTATGGCTACAAAATTTCTCTCATCTTGAAATTCAATATTTACAAGAATATTAAATCCTCAACTTGCAAAATGAAGGGTAAACAAAATTTTCCTAAAAATGTACATATGCTAAACCAAGTTATGTATGTATCCTAGAAATTTTCCTAATGCAAAACTGCAAACAACTGTATAAAGTGGCATTCATCCATAAGCATTTCATCGCGCAGTAACAACCTTTTGACTAACTTGAACTCAGCATTCAGATATCTTAGAGAATTCTACATGGAATAAGACATAAAGTAGTACTCCCTCCGTTCCAATTTATGTGATTGTGTGTGACTGGACACTGAGTTTAAGAATGAAAGAAAGATTTTTGAAACTTGTAGTTTAAAACAAGCTATAGATATTTGTGTGACTATAAATCATCTCAATAAGGGTAAAATGAGAAGTTCAATATTAAATTGTTACAAAATATAAAAGTGTCATTTTCTTTGGCCGGACTAAAAAGGGACGAGTGTCACATAAAATGGGATAGAAATAGTATTTACCATGGGCTACATGAAGAATGTGTCACCGACGAACAAATAATTACAATAATCATTGTAATCACAGAAAACTGTCAAAAATCTGAAAAATAAGATAGCGAGTTAGGTTAGGTAGACTAAGCGCTTACTCTTGTCCATGTGTAGTTCTTTCAAGCTGACGGCTTTCTACCTTTAGTATTTTGAGATTTCCCCTCTGCTTGACCTTCAGATAACCTGCTTTGCATGATCAAATAAAAATCTTCAACCTTACTAATTTACCATGTGATAAGCATTAGGCTCATTGAGTAATGCTGGCAAATAGGAAAAGGAACGAGCAACTAATTTTTAGGGGTCGTTTGGTTTCTGGCAAGGAAATAATTTATACATGTATTAAAACCAGCATAACTAGTACCGTTTGGTAGCATATTAGTTGCTACGTAAAAAATTCAGCACACCAAGTACGGTGTCCGGTTACTGGTACAATACCGCATAACTAATACATGTATAAGTTATGAGAGAATCTATGTATTACTTATGTAAGGTAGAAGATGAAATAACTAATGCACCAATAACTAAACCCTATATAATTAATCCCTGCATTACTAATATACTCATAACTCTAACCAGCAATCAAAAGACCCCTAATATTGATTAAGAATAAGTTATATCCATCAGTGTTGAGTGTTTATCATGTCAAAACCACTGAAAGGTCCAATTTTTTGTCTAGCAACCAATTCCTCATAGTAAAACATGCAACTAAATAACAACAATAACCATCTCTATTTCTACACATCATATTATAAAGATGAGTAATTTATGAACCAATAAATTCTAGGCATAGTTACAGCAATGAAGAATTCACATGCCTTGACCGGTGGTTTAACTCGTCACTTTCTAAAGCTAAAGCTTGAAGACATCTACTAATTATTTCAAGCATGTTTAGCCCACAATTTGATATCAGTTTAAGTAGAACAAAAATCATGTTTAGCCGACAATTTGATATCAGTTTAAGAAAAATCATTTAAACAGTCCTTGATCTTCTAATTGAAGCTTTGTTTGCTTTAATGGACAAAGAAATCGAATTTAGCAGATGTGGAACATGAGGATTAATGGCTAACCTTCAAATCTTTTCGCTTAATTTCATAGATATACTTATATAATTGTAATAAAGCTGATGAACAAGGCTAAAAACATAACAAAATCAATTACCGGGAGCATACAGAAGATAAGCCCACCAGCAAAGAAGTTTTATTTACTCTATTAAAGGGGGGGGGGGGGGGGGGACCCAAATGGAAAAATTCCCTTTACTCCTGAAAAGAAATCGCAAAAAAGAAAAAGATCCAAGAAAATTACAACTATAAAATTCAACAATAGGAAAAGAAAAATACCCAGAAAACCGACAGCAACAAATAAAGTTCTTGATTAGTTCCCACTTATATTATATAATAAATAAACGCTATAAACCCAGAGAGATAAAGAAGAAAAACAAGATACATATAACCTGATATGGACGTATGATCTGCTATTTCGTATAAACGGAAAAAGGGTAAAATTAACATAAAAATATGAATAAGAACTTACAGCTGAATTAGGAAACTTGGGTGTGCTAAGGTTGAGATTTTAGAAATTTGAGTGTTGAGGAAAAGTAAGCGGTAGAGCCAGGAGAAGTAAAAGAAAAAGTGGGAGTGTGCTTTGGTTTTTAATGAATTCTATTAGAAAAACTGAGTTTGGTTTGATTGTGAATAATGATGATGACGACGACGACGACGATTGATTGATGGATTAGAATATTCCATAAGCCAACTTGTACGTCTACGCCTTCGTCTCGCATTGAGTTGCAAATAAACTACGAGTTTTTAGGGAAAACAAGTTTCAAAAAGGCATTTTAACTTCATTATCTTCTCTCCACCCCATTTTGAAATGTCCCTAACTTCCACTATTCATCATCCCATTAACTATTAGTGACGTATTTAGAATTTTTAATGTTCGAATCAATTAACAAAAGCTAAATATAAAAAAAATATTGTGCCTAGGTATCAAACCTTTGATACCGCTTGAGTTAATTTTTTAAATTTTTTTAGAGTGTTCAAAACTTATATATATATACAAAAACATAGAAAATATATCCTATATATAATGAGTAATTTTTGCCAAAATCTGCCCCTGCCACCTCTCGATCTCATTCCACCCCTCATAGCATTTTTCTAAATTACGGGTTGTGTTTTATATTTTCTTTAAAATAAGTAATTTTCTTGCTTATTTCTAGTATTTGATAAGTAAGTAAAAAAAATGATTCAAAAATATTTATATATAATTTAGATAAATATCATGAAAAGGGGAGGGGTAAGAGTGTTGGGTGGTGGAGGTGGGGATTGTGGGACGTGGAGATGGGATCGAGAATGTTGGAGGATGGAGCGGAGTGGAATGTCACTTCTAGACTTATTTTCCCTACTTTTATCAAGAAAATCATTTTTTTTATTTTCAAAAAATAATAAGTCACAAATCTTCTAAATTCCTTAAATTACGCATCTAGTCTAACATCGTTATCATGTAAAATGAGACGCAGGGAGTATGATCCGTTTCATTTATGTGAAACTATTTTCTATTAAAGCATTACAAAATATGGCATATTTTTATATTTGAAGCGATTTAATTTTAAACTTTCAATTATCCTTAATATCATACATTTGTAGGCACATAATTTTACAGTAAGTTTCAAAAGTTTTATTTTTTTAATTTCATGTTCAGTTAAACTACGTCATAAGTTAAAGTGGAGGGAGTACATGTTACACATATCTTTGATTTTACTATCCTTTCCGGTTCTAAATATTATTAGTTGTTTCGAAAGTTAAATTAATTTTAAAATGCTTGAATATTAGACAAATAAAAAGTAATTAGTAATTAATTTATATCTGTTCTTATTAATTTAATTAGTAGAATATTAATTAAAAATTTAATAATAAATAAAAGATAATCTAGATAAATAATTTTATAGTTCAGATTGTTAAAATGTCTTTATTATGAGGTATCAAAGATTTAATACAAAATAATACTAACCGAATGAAGTAATAATAAAGATTCATCGTTCGACTAACTTGATTAAGAATCACTTTTTGTGCCAATAAAGTTAAGACTATTTTTTCTCTATGCAAGTTTTTTTCTTCTTCTTAAAGTTTCACGGAAAGATGCCAAGAAGAGTCCGTTTGAATTAGTTGATTGTAAATAAGGTATTTGCGGTCTTTAATTTTTGCTCTTAAAGATAAGTAATTTTTTTTCACGCAACATAAGTTTATATTTTCGCATCATAATGTCTTATAAATTCTGCCGGAACTTATGTCATAATTTAAATTTTGAAGGAGAAAAATTAAGACCAACAGGGGAAATCGTGCAATTTTTTCACTGTAAATAGTTGATAAGTTTAAACACTGAAAAATATTTTAAGTGTTGAAACAGAATTTATAATATGCACTTACGTGTTTGGTTAAAAATATTGAAATTGTAATAAGCAGTTGATGTGTTTGATAAAAAGTGTTGATGAGCTCTTCTTTTATTAGAATGACTAAAATAGCTTTAATTATTTTGTAAAAAAAATATAAATTTGAAACCATTCTTGTAAAAGAAAAGGAGGAATAACGGATACAGAGTGAAAAGGAAGTTGAAATTTTATTTTGAGAATTAGTAAAAAAATTAGAATAAAACAGTAAAATTATTTGTTAAATCAAAAAATGCTTATGACCAACTTATTACTTTTGGTTGATTTTAGCTTTTAAGCATTTGACTCATAAGCACTTTGTTAATTACCAAGGGCTTAAATAAGTTTAAAAATATTTATAATCAGTTTGATTAGCTTATAAGCTTAGTCAAACACCCTCTAGTTATGCATTCTCTTCAACTGAGGGGTAAACAAAACTCTCTAGCTTTTATTTGATACCAACTTTAGGGGTTATTTGGTACGTGGGATAAGGTGGGATGGATATATCAAGATTAAGTCTGAAATTAAATTTACATTTTTGTTTGGTTGACGGTATAAATTTATCCTGAAATAAATTAACACCATCAATCAAACACAATATTAATTTAATCCAGACTTAATCCTTAATATTCAACTTTACCCCATTAAACTTAAAATTATTTTATCCCGCATTTCAAATGGGATAAATTAATTTAAAAATTATAATTTTAAAACTATAATCTCAAAATAATTTAATCCACGAACCAAAGGATCCTAAGGGGTCGTTTGGTAGCTAGTAAAGGGACATTTTTATTCATGTATTAATTTTTTGCATAATTTATACCATATTTAGTATCTATTAAAGAGACATTATTCAGCAGAGGGGGTTCGATTCCCCTTATACGCGATGTGGCTAAAAAGACTAATTCAACGAGTAGGGAAATCCCAATTCATTGGGCCTTTCGAACGTTAATCTTCAGAAATTCCTGAAAAAGAATCGTAGTGAGTCATTTATTCTCAAAGCTGGTTGGAAATCGATAAGAAATCGAAGACACCCTTTAGGGGGAAAAAAGAAAAATCCCTTTGTCCAATGAGCGGACCCAAAATAAAATAAAATAAAATAAAATAAAATGTGATTATAAGGAATGTCTATATCATGCCAGTTATAGCAGTCCTAGGGAATTTGTTCGGTGTCTCGGAGTTGTAATCTTCATATTAATGATTATGATGATCAGGCTACAAATAAAAAACTGATACAAGAGATGTTTTGAATAATATAAAAGGAGGGAAAAGGTGAAGTAGTCATCGTCTGACCAATCGGCTCGGACACGTTTAGATAAAGCACCCCTTATCGCCCTACGTCATTTGATTAGGACACAAAGCTTATTTTATTCCTAAAATAGCGTGGCAAAAAAGACTGATTCAACGAGACTTGTGCCGAACAATTCGGGCCAAAATCCTGAAGAAAGCTAAAAAGTGTTGTTTGATGAGCCTTGGATGTATGTTGGCGCAAGAAGGACCGCTTGATCACTCCATCTACTTTTAAAGTCAATCTAATCTCTCTTTTCCTGCCTTGGTCAAAAGTGATGTAAAGATGGCTAGAGAGGAAACGGGAAAGGTAGCAAGGACTGAAGCAGCCACACCAGCATTCATGTATTAATTTAGGCATACTTATACAGTGTTTGGTAGCTAGTTAAGAAATAAGTTATTCATATATAAAATTAGTACGACATTTAGTTTTCAATTTAGAAACCCATATAACTAATACATGTATAAGTCATGAGAAAATTTATGTATTATTTTATGCAGAGTAGAAAATGAAATAAGTAATACATGAATAAAAAGTTGAAATGTCAATATTACCTTTATCACTAAATACCTTCCTTTTCTAAACAAATACTTTTATATACTTCTTTTAATATAATATTTTATAAAAAAAATATAATATTCTAATTTTAATTGTAAATAAATATTTTAATTTTAAAAAGTATATAATACTTATTAACTTTTAGTAACAAACTAACAATCAAATAAATATTTTTTGCATAACTAACAATGCATAAGTAAACCCTGTATAACTAATATCTGCATTCGCTCAACGGATCAAAGTCGCTGATAACAGGTTGATGACTCCCAAGAGCTTTTATCGATGAAGTCGTTTGACACCTCGATGTCGACTCATCACATCTTGGGGTTGAAGAAGGTCCCAAGGATTCGGTTGTTCGCAGATTCAAGTGGTTGTGAATTGGGTTTAGAACATCGTGAGACATTTCAGTTCCTGTCTAGCCGTTTGTGTTAAAGGGAGAACTACGAGGAGCTAACCCTAGCGAGAGGACTGGATTGGGCTAACCTATGATGTACCTGTTGTTATGTCAATATCAGCGCCGGGCAGCTAAATTGATACAATACCTGCATAACTAATACCTGCATAATCCTAACCAACTATCAAACTACCCCTAAGAGTTTTAAACCCCATTTTACAAGTCCACTATCATCCTCAAAAATAAAAAGGAAAAAAGGAATTGGTAAATTCTTGTTCCTTTTGTCCTATTATCATTTGGAAAGCATTAAAAGAAAACCAAGTTCTCAAGATAATATTATTTCTAATTTCTAAATTGAACTTTTTCCTTCCCATCCAATGTTAAAAAAAGACCAATTTATGTCAATTTCAATCATTGTAACCTTCTCTTTTTCTTGAAACTCTCTTTAAATCTAGGGGTTTTTTTTGACTCAAAGACTTTAGTATCTTTTTGTTCTTCTTTTTTTCTCGTTTATTGTAGCTATTCAGTGAAGAGTAGTGGTTTAGCTTTACTATCCCAAAATACTTTGGTTATAGATCATCTCGTTAAGCATAAAAGATAAAATTAAAATTAAATTATTAACAAATAAGAAAACGTGTCATTTTTTTTGGACTGACTAAAAAGAAAAATGTGTCATATAAATTCGGACAGAGAGTATATCTTTTTGTGTTAGCATAAAGTAATCGTCACTTTTCTTACATTAAAAGTTTCTATATATTTTAATGGGATAAGAAACTATTACCCCTAAACTTTGGCCGAAGTTGCTACGACACACCTTACCTTTTTAGGGGTCCTATTACTCTCTTGAACATTCTTAAAACATAATAGTTAGCACCTTGAAACTGAACATCTACTCTCTTATGGGAGAGGGACATACCCTCTCCTTGCACATGTATATTATTATTTTTATTTTTTTCATTTACGGGACATCTTTTTAAAAAATCAATTTTTCTTTTAAAAAAATGAAAAATGGATATTTAAAAAAAAAAACTGAAGATTTGATTTATTTTTAAAACAAATCTGAAAACCTGGATTTTTTTTAAATACGGAAAAAATGGATTTTTAAAAAATATGGAATACTGGATTTTTTAAAAATGTCTTAAAAATCTATATTTTCATGATTTCATTTTTTTAGGACACTTTTATTTTTCAAATAAAATCTGGATTATTTTTATAAAAAAATCTGGAAAAGTGTTTTTTCTTGTCAAAATGTGAAAAACCTGAATTTTTATAAAAAAATGGAAACATTAATTATTATTTTTAAATGTGGAAATCTATTTTTTAAAACTAAATCTGGAAAACTAGATTTTTTTATATATATAAAAATCAGTTTTCCACATTTTTCTTTAAAAAACAGTTTTTCAGATTTTTAAAAAGTCCAGACTTTTTAATAAGAAAACTCAGTTTTCTAGATTTATTTTCTATAAAAAATGGATTTTTCATATTTTTTTAAAAACAATTCAGTTTTCCATATTTTAAGAAAATACTGATTTTTTATTAAAAAAGTTAAGTTTTCCACATTAAAAAAAAGTTTAGAAAAAACTTTAAGCTTTAATGATAATTAATTAGGCATAATTAAATTTGAAGTACCCAATTAAAAAATGACAATGTCATATTTTATGCTTCTCACTCTCCATACACTCTACTTGTCACGTCAACGCTTAGGGTGGTAATTATTCAATTTTTAAAAAGTTCAGGGGTAATAGGACTTCTGAAAATGTAAGGTGTGTCGTAATAACTTTAGCCAAAGTTCAAGGTAACAGTGCCTTATCCCTATTTTAATTACCTAAAAGCTTTAATGGACTCACTTCTATTTTCAACTCGAATTAGCTTTTCTAGTTATTATCCACCAAAACTTATTTTTTTGGGTGCAAAATGTTTAACTACTCCCCTGCCACATCATAATGTAAAAAGCAAATTGATATACTGGGAGTATCTTTTATTGTTTAAATACTTTATAGGATGTAATACCTATTGATGTTCGATAATATCTTGCTCATTATACCTATATATGACTGGATCGGAAATGAATTCAGAATACAGAGACCAATAGAATTGTCAACAATCTGGTCAAGCATGACAACTTTATTTCATATTCGTATATAATTGGCTGAAGATGCGAATACAAGATTTAAATTTTAGAGGTTTAATTTTTAAAATTTTTAGCATTAAACTTATTATATTTTTCAAGTTATGAATTCATATATATTATTTATTACAATTTTAATACATTTTACACATAAATTTATGCTCAATACAAAGTTACATACGCCCCTCTATAAAATTAGGTCAATACTTCCACATATTATGAATAAGATAGGAGACATCTCTATTGTCCCCTCTAAAGAATCTTTAGAATTTTCGACTGCTAGATACTATCTATACTAGACAATCGAGCCATTACGTAATTATAATTATCATTAATATAAGTATTTTTATTACTAAAAATAAAGACAAATTCAGAATATGAAGAAAAAAGGGATCTTGTTAACTTGTTTCAATTTTTTAATGTTAGGAGCTACGTCAAAGTTGAACAAAATCAAATATATTCCCCAGCGTTAGTATAACATCCGGATAAACAATTAAAAGAACCATGAGTTGGTTTCTCTTTGAATACTAATATTCCCGTCCCAATTTATATGATACCATTTGACTTGGTACGGAGTTTAGAAAAAAAAGAAGACTTTTGAAATTTGTGGTTCAAAACAAATCTTAAATATTTGTGTGGTTATAAATCATCTCATAAAGTTAAACTATTTTTAAATATAAAAATGTAACATTCTTTTTGGAACATAAAAAAAAGATGATGCCACATACATTGGGACAAAGGAAGTATTTGAGAACTCGACCCACTTATAATTCGAAAATGTTATGAATGGGCGGGCCTAATTTATTTCTAGTTCTAAATACTCCTTTTTGGCTCTTGTCATTCTTGTGAGTATTTGGAATTTCTATTGCAGAGTGTCCCACAAATTACCAAATCATTTTCAAATTTTTCTTGTTTAATTAACTTAAAGAGATGCCGACTTCCAGCGGCAAGTGCAGCTCTTTTTAGAATATGAAAAAGAGGTCATTGTATAGCTTTTTGAAATTTGTCTTTTTCAATAATAGTTCAAATTATCATCCTTAAACTTGGAGGATTTTTACTCCTAAACATACTATAATAAATAGATCATTTTTTGTCATTTCTTTTTAGTTTCCGTGGCAGCAAAGGAGAATTTTACCTAATGACTGTTTTTTTTATCAGGAGAGATGCAACACGAGGACTCTCAGGAGTCACATATCCTAATACTACTCTCGCCCAAGCACTCTTAACTTCAAAGTTTTGAGACCCAATATGTAAGTGCTAGTATGATCATATCCAATAATTGGCCTAATGACTAATTCTCTCAACTACAAAGGGCTCATGATTTACATATAATTACAAGCTAGTTCTTTGTCACGATTCTTTTTAAGAATTGTGGTGGCACCTACACTTCTCACCAGTAGGCGAACCACACTCAATCTCAATTAACAAGATGTAAGAAGAAATGCAGGAATATAATAAAATACTTATAAACTGTCTATCATGATATAAATACGCGAAACATAGTATGAAAGTCAAATGAAACCCCCAAAAGATCTGGTCAATAATACAAGAGCGCTACTGTCATAATGCATCAGCCAAATGAAACAGAATACGTCTAAAAGTCTGATACATGTCTCTCGAATCAAAATAAAAGACAAGGAAGAGATAAAAGAATTCTAGGGCATGCTGGTTGTAGCATCCTCACCCTGAATGTTGAAATCAACCTGCTCGGACCAGTCCCTTACTATGGAGTCATTGGTAAGCCCAAAAGATATCACAAAGAACTCATAATGACCATAACGAGTCCGGAAAGCTGTCTTGGGCACATCCTCGGCCCAAATCTTCAACTGATGATACCCGAACCTCAAGTCAATCTTCAAAAACACAGAAGCAATCTAAAGTTGGTATGATAGGTCATCAATATGAGAAATCGGATACTTGTTTCTGATGGTTACCTTGTTCAACTTTCTATAATCAATGCACATACGCACGGTGCCATCCTTTTTCTTCACGAATAACACAGGAGCACCCCAATGATATACACTCGATCGAATGACACCCTTACTTAACAAGTCCTGAAGTTGCTCATTCAACTCTCGAAGCTCTGCTGGAGCCATACGATATGAATGAATAGAAATGCATCGTGTACCCGACTCTAGATCAATCATCAATGCAAAAGTCAATATCTCTATTTGGCGGCATACCCGGTAAATCTGACGGAAAGACCTCGTCAAACTCACTAACTACTGGAACTAACTCAAGGGACGGAGTCTCCGTACTCGTATCCTGAATATGAACTAGGTACGCCAAACAACCCTTATCTACCAACTTCTAAGCCTGAATGAAAGAAATAATCTTCTTAGGAGCAGGGCTGGAAGCACCTCTCCATTCTAATCTCGGAATAACAGGCATTGCTAGAGTGACTATATGGGCATGATAGTCCAGAATTGCGTGGTACGGTGATAGCTAATCCATCCCCAGAATTATATCAAAATCAACCATGTCTAATATGACCAAGTCTACCCAAGTATCATAACCCATAAAAGTATCCACACAATACTGATAGACTCGGTCTACAACCATAGAATCACCAACTAGTGTAGACACACGAATAGGGACATCAAACATATCACACCACATATCTAAATCACCATAAAAGTAGGCAGACACAAATGAGAATGTAGATCCCGGATCAAATAACATTGTAGCAGATCGATGACAAACTGAGATGATACTTGTGATAACTGCATATGATGCCTCAACCTCTAGTCTACCCGGAAAGCATAAAATGAGTGCATCCTCCATCGTACTGAGTACCTTGCTGGCCACCTCGGCCTGAATGAGCTCCATCTCTACCCATCTGAGATCCACCATGGCTAGTCTGATAGCCATCATGGCCTGACTGGGAACCCCCTCTGCTAGACTGTTTGCCACTCCTGGACGGCTGTGCTGGGTCTTGGGTGTCTAAGATCCATCTGATTTAAGCCTTGGACAATCTCTCATGAAATGTCCAACCTCTCCACAACTGTAACAAGTCCTGGCTATTAAGGGCTGCTGAATAGATATAGAAGAAGTTGAGTGACCACCCTAGTCAGAATACCGAGACTGAGTGCCCCTCACTATAACTGCTCTGCCCTGCGGAAGTACCATTTGTAATTTGGAGGGTTGCCTAAACTGGGTGACTAGACTATAAATGCTAGAATCTATCATGTTGTCCATAACCACGAGAAGTAGACCCACTATACTGTCCATATCAGTGCATACTCTTATCGGACTCATGTATGGGCAACTTGCTCTTAACATAATCAACCATCCTAGCATGCTCAACTACTATCCCGAATGAAGCCCTAGCAGCTAACAATAAACTCATACTCATCCTCATCGGGTTGTCTATAGAATACGGTAGGCTTCATATTGGAAAAGTGCTCCCATATCTTTCGCTCATTGTGGGTCATAGCGGTCCCTGGAATCGATCGGGGACCATACTCGAGTACTGGAATCTTATCAATACGGGAAGCCGACATAACAACTGGCTGAACCCCTAGAGTTCTAAACTCGAGAGTTTGTCCCTCTCCCACTCGTGTGTATGACCTACCCAGAGTAGTCAGATGCACGCCCGCCTGGGCAAAACCATCAAGCACACTCAATAACTGACCAAAGTGTCATGTAAAACTGGAGTAACTATAAATCGGGGCTGATCCTGGGCTGGCCCTATCTCCTCATCAAACTGCTTATTTTGAGGCTCAATGTACGACTCAGGGGAAATTGATCTAGCACGGGCCGACCGGTTCCCTATGCTCTACATCTGGCCGTTGCAGCTCCTTGGGCTCTACCTCGGCCCCTACCACACCTCAACCATAACCGTGCACCACAGGTGCAGGTGCCAGTGCTTCATCTCTTACTGCATCAACACGAGTCATCACCATCTATGAGAGAATAGGAACAAGCGTCAGATACCAATTTGATTCAACTTAGCACGAAAGGAATGAAGGAAGTGAAATTTCTTAGATGTCACATAGCCTCTCGAAGATAAGTACGAACGTCTCCGCACTGATTTGCAAGACTCTACTAGATATTGCTCTTGTATTTAAGACTGTTTAACTTAAAGCTCTGATACCAATTTGTCACGACCCTTTTTAAGAATCGTGGTGGCACCTACACATCCCACCGGTAGGTGAACCACACCCAATCTTGATAAAAAAAATGTAAGAAGAAATGCGGAAATGTAATAAAATACTTATAAGCTTGTCTATCATGATATAAATACATGGAACATAGTCTGAAAGTCAAATGAAACTTCCAAAAGATCTTGTCAATAATACAAGAACACTACTATCATAATACATCAGTCAAATGAAATGAAACAAGTCTAAAAGTCTGATACATGTCTCTCGAATCAAAATAAAAGACAAGAAAGATATAGAGCATCTCGGGGCATGCCGATAGTAGCATCCTCACCATGAATGTTGAAATCAACCTTCTCGGTAATCTATACAACTTTCAAAATATGTGCTTGAAAATAGTTGGCTTGTAAGCCCATAAATTTCATGAAACTAACTTGTAAAACATGGTTTGCAATTATAGTTTAACATTTGAATAGATATATCAGATAACATGCATAAATCATGAAAAACATATATAATTTTATGGAATTGAGTAATAATGATTATAACTTGTGTTTAAGAACTTATGAAATTCAAAGTATGCATTTATAAGTTACAGACAGGTTCATATCAATCGTAATGGCATGTCATGAATATAATTAATTAATATAAGATATAACATAAAATATAACCGTACATGTATATAGGGTCATCATGAACTTGAGTAAAACCTTAGGTTATGGAAATTTATGGTTTCATGGATAATCGTGGCATGGAGAAGAACAATAATGTTCTCACACGTAGATAGAATCTCTACATACCTTATTCACTCCAATACTCGTCTTAAAAATCTGAACTTGGAAGGAGGAGTCCAAACTTGAACCTTGAAACATTGAAATGAGTTTATCTTGAAAACCCTAGGTTAAGAACAATGGCCTCTACTTAGAGTTCATGAGGATTACGTTAGAATCACTTAGAATTGCGTGGAAAAAGCTTACCTTAATGTAGGAGAAAGTTGGGAAGAGAGGAACTTCATTCTAGGGCTTGAAAAAAATAAGAAAACTGATTTTTGGAACTAAGTCTGCGTATTTATACTTTTTAGTCCGTCGGGACTTTAACGGTCAGAATCGACGCTCGTCGAATTTTCTACGGTTTGAGACTGGACCATATAATTATTTATATTGAGGGTATGGGCAGTATAATTTTGTACGAACCGTCAAAAATGACTGTCACCCAAAGAGACTTTCGAGTGACTTCCAAAAGTTGGGGAAGTTTTACGGTTAAAAAGGCTGGGTCGTAACTTTTTATACGGTCCGTATAATTTACTAAGTTCTGTCATTTTCAACAACAAAATCTACGGTTCAAATTGACGGTCCATAATACTTTTACAGTCCATAAAACTGGGGCGTAAAATTGGTCTGCAAAACTGAAACTGGTTTTTACAACTTTAACTCCCCGTCTTAGTTTCCTAAACCCCTAAATCATAAACTTGTCTTAGTTTGGAGGGAAGAGGTGTTACAATATCCCCCCTTGGGATCATTCGTCCTTGAATGATGGGTCATGATTAAGAACAAGACTGGACATTGCATGAGTACATGAATGTGAAAAATATGACATGGAACATGAGGACTGAAATGACATGATTACATGAAAACATGAACATGGGGCATGAAACATTATTAGTGAACACATGAACGTGAATCATGAGACATTTGTCCTCGATTGATGAATAGTGGTTAAAAATATGACTAACTCTCAGATTTTACAAAAAAAATAGCAGAATTTCCTTTGTAAATAGGACTATCCCAACATCTGTCAAACATCTGTCAGCTAACCAGAGTATCAACACAAGCCCGACAAAGCATCTTTGTACGCATGACATGACATAACATGATAACTGAAATATGGATGTGACTAACATGAATACTGAGCTAGCATGAATACGTGAATACTATCTGTCATGAATCCTGGTCTGTCATGAACACATGGGTCCTAGGCTGAATGAGTACATAAATACTATACATGAAATTCAGAAAAGAATTCGTATGCATGAGTGACATGAGTACTGGAATATGAACATGACATGATTACATGTACGTGAGAAGCATGACATGGGACATGAATACATGAAGGCTGACAGACATGGATACATTAGTGCTAAACAGACGGGATATGTGAATATGTGTAAACGTGGGTATCATATCATGATATTTGATTACCAAAAAGATGACTGTTACAACATGAGATCTGAATGTTGAGCGGAAATGGGACCTGAATACTTGAGGTAGTTGCAACACTTTCACTGGAGCGACTTTCTTGTCCTCAACTTGCGAACTTGACGATCTTTCGTAGGATCCTGTATGGTCTAATATATTTAGGACTAACTTCTCCTTCATCTCAAATCATATGATACCTTTCATAGGCAAAACATTTTAGAAACACCCAATCGTTAACATGGAACTCTTAATCTCTGCGCCACACATTCATATAAGACTCTTGCGACTCTTAGTCATTTTCAAATGCTTAAGAAATAATTTAACTTTCTCAATAGCCTAATTGACCAAGTCTGGCCCTAGCAATTTTGTTTTGTCGACTTCATACCAACCAATAGGTGATCTACACCTTCGCCCATACAAGGTTTCAAATGGTACCATCTTGATACTATCATGATATCTATATTTAGAGATAACTCAATGAGAGGCAAATGATAATCTCAATTACATTTAAAGTCTAAGACACATGTGCTCAACATATCTTTGAGTGTCTGGATAGTGCCATCTGCCTAACATCTATTTGAGGATGAAAAATGGTATTGCGATGGTATCCAATCCCTTTTGAAAAGACCTAAAAAAATTGCTCTAAACTGGGCACATCGATCTGATATCATGGACATTGGAGCCCCATCAAATCTGGAAATTTCCACACATATATATATATATATATATATGACTTGGCATAATCTTCTGCTGAATTGGCTTTCACTTGCTACCAATTTGAGAACTCAACCACGAAATTGGCTACATTCTTCTTCATGTCATTCCACCAATAAACCTTCTCATGGTCATGATATATTTTCGTGCAGCTTGGGTAGGTAGAATATCTGAAATTATGTGCCTTTGCCATAATCCTCTCCTTGCATCTATCCACATTCGGGACCTAAAAAAAATAAAATTTTGCACCTAAGAGTACCATTATCTCCCCATTGTTCAAAAGCCATGGATTGATGCATATGAATCCCTTCCTTTAGCTGTAATAGATATCGATCATGAAACTATTTTCCCCTCTTTCTCAACTACTAAGAAGTATTTCGCTCTATTCTGCACAACAACTCTACTATCTTTAGGGTCCAAAAGTTGAACTCCTAGCTTTGCTAAACGATGAACTTCTCTCATCACGATTCTCTTATTCTACCTCAGCATGAGTTAAATTATCCATACTTGATTTCTTTCTGAAACGCTTCTTGAAATACTCATGGCACCGTTGTGTGCTGAGTATTTTACTAGTACCCTGAATATTAGAGTCTCGTGCAATGGCACTATCCTTGTAACACATAACTGGGCATGACCTTACACCATTTCTATGATCGCTTAATCGATAATAACTGATCTTGACACAAGTCAGTCGACAATCATTCTACTCACTTCGTGTTCCTTGTGCATACGAGGCACATTCCTTATGGAGACTATCTCATTATGCCCTCATTACTAAATTGAGGTTATTTATATCTCACGCTAACCTTTCAAGTTTTCAAATATTCAACTGTACTCATTGACAATTTACATATCTCTTTCTTGGACCAAAGGTTACGATCTTATATTTGGGGATCCTTCTCTCTCTCGTTGGAATCCAACCAACTTTCCTTATCTTCTGTAATTCTTTGCGCTTTATGTCCTTTACGACTAATCTTTCGACTCACTTCTGAGCGATCTTCCTTACTGGGGAGAAATGAATTACTTACATGAATGGGGAACTAAATTATTTACATGGATTGAATCACTGGCATAATCTATCTTAACAACTTAACTTCGCTCACACTGCTAGTCTTAGGGAGACCCATTTTTATAACTCTAAAAGATCATTCTTCTGTAATTTCATCTCTTGTTGTAGCTGGTTTTCTTCTCCCACTGCCATTGTACTTCATACTTATCTTAAACTCTTTAGGTTCTAACATGCATATGGTGTATTCAATCTGCTACTCACTCATCAGTGCTAACATAACTAAGGAAATCAAATCGTACATTTATTGGCTCTGCTAAAATTGCTAATTCATTGTATCCACTCAAAACTTACTTACTATTCTCTATTAAATATCTGCCAGCATCATGTTCTCTGGTTCTGTCCTGAATGCTAAAGTGAAACATAGATTATTTTTAACTTCCCTCATCATCCGACCCTATTCTGCGATCGTATACTATCCTTTCTATACTATAGACATGGACCACACTTAGGGGGGGGGGAATTCATCAGTCTTAAATGAAAAAATTAAAATACCTAACCCCGAACTTTCTATACACTTTAAAATCATATCATATTATGCACATCGGGGGTAAACACTTACTCACATAATTTAAGGGGGACTGTTAAATCTTTTTATTTCATAATAATATCTGCTTTTTATAGTAACTTACTAACGTCATACTCTCTAGTTCTGATCTGAATAAACATAAATGATTTAAAACTATTCCTAGGAATTCAATATCGTATGCTCATGGTTCTCATATTGTACACAATCCTTACTTAGTCATGTGCATGGGTCATACGATCAAATATATATCTTTGAAAAATTGAGACATTCTAGAATCACAGATGATTTGCTCTTAGGCTATTTTCTGCTCAAAACTATCGTGGGTAGTTTATGCCTGCAGCGGCTAACTTCATAACATGTTACCCTGTAGGGTCTTAAATCTGAACTATCATCCTCATACTTATAGTTCTATGGTCCAAAAATCCAAATAAACTTATTCTATAAGTATATAATATACGTACACTATCATGGCGAAACTTGTCCTTAATATGGTACTATCACCAGATAAATACATCATGCGCCATTTGGTGAGTCTTGGGTCTTAACCTGGACTTAACACATGCAAAGATTTCACTATAGTCATCATCACTTACACTTTCTTTTAGCACCCAAAGGCATCACTGAATGCTCACAAGTCAAGTCACAAGCATCTAGATACATTGAAAATTGAAAATTGAAAATTGAAAATGTGAGAACTACATAATCGAACACTAGTGTACTGAATAACCATAATCTTGCTAACTGAAACACTATGTAATGGTAACTAAGGTTAATGGATAACCATGAATTATGATAACTGCTTTCGCACTTTATGTTAAGGGTTATGCTCTAGTCTGCAACAACCACGCACTTTGTCCCACTTTCAATATCATCTCAGGTCTCATCTGTTACCAATATGTACATCACAATTTATACCTTAATGGGTAATCATCCTCACTTGGACCTTGAATTTCCTGCTCATCGTTTGCGCATTAGATACGTTTGGAATTCAATGGAAAGAGAATGTTCCTTACTGCTCTATGCTTCATGGCACGAGTTAGAAAAATTTATGAAAGTACTGCTCTAATTGCACGATCTAGAATATGAAAGAAGTTAGACAATCTGAAATGTCTTAGCCGTCAACCATTTTTATGTGTGGTGTGCATATATATATAAAAGTGACCCCACCGAATACAGTTTCATAGACTCCCTAAGACACTTGAACCTAGGCTCTGACACTAAGTTTTGTAACTCCCCGAACCATGGCCTGGGCAAAACACGACACTCAGTGCCTGACTGCATGTGACTGAGCGAACCACATGAGCTGCTGAATCAATATGGGTATCGAAAGCATGTAATAATAATGATAATAAAACATATAAAGATGTATACTGAAAATAGTCTAAAATATCATAGCGGAAATAGTCTGAAAACATAATAATTCTGAACGACTGACTTGACATGCTAAGCTAGTCTAGTCTATGAAACCCCTGAAACATGAGTTTGACTGCAAAGTTGTTTACCAGGACAAGGCCCTGACATACATCTACCATAAAACATAATCATAAAAAATAACCAACTGACACTCCAAATGAAATGGGGCTCACTAATAGCTGATACAGGTGAAATCCTAGCGTGCAGATCCTTCGTCCTGAAACTCAGTACATGCACCGTGAAGTGCAGGCCCAGGACAAAGGGATTGTTGACACCCAATTTTGTCCAATCTTTTTCAATTTATTTGCAATTTTAAATATTTTTTTATATATACATATATGCATATATATACATATATATTATTATTCTCAATATTATTATTATTATTATTCGATTTTTCTACAACCATTTGCCTTTTTTTTTCTTTTTTTTTTAAAAAAGTCGTAATCATAATTCCCCTAATATTCTATGTTATGTTATTTTCACAAAATTGCATCGCATTCCAGTTTTTATCAAACATTAAACATTTCGGAAATATTATGTTTTATTATTATCACATCGTTATATCTTATTTTAAATAATTTACATTTTTCTTTCAAAGCATTTTTATATTAAACCCCTTTTATATTTTAAATCCATAACCCATTTTTATTTCCCCAACCCAAAACAATTTCTACTTAACCCAAAACAATTCAACTCCCCCTCTTTATTTTCGGCCCTCCCGCTACATCCCAAACTCCCTCTTATTTTTAACCCACTTTTCATTTCCCAACCCAAAACAAACAACACCTATTTTCGGTCCAACTCACTCAGCCCAATTTCCCCAAGCCCACTCGACCAAACACCATTTCCCCCTTTAAACCAAAAACCCACAAAAACAAAATCCCAAAATCCAAACCCCCCATTTTTTGGACCCAGCCGAAACCCCAACCCAAAGCCCATACCCACTCGGCCCAACACCCCTTTTCGATCCAAACCCATCCCTTTTATCCCTATAACCCTAACACCCTACACAAAAAAAACCCTCTCTCTCTCTCCCACCAATCGGCCGCACCCCTACACCCCTACCCCTACGTTGCCGCACCCTACGCCTGACACCACCAATCGCCGGCACCGCCGCCTGACACTACCAACCTACCCCATCACCTCTCACCGACCCATGCCCCAAGAATTCACCCCAAAAATCAGATTTTGTCCCCCCCTTTATTTTGAAATTCGAATTCATTTTTGTAAGGGGTATGGGGTGTGAACGTTGGGGTGAGTATCTATAAAACCCCCTTTTGCATCTGTTTTGGGGGAGGTTCGATTTTCAGATAAAAAGGTTTTTTTTTGAGGAGTTTTTAGTTCGATTTTTTAGTTCGAAATTTAGATTCAAGTCTTCGGTCGTATTGTATTTTTATTGGTGTTGTTCTTCACTAAAAAATCCAAAATTTTCTCAAGAACATTCCTTCCTTTTGCATGTGTTCTTCACCTTAAGGGTTCGAAATTATTGGGGTTTTGGTGTTAAAGAATTCAAATTTTTGCCATTTTCCCACTGTTTTTGGGTTCCGGGTCGGGTCACTTCCGGGTCGGGTTACTCCCGGGTCAGGTCAAACATTAGAAACAGACTTACAAAAATAGAATCCTGTTTCAGAAAATCAGAATCCAAAATCTGAATTCCAAACTTCTCCGAGCGGGTCAACGATTCGAAACACGCCTCGGTTCGCTACCGGAGAAGGTCAGTAAACTCAATTCCCCTCAGTTTTAGTTTTGCCTATTTCTGTGTTCTGTTGTCGATGATATGATAATGTAGTTATTTCGTGTTGCGGTGCCTAAGTAAGATATTTTGTTAATCTGTCTTTTAGTTTAGGTGTGTTTCTGCCTGTCAGGTACATGTTCAGATTCATATTTGGTATTATGTGATGTAAACGTTGTTAGTACATGTCTAGTAAAGATTATGATCTAGATGGTTAGCATGAGATTTGTTTTCACTTTGAGAATCATGACTTGTTGTAGTTGGGGTCAGATTATGTGCTTATAGACTGTTCTTTTACATGTTTGAGATTACATGAATGTTAGTTTCATAAGATTATGTCTTGATAGTTTGGAAATATGCTATGTTAACCTGTTCATGTGCCTTTATGTGATTGATGAGCAATATAGGATAAATTAGCTTTGAGTATCCATTAGTATGTCTATAAATCCGTGTCTCTAAGTTTAGGATAGTAAAAATGTGATAAAAAGCTTTGTGTGTATAGGTGTTGGTTTCTAGATGTTGTTTGATCATGTTGGGCTGAAAAAATATTAAGACATGCCTGCCTAACATGACATCGTTGACCATATGCTACCTTGTATGTAGTGTCATTCCTTATCATGTCTGAGAAATGAAACATTCATGTGTTTAGTTTATAACAAATTGCCCCCCTGCATATTGGAAGTATTGTCCTTTAATGGCTGTTTGGTCATCCCTTGTTTGTCTGATATATCCACTTGAGTTGGCTATGTATTTGTCAACATTTGTGAGTTTGTATGCCCATCAGTTTAATTATTGGGCTGCCTTGTTTACTTGAGTGTCATCATGCTGGATAATGTGGCCTGAATAGGACCATGTATGCTTGGTCTAGTTGAAAAGACTACACATTCCTTTTAATAGCCACTTATTTTTTTTAAGTCTATATGCTTGTCATGCTAACTATACATTTGTTTTGCCTGATTAAGTGTTAAAGTGCATACACAATAGCAATGTAATGTTTCTGAAGTTATATTTAATGCCCTGCCTGTCTGTTTTCATGGTCTGTATGATGTTTGGATCAAATTCACTGCACCTGTTAAGCCTACTTTACTTCCCTGATTTTGATTACAAATTTCATAAGAGTCTGCATGTACTTCTGGTTCTGTTGAGAGTATGTGTATCTTCTTAAGATTAATGAGTTAGTCCTATATGTGTGTCTGGTTCACAATTAGTTAAGACTGTATATTTTGATAATATGATCTCTGCATTGACCAGAAATGTAAATGTCATAGAACAGTATGTGATTGTGAACCCCTTATGTTATGAATCAGATCATTCCCTAAGTGTTTGGTTCAGGCTCACTCTTTTAAACTATGCAATATACCATCAGAATTGCTCCTTTCCTTTCTGCCTATTCACATGATCTGTTTTCTTGCATGATTAATGCCTGAGATTTGAAACCTGAATATGGTCATTTACTTGACTTCATTGTGTGCATTGAAGGTGTGAGGCATTCTTCCTTGTGTATTTGGCATTTCATTATTTTTCTATAGTTGATTTGCTCATTGTTTGCTTTGAAATACAGGGGACTGTTCTGTTCTTCTTCTTACCTTATAATCTGAGTTTTCAAACATGCAATGGCTGAGAGTCTTTAGAATTGTTAACATGTTCATAATTTTAGCTTAAGCCAAGTCTTTAGTTTGGTTTTGTTTACCTGCTACAAGTTCTGTACTTTGTTAAGATAGTAGTGTAAGCATGATTGTTATCTAAGACAAATTGTTTTTATCCTTATTGCTTAAGCTTAGGTACATGAAATATGAGGTTATAAAAATGGATAATCTAGCACAATTAGGCATATGAAAATCTTGTTTGATACGATTACTTTGGTCATTATGCTAACTGGTGTTTTGAATGTTTAAAATAAAAAATGCATGATTGATTTGTTCAAAATTTGAAATCATGAAGCACATAGAATAAATTGAGAACCAGTGTGGTGTATGCCTATCTGTTTTGCTTGCATTTTTCTTTTTGATGTTCATTTGAGGTGTAAGTTTGATATACATCAGGGTATATGGATTGTATACCAATATGTACCTAGTATACGAGGTGTACATGTCCAATATATCAGGTGTATATCTGATATATCAATCATGTTTGCACACTATGTATATTTTGTTGGGCTCAACCCAATTCTGCTATCATCTTGTCTGATCTGCCAAAATACAACATTATGTTTGGCTCCTACGTTTCATTTTCTGCTCATTTTCATTTCTGCCTATATGATATAACTTGGGCTAAGCCCAACATCTTGTTTCTTCTTTCCATCATTGTCTATTGTCTCTAGTTTGGGGCAATCTAAACATTTGATTTGGTTTCATTTAATGTGGGCTGCTTCATGATTTGAGCCAGTTTGCTCCTTCTTCCTCCTTAAAATTCGAGGATAAATTATGGGCCTATCTTTCATCTTTTGCGTGTCACATACTATACCACATTCTAAATTTTGTGTTTAAAAATACTCGGGCTTTCGTTTCGTTTAAATTGCTAATTAATATCAACTATTTATATATGCGTGCCTAGTTATAAATGTTAGCATTTCCTTCCAGTTACAGCTGATAATTTGGGTATTTTCTAATTCCCCTTCATATTTACTTATGTATATATTTTCATGTTCCATTCTCTAATCTTTTTCTTTTCTTCACTTACATGAAATGCATCGGGAGCTACGAAGAGTTTCGCTATGAGACTCATCATGATCATTGCCGAACGAAGACCCGCATTCGCATTCCTTGCATTTTCCGGCCTCGGGATTTCCAAACAAATAGGGCGAGATGACATCGTCATCCGTCTTAGTTTCCATTCATTATTATTCTTTAATTTCATTATCTCTATTTGGGTCTGTAATAATTATTTAACGCTTGTGTGATTGTTAGGATATTTAGAATAATTAGGCCATGAATGGATAAGTAATAAGGTAGTAGCAAAAATTAGAAATCCCCCGCTAGTTTATTTATTTTTAGGCTCGTCGTGCGTATTTTAAATTTTCAAAACAAACTTTGATCATCTTCTGTTCACTTTATTAATTGTACAACTCAAAATGATTTCCAAAAAAATTACTTCTTTGGCATATAAGTAACTCATTTTTCTCCTTGCTATTAATTGTTCCAAAATGCATATTTTTCAACTTTACATGTATATTTTTTAATACCATACAGATGCATACTTGTACAAAAATGCATTCTTTTACTAAATACCTGCGACATTATTTTAACTTTCTATTTTTAAAACATGCATTTTCTTAGTACAATAATTAACCTGAGTTTGACCGGATAACCGCAAGTTAGTGGATCTTAAAGGATGCCTAACCCATTCCCTTTAGAATAATAAAGAACCCTTACCTAGAATCTCATTAGTTTCGCAGACCATTAAAATCAGAGTTTACATTGCAACATTTAGTTAATATTCAGGTGTCCTAATTCACCATAAATAATTAGGTGGCGACTCCTTAATTATACCCAGAATCACCGGACATGTTGTGCTCCGCTTTGACCCGTGTGGTCGAAAAAGGGCGCGACATGGATGTTAGTACATTTGAGATGTATTGTATGTAAAGCAATTGAAAGAATAAGCAGACACATGATATAATATGAACATGAAACTGAAACTGAACATGAACATGAATGTAATAACATGTGTAAAATCTGTAAACTGTATATATGTATATCTGTGGGGTGAGCAGTAGTATAACCGACAACATAAAATCATCATGTGGGTACGTGGAGTCTGATACCTGGCCCGACTAGCAGAGCACTCTCATACCTTATCGGGGTATGAGACATGAACATGACATGAAAAGATCTAATAAATAATCTGAAGGTATCATCCTCTGGGTGGAACGACCCTTATCCTACACTGTCATACGTAGTTTCAGGATGTAAGAGCCTTCTCGGTAATCTATGCAACTCCCAAAACATGTGCTTGAAAATAGTTGCCTTGTAAGCCCATGAATTTTATGAAAATAACTTGTAAAACATGGTTTGCAATTATAGTTTAACATGTGAATAGATATATCATATAACTTGCATAAATCATGAAAAAACATATATAATTTTATGAAATTGAGTAATAATGATTATAACTTGTGTTAAAGAATTCAAAGCATGCGTTCATAGATTATGGACAGGTTCATGACAGTCATAATGGCATATCATGAATATAATTAATGAAGACAAGATATGACGTGAAGTATAATTGTACATGTATATAGGGTCATCATGAACTTGAATAAAACCCTAGCTTATGGAAATTCATGGTTTCATGGATAATCCTAGCTTGGGGAAGAATAATAATATTCCCACACGTAGATAGAAGCTCTGCATACCTTATTCGCTCCAATACTCGTCTTAAAAATATGAAGTTGAAAGAAGGAATCCAAATCTTGAACCTTGAAATCTTATAATGGGTTTATCTTGAAAACTCAATGTCAAGAACAATGGCCTCTACTTAGAATTCTTGAGGATTACGTTAGAATCACTTAGAATTGCGTGAAAAAGGCTTACCTTGATGTATGAGAAAGTTGAGAAGATAGGAACTTCGTTCTAGGGCTTGAGAAAAATAAGAAAATTAATTTTTTGAACTAAGTCTGCGTATTTATACTTTTTAGTCCATTGGGACTTTTACGGTTAGAATTGACGCTCGTTGAATTTTCTACGGCCTGAGACTGGACCATATAATTATTTGTGCTGAGGGTATGGCCGTATAATTTTGTACGAACCGTAAAAAATGATTGTCACCCAAAAGAGACTTTCCAGTGACTTCCAAAAGCTTGGGGAAATTTTACGGCTAAAAAGGACGGGCCGTAACTTTTTATGTGCTCCGTATAATTTACTGAATTCCGTCATTTTCAACAACAAAATATATGGTTCAAATTGACGGTCTGTAATATTTTTACGGTCCGTAAAACTGGTCTGCAGAACTGCAATTGTTCTTATTAACACTTTCTTGAGCCATTTTTACTAGTTTTCATAACATTACACGTCCGATTTCAACGAGAACCTCTTGTAGAGCTCGTGATCGAATACGACTCAGTTGTTGTCAACCCTACTCTACTAACAAATTTAAATGAGAATCCTAAAATTATTTTTTATGGTTTTTTACAACTTTAACTCCCGGTCTTGGTTTCCTAAACTCATGAATCATAAACATAGCTTAGTTTGGAGGGACGAGGTGTTACACAAAAAGGGTTCTATAATCAAATTAAAGGATTGAACATGATTATCTAACATATTCTCCCACTAATTCACAATATCAAAGTAAACTAACCCATAAAACACCTTTAAACAAAAAATTCAACTCTCTTAATCTCATATGAAAGCTATAACTTATCTTCCCCCAATCAACATGCACACTATAACACCATTAAAGATTTTAAATCATGAAATCTAATCACAAAGGATGGAAACCTTAGCTCAAATGAAGAATTTACTCCCAATCTTCAGAAATTCTCTTATAGCAGCTCTAGGTTCGAGGAAAGTTAATTTGGGAATTGACTCAGCTGGCGCGGTCTCGCTCCCGCGGAAAAAGAACTCGTTGAGGTGGTGTCACTTGACACCTTGCCTCACCGCAAAAGCAGATAAATCCCGCAGAGATGCATTCGCCCCTGCGTGAAATCCCTCCGCCGAGGAGGATCCTTAACAATTATCCATACCCCGCTTCTTCAAGCCAACCTCTGCAGAGGCGGACTCGCAGGAGCAGACAACAGTGTCGCCGGGGCGGACACAAGCACCAAAGAAAATGGATTTCATGCAAACTTCTACCAAATACCCAAAACCCTCCCGAGACCCCCCCCCCCCCCCCCCCCCACAAACCAGACATACTCCCCAAAGGTAAACAGTGCTATCAACTCACTCACGCTTTTGGATTTCCCATTTAACCGAGCTAAGACATACTTTTTTAAAGAAGTGCTCAAAATAATCAAATATCCAAAATTCACAAATAGTACCACAAAATATATCTGATTGTCTCGGGAAGCGAACTAATAACTCGACGAAGTCATAAATAACCCTCTGGAACTACCGAAAGCGATGAAACCCGAAAATAATCCATCTACTCAAAAGTCACCCTTGAGTCAAACTATCCAACTCTAAGGTTCTAGTTTTGGGGTTTTCACCCGAAATTCATATAAATGGACCTCGAAATCCGTTCCACCCATTCCCGCGCATCACAAACCCCACATAGAGTCTACGGAAAGATAAAATAATCAAATAGAGGTCTTAGGCTAAAAACGACCGGACGAGTCGTTACATTTTTGCTTATAACCTTTCTTCGTCTTTAATAGATTTAATAGATCTGAGTTTAAAACATGGGTTTGACTTCTAAAGAAAATCACACTATGTATTAGGTTACTTATGTAGTTAAAAGGTAATTATTCATGATAGATGAAATTACTAACTTGAAAAATAAGGCACGTAACCTTCAACAATATATGTTAAATTGTACTGATCATAGGGTTAAAATACATTTATATTGGCAATAATAATAAGTTAAATCTTTTGAAAAGAACTAATTATAAACCCCTGCACAAATATACTACCCCAAACTATATGGTAAGTTAATTGGTAAAAAATGTATTAGTACTTACTTTTTAGTTTATTAGATTATAATTTAATCATATTAAGCCATTAAAAGTACCTAAGGAACACAAATTATTGAAAACATTTTTAAAATTGGTTAAACACAAACTAATGCTAAATATTTATTAGAATCACAAAATTCGAAATGTGGTGAAGTAGTTTCTGGTTGGGGAACTAGTCCTTTATATAGGGTTAGGCATACAATACTGAAAATTTAATTATCAAACTAAATTGGGAATTTTGATAATTCAAGATTTGATAATTCGATATTCGATATTCGATATGATATTCGGGAGTTAAATTTCAGAATTACGATATTCAAATTTAGGTTAGGTATGAGATATTAATACCGTTCGGTATTCGGTATTTGATGAGCTATTATCTATTGATGAGGTTGTTAGATATATGTGTTATAACTTATAACTAGGGGTGGGCCTTTATTGTTAGATATATGGGTTATAACTAGGGTGAACCTTCATTCAATAAAGGCCCACCCCTAGCTAGAACTCATATATCTAATAAGCCCATCAATAGATAATAGGTAGCCCAAGATTTTACTTAAATGGGGTGTCTTGAAGTTCTTGTAATTTCAGGGGATCGAAAGCATATTTTAATGGATAAATTTTTGGGAAAATGATATAGTATGACAATTTGAAGAAAATATTTATCCGAATTAGCCCATATTTCTTAAATTACTCAAAAATGATTATTCTTAAACTTTTCTTTCATCCTCTCACTTTCTAACTTTCTAACTTTCATATCTCAAAAACACACTCTCTCTTTTTACGCAGCATATCTCCACCTTTTCCCCTCTTCTCCAACTAAAGTCAATGCTCTGGTGACGGAGCCATCTCCGGTGACGCTTCCAAATAAGAACCTTTGCTCCCCCTTACCTGCTCCTTTCGTCCACCACCACCCACAAACCACCACGAAGCCCATATTGTCTGCTTTGTTTCCATCTTCTCCGTCACTGTCGTCGACTCCATGCAGGAGTCCGGTGAAGTACCAGTAGCTCTGGCGACGAGCCCCACACCCTATCCATTCGTTCCTTTCGTTCTCACCGCCACTGCCTAACGACGGCGAACCGCCACCACAAATCGCGACCCTTACTCCCCCCCCCCCCCGCACCTACTCACTCCCTCTACTACTCTGCCTCGCCGGATCTGGCCACCGACAACTGGCAGGGTTCAACCGGCCAAAATCAAATAATAATTAATGCCGCCCCTCCCCATCTGTTTCGCTGGTACACGTTGGAAAATGATGTGGTTGAACTCAGATCTGGCCAAAGACATTTATATAAGTTGACATAATTTTGTAAAACAATGTCAAAGTGTGTTTAAACATCTCTTATACACTATTATACACTTTTTATACAAGGTTGATACATTACCTCTAATAAGTATATATAAAGTTATATATTATTGTATAATATTGTATATAAACTTTTATACAAGATTGATACATGTCTACTCCAAGTGTATAAAGTTGTATACTATTATATAATGTTGTATACCGTGAATATGTGGCTATGTAAATGTAAATTAAAAATATGACTATAAAAATGTAATTTGTTATGTTAATATACAATTGAAATGATCTCATATGTATTCTATAGCTTTTAAGATGTTGAAAATTTTATTTCTCAATTTTGAGTCTTTTCTGTGATTTTATTTAATTAACCACTAAGTAGCCTTAGTAGAGATATTTTATTAAAAATATCCAAAAAAAATAAAAGGCAAAGCGGTCTTCAAAGCCGACCAGGCAAACAAAACACATCAAATGAGCAAATGAGGAAAGTTCTCGATTGTTGGTTCTCCGATGCTTGAACGCCGGCGACGCCTAGATCGGTTAAATGCAAGCTTATCTGCTTTGAATTCACTTTTTCGCATCTCAAACTCTCACCAGATGCCATGGAGTTGAATCTATGAGAAAGCCAGATCTTGCCCTATCAGGTAATGTTTCTTCCACCCATTTCAAATCAATCCTAAACTAGTTCCGATGATGTGATTTGCTTGAGAAAACGAGTTTGATTCTCACCCTTTCTGTAAATACTCTTTGCATATGCCTTCTTAGTAACGAATCTAGCTGTATCGATCTGATGGCTGTTGCTACTGTGATGTTTGTTGGTTGTATATAGGGGTGTCAAAATTAGCCCAAATACAAATGACCCGCCTAAATTTTTATTGGTTTGGGCAAGTGTGACACATCATGAATCAGCAACCAAATGAACCCATGATGGCTACCAAACTTGATCCACGAAAATGATCAATATTAACGATTAGAAATCCACTCTAGATTAATATTTTTATTTATAAATAATTATTTTAAAAAATTCTTCATTATTTCGGAATAATAAAAATACACCAACGCACACCAACCACCACACTATTCATCCACCCTTACCCCTGCCCTACACCAACCCCCACCCAAGCACTGAACCACCATTACATCTTTGTCCCCTACCTTACCTACTCCACCCCACTAGACCTGTCCAAAGGGTCGGGGATCCGCCCGGCCCGACCCGACCCGAAAAATTCAGGGCCAGTGTCGGCTTATGACTGACCCGCGAGCCACTCAACCGAAAAGCGGGGACCCGATCTTATGTAGGGTCGGGCCAGGGTCAGAATATTTACCCGTCTGACCCCACTAATTTATATTATTTTTCCTTTATTAATATTTATTTTGTACTTATATATATTTTTGCCATTAATAAGTGATATAATGCATGTTTTTATAATATATGTATTGCTCTAATCTACATTGAGCTCTACATAAAATAAGATAAAAACGGTAGCTGATTATTAATTATATGTTTATATTATTAGTCGTTCTGTTAATATCACGGATAATGTAGAGAGAAAAAATAGTTAATTGGTGAAACTTTAAATAGTCATAACTTTGCGCTCGGATATCCGTTTTAACCTATTTTTTTTTTATTTTGCGTATTTTTTCGAGACAAACAGCCACAAGGCTGCGCCAATTTTTACGAAAATGTCCGTTTTCCCATCAATTTGTGTTTTCTCCAAATCGATTTCTAATTTTCCTTTTTCTTTAGTAAACATCTCACGATACACATAAATTTTTAACGTCGAAATTTCATGGTAGTGTAGGTGTGAATGTCAATTTCAGTTTTGAAAATTCAATTTTAAAAAAAAATCCTCGACCCGGCCCGCAAAAAAATTCCGATGGATCAGGGCTAGGGTCGAAAGCAGCAAAAAAAGCCACTCAACCCGGCCCTGACCCGGCCCCACCCGATCTTTGGACAGGTCTACACCCCACCCTACCTCTGTACCACCCCTACCCACCTCTACCCCACCTACCCAATCTACCCCCGCCTCCCGTCCTACCCCCACCCCCACTTGCCCTATCCCATTTTCAAATTTCTATTTCATATTTTTTTTACTTTTATAAACAATTTATAAAAAATATGAAATTTTTTGTTACCTCACCCTTCCCTACCCACACCTACACCCCTCCACCCCCACCCCATTGCTCTAACCCATCCTCAAATTTCTATTTCATATATTTTTTATTTTTATAAAAAATATGAAATTTTTTCTTACCTCCCCTACCTCCCTAACCCCCACCTACCCCCTCCACCCCCACCTCATCCTCAAATTTCTATTTCATATTTTTTGTTACTTTTATAATTTTTTTATTAAAAATATAATTTTTTTTCTTACCTCCACCCCATACCACCCATCCTCAAATTTCTATTTCATATTTTTTGTTACTTTTATAATTTTTTTTAAAGAAAAATATGAATTTTTTTCTTACCTCCATCCCCATACCTAGGTATGACAACGGATCGGATCTGGACCGGATCCTACTAGATCCAGATCCAGATCCATTGGGTCCATAAAAAACAGATCCAAATCTGGATCTATCGGATCCACCGGGTCCACAGATCGGATTTGGATCCACATGTAAAATTTTTTGCCTTGCTAAGAATGTAACCTTGCTAAGAATTATTTTTTTAACGGACAAACGATTTTTACTTAGCCAATAGTTTATTGTGTTTCAATTTTGAAATATTCATATGAGATATTTTGTTCGTTGTCTCGTTTTGATTGTGAGCTATTAATTGAAAATGACAATAGTTGTGGAAAATGCTGACTAGTATTTCCACAATGCTGAACTTGCATGTGCTTGGAATCTTCACAAATGAAGTGAATATAAGTTTAACTACTTGTCTATGGAGATGTTAGTCATTCACTAATATAACATTGATTTTATTATCGAAGTTACCTCTTTATTTTTTGGTTTTTGAGTTAACGCGGGGATAAATTAAATTTGTTTTGAGAATTAAACTTGCAAGGATGTGCTTAGCAATTTTAAGAAAATACTTATAAAATTACATTCTAAAGTTATAAATATATTTAATAAAAAACGGATCCACGGGTTGGATCTGGACCGGATACGGATCTCAAATACAAGATCCAGATCCGATCCGCCAGAAACGGATCCGGGTCCGATCCGGATCCGTCGGGTCCAAATTTTGAAGATCCATATCCTATAAAACGGATCTAGATCCACCGGATCCGGACCGGGTCAGGATCCACTGCCATCTCTACCCATACCATGCCCTACTCCATCCTCAAATTTCTATTTCATATTCTTTTTACTTTTATAAAAAAATGAAATTTTTTCTTACCCTCAAACCCCCCTACCCTCCCACACTACCCCGAAGTTTTTATTTTATATATTTATTTCACTTATATATAAAATTTTATTAAAAAATGAGAAATTTTTTGTACCCCATCACCCATCACCCAACCCCCCTTCCCCACTACCACACCCTCCCCCCAAATTTTTTATTTTATATATTTATTTTACTTTTAGAAACTTTTTGTAAAAAATGAGAAAAATTTGCTTACTCCATCACCGCTCGAAGTTTTTACTTTATATATTTATTTTACTTATACAATTTTTTTATAAAAAATGAGAAACTTTTCTTACCCCACTACCCAGCCCCCCCTCACCCCCCACTACCCCTGCCCTCCCACCCATTATTTTATATATTTATTTTTCTTTTATAAAAAAAGAAAAAATTCCGAAAATATTATTCTCATTTTAAAAATAAAGATATGGAAAAATCAAATATCATACAAAATAAAATAACATCATAGAAGGTAAGTTTGAAATTTGTAAAAGTAATGGATCAAGTTGGGCAAATTGGGTTATGACCTAGAACTAGATTTGTTCTTGAAACGTTATTTGCATTTTCAATTGAAATGGAATCATTTAGCCCATCTTGACCCGCCCATCTTAACCCATATAAGCTTTGGGCGGGTTGTACATTGACCCATCTATTGATTCAACCCATCTTGACCCGCCAACTTTAGCCCAAATGGCCCATCTGACACCCCTAGTTGTATAGTTGTATCCTCCCTTCTGAGTCCAGTTTGAGTTCTGAAAAAGTTCCTCAAGTTCTTTAGCCTTCTAGTGAATCTAGAGCATATTTGTGTTAAGGTATAACTATCTAATAGCTCAGATGATACTAACTTAGTACAAACATAACTCTAGTCTCTTAAGGGCCAAGGTCTAAAAGAAAAAGATGCAGAGTCCCTCCACGTGCTCTGGGTATTTTTGATAATGTTGTCTCCTTTCTTACCCATCTATTGCTAATTCTTCAATGGTATGAGCCAAAGGCTAATGCCACCATTAGAAGTCCTAGCAATTTTTGAGTTACAAAGTCAAATCCTGCATATCATTGTATTCAGTGTTGTTGTCATTCCTGGTTTTTAACTTAGGGACTTGATGCTTGTTTAGGTTTAGTAATATCCTTCCTGCACTAGCCAGTTCAGTTACTCCAAGGCTCCCCTTCAAATATGAAGCAAAACTACCTGTTAGGAATAAATGTTGCATTGCCTCCTGCTATGGAATATTACAACAATAACATCTAGAAATTATAGGAATTCTCATTCTCATTCTCATCAAATTATCATCAGTAGATAATTTAAATTTCTAGAGTCTCCATAGAAAAAATGAAATTTTAAATGATACTCTTTATTCCACATGTGCTTGTAGTCCTCCTGTTCTTGTTCCATTTGTCTCAGCATGTTCCAGGAACTATTTACTGTAGATTTTTCTATACTTGTTGGCATCCCCCAGGGTCTGTCTCAAGTCCCCCTGCAACTGATCAATGTGTATTTCTGATTTAATATGATCCACAATATCTGTTGGGAAATATTGATGCAGTAATTCATCTTTCCAACAGCCTCCCTCTATTAAATCAGCCACATCAACCAATTCTTCATTTATAGGGGTATTGAATAGGTACCACATGATGCAATGCTCCCAATTTGGTCCAATTATCATACCACACATTAGTGTATCCTCCTTTGAATTTACACCAGATATCATATTCTATAACTTCTGTCATTTCTAGTATTTTCTTCCACACTTGTATTCCTCCCTTCTATCGAATCAAGGTAGGAATTAATTTTTTGTTGTACTGGTTCCACATGTAATTTTCCTTCGGAGTTGCAGTAGTTATGAACCTCCACCACAACTTAGCAAATAATGCATTAGATACATCAAACAACGATTGGCTTGAAGCCAACACCCCCTTCCTGCGTTGGTAAACACACATTATGCCATGCAGACCAGTGCCTACTTCTCTTCTCCTCCTTATTGTACCAAAAATACTTGGCAAAAAATTTATGAAGTTCATTAAACACACATTTTAGAGGTGCTAGAGCTGAGAGTAGATGTACAGGCATACTCTGAAGGACACTTTTAATCAAGACAACGTTCCCTCCATAAGATAGCAACTTTCCTTTTCTAGAATGTAGTCTACCCTTCACCTTTTTGATAAGCTCAACATAAAATACCTTCTTTTTTCTAGAGTGAAATATAGGACACCCTATGTATGTAAAAGAAAAATGCCACTTTGAGAAACCAGAGATATCACCCACTGTCTAAATCAACCCATTGCCTACATTGTTGTGCATAAAAAAGGAGCTCTTATCTATGTTGCTTAATTTTCCAAAGCTCTGCTCATATTTATTCAAAACATGCATAAAGAGTATGTATCAGTAGAGGAAAAAATAATAGTATCATCAACATAAGCTAGATGATTTATAGGATATGTCTACTTTGGCATCCCATTCCAATATATCTACTATCTTCATATAATGAATTCAATGCCCTACATAGAACGTCAACTGATAATAAAATAATGTTGGAAATAAAGTATCTCCTTTCTTCACACTTCTAAATGACTTGAAAAACCTAGTAGCTTGACCATTCAAAAACATTAAATACCCAATGTTAGCAATCAGGCTTCTGATCAAATTGATTAGATGTTCTACAAATTCCATTCTCTTCAATACATGTAGGAGATACTTCCATGAAACTCTATCATAGGTCTTGACCGTATCTATCTTGATAACAACATTTGCAGGCTTACCTTTCATTCTGATATCTGAGATTACCTCCTGAGTGTGTAAGATATTCTCAAATATACTTCTTCTTTTCACAAAACCTGATTGATTTGGAAAAAATCAGTCTTGTTATAGTTCTTTCCATCCTCTCATGAACCACCCTAGATATCACCTTGTTGATGAAATTAGGGAGACTAATTGATCTTAAATCTGAAAATATTTGAACTGAATGCTTCTTGGGAATTAAGACCAAATTAGTATGAGCTAGACTTTGGTAGTTCAGCTCCATCAAATAAAGATAAAACTATAGCATGCACATCTTTTCCAACAATATTCAAGCATTTTTGGTAAAACAATACATGTGAAGTCATCAGGTCCACTAGCACTTTCTCCACTTAATGCAAAAACTGCGTCTTTTACTTCCTCTTTTGATGAATATGAACAAATTTTATTAATTTGTTCTTGAGTTACCATAGTTAACACATGTGGTAGTATCTCAAAGTTATTTGTATCTCCTTCATGTGTGAACTGTCTTTAAAAGAAGTTCACTGCCTCTTGTGATATGAGATCTAATGATTCCAGCCATGTCTCACTGTCAGCCTGAATTCTACTCAGCTGCAATTCTTTCGCTTTCCAGTAACAATATTATCGAAAAAGCTAGTATTTCTGTCTCCTTCTGAGTACCATATAAATCTTGCTCTCTGCTTCCAATATTGTTCTTCCAAGCTAAAAAAATTCAGTTCAGCTTGAGCTTTTTTGGAGGATGATTTTGTTAACAATACTTGGGTCACCTTCAAATAATTCTTCCTTTATCTTCAAAACTTCTTCCCTTATTGCTAGTTCTTTGAATATGCTCCCATATGTTTCTCTATTCTATGCTGATAAAGCCTTCTTCATATTCTTCAACTGCTGCTTGAATGCCACGAAAGGTGAACCTACAAACTTAGTCTTCCAGTAGAACCAAATCCTTAAATGACTCATTTTGAGTCCAAAATGTCAAAAACCTAAATGGTTTTATAACATTGACAACTTCTCCACAATAGTAATAGTGCATGATCTGATGCTATCCTAATAAGGAGCTCAATTTCTATCTGTGGGGTAACTTCCTAAAATGCAGCATTAACTATTATTCTTTCAACTCTTTTAAAAATGCAGTCCTCTACTGATCCTTTATTCCACCAAATGAATAAGCTTCCTTTGTATCCCAACTCAAACAGTTTAAAAGAAATAGAGAAAGTGAAATCCTAACATTCATCCAATGTCACTGGTAAGCCACTCACGTTTTTTCTCCTCTAATAGAATTAATTGCATTGAAATATCCTCCACCATTTATGGTAAATTCATAGTAGATGCTATATGATACAGATTGTTCCACAAATTCAGTCTTTCAGTTTCATCACATTTGGCATAGATAAAGGATGCAAGGATATCCTTATCTATGTCTTGATGATGAAGCTTCAAGGTGATTTGTTGCTCTGATTCTAGCACTACGTCCCATTGTACACCAGCGTCAATTAATACCAAGATATTTCCGTTGACATTAGCTATAGCTTCTTCCATCCCTAGCCTTCTTTTATAATTTTAAATATGTCTGCAATTCTGAAATGGCTCCATTAAAACAATTATGAAGCATTTGTGTTGTCTTTGCATGTTAATCTGTCTCTGAAAGGCCTGTTGAGTATTAACAGTCATAATGTTCCATATTAGGGCCTTAATCATCATTTAAGTTTGAATGAAGCAGTCCTCTTTGGTATAACCCTCTTGGTTTATTGAGTTTCATGGTTCTTTTTTCTTTCCACTTTTTTCTAAAGCCTTTTGGTGATATATCTGCCTCTCTAGCTGCTTTGTATATATTGTTTGATCTGTTTTGAATCCCTTTGTCCTCCTTCAAATGTTGATCCTCCTCCATGCTGATTCGTATTTCTGCTTCAGTAACCTTATGTGCAACAATGTCTTGTAGTGCTGCATTTTGCTTTTGGACTATTACCTTTTCTGCAAGTTCTCCTTATTTTCCACTGCAGTGTTCAAAACTGATTCAGGTACAGTAAGTTGTTTCTCTGCATGTTCCTCACTTCATGGATCCCCAGCATATCAAGACTTATAGAGATCTCCACCAGTTGCTTGGTATGTCCTGCTTCATCGAAATACTGCTCATTTTCTTTTTGAGGTACTGTTGTATTCAATTCTGCATTCTGATTTGCAGTCTTAATAACAATATCTTTTGTCAGTAAATCATCCGGGACCTAATGTATTGCTTAAGACTGCAAATCATCCGTTCCTGCTCTTCTATACCTAATGTATTGCTTTTCTTTCTCAATTATTCATTGGGAAAAGATGCACATGGTGATGCCTTTTCGTGTTTGTGTCATTTTCTCTTTGCTTCAAAACCTCTTCTGCCTCTTCTGATCTACTGGTGATCTCCTTTTCCTCTTGAGTTGAGGAAATGGAGTTCACTTCTTGAGAGCCCCCATCAGTATCAGTCCATTCTATTTTCTCTATTCTATCACCCCAATTCTTCTTTGATTTATCTGACGATGCCTCCACTGTTGGTTCTATTGCCTTTTTTGTGGTTCTATTAGTCTCCCCTTGTTGATTGAGAACTTTTTCAAAACTAGCTTCAACCTAAGATTTTGCACCTTTTTCACTCTTGGCTCTGTCCTGTACCTGCCCTTCTACCTTTTTGTGAAGTTCACTTTCTTATTGATACTCTTGTCTGTGCTGTCCTCATTGGTGTTGGTGTTGTCAGCAATTTTCTCTCCTTCCCATTCATTTGTCAAAGCATCAAATTTGTTTGTGTGTGTATCTGGGTGTTTGCATCAACCTTTGTTTCATAATTTTTCTTCTCTTTCTCAACTTCCTCCTCTTCAGCATTGATCTTCTGATCCTTTTTAGAATTCCAGTTTTGTACATTCCCAACCACCTTACCACTTTCCAGAATCTTGAGAGGATACTTATATTTATGATTGTAGTTATCCCTCTTGACTGCAGGTTTAGGAGCTGGTTTCTATATGTTTTGCTCCCCCTGTGCTTCCTTTGTGTTTCATCCTATTAGCCATTCTCACTATTTTTTGTGTTGTCTTCCTTTGCAGGCCTTAATTCCGAATCCAAGATTCTACATTCCATTTCATTGTGGCTTTGTAATTTACATTCAAAGTTGTATTTGGGCAGATGATCATATCTGATATTAACCATCTCAGTCCTCTCCCCCCAGTTTCCTCATTGATTTTGTCCATTTGCATTGTTTTTAGTACATTGAGGTCTACCAAAACGTTTACCCTCGCACAGCTGGGGCGAGTCTTATTTATTGTCTCAAAATCTAGATATAGAGGTTCCCCTACTGCAGCAGCTAGAGAAAAAAATGATTCCTTTACAAAATAGGTAGGCAACAAATTAGGGAATGAAATCCAATCCATGACCTTAGTAGTCTCCTCTTCTAGTTTGAATTTAGGATCATAAATTAAAGATCGCATTTGATAGTAACAACCATCCTTCGAATTTAGATAATATGATCCTTTTGATGTGAGATTCACATAATCTTTCATTAATGAGAGTCGTATTAGCACATGTTGATGTATAAAATCACCAATCTGACACTCCATACCACATTGTGCTGGTATTACTCTCCTTAGTTCATCAATTTCCGACCATTGATAGGAGAATTTACTTATGGAAGCATATTGAAGATTTTCAATCACATCCATTCGAGCACCCTCATTTTCAGTCCATTGTATTCTCGGCACTCGATTAATGAATGTGATAGGTTTAACTCAAATAGGATCCACTTTGGTGGTCTTTTGCATGAGATCTCTCATTAGAGCCGGTTTTTGGATTCATGTCAATCTTCAATGTCGTGGGATTTTGGTTATTCAACAATGAAAAATCAGAACTAAAAGCAATGGTGAATCCCGAATCCCGTACTGGGATTCATTAAACCGAATTGAATTTTCAGTTCGGTATTTGATATCTACTTTCGATTACTGGTTACCGAATTATTGAATTCAAACTTAGAAAATATCGAATTGAATCGATTTTTTTTGTTCGGTATATGGTATTTACTTTCGATTTTTGAATTATCGAATTCGAACTTTAAAAATATCAAATCGAATATCGAACGTCCACCCTGTTAGGATATTTCACAGCCATGGATAACACATCCGTATGGTTACAAGTAACTATTAGACTACAATTCAAATTTGATATTGTAGATAATATTTTCTCGGTAGATAAACTCATATACTTCCCTTGTCTCTCTAGGACTATAGTTCTTGCCTGGTACAAGTTCTATATAACTAGATTGTGTATCATATGTAAATATAATAATAAGAAATTGAAAGAAATAATTTCTTAATTATTTTCATTAATTGAAAGGCTATATATACAAGTTACATAATAGGAGAATTCTATTTCTAAAACCTTATTCTATACATTTATGGTAATACACTAATTATGGCAATACAACACTAATTATATTACAACCTTACCTAAACTAGGATACTAAATATTTACCATAAATTACACATAATAATCAGCCCATCCGAGGGCCAATCCGTGAGCATAGCCGAGACCTAATACACACAATATAACACACCCCCACAGTCATAGCGGGCGGTCTTCGAACGCTGAGACTGTCCCTAAAATCTTCAAAAAGGACCGAGGGAAGACTCTTTGTAAAGATGTCGGCAATTTGATATCTCAACGGGACATGGCATACGCGAACTTGACCACGGGCAACCTTTTCACGGACAAAGTGAATGTCTATCTCGATATGTTTAGTTCGTTGGTGCTGAACCGGATTACCAGAAAGGTAAATGACACTAATATTATCGCAATATACCAAGGTTGCCTTTTGAATGGGACAATGAAGCTCCAAAAGCAAATTACGTAACCAACATGATTCTGAGACCACATTGGCTACCCCTCTATATTCAGCCTCGACACTTGAGCGGGATAGAGTCACCTGACGCTTCGCAAACCAGGAGACCAAGTTGTTGCCAAGGAACATACAGTAGCCAGACGTAGACCGTCTGGTGTCTGGACACCCACCCCAATCAGCATCTGTGTATGAGACAAGTGTAGATGTCGATGAAGGATACAAATGCAACCCATAGTTCAGTGTACCCTGAATATACCGGATGATGCGTTTGAGTGCATTCATGTGCTCAATTCGGGGATCATGAATGAATAAACACACCTGCTAGACATCATACGTAATATTCGGTCTGGTAAAGGTAAGATACTGAAGGGCAGTCTTGCAATAGCGGGTTGGATCCTCGTAAGGGACTCCGACCGCGGCACCAAGCTTGGGCTTTGTATCAACTGGAGTGGAAGTGGACTTATAGGATGACATCCCAGCCCTCTCGATGATCTCGGCTGCATACTTCCGTTGTGACAAAAACAACCCATCGGAATGACGAGTGACAACAATCACCAAAAAATAACTCAAGGGCCCCAAGTCTTTCATAGCAAACTCAGAGCTGATCATGATCATGATGGATGCGCATGGCATCGGAAGAGGCAGTCAAGATAATATCGTCCACATATAACATAATGTAGGTTACAGACGAACCACAACGGTAGATGAACAAGGAATTATCCGACCTGCTGTGAGTGAACCAAATAGTTGAAACATAGTTAGCAAACCTTGTATACCAGGCCCGTGGAGACTGCTTAAGCCCATATAAGGACTTCTTCAACAGACAGATATGACGAGGATGGTTGGGATCCCTGAATCCCATCGGCTGATGCATATAGACAGTTTCCTTGAGATCACCACGTAGGAAAACATTTTTGACATCCAACTGATGAATATGCCATGTCTTCGAAAGAGCCAAGCTAAGCACAATGCGAATGGTAGCCGGCTTGACCACCGGACTAAACGTCTCCCCATAATCTATACCAACCTGCTGAGTCTTACCATCACCCACAAGCCGCGCCTTATGTCGAGCAAATGAACCATCTGAATTCTCCTTATGAGTAAAAATCCACATAGACCTGATAATATTAATACCATATGAACGGGGCACCAACTCCCACGTCTTATTATCAATAAGAGCATTATATTCATCAGTCATAGCAATTTTCCAATTCGGGTCATTTAAGGCAGATACAGGATTACGGGGCAAAGGGGATTTATAGGCATTAGAATGTAAATTAAAATGTCTTTTAGGTGTAACAATACCCCGCTGACTATGAGTGATCGGTCTATGGCTGGAGGAAGAATTGAGTGGATGTCGGGAATTTTCTAGGCTCGGGACGGACTGGCCAACAGGCAATGGGCCTGCTGGCCCAACTCGGGAAGCAGTACCAGTGGCGAAAATAGAAACTGGACCAGTTCCAGTATTGGGCTGGACATGCCCAATTGCTGAAACTGGCCCAGTGACAAAATTGGCCAGAGAGGACTGTGATGGGCCAGTGGGACCAGCGGGCAGTTGGCCCGCTGGAGATTTTTGGGTGCGGGAGATGTCCGAAAATGCTGAATAATATACGGGGATATTTGTTCATCCAAAAAATTATACGAACTAGGCACGGGAGAATGACTTTTAGCAAATGGAAATTGGGATTCATCAAAAATTACATGACGATTAATGATGATTTTATTGGAGGATAAATCAAAGAATTTGTAGCCACGATGATTAGAAGGAAAACCCAAAAACACACATGGAGTAGATCGGGCCTGAAGTTTGTTAATTGTGGTGGATGGAAATAACGGATAACATAAACACCAAAAAACCCGAAGATGAGAATAAGAAGGAGATTTATTATATAAAATCTGAAGAGGGGAAGAATATGTCAAACCTTTGGAAGGAGTTATGTTAAGTAGATATGTAGCCATTTGAAGAGCGTGATGCCAAAAATATTGAGGTACGGAAGCATGGCTTAATAGAGTGCGGATAATGTTATTTATGGAACGAATTTTACGTTCGGCTTTCCCATTTTGTGAAGATGTATGGGGACAAGAAAAACAAAAATTTATCCCATTAGTAGCACAGAATTCCCGAAACACCCCATTGTCATACTCTTTTCCATTATCACACTGAATATTTTTGATTTCACGGTCGAATTGGGTTCTAATGAATGCTCTAAATTTTAGGAAGATGGAAAAAACTTGAGATTTCTTCGCTATTGGAAATGTCCATAAAAAATTAGAATAATCATCCAAAAAAAGAACATACTACCGATGACCCATAGAACTAGGAACAGGAGACGTCCATAAGTCGCTATGAATAATATCAAATGACATTAAAGTATGAGATTTTGAGTCTACAAATGGCAACTTAACAATTTTTCCTAAAGAACAAGATTGACAAATTGGAGTACGACTCGTACCCTTACATGAAATAAAACTATTTTTATCTAAAGCTGACAAAATAGAGGACCCCGGATGACCAAGACGAGCATGCCACAATGAAGGAGAGATGGCTGCAAAAACTGATGGCAGGGTTTGACTCGATGGACCGGGACTGGGTGTGATAGGATAAAGATCTCCCCTACTATCACACCTCATAAGAGGACTCCCCGTCTTGAAATCCTTTACAGAGAAACCAAATGGATCAAATTCAATAGAAACAGAATTGTCAGTAGTGAATTTACGGACATAGACTAAGTTTTTAATCAATTTGGGGGCGTGTAGGGTATTTTTCAAGATAAGAGGGGGATGAGGAGGAGACAATGTTTTATGACCATAACCACGAATTAGAACAGAATTGCCATTACCAATAATTATACCGCGAGGGTTGCTCAAATTGGAATAATATGAGAGAGTACCTGAATCTAAGGGTGGCCAGTGGGCCGGGCTCGGGTCTGGCGGGCCGGGTCCGGCGGGGTCGGGGTCGGGGCGGGACGATCCGGGGGGTCGGGATCGGGCCTAGCGGGCCTAGCGGGGTCGGGTGCGGGCGGGACTGCTCCGGTCCCGTCCCGATCCCGATCCGTCGGTATCGTATCGGGCGGGCTCGGGCTCGGGCTCGGGGCGGGGCGGGCGGGCTCGGGTTTTCCTTTTTTTTTTTTTTTTTTTTAAATAACATATGTATAAAAAAAAACTCAATAAATAAAACAAGATAGTGTAATAAAAACATCCCAAGGCTTTTTTTTTGTGCCTCTTATATTATTTAATAGACATATGATTTTTTTGTAATACAAATACAATTGTCTAAAATCTAAATTGCAACTTTATGGTGTTGTCCAAAAGTTGCAAATTACATAATAAAATTGCAATTAAAAAAATTACATTTTCAAAAAAATCTGTTCTAATTGCTTGATGATTTCATGTGGTTCTTCGGTTGGAATAGGTATTTGTTGGTCAAATTGATCCACGTCGCTTCCACTACCTTCGGTTAAGATTTCGTTGTAGTTTTCATCATCTTCTTCGTTGATCTCCGGTTGACCGCACCTTCTCCGCTCCGTTCGTATCCAATCTCTCGAATAATACTTTGCAATTTCCAAGTTTGTCTCCGGCCAATGAGTGTCTGTGGTCTCCTATTTGATATCTGCTGCGAGAAAAGCGCTTTCCGACGCGATTGACGACGCTTGAATGTTCAAAACATCTCGAGCCATCATTGAAAGTGTCGGAAAGGTCTTCTCATTCCCCCTCCGGTATTTCGACAAGTCTTCTTGTCCATCTTCATTGATAACTTCTTGATACGGTACGAACCACCAAAACAAAAATATCCAACTCGCTAATTTGGTTAGTAGAGGTACGGCCGCACATTCTATTTACGAGGCTTTCAATACTAGCCGCGAAAACAGCATGTCTTTTGTGAGGTTGTGTTGAAGATGAAGAAGATGGTATGGTAGCCGGTACGTTACTAGCATTTTCTTGTTGATAAAATCTATATATATTTTTGCGGTGGTGTTCTACGCTATTCAACACTTCTTCTTTAGTTTGTTCAATAGGTGGTGGGTGATTTAGATTTTTGGGACTTGGAGGTGGTAGTACTTCTATACAATCGTAAATAGTTTCAATTAGTGATTTAGTACCGTCTATTTTAATAGTAGGATTTAATACGAACCAATAATATAAATAGAAGGAATAGGAATAAAATATTTTTTTATTTTGACAAACATTTTTTTAATAGGCTGCCTTATAAATTTGGTTTTTCCATATATTCACTAAGTAATAAAAATATTAGAGTTATATAAAATAACATAGTTGAAATAGTAGGATAATATATCTTACCGGAAAATTCTTTTGTTGCTTGAAAAAATTTCTCTAAAAATACAATAAGTTCGGAAATTTTTTCCCAATCACTATCTAAAATCATATCAATTTGGCTTTTTATTATGAGAGTTAAAAAATAAAGTTATAGGTAATTTATAGTCATAAGCAACAAGTAGTTGCTCGTATAAAGAATTCCACCTAGTGGATACTTCTTGTGGAATTCTTCTAAAAGGTAGTCCACAATCATGACAAATTTTTTTATATTCTTTTCTACGTTGTACTTTATTACTTTTAAAAATAAAGTTTATAGCAAATTGTATTTTACTAAGAATGTCTTCAAAAAGTGATAGACCATCCTTTACAATTAAGTTATATATATGGCACGCGCATTTTATATGAAAATGGTCTGGAAAAGATGGAGCTAAACTATTTTTTAACATTGTAATTGCGTAATTGTTATTAGAAGCGTTATCTAATGTAATAGTCATAATTTTATCGGTAATTCCGTAATAATCGCACACTTGATAAATATTTTCTGCAATAAAAGTACCGGTGTGCCTATCATCTATATATCTATACGCTAAAATACGTTTTTGCATAGACCATTTATAATCTATCCAATGACAAGTTACGTTTAAATAATCATGGCCGTTAGTACTACGACCTATATCGAGACGTGATAGATACTTTGCCATTAAAATGATATAATGAAAAACGTAAATATTGTTGATATTCATGCGCAAATTTAAATACATCTCTCTTAACGAGTTGACCTAGGAAAACCGTTAAAAGCGAGGATTATATATATCTCTAATGTAATGAATAAAACCGGAGATGAAGGAAATGAAAAAGGCAAACCCTCCACAATGACTAATTTTGATATTGCTTCCCTATCTCTATGTTTGTTGTATTTAGAGCCTACAATTCCCCCGTCATAGGGTTAATTTGACCACATACTTGGTCCGGGACGATATCGGTATGTGAACCTTGTCCCGATGGAGCGGCCGTTTGCGCACCCGGTTTTGAAGCCTGGTATTGGGCATACCTAGCTGGATGAGCACTTACTACATGTCTAATTAAACCCCCCGTCCCACCGTGACCTTTTCCAGTTTTAAATTTTAAAACATTTTTACAAATTTTACATATGGCTACTTGATTCTCTACGTCCCTATCAAAAAATGTCCATGCATCTGATTTTAATGGTCGTTTCTTTGGACCTCGTCTCATACTAGGGGGAATAGGAGGTATTTCGGTTGAAGGTGCACTAGTGGGCGTGTTGTCATCAATATTAGTGGGTGTATCGTCTAGATCATCGTCTAAATTAAAGTCTTCTTGAGTTCCGAAAATAACTCCTCGTCTAAATCTAATGGTATTGTAGGAAAATGTTGAGTATCAACAAAATCATCTGTGTAGGAATAAGATGACTAGAAGAAGTACCCTTGCCCTGATTGCCCCTACTAGAAGAAGTCTTACCCTTACCCTTAAACATACCTCTAATTCCTTCCATTTTAATTATATGCTAACAAATAATTAAAGTAAATGAAATTAAGTGCGCTAAATAAAATAAACAGACAATAATAATTTAATGAAGGAACGAATGTACCAAACGCCGACGTAACGTGGACGTGTAATCGAGAGGTTGAAAATTGAAACTTTGCTCGATGGAAGATCCTCAAGCTAGTTGCCAACTTCACTCCCAATTCCCAAATGAATTAATAAAATTGAATATTTAGCAAACAATGTAGAGAGATATATTGAGAAATTAGAGAGATTGTAGGAAGATTTGTGAGAAAGATGAAGAGAAAATGAGTTATTTATAGTTGAAAAATTGGGTTAAAGTGTAAATATAATAACTTATGGGTTAAAAATAAATATTAAGGGGTAGGGGGGGGCCTAAAATGGCCGTTGGCCAACGGCCATAATCTAAAATGGCCGTTGGTGCAACGACTATTTTTGCAAAGGTAAGGTCGGGGTCGGGGTCGGGACGGGCTCGGGCGGGCTCGGGTCCCGGCGGGCACAGGGGCGGGCTCGGGTGCAGGCGGGACGAGACATCGTCCCGTCCCGAGTTCGAGTCCCCCCCCGTTAATTTTTTTTTTTTTTTTTTTAGCGGGGTCGGGTCGGGACCGGGCGGGGTCGGGACGGGGTCGGGCCGGGGTCGGGTCGTCCCGGCCCACTGGCCAGCCCTACCTGAATCGGATGTCATGTGGGTAGTGGCACCGGTGTTCATATACCAATTCGGGTCTGGTTGAGTCAAACCTAGTGTGTGCATCGCAGCCTCGATATCTGTCTGAGTGGGACCTGCTGCGTGATGGGCTTGCGGGGGCCGAGGCCCAAGCACCCCTGCTAGCGGTCTCGGCCCCCGACGATGTTGGCCGTGCTGGACCGGCCGAATGGGCACGGGACCGCTGCTGGGCTTGCCACTGCTGCTGGGCTGGCCACTGTTGCTGGGAGGTAAACTGGCTGGGCCCAAACTACTGTTGTGGGGCCCACTTCCACTGCATAGGGCCCACTGTGGGCCCTAGAACTGTTGCTGCTGACCACCGCGAGGACCCTCACTGCCACCACCATTCTGTCGGCTGCCGTCGCGGTTTTTGCCATTTTTCTTATTTCCACCCTTTTTGCTGCCACCGTTGTTGCGGTTTTGGCTCGAGTTGTTGGAACCGGTAGGATATACCGTGGACTCGGTCATCATGACTACGGGACTAGTACCGGTAGCTGCTCGTTTCGCTATGCTTGCTTCTTCTATTGTAAGCATAGAACGCGCCTGATAAAATTGCGAAAGCGGATTGCTTTGCCGAAGAAGCGTTCCCACACCACTATAGACCTCGGAGAGGCCGAAAACCATTTGGAGGACCAAATGATCGTTCGAAACCGGCGCGCCAATGTTGCGAAGTTGGTCCGCCAATTCCTTTAATCTTTTGCAATAAGCCGAAATATTAGGGAAATTTTCCATATTGACGTGAGAGAAATCTCGCTCAAGGTTAACGGCTCTAGAATTTTGATTATCTTAGAATATATCACGCAGTCTATCCCAAGTCGCCTGTGCCGTAGCGTCAGGCTCAATAATTATTTGCAAAAGGTCGGTAGATATTGTGGAATATATCCACTGAAGGACGGTAGCATCAATAGTCGTCCACAACTTAGGATCATCCTCGCATTTTGGCACCTCCGTATCCTCAGGAGCCGCGGGGATTATGTGATGGATGACTTGATGCGATCGTGCGTGAATTTTGAACAGTTCAGCCCACGTCGCATATTGGACGTTTTCTATTTCAAGAACGAGAGGGATGTTATTCTTGATGTTAGAAACTGTAAGGGCCGGATGAAACATGTTCCGGGATGTAGAATATTGATAGAACAATATGTGATTGAGGGATTAGGGAGAAAATTTTGAAAGAAAAGAGGTCCCGTCGGCACACAAACCGAGAGCAAAACGTCTCGGAAGTGGAGGGAAGTCGATGGAAAATTTAGGAGAGTAGAGAGAGGATTTTAAGACCTAGACTCTTGATACCATGAAAGAAATAATCCCTTGATTATTTTCATTAATTGAAAGACTACATATACAAGTTACTTAATAGGAGAATCCTATTCCTATTCTATTCCTAAAACCTTATTCTATACATTTATGGTAATACACTAATCATGGTAATACAATACTAATTATATTACAACCTTACCTAAACTAGGATACTAAATATTTACCATAAATTACACATAATAATCAGCCCATCCGAGGGCCAATCCGTGAGCATAGCCGAGGCCTAATATACACAATATACACAAATCCCATTTCTCTTCAATCGTTTCATGGTATCAGAGTAGAGTGACGATCTGCTTATTTTATCAATGGCTAACACCAAAATGGCTAACACCAATTCTATCCTTTCCTCTCAAAATACATCAACAAACAGTGACCCTTTCTATAGCAATTTTACCCACTCTAATTTGATGAAGTTAGACAGAAATAACTACATATTGTGGAAGTTCCAGATTTTACCTGCTCTAAGAGGGTCAGTCGTTTCACACCACTATCTTTAATGGGTGTCATCAATTACCTTATTTGTGATATTTCTATCCATTATTTTGAAAATTTATAATTCTTTCGTTTTATTAGACGAAATTTCAATGAATTAGATCTACAAGAATAACAAAATAACAGTCCAAATAAAAAAGATAGTGAAGGTTGTTTTTCAATCCAAAATAAAAATTACAAAAGTATTTTGAATGAGAAAAGCAAAGAGATAAAATATTTTTTCTTTATAATATTTATAACTAAACAGTTAGTTAATTTACGCTTAATCTGGCTATCTAGTAATTACTAGTAAAGTTTGAGAACAAAATATGGACCTGGAGCAGGTGTACATTTTTGAAATGATTAATATAGGTGTGATTGAAATTAGGCTATTTTCTCGATTGTCAAATGTCAACCAGAAAAGTAACAACATGATCCTATACGTAAAGTTGGGCACGCAAAACGGAGGACAAAGCTGCCTTATTAGAAAATCAATAGCTTTGCATAGTCAATTGACCTAAGGTAAAAAATATTCTTCCTTGATTTTATTCATTAATGATTATAATATATATAATGTTATAAAAATATTTACTTTGCTACAAACTAAGTAACTAATCAATTCTAATTACAAGAGAAATATAATTCTACCAACTATAGAAGATGTACAATTAATTATTGTGAAAATATTTTATTACAACCCCGCAGTCGAAGCGGGAGGTCGGTGTATGCTGATACTGTCCCGAAAGTCTTCAAATAAAATCAGCGAAAGACCTTTTGTAAAGATGTCGACAATCTGATAACATGACGGGACATGTAAGACATACTTGTCCACAAGCAACCACAAAGTGAATATCCAGGTCAATATGTTTAGTGCGTTGGTGGTGAACCGGATTCCCTGAGAGATAAATTGCACTAACATTATCACAATAAGCCAATGTCACCTTTGGAACCGGACAATGGAGCTCTAAAAGAAGGTTCCGCAACTAACAAGATTCAGACACCACATTGGCAACTCCTCGGTATTTTGCTTCGGCACTTGATCTGGACAAGGTTGCTTGCCGTTTTGAGGACCATGAGACCAAATTATTACCAAGAAATGCACAATAACCAGAATTACCCAACGCCTTTTGGGAAAGAAAGAAGCATGTGGTAACATTACCATACATAGATAACTTTAATGAAAATATTATCCCTACCAAGGCTAGACCAATTCAGATGAGCCACGAGCTCATGGAATACTGTAAAAAAGAAACTAATGATTTACTTCAAAAGAAGATCATTCGGCCCTCAAAATCCCAGTGGAGTTGTTCAACATTTTATGTTAATAACAACGCTGAGAAGGAAAGAGGAGCCTCGAGGCTTGTAATTAATTATAAGCCCCTTAATCAAGTATTAAGATGGATTAGGTATCCAATACCCTATAAACGAGATTTGTTAAAAAGAACTTATAAGGATAATGTCTATAGTAAATTTGATATGAAGTCAGGATTTTGACAGATTCAAATCGAAGAAAAAGATAAGTACAAAACAGCTTTCAACGTCCCCTTTGGACAATATGAATGGAATGTTATGCCTTTTGGGCTTAAAAATGCCCCATCAGAATTCCAGAATGTTATGAATAATATTTTCAACCCATATAGTCAATTCTTTATAGTTTATATAGACGATGTTCTTGTATTCTCAGAAAGCATAGACCAACACTTCAAACATCTTAATACTTTCGTTAAGATAATTAAACAGAATGGTTTAGCAGTAAGCGCAAAAAAGATAAAACTTTTTCAAGCATCTATTAGGTTCTTAGGTCATGACCTCTATCAAGGAACCTACAAACCAATTTATAGAGCCATAGAGTTCTCAACTAAGTTTCCAGATGAATTAACTGAAAAAACCAAGCTTCAAAGGTCTTTAGGAAGCCTAAACTATGTAGCAGACTTTATCCCTAAAGTCCAACAAGTCTGCGAACCTCTCTATAAAAGACTTAAGAAAAATCCAGTCCCATGGTTAGAAGATCAAACTAGAGCGGTCAAACAAGTCAAAGAAATAGTACAAAAGCTCCCCTGTCTAGGAATCCCAAATCCTGAAGCTTTTAGACGCCTCCGATATTGGTTACGGTGGCATTCTTAAACATAAATTATCTCCTGAGTCCATCGAACAGTTGGTTAGATTCACCTCTGGAGTCTGGAACTCAGCTAAAAAGAATTACAGTACAGTTAAAAAGGAAATCTTGTCTATAGTGCTATGTATCACAAAATTTCAAGACAACCTGATTAACAAGGAATTTTTACTAAGAGTCGACTGTAAAGCAGCCAAAGACGTTTTACAAAAGGATGTTAAAAACCTTGTTTCTAAACAAATTTTTGCCAGATGGCAAGCACTATTATCAAGCTTTGATTTTAAAATAGATTTCATAAAAGGTGAAGAAAATTCTTTGCCAGATTTTTTGACAAGAGAATATCTGCAGGGCAATCATGAGGCCAAGCTTTCCGGGCTCTCGCCCGATGAGACCTCCCTTTCAGCTTACACCAAAAGAAAAAAATGAAACAACCATTTAAACCAGAAATTACTGCTAAACCCCTTCATAACCCTAGCTATGAGGAAAGATTCTCCGTACTAGCAGAGTTCCCCAGATTACCAGCAGGAAATAAAATCTCAGCCCCTTCAAAGGAGCTAATAACAGGTAAGACGCATGCACTGGCATTCAAAGCGTCTTCACCAGAAATACAGACCAGGGATAATTACAAAATGCAATCCCCAGAATCTTACTCAGAAGCAGTAAAACCAGTAACTCATCTTAAGAAAGAGACAACATCAGCAACACCCATCTTCCAAAATGGGAATTTATTGTATCACAGGCTCTGCCAATAATGACATTGGATAAACAATATGAAAATTTCAGGGTACAAGACCTACTAAAACCCTGCTACACCAACTACCGGTACGTAGATACCCAAGATTTTATTAAAACTAGGAAGTATTATGAATTTATTCTTATTGATACCGACTCAATAGAAGTCGAAAACAACTACTTCAAAAATAACCCAGAAGCAATTGAATATTCCAAATTCACAATAAAAAAGATACTAAGCCCATTTAACTGGTATGTAGATCACATACACACCCCAATACCTTTATCTAGAAGTCACAAACCCAGACATATAATTGGTATGATTATAAGGACGCATGATTTAATTTCCTATATGTCCGCCCTAATACCCATACATGGTTTGTTAAGTATTCGGAAGGACTAAAAGAAAAGGTTATCTCCAGATGGTTCTATGAATGGTGGAACATATTTGGAGGAAATTTACAGGTAATAGCACCGAGCTTCAAGAATCGATATACAGGTTTCCTAGAGGAACAACAAATTTCAACCCTACCGGAACACATTAAATTATGCAAGTTCTTCGTACATAAACGGATGTCATATATATTAAATTGGTCCTTTGACATTCAAGAAATGAATAGGATCCGTTATCTCGAAAAACATCAAAATTAAAGGATGGAGTCCCAAAGTTAAGGAAGAAACCAAAGTAAAAAGAGAGAAGAAGAGTTCATCTTCATCCGGAGAAACATCAGTCTCCAAAGCAGAGGTAAAAAGGACGCTCGTAGAAGCCTTGTCCAAATTAGAAGATAATGAAGATCCCAGTCAAATAATGAAGTTAATTGACACGACTTCTTCCAGTACCAGCGAACCAGACAACGGAGATATGCTGACTCCAATAGGAATAGCCCAATCATACTTTTTTACTTAAAGCAAAAGGATAAAGCAGAAGAGACATAAAGCAGACATAAAGCAAGAACATACATAAAGCAGAAGATTCATCGGAAAAGCAGGTGACCCTTCGGAAAAGTAAAACGCAAGGGCCCCACTCCCCGTAAACAGTAAAAGGCAAATGACCCTTCAGAAAAGCAAAAGACATTCTGAAAAGCCATTTGATGTTAGCCGTCCATCTGTAATTAGATTATACTTCTCCGAGGCCTATAAAAGGCTCTCAAGTTGTAACACTGAAGGCATCCAAAATTATCCCCCTCAAACATTTTCTCTTCCTGATTTCCCCTATAAACTATGCTTTCAATTTCACTGAATAAATTTGTAAGTTTTTAAAGTTCTTTTCTTTTCTTCCTTTATTGCTTTATTAACTATTTTGAAAAATAATACTTCGATCCGCATTTATTTGAATCTCCAAATTTTGTTTTCCTAATGACATAATATTATTTTCCAAAATAGTTAATAAAGCAGTAAATGAAGAAGATAAGGACGAAGAAACCTCTAATCTCGAAAAATCTGGTCTTAAAATCATCTCGAGAGTAAAAGCTTTAAGCTATCATATCCCAGTTAACCTTGTTATAAACAAGAATTTTACGATCAATAAAATAGCCCTCTTAGATACGGGAGCAGATCAAAACTGCATCTCAGAAGGATTAATTCCAAAAAAGTACTTAGAAAAAGGTACCTCTAAGCTATACTCCGCGACAGGAGAAAGGTTAAAAATAAATTATAAACTCTCTAAAGCTCATATTTGCAATAATGGAGTCTGTTTTATAAACGACTTTGTTGTTACCAGAAATATTACTGAAGAAGTAATATTAGGTATCCCATTTTTAACCCAGATAAAGCCTTATACTGCAAAATTAGATGGAATTTATACTACGTCCTTAAGGAAAGAAATCACATTTCCCTATCTATATCCTCTTTCGACAAACGAAAGTAAATTTGTTAAACAAAAAACAATTTTTAGAATTCACCTTTTAACCAATCAAATCAATTATCTTAAAGAAGATATAAATATTAAAAGGATAGAATCCACTTTAAAATCCCCGGAGGTAGTCAGCAAAATAAACAAATTACATGATTCAATAAAAATAGAAATCTGCACATAATTACCCAACGCCTTTTGGGAAAGAAAGAAGCATGTGGTAACATTACCATACAAAGATAAATTTAATGAAAATATTATCCCTACCAAGGCTAGACCAATTCAGATAAGCCACGAGCTCATGAAATACTGTAAAAAGGAAACTAATGATTTACTTCAAAAGAAGATCATTCGACCCTCAAAATTCCAGTGGAGTTGTTCAGCATTTTATGTTAATAACAGCGCTGAGAAGGAAAGAGGAGCCCCGAGGCTTGTAATTAATTATAAGCCCCTTAATTAAGTATTAAGATGGATTAGGTATCCAATACCCAAAAAATGAGATTTGTTAAAAAGAACTTATAAGGCTAATGTCTATAGTAAATTCGATATGAAGTCAGGATTTTGGTAGATTCAAATAGAAGAAAAAGATAAGTACAAAACAGCTTTCAACGTCCCCTTTGGACAATATGAATGGAATGTTATGCCTTTTGGGCTTAAAAATGCCCTATCCGAATTCTGGAATATTATGAATAATATTTTCAACCCATATAGTCAATTCTCTATAGTTTATATGGACGATGTTCTTGTATTCTCAGAAAGCATAGACCAGCACTTCAAACATCTTAATACTTTCGTTAAGACAATTAAATAGAGTGGTTTAGCAGTAAGCGCTAAAAAGATAAAACTTTTTCAAATATCTATTAGGTTCTTAGGTCATGACCTCTATCAAGGAACCTACAAACCAATTTGTAGAGCCATAGAGTTCTCAACTAAGTTTCCAGATGAATTAACTGATAAAACCCAGCTTCAAAGGTTTTTAGGAAGCCTAAACTATGTAGCATACTTTATCCCTAAAGTCCGACAAGCCTGCGAACCTCTCTATAAAAGACTTAAGAAAAATCCAGTCCCCTGGTCAGAAGATCAAACTAGAGCGGTCAAACAAGTCAAAGAAATAGTACAAAAGTTCCCTTGTCTAGGAATCCCAAATCCTGAAGCTTTTAGACACCTCCGATATTGGTTACGGTGGCATTCTTAAACAGAAATTATCTCCTGAGTCCATCGAACAGTTGGTTAGATTCACCTCTGGAGTCTGGAACTCAGCTAAAAAGAATTACAGTACATTTAAAAATGAAATCTTGTCTATAGTGCTATGTATCACAAAATTTCAAGACGACCTGATTAACAAGGAATTTTTACTAAGAGTCGACTGTAAAGCAGCCAAAGACGTTTTACAAAAGGATATTAAAAACCTTGTTTCTAAACAAATTTTTGCCAAATGGCAAGCACTATTATCAAGCTTTGATTTTAAAATTGATTTCATAAAAGATGAAGAAAATTCTTTGCCAGATTTTTTGACAAGAGAATTTCTGCAGGGCAATCATGAGGCCAAGCTTTACGGGCTCTCTCCCGTTGAGACCTCCCTTTCAGCTTAAACCATAAGAAAAAATGAAACAACCATTTAAACCAGAAATTACAGCTAAACCCCTTCATAACCCCAAGTATGAGGGAAGATTCTCCGTACTAGCAGAGTTCCCACATTACCAGCAGGAAATAAAATCTCAGCCCCTTCAAAGGAGCTAATAACAGGTAAGACGCAGGCACTGGCATTCAAAGCGTCCTCACCAGAAATACAGACAGGTCTAACTACAAAATGCAATCCCCAGAATCTTACTCAGAAGCAGTAAAACCAGTAACTCCTCTTAAGAAGGAGACAACATCAGCTAGCAGCAACACCCATCTTCCAAAATGGGAATTTATTGTATCACAGGCTCTGCCAATAATGGCATTGGATAAACAATATGAAAATTTCACTGTACAAGACCTACTAAAACCCTGCTACACCAACTACCAGAACGTAGATACACAAGATCCTATTAAAACTAGGAAGTATTACGAATTTATTCCCATAGATACCGACTCAATAGAAGTCGAACACATCTACTTCAAAAATAACCCAGAAGCAATTGAATATTCCAAATTCACAATAAAAAGATACTAAGCCCATTTAACTGGTATGTAGATCACATACACACCCAAATACCTTTATCCAGAAGTCACAAACCCCAGACGTATAATTGGTATGATTATAAGGACGCCTGGTTTAATTTCCTATATGTCCGCCCTAATACCCATACATAGTTTGTTAAGTATTCGGAAGGACTAAAAGAAAAGGTTATCCCCAGATGGTTCTATGAATGGTGGAACATATTTGGAGGAAATTTACAGGTAATAGCCCCGAGCTTCCAGAATCGATATACATGTTTCCTAGAGGAACAACAAATTTCAACCCTACCGGAACACATTAAATTATGCAAGTTCTTCGTACATAAAAGGATGTCATATATATTAAATTGGTCCTTTGACATTCAAGAAATGAATAGGATCCGTTATCTCAGCAAAACCATCAAAATTAAAGGATGGAGTCCCAAAGTTAAGGAAGAAACCAAAGTAAAAAGAGAGAAGAAGAGTTCATCTTCATCCGGAGAAACATCAGTCTCCAAAGCAGAGGTAAAAAGGAGGCTCCTAGAAGCCTTGTCCAAATTAGAAGATAATGAAGATCCCAGTCAAATAATGGAGTTAATTGACACGACTTCTTCCAGTACCAGCGAACCAGACAACGGAGATATGCTGACTCCAAGAGGAATAGTCCAATCATACTTTTTTACTTAAAGCAAAAGGATAAAGCAGAAGAGACATAAAGCGAAGCAGACATAAAGCAAGAACATACATAAAGCAGAAGATTCATCGGAAAAGCAGGTGACCCTTCGGAAAAGTAAAAGGCAAGGGCACCACTCCCCGTAAACAGTAAAAGGCAAATCACCCTCAGAAAAGCAAAAGAGATTCTGAAAAGCCATTTGATCTTAGCCGTCCATCTGTAATTAGATTATACTTCTCCGAGGCCTATAAAAGGCTCTCAAGTTGTAACACTGAAGGCATCCGAAAATTATCCCCCTCAAATATTTTGTCTGCCTGATTTCCCTTGTAAACTATGCTTTCAATTTCACTGAAATAAATTTGTATGTTTTTAAAGTTCTTTTCTCTTCTTCCTTTACTGCTTTATTAACTATTTTGAAAAATAATACTTCGATCCGCATTTATTTGAATCTCCAAATTTTGTTTTCCTAATGACATAATGTTATTTTCCAAAATAGTTAATAAAGCAGTAAAGGAAGAAGATAAGGATGAAGAAACCTCTAATCTCGAAAAATCTAGTCTTAAAATCATCTCGAGAATAAAAGGTTTAAGCTATCATATCCCAGTTAACCTTGTTATAAACAAGAATTTTACGCTCAATAAAATAACCCTCTTAGATACGGGAGCAGATCAAAACTGCATCTCAGAAGGATTAATTCCAACAAAGTACTTAGAAAAAAGTACCTCTAAGCTATACTCCGCGACAGGAGAAAGGTTAAAAATAAAGTATAAACTCTCTAAAGCTCATATTTGCAATAATGGAGTCTGTTTTATAAACGACTTTGTTGTTACCAGAAATATTACTGAAGAAGTAATATTAGGTATCCCATTTTTAACCCAGATAAAGCCTTATACTGCAAAATTAGATGGAATTTATACTACGTCCTTATGGAAATAAATCACATTTCCCTATCTAAATCCTCTTTCGACAAACGAAATTAAATTTGTTAAACAAAAAACAATTTTTAGAATTCACCTTTTAACCAATCAAATCAATTATCTTAAAGAAGATATAAATAGTAAAAGGATAGAATCTACTTTAAAATCCCCGGAGGTAGTCAGCAAAATAAACAAATTACAAGATTCAATAAAAATAGAAATCTGCACAGAATTACCGAACGCCTTTTGGGAAAGAAAGAAGCATGTGGTAACATTACCATACAAAGATAAATTTAATGAAAATATTATCCCTACCAAGGCTAGACCAATTCAGATGAGCCACGAGCTCATGGAATACTGTAAAAAGGAAACTAATGATTTACTTCAAAAGAAGATCATTTGACCCTCAAAATCCCGGTGGAGTTGTTCAGCATTTTATGTTAATAACAATGCTGAGAAGGAAAGAGGAGCCCCGAGGCTTGTAATTAATTATAAGCCCCTTAATCAAGTATTAAGATGGATTAGGTATCCAATACCCAATAAACGAGATTTGTTAAAAAGAACTTATAAGGCTAATGTCTATAGTAAATTCGATATGAAGTCAGGATTTTGGCAGATTCAAATCGAAGAAAAAGATAAGTACAAAACAACTTTCAACGTCCCCTTTGGACAATATGAATGGAATGTTATGCCTTTTGGGCTTAAAAATGCCCCATCCGAATTCCAGAATATTATGAATAATATTTTCAACCCATTTAGTTAATTCTCTATAGTTTATATAGACGATGTTCTTGTATTCTCAGAAAGCAGAGACCAGCACTTCAAACATCTTAATACTTTCGTTAAGACAATTAAACAGAATGGTTTAGTAGTAAGCGCTAAAAAGATAAAACTTTTTCAAATATCTATTAGGTTCTTAGGTCATGACCTCTATCAAGGAACCTACAAACCAATTTGTAGAGCCATAGAGTTCTCAACTAAGTTTCCAAATGAATTAACTGATAAAACTCAGCTTCAAAGGTTTTTAGGAAACCTAAACTATGTAGCAGACTTTATCCCTAAAGTCCGACAAATCTGCGAACCTCTTTATAAATGACTTAAGAAAAATCCAGTCCCCTGGTCGGAAGATCAAACTAGAGCGGTCAAACAAGTCAAAGAAATACTACAAAAGCTCCCTTGTCTAGGAATCCCAAATCTTGAAGCTTTTATGATTGTTGAAACAGACGCTTCTGATATTGGTTACGGTGGCATTCTTAAACAAATCTCTTGAGTCCACCGAACAGTTGGTTAGATTCACCTCTGGAGTCTGGAACTCAGCTCAAAATAATTACAGTACAATTAAAAAGGAAATCTTGTCTATAGTGCTATGTATCACAAAATTTCAAGACGACCTGATTAACAAGGAATTTTTACTAAGAGTCGACTGTAAAGCAGCCAAAGACGTTGTACAAAAGGATGTTAAAAACCTTGTTTCTAAACAAATTTTTGCCAGATGGCAAGCACTTTTATCAGGCTTTGATACCTTAAATGCGGATCAAGTATTAATTTTCAAAATAGTTAATAAAGCAGTGAAGGAAGAAGAGCAAAGAACTTTAAAGAACATTAAAAACTTACAAATTTATTTAAGTGAAATGGAAAGCATAGTTTACAGGGGAAATCAGGCAGAGAAAATGTTTGAGGGGGATAATTTTTGGATGCCTTCAGTGTTACAACTTGAGAGCCTTTTATAGGTCTCAGAGAAGTATAATTTAATTACAGATGGACGGCTTAGATCAAATGGCTTTTCAGAGTGTCTTTTACTTTTTTGAAGGGTCATTTGCCTTTTACTGTTTACGGGGAGTGGGGCCCTTGCCTTTTACTTTTCTGAAGGGTCACCTGTTTTTCTGACGAATCTTCTGCTTTATGTCTATTATTGCTTTATGTCTGCTTTTGATTTATGTTTCTTCTTCTTTTTTATCCTTTTGCTTTAAGTAAAAAAGTATGATTGGGCTATTCCTCTTGGAGTTAGCATATCTCCGTTGTCTGGTTCGCTGGTATTGGAAGAAGCCGTGTCAATTAACTCCATTATTTGAATGGGATCTTCATTATCTTCTAATTTGGACAAGGCTTCTAGGAGCCTCCTTTTTACATCTGCTTTGGAGACTGATGTTTCTCCGGATGAAGATGAATTCTCTCTTTTTACTTTGGTTTCTTCCTTAACTTTGGGACTCCATCCTTTAATTTTGATGGTTTTGCTGAGATAACGGATCCTATTCATTTCTTGAATGTCAAAGGACCAATTTAATATATATGACATCCGTTTATGTACGAAGAACTTGAATAATTTAATGTGTTCGGTAGGGTTGAAATTTGTTGTTCCTCTAGGAAACCTGTATATCGATTCTGGAAGCTCGGGGCTATTACTGTAAATTTCTGGCTTCTCTAGAGGGAGCTGTTAACTTAACATAGCCGAAATCTTCACAAAAACTTCCTAATTCATTTCTCAAAGTTTTTCATTCCTTTTTTAATTGGTTTGTTAGCTTTAAGTTGTTACACAACTCCAAACCAGTAAGATTAATAAAACTTATTATATCTCCGTAAGTCATCAGACTATAAGGGGTTTCTCCGCCATATTTATTTCTAATGGTAGTTCTAACTTTTTCTGCAAACAAAGCAGGCATGCCGCTTATAAACCTTTCTTTCCAATAATCATGGTTACAGTCTTCTCTTATCATAACTTTGTTAAGAAAGATATCTTTATACCATCTAAAATCATGAAGTTTAGGGCAGGTTAAATTATTGAGGATTTCTAAACTTTTTTCTTGGAAGAGTTTAGGTTTTCCTATAAAGTGTTTGGCAATACAATACAGCATGGTAGGGTAGCATCTTCTCGGACCTCTTGTCTTATCGTTCTATCTGGGTTTACTATCTGTATTATAGCAGTAGCATTCAATATGCTTTCCCTGTTTTCTTTGGTGAGGTAATTATCCCACCAATTTTTAACATCCCGGTGAACCCCGAGGTTAAGATAGTAGCGGTTTTTTGTCGCTATTTTCCTTTATTCTACGAGCCATTATGGCTATACCCATTTCGTGTAATTTGGAATAAATTTGGCCCTCTGCTAGGCCATCTATATTCCACTCTGAGATTTCCGTTCCTGAAAATGACGAGTGGGTCTGGTATTGGTCTTCTTCAAACTGCATGTCTCGGAAAGTTGTCTTACTATAGTAATTCCCCCCCCCCCCCCCCCCCAGCATGTTTGGATAGTTTATTAATAATGTGGCTTTCACTGGTAATGGTTTGAATCCCTTTACCATTTATTTTGATATTAAGATCTTTCATTCTTTGATTTAATCTTTCTAGCATTTTATCACTTATTTCAACCCTTTTATTTAAGGTTTGGTAATTACTGGCTGAAAATTGAGGTATTTTAAAAAGGGGATTGGACTCTTTATTAGTATTACTATTTTTGAGGACTCTGGTTTGTCCTTTAAGGTTGATTTATTATTAGCCTGATTAAGCTGGTTTGAGACTACGTAAAGTAGTTGATTGGTGTAATTATTTTGTTGGATGACTTTATTAATGTCTCCTTTTTCTACCAGCTTACTGCTACCGGCGTCATTTAATTCTCTTTTGAATGGGGAGGCTATTATAATCTCACATTCTATAGGAATTTTGATTTGTTCTAATGGTGGGACTTCAGACTCTACGGTCTTGGTACTGGTAAACCATTTATTGACTAGAGTGCTAAGAGATTCCCTTTTATCTTTTAACTGACCTGTGATTTCAAACCACTTGACGAATTCAATATTGCAACCAACTCTTTTCATGTCTTTAATCCATTGCTTTCTAAAAGATAACCTTATGTTTTCTTCATAGGTTTCTACATACCATTTTCTTTTAAGGGCATGCTCTGGGCTTGTCCATAATTTTCCTATGAGTTTAAAATCTATTTTGAAATTATTTTCTGATTTGATCATGCCAATAGTTCCTCTTTCTCTAGATGGTAGAGGGCCTTGCATTTCACTTTCAGTAGGACTGTTGGTCCTTATAATAGGTTCGTAGTGGACTTTAGGTATGGCCGAAGTATAATCTACTCCTCTTATCTTTTGTTCTCCTTCAGGAGCAGAGTTTGCAGAATTTTCTTCGGAGTAGCACTCATCCTCCCGGGGTTTGGAAGAAGATGCTGCGAAGGAGTATCTTGAAGAGGACTTAGAATTGGACCTCAAAAATTTTAAGTCAATAGATCCATTAGGATACTATATTATTTGGTCAATTTTAGAACTTTCTGGTTCGATTCTTGGTTGGGTGATGGCCTTGAAGTGCCATTCATCTTTTGCTAAAATTTCATTCCATTTTAGCATGCGAGGAACAAAGACATTACTATGCTCTTGGTTTGCTTCCATAAGCATCGTAGCTCCTTTGTTACTCATCAATTTAGCTTTTAGGGCTAACGTTGTTTTCATTAGTCTGTCGTATACTCTGTATATCACATCTATTTCTCTGGTATTTATTTTTCCATTCATGTTTTTTGTGTTGATATTTAATGTTAGGGTATCCATAACATTTTGATCATTAATAACAACCGAGAAATTTGGATAGCAATTAAAATATACGGGGCCTGTTTAAAAGTCTGGCGTCTCTTAACAAGAGACAGATGGGCGTGTCTAAACCAAGGCGATACAATGGTTTGACCGCAACTTGTACAAGTCCTATGTGGAGGAAGTTGTAATCCTTTTCGTATCTGTTTATATCTTGAGCTGCTAATAGCTTAATAACTTCTTTAGAGTTATTTATAGCTACTGTGGACTCACAAGTCTTAATATTATAGTTTTTTATAAAATCAAACCTTCCGGTTTCATAAACAGATTTGAAAGATTCTTTTGGAATGTTCCAGTTCTGTAAGTCTCTTTCTACCTTAGCTATCTTTGAGGTTGAGGTAGAGAGGTTCTCACTGTTTAACATGTTTTGGTTTTCTGATTTGTTCATTTAGAACTGGGCTATAAACAAACTTAGAACATAATCTGAATTATTGATTAAAGTCTCTTGACTATCTAGTAAATATCCTATATGAAGATTTTTCTTGTATAAGCTAACCATTTTATTTACGATTACTTGTCTAACTATTGTTCAACAGTAAGGGTCTAGTGACTCAGAGGGTACTAGAGTTTTGTAATAGTTTAATTCTTTTAAAACTTGATTTTTTTGTTTTATAAGCTTATTCTTTTGCGTTACACTATTTACTTCCATAAAATTAGCGTCCCTAATTGTTTCAAATGAAGGATGGGTTTTCATTAGAAAGTACTATGTTAAAGAGGTGTATTAATGGAGGAGACTACTATCCTTAGAGCTATTCTCTTATAGATTAAAAGATTTTCTTACAGTTTATCTTCCTATTCGGTATAGAGTAGGTATCCTATACTATTCTTAGTCTTCGAGTATTAGGTGAGTGTTCTTATCCTAAGTACTTGGCGACATGACACCAAATCCGGGTCCGGCTCTAGCACCTAAGCTTACAAGCTACTCCAACGGAAGTTTTAGGCTCGTCAACGTCTGATCCGAGAATTAATCGGATACCTCAAACTATTGGATACAAAACAACTATCTTTTACTGTAGACTAAGAGTATAATAGAGGGTAACAACATAATACGAAGGGGAAGAAAAACTGACAGAATATCAAATAATCTTAAGACAATACTGCTCTAGGATAGTAGAATGAGTTTAGCTACTCATGCGTTTGAGAGCATGCATGTGATCCTCTATCGGGTTATACATGAATAGACAAACCTGTTGCACAACATAAGAGATGCCGGGCCTCGTGAATGTGAGATACTGCAAGGCCTCTGCAAGGCTGCGGTAATGTGATGGATTAACATATGGCTTACTGGAAGAAGCACTCAACTTCGGTTTAGTGTCAACCGGAGTGGCAGACGGCCTACACGATGACATGTCAGCTCGTTCAGCAATCTCTGCTGCATATTTATTTTGGGATAAAAATAAACCACATGCATGACGTATCACAACTATCCCCATGAAGTAACTCAGTTACCCTACATCTTTCATTGCAAATTCATAGCCAAACAGTGACATGATAGACTTACGAAGGGCATCAGATGAGGCAGTTAATATAATATCATCCACAAATAAAAGAATGTAAGCAATATCATACCCTGATGGTAGATGAATAGAGAATTATCAGACATGCTGTTAGAAAATCCAATATGTGAAACGTAATCTGCAAACTTCTTGTATCAGGCCCTAGGAGCTTGTTTGAGCCCATATAATGATTTTTTCTGCAGGCACACAATTATCAGGATAAGTAGGGTCTCTGTATCCCATGAGCTAATACATGTACACTATTTCATTGAGGTGTCCATGCAGGAAGATATTTTTGACATCAAGCTGATGAAGCGACTATGCTTTCGAAAGAGCCAGGATGAGGACCGTCCTAATAGTTGCCGGTTTGACCACCGGACTAAAAGTCTCACTGCAATCCACACCAACCTGTTGAGTCTTCCCATCACCTACAAGACATGCTTTGTGCCTCTTAAATGTACCATTAGATTTTTCTTTATGACTAAAAATCCACATAGAATCACATTAACATCAGGGGGACGGGGCACCAAATCCACGTCCTATTATTAATAAGAGCATTAAATTCATTATCCATAACCATTTTCCAATTCGGGTCATTAAGGGTAGACACATGATTATGGGGTTACGGTGACTTGGGCCTAACTCAACCCCAAAAATTAGCTTGTAGAGTGAGGATTGTCCAAGTCCATATAAAGAGTCTATGTTTCCATTCCATATCCGATGTGGGACTCTTAACACTCCTCCGCACGCTCAAAACTTGTTAACTGGAGCGTGGATAATATAATTTGGGGGCCAACATCGGTGAACAAAGAATTGGAATGATCATGACTCTAATAGCATGTAAAGAATGGATCTTGGGCCTAACTCAACCCCAAAAGCTAGCTTGTAGGGTGAGGATTGTCCAAGTCCATATAAGGAGTTCATGTTCCCATTCCACATCCAAGGTGGGACTCTTAACACCGAGTTTACCTTTGAGAATTTTGCAATTCTGTCTTTAGATAAAATATTTCACGGGTACCTTATTTTGGTCATTCCTATTTAATTTGTACTTCAGACAAATTGATTTATGGATAAATCTTCCTCTTCTTCTTATTTCGCTCAAAAACTTTGCTGGTATTGATTAACAAAATTCCCATGGTATATTTTACTGGAAAAGTGGTGAGAGAATCCAATCCATTTTGCTGAGATGATGAAACACTTAGTTTTTGCTTTAGCCAAAATCAAATGAGAAATAAAGAATATGAAGGAGTGTGCCAATGTATGTATATGTGCATCTATGGCAGTGCTGGGAGGGGAAAAAAGGGAGTCCGGAGCCTAAAAGGTACTATTTTAAAACCTAAAAATCAAAGGAGTTATGGAATTTGAGATAAATAAAAAGGGGTTTATCGCATACCCTCTATGACTTGCAAGTTAACGGCACACACCAACCGACGTTTGGTCAGTGGATCTTATTTGGTCTGAGCAGAGCAATTTCACATATTGTCGAAAATGGGAACACATTTATTTTGGAATGTGAAGCAAATTTAAACAACAGAGTATGTAAAAGGAAATAAACGGTGCAAAATCACTTTGCAACACATTATCTTGGGAATAAGACGATGAGTATATATAATGTGTTATTCATACAATCCACTCCGACCCGACTATCTTAATGTTTTTTTCAAGGCTAGTAGTGCATTTGTAAAGGAATGTCACCTGGGTCTAACTCAACCCTAAAAATTAGTTTTTAGGTTGAGTTAGGCCCAAGATTCATTCTTTATATGGTATCAGAGTCATACCCATTTTAATTCTTTGTTCACTGATATTGGACCCGCAAATTATATTATCCACGCTACAGTTAACAAGGTCTGGGCGTGCGGGGGAGTGTTAAGAGTCCCACATCGAATATGGAATGAGAACATGGACTCACCTGGACAATCCTCACCCTACAAGTTAGCTTTTGGGGTTGAATTAGGCCCAAAATCCATTTTTACAACATTAATAAACGTGGTGCATCTCTTATCTATTATCCTTCTGTCTTAATTTATGTGATATTCTTTTAATAGTCAGTCTAAAAAAATATACTTTTTTATATTTCGTAATAATTTAATTTTAAACTACCTATTTTATTCTTAATGAAATAATTTATAATCATATAAATATTTATAATTTATTTTAAACTATAAACTTCAAAAATCTCTTTTTTATTTTTAAATTTCGTGCTTAGTCAACCATAGTAACTTCACATAAATTGCTACAGAGTAGTATATTAGTATGAAACCCTTTCTTAAGTTGAAGAAAATGATTTAAGTAAAAAGACACTACAAAGTCGGCAGGTGCAGTCGTGTGGGAAATTGAACCAATGCTTCCAGCTTGGCAATGGATGTGGAAATTCATACTATCCCATCTCGATATAAAAGTCTATAAGCTCAGTTTCTTTTGTTGGTACTCTATTGTACTTTATAGAGCAGTACGAGAAGTAATAACTATTACAAATGTTCGAAAGGATAAGTAAATGGTCAATCTTCAAAACTGTCGCATGTGTGTTGTGTCTTGAATCTTGATCACCTTGCAAAGCCAATGTTGAGAACTACCGCAAGTTTGTTGTGTCTTGAATATTGATATCCTGAAATCAAGAAACAACTAAATCTGGATGGTTACAACGTTGTGTGTTGAGTCGAGGATAGCCCTCTATCCTTAAGACAAGATTGCCCCGTATATATGCTTTTACGTTAGCGGACAATAGTTTTCCAAGATAAAACAACACTTTAATCTCAACACTACAAAGCCAATAGGTTGAGCCTGCCGAATAAAACAAATATGACTCGACTTGCTGAAGATATGGAATAGGAAGGAAGAGTTTCTCAATTCTCTTCTCTTTTGTCTCTGTGTATATAGTGTATCTCTGTAGTGTATATCTTGTGTATATGTGAGGGTTTGCTCACTGTTTTCCAGTCATGAATTGCACAGATTTTTGCCACTGTTTTGGACAGATTTCGGCTACTGTTTTGTGCTCTTTTGTGACTGAAATGTGCTGCTATTTTCGTGTGTTTTCAGTGCTGTTTTGCAGTGCATATTCGTCACTGTTTTGCATCTGTTTTCTCCTACTGAATTGAGCCAAAAGAGGCTCAATATATAGCATGGAGGAGGGGCTAAACAACAACCCAAACGTGGCTGTTAATGGCCATTAGGAGGGCATTAAAACAACCAAGTAATGGCTGTTAATGGCCATCAAGAGGGGCTGAATTATGGACATGAAGGAGGGTGATAATGGAGGAGTTAATCAGCCAAGTAATGGCTGATTAATGCCTCAAAAAACAGTCCCAACAGTAGACTTTCTGCCTTCCGTCACCTTCCCAGAAACTTTAGGGACCAAACTATAAAATATTAAACTTTAGGGACCAAACTGTACATAAGAAACTTTAGGGATCAAACTGTACATCTGAAAGTTCTCTGGTCCAAAAAGATAATATCAGAAAGTCCCCACGACCCACGACCACGACCCACGGCCCACAACCCACGGCCCCGACCCGCGCCCCCGGCCCACAACCTACAACCCGTGACCCGTGACCGGACGGGACGGGAGGGCGGGCGGGCGGCGGCGGCGCGCGTGTGGGCTTAGCCTTGAACCCATGCACATCTAGGTCCTCCCTCATTTAAGCACATGGGATACCACTTGGGGTCCCAAACCCTTTACCAATTAGAGACTTATATAGAGAACAATTCTTCCTATTCCTACCGATGTGGTAGATTTGTCCCACACCACATTTCCATGTCTCAAACACCTTACTTCGTGGACCAATATCTCTTTCATTTCTCAATGAAATTTGACGATTCTTGGCCCTACGATCATTTACTCACTTCGTAGATCATGCATGTGCGAAGAGACAAGGTCTCCAACATGCGGAACACTAGTGTTTAATTCATCAAAGATGGGTGGACGCATCTCTCCGCCAAAGGCAAATTTCCAACAATCCCCTCTATGAAAGAGAGATTGTGGCGCACACACAAGGTGCCTACATTTCAGCAATCTTTCAGCGAAAAGATATTGCATCAGGAGTGGTAGCTTCCGCTTGGAACCTTCCCTAATTGAAACCATCATACTTACTTACTGCGCGGTGAACGTGATGTCTTGAACCGTCAGTGTTTAGTGTAAGCCAAGACAATAATAACAACACAATAACTCTTCTTATTCATTTTCATTCTTACGTTTTTGTCCGTTGTGGCCTTGGACACACTTGGATTCTTAAGTGCGTTCATTTGAGACGTCCATCCTCGCACTTAAATAGGTGATCTCCTACAAGGTATCCTGCTATACCCCACTTCACAAGTGTTAGGAATCATTAAAAGTTTCCTAACCTTAACCTCAACCATTTGAGGATCGTTAAAGGTTTGGAAGCTTAACCTTTACCCACCATGCAAGTAGCACTTTAATGTCTATCGCAGGAACAACTTTGGATTCATGTTTCCGTACAGAAATCATCATCCGAAGTGCTTCTTGCTTCTACCGAAGCGCTCAACTGAACCTTTTGCCGCTTAGTTTTCCCATTGAACCAAATTCTTGGGATCTCCAATCAGTATGGTTGGGTTTCCACCGCAAAGGTTCGTATTATTTGGGTTTTCAGCCCATTCCCCTAGACAGGCAGAACACTTGATCTTCGAGTAATCCCTTAGTTAGTAAATAAGGTAGTGACACCCGTGATGATCAACTGCCATATGGTCTTATGTCTCCGACAGATCCTGACAGATATGTCCAGACACCGTCATCCGTGTCCTTCCTGAAGCCGACCGACTAGCCACAGTGTATAACTGTTGAAGGCACGGGTTTCTCCCAATAAGGGATGTCCTCTAATGAGTTGTGAAGTTACTCAACTTCTTTCATGCTTTGAATAAAGCGATAAACTCCAATACCATCATGAATCGATCGATGCAAGTTTGCTTAGAGGATTTTCCAAGACCCACCATACACATTTACTTGTGGCTTTGGTGTTCTTCAGATCTGATGTCCAGTTTGCATCACTGTGTTCTCCTAGAACTGCTGGACATCCATAATACTATAATCCGTAGATAAGCGAATAATTCAGATATCGTCATATCCGACTTAACGCCTTCTATTGATCATGTATTAAGATCATCAGTGAACCTTAGTTCAACTTATCTGTTTGTAGGACGATACCAGGTCGGTTGTAGTGTGTACAATACATTGAACTACACATGACCTATGCATATCGCTCCTTGTCTATGGGTGCACCATGATTCCAATCAGTTCTATGATTCATATCCATTGGTGGCTTCAACGAGACTGTCAACTATCGACCAGTCCATTAGATGTCTTAGAAATCCAATTCCTAAGATGTCATCTGTGATACCTATATCTTTCATATCGAGACTTTGTTTCAATATGACTTTTACTTTCAGACTGTTGATTCTCCAACTGTTGGCTTTCTAACTTTAGAGTCAATGTTTATGTGGTCAGATTCATTGTTTCTTTTTATCTGAAACTTTCAGGACCAAAATGTAAATATTTCAGGGACCAAAATGAAAGTTCGGGAAAAAGCCCAACAGTCCGGCAAACCAACTCTGATTCTCTTCTTCCAACACTCCGATTGAGAATGCTGTTTCAACATCCATGCCACGCAAGACTGCAATGGCCCATGATGTTAAGCTACTCCCAGGGGAGCACATGTACAAGTAGCGAGGCTTTGAACTATTCAGTAGATCCATCTACTTTGTACTCACTTTTGAGTATCCTTTTTCACAACCAAAAGGTTCTTTTCCCGGAGGAAGATCAACCATTACGCAAGTATGGTTCTATATGAGGGAATCTATTTCTCTCTTTGTAGCTTCTTTCCAAAGCAGCGCTTTTGGAGATGACAATTATTTGTTAATTGTCCATGGTTCATTCTCAACCATACACGCTAGAAGGACTGGAACAAGTCTTTGTCCCCTTCTTTGCTCCGTCTCGGTTCAACATCTAGAATCCCTGAGTTCTGCAGATCTGGAATATTAAGTTTTGGATAGCCAACAACTTTCAAGTCCTGTAGATACGGAACGTCTAGTTCCGGACAGTCAGGCCCTCGCGGGTTCTTGTTAACCTTGAGCAATTACTCCTTTTTCCTATTTCAAGGAAAGTTATCTTCAAAGAATTCAACATTCTTTGATGCCAAGAGGCGATAATCACTACTATTATTTGCAGATCCAGTGGATATGCAATCTACAGTCTTAGGTACAACTTGACCTGTTTCGGTATTCCAACTTTTATCAAGTCACCCCAAATAATTTGGGCGTATGACTTTGCGCTTGGCTAACACCGTTGGACTGAGGTGAGAAATGAACAGTCGTTTAATAAATGATGCTTCATATTCTCCCCTCTATCACTATGAATTTCGCAATCCATAGGCTTAGTTGATTTTCAACTTCTGTTTTGTAGTGCTTATCCGCTTCAACAACTTCATCTTTGCTTTTCAACAAACAAAGGATTCCATACGTTGTACCATCATCAATGAAGGTCACAACGTACTTGTCTCCCCCCTCTATTTTGTATAAACTTCAAATCACCCAAGTAGGTGTGACTAAGTTCTAGAGGAGCAGTGCGTCTTTCGCTATTCCCTTAACGGAATTTGGAAAGGTGATTTTGCCTCTTCGCCTACCTCACATTCATTTTGAGGGTTTATGTCGACAGAAGGCAACAATCTCAACATCGTTAGCTTTTGAATGACTTGCTATTTAACGTGTCTTAATCTATGATGGCATAGATGCATGGATTACAAATATATCATTCATTTGGCTATAGACATATTGTACCATTCTTAGTTATTATAGACCTGTTGGACTAGTCTCAACCAGCTTGACCAACACCGTCCCTTTAACCAAGTTTGGGACATGTATAACCTCATCTTAGAGTGATCCCATTCCCTGAAGTCCTATTGAGGACAACCTCTCCAGCCCCTTTGATTTTAGAGGTGGCGTTGCTTCACATGAACAACCTCTTGCCCGTGGATAGGGCGTAACCGGATCATATGTGATCTTGATACTCTGGCCTACTCCAGTTGCTTTGCCAGACTGAGTGTCCAATTTCTTCACTACCTTTCTTTAGGCCTTCAGATCATTTAAGACCTGGAAACTCTGGCACACCTTACTAGGTGTCCATTACTTTTCCTATGAAATGAATTCTGGCCCCACTCAAGTCGCCCGGAGGCTTTGTATGACTGAGTGTCCAATATCATCATATCAAAGGAATTTTGGCCCACTCCAGTCGCTCGGAGGCTTTGTATGACTGAGTGTCCAATATCATCCTATGAAGGATCTTCTGCAAAATAGTATGGCAGGTTCAACGTCTTTAGCCTTTAGACTCCTTCCGTTAAGATTGGTGCCCAGATAATTCTTGGCTCTTACTTAAGAGTGGTAGCAGTTTTCGCACAGTCAGTGGATCTTACTCCCTCGTATGTGCGAACATACTTTACACACTTTAATAGTTACACTTAAAAGAACGGATCTTTTTAAGTCATTTACAATCCAATCTTTAAACGGAAAGAAGATAAGATTAAACTTCTGATTTTAAAGCGTAAAGAATATAAATTATTTTCATATTCCTCCTTACTTTAATCCATTTTTAATCAGACAACATTTAATCTTTATTCTTGACAAGTAAGAAAAGCTACTTATCCCAATTTCGGATTCTGGCTCACTTCAGTCACTTCATCAGACTGAGTGACCATTTCCTTCTTACCATTATTCGGATCCTTTGTCTGGGACAGATATAGGCCTTCTGCTGCAAGATAGAATAACATCTTCAGCCTTCTCCTCTTGTCCCAGTTGACATCCTCAGGCTCTCGAGAGCCCTTGTTCCCACCGATCTTGGTAGCGGTGACACCATGAACACGTTCATCATCATCACTCTCTTCTACCAGAAAACCATTGCCATATCCAGATTTGGTCACACAACTTTTGACCGACATCTTTCGAACACTAATAGTATTACAATACCATCTTGTCTTAAATTATTGGTACTCTATTGTAATTTATAGAGCAGTACGAAAAGTAATAACTATTACAAATGTTCGAAAGGATAAGTAAATGGTCAATCTTCAAAACTGCCGCATGTGTGTTGTGTCTTGAATCTTGATCACCTTGCAAAGCCAATGTTGAGAAGCTGCCACAAGTTTGTTGTGTCTTGAATGTTGATATCCTGAAATCAAGAAACAACTAAATCTGGATGGTTACAACGTTGTGTGTTGAGTCGAGGATAGCCCTCTATCCTTAAGACAAGATTGCCCCGTAAATATGCTTTTACGTTAGCGGACAATAGTCTCCCAAGATAAAACAACACTTTAATCTCAACACTACAAAGCCAATAGGTTGAGCCTGCCGAATAAAACAAATATGACTCGACTTGCGGAAGATATGGAATAGGAAGGAAGAGTTTCTCAATTCTCTTCTCTTTTGTCTCTGTGTATATAGTGTGTCTCTGTAGTGTATATCTTGTGTATATGTGAGGGTTTGCTCACTGTTTTCCAGTCATGAATTGCACAGATTTTCGCCATTGTTTTGGACAGATTTCGGCTACTGTTTTGTGCTCTTTTGTGACTGAAATGTGCTGCTATTTTCGTGTGTTTTCAGTGCTGTTTTGCAGTGCATATTCATCACTGTTTTGCATCTTTTTTCTCCCACTGAATTGAGCCAAAAGAGGCTCAATATATAGCATGGAGGAAGGGCTAAACAACAGCCCAAAACGTGGTTGTTAATGGCCATTAGGAGGGCATTAAAATAGCCAAGTAATGGTTGTTAATGGCCATCAAGAGGGGCTGAATTATGGACATGAAGGAGGGTGATAATGGAGGATTTAATCAGCCAAGTAATGGCTGATTAATGCCTCAAAAAACAGTCCCAACGGGTAGGCTTTCTGCCTTCCGTCACCTTCCCAGAAACTCTGGGGACCAAACTGTAAAATATTAAACTTTAGGGACCAAACTGCACATCTGAAAGTTCTCTGGTCCAAAAAGATAATATCAGAAAGTCCCCACAGCCCACAGCCCACCCCACGTGACCGGACGGGCGGGCGGCGGCGGCGGCGCGCGTGTGGGCTTAGCCTTGAACCCATGCACATCTAGGTCCTCCCTCCCTTTAAACACATGAGATACCCCTTGGGGTCCCAAACCCTTTACCAATTAGAGACTTATATAGAGAGCAATTCTTCCTATTCCCACCGATGTGGTAGATTTGTCCCACACCACATTTCATGTCTCAAACACCTTACTTCGTGGACCAATATCTCTTTCATTTCTCAATGAAATTTGACGATTCTTGGCCCTACGGTCATCTACTCACTTCGTAGATCATGCATGTGCGAAGAGACAAGGTCTCCAACATGCGGAACACTAGTGTTTAATTCATCAAAGATGGGTGGACGCATCTCCCCGCCAAAGACAAATTTCCAACATCTTTTGCTTAAGGAATTTGTAACTTTTGGAGTGGTCCACTAGTTGTAATTAATTAATTTAACTTTTTTTGTAGCTAGTCATTGGGTAATCTACGAATTATAAAGATACTTATTTTTAAATTTTTTTTAGAGGCCACTGATCAAATATTATTTGGTGTGTAATGTTAATATTATTACAAGTCGTGGGGTATGCGATAAACCCCTTTTGATTTATCTCAAGTCCCACTACTCCCTTTAATTTTTTAGCTTTAAAATAGTGCCCTTTAAGCTTTGGAATCTGGAAAAAAGAGTTGTATTTGTCATGTTTAATTTGTTTTGCCTTACAATCAGAAGTGTTTTGCTCTACAATATTGAACTCTTGAAATTGATTAACAATGTCGGGCACACACTATCTAATTTTAAATATAACCTCAAACGGGCACATTTATTGTAGCACAATATTCCAAGTTAGATATAAAACATAACATTTTTCTAAGAAAACCACAAAAATAAAATATCTCTCGCATTACTTAAATTCTCATATATATATAAATATATATATATAAAATCAATCATGGCACACAATATGTCTAAATGAGAGGTCATTGTGTTTTACCTATTTTGGGATCTATATATGCTCATCAAACGGGGTTCTTATGCACTGTTGCGCTCTACCAAGACAGAAATGGAGTTTAAACTTTCAAGGAACTTTTATAAAGAATTACCTACAGTGATTAGTTCGCTCTTTTTAATATTATCGTCATTTAATCAATTAACTTTATGAAAGCCGTTTTAATAACTAAATAAAAACGGCATCATTAGCTTTGCTTAGGTGTAATTTAACTATTGAATATACAAAAGTGTAATATAGAAGCTGTAAGGTTAATCTTATATATCCTAATTATTTTTTATTCCAAATAAATAATTTAAAATGTTTATTAAAAAGAAATCAAATATTATAATGCACAAGAAAAATTAATATTATGAAATGAAATCTGACAAGATATTTCTGAAATTATCCCTTTAAATTAACACCATTCACAAGTGGGATAAATCCCTAACTCCTAAGTTAATGAGGAGGCTTTTATTGTAGAAAGTCGTTAATTATTTTCTTTCAAGTTGATACTTTGAAAAAAAAAACATTAGTCAGTTCTTCTATGTTTTTCTCATTAAATTATCATAGCTGTCTTAAGACTGTATAGACTAGAACGATGTAATTACATAAACGAATACACCGCTACTTATTGTCCTCTAACCAAAGTGAGAAAGAACATCCATCAATTATCATAGTATTTATTATATTGTTCAATAGCATTTCGAAATAGATACAAAAAAATAAAAAATAAATACAACAATGCACATGAAATTACACAATGAAAATCAGTGAAAGTAGTTGATTTATTGAACCACTAAAATCAGGCACATAGATAGATTTTTTTCTATTTTTTTTATTACATACGGGGTAGGTGTATGGGAAATGGAGGAGGGGATTACAATGTGAGAATTTCGAACCCTCTCCAAGTGAAAGTTCAGGTAGCCAACCTGAAAGTATATATATTTATGTCCTAGAGACAATTTGTATTAGGACAAATGTACTTTATACACATTCATATTATTGTTAATGGAGATTAATATTTTGGCATTTGCAATTATTGAATTATTAATTATTTGTAATATTCTATAATATGCATCCCTGGAGGTTACGCTGTTATTAATAGTGTGATATATTAATATTATAACGTAACTCTTAAAATAGCCTCGACTAATGATCATCGAGAATGGGATATGTGATAAGTCGACATGTGGTCTGCATCACATCCTTAGAGGATGTAGTATGTCTCACATGCTACGAGTAATGACTACTCGTGATGGACACATGGATACTTTGGAAGTATTGGTATACCCTGCTGATATACTGTTTGTTATACTTGTCTAAAGTATGATCAGCGTGTGGGAGATAGAAGTCCTTAGACTTGAGGTCAATACGTACCTTGTCTACAAAGTAATGTACTTTGATCCTGTCCTAAGCTCAAATGCCTTATAGGTTGAGATACAACTTGTATTGGGTACATTACGATGTAGATTAAAGGTGGTAGTTGAGCCAAGATTAGGATTCATTCCTCGAATGCATATTCGAGAGAACACTCGGATTCTCAGTAATATTAGGTTGACTAAGTCGTTGGCCAACACAATAGACATATTTAGAATATGATCTAGTTGTCAACTAATATAGATGAGATACAATGATTAATCCATTTGGATAGACACTTGACAAATCCTAAGCTTGATCGGGTGTGTCGTGAATGAAAGGATTTTATCTTACCACATAGAGGTTAAGTTTACTGGATTCATGTAAACGTACTTCACATATTGAGTTCGTGTTGCGGCGTCGTCTAGGAGTTCCACGTAGACCTTAATTTGATTAATGTCGATATGTGAAGGCCTGTAAGGTCACACTATGTCGATTGTCCTTTCAATCTAAGGATGTATTGAGAGAGTATTAAATGTTCGATTTAGAATCGAGATATTTACATGAATAATGATTATTTTAATTAAGTAAAAATTGGATTTTGGATTTAATTAAGAATGTACAGAAAATAAATCGAGACAGTGCAGGAGCACGTCAAGCGCTGCGACGCCCATACCCTAGGGCCGCGACGCCTCTGCCTCGAATTTTGGGCTAGGCCCAAGGTCAAACCCTAATCCGGTTTGACCTAATTTTCACCTATAAATAGTGGCATTCTCTTCATTATTCATATACCAATTTCAGATTATCATTCTAAGCCTTAGAGACTTAGAATCAAAACTCTCTCGAACCTCTGCCGGATTTCCTAGCTTTCCGAAAGAGAAGTACATTGAAGCTTGGAGCTTGCAGTCGAAAGGGCAACCGCGTGTCAACCCTATAGTAGATAAAGATTCCAGATACTATAACCTGTAAGTATTATGCTTTATGTTACAGGTTTGATTGTTGTATAATCATACCAAAAAAGTTGTTGGGGCTGTGCCTTACTTATGTGTTTTGAACCCAACAAAAACCCTTCACAACCAACTGAGTAACTAGATCTCTACAGACACATAGATAGATGTATCATTTGTTTTGATGGTGTGAATCAATGTCTTTGATGAGATCAATAGCAAGTCCGAAGACTGTGATGAGCTCTGGGGATATCTTCATTCTGCTTCTCATACTAAAAAATCCATGTTATCCGGTTCTCTTCAGCAGCCAAAGTAGTACTAAAGTCCTTGTATAATTCCATAAAATCTCCTTCAATAAATTTGAAGGTGATTCTTTTGTTTTCTTCATCTATCGCATCAATAATTTGCTTAAACATCCTCTCTTTCCCATCTACATCGGAAACAATCTAGAGTTGATAACAAAAGAGAACATCTTTTCCAGAAGTCCGTAATATAATTAACTGTTGGAAAATTTTAAATTTTTGTTGTAGAAAATCTAAATTGGTTGGTATTGGTATTTTAGTTCATGTCTAGTTAAAATTTATAGTCAAATTTATATATGAATATGTTTTCCCATTTTTGAGTTATAAGTAGGTTTCGTACTATTATAAATAGGACCACTGCTAACTATTTTCATATAGTGGATAACATGGAGATTGTATAGAGCATCTAGAAGATTTATGCATAAATTATTTTCTCTCATTAATTTGTATCTTCTACTTTTATTTAGCTTTGGTATTTGACTCGTTTAGATAACTTCTAAAGTAATATTCGCTGGAAAACAATAACGATATAATTTCATGCCCTACCAGTATATATACAATATAAGAAAGAATTTAAGTTATCGTGTATGAAATATTTATAAAATCACATCAGTTATAAGATAGTTATATGTAAATTTCTATTATGATCATTAATTGGTCAACTTGTAAAAGTCGTAATTGATCACATAATATACATCGTCCATGTATATTATGTCATGGTCGTAACCTTGATCGTTAGATTAGCAATTTCAGCAAGAGTTTCAGTTATATATACATTGTCAGTGTAAATATTTTTTACACGGTTAGGTATATTCAAAGAATATCAATAGATAAGCCTTCTTAAAATGTAAAATTTCTAATCTTGAATATGAGAAAGGTTACTTGCTACAACAGACAAATGTGACATGATGTAAAAAATCTCACACTAATGATATCCCTCCGTTCCTTTTTACTAGTCTTCTATTGATTTGCCACTCTCTTTGAGAAATCATATATTAAGGATTTATTTTACTAAATCCACATATTAATTATGCTTTTATAAATCTAAAATTAAACAAATAGTACTCAATGCAGGTACTTAATGATAAGGATAATATATGGACGAAAATAGTAAATCTCTCTTAATTTGTTAAAATGGACAAGTAAAAGAAAAAAATATTTTTAATAAAAGAGAACGGAGGGAGAGTATATAACTTAAACTCGGTTGGACTGTGTATAAGGGCAGATTGTCACGACCAAAATCGGAGGGTCGCGACGGCACCGGACCCCACCCGCCGGGTACCACCATTCATACAATTAACATCTAATCATAATTAATTACGGACTAAGCCGAAAGAAAATTATGAAAAATCAGGTAACCATCTTATATATATACATACCCATACCAAGGCCGACAAGGCCACACATGAAAACTAACCACATGACACCTGTCTACAAGCCTCTAAAAATACATGACATCACAAGGACGGGACATGACCCTGCCATACCCATATACGTATGCAAAAATACTGTACCACGACCAGACCGCAACTCTGAAACAAATAGTGCTCTAACATCAGCTGAACCAGCAACCTACTAGCGTGAACCGTCACCTTCTTTAACTGAACCTACGGGCATGAAACACAGCGTCCCCCGACAAAAGGGACGTCGGTACGACTGATGTACTGAGTATGTCAGGCATGAACAATAGCACAATAGGGATATATAAACAACTGAAACAGGAACAACAAACCAATAGTACATATCTCTGAGGGTCCTAATACATATTCCTAAATATTATGCACAATGCGGTATACATAAACATCGGCCCCATTGGGCATCTTCCTTACCATAACAACCTCTGTGGGCACCATACCATGTAATGATTAATGAATGTATGCATGATGAAAATGCGGTATACTAATGTCCACATAGGAATCCTCCCATAACCGCCTCGGTGGGCATCAGGTTATATCGCCACACAAGGGCATCACATCATATTGGCCTTTTCGGGCTCTTTTGTGATAGTCTGTACCAACTGCAGGTGGTGTGCGTATATAATGCCTTTCCCTTTTCCCATTCCCCGAACATATATATATTATATTTACCATATAGTAGTGTGCATAACACAAGTGGTCCAGAGTAATATATGAATGCAATGCAAATGAAAATGCATGAATGGTAACACCATATTCCAACCTCAACTGATGACATAATACCTTTATACCTTCGGCTAAAAGTGAGAACATCAACATCTTTTTCGTATGCCTCAATAGGGACTTAGGAACATAATTAGACATGCTTTTAACATAGGAATCAATAACATAAATATTCTTAACTACTAGGAGTAGAATAAATTATGGAGCAATATCACCGTTATATTTCGGTACAGGAAACATGCAAAAAGAAAGAAATAATTTGCCTTAACATACCTTGATATTAAAAGGGGAGGAGGACGTTTGCTGCACCATATTGAATCGGACAGGAGCACTATGTTTGCTACTGCCTACGAACAGAAATGTTGCTGCCTCTACAATTTCTATACTTTGCAAAAGAGTGAAAGTTTTCTAAAATGAAATGTTACTAAAGTGAGATGTCCTGAACTTATTTCCCAAACAATGTAATATAACCCTTAAGTTAGCATTAAATGCTCTTCATCATATGGTCTCCCACTCAGCCAATTTGGCAGTGGGAGCATTCCATTTGATGCCACATACCTCCCGCCCCCCAACGTGCCATTTTACTTCTCCACTAATTGACTTGCCTCCGTATGATTTATCAATCACACACATAATTAATTTCGTGATCCCAATTCATTTAAATCTTGATAACTTATAAGACCTTCATATACTCAATGTCATAATTTGTAATATGACACTAGTCCATAACCTCTTTTTGCGTACACCAAATTTATTCTCTATCCCCGTCATCACATTTGTTATGTCCAAAATTATGTTGGGGTCTAATTATTTTATATTCTAGTCTCTTTATTAGCATATGTGATATCACAAAATACTCCTCGAGGCCCGAGTCTACTTATTACGCTTAGGTGCTCAAATCATTATCCAAAATTCCGGAATGTTACATCTTTCTCCCCTTAGAAACATTTGTCCTCGAATGTTGGGGTGACATATCTAATCCCCGTTACGTAGCCCAAAAATACAATTACCTTCATACATCACTACATCAGACCTCTCATGACCTTCAAGCATTAATTATGATACCGTGAGATAGAACTCACCTTATGCTCATTTTGGAACCTCGGGGTTGGTCTGGAGCAGGTATGGATACTTGTGCATCATTTCATCTTCTGCCTCTCATGTCATCTCTTCTACGTTCTTATTTTGCCACCTTTGGCTGAAGAGTTCCTTCTGTCCCTCATTCACCATTGATCCTTACGCCGTTCTAGAATAATCATACCTTTGTGAGACCTGCATAACCATAATCTCATTCACCTTTATCCTTCTTGTTGTAATTCTTCATTCTATTCATCACTAAGCGGAAAAACATTTCTACCTTGATACTTAATCATATCATTCCATTAATTGTTTTCATATTCCCTACCACCATCCTTTGATTGTGGCATACTTCTCTTCCTCAATGGTCAACATAACACTCGTATTTACACTCAATCCAACTTCAATTTCCCTGCTAATCATAATCCTTTTGGAAGAAGGTACTGCTGTAATCGTAAATATGATAAGGTCTACAAAGAAAAATCCTTACAATCTCCTGCGTTCCGATGCTTAGTACTTTATTTACCTTACTAAATATTTCGCTTTCCAGGCTTGCATTATTTCTTCCATCTTCCGTATATGAGTGACACAACTTTTCATAATCTCGAATTTTAACAATAATACTGCCACTTCTGGCGTATCCATCGTCTGGGTAGAAATCGCTCATTTACTGGCTACGAGTACAAATTAACCGAAGTCTTTTTGGTAACCGGCATTACTGAAACGGTATAAGGCGCGAGTCAAACTCAAATTCCTAAGACTCAGCTCTACTGCACGATTTATGAGATGAAAGAATAGAAACCATTCATAAATTGCAGATAGCCTCCTGTTTATAAGTATGGTGCACAACATACCCATAAACAAGACTCTACTAGACACGACTTGTAGATTATCTAGGATTGAAATGCTCTGATACCAAGTTTGTCACGATCCAAATCGGAGGGCCGTGACGGGCACCCGGACCCCACCCGCCGAGTATCGCCATTCGTACAATTAACATCTAATCATAATTAATTACGAACTAAGTCGAAAGAAAATTATGAAAAATCAAGTAACCATCTTATATATATACATACCCATACCAAGGCCGATAAGGCCACATATGACAACTAACCACAGGACACCTGTCTACAAGCCTCTAAAGAATACATGACATCACAAGGACGGGACATGACCCCGCCATACCCATATACGTATGCAAAAATACTATACCACGACCAGACCGCAACTCTGAAACAAATAGAGTGCTCCAACATCAGCTGAACCAACAACCTACTCGCGTGAACCATCACATTCTTTAACTGAACCTGCAGACATGAAACGCAGCGTCCCCCGACAAAAGGGACGTCAGTACGACTGATGTACTGAGTATGTCAGGCATGAACAATAGCATAACAGGGATATAACAACAACTAAAACAGGAACAACAAACCAATAGTACATATCTCTGAGGGTCCTAATACATATGCCTAAATATTATGCACAATGCGGTATACATATACATCGGCCCCATTGGGCATCTTCTTTACCATAACAGCCTTTGTGGGCACCATACCATGTAATGATTAATGAATGTATGCATGATGCAAATGCGGTATACTAATGTCCACACAGGAATCCTCCCATAACCGCCTCGGTGGGCATCAAGTTATATCGCCACACAAGGGCATCACATCATATTGGTCTCTTCAGGCTCTTTTGTGATAGTCTGTACCAGCTGCAGGTGGTGTGCATATATAATGCCTTTCCATTTTCCCATTCCCCGAACATATATATATATAATATTTACCTTATAGTAGTGTCCATAACACAAGTGGTCCAGAGTAATATATGAATGCAATGCAAATGAAAATGCATGAATGGTAACACTATATTCCAACCTCAACTGATGACATAATACCTTTATACCTTCGACTAAAAGTGAAAACATCAACATCTTTTTCGTATGCCTCAATAAGGACTTAGGAACATATTTAGACATGCTTTTAGCATAGGAATCAATAACATGAATATTATTAACTACTAGGAGTAGAATAAATTATGGAGCAATATCACTGTTATATTTCGTTACATGGAACATGCCAAAAGTAAGAAATAATTTGCCTTAACATACCTTGATATTAAAAGGGGAGGAGGACGTTTGCTGCACCATATTGAATCGGACAGGAGCACTATGTTTGCTACTGCCTACGAACAGAAATGTTGCTGCCTCTACAATTTCTATACTTTGCAAAAGAGTGAAAGTTTTTTAAAATGAATGTTACTAAAGTGAGATGTCCTGAACTTATTTCCCAAACAATGTAATATAATCCTTAAGTTAGCATTAAATTCTCTTCATCACATGGTCTCCCACTCAGCCAATTTGGAAGTGGGAGCATTCCATTTGATGCCACATAACCCCCAACGTGTCATTTTACTTCTCCACTAATTGACTTGCCTCCGTATGATTTATCAATCACACACATAATTAATTTCATAATCCAAATTCACTTAAATCTTGATAACTTATAAGACCTTCATATACTCAATGTCATAATTTGTAATATGACACTAGTCCATAACCTCTTTATGCGTACACCAAATTTATTCTCGATCCCCGTCGTCACATTTGTTACGTCCAAAATTATTTCGAGGCCTAATTCTTTTATAATCTAGTCTCGTTATTAGCATATGTGATATCACATAAAATCTCCGAGGCCCGAGTCTACTTATTAAGCTTAGGTGCTCAAATCATTGTCCAAAATTCCGGGATGTTACACAGATCTAGGAGGGGGTGAGGGTGTTCACTCGAACCGCCTCGGCAAAAAGTACACCATACATGTAAGTTAATTTTTAAGTGTTTATGTACAAAAATAGATTTCAAACCTCCTAAACACAAGACTAGAGGTTGTCTCAATGGTTAAGGAGTTTGAAATTTGTCTTGAGGTTTCAAGTTCAATAACTCAAACCTAAATTTTTATTTTTTGAACCTCCTTAGTAAAAATTATGAATCCGCCATTAATTGTGTAGTATATTATTAGTAAGAATGATAAAATATTGAAAAGTTGAAGTGGTTTACCAAGGGTAATTTTCCAGGAAACAAGAGAACCAACAATTCCCAATTCACCTTCATGAATGTCGAAATTCTGTATCTTGTCAGGACTTATATTAGGGATGTGGTGAGGTTTGGAGTTGAAGTGATCATGAAATAGTTCCCCAGCACACTTCACCTCCATCTCGGCAATTAACTTACCCCTCAAACCCATCCTATCTAAGCAAATAACAATAGTAATTAAGGAGTAATTATTTATTACTAATATATGAATGGAAAGCATGTACCTGAAACTAGGGCTGTCCAGTGGGTCGGGTCGGCCCGACCCGACCCGACCTATCCCGCTACCCGTCCTGCCCTGTCCCGATCCCCCCTAATTTTTTTTTTTTCGGTGTCGGGGTTAGAACTCGGGACAGGGCCTGGATCGTCCCTCCCGTCTCGATACCGATCCCCACCCGCCCCGCCCCATCCCGACCTTGGCCCGCCCCGTCCCGTCCGGCCCCGCCAGCCCCGCCAGCCCCTTAATATTTTTGCCCCCTACCCCATAAACCCTCCCTAAACCCTTAATGTTTATTTTTAACCCCTAAGTTAGTATATCTATAAATACCTTATTTTCTCTTCATTTTTCTCACAAATCTTCCTACCATCTCAATAGATGTAAATTGTGAATAGTGAACTTGTCAATTCTTTTGAGTTAAATTATTGACTCCAATATTGCTATCATTTATATAATGTAGATAATTGTTCGTAGAGCTTACGAGGACTCGGAAAACTTGAATAGCATGTAAGAATTATTTATAGAACACCATGCAATAATCATATTATGAACAAATAAAGTAGCAACATGAGATGTGTTATGAACACCAATTTATGAAGCCTTATTGACATTTAATGGTACATTTCTCTTTGAGTGGCTAGATTGAATCCAATCTATGAAGCCTATGGAAGTCGAATGTGGCATGAACTTAATTAACATATCACGGAAGCATTGACATAAAATGTAGGGAGAGAAAGTAGTTGTAAATTGGTGCAACTTTAAATGGTCATAACTCTGCGCTCGAATGTCTGTTTTACACGATTTTTTTAATTTTGCGTATTTTTTCGAGACATGGCAGGTCAAAGTGCCGCCAATTTTTAGAAAAACATCCATTTTCACAATCAATTTGTGTTTTCCCCCAAATCAGTTTCTAATTTTCCCTTTTCTTTAGTAAAGATCTCACAATATACAATAGATTTCAACGTCGAAATTTCGTGATAATTTAGGTGTGAATGTCAATTTCAGTGTTGAAAATTCAATTATTTTTTTTAAAATCAAATCCCGCCACCGGTCCCGCCCCCGCCCTGTTGGACAGCCCTACTTGAAACCAGGGTTTATTGCCTTTATATAGCCAATAAATTTCTCTTTTCTATAAAGGGTATGGAAATAGTGTGTGTTCGCACATGCATATGTTACTAGTCTCAACGAACGTGCCTCACATGTTATCCCATATCAATCATAACAAATGTTAGATAATGTTATTTAAATATATATTATTTATTTTATGAGTTACACAAATATTATTTTATCAATGTCAACTCAACGGTCTTCGACAACTTATCAACACGTAACATATGAAATATAAGGGTGGCCAGTGGGACGGGATAGGACGGGACGAGATTTGTGGGGACAGGGAGTGGATGGAGACCGGGACGGGACGGGATTTGTGGGGATGGGGAGTGGATCGAGACCGGGACGGGCGGGATAGGGTGGGCCAGGATTAGGGGGGACGGGACGGGTCCGAAGGGGATTTGGGGGGACTATTTTTTTTTTTTAGATTTAAACACTTACATAATTAAACAAGATAGTGAAAAAACATTCCAAGGCTAATTACCTCTTATATTTTTTAATTGAAATATGATTTTTTGTAATACAATTTCAAAATTGCAACTTTGTTTCGTAGTTCAAAAGTTGTAAATCACATAGTAAAATTGACATTAAAAAAATTACATATGCAACCATACTTTTTCTAATTTTCTGACAATCTCTTGAGGATCTTCTGTTGGAATTGAAATTTGTTGGTCAAATTGTTCAACGTCGCTTCCTGCTACATCGGATAAGATTTCGTTGTAATTGTAGTCGTCTTCTTCATTGGTCTCTGGTTGAGCGCACCTTCTAGCTCCACTCTAATCCAATCTCTAAATAAAACTGCAATCTCCAAACTTTCTCCCGCCAATGAGTGTCTGTTCTCTCCTATTTGAAACCTTCCAGCAGAAAAAATGCTTTTAAAAGGTGTAGATGACGCTTGAATATTCAACACATCTCGGGCCATCTTTGATAGAGTCGGAAATATCTTTTGATTCTCCCTCCGGTATTTCAGCAAGTCTTCACGTCCATTTTCATTAGCAATTGATTCGAACGGTGCAACACCTGCAAAATATAAACATCAAACTCGCTAATTTGTGAAGCACTTGAACCACTATACATTCTTTTTCGAAGGCCTTGAATACTTGAAGCAGAAACCGCATATTTTATAAGGTTGAAGTGAAGTAGAAGAATATGGTACAAAAGCCGGTTGATTATTTGCACTTTGCTGTTGGTAATACATATACATAATTTTGCATTGTATTTGTATGCTAGAGATAATATCTTCTTTTGTTGGTTCGTTAGTTAGTTCTTCAGTTGGTTCTGGTGGAAGTATTTCTAAGCATTCATAAATCATTTCAATAAGGGCATTACAATCATCTATTTTAATAGTAGGATTTAATACATCACCAATAAAATAAATAGTGAGAATAGGAAAATAATACTTTTTAATTTTACAAACATTGTTTTAATAGCTGGAGCGTAAGTTAGTTTTTTCATATATTCATTAAATAACAAAAATATTATAGCTATATAAAATAACATAGATGAAATAATAGGATAATAAATATCAGAAAATTTCTTAATAGCTAGAAAAAATTTCTCTAAGAATACAATAAGTTCCAAAATTTTATCCCAATCATCATCTACAAGCATATCCGAAGGATTTTGATTATGGACGTTAAATAATAAAGTTATAGGTCTTATATACTCGTGAGCAACAACTAATTGTTCATACAAAGAATTCCACCTAGTTGCAACTTCTTCTGGAATTTTCCTATAAGGTAATCCACAATCATGACATGTTTTTATATTCTTTGCGTATTTATATTTTATTACCTTTAAAAATAAAGTTGATAGAAAATTGTACTTTATCAAGGATGTCTTTAAAAAAGTTTTAGGCAATCCTTTACAACTAAGTTATAAATATGACATGCACATCTAACCTGGAAAATATCGGGAAAAGATGGAGTAAATCGAGTTTTTAAATTTTTTACAGCATAATCATTAGAAGAAGCATTGTCTAATGTAATAGTCATAATTTTATCAGTAATTCTATAATATTCACTAATTTCATGAATATTTGTTGAAATAAAAACTCCAGTGTGCCTTTCTTCAATATATCTATATGCTAATATACGTTTTTGCATAGACCAATTGTGATCTATCCAATGAGATGTAACAGTTAAACAATCATTACCATTAGTACTAACGACCTATGTCAGAAGTGATATCTACTTTTCCATTAAAATGATACAATGCATAACGTAAATACTGTTGATATTCATGTGCAAATTTAAGAACATCTCTTCTAACAATTGATCTAAGAAAATCATTAAAAGCAAGATTATATATTTCTCGAATGTAATGAATAAATCCAGGAGAGGAAGGAAATGAAAAAGGCAAACCCTCAACAACAACTATTTTTTCTAAATTTTCCCGATCTTTGTGTTTATCATATTTCAGACCTATAACTCCCCCGTCATTGGGTTAATTCGACCCTGTACTTGGTTGGGGACACTATGTGAACCTTGTCCCGACGACTCAGAAGGCATTTGCACACCCGCTTTTTCAGCCAAGTATTGGTTATTCCTTGCTTTGTGAGAGTTTTCCACATGTCTCATTAATTCTCCCGTCCCTTGACAATTTTACAAATAGTTAGTTGATTTGGAATGTCTTTTCCGGTGATTTTTTCGTTATTTTTGAATTTATAAACTTCATGATAAATTTTACAAATAGTTAGTTGATTTGGAATGTCCCTATCAAAAAATCTCATGCAGGTGATTTTAATTTTCGTTATTTTTTACCTCTACTTATACTAGGGGGAATACGAGGGATTTCGCTAGTTTCACTCTCAATTTTTGAACTTAGATAGAAATTTAAAATATAATATTTAGTGTGCAATTTAGACTTGTAGAGAGAGAGAGAGAGAGAGAGAGAGAGAGAGAGAGAGAGAGATTAGAGAGATAGAAGAAGATTTGTGAGTAAAATGAAGAGGAAAATGAGGTATTTATAGTTGAGAAATACGCTTAATGTGTCAATGTACTAACTTAGCCTAAGGTGGAATGCGTATGGAGGGGGATGGGTTATTAGCCCACCGCTTCAAACGGGGCGGGCCGGGTGGCGGTGACGAGTTTGATCTTCAGTCAGTACACACTAAGTACTAATATTAAAACAATCTTTCAGAGTTTTATAATGAAAAACTAATATTAAAATATTTCAATGTATTTGAACGGTTGGTCAATCTAAGAAGAGGACTTGTCATTTTGCAATCTCAATATTTTCCTTTTCTTTCCTTAATATCAATAACCTTTTGGTGGTCTTAATTAACTGAAAAAGATCAAATTAATCCATATATATATATATATATATATATATATATATATATATATATATATATATATTTTATTCATTTTATTTTTTGGTTTCTTATCCGATGTCCGGTACTCGTATTAGAATCTAACTAAATTCAGATTAACACCGAGAAGTCCCACATTAGGAGATAAAACGTCCCCCCTAACAAAGATGACTTCGTATCTAATGGAATTTATATTTTGCTTTTTCCTATGATGCGGCAAATCCATCAATTATTATCTAGACATCTTCAATTCAAACACTATAACACACATACAAAAGAAAGCAAGAAATAAATCTAGGGAAAAGTTTACTTGTAATGATGAAAAAAAAAGTTTACCTCTAATTTCTTTCCCCAATTAAAATAAAAACTAAGAAAATTAGGTTTTTTCAAATCTAACACAACATGGCTTCGTTTTGGAATTGCAACATTGGTCTAGGGAAAAGTTTTGTGCTTTTTGTTTTATGATTCTAATATTACAACTGTGAGTACAACAAGGGCAGGAAATGAGAAGTAAATAAATATTACAATTGCTAGAAAGGATAAACCACTAAATATTACTAAGTTTACAACGAGAAACCTATAATCTATTGCTCACAAAACTGGAAATAAGAACAAATATAAACTCTTGTGACTTGGCTGAGTCGAGTGATGACACTCTGTCTTTATGACAAGATTGCCCCGTATATTTCCTTTTACATTAGTGGGCAATAGTCTCCCAAGATAAAACAGTAACTAACAAATGAACAAAGGAAACTCAAGTGTTTCTTGTGAAGAACTTGAATATAGAAAGAGTGCTAGAGAGGAAGAAGTTTTCTGAAAATTCTGGTTTGATTTTCTCTCAACTGTATTAACAATTGAGCCAAAGGCCTCAATTTATAGTGTAAGAAAGATGGCTCCTCAACTAGCCAACTAATGGCTTTTAATTGCCATGTAATGACACTTAGTGAGGGGTTACATTCAACCAAATAAATGGCTGAATTCATGTGCCAAGTAATGGAGATTCAATGCTCCAAAACCAACCCAAAAGGCAGAAACTTTCTGCCTTCCGTCGCACTCACTGCATGGGAAGTGCCGCGGCTTTGACGGGTTGGTGCCGCGGCCCTTCTCGGCTCAGCGGCCCTTTTTGACCCATTCCATCTTTACACTATGCACACTTCTTCCTTCGTTTACCAACGTGGAACACTTGTAATTCAGCCATGACCGTCCATAATTCTATGTCTCAAACATTTACTTACGTACCAATATCTCTTTCACTAACGAAATTTATGATACTTGGCACTACGAGTGCACGTGTGTGGAAACGACATTTCCGATGTGTGGGCCCCCAATTGTTCGAGTCATAAATAATGGGATAAACTTAATTCCATATTAGTAAATTTCCAACAATCCCCTCTTGAAAAAGATTTTGGCCTATACATAAAGTGGCTACTTTCAGCGAAAATATATTACATCAGGAGAGGTAGCTTCCGCTTTGAACCTTCCCTAGTTGAATCCTATCTGACTTACTTACTGGGCGGTGAACGTGATGTCTTGAACCGTCAGTGTTTAATGTAAGCCCAGACAATGACACCAACACAACAACTTCCCTTACTCTGTTCTTCTTAATGTTTTGTCCATTGTGGTCGTGGACACTCTTGGATTCTTAGGTGCGTTCATTTGAGGTGGCCTGTCCTCGCACTTAAACAGGTGGTCTCCTACAAGGTATCCTGCTATACCCCACTTCACCAGTGTTAGGAACCATTAAAAATTTCCCCAAGCCTAACCTCAACCGTTGAGGATCATTAAAGGTTTTGGAAACTTAACCTTTACCCACACTGCAGATATCACTTAATGTCTATCGCGGGAATAACTTTAGGTTTATGTTCTTTATAGAAATCATAACCCGAAGTGCTTTTGCTTTCACCGAAGCGCTCAACAGAACCTTTACAACTTAGTTTTCCTATTGAACCTAATTCTTGGGATCTCCAGTCAGTAGGATTGGGTTACCACCTTATAAGTCCTTTATTGTTTGGGTTTTAAGCCCATTCCCTATACAGGCAGAACATTTGATCTCTGGGTATGCCCTTAGTCAAAGGGTCTGCTATGTTATCATTTAATTTTACATAATCAATGGAGATAATACCCGTGGTGATCAGCTGCATAACGGTCTTATGTCTCCATCGAATATGATGAGACTTGTCGTTATACATAGAACTCCATGCCCTCTCTAGAGCCGACTGGCTGTCGCAGTGGATTATTACAGAAGGTACGGGTTTGTCCCAACACGGGACATCCTCTAAGAAGTCATGAAGCCACTCAACTTCTTCTCCTACTTTATCTAAAGCGATAAACTCTGACTCTATCGTGGATCGAGCGATGCAAGTTTGTTTAGAGGATTTCCAAGACACAGCTCCACCCCCTATTGTAAATAAATACCCACTGGTGGACTTGATGTTCTTTATATCAAATATCCAGTTTGCATCACTGTACCCTTCTAGTACAGTTGGATGTCTCAAATAATGTAACCTGCAAGCTAGCGTGTATTTCAGGTACCTTAGTACCCGGTTCAACGCCTTCCAGTGATCATTTCCTGGATTACAGGTAAATCTAGCCAACTTGTTGACTGCATAAGCGATATCAGGATTATCGCTCCCAATCACCTGTGCATATCGCTCCTGTCATACGGGTGCACCACGATTTTTATCAATCTTTTTATTCATATCCAATGCTGACTTCATAGGCGAATAGTCACACATCTCAAATCTTCTCAACACATCCTCAATGTAGTGAAACTGAGACAAGACCAGTCCGTCAGACGTCTTAGAGACCTTTATCCCTAAGATGACATCTGCGATACCCATATCCTTAATGTCGAAACATTATTTCAACATGTTCTTAGTCTATAGGAATGCATATATCAGAGTTACCTTTCATGTAAACACATTTGTCACACTCATTAATGGAGAAATCCTTCGATAGTAGGGTACTATCAAATTTTCCGTGCTATTGCTTCAGAGCTTGTTTCAGCCCGTACAGAGATTTGACAAGTCGATAGACTTTCTTCTCTTCCCCTGAAACCACATACCCTTCGGGTTGTTCCATATAAATTTCTTCTTCCAAATCACTATTTAGGAAGGCTGTCTTGACATCCATTTGATGTATCTCAAGGTCACGCAACACTGCGATCGCAATGAATACTCATATGGACATCATTCTAGACATCGGGGAGTACGTGTCAAAATAGTCAAGGCCTTCCTTCTGTCGATAGCCCTTGACTACCAACCTGTCTTTGTACTTATCGATAGACCATCTGCTTTATACTTTCGTTTGAGTATCTATTTACAACCCAATGGTTTGTTTCTCGGAGGAAGATCAATCAATTCCCACATATGATTTTACAGGATGGAGTCTATTTCCCTCTTAATAGCTTCTTTCCAGAGCGATGCTTCTGCAGTAGACAATGCTTCAGCAACTGTCCTCGGTTCATTATCGACCATATGAGCTACAAAGTCAGGACCAAAAGTCTTATCCTTTCTAGCCCTTTTGCTTCGTCTTAGTTCAGCCTCTGGTGACTCTAAGTTATGAGTATCTGGAACACTCAGTTCCGGAAAATCAGCCACTTTGGAGTCCACTAGATCTGAACTGCCTAGATCCAGGTAGTTAGGCACTCCTGATTCTTGTCGTCTATGAGAGCTCTGTTCATAACTTCGTTTGTGAGAAGTTGCGCCTCTTTTCTTTCTAGGAAAGGTATCATCAAATAATTGAGCATTCTTTGATTCCATGATTGTACCCCCGTAGATATCTTGAATATCTGACTTATGCACTAAGAAGCGATAAGCACTACTATTATTTGCATATCCGATTAAGATGCAATCTACAATCTTAGGCCAATCTTGAACTGCTTTGGGTTAGGCACTTCGACCTTTGCCAAACAACCCCACACTTTCAAATATTTATAGGTGGGTTTCTTTCCCTTCCATGATTCATATGGTGTTTTGTCCTTACCCTTATGTGGGACTCTATTAAGAATCATATTAGCGGTGAGGATAGCTTCACCCCACATATTTTGGGAAAGACCAAAATTGACGAGTAAGACATTCATCATTTCCTTCAATGTACGGTTCTTGCGTTCAGCGACACCATTCGATTGAGGTGAGTAAGGAGCCGTCATTTGATGAACAATTCCCGATTAGGCACAATATTCTTCAAACGGCGCTACATATTCTCCCCCTCTATCACTACGAATTGCCTTAATCCGCAAGCTTAGTTGGTTTTCAGCTTCTTCTTTGTAGTGTTTGAATGCTACAAAGGCTTCATCTTTACTTTCAATAAGTAAAGGTAACAATACCTTGTGCTATCATCAATGAATGTCAAAAAAGTACTTGTTCCCCCCTCTAGTTTGTGCAAACTTTAAATCACATATATCTGTGTGAACAAGTTCTAGAGGAGCGGTATCTCTTTCGACGGATTGAAAATGAGTCTTTGTGAATTTTGCCTCTACGCACACCTCACACTTATGTTGAGGGTTTACATCGATAGATGGCAATAACTCCAACTTCAACAACCTTTGGATGGACTTATAGTTAACATGTCCTAATCTATGATGCTATAAATTAGAAGACTCAAGAAAATAAGAAGAAACTTCAATTTTATTGCTTGGACACATTACAAGGAGCGTTAACTTTGAAGAGGCCTTAACACACGAAGCCTCTTCCCACAAAAGTTTCGTTTTTGGTGATTACAAATTTATTGGACTCAAATACTAGCCTAAAACCAGCATTAACCAATACAGGACCTGGAATTAAATTCTTCATAATCTCAGGGACATTCATTACCTCCTTTAGAGTGAGCTCCTTTTCAGAAGTCATATTCAGGATCACCTTTCCAATCCCCATCACTTCAGAGGATGCGTTGTTGCCCATGAATAACTTCTTTTCTACAACAAGAGTGTATGTGGAGAAGGCATCTCTGTCGGAACAGATGTGACGGGTTGCACCCGTGTCCATCCACCACTGTTTGGGATTCTCAACAAGGTTTGATTCAAGTACCACCATCGAGAACTCCTCAATCATGTCGTCAATAAGCGTGTCTTCAACGACGTTAGCATACGCCTTGCCTTTGGCCTTCTCTTTTTGATCAGCCTTGAGCTTGCGGTAGTCCTTGATCATGTGACCAGGTTTTCCACAGTGGTGGCAGTTCCCCTTGAACTTCTCTGCCGTCTGGGTCTTGCCATCTTTCTGGAACTTGCACTTCTTTCTTGTGTTCCCTTTGGTCTCAACCAAATTTGCCTTTGCCTAAGCGGGTTGCTTTCCCTTAGGCAAAGCCTTCTTATTATCTTCCTGAATTTGGAGTTTGTTAATAAGTTCTTCAAAGGTCATTTCCTTTGTCTTGAGTTTTAAGTAACTCATAAACTCATTCCACGAGGGAGGTAACTTCTCAATTAGTGATGCAACCAAAAACTGCTCATTTGGTTTCATACATTCCAAATCCAGGTGATGTAGAATTATTTGGAATTCCTGGGCTTGGGACATCACAATTTTGCTATCCACCATTTGAAATTTCAGGAATTTCCCAACGATGAATTTCTTCGTACCTTCACCTTGTGTGTTGTAATTCTTCTGCAGTTTTTCCCATAACTCTTTGGCTGTGCCTACGATGCAATACACCATGTAGAGTGGGTCTGACAGACAGTTCAAAATATAGTTCTTACACATGAAGTCACTGTGACTCCATGCATCAAGAGCCATCTTCATGCCATTGACAACATGGAAACCTTGGCCCCCTTTAGCCGTTTCATTAGGCTGAGGGTCCATCCCATCTCCAGCTTGTGGAGGACCTTCTGTTAAGAAACGAGCCATTTCCATCACAGTTAAGTAAAAAAGCATCTTCTGCTGCCAACTCTTGAAGTTGGAGCCCATAAATATTTCTGGGCATTCATGGTGGAAACCAGAGGGTGGAGGAACAGTTACGTTTCCTTGAGCAACAGTAAAGGCATTGGGTGTGCCTTGAGCAGCAGTGGGGAAGGCAGAGGGGTTGCCCTGAGTAGTATTAGCAGAACCATAGGCTAACTGTTCTTGTCCAGTCATCTTTCTTAGCACTTACAACAATTTTGTCTTAAATTTGTGAGTACAACATGTGCAGGAAATGGGAAGTAAGTAAATATTACAATTTCTAGAAAGGATAAACCATTAAAGATTACTAAGTTTACAACGAGAAACTTATAATCTTTTGCTCACAAAATTGGAAATAAGAACAAATATAAACTCTTGTGACTTGGCTGAGTCGAGTGATGACACTCTGTCTTTAAGACAAGATTTCCCCGTATATTTTCTTTTACGTTAGTGGGCAATAGTCTCCCAAGATAAAACAGTAACTAACAAATGAGCAAAGGAAACTCAAGTGTTTCTTGTGAAAAACTTGAATATAGAAAGACTGCTAGAGAGGAAGAAGTTTTCTGAAAATTCTGGTTTGATTTTCTCTCAACTGTATTAACAATTGAGCCAAATGCCTCAATTTATAGTGTAAGAAAGATGGCTCCTCAACTAGCCAACTAATGGCTTTTAATTGCCATGTAATGACACTTAGTGTGGGGTTACATTCAGCCAAATAAATGGCTGAATTCATGTGCCAAGTAATGGAGATTCAATGCTCCAAAACCAACCCAAAAGGCAGAAACTTTCTGCCTTCCGTCGCACTCACTGCCTGGGAAGTGCCGCGGCTTTGACGGGTTGGTGCCGCGGCCCTTCTCGGCTCAGCGGCCCTTTTCGACCCATTCCATCATTACACTATGCACACTTTTTTCTTCGTTTACCATCGTGGAACACTTGTCATTCGGCCAATGACCGTCCATCATTCTATGTATCAAACATTTACTTACGTACCAATATCTCTTTTACTAACGAAATTTATGATACTTGGCACTACGAGTGCACGTGTGTTGAAACGACGTTTCCGACATTCGGGGCCCCAATTGTTCGAGTCATAAATAATGAAATAAACTTAATTTCAAATTAGTAAATTTCCAACAACAACTGTAGTCAAATAACGATTCTACATCACCATATCTTAAAACCCGTAAGGCCAAACAATTTAGGCACAGCTAACATAACGTCAAGCAAAGCATCACTATTATTTAGATACACAGCATAGTTATAACCACACCAATAACAACTTGTATGTACAAAAGATTGATTGAAAAGTTGTATGAGAGCTTCTCAAGCTGATAACGCATTTAATTATTTATTACCGTGAAATAAAATCGTATTGCATACAACGGAACATAAGTTACATTGAATTTAACTGTCATTCTAAGGTGAATAATTTTGAATACGCCAAAACCTACATTAAGTAAGAAAGAAAAATCAGATGCACAATTAATTAAAACTTGATCAAATTAATTAATTTTTGTAATATATTTTTTGAGTCTTTTTATCTCTTCATAATATGTGTACGTGTGTCATGTTTTATAGTAAAAGAGAGGAAAATAACAAACCTTCGGATAATTGGTCCTCCTTGAGAAGAAAAATCTTCTTTTCTATGAAAATAATCTTGTGGACGAAAATCTTCATCTGAATCTAATTCTGAAAATAAGAAGAGAAGATGTAAAATATGTGTGAATTAATTTAAAATAATATCACATAAAGTCGAAACAAATATTGATCAAAACAAAGCATTATTAGTCAGGATTCATGTTCTATATATTGTTAACTAAAGAGATCATCTTTATTGAAAACTGAGAAAGAAAAGTATGCAAATGAAAATCAAAAGAAGAAAGCAAATTAAAACCATGCATGTGAAGAAGCGGAAGATTATTTTAGGCTCTTATATAATAGAACATATGTATTTTCTTCCCATGAAAATTCTTTTTCACAAACTTATCCATCGTATAGTAGAACTCTTGTCCGTAATGTAAATTATGTTCTATCCATGTGATTTTTTTAAAGAATCCTTATTATTGGTTGTTAGTGAAAGATAGTGATATACACGGTATATCATATAGGCCGATTTTATATATTAATTATCATAATTGTAGAATTCTTGTACAAGTGTAATTATGATATTAATCTCGTAGTAGGAAAAGCTATTAGACTTGTATTAGGAAAATGTAGATTTAATTTCCTTAATTAGTTTTGTATATCATGCATATATACCTTTTCATTAATAAAAAGAAGGGGGGGGGGGGGGATTATTCTCTTTCATGGTATCAGAAGTCTAGGGCAAAAATACCTTCTCCCAAAAACACCTTCCGCCGCCCTCTTACTTCTCGGAATCCGAGATTCCGGTCGACACCAATTCTCTCCCAAATTTTCTTCCAAATCTCTAATTCTCCTCTTGTTCTTTCACCATATCTACCTCAAAGAACACATTTCATCCTGCCCTTGCAGTCTCCAACATCAAGAACCACATCCCTATCGTTCTTGAGATGTAAAACGTCCAATACGTGACATGAGCAGAATTATTTAAAGTTCGTGTCTCCCCTAGGCCAACATCGCACACGCGCTCTCTTATTTCAATTTGGCCCAAATTCACCTAGTCCAATAATTTCTACACCTATTTCCAGACCAATCGCTCGCCAGTCCCGAGAAGCCGCATCCCATCTCGCCGTATTGAGCTCATTGGGACATCGTCCCTAATTTGAACGGAAAATTAAAAACATTCAAAGTGTGATAATGGAAGGGAATTTGATAATGGGCTCTAGTCAAGGGTTAGTTACTCGTAGCCAACGGGATATTTTTAAACCAAAAAAATTTTTAATCTAAATTCTAATGTCACTAAATTACCCTACCATGTAACCCAGTATCTGCTATTCATGACCCGAATTGGAAAATGGTCATGGATGATGAATATAATTCTCTTATTGAAAATAAGACATGGGAGTTGGTGCCTCATCCGCCTGGTGTCAATATTATTCATTTTATGTGGATTTTACTCATAAGGAAAAATCTGATGGTTCTTTTGAGAGACATAAGGCCCGTCTTGTAGGTGATGAAAAACTCAACAGGTTGGCGTGGATTGTGGAGAGACATTTAGTCTGGTGGTCAAACCGGCGACCGTTCACACTGTTCTTAGTCTGGCTCTCTCGAAAGCGTGGTCCATTCATCAGCTGGATGTAGAAAATGCTTTCTTACACGGTGATCTTAAGGAGACAGTATACATGAATCAACCCTTGGGATTAGGGACCTCGATCTTCCTCACCATGTCTGTTTGCTGAAGAAGTCCTTGTATGGACTTAAGCAGGCTCCACGGGCTTGGTATAAGAGGTTTGCAGATTATGTATCTACTATTGAGTTTTCTCACAGCAGGTCTAATCATTCTCTGTTCATCTATCGTCGTGATACTTCTCTAGCATACATTCTGTTATATGTGAATAATATTATATTGACTGCCTCTTCTGATAATCTGCACAAGTCTATCATGTCTCTTCTCAGTTCAGAATTTGCTATGAAAGACTTGGGGCCCTTGAGTTATTTTTTGGGTATAATTGTCACACGTTATGCAGGTGGTCTAATTTTATCGTAGAGGAAGTATGCGACTGAGATTATTGAGAGAGCTGGCATGTCATCTTGTAAGTCCTCTTCCACTTCGGTTGATACCAAACTGAAGCTGAGTGGTACTTCTAGCACACCTTACGAGGATCCTACCCACTATCACAGTCTTGCAGGAGCTTTTCGGTATCTTATTTTCCCGAGACCCGATATTATTTATGCAGTGCAGTAGGTGTGTTTATTTATGTATGATCCAAGGGACGAGCACATGCATGAGCTCAAACGCATTGTGCGTTACATACATGACACTCTTAATTATGATTTGCATTTATATCCATCCTCCATCTCTACTCTTGTGTCTTATACAAATATTGATTGAGGTGGATGTCCAGATACTAGACGTTCGACATCTGATTATTGTATGTTTCTTGGTGATAACTTGGTCTCTTCTTCGGCAAAACACCAAGCTACGTTATCGCAATCCAGTGCGGAGGCCGAGTATCGAGGGGGTAGCCAATGTGGTGTCTGAGTCATGTTGGCTACGTAATCTTCTATTAGAGCTTCACTTTCCTATTCAGAAAGTTACCTTGGTCTATTGTGATAATGTTAGTGCAGTCTATCTCTTTGGGAATCCGGTCCAACATCAGCGCACTAAACATATCGAGATGGATATTCACTTTGTTCATGAAAAGGTATCTCGTAGACAAGTACGTGTCTTGCATGTCCATTCAAGGTACCAAATTGCTGACATCTTTACTAAGGGTCTTCCCATGGTTCTGTTTGAAGATTTTAGGGACAGTCTCAGCGTACGACAACAACCCGCTATGACTGCGGGGGTGTGAAAGACAGTGATATACACGGTCAACCCGTATATATCATATAGGCCAATTTTGTATATTAATTACCATAGTTGTAGAATTCTTGTACAAGTGTAATTATGGTATTAGTCTTGTAGTAGAAAAATCTATTAGACTTGTATTAGGAAAAAGTAGATTTAATTTTCTTAATTAGTTTTGTATATCATGTATATATACATTTTCATTAATGAAAAATAGAGAGATTATTCTCTTTCAGTTAGAGATATATTTTATTTGGAATACAATAAGTAGAATGACTTTGAAGTAGCCGAACTTTACATTAAATTGTCTAGTGTTATTGTCCAAGTGAAATTTGTATAACATTGGGCTTCAAATCCTAGTCAAGTTGTAGGTAAAATTATAATGAATGTACAATTTTATCCAACAAAGATTATACGATTGGAGTAATTTAGCTTTTGAAGGGGAAAAAGGATTAGTAATAAGTAGTAACGGCTGATTGGAATGGTAGTTTAATATGAATTAGGATTATTAGTAATTCAATGTTCCATTCTTGAGTTATTTACAATTATATTCTTAAATTATACAAATATTTAAGAGTATAATTGTCGTTCAACATGTGAAAGATATTTTAGTCGACCAACATTTATATTCATGCTTTTAATATAATATAGATATAGATATGTATATGACGAAATATATAGACATCTTCTTAAACTTGTCAGTAAATTTAATTTAGGCACTCGAACTACGACTTATTTCGATTAAGCATTTGAACACATGATAAGATGTTCTTGTTAGACACTTCCGGATCAAATTTTGAATTTTTTTTTCCGCGTGTTCTCAAGCACTCATTACGTATATAAATTAACGACTTTAAATATGTCACCTTTTCTAATTGTAAAAACATTAGCCTTAATAAGCCGTAAAATCTCAAACATGTTCCAGTTTAGGCTGATATGTAAAATTAAAGGAGATAGATATATTTTAAGTTGTTAATTTATTTGCGTAATTGACACTTGAAAACATGCATAAAATAGTTTCCAAATTATAACAAAAAATGTCTAATACAAAAACTTTCTAATAATAGGTTATAATTCAAGTATCTAAATAAAATAGCTATCAGTTGATTCCGCCTTAGGGTGTGTTAGGTATGGAGGTTTTATGATTTTCTCATGTTGGTTTGATAAAAAAAATTTAAAAATATTTTCTTTAGGAAAATAAATTGCTCAAAAATGAGAAAAATGACTTCTTTAACGAAAGTAGAAAAAACAAGTTTCACAAGTGACATTCAATCCACTACCCCACCACCACCCAACCCACCCCCAACCACTCCGACCACCCTATGCAGCCCCCACCATTTTAAAACTTTTTTTGGTTTTCTAAACCACTGCCTGTACCCCCCGACCCTCTCCCACCCCCAACCAATTTCTTTTTTTAAAAAAGTTGTAATTATTTTCTACACCCCCTCCCCCGCTCACCCACCCTCCCATCCCCAATTATTTTAAAAAGAAGTTTTAAGTTTTTTTTTTTTGGTTTTTTACACCAATCCCTCCCTCACCACCCTCCGAAATTTTTTATTTTATTTTCAAAAAAAAGTTTTTAAAAGTCTTTATTTTTTATTTTTTACACCCATGACCCTCGACGCCACCCCCCTGGCGCCACCCCCTCTCCCGCACCCCTACCTCTTGAATTTTCTAGTTCATATATTTTATTTTATTTTTATACAAAATAAAAAATATGCGTAGTTAAATTTAGTGTGGGTGGGTTGTGGTTGGGGGGAGGGCAGGGTTGGGTGGTGGAGGGTGGGTGGTGGGATTATGGTGAGTTTGTGTGTGGGGTGGTGGGGTTGGACGGGGCTTAGGTGAGTATTTTCCGAAAAATATTTTCTACTAACCAAACGAACATAAGAAAATAAATAAAAAATTTACTTATATTTCAGAAAAATATTTTCCCCTTTACCGAACACACCCTTAATTTTAATTTTATTGGTAGTGCATCAGCGGATGTGCAAACGCTAGGCCAATTAGTCATGCCATTAATGCTCAATAGCTAGCCAACCAGCCTATTAAATTTAGGATTTGGCTCCCCTCCCGTATAGGATCTCTTAAATTTCTCAAGTACGACTTTTACGATTTTGATACCTGCCCTTTTAGTGATCTAATGGGTTAGATTTATTTGATTAACCAAGGAGAGTTTTAAGCATGATAAAAAAATCTCTTCTCCTCCCTCCCCACTCTAAAGGGTTGGGATCCCCTCTAAAAGATGTGTCCATTACAAGCTAATTTTTGCTTAACCTGTCTTTGTCTTTGATAGATTTAATAGATCTAAGTTTAAAACATGGGTTTGATTTTTACACAATTGAAAAACGTAAAGAAAATCACACTATTAGGTCACTTAAGAAGTAGCTAATCCATGATAGATGAAATTACTAACTTAAGAAATTAGGCATGTAACTTTCAACAATATAAGTTAAACCGTACTGATCATTGGGTTAAATGCATTTATATTATCAATAGTAATCCTTAGAACATAACTAATTATAAACCCCTGCACAAATATACAACCCAAACTGTACGGTAAGGTGGTAACAATTTGTCACGACCCAATTTACCGAGCCATGGCACTAAACCCAAGGGTCAGTAACTCAACCACAATCATTTAACCCAAATTGATTAGAGAAATAAAGTGCGTTAATAGTTAAAGCAAACCAATTTAAGCCTTAATAAGTCTCATAACATAAATAATACGAAAATACTACGAATTCTCAAGACTGGTGTCACTAGTACAAGAACTAACTAGAAAAGAATACAAGTTTAGCAATACATCTCAAAAATTCATAAGTTGTCCGAATATGGATCCGATGCCATGGATCGCATAAATGGCTCAACCCGAATCGTCCAGATTGGCCTCCTCAACGGCCGACAGCATCTCGATCTCCACTCATGCTAGGAATAGAGTATGCACACAAAATGGGTGCAGCAAGTGTAGCGTGAGTACAAAAACAACGGGTACTCAACAACATCGTCAACCGACACTAGATAAAACGAAGACGAGGGCTGGCTGTACGAATACCACTTCTAAACTAAACCGCTATTAGTTGTAATACATCAATAAAGTCAAATCTTACAAGGTTCAAGCCTAAGTGTAAGAAACCTCTATTACTCAGACCCGCCTCAAATAATCAAGTAGCATGATAGAAGGAGCAAATAAGCAGTTTAGGAAAGTAAAGAAACAAAGAACAATAGAATAGAATGATATTCAAATGCTATGAAATGCAAGACCTTTGCATCACCGGTACATACACGTTCGAACATTAACGAATCATGATTCGTGGGGGACTCGCGAGGTCTATATACCATCTAGAATTATTTTCCTTTGGGTTCCTCAGCCGTTATTAGGCTCACAATACCTGTCTCTAGCCACTCAGGCTCATATCAACACATCACTCCATCGGAAACCATTTTTTCTCGGACCTACATATGTATATAATGCATGAGATACCATATGAAGCATGAATATGATATGCACAACAACAAGAAGCCAAGATATCCAGTAAAGATTCAATCTTTAATCAATATAAGCCCTAAAGTTCCGACCTTTAACTAATTTCATAACAAAGTTACAGTCTTTAGTTTCTTTTCCATATTTTAACGATTATTTAGGAGTGACGAGTAACACAATATCAGATAATACAAGCACATAATCATAAAGAGGAAAAGTACATGCTTTATCCCCTCAATCACAGATTCATAGGATTGTACTATCTATCAGCTAGTGCCCAAAGCATGACATTCACTATACAATTTAAATGGCCCATGTACCTATAACATGTCACCAGTACCGATACAAGTTCTCGTCACCTCACAAGTATCGGGACCCCCATATTATCCTTATTACACCCTTTTACTTAGTTTGTTTAACCAACGACGACACTTTAAATAAAGTACAAGATCTCAACATACCCGGAATAGAAGTCCGATTGTCACAACGAAGCCTTGCCCTTTCGTAACGCCTCTAAATGATTCAAATCTATTCAAATAGGAAAGTCACACGATTCTAAAGACAATCATATTACTATATGAAAGTTTTAGACTAAAAAAGCTACCCAAAATAGGATTTCGAGTCTCGAAGGAAAAATGGAAAAACAGTACCAAAATTAGATTACTTAAGATTTATGGAGTCTAAATACCAAAAATCAACTAAATCCAACAACAATTTCATGATTCCACATAGGGTTCATAAACCCACAAAACTCTTCATCCTAAAACATGATCTCTAGCATGAAATCTCATGACAGTCGAAGGTATAATTGTAATAGGATGATAAGAAACTTACCCACTTGAAGATTCTTGCAAAATCTCTCAAAAATCACCTTAGACAGAGCTCTCAAGTCTAAAAAATGAAGAATGAAATGTGCAAGTCAAAATGGGAATTAAATCACCAATTCTTCCTAGCGATTCTCGTAGATGCGTCCAATTTCTCGCACCTATGGGCCCATATCTGCGGCCCAAAGCAATCCAGCCCACTTCGTAAGTGTGAGGACCCTTCCATAGGTGCACACTCACAGGTGCGACCCTCTGCCCCAAGCTCTAACTCCGCACCTGTGGCCTACCTTGTGTAGGTGAGAGCCTATCCTCACAGGTGCGACGCACCAGAAAGAAAGAAGAAATTTCAAAACCAAGTTCAAACATCGATTCAACCCCCGAAACTCATCCGAGACCTCTCAAACATAAACCAAATATGAAAACCACTCCTAAAACATGCAACGAACTTGCTCGCGCACTCAAAATACTCATACGAGGTCATCTTGACCCACTGTTGACCGTGGTCAGCTCCAATTCTCTTTAAATACTAGAATTCCAACCAATAGTCCAAAATACATATGAGTCCCTTGAGAACTGAACCGACTAAGTCATAACGATATTCCGGACCTAATGAAATAAATAAAACTTTGAATAAAACTCATTTACCCTCGATGTTGACTTTAGTTAACCAAAACTCATCTTTTAACTTAAGAACTTTCTAAAATTAATATCATTACCCGAATATCATCTAAATCACTCGGGATTTTCCAATCCATCCATCTAAGTCAAAAATCACGTTTCAAATCTAACAGAACCATCGGAATTCGATTCCTAGTGCGTCTTCCCACAAGTAAACTCTTAATCAAGCTTTCCAAATTTAATACTTTCAATCTCCAACACTTAGGATTTCTTCCGTTATTTTTATCCGATTGCCTCGGGAATCGGGTCACTCATCCCCGCAAGTCAAATACATCATAATAAAGCTAGAGGAAGGGTCATTTGGAAAAGAAGTAAGATATCCAAATCAACCTAATAGATCGTTACACAAATGTACAAGTACTTAATTACTTTTTAGTTTATTAGATAATAATTTAATCATATAAAGCCACTAAAAAGTACCAAATGGAGTTAGTTACATATGAATCCCTCATTTGATTGTTCAATACTTCATTGTTTTTACATCCGATGCTTCTGTTATAGTGATTAAAGTGCTCAACTTTAATATATCTATTTACCCGTAAAACAATACAGTTGAATTTGTATACGTGATCAAGGACACGTGGATCTCAAGTGACTGATTTGGCAATAATGTTAAATAAAATATACTGTAAATAAATAATGCTAAGACAAAGTGTAAAGATAATTAGCTTGAGCCTTGTGAAAGCTTTTGGAAAAAGTCTCCGAAATTAGTATGAATGCATAGTAATTGATAGAAAGTAAGAGAGTGTATTGTAATAACTTGAATATGATCATTGATAATGTAACTATGTCTTCTATTTATACATGAGCTTTTCGGGTACACACCCCACAAAATATGTCCTCATTAATGCAGAAGAATAAATGTTAGAATAATTGGACAATTAGTATCTCCATAAATGCTATTAGTGCTTTGTTGGAAGACATATGACCGGTTCATTAACGGTCGTCTGTTGTAATTCAAATGACTCTCCTGACCTTTTGAGTTACCGGTACCACATATGTGTATGATGATCTTGACACTGCTCGTGTCTTATCAGTAGCGCCCAGGCTGATCTGGACTCGACTCAGCATCATGTTCTACGTATCACATCATACTTCATATGATTGTCTTATATGAATTTTTCCCATACAGATAGCCACACACTTTCCGAGTGTAACTTTTACACGTTCGGGAAGTGGATTTAAATTGACAACCAATCAAAACTCTGTATTTTGGCGGGAGACCTCAAAGAATATCATCCACTCATCTTTCCATTCCAATCATCACCTTATTGAACTGACGACAATTTTCTAACTCCCCTCGATTAATGGAAGATTGCAAAGTAATGATAAGGCATGTCACCTCATCACACCTGCTCTGACATGCACGTGTTATCGTTGATTGGCATCCATCGCATCGCTTCCTTCATGTGATGAAATCTTTTCATCTATTATAAGTACCTCCTTACGTGAATGAGTTTTTCCATCCGACCTTCATTTTTGCAAAAACACTTTAGAATTTTTGATTGCTATCCTCCTTTTTTTCTTTTATAACAAATATGTCTAACCATTCGACCAGTAGCAACATCCCTTCAAATAGGAAGAACCCTAACCCCCAAGAAAAAACTCCACCTAGCTGGATTCTTTTGTCTTCTTTCTTCCTACCGAGGACATGATAGTTTGACCACGACGTTCGGAAAAAATAGTCTCAAGAATTTTTCCTGAAGGAAGAGATTCTCCCGCTGGTGACTACAAAACTAGAATCACCACTAGTATTCTACCAACGGTAAGTCGATTGTCGGTAGGAGTCAATCGAAGTTTTGATTCCTATCGACAATTAAAGGATAACCTCTTATAAACAAGGGTATTCATTTGTCTACACTTACCCCTTCTCAATGAAACTTTGGGAAGTCATTGATGATGTTATTTTGGAATTTTTAGCTGCTATTATAAAGTATGTATAGCTCAAGTGGGCACTCAAGTTTGGAGGGAAGTTGCATGCCTCTGACATTTTGCTCGAGAAGCCGGCGTTCCCTTTACCTTGGACCATCTTATTCACCTCTATTCCCCGCGCATATTCCATGATGGGTCATCAATCTGCATCGTAGGGAAATCAAAGCTATTCTTACCGATCTCCTTAAGACCGTGATCGAGGTTGTACGGAGAGATACATTATTGGTGCCACCGCCGATCTCCTCCCCTCTAGTAGCCGCATCATCCTGGAGTGATGGAATTTTCTTGTAACATCCCTTAATTTAGGGTTACGGTTTAAATCGCTAAGCGTACATAAAATCACTAGGCATGTGTAAATAGACTCGAGCGTTGGGAAATTTTTTGTTATATTTTCGTATACTAATAAAGAGTTTAGCATATAAAATGATTAAACCCCGAAGTAATTTTAGACGTAACAAGTATGACGGCGGGGATCGGAAATAAATTTGGTGTGTGCATAAAGAGGTTATGGACTAGTGTCATATAAAAATTATGACATTGAGTTTATGAAGGTCTTATGAGCTATTAAGATTTACGTGAATTGGGATCACAAAATTAATTATGTGTGTGATTGATAAATTACTCGGAGGCAGGTCACTTAATTAATTAACTGACCGTGCACTTTGGGAGTATGTGGCATCATGAGAACTTATATTATATGACAATGCAACTTTAGAGTTAAGGTGGCAAGTTGTGAGAACTTTGATATTGTCCAACGTTTTCTGATTTTTATGAGCTAGCTTAAACAAAATGTTTTATCTGAAACACTTAGATGTGAAGGTCTCATTTGTTTTATTAAAAATTCTTATTAAAGTTGTCCGAACAGGCTCTTATGGGAAAGATTCCATTTTTTCCATATGGGTTGATCTTTGGTGCGTAGGATACTATTCGACCCGTATCTTGAAGTAGAAAACCCGGATTACTTGTGATTGAGTCTTCTCTTTCACATGCAACTGGTCCTTTTGTAGCCATGTTGCTTCTACTTTAGCGAAACAAAGGTATGTTAAGGCAAATTTTTTTTTTCTTTTGGCATGTTCCACGTAACAAAATAAAACCGTGATATTGCTCCATAATTTATTCTACTCCTAGTAGTTAAGAATATTCATGTTATTGATTCCTATGCTAAAAGCATGTCTAAATATGGTTCAAAGTCCTTATTGAGGCATACAGAAAATGTGTTGATATTCACAGTGTTAGCCAAAGGTGCAAGGATATTATGTCACTCGGGGTATTTTATTGTCACTCATGCATTTTCACTTGCATTGCATTCATATATTACCCTGGACCACTGGTTCTATGCACACTACTATATGATAAATATTATATATGTAGGGGATATGGGGAAATGGAAAGGCGTTATATACGCACACCATCTGCAGCTGGTACAGACTATCACAAAAGAGCCCGAAGAGGCCAAAATGATATGATGATGTGATGTGATGCCTGTATGGCTTATTGGGATGGGTTGCACGATCCGAAACACTAACATTTATTGGGACGGGTTGTACGATCCGCAACACTGACATATATATATATATATACCGCACTTGCATCATGCATATATTAGTTAACCATTACAGGGTATGATGCCCGTAGAGGCTGTCATGGTAAGGAAATTGTCCGATGAGGCCAATGAATATGGACACTGTACTGTGCATAACATGTAGGCAAGTGTATTAGGGCCCTAAGAGGCAGTTACTGTTGGTCAGTTGATTATGTTTCAGTTATTGGTATATTCCTGTTATGCTGATATTTATGCCTGTCATACCCAGTACATTAGTCGTACTGACGTCCCTTTTGTCGGGGGATGTTGTATTTCATGCCCGCAGGTTCGCATAGGCAAGGCGACGACCCACGTGAATAGGTTGCAGATTTCAGCGGATTTTTGGAAGCATTCCTCTCTTTCTGGAGTATCGGTCTGATTTTGGTATGATACATTTTTGCATGTTTATATGGGTATGGCGGGGCCTTGTCCCGACCTGTTGATGCTGTGTACTCTCTTACAGGCTTGTAGACAGGTGTCCAATGTGTAGTAGCCTTGTATGGCCTTGTCGACCTTGGTATATGTATATATATAAGATGGTTACCTTGTTGTTCATAATTTTCTTTCGGCTTAGTCCGTAATTAATTATGAATAGGTGTTGATAGTGTGATTAGCGATACTCGGCGGGTGGGGTTCGGGTATCCGTCTTAGCTCTCCGGTTTGGGTCGTAACAAACTCGGTATCAGAGCATATCTGTCCTAGGGAGTCTACAAGCCGTGTCTAGTAGAGTCTTGTTTATGGGTATGTTGTGCACCATACTTATAAACATGAGGCTATCTGACATTTTAGGGATGATTTCTATTCTTTTATCTCATTAATCATGCTATAGAACTGAGTTATAAGTATTTCACTCCTAATTCATTTCATGCTTATGATTCCAGCGATGCCTACTGCAAGGAAGAAGTCCAAGAGTATGAGGGAATTGAATACGGCTGCGGGCGAAGGTACAAGCCGATTGCCACCCGTTAGCGAGGGCCAGAGTGAGACCCTCGATATGACTCATTCGTATGGTTCTTCCAGTATATCACCATCAGAGGAGATTAGTGGAGTTGCAACACCCCTAGTTCCTCTACATGATACTCCATACGTGGATCTTAATATGCGGAGTGCGGTTCAGTTGTTGACACGATTGGTGGTCGCTCAAGCCCAACGTCAGGTTCCCAGTCCTTCTGATAGAGATGCGCGAGCAAGAGTGTGGGATTTCATCAATCTAGACCCTCTGGTATTCATAGGAACAGACTTGAACACGGACCCGCAGAATTTTCTTGATCAGGTACATCGCACTTTGCGGGTGATGGATGCTACCGATACCGAGTCGGTAAAGTTTGTGTCTGATAGACTGCGGGATGTCGCAATAACATGGTTTGATACATGAGAGTAATCTAGGGGACCTCGTGCTACGTGCCAGCAGGATGGGGGGAGTTTTTAGAGGCTTTCTTACAACATTTTCTACCAGTCGAGCTTCGACGGGCCAGACAGGACAAGTTCCTACATCTTGAACAGGGAAGCATAAATGTTCGAGAATATAACTTGTAGTTTAATTCCTTGGCTCGATATGGTCCTACAATTATAGCTGAAATGAGTGACCGGGTACACAATTTCGTTACTGACTTGAGGCCATACTTGGTCAATGAGTGTACTATGGCTTCTTTGAATTCGGATATGGATATTGCTCGCATCCAGGCTTATGCGCAGAACCTGGAGAATCATAAGAGGCCACAACGGGTCGATCGAGAGCGTGATAGGGGCCCGCATAAAAGGGCTCGATCTGTAAATGGCATGTGGGACTTCAGAGGCGGGCCCAGGCCACAGCCTTACAGACGACCATCTTACCCAGCAGCCGGTGCATCATTGCCATCATCAGGATCGAGGGCTGATCGTTATATTCAAACGGGACCAGGCTAGAGTTCACGAGCACCAAGATCTTATTATAGAGGGAATTCTATACAGATAAGGCCGCCATTGGCTCGATGTGGGCAGTGTGGTGGGACCCATGCAGGGTCATGCCAACAAGAGGGAAAATATGTTATTTCTGTAGGGAGCGTGGTAATATATCGCGAGATTGTCTGATAAAAAGTGAAGGTGGTAGAGCCCAGTCGGTCGGATCTGCAGCAGCTTCATCCCAATCGGTACGCCCGTTAGGACAGAGTCATTAGGCGTTATCTGGACGAGGTAGAGAAATGGGCCAGAACCGTACTTATGCACTGATGGGGCGGCAAGATCAAGAATCCTCACCTGATGTCATTACAGGTACGCTATCGGTTCTTTCATATAATGTGTACACGTTGTTAGATCCAGGTTCAAATTTATCTTATATTACTCCTTTTGTTGCTGTAAATTTGGTATGGATCCTAAGTTGATAAGGGATCCATTTGTGGTATCTACACCGGTTGGTGAATCGGTAATCGCTAGATGGCTCTATCGAAATTGTGCAGTCCTGGCATGTAGTCATCAGACCCTAGCAAATTTAGTGGAATTAGAAATGGTTGATTTCGATGTTATTATGGGCAAGGATTGGTTAGCGTCATGCTACGCTAATGTTGACTGCCGAACAAAGATTGTTAGATTCTAATTTCCAGGAGAGCCAGTCCTTGAATGGAAAGGTAATACGGCAATGCCAAAATGTAGGTTTATGTATCCGTCGCGGCCCTCCGATTTGGGTTGTGACATTTCTTGCACCATCCTGGAGTGATGTAATTTTCTTCGTAAGTTCCTTCACACTATGTTCAATTTGGTTCATCATTTCATACTCTAATCGATTTTTCCCTTTCTTTAGCCACCATATGGGAGCCTGAGGAAATATCTAATATTGAAGCTTGGGTTTAGGAAATTCTTGATGTGTCTACTCCGGAACTCCGAACATGGAAAAAACTTGCCGATGACCATAATTGGGTACCCTGCAATCACGGTATACACATAACCCCTTTCTAGTTCTCGCTCCTTCCACTTCTCCAAGAATTATTGATATTAAGTTATTCTTTTTAGGTCTTTCCAAAGCTACTTCTACCGCTCCTCCTGCAGAGGAAATTAAAAACCTGTATACAACAACCCTCATCGTTCAACAAGCCTAAGAGTGAAAAAGGCTCCGTAATAAATCCTCTGCTAGTCCCTGGACCGGCCCGAATCATCTAAGGAAGAGAGTACTGGATCATACCGACCGTACTCCTCCTAGTGCCCCCAGTGTTACTGGTTCGACGGTTGGTTCTTTCCCCGTGGTGGACCTGGATGATGAAGGTCCCGAGGAAGAATAACCGTTGGAGAGGATAATAAATGAAGTCCTCCAACTCTTTGTGGAGATGGAATTTTCCAGTCATGGAGCCAGTCATACCAATGCTTCTTTTTCCCCAGTAAGCACCGCCATACGCCAACCTTTGCATAGACCAGCTACTGTTGTTCCTCCACCGATTGCTGAAGGTCTTGAGTCCATGGTTATGCCAACAATTTCCCTAGAGGACTATCATGACATTCAGTCATCGACAGATCGGGCTTCTTCACCGTGTAGAGTAGAATTAGTAAATGAATATCTGGCTCCGGTGGCTCAACCTGCAGAATTTTAAACTGTATCTTCCAACTGCCTGCCGACTGCCACCTTTTGTCCAAGCCTGTTGGAGTAGTTAATTATATGAGGCATGTGGATTGAGACAAGGACAGGGGGAAAGTTCACTGGGTATGTGAAGAATGCACCATTAATGAGGGTATGCATGCTGCAACCAAGGTACTATTCTTTTTCCAACTTTATGTTCTTTTTTACTTTCACACATCCCTTTTTAATAATTAAAATCATTATTTAAGACAACTTTTGGTGTTATGAGGGCCTCCAACGAATGATTGAGGAGAAAGCTGCCTTGATAACTTAGAGAGACAACATCATTCACCATCTGTCGGTGGTAGAGGTGAAACTTGCCAAGGTTGATGAATTGCGTGGAAAACTCAAGCAACTAGAGAAGGAGAAGAAGGCCTATAGGCAAAAGGTCACATTGCATGAAGACTGAGCCAAATATTGGCAAAAGAAATGGATTGAGGCATCGGATACCAAGTTAGATATGACGATGCACTTCTCCGAGCTTAAGGTTGATGTGAGCACCTTTACTGTGCGCCTCTAGATATAAGAAACAGAGATAGAGGCCTTCAAGAAGGAGAATAAGTCCTTGAGGTCTCGTCTTCTTCCACGGTTGCTCAAAATGAGAGGCAACGGGAGTAGATCGCTGAGTTAACTCAAGCCAATAAACTTCTTCATACAACTAGTACCGAGCTCACTCAATCCGTTCAAGATGAAAAAGAGAAAGTCTTGGCTACAATTGATAGCTATACTCTGTCATTTGTTAGGAACGACTATATGATGTGCCAGAAAGCCTTGGAAGTTGAAGGCCGGGCTTATTGCTATTGACGAGGAGATCACCAAAGCCCGGAAGTTGGAGTTGGCATCGACAGATAGTCCCGATGGTTCCCTCCCAATGGAAAATGATAATATTTTATTTGTAGGGGGCAGAGGTGATGAATTCCTCCCAAAATCGAAGCCCTTTCTTCTCAAGCGAACATGCTTTCTGCCTCAGACAATGCCCCCGGAGCGTCAGCCTCAAAACTGCCTCCTTCAGCCCTGATTTCTTAGAACTTGTTATTTTTGGTTACTCTATTTTTTTAAAACACCCCTGTAGGACCATGGAGCGGACATAACGTAACCTTTCAAGCGGGTTTTACTTTTTTGTGCTTTTTATCTATCAGTGGGTCACTTTTGGGCTCAGTTGTTATTCTTTGTAACCGGGTTGGCTTCAGCCCGATAGAAAATCTGAATGAATTTCCTTTTTCGCAATTTTGCTTAAGGTTTTCATTTCATGTTTTTATTTTTGGAAGCAAATTTTTATTCCTTCCATAAGTCTATATGTTGATTTTGACTTTCATAAACTTACTTCGTAATTAACAAATTATGAGTTTTTGAAAGTCTTTTAACAACTTTCCATCAAACTTCAATTTATTCCAAAAGATGTATTTTTCCATATTTTATCGGGGCTTCTCGTGGCCTCTATAGTTGATTCCGGACTTTCCTTGGTTTTGGCCAACTTAAAAATATGGTACTTTTAGTATTCGAAGCCTTAACTTTTATTTTCTCTTAAGGTTTTTAATAAGAGAGGACCCTTATTTGTAATAGTGCTATAGAAGAGGACATATCCTGTTCATTATGGCACAAAATCTTTTGATATGTTTAAGACAACATACATTTTTATGTTCGTGATGGAAAAGATTTATTAGTCATAAAAAGAAAATTTCATTGATTCCTTTAACTTTCAAATGTGAAGACAAATGCAAGAATGATCCGGCTGCCATCTAGTGTGTGGTCAGTCCGGTTACATGTAGTTTGACAATCTTGGCAGTCCCCAGCATCTGGGAAGTCCCCGGTACCAGGTGCATTTCCTTGAAGCGTTGACATTTCCTTAAATTTCCTTCACTCCTATACGAGTGTATATGGCCCCCCAGTGTCTGGGAGTTCATGCTGTGAAGACCCGGATACTGGATAACTTTCCTTAATAATAAGACTGTCAATATGCTTATTTCTTGGTGTTGCCTCATTAAAAACCTTACTGAAAAAACCTAATTGAGACAAAAATCGGACGAAGGAAAAAAGAATGCAACACTTGTTTATCTCACTACACGTAGTACTTCTTCAAATGGCTTACATTCCAATTACTAGAAAGTTTGTTTCCATATGGATATGTCAACTGATAAGCTCCTCTACCTCTCTCTACAATACCGGTGATGGTGTATGGACCTTCCCAATTTGCACCTAATTTTCCAGATTTATACTCCCGGGTACTCTGAGTTACCCTCCAAAGCACCAAGTCCCCGAGTTTGAAGTGTCAGATATTTGTGTGCAGGTTATAGTATCGCTCCATTCTTTGCTTTTGGGCTACCATCCTGACATATGCAAGGTCTCGGTGTTCCTAGAGCAAATCCAGGTGCATAGACATTGATTCTGCATTTGATTTGTCCTTTGCCCGGAGATACCTTAAACTGGGAGTTCCAACTTCAACCAAAATCAAGGCCTCTGCACCATAGATCAGGGAAAGAGGAGTTTTTATGATACTCATTTTTGCCGTGGTTTTACATGCCCATAATATTTCTAATAGCATAAAAGGCCAATTTCCTTTTACAACTTCCAATTTCTTCTTCAAGCTATGAATTATGGTCTTGTTTGTCGACTCTGCTTAACCATTTGCATTGGGATGATAAGGAGTGGAGGTGATACTCTTGATGTTCAAGTCATTTAAAAACTTTGTAACTTTGGCCCTAATAAAATTCCAGCAGTTGTTACAAGCTATCTCCTTTGAGATGCCAAAATGACAGATAATATGCTGCTAAATGAAGTCCATCACATCCTTCTCCCGGAGCTTCGTATAAGCTGCAATTTCAACCCATTTAGAAAAATAACCAGTCATAAATATAATTTGAGATACCTGTCCTGGTGCAGCCGGTAAAGGTCCCACTATATCCATCATTCATTTCATGAATTGCCATGGAGATAAAACAGGATGAAACTCCTCTCCTGGTTAATGTAACAGTTGTGCATGGCGCTGACACTTAGCATATTTCTTTATGAACATTTTTGTGTCTTTCTCGATCTACGGATAATAATAACCGGCCTTCATGAGTTTCTCATCAAGGATTCCGCCCCTGAATGGTTTCATCATATGCCTTCGTGGACTTTCCTCATCACATAATCATTTTCATCTAGGCATACGCACCAAGCTAAGGGAGCGTAAAAGCACCGTTGATAGAGTTTCCAATCCACAATACAGTACCAGGCGACTTTGGTCCTCAGAGCTCTGGATGCTTTCGGGTCTTCCGGTAGCTTTCCGTTTATGAGATCGTCCAAGAATTCATTCCTCCAGTCTCAAATTAGGCTAGTTGAATTTACCTCATTGTAAACTATGAAATCTAGTGCCGAGTAGTACAACAACGGAACAACCAATTCAGCTTTAGAACCTTCCGCTTTCATGCTGGAGCCTAAGTTTGCGAGTGCATCTGTTTCTATATTTTCTTCTCGAGGTATATGCACCATCGTCCATTCTTAGAATTGGAACAACAACTTTAAAACCTTCTTGAGGTATTTCGACATACGTTCCTCTTTGGCGTCAAACATCCCATGGACTTGGTTCACTACCAGCAATGAGTCGCACTTGACTTCAATAAATTGGTAGCCTAAGCCTTGGGCTAGTTCCAAACCTACTACCGGAGTGCTATGAATTGCTTGTATTAAAATTTCACTGATGGGAGTATGCAATACTACTCCTAGAATGGTCCTCTTAACGTTGGAGGTACCATCTGTGTAGAGCGTCCAGACCCTAGGGGAAGTCCCCCAGACTAGGATAGCTTCTTTCTCCGCTTGTGGGGTTACTCTCAGACTAAAATCGGCCACAAAATCTGTAAGAACTTGTGACTTTATCACAGTCCGAGGTCTATATTCAATATCAAATTCACTTAATTCTACCGCCTATTTAGCTAAGTGCCCGAAAAGCTCAGGCTTATGTAACACTTTTTAAGTGGAAATGTGGTTACTACGGCAATTGAGTGTCATTGAAAATATAGTCGAAGCTTTTGCAATGACATAACTAAAATAGAAGCCAGTCTTTCGAGCAATGGGTACTGGGTCTCGACCCCAACATCACTTAACTTACGTAATAGATAGGGAATTACGTACCTTTTTCCTCCCGTACCAGAACTACACTTACCGCTACCTCCGAGACTGTAAGATATATGAGTAATTGTTCTCCGTACTTTGAATTTGACATGAGCGGAGGGCTGGATAAGTAGGCTTTCAGGTCCCGTTGGGCCTGCTGTCATTCGGGAGTCCAAATAAAATTGTTCTTCTTTAGAAGTGAGCAGAACCTGTGACATTTTAATGATGACCGGGAGATAAATTTATTCAGAGCCACCACTCACCTGGTCAACCGCTCTATCACTTTCACATCTTCAAGTGTGCCCAGTATGTCGTTAATAACCTTTATTTTGTCAGGGTTTATCTTGATTCCTCTATGAGAAACCAAGAAACTCAAGAATTTTCTGAAACCCACCACAAAAGCACATTTCTCGGGGTTAAGCTTCAAATTAATCTTCCTCAATACCTCAAAAGTTTCATGTAAATGGCTTAAAAGGTCCTCTGCACGAAGACTCTTAATAAGCATATAGTCTATATACACTTCCATAGTTTTTTATATTTATTTTCAAACATTTTGTTTACTAATCTTCGACATGTATCTCCAACATTTTTAATACGAATGACATAACGTTATAGTAGTAGGTGCCAAAAATAGTTAAAAACGATGTTTTCTCTTGGTCTTCTAGGTGCATCCTTATTTAGTTATACCGGTATACGCATCAAGAAAACTCATTATCTCATGCCCGACAATAACATCGATCATTTGATTTATGTTTGGAAACAAAAATGAGTCTTTTGGACATGCTTTATTTAAATCTTCATAACCGATACACGTTCTAAATCTGTTTCCATTTTTAGATACTACGACTATGTTTGCTAACCAATTTAAGTATTTTACCTCCCGGATGGATCCTATATTAAGTAATCTAGCTACCACTTCTTTAACAAACTTGTTGCGAAGTTCGACAATCGGTCGCTTCTTCTGCTGCATGGGAGGGAAACTGAGATCTAGGCCCAACTTATGAGTTGTGACTTCTGGAGGGATGCCAGTCATATATTCATGTGACCATGAAAAGCAATCAATGTTAGGTATAAGATATTTAAGAATTAAATCCTTGAGCTCCAGGGTTAATCCTTGCCAGATATACCTTTATGTCGGGAATTTTTGGGTGTAAAGTAATCTGTTCAAGTTTTTCTATAGTGGACTTGGTGGCATCTGACTCGTCTGGTACCTGAAAGTATTTCGATACATGGTACAGGTCTGAAAACTCTTTTTCTAGGTAAATTGATTTTAGTTCTGCTAGCGAAACCTGACGAACATCTTCCGATGCGAGATTCACTTTCTGTAATTGCTATTTAGGATCTATCACTGCCTCTGGTTCCTCAATGGCGTACATCTCTTTGTAAGCGTGCTGTTCCCCTGGAATTTGCTGAATCCTTTCTGGTGTCGGGAATTTTACCAACAGATGCAATATTGATGTGACCACCTTCATATCATGTATTCATGGCCTCCCAAATATCGCATTATACCTCATGTCACCATCAATGAAATAAAACTTAGTCATCTTAATGACTCCCATGGCGTCAATCGGTAGATCTACTTCCCCTTTCATGGTTTTGCTAGACATATTGAAACTTGAGAGGGTCCAGGCAGCTGTAATAGTTGTCTTCCATATTCATCTCCTCTACGACCTTTAGCTAGATAATAGTAGTTGAGTTCACATGATCGATCAGGACTTTCTTTACCTAGAAGCAATCAACAGGTACCGAGATCACTAATGCGTCATTGTGCGGGAAGATGACGCCGACAATATATTCGTCAGTAAAAGTGAAAGTGATAATATGTTCATCTGGTATCTCCTGTAATCTCTTCTTCCCGGTTACCGAAATCTTTGTTTTTCCCTAGTGAAATATGTAGGGGCATCATTGACCCACCAAAGATCATGTTTATAACATGGAATATGTGGCCGGATTAGGTTTGTCCTCGATGGGTGGACCCCACTCATAGTTGTTATGAGCTTTTCGCTCAAATATTCTTAGAGTTATCCTCTGCTCAGCATTTCTGCCACCTCTTCTCGTAAATGTCTACAGTCTGCGGTTTTATGTCCGTGAGTGCCGTGAAAAACACATCAAACGAACTGATATCATTTACTAGGATCGAATTGCAATGGATTCGAAGGCACGAATGTTGGATGAGTTCTCAGTACCGCCGCTATTTGATCCTCGTTGATATTGAAGTTGTACACGGATAATTTCGATTATCCAGTACCCTTAGTAGAAAAGTTAGATGAATTCCCTTTTTCGAAATCCACCAATCCTTGAATGTTTCGTCCATATCCTCCATTGTTATTTGTCTTTTCAAGGGAGCGAAAACCGTGTCCACCTCCTTGCTTTCCTGGAGTAGGATAAGGTTGGAAGCAGTTTTTCAAGGAGTTCTAGTCTGCTTTGTCTCCTTTGTCTGACTTCCAAAAATACTTCCGGCCTTAGTCCCCAAAAAATCATCTTCTATTCGAATCTTGGACTCATATTGGTTATGCACATCTTTCCAGGCCGTAGCCTGAAATTCCAAGAGATTTTCCTTGAGCTTTCGTGAGACGTCTAAGCTTAAAGGATTCAAACCCTTTGTGAAAGCCTTTGCAGCCCATTCGTCTGGGACTGTGGGTAGCAGTATGCGCTCCTTCTGGAACCGTGAGACAAAGTCCCTAGGAGTTTCGTTTCTCCTTGGCAATGCGAAAGATATCCGTCTTGCACGTCTTCACCTTTCGCGCTCCCGCTTGAGCAATTATGAACATGTCGGCCTGCTGAGTGAAAGATCTGATTGAGTGCTCCGGGAGGAGTGAATACCATGTCAAGGCTTCCTTAGAAATTGTCTTAGCAAACTTCTTGATCAGAACTGATTCTATCTCATATTTCCTTAGATCATTTCTTTTGACGGCCGTGGTATAGGCTATTATTTGCTCTTGTGGATCAGTAGTCCCATCATACTTAGGTATAAATGACATTTTAAACCTTTTGGAGATCAGTTCGGGCGCAACCTCTGGCTTATACGCTAACTGAATAGATATCATCACGTCTAGTCCTTCAACCACAGGCGGGGCTCCCGGTATTTGATTGAACCGGTGCCAGAACTCCTTGCCAATTGTATTCTCCTTCTCTGTGTTGGTATCTACTTTGTTCGTCTTATCCTTTATCAATTTCAAAACCTATTCCTAGAGCAGATTTTCAGGAATGACTTCGCTTTCTAAAGCAACAACATTTCTGGATCTACTCTGATTATTTCGATATCTACGTTGGCATTTGGTGGAGGTCTCGGGTCGTCTGTTGGAGTACTGTCAGCATTCTTGGACATGTATTCTGAATGAAACCGCATTAGACTGTCCAACTGCTTACTCATAGCGGTATTTTGCGCCCTTAAATTTTGTATGTTTTCCTTAAGGAACAAAATTATTGAAAACATTTCTTTGGTTCAAAACAAATTATTGTAGAAGATTTATTAAAATCACTAAATTCGAAATATGGTGAAGTAGTTTCTGGGTGGAGAACAAGTCCTTTGATGGTGTCATCAATGACCTTATTTGTGATATTTCTATCCATTATTATTTTGAAGATTTATAATTCATTTTATTCGACTAAATTTCAATGAACTAGATCTATAAGAAAAATAAAATTCTCGATTTTGGGTCCAAAATAAAAAATTATAGTGAAGGTCGTTTTTCAGTCTAAAAATAAAAATTTCAAAACATGTTTGAATGAGAAAAGCTAAGAGATAAAAATTAATTTTTTATTATAATATATAAAACTAAACAGTGAGGTAATTTACGCTTAATCTGCTCATACAATAATTAGTAAACTTTTGAGAACAAAATATGGACCTGAGTAGGAGTAGCAGTGACAGAGTCAGCAATTTTGTTGTATAGGAAAAAATTCATATAAGACAGTTGTACGAGTTATAGTATGACACGTGGCGTATGGTGCAGAGTCAGGACCACATTATCCTAAGACACTACTGACTATGTATGCGTGGTATCGAGAGCGACACGAGTATGACTGGTACCGGTAATACAGAAGGCTGAGAGCCGTTTGAATTATAATGAGCGGCCGTTACCAAACCGGTCATAGTCTTCCAATGAAGCTTTAATGACATTTATTGAGATATAGATTATCCAACTATTACAACATTCATTCTTCTGTATTAATAAGGGCATATTTCTTGGGCTGTGTACCCGTGTAGCTCATGTATAAATAGGACACATTGTCCCATTGTAAATCATCACATTCTGGTTATTACATGACACTCGCTCATATTCTCTCGATTTATGTGCTTTCATACAAGTTATCTTAGCTTTGCCCATAAGCTGTCACAAGGCTCAGACTAATCATTACTTTACTTTGTCTCATTATTACTTGTTTTCAGTATTATTAATCTAGAATTCCTATCTAACATGTTACTTGAGATCCACGTGTCCTTGACCACATATACAAATTCAACTGTACCGTTTTACGGGTAAACTGTTTGGCACCCACCGTGAGGCATGGATAATTGTGGTGTCACAAGTGACCTCTCTACTAATCTAAAATTTTTCTTTAAGTTTTATTCTTTGTTCAGATAGGATAAATGACCGGAATAGGAGAAAGCAGTCGCATCGTCGGGGACAACACAAACAATCTTGGGTCGAATTATATGCCGATAGGAACCAAGAGACCCAAGGACCCGATGTTTATAGATGGAGTCACATCCGGAGATGGACAAACTCGACATGAGGATGTTCCCACTGATGAAACACATGAATAAGCTATACATAATCTTCGGGCACAGAACGCAGTAATGAGTGAAGAGTTGGAGCGTCTGAAGCGGTTTCAAGAAGATTTCATGTCCAAAAATATTGGCAGTACTTTAACAGGGGAACCAGTGCCTCCCTCAAATGCAAATGGAGAAACTGGTAATGATCAAGAGAGATCAGAAAACAATGGCTCAGAGAGAAAAGCCTCCCCTGAAAATGCATTCCAGGAACAAGTCTTGAAATTCATGAAGAACATGACGAGCAAAGTTTATTCCAATGCAGAGAAGGCGGAGAAAACCATCCAGGAGTTCCGGCACCAGTTCAGCCAGATACAGAGGGCTCCTCCTGTGGTTGATGGTCCGGATGCAAAGCAATATAATCAATTGGCGTATAAGCTAGAGGCTACGCCCGAACTAATTTCCAAAAGGTTCAAAATGCCTTTTGTGGCAAATATGATATAACTACTAATCCCTAGGAGCATATCATGGACTATACTATGGCCGTGAAAGTAAATGATCTAGAAGAACAAGAAATATAAAAGAAATTTGCTAAAACACTTGCTAAGGGAGCTTTGACATGGTATTCCGAACTCCTTGAGCATTCAATCGGTTTGTTCGCCAGCTCACCGACATGTTCATAAAGGCTCATGAAGGGGCCTAAAAGGTAAAGACATACAAGGCAGATATCTTTCGCATTGCACAAGGAGAAACAAAACTCTTTAGGGACTTTGTTACACGGTTACAGAAGGAGCGGATATTGTTACCAGCAGTTCTGGATGAATGGGTTGCGGAGGCTTTCATAAAAAGTTTGAATCCGGCAAGTTCGGATGCCTTCTAAAAGCTAAAGGAAAATCTCTTGGAATTCTAGGCGAAAACTTGGGATGGTGTGCACAACCGGTATGAATCCAAGATACGTATTGAGGATGATATGTTTGGATCTAAAGTCGGGAGGTTCTTTGTAAAGCTTGACAAAGGATCCGGAACTGACTGAAATTTCTCGAAGAACCGTTATCAACCTTATCCTACTCTAGAAAAGTATGGAGGTGGACATGGTTTTTTCTATTTTGAAAAATCAAATAACAAAGGAGGCTTCAGACAAAACAATCAAGGATTGGTAAGTTTCGATAAAGGTAACTCATCTAAGGGTATCAAGTACTCAAAATTGTCCTAGTATAACTTCAACATCGATGAAGAGCAAATAGTGGCACTACTGCGAACTCATCTGGCATCCCGACCACCGAAATCACTGTAGTCAGATCCTAGCAAAAGAGATCAGTCTGTTTGATGCGATTTCCACGGTACACACGGACATAAAACTGCAGACTACAAACATCTATGAGAAGAGGTAGCAGGAATGATAAGTAGGGGCCACCTCCAAGATTACTTGAGCGAAAGGGCTCACAATAATATTGAGCGGGGACCTCCCACAAAAAATAAGTTGAATCCAACTGCACCACCCCATGTTATAAATATGATTTATGATGTGTCGATGAACTCCGCTACATCTTTCACCGCGGCTAAGAAGACAAAATTTTCTATAACCCAGAATGAAAGATTTCGGGAGATACCTGATGAGCATACTATCTTGTTCATCGAAGAAGATGCCGCCAGTGTGAGTTTCCTTCACAATAATACACTGGTGATCACAGTGCTTATTGATTGCTTTCACGTGAAGAGAGTTGATTCCGGAAGCTCAACTAATATAATCCGACAGAAAGTAGTGGAAGAAATGAACATGGCAGACAAGATAGTTCCGGCCGCCAGAACTCTATTACGTTTCAATATGTCAAGTGAAACCACAAAAGGGGAAGTAGATCTATCGGTGGACACGATTAGAGTTATTAAGTTGACCAAGTTTTATGTCCTCGACGAGGACATGAGATATAATGCAATATTCAGAAGGCCGTGGATACATGATATGAAGGCGGTCACGTCAACACTGCATCTATTGGTGAAATCCCTATACTAGAGGGGATTTAAAAATCTGGGATGAACAACCCACTGCAAGGAAAATGTATGCCATAGAGGAACTAGAGACGTCGGTAGATCCCAACTAGAAATTACAGGAAGCGGAGCCTAAAAAAACTTTAAGGCAAGCAATACACAGTCCTCCGTTGACTAACAATGAAGCATAGTATGAGGCTTTGTTGCAGGTTTAGATCTAGCCCAAGTATTAGGCTTATAAATCATTGAAGTCAAGTGTAACTTACTGTTGGTAGTTAACTAAATCCATGGAGTGTTCGAAGCCAAAGAAGAATGCATGTAAAGATACCTTGAAAAGGCCTTGAAACTTTTGTCTCATTTCCAAGAATGGACGGTGGTACACATACCCTAGGAAGAAAACATAGAGGCAGATGCACTTGCAAACTTAGTCTCCAATATGGAGGCCAAAGGTTCTAAAACCGAATCGGTTGTTCAATTGTTTCATTCAGCATTGGATCCCATCGGTTACGATGAGATAAATTCTACCAGCCTAACTTGGGACTGGAGAAATGAGGTCTTGGACTATCTTGTACACAGAAAGCTACCGGAGGACCCGAAAGCATCTAGAGCTTTGAGGACCAAAGCTGCCCGGTACTATGTCCTAGACAGAAAACTTTATCATATATATTTCTACAGTCCCCTAGCTCGGTGCATAGGTCCCGACGAAGCTGATGACGTGATGAGGGAAGTCCATGAAGGCATTTGTGGAAATTATTCAGGAGCGGAATCCCTAATGAAGAAGCTCATGAGGGTCGGTTATTAGTACCCCCAGATCGAAGAAGATACAAAAATGTTAGTACGAAAATGTGATAAGTGTTAGCGCCATGCACAATTGCTACACCAATCGGGAGAAGAACTGCATCCGGTGGTATCCCCGTGGCCGTTCATGAAGTAGGGGATCGACATTGTCGGACCCTTGCCAACAGCACCAGGACAGGTATGTCAAATTATATTTATGACTAATTATTTCTCTAAAAAGGTTGAAGCAAGAGCTTACACAAATATACGTGAGAAACAGGTGAATGGCTTCATATGACAACACATTATTTGTCATTTTGGCATCCCGAAGGAGATAACTTGTGACAATGGCCAGAATTTTATCGAAGCTAAGGTCATGAAATTCGTTGATGTCTTAAATATCAAGTGGATCACATCTACTCACTATCATCCTAGTGCAAACGAATAAGCAGAGTCGACTAATAAGACTATAATCTAGAATTTAAAGAGGAAGTTAGAGACAACTAAAGGAAATTAGTCGGCTATGCTGTCAGATATATTATGGGCGTATCGAACAACGACAAAAATGAGTACCAGAGAAACTTTTTTTCCTGATCTGCGGTGCAGAGGCCTTGATCCCGGTAGAGGTGGGAACTCTCAGCTTGAGATATCTCTGGGATGATGACAAATCAAATAAGGAGTCAATGTCCGTGCACTTGGATTTGCTCGAAGAACGTTGTGATTTAGCATACGTTCGGATGGTAGCCCCAAAATAAAGAATATAGCCATACTACAACCGACGCACAAATCTATGACATTTCAAACTTGGGAACTTAGTGCTCCGGAGGGTAACTCAGAGTACCCGGGAGCATAACGCAACGAAAAACTAGGTGCAAACTGTGAAGGACCATATACGATCATCGGTATTTCTGGTAAAAAAGCTTATCAGCTAACAAATCAATGAGGAAATAAACTTACAAGTAATTGGAATATAAGTCATTTGAATAAGTACTATGTGTAGTAAGATAGAACATGCGGTGCACTATTTTTCCCTTTCTTCCGATTTTTGTCTCAATCGGATTTTTTCGGCAAGAGTTTTCTGAGGCAGCATCATAAAATGAGCATGTTACTTGTCTTACTACAGCGAAGAGGTGTCAAGTATCCGAGTCTTCATATCATGAACACCCAAATACTGGGAGGCATATACACCTGGAATGGAGTGGAAGGAAATTTTATGAAATTTTAACAAAATGTTAGCGCTTTCGATATTGGAGACTGCCGGATAGTTAGAATACTGGGGAATGCTCGGATATTCAGATTATATGTAACCGAACTGACCATACTAGATGACAGCCGAATTATTCTTGTACTTATCTTCACATTTTTAAGTCAAAGGAATCAATAAAAATTTCCTTTTATGATTAATGAATCTTTTCCATCACGAGCATAAAAACGTATGTTATTATCTAAAACATATAAAACATTTCATGCCATAATGAACATAAGACGTCCTCTTCTACAACACCATTAAAAATGAGGGCCCTCTCTTATTAAAACCTTAACAAAAATGTTAAGGCTTTGGATACAAGAAATACCGGGGGTTTACGTTTTTCGGAACCAAGTTAAGCCCGAAACTAACTTTGAAGGCCATGAGAAGCTCCAGTTTAAAGATGAAAATAAAAATATATCTTTACAACTAAATTATTATTATCAGAAAGATTTTACGCTTCGAAAGCTTAGCCAGTTCCGGTAAAATGAACCTTAAAGTTAAGTTCTGATTCATAAAGCAAAGTAATAATTTTGTAACTAACGATTGCTTATGGAAATAAATAAAGAATGAAAACCTTATGCAGAATTGCAAAAGAAAGAGAAAAGTTCATTTATATTTTCCGGACTGAAAACTGTCCAAATACAAAAGATACTAACTGGGTCCAAAATTGACCCCGTAACAAAAAATAAAAAGCTGAAACAAAAACCCGCGCGAATGGTTATTGCCTGCCCGCTCCATGGTCCGCCGAGGGTGTTTCAAGTGTTGTCAACAAAAATAAAAAGACTAAAAGATCAATTGGAAGGGGGGTCATCATCATCACCAGCTCTCTACCAGCTTCTGCATATGAATCCTCTCTATCTCCTCGTAGAGCTTTCAACGATAACTCAATATCATGGAGGTCGACTTCTGCGTCCAGGAGTTTAGAAGGGATATCAATCCCTGACTTCTGGCCTCTTCAAGGGTGTCCATGGGAATCTTTAGGACGGCCAAGTCTCTTCGAAGCTTCCATCTTCAATATTTAGCCTGGAGCTCGTTGATGATATGCTCGGACGCATGCAGTTGCCCTCGGGCTTCTGTCAAATCGGCTGCTAACCTCACTGTCCTCTCTTGAAGGGTTACATAAGCGGTGGATAAAGTTTGAAGGTAATTTTCTAAGTAACAGAGAGAGTCAATAACATCCTGCAATCGAAGCTGGAGGGAGGCCTAAAAAGAGTTGTGAGTCTCTAAGATCTACTCGGAGGTCTTCAACTTCTGTACTGATATTTTGGATTTCTTCCTTCAACTTGTTTTCTTCAGGGTGGGGCCCATCACTTTAGCCAAATCCACAGTAGAGAGAGTAGAGGCATGCCCCTGAATGAAAAGATTGCATCGGTAAAAGGATGTGAGTTTATAAAGAACATTAAATAGGAAGGAGTATTCTACTTGTAGAAACAAATCTGCAAGATGAGCAAAAGAAGCCTCTAGGGTAGCATGGGGAGATTTCCGTGGGGAAGAAGCAGATCTCCCGACCTCAGTTCCGGAAGTAAGGATGGAGTTGTGCTTAGCAGGATCCTCAGGAGGAACGGGCGTCTCCGCCTCCGGAGTATCTTGCCAAGGACTACCTAGGTCGGTGCTTTCCTTTGTCACATTTTCCTCATCATCAATTTGAATAACACCCGCCTTATCCTCCGCTTGCATCTCTTTCAAGTACTCCGTGAGTCGATGGTGGTTTCTTACCCGGGAACTAATTCCTACCGGGATCTCGGGAGCCTCATCTCAAGATTTTCATTTCCGGTTGCTAGAAGCAGACTGGAGGATGTTCAATAGAGCAGCCGCATGAGATGACACTTTTTTGGCTGTGGACTTTCGTACCGAGAGCCCTGCGAGTGGAGAAAATATTTTAAAAAAGAGTCCCGAGAAATCTGGGATAAAACATGTATAAAAGAGAGAGTCTGGGCTAAGGCTTACCGCGGTATTTACCATTCCACCATACAGAGGTAATACTCTTCCAGGACCTAGTGTTGTTGGGGGAGGCATGAAGAAGATTTACCACCCATTCAAAAATCCCTTAAATAAGTTGTGGCTCAACTAAAACCGCTGAAAAGTTATAACACTTGAATTAGAAAGGATTTTTTCTTTGTTTGGGTTTGTTGGGAAAAAAATACTCAGTGAAGAATTCCACTCTTTCGGAAAATGATCCAAAGAAGGTTGATGGATTTGGTCTGTTTTGATTAAAATAAAATGGGTCAACCAACCTCGATCGTGGTCATCTTCCGTATTAATGAGGCTGCGGATTCCCCCAGGGTATAGATAGATAATTCCACCTCGTAAAACCCTAGGGTAATAGAGGAGGAGAAGGTGGTCGATAGTGAATGGAGCATTGGCAGTGTTGTCTAACATCTGAATGTAGTAGACTAATCTCTAATTTTGCAGAGCAACTTGGCCTAAGAAATCCTCGACATGTTCGTAGATTTTTTGAATGCGAAGATCTCCTGAGAAGTCAAATCCCGAAGGAAATATTTCGGCAGCTGTAGAATGGAAGTCAATTTTCTGAGTTGCAGAAGAAATGGGATCCTTCCCATGACGGCAACTTGGAGGGTTGTCATTACCTTCAGGGGAGTGAGAAGGAGAAGATTTGGTAAAAGACATGGATGAAGAAGTTTATTGAGAAAGAAGGAAAGCAAAGTTTTCAAGAAATCTTGTGAAGTATGTGGTTGCTTTTTGTGAAATATTTGGCCTCCTATTTGTGATAAAAAAATATAATGCTTTGGAGTTGAAAAGATGTGCACCATCATTGCTACAGTTTACGTCGATCAGAGTGATGGTTCAGTTGTTGCCATTTCAGAAGCATTGAATGGATGTGACGTTTGACAAATTTTGTAATCATTACGATTCAAATTTCCCACTGAAGTACTAGGTTTATTCGGTTGGTAGTTCAAATTCACTTCCCGGTTGCACAAGAGTCATACCCTAAAAGTGCAGGGACTATCTGTATATGGCAAAATTCGTATAAGAAAGTTGTACAAGTTATAGTATGACACATGGAGCATGGTGCAGAGTCAGGACCACGTCAGCCTAAGGCACTACCGACTAGGTACGCGTGGTACCGGAAGCGACACGAGCATGGATGATACCGGTAATACAGAAGGCTGAGAGCCGTTTGAATTGTAACGAGCGACCGTTACCAAACTGGTCATACGTCTTCCAATGAAGCTTTAATGATATTTATTGAGATATTAATTATCTAATTATTACAACATTCATTCTCCTGTATTAATGAGTGCATATTTTTTGAGTTGTGTACCAGTGTAGCTCATGTATAAATAGGACATATTGTCCGATTGTAAATCATCACATTCTGGTTATTACAAGTTACTTGCTCATATTATCTCGATTTATGTGCTTTCATACAAGTTATTGTAGCTTTTCTTAGAAGTTGTCACAAGGCTCAGGCTATTCATTACTTTACTTTGTCTCATTATTACTTGTTTTCTGTAGTATTAATCTAGAATTTCTATCTAACGTGTCACTTGAGATCCACGTGTCCTTGATCACGTATATAAATTCATGTCGGCGTTTGGTACATTCGTTCCTTCTTTAAATTATTATTGTTGCTTTATTTTAATTATCGCACTTAATTTCATTATCTTTAATTATATATTTGCATAATTAAAATGGAAGGATTAAGAGGTATGTTTAAGGGTAAGAGTAAGAGTGCTTCTTCTAGTAGGGGTAACAAGGACAGGGGTACTTCTAGTCATCCTATTGCTAGACAGGATGATTTGATTGATTAGACTCATATAGATGAAACTGAATTTTTTAATGATATACCATTAGACGATGATATATTTTTGCAACTCAACCAGACTTTAATTTAGAAGATAATCTAGATGACACACCAACTAATCTAGATGACACACCCACCAGTGCACCTCAAACTAAAACTGAAACGCCTCTTATTCCCCCTAGTATGAGATGCGGCCCAACACAACGAAAATTAAAATCAGATGCATGGGCTTTTTTTGATAGGGACCAAGAGAATCAAGTAGTTAGATGTTAAATTTGTAAAAATGTTTATAAATTTAAAATGGGAAAAGGTTAGGGTGGGACGGAAGGTTTATTGAGACACGTACAAAACTTTCACAAAGCTAGGTGGGATGAATACGAGACTACAAAGTCGGGTGCACCAATGCGCTCTTAGTCGGGACAAGGTTCACATAGTGCCCCAGACCAAGTACATGGTCAAATTAACCCGATGACGGGGGGAATTGTAGGCCCTAAATACGATAAACATAGAGATAGGGAAGCAATAGCAAAATTAGTTGCGATGGAGGGTTTGCCTTTTTCATTTCCTTCATCTCCTAGTTTTATTCATTACATTAGAGATATGTATAATCCTGCTTTTAACGTTTTTCCTAGATCAACTGTTAGCAGAGACGTTTTTAAATTTGCACATGAATATCAACAATATTTATGTTATTCATTATATCATTTTCCTGGCAAAGTATCTATCACGTCTGATATAGGCCGTAGTACTAACGGTCATGATTATTTAACTGTAACATGTCATTGGATAGATTATAAATGGTCTATGCAAAAACATATTTTAGCATATAGATATATTGATGATAGGCACATCGAAAATTTTATTCCAGAAAATATTCATCAAGTTTGCGATTATTATGGTATAACTGACAAAATAATGACTGTTACGTTAGATAATGCTTCTTCTAATAGTTATGCTATTAGTCTTTTAAAAGATCTTTTAACTCCATCTTTTCCTAATCATTTTCATATAAAATGTGCGTGCCATATTTATAACTTAGTTGTAAAGGATAGTGTATCACTTTTTGAAGACATTCTTAATAAAATACAATTTGCTAAACTTTATTTTTAGAAGTAATAGAATACAAAGAAAAAAAGAATATAAAAAAACTTGTCACAATTGTGGACTACCATATAGAAAAATTCCCGAAGAAGTAGCGACTAGGTGAAATATTTATATGAACAACTACTTGTTGCTTATGATTATAGAAGACCTATAACTTTATTTTTTAACGCCCATAATCGAAATCAAATTGATATGGTTGTAGATAACGATTGGGAAAAATATTCAGAACTTATTGTATTTTTAGAGAATTTTTTTCAAGCAACTAAAGAATTTTCTAGTATATATTATCCTACTATTTTAACTATGTTATTTTATATAGCTTTAATATTTTATTACTTAGTGAATATATGGAAAAATCATCTTATAAGGCACCTATTAAAAATATATTTATCAAATTAAAAAAATATTTTTTCCTATTCCCACTATTTATATTATTGGTGTTGTATTAAATCCGACTATTAAAATAGACGGTTGTAAAACACTTATTGAAACTATTTATGATTGTATAACAATACTTCCACCTCCAACTCCAAAAAATCCAAATGAACAACCACCTAAGGAAAAAAATTAAAGAAGAAGTTTTGTTTAGCATATACGATGAATGCAAAAAAGTATAAACGCATTACCAACAAAAAAGTGCTAGCAACCAACCGGCTTCCATACCACCTTCTTCTTGTTCAATACAACCTCAAAAAGACATGTTGTTTATGCGGCTAGTATTGAAAGCCTTAAACATATAATGTTTAGTGGTACCACTACTAATCAAGTTAGCGAGTTTGATATTTTTATTTTACAGGGTGTTGGTCCGTACCAAGCAGTTCTCAATGAAGAAGGACGTGAAGACTTGCAAAAATATTGGAGGGAGAATGAAAAGACATTTCCGACACTATCAAAGATGACCCGAGATGTGTTGAACATTCAAACGTCATCAACAGCGTCTGAAAACATTTTTTCTGCCGGAAGATTTCAAATAGGAGAGCACAGACACTCATTAGCGGGAGACAACTTGGAGATTGTAGTTTTATTCAGAGATTGGATACGAGCGGAGCGTAGAAGGTGCGGTCAACCGGAGATCATCGAAGAAGACGATGAAAACTACAACGAAATCTTATCCGACTGAGGTGGAAGCGACGTCGAGCAATTTGACCAACAAATTTCAATTCCAACCGAAGAACCACAAGACATTGTGAAGAAACTAAAAAAAGTGTTTATAAATATGTAATTTTTTTAATTGTAATTTTACTATGTTATTTGCAACTTTCAACACTACAAAGTTGCAATTTTGAAATTGTATTACAAAAAAAATCATATTTCTATTAAATAATATAAGAGGCATAAAAACAGTCTTGAGATGTTTTTATTACACTATCTTGTTCAATTATTGAGGTGTTTATATATGTTAAAATTAAGTGCAAAAAAATAATAATCTAAAAACCCGATCCCGACCCGCCCACGGCGCGATAAGACCGGTCCCCTTTTCCGACGGGACTGGGAACGGGACATCGGCGGATCCCGCCAGTCCCGCCGGAGGACCGGTCCCGCCCTCCCCAGTCTCGTCGGGTCCGTCCTGCAGGGACCCGCCCCGCCTCGCCCCGGACCTGGCTCACTGGGTCTGAACCCAAGCTTCTGGAACGGACGCCTCTTTCAGAGAAGTTCCACTCAATGAAAAGTTACTTGGTGGTCGTCACTCCGAATACAAATTTTGGATCTTAGTTACAGTCTCTAACTATCCAATGAGAACTTTCTCAAACTTCTTCACTTGGATTATTAGTTTTTGCAAGTTCTTGGAGCGTTAGCATTTGGTTAAATTCCGCTCAAGAAAGTGGCGCTTAACGTGACTGTGGCATTTCGAACAAGTAAGTTCTTCATATTCTCCTTTCTATTGCTTGAATTTAATTCTCAACATTTATAACATGATCTTAATTACAGTCTTTGTTATGTTAAAGTCTCAATTTGCAAAAAGTACTGCGCCAACAATTGTACGACTGTATTTATATATCATACTTTATGGATTGGAATTGTTCTAAATTTTTTTGTTTGTTTGTTCTACTGTTTTTTCTTTTTTTTTCATTTCGATTTCTTTTCTCTACTGATTAGGAGGTTTGTGACACTACAGATTAGTTTGCGGAAGTTCGTCAATTTGATTCCTCTTCTACTATTAACTTAGATTATTACTTTGCAGATCTTGATTTTTTTATAACTATTGTATATAGTGTTGTTTTAATCTTTTCAACTGCTAGATGAGAGGTATGCAGAGCATAAATATTCAACGATTTTGTCAAGCTATTGACAGGTAGAAAATTTTATTTCACTGCATAAAATACAGATAATAGTGTGTTGCTTTCGAATAGTCACAAAAAAATACACCTCTAAGCTTTGTTCTGCAAATGAGCAGGAGATCCACTACTAGAGAAAAAAAGTTTTCCCCACCGACATTCGGTGGAAAATGTATGCTATGAAATATGATTTTCCCACCTTATTTTCATCGAACTAGGCCAACTCACTAGGAAAATGCATTATGGGAAATAGGTTTTCACTAAAACACTGAAAAACTTCTTAATTTTTCCATATGAATTTTTAGATTTTTTCATACTGAATATTTTTTAGTGGAAACTAGAAAGTTTTTAGTAGTGATTTGATATCACACAAAAATTGAGAAAATTACAATTTCGAAACCTCATGTTAGTGGGTTGTTCTCCTTTCAATTTCAAGGCTTTCCACATGGCTGCTAAATTGGATAGAAGATTTACTTTAATCTTTAACAACACATTATTTCCACATTATAATCCCTTACAGGATAAAAGTTATGTAATGGGTAGCTATATAATCTTTATTTCTGTGGTGATTGGTCAAGCAAGAAGCTGTTTCTAGTATACCTAATAAAATGATGTCACGTTCAAGAAAAGGTGCAGAAGTGTCCTGCTTGAAGTTATGTATTTATATTGAAGATAAAATTGTAGGGTTTTTGTTGGGTTGTTATATGCCGCGGATATTGAAAATTTATTTCAAACCCAACAAACGTAGAACTGTTTGAGTATAGATAATTTTAAACTTTAAACATAAGACTTGAATGGTACTTACATGTTTACAATATCTGGAATCTTTATCAACTGTGGGTGTGCACGCGAATGCCCTTTCGATTGCAAGCTCCAAGCTTCAATGTATTCCTCATTTGGAAAGCTAGGAAATCTGGCAGAGGTTCCAGAGAGTGTTTTGATTCTGAGTCTCTAAGACTTAGAATAATGATATGAAAATCAAGTGTAATGAATAATGAAGTGTAGGTCTTTATTTCTAGGTGAAAAATTAGGTCAAACCGGATTAGGGTTTGACCTTGAGCCTGACCCAAAATTCGAGACAAATTAGGTCATGGCGCCGCGGCCCTTTGGTGTGGGCGCCGCGACGCTGACGTGGCCCTACACTGTCTCGTTTTATTTTCGGCACATTCTTAATTAAATCCAAAATCTAATTTTGACTTAATTAAAACAATCATTATTCATTTAAATATCTCGATTCTAAATCGAATATTTAATACTCTCTCAATACATCCTTAGATCGAAAAGACAATCGACATAGTGTGACCCTACAAGCCTTCACATCTCGACATTAATCAAATTAAGGTCTACGCAGAACTCCTAGACGGCACCGCAAGATGAACTCAATATGTAAAGTATGTTTACACGAATCCAGTAAACTTAACCTCTATGTGGTAAGATAAAATCCTTTCATTCACGACATACCCGATCAAGCTTAGGATTTGTCAAGTGTCTATCCAAATGGCTTAATCATTGTATCTCATCTACATTAGTTGACAACTAGACCATATTCTAAGTATGTCTATTGCGTTGGCCAACGACTTAGCCAACCTAATATCACTGAGAAGCTGAGTGTTCTCTCGAATATACATTCGAGGAATGAATCCTAGTCTTGGCTCAACTACCACCTTTAATCCACATCGTAATGTACCCAATAGAAGTCGTATCTCAACCTATAAGGCATTGGAGCTTAGGACAAGATCAAAGTATATTACTTTGTAGACAAGGTGCGCATTGACCTCAAGTCTAATGACCTCTATCTCCCACACGCTGATCATACTTTAGACAAGTATAACAAACAGTATATCAGCAGGGTATACCAATACTTCCAAAGTATCCATGTGTCCATCACGAGTAGCCATTACTCGTAGCAGGTGAGACATACTACATCCTCTAAGGATGTGATGCAGACCACATGTCGACTTATCACATATCATCGATATCCCATTCTCGATGATCATTAGTCGAGACTATTTTAAGAGTTACGTTATAATATTAATATCTCACATTATTAATAACAACGTAACCTCTAGGGATGCATATTATAGAATATTATATACAATCAACTAATAATTCAATAATTGCAAATGTCAAAATATTAATCTCCATTAATAATAATACGAATGTGTATAAAGTACATTTATTCTAATACAGATTGTCTCTAGGACATACATATACTTTTAAAAATTGGATAAATACTCAAAGGATTTACGATTAGATGATGATACAAAAAAACAAAAATTGGCAGGTTTAAACCATATGGAGAAGTTCAAGAAAGCCAAAGTATGGGTAGCCTAAGCGTTTCATTGTATTCTGTTTCTCCAGGAATGATAAACTTTATATCGCACTTTTAAGAGGGATATAGATATCGATAATAAGATAACTGGTAATGATAGATTAATCGAATGGATAAAAAGTACATACACTCGAAATATCGTATATAAGGAAATAAGTTTAAAAAAGTCACATAATCTAATTAACATTGATAGTCGTAGGTTTAGACGATATTCAATTATCTTGATTTCGAAAATAAATTAGCATACAACAATCCACATTGATTATTCACATAAACTTATATTTTATTCTTTCATGTTAAATTTATTTTAGTAATATTGATATTAGTTTACTGAAAATGTATACTACATGACTTGGTATACACAATGCACGTGCCAAGAAATTAATTATTATTATAAAAACATGAATATAAATGTTGGTTGACCAAAATATCCTTCAAATATTGAACGATTTTATACCCTTAGTAAACTCTAATCCTATTTCTTTTCTATAATATCAATGTACAAAAATGTAAAATAATTCACTAGTTGTATAGTCCAAATCAAAATGTAAAATGGTGTATTCTTATCTATAAAAAAGATAAATCTGTAACATAACAATTCCAATCCTATTCATAATATAATTCTCGGAAACGGTAGCTTCCATGATCAAACTATTAAGGTTGGAGATCGTATATACTCCTTTAGACTTTAATTAAAGTTCAATCATATTTAATTTTCAATAAAATTAATAGTCATTAAGCACTTATCTCATTCAAAGTAATTAACTTCAAATAACGAGACTTTACACCCTATGTCAATGTGGTATAGTTACAACATCATTTAACCCATATACTAATATTTATCTATCTATATTTATTATAAAAGCACGAAATTAAAATAGTAAATGAGCGATGAAACATTTCCCAAAATGTTGATGAAATTTATTGTGAACTTGAAAAGTTAGTGTTATTACAAAATTGGGAATGTTAGATTTTTTAATAGCATCTTTTATTTCACTATTAAATTTAATGTCTAATTAACATTTTTGTAATATAATGTAATTACAAGTTACTATCGTTTTTCTGTGTGAAAACTTAATAGGGAATAATGTGCAACGCACATTCGTAGAGACTAATATATATATATATATATATAATTTTTTTGGCGAAGAGTGTTCGATTAGCTGGGTTGTGGCTCTGCCACTGAATTGAAGTTAGGCTAATTTCTCGATTGTTCAAACAGGGAAGTAACAGCATGGTCCTATAGGCTATACGTAACCGTCGGGCACACAAAAGAATAGTAGTTGGACAAACTGGAACCAAACGGGGAGGAACGGGGGGGGGGGGGGGGGGGGGGTAAGCTGTCTTATTAGAATATTAGAAGCTTTGAAGAGTCCGTTGACCTGAGTTTACCTTTTGAGGATTTTGCAATTATGTGTGTTGAGTAAAAATTCATAGGATACCATGTTTGATCGCTTGCATTTAATTTGTACCCAATTTTTAAAATAAGTTTAACTGATATCCAATTTAGGTGAACTTCGAATAAAATTTCTTTTCCTTTGCTTACAGCCTGTTTGGATTGTCTTATTTTAGGTGATTTTAAGCATTTTTGTAGTCTTTGGTAAGATAAAAAAAAGTGTCTTTAAACATTTATTTTAAAGTTAAAATAATAAAAATAAGTCAAAAGTCATAAGTTAGAATTCCTAAACTATGCCGTAAGTTATAAGCCATAAGTTATAAGCAGATCGACTCTTATTCTTCTTCCACTTCAAGAACTTTGCTTGGTATTGATTAACAAAAGTTTCATGGTTTGTCATATTGCAAAATCTCCAGTAAAATTTTGTTTATTTTTGAGTTAATTTCGAACTGAAAAAGAATAAATTAGCTTGAGGAATGAAATAAAATGAAAGTACCATGAATGAAATTATAGTTTTTGTCACGCCCTAAACCCGATTCTGGCGCAACAAACATTCGATGCTAAGGAACCGTAGTGGAAGCACCTTATAAAGTAGAAATACAACAAACTGTCCCGGATTTATATTCATCTACCCATTTAAATCTCAACTGTAATTAAGACAATTATAAGTGGTAGTCGAAATGATGTAAATAATTATAAGTCTGAAAATTCGCTAAGCATGGCAAAACGCCCAATGAATCAAATAGTGACTTCAACAACTACCCACAATACTGCTATTTATCTATGGAGTTTCTAAGAGGAATAAATAAAAAGGTCTAACTTTGGGACGCAACCTGAAAATTGAAAGCAATAAAACTAAAGATAAATGGGGTCCCACAAACAAGTATGTGGGATCACTAATAAGTCAAGAAAGCAACAAGTTCACCTACTCCGTACGAATGTCACGAACCTTTTCTTCTTCGTTACCTAATATATTATCAAAAATATTGATAATATGCCTAAGTACTGGGTACTCAGTGAATATCTACGGGATAATAATTATATAGCAAAATATACAAGTCATAAGTATAATTGAAAACAGTGTTAAGAAACAGTTCAACACGAATAACGTGCCATGAGATCTAGTATAACTCAATGATGAAGAAATACTCACTTTAAATCATTAAGTCATTTTTCATTACCTTAAGTTATTTCAATTGAATCCAAACTCATCACATGCCAATTCATGGGAAACCACAATCGTGCCAATACATGCCCAAAATAATAGTAGTGAATGAATGACCACTTTAGGTTCCGTAAACTTCATAGAAGCACCACATTGGGGCTACAGATCCACAATGGCTACCCTTCCACCCGTATAGCTAGGCAAATACCACATTGGGGCTATCAATCCTCGTGATCACTCTTACTCCCGAATGGGTAGGCTAACTCCACTAGCATTCATAGTAACTATTCTTCCTGCCGAGTAGCTAGGCCAAGCATAGATAATAGAATTCATGGCATATTAACTGAATCACAATCATAGCATAGAAGCCGAATCGTTCATTATGATTATATTCATCATCCCATTAATAGGGGTATATCAAGTCATTAATCAATTTAGAAACCGTGTTCAAATCATTAATCAATTTTACTTTAACGAAATCCGCTCATAGGGAAAAACACATTAAAGATCAAGTTTTTGAAAATAAGTTTAAGCCATCCCTTATAGTGATAAATCATATTCAAAGATCAAAGATTTATAATTCATTATCAATTAGGGGAATCACGACTACACATAGATAATATCACAAACATAAGGCTCAATGCGGGATTGTCCCTCACGCACACGAAATCTTACCAACGAAATTATTTTTAAAATTGAAAGTATATTCGAAAGAGACATACCTCATATCCGCTAAGAATTCCATAAATTCACCCCACGACGTTCAATGGTAGCTCTACAATCAATTATGATGATAAATATTAGAGCTTTTCTAAAATTCTATGAATTCCCATCATTTTGAAAAATTAGGGCTTTTATGTAAACATTGTACTCTTGACATCTCATGAATCACCCATGGATTCTAAAGCATTTCAAATGATACCCAAAACTAACCCCATAACAATACATGAATCAAGGAAGCTTACCTCACGAATATTTCTCGACGATTCTTCTCTCCAACCGTTCTTGAATCGAATTCTCGCAATATATAAAATGGATGATGGTTATACCGTTAATCTTTGTTAAATTGACATAATAATCATAGGGTTTGAGTAGGACATCACATTGGATGTTTTGGGGAAGCCGTATGATGTTTTCTCTCCAAAAAGTTGGTTTAGAACGAAGTGGGAAAAGTTTTACGAAGTTGGAAGTTTATAAAATTCGAGAAAACTCTCTACCAGCCAAAATTTGGCCGTGTGCGGCGTGTGGTTCATCGTGGCCTGCATCACTCATGGTACACTTTTGTCAGAAGTCAATTTTTTTCGATCCATGGAAAATTGTTTGGCGCAGCGCAGCCTGCGTTGCGTACCACTTATTTTTTCTGAATCAACAGTATTTGGTAAATTATGGATAACTTGTCATACCGATATTAGATTGAACCAACATTTATATCATTGAAAAGGTATTTCAGAGAGCTACAACTTTCATATTTTGTGTTTTTTCCAGATTCTCCATGAATCTATGAGTTATACTCGCTAGAAGTCAGACCTAGTGTAAACTTAATCGACAATAGCAATTTTTACGCACTTCACTTTTCGCCTTGATTTTTCACGCATACTTATTTTGATAGGAATTCATATTTCTAAAATATCATATTATCACTCTCTTAATATATTCAAACCAAACCTGAATTTACAGAGTGTTATATTATCCCTCCGTGGGATCATTCGTCCTCGAATTAAAGTCACAACCTAAATTCAACTAAGGCCTAAATTTTCAAAAAAAATTGCTAGAGCTTCCTTTACAACTAGAGCGATCTCAGAAAATTAAAACGCAGCGAACAACCAAAAAAACAACATGGTCCTCACAGATACCCTCACAACTAGAATACCTATCAATAAAAGTATATTACAACTTCATACCATTAGTCAACACTTGAGTAATTGCAAATAACTTGAAGGTTCAACACATACCTAAAATTAGAGAAAAAGTGAGGGTGTTTCTTTTCCATGTCCTCCTCTGCCTTTGAAGTCGCTTCTTTGGTATCATGATTACGCCACATAATTTTAATAGAAGCTACATCGTTAGTTCTCAATCTTCTAACTTGACGATCTAATATTTGTTTCGATTCTTCATTTATTTCAATTTCTTCATGAGTGAAGTTATGAGAAGTACCACATTTATACTACCTCAACATCGAAATTTAAATACAAGATGCGCCATAGACATCTCAAACTGTAGATTTGACTCGTAAGCCACCTTCCTAATTCTTCTTACAATTGCATAAGGCTAATAAAACGAGGACTAAGTTTGCCCTTTATACATAACATCATTACACCCTTCATTGGTGAGACTTTCAAGAATACATTGTCACCAACAACAAATACTAGCTCACGACGCCTTATATCGGTATAGGAAAATTGTCAACTCTGTGTTGTCTTGAGTACACAAACGCATTGGTGTTCGGCGTTCACCTATTGAAAGTTCAAACATTTAACCACAAAATTAGATATATGTACCTTCATTCTCTTATATCAGTAGTGTTGCATCAAGTCATTATGCATTTTGGTGGATCCCAAATGAACATAATATTTGGAACTATGAGCTTCCACCATTAAATCTTATCGAAGACCATCAACATTAGCGACACATAATCGCCCTTGCAGTCTCAAAACATGATCATCAACATCAACTGTGGATGAAGTGTAATCACCACTCTGCACTCCATCTCGCAGTTTCACCAGAATTTCATCCTCATATTGCTTGGATTTAATTCTCTCCACGATATCCGAATGCGTTTGTGTAATTCCCGCCAACTTTTCATTTTCAACTTCATCTAGCCAAACTCCAAGACTAGCAAGTCTACTAATTTCCCTACCCATAAGCATCTCATGAGATTGCAGATATGCTAGGGTACTTATAGATTTACGACTCAAGGCATCAACAACAACGTTCCCCTTATCAGGGTGATACAAGATGTTCAAGTCATAATATTTCAATAACTCTAACCATTTTCTCTGTATTATATTCAACGCTCACTGCTTGAAGATATACTGCAAGCTCTTGTGATCAGAAAAGACATCACAGTGCTCGCCATACAAATAGTGACGCCAATATTCAAAGCAAAAACCATAGTAGCCGGCTCTAAATCATGAGTGGTATAATTATTCTCATGGTTCATCAATTGTCGTGAAGCATAGGTAATCACTTTGCCATCTGCATCAACACGCAATCCAAACCAATTCTTGAGGAATCATAATAGACTACATAACCCTCGAACCCTAAAAGTAGATCACAACATAAGTTGGAGTCAATTTTACTTTAAGCTCTTGAAAGCACTTTTCACACGCCTTAGACAATTGAAACTTAGCATTCTTCTAGGTCAATCTCGTAAGCGGTGTAGATATATACGAGAAACCTTCCACAAATTTTTGGTAGAAACTTGCGAATCTCAAGAAGCTATAAATTTTTGTCGCTCCAGTGGCCTCGACCAATTCTTAACTACTTCAATATTCTGTGGATCAACTTTGATACCCTCGCTAAACACCAGATGACCGAAGAATGCCAAAGAATTAAGCCAGAACGCACACGTCGAATTTTTTTTTGCATAAAGTTCATTCTCTTTAAGTGTTTTCAAGGTTATTCTCAACTGACCTGCATGCTTCTCACGACTCTTCGAATACACCAAGATATCATCAATAAATATAATGCTGAAATGATCAAGGAAAGGCTTGAGTACATGATTTATCAAGTCTATAAATACAATAGGTGAATTAGTCAAATCAAAAGACATCACCAAAAATTTAAAATTCCCATAACCAGTACAAAAAATGTTTTCGGAATATCTGACTCCTATATCTTCAACTGATGATATACGGACCTCAAGTCAACCTTCGAAAATAATTTAGCACCCTAAAGCTGGTTGAATAAGTCATCTATCCTAGGCAAATGATATTTATTTTTGACGTTAACCCTATTAAACTAACGATAATCAACACACATCCTAAGAGAGCCATCATTCTTTTTCTGACAAATAGGTTCAGAGCACCCCAATGTGAAGTACTTAGTCGAATAAAACCTTTATCCCGAAAGTCCTTTAGTTTATTTTTTAATTCACATAGCTCCGATGGAGCCATACGATACAGAGGAATAAATATTGGCTGAGTATCAGAAATAATGTCGATTCCAAAATCAATAACTCTGTCAGGTGGTATACCTGGGAAATCCTTAGGAAACACTTCGGGAAATTCATTGACCATATGCACATATTCAAATTCGGGTATTACAGCCTGAGTTTCATTAACAATAACTAGGTGGTATATACACCCTTTCATGATCATGTTATGAGCCTTAAGATAAGAAATAAATCTATCTCGAGACTTAGCAATGTGACCCTTCCATTCGATCACAATTTCATTATGGAATTCAAATCGAATTAATTTGTATCGATAATCCACAGTTTCATAACATGCGGAGAGCTAGTCCATTCCCATAATCACATCAAAACCTACCATTTCTAGTTCGAACAAGTCAATAGTAGTCTCGCAAACATTGACTATAACTATGTAACTTTCTATATACTCTAGAAGCAATAATAAGGAAAGTAACAGGGATATTCACAAAAGGGATTCTAGCAATTGTTCGGGCTCCACCCCAAAATTAAGAGCAAAGTACAGTGTCACATAACAGAGGTTCGATCCAGGGTGAATCAATGAATATGCATCATAAGAGCAAATAGTAAGAATATATATGACTTCAACGTCTGAGGCTTCAGCTGCCTCCGTATGAACTAAACCATATAGTCGAGCTTGACACCCGAGTATATGTATTAGCAATATCATTACCTTTCCATATCTTAAAATAACATATTCATCACGTCATCCCATTAAAATGCATCACCTCTAGTTTCCTTGACATGACAAATGTCTCAAGCACCCTCTCTCAAAACTTCATCAATCGTAACTTTATTAGATGAATGTAAACCCCTTTATCTAAGTTGAGGGTGTCTATTGCATTGGAAACCTCATCTAGTTTAACAAGTCCCTTATTCCTACCGAAATTTTAGCAAGGTTTCCTCTGTAATTAGGACAAATGCCATTTTTATACCTGTCTCAAAACATCAACAATCACACCCTACAATAACTATTAAACACCTACTACAGAATTTCAAGTGACTCTGTACCATCCATCAAATTACATATCATAACCAATATGCACTCTGTAGCACCATCATTAACTTGATTAACAACTGCATCACGAGTTAAAGTCATTTTTGAGGCACGAGCGACGAGTATGTCAGAATGATCCTAAGAAAAGTTTAAGTTCTATAACACATCTAAAATCAAGAAGACTGAGAAACACTTATAAATATCCTGATAGTCTTTCAATCATGCAGGTGATCAGGCTGCACTAGGAAGACTCCACTAGACACAATTCCACAAACATAGAAAAATTCTAGGACACTTATATACTTAGAGCTCTGATACCAAGTTTGTCATGATCTAAATCCGACCTTGGGTAACATGTATCCAATGCTAAGGAACCGCACCGAAAGTATCTTATAAAGTAAAGATACAACAAAATGTCCCGAATTAATAACACATTTAATGCTTAACTATAATTAAGACAGGTATAAGTGGAAAGTTAAAATGATTTAAATAATTATAAGTCTGAACATCTGTTAAGCATAGAAAAATGCCCAATGAGTCAAACAATCACCTCAACAATTACTTACAATACTGACATTTTTCTATGAAGCTTCTAAGAGGAATACATAAATAGTCTAACCTCGGGACGCATCTAAAAAACTATAAGCAATAAAGTTAAAGATATATGGGATCCCATAAATAAGCATGTGGGCTCACAAATAAGCCAGAAAAGCATCAAGTTCACCTACTCCATACGATCATCATGAACTTGCTCTTCTTCATTACCTAACTTACTACAAAAAAACAACAATGGTATGTCTAAGTACTGGGTACTCAATGAGATAATAGTTATTTAGCAAAATATACAAGTCATATGTATAATTGAAAATAGTGTTAAGAAATAGTCCAAAACGAAAGATAGCGTGTCATGATCCAGTATAAATCAATGATGAAGAAATGCTCACTTTAAATCATTAAATCATTTCTCATTATGTTAAGTTCTTTCAATTGAATTCAAATGCATCACATGCCAACTCATGGTGAACCACAATCATGCCAATATATGCCTAAATCAATAGTAATGAAGGGATGACCACTTTAGGTTCCCTAAACCACATAGAAGTACCAGATTGGGGCTACTAACCCAAAATGGCTACCATTCCTCCATAATATCTAGGCAAAGACCATATTGAGGCTACCAACCCTCGATGGACAATATCTAGGCTAACACCACTAGGATCCACAATGACTACCCTTCCTCCCGAGTAGCTAGCCCAAGCACAGACAATAGAAATCTTAGCATATTAGCCGAATCACAATCATAGCATAGAAGCTGAATCGATTCATTATGGATTATGTTCATCAACCCATTAATAAGGTTATATTAAGTCATCAATAGATTTAGAAATGGTGTTCAAATCATTAATCAGTTTTAATTCAACAAAACCCATTTATAGGGAAAAATACATTTATGATCAAGCTTTTGAAAAACAAGTTTAAACCATACCTTATAGGGTAAATCATATTAAAAAATCAAAGCTTTATAGCAAAATTTCAATCATCCCTTGATAGGGGAAATCACGACTACATAGAGATAATATCATACACATAAGGCTCAATGCAGGATTGTCCCTCACACACATGAAACTTTGCCAAAGAAATTATTTTTAATGTTGAAAAGTATGTTAAAAAAGAAGCATACATTAAATCCCGCTAAGTACTCCTTAAACGTGTCCCACACCGTTCAATGTTAGTTCTACAGTCAATTACGATGATAAATATTAGAGCTTTACTCAAATTCTATGAACTCCCATCCTTTTAGAAAAACTAGGGCTTTTATATAAATATCGTGTTCTTGATATCTCATGAATCACCTATGTATTCTAACACATTTCAAATAATATGTTAGCCCAAAATTAACTGTAACATCTCAGGTCTTCATACTAGTTCTTAATTCGTTCTAAGGAAATAAATCAAAATTTAGAAGGTTTCATGTTTTTGCGAAAGTGGTCGACGACCCTACTTCAATCAATCATAACCCCTTAATTAAATGAGAATTTAAAAAAACCTCATTAATGAAAGTTGTAGTATGTTGAAATACTTTTCCATACATATAAGGACCAGGCCAAACAGAATTTTGTACAAGAAGTTATATGCACTACAAAAACACTAAGGGAAACAGGTCAACCGCGTTAGCCACGCGTCGTGCACAGGGTGCGTCTACGTTGGCCATACGTCGCGGGCCCGAAGCAGAAAATCAATGCTCTAAAATTTTCTCTACACATGTCCCAACACACATATCGGAATTTTAAACTTTGCATTTTTAAGTTATATTTATGCTTGAGGTTTATTTTCCTAACTCCCTAAAGCTCGAACATTACCCTAGAGGTAGAGAGAACAAGTAACAAGCCTCAAGAACCCTCCAAGGTAAGTTCTTCAACGATTCTAGCATGAATTCAAGTCCCTAGTACCATTCTAACTTGAGTAAACTCTTCTAATCCATAGAATCTTGATTGAGACTTCATCGTGGGATGTGAAAACCCTAGCATTCGAATTTCAAGAAGATAGAACTTCAAAAAGGTAATCCTTTCCCATCTTCTAATCATTGGTAGTTGTGAATTGATGAGTTCTCGACAGAAAAGTTATTGGGTTTGTTAAAGAAAAGTATATGAACTATAGTAGGGTTATGTGATTATTGATTTAGCATTGTTGTAATCATATGGGTGATGAAGAATGGTGTTAATTCTAGCAAATTAGATTGTAAAATCACCTAGAAGTAATAGAATGGGAATTGGGTGAAGAAAACCCAATTAATGGAAGTTGTGGAACTTTATGCTCACCAAGTGTTTGATAAAATACTTAGATGATCAAAGCATGCGTTTTATTGCTAATATTGAATCCCTTTTACTTGTATTTCTTTAGATTAAAGTTGAAAGGGTTGAAGGACATTGTATTACACTCAAAAGTAGGGAATTGAGGTCTGTGAGGCTTAACTCTCTACGTGTGAGGCTTCAGGTCTCATAATCAGTTCATGAATACATGTCTTTGTTTAGTGATGTTCATTATTCCAGTAATTTTAATTCCTTAATAATAATTAATGAATATGGAACATATGTGATTGCCCAAGGGCATAGTCTCATGTATACGTATACTTGGCCAATGCCATAGACGAATGCACTTACTTGGCCAAGGCCATAGTCTGCGCATTTATTATTGGTCCAAGGCCCCATATATAAATATAGTTAAACATGTGTTTCAGATGTAAAATAGAAAGTACTTATAACTTCACTTCTCTTTTTTATTTTAGTTATCATTTTCAGTTTCAGTATTTGTCACCTGTTTATTTATTTGGGCTGCCCTTTTCTGAGCACCCCACTTACAATTCTTTCTTTCAGTTTCTTTACATACCAGTACAATTCAAATATGCTAACGTCCCCCTTTGCTAAAGGCCTGCATCTCGTGATACAAGTAACGATTTACAAGACGACGTATCTGTTAGCTAATATCTCCAATATCACCTGATTGGTGAGCCCCAGTTCTTTCGAGGCCTTATTGTCTTTTACAATCTTTATAACTTAATTACGGATAGTTAGGTCTGTCAAAGTCCTTGTATCGGCAATAGTTAATTTTAAGTATTTCATCGGAGGCTTCATAGACTATAATGATAGTTAGACAGAGTCATGTGTTTTTATGTTAGCCTTGTTGGCTACAGTTATGTCTTAAACTATTTTAGTATCTTCACATGATTTATATCATTCAGAGTTTTAGTAGATCAGCATGTGTTAGTTTTAATTCCACATTCAGTATTTTTTATATCACATGTTGATTCAACCAACCAATTTGTTCTCTTAATCATATGCAGTCAGGAACCAAGTGTCGTGTTACGCCCAGGTCATGGTTTAGGGCGTGATAAATTTTAGTATCAGAGCACTAGGTTTAAGTGTCCTGGGGAGTCTATGAAGTCGTGTCCAATGGTGTCTCTTTTATGTGTGTGTGTGTGCCACACATATAAATAGTTTACAACCAAGACATTCATTATTGTTTCACTTATTTCATATTCTAGATTGTGCAGTTAGAGCAGTACTTGCAGGAATTCTTCAAACTCGTGCGACTTACGTATTTCAGAAAATGCTTGCAAAAAGAAAGTACACTAAAAGGACTTTAGCTACTAGCCAGAGAGCTATTGATAATGTTGTTCTAAAGGAGGACACTCAGGCTTAGAGACCCACATCGGGTATTGTACCCCACCTACTACTAGAGGGCATGCGGAGGTTCATACTCTAGTTTCGCCGCCCACTTCCACTGACCTGTATGTTAGGGGAGCTATTCAACTGCTCACTATAATTGTCGCTGCACAAGCTCAACGTCAGAGAATAGATCCAAGTGCAAGTGCTATTGGAGAGTTGTCCAATTATAGGACCTGAGAATTTCTGCGTATAGAGCCTCCAGTATTCACATGGTCTAGTAAGATGGAGGATTCGTAGAACTTGATTGATGGGCTTCAGATGATTTTTCATGTTATGAATTATACAAAGATAGAGGCAGCAGAGTTGGGAGCTTATCAATTACAAGATGTTGCTAATATTTGGTATGAATCATGGGAACAGTTCTGAGGGGAAGGTGCATCTTCTGTGACTTGGAATGAATTTGCAGATGCATTCAGTGAACACCTCCAACCACTAGAGGTTGTTGAGGCAAAGGCCTTCAAATTTGAGAAGCTCAAGTAGTATAATAGGTGTGTGAATGAGTACTACCTCAACTTTATTTTTTTTGGCTAAGTATGCTCCACACATGGTTCTAGATATGAGGGAAAAAGTTATGCTCTTTGTGTGGGGTGTTGAACCCTATTTGTTTAGTGATTCTAACATTGTTGCTCATAATAGAGGAATGACTATTACTATAATAGTTGTATTTGTATAAGGCAATGAAAGCAGAATGAAGGAGGAAGATGCACTTCAGAAAGAGAAAGACAGAGAAGTTTGTTAGAGAACTAAGTTTGCAGGTAACTTCAGTTAGGGATGATCTAAGGGAGGTGGAAATCATCGATTCTTTAAAAATATGTCATCTGGACCTGCTCGCTCTACAGCCAGTGCACTAATCCCGAGGTACAAGTTTAATAAGAGAAACCAGAATTTTAGAGTAGCATACTCACAATCTCAGGCCAGTGTGGGCCACCAAGGTCCTACGAACCCTACATGGAATAAGTGTGGAATGAGGCATCCAAGAGAGTGTCGTTCCGGCACAAATGATTTTTTTGGATGCGCATAACAGGGTCACTGTCTGAAGGATTGTCCATCATCAAGGCAGAATGCCAGAGGTAACGTGGCTCAATCCACGAATTCAGTGGCTTCTCGAAATTCTCAAGCACAAGCAAGGTGCGGTGCAGAAAAGTCCAGTAATACGGGTGGAGGTCAGAATCACTTATATGTACTAACAGGTCATTAGGACATAGAGGCTCATGCTGATATTGTCACATGTATGATAACAGTATTCACCTTTGATATTTATGATCTCATGGATCCAGGATTCACTCTATCTTATGTAACCCCGTTTATTACTAAGAAATTTGGGATAGAACCAGAAAAATTGCTTGAACCTCTTGAATTGTCCACTCCAGTCGCAAAGTCAATAATAGCTAAGTGTGTATATGAGTTGCCCAGTTAGAGTCTATCACTGCAATACTATAGTAGACTTAGTAGAGTTAGATATGGTGGAGTTTGATGTAATCATGAGCATGGATTTCTTATCATCATGTTCTGCCACAGTAAGTAGCAGACTTAGTGGATTTAGAGATGGTGGAGTTTGATATAATCATGGGCATGGATTTTTTATCATCATGTTATGCCACACAATAGTGAGTTTTGAATTTCCTGGTGAACCAGTTCTTGAGTGGAATGGTGATACAGTGGAGCCTATGGGTAGGTTTATTTCCTATCTTAAGGCTAAAAAAGATGATATCTAAGGGTACATTTATCACCTAGTTCGAGTCCGGGATGCAACGCTCAGGTTCTAACCCTCCAATCAGTACCAATTGTTAGTGAGTTTCTAGAGATGTTTCCTAAATATCTTCCTAGAGTTCCTCCCGATAGAGAAATTGACTTTGGAATTGATCTACTTTTCGGTACAAGCCGATATCAATTTTTCTATGTAGAATGGCTCCGGTAGAGTTGAAGGAGCTAAAGATCAAGTTGAAAGATCTTCCAGATAAGGAGTTTATAAGGCCAGATGTCTTACCTTAGGGCGCAACAGTCTTGTTTGTCTGAAAGAAAGATGTGTCTTTGCAGATGTGCATTGATTACCGCCAGCTGAACAAGGTTACCATTAAGAACAAGTATCATCTCTCTAGAATCGATGAATTATTCGATCAACTTCAGGGTACCCAATGTTATTCCAAGATTAACCTTAGATCAGGTACCATTAGTTAAAGGTTAAGGAAGTTGATATTCCTAAAATAGCTTTCAAGACCCGCTATGGGCATTTTGAATTTTTGGTGATGTTGTTTGGGTTGAGTAATGCACCAGTAGATTTCATAAATCTTATGAACAGGGTTTTCAAGCCATATCTAGACTTGTTCATTGTTGTGTTTATTGATGACATCCTGTTGTATTCCCGTAATAAGGTGGATCATACAAATCATCTCAGAATAGTGTTGCAGATACTTCAAGATCGCGAGTTGTACGCAAAAATTTTAAAGTGTGAATTTTGACTGAAATTAGTAGCATTTCTAGGCCATGTTATTTCAAGGGAAGGCGTGAATGTGGATTTTCATAAGATAGAACCCATAAAGAATATACCCAGACACACCTCAACATCCAAGATAAAAAGTTAATTAGGGCCAATAGGCTATTGTAGGCATTTTGTGAAAGATTTTTCTTCCATATCTTCTCCGTTGACTAAATTGATTCAGAAAAAAGTCAAAGTTCCAATGTCCAGATGCTTGTGAGAAAAGTTTCGAAGAGTTGAAGAAGAGGTTGACTTATGCTCTAATTTTGATGCTACCAGAGGGAACGGAAGGGTTCATTATATATTGTGATGCCTCAAGAGTTGGTCTTAGGTGTGTTCTAATGCAGCATCACAAGGTTGTTGGCTATGCATCCAGACAGCTTAAACCTTATGAGAAGAATTATCCAACTCATGATTTGGAGTTAGAAGCGGTGGTGTTCGTATTGAAGGTTTGTCATTATTACTTTTATGGGGTTCACAATGATATATTCACTTATCACAAGAGCCTTCAGTATATTTTCAAGCAAAGAGTTGAATCTTAGGTAGAGAAGATGACTTGAATTTGTAATGCCTCAAACCATGGCTTGACTGAAACACAAAACTCGGTGCCTGACTATATATTACCGAGCTAACCACAAGGCTTGCTGAATCAACATGGACATCAAAATCATACAATAGTAATGGTTTAAAACATGCAAACTGAATACTGAAATATCGTCTGAAAATATATTACGGAAATAATCTGGAAAAAAACCATAATGAGTCTGAATAACTGAATGACTGACATGCCGTGCTAAACTGGTCTATAAAACCTTTGAACATGAGGCTGACTGCTAAAACTATTTATCAGGACAAGGCTTGGGCATACCTCTACTATAAAACATAATATGAAAATAGCTAAACTGACACTCCGAATGAGATGGGGCTCACCAATAGCTGATATTGATGAAATCCTAGCGAGCAGATCCGTCTTCCTGAAACTCTGTACCTACACTATAAAGTGCAGGCCCCAGGAAAAAGGGACGTAAATACATTTGAATTGTACTGTATGTAAAACAAATAAAAGAATAAGCAAGAACATGAAATTATAGGGACTGAAATTGTAACCTGAGCATGAACATGTATGATATCTGACATGAATATAATCATGATTAATCATTTTAGGTGGGAGAGCTTTAGTATAACCGACATGAAACTACCATGCTAGAATATGGCGGCTGATCTCTGCCCGATCAGCTAAGCCATCTCGTACCTTGCTGGGGTATGAGATATGAACATGATATGAATGGATCTAATAACCCGCTGAAGGTAACATGAAGGAATCGTCTTAACTGGCCGGAGAGATCCTTATGCTATGTTGGCATAAGTAGTTTCAGGTGTTAAACCTTCTCGATAATCTGCACAACTCTCTGAAACATGAACATGAATATTTTTGGCTTGTAAGACCATGAATTTCATAAACATGACTTGTAAACATAATTTTTAAGAATAATTTAGCATGTCAGTAGATAGATAATATAGCTTGCATAAAACTTAAAAACATATATAATTTCATGAATTCAGTAATAATGATTCCTGACTTGTATTTAAGAACTCATGGGATTCATGACATGTGTTCATGGATTATGGATAGGTTCATGACAATCACAATGATATATCATGAATACAATTAATGAAAACATGAATATGAGCATGGTGGTATATAGTTGTACATGTATATATGGTAATTATGAATTAGAACAAACCCTAGGTTTGAGAAAATTCATGTTTCATGGATTAAAAGTCGCGTGGGGAAGAACAATGATGTTTCTACATATGGATAGAAGCTCTACATACTTTAATCGTTCCAAAACTTGAAGAAAAGGTCTGAACTTTTGAAGAGAACACCCAAAACTCCAAACTTGAAACCTTGAGAAGGGTTTTCTTGAAAACCTTAAGATTATAGTGTGGAATATTGTTAAGAATTAATGTATAAGTGTTCGAATTACTTAGGAATACATGGGAGAGACTCACCTTGATGTGGGAGGATGAGGAGAGGAGAGAGAGAAAAGTCGTGTTAGGGCTTGGAGAATTGAAAAATGAAATAAAAATTCAGAAAAACACGACTTTAAATGAGTTTTTGGGTCCATTTTGTGGACCATTTTTCGGGAAGTAAAACGGGAATGCTAGCCGTACTTTTGGTCGCGAAAATGAAAAGTAACTCACCCAGATTTTGGCTATTCTGCGACCATCTAGTGCTCTGCAGATCAGTTCTGCAGACTGCAGAATGGGCTACTCTAGACGCACTTTTTCTCAATGCTACGACCCTTCCGTAAAATGATCATAACATTTTGTACCAGTGTCCTTTGACCTCCATCATAAACCATTGAAAAGTTAATTCAAAGGGCTACAACTTTCATGCTCTTTGTTTTCTCAAATTCCTCATAGAATTTCCTGTATACCTTCTTTAAGTGAGACCTACTGCAAACTCACTTGAAAACATGATCCGTAGAGTAGCTTCCAACTATACTTTGCCCAAGGACTCTTCTTATGACTTGATTAGTTTCCAAAACACTTCTTATATTTCTCATCTTAGTTCCATTATATTCCCATCACACGGGTCAAGCCTTAGTTTGAGGATATGAGGTGTTATAGAATTGCTTAAGGATTATGATGTAGATATTCACTATCATCCGGGGAAAGCGAACGTGGTAGCCGATGCTTTCAGTCGGTGTTTGATGGGAATATTAGCCCACATTGAAGAATGAAATAGATCTATGGTAAAGTAAGTCCATAATTTAGCTTATTTAGGAGTTCAACATTTGGACTCCGAAGATGGTGGTGTTGTCGTTTAGAATAGGGCTGAATCCTCCTTAGTAGCCAAAGTGAAGGAGAAGAAGTTTAATGATCCCTACTTGTTACAGCTGAATGAGAGTATTCACAATCATAAGATGATGGCTTTTGAACAAGGGCGAGATAACGGTACCTTGAGGTACCAAGGTAGATTATGTGTTCCAGATATAGATGGCCTCAAAGAGCGAATCATGAAAGAAGCCCACAATTCCAGATATTTTATTCACCCAAGTTCCACAAAGACGTATCATTAAATCAAGGAGATTTATTGGTGGAATGACATGAAAAATAATGTTGAAGATTTTATGGCTAAGTGTCCAAACTCTCAGCACGTGATAGTAGAGCACTAGAGGCCCTGTGGATTGGTTCAGAACATAGAAATTCCTGTTTGGAAATGGGAGATGATTAATATGGATTTTATAACAGTTTTACCTCAATCTTTTCATAAGCATGATTCGATATGCGTGATTATAGACCGACTCACTAAGTCAGCACAATTTCTGCTTGAAAACTACTAACTCAGTAGAGGACTATACCAAGTTATATATTCATGATACCGTCAGACTGCATGGGACCCCAGTGTCCATCATTTTAGATTATGGTGACCAGATCACAACAAATTTTTGGAGGTCCTTTCATAAGATATTAGGCGCAAGGGTGAACCTTAGTACAACTTTTCATCCTCAGACAGATGGCCAGGCAGAATGCACAATTAATACACTCAAGGATATGTTAAGGGTGTGTGCCATAGATTTTAAAGGTAATTGGGATGATCACTTTTCTCTCATTGAGTTTTCCAATAATAATTGTTATCACTCTAACATTAAGATGGCACCATTCAAAGCTCTGTAGAGGCGCAGGTGTAGATTGTCAATTGGATGGTTTGAAGTTGGTGAAGCAAAAAAATTATTAGGACCAGATTTGGTCTACCAGTCTATGGAGAAAGTCAAGTTGATTCATGAGCGTCTAAAAATGGCTCAGAGCCATCAAAAGTCATATTCGGACGTACATCATAGAGATTTAGAATTTCAGATTGATGATAGGGTGTTCTTGAAAGTTTTGCCTATGAAATGAGTTATAAGATTTGGGAAGAGGGGGAAGCTCAATCCTCGTTATATTAGGTTGTATAGAATCCTATGAAGGATCGGGCAGTTGGCTTATAAGTTAGAACTGCCACAAGAGTTGAATGTTGTATACACAATGTTTTACGTCTTTATGTTAAAGAAGTTTCTGGGGACCTATCTCTGGTTGTTCCTACAAAAATCACAGGAGTTAAAGATAACCTATCTTATGAGGAGATTCCAGTGGTTATTCATGATCGTTAGGTTTGCAAGTTGAGAACTAAAGATATTGCTTTAGTGAAAGTGCTATGGAGAAATCAGAAAGTTGAAGAGGCTACATAGGAAGCTGAAGAGGACATGAAGTCTAAGTACCCCCCATCTCTTTGAAGAGCAAACAAAAGATGTTGAAGGTAACAAACCTTTTCATTCAGTTAGTTCAGTGTTCAGTCAGTTCAGTATTCAATGTAATGACCCATTTGACCATTTAGACATTTTATCTTTTCACCCATGTTTACCCTTTCCCTAGCACTTTTAGAGTGTGTTCGACTTGCGGGGATGAGTGGAGCGGTTCCTAAGGTAGTTAGGTGAGTTTTAGTTGATTTTGAGAAAATTATAAGCTTTTAAGTTGAATAAGTGAAAAAGTATTGACTGATAATTGACTTTTGAGTATATGGGTTTGTTTCTGGGTTCCGTCACTTCCGGTAGGTCCGGACCCTCATTTATGACTTAGTTGAGTCCTTAATTCGCTTCTCGAGGCATTTAGATGTATTTTGTGTCACTATTTGTAAATTTATGAAAGTTGAATATTTAGAGGATTTTTGTAGAAACCTGGACCTTAGGTTGATCATATGAGAAATTTGAGAGTGCGAGCGAGTTCGTAGAATCGTTTACACTTGATATGAATGTTTAATTTGTATCCAAGAGGTCTCGGATGGATGTCGGAATTTTGGATTGAACTTGGTGAAAGACCAGGTTTTGCTAGTTCCTGATGTTCTGCTTCTGCAGGTGTGTGTTCGCCTCTGCGGGCATGTCCATATAGGACTTGGTCTGCAGTGAGTCCACATATGCAAATAGGGTGTATGCGGATGCGAGGATCGCTGGACAGAAAGTCTTATATTGTTCCCAATTTCGAACTATTTTTTCCATTCACCAATTCTAAACTTAGAGAGTGCTTGTGTGGGCGATTTTCAGAGCTTTAGGGTGAATTCATCCTTGGGTAAGCTCATATTACTCTCATTGTGGTTTTTATTAATATTGTGGGTTTAGTAGTGGAAAAGCAGGTTATGAACCCTAGCGATGATTTCATGAGTTTGTTCAATGTAAATGAGTCTTGTTAGAAAATATTATTATATCTAATCATGGAACAATTGAGGTAACAAGTTGCTAAGTTGAATCTCTCTTAAATTCAAGGAATTTGATTATGGAAAGGTTAGAGTTTTCTCTAAATTGGGGATTTTCTAGTAATATTGCAAATGATGATAAATTGAAGTTAATTAGTGTTATGGGTGATGGTATTGGACTTCCTAAGTGTTGGGTAACCAATTTTTACTTGAAATTCCAATTTACCCTTGTGGGCCTGGGTTTCTCTTTAAAAGAGTGCTTTTCGATTCGAATTGTATTATAGCAATATGGGTATCGTTAGTCTCCGTTTATAATATAGAATAAATTATTGAATAGACTTTGATCATTTGGAAGCCCTTCGTAAAGGGAATGCTCGTGTTGGATAGTTCGTGGCACCTACTTGACATTAAGGTAGGCTACGATCTAACTCTTTTACACTCTGATAGAAGTACGTAGTAGTTATAAATGTTGATAGGTATTGGACATGTTTGAAGGTGTCATATTAGTGGTTTTGATGAATGCTTGGGTGGTTACCAGTGTTGAACTGTGTTGATGGGTGAATTGGGAAATTAGCCTTAAGCTGATTCCGACTGCGGTTATTTAGGCTTGTCGCCATTATGTGGGTTTGTCGCCATTATTGAAATTATTGTGTTTATTCATCACATTGCTTTTGATTTAATAAAATGATGTACGTGGAATTACGTGTTATTGAGCTTCTGAAAGCATGTGATATTCATATCTTATACTTGATTGTATCTCATACATCGTGAGTACTTACCTTGTATTGTTATTTCATTCATACACTCATTATTATTGTGATATGGAAAGTCGAGTGGTATGGTAATGATGTGGGTCCAATGAGATCGGGAAAATAAAGGCAACAATATATTATGCGATGGCTGAAAATATTGAGATGATGGAAATGAATGATATGACTCCAAAAGGGTTTTGGTTTGATGGAAATGATTGATGATGATACTACAACCACAGAGGTTGGATCCGTTGATAAATTCTAGATGGGTATATGGATGGCGCGAGTCCCCTATGAGTTGCAGGTCATAGAATTTGAACGCATGTATATCAGTTGTGAAAGGTACATGGCATTGCATTCACTTTCATATCATACATTCACTTATGCATTGATTACTTGTTCCTTGGTAATGTGATATGAATTGGTTATTGGAACCTGGTGATTTTATGATTAAACTGATTTGGATTGATTATATTAGACTGGAATGGTTGCCATGATTGGCTTGTTTTATGTGAATTGGGCTCTATGCTTTACACCTTTATGAATCTGAGTACTCGATATCAAACTGTATTGTGGTCAGTGGACTCAATCGACAGAACTATCATGCAGATCATAGTGAACTGTGTATGTCTTGGTGACTGATAGCGTTATTTGATAAATAGTCTAGTAAAGAATTGGTTGAGGTATTGTTGTTGTAGTTAATGACTTGTATGCTATGCATGTGTAGATCTCCTTCTTAATCAAAGGATGTATGGCGTAGACTTCTACTTAGAGTATAATAAAGACGTCGAATGAACAAATGTATGTCATGCCCTTAATTGTATAGAGCCGTGATGAAGTGTAAGAGTTAGAGATAATAAAGGAGTTAATATAGTTATAGTCTGACTATTGGTAATACTCATAGGGAAGGATTCTTAAAAGATGTTGTGAACTAAGTGTCAACTTGTCTTATTGGATTTGTTAGATTGGGTAAGTGGAGACAAAATGAACATGACTTAGACTAAGTTACTTATTGGTGGGTATTAAGTGTAAGATTCCTATGTACGATATGAATTGAATTGTACTTGACTGTGATTTAATTGTTATGTGAATACGGTGATTTATGTAACTTTTTGAACTGCCTAGAATAGGACATACTTGAAAGTCAACTTGATGTTTATGCTTGTTACGTAACTTTCGTTGTTGTCGGCCTATGATTCCTACAGGGGTACGTTGTGTACTCATGCTACACTTACTACATATTTTACGTGGATGCAGGTATACAGTTGGTTCAGGTTGAAGTTTAAGGCATGCCACTCATCCTATCTGCGGCCATATTCTTCATCTTAGTTAGACTATTCTTATTTATTCACGACATCGACTTGTTTTATTTCTCTATATATTGTATTCTTAGTAGTTCTTATACAAGTCAGACCAGGTTTTGGGAGAATGTGTTGTAAGGGTTAAACAATGTTTTAACATTATTTAAGAGATTTGTTATAGTATGTACTTCTTCTTTAATTTCTCAATGTTAAAAAGTTATGTTGGTAAAAAGTTTTGAAATGGTTCACATATCGAGGGATAGTGTAGGTACCACCATAACACCCGTGATGTGAGTCGTGACAAAGTTGGTATCAGAGCTCTAGGTTCACCGGTCTCATGAGTACAAGGACAGTGTTTAGTAGAGTCTCGGGGACCCATCCTCGAGAGGTTATAAGACATTTAGGTAATCTTCCATTCTTTCATTCTTTCGTGCTACTTCATTCAAATTGGTATATGGTAAATTCTTATTGTATCTTATTACTTATTCATCCTACTCTATCACTGATGGTGGAAGCACGCTCATAAATTCGTACGTGGGTGGTTCATTATGACGTCATGCGATAAGATATAAGATATGTCACTGTGATACAGACGTGTGACCAAGTTCAGTTTCAATATGATTTGAAGGTTCAGTTGAGTGGGGTTATGATTGAGACTTATTAGTTCGATGATATCCTTGAGAAGTAGGAATGATAATACAAAGGCGCAATAGAAAGAAATTGGGTGGATCAATCTTCGCTATGTGAGGGGAAATTTGGTATCTGACATGCTCGTTAGGATAAAGTTGTAATGGGTGTCGATCACTAGCCTGTTTTTGATGGACTGGGTGAATTTTAGGCCAATCCAAGACAGTCGACATGATTTTAGAAAATCCATGTGTTAATACCTATCGAAAGTGCAAAAAATCACAAATTTAAGTTTTTGGGCTTAGAAATGCAATAATAAGAGACGTCGGCCATGACGAAGTAACGGGTGTCGATCACAAGCCCGTTTTCATGGATCGGGTGATTTTTAGTCCAATTAGAGACCGTCGACAGGATTTTAGAAAATTCGTATGCTAATATCCACCGAAAGTGCAAAAGAACTAGTGGTTTGTGAGTTTTTTTAGGAAATGGCTATTTGTTCTGGGTCAGGGGGTAAGGTTACTAGCGACGAGTGAAGTTAAGAAAGTCGACGGTTGTGATCCTTCAGTAAAGGGTGTGTTTGTAGGGTCGGTTGGTGTTTAGACCCTCGAATGAGGTGTTAGTCAATGGGAATATTAAGGTAAAATAGTGATGATGATTTGAATGAATTCCAGTTGTGAAGAGCTTTCAGATATCGATAATTGGGTTAGTAAACTTATGAACCAATATAGAAGAAGGATTATTTCGGTTAAGAATTTTTGGCAAGGGTACTTCGGCGAAACTATATGAGAATGTTAGTAGGATTGTATGTGCAGCAATTAAGGATCAAATTTCAAATTATGGACCAGTTCAATGATGGTTTTGGTTATCGCTTGGGTACTAAATGATTTTTAGTCAGAGTAACTAGAGTGGATCGGTACCTTTTCTAGTGGAGGAATTTTATAAAGGATGGTGCATAGGATGTGCTGGATTGAGAGGTGCGTTCAGTTTAAGGTTCGAGTGAGGCAAGGGAAACTCTCGGTTGTTTGGGTGAGAAGTGTTCTATTATCTCCAGGATCGGCTCAACTATTTTTGCAAGACCTATAATATTTCAATACACTCTGGAATAGGTTTGAGTTATGATCGATCGTTAGTGGTAAATGTGATTTAAATGAAAGGTGGAAATTTAAGAATTTAGATAAATGCATGGTTGATCTAATTTGGAATGAGTAAGGTACCTCTTCAAAAAAGGAGGATTTAGATTCGAGGCAATAAAATTGCTTGGGTTAGGTGTGGATTATGGTGGCATTATTATGAAATTGTCTAATATACTCATAGGAGCAGACCTATGGTAATTGACTAAGTGTTATAGCGATTGTTCCATGGGATTTTGGGATTGGAGGATGGCGTTGTATCAAGATGGGTAACTATGCGACATTCTTTAGTAAATGGTCTAGGGTGGAATAATAAGAAGGAATCTTGAGAATATCTTCAGTTTGAGGGTTAGGTTTCATTTTTTAGGAAAGGCTATGATTGTAGTGGTAAGTTATGTTGAAGTGCTATTGACTAATATATGAATGAGTAGTTCAATACTAAAGATTTGAAAGTAAGTGCATAAGGTAAGGTAAATATTTTATAAGGTTGATTCGTTAGGAATTGGTAAGGATGTTAAATAATAAGATTTGATTCATTTGAATGGTTAAGGCGTAGATAAATTATTACAATTAGATGTTAGATGAGGTCTTCAGAGTTGTGGGTGAATAAAGAGAAGGCACTAGGAGGATTTGGTGTATTTAGAGTTTATGGGGTTCTATCAGTTTGGCGTATCATGTGGAAGTTAAGAAAATATGAAAATTTTAATCATAAGGTATAGTTCTTTGGTACTAAGTTAATAACGACACATGATTGATTATTCATGAGAAAAAAGATGGAAGAGGTCACCGTAGGCTTATGGAAAGAGTACTAGTTATTTTGGAATAAGTTCAGGTGACTATCGATGATTTAGAAATTTGAGAACTTAGTTCCGGGTTAGAATTGTTCAATTAGGGTTGAGTGGCCCATGTTTATATTGCCTGGAGGACTTATGTTATTCTAATAAACAACCGACAAGGGTTCGATGGATTTCAATTCAGAATGGAGGTTTGACAGTGTTACCGGTTGTCATTGAAGTCTGCAAGTAGGATTGATGATATTTTTCGAATGACAATGATTCAGACAATTCTAATGGTTTACACAGGTACTTGGTATGTATTAAGGAGGTACAAATCGTTATGGAGAGTCTTTTGAGTGATAAGTTGATTTTCTACAAATTTGGCACGGCAAGGTAATCAATAGGTATGCCTATAGTATGGTGATTTGGATATTTGAGAAGAATTAGGCAATGGGATTTCACTATGTGATTTTGACTTCGGGTACAGAACTAACAAGATTGGGATTAGAACTATTGGCCTTAGATACGATCAATTTTTGGATGGAATTACTTAGATTTTTCTTAGATAAAGCAAAGATTCTTTTTCTGGAGAAAGAAAGTCATGATTTGGGCTTGTGGCGTGTGTCGATATATTTCTAAGGAATCTAGGTGCGAAGGGCGGCCTGGAAAGGTGTGAGAGAAGGAATGGTAGTAGCAAAATATTTAAGCGCTACAGGTTGGACAATGGAATGTGGCTACAACTAAAGAATAGTAGTGAAGGTGATATTTGTGGATTCAATCGATCGCATGTAGAGATATGGTTATAATCAAATTAGGGAATTCGAGCGGAGTCAGTTCTTACATTCGAGAATCAACTGTGAAAGGATTATGGTTAGAAAGAAAAAATTGGGGTGTTGAGCTAAGTTAAAAGTAGATCGGACTAGTAAAGTGAATATGTGGTACTATCAGTACATATTTCTTGCATGTTGAGGCTTCATGAGGTTATGATGGGGATTCCTTGGTTACTCATCTACTTTCATACTTTCCTTCTTTTGTTTGAGAATAAATGCTTATTTAATTGGTATCTGATGTAATGACTCATTTGGTCGTTTAGTCATTTTACCCTATTGTCCGTTTCCCTAGCATCATTAGAGTGTGTTCGACTTATAGGGATGGGTGGAGCAGTTCCCGAGGTAGTCGGGTAAGTCTTGGTTGATTTTGAGGAAATTAGAAGCTTTTAAGTTGAATAAGTGAAAAAATATTTACCGATAATTAACTTTTGAGTATATGAGTTCATTTTTAGGTTCCGTCACTTCCGGTAGGTCGGAGCATCATTTATGACTTAGTCGAGTCCTTGGTTTACTTCTCGAGGCATTCGAATGTATTTTGTGTCACTATTTTTAAATTTGTGAAAGTTGAATATTTTGAGAGTTTTCACAGAACATTGGATCTTAGGTTGGTCATATGAGAAATTAGAGTGCACGAGCGAGCGAGTTTGTAGCGCCATTTACACTTGATATGCGTGTTTGATTTGTATCCGCGAGGTCTCAGATGGATGTTGGGATTTTGAGTTGAACTTGGTGAAAGACCAGTTTTTACTAGTTCCTGATGTTCCGCTTGTGGGGGTTTGTGTTCGCCTCTGCGAGCCCACTTATACGGGACTTTCTCCGTAGACCCGAGGAAGTGAGGTGTTAAGTGGCTCCGTGCATGCGAGCCATTCTTCGCTGAGGTGAGTCCGTATCTGCGGATGCGAGGATCGCTGGACAGAAAGTCTTATATTGTTCCCAATTTCGAACCATTCTTTCCATTCACCAATTCTAAATCTAGAGAGTGCTTGTGTGGGCGATTTTCAAAGCTTTGGGGTGAATTCTTCCTTGGGTAAGCTCATATTACTCTTTGTGATTTTATTAAGATTTAATATTGGAATCTATGCTAATATTGTGGGTTTAGTTAGGGAAAAGTGAGTTGTGAACCCTAGTGATGATTTCATGAGTTTGTTCAATGTTAATGAGTCTTATTGGAAAATCTTATTAAATCTAGTTATGAAACAATTGAGGTAACTAGTTGCTAAGTTGAATCTCTTTTAAACTCAAGTAATTTAATTATGGAAAGGTTAGGGTTTTCTCTAAATTGGGGTTTTCTAGTAATAATGCAATTGATGATAAATTGAGGCTAATTAGTGATTTGAGGGATGGTATTGGACTTTCTAAGTGTTGGGTAACCGAACTTTACTTAAAATTCCAAATTTACCCTTGTGGGCCGGGTTTCTCTTTAAAAGGGTGCTTTTCAAGTCGAATCATATTGTAGCAATATGAGTGTCATTAGTCTCCCTTTCTAACATAGAATAAATTTTTGAATAGACTTCAATCGTTTGAAAGCCCTTCGCAAAGGGAAGGCTCGTGTTGGATAGTTTGTGGCACTTGCTCGGCATTGAGGTAGGCTACGATTTAACTCTTTTAAACTTCGATAAAAGTAAGTAGTTATAAACGTTGATGGATATTGGGCGTGTTTGGGGGTCTCACTTTAGTGGTTGTGATGAATGCTTAGGTGGGTACCGGTGCGGAACAATGTTGATGAGTGAATTGGGGAATTAGCCTTAAGTTGTTTCCGACTGCTGTTATTTGGGCTAGTTGTCATTATGTGGGTTTGTCACAATTATTGACAATTGCAGTGTTTATTCATCATATTACTTTCGATTTGATAAGCTGATGTATGTGGAATTACGTGTTATTAAGCTTCTGAAAGCATGTGACATTCATCTCTTATACTTGATTGCATCTCATACATCCTGATTACTTGCCCTGTATTGTCATTGCATTCATACACTCAATATTATGGTGATATGGAAAGTGGAGTGCTATGGTAATGATGTGGGTCTAATGAGATCGGGAAAACAAAGGCAACGATGTATTATGATATGGTTGAAAATATTGAGATGATGGAAATGATTGATGATGATACTACAACCACAGAGCTGTGATCCGTTGAGAAATTCCGAATGGGTATATGGACGGCGCGGGTTCCCCATGAGTTGCAGTTCATAGAATTTGAACGTATGTATACCAGTTGTAATATGTACCTGGCATTGCATTCATATCATACATTTACTTATTCATTGATTACTTGTTGATTGGTAATGTGATTTGGATCGGTTATTGGAGCCTGGTGATTTTATGATTAAATGCATTTGGATGATTGAATTGATTATATTGGACTGGAATGGTTGCCATGATTGTCTTGTCTCTGTGAATTGGATTATGTGGTTTACACTATTATGAGTCTGAGTACTCGATGTTGAACTGTATTGTGGTCGGTGGATTCTATTGACACAACTATTATGTAGATCATAGAGAATTGTGTATGTCTTGGTATTGTGATTTTTTTTCGAGTTCACCCTGCACGTCAGTCGGCAAACACAGCCAACTTTAGCCTGTTCCACTCAAACTCGTTTCTCACACTTAGAATATTTTAGGGACTTTAGGGAAAGAACGAGACACGCATATTTACGGGCAACAATGCCCAACCTTTTATTATTCTCAATAATACAAAGGACTCTTGTCTACAAGGAGACTACAAAACTGACCCACACTCCGACCTCTAGACTGACCACACTCTAGGCCTCTAGACTGACCACACTCTAGGCCTCTAGACTGATCAACACTTTGCGGATATAAGACCAATAATTGCTCGCTAGCCTCACACTATTTCTGGATATTAAGGATGCCTAATGACTTAGCTGAAATGCTACTTAAATAGGGGAAATCTGCAAATGGCAATTACAAGGGAAAATAGGGGCGTGCTTGGCATATGCCAGCCCAAAATGCAAGGAAACATTAAGCATAACTCAAGGGCACATCGCCCCACTTCAGCAAATACTCGCCTTCACCAACAATCAGCCCACAACCGTCGTGTAACTATCGTGAGTGTCACGCACATGATGAAACCGTTGCATGTGTCGCGCACACAGACATAACCGACACTTTTTCCATGCGCTTCGCGCGTGCCTGCCCTTTGGCTCAGCTTCGCCCAACACTTAGCCGAATTTTCCTTGCCTTTCTGCCCATGCGATGCCTTTGCCTCGCGCCCCTCTTGCCTTCGATCAGCCCGTGCTAACCCTCACGTCTGCTCGAACTATTCGATTTCCTTGTACCTCTTTCCCACTAATGACATGCCTTGCACACATACCACTACCTTTCGACTTAGCCACATTGTATGCATGCCCCATTGGTGCCATGCGTCTGCCCGTGCCACCATCCTTTGTCAAGGCATGCCTTCCCCTCATTCAACCCGTCCCAACATTTACGTTTGTTCGAGTCATCCCAGTGCCTTGCACGCATGCCCTATCAGTGCTATGCGCATGTTCGTACCTCTGCCTTTGTCAATTCCTACCTTGCCCTCGTCCAACCCGTGCTAACCGTTACGTTTGTTTGAGTCATCCCACTGCCTTGCACAATGCACGAATGCCCACATAAGCCAATTCCCATATAGGCCAATGTCAAGGGTAATACACAAGCCCTTAACACTGCTTTCGCCTCACGTCCGCCATGCCGAGTCTAGGGGTGTAACAAACCACCCGCACCAATTGAACTCGATACCCTCGTCGAGGCTATTTTAAGGTGACTCCTCCACCTTCTGAACCACTTCCACGATATAAAAACCACTGTGTTTATCCGCATACTTCCTCATGTGGTTCTGCCAGCGTCTGAACTTCCGAAATAGTAAGGAAGCATCCGTTCAACATCTCATACTTCCTCACTTCCATTTCGAACTTGACTCATTATCTTAACACATAATGAATCATTGGCGGCAAACAATCTAATTTTCTTCACAAAATCAGACCCTATTACGCTTGTACTCCCGCAAGCGAGACCATACCTTGCTCAACCAAGGAGCGACTTTCTTCGCTCTTTCATAATCGTCAACATTCCTCTAAACATGTCGCAACACGGCATGCGGTTTTAGATGAAGGTTCTCCAACTGTGTTTACTAGTGAAACCTGATTTTTAAGAGTAAACCCAGTTGATTAACCAAGGCGGCATCCATACCCATTCCTCCTTATCTAGTAGAACGTTTCCAGTCAACATTGCGTTCACTTGTCCCTATTTGGATAACTCCTAGCTAAGTGAGGCCCTTCACAAATCCAGCAACCTTTATCACTTACTAAATTCCTCTTGTGTTTAGAGTTTCCATCATCATCCACCGCTTTACCCTCTTCACTCCACCACTCTTCCTTCCTTTCTGCCTTCTCTATATGCTTAAAAGATGAAGGGATTTTTGTCTGAACAATTTGTCTTCATCGAACATGTTCTGAATGTCCAACATCAAGGAAGTGAATTCCTTGATATAGTCACGAACGGATCCTCTCTGTACTAGCTATTTCAACCGGTCTCTAGCAATCCAAGAAGCATTGCTAGGCATAAACTGGTCCTTCATTTCCTTCTTCAACTTGGCCCATGAATCAATTTGTGTTCTGCCCGCACTCGCATCATGTGCATCACGTGTTCACCACTACAATTTTGCATCACCCGCCAAGTACATGGTTATGATGTTTACATTGTCGGTCTCGGCAACATGGGCAACTGAGAAGTACTGCTCCATGTCCCAAAGTAAATTCTCCAGTTTTTTGCACTCCTAGACCCGATAAAGTCTTTAGGTTCCGGAATCTTCACCTTCGTGTTGCGGTCGTAGCTGCCAAGGCCAGTAGACGCCACTGTCTTGTGCAAGACCACCACCTCTATTTGCAAACTTTCATTTGCATTCTTCAGACCCTCAACCAGAATGTTAGCCGCATCACGGTCATTCACCAACTCCACGATTTGAACATTCACAATGTTCTTAAAAGTAGCCAACTCAGTGTTTATGCCATGAATCTGGCTGAGAATATTAACCAGACCCTCAACATCATTAGTAATGCCTACCAATGCCTCCAACCGTTCAATTCTGCCCCGCAATTTAGTGCTTGAACTTCCGCCAGCCATCGTTCGCAACGTAGGCAACCTGGCTCTAATATCACTTGCAACAGGGGTGACTTGACTTTGATTGAACTCTTATGTGAATACGGTGATTTATGTGACTATTTGAACTGCCTAGAATAGGACTTACTTTAGAGTCAATTTGATGTTTATGTCTGTTACGTAACTTTCGTCGTTGTCAGCCTATGATGCCTACAGAGGTACATTGTGTATCCATTCTACACTTGATTCATCTTTTACGTCGATGCAGGTATACAGTTGGTACAGGTTGTAGTTGGAGCACGTGGAGGTTAAGGCATGCTACTCATCCTATTCGCGGCCTTGGGCTTCATCTTAGTTAGACTGTTCTTATTTATTCAAGGCAGTGGCTTGTTTTATATCTCTATCTATTGTATTCTTTGTAGTCCTTGTACAAGTTAGAACATATTTTGGGAGAATGTGTTGTAAGGGTTAAATGATATTTTAACATTATCTAAGAGATTTGTTATAGTATGTACTTCTTCTTTAATTCCGCAATGTTTAAAAGTTAGGTTTGTAAAATATTTGGAATGGTCCACCTACCGAGGAAATAGTGTAGGTACCACCATGACACCCGTGATTTAGGTTGTGACATTTAGTCAGTTCGGTTTTTATTCAATTCAGTACCTATTCAATTTAGCATTCATCAGTTCATATTCATGTGTTCGCGACAGTTCAGTGCCCGCATATTTTCGTTAATCGCGGTTACGATCCATCGTTAGCCATATAGGTAACTAGAACCATCATTCGAGGATGAATGATCTCAAGGGGGAGATAATGTAACATCTCAGGTCTCCATATTAGTTCTTGACTCGTTCTAAGGAAATAAATCAAAATTTAAAAGATTTTACATTTTTACGAAAGTGGCCGAGGGGCCTACTTCAAGCAACCATAACCCCTTGGTTACATGAGATTTTAAAAAAGCCTCTTTTTTATACATGTTACAAAAATGCTGAAGGAAACAGGCCACCCGCGTTAGCCACGCGTCGCGCACAGGCCCCATTGTCCACGCGTCGCGGGCCTAGAGCTGAAACTGATGTTCTAAAATTTGGTTTGTAGCGGGTCACACACTTCATGTGCCATGCGGGCCCAATGCACATATCGGGATTTTAGGCATAATTTTTAAACTTCGTATTTTTAAGTTTTATTTAAGCTTGAGGTTTATTTTTCTAACTCCCTAAAGCTCGAACATTACCCTAGAGGCAGAGAGAACAAGTCACAAGCCTCAAGAACCCTCTAAGGTAAGTTCTTCAATGATTCTAGCATGAGTTCCAGTTCCTAGTACCCTTTTAACTTGAGTAAACTCTTCTAATCCATAGAATCTTAATTGAGACTTCATCGTGGGATGTGAAAACCCTAGCATTCGAATTTCAAGAAGATAGAACTTTAAAAAGGTAATCGTTTTTCATTTTCTAATCATTGGTAGTTGTGAATTGATGAGTTCTCAACAGAAAAGTTAATGGGTTTGTTAAAGAAATGTACATGAACTATAGTAGGGTTTTAGGATTGTTGATTTAGCATTGTTGTAATCATATGGGTGATGAAGAATGGCGTTAATTCTAGAAAATTAGATTGTAGAATCACCTAGAAGTAATAGAATGTGAATTGGGTGAAGAAAACCCAATTAATGGAAGTTGTGGAACTTTATGCCCACCAAGTGTTTGATAAAATGCTTAGATGATCAAAGCATGAGTTTTATTGCTAATATGGAATCCCTTTTACTTGTATTGCTTTAGATTAAAGTTGAAAGGGTTGAAAGACATTGTATTACGCTCAAAAGCAGGGAATTAAGGTATGTGAGGCTTAACTCTCTATGTTTTGGAATGTTGATGAGTCTCCCTACACCACGTTATTTATTGACTATTATGAATTGCCTCAGAATATAATTATGCCTTAGTTTCGTGAATAGTTGCAGAATTTCTATTCTCTAGATGTCGTAGTATCATACTTTGTTCATGATCTTCATTTAAACATTGTGAACTCAGAATGTAATCAATATAGACTTGTGTTTGATATTATGAGTGTGAGTCTAGTAACTCAACAGGTGTAGAACAGTTAAGGCTTCAGGTCTCATAATCAATTCATGAATACATGTCTTAGTTTAGTGATGTTCAGTATTCCAGTAATCTCCATTCCTTAATAATAATAATTAATGAATATTGTACATATGTGATTGCCCAAAGGCATAGTCTCATGTATACGTATATTTGGCCAAGGCCATAGACTAACACACTTACTTGGACAAGGCCATAGTCTGTGCATTTATTATTGGGCCAAGGTCCCATATATAAATATTGTTAAACACGTGTTTCAGATGTAAAATAGAAAGTACTTATAACTTCACTTCTCTTTTTTATTTTAGTTATCATTTTCAGTTTAAGTATTTATCACATGTTTATTTATTTGGGCTGCCCTTTTCTGAGCACCCCACTTACAGTTCTTTCTTTCAGTTGCTTTACATACCAGTACAATTCAAATGTGCTGACGTTCCTTTTTACCTGGGGCATGCATCTCGCTATGCAGGTAAAGATTTACACGACGATGCATTTGCTAGATCTCCAGTATCAGTTGATTGGTGAGCCCCAGTTCTTTTGGGGCCTTATTATATTTTACATTCTTTATAACTTATTTACAGATAGTCATGTATGACGGGGGTCTTATCCCAGCAACAGTCAATTTTCAATATTTCATTAGAGGCTTCATAGACTATAATAACAATTAGACATAGTCACAGGTTTTTATGTTAGTCTTGTTGGCTTTAGTTATGTCATGATCCAAAATATCATTGTGTCGTGAGGGAATCTACCCTAACCGTAAGCGAACCCGAACATACAACATATGAAAGTGCGGAAGTAAATGCGGAAATAAAGATGTAGAAGAGAGATAATTTTACAAGTCTTAATAGTAAATACATAGTCTGAAGAAAACCCCCAAATGATCCAGTAGTCATGAGTACAAAGCTCTAGTAACTGAATACAAGTCTGAAAGTGAACAATAATACTATCTGGAATAACAATGACAGAAGCATAAAATAGATAAAACAGTTCTAGTGCCGAGAATGCATCAGCGGTTCACCCTGGACTCTCCAAGGAATCACCAACAAGCTATGCTCTGTCCACTCCTCCGTCCTCCGGCTCAGTACCTACACATAGAGTGCAACAAACGTAGAGTGAGTACGAGAAATATGTGTACTCAACAACATCGTCGACCGACCCTATCTATAACGCTGGTGAGGGTTGGTACTTTCTGATACCTCTCTACTAATTAGTTAGTTAAACATAACAAGAATCAGTTAACCAACCTAGCAATAAGTCTACAGTTCGATATTGCACAAGTACTCTCATATTCTCAGGTTGTAACAAGGTTCAGCCTATACCCCCTTCAGGGCGTCTAGGCCCATCAAGATACTCCACTCAAGTCTCACAGCGATATAAGTGTAATATAACAGTATTTCTTCCATCAAATCAAAATAGTCTAACTATATTAGAGATCAGCACCAAGCATACATAACACCAATTACATATTAGAATATGAATCAATGCAATGCAAATGATATGTATGCAATAGCCATGAGTATCCAGTATACACACATTGCTACAATAGCTGTCACGTGACCCATGAGCGACTCGTGAGGTCCATATACCCATCCGATCTAATCAATCATCACTATCGTATCATGTACCATATCCAACAACCAACTTCCCAAGCCTTCCTTAGAAATATTTCAATAGTTCAATGCCAATTATAATATATATGAATGATATGGATATGCGTACACCATGCAATCAGCATAATCAATACAATCAGTGTTTATCAGTTTCTTTTCAAGTATTTAGATGAGATATAGAGTGATGAATGCATGATAGGTTCAATCAAGGATATGATATAAAAATCGGCTACAAGACAAATTAATCAGCAAATATACCAACCTAAGAGGATTTATACACCGCACCCACGGCCCAAAGGGCTAAACACATAATCTCTGTCCAGTATATCAAACTAGTTCATTACTTTTCCAAGTTAAGTTCACCGGTACCTGTATTATTGATCGTCACCTCACTAATACAGGACCCCCAATTTTCCATTACTTCCATTAATTAATTAACAGCATACCAACACATAAACACTATACTAGAGTCAAAAAAATCTCAGCTTGCCTGAATTAAAGCGGAAGTACTCACACATTAGCTTGTCCCTTTCGCTGAGCCTCCTCACGAGCCACTCTGATTGATCATATCAATTATATGAAATTACGGTATAACGGTGCCCATAATCCCCAAGCTAAATTACAAAGGAACACTGGGCCCACATTATCAAAATATGAACTTTTCTACTCAAAGAGTACAAATATATGCAAGATAGCCATTATCTCAAGTTAATATAACGACAATTCCCAAAAGGATTTTAATCATGCAATTGGTTAAGTAATTATCATCTACTAGTCTAATACATCACTAGTTTACAATATCAACAATAATAATTCAATAATCAATCCCCAATCCCCAATTACAACTCTCTTATTTTCAACAAGGCATATTTCTTATTTCCCCATCTAGGAATCATGCTTAGGATGATGATTAACTAAAACACATTAATAAAAAGGGGAAAAGATTACCTAAGGATGAAAATCCCTTGAATCTTCAAGAAATCTGCTCTCCAAGCTCTAGGACCAAGAGGAAATATTTTGGGGAATGAAAATGATTCTAGGTCATTAACTCTCTTAAATCTAAATAGTGTTTCCGTTCCGGCGGAATGGATTCCGCTGGAGCGGACACACCACGACGAAGAACCTATCCGCTGGGGCGAACCCACATAAAATCTGGACATCCACTGGGGCGAACCCACTTAAATTATGGACATCTGCTGGGGCGAACCCACTTAAAACCTATATATCCGCTATGGCGGAATCTAGGCTCATGAAAGAACCTCACTTTTGGGAGCCAAACCTCCTCTGAGGCGGACCCGCGGAGGTAGAAAGAAGGGCGCTGGGGTGAACACTAGAGACCAGCAATACCCAAAACTCACCAACTCTCCGTCAACTACCAGAAATCTGCTTTACATCGCTACAATTTCATGCTTTGCATTTTTTCAGATTCTCAATGGATCTATGAGTTATACTGGCTAGAAATCAGGGTTAGCATAAACTTAATCGACACTTCTAATTTCTACGCACTTTACTATTCGCCTTGACTTTATGACAATATTTTTCATCCAAACTTAGTTCGATATGACTTCAGCTAAAATATCATATCACTTTCTTAATGGATTCAAATCTTGTTGAGATGAATGCAGAGAGCAAGGCTCACATGGTCCATAACATACAAGATATTTAGTGTTGAGTTAGTTAGAGTTGTAAAGTAGTTAGTTAAAGTTGTTGAGTTGGTTATTTTGAATTAAGTGAGCTGGGGTATTTTTTTATTTCAATAAATATTGTTTCATTAGCCTTGTAATAGATGAGCCAAAAATATATAAGAAGAAAAGCTTTCATAAATTTTCACTCTCGATGCATCCGATGCTTGCTTCTACAGTGAATTGCACATGCAGTCTAGAATTAACTTCGATAGTAATTGTTCACATGGTATCAGAGAACTCGTGGATTGAATCGAGGGATTATCAAGTAAATTACATCCACTTTTTTTAAGTGCATCCGAGAAATCAAGGGATTCGTTATGGAGTCGCATTACGAAATTAACTTTGTTAACAAAGAATAAAATTGGTTTCATTGAGATCCGAGTTGTTCCGACTGGGATCGTGAGTGCGATGCGTAGAATTTGCTTAATTTTGATGATAGATGAATAAAGAATGATCAAACCTGCTGTGAGAAAACCCAAATGGTAGACACATAATCTGCAAACCTCTTATACCAAGCCCGTGGGACCTACTTAAGGCCATATAAGGACTTTTTCAGCAAACAGACATGATGGGGATACTTGGGGTCCCTAAAAACCCAAAGGCTGATACATGTACACTATCTCCTTAAGGTCACCATTTAAGAAAGGATTTTTCACATCCAACTGATGAATGGGCCATGCTTTCGAGAGAGTCAGACTAAGCACAGTGCGAATAGTTATCGATTTGACCACCGGACTAAACTTCTCTCTAAAATCCACGCCAACATATTGTGTTTAACCTACAAGACGAGCCTTACGCCTCTCAAAAGAACATTCAGAATTTTCCTTATGAGTAAAAATTCACATAGAACGAATAATGTTGATACCAGGCGGATGGGGCACCAACTCCCACGTCTTATTTTCAATAAGAGCATTATATTCATCATCCATGGCCAATTTCCAATTCGAGACATGAAGGGCAGACACATAATTACGTTGTAGGGGTGATTTGGTGACATTAGAATTTAGATTAAAATATCTTTTAGGTTTAAAAATACCACATTGGCTACGAGTAACTGGCCCTTGACTCGAAATAGAAGGGGACATGTTTTGGGTAGGTGTCGGGTCGGGAAAAATTGGACCAACAAGTAATGGGCCAGCTGTCCTAGTGGCAGACGATCGAGACGATAAAACTAGGTGGATGAGATTTGGGCCAGCAGGCACTGAATCAGGGACTGCTGTGGTAATATTAGGGCCAGCAGGCAGTGGGCTTCCTGGCGGATTTTAGTCACGGGATAGTTCGGATAAATGGTGGATAATATACAGTGAGAGCCCATCATCGAAAAAATTATATGAACTAGACACGGAATTATACAATTTAGCAAATGGAAATTGGGTTTCACAAGAAATGACATGGCGACTAATTATGATTTTATTAGCAGATAAATAAAAACGGATAAAAGATCTAAATTAGACAAATGAAAAGTCCATAAAAATGAGAATAATCATCCAAAAATAAAACATAATAATGATGGCTCAAAGAACACAAAATGGGAGATGTCCATAAATCACTATGAATAATGTCAAAAGGCATCGATGTACTAGAAGTAAAGGGCTACAAATGGTAATCTAACATGTTTCCCTAGAGGACAAGAAGGAAAAATATGAGTACTACGCGTACTCTTATAATCAATAAAATTATTATTTTTAAGAGAATAAATAATAGATGACCCAAATGTGCATGCCACAAAGAAGGACCAAGAGCCGCAAATGTTGAAGGTGTGGCTTGACTCCTGGAAATGGTGCTGATTGTGATTGGATAAAGCTCTCCCGACTATTACATCGCATTAGAGGTATCCCCGTCTTGAAATCCTTCACAAAAAATCCAAAAGGGTCAAAGTTAACAGAAACCCAATTATCAGTTGTGAATTTTCAGACATACACCAAATTTTTAACTAAGTGAGGGGCATTATTCAGGACTAGAGGTGGATGTGGGGGGGGGGGGGTAAATTTGTGTGACCATAACCCCGAATTTGAATTGAGTTTCCATTACCAATAATTATGTAACGATTATTGCTCAAATTGAAATAAGACGAGAGATTACCTTGTGCGGACGTCATATGAGAAGTGGCACCGATGTACATGTACCAATTTGCATCCGAGGGATTTAGTCCAAGTGTATGCATCGCGACCTCAATATTCGTAGGTGTCGGACCAGAAATTGGGCCCGCAACAGTGAAGGCCTGCTGAGGTCGAGGCCCAAGCAGGCTAACCTGCTGCCTGGGCTGTGATGACTGGAACGGTGAATTGGGCCTCTACTGGCCACTGACCCAATTCGCTGGAAATCCTGGAAAGTATAGAAAGGCCCTGTTGGGCCACTGGCCACTGAACCAGCAGCCCCACAACCAGTTTGCATTGGCCCAAGGCTACAGCAAGTGGTGTTGTGGCCCAGCCGGCCCACTGCGACCACGTCCGCCACCGCCACCACTGCTCCGACCACCGTCACTGTCGCGGCGGCCTCCGCAATTCTTGCCATTATTTTTTTAATTTGACCCTGTTTATCGCCACCGTTATTATGGTTTTGGCTAGAATTATCCGAGAACGAGTGAGGGTCATCGGACATGGCCAGCAGTATGACGTAATTAGCTCTAGTAGCCACCTTTTTGGCCAAACTGGCCTCTTCTAATATGAGCATGGAACGGGCCTGGTAGAACGGTGGAAGAGGATTACTCTGAGGAAGAAGCGTCCTAACGTTCTTGAGTTGATCCGCTAATTCCTTCAACCTTTTACAATAGGCTGAGACATTCGTAAAATCCTCCATATTGACATGGGAAAATTCCTGTTCAAGAGTGACAACACGTGAATTTTTGTTATCTTGGAAGATATCACGCACCCTATTCCAAGTTTTCATCATCGTGGCATCGAGTTCAATAATCATCTGCAAGAGGTCTGTAGAGACTATAGAATAAATCTACTGGAGAACGGTAGCATCGAGAGTCGTCCATAACACATGGTCATCATCGGCGGTAGGCACTTTCTCCTTGCATGTAACTGTAGGGATGATGTGATGAAGGACTTGATGCGAGCGTGCGTGAACTTTAAATAATTCCGCCCACATCGCGTATTGGACGTTTTCCATCTCAAGAATAATAGGGTTGTGGTTCTTGATGTTGGAGACCGTAAGGGCAGGATGAAACGTGTTTTTTGAGGTAGACATAATGAAATAACAGGAGGAGAATTAGGTATTTGGGAAAAAGAAAGGGTGGCCAACGGTCAGGTGGAAAAAAATTGGAGAAGGAAAAGTTTGCCCTAGACTTCTGATACCATAAAAGAGAATAATCCCTTGATTATTTTCATTAATGAAGAGGTATATATATATATATATATATATATATATATATATATATATATACATATCTAAATATGGAAAATAAATCTACATTTTCCTAATACAAGACTAATATATATTCCTACTATAATACTAATATCATAATTACACTTGTACAAGAATTCTATAAAATATGGTAAGAAACCTAATAGAAGTCGGTCACTTGGTATACATGGGTATACCATGTATACGCACCTTTATCACTCTTATTGTAGGTTATAGACCTTTATGTACTCCCAATTAACAGGAAGAGATCCTATGACAACTTAGAGGGGTTATGACCAGTTGATTCCAATTCTCTTGTCATATTAGATATCTCTCTCAAATATTGTCTCATTAACATATTGGGGCGCAATATATAAGAATCAAACTTGATGGTCATTCTCCTAAATTTTGTAGCGGTAGTGATAATAAACTTATCTTTAAGTACAATCCACATGGCTTGAGTCGTTGAGATAAGATTCAAATTCAGACATGAGATCATCAGTCATAGTGCTCAGCAACGTTGCTTGAAAATACTCATGATTCCTCTTATGTTGTTGGGTGTTTTCACCGGTCGACTCAACCATCACATGGTTTAGTTCAAATTCTATTGTTCCTCAAGGATGTATGAAATCTATGGTACCACATATCAGTATTATCACCATGCAGTTTTTTACTATTATTCAATTCAACAATGATAGTTGTTGAAGCCTTTTTATAAATTTATCTGCGCATATGAAAGACATAACACTTATAAGTATAAACATAATATCTATATTTGTCCAAAATTTCATCTAAATTAACATTGATGTACTGTAGGCCCATACTCGAAAGTCTATGTTTATCTGACTTTCATCACATATTATAACCTTAACATAACAATATTTTTTTAAATTTATTATGTGCAAATTAAATAACAAATATCCTAAATGAGAAATTTGTCAACCAATTAGAACTCCCACTCAAAAAATTATATGTACGTCATTCAATATACACCATACGAATGTGGACATAAACCATGATCATGAACTTCATACTATATTATTTTTAAAAAAATAATTAAACATATTCATGATTCAATTATAAACTCAAAAGATATATTAAAAATTCAAAATTATGAAGAAATTCAGCATTTGTGAAATTAAAAATTTTGAGTCCATAAAGTACGCCAAATATGCATATATAATATACAACAATAATAACATACCCAGTGAAATCTCACAACGTGGGGTCTGGGGAGGGTAGAGTGTATGCAGACCTTACCTCTACCTTAGTAGGTATTTCCGAGAGACCCTCGGCTCAGGACATGCAAAGATCAGTCCCGGTCAAAAATTTAAAAATTTAAAGCAGTATGCAAATGCTTGTAGCAAACACAAATACGCCATAATAGCACATCCTGAAAAAGAAGGAAGAAACAGTAACTACCGCAGATAAATGAGATAAACCAAGTACATTAAAGAACGCATAGCAGAAGAAATACAACTACAGAAGACTATAAAGCAATACTACACCTATTCGTATGATATGCTAAGTGGGCCTACAGTAATAACACTACAACTACCAGTTTATAAACGTAAGTAGGACTACGCTAGACTACCTTCTACCCTAATCTCTGTCCTCCACAACCCTCTATCTAAGGTCATTTTCTCTGTAAGTTGTGCCTGCTCCATATCCCATCTAATCACCTCTCCCAAATATTTCTTCGGCCTGCATCTACCCCTCATGAACCCATCCATAGCCAACCTCTCATACCTCCACACTGGGCAACTGTGTCCCTCCTCCGCACATGTCCAAACCATCTCAACCTCACTTCCCGCATCTTATCCTCCACCGAGGCCACTCCCACTCTATCGTGAATATCCTCATTACTAATCATATCCCTCCTAGTATGTTCACACATCTATCTCAGCATCATCATCTCTGCAACCCTCATCATTTTGGTGAACGACGTCTTGATTGGCCAACACTCCCCCCCCATACAACATAGTCGGTCTAATCACCACCCTATAAAAATTGCCTTTTAGTTTTAGTGGCACCTTTTTGTCGCACAAGACTCCAGATGCAAGCCTCCATTTCATCCACCCTGCCCCAATACAATGTGTGACATCGTCATCAATCTCTCCATTTCCTTGGATAATAGACCCGAGGTACTTGAAGCTTCCTTTCTTCGGAATGACTTGAGTCTCAAGCCTCACCTCCACGTCTGTCTCCCGATCTCTCCCGTTGTTGAACTTTCACTCCAAGTATTCTTTCTTGGTCCTACTCAGCCTGAACCCTTTAGACTCCAGAGTCTGTCTCTAAACCTCCAGCTTAGTGTTGACCTCGCTGCAAGTCTTATTAATCAAGACTATGTCGTCTGCGAATAACATACGCCATGGCACCTCCCCTTGGATTTTTCTCGTCAGTCCATCCATCACCAAGGCAAATATGAATGGGCTAAGAGATGATCCCTAGTGTAGCCCCATCATCACATGAAAGTGCTCTGAGTCTTCTCCCACTGTCCGTACCCTGGTCTTGGCTCCATCATACATATCCTTGATCGCGCTAGTGTACGCTGCAGGTACACCTTTAGCCTCCAAACATCTCCAAAGAACCTCCCTAGGGACTTTATCATATGCTTTCTCGATGTCGATGAAAATCATATGTAAGTCTTTCTTCCTCTCCCTACACAGCTCCACCAACCTCCTAATAAGATGAATGACTTCTATAGTCGAACGCCCCGACATGAATCCAAACTAGTTCTCGGAAATAGACACGCCTCTTCTCACCCTCATATCTATGACCCTTTCCCAAACTTTCGTAGTATGGCTCAGCAGCTTGATACCCCTATAGTTGTTGCAACTCTAGATATCACATTTGTTCTTGTAAAAAGGAACCATTGTACTCCACCTCCATTCTTCGGGCATTCTCGTCGTCTTAAAAATGACGTTCAACAACTCAGTCAGCCACTTATAGCCTGCCCTGCCTGCGCTCTTCCAAAATTCAATTGGGATATCATCAGGTCCGGTCTCTTGTCCCCCACGCATCCTACGAACAACACCCTCAACCTCTTCAATCTTAATGCTTCTACAGTACCCAAAATCCCGGTACCTACCGGATTGCTCCAGATCTCCCATCACAATGTCGCTATCTCTTTTTTTGTTCAAGAGTTTATGAAAGTAAGACTGCCACCTCTGCCTAATATGTGCGCCCTCCACAATACTTTTTCATCCTCATCCTTGATGCACCTCACGTGATCTAAGTCACGGGCCCTGCTTTCCCTCGCCATGTCTAGTCTGTACAACTTCTTATCCCCACATTTTTCCTCCAATTCCATATATAGGTGTTCAAAAGTTGTCATTTTCACCACCGTGACCGCTAGCTTTGCCTCATTCCTCGCCATCTTATACAGTTCTCTATTCGTCCACTTTTCTACCTCATCCTTGATTTCTACCAATTTCGAATACGCTACTTTCTTCGCATCCACCTTCTCTTGAACTTTACCATTCTACCATCAGTCCCCTCGATGCCACCACGGCCACCCCGCGAGACCCCTAATAGTTCTCTAGCCACCTCCCGGATGCAACTGGACGTTTTGTCTCACATATTAGTCGCGTCCCCACTACTCCCCCAAGCCCCATTGGCCGTCAACCTCTCCCCCATCTCCTTTGCACTAGCCATGGTCAAACTTCACGATTTGATTCTCAACCTATCATCCACAACCCTTCTTTTCTTCTCCATCTTGATCTCCAAATCCATCACCAAAAGCTTATGTCGGGTTGTAAGACACTCCTTTGGAATAACCTTGCAGTCTTTACAAAGACCGTTGTCAACCTTCCTAAGGAGAAAAAAGTCTATCTGAGTCTTAGCCACCGAACTACGGAAAGTCACCAAGTGCTCATATAATATATCAAAAGAAAAAATCATGTAAGGTCCTTCAATATATATATATATATACTAGTCTCTCGGCACGTGTGTTGCACGTGTATACCAATTCTATAATACATGTTTTTGTAAAATAATATTAATATTGTTATTATTATTGTTGTTGCAGCAGTTTTAAACATATAATAATTTTAAAAGATTGTCAAACTTGAACATATCTGTTGGCAACAACTTTTTTTGTTTTAGTTAGTACTTTGAAACAAGTCTAATTAGCAAAAACCAAAGGCTTACCAAATGTTGACTAAGTAATCGAAGTAACATGTTAGAATAGTACAAGCCAAAATTACTTAAGATGCAATATCAAATCATCAAGAAAATACTAACGATGCACATCTTTTGTTGATGTTATTGTGAATATTATGTCAAGAAAATTACAAGAATTTGAGTACAGAATAAATTCCAAAACAACAAAAGCGAGAATCGAGAAGTGTGAGGACAATTATTATTACATTGTAGGACTAAGAAAGAGATTATATCAAAAGAATATTTAATTTAAATTGAGAAGAATACTTACAGTGGGATCTTAAGAGGATACATGACTTCTTGAGTTTTAGTTACCGGTTTGGGAAAAAATTATAACAAAACAGAATGAAATTTTAGTTCTTATTTCATCTAGCGCAATTCTTATTTATTAGGCATCAAAATGGTGCAACTCTTCGGCAGAATAAGTTCGAAGCAATGCTATTTTCAAAAGTTACCTCTAATTGTAGCTTTTTTTTAATTAAATAGAATATTTAAATTAAAAAAATATTTAGATAATTTAACTTCTATGATTTGGAGTTCCTGATTTTACATATATATATATATACACACACACGACATGAAACTTCAACAAATAACTAAGACAGGCTACAACCCAAATAAAAAATTTGTTAAGCTACAGTAATCAAATAACTGCGAATGAAGTTCCCGACAAGAAAACTACTGTTAAAAAAAATCTGATTTTTCAAAGGTTCATGACAAAAACACAATCGAACGTATTAAAAATAACCAATTTTTTGTGAACAAATAAAAATTTCAGAACAAAAAATATTTGCTGTGAAATAAAAGAACAATAAATGAAGATACCAAAGTAATTCTGAATTGTCAAAGGAAATTTTGTCTTTTAAAAGGTTTCATACTAAGCAATACACCGTGTATTTCAAATATATGCCAAATCAAACAACTAAAGTGTATGGAAATTTGAGTACACAAAAGAAAATTTACAATATGAAATTGACAAGTATTGTACAACCTTTCTTTCTTCAAAACTTTGCACTTTGAGGTTTGACAAATAAATTTCTTTATGGCAAATGATTTCAACCCACTTTTGGGCAAAAGGATTAATGTCACACCACTTAACAACAAATCAACACATCCGTTCGTTTGGGGTGATTCTTATGGCAGTTTTATTGTTTTAATAAATAGGGCATTTAGTTTTGTAAGAATGGTATTTATGTAATTTAACTTTCAAGTTAGAGAGTTCCTGCTTTTAATATAATATAGATATAAATATGCGTCATTTCTTGCTCCATATGACTCTAACTAGAAAACTTTAGAATTTAAAATTTTCATGTTATGTTTTCGAGCAGCCAACTTTCAGCATCCGTATCTCTTTTATTCGAGATTAAAAATATACAAATAACATATCGTTGGAAAGATTTTGAAAGGATATTTCTCGTGATGTATGACTTGCACACATCGGAAGCATGAAGAGGGAGAAAATAATCTCAAAAGTCTGGGGAATATGTTGAACTTCCAGAGTTTTTTTGGTTTCAAGCAGCCAACTTTCAACACTCATATCTAATATCCAAATTTAAGAAAAAATTGTTAGAAAGATATAAAAGATATTTTTGCAGTGAACATGCCTCATACATGTTTGAAGCCTGAAATGAAAGAAAATGCAAAATGCAAATCTGGATGTTCATGCTGAAATTCAAAATTTCTTTTTGTTTCGGACAACCAACTTTCGCCAATTATATCTCCTTCATTCGATATTGAACTTTTACAAATAATATATTTCTTGAAAGATCTCAAAAGGATCTTAATAGTAATATAAATTTCTCATATTTAAGCAGCCCAATAGGGAGACAACGCAGTCAAATATAGGAACATTAATCGTATTTTTCACAAATCGTTTGGCAGGTAACATCTTTCAAATGAAATTTGTTTATTCCTAACTTTTAGCCGTACAATGGGTGGAAGATATACATCTATATCATTCTCTAATATCAATGATGGATAAACACTCAAAAATTAGTGTGGGACTAGACATACCTATGTGTTACCACCACCAATTGCTTCAGCGATTTCTTATAAGATTATTTATGGAGTCTTGTAGTTTCTCCGCAACCACACTGATTAGAAGGAATTTTCAGCTCAAAGTGCTATGGAATGACCTCAAGTCATTCTCTTTTGTAGTAAAATTGAAAGAAATAATCCCCTTCATTATTTTCATTAATTGAAAGGCTATATATACAAGTTACATATTTCCATAATAGGGAAATCCTTTTCCTATTCTACTTCTAAATCCTTATTCTACCATAATTCTAACTATACAATTATGGTAAGTGTATAACACTAATTAAGGTATCCTTTTCCTTACAATATACTATAAATATATATACCATATATACAATATTGTTTTGTACTTATTTTGGCCGAGATGGGCCGAGCCCACCTTTGGGCATTGCATTCCAAAGGGCCGAGAATGGGCCGAGCATTGCCGAGAGCCCACCGTTGGGCCGCACCGGGCCGGTGGCCCATCTGCCGGTGGCCCACCGTTTGCACTGCTTACATCGTTGATATATATGTGATATACACCGATGTATATTCGATGTATATCACATGTATATTGCTTTGTTTAACACACCCCCGCATCATAGCGGGCGGTTTTCGAACGCCGAGACTCGTCCCTAAAATCTTCAAAGAGAACCGCCGGTAGACCCTTTGTAAAGATGTCTCGCAATTTGATAACGAGACGGGACATGGCATACGCGAACTTGACCTTTTGCAACCTTTTCACGGACAAAATGAATGTCCATTTTGATATGCTTGGTGCGCTGGTGTTGAACTGGGTTACCTAAAAGGTAGATGGCACTAATGTTATCGCAATATACCAAGGTTGCCTTCTGAATGGGACAATGAAGCTCCAAAAGCAAATTACGTAGCCAACATGACTCGGAGACCACATTTGCGACCCCTCGATATTCTGCCTCTGCACTGGAGCGTGACAGAGTTGCTTGACGTTTTGCCGACCATGAGACCAAGTTGTTGCCAAGAAACATACAAAAGAGCCGAAGTCGACCGTCCGTGTCGGGACAACAACCCCAATCGCATCCGTGTAAGAGACAAGTGTGGATGTAGACGAAGGATACAAGTGCAACCCATAGTCTAGTGTCCTCTGTAGATACCGAATGATGCGTTTGATTGCATTCATGTGCTCAACCCTGGGATCATGCATGAATAAACACACCTGCTGAACCGCATATGTAATATCCGGTCTGGTAAAGGTAAGATACTGAAGGGCCCCTGCAAGACTGCGATAGCGGGTCGGGTCCTCGTATGGTGCACCCGTTGTGGCACTCGGCTTTGGGTTTGCATCAACCGGTGTGGAAGTGGACTTACGGGATGACATCCCGCCCTCTCTATGATCTCAAAGAAGATACTTCCGTTGAGACAAAACAAGCCACCTGAATGACGTTTGACGGCAATCCCCAAAAAATAACTCAACGGCCCTAAGTCCTTCATAGCAAATTCAGAACTGAGCATGGCCATGATAGACTGACGCAAAGCATCGGAGGAGGCAGTCAAGATGATATCATCCACATATAACAGAATATAGGCCAATGACGAACCACGGCGGTAGATGAACAAAGAATTATCTGACCTGCTGTGAGTGAACCCAATAGTCGAAACAAAATCAGCAAATCGTGTATACCGTGCACGTGGAGACCGCTTAAGCCCATATAATGACTTCTTCAACAAACGACATGATGAGGGCGGTTGGGATCCCTGAAACCCAACGGCTGATGCATATAGACTGTTTCCTTGAGATCTCCATGTAGAAAAGCATTCTTGACATCTAACTGATGAATCGGCCAAGTCTTTGAAAGAGCCAAGCTAAGTATAGTGCGAATGGTAGCCGGTTTGACCACCGGACTAAACGTCTCACCACAATCAATACCAACTTGCTGAGTCTTACCATCACCCACAAGTCGCGCCTTATGCCGAGCAAAGGACCCATCTGAATTCTCCTTATGAGCAAAAATCCACATAGACCTGATAATATTAATACCATATGGACGGGGCACCAACTCCCACGTCTTATTATCAATAAAAGCATTATATTCATCAGTCATAGCAATTTTCCAATTAGGGTCATTTAATGCGGACACAGGATTGCGGGGCAAGGGGGATTTAGAGACATCAGAATGTAAATTAAAATGTCTTTTAGGTGTAAAAATACCCCGCTGACTACGAGTGACTGGTCTATGACTCGAGGAAGAAGTGATGGAATTTTGGGAATTTTCTGGGCTCGGGACGGACGCCGGCGGGCGGTGGGCTCGCTTGGCCCAAATTGGTACAAGTGGAATCGATTCGGGAGCGGTTCCCAGAATTGGGGGGCAGGCGAGCCCGATTCTTTGAACTATTCCAGTGGCTGAATTGTGTGGCGGTACTGATGGTCCAGCGGGCAATGGGCCCGCTGGAGGATTTTGGGTACGGGAGATGTCCAAAAAATTCCGAATAATATACGGGGATATTTGGTCATCCAAAAAATTATATGACTTTGGTTCGGGAGTATGAACTTTCGTAAATGGGAATTGAGTTTCATCAAAAATGACATGGCGATTGATTATGATTTTCTTGGAGGATAAATCAAAACACTTATAACCACGATGATTTGACGGATAACCCAAAAACACACACGGGGTAGACCGAGCCTGAAGTTTGTTAATTGTGATGGATGGGAATAACGGATAACACAAGCACCCAAAAATCCGAAGGTGAGAATAAGAAGGGTTCTTATTATATAAGATTTTGAGAGGGGAAGAATATGTCAGACCTTTAGACGGAATTATGTTAAGAAGGTAAGTGGCCATCTCGTAGAGCATGATGCCAAAAATATGGAGGTATGGAGGCATGGATTAGGAGAGTTCGGACAATGTTATTTATGGAACGAATTTTGCGTTCGGCTTTCCCATTTTGTGAAGATGTATGAGGACATGAAAACCGAAAATTTATCCCATGAGTAGCACAAAATTCTCGAAACTCCCTATTGTCATACTCTTTCCCATTATCACATTGAATATTTTTTATTTCTCTTTCGAATTGAGTACGAATGAACGCTCTAAATTTTATGAAGACGGAAAACACTTGTGATTTATTCGCAATTGGAAACGTCCACAAAAATCTAGAATAATCATCTAAAAAGAGAACATAATATCGATGACCCATTGAACTAAGAACATGAGATGTCCATAAGTCGCTATGAATAATGTCAAATGGCATAGAAGTATGAGATTTGGAGTCTACAAATGGCAACTTAACAATTTTTCCTAATGAACAAGACTGAAAAATTGGAGTACGACTCGTACCCTTACAAGAAATAAAGCTATTTTTATCTAAAGCTGATAAAATAGAAGATCCCGGATGACCCAGACGAGCATGCCACATGGAAGGAGAGATGGCTGCAAAAGCTGATGGCAAGGTTGGACTCGATGGACTGAAACCGGGCATGATAGGATACAGATCCCCCCTACTATCACACCTCATGAGATGACTCCCCGTCTTGAAATCCTTCACGAGAAACCGAAAGGATCAAATTCAACAGAAACAGAATTGTCATTTGTGAACTTTCGGACAGACACTAAATTTTTAATCAATTTAGGAGCATGTAAAGTATTTTTCAAGAGGAGTGGTGGATTGGGAGAAGACAACGTTTTCTGACCATACCCTAGAATTGGAATAGAACTGCCATTATCAATAATTATTCCCCAAGGGTGCTCAAATTGTAATAAGATGAGAGAGTACCTGATTCGGAAGTCATGTGAGTAGTGGCCCCGGTGTCCATGTACCAATTTGGGTCCGGTTGAGTCAATCCCAATGTGTGCATCGCGGCCTCGATATCGGTCTGAGTTGGGCCTGCTGCATGATGGGCTTGTGGAGGTCTGGGCCCAAGGACTCTTAGCCGTGCTGGAGCTGGGCCGTAACTGCTGTGGGTGTCGTTACTGGGCCACTGGCCAGTGGGCCGCCAATGCTGGGTATTGGGCTCGGACTTTTGGCCGCCCCACGGCGGCCGCGGCTTCTTTGGAGGGTGCGGTTCCACTGCCACTGGCCCCACTGCTGGGCCCACGGTGGTGGTGGTCCACTGTACCCCGGATGGGACCCACCGCCGGTTTGTTGATCACCGCCACCAGAACCGCCTCGTTTGCCCCCGCGGTTTTTGTTATTTTTGCGATTATGCTTGCCTCCACCATTATTATGGTTTTGGCCCGAATTATTAACAAAACCCGAAGGACTAGGAGAGGATGCCACCATGACAACTGGGCTTCCTCCGGTAGCCGCCTTTTTAGCCAAACCGGCTTCTTCCAACGTAAGCATGGAGCGGGCTTGATGAAAGTCGGGAAGAGAGTTGCTTTGGCGAAGGAGAGTTCCAACACCATTATAGGCCTCCGAAAGACCGGCAACCAACTGTAGAACTAGACGATTATTTGTTACCGGTGCGCCAACATTACGGAGTTGATCCGCCAATTCCTTTAGTTTCTTGCAATATGCAGAAACGTTCGGAAATACGTCCATTCGAACGAGAGAGAATTCCTGCTCGAGTGTGACGACACGGAATGTTGGTTGTCTTGGAATATGTCACGCAATCTATTCCATGCAGCCATAGCCGTGGTATCTGGCTCCATAATCGTCTGTAGAAGGTCCACTGAAATAGTGGCGTATATCCACCGAAGAACGGTAGCATCAAGTGTAATCCATAGCTCAGGATCCTCCGCAGGACGAGGTCTAGCGGGAGGAATGATGTGATGAAGAACTTGATAAGATATAGCGTGAATTTTAAACAACTCTGCCCACGTTGCATATTGAACGTTTTCCATCTCAAGGACAATAGGGACACTTAGCTTGATATTGGAAACCGTGAGGGCAGGGTGAAAATTGTTCTTAGACATATTTGAAAGAACAAAGAAGGAGGATAAATTTAAGAGAGGTTTTTGAGAGCGGAAGACGAGATATTTGGAGAGAAAACCCGAGGGAGGGGGGGTGTCTCGGCCAAGGAGGCAAAAGTTTGAGAGAAGAAAACTTTTGTTTAGACCTAGTCTCTTGATACCATGAAAGAAATAATCCCCTTGATTATTTTCATTAATTGAAAGGCTATATATACAAGTTACATATTTCCATAATAGGGAAATCCTTTTCCTATTCTACTTCTAAATCCTTATTCTACCATAATTCTAACTATACAATTATGGTAAGTGTATAACACTAATTAAGGTATCCTTTTCCTTACAATATACTACAAATATATATACCATATATACAATATTGTTTTGTACTTATTTTGGCCGAGATGGGCTGAGCCCACCGCTGGGCATTGCATTCCAAAGGCCGAGAATGGGCCGAGCATTGCTTGAGAGCCCACCGTTGGGTTGCACCGGGCCGGTGGCCCATCTGCTGGTGGCCACCGTTTACTTCGCTTACATCAGTGATATATATGTGATATACACTGATGTATATTCAGTGTATATCACATGTATATTGCTTTGTTTAACAAAAATAATGTGACTTTTAACTCTCACTTAATAAATAGGTTTAGAATAATGTGACCTTTAACTCCCACTTAATAAATAGTTTCATACGTAGAATTGCATAACTCTTCCTATCTTTATTAAGGAGTTACAATGGAGTTACATCTTATTTAATTGATGAACTTGTAACTTATCATCCATTATGCATGTCTTACATTAGTTCTAACAGGGAGGAAACAAGCATAAATTCGAAACATCAAGAAAACTTCATGTTTTTTTTACCGTGAAGTGGGTAGTAAGAATAACAGGTGTTTAAATTCCAAAATTCAACTATAAAATGTACTCATATTTATTGATTGAAGTGGGAGTCCCGATCTTAAATGACCAAAAAAGTGAGGAAGTGAATCAAAATATCCAAAAAAAGAAAAGAAATCATGACATAAATACCTTTTGCACGGTAAATTACTGTACAATAGGACTTAATCGTGATGGCCCGGTTAGTCCAATTACACAAAAATGAACCTTTTAGTCCAATTACGCAATAAATTATTGCATTTTACAATTAATTATTCATCTATCCATTTGTATTTGATTTGACATGACATTATGACAATTATTGCAAGAATCCATCCATTTTTCTATTTAACATGAATTTTGGATGAGGTAAAGACTCTCAATTTCCAAAGTTTAAGTCATCAAAATTTCAAGTTCTTGAAAAAATCACCCAACTCCCAAGTTTATAAAAAAAATGGTGGTCCCTCCTCCAACTGTTAAGGTTTCTTTAATTTGAGAAGGAGAGATTCGTCATGATCATAATATTGTTCGTTATAGTATCCCACCTAAATTTCATGTTAAATTTGCAATTAACATGGATTACTCAACATTACTCACGGCCATACATAAAAAAATGAAAGTTAGTAGGTGTGAATTTGCATTATCTGTAATAGGCAGATATCCAATATCGTTTTCACCCTCAATTATGTGTTCAACAACTTTTAAATCAACATTGATACAAATTGATAGATTTTCAAAGAGATGAAGAACACTATACCATTTTTCATCAGATAAATCAGTGTAACATCCTCATATCTCTTTTTTCAAAATATAGTTCAATTGTGTTTGTTTCTGTCCTACCATGAGGCCTTCTTGAGCTACCCTCACCTTTTTGTCTATTTTTGAACCAACTATTGAATGTAACATTTCTAGGCATTTTTAGAATGTGATTTTTAACCAAATGAGTTATATAAAAGTTATGTGATATAAGTGTCATGTAAAACGGTCAAAAGCGGACATTGTTTTGTCCAATCAAGGATGTCATTCAGAAACATCATATTTTACATATATAAAAGTTGCGTAATATAGGTGTGTCATATAAAGCGGTCAAAAGTGGGCATTGTGTTGTCCAATCAAGGATGTCATTCAGAAACATCATATTTTACGCATATAAAAATTGCGTAATATACATGTGTCATATAAAGCGGTCAAAAGCGGGCATTGTGTTATTCAATCAAGGAAGTCATTCAGAAACATCATATTTTACAAATATAAAAGTTGTGTAATATAGGTGTGTCATATAAAGCGGGCATTGTGTTGTCCAATCAAGGATGTCATTCAGAAACATCATATTGTACGCATATAAAAATTGTGTAATATAGGTGTGTCATTTAAAACGGTCAAAAGCGGGCATTGTGTTCTCCAATCAAGGAGTAGTATATAACATGAATGACGAACAACTAGCATTCACATTAAAACGAGTTACTATGTCGTTTTGGAACCAATTTTCTGATATTGATTCTGTTACTTCTTTTAGCCCAACAGATATATTCGAAACAATGAGTATGACATGGAAATTGAATGATGATTTTAAATACTCAAATAATCTGATCAGAGATACAATCAACAATACAATAATACAATACAATAATACAATGACATCTGAGTGAAATTGACGTGTTAGGGAGGTTGAAAGGCTGGAACAAAACTTGAGAGCACTCAGACTTTAACGTTCAAAAAGTCATGCTACGTCAATGTCTCATGGTACACCACAAGAGTTGAATTTTGCTCTTAACCGTTTTCGCGAAGGTAACAATCAGATGAAAATACTTTGCCTTAGGGCAGAATATAGTCAACGTGGGTAAATCAAATCCAAGTGGGATTCGGATTGTGAGATGTCCGATGAAGATGATTCTCCATGATCATATTAGTATTTGTTTTAAATAAAGTAGGTGGGATCATAATGACAACCCCAATGGTACTTGGGGTTTGTCACTATATAAGTAGTCTTTCATTTGTCATTAAACTACAACATATTCAATATCGATTAGTAGAAATATAGATTGGTCGGTATTCCTTCCAAAGGATCCGAATACCAGTGGTGATGATAGCTCAAATCATAGTAACTATTCCAGTGATTCGTCAAACGATAACAATGGATTCAAGATAGACGATTTGAAACCCACCTTCTTATAGAGTGTAATGATGATTTTTGCGATATAAAATATTTTGTTCCACGAGAATATTATTTTGGTTTACGCCGGGAATGGGCATATCGATAATGCTGAATCAGAACATTTTATTCGTGACTTGAAAAATCTCAACGCTCCAATCCCAACAAGGTTCTCAAGGACCATGCCTCAAACTGATCAACATTCTTGCGAGGTTGTGGTATAGAAGATTAGAAAAGAAAACAACGGAATGCTAGCAAGACATTGTAGATTTTACATGCTAAAGTTGGTCGAAGAACAAACATCATCAACGGGTAGAGAACTAACATCTACAGAAATAAAATATGTCTTAAGAAATTCAAAATACAGTTCTGAGGACGATATTGAGGAATTCTATTCTGATGATGATTAAGGGTACTATGATTTATTTATATTTTTAATTTATGATGTCATTAATTTGAAGAAAATTAGTATGTTTAATTTTGCTCTGGTTGTTATAGTCTATTATTAATTTATTTAAGCGTCTTAGAGTTAATAATACATAAAAGTTCAACAATTCATAATTTTTAATGAAAACACAAATACATTAGTACATAAAATCTGCCGATTACGTAATACATTTAAAAAGTGATAGAAAATACATAATACATGAAAACATGCAACTAGTAAAAACAAAATACATAAAAATAATAAACTTAACTGACAATGCAACATTTCAAGATTAGAAACAACAACAACAAAGCACAAATCATCTTCCAAAATTGCAATTTCTCTTTCAAAGCATTTTTCTCGTATTGAGTCTCTGAGGTTATTCTTGAAAAATCTTTGTTTTTCTTCGGTTTCTTTTAGCAAGATCTCTAGAATGTCATTTTTTTATCGAGCTTCCATAAGTTTAAACTGCAAATCCAACTTCACGGTATCTCTAGTGATACGTGAAGTCGCGGTATCTCTATCACATGAGGCTTTTAAACTTTGCCACCACCGTTTTATCCACGGAAATTTTATCTTCCCATCGAAAATATTTGCAATCACCCATATCCTATAAACATTACAAAAAATATCAATTTTTGAAAGTAAAATATGTAGTTAATGTGAAAAAATCATAAATCCTAAAAACTTGTAAAAATACTTAGACGCTCTGGATTGTCTTGGGTCCTTGATGTTCTTAGATGAAAATAATAACCGTAACAACAAATGTGGGGTTGTATAACAAACTTTGACATTTCGGAGCTTTGAGACATGATTTTTCGGGGGCAAAAATATGGTAAAAGAGTGAAAATGGAGAAGGTGAAGAGTGAAGATGAAAATGGAGAAGTTTGCCCTAGTTTATAGAACCCTATTGTGCGGTAAATTACTGTGCAATAGGACCTAACCGAGTCGTTATGGTTAAGTCCTATTGCGCAATAATTTACTGCACAAAAGATAATTTTGTCATAATTTTTTTGGTTACTTTTGTTCACTTCCTCACTTTTTGATTTATTTAATTACCGACTCATTGAAGTGTCAAGTAAGAACAAGAAGTAAATGTGGTTGTACTAATTGATGTCGCGAATTCCCTTTATTCGAACATCGTGTCAATGTCCTTCTGTTGCAGCTAAAGGGTTAGATCAACATATGCACGCAACAAAAATCTAACCTAAATTTCATCATGCTCTTGCAATTAACAACATCAAGAATTTCATTACCATAACTCTTGGGATGAAAAAAAGTTCAGTATTCATCGCGTGTACAAAGTCATCGATCACATCATCCCTCCTAAACCCAAGCCCAATGACGAACACACGGAGAAACATGATTGTTTTGATGAAGAACTTTGATCATGATTAGATGCGGTTGTTCTACAATGGATCTATGGCACAATCTCGAACAATCTCTTACATACAATCATTAAAACAGACGCTACTGCACGACAATTATCGGAGCGATTAGAAAGAATTTTCATGATAACAAGACACAATGTGCCTTGTATTTAGAAAATCAATTTAAGGACATTCAACATGATGTTTTCCTAATGCGTTGGCCTATTGTCAAGAACTTAAAATGATTGTCGATCAACTCTCCAACGTCGATGCACCAGTCATAAATCAACGGTTGGTCATGCAAATAATTGCGGGTTTAAATGAAAATTATGAGGGTGTTGCTACAATCCTCCAACAAAGCACTATGTTGCCTCCATTCCGTGAAGCTCATTCGAGACTTATCCTTGACGAAACCCGAAAAGCCAAACGGGCAGCGGCTAACGCTAGCACCATCGACACAACCCTCCTTACCACCGGCGGCACACCTGCCGATGCAAGTGGCTCAACTTATGGCCATCATCATCGGCACACCAATGATCCGAAATGAGGTCAACATATCTAGAATAACAACAAAGGCAAAAATTTCGGCAAAGGCCACAGTGGTAGAAACAACGGTGGAGGGAGGGGACAACCGCAATAGTCCGGCAGCTACTCCCAGCGGCAGCAGCAGTGGCAGCAGCCTCCCTAGTGGGTTCGTACCTGTCGTGGGCAGAGTGGGAACAACAGGCTTGGGCTGCTTCACCATGCCCCAATCCGACTTCCTCATAGGCTCGTCCTCTAGCTCGACAGTCCCACCATCTTCCTCATGGAACATATTCCTTTACAAAGTTCAACACGAAATTCCCCCATATAACCCTACATTTCTGTGGGTGATTTGTTGGAAGAGAATATGGAGATGAAGCAACTTACATTTTATATCGAGAAGAGATAGAAATTAGGCTTTGAATTTTGGTAGGTCATAACCAATCATATTCCTATAGGGAATATTTTAATATGAGTTCGTATTAATTCGGTTCAGGGGGGTTATGTGAACACCCAATAACTTATGTATGAAACTTACAAAACGGTGATAGTTTAAGAGGTTTAACCTATTCACTCAGATTTTTATTTCACGTGCCACTTGGAATTCTTTGAAAGAAATTTTGGAGCATGATGTTCACCTAGCAGGTCATATTCCTCTGGAGGATGTTTTTATATAAATTCATGGTAGTTCGGGAGAAAGAGGTTGGGGGAGGGGAATGTTGTGAACACCTAATAATTTAAGTACAAATGTTTCAAAATGATTATAATTTAGTGGGGTTTAACCTTAATAGAATATTTTCCGAATATTCTTTCATTAATTGTATATCTCTTATTTTAGGTAGAATTGTATTCCTATTGTAATTAGGTCTCCTATTTTAGTTAGAATTATATTTCCTATTGTAATTAGGTTGATTAGTTACCTAGTTTAAATATTCTTGTACTACTATATATATTGTACATTATTGATGAATAAAATCAAGGAACATATTCCTTTATTGTATCAGTAGCCTAAAAATACCTTTACGACCGCCGACTATAGCTCTCGGCTGCCACCTCCACGAAACCCTAGTGTTTTTTTCCAGCCATTCTCTCTCCCTTCTCCTCCAAAATTTCATCTTCCATGGCTGACAAAACCAAATTCCATCCTGAACTTGCAGTAAACAACATCAAAACTTCATTACTATTACCCTTGAGATGAAAAAGTGTCAATACTCTTCGTGTGCAGAGCTTTTCAATATCCATTGTCGTGTTTACAAAGTTATCGACCACATCATCCCTCCTACACCGAAGTCCACAGACCTACCCTCGACTTCGACTTCTGATGATGCACTCTGGTCTCGTTTGGACATAACCGTCCTCTAGTGGATATACAACACAATCTCTAATAATCTGTTGCACACCATCATTGAGATCGATGCCACTGCCCGCCAAATGTGGGAACATTTGGAAAGTATTTTCCACGACAACAAAACTCAACAAGCGTTATACCTTAAAAATCAGTTCAAGGACCTGTATTAGGACGATTTCCCAAACGTATCTGCATATTGTCAAGAACTCATGATGCTTGCCAACCAACTCTCCAACGTCGGCGCACCAGTCATTAATCAGCGATTGGTTATGAAACTTATTGCAGGCTTGAACGAATCCTATGACGGCATTGCCACCATCCTTCAGAAATGCACGCAGTTACCTCAATTTTATGAGGCCCGTTCGAAGCTTATTCTTGAGGAAACTCGGAAAATCAAGCGCAACACCACTTAGGCCAATATTGCCGACGCCGCCTCACTACCACCGTCGGGCCCTCCACCAATGGCAGGGCCTCCAACTCTGGCAATGCCGGCCCAATGATCGGCATCCACCCGCAACAACCGCCAGAGTAGGCAGCCCGACAAGAGCCACGGTAGACAGAATTCCGACAACAACGGCGGTTGGAAGGGGTAGTCCCCCCAGGCATGAAACAACCAGATGTGACCGCGACAGTGGAAGTAGCCTCCTAGCTCGTATCCAAAATCTTCGTGGACTCCACCTCAGAACCGGCAGGACCACCCTGGCATACTCAGCCCACGTCCCCAATAGGGCTACACAACACAGGCCCCTCCCCCTCAACTTATGCACCGACTGACATTGAGGCCACTATGAACACAATGTCACTCAATGCTCTAAACAAAAATTGGTATATGGACACAGGCGCCACATCTCACATGAGGCGTCACAAGGTACTCTCTCGTCTTATTCCAATTTGGGTAATTTAAATCGAAATATTATTGTTGGTAGTGGACAAGGCATTCTCATTTGCGGTTTTGGTCATTCATCCTTATCCCCACCATATCCACCGCCAATCTTAAAAAATGTCCTTCATGCCCCTAAACTCACTAAGAATCTAATCTATGTGCGATGTGTCACAACTGATAATAATGTTTCCCTTGACTTTGATCCTTTTGGTTTTTCTGTGAAGGATTTTACGACAGGGAGACGAATAATGAGATGTGAAAGCACCAGAGATCTCTACCATATTTCAAACTCCGTCAACAATCCATCCTCAATTCCATCAACCTTTGCTTCTCTTTTGTCTTCCTTATGACACTTTAGATTAGGACATCCGGGAGATTCTATTTTATGCTCCCTTATGAAAAATAATTTTGTTAATTGCAACTATATTTCTAGGACTCCTATATGTGAATCCTGCATTTTAAAGAAATTTTTTAAATTACCATTTTCTACATCTATAAATTGTACTTTACTACCTTTCGATATCATACATAGTGATTTGTGGACGTCTCTTATTTTAAGTATGGATGACCATCGATATGATGTGTTTTTTTAGATGATTATTCCAACTTTGTATGGACTTTTCCAATTGGCAATAAATCCCAAGTCTAGCCCATTTTTTCCTCATTTAGTGCTCTCGTAAAAACACAATTTGCAAAGACCATTAAATATTTTTAATGTGACAATGGTAGAGAATTCGATAATAATCAATTCAAACAGTTTTACTCCAATAACGGTCTTACCTTTCGTTTTTCCTACCCTCACACCTCCTCCAAAAATGGTAAGGACGAACAGAAAATCCGAACCATAAATAACCTAATTCGTTCCCTACTTGCTCACGCCTCAATTCCCCCATTAATTCTGGCATTACACACTCTCAATGGCCACTTATCTCCTAAATATAATCTTAAACAAGTCTCTAGCTCAACGGTCATCTACTCAAGTTTTGTTTCATAGGAACCCCTCCTACCAATACTTGCGTATCTTTGGATTTCTCTGTGATCCTCTCCATCCGACCACTCACAAACTCTAACCCCGGTCTTCCCCATGTATTTTCTGGGTTACCCCGCCGATCATCGTGATTACTCGTGCTATGACTTATCAAGCCATAAAATTATTATTTCATTCCATGTCTTATTTGATGAGTCTCAATTCCCCTTTGCCTCCCTAAACTCGCCACCTCGGCATTCCTACGACTTTCTAGATGATGGCCTGAACCCTCTTTTAATTCATAATTTACATAGTCCGCTGTCCCAGATCCCATCACCCGCCCTCACCTTGGACAGTCCGAGACACACTGCTCACCTGGTTCTGCCGACGGTGGCCCGGAACAACCCGACTCAAGGTGATTCTGCAGCCACATCTCAGCAAACTAAGCTTCAGCTAGCTAGTCCCGCTACCCCTGCCATTCCTCATCTTTCTAGCAGTGCCGCAGCGCACCCCCCTCCCATCTTGCATCCTAAGACACGCTCTCGGACCATTGAAACCTATGCCATGCATGAAATTTCCAAACCTAAACGGTTGTTTAATCTATCCATTTCAGTTGTCCCTTCCTATGTCCCTCGTAATTCGAAGGATGCTTTGTCCAACCCAAATTGGAAAGCCACAATGATTGATGGATATAATGCTCTTATTGATAATAAAACATGAGACCTAGTACCCCGTCCACCTGATGCTAACATTATTCGTTCTATGTGGATTATTAGACATAAAAAGAAATTTGATGGTTCTTTTGAGAGGTACAAGGCTCGTTTTGTAGGTGATGGCAGGTCTAAACAAGTGGGAGTGGATTGTGATGAAACGGTTAACCCTGTCTTAAAGCTCGCAACTATCGGGACCGTCCTCAGCATTGCTCTATTCAAGTCTTGGCCCATTCATCACCTTGATGTCAAGAATTCCTTCTTACATTGGGATCTTCATGAAACAGTATATATGCATCAGTTTATGGATTTCAGTGATCTTATTCATCCGGTTATGTGTGTCTGTTGTGGAAATTGCTCTATGGACTGAAACAAGCTCCTCGAGCATAGTACTAGCGGTTTACCAATTATGTCTCCTCTATCGGTTTTTCACACAGCAGATTCGATCATTCCATGTTCATCTACAACAAAGGTACAAACATGGCTTACCTATTATTATATGTTGATGACATCATCCTCACTGCATCATATGATGCTCTCCCCAGGTCCATTATATCTCTCATTTCCTCTGAGTTTGCTATGAAGGATCTGGCCCCTGAATTATTTCTTGGGCATCTCTGTCACTTGACATTCTGGCGGCCTATTTTTGTGTCAGAAGAAGTACGCTGAAGAGATACTTGACCGTACATGCATGACATCTTGCACACCATCCCACATGCTAGTAGATACCAATTCCAAGCTCATTGTTGATTTGGACTCCCCATTTCGGACCCGACTCATGAGACCTGACATATCCTATGTCATGCAATAAATCTACATACACATGCACAATCCGACGGAAGCACACATGCATGCCCTCAAACATATTTTATGATACGTCCAAGGTACACTTCACTTTAGATTACATCTATACAGCTCCTCGCTTACTAGTCTCACTGCTTATTCTGATGCTGACTGGGTGGATTTCCTGACACCGATGCTCCATGTCTGGTTACTGCATTTTTCTCGGAGATAACCTATTGTCGTGGTCTTCCAAAAGGAAACCTACACTATCGCGATCCAGTGGTGAAGCGAGTACAGAGGTGTCTCCAACATCATCTCTGAGTCTTGTTGGATCTGTAACCTTCTACTTGAGCTTCACTGCCCGATTCAAAAGGCAACACAGGTCTATTGCGATAATATTAGTGCGATATATGTTTCCGGAAATCCCGTCCAACTTCAGCGCACTAAACACATTGAGATGGACATTCATTTCGTTCGCGAAAAAGTGGTTCGTGGTCAAGTTCGTGTCCTTCATGTTCCTTCTAGATATCAGATTGCCGACATCTTCACCAAAGGACTTCCGCGCATACTATTTGACAATTTTCGAGCCAGTCCCAGTGTTCGTGAACCTCCCACTTCGACTGCAAGGTGTAATAGAATATTTCCCGAATATTCTTTCATTAATTGTATCTCTTATTTTAGGTAGAATTGTATTCCTATTTTAATTAGGTCTCCTATTTTATAAAGAATTATATTTACTATTGTAATTAGGTTGATTAGTTACCTAATTTAAATATTCTTGTACTACTATATGTATTGTACATTATTGATGAATACAATCAAGGAACATATTCCTTTAAACCTCTTTATTCCAAAAATATTGAACAAAGTCTACGGAAAAGGGTTGGAAGGAGTCGACATAATCATATGTTCGATTGTAATACATAAAATATTCTTGCCTAAAATTATCTAATACGTGACATAATTATATAAATATTTGACTGAACTTGAACATGAGAAAGAAATATGATCATTTTCAAACAAAACATTGAAAAGATCCCAAGAAAGGAAACTGCTCTTGCTACTTCTAGGAATAATAAGTAAGCGTTCGGATTTGATGAAATTTGAAAAATAGTGTTTGAGATGTATTTTGACCATTTAATCTCTCTCTTTTTTTTTTTTTTTGCCTTTTAGTACTTCCTTCCATCTTTTTAAGTTTGTGTTACCAACCAACCGAGAGATGAAATTAGTTTATCCTTGTCTTTCTTTGTCCTTTGTAGATGCAAAAAAAATGTACCTATCACATTTTCTACCATTACATGGAAGACTGACTTTCTACAAAAATCTTTCAGTAGACCCTGCTTAGGACACTGCAACGAAAGCTCATCCCTAGATTTGCATTAAAAAGGCAACTTTAACAACAGGAAATTCCCAACTTCCTGGAAAGAAAGGAATATTAGCCCCGAATCTCAAGATTTCTCTTCCTCCTCCGGATGAAGTTCATCTCTCTAAATTCTTGTACTTACTCAAAGTATATTTATGTCCTAGAGACAATCTGTATTAGGACAAATGTACTTTATACATATTCGTATTATTATTAATGGAGATTAATATTTTGGGACAGCGTGCGCGTGTTCGCGCATCCGCCTTTATCTGGAGACATACTGAAAACCATGCCTTTCAATTCACAGTCACAAGGGGCTAGAAGGACTTCTAGTCTATTAGAATCCCCTAGAGTAGTAAAATATATCTTTAGTTCATTTCATAAATAACTATCACTAGTCAATATCTAATATCACATATACATGTCATTTGCAATTATTGAATTATTAATTGATTATTTGTAATATTCTATAATATGCATCTCTAGAGGTTACGCTGTTATTAATAATGTGAGATATTAATATTATAATGTAACTCTTAAAATAGCCTCGACTAATGATCATTGAGGATGGGATATCGATGATATGTGATAAGTCAACATGTGGTCTGCGTCACATCCTTAGAGGATGCAGTATGTCTCACCTGCTATGAGTAATGGCTACTCGTGATGAACACATGGATACTTTGGAAGTATTGGTATACCCTGCTGATATACTGTTTGTTATACTTGTCTAAATTTTGATCTACGTGTGGGAGATAGAAGTCCTTAGACTTGAGGTCAATACGCACCTTGTTTACAAAGTAATGCACTTTGATCATGTCCTAAGCTCAAAAGACTTATAGGTTGAGATACGGCTTGTATTGGGTACATTACGATGTGGATTAAAGGTGGTAGTTGAGCCAAGATTAGGATTCATTACTCGAATGTATATTCGAGAGAACACTCGGATTCTCAGTGATATTAGGTTGACTAAGTCATTGGCCAATGCAATATAACAATTTAGAATATGGTCTAGTTGTCAACTAATATAGATGAGATACAATGATTAAGCCATTTGGATAGACACTTGACAAATCCTAAGCTTGATCGGGTGTTTCGTGAATGAAAGGATTTTATCTTACCACATAGAGGTTAAGTTTACTGGATTCACGTAAACGTACTTCACATATTGAGTTCATCTTGCGGCGCCGTCTAGGAGTTCCGCGTAGATCTTAATTTGATTAATGTCGATATGTGAAGGCCTGTAGGGTCACACTATGTCGATTGTCTTTTTAATCTAAGGATGTATTGAGAGAGTAAATTAAATGTTCGATTTAGAATCGAGATATGTAAATGAATAATGATTATTTTAATTAAGCCAAAATTGGATTTTGGATTTAATTAAGAATGTGCAGAAAATAAATCGAGACAGTGCAGGAACACGTCGAGCGCCGCGGCGCCCATACCCTAGGGCCACGGCGCCTCTACCTCGATTTTTGGGTCAGGCCCAAGGTTAAACCCTAATCCGATTTGACCTAATTTTTACCTATAAATAGTGGCATTCTCTTCACTATTCAACATACCAATTTCAGATTATCATTCTAAGCCTTAGAGACTCAGAATCAAAACTCTCTCGAACCTCTACCGGATTTCCTAGCTTTCCGAAAGAAAAGTACATTGAAGCTTGGAGCTTGCAGTCGAAAGGGCAACCGCGTGTAAACCCTATAGTAGATAAAGATTCCAGATACTATAACCAGTAAGTATTATGCTTTATGTTACATGTTTGATTGTTGTATAACCATACCAGAAAAGTTGTTGGGGTAAGTAAGAAACAAAAAATTTAAACTTCAGTTGTGTCTTACTTATGTGTTTTGAGCCCAACAAAACCCTACAGTGGTATCAAAGCCCAGACTGGTTCAATGGTTATATAACAATTGAATAAAGTAATAATATGGGTTAAATATAAAATTGGATTAAAACAAGATTTCTTGAAATCCTACATGTCTTGAACGAATGTTAACCTTTTAATATCACCCTCAATTATCTCCTACGCTAACTCGAGGAAGTCATTCCGCTCTAACTCGAACTAAACCAAAAGTGCGTTGTCCGACTCATTGCACGGTGCAAGGCTAAAGATGGGTAAGAACGGACGATGGTCGATATGGGTGTTATTGATAATGGTGAGTGATGATAAATGACCTGTGATTTGTCAGGACATCGGCACCACGGCTCCATGGTGGAGCGCCGCGGCGCTAATGCTTCGTTTCAAAACTTAGACTCACTGGACAATAGGCGTCGCGGCTCCATGGTGGAGCGCCGCGGCGCTAATGCATGTACAGAAGCAGAAATGTTTCTGCCCTTGCAGCACCGCGGCACTAATGCATTTTGTAGAAGCCAAAATACTTCTGCCTCAGTGGCACCACGGCCCTAATGATTAGCGCCGCGGCCCTAATGATTAGCACCGCGGCCCCACCTGTCCAGAAACGTATAAAAATAATAAAAATTCAGAGTTCAGAATGTTTAACCCAAGATTATTATTATACGGTATATTATTTGATAAGTATATTATTTATGTGCTAAATGTCAAAATGTTTGTCATTTACATTTCTAGAATAGCGTCCACTATAATTGTCTGGGCAGGTGGCGCCAAGTATTTGATTAAACCATCTTATATCATGCATATTGGGTTAACGGTTCCCAAACTATATGTGTCATTAGTTTTGCATGACAAGATGACATATTGGATATGGCGTAAAAGAGTTTATCTTGGTTAAAACTCCTGAATTAAAATGTTCCCCAAAATTTTAAATACAAGTTTAAATTAAAATGTGTCGTCCATTATAATTGTTAGAGTGCAAAATCCTTTTCGGCGATACGAGTATTTATGCCAAAGCATTTGCTCTAAGTCTACGAGGACCCAGACTCTTTCATAGATGTGTTTTAATGTAAAGGTAAATGATAAACTTTTGTGGGTATTTACACCAAAGTGTTTGCTCAAAAGGACAAATTTGCTTAGATACATAAACGCAGTCGTGTAATGGGGTTAACTTGCTTAGAAAAATCTTGGCGCCAAAGTGTCGGACTAATCTAAGGACGCAAGATTAAATGTAATATTTGGTCAACCAAGAGTTGCAAATAAGTTTTGCAATTGGTTTAGAACCTACCAAGATATGTTATTGAAGTTATCAGCCAAAGCAAACGTGGAGATAGCATAGGCTTGGATCTTGGCCCATTATGACCTCAATTAATATAGGTATGTATTCTACCATGGGGTCGTAGAAGTATGTTAAAATAGTGGAGCTAATTAAACAAAAGGCCATGTTGATTAGCCTAAACGAATGTGTATAATAGGAAATAGATTTTGAGTTTGATTTCCAGTCTATCTAATTCTTCAGATTATCAAAGATGTCGAGCTTATCATTGAAAATGTTGATTGAGATGAACAAAATTACTGGACCGAACTACCTTGACTGGATAAGGAATTTGCAAATAGTGCTGAGATAAGAGAAAATAGAATACGTGTAAGACACGATGTTCCCGACAGTCCATGCAACAGACTCTGCTGAATATGCCTCTTTTGATAAGGATGCTTACCAAAAACACCTAGATGATGCCACTTCAGTGCAGTGCGTGATGTTGTCTTCCATGTCTATGGAACTTCAGAGACAACATGAGAACATGGGCCCCAATGAGATGCTCGAACACTTGAAGAGTATCTATGACTCACAATCCGAGACTATGGAATATAAGTTACTGATAGAACTCTTTAAGTGTAAGCTCAATGAAGGGGGCCAGGTCTCGCAAGATGTGTTGAAGATGATAGGGCTGATAGAGAGGCTTGCTTCAATTGGAACGAAGCTTGAAAAGAATGTCGCTACCACCTTCATCCTAAACTATCTCCCTCGTTCTTTTGAGAACTTCATAGTGAATTTCAATATGAATAGAATGAAGGCGACTCTGCCGGAGCTGCACAACATGCTCAAGACCTTTGAGTCTTTCACTTCCAAAGGCAAAGATCTGCTCATGGTGAGCTCTTCTAGCCGACCCAAGACGAAAGGCAAGGAATGGCATAAGAAGAAGGGCAAAGCAGTCGCTGCGCCCTCAATTATGAAGCCTAAGGGAGGTGTGAAGAAGAAGAAGGTAAATCCGGCTAAGGATGAGTGCCTCAACTGCCACAAGAAGGGGCATTGGAAGAAGGACTGTACGACACCAAGAGGAGGAAAAGCACCAGGTGCTCCTACCTTTGGTGGACAAGGTATGTACGTCATTGAAATAAATATTTCTATAAATAACTCTCACTCCTGGGTATTGGATACCGATTGTGGCTCACACATTTGTACAAATGTGCAGGGGCTAACTGATAGCAGGAAGGTTGGACCAAGGGAGGTAGACCTACGCGTTGGAAATCGAGCACGAGTAGATGATGAGCGATTGGGACTTATAGATTAAATTTACCTTCTAGCTATTGTTTAGTGTTGAATGATTGCTTCTATGTACCCTCGTTAACGAGGAATATAATTTCTATCCCAGTTTTGGACATGAAAGGATTTTCCTCGTATATTTATAATGGCAATCAAGTACTGTCTTTTGATAATATTATATATGGAACTGCTCCTCTTGTGGATGGATTATATACACTAAACTGTAGTCGAGAGATATTCAATGTACAAAATAAATGAGCCAAGATAAGTAATAGAAACTCTACCTACCTATGGCACTGCAGACTTGGTCATATCAACGAATCAAGGATAGCAAGGTTGAGGAAGTTAGACTACCTAGAACCATTTGACTTGGAGTCTTATGGTAACTGTGAATCTTGCTTGAGAGGAAAGATGACCAATAAACCACTTTCTGGGAAAGGTGTGCGAGCCAAGGAGGTGCTTGAGTTGGTCCATACTGATGTATGTGGGCCATTCTCGACTCAAGCTAATGGAGGCTTCCCATACTTCATCACTTTTACTGACGACTTCACAAGGTATGGATATGTGTATCTTATGAGACACAAATCCGAGGCTTTTGAGAAGTTCAAAAAGTACAAGTCGGAAGTAGAGAAGCAACTTGCAACAAGTATCAAGACCCTTCGATCGGATCGAAGAGGTGAATACTTGAGCAAGGATTTTCTAGATTACTTAAAGCTACATGGAGTCCAATCAGAATGGACACCTCCTGGAACACCACAGATGAATGGTGTTACCGAAAGGAGAAACCGAACCTTATTGGATATGGTTCCATCCATGATGAGCTCCTCAACCTCTATTTAGGGATATGTTCAAACCTCTATATATGTTCTGAACAGGGTTCCCTTCCATGTCAGTAGAAAAGACACCCTATGAGATATGGTGTGGCAAAAAGCCAGCTCTTAAACATATGAGACCTTGGGGGTGCCTTGCATATGTTAAGAAGATGCTCACTGACAAGTTGGAATCTAAAAGTGAGAGATATTACTTAGTGGGGTATCTAAAGGAAACTAAGGGATACTACTTCTATCTTCCTGGAGAACATAAGGTCATTTTTTTCAGGAAAGCAACTTTAATTGAAGAAGAATATGTCTACAAGGAACATAGCTGCACAAAGATAGAACTTGAAGAAATTCAAGAACTACAAGATAACACAGAAGTAGAACCCTTGTCGAATGACCTAAACAAGGATTCAGTGGGAGTATCTAGTGAAGATTGGGTACTTAGAGTATGCCCTTCAACCAGTGGGAGTGTTGTGAGAGATAGTGCAGAAATGTAACACTCTCATACACAACCAATGGAAGATGATACAATAGTTGTACATCATTCCATTCAGGAAATACATGAAAATGACATTCCTGAAAGTTCTCAAGGTGATGGATTGTCCAACACACAAAGACCTTCTCACGATCAGAATGCAACAATTACTGAAACAAAGAGTAATCAACTCCGTAGGACCACTGGGACTCATCGTCCACCTGAAAGACTTAATCTCCTTGTTAAAACACACAATGAGATAGATATTACTGATGACGATGAACCTACAACCTACAGTGAAGCTATGTTAGACATTGACTCGCAGAGATGGCAAGAAGCCATGAAATTTGAGATGGACTCTATGTACATAAATCAAATTTGGAACTTGGTTGATTTGCCAACAGGGGTTAGACCCATATGATGCAAATGGGTCTCCAAGAAGAAGATTGATGCATATGGCAAGGCACAGACTTATAAAGCAAGATTGGTGGCTAAAGGTTATAATCAACGGCCTGGGGTCGATTATGATGAAACCTTTTCACCTGTTGCTAAGATTAAGTCCATTCGGATTTTGCTTGCAATAGCTGCATATTATGACAATGACATTTGGCAAATGGATGTCAAAATTGCTTTCCTCAATAGGAATCTAGTTGAGGAGGTGTATATGAAACAACCTGAGGGTTTTTCACTTGAGTCCAAACCAAATGTGGTATGCAAGCTACAAAAGTCCATTTATGGGCTTAAGCAAGCCTCAAGGATTTGGAACATTTGCTTCGACAAGGCTATCAAGTCATTTGATTTCGTCAGAAGCAAAGAGGATCCATGTGTTTATAGTAAATGCAAGGATGGGAGTATTGCATTCATTATCATATATGTACATGACATATTAATAATGGGAGACAATAAGACTCTTCTGCAGTCAGTCAAGGAGTAGTTGTCCAGTACCTTCATGATGAAGGATTTAGGTGAAGCCTGCTACATTCTGGGAATTAGGATCTATAGAGATAGACCTAATAGATTGTTAGGGCAGTCACAGTCAGTCTACATAGACAAAGTGCTTAGACATTTTTCTATGGAAAATTCCAAGAAAGGCGGTCTACCTATGGGACAAGGCATCAAGTTATCTAAGAAGGATAGTCCTTCTAATATTACAAAACTTGAACGCATGAAAAGGATCTCATATGCTTCAGCGTTAGGATCGATCATGTATTCCATGACCTGTACTAGGCCAGATGTGGCCTTTGCACTTAAGTATGACTTGCAAATTCTAGTAGAATCCTGGGGAAGAACACTGGAAGGCAATCAAGAGTATTCTTAAGTATCTTAGACGAACTAAAGATTACTTCTTAGTCTATGGTGGGGAAGAAAATCTAGCTGCTACTGGGTACACTGATGCTAGCTTCCAGACGGATGTTGATGACTACAAATCTCAGTCTGGATACACGTTCATTTTCAATGGTGGAGCAATAAGCTGGAAAAGTTCCAAACAAGCTACAACTGCTGATTCGACAACAGAAGCTTAGTACATTACTGGATCGGAAGTTGGTAAAGAAGTTGTCGCGATTTCAGAGTTCCTGAAGGAACTAGGGGTTGTTCCAACCACCACTTGTCCAATATTGATTTATTCTGACAACACTGGTGCGATTGCGCAAGCTAAGGAACCAAGATCAACAAACAGAAACAAGCATATACCAAGGAAGTACCACATACTCAGGGAGATGGTGGACACTGAAAAGATTAGATTTGACAATGTTTCCACAGACGGTAATCTAGCTGACCCATTCATAAAACCATTAAGCTTAGTCAATCATAATGGTCATTTTGAGAATATGGGCATTAGATATGTTGGAGATTGGCTCTATGGCAAGTGGGAGATTGAAATTATATTTATGTCCTAGAGACAATCTGTATTAGAACAAATGTACTTTATACACATTCATATTATTATTAATGGAGATTAATATTTTGGCATTTGCAATTATTGAATTATTAATTGATTGTTTGTAATAATCTATAATATGTATCCATGGAGGTTACGTTGTTATTAATAGTATGAGATATTAATATTATAACGTAACTCTTAAAATAGCCTCGACTAATGATCATCGAGGATGGGATATCGATGATATGTGATAAGTCGACATGTGGTCTGCATCACATCCTTAGAGGATGTAGTATGTCTCACCTGCTACGAGTAATGTCTACTCGTGATGGACACATGGATACTTTGGAAGTATTGGTATACCCTGCTGATATACTGTTTGTTATACTTATCTAAAATAAGGGTGGCCAGTGGGCCGGGCTCGGGATCGGCGGGTCAAGTTTGGAGGGATCGGGTCAGGGTGGGACGGGGGAAGGGGCGGGATCGGATCGGGATCCCGGGCAGTTTTTTTTTTTTTTTTTGCACTTAATTTAAAAAGTAACATATATATAAAAAAAACTTAATAATTAAATAAGACAAGATAGTGTAATAAAAACATTCCAAGGCTGTTTTTGTGCCTCTTATATTATTTAATAGACATGTGATTTTTTTTGTAATACAAATACAATTGCCAAAATTGCAACTTTGTGGTGTTGTTCAAAATTACAAATTACATAGTAAAATTGCAATTAAAAAAATTACATTCGAAAAAAAAACTTGTTCTAGTTTCTTGATAATTTCACGTGGTTCTTCGGTTGAAATTGGTATTTGTTGGTCAAATTGATCCACGTCGCTTCCACCACCTTTGGATAAGATTTCATTGTAGTTTTCGTCTTCTTCTTTGTTGATCTCCGGTTGACCGCACCTTCTCCGCTCCGCTCATATCCAATCTCTAAATAATACTATAATCTCCAAGCTGTCTTCGGCTAATGAGTGTCTGTGCTCTCCTATTTGACATCTGTCGACAGAAAAAGCGCTTTCAGACGACGTTGATGATGCGAGAATGTTCAAAACATCTCGGGCTATCATTGAAAGTGTCGGAAAGGTCTTCTAATTCCCCCTCCAGTATTTCAACAAGTCTTCACGTCCTTCATTGAGAACTGCTTGGTATGGTACAGAGCCCTGCAAAACAAAAATATCAAACTCTCTAATTTGGTTAGTAGCGGTACGGCCGCACATTCTATTTCTGAGGCTTTCAATACTAGCCGCAGAAACAACATGTCTTTTGTGAGGTTGTGTTGAAGAAGAAGAAGATGGTATGGAAGCCGGTAGGTTGCTAGCACTTTCTTGTTGGTAAAACCTATATACTTTTTTGCTTTCGTCTTCTACGCTAGACAACACTTCTTCTTTAGTTTGTTCAATAAGCGGTGGGTGATTTGGATTTTTGGGACTTGGAGGTGGTAGTACTTCTATACAATCGTAAATAGTTTCAATAAGTGATTTAGTACCGTCTATTTTAATAGTCGGATTTAATACAACACCAATAATATAAATAGTGGGAATAGGAATAAAATATTTTTTATTTTGATAAACATTTTTTTAATAGCTGCCTTATAAGCTGGTTTTTCCATATATTCACTAAGTAATAAAAATATTAGAGCTATATAACATAACATAGTTGAAATGAAAAAGGCAAACCCTCCACAACAACTAATTTTGCTATTGCTTCCCTATCTCTATGTTTATTGTATTTAGGGCCTACAATTCCCCCCGTCATAGGGTTAATTTGACCCTGTACTTGGTCTGGGACAGTATATGAATATTGTCCCGATGGAGCGGACGTTTGCGCACCTGGTTTTGAAGCCTCGTATTGAGCATACCTAGCTGGATGAGCCCTTGATACGTGTCTCATTAACGCCCCCCCCCATCCCACCGTGACCTTTTCCAGTTTTATATTTTAAAACATCTTTACAAAATTTACATCTAGCTACTTGATTCTCTACGTCCCTATCAAAAAATGTCCATGCATCTGATTTTAATGGTCATTTTGCTGGACCTCGTCTCATACTAGGGGGAATATGAGGCATTTCAGTTGAAGGTGCACTAGTGGGTGTGTTTTCATCTACATTAGTGGGGTGTATCATCTAGATCATCGTCTAAATTAAAGTTTTCTAGAGTTCCAGAAAATAGGTCCTCGTCTAAATCTAATGGTATTGTAGGAAAATGTTCAGTATCAACAAAATCATCCTGTGTAGGAATAGGATTCTATCTAGAAATAGGACCCTTGCCCTTGTTGCCCCTACTAGAAGAAGCATGACCCCTACCCGTAAGCATACGTTTAAATCCTTCCATTATAAATTTATACTTATACTAATAAATAATTAAAGTAAACGAAATTAAGTGCGCTAAATAAAATAAATAGACAATAATAATTTAATGAAGGAACGAATGTACCAAACGACGACGTAACGTCGACGTGTATTCGAGAGGTTGAAAATTGAAACTTTGCTCGATGGAAGATCCTCAAGCTAGTTGTCAACTTCACTCCCAATTCCCAAATGAATAAATAAAATTGAATATTTAATAGACAATGTAGACTTGTAGAGAAATAGATTGTTGAGAGATTAGAGAGATTGTAGGAAGATTTGTGAGAAAGATGAAGAGAAAATGAGGTATTTATAGTTGGAAATTGGGTTAAAGTGGATATATAATAACTTATGGGTTTAAAAATAAATATTAAGGGGGTTGGGGGAGGGAGAGGCCAAAAATAGCCGTTGCACAACAGCCAAACTATAAAACGGTCGTTGGTGCAACAGTTATTTTTACAAAAGGGGGGGTTTCGGGCGGGATCGAGGCGGGACCGGGATCGGGTCGAGATAGGCGGGCCTGGGGTGGCCGGGATGGTTCGGGACGAGACCATGTCCCATCCCGGTTCGAGTCCCAATACCGATTGTTTTTTTTTACAAAGGTCGGGTTCGGGGCAGGACCGGGGCGGTGTCGGGGCAGGACCGGGCCGACCTGGCCCACTGGTCAGCCTTAGTCTAAAGTATGATCAGTGTGTGGGTGATAGAAGTTGTTAGACTTGAGGTCAATACGCACCTTGTCTACAAAGTAATGTACTTTGATCATGTCCTAAGCTCAAATGCCTTATAGGTTGAGATACGGCTTGTATTGGGTATATTACGATGTGGATTAAAGGTGGTAGTTGAGCCAAGATTAGGATTCATTCCTCGAATGTATATTCGAGAGAACACTCGAATTCTCAGTGATATTAGGTTGACTAAGTCATTGGCCAACGCAATAGACGTATTTAGAATATGGTCTAGTTGTCAACTAATATAGATGAGATACAATGATTAAGCCATTTGGATAGACACTTGACAAATCCTAAGCTTGATCGGGTGTGTCGTGAATGAAAGGATTTTATCTTACCACATAGAGGTTAAGTTTACTGGATTCGCGTAAACGTACATCACATATTGAGTTCATCTTGCGGCGCCGTCTAGGAGTTCCGCGTAGACCTTAATTTGATTAATGTCGATATGTGAAGGCCTGTAGGATCACACTATGTCGATTGTCTTTTTGATATAAGGATGTATTGAGAGAGTAAATTAAATATTCGATTTAGAATTGAGATATGTAAATGAATAATGATTATTTTAATTAAGTCAAAAATGGATTTTAGATTTAATTAAGAATGCGCAGAAAATAAATCGAGACAGTGCAGGAACACGTCGAGCGCCGCGGCGCCTTTGCCTCGATTTTTGGGCCAGGACCAAGGTCAAACCCTAATCTGGTTTGACCTAATTTTCACCTATAAATAGTGGCATTCTCTTCATTATTCAACATACCAATTTCAAATTATCATTCTAAGCCTTTCAAAATCAAAACTCTCTCGAACCTCTGCCGGATTTCCTAGCTTTCCGAAAGAGAAGTACATTGAAGCTTGGAGCTTGCAGTCGAAAGGAAAATCGCGTGTCAACCCTATAGTAGATAAAGATTACAGATACTATAACCTGTAAGTATTATGTTTTATGTTACAGGGTTGATTGTTGTTTAACCATACCAGAAAAGTTGTTGAGGTAACTAAGAAACTAAAATTTTAAACTTTCGCTGTGCCTTACTTATGTGTTTTGAAAATAACAAAACCCTACACATACTTCTCCTTCTCTATATACATATTTATGTGTGTACTTGTCTTTTTTTGCATTGTTATTTGATGAGGACTTTATGGTGTAGGACTGAATCATGGACGTTTAAGGATGGAGATCTTCTGGTCAATAGACATGGACTTCGAATTGTTTCCCACAATGAAGTTGAAATTGTATGGTTGTTGGAAATTTACTAATGTGGAATTAAGTCTATCCCATTATTTATGACTCGAACAATTGGGGGGCCCGCACGTCAGAAATGTCATTTTCACACACGTGTAATCTTAGTGTCAAGTATCGTAAATTTCATTAATGAAAGAGATATTGGTACGTAAGTGAAATGTTTGAGACATAGAATGATGGACGATTATTGGCTAAATAACAAGTGTTCCACGTTGGTAAACGAAGGAAGGATTGTGCGAAGTGTAAGATGGAATGGGTCGGAAAGGGCCGCGGAGCCGAGAAGGGCCGCGGCGCCTCCCGGACTGGGCCGCAGCGCCGCGGCTCCCCCTTGCTGCGCCACGACGCTAATTGTAAGTTTGGCCACTGGAGCCGCGGTTCCGCGACGCTTCCCAGGCAGTGTTTGCTCGACGGAATCCCAAAAGTTTGGTTGTTGAGGTGGTTTCAATGGCATTGAATCCACCCAATAATGGTCATTACTTGGACCATTATGTTGCTGCATTACTTGGGGATTAAAGGTCATCCATTACATGGCAATTGAATGCCATTATGAGGCATTTGAAAGGTCATCTTGCACACCTATAAATTGAGGTCTTTGGATCAATTCTATAGATGAATATAGAAGCACACAATATACATACAAGTATACAACACCACAAAGAGATCAGTTTTCCTGATAAGCAATCCTTCTCTTAGCAATCTTCATTGTTCGTGTTCTTCACTGAGGTCATTTGTGTAGGCTTTGCACATTTGATAGTTTGTTGTTTCATATTGGGAAGACTATTGTCCACACTTCCGTAAAGCCTATATACGGGGCCAATCTTGTTTTATAGACAGAGAGCTATCTCTCGACTCAACCGGTGGTGTTGTGATTATCTAATTGGTTGCTAAGTGTTTTAGGTGTGAACTAGAATCTCAAAGGACTCTAACCGTTCGGATTCTCAGCGGATCTACAAGCCACAAGTGTAGCAGTTCATGTTCTTGTATTTTCGAATACAAGATCCATATTTGAAATTCCAATTCAAGATCAAGATATTGACAACTTGTTGTTGTAATCTTTGTTGTTTATCTTACTACTGCTTCAACTTCTTAAAACCAAAATGAATCGGTTTAGTTACTGCTTGCACGTTTGTTCCTCCAATGACAAAGTAATTGTCCTTTTGTTCAAGACGTTACCTTTTCTTCAAGACGTTAATTCTAGATCTCACTCACCCTTTGATGTCACGTCCAATTTTCATTTCACGCCACCTTGCACCACATGCAAGGTCCTGCCTCCGTATAATTTATCAATCACACACACAATTAATTCTAGATCTCACTTCATTTAAATCCTAAAAACTCATAACACCTTCGTATACTCAATGTCATAATTTCCTAATATTACACTAGTCCATAACCTCTTCATGCACATACCAAATTTATTTTCGGCTTCCGTCGTCACACTTGTTACGTCCAAAATTATTTAGGGGTTTAATCTTTTATATACTAATCTCTTTATTAGCATAAATAAATATAACATAAATTTTTCCCAACGCTCGGGTCTATTTATACATACCTCGCCATTTTATAAACGCTCAGCGATTTAAACCGTAACCCAAAAGTATGGGACGTTACAGTGAGGTAGGCGAAGAGGCAAAATCACATTTCCATTCCATCAAAGGAATAGCGAAAGAAGCACCGCTCCTCTAAAACTTAGTCACACCTACATGGGTGAATTGAAGTTTGTACAAAATAGATAGGGGGGGGAGACAAGCTCCGTCAAAGAAATAGTGAAAGAAACACCGCTCCTCTAGAACTTAGTCACACCTACATAGGTGATTTGAAGTTTATACAAAATAGAGGGGTAAGACAAGTACTTTGTGACCTTCATTGATGATGGTACAACGCATTGCATCCTTTGTTTGTTGAAAAGCAAAGATGAAGCTGTTGAAGCGGATAAGCGCTACAAAGCAGAAGTTGAAAATCAACTAAGCCTATGGATTGAGGAATTCGTAGTGATAGAGGGGGAGAATGTGAAGCCTCGTTCATCAAACGACTGCTCATTACTCACCTCAATCTAACGGTGATAGCCAAACGCAAAGTCGTACACCCAAAATATGTGGGGCAAGGCGATCCTTACTGCTAATGTAATTCTCAACAGAACTATGCATAAGGATAAAGATAACCCTCTGTGTGAAACATAGAAAATATCCCACCTACAAATGTTATGTTGTGGGGCGGCTTGGTAGAGGTTGGAATACCGAAATAGGTCAAGTTGGACCTAAGACTGTAAATTGCATATCCATTGGATCTGTAAATAACAGTAGTGTTTATCGCCTCTTGGTGTCAAAGAATGCTGAATTCTTTGAAGATAACTTTCCTTCGGAAGGAAAAAGAAGTAATTGCTCGAGGTTAACAAGAACCCGCGAGTGTCTGATGCTCCAAAACTAGACATTCCGTATCTACAGGACTCGGTAGTTGCTGACTATCTGGAACTTAATGTTCTAGATCTACAGAACTTAAGGATTCTAGATATTGAACCGAAATGGAGCAAAGAGGGGACAAAGACTTTTTCCAGGCCTTCTAGCTTGTATGGTTGAGAATGAACCATGGACAATTAACAGAGAATTTTCATCTCCAGAAGCGTTGTTTGGAAATAAGCTACAGGGAGAGAAATAGATTTCATCATATAGAACCACACTTGTGTAATAGTTGACCTTCCGCCAAAAAAAAAACCTTTGGGTTGTAGAAATGGATACTCAAAAGTAAGTACAAAGTAGATGGATCTACTGTCGAGTATAAGGCCTCGGCTATTTGTACATGTGCTCCCCTATGAATAGCTTAACATCCAAGGCCATTGTAGTCTTGCGTGACATGGATGTTGATATCGTCTTCCTAATCGGAGAGTTGGAAGGGGAGGATCAGAGTTGGTTTGTTGGACTGTTGGGATTCTTCCTGAACTTTCACTTTGGTCCCTGAAATGTTTACATTTTGGTCTTGGAAGTTTCAGATAGAGCAGAAATAATGAATCTGACAACAGAAACATTGACTCTGAAGTTAGAAAGCCAACAATTGGAAAACCAACAATCTGAAAGTGGAAGTCATATTGAAACAAAAGTCTCGTTATAAATGATATGGGTATCATAGATGATATCTTAGGAATTGGGATTTCTAAGACATCTAACAGACTGGTCTAACTCCAAACTCAGTTGTGACATTATTGACAGTCTCGTTGAAGCCACCAATAGATATGAATCATATAACTGATTGGAATCATGGTGCACCCATATACAAGGAGCGATATGCATAGGTCACGTATAGTTCAATGTATTGTACACACTACAATCGACCAGGTATCAGCCTACAAAGCATATCAGTTGAACCAAGGTTCACTCGTGATTCTGGAAATGATCGATAGAAGGCGTTAAGTTGGCTATGACGATATCTGAAATATTCGCTTATCTACGGATTATAGTATTCTGGATGTCCAGCGGTTCTGGGAGAACACAGTGATGCAAACTGGACATCAGATATGAAGAACACCACAGCCACAAGTAGATGTGTATGGTGTGTCTTGGAAAATCCTCTAAACAAACTTGTATCGGCCGATTCATGATGAAATCAGAGTTTATCGCTTTAAACAAAGCATGAAAGAAGTTGAGTAACTTCACGACTCCTTAGAGAACGTCCCTTATTGGGAGAAACACGTGTCTTCACCAGTCATACACTGTGGCTAGCCGGTCGGCTTCAGGAAGGGCACAGATGACGGCATCTGGACATATCTATCGGATCTGTCGGAGACATAAGACCGTATAGAAGTTGATCATCACGGGTGTCACTTCCTTGATTACTAATCAAAGGATATAGCGGACCCTTTAACTAAGAGACTACCCAAAGATCAAGAGTTTTGCTTGTCTAGGGGAATGGGCTTAAAAACCAAACAATACGAACCTTTACGGTGGTAACCCAACCATACTGACTGGAGATCCCAAGAATTTGGTTCAATGAGAAAACTAAGCTGCAAAAGGTTCAGTTGAGCGCTTCGGTGGAAGAAAGAGCATTTCGGATTAGGATTTCTGTAAAGAAACGTAAATATAAAGTCGTTCCAGCGATAGACATTAAAGTTCTACCTGCATGATGGGTAAAGGTTAAGTTTCCAAACCTTTAACGATCCTCAAACGGTTGAGGTTAAGGTTAGGGAAACTGTTAATGATTCCTAACACTTGTGAAGTGGGGTATGGCAGGATACCTTGTAGGAGATCACCTATTTAAGTGCGAGCACAGGCCGCCTCAAGTGAACGCACTTAAGAATCCAAGTGTGTCCACGACCACAACGGACAGAACAATAAGAATAAACGAATAAATGGGAGGTATTGTGTTGGTACCGTTGTCTAGGCTTACATTAAACACTGATGGTTCAAGATATCACGTTCACCATTCAGTAAGTAAGTCCGATGGTATTCAACTAGGGAAGGTTCAAAGCGGAAGCTACCTCTCCTGATGCAATATCTTTTCGCTGAAAGATTGCTGAAAGTAGGCACCTTGTGTGTGCGCCAAAATCTCTTTCAAGAGGGGATTGTTGGAAATTTACTAATGTGGAATTAAGTTTATCCCATTATTTATGACTCGAACAATTGGGGGCCCACATGTCGGAAATATCATTTCCACACACGTGCAATCTTAGTGCCAAGTATCGTAAATTTCGTTAATAAAAGAGATATTGGTACGTAAGAGTATTTATTTATCTAGGATCAAGAGCTATTTACTAATTACTCTTAGGTGCTAAAAGTTATAGCTTAGATATTAGGTCATGCTGGTCAGGAACTCCGTTTTAGCTTAAATGAAACAAACCTTTTTCAAAGGAAAAAAAGATGGTGCATTATGATTTGTGACTGGGATGTCAGTGAAAGGTTCTTATAATGTTTATTTCAACATGATTCGGAATAACAACGACCAAAAATTAACAATGGGCAATGTAAGTAAACATAGAATAAAAGTAATCTTACAAAGAAACTTATCTGTGTTGTCTTCAGTATTCTAACCATATTCTATGATAAGGTATGACCTTGCATTCAGCATCCACACATTGTAAAAAGCTTGATATCCCTGAAGAATAGGAAGCGTTTAAAGGAACATGGTATAAACAGTAGAGAGCATAAATCCTTCCACCGAGATGTTTCTCCCATACCAATCGGTTTCTTGTCTTATAACTTTAGTTCAAGTAGCTATCTGTAATCTATTGTAAACGAGCGATGTGTAGCTATACCTGACAAGTGGTTGGTCAGACTCGAGAAGCTTACTTTAAATCTGGTTCTGAGCCTTGGCTGGACCTAACATCGATGCCAAGCCCGTAAAATTCCTCAAGTGAAGGGGTCCGGCTCGACCCTGGCTCCTAACCCCTAGGGCGCGCCAGTCCGGTGGGTCGGTCCAAGTAGGCCTTCGCTTGATCTACCTAGTTCAGTATTTTAATATTTTCATTTAATAATCAAAAAGATGAATTATCTTTTTATCTTGAGTCATTTTTATTTCTCAAAATATTTTTTATTCATTTTATTCTTTAATTTTTTTCAATTTGATATAATTCAAATTGAAAAATTGATTGACATTGTAAGGAACTGTTTTGACATACTAATTGTCACACTCAGGCTATTCAAATGAATATTTAAGAGTCTGTTCGCAGGCAAATTGCTCAGGAAGTGAAAATTAATCAGTAGTCCCAATGTCCTTATATTGTTATATTCTAACAATCATTCTTTGATAATGGTGCTATCTCCATAATCTTGGAGTATATGGACGGCGGCTCCCTAGCAGACTTTATGAAAAAAGTGAAAACTATTCCTGAACCATATCTTGCTGCCATCTGCAAGCAGGTAAAAAGTCAACTATTTAAATCTCAGCCAGAAGAAACTCTTAACATGCTAAGTCAACGTTGTTTCCTCGGCAAGTAGGTGCTCAAAGGATTGTGGTATCTTCATCATGAGAAGCACATCATTCATAGGGACTTGAAACTATCAAATTTGCTAATTAATCACAGAGGTGATGTCAAGATCACCGACTTCGGTGTGAGTGCAGTGCTGGAAAACACATCAGGGCTCGCCAATACCTTTGTCGGTACATTCAATTATATGTCTGTGAGTATCTTGCAGCCTGATAGTAAATAAAAGTGGGTTTAGTACTAGGTAAATACCATTCATAATTAAACTCAAAGAAACTGTTTTCTTTGCATATCGTGTTCAACTATGTGTGTACAATCCGCCCAAAAACCTACAAACTGCTAATATACTGCTATGTACCACAGCCAGAGAGAATTTCAGGAGGAACCTCCTATCTTACAGAAGTGATATTTGGAGCGTGGGTTTAGTTTTCCTAGTGTGCAACAGGTCAGTTCCCAAATTCACCACCCCAGGGAGAGAAAGGATGGGTTAATGTTTATGAGCTTATGGAAACAATTGTTGACCAACCAGCCCCTTGTGCTCCTTCTGACCAATTTTCTCCTCAGTTCTGCTCATTCATATCCTCATGGTAAGTTTTAGAATGATCATTTTCCTTCTCTGTGTAAATACATTTTCTTAGCATGATACATGTATTTCTGTATATGGTTTGTAATATTCTTGGGTATAAACAATATACATCTCAGCCATAGTACTCAGGCTGTCAAAATACTATACATGGTATGAGGCCTATTGCATAACTGCACAAAATACAAAGCCTGACCCTAAAAATTCGTACAGACTCCTCTATTGCACATAGCCCAGTGTCTGCCACCAACTAAAGCACCTACGCGGTGCTGCTACGTGCCAACCTCCTATTCGTACTTCCTCGTGGACTCCAACAATTTCTCTTCCTGGCCACTTCTGCGTCAGTCAATACAACTGATCACCATGTCCCCCCTTCACCAGTGGCCTCCAAAGTATTCTCCCTTAGTATGCTTGAACATCAGTACACCAGTCTCCAAACCTGTACACCACTCACTGCACAGCAAGCAAAAGCAATTACTTTCTCTGGAACTTGATTGCGCCAAAAATATTAGACCTCTCTCTTTTATCTCGCCTCTTTGGGAGCTCTATATCATAAGATTTTACTAAATATTATTTTTTCCTGCTCCCCTACATACCATCTTATCCTCCCTTTCAATCCCCACTGTGCATCCCTATATTTTCGGAAAGAATCCTTCAACCTTGACCTTTTCAAAAGAATTTGTCAACTTCGTCTTGTTCCAAGTCTTGAATAGGCATTTTAGAATCTTTATATATCATATAACCCCTTGAACATCTCTTCTCAAGTGATCAGCTACCGAAATCATTTCTCTTATTCACTAGTCATATACTTGTTGAAATGAATTCTCCATGGAAACCCTTACATCATACATCCTTCCGAAATATTATTTTAGAGCCATTTCACCTTGTGTTAAACATATCTAGTGAATTCCTTATTCTCTTTCATAATCCCTTTCCACAAGCTTACTACATAAAAAATAACTCCTTCCATAAGCTTAGGCCTCATTTGTCTTTATTAAGAATAAGACGTTGAATCTGATATTAAGATGTTGTATTAAGATTTAGATGTCTGAATCTGAATACACATCTGAATATAAAGATGTTGTATTAAAATCTGAATACTAAATAATTAAAATTGTTAGTTTTTCCAGCTTCTGAATATATGTCTGTCATTATTAAGCCCTTCTTTATGATCATATGGATCGCTTTTCGTGACTTTTCTTTCCACAGGCATAGATTATAGTCTAACCAGCTACTGACTCACATGAAATACGGGGTTTGTTTTAACCGAGCTGGTCGCTTGAGTCTATAGGCTACCTTTCCTATCCGCTTTTCTACAAGGAAAAATTAATAAATATAAGATTTAATGAAATACTAAATTAATCTAATACAATATCAACAATTTTTTTTTTATATGTGGCAGTTGGTAGTGGTGATGGCTAGGCAGGCTAGCGGTGGTGGTCGTGGGTGCTGATTAGGGACGGTGTTGGCTAATGGTTGTATTATGGGTAGAAGCTAGTGGTGATGATGACTGACAGTTGTAGTTGATGGTGGTAATCGGTGGTGGCGGCTGATAGTTTAGTGGATGATACTCATAGTAAATGGTAGTGGTGAATGACGATGGTGGTTTCGATATATAGTTCTACAACTTTCTACACAACTTTCAGTAAGAAACTCATCTCTATGAGTGTTAAGTATAGATCTATTGTCTCAAGATTTAGCACTAAGTTTGAGTTGTCACTCTCAGTATATTGTCTCAAGATTTAGCACTAAGTTTGATTTGTCTTTTTATTGCTGTTGTGATAGCTACGGGCTTATAGTTTGTTAAATGTTCCACATTAGTTAAGGGAATCAATTCGTTGTCTCCTTGTACTCTTGGGCAACCTTACCTTATGAAATAGTTTTGAGGGTTAAGTTAGTCCCAAAGACCATTTTTCCCATTGTATCAGAGCTAAGTCATTCCCTATTCTTGGTGATCCAATACTAGACACCCTCATATTATATTTTTCATGCACTAGATATCCAGTCCGGGGTCTCTGGGAAAAGGGGCATAAGTTTTCCACATTGTTTGAGGGAATGAATTATTGTTTTCCTTATATAGTTTTGACCAAAACTCACCTTATGAGCTAGCTTTTGGGATTTGAATTAGGTCCAAGGTCCATTTTCTTCATGGGTTTTACTCTCGTCATTAATCAGTTTATTCCTTTATCAGTCATATTAAGGTATGTTGTGATAATTAGAGTGTTACCCATATTTGACTAACTCCTCCTAGAACAAATCATATTGTGGTTGATTATCATTTTGTTCCCGGCAAAACTACTCTTAGTGATGTACAGGTGCAGTAAATGTATCTGAATAGAGAGTTTAATGCTTTTATTTTTTGCCTTGTGTCTTATAACTTCCTCCTGGTTCAATCTTTGGTTTACTTCTTCACCTTTAGATGGAGGGGAATGTCAGAGTTTTCCTTTTCTTTTGTTTAAATTAGGGGTGGGCATATATCGGTTCGGTTCGGTTCGGTTTTGTATTCGAAAAATATGAACCGAATAAAAATCATTTTTTAAAATAAAAAACGAATACAACCTTTTTTTTAAAAAAAAACCCGATATGTTCGGTTTATATCGTCGAACATATCGGATTATATCGGTTTTTTCTAGTGGGCCGGGTCGAGTCGGGTCGAGGAATTTTTTATTTTTAAAAAAAAATTGAATTTCCAAAACTGAAATTGACATTCACACCTATACTACCATGAAATTTTAATGTTGAAATCTATTGTGTATCGTGAGATGTTTACTAAAGAAAAAGGAAAATTAGAAACCGATTTGGGGAAAAATACAAATTGATTGGGAAAACGGACATCCGAGCGCAGAGTTATGACCATTTAAAGTTTCACCAATTTACAACTACTTTCTCTCCCTACATTTTATGTCAATGCTTCCGTGATATGTTAATCAAATTCATTTCGCATTCGACTTCGATAAAAGCTTCATAGGTTGACTTCAATGGCTATGATTCAAGAGATAGTAGTAGCCTAAAATAAAAAATAAGAATAATTATATATTTAATTCGGTTTTTTCGGTTTGGTTCGTATCCAAAATTAAAAAACCGAGAAAAAATAATATACATCTCAGCCATACCACTCGATTTTTAAAAAAAAAAACCGAGAAAAAATTTCGGTTCGGTTTTTTCGGTTTTCCGGGTTTTTTGCCCACCCCTAGTTTAAATACGTTTGTTAAGGCATGCTACAACTATTTCAGTATACAACTTATAATATTCGTGTGTATAAATAATATACATCTCAGCCATACCACTCGGTTCACCAAAATATTACAAAGTACTATAAGTTAACATCTACCTTATACTCAAATCTTAATATGCTTCTCATTGATGTTGATCTTGCTATATGGTAATGTTATACCTGGAGTTTTGGACCAATTCTTCTGTGTGTTTGTTAAATTCTGATTCTCTTTTGGCATTTGAAAAAATCTTATGGAGTAACTTATTTCAGCGTCCAGAAGGTTTCAAATTACAGATTGTCAGCAAATGAGCTCATGGTATTGATATTTTCTTTTACTTTTTCAAAGTTATTATTGACAATTACATGTGGTGACTCTATACAATTCTATGAAATCCAGAGGCATCCTTTCATCACCATGTACAACGACCAGGATGTTGATCTGGGGTCTTACTTCGCAGCTGCTGGACCTCCATTGGCAACACTTTGAGCTATAATTAGTATGTACACTTAGGTCTCTGTATATTTATATTTTGATCCCATGCCTTTACTCTTTTTGTAGCTTTTAAAGAAGACATTATTTAAGATAGTGCTTCTTGATATATCTATGATATTATGTTGAAGGAGGACCAAGCTGCAAATACATTTTCTCAATGTCCATTATTTATAATCTTGACTCATACGTTCTCATGGTCTGGTGATTTGGTTCATGCCTTTTTTTCTGGAGTCCTAAACCCTTGTGGTCCGACTCTACCCATGACCTCGCACATAGCAGGAGCTTAGTGCACCGGGCTGCCCTTTTAGTCCTAGAGTATGTTAATGGAAAAGCTGTTTCCTCTCTCTAGCAGTCGGCCAACCCTCATTCTAATCCTTTTTCCTGGTGTATGCCTGTACTCCTATTTATCGACCCACATTATGTAAGTGAAGGTTGAATAAATAATAGGCCTCTCCTTCATTTTCAAAAATCATGCCATTGATATCTGTGTTAGGGTGGGCGTATATCGGTTTTGTATCTGAAAAATATGAACCGAATAAAAATCTTTTTTTTTTTTTAAAGAAACCGAATCCAATTTTTTTTAAAAAACCAATATGTTCGGTTTATATCACCGAACGTATCGGATTATATCATTTTTTTCTAGTGGGCCGGGGCGGGGCGGGTCAGGAATTTTTTTGTTTTTTTAAAAAAAATTGAATTTCCAACACTGAAATTGGCATTCACCTACACTACCCTGAAATTTCGACGTTGAAATCTATTGTGTATCGTGAGATGTTTACTAAAGAAAAAGGAAAATTAGAAATCGATTTGGGGGAAAACACAAATTGATGGGGAAAACGGACGTTTTCGTAAAAATTGGCTGCGCCAAACCGCCGTGTGGTTGTTTGCCCGGCCGCGTCTCGAAAAAATACGCAAAATCAAAAAAACAATCGGGTAAAACGGACATCCGAGCGCAGAGTTATGACCATTTAAAGTTTTACCAATTTACAACTACTTTATCTCCCTACATTTTATGTCAGTGCTTCCGTAATATGTTAATCAAGTTCATGCTGCATTTGACTTTCATAAAAGCTTCATAGATTGGCTTCAATGTATGATTCAAGAGATAGTAATAGTCTAAAATAAAAAATAAGATTAATTACATATTTAATTCGTTTTTTCGGTTCGGTTCATATCCAAAATTAAAAAACCGAACCGAATCACTAAATCCTGATTCGGTTCGTTTTTTCAAAAAATCATTTTTTTTTTAAAAAAACAAATAAAAACCGAACCAAACAATTGGTTCGGTTCCATTTTTTCGATTCTCCGATTTTTTGCCCACCTTAATCTGTGTGCTGGTTAGTTTTGAATTGAGCTGACATATTATCTATTTTCAGCATATGCTTGAGAACTTTGAGATCATCTTATATTAAGTTTACAAGTTCAATTCCGTGCATCTAATCATTGTTAGGTATTCATCAATACTCAGCAAATCTTCCTTTGGTAACTTGATTAATCAATATTAAATTATACTTTACACGTCAATATATTATATACACCTTTAGTAATACATGGTATGAACTAAGGCTGGCCGGTGGGCGGGACAACCCGACCCCGGCCCGACCCCGTCCCGACCCCGCCCCGGTCCCGCCCCGACCCCGCTCTAAAAAAAAAAAAAAAAAAATTTAACGGGGGCGGGACTCGAACTCGGGACGGGACGATGTCTCGTCCCGCCGAGACCCGAGCCCGCCCCGAGCCCGCCGGACCGAGCCCGCCCGAGCCCGTCCCGACCCCGACCCCCGACCCTTAAACCCCTTTGCAAAAATGGCCGTTGCACCAACGACCATTTTAGATTATGGCCGTTGGCCAACGGCCATTTTAGGCCCCCCTACCCCTTAATATTTATTTTTAACCCATAAGTTATTATATTTACACTTTAACCCAATTTTTCAACTATAAATAACTCATTTTCTCTTCATCTTTCTCACAAATCTTCCTACAATCTCTCTAATTTCTCAATATATCTCTCTACATTGTTTGCTAAATATTCAATTTTATTAATTCATTTGGGAATTGGGAGTGAAGTTGGCAACTAGCTTGAGGATCTTCCATCGAGCAAAGTTTCAATTTTCAACCTCTCGATTACACGTCGACGTTACGTCGGCGTTTGGTACATTCGTTCCTTCATTAAATTATTATTGTCTGTTTATTTTATTTAGCGCACTTAATTTTATTGTCTTTAATTATTTATTATTATAATTAAAATGGAAGGATTAAAAGGTATGTTTAAGGGTAAGGGTAAGGGTGCTTCTTCTAGTAGAGGCAACCAGGGCAAGGGTACTTCTTCTAGTCATCTTATTCCTACACGGGATGATTTTGTTGATACTCAACATTTTCCTACAATACCATTAGATTTAGATGAGGAGTTATTTTACGGAACTCAAGAAGACTTTAATTTAGACGATGATCTAGACGATACACCCACTAATATTGATGACAACACGCCCACTAGTGCACCTTCAACCGAAATACCTCCTATTCCCCCTAGTATGAGACGAGGTCCAAAGAAAACGACCATTAAAATCGAGATGCATGGACATTTTTTGATAGGGACGTAGAGAATCAAGTAGCCATATGTAAAATTTGTAAAAATGTTTTAAAATTTAAAACTGGAAAAGGTCACGGTGGGACGGGGGGTTTAATTAGACACGTAGTAAGTGCTCATCCAGCTAGGTATGCCCAATACCAGCTTCAAAACCGGGTGCGCAAACGGCCGCTCCATCGGGACAAGGTTCACATACGATACTCGTCCCGGACCAAGTACGAGGTCAAATTAACCCTATGACGGGGGGAATTGTAGGCTCTAAATACAACAAACATAGAGATAGGGAAGCAATATCAAAATTAGTTGTTTGTGGAGGGTTTGCCTTTTTCATTTCCTTCATCTCCCGGTTTTATTCATTACATTAGAGATATATATAATCCTGCTTTTAACGGTTTTCCTAGGTCAACTTTAAGAGAGAGATGTATTTAAATTTGTGCATGAATATCAACAATATTTACGTTTTTCATTATATCATTTTAATGGCAAAGTATCTATCACGTCGATATAGGTCGTAGTACTAACGGCCATGATTATTTAACTTGTAACTTGTCATTGGATAGATTATAAATGGTCTATGCAAAAACGTATTTTAGCGTATAGATATATAGATGATAGGCACACCGGTACTTTTATTGCGAAAAAATTTATCAAGTGTGCGATTATTACGGAAATACCGATAAAATTATGACTATTACATTAGATAACGCTTCTAATAACAATTACGCAATTACAATGTTAAAAAATAGTTTAGCTCCATCTTTTCCGGACCATTTTCATATAAAATGCGCGTGCCATATATATAACTTAATTGTAAAGGATGGTCTATCACTTTTTGAAGACATTCTTAGTAAAATACAATTTGCTATAAACTTTATTTTTAAAAGTAATAAAGTACAACGTAGAAAAGAATATAAAAAAACTTGTCACGATTGTGGACTACCTTATAGAAGAATTCCACAAGAAGTATCGACTAGGTGGAATTCTTTATACGAGCAACTACTTGTTGCTTATGACTATAAATTACCTATAACTTTATTTTTTAACTCTCATAATAAAAACCCAAATGATATGATTTTAGATAGTGATTGGGTAAAAATTTCCGAACTTATTGTATTTTTAGAGAAATTTTTCAAGCAACAAAAGAATTTTCCGGTATATATTATCCTACTATTTCAACTATGTTATTTTATATAACTCTAATATTTTTATTACTTAGTGAATATATGGAAAAACCACTTATAAGACAAATTATTAAAAAAATGTTTGTCAAAATAAAAAAATATTTTATTCTTATTCCTTCTATTTATATTATTGGTTCTCGTATTAAATCCTACTATTAAAATAGACGGTACTAAATCACTAATTGAAACTATTTACGATTGTATAGAAGTACTACCACCTCCAAGTCCCAAAAATCTAAATCACCCACCACCTATTGAACAAACTAAAGAAGAAGTGTTGAATAGCGTAGAACACCAATGCAAAAATATATATAGATTTTATCAACAAGAAAATGCTAGTAACGTACTCGGCTACCATACCATCTTCTTCATCTTCAACACAACCTCACAAAAGACATGTCATTTCGCGGCTAGTATTGAAAGCCTCGAAAATAGAATGTGCGCCGTACCTCTACTAACCAAATTAGCGAGTTGGATATTTTTGTTTTGCGGGGTTCTGCATGCGTATCAAGAAGTTATCAATGAAGATGGACAAGAAGACTTGCTTTGAAATACTTTGGAGGGGAATGAGAAGACCTTTCCGACACTTTCATTGATGGCTCGAGATGTTTTGAACATTCAAGCGTCATCAACTGCGTCGGAAAGCGCTTTTTCTCGAGCGATATCAAATAGGAGACCACAGACACTCATTGGCGGAGACACTTGGAAATTGCGGTATTATTCGGAGATTGGATACGAGCGGAGCGGAGAAGGTGCGGTCAACCGGAGATCAACGAAGAAGATGATGAAAACTACAACGAAATCTTAACCGAAGGTAGTGGAAGCGACGTGGATCAATTTGACCAACAAATACCTATTCCAACCGAAGAACCACATGAAATCATCAAGCAATTAGAACATTTTTTTGAAAATGTAAATTTTTTAATTGCAATTTTATTATGTAATTTGCAATTTTTGGACAACACCATAAAGTTGCAATTTAGATTTTAGACAATTGTATTTGTATTACAAAAAAATCATGTCTATTAAATAATATAAGAGGCACAAAAAAATGTACCTTGGGATGTTTTTATTACACTATCTTGTTTTGTTTATTGAGTTTTTTTTATACATATGTTATTTTAAAAAAAAAAAAAAAAAAAAAGGAAAACCCGGCCCCGCCCCGCCCCGCCCCGCCCCGACGATCCCGACCCGAGCCCGCCCGCCCCGATACCGACGGGATCGGGATCGGGATCGGGACGGACCGGAGCAGTCCCGCCCGACCCGACCCCGCTAGGCCCGCTAGTCCCGATCCCGACCCCCGGCTCGTCCCGCCCCGACCCCGACCCCGCTGGACCCGGCCCGCCAGACCCGAGCCCGGCCCACTGGCCACCCCTAGTATGAACTACTCGTAATAAATATCATGTTTGTATACAGAAGCTTTCCTAGGATCCATTAATCAAAATTTGGCTCTTTTGCATCCAAGATTTATGACAAGAGACCAGATTAAAATTAGGGAGTAGAATTAACCTAGATCTTATATATTTTCCATAACACTACCATAGAATAAAAAGGATTAATCTAGATCCTACATATTGAGGAAGCTCCCAAAATACTACCTTAGGACATGGTCAACAATTCAAAACTACCCCATATGTATGTGTATACCTTGCGAAATTGTTTCCTGATCTACATGTCATATTTTATCTGTGCTAGTCAGAAACATGGGTAGGGATAGTGATGCTGAAAAACAAAATATTCAATGAATGATTGTGGAAATATGTAACTTTATACACACTGAGAAAAGGTGAAAAAGATCTCTATGTCAAATTCATGGAAAGAGGCTTAGTAACAACATAAATCATGCAGTCATAATCAAGCCTTGCATATGACTAGTACTGAATGTGGTGCCACTGATAATGGCTCTATCACTATTGGACTTGTTTTTGCTTTTCTTTTTAGCACAGAATACCTTTTAATAGGTGGCTCGGTGCATTGTTTTTATATTTGCACGAATAGATGCCTGAAAAGGAAGGATTTTTAAGTGAACATTTCAGAATTCCTTTGCCAAAAGCTCCATTTCCTGCTTTTGCAGCTGGAAGAAATGGTTGGCTGACTAACTTCCCCCCGTGTGGGGTGTAGCCTCTCAATTTTTTGATCTATAAACTGTTGTTCTGTGGACTAAGTTCTGTTCCATATCCGAGCTTTGGCTCTCTTTTCTTCTTTTCTTTTTTTGGGTTTCAATCTATAGATGTTTGTTCTGTGCGTTAAGTATCTGCTCAGGTTTATCATGGATAATATTTTCTTCAGTTGATTGTCGTCGTGCTCAAATTATTTCTTGCACATATTATTCACTAAAATTAAGTTTCAGTAACAATTTCCGGTACTGTTCAACTACTGTGATGGTTAATTATTGACCTATGAAGAAGAAGAACCCTAAACAGAAAAGAGGTGCCTAACCAACTTTCAGTATAGACATAACTAACTGCATTGATCTCGATAGCCACACCATTCACTGAATTTAAAGGAGCATGAGTCATATATCCAGTTGTCGGTTGATGCCTTCTTGCTTTGTGTAGTTGGCTTTGCCTGCTTAGTGCAGAAACGAATAAAGTAGGCTCTTTCTTTTGGAGAAAAGAGTCAACGGAACATATCAGCCAGTGGAAGGAATTTTCCTCACATCCAATTCTTGTTCACTTTTCCAGCAAATTAAACATTCATTAATGTTGTGATGTGCGTTCAGTTATCTCACCTAACTGTTTTTTTGTAAATACATGACTTTATTAATATCAAAGTGATATTTACAAAATCAAACAGAAAACCAAAATATAACACCAGCAATACTGGAAAAACCCAGACCTGAAACCTAACTAAACAACCAATGCAAAACATAATGCTGAAGCAGGCAGTGTCAAGGTATGGAATTGAGCTGAGCTAAAACTGAGTGCCATATCTTCCTACCATTACCCCTGATATGAATGTGAACGATTATCTGTTTGCATAGTAATTGCCCTTTTGAAATCTGATCATGTTCATGTGGGATACAACAATTACAGGGAACAGGATGTAATTAAATATTATAATTGCTAGAAAGGATAATCTAAATATTACAATAAAAACTGCAAATCAAGAATGAAACAAACTCCTTGTGTGATTTGCTGAGTTTAAGATAAGATTGCCCCGTATACCTCCTTTTACGTTGTTGACACCCATTTTTGTCCCGTCTTTTCCGATTTATTTGCAATTTTAAATATTTTCGGACACCTCAAAAACAATTTTAACATAGGCATATATATATTATTTTTTCAATATCATTATTTATTATTATTATTATTATTATTCACATGTTTTACTATCATTTGTCTTTTAAAGTCGTAATCATAAGTTTACCCTAATATTCTATGTTATTCCATTTTTTTTCGCAAAACAACACCACATTTTCCATTTTTTAGCATAAAACGTTAAACTAATATTGTGTTTTATTATTATCACATCGTTATATCTTATTTTAAATGATTTACATTTTTTCTTCAAAGCATTTTTAATACTAAACCACTTTTACATTTTTAACCACAACCCAATTTTATTTCCCAACCCCAAAAACATTTCTACAACCCATAAAACACCCCAAAACAAACCAGCCCATTCGACCCTTATTTCCCCAAACCCGGTGGCCCAACTCCCGCAACCCACACCCGATCGACCCAGACCCAACTCACCCAACCACCATGTTATCCCCCTAACACAAAACCAAACCCTAAACCTTTCTCTCTCAACCAAACACACCCTTTCGGCCGACACCCCCATACCCCACACCCTATACCCCAAATCGTCGGTCACCTCACCCCTGCCACCACCGACCCCTAACACCACCAACCCCCCTCTGTTACGCCGACACCAACAACCCTTCGACCCATACCCTATCCCCCAAAATTCGCGACCCATACCCCTAAAATCCGTTCCAAAATCGTTGTTTTTGGGTCCCTTTATTTTGAATTCAAGCTCGGTTTTAGGGGAGAATCCACCTATAAAACCCCCCATTTTTTGTTCTTCAAGGAGGTCGATTTTGAGGTCCGAATCCACCTATAAAATCCCCTTTTGTTATTCAAAAAGAGGAGACGGAGATCGAAAAGAAAGAAAAATATCTGTTGTGTTTCTCGATTTTTAGCATTCGCCTTCCTTCTTATTCAAGAAATAAGTCCGAAAACATTGGTTTTAGATACTTCTATTAGGTCCCGTAAACCCCAATCCGAAAAAAAACTATTTTTGTGTTTTGTTCTTCAATGTTTTCGGGTCTCCGATTTGGGCCACTATTTGGGTCGGGTCGATTCGGTTTGGGATAAGAACCAGATTTATATGTTGTATATCATGTTGGTTATCTGAAATTGGTGAAAAAATTTGATTCGAGTTGAGATCCCTTATTCGGGTCGGGTCGGGTCGAGATCCAGGTCGGGTCGACCCGATTTGGGTAAGATTTCCAGATTTATATGCTCAATATTATTATTGTTGGTTATCTAAAGTTTAAAATGGAAACAAATGTGTTTCTCGGATTCGGCATTGTTTTCCAGTTGGGTCACTGTTCCGGTCGGGTCGGTCAGATTCGGGTCGGGTAAAATTTGCAGAAATTGTCTTTGATATTTTGTTGTTGGTTATCTGACATTTGGAAAGAAGTCGATTCAGGCTGAGACCTCTGATTCGGGTCGGGTCGATCTGTTCGAATAAATTTCCAGATTTTGTTGTTGGTTATCTGAAAAATCCAAAAAATTGAATCCGGGTCGGGTCGATCCGGTTCGAATAAATTTCCAGATTTTGTGTTTTATATTTTGTTGTTGGTAATCTGAAAAATTCAAAAATTGATTCCGGGTCATCACTGTTTCGGGTTGCATTTCTCGGGTCGTGTCGACCCATAATCCAAGTCATCTATTCGGGTCAAAGTTCAGAATCCGTGTCAGTTTTTCATAAACGTTCTGAATCCTGTTTCGTTTAGAAAATTTCAGAATCCTGATCGGATATTTTAATTGCTTACTGTTGGTTTACTTTGGCACTTGAACATCCGGTATGCGGCTATGTTGTTATTTTGTTGATTGGAACTAATACTGCATTTAGGCCAATGAATTTGAATTCAAAGCCGCGTCTCATCAGAAATCGTTTCTCTGTTTCAGTTTATTGCTTTGATATTATTTTGCCGATTTAAATAAATACTGTATTTAGGCCAATGTAATTGAATTTGAGGCCGCGTCCCTTCGGAAATCATTTCTCTGTTTCAGTTTACTGTTTTTGTCATTTAAACATCCGTGCACGGATATCTTATTATTTTACTGATTTGAATAAATACTGCATTTAGGCCAATGAAATTGAATTCGAGGCCGTGTCCCTTTGGAAATTGCTTCTCGGTTTTAGTTTGTTGTTTTGGTATAATTTACTGATTTGAACAAATAATACACTTAGGCCAATGAAATTGAATTTGAGGTTGTGTCCCTTTGAAAATTGTCTCTCGGTTTCGGCTTGCTGCTTTGGTATAATTCTGTTGATTTGAGCATGATACTACACTTAGGCCGATGAAAATATCCATCGATTTTGAGGCCTCCACAGTTGTAAAGACGAAAATAAAACTTATGGGCAAGGATGAAACTTAAATTTTTTTTCTTTTTCATCCAGAGACCAACATGTTTAGTAGGCGATGTAACTAAAATGACCACCGAGTCATATGTTTGCAACCACGACGTGATTGGAATGGTCTTTTCAAAATTTAAGTCTGAGCCCTCCGTGATCAAAACATTCACTATTTTGAATACGGATCCGAAGTTTATTTATATTCAACTGATTTCTAACCGTTTGTTCTTGACAGCTTGCAAGGAACACAGTTAAAGAAGACAAAAACACCCTTCGAAGATTATCTATTTTGTTGTTGTTCTTACTTTCTTTAATTCAGCTTTATTTTATTCGGTATTGTAATATTATTTATTGTACTTATGTAATTATTTGAAATGTTTAGAATAGGTAGACTTAGAATTAATTAATAGGGTAGTCTAAAACTGGAAACCCATCGCTAGCTTATTTACTTGTAGGCTCGGTTAATTCAAACTTGGAAACCCACCGTTAGCTTATTTATTTCTAGGCTCGTCATGCATATTCAAAAATTTTAAAACAAATTTGGTCATCTTTTATTCGCTTTATTAATTATACAAATGAGTTTATCTTTTTACAATTTGCAACTCAAAAATGATTTCCCAAAAAAAAATTATTACTTCTTTGGCATTATAAATAATTCGTTTTTCTCCTTACTATTAATTGTTACAAATGCATATTTTTTCAACTTTACATGTATTTTTTCTTAATATCATACAAATGCATCCTTTACTAAATACTTGCAACATCATTTTAAGTTTATATTTTAAAAACATACATTTTCCTTAGTACAATAATTAACCTGAGTTTGACCGTATAACCGCAAGTTAGCGGATCTTAAAGGATGCCTAATCCCTTCCCTTTAGGATAATAAAGAACTCTTACCTAGAATCTTGCTAGTTTCGCAGACCTTAAAATTGGAGTTATTTTGCAGCATTTAGTTAACATTTAGGTGCCCTAATTCACCTTAGAATAATTAGGTGGCGACTCCTTAATCCAATACCCAGGAATCACCAATATGTTGCACTCTGCTTTGACCATGGTTAAAACGGGCGCGACAGCATGGCGACCCCGCTGGGGAATTCAGGTTCTGAACCATAGCAAACTCAGGTTATTTATTATTGCACTTTATTTTGCTTCTTATTTGATCTGTTGTTTTAAAATTGTTTCCTTTGTGGAAATTTTGTATGCTTAAATGCTTTAATTGCTACTTTCTTTTACCGCTTTTCTTAAATTGGCATTCCGCTCATAATTCTTCCACTTCGGAAAATTGACACTATCGCACATACACGCGAGGTGTGTTTTTCTCACCGGCAAACTTCTTTCAAAATTTCCAAAACTTTAGGAGAGGTAGTATATGCGCGGAGCGTCCGGACCATCCAGTTGACCGCGTAGCCTTCTCACTCGAGCAGTCCGCTCGGGAACCTTGAGTCTAGTCAGCCAAATCTTAGAAAATTTAGGATAGAGTTACACCACCCTTTATCTTAAGTCATGCATGCATATACTTTAGGTGGGTCGATCCTTGGTATCGACTCCACAATTAAGAAATCCACCAAAAATTGTCAAAGGGTCCCACAACCCAATGACCATATCATCATATTATGTGTAGCATGATAATGATAGACCGATCCAAGCCTAATCATTGAAATGTCAAAATTGGGAAATTTATATTTTCTTTATTTTTTTTTTTATTTTATTTTAGGATGGATCATGTTCCGCAAATCTCTGAAGTTAGGATGGTGAGTGGCACTCCAAGTAAGCTGAAGATATGGTGGGAGAATTTTGATCTTGGCAGCCAAATGGCAATTAGGAGGAAGTTGGGATGCCTCATTTCACTATTTGACATCTCTCCCGATCAACATTTGGTCAGAGCATTAATTTATTTTTGGGATCCAGACCGGGTTGTCTTCAAATTCAAAGATTTTGAGCTCACTCCCACTTTGGAAGAAATCAATTATTTCACCAACTTAATTTATCAAGAAAGAGGCCAAATCATCCCTTACGGTCAGTCCGGAAAGAAATTCCTTCGCTATTTGGGGTTAAAGAACACCAAAAAACTCCGATGCTTTGAAAATAACTGGGTTTCCCTAGATTACCTTTATGAGAGATACGACCGTCGAGATGGTTACAAGTCATTTAGAAAAGAATTCTCTTGCACTCCTGACCATTGGCGAGCCAGGCGCCCTATTGCATTTGTTGTCGCTTTACTAGGTGCTCTGGTATTCCCACTAGAGCACGGAAAAATATGTACTTGCATATGTTCTGTGGCTCGAGCAATTTTTGAGGGAGTTGACGGTGTGCAGCTCAATTTGGTCCCTATGATACTAGCAGAAATACTTCAGGCTCTCGGAAAGTGTAAAAGAGACAAAACAAATTTCTTCAAAGGTTGCAACCTTATCCTACAGATATGGGCCATATAACATTTCTATCAATGTTCGAACATGATGGACATTTGCTTTAGTGAGTCAAACAAGACCGCCAGCTTTTATGACAAGATGAAACAGTTTGTGTCGCCAGTCGGCACCAAGGATTGGTATGAGTTTCTAGCATCCTGTATTAGTGATCAGATTCAATGGAAATACCCATTTCTCCCAAACACCAAGAAAGCCTATATGAGATGCAGAAGGCTTTACTACATAGAGCTCATCGGGTTAAAAGGACTCCAGCCATATGCTCCACTATGCATACTCCAACTGTTCGGTCAAAAGCAGATAATCACTCTCCAAACAAATATGAGAGTTTCAGAAATTCAATTCGGACCGAACTTCATTGTCCCCAGAGCTAGGCAGATTCTCCATGAATGGAACAGTGTTGACAAAATAGACATTAGAGATGGACAAGCAGGGAATACTCCCGAATATTGCGCATGGCTTCGAGAAGATCACGACAACTCAGACCTTAGCCCCAAAGGAGAACAAGGTTTCGAGTATATGGGCACAATGATCTAGATAAGAACTTGTCGGGTAAAAAATGCAGTTATTACTCATGAGATGTGGTCCCAAATGCAGGACATAGTGCAATACTTAGAGGACGCAGGAGCCGCACCCAGCAGTGTTAGGGATCCATCTTCATCTATGTGATCAAGAACGAGATTTAAACTTGGCCATAAGATTTTTTTTATGTTATCAGCTCTATTATTGTATGCGTTATTATTACAGTAAAATTCAACCTTTAACTTTGTTCCCAACAAAAAGCATTTCAATTTGACGGCTTAGGTCAATCTATCATAATTTTTGCATATTTGGCGTATAGGCTTACCTCTGGCATAAGAGAGGGCCCCTGCATGTTAGGACGCGCATTTGATTTGTTGCTCTCAACTTTGTGTATTTTGCAAACTGCTTGCTATTTGTTGTTTATATCTTGGCACACATTATTTACATGTCCTAAACTAACATGGTTTGCTGCAATTTTTGAAGGGGTTCTTTTAGTCTTTTCCCCCAAAGAAAGGTCGGTTTGTATTGACTAAGAAATGGCAGAACACCCGCACTTTACGAGGTCAAATGCACGATCACCCAACGAAGTGATTGATTCAGAGGCATATGAGCAGACTGGTTTGGGGCTTGTCAATGTTCCTATAGAAGAGCCAGAAGTGTCAGAAAAAAGAGATACCACAGCTCAAGATGAGTACCTCGCCCAGTTGCTACAACAAGTGACAGCCATGCAGGCTGAAATTGATAGGCTCTGAAATCTTGATAACATGTCCATTAGCCTAAAAACACCATTCCCGGAACAAAGAACGAGCGCAACTACTTCGCCCACTTCCCCACCTCATAATCCGCCCTTACCCCGGCACCTTCCCCAAAATTCCCCAAATAATACACAACACACTAACCCACAACATACTAATCCTCGTCTCGTCAATACACAAAACAACCTGCATCAAAATGATCCATTACCCCTCACAGCTCCATATACATCTCAACCTCCGCCTATCCAAACTTCCTCATTTATCCCAAACTGTCGGGCTACCTAACACATACCGATGTCACACATCGTTAATGACAACAAGCAATACGTACCACCGGTATATGTGACGGAGGCTCAATCTTTTGTTGTCCCAGCACTAAACATACCTCCCTAAGAAACTGATCAGTACGAAGAAATGGAGAAGCAGGCCAGAGCAAAAATTGACGAAAGTTTGGCAAAAGAGATTCTTAGTTTAAAGGCGGCATTCCGGAGCATCCAGACGAGCAAGAGACATGAAGGAATGGAGTACGAAGATCTATGTATGCACCCTGATGTCGAACTGCCAGCCGGATACAAGGTGATGAAATTCGACATGTTTACTGGAAAGGGAATCCCCGTGCTCACTTAAGGTCATACTGCGACAAGCTGGTAGGAGTGGGGAAGGATTAGGCAATCATAATGAAATTGTTCATCAGGAGTCTCACATGAGAGGCACTTAATTGGTATACAAGCTAGGACTCGCGAAAGTGGTACAGTTGGAGCGCAATGGCGCAAGATTTTATTGATAGATTCAGATTCAACACCGACGCCATCCCGGACAGATTTTATTTGATGAAGCTAGAGCGGAAAATGACTAAAACTTTCAGAGAGTATGACATGAGATGGGGAGCAAAAGCAGCAAAGGTTCAACCTCCGATGGCCGAAAATGAAATGACCACTCTAATTGTACAGTCCCTAAAAGACGCAACATATTATGAAAGAATGAAAAGCGTCATAGGGTGGAGTTTTTCAGAGGTCGTGAGAATGGGGGACTTCGTGGAAGAAGGAATTAAAATAGGCAGAATCACCAACTTGGCCGCACTGTAGGCGACAAGTAAAGAAATCCAGTCAAATTCATTCGGGGGAGTTGCACAGAAGAAGAAAGATGTAATATCCTCTGTCATGACCACCTAGGAGCGTAGGCCAAACCAGTTTTCAACCTACCAAAACCCACTACCCCAGTCTTTCTATTACAACCAAAGAAACCAAAACCATCCGCGTTATTATCAAAACTCACCTGCTCTATACTCTGCTTACCATACCCAGCCAATCTATAACACACCCCGAGAACCTACTTATCCCCCACAATATCGACCTACATACTCAATCCAACCGCAAAACCAACCGCCAAATGCACACAGACCCAACACAAGCCACGAAAAAAAAACCAAAACCTATACACCCTTGGCCGAACCTTTACCCCAGCTGTTTGAAAGGTTGAAAACCACTGGGATACTCCAGCCAATCCTCAAAAAAATCCCTAATCCTATCCCAAGATGGTATGACGAGGCCAAGCGATGCGCATACTACTCCGGAACCCCTGGGCATGACAATGAAAACTGCTATGCTCTCAAAGATAAGATCGAGGCTCTGATAAAAGACGGATCATCTAATTGAAGGAAGCCTCCCACAATGTGCACAACAACCCCCTGCCAAATCATGACCGTACTGGTGTGAACATGATCACCGTTGATGAAAAATGCAATTTAGAGGGGACCATCATGCCAGTCCAAAAAAAGAGAAAATTGAATCTTCCGCTCTCATTACCCCTATGATTGCAGCTCAAATGAAGGCACCATTTGAAGTGGAAGTAGCTTCTACGAAGCCGAGATTCTCGATCTTAGTACCTGAGTGGCATCATTCGACTAAAGAAAAAGGCAAAGGAAAAGAAAAAAAAGTTATAGAAGTTGCCGTCGCTGGCATGACGAGATCGGGCGATGTTACGCACTTGCAGAAATAGCCCGAGAAGCGCCTCAATAGAAAATTGTAACAGAGGCTGAGGTGGAAAAATTTTGGAGGAAAATGCCAACTAAAGAGTATTCCGTTATAGAACAATTGAAGAAGACACCAACACAAATTTCTTTGTTGTCATTATTGACGCATTCCGCAACCCACCGGAATGCTTTGCTAGAGGTATTGAAAGAAGCTTATGTTCCGGCATATACCACTGACGAGAACCTGTCAGCCCTGATCGGGCAAATTCTAGAGGCTCACAAAATCTCCTTCCATGACAACGAGTTGCCAGTTGAAGGCTTGGGGCACAATAATGCACTAAACATAATTGTCAAAAGCATGCATAAGTTTATTTCCACAGTATTGATCGATGAAGGTTCGGCTATCAATATTTGTCATGTGTCGACTCTTCGAGCCATGGGGGTCAGCATCGTTAAGCTCCGCGAGAGCCATGTTAGAGTTAAAGGCTTCGACGGAGCCCAAAGAGGCGTCATAGGAGAATTTGATCTAACATTAGAAATGAGACCCGTGGAGTTCAGGGTAGAGTTTCAGGTACTGGATATATCCGCCTGCTACAACTTGCTGATTGGATGACCTTGGATCCACATGGCCGGTGCAGTTGCTTCCACCTTACGCTAGAGTCTGAAATTCATCTGGAACCATCATGAGGTAGTGATTCATGGAGATGGGAGCAACCCCATAAATGCCAAAAACTCAATTCCCGTTGTGGAAAGTACGGAAAGACTGGGCGGATCTGTTTTTCGTGTGAATAAAATTAGGGGTGTAGCCGAGGCTAAACAGTTACAAACACCCCGTGCTCTTACAATAGTTGCTCGAGATATGCTATAAATAGTTTTGAACCCGGTCGAGGTCTCGATTCAAACTTAAAGGGAATCACAGAACCTGTTCAATTGCTTGGAAAGAAAGACACTTTCGGCCTTGGGTATGAACCTACCCCTGAAGAAGCACTTTCGGCTGGCCCCAAAAGGAAAGAAAACACTCCCTTGCCTAGGCCTGTTCCGCCTCTGAATCAGACATTCGTCAAAGCATACACTTCCTAGGAAGCAAAAGAAGACAAAAGAAGACAACATAGATAGCATAGTGGAGGGACTCAAAAATCTTTTCGTTACCAAAGAAGGAACGAAATGTAATGTAGTTTTGGAAGATCATGCTGAAGACCCAACTATTTGGGATGCAAATCAAGGAGAAGTCCTGGAAAATTGGACTTGTGCCCCGACCCTGTTTCTCCGGGAAGCTTGGTAGAATTTATACTAAAATTTAATGAAACAATGCGATTCAGATTGAGGCCTGAATCTCATTTATGCATTTAATGTGTTTTGCCTCCATCTTTTGAAACCCTAAATGACAAATCCATTGCGCTTTTTTAATTTTAAAATTAGTGTCATTTCATAATTTTATTCTCTCTTTCAGCATGCAAACTAATAAATCTGTCGATAATGTGAATGTGACATACAACGAAATAAGCAAACAAAATCCAAACAATGAACAGGACTCCGAAGAATTTAGGGGGGACCCACAATCGGAAGAATTGGAACATTTCAAGGATAGGCCAACGCCAAATCTAGATGAAACAAAAGCCATGAATTTGGGGAACGCAATACTTGTGAGGGAGACAAGAATTAGTGTCCATCTAGGCACCGCCCAAAAGAAAGAGCTGGTGGATCTTTTAAAGCAATATATCGACGTATTTGCGTGGTCTTACGACGATATGCCAAGTCTGAGCACAGATATTGTTTCAGATAGACTACCCATTGAGCCATCCTATCCTTTGGTGAAGCAAAAGCCAAGGAAAATCAAGCTTGATTTGAGTTTAAAGGTCAAAGAAGAAGTCTCCAAGCAGTTCGATGCAAAGGTCATTCGAGTCACACGGTATCCAACTTGGCTAGCCAACATCGTACATGTGCCAAAGAAAGATGGGAAGATAAGAGTATGCGTGGATTATCGGGATCTCAACAAAGCTAGCCCAAAGGATAATTTCCCTCTCCCAAATATCCATATACTCATCGATAATTGTGTGAAGCATGAGTTGCAATCATTCGTTGATTGCTTTGCTGGTTATCACCAAATCCTGATGGACGAGGAAGATGCAGAAAAGACAGCATTCACCACACATTTGGGAGTATACTACTACCGAGTAGTGCCGTTCGGACTCAAGAACGTAAGGGCCACTTACATGAGAGCCATGACTACCATTTTTCATGATATGATCCATAAAGAAATCGAGGTCTACGTGAATGATGTCATTATCAAGTCACGAAGGACTTTAGATCATTTGACAGATTTGAAGAAATTCTTTGACCGGCTGAGGCAGTACAATCTGAAGCTGAATCCCGCAAAGTGTGCATTTGGTGTCCATGCTGGGAAGTTGTTAGGTTTCATCGTGAGTAGAAGGGGCATTGAATTGGACCCTTCGAAGATAAAATCTATTCAAGACTTGCCTCCTCCGAAGAGCCGAAAGGACGTAATGAGTTTTCTCGGTCGTCTCAATTACATCAGCAGGTTCATAGCACAGTCAACGGTAATATGTGAGCCGATATTCAAATTACTGAAAAATGATGCTGCTACCAATTGGACAGCAGATTGCCAGCAAGCTTTTGACATAATCAAGGAATATATGTCTAATCCGTTAGTTTTGGTGCCTCTAGAGCCCGGAAAGCCTTTGTTACTATATCTATCGGTGTTGGAAAATACATTTGGATACGTGCTGGGGCAACATGATGAAATAGGAAAAAGGGAGCAAGCTATGTACTACTTAAGTAAGAAGTTCACACCTTATGAAGCCCGGTATACTTTGTTAGAACGCACTTGCTGCGCTTTGACTTGGGTCGCTCAAAAGTTTAGACATTACGTGTCTGCATATACCACCTATCTCATCTCAAGAATGAATCCGCTCAAATACATCCTTCAGAAGCCCATGCCTACTGGGAAGCTAGCAAAATGGCAAATCCTGCTAAGCGAGTTCCACATCATATATGTCACCCAAAAAGCCATCAAAGGACAAGCACTAGCTAATCATCTTGCCAAAAATCTCGTAGATGAAGAATACATCCCTCTTCGGACTTATTTTCCGGATGAAAAGTATTGTTTATTGGGGAAGATATCTCAGAAGAATACTCGGGTTGGAAAATGTTTTTCAACGGAGCTGCAAACTTCAAAGGAGTTGGTATCGGAGCAGTTTTGATTTCAGGATCAGGTCAGCATTACCCAATTTCATCAAAGCTTAGATTCCCCTGCACCAATAATATGGCGGAGTACGAAGCGTGTATACTTGGATTCATAATGGTTGTTGACATTAACGTGCAAGAATTATTGGTTATCGGCGATTCAGACCTATTCATCCATCAAGTGCAGGGCGAATGAGCCACTAGGAACGTGAAGATACTTCCATACCTGCATTGTGTGAAGGAGTTATGCAAAAAGTTCAGCGAGATAGAATTCAAGTAAATCCCACGAACATAGAACAATTTTGTGGATGCTTTGGCAACTCTGTCCTCTATGATTCAATATTCGGATAAGAATTACATTGATCCTATCAAGGTGGATTTGTTGGACCAACCAGCCTACTGTTTCCACGTAGACAAAGAACCAGATGGAAAGCCCTGGTACCATGACATTAAGAGCTATCTCAAGGCAGGCGAATATCCAAAAGACATAACCATCACTCAAAAGAAGACACTTCGGAGGTTAGCAAACCATTTCTTCTTAAAAGCAGAATTTTTTTATCGGAGGACTCCGGACTTAGGTTTGTTAAGATGTGTTGACGCCCAAGAAGCAAGCAAGTTAATTGAAGAGATACACGGGGGCACGTGCGGGCCTCATATGAATGGTTTTACTTTAGCAAAAAAGATTTTGAGAGCAGAGTTCGACAAAATTTTATTGATAGGCATACTTTCTTATAAACAAATTCTTTCAACAAATGTTTTCACTAACAACTAGCCAAAATCGGAAATCAGGCAGGAGCTATGGTCCAAACCAGTGGGACACACAAGCGTCAGGGGGCAAAGCTACAAAAGTCAATACGAATCGACCACCCCCCAACTCACAAGCTTTCTTTGATACAGGTCGCAGACACAATGCATCTATACAAGATGCCATCTCCGCCCATGCGGGTCATAAATAACAACGTCTATACAACGACGTCATCAGCAATGTCTATACAATGACGATATCAGCAACGTCCATACAACGACGACATCAGCAACGTCCATACAATGACGGCATCATCAACGTCTATACAACAACGACATCAACAACGTCTATACAATGACGATATTTGCAACGTCTATACAATGACAACATCAGCAACGTCTATACAATAACGACATCAGCAACGTCTATACAACGATGACATCAACAATGTCTATACAATGACGGCATCGGCAACGTCTATACAACAATGACATCAGCAACGTCTATACAATGACGACATCTGCAACGTCTATATAACGACGACATCTGCAACGTCTATACAACGACGACGTCGGCAATATCTTTACAATGACAACATCAACAATGATGACATCAGCAATGTCTATACAATGATGACATCGGCAACGTCTATACAATGACAACATCAACAACGTCTATACAATGATGACATTAGCAACATCTATACAATAACGACATCAGTAATGTCCATACAACAATGTCATCAGCAACGTCCATACAATGACATCATCAGCATAACGTCCATACAACGATGTCATCAGCATAACGTCCATACAATGACGTCATCGACAACTATCTTTTACAGCATTACAACAACGTCAACAACATTACAATGACGTCATCAGCATTATGTCAGCACAACAGTTGTCTCTTATAATCAACAACATTTACGTCAACACAACGATAGCATCCGTATTATGTCCTTACAACAACGTCATCGCATTACGTTTGTTCAAGGGCATCATTTCGACTCACATGGTCGCATTTTTTATGTACTCATTCTCTGCTATTTTTGTCTCAACAATTATGCACTAATTTTATCTTAAGCTTTAGTCTGTAGGGAGCGTTACTTTACAGGAGTTTCAACACGGGACTAATTCTTGCAGCAAACCAAGGCAATTTCGGTCAGCATCCAACTGCAAACATCGTTCCACTCATTCCCCAATAATTTTGTCACATCTACAACCAGTGTCATCATAACTCGACACTAGGGAAATACTTTCTGAATCCGCACTAATTCTTGCAATTTCTTCTCCCTCGGGACTATCTCTACCCGTGCATCCCTACTTCTCGTTCAAAGCCCGAGGGTCGGGACAAAATTAGCTACTCAGTCAACTTCTTTCTCCGAAAACTCTTTCATTATCTCCAGCCAAAGAGGGGCATCTGTTGACACCCATTTTTGTCCCGTCTTTTCTGATTTATTTGCAATTTTAAATATTTTCGGACACCTCAAAAAAAATTTTAACATAGGCATATATATATATATATATTATTTTTAATATCATTATTTATAATAATAATTATTATTATTATTCACATGTTTTACTATCATTTGTCTTTTAAAGTCATAATCATAATTTTACCCTAATATTCTATGTTATTCCATTTTTTTCGCAAAACGGCACCGCATTTTCCATTTTTTAGCATAAAACATTTCGCAAATTTTGTGTTTTATTATTATCACATCATTATATCTTATTTTAAATGATTTACATTTTTTCTTCAAAGTATTTTTAATACTAAACCCCCTTTTACATTTTTAACCACAACCCAATTTTATTTCCCAACTCCAAAAACATTTCTACAACCCATAAAACACCCCAAAACAAACCAGCCCATTCGACCCTTATTTCCCCAAACCCGGTGGCCCAACTCCCGTAGCCCACACCCGATCGGCCCAGACCCACTCACCCAACCACCCTTTTATCCCCCTAACACAAAACCAAACCCTAAACCTTTCTCTCTCAACCAAACACACCCTTTCGGCCGATACCCCTATACCCCACACCCCGTACCCCACATCGTCGGTCACCTCACCCCTGCCACCACCGACCTCTGACACCACCAACCCTTCGACCCATACCCCTAAAATCTTTTCCAAAATCATTGCTTTTGGACCCCTTTATTTTGAATTCAAGCTCGGTTTTAGAGGGGGAATCGACCTATAAAACCCCCCATTTTTTGTTCTTTAAGGAGGTCGATTTTGAGGTCCGAATCCACCTATAAAACCCCCCTTTTGTTCTTCAAAAAGAGGAGACGAAGATTGAAAAGAAAGAAAAATATTTGTTGTGTTTCTCGATTTTTAGCATTCGCCTTACTTATTATTCAAGAAATAAGTCCGAAAACAGACCCAAAATCGAAAGAAAAAAGGGGTGAGTTTCATTCTTGAACTTTGGTTTTAGATACTTCTATTGGGTCCCGTAAACCCCAATCCGGAAAAAAAAAATCTATTTTTGTGTTTTGTTCTTCACTGTTTTTGGGTCTCCGATTTGGGCCACTGTTCGGATAGGGTTGATTCAGTTTGGGGTAAGAACCATATTTATATGTTGTATATCATGTTGGTTATCTGAAATTGGTGAAAAAAATTGATTCGGGTTGAGACCCCTGATTCGGGTCAGGTCGACCCGATTTGGGTATGATTTCTAGATTTATATGCTCAATATTATTGTTGTTGGTTATCTGAAATTTACAATGGAAACAAATGTGTTTCTCTGATTCGGCACTGTTTTCCGATTAGGTCACTTTTCCGGTTGGGTCGGGTCAAAATCTAGGTCGGGTAAAATTTGCAGAAATTTTGTTAGATATTTTGTTGTTGGTTATCTGACATTTGGAAAGAAGTCGATTATGGCTGAGACCTCTGATTCGGGTCGGGTCGATCCGGTTCAAATAAATTTTCAGATTTTGTGTTTTATATTTTGTTGTTGGTTATCTGAAAAATCCAAAAATTGATTCCGAGTCGGGTCGATCAGGTTTGAATAAATTTCTAAATTTTTGTTTTATATTTTGTTGTTGGTTATCTAAAAAATCCAAAAATTGATTCCGGGTCATCACTGTTTCAGGTTGCATTTCTCGGTCGTGTCGGCCCGTAATCCAAGTCATCTATTCGGGTCAAATTTCAGAATCCATGTCAGTTTTTCATAAACGTTCTGAATCCTGTTTCGTTTCGAAAATTTCAGAATCCTGGTCGGATATTTTAATAGCTTACTGTTGGTTTACTTTGGCACTTGAACATCCGGTATGCGGCTATGTTGTTATTTTGTTGATTTGAACTAATATTGCATTTAGGCCAATGAATTTGAATTCAAGGTCGCGTCTCTTCAGAAATCATTTCTCTATTTCTGTTTATTACTTTGATATTATTTTGCTGATTTGAATAAATACTACATTTAGGCCAATGAAATTGAATTAGAAGGTCGCGTCCCTTCGGAAATCGTTTCTCTATTTCAGTTTGCTGTTTTTGGCATTTAAACATCCGTGCACGGATATCTTACTATTTTACTGATTTGAATAAATACTGCATTTAGGCCAATGAAATTGAATTCGAGGTCGTGTACCTTCGGAAATTGCTTCTCGGTTTTAGTTTGCTGTTTTGGTATAATTTACTGATTTGAACAAATACTACACTTAGGCCAATGAAATAGAATTTGAGGTCGTGTCCCTTCGAAAATTGTCTCTTGGTTTCGGCTTGCTTCTTTGGTATAATTCTACTGATTTGAACATGATACTACACTTAGGACGATGAAAATATCCATCGATTTTGAGGCCCCCACAGTTGTAAAGACGGAAATAAAACTTCTGGGCAAGGATGAAACTCAAAAAAAAAAATCTTTTTCATCTGAGAGACCAACATGTTTAGTAGGCGAGGCAACTAAAATGACCACCGAGTCATATGTTTGCAGCCACGACGTGATTGGAATAGTCTTTTCAAAATTTAAGTCTGAGCCCTCCATGATCAAAACATTCAGTGTTTTGGATACGGATCCGAAGTTTATTTATATTCAACTGATTTCTAACTGTTTGTTCTTGACAGCTTGCAAGGAACACAGTTAAAGAAGATAAAAACACCCTTCGAAGATTATCTATTTTGCTGTTGTTCTTACTTTCTTTAATTCAGCTTTTTTTATTCGGTATTGTAATATTATTTATTGTACTTATGTAATTATTTGAAATGTTTAGAATAGGTAGAATTAGAATTAATTAATAGGGTAGTCTAAAATTGAAAACTCATCGCTAGCTTATTTACTTGCAGGCTCGGTTAATTCAAACTTGGAAACCCACCGTTAGCTTATTTATTTCTAGGCTCGTCATGCATATTCAAATTTTTTAAAACAACTTTGGTCATCTTTTATTCGCTTTATTAACTATACAAATGAGTTTATCTTTTTACAATTTGCAACTCAAAAATGATTTCCCAAAAAAAATTTATTACTTCTTTGGCATTATAAATAATTCATTTTTCTCCTTACTATTAATAGTTACAAATGCATATTTTTCAAATTTACATGTATTTTTCCTTAATATCATACAAATGCATCCTTTACTAACTACTTGCAACATCATTTTAAGTTTATATTTTAAAAACATACATTTTCCTTAGTACCATAATTAACCTGAGTTTGACCGGATAACCGCAATTTATTGGATCTTAAAGGATGCCTAATCCCTTCCCTTTAGGATAATAAAGAACCCTTACCTAGAATCTTGCTAGTTTCGCAGACCTTCAAATTGGAGTTATTTTGCAGCATTTAGTTAACATTTAGGTGCCCTAATTCATCTTAGAATAATTAGGTGGTGACTCCTTAATTCAATACCCAGAAATCACCAATATGTTGCACTTCGCTTTGACCATGGTTAAAACGGGCGCGACATACATTATCGGGCAATAGTCTCCCAAGATACAATAACAACTTAAGGATTGAGCAAAGGAAACTCAAGTGTTATTCTTGAAGAGCTTTGAGTGTAGTAGACTTTCTAGAGAGGAAGATGATGAAATCAGAAATTCTGTAAATATTTCTCTAAGTGTTGTGTAGTATTCAACAATTGAGCCAAAGACCTCAATTTATAGTGTAAGATGATGACCCCTCAACTAGCCAACTAATGGCCTTCAATAGCAATGTAATGACACTTATTGAAAGGGGTTACATTCAGCCAAATAATGGTTGAATTCATGTGCCAAGTAATGGAGATTGAATGCTCCAAAACCAGCCCAAAGGTCAGAACTTTCCTACTTCCCATCGTAGCATTCTGCCTCCGAAGCGTCGCGGCTCTGTGAATTAGCACAGCGCCGCGCCGTCGCGGCTCCAGTGACTAGCCAACCAATTAGCGCCGCGGTGCTCCATGGGAGGCGCCGCGGCCCTTCGCAGCGACTAACAACTCATTTCATCTTACACTTCGTACACTTCTTCCTTCGTTTACCAACGTGGAACACTTTGTCATTTGGCCAATAACCGTCCATCATTCTATGTCTCAAACGTATTACATACGTACCAATATCTCTTTCACTAATGAAATTTGCGATACTTGGCACTACGTGTGCACATATGTGGAAAAGACGTTTCCGACGTGCGGGGCCCCAATTGTTTGAGTCATAAATAATGGGATATACTTTATTCCACATTAGTAAATTTCCAACAATCCTCTCTTGAAAGAGATTTTGGCGCACGCACATGGTGCCTTTTTTCCAGTAATCTTTCAGCGGACCAATGTTGCATCTGGATAGGTAGCTTCTGCTTTGAACCTTCCATAGTTGAATACCATCGGACTTACTTACTGCGCGATGAACGTGGTGTCTTGAACCGTCAGTGTTTAGTGTAAGCCAAGTCAACGGTACCAACACAACAACTTTCCTTACTCTGTTCTTCGTAATGTTTTGTCCGTTGTGGCCGTGGACACTTCTTGGATTCTTAGGTGTGTTCATTTGAGGCGGCTTGTCCTCGCACTTAAATAGGTGGTTTCCTACAAGGTATCTTGCTATACCCCACTTTACAAGTGTTAGGAACCATTAAAAGTTTCCCCAAACCTAACCTCAACCGGTGAGGATCATTAAAGGTTTTGGAAACTTAACATTTACCCACACTGCAGATAGCACTTATAGTCTATCACGGGAACGACTTTGGATTTGGTGTTTCTTTACAGAAATCACAATCCGAAGTGCTCATGCTTCTACCGAAGAGCTCAACTAACCTTAACAGCTTAGTTTTCCCATTGAACCTAATTCCTGGGATCTCCAGTCAGTAAGGTTGGGTTACCACCGTATTGGTCCTTATACCTTGGGTTTTAAGCCCATTCCCCTAGACATGCAGAACATCTGATCTTTGGGTAAACCCTTTGTCAGTGGGTCCGCTATGTTATCCTTTGATTTTATGTAATCAATGGATATTATACCCATAGTGATCAGCTGCCTAACGGTCTTATGCCTCCGTCGAATATGATAAGACTTGTCATTATACATAGAACTCTGTGCCCTTCCTAGAGCCGACTGACTGTCGCAGTGGATCATTACAGAAGGTACGGATTTGTCCCAACAAGGAACATCCTCTAAAAAGTCGTGAAGCCACTCAGCTTCTTCTCCTACTTTGTCTAAAGCGATAAACTCCAATTCCATCATGGATCGGGTGATGCAAGTTTGCTTCGAGGATTTTCAAGACACAGCCCGACTGTCGCGCCCGATTTTTACCCGACTCGCGAGGGTCGGAGCGGTGTGCAACGTGTTCGGTGATTCCTGGGTAAAGAAGGATTGAGGAGTCGCCACCTAATTATTTTTTTACGGTGAATTAGGACACCTAGATATTAAACTAAATGCTGCAATGTAACTCCAATTTTAAGGTCTGCGAAACTAGCGAGATTCTAGGTAAGGGTTCTTTATTATCCTAAAGGGAAGGGGTTAGGCATCCTTTAAGATCCGCTAACTTGCAGTTATCCGGTCAAACTCAGTTTAATTATTACTAGAAAAATATATGTTTTTACAAGTATAACAGATTTAAAGATGTTTGCAAATAATTAGTAAATGATGCATTTAAAAAAGAAAGATACATGTAGAGATTTTTTAAAAATATGCATTTGTATGGTATTTAAAGAGAAATACATGTAGAGTTGGAAAAATATGTATTTGACAATTGATAGTAAAACAAATTATTTATAATGCCAAAGAAGTAAAATTTGGGAAGTCAATGAATTGTAAATTGACAAAAGATAAACTTATTCGGTATGATTTAATAAAGCAAATAAAAGATGACAAAAGTTGTTTTGAAAATCTTGAATATGTGTGACGAGCCTAAAATAAATAAACTAGCGAAGGATTTCTAAGTTTGAATTTAACCTAGCCTACAAATAAATAAGCTAACGACGGGTTTCAAATCTTAAACTACCCTATGAATTAATCCTAAGTTTGCCTATTCTAAGCGTTTCAATAGTTACATAAGTGCGATAAATAATATTACAATACAAAGCGGGATAAAAGCTGAATTGAAGGAAGAAATAAAATAAAATAAACTCCGAGGAATATCTGTCTTTATTTATTTTAATCCCTGCAAGCTGTCAAGAACAAACGGTTAAAAATAGTTAAATACAAATAACTTCATATCCGTATTCAAAACAGTGAATGTTTTGATCACGGAGGGCTCAGACTTAAATTTTGAAAAGAACATTCCAATCACGTCGTGGCTGCAAACATATGACTAATGTGGTTTATTTTGATTGCCTCGCCTACTAAACGTGTTGGTCTCTCGGGTGAAATAGAAAAGATCACTATAATCACGTCGTGGCTGCGAATATATAACTTGTTGGTTATTTTAGTCACCTCGCCTACTAAACATGTTGATCTCGGATGAAATAAAAAGGTTTAAGTCTTCATCATTGCCCAGAAGTTACATTTCCGTCTTTACAACTATGGAGGCCTCAAAATCGACGGATATTTTTCATTGGCCGTGTAGTATCGTGTTCAAATCAGCAAAATTAAATCAAAGCAAGAAGCATAAGCGATAGCGATAGCATGATAGCGAGAGAGGTAATTTCCGAAAAGACGTAACGTTTAGTTTAAAAATAGTAAAACAAGAAAACGGATATTTGAATGCTCGAAACAAAGTTAACCGAAACAGAAAGCAATGTCCGAAAGGTGCGGTGTTTAGTTTAAAATAGTAAAAATGGTAAAGACAAGAAATGTGAAATCTAAAACCGGGCAAGCAAACGAAACAAAAACAAAGGCCCGAACGGACGCGGTATTTGTTCAAAACAAGTAAAAATAGTAGAAAAGTAATCAAACAGAGCGATGAACCGAAACAGAAAAACAAGTGTTAAAGCGATCGTTTTCAGCCAAGAAACAAGAAAGCAAATGGGTTTTAAAATAACGTTGTAGTGGGCTGAAAACGCGAGAAGCCGTGGGCTGTCCGAAAACACCTAAAGTAGCGAGCTTTTAGCCAAGAAAACAACAAAGCAATTGTGCTAAAAATACAGCAGTGATAAGACATCAAATGAGCTCAAAATACAGCAGTAAAATGTTTCCGAAAAGAAGTGTAAATGGTCCAGATTGCAGTAGCTGTGCGTGGCAAACGCAGTAGCAGAATAATGGCTCAAAAGTGCAAGAATCATCCCAAGTATTGCAGCAGAATGCGCCTCTGAGAATCAGCAGTCAAAAGGAACAAACCCTTAACGAGAACCATTTAAAGATGGCATGTATCCAGAATCTCAAGGTGCAACAGGATACCACAGCCACTGGTGGCACATCAAAGACATAAAGGAAAAGGTAAACATAAAAACAAATCACACTAAACCTCAAACTTGAAAGATAAGAAGACAAAGAGGGGCTACCACCATTCATTTCCGATGCCGCAACAAGATTCAAAAGGCTTCTTGAACCTTAGGCATGTCAGGCTATCGAAGAAGGCTAAACCCAACCCGAAGCTTGTCTTCGCTTTCAACCAGCATAACAAGATAAATATAAAACCTAACATATATATTCTGAAGGTCTCAAACAAAGACAGGAACAACATGAGATGGAAGGACTGGAAACACAGACTTATCATTCAAACTTGTAGAACAGTGAGTGATTTCAAACATAGAGGATTCATATAACATGAAATACAAACCCTTCCAGTCAGATACATATTCAGCCATGTAGAGGCGTTGATATTCATGGAATATTCAAAGTATACATGATATGCTTGGGAATATACAAGGATATACAACCTAGATATTCATCTGGGGTATACCTAGATGTCTATACTTTGTATACACTGAAACATGCCATTACATGATCATGATTGAGTTGAACATAAGAGGCGAATAAACAATATCATAAAATGAAACCAGCTAGTTCGTACGGGTACGAAATACTAGCATAGGCCTTGTTTAACAATTTAACATATAGGGCATGTGCAAGATGGCTTAGGAGAACTTTACATGCTAATGTGGAGGAATTTGGACACTTAAGCAAGTAAAGCAAGTATATAGTCAATTTGATAAACATGCAGACCTAGAAATAAAAGGTAACTAAACATACATGGCATTTGATATGTAGAATCACATAAGCTGGACTAAGCATTTATAGTCACATTCATGCTATGCATTAGGCATGATAACCCTTAAATAAGTGAGATAGACACATAAACACACTCATAGGCATACAACCACAGAATTGGCTAATCCAAAGATGACATTTTTGTAGGCACATCGTCTAAGCTAGACCGGACATGCATATCTTTTCGGTAAGCAACATACACTAACCACATGGTTCCAAAAAAAATGATTTTTTTTGCTATCACAAAAACAAACTTACACTAAGATAAGCAAAGATATATGCACAACCAACTTAGGATAAATATGGGAGGCAAACAGAAGAGACTTTCATGGTCATTAAAAAAAATAACAACTTAAGTATGCAAGGCCACAGGCACAAGGACATACACAATAATAGCTTAGGTTGTATGAGACATAATGATACTCCAAATTAGACATGGCATGACTCAATATGGTTATCAAATGAACCTTAAGTCAGCAAGTCATTATATCAAAGCAAAGAAATATCTAGGACATGTTAAATTAAGCACAAGAACTCTGATAGGAACAAACATGTTTCAATAGTATTTAGATTATCCCTAGTAAATCATATCCAGAAATACAGACATGCATGAGGCTATATATTGGTTATCTCCAGATTCATTTTTCATCCAGACTTACGCAGACTAAATGAGTGTTCACAGAGAATACTAACATGCATCACATCACTCACAAACCACAAGGATATATGGACAGGACAAATACATAGAATATCCTAAGTGTTTCATCATGAATAGGCAGGTGCATTTAGGATTCGAGCCTAACTAGTCATATTAATCTCTTGAAAAGGGTAAGCGAACCGAATAATGTAGACAAGTGTGGTAAGGTAAGCAATATGGCACAGTCTTGGTTATCCTCGGATTAAACAGACTAACCTAAACCAAGCATCAACCATTTAGATTATTATTTAACCAAACAGAGACTAGGTGACATATTATGAGCATTTTAAATATATTCAAACCAAGTAAGATGTCCAGAGGCCAACATACACATTATACAAGCATTGATTTCTCTTAACAACATGTTCTTAACTTAAAATTGGTGTTGAATGGCATAGCAAGGACACAGGGACATGGATTGGCTAAACAGAGTCTTTAAGAGGTCGAACATGCCTCTCAAACCAACATCATATGAACCAAACAATCAAGAAATGGTTAAAAATAAACTGTAGTTAACACACTAATAATTGGTTAATGAACACAAGCAGTAACCATTATAACCAGACATGCTTATTATGCTTAATAGATAACCTAATGATCCCAGGCAGTGGCTAATTTGACAAAACATACATAATAATTAACTAGCAGGCTCAAACAATAATTAAACATGCTTAATCAACACGCGAACACATAATGTAAATTACACTAAGCTAATCACATAGAAGATCAAAAAGGGTTGGTGTTTACTTAACTTCTCCGGATAGCGAACTGAGGCGTTGTTTTGAAATGTCGAATCCGCGCGAAAATGTTTAGAATTCTGATTTATTTTCGAATCCTGATTTTCCTCTGAAATAGAATTCTGCTTTCTGATGTTCGACCCGACCCGGCAGTGACCCGACCCGGCAGTGACTGACGACCCGACCCGAATCGAATTGAAACAAAAGAAAATCAGATATTTTGAGGGTGAAATTTAGGGAAAAGAAAAGTAGTATTTTTTCGGAATTTTTAAGTTGAAGAACATATGCAAGAACAAACACTTTTAAGTAGCTTTCGGATTTTTGAAAATCCGGAATCTTCCCAATAGTGAAGAACACAAACAAAGTACAAAGCAAAACCTTTAAGAATATTTTGGACTCATAAACATTAATTTTCGGACTTAAAATCGACCCCAAAAACTCTAAAATATCGACTTCATAGACAGATTTTCGGACCTCCTCTAAATGAAGAACAAAGGGGATATTTATAGGTGGATTTCCCCCCAAGAAAGAGTTTGAAATTTGAATTAAAGGCAAAAGAAATCTGAACTTTGGAAGCGGATTTTAGGGGTATGGGTATGGTGAAGTGATGGGAGGGGTGTGGTGGTGTCAGGGTTTGGTGGCAGGGAGTTGGTGGTGGCAGTGGGTGAGGCGACCGGCGTGTGGGGTCGGGTATGGGGGGTATGGGGTGTGCGCCGGTTGAAGGGTTTTAAAGGTTTAGGTTTGTAGATTTTTTGTTTTGGGTTTTGTTTGGTTTGGGGGAATTAAAAGGGGGATGGGTTAAAAGAATTGGGCTGGGTCGGGTTGGACGATGTGGGCTGGTCCGGCGAATTGTTGGGTTGGGGTTATAAGGGAATGGGAATTGGTTTAGGGGAAATGGGTATTTAATTGGGGAGTTTGGCTTTGGGCTTGTTTGGTGTGGGCCGTTTGGGGGGGTTTGTTTTGTTTTGTGGGTTTTGATTTATTTTGGGTGAGGGGAGATTAAAGATGGTTGTTGGGCTTCGGTTTTGGGCTGGGCCGGTTGGGTTGAAAAAATAAAAGGGGAAGTTGTATTGTTTTGGGTTATGTAGAAATTGTTTTGGGTTTTGGGGAAAAAAAAGTTATGGGTTTAGAATATAAAAAGGGGTTTAATATTAAAAATATTATTTTTGTTTTGTAAAAGATGTGAATTATTTAAAATAACATAACGATGTGATAATAATAAAAACTATAATATTTGCGAAATGTTTAATGCTTAATAAAAAATGGAAATGCGATGCGATTTTGCGAAAATAAAATAACATAGAATTTTCGGATAAAACTTATGATTATGATAAAAATGCAAATGATAGTAAAAAATGCGAATAATAATAATAATAAGAGAATAATAATATATATATATACACATGTATGTATATAGATTAAAATTGTTTTGAGGTGTTAAAAATATTTAAAATTGCAAATCAATTGGAAAAGACGGGACAAAATTGGGTGTCAACACCGACCACCAATTGTAAATGCATATCCACTGGTGGACTTGTTGTTCTCTATATCAGATATCTAGTTTGCATCATTGTACCCCTCTAGTACAGCTGGATATCTCGAATAATGCAACGCATAAGTTAGCGTGTATTTCAGGTATCGTAGTATCCGATTCAACGCCTTCCAATGATCATTACTCGGATTACGGGTGAACCTAGCCAACTTGTTAACTGCATAAGCAACATCAGGTCGGGAGCAGTTTGTTATGTACATCAAACTCCCAATCACATGTGTATATCGCTCCTGCCATACGGGTGGACCATGATTTTTATCAAGATTTTGATTTCTATCCATTGGTGACTTCATAGGCGAACTGTCAAACATCTCGAACTTTCTCAACATATCCTCGATGTAGTGAGACTGAGATAAGACCAGTCCGTCAGACGTCTTAGAGATATTTATCCCTAAGATGACATCTGTGATACCCATATCCTTCATATCGAAGCATTTTTTTAACATGTTCTTAGTCTCTAGAATCAAGCTAGGACTGCTCATGCGATAAACATGTCATCTACGTACTGGCATATCATGACGAACGAGTCAGAGTTACCTTTCAGGTAGACATATTTGTCACACTCTTTAATGGCGAAACCTTTCGATAGTAGAGTACTATCAAATTTTTCGTGTCATTGCTTCGGGGCTTGTTTCAGCCCGTACAGAGATTTGACAAGCCGACAAACTTTCCTCTCTTGCCCTGGAACCACATACCCCTCGGATTGTTCCATATAATTTTTTTCTTCCAAATCACCATTTAGGAAGGCTGTCTTGACATCCATTTGATATATCTCAAGGTCACGCAACGCTGCGATCGCAATGAATACTCATATGGACGTCATCCTAGTCACCGGGGAGTACGTGTCAAAATAGTCAAGGCCTTTTTTCTACCGATAGCCTTTGACTACCAACCTGGCCTTGTACTTATCTATAGACTCATCTGTTTTATACTTCCGTTTGAGTATTCATTTACAATCCAATGGTATATTTCCCAGAGGAATATCAACCAACTCCCAAGTATGGTTATGCAGAATGGAGTCTATTTCACTCTCAATAGCTTTTTTCTAGAGCAGTGCCTTTGGAGTTGACAATGCTTCAGCAATTGTCCTTGGTTCATCATCAACCATATAAGCTAAAAGTCAGGACCGAAGGATTTATCATTCCTGGCCCTTTTACTTCGCCTTGGTTCTATCTCTGAAGTCTCTAAGTTCTGAGAATTTGGAACACTAGATTATGGATATTCAGCCATTTCGAAGTCCACTAGATCTGAACCATCTAGATCCGGGCAGTCAACGACTCCCGGTTCCTGAGTGCTTTGTTCATAACTTCGTTTGTGAGAGGTTATGTCTTTTTCCTTTCTAGGAAAGTATCCTTAAAGAATTGAGCATTCCTTGATTCCATGATTGAACCCCCGTGGATATCTGGAATATCTGACTTATGCACTAAGAAGCGATAAGCACTACTGTTATTTGCATATCCGATGAAAATGCAATCTACAGTTTAGGCCCAATCTTGACCTGCTTTGGCTTGGGTACTTCGACCTTTACCAAACAACCTCACACCTTTAAATATTTATAGGTGGGTTTCTTTCCCTTCCATGATTCGTATGGAATTTTGTCCTTACCCTTATGTGGGACTCTATTAAGAATCATATTAGCGGTAAGGACAGCATCTCCCTACATGTTTTGGGGAAGACCGGAATTGATGAGCAAGGCATTCATCATTTCTTTCAATGTGAGGTTCTTACGTTCCGCCACACCGTTCGACTAAGGTGAGTATGGAGCCGACGTTTGATGAACAATGCCTGATTTGGCACAATATTCCTCAAATGTCGATACGTATTCTCCCCCTCTATCGCTACGAATGGATTTAATCTGGATGCTTAGTTGGTTCTCAACTTCTGCTTTGTAACGTCGGAACGCTTCAAAGGCTTCATTTTTACTTTTCAACACGTAAAGGTAACAATACCTTGTGCTATCATCAATGAATGTCACAAAGTACTTGTTCCCCCCTCTATTTTGTGCAAACTTCAAATCACATATATTTGTGTGAATAAGTTCTAGAGGAGCGGTATTCCTTTTGACGAATCGAAAAGGAAGCTTTGTGAGTTTTGACTCTACACACACCTTACACTTATGTTGAGGGTTTACGTTGATAGACGGCAACAACTCCAACTTTACCAATGTTTGGATGGACTTGTAGTTAACATGTCCTAATCTATGATGCCATAAATTAGAGGACTCAAGAAAGTAAGAAGAAGCTTTAATATTATTGCTTGCACGTAGTACAAACATGGCGTTAACTTTGCAGATGCCTTCACAGACGAAGCCCCTTCCCACAAACGTTCCATTCTTGGTGATTACAAATTTATTGGACTCAAACACTACCCTAAAACCAGCATTAACCAATAAATGACTTGAAATTAAATTTCTCCTAATCTCAGGAACATGCATCACCTCCTTCAGAGTGAGCTCCTTTCCAGAAGTCATCTTCAGGACTACCTTTCTTACCCCCATCACGTTAGAGGAAGCGTTGTTACCCATGAACAACTTCTTGTTAGTAACTGGTGTATAAGTGGAGAAGGCATCTTTATTAGAACATATGTGTCTTGTAGCACCTGTGTCCATCCACCATTGCATAGGATTCTCAACAAGGTTTGCTTCAAGCACCACCGCTGATAACTCCTCAATCATGTTGTCCAGAAGCCTGTCTTTGACGATGCTAACCTGTGCCTTGCCCTTAGCTTTGTCCTTCTCTTGTTGCTTAGTCTTGAGTTTGCGGCAGTCCTTGATCATATGACCAGGTTTCTCATAGTGGTGATAGTTTCCTTTGAACTTCTCCGTTGCTTGGGTCTTGCCGTCTTTCTGGAACTTGCGGTTCTTGCTTGGGTTCCCTTTGGCCCAACCAGATTTGCCTTTGCCTCAGCGGGTTATTTACCCCTAGGCAAGACCTTCTTATTATCTTCCTGAATCTAGAGTTTGATAATAAGTTCTTCAAAGGTCATCTCAATTGTCTTAAGTTTTAAGTAACTCATTCCACGAGGGAGGTAACTTTTCAATCAGTGATTCAACAAAAAACTATTTATTTTGTTTCATACCTTCCAAATCCAGGTGATGTAAAATCATTTGGAATTCCTGGACTTGGGACATTAATGTTTTACTATCCACCATTTGAAATTTCAGGAATTTCCCAACGATGAATTTCTTAGTACATGCATCTTGTGCGTTGTACTTCTTTTGCAGCTTCTCCCATAACTCTTTGGCGGTGTCAACGGTGCAATACACCGTGTAGAGAGGGTCTGACAAGTAGTTCAAGATATAGTTCTTACACATGAATCACTATGACTCCATGCATCAAGAACTATCTTCATGCCATTAATGACATGGATACCTAGGCCCCCTTCACCCATTTCAGAAGGCGAAGGGTCCATTTTATCTCCAGCTTGTGGAGGATCTTCTGTTAGGAAACGTGTCATTCCCATAACAGTCAGATAGAATAGCATTTTTTTTGCCATCTCGTAAAGTTTGACTCCATGAACTTTCAGGGCGTTTATGATGAAATCCAGCGGGTGGAGGAACTGGAGCGTTCCCTTGAGCAGCAGAAAAGGCATTGGTTGAGCCTTGAGCAACCAGAAAGGCATTTGGTGTGCCTTGAGCAGTGGGGAAAGTAGAGGGGTTTCCTTGAGTAGCAGCAGCAGCAGAATCAGAAGCGAGTTATTCTCTTTCAGTCATCTTTCTAAGTACTTACAACCAATCTTGTCTTAAAATTGTGGGATACAACAATTGCGGGGAACGGGAAGTAAGTAAATATTACAATTGCTAGAAAGGATAATCTAAAGATTACAATAAAACAGGAAATTAGGAATGAAACAAACTCCTTGTGTGATTTGCTAAGTCGAGTGATGGCACTCTGTCTTTAAGACAAGATTGCCCCGTATACCTCCTTTTACGTTATCGGGCAATAGTCTCCCAAGATACAACAACAACTTAACAATTGAGCAAAAGAAACTCAAGTGTTATTCTTGAAGAGCTTTGAGTGTAGTAGACTTGCTAGAGAGGAAGAAGATGAAATCAGAAATTCTGTAAATATTTATCTAAGTGTTGTGTAGTATTCAACAATTGAGCCAAATGCCTCAATTTATAGTGTAAGATGATGACCCCTCAACTAGCCAACTAATGGCTTTCAATAGCCATGTAATGGCACTTATTGAAAGGGGTTACATTCAGCCATATAATGGTTGAATTCATGTGCCAAGTAATAGAGATTGAATGCTCCAAAACCAGTCAGAACTTTCCAACTTTCTGTCGCAGCATTCTGCCTCCGAAGCGTCGCGGCTCTATGAATTAGCATCGCGACTCTGTTAATTAGCACCGCGACTCCAGTGACTGGCCAACCAATTAGCACCGCGGCGCTCCATGGGAGGCGTCGCGGCGCTCTGGGGCCTCGTCTCCGACGGGACTGCGCCGGCCTTTCGCGGCGACTTTCGACTCGTTTCATCTTACACTTCGTACACTTCTTCCTTCGTTTACCAACGTGGAACACTTTGTCATTTGGCCAATAACCGTCCCTCATCCTATGTCTCAAACGTATTACATATGTACCAATATCTCTTTCACTAATGAAATTTGCGATACTTGGCAGTACGTGTGCACGTGTGTGGAAACGACATTTCCGACGTGCGGGGCCCCAATTGTTTGAGTCATAAATAATGGGATATACTTAATTCCACATTTGTAAATTTCCAACAGTTCCTTTCTCTCCACACCAAAGCAATAACCATACCAAAAGTGTTGCAGATGACAACTCCTCTACCAATCTTCTTTTTATACCACTTCTCGGGCGGATCTTTTCATCATCTAATAACCCAGAAGAGGGTAGGAATATAGATGGTACATTAATAAAGTTTTATCTAAGTTTATCAAATAATAAGCATGTAGTAAGGAAACATGTATTATCAACTCAAAATTCATTTTTTATATAAAAGTCTATAATCTTTAATCAATATGAACATCATAACTGCAGAGTTTAACACTTATCAAAATCATAATTAAAAACATATAGTCTAAAAATTGTACCTTTTAGTAGAATTTCAGATCATCGGAGATCTCGACCCACCCTGGCTCTCAGCTCCCTTTTCTTCACTGAATTCACGGGATAAATGGCCTAGGTGTTTGGGAGTTTCTCAACAAACTCTTTCTGAGATTTCTATAAAGATGTAGGTTTATGGACTAATATGGTTCTAATAATAATCTTTCCAAGTGATTTATCTCTGGTATTATGATATTATAATTGATCTGGATTATAGACTAAAGAGGGGGTTTAGCTAGACATTGAGAGTTTTTCAATCGAAGTTTTGTATTGGAATTTTTCGGATGATCCGAATGTTTTACAAAAGGCTCTTTATATAAATAACCCCGGCTGATACATGATTATAAAATGACAAAAATGCTTTTTCAAAAGTCATAAAGTAAACAGTAACCACTTTTTCAAAAGTCTAAAGTGCTATAGTTCTTTGTCTGCTATGATTGCCGATTTTTCCAAAGTTTTTTGTCTTGTTGTAATTTTTTTCAAAGTTGTCTCTTTCTCCTTTTGTCCTTTGCTTGGTTTCTTTTGCTAAATACTTTCCAGGTATTCTTCTTGATAATATCTTCTTGGTATTTTTTGATATCTCCATCAGATTTCTTGCTAATGTCTTCCTTGTCACTTTTTTGACAATGTCTTTTTTCTTTGGGTGATATGGTTTGTAATACATGGTAATACGTAGTAATACATGGTAATACATTGGGCTCCAAGTAATCAAATTACATGATCCCTACCAGAGTAGTAAATTGGGCTGCAAGTAGTAAAACTACATTCTCCCTGCCAGAGTAGTAAATTGGGTTGCAAGTCGTAAAACTACATGCTCCCTTTCAGAGTAGTAAATTTGGCTACAAGTAGTAAAACTACATGATCCCTATTCAAGTAGTAGTTTTTTACATCCTTATGCAAAAGGATCGGAATTTCCTTCTTTTTTTATTGTATTGGTAGTAGTAGTAGTAGCTATAGTATTATTACAGACCTTCTGTTCTGTCCAATTATCCTTTGGTATTGATCAATAGTCTCTTTTGCATGTTTATGTTTCAAGTTTATAATTCTGTCATGCATTTTTGTTAGTTTCATAGTATCTTGTGTCATAATGTCATTGTTGTAATACAAGGTAATAATTTCTTCCACTGCTCCTCGTTTCGAATCGCCAATAATACATGCCTTCTTGGCTCGTAACATGTCCTCTATTATGGTTTTCAATGTTAATAATCCAAATGTTCTCTTTGTACTGAGCCACTCTTGGAATTTCTCCAAAGTGCACGGTATTTTTATATTCAAATTTTCATCATCTCTACTGATATTACTATTTTTCCATGTCTTGAATATTTGACATATCACAATGGGTTTTCCTGTTAAATCTGTTGATGGATCAAATATTTGTATTCCATATACTCCTTTTCCAAATGATTTCATCATGAGTGTTGTAGATTCGACAATAATACTTGGTAATCTGACAATGTTGTACATGTTCTCATCCACTATTAGTTTATCAATAAAACCATAAGTGAATAACTTTGATACTATGTTCGAGTTAGCCTATTCACTGCACAAGAATCTAGGATACTTGCTCAGTTTAGCACTGCGTAGAATATGAAGGTTAGTCTTATAATCATAAAATTTATTAATTTTCTCATAAGCACTGATATATTCTGGTGTATATTTCAGTTTGTCAGCCATTGATACTGTTGATGAAGAGGATGGTATTGAGGATGACATAGTTGCAAGTTTTGATACAAAAGGTGCTAAAGTTTTAGTAGGGTTGTTTGGCTTTTCAGTTATAGGTGATCTGGACTGGGCTTCATTTTGTAAGATTCTGAGGGTTTTTAAATCTTGTATGGCTTCTCTATGTTGGTTTACAAGATTGGTGTTTTCTTGTAATCTGGATATTAAGATTTCATTGGTTTGTATAATGGAATCCATGGTGTTGGTAATATATTTTTCAAGGTTATCACTGTTGATCGACATTGTTATATCTGCTAAGAAAATCAACTAAAACATTTTTAGTTCCAGATATATTCTTAACAATAAAATCATAATCGCAAAAGAATGATTGCCATTTTCTACTCGTATTCAATTATGGTAAAGGATATATCTTGTTTGTAATAAAAGCTCTTACATGTGTGTTGTCAGTTTAACAACAAATTTTACTGGTAATAAGTGGTAATGGAATCTCTTTATTCCAAATTTTACTGCTAATAATTTTTTTTCATTAATATGATAATTCTTCTCATTTGATTTCCATGTTCCTCCTCCATATCCACAAATTAGTGGTTTCTCTTTATATATATCATCTCTATCATATGCTATGAGGAATGCTCCCCATCCTATATCACTAGCGTCAGTAAAAAGTTCTAGTTGATCTTTTTTCGTTGGTATTCTATGTTTTGGTAATGCTTTTACTTTTTCCTTGATTTCTTTTATAGATTTAGTATGTTGTTCTTTCCATTCAAAGGTTATGTTTTACTTTGTTAATTATTGTAATGGTTTTCTTAAGAGTGGTAAATCTTTTATATGGTCTGAAGCATAATTTATTACTCCTAAGAATTGTTGTACTTCTTTTTTATTTTCTAGTTTTTCTTTGAAATTCTTTATCTTTGTTACTATGTGTTCTTGTAGTTGTAATCCTTCATTATCTATAATATATCCTAAATATTCAATATTTTTTTTAAAGATTTCAGATTTCTTTTCAGATAATAATATTCCGTGTTGTTTTGTAGTTTTTATAAATTCTTCTAAATGTTTTATATGATCGTCTAGATTATCGCTAATTATTAATATGTCGTCGACATATACTATACAAAATTCTGTTAATTTTCTAAACACTTGGTCCATTCTTCTTTGAAATATTTGTGGTGGATTCTTTAATCCAAAGGGTAGTACATTCCATTCATAGTGTCCTTGAGGGGCACTAAAGGTTGTTAAATTTTTTGATTCATTTGTTAGTTTTATTTACTAAAATCCACTTTTACATTCAAACTTACTAAACCATTTTTTATTTCCTAATCTGTTAATAAGATTTCTTTTATATGGTAAAAAATATCCATCAAATATTGTCTTTTTATTTGGTTTTCTATAATCAATTACCATTCTAGCTTTTCCTTTTTTTTGTTCACTGTGTTTCCTTACTAAAAAGGTTGGGCTACTATTTGAGCTTTTACTTTCTTGTATCATTTTTAATTCTTTTATTTGGGTTTTAAATTCTTTTTTATCTGTTGGACTATATCTAATAGGTTTGGATCTAACTATATCATTGGGGTTTATCTACTTAATTTCTGCATATACTTTTTTTTCCCATAGTTGAATTGAATTTTCTCCAAAGTTCATTTTTAGTGTATTAAGATATTTTTCTTTTAATAGTTGTAGGTTATTATTCCTATCGGTTTTTATAGTACATAATCTTAAGGTATGTATTGGTAATATTCTTTTTAATACTATCCATTTATTACAAGGTGTTTGTAGGCTAAATGTATTGCTATCTATAACTTGTGTTTTAAAGTAATCTAAGAAAATGTTTCCTACTAATACTTGTTGTTTCATATTATCTAATTGTTATATTATTGGTAATCTGAATATCGTCTTTCCTAATACAATTCTCATGTTTTCTGTTACTATATCTAATTCTTTTGATTGTTCATTAAATCCTGATACTCTTGCTCTATGTGATCTGGTTCTTTTCCATCTGTGTGATTCTAATACATCTTTTCTAGCTAAGCATAAATTTGCTCCGCTATCAATAAAGATTTTTTATTTTATAATTTTATTAGGCTTATATTCTATATGGGCTTCTATATAGTTTGCTACCATTTTATTAGGTATTAGTATTTTGTCTGATATCCATTTCCCTTAATCTTTGTTGGAGATTTTCATCTTGTTCTAATTCTCTTTCCTCTTGGCGAATGTTTTCATCTTCCATTATTTCTTCTATACTCCTTCTTATTCTAATAAGTTGCCAATTTATCTCACTTAATATTTCTCTTATTCTACTAAGGTTTTTAGTAACCTTGTTATATCTATCATTATAATATTTATTTCCGGTTTCACTTGTAGTTGTAGTTGTAACAAGCTTATGGCGAACATGTCGTTCACATTGTATCCAGTAATTTCTTTCTTCTAATAATTTTCTTTTTTCTTTTTCTTGTACGTTCATTTTACTCAGAACTACTTTCACTATGTGAGTGTTGGTTGATAAAATTAACATTTTCTATTTTCGATTCGCTTTCTTCTTCAATTTGACTGACATAAAAGTCTTCGTATTCATATCATTTATCATTATCTTCTCTAATTTGTTGTAAACTCATTATATATTGTGTCATATTTATATATTTTACTCCTTTTTTCTTTATCTTTGGACATTTATTATCATAATGCTCTTTTTCATTACAATTCCAGCATTTACATTCTTTAATTTTTTCTGCTTCTACGAGTTTTACATATTTTCTTTTTATAAATTTTCTCTTGTATCTAAATTTTTCTTGGTTTCAGGGGTATTTTTATATCTTTTAAATCTCTTTTTCCTATAAGATTTGTAATAAGGTTTGTTATTATAATTTTTATAATTATTATTTCTCCTATATTTATTTGTTTGATATCTTTTATTACTTTTCTTATATTTCCTTTCTTTTCTTTTATCATCACATCCAAATACTAATCTTCTTTCTGTAATTCCACATATTTTTCTTAATCCTAGTTTTTTTTTTATCTTTTTTAATCTTTTGTTGCATTCAAAATTCATCACATTTTTCGCATTAAGTATGCTCTTAGTACTCTTATTATTTCTCCTAATGTGTTTTTTTTTGTTCTAGTTGGGTATATTTTTTTGATACTTCAGTATTATAAGGTGTTGGCAAGTGGTCATAATAAAGTTGTTGATATATTAAACCTTCTTGTGGTAAGAATCTTGCTTCATAAAAGAACTTACTAAAACTAATTGTATATTCTAGTAATTTATTAATTTTTCAACATTTCATATTATCAAATTCATTACTATTTCAATTTTTCTTTCTGCATGTACGTTTTCTCTAGCCACTAACCATCTTTCTCCTAAAAATTCTCTCTTCATGATAATATCAAATATTATTAACATAGATTACAATCTGTTGCTTGGCTAAGTACTTCTTCTCTTAATTGGTATGATATAGATTCTATCAAATATGCTAATTTTCCAATTAATATTTTAGATATTAAGTCATACATGTATTCTAGGTTTTTTGTTTGTGTAGAGTTCATTAGTGCTATATACATTCCAAGATTCCAATCAATTATCCTTTTTCCTATTTCTTGTTCATCATAAACATTATCTAGGTCTAAAAAATATCCATTGTAGTTTACTCCTTGTGCCATTGATCCTGAAAGAAATAATTCACTTGATTATTTTCATTAATTGAAAGAGAATATATACAAGTTACATATTTTCAAAATAGGAGAATCATATTCCTATTCTAACTCCAAATCCTTATTCTAGTAGTACAAGACTCCTATCACTATGGTAAGTGTACAACACTAATTAAGGTAACCTTTACACTACAATATTACAACAATATACACAAATAATATACAGCCCGTGATGGGCCAACCCGAGATGGGTTGGTCTGCCTTATACCGTGTTGGGCTTCAACCTAAAGGACCCGTGATATACACCATGTATAACAAGTGTATATCACGGGTATATACCTTGCTTAACACACACCCGCAGTCATAGCGGACGGTCTTCGAACACTGAGACTGTCCCTAAAATCTTCAAAAAGGACCGAGGGAAGATCATTTGTAAAGATGTCGGCAATTTGATATCTTGACGGGACATGACAGACGCATACCTGACCACGAGCAACCTTTTCGCGAACAAAGTGAATGTCCATCTCGATATGCTTAGTGCGTTGGTGCTGAACCGGATTACCAGAAAGGTAGATGGCACTAATATTATCACAATAAACCAAGGTTGCTTTCTGAATGGGACAATGAAGCTCCAAAAGTAAATTACGTAACCAACATGATTCCGAGACCACATTAGCTACCCTTCGATACTCGGCCTCAGCACTGGATCGGGACAATGTCGATTAACGTTTTGCCGACCACGAGATCAAGTTATTCCCAAGAAACGTACAATAGCCAGACGAAGACCGTTTGGTGTTCGGATGGCCACCCCAATCAGCATCCGTATACGAGATAAGTGCGGACGTTGAGGAAGGATATAAATGCAAACCATAGTCAAGTGTACCGTGAATATACCAAATGATGCATTTGAGTGCATTGATGTGCTCAACTCTGGGATCATGCATAAATAAACTCACCTGCTGGACCGCATACGTAATATCTGGTCTCGTGAATTTAAGATACTGAAGGGCCCCTTCAAGACTGCGATAGTGGGTTGGGTCTTCGTACGGTGCGTCGGCCGCGACACTAAGCTTGGGTTTAGTATCAACTGGAGTGGAAGTGGACTTACAGGATGACATCCCAGCCCTCTCAATGATCTCAGCTGCATACTTCCTTTGAGATAAGAACAACCCACCTGTATAACGAGTGACAACAATCCCCAAAAATAACTCAAGGGCCCCAAGTCTTTCATAGCAAACTCAAAGCTGAGCATTGTCATGATAGACTGGCGTAAGGCATCGAAAGAGGCAGTCAAAATAATATCATCCACATACAACAAAATATAGGTCAAGGACGAACCACGATGATAGATGAATAATGAATTATCCGACCCGCTGTGAGTGAACCCAATAGTCAAAACATAATCGGCAAACCGCGTATACCAGGCCCGTGGAGACTGTTTAATCCCATATAAGGACTTTTTCAATAAACATACATGATGAGGATGTTTGGGATCCCTAAATCCTAAAGGCCGATGCATATAGATTATTTCCTTGAGATCACCATGTAGGAAAGCATTCTTTACATCTAACTGATGAATAGGCCATGCTTTCGAAAGAGCCAAACTAAGCATAGTGCGAATGGTAGCCAGTTTGAACATCGGACTAAACGTATCACCACAATCCACCCCAACTTGATGAGTCTTACCATTACCCACAAGTTGTGCCTTATGTCATGCAAATGAACCATCTGAATTGTCCTTATGAACAAAAATCTGCATAGACCTAATAATATTAATACCCGATGGATGGGGCACCAACTCCCACGTCTTATTATCAATAAGAGCATTATATTCATCGATCATAGCAATTTTCCAATTTGGGTCATTTAACGCAAACACAGGAGTACGGGGTAAGGGTGATTTAAGAACATTAGAATTTAAATTAAAATGTCTCTTTGATTTAAAAACACCTCGTTGACTACGAGTGATCCGGTCTATGACTTGAGGAAGAATTGGACTGATTTTGGGAATTTCCTGGACTTGGGATGGACTGGCCAGCAGGCAGTGGGCCTGCTGGCCCAATACGGTAAACTGACGTTGGAACTGGACCAGTTCCAGAATTGGGCTGGACTATCCTAATCACTGGAACTGACCTAGTGACGGTAGTGTATGACGAACCAGTGGGGCTAGTGGGCAGTGGGCCCGCTGGAGAATTTTGGGTGTGGGATATGTCCAAAAAATGGTGAATAATATACGGGGATATACCATCATCCAAAAAATTATACGAACTAGGCGCGGGATTACTCACCTTAGCAAACGGAAATTGGGATTCATCAAAAATGACATGGCGACTAAGGATGATTTTATTAGAGGATAAATCAAAGCATTTGTAACCACGATGATTAGACGAAAATCCCAAAAATACACACGGAGTAGACCAGGCCTGAAGTTTGTTAATTATGGTGGACGGGAATAACGGATAACACAAACACCTAAAAACCCGAAGATGTGAATACGAAGGAGTCTTATTATATAAAACTTGAAGGGGGGAAGAATATGTCAAACCTTTGGAAGGAATTAGGTTAAGGAGATATGTAGTCATTTGTAGAGCATGATGCCAAAAAGACGGGGGGTACGGAAGCATGAACCAATAAAGTTCGAAAAATGTTATTTATGGTACGACTTTTGCGTTCGGCTTTCCCATTTTGTGAAGACGTATGAGGATAAGAAAAATGAAAATTGATCCCATTATTATCACAGAATTCCCGAAACACCCCATTGTCATATTCTTTGCCATTATCACATTGAATATTTTTTATTTTCTGTTCAAACTAGGTTCTAATGAATGCTCTAAATTTTAGGAAGATGGAGAAAACTTGAGATTTCTTGGCTATCGGAAAAGTCCATAAAAACTTAGAATAATCATCTAAAAATAGAACATAATACCGATGACCCAATGAACTAAGAACATGAGACGTCCATAAGTCACTATGAATAATATCAAATGCCATTAAAGTATGAGAATTTGAGTCTACAAATGGCAAGCTAACATTTTTCCCTAAAGAACAAGGCTGACAATTTGGAGTACTACGCGTACCCTTACATGAAATAAAATTATTTTTATCTAATGACGACAAAATAAAAGACCCCGAATGACTAAGACGAGCATGCCACAAGGAAGGAGCAAGGGCTGCAAACGCTGACGGCAAGGCTTGACTCGATGGACCGGAACCGGGTGTGATAGTATAAAGATCTCCCCTACTATCACACCTCATGAGAGGACTCCCCGTCTTGAAATCCTTCACAAAGAAACCAAAAGGATCAAATTCAACAGAAATGGAATTGTCAATGGTGAATTTACGGACATACACTAAGTTTTTAATCAAATTGGGGGCATGTAAGGTATTTTTCAAGATAAGGGGTGGATTGGGGGGAGACAAAGTTTTATGACCATAACCCTGAATTGTAATAGAGTTACCATTACTAACAATTATACCACAAGGATTGCTCAAATTGGAGTACCTTGATCGAATGTCATGTATGTAGTCGCACCGGTGTCCATGTACAAATTCGGATCCGGTTGCGTCAACCCAAGCGTGTGTATTGCGACCTCAATATCGGTGTGAGTAGGTGTGGGGCCCACTGCCGAGAATGCTTGTGTAGGCCGAGGCCCAAGCAGTCCACCTTGCTGCCCCGGCCCAATGCTGAAACGAGAAGAAGATGCCTGACTGTTGGGCCTGAATTGGGGTTGTCCAGCCCACTGCCCGTTGGAAGAACCTGGAAAATATGGGTTGTTGGGCCACGACCCACTGTCCCAGCCCCACTGCCATGGGCCCCACGGCTGGGACCGGTAGGGAGGTAGCCCACTATTGACTAGACGAGACCCACTGTTGGAATGTTGTCCACCGAAACCACCATCAGAACCGCCGCGTTTGCCCCCGCGGTTTTTGCCATTATTCTTACGATTATTTTTGCCGCCACTATGAGCACGGTTTTGACCCGAATTATCAATAAAACCCGAAGAATTTGTGGAGGACATCATCATGAATACAGGGCTTGCACCGGTAGCCGCCTTCTTAGCCAAACCGGCTTCTTCCAAAGTAAGCATGGAGCGGTCTTGATAAAAAGCGGGAAGTGGATTGCTTTGACGAAGGAGAGTCCCAACGCCATTATAGGCCTCAGAAAGGCCGATAACTAATTGTAGAACTAGACGATTATTTGTCACAGGTGCGCCAACGTTACGGAATTGGTCTGCCAACTCCTTGAGTTTCTTACAATATGCAGACACGTTCGGAAATTCTTCCATGCGAACTTGAGAGAATTCTTGCTCGAGTGTGACAACATGTGAATGTTGGTTATCTTGGAATATGTCATGCAATCTATTCTAGGTAGCCATAACCGTAGTGTCTGGCTCAATGATCGTCTGTAAGAGGTCAACCAAAATAGTGGAATAAATCCACTGGAGAACGGTAGCATCAAGAGTAATCCATAACTGAGGAGCCTCAGGGGGAATAGGTGCAGTGGGAGGAATTATGTGATGGATGACTTGATGGGAGATAGCGTGAATTTTAAACAATTCTGCCCACGTCGCATATTGGACATTTTCATCTCAAGAACAATAGGGATGTTGTTCTTGATGTTAGAAACCGTGAGGGCATGATGAAAAGTGTTCTTAGACATAACTAAAGAACAAAGGGAGAGGAGGGAAAATTTGGGAAGAGTGGAGGTAAAAAATATCACTAATTCCGGTGAAGGGGAACAGAAATCGAGGCAGTTGTGGGCGAGTAATGGCACAAAAACAGAGAGCAATATTTGGAGAACAAAGGAGGAAGCAAGTTAGACCTAGTCTCTTGATACCATGAAAGAAATAATCCCCTTGATTCTTTTCATTAATTGAAAGAGAATATATACAAGTTACATATTTCCATAATAGGAGAATCCTATTCCTATTCTAACTCCAAATCCCTATTCTAGTAGTACAAGACTCCTATCACTATGGTAAGTGTAAAAGACTAATTAAGGTAACCTTTACACTACAATATTACAACAATATACACAAATAATATACAGCTCGGGATGGGCCAACCCGAGATGGGCTGGTCTGCCTTATACCGTGTTGGGCTTCAACCTAAAGGACCCGTGATATATACCATGTATAACAAGTGTATATCACGGGTATATACCTTGGTTAACAAATCCTACAAATTCTTTAAATTCAGCTTGTTGTCCTACTGGTATGTGGTTTGGTAATCTAGTTCGTTTTCTTGTTATTATCTCTAAATTAGGGTCTACTAATTCTTCTTCAGGATAATCATTTGCATCTTCATTTATTACATCATCTGTTTCTATTTTTGTTTCTATAGGTCTATTAAATTCATCTTCTACATCACTTTCAGGTTCTTCTTCTATGATTGCATTTACTCTTTTCATTTTTTGTAAAACTTTTTTTATTTGGTTGTTTTCTTTTACTATTTCTGAGTTTTCTTCGTTCTCTACTTCTTCTATAAAATCTACTATTTGTATTTCTTGGTTAGCTAATTTATCGTTGCTATCTTTGTCTAAGTCACTATCAGTTTTTTCGTTACTACTAGTTGTACTTTCATCACTTGTTTTAGTATTTTTCCTTACTTTCTTTTTTCCTTTTAACCTTCTCATTTGTTCTCTAAGGATTTGTATTTCTTCCTTTAATTCTTCTAATTCTTGTTTTACCTCTTGTCAGTTCTCAGTTGTCCTGTGATAACCAAGCCAAACCAGTAGCTTGTGCCATAGAGCACTAATTATGGAGCATTCAAAGAAAAGATGGTTCAGTATTTCATCATGTGCATCACAGAACACACAGGTTGGGGGACTTGAATACCAATTTTGAATAGTCTATCTATAGTAGCAAGCCTTCTCAACATTGCCAGCCAAAGGATGAATTTTTATCTTGGATGAATACCAGCATGCAATATGATACTCTTCCAGGGAGTCTTGGGATGTTTTGGCAGTAGAGCAACATACATTTTCTTTATTGAGAAATGAATATTGGATACCACAGTTGCTAGTCTTGTGTGTAGATCACCTTGAAGAGTAGGTACTTGTAGTACATACTTCTTTGCTTCCAGTATCTTTCTAATAATCCATGTAGTTGTAGCAGGTATAGTATAGGTTTCCAGAGGATCCTGTTTTATATAGTAAATATGAATCCACAAACAGTCCTCCTTCTCAACAAGGGCCCAAAGTTATTCTATAATTGCAACCTTGTTCCATAAGCATAAGTTCAGGACATTTTGGCCACCTGCTGATTTTGGAAGACAAGTCTTTTCCCATGAGACTAGTGCTCTTTTAGAGATTTCTGTCGATCCTGTCCACAAAAAAAATCTACAAACACTATCAATCATTTTCATTATTCTCTTTGGTAAGATGAAAATTTGGTCTCAGTAAGTTTAAATACTAAAGATAACTGATTTGATCAATTGAAGTCTGTCTGAATAAGAGAGGAGCCTTGAAGTCCACAATATTTCGGCAAATGATCAATTTAGTAGTTGAATATTGTGAATCTAGATATTAAGAGATCATTGGGAGTTCCGACATCGTTATTGGTGATAGAGTTGTGTCGATGAAATTTCAGCTAAGGTGAGACTCCAACTTGATGACCCAATTGATCATTGTTTGAGTTCAATTTTAACGAGGTACACTAACCTATTCATACATACACATGAAATTCATGCGCTATAGGTATTTTGCTTCCATTTTTTTCTTACACATTGGTTTTGTTCTTTGCAAAATAAGGACCTTATTTTGGTTCCGAAACTCGTAAAAGCTCTTTTGTCACTGCAAATCTCAACACTTGTAGTTCTACAAGCTTCTTTGAGATCTTGCACTCGTGGATTTAGGAATGCCATACGTATTCCTTAAGATCCAATCGCTATTGTTATTTAATTTCTAAAAACACTGCTTATTTCTCCTATTATTGAATTCTGAAAGGTGGAGCCATCAATGTCGAATTTTCAAGTATCGTTTTAGGGGGTTGCCACTTCACATAAACATTTGTAGTCCTCTTGAAATACAGAGAACTATTTATCAGAAGGATATATTCCTTAGTACGCATAATAACATTGTCCATAATATTTATATAGGTTATATTTCTAGTTAGCCATATTTTTTAAAAAAACAATTGTATAGCAGTTACAATACGAATAATTAGTGAGCTAGAAAGAACTCACTCTTGATACATTTCATATATGTAACGTCACCCACTGATCTTTAGAATTTTACAACTTCCCATTTATGGTTTAAAATTTTAGTTGAAATTTTGAGTTTACAAGCATTTTAAGAAAATACTTAATTCTTCCAAAATCAAATTAGCCTGATAAATTTATTACCAAATTTTGACCGTAAAATCTAGATCTACTTGAAACTATTTTACCTTGTAATATTAACATGTCCCGTTATGCATCTATATGAATATTTCAATGGTCCTCTTCTATATTCGTTCTTTTTTTCTCCTCATCCCCCTCCCCTTCTCTGGCCTCCTCCTCCCCCTCACCCCTCCCGTTCCCCCTCTTCCCCCCCCCCCCCCCCTTCCCACCCCCTCCCCCTTCTCCCCCACTCCCCCTCCGCCACCTCCTTTCCCATCCCCATCCCCCTCCTCCCCTTCTCTGTCCTTCTCCCCTCCTCATCCCCTTCTTGCCCTCCCCATCCCTCCTTCTCCCTTCCCCCTCGTCCTCCTTTTCTTGTTCTTTACCATTATTTAGGCCATTTGAATAGCCTTCTTTGTGATGGGTGTCCTTTAAAGAAATGCATGAGATAAGCTAAAATGAAAATTAAGGCAGAACATATGAAGAGTTGTGATCTGTCTAAGAAGAAGCACATGAAATGTGAAGTTCAAGAACCTTTCGTCATAGTCAGGACGACAAGCTTGACTATAATAGAAATAGTTGTGCCCTAAAAACATGCATTGATCAAAAGTGAGTGTGTGGATGAATGGTCATAGGTGATGAAATCTTCGAATTAAGATTGTGTTCACAACATCCATCGGGGCAATAAGGAGAGAATAAGGATAAAGAGGGCATCTGGTAGTCTACTAATGCGGTCTTCATTAAAGTCACAGCTTCTTTGCCTTGCAGACATATTCATTTTCGTGTAACATCACATACTTTAGGTGCAACAAATTTAAATCTATGAGATGTATACATAAATAAATATGTCTGAGAGGAAAAGAAGCAGTGACTTTAACGAAGAATGCATCAGTAGATTACCAGATGCCATCCTCATTCATATTCTCTCCTTATTTCCATCCGTGGATGCTATTAACATATTATTAACTTGAACATTTTATCACCTTTAGTCATTCATCCACACGCTCACTTTTGATCAATGCACACTCCTAGGGTATAAGTGTTTCTATTATAGCCAAGCTTGTCATCCTGACGATGAAAGGTTCTTAAACTTCATACGCCATGTACTTCTTCTTTATAAGATCCAAAACTTCATAAGTTCCATATTAATATTCATGTTAGCTTATCTCATTCATTTCGGCAAAGAGTATCCACCCGAATAGCTTTCCAAGTAGTCTTCTTTGTAAGGATTTAATTTTGAAATTCATGGTTTCTTCACCAAGAATGTCAAATGTTGTAATAGTATGTCGGAGAAGAAACCTATAACGGTGAGATGTTAGCTTATAAGTACCTTTTGTATTAATATATTGTCATATGAAGAATTTCATAATATCACGAATGTAATTATGGTCTTCTTATTGATCAGTATATTAAAAGAAATAAATTTTGTTTTTTCATGTTCTTACTTTTATAAAATATAGCAATTGGAATACCAATAATTAGTAAGACATCACCCTTGATACATTTTATATATGCAACATCGTACAACTCCCAAATTATGGTATGTAATTCTAGTTAGAATCCTGATTTTTCAAGCACCTCAAGAAAATATTTAAATCATTCAAATTCAACCCGTCCTAATAAATTTATAACCAAATTCGAACCAAATTATTGACATTTATTTGAAATAATATTACCATATGGTATTAACAAGTCTCATTATGCATCAATATATACATTTCAATGTTGTTGATCTATTTTCACACTTAGATATGTTGGCTTTCTATTGTAAAGCAGTACGGAAAGTAAATAAATATTACAAGTGTTCGAAAGGATAAACAAATAGGCAATGTTCAGAACTGCCGCAAGCTTGTTGAGTCTTGAATCTTGATAACCTGAAATCAAGAAACAACTAAATCTGGATGGTTACAAATGTGTGCTGAGTCGAGTGATTGCACTCTGTCCTTAAGACAAGATTGCCCCGTATATATGCTTTTACGTTAATGGGCAATAGTCTCCCAAGATAAAACAACACTTTAATCTCAACACTACAAAGCAAATAGGTTGAGTCTGACGAAGAAAACAAATACGAATCGACTTTCTGAAGAAATGGAAAAGGAATGAAGAGTTTCTATTTTCGTCCAACGTTTTTGGACTGACTTTGTCTTCTGTTTTGTCTCTGTGTATATAGTGTGTTTCTGTTATGTATATCTCGTGTATATGTGTGTCTTTAGTCACTGTTTTTCATGACAGTATGTGCCACCGTATATGTTCTGTATGTGCTTCATAATTGAGCCAAAAGGCATCAATATATAGCATGGAGGAGGGACTCCTCAACTGCCACAAACAAGTCTGTTAATAGCTATTAGTAAGGGCTGTTAATGGCCATTAGAGAGGGTTGTTAAAGGCCATTAGAGAGGCTGATTATGGTCATTGAAGGAGGGTTGTTTATTGAGGAGTTAACAGCCAAGTAATGGTTGGTTAATGCTCCAAAAAATAGCCCAAATGGTAGGCAGAAAGTTTCTACCATCCGTCATTCCCAAAATAAACTTTCCAGAAACTCTAGGGACCAACTGTAAATATTAAGCAATTGGGGGGTCCAAAAAGATAATATCAGAAAGTCCCCACAGCCCACGACCCATGACCGGACGGGCGGGCAGCGGCGGCGCGCGTGCGGGCTTAGCCTTGAACCCAAGCACATCTAGGTCCTCCCTCCTTTAGACACATGGGATACCCCTTGGGGTCCCAAACTCTTAACCACTTTAGAGACTTATAAAGAGAGTAATTCTTCCTTTTCCCACCGATGTGGTAGATTTGTCCCACACCATATTTCCATGCCTCAAACACCTTACTTCGTGGACCAATATCTCTTTCATTTCTCAATGAAATTTGACGATTCTTGGCCCTACGGTCATCTACTCACTTAGTAGAATATGCATGTGAGAAGAGACAAAACCTCCAACATGCGGAACACTAGTGTTTAATTCATTAAATATGGGTGGACGCACCTCCCCGCCAAAGACAAATTTCCAACAACCCCCTCTATGAAAAAGAGATTTTGGCGCACACACAAGGTGCCTACTTTCAGCAATCTTTCAGCGAAAAGATATTGCATCAGGAGAGGTAGCTTCCGCTTTGAACCTTCCCTAGTTGAATACCATCGGACTTACTTACTGCGCGGTGAACGTGATGTCTTGAACCGTCAGTGTTTAGTGTAAGCCAAGACAATGATACCAACACAATAACTCTCCTTATTCATTTTCATTCTTATGGTTTTGTCCGTTGTGGCCGTGGACACACTTGGATTCTTAAGTGCGTTCATTTAAGGCGGCCTGTCATCACACTTAAATAAGTGATCTCCTACAAGGTATCCTGTTATACCCCACTTCACAAGTGTTAGGAATCATTAAAAGTTTTCCAAACCTTAACCTCAACCGTTTGAGGATCGTTAAAGGTTTGGAAGCTTAACCATTACCCACCATGCAGGTAGCACTTTAATGTCTATCACAGGAACAACTTTGGATTCATGTTTCATTACAGAAACCATCATCCGAAATGCTTCTTGCTTCCACCGAAGCGCTCAACTGAACCTTTTACAGCTTAGTTTTCCCATTGAACTAAATTCTTGGGATCTCCAATCAGTATGGTTGGGTTACCACCGCAATAGTTTGTATTGTTTGGGTTTTAAGCCCATTCCCCTAGACAGGTAGAACATTTGAACATCGGGTAGTCCCTTAGTTAGTAAACAAGGAAGTGACACCCGTGATGATCAACTGGCATACGGTCTTATGTCTCCGACAGATCCTGACAAATATGTCCAGACGCCGTCATCCGTGTCCTTCCTGAAGCCGACCGGCTAGCCACAGTGTATAACTGCTGAAGACACGGGTTTTTCCCAATAAGGGACGTCCTCTAAGGAGTCATGAAGTTACTCAACTTCTTTCATGTTTTGTATAAAGCGATAAACTCCGATCCCATCATGAATCGGTCGATACAAGTTTGCTTAGAGGATTTTCCAAGACCCACCATACACATTTACTTGTGGCTTTTGTGTTCTTCATATCTAATGTCCAGTTTGCATCACTGTGTTCTCCCAGAACCTCTGGACATCCAAAATATTATAATCCGTAGATAAGCGAATAATTCAGATATCGTCATATCCGACTTAACGCCTTCTATTGATCATTTATTAAGATCATCAGTGAATCTTAGTTCAACTGATCTGTTTGTAGGCCGATACCAGGTCGATTGTAGTATGTACAATACATTGAACTACACGTGGCTTGTACATATCGCTCATTGTCTATGGGTGAACCATGATTTCAATCAGTTATATGATTCATATCCATTGGTGGCTTCAACGAGACTGTCAACTATCTCACAACTGAGTTTGGAGTTAGACCAGTCCGTTAGATGTCTTAGAAATCCAATTCCTAAGATGTCATATGTGATACCCATATCTTTCATATCGAGACTTTGTTTCAATATGACTTCCATTCTCAGACTGTTGGTTTTCCAATTGTTGGCTTTCTAACTTCAGAGTCAATGTTTCTGTGGTCAGATTCATTATTTCTGTTTTATCCGAAACTTTCGGGACCAAAATGTAAACATTTCAGGGACCAAAATGATAGTTCAGGAAGAAGCCTAACAGTTCAGCAAACCAACTCTGATCCTCTTCTTCCAACTCTCTGGTTGGGAAGGTTGTTTCAACATCCATGCCACGCAAGACTGTAATGGCCCTAGATGTTAAACTACTCACAAGGGAGCACATGTACAAGTAGCCGAGGTCTTATACTTGACAGTAGATCCATCTACTTTGTACTCACATTTTGAGTATCCAATTTTACAACCCAAAGGTTCTTTTCTCGGAGGAAGATCAACCATTACACAAGTATGGTTCTATATGATGGAATTTATTTCTCTCTTTGTAGCTTCTTTCCAAAGCAGCGCTTCTAGAGATGACAATTATTTGTCAATTGTCCATGGTTGATTCTCAACCATACAAGCTAGAAGGACTGGAACAAGTCTTTGTCCCCTTGTTTGCTCTGTCTCGGTTCAACATCTAGAATCCCTAAGTTCTGCAGATCTGTATTATTAAGTTCCATATAGCCGGCAACTTTCGAGTCCGGTAGATACGGAACATCTAGTTCCGGACAGTCAGGCCCTCGCGGGTTCTTGTTAACCTTGAGCAATTACTTTTTTTTCCTTTTCAAGGAAATTTATCTTCAAAGAATCCAGCATTTTTTGACACCAAGAGGCGATAAGCACTACTGTTATTTGCAGATCCAGTGGATATGCAATCTACAGTCTTAGGTACAACTTGACCTGTTTCGGTATTCCAACTTTTACCAAGCCACCCCACATCACAACATTTGTATGTGAGATCCTTTCCATGTTTCACACGGAGAGTTATCCTTATCCTTATGCGTATTTCTGTTGAGAATCGCATTAGCGTTAAGGATCGCCTTGCCCCATATAATTTGGGCGTACGGTTTTGCGCTTGGCTAACACCGTTGGACTGAGGTGAGTAATGAGTAGTCGTTTAATGAACGATGCTTCACATTCTCCCCCTCTATGACTACGAAATCCTCAATTCGTAGGCTTAGTTATTTTCAACTTCTTCTTTGTAGCGCTTATCCATTTCAACAACTTCATCTTTTCTTTTTGACAAACAAAGGATACAATACATTATACCATCATCAATGAAGGTCACAACGTACTTGTCTCCCCCCTCTATTTTGTATAGACTTCAAATCACCCAAGTAGGTGTCACTTAGTTCTAGAGGAGCGGTACTTCTTTCGCTATTCCTTTGACGGAACTTGGAAAGGTGATTTTTCCTCTTCGCCTACCTCACATTCATTTTGAGGGTTTATGTCGACAGAAGGCAACAATCTCAACATCGTTAGCTTTTGAATGACTTTCTATTTAACGTGTCTTAATCTATGATGGCATAGATGCACGGATTATAAATATATCATTCATTTGGCTACAGACATACTGTACCATTCTTAGTTATTACAGACCTGTTGGACTAGTCTCAAACCAGCTTGACCAACAGCGTCCCTTAAACCAAGTTTGGGACATGTATCACCTCATCTTAGAGTGATCCCATTCCCTGATGTCCGATTGAGGACAACCTCTTCAACCCCTTCTACTTTAGAGGTGGCGTTGCTTCACATAAACAACCTCTTGTCCGTGGTTAGGTCATAACCGGATCATATGTGATCTAGATACTCTGGCCCACTCCAATTGCTTTGGCAGGCTGAGTGTCCAATTTCTTTGCTGCCTTTCTTTTGGCCTTCAGATCATTAGAGATCTGGATATTCTGGCCCACCATACTAGGTGTCCATTACTTTTCCTATGAAATGAATTCTGGCCCCACTCCAGTCGCCCGTAGGCTTTGTATGACTGAGTGTCCAATATCATCATATCAAATGAATTTTGGCCCACTCCAGTCGCCCGGAGGCTTTGTATGACTGAGTGTCCAATATCATCCTATGAAGGATCTTCTACCAAATAGCGTGCCAGGCTCAACGTCTTTAGCTTTTAGACTTCTTCCGTTATGATTGGTGCCTAGACAATTCTTGGCGCTTACTTAAGAGTGGTAACAGTTTTCGTACAGTTAGTGGATCTTTCTCCATCGTATGTGCGAACATACTTTACACACTTTTAATAATTACACTTAAAAGAACGGATCTTTTTAAGTCGTTTACAAAGTCCAATCTTTAAACGGGAAAGAAGAAGAGATTAAACTTCTGATTTTAAAGCGTAAGGAATATAAATTATTTCGTAAAACATTTTCATAATCCTCCTTACTTTTAAGCCATTTTTTAATCAGACATCATTTAATCATTATTATTGACAAGGAAGAAAATAACTTATCCCAATTTCGGATTCTGGCCCACTTCAGTCACTTCATCGGACTGAGTGTCCATTTCCTCCTTATCATAAATCGGATCCTTTGTCTCGGACAGATATAGGCCTTCTGCTGTAAAATAGAACCACATCTTCAGCCTTCTCCTCTTGTCCCAGTTGACATCCTCATCCTCTCGTGAGCGCTTGTTCCCACCACTCTCAGGAGCGGTGACACTATTAACATGTTGACCTTCAACAACATAATCATCACTCTCTTCAAGCAGAAAACCACAGCCATATCTAGATTTGGTCTCACAACTTTTGACCGACATCTTTCGAACACTAATACAAATCTTGTCTTAAGTTGTTGGCTTTTTATTTTAAAGTAGTACGGAAAGTAAATAAATATTACAAGTGTTCGAAAGGATAAACAAATAGGCAATGTTCAGAACTGCCACAAGCTTGCTAAGTCTTGAATCTTAATAACCTGAAATCAAGAAACAACTAAATCTGGATGGTTACAACTGTGTGCTGAGTCGAGTGATTGCACTCTGTCCTTAAGACAAGATTTCCCCGTATATATGATTTTACGTTAATGGGCAATAGTCTCCCAAGATAAAACAACACTTTAATCTCAACACTACAAAGCAAATAGGTTGAGTATGACGAAGAAAACAAATACGAATCGACTTGCTGAAGAAATAGAAAAGGAATGAAGAGTTTCTGTTTTCTTCCAACGTTTTTGGACTGACTTTGTCTTCTGTTTTGTCTCTATTGTGTATATCTCGTGTATATATGTGTCTTTCATCACTGTTTTTTGTGACAGTATGTGCCACTGTATATCATCACTGTATATGTTCTGTATGTGCTTCATAATTGAGCCAAAAGGCATCAATATATAGGATGGAGGAGGGACTCCTCAACTGCCACAAACAAAGTTGTTAATAGCCATTAGTGAGGGTTGTTAATGACCATTACAGAGGGTTGTTAACGGCCATTAGAGAGGCTGATTATGGTCATTGAAGGAGGGCTATTTATGGAGGAGTTAACAGCCAAGTAATGGTTGATTAATGCTCCAAAAATCAGCTCAAACGGTAGGCAGAAAGTTTCTGCCTTCCGTCACTCCCAAAATCAACTTTCTAGAAACTCTAGGGACCAAACTGTAAATATTAAGAAATTTAGGGTCCAAAAAGATAATATCAGAAAGTCCCCACAGCCCACGACCCGTGACCGGACGGGCGGGCGGCGGCGGCGCGCGTGTGGGCTTAGCCTTGAACCCAAGCACATCTAGGTCCTCCATCCTTTAAACACATGGGATACCCCTTGGGGTCCCAAACCCTTAACCACTTTAGAGACTTATAAAGAGAGCAATTCTTCCTTTTTCCCACCGATGTGGTAGATTTGTCCCACACCATATTTTCATGCCTCAAACACCTTACTTTGTGGACCAATATCTCTTTCATTTCTCAATGAAATTTGACAATTCTTGGCCCTATGGTCATCTACTCACTTAGTAGAATATGCATGTGAGAAGAGATAAAACCTCCAACATGCGGAACACTAGTGTTTAATTCATTAAATATGGGTGGACGCACCTCCCCGCCAAAGGCAAATTTTCAACAATATATTCATTCATATATTTTGCTCTCAAGAAAATGCTCTTTTTTCTTCTTTTTTTGTGTGCGTACCACTAAGAATTCAGCTGAAAGACAAAGAAAAGCTAGTATGTCCAAAAGAGCAAAAGAATTATCTATTTTATGTGATATACTTGTTGCCCTAATTATTTTTAGTCTTGAAGAAACCATTCCTATTATTTGGCCAATGAAACTGAGGCTAAGGTTATATTCACCGGGTATTTAAGTCACACTGAGGATGACAAGTTTAAAAGGTTAGTTAAAGCTTAACCCTACCTTTCATATAAGTTGGAGGACCGCGAAAATTATATATGGAAAATCGAGCAAAAATACGAGGAGAAGAAACTGGAAATCATGTTCAATCAATTATATGAGGCAAAGATTAATTTATATGAACTTGATGCTACAAAAATTAAAGGATTGTTAAAGCTATCTTCTCTTACACATGCTAAACTTGATGAAAGGAAGAAATACCTTGATGAACAATCTCATACTTCTCCGCCTCCATCACTTCTCTCAAATTTCAAGCCGACAACGGAGGATGACGTAGGTCAAAGAAGTGGTTTTCATGCTCGGGGGCATCAACAAGTTTGGTGGGTGGAAGCCATGGACTAAGTAGAAGGTCATGTTGACTGATCATACAAGTATTTCTACTATTCTACTTTTTTCTCATGTTGTTTTTCATAAATAGCATTCCCTACTTTTATTTTGTCGCACATCATTTTGTCACGATTCAAATCGCGATCATGATGACACATATACTTTAACACGGTGAATCATCCCCCATTTTTAGAAAATATAATTTCTTAATTAAGTAGAAATAATAAATAAACAAGATGATCTTTAGTCTTAATATAACATAACAACTAGCAAGTCATCAAACGTATTCCAAAATCTGATCTTAATAGTACAAGAGCTCTACGAGTACAAGTCTAAATACATGCCCATAGGCAAAATAATTGTTTGTCGAATCAAAACAGAAAACAAGTAAATGAGGAGGATTTCAGGGGCCACGGACGGCCAAGTACTCACATTGAAAGCCTCGATAGACCCCCTCGCAATCAACCACGAGGTTTGGAGTTGGATCCCGGATAACTATCTGCACAAAAATACAACAAGTGTAGTATGAGTACAAATACTAGTACTCCTAGGTATCATACTCAACTCAATAATTCTAACTAAGTCACGAAATCATGGATTGTATTGATAACACGTAAGCAGGTATATCATGGAAAAGAAAGGTGAATTCATGTAAGAATAAGTGTGTGTATGCAAAACATTTGACCGATATCAAACCTAGTACACACATGCTAAGGGCTTTGCCACATAGTCATTACCCATGAGGGACTCGTGAGGTCCATATACTTGCTATTATACCGCCCGAGGTCCCTTGTCTTCGGACTGTGACTACTCATTGTACCGCTCGACTTTATCACTATACCATTCGACTTTACCATCGAACTGTGAGAATACTAACCTTTGCTTCATCTCAGTCTCATACTATCTCGGAACTCCTCTTTCATAAATCATCCACATTATCATAAGGTATGGAATGAAATGCAACATGTGTAATAATCCATGGCAACAATATCAAATATTTAGGATGTGCATGCATGATGCCAGCAATTTCATGTAACAACGCATTTGTTCATTTAGTTATCTTTCCACAATTATGCGAGATGAATGACGATGAAGGAAGTGAACGAATCATAGTAAATACCAGTCACATATGGCCATCATAGCTCATCTAAACAACAATCATACCAACCTAAGTGGATTTATCACTAGAACCTTGCCCGAAGGCCTATCATGCATTCCCCGCCATAATACTCTACTATCAACAATTTCCCAAATAATTACACCGGTATCCACCCCGTGTGTTCATGGAAACCACTAAGATGGGACCCTCTTTCATACATAACACCCCTTTAATATTTATAAACAATATATGTTCTCCCTTTGGAGTCTAAAAGTAAACTGTGACCTACCTCGAAGGCCGAGCGGGAGTCACAAACAATCAAGCCAATGCCTTTCCTTTCCGGAGTGTCTCTAAATGATGAAAATCTACCAAATATGAATTCTATGTTAACACATGATTCTAAGAATACTCATATTTATATACATCCAATCGGAACTTAAAAACACACATTGAAAAGTGATCCAGTCCCACAAGGGCAAAACTGTAAATTTAACTTAAATTTGTCTTACCCATAGTCCCAATAGTTATAATCCTAAAATTCATTAAAATCTGTCACAAGTAAGCCCTTAATTTTATTATTTTACTCAAAACTCCAAATTGTAGAAAACCCTTACTTCCCAAACCCAAATCATGGAAAGAATTGGAAATCAAAGGATGGAATCATGAATCAAAGTCTAGATGATTGTTCGAGACTTACCCTAATAAAGAATTTAGAAATTAGAACTTGAAATCACCTAAAATCGAGCTCTAGAACTTCAAATATTTGAGAATGAAGGTTACCCCTCGATTTTCGAAATAAATCAATGTTCAATGAAAATTCCATTGTCACGATCACGTTCAACACCTAATGATCGCGATGACATGCTACCCAGCCTTGCAAGTCTGGCCTTTATGATCACGGACACAGCCACGTGAACGCGATGCTTCTTGCCTGGCCGCCCAACCCACTTCCTCTTCGTGAACGCGGGATGACCCACACGAATGCGACCCTCGCAATCGCGGTTCATCCCTCGCGGACATGAAAAAGGAACCAAACTGGACACTAGAAAAATTCTGCAATTACCCAAAACCCAAAAATAATGTAATCCAATCCCTGGAACTCGTTCGGAACCCTGTGAACACAAACCAAATATGCTATTAGATTATAAATGATGCTACGGACTTGTTCGTGCACTCAAAACACCAATCAACATTGTTAAGACACGTTTTTCATAAAATTCTCTTAAGTTTCTCAACTTTCAAGAATAGGCAATCAAGTACCCAAAAACACATGCACGCCTCAGGACCCGAACTAAAGACTCGACTAAATCATAAATGATGATCTGAACCTAATGGAATCAGCAAAACGCAAATACTGACATGTTTACAAAAAAGTCAACTCTTAATCAAACTTTTCCATTTCAAAACTCAAGAAACTTCTAACTTAAGATTTTTTTCCTAAACGAAATTGATCTACCTCGGGAAGTGTGCCCTCCTTCCCTGCAAGCTTTAAATATCAAATTAAGGTGACAAAAAGGGTAATTTAAGGATAATGGATCACATAAGGGCTAAACGACCAAACGGGTCATTACGCGTTTATTAGTTCATATTGTTTTAATGGTATGTGAAAGTTATTCTATGATAGTAGAATTAAATGTATTAGTGTTATTCAGTCATCCTAGATATATGGATAATATTTGAGGATCTATTTGATCACATGTCACCATATTCTATTTATTTTCACATTATAAAATTTTATTTTATTTAGTTTAATAATTACATTATTTCAAGTTTAAATCTATGTCAATGAAATTTATTTTGGTTAGTAATATATATATAAAAGAATAGATACATCCATATATCTTATCAAAATTAGGTTTTGTAATTTAATAAAGAATCGATTTCATACAATGTTTGATTGAAAGAAATATGCATATTTCCTCCCCCTCAATTCTCTGCTTATATATGTGCCAAAAGCTTCTCTTCCCTTACCTTCACATGCATTAGGTAGGTGCCTAAACTTGACAGCTAATTCTATCAAATCGAAAGTTTATCGGATCCTTCTTTCTAATAAAGAACTTTTCATGAAGAAAATACTTGATCAATCATATTAAACTTCTCAACCTCCATTTTCTCTCTCTAATTTAAGCCAAAATCAAGAATGTTATAGATGAAAGAAGCAATTTCCTTTTGGTGTCCCATCAACAAATTTAATGGAAGATCTGATCAAGGATCACTAGAAGATTGCCCTAATTCAAAATTTTCTAAGTCGTGATGGCACTTACACCCAACCCGATAGGCGAATTATTTTCATATTTTAGTCTATTTTTATTATTAACACGCATAAAGTAAACATAAAAGGTGATAAATCATAAAAGACATCTTGAAATACATAAATGCGAAAATAATACAGTCGAAACACCCCAAAACCTGGTGATTTGAGTCAAGATCATATTACTGAAAGTAATATGAGAATTTGATACTACATTGTCTAGGAATAGAAAGATGGCTAAATAAGAAGCAAAGTCAGAGTTCAGTATTGCGGATAGGCCAACAACACATCCCGAAACTCCAAGTGGTAGAACTCTCATCGCCTCATCAAAATTATTTAATACTCACATATAACCTTCACATAAAAATGCAACAAGTATAGTATAAGTACAAAAATAACAAGTACCCAGTAAGTATCATTGACCACACCATCGAAGTAGTGGCGAGGTATGGTTGCTGAAAACACTTGCTTTAGCATTATTCAGAAGTAACTCTCCACAGATAAATATTCAATGTAATATTAGTGAACTAGCTCAAGTCAAGCAAGTAAGATTTTGAAAATCAACAGATATAAGGACTTAACACATTTCACCTCTTCCGATCAATATGTGGTTCAACCAAGTTCAACAAATCAAGTAAAAATGAATGATGCAATGCAATGTGATGGCCATGTATGTAACTGGTATACAAACATACTTTAATGGGGGGAGTCCGAGAGTTGTTAACCATGGGAGAATCGTGAAATAAATACCCATTGCAGGTGCGCACCTAATCCAACCATAATACAGTGTAAGTGTGCACCCGAACTAGGCACCTGTCAGTTTACAATAATAACATCGTTCAGGCATGCACCCGATCTGGGATCTATCAATCTCCAATAATAACATTGTGCAGAAAATGCATCTAGGAAACCTCAATATCAAATTGAGTAAAAGATAATCCCCCGTCCCAATTTAAGTGTCTTAGTTTGACTAGACATTGAGTTTTAAAAAAAATAAAGACTTTGAATCTTGTGGTCTTAAATAAAATATGTGTGTAATGTACTAAAGTACCTTTTAATCTTGTGGTTATAAACTTTTCATGTAGGATCTTTGAATTGTCAACTTTATAAAATGTGGAAAGAGATACTCTTTTTGGGACGGATTAAAAAGGAAAGTAAGACACATAAAATGGGACGGAGGGAGTATATGGAGTGATGTACCAATAAGCAATCAATTAATAGGATAATCATTTTTCCGACTCCGGTCGTAGCATGTTTTAACATTCATCGATTGTATCAGACAATGCCAGATAGTCAAATATATCAACTAAAGAATTGGAAAAATAACTGTACTTGTCACTAATACCCACATAAGTGCTCGTCACCTTATGAATATGGGACTCTCCTATTTTAATCTTAACTCTTATTATCATTAATAATGAAAACATCCTCTAATCTGTAATGACCCACTCGTCGTTATGAATATTCTGCCTGAATTTCCTATCATATCCCTCGTCCGGGCACTCGCAGATAACTCTTATACGTGAAAATTTAGAGTAAAGTAACTCTTATGATTTGGAAGGAGGATTTACTGATTTGAAGAATTGCTAAAAGGTCAGTGTCTGCGTTAGTGAAGTCGCGTCCTCACCGGCGGAAAGGCTGAGTCCACATCTGTGAATTCTGTTCCATAACTACGTCAAGGCAAGGTGTCTAGTGTCTGCACCTCAACTGTCCTATATTACTCTGAAGCGCTTCTGCTCCTGCTGGGTCGAGTTCGCATGAGAAAAATTGATATTTGTCCAGTGTATTAAAAGCCATATAAACGTCCCACTTTCCAAAAACTTTGAATATCGAAATGGGGGCTGATCTAAGGAGTAGTTGCTGAAGTTTGGGCCTAAATCCTTCATGAAAGGTAATAGCTTCATTTCCTTTGATTATTTTTTATGTTTCTAGCCTTGGGATAAATTATTAATTTGGGGAAACCATGAGTAAGAACAATTGGGTAAAATAAGCATAAATGAATCTTGGATAAGGGGTATAAAATGTATTGATTAACCTTGATCTTCTGAATTAGTGCTTGATTTTGGTAAAGTAACCATGTAGTATTGTTTATTTTGATCATAAAAGTCCTTTTCTAATTGGGAGAAATTTTAGGGTTCATGAATTGAGGTTTTTCTTGAATTGTGAAATCGGGGGTTTAATTAATGTTGTTTTTCTAATTAACTTGAGGATGTGACTAGTAATCATGTTTTAAAGCTTTTCAAGTAACAAAGTTTGGATTTTGAGACCGTGGGTTCGGGGTAGATTTTCGATGTCTATGGTCAAGGACTAAGTCCTTGTATGTGCTTGATTTGACATTAATATGTAGTACATGTGTGTTAGACTATGTTCGCCTCTAGGTGTTTCGATGAAATCAAGGCACGTGTAGATGATTGACCGTTTGTGGCTCCTGCTCGGCTTTGATGTAGGCTACGGTTTACTTTCAATAGAATCCGATTAAAGTACGTAATAAGTTATAAATGTTGAAGGGTATTGGGCATGTTTGGGGGGTCTCATTTAGACGGTTATGATGAATGTTTGAATGTGTACCGGTGTTGAATTGTGATGATGGATTTAGAGAATCAGGCTCTAGCTAATTTTGACTGTTGTTTATTTGGGCTTGTCACCATACTTGTTATTCTATGTTTATTCATCACACATATTTTGAATATGATATCCTGATTTGTACTTGGATTATGTGTTATTAAATTCTTGAAAGCATGTGATATTCATCTCTATATTTGGTTGTATCTCATTACATCATGATTCCTTACTTTGTACTATCATTTGCATTCATATACTCATGGTCTAATGATATTGATATAATAGTGGTATGGAATTAATGTGGGTCCAAGAGACCAGAAAAGGTAATAGCCTTATGATATTATGGCAACATTGAGATGATGATGATGATACATGGAGAATGGAGTTGGACGCCTGCAACAGTTATTCAACCAAGAGCTGAGCTCTGTTGAGAAATTTTAAAGGAGTACATGGACTTCGCGGGTCCCCCATGGGTGTGTTGTTCATAGAATTTGAACACATATATAATAGAAGATGAAATGTACCTAGCATATGCATTGTATTACATTCATTTCATACATACATCATTTCATTTATTATCTGTTAGTAAACCAAGTGTTGGACTGTATTAATGATTTGGCTAAGTGTTGTGATGAAACGAATTGTTGGATTGTTCTTATTGAACTGGACAGGTTGCCTTGCTAGAATTGGTATGTTGTGCGTTTAGTCCTGTGATTACGACTTGAGAGCCTATGAAAAGGTTGTTAAAGTGTGGTCTGTATATTGTGATAGTGAACGTAATTTAGGGATACTAAGTACGTAGAGGTGTCCTTATAGTTAAATGATTTACATGATGACGGGTCTAATGAAGGATTGTCTGACATGGTTGATGAGTCGTATAATGTATGTCTTGTTGTATGTCTTATGGGTGTGGACTTTTTCTTGAATAAAAGGGTATGAAAATGGCAATGACATAGGATATATGAATAGAGTCTAATGAATTAATGGGTGTCTTGCATGTAACCGTTTTTAGTCGAAACTCTAGACTTATAATTGAGAAACGCGTGACAATAACGGATTAAAGAACTAAGTGTCAACTTAACGAACGTGTTGTCTAATTGGATATGCGGGGTCAAATATGATTCTATGACTAATAGTTTAATTTGGGTGATTTCTGTGATTGGTTAATTCTTAAGTGTATTTAGTGAACTATTATTATGTGATTAAAGAACTTTATATGATTGAGGTAGTTCATATTATTGATATGCCTTATGTGATTGAGTGATTTATGCATTTTCATGGATCTGTAGAGGAACATAATGACTTGTAGAGTTCATAAAGATATTATGTGAACCATGTGACATACTTGATCATTAAAATTGTTTAGTGTGGCATTATTTGGTGTCAACTTGATATTTATTTATAATCGCGTATCTTCTATCGTTATCGGCCTATGACGCCTAACGGGGTATATTTTGTACTCATGCTATGTTGCTACATCTTTTACGTGGATGCATGTACTTGGTCTATTTCAGGTTGTAGTTTGGAGCACGAGAAGTTAAGGTAGACCACTCGTTCTGGTGGCCTTAGTTTCCATCTCATTAGACTGCATTTCTGTATTCATGGCCGTATATGTTGTATTTATCATTCATTTGTGGTATCTTAGGGTCCTTAAATAAGTCAGACCAGGTTTTGGGGAAAGAAGGTTGTAATGTAGGAATTTATAAATGAGTTTTCAAATGGAAAGATTGTTAATTTATAGTATCTTTCTTCACTTTCACATTTTCTTGACCTTCTTGTATAGTTATTTAGGATTGGTTTGCCTATCGTGGAGATTGTGTAGGTGCGACTATGACGCTCCTAATTGGGTCGTGACAAAGTTGGTATCATAGCTCTAGGTTCACCGGTCTCACGAGTACAAGGACATTGTTTGTTAGAGTCTCGTGGATTTGTACGTTGAAATCCATACCTATCCTCGAGAGGCTATAAGACATTTTAGGAACTCTTCCCTTCTTTCATTCCTATCATGCTCCCTCATTTGATTCGATTTTCCGGTTGATTCAAATTGTTATCTAGGAGATTTCAATTAGTATCTAGTCTTGACACTCTTTTTGGAGTGGATTGTGTGTGGGAATCGTGTCTGAAGGTTATTTAGAAAAATCGAATATTTTCTCCAGTCTAAATTTTTGTTTGGGTTCTGGTATTCTGCCCCAGCATATTTCTTCCACACCAACCAATGATGGGCCGCAAGAGTGAGTATTCTAGTGTTATACTGTGTTCGCCTTGGCGAACATGGTCTGCCACGTCGAATTCACGCATGTAGTAAAAGTTTTATGCATCGAATACTTGTGCCCTATCTGTAGTCCGCCTATGTGAAGTTTTCTCGCAGCGGAGATCACTCATGTGCCAGCGAAATCACTAGGAAAGAAACCAGTGAGGTATGCCCTGTTTTCTTCTTCAACCTGTGCTAACATTCAAAATCAGAGAAAAACCAACAAACAATGCAAATATCCAAAAGTAACCAAATAGCCTACAATCACAAGTCAACACAAGTGAAAAACTAGCTACAATATCCAAATGTCTGAGCATCCATCACCAAAGCAAACCAAAAAATAAAAGTAAGCAACCAAACCAAAATTATCCAAATTTCCAACAAGCACCAAAAATTAAAATTGTTTGAAATGAAGCACGACATGGGCTAGAAGTACTAAAAAGTAGCTCAATCCTGCCTCTCGGTGCTCGTAACCTCACCACATCCCTTAGTGTTGTTGCTACTGTCTCCATTCTCAGCATTGCGTAGAAAATAGTAGTCCTCATCATCATTTTTATCATCAATATGAAGGGGATCCTTGTTTTCCATCAGCTTAAACATGCCTTTGATGCCTCTCCACACCTTTACGAGTTGCTTGCCCCGAGATTTGTTCTTTTTCTTCTCCTTCTTGAGACTCGTACGGAGTTTACCATGGTCTTTGACCAAACCCTTATACGACATCTTTTGTGTACCAACGGAGGTCTGAAGGCCCTTCTGTGCCTCGAGGTACTATTTCATCTCCTCCCGGGTAAAGTAGTTGGAAGGGGCACCCGAAGTACTAGCCCCAGTGGAAGGCATAGGAAGTTCAGTGACTAAATCTTGAATTTCCTGTAATTAAGAACCCAAGGCACCAAACGACCCCCATGGCTGCGACTGCGACTGAGACCCATCATCAGCATCTATATCGTTGCTCACGTTCAAATCCACTTCATCTTCTTGATTTTAACCAAGGTACCCACTCCCGACACCTTTAGAAGATGGAAAACCCCCTCAGGATTAGTCCAGTCATCAGCAGCATGATCCATCACCCCCGCCCTCCAGGATGACTTGGTGGCCTATATTCACTAGGATGTCATCCATATTACAAGAAATCATCAGGGTGCGAATGTACGCGCAATCAGAATTGTTACTCGAGAGACGTACCCTGCGAGTGATGATGTTCTGCCATCTCTTTACCTCCGCAGTAAAATACTTATTGGTGATTCTGGTCTTTTTGTTGGCCTAGGTGAGCTTACCTCTATTCTCATCAGCCACCAATTTTGCAACTAACCACATCCCGTTCCCCCAAACATCTTTGACATCCATAGCCTCCATAAGATGGTTTGGCAGGCCATAAATGGCATTGATTACCTCAGTACTTATTGGTACCATAGTGCCCTGAATTTTGATCTCAAGGTTAGCCTCTATAGTCTCACCCGCTTCAGGTTTGCATAGAACTCTCTCACCCAGTCCTCATTTGCTTTGCAAGGAGCTAGAGCAAAGCAATTTCAGCCTATTCCCATTAGACAATCATAGAATTCTGGAAGATGATCCTCATGTTGATTATGTTCATACCCCACTCCTGCAACAACTTCTTGTCTCTTAAGTTGGCATAATAATGACTCTCACAGTCCCTTGACATAAATCGGATAGTGTCATAGCCATCCGCGAGTTCTTCGTCTATAAGTCCATATATTTGGGTAAGATTCTTGATCGGAATTTGGTCCATTTTCTACAAATCTACCTAGATTGATCAAATTCTAGTAAGTTCGGTGATAGATTTATTATGCTACTATATGCCTAATGATCCAAAGGAATCAACAAAAATCGGCATGAGTCAACCTACATGAAGCTACTGTTTTATACTATTCAATCTATTTTCGTTTCTGCGGAATGGTGTCGCCGAAGCGAATCCTCTCCAGTAAGAATAAAGTCTTCTTCCGCGAATAAATCATTTTCTTTATCTGTTTGCTTCACTGAAGATTTTTAGCGTCTCAGCGAAACTTGTTCGCCAAAGTGAGATCGCCGTCCCAGATACAAACCGAGTCAGAAATCTACAGATTTTACCCCCTATTTTGACCAAAAAATCTCCCTTTGTTTATTATGTAAGCCTGCATGATGTGTAGACCCTTATTAACCTACAACTTCATTCGATTTGTGGATCTACCCCCACGAGACCGACCATCTAATATTTCAAATATGTTTATGCAATTTCATAACCTACTAGCATGTTTCTACTCAATATTATGTTGTCATTCGTGCATAAAAAGGAGATACTAGGACATACCTAGTGATGGCACTTGGGTTGATGTGTTAATGGGTGAAATTATACTCGTGCTTCAATTTTTGCACCGCCTCTCGAGTTCGGCTCCGGTGTGAGTAGGGAGGAGGGGGAAATAGTGGGTGTGGAGAAGTAGTTTTTGGTGAAAGGGGTGGAAATCATGGGGGGAGAACTTGTGAGGAGTATTGTGGCAGTGTGATGTTAGGGAAATTTGGGGAGCAGTTCTGGAAGTTTAGAGATTGAGGAAAAGTGTGAGAAAAGTGAGGGAAGTGGATGGTTATTGGGCTCTTGAAATTTATGATTTCCGTTTTAGCGTGCTGTTTTTCGCACCAGCGAATGCGCAGAAGCATTCACTAGAGCCAACCCTATAATGTTTTCCCTTTTTCTAATTGACCGCTTCGGCGGTATATCTTACGCGTGCGCAAGGTATGCCCCAACACATTGTTCTTTCCCCTTCTACAAGGTCCCTTATCGAATGTACCGCATGTGCAATATCTTCTGAACCCAATTATCCTTTGATGAGTATTTTGTCCCCGCAAGTTTAATTGGACATCTACATTTCGGGTTTTATATAACTCTTGTGAAAGCGTCAGGCCCCCGCCATTCCTTAACTCGATGTGTTCCTTGCAAGAGATTTAATTGATAAGCTCGTGTGGGCAAACGATCTTACAAATTCAGTAGTACTGATATTAAATGACATAGTGGGATGTACGATAGTGTGACCGATGGTATGACGCTATACCGCGAATCCTTAAAGCTGAAAGTTTTTAAACGAATGATTCTTTCCATAAGATTATGATTATAGTCATTTATTTCCCTCGACTAGTACAAAGTGCTCGTAACACGCGCTTTGTATAAATCAGAGTAGGTGATGGGGAATCCTGATTATGTTTTGTGGCATTATCTATGATCGTTGTTATGCGTGCTTAAGAAAATTCCTCGTGTGTCCAAGCCCCAAGTTCTTCCAATCTTATGAGATTTTTTTTCCGATGATCCCCATTCAAGGAAGAATGTTTGTTTAATTGGTATCTGATGTAACGACATGCTCGGTCGTTATGAACCTTCCGCCTGAATTCCCTATCGCTCGGACACTCGCAGATAACTATTACACATGAAAATTGGGAGTAAAGTAACTCTTATGATTCGAAAGGAAGATTTATTGATTTGAAGAATTCCTGAAAGGTCATTGTCCGCGCCAATAGAGTCGCATCCGCACCAGAGGAAGGGCTGAGTTCGCATCTGCGAATTCTTTTTCGCCTCTGCACCAAGGAGATGTGTCAAGTGTCTGCACCTCAACTGTCCTATTTTATGCCGACGTGCGTTCGCACCTGTGGAGTCGGGTCCATAGGAAAGGAATTGTTGTCTATCCAGTATATTAAAAGCCCTAAAATGTCCCACATTCCAAAAAACCTTGAATATCAAATAGGGGTTGGTCTAGGGAGTAGTTGCTAAAGTTTGGGCCTAAATCCTTCATGGAAGGTAATCTCTTCATTCACTTTGATTGTGTTTTATGTTTCTAGCCTTGGGATAAATTATTAACTTGGGGAAACCATAAGTAGAAACTCTTGGGTAAAATAAGCATAAATGAATCTTGGGTAAGGGGTACAAAATGTATTGATTAAGCTTGATCTTCTGAATTAGTGCTCGATTTTGGTAAAGTAACCATGTAATATTTTTTAGTTTGATCATAAAAGTCTTTTTCTAATTGGGGGAAATTCTAAGGTTCATGAATTGAGGTTTTTCTTGAATGGGGAAATGTTTCGAGTTGGGGATAAATGACATTGTTCACTACAATGACTCTTTCGCGAATGTGAGGCCACTTCTGCTATCACAAAGGCCAATTCCTAACCTGACCCAGAACTCTACATTGCGAACATGAGGCACAGCCCGCGAACGCGATGACCCGCACCCAACCTGGCCCAGGCCCCCTCTTTATGAACGTGAAGGGTAGGCCATGACAGCGGTGCCTCTCTATTTTCCTTCTCCGCGAATGCGATACGCTGACCACGATTGCAAAGAAGGATCACTGGCACCAGACCCCAGCTATCCTAAAAATCGTGGTTTTGACACCGAAACTTACTCTGAACCCTATGGAAACAAACCAAATATGTTACTAGACAATAAAAAATGTTACGAACTTATTCTTGCACTCGAAACACCTATCCAACATCTTTAAGACATGCTTTTCTACAAATCCTCTTAACTTACTCAAATTTTAAGATTAGGCAACCAAGTATCCAAAACGCACACGAATGCCTTGGGACCTGAACCAAAGATTCGACTAAGACATTAATGATGTTTTGAACCTAATAGAATCGATGAAACTCAAATACATACACGTTTATCCAAAAGTCAATTTTTAGTCAACCCTTCCTATTTCAAAACATAAGAAACTTCTAGCTTAGGATTTTCTTTTCGAAACAAACCCAATTTACTTTGAGAAGTGCGCCACTCTTTCTCGCAAGCTATAAACAATAAATTAAGGACACGCAAAGGGTAATTTCGGGATAATAGGTCAAAAAGGATAAACAGCCAAATGGGTCATTAATCAGATACCAATCAAACAATCACTCATCCTCGAGCGACAAGGGAATGGATTGGAAAAGGGGTACCTAATTGTCGAACAACCGAGGATATCTACTCTGCATATCCTCCTCGATCTACAAAGTTGCCTCCTAGACCAGATGGTGCTTCCATTTCACCTTCACTGAAGTAAAATCTTTAGACCTCAACTTTCTAACCTGCCTATCCAAAATGGCCAAAGGCACTTCCTCAAATGCCACATTCTGATAAAAAAAATTGAGTCCCGTTGGATGATGTAAGACCCATTAAAATGGTATTTTTTCAATATAGAGACATGGAACACATAATAAATACCTGATAAACCCGACAGCAAAGCTAACTCAAAAGCCATCTCACTAACACGTCGAAGGATCTCAAATGGTCCAATAGGACTCAACTTGCCTTTCTTCACAAATCTTATCATGCCCTTCATAGGCGAGACCTTCAATAGATGATGATCACGTACCATGAATTTCATACCATGAACCTTCCGATCTACATATTTCTTCTTCTCTGAGCCGCTAGGAGCTTCTCCTGAAATAACTTCACCTTATCCAAGGAATCTCTCAACAAATTTATACCCACGACCTCACCTCAAAAGTATTGAACCAACCAATTGGGGACTGACATCTCCTACCATATAATGTCTCAATGGCTCCATCTCGAATAATTATTATTATTGTAGGCAAACTCTGCCAAGGGACAGAATTGGTATTAATAACCACCAAAGTCGATCACACATGCCCGCAATATATTCTCAAGAACCTGAATAGTCCGCTCCTACTGTGCATCCACTTGTGGGTAAAATGTCATACTGAAATCCATGTGGGTGAAATGTCGTACTGAGATCCAACTGAGAAGTGAAATGTCACATTGGCTATATTGGGTATTTCAAGGTTATAGTGGAATGACACTCCTAGCCCTACACGAAAGAAGATCATATCATTCCTTGGCTGAAGAAGTTGGTGGATAAGGAGTGTTTGGCTTATTTAGCTTATATTTAGGATACTATCGTGGATACTCCTTTACTTGAGTTGGTGCCAGTGGTGATAGAGTTTTTGAAGGTTTTCCCTTGGGGTGTTCCCGTGTTATTTGTGAAGAAGAAAGATGGCAATGCGGATGTGTATTAATTATCGACAATTGAACAAGGTTACAATCAGGAACAAGTACCCAATATCCCACATTGGTGACTTATTTGATCGGCTTCAGGGTGGATCAGTCTTTTAGAGATTGATTTAAGGTTAGGTTATCACCAGTTGAAGATTAGAGCAGAGGATATTCCAAAAACAACTTCTAGTCAGCACGAGTTCTTGGTCATGTCCTTTGGGCTTACCAATGCCCTCACGGTTTTGATGGACTTGATGAATGGGGTTTTAAGCCCTATTTGGATTTCTTTGTCATTATCTTCATCTATGATATCTTAATTTATTCTCGTAGTAGGGAGGATCATGAGAAGCATTTGAGGATTGTCCTTGGATTGTTGAAGGAGAAGAAACTATATGCTAAGTTTTTGAAGTGTGAGTTTTTGCTTAGTTTAGTAGCATTTTTTGGGCTATAGTGTCTAAGGATGGTATCATGGTATATCCTAAGAAGATTGAGGCGGTTAGAGATTGGACCAAGTTCACTTCGGTGATTGAGGTTCGGGGTTTTGTAGGTTTTGTGAGTTATTATCGGCGGTTCATGAAGGGATTCTCATCTATTGCTTCCCATTTGACCCGATTGACTTAGAAGAATGTGGCATTCTAGTGGTTTGATGAGTGTGAGAAAAACTATCAAATGCTCAAAACGTTATTGACTTCGGCCTCGATTTTTGCTCTACCGATGAAAAGAAATAATCTTACCATCCATTGTGATGCTTCATAGATTGGGTTAAGTTGCATGTTTACGCAAGAAGGCATGGGGATAGCATATGCTTCGAGGCAGTTGAAGCATGAGAAGAAATACCCTACTCATGAATTGAAGTTTTGGGGGTAGTATTTGTTTTAAAAATATGGAGGCGTTATCTTTATGGTGTCCATTGTGAGGTGTTCACGGATCATCATAGTCTTCAGCATATGTTCCACCAAAGGGACTTGAATTTGAGGTAGCATAGGTTGATGGAGTTGCGCAAGGATTATGGCATTACCATTAATTACCATCCGAGTTAGGCTAATATGGCAGCAGATGTGTTGAGCTGAAAGGTAGTGAGTATGGGTAGCTTAACGCATTTGATTGTGGAGGAGCATCATTTAGCTATAAATGTTTAGTCCTTGGCAAATAGCATGGTGAGACTTGATATTTCAAAACTGGTAAAGGTTCTAGCTTGTGTAGAGGCAAGGCCGTCACTTTTGGAGCAAATTAAGCTCAGCAATTTGAGGATAAAGGAGCGTGTTTTTATTCCTCGTGTTGGTGGTTTAACTAGGTTGATCATGGAGTAGGCTCATAGTTTGAGGTATTCTATCCATCCGAGTGCTAATAAAATGTAATTATTGATGGTGTAGGATGAAGAGAGATGTAGTTGATCATGTGGCTCAGTGTTTAAATTGCCAACAAGGGAAGTATGAACATCAGAAACCAGGGGGTATGACTCAAAAGATGCTTATACCTGAGTGGAAATGGGAGCGTATTGATATGGACTTCGTGCTAGGGCTACTGAAGACTTTGGACAAGTTTGATGTTATTTGGGTTATAGTGCACAGGTTGACTAAGTCTGCGAACTTCATTTTGGTCCAGACTACTTGCTATTAGGAGACGTTAGACAAGATCTATGTTCGGGAGATTGTGCGGTTGCATGGAGTGCACATCTCTAATATTTCAGATCAAGGCACTCAGTTCACCTCTCATTTTTAGAGGACCTTGAAGAAAGAAATAAGGACTCGGTTGGATCTTAGTATGACATTTGACCCGCTGAAGGATGATCAGTTCGAGTGGACTATTAAGGTTCTAAAGGATATGTTGCGGGTGTGTGTGATCCACTTTGGTGGTCATTGGGACCATTTTTTGCCCTTAGTAGAGTTTGCTTACAACAACAGTTATCATTCAATTATTGATATGGCATCATTTGAGGCCTTGTATGAGTTATTCGATGATTGGTTGGTTCGATGCCTTTGAGGTGAGACCATAGGGTACAGACTTGTTGAGAGATTCTGTAGATAAAGTGACATTGTAGGAGAAGCTCCTAGGGGCTCAAAGTAGACAGAAAGAGTATACGGAAAGGTTCGCAATGTGGAGTACATGGTTGATGATCAAGTTCTGTTAACGGTTTTGCCCATGAAGGGTGTGATGAGATTTGGACAAAAGGGCAAGTTGAATCTGAGGTTCATTGGACCATTTGAGATCATTCAGCATATTGGTGAGGTGGCCTATGAGTTCGTCTTACCACCAATTTTATCAAGTGTTCATCCCGTATTTCATGCTAGATATTAGTCGAAAAGAACTGAATCCCATTTGATTATGTAGGACCCATCTGAGTGGTACTTTTTCATCATCGAAACATAAAATACATGATGAACACCTGATAAACCTGTTGGTAAGTCCAACTCATAAGCCACATCACCAATGCACTGAATGATCTCAAATGGTCTAATGGACCTCGGACTCAATTTGTCGTTCTTCCCAAATCTCATCACGCTAATTTAGGAGGCCACCAGGTTTATCAAGGCGGATATACAACACCGATATCCTGAGTTGTTCGTCAGTCCAAGTACCTTCATCCTTATTCTCTTCCTTATCATTCGAGGACGAATGATTGTTTGATTAGTATCTGATGTAATGACCCATTTAGTTATTTATTCCATTTTGACATTTTATTCCCTAAAATACCTTTCCCATGGTTATGACTTATGGGGATGGGTGACACACTTCCCGAGGTAAGGCTTTAAAAGGGAAAATCCTAAGATTTAGTTCCTTAAGTCTTGAAATGGAGAAGTTGAGTCATTGGTTCGGGTCCCAGTGCGTTTGAAAGTGTTTTGGGTCGTTGGATGAGCTTATGGAAAATTTAACGATTTGGAGTTGACATTGGTCAACATTGGGTTAAGACGACCTTTTTATGAATTTTGAGTGCGCGAGCGAGTTCAAGCGTGTTTTATGATTAAAATACATATTTAATTTGTGTTCGAGGGATTCAGAATGAGTTTCGAGTATTGAATCAGAAATTTTGGAAAATTTGGCAGGTTTCTGGTTCTTGTTCCCGGCACGTTTTAATGCGATGGGGAAACTTAGCGGGACAGGCTATCGCGATCGCGTAAGGACACATCGTGATTGCGTGGATGCGCGTGGTTGAGGCTAGGTAAATCGCGGGCCATTACAGTCATGAGCCATGGTCTTGCGATCGAGATGAGCCAGCTGGGCTAGGTTGCAATTAAGCCTCGTTATCGCGTGGCCTCAAACCACGTGAAAGAGGGTCGGGTTTAGGTTGGTTTCTTCCCCAAATTCGATTTGAGACTCCATTTTCACATTTTAGAAAGCTAAGGTGTTCGGATTTAAGAGATTTCAAGTGCTAGGTTCGAGATTCTTCAGTGGGGTAAAATATTAACCATCTTCTAAGTATATTTCCCGAATTTCATTCATTATTTACCAATTCAATCCATGATTTTAGATGTTAGATTAAGGGTTTTGTCAGAAAATTGCGGTTAGAGTAAATGTTTAAATTGAAGGCCTACTAATCTTGATTAGATTTCCATGATAATTAGGATTATTACTATTTAGACTATGGTAAAATGAACTTAAGACTAATTTCCAGTTTTGCCCATGTGGTTCGGGTTTGATTATTTTAGGTCCATTTCTGGATTTCGGGTAAAAGTATGGGAATATGGGTATTCATAGATTCATATATTAACGTAGAATTCATATTTGATAGACTTCGATCGTTTGAAAGGACTCCAGAAAGGAAAGGCATGGGCTTGAGGGTTTGTGGTTCTTCTTCGGCTTCAAGGTAGGTTATTGTTTACTCTTTAGACTCCGATTGGAGGGCATATATAGTATATAAATATTGAAGGGGTATTGGCGTAAAAGGGGGTCCCACATATGTGATTGTGATGAGAACTTGTAGGGGTATCAATGTATTTGTGTGGATAACTAGTGTAAAAGAAATGTAATCGTGATGGAGAATGCATGTGAGCCTTCAGGCATTGAAGGTGGTGCATAGATCCACTAGATGGGTATGGTTGTTGTTTATGTGGGTTATGATAGTCATGTTTGATGAATACTTGCAATTATTGACTTATTTACTTCATCACTCCATGCCTCGTAGAAATTATGAAAGAATGATCATTATTGATATTCGAGTTGAGATTATGAAATTCCATGATGTAGGCCTATTCATTCCATACTCTCATAATATTTTGGCATATGATATCTTACATACATGAATTCATTCATACTTACATACTTTATGGATGAGTTGTGAAGAAGGAAATATGAGATGGTCTTTAAGTCTGAGAAAAAGGTAAGAATGAGGTTACATATTCTTGATGAATTATGGGATTGGGTTGCATGCCATAACGAGTATATGAACCTCGCGAGTTTCCCATAGGTCATGACTAGACGGAATGACCGCTAGCATGTGTACCGGGATTGATATTAGCCAATACATTACATTCATACATTCATTATACTATCCTGCCTATGTGATACGTGCTTACCTATTTTCCATGTGAAATATAAATTCTTGGTCATAACTTGAAAAGAACCACCTCATGTCTTATTACGCCATATTGGAATACCTCCAGTCACTCATGCAATTATCTATAATGATCCGCTAGGAGTTCTCATGCATAAGCTCATCCCCACATAGACTTGGTCATATATAGTCATAGAAAACATTACTTAAAACACTTACCAAACATATATCACACATACTTATAAGAAAAAAAAATAGAGGGTTAGTTCTCCACTTATGTCAAGTCTAGTCCCCTAACCTTTAAGTCTATCCTTACGTCAAGCTTAGTTATCTCCTGTTACACCCCATACTTTGAACGTTATTTTTATCGTGGGTTAACTAACGTGAGCTTAGTAAGGTCGAGATCTCATCACAAGGTTAACAAAGGTTTAAGGGTGTTAAGTATGTTCATAAGAGTTCGGAGATAAATGAATCGAAGAAAGTAAGTTTGTTGAAATTCGGGAAGAACTAGGGAGAATTTTGGATAGAATTTTAGCCCAACTCTTTGGGGGGATATATCTTAGTATATAAGGAATTATGGAGTCTATAGACTATCTAAATTCAAGTTCAGAGAGCCTAATTTCAAACGCAACAAACTGATCATCAATCAGAGCTCTGTACAAAAAGTTATGCATGTTATAAGAAAACATGTTTCGGTGAAAGTAGAATGCGATCGCATACTGAGATTGCGGAACCGCATTTTGGTCGTATTTTGGACTTTTTTGGGCTGCCCATTGCCTAGAGATGTGATGGACTTGCGGGGCAGCATGTTGTGACTTGCGGCCTCAAGTGCCACTGCAAACCCAAAGCTGTGGGGTGGTTGTATGTGTTTATAACGCAACTAAGGCTTCATTTTCTCCCACAACACTTCCCAAACACTCTCAAACATTGACCTAGGGTTCTTATACCATATAAGATCAGTTCCATATCAATTTGAAGATAAATATTCCATAGATAATCATCAAGATCTTGGAAATCCTCATAGTAGCAAGAGGGAATGAAGAAGCTCCTTGATACTTGGAAAGAAGTTCATCGTGCAAGCTTTCATGGTTGAGTTAAGGTGATTTATTGATGTTCTTAATGATCTCTAAACATCTCATAGCTTTGTTGAGATTATGGAATAAGGAAACTTATGGTAGTTGAGTTAGAACTCCATGAAAGAGTTTCTATGGTTATTTCTTGAGTTAACTTGGAGATGGTCATAGCTTGAATTTGAAAGACGTGGTGTTAGAATTATGGATTATGTATGGTGATCTTGTGGTTATTGATGTTGTTGTGTTGGTGTTGGTGTTTCTAAGGATATTGTGTTGAAAAGAAGTTGATATCATGGTTAGTTGACATGAACACCATAACTAGAGGAGTATGCACTCTAGGTGTTCATTGAATTGTTCGAGCAAATAGATTCTTAGTTGTCAATTGGATATTAATCCAAAACCTCTATATCATGTAGATAATCGCTCGTAAAGCATTTGGGGGTTCATGAGACGTTGTTAACTAAGTGATAATCCAAGTCACTAAATCTTTCAGCCTTTTTAAATCCCAATATAAACCCATTGAACAAGAAAAAATATGTGTGCCCCTGCACCTTTTTCACACCAAATTCCATTTACCATGGGTTTTCACATGGCCTGTAAATTATTCAGAAAATAAAATTCCGACAATCAGAAGAAGATTTAAAATCCGATGGTGGGACAGCTTTAAAATACTAGCAAGCCTCACACCACAAAAGGTCCATGAATGGCTGAATTCTCGAAAGTCCATTCAAATACAGGTGCCTCTACAAACATCACAAGCACCACTACAAACACCACAAGCACCACTACAAACACCGGAGCACACTCAGTTCCTTTCACAAAAATCCCAGATGGCCTCAATGCTTGCAGCGGCCAAAATCTAGAAGAAATGCAGGCCATAATTCTGAAGTTTGCACCGTCTTCATCAATACAAAGTTCTTCATCAGAAGAAGAAGAACCAGAAATTGATATTGAAGACAGTCCAATTTTCGGCAACAGTGGATTATGAAAAAGATTGTCAAGAAAAGACAAAATACCCGGAGTAGAGATCAGACAAAATTCCGATAAAAGAAAATGCCCGAAAAAGAGACTTTCAAAAAAGCAAAGATTTCAACAATAATTCAAGAAAACACCAAAAACAATGATGTCATGATGACATCATTCTGCACTCGGATGAATAGTTATTCTCCACTCATATGAATAATTAGATTCCTTTTTTACCAAAATGTCATGTAAAACTCCTATAAAAGGAGAACCTCTCTCCATTAGTTATCATAAGCTTTTTTCTTAAAAAAAAAATTCTTTCACATTTCTCTTTCATACATTTCAGATTATAGAGAGAAGTGAGAGCTCCAAAGAAAATTCCCTTTAGTTATATTAAAATACCCCTCATGTGATTCAGTTCATATGACCTCATGTGATTCAGTTCATATGACCTCATATGATTCAGTTCATATGATCCAAAATTCCCAAAATACCTTAGAAATTTCCAAGGTATATCTCATTGATATAAGTCTTTGTAAAGTTTTAATAGTTTAAATAACTATGATTATGGATGGTATTACCTCCTAATATTTTAAATACTTCATGCTTTTAAATTCTTTAAATTCCTGCATTAAATACTTGGCTGGTTCTACCGCCTATTTGATTTAAATTCCTGCAGATCCTTTGAATTATGGTTTCCATAACTAAAACCTTAATTTGTAAGTTAATCTTACTTTGCTTTCTGCATATTTCAATTGTCTTAAATTCTTCAATCCCATATATCTCAACTCCTTCCCTGTCTATTATCACCTTTAGACCGTCGGCCTAAGTTTGGTATCAAAGCCATAAAGGGTAGAGATAGAGAGAGACATGTCCAGATCAGATGAAATTCCTTGTTAGAGGTTTAGGTTCTTCCGAGGTTTTTTGCTTATGATAGTCCGGAGTTAGTAATTCCTCATGTGTGTAGGAAGTCATACTCCGTGAAACGCCTTTGATTGTAGGAAGAATCCAAGTGCTCTATTATAAGAGTTTTCTAACATGGATATGTTTCTCAACAAATCTACTTCTTGTGATTTTGGTTCATCTTCTTCCATGGATTCAAAGAAGATAATAAACTCCAAAGAAATCGTGATACAAGATTTTGAAAAATCGAGTGATACTTGGGAAATACCGAGAGTAAATCGAGATCAAATTTATAAAAATTCCAAATATCAGTTCTTCAAAACTAATTTCACTATCAAAATAGAGGAGAGAGATGTCCAATTATCTCAACCCTTTGAAACAATCCAATTACTATCTCAAAATTCCTTGAAAAACACAAGGAAAGAAATTACAAATACATCCATATTTGATTAGTCCAAGTAGGGATAAAACCCTTGACTAAGGAAGGATTAAACACCTCAATCCTTGCTATCCTAAGAGATGCCAGATTTACAAATTTTGAAGATTCCCTATTGAGTTCTGTTGAGTCTAGTCTCTGCACGTGACCAATATATTATGATTGTTATAAAAATTTCTCAGTTTCTTTAAATGATAAAAATATCCAAAAATCCCTTGTCTTATAAATAAAGACACACAACTACCAAATGCTTGAAGGTTCAATTCTGGTAGCTATAATTTTTAGAATCCATTACAAAGCTATGACTTCAGCTTTTGCTACAAAAGTTAGATACCATAGTAAGAAAGGCGAAACCATTCTTTTACAAACAGATCTTTCTAGATCTAACACCATAATACCAAGACCTATTAGGTGGAAAGACATTACCCTACCGGACGAATGGATCCTGGAAGGTGTAGTTAAACTTGAACCTATAGAGACATCCCAACCAAATACCTGTCTTAGAGAAGTAACCCAATACCAAGACGGTAGAGTTAGTCTATCGTTCCATAGAAGATCTACGAATAGTAGATACGATGATTCTAGTTCCGTAGAAACCGATAAAACAAATAAAAGTAGAGATCAAGGCTCTACGAGAGAAAAAAAAAGAACAAGACTCTCTGCTACAAAAAACAACCCTTACAAAAGAAACCCAGGATAGTTCGGAATCCAGTTCTGAGTCCGATAATTCTGACTCTGAAAATCCAGAAGAACCTTCTGAAAACCAACATCTTAAAGACATCCCAAAAGAGTTCCTTACTGTCTTAAGACAGATCACGTCGAAAAAATACCTAGTAAGGATAACCCTTCAATTCCCAGGCAATTTTAGGATCGCAACAATTGCTCTTTTTGACACAGGAGCATATTTGAATTGCATAAAAACAAGTTTAGTACCAGAAGAATTCCATCAAAATACCAATGAAACATTAGCAGCTGCTAATAATACTAAATTAGAGATCAATTCCCAAACTAGTGCGTCTATTATTAATGATTGTTATATTCGTTTGTTTTAGTAAAAGACATACACAACTTCGTCATCTTAGGAACACCGTTCATAAATCTTATCACCCCTTATAAGGTAGAAAATAATTTCATATCTTTTGATTCCAATAATAAGAATCTAAAATTCTTTTTTCTAAACAAACCAAAACCAAGAGACCTCAATCTGATAAAGACTTATTCTTGTCATCTAGGAGAGTTGAGGAATGATTTTTTAGATCAGAAACCTGACTCCCCTAGTACCTATGATACTCGTTCCATCATATTAATTGATACTATTGCATACCAAAAAAAAAAAAAGTATGATTTACAATGTCAAAAATATTTCCAAAATATTGCATTAAAAAATATTTTCTGCAAATTGATTCCTGACATTTTTTACTTTAAAGAAAAACTTTTAACCAGTGACTTTTTCAAAACCAGGAGAAAAAAACCATAGATTCCTGATACTGGTTGCAACACAGACTCCAAGGGGATCTAGATTTGGAAATTAGTTTTTTATTTTTAAGATCTTGAATTTCTTTTCTGCAGTGTTGTTAAAGATCACTATTCATTTGGATTGGTCTGGATTTTGTTGGGATTTGTTTTTCATCAAAATCCTTTTCGTAAGGAAGATCTACCATATGTTGCTTTCTACTCCATAAAGCATTTGGAATCTCATAACATATTTCGGTTTCAAAAGAATTTTGGAGTTTAGAAATTTTTTCTTTAACACCAGGTAATTCTAATTGTGTTTTTAATCTTTCAAAAGAAAAATATTTTTTCAGTTCTTGTAGATAGTATGATTTTCCTTGTGTTTTTGCATTTATACTATCTTCATGTATTGAACAAGCTCTCATTAGGTTGAGACTTCATGTTTTCAGTTTTGTTATGAAATGAAATTTTAATTTCTTTTTATTGAATTTAAAAAGAAATTTTCTGTATATATATATACGTATACATATGTTTTAAAGCCAAGTATGCATATTCCTTGCCCACAGACACACTCTGAGTACAGGTTGTTTTTTCATTGCTCAACTTACAGTCTTGCACCCAGTTTCAGCTTTATGCTTCATTCACATTATTGTACTTGTTTACAGTTTCAGCCTTACATATTCAGTATATATTTCATATTGACGGCCCTTTGCTGGAGTGTTGTGTTTCATGCCCGTAGGTACATATAGGGACGGATGATACCTCACAGTAGATGACTCGATTTAGCTGAAGGTTGTCACACTCCTTCCTCCGGAGTATTTAGTGAGCATCAAGGTATGGTGGTTGTATATATGTACATAGTTGGGTATCGTGGGCCCTGTCCCGACTAGATGTTTTTGATATACTCCTTAGATGTTTGTAGACAGTCGTCTTGTATATAGTAGCCTCGTGTGTCCTTGTTGACCTTGTGTATATATATATATATATATATAGGTTAGGCCTTTTCTGCATGCAGGTGATTACGTCTTTAGACTAGAGATTCACTCATTAGAAGCCTTGTCGGCCCATGTATTACTGAGTATGTTATAGGTATCATGATTGGTACGCTCGGGCCCTCGGGCACTAGATGTCAGCCATACACCCCAAGGTTGGGGTATGACAAACTTGGTATCAGAGGAGGTCAGTCCTAGAGATATCTACAAATAGTACCTAATAGAGTCTTGCTTATGGGTGTGTTGCGCGCCACACTTATAAAAAAAAGGCTACATGGCATTTAGGATGGTTTCCTTCTTTCTTGATCTAGATCGTGCACTAGAGTCGAGTTGTAAGTATCATATTCCTAACCTTGTCGTGTTTACATTTTCAACAATGTCTTCTTCAAGAGATACACATTTTATCGAGACTGGCCCATTAGAGGATACAAGTCGGTTACCTCCCCGCCAGTCTTTGACCCAGGTACGATTAGGGGCACCGAGAGAAGCCCCCGTACCATCACATATACCATCACATACTCCAGCACCGTCTGACGAAGATGTGTGGAAGGTAGTTAAGGTATTGACCCAGCTGGTCGCCTCTCAAGCATGATACCTCCTTGACACGATTGACAGTAGTAGACCCCTAGAAGGGTCAGGGAGTTCCCGACCTAGAGAGCCCATTGGCCAGGGACAATTGGTGTTCGATAGTGTTGACTAAGTTGGAGCAAGGGAAATGACTAAGAGGGTAAAGTGGTTGGTGGTTATCGAAGAAGACACAATGAGGAAGGACTTTGGATACAAGATTAGCATAACAAATGTTCGCGACTAATACGATCAGAGTTCTCGGGTGAGGCTAAGGCAGGGGTCGCATCCCTCGATACTCCAAGATCATAGTAGGAGTGTTTTAGATGGAGTGGGGCTATCTAGGCCATGTTGTAAGATATGTGGGCGGATGCATGTCGAACCTTGTCACAAGGAGACAAAGGGTTGTTATTGGTGTGGTAATCGAGGACACAATATATGAGAGTGTCCCGAATTATCCTACAAGATGAAAGATGAGAGTGGGGATATAGAAGAGTGACCCGAATTACATATCTTTTATATACACAATATGAACTTGTTTTATACTCTAGGAGAGTGACACCATTCTAGGAATTTATTTCTGGGACTACTCGTGAGGTAGAATATTGATACCATGTTTGTCACACCCTGAACTAGGGGGTGTGGCCGGCACCTGATGTCATAATGGCCTGAGCTTACCACTCTAATAACTAGGCTCCTGTACAAGTAGAATTTCTGGTTGACAAGGCCGTACTAGGATGTAGTCTAAACAACGATGCTATAGAAGGGCTGACAAGGCCACAATCTCTAAGACAAATTGTAACACAACCTCTAAGGGTGAACAGAGAGGGATAAACCCAACATATGTATATAAACAAGACCGACAAGGTCGCAACATAAGTTAACAAAAGACAACCTAGCTGACAAGGCCATATGTCAATAGTTGTACATACTAGACAAGTCTATGAGCCTCTATGAGTACTTATACCATCATATGGTTTGGACAGGGCCCCGACCTACCCAATATGTACATCTCTGTGCAAAACATACGCAACATCTGACCAGGAAGCTCTGGGAAAGATGAAGCTTACTCACTGATGGCTGAACTCGATAGCTCCTATTGAGGTGGTCTATCAGAGCCCCTATCCGAACATGCGGCATGAACACATAACGCCCCCGGCAAAAGGGACGTCAGTACGAAAGAAATGTACTGGTATGTAAAGCATGAATAGCAATATAAAAATACAAGCTGTAAAGAAAGGCATAAAAGCAATATGGTACTTTGATAACCTGCGTGCCACGTGGGGCGAATAATAAAACTCTGAAATTGTACTGAACTCTTAGTATAGCAGTTTTGTTATATAATCTACCCTCAACCTATATCTCGAGGTGTAATATTTCACTTCCCTCAGGTGATTCGCTGAGGTGTATGTATGGATTCACATATAAGTGCATACTTAGCCGACTATAGCGCGACGCGGTGTGTATAATGTATATGTACAACTTTCCACCGGCTGATTGCAATGCTGGTGTGAATACTGTGTATATATGTATATGTATATAACTGCCCACCAGAATAGGTTCGGTGGTATAGATAATGTACTGTGATAATAATGGCACTGATGACCTCTTTGCAACTCGAATCCCATTGACTTTACTTTGGAACGACTCTTGGTCGACTTTGACAATTAACTCTTTGGAATACTCTTTTCCGGAGGCTTATGATATTGTGGACAAGAAATTAACCAACAATGACAATGAGTACAATAATAACAAGGAATAACGATATATGAATAAAATAGTTCTACGGACGTTTCTCTTTTGAAAATGATAAATACTTTAGATTTCATGCTTTTGAAAGAAGAGAATAGCCTTACATATTTGCGCCGCTTTGTTTACAATGTCTCACGAACCTCTGGATGCTTTATAAGCAATTATCAACACAATATAGAGGTTTTGGATTAAGATATGATCGATGAACTAAGAATTGATTTGCTAGAACAATTCGACGAACACTTAGAGTTCATACTTCTCTAATTATGGTGTTTCATGGCTACCAACCATGATATCGATTCTCCTTTATCAGAAAACCAATAACATCAACAACAACAACCACAATAATAACAACAAATACTCCATGATTTCTAGCACCATGTCTTTCAATTTCAAACCATGATCATATCCAAGTTTACTCAAAAACTATCTAAGATTCATAGAAACTCTTTCATGGAGTTCTAGCTTAACTACCACAAGTTTCTCTTATCCATAATCTGAACAATGCTATGAGATATTTAGAGATCATTAAGAGCATTAATATATTACCTTAGATTAGCTAAGCAAAGTTGTAGCATCAACTCTTCTCCAAGCTTCAAGAAGATCATTCACTCCATCATGCTACCAAGGAGATTTCCAGGCTCTTGATGATTATCTATAGAGGATTTACCTTCAAATTGATATGGAACTGATTTTAGATGGCATAAGAACCCTAGGGAAATGTTTTAGAGTGTTTGGGAAGTGTTGGGGTGAAAATGAAGCCTTAGTTGGGTTATAAAGTCATAGAACCGCCCCACCGCTTCGAGTTTGCGGTGGAACTTGCGGCTGCAAGTCACCACATGCTGCACCGCAAGTCCCTCGCATCTTTGGGCAGTGAGCAGCCCCAAAACGTCCAAAATGCAACCTAAATATGGTGTCACAAACTCAATTTGCGGCCGCATTCTACTTTCGCCAAAACATGTTTTCTTAAAACGTACATAACGTTTTGTACAGAGCTCCGATTGACGAATGGTTTGTTGCGTTGGAAAGTTAAGATGGGAAATCGGGTTTTCAGAATATCTCTCTTATGGTCTATGTTGTATGTTAGTTAGAGATCAAAATTGGACCTAAGAGACTCTCTGAACTTGAATTTAGATAAGCTATGGACTCCATAATTCCTTATATGCTAAGAGCTACACCCCCAAAGATATGGGCCAAAATTTTGTCCAGAATTTTGTCTAGTTCTCCCCGAATTTAAACAAACTTACTTTTTTCGATTCTCTTAGCCTTGAACTCTTACAAAACATACTTAACACTCATCTAAACCTGCATTAACCTTGTGATGGGATCTCAACCTTACTAAGCTTATGTTAGTTAACCCGTGATGAAAATGACGTTCAAAGTATGGGGTGTAACATCCTTCCCCCTTAGAAACATTCATCCTCTAATGTTGAGGTCATCAATTTAAAACCTCTAACTCTCAAGATTCTTAAAAAAATTGGCAGAGCTATCTCGATAAATAGGACTATCCCAAAACCTGCCAAGTGGACAGAACCAACACAAGTGCCACACAAGGCCGGATACTATATCATTGGCCTCACACGACCATCACTATATCAGTAAATGTAAGAGTTAGCTATAACTCATCTTATACATATTCACCTTAACAGTACCGGCAGACAACTGAATGCCGCCAGACAACTGTACGGCGTTGCTCTAACTAGGTACTCGATTTCCCAGTGAAAGAACCGGTAACAGTACCGACAACATTCCCTGCCAAACCTTTCTTCTCTCTTTTTTTATTTTTTTCTCCTCGATCTACACATGTACTCGGCTTTTTGGTGAAAACTCAAGTGAATAGTACTTCTAGTGCTGGTGAAGAGTGAATTTCACTGGCGAACATGTTCGATTCAACTGGAGTTGGTACCTCCGATTGCCCGTATTTGTCCTTATCCTTGTTGTTAAATTTTTGGCTCTAAGTTGTATTGATTTGTAATATTACGTTCTTGCATTTACCCTTCTTGTCTTTAGTTATAGCATTGTTGACGTAGTGGTTTTACTTGCCTCTAGATTCTTGTTAACTGGTGCTTTCACTTTGATCTCTTACTGTTTTAGGGTAAACGTTTGATTAGTTTATTATTTTATATTTGTTTTAGTGACTTTGGTAATTGATGGTAGACTAGGGTCATATTCTCGATCGGGACAAAGGCGAGGGTTAGGGGGTAAGTGGGGTAAGAAAGATGCTAGGCTGAGAATAGGGTCTTGGAATATTGGGACTTTAACAAGGAAGTCTATAGAGCTAGTTAAGATTCTTAAGAAGATGAGGATTAATATAGCCTGCGTCCAAGAGACCAAATGGGTAGGACCTAAGGCTAACGATGTGGACGGATATAAGTTATACTTCTCGGGTAGGTCGAGGTATAGGAATGGGGTAGGCATTTTAATAGACAGCGAGCTAAGGGATCAGGTGGTAGAGGTTAGGAGGGTCAATACAGGATGATGGCGATTAAGTTGGTAGTTGGAGGGTTCACTATGAACATTACTAGTGCTTACGTACTGCATGTGGGCTTGAACGAGGAGGAGAAGAGGCGCTTTTGGAGGGTTTGGACGAGTTGGTGGGTAGTATACCACCCACGTAGAAGTTATTTGTAGGAGGGTATTTCAATGGACATATCGAGTCACTTCCGGGGGTTATGACAACGTGCATAGAGGTTTTGGCCTCAAGGATAGGAAGGGGGAGGCGTCTCAGTTTTGGAGTTCGCTAGAGCTTGTGGGATGGTGATAGCCAACTTGAGGTTCCTGGAGAAGGAAGAACACTTGGTGACTATTTGTAGTTAGGTGGCTAAGACTCAGATAGACTTTTTTCTCATTAGAAAGGTTGACAACGGTCTTTGTAAAGACTGCAAGGTTATTCTGAGAGAGTATCTTACAACCCGACATAAGCTTTGGGTGTTGGATTTGGAGATCAAGATGGAGAAAAAGAGAAGGGTTGTGATGACAGTTAAGAATAAAATGGGGGAGTTTGACCATGGCTAGCGCAAAGGAGATGGGGGAGAGATTGATGGCTAATGGGGCTTGGGAGAGTAGTGGGGATGCGACCGATATATGGGACAGGACGGCTAGTTGCATTTGAGAGGTAGCTAAAGAAGTGCTTAGGGTTTCGAGGAGTAGTCGTGGTGGGCATCGAGGAGACTGGTGGTGGAATGGTAAAGTTTAAGCGAAGGTGGAAGTGAAGAAAGAGACGTATGCAAAATTAGTAGAAAGCAAGGATGAGGTGGAGAAATTTATGAATAGAGAACTGTATAAGATGGTGAGGAATGAGGCAAAAGCTTGCGGTTACAGCGGCAAAAACGGCGGCTTTTAAATGCTTGTATGTGGAATTAGAGGGAAAATGCGGGGATAAAAAGTTGTACAAACTAGACAAGGCGACGGAAATGAGGGCCTGTGACTTGGATCACGTGAGGTGCATCAATGATGCGGATAGCAAAGTACTAGTAGAGGATGTGCATACTACGCGGAGATGGCAGTCTTACTTCCATAAACGCTTGAACAAAAAAGAAGATAGAGACATTGTGCTGGGAGATCTGGAGCAATCTGGTAGGTACCTGGTTTTTAGGTATTGTAGAAGAATTAAGGTTGAGGAGGTTAAGGGTGTTGTTCGCAGGATGAGCAGGGGACAAGCGACCGGGCATGATGAGATCCCAATTAAATTTTGGAAGAGCGCAGGCAGGGCAAGTTTGGAGTGGCTGACTGAGTTGTTTAACATCATTTTAAGACGAAGATAATGCCCGAATAATGGAAATGGAGTACAATTATCCCTTTGTACAAGAACAAAGGTGATATCCAGAGTTGCAACAACTATTGGGGTATCAAGCTGCTAAGCCACACTATGAAAGTTTGGGAAAGGGTCGTGGAGATAAGGGTGAGAAGAGGCGTGTCTATTTCCGAGAACCAGTTTGAATTCATGCCGGGACGTTTGACCACAGAAGTCATTCATCTTATTAGGAGGTTGGTGGAGCAGTATAGGGAGAGGAAGAGAGACTTACATATGGTTTTCATCGACCTCGAGAAGGCATACGACAAAGTCCCTAGGGAGGTTCTATGGAGATATTTAGAGGTTAGAAGTGTACATATGGCGTACACTAGGGTGATCAAGAATATGTATGATGGAGCCAAGACCAGGGTACAGACAATAGGAGGAGACTCGGAGCACTTCTCCGTGATGATGGGGCTGCACCAGGGATCATCTCTTAGCCCATTCTTATTTGCCTTGGTGATGGATGGACTGACGTGATAAATCCAATGGGAGGTGCCATGGTGTATGTTATTCGCAGATGACATAGTCCTGATTGATGAGACTCGCAGTGGAGTGAACGCTAAGCTGGAGGTTTGGAGACAGACTTTGGAGTCTAAAGGGTTCAGGTTGAGTAGGACTAAGAAAAAATACTTGGAGTGCAAGTTCAGTAATTGGAGCAACTTTGAGATAAGCGTAGGGGTGAGTCTTGGTACTCAGGTCATTCGAAATAAATGAAGCTTCAAGTACCTCAGGTTTATTATCCAAGGGGATTGAGAGATTGATGATGATGTCACACATCGTTTTGGGGCAGGATGAATGAAATTGAGGCTCACATCTGGAGTCTTATGCGACAAAAAGGTGCCACAAAAACTTAAAGTCAAGTTCTATAGGGTGGTGGTTAGATCGACTATGTTGTATGGGGCAGAGTATTGGCCAGTCAAGACTTCGCACATCCAAAAGGTGAAAGTTGCGAAGATGAGGACGCCAAGATTGATGTGTGGTCATACAAGGAGGGATAGGATTAGAAATGATGATATCGGGGATAGAGTGGGAGTTGCCTCGGCGGAGGATAAGATACGGGAAGTGAGTTTGAGATAGTTTGGGCATGTGTAGAGGAGAGACATAAATGCTCTAGTGCGTAGGTGTCAAAGGTTGCCTATGGATAGGTTCAGGATGGTAGAGGTAGGACAAAGAAGTATTAGGGAGAGGTAATTAGATGTGATATGGCGTAGGTGTAACTTAATGAGGACATGACCTTAGATAGGAGGTTGTGGAGGACACAGATTAGGGTAGAAAGGTAGTAGGTAGTCGAGCGTAGTCCTACTTACGCTTGCAAACTGGTAGTTGTAGTATTATTATTGTAGGCCCGTTTAGCCTATCATACTAATAGGCGCAGTATTGCTTTATAGCCTCATGTAGTTTGATTTCTGCCGCTATGTGTACTTTTTTTAGATTATTTACCTGCGCTAGTTACTACTGACTTTTATAGAAGGCGCTATCATGGTTTATTCGCTTTTGATACCAGCATTTTCATACTGCTTTAAATATTTTTGACCGGGTCTGACCGTTTCTCTTGCTTTTTTTTCTTATACTTTGTCTTGAGTCGAGGGTCTCTCGGAAATAGCCGTTCTACCTACCAAGGTAGAGGTAAGGTCTGTGTACACTCTACCCTCTCCAGACCCCACGTTGTGGGATTTCACTAGGAATATTGTTGTTGTATACATCTTCACCTTAAAGTTGGACTACCTCAGTTTCACCTTGATTGTTGTAATCGCCTGAATAAGATACATAGAATTCAAGATGAGGCTATTATATCACAAGAGTGAAGAAAATCGTATCATACAATGTCAATATGAACATGTTGTTTGGAAGAGGTAGGGATACTTAGATTTCATATCTTCTTAGACCTCTCAAGTCATTTCTTCTATGTTGGTATTCCTCCAAAGCACTTTAACGGAAGAAACTTCCTTAGTTCTTAGCTTTCGAACTTGACGTTCTAGAATAGCTATAGAAGTCTCCTCATAAGATAAGTCGTCGGTAATCTGAACAACTTCCATGGGGGTAATGCGGGAGGGATCTCCTACACACTTGCGCAATATCGATACATGGAATACCGAGTGAACTGATTCTAATTCTGGGGGTAATTCAAGCTCATAGGCCATTTGGCCTATCTTGTGGATGATTCTATATGGTCTAACATATCTGCGACTGCAAACTCCAAGTCACGACGTTGGACATCTGAATAAGATTTCTGCCAATTCTAGGAAGTCAATAAACACTCTTGGATTAGCTTTACCTTCTCTACTGCTTGCTGGACTAGATCGGGGCCTAGTAATCCCGCTTCACCTACTTCAAAATAGCCAATAGGGGTTCTATATTTCCGTCTATGTAAGGCCTCATACGGGGCCATTTTTATGTCTGGAATAATAGTTGTTCTTTTAAGCAAATTCGATAAGGGGCAAATGATCGTCCCATCTACCTTTGAAATCTAATACACAAGCTCGCAGCATGTCTTAGAAAGAACTGGGGATGTGTTGATATTAACCGAAGAGAGAACTTCTTGGCCAATGGACAGTTAGAGTTACGTATGCACATTGTAAATAGATAGGCTATAGAGTCCTCCAACCCGATCTAGTGTTGAGACGTTTGGCATATTTTTGAATGACTATACTCGACGAACATCTGAATTTGTAGTAATAAATCATTTGAGGATTGTGTACAAGTCCTAGGCCTTTGGGAAATAACTGGCCACTCAATATCAGACCAAAAAGGAATTTAAAGCAAAAAGGGATTGTCAGAGAGTTTGGAAAGTTTTGAGAATGCTTTCCGCCTCTTAGCGGCTCCCACCCCTTGACCGTGAGATTATGTTAGGAATGTGTGAACTATATAGTAATCTCGGGCACAAAGAATTATGAGGACCCATACGATGGATAAAGAGAGTGGATTGTTGGAATTAAGTTACATGAAGCTTTGTTTTAGGAAATAGTTACGGAAAGGACGTGAAATGTCATGCCCAAATGAGTAACCCCAACTCCTTTGCAAAGACTGAACCGTCTATAAGGACAGAGATACAAGAGGAGTTTTGTCAATTTAATGCAAGAAGCGTACCTTCTATACCGTTAATAAATATATATACGGGTGGTAGGTAAAAGATAGCAGATTTTCAATATTGAGTGATAAGACTTTTGAATTCAATGGTGTATGAGCCGAGCGGGCAACAACAATGGATTGACTACAATTTATGATAAGGATCACGACATGACGGAATAACGACTATAACTGGTAGATGGATATTTAGCAAGAGCAAGTGTAATGTTATAACAAAGTACTCAGGCCACAGGATATTCCTCATAAGGACAAATGAGCGGAAAGATTTTAATTGTAAGAGTGTCGATAATTGCATTAGGATGGGATTCGATAGCACGACCACCTCGAAGATAAAAAACCATGTGAAGAAATGATATGTAGATTCTCCAACCCAAAATAATAATACCTCAATGCCCCAGAGCGTTAAGTACGAGGGGTACAATCAAAATAAGGGATCCTTAAAGGAATTTAATCCAGAGGTATAGAAGTTAAACGATCAAGTGACGGGTCAATAAGGGATCTAATACCTATTAAATGAGGAAGCTTCAGCAAATAGTAAATTGAAACAGGGCTACGATTGGAACTTGGGTATGTTACAACACTAGTTCTGCCCCGAATACCAGTAAGACGTTAGAAAACAAGTAAATGGAAGTAAATACAAGTAAAGCCTGACGTGGGCATATAAGCAAAATGATAAAATGATCAACGGATCTCAAAGTGGCCAAGGTAGACATTAGAGAAAGGATTAAAGAATAGGGATGATGGGGCAAGGATAAGAGCAAGCGGATGACAGTAAACTTGGAAAACTCTAAAGATATTGATTGCAAAATAGGAACTTGAGCTAAGCCATAAACGTGAAAGCATTAACTCAGGTACAATGATCACAGTGAATCCAACAGATCAATGTCTTATAGGGGATTTATCCTCCGATGAGGAAGGGATAAGACAACCCTTAGCATGGGAAATACTGAAAAACAATACGATTATGTCAAGAGTGTCCCTCCAGAAAAGGTATATATGACCTATCCAACCAATGAATAGTTGAATATGACAGGTAGCGAACCTCGAAGTTACAAGAGTCAAGTATTGTGCATTTAATATGGAATGAATGTTTCTCTCAGGGAGGTGCAGGTCCGGGATAGGTAAAAATAGTGGATGCCTAAGAGATAAGGCCGATTAAGGGAAAAAATGTCGAAGGAGAAATAATGTCTTGTTTCCAGTAAGCAGAAAGGAAATCATATTAATCGGAAAAAAGGATACTTAAGCAAGTATGGGAAATGACTAAGGGATTATAAGCTCCTTTCAGATGTGACAACATCACATACGAAACATTCGGTCGAAACGTTATAAGAAATAAGAAGTTCTGACATAATATATAAGGAGAAAATATATGATAAGGTCGTGTGTCATTGGAAAGAGGGCAAATGCAAAACCAAAGGGAAGAATCGACCCAAGATGGTAAAAATGTAGCCAACTGCAGTATAAGATAGATGATAATAATTCCCTAAGACAGGATGCAACTGAACCCTTCCTTATACTGGGTACTAGAGGGACGCCAAGGCAAATAGGCTCGTCGAGAATCCATTGAGAGGTATCGTGATATAGAATAAAGGTAGTAATGAGAACCTTATTTCAATCGATGAAATAATATGTTGATCGACAGCATATAAGAAGATTCACATTCAAAGTTGAAAGAAGTAACTAAGGACTACTAGTTGGATGAGTCCCACTATCACGGCAAATCGCTCTGATCTGAAAGACCGGTGCATAACCGACTCGTCAGGCTGCATCGTAATAATCAAAGACTCTTAATACAATTAAAGGTTGGCTGACAATTTATTCTAAGAAGATTGCCTATTTTTCAGAGTTATCTCAAGCCATTATACAAGCACTCATTCTACGGCGAACTAATCTTGAGAAACTAGTTTGGAAGGAAACTTTCGATGTCCAAGATTAATACCGTCTCCATCTTAAGATACTAATTAAGACTAAGGTTCCAGACCACTGAACACATGTTGTGAATGAATGTATAGTACTTAGGAGGATTCAAAACAATCGACTAAGGAGCGACAACTATTATGCGAAATACTACCAGGCTGGTATATAAGGCGTTATATGCGAGAGAGGAACAAGACTCTTATTAAATAACGAATAAGGAAGTGACTCAAAGTAGCAGTACCGGATTTGACATATTAAGTTATGAGAAAGTGCCTAGGTTAATGATGGGATGGGCTGAAGGAATCGACTGGAAGAGTAGGATAAAATCTTAAAGGAAGGTGGAATTAGAAAGGAACTTGTTGAATAAAGAAGATCTCAAGACTAGCGAGTTGTCCATAATTTATGTCTGCAAATGCGATGATATAAACAAAGTAAGAAAGGAATGTACAAGGAGAAATACAAGGGAAGAACAGAAAAAGAAATAAACTCGAAGGATCTTTATCTTTTCCAAAGAACCCCAGTCACTGACGACCATCATACCGCATCCTTTATACTTATGCTCCAAGATGCTCATCATTTTCTAGAAGAAACGTCAAAAGGGATATTCTATTCATCTATCATTTATCCCTTGTCAAGAATAGCCCCATTGTTATTATTGCATCCCACATCTATTGTTGGGTGCTTGGGTGAGACCATACCCCTTCTTAGTGGATCCTCTCAGGTTACATCCTTGTATATTAACAAGTTGTCATCGTAAAACAATGGTAAGAATCGAGTCAAGTGTCAAGGTTCAACGGTTTGGATAAATTACAGTTATTAAGTAATATTGTATAAAGGGACGTATGACCATGTGAGGTCGATATTGTATTGATATTATTGGTATAACCCTATAAAGCGATAGTTATGGTGCCTGATGGTGCAACAGATTGAGATGATCCTATGTACAAAAGAAACTCCGCCAAGATTTCCAGAGGATATAAGACACGTCATACCCAATTGATGATGCTCCAACATTCGAGGATGAATGTTTCAAAGGGGAGAAAGATGTTACACCCCGTACTTTGAACATGGCCATGTGTGGCACTTGTGTTGGTTCTAACTACTTTCAGGTTTCGAATAGTCCTGTTTACAGAAGAAACTCTGCCAAAATTTTTAAGAATCCTGAGAGTTAGAGGTTCTAAATTGATGACATCAACATTCGAGGATGAGTGTTTCTAAGGGAGAAAAGATGTTACACCCTGTACTTTGAACGTTGTTTTCATCATGGGTTAACTAACATAAGCTTAGTAAGGTTGAGATCTCATCACAAGGTTAACAAAGGTTTAAATAGGTGTTAAGTATGTTCGTAAGAGTTCGGGGCTAAACGAATCGAAGAAAGTAAGTTCATTGAAATTCTTGGAGAACTAGGCAGAATTTTGGACAAAATTTTAGCTCAAATATTTGTGGGGATATATCTTTGTATATAAGGAATTATGGAGTCTATAGCCTATCTAAATTCACGTTTTGAGAGCCTACTTTCCAACGCGACAAATCGTTCATCAATTGGAGCTTTGTGCAAAATGTTATGCACCTTTTAAGAAAATACATTTTGGCAAAAGTAGAATGCGGCTGCAAACTGAGTTTGCGGCACCGCATTTAGGCCATATTTTGGACGTTTTTGGGCTTCCCATTGCCTAGAGATGGGATGGACTTGCGGCGCAGCATGTGGTGACTTGCGGCCACAAGTGCCACCGCAAACTCAAAGCGATGGGACGGTTTTATGGGTTTATAACCCAACTAAGGCTTTATTTTCTCCCCCAACACTTCCCAAACACTCTCAAACGTTCCCCTACGGTTATTATACCATCTAAGATCAGTTTCATATCAATTTGAAGGTAAATCTTCCATAGATAATCATCAAGAGCTTTGAAATCCTCATAGAAGCAAGATGGAGTGAAGGAGTTCCTTGATACTTGGAAAGAAGTTCATGGTGCAAGCTTTCGTGGCTGAGTTAAGGTGAGTTGTTGATGTTCTTAATGATATCTAAACATATCATAGCTTTGTTGAGATTATGGAATAAGTAAACTTATGGTAGTTGAGTTAGACACCATGAAAGAGTTTCTATGAACCTTGATTATTTCTTGAGTTAACTTGGAGATAGTCATAGCTTGATTTTGAAAGATATGGTGTTAGAATCATGGATTATGTATGGTGATCTTGTGGTTGTTGATGTTGTTGTGTTGGTGTTATTGTTGCTAACGATATTGTGTTTAAAGGAAGTTGATAGCATGGTTAGTTGACATGAACACCATAACTAGAGGAGTATGCACTCTAGGTGTTCGTTGAATTGTTCTAGAAAATTGATTCTTAGTTGTCAATTGTATGTTAATCCAAAACCTCTATATAATATAGATATTCTCTCATAAAGCATTCATGGGTTTGTGAGATGTTGTTAACTAAGCGATACAGGTATGTTAATGCTCACTCTTTCATTCTTTTGGCATGATCTACGAACAAGTGTAACCATAACGACGTCCCTACCAAAGGAACTCTATTCCTAAAGTTTAAGCTTGTGATTACTTTCGTATCATATTGTTATAATTCATGACTCCTATTGTTCTGTTTCAAAGGTATCTTCTTGACTTGATAGTAACTGGAACCTTATGCCTCTTTATGGCTTGTTTATTCATAGTCCATTGATACCGACACAGTTACATAATGATAATTTGGGTAATGACCCTGAGTCACTCCGATCAAAATTAATAAGGCCCTGTAAAGTCACTTCATTATATATATATATATATATATATATATATATATATGTGTGTGTGTGTGTGTGTGTGTGTGTGTGTGTGTGTGTGTGTCTATCTATTTTACGACACAACACCGCGTTATAGTCGGTCAGGTAGGCACTTGTATGTGCACACCACTGCAGTTGGGAAGTTTATGATGATAGCCCCACAGAGCGGCGTAATGATGACAAAGTAGCTCCGGTATATATATATATATATATATATATATATATATATATACACACACACACATATGTTTTAAAGCCAAGTATGCATATTCCTTGCCCACAGAGGCATTCTATATATATATATATATATATATATATATATATATACACACACACATATGTTTTAAAGCCAAGTATTCATATTCCTTGACCACAGAGGCATTCTGAGTACAAGTTATTTTTCTATTGATCTACTTACAGTCTTGCACCCAGTTATAGTTTCAGCTTTATGTTTCATTCACAGTATTGTACTTATTTACAGTTTCAGTGTTACATATTCTGAGTACATCTTTTGTACTGATGACCCCTTTCTGGAGCACTGCATTTCATGCTCGCATGTACAGATAGAGACGGACGATACCTTATAGTAGGTGACTCGATTAAGTTGAAGGTTGTCACGCTCCTTCCTCCGGAGTTGTTTAGTGAGCTAATAGGTATGGTGGTTGTATATATGAACATAGTTGGGTATGGTTGAGCCCTGTCCCGACCAGATATTGTTGATATACTTCTTAGAGACTTGTAGACAGTCGTCTTGTATGTAGTAGCCTTGTGTGGCCTTGTTATACATATATATATATGTGTAGGTTGAACCTTTTCTGCATGCAGGTGATTACGTCTTTAGACTAGAGATTCACTCGTTAGAGGCTTTGCCGGCCCATTGTATTACTAAGTATGTTACAGTTATCATGGTTGGTACGCTCGTGCCCGAGGGCACCAGGTGTCGGCCATACACTTGAGGTGTGACATCTCCTAACCTTATAATCTAGAAAGTCATTTATTTATAATAGATTGAATGCATCACCTCCTTATTCTAATTCACCTCCTTATTCTAAGTTAAAGTAGATCACTTATATAATATAGATCTATCTTGTAACCCTAGTCCTAACCTTAGTGAATCGATTTTTTACTGAAGCTTTGATGCACTATCTCCTAACTCTAACCCTAGAAAATCAATTAACAAATAAGACTAAGTGGAACACCTTCTAACCCCCACTTAGAACCTAGAGATTCACTTATCTACTTACTAGAGATTAATTTTATCATCTCTAAATCGTAACTATAACCAGAGATGATCACTTATCTACCGGAGCTTAAATGCACCATCTCTCTATCATAATCCTAATCTTGGAAAGTACTTATATAAAAAGAGCTTGAATGCACTATCTTCAAAATATAATTTTAACTAAAATATTCACTTATCTACTAGAGTTCAAAGATAATTTCCTAATCCTAATCTTTCTCTTTCTTTACCAGGAAGCTACATTTATATAGAAAAAAATTAGTCCTAATCTTAACCTTAGACAATTACTTACTTGTAATTGTTTACAGAAGTAAAGTCATATTTTCTGGATAAGCATCTAGATATTTTTATTTTACTGGAGGTGCGCAAAACTAGCCAGGAAATCTAAATTAGTAGCCAGCAAATCCAACTTAGACAAACTTGCACTCAATAAGTTTTTTCTTATTAGAAGTCAATTTCAATAAGTAAAAAGTGCTTTCAGAAATGTGATTTCTTCAATCTATTTACGCTATCAAATAATTAATGCTTATACATATTATAGATCATTAATGCTTATAAACATAACAACACTCATCTACTAGAGTTTGAATGTATCATCTCTTATCGACCCTAACCTTAATGGCAATCACAAATCACTAATCATTGTCAAGTTGGTTGAAAGGATTTGAGATTCTAACTATTGGTCTCTTTGATAATAATTTCTTTCTTTCTGCTACATTTTGTTCTTAAAATTTGACAATAAGAGACTTCAATGACACTGCGAACTAAGTAGACCTAAACAGAGTGGAATTTACATAAAGAGTTCATATAATCGAGCCAGCTAATTAAAAAATGAGTACTTTATGAACACTTAGTGGCAAGCTTGGAAGGACCATAATGAAGATAAATTTCACGAATTATCACAACAACAACAACAGTGCAATTCCACAAGTAGGGTCTGTTGGATATTGTAAAGCAGTACGGGAAGTAAATAAATATTATAAGTGTTCGAAAGGATAAACGAATTGTCAATATTCATAACTGCCGCAAAAGTTGTTGAGTCTTGAATCTAAATAACCTGAAATCAAGAAACACTAAATCTGGATTGTTACAACTGTGTGCTGAGTGAGTGATGGCACTCTGTCCTTAAGACAAGATTGCCCCGTATATATGCTTTTACGTTAAACGGGCAATAGTCTCCCAAGATAAAACAACACTTTAATCAACGCTACAAAGCAAATAGGTTGACCCTGACGAAGAAAACAAATACGAATCGATTTGCTGAAGATATGGAAAAGGAAGGAAGAGTTTCTATTTTTCATCCCAACGTTACTGCTCACGTTTTGGACTGTGTTTTACTCTTCTGTTTGTCTCTGTGTATATATTTCTGTCTCTCTTTAGCTTCTGTATATTTTATGTGTTTGTGTGTTTTTCGTGTTCCACAATTGAGCCAAAAAGCATCAATATTAAGCATGGATGAGGGACTCCTCAACTGCCAAAATAAGGTTGTTAATAGCCATTAGTGAGGGCTGTTAATGGCAAGTTTATGGGCATTAGTAAGGTTGTTTATGGCCATTGAATGAGGACTATTTATGGAGGAGTTAACAACCAAGTAATGGCTGGTTAATGCTCCAAAAATTAGCCCAAACGGTAGGCAGAAACTTTCTGCCTTCCGTTGTTGCCAAATGCATCTTTCCAGAAACTCCAGGGACCAAACTGTAAATATTAAACAATTTGGGGTCCAAAGAAATAATATCAAAAGAAGCCCATAGCCCACGACCCACGACCTGAGACCTGAGCCTGAGCCCGAGCCCGAGACCGGACAGGACGGGCGGGCGGCGGCACGCGTGTGGGCTTAGCCTTGAACCCAAGCACATCTTAGGTCCTCCCTCCTTTAAACACATGGAATACCCCTTGGGGTCCCAAACCCTTAGCCAATTTAGAGACTTATAAAGAGGCAATTCTTCATTTTCCCACCGATGTGGTAGATTTGTCCCATACCATATTTCCATGCCTCAAACACCTTACTTCGTGGACCAATATCTCTTTCATTTCTCAATGAATTTTGACAATTCTTGGCTCTACGGTCATCTACTCACTTAGTAGATTATGCCCATGAGAAGAGACAAAGCATTCAACATGCGGAACCCTAGTGTTTAATTCATTAAATATGGGTGGATGCACCTCCCCACCAAAGGCAAATTTCCAACAATCCCCTCTATGAAAGAGAGATTTTGGCGCACACACATGATGCCTACTTTCAGCAATCTTTCAGCGAAAAGATATTGCATCAGGAGAGGTAGATTCCTCTTTGAACCTTCCCTAGTTGAATACCACCGGACTTACTTACTGCGCGGTGAACGTGATGTCTTGAACCGCCAGTGTTTAGTGTAAGCCAAGACAATGATACCAACACAATAACTCTCATTATTCATTTTTTCTTATGGTTTTGTCCGTTGTGGCCGTGGACACACTTGGATTCTTAAGAGTGTTCATTTGAGGCTGCATGTCCTCGCACTTAAATAGGTGATCTCCTACAAGGTATCCTGCTATACCCCATTTCACAATTGTTAGGAATCATTAAAAGTTTCCCCAACCTTAACCTCAATCGTGTGAGGATCGTTTAAAGGTTTGGAAGCTTAACCTTTACCCACCATGCAGGTAGCACTTTAATGTCTATCGCGGGAACAGCTTTGGATTCATGTTTCCCTACATAAATCATCATCCGATGTGCTCTTGCTTCCAGCGAAGTGCTCAACTGAACCTTTTCACAGCTTAGCTTTCCCATTGAACCAAATTCTTGGGATCTCCAATCAGTATGGTTGGGTTACCACCGCAAAGGTTCGTATTGTTTGGGTTTTAAGCCAATTCCCCTAGGCAGGCAGAACACTTGATCTCCAAGTAGTCCTTAGTTAAAAGGGTTTGTTATATCCTTTGATTAGTAATCAAGAAAGTGACCCCCGTAAGGATCAACTGCCATAAGGTCTTATGTCTCCGACAGATCCTGATAGATATGTCTAGACGCCATCATCAGTGTCCTTCCTGAAGCCGACCGGCTAGCCACAGTGTATAACTACTGAAGGCACGGGTTTCTCCCAATAAGGGACGTCCTCTAAGGAGTCGTGAAGTTACTCAACTTCTTTCATGCTTTGTATAAAGTGATAAACTCTGATTCCATCATGAATCAGCCGATGCAAGTTTGCTTAGAAGATTTTCCAAGACCCACCATACACATTTACTTGTGGCTTTGGTGTTCTTCATATCTGATGTCTAGTTAGCATCACTGTGTTCTCCTAGAACCGCTAGACATCCAGAATACTATAATCCGTAGATAAGCGAATAATTCAGATATCGTCATATCCGACTTAACGCCTTTTATTGATCATTTATTAAGATGATCAGTGAACCTTAGTTCAACTAATCTGTTTGTAGGCCGATACCAGGTCGGTTGTAGTATGTATAATATATTGAACTACACATGACCTGCTCATATCTCTCCTTGTCTATGGGTGCACCATGATTTCAATCAGTTATATGATTCATATCCATTGGTGGCTTCAACGAGACTGTCAACTATCTCACAACTGAGTTTGGAGTTTAGACCGGTCCGTTAGATGTCTTAGAAATCCCAATTCCTAATATGTCATCTGTGATACCCATATTTTCATATCGAGACTTTGTTTTAATATGACTTCCACTTTCAGACTGTTGGTTTTCCAACTGTTGGCTTTCTAACTTCAGAGTCAATGTTTCTGTGATCAGATTCATTGTTTCTGTTTTATCTGAAACTTCCAGGACCAAAATGTAAACATTTCAGGGACCAAAATGAAAGTTTAGGAAGAAGCCCAACAGTCCAGCAAACCAACTCTGATCCTCTCCTTCCAACTCTCCGGTTAGGAAGGTTATTTCAACATACATGCCACGCAAGACTACAATGGCCCTGAATGTTAAGCTATTCACAAGGGAGCACATGTACAAGTAGCCGAGGCCTTATACTCGTCAGTAGATCCATCTACTTTGTACTCACTTTTGAGTATCCACTTTTACAACCCAAAGGTTCTTTTCTCGGAGGAAGGTCAACTATTACACAAGTATGGTTCTATATGATGGAATCTATTTCTCTCTTTGTAGCTTATTTTCAAAGCAGCGCTTCTGGAGATGACAATTATTTGTTAATTGTTCATGGTTCGTTGTCAACCATACAAGCTAAAAGGCCTGGAACAAGTCTTTGTCCTCTCTTTGCTACGTCTCGGTTCAACATTTAGAATCTCTGAGTTATGTAGATCTGGAATATTAAGTTTTGGATAATCAGTAACTTTCGAGTCCTATAGGTAAGGAACGTCTAGTTCCGGACAGTCAGGCCCTCGCGGGTTCTTGTTAACCTTGAGCAATTACTCCTTTTTCCTTTTCAAGGAAAGTTATCTTCAAAGAATTAGCATTCTTTGATTCCAAAAGGCGATAAGCACTACTATTATTTGTAGATCCAATGGATATGCAATCTACAGTCTTAGGTCCAACTTCTACCAAGCCACCCCACATCACAACATTTGTATGTGAGATCCTTTCTATGTTTCACACGGAGAGTTATCCTTATCCTTATGCGGAGTTCTATTGAGAATCGCATTAGCGGTAAGGATCGTCTTGCCCCACATAATTTGGGTGTACAGCTTTGCGCTTGGCTAACACCGTTAGACTGAGGTGAGTAATGAGCAGTCGTTTAATGAACGATGTTTCACATTCTCCCCCTCTATCACTACGAATTCCTCAATCCGTAGGCTTAGTTGATTTTCAACTTCTGTTTTGTAGCACTTATCCGCTTCAACAACTTCATCTTTGCTTTTCAACAAATAAAGGATACAATACGTTGTACCATCATCAATGAAGGTCACAAAGTACTTGTCTCCCCCCTCTATTTTGTATATACTTCAAATCACCCATGTAGGTGTGACTAAGTTCTAGAAGAGCGGTTCTTCTTTTGCTATTCCTTTGACGAAATGGAAAGGTGATTTTCCCTCTTCGCCTACCTCACATTCATTTTGAGGGTTTATGTCGACAAAAGGCAACAATCTCAACTTCATTAGCTTTTGAATGACTTTCTATTTAACGTGTCTTAATCTATGATGACATAGATACACGGATTACAAATATATCATTCATTTGGCTACAGACATACTGTACCATTCTTAGTTCTTATAGACCTGTTGGACTATTCTCAAGCCAGCTTGACCAACAGCGTCCCTTAAACCAAGTTTAGGACATGTATCACCTCATCTGAGAGTGATCCCATTCCCCGAAGTCCTATTGAGGACAAACTCTCCAACCTCTTCTACTTTAGAGGTGGCGTTGCTTCACATGAACAACCTCTTGTCCGTGGTTAGGGCATAACCAGATCATATGTGATCTGGATACTCTGGCCCACTCCAATTGCTTTGGCAGACTGAGTGTCCAATTTCTTTTCTGCCTTTCTTTAGGCCTTCAGATCATTTAAGACCTGGATACTCTGGCCCACCTCACTAGGTGTCCATTACTTTTCCTATGAAATGAATTCTGGCCCCACTCTAGTCGCCCGTAGGCTTTGTATGACTGAGTGTCCAATATCATCATATCAAAGGAATTTTGGCCCCACTCCAGTCGCATGGAGGCTTTGTATGACTGAGTGTCCAATATCATCCTATCAAAGGAATTTTAGCCCCACTCCAGTCGTCCGGAGGCTATGTATAACTGAGTGTCCAATATCATCCTATGAAGGATCTTCTGCCAAATAGTATGACAGGCTTAACGTCTTTGGCTTTTAGTCTTCTTCCCTTCTGATTGGTGCCCAGACAATTCTTGGCGCTTACTTAAGAGTGGTAACAGTTTTCGCACAGTCAGTGGATCTTACTCCCTCGTATGTGCGAACATACTTTACACACTTTTAATAATTACACTTAAAAGAATGGATCTTTTTAAGTCGTTTACAAAATCCAAACTTTAAACGGGAAGGAAGAAGAGATTAAACTTCTGATTTTAAAGCGTAAGGAATATAAATTATTTCGGAAAACATTTTCATAATCCTCCTTACTTTAAGCCATTTTTAATCAGGCATCATTTAATCTTATTTTTGACAAGGAAGGAAAATTACTTATCCCAATTTCGGATTCTGGCCCACTTCAGTCAGTTCATCGGACAGAGTGTCCATTTCCTCCTTACCATAATTCGGATCCTTTGTCTAGGATAGATATAGGCCTTTTGCTACAAGATAGAACCACATCTTCAGTCTTTTCCTCTTGTCCCAGTTGACATCCCCAGCCTCTCGTGAGCGCTTGTTCCCACCACTCTCAGGAGCGGTGACACCATGAACATGTTGACCTTCAACAGCATAATCATCACTCTCTTCTACCAAAAAACCATAGCCATATCCAGATTTGGTCACATAACTTTTGACCGACATCTTTCGAACACTAATACAAATCTTGTCTTAAATTGTTGGATATTGTAAAGCAGTACGGGAAGTAAATAAATATTACAAGTGTTCGAAATGATAAACGAATTGCCAATATTCAGAACTGCCACAAAGTTGTTGAGTCTTGAATCTTGATAACCTGAAATCAAGAATTACTAAATCTGGATTGTTACAACTGTGTGCTAAGTCGAGTGATGACACTCTGTCCTTAAGACAAAATTGCCCCGTATATATGCTTTTACGTTAAATGGGCAATAGTCTCCCAAGATAAAACAACACTTTAATCAACGCTACACAACAAATAGGTTGACCCTGACGAAGAAAACAAATACGAATTGATTTGCTGAAGATATGGAAAAGGAAGGAAGAGTTTCTGTTTTTCGTCCCAAACGTTACTACTCACGTTTTGGAATGTGTTTTACTCTTTTGTTTGTCTCTGTGTATATATTTCTGTCTCTATTTAGCTTCTGTATATTTTCTGTGTTTTTCGTGTTCCACAATTGAGCCAAAAAGCATCAATATATAGCATGGAGGAGGGACTCCTTAACTGCCAAAATAAGGTTGTTAATAGCCATTAGTGAGGGTTGTTAATGGCGGGTTTATGGGCATTAATGAGGCTGTTTATGGCCATTGAAGGAGGGTTGTTTATGGAGGAGTTAACAACCAAGTAATGGCTGATTAATGCTCCAAAAATTAGCCCAAACGGTAGGCAGAAACTTTCTGCCTTCCGTTGTTGCCAAATGCATCTTTCCAGAAACTCCAGGGACCAAACTATAAATATTAAACAATTTGGAGTCCAAAGAGATAATATTAGAAGAAGCCCATGACCCACGACCCATGACCCGTGACCCGAGACCGGTCAGGATGGGCGGGCGGCGGCGGCGCGCGTGTGGGCTTAGCCTTGAACCCAAGCACATCTAGGTTCTCCCTCTTTTAAACACATGGGATACTCCTTGGGGTCCTAAACCCTTAGCCAATTTAGAGACTTATAAATAGAGTAATTCTTCATTTTCCCACCGATGTGGTAGATTTGTCCCACACCATATTTTCATGCCTCAAACACCTTACTTCGTGGACCAATATCTCTTTCATTTCTCAACAAAATTTGACGATTCTTGGCCCTACGGTCATCTACTCACTTAGTAGATTATGCACGTGAGAAGAGATAAAACCGTCAACATGTGGAACCCTAGTATTTAATTCATTAAATATGGGTGGACGCACCTCCCCACCAAAGACAAATTTCCAACAGGGTCTAAGAAGGTAGAGTGTATACAGACCTTGTCCCTACCTTGGGAAGTAGAGAGGATGTTTCCAATAGACCTTCGTCTCAAGGCAAGCAAATGAAAGTAGTTCGAAAAAATGAAACAATTAAAGTGAAGAAGTAATGACAAAATAATATAAAAGCATGACAAAATATTCTGAAAAGAAAACAGTAACTACAACAAAATAATATGATAATCGAAGTACAAGAGACAACAAATAGTAACAGAGATCGAAGGATAAAAAAATCGAAGAGTAATACTACGACTACTAGTATGGAAGGATAATCAAGACAACTCTCTACTACCTATTGTAAAACATGGTACTAACAGGATGAAACACAGACACCAAATTGTTGTTCTCTGACTTCAAGGCTCTTATGAAGATTCTTTTAGATAATTATTTCGACCCTTCCCAATAAATTGGCGAGTACAATAGGTCTCAGAAATATTTTCTTCAGGATACAATGAAGCCCTAACAACGATGTTGAATTCAAAGTTTATACTCCCTTGATCCAACCAAGAACACACAATATGAAGTTTCTGATGATGCTTAGGGAAGAAAAGAAAACAGAAGTTTTGATTCTTTTCAACAGAAGTTTTGATTATTTTCAACAAAAAAAATTATTCTTTTTCAACAGAAGTTTTGATTCTTTTTCATCAGAAGTTTTGATTCTTTTTCATATCTGTATTTGAATGCGAAAATATCTTTACTACTTATAGAGATTTCACATCCATTGGTGATGCATTTTCATCACCAACAGACACCTCCAAGAGGCATCAACAGTGGCTATTGAAAAAGGTTACGTTTGTTCAAATTCAAAATAAATATGAATTATGTGAACAGACTCCCCCTAAATTTGAAGGGGCATCACATCAATGATGGTTTTTGATTTTGCTGAAAATATCCAACATTCTCCCCCTATTTTTCAAAATCAAAAAACATAAAATAAAGTAAAATCTTTCATAATATACATGGCTGCATCACTCATGTGACCTCCTACGTACCCGAGTGGGATCAAGCCAACGTAGTTCAAACAAAGTTGAGACAAAGCATCATCGTAGAAATCAATACATAAATGATAGGTATCTTTTGGATTTGAACCTTCACTTAGTGTAAGAAATTCAAAGTCTTATCGAGGTTCTATGGTGAACTAGTCTTGAACCAAGTACCCCTTGTGATAAAATCAGAATCTCCACACATATTGACTTCAGAGAATTGTGTGTTCTGTAGCTTAGCATGTTAATGGCCATGTGCTTATATCCTGGATTCATGAGTATTCTTTAGAGAACGGTCTTATTCTCATAGGAAATGACCTGATTTCCATATTCATATAGGTAAGTCTCTAAGGTGTTTCTGCGATACACCTGTAAACAAACATAGACTTATTAAGGATTTCCATCCATCCTCAATCATGCAGAATCACTACATTAATACAGAAATGGGAAGTTTTGACTTAGTGTACCATAATCACTCTCGTAACTTGTTGGTACCCATTGAACCTTGTTTATCTTTTTCAAAACATAGGTTGAGTTTCTGTTAACCAGTAATCAACCTTCTTTCACAGACCTTAGTCTCATTTCCTTACACTTTATTGAAACCACTGCCTTTGGTAGACTCTTAGTAAATGGGTCTGCCAAGTTCTTCTTTGTTTCAATATAGTTAACTGCAACTACTCATCTCTTGAGTAATTGTCTTATTATTTGATGTCTAAGACTTGCATATCTTGACTTTCCATTATAAGTCTTGTTTGAGACATTATAGATCGTAGCATGATTATCATAGTTAATCAAGACTGCTGGAGTTAGCTTCTTCCATAATGGGATCTCTATCAGTAAGTTTCTAAGTCATTTTGCCTCCTTACATGCATCTGCTAGTGCAATTAATTCTGACAACATTATTGAATCAGATATACAAGTCTACTTCTTGGAACCCCAAGACACAGCAGTACCACCTAATGTAAGTATCCATCCAGTAGTAGACTTGGACTTGGATTCTACATTGTTCCAGTTTGCATCGATGTATCCTTCCAATACAGCGGGATAACCCTGGAAATGTAAATCATAATCTATGGTTCCTTTCAAGTAAGAAAACACTCTTGAAATTGCTTTCCAATGGTCAACTCCTGGGTTACTTGAGAAACGACATAGTACTCCCACCGCTTGGGCAATATCTGGTCTCGTGCAATGCATAGCATACAAAAGACTTCCGATAATACTAGAATACTTAAATTGTCCATGAGTCCTTCCAGTATTCTTCATTAATTTAATACTAGGATCTAAAAGAGTGGGGGCTGGTTTGTCATTGAAATTACTATACTTTTTGAGAAATTTCCCAATATAATGAGATTGGGTTAAAGCCAACTCATCTCCCTTTCTTAGGATTTTAATTCCTAAGATCACATCAGTCTCTCCTAGATCTTTCATATCAAAGTTAGAACTGAGAAAATTCTTAGTTTCTTCCACACAAGATATGTCAGACCCAAAAATAAGTATATCATCTCCATATAAATAGAGAATTACACATCCAGATTTATCATGCTTACTATAGATACATTTATCAGCATCATTAACAACAAAATCATATGCCAAAGCTACTTTGTCAAACTACTCATGCCATTGCATGGGAGCTTGCTTCAAACCATAGAGGGATTTCACTAACTTGCAAACTTTCTTCTCTTGGCCTGATACTATGAAACCTTCAGGTTGCTCCATATATATTTCTTCTTCAAAATCACCATTTAGAAATGCAGTTTTGACATCCATTTGATGTATAACTAGCTTGTGAATAGAAGCAAGTGCTATCAAACAACGAATAGATGTGATGCGAGCAACAGGAGCATATGTATCAAAGTAATCAATTCCATGTCTTTGTTTATAACCTTTAGCAACCAATCTGGCTTTAAACTTATCAATTGTACCATCAACATTCAATTTTATCTTGAATATCCATTTGCATCCTATAGGTTTAGCACCAGGAGGTAAATCAGATAGCACCCAAGTTTCGTTAGAGAAAAGTGAATGATTTTCATCATTGATAGCGTCTTTCCAGAAATTAGCATCTCTGGAACTCATAGCTTCAGAATAAGTTTTAGGATCATCATCAACATGCATATCATACTTGGTAATGTTAAGAACATCATTATTATTACCCTCTGCAAGATATTGTATAAAATCTGGATAATTTTTCTCTATTCTTGCTCTCTTACTTCTTCTAGGTTCGATATCTTTAGTAGGAACTAAAATATCATTGTTGTGAGTAGGAGCAGAAAGTTCAACATTGTCATTAGTCTCTACATGTTCTAGACTAGGTAACAATGGGTTTTTAGTAGGTTGTGGTTGAGAACTAGACCTTGTCAAGTTTTCAAAAAATTCTACATTTATAGATTCTATAATCTCAAGTGTGTCAAGGATTAAGAATCTGTAAGTAATACTGTTAAGTGAATAACCTACAAAAATACATTTATAAGCCCTATTTCCTAACTTTGTCTCTTAGGGTCAGGTTTTCTGACATATGCCAAACAACCCCATGCTTTGAGTCTTTTCAAGTTAGGCTTTCTCTTAAACAACAATTCATAAGGAGAGAGGTTCTTCTTTTTCAAAGGAACTCTATTCAAAATATAGCATGCAGACAAAATAGCTTCACCCCATAAAAAAAATTGGCAAACCAGATATAATGAGCATAGCGTTAACCATATCTATCAAAGTTCTATTTTTTTTCAGCAACACCATTTTGTTGGGGCGTATATGGAGTAGTGAATTGATGTACTAAACCATGTTCTTGAAAAAATAAAGTAAATTATGAAGGATAGTACTCACCACCACGATCAGAACGTAAAACCTTAATTTTATGTCCTAATTGTGTCTCTACTTCTGCTTTGTAAATTCTAAATTTATCAAATACTTCATCTTTAGATTTCATCAAGTAAATATAGTCATATCTAGTACTAAGGGTGGCCAGTGGGCTGGGTTCAGGACGGTCGGGCGGGTTTGGCAGGATCGGGGCGGGACAGGGCGGGACGGGGAAAGGGGCGGGATCGGGTCGGGGCGGGACAGGCAGGATTCGCCGAAGTCCCGTCCCGATCCCGATCCCGATCCCGTCGGAATCGGATCGTACTGGGATTTTTTTATTTTTTTGCTTTTTTGCACTTAATTTAAAAAATAACATATATAAACAACTCATTATTAAACAAGATAGTAATAAAAACATCCCAAGACTGTTTTTGTGCCTCTTATATTATTTAATAGACATATGGTTATTTTTTGTAATACAAATACAATTGTCAAAATTGCAACTTTGTGGTGTTGTTCAAAAGTTGGAAATTACATAGTAAAATTGTAATTAAAAAAATTACATTTTGAAAAAAACCTGTTCTAGTTTCTTGATAATTTCCTGTGGTTCTTCGGTTGGAATTGGTATTTGTTGGTCAAATTGCTCCACGTCGCTTCCACCACTTTCGGATTAGATTTTGTTGTAGTTTTCATCTTCTTCTTCGTTGATCTCTGATTGACCACACCTTCTCCTCTCCGCTCGAATCCAATCTCTGAATAATATTGCAATCTCCAAGCTATCTCCGGCTAATGAGTGTTTGTGGTCTCCTATTTGATATCTACCGGCAGAAAAAGTGCTTTCAGACGCCGTTGATGATGCTTGAATGTTCAAAACATCTCAGACCATCATTGAAAGTGTCAGAAAGGTCTTCTCATTCCCCTCCAGTATTTCAGCAAGTCTTCACGTCCTTCTTCATTGATAACTGCTTGGTACGGTATAGAACCCTGCAAAACAAAAATATCAAACTCGCTAATTTGGTTAGTAGCGGTACGGCCGCACATTCTATTTCTGAGGCTTTCAATACTAGTCGCAGAAACATCATGTCTTTTGTGAGGTTGTGTTGAAGAAGAAGAAGAAGGTATGGAAGCCGGTACGTTGCTAGCACTTTCTTGTTGGAAAACCTATATACTTTTTTGCATTCGTATTCTACGGTAGACAACACTTCTTCTTTAGTTTGTTCAATAGGTGGTGAGTGATTTGAATTTTTGGGACTTGGAGGTGGTAGTACTGCTATACAATCATAAATAGTTTTAATAAGTGATTTAGTACCGTCTATTTTAATAGTCGAATTTAATTCAACACCAATAATATAAATAGTGGGAATAGGAATAAAATATTTTTTTATTTTGATAAATATTTTTTTAATAGCTGCCTTATAAGCTGGTTTATCCATATATTCATTAAGCAGTAAAAATATTAGAGTTATATAAAACAACATAGTTGAAATAGTAGGATAATATATACCGGAAAATTCTTTTGTTGCTTGAAAAAATTTCTCTAGAAATACAATAAGTTCGGTAATTTTTCCCCAATCGCCATCTACAACCATATCAGCTGGATTTTGATTATGAGAGTTAAAAAATAAAGTTATAGGTTTTCTATAGTCATAAGCAACAAGTAGTTGCTCGTATAAAGAATCCACCTAGTGTGTACTTCTTCTAGAATTTTCTATAAGGTAGTTGACAATCGTGACAAGTTTTTTTATATTCTTTTTTCGTTGTATTCTATTATTTTTAAAATAAAGTTTATAGCAAATTGTATTTTACTAAGAATGTCTTCAAAAAGTGATAGACCATCCTTTACAACTAAGTTATATATATGGCACGCACATTTTATATGAAAATGATCTGGAAAAAGATGGAGTTAAACTATTTTTTAAAATTGTAATAGCATAATTGTTAGAAGAAGCATTATCTAATGTAATAGTCATAATTTTATCAGTTATTCTGTAATAATCGCACACTTGATAAATATTTTCTGCAATAAAAGTACCAGTGTGCCTATCATCTATATATCTATACGCTAAGATACGTTTTTGCATAGACCATTTATAATCTATCCAATGACAGGTTACCGTTAAATAATCATGGTCGTTAGTACTACGGCCTATATCAGAAGTGATAGCCACTTTGCCATTAAAATAATTTAATGAATAACGTAAATATTATTAATATTCATGTACAAATTTAAATACATCTCTCTTAATAGTTGATCTAGGAAAACCGTTAAAAGCAGGAGTATACATTTCTCTAATGTAATGAATAAAACCAGGAGATTAAGGAAATGAAAAAGGCAAACCCTCCACATCAACTAATTTTGTTATTGCTTCCCTATCTCTATGTTTATTATAATTAGGGCCTACAATTTCCCCCGTCGTGGGGTTAATTTGACCATACTTGGTCCGGAACGGTATGCGAACCTTGTCCCGATGGAGCGGGCATTTGCGCACCCGGTTTTGAAGCCTCGTATTGGGCATACCTAGCTGGATGAGCCCTTGCTACGTGTCTCATTAACCCCCCCCCCCACCTCCCCGTCCTACCGTGACCTTTTCCAGTTTTAAAATTTAAAACATCTTTACAAATTTTACATCTAGCTACGTGATTCTCTACGTCCCTATCAAAAAATGTCAATGTATCTGATTTTAATGGTCGTTTTGCTGGACCTCGTCTCATACTAGGGGGAATAGGAGGCATTTCAGTTGAAGGTGCACTAGTGGGTGTGTTGTCATCTACATTAGTGGGTGTATCATCGTCTAAATTAAAGTCTTATTGATTTGCAGAAAATAGCTCCTCGTCTAAATCTAATGGTATTATAGGAAAATGTTCTGTATCAACAAAATCATCATGTGTAGGAATATAATTCTGTCTAGAAATAGGATGACTAGAAGAAGTACCCTTGCCATTGTTGCCCCTACTAGAAGAAGTCTGACCCCTACCCGTAAGCATACGTTTAAATCCTTCCATTATAAATTTATAATTGTACTAATAAATAATTAAAGTAAATTAAATTAAGTGCGCTAAATAAAATAAACAGACAATAATAATTTAATGAAGGAACGAATGTACCAAACGCCGACGTAACGTCGACGTGTAATTAAGAGGTTGAAAATTGAAACTTTGATCGATGGAAGATCCTCAAGTTAGTTGCCAACTTCACTCCCAAATGAATAAATATATAATTCAATATTTAGTAGACTTGTAGAGAGATAGATTGAGAGATTTAGAGAGATTGTTGGAAGATTTGTGAGAAAGATGAAGAGAAAATGAGGTATTTATAGTTGGGGTTAAAGTGTAAATATAATAACTTATGGGTTAAAAATAAATATTAAGGGGGTAGGGGGGTTGGGGGAGGGGGAGGCCAAAAATGGTCGTTGCACAACAACCAAAATGTAAAATGGTCGTTGGTGCAACGGTTATTTGTGCAAATGGGGGTTTCGGGCGGGATCGGGGCGGGACCAGGACCGGGTCGGGATATGGTCTCGTCCCGGTTCGAGTCCCGATACTGCAAAACATTTTTTTTAAAAGTCGAAGTCGGGGCTGTGTCGGGGCAGGACCGGGCCGACCCGGCCTACTGGCCAACATTATCTAGTACTATATTCAATAAAAGTGACATAGTATTTGTTTCCACCACGAGTCATATGACTTTTCAGATCACCAACATCACTATGTACTAATTCAAGCAAGGCAGAATTTCTTATTACATATTTAAAAGATGTTCTAGTTATCTTTGCTTGCACACATATTTCACATTTAGAAACATTATCAAAATTGCAATCATAAATCAATCCTAATCTTTTCATATTTCTAAGAGAACCATAATTCACATGTGCTAATCTAGCATGCCATAAATCAACAAACTCAATAATATAAGTAGAACAATTATTTATTAAATTAAGCTTAACCATCCCATTACAAGAGTATCCTTGTCCAACAAACATTTTGTCCTTGGACAATACAAACTTATATGACTCATACGTAACCTTGAATCCAGCCTTGTTAACAAGAACTCCAGAAACAAGGTTTTTACAAATGTCAGGGACATGTAAAACATTAGTAAGAGTAACAATCTTTTCCGAAGTAAACGGGAGATCAACAGTGCCTTTGCCAACCACTTTGCTGCTTTGGTTGTTCGCTGAATTAACTTTGTTTCCTTCTCTACTAACCGGTTCATATGTCTTGTAAAGATTTCTATCTTTACAGATATGAATAGTTGCACCAGTATCGTACCACCATCCACTACCATGATCTGCAACAGTGTTGGTCACTTGCACTACATCGATAAGCTTGCTTTTGTCATCGACCACATTCGCTTCATTTTTCATTTGTTTCTTCGTTGACGACATTCACGAGCATAGTGGCCGGGTTTCTTACAGAAGTAGCAATTTCTCTTTTTCTTATCTTTCTTGTTGGGATATTTCTTCTTAAACCGAGTATCAATCTTAGGTTTCAAAAAAATTGGTTTTTTCGATTCTTCCACACTATTAATCTTAGAATGATTTTCAGTTTGCTGACTATTCTTAATCTCTCGTTTATGAGCATCTTCTTCAATACGAAGATGACGATGTAAACCTTCAATGTCATAGTCAGTTTCAGCATGTTTAAGTTTCTTCTTGTAATAATTCCAAGAACGGGAAGACGAGAAATAATAACTCCAACGACGAATGAAGATACAAGGTCAATTCCAACATATTTAAGATGATTAACAATGAGTAAAAGTTCACTGACCTGGGCAATAATTGACTTACTGTCAACCATCTTAAAGTCCATGAAATTACAAATTAGAAATTTCTTGTTACTCGCTTAAGAAATTTTGTACTTGTTTTCGAGCACAGTCCACAATTCCTTTGTTGTTTCAAGACTTCGATGGGCATTGTAAACATTGGCTCCTAGAACATTCAGAATATGACCATGGCACACAAAATCATCCTCTTGACGTTTCTTACGTTTGGCCTTCAATTCATCGTTGTCCATTAGGGTCGCATCAGGAATTTTGCTCCAAACCATCTTCAAGGATGTACCATAACTTGATAGTCATCATGAAAAAATTAATAGTCTCTTGCCAACGAGTGAAACCCTCACCATCAAAACGTTCTAAATGATTCAAAGTCTGGTTCATTACTTGCAATGATTGAGCAGCAATTGAAGTTTCACCCTCCATGTCGATAATTGTCTAAAAGTTTTTGTAAAATATGGTACTAACATGATGAAAAACAGACACCGAATTATTGTTCTCTGACTTCAAGGTTCTTATGCAGATTCTTTTAGACAATTATTTTGACCCTTCCCAATAAATTGGCGAGCACAATAGGTCTCAGAAATATTTCCTTCAGGATACAATGAAACCCTAACAATGATGTTGAATTCAAAGTTTGTACTCCCTTGATCCAACCAAGAACACACAATATGAAGTTTCTGATGATGCTTAGGGAGGAAAAAGAAAACAAAAGTTTTGATTCTTTTCAACAGAAGTTTTTATTCTTTTCAACAGAAGTTTTGATTCTTTTTCAACAGAAGTTTTGATTCTTTTTCATCAGAAGTTTTGATTCTTTTTCATATCTGTATTTGAATGAGAAAACATCTTTACTACTTATAGAGATTTCGCATCCATTGGTGATGTCTTTTCATCACCAACAGACACCTCCAAGAGGCATCAACGGTGGCTATTGAAAAAGGTTGCGTCTGTTGAAATTCAAAATAAATATGAATTATGTGAACAGACTCCCCCTAAATTTGTAGGGGCATCACATCAATGATGGTCTTTGATTTTGCTGAAAATATCCAACACTACCTACTAACCTTCTATCCTAATCCGTGTCTTCCACAACCTTTTATTTAAGGTCATATTCTCGTTAAGCTGAAATTGCGTCTTGTCTTGTCTAATTAATCACCTCTCCTCAATACTTCTTCGACTTATCTATACCTCTCCTGAAACCGCTCATAGCCAAACTTTCACCTCCGCACTTGGACATCAGGACCTATCATGACGAATGATCACTAATTTTTATATACTTATTACATCAAAGTTACAAAACTTATCTCTATTTTATTTAAGTATCATAGAAATAGTATTATGTTCATTATCACCGTGCTTTCTATATTTCCTCCTATTGGCTTTCTATGATACTTGATCAAAGTTAAGTTATCACTTTTGTTTACAAAAAAATAATTTAATGACTTTATGTGATACTTAAGTAAGATTGAGTCACTTTTACAAAAAAAAAATTATACAATAACTTTGGTGCAATAAAGCGAAAGTTGAGTGACCAACTATAAAATTAATCCAGAATCTAAATATACATAAACTTCTTCACCATAACAACTATCCAACAACCCCATGATTACAATTAGCCACTTCATGTGAAAAGTTTTTTGCACAAAAATTGCTAATTAGCAATTTTTTTATAATCGTAGTGTTCGGACCAGCTTGCGCACATGTATTAAGTAATCTTACCAATTTTATCACCATTCATATATCAGGAATTGACACAATTACTACTAACTAGCATTATTTTCATTCTTTTAGTGGAGAGAAGAAGGGGAAGCTAAAGCTTTAACTCCTTCACAAACCACTGCCATATTTAGTTTGGAGTTGCAAAATTTGAAGAAACATTTAGAGATGAGTCGATAACATATCAATTAATATCTAAGTTGTATATGTGTACTTGTGTGTGTGAACATGCAATATATATATATATATATGGCGAAGCTGGCGGGAAACCTTGACACGAGAATAGGTCGTTGGCGCTAAAACTCGGCAGGCATGTGCATGTGCGCGACACATGTGCGCAATTAGGCAGTTTCCTCGCACGACATGCCTTGCGCACATGGCGGCCTTTGATGCACGCCTAGCTTGTCACTGATCCTGCCTAGCCCGCACCATTAGTCTTGCCTTGTCGTGCCATGCCTTGTCTTGTCCCAGCCATATCTTGCCTTAGCACACAACCTTGACATGCCATGCCTTTATATATATATCCACGGACTCCGCGCATATCAGAAGCTTAATGCACCGCATATATATATATATATATATATATATATATATATATATATATATATATATATATATATATATATATATATATATATATCAACACTAACAACAATTTAATGCAGTTTTTTACCAACTTAATGTAAATCTATATTTTGTCTACAAGGAAAGTACTAGATGAGACTTTCGATGATTACACTAATTAGGACCCACACTTATCGATCCCAGATGCCGTGGGATACCTATCATACTCTAATCTAATATTCATTGTTGCACACATAACTCTAAATTTCAATCTAAGGAGTCAATAACATTAGTGGCAGACTCGTTCTCTAGATCAGAGAAGGGGTATTTACGGAGCAATTTCCAAAATATAGTATGCTAAAATTTTACTTATTGTCTAATTCTAAGCATGACAAGTGGGCCAGTTCGAATCGGGCCGAACCATTTTAATGTGGGCCACACCGGGTCAATTCGGGACCGGCCAGGCCGTTGTTAAAGGGCTGGGCATGGGGAGAGAAAAGAGTGTCCAACCCTGTCCCTACCCGGATAGGGGTAGATAGCGGGATTACCGGGTCAAGCCGGGTTTTAGTTAGTAGGCCAGGCCGGATTTTAGCTTTTATTTTTTGAAAAAAAATTCTAATACTAAAATAGACATTTATATTTACTAATAATAATAAAATTAATATTTACATCTAATGATAAAATTGCTAAACTAAAAAAAATAGTGGTTTCCCAATTCAAAAAATTAGCCATTGTAAATTTTAAAAATCAGTCATTGACAATTTTGTTTTAACCCCTAAATTTATGAATAAACTACACTTTGGCTCTATTTCCAAACTATAAATACCCCTCCATTCTTCTTCTTTTTCACACAATTCTTCCACAATTCTCTCTTTATCTAAATTTTATGTTTAACTAGTGTACATTTCTACTTTCAACTTTCATGGTTAATCTTCCACCTCCACCTTCTCCTCGAGTTCGAAGATCAACTTCAAGTGTGGTGTGAATGCATTTTGAGCGAGTAGACGAAGAACATGTTAAATGTCAACATTGTGGTGACATATATCTCCATAAGTCCGGAGCATCGAGTATTGGGGTACCAGTTTGTTGCGTAGGCACTTAGTGAAAAACATGAACTTGAACTTGAAGTTTATCTCTTCTTTAAATTTTTCAATAGAGGTTTGTCGTTTAATTTGTATGTTTTGAACTTTTGATTTGCAATATTTCGCTGTTCAAGTTTGTGTGTGTTTGAATTTGCAATGTTATCAATTTAAGTTTTATTTTAAATTATTTATGTAGTTATTGATATATCTATTTGACTGGACACGAAGCTTAGGAAAGAAGAGAAAACTTTAAACTTGTGGTGTTAAATGAGTCACATATATTTTGTGTGGTTATAAATCATTTCATAAAGGTAAATTGTTTCCAAATTAAATATTTAACTTTAAGAATGAAGATGATGAAATGATATTTATAGTTTAAAGATAGGGTCAAAATGTAATATATTAAAGTTTGGGTTAAAAATAAATTTATTTATAATGGTCATATATGAGTGATAATTGTTTTAATTAACAAATAAGTATGTAGCTCAATGGATGAGAACATGCTTTACATGTGAGATGTACATAGTTCAACCTCTGTGTCTCCAAGTATTAATATTTTTTCAGAATGTGGACAACCTTCAAAGTGGGCCGGGCTACCGAACTGTCCACCTTTACCCTACCCCTTAGTTGGGTTTATCGTACCCGACGTGACATGCTTTCTAATTCATAATATTCAATGCTAAATTTCACTTATTGTCTAACTTTTTTTTTTAAAATGTTAAAGTTGTTATTTCTAAATTACACTTTACTTAAGCATTAGCTAAACAAATTTGGTCCGGGCTCAAATCATAAGTAGGCTCAAATTTGATCCATGTTATTTCTCGACCGACCCTCCACCTTGTCCAGCCCAACCCCTAATAAAACCCCCGACCCCTTAGTCGGGTTTATCGTACCCGACTTGACATGCTTATCTAATTCATAAAATTCAAATAAAATATAGTCTGCTAAAATTTCACTTATTGTCTAACTTTTTTTTAAAATATTAAAAGTTGTTATTTCTAAATTACACTTTATTTAAGCATTAGCTAAACAAATTTGGTCCGAGCTCAAATCATAAGCGGGCTCAAATTTGATCCATGTTATTTCTCAACCGACCCACCACCTTGTCCAGCCCAACCCCCTAATAAAACCCCCTACCCCTTAGTCGGGTTTATCGTACCCGACTTGACATGCTTATCTAATTCATAAAATTCAAATCCAATATAGTGTGCTGAAATTTCACTTATTGTCTAACTTTTTTTTTTAAATGTTAAAAGTTATTTCTAAATTACACTTTACTTGAGCATTAGCTAAACAAATTTGGTCCGGGCTCAAATCATAAGCGGGCTCAAATTTGATCCATGTTATTTCTCGACCGACCTTCCACCACCACCTCCTCTCACCGATCAACGACGACGTCCCTCTATGTAAAATCTTTTTCTCCTAATATACTCATTTCAATTTTTTGGTTACAAATATAACTATAAATTTGTATTTGATATTTTTTTTTCTTATTGCTTGCATACCTGATTTTTTCTTTTAATTAATTATTTGGGTAACTATCTTAGAATTCGAGACTTTCGAAACCCTAATTGAACCCTGATCTGATATAATTTGTGATGTATTTTATTGTTCATTTCAGAATTTTAGCATCGAAGGTTGTCCAGATCACACGGTCTTTTGGGTTTTTTAAAGTGTATTTATACAGTATATAAGTTACCAGGTAAAAGATTTGATTTTCTTCTGATGATTCTTTAATAAATTTGTCAAAATTATTGGTTTGTTTGTGATGATTGAGATTATTATTTTTGGCATTCTGCTCAAGTTAAGTAGTAAGAGTATCACTAAAAATCGTGGGTGTCAAGTATGATCGTTTGACTTGAAAGTTGATGATTTGTTTTGATGATATAAGATTCATTAGTAGAGCTGTGGATCTTGAATCAGTTGAAATGATCCAAAGTAGGAGGCTGAGTTAAGGTTGAGTATGACAAGTTTGTCTAAATTGTGTACCCTACTTGATGAATAAGGTTTGCGTGCATCTTGCCTTCCCCAGGCCCCACTTGTGGGATTACAATTGGGTATGTTGTGGAGAGTACTTGATGAATAAGTGAGGGAGAGAGAGAGAGAACACAAAAAGATTGAATGCAATGTTGATTTCCATGATACATGTGCTAGTTTAAAGAAAACGTAAAAAATAATAAGTAATCGAGCATTTATTGACGTAAATGTTTACTTCTACTCAAAGGTGTAGGCGTGCAGCATCTTCTTACTATTCAATATTTAAATGTCACCCCCCTCTATCTTTTCGTCCATTAATGGCTGTTTTAGCTCTTTTCGGCTTGAATACTTAAATAAGTGAATGATAGTTAATGCGCGGAAGTTGCAGGATTTCATGACAGTTTTTATCATGGCAGAAGCTTTTTTAAATCCTTTATTTATTCAGCTTATAGTTGATGGCTTCGATGTTTATGAGTGTTTATCTTCTTGCTTGTATCTTTCTGGAATTCCATGGTTACACATATTGAATCTGTTTACACGGTAGTGTAGTTTGTCATCCTATTCTTAAATGCCACTTTAAAATGTTATTATGCATTTACGATGACTCTTCATTATCATTGATGTCTTTGGCTTCTTGGCCGCTTCTGTTTTGACGTAAATAATGTTCAAACTTCTTTATATGCATTTAACTCCTTCATGTTAACAAATTGTTCTACTGCTTTGCACCTTCCCTTTTAGACTGTAATTAGGTTATTTGCTTCTTTTTTTTAACTTTATGGTCTTCGCTGACTCTTTTGAGCAGCTCTTACGTTGCCATAATGGAATCCTTGCAGGTTGTAACCATCACTATTAGGAGAGGTAGCTGGGTTTCATGCATTCTTGTTGTAGATTATTGCCATGCACCTCTGTGTCAATTGGGCGGGTAAGACGAAGAGCGTGTTCAAGCTGATGCGATGTCAGCATCTAGCAGATTTGATCTATCTTCTAGTAGCCCAGATAGGCCATTGTATGCCTCCGGGCAGCGCGGGTCATATGCATCTGCTTCACTGGATGGGTCGGCTAGTTTCCGTGAGAACATGGAGAATCCAATCTTATCTTCTCTTCCTAACATGACTAGAAGTGCATCAACAATAACACAAACAGATGTCACTAACTTTTTTCAGTGCTTACGTTTTGATCCAAAAGTAATGGTGACAGAGCACAAACTCAATAGGCACAGTGATTTCAAGCGACTCACAGGTTTAGCTTTAGGCATGCCAGTAGAGGATTCTCCTGTGGTGCCTTCTAAAGGAAAACCATCCTCTTCTCCCTTCCCAGAGGAAGCCAGACGGCTGAAGGCTGGTCTTCGGGAAAGCTGCACTAAAGCTAGGTAGTTCCTATTTACCTTATCAAAAAAAAAGCTAGGTAGTTCCTAGGATACTTTGCTCCATTGTTTATGTTTACGTGGTCAACTTGGATAAAGATTTCTACTGATTTATTTCCATGGAATATCAGGGAACGTGTAAAGATATTCACCGAATCTTTATCTGTGATCAACAAATGCTTTCCAATCCTTCCATCAAGGAAGAGATCTCGGTCAGACATCTTATCAAGTGAACGACCCAATGTGGTATGTCCAAGTGACCGGTCAGTTTCAGGGGCAGGCACTGGTAAAATAGGGATTCAGAGTGGTTATGAGTTTGAGCTACAGAAATCAGAAAAAATGACGAAAAGTGCTGTTCCAAATAAGCGCACTCGAACTTCTATGGTGAATCTGAGGGTTTGTATTTTTCATTTGCAGTTTTATTGCATCCTTTTTTTAAAAAAAATAATTATTCAGTTTTTTCGAAATTGGGGATTTTCCTTTAAATGTATATTTCCTAGTTAAAATTCTCTTTCTTAATGCACCTCCAGTTACTGCATCTGTACTGATGAATAACCAGAGAGTGACACCATCCTTCCTGATTTGCTTGTTATTACTACATAAAGATTGTTGAAGGCTGGTTTATGCTATCTAAAAAGCTAATGGAGTGGGATGTTGTTGAGCGTTAGGATAGACTCTACCTTATTAACTTGCTTGTGTAGTTGTGTAATGTTGAGTGTGTTGTGAGGTGTTTTTCAGATACTTTCCTGATCTATACTTGTAATACTTCGTAAGTAAGAAGCCTTCAAAGGGATAGATAATGACTGTGTATTTGAGGAATTGTCTTTTATTTTCGTTTCAGTGGCACCCATGAGTCCCTGTTAGTATAAACGATTAGGTATCTTTTGTAGAGAATCATATTTTTGGGTAGGCCGTCCCTATTTTGGTATAGTGCTTGTATCAAGAGTTCTCTGATAAATCATGTATATTCCATATTTATTCAAGGAGGAAGAAGCAAAGAAATATAGAAGAAGTGGAGGATTCAGCAGTTTCTTATAAGTTACTGGAAGTTCTCTGTTTTCTTACCGTTAGCAGAAGTACATGTTCTTATCATAAATGTTAATAAGTTGTTATGGGTCATCCTGTTATATAAATAATCTCATCCTAGTAATGTAGAGTTGTGTTGTAATCATCTGTTGTATGCATTGTGTTGTAATCATCTGTTATATGCAGACAGATTGTGTCTCTCTATCATTAATAATATCAGTATAACTTCTATCTATTTATCCATTACTGAACATCTGTTTCTATTATTGTCGCACATCAATTAGATTGTATTTCTTATAAAAATAATAAAAAGGAAATTAAAAAATGTTTGGTTATGAAGTTCCTTTTCTTATGATATCCCTATTTTATCTTATAGGTAGATTCCTTTTAAGATGCTTCTTTCTCATTATGGATGGATGGATCTTGAATTTCTTTCCTTGTTCTTGATGCCATTTTTGGCTAGAGAACATGCTTCTTCACCTTAATTTATTCATTTTCATTCATCAACTATGCATGGAACCAGTTCCGACATCCTCAAGACTGATGGATATGTTTTGTTGAATTAGCCGGAGGTAAGAGCAAGCATTCCATCAAGGCCATCTGGGAATATGGATAGAGATAGGGAGATATTGAGACTTCCAAATAGTAGCACAGTTCAGGGAGTGGACCGGACATCATCCATTGCTGTAGAGGGCTGGGAGAAGTCTAAGATGAAAAAGAAACGGTCTGGAATAAAGCCAGATACTACTGGAAGCTCCTCGACATCAAAACCTATTGATGGCCACAGGGAACCAAAGCAAGGATTGCCGTCCCGTCTTGTAGCTGATGGCCGCTTGAGGCTTAGTGATACCCATGGCTTCAGGTGTTGTGTCAACTATCAATGACAAATTTAACCTCCATCTTTGATACGTGTTCTTAGATTTTGATTTGTCTTTATCTGCCCGTTTGCTGTGAGAATGTATAGACGTATGTGAATTGCTGATTTTATATTGTTAGATTACCTTTCTTTGCTGTGGTCGCGGTATTGTTTGGACTCTGGTAGCACATTTTATCTGAGAAACCTTGCTATAAATTATATTAGGAGCAGTGAGCACTGATTCAAAGAGCAGCAAATCCTATAGTAGAAGTAAAAATATGCTTCCTAACCTCCCCAAGGATTGGGTTGACAGAGAAAACATTTAGGTGCATAATTCGGTGATTGTCTCCTTGAATTTGCAGCAGAGCGTGCTTGTGGGGTCATATGAAGAAAGGGGTACTGAATTAGACAATGGTTGAAAAGATAGTCCTTTCACCATAATGGGGCAATGGTTGAAAAGATAGTCCTTTCACCATAATGGGGTTAAACTGAACTCTCAGTTACTTGTTTATTTATTTGTTTGTCTGCTTTAGCCATGCTTTGTATCCCATGTTGCCTTATCTTTTATTCAGATAAAGTTGATGTCAGTTGAAGAGAGTGGTAAGTTTTACCGCTCGGTGTGTCTATTGTGCTGGAAATATCAATTAGATATATTTGTATTTGGGCTAGCTTTACCAATCAATTTTTTTTCTTTCTAAATTAAATATTGAGAACCCAAGTCAAGAGGGAATACTTATCTAGAAACTTGCTCTCTCTATCTCACAGGTTGATTATCTGGGAAATAATAATTGTAGTTGAGATTAAAAGGGAGAGCATCATTTTTTATAGAAAGTGTAAATGAATAAAAGTTATAACCATGTCTGTAGTGAAAGAAATTTCCAAATACCAAGAATCAATTGGTACCCACTTGTAATCTTTCTTTCCTTGGTTGTTCAAGATCATTCTTGTTATAGACGAACTGATAAGTATTAGCCTTGTTCTATACTCTGAACTGACTTTTATTATTTTCAAGTAGACCTGGAGCTGCTCCAGGAAGTACTGGAACTGGAAAAAATGACTGTGTATCACAGCAAGCGCCTTTAGGAATGAGATCTTCCATGTCTAAGGTTGACCAAGATAACAGTCTCCATCTCATTGATAGAAGAGATCAACAGCCTATTGGTCCAGAGAAAGAAAGGGTCAAGATCAGAGCTATTAAAAAGTATGGGACACAACTTCTTTTATACTTCCTTTCTTGTTCATTTTGGTTGAATGTGTACAATGTAACTTTTGCAATTTCATCTATGCTCTTATGCCTTTGAAATCTTTGTTATGAGAGATATCCTTCTTTAGGGTTTATTTTCCTATACTTTTACTTTCCTTAGATGTTCATTTTATTCTATTTATGCAGTAAAATGAAGGCAGCTGCTCGAGAGAATTTCACATCTGCTAGTCCTACTTTAAGTACAAAAGTAAAATCTGCTGCCCGTGCTCCACGATCAGTTTCAGGTGTTGCACCAAAATTGTTTCCATTGGTTCAACAGGCAGCTGCTGCTAATGATTGGGAAATCTCTCAATGCACAAGCAGATTTCCATCTGCTGTTGGGGAAGGTAATCGTAAACGCACCCCTTCTATGAGGTCGTCATCACCACCTGTTGCTCAGTGGGCGAGCCAAAGGCCCCAGAAGATCTCTCGACCCGCAAGAAGGGCTAATTTTCCTATCGTTCCCAATAATGATGATATCCCTTCTCTTGATAGCACAAGCGATGCTCTCAGTAATGAAAGGCGTCTTTGTGGTTCTTCCCCTCAACAAGTCAAATTAAAAAGTGATCACTTCTCTTCAGCTGCTTCTGAAAGTGAGGAGTCCGGGGCTGCTGAAATCAAGTCCAAGGACAGGAGCAACAGGTCTGATGAGGCGGATGAAAAATTTGGGCCCCCGGTTCAGAAGATGTCTTTGCTGCTTCCACCAAGGAAAAATAAGAGGGCTAGTGGGGAAGATCATGGAGATGGTATTCATAGACAAGGGAGGACTGGGAGGAGGTTTACTGCCACTAGGACTCCAATGCCATTGATGGTTGAGAAGCTTGGAAATGTTGGAACAGCAAAACAACTCAGAAGCTCTAGACACGGTCTTGATAAGACTGAAAGGTTGAACCTTACCTCGATATGTTTATGGTTGAGCCTTTTCTGCCATATTTAATGCGGATGAAATAACTATTCTTCATTTACATGACTATTTACGCAGCAAAGCAGGCCGACCTCCTACCAGAAAGCTCGCTGATCGTAAGGCTTACAAACGACAGAAACAAGCGACAATGAGTGCCTCTGCTGATTTTCTAGGTAGTTATAGCAGCAATGTAGCTGGATTGTATAGGTTTTGAGTCACTCTCCATTCTGGTTGTTCACTTCTCTTTTCATTTCTCTTAGTTGGTTCAGATGATGGGCATGAAGAGCTTCTCGCTGCTGCAAGTGCTGTTACCGACACTGGTACACTATCAACCCCCTTCTGCTCTTGTTTTTCTGCTAACAAATCCATCTTTTTAGCAGGAACTGGACATGTTTAATTTATGTTTCTTTGAAAAATATGTTTTTTTGATGGACCTGTATTTATTGCAGCTCAAGCCCTCTCTAGCTCATTCTGGAAGCAGATGGAGCCACTTTTTCGATTTATATCGGAAATAGATACAACCTTTTTAAGGCAGCAGGTGATAGATGTTTTGTTTTGTGGATTATGTTATATTTGCCTATAATACTTGGTTAACTTCTGGAAGTTGCTAGTTATTCTGCAAAAAACATCTAGCTATGACGATAAGAACAAATTGGTTCCCGTCTTTGTCAACTGCTGAACTGACAGAAACTAGCGTCATATTTTCTGCTGGCATGTGAATTGGAAACTTTTGGCCTGACTATTTGCATTTCATAAGTTTCCGTGGTTGGTGGGTTTTGAGGGGTGGGGGTGGGGAGGGGGGGTGGGAGGAGATAAGGAGGTCCTTTACTTGCCTATTATCATGTACTCCCTTTGTTTCAATTTATGTGATTCTATTTCCTTTTTTGTCCGTTTAAAAAAGAATGACCCCTTTCAAAATTTGTAAATAATTTAATTTAAACTTTCCATTAACCCTTAATGAGAAGCTTTTATAGCCACAAATATGTTATGGTATGTAAGATGACAAGTTTCAAAAGTCTTATAGCCACACAAGTATTATGACATGTTTAAGGCTGCAAGTTCCTAAAGCCTTCCTTTCTTTCTTAAACTATGTGCCAGTCAAATAGGTTCACATAAATAGAAATGGTGGGTGTATAGAGTTTGGTTAGTTATGATACATTCTTTTATTCCTTCTACACAACATATTTCTTTTCTGTATGGAGTGGAGTGGTGGTTGCCTTTGCCTCCATCATGTGATTATTATAATCGTATGCAGTACTAATTGATGTTGCTAAGGTTAATTTTATAAGTTCTCTTTTAAAGTAACAGACCAGGAAAGGATTGCCATAATGTATATCCAGTTTTGTCATTTGTATGGTTATAGAACATCAAATAGAAGCGGAGCAGCAAATGATGTTGAGATCGTTTGATATCTTTTATTATAAGTATTTAGTGCATGAGAAGTTGTGCTAGAGTTGGTAGGGATTGTTAACTGCTATCATGGTTTTTCCTTAAACTTGTCGAGCTTAATAATTTATTTACATACAAAAGATGCCCTCTATCTTGAGCTTATGCTCTATCTTGAGCCGAGGATCTCTCGGAAACAGCCGCTCTACCTACCAAGGTAGAGGTAAGGTCTGCGTACACTCTACCCTCCCCAGACCCCACGTTGTGGGATTTCACTGGGTATGTTGTTGTTGTACATACAAAAGATGCCCACTTTTCTTCTTTCTGCTTTGGAAATGGTGTTTGGGTTTGTTGTTGTTGGGGTGGGGGGGAGGGGGGTAATCCATGCCATCAATCTTGTAGAGGAGCAACCGATTCTTTTTAATGGTACTTTGAAGCCGAGGTTTCTGTTTTCTGTATTCTAAAGAATTCTTTGAAGAGAGAATATTTTATTATTAAAGAAGAATATTGTATATTATAATTTTTTTTTCAGCTTTAGCTTATAAAAATATCATTAAAACTTTTAAGCTCGAGTTTCGCATGCTTTTTGGCTCTCCGCTACCTGGTCCTCATGGGTCATCTTGTCCCATTGCTGCATTTTTCTCTTTAACTAGTGGAGGAGGGGGGTGGTTGCATGTTTCTTTGTGGGGAGGGGGAGGGGGTTTGTGAGAGTGGTGGGATATGTGCATAGCTTTCCACAGTTACTGTCCTGAGATATGTTTTGCATTTATCATAACTGTATACTTGGCAATGCTATGTTTACCTACTGGCTCTGAAGGATTTTGCTTGATCAAGATTAAGAATGTGTTTGACCATATCAAAGTTGCTTAAATATCATCAGATTGGCCATTCCTCTAGTTATGGTTTTTGCTGGATGGACTAATCTTCATTGTTCTCGTAGCAGGTAAATCATGAGACCAACCTGGCAGGACCAGTATCTGACCCTTGTGATACCGATGGTTCCAGTTTACTGTCAAATGGTTTTGGGTTGAGTGAGTTTGGGGGAGATACAAATGAAACACCAAGTCTAGAAAGTACCCTGGACCATATGGTATCTGGAAAGAGTAAACATAAGGGTATTTCCTTGTACCAAAGAGTGATGGCAGCTCTAATACCTGAAGATCTTTATTGCAGTGAGAATGGAGATCTCAATTCTGATAGTTATCGATCTGGATTTGAAATGGAGATGAATTTAGAATCAGATACTTCTTGTGCACAATTATTATATGGCAGTGAAACTTCCAAATACCCTGCCTCTAATGGATACATCATAAATGCTTGTGGGGGTCCCTTTGATAATGTGGAGCAAGTCATGGACTATAATAATGTTACATCTGCTTCAGACATGGGGGATTTTCTAAACTATGACCATTCACAAAAATCTTTACTTCCACAACAGCGAATCTTGCCTGGCTTTGTCTGTTCTGAGTATCAGTATAATGAGATGTCTATTGATGAGAAACTTCTTCTTGAGATTCACTGTATTGGATTATATCCACAATCAGAGGTAGGTTTCAAGGATCCTCAACATGTTGTATGGTGATAGTTCTGTATTTTGTGCTTTCTCACTTCGATTTACTGTTCCTTGGTATGCTAATTGTGTATGGTGGTCTACGCAGTCTGATTTAGCACATACAGGGGATGAAGAAATCAGCGCGGACATGAGTAGAGTGGATGAGAAGCACCAGGAAATGGTAAGTCTTATTCTGAATTGGTAGATTCTTAAGTAATCTCTCTTCTCTCTGCCTCTGTTTCTTGTATCCTGCTTAAAGCCGTCTAACAGGACGGGACATTTTAGGGGGACGGGATGATTTCTTAACGGGATAGGGGTGACTGGGACCTTAGCGGGCTGGTACTGGCGGGACGAACCCCTCGGCCCGTCCCATCCAACTATACTTAGGGGCAGGACGGGACAGGTCGGGGGCCTAGTGGAATTTTTAAATTTTTTTAAAATTTGTATTAATTTAAATATTTAAGCACTAAAAAATTATAAAAAAGATGATAGTGTGATATAAGACTACATAAGTTTAGTAAATGGACACAAATTTAAAATAAACTTTAAACTTAAATTGATAACATTGCAAAATCAAAACATACAAACATGATTTTCTAATTAAGTGGGATGGGACGGGGGACGGGACGAGTTTAGTGGGACGTGACAGGGAGGACAAACCCCTAGGTCCGTCCCATCCCACTAAGCTAATGGGAAGGGACGGTACCGGGACAGGATGGGATATCCTGTCCCATTAGACAGGCTTAGTCTGGCTCACTGTTCCTCTTGCTTGTCTTGATTTGTTGAGCCAACTGCTGCTGGACCAAAAGTGAGTCAGCTTTCAAACCTAAATCAATTCACATTCTATCATCACTTACTGAGGGAAAATTGGATATTTAGCATGGAGGTTGGATACCTCTTCAAGGAATAACATTGAGATGCTCTTTGAATGAGAATCCTCCATGAGCTCGGGAAGTTTCTTTAATGCTTTAAATTATGATTTGAGTATCCAAAAATGGGTCAGTACACCAAAAGCATCTTTGCACAAGGTTCTAGCACCATGCCAAATGCGTATGAAGGAGAAGCGCGAAGGTGTTTTGGAAAAGGGAAATGAACTTCTCACTCGTAAGGAGGAGGAAAGCAACAGATTCTAGTGGGAGCTTTTCCTTTAACTTTTATAGAGCTTATTGATTTTTCCTCTTGTGAGTCCTATATTTCTGAAGTTTAAGTAGTTTCCTTCCGCTATCGTTCTTATCTATATTGGTTACGGTGCAGTCGGGGTGTTTGAACCACTGAAGTGCCTTTGCCTATCAGCCTGCTGTCTTTTATCCTTTTATTGGTGCTTTACCGTTCTCATTTGAAATAAGAGTTTTTGCTCTTTTTGAGTATCATAATGTATTTACTTTTACTTTTATGGAGTGTGCAACCTATTTAGATTGTCTCTGCTGGGAGCCTTTCTCATGTGAGTGCTTGTTGCATAGGTTTCTAAGAAGAAAGAGATGCTGGGAAAGCTGTTGAATTCAGCAGCAGAGTCGAGGGAGTTTCAAGAAAAGTATTATGCTTCTTTCAGATGCATAACTTTGATCCTTGTGTAACACCATCCATTGACATAATAACTCAAGCATTTAATTGTTTTATAGGGAGTTCGAACAGCATGCTCTTGACAAACTTGTGGAAATGTTATACGAGAAATATATGGTAGGTTGAACATTTTAATCAATTCCTTTCCTGGTTGTTAGATTTTCCTCCAAAATTTAATGGGATAGCTGTAGTTAAATACTAATGGATGAATGGGGGATCAGAGTTCAGATATCTGTTTATGGTATCAACTGATTGTTAAATTAACATAGCTTTGGGACTTACACTTCCTTTTTCATCTTTTTGAGGTGAGTGTTTTATCTCCCTCTGAAAAGACCTTGAACTGAGTACCTAATGGTAGATTTAGGTGCCTTATTACTGTGGAAAAATATCCCCCTTGGTTTAGATGCATAACTTTTCCTTCAATTCTACTCAGCACTTTACTCAGAGTCAATCTCCGTTCTTTGCTTTCCATATTTCTCATAACCAGAAACAGACTGCCTTGATATCAAACCAACTTTTGCCTCCAAGGTAAGAGCAGGAAACAAAAATGCTGCAGTGTTCTACATATAATTCATTGCACACAAATGTTAGACGAGTTGATATTCCCTCTCTCTGTCTATCTGTCTGTGTCTTTGTGAAATCACAGTGTCCTTAATTGATTTCAAGACTATTCTGCTTGTGTACGTCTCTAGTTCTGTCTTGTTCTGCAATCATATAGGTTAGTATTGTGTTATCCTGGTTGCTAATGGTATCATCTATCTTTAATATCTTCTTTTCATGTACTGCGTTACAGAATTGTGCTGACTCTTGCATACTGCCTCTAGTAGTTGATAACAAAATAGTGTCTGTACTGTTGCAGTGTAAAGCTGTCCTTAAACTCGTAAAATTTGAATGATGAAAATCATTCATTGACATTGTGTTGCCTTGACAGAGTTGTTGGGTTCCAAATGTGCACGGTGCAAAGAGTGCTAGTGGGAAAATGGCCAAGCAAGCTGCCTTAGCGTTGGTCAAGCGAACTTTGGATCGATGCATAGAATTTGAGGAGACAGAAAAGAGCTGCTTCGGTGAGCCGTTGTACAAGGATATGTTCCTTTCTGCTATATCCCGCCTTAGTGATGGACAAACAGATTCCAACACTGACAGTGAAGCTGCAAAATCTTATTTTAGCCCACAGCAGAGCCCTTCTCGAAACCAGGATATACTTTATGAAGCCAATTTATATTCTGAAGCAAGTAGAGTCAAGCGGAGGGAGTTGGAAGATGTCCTTGGTACTAGCATTGCTGCATCTTCTGGTGCTCTGTCAGGTGTTGGAAGTTCACTTTCAAGCAGTGCAAAAGGGAAGAGAAGTGAGAGGGACCGAGAAGGAAAAGGAAACGGCAGAGAGGCATCATCTCGCAGTGGATCAATAAAGATTGGTCGACCTGCCTCTTCCAATGTTAAGGGAGAAAGAAAGCCTAAAACAAAATCTAAGCTGAAAACTACTCAATTATCCACTTCTGTCAATGGCCTTCTAGGCAAGATGTCAGGGCAACCTAAAGCACCAGCATCTTCAATAGTGAATTCAAGTGATATCATTTCCAGTGGCACTGGCAAGGATAAGAATGATTATGACTTGGATGAATTAGAGGATCCCATTGATTTATCTGGTCTGCAACTCCCTGGTATGGATGTTTTAGGTGTCCCTGATGACCTTGACGGTCAGGGACAGGACATAGGTTCATGGTTGAACATAGATGATGATGGATTGCAATATGACGACTTTATGGGCCTTGAGATTCCAATGGATGATCTGTCAGAATTGAATATGATGGTTTGAAGTCATCTTTGCTATAATTCCCATTGATTGCCAATTTCTGGAGGAATGGGATACTGTGACTGTCAGTCCATATTTAGGGCTATATATTCTTTCAGATAATCGTACACGACTTCATTTTTGAGTGAACTCTCCCACTCTATTGGGTTTTATCCCTTTCAACTTACTTTTGACTGTAAAAATTTTGTACAACTTTTAAGATAGTATTGTAGTTATAGTATCATAGATATGCTGTATTTTAGCAATACAGGTAAGGAAATGATGTCCTCTGTACATATATTGTAAGTGCTCAATAAAACCACTTTATTTAAGTCATCTCATCCTTCTGTTACCAGTTTCAATGTTGCCTGATTATAGATGTTCAGATGTTCATTTTGTCTTATTTGGTAAATATCTTCTACTATCTAGCATACTATGCATTTGCTATCATGATCACACTTTTTTGGTGTTTATATGATTCAGGAACTCTAAACATATGGTTTGCGATTGTAGGATAAGCTCTCATCGCTTATGGATGATCTATTGGTGGTTCTCATATTGCTATCTATTACTATAAGGAGCTAACCTGTATTGCTAAAACCTGCAAGTTCCATGCCCTGTCTATTAGGTGCTCCTGTTGTCTGTAGGATATCAATTCGCAAGGAATCTTTAACATCAAAGCAAAGCAAAGCAAAATGCACCTCAAGCATATCATGGGCAATGAAAAATTGTGTTCTTCACGATATTACTTTATGGCCGTTATATTTAAACTGACTGGTTTTGTATTACCTCTGACTTGAAATATGATGACAGATTCCCTCCTCACTTGATAACTGTGATGGAAAACCGTCTTTTAACTCGACGAGCATTTGGAGTACATCATCCTGTGGAGGTAGCATTCTGTCTATTGCTTTTATATCAGTCAAGTCTGGCTGTATGTTCTTAATCAAAAAAATTCTGGCTGTACATGGGATCTTCGCTGTTTGAATTCTGTCTTGCATGCCTCTGAAGATTCTGCGTTTATGTTATTTTTGTTATTGGATATGGTAACATGGTGACTCGATACCGAAACCATACTGGTTGCATTTTTGTTCTTTTTTATTTTAGTGATTATATTTCCATAATTCTTGAGCCGAAATTTGCCATAAGATTGAGAATTTTGAGGGAGATGAAGATAGAGAACTACTGTAGACGCTGCTTGAAGACAGGGTCAGATAGTACCAGCGTGAGCAATAGTTGCTGCTGGCCATCTAACCTATCACAAAAAAAAAAGTTGCTTCTGGCCATCTATTTGCCAGACTTCTAGGAGTTTTCTCTGCCATATCAGTTAAAATATTTCCTGTATTAGGTAACACACTCGACCATTTCCATGCTGCTGGACAATTTGAACATGGAAGCAGCAGAAGCAGATGGATAGCTAGGGTCGGGAAAATCAACATGGAAGCAGGGGAAACAAAAGCTAAGGTAGTAGCATCAGCACTAAGGATCTTGGAAATTGTTGATGGAGAAATTTTAGTTTGATGCTTGGTGGGACACTTTGACAGAGTAGAGATCCCAAAACAGACCGTGGTATGGAGATGGGTATATGGAAAATGGGGAAAAACCATTGGAGCCTTCAAGTTGACCAATCATCAATTCTTGTTTGAGTCCCCATCTAGGAAAATGGCGGAACATAATCTGATCGGAGATTGGAAATGGCAAGAAAAATTCTGAAGTTAACCTGGCGGTCACCGTCATCTAGATGCGTTCCGGAAGAGTATCAGTTTGCTTGCTGGAACATGGATTAGAGTGCTGGGCTTGCCTTTACATCTATGGACAAAAGAAATTATGAGAGCAATAGGCGACAAATGTGATGGATGTATTGAAAATGAAGAAGAAATTGAGCTTAAAAAATCAAATGTGTTGGGCTAAAATTAGAGTGAAGGGGATGATGAAGCAGATCCCTTGAGTCGTTGACATTGACGGGGAGGATTATTCTTAGTATTCTCCGATTTGGAGTGAATCTTTGGTACGGTTTTGCAAACGACGACAAGTGGGTAAGGAAAGGGGAGTACCTGGGATCTATGGTGGTGGTAGTCTGGATCTAGGAATTGATGGGGAGGGGAGCTACAAAAAAGGAGATTTTTTGAATTTAAAATGAAGACACGTGGGGCAGATACAACTTTGGATAAGGAGGGGTCTGATGTGCTAAAAGATGTGGGTCAGGGCAAAATTAGTAGGCCAAATTTAAATAGAGTGGTCTATTTAGATAATGGGCCAGAGAGAGTTAGTGAGTTGGGTAGTCCATCCATTCTATTAAGAAAGAGTGTGGATATATATAAAACGGACGAATATGTCCTCACAAATTATTAGCCAGTTTGAGCTAAGACAAAGATGGTAGTGGAACAGATGATTTTCATAGATCCAATGATGGAAGAGAGCAATCAAACTTTCTATTGAAATTGTTTCTGCGATACCGTTGATGAGGTCGAAGCTAGGAGAATGCATGGAGGAACAAGAAACATTGCAACTTAGAATGGGACCCAAAGACATGCAATTAACCGAAGTGCCAAACTCTCGATCAGAAAAGGGGGAAGATGAGGAGAAAGTAGGAAAAATAATGGAGGGGAAAATCAAGTATGCATGGAGAGAACAAGGCGATGATTCAGATCACTGGCAGGAGAAGAAGAGATTCCACTGAAAATCCAGGTACAAAGAGATAAGTCTGGAGCAACTCTATGGGTTCATTGGAATGTGATGAAGATGAGTAAGAAATTTAGGGTTATTTTTCAAGGTTGCGAATGGGATGCTTTATCTCTCTTTATGAAGATTGATAAAAGAAGACGAGAGAATATTTTGTCAAAGAAATTTTCTCAAAAGAAGATAGGGAATGGGGTGGAGTGTAGATGTGCTAGTGCTATGATTAAACCTAGGGGGCATAAAGGGGTACAGGGGTTGATATGCAACATTAGATGTAAGAATGGAGAACCAAGGAAATGGGGGGAAGCTTATAAAATCAGGAGATCAATGAAGACATTATTTCATGGAATGTGAGGGGATTGAAGGAAATGGGGGGAAGCTTATAAAATCAGGTGATCAATGAAGACATTATTTCATGGAATGTGAGGGGATTGAATAGAAAGGTAAAAAGGGATGTTGTAATTTGCAAAATTGTTGTTGGGGAAATAGAAGGCAGATGTGATGGTTCTACAGGAGACAAGTTGGAATGAGATGTGAGCTGCTATATAAGACATATGGGGAAGCAGATGGGTAGATTATGTGCGTCTAGTGGCAATTGGTGTTAGATGGGGTATAGTAATCACGTGGGACAAAAGAGGATACAAGGGAGACTTTAATCAATACAGGTAGCTACAGTATGTCATGCCAAATGACTTGTTTGAATCAGAACTTCACATGGTGTATCATATGAGTATATGGCCCTAACTGCAGAGAGGAGAGACGATTATTATTAGTAGGAACTGGCTGCTACTAGGGTAGATTGTAAGGGCCCTTGGGTTGTCTGTGGGGATTTTTAACATTACAAGGTTCACAAATGAAAGAAGTAACAATTCTAATCTCACTAGAGCTACAAAGGAGAAGTAAGAAATCATACAAGAGCTAGAACTAGTGGATCTCCATCTGTTTGGTGGCTCATATACTTGGAACAGAGGGAACAATCAGAACGAGGCTTCCAAGATTTACAGGATCCTTTTTTCCCCCCCAGAGTGGGATGAGAGTTTCAAACACATCAGACAATCCACACTTCCAAGAGTGGTATCTAATCACAGTCCTATTTTGTTACAGTGTGGGGAAGGGGTTGTAAATAGAAAAAATGCAAATTTGAAAGTTAGTGGTTATTGATAGAAGGTTTTAAGGAGAAAGTGAAGGAATGGTGGGGGGCATTCAGGGTGACTGGCAGACCAGATTTTATCCTAGCTACCAAACTGAAAATGTTGAAGGGGAAGTTAAAGATGGAATCTGGCAAGTGGCAGCTTGGAAAGAAAGAAGAGTGATATCCTAGATAGGATAGCTCAACTGGACAAGGTACAGGAACTGAGGGTTCCTTCGGATGATGAATTAGCTCAAAAGGCTAACTTTAGCAATGGAAGTATAAGAAATTGCAATACACGAGGAGGTAGCGTGGAGACAGAGGTTCAGAATCCTTTGGTTGAAGTAGGGAGATAAGAACACAAAATTCTTTCATAGGATGCTAATGCACACAATCACATTGATGAACTGCTGATAGATGGAGCAGAGATCACTGATCCTGAAGCTATTTGAAAATAATTAACTTTTACTAGAAGTTATACATTGAGACAGAGACATGGAGACCACAGTATAATCTGGAGAATTCTCAGTGTATTTCTGTGGAGGAATAAGGGTGTTACAAAGGAGAGCTTTGAGGAACAGGAGGTTCCTGACTGCATCAAGATGTGAGGCAGAAAAGGCTCCAACCTGATGGGTTTTCTATGGGTTTCTTTTATGCATGCTGGAAGGTGGTTAAGGGAGGTATTATGTAAACCATTCAAAATTTCCTTTCACAAGAGTATCTTGATAAAAGTTCTGATGCTACATATGTAGTTTTGATTCCGAAGAAGAGGGGGCTAAAGAGTTAAAAGGATTTCAAAACCATAAAGCTTAATTGGAAAATGTTTATAACATTGTCCCCAAGATTTTGGCTGAAAGGTTGAAGAATATGGTGGATAAACTGGTAAGCAAGCAACAAATGACCTTTATTAAGGAAGGCAAATAGTGGATAACAGTTCTAATTGCGAATGAGAGTGTTGATTCAAGAACGAAGGGTCAGGAACCGGGGTTATTATTCAAGCCGAATACATAACACGACCATGTAAATTGCGATTTTCTCATTAACCTAAGGGACATGGGTTTTGGGAACAAATGGATAATTATGGTATGTATGTCGTCTATCAATATGACATCTATGTTCCGGTTTAGTGTTACGTGTAGGGTCCTGTCCCTTGATTTCCCGCTATTATCAGCTACTTATACTCTGATTGTCGTACTAGTTTGATGCATCTACTATTAAAATTTTGCCATGTTCTCTTTACTTTACCTTACTTTACTTTCTTCAAACCTTCGCTCACCTATTGTTGTCATGTTTTCTCTTGAGCCGCGGGCTTTCGGAAACAACCTTCCTACCACCAAGGTAGGGGTAAAGTCTGCCAACACTCTACCCTCCCCAGACCCTACCTAAGTGGGATTACACTGGGTATGTTGTTGTTTTGGTTTACTTATGCACTTGGGTATAAGTAAATCTGGGACACCTGGGATGTTTTAGAAGGTAATGAACTTTGTACCTGTACTTCACATTAGAACATTAACTGACAATGATATCATGTTGTATAGCAAATGCTTAATTAGGAAACAATGGTTAGAATCAGAAGGAAAGTTTATGTACATTATGTAGTGTTATTCTTGTGTTGTACTAGTAGTGTGATTATAAGTTTCTGTTTTTTTTTTTCAACATAAGTTTCTGTTTTCTTAAGTTTGTTCTTATTTGCAACTTTTTTTTAGAACTTCCTGGTTTGAGCTTGAAGCATTGCAAGAAGAGAGTGATACCAATCGGGGAGGTCGATCATTCCACAAAAGGGAGGTCTATTGCCAAAGGAGATTGAGGATAAAGAAGTCCAATTTAGACCATGCGGTTGATGGACGAAAGTTTGAAAGAGGATTGTGAAGAAGTTTAAAGAACTTTTTTCCGGAATTGAACTATGACGAATATCTCAAGAAAGGATAAACACTTTGGAGATGTTATAGCTAGTGCTGTCGCATTCCAAGCTATAAAACAAAACCTGGAAAAACATCTTTGAGTACACAACCAGCTAATGTGCAACATCTCATTTCCATTGAAATTCAGCCCAACTTAATGTTTTAAGCTTAGTTTTTGAAGGCCCAACGTTTTGTATATTTTAAAGGTACAATGCTTTCTATTAGTTTCTAATTGTCCCAAGACCTAAACACTAGTATAAATAGCTAAATTTCTTTTAAATTAGTTGAGCTGGAAGAATGTTGAAAGCGTTTTCTTGAAATGAAGTTGCTCCACTTTCATTTTTGTTTTTCACTGTTTTTAATTTTTTGATATTCCTTGTATCTTTCGTAATTAGATAAAAACCCAAGTAAGTTTCACCGTATCTTTCGCAATTAGATAAAACCTAAACCCAAATGTATGAATTGACTCAAAGGGCCTGTTGTTTATTATCCTAGAGAAGTATTTAAATTCATTAATATATACTACTTAATAAATACAATAATGTCTTTCACCATCGCGCAAAGTGGTTGTTGCCACTCCAAATGTACTAGTTTTGTTTTAATTAAAAGAGGAATAAGAAATTCAGGTCGGAAAAAACTGGATGCTATTTCATTGTTTGCCAAGGTTGAAGTTGGTAGTGGTTTGGGGTTGGGGGCGGAGGGGACAAATTGAGCCATGAAAATACTATTCACCTAATCCGTTTATCCGTTTAAGTTTGACCGTGAATCCGTTTAAGTTTGACTGTGTCATTGACTTGTTCGTCTATGAGTTTTTTTTAGTATTTTTGCATGTCGGCTAAAATTAATTACGAGCATTAGTCAAAATATATAAAGTTTATAAATTGATTGGGTATATTTATGTATATTATATGATTAAGTAATACCTAATATACATAACTTATGATTTTCTAGTTATTTTGTAAATTATATTACTGAAAGACATTGGCTCTCTTTATTTATTGGCTCAACTCATTTTAATAAGCCAATTCCACTTCTAAAAATTGAAATGATATGTAGTTCATATTGACTCAAGAAAAATCTTGTTAGAATATTTTCAAAAAGATATTTTTCTGTGTTATGTCATATATAGTTACAATAGAGATTAAAAAGATTATTAGGTATTTAAAAAATTATGTAAGAACAAATAAACAAATTTAAAATTTAGTAAGAACTGAAAAAATTAAGTTATGTTATATTTTTAGCCTATTTCAGCTCAACTAATTTAAACCAAATTACTTTTAGATGATCAATCCGTTTATTTATTAACTCAATCTATTTTGGCCTATCCAAATTCAATCCACCAACCATTTAACACCTCTAGTGGAGGATATAAATAAAACTATGTAGGGCTGGTCAGTGGGCCGGGTCGGGCCGGTCCCGCCCCGAACCCGACCAGTTAAAAAAAAAATCGGTATTGGGACTCGAATCGGGACGGGACAATGTCTCGTCCCGACTCAGTCCCGCCTGTCCCGGCCCGATCCCGCCCGACACCCCCTTCCCCCCTTTTGCAAAAATAACCGTTGCACCAACGATCATATTACATTTTGACTGTTGTGCAACGGCCATTTTTGGCCTCCCCCCTCCCCCAACCCCCTACCCGCTTAATATTTATTTTTAACCCATAAGTTATTATATTTACACTTTAACCCAATTTTCCAACTATAAATACCTCATTTTCTTTTCATCTTTCTCACAAATCTTCCTACAATCTCTCTAATCTCTCAATCTATCTCTCTACAAATCTACATTGTCTACTAAATATTCAATTTTATTTATTCATTTGGGAATTAGGAGTGAAGTTGGCAACTAGCTTGAGGATCTTCCATCGAGTAAAGTTTCAATTTTCAACCTCTCGATTACACGTCGACGTTACGTCGGCGTTTGGTACATTCGTTCCTTCATTAAATTATTATTGTCTGTTTATTTTATTTAGCGCACTTAATTTCATTTACTTTAATTATTTATTAATATAATTATAAATTTATAATGGTAGGATTTAAACGTATGCTTACGGGTAGGGGTCAGGCTTCTTCTAGTACAGGCAACAAGGGCAAGGGTACTTCTTCTAGTCATCTTATTCTTACACATGATGATTTTGTTGATACTAAACATTTTTCCTACAATACCATTAGATTTAGACGAGGAGATATTTTCTGGAACTTAAGAAGACTTTAATTTAGACGATAATCTAGATGATACACCCACTAATGTTGATGACAACACACCCACTAGTGCACCTTCAACTGAAATGCCTCCTATTCCCCCTAGTATGAGACGAGGTCCAGCAAAACGACCATTAAAATCAGATGCATGAATATTTTTTGATAAGGACGTAGAGAATCAAGTATCTAGATGTAAAATTTGTAAAGATGTTTTAAATTTAAAACTGGAAAAGGTCACGGTGGGACGGGGGGTTTAATGAGACACGTAGTAAGGGCTCATCCAGCTAGGTATGCCCAATACGAGGCTTCAAAACCGGGTGCGCAAACGTCCGCTCCATCGGGACAAGGTTCACATATTGATACTGTCCCGGACCAAGTGCAAGGTCAAATTAACCCTATGACGGAGGGAATTGTAGGCCCTAAATACAATAAACATAGAGATAGGGAAGCAATAGCAAAATTAGTTGTTGTGGAGGGTTTGCCTTTTTCATTTTCTTCATCTCTCGGTTTTATTCATTACATTAGAGATTTGTATAATCCTGCTTTTAACGGTTTTCCTAGATCAATTGTTAAGAGAAATGTATTTAAATTTGCACATGAATATCAACAGTATTTACGTTATTCATTATATCATTTTAATGGCAAAGTGGCTATCACTTCTGATATAGGCTGTAGTACTAACGACCATGATTATTTAACGGTAACTTGTCATTGGATATATTATAAATGGTCTATGCAAAAACGTATCTTAGCGTATAGATATATAGATGATAGGCACACTGGTAATTTTATTGCAGAAAATATTTATCAAGCGTGCGATTATTACGGAATAACCTATAAAATTATGACTATTATATTAGATAATTCTTCTTCTAACAATTACGCTATTACAATTTTAAAAAATAGTTTAACTCCATATTTTCCAGATCATTTTCATATAAAATGCGCGTGCCATATATATATAACTTAATTGTAAAGGATGATCTATTACTTTTTGAAGACATTCTTAGTAAAATACAATTTGCTATAAACTTTATTTTTAAAAATAATAGAATACAACGAAGAAAAGAATATAAAAAAACATATCACGATTGTCAACTACCTTATAGAAAAAATCCAGAAGAAGTACCCACTAGGTGGAATTCTTTATACGAGCAACTACTTGTTGCTTATGACTATAGAAAACCTATAACTTTATTTTTTAACTCTCATAATCAAAATTCAGCTTATATGGTTGTATATAGCGATTGAGTAGAAATTTCCGAACTTATTGTATTTTTAGAGAATTTTTTTCAAGCAACAAAAGAATTTTCCTGTATATATTATCCTACTATTTCAACTATGTTGTTTTATATAGCTCTAATATTTTTATTACTTACTGAATATATGGAAAAATCAGCTTACATGGCAGCTATTAAAAAAATGTTTATCAAACTTAAAAAATATTTTATTCCTATTCCCATTATTTATATTATTGGTGCTGTATTAAATCCGACTATTAAAATAGACGGTACTAAATCACTTATTGAAACTATTTACGATTGTATAGAAGTATTACCACCTCCAAGTCCCAAAAATTCAATTCACCCACCACCTATTGAACAAACTAAAGAAGAAGTGTTGTCTAGCGTAGAAAACCAATGCAAAAAAAGTATATAGTTTTTACCAACAAGAAAGTGCTAGTAACCTACCGGCTTCCATACCATCTTCTTCTTCTTCAGCACAACCTCACAAAAGACATGCTGTTTCTGCAGCTAGTATTGAAAGCCTCAAAAATAGAATGTGCGGCCGTACCGCTACTAACCAAATTAGCGAGTTTGATATTTTTGTTTTGTAGGGTTCTGTACCGTGCCAAGCAGTTCTCAATGAAGAAGGACGTGAAGACTTGCTGAAATACTGGAGGGGAATAAGAAGACATTTCTGATACTTTCAATGATGGCCCGAGATGTTTTGAACATTCAAGCGTCATCAACTGTGTCTGAAAGCACTTTTTCTGCCGGTAGATATCAAATAGGAGGCCACAGACACTCATTAGCCGAAAACAGCTAGGAGATTGTAGTATTATTTAGAGATTGGATACGAGCGGAGCGGAGAAGGTGCGGTCAACCGGAGATCAACGAAGAAGAAGAAGAAAACTACAACGAAATCTTATCCGAAAGTGGTGGAAGCGACGTGGATCAATTTGACCAACAAATACCAATTCCAACCAAAGAACCATATGAAGTTATCAAGAAACTAGAACATGTTTTTTAAGAATGTAATTTTTTAATTGCAATTTTATTATGTAATTTGCAACTTTTGAACAATACCACAAAGTTGCAATTTCGACAATTGTATTTGTATTACAAAAAGTTCATGTCTATTAAATAATATAAGAGGCACAAAAACAATCTTGGGATGTTTTTATTACACTATCTTGTCTTGTTTAATTATTGAGTTTTTTATACATATGTTATTAAAAAAAATTAGGAAAAACCGCCCGGATCCCGATCCCGATCCCGCCCCCGACCCGACCCCGCCCCGACCCGATCCCGACGGGATCGGGATCGGAACGGGACTTTGGCAAATCCCGCCAAACCCGATCCCGCCTGACCCGCCAGCCCCGACCCCGCCCCCCTCACCCGTCCTGCCCTGACCCGACCCCGCCAAACCCGGCCCGCCATTCCCGAGCCCGGCCCATTGGCCAGCTCTAAAACTATGCAATTGACATATTTTCTCAATTCATTCACACATTGTTTTATTAATAAATGCCGTTGTTGTTTTATTAACCAATATGTGGCCAATTTGCAGTCCGTCAGGGGCCGCAGTTGAATACCATAAGAAAAGATTTTGGAAAGATTTGAGATTTCCATATAATAGTGCCACGTTGAAGGTTGTTTCCGATCTACTCTACTTTGTCATTATTACTCCCCGTTTTTATATTGCAAAAAAGATATATGAAAAAGGATTTATTAGTGTACGCTTTTAGATAAGTAAATTATCCGGATAAGTAAACTATTCGGTTATTCCTCTTTCAATCTCAAACTTAAGTTTATACAATAATATACCCAGTGAAATCCCACAACGTGGGTTTGAAGAGGGTAGAGTGTACGCAGACCTTACATCTACATTGGTAGGTAGAGAGGTTGTTTCCGAGAGACCCTCGGCTCAAGACAAAGCACAAACACAAGCAAAGTAAGACAAACAAAGCGACTAAGTCATGATAGCGAATTCTGAAAAAGAAGCAATAACTAATGCAGGTAAATAAGATAAACAAAATACACATAGCAGCATAAATCAAACAACAGAGGACTATAAAGTAATATTGTGCCTACTAGTATGATAGGCTAAGCGGGCCTACAATAATAACACTACAACTCCCAGTTTGTAAGCATAGGTAGGACTATGCTAGACTACCTACTACCCTTCTACCTTAATCATTGTCCTCCATAACCCCTATCTAATGTGGTGGTGGTGGTGGATCGTGTGGTGACTGTTGGCTACTGGGTTTCACCAAAGCTCAGAGTTCCGGTGCAGAGGTGGAGCAGATCTTGGGGATGGAGGATGATGGCGGCGGTGGGGCTGGTGGGGCTGGTGGGGTTGTTTGTTGGCGTTAATGGAGGGAGCAGCGAGGGGAAGGGCAGCGGCTCGATGGCTTCTAGTCGGAGCTCCGACGTTAAGCCGAACGTTGAAGCAAACAAGAAATGTAAAACAATGGAGTGTATATACACCAAGCGTAAAACCATACGAAATGAAATTTTAAAATGAAAATACAATCGATCCACCAAATACAAGCAAGTAGATACACGTATATGTAGGATAAATACACCAATGATGATAGTGTACAACGTACGTATGATCGGAGATGGAGATGTACAGTGAGTCACTGACGAGTTAAAACTGAGTTGACTCCAATAAAGATTAAAAAGAAGAGAAAAAATGAATTTCAAGAAAGGGAAATGAAGGAAGAAAAGAAACCCTCGAGGAAGAGGGAGTACTAACAATATAAAATATATTAAGTAATTTGTTAGAATTTAAAGGAATGCTTAATGTGGAAATTTTCTGTGTTTTGCTTCTATGATAGTTACATGTCTTTATACAAATGCTAAGCTACTCACTGTCCAAATACGTAAAGCTTAAAGGACTAAAAATTAAATTACTAATCCTAAATAACAACTTGCAATTGATTTGTTACACATCACCTATTTTAGAAGAATCAAGAGAATACTATATAAATATTAGGTATGATATTTATAATTGGATCAGATATCATAGACACCATATGGGCCTAGTCGTCGATTATAGCATGAAGCCCAAAGCTTCTGTTAAAGTAGGCCCAAAATAGAATGAGCCAGTCCATCACTCTTTATTCGACAATAACAAATTTGTCGGTGTACTTTGACTCCGAAGTTCTCTTCCTCTCTTCTCTTTGTAAATCAATCTCCATGTTTGTTTCTTCTTGAGGAACAACAATGGAGGAAAACTTTATGTCAACATCTCCCCTCAAGTTGGAGGGTAAGGTTAAAACCCCCAATTTGGACAAAATTTCTCGATCAGAACCCCTAGAAAAAGGTTTTGTGAACAAATTGGCAAGCTGATGATGTGACGGGCCGAAAGTTAAAGTGATGATGCCGGAGAGAAATTGATGTATGACGAAATGACAGTCAAGATCTACATGCTTGATTCGCTTATGGAACACTGGGTTTCGAGCAATATGGATAGTCGTCTGACTATTGGAGTGAAGTTGAATGGGAAGAGGTCGTAGTGCAGAAAGATCTTCAAGCAACCTTACCAACCAGGTAATTTTGGGTTGTTACCTTGCGCATGCATCTGTATTCCGCTTCTGCGGAAGATATTGAAATGGAGACTTGTTTCTTAGATTTCCAAGAAATAGGAGCTCCTTCGAGGGTGATAAAATAACCACTAACAGATCTTCGTGTGTTCTTATAGGAAGCCCAGTCAGCATTGCAAAAAGCAAGTAGTTCCATGGAAGGATTGGAAGAGAGGAGAATACCTTGGCCTGGATCTGTGCGTAAGTATCTCAAAACTTATAGGGCTACTGAATAGTGAGAAATAGTAGGTTACGACCTAAAATCCCATTGTATCGTGAGGACACCTATCCTACCCGTAGGCGAACCACTAACATCCAACCGTCAATAATATAAATTAAATATGAAAAATTAAGGAAGACAACGTAAGTGTTATTAAGTCTTAGGACTTAATACATAAACCTTGAAAGAAAAACCCAAAATCTGGTTATCATAAGTACATATCTACTAATCGAATAAAAGTATGGAACTTTAAATACAAGCATTGTCTGAAATATAGGACAGAAAAGTATAATAACTAGATGAAGAGTTCCAATGCCGGGATGGAATCTACGGCTCACCCTGGACTCCCAAGATGAATCTTCAAGATCAGCGTCAAGCTCATCCGCTGGCGTTCGGCTCGGTACCTGCACATAGAGTGCAGCAAGTGTAGAGTGAGTACGGGAAGCACGTGTACCCAACAACATCATCGACCAACCCTAAGTATAGCGGTGGTAAGGGTTGTTACTCCCAATACTTCTCTTCTTGCTTGGTTGGTCAAATTATACAGTTTCTAAATAATTCGAGCATTTAAGTAAAGATTCTACAACCACACCGAGTCACAAAGTCCATTGCTCTTCATAAAACTTAATAAAGTTTCTAGTTTTACCTCAATTAGGATAGATATAGCTATAAGGTTCCAACCTATACACAAGCGGGCATCTAAATCCTCAAGATTACCTCCGTTCATTAATTAGAATAAATTCTACTCATAAGGGTCCAACTCTTTCACGAATTGAGGCACAATCATTATTAAGTTTTGATCTTTTATCCAAACAAACAAGTTTACTATTAAAAGTTCAATCTTTTAGTTCTTATACTAAGGAATACGTAGAGATCCCATCTCTACATCATTTCTGGCAATCCAAGTGATAAGGATCTCATCTTTATATCATCACCATACTGTCTCATATTTCCTTTTTACATCAAGTATAAGTTACAAGGTACTAGTATTACTCTCCGTAAAAGCAATATGATCATAAAGTCTATCATTAATCAACAACGAGTACACACAACATCAAACACATATCAGGAGTATGAATTAATGCAGATGATATGTATGTATGTATGTAATGGTCATATGTACCCAATATAGACATGCTGCTACAGTAGCCGTCATGTGTCCCGTGGGGACTCATGAGGTCCATATACCCGTTCGATCCCAGGTCCGTGGCTATAATATCATAATCGTCCGGAATTTCTCATCGAACTCCAGCTCTGTGGCTGTAGTATCATCATTTATCATCACTCTCGTATCATGTACCATATTCAATGACCTGTTTTCCAAGCCTCTGTCAGGAATATCTCAACATTGTGATGCCAAATATAATATGTATGAATGATATGAAAAATATGTGTACACCATGCAATCACTATTTATCAGTTTCTTTTCAAGTATTTAGATAAAATGTGGAGTGACGAATGCATGATAAGTTCAATCAAAGATATAATAATCAAGCATGGCTACGAGCCTAAATAATCAGCAAACATACCAACCTAAGTGAATTTATGTACCGCGTCTGTGGTCCGAAGGCTAAATATATAAACTCATTCAGCTATATTAAACTAGTTCATTAATTACCCAATTAGGTTCACCGATACCCGTATTAATGCTCGTCACCTCACTAATACGGGACCCCCAATTCTCCATTACTCTAATTAATTATTAAACCAATACATAAATGCTATATTAAGGTCTAGTAAGTCTCAGCTTGCCTTATTATGAATTCATAAATCTCAAGAATGACTCCAAGCTTTGTTCGCACAAAGAATAAGCCTTCCGGAAGCTTCATCATGTCCAAACTCACCGAACGATTTCAATCTAGTCAAATTAGTGATCTACAAAGTTAGACGAATCCAAAGATACCCATATTGATATACTTTATTTCTGAACCAAAAAATGGACCTAAAAAGCTAATTCCGAGCCCCGAAAGTCAAAACTGTAATTTCATTGTAAAACCGAGTTACCCATAGCCCATAGGTTATAAATCCATAAAATCAACTAATTTCATCCATGAATTGACCCTCAAATCAAAGTTTTATCACTTCTCAACTCTAGGGTTAAAAAAAACACAATTTTTCCCAATCAAACACGGATAAAATCGATAACCAACAAAAATAAACTTTTAAAAAAATGTCAAAATAAAGGTTGGATACTTACCCCTTGTTTATATGAGAACAACACCGTAAAAATCATCTCAATTGGAGCTCTATAACTCAAGTTATGATGAAAATACAAAATGGATGACGTCTGAATTTTTAACACAGTGATTTTCGCCTTAGCACCAGATTTTCCGCTCCAGTGCCACACATAGCGACCAGATTTCTGCAAAGGCGACCACAGCAAAAACCAACAATTTTTCCCGGAACTAAAATGGGCATAACTCCCTCATACAATATTAGAATTCAACGATTCAAGTTGCTACGGATCACAAATTTTGATATGCATATATTACAATAATCAAAACTCAATTCCAACTCAATCGACTTATGCCAAAGCAACTCAAAAGCTAGTTTCTCAACCAACCACCTTAATCACATATGAACCTCTCGGAAATCGAACCAACAACTCGACTAAGTCATAAATCACATTTCGAACCTAACGGACTAGATAAAACTTTTAAAAAGATATATTTACCCAAAAGTCAAGTTTTGGTCATACTTCTTCTTTTCTTTAACTTAAGAGCTTCCAATCTTGCTAAACTTTATCCGAAATTCATCTGATTACCTCGGGAATCATGCCATTTATTCCTGCAAGTCATAAATACTGAGTTAAAGCTATGAGAAGGATATTTTTGGAAAAACAAATCCAAAAATTCTAAATAACCAAACGGATCGTTACATGATGAAACAGAACCACCTGAGCAATCAAACTCATTTAAGAGTTCATGTGTGAATTTTCTCTGACCAACTATGAATCTTTGATTTTCCCTGATTATCTCCATTCTAATAAAATAATGTATATCCCGCAAATGCTTGACTTTAAACTCATTGTTAAGAAACCCAGTGACATTGATAATTTCTGTGATATCATTTCCTGTGTGCAATATATCATCCACATAAACAGCTATGATAGAAACAAGATCACCATTAGTCTTGAAAAATAGGGAATAATCATTCAGTGAACTAGAATAACCTTTGAAACTCAATGCACCATCAATCTTTGAGTACCACTGTCTTGAAGCTTGCTTAAGACCATAAAGACATTTTCTTAAAAGACACACATGATTAGGTTGAGATGGAACAAGACCAGTAGGAAACTTCATAAACACCTCTTCTTGCAAATCACCATGCAAGAAAGTATTATTTACATCTAGCTGAGAAACTGTCCAACCTTTTTTTACTGCAATGGCAAATAGACACCTGATGGTGGTCATTTTGACCACGAGTGCGAAGGTGTCTATGTAGTCACAACCAATCTAGCTTTAAATCTTTCAATAGAGCCATCTTAATTGTTCTTGACTTTATAGACCCACTTACGGGACAAAACCTTCTTCTCTGGTGGCAATTCTACCACATCCCAAGTGTGGTTAAGTTGAAGAGTTGCAATTTATGTTTTCATAGCTTTAGTCCAGCCTGGATGAGTAGAGGCTTCACTAAAGCTGTGTTGTTTAGTAACATTCGACAGGGATTGAAGCAAGTGTTGGTTAGAAAATAATAGTGTTGCAAATGAAAGGTGTGTGGGTTAATCTGGATGAAAGAAACAAGAGTTGATAACATCTGTGAGATGGATACTGTTACAAATGAAATCCTTTAGGTAGTTTGGTCTGTTCTTTATTCTTTCAGAAACTCTAGTGTTTACAGGTGGTGTTGTAGGTTGTGAAAGTATAGGAGAGGATGAAAGTGGTATAGGACTAGAGATAGAAAGATAATGAGGTGCACTATCAGGATTTGAAATAGGAGAATCAAGATCAGATGGAGAATTTGGAGGAGTATTGGGTGAAACATCAAAGATAGGTTCAATAGTTGATGTTGTTTGCTCAAGTAATGTATCCTGTAAGGAAAAACTACTATCATGAACAGTAGAAGAGACATTACTGGAAAATGGAAAGTGCTCTTCATGGAATTTAACACCTCTGGACACAAACACCTTATTACTGTCTAGTTTTAAGACTTTGTATTTCTTTTGACTCTGTGGATAACAAATGAAGACACACTTTTTGACTCTAGGTTGAAATTTATCTCTGACATATGATAAAGTGAAAACATAACACAAACACCCAAAAGATCTAAGATCCTAGTAAGATGGTTTAGTCCCAAATATGACTTCATAGGGTGCCTTTCCTTGAAGTACTTTAAAGCGTAGCCTGTTAATCAAATGAGTGGCAGTGAGAATGCATTCACCCCAAAACCTGAGAGGCAATTTTGACTGAAACATAAGACCTCTAGCTACCTCAAGTAGATGTTTGTGCTTCCTCTCAACAACTCTATTTTTTTGAGGGGTGGCAACGCAAGGCCTTTCATGGATTATTCCTATTTAGGAAAGTTGTCTCTTGAGAACCCCTATCAAGTTCTAATGCATTATCAGATCTGATCCTTTTGACTTTCTATTCAAATCGTCTTTTCACCATTGTTAAAAATTCCTTGAGTACATGGAAAACATTGCTCTTTGTTTTCAAAAGAAAGGTCCATGTACCCCTGTTGTAGTCATCTACTATGGTTAAGAAATAATTATAATCATTGTAAGTAGATACTCTAAATGGCCCTAATGTAGCAATATGTATCATTTTAAAAATTCCTTTAGATTTGATAGTACTAACAGGAAAAGGCATTGTACTCTGTCTAACTTGAGGACAAATATTGCAAATGCATTCAAAATTAGAGGGAAACTGAATGATTTTTTTTTTTAATTATTAGAAAGGGAAAATGTCCTAATCTGACATGCCATAATCTTATATTAGGGGTAACATTGCTAAAACTGAAATAGGACTATAATCAGACTTAGAGTTACAATAGGAACTAGAAACATTAATGGAATTTCTTTCTTTTTGAATTGAAACTACTTGACTGGAATTGCTTCCTTGTGGAATTGAAATAGCATTCTTAATTGCTTTATTTCACCAAAAACTTATTCCTTCCTTATTGAAAGGTCCTGTAACACACATCCAATATGAGTAAATAAAACATGACACCTTAGTTGAATACACAACTTATGAACAGACAACAAATTGTATTTAAAATCTGGAACATATAAGACATTGTGCAAAGTAAGAGTGGGCAGAACAATCACGCATCCTGTGTGTGTGACAATGATCCTAAATGAATTAGACAAACTGACATTCAAAGGCACATGTTGAGGGGTTAGAAATAGAAAGAAATTAGAATTATTCCTGAAGTTCCTGTTACAAATGAAATCCTTCAGGAATAGCCAGAGTATCTCCAAATTGTACCAACAATTGCATTTTCATTAAGAGCTATTCCTGAAGTTCATGTTTGATTCATTTTCATCTCCTTAATCACTTGCTGCACCAAGTCAGAACATTGATACTTAGTTGTTTTCCAAAACAATTTTAAGTGGGAAAATTCTGAGTAAGATAATTTTGAATAAAATATGTGTGTGTTATAGGTGAATCTTCATTGTCCTCTGTTGCTATTGCTGTATTTCCCTTGACTGGTCCCTGAAATTCCCTTGATCAAAATCTTCAGAGTATCTTATGATCCTATAGAAATCATCATGTACATGGCTTGTCTTTCCACAGTTAGTACAACTAACATTAGGGTTGTACTTTGTCCTCATTGTTTTGAATTTCTGAGTTGGTTTTGCAAATCTTTGACCTGGATTACCAAACTTTTGTGTCCCATTACGACTTATGTTGGTCTGGTTTCCAGATCTGTAGTTTCCCCTCATTTGTCCAGAATCCATGAATGAACTAGAATCATTAAGTATGAAAGCATTGACATATGCTTCCATCTGATTTTTATCTTTGTAACAACATGTTGTAAGCTTGATCCATGCTTGGCAAAGGATTCATCATTAATATGGTTCCTCTTTCCTGACCATAAACATCATTGAGCCCCATTAGAAACTGAATCAACTTTTGGTCTTCTAGAGCCTTTACTAGCTTCTTCCTACCATCACACACACATACACATGTTCATCAAATAACCAAATTAAGTGAATCCAGTTCATTCCATAGACTTTTGAGTTTTGTGAAATAACCTGCAATGTCATTATTGCCTTGCACTAAACCTGATAATTCCTTTTGCATGTGATACAATTTGGCTTCATTACACTTGCCAAATCTCTGCTCCAAACTGTCCCACAACTCATTTGTTGTTATTAAATAGATCACATTGTAAGCTATGTCCTTTGACGGTGCATTCAAAGGCCAGGCAGTGATCATATCATTACAAAAACTCCACTGCTCAATGTCCTTATGATCCAGATCTGGTGATTTGCAATCACCATTGATGAACCCAAGATTCTTTTTGGCGGAAAGAGTTATGCATATTGATCTCCTCCAACTTGAATAACCTTTTTCATCAAAGATGAAATTGATTAGGTTCATTCTAGGTGAATCTGAGGGTGAGAGATGATAAGGGTGACTATTATAATAATTTGTAAGATTTACATCATTCCTAGCAGTACTTATAGCTTCTTCAGTCATTCTAGCTCAGATGTATAACTGAAGAACACTATTTCTTTGTAATGAATTGAAGACTGTTTTGAAAAACTTCGTGAATGATTTGGATCGAGCTACTGCTCTGATACCATATTGGAATTTAAAGGAATGCTCAATGTGATTTTTTTTTGTGTATTGCTTCAATGATAATTACACGTCTTTATATAAATGCTAAGCTACTCACTATGCAAATACGTAAAGCCTAAAGGACAAAAAATTAAATTCTTAAGCCTAGATAACAACTTGTAACTGATTTTGTACACCTCGCCTATTCTAGAAGAATCAAAAGAATACTATGTAAATACTAGGTATGATATTTACAGTTGGGTCAGATACCACATACACCATATGGGCCTAGTCGTCGTTTATAACATGAAACTCAAAGCTTCTATCAAAGTAGGCCCAAAATAGAATGACCCAGTCCACCACTCTTTATTCGACAATACCCTGTGATATTACTTGTACTTGATTGCGACCATGTCTATTCTTCGGTTTCTTTCTGTATATATGTTAGCTAATGTTGTTGGCCTATGATACCTACCAGTACATAGTGTTTGTACTGATACTACCTTGTTGCAGTCTTTTGAGTGTAGAGTACGTGACCGGTTCCACTTCTGCACCCTTAATTCTACCTACCGCCCTTTCTGTTTAAGGGGCAACATCTATTGAGAGTGGATTTCAGGTGTTTAAATATTTCAAGCATAAGCAGTAGGTGTACTTTGACTCCGAAGTTCTCTTCCTCTCTTCTCTTTGTAAATCCATCTCCATGTCTGTTTCTTCTTGAGGAACAACAATGGAGGAAAACTTCTTGTCAACATAATTGATAAAATAATTATATGATAAACATTAGTAGCCAGGTAAAAATAGTTGAATACACTGATATAACTTTACATTGTCAAAATATATAAATCAATCTATATAAAAAATCATTTTTTATAAAGTCAGATTAGTATACTCTTTTATTTCTGATTAAAGCTCACTACAATTGACCAAGTGTCTTAAAGTCAGCTGTGACTAGATATACATGGTTTCAATGATTTAAGTAATTAGTGACTATTTAATCACTACATCAATTGTGGTTAAAATTATTATCCAAAACATTTAAGTTTTTCTTTTCTGAGGATATCTAATGATTTTGGCTCATAGTAAGCTCCATTTCTAGAATAATTAAATTTTGATAAAGAACATTGAGATCTAAGATATACCAAAACTAATCAGAGGTTGAACAGCATTTTCTCGTCTTCAGATTAACTATTCGGAAGTTGGACTAACATTGGAATCAAGGATGAAATTGGGACAATTATCCAACATTTGGTGGGAAGCAACAACCTAGCAATATAAAACTCTCCGGACCCTATTTATGAAATTATATTAAATATGTTATTGTAGTTACTATAGTGTTAAAAAAAATTATGCGTACCTCAATTAATTTATTATATGTTTCCTATTATTTTACTAATATAAGTATCGAATAATTATATCCATCAAAATTCAGATGAATAAGAAAAAGATACATATTATTTATTGACTTTATTAAATTTTGAACCATGACCCCATAATTCGTTCCAAGTTTATTAATCATTAGATTACTTTTACGTGAGGGACATATCTACACTATTAGGTGCAAATTTGAACCAATTTAGTAGGTTTTGCTTAAATTTATTATTTATAAAAAAATATATTAAATATAGATAAATATTTAATTATAAATTTAATAATTAAAATTAACTATAAATTCTATTAAGAGTTCATAAACTTCAAATTTAATTGTTTTTTCTTAAAACATAAAATTAGAATAAATTTTTATTTTAAAAGTTGGTATGCGTCAGTTTGTCCGTCTTCACGCATCCCCCAAAAGTTGTACATACACTCAACGTGGCAAGGACACAGTGTTAGAGTGGGACCCAACCACCAGAAAGTTATTATTTTTATTTTTGCCACAAAGACTCCTAAAAGATCATCCCATTAGTTCACCGAAAGAAACATTAAAATCAAGAGGTGGGTCCCAAACGAATTAAAAAAGCCAACTGGTTAGACAGATATCCTGTAAAGTGGGACCTACTTGACTAAGAATTTAATAAACGCAAAGTTTTGTTTAATACGTAAAACTGACACATCACACACTTCGCTTTCTAATCTGTTTTTCTATATTCTTTTCAATTATTCTCTCTCCGTCCCAAATTAGATGACACACTTTTTTTAATCAAACTAAAAAAGAATGACACATTTTTTTATTTGACAACTATTTTGTAAGAATATTTTTCTCAATATTCATCTTCCAACAATGTGGTAAGTATACCACTATTACAAGCTACAATTATGCTAATGAAATGATATAATGAAGCTACGATCATGTCATCTAATCTTTCTAAGATAATGCTAATCTACCTATCATATACATGTGATTCTAACAATCAATTATAATAATGAGTAATTACTCATTCGTCCTTCAAACTACCCATCAATCATCCAACACAACCAACTATTCATAATTATTCTATCAATTACAATAGTAATGAATTATTATTCTATTACTCACCCGCAGTCGAAGCGGGAGGTAGTCGTATGCTAAGACTGTTTCGAAAATCTTTAAATAGTATCAGCGGAAGACCTTTAGTAAAAATATCTGCAATCTGATAACGTGACGGAACATGCAACACACGCATTTGTCCGCGAACAACCTTTTCACGAATAAAGTAGATATCGAGCTCAATATGTTTAGTGCGTTGATGGTTGACCGGATTTCCGGAGAGGTAGATAGAACTAACATTATCACAGTACACCAATGTTGCTTTCGGAATTAGACAGTGGAGTTCTATAAGAAGGTTCCGAAGCCAACAAGATTCGGACACAACATTGACAACACGTCGGTATTTTGCTTCGGCATTGGATCTGGACAAACGTTGCTTGTCGTTTGGAGGACCACGATACCAAGTTATCATCGAAAAAATATACCATAACCAGAAATGGAGCGTCTGGTGTCCGGACATCCACCCAAGTCGGCATCTGTGTAGGAGACAAAAGTGGATGTCGATAATGGGTATAAGTGCAAGTCGTACTCTAGAGTACCCTGAATATAACGCACAATGCGTTTTAGAGCAAGCATATGATTATCCATCGGATTATGCATGAATATGCACACATGTTGTACTGCATAAGAAATATCTGGTCGTGTAAAGGTAAGATCTTGCAAGGCCCCTTCCAGGCTGCGGTACAGTGTCGGGTCGGCAATTGGTTTGCCGGAAGAGGCACTCAATTTAGACTTAGTATCAATCGAAATTGCTGATGGTTTATAGAGGACATCTCATCACGTTCAACAATCTCTGCTGCATACTTCTTTTGGGATAAAAATAAACCATATGCAGACGGCTATCCCTAAAAAATAGTGTAGTGGTCCGAGATCCTTCATAGCAAATTTTGAACCAAGATGTGACATGATGGACTTGCGAAGAGCGTCCGAGGAGGCAATTAATATAATATCATCCATATATAAAAGAAGGTAAGCAATATTATTTCCATGACGGTAGATGAACATATAATGATCAGAACGGCAGTTAGAAAACCAATATGCGAAAAACAATTCGCAAACCTTTTGTACCAGGCCTAGGGGCCTGTTTAAGCCCATATAATGATTTCTTTAGGAAGCACACATGATTTGGATACGTGGCATCCCTGTATCCCAAAGGCGGGTACATATATACCGTTTCATTAAGTTCTCCGTAGAGGAAGGCTATGGACCGTTCTGATAGTTACCGGTTTGACCACCGGACTGAACGTCTCACCGTAATACACACCAACCTGTTGTGTCTTTTCATCACCTATAAGACGGGCTTTATGCCTCTCAAAAGTGATATCAGATTTTTCTTTGTGACTGAAAATTCACATAGACCGAATTACATTGGCATGAGTGGGACGAAGAACCAACTCCGACGTCCGATTTTTAATAAGAGCATTAAATTCACCATCCATGACCATTTTCTAATTTGGGTCATTAAGAGAAGACACATAATTATGAGGCAATGGTGATTTTGAAATATGGGTGTGTAGGCTATATTTGGTGTTGGGGGTTTGACAATATCGTGTTGACCACGGGTGACTGGACGCTGGAATGGATTTTTATTTGGGCCAACGGAGGAGACTGCACTGCCTGGCAGTTGGCAGTGAACTGGGTCGTGACCCAAGCCACTGCCATGCAGTTGGTTTTGGGCTGTCGATTCAGAGGGCATACTTGGGCTCAGGAAATGAGGCCCAGCTTGCTAGGCAGTGGTGTGCCGCGGCTGGCCCACTGTTCTGAGGCCCAAGTTACCAAAAAAATTTTGGTTGGCCGATATAGTGGGCTCGTTTTGAGACAAAAAATGTTACAAATACAGGGGTATGCCATCTTCTAGAAAATCATAGGTAGGGGGTCCAGACTAATGCATTTTGGTAAATGGGAAATTTGTTTCATCAAAGTTAACATGACGACTCACTATTTTTTATTGGAGGAAAGGTTGTAACATTTGTAACCTCGATAATTAGAGGGATATCCCAAAAAAAATGTAAGGAGTAGACCGAGGTTGAAGTTTGGTAATTGTGGTGGATGAAAATAGAGGATATCATAGGCACCCGAATACACATAAATGAGAATAAGATGGATCCCTTATGTATAGGATTTTTAGAGGAGCTTGATAGGACAAGTTTTTGTGGGGAAGTATGCTCAATATATATGTAGTCATTTGTAGTGCATGATGCTAAAAAGATGGTGGTAGTGCGGCATGTGCAAGAGATGTTCTAATTATGTTGTTGATGGTTCGAATTTTTCATTCCGCCTTTCCATTTTGAGAGAAACTATGTGGACACGAACGACAAAAATTTAAACCATTTGAATTGCAAAAATCCCAAAAATTCCCATTATCAAACTCTCTACCATTATCACATTGAATATTTTTAATATCCCGTTCAAATTGATTCCGGATGAATGCTCTGAAAGTTAGAAATGTGGAAAAGACTTGTGATTTTTTAGATAAGGGAAACGTCCACAAAAAATTAGAGTAATCATCTAGCAAGAGCAAATAATATATATGACCCGAAGAGCTCAAAATGAGTGATGTCCAAATATCACAATGGATAATATCAAAAGGCATAAATGTGCATGAATTAGACGAAACAAATGGAAATTAAACATGTTTTCCAAGTGGACATGAACGACACATACTTGAATTACGTGTTTGAGTACATGAAATAAAATTATTTTGTTTGAGGTAGGCTAAAACAGGTGCCCCGGATGACCCAAACGTTCATGCCATAACGAGGGTGCGAAATCTGCAAAAGTGGATAGTAACCTTGGTTCATTAATTAGATATGGTAATTGGATAGAGCTCCCCATGACTATCACATCTCATTAGAAGCATCCCCATCTGAAAATCTTTCACAGAAAATCCAAAAGGGTAAAAAATAACAGATATCCAATTATCAGTAGAAAACTTTCTAACCGAAACTAAGTTTTCAATTAATTGTGGAGCATGAAGGACATTCTTTAAAATTAAATGTGGATTTGGTGGAGTCAAGTTGGTAGAATCATAACCACGAATCGGAATAGAATGACCATTTCCGATAATTATACCATTATTTCTGCTCAAATTAAAAAAGGACGAGAGATTACCTTGGGAGGACGTCATATGAGACGTCGCTCCGGTGTCCATATACCAATTTGCGTCTGGCAGATTTAGTCCAAGAGTGTGCATGACAGACTCAATATCTGTTGGGTTGGCCATTGCCGAATGGGCCTCCTGCCACTAGTTCGACAGTGCCGCAATTGTTGTTGAAAAACTGTTGCCTCTAGGACCATAAACAGGTTGATGGCTGGCAGTAGGCTGGCCAGTGTGCGTTGTATTAGGCCTTGCCCAATTTCCTGTAAGAAATAGGCATAGTGGCAAAGCCTAAGGCCACATGCATATTGTGGCGGTCCGCCGCCCCACTGGCTACAAGGCTACCATTGCTGGCCGGAATTTGTCGGCTGGCCGCCATGTCCGCCGCCTCTACTACCATTTCTGTCGCCACCGAAATTTCGGTGGCCCCCGCCTTTAGCATTTCCGCGATTACCACCCTTATTTTTGCCATCATTTCGCCTTTTTATCCCCTATTTTGTGGTAGAGGTTCAAAATGCGTATTAGTTTCATTGGTTGAGATGGCAACCATGGCGGAATTTGAGACGGTTGCGGCCTTTTTGGAAAACCCCGCTTATTCAAGAATAAGCATGGAGCGGGCTTGATAAAAAAATGGTAAAGGATTGCTTTGTCGGATGAGCGTTCCCACGCCACTATAAGCGTCGGTAAGGCCGACAATCAATTGTAAAACTAGTCGATTGTTTGTAACCGGCGAACCAACATTCTTTAGTTGATCCGATAAAACTTTGAGACGTAGACAATAAGCCGATGCATTTGGAAAATCCGCCATGTCCGTAGTGGAGAATTCTCGCTCCAACATGACGGCGCGGAAATTCTTGTTATCTTGAAAGATATCCCCTAAGCGATTCCAAGCCTCCATTGTCGTGGAATCGGGTTCCATTATTGTGTGCAACAAATCACTTGATATTGTTGCATAAATCCATGAAAGAACTGTCGCATCAAGTGTGAGTCATAGTTCTTTGTAATCATCGTTTTTAACACCTTTTTCTAGGAGTGGCCAGTGGGCCGGGCTCGGGTCTGGCGGGCCGGGTCTGGCGGTGTCGGGGTCGGGGCGGGACAGAAGGGGCGGGGTCGGGTCCGGCGGGCTCGGCGGGGTCGGGTCCGGCGGGACGGAGCAAGTCCGTCCCGATCCCGATCCCGTCGGGCTCGGGTCGGGGCGGGCTCGGGCTCGGGTCGGGGCGGGGTCGGGCTCGGGTCGGGATACGACGGTTTTTTTTTTTTATAAAAAAATAACATATGTATAAAAAAAACTCAATAAACAAAACAAGATAGTGTAATAAAAACATCCCAAGGTCGTTTTTGTGCCTCTTATATTATTTAATATACATATGATTTTTTTGTAATACAAATACAATTGTCTAAAATCTAAATTGCAACTTTGTGGTGTTGTCCAAAAGTTACAAATTACATAATAAAATTACAATTAAAAAAATTACATTCTCAAAAAAACCTGTTCTAATTGCTTGATGATTTCATGTGGTTCTTCGGTTGGAATTGGTATTTGTTGGTCAAATTGATCCACGTCGCTTCCACTACCTTCGGTTAAGATTTCGTTGTAGTTTTCATCATCTTCTTCGTTGATCTCCGGTTGACCGCACCTTCTCCGCTCCGCTCGTATCCAATCTCTCGAATAATACCGCAATTTCCAAGTCGTCTCCCACTAATGAGCGTCCGTGGTCTCCTATTTGATATCTGCTCGCAGAAAAAGCGCTTTCGACGCGCTTGACGACGCTTGAATGTTCAAAACATCTCGAGCCATCATTGAAAGTGTCGGAAAGGTCTTCTCATTCCCCTCCAAAGTATTTCGAAAAGTCTTCATGTCCATTTTCATTGATAACTTCTTGATACGGTACGAACCCCGCAAAACAAAAATATCCAACTAGCTAATTTGGTTAGTAGTAGAGGTACGACCGCACATTCTATTTCGAGGCTTTCAATACTAGCCGAAAACAACATGTCTTTTGTGAGGTTGTATTGAAGATGAAGAAGATGGTATGGAAGGTCGGTAAGTTACTAGCATTTTCTTGTTGATAAAATCTATATATATTTTTGCATTGGTGTTCTACGCTAGACAATACTTCTTCTTTAGTTTGTTCAATAGGTGGTGGGTGATTTAGATTTTTGGGACTTGGAGGTGGTAGTACATCTATACAATCGTAAATAGTTTCAATTAGTGATTTAGTACCGTCTATTTTAATAGTAGGATTTAATACGTAACCAATAATATAAATAGAGGGAATAGGAATAAAATATTTTTTTATTTTGACAAACATTTTTTTAATAGCTTTGCCTTATAAGTTTGGTTTTTCCATATATTCACTAAGTAATAAAAATATTAGAGTTATATAAAATAACTTAGTTGAAATAGTAGGATAATATATACCGGAAAATTCTTTTGTTGCTTGAAAAAATTTCTCTAAAAATACAATAAGTTCGGAAATTTTTTCCCAATCACTATCTAAAATCATATCACCGGCTTTTTATTATGAGAGTTAAAAAATAAAGTTATAGGTAATTTATAGTCATAAGCAACAAGTAGTTGCTCGTATAAAGAATTCCACCTAGTGGATACTTCTTGTGGAATTTTTCTAAAAGGTAGTCCACAATCATGACAAATTTTTTTATATTCTTTTCTACGTTGTACTTTATTACTTTTAAAAATAAAGTTTATAGCAAATTGTATTTTACTAAGAATGTCTTCAAAAAGTGATAGACCATCCTTTACAATTAAGTTATATATATGGCACGCGCATTTTATATGAAAATGGTCCGGAAAAGACGGAGTTAAACTATTTTTTAAAATTGTAATTGCGTAATTGTTACTAGAAGCGTTATCTAATGTAATAGTCATAATTTTATCGGTAATTCCGTAATAATCGCACACTTGATAAATATTTTCTGCAATAAAAGTACCAGTGTGCCTATCATCTATATATCTATACGCTAAAATATGTTTTTGTATAGACCATTTATAATCTATCCAATGACAAGTTACAGTTAAATAATCATGGCCGTTAGTACTACGACCTATATCAGACGTGATGGATACTTTGCCATTAAAATGATATAATGAAAAACGTAAATATTTTGATATTCATGCGCGAATTTAAATACATCTCTCTTAACAGTTGATCTAGGAAAATCGTTAAAAGCAGGATTATATATATCTCTAATGTAATGAATAAAACCGGGAGATGAAGGAAATGAAAAAGGCAAACCCTCCACAAAGAAACTAATTTTGATATTGCTTCCCTATCTCTATGTTTATTGTATTTAGGGCCTACAATTCCCCCCGTCATAGGGTTAATTTGACCTTGTACTTGGTCCGGGACAATATTAGTATGTGAACCTTGTCTGATGGAGCGGGCGTTTGCGCACCCGGTTTTGAAGCCCAGTATTGGGCATACCTAGGCCGGATGAGCATTTACTACGTGTCTAATTAAACCCCCGTCCCACCGTGACCTTTTCCAATTTTTAATTTTAAAACATTTTTACAAATTTTACATATGGCTACTTGATTCTCTACGTCCCTATTAAAAAATGTCCATGCATCGATTTTAATGGTCGTTTTGCTTTGGACCTCGTCTCATACTAGGGGGAATAGGAGGTATTTCGGTTGAAGGTGCACTAGTGGGTGTGTTGTCATCAACATTAGTGGGTATATCATCTAGATCATCGTCTAAATTAAAGTCTTCTTGAGTTCCGAAAAATAGCTCCTGGTCTAAATCTAATGGTATTGTAGGAAAATGTTGAGTATCAACAAAATCATCCCGTGTAGGAATAAGATGACTAGAAGAAGTACCCTTGCCCTGTTGCCCCTACTAGAAGAAGCACCCTTACCTTTACCCTTAAACATACCTTTTAATCCTTCCATTTTAATTATGATAATAAATAAATAATTAAAGACAATAAAATTAAGTGATCTAAACTAAATAAACAGACAATAATAATTTAATGAAGGAACGAATGTACCAAACGCCGACGTGTAATCGAGAGGTTGAAAATTGAAACTTTGCTCGATGGAAGATCCTCAAGCTAGTTGCCAACTTCACTACCAATTCCCAAATGCCTTTTTCCTTGCATGTTTCCCGTGGGATAATGTGATGAATAACCTGGTGCGAGCGACAACAAAGTTTAAAGAGATCCGCCCAAGTTGTGTAATGCACATTTTCCATCTCAAGAGTGATGGAAATGTGAGTTTTGATGTTGGAAACGGTGAGAGCGGGATGAAAATGGATTTAGAGTCAGACATTATCGACCGGACAAAGAAAAAAATAATGGAAAAAGAAAAATGAGGGTGGCCGACGGTAGTGGCAGGAAGTCAAATCGGCCGAGGAGGTGGTCGATGGTTTGGGTGAATTTTTTTGTGGGGATAGGATATTTTCCCTAATCTTCTGATACCATGTAAGAATATTTTTCTCAATATTCATCTTCCAACAATGTGGTAATTATACCACAAGCTATAATTATGCTAATGAAATGATATGATGAAGCTAAGATCATGCCATCTAATCTTCCTAAGATAATGCTAATCTACCTACCATAAACACGTGATTATACTAATTAATTATAATAATGAGTAATTACAATAGTAATGAATAATTATTCTATCAATTACAATAGTAATGAATAATTATTTTATCATATTTAATTTTAAACTCAACCTTTTACAGATGATTTATAACAATACAAATATATCTTTGGCTTATTTTAGACAATAAAATTAAAAAATATTTCTTTATTTTTTAAACTTCGCGCCAAATCAAATTATATGGTATAAATTGGGATGAAAGAAATATTTTTTTTTATTAGTAGACTACATTATTTTATGAGAGGAAAAAGAAGGTAAAGGGGATCCTGAAATGTTGGTCTAACCTTTTTTTTTCTTTTAATTTTAGTGTGTCATTAATTGCAACACTGTTTTGAAACGGTAAGCAACTTCTCACTTACCTTCCTTTTTTTTTTTTTGTAATGATTTAAGTATTTGTTTATTTGGATTATTATTGTATTCATTGATTTGTGTATCTAATCAACCTTGTTTGTATAATAACCCCAATAAATATAGAATGATTGGACTAATTAACAAATCCTTGCATGCACTCTTATTGATTTGTTTGACTCTTGAAATCATGGGGCTCTTGATTGTTGTTGGCTTCTCACAAACTTTTTTTTGTTGATTCAAGTAACTTTAGGTAACTAAATTTTCAATCCAAGAAAGAGTTGCTAGTGGTTCTTGGGATTGTGTTGAATTTGGAAAGATATAACAAAAAGTTCAATGTCTGGTCTGCTATGAGCTGGTAAGTCCTTTCTTTGTAATAAAGTTTGTATCTTTTTTGTTCTTTCTATGTTGTGTCTGTGTCTTGTTTATGAGAATCAGTGATCACTAGACCTGATTTGTTGTTTCCAATTATTTGGGGGCATATATTATAGGTGATAAAAAGTGATTCTTTGTTGAGGGTATGCTCCTAAAGAAGGATCAAATTGGAATAGAAGTGTACAAGATGCTAAATAAGATGAAATAATTCTAAGCATATTATCTTAGGGATAGTGACCCCTGTGTTCCGGCCTTTTCCGGACTTAATGCATCGGACTACCCTTTTTTAACTTATGGATAGTGATTCCCCTTGACAAAAAAAAGTTTGGACTTTGGATCCATATTCTCTTATGTCATAGTAATAGATTACCATTTCAGCTACCTTGTGAGGGAGAATAAGTGACTTATTCTGATTTTGGAAACCTTTTTCTTGGCTTTTGTAAAGTTTGATTTTAGGGATTTTGAGTTCGGATTAGTGGTAGGAGAAGAAGGGTACTGATGGAAGAGATGTTTCTGTAGGGTTTTGTTGGGTTCAAAACACACAAGTAAGGCACAACGGAAGTTTAAAATTTTTGTTTCTTACTTACCCCCAGCAACATTTCTGGTATGGTTATACAACAATTAAAGTTGTAACATAAAGCATAAACTTACAAGTTATAGTATCTGAAATCTTTATCTACTATAGAGTGGACATGCGGTTGCCCTTCCGATTGCAAGCTCCAAGCTTCAATGTATTTCTCTTTCGGAAAGCTAGGAAATTCGGCAGAGGTTCGAGAGAGTATTTGATTCTAAGCCTCTAAGGCTTAGAATGATATTCTGAAAATTGGTGTTTGAATAATGAAGAGAATGCCTCTATTTATAGTTGAAAAATAGGTCAAAATCGGATTAGGGTTTGACCTTGGGCCTGACCCAAAATTTGAGGCAGAGGCTTCGCGGCCCTAGGGTATGGGCGCCGCGACGCTCGACATGCTTCTGCACTGCGCCGCGGCCCTAGAGTATGTGTGTCGCGGCGCTGGACGTGCTTCTGCACTGTCTCGATTTATTTTCGGTGCATTCTTAATTAAATCCAAAATCCAATTTTGACTTAATTAAAATAATCATTATTCATTTAAATGTCTCGATTCTAAATAAAACATTTAATTACTCTCTCAGTACATCCTTAGATCGAAACGGACAATTGACATAGTGTGACCCTACATGCCTTCTCATATCGACATTAATTAAATTAAGGTCTACGCAGAACTCCTAGACGGCGCCGGAAGACGAACTCAATATGTAAAGTACGTTTACGTGAATCCAGTAAACTTAACCTTTATGTGGTAAGATAAAATCCTTTCATTCACGACACACTCGATCAAGCTTATGATTTGTCAAGTGTCTATCCAAATGGCTTAATCATTGTATCTTATCTATATTAGTTGACAACTAGACCATATTCTAAATACGTCTATTGCGTTGGCCAACGACTTAGTCAACCTAACATCACTGAGAATCCGAGTGTTCTCTCGAATATACATTCGAGGAATGAATCCTAATCTTGGCTCAACTACCACCTTTAATCCACATCGTAATGTACCCAATACAAGTCGTATCTCAACCTATAAGGCATTTAAGCTTAGGACGGGATCAAAGTACATTACTTTGTAGACAAGGCGCGTATTGACCTCAAGTCTAAGGACTTCTATCTTCCACACGCTGATCATACTTTAGACAAGTATAACAAACAATATATCAGCAGGGTATACCAATACTTCCAAAGTATCCATGTGTCCATCACGAGTAGCCATTACTCATAGCAGGTGAGACATACTACATCCTCTAATCCTCTAAGGATGTGATGCAGACCACATGTCGACTTATCACATATCATCGATATCCCATTCTCGATGATCATTAGTCGAGGCTATTTTAAGAGTTACGCTCTATCATCAATATGTCACTCTATTAATGACAACGTAAGCTCAAGGGATGCACATTAATGATTAATTACAAATAATTAAATAATAATTCAATAATTACAAATGCCAAAATATTAATCTCCATTAATAATAATACGAATGTGTATAAAGTACATTTGTCCTAATATAGATTGTCTCTAGGACATAAATATATACTTTCAATCTACCACTTGGCCTAGAGCCAATCTCCAACATATCTAATGCTCATATTTTCAAAATGACCATTATGCTTGACTAAGCTTAATGGTTTAGTGAATGGGTCAGCTAGATTATTGTCTGTGGGAACATAGTCTAATCTAATCTCTTCAGTCTCCACCATCTCCCTGAGTATGTGGTACTTCCTTGGTGCATTATTGTTTCTGTTGGTTGATCTTGGTTCCTTAGCTTGCGCAATCGCACCAGTGTTGTCACAATAAACCGTTATTGGACAAGTGGCACTTGGAACAACCCCTAGTTCCTTTAGGAACTTAGATATCGAGACAGTTTCTTTACCAGCTTCCGATCCAGCAGTACTTATAGCTTCTTCAGTCATTCTAGCTCAGATGTATAACTGAAGAACACTATTTCTTTAAAATGAATTGAAGACTGTTTTGAAAAACTTCGTGAATGATTTGGATCGAGCTACTGCTATGATATCATATTGGAATTTAAAGGAATGCTCAATGTGAAATTTTTTTGTGTATTGCTTCAAGATAATTACACGTCTTTATATAAATGCTAAGCTACTCACTATGCAAATACGTAAAGCCTAAAGGACTAAAAATTAAATTCCTAAGCCTAGATAACAACTTGTAACTGATTTTGTACACCTCACCTATTGTAGAAGATTAAAAAGAATACTATGTAAATACTAGGTATGATATTTACAGTTGGGTCAGATACCACATAAACCATATGGGCCTACTCGTCGTTTATAACATGAAACTCAAAGCTTCTATCAAAGTAGGCCCAAAATAGAATGCCCAATCCACCACTCTTTATTCGACAATACCCTGTGATATTACTTGTACTTGATTGCGAGCATGTCTATTCTTCAGTTTCTTTCTGTATATATATTAGCGAATGTTGTCGGCCTATGATACCTACCAGTACATTGTGTTTGTACTGATACTACCTTGTTGCATTCGTTTGAGTGTAGAGTACGTGACCGGTTCCACTTCTGCACCCTTAGTTCTACCTACCACCCTTTCTGTTTAAGGGACAACATCTATTGAGTGGATTTCAGGTGTTTAAATATTTCACGCATAAGCAGTAGGTGTACTTTGATTCCGAAGTTCTCTTCCTCTTTGTAAATTCATCTCCATGTCTGTTTCTTCTTGAGGAACAACAATGGAGGAAAACTTGTCAACATAATTGATAAAATAATTACAAGTAAAATTATATGATAAACATTAGTAGCCAGGTAAAAATAGTTGAATACACTGATATAACTTGACATTGTCAAAATATATAAATCAATCTATATAAAAAATCATTTTTTATAAAGTAAGATTAGTATACTCTTTTATTTCTGATTAAAGCTCACTACAATTGACCAAGTGTCTTAAAGTCAGCTGTGACTAGACATACATGGTTTCAATGATTTAAGTAATTAGTGACTATTTAATCACTACATCAATTGTGGTTAAAATTATTATCCAAAACATTAAGTTTTTCTTTTCTGAGGATATCTAATGATTTTGGCTCATAGTAAGCTCCATTTCTAGAATAATTAAATTTTGAAAAAGAACATTGAGATCTAAGATATACCAAAACTAATCCGAGGTTGAACAGCATTTTCTCGTCTACAGATTAACTATTCGGAAGTTGGACTAACATTGGAATCAAGGATGAAATTGGGACAATTATCCCACATTTGGTGGGAAGCAACAACCTAGCAATATAAAACTCTCCGGACCCTATTTATGAAATTATATTAAATATGTTATTGTAGTTACTATAGTGTTAAAAAAAATTATGCATACCTCAATTAATTTATTATATGTTTCCTATTATTTTACTAATATAAGTATCGAATAATTATATCCATCAAAATTTAGATGAATAAGAAAAAGATACATATTATTTATTGACTTTATTAAATTTTGAACCATGACCCCCATAATTCGTTCCAAGTTTATTAATCATTAGACTACTTTTACGTGAGGGACATATCTACAATATTAGGTGCAAATTTGAACCAATTTAGTAGGTTTTGCTTAAATTTATTATTTATAAAAAAATATATTAAATATAGATAAACATTTAATTATAAATTTAATAAAATTAACTATAAATTCTATTAAGAGTTCATAAACTTCAAATTTGTCCGCGAACGACATTTTCACAAACAAAGTAGATATCGAGCTCAATATGTTTAGTGCGTTGATGGTTGATCGGATTTCCGGAGAGGTAGATAGAACTAACATTATCACAGTACACCAATGTTGCTTTCGGAATTGGACAGTGGAGTTCTATAAGAAGGTTCCGAAGACAACAAGATTCAGACACAACATTGACAACACGTCGGTATTTTGCTTCGGCATTGGATCTGGACAAACGTTGCTTGTCGTTTGGAGGACCACAATACCAAGTTATCATCGATAAAATATACCATAACCAGAAGTGGAGCGTCTGGTGTCCGGACATCCTCCCAAGTCGGCATCTGTGTAGGAGACAAAAGTGGATGTCGATAATGGATATAAGTGCAAGCCGTACTCTAGAGTACCCTGAATATAACACACAATGCGCTTTTAGAGCAAGCATATGATTATCCATCGGATTATGCATGAATATGCACACATGTTGTACTGCATAAGAAATATCTGGTTGTGTAAAGGTAAGATCTTGCAAGGCCCCTTCCAGGCTGCGGTACAGTGTCGGGTCGGCAATTGGTTTGCCGGAAGAGGCACTCAATTTAGACTTAGTATCAATCGAAATTGCTGATGGTTTATAGGAGGACATCTCATCACGTTCAACAATCTCTGCTGCATACTTCTTTTGGGATAAAAATAAACCACATGCAGACGGCTATCCCTAAAAATAGTGTAGTGGTCCGAGATCCTTCATAGCAAATTCTGAACCAAGATGTGACATGATGGACTTGCGAAGAGCGTCCGAGGAGTCAATTAATATAATATCATCCATATATAAAAGAAGGTAAGCAATATTATTTCCCTGACGGTAGATGAACAGATAATGATCAGAACGGCAGTTAGAAAACCAATATGCGAAAAACAATTCGCAAACCTTTTGTACCAGGCCTAGGGGTCTGTTTAAGCCCATATAATGATTTCTTTAGGAAGCACACATGATTTGGATACGTGGCATCCCTGTATCCCAAAGGCGGGTACATATATACCTTTTCATTAAGTTCTCCGTAGAGGAAGGCTATGGACCGTTCTGATAGTTACCGGTTTGACCACCCGACTGAACGTCTCACCGTAATCCACACCAACCTGTTGTGTCTTTTCATCACCTATAAGACGGGCTTTATGCCTCTCAAAAGTGATATCAGATTTTTCTTTGTGACTGAAAATTCACATAGACCGAATTACATTGGCATGAGTGGGACGAAGAACCAACTGCGACGTCCGATTTTTAATAAGAGCATTAAATTCACCATCCATGGCCATTTTCTAATTTGGGTCATTAAGAGAAGACACATAATTATGAGGCAATGGTGATTTTGAAATATGGGTGTGTAGGCTATATTTGGTGTTGGGGGTTTGACCATATCGTGTTGACCACGGGTGACTGGACGCTGGAATGGATTTTTATTTGGGCCAACGGAGGAGACTGCACTGCCTGGCAGTTGGCAGTGAACTGGGTCGTGACCCAAGCCACTGCCATGCAGTTGGTTTTGGGTTCTCGATCCAGAGGGCATACTTGGGCTCAGGAAATGAGGCCAAGCTTGCTAGGCAGTGGTGTGCCGCAGTTGGGCCACTGTTCTGAGGCCCAAGTTACCAAAAAAATTTTGGTTGGCCGATACAGTGGGCTCGTTTTGAGATGAAAAATGTTAGGACAAATACAGGGGTATGCCATCGTCTAGAAAATCATAGGTAGGGGGTCCAGACTAATGCATTTTGGTAAATGGGAAATTTGTTTCATCAAAGTTAACATGACGACTCACTATTTTTTATTGGAGGAAAGGTTGTAACATTTGTAACCTCGATGATTAGAGGGATATCCCAAAAAAATGTAAGGAGTAGACCGAGGTTGAAGTTTGGTGATTGTGGTGGATGGAAATAAAGGATATCATAGGCACCCGAATACACATAAATGAGAATAAGATGGATCCCTTATGTATAGGATTTTTAGAGGAGCTTGATAGGACAAGTTTTTGTGGGGAAGTATGTTCAATATATATGTAGTCATTTGTAGTGCATGATGCTAAAAAGATGGTGGTAATGCGGCATGTGCAAGAGATGTTCTAATTATGTTGTTGATGGTTCGAATTTTTCATTCCGCCTTTCCATTTTGAGAGAAAGTATGTGGACACGAAAGGCAAAAAGTTAAACCATTTGAATTGCAAAAATCCCAAAAACTCCCATTATCAAACTCTCTACCATTATCACAATGAATATTTTTAATATCCTGTTCAAATTGATTCCGGATGAATGCTCTAAAAGTTAGAAATGTGGAAAAGACTTGTGATTTTTTAGACAAGGGAAACGTCCATAAAAAATTAGAGTAATCATCTAGCAAGAGCAAATAATATATATGACCCGAAGAGCTCAAAATAAGTATTGTCCAAATATCACAATGGATAATATCAAAAGGCATAAATGTGCATGAATTAGACGAAACAAATGGACATTAAACATGTTTTCCAAGTGGACATGAACGGCACATACTTGATTTACGTGTTTGAGTACATGAAATAAAATTATTTTATTTGAGGGAGGCTAAAACAGGTGCCCCGGATGACCCAAATGTTCATGTCATAACGAGGATGCGAAAGCTGCAAAAGTGGATAGTAACTTTGGTTCGTTGATTAGATATGGTAATTGGATAGAGCTCCCCATGACTATCACATCTCATTAGAAGCATCCCCATCTGAAAATCTTTCACAGAAAATCCAAAAGCGTAAAAAATAACAGATATCCAATTATCAGTAGAAAACTTTCTAACATAAACTAAGTTTTTAATTAATTGTGGAGCATGAAGGACATTCTTTAAAATTAAAGGTGGTTTTGGTGGAGTCAAGTTGGTAGAACCATAACCACGAATCGGAATAGAACAACCATTTCCGACAATTATACCATTATTTTTGCTCAAATTTAAAAAGGACGAGAGATTACCTTAGGAGGACATCATATGAGACGTCGCTCCGGTGTCCATATACCAATTTGCGTTGGGCAGATTTAGTCCAAGAGTGTGCATATCAGACTCAATAGCTGTTGCGCTGGCCACTGTCGAATGGGCCTCCTGCCACTGGTTCGACAGTGGCGCAGTTGTTGTTGAAAAATTGTTGCCTCTAGGCCCATAAACTGGTTGATGGCTGGCAGTAGGCTGGCCAGTGTGCCTTGGATTAGGCCTGTCCCAATTTCTTGTAGGAAATAGGCATGGTGGAAAAGCCCAAGGCTACATGCACATTGTTGCAGTCCGCCGCCCCACTAGCCACGGGGCTACCACTGCTGGCCGGAATTTGTCGGTTGGCCGCCATGTCCTCCGCCTCTACTACCATTTTTGTCACCACCGAAATTTTGGTGGCCCCCGCCTTTAGCATTTCCGCGATTACCACCCTTATTTTTGCCACCATTTCACCCTTTTTTTCCCCTATTTTTTGGTAGAGGTTCAAAATGCGTATTAGTTTCATTAGTTGAGGCGACAACCATGGCGGAATTTGAGACGGTTGCGGCCTTTTTGGCAAACCCCGCTTATTCAAGAATAAGTATGGAGCGGGCTTGATAAAAAAATGGTAAAGGATTGCTTTGAGCGTTCCCACACCACTATAAGCGTCGGTAAAGCGGACAATCAATTGTAAAACAAGCCGATTGTTTGTAATCGGCGAACCAACATTCTTGAGTTGATCCGATAAAACTTTTAGACGTTGACAATAAGCGGATGCATTTGGAAAATCCGCCATGTCCGTAGTGGAGAATTCTCACTCCAACATGACGGCGCGGGAATTCTTGTTATCTTGAAAGATATCCCCTAAGCGATTCCAAGCCTCCATTGTCGTGGAATCGGGTTCCATTATTGTGTGCACCAAATCGCTTGATATTGTTGCATAAATCCACGAAAGAACTTTCGCATCAAGTGTGAGCCATAGTTCTTTGGAATCATCATTTTTAACACCTTTTTCTTGCCCGTTTCCTGTGGGATAATGTGATGAATAACCTGGTGAAAGCGACAATAAAGTTTAAAGAGATCCGCCCAAGTTGTGTAATGCACATTTTCCATCTCAAGAGTGATGGAAATGTGAGTTTTGATGTTGGAAACGGTGAGAGCGGGATGAAAATGGATTTAGAGTCGGACATTGTCGATCGTTCAAAGAAAAAATAATGGAAAAAGAAAAATGAGGGTGGCCGACGGTAGTGGCAGGAAGTCAAATCGGCCGAGGAGGTGGTCGACGGTTTGGGTGAAATTTTTTGTGGGGATAGGATATTTTCCCTAATCTTCTGATACCATGTAAGAATATTTTTCTCAATATTCATCTTCCAACAATGTGGTAATTATACCACTATTACAAGCTATAATTATGCTAATGAAATTATATAAATAAGCTAACATATGCCATCTAATCTTCCTAAGATAATGCTAATCTACCTACCATATACACGTGATTCTACTAATTAATTATAATAATGAGTAATTACAATAGTAATGAATAATTATTCTATCAATTACAATAGTAATGAATAATTATTTTATCATATTTAATTTTAAACTTTACCTTTTACAGATGATTTATAACTATACAAATATCTTTGACTTATTTTAGACAATAAAATTAAAAAGTATTTTTTTATTTTTTAAACTTCGTGTCAAATCAAATTATATGGTATAAATTAGGATGAAAGCAGTATTTTTTTTATTAGTAGACTATATTATTTAATGAGAGGAAAAAGAAGGTAAAGGGGATCCTGAAATGTTGGTCTAACGTTTTTTTCTTCTTTTAATGTTAGTGTGTCATTAATTGCAACACTGTTTTGAAACGGTAAGCAACTTCTCACTTACCTTCCTTTTTTTTTGTTGTAATGATTTAAGTATTTGTTTATTTGGATTATTATTGTATTCATTAATTTGTGTATCTAATCAACCTTGTTTGTATAATAACCCCAATAAATATAGAATGATTGGACTAATTAACAAATCCTTGCATGCACTCTTATTGATTTGTTTGACTCTTGAAATCATGTGGCTCTTGATTGTTGTTGGCTTCTCACAAACTTTTTTTTGTTGATTAAAGTAACTTTAGGTAACTAAATTTTTCAATCCAAGAAAGAGTTGCTAGTGGTTCTTGGGATTGTGTTGAATTTGGAAAAAGATAACAAAAAGTTTAATGTCTGGTCTGCTATGAGCTGGTAAGTCCTTTCTTTGTAATAAAGTTTGAATCTTTTTTGTTCTTTCTATGTTGTATCTGTGTCTTGTTTATGAGAATCAGTGATCACTAGACCTGATTTGTTGTTTCCAATTATTTGGGGGCATATATTATAGGTGATAAAAAGTGATTCTTTGTTGAGGGTATGCTCCTAAAGAAGGATCAAATTGGAATAGAAGTGTACAAGATGCTAAATAAGATGAAATAATTCTAAGCATATTATCTTAGGGATAGTGACCCCTGTGGTCCGGCTTTTCTCGGACCTCGCACATAACGGGAGCTTAATGCACCGGGGTGTCCTTTTTTAACTTATGGATAGTGATTCCCCTTGACAAAAAGAAGTTTGGACTTTGGATCCATATTCTCTTATGTCATAGTAATAGATTACCATTTCAGCTACCTTGTGAGGGAGAATAAGTGACTTATTCTGATTTTGGAAACCTTTTTCTTGGATTTTGTAAAGTTTGATTTTAGGGATTTTGAGTTCGGATTAGTGGTAGGAGAAGAAGGGTACTAATGGAAGAAATGTTTCTGTAGAGTTTTGTTGGGTTCAAAACACACAAGTAAGGCACAACGGACGTTTAAAATTTTTGTTTCTTACTTACCCCCGATAACATTTCTGGTATGGTTATACAACAATTAAACTTGTAACGTAAAGCATAAACTTACAAGTTATAGTATCTGGAATCTTTATCTACTATAGAGTGGACACGCGATTGCCCTTCCGATTGCAAGCTCCAAGCTTCAATGTATTTCTCTTTCGGAAAGCTAGGAAATTCGGTAGAGGTTCGAGAGAGTATTTGATTCTAAGTCTCTAAGGCTTAGAATGATATTCTGAAAATTGATGTTTAAATAATGAAGAGAATGCCTATATTTATAGTTGAAAAATAGGTCAAAATCGGATTAGGGTTTGACCTTGGGCCAGACCCAAAATTTGAGGCAGAGGCGTCGCGGCCTTAGGGTATGGGCGTCGCGACACTCGACATGCTCTTGCACTGCGCCGCGACGCTCGACGTGCTTCTGCACTGTCTCGATTTATTTTCGGTGCATTCTTAATTAAATCCAAAATCCAATTTTGACTTAATTAAGATAATCATTATTCATTTAAATGTCTCGATTCTAAATAAAACATTTAATTACTATCTCAATACATCCTTAGATCGAAATGGACAATTGACATAGTGTGACCCCTCAGGCCTTCTCATATCGACATTAATTAAATTAAGGTCTACGCTGAACTCCTATACGGTGCCGAAAGACGAACTCAATATGTGAAGTACGTTTACGTGAATCCAGTAAACTTAACCTTTATGTGGTAAGATAAAATCCTTTCATTCACGACATACTCGATCAAGCTTAGGATTTGTCAAGTGTCTATCCAAATGGCTTAATCATTGTATCTCATCTATATTAGTTGACAACTAGACCATATTCTAAATACGTCTATTGCGTTGGCCAACGACTTAGTCAACCTAACATCACTGAGAATCCGAGTGTTCTCTCGAATATACATTCGAGGAACGAATCCTAATCTTGGCTCAACTACCACCTTTAATCGGCATCGTATTGTACCCAATACAAGCCGTATCTCAACCTATATGGCATTTAAGCTTAGGACGGGATCAAAGTACATTACTTTGTAGACAAGGCGCGTATTGACCTCAAGTCTAAGGACTTCTATCTCTCACACGCTGATCATACTTTAGACAAGTATAACAAAAAGTATATCAGCAGGGTATACCAATACTTCCAAAGTATGCATATGTCCATCACGAGTAGCCATTACTCGTAGCAGGTGAGACATACTACATCCTCTAAGGATGTGATGCAGACCACATGTCGACTTATCACATATTATCGATATCCCATTCTCGATGATCATTAGTCGAGGATATTTTAAGAGTTACACTCTATCATCAATATCTCACTCTATTAATGACAACGTAAGTTCAAGGGATGTATATTAATGATTAATTACAAACAATTAAATAATAATTCAATAATTACAAATGCCAAAATATTAATCTCCATTAATAATAATACGAATGTGTATAAAGTACATTTGTCATAATCTAGATTGTCTTTATGACATAAATATACTTTCAATCTCCCACTTGGACTAGAGCCAATCTCCAACATATCTAATGCCCATATTTTCAAAATGACCATTATGCTTGACTAAGCTTAATGGTTTAGTGAATGGGTCAGCTAGATTATCGTCTGTGGGATCATAGTCTAATCTAATCTCTTCAGTCTCCACCATCTCCCTGAGTATGTGGTACTTCATTAGTACATGCTTGTTTCTGTTGGTTGATCTTGGTTCCTTAGCTTGCGCAATCGCACCAATGTAGTCACAATAAACCGTTATTGGACAAGTGGCACTTGGAACAACCCCTAGTTCCTTTAGGAACTCAAATATCGAGACAACTTCCTTACCATCTTCCGATCCAGCAATGTACTCAGCTTCAGTTGTCGAATCAACAGTTGTAGCTTGTTTGGAACTTTTCCAGCTTTCTGCTCCACCATTAAAATTGAACGTGTATCCTGATTGAGATTTGTAGTCATCAACATCCGTTTGGAAGCTAGCATCAGTGTACCCAGTAACATCTAGATTTTCTTCTTCACCATAGACTAAGAAGTAATCTTTAGTTCGTCTAAGATACTTAAGAATACTCTTGACTGCCTTCTAGTGATCTTTCCCAGGATTCTGCTGGAACTTGCAAGTCATACTAAGTGCAAATGCCACATCTGGCCTAGTACAGGTCATGGCATACATGATCGATCCTATTGCCGAAGCATATGGGATCCTTTTCATACGTTCAAGTTCTATAGAATTAGAAGGACTATCCTTCTTAGATAACTTGATGCCTTGTCCCATAGGTAGACCATCTTTCTTGGAATTTTCGATAGAAAAACGTCTAAGCACTTTGTCTATGTAGACTGACTGTGACAGCCCCAACAATCTGTTAGGTCTATCTCTATAGATCCTAATCCCCATAATATAGCAGGCTTCACCTAAATCCTTCATCATGAAGGTACTGGACAACCACTCTTTGACTGACTGCAGGAGAGTCTTATTGTCTCCCATTATTAATATGTCATCTACATATATGATAATGAACGCAATACTCCCATCCTTGCATTTACTATAAACACATGGATCCTCTTTGCTTCTGACGAAATCAAATGACTTGATAGCTTTGTCAAAACAAATGTTCCAACTCCTCGAGGCTTGCTTAAGCCTATAAATGGACTTTTGTAGCTTGCATACAACATTTGGTTTGGACTCAATTGAAAAACCCTCACGTTGTTTCATATACACCTCTTCAACTAGATTACCATTGAGCAAATAAGTTTTGACGTCCATCTGCCAAATGTCATAGTCATAATATGCAGCTACTGCAACCAAAATCCAAATGGACTTAATCTTAGCAACAGGTGAAAAGGTTTCATCATAATCGACCCCAGGCCGTTTATTATAACCTTTAGCCACCAGTCTTGCTTTATAAGTCTGTACCTTGCCATATGCATCAATCTTCTTCTTGAAGACCCATTTGCATCTTATGGGTCTAACCTCTGATGACAAATCAACCAAGTTCCAAACTTGATTTATGTACATCGAGTCCATCTCAGATTTCATGGCTTCTTGCCATCTCTTGCGAATCAATGTCTAACATAGCTTCGCTGTAGGTTGTAGGTTCATCGTCATCAAGAATATCTATCTCATTGTGTGTTTCAACAAGGAGATTAAGTCTTTTCGGCGGACGATGAGTCCTAGTGGTCCTATGGAGTTGAGTATTCTGCGTTTAAGTGTTTGTTGCATTCTGATTGTGAGAAGGTTTTTGTGTGTTGGACAATCCATCACCTTGAGAGCTTTCAGGAATGTCATTTTCATGTATTTCCTGAATGGAATGTTGTACAACCATTGTATCATCTTCCATTGGTTGTGTATGAGAGCTTTGCATTTCTGCACTATCTCTCACATCACTCCCACTGGCTGAAGGACATACTCTAAGTACCCAATCTTCACCAGATACTCCCACTGAATCCTTATTTAGGTCATTCGTCAAGGGTTCAACTTTTGTGTTATTTTGTGGTTCTTGAATTTTTTCAAGTTCTATCTCTGTGCATCTATGTTTCTTGTAGACATATTCTTCTTCAAGGAAAGTTGTGTTCCTGGAAACAATGACCTTATGTTCTCCAGGAAGATGGAAGTAGTATCCCTTAGTTTCCTTTGGATACCCCACGAAGTAACATTTCTCACTTTTAGATTCCAACTTGTCAGTGAGCATCTTCTTAACATATGCAGGGCACCCCCAGGGTCTCATATGTTCAAGAGCTGGCTTCTTGCCACACCATATCTCATAGGGTGTCTTTTCTACTGACTTGGAAGGAACCCTGTTCAGAACATATATAGAGGTTTGTATAGCATGTCCCCAAAGGTATGTCGGTAGAGCTGAGGAGCTCATCATGGATCGAACCATATCCAATAAGGTTTGGTTTCTCCTATCGGCAACACCATTCATCTGTGGTGTTCCAAGAGGTGTCCATTCTGACTGGACTCCATGTAGCTTTAAGTAATCTAGAAAATCCTTGCTCAAGTATTCACCTCCTCGATCCGATCGAAGGGTCTTGATACTTGTTGCAATTTGCTTCTCTACTTCCGACTTGTACTCCTTGAACTTCTCAAAGGCCTCAGATTATGTCTCATAAGATACACATATCCATACTTTGTGAAGTCGTTAGTAAAAGTGATGAAGTATGTGAAGCCTCCTTTAGCTTGAGTCGAGAATGGCCCACATACATCAGTATGGACCAACTCAAGCACCTCATTGGCTCGCACACCTTTCCCAGAAAGTGGTTTATTGGTCTTCTTTTCTCTCAAGCAAGATTCGCAGTTACCATAAGACACCAAGTCAAATGGTTCGAGGTAGTCTAACTTCCTCAATCTTGCTATCCTTGATTCGTTGATATGACCAAGTCTGTAGTGCCATAGGTAGGTAGAGTTTCTATTACTTATCTTGGCTCGTTTATTTTGTACATTGAATATCTCTCAACTACAGTTCAGTGTAAATAATCTATCCACAAGAGGAGCAGTTTCATATATAACATTATCAAAAGACAGTACGTGACTACCATTATAAATATACGAGGAAAAGCCTTCCATGTCCAACACTGGGATAGAAATAATATTCCTCATTAACGAGGGTACATAAAAGCAATCATTCAACACTAAACAATAGCCAGAAGGTAAATTTAATCTATAGGTCCCTATGCGCTCAACATCCACTCATGCTCCATTTCCAACGCGTAGGTCTACCTCTCTCGGACCAACCTTCCTGCTATCAGTTAGCCCCTGCACATTTTGTACAAATGTGTGAGCCACAAACGGTATCCAATACCTAGGAATGAGAGTTATTTATAGACATATTTATTTCAATGACGTACATACCTTGTCCACCAAAGGTAGGAGCACCTAGTATTTTTCCTCCTCCTGGTGTCATGCAGTCTTTCTTCTTCTGGAAAAACGCATTAGCGCCGCGTCGCTCCACCATGGAGCTGCGACGCCTGTTGTCCAGTGAGTCCATGTTTCTGAAATGAAGCATTAGCGCCGCGACGCTCCATTATGGAGCCGCGGCCCTACCTTGAAACCCTAGCAAGCGTCGCGGCGCCCTACCATAGGGTCGTGACGCTCATGTCCTGACAAACGTTTCTGTGTTGATTCTTAAAATCGTTCGAGCCCTAAATTCAATTTAGGGATCAAATCACAGGTCCTTTATCATCACTCACCATTATCAATAACGCCCATATCGACCATCATCCGTTCTTACTCGTCCTTAGCCGTGCACCGTGCAATGAGCCGGACAACGCACTTTTGGCTTAGTTCGAGTTAGAGCGGAATGACTTCCTCGAGTTAGCGTAGGAGATAATTTAGGGTGATATCAAAAGGTCAACATTCGTTCAAGACATGTAGGATTTTAAGAAACCTCATTTTAATCCAATATTATGTTTAACCCATATTATTATTCTATTCAATTGTTATATAACCATTGAACCATTCGGGCTCTGATACCACTGTAGGTTTTATTGGGTTTAAAACACATAAGTAAGACACAACGAAAGTTTAAATTTTTTGTTTCTTACTTACCCCAACAACATTTCTGGTATGGTTAGACAACAATTAAACTTGTAACATAAAGCATAAACTTACAAGTTATAGTATCTGGAAATCTTTATCTACTATTGAGTGGACACGCGGTTGCCCTTCCGATTGCAAGCTCCAAGCTTCAATGTATTTCTCTTTCGAAAAGCTAGGAAATTCGGTAGAGGTTCGAGAGAGTATTTGATTCTAAGTCTCTAAGGCTTAGAATGATATTCTGAAAATTGATGTTTGAATAATGAAGAGAATGCCTCTATTTATAGTTGAAAAATAGGTCAAAATCGGATTAGGGTTTGATATTGGGCCTAACCCAAAATTCGAGGCAGAGGCGTCGCGGCCCTAGGGTATGGGCGCCGCGACGCTCGACATGCTCTTGCACTGCGCCGCAGCGCTGGACGTGCTTCTGCACTGTCTCGATTTATTTTCGGTGCATTCTTAATTAAATTCAAAATCCAATTTTGACTTAATTAAAATAATCATTATTCATTTAAATGTCTCGAATCTAAATCGAACATTTAATTACTCTCTCAATACATCCTTAGATCAAAACGGAGAATCGACATAGTGTGACCCTACATGCCTTTTCATATCGACATTAATCAAATTAAGGTCTACGCGAAACTCCTAGTCGGTGCCGGAAGACGAACTCAATATGTGAAGTATGTTTACGTGAATCCAGTAAACTTAACCTTTGTATGGTAAGATAAAATCCTTTCATTCACGACACACCCGATCAAGCTTAGGATTTGTCAAGTGTCTATCCAAATGTCTTAATCATTGTATCTCATCTATATTAGTTGACAACTAGACCGTATTCTAAATACGTCTATTGTGTTGGCCAACGACTTAGTCAACCTAACATCACTGAGAATCCGAGTGTTCTCTCGAATATACATTCGAGGAACGAATCCTAATCTTGGCTCAACTACCACCTTTAATCGGCATCGTATTGTACCCAATACAAGCCGTATCTCAACCTATATGGCATTTAAGCTTAGGACGGGATCAAAGTACATTACTTTGTAGACAAGGCGCGTATTGACCTCAAGTCTAAGGACTTCTATCTCTCACACGCTGATCATACTTTAGACAAGTATAACAAACATTATATCAGCAGGGTATACCAATACTTTCAAAGTATCCATGTGTCCATCACGAGTAGCCATTACTCGTAGCAGGTGAGACATACTACATCCTCTAAGGATGTGATGCAGACCACATGTCGACTTATCACATATCATCGATATCCCATTCTCGATGATCATTAGTCGAGGCTATTTTAAGAGTTACGCTCTATCATCAATATCTCACTCTATTAATGACAACGTAAGCTCAAGGGATGCACATTAATGAATAATTACAAACAATTAAATAATAATTCAATAATTACAAATGCCAAAATATTAATCTCCATTAATAATAATACGAATGTGTATAAAGTACATTTGTCCTAATACAAATTGTCTCTAAAACATAAATATACTTTCAGTTTCTACCACTTGGTGTATCATATAAACACGGAAAATTGATATATGATGAATCAGTACTGCCCACATGTATGGACTTCACTGGATATGAGCTGGTATCAGAACCAAATAAATGCAAGCTTCCACCGTTGCCCATTGCTAATCATAGACTGCCAAAGGACAAAACTAGCCTCCTTATGACAGTTGCCAATTGCCATGAAATCAGGGAAGGAAACAATTTTTCTAGCTAACGGGAATTGTTTGATTGCTACTGACGCGGACAAAAATTTGATTTCACCAACTGATGAGCTTTTAGGAAATATGATTTGTTCTAATTCTCTAGTGGATGAGCGTGGCGGCACGCCAGGCAAAGAATGTACAGATTTGGAGGTTAAGGTTGGTCTATCCCAGACTCTAAGGAAGTCTTATTCATGTGATTTGGCTAATGAGTTGGTTAATGAGTCGGAACTTGTAAGTGATCTTGTTTCCACTAGAATGAACGGTGTAGTTGTGGGTACTGAAGATTATAAAAGGAAATTATCACCATCCCTTCTTGAGACTTCACATGAGATAAAAATAAGCAGGCCAAATGGCCTTTGTTTTGATTCTGTCCCGCTTTGGGGGCTCACCACGATTCAAGGAAAGAGGCCAGAGATGGAAGATTCTGCTATAGCTTTACTTTTGTTTCTATCTGATTTGATTACATTACACTTTTGTTTTTGGTTTCTAGTTACACAGAGTTGTAATTAAGGCCAATTGTTTTTTCTACCCGTGCGATTCAAAATAAGACACCCACCGAAATTCTTTACTGACGTATCCCTACCTATGACAACCTTAGAATTTTCGATTGTCTGTGTTACTCAAATCTGACATCCACGTCCCCCACAAATTAGCACCCCATCTACTTCGTACGCCTTCCTAGTTTTTCCGTCAAACCATAGGGGTACTTGTACTATGAGCTCTTCCCCGATAAAATCATAATTTCTCGCCACATCACCTTTGTTGAGTATGTTTTCCCGTTTGACAACATTAAAAAATTCTGAGTCACTGATTACCAATTCCTCGAAGATTCGGACACATAGCACTCCGTCATGTTGCCACTATTCCGGCAGCAGCCGACGCACCCACTGTCACCACAGATCCATCACGTATCGGTCAGGTCACTGCCACCACCGGTAGTCCCGTCGTCAACTCCCCACCTCATCCCGTCGGTTTTGCGACCACCGGCAGTCTAGTTGTCACCTCCCCAAGTTGCCCAATCGTCTTTGCCATCACCGGCGGTCACATCCTCAACCCTCTGTGTCGTCCCGCCAGTTCTGCCACCACCGGCAGTCCAGTTGTCACCTCCCCAAGTTGTCCCGTCGGCTCTGCCATCATCGGCGGTGCCATCCTCAACCCCCTATATTGTACCACCACCGGTAGTCCAACTGTTTTTTCCATATTAAGGCCCACTGTTTTTTCCATAGCAGGTTGCTAATTATTGTCATAAGCGTCTGCACATGGCTTTAGCACATGAGATAGATATTATGAAAGAGGATTCAAATAATGGAAGTGTTGGCTGGAAGGCGAAATGGTCAAAGGTTTTCTTGAATTGTTTCTGTAAAGTCGATGATGAGGTAGGATGGTTCTGTAGTGAAACAGATGGAATCGAGACTGACCTTTCAGCTATCACTCCTGAAGCAGTTGGATCTATAGCTGTAGTTGCTGTTGTTAGTCCAATCCATATTATTGTTGCGAATTGTGGTGATTCAAGGGCAGTACTTTGTCGGGCAAAAGTACCCATGCCATTATATGTTGACCATAAAGTAAGCCTTGTGTTTGTTGTTACACCACTATGCAGCATTTGTTAGGGTTTTTATTTGCAACCATATAATCTTCCTTGTTAATTGTTTTCAGCCAAATAGGGAAGATGCGTGTTTGCGAATAGAAGAACTGGGAGGGAAGGTCATTAATTGGGATGGACATCGCATTTCTGGTGTTCTTGCAGTTTCAAGGTCAATTGGTACGTATATTGCACTAGCCGCCTGCAAGTTTCGTTGTACTATTATATTTTCACTGGAGAGGGTTAAGCGAGTCATCTAGATTGTGCTTCATTTGCACATGGAAAAAGAGGTGGCTAGCTATATTTTATGATTATAAGACTAACCCTCATATTTTACGTAGTGCTAAACTGAGCAAGTATCTCAGATTCTTGTGCAGTGAACAGGCTAACCCGAAAATAGTATCAAAATTATTCACTTATAGTTTTATTGATAAACTAATAGTGGATGAGAACATGTACAACATTTCCAGATTATCAAGTATTATTGTAGAATCTACAAAACTCATGATAGAATCATTCGGAGAAGGAGTATATGGAATACAAATATTTGATGCATCAACAGACCTAACGGGAAATCCCATTGTGATATGTCAAATATTAAACACATGGAAAAATAGTACTATCAGCGGAGATGATGAAAATTTGAACATGAAAATACCGTGCATTTTGGAGAAATTTCAAGAGTGGCCCAGTGCAAAAAGAACATTTGGATTACTAACCTTGAAAAGCATAATAGAGGTACGAGCAAAGAAATCATGTATTATTGGCGACTCGAAAGGAGGAGCAGTGGAAGACATTATCGCCTTGTATTACGACAATGACATTATGACACAAGATACCATGAAACTAACGGAAATGCATGACAGAATTATAAACTTGAAATATAAACATGCAAAAGAAATGATTGACCAATACCAAAGGACAATTGGACAAAATAGAAGGCCTGTAATAAATACTAGACCTACTACTATTACTAATAAATAAAAAAAGAAGGGAATTCTGATCCTTTTGCATATGGATGTGAGAAATTACTACTTTGATAGGGATCATGTAGCTTTGCTACTTGAAGCCCAATTTATTACTCTGATAGGGAGCCTGTAGTTTTACTACTTGCAGCTCCAATTTACTACTCTGATAGGGAGTCTATAGTTTTACTACTTGCAGCCCCAATTTACTACTTTGATAGGGAGCCTGTAGTTTTACTACTTGCAGCCCCAATTAACTACTCTAATAGGGAGCCTGTAGTTTTACTACTTGCAGCCCCAATTTACTACTTTGATAGGGAGCCTGTAGTTTACTATTTACAGCCCAATTTACTACCATGTATTACAAACCATATCATTCAAAAACAAAAAACAATTATCAAGAGAATGACAAGGAAGACAATAGCAAGAGAATCTGATGGAGATATCAACTCATGTCAAGAAGATATTATCAAGAAGGACACCAGAAAAGTAGCCGAACAAAAGGGACAAAAGAAGAAAGAGACAGCCTCAAAAAAAGACTACAACAAAGACAAAAACTTTGAAAATATCAGGTAATCATAGCAGACAAACTGTAGCACTTTAGACTTTTGGAAAAGTCATTACTATTTACTTTATGACTTTTGAGAAAGCAATTTTGTCATCTTATCAGCCGAGGTTATCTATATAAAGAGCCTCTTGTAACCATATCATTCATTTGAAAACTCTCTATACAAATCTTTATTTGAAAACTCTTTATGTCTAGCTAAACCCCCTCCTTAGTCTATAATCCAGATAAATTATAATATCATAATATCAGAGATAAAACACTTTGAAAGATTATAATTAGAACCATATTAGTCTTTAAACCTGCACTGATAAGAATTTTAGAAGATAGTCTGTTGAGAACTCCCAGGCACCTAGGCTAATTATCCCGCAATTTCAGTGGAAGAAGAAGGGAAGCAGGGTCAAGGGTGGGTTGAGATCTCCGGTGATCTGAAATTTTGATTAAGAGGTATGATTTCTAGACTATGTGTTTTTAGTTATGATTTTGATAAGTGTTAAACTCTGTAATTATGATGTTCATATTGGTTAAAGATTATAGACTTTTATTTAAAAATGAATTTTGAGTTGATACTACATGTTTCCTTACTACATGCTTATTATTTGATAAACTTAGATAAAACTTTATTAATATACCATCTATATTCCTACCCTCTTCAGAGCTTGTAAAATGAATAGATTTATAAACAATGAAAACACATCCATCGTTTATTAAAATTAATTTGTTAAATAAAATATTATGGAAATGTTATGAGATGAAACAACTTTTAATAAATTTTAGGAAAGAAAATGAGATTATAATGGGTTTTCAAGATGAGATGTTAGCAACAAAACGAAGAAAGGATATAACTTATGAAAAGGAAAAAGAAAGAGAAAAATATTCTGAAAATGAGATAGAAGAAATTAAAACACACATAGAAGATGTTGTAGCAACATATAGAAGGATAATAGAGATAAATACAAGAATAAATGAACAAAACATTATGATATTAGATTTAGAAGCAGATCTACGAATGGAAATAGAACACCATGGATGGAAAAATACTAATGGAACAACAAAATAAGTTAAGAGAACTTAGAATGATAGCAGATAAACCCCTTCTATTTAATAGAGATATAAACCAACATATAGTAAGTTGCAGAATAAGTATAGATCTAATAGAAGAAGAAGATCAACGTTTACAAGAATATTCTAAACAAATATATGAACAGGAAGAAACTATTAAAGAATTAAAAAATAGAATAGCATTAAAAGACGAAAAGTTGAGACTAAAGGAAGAAGAAAATTTGAAACTGCTGGAGGAAAAATTAAGAGAAATAATTAGAAAAGATAATGAATTAAAAGATCTAAATGATATTATAGAAGAACAATATAAGTACATCAACCTATTAAAACATGGATAAAGGAAAAGAATTAGTAGAAGACTCTAAAGAAACATATTATCAGATGAATATATATGAAGGAGGATCAACACAAATATTGAGCTTTAAGCCAGAAACATATCAGAAGATACAAGATGAAAAAGATGAATTATCTATTGAGAAAATATTTAAAATAAAATGGTTTGAAATAAATAAGATATATAGCACACAAGCATGAAAATATAATAGATACAATGAGTGTAAATGGAAGAACAAAAATAAACTTGATAACAAATGAAGTATAAAAAGAGAGTTAGCAAAACTATCTACTAGAGAAGCTAAAAAATATAGAAACATATACTTTGGAGGAGTAGAATTTACTATAAAAGCATACTTTCAGAAAAACATAGATACACCTATACAAATATACATATTAGATGATAGGATATTAGGAAATTTACCAGATGCTTTAATATCAGTAATAAAAGAAATTTAATATATCAAAAACTAAAATTTACGGTACAACCAGACTTTAGTATATCATTAAAAGATGAACACAAGGACTTAGCCTTAACACTATATTACAAACTAGATGGAATAACAATGCCACCAGGAAGTAAAGTCATAAGTATTGAAACAAAAATGATATATGCCCTAACCGGAAACCACCATGTAAAGAAACAACACGAAATGAATATATTAGTACCCAGAATGTACCAAGAAATATTAGAACAGATAGAACATAAAGAAAATTCCAAAATAAATATACCAGAAGAAATATATATGAATTTTAATACCAGAACTCTTACATCATCAAAAAGATTAATACAAAAAATAGAAGGATCTAGATTGAGTATTACAAGAGAACCGATAATGTCACGACAGACTAGCGTTATACAACCTAGAATAGTAGATTTAATAAATATAAACACAAATAGATTGAAGATTAAGGTAATAATATTTAAAGGTATTATAGTTGAAATAAATACTGAAGCTATTAAAAGTTTTGTACATATAAGTAAGATTAATGAAAATGATTGTGATTTAATAGACACACAAACTTATAATTATCCTAAAAATGAAAGAGAAATAATAATTACTAAAAGTATTAATTTAAGATTTAAAATCCAAGATTTAGAATATAAGATAAATATAAGAGTAATAGAATATGACCGTTTCAATTAACGACTTTTAGGAAGTGACTTTCTAACCATGATAAATTATAAGATAAATAATAACGGAATTGAAATAAATTATCAAGGAAAAACAAGATTCGTAAATAAAGTATGAATATACAAAGAGAAATAATTGCGAAAAAACAGAAATTAAAGGTAATAAGGACAGCTTTATCAGAAGAGATATTTTCCCAACTAAAATATTTAAAATACAAGGCAAAAGAAATAAAATTAGAAGAAAAGATAAACAATTAGAACAACAATGTGATAAATTTGATAAAATATAGATAGATATGGGAAATGGGTGGAAAAGAGAATAAATAATCCTGACTAATCCGAACAAAAAAATTAATGCGTTATGGGAAGAAATAATAGTAAAAGAAAAAATGAAAAATACATTGATAATAATGGATGAAATAAAAGAAAATCAAACTCAAATACAACAAGTGATAAGAGAAGAATTGACTAACTATGTAATGTATCTGAAATATCAACGTTTAAGATAATATTAGAAAAACTTAATATGTTAATAGAAGAGAAAAATAAAGGTAAACAAGTAGCAGGAGATAATGAACCAAGTACAAGTAAAGAAAATACAATAATTAGTACTACTACACAAGAACCAGAATTAGCACCAATAGATGCGTGGAGAAAAAGTAAAGAACCTATAATGGTAGACATTAGTAAAATAAAACCAAACTTATCCACAGAAGTAGAAAAACATTGGATAGTCTAGCGATATTAAATAAAAAAGGACAATTTTAATGGAAAAATAAGAACCTAGTGTACCCAGTGTACTTGAGTTTTTAAAAAATAATTGAAAAAAGGTCATAGAAAAAGAAAGATACAAGTATAAACCTATAAGGACAAAAACACCAAAAGAAGAAGATAAAAATTCAAAAGAAGAAAACATTTACTTAAAAGACACAGAAAAAACAACCTATGAATATTTAAACATAAAACTAGATAAACAAGAACAACAAATATTTGAGTTAAAAATAGAGAACACAAAATTGAGATCACATAATAACGAAGAATAGTATGATAAGTATAAAAAATATAAATACAAATTTAAAGATACGAAGAAAATAATAAAGGAAACCAAAGTAGAATTAAAACAAACAAAAGAAGAATTAAATGAGGTAAAACAAGAATTAGAAGAATTAAAAGAGGAAATGCAAATCCTTAGAGTACAAATAAGAAAGTTAAAAGGAAAAAAGAAAGTGAGGAAAAATACTAAAACAAGTGATGAAAGTACAACTAGTAGTAACGAAAAAACTGATAGTGACTCAGAAAAATATAGCAACAATAAATTAACTAACCAAGATATACAAGTAGTAGAAAATTTATAGAAGTAGAGAACGAAGAAAATTCAGAAATAGTAAAAGAAAACAACAAGATAATAGAAGTTTTACAAAAAAATGAAAAGAGTAAATGCAATCGTAGAAGAAGAACCTGAAAGTGATGTAGAAGATGAATTTAATAGACCTCAAATAATAAGCATGTAGTAAGGAAATGAGTAGTATCAACTCAAAATTTATTTTTAAATAAAAGTCTATAATCTTTAACCAATATGAACGTCATAATTACAGAGTTTAACACTTATCAAAATCATAACTAAAAAAACATAGTCTAGAAATCATACCTCTTAATCAGAATTTCAGATCACCGGAGATCTCAACCCACCCTTGGCCCTGCTTCCCTTCTTCTTCCACCGAAATTGCGGGATAATTAGCCTAGGTGCATGAGAGTTCTCAACAGACTATCTTCTAAAATTCATAGCAAGATACAGGTTTAAAGATTAATATGGTTCTAATAATAATCTTTCAAAGTGTTTTATCTCGGGTATTATGATATTATAATTGATCTGGATTATAGACTAAGGAGGGGGTTTAGCTAGACAGAGAGTGTTCAAACAGATTTGTATAGAAAGTTTTCGAATGAATGATATGGTTACAAGATGCTCTATATATAGATAACCTCGGCTGATAAGATGACAAAATTGCTTTCTAAAAAGTCATAAAGTAAATAGTAATGACTTTTCTAAAAGTGTAAAGTGCTACAGTTTGTTTGCTATGATTGCCTGATATTTTCAAAGTTTTTGTCTTTGTTGTAGTTTTTTTTCGAGGTTGTCTCTTTCTTCTTTTGTCCCTTTTGTTCGGCTGCTTTCCAGGTGTCCTCCTTGATAATATCTTCTTGACATGAGTTGATATCTCCATCAGATTCTCTTGCTATTGCCTTCCTTGTCATTCTCTTGATAATTGTTTTTTTGTTTTTGAATGATATGGTTTGTAATACATGGTAGTACGTATTAATACATGATAGTAAATTGGGCTGCAAGTAGTAAAACTACAGGCTCCCTATCAGAGTAGTAAATTGGGGCTACAAGTAGTAAATTGGGGTTGCAGGTAGTAAAACTACAGGCTCCCTATCAGATTAGTAAATTTGGGCTGCAAGTAGTAAAACTACATGCTCTCTATCAGAGTAGTAAATTGGGCTTCAAGTAGCAAAGCTACATGATCCATATCAAAGTAGTAATTTCTCACATCCTTATGCAAAAGGATCAGAATTCCCCTCTTTTTTTATTGTATTAGTAATAGTAGTAGGTCTTGTTAAAGCTAGTTAATAAATAAAGCTAACTAAGTTGGTGTGAATGAGAAATGGAGGGAAAATGATTGTTTTTTCCTTTTCTGGAAAAAAAAAGGCAAAGGCCTTTTCGAACAGTCACCAACCTATTCCGAAGAGGCACCTTCGAGGCTATATAAACTGAGGCAACGCCTCATTTTTAATACACTAAATTTTTTTCCTGCATTTGAAAATTCTGCGTTCTTTTCACAAATAAAACTATCGAGTCTTACTGTGTTTCGTTGCCAACTTTGAGTTCGTCGAAGTCGAAGGCGTTTGATGTACCACTACTCCCCGCGATGTATATCCGTTTTATCCCGGGAGGAAGTAATCCATAACCTCGGGTACAAGTGAGGGGATTAAATTCCTTAAGGACACACAGTGAATTCTGTGGTCTCGGATATTTTCTTACGTCTGCATTATTTTTCCAGTTTCTGTTTTTTTCTGGTTTTGGTCTTTTCATTTTTTTTTTCCGATTTTTTTTTTTTAACACAGGGTAGATAACAAGCTTAAGGAATTTAATAATTATTTCTGTGTTCACTTGTTCTTGTTTAACAACAACAGAACGTTGTCAGAAAGGAAAAAAAAGTATATGTTTGTTGTTTCGGTGTAACGAACTTATATGTTGTTTGGAGACTAAAATCTTCGGATTTTCTACTCCGGTTGAGATTAAAGTTTTCATAACTTTCTACTCATTTGGGTACTTGATTTGAAGATATAAAAACTTCATCAAGTATACAACATACAATTTATTGCATTTCGTTTCAAGTATTTTAAATCTGTTTGTGTAACCTTGATTCGGTTTGAAGAAATAAATCTTCACCGTTGTGTATTATATTTGTTGCTGTCAAAACTGATTCGGTTCGAAGTCTTCACCGTTTATTAAACTTTTTATGTTGCTTCCTACGACAGAAATGGGAGACATGACTCCAAATTTGAATGCTACTGCTACTGCCACACCAGCCCCCATGGTTGGTTCTACGAGCAATGCTGCGTCCTCCGGTCCGTCTTTGCACCAAAGACCGGCTCCGGCAGAGAAGCCTGGAAAATTCACCGGAATTGATTTCAAACGATGGCAACAAAAGATGTTCTTCTATTTAACTACTTTAAACCTCCAAAAGTTTATTAAGGATGTCATTCCGATTTTGCCGGAATCAACACCTGTGAATGAACGTTTTGTTGTAACTGAGGCATGGAAGCACTCAGATTTTTTGTGCAAGAATTATATTCTTAGCGGATCGGAGGATGATCTTTACAACGTCTATAGTAATGTGGAAGCATCAAAAGAACTATGGGATGCGTTGGAAAAGAAATATAAAACAAAAGATGCTTTGGATTAAAGAAGTTTATCGTTGCGCCAGTTTCGGACTACAAAATGGTAGATGGCAAGTCTGTTGTTACTCAAGTTCAAGAGTTGCGGTTATCATCCACGATCTACTCGTCGAAGGTTTGGTGATTAGTGAGGCGTTTCAAGTTGCGGCGGTAATAGAAAAGTCGCTCCTTCATGGAAGGACTTCAAAAATTACTTGAAACACAAGCGAAAGGAGATGACACCGGAAGATCTCATCGTCCGGTTGAGAATCGAGGAAGATAACAAGGCAGCGGAGAAGAAGGCAAATGGGAGATCAACCATAGGGGGAGCACATTTTGTTGAAACTGCCCCAACTAATCTGAAAAAGAGGAAAAATGCATCGGGACCAAGGAACTATCCTAACAAGAAGAAATTCAAGGGAAACTGCCACAATTGTGAAAAAATCGGACACAAAGTTGCAGACTGTCGTGCTCCGAAAAAGGAAAAGAAGAAGGGTCAGGCTAATATGGTTGAAACAAACGAGGAAGTTGATGACTTGTGCGCTATGTTGTCTGAGTGCAACCTAGTGGGAAATCCGAAAGAGTGGTGGATTGACTCTGGCGCCACTCGCCACATTTGTGCTGTTAGAGAAGCCTTTGCTTCATATGCTCCCGCCGGGCCCGACGAGACCATATATATGGAAAATTCTGCAACGGCCAAAATTGAAGGTTATGGAAAGATATTGCTGAAGATGACATCTGACAAGGTGGTGACTCTCAACAACGTCTGTCATGTTCCTGAAATTAGGAAAAATCTAGTATCTACCGGACTTCTAGTAAAGAATGGTTTTAAGTGTGTTTTTGTTTCTGACAAGGTTGTAATAAGTAAGAACGAGATGTACATAGGAAAAGGTTACCTCACAGAGGGCCTTTTCAAACTGAATGTAATGGCCGTTGCCAAAAATAATAAAATTTCTGCTTCGTCTTACTTGAGTCAAATAATTTATGGCATTCACGTTTAGGACATGTCAATTATAGAACCTTGCGAAAAATGATTAGTTTGGAAGTATTGCCTAAGTTTGAATGCAATCAATCAAAATGTCAAATCGTGTTTGAGTCTAAGTATGTTAAACATCCTTATAAGTCGGTTGAAAGGAATTCAAGTCCTTTAGACTTAATCCATACAGATATTTGTGACATGAAGTCAATCCCATCTCGCGGTGGAAAGAAGTATTTCATAACTTTTATTGACGATAGTACACGGTATTGCTACGTTTATTTACTTAATAGTAAAGATGAAGAAATTGAAGCATTCGAAGATAAAAGCGAAGTTGAGACTCAACTTAATAAAAAGATTAAAATGATAAGGAGTGATAGGGGCGGTGAATATGAATCTCCTTTTGAACAAATATGTTTGGAATATGGCATTATTCATCAAACAACGCCCCTTACTCGCCACAATCAAACGAAATTGCGGAAAGGAAAAATAGAACCACGAAAGAAATGATGAATGCCTGTTAATAAGTTCGGTTTACCCCGGAACTTGTGGGGGGAAGCCATTCTAACAACCTAGCCGAATACTCAATCGAGTGCCCCATAGCAAAACAAAATCTATTCCATACGAAAAGTGGAAAGGAAGGAAGCCCAATTTGGGATACTTCAAAGTGTGGGGGTGTTTGGCCAAGGTGCAAGTTCCTAAACCCAAAAGGGTAAAAATAGGACCTAAAACCATTGATTGTGTTTTCATAGGATATGCCACAAATAGTAAGGCATATCGATTTCTAGTTCACAAATCGAAAAATCCCGACATTCGGTGAATACGGTAATTGAATCGATAATGCGACTTCTTTAAAACCATATATCCTTATAAAAAGGAATGTGAGTCGTCTAGCAAGGAATCTAAACGACCTCGGGAAGAAACAAAGGAAAATATTCCTGATGAGGAAAATCCAAGACGCAGCAAACGTCAAAGGACGTCTACTTCCTTTGGACCAGAATTTCTAACATTTTTGTTGGAGAATGAGCCTCGAACCTTCAACGAAGCTATGTCTTCATCGGAAGCTCAATTTTGTTAAGAGGCAATCAATAGTGAGATAGAATCCATATTAAAGAACCATACTTGGGAATTGGTTGACCTTCCTCCAGGGAATAAACCTTTAGGTTCCAAATGGATTTTTAAGCGGAAAATGAAAGCTGATGGTACTATTGATAAATATAAGGCAAGACTAGTTGTTAAAGGGTTTAGACAACGAGAAGGTCTTGATTACTTTGATACATACTCGCCGGTAACGAGGATTACATCCATTCGGGTGTTAGTAGCGTTCACCGTCGTGTACGGTCTTGAAATCCATCAAATGGATGTGAAAACAGCCTTCTTAAATGGAGAGTTAGAGGAAGAAATTTACATGGAACAACCTGAGGGGTTTGTAGTTCCAGGGAAAGAGAAGAAGGTGTGTCGACTTGTTAAGTCTCTTTACGGACTAAAACAAGCACCCAAACAGTGGCATGCAAAATTTGACCATACAATGTTGTCAAATGGATTCAAGATAAATGAGTGTGATAAATGTGTCTACATTAAGAACACTCCGAACCACGTAGTCATTGTTTGTTTGTACGTGGATGATATGTTGATAATGAGTAACGACATTGCTAACATAAATGCTACTAAGCGCATGCTTGCTAGTGAGTTTGATATGAAAGACTTAGGAGTTGCCGATTTAATTCTGGGAATTAAAATCCATAAGACTCCTCAAGGTCTAGCATTGTCTCAAACTCATTATATTGAAAAGGTACTTGAAAAGTTCAAGTATTTGGACTTTAAAGTTGCAAAGACGCCAATTGATATGAACCTTGCTCTTGCAAATAATAAAGGTGAAAGTCATTCTCAATTGGATTATGCCAAAGTGTTGGGAAGTTTGATGTATATCATGAACTGTACGCAACCTGATATTGCATGTGCTATAAGTAAACTAAGTCGCTACACTAGTAATCCCGACCAAAAACATTGGCTGGCAATGAAATGATTTTTGGGGTATTTAAAACATACTCAAAACTTTGCTTTGCATTATAACATGTATCCTGTAGTTATTGAAGGATACAGTGATGCAAATTGGATCACTGGTTCAACTGAAACTAAATCCACAAGTGGATATGTTTTTACCATAGGTGGAGGAGCAGTGTCTTGGAAGTCATCCAAACAGACATGTATCGCCCGCTCTACAATGGAATTTGAGTTCATAGCTTTAGACAAAGCCGGTGAAGAAGCTGAATGGCTCCGGAATTTCTTAGAAGATATTCCATTTTGGCCCAAACCGTTGGCTCCTATATGCATACATTGCGATAGCCAAACGGCAATAGGAAGAGCCGGGAGCCTTATGTACAACGGAAAGTCTCGTCACATACGACGAAGACATAATACCGTTAGACAACTACTCTCTAGTGGAATTATCACAATTGACTATGTTAAGTCAAGAGATAATGTGTCGGATCCACTAACTAAAGGCCTAACTAGAGAGGTAGTTGAAAGATCATCAAGGGGAATGGGACTATGGCCGAGGACAAGTCATCGTGACGGTAACTCTACCTAGAAGACTGGAGATCCCAAGATCTAGGTTCAAAGAGATCAAACAAAGTCATTAATGACGGTTCAACATTGTCACAATAACTCTTTGGTCCATTCTCGTGATGAGACAATGTTCAGTACCAGGATAAAACATTACGGCTTTTTAATGGTTTTTAAGTTTGGTACGGGGTATATCAAATAGTGTATCTACGGGATGACACATTTAGGAATCACCTATGTAAGTGTGAAGTGTAAGACACTTCAAGGAGAATTATGTAAGGCCAATTCTCTACGCACTTATGAACCAGGCAGTGTTCATGGATGAAACGAACAAAACAATGAGAATCAAAGACCGTTAAAGGGTTAATTGTGTGACATGTGGTTGTCTAGGTATACACCAAAGCTCGATGGTTCAAGGATATCAAATCTACCGATTGACCGAGTATATCCGACATATGTTTACTACGGAAAGTTCAAAGAGAAATCTACTTATCCAGATGCGATTAATCCTTGCTTACGAATCACACAGTTTTTTGTCATGCATGTTTTTCATCATATAGCCATTCCCCATTCATGTGGGGGATTGTTAAAGCTAGTTAATTAATAAAGCTAGTTAAGTTGGTGTGAATGAGAAATGGAGGGAAAATGATTTTTTTTTCCTTTTCTGGAAAAAAAAAAGGGCAAAGGCCTTTCCGAACAGTCACCAACCTATTCCGAAGAGGCACCTTCGAGGCTATATAAATTGAGGCAATGCCTCATTTTTAATACACTGAAATTTTTTCCTACATCTGAAAATTCTACATTCTTTTCACAAATAAAACTATCGAGTCTTACTGTGTTTCGTTGCAAACTTTGAGTTCGTCGAAGTCGAAGGCGTTTGATGTACCGCTACTCCTACGACAGGTATATCCATTTTATCCTGGGAGGAAGTAATCCATAACCTCGGGTACAGTGAGGGGATTAAATTCCTTAAGGACACACAATGAATTCTGTGGTCTCGGATATTTTCTTACTTCTGCATTATTTTTCCAGTTTCTATTTTTTCTGGTTTTGGTTTTTTTTCGTTTTTTTTTCCTGATTTTTTTGAACACAGGGTAGATAACAGGTCTAGTATTTATTACAAGCTTTCTATTTTGTCCAATTGTCCTTTGATATTGGTCAATCATTTCTTTTGCATGTTTATATTTCAAGTTTATAATTCTGTCATGCATTTCTGTTAGTTTCATGGTATCTTGTGTCATAATGTCATTGTCATAATACAAGGTGATAATGTCTTCCACTGCTCCTCCTTTCGAGTCGCCAATAATACATGCTTTCTTTGCTCGTAACATGTCCTCTATTCTGGTTTTCAAGGTTAATAATCCAAATGTTCTTTTTGCACTGAGCCACTCTTGGAATTTCTCCAAAGTGCACGGTATTTTCATGTTCAAATTTTCATCATCTCCGCTGATAGTACTATTTTTCCCTGTCTTGAATATTTGATATATCATAATGGGCTTTCCTGTTAGGTCCGTTGATGCATCAAACAATTGTATTCCATATACTCCTTTTCCAAATGATTCCATCATGAGTTTTGTAGATTCTACAATAATACTTGGTAATCTGGCAATGTTGTACATGTTCTCATCCACTATTAGTTTATCAATAATACCGTAAGTGAATAATTTTGATACTATTTTTGGGTTAGCCTGTTCACTGCACAAGAATCTGGGATATTTGCTCAGTTTAGCACTGCGTAAAATATAAGGGTTAGTCTTATAATCATAAAATTTATTGATCTTTTCATAAGCACTGATATATTCAGGTGTATATTTCAGTTGTCGGCCATTGATACTATTGATGAAGAGGATGGTATAGTTCCCAGTTTTGATACAAATGGTGCCAGAGTTTTAGTAGTGGGGTTTTTTGGTTTTTCAGGTGTAGTGATGGGTATTTTGGATTGAGTTTCATTTTGTAAAGTTTTCAGGGTTATCAAGTCTTGTGTGGCTTCTCTGAGTTGGTTTATAAGATTGGTGTTTTCTTGTAATCTGGATATTAAGATTTCATTGGTTTGTAAAATAGAATCTACAGCGTTGGTAATATATTCTTCAAGGTTATCACTGTTGATCGACATTGTTATATCTGCTAAGAAAATTAATTAAAATATTTTTAGTTCCAGATATATTCTTTACAATAAAATCATAACAAAAGAATGATTGCCATTTTCTGCTTGTATTCAATTCTGGTAAATGATATATCTTGTTTGTAATAAAAGCTCTTACATGTGTGTTGTCAGTTCTAACAACAAATTTTACTGGTAATAAGTGGTAATGAAATGTCTTTATTCTAAATTTTACTGCTAATAATTCTTTCTCATTAATATGATAATTTTTCTCATTTGGTTTCCATGTTCCTGCTCCATATCCACAAATTAGTGGTTTCTCTTTTTCTATATATCCTTTATCTTAAGCTATCAGGACTGCTCCCCATCCTATAGCAGTAGCGTCAGTAAAAAGTTCTAGTATATAAGTTTCCATTTACCTTTTCCTTGATTTCTTTCATAGCTTTAGTATGTAACTTTCCATATAAATGCTATCTTTTTCTTTGTTAATTCTTGTAATGGTTTTCTTAAGAGTGGTAAATCTTTTATATGGTAGAAAATATCCATCAAATATTCTCTTTTTATTTAGTTCTCTATAATCAATTACCATTCTGGCTTTTCCTCTTTTTTGTTCGCTACGTTTCCTTACTAAAAAGGTTGTGCTACTATGTGGGCTTTTACTTTCTTGTATCATTTTTAATTCTAGTAATTCTTTTAATTGGATTTCAAATTCTTTATGATCTGTTGGACTATATCTAATAGGTTTGGATCTAATTATATCATTTTCATTTATTAGCTTAATTTCTGCATATATTTTTTCTTTTTCCCATTGTTGAATTGGATTTTCTCCAAAGATCATTTTTAGTATATTAAGATATTTTTCTTTTAATAGTTGTAGGTTATTATTCCTACTGGTTTTTATAGTACATAATTTTAATGTATGTATTGGTAATATTCTTTTTAATACTATCCATTTATTACAATGTGTTTGTAAGCTAAAAGTATTGCTATCTATAACCTGTGTCTTAAAGTAATCTAAAAAGTTGTATATTAATAATTTCGACACAATCTTATGTCAGCCAAACTGATGAAGAAAGTGAATATATATAAATACGACACAATTTATAATGAGTTTACAACAGATTAGAGAAGATAATGATAAATGGTATGAATACAAAGACTTTTAGTAGTGGGGTTTTTTGGCTTTCCCGTTAGGTCTGTTGATGCATCAAATATTTGTATTCCATATATTCCTTTTCCGAATGATTCCATCATGAGTTAATCGTAAGTTGTTGCGGAATTTTTAGATGCTACACAAGTGTATGCATCACAATTTGTAATAATTTCAGTAAGACCGAGTATCGTCCACAGAGACTGATTTATCAAGTACCAATTAACTAATCTTTGGTTTCTATTTGGCCAACGAATATAAGTGGTGATTTTTAAACTAACGAATTTGACAACTAAAGTAAATTACAGAAATAAAGTAGTAATGAAAACACAAAGTTTAATTCAGTAATGAAAGAAATTATGGTTTACAATCTCATCAACAATCCACTCTATCATTCATTAATGCAAGACTAACTATTCTTCTTCTTGTTAAGATAGCAGGTTAACTGAGATGTTTTATATTCTAGTTAGGACATATAAAAACTCAACCTAAATGAGAATTTTCTATATTTCTATGATAAATTCGATCACATAGGAGGATTAAGATCAATAACCTAAAAAGTTACACAAGCAATCATGACACTTTCGTTCAAAATTAAACCTACGTCTAACAAACTATAGCATATTCAAATTTCCCTTTTCAGATCTCGATTTGAAATCATATAGGTAATGAAAACTAATGGCCAATTAATTCTCATTCAATAAACACAAGTTGAAGAGATCTTAATAGAAGAAGAAGAACACTAGCAATGCATTAAATCATAATAGAGTTTCAAGTGACTCAACGAAAAACCCTAATAAAAGTAATTAGCTCATAGACATGCTAAGAAAACTAATTAACTTAATATCCAACATGAACTGGATTAAAGTAAAGAAAAAGAAAAAAACTTGAACAATAGATGTCTCTAATGGCTCCTTGTTCTCTTGTTTCTTTCCTCCAAAGTGTTATATCCTTTTCAGAAAAATGTTTCCCCCAATATATATCACAAAAAAAGCCCCAGAATGGACCATTTTCCCCTTGTTAAATTTAGGTTTTTCGTTGCCCTGACGTCGCCGGCGCCGCGACTCAGCTATTAGAGTGTCGCGTCGCTAATTCGCTTACGAAAGTCGCTCACTTTCTGCCAGTGGGGCGCCGCAGTGTTAATGTTGGGCGCCGCGACTCCATGCTGTGTTGTGCCGCGGCTCTTCAGCGTTCTTCGTCCGAAATTATTTCTAGACTGCTTTCCAAGCTTCTCAGGCCTTCTTTGACTCATTTCTTATGATCAGGTGTACATTTTTGTCCTTAATAGCTGTCTATTTCCTTTTGGATTCGCCTTATTCCTTTATGAATCGCTTAAAGCCTAAAAATACAAAACAACACGCATAATACTGCACAAAACAACTAAAAGACTCCTTAAAACACACTCTAAAACAGTACTAAAATCATAGTGAAGCTCATTGGATCTCTCTTCTTTTGCAAAATGACATTGCACTATTCAGTTAATGCCACAGTTTCATAATCTCCCATTTTTCTCTTTTTAGAGAGAATTTCTTTCATTAATTTGACATAACTAGGCATTTGCTCTAAGGCTTCAGCAAAGGGAATATTTATATGCAACTTCTTGAATATTTCTAAAAACTTGGAAAATTGTTTATCCAGAGAATTTTTTCTAAGCCTCTGCGGGTATGGAATTCTGATTTGAGGCTCATTACTCACGATTGGTGGTGCCTTTTCCACCGTGGGGTGGTCTTCAGTAACCCCCTCCTTCTCTGAATTAGATGTCTCACTCAATTTTTCTGTCTTCTCCGCAGATGGTAGTAGTGCAACTGGTTCAACTTGCTTACCACTTCTCAAATTTATAGCCTGACATTACTCCTTCGGATTTACAACAGTATTGCTAGGGAGATTCCCCTGCGATTAGTTGTTTACATATTTGCTAGCTAACCCACTTATGTTTCCAGGTTTCGGATAGAAGATCTCGTTTCAGTCATGAACTGAGTCTGGGAATTGGTGAGAGTCAATAAGGTTGCTTGCAATTCATTGGGTTCAGCTTGTTAAACTTGTGGTTTGGGTTGCTAAAATGACAAAGCTTGACTCATAGGATGTTGTTGATTGTTTTGTTGATACTGCCCTTTGAATTGTGGCTGCTGGTTCTGGTTGTTTCTCCATGAAAAATTAGGGTGATTCCTCCAGCTAAGATTATAACTGTTGGGGAATGGATTGTTGTAGGTCCTCTGAAAATTCCCAACTGCTTGAACCTGAGCTTGGTCCATAGGTACATTGTTGGGATCCACTGTTGTGCAATGATCAAAAGGATGTGGTCCTCCACAAATTTCACATCTTACTTGTGTCTGAACAACATTTGTTGTCATAGTATTCTGTTGTAATTGCTTTGTCAAAGAAGCAACTTGAGCAGTTAACGCGGTGATGGCATCTAACTCATGAACTCCAGCCACCTTTCTACTGTTGATAGGTCTTTCATCGGACCACTGATGGTTATTTGTTGTCATATCTTCCAACAGCTCATACGCCTCATTAGCACTCTTGCTCATGAATGTCCCTCCAACAACAGCATCAATTATAGTATGGGTCGTACCACACAAACGATTGTAAAAATTATGGACTAACATCCACTGCTCAAGTACATGATGAGGACATTTCCTTTGCAACTCTTTGAATCTTTCCCAAGCATCAGATAGAGATTCTCCGTCCAGCTGATAGAAGTTGTTTAGTTCTCCCCTCAGCTTAGCAGCCTTTGATGGATGGAGGAATTTTATAAGAAACTTCTGAGCCAGGTCTTGCCACGTAGTGATAGAGTTAGCTTGTAGAGAGTTCAACCAGCTTTTGGCTCGGTCCCTTAGTGAGAATGGGAAAAGCCTCAATATAATGGCGTCATCAGTCATACCATTGTATTTGAATGTTGCACATAACTCCAAGAAATTGGCCAAGTGCATATGTGGATCTTCAGAGGGCAAACCCCCAAACTGAACTGTGTTCTGGACCATCTGCAGGATTGTTGGCTTAATCTCGAAATTATTTGCCTCCACAGCTGGTGGTCTTATACAAGTCTGCACGCCTGTTATGGTTGGAAGTATATAATCACGTAAGCTTCTCACAGTGGGATTCTGAGCTTGCTCCTGCACCCCTCTCTTCAACCCATCATTATTATGACGGTTTGCCATATCCTCGGTTGAAATACCAGCTCTCTTATTTCTTCGATTCTGCTTGCACGCTTTCTCAATCTCAGGATTCATAGGAACAAGGTTGTCTGCTCCTCTTCTGCTTCGCATATACCAAACCTACGTGAAAATGATCACACACACTGCACGCAGATTAAAAATATATAATAATAATAATAATAAAATGTGTTCTAGGAACAACCAAATTAGAAATAAGATTAATTATTTTGATATTGATAATACTTTAATCCGCGGCAACGGCGTCAAAAACTTGTTGCGGTATTTCTAGATGCTATGCAAGTGTACGTATCGTAATTTGTAATAATTTCAGTAAGACCGAGTATCGTCCACAGAGACTGATTTATCAAGTACCAATTAACTAATCTTTGGTTTCTATTTGACCAACAAATATAAGTGGTGATTTCTAAACTAACGAATTTGACAACTAAAGTAAATTACAGAAATGAAGTAGTAATGAAAACACACGAAGTTTAATTCAGTAATGACAGAAATTAGGATTTCCAATCTTTTCAACAATCCACTCTATCATTCATTAATGCAAGACTAGCGATTCTTCTTCTTGTTAAGATAGCAGGTTAACTGAGATGTTCTATATTCCGATTAGGACATATAAAAACTCAACCTAAATGAGAATTTTCTATATTTCTATGATAAATTCGATCACATAGGAGGATTAAGATCAATAACCTAAAAGGCTACATAGGCAATCGTGATACTCTCGTTCAAGATTAAACCAACGTCTAACCAACTATAGCATATTCAAATCTCCCTTTTCAGATCTCGATTTGAAATCATATAGGTAATGAAAACTAATGACCAATTAATTCTCATTCAATAAACACAAGTTGAAGAGATCTTAATAGAAGAAGAAGAAAATTAGCAATGCATTAAATCATAATAGAGTTTCAAGTGACTCAACGGAAAACCCTAATAAAAGTAATTAGCTTATAGACATGCTAAGAAAACTAATTAACTTAATATCGAACATGAACTGGATTAAAGTAAAGAACTTGAACAATAGATGTCTCTAATGGCTCTTATTCTCTTGTTTCTTGCCTTCAAAGTGTTATATCCTTTTCAGAAAAATGTTTCCCCCAACATATATCACGAAAAAACCCCAGAATGGACCTTTTTGCCTTGTTAAATTTAGGTTTTTCGCTGCCCTAACGTCGTCGGCGTCGCGGCTCAGCTATTAGAGCGCCACGACACTAATTCGCTTATGAAAGTCACACACTTTATGCCAGTGAGGTGCCGCAGTGCTAATGTTGGGCACTGCGGCCCTTCGGCGCCGCGACTCGATGTTATGTTGCGCCGCGGCTCTTCAGCGTTTTTCATCCGGAATTATTTCTAGACTGCTTCCCAGGGCTTCTTTGACTCATTTCTTGTGACCAGGTGTACATTTTTGTCCTTAATAGCCACCTATTTCCTTTTGGATTCGCCTTATTCCTTTCTGAATCGCTTAAACCCTGAAAACACAAAACAATACGCAAAATACTGCACAAAACAACTAAAAGACAAACAAAAAACTTCCTAAAACATACTCTAAAACAATACTAAAATTTACCTAACATAAGTGAATAATTTTGATACTATTTTCGGGTTAGCCTGTTCACTACATCAGAATTTGGGATACTTGCTCAGTTTAGCACTGCGTAAAATATGAGGGTTAGTCTTATAATCATAAAATTTATTGATCTTTTCATAAGCACTGATATATTCAGGTGTATATTTCAGTTTGTTGCCATTGATAATGTTGATGAAGAGGATGGTATTGAAGATGGTATAGTTGCCAGTTTTGATATAAATGGTGCCAGAGTTTTAGTAGTAGGGTTTTTTGGTTTTTCAAGTGTAGTGATAGGTAATTTGGATTGGATTTCATTTTGTAAAGTTTTCAGGGTTATCAAGTCTTGTATGGCTTCTCTGAGTTGGTTTATAAGATTGGTGTTTTCTTATAATCTGGATATTAAGATTTCATTGGTTTGTATAATGGAATCTATGGCGTTGGTAATATATTCTTCAAGGTTATCACTGTTGATCAACATTGTTATATCTGCTAAGAAAATCAACTAAAACATTTTTAGTTCCAGATATATTCTTAACAAAAAAAATTATAACAACAAAAGAATGATTGCCATTAGTCCCCGGCAACGGCACCATAGATAAACAAGAACAACAAATATCTGAGTTAAAAACAAAGAATACAAAATTGAGATCACATAATAACGAAGAATGATATGATAAGTATACAAAATATAAATACAAATTTAAAGATACGAAGAAAATATTAAAGGAAACTAAAGTAGAATTAAATTTGTGTTTATATTTTTTATACTTATCATACCATTCTTCGTTATTATGTGATCTCAATTTTGTATTCTCTGTTTTTAACTCAGATATTTGTTGTTCTTGTTTATCTATTTTATCTTCTTTTTTTAGTGTTCTTGTCATTATAGGTTCATACTTGTATCTTTCTTTTTCTATTATCTTTTTCCCATTGTTTTTTAAAAACGTAAGTACACTGGGTACACTAGGTTCTTGTTTCTCCATTAAAATTGTCTTTTTTTATTTAATATCGCTAGACTATCCAATATTTTTTCTACTTCTGTGGATAATTTTGATTTTTTTAACTAATGGCTACCATTATAGGTTCTTTACTTCTTCTCCACGCATCTATTGATACTAATTCTGGTTGTTGTGTAGTAGTACTAATTATTGTATTTTCTTACTTGTACTTGATTCATTATCTGCTGCTACTTGTTTACCTTTGTTTTTCTCTTCTATTAACATATTAAGTTTTTTTAATATTATCTTAAACGTTAGTATTTCAGATACATTCCATAGGTTAGTCAATTCTTCTCTTATCACTTGTTGTATTTGAGTTTGATTTTCTTTTATTTCATCCATTATTATCAATGTATTTTTAATTTTTCTTTTACTATTATTTCTTCCCATAATGCATTAAATTTATCACATTGTTGTTCTAATTATTTTATCTTTTCTTCTAATTTTATTTCTTTTGCCTTGTATTTTAAATATTTTAGTTGGGAAAATATCTCTTCTGATAAAGTTGTCCTTATTACCTTTAATTTATGTTTTTTCGCTATTATTTATCTTTGTATATTCATACTTTATTTATGAATCTTGTTTTTCCTTGATCATTTATTTCAATTCCATTATTATTTATCTTATAATTTATCATTGTTAGAAAGTCACTTCCTAAAAGTCATTCATTGAAATTGTCATATTCTATTACTCCTATATTTATCTTATATTCTAAATCTTGGATTTTGAATCTTAAATTAATACTTTTAGTAATTATTATTTCTCTTTCATTTTCAGGATAATTATAAGTTTGTGGGTCTATTAAAGCACAATCATTTTCATTAATCTTACTTATATGTATACAACTTTTAATAGCTCCGGTATTTATTTCAGCTATACAATTTGTTGTTATCATACCTTTAATTATTATTACCTTAATATTCAATCTATTTGTGTTTATATTTATTAAATCTAATATTCTAGATTGTATAACGCTAGTCTGTCGTGACATTATCGGTTCTCTTGTAGTACTCAATCTAGATCCTTCTATTTTTGGTAATAATCTTTTTGATAGTGTAAGGGTTCTGGTATTAAAATCCATATATGTTTCTTCTGGTATAGTTATTTTGAAATTTTCTTTATGTTCTATATGTTCTAATATTTCTTAGTACATTCTTGGTACTAATATATTCATTTCGTGTTGTTTCTTTACATGGTGGTTTCCGGTTAGGGCATATATCATTCTTGTTTCTATACTTATGACTTTACTTTCTGGTGGCATTGTTATTCCATCTAGTTTGTAATATAGTGTTAAGGCTAAGTCTTTGTGTTCATCTTTTAATGATATACTAAATCTAGTTGTACCGTAAATTTTAGTTTTTGATATATTAAATTTCCTTTTATTACTGATATTAAAGCATCTGGTAAATTTCCTAATATCCTATCATCTAATATGTATATTTGTATAGGTGTATCTATGTTTTTCTGAAAGTATGCTTTTATAGTAAATTCTACTCCTCCAAAGTATATGTTTCTATATTTTCTAGCTTCTCTAGTAGATAGTTTTGCTAACTCTCTTTTTATTACTTCATCTGGTATCAAGTTTATTTTTGTTCTTCCATTTACACATATTGTATCTATTATATTTTCATGCTTGTGTGCTATATATCTTATTTCTTTATTTCTTTCAAACCATTTTGTTTTAAATATTTTTTAATAGATAATTCATCTTTTTCATCTTGTATCTTCTGATATGTAGAAGGCTTAAAGCTTAGTGTTTGTGTTGATCATCCTTCATATGTATTCATCTGATAATCTCTTTCGTTAGAGTCTTCTACTATTTCTTTTCCTTTATCCATATTTTAATAGGTTGATGTACTTATATAATATCATTTAGATATTTTAATTCATTATATTTTCTGATTATTTCTCTTAATTTTTCCTCCAACAGTTTCAAATTTTCTTCTTCCTTTTGTCTCAACTTTTCATCTTTTAATGCTATTCCATTTTTTAATTCTTTAATAGTTTCTTCCTGTTCATATATTTGTTTAGAATATTCTTGTAAACGTTGATCTTTTTCTTCTATTAGATCTATACTTATTCTGCAACTTACTATATGTTGGTTTATATCTCTATTAAATGTAAGGGGTTTATCTGCTATCATTCTAAGTTCTCTTAACTTATTTTGTTGTTCCATTAGTCTTTTTTCATCCATAGTGTTCTATTTCAATTCGTAGATCTGCTTCTAAATCTAATATCATAATGTTTTGTTCATTTATTCTTGTATTTATCTCTATTATCCTTCTATATGTTGCTACAACATCTTCTATGTGTGTTTTAATTTCTTCTATCTCATTTTCAGAATATTTTCTATTTCTTTTTCATAAGTTATATCCTTTATTCATTTTGTTGCTAACATCTCATCTTGAAAACCCATTATAATCTCATTTTCTTTCCTAAAATTTATTAGAAGTTGTTTCCTAATAATACATGTTGTTTCATATTTTCTAATTGATATATTATTGGTAATCTGAATATTGTTTTTCCTAATTCAATTCTCATGTTTTCTGCTACTACATCTAATTCTTTTGATTGTTCATTGAATCCTGATACTCTTGCTCTATGTGATCTGGTTCTCTTCCACCTGTGTGATACTAATACATCTTTTCTAGCTAAGCATAAATCTGCTCCGCTATTAATAAAAAAAATGTTTTATCATTTTATTAGGCTTATATTTTATATGGGCTTCTATATAGATTGCTACCATTTTATTAGGTATTAGTATTTTGTCTGATATCCATTTCCCTTAATCTTTGTTGGAGATTTTCATCTTGTTCTAATTCTCTTATCTCTTGGCGAATGTTTTCATCTTCTATTATTTCTTCTATACTCCTTATTCTAATAAGTTGCCAATTTATCTCACTTAATCTTTCTCTAAGTTTTTTAGTAACCTTGTTATATCTATCATTATAATATTTATTTCATGTTTCACTTGTAGTTGTAGTTGTAACAAGCTTATAGCGAACATGTTGTTCACATTATATCCAATAATTTCTTTCTTTTAATAATTTTCTTTTTTCTTTTTTCTTTTTCTTGTACATTCATTTTACTCGGAACTACTTTCACTATCTGAGTGTTGGTTAATAAAGTTAATATTTTCTAATTCCGATTCACTTTCTTCATAAGTTTGGCTGACATAAAAGTCTTCGTATTCATACCATTTATTATTATCTTCTCTGATCTATTGTAAACTCATTATAAATTGTGTCGTATTTATATATTTTACTCATTTTTTCTTTAGCTTTGGATATTTATTAGCATAATGTCATTTTTCATTACAATTCCAGCATTTACATTCTTTAACCTTTTCTGCTTCTACGGGTTTCACATATTTTCTTTTTCTAAATTTTCTCTTGTATCTAAATTTCTTCCTGATTTCAGGGGTATTTTTATATATTTTGAATCTCTTTTTCCTATAAGGTTTGTAATAAGGTTTATTATGATAATTTGGTTTGTTATTATAATTTTTATAATTATTATTTCTCCTATATTTCTTTGTTTGATATCTTTTATTACTTTTCTTATATTCCTTTATTTTCTTTTATCATCACATCCAAATACTAATCTTCTTTCTGTGAATCCACATACTTCTCTTAATCCTAGTTTATTATCTTTTGTTACATTCTAAATTCTTCGCATTCTTCGCATTTTCGCATTAAGTATGCTCTTAGCACTCTTATTCTTTCTCCTAATGTGTTTTCTTTTTGTTCTAGTTGGGTATATTCTTTTGATACTTCAGTGTTATAAGGTGTTGGCAAGTGGTCATTGTTAAATATACCCCATATACACACAATATACATGTATATTGTGTGTATATGGGGCTCTCGGATTTAGTATAGAAACCGAATATGGTGTAGATATTTAGGTAATATTGTAGTGTAATTATTATTGTACACTTATCATAATATTTGTATTACCATAATTGTATATTTAGTATCCAAATAGAATAAGGTTTTAGGAGTAGAATAGGAATAAGATTCTCCTATTATGGAAATATGTAACTTGTATAAATACTCATTCAATTAATGAAAATAATCAAGAGATTATTTCTTTCACTCATAATAAAGTTGTTGATATTTAAACCTTCTTGTGGTAAGAATCTTGCTTCTTAAAAGAACTTACTAAAACTAATTGTATATTCTCGTAATTTATTAATCTTACAACATTTCATATTATTCAAATTCATTACTATTTCAATTTTTCTTTGTGCAAGTACGTTTTCTCTAGCTACTAACCATCTTTCTCCTAAAAATTCTCTTTTTATTATAATATCAAATATTATTAACATAGATTTCCAATCTGTTGCATGGGTAAGTACTTCTCCTCTTAATTGCTATGCTATAGATTCTATCATATATGCTACTTTTCCAATTAATGTTTTAGATATTAATTCATACATATATTCTAGGTTTTCTGTTTGTGTAGAGTTCATTAGTGTTATATACATTCCAAGATTCCAATCAGTTATCCTTCTTCTTATTTCTTGTTCATCATAAACTTATCTAGGTCTAGAAAATATCCATTGTAGTTTATTCCTTGGGTCATTGATCCTACAAATTCTTTAAATTCGGCTTGTTGTCCTATTGGTATGTGATTTGGTAATCTAGTCCATTTTCTTGCTATTATTTCTAAATTAGGGTCTACAAATTCTTCTTCAGGATAATCATTTGCATCTTCATTTATTACATCATCTGTTTCTATAGGTCTATTAAATTCATCTTCTACATCACTTTCATGTTCTTCTTTTATGATTGCATTTACTTTTTTCAGTTTTTGTAAAGCTTCTATTATCTGGTTGTTTTCTTTTACTATTTCTAAGATTTCTTCGTTTTCTTTCTTCTATAAATTCTACCACTTGTATTTCTTGGTTAGTTAATTTATCGTTGCTATCTTTGTCTGAGTCACTATCAGTTTTTTCGTTACTGCTAGTTGTACTTTCATCACTTTGTTTTAGTATTTTTCCTCACTTTCTCTTTTCCTTTTAACTTTCTTATTTGTTCTCTAAAGATTTGCATTTCCTCTTTTAGTTCTTCTAATTCTTGTTTTACGTCATTTAATTCTTCTTTTGTTTGTTTTAATTCTACTTTGGTTTCCTTTAATAATTTCTTCGTATCTTTAAATTTGTGTTTATATTTTTTATACTTATCATACCATTTTTCGTTATTATGTGATCTCAATTTTGTATTCTCTGTTTTTAACTCAGATGTTTGTTGTTCTTGTTTATCTAGTTTTAGGTTTAAATATTCATAGGTTATTTTTTCTGTGTCTTTTAAGTAAATGTTTTCTCCTTTTGAATTTTTATCTTCTTATTTTGGTGTTCTTGTCCTTATAGGTTCATACTGATGTTGAATAACGACGTGTGACTTCAGATGACATGGTGAAAATGTGAGGATCACACATATTATGGAATTATTCAGTACTATTAATTAACTCAACAATATTCCGTGCCAATAATATTAAATAACAAGCGATTGTGCAAATTCCATATGATTAACTTCCAATACAAGAAGAGATGCATGATTCTCCTATTGTCTGCTGGTGTGTGTTGAAGCGTAGCATGTCATAAAAAAATAGGTGGTGATTCTTGGATACTATTACTTCACAAGAAATTTTCTGTTCACATTGGTTATTTTGAAGCTGTTATCCTAGAGATCAAAATTTTCTCGATGTGACCATGTTGCCTTTTCACTGCAGGTGATAGATATTTAAGGCCTTATGTGATTCCAGATCCAGAAATGATGTTTGTACCCAGAGTGAAAGAAAACGACTGTCTAATTTTAGCAAGTGATGGTCTATGGGATGTCTTGACAAATGAAGAAGCCTGTGATGTGGCACGGAGACGAATTCTTCTCTGGCACAAAAAGAACGGTGGTACTTTGACTAACGAAAGGGGTGAAAGCTCTGGATGCTGCAGAGTACTTGACACGACTTGCTCTCCAAAGGGGCAGCAGAGACAATATATCTGTGATCGTTGTGGATTTGAAGGCGCAGAGGAAATTCAAGAAGAAAACGTAGCACGAAATCATCCTCGTTTGTTCCTATTTCATTTTGTGGATGTAACATTGGAAAGTTATCATCCAAGCATGGTAATCAAATTAAATAGTACTCATATTGCAGATTTTTAGCTACCTTTTTAGGTGTTACCATACAGGATTAGCATTATCGCACTTTATATTACTAATGTTGGAATAAGTTATGATGAAAGTTGTTCTGACAATAAAAATTCAGCAAAGTTGGTTCAAAGAACAACTACTGACTTCCAGCAGATCATTTATCTCACTGCAATGTAATGTTGTGCGTCATATATTCCAGGACAGTCTTTTGTAAATGACGAGACAAGTAGAAATGTTGTTCAAGTAATGTTAGTGAGCTTTGCTGTTTTCATTGCTTTCCTTTTCTTGAGGTCCATTTTCTGTTACCATTTCTTAGCCTATTATGTTTTGTTTTTGCACTTTCTTTAATTTGCCCTTTTCTTTGGATAAAAGTTAGAAGTTTTGTTAGTGAATATTATTTAAATATTCACTATATCTCATGTAATTATTAGTGATATATAATTATGATAGAAATAGGATCCCTATTGTATTAGGATTTCACATTGTAAACACTATATATATTTGTATTAATGAGAAACACTCTCCAAGGGAGATTAATACAATTCTATAGGGTATCAAGAGCCAAAATCTAAACCCTAATTATTTTCTTCAGCCTCCCCTCGGTCTCTGTGCTCTCTTTCGTTTTCCTTTACACGAGAAATAATCAGAAAGCACATACCTTTTGTCCTCAATTTCTGCTCTCTGTTTTTCGTCAGTATTCCTTTCCTAAGAAACAAGAAAATTGCAAAACTTTGTCCTCTACTTTTGTGTTCCCTTTCCTTTCACCTTTCCCGAGAACAATCAAAGTTTTGTCCTTTACCCGAGAACAAAATAAATGGCTTCCTTGACTCCTTCCAATTCTCCCCCAGCTTTCGCCACTTTCCTGTCGTCATAAACAACCCACCCGCACACTGTCGTGGAGCCCACCAGTTCGCTCCAAGCCTTCCCCAAACCAATTTGGGCCAGGTTTTTGGCACAATGACTCGTCAGCAGCCCGACAATGCATGGTATATGGATACGGGCGTCACGTCTCACCTCACCAATAATTCTGATAATCTTCCTCAACTGCGACAATTAAATACTCCACAATCTATTATAGTCGGGAATGGTCATCGCATTCCAATTCAAGGGTTTGGCCACATATTAACCCCACCACCGCATCCCCACTTCTCCCTTAAAAATGTCATATATGCCCCGAACATTATCAAGAACCTAATCTCCGTTAGAAAATTTGCCACCGATAATTCTGTTTCAATTAATTTTAACCCCTTTGGGTTTTCTATAATGGACCTCCGTACCGGAAAACTCCTCACGAGGTGCAATAGTGAGAGGGGCCTCTATCCTTTCCTATCCATGTCCGGTACCAGTGTCACCCCTCCTACATCTCTTGCTGCCCTCGTCACTCCTCCCACTATTTTAACAACAATATCTCCCTCAACGTGGCATAGTAGATTTGGTCATCCGGGTTCTCACGTTTTTTATTCCCTTAGAAACCAAAATTTAATCCAATGTACCAAAGGGAATCTGTCTCATAGTTGCTCCTCTTGTCATCTATGGAAACACGTTAGATTGCCATTTACGCCTTCTATGAGTATTACTTTTTCTCCCTTTGATATTATTCATGCAGATTTATGAACTTCTCCCATAACTATCAACTTAGGCCACAAATATTATTTGATATTTTTGGATGATTTCTCTCACTTTCTTTGGGTCTATCCGCTCAAACTCAATTATCAAGTGTTCTCCAAATTCATTAAATTTCGTACACTGGTTAAAACGCAATTTGAAAACGACGTAAAAATATTTCAATGTGCTAATGGTCATGAGTTCAATAATTCCCTTTTTCATAAATTTTGTGCGGCTAATGGCATGATTTTTCATTTCTCGTGCCCCCACACCTCCCCTCAAAATGGTAAAGCTGAAAGAATTCTCCGCACCATTAATAATATGATTTGTACCCTCATTTTTCATGCGTCTCTCCCCTACCTTTTGGGTATATGCAATAAAAATGGCAGAACACATTCTTAACATTTTATCTACCCATGCGATTCAAAATAGGACACCCACCGAAATTCTCTACCGACGTATCCCTACCTATGATAACCTTAGAATTTTCGGTTGTCTGTGTTACCCAAATCTGACATCCACGCCCCCCACAAATTAGTACCCTATCTACTTCGTACGCCTTCTTAGATTTTTCATCAAACCATAAGGGGTACTTGTGCTATGAGCTCTCTACCGACAAAATCATAATTTCTCGCCACGTCACCTTTGTTGAGTATGTTTTCCCGTTTGAAAACATTAAAAAAATTTGAGTCACTGATTACCAATTCCTCGAAGATTCAGACACATCACCGCTTGTCCAACAAGCACTCCGTCATGCTACCACTATTCCGGCAGCAGCCGACACACCCACTGTCACCACAGATCCATCACATATCGGTCAGGTCACTGCCACCACTGGCAGTCCCGTCGTCAACTCCTTACCTCATCCCGTCGATTCTGCCATCACCGGCAGTCCAGTTGTCACCTCCCCAAGTTGCCCCGTCCGCTCTGACATCACCGGCGGTCACATCCTCAACCCTCTGTGTCATCCCGTCAGTTCTGCCACCACCGGCGGTCCAGTTGTCACCTCCCCAAGTTGTCCCGTCAGCTCTGCCATCATCGGCGGTATTATTCTCAACCCCATATATTGTCCCATCGTGTCTGCCACCACACCCGACATATCGGCCAAATATCAGACTCAACCCCACGACGTATCTACCACACACCGGCCAAGTAAATTGGAAAAACAAGTGCCACCACCCATTGCTGCCACTTCTCCCGTCGGCCAAACCAGCAACCTCACAAACCCACCATTACTGAACCCAGCTTCGTGCAAGCCACATCCACCATATCTAACGACACCTAACCCCACCGAACCTCTTACCGTCGCCAGACACCACCAGCTAATTTCCCCAACCTGATCTACCCCTAATACCACTCCCAACCGTCACTGATGTACGGATTTCGACCCTACAACAAAACCTAGACCCGACACAAACCAATAATTCCCAACCTGCCACTGCCCCCACGCACCGTATGGAAACCCGTGCTCAACACGGGATTTTCAAACCCAAAGTCCAATTTAACCTCTTCACACAAACCATATCTCTAATTCCCAAAAACCGAAAATTAGCCAAACTTGACCCTAATTGGAATGCGGCCATGCGTGAGGAATTTACTGCTTTAATGAAATAATACACTTAGGATTTGGTTCCTAGACTGGATGAGGTGAATGTGATTCGATGCATATGGCTATTTCGTCATAAATTTAGAGATAGTGGTGAGTTAGAGAGATATAAGGCACGACTTGTGGCTAACGACACTAATCAACATGAGTGTATTGATTATGGTATGAAATTCATTCTGGTTGTTAAACCAGCCACTATTCGCACAATTTTGAGTATTTCCATAGGTAAGCATTGGCTGATCCATCAGCTTGATGTAAAGAATGCATTTTTACATAGGTACGTAAAAGAAACTATTTACATGCAACAACCGCCAGGTTTTGTCCATCCTGTAGCCCCTCATTATGTATGTCGTCTTCGTAAGTCACTTTATGGTTTGAAACAGGCCCTCAGAGTGTGGTACGACCGCTTTGCTAATAACATTATGTAGATTGGGTTTGTTTGCAGCAAGTGTGATAATTCTCTCTTTATTTTTTATCGAGGTCATGACATTGCCTATTTATTGTTATATGTGGATGATATTGTGCTCACTGCCTCATCTGATGTTTTGAAAAAGAGATCATTGCAGTACTTAAAACCGAATTTGCCATGACTGGCTTGGGAAATTTGAGTTATTTTTTGGGGATATCAGTGACTAGATCTGTAGATAATATGTTTTTATGTCAGCGTAAGTATGCAAAGGAGATTGTGTACAGGGCTAAAATGGCTAACTGTAAGATCATGCCTACTCCGATCGACTCTAAATTGAAGCTAAGTGTTGTTGATGGTGATCCAGTGTCTGATCCGACACTTTATAGGAGTCTTGTAGGTGCACTTCAGTATCTTACTTTCACCAAGTCTGACATTGCTTATGTTGTTCAGCAGGTGTATTTTTTTATGCATGCCCCCAAGGAGCCTCATTTTACATCTCTTAAGCGTATCATTTGATATGTTAAGGGTACACTTAATTATGGATTCCATCTATACCGCTCTACACCGACCAGGTTGTTGTCATTTACGGATGCAGATTGGGCAGGTTATCCGGACACAAGACGCTCCACCTCCGCTATTGTGTGTTCTTAGGGGATAATCTCATTTCATGGTCTGCCAAGAGGCAAGCCACCCTATCCCGTTCAAGCGCAGAAGCAGAGTACATAGGTGTTGCAAATGTTGTTTTTGAGATCTGCTGGATCTGAAACCTTCTTTTGGAGATTCAGCATCCCTTGCGTAAGGCGTCTTTGGTATACTACAATAACATATCCGCCATATATTTATCTCATAATCCGGTTCAACATCAGAGAACCAAGCACATTGAGATGGATATATATTTTATTCGTGAGAAGTTGCTATAGGACATGTTAAGGTATTTCATGTGTCATATTTCTATCAGTATGTGGATATCTTCACTAAAAGACTACCTAGACAGCTATTCCTCGACTTCAGATCCAGTCTAAGCGTCTGGCCTCCTCCCGCTCCGACTGAGAGGGTGTGTTTCATGTAATTATTAGTGATGTATAATTATAATAGAAATAGGATCCCTATTGTATTAGGATTCCACATTGTACACACTATATATATTTGTATTAATGAGAAAACCTCCCCAATGGAGATTAATACAATTCTAGAGAAGTTTTTAAAAAGGATACAACGTCATTTTGATGTTTGTTAGAAACAATTAAGTTGTTACGGAGTTGGAAATTATATAGGGTGATCCTTGGTAACTTATTTATGAACTTTAAATGGGAGGGGATCTGTGTAAATGAACTCTGAAGTTTGAGTAACTGTAACGACTCGTTTGGTCATTTTGAGCTTTTGGACTTATTTTACCAAGAATACCCTTCCTGTAGCTTCATCTCGGTATTTATGACTTGCGGGGATGAGTGACATGGTTCCTGAGGCAATTAGGTGAGTTTCAGATCAATTTTAGTAAAGATGGAAGCTCTTAAGTTAAAGAAAGAAAGAAAGAAATTTGACCAAAAGTTGATTTTTGAGTAAATGCATCATTTTCGAAGTTTCATCGATTTCGTTAGGTCCGAAATGTGATCTATGACTTAGTCGAGTCATTGGTTTGGGTCCCGAGGGGTTCGGGTGAGATTTGGTTATTCGGTAGAGATTTATGTCATTTTGAGGAAGTTACGATGTTATTGTGGATAAGTATGTCTTAACAACCTCGTATGGGTGTTTCGTCAATTCGATCACCTTCGTAGCGTGGTTTATAGTCAAGTTGCTTTCTTGGTTGGTGTTCATGGGTTTCCGAATGAGTTTCGGGTCATTGCTGGAGAAACTAGTAAAGTAAGTATTGGAGTTGACCACGGTCAACATCGAGTCAAGATGACCTTTTTTGGGTGTTTCAAGTGCGCGAGTAGGTCCGGAATATGTTTTACGATCAAAATGCATGTTTGGTTTGTGTCCGGGAGGTTCCAGATGATTTTCTGATGCTCAATCAAAGTTCATAAGCATTTTTAGAATTGTTGATTTGTGGTGTACCAGTTGCTCTTCGCGTTTGCGGGATAGGGTCGCATTTGCGAAGGCTTATTTTGGGAAGGCATCGCGTTCACGATGTAGCCCTCGCGTTCGCGAATGGTATTTTAGGCCTGGACAGAATATAACTCATTTCGTATTTCATTGTTCATATTTTGATTGGGATTTTTGAGTGGTAAGGTGGACAAGTGGGGTTATCGGCATGATTCTTGCATGTGAAAGCTTTCATGAGGTGTACGATGGAGATTCTTCGGCTACTTGACAACTTTTGATGCTTTTCTTTACCGTTTGAGGATGAACGTGTGTTTAAGTGGTAGATGATGTAACTGATTTGGTCGTTTTGAGCTTTTGGACTTATATTCCCAAGAATACCTTCTTGTAGTTTCATCTCGGTATTTATGACTTGCGGGGATGTGTGGCACGATTTCTGAAGCAATCGAATGAGTTTTGGATCAATTTTAGTAAATATGGAGGCTCTTAAGTTAAAGAAAGAAAGAAGTTGGACCAAAAGTTGACTTTTGGGTAAATGTGTCATTTTCAAAGGTTCATCAATTCCGTTAGGTCTGGAATGTGATCTATGATTTAGTCGAGTTATTGGTTCGGGTCCCGAGGGGTTAGCGTGAAATTTGGATACTCGGTAGAAATTTATGTCATTTTAAGGAAGTTACGATGTTTTTTCTAGATAAGTGTGTCTTAATGGCCTCATATGGGTGTTTCATCGATTCGAGCAGCTTCGTAGTGCGGTTTATAGTCAAGTTAGAAATCTTCAGTGTTTATAGATTTTCGAATGAGTTTCGGGTAGTTGGTGGAGAAACTAGTAAAATAAGAATTGGAGTTGACCACGGTCAACATCAGGTCAAGACAACCTTTTTCGGGTGTTTCGAGTGAGCGAGCAGGTCCAGAACGTGTTTTATGATGGAAATGCATGTTTGATTTGTGTTCGGAAAGTTCCGGATGAGTTTCGGGTGTTAAATCAAAGTTCGGAGGCATTTTTAGAATTGCTGGTTTTTGGTGTACCAGTTACTCTTAGCGTTCATGATGGGTCGTCACGTTCGCGAAGGCGTATTTTGGGATTGGACAAAATATAACTCATTTTGTATTTCATTGTTCATATTTCGATTTTGGGAGTTTGGAAGCTCGGTTTTGGGTGATTTCAAAGCAATCTTCATGTTTGTTCGCGGAGGTAAGTTTCTAACATTCCTTTTACTGTTCTACCTTCGATTATTACGGAATTTCATCATAGAATTCATGATTTGAGCTTAGAAATATGGGGTTCGCCATGAAAATAGATTTTCAAGTAATTCATCAAATTGATGGTCGATTTATGGATGAGTTTCAAATATTTTCGATATTCTTACTAATTAGACTATGGGTAAATTGATTTCACAATAAAATTCCAGTTTTACCCTTGTGGGCCCAGGGTTGGCTTTTTGGGTTCATTTTGGATTCCAAAATAAAGTATAACAATATGGGTATCGTTAGACTCGTCTAACTCTGCAGATTACTATTTTATCTAGATTGAACTTGTTTGGCGAATTTAAACGCGGTGGAGCTTCCTAGAGGATTAATCTTCACGCGGATTGAGCTTTGAATCATTCATGAGCTTTGGGACTTCTAAATAAGGCAAGTTGAGACTTTTTAGACCTTAATATAATATTATGTGTTGGTAGTTAATTAATTAAGGAGGGTAATGGGGATTTGGGAGTCTCGTACTCGTGAGGTGACGAGCACTTATGTGGGTACCGATGTACTTAAATGGTAGTTTAATAAGCTAAGTATATTATACATGACGGAGATTATGTGTTTAGCCTTTGGGACGTGAGTGTGGTGCATAAATTCACTTAGGTTGGTATGTCTACTGCTTATTTGATCTATGTTAGCCATGTTTGATAGATTATTGTTATTATAACTTATCATGCATTCATCACTCTACATCTCGTTTAAATCTTTAAAAAAAATTGGAAATGTTAATTGTATTGATTATGTTTTTGCATGGTGTACACATATCCATATCATTCATTCATATTATTGTTAGCATTGAACTGTTGAGCTACTGAAAAAGGGCTTGTAAGCTAGTTATTGGATATGGTACATGGTAAGAGAGTGATGATTCATGATGATACTACAGCCACAGAGCTGAGATCCGATGGGAAATTTTGAATGGGTATATGGACCTCATGAGTGCCCCATGGGTCTCGTGACACCTACTGCATGAGCGTGTGTATATCGGTTTCATATGGCCATTGTATTTCACACATATCATTTGCATTGCATCACATTTATACTTCTTGATGTGTAATTTATGCCATGTGTGCTCGTTGATGTAAAGCCGTAGACTTTATGATCATTTTGATCTTAGTAGAAGAAATAGTGATGCTTTACAACTTATTCTTGTTGTAAGAGTGAAATATGAGACTTTATGGTTTACTTGCTTGAAAGTGAAAAATGGATAGGATCTTTACGACTTCTGTAGTGCAACGAGTGTAAAGATAGAATCTTTATGGGTTTCCTTAATGTAAAGGATGGAAAGATAGAACCTTTATGAAGATACATGTTCTAAAAGATAAAAAGATTGAGTCTTGATTAATATATATTGCATTAAATAGTGTAAAGGTCGAATCCTTATGAATGTATGTGTCTTAGTTGATGAAAATTGGAGCCTTCGTAGGATTAGACACCTTGAACGGGGTTAGGTTGGATTCGGTAGCCGTAATTTGACTTCATCCTTAGTAAAGTTGAGAACTTTAGAATGATTTGATAATACTGATGGTCCATGTGGTTTATTGAACTATAGGGCTTTACTTATAGAGTTGGATATTCGATTTGATTACACCTAAGTTAACTAACTTAGTAGAGAACGGAAAGTACCAACCTTCGCCACCGCTATAGTTAGGGTCGGTCGACGATGCTGCTGGGTACACGTGTTTCCCGTGCTCCCTCTACACTTGTTTCACATTTGTGTGCAGGTACTGATCCGGACCGAGTGGAGCATAGGCGCGGCATATTTGGATAGCTTATCAGGAGACCAGGGTGAGCTACAGACACTTTCCCAGCAATGTAACTCCTCTACCTTATCTTTTATTTCCTATTTTACATTTCAAACAATATGATGTATAAGTTTCAAACTTTGCAATTTTTTAGTAGGTTTGTACTCATGACAACCAAATTTTGGAGAATGTTTCTAAGGTTTATGTATTAAGTATTTGAGAATTGTTATGTTTCTAAGGTTTATGTATTAAGTATTTGAGAATTGTTATGTTTCTAAGGTTTATGTATTAAGTATTTGAGAATTGTTAGTACTTTAATTGTCCTTTGTTTTTCCGCATTGTTTATCATTTAATTTATATATTATGGATGGAGTTTGCCTACGGGTACAAACTAGGTACGCTCACGGCACAAATAGGATTTTGGATCGTGACAGTAACTTCTGCAAGACGAGGAAAACTATCAAAAAAAATATTCAGAACTTGAAAAATGATCCTATGGTTGTAACTACAAAGCCAACAACTTGACAGGATGTCTGGAGGTTGCCTTTACATTTTTGGAGGATTTTATAAGATACTTCCTGGGAATACATGGTAGAAAATCTGCTAGAACGACAAGTTAATGAAATTTCAGGAATGACACAGTACAATAGGTCACAGATAAAATACAATTTTGACATATTACCAAAGAAAATAGAAATATTATTCTATAAAATTCCTTTAATTTCCTGGAAACAAAAGTTAGGTGAGATAACTGCTACATCACAACATTAATGACTGTTTAATTACTCGAAAAGTGAACAAGAATGGATGTGGGGTAAATTCCTTCCACTACCAAAAGTAAGGGGTGAAGAACATACTTGGGCAAACTCCTCTAGGTGCATTGCAGTTAGCTTGATATATATTATAAAAGCATTTAATTTCAATGGGTGTTTGTAGAATTTGCTTGCTTTCATAGACAGTAATCAACCAGAGATGTACATGATCATGCAAAGACTGTGAACAAGAGAGAAAAATTATTTTCTCTCAAATTCATTTCCTTGATTGTAAAGAAAGGTAGTCACTATTTGGCTAGTATACAAATTTTTCTCGAGGACACTTTGTACTTTACTAGACAGGAGCAATATCAGCGGAGGCCTGCATATTAAATCTTGATATATGAACACAATGAATTGAATACATCTATTCTTTAATTCTGAAACTATAAGAGCAATTTATTCAGTGCACTTTCTAATTTTTATATCCAAGTCGAAGCCTTTATAATTGTCAGGAATCTTCAAAGATATGAGCTGATATTTCCTCATGAAAGATAAGCCCCAATACCCAGCTGAACTGTAACAAGTAAATCTCAGGTCAAGTTAGATCATTTGATTAAACAAGCACTAAATAACCTCATCTTCAATTAATTGAGATTAATGCATCCTTCTGGTTATATTTGTCCTTCAGAGCCTGTAAAGTATAGGATTTTCTTAATTGTAACATTCGTAAGTCTTGTAGGAAAGAAACACATATCCTCAAATCTGCTACTCTATATTCCGAGCACTTTTGAAGAGCCGGATTCCAAGGAGGTACAGTTGGTTGTAGTGTAAACCTTGACAAGAATATAATCGCAGCAGCCACCAAAGACGGTAAGAATCGCAGACAATGATAATCCAGAATACATTGATCTGATAGGTAATTGCTCAGAAACTCTAATTGTTGGTTACAATGATGCAGGAAACGGAAATAAGTAACTGCTAAGCATTACAACACAATGAAATTACAACAAACTGAAATTTCAATGAACTGGAACAAGAAACTGGAACAGTTTTGATATGCTGAGTCGAGTGATGGCACTCTGTCTTTAAGACAAGATTGCCCCGTATATATCATTTCTACGTTCTGGAGAATAGTCTCCCAAGATAAAAAGCAACTCAACAAATGAGCAAAGGAAACTCAAGTGTTACTTTGAAGAATTTTGAGTAATAAAATGATGCTAGAAAGTTGTAGGAAGAATCTGATTTTGTTTGTATGTTCTGTGTTCTCTCAACAATTGGCAAAGGCTCCATTATATAGTTGTAGGAGAGGTCTTACCAACTGCCCACATAATTGTTGTTATTGGCCAAGTAATGGCAATTATGGAGGTAGTAATTCAGCCAAAATAAATGGTGAATTGATGTGCAATGGATTAGCTTTTAGGGAGAGTTATTCAACAAAAATAAATGACTGAATTGAGTGCATATTAAGGCTGGTTAACGTTTCAAAAACCAACAGCCAGCAAAAGCACAAGTTATTTGCCCAATTTAACTTACCATAAACTTCAAGGACCAAACTGTAAATATGAAGCAATTTGGGTCTGAAAAGATAATACCAGAAGAAGCCCATGACCCACGACCCGAGACCGGACCGAACGGGTGCGCTTCGGCGGTGCGCGTGTGGGCTTATCCTTGAACCGGAGCACATCTAGGTCCCCCCTCCTTTAAACACATGGGATACCCCTTGGGGTCTCAAACCCCAAGCCAATGTTGAGACTTATAAACTAAACAAATCTTTCTTCCCCCACCGATGAGGGAGGATTGGTCTTTACCACCTTTTTCCATGCTTCAAACACCTCACTTCGTGGACCAATATCTCTTTCATTTCTCAACGAAATTTGACGATCCTTGGCCCTACGGTCATCTACTTACTTTGTAGATTATGCACGTATGAAGAACCGAAGTTTCCAACATGCGGAACACTAGTGTTTAAGTCATTAAAGATGGTTGGACGCAACTCCCGCCAAAGGCAAATTTCCAACAATCCCCTCTTGAAAGAGATTTTGGCGCACTCACATGGTGCCTTTTCCCAGCAATATTTCAGCGTACCGATGTTGCATAAGGAGAGGTAGCTTCAACTTTGAACCTTCCATAGTTAAATACCATCGGACTTACTTACTGCGCGGTGAACGTGTTGTCTTGAACCGTCAGTGTTTAATGTAAGCCAAGTCAATAGTACCAACACAACAAATTCTCTTACTCTTTTCTTCGTAATGTTTTGTCCGTTGTGGCCGTGGACAACTTCTTGAATTCTTAAGTGCGTTCATTTGAGGCGGCATGTCCTCGCACTTAAATAGGTGGTCTCCTATAAGGTATTCTGCTATACCCCACTTCAAAAGTGTTAGCAACCATTAAAAGTTTCCCTAAACCTAACCTCAACTGTTGAGGATCATTAAAGGTTTTGAAAACTTAACATTTACCCACACTACATATAGCACTTAACGTCTATTGCGGGAACGACTTTGGATTTGGTGTTTCTTTACAAAAATCACTATCTGAAGTGCTCATGCTTCTACTGAAGCGATAAACTGAACCTTTACAGCTTAGTTTTCCCATTGAACCAAATTCCTGGGATCTCCAGAGAGTAAGGTTGGGTTACCACCATATTGGTCCTTATACTTTGGGTTTTAAGTCCATTCCCCTAGACAGGCAGAACATCTAATCCTTGGGTAAGCCCTTTGTTAGCGGGTCTGCTATATTATCCTTTGACTTTATGTAATCAATGGATATTATACCCGTGGTGATTAGCTGCCTAACGGTCTTATGCCTCCGTCGAATATGACGAGACTTGCCATTGTACATAGCATTCTGCGCCCTTCCTAGAGCCGACTGGATGTCGCAGTGGATCATTACAGAAGGTACGGGTTTGTTCCAACACGGAACATCCTCTAAGAAGTCATGAAGCCACTCAGCTTCTTCTTCTGCTTTGTCTAAAGCGATAAACTCCGATTCCATTGTGGATCAAACGATGTAAGTTTGCTTATAGGATTTCCAAGACACATCCCCACCACCAATTGTAAATACATACCCACTGGTGGACTTGGTGTTCTCTATATCAGATATCCAGTTTGCATCACTGTACCCCTCTAGTACAGCTCGATATCTCGAATAATGTAACCCGAAAGTTAACGTGTGTTTCATGTATTGTAATACCCGATTCAACGCCTTCCAGTGATCATCACTCGGATTACGGGTAAACCTAGCCAACTTATTGACTACATAAGCAATATCAGGTCCGGTGCAGTTTGTTATGTACATCAAACTACCGATCACCTGTGCATATCGCTCCTGGCATACAGGTGCACCATGATTTTTATCAAGCTTTTGATTTCTATCCATTAGTGACTTTATCGGCGAACTGTCAAACATCTCGAACTTTCTCAAAACATCCTCGATGTAGTGAGACTTAGATAAGACCAGTCCGTCAGACGTCTTACAATTTTTTATCCCTAAGATGACATATGCGATACACATATCCTTCATATCGAAGCATTGTTTTAACATGTTCTTAGTCTCTAGGATTACCTTAGGACTGCGTCCTGTGATCAATATGTCATCTACATACAGGCATATCATGACGAATGAGTTAGAGTTACCTTTCGTGTAGACACATTTATCACACTCATTAATGGAGAAACCCTTTGATAGTAAAGTACTATCAAACTTTTCGGGGCTTATTTCAGCCCATATAGAGATTTGACAAGCCGACAGACTTTCTTCTCTTGCCCTTGAACCACATACCCCTCGGGTTGGTCCATATAAATTTCTTCTTCCAAATTACCATTTAGGAAGGTTGTCTTGACATCCATTTGATGTATCTCAAGGTCACGCAAAGCTGCGATAGCAATGAATACCGGTATGGATGTCATCCGAGATACCGGGAGTACGTGTCAAAGTAGTCAAGACCTTCTTTCTGTTGATAGCCTTTGACTACCAACATGTCCTTGTACTTATCTATAGACCCATCTGCTTTATATTTCTATTTGAGTATCCACTTACAACCTAACGGTTTATTTTCTGGAGGAAGATCAACCAACTCCCAAGTATGGTTATGCAGAATGAAGCCTATTTCACTCTCAATAGCTTCTTTCCAGAGCTGTGCCTCTGGAGTTGACAATGCTTCCGCAATTGTCCTTGGTTCATCATCAACCATATAAGCTACAAAGTCAGGACTGAAGGATTTATCCTTTCTGGCCCTTTTACTTCGCCTTAGAACCATCTCTGGAATCTCCAAGTTCTGAGAATCTGGAACACTAGATTCCGGATATTCAGCCACCTCGAGATCCGCTAGATCTGAACCATCTAGATCCGGGCCGTCAACGACTCCCGATTCTTGAGAGCTTTGTTCATAACTTCGTTTGCGAGAGGTTATGTCTTTTTCCTTTCTAGGAAAGGTACCTTCAAAGAATTGAGCATTCCTTGATTCCATGATTGTACCCCCGTGGATATTTGGAATATCTGACTTATGCACTAAGAAGCGGTAAGCACTACTATTATTTGCATATCCGATGAATATGCAATCTACAGTCTTACCAATAAACGGGTGGATCTTTTCATCGTCTAATAACCCTAAAGAGGGTAGGAATATAGATGGTAGGTTGACAAAATATTCTCGAGTTTAGTTTATCAAGTTCATCAAATTTATCAAATAATAAGCATGTAATAGGGGTTTGCGTATTCTTAACTCAAATTTCATTTTTTGAAATATAGTCTATAATCTATAATCAGTGTAAGCATCACAATTGCAGAGACTAACATTTATCCAGATAATAATTAAGAACATACTAGTCTAGAAAACATACCTCTTAATCAGAATTTCAGATCACCTGAGATATCGACCTCACCCTAGCTCTGCCTCCCTTCTCCTTCCTCGGACTTGCGGGATAATTGGCCTAGGTGCCTGGGAATTCTCAACGGAATATCCTCTGAGATTCTCACTAAGGTGTTAGTTTATAGACTGGTATGGTAATAATTATAATCTATCAAAGTGTTTTCTTCTCTGGTATTATGATAATCTCACCAATTTGGATTATAGACTATGGAAGAGTTTAGCTAGACATATGAATTCTTAAGCAAAGAGTCGTATTGAAGTTCTCTCAATTTTCGAATGAATCTTCAGATTACAAATAGGCTCCTTATATAGATGACCTCGGTTATTCACTATTCATTATTTTTTCGAAAGTCTTAAAGTAAACAGTGGTTACTTTTCAAAAGTCGTAAAGTAAACAGTGATAAATAGTAATTGCTACAGTTTGTCGGCTACTTTTCAAAAAGTTGTTTTGTTCTTTGCTTCTTTTTCAAAAGCTGGTTGTCCTCTTCTGCTTCTTTTTCAAAAGCTGGTTGTCCCCTTCTGCTTTTGCTTTTTCAAAAGCTGGTTGTCGTTGTCTTCTTTTGCTTTTGATAATATTCTCTGTTAGGTAATGTTTCCTGCTTTCCAGGTGTAATATGCCTTTCTTCGTTGATTTCTTGTAGTAATCGTTTATTCATGATATTCAAAATTGGGCTGCAAGTAGTGTGAACTACAGGCTCCCCTTTCAGAGTAATCATTTTCTTTTGGGCTGCAAGTAGTGTAAACTACAGGCTCTCTGTCCAGAGTAATCATTTTATGGGCTGCACGTAGTAAATACTACAGGCTCCCGATGCTGTTGGATTTCACATAGTGAACTATATGATTCCTAGTATTCTGTTAATCAATAGGGGTTTCACATAGTAAACTACATGATCCCGATATTCTGATAATCAATATGATCCTTATGCAAAAGGATCAGAATTTCCTTCTTTTTTTTATCACATTAGTGAGAATGGTAGGCCTGGTGTTTATCACAGGTCTTTTATTCTGTCCGATTATCTTTTGATATTGTTCAATTGTTTCTTTTGCATGCTTATATTGTATATTGACTATTTTGTCATGCATAGTACTTAGTCTTGTGGTATCCTGGGTCATAATGTCATTGTCATAGTACAGGGTAATAATCTCTTCAACTTCTCCTCCTCTTGAGTCTCCAATTATACATGCCTTCTTTTCTCTCAGCATGTCTTCTATTCCGATTTTCAAAGTGATTAATCCGAATGTCCTTTTCGCACTTAGCCATTCTTGGAATTTGTCCAAAGTGCAAGGGATCTTTTGTTCATATTTTCATCGTCGCCGCTGATTGTACTATTTTTCCCTGTCTTGAATATCTGACAAATTACAATCGGTTTGCCAGTTAAATCAAAAGAGGCATCAAATACCTGTACTCCGTATATTCCTTTTCCGGATGACTCCATCATTAATCTCGTGGATTCCATAATAATACTCGGTAATTTTGCAATATTGCACATGTTCTCATCGACTACCAGTTTGTCAATAAATCCATAGGTGAATAGTTTTGATACTACCTCTGGATTCTCTTGTTCACTGCATATGAATCTTGGGTACCTGCTCATTTTTGCACTTCGTATAATATGAGGGTTAGTCTTGTAATCATAAAATTTGTTAATCTTCTCATATGCTGTGATGTACTCAGGTGTGTACTTCAGTTTATCTGCCATTGATATGGGTGATGAAGAAGATGATATGTTCGATGGCATGGTTGCTAACTTTGATATGAATGGTGTGGGGTTTTCTGGTTTTTTTAGTGTAATAGGAGGTGTTCTGGATGATGATGTTTCGCTTTGTATATTTTTCACAGTTATCAAGTCTTTTATGGCTTCTCTGAGCTGGTTGATAGTGTTGGTATTTTCTTATAATCTGGCTATCAGGATTTCATTTGTTTGTATAATGGATTGTATGGCTTTGGTAATATACTCTTCTATTTTGTCACTGTTGTTCGATATTATATCTGCTAAGAAAATCAGCTAAAACATTTTTAGTTCCAGATATATTCTTACCAATAAAGTCATAACAACAAAAGAAAGATTGCCATTTTCTCCTTTTATTCAATTCTGGTAAGAGATCAATTTTATTTGTAATAAAATCCTTTACATGTGTGTTATCAGTTCTAACAATAAACTTTACCGGTAGTAAGTGGTAATGAAATCTCTTTATCCCAAATTTTACCGCTAACAATTCTTTTTCATTTATGTGATAATTCTTTTCATTTGGTTTCCATGTTCCTCCTCCGTGTCCACATATAAGTGGTTTTCTTTATCTATATCCTCTTTATCATAGGCTATGAGAACTGCTCCCCATCCTATATCACTTGCATTAGTGAAAAGATCTAACTGATCCTTTTCAGTTGGTATTCTGTGTTTTGGTAATGACCTTACCTTCTCTTTGATGTCCTTTATAGCCTTAGTGTGTTCTTGCTTCCATTCAAATGTTATGTTTTTCTTTATTAAGTATTGTAGTGGTTTTCTCAAGTGTGGTAAATCCTTCATGTGATCTGAGACATAATTTATTAATCCTAGGAATTGTTGTACTTCTTTTTTACTGTCTAATTTTTCTTTGAAGTTTTTTATTTTTGTTACTATATGTTCTTGTAGTTGTAATCCTTGGTTATCAATGACATATCCTAGATATTCAATATTGTTTTTAAATATCTCGGATTTCTTTTCTGATAATAGTATTCCGTGTTGTTTTATGATTGCTATAAATTTTTCTAGGTGTTTTATATGATCATTTAGATTATCACTAAATATTAATATATCATCAACATATACTATACAAAAGTTTGTCAATGTTCTAAATACCTGATCCATTCTTCTCTGGAATATATGTGGTGCATTTTTTAATCAAAAGGGTAATACGTTCCATTCATAGTGTCCTTGAGGGGCACTAAAGGCTGTTAGAGGTTTTGATTCTCTAGTCATTTTTATTTGCCAAAAACCGCTTTTACAATCGAATTTGCTAAACCATTTTTTATTCCCTAATCTGTTAATGAGGTTCCTTTTATATGGTAAAAAATATCCGTCAAATATCGTTTTCTTATTTAGTTCTCTATAGTCTATTACCATTCTGGCTTTTCCTCTTTTCTGTTCGCTATGTTTCCTTACTAAAAAGGCTGGGCTACTATGTGGGCTTTTACTCTCTTGTATTAGTTTTAAATCTAACAATTCTTTTAGTTGGGCTTTAAATTCCTCTTGGTCTGTTGGGCTATACCTGATAGGCTTTGATCTTACTATTTCATTTTCGTTTATCAGCTTTATTTCTGCATATATTTTTTCTTTTTCCCATAATTGGATTGGATTTTCTCCAAAGTTTGTTTTTAATGTATTCAGATACTTTTCTTTTAATAATTGTATGTTATTGTTCCTATCACTCTTTATAGTACATAATCTTAATGTATGTATTGGTAATATTCTTTTTAATACTATCCATTTATTACAGGGTGTTTGTAAGCTAAAAGTGTTACTTAAAGTAATCTAGGAAGTTATTTCCTAACAACACTTGTTGTTTCATATTATCCAATTGATATATTATTGGTAATCTGAATATGGTTTTTCCTAATATTATTCTCATGTTTTCTGCTATTATATATAATTCTCTTGATTGCTCATTGAATCCTGATACTTTAGCTCTATGTGTTCTGGTTCTTTTCCATCTATGTGATCCTAATACCTCTTTTCTAGCTAAGCATAAGTCTATTCCGCTATCAATAAAGATTTTCTGTTTTATCATTTTGTTAGGCTTGTATTCTATATGGGCTTCTACATAGATTGCTACCATTTATCCGATATTCATATCTCTTAACCTGTGTTAGAGGTCTACATCCTGTTCATATTCTCTTACCTCTAGACTAATATCTGCATCGATCATTAGCATTTGAATATGTTTTCTTATCTCAATAAGTTTCCAGTTTATTTCGCTTAATCTTTCCATTATTCTTCCTAGGTTTTTTGTAACCTTTTTATGTCTATCCAAATAGTATTTGTTTCCTGTTTCGCTAGTAGTTGAAGTCATAACTAATTTGTATCTATTGTATTGGTCGCATTGTATCCAATAATCTCTTTCTTCTAATAATTTGTTTTTCTCTCTTTCTAATACATTCATTTTATTCAAAAGTAGTTTCACTTTCTGATTGTTGGTTAATGAACTGGACATTTTCTAAGTCTGATTCATTTTCCTCATCTGTTTGACTTACATAAAAGTCTTCATTTTCATACCATTTATCATTGTCCTCTTTAATCTGTTGCAAACTCATTATAAATTGCGTAGTATTTATGTATTTAATTCCTTTTTTCTTTAGTTTTGGGCATTTATTCGCATAATGTCCCTTCTCATTGCAATTCCATCATGTACATTCTTTCGCTTTTTCTGTGTTAATCGGTTTTACGAATTTTCTCTTTTTGAACTTTCGTTTATACCTAAAAAATTTCCTGGTTTCTGGGGTATTCTTATAGCTTTTAAATCTCTTTTTTCTATATGGTTTGTAATAAGGCTTGGTGCTATAATCGTGTCTATTATTATAACCTTTATAATTGTTTTTCTTATACCTTCTTGTTTGATATCTTTTGTTATGCTTTTTATATTTTTTCTCTCTTCTTTTGTCATTGCATCCGAACACTAATCTTTTTTCTGTAAATCCACATATTTCTCTTAATCCTAATTTTTTATCTTTTTTAATCTTTTGTTGCATCCTAAATTCCTCGCATTTTCTCATTAGGTATGCTCGTAACACTCGTATTCTTTCTCCTAAAGTATTTTCTTTTGGTTCTAGTTGAGTATACTCTTTCGTTATCTAAGTATTATAAGGTGTTGATAAGTGATCATAATAAAGTTTTTGGTATATTAATCCTTCTTCTGGTAAGAATCTAGCTTCATAAAAGAATTTAGTAAAGCTAATCGTGTATTCTGGTAATTTACTAATCTTACAACACTTCATATTGTTTAAACTCATTATTATTTCAATTTTTCTTTCTGCAAATACGTTTTCTCTGGCTACTATCTTGACTTTCGCCTTTCACTCGTGCAGTTGGACTGACTAGTGACTTTCAATTCAACCTTGAGACCGAGCCCCCTTTTTTCTTCATTGCAAGGAAAGAGTCAAAAGAAAAAGGAAGCTTTCGGCGGACACAAGCCCTCGGGACTTGACACTTGGACACCGGGAAGCTTGCCATTTTTCTCCTAAAAATTCTCTTTTTAGTATAATGTCAAATATCATTAGCATGGATTTCCAATCTGTTGCATGACTCATAACTTCTCCTCTTAGCTGATATGCTATAGACTCTATCCAATATGCTACTTTTCCTATTAATGTTCTTGATATTAATTCGTACATATATTCTAGATTTTCCGTGTGTGCAGAGTTCATTATTGCTATATACATTCCTAGGTTCCAATATGTTATTCTTCTTCCTATTTCCTGTTCATCGTAGACGTTGTCTAAGTCTAGAAAATATCCATTGTAATTTACTCCTTGTGTCATTGATCCTACAAATTCTCTAAATTCTGCTTGTTGTCCTGCTGGTATATGGTTTGGTAATCTAGTTCGTTTCCTTTCTATTACTTCTAGATTAGGATCTATTAGCTCTTCTTCAGGATAATCGTTTGCATCTTCATTTATTATGTCTTCTGATTCTATTTCTGTTTCTTCGGGTTGGTTATATTCTTCTTCTATATCACTTTCAGGTTCCTCTTCTATTATAGCATTTACTCTTTTCGTTTTTTGTAAAGCTTCTATTATTTGGTTGTTTTCTTTTATTATTTCTGATTCATCTTCTACTTCCTCTATGAACTCTACTACTCGTATTTCTGGTCTATCGCTATCGCTGTTAGTTTTTTCATTACTACTAGTACTCTAATCGCTTGTGTTTTTTCTTACCTTCTTTTTTTCTTTTAACCTTCTTACCTGTTCTCTAAGTATCTGCATTTCCTCTTTCAAGTCTTCTAATTCTTTCTTTGTTTCTTCTGTTTTCTCTAATTTCTTGTTAGTTTCGTTTAACTCATCTCTCATTTGTTTTATTTCTACCTTTGTTTCTTTTAGTATCTTTTTCGTATCTCTGAACTTGTGTTTATATTTTTTGTATTTATCATACCATTCCTCATTGCTATGTAATTTTAGCCTTGTGTTTTCTGTTTTTAATTCATATATTTCTTGTTCATGTTTATCTAATTTTAGGTTTAGTTATTCGTAAGTTGTTTTTTCTACATTCTTTAGGTAAATATTTTCTTCTTTTGAATCTGTATCCTCTTTTGTACGTATCCTTATAGGTTCATATTTATATTTTCTTTTTCTATTATATTTTTTCCATTATTCCTTAAAAGCGTAAGTACGCTGAGTATATTAGGTTCTTGCTTTTCTATTAAAATTCTCCTTTTTTATTTAACATTGTTAGGCCTTCTAAAGTTTTTTCTACTTGAGATGTTAATTTTGGTTTCATTTTACTAATATCTACCAATACGGGTTTTTACTTCTTCTCCACGCATCTATTGGTACTATTTCAGGTTTCCTGATGTCGGTTTTTACTATTGTATTTTCTCTACTCGTGCTAAGCTCATTATCTCCTGCTATTTCTTTACCTTTGTTTTTGTCATCTAATATCATATTTAGTTTTTCCAATATTATTATAAATGTTGGTATTTCAGATACATTCCATAGGTTAGTCAATTCTTCTCTTATCATCTGTTGTGTGCGTGTTTGATTTTCTTTTATTTCATCCATCATTGTTATCGTACTTTTTAGTTTTTCCTTTACTATTATCTCTTCCCATAGTTCATTTATTTTTTCGTTATTATTAGTCAGGATTATTTATTCTTTTTATCCATCCATTTCCCATATCTATCCATATTTTATTAAACTTATCGCATTGTTGTTCTAATATTTCTATTTTTTCTTCTAGTTTTATTTCTTTTGCTTTGTATTTTAAGTATTTTAGTTGGGAATATATCTCTTCTGATAAGATTGTCCTTATTTTCTTTAGTTTCTGTTTTTTCTCAATTATTTCTCGTTGTATATTCATACTTTGTTTATGAATCTAGTTTTTCCTTGATCGTTTATTTCTATTCCATTATTATTTATTTTATAGTTTATCATTGTTAAAAAATCACTTCCTAAAAGTAATTCGTTGAAACTATCATATTCTATTACTCCTATGCTTATCTTATATTCTAGATCTTGGATTTTGAATCTTAAATTAATACTTTTAGTAATTATTATTTCTCTTGTCATTTTCGGGGTAATTGTAAGTTTGCGGGTCTATTAGTTCACAATCATTCTCATTTATTTTACTTATATGTATAAAGCTTTTAATTGCTCCAGTGTTTACCTCTGCTATACAATCTGTTGTTATTATTCCTTTGAATATTATTACTTTAACCTTTAATCTACTTGTATTTATGTTTATTAAATCTAGTATTCTAGGTTGTTGTGACCTATTTTGATCTCTTGTGATCCTCAATCTGGATCCTTCTATTCTTGGTATTAATCTTTTCGATGGTGTAATGGTTCTAGTATTAAAGTCCATTTATATATCTTCTGGTATAGTTATTTTGGAGTTTTCCTTATGTTCTATTGGTTCTAGTATTTCTTGGTACATCCTTGGTACTACTATATTCATTTCGTGTTGCCTTTTTACATGGTGATTACCTGTTAAGGCATATATCATTTTTGGTTCAATACTTATTACTCTACTTCCTGGTGGCATGATTATTCCATCTAATTTGTAATATAGTGTTAAAGCTAAGTCTTTATGTTTATCTTTTTCATCTTGTATTTTCTAATAAATTTCTGGTTTAAAGCTTAATGTTTGGATTGATCCTCCTTCATACATAGTCATTTGATAGTATGTATCCTTAGAATCTTCTACTATTTCTTTTCCTTTATCCATATTTAAGTAAGTCTATGTACTTATATTGTTCTTGTATTATATCATTTAAATCTTTTAATTCTTCATCTTTTCTGATTATGTCTCTTAATTTATTTTCCAGTAACTTCGTGTTTTCTTCCTCTTTTTGTCTTAACATTTCTCCTTCTAATGCTAGTCTATTCCTTAATTCTCTAATGATCTCTTTCTGATTTTCTATTTGTTCGGAATTTTCCTATAGGCGTTGATCTCTTTCTTCTATTAGATTTATGCTTATCCTGCAACTTATTATATGCTGATTTATATCTCTATTATATATGAGTGGTTTTTCTGTTACTAATCTGAGTTCTTCCAACTTATATTGATGTTCTATTAATCTCTGTTCATCCATAATGTTCTATCTCCATTCTTATATCTGCTTTCAGATCGTATATCATAGAATCTTGTTCGTTTATTCTAGTGTTGATTTCTATCATTCTCCTGTATGTTATCATAAAATCTTCTAAGTGTGTACTGTACTCATTATCAAAACATTTTTCATACAATAAGTCCGTTTTTCGTCTTATAGCTAATATTGCTTCCTCGATTCTTAATAATCTATCATTTTCGTCTCTATATTTTACCAAAACATGTCTAATCTCACGTCTTTTCCATAGTAATTTATTCATCAAGTTAACATTTCTAAACGCATAATTTGTTTTCATCTTACAATTTTAATCCTTTTACAGGCTTTGATACCAATATTATATCAATTGGATAATATGAAAAGATAATCGGACAGAATAAAAGACATGTGATAAACACCAGGCCTACCATTCCCACTAATGTGATAAAAAGGGAAGGAAAATTCTGATCCTTTTGCATAAGGATCATATTGATTATCAGAATATCGAGATCATGTAGTTTACTATGTGAAACCCCTATTGATTAACAGAATACTAGGAATCATATAGTTCACTATGTGAAATCCAACAGGCCTTTGCCAAACAACCTCACACCTTTAAATATTTATAGGTGGGTTTCTTTCCTTTCCATGATTCATATGGAGTTTCGACCACGACCCGTGACCCGAGACCGGACGGGCGGCGACGGCGAGCGTGTGGGCTTATCCTTGAACCGAAGCACATCTAGGTCCTCCCTCCTTTAAACACATGGGATGCCCCTTGGGGTCCCAAACCCCAAGCCAATGTTGAGACTTATAAACTAAACAAATCTTTCTTCCCCCACCGATGAGGGAGGATTGGTCTTTACCACCTTTTTCCATACTTCAAACACCTCACTTCGTAGACCAATATCTCTTTCATTTCTCAACGAAATTTGACAATCCTTGGCCCTACGGTCATCTACTTACTTAGTAGATTATGCACGTGTGAAGAACCGAAGTTTCCAACAAGCGGAACACTAGTGTTTAAGTCATTAAAAGATGGTTGGATGCAACTCCCACCAAAAGCAAATTTCCAACACCAACTACATAATATGTGTTTTAAAATCTTCTTGAGCAACCCTGTTAAATTTGCTGAGAATTATTTTCAATGTGGGAAAACCTATCTCAAAGTTAAGGGATTTGAGCATATTAGATTCCATCTCCACCGTATCCTTTTTAGTACATGTATTGTCCGTATTCTAACACAAGTCATCAATTCCTGGTGGATAAATCTCCTCATACTTCCTGTAAATTACCAGATCAGAATACACTCATTAGCAAAACCAAATAACCAAATTTTCAAGGGAAAAATTCATGGGCTTTTATATTTTGGGCCGCTAGCCGAAATTAGTTACAGGCAGTAGCCAAAATATATGTAACACATACACTGAGGATGTATATATTTTTGTATACAATATGTATATTATATGTATACTTAAAATATTCAAAAGCTATATATTTGTTGGCTATTATTTTTCTTAGCGGTCAAAAAACGTAATTATCCTACAATTAAATTGAATCTAAGATACTTACGCAGCAATGAGTAGCGAGGAAGCGCTTAAAAGCTGAAGTCTTTCCTTGATGATGACTTCCGTGGATAAGAATCGTAGCCGGCGCCTAAAGGGCACGTTTTTAAGCCAAAATTTCAAAAGGGATTGTGTACTACACGATAAACCAAAGCCCCCACGAGTTGTCTATAATTTTAATGGAACCTTACCGTCGTCTGTTGCGTCTTCAATTTTAAAAAAAATATTTTTCTTGCAACTCATGGAGCTCTACATGTTTTGCAAAGCATTTATTTATTTTTTGTTAAAAAACAATTGGCAAATCGTACAGAAGTAGAAAATTTCCTTATGCAAATCGCGTATCCCTACACCATTTGCAAAACCCAAATTTTTTTAAACTCAATTATGTAAAATAGGTCATCTAATTGTCTACAGAAATTATGGTGCAGTTGCAAAGAGGAACTTTGAAGTTGGGTCTTATTTGAGTTTTCTTTTTAAAAAATTGGGTTTTGCAAGTCGTGTAACCAATTGGTTCTTTGAAAAAAATAATAATTGCTTCGTACAATTTGTAAGCAAAATATTTAAAAAAAAATAAAATAATTGGAGATGCAATAGACGAAGGTGAGAATTCCGTTAAAATTATAGATAACTCATAGGGACTACACGATAAACCCCTTTTAATTTATCGTATAGTTCACAACCCCTTTTGAAATTTTGGCTTAAAAAATACTCCCTTTAGGCGTCGGACTCGATAAGAATCTGTCAAGGTATGACACCGCAAGATATAAGGTGTCTGGAAGTAGCTTGTGGGAATCAACAATCTCCACAATCCAATCAACCAACTCATGTCTCATAGATGCGGTCACCTAATTCTGAACTGTTGTTAGGTAATCAGGCGAAGGTCTTCTCTTAATTTGAACACAAAAAAACACCTAATTTGTGAAAAACCCATTTCCAATAATGCTACAGTACTAAACACAGAACCAACACAATTATAGACCTTAAACTTAGATTCATTAATTCATAACAGTAAACACATTTGGACTTTCAGTATCCAATTGCAAAATAGAACACAAGAAACCAAAATCAAGTTCTATTTTTTAAATACCATTGAACAAATAACCCTAACAATAACAACGTCTCAGTCTCAAATAAGGCTGGCTAGTGGGCGGGTCGCCCGGTCCCGGCCGAACCTGACATTTAAAAAAAAAAATCAGTATCGGGACTCGAACCGAGACGGGACATGGTCTCGACCCGGCCCGGCCCGCCCGCCCGCCAGTCCTGACCCGATCCCGGTCCCGCCCGAAATCCCCCTTTTGCAAAAATAACTGTTGCACTAACGACTATTTTAAATCATTTTTGGCCTCCCCCATCCCTCAACCCCCCTACCCCCTTAATATTTATTTTTAACTCATAAGTTATTATATTTACACTTTAACCCAATTTTCCAACTATAAATACCTCATTTTCTCTTCACCTTTCTCACAAATCTTCCTACAATCTCTCTAATCTCTCAATCTATCTCTCTACAAGTCTACATTGTCTACTAAATATTCAATTTTATTTATTCATTTGGGAGTGAAGTTGGCAACTAGCTTGAGGATCTTCCATCGAGCAAAGTTTCAATTTTCAACCTCTCGATTACACGTCGACGTTACGTCGGCGTTTGGTACATTCGTTCCTTCATTATATTATTATTGTCTGTTTATTTTATTTAGCGCACTTAATTTCATTTACTTTAATTACTTATTAGTATAATTATAAATTTATAATGGAAGGATTTAAACGTATGCTTACGGGTAGGGGTCATGCTTCTTCTAGTAGGGGCAACAAGGGCAATGGTCCTATTTCTAGACAGAATCCTATTCCTACACATGATGATTTTGTTGATACTGAACATTTTCCTACAATACCCTTAGATTTAGACGAGAGCTATTTTCTTGGAACTCAAGAAGACTTTAATTTAGACGATGATCTAGATGATACACCCACTAATGTAGATGACAACACACCCACTAGTGCACCTTCAACTGAAATGCCTCATATTGCCCCTAGTATGAGACGAGGTCCAGCAAAACGAACATTAAAATCAGATGCATGGACATTTTTTGATAGGGACGTAGAGAATCAAGTAGCTAGATGTAAAATTTGTAAAAATATTTTAAAATTTAAAACTGGAAAAGGTCAATGTGGAACGGGGGTTTAATGAGACACGTATCAAGGTCTCATCCTGCTAGGTATGCCCAATACGAGGCTTCAAAATCGGGTGCGCAAACGTCCGCTCCATCGGGACAAGGTTCACATATTGTCCTGGAACAAGTACATGGTCCAATTAACCCTATGACGGGGGAAATTGTAGGCCCTAAATACGATAAACATAGAGATAAGGAAGCAATAGCAAAATTAGTTGTTGTGAAGGGTTCGCCTTTTTCATTTTCTTCATCTCCCAGTTTTATTCATTACATTAGAGATATGTATAATCATGCTTTTAACGATTTTCCTAGATCAACTTTTAAGAGAGATGTACTTAAATTCGCACATGAATATCAACAGTATTTACGTTATTCATTATATTATTTTAATAGCAAAGTGGCTATCACTTCTGATATAGGCCGTAATACTAACGGCCATGATTATTTAACGGTAACTTGTCATTGGATAGATTATAAATGGTCTATGCAAAAACGTATCTTAGCGTATAGATATATAAATGATAGGCACACTGGTACTTTTATTGCAGAAAATATTTATCAAGTGTGCGATTATTACGGAATAACTGATAAAATTATGACTATTACATTAGATAATGCTTCTTCTAACAATTACGCTATTACAATTTTAAAAAATAGTTTAACTTCATCTTTTCCAGGTCATTTTCATATAAAATGTGTGTGTCATATATATAACTTAATTGTAAAGGATGGTCTATCACTTTTTGAAGACATTCTTCGTAAAATACAATTTGATATAAACTTTATTTTTAAAAATAATAGAATACAACGAAGAAAAGAATATAAAAAAACTTGTCACGATTGCCAACTACCTTATAGAAAAATTTCAAAAGAAGTACACATTAGGTGGAATTCTTTATACGAGCAACTACTTGTTGCTTATGACTATAGAAAATCTATAACTTTATTTTTTAACTCTCATAATCAAAATTTAACTGATATGGTTGTAGATAGCAATTGGGTAAAAATTTCTGAACTTATGTATTTTTAGAGAAAAAATTTCAAGAAACAAAAGAATTTTCCAATATATATTATCCTACTATTTCAACTATGTTGTTTTATATAGCTCTAATATTTTTATTACTTAGTGAATATATGGAAAAACCAGCTTATAAGGCAACTATTAAAAAAATATTTATCAAAATAAAATATATTTTATTCTTATTCCCACTATAATATTATTGGTGTTGTATTAAATCCGACTATTAAAATAGACGGTACTAAATCATTTATTGAAACTATTTACGATTGTATAGAAGTACTACCACCTCCAAGTCCTAAAAATCCAAATCACCCACCACCTATTGAACAAACTAAAGAAGAAGTGTTGTCTAGCGTAGAAGACCAATGCAAAAAAGTATATAGGTTTTACCAACAAGAAAGTGCTAGCAACCTACTAGCTTCCATACCATCTTCTTCTTCTTCTTCAACACAACCTCACAAAAGACATGATGTTTCTGCGGCTAGTATTGAAAACCTCAGAATTAGAATGTGTTGTCGTACCGCTACTAACCAAATTAGCGAGTTTGATATTTTTGTTTTACAGGGTTCTGTACCGCACCAAGTAGTTCTCAATGAAGAAGGACGTCAAGACTTGCTGAAATACTGGAGGGGGAATGAGAAGACCTTTCCGACTTTCAATGATGGCCCGAGATGTTTTGAAAGCGCTTTTTCTGCCGGCAAATATCAAATAGGAGAGCATAGACACTCATTAGTCGGAGACAGCTTGGATATTGTAGTATTATTTAGAGATTGGATACGAGCGGAGAGGAGAAGGTGCGGTCAACCGAAGATCAACGAAGAAGTAGACGAAAACTACAACGAAATGTTATCCGAATGTGGTGGAAGCGACGTGGAGCAATTTGACCAATAAATATCAATTCTAATCGAAGAACCACAGGAAATTATCAAGAAACTAGAACATGTTTTTTTCAGAATGTAATTTTTTTTAATTGCAATTTTACTAGGTAGTTTGCAACTTTTGAACAACACCACAAAGTTGCAATTTTGACAATTGTATTACAAAAAAAATCATGTCTATTAAATAATATAAGAGGCACAAAAACAGTCTTGAGATGTTTTTATTATACTATCTTGTCTTGTTTAATTATTGAGTTTTTATATATATGTTATTTTTAAAATTAAGTGCAAAAAAAAAAAAAAAAAAAAACCGCCCGGGATCCCGATCCCGATTCCGACGGGATCGGGACGGGACTTCGGCAAATCCCGCCTATCCCGATCCCGCCCCTTCCCCGTCCCGCCCCGCCCCGATCCCGCTAAACCCGACCCGAATGTCCCGATCCCGGCCGACTGATGACTCATCTTGGCTATCTATATCATCAGTACCTATTGGTGAAAGGGTTAAGTGAAGTTGACTAATTCCGAATCCGTTCTTTCTTCCCTCTCTGTCTCCTTCTTTCTCTGTTCTTCTCTTCCCTAATCTTCTTCTTCGTTCCATCAATTCTGGGCAAATTGTCAAAAACTCTTATTTTCAAAGAGAGAAGGTTTTGTATCTTGTCGTCTTGTTCAACGGCCTTCTGTTTTTGTTGAGTCAGACATGCAAGAGCAATCAGGGCAAGGACATTCAACCGTAGTTAGTAAATTTCTTGTTCTTGATAAATTTTAAATTCAGAGTACGTTTTGACTAAGACGCTTGACTTAATGGTAACCGTAGTCAGCAAATTTGTTGTTCTTAGTAAGTTTAAACAAGTCAGATTGCGCACAAACCTTAAACTCAGATTCAGTAATTCATAATAGTAAGCATATTTGAATTTCCAGTACCATTAAACAAGTCAAACACAGATTCAGTATTTTATAATGTAATATTCAGGTCTTGAACACTTGGTCAGAGATGTCTTGATATTAAAAATGCTTGAACCAACTGATATATTAACTCAAAGAAATTACCCCAGTTGTCCCAATATATATTTGCACTTTCCAGTTTTCAAGATTCAAATAATGTTAATGAAAGAAATAATCTCTTGATTATTTTCATTAATTGAAAGGCTATATATACAAATTACATAATAGGAGAATCTTATTTCTATTCTATTCCTAAAACCTTATTCTATACATTTATGATAATACACTAATTATGGTAATACAATACTAATTATATTACAACCTTACCTAAACTAGGATACTAAATATTTACCATAAATTACACATAATTGTGTATATTTAACACACACCCGCAGTCATAGCGGGCGGTCTTCGAACGCTGAGACTGTCCCTAAAATTTTCAAAAAGGACCGAGGGAAGACCCTTTGTAAATATGTCGGCAATTTGATATCTCGACGGGACATGGCATACGCGAACTTGACCACGGGCAACCTTTTCACGGACAAAGTGAATGTCCATCTCGATATGTTTAGTGCGTTGGTGCTGAACCGGATTACCAAAAAGGTAGATGGAACTGATATTATCGCAATATACCAAGGTTGCCTTCTGAATGGGACAATGAAGCTCCAAAAGCAAATTACGTAACCAACATGATTCTGAGACCACATTGGCTACCTCTCTATATTCAGCCTCGGCACTTGAGCGAGATAGAGTCGCCTGACGCTTCGCAGACAAGGAGACCAAGTTGTTGTCAAGGAACATACAGTAGCGAGACGTAGACCGTCTGGTGTCTGGACACCCACCCCAATCAGCATCTGTGTATGAGACAAGTGTGGATGTCGATGAAGGATACAAATGCAACCCATAGTCTAGTGTACCCTGAATATACCGGATGATGCGTTTGAGTGCATTCATGTGCTCAATTCGGGGATCATGCATGAATAAACACACCTGCTGGACAGCATACGTAATATCCGATCTGGTAAAGGTAAGATATTGAAGGGCCCCTGCAAGACTGCGATAGCGGGTCGGATCCTCGTAAGGGACTCCGGCCGAGGCACCAAGCTTGGGCTTGGTATCAACTAGAGTGGAAGTGGACTTACAGGATGACATCCCAGCCCTCTCGATGATCTCGGCGGCATACTTCCGTTGTGACAAGAACAACCCATCGGAATGACGAGTGACAGCAATCCCCAAAAACTAACTCAAGGGCCCCAAGTCTTTCATAGGAAACTCAAAGCTGAGCATGGTCATAATAGACTGGCGCAAGGCATCGAAAGAGGCAGTCAATATAATAAATAACGGAATGTAGGCTACGGACGAACCACGAAGGTAGATGAACAAGGAATTATCCGACGTGCTGTGAGTAAACCCAATAGTTGAAACATAGTCAGCAAACCTTGTATACTAGGCCGGTGGAGACTGCTTAAGCCCATATAAGGACTTCTTCAACAGACAGACATGATGAGGATGGTTGGGATCCCTGAATCCCATCGGCTGATGCATATAGACAGTTTCCTTGAGATCACCATGTAGGAAAGCATTTTTGACATCCAACTGATGAATAGGCCATGTCTTCGAAAGAGCCAAGCTAAGCACAGTGCGAATGGTAGCTGGCTTGACCACCGGACCAAATGTCTTCCCACAATCTATACCAACCTGCTGAGTCTTACCATCACCCATAAGTCGCGCCTTATGTAGAGCAAATGAATCATTTGAATTCTCCTTATGAGCAAAAATCCACATAGACCTGATAACATTAATACCATATGGACGGGGCACCAACTCCCACGTCTTATTATCAATAAGAGCATTATATTCATCAGTCATAGCAATTTTCCAATTCGGGTCGTTTAAGGCAGATACAGGATTACGGGGCAAGGGGGATTTAGAGACATTAGAATGTAAATTAAAATGTCTTTTAGGTGTAACAATACCCCGCTGACTACGAGTGACTGTTCTATGACTCGAGGAAGAATTGAGTGGATGTCGGGAATTTGCTGGGCTCGGGACGGACCGGCCGGCGGGGCGGTGGGCCCGCCGGCCCAACTCGAGAAGCGATACCGGTGGCGGAAATAGAAATCGGACCAGTAGTACGGTATTGGGCCGACAGGCCAATTGCTTTGAAATTGGCCTAGTGACAAAACTGGGCAGAGAGGATTGTGATGGGCCAGTGGGACCAGCGGGCAATGGCCCACTGGAGAATTTTGGGTGCAGGAGATGTCCGAAAAATACTGAATAATATACGGGGATATTTGTTCATCCAAAAAATTATACGAACTAGGCACGGGAGAATGACTTTTAGCAAATGGAAAATGGGATTCATAAAAATTATATGGAGATTAATGATGATTTTATTGGAGGATAAATCAAAGCATTTGTAGCCACGATGATTAGAAGGAAAACCCAAAAACACACATGGAGTAGATCGGGCTTGAAGTTTGTTAATTGTGGTGGATGGAAATAACGGATAACATAAACACCCAAAAACCCGAAGATGTGAATAAGAAGGAGATTTATTATATAAAATCTGAAGAGGGGAAGAATATGCCAAACCTTTGGAAGGAGTTATGTTAAGTAGATATGTAGACATTTCAAGAGCGTGATGCCAAAAATATTGGGGTACAGAAGCATGAATTAATAAAGTGCGGATAATGTTATTTGTGGAACGAATTTTACGTTCGGCTTTCCCATTTTGTGAAGATGTATGGGGACAAGAAAAATGAAAAATTATCCCATTAGTAGCACAGAATTCCCGAAATACCCCATTGTCATACTATTTTCCATTATCACACTGAATATTTTTTATTTCACGGTCGAATTGGGTTCTGATGAATGCTCTAAATTTTAGGAAGATGGAAAAAACTTGAGATTTCTTCGCTAATGGTAATGTCCATAAAAATTTAGAATAATCATCCAAAAAAAGAACATAATACCGATGACCCATAGAACTAGGAACATGAGACATCCATAAGTCGCTATGAATAATATCAAATGGCATTAAAGTATGAGATTTTGAGTCTACAAATGGCAACTTAACAATTTTTCCTAAAGAATAAGATTGACAAATTAAAATACGACTCGTACCCTTACATGAAATAAAACTATTTTTATCTAAAGCTGACAAAATAGAAGACCTCGGATGACCAAGACGAGCATGCCACAAGGAAGGAGAGATGGCTGCAAAAACTGATGGCAGGGTTTGACTCGATGGACCGGGACTGGGTGTGATAGGATAAAGATCTCCCCTACTATCACACCTCATGAGAGGACTCCCCATCTTGAAATCCTTTACAGAGAAACCAAATGGATCAAATTCAATAGAAATAGAATTGTCAGTAGTAAATTTACGGACAGAGACTAAGTTTTTAATCAATTTGGGGGCGTGTAGGGTATTTTTCAAGATAAGAGGGGGATGAGGGGGAGACAATGTTTTATGACCATAACCACGAATTGGAACAGAATTGCCATTACCGATAATTATACCGCGAGGGTTGCTTAAATTGGAATAAGATGAGAGAGTACCTGAATCGGATGTCATGTGGGTAGTGGCACCGGTGTTCATATACCAATTCGGGTCCAGTTGAGTCAAACCAGTGTGTGCATCGCGGCCACGATATCTGTCCGAGTGGGGCCTGCTGCGTGATGGGTTTGCGGGGGTCGAGGCCCAAGCACCCCTACTTGCGGTCTCAGCCCAGACTGCTGTTGGCCGTAACTGGACCAGGCCGAATTGGGCTTGGACTGCTGCTGGGCTGGCCACTGCCGCTGGGAGATAAACTGGTTGGGCCCAAACTGTTGTTGTGGGGGCCACTGCCACTGCATAGGGGCCCACTGTGGGACCCAGAACTGTTGTTGCTGTTGTTGACCACTGCAAGAACCCCCATTGCCACCACCATTCTGCCGGTTGCCGACGTTGTTGCCGCCATGGTTTTTGCCATTTTTCTTATTTCTACCCTTTTTGCCGCCACCGTTGTTGCGGTTTTGGCTCGAGTTGTTGGAACCGGTAGGATATACCGTGGACTCGGTCATCATGACTACGGGACTAGTACCGGTAGCCGCTCGTTTCGCTATGCCTGCTTCTTCTAGTGTAAGCATAGAACGCGCTTGATAAAATTGCGAAAGCGGATTGCTTTGGCGAAGAAGAGTTCCCACACCACTATAGGCCTCGGAGAGGCCGAAAACCATTTGGAGAACCAAACGATCGTTCGAAACCGGCGCGCCAACATTGCGAAGTTGGTCCGCCAATTCCTTTAATCTTTTGCAATAAGCCGAAACATTAGGGAAATCTTCCATATTGACGTGGGAGAAATCCTGCTCAAGGGTAACGTCTCTAGAATTTTGATTATCTTGGAATATATCACGCAGTCTATCCTAAGTCGCCTGTGCCATAGCGTCAGGCTCAATAATTGTTTGCAAAACGTCGGTAGATATTGTGGAATATATCCACTGAAGGACGGTAGCATCAATAGTCGTCCACAACTTAGGATCATCCTCACGTTTGGCACCTCCGTATCCTCAGGAGCCGCGGGGATTATGTGATGGATGACTTGATGCGATCGTGCGTGAATTTTGAACAGTTCAGCCCACGTCGCATATTGGACGTTTTCTATTTCAAGAACGAGAGGGATGTTATTCTTGATGTTAGAAACTGTAAGGACCGGATGAAACATGTTCCGGGATGTAGACGTATTGATAGAACAATATGTGATTGAGGGATTAGGGAGAAAATTTTGGGAAGAAAAAAGATCCCGTCGGCACACAAACCGAGAGCAAAACGTCTCGGAAGTGGAGGGAAGTCGACGGAAAATTTAGGAGAGTAGAGAGAAGATTTTAGGACCTAGACTCTTGATACCATGAAAGAAATAATCTCTTGATTATTTTCATTAATTGAAAGGCTATATATACAAGTTACATAATAGGAGAATCTTATTCCTATTCTATTCCTAAAACCTTATTCTATACATTTATGTTAGATGATATTAATCTCCCTTGGGGAGTCTTTCATTAATATCAAGGTATATATAGAGTACAATATTCATCCCTTATACAATAGGAATCCTAAGCCTATACAAAAGAGGAATCCTAGTCTTACCATAATTATATTTACACAATATATGAAAATATTCTAATTATGGGTAGGGAATATATTGTTTCCTATATTTACACGTTTACACACCCCCTCAGTCGGAGCGGGAGGAGGCCGGACGCGAGGACCGGATCGAAGTCAAGAAATAACTGCATCGGGAAGTCCTTTGGTAAATATGTCCGCATACTGATAGGATGATGGAACATGTAACACTCTGACATGGCCTAACGCAACTTTCTCACGAACGAAGTGTAGGTCTATCTCAATATGCTTGGTTCGCTGATGTTGAGTTTCTGTTGATTTTGATCCTTTTGGTTTTTTTGTGAAGGATTTCAAGACGGGGATACATCTCATGAGATGTGATAGTATGTGAGATCTTTATCTTATCATGCCCGCATCCAGTCTCTCAAGTCAAACCTTGCCATCTACTTTTGCAACTCTAGCTCCTTCCTTGTGGCATGCACATTTGGGTCACCCTCGGTCTTCCATTGTTTCTTCCTTGCGTAACAATAATTTTATTTCTTGTAAGGGTACGCCTAGTACTCCAATTTGTCAATCATGTCCTTTAGGAAAACATGTTAGATTACTATTTGTAGCATCTACTTCTCATACGTTAATGTCATTTGATATTATTCATAGCGATTTATGGACATCTCCCGTTTTAAGTTATGTGGGCCATCGTTATTATGTTTTATTTTTGGATGATTATTCTAATTTTTTGGTGACCTTTCTGTTAGAGAAAAAAACTCAAGTTTTTTCCACTTTCTTAAAATTTCGAGCATTCATCCATACCCAATTCGATCGGAAAATCAAAAATATTCAATGTGATAATTGAAAAGAATATGATAATGGGTTGTTTCGGGAATTTTGTGAAAATAATGGCATCATTTTTCATTTCTCTTGTCCTCATACGTCCTCACAAAATGGGTAAGTCGAACTAAAAATTCATATCATTAACAATATTGTCCGAACCTTATTGGTCCATGCTTCCGTACCCTCTTTCTTTTGGTATAATGCTCTACAAATGGCTACGTATCTTCTTAACATACTTCCTACTAAAGGTTTGGCATATTCATGCCCTCTTCAATGTCTATATAATAAGACTCTTTCGTATTCACATCTTAGGGTCTTTGGGTGCTTATGTTATCCGTTTTTTCCGTCAACTACAATTAACAAACTTCAAACCTGTTCTACCCCTTGTGTGTTTTTGGGTTATCCATCCAATCATCGTGGTTACAAATATTTTGATTTATCGTCTAATAAAATCATAATTAGCCGCCACGTTATTTTTATGAATCCCAATTTCTGTTTGTTAAGGTAAGTAGTCCGAGCCTAGTTCGTATAATTTTTTTAGATGACGATGTCTCCCCATATATTATCCAAACATTTATCGGACTTGTCCCGCACCCAAAATCTGCCAGCGGGCCTACTGCCCGCTGGACCTCCTACACCGTCAACTCTTCCAAGTGGGCCAGTTCCTCATGTCTCGGGTCCAGCAACTGGGCCGACTATCCAGCCCGTTTTGCCCCTTCTACTGTTTCCAGTCCCGGTCTATCATCCCGTGTTGGGCCAGCAGGCCTACTGCCTGATGGCCAGTCCATCCCCCATCCGAATTTTTCCCAAAATCCACCCAATTCTCCTCCGAGTCATAGACCGGTCACTCGTAGTCAACGGGTATTTTTTTTAAAAAAAGGCATTTTAATCTAAATTCTAATGTTCTTAAGTCACCCCTTCCCCGTAACCCAGTGTCTGCATTAAATGACCCGAATTGGAAATTGGCTATGAATGACGAATATGATGCTCTTATTGCAAATAAGACGTGGGAGTTGGTGCCCCGTCCTTCTGGAATTAATAGTATTCGGTCTATGTGGATTTCTACTCATAAAGATAATTCTGATGGATCTTTTGCGAGACATAAGGCTCGTCTTGTAGGTGACGGTAAAACTCAACGGGTTGGTGTCGATTGTGGTGAGACATTTAGTCTGGTGGTCAAACAGGCTACCATTCGCATTGCTCTCAATTTGGCTCATTTGAAGGCCTAGACCATTCATCAGTTGGATGTGAAGAATGCTTTCTTATATGATAATCCTAAGGAGACCGTTTACATGCATCATCCCTTGGGTTTTCGATACCCCAAATATCATCATCATGTCTGTTTATTGAAGAAGTCTTTATATGGGCTTAAGCAAGCCCCCGAGTGCTTGGTATAAGAGGTTTGCGGACTATGTTTCGTCTATTGGGTTTACTCACAGCATGTTTGATAATTCATTGTTCATATTTCATCGTGGTACTTCCCTGTCTTATATTCTATTATATGTGGATGATATTATCATGACTGCCTCTTCTGATGCTTTGCACAAGTCTATCATGACTATGCTCAGTTCTGAGTTTGCTATGAAAGACTTGGGACCCTTGAGTTACTTTTTGGAGATTGATTTCACTCGTCATGTCGATGGGTTATTCTTGTCACAACGAAAGTATGCAGCTGAGATCATTGAGCAAGATGGTATGACCTCGTGCAAGTCTACTTCCACTCCAGTTGATACTAAACCCAAGCTGGGTGTTGCGGTTGGCACACCTTACGAGGATCCGACCCACTATCACAGCCTTGCAGGGGCTCTTCAATATCTTAGTTTCACGAGGCCAGATATTACGTAACTGTACATCAGGTGTGTTTGTTTATACATGATTCCAGGGTTGAGCACATGAATGCATTCAAACGCATTATTCGATACATCCAGGAGACACTTGACTATGCCTTACATTTATATTGTCACGACCCGACCCGATGGGCCGCGACTAACCGTCCTAATGACGTCATTATACTAACCTGTCACACATAATCCAACTAACACTTAATGAGTCTGAAATCCGGCAGCATAACGCTGCAATAACAACATATGCCGGCCGACAAAAGGCCGCCTTTACCCCCGAATGTAGGCCAACACAATACAACAGGCAAGCCGACAAGGCTGCCACTGGATAATGTCATATATACACGGGGACACCCCAACACAGAGTACAATCGCATGACTGACCAAAACAGAGTTATAACCCTTACATAAGTACAATCCACAACTGTCTACAGACCTCTATAAGAAAGACAACGACATATGACGGGACAGAGCCCCGTCGTGCCCCTAAATACAAACATAAGTCTAAAAGAAGTTCGGTACCAATATGACAAAGCTCTGGATCAAAGGAGCTTCCCAACCTGCTGAGTAGGAACCTAGGCCTGAGGTTCACCAAACTGAAAACATGTACCTGCGGGCATGAAACGCAGCCCCCCGAGGAAAGGGGGTCAGTACGAAATAATGTACTGAGTATGTAAAACATGAAGCTGTAAAAGAGATCATAAGTAGCCAACAGAAAACAGGAGATCAGTATAAAAATCAGGATCCAAATCCAACTGTGCCATAAACCATAAAAGTCAGTTGTGCCTTATAAAAATGAGAGTCAAGTCAAGAAAACATGAATGCCTGTCCATAGACATATATATACATGTAACGTAACCCGGCCCACTAATGCGGGACTCGGTGGAATCATATCATAACCCGGCCCATGTTGGGACTCGGTGGAATCATATCATAACCCGGCCCATGTTGGGACTCGGTTAAGTCATATCTCATCTATGGATCCATCCTACGTAACCCGGCCCTCTAGTGAGGGTCTCGGTGAAAAATGCAAGGTTGTGCACGAACGTAACCCGGCCCGGGACTCGGTGAGGTGAAGTAGTAACACTTAGCACTAGTAGATATCATGAGTAACCATATGCAAGTAAAAATTATCATTTGACTCTCAATAAAATCATTATAATAATGTCATAATAAAATCTTTGCTGAAAAATCATAGCACTTCTCATAACAATCCTCTTTAAGAATTAAACTGTATAAGAATCAAGTACATCCGCCGTAATTTCATTAAATCATGCCAAAAGAAAGAAGTAAGGGTTTCACGTACCTCGTAGACGAACTAATCAACTCAATATTAGAGTACGTCTCGATTTAGAACTTCAACCTATAATAATGGTAATACGTTCATCAATTCTATGATCACTAGCATACTTTATATCGAATAACGACTTCTTATTCTATAAAAATTCGGGCAGCACTTCCCCTGTTTATACATTTTTCCATAACTTCCAAACGAGGCTAATAACATCAATAACCAAGCACCAATTAAGGGCACAACCAAAACAACAATAAAGGGAATTTACACACCCACTTCTCATGTAAATTTAGCCCCTTAATCCACATTAAAAACAGCCCACAAAACAATCCATGTTCCAACAACAACGAGGGTAGAATGTGAAGCATTTCTACGCCTTTCTACACCCTTATTCCTTTAGGACTTACATTAGCAATTACCACACTTAAACATGCATAATGGTAACTAAATTTTCATCATTATAACACACAAAACATTTCCTAAAACAGTCCATATACATCAAAACATGTCCAACAATTTCATGCAAGTTCTTGGCCACAACATGTCATAATTCCATAACTCTTATCTTAACTCCTAAAATCCAATTTCGTATTTCAATACTTCCATATAACTAATTCCAACTAAATCTCAATGTTTCCTTTCAATTTCATCATGCAATTAGTGATAATAATAACAACAATAACCAACGAATCCAACAACACCAAAATTTGTCCCAAATTGGCAACTAGCCCAAAATTGTCACATGCAATGCTTAAATTCCAATTTTTCCTTAACACAAATTCATTACCTTAATTCTAACAGCATGCATTCCAATTATATCATAGAAAGAAGAATTTTTATACCTCAAATTCGTCCAAAACAGTCCGCAATTTTCTGCCCACTGTTTGTCCGAAAATTCCCACTGTTTTCGTATTTCTATCCCTTTCTTGTTCACTTCTTCAACTCCAATTGACATGCGAGTGTTCTAGAATGTTAAGACATCATCCCTACACGTTTTTCTTCCAAAATTTCATTCCAAAAATCTCAAATTTCTGGCAGATTTTCGGCCAGCAGTGGTTGTTTTGCCACTGTTTTTGCCACTATTTTTTGTGTTGTTTTGGCTTCCAATTTTTGGTGAAAATGTAGTCTAAGAAGAGGATATAAAAAACCTTAAATTTGGTTATGGGTGGAGGGTGATTTTCGGCTGAGTTTAGAGGAGAGAATGAGATGAGAGTTTTTTTTTTGTTTAAGTTTAGAAAGAAGATGAAGAGGTAAGTGTAGGTTTATAAAAAAAATCTGATTTTTCCTTTTTACACTTTGGCCCCCAAGTTCTTCAATTAATAAATCTCAAACCCACTTCTTTTAATTCCCAATAATTTCATAAGCCTCGTATCCTCAATGTCATAATTTTATACTACAATACTATTCCATAACGGGAATATACAATTATTGCTATAAGTATCCAACGTCACCCTCATTGTGACCAACATCTTTCCGGAATCACATCCTCTTGTATACTAATTTCCGGATTAGCATATATAAGTATAATCTATATCCAAGATTCGAATCTTACCTCCTTAATTACGTCCTCTAATTATTGTCTTAAAATTACGAGGTGTAACATTCTTCCCCCTTAGAAACATTCGTCCTCGAATGTTCATACTATTGGGCACATCTTATACAAATTGATTCAAGGGTTTACAAGCACACAGAAATTTGCATATTAGGTCATTTTAGACTCTATGATACACGTTTCTGCCAACAAATATTCAACTTACAAACAACTCAACTCTTGCCATTATCTAACAAAAGGACTCAAATAAACAAGGAAATAACCTACGTCCTAGCTTATTCGTAATTTTATAAAAGTGAAGTATACTAAAACTAAGGCTAAGTAGAGTCATTATTCCCGCAGTACCACATTATGTACATATATACAAGAACTTTAAGCATAATCTATACCTTAGTCTTAAACTTGAGAACAGATAGCATCTTCACAACCAATGACTAATCCCCATTTTATATATTCAGATTCCTGGTCCTATTTTAACCAGTAGTTAAGTACTTAAATGAATGTTTTAACTCAAAATCAGCAGTTTCAACTAAGCACATAAGGATCAGGGAAGACATAACTTCAAAATGGTGTAATAGTAGAGACTAAAATATATATTTTTTTCCGAGTTCCCAAAAGCCTAATATCCTCAACCTGGATCAAGATGCAAGCGTTCTATATAATAGAATCCAAATATACATAATAGAGGTGTTGTTTGATTATGCATGGTACTAAGGAAAAACACACAACCTACCCTAACGATGATATACATATGAACATGCCCAAGACACCAACATGGCATATACACTAGTTACCTAGTCTGAACCATAAACAAGGGATCACAAGGCAGGTGTAAATAAGTGACATATGCATACAGACTACCTTAGACCGTCCCAACCACACATATATATTTAGGAACACAAGAGATGCTAAATGAATATCCAATCCATCATTACCATGCATATGATCAGGTACTAAGGCTAAACAAGTCTTAAAGTTTATATTAGACCTACATCAAGCCTAAATCAGAACAAGTGGACACATAATAGGCATATAATGAGCTAAGTTTTCCTGTCCACATATTAATCACTATCTCTCTAATAATTCAAATAGCAAGTGTTATCCATATCGTGTTATTTGAGCCTAACATATACTTAATACCCATATTAAGAATAATTTTAAACAATGAGCATAAATTGGAAGCTTAAGTTAATCAAATCAGGTTACTCAATGTCTCATTTTTAACAATGATTAGCAAGACTTTATCTATTACAAGTCGACACCGTATTGAACTTACTAATCCAAAACTTACAGATATATCCAAATCATATTAACATTAATTAGGCATGCTTAGTCATAACTTCTAACATACCCCCAAATCAGTAAAGCAGGCTCGGAATTTAGGTAATATTCATAATTCACAATCATCACATAGGCTACCCTTTATCAATTCCCATCATAAACAACATCATATAACCTCAACCATATCAACCCACTTAACTCATTCTCTTCTAGTTTTAAATTATCATATCAGACGATATAATACAAGTTTTGATAAATAGGACAACTAATCTTGTTCTTAATTAGTGGCGCTTGTTTTAGGTAGATAATATGACCAAACGACTTACAGATAGCCAAACGAGTTTCCAAAATAATATATTGGTCATCACATTAATTTAAATATCCCATACATGCTAAACCCAACTTCAATCCAACCTGCCAATCCCTTAAATCAAATCTAGGCATTTCATACATCATTAATATCTTTAAATTAGCAATATTAAGCATTAAATTAACTAAGTAGCCCATACACGACTAGACAAATCTAAAATTAACATGTTTCGTTCTATTCCAATTGTACAGATTATTCCAAATCAGCATGGAACATTTACACTCTTTTGTTGACATCTACTACTACTTTCAATCTGGTAACAATGCCCCTTCTTCTTCCTATATAAAGCTGATGGTGACCAGTACAATCCCAAACTCTTAAAGGGACAGAACAAGAATCTCTCTGCTTACTGTTTCTAAGTTTGATATTACCTAAAGCTACAATCTTGTAGGTACCATCAAGAAGTGGATTGGGAAACATAAAATTCAAGGTACCCCCCCCCCCCCCTTTTTTTATTTCACATCTTGAAAAATGGACAATGTCAATCAAAATTTAAAGGAATCTATAACTATACCAAATTAGATATTCAATCCCGAGTGGTAACAGGTAAACCAATTATCCGGACATGAGTAGGCATAAACAAGTATATATAGACAGACCAAACATATGTGGATTGCCTATCCATGCCATGCTAACCTCATCACTACTCACTTAACAACTTAACCAAATCGGCAGAAGCAAGGGAATGCACATAGTTGAGGAACTACTCAGATATTCATTTAATTTTTTTTCAACATGTGATTTAGATACCTATCAAAACTCAAATGATCTTATATTATCTACCAAATTTACATAAAAGGAGAAGGGGGTAGACATACTCGCATAGAGGATACATGGGAATAGGTGAACTTAACGGTTTGATTTAATCAACACATAGATACAAAACATGGGCATATACAATCAAACCAAACTGGATGCGAGTTATGCACATGAGGAAGGGACAAGGTTATTTTAAATAGTTATGTTCGGATGAGTATTAGACCACCTAAAACTATGGGGACATGCCAAGGATAGATATGACCCTTTAACAAGCAAAACATACACCAAATAGGCTCTTAAACTATCCTTCAGATCACGACAAAGACTTAAACAAGACACATATCCATTTCAAAGTCATTAGGTGATCCTATCATAATTATAACAACATTCTTATGCTAAATCTTAGTTCCCTTATTATAGGCAGATAAATAAATAAATAAAAACATTGAGCCCTTCAATCATTTCCATACCAAATGTGACCTTTACAACCAACATAGTCATTATGTAAGCATAATTTTTAACTTCAACAACTGGTGTTTAATTAACATAACCTGTGTAGTTGAGTCATGGATTAATCGAACATAGTGTCTAAGAGGTTTAATATACTTCTCAAGCCACTATAGGAACATACCGAAATAATTTGTTCAGTTAACCAGGGGAACAAACCTCATGTTCATGTATTAAGCATACTAAATTAGTACATGTGCTAATGATGGTTTGACCTAACATACTATGGACACCACAGGACTTAAACAATCCAAGAGGGGTTACAATGGACTAAAACTAGTATACCAATTACTTCAAAGTCATTTAAACGGATCATACAAGGTCAAATAACCCTTAAACTTAACAAGACAACCACTTAACACACAAATAATCGTCACACAATACTCTAACAGTGTTTTCATCAACTGAACATGCTAGACATTAATAGAGTAGTCACAAATAGCCACAATATTCACATATATTACATAATGCTTGGCATAATATATTCAATGTTTAATAGTTAACTAAATAAGTAAACTGTTTATTGCAGCAGCAAGTCATTCCTGGAATTATGTAAATACTCAATTTTCCACTCCCTTAAGCAACTATTGGCAACATGTTTAGCATACGAATCTATTCCCTATTTAAGAGATAAAACACAGGCTCGGGTTATTAGAACATTTTGCATTCTACATTATGATACGCAAAGACAATTACGGGGGAAATTTTAATCAAACATAAAAGATATCTAGCCAAGTCTAATTAACTGTTTAGAGGTAGTCCCACTGAGCAAAATTGCCAAAGATAGGTCCTAACACAAGTGATTTATACTCAACCCACATACTGTACAGGGACATTAACAGACCACCCTGTTCCGAAAGAAGTATGACCAAGACAGAATACATTTATACATAACATGGATAGCATAACTCATAAGAAAAGCTGGAACACATCAACTTAAACAGGGTAATATTACAACATGTAGAGAACCATCTACTCCTAAGCCTCATCCACAAGTAGGACAACCCGTTAACGACTATCAACTACCTGCTGAACTAATTTCAAGGACTTATCCAGACAACTTGCTCCAGAGACAACAACCCTTATATGTACAATAGTAGCAATTCCAGTTTTTGGCATATCTCATATTCCTTTTCATATAAACATAAGCATAACAGGAGTCATCACAACTAATAGACTTCACATATACCATGTACTTTAACCCGATCAAACATAAAATATTTTACTCAAGAAGGCCTTGTATATCTAAGGTCTCAACGATTATCTAATATTCTAAGAGTCTCAAATATTCCATGTCCCAAGCTTACATTATTTCTTCCCGTATACGAGTAAGATAGTTTCTCATAACCTCGAATTCGTATTGCCCTTCTGGCGGCTGTCGCTTTCTTTGGAGGCATAGTTGTAACACATTAATACGTCAGAGAGGGAATAACCTAATAACATAGCTCTATCGCACGATCTTAGAGTAAGAAGAATAGAAACCAATCCTAAATGTCCGGTAGCCTCCTGCGTATAAGTATGGTGCACAACATACCCATATGCAAGACTCTACTAGACACGGTCTGTAGACATTCCGAGGACTAACTGCTCTAATAACACTTTTATCACGACCCGACCCGATGGGCCGCGACTAACCGTCCTAATGACATCATTATACTAACCTATCACACATAATCCAACTAACACTTAATGAGTCTGAAATCCGAAATATAACGCTGCAATAACAACATATGCCAGGGTAGGCCAGCTAACAAGGCTGCCTTTACCCCCGAATGTACCTGCCTCCTGAGGAGTCACAACTAGCCAACACAATACAACAGGAAAGCCGACAAGGCTGCCACTGGATAATGTCATATATACACGGGGACACCCCAACACAGAGTACAATCGCATGACTGACCAAAACAGAGTTATAACCCTTACATAAGTACAATCCACAACTGTCTACAGACCTCTATAAGAAGGACAACGACATATGACGGGACAGGGCCCCGTCGAGCCCCTAAATACAAATATAAGTCTAAAAGAGGTTCGGTACCAAAATGACAAAGCTCTGGATCAAAGGAGCTTCCCAACCTGCTAAGTAGGAACCTAGGCCTGAGGTTCACCAAACTGAAAACATGTACCAGCGGGCATGAAATGCGGCCCCCCGAGGAAAGGGGGTCAGTACGAAATAATGTACTGAGTATGTAAAACATGAAGCTGTAAAAGAGATCATAAGTAGCCAACAGAAAACAGGAGATCAGTATAAAAATGAGGATCCAAATCCAATTGTGCCATAAACCATAAAAGTCAGTTGTGCCTTATAAAAATGAGAGTCAAGTCAAGAAAACATGAATGCCTGTCCATATACATATATATACCTGTAACGTAACCCGGCCCACTAATGCGGGACTCGGTGGAATCATATCATAACCCGGCCCATGTTGGGACTCGGTAAAGTCATATCTCATCTATGAATCCATCCTACGTAACCCGACCCTCTAGTGAGGGTCTCGGTGAAAAATGCAATGCTGTGCACGAACGTAACCCGGCCCGGGACTCGATGAGGTGAAGTAGTAACACTTAGCACGAGTAGATATCATGAGTAACCATATGCAAGTAAAAATTATCATTTGACTCTCAATAAAATCAGTATAATAATGTCATAATAAAATCTTTGCTGAAAAATCATAGGCACTTCTCATAACAATCCTCTTTAAGAATTAAACTGTATAAGAATCAAGTACGTCCGCCGTACTTTCATTAAATCATGCCAAAAGAAAGAACTAAGGGTTTCACATACCTCGTAGACGAACTAATCAACTCAATATTAGAGTACGTCTCGATTTAGAACTTCAACCTATAATAATGGTAATACGTTCGTCAATTCTATGATCGCTAGCATACTTTATATCGAATAACGACTTCTTATTCTATAAAAATTCGGGCAGCACTTCCCCAGTTTATACATGTTTCCACAACTTCCTAACGAGGCTAATAACATCAATAACCAAGCACCAATTAAGGGCACAACCAAAACAACAATAAAGGGAATTTACACACCCACTTCTCATATAAATTTAGCCTCTTAATCCACATTAAAAACATCCCACAAAACAGTCCATGTTCCAACAACAACGAGGGTAGAATGTGAAGCATTTCTACGCCTTTCTACACCCTTATTCCTTTAGGACTTACATTAGCAATTACCACACTTAAACATGCATAATTGTAACTAAATTTTCAGCATTATAACACCACAAAATAGTCCCTAAAACAGTCCATATACATCACAACATGTCCAACAATTTCATGCAAGTTCTTGGCCACAACATGTCATAATTCCATAACTCTTATCTTAACTCCTAAAATCCAATTTCGTATTTCAAAACTTCCATATAACTAATTCCAACTAAATCTCAATGTTTCCTTTCAATTTCATCATGCAATTAGTGATAATAATAACAACAATAACCAACGAATCCAACAACACCAAATTCTGTCCTAAATTGGCAACTAGCCCAAAATTGTCACATGCAATGCTTAAATTCCAATTTTTCCTTAACACAAATTCATTACCTTAATTCTAACAACATGCATTCCAATTATATCATAGAAAGAAGAATTTTATACCTCAAATTCGTCCAAAATAGTCCGCAATTTTCTGCCCACTGTTTGTCCAAAAATCCCCACTGTTTTCGTATTTCTATCCCTTTCTTGTTCACTTCTTCAACTCCAATTGACATGCAAGTGTTCTACAATGTTAAGCCATCATCCCTACACGTTTTTCTTCCAAAATTTCATCCCAAAAATCTCAAATTTCTGGGCAGATTTTCGGCTAGCAGTGGCTGTTTTGCCACTGTTTTTGCCATTGTTTTTGGTGTTGTTTTGGCTTCCAATTTTTGGTGAAAATATAGTCTAAGAAGAGGAGATAAAAACCTTAAATTTGGTTATGGGTGGAGGGTGATTTTCGGCTGAGTTTAGAGGAGAGAATGAGAGGAGAGTTTTTTTTTTGTTTAGGTTTAGAAAGAAGATGAAGAGGTAAGTGTAGGTTTATAAAAAAAATCTTATTTTTCCTTTTTACACTTTGTCCCCCAAGTTCTTCAATTAATAATTCTCAAACCCACTTCTTTTAATTCCGAGAATTTCATAAGCCTCGTATCCTCAATGTCATAATTTTATACTACAATACTATTCCATAACGGGAATATACAATTATTGCTATAAGTATCCAACGTCACCCTCATTGTGACCAACATCTTTCCGGAATCACATCCTCTTGTATACTAATTTCCGAATTAGCATAAATAAGTATACTCTATATCCAAGATTCGTTTCTTACCTCCTTAATTACGTCCTCTAATTATTGTCTTAAAATTACGAGGTGTAACATATATCCTTCATCGACGTCTACATTTGTCTCGTATACAGATACTGATTGGGGTGGTTGTCCAGATACTAGACGTTCCACGTCTGGTTATTGCATGTTTCTTGGTGATAACTTGGTTTCATGTTCTGCCAAACGACAGGCTACCTTATCCCGCTCCAATGTAGAGGCCGAGTATCGAGGGTAGCCAATGTGGTTTCTGAATTATGTTGGTTACGTAATCTTCTCTTGGAGGTTTACTTTCCTATTCAGAAAGCTACCTTGGTATATTGTGATAATATTAGTGTCGTATATCTTTCGGGGAATCCAGTTCAACACCAGCGCATTAAACATATTGAGATGGATATCCATTTTGTTCGCAAAAGGTAGCTCGTGGACAAATACGCTGTCTTACATGTTCCTTCCAGGTACCAAATTGCAGACATCTTCCTAAGGGTCTTCCCTCGGTCCTATTTGAAGATCTTAGGGACAGTCTCAGCGTACGAAGATCGCCCGCTATGACTGCAGGGGTGTGAAAATATACAAGGGTATACACGGTATACACATACCTTGTGTATACCGTGTATATCACGGAATCCCATAACAAGTGGGAAACCGTGATATACACGGTATACACAGCCGTGTATATCCTTTTTATGGTAACATATTATTTGTACATTTTGTATATAATTAGCATTGTACACTTATCATAATTGTAGGATTCTTGTACAACTAGATTAGGTTTTTGGGAGTAGAATAGGAATATGATTTTTCATATTATGGAAATTGTAAATTGTATATATACTCTTTCATTAATAAAAATAATCAAGGGATTATTTCTTTCAACTTCTTCCTCAATAGGCTAAAAGCCCGAAACAATTAAAACAAAATCGGTCACAAACTTATACGTGAATCATAAAATAAAAATAATTGTACAAGTTCATTTTTATGAATCACCATACATAAACAAAAAGGCCAAACAAATGTCCGTGAAGTCATCTTCCTCTTCTCTAACTCCTGCTACTAAAATGCATCTGTAAATTCAAAAAACAAAGATAATAATCAGCACAAAAAAATGAGTAAACCTAAAAGAAACTTTAATACAATGTTGAAGTTTGGAAAGTAAAACCGCTAATAGAATTTCAAGGAAAAAAGATATGTTTTGATAATTCTTGCAAATTTTCTTAGCATGTAATAGAAAGGAACAAATGCAAAACAATAAATAAAGCAAACAAACATGATTTTAAAATGACTTAGTTGATTTGCTCTGTTCAATTTGAAAGAGAGAAGCATCGACTAATGCTGGTTGATGACAAAAACGAGAAAGTAGAAGAGGGAGAAGTAAAGGAACATGTTACTTAATTTTGATGAATGATTTATAATATATATAAAATTACAAGAATATTTATTTTGACACAAACTAGGTAACTAATTAACCTAATTACAAAAACATTATAATTCTACCTAAAATAGGGGATATACAATTAATACAATTAAAAAAAGAATATTGGGAAATATTCTATTACACCCCTGCAGGCGAAGCAGAATACTGAGACTGACTCGAAAATCATAAAATAGTATGAGCAGAAGTCCTTTGGTGAAGATGTCAACAATCTGATATCTGAAAGGAACATGAAGGACACGAACTGATCACGAGCCACTTTTTTGCGAACGAAATGAATGTCCATCTCAATGTGTTTAGTGCGCTGATGTTGGACGGGATTGTCGGAAAGATATATCGTACTAATATTATCGCAGTAGTCCAGTGTTGCCTTTTGAATCGGGCAGTGAAGCTCAAGTAGAAGGTTACGGATCTAACTAGACTCAGAGACGACATTAGCAACACCTATGTATTCTGCTTCTACACTGGATCGGGATAGTGTAGGTTGCCTTTTGGAAGACTCCGAGGAAAATTTAATAACCAGATGTGGAGCGTTGGGTGTCAGGACATCCACCCAGTCAGCATCAGAATAAGCAATGAGTCTTGTGAGCGAAGACCTGTATAGATGTAATCTGAAGTGAAATGTACCTTCGACGTATCGTAAAATATATTACAGGCATGCATGTGTGCTTCCGTCGGACTATGCATGTGCAAGCAGATTTGTTGCACGACATAGGATATGTCTGGTCTCATGAATGTGAGGTATTGTAGGGCCCCAACCAGGCTATGATAGTGAGTCGGGTCTGAATATGAAGGGTCGGAATCAGCGCTGAGCTTGGAATTTGTGTCTATAGGCGTGTGGGATAGTTTGCAAGATGTCATGCATGCACGGTCAATGATCTCTTCGGTGTACTTCTTCTGTAGAGTGACAGGGATGCCCAAGAAATAACTCAGAGGGCCCAGATCTTTCATAACAAACTCAGAGCAAATGAGAGACATAATGGACCGGCAGAGAGCATCAGATAATGTGGTGAGAATGATGTCATCAATATATAATAATAGGTAAGCCATTTTTGTACCCTTGTTGTAGATGAACAGGAAATGATAAGATATGTTGTGTGAAAAACCAATAGAGGAAACATAATCGGCGAACCGCTGGTACCATGCTCGAGGAGCCTATTTCAGTCCATATAGTGATTTCCACAATAGACACACATAATTCGGATGAATAGGATCCCTGAAACCCATAGGTTGATGCATATATACCATTTCATAAATATCCTCATGTAATAAGGCATTTTTGACATCAAACTGATGAATGGGCCAAGACTTGGAGATGGCAATGTTGATGACAGTCTGGATGGTAGCCGGCTTTACGACCGGGCTAAATGTTTCATCACATTCTACTCCCACATGTTCAGACATGTCATCACCTACAAGACGAGTCTTGTACCTCTCAAAAAACCATCAGATTTCTTTTTATGTCTAAAAATCTACATATAATGAATAATGTTAGCATCAGGTGGATGGGGTATGAGGTCCCACGTCTTATTATCAATAAGAGCATTATATTCGTCAATCTTTGCTGCTTTCCAATTAGGATCAGACAAGGCATCCTTCAGATTATGAGGGATAGGGGAAGGGACAACTGAAATGGAAAGGTTAAACAGTCGTTTAGGTTTATAAATTTCATGCATGGCACTGGTTTCCATGGTCCAAGAGTGTCTCGGGATGCGAAATGGGATGGGAGTTTGTCACGGGACTGCCGGGAAGAGAAGGAAGGGCAGGGGTGACGGTACTGGCTGGCCGAACCTTGGTTTACTGAGAGGTGGCTACGGAATCACCCTGAGGCGGGCTGTTCCGGGCCACTGTCGTCAGAATCGGGTGGGCAGCTAGTCCCAGACTAGCCGAGGTAGTGGCGAGTGCTGGGGTCTGGGACGGTGAACTATGTAAATGGTGAATTAGAAGAGGATTTAGGCCATCATCTAGGAAGTCGTAAGGGGTGGCGAGTGTAGAGAGGCAAAGGGGAATTGAGACTCATCAAATAGTACATGACGTAAAATAATAATTTTACGGCTCGACAAGTCATAGCACGAGTAACCACGATGATTGGCAGGGTAACCCATAAACACACACGGGGAAGATCAAGGTTGGAGTTTGTGAGTGTTCAGATGGAGAGGGTAACAAAGACATTCAAAAATACGCAAGTGTTGGTAGGAGGGGTTCCTACGAAATATAACTTGGGTGGGCGACCGTTGAGCTAGAGACTTTTTTGGAATTATGTTTAGGAGATAGGTGGCCATGGAGAGTGCGTAATGCCAGAATTGAGGGGGAATTGAGATGTGAGCAAGTAGGGCATGAATGAGGTTGTTTATGGTTCAGATATTTCGTTCGGCTTTACCATTTTGGGAGGATGTGTGAGGGCAGAAAAAATGAAAGGTAAGACCGTTTTTGGAGCAAAACTGTTTGAATTGGTTATTATCGAATTCGATGTCATTGTCACATTGAAAACATTTAATGCTCTTTTTAAATTGTGTTTTTACGAAAGCACTAAATGAAGAAAAAATGGAGTAGACCTAGGACTTATTTCCAATTGGAAAAGTCTATAGAAAGTTGGAATAATCGCCCAAAAACAACACATAATATCGATGGCCAGCCGTACTCAAAATAGGGGATGTCCACAAATCACTATGTATGATATCGAAAGGCATTAAAGTACAATTTGTGGATGCAAATAATTGTAATTTGACATGTTTCCCAAAAATACAAGATTCACATATAGGAGTCCTAAAAATACGGTTGCAATTAATAAAATTATTTTTCCTAAGGGAGCGTAAAACAGAGTCTCCCGGATATCTTAATCTAGAATGCCATAAGGAAGAAGAAAGAGTAGCAAAGGTTGAAGGAACTTGATATAACCTGAGCGAGCTCAAGACCATTCACTCGTAGCCAAGAAAATGAGCTCCTAGAATTACAATCCATGTTCATGAAGAGATGAGCATTGGAAGAACTTGAAGAGAATATCTCACGAGTGTATAATGTTTGGATGATAGCTTTGGAGGATATTGAAGAAGAAGAAGATACAAGAAAAGGGGTCACTTCACAAAGTGGTTAAAGAAGAACCCATGTGGGGGGTTATTTGTGCAAAGGCCACTTTTGGACCTTTGTTGTAATAGGCATAATTATAAATACTTTCCTTAGTTTCATTTGATGAGGGTTAATTTTTGGATGACAATTAATATTATCATAGAATTCTACTTAGGTATATAATTAGTGGTAATCTTAATTAGAGTGTAATTTCATAGTTGTTGAAGAACCTTGTCCATGAATTCTCACATGAGCCATGCTCACTAGTGGAATTCATCTATAGTGTAGGTGATCTTGGTTGTTTCTATTGAAGGGTTTGGTAACCAATCCAAGTTTGCCTTTAGATCATTACCATTTGTGTCTCACTTTATCTTTAATTTCTTACAATTTCAATTCATTGTTATCTTGTGTTTAAATTCTTAGAGTTTTCCATTAGGATTCTATCATTTGGCATCAGAACTTGGTAGAAGAATTGTTCCATCAATTTTTCATCCTTAGTTCTAGAAAAAAACCAAATCCGAAATCAAAAATTCCAAAAAAAAATGTGTTAATTTTGTTGTTTTGACACTAGATTTTTGTTCCCTAGTTTACTTTTGCCTAATAGTTTAGTTTAGCCTATATTTCAAGTTTCGTTCAATTTGGAGTGTTTTGAGCATTCTATCATTGTTGGAGCTTCAAGGTTTGAAACTTGAAAGTGGATTTTGGTAAAGGAGGTTTCTATTGGCTTCAAGTGTTATTAGGTTTTGTTCTACTAATCAAGAGGAGCTTGGATTTAAATTTTGGTGCAATTTGAAGTTGATTTGAGGTAGATTGAAAAATTGGGTGTTCTTCATGTTCACGAGCCATATTCATAAATTCATGATGAAGAAGACACCCAAAAGGAGTTTTTTTATCCAAATTGTCAAGTCAACTTTGCAAAAGGTGTTTGTAGGACCAAAAAGGAAGGTTCTAGGTTTGGTGAGCCCTCAATTTGGTCAGATTTTTGAGAAACAAATACTGAAAATCCTTGTCAGCACTACGTCAGTGCCAACTCAACAGCAAGCGCTGACGTAGCCGCCCAGTCAACAGGCAAAGCCCCAGCGCCATATTGGCGCGTGGCCCACAGTTTCAGAGAGTGTGAAATTTGACACTTAGTTTTCTATTCAAGTGCCTTAAGAGTGCTATAGCACCCAAAAAGGCTCAAAATTGTCCCAAGTCATTTTTCAAACCAATATTCATCCGAAATTCTTTTGGTTTGATTTCTTCTTCTAATTTTCTTGTATTTTATCCTTCTAATTAATAAACAACTAGTAATTAAACCTACTTGTTTGCTAATTAATTCTTGAATATCATCACTTTCATCCCAAATTTCCAAAAAAAAAAATCTAAGTGTTGAAATTCAAATTTTCTTCTTTTCTTCTGATTTCTTTAATTTTCGAAGCTAATTAAATATTAGTAATTATTCTTACTTGATTGTTAACTAGTTCTTGAGTCCGAATTTTCATTTCGTGCTAATTCTTCTTAAGCTTTTTATTCCTTTTATTTCGTTGAAGTTTATTGACTCCGTCCGTTAGATTTGAGTCGTATGTCTTTCTATCTAACAAGAATTCATTCTTCCACAAGACTTAGCATACATGTGAGATTATTGTATTAGAGGTTCATCACCAATATTGGAAGAACACTAGAGTGAAGTGAGATTTGAGCGAAAACACGAGTGACGTGAGGAACTCTTCCTTTAACTTATTTGTTGAGTTTTGTAGTTATAATGACGAATTTCGGAAACCATTCTCATAATGGAGAGGATTCATTGTTCCATATACTTTAGGAATCGAATAGGTTGAGTACAGCGGTAGGAGGGATGATGGACCAAATGGATAGTGTGGAGAATAGGTTAGTGAATATTGAAAATGTGAGTCGAATGAGCACTCCCCATTCGAATGTTGATGTCGAGTCAAGTAATGGTCCTAACACCTCACCTACTCTTACTCTGGGGCAAGAACAAGAGTTGCTCCATCCCCAAACTCACCTCGCACATTCTCCATATATCTCCCCACCTATTATCCCAAACACCACCACCTAAGGTCCTATGAGACGAACCAACCCTCAAACACATCCATATCTATATCGGCCACTCCAAGAGGAACTAATACCCCAAATGACCCCGAGAGTCACTCCACAAAATGTTCCCCACACACAAATGCATACACCACCACAAGATTACCACCCGGAGCCAATACAAATGCATTTTCAAAACCCCTTATTTGACGAAGGTGTTGAAGAGGTTGATAGGGAGAGATGGTGGGAGGATCCTAGATATGAAGAGAGACATGGGTATGATGCCCATAGGGGATAAGGGAGACGATGAGGTATGGGTAGGCCCTATATTTAAGAAGAGAGGGGTAGGTGGCAAGGTCATGATGACCGGGCAAGATGGAAAGGCTATGAAGATAGAGGAGTCCAAGATTGCATTTTGAATACCATTAAAGTGGAACTTCCCAAGTTCAAGGGGGGTAGTGATGCGGAAGAATTCTTGGAATGGAAGTTACAAAGCGAGCGGATATTCTTCACCAACAACATATTGGATGCTTTGAAAGTGAAGTATGCCCTCACTCAATTTGAGGGATATGCATCCACTTGGTGGGAATCCAAGAGGCGTGAACTATCTCAATGGTACTTATTTGATATTCCAACTTGACAATAGTTGATTGAGCTCATGAAAGCAAGGTATGTGACACCCGGCTATTATCAAGGTGTTCTTAAGATGGTGTAAGGTAGTAAGAGTGTAGAGGATTACTTCAATGAGTTTGAGAACTTGAGGTTGAAGTTCAAAATTGAAGAACATGTGAACTACACGGTGATCCGATTTGTGGCTAATTTGAATCATGAAATCTACAAACCTATGAGGCTTCAATCTTATACCACTCTTGAAGATACATTTCATGATGCAACTAAGGTTGAAATTGACTTGAAAGCGGAGAAATCTTACAAGGCCAAGAATGTCTCATCCTCATCATGGAGCAAAGGCAAGGATAAGTGGGAGAAGCCCAAGACCACTACTTCAACTCCCCAAGCCAAGTTCGACTACAAATCTAAGGGTGATGACAAGGCTATAGGAGGTAACAATGCTAAAACTAACTCTCCTCGTCCTTCTACCATTCAATATTTTAAATGTCGAGGTAGAACATTATTGCAAGTGAATAGCGTAATAGGAGATAAATTGTGGCCATGCTTAATGGTTATCGAACCGATGAAGATGAGAAAGGTGGTGAGGAGGGTGGTGATGGAGAACCTAAAGGTGAACATGAGGGAGGATTTGAAGAGGAGGATGATGAGTAGAACCTAGAGGAGAATATTAATTTGCGTGTGTGTTGCGAAGGATCATGGGTGCAATGAATATGGAGGAACTTGATCAACGGGAAAACATATTTCACACTCGATGCAAAATCATGGATAAGGTGTGGTCCTTGATCATTGATGGTGGTAGTTTCACAAATATGGTGAGAACAACATTGGTTGACCATATGAAGTTTTCCACAAGGAAACATCCTAGCCCCTACAGTTTCAATGGTTCAACGATTGTAGAGAAGTGAGGGTCACCAAGCGGGTTGTAGTGAAGTTTAGCATTGGCAAGTACCAAGATGAAGTCCTATGTGATTTAGTGACAATGTAAGCTTGTCATATGTTGCTCGGGAGGCCATGGCAATTTGATAGGGATGCGCAACATAGTGGGAGATCTAACAAGTATTAATTTGTCTTTGAGAGAAGAAAATATATTCTCAGCTCATTGACACATTATCAAGTGAGTGAGGACTATAAAATTATGAAGGAGCTTCGGGAGAGGGTTCAAAGGAGGAGGTTGATAACGAGTCTTTACATAGACAAGAGAGACAAGGGGTAACAAAGGGAAAAGTTAAGATGTGTACACTTGCCAAACCAAACAATTATTTGAAAGGAGTTGATGAGGGGCATTTTATGGTGTGCCTTGTCAACAAAGATCTCTTGTTACATACTAACTAAGATACTAGCACTTTGCCTAGTATTATTTCTTCTCTTTTGCAGGAATATGATGGCTTATTTTCATAAGAGATGCCAAAAGGATTGACTCTATTGAGGGGTATTGAACATCAAACCAATTTTGTACCGGGTTTCCCAAATCCCCAAAAAATTTGTATATAGGAGCAATTCGGAAGAAACTAAAGAATCGCAAAGGCAAGTTGAAGACCTACTTGATAAAGGGCTAGTGAATGAGAGCCTTAACTCATGTGTCGAACTTGTTCCCAAGAAAGATGGGACTTGGAGGATGTGTATCGATTGTAAAGCAGTTAACAAAATAACGGTGAAGTATCGACATCCAATCCCTAGACTTGATGATGTTTTGGATAAGCTATGTGGCTCAAGTGTGTTCTCTAAAATTGATCTTCGAAGTGGATATCACCAAATCCGTATGCACCCCAGTGATGAGTAGAAGACGGCCTTCAAAACCAAGTTTGGGCTATATGAGTGGCTTGTCATGCCATTTGGTCTCACCAATGTGCCTAGCACTTTAATGAAGTTGATGAACCATGTGTTGAATTCTTTCATCAATAAGTTTGTCATCGTTTATTTTGATGACATTCTTGTCTATAGCAAGACTATTGATGATCATGTGTACCACTTGAGGCAAGTTTTTGATATCTTGTTGTGTGAGAGGTTGTATGCTAATCTCAAGAAGTGCTCATTTTGTGTTGACCGAGTGATATTCTTGGGTTTTGTGGTAAGTATGGATGGCGTGGAGATTGATGAAAAGAAGGTCGAATCCATTAGAACTTGGCCAACTCCTAAAAATACAACTAATGTAAGGAGTTTCCATGGGTTGGTTCTATAGGAGATTTGTGAAGGGAATTAGTACCATTGTCGTTCCTTTAACCGAATTGATCAAGAAATATATACCTTTGTATGGGAAGATGAGCAAGAGAAGGCCTTTCAAGAGTTGAAGGAGAAATTGACTACTTCTCAATTATTGCAATTGTCGGATTTTGAGAAGATATTTGAGATAGAATGTGATACTTCGGGTATTGGCATTGGTGGAGTCTTGATGCAAGAAGGGAAGCCATTGGCCTACATTAGTGAAAAGTTAAAATGGGCTTTTTTGAACTACTCTACCTATGACAAAGAGTTGTATACACTAGTGAGGGTGCTAGCTCATTGGCAATACTATTTATGGCATAAGGAGTTTGTGATCCGTTCGGATCATGAATCCTTGAAACACTTGAAGGGTCAATCTAAGCTCAACAAGAGACATGCAAAATGGATGGAATTTATTGAGTATTTTCCTTATGTGATCACCTACAAGCGGGGAAAGGAGAACGTTGTGGCAGATGCTTTGTCTAGGAGATTTGTGTTGTTGAATGTCATGACTTCTAAAATGATGGGATTTGAAAGTTCGAAGGAGTTCTACTCCAATGACTCCGATTTCAAAGTTGTTTGTGAAGAGTTAGCCCAAGGAAAGAGGGTTGACCAGTTCCAATTGGTTGATGGGCTCTTGTTAAAAAATGGTAGAGTATATGTTCCCAAAAGCTCATGGAAGAAACTTTTCGTGAATGAAGCACATAATGGAGGTATGAGTCACTTTAGAGTTGTCAAAACTCTTGACATCCTCAAGGAGTAATTCTATTGGCCAAGATGAGACATGATGTGGAGAGGCTTTGTGGACAATGCCTAGAGTGCAAGTAAGCCAAGTACAAGACTCACCATCAAGATATGTATACCCCTCTTCTTACTCCTAATAGCCATTGGGTAGACATCTCTATGGATTTTGTTTTGGGTCTACCAAGGACCAAAAGGGATCATGATAGAATTTTTGTGGTAGTGGATAGATTTTCAAAAATGTCATATTTCATACCATGTCACAAGTGTGATGATGCATCTCATGTGGCATCCTTGTTTGTTATTCATGTGCTTAAATTGCATGGGCCTCGCACTATTGTTAGTGATAGGGCTACCAAATTCCTTAGTCATTTTTTGGAAGAGTCTATGGGGTGCACTTGGCACCAAGCTCATGTTCTGTACTTCTTGTCACCCTCAAACGGATGGCCAACCCGAAGTAGTGAATAGGACTCTTGGGAGCATGCGTAGGTGTGTGGTTAGAGGAAGACCAACTTCATGGGAGGACCATTTACCTTTGATGGAATTTGCATATAATAGGTCTCCCCACTCCTCTATTTGCATGATTCCATTTGAAGTTTGCTATGGTTTTAATCTTTTGTTTCCCTTAACCTTAACCCCTTTGTCTAGTGATGTTGTTGTGAGTTTAGATGCAAAACAAAGGGCAATCGAAATGGTGAAGATTCATGCTAAGGTGAAGTAACACATAGAAAAGATCAACACAAATATGGCAAAAAGACAAAACAAAGGTCGAATGAGAGTGAACTTCCAACCGGATGATTGGGTTTGGGTTCACTTTCGAAAGGAGAGGTTTCCTCAATTGAGAAAGGGAAAGTTGTGCCCAAGAGGAGATGGGACATTCAAAGTCCTTGAGAAGATCAATGACAATGCCTACAAGATTGACTTACCAAGTGAGTACAATGTCCATAATGTTTTCAATGTAAGTGATCTATCTTCTTGTGTTGTAGGTGAACCTTTAGATTCGAGGACGAATCTTTTCCAAGAAGGGGAGGATGATATGAACCGATCGAGCTCAAGACCATTCACTCGTAGACAAGAAAGGGAGCTCCAAGAATTACAATACATGTTCATGAAGAGAGAAGCATTAGAAGAACTTGAAGAGAATATCTCACGAATGTATAATGTTTGGATGATATCTTGGGAGGATATTGAAGAAGAAGATACAAGAAAAGGGGTCACTTCACAAAGTGTCTAAAGAAGAACCCATGTGGGATTATTTGTGCAAAGGCCACTTTTGAGACTTTATTGTAATAGACATAACTATAAATACTTGCCTTAGTTTCATTTGATGGGGGTTGATTTTTGGATGACAATTAATATTTTCATAGAATTCAACTTAGACATATAATTAGTGGTAATCTTAATTAGAGTGTATTTTCATAGTTGTTGAAGAACCTTGTCCATGAATTCTCACATGAGTCATGCTCACTTGTGGAATTCATCTATAGTGTAGGTGCTCTTGGTTGTTTCTAATTGAGGGTTTGGTAACCAATACAAGTTTGCCTTTAGATCATTACCATTTGTGTCTCACTTTTATCTTTAATTTCTTACAATTTCAATTCATTGTTATCTTGTGTTTAAATTCTTGGAGTTTACCATTAGGATTCTATTAGAACTGAGGTTGGATTATTGACAGCATTTGAAATAGGGTGGAGATCTCCGGTACTGTCACATCTCATTATTCGTCCCCCTTTCGTAAAATCTTTTACGGTAAAACAAAACGGATCAAAGTCAAGGGAAACCCAATTGTCAGTTCTAAAATATCACACAGAGATTAGATTCTTAATAAGTTTAGGGGCATGGAGGACATTTTTTAAGATTAGTGGTGGACGTGGTGGGGATAGGGAGTAATGACCATAACCACGAATGGGAATGCCTTGTCCACTACCAATAATAATAGTTTGATTTAAATTACTCAAACTGGAATAAGACGAGAGAGTACTTTGTGATGTCGCCATGTGATATGTGGTGCATGTGTCCATATACCAATTTTCATCTGGAGTGTTGAGTGACATTGTGCTCATCGCAGCCTTAATGTCAGTCGATGGCGGGGGGGGGGGGGGGGGGGTCTTTGTGTAGGCCTATTGTGGACATGGGCCAAGTATGCTAGGTTGGGCATGTCGGTTTTGAGGTGGAGTCCATGAGGATGTCGTATACGGGAAATGAGGGGGGCCCATAACGGTGAGGCCCACACAGCCCACGGTGGGTAGGCAACCCACGGCGGAGGCTGTTGCCACTGCCGTAGTCCCTGCTAGCCATTTCCAGCCGGTGAGGACTACCCCTTCACGCCACCGTTGTTTCCGAAAATTCTTCTGTCGCGACCCTTGCCGAACTGCTTGCTTCGATTGTTGTTACTGGAGGAAGCAGACTGTTATGGGTCCTCTGGCCGACGGTTCTGGTTGTCGGACCGGGAGGCCCTGCCGTCGGCGGAGGGCCCGACGGTGGTGGTCAGGGTGGCATCGACAATGCTGGCCCGAGTGGTGCTGCGCTTGATTTTCTGGGTTTTCTCAAGGATGAGCTTTGAACGAGCCTCATAAAACGGAGGTTACAGCATGCATTGCTGAAGGATAGTGGCAACGCCGTCATATGATTCGTTCAAACCTACAATAAGTTGCATGAACAATCGGTGATTAGTGACTGGTGCACCTACGTTGGACAGTTGGTCGGCAAGTATCTTGAGTTCTTGACAATAGGCAGACACGTTTGGGAAATCGTCTTGATGAACGTCCTTGAACTGATTTTCAAGGTATAACGCTCGTTGGGTTTTGTTGTCGTGGAAAATACTATCCAAATATTCCCACGTTTGGCGGGCAGTGACATCGGTCTCAATGATGGTGGGTAACAGATCATTAGATATCGTGTCGTATATCCACTGGAGGACGGTTGCGTCCAAATGAGACTAGAGTACATCATTAGAAGTCGAAGCCGATGGTACATCTGTGGACTTTGGCGTGGGAGAGATGATGTGGTCGATAACTTCATAAACACGACAATGGATCTTAAAAAGCTCTGCCCACGAGGAGTATTGACCATTTTCCATCTTAAGAGTCACTGGGATGAAGTTTTTAATGTTGTTTACGGCAAGTGCCGGATGGAATTTGGTTTTGTCAGCCATGAAAGAAAAATTTAGGAGGAAGATGGAGGGAGAATGGCGGGAAAAATGAGGGTTCCGTCGTGGAGAAAAGAGAGGGGGGTGGCCGAGAGAGGTCAGCGGCTAGGGTTCCGACGTGGGCTAGGTGTCGACGTGGAAAAAAGGTGGCGCCCAAGAAGGTGTATCGCGGTTAAGGTATGGTTTGTAGTTTTAGGCTACTGATACCATAAAGAAATGTGTTCCTTGATTTTATTGATGAATGATTTACAATATATATAAGATTACAAGAATATTTACTTTGATACAAACTAGGTAACTAATTAACGTAATTATAAAAAGATTATAATTTTACCTAAAATAGGAGATATACAATTAATGAAAGAATATTAAAAAATATTCTATTAAGAAGATGTGAGAGATTAACTTTAGATTTTGAGGATTTTATTTCGGCGAATTGACCTTTCCGTTTATTTTACATGATAGTTTTAGGTTGCCTCAGTCAATAAATTAAAAACTATATACAAAGAATAAATTATGTAAAATAGTAATGAACGTTAAATTAGATGACAAAATAATATATTATATTGACTTAGTTATTGAATTATGTGTAATATGTATTTATAGTTCTTTCTCTTTGTTTTAAAAATTAAATTTAGATTTAGAATTTCCATTAATATTATTACCCACTTGAAATTTTTTATTTTTATTTTTAAACATATAAAAATGAATTTTTATTCTTATATTTAAACTTTTTTGTTTTGTCAAACTTCTTTGATTTTTAGAGTAATAAAAATACTTTAAGCATTGCTATTTACTTTGTTTTATTTTTAATTTATTTCATAATAAATCAGCATACCCCTCTTCGTATGCTCTTTATTCTATGGCTAAATACCTAGTTAGCCTTTTAAATTTGACATCATTTACAAGATAGAGACTCTAACTAAATAAATATGTGTCACTTACAGAGACATCTGATGTGGTAAATTGTGTATGTGAAAATTGAATTTAAGCACGTGAGTCTTTTAGAATTGGCTGACATGTTAAAATGTGGCCCCAGTTGCTCTTTTATTACATTTGTATCATTATTTTTCTACCGATGGCTTCATTTATATTCCTCCATTTCTTCCAACAGAAAGACAAAACCCAACAAAATATTATCCAACTTAAAACTTAAAATCATAAACTACTTAAGATTCAAACAGGCATGTCAACAGAAATTTTAAAAGCATCAAATTTTAATCTTAAAATAGAAACCCAGATCAAAAGGAATCAAGGAAGAATGATTGGCGGCTGAGTTTAGCAATTCAATTACATCGGAGAGATGCTCCGCTGAAGAACTAATTGTTTAATGGAAGGTCCACGGGTCGTGGGACTTGGGCTTCTTCTGATATTATCTCTTTGGACTCCAAATTACTTAATATTTATAATTTGGTCCCCGAAGTTTCTGGAAAGCTGAAATTGGGAACGACGGTGGAGTTGATTTTTGGAGTGTTAAAACTAGGGCTGGCCAGTGGGCCGGGATGGCCCAACCCCGACCCGACCCCGTCCCGAGCCCGCCCCGGTCCCGCCACGACCTCGCTTAAAAAAAAAAAAAAAAAAAAAAAACGAGGGCGGGACTCGAACTCGGGACGGGACGATGTCTCGTCCCGCCAGACCCGAGCCCGACCCCAGGCCCGCCTGACCCGACCCCGCCCCGAGCCCGTCCCGACCCCGACCCCGCCCTTTTCCCCCCTTTGCAAAAATGGCCGTTGCACTGGATGGGGTCGGGTCGGGGTTGGGGCCCCCCTCCCCCAACCCCCCTTACCCCTTAATATTTATTTTTAACCCATAAGTTATTATATTTATACTTTAACCCAATTTTTCAACTATAAATAACTCATTTTCTCTTCATCTTTCTCACAAATCTTCCTACAATCTCTCTAATTTCTCAATATATCTCTCTACAAGTCTACATTGTTTGCTAAATATTCAATTTTATTAGTTCATTTGGGAATTGGGAGTGAAGTTGGCAACTAGCTTGAGGATCTTCCATCGAGCAAAGTTTCAATTTTCAACCTCTCGATTACACGTCGACGTTACTTCGGCGTTTGGTACATTCGTTCCTTTATTAAATTATTATTGTCTGTTTATTTTATATTTTTATTTAGCGCACTTAATTTTATTGTCTTTAATTATTTATTATCATAATTAAAATGGAAGGATTAAAAAGTATGTTTAAGGGTAAGGGTAAGGGTGCTTCTTCTAGTAGGGGCAACCAGGGTAAGGGTACTTCTTCTAGTCATCTTATTCCTACATAGGATGATTTTGTTGATACTCAACATTTTCCTACAATACCATTAGATTTAGACCAGGAGCTATTTTCTGGAACTCAAGAAGACTTTAATTTAGATGATGATATACCCACTAATGTTGATGACAACACACCCACTAGTGCACCTTCAACTGAAATACCTCATATTTCCCCTAGTATGAGACGAGGTCCAACAAAACGACCATTAAAATCATATGCATGGACATTTTTTGATAGGGACGTAGAGAATCAAGTAGTCATATGAAAATTTTGTAAAAATGTTTTGAAATTTAAAACTGGAAAAGGTCACGGTGGGACGGGGGGTTTAATTAGACATGTAGTAAGTGCTCATCCAGCTAGGTATGCCCAATACCAGGCTTCAAAATCGGGTGCGCAAATGCCCGCTCCATCGGGACAAGGTTCACATACTGATACTGTTCCGGACCAAGTAAAGGGTCAAATTAACCCTATGACGAGGGAATTGTAGGCTCTAAATACAATAAACATAGAGATAGGGAAGCAATATCAAAATTAGTTGCTGTGGAGGGTTTGCCTTTTTCATTTCCTTCATCTCCCGGTTTTATTCATTACATTAGAGATATATATAATCCTGCTTTTAACGGTTTTCCTAGATCAATTGTTAAGAGAGATGTATTTAAATTCGCGCATGAATATCAACAATATTTACGTTTTTCATTATATCATTTTAATGGAAAATTATCTATCACGTCGATATAGGTCGTAGTACTAACGGCCATGATTATTTAACTCAGTAACTTGTCATTGGATAGATTATAAATGGTCTATGCAAAAACGTATTTTAGCGTATAGATATATAGATGATAGGCACACTAGTACTTTTATTGCGAAAATATTTATCAAGTGTGCGATTATTACGGAATTACCGATAAAATTATGACTATTACATTAGATAACGCTTCTAATAACAATTACGCAATTACAATGTTAAAAAATAGTTTAACTCCATCTTTTCCGACCATTTTCATATAAAATGTGCGTGCCATATATATAACTTAATTGTAAAGGATGGTCTATCACTTTTTGAAGACATTCTTAGTAAAATACAATTTGCTATAAATTTTATTTTTAAAAGTAATAAAGTACAACGTAGAAAAGAATATAAAAAAACTTGTCACGATTGTGGACTACCTTATAGAAGAATTCCACAAGAAGTATCCACTAGGTGGAATTCTTTATACGAGCAACTACTTGTTGCTTATGACTATAAATTACCTATAACTTTATTTTTTAACTCTCATAATAAAAAGCCAGCTGATATGATTTTAGATAGTGATTGGGTAAAAATTTCCGAACTTATTGTATTTTTAGAGAAATTTTTTCAAGCAACAAAAGAATTTTCCGGTATATATTATCCTACTATTTCAACTATGTTATTTTATATAACTCTAATATTTTTATTACTTAGTGAATATATGAAAAAACCAGCTTTATAAAGCACCTATTAAAAAAATGTTTGTCAAAATTAAAAAATATTTTATTCCTATTCCCTCTATTTATATTATTGGTTCTGTATTAAATTCTACTATTAAAATAGACGATACTAAATCACTAATTGAAACTATTTACGATTGTATAGAAGTACTACCACCTCCAAGTCACAAAAATCTAAATCACCCACCACCTATTGAACAAACTAAAGAAGAAGTGGTGTCTAGCGTAGAACACCAATGCAAAAATATATATAGATTTTATCAACAAGAAAATGCTAGTAACTTATACCGACTTCCATACCATCTTCTTCATCTTCAACACAACCTCACAAAAGACATGCTGTTTCTGAGGCTAGTATTGAAAGCCTCAGAAATAAAATGTGCGGTCGTACCTCTACTACTAACCAAATTAGCGAGTTGGATATTTTTGTTTTGCAGGGTTCTGTACCGTATCAAGAAGTTATCAATGAAGATGGACAAGAAGACTTGCTGAAATACTGGAGGGGGAATGAGAAGACCTTTCCGACACTTTCATTGATGGCTCGAGATGTTTTGAACATTCAAGCGTCATCAATCGAAAGCGCTTTTTCTGCGAGCGGATATCAAATAGGAGACCACGGACACTCATTGGCGGAGACGGCTTGGAAATTGCGGTATTATTCATAGATTGGATACGAGCGGAGCGGAGAAGGTGCGGTCAACCGGAGATCAACGAAGAAGATGATGAAAACTACAACAAAATCTTAACCGAAGGTAGTGGAAGCGACGTGGATCAATTTGACCAACAAATACCAATTCCAACCGAAGAACCACATGAAATCATCAAGCAATTAGAAGGTTTTTTTGAAATGTAATTTTTTTAATTGCAATTTTATTATGTAATTTGCAACTTTTGGACAACACCACAAAGTTGCCCGACAATTGTATTTGTATTACAAAAAAATCATATGTCTATTAAATAATATAAGCCCACCTTGGATGTTTTTATTACATTATCTTATTTTGTTTATTGAGTTTTTTTTATCATAAGTTATTTAAAAAAAAAAAAAAAAAAGGAAAACCCGACCGTACCCCGCCCCGAGCCCGAGTCCCGCCCCGCCCCGCCCCGATAGATGGGATCGGGACGGGATCGGGACCCCCGGCTCAGTCCCGCCGACCCGACCCCGTCCCCGCTCCCGACCCCGACCCCGACCTCTCCAGACCCGGCCCGCCAGACCCGAGCCCGGCCCACTGGCCACCCTTAGTTAAAACTCCATTAATTTGCACCTTAACTCCTCCCTAACAGCTCCTTTATGTTGCACATTAAATCAGTCATTACTTGGTTGATTAACTTCCTTCACTAATGGCCATAAATTGTCATTACTTGGCAGTTGAGGAGTCCCTCCCCCTATGCCGTTGGAGTTGAGTTTTGGAGCGTTAAAACTCCATTAATCTGCACATTAACTCCTCCCTAACAGCTCATTTATGTTGCACATTAAATCAGTCATTACTTGGCTGATTAACTCCCCTCACTAATGGCCATAAACTATCATTACTTGGTAGTTGAGGAGTCTCTCCCCCTATGCTATATATTGGAGCTTTTTGGATCTGTCACGACCCGACGCGACGTCACGATTAGCCAATATAAAATAACAAGCAAGCCGACAAGGCCGCCACCGATAGTAACGTTTAAACATGGGAACACCCCGACACGAAATACAATAACATGACCGACCCAAACAGAGTCATAACCCTTACATACGTACAACCCACCACCGTCTACGGACCTCTATAAGAAGAAGAACGACATATGACGGGACAGGGCCCGTCGTGCCCCTAAATACAAACGAAGCTCTAAAGAGATTCGGTACCAACATGACAAAACTCGGATCAAAGGAGCTTTCCAACCCGCCGAGTAGGAACCTAGGCACGAGGTCCACCAAACCGAAAACATGTACCGCGGCATGAAACGCAGCCCCCCCCGAGGAAAGGGGGTCGGTGCGAAATAATGTACCGAGTATGTAAAACATGAAGTCGTAAAAGAGATCACAAGTAGCCAACGAAACATGAGATCGGTATAAAAATCGGGATACAAATCCATCTATGCCATAAACCATAAAAGTCACCGTGCCTTATAAACATGAGAGGCAAGTCAAGAAAACATGTATGCCCGTCCATATACATATATATACCTCGTAACGTAACCCGGCCCACTAATGCGGGACTCGGTGAATCATATCATAACCCGGCCCATGCGGGACTCGTAACTCATCTCTCATCTATGGATCCATCCTACGTAACCCGGCCCCATAGTGAGGGTCTCGGTGAACAATGCAAGGTGGTGCACGAATCGTAACCCGGCCGGGACTCGGTGAGGTGAAGTAGTAACACTTAGCACGAGTAGATATCATGAGTGCCATGCAAGTAAAAATCATCATTTGACTCTCAATAAAATCATTACAATAATGTCATAATAAACTCTTTGCTGAAAAATCATAGGCACTTCTCATAACAATCCTCTTTAGGAATTAAACTATATAAGAATTAAGTACGTCCGCCGTACTTTCATTAAAGCATGCCAAAAGAAAGAAGTAAGGGTTTCACATACCTTATTGTCGAACTAACCAACTTACTAATTAAAGTTCGTCTCGTCTAGCACTTCAAGCTATAACAATGGTAATACGTTCGTCAATTTTATGATTAATAGCATACTTTATATCGAATAACGACTTCTTATTCTATAAAAAAATCGGGCAGCACTTCCCCCATTTATACATGTTTCCACAACTTCCAAACGAGGCTAATAACATCAATAACCAAGTACCAATTAAGGGCACAACCAAAACAACAATAAAGGGAATTTACACACCCACTTCTCATGTAAATTTTGCCTCTTAATCCACCTTAAAAACAGCCCCTAAAACAGTCCATATACATCACCACATGTCCAACAATTTCATGCAAGTTCTTGGCCACAACATGTCATAATTCCATAACCCTTATCTTAACTCCTAAAATCCAATTTCGTATTTCAATACTTCCATATAACTAATTCCAACTAAATATCAATGTTTCCTTTCAATTTCATCATGCAATTAGTGATAATAATAACCACAATAACCAACGAATCCAACAACACCAAAATCTGTCCCAAATTGGCAACTAGCCAAAAATGGTCACATGCAATGCTCAAATTTCAATTCTTCCTTAACACAAATTCATTACCTTAATTCTAACAACATGCATTCCAATTATATCATAGAAAGAAGAATTTTTATACCTCACATTCGTCAAAACAGTCCGCAAATTTCTGCCACCGTTTGTCCGAAAATTCCCCACTGTTTTGTAATTTTTCTCCTCCTTTTTGTTCACTTCTTCAACTCCAATTGACATGCAAGTGTTCTACCATGTTAAGCCATCATCCCTACACGTTTTTCTTCCAAAATTTCATCCCAAAAATCCCAATTTTCTGGCGAGTTTTTCGGTCCAAGCAAATGCAGTTTGTTTTGCCATCGCTTTATGCCACCGATTTTGGTGTGGTTTTGCTTCTAATTTTTGGTGAAAAATGTAGTCTAGGAAGAGAAGATAACAACCTTAATTTTGGTTATGGGTGGAGGGTGATTTTCGGATTAGGTGTAACGGGATCAATTACGGAGACACAAGATATATACAACACAGAGACAAACGGAAGAGAGCACAACTGAAATTATGTCCACAAACAGTGAACATAAAACTCAAAACTCTTTCTTCCTTTTCTGTTCATCAGCAAGTCGTTTCGTGTTTTGTTTTCTTCGCCATAATCAACACATTTGCTTTGTAGTGTTGATTAGTTGTTGTTTTATCTTGGGAGACTATTTCCCGTTAACGTAAAAGCATATATACGGGGCAATCTTGTCTTAAAGACAGAGAGTCATCTCTCGACTCAGCCACAGTTGTAACAATCCAGATTTAGTGTTTCTTGATTTCAGGTTACCAAGATTCAAGACTCAACAAGCTTGCGGTAGTTCTGAATTGCCTATTTGTTTATCCTTTCGAACACTTGTAATATTTATTTACTTTCCGTACTGCTTTACATATCCAACAATTTTAAGACAAGATTCTATTATTGTTCAAAAGATGTCGGTCAAAAGTTGTGTGACCAAATCTGGATATGGTTATGGGTTTCTGGTAGAAGAGAGTTTTGATTATGCTGTTGAAGGTCAACGTGTTCATGGTGTCACCGCTCCCGAGAGTGGTGGGAACAAGTACCCACGAGAGGCTGATGATGACAACTGGGACAAGAGGAGAAGGCTGAAGATGTGGTTCTATCTTGTAACAGAAGGCCTATATCTGTCCCAGACAAAGGATCCGAATTATGGTAAGGAGGAAATGGACACTCAGTCCGATGAAGTGACTGAAGTAGGCCAGAATCCAAAATTGGGATAAGTAATTTTCCTTCCTTGTCAAAAATAAGATTAAATGATGTCTGATTAAAAAGGGATTAAAGTAAGGAGGAATATGAAAATGTTTTCTGAAATAATTTATATTCCTTACGCTTTAAAATCGGAAGTTTAATCTCATATTCCTTCCAGTTTAAAGATTGAATTTTGTAAACGACTTAAAAAGATCCGTTCTTTTAAGTGTAATTATTAAAAGTGTATAAAGTATGTTCGCACATACGAGGGAGAAAGATCCACTGACTGTGCGAAAACTATTACCACTCTTAAGTAAGCGCCAAGAATTGTCTGGACACCAATCATAAGGGAAGAAGACTAAAAGCTAAAGACGTTGAGCCTATCACACTATTTGGCAGAAGATCCTTCATAGGATGATATTAGACACTCAGTCATACAAAGCCTACGGGCGACTGGAGTGGGGCCAAAATTCCTTTGATAGGATGATATTGGACACTCAGTCATACAAAGCCAACGGGCGACTAGAGTGGGGCCAAAATTCCTTTGATAGGATGATATTGGACACTCAGTCATACAAAGCCTACGGACGACTAGAGTGGGGGCATAATTCATTTGATAGGATGATGGTGGACACTAAGTCGTACAAAGCCTACGGGCGACTGGAGTGGGCCAAAAATTTCCAGAGTCTTAAATGATCTGAAGGCCAGAAGAAAGGCAGAAAAGTAATGGACACCTAGTAAGGTGGACCAAAGTTTCCAGGTCTTAAATGATCTGAAGGCCAAAAGAAAGGCAGAAAAAAATTGGACACTCAGTCTGCCAAAGCAACTGGAGTGGGCCAGAGTATCCAGATCACATATGATCCGGTTATACCCTAACAACGGGCAAGAGGGTGCTCATATGAAGCAACGCCACCTCTAAAGTAGAAGGGGTTGGAGAGGTTGTCCTCAATAGGACTTCAGGGAATGGGATCACTCTAAAAGGAGGTGATACATGTCCCAAACTTGGTTTAAAAGACGTTGTTGGTCAAGATGGTTTGAGACTAGTCCAACAGGTCTATAATAACTAAGAATGGTACAGTATGTATGTAGCCATATGAATGATATATTTGTAATCCGTGCATCAATGCCATCATAGATTAAGACACGTTAAATAGAAAGTCATTTAAAAGCTAACGAAGTTGAGATTGTTGCCTTCTGTCGACATAAACCCTCAAAATGAATGTGAGGTAGACGAAGAGGCAAAATCATCTTTCCATTCCGTCAAAGGAATAGCGAAAGAAGCACCGCTCCTCTAGAACTTAGTCACACCTACTTAGGTGATTTGAAGTTTATACAAAATAGGGGGAAGACAAGTACGTTGTGACCTTCATTGATGATGGTACAACGTATTGCATCCTTTGTTTGTATAAAAGCAAAGATGAAGTTGTTGAAGTTGATAAGCGCTACAAAGCAGAAGTTGAAAATCAACTAAGCCTACGGATTGAGGAATTCGTAGTGATAGAGGGGGAGAATGTGAAGCATCGTTGATCAAACGATTGCTCATTACTCACCTCAGTCTAACTATATTAGCCAAGCACAAAACCGTACGCCCAAAATATGTGGGGCAAGGCGATCCTTACCGCTAATGTGATTCTCAATAGAACTCTGCATAAGGATAAGGATAACCCTCTGTGTGAAATATGGAAAGGATCCCACGTACAAATGTTGTGATGTGGGGTGGCTTGGTGGAAGTTGGAATACCGAAACAGGTAAAGTTGGACCTAAGACTATAAATTGCATTTCCACTGGATCTGTAAATAACAGTAGTGCTTATCATCTCTTGGTGTCAAAGAATGATGAATTCTTTGAGGATAACTTTCCTTGAGAAGGAAAAAGAAGTAATTACTCGAGGTTAAGAAGAACTTGCGAGGGCCTGACTATCCGGAACTAGACGTTCCGTATCTACAGGACTCGAAAGTTGTTGTCTATCCGTAACTTAATAATCCAGATCTACAGAACTCAAGGATTTTAGATGTTGAACTGAGATGGAGCAAAGAGGGGACACGGACTTGTTCCAGGCCTTCTAGCTTATATGGTTGAGAATGAACCATGGACAATTAACAAATAATTGTCATCTCCAGAAGCGCTGCTTTGGAAAGAAGCTACAAAAAGAAATAGATTCCATCATATAGAACCATACTTGTGTAATGATTGATCTTCCTACGGGAAAAGAACCTTTGGGTTGTGAAAAAGAATACTCAAAAATAAGTACAAAGTAGATGGATCTACTGACAAGTATAAGGCCTCGGCTACTTGAACATGTGCTTCACTGTGAATAGCTTAATATCCAGGGTCATTGCAGTCTTGCGTGGCATGGATGTTGAAACAACCTTCCTAACCGGAGAGTTGGAAGGGAGAATCAGAGTTGGTGTGCTGGACTATTGGGCTTCTTCCTGAACTTTCATTTTGGTCCCTAAAATATTTATATTTTGGTCCTGAAAGTTTCAAATAAAACAGAAACAATGAAACTGACCACAGAAACATTGACTCTGAAGTTAGAAAGCCAACAGTTGGAAAACTAACAGTCTGATAGTCGAAGTTATATTGAAACAAAAGATATGGGTATCACAGATGACATCTTAGGAATTGGATTTCTAAGACATCTAACGGACTGGTCTAACTCCAAACTCAGTTGTGAGTTAATTGACAGTCTCGTTGAAGCCACCAATGGATATGAATCATAGAACTGATTAAAATCATGGTCCACCCATAGACAATGAGCGATATGTGCAGGTCACATGTAGTTCAATGTATTGTACACACTACAACCGACCTGGTATCGGCGTACAAAGTAGATCAGTTGAACTAAGGTTCACTCATGATTTTAATAAATGATCAATAGAAGGCGTTGAGTCGGATATGACGATATCTGAAATATTTTCTTATCTACGGATTATGGTATTCTGGATGTCCAGCGGTTCTGGGAGAACACAATTATGCAAACTGGACATCAGATGTGAAGAACACCAAAGCCACAAGTAAATGTGTATGGTGGGTCTTGGAAAAACCTCTAAGAAAACTTGCATCGGCCGATTCATGATGGAATCGGAGTTTATCGCTTTATACAAAGCATGAAAGAAGTTGAGTAACTTCACAACTCCTTAGAGGACGTCCCTTATTGGGAGAAACACGTGCCTTCAGCAGTTATACACTGTGGCTAGTCGGTCGGGTTCAGGAAGGACACGGATGACGGCGTCTGCACAAATCTATCAGGATCTGTCGGAGACATAAGACTATATGGCAGTTCATCATCACGGGTGTCACTTCCTTGATTACTAATCAAAGGATATAGCGGACCCTTTAACTAAGGGACTACCCGAAGATCAAGTGGTTTGCCAGTCTAGGGGAATGGGCTTAAAACCCAAACAATACGAACCTTTGTGGTGGTAACCCAACCATACTGACTGGAGATCCCAAGAATTTGGTTCAATGGGAAAACTAAGCTGCAAAAGGTTCACTTGAGCGCTTTGGTGGAAGCAAGAGCACTTCGGATGATGATTTTTGTAAGGAAATATGAATCCAAAGTTGTTCCCGCGATAGACATTAAAGTGCTACCTGCATGGTGAGTAAGGTTAAGCTTCCAAACCTTTAATGATCTTCAAACGGTTGAGGTTAAGGTTGGGAAACTTTTAATGATTCCTAACACTTGTGAAGTGGGGTATAGCAAGATACGTTGTAGGAGATCACCTATTTAAGTGCGAGGACAGGCCGCCTCAAATGAACGCACTTAAGAATCCAAGTGTGTCCATGGCCACAATAAGAAGAAAATGAATACGGAGAGTTATTGTATTTGTATCATTGCCTTGGCTTACACTAAACACTGACGGTTAAGGACATCACGTTCACCGAGCAGTAAGTAAGTCCGGTGGTATTCAACTAGAGAAGGTTCAAAGAAGAAGCTACCTCTCCTGATGTAATATATTCTCGCTGAAAGATTACTGAAAGTAGGCACCTTGTGTGTGAGCCAAAATCTCTTTCAAGAGGGGATTGTTGGAAATTTGCCTTTGGTGGGAAAGTGCGTCCACCCGTATTTAATGACTTAAACATTAGGGTTCCGTATGTTGGAGGTTTTGTCTCTTCACACGTGCATAATCTACTAAGTGAGTAGATGACCGTAGGGCCAAGAATCGTCACATTTCGTTGAGAAATGAAAGAGATATTGGTCCACGAAGTAAGGTGTTTGAGGCATGAAAATATGGTATGGGACAAGTCTACCACATCGGTGGGAAAAGGAAGAATTGTTCTCTTTATAAGTCTCAAAATTGGCTAAAGTTTTGGGACCCCAAGGGGTAACCCATGTGTTTGAAGGAGGGAGGACCTAGATGTGCTTGGGTTCAAGGCTAAGTCCACACGCGCGCCGCTGCCGCCCGCCTATCCCGTCACGGGTCACGGGTCATGGGACTTGGGACTTGGGACTTGGACTTCTTCTGATATTATCTCTTTGGATCTCAAATTACTTAATATTTACAGTTTGGTCCCTGAAGTTTCTGGAAAGCTGAAATTGGGAACTACAGAAGGCAGAAAGTTTCTGCCTGCCGTTGGAGTTGATTTTTGGAGCGTTAAAACTCCATTAATCTGCACCTTAACTCCTCCCTAACATCTCCTTTATGTTGCACATTAAATCAGCCATTACTTGGCTGATTAACTCCCCTTACTAATGGCCATAAACAACCATTACTTGGCCATAAACTGCCATTACTTGGCAGTTGAGGAGTCCCTTGAAGCTTTTTGGCTCAATTGCAGAGACACGAGATATATACAACACAGAGACAAACAGAAGAGAGAACGACTGAAATTATGTCCACAAACAGTGAACAGAAAACTCAAAACTCTTCATTCCTTTTCCGAGCAAGTCGTTTCGTGTTTTGTTTTCTTCGTCAAAATCAACCTATTTGCTTTGTAATGTTGATTAGTTATTGTTTTGTCTTGGGAGACTATTGCCCGTTAACGTAAAAGCATATATACGGGGCAATCTTGTCTTAAAGACAGAGAGACATCTCTCGACTCTGCCACAGTTATAACAATCCAGATTTAGTGTTTCTTGATTTCAGGTTATCAAGATTCAAGACTCAACAAGTTTGCGGCAGTTCTGAATTGACTATTTGTTTATCCTTTCGAACACTTGTAATATTTATTTACTTTCCGTACTGCTTTACATATCCAACAGAAATTGCATCAAATTCCTCTCCTACCATATCATGTATACAGAACCAGCAAGAACCATTCTATAGACATTAGATCTTGCTGTCTTGCTCCTCATTTCCTGGGAAGCCCACTTAACCTCTTCCTACCAACACAAGATTTGCCTATGAATTCTAACTGTATAGTTCATTCCATTTGTAGTAAATTAATGAGGCTCGTGATAAAAATATTAGTGGGCGTTTCCATGTGGCAGACATATAGAAGGTGTTGACACAGTGGCATAAAAAGTAGCTTTAACTCGAATATAAACGTTTTTCAACGACTCATATTTTCCCATTTGATCTTACAGCCACCTACCAGTTCACGCTATGTTTAGCAAACCTTTATATCCACATAACCAAATAAGTAAAAGCAACTCATTTCTTTCACTTTGACTCCTTAACTTTCAATCGTCTTCTTTCAAACTTTTTACACTTTCGAAATTACAGTTATTTCATTTGATTGTTCATCCCTTAATTTCATTATGCATGTATTCCGTTGTACGTTCTAATTTTGATATGATGGGTGTGTCTTAGTAATATTTTAGCAATTAATTGATAATCTAATTGTGAGTAACATCAACCCATTTTTTTGTTGACACTATCTAATCCAAACACAAATGAGGTTCAACGTATTCACATACTAATCTAAACTGACGATTTTTCCCCTCAAAATCGGTCGCCAAAAAAAAAAAACTGAAAAAATGAGTATTTCAATAACTGAATGGAACCAGATCTAAACTCAACATTAACGATTCCAGTCACCCAACTCTACAGGACCCAAAGGGATACTCTTTAATTTGTTTCTTTTCTCTAACTTTTAATTTTCACGATCTTATTTTCTCCTGAATTGACGTCATATATCCAAAATCATATTAATGTCTTTCAAAAGTAGATAAGTGCACCTATACGACTAAACTAAATTAAAGAATTCTAAAACTATCCTCCTCAAGGGTCTAGACTGTATGAATTGAAAATGTTCTAGTTAATTTGAAAGAAATAATCCCTTTGATTATTTTCATTAATTGAAAGACTATATATACAAGTTACATAATAGGAGAATCATATTTCTATTCTATTCCTAAAATCTTATTCTATACATTTATGGTAATACACTAATTATGGTAATACAATACTAATTATATTACAACATTACCTAAACTAGGATACTAAATATTTACCATAAATTACACATAATAATCAGCCCATCCGAGGGCCAATCCGTGAGCATAGCCGAGACCTAATATACACATGTATATTGTGTATATTTAACACGCCCCGCAGTCATAGCGGGCGGTCTTCGAACGCTGAGTCTGTCCCTAAAATCTTCAAAAATGACTGAGGGAAGACCCTTTGTAAAGATGTCGGCAATTTGATATCTCGACGGGACATGGCATACGCGAACTTGACCACGAAAAACCTTTTCACGGACAAACTGAATGTCCATCTCGATATGTTTAGTGCGTTGGTGCTGAACCGGATTACCAGAAAGGTACAATGAAGCTCTAATAGTAAATTACGTAACCAACATGATTCCGAGACCACATTAGCTACCCCTCGATATTCAGCCTCGGCATTTGAGCGGGATAGATTCGCCTGACGCTTTGCAGACCAAGTTGTTGCCAAGGAACACGCAATATCCAGACGTAGATCGTCATGTGTCGGGACAACCCCCCCCCAATCGGCATCGGTATACGAGACAAGTGTGGCCGTCGAGGAAGGATATAAATGTAAACCATAGTCAAGTGTTCCCTGAATATACCGAATGATGTGTTTGAGCGCATTCATGTGCTCAATTTGAGGATCATGCATGAACAAACACACTTGTTGGACAGCATATGTAATATCTGGTCTCGTAAAGGTAAGATACTAAAGGGCCCCTGCAAGACTGCGATAGCGGGTCGGATCCTCGTAGGGTACGCCAGCCGCAACACCGAGCTTGGGTTTTGTATCAACTGGAGTGGAAGTGGACTTACAGGATGACATCCCAGCCCTTTCGATGATCTCAGTTGCATACTTCCATTGAGACAAGAACAATCCATCGGAATGACGAGTGACGACAATCCCCAAAAAGTAACTCAAGGGCCCTAAGTCTTTCATAGCAAACTCAAAGCTGAGCATGGTCATAATAGACTGCGTAAGGCATCTGTAGAGGCAGTCAAAATGATATTATCCACATACAACAGAATGTAAGCCAAAGACGAACCATGACGGTAGATGAACAATGAATTATCCGACTTGCTGTGAGTGAACCCAATAGTCAAAACATAGTTAGCAAACCTTGTATACCAGGCCCGTGGAGACTGCTTAAGCCCATATAAGGACTTCTTCAACAAACAGACATGATGAGGATGTTTGGGATCCCTAAATCCCAACGGCTGATGCATATAAACTGTTTTCTTGAGATCATCATGTAGGAAAGCATTCTTTACATCTAACTGATGAATATGCCATGCTTTTGAAAGAGCCAAACTGAGTACAGTGCGAATAGTAGCCGGCTTGACCACCGGGCTAAATGTCTCACCACAATCCACCCTAACCTGCTGAGTCTTACCATCACCCACACGCCGCGCCTTATGCCGTGCAAATGAACCATCTGAATTGTCCTTGTGAGCAAAAATCCACATAGACCTAATGATATTAATACCAGAAGGACGGAGCACCAACTCCCACATCTTATTATCAATAAGAGCATTATATTCATCGGTCATATCAATTTTCCAATTGGGGTCATTTAACGCAAACACATGAGTACGGGGTAATAGTGATTTAAGAACATTAGAATTTAAATTAAAATGTCTCTTTGGTTTAAAAACACCCCATTGACTATGAGTGACCGGTCTATGACCTGAGGAAGAAGTGGGCGGATTTTGGGAATTTTCTGGGCTCGGGATGGACTGGCCAGCAGGCAGTGGGCCTACTGGCCCAATACGGTAAATCGGCACGGGAACTAACCAATTCCAGAATTGGGCTGGACTGGCCCAATAGCTGGAACTGATCCAGTGATGGCAGTTTGTGACGGACTAGTGGGGCAAACGGGTTGTGGGCCCGCTGGAGGATTTTGGGTGCGGGACATGTCCAAAAAATGGTGAGTAATATACGGGGATATACCATCATCCAAAAAATTATACGAACTAGGCTCGGGAGTATGATCTTTAGTAAATGGAAAATGGGTTTCATCAAAAATTACATGGCGATTAATGATGATTTTCTTGGAGGATAAATCAAAGCATTTGTAACCACAATGATTAGACGGATAATCCAAAAACACACACGGAGTAGATCGGGTCTGAAGTTTGTTAATTGTGGTGGACGGGAATAACGGATAACACAAGCACCCAAAAACCCGAAGATGAGAATAAGACGGATTCTTATTATATAAAATTTGAAGGGGGAAAGAATATGTCAGACCTTTGGAAGAATTATATTAAGGAGATATGTAGTCATTTGAAGAGCATGATGCCAAAAATATGGGGGGTACGGAAGCATGAATTAAGAGAGTGCGGACAATGTTATTTATGAAACGAATTTTGCGTTCGGCTTTCCCATTTTGTGAAGATGTATGAGGATAAGAAAAATGAAAATTGATTCCATTATTAGCACAGAACTCCCGAAACACCCTATTGTCATATTCTTTGCCATTATCACACTGAATATATTTTATTTCTCTTTCGAATTGGGTTCGAATGAATGCTCTAAATTTTAAGAAGACGAAAAACACTTGAGATTTATGTGCGATTGGAAACGTCCATAAAAAACTAGAATAATCATCCAAAAAGAGAACATAATACCGATGGCCCAAAGAACTTAGAACAGGAGACGTCCATAGGTCGCTATGAATAATATCAAATGGCATTAAAGTATGAGAATTTGAGTCAACAAAGGGCAACTTAACAATTTTTCCTAAAGAGCAAGACTGACAATTTGGAGTACTATTCGTACCCTTACATGAAATAAAATTATGTTTATGTAATGACGACAAAATAGAAGATCCCGGATGACCAAGACGAGTATGCCACAAGGAAGGAGCAATGGCTGCAAACGCTGATGGCAAGGCTTGACTCGATGGACCGAAACCGGGCGTGATAGGATAAAGATATCCCCTACTATCACACCTCATGAGAGGACTCCCCGTCTTGAAATCCTTCACAGAGAAACCAAAAGGATCAAATTCAACAGAAACAGAATTATCAGTGGTGAACTTTCGAACAGACACTAAGTTTTTAATCAATTTGGGGGCATGTAAAGTATTTTTCAAGATAAGGGGAGGATTGGGAGGAGATAGAGTTGTATGACCATAACCCTGAATTGGAATAGAGTTATCATTACTGATAATTATACCACGAGGGTTGCTCAAATTGGCATAAGACGAGAGAGTACCTTGATCGGAAGTCATGTGTGTCGTTGCGCTGGTGTCCATGTACCAATTTGGATCTTGTTGCGTCAACCCAAGTATGTGCATTGCGGCCTCAATGTCGGTGTGAGTAGATGTGGGGCCTACTGCCGAGAATACTTGTGTGGGCCGAGGCCCAAGCAGTCCACCCTGTTGCCCCGGCCCAGTGTTGTACGAGAAGCTGGCTGCTGACTGTTGGGCCTGAAGTTAGGTTGTCCAGCCCACTGCCCGCTGGAAGGGCTTGAAAAATAAGGGTTGCTGGCCCACGGTCCATTACCCCAGCCCCACTTCCATGGGCCCCACGGCTGGGACCAGTAGGGAGGGCTCCCACTGTTGACTGGACGGGGTCCACTTCTGGACTGCTGACCACCGAACCGCCGCGTTTTCCCCCGCAGTTTTTGTTATTATTCTTACAACTATTCTTGCCGCCACCATTAGTACGGTTTTGGCCCGAATTATCAACAAAACCTGAAGAATTTGTGGAGGACGTCATTAGGACGACGGGGCTTGCTCCGGTAGCCGCCTTTTTAGCCAAACCGGCTTCTTCCAAAGTAAGCATGGAGCGGGCATGATAAAAAGCGGAAAGTGGGTTGCTTTGACGAAGGAGAGTCTCAACGCCATTATAGGCCTCAGAAAGACCGGCAACCAGTTGTAGAACCAGACGATTATTTGTCACAGGTGCGCCAACGTTACAGAGTTGGTCCGCCAACTCCTTGAGTTTCTTGCAATATGCAGATACGTTTGGAAATTCTTCCATGCGAACTTGAGAGAATTCCTGCTCGAGTGTGACAACACGTGAATGTTGGTTATCTTGGAATATGTCACGCAATCTATTCCATGTAGCCATAGCCGTGGTATCCGGCTCAATAATCGTCTGTAATAGCTCAACCGAAATAGTGGAATAAATCCACTGGAGAATGGTAGCATTAAGAGTAATCCATAACTGAGGATCCTCCGCGGTAATAGGTGCAGCGGGAGGAATTATGTGATGGATGACTTGACGGGAGATAGCGTGAATTTTAAACAATTCCGCCCACGTCGCATATTGGACGTTTTCCATCTCAAGAACAATAGAGATGTTGTTCTTGATGTTAGAAACCATGAGGGCAGGATGAAAATTATTTTTAGACATATTGAAAGAACAAAGGGAGAGGAGGGGGAATTTGGGAAGAGTGAAGGTTAATAATATCACGAATTCCGGTGAAGGGGACGGAATTCGGCAATGGTTGTGGCCGAGAAAAGGGCACAAAAACCGAGAGCAATGGCGGAAGCAAGACCTAGTCTCTTGATACCATGAAAGAAATAATCCCCTTGATTATTTTCATTAATTGAAAAGCTATATATACAAGTTACATAATAGGAGAATCATATTTCTATTCTATTCCTAAAACCTTATTCTATACATTTATGGTAATACAATATTAATTATATTACAACATTACCTAAACTAGGATACTAAATATTCACCATAAATTACACATAATAATCAGCTCATCCGAGGGCCAATCCGTGAGCATAGCCGAGACCTAATATACACAATATACACATGTATATTGTGTGTATATTGTGTATATTTAACATAATTAGTAGCAGACTAGCTGTTCCATTTATATGGGAATTTCCTGTGAAGGCAATTTCCAAATTTTCAAGCAATTTTCCGTCCATTGACTGAGACTTGTTTTGATCTTATAAAATCACAGAGAAATTTTCAAAAAGGTAATATAAGACAAAATTTTCTCAATTTCAGATTTCAGTTCATTTTATTTTAAAAGAACATGCCAGCTAGTCCGTACAAGAAATTTCTCGTGTTATGTCCTTTTATGTACCATCTTTCCACAAATACAACGACTAATTTGACTTTTGAGGAAGAAAGAAAAAATGCAATCAATTCGAGGGCAATTCTTAAAAAGTATATCGCTTTGACTATGGGAGAGTGAGACACATTGTGACATATCATACGTTGACCCTAACTACATCTCCTCAGGCTCCAACAAAGAACAAAAAGACAACTCATACGTTGTTGTATCATCATGACATGAGCATCACATGTGAAAACAGTGCTACATAGAAGGTCAAACACATAAATGGCCCCTTAAATTTGACTTTTTCTTTCCATCAGAACAAATAATCTCCTTAATTATTTTCATTAATTGAAAATGTATATATACAAGTTACATATTTTCATAATATGAGAATCATATTCCTATTCTATTCCTAAAATCTTATTCTATCATAATTCTAATTATACAATTATGGAAAGTGTACAAGACTAATTAAGGTAACATTTGTTGGAAATTTGCCTTTGGCGGAGAGATGCGTCCACCCATCTTTAATGAATTAAACACTAGTGTTCCGCATGTTGGAGTCTCTGTCTCTTCACACATGCATAATCTACTAAGAGAGTAGATGACCGTAGGGCCAAGAATCGTCAAATTTCGTTGAGAAATGAAAGAGATATTGGTCCACGAAGTAAGGTATTTGAGGCATGAAAATATGGTGTGGGACAAATCTACCACATCGGTGGGAATAGAAAGAATTGCTCTCTATATAAGTCTCTAATGTGGTAAAGGGTTTGGGACCCCAAAGGGTATCCCATGTGTTTAAAGGAGGGAGGACCTAGATGTACTTGGGTTCAAGGCTAAGCCCACACGCGCGCCGCCGCCGCCCGCCCGTCCGATCCGGTCTCGGGCTCGGGTCACGGGTCGTGGATCGTGGGCTGTGAGGACTTTCTGATATTATTTTTTTGGACAAAGACTTGTTCCAGGCCTTTTAGCTTGTATGGTTGAGAACGAACCATGGATAATTAACAAAGAATTGTCATCTCCAAAAGTGCTTATTTGGAAAGAAGCTAAAGAGAGAAATAGATTTCATCATATAGAACCATACTTGTGTAATGGTTGATCTTCCTCCGGAAAAAGAACCTTTGGGTTGTAAAATGTGCTCACATGTGAGTAGCTTAACATCCAGGGCCATTGCAGTCGTGCGTGGCATGGATGTTGAAACAGCCTTCCTAACCGGAGAGTTGGAAGAAAACGATCAGAGTTGGTTTGCTGAACTGTTGGGCTTCTTCCTGAACTTTCATTTTGGTCCCTGAAATGTTTACATTTTGGTCCTGAAAGTTTCAGATAAAACAGAAACTATGAATCTGACCACAAAAACATTGACTCTGAAGTTAGAAAGCCAACAGTTGAAGAATCAACAGTCTGAAAGTGAAAGTCATATTGAAACAAAGTCTCGGTATGAAAGATATGGGTATCACAGATGACATCTTAGGAATTGGATTTCTAAGACATCTAACGGATTGGTCGATAGTTGACAGTCTCGTTGAAGCCACTAATAGATATGAATCATATAACTGATTGGAATCATGGTGCACCCATAGACAAGGAGCGATATGCACAGGTCACGTGTAGTACAATGTATTGTACACAATACAACCGACCAGGTATTAGCCTACAAAGCAGATCAGTTGAACTAAGGTTCACTGATGATTTTAATACGTGACCGGTAGAAGGCGTTAAGTCGGATATGACGATATCTAAATTATTCGCTTATCTACAGATTATAGTATTCTGGATGTCCAATGGTTACGGGAGAACACGGTGATGCAAACGGACATCGGATCCGAAGAACACCAAAGCCACAAGTAAATGTGTATGGTGGTCTTGGAAAATCCTCTAAGAAAACTTGCATCGGCCAATTCATGATGGAATCGGAGTTTATCACTTTATACAAAGCATGAAAGAAGTTGAGTAACTTCACGACTCCTTAGAGGACGTCTCTTATTGGGAGAAACCCGTGCCTTCAGCAGTTATACACTGTGGCTAGCCGGTCGGCTTTAGGAAGGACACGGATGACGGCGTCTGGACATATCTCGTCGAAATCGTCGGAGACATAAGACCGTATGGCAGTTGATCATCACGGGGATCACTTCCTTGATTACTAACTAAGGGACTACCCGGAGATCAAGTGTTCTGCTTGTCTAGGGGAATGGGCTTAAAACCCAAACAATACGAACCTTTGCGGTGGTAACCCAACCATACTGATTGGAGATCCCAAGAATTTGGTTCAATAGGAAAACTAAGCGACAAAAGGTTCAGTTGAGCGCTTCGGTGGAAGCAAGAAGCACTTCAGATGATGATTTCTGTACGGAAACCTAAATCCAAAGTTGTTCCCGCAATAGACATTAAAGTGCTACCTGCATGGTGGATAAAGGTTAAGCTTCCAAACCTTTAAACGATCCTCAAACGGTTGAGGTTAAGGTTGGGGAAACTTTTAATGATTCCTAACACTTGTGAAGTGGGGTATAGCAGGATATTTTGTAGGAGATCACCTATTTAAGTGCGAGGATGGCCGCCTCAAATGAACGCACTTAAGAATCCAAGTGTGTCCACGGCCACAACGGACAAAAACGTAAGAATGAAAACGAATAAAGAGAGTTATTGTGTTGGTATCATTGTCTTGGCTTACACTAAACACTGACGGTTCAAGACATCACGTTCACCGCGCAGTAAGTAAGTCCGAAGGTATTCAACTAGGGAAGGTTCAAAGCAGAAGCTACCTCTCCTGATACAATATCCTTTCGCTGAAAGATTGCTGAAAGTAGGCACCTTGTGTGTGCGCCAAAATCTCTCTTTCATAGAGGGGATTGTTGGAAATTTGCCTTTGGCGGGGAGATGCGTCCACCCATATTTAATGAATTAAACACTAGTGTTCCGCATATTGGAGGCTCTGTCTCTTCACACATGCATAATCTACTAAGTGAGTAGATGACCGTAGGGCCAAGAATCGTCAAATTTCGTTGAGAAATAAAAGAGATATTGGTCCACGAAGTAAGGTGTTTGAGGCATGGAAATATGGTGTGGACAAATCTACCACATCGGTGGAAATAGGAAGAATTGCTCTCTATATAAGTCTCTAATGTGGTAAAGGATTTGGGACCCCAAGGGGTATCACATGTGTTTAAAGGAGGGAGGACCTAGATGTGCTTGGGTTCAAGGCTAAGCCTACACGCGCGCCGCCGCCGCCCGCCCGTCCGGTCTCGGGCTCGGGCTCAGGCTGTGGGCTGTGAGGACTTTCTGATATTATCTTTTTGGACCCTAAATTGCTTAATATTTACAGTTTGGTCTCTAGTGTTTCTAGAAAGTTGATTTTGGGAGTGACGGAAGGCAGAAACTTTCTGCCTACCGTTTGGACTATTTTTGGAGCATTAACCAGCTATTACTTGGTTGTTAACTACTCCATTAACAACCCTCCTTCAATGACCTTAATCAGTCCTCCTTCAAGGCCATGAACAACCATACTAATGGCATTAAACCTGCCATTGATAGCCCTCCTAATGGCCATTAACAACCATCTTTTGGGCAGTTGAACATCCCCTCCTCCATGCTATATATTGAGCCTCCTTTGGCTCAATTCGTGATCGTAAAACGAATGAACCGACACGTAAATATAGCATATACAACACGAAAATAATGCACTTTTAGTGAACTAAAACACTGCCAAACATTGACTAAAAACAGTGAGGAAAGGCACTCATATACACAAGATATACACAACAGAGACACATTATATACACAGAGACAAAACAGAAGAGAAGATAGTAACTCTTTCTTCCTTTTCCATATCTTCAGCAAGTCGATTCATATTTGTTTTCTTCATCAGGCTCAACCTATTGGCTTTGTAGCGTTGAGATTAAAGTGTTGTTTTATCTTGGGAGACTATTGCCCGCTAACGTAAAAGCATATATACGGGGCAATCTTGTCTTAAGGACAGAGGGCAATCACTCAACTCAACACACAACGTTGTAACCATCCAGATTTAGTTGTTTCTTGATTTCAGGTTATCAAAATTCAAGACACAACAAGCTTGCGACAGTTTTGAAGATTGGCCTATTTGTTCAACAAGATTCAATTTCTCAATATTGACTATTTGTTTATCCTTTCGAACTCTTGTAATAGTTATTTACTTCCCGTACTGCTTTATAAAGTACAATAGAGTAACAACAACCTTTACACTACAATATACCACAAATATATATACCAAATATACAACCTGCCCGTTATGGGCATTCTATCCATTTGCCGAGATGGGCCTGTCCGAGATGGGCTGCTGCCGAGGCCATTACCCGTGATACACTTCTGTATATCACGTGTATATTACCTTGTTTAACATTGTGCTTAGTCAGATTTATATATCAAGTGTTCTCTTACCAGTTTAAGAGATTCTGCAAGTTGATGCGCATTCTGTAGCAGTTTGTGGTACCTCAAATATTTAGTATCATTCAGTTTGTGTTCATAAATGGCTGATTAATCCTCTAACTGAACAAAGTAAATATATATCTAAAGCGACCACTTTACAGTAAAGCACGTAAACCAGTAAAGTCAAGAAGCATTAAGACAAAATAATATGCAGAGAGTTATTCTTCTCACGAACTCTGCTGAAGCGACAAGCCTCAAATAGTCAAATCCCCTTATGATAATCTTGAAGAACCATAATCCCAGGTGTATTCAAAAAATTAATGGAGTGAAAACCCACTAGAAATTCCAGTTCGGCATTAGTAGTCGGCGGGCAAGGATTTTTTTGGAACGAAGAGGAACAAGTCTCTTTGGAATGGTTTTTTTTATTAAAAAAATACCTTTTAATTGAATAATGCTGATGTGGAATACAGGTGACGTGGAAAAATATTATTGGATTTAATTTACATTTTAGAAGCAATTAACTGCACGCGCTTAAGGCTGTGAGAAAGCTGATGGAATTGTGCTGGACAAACTTTGTATAAATTTCACCCATCCAAATAACAAGACTTAATTGAGGTGCTAAAATAAGAATTAGAGTCTAAATTTAAGGAGTTGCTTATGTATTTGGCCTTTAGAATTCAATTAATTGGCTCTCTAATCCTAACTTGATCAGAAATTAGTGAGGACATACAAAGAAAAACTGAAAATCAGTTCTCATATAGTTGTCTGGATTAAAAAATAGGATAGAAGAACTTAAATAGAGAATATATTAGAATAGTTTAGGTTTATTTATGGTAATATGAAATTTGGTAATTATGGTAATATAAGATTTATAGTTCTATTAGAATAGGGTTAGTCTTACCCCATTAGACTACGAAAAGGAGGATCTTACCTCTAAATAAGAAGGTTATTATGATGAATTGAGAAGTAGAAAGAATCTCTAATTATTCTTATATTACCATAATTGGTTTTCCGGACGGAAGTAGCTCGGTGACTACAAAAGAAGGAACAATCAGGATGAATGACAGGATATGGTTGAAGAATGTCCTTTATGTTCCGGATTTGACATGCAATTTAATTTATGTATCACAACTAGTTGATTACTTAGATTGTGATGTGACATTTAATAAAATTATGTGTGTTATACTGGACTCCACGATGAGGAAGTTGATTGAAAAGGGTGAGCGTCGAGGTGAACTTTACTATTCCTGAATGTGCCGCTGATACGGGCTATGAAGGCAGAGACATTTGATTGGTTCGATCGTTGGCACAAACGATTGGGTCATCCTTCAGCACAAGTAACAAAGTCTATTACGACATTAGGCTTAAAGGTTAGTGGTGATAGATTAGATAGAGAATGTGATGTATGTCAACAGGCAAAGCAAACGAGAAGTGTTTTACCTTTAAGTGATAATATTGCTTCGGATACTTTTGAGATGATTCATTGCGATTTATAGGAACCATATAGAATCCCTTCGTCTTGTGGTGCTTCATATTTTTTTTACTAATGTAGATGATCGTTCACGAGATGTGTGGATCTTACTCTTACTTGATAAAAAAAAGTCTCAAACCTTGAAAAATTTCTTCGCCTTGATGGATAGACAGTTTGGTAAGAAAGTGAAGATTGTTAGAAGTGATAACAGAACTGAGTTCACATGTATGAAGACTTACTTCTTCGAATATGAAATTCTTTTTCAAACATCTTGCACATGTACACCACAACAGAATGGAAGATTTGAAAGAAAACACTGTCACATTCTTAATCTGGCGCGAGCATTGAAATTTTAGGGTCATCTTCCGATCAAATTCCGGGGAGAATGTGTTTTGATTGCAGGGTATATGATCAATAGAACGCCATCTTGTGTGTTGAATGGGAAAACCCCCTATGAAATTTTATACAGGAAAGCACCTCAGTATGATCATTTAAGAGTGATAGGGTCATTATGCTATGCACACACAAAGGGAAGAACAAGGAACAAGTTTGAGAGTCGGAGTCGTGGGTGCGTCTTCTTGGGATACCCCTATGGAAAGAAATGTTGGAGATTGTATGACTTAGAGAATGATGAATATTTAGACTTAAGAGATGTTGACTTCTACGAGACTAAGTTTTCCTTTGCTGTAGGATCAGGTAGATTGAGCGACAATATAGAAGTGATCTCTGACGAAACATGGGAAGAAAGAAATCAACACAACTTCGAAGAAGATAACCGATAATATAGATACGACCGAACCTATGGATCAACCTGCATTAGATCAGACAGATGTCGGTCTAGATAGAGAAAGCATGGAGGAAGTACAAATTGAAGGTAATCATACTAACGAAATGTCCCCAAAAGAACAATTGAGTCGGGGTAAACGTCAGAAGCATGAATCGACTCGATTGCGCGACTACATCACAAAAACATTTCCGAAACAAAGTCCATCAACTCGTCCTCCCGATCCTCAACAACCCTCAAGTGAACTTTATTCATTTAGCTAACTATATATCTTGTGATAATTTTTTCTCATAACACCAAAAGTTCCTTGCATCAATTACCACAGGAACCAAATCAAAAACCTTTTCGGAGGCAATGAAAAAGAAATATTGGAAAATAGCCATGCAACAAGATATCCAATCGTTAGAGAATAATAGAATATGAACACTAGAAACTTTGCCACCGGATAAGAAAGCACTCGGATGTAGATGGATGTACAAATCAAGTACAACTCTGACAGCACAATCGAGCGTTATAAAGTTTGTTTGGTTATCTTCGAAAATAAATAGGAGGAAGGAATTGACTACAACAAAATCTTTTCTCTGGTTTCTAAGGTAGTAACTGTTCAGACCTTCCTGGATGTTATGGCTGCGCGAAATTGGGAGTTGCATCAGATGGATGTGCATAATGCTTTCTTACACGGCGAGCTTACCGAGGAAGTTTATATGAAATTACCACCGAGATTCTGTGTTCCTAATCCGGGGTAAGTATGTCGACTCTAAAAATCTTTGTATGGTTTGAAGCAAGTTTCAAGGTGTTGATTTGCAAAATTGTCAAGTGTTGTGATGAAATACGGGTTCAAACAATCATACTCAAATTATTCTCTATTTACTATGCATCGGGGAGGTATGCAACTTAACGTCTTAGTCTATGTGGATGACTTGATTATCTCCGGAAATGACCATAGTTCCATTAAACGATTCAAAGACTATCTCCACACCTGTTTTCACATGAAGAATTTGGACCCTCTGAAGTATTTTCTAGGAGTTGAAGTTGCATGTGGACGAAGCAGGTTATTTCTTTGTCAACGGAAATATGCCTTGGATATAATATTTGAGTCTGGTTTACTCAAAGCTAAACCAATCAATACTCATATGGAATAGAATCACGGTTTGTCGTTGGCCAAATAAGCTACTTTAGGAGATCTGGAATCATACTGGCATCTGGTCGGTAGACTAATATACCTCAATTTCACGAGATCTGAGTTGTCGTATTGCGTGCATGTTCTATCCTAATTCATGCAGCAACCAAAGAAAGCACACTGGAATGCGGCTCTCCGTGTGGTGTGGTACTTAAAGAAGAACCTAGGACAAGACATTGTGATGAGAAAAGATTGTGATCTTCAGTTGTACGGATGATGTGATTCAGACTGGGCCGGATGTCCATTGACTCGAAAATCACTTACCGGTTAGTTTATATCCCTCAGAAATTCACATGTATCATGAAAAACCAAGAAACGACACATTGTCTCTCGCTTGTCAGCAGAGGCAAAATGTCGGTCAATGGCAATGACAGTCTGTGAGTTGAAATGGTTAAAGGAAATTTTACATAGTTTGGGTGTTGAACATAAATCTCGGGTGAAAATGTGTTGTGATAGTCAAGCAGCATTGTATATTGCGTGAAATCCGATGTTTCATGAACGGACTAAACACATTGAAGTCGATTGTCACTATGTTCCGGATGCTCTCCAATCCGGAATAATACTTCCCAGTCATACGTCAACCAGTGAGCAATTGCCGATGTGTTTACAAAGACTTTAGGCAAATCGCAACATGAATTTTACTTGGAAAGTTGGGCATTCGAGACCCTCATGCTCCGACTTTAGGGGGTATTAGAATAGGTTAGGTTTATTTATGGTAATGTAAGATTTATAGTCCTATGAGAATAGAGTTACCCTATTAGACTAGAAAAATGATGATCTTATCTCTATATAAGAAGGTCATTATGATAAATTTAGAAGTAGAAAGAAATCTCTCATTATTCTTGTTTCTCTAAATTCTCGTCTCTGTCTCGATTTTAACAAAAGAAAATATCTCCTTCTACTTGTTACCTAGTTTCAAGTGTAAAGACTAATTTCTTTTCCACAAGCTACCAGCCTTCTCGATGACTATAAGATATCATTTCTAAGGATGATATAAGTCAATAATGAATCAAAATAATATAATTTGCATATACAGGTCAACAATATAATATTAAGCCACCATGTTAAGAAAATGCATTTTCTAGCTTAACTAGAGGAAACAAGGAAGAAAAAAACTGACATGTTGGCCAATTACCTCTAGTAGTTTACATCAGAATTAAATACCTCATAATTGCAGAGAGTATTTTCAACAAGGCATGCAGTCAACAAATTGTTGGTTGCTGCTATCATCATGTGCCTGTCATATTTTGATAACAATATACTAACATTAATCTGAAAGTGAGTCAACCTAAATGCTGGCCTTTGTTATTTCAGTTAACAGTGTCCACCGGCCAAGCTCAGAACCCAACAGTGGTCCCTATTAAAGTATTTTAATCCAACAAGACATACCTATTGTTTCACACTATGGCGGGCCAACGGACGGGTTCGGGGCGGAATGGGACTCGACGGGATGGGGACCGGTACTTGGGAGGGATTGGCGGGTTCTTCCAGTGTCCCGTCCCGGTCCCGTCGGAAAAGGGCCCCGGTATTTATCGGGTCGGGATCGGATTTTCCGTGTTTTTTTTCCATTTAATTTTAAAAAATAATATATATTGAAACACCTCAATAATTGAACAAGATAATGTAAAAAAAACATACCAAGATTGTTTTTGTGCTTTTTATATTATTTAATAGAAATATAATTTTTTTTTGTAATACAATTGTCAAAATTGCAACTTTGTGGTGTTGAAAGTTGCAAATAATATAGTAAAATTGCAATTAAAAAAATCATATTTAAAAACACATTTTCTAGTTTCTTTATAAATTCTTGTGGTTCTTCGGTTGGAATTAGTATTTGTTGGTCAAATTGCTCGACGTCGCTTCCACCTATGTCGGATAAGATTTTGTTGTAGTTTTCGTCGTCTTCTTCGTTGATCTCAGGTTGACCGCACCTTCTACGCTCCGCTCGTATCCAATCTCTGGAATAATACGCAATCTCCAAGCTGTCTCCCGCTAATGAGTGTATGTGCTCTCCTATTTGAAATCTTCCGGCAGAAAAAGCTCTTTCAGACGCTGTTGATGACGCTTGAATGTTCAACACATCTCGGGCCATCTTTGACAGTGTCGGAAATGTCTTCTCATTCTCCCTCCAATATTTCAGCAAGTCTTCACGTCCTTCTTCATTGAGAACTGCTTGGTACGGTACAACACCCTGCAAAACAAAAATATCGAACTCGCTAACTTGGTTAGTAGTATTACCACTATACATTATACTTCTAAGGCTTTCAATACTAGTCGCAGAAACAACATGTCTTTTTTGAGATTGTGTTGAACAAGAAGAAGATGGTATGAAAGTCGGTTGGTTGCTAGCACTTTCTTGTTGGTAATACCTATATACTTTCTTGCATTCATCTTGTATGCTAGACAACACTTCTTCTTTAGTTTGTTCAATAGGTGGTGGCTCATTTGGATTTTTGGGAGTTGGAGGAGGTAGTACTGCTATACAATCATAAATAGTTTCAATAAGTGTTTTACAACTGTCTATTGTAATAGTCGGATTTAATATAACACCAATATTATAAATAGTGGGAATAGGAATAAAATATTTTTTAATAGGTGCCTTATAAGTGGTTTTTTCATATATTCACTAAGTAATAAAAATATTAGAGTTATATAAAATAACATAGTTGAAATAGTATGATAATATATACCGAAAAATTCTTTTGTTGCTTGAATTTTTTTTTCTAGAAATACAATAAGTTCTGAAAGTTTTTTCCAATCGCTATCTACAACCATATCAGTTGGAGTTCAATTATGGGCGTTAAAAAATAAAGTTATAGGTCTTCTATAGTCATAAGCAACAAGTAGTTGCTCGTATAAAGAATTTCACCTAGTGACTACTTCTTTGAAATTTTTTCGATAAGGTAGTCCGCAATCATGACAAGTTTTTTTATAATTTTTTTTTTGTTGTATTCTATTACTTTTAAAAATAAAGTTTATAGCAAATTGTATTTTATTAAGAATGTCTGCAAAAAGTGTTAGACCATCATTTACAACTAAGTTATATATATGACACGCACATTTTATATGAAAATGATTTAGAAAAGATGGAGTTAAAAGATCTTTTAAAATTCTAATAGCATAATTATTAGAAGAAGTGTTATCTAATGTAATAGTCATAATTTTATCAGTTATTCCGTAATAATCGCAAACTTGATAAATATTTTCTGAAATAAAAGTGTCAGTGTGCCTATCATCTATATATCTATACGCTAAAATATATTTTTGCATAGACCATTTATAATCTATCCAATGACAGGTTACCGTTAAATAATCATAGTCGTTAGTACTACGGCCTATATCAGACGTGATAGATACTTTACCAGGAAAATGATATAAGGAATAACGTAAATATTGTTGATATTCATGTGCAAATTTAAATACATCTCTCTTAACAGTTTATCTAGGAAAATCATTAAAAGCAGGATTATATATATCTCTAATATAATGAATAAAACCAGGACAGGAAGAAAATGAAAAAGGCAAACCCTCCACAACAACTAATTTTGCTATTGCTTCCCTATCTCTACGTTTATCGTATTTAGGGCCTATAATTCCCCCGTCATAGGGTTAATTTGACTATATACTTGGTCCAGGACATTATGTGAACCTTGTCCCGACTGAGAGGGCATTGGCGCACCCGATTTTTCAGCTAGGTGTTGGTTCCACCTAGCTTTGTGAAAGTTTTGTACGTGTTTCAATAAACCCCCCGTCCCACCTTGATCTTTTCCCATTTTAAATTTAAAAATATTTTTACAAATTTGACATCTAACTACTTGATTCTCTTCGTCCCTATCAAAAATTTTGCATCTGATTTTAATGATCGTTTTGTTGGGCCTCGTCTCATACTAGGAGGAATATGAGGCGTTCCAGATGATGCACTAGTGAGTATGTCATCTACATTAGTGGGTGTGTCATCTAAATCATCTTCTAAATTAAAGTCTTGTTGAGTTCCAGAAAATATCTCATCGTCTAAATCTAATGGTATTTCAGGAAAAAATTCAGTATCAACCAAATCATCTTGTCTAGGAGTAGGATGACTAGAAGAAGTACCCTTTCTCTTGTTACCTCTACTGGAAGAAGTCTGACCCTTACCCTTACTCGTAATCATATGTTTCAATCCTTCCATTTTAATTATATAAATAAATAAATAAATAAAGTAAATAAAAATAAGTGCGCTAAATAAAAGAAAGAAACATTAATAATTTAATGAAGGAACGAATGTACCAAACGCCGACGTAACGTCGACGTGTAATCGAGAGGTTGAAAATTGAAACTTTGCTCGATAGAAGATCCTCAAGCTAGTTTCCAACTTCACTCCCAAATGAATAAATAAAATTGAATATTTAGTAGACAATGTAGACTTGTAGAGATAGATTCAGAGATTGTAGGAAGATTTGTGAGAAAGATGAAGAGAAAATGAGGTATTTATAGTTGAAAATTTGGGTTAAAGTGTAAATATAATAACTTAGGGGTTAAAAATAAATATTAAGGGGGTTGGGGGATGGAGGAGGCCAAAAATGACCGTTGCACAACGGTCAAAATATAAAATAGTCGTTGGTGCAACAGTTATTTTGTGCAAAGGGGAGGGGTCAGGCGGGACAAGGGCGGGCCCGGCTCGAGCGGGATGAGCCCAAGTCCCCGGTTCGAGTCCCAGTACTAATTTTTTTTTATAGCGGCAGCCGGCAGTGGGGTAGGTGCGGGACCGGGGCGTGGTCGGGTCGGGACCGGGCCGACCCGTCCCGTTGGTCACCCTTATTTCACACTGTGCCACTTTTTTCCTTTTCAAAGCCAGCTACGGACTTTGTTATACACTTAAATGAGATTAATTCCGTGGGGGTTACTTTTTGAAATAAAGGATGGCCCCTTGTGCGCAGCGTGATACTGGTCTAATCTTTGAAATCAATTGAGTCACCATGATTTACCTCCTTCAGACCTGTCGGACCGGAGTGTGGGGGCTCCTGGGGTGGGAGTTCCACCTTTTTTTGGAAAATGAATGGACATTTTCATTTTACTTCGCCCAAGTCACTGTATTTATTTTTAATCAAAGCCAGCTACGGACTTTGTTATACACTTAAATGAGATTAATTCATGAATGGACATTTTCATTTTACTTCGCCCAAGTCACTGTATTTTTTTATTAAAAATCATTCGACTTTATCCAAGTATCATAAAACGTTCATAAACCATCTTTTTTAATGAAAAAAGTCACTCAATTTTACTCAAATATCACAAAAAGTCAGTAGAAGAAGACAATAGAAATACAATTATAGTGGACATAATATAACTTTTATGATACTTAGACAAAGTTTATTGTGGCTTTTTAGTTAAAAAAAATCATTTAATGACTTCTTAACAAAATATTGAGTATCCATACGATAAATTAATGTCTCAAATTGAAGATCGGAGGAAATGGGAAATGAACTTTAGGGTCACACCAGTCTATGGTCAAAGGAAAATGCTTTTGTTAAGACTAGTGCCTTCCTGTGAAGCAAGTATCTACATGAATTATTACTGAAGTTATTAATTAACTATTTGTGTCTAAAAGTTAAATGTCCGCAAACTATCATATGACGTACAGATTAGAGTAAAGCCCTGAACCGCACAAAACTCTCCAATTTCAAGAGAATCACTTCTGTGAAACTCTCAAGTTTCTCTATATAGTCCAGAACTATTAATAAAAGAGCAAAACATATACTTTCTACGTCTCAATTTATATATAATTAATTTAACTGAATACGAAGTTTAAAAAATAAAGAAAAATATTTAAATCTTGTGGTATAAAATAAGTAAAAATATTTGTGTGATAATATAAAATTTTAAGTTAAATTATTACAAAATAAAAAAATATGTCATTCTTACTATAAAAAAAAAAAAAAAAAAAAAAGTGTCTCGTAACAACAATAGAAGTTTCAATTTGATATCTAAAATTTTGCATCACTTCTCTTAGCAAATACACCCAAAACATATCGGTAACCAATCCTTTAGTAAATCAAATCTTCTACAAGAGTTAGATTATTGTACTTATTCTATAACATGACATCAAATGCCATTGAAAAAAAATCACCTTGCCCCCTATAGGAAAAAAAAAACTTGAGCCAATCCTTGAAACAGGAAACAAAATTTTCTCAAAGTTAAAAACATATTTGTTACAGGAAATTGGTGGCTGCGTGGTTTTGGTGTAAGAGCTTATGAGCAATCTGATCCCTAGCTTGCACAGCATTCATTGATCTGACTATATTTTCTGTAACCATTTCATCATCAAACAAATCAAACCTTAATTCTTGACTTAATTCTTCACCTCTCATCTCACAAATATTATGCAATACACAACAAGCCCCAAGTACCACTGGCAAATCTTGAAGCTTCACTTCTGTTCTCTTCTGCAAGCAGCTCCACCTAGCTTTCATTCGCATAAACGCCTCTTTTGCGACCTTTTGAATCTCTCCAACTTTCTCATTGAATGCGTGTTGAGTCCAAGTAAGATTTTGGCGTGTGTAAGGAGGTAAAACCCAATCCATTAATGGAAATCCCGAGTTTCCAACAACCCAAAAATCTTTTAACAACCCTCTGTTTGCTCGTTGATAAAGAGCCGATTTTTCCAAGACTTTGTCATCAGACATTGAACCAGGCCAACCGATACAAACGTCAGTGAAAACCCCGTTTGGATCAACGACACCTTGAACGGTAACAGAATACGAAGTCTTCTGATTCCTCTCTGTATGTCTTTTATTGAAATAAGCAGCTACACTTACCTTTGGAGCAATAATTGGTACATGTGTAGTGTATATCGATCCACCAACATTAGGCATCCCAGACAACATCTGGAATTCCTGTTTAATTTCATTCATCTTGTTGTCATTAGGCCATTGCACGAATTTCGGCATGAGTACACTTTTAATAGCAGTGCAAACTTCAAGAACAAGCTTGTGACAAGTGGATATACCGAGCCCAAAACGCTTTGAAACTTCGCGGAGTGGTTCACCTGTAGCCAATCTCCAAATGCATACCGCAACACGTTGGCGAACTGGGATTGCTTGGCGTAGCATTGTGTCTTTTTTTGTCACTACAGATTCCAATTCTTCACATATCATGTAAAATGTTGCTCTGCTCATTTTAAACGCTTTTTTGAACTCATCTTCAGGGAAATCAGGACTATTGCAGTGTTCCCACCATGCTTTAGACCTATCTTTCACCCATAATCTTCGCTGCTGTTGTTGAGGTTGAGAATTAGAATCATCTGAAGTTGTGATGAATTCAGTAGAATCTTGACGACCCCTTTTGTTGTTATTACCTGCTAATGGCTTCGTGGTTTGCATTTGTTGATTCGAAAAGTCGAAAACGGATTGATTTTCAAGTGGTTGTGTAGGGTGCTGAGATGAAAAAGGCTTCTCTTCTTGATTGTCAAATCCCAAGAATTTGCTCAAAATATCTTCAACAACTGGGTCGAAGTCGAAATCAAAATCATCAGTTCTTCGCTTTTTGGGAAGTGTTTGAAAAGCAGAAGCAGTAGCAGTGGTAGTATCAGTAGCAGGCAAGTCAAAATCTTGAAAAAAACTGAAGAAATTTGGGGAAGGATAATCTTCCTGAGTGGGAAATGGGAATGAAGAAATTTCCATTAAATATTGAATTGAGGTGTGAAAATTTTTGAATTGAAAATTGTGAACACGAAGAGGAATGAATTGGAGAGAATGGAAATGGAGGTGTGATATAACATGGTCATCAGTAAAAGGAAACGTGTGTAGCGACGCGTTGTTAAGGAAGGTTCTGGGTATGGGGGTGGGTGGTCAAAAGGGGGTGGGGATTTGACGGTGACAATGGATAAAATAGGGGCAAATAACGAAGTTTACTAGAGAAGCTTACGCGTTTGGGGATGTAAGGAATAAAAAGGCATCAATTTGGCCACGTTTGGAAATAAGCAGAGTAAAGGAACTTCCCTATTAATTTGATAATTTCTCCTTATCTCAATTTATATAAAATACTTTTCATTAGGATATTCAAAAATAAAATGAAACTTATCCATATTTAATAATAATAATTTAATTTTAAATTTTTTATGTTATATCTAGCCAAGTAAATTTCTAGATTTTATTTTAGAACACATATTTAAAAATCTTGGGCAAGGAACAATACACTATTACTAATAATTAATAAGATTTTAAACATAATAATATTAAATACGAATAATAGATTATTATTACGTATTATTATTATTGAATCAATATTTTTTACTTAATAATTTAATACTATACTTTATTTGCATTGGCAATTTGGCTTTGAGGCTTTAACTAATTACACTAAAGTCTAAACACCCCTATAATATGACTCAATTTCATACACACCCTGTATCTTAAAATCAAAAATTTACAATCCTATTCTATGAAAATCCTACGCATTTCCTAAGTAGTTAAGAGACATTAGTGGGTAATTGAGATTTCGAGACTAATTGCTAAACTCGTGATTAATTAGTGATAGTTAATTATATGCTATATGATTTTTTCTTGAAGTTAATTGATTCTCTATTTTCCATATCCTTTGATTGCTCTTGCTTGTTAGTATCATGATCACTTTACCCGTTTTCTAATTAATTTTTATCTTTATTTTAAATAAAAATAAATATTAAAGAGTGTTGACTTAGCTTAATTGATGACAAGTCCTCACTAGCTTGATTGCTCTAAATATTATCATCTGTGTGTTCGATCCCGATTCATAATTTAAAAAGTTATATTGAGATGATCATACACTCTCATTTTGGTGTAAAAGAAGTGGCTAATGTATATGTGTAATATATACCTAGTTGTACAAGGGCACCATGTCTCAATAACACTTAAAATATCACTTTAAGGAGTGAATTTAGATGTCATCATACATCAATCTTATACACATGTAAAAAAAAAAGATGGTGTTGTTACTAGTTTTGACTATTTTATCTTTATTTATGTCTTAACATATAATTTATATTCATTGAATATTTACTTTATTTATTTATTATAATTGAGGTGTTTGTAGTCTTCAAAATCAATTACTATTAAGATAAAGTGAAAAAAATAAATTTATTTTAAACTTTTAAAATGAAAAGTAGTTTGAAACAAATATTTTTAACAATGATAGACAAATACATGTCAGTTAATACCCAAACGTACTTCTATGATTTAAAGTTCAAGGGGTTTCAGTTCAGCAATTAATGAGTCGTTAAGAAATTGGCCGTTGTGAAGTCAAAATATATTTTTAGTTTTTTCATGGCGTCAATTCATGCTTCTGTGACTACATTAGCGTGATTAATTGATGACAAGTTTGACAACATATTTGAAGATAACTCCCTTTTCACACAAAGCTTATTTCAATACGTGATAAAAGTAATTAATTAAATTGACTATCATATCTTGTTAAACAATATTACAATTTACTAATTGACAGATCATACTTGGAAGTATAGCCCGGTTGTTGCTTTTTCCAGAGGAAAGAGATTTGCTTTGACCCACAAAGTATTTATGATACTAATTGACAATTAAGTGTGGGACACTGTACTACTATTACTTATTGCAGGCCAGTGGGCCAGGCTTGGGTCTGGCGGGCCGGATTTGACGGGGTTGGGGCGGGGCGGGTGAAGGGGGTGGGATCGGGGCTGGCGGGATCGGGCTTGGCGGGATTTGCCGAAGTCCCGCCCCGATCCCGATCATGTCGGAATCAGGTCGGGTCGGGTCGGGGACGGGATTAGTATCGGGTTCCGGCGGGTTTTTTTTTTTTTTAATAACGTATGTATAAAAAAAACTCAATAATTAAATATAAACAAGACAAGATAGTGTAATAAAAACATTCCAAGGTTGTTTTCGTGCATCTTATATTATTTAATAGACATATGATTTTTTTTGTAATACAAATACAATTGTCGAAATTGCAACTTTGTGGTGTTGTCCAAAAGTTGCAAATTACATAATAAAATTGCAATTAAAAAAATTACATTCTAAAAAAAACATCTTCTAATTTCTTGTGGTTCTTCGGTTGGAATTGATATTTGTTGGTCAAATTGATCCACGTCACTTCCACCACCTTCGGATAAGATTTCGTTGTAGTTTTCGTCTTCTTCTTCGTTGATCTCCGGTTGACCGCACCTTCTCCACTCCGCTCGTATCCAATCTCTGAATAATACTGCAATTTCCAAGCTGTCTCCGGCTAATGAGTGTTTGTGATCTCCTATTTGATATCTGCCGTCAGAAAAAATGCTTTCAGACGCAGTTGATAACGCTTGAATGTTCAAAACATCTCGGGTCATCATTGAAAGTGTCGGAAAGGTCTTCTCATTCCCCCTCCAGTATTTCAGCAAGTCTTCATGTCCATCTTCATTGATAACTTCTTGGTACGGTACAGAACCCTGCAAAACAAAAATATTAAACTCGTTAATTTGGTTAGTAGCGGTATGGCCACACATTATATTTCTGAGTCTTTCAATACTAGCCGCAGAAACAGCATTTCTTTTGTGAGGTTGTGTTGAAGATGAAAAAGATAGTATGGAAGTCGGTAGGTTACTAGCACTTTCTTGTTGGTAAAACCTATATATTTTTTTGCATTGGTCTTCTACGCTAGACAACACTTCTTCTTTAGTTTGTTCAATATGTGGTGGGTGATTTGCATTTTTGGGACTTGGAGGTGGTAGTACTTCTATACAATCGTAAATACTTCAATAAGTGATTTAGTACCGTCTATTTTAATAGTCGGATTTAATACAACACCAATAATATAAATAGTGGGAATAAGAATAAAATATTTTTTATTTTGATAAACATTTTTTAATAGCTGCAATATAAGCTGGTTTTTCCATATATTCACTAAGTAATAAAAATATTAAAGTTATATAAAACAACATAGTTGAAATAGTAGGATAATATATACCAGAAAATTCTTTTGTTGCTTGAAAAAATTTCTCTAAAAATACAATAAGTTCGGAAATTTTTATCCAATCACTATCTACAGCCATATCAGCTGGATTTTGATTATGAGAGTTAAAAAATAAAGTTATGGGGTTTCTATAGTCATAAGCAACAATGTAGTTGCTCGTATAAAGAATTCCACCTAGTGGATACTTCTTCTGAAATTTTTCTATAAGGTAGTCCACAATCGTGACAAGTTTTTTTATATTCTTTTCTTCGTTGTACTCTATTACTTTTAAAAATAAAGTTTATAGCAAATTGTATTTTACTAAGAATGTCTTCAAAAAGTGATAGATCATCCTTTACAATTAAGTTATATATATGACACGCGCATTTTATATGAAAATGATCTAGAAAAGATGGAGTTAAACTATTTTTTAAAATTGTAATAGCGTAATTGTTAGAAGAAGCATTATCTAATGTAATAGTCATAATTTTATCAATTATTCCGTAATAATGACATACTTGATAAATATTTTCTGCAATAAAAGTACCAGTGTGCCTATCATCTATCTATCTATACGCTAAGATACGTTTTTGCATAGACCATTTATAATTTATCCAATGACAAGTTACCGTTAAATAATCATGGCCGTTAGTACTACGACCTATATCAGACGTGATAGATACTTTGCCATTAAAATGATATAATGAATAACGTAAATATTGTTGATATTCATGTGCGAATTTAAATACATCTCTCTTAACAGTTGATCTAGGAAAACCGTTAAAAGCAGGATTATATATATCTCTAATGTAATGAATAAAACCGGGAGATGAAGGAAATAAAAAAGGCAAACCCTCCACAACAACTAATTTTGATATTGCTTCCTATCTCTATGTTTATTGTATTTAGGGCCTACAATTTCCCCTGTCATAGGGTTAATTTGACCTCGTACTTGGTCCGGGACGATATCGATATGTGAACCTTGTCCCGATGGAGCGACGTTTGCGCACCCGATTTTGAAGCCTGGTATTGGACATACCTAGCTGGATGAGCACTTACTACGTGTCTAATTAAACCCCCGTCCCACCATGACCTTTTCCATTTTTAAATTTTAAAACATTTTTACAAATTTTACATCTAGCTACTTGATTCTCTACGCCCCTATCAAAAAATATCCTTGCATCTGATTTTAATGGTCGTTTTGCTGGACCTCGTCTCATACTAGGGGGAATATGAGACATTTCAGTTGAAGGTGCACTAGTGGGTGTGTTGTCATCAATATTAGTGGGTGTATCATCTAGATCATCGTCTAAATTAAAGTCTTCTTGAGTTCCAGAAAATAGCTCATCGTCTAAATCTAATGGTATTGTAGGAAAATGTTCAGTATCAACAAAATCATCCTGTGTAGGAATAAGATGACTAGAAGAAGTACCATTGCCCTTGTTGCCCTACTAGAAGAAGCACCCTTACCCTTAAACATACCTCTTAATCCTTCCATTTTAATTATGATAATAAATAATTAAAGATAATAAAATTAAGTCCGCTAAATAAAATAAGCAGACAATAATAATTTAATGAAGGAACGAATGTACCAAACGTCGACGTGTAATCGAGAGGTTGAAAATTGAAACTCTGCTCGATGGAAAATCCTCAAGCTAGTTGCCAACTTCACTCCCAATTCCCAAATGAATAAATAAAATTGAATATTTAGTAAATGATGTAGACTTGTAGAGAGATAGATTGAGAGATTGAGAGATTGTAGGAAGAATTTGTGAGAAAGATGAAGAGAAAATGAGTTATTTATAGTCGGAAAATTGGATTAAAGTGTAAATATAATAACTTATGGGTTAAAAATAAATATTAAGGGGTAGGGGGTTGGGGGGGGGGGGGGGGGGGGGGGCAAAAATGGTCGTTGCACAACGACCAAAATCTAAAATGGTCGTTGGTGCAACGGTTATTTTTGCAAATGGGGGGCTACGGGCAGGATCGGGATTGGCGGGACTGGGGCGGGCCGGAACGAGACATTGTCCCGTCCCGGTTCGAGTCCCGATACCGAATTTTTTTTTAACTACTCGTGTTCGGGGCGGTGTCGGAGCGGGACCGAGCCGGGCGGCCCACTGGCCAGCTTTACTATTACTACATTACCTTTTAATTCTTTTTAATCAAATATCTAAGGCAGGTAAGAAACTGAAAATTCAAAGTCTTTTCTTAACGAAACACTTGTCTCTTCCATTTGATATAATTAAATAAAAAACGACATGTAAATAATTGTGAAAAACGTTGCTATTATATACATTATATTTATAGGTTTGCTTCGAGAGATTAGAACAGGAGCTAAGCCAGAAGGGAGATACCAGAGATATTTGGTCATGTTTTAAAGTCAAGGAATACAGATAGTTTATACAAAATGTTATCAAAACATTAGATTTGGCATGTTAAAGTTTCTCCTTTTTCTTTTTCTTTTAAAAGAATTTGCAAAGTGTAAAACACAAAGAAGCGAAATAAAGTTTTTTACTGTTTATTATGCTAAACTCCAAGATAACTAATATGATTTTAAGAAACGTGCCTATTTAATTCTAATAGAATTATGGTTGTGGGATTAAAAGAACAAACTTTGGGACATTTAAAGAATCAATACTATTAATGGCTTTTGGTGAAATTTGCTTTTATCATAGTAAACATCATTTCATAGATATTATAGGCTAATTCTACAAAGCCAGCTATACAGTATAGGTGAGCATATGAATTAATATTACAAACAGTTAAAACAAAAAAAGAATGGAAGGAATGTTGTGTAGAACAAACAATACAAGGACTTAAATTAGCAATCTGTTAGGGCTAGTTTGGTACGAGGAATAATGGTTAATTAATCCCTGGATTAAATTTGAGATGAGTTTATTCACCTTTGGTTAGAATGAAATCGCGATATAACTAATCTCGAGTTTAGTTATTCCAGGATTGTAGTGTTATTCTTATCCCCGTGAGAGGGTGAAATAACTAATCCAAGAATAATTAATCCTAAGATAACCTGTTCCCAACCAAACAACCCCTTAGAGTTTAAGTTAGATACATCTGTTAAGAGTTCCACATCGGATATGGAATGAGAACATGAACTCCTTATATGGACTTGAACAATCCTCACAATACAAGCTAGCTTTTGGGGTTGAGTTAGGCCCAAGATCCATTCTTTACATGGTATCAGAGCCAGAGCCATTCCAATTATTTGTTCACCGATGTTGGGCCCCCAAATTATATTATCCACGCTCCAGTTAACAAGGTTTGGACGTGTGGGGGAGTGTTAAGAGTCCCATATCAGATATGAAAATCCTCACACTACAAACTAGCTTTTGGGGTTGAGTTAGGCCCAAGATCCATTTTTTACAACATCGCATCAAATTGAGTCTCTAGAATAAGATGTCATTTTGAGCTTAGCCAAATGAACTCATCATTTGTAGCCCAATTAAATGGGGGCCAGCCCAATACATCTTGAAATAATCTGAATTTCGTATGAATTTAAATTCAATAAAATTTAGTTGTCTATAGCATCTTCGACGTCTATAATTACCACTGAAAGCACCTTTAATCTTAAAAAAATCCATAACTTAGCAACCGTTTTTTTAAATTTCCCCATATTTTGGAGGATCTATAGTGTTTTCACACTTTCCCTTTAGCGTGACTCGAACTCGAACCTATCGATCGCTTTCCCAATTTAGCAATCGTCACTTGTCCATAACTCAGCTTCCAACTTGAATCCTCACGATCATCCCAACTATCAAATTTGACCAACACTCCTCTCTCCATAGACAACCATTGAAAATCCACTCTAATATTTTCCTCATAGGCAACCCTAAAAATTCTCATAGAATCGCTTGGCAACATAAACACATGAATATATTACATTGTGTATATATGTGTATGTATATATGTATATATCCCTCTCAATCACCATTATATAATGTATAACAGATTGTTATACACATAATATTATACATTGTTACACAATGTTAATTCATATGTTCTATGGTATGAATACAACTGTTATACAGTGTATATACACTGATGCCACCCCCTCCAATAACCATTAAAAGCGAGCAAACTTCAGGATGCATTGTCCTCAAGTTTTATTTTTTCAGTTAAAAACTTTAAGACACTGTGTTGTGTCCTGAATTCAGTTTTTCAATTTAAAATTTTAGTACATTAAATTCAATTTCTCAGTTCAAAACTTCAGGACATTTTGTCCTTAAGATCAAATTTTCAATTCAAACTTCAAGATTTCAACTTTAGTGTTCCGAAGTTCACTTTTTTCATTTTAAACTTCAAGGACACTATGTCCTTAAGTTCGAACTGGGTAGTTCAAACTTCAGACTTTTATCCAATTATTGTGATCCCAACTCAGATTATTGGAGGAAAAGAAAGAAAACGAAGGATAAGAAAAGCAACATTAGTAGTGATATATTTGATGTAGTTTTCTTATGTTTTTTTAATTAAAGAGATGCATATATTCATTTAATTATGTTCTAAGTTTGAATTCCATAGTATAAAATTTAGGACTCCATGTCCTTAAGTTTGAACAGTGTAGTTCAAACTTCAATCGATACACATGTAAAAACAAGGTGACGAAACATATGCAATTTGATAACTTACTTGGTTACGAAATGAAATCCTCGTTGATGTGGACATTAAGAATAAGACAACAACAACATACCCAGTGAAATCCCACAATGTGGGGTCTGGAGAGGGTAAAGTGTACACAAACCTTACCTCTACCTTGGTAGGTAGAGCGGTTGTTTCCGAAAGACCCTCGGCTCAAGACAAAGCACAAGTCCAAGCAAAGTAAATCACACAAAGTGCGTAAGTCATGATAGCGCATTCTGAAAACGAAAGGAGCAAAAAGAGGCAATAGCTAATGCAAGTAAATAAGACAAACAAAATACACATAGCAACATAAATCAAACGACAAGGGACTATAAGGCAATATGATAGGCTAAGCGAGCCTACAATAATAATACTACAACTACCAGTTTGTAAGCGTAGGTAGGACTACGCTGGACTACCTACTATCCCTCTACCCTAATACGTGTCTTCCATAACCCCCTATCTAAGGTCATGTCCTCAGTGAGTTGCACCTGCGCCATATCTCGTCTAATCACCTCTCCCCAATACTTTCTCGGCCTACCTCTACCCCTCATGTACCCGTCCATAGTCAACCTTTAACACCTCCGCACTGGGGCATTTATGTCTCTCATCTGCCCGTGTCCGAACCATCTCAACCTAGCTTCTCGCATCTTATCATCCACCGAGACCACTCCCACTTTGTCCCTGATATCATAATTTCTAATTCTATCCCTCCTTGTATGCCCACACATCCATCTTAGCATCCCCATCTCCGCAACTTTCATCTTTTGGGTGTGCGAAGTCTTGACCGGCCAACATTCCGCCCCATACAACATGGTCGGTCTAACCACCACCCTATAGAACTTGCCTTTAAGTTTTGGTGGCACCTTTTTATCGCACAATACTCCAGATGCGAGACTCTATTTCATCCATCCTGACCCAATACGATATGTGAAATCGTCATCAATCTCTCCATTTTCTTGGATAATAGACCCGAGGTACTTGAAGCTCCATTTCTTTGGAATGCCTGCGTACCAAGCCTCACCTCCACGTCTGTCTCAAGGTCGCTCCCGTCACTGAACTTGCACTCCAAGTATTCTGTCTTGGTCCTATTCAGCATGAACCCTTTAGACTCCAGAGTTTGTCTCAAAACCTCCAGCTTAACATTCACTCCATTGTAGGTCTCATCAATCAGGACTATGTCATCTGCGAATAACATACACCATGATACCTCCCCTTGGATTTGTCGCGTCAGTCTATCCATCACCAAGGCAAATAGAAATAGGCTAAGAGTTGATCCTTGGTGCAGCCCCATCATCACTGGGAAGTACTCCGAGTCTCCTCCTACTGTCCGTACCCTAGTCTTGGCTCCATCATACATATCCTTAATTGCCCTAGTGTATGCCACATGTACACCTCTAACCTCCAAACATCTCCATAGAACCTCTCTAGGGACTTTGTCGTATGTCTTCTCGAGGTCGATGAAAACCATATGTAAGTCTCTCTTCATCTCCCTATACTGCTCCACCAACCTCCTAATAAGATGGATGACTTATGTAGTCGACCACCCCAGCATGAATCGAAACTGGTTCTCGGAGATAGACACTCCTCTTCTCACCCTCATCTCCACGACTCTTTCCCAAACTTTCATAGTGTGGCTTAGAATCTAGATACCCCTATAGTTGTTGCAACTCTGGATATCACCTTTGTTCTTGTACAAAGGAATCATTGTACTCCACTTCCATTCTTCGAACATCCTCGCCGTCTTAAAAATGATGTTAAACAACTCTGTCAGCCACTCCAAACCTGCCCTGCCTGCGCTTTTCCAAAATTCAACTAGGATCTCATCAGGTCCGGTCGCTCGTCCTCTGCACATCCTGCGCACAACACTCTGAACCTCCTCAACGTTAATGTTTTCACAATACCCAAAATTCTGGTACCTACCGGAGTGCTCCAGATCTCCCAGCATAATGTCTCTATCTTCTTTTTCGTTCAAGAGTTTATGGAAGTAAGACTGCCACCTCTGCCTAATATGCGCGTCCACTACCCGCACTTTGCCGTCCTCATCCTTGATGCACCTCACGTGATCCAAGGTCCATGCCCTCATTTCTCTCGCCTTGGCTAGTCTGTACAACTTCTTATCCCCACATTTTCCCTCTAATTCCACATATAGACGTTCAAAAGCCGTCGTTTTTGCTGCCGTAACTGCTAGTTTTGCCTCTTTCCGTGCCATCTTATATAATTTCCTATTCGTCCATTTCTCTACCTCATCCTTGCTTTCTACCAATTTCGCATACGCCACTTTTTTCGCTTCTATCTTCTCTTGAACTTTACATTAAGAATAAGACGACGACAAAAAAACTAGGAAGAAAAGAAAAGAAAAGAAAAGAAGAGAAGTGGACACTATTCCTTTTTAAGTCCCCACTAAGTTTTGAATAATGGATACATGTGCAAATATATCCCTCAATTTTGCGATGTAGAGTATATATACTCCTCGTTGAAAAAGTAGTGCATATATATCTATGTCATTACACAAATTGTGCGAATATACTCTTTTTGCTGACATAATATTAGCTTATTTTTTAACTAAAAAAATATCACGTGGCTTTAAAAACAAAGTCAATCCATTTCTTTTGAGTAGACTTATGTTTTAAAGCCACGTGATAATTTTTTTTTTTGATGAATTGTGTTTGATTCGTAAAAAAAAGGATAGACTTATATTTTAAAAGGAAAAAGGACACCACGTGATCTTCAAGAAATACATAAGATAAATTTAGCCCCAAATAATAATAAGTACTCGAATTGAATTCTTGTACCAAATTAATATCAAGATTTAGCCACTTGTTTCTTTCTCCCCATTTTCCTCTCCTCTCTGTTTTCTCAAAGGTTTCATTAAAATTGTAATTATCCCAATTGGATTTATTATAACACAAGAGAAAGCAAGAACTGGACCATATTATCAGATTTATATTGTCTTGTTAAAAAGGTAAAGAAGGGGTTTCCAAGAAACCTGTTTGTTTTTTACTTGCGAAAAATTGATCTCAATGAAGAACAATCTTTTCTCCTTAAAATGGGGAAGGACCCGAAGTGTGTGATAAGTCAAACTAGTAAAATCTCGTATAATCAAAGCAGAAATTGATCTTCATGTACGATTTAGAAGATCTTTGATAGGTAAATAACAAGGGGAAAAAGCTCGTTGTAATCACAGAAAAAAGATTGTCGACCCATTTGGTTTCAATAAGTATTAATGCCCCCATCAATTTCTATTAATATAAAATTTTTAATGCATGAAATAATTGATTTCTAATTGTATTTTTCACTGATATTGTGATTTTTGATGTAGACAATGCACCAGTGACAAGGGTATTGGTAATTGCGAGTAGCCTTTTCATGTAAATGTCGGTGCACACGTTAATCGCCGGAGGACACGATTTTCAGAACTCCTCCGGCTAGATCTGTGTCGCCTGCGTTTTGCTACTTCGTCGGAGAACGTGCTTTCGTCGGAGTTCATGTAAATGTTGTGAAATATCAAATATATGATTGTTTGTATGGATATGGGCTGATAAACTTTTCTGGCAGTCTCCTATTTTTTTTCGATAATCCCTGTATATGCGTAAATAGTGTATAATAACCGTATAATATGTTAAGTTGAATCATAAGCATCGAATGGATGCAGATACACAGAATGAAGTGTGTATTCATTCTAAATTAGATATTGATTATACAAGAATGATATATTTTCTATACACATACTGTGAAGATACATGTTTTATACAATAATAATATAACTTTTATACGTATGATATATTTTCTATATACATACTATGATGATACATATTTTATCCAATATTGATATAGTTTTTATACATATGATACATTTTCTATACAGATATTGTGATGATACATATTCGATACAATAATGCTACAATTTTTATATTTATGATACATTTTCTATACATATACAATATGAAAAAACTTCTTGCAGAAATGCAAGGTAAGACTGCGTAAAATAGACTCCGATCTTTCCCCGGGCATAGCGGGAGCTTAGTGCACCGGATTGCCTTTTTATACAGTACTGAGTACATATTTTATACAACAATGATATAATTTTTATACCTATGTTGAAATTAGCTTAAAAATAGCTACATAGTAGAATTATTTTAAAAAGGCTAAAATTGTCTATTAAGCTTTTTTGGGCCACCTGGTGTCAATATTTTCACCAGGATGACCATTTATGTCCTTATCCCTTTTTTAAAAGCAACAGAAATATTTTTTTAAACATCAAAATCGACCCACCAGAAATGGTTATCCGTACACTTCACCACCCTAATTTGCCTAAAAATAGAAAAGCAGGGAACAAGTTTTCACATTTTATAGATTCAAGTCATTCAACCCACTCAGGAAACAAGTGGTGCACTTTGACTGAAAATTATGAGCCGCTCAAATGGAGCCATCTCATAATGGGTCGTTTTCCATTAGCCAAACAAAACCCAGAAATGTAAAACTAACGACTAAATAATCCCTAAAGTTGAAAGAATCAGTCTTCGATGGCTTCTCTGTTGAACCCACCTCTCACTCTGCTTCAAAACAAGGTAAATTTCAATAAATATAATATGTATATTCCATCTTCAACTGTTGACATTTCAATCCCCATTAATTTGTTGATGAAGGCTCTCTTGGTTTCCAAAGACTTGTTGATTCTGATGAACACACAAATTTTTGTAGTTGCTTATCCTAAAATTTGAACAAACTATTTTGACATTTTGGTAGTTCTTAGTTGCTTACTGGAACAGGTTATGAGTAATCTATTGGATTCAACCTGCAATCGCATCATGATGATATCGTAAGATGTCAGGCCCGAATGAATTACTTGGTATTAGAAATGTCAAAAAAAAAGAAGAAGGAACGGAAGGAGTAATAAGAAGTGAAAAGGACAGAGACACTTCCCAACCAGAAAGCAAACTCTCCACTGATGGTATACTTAGTGAGCTCTAAGATCACATCATTGGAATAAAAATCTAGTTAGAAAAGGAAATCCAATCAGAGATAAGATGTTCATGAGCATCATGCCATAAGTAAAAGGGAAAGAGGAGGCAACCCCCTCCCCCATCTTCCACATATCTTGCTCATCCGACATGGCATGAATCACCGAACCTACACTAAGGAATAGTAATGCTTGGTACAAAAATCAGCTAGTAAGGGACTTAGCAAGGTTAAGCTCTATTTTGGAGTAGATATTTTTTGGGTATTACAAAGTTAAAACTTTGAGCTCTTTCTTTTAAGAATTATTTTGTTGGAAGACACTGCAACACCCAAGGCCTCTTTATTACTTAATAGCAAATTGATTATAAGCTTAGTGCAAAGGTTTGTGTCAAAATATAGCTTTACTATTGTCTTGACCAGTTAAATAGGCCTGGCTTTGGTAGATAACCTAAATCATTGATTCTAAGGTTTGGTCTAATATCTGAGACAATTTCCATATTAGATGGGCCTCCAGGGCTTTGATCTAGTGGTAACTGGTAAGAGCACAACTTGTGATGTGTGAGTTAGCACACATCACAGATTCGAACCCTGCCTTAGAGAAAATCCTGGTATTTAAGTGGAGAAGAGTAGAGGGCGGGCCTATCATCCACCGAGTTTCCAACCCTGCGCCATTAATCCTCAGGGATTTCTCAGTTATTAGAAAAAATCCAAATTAGCTGGTTTCTCCCCTTTCTTTATCAGGTCGAGTCTCTTTTTGTCATTCACAATTGTAACTAAAGAGTAGGAAATCAGAGTAACTGTTTGATCAAAGAAAGAGAAACAGAAAAGAAAAGCAAAGTTGGCGTCTCGTTTGTTACGAAATTTAGATTAGACAATCTTAAAGCTTACTTATTTTGTGCTTTATATGTGGTAAAGCTTACTGCTTCCGACCTCCAAGGCATTTTACTGCCTTCTATGTAATTGGAGATAGGAAAAGCATTGAATTCCATTCCATTGTGTTTACTGTTATTCTTTTTTCTTTCAGTTTTTTGTTTGAAATAGCATTATATGATGCTTGTAATTATGCTAAACACCAACCACACTTGGTTTTTCCCTACTAATGGATGGCTCAAGAATGATATTAAAAGCAGCTTCACCTGTACCACTATTGATGTGTTTGTTCATTGTTTCTTTGTGTTTGTTGGTTTACTTGATATGTCCTGAAAACCCCCTTTATTCAGCTGAACCCTGGGTGTGTCCTAGCTGTATCTACCAGTGCAACACCAAACAAAAAATTTCAACCATCTTCAACACGAAGGAGCCACAGGCGTTGTTTGCTGATGAGAGCTAAAATGTCGGCGGAAACGGATATGCTTGCAAAAGATTCTGTAGGCACCGACACTGTTGATGATAATGGTGATCCTTCTTTTCCATATTAAACAGCCCACAGTAAAGTTTTCATTGGATTTCTCTATATTCTTCTATATCTTCCTTTAAGAAATAGCTTTAGTTGAGGAATCCATGAAATCCTTTGTGGTCCTTTGGTCATGCATGCAATTTAGTACTAGTTTTGTTACCGTGTAAAGGAATTAGTGAATCTGTTCCTACTTTTATAATTCTAAGTTTGATTAGACACAGACAAAATGATAATAGTGCAAAACTAGCTTAATATTCATAATTAGGAGCTTGTGATATTCTTGTTCAAGATTTTGAGGGAGTCTAGGCAATGTACAATGACCATAATCTGTTAAGTTGTTCAGCTTAAGGGTACATGAAGTGAAATGGTGAATACGCATCTTATTGGTAAATTTATACCATCGTTCAAGGTCTTAGTTTCATATGGCTCGATAGGTTTACACCAGAATTTCCGACTTTCACATAAATTATTTGATCACATAATATAGAATGAGAAGATTGTTAGGCCAAACTGGTCTTCCAACAGAATGGTCGAATTATATCTGATTTAAATTATTGTTTTGATTTAGTGCAGATTTTGGAGTTGTTAGCATGCACCATGTTGGAATACTATGTGAAAATCTTGAGATGTCGTTGGACTTTTACCAGAATATACTTGGTAATCACACTCCACTTTCTAAACGTATGACTAAATTACAGTGGAAATACATAATTTTGTAGTTCTGAAAGTTCATGAATGATCAGGACTAGAAATAAATGAGGCAAGACCACATGATAAGCTTCCATACAGAGGTGCTTGGTTGTGGGTGGGCTCCGAAATGATACATCTAATGGAGCTTCCAAATCCGGATCCCTTAACTGGTCGGCCTGAACATGGGGGCAGAGATCGTCATACTTGCATAGCAATTCGCGATGTGTCTAAGCTGAAAGCTATTCTTGATAAAGCTGGTAATTCATTTACCTTATTCTCTCCTGTTTCACCTTCTGACTTGAGAACGGTAAAAAAAACTCTGGATATATATTCCGCTCTTTATTTTCCTTTCCAGGCATTCCGTACACCCTTAGTCGCTCTGGAAGACCAGCCATTTTCACTCGAGACCCAGATACTAATGCATAGAATTTACTCAAGTTGATGCTTGACAGGATCTGGACTGCTTGCTCTCCAGTTTGTAATCCTTATATAGTTAATATACAGGGATTGTGAATATATGTTATAGAGATATTCAACAAGTACAGTCAATACTCTTTGAAGCACTGCAGCTATTAGCTGATTAGCATTAAAGTTCAATATAGTAGTTATGGCTTATCAATCCCAAAAAAGTCATGTGCTGTTTACATGACTTGAACATCTGTGGTTAATACAATTTTCATGAATACACATACATATCCTTGTAAGATTTACTCGTTGTTGATAATTTAATTAAGTAAAGAAAAGTGTGATCTCTCCAACAACTTAAGCTTTTAGATAAAATGTTTACACACTTAAACATGGTATCAAAGCAAACAGAGGTACTGGGATCAAGTCTCACACACTTCAACACTCCTATTTAAATTACACCATCTGCAGGGCCGTATGCTACAAGTCTTGAACTATTTTCTGTTATCCATTCCAAATTCCACGAGATTATCTATTCTTCAAGAATGGCTATCCTATATGTAGCTGCCCTAGTGGTATTAATGAATAATTTGTGAACCACTACAAACTTTTCATTACAGGTTGTCCTTAAAAGCATTAGTACACATGTCTTGTCTCCAAAAGTTTCTTTGCTGAGTTCATCACTGCCATTGAAGAAATGGGAGTTATACTCGGTTTGGCCTTGCTTCCAGATGATGATATCACCTGTTCAAAGTCATTGCATTTGATGACATTACACTCAAAAGCATACAGTTCGGACTCCATTAGCAGACTCATAAATTGAACAATAATAATGTTATTTGTTTCTTCATCCCCACAATTATGAAACACAATGTTTACATTTTTCTGGGTTCTCTACTATCACAAGCAATATAATTCTTCCAAGACTACAATACAGTTTGAGTAATGTCAATGAACAAGAGTGACACCAAGCTTTTGTTTCCAAAACACCCTTCCAGCAAAATCTAAAATATATTCGGGTTGTTTTCCTTCCAACCTTTCCATTTATTGCTTCTCCAGACCTTAGTTTGGCTAGTGATATTATGCACAAATTACCCTGTTTTGCATTCAGGCCCCCGTTTTAACGTGACCTCCAATCTTGTATGGCAAAGCGTAACGTGTGGTTGGGGTAAGCATCTTGTGCTGCAGTGTCTGTTTTGTCACAGGTGATATATTATGTCTGTCAACCCATGCCTTTATTGCTCTGTGCTCATACTTAAAGCCATCAGCTGCTATATGCGGGTCTTCCATTACGTCCTGCAAAGATGTTGGAGAATAATAGAGCAGGCAGAGGAATGAGATTCAGGGTTTCAGAAAAGAGCACTGTACAAATGATCAGATCATCTCATGGAATTTGTATTCTCACCTGAAGGATTGGACAGAAGTACTGGCTAGGTGGCCTAAGGTTTCCCTCTACCCTGACATGCATCTCTGCAAATTCGAAAAGCTTTTTCAGAAGTGGAAGAACTTCAGTCTCAAGATCTGGTCTATCTCTGCATCTAATCTTACAGCATTGTAGAGCCATCTTAGATAGCTCATGTGCTTCAATCAATGGCCAGTCTACAACTGACTTATCAAGTACATCAGCGAGCGAAAGGTTGGAAGGAAAATATGCGGGTCTTCCATTAGCTTTTTCAGATTTCATGATAAGGCGTCAATTAACGTCAGCCGCAGGTAATGTTCCCTTTCTTCTTCTTTTTGTTGTTGTCTTTTTCTAATTTTTGGTTTTTTCTTAATATAAAAATAAAAGAACAAAATAAAAATTATAAATAGAATTAGAAAAAGAATAAAGCTACAATTTTTTTTATATTAATGAAATATAAAAATAATATAAAGATATAAAATATTAAAGTCACTTTTAGTTTTGTCTTTTTTAATTTATTTTTGTTATTTGTTTTCTTTTAATATAAAAATTTAGAAAAAATAATAACATAAAAATTTAAATAATCAGACCACAACAAGAAGTAATTAAGATAAATGATACTCTATCAGTATATAATATACCTCTATTCAAAAAGAGTCCTTCATGATACCATCATGGTATATAAATCTATGCAAATGGTATCATGGATGATTGAAAAATGTCATTGAAGAAATGAAGCAGTCCTCCATGATATCATCTGCGTATGTTTATATATTGTGATGGTATCATGAAGGACTCTCTTTGAATGACTGAAGCAGTCCTTCATGATACCATCATAGTATCATCAACCCTTTATTCAAAGAGTCTTTCATAATACCTTCATGGTATCATCAACCCTCTATCGAAAGAGAGTCATTCATGATACCATCATGACATATAAATCTACGCAAATGGTATTATGGAGGATTGAGAAATGTCATTGAAGGAATGAAGTTGTCCTCCATGATACCATCTGTGATATATTTATTATACCATGATCGTATCATGGAGGATTGGGACTATTGTATTCAAGGACTTCAACAATCCTTCATGATACCATGAGTATATGATATACCATGTAGGTATCATAGAGGATTGAGTAGTATTTTTGTAACGAATGAATCAACATTCTATGATACATTGTCAGTATATGATATATACCATGTGAGTATCAGAAAGAATTGAGTTGTGTTTTTCTTGAAGGAATGAATCAATCCTCTATGATACTTTGTCAGTATATGATATATACAAGTTCGTATCATAGAGGACTAGTTTTTTTAAGGAATGAACCGCCAGTCTTGTGTGATACCATGTGAATATCATAGTATACTGCAACAATATACTTAAACTGCTATTGAAAAAGGAACAAGTAATAAAGAAATAAAAAAAGAAAATTTAAAAAATGAAAAAGAAAGAAATTATAATTAAATATAGAATCAGATTATGGTGAAAAAGAAAATAAAATATAGTATGAAAAAAATAAATGAACAAAAAGGAGAAAAAATGAGAAAAAAAGAAAAGAATAAAAGAAAGAGAAGAAGGTAAGAAGTAGAGAAATAAAAAAGAAAAGAAGAAAAAAGAGACAATTAAATAGAAAAGAAGAAATAAAAAATTAAAAAAGAAAGAAAAAAAAGGAAATGAAAGGAGCTAGAATTAAATATGGTGAAAAAAGAAAATAAAGAATACTATGATTTGAAAAAAATTGAACAAAAAAGAATAAAATAAAGAAAAAAGTGAGAAAATAGGAGAAAAGAATAAAAGAAGTAGAGAAATTAAAAAGAAAGAAAAAAAATAGACAATTACCTACAAAAACTACAAGGGTAGTAAGGGTAAATAGTTTTAGGGGGTATGAAAAGTAAGAGGGATAGATGAGCATAATTAGTTTGTTTTAAGGGGTATAAGTGTAGTTTTTTCCAAAATTTTACTTATCGAGTAAATATTATTGAGTATGTTTTATCGGATAAATGGAGGAATTAATTTTTTATCGGGTGAAAAACATAAAACTTTTTCGGATTTTTATTTATTTATAGAGTAAATATTATTATTTCGATACAATGTTTATTTAAGAAATAAAAAAAAGCTTTAAAAGCATAAAGTTAAGCATGTCAAATGAGGTCGAGTCCTTCCGGTTTCAACCTAATAAAACTCGGACCAGATTGGCTCAATTTACAAGGGAGGGGGCTTGGCCGGGAGTTGAAATAGGCCCGGTGACTGCTACATATATGTGTCCGAGTCATGGCATATTGGTGCACTGATCTAGTTAGCTCAACCAAATATTTTAAATCGGGCCAAATCTAGCCATTAGCCACGACCAAATTTGCAATTGACCAGCGGGTGAAAATGGTTAAAATGGCCCTCAACCCTTCAAAACACCCCGTACCCTACAAGATTTTCTATAAAATTACATTTGACTCTAATTCTCAACTATAAATACCCCTAAATGATTCTACATTTTTTTTTGGTTAAACGAATATTTTATTAATTACTAAACTGTTACAAACGACATACTAGGTACATTACTACTATCACTACTATCATTGATACTGAGTACATTGAGATTCCCTAAATTAGCTAGACTATTACATATAGTTGGAGAAATTAGCTTACTAGATGATACTCCATTCTTGTCAGCTTCCAAAATGCAAAGTGCGTGAAGGAAATATTTTCCGTACCTTTTTCATTTCTTGAAAATAGTAATATATACATGTTACAAGACTAATTTGAGGCTACAATTATGGTAATTTAAATCAGAATAATTACATTTCTAATCTATAATATACATAAAGATTATGGCAATAATAAAGGATTATTTCCATAATCTATCCTTCCCTTCACAGTGTTAGCGGGAAGCATTCATACGATGATACTGCCCCTAAATTATCAAAGAGTATACGCGGAAGTCCTTTAGTGAATATATCGGCAATCTGATATCGGGACGGGACATGGAGAACACAAACTTGGCCACATGCAACCTTTTCATTAATGAATAAAATATCCATCTCAATATGTTTAGTGCGTTGATGTTGTATAGGGTTTCCTGACAGGTATATCACACTCACATTATCACAATAAATCACGGTGGCCTTTTTGATCGGACAATGAAGCTCCAATAGAAGATTACGAAGCTAACACGATTCAGAGACAACATTTGCAACCCCTCTGTATTATATTTCAACACTAGACCGAGATAACGTGGGTTGGCGCTTCGAAGACCACGAGATCAATTTGTTTTAGAGAAAATACAATAACCAGAGGTGGAGCGTCTGGTATCCGGGCATCCCCCAATCAACATCGGTATAAGAAGTGAGACCAGAGACAACTGGCTTATAAAGATGCAAGCCAAAATCAAGCGTACCCTGAATATATTGCAAAATCCGTTTGAGAGCATTCATATGTTCCTCCTTCGAGTCATGCATATGTAAACATACCTGTTGAACAACATATGATATATCAGGTCTCGTGAAGGTGAGATATTGCAATGCCCTTGCTAAACTGCGGTAATGTGTCGGATCGCCGTATGGAGACCCCGAGGCATTACTCAACTTAGCCTTTTTATCAACCGGCGTGGGTGACGGCTTACATGATAATGTGTCGGCTCTGTCAATGATTTCCTCAACATATTTTCTTTGACAAAGAAATAAACCACCTGTATGTTGAGTCACAGCAATGGCCAAAAGATAGTTCAAAGGATCCAAATCCTTCATAGCAAATTCTGATGCAAGAAGAGACATAATAGAGTGGCGAAGAGAGTCAGATGATGATGTGAGTATGATGTCATCAACATAGAGAAGAATGTATGCCATGTCATTTCCTTTCTGATAAATGAACAACGACTGATCAGATTTACTATGCGAAAAGCCCAGCTTGGAAACAAAATCAGCAAACCTGTTATACCATGCTCCCGGGGGGGGGGGGTTGTTTGAAACCCTTATAAAGACTTCTTCAACAAGAAAACGTAATATAGATGGATAGGGTCTCGAAAACCCATAGGCTGGTGTATGTAAATTGTTTCCCGGAGGTGACCAAAGAGAAATGCATTTTTACATCCAACTGGTGAATTGACCATGAATTTGACAGAGCCAAACTGAGAACCGTCTGGATAGTCGCCGGTTTAACAACTGGGCTAAAGGTTTCACCACAATCCACACCAACCTGCTGAGACCTGCCATCACCAACAAGACAGGCTTTGTGCATCTCAATTTCATCTAACATGACGGCTTTCTAATTCGGGCCCGATAGGTTAGCTTTTGGGTTACGGGGGATCGGGAATGGTTGGACAAAGGATGTCAAATTAAAATGACGTTTAGGCCAAAATATCCCATGCATGCTACAGGTTTGAATGGATCGGGTTGGGGCCGGACCCGAATTGGGCTTTGGGGTAGTGGGATTATTTGGTTGGAGTGGGCTGAGCTCATGGCCTGGTCGTTATTGGACCCAGTCTCGGCCGGAGATGAGCTCGGCCCAGCTGAACACGTACTGGGAATTGCTGGGTTGGGCCATGGGTTATGATGCGGGGTCCACTAGACCACGGGAGAGGGAGTAGTAAGCTCCCTCGAATGGACCTGAGCATTTGGGTTTTGGGGCTGGACTGAGGGAGAGGGAGCAGTGGGCTCCCTAATTTGGGCTTGAACATTGTGGTTGTTTAGATGATATTGCAAGATGGAAGGTAACCTAGTGTCCAAAAAATTATACAAGGGCGGGGAAGGCGTGTGTATGTTGGCAAATGGGAATTTGGACTCATAAAAAATAATGTGACTAGAGATTAAAATTTTCCACTAGACATATCATAACACTTACAGCCCCAATGATTTTGTGGGTATCCCAAAAATACACATGGAGTAGAACGGGCTTGACGTTTCTTTATTATTGTGAAAGGAAAGAGATGATAACATAAACACCCGAAAACCCTCAAATGTATGTAGGAAGGAACCCTATGATAAAGAATTTGTGTGGGTGAGAGGTTTGAAAGTAACTTGCTAGGGAGAATGTTTAAAAGGTATGTGGCCATTTGAAGAGCATGATGCCAAAATGATGGTAGTATGGACGAATGAGCAAGAATTGGGCGAATTAAATTATTTATTGCTCGTATTTTGCGTTCGGCTTTCCCATTTTGAGGAGAAGTGTGCGGACAAGAGAGACGAAATACCATACCATTCTTGTGACATCATTCCTTAAATTGGTCATTTATGAATTCCCTTCCATTGTCACATTGGAAGCATTTAATAGACTTCTCAAATTAGGTTTGGATAAAAGCACTAAATTGCATGAAAATAGTGTGAACCTGCGATTTCTTTCAAGTGGAAAATGTTCATAGAAAATTAGAGTAATCATCCAAAATAAGCATGTAATACTTATGACCTGCCGAACTTAAAATCGGGGATGTCCATAAGTCCTTATGCATGATATCAAATGGCATAATAGTGTTTGAAGTAGATAAAGAGAGGTAATTTAACATGCTTCCCAAAAACGCAAGACTGACAAACATGGGAACTCAAAAATTGTTTACAATCAATAAACTTATTTTTTCTAAGGAAGTTTAACACCGGTGCTCCCGGGTGTCCCAAACGATTATGCCATAAAGTAGGAGAAAAGCAACAAAAATTGATGGAGAAGTGGCTTGGTTGTTGGTAGTAGTGGTGATGGGATATAAGTCCCCAGTGCTAGTACATCTCATTAGTGGCATCCCCGACCGAATGTCCTTCACAGAAAACTCAAACGGATTAAACTCAACAGAAACATTATTGTCAGTGGTGAAACCACGCACATATACCAAGTTTTAATAAGTTTAGTGCTAGCACATCTCATTAGTGGCATCCCCGTCCGAATGTCCTTCACAGAAAACTCAAACAGATCAAACTCAACAGAAACATTATTGTCAGTGGTGAAACGACGCACATATACCAAGTTTTTAATAAGTTTGGGTGCATATAAGACATTATTAAAATGTAAAGGTGGGTAAGGGGGGGGGGGGGAGGGAGGTTTGATTTCCCAATACCATGAATTGGAATTTCTTGTCCACTGCCAACTACAATATTTTTATTACTGCTCATATTAAAATAAGATGAGAGAGTACCTTGAGATGCCATCATGTGAGAGGTCGCACCCATGTCCATGTACCAAGTATCATCAGGAACATTGAGAGTCATAATATGCATGGCTTGCTCGATGTCCGTTGGAACATAACTCGAAGAAGATGGTCCATAGGATGCATATGCTTGTTGTGGTAGGCTACCAAGTACCCGGGCTATACGTTAGGTGGTAGTGGTCTGGCCCATGACGTCGTGAGGTACGGGCACGGCGGGGCTACCCACTGTTGTTATGGCGTCCATCCCCACGGCGGGTACTGCCCCCACTGCCCACTGTTTGAGAACTGTTGCGCCTGCCAGACGGGCCGGTTCTTCCCCTGCTACCCGCGGTTGCTGCCACCACCGGACTATTGTCCGCCACCACAGCCTCGCCCCCTTCCTCCATTATTTTTTCCTTTGTTATTATTGTGATTTTGACCCTATTTTGGTCCATTATTGTTGAGATTTGGACCACTGCCCGAACTATAATTTTGATGGCCAAAGTCATCGCTATACGTGTTAGTGGAAAGGAGGGCGGTGCCAGCATTGTTTGCCGTTGTCGTCGCATGTTTTAGTTTCCACTTTTCTTTAAGAATCAATCTCGAGCGAGCCTCATAAAATGGTGGCAACAAATTATTTTGTTGAATGAACATAGCAACACCATTATATTTTTCATTCAAACCTGCAATTAATTGGAGAACTAACCTTTGATTCGTCACCGGTGCACCAACGTTGGATAGTTGATCGGTAAACATTTTTAACTCTTGACAATATGTGGAGATGTTTGGAAATCTTGACATTGGTGAATTGATTTTCTAGATAAACCGCACGAGAAATCTTATTATCTTGAAAAATATTTTGCAAACGCTCCTATGCTTGTTGAGCCATCGAATCTGGTTCCAATATGGTGTGCAAAAGGTCATTTGATATGATGTCGTAAATCCATTGAAGTACTATAGCATCCAAGCGAGACCAAAGAGCCATGTCAATATCAGTGGAATTTTCCATGACACCCGATTGAGGCTTTCGAGGAAGAATATGGTCAATGACTTGGTATGCGCGACAATGAATTTTGAATAACTTCACCCAAGATGAATATTGCCCTTTTTCTATCTCAAGAATCACCAGAATGAAGTTCTTGACGTTATTTACGGCAAGAGCGGGATGAAATTTGTGTTGGTCAGCCATTGTTAGTCTTAAATGTCGAAAACAAGGAGGAGAGGAGAAGGAAGAACCCAATTAGGGTTTTGGCAAGGGAAAAGCCGAAGGAGGCTAGGGTTTCGGTGAGGGTGGGTGGGCCGAAATAGGGTTTTTCTGGCGGCTTAGGGCTAGGGTTAGGGGGGTTAATTTTTGGCTCTTGATATCATGAAGGAAATATTTTTCGTACCTTTTTCATTCCTTGTAGATAGTAATATATACATGTTACAAGACTAATTTGAGGCTACAATTATGGTAATCTAAATCAGAATAATTACATTCCTAATCTATAATATACACAAATATTATGACAATAATGAAGGATTATTTCCATAATCTATCAGTGTGGTTATAGGAGGTATCACAAAATAGATAGGTGATCATATGCTTCTTGTTTAGAACCCTGCCTTGCCAAAACATGAGCTAACTTGTTCCCTTGTCGAAAATTATGCCGGACCACTGGACTCTCCAACCTCCTCAACAATGACCTTCATGAGATAAGTGTATTATGGTAAATAGGATGTGGTTTATCTAAGAGTTTATCCATTTCAAGAGTTACGGTGAAAGCTATCTAAAGGCCTTCTTGTAAAGCCTGTAGCTCAGTCATGGTATGATTCAAACCATGTGTGAGTTTGCAGTAGCTAAGAACCCAATCACCAGCAGAATCATGAAAGACCCGCCAAATCCTCCCCTTCGAGTATTGGGGGCAAAATCACCATCTATGTTGAGTTTAAAATGGCATGTATTAGGAGGGGACCAAGTGATTTTGATTTCCTTCTTGATGCATGGTGAAGTAGTTCTAGACGTAGAGTATTTGAACTCATTGGCTTGCATAAGAATTTGTTGAGGGTTGATAAAGGAAGATGTGTGGTTATGGATGTTATGGTTACGGTTAAGTCATATACAACACAGAGCAGTTGGATAAAATTCATTCTAAGATAGGTGTCGGTGTTGAAGGGGTATATTAAGATCATGGATATTTTGTAACCAATGCGTCGGGCGTTATGGACATTGTGCATGTTATGGCCAAGGTCTAGCCAGAATTTTCTGGAAATCCAAAAAATCTAAGAGAATGTGAGTGATGCTTTGTACAGAATGATGGAATAAAGGACAAGAAACATTAGAACTTATTCCTATGTGATGGAGGTAGGATCTAGTAGGATGTTTATTATGAGAACAAAGCCAAAGGAAGAAGCGAACCCTAGGTAGTGTGCGAAGGGACCATATCATAGTCAGGATAATCATTATTAGTGATAAGCTTAAGAGTTGACTTGGTAGAAAACATGCCATTAGAATGGAGGGACTAGTAGGGCACATCTTTTTCTCTAAAGATTTAGTTGATTTTGTAATCTATTAATCGTACTTTTTTTTATAAAGAAAATCCCTTTGGATTTTTTCAATACTAGAACAAATCTTTTTTGGGAAAGTAAATAACTATTACAAGTTTTCGAAAGGATAAACAAATATTCAATATTCTTTGGCTTCGAAAGAATTGAAACTTGTTGAACAAATAGGTCAATCTTCAAATTTGAAACTTGTTGAACAAATAGGCCAATCTTCAAAACTGCAAGCTTGTTGTGTCTTGAATCTTGATAACTTGAAATCAAGAAACAACTAAATCTGGATGGTTACAACGTTGTGTGTTGAGTCGAGTGATTGCCCTATGTCCTTAAGACAAGATTGCCCCGTATATATGCTTTTACGTTAGCGGGCAATAGTCTCCCAAGATAAAATAATACTTTAATCTCAACGCTACAAAGCCAATAGGTTGAGCCTAACGAAGAAAAACAAATATGAATCGACTTGCTGAAGATATGGAAAAGGAAGGAAGAGTTTCTATCTTCTCTTCTGTTTTGTCTCTGTGTATATAGTGTGTCTCTGTTGTGTATATCTTGTGTATATGTGTGTGTTTGCTCACTGATTTTCGTCACAGTTTTGTGCTGCTATTTTCATGTGTTTTGCTGTTTTTTATGTGCAACACAATTGAGCCAAAAGGCATCAATATATAGCATGGAGGATGGACTCCTCAACTGCCACAAACATGGCTGATAATAGTCATTAGGAGGGTTGTTATGGCCATTAGGGAGGTTGATAATCCATAGCCCATGACCCATGACCCATGACCCGTGACCCGTGACCGAGCCCGGACCGGACGGGACGGGCGGGCGGCGGCGACGCGCGTGTGGGCTTAGCCTTGAACCCAAGCACATCTAGGTCCTCCCTTCTTTAAACACACGGGATACCCCTTGGGGTCCCAAACCCTTTACCACTTTAGAGACTTATAAAGAGAGCAATTCTTCCTTTTCCCACCGATGTGGTAGATTTGTCCCACACCATATTTCAATGCCTCAAACACCTTACTTCGTGGACCAATATCTGTTTCATTTCTCAACGAAATTTGACGATTCTTGGCCCTACGGTCATCTACTCACTTAGTAGATTATGCATGTGTGAAGAAACAAAGCCTCCAACATGCGAAACACTAGTGTTTAATTCATTAAAGATGGGTGGACGCATCTCCCCGCCAAAGGCAAATTTCCAACAATCCCCTCTATGAAAGAGAGATTTTGGCACACACACAAGGTGCCTACTTTCAGCAATCTTTCAGCGAAAAGATATTGTATCAGGAGAGGTAGCTTCCGCTTTGAACCTTCCCTAGTTGAATACCACCGGACTTACTTACTGCGCGGTGAACGTGATGTCTTGAACCGTCAGTGTTTAGTGTAAGCCAAGACAATGATACCAACACAATAACTCTCCTTATTCATTTTCATTCTTACGTTTTTGTTCGTTGTGGCCGTGGACACACTTGGATTATTAAGTGCGTTCATTTGAGGCGGCCTTCCTCGCACTTAAATAGGTGATCTCCTACAAGGTATCCTGCTATACCCCACTTCACTAGTGTTAGGAATCATTAAAAGTTTCCCCAACCTTAACCTCAACCGTTTGAGGATCGTTTAAAGGTTTGGAAGCTTAACCTTTACCCACCATGCAGGTAGCACTTTAATGTCTATCGCGGGAACAACTTTGGATTCATGTTTCCGTACATAATTCATCATCCGAAGTGCTTCTTGCTTCCACCGAAGCGCTCAACTGAACCTTTTTGCACTTAGTTTTCCCATTGAACCAAATTCTTGGGATCTCCAATCAGTATGGTTGGGTTACCACCGCAATAGTTCGTATTGTTTGGGTTTTAAGCCCATTCCCCTAGACAGGCAGAACACTTGATCTCCGGGTAGTCCCTTAGTTAGTAAACAAGGATGTGACACCCGTGATGATCAACTGCCATACGGTTTTATGTCTCCGATAGATCCTGACAGATATGTCCAGACGCCCTCATTTGTGTCCTTCCTAAAGCCGACCGACTAGCCACATTGTATAATTGCTGAAGGCACGGGTTTCTCCCAATAAGGGACGTCCTCTAATGAGTCGTGAAGTTACTCAACTTCTTTCATGCTTTGTATAAAGCGATAAACTCTGATTCCATCATGAATCGGCCGATGCAAGTTTGCTTAGAGGTTTTTCTAAGACCCACCATACACATTTACTTGTGGCTTTGGTGTTCTTCAGATCTGATGTCCAGTTTGCATCACCTAGAACTGCTGGACATCCAGAATACCATGATCCGTAGATAAGCGAATATTTCAGATATCGTCATATCCGACTTAACGCCTTCTATTGATCATTTATTAAGATCATCAGTGAACCTTAGTTCAATTGATCTGTTTGTAGGCCTATACCAGGTCGGTTGTAGTGTGTACAATACATTGAACTACACGTGACCTGTACATATCACTCCTTGTCTATGGGTGCACCATGATTTCAATCAGTTATATGATTCATATCCATTGGTGGCTTCAACGAGACTGTCAACTATCTCACAACTGAGTTTGGAGTTAGACCAGTCCGTTAGACGTCTTAGAAATCCAATTCCTAAGATGTCATCTTTGATACCCATATCTTTCATATCGAGACTTTGTTTCAATATGACTTTCACTCTCGACCGTTGGTTTTGCAACTGTTGGCTTTCTAACTTCAGAGTCAATGTTTCTGTGGTCAGATTCATTATTTCTGTTTTATCTAAAACTTCCAGGACCAAAATGTAAACATTTCAGGGACCAAAATGAAAGTTCAGGAAGAAGCCCAACAGTTCAACAAACCAACTCTGATCCTCTTCTTCCAACTCTCCGGTTGGGAAGGCAGTTTCAACATCCATGCCACGTAAGACTACAATGGCCCTGGATGTTAAGATACTCACAGGGGAGCACATTTTACAACCCAAAGGTTTTTTTCCCGGAGGAAGATCAACCATTACACAAGTATGGTTCTATATGATGGAATCTATTTCTCTCTTTAGTTTCTTTCCAAAGCAACGCTTTTGGAGATGACAATTCTTTGTTAATTGTCCATGGTTCGTTCTCAACCATACAAGCTAGAAGGACTGGAACAAGTCTTTGTCCCCTTCTTTGCTCCATCTCAGTTCAACATCTAGAATCCCTGAGTTCTGCAGATCTGGAATATTAAGTTCCGGATAGTCAGCAACTTCCGAGTCCTGTAGATACGGAATGTCTAGTTCCGGATAGTCAGGCCCTCGCGGGTTCTTGTTAACCTTGAGCAATTACTCATTTTTCCTTTATTCAAGGAAAGTTATCTTCAAAGAATTCAACATTCTTTGACGCCAAGAGGTGATAAGCACTACTGTTATTTGCAGATCCAGTGGATATGCAATCTATAGTCTTAGGTACGAAACCACCTCACATTAGAACATTTGTATGTGAGATCCTTTCCATGTCTCACACGGAGGGTTACCTTATCCTTATGCATATTTTTGTTGAGAATCGCATTAGCGGTAAGGATCGTCTTGCCCCACATAATTTGGGCGTACGGCTTTGCGCTTGGCTAACACCGTTAGACTGAGATGAGTAATGAGCAGTCGTTTGATGAACGATGCTTAACATTCTCCCCCTCTATCACTACGTATTCCTCAATCCGTAGGCTTAGTTGATTTTCAACTTCTGCTTTGTAGCGCTTATCCGCTTCAACAATTTCATCTTTGCTTTTCAACAAGCAAAGGATGCAATACATTGTACCATCATCAATAAAGGTCACAAAGTACTTGTCTCCCCCCTCTATTTTGTATAAACTTCAAATCACCCAAGTAGGTGTGACTAAGTTCTAGAGGAGCGGTGCTTCTTTTTCGCTATTCCTTTGACGGAATTTGAAAAGGTGATTTTGCTTTTTCGCCTACCTCACATTTATTTTGAGGGTTTATGTCGACAGAAGGCAACAATCTCAATATCGTTAGCTTTTGAATGACTTGCTATTTAACGTGTCTTAATCTATGATGGCATAGATGCACGGATTACAAATATATCATTCATTTGGCTACAGACATACTGTACCATTCTTAGTTATTACAGACCTGTTGGACTAGTCTCAAACCAGCTTGACCAACAACGTCCCTTAAACCAAGTTTGGGACATGTATCACCTCATCTTAGAGTGATCCCATTCCCTGAAGTCCTATTGAGGACAACCTCTCCAACCCCTTCTACTTTAGAGGTGGCGTTGCTTCACATGAACAACCCCTTGCCCGTGGTTAGGGCGTAACCGGATCATATGTGATCTAGATACTCTGGCCCACTCCAGTTGCTTTGGCAGACTGAGTGTCCAATTTCTTTTCTTTTCTACCTTTCTTTAGGCCTTCAGATCATTTAAGACCTGGAAACTCTGGCCCACCTTACTAAGTGTCCATTCCTTTTCCTATGAAATGAATCCTGGCCCCACTCCAGCCGCCCGTAAGCTTTGTATGACTGAGTGTCCAATATCATCATATCAAAGGAATTTTGGCCCACTCCAATCGCCCGGAGGCTTTGTATGACTGAGTGTCCAATATCATCCTATGAAGGATCTTCTGCCAAATAGTGTGACAGGCTCAACGTCTTTAGCTTTTAAACTTCTTCCATTATGATTGGTGCCCAGACAATTCTGGGCGCTTACTTAAGAGTGGTAACAGTTTTCGCACAGTTAGTGGATCTTTGTCCATCGTATATGCGAACATACTTTACACACTTTTAATAATTACACTTAAAAGAACAGATCTTTTTAAGTCGTTTACAAAGTCCAATCTTTAAACGGGAAAGAAGAAGAGATTAAACTTCTGATTTTAAAGCGTAAGGAATATAAATTATTTTGTGAAAACATTTTCATATTCCTCCTTACTTTAAGCCCTTTTTTAATCAGACATCATTTAATCTTTATTCTTGACAAGGAAGAAAATAACTTAACCCAATTTCGGATTCTGGCCCACTTCAGTCACTTCATCGGACTGAGTGTCCATTTCCTCTTTACCATAATTCGGATCCTTTGTCTGGGACAGATATAGGCCTTCTGCCGCAAGATAGAACCACATCTTCATCCTTTTCCTCTTGTCCCAGTTGACATCCTTAGCATGTCGTGGGCGCTTGTTCCTACCACTCTCAGGAGCGGTGACACCATGAACATGTTGACTAATCAGTAACAATATCATCATCACTGACTTCAAGCAAAAAACCACAGCCATATCCAGATTTGGTCACACAACTTTTGACCGACATCTTTCGAACACTAATAGTAATACAATACAATCCTGTCTTAAGTTGTTGGTAATCTATTGTACATTATAAAGCAGTACGGGAAGTAAATAACTATTACAAGTATTCGAAAGGATAAACAAATATTCAATATTCAGAAATTGAATCTTGTTGAACAAATAGGTCAATCTTCAAAACTGCCGCAAGCTTGTTGTGTCTTGAATCTTGATAACTTGAAATCAAGAAACAACTAAATCTGGATGGTTACAACGTTGTGTGTTGAGTCGAGTGATTGCCCTATGTCCTTAAGACAAGATTGCCCCGTATATATGCTTTTACGTTAGCGGGCAATAGTCTTCCAAGATAAAACAACACTTTAATCTCAACGCTACAAAGCCAATAGGTTGAGCCTTGACGAAGAAAACAAATATGAATCGACTTGCTGAAGATATGGAAAAGGAAGGAAGAGTTTCTATCTTCTCTTCTGTTTTGTATCTATGTATATAGTGTGTCTCTGTTGTGTATATGTGTGTGTTTGCTCACTGATTTTCGTCACAGTTTTGTTCTGCTATTTTCATGTGTTTTGCTGTTTTTTATGTGCAACACAATTGAGCCAAAAGGCATCAATATATAGCATGGAGGATGGACTCCTCAATTGCCACAAACATGGCTATAATAGTCATTAGGAGGGTTGTTAATGGCCATTAGGGAGGTTGATAATCCACACCCAAGGCCCGTAGCCCACAGCCCACGACCCGTGACCCGAGCCCGGACGGACAGGACGGGCGGGCGGCGGCGCGCGTGTGGGCTTAGCCTTGAACCCAAGCACATCTAGGTCCTCCCTCCTTTAAACACATGGGATACCCCTTGGGTCCCAAACCCTTTACCACTTTAGAGACTTATAAAGAGAGTAATTCTTCCTTTTCCCACCGATGTGGTAGATTTGTCCCACACCATATTTCCATGCCTCAAACACCTTACTTCGTGGACCAATATCTCTTTCATTTCTCAACGAAATTTGACGATTCTTGGCCCTACGGTCATCTACTCACTTAGTAGATTATGCATGTGTGAAGAAACAAAGCCTCCAACATGCGAAACACTAGTGTTTAATTCATTAAAGATGGGTGGACGCATCTCCCCGCCAAAGCCAAATTTCGACAAAGCAGTGTGTCATTAGGAGGGGCAAGGACAGATTGGGTCTCAAAAACCTTATGACAAAAATGGAGGACAGATTTTCTTACTATAGTATATTCCAATATTTCTGATAAAAATGAGGATGGATTCCATCAGGACCCGATGCCTTAAAAGGATGGGCTTGGACAATTTCTAGATCTCGTAAGGGTCTATCCAACGAAGATAAGTCAATTGTATGAAAATTAGTTTGCATTCCACAGTATTCTTCAAATTATCCATAGAATGGCCAGTGGTGAAAATATTTTTAAAATAAGAGAGGGTATGCTCTTTAAGTTGGTCGGGGTCAGTAACCCAATGATCATGCTCATCCTAAAAAAACAAATTCTATTTTTTCCTTCTCCTATTAGTGACAGAGAGATGGTAGAGTTTAGTATTTGTATCGGCGTCACTCAACCAATTAATGTGCGACCTAATTTTTCAGAAATCCTCTTCCACCTTAAGGATATTGTTATACTCACAAATAAGGTCTTTTTCTAGATTTTGGAGAAATGAAATATGGGGGAAGGATTGTTGGATCATAAACTTGATTCATTATGAGAGCCCAATCCAAATCCAATCAAATTGAAGTCCAAGTCCATAATCAAGGTCCAAAACTACATACCTTCTACCTAGAATCTTCTAGGGTGTGGTTATTATGCATGTGAATAATTTGGTAATTTAAAATATTGTTAGAAGGATGGAGAAGAATGAGGTGTATGATTATTGTAATTTTTGATTAGTTTATTTGTGTGGTGTATGATTGTTCTTAAGTAGTATAAATACCCCTCCCTATTTTAGTTTAGGTATTAAGAAAAATTAAGAACTTCTAAGTGAGTGAAGAAGCAAAGTCTTATAAGAGTGAGTTGTAATATTTTGTTGTTAAGTGAGAGTGCTATTGTAATATTTGTTTGAGTTTGAATAAAAGTTACTTGTGAGAGCATTTCATTTCCAACAAAGTGGTATCAGAGCCAGTTGGAAAGTATACACAATTGCATATCAAATCGAAGGTCTCCACGATAGGAATCCGACGCCGCCAGAATCTCCCCGATCAGAGTTTAGACGCGTCGCCGCGCGCCACCAGAAGAGTGCTGCCAGAAAAAATGAGTTGACTCACCTAGTTGAGCCGAGTCAGCCGAGTTGACCAAACCGTAAGCCTATTGACCAAGCCACTTGACTGAGCCGTCCAAGCCGAGTTGACCGAGTCATCAAAGTCGTTGATCGTTGACCAGGTTAGGGTTAACTTTGACCGTTGACCAAAATTGAAAATTTGACCAGGTCCCTCCTAAGGTCTTTCGGCGTTCCGGATTCATCCGCGCAATCGGATTTTGCAAATTCTCATTATATTGAGAGATATGACAAATGATATGGCATCATTCCAAGTTTCGACACTCAACAATAACAACTACGACAATTGGAGTATCAAAATGAAGAAACTTCTTGGATCACAAGATGTGTGAGATATCATAGAGAAAGACTATAACGAGCCTACAGATACTGTTGCTTTTGCTGCTCTTACACCAGATCAAAAGACAACTTTGAAGGATTCAAGAAAGAGAGACAAGAAGGCTCTCTACCTCATTTACCAAGCATTAGATAATAATGGCTTTGAAAAGATTTCGAGTGCAAGCTCTGCCAAGGAAGCGTGGGAGAAACTACAAACCTCTTACAAAGGATTCGAGCAAGTGAATAAGGCCCGTCTCCAAACATTAAGAGGTGAATTCGAATCCTTACACATGAAAGTATCTGAGTCTATTTCAGATTATTTCTCAAGAGTAGTAGCTGTTTTTAATCAATTAAAAAGAAATGGTGAAAAGTTAGAAGATGTGAGGATAATAGAGAAGATACTCCATTCATTGGATCCCAACTTTGAGCACATTGTTGTGACGATTGAAGAAACTAAAGACTTGAAAGAAATGACGATCGAGTAACTCCAAGGATCATTGCAAGCATACGAAGAGAAGCATAAGAAGAAGCAAAGGTTTACTGAGCAACTCCTCAAATTGCAACTCAAGGATATGCATGAAAGCCAAGGCAATGATAGAAACCAATGTGGCCGAGGCCGAGGCAGAGGTAGAGACCATGGATGAGGTGGAATTCGCGGTCGTGGACGAGGTTGGAATTACAACAACAACAATTCCAACAACAACTATGAGAAAGGAGAAAGCTCAACACGAGGCCATGGAAGAATCAATCCGAACTCAAGGTATGACAAATCTCAAGTTCGATGCTATAATTGTCAGAAGTTTGGGCATTATGCTTCAGAATGTAGAGCTCCCAACAACAAAATTGAGGAGAAGGCCAACTACATGTAGGAGAAGACATTTAGCAAAAAAACTCTTCTTCTAGCACGAAAAGAAACTGATGGTGGCCAAGCAAATTCCTGATACCTTGACAGTGGTGCAAACAATCACATGTGTGGAAAGAAAGACATGTTCGTGGAGCTAAACGAGTCAGTAAACAGAAATGTTTAATTTGGAGATAATTCCAAAATAGCAGTGAAAGGGAGAGGTAACATCCTTATCCGTTCGAAAGATGGGAGACATCAGTTTATTTCCAATGTCTACTATGTTCCCAATATGAAAAGTAACATCTTGAGTTTAGGACATCTGTTAGAGAAAGGTTATGATATTCATATGAAAGATTATAATCTTTCTATAAAAGAAGATAAGAATAACTTAATTGCTAAAATGCTAATGTCAAAGAATGGAATGTTCCTGATCAATATACAAAATGATGTTGCAAAGTGCCTGAAAGTTTTCCACATAGATACATCATGACTTTGGCATCTTCGATTTGGGCATCTCAATTTTGGAGGTCTAGAGTTGCTATCTAAGAAGGAGATGGTGAAGGGACCACCTCGCATCAACCATCCTGACCAGTTTTGTGAAGGGTGTCTAGTCGGAAAGCAATTCAGGAAAAGCTTTCCAAAGGAGTCAGAGTCAAGAGACAAGAAGCCACTCGAGCTCATCCATACTGACGTGTGTGGTCCGATCAAGCCTAGCTTTCTCGGTAATAGTAACTATTTTCTTCTCTTCATTGATGATTTTTCAAGAAAAATCTGGGTATATTTCTTGAAACAGAAGTCAGAAGTTTTCAAGAAGTTCAAAGCTACAGTGGAGAGAGAAAGCGGTAGAAAGATCAAAGCCATGAGATCCGACTAAGGTGGAGAATTTATTTCCAGGGAGTTTTATCGAGTTCCGTGAAGCAAATGGAATTAGTCGACCAATGACAGTTCCTAGATCCCCCCCAGCAAAATGGCATGGCATAAAGAAAGAACAGAACAATCCTTAACATGGCACGAAGCATGCTCAAAAGCAAGAAACTTCCCAAGGAGATTTGGACCGAAGCAGTAGTGTGTGCAATCTACTTGTCAAATCGATCTCCAACAAGAAGTGTATGGGGAAAGACACCACAAGAGGCATGGAGTAGAAGAAATCCTGGCATTTCCCACTTGAGAACCTTTGGAAGTATAGCCCATGTTCATGTACCAGACGAAAGAAGAACGAAGCTTGATGATAAAAGCGAGAGTTTTATCTTCATCAGCTATGATGCTAATTCGAAGGGCTACAAGTTGTACAATCCAGACAATAAGAAGATTATGATTAGTCGAGATATGGTATTCAACGAAGAAGGAGAATAAGATTATAACTCTCATGCAGATGACTTCAATTTCTTTCCTTAGTTTGAAGAAGATGAGCAGATAATGAGGGAGCAACTAGGTGAACCTCAACAAGAGCTTGCAACTCCACCCACTTCACCAACATCAACCACTCAAGGAGACACATCACCTTCGTCATAGTCAAGTGGGAGTCAAAGTGAAAGAGTTGTGCAACGTACAAGAAGCCTTAGAGATATCTATGAGGTAACTGAACGACAAGATAATCTTACATTATTTTGTCTATTTGTCGATTGTGAACCAGTGAGCTTTTAAGAAGTAGTACAAAAAAATAAGTGGAGAGATGCGATGGACGAAGAAATCAAGGCCATCGAGATGAATGACACATGAGAACTTACCTCACTTTCTAAGGGACATAAGGCGATAAGTGTCAAATGGGTGTACAAAATAAAGCAAAACGCTAAAGGATAGACCGAAAGGCACAAGGCGGAGCTAGTTGCTAAAGGCTATAGTCAAAAGGCTGGAATTGACTATGATGAGGTATTTGCTCCTGTTGCTCGATTGTAGACTATCAGACTAATCACTTCTTTGGTAACTCAAAACAAGTGGGAGATACAACAGATAGATGTAAAGTCTGCCTTTCTTAATGGAGTTCTTGAAGAGGAAGTATACATTCAGCAACCATCAGGCTACGAAGTCAAAGACCACAAAGACAAGGTGTTGAAGTTGAAGAAGGCTCTTTATGGGCTAAAACAAGCACCAAGGGCATGGAATAGCCGAATCGACAAGTACTTCTAAGAAAATGGCTTCAACAAATGTCCCTGCGAGCACACTATATATATCAAGATCAAAGATGAAGATATTTTGATCGTGTGCCTCTACGTGGACGATTTGATCTTCACGGAAGCAACCCAAGCATGTTCAATGAATTCAAGGAAGTAATGACAAAAGAATTCGAGATGACATACATGGGGCTCATGGTGTACTATCTTGGCATTGAAGTTAAGCAACAAAATGATGGAATTTTCATTTCACAGGAAAGCTATGCAAAGGAGATCCTGAAGAAGTTCAATATGGAGAACTGTAAGCCGATAAGCACACCGACGGAATACGAAATCAAGATGTCCAAACATGAATAACGCGAAAGTGTAGATCCAACGTTCTTCCAAATTTTGGTGGGAAGTCTTTGATATCTAACTTGCACAAAGGCCCGGTGTTCTTCAAGCAATTGGATTGGTTAGTCGCTACATGGAATCTCCAACAACCACCCATTTTAAAGCGGCAAAGAGAATTCTTCGCTATCTGAAAGGTACAATTGACTTTGGCTTGTTCTATTCAGTTTCTAATGATTACAAGTTTGTTGGATATAGCGATATTGATTGGGGTGGAGACATAGATAATCGAAGGAGCACTACTGGATTCGTATTTTTCATGGTAGATACTGCTTTCACATGGATGTCAAAGAAACAACCGATTGTCACATTGTCCACTTGTGAAGCGTAATATGTTGTTGCTACCTCATGCGTTTGTCATGCTATTTGGCTTATAAATCTATTGAAGGAGATAGTCTTGATACAAGAAGAGCCTACCAAGGTTTGTGTCGACAACAAGTCAGCCATTGCCTTAGCAAATAATCCAGTATTCCACGATCGAAGCAAGCACATCGATATTTTTTACCACTATATAAGGGAGTGTGTTGCAAGAAATGATGTGCATGTTGAATATGTGAAGTCACAAGATCAAGTTGCCGATATTTTTACCAAGCCACTGACAAGCGAAGCCTTCATAAGATTAAGGAACTTACTAGGAGTCTCAAGATCAAGTTTAAGGAGGGGGGGGGGGGTGTTGTATCATAAACTTGATCTATTATGGGAGCCCAAACCCAAACCCAATCAAATTGGAGTCCAAGTCCATAATCAAGGTCCAACACTACAAGCCTTCTACCTAGAATCTTCCAGGGTGTGGTAATTATGCATGTGAATCATTTGATAATTTAAAATATTGTTAGAAGGATGGAGAATAATGGAGAAGAATGAGGTGTATGATTATTGTAATTTTTGATTAGTTTATTTGTGTGGTGTATGATTGTTCTTAAGTAGTATAAATACCCCTCCCTATTTTAGTTTAGGTATCAAGAAAAATTAAGATTTTGTAAGTGAATGAAGAAGCAAAGTCTTATAAGAGTGAATTGTAGTATCTTGTTGTTGAGTGAGAGTGCTTTTGTAATATTTGTTTGAATTTGAATAAAAGTTATTTGTGAGAGTGTTTCATTTCCAACCGACGAACCCATACCGCTGAATGCGTTAGTGTAGCTTCACCGGCAATAAAATTCGGCTCCCATTTTTTAACAGAGAGAAAATGACCATTAACAAACGATGGGCCATTCTTGAGAACATTTGTCATATTTTCTTAATTAGAAAATTTCACAATAAAATAGTCGTGGACGAGGTCTATCAGAGAGAAATTTTCTGATGGTTTCCAAAGTTCCTGAATTTTAGTCTTTAAGGAGTGGTGGACGATTCTCTTCCCAATAAGCTTGATAATTAAAGAGAATTTCTACGGGGAATGTAAACGGTCTGTTTCGTCCTTGGATGGTTTTAATGCCATTTATTAGGCTATGAACCCCATCTTCATGGGAGGTGATAGGATAGGGTGATGCGTGAAATTCTTTATGGGTGTCCATGTTGATATTGATAATTTGATCATTGGAAAGAAATTTACTTTTGAAACTGATTTCAGAATAAGCATCCTCAACCGTAGATGCAGAGTTATTGAATATATCGGGGGGTTTGGGGGAAATTGTTTGGGAATTAATATCTGGCCAATGTGCTGGGATCGGGTCAGTCGGGTCGGGACCGGCGGGATCGGGACAGGCGGGATTCGCCGCCGTCCCGTCCCGTTTCTGATCCCGTCGGAATCGGGTTGGGGCGGGATCGGGATCCGGATGGTTTTTTTTCTTTTTTTTCCCACATAATTTTAAAAATAACATATATATAAAAAAACTCAATAATTAAACAAGATAGTGTAATAAAAATATCCCAAAACTATTTTTGTGCCTCTTATATTATTTAATAGACATGATTTTTTTTGTAATACAAATATAATTGTCAAAATTGTAACTTTGTGGTGTTGTTCAAAAGTTGCAAATTATATAGTAAAATTGTAATTAAAAAAATTACATTTTGAAAAAATCATGTTCTAGTTTCTTGATAATTTCCTGTGGTTCTTCGGTTGGAATTGGTATTTGTTGGTCAAATTGCTCCACGTCGCTTCCACCATCTTCGGATAAGATTTCGTTGTAGTTTTCATCTTCTTCTTCGTTGATCTCCGGTTGACCGCACCTTCTCTGCTCCGCTCGTATCCAATCTCTGAATAATACTACAATCTGCAAGCTGTCTCCGGCATGAGTGTCTGTGTTCTCCTATTTGATATCTGCCGGCAGAAAAAACGCTTTCAGACGCAGTTGATGACGCTTGAATGTTCAAACCATCTCGGGCCATCAATGAAGGTGTCGGAAAGGTCTTCTCATTCCCCTCCGGTATTTCAGCAAGTCTTCACATCCTTCTTCATTGATAACTTCTTGGTACGGTACATAACCCTGCAAAACAAAAATATCCAACTCGCTAATTTGGTTAGTAGTAGAGGTACGACCGCACATTCTATTTCTGAGGCTTTCAATACTAGCCGCAGAAACAACATGTCTTTTGTGAGGTTGTGTTGAAGAAGAAGAAGATGGTATGGAAGCCGATAAGTTACTTGCATTTTCTTGTTGATAAAATCTATATATTTTTTTGCATTGGTGTTCTACGCTAGACAACACTTCTTCTTTAGTTTGTTCAATAGGTGGTGGGTGATTTAGATTTTTGGGACTTGGAGGTGGTAGTACTTCTATACAATCGTAAATAGTTTCAATTAATGATTTAGTATCGTCTATTTTAATAGTCGGATTTAATACAGAACCAATAATATAAATAGTGGGAATAGGAATAAAACATTTTTTTTATTTTGAAAAACATTTTTTTAATAGCTGCCATATAAGCTGGTTTTTCCATATATTCACTAAGTAATAAAAATATTTGAGCTATATAAAACAACATAGTTGAAATAGTAGGATAATATATACCGGAAAATTCTTTTGTTGCTTGAAAAAATTTCTCTAAAAATACAATAAGTTCGGAAATTTTACCCAATCACTATCTACAATCATATCAGCTGGATTTTGATTATGAGAGTTAAAAAATAAAGTTATAGGTTTTCTATAGTCATAAGCAACAAATAGTTGCTCGTATAAAGAATTTCACCTAGTGGATACTTCATGTGGAATTTTTCTATAAGATAGTCCACAATCGTGACAAGTTTTTTTTATTTTCTTTTCTTCGTTGTATTCTATTATTTTTAAATATAAAGTTTATAGCAAATTATATTTTACTAAGAATGTCGTCAAAAAGTGATAGACCATCCTTTACAACTAAGTTATATATATGACACACAAATTTTATATGAAAATGATTTGGAAAAGATAGAGTTAAACTATTTTTTAAAATTGTTATATTATAATTGTTAGAAGAAGCGTTATCAAATGTAATAGTCATAATTTTATCAGTTATTCCGTAATAATTGCACACTTGATAAATATTTTCTGCAATAAAAGTACCAGTGTGCCTATCATCTATATCTATGCGCTAAGATACGTTTTTGCATAAACCATTTATAATCTATCCAATGACAGGTTACCGTTAAATAACCATGGCCGTTAGTACTACGACCTATATCAGAAGTGATAGCCACTTTGCCATTAAAATGATATAATGAATAACGTAAATTCTGTTGACATTCATGTGCAAATTTAAATACATCTCTCTTAATAGTTGATCTAGGAAACCCATTAAAACAGGATTATACATATCTCTAATGAAATGAATAAATCTGGGAGATGAAGGAAATGAAAAAGGGAAACCTTCCACAGCAACTAATTTTACTATTGCTTTCCTATCTCTATGTTTATTGTAATTATGGCCTACAATTCCCACCGTCGTGGGGTTAATTTGACCCTGTACTTAGTCCGGGACAGTATGTGAACCTTGTCCCGATGGAGCGGGCATTTGCGCACCCGATTTTGAAGCCTCGTATTGGGCATACCTAGCTGGATGAGCCCTTGCTACGTGTCTCATTAAACCCCCCGTCCCATCGTGACCTTTTCCAGTTTTAAAATTTAAAACATCTTTACAAATTTTACATCTAACTACTTGATTCTCTACGTCCCTATCAAAAAATGTCCATGCATCTGATTTTAATGGTCGTTTTGCTGGACCTCGTCTCATACTAGGGGGAATATGAGGCATTTCAGTTGAAGGTGCACTAGTGGGTGTGCTGTCATCTATATTAGTGGGTGTATCATATAGATCCTCGTCTAAATTAAAGTCTTCTTGAGTTCCAGAAAATAGCTCATCGTCTAAATCTAATGGTATTGTAGGAAAATGTTCGGTATCAACAAAATCATCCTGTGTAGGAATATGATTCTGTCTAGAAATAGGATGACTAGAAGAAGTACCCTTGCCCTTGTTGCCCCTACTAGAAGAAGTCTGATCCCCTATCCGTAAGCATACGTTTAAATATTTCCATTATAAATTTATAATTATAATAATAAATAATTAAAGTAAATGAAATTAAGTGCACTAAATAAAATAAATAGACAATAATAATTTAATGAACGAACGAATGTACCAAACGCCGACGTAACGTCGATGTGTAATCGAGAGGTTGAAAATTGAAACTTTGCTCGATGGAAGATCCTCAAGCTAGTTGCCAACTTCACTCCCAAATGAATAAATAAAATTGAATATTTAGTAGACAATGTAGACTTGTAGAGAGATAGATTGAGAGAATAGAGAGATTGTAGGAAGATTTGTGAGAAAGATGAAGAGAAAATGAGGTATTTATAGTTGAGAAATTGGGTTAAAGTATAAATATAATAACTTATGGGTTAAAAATAAATATTAATGGGGTAGCGGGGTTTGGGGGAGGTGGAGGCCAAAAATGGCCGTTGCACAACGGCCAAAATGTAAAATGGTCGTTGGTGCAATGACTATTGTGCAAATGGGGGGTTTCGGGCGGGATCGGGACCGGGACTGGGTCGGGCCGAGACGGGACGAGACCATGTCCCGTCCGGTTCAAGTCCCGATACCGCAATTTTTTTTTAAAAAAGTCAGGTTCGGAACGGGACCGGGGTGGTGTCGGGGCGGGACCGGGCCGACCTGGCCCACTGGCCAGCCATAGTTTAATATTATTGTATTTCTGCTTATTCTCCAATAATTTTCTCTCTCTCTCAACAAAAAATTAAAATTATATTTCAATTATTTTTAGTGATGTTGGCAAGTTTCAACTTTCAAGTCTTCAATTTACTAATAATGTTATCGTATTTCTTTCTACTCTGTGAACTTGATAAATTCAATCCAACTCGTATTTTAATTTAATATTTAATCCTATCACATTTAATCTTATTATAAATGAAATTTAACAGTGTACTTTAATTTGCATAATCGAAATGGTAAGCGAAGCTTTTTGTCTAGGGTTTAGTAAGGATTAGAAAATCAGTGGCAGAGCTATAGTAGCGGAAGGGTGGTCAGTCGAACATCTTTACTAAAATATTACATTGTATATATAAGTCAAATATTAATTTATATAATGAGGCTGAGACTCCTAATTCACAATTCATACCACAACTAGAAACTATGGACCGTAATGCTTTAGTGCGGTCTGTAGTCTTATAGCACTGGCCACAGTTTACAAGGCGTTTACACGAATTCTGAGGCAATGCGGATCACACTTTTCAAGTGTTGAGCATACCGTGGTCCTATGGTCATTTGTGGAATAATTATTCAGACTCGATAAATAACATTTTAGGGCATTTTGTACGTATTATGTGAATGTAAGTTAGCTACTTGGCGCAACTTTGAGGGAGAGATCATCTTAATCACTGAGTTTTCATTTCTTTTTACCTTAATTATTTTTGTTAGCTTAATTTTTTTGTATTTTATTCTAGCTTCATGGGCAGCTAAACTTATATCTAGAATTGTAACCCAATCCTATTGCATGAATGTCACACCTCAAATCGGAGGGATGGGACCGGCATCGGTCCTGACGTACCAAGCACCAGCATGCGTGACTTAACAATCCATCCTAACAACAAATAGGCCAACAAGGCCGCCATGTGATAATCTGAATAAAAACAAGAGCGATATATAGTCGACAACTCCATAAGGATATACATATACGTATATAAAGGCCGACAAGGTCAACATGGAAGGTTGTACAACAAAACATAGGCTGACAAGGCCGCACAACATGACTATACACAGGTGTCTACAAGTCTCTAAGATTATCATAATGACATAAGGTCGAGTCAGGGATCTGCCATACCCAAAATGCATATGTACATAGACTTCGTAACATACCGACACACTATGGCAACTCCGAAAGGAAGGGAGTGCGTCAAACAACCGTTGAGTTGGAAAACCTACTAGGAAGGTCCTTAAGTCTGTCTACCTGGACCTATGGGGATGAAACACAGCGTCCCCAGCAAAGGGATGTTAGTATGAATAATGTACCGAATATATAAGGAAGATAAATCATAAGTAAAGGCATAAGCATAGAAGAGAGATAAAAAGAATCAACCTAAAACTCTGAATGTCACTGAGGACGCATGATAGGCATACATTTACTATATACGTATAGAACGTAGTTGAGCCACACACATACTCGTAATCTCATATTATATCAACCCATATGGGCATCACCATCATCGTCATCAATCCATAACTAACTAATCAGTGATGCTAAATACTTATATATCACGTATATAACATGTTTGTCATATGAGATACAATATACATATATACATGCATGAGGACCATAAAAAAATATTCTGAGCTTGTCGGAGTGACATAAGGTCATTGCACCTCCGACTATCGTTATGAAGCTAACATGTCATCATATGTTTCAATAAGAACTTAATAAAACTTAACATAATATGATTCAGGGAACATCTCAATAGAATGAAGTATATGAACATTTCTAGCTTAACATGAGTAGAGTCATTTTGAAGGGATGTTAATATACGTTTCATTTCTAATCGGATCATGCCAAACGAATAAAGGATAGCCTCAATCTACTGAACAATAATTACATCGTTAAACTAAGGAAACTAGTATTTGACACAACGAGCGGCAAGCTCGGTTTACACCCAATAACTATCTCTTCTTTACCCCTTTTCTCAACTTACAACACAACCAGAATATACACAAGTATATTCATATGATTTCCAGCCTTATAACTAGCACAAGAACATCACCAAACAGTCCAATGCTACACAATGACACTATGTACAACTTTCGAGTGCTATTCCACAATTTATCATCCAAACAACTTAGGTAAGACTTAGACTTGCTCAAGTACAAGTAGAATAATGAAGAACTTACCTTAATCAACAAGAAAATCCCTTGACCAAGGCCTTCTTCAACTTAGAGAAACCCCCAACGCGACAACAACGCAATAGAAGTACTTTCCGCTAGCACTACAAGACTTTTAATGTTAGATTTAAGTAGTTTGAACTTATATTTGTTCTTGAACCATGTGTGTATGCTTAGAGAGAGTTTATGGATGGCCTTGGATCTGATTTGGTTGAAAATGACCAAAATGAAAGAAGCACCATTTATATAAGTGGGTAAGGATGCACCGCCTCAAATTCACGGTACAATTCATGCCCCGTAGAATTAATTCATAGGCCGTGAAAGTGTACCGTGAAATCACCCCCCAAAATTTGGTTTCTAGATGTGATTCATGGTGGAGCCACCACTATTTCACGGTCTGTGTAATTGACCCTGCAATTTGACTTTTTGACGAACTTATTTCCTTCGATCCGTTTAACCTCTAAACCTTATGATACTTACTTACCATTAATTTAAAACCTTCCTTAGCCTTGTAGAGGGATCTTAACCTCTTTGAGCTTACGTTAGTTAACTCATGACACTATCAATGTAAAAAGTACATGGTGTAACATCCTTCCTTCCTTAGGGACATTCGTCCTCGAATGTAGAGGCGTACATGGGAAGCTACTAATCCTTAAAGGTTTTTCAAAAAACTTGATAGAGACTCTCCTATAAATTAGACTATTAGAACTTTGTCAACAAGCAGAAAATATTCCAATTTTCCTCATAAGGCCATATAGCAAGCACTATATATTACACTGTCAGATGGTTTTCCTTTGGATACTACACAATCCACCAGATAATCTCCCTTCTGACTGCTATCGATTAGACTAGAATGCTTCAATAGCGGTCTCTTTGATACGCTAGTGCTCGTGGAGGCAGAAGTCATGTTCTAGGGGTGGCGTTAAGCTCCGCTGCTTGCGTAGTGCTTTGTGCCGGAGTAGTCACAATAGCGGTGGTTCATTTGTTAACTAATTCCTAAGATACCTTGGATTTCTCTTTACTAGCGCCTCTTGCGTTCATTAAGTCTTTTCTAGGGCGGCCACACCCTTGTTTTCCAGTCTATTTGCCTCCTCTCGTCATGGTCCAGAAGGATATGTTGTGTATTGTGATGCCTCGGGAGCAGGTTTAGGATGCGTGCTAATGCAGCATGGTAAAGTGATTGCCTATGATTCAAGGCAATTAAGGAAACATGAGAAAAACTATCCGACATACAATTTGGAGTTGGCCGCAGGGTCTATGCACTAAAGATTTGGCGGCACTATTTGTATGGTGTTCATGTAGACATTTTTATGAATCATAAAAGTCTGCAATACATATTTAAGCAGAAAGAGTTGAACTTGAGACAGAGGAGGTGGCTTGAATTATTGAAGGACTATGATGTGGACATCTTATACAATTCTGGTAAAGCTAATGTTATAGCAGACGCGCTCAGTCGTAAGTCGATGATCAGCTCGACTCCGATGCAGGTCGAGAGGAAGGAGTTAGTAAGGGAACTCCATCAGTTAGCTAGTTTGGGAATCCGACTAATGGATTCGGAGGATGATAGTTTTGTGATTCGGAATATGTCAGAATCATCCCTCATATCGGAAGTTAAGGAACGTCAATGGGAAAACCCCAGTTTGAGGAAAATCAGAGAAGACATTCAACAGAAGAAGACCATAACATTTGAGATTGACGAACATGGGATTCTCAAGTACCAGGGCCGTTTATGTGTTCCAAATGTAGCGGGATTACGAGATAGAATTATGACAGAAGTCCATTGTTCACGATATTCCATTCACCCTGGATCTACTAAAATGTACCATGATCTCAAGAGCATTTATTGGTGGAACGACCTGAAGAGGAGCGTGGAAAAATTTGTAGCTCAGTGTCATAATTGTCAGCAAGTAAAAATAGAGCACCAAAAGCCAAGTGGCTTGACTCAGAACATTTAGATTTCGATGTAGAAATGGGAAATGATTAATATGGATTTTGTTACGGGTTTACCTCGCACCTATCGTAAGTTTGATTCTATTTGGGTAATTATTGACAGACTGACCAAATCGGCTCATTTTTAGCGGTCAACACTACCTACACAGCTCGAGGACTACACGAAGTTGTATGTTAAAAAGATTGTTCGCATTTATGGTGTGCCTATTTCTATTATATCTAACCGAGGTGCATAGTTTACAACTAACTTATGGAAATTATTTCAAAAAGGTTTAGGCACCCAAGTTAATCTCAGCACATCTTTCCACTCTCAAATAGACGGACAAGCCGAGTGTACGATTTAGACGCTCGAAGATATGCTACGAGCTTATGTATTGGACTTTAAGGGAAGTTGGAATGATCATTTACCCTTATTGAGTTTGCGTACAATAACAATTATCATGCTAGTATTAAAATGGCTCCATACGTGGCTTTGTACGGACAGAGGTGTAGATCACCTATCGGATGGTTCCAGGTAGGCGAATCAGAATTATTTGGGTCTGACTTAGTACACCAAGCCATAAAGAAGGTGAAACCTATCCAAGAACGGTTGTTAACCGCACAGAGTCGGCAGAAGTCGTATTCAGATGTGCGATGGCGAGACTTAGAGTTTCAGGTAGATGATTGGGTCTTCCTAAAGATTTTGCCTATGAAGGGTGTGATGAGATTCGGGAAGAAAGGAAAGCTTAGTCCAAGGTACATTGGACCATATTGTATAATTCAATGAATCGGTCAAGTAGCTTATGAATTGGACTTGCCTTCAGAGTTGGAGTTTGTTCATCCAGTTTTCCATGTTTCCATGTTGAGAGCATGTATTAGAGATCCTTCCCGGATTGTACCGACTGATGATATGAAGATTATAGGGGACTTATCGTATGAAGAGGTTCCTATTGCCATCTTAGATCGACAAGTCCGCAAGTTAAGGACTAAAGAAGTAGCCTCCGTGAAAGTTCTTTGACGGAATAAGAACGTGGAAGAAATTACATGGGAGGCGGAAGAGGAAATGATGCACAAATATCCACACCTATTCCAGAACAACGCCGAGGTTCTAGGAAAAATATAAGGTGAGTTCTAATTCTTGATATTATAATTAATGCTTAAGGGCCATGAGAAGTTTGATGTAGATGTAATCATATATGTTGTATTATATGGCCCCGTGGAAAAGTAATTGTATTTTCGGGTTACGTGATGAAGATTAGATATGTCACCCCAACATTCGAGGACGAATGTTTCTAAAGGGGAAATGATGTAACACCCCGTATTTTTGGGCGATGGTTGGAGCATATATATATATATATACGCAAATATTTAACAAGTGTGACGACGAGGATTAATAATAATTAGTTGTGTGGAAATATTTACGTGGGCCCTTGATTAATAGATAAGTTATTAGCAAGGTAATGTGTAGGGTCACAAAAGGAGGGAGTGACATGATTAGTGTCTTGGTGTCAATGAGTGACGATAAGATTTCCACATGTTAAAGTGTGTCATATTAATACTACTTATCTCTAACCTTGTTGTGTACTAACTTAATCAATTAGACATAGCAAACTAGTTCAGCTACAACAATATACTACTTACTTCTTGGGGCAGCAAGTGAGTATTAATATTAAGAAAACAATACAAGATTTTCCTCCAAAAATAGCTTAGGGGTGTACTTACTGGATTTTGTTTTACCTTTCTTTTGAGTGAAGTAAGGTGAAGACATAATAGTCCCTAACATCCTAGAGTGGTTGGTTTCATCACCGTCAGTGAAGGGTCGATAATCGAAGGTATGTTAAGGCAAATTATTTCTTTCTTTTGGCATGTTCCATGTAATGAAACATAACCGTAATATTATTCCATACATTATTCTACTCTTAGTAGTTAAGAATGTGCATGTTATTGATTCCTATGTTGAAAGCATGCCTAAATATGTTCTTAAATCCTTGTTGATGTATCTGGGAAAGATGATGATATTCCCAATGTTAGCTGAAGATACATGTTAATATTTCCAATGTTATCCGAAGGTACAAGGATAATATGTCATCTGACAAGTTCAGAATATTTCATTGTCACTCATGCATTTTCATTTGCATTATATTCATGTATTACCTTGAACCCACATGTGTTATATACACTACTATATGGTATCAATATATATATGTAGGGGATGGGGAAAAGGGAATGACGTTATATATGCGTCACCACCTGCAGCTGGTATAGATTATCACTAAAAAGAAAAATGGCCACAGAGGCCAATATGATATGATGCCCACAGAGGCCGAAATGAAATGATGCCACATAGGCTGTTATGGGAAGGAAGATGCCCTTGTGTGGCCAATATTTATATGTATACCGCATTTGCATTGTGCATAATATTTAGGCATATGTATTAGGGCCCTCAAAGGAATTTACTGTTGGTTAGCCATTTTCGTCGGTTGTTGCTGTCAGTCGTTTTTGTCAGCTGTTGGTGTTGTCGACTGTTTCTATCGGCTATTTCTATTAGCTATTTTTGTCGATTGTTCTATTTCAGATTATTATGTATATCTGTGATGATATTTCTTATGCCTGACATACTCGGTACATCAGTCGTACTGACATCCCTTTTGTCGAGGGACACTATGTTACATGCCCGCAGGTTCACGTAGGCGAGGCGATGACCCGCATTAATAGGTTGCTGATTCAGTGAACATTGGAGCACTCTCCTTATTTTTGAGTATCGGTCTAAGCTCGGTACAATATATTTTTGCATGTTCATATTGGTATGGCGGGGCCCTATCCCGACCTTTTGATGTTGCTACTCTTAGAGGCTTGTAGACATATATCCTGTGTGTAGTGGTCAGGTATGGCCTTGTCGGCCTGGGTATGTATATGTATATAAGATGGGTTGTCTGGTTGTACGATGTTACATAATTCTTTTCCAGTATATTATTATCATACGTCGGCAGGGTACTGGGTGACGGCCTTTGTGGTCGTGATTAGTTATGGATATACTTTAAGTACACGACTAGCGGTGCCCGGCGGGTGAGGTCCGGGTGCCCATCGCGGCCCTCTGGTTTGGGTCGTGACAGTAGACTTTCAAGTAGTTATGTTGCCTGAGAAAGGTGACCAGTTCTTGAATGCAAAGGTATTGAGTGGGGATATGAAAGTTAGAGTGGAGGTAAATAGGAGAGATGAATATGTCTATTTTGGGAAAGAAGATATTAAGGAAGCTGTGGAAATGATGATGGTGATGGTGGAAGTTGACAAGCAACCAGGTAAATTAATTAAGGAAAATCAGAATAAATAGAAGGAGTTTCTGTTGAACAAGGATATCCAATGTAAGTTTATTGAGGATTTCGTCAATGAAATGATGGCCATGGCTAAGGTATCAATTAACTAGGACATGTCAATGGTCATATCACCTTTCAATAGTAGTAGTCATTATTATGACAATAAAGCATTTCCCAATGTACTCTCTTCTTGTATTTTCACTTCATCAATAAAATATCAACGTGTCAGCAAATTAGTGTTTTTAAAGGTGGTATTGAAACTCGCGCCAGGGTTCGCCCGGGGGCTCGGTACTTAAAAAATGCCTTAGAGGTTCACTTGTGGACTTATTTCTTTGAGGCTTACACTCTAAGCGATCAAATGTACGCCCTAAACATGCCAAACGTCTAATGCTCGGGGATCGCCTAATAGTTCTTACACAAATAAAGTGTCAAGTTTCTTAGTTAACATTATTGACCCTCATAATTCTTTAATTAATGAATGATGCTTAATTTTTTTTCCATCTACATGAATAAGAAGATTGAGAGTAACTAGAATAACAAGCCATAATATTGCATATTTACTATTTCAGAACATCGTGAATATGACTTTGACATTTCTTTTAAAATTACATAGCGAAATTTTAATTTTACATCTTTACTCGTCACCGGTCTTCAGTCTCAAAATAATCATATTTTCTAACTTTTTAAAATGAATTTTACTCTAACAGGCATGTTGATGCCCATTAGAATTTTTCTTCATTGATAACTGCAGAAAAGAAACATAGTACTATTACATGATGATGTTGAAAATAAGAATTAGCTAAAATGAGAAATATGAATTGTCCAGAATGATCAGTTTCACTAAAAGAATCTAAGCTAGGTTGTAATCTAAGTTGCAGTCCCATCTTTGATGTCTTTTCAAAATTGTGGTGTATCCAGTATATCTGTAGCATGAGTATGAATATGTCTATCTTCATATTTGATTGATCTTCCTTGTTATGATTCTCAGATGAGGAATTTGTGATTTATCCATGTTGATTATTCTTCTTCTTTCTGCTGGAATATGTGTGAAGTTATCTATCTAAATAGCTGCATTGTCCAGGGCTTGATTTGCAAGAAAATTTGAAGTTTGTTACCTTTCCTAAAAGTATGCATGAGCTGAGCCTTTACTAACCTCATATCCTCCCTAATATCTTCAACCATATCTTTCAGTTCCCATGGAATGGTCCACAATCCCTGCAATATGTTTAGTAGAACAAGTGAATCAGTCTCAAGCTGTATCTCTTGAATATTGTTCTCTCTACAATACTTTAGAGCCTATCTAATGGCCTTAGATTCAGCTTCATTATTTTTGTTGATTCCAATGTCCTTTGCTTGTGCATACACCAAGTCACTTTTGCTATCTCGATGCAATATCCATATGAGCTCCTCCCAGAATTACCTTTGCTTGCACCATTTGTGTTACTTTTCAACCTACATGATGATGACATTTTCCACAACACCTTAGCGTAATAAACTTTAGGTCTATAGTTGATGAGCTGCTGATACATTATTTCCCAATCATAAGATAAGTACTTCATCCATGAAAACCCTAGCCTTCCTAGGTGATGTAGAGTTTGTTGAACCTGCTGTATCATCCTATGTATTGTTATAGAGCCTCCATGCTTGATTGAGTTTCTTCTTTTCCATAATTCCCGCATGATCACTGCTGGCATAACTTTGAAAATTGGCTTCATCTTTGGCTTAGAATCAGCAGTCCACCAAGCTAGGATCAGTTGCTGCAAATTACTCCTTCTGTGTTGATTCCTGCACAAAAAGCAAAATGTCTCCATAACTTTGTAGCTATGGAGGATGTTAGAAATAAATGACGTACAATTTCCTCCTTATGTTCTTCACAACACCAACATCTAGATGGTAAATTGATCTGCATCCTTTTCAATATATCATCTGTTGATATTGTACCTTTCCACACCCTCCCCATAATTTTTTTTATCTTAACAGACACTCATTTCTCCTATATGTTGTTATAATTATGTAATTTGCTCTCCCTTTGCCTTAGGAATTTCCATACAAATTTAACTGTGAACTGGCCACTAGGTTTTAACATCCAACATGGTTCATCATCCTTCTCCTCTTCAAGTGGTACTTTTATTGTATCATGAATATGTTGAGTCAATTCATGATTTAGTATTTCTTGTAACAATTTCATGTTCCATCTTCCTTCATGCACAAATTGTCTAACTTCTATTTCTTCCTCTTATGCAGCCTCTGGTATGATATAATATAAAGCTCCAAGTTTAGTCCAGTTCTCATACCAGAAGCTAGATGTACCATTCTTCATGTGCCAAAAGATATGTGGCTCAACTGACTCTCTTATGCTCACCATCTTCTTCCATGCATGAGATCCCCCTCTGTCAAAAGTCATAGTAGGATCCCATTTTTTGCAGTATTTGTTCAACATGTAGTTACTCAATAAACTCTTTCCACATCTAAAATTCCACCATAACTTGGCAAACAAAGCACTTGAGATATCAGATAATGATCTAAAACCTATCCCTCCTTCATCTTTTGGTAAACACAGCTTATCCCATGCCACCCAATGTTTGCTTTTCAAACCCACAATGTTGCTACAAAAAATATTTAGCAAATATTTTGTGCAACTGCTTGATCACACTAGACAAATGATTCATAACTGACAGAAATATGTAGGCATGGTTTGTAGCATATGACTAATCAACACGTATCTTCCACCAAATGATAACATTCTGTTATGCCAAGAAAATACCCTTTTCATCACCGTTTTGAGCAAGTCTTCATAATATATCAATTTTCTTCTCCCATAAAAAACTGGGCATCCTAAATATGTGAAAGGAAAAGTTCCATTTCTCATATTAGTATGTCTTCTGATCATATTATTAACCCTTGCAGATACCTTATGACGAGTGTAGAAACTACTTTTCTCATTATTGACTAGCAGTCCAGATGCCTTCTCATATTTTCTCATAATTTTCTTTAAAGAATATCCATCTCAAGAACAAAATAGTATTGTATCATCAGCATAGGATAGATGATTGATCCGAGGACTCTATTTTGGCATACCATAGCTTATAAACCTTGGTTTTCTTATGCAATTTATTCAGACTTCTTGCTAACACTTCTGCAATTATAATAAATAGTGTAGGTGACAAAGGATCACCTTGTTTCACTCCCCCGCTAGATTTGAAAAAATCATGACTTTGTCCATTGACCAATACTGAGTACCAGTTATTTGATATCAATCTCCATACCATATCAATGATAATTTCTCCAAAATCAAACTATCTTAGAACATTAGTAAAAAAATTCAAGATAATCTATCATAGGACTTTGTCATGTCTAACTTGATCACCACATTAATATATTTTGCCCTCGTGTTGATATCCCTGATGATCTCCTGTGCAAGTAATACATTCTCAACTATACTCATTCCTTCCCATATCCTTTCTAAGTAGATGAGATGATTATAGGAAGAACCTGAGCCAGTCTATTGTGTAGAACCTTTGACAATATGTTGTTGGAAAAGGAACTGAGACTGATTGGTCTCATGTCACTATAAGTATTTATCACCTATTTCTTAGGTAACAACACTAGATTAGTGTGTGTAATAAACTTTGGGATCTCATAGCCACAAAAAAGGCTCTAACCATCATGAGCACATCATTTTTGATAATGTCCCAACACCTGTGATAAAAGTGTCCTGTAAATACATCAGGACCACTATCACTCTCTCATTTAAGAGAAATATTGCTTCCTTTACTTCTTCATCAGTTGGTAACTCTTCCATGCTCGTTTGTTGTGCTTTTTTGATCAGCTTTGGGATATTCTTCAACAATCTAGTATCTATTTGTGTCTGATATTCTCTAAACTGTGCATAAAAAAACCTGACTACCTTAGTCCCCATTTTTGCTTCTGTTTCTAACCAAGTACCATTAGAATCTTGTATTCATTTTAAAGCCAATTTACTCCTTCTACCCCTCACATATGAATGAATTTTTTTAGTTTTCATGTCACCATCATTGAACCAATTCATTCATGCTTTCTGTTTCTAGTATTCTTCCAAATGATGGTATCTTGTTAATTCTTCCATGTGCTTGCTGCAAAAAACTTCGGTTCTCCCTTATTGGATTATTTTCAAACTTTAATTCCTTCACCTTTATTGTATCCTCAATTATGGCAATTTGCTAAAAGATATTAACATAATTATTTCTTCTCCAATCCACCAATGCCTTTTTCAGCTTCTTTAAATTGTGATGAAATACATGAAATGGATTCCCACAGAAATCTGCCTCCAGTGTTCCTTTACCACATCTATGAATGATTGATGTTTTGTTCAGAAGTTAAGGAACATAAAAGGTCTACTGATTGGTATGGAATTTCTATTACACTCCAGATGTAAATGAGCATGATCTGATCCATGCCTGATAAGATGAGATACTACAGTAGATGTCATGATATCCAATAATTGTTGATTCACCAGTATCCTATCCAGTCTTTTGAATATACAATCTTCTTCAGTTCTTCCATTCCACCAGGTGAATTTGCTTCCTGAATACCCTACATCAATCAAACCACAACTTTGAATACAACTTGTAAAGTCTAGAACTTTATTTGTTGAGACTGGTAATCCACCTTGTTTCTCCTCATTAGATATTATCACATTAAAATCTCCTCCTATAATCCATGGTAAATTAAACTGATTAGCTATATCTACCATGAATTCCCATAACTCTTTCTTTCTCCTCTATCACATTTATCATACATAACAGTAATCAACAAAGTCTGATTTATTGCAGAGTGGATAAGTCGTAGTGTTACTGTAATGACCCATTTGGTCGGTTAGACATTTTATCCTTTTACCCCTATTGACCATTCCCCTAGCATCATTAGAGTATATTCGACTTGCGGGAATGGGTGGAGCAATTTCTAAGACTTCCGGAGGAGTTTTGGATAAGGAAAATGATATTTTGGAAATCCTTAAATTAAGAAATGAAGAAGTTTGACCAAAGTCAACATCGGGGGTAATACATCTTTTTTGAAGTTTTATCGATTTCATTAACTTCAAACATGATTTATGACTTAGTCAAGTCATCAGTTCGGTTCCCGAGAGGTTCGGATGTAATTAAGGTGGTTGGTTGAGAAACTAGATTTTGAGATGGTTTGGAGTTGACCACGGTTAACATCAGGCCAAGATGAATCCATTTGGGTGTTTTTAGAGTTCGAGCAGCTTCGTATGATCATTTGAAACTTTAAGAATTAGATTTGGATTTTGTTTAGTCAAGTTTAGGTGTTTGAGTTATTGACATAAGTCGCTTGCCTTCGACGCTTCAATGTATCATTATATTCATTTGATGTTGGAATTGAGTTTTGATTGTTGGAATATATGTGTATCAAAATTTGTGATCTGTAGCAACATGAATCATCAAATTCCGACATCATATGAAGGAATTTTGCCCATTTTAGTTTCAGAAAAAATTGATGATTTTTGGTTTGCCCCGAAGCAGACTTCCGGGCGCCGAAGCGGAAATTGATCTGCCAAAGCGGAAATGACATTGTATTAAAAATTTGATTGCGTCCATTTAGTATTTTTCATATTACTTAAGTTCTAGAGCTCTGATTGAGGTGATTTTCACGGCGTTATTCTCGTCCCAACAAGGGGGTAAGTATCCAACCTTTAATTTGATGTTTCTTTAAGATTATTTCTGTTGGTTATCGACTTTATCCATGTTTGGTTGGAGAAAATTAGGGGTTTTAAACAATAAGTTGAAATTTGAGTATTCTTTAATTAATTATGGCTGGATTTCAGTAAATTCTAGGTTTTTGGCTTGTTTAAACCTTGGGTAAACTATTTCTAACATAAATTTACATTTCAATCCGGATTTTGCAAACATTCGATTTATGGGTTTTGACAAAGTCATGAAATTTGAGGCTCAATTGGGGTTAACATTCCATGAATCCTTGGATTATGACCATTTAGATTATGGGTAACGTGTTTCTAACTTAAATTTCTGATTTTTCCTTGTGGGCTCGGTGTCACTTTTTTGGTTTCAGACTAAAATATAGGAATATGAGTGTTGTTATACTCGTTTGAACCCGTAGAATACTATTATGATAATATTAAACTTGATTTCCTAATAAGTTACCATTTTGACCCTCGAGGTATGGGATGAGGTTTTAGATTTGCTTTTGACCCTGAATTCCTTACAAGACATGTTTGGTATCATTAGAACAATGTGTTAATGTAGGATTTATAATTGTTAGACATTGCGCATTCAGAGATGATACGAAAAGGGATGATGCAAGTCGGATAGTTCATGGCACCTGATCGACTTTGAGGTAGGCTACTATTTACTTTGACTAGACTTCGATAGAAGTACGTAATTAGTTATAAATATTGAGGGCTATTGGGCGTGTTTAGGGGTCCCATTCAAATAATTGCGATAAATGTTTGAATGGAAGCTGTGATGATGGGTAATTTGGGAAATCAACCGTGTGCTATGTCTGACTGCTGATTGATTGGACTTGTCTCCATTATGTGGGCTTATCGCTATTTTGTAGGCTTGTCGCCATATTTGCTATTGATATGTTTATTCATCACACATGCTTTCGATATGATATCCTGATTGTACTTGGATTACACATGTGATTACTGAATTCTTAAAAGCATGTGATATTTCTTCTATTTACTGGTTGCATCTCATTACATAGTTATTTCTTGCCTTGAACTGTCATTGCATTCATACACTCATGGTTCTGTGATGTTAATATAATAGTGGTATGGAAATGTTATGGGTCCAAGAGATCGAAAATGTGAGAATACTTATGAGATTATGGAAATATCGAGATGGTGATAATGTTACAAATGGATCGGGTTGCACACCGCAATAGTTATGATAAGGGGTCGTGAGAAAGTTGGTATCAGAGTTTTAGATTAAGCAGTCTTAAATACAAGAGCAATGTCTAGTAGAGTCTCGCGGATCGGTGTAGAGACGTCCGTACTTATCTTCGAGAGGCTATGGGACTTTTATGAAACTTCGCTTTCTTCATTCCCTTCGTGCTAAGATCAATCAAATTGGTATTTGAAACTTATTCTTCCTACTCTATCACTAATGGTGGTAACACACTCTTAAATTCATGCGTTAGTGGTTAGAAACGTATAGACATATGCCACAAGCCCAAACCATGGCTTCGAGTGTGAGACCGAGCGAGCAGACTTCAGTATTCAGGGCGAGGATGCTACTTCTGGCATGCCTTGGATGCTCTATCTTACCTTGTCTTTTATTTTGAGTCGAGAGACATGTATTCAACTTTTAGAATATGTTATTCAATTTTGGCCTATGTGCCTTTATTCAGACTTGTATCTGCTATTTAGAGCTCTAATATCGTTGACTAGATCATTGGGAGATTATGTTTGATGATTCAGACTTTTATTCTGCATTCTATATTATAATCGACAATGGTTTAAGTAATTTGTTCTATTTCCACATTTCTTTCTTATATCCTATTGTATGAGATTGGGAGTGGTTCGTCTATCGGTGGAAAAGTGTAGCCGCCACCACGGTCCTTAAAAGGATCGTGACAGTTACTTGTTGACTTGATTATGAAATAAATGTTTCTTGCCATTCATCTGTCCAAAAAATCCAAATCTTTCCTGAATAGTTCACCTTGCTATTAGTACATCCTAACTTTCTTCTATATTCCTCTAATTCTATAGGATCTTGAAATGGTTCCATTAAACTAATAAATAAATAGTGATGCTTCCTCTTTAGTTCAATTAACCTCTCACAAGATTGTTGAGTATTAACTGATCTAATATTCCAAAATATGGCTTTGTATTTCATTGAGGATTGTTGGATTTGTTCTTACTCTCCTTGTTGTTACTCATGCAGGTGGAACACTATTAGTTCTATGTTTACTTGTTGTTTGCTTCAATTTTTGAATACTTCTAGTAGATAGGTCTGCTTCCTTAGATATGTCATCAATGTTCTGAGTCAAATCCTCATTCTCATATGTTTCCTGAACAACTTGTGGATCCATTATTATTTGTTCGGACTGCCGTAATTGCTCATTGAATCCTCTACTACTAAGTTCTCATCAACATTCTCTATATCTAGTGGCTTGTACCTTCTTCTTTCTTGTCATCAACACCCTCCAACACTTTGTCAATTATAGGGTCATCAGTTTCTATCACAATATATTCTCTGCTTGTAGATTCCACTTCAACGCCTCCATTAGTATCATTACTAGTAATGTCATTTTCCTCTGCTGTTTCTATTTCGTATTGCTGGATATTATCATCCTGTTTTGCCTTGTTACTCCAGTTGTTAATCAGCTCCCCTTCTCATTAAGTTGCTTACCAAAACTAGCCTCAATCCATTGTTTAGCCGACTCCTTCTCCATTATTTTTACTCTTGTGATTCATTGTGCTTGTCAGTATTCTTTCCTTCCTTATTTGCAGTATCAACATGATTACTCTCCCCAGAACCTACAACACGTGCATCATCTGCTACCTCCTTAGTATTACTAGTTTTGGTCAAGTCTACTACCTCTTCTTCAATATTTTGCAAAGCAGCATATTGATTAGATTAAAGAGGTTGAGTCTTCTTTCTTTTCCAATCATGTTCATTCCTTCCACTTTGATGTTGACATTTGTTTTTTTTCTTGTTCCTTTTCTCTGTGAAGCCTGCATCATTTTCAACACTTGCACCTTTATCAGCTGTAGGTTTAGTTTTATTTTGTACCTTATCTATTTTCTCTCTTCTTTCTCCATCCTTCTTCTTCTGCCCTATTGTATCTGCTCTGACAATTTGCCTTGATTCAGGCTGTGAATTTCCTGATTCTTTTCCTTATATTTTCACACCTGATGTCTTCTTCTCCTTATTTTCTTCATGAGCCTTAACATATCCATCATCTTCCTCCTTTGGATATAACTCAGGGTGAATGACATAACACTTATTTTCATCATGTCCTTGAAGCTTGCACTTTTTACAATACTTAGGTACATGATCATAATTGATCTTGTCATTTATCAACAACCTCACCATTTTTCTTTTTCATACCAATGTTGATTCTTTGAGGAAATTCACTAAGTAGATCAACTTCCACCTTAACCCTCGCACAACTTGACCTGGTTCTATTTATAGTAGCCATATCTACTTGCAAAGGCTTTCACACTGCATATGCTAATGAAAACATTGCTTCTTTCACAAAGTAATTCGGAGGCAAGTATGGAAATGATATCCATGCAATTGCTATTTTAGTTTTTTTCTTCTGGATCAAACCATGGATCCCATGTAAGAGTACGCATGAGATATGACCAATTCTTACACGTGATATAGAATGCTGGCTTCGATAAGAGAGTCACATAATTTTCTAAGAATGACACTCGAATAAGTACATACCTATTACTCAATAATCTGATAATACACTTTCCTTTAAGATCACATTGTTTCAGAATTAGAGTTTTCAATTCTTTGATATCAGGCCATTCATATGAGAATTTTCCAAGGACTGCATATTGCAATTTCTCCCTTATTATCATCTGTTCAATCTCTTTTTCATCCCATACAGCCATGGGCTCTTCATGCAGATACGTAACTTTTTTCATGGGTAATGGGGGAAACTGTGGAGTTGTAGGTGTAGGGATTAGGGTTGAAGCGTATGATTGGTTTGGTATTAGGTGAGTTGGGTGTGGTATTGGTGTTGTAGCAGGCTGGAAAACCTCCATAGAAGGTTGTCCATTGGAGTGGCCATTTCCACCTGCAAGGTATGTTGTGAAAATTAGGGTTTCGGTCGTATTAGGGTTTTATGTAGAGAGAGCTTTTTAGTATATTTTTTACTCTGTCACGTCTTTTCCTGATGAGTTGGTCTCTCATATTTTCTTATATTGCTATTTGAAAGTAATTGTTTTATTCATGAAGGTGTGATGTAAAATATGATGCTGATAAAGTTTATTAATTATTTTCATTTAGGAAGGTAAATTGCATAGTTTGACAGTAATATAATTTATGAAATTGTGATTCTTTTATTGTTTTAGCGTTAAGATGTTAAAGTTGATTTTCTATGAAATTCTTGAATCATTCTTTTATTTTTGTAAACTATTAATGTCTTTCTTATATTTTTGTGTTATTATACTATTTTATTATATTATGATTAAATTTTAAAGATTCATGAGGCTTCGCCTTATGCCTCGAGCTTATACCTCGCACCATACTAAGTAAAATGTCCCACCTCGATTTCCCGTCTTTTAAAACACTGCAGCAGATACTATTCCATGTATTGCTTCAGTTATAATAATTTCATTACTATTGCCAGGGATGGACCATGTCTTACTACTGCTCATCAGAGGAATTGGTTGAAGCAATCACTAAAGAGGATGTGATCTCAGTACTTAAAAACTTACTACCAGTCAAGAGTCCAGGCATTGATGGCTTTCCTGAAGAGTTCTTTAAACAATTTTAGGAGATTATTGGAGATGATGTGGTACAAGAAGTTTTGCAGTTTTTTGAGAATGGAAAGTTGCTTAAAGAGGTAAATTGAACAACAATGACATTAATACCCAAAGTCCCCAATCCAACTCATGTTAAACAATTTAGTCCAATAGCTTGTTGTACAACTATATACAAGCTTATAGCCAACGTTTATACAACTAGATTAAAACTAGTGGTTGACTATGCATAGGACCTTCTCAGTCTGCTTTTATTGAAGGCATAAATATTCTAGATAATGTCATAATAAATTATTATTTGGTTAAAGGGTACTCTAGAAAATGTGTTTCTCCTTGGTGCCTTGTACATGTGGATATAAAGAAAGCATATGATTCTTTGGAGTGGGGATTTTTTAGAATGGTTTTGTTGGAGTTTGGGTTTCCTGTGAAATTTGTGAATTTGATCATGGAGTGTGTGAAAATAGTCCAATATGCTATTCTGATAAGTGATGGTGTTACTCCAGGAATTCAAAGCTAAGAAGGGATTAAGACAGGGGACCCTATGTCTCTTTATCTCTTTGTTCTAGCTATGGAATATTTTAACAGATCACTTAAACCGTTGAGACACAATTCTAATTTCAATTATCGACTAAGTTGTAAGAAGATGAGAGTGGTCCATATTTTCTTTATAGATGACCTGCTAATGTGTTGTAGGGCTGATAAGAGCTCAATCTAGTTGATGATGAAGGCTTTCACTCATTTCTCTGAAGTGTCAGGGTTGCATACTAACATGGCGAAAAGTTCTCTCTCTATATATATATGTATTGCCCGGATTCCCGCATGTCCTTCCTGGATATTTTTTCTTTGTAGCCTAGACAGTGGGGCAAGGGACAGTGATAGGACATTTCTGCGTTGTAACCAGTATCAGAAATATGTGGGTTTTCTCTCATGTTTTTGAGTAAACCACTGGTTAAAATATTTTTAAAGTAAAAAATGTCAGGAATCAATTTGCAGAAAATATTTTTAATGCAATATTTTGAAAATGTTTTTGATATTGTAAAGTATGCTTAATTTTTTTTGTGTATGCAAAGGAATCAATTAATTTGATGGAAGGGGTATCATAGTTTCTAGGGGACTCAGAATTCTGATCTAAAAAACTATTCCTTAATTCGCCTAGATGACAAGAATAAGTTTTTATCAGATTGAGGTCTCTAGCTTTTGGTTTTGTCAGAAAAGAGAATTTTAAATTCTTATGATAGGAATCAAAAGAGATGAAATCATTATCAACCTTATAAGGGGTAATAGGATTTATAAACGGTGTTCCTAAGATAATGGAGTTGTGTGTCTTTTACTAAGACAAATGATGTTGCTATAGAAACGCCATTGATAATAACTGACGCACTGGTTTGGGAATTGATTTCTAGCTTTGTGTTGTTAGCCACCGCTAGAGTTTCCTAGGTATTTTCATGAAATTTATTAGGTATTAGACCTGTTTTTATGCAATTCAGATCTGCACCAGTGTCAAAAAGAGAAATAGTAGTAATTCTAAAATTGCTTGAGAATTTAAGGGTTATCTGAACGAGGTATTTCTTGGACGTGATCTGTATTAAGACAACAAGGAATTCTTGTGGGACTTCTTCAATAAAAGGGTTGTTAAGAGGTTCTTCTGGATTTTCAGAGTCGGAGTTGTTGGACTCAGATCTGGATTCAGAATTATCATGGGTTTTTGAAAGGACTGTTTTTAGTAGAAGAGAGTCTTGTTCTTGTTTTTCTCGTAGAGCCTTGATCTCTACTTTGATTTGTTTCACCTCCGTCTGGAGTTTTAGAACTGGGGTTTCTTTGGATTCTTTCATCCTTTTACCCTTTTTCAGTATTTTGGTCAAGTCGTAGGTACTTTTGGAGGTATTTGGCAAAATTAAATTTTTGAAATCTTTTTTCTCGTCTGTAAAGGATTTGAGGAGTTTATTCAGATAATCCTTTTGTGTTCTATATCAATGTGCTTAACCATATCTAAACATGAATTCTTGATCCTTGGTTAAAACACAAACAAATTTTCCTTACCCATATCAGGATTTTCAGAAGAACTACTTGTGAGCAATTCATCTATTTGAAGGGCTTTGTTGTCTTCGGAAGACAGAGAAAAGTTGTCGGGTTCCGACTCGACATTTGAATCGGAGGAATCAATGAGAAAATTGGAGATTTTTGGGTCACTTCATCGTCGAGTTTCAATTCTTGTAATTTTTATTCATTTTGCAGTATTTTGATGTATGACCTTTTTGTGGCATTTGTAACACGTAATGTCCTTGTATTTGGAATCGGCTTTTTTTGGATTTGGTTTTTTGGAATGATGAGTATTTTTGTAGGGGTTTTTGTAATACTATCCTTTGGTCTTGCTGAAATCTCTCCTTTTGTAACCTCTTGAAGTACTCTTAAGGGATTTATGAGTCTTGCTACAGTTTCCTGTACAACTAGAAGAGAGTTTTGAGAAATTCATATCAAACTGTTTGCAAAAAGTTCCAAGTTCACACTTAGTTCTCTTTAGCTCCAATTTGAGATGTTTTTGTAATTTTAGGTCTTGACAGATTTTTAGACCTTCCTGTTGAGTTATTCTGACAAGCTGTCCGTATGTAAACTCACTGTAGGGTATAATCTGTTTACCACAATTCTCTTTGATTTTATTCCTAACCTTTTCTCCTAAAAAGGTAGGTAGTCCGGCCAGGAATTTCTCTTTCCAAATTGGTTTGTTGGAATCTTCCCTGAGCATAACTTTGGTTAAAAAGGTATTTTTGTACCATTGGAAATCACTGAGTTTTTTGCATTTGAGGTTGGAAAGTAACTCGACATTTTTATCTTTCAAATATGAAGAATCTCCTATGAAGTTTAAAGAGATTGTGAGAATCAAGGTTGCTACGACATCTTGTAGAGGTTCACCCTGATCATCGAGGATAGGAATTTCTTCTTCATCATTTTTGATGGAATTGATGCTATCTTCCTTTTGTTGATCAGTGAGATAATTATCCCACCAACCTTTCAATTGACCAGAGAATTATGCGATGAGTAGTTCTGCAATGGTCTTGTCTTGCGTACCATTTTGGGTTTTGTAGGCATTTACAGTCATGGTCATTTGTTGGAGAAAACCGAGAATATTGTATTCGGTCATCTCATCTATGTTCCAATCATAAATGGAAGAGGCATTGAAACGGGATTGAGCAAGGGGTTTGACTATTCCTAAATCTGGGACAGGAATAATCTGTAATTGTTGTTGTTGTACCTGTTGTATTGTTTTTGCCAATCCATATGTTTATCAAAGTTTTTTTTGTTTTGGAATTGTTCTGGAGTATCACTGTCGTCGGAGTCATGTGTTAGAGCAGTGATTTTATTGGACGATTGTGGAGTATCCGGAATAACGTGTTCTGTATTAGAACTGTTGGATGATCCAATTCTACTCAATTGATCCTGAATAGCCTGAATAAATTCAGACTTGTTTTGCTATATATTCTTGACACCATCTTTGGATACCTGAAAGGGTTTAAAGATAGGGCTTTGACTTTTCAATTTCATATCCTTAGTCGTTCCTGTGGAATCTATGGTGTCTAAAGGGTTGGTTTTTATGTGTTTTTCTACCCTGTCGAGTTGTTTTCCTAGGGTATTCAAACTGATATTGGTGAAATTGTTTTGTGCGAGGATATTTTTGGTATTTATTTTTTCATCCTTTGCTGGATTTTTAAGAGGAATCGCGTCTACAAGGCAGCCATGAATGTTTAGCTTAATACCTTGTAGAGGAGGGTGGTTGGACTGGACTTTCCTAGAATCAGCTAGGGTTTCCCACTCTGGTGATTTGTTCCTAGTTGTAACGGGATTTACCGTACTGGAAAAGGGATAATCAATGGAATTTTCGGAGGAACAATAATCGAATCAGTCAAAGAAAATGATGTTTATCCTATGTTCATTAACAAACTCGTAGAATTTTTCATGTATTTGCATCCTAGTTTTTGAAAAGGTTTTGAAGAACCAAATTCGTTTTTCTAGGTTGTATTTTTCATAAAAATCATTTTATAGGAATTTCTTATCTACTTTGAATTCTTTTTTCTAAAACACTAATTTCGTTTACTATATTTTCTGTAATCGAGGAAAAAGTCGAACTAGAAGGTTCCTTGTCCTCTATCTTTTCTCTAATATTGGAATTTTCATAAACGAGTCTTGGTATTTCGTTGGAGTAATCTACGTTTCTTAGATTGGGTAAATCTGACGTAGAATGTCTCGGTTTTGTTTTGTAAGGAGTATTTATGACTGAGGGAATATGTGAGACTCTTCCTAAGTCAAGGGTTTCTACGGAACTAGAATCATCGTATCTACTACTCGTAGATTTTCTATGGAACGATACAATGACTCTACCATCCTGGTATTGGGTTATTTCTCTGAGACGGGTATTTGGTTAGGAAGTCTCTAGAGGTTCAGGTTTAACAACATCTTCTAAGATCCATTCGTCCGGTAGGGTAATATCCTTCCATCTAATAGGTCTCGGTATGATGGTGTTAGATCTGGAAAGATCTGCTTGTAAAAGAAGGGTTTCGCCTTTCTTACTATGGTATCTGACTTTTGTAGCAAAAGCTGAAGTCATAACTTTGTAATGGATTCTAAAAATTATAGCTACAGGAATCGATCCTTCAAGCATTTGGCAATTGTGTGTCTTGATTTGTAAGACAAAGGATTTTTGGATATTTTCGTCATTTAAAGAAACTGAGAAATTTGGATAACAGTCAAAAGATATTGGTCCTGTGCAGAGACTAGACTCAACAAAACTCAATAGGGAATCTTCAAAATTTGTGAATGTGGCATCATGTAAGATAGCAAGGATTGATGTGTTTAATCCTTCCTTCGTGAGGGGTTTTATCCTTACTTGGACTAATCCAATATGGATATATTTGTAATTCCTTTCTCTGAGTTTCTTCAAGGATTTTTGAGAAAGTAATTGGATTGTTTCAAAAGGTTGAGATAATTAGATATCTCTTTCATCTGTTTTGATAGTGAAATCGGTTTTGAATAACCGGTATTTGGAATTCTTGTAAATCTGATCTCGATTTACTCTCGGTATTTCCCAATTATCAATAGATTTTTCAAAATATTGTATCAAGATTTCTTCGGTGTTTATTATCTTCTTTGAATCCATGGAAGAAGATGAACCAAGATCACAAAAAGTAGATCTGTTGAGAAACGGATCTATGTTATGGAACTCCTACGGAGAACCCAGACTCTTCCTACAATCAAAGGCCTTCCCTAGGGTATAACTGCATGCGTTCGTTGAGGACTTACCGACCCCGGACTATCCTAAGCACAAAACCTCGGAAGAACCCGAACCTCCAAAAAGGATTCAACATCTGATCTGGATAATATTCTCTCTATCTCTACCTTTATGGCTTTGATACCAAACTTAGGTCGACGATCTAAAGGAGATAACAGACATGGAAAGAATCGAGCAATACTATGTCCACGCAATGTGTGGAGCCTTGCTCCAAAAGAGAAAAGATAAGATATCTCCACCAATAAATACACCAGTTGTTGCACCACAACAACAAACAAATTTCATGTCCCCCAACTACAACATGCATTGATTCAACTTCAAAATCCCAAACAAGAAGTTGATCAAAGCTCAGGAGAGGAAAAAACCTCTCAAAATTTTACAAAAATCGAGAAAGGAGAATCTTCAAAAACCCTTTCTCAAAAACAATTTTCAAAAACTCAAAATGAGAAAGAAGAATTTTCAAAAACACTTTCTCAAAAACAATTTTCGAAAAACCAACTTGTGGTACCACAAGTCCCAAAAAAAATCTGCTCCTGAATTTTTCATAAAACCGTTTTATAAAAATATTGTCACTCTTGAAAAATGATTTTTTAATGAAGACCCTTTTTTAGCGTTGCAAAATTATTTTGGACCAGAATGGTTTTACAAATCATGGGATATTTTAAAAATCCCATATTTTTATCAGGCTATCCTTAAAATATCAGGATCAACAACAATAAAAAATAATTATTATAAAAATAACCCAGTTCCCTCTTATGTCATTTGCAAAATGCTTAATGTAATTGCTCCAAGCGATTGGGGGAATGAACTGTGTCAACTCCTAAATTTTCCAGATACCCATAAAAATGAACCATTTTTTGATATTCCATTTAATTACTGGGATTACCAACAAGCTTGGTTCAATTCCTTTTTCATTCAAAATACCAAGCGAAGCCACACTTGGCTTTTCCATTTTGATACCACATGTAATCCATCACAATTTTCAACATGGTGGAATTCATGGTGGGAGCAATTCAGATCCATCCTAGAAAAACAAAAAACCCAAGTCACTAAATCTTTCAGCCTCTTTAAATCCCAATATAAACCCTTTGAGGAAGAAAAACGATTTGTGCCACTACACCTTTTTCACACCAAATTCCACTTACCATGGGTATTTACATGGTTCGTAGATTATTCAGACAATAAAATTCCAACGATCCGAAGAAGATTCAAAACCAGATGGTGGGACAGCTTTAAAATACCATTAAGTCTCACACCACAAAAGGTCCAGGAATGGTTAAATGCCCAAAAATCCATTCCGGTACAGGCACCATTACAAACACTGGAGCACACCCTGTTCCTATCAAAAAAATCCCAGATGGCCTCAATGCTTGCAGCGGACAAAACTCCAGAAGAAATGCAAGCCATAATTCTAAAATTTGCACCGTCTTTATCAAAACAAGGCTCTTCATAAGAAGAAGAAGAATCAGAAATTCATAATGAAGACAGTCCGGTTTTTGGAAACAATGGATTCTGAAGAAAGTTGCCAAAAGAATTCAAAATGCCCGGAGTAGAGTTCAGATAAAATTCCGACAAAAGAAAGTGCCCGAAAAAGCTACTTTCAAAAAGCAAAGATTCCAACAATAATTCAAGAAAATGCCAAAAGGATGAATAGTCATTCTCCACTCGGATGAATAGTTATTCTCCACTTAGATGAATAGTTATTCTCCACTTAGATGAATAGTTAGATTTCCTTTTATTTACGAAAATGCCATGTAAATCTCCTATAAAAGGAGACTCCCTCTCCCTTAGTTAGAGAAGTTCATTTTTTCCTAAGTCTTTCTCTTTCTAAACTAGAGAGAAGTGAGAGCTCTAAAGAAAATCCCTTTTAGGTTAGATTAAAATACCTGATACCACTCATATGATTCATTTCATATGATTCATATCATATGACTCATATCATATGATCCAAAATACCATAGAAATTCTCAAGATATATCTCCTTGACAAAATACTTTGTAAATTTCAATATTTTAAATGAATATGATTATGACGGTATTACCTCCTAATCTTTTAAATACTTCATGATTTTAAATTCTTTAAATTCTGCATTAAATACTTGGTTGGTTCTACCGCCTATTTGATTTAAATTCTTGCAGAACCTTTGATTTATGGTTTCCATATCTGGAACCTTAAATTGTAAGTTAATCTTTATTTACTTTCTGCATATTTCAATTATCTTTTAATTCTTCAATACCTTATATACCAATTCCTTCCCTATCTGTTATCCCCTTTAGATCATCGGCCTAAGTTTGGTATCATCTCCATAAAGGGTAGAGATAGAGAGAATACTATCCAGACCAGATGTTGAATATATATGACTGGGGTGGACAAAACTTTTAAAGAACACATTTTTTAGAAAAAGATGCATTTTTCATAGGAGAGATGCCTTTCAGATACTTGGGGGTCCCTTTATCATCAAATACACTCAGTATTCAGCAATGTATGCCTCTGACGGAGAGGATGAAAACTAGAATCAAGTGTTGGACCAGTAAGTTCCTGTCCTATAGTGGTAGACTCCAACACATTAAGAGTGTTTTGTTTGAAATGTACACATATTGGACTCAAGTATTTTTGCTCCCTAAGAAGATCACTAAATTGATTACAAGCTTATGCAGAACATTCTTATTGATTGGAAGTGCTGAAATATCCAAGAAAGCATTGGTAGCCCCATACTCTCTGTTTACCTAGGTCTGTAGGTGGACTTAACATTATTGATGTCTATAAGTGGAACAAAGCAGCTCTGTGTAAGTTGTTGTGGGCACTTGCTGAGAAAAATGATATATTTTGGATCTAGTGAGTGCATAGCTTTTATAATAAAAGACATTTGTTGCTTGATATGGGCACCCCTAAACAAGCTAGTTGGCTTGTTAGAAAAATATTTGATGCTAGGAAATTGTTTAGGAGCAGAAATATACAGACATAACTTATGAACTATTGTAGATGTGGAAATTTAGCATTAAACAAGCATACTTAGTTATGACTCCTCAGATTCCCAGAGTTGGTTGGATGAGTATTATCTTTGGTTCAAGGTCCTTACCAAGATATCAATTTCAGACAAGGCTAGCCATGTACCTAAAGGTTGCTACTATTGATAGATTGGAGAAATGAGGTATTCATGTTACAAAAGTGTAACGACCCTTCCTATTTTTTTTTAGCTAAAGACCCTTATTTGAATATATTACTCTTCCCATAGATTCTGTGTGGGGTTTGTGATGTGCGGAGATGGATAACACAGATCCCAAGGCTCATTTATGTGATTTTCATAAGGAAAACCCAAAATAAGAATCGTAGAGTTGATTAGTTTGACTCAAAGTTGACGGGTTCCATCACTGCCGGTAGTTTCGGAGGATCACTTATGACTTATTCGAGTCATTAGTTAGCTTCTCGAGGCAATCAGATGTACTTTGAAGCCTTATTTGTGAAATTATGATATTTGGATATTTTGGGTGATTCTTTAGAAATGTATGTCTTAGCTCGATTATATAAGAAATCAATGGGGGCAAACAAGTTTATATCATTATTTACCTTGGGTTAGAATGTTTGGTTCGTGTCTGGGAGGTCCCGGGAGTGTTTCGGGTGGTTGGTGGAAGATTGGATAAATTCTCTAGTTGTTGGTTTTGGTGTGCCGTAGCAATGGCTATTTGGCCACTTTTTCGTGCCCGACTCTACAGAGGTTGGCTCGCAGATGCAGGCCTTGAGTAGTTATGAGTTTTCACCCCATGGTAGAATAAGAGGGGATGAAACCTTGATTAAGGGTGTAATATGAATTAGATTATCTTGATATTGTGAATAAGTATTGATTAATGGTAGATGATCATGTTGTAATGTTTAATTTGATAATGAAAACCCTTTTCAATTTGGGAGAAATTCTAAGGTTTAGAATTGGGGATTTTGTCCAATCTTGCAATTAAGTATCCAATTGAGCTTATATTTCATATTAATTCAAGGGTGTGACTATTTAGTATGTAATGATGCTTTGTGAATAATAAAACTTAGATTTTGGCACCGTGGTCCCGGGGTTGGATTTAGGCGTCTTTTGTATGTTTAAGGACTAAGTCCTTGTATGTGTTTTAGCTTAATATTAATGTAGAATCTATGCATGTTAGACTACAACTACTATGAGGTGTTCCGAAAGGGCAAGACGTGCATAGAGGGTTGACCATTCGTGGCTCCTGCTCGGCTTTGAGGTACGCTATGGTTTCTCTTTATAGACTTTGATAAAAGTAGGTAATTAGTTATAAATACTGAGGGGTATTGGGCATGTTTGGGGGTCCCACCTTAGCAGTTGTGATGAACACTTGGGTTGGTACCAGTGTTGAACTATAATAATGGGTGATTTGGAGAATCAACCTTAAGCTGATTTTATTGCTGTTGATTGGGTTGTCGCCATTACGTGGGCTCGTCTCCATGTTTGCTATTGTTGTGTTTATTCATCCTATTGATTTCGATATGATATCCTGATTATACTAGGATTACGTGATATTGACTTCCTAAAAGCATGTGATATTCATCTCTTATACTTGGTTGCATCTTATACATTCTGATTACATGTCTTGTATTGTGATTTGCATTCATACACTCATGGTTTTGATGATGTTGATATGAGAGTGGTATGACAATGTTGTGGGTCTAAGATACCGGAAAGATAAGAAAACTTATGAGATTGTTGGCAACATTGAGATGATGATTATACGCGAGGGGCCAGGGTGGTTAATACAGAGAAGAAGATTCCGCATCTGCACACTTGCAACATATATTGTTACAACCAAGAGCTAGGATCCGTTGAGAAATTCCAGATGATTATATGGACTTTGCGGGTGCCATATAGGTGTGCAGTTCATAGAATTTGAACGCATGTATACTCGAGATGAAATGTACTTGACATATACATTACATTCATATCATACACATATTATTTCATTGTTTACCTATTGATTGGTAAGTGGTTGGAATGGTTAATGAGACTTGGATATATTCTTGATGGTTGAGCATCGTTAATTGATCACCTGATACTTGGACTATTGGTTATGGAATTCTTCTATAATTGTGGTGACTTATATGATTTATGAACCCTTATATGGACAAAGTGACTTGTTTGATTCATGAACTATTATGTGGACAAGGTGACTTATATGGCTTACTAAATTGTTTAGTATTGAATTATTTTAGAGTCAACTTGGTATTTATCTTTATTTACGTATTATCCATCATTGTCGGCCTATGATGAACTACACTTGTTGCATTCTTTTTGGATGAAGTGACTTGTTTGATTCATGAACTACACTTGTTGCATTCTTTTTGGATGAAGATACAACGCCTTCCTCCAGTTCAGGACCTCGGGTGTGAGTCTGAGCCGGTGGATCTCTAGACTTAAGGGTGGATGCTTCCTTCCAGCATACCCTTGGAGGATTCTATCTTTCTCTGCCTTTTATTTTTATTCGAGAGACATGTTCAGACTATTAGACTATGTTTCATTTCCATTTGGCTTATGTATTTGACAGTTAGAGCTCTTGTATTATTGACCAGATTCTTGGGGGTCGTATTATTGACTATCAGACTATTTCCGCTTTTATAATATGATAAGCAGATTTATTAAGTATTTTGTTATTCTACATTCCTTATTTATGTTTGTGGTTGTTAATTGGGGAGTGGTTCACCTACCGGTGGGAAATGTGTAGGTGCCACCATAATTCTTAAAAAGTGTCGTGACATAGTTGGTATCAGAGCTTTAGGTTAAATGACTTTAATAAAAGAGCAATGTCTAGTAGAGTCTTGCGGATCGGTGTCGAGACATCCGTACTTATCTTCGAGAGGGTATGAGATATTTAGGAAACTTCGCTTTCTTCATTCCTTTTGGGCGAAAATTAATCAAATTGGTATCTGACTTTTGTTTCGTATTCTCTTACAGATGGTGAGGATTCATGCTCATGCGGTGAAAGAGGAGGCACCTGCAATGCACGGTCGCGGTAGAGGTCTTGGTAGGGGCTGAGGTAGAGCTCGATGAGATGCACCAGTGAGGGGTGGAGCATAGAGAGCTGGTCAGGCTCGTTCTAGATCAGAGTCCCCCAAGCTATATGTTGAGCGTCAGAATGAGAAGTTTGATAAGGAGTAGGGGCCAGCCCAGGATCAACCTGGATTTATAGTTACTCCGATTTGTCGCACCCGTTTTTGACTGCCCTATCCACGAAGGAGGGGGATCCGACACGGTCGCGACATATTGGGTTTTCCTGAATTAATAAGTTGTTAAGGAGTCGCCACCTAATTATTCTACGGTGAATTAGGGCACCTAAATGTTAACATAAAAATGCTATAAAATAAACTCCGATTAATGATATGCTAAACTATGAGATTCTAGGTACGACTTCTCTATTATCCTAAAGGGAAGGGGTTAGACATCCTTTAAGATCTGCTAACTTTCGGTTATCTTGTCAAACTCGGGTTAATTATTATGCTAAGGGAAAATGCATGTTTAAAAGTATAAAGTTAAAAAGATGTTGCAAGTAGTAGATTAAAAGATGCATTTTGATAACATAAAAATATTCTTGCAAAAGTAAACAAGAAAAGTAAGTTGTTTGTAATGAAAAGAAGTGATTTTTTGGAAGTCATTTTCAAATCGCAAATCAGATAAATGCAAAACCTCGTTTGCATAATTAGTAATGCGAATATAGGATGACCAAATTAGTTTGAAACAACTAATATGTCATCGCCCCGTATTGAAGAGGTTCCGGCACCCGAGTTTAGTCCCTGGCCAATTGCAAGGATTGATATGATCCACGATGAGTGGAAGATATGGGAGAACTTTTCCAATATGAAGCCTCCCATATGTTTTGGTCAGCTCGAGGAGGATGTGTTTATTGTGATCAACCATGAGAGATTACATACCTTGGGTATGATTGAGTCTTACGGAGTTTGTTTTATTACTCTTCTGCTCATGGGAGATGCAAGCAATGATGGAGAGCTTATGTTGATTATTGACCAGTGGGGTCGCCTCCACTGTCTTGGGTCAGGTTTTATCGAATCTTTTCAAAGTAATATGTATCTCTTAGCTTGCATCTAAGCAAGCGTGATGAGTTCGAGAGGTTGGAGTAGAGGGATTTGGTAGTTGTTTATTACGAGACTCGCTTTCATGCTTTGTCGCATTATACAACACCGTTGCTACCTGCAGAGGCGAAAATAGTCAGATGTTTTGTGAGAGGATTGAGTATTCCCCTTCAATTGGCTATGTTGCAGTTCGTGGCCTCTGGGGCTTCTTTTGAATCACTGGCAGAGCATACAAGGATGTTTGAGTCTATGAAGGGCAAGTTGTCCAGACAGGAGCTCGATAAGAGGGCGAGATGATATGGACAGTACAATGAGTCTATTTCTCGTGGTTATGGATAGCAGGGTAGAGTCCATCATTTGCATTCTAGTCGACCAATTCAAACAACCCTTTAGATTACAGATGGTACTTCTACGGGGTAGAGTGGTTACAATGGGGGCCAGTCTTCTAGAGGTTCTCAGTCTCAGTATTCTGACCGTGGAGGTCATTCAGGTTCTTTAGAAAAGTATGTTATTTGGATATTTTTGGCGATTCTTTAGAAAAGTATATCTTAGCTCGATTATATAAGAAATCTAAGGGGATGAACAATTTTGTAACATTGTTTACCTTGGGGTAACATATTTGGTTTGTGTTCAGGAGTTCTCAGGAGTGTTTCGGGTGGTTGGTGAAAGATTAGATAAATTCTCTTATTGTTGGTTCTGGTGTGCCGCACCAACGACTATTTGGTCGCTTCTGCATGCCCGTCTCTGCAGAGGTTGGCTTGTAGATGCAGTTGTGAGTTTCCGTCCCATTAAGAGGGAATGAAACCTAAATTTAAGGGTGTAATATGAATTAGATTATCTTGATATTGTGAATAAGTATTGATTAATGGTATATGATCATATTGTAGTGCTTAATTTGATAATGAAAACACTTTTCAATTTGGGAGAAATTTTATGGTTTAAAATTGGAAATTTTGTCCAATCTTGCAATTAAGTATCCAATTGAGCTTAGATTTCATATTAATTCAAGGATGTGACTATTTAGTATGTAATGATGCTTTGTGAATAATAAAACTTAGATTTTGGCATCATGGGCCCGGGGTTGGATTTAGGCATCTTTTGTATTTTTAAGGATTAAGTCCTTGTATCTATTTTAGCTTAATATTAATGTAGAATCTACGCATGTTAGACTACGACTACTACGAGACATTTCGAAAGGGTAAGGCGTGCGTAGAGCATTGACTGTTTGTGGCTCCTGCTCAGTTTTGAGGTATGCTATGGTTTCTCTTTATAGACTTTGATAAAAGTATGTAATTAGTTATAACTGTTGAGGGGTATTAGGCATGTTTAGGGGTCCCACCTTAGCGGTTGTAATGAACGCTCGGTAGGGTACGGGTATTGAACTATGATGATGAGTGATTTAGAGAATTAGCCTTAAGCGGATTCCGACTGTTGTTGATTGGGCTTGCCTCCATGTTTGCTATTGTTGTGTTTGTTCATCATATTGCTTTCGATATGATATCCTGATTGTACTTGGATTACGTGATATTGACTTCCTGTAAGCATATGATATTCATCTCTTATACTTGGTTGCATCTCATACATTCTGATTACATGTCTTGTATTTTTATTTGCATTCATACACTCATGGTTCCGATGATGTTGATATGAGAGTGGTATGACAATGTTGTGGGTCCAAGAGACCGAGAAGATAAGAATACTTATGAGATTGTTAACAATATTGAGATGATGATTATATGCGGGGGATCCGTTGAGAAATTCTGGATGAGTATATGGACTTCGTGGATCCCCAATGGGTGTGTAGTTCATAGAATTTGAAAGCATGTACACTCAAGATAAAAGGTATCTAACATATGCATTGCATTCATATTATACACATATTATTTCATTGTTTACCTATTGATTGGTAAGTGGTTGGAATAGTTAATGAGACTTGGATATATTTTTTATGGTTGAGCATCGTTAATTGATCACCTGATACTTTGACTATTAGTTATGGAATTATTCTGTAATTATGGTGGCTTTCACTATTTATGAACCGTTGTATGGACAGAGTGACTTGTTTGATTCATGAACTAGTATGTGGACAATGTGACTTCTATTACTTACTGAATTATTTAGTATAAGATTATTGAGTGTCAACTTGATATTTTTCTCTATTTACATATATTCCATCGTTGTCGGCCTATGATACCTACGGGGGTACGTTGTGTATTGATGGTACATTTGCTGCATTCTTTTTGGATGAAGATACAACGCTTTCCTCCAGTTCGAGACCTTGGGTGTGAGTCTGAGCCGGTGGATCTCTAGACTTCAGGGTGAGGATGCTTTCTTCTAGCATACCCTTGGAGAATTTTATCTTTCTTTGTCTTTTGCTTTTATTCGAGAGACATGTTTAGACTATTAGACTATGTTCCTTTCCATTTGACTTATGTATTTGACAGTTAGCTCTTGTATTATTGACCAGATTCTTGGGGGTCATTTTTTCGACTATCAGACTATTTCCACTTTTATATTATGATAAGAGATTTATTAAGTATTTTGTTATTCCACATTCCTTATTTATGTTTGTGTTGGTTAATTGGGGAGTGGTTCACCTACCGGTGGAAAATATGTAGGTGCCACTACGATTCCTAAAAGTGGTCGTGACAAAAAGGTTGTGTTCTCTCTGAATCAAGGGATAAAGAAGTATTGCCTCACTTATTCTTTGACTGTGTGTACTCTACGTTTACCATACTTATTTTTTTACTATGTGTACTCTTGATATAACTGGGGAAACTCTTTGTCTAAATAGGTGAAAATAGGCAAGTACAAAGTTGGATGCAAGAAGTCAATTGGATATCACAAAGAGTGAAGGGCAACAGAGCTCGAGTAGACATATTGAAGTTCCTGTTTATAGCAGTAGTTTACCATATTTTGGATGAAGGCAATGCTAGGAAATTTCAAGGCACAAAGAGATCAAGTCAGGATAGGATAAGGGAAATTGTGAGGCAGCTGCACCTGAGAGGAAACCAACATCCCAAATGGAAGCAAATGTTAGCACAATTAAACAGATATCCAATATAAGTTAATTGCAATTTTGATACTTTGTATAGATAGAATATAGAGTTTCATTTTGAGGTCTAGTTCTAGAGTACAATGAACTAGCAGATGTATATGTTTCACTTGATTAAATAAAATTATTATTGTTTTGACAAAAAAAAGTCATAAAAATGGAAGTCATTTTTGTCATCTTTTTTAAGCTAAACCAACTAGCAAGTTGTTGTTGGTATTTTATTGCAAAAAAAAAAAAAAAAAAGTATTTACAGAAGAAAATAAGGAAATAATAAAAGAAAACTATCCTATGACATGAAACCTGAAATATAGGTAATGTCTAAGAAGCAGAATTTTCAACAACTAATTTCAGCACTTCAACAAATCTTCTGCTTTGGATTGATTCCATTATTAGTCACCTTAGAGCTCTCACTAGGTGCTATGGAATAAATTCCCGATGAAATATATTTAAGAAAAAGTAAGCACTTTCTTTTGATGTTGAGAGTAATGCTTCTGAATTCTGCCTCCAAATTATGCCTCTAAGTGACATTGAAAGTTATTCACCCAGTTATTCTTGATATGATGATTTGCCTTCAACTGACTGTTTTGGATGCCTAATAAGATCATGCTAATAGGTTGAACATTATCGTTAATACCATACATTAGATAGGATAACCTTAGATAACCAAACGTTTATCAGCCTTTTCAATATAATCTTCCTGTTAACTTGTCCTGATCATGTTGTCTATTACGGACTAATATTTGTGTTATCAACCTATTTTCTGGTTAATTTTTTACTGATGTAGCTGGTGTTCCTCAGTCTGGTTCCCTATTGCTGTATGTTTTGTATCTGAAATAAGGCATCATTGCCTTATCACTATGTGGAATTCTTCTTGACTCGGCTGGTAGCTCCTGAAAGTTCTGAATCTGGATTGTACTTGCAAAATCAAAAATCATGTTAGCTAAAAAATCTGCAAGTGCATTGCCTTCCCTAAGGATGTGAGTAAACTGTACTTGGCCCCTCTTTCTTCAGTAGTTGATCTTGTTAACCTCCATGCTGACTTTCCAAAGTATTTCCCATTCTCCTTAAATTATATTAACCATGGTTAAAGAGTATATCTCTATCACAACATGTAACTATTGATTCTACACACAGTATTCAATCCTATTTTATATTGCCAAAACTTCTGCATTAATGTTAGTAGTGTCAGCTAGCCTACTTGTACCTGCAAATATTAGATCTCCCAAGTCATCTCTAATGCAGAATGTTGCTGAACTCATCCTTGAATTGCCCCTTGATGCCAAATTTGTATTGCACTTGAACCAGCTTGTTGAAGGACATCTCCATTGCACCATCTTGTATCCCACTTTTAGTTTGTATCCCTCCATGTACTGCACTAGCTATGGCCAGTTATATGGAACATTCTTCAACCAATGATAAATTATTTTTACCGTATTATGAAGATTGTAATTGATCTCATATAACACTTTCTTTTTGTTCATATTATCTCCATGCATTATAGAATTCCTTCTCTTTCAGAGCTACCAACATATAAAAGTTGGTGCTGCCTACAGAATTTGTTTTATCTTTGGATCACATTGCATATCCCACCATTTCATCATTGCATGTTGAATTTGGATCATTGGACCAATAATCCCTGCTACACTTGTGTAGTATTGCCATATTGTTGCTGCAATTCTCCAGTTAGAAACAAATGTTGAACTATTTCTTCCTGTCCTGGAAGGTCACAACGTATACACCTTGATGCTATGGTTATTTTCATTCTCTTCAGCACATCATCAACTGGTAACCTGAATTTCTACAGCCTCCATAAAAAGAAGGATACTTTGAAGGGGACTCCCTTCATCCACAGTCTTGAAAAATAAACTAAGGTTTGATCTTTTTGCCTTAATAGATTCTAAGCACTTCCTATAGTAAAATTACCTGTGTTGGTGAGGATCTACCAAGGTTTATCCTTCTTATCTGATTGTTTCAATATACACAGTGCAGACTCTACATTTCTGATTGTTTCAATATACACAGTGCATACTCTACATGATCCAAGATATCAGTTGGTAATTTTTCTTGTATTTTCTGAGTACCCCAACAACTTGAAGCCATAAAGTATGACAGTTCTTCAATATTGTTATTAATATGAAATTTTGATGGTCTAATCTAGATGATTGAATCAACTTTAGTCTAATTATCCTCCCAAACATCACATGTTCAATTTCATGGTTTCCACCAAATTAGTTGATCCACCTGATCTCTTACTTCTAGAATCTTTTCTATTATTGAGAGCCACATTTCCACTGTACCTTAGTAGGTTTGAGTATCTCACGGTATGTTTTTCATGTGAAAGTTGATCATAAAGAGTTTTATGTCCTATATCTACACCACAGCTTGACAAATAGAGTTTTAGATACATCATATAATGATCTAAATCCTAAGCCTCCTTCATCTTTTGGTAAACAGATATTCTCCCATGATACTTAATGTTTGTTTTCTCCCTTTTCCTTGTTACTCCAGTAGAACCTTGCAAATATCTTATACAATTCACTTCTAGTATATTTTGTAGGCACTACTGATGAGAGCATATAAATTGGTATACTTTTAAGGACACTATTAATGAGAATCACTTTTCCTCCATATAATTGAAATTTACCTTTCCAGCCTGAAGCTTGTTCTTCACCTTTTGATGAGCTCATTATAATATATCTTCTTCTTTCTGGAATGGAAAATTGGACATATCAGGTACTTCAAAGGGAATTGTTTCCTTTTGAAACCTGTAATCTGTTCCACCTGTCAAACCACGTTTCATGCCACCTTTTGATACATATAAAATGCACTCTTATCCTTATTGATCATCTGCCCTGATATTGTCTCATACTCCTGCAAGATTTTATGATCGTCTTTAATGACTCTTTTTCTATAGAAGCAAACATTATTCCATCATCTGCATATGCTAGATGATTGATGTTGTGAATCTATTTTGGCATATCATATCCCACATAACTACTGCTGTCAAATACTAAATTTAATGCTCTATAAATGACTTCTGCAGATATGATAAAAAAATGTTGGTGATAATGGATCACCTTGTTTAACACCCCTAGTTGAATGAAATAAACATTTATCTTAACCATTAAGTAATATGGAATACCAGTTATTTGCAATGAGCCTCAATATCATGTCAATGAACTGCTCTGCAAATCTCATCCTATTAAGTAGCTTAGTTAAATATGCCCATGATGCTCTATCATATGTCTTCGCTATAACTAGTTTGATCACCACATTGGCTGGTTTTCCCCTCTTTCAGATATCTGTTATAATTTCTTGTGTCAACAATCATTCTCTATGATGTTTTTCCCTTTTACAAATCCTGATTGGTTTGCTAAGATCAACTCTGGTAACAGAGTTTTTAATCTGTCATGAACAACCCTTGAGAGAACCTTATTAATAAAATTACTTAGACTTTTAAGCTTTAAGTCTGAGTAACTTTGGACCATATCCTTCTTTGGAAGTAACACCAGGTTTATATGAGTGACTGACATGAGAAGAGTGCGACTATGAAAGAATTCAAATACTATGTTGTATACATCCGTGCCTATGATCTCCCAAAAAGACTGATAGAACAATCCTGAAAAGCCAACAGGCCCACTGGCACTGGAACCATTCAAGTTAACATAGTTGTCTTAACTTCCTCCAAGCTTGGTATTTGACATAGTAGTTCATTCCTGACATGATTTATCATCTGTGGAACATGTGACAACAATCTATCTCTATTATCAGCAAAGTCTTCTTGTGTGAACTGTTTTAAGTAAAAGTTCACAACTTCTGTTGCCATTAGATATCATCTTCAATCCATGTCCCTTCTGAGTCTTGGATTCTTTTAATCTGCAATTTCTTTCTTTTTCCTTTCACCAGATTATAAAAGAATCTTGTGTTTCTATCTCCATATACAACCCAATCCAGTCCAGCCTTTTTTCTCCAGTACTCTTCTTCAAAGTGTAAATATTTTTTCATCTCAGCCTGGGTTTTCTGCAATACAATTTTGTTCAAAGTGCATGGATTTTATTCAAACAGTTCTTTATTTAACCTTACTATTTTCTCCCTAATGTTCAACTCCTTCAAAATGTCTCCAAAAGCTTCTATGTTCCATCTCGATAAGACACATTTAAGCTTTTTTAACTTATATTTGAAATTAATGAAATGATCATTTTTTTCGTAATTAGACCAAATTTGTCTGACTGTATCTAGAAAGGATTCATGCTCAATCCAAAAATTCAAGAATTTAAAATACATAATATGATCTTGAGTTGCTTCATCATAAGTACATAATAAAAGGGCATGGTCAAAACCAGTCCTTGCAAGATGTTCAAATTTAATATTTCCAAATCAATTATACAGAATATTATTCACCAGTATTTTATCTAATCTTTCAAATATACAGTCTTCTGCAGCTCTACCATTCCACTATGTGAAGGGTCTTCCCTTGAAACTAACTTCTTCAAGGCCACAAGAATTAACACAAAAAACAAAAACTTTCACATATTGAGGTTGAACAGGAATGTCACCTATCTTTTCTTCCTCATTCATCACTATATTAAAGTCTCCTCCAATCATCCAAGGATAATTCATATTGTAACCAAGATGGTAAATGTTATCCCATAAATTCAGCCTCTCTATATCATTACATTTAGCATATACTAGAGTTGTAATCATCCGCCAATTCAATTCTTGAAAGAAGAGCTTTAATGTAATTTGTTTAGTTGTATCTATTAATCCCTCCACCTCTATATTATCTGTCACAAAATACCAACTCTCCATTGCAATTAGCATTTTCCACATTCATCCTTAACTTCCTCATGTGTTGTTAAATATGCCTAGCCTATTGAAAAAGCTCTATGAGAGATATTAAAAAGAATTTATGTGTTTGTTTAGCATTTAAAGCCTATGAAAGTGCTTTTGAGTCTTCACTAATCTATTGTTCCATATAGAAGACTTCATCATCATTTAACACTAGATTTAGCAGTTCTCTTTAGTAACACCCTAGTGGGTATTTTCTTGTCATTAGGGCTATTCTTATTACCCTTCTTCTGATCTTTATTGTTGGATTTGTTCTTTCGGGATACACCAGCATGCCTATACACATTCTCCTTCATCTGCAGAATATTTCTCATTTATCCTCCTTATCACCTAGCCAACATTCTCCTCCGTTGATGTAGCATGTAGCACTTTGTTTGGTATGTTTTTCCTAACTACCGTCATACTTCTGATTTCTGCATTGGTATTTATAGTAATCATTGCACCCGTTGTAATATTAGGATCCACAGTCTGTTTTATTAGAAATAATCTTATTTCTTGATTAACTGTGGTTCCAGAACTTGTCTTAGATTGTTGAACCTCTTCATTTCTAGAGGAAACACCCTTCTGACTTACCTCATGTTCTATTAGAGTTTCTTCATTATTATTAACTACCCCATCATGTTTCTCCTGAACTTTCTCAGATTCAGTAGCCTCATCAACAATATGGTCTTCTTCCTACTGGTTTGGGATGTGTATATGCACTGCATCTCTAGCTGAGTCATTCCTCTCAGCCTATTTCTCTGATCCCTTTAAATATTGTATGTGCTTGTCAACACCTTTAAAGCTTTAGTATCAACATGAAATTCATGTTGATCCATAACATTTTCCTCATCATTACTTGACATCTCCTATAAAACTTGTACATCTTCTGACTTTTCTGCTCGATCAGCAACATCCTCATTAACCTCTTTTGAATCTTGCAGCCCACTAGACTTGTTTGTTTGATCAACATTTCCATCCATAATATAAATAATATCATCATCAATCCACTTTGAAGTTTTCAAATCATCAGACTTATCTGTCTGATCAACATTGTCAGCAGTATTCTTGACAACCTCATCTGCACCTGTGTCTATCTCCCTGCTGGTCTGCTCCTGATCATCTTCCCCCAAGATGTCTTCTCATATGATTTCTCCTTATTGATTTCATCTTCTTCAATCTCTTATTCCTCCACTTTTCATGTCTATGTTTTAGTGTGGGAACCAACATCCCCTAGTTCAGTTGCCCCTTGATTATTAGCAAAAGCTTGCTCCACCCACCTTTTTGTAGTGTCATGAGTTTGTTGCATAGGTTGATTCCCCTGAAAGTTTGAAGAATCTCATGCCTCAGCATTATTCCCTTTTTTTTTTCTTCTATGCTCAACTTCAGATTTGTGTTCACCTGGTTCAGCATTGTTCCCTTCATTCTCCTTTGTTATCCCAACTTCACCATTGTGCTGATTTATTCCACTGTGTTCATTCTCCTCAATAATGTCTACGAGATCAAACTTATTCTGCACATTTACTTGCTCTAGAGATCCTTCCTCCTTGTTACATCCTTGATTAACACCTGGATACTACACCATTTTCCCCCTTGATAAGACTTTAGGTAGAAATTTCATAGTAGGAAAACTTCTACCATGAAACCAATTCTAAGGCTCATGTTTATCCTATATTTTACCACCTTCTCTCCCTTTGAATGAGAAGAATTAAGAACTTCAACCTCTGTGGACTTATTCAACTCAGGATACAAAACTCGACATTCATCATAAGAATGACCTCTGCAGTTACATTCAGTGCAATACTTGAGAAGAAAATCATACTTAATTTTCACTTTCACCCTTCTAACCTCCTTTGAATTTTCATCCTCTATCTCCATCATGACAAACTTAGACAAATCCGTAAGTAAATCGACATGCATATTTACCCTAGCACAACTAGGCCTTGTTTTATTAATGGTAGCCATGTCTAATTGTAATGGCTTTCCCACAGCAGAGGCTAACACAAATAGTGATTCTTTTACAAAAAAAGTAGGAAACAAATTTGAAAAGGATATCCAAACCATTGCTTGTTCATGGGTAACAACGCTTCCTCTGACGTGCTGGGGGTAGGAAAAGTAGTCCTGAAGATGACTTCTGGAAAGGAGCTCACACTGAAGGAGGTGATGCATGTCCCTGAGATTAGGAGAAATTTAATTTCAGGTCATTTATTGGTTAATGCTGGTTTTAGGCTAGTATTTGAGTCCAATAAGTTTGTAATCACCAAGAATGGAACCTTTGTGGGAAGAGGCTTCGTCTGTGAAGGCCTCTTCAAAGTTAACACCATGTATGTAATACGTGCAAGCAATAATATTGAAGCTTCTTCTTACTTGCTTGAGTCCTCTAATTTATGGCATCATATATTAGGACATGTTAACTACAAGTCCATACAAAGGTTGGTTAAGTTGGAGTTGTTGCCGTCTATCGACGTAAACCCTCAACATAAGTGTGAGGTGTGCGTAGAGACAAAACTCACAAAGCTTCCTTTTCGATTCATCGAAAGGAATACTGCTCTTTTAGAACTCATTCACATAGATATATGTAAGGCTGGCCAGTTGGTCGGGTCCAGCCCCGAACACGACTATTTAAAAAAAAAATCACGATAACGGGACTCGTACCGGGATGGGACATGGTCTCGTCCCGACCCGTCCCGGCCCGCCTGTCCCGACCCGATCCCGCCCCCTACCCCCTTAATATTTATTTTTAACCCATAAGTTATTATATTTACATTTTAACCCAATTTTCCAACTATAAATACCTCATTTTCTCTTCATCTTTCTCACAAATCATCCCTACAATCTCTCAATACTCAATCTATCTCTCTCTACAAGTCTACATTGTCTACTAAATATTCAATTTTATTTATTCATTTGGGAGTGAAGTTGGCAACTAGCTTGAGGATCTTCCATCGAGAAAAGTTTCAATTTTCAACATCTCGATTACACGTCGACGTTACGTCGGCGTTTGGTACATTCGTTCCTTCATTAAATTATTATTGTCTATTTATTTTATTTAGCGCACTTAATTTTATTTACTTTAATTATTTATTAGTATAATTATAAATTTATAATGGAAGGATTTAAACGTATGCTTACGGGTAGGGGTCATGCTTCTTCTAGTAGGGGAAACAAGGGCAATGGTCCTATTTCTAGACAGAATCATATTCCTACACAGGATGATTTTGTTGATATTGAACATTTTCCTACAATACCATTAGATTTAGAGGATGAGCTATTTTCTGGAACTCAAGAAGACTTTAATTTAGACGATAATCTAGATGATACACCCACTAATGTAAATGATAACACACCCACTAGTGCACCTTCAACTGAAATGCCTCCTATTCCCTCTAGTATGTGACGAGGTCCAGCAAAATGACTATTAAAATCAGATGCATGAACATTTTTTGATAGGGACGTAGAGAATCAAGTAGCTAGATGTAAAATTTGTAAAGATGTTTTAAAATTTAACTGGAAAAGGTCACGGTGGGACGGGGAGTTTAATGAGACACGTAGCAAGGGCTTATCCAGCTAGGTATGCCCAATACGAGGTTTCAAAATCGAGTGTGCAAACGTCCGCTCCATCGGGACAAGGTTCACATACTGATATTGTTCTGAACCAAGTACAAGGTCAAATTAACCCTATGACGGGGGGAATTGTAGGCCCTGAATATAATAAACATAGAGATATGGAAGCAATAGCAAAATTAGTTGTTGTGGAGGGTTTTCCTTTTTCATTTCTTTCATCTCCCGGTTTTATTCATTACATTAGAGATATGTATAATCCTGCTTTTAACGGTTTTCCTAGATTAACTGTTAAGAGAGATGTATTTAAACATGCACATGAATATCAACAGTATTTACGTTATTCATTATATCATTTTAATGGCAAAGTGGCTATCACTTCTGATATAGGTCGTAGTACTAACGGCCATGATTATTTAACGGTAACTTGTTATTGGATAGATTATAAATGGTCTATGCAAAAACATATCTTAGCGTATAGATATATAGATGATAGGCACACTGATACTTTTATTGCAGAAAATATTTATCAAGTGTGCGGTTATTACGGAATAACTGATAAAATTATGACTATTACATTAGATAACGCTTCTTCTAACAATTACACTATTACAATTTTAAAAAATAGTTTAACTTCATCTTTTTCAGATCATTTTTATATAAAATGTGTGTGTCATATATATAACTTAATTGTAAATGATGGTCTATTACTTTTTGAAGACAATCTTAGTAAAATACAATTTGCTATAAACTTTATTTTTAAAAATAATAGAATACAACGAAGAAAAGAATATAAAAAAAACTTGTCAAGATTGTCAACTACCTTATAGAAAAATCCAGAAGAAGTACCCACTAGGTGGAATTCTTTATACGAGCAACTACTTGTTGCTTATGACTATAGAAAACCTATAACTTTATTTTTAACTCTCATAATCAAAATCCAGCTGATATGGTTGTAGATAGCGATTGGGTAAAAAATTTCGAACTTACTGTATTTTTAGAGAAATTTTTTCAAGCAACAAAAGAATTTTCCGGTATATATTATCCTACTATTTCAACTATGTTGTTTTATATAGCTATAATATTTTTATTACATAGTGAATATATGGAAAAACCAGCTTATATGGCAGCTATTAGAAAAATGTTTATCAAAATAAAAAATATTTTATTCCTATTCCACTATTTATATTATTGGTGTTGTATTAAATCCGACTATTAAAATAGACGGTACTAAATCACTTATTGAAACTATTTATGATTGTATAGAAGTACTACCACCTCCAAGTCCCAAAAATCCAAATCACCCACCACCTATTGAACAAACTAAAGAAGATGTGTTGTCTAGCGTAGAAGACCAATGCAAAAAAGTATATAGGTTTTACCAACAAGAAAGTGCTAGTAACCTACCGACTTCCATACCATATTCTTCTTCTTCAATACAACCTCACAAAAGACATGTTGTTTCTGTGGCTAGTATTGAAAGCCTCAAAAATAGAATGTGCGGTCGTACCGCTACTAACCAAATTAGCGAGTTCGATATTTTTGTGTTTGCAGGGTTCTGTACCGTACCAAGCAGTTCTCAATAAAGAAGGACGTGAAGACTTGCTGAAATACTGGAGGGGGAATGAGAAGACCTTTCCGACACTTTCAATGATGGCCCGAGATGTTTTGAACATTCAAGCGTCATCAACGGCGTATGAAAGCTTTTTTTCTGCCGGCAGATATCAAATAGGATAGCACAGACACTCATTAGCCGGAGACAACTTGGAGATTGTAGTATTATTCAGAGATTGGATACGAGCGGAGTGGAGAAGGTGCGGTCAACTGGAGATCAACGAAGAAGAAGATAAAAACTACAACGAAATCTTATCCGAAGGTGGTGGAAGCGACGTGGAGCAATTTGACCAACAAATACCAATTCCAACCGAAGAACCACAGGAAATTATCAAGAAACTAGAACAGGTTTTTTTTCAGAATGTAATTTTTTAATTGCAATTTTACTATGTAATTTCCAACTTTTGAACAACACCACAAAGTTGCAATTTTGACAATTGTATTTGTATTACAAAAAAATCATATGTCTATTAAATAATATAAGAGACACAAAAACAGCCTTGAGATGTTTTTATTACACTATCTTGTCTTGTTTAATTATTAAGTTTTTTATATATATGTTATTTTTTAAATTAAGTGCAAAAAAAAAATCACTCGTGATCCCGATCCCTACCCGACCCGATTATGACGGGATTGGGATTGGGGTGGGACTTCGGCAAATCCCACCTATCCCGATCCCGCCCTTTCTCCCGTCCCGCTCCGAACCGATCCTGCCGATCCCGAGCCCAGCCCACTAGCCACCCCTAGATATATGTGATTTGAACTTTGCACAAACTAGGGGACGGAACAAGTACTTTGTGACATTCATTGATGATATCACAAGGTATTGTTACCTTTACTTGCTGAAAAGTAAAGATGAAGCATTCCGACGTTACAAAGCAGAAGTTGAAAACTAACTTAGCATGCAGATTAAATCCATTCGTAGCGATAAAGGGGGAGAATACGTAGCGCCGTTTGAGGAATATTGTGCCGAATCGGGCATTGTTCATCAAATGACGGCTCCATACTCACCTCAGTCGAACGGTGTTACGGAACGCAAGAACCACACATTGAAGGAAATGATGAATGTCTTACTCATCAATTCAGGTCTTCCCCAAAACATGTGGGGAGAAGCCGTCCTTACCGCTAATACGATTCTTAACAGAGTCCCACATAAGGGTAAGGACAAAACTCCATATGAATCATGAAAAGGAAATAAACCTACCTATAAATATTTAAAGGTGTGGGTTGTTTGGCAAAGGTCGAAGTGCCCAAACCAAAGCAGGTCAAGATTGGGCCTAAGACTATAGATTGCATTTTCATCGGGTATGCAAATAACAGTAGTGCTTATCACTTCTTAGTGCATAAGTCAGATATTCCAGATATCCATGGGGGTACAATCATAGAATCAAGGAATGCTCAATTATTTGAGGATGCTTTTCCTAGAAAGGAAAAAGACATGACCTCTTGCAAACGAAGTTATGAACAAAGCTCTCAGGAACCAGGAGTCATTGACTGCCCAGATCTTGTGGACTTCGAAGTGGCTGAATATCCGAAATCTAGTGTTCCAGATTCTCAGAACTTGGAGACTCCAGAGATGGGACAAAGGCGAAGTAAAAGGGCCAGGAAGGATAAATCCTTCGGTCCTGACTTTGTAGCTTATATGGTTTATGACGAACCAAGGACAATTGTTGAAGCATTGTCAACTCCAGAGGTACCTCTCTGGGAAATAAGCTATTGAGAGTGAAATAGACTCCATCCTGCATAACCATACTTGGGAGTTGGTTGATCTTCCTCCGGAAATAAATCGTTGGGTTGTAAATGGATACTCAAACGGAAGTATAAAGCAAGATGGGTCTATAGATAAGTACAAGGCTAGGTTGGTAGTCAAGGGCTATCGGCAGAAGGAAGGCCTTGACTATTTTGACACGTACTCCCTGGTGTCTCGGATGACGTCCATACGGGTATTAATTGCGATCGCAGCGTTACGTGACCTTGAGATACATCAAATGGATGTCAAGATAGCCTTTCTAAATGGTTATTTGGAAGAAGAAATATATATGGTACAGCCTGAGGGGTATGTAGTTCCAGGGCAAGAGAAGAAAGTCTGTCGACTTTTCAAAGCTCTGTACGGGCTGAAATAAGCCCCGAAACAATGGCATGAAAAATGTGATAGTACTCTACTATTGAAGGGTGTCTCCATTAATGAATGTGACAAATGTGTCTACACGAAAGGTAACTCTGACTCATTTGTCATGATATGCATGTACGTAGATGACATGTTGATCACAGGGAGCAGTCCTAGCTTGATCCTAGAGACTAAGAACATGTTGAAACAATGGTTCGACATGAAGGATATGGGTATCACAGATGTCATCTTAGGGATAAAGATCTCTAAGACATCTGATGGACTGATCTTATCTCAGTCTTACTACATCGATGATGTGTTGAGAAAGTTCGAGATGTTTGACAGTTCGCCAACGAAGTCACCACTGGATAGAAATAAAAAACTTGATAAAATCGTGGTTCACCCGTATGTCAGGAGCAATATGCACAGGTGATTGGGAGTTTTATGTACATAACAAACTGCACCCGACCTGTTATTGCTTATGCAGTCAACAAGTTGGTTAGGTTTACCCATAATCCGAGTAATGATGATTGGAAGGCGTTGAATCGGGTATTACGATACCTGAAATACACGCTAACTTATGAGTTGCATTATTCGAGATATCTAGCTGTACTATAGGGGTACAGTGATGCAAACTAGATATCCGATATAGAGAACACCAAGTCCATCAGTGGGTATATTTTTACAATTGGTGGTGGGGCTGTGTCTTGGAAATCCTCTAAGAAAACTTGCATCGCCCGATCCACGATGGAATTAGAGTTTATCACTTTAGACAAAGCAGGAGAAGAAGCTGAGTGGCTTCACGACTTCTTAGAGGATGTCCCTTATTGGGACAAATCCGTACCTTCTGTAATGATCCACTGCGACAGTCAGTCGGCTCTAGGAAGGGCACGAAGTTCTATGTACAACGGCAAGTGTCGTCATATTCGACGGAGGCATAAGACCATTAGACAGCTGATCACCATGGGTATAATATCCATTTATTAAATAAAATTAAAGGATAACATAGCGGACCTACTGACAAAGGTTTTACCCAAGAATCAGATGTTCTGCATGTCTAGGAGAATGGGCTTAAAACCCAAGCTATAAGGACCAATACGGTGGTAACCCAACCTTACTGACTGGAGATCCCAGGAATTAGGTTCAATGGGAAAACTAAGCTGTAAAGGTTCAGTTGAATGATTCAGTGGAAGCATGAGCACTTCGGATAGTGATTACTGTAATGAAGAATCAATCCAAAGCCATTCCCGCGATAGACGTTAAGTGCTATCTGCAGTGTGGGTAAATGTTAAGTTTTCAAAACCTTTAATGATCCTCAACAGTTGAGGTTAGGTTTGGGAAAACTTTTAATTGTTCCTAACACTTGTAAAGTGGGGTATAGAAGGATATCTTGTAGGAGACCACCTATTTAAGTGCGAGGACAGGTCACCTCAAATGAACGCAATTAAGAATCCAAGAAGTGTCCACGGCCACAACGGACAAAACATTATGAAGAACAGAGTAAGAGAAGTTGTTGTGTTGGTACCATTGACTTGGCTTACACTAAACACTGATGGTTCAAGACATCACGTTCACCACACAGTAAGTAAGTCCGATGGTATTCAAATATGGAAGGTTCAAAGATGAAGCTACCTCTCCTGATGCAACATCAGTCCGCTAAAAGATTGCTGGAAAAGGCACTATGTAAGTGCGCCAAAATCTCTTTCAGGAGGAGATTATTGGAAATTTACTAATGTGGAATTAAGTTTATCCCATTATTTATGACTCGAATAATTTGGGGCCCGCACGTCGAAAATGTCATTTACACACACGTGCATACGTAGTGCCAAGTATCACAAATTTCATTAGTGAAAGAGATATTGGTACATAAATAATACGTTTGAGACATAGAATGATGGACGGTTATTGGCCAAATGACAAAGTATTCCACGTTGGTAAACGAAGGAAGAAGTGTACAAAGTGTAAGATGAAACGAGTCAGAAATCGCCGCGAAGGGTCGCGGCGCAGCCCCGTCGGAGCCGAGGCGCCGGAGCACCGCGATGCTAATTGGGTCTTCATCCACTGGAGCCGCGGCGCTAATTCACAAAGCCGCGGCGCTTCGGAGGAAGAATGCTGCGACAGGAAGATGGAAAGTTCTGACTTTTGGGCTGATTTTGGAGCATTGAATCTCCATTATTTGGCACATGAATTCAGCCATTATTTGGCTGAATGTAACCCCTCAATAAGTGTCATTACATGACAATTGAAGGCCATTAGTTGGCTAGATGAGGGGTCATCTCCTTACACTATAAATTGAGGCCTTTGGCTCAATTGTTCAACACACCAAGAAAACACTATAGAATTTTCTAACATCTTCCTCTCCCTCTCTAGCAAATTTACTATATTGTTTTCATTGGAATAGGATCACACAATTGCCTGAGGTGCTTACCAGCGTCGTTACTGCTCGTCAACTTTTTGCGCAAAGTTTGTCATAGGGTTAGGGTTTAGAGAAGGTTTCAGGCTAGTCTCGTCAGAGACGAGTGATTGCGTTTGGATCAAATGTGGGAATTGAGATGTAGAAGAGAGAGGGGGAGGCTGGCCATATTACGGCTGGGCTAGGGATTGAATTAGGGTTTGCATGGAAATCCTAGGAGAGAGAAGAGAGGGTTTTCTTGTTCGTCTTTTTTGTCGTCAATTTCAATGCTGCAGGGATTTTCTCTTCTTGGTTATTTATGTCAGCAGGTACGTATTGCTTTATCTCTAAACCCATGTCACCTAAGCAAAGCTCTAACGGATTAACCCAATACCAACAAGGTTACGTACTAATATTCTCGTACCTCTCACTAAATCAGAAATAACCACAATTGTCCACTCCTTCAAGCCTCTTAAAGCGCCAGGACCAAATGGTCTTCATCCATTCTTTTTTCAACAATATTGGCCTTTTTTGCGTAGCTTAGTAATCACTTTAGTTAAAAAGGCATTTACTGAATGCTCAATTCCTCCTGAGATTAATACCACTTATCTCTGTTTGATCCCTAAGGTTCAAATGTGTGCTCCTTAACTCAATATAGATCAATAGGTCTTTGCATGTGGTTTACAAAATTATCACTAAAATTAGTGTTAATCGTGTGAAACCCATTCTCCCTCACATGATTGGCCCTACTCAAACTAGTCTTCAACTTGAAAAAAGAGTGTGTGATAATGCCATTCTCCTACCAGAAATCCTTAACATCCTTCAAAAAATGAAAGGCAAAACTCTTCACATGCTTTTAAAACTGGACCTTGGGAAAGCATTTGATCGATTAGAATGGTCACATTCGTAATGCTCTTATCTTCTTCAATTTCCCGAACTCCCTAATTCAACTAATCATGTCTTGTGTGTCCACATCCATTATTTCTAACTTGGTTAATGGCACACACACTGGTTATTTATTCCCTACAAGAGAAATACGCCAAGGTGACCCTCTTTCTCCTTATTTATTTATTATGCATGGAAGTTCTACTTGCAAATTTAGCATGGACAGCAATCAGAACCCTAACAGTCTTTGGGTGAAATCCCTTACTCATCATTATATTTCACACCCCAAATCCGGTTGAGGTAGACCGACACTCGGTGCCTTAACTTGATTGAGAAAACCAACCAGTAACATCTCATATGACTATTACATAATTTGGAGATATCTAAAAAAAGAGATAACAAAATACTCTGATGAACTGCTATCTGTATACTGGAACAAAACATTGTACATAACAGAAAATGACCATATACGTCTATGAAACCTCTAAGATAACTCAAACTGTACAACTGACATACTGCTGGGACAGAACCCCGTCCTACTCGTAATTGTTTAAATTCACTTTTACGCGAAGCATAAAAACTATCACATACAAACATCATTTCACCTTTTAACCATAATCTACTAATATGCTAAGTATGACCTATGGATAATGACATACGCTTTAAAATAATATGCCAAGTATGGCCTATGTTGTATCCGGCCTGTGGCGTATCATCGTACACAATCATATAGTATGCCAAGTACAGCCTATGTCGTGTACGACCTGTGGCGTAACATCAGACGCTATCATACTATGCCAAGTATGGCTTGTCGTGCATAACATGTAAATTTAACCACTGAGGGTGTAACTACATATATCTACATGAGAAACAATTACTTCACAATATCAAGCTACTCAATAATCTTCAGAATTCATTGTACATGATATGTTAAAGCCATTAACTTGTAGACACGTCTCCTTTTACCTATGAACTATGGATTTCTTATAAAGGATTGCAGATAACCATTCTTGTTTAACATGTATAAAATCATACAAATAGCATCTTTGGAACCTTTGTTCATTAACATATAGAGGTGATACACAAGATCTGATGGAATCGTTAACTTGTGGAGGTAGTTCATTAAACATACAAATGACACATGGATTTCTCGTGTGAAGAATCTGACATTCTTGTTAGATGGGGAGTTCTGAAAAACAAATATAAGAGCTTGATACGATACGAATAAGATCACATGAAACAAACAAATGTACATGAATAGAAGGCTCACAATATTCATTCTTTAGAACTAATATAGAAGAAGACACATATGACTAGACTTCATGCCGAAGAATACGATATGGACATTTGCATTTACTATTCTTTATTCCTCATTTGGTACTTTCTGAACCTATATTCTAGTCCTTTGAATTATCTTAATCTCGTGAAATACTATTATCATTTATGTCAACATGATTCATCTTACTTTATAATGTATAACCCACCAACAATCACCTAAAAGCTAGCCATACGATTCATCTTACACACGATTCTATGATCTTCTATGACAACATGATTCATCTTACTTTATGATCTATAATCCACCAACAATCACCTAAAATCTAGCCATATGATTAATCTTAAGCATGATCTATAACCCTCTAACAGTACTTTAGAAACTTTTGACATCACTTATCTTAAGTGTGATCTATGACCTTTTATACGATACTTTGGAAACTCGACTCTGGGAGTAGAACAATTGAATGGAGTATTAATATTGAAATACATGACGTACCTTTTATTCAACTTATGAAACATATAACATGGAACTGATATGCTTTTCGTAACTTTAGACTTCGTAGCTCATATAGAGAAACAAGAAACGGGAGTCTTGTCCAAGCAACGAAAGAAATGATAGCCTTACATACCTCGAATCCATCTTTGAATACTATAATGAGTGAATATTTCTGATAGATGTCTAACCTGTTAAAATGGGGCTAACATCAACATAATTGTATCCCAACAACATAATACAGTTATACCAATATTATCGTCAAGAAATCAAAGAGCGACAAGCTCCTGAGGCTATAATTTGATGGTGTACTTCACACCGACCTTCTTTTAACAACAACCAAGATTTACACACGCTACTTAACCCCACCTGATCTCCATACCACACGAAAACAACTCTTAATCGTTTTATACAATTACTACAATTTTAACTCACAGATTCATATTATTATCCCATGAGTTCCTACCGAAAACATACCTTAGATGCTCACATGAGCTCATAGAAGGTCGTAGATGATAGATCATACCTTGGTGCCCTCTTTCGAACTTCCTATCACTTTACTTCATGATTCACCCAAATTACACATTTTAAATAGATATAAAGTGGTCATTGTTCAAATATAGCACCCAACGAGGTTAGGGTCGAATCTCATAGAGAATATAATGGAGAATTGTACTTGTCAAGTAACGCTCAACTATTAGTCTAAATTTATAGGGAAAAGGGGGAATAATTGATTGTTGAATTGTTATAGTAACACTAGTTGATTAAGAGAGTTCAAGTGTTCGTTTGTGAAATTGGTAAACGATCAGCGTTGTGGTCTTAAGAGATTACCCACCTTTATACAACGCAAGTCACCTCCTACTCAATCTTTTCATGCTAGTCATCTAAAATTGACACCTCACCAATTACCAAATGCAAAGCCCCATGGCACTTGCTATTAAATTGCGTAGACTTAATTCTTCAATCATACTCAATAATGTAAACCAAACTAGGTGATGCAAGATAACGCCATCATAACCCATACCGACTCAAATAATCCATTTGCTTTGGATTCAAATCCCTTTTTCCAAAGATGAACCTTAATCTTCCTAGTTGAGATCAAAACTGTCTTTATCCTTATTTTTTATTTTCATATTCCATCTAATAACGTATTGCATTCAACCGAAAATCACTCAAACTCATTCGAGGGGTGTATTGCAATATCACAAACCTAGTAGAACAGCTAAGTCAATCATAGAGGTAGTAGTAAGCCACAATCTTGAGCATCTGAAAGTTTTTCTTGACTCACTCAAACCTCAAATGTGAATGTTCCTCTAAATAAAGTGCATCACATGAACACTTCTTCGCGAATCTTCCTACTAGAAAGTACCGACTAACCCCGATTACTCCAACAATGTCATGTATTATTGTTGATGTAATATCCCAAACCACCACTGAACTGGTCCATAATCTGTAAGGCGATCCTCAATTAATTTATGCACATTCCTACTACATTCTCACATTATTGCTTCATACAAGTACATTTTCAAAGATCCTTTAACTGAAGAATTCTTCTTCCATCTTGATTTACGAGTTTACCAACCCAACATCGATACTTAAATGTACTATAGTGAATTCACTTCTCTTGGTTTCAACTAGTATTATTGATCTTTATTTCAATTTCTGAATGCATTTCACAACTTGAATTAGTTAACATCTACCACTTTAAATGTCCTTATTTACTGACACCTCACAAGAGGATCCTTAAGCGATGTTTTCCCACAATCAACCACCTCTTGATTAATTTCTCCAAACCAAAGCGCCCCCAGCAAATCATGTGATTATCCCTTTTATTTCGTCAACTCCCCAGAGTCACATCACTAGTAATTATAAAAACTTGTCGAGTCCTAGGCAACATATACAATGCCCACATCCATTCTCCAACATTAGGTGTAACAACCGATAACTCTTTAAGACATAATCCTTTAGGCTTATCCATCACTAAAGTCATCCTCAATAGTCGACCATCACACTCCTGGTAACCTGCGACATAGTAAACTTTACTGACCAATTCATGTTCTTTTTACATTCATTTCATAAAAATAGTAGCCTCGTTCCATGACAGCCTAGTAGGTTCATCCCTTTTCTAACACCATAACCTTTAGAAGACGCCATGCTAGTATCGGTCGTCACCCTTACACGTCAGACAACTGTAGTATATTTCACAAGATCAACAAGTTCTTTGCCTAAAATGACCATTTTATGACTAACCTCGAAATATCAAGTGAATCTACGGATATGCTCTTTGTTGAAGGAATATTACAACTGCCTACTGCCATAAGTTTCAATCGCCATAGGTAAATTCCCCCACTTGACCTAAAGCCAAAAGGAATTTCCTTAAAGATTTGCCAAACCACTTGTTCTTAATCTACCAAGAAAATGGCATCTTGTTAACCTAACCTGTCATACTTCTATGAAATATTAGACCTAGCACACCTCATGCTCCCATCAAATGAATACTTTACCATTGTGATCGTTATGTTATCAAATATAAACTATTCGAATTCTCTTTAGTATACCTCAACTTTATAGGATAGAAAGAAACTCTTCATATGAACCCCATAACAAGTCCTACCACCTTTGACCTCTTCACTAAGGATCACCTTTCATGTATTGATTCATCCTCAACTTCTCTTCATAGTCTTAACATGGTCAATATCCTCTCATTAAATCAATTGATCCTCCAAGCTTACACTATTCTTCAGATAACAACATAGTTACTCTTCTATTACTGAATTGTTGACTTTCTATTATACTCTCGTGTCATAAGATCATCGTAACAAATTTGAGTGACATTAAAGCATTCCCACTCCAATCACACCTTGAGTAAACCATCCTTGTTATACTTTAAATGCACTTTCTTGACTTTCGAGCAACTAACCATTGAAGACATGACAATCTTACAGTCCTTTGCGCAATCACTCCCATTTCGTAGGGATATTACCGAACTAAAGAGCTTGAATCACAACTCCACTCAAATGAGTCTTTAAGTCATAGCTGCATTCTGAAATTGGTCACGCATCCTCAACATCATGTTATATCAATTCACTCGTGTACGAACCCCAGAATGTGTCCTCACCATCAATGAGAGATTGAAATAAAGAAGCTTAGACCTTAAACTAATTCACATACGCACGATAAGGAATGAAATAATGGAAGTTTTCTAAATGTCTTATAGTCTCTCGAAGATAGGTACGAAGCTCATCGTACCGATCCTCAAGAATCTACTAGATATTACTCTTGTACTCATAAGACTGGTGAACCTAATGCTTTGATACTAAATTTTCACGACTCAAAAATGCAAGCCATGATGACACATATGTTCCCAATCGATATGTTAGCAAATAAGTTGATCAAGAGAAAAGTATGGAATAGCTAAAAATACATCCAAGGTTGGTGTCACAAGTACAAGAGCTACTATGAAATACATACAAGTCTGAATACTAGATAAACTGGCTGAATACTAAATATATTGTCTAAATGCAAAAGGCATAATAAATAAAATGGATAGAGTAAGATGTGGGTCGTGAAATAGCCAAGCAGCTCACCATAACTCCAGATCAATCAAACTCAGATTCAGAGGACTCCACGAGGTGCGCTCATACTCGGAATCGAATCTAAGCCACAAAAGAGTGCAACAAGTGTAGTATGAGTAAGAAACCATGTGTACCCAGTGTATCTCATAGATTGACAATGAAGAAGTAGTGACAAATTTTATAAGAAAATCATCTTGTTTAACCTTAACAGTCCACTTTACACCAATTAGTCAAATTTACCAAATAGAGAAATATCATGTGTCAAGTAAGGTCAAATAAGCATAAATCAATCAAGAAATAAGGATGCAATGCAATGAGATGACGCAATACCCAATTATTTCCACTACTCGTATATACACGACACTCCTCATTAATCTTTGGGAGTTTGTAACCAATAGGGGACTCGCGAGGTCCATATACTCATTGTAGCATGCAACCCGATGCATATATTTATTGCAACGTGCAACCACATCCATATACATGTTGCGACGTGTAACCTAATCTATATATATATATATATATATATATATATATTATAACAAGAAACTCGATCCAAATACATGTTGTAACGTGCAATCCGATTCAAATACCCATTGCGGTGTGAAACTCGATTCAAATATCTGAATTTCATCAAAATGAATAGACAAAAGCAAATATATGTATGAATGTGCATGCCAAGAAATCATATTCACAAAATATATGAAATCACTCAAATAAGTACACATACCTCGAATGCCGAGCAAATGTGCCACGAACCTCTAAATTTTGCTTTTCTTTTCTAGAGTGCATCTGAATGCTCTGAAACTATCAAATACATAAACTACATAAAAAAATAAATTTGTAGACACCCATATTGTTATACTTATATTCATAAAAAAAGTCACCCAAAAGCCAATCATGAGCCTAGAAGGTCAAAACTGTAATTTTATCACATAATCGATTAGCACATAGTTCATAGGTCCTAAATCTCAAAAATCATCTAATTCCATCCATAAATCGAATTCCAATATCTTACCATTTCAAAACATTAGGGCTCAAAACCCCAATTTCTACAAATCAAACACAGATAGAAATGATAACCAACGAAAATAATCATGGAAAACATCAATATAAAGTTGAGGTACTTACTCCATTTTTAAAATGAGAAGAACGCCGTAAAAATCACCTCAAACCGAGCTCTGGACTCAAAATATGCTCAAAATACTAAAACTATTTGATCTGTGTTTTAAGCATCATTCAAGCAAATCTACTTCATCGCGATCGCGACCCGCCAAGTGTCGTGATCACAAAGGCCAATTTATTAACACCAGAAAACCAAAATTATTTTGAAGTAAAATGGCCATAACTCACTCATACAATCTCAAAATTCGACGATTCTTGTTGATATAGCTCTGAAATCACGATACCGATCTAAAGGTTCAATCAAAATACAATTTAGAGCTTATTTGCTCAAGGGTCTTTCGGAAAAAGCCTTCCTACCTCCCAAGATAGGGGTAAGATCAACGTACACTCTATCCTCCGCAGACCCCACTATGTGGAATTACACTAGATATGTTATTGTTGTTGTTGTTGTTGTTGTTGTTGCTTTATATAGTACCGTTTATGCTCAAAACGGCATCGAAATGAAATACAAACGGCATACAATCCATTCTCATCCGAAACTCATCGAAATCGAACCCAAATTTTCAGACAAGTCTAGAATCATCATATGAATCTGCTGGAACTTTCAAAACACTGATCATGAATCGTATTGACCCGATGTTGATCATGGTCAACTCAAATTCATCACCTTAACTAGTTTCACAACTAATGATTCAAATCACACCTGAACCCCTGGGACCCGAATCAACTGCTCGACTAAGTCATAAATCACATTCCGGACCTCACGGAATTGGCGAAACTCTCATTCAACCTCATTAACCCTCGATTTTGACTTTCGTCAAACCTTCTCATTTTCTTAACTTAGAAACTTTCATTTTCACTAATTCTTCTCCGATACTCAATTGCCTCGGAAACTGCGCTACCCGTCCCCGCAACTCCAGAATACCATTCTAAATCTACGAAAAGGATCTTGAGGGAAAAGAGTCAAAAAGCTCAAAAACGACCTAGTGGATCGTTACATTCATAGACTCGTAGAAGATAACGCTAATGTTAAAAATATTTTATTTTATGAGTTCTTACCACCGTCACTTGATATTACATCAGCTGCAGTGGATCCTCTAGTAGCTCAGCTATCCACTTACCAGCCTTTTTATTTTTGTAGCAAGCAGTAACTTATTAAAACCATTATGGAAAGATGCCAACCATGCATGCCCCTAACAAATTTTCATTGGAGTAAGAAAATGATAAATAATATATATATATATATATATATATATATATATATATATATTACGTGGAAAAATCTGTGCTTCAAGCATTGATTAGCAGTTGGCCTCCTCAAAGGGTCCCATGAACCGAGTTGTTGTGGTATGAGAGTGCACAGAAATTGTTTAGTATGTCTGTTTCATGAGAAAACTGACAATTATGGGAAAGATCGCAAAGAACCACCTTGATCAAATCAATAGCTTCCAAGCTTGCATTGGGAATGACATCAGACAGATTGGCTGGTATAACCTGCCACAGAGAAAATAAAAGATAACAATAAAAGGAAAGAACTCATTGCATTAGCGCACACATCGCATGTCCATTAGGAAAGTCTGAATTTTCACTAATTAAAGGAATTCAAAATATGAAGTAAGAAAATTCAACATCTATTATACATATATAAAAATAAATTTAATTCTACATATATGGTATATTTTCTCAACGAAGAGGGTTCCCCGTGTAGCATACTTCTTATTTGGTAAGATTAAAAAAATTATAAAATTTAATTAAAGAATTATAAAATTTAATTATTTTTAAATATAAAAATATGTAATTTCTTTGGAAAAGATTTAGTAAAAACACTACTAAAAATCTATATTTTCCACTGAAAAATATTCAGTGGCTATTTTCCACTGAATGTCGATGGGAAAAACCTAAATAGTAGAGTTTTCATACGGAAAAAATATGAATTTTCCCAGTGTTTCAATGGAAATATGTTTTCCACGATGCATTTTTTCAGTTAGCTGGTTAGGTGGGAATGATGTGATAAAATCATGTTTTATAGCACAAATTTCTCACTGACTATCATGTTAATAATTGATCTTGGGTCTAACTCAACCTCAAAAGCTAGATTGTAGGGTGAGGATTGTCCAAGTCCATATAAAGAGTCCATGTTCTCATTCCATATAAGGAATCCATGTTCCCATTCCATATCCGATGTGGGACTCCTAACACTCCCCCGCACGCCCAAACATTATTAACTGGATTGTGGATAATATAATTCGGGGGTCCAACATCAATGAACAAAGAATTGGAATGAGTCTGGCTCTGATACCATGTAAATAATTGATCTTGGGCCTAACTCAACCCCAAAAGCTAGCTTATAGGGTGAGGATTGTCCAAGTCCATATAAGGAGTCTGTGTTCTCATTTCATATCCGATGTAGGACTTCTAACATGTCATTAGAAAAAACCTTTATTTCTAGTAGTGAAAGTAAACAACTCCACGTAATATGAAACTGAGGGAGTATAACATAACACAATAGATGTAACATATCCATATTCCTAAAGCATATCTCCACAATACAAATATCTAATTAAACAAAATGTAAAATAGAATGAAGCTCCTGTGAACAACTGTGGCGCTCACTAGAAGACTCTCTATTATCAGAACTCAACTCTTGACCTCTACGTCAACCTATATCTGAAATGTTGTAAAAGAGGGATAAGTCTTTAGTAGCGTAGCCACGTAGAGGGAGAGTGATCAGTTGAATATTTTTATTAAAACATTATATATATATATATATATATATATATAAAAGTAGATAATTATACTATATATAGGTCAAAAGTTAATGACTTTTTATACATATATTATTTATTAAAACTTGAACACCTTTAACAAAGTTAATTTTGATTTTGTCATTGAGTCTGTCGACCCAGTGGATAGTCATCTAATCCAAAGCCGAAATTGAACATACGCTTTTGAAATTAAAAATTATGCAAGTCACATATCCAACTCAAATACATACGACCATTTTTACAGAAGTATATAGAAAACAATACCTTTTAAGATCAGTTGTATAATTATTTTAAGTTGATTAGTTTCACTTTCGTTAGTTAGTTTAATCATCCATGTAGACGTGCTCCCAATCCAAGCCGTTAGTTGAACCTGTAGGTAAAAATTGGTGTATTTGAAAGGTTAAACAAGAATAAAGGCTGAGTCGGGAGATGTCTCCCAAGATAAAACAACAACAATCAACTATATAAAGCAAATAAAGTTGATTCTAGCGAAGAAATAAATATAGAACAGATTGTTGTAGAGGAGAGGATTATTTCTCTGTATTTAATGTTCCTGTTCTCTGTTTTGGATCGAACAGAACAGACTGTGTTTTTGTTTCTCTATTTTGAACAGAACAGAAAAGAGAAGTTTTGAGTAATGTGTTGTTTATGTTTCTTCTCTGTATTTCGATCAAAAGAAGAAATGGTTTTTCGTTCTGTGAGTATTCTATAAACTGCACGTTATTGTTCAATTTATAGTTGAAGAGGAGGGTCGTTGCAATATTTCCAAAATCTTCAGGGACCAAAGTGTAAATAAGAAATACTTTAGGGACCAAAAAGAAAATTTTTGAAGACAACCCATAGCCCGTGAACCCGTGAACCTGGAGCGGACAGGACGGGTGGGAGGCAGCACGTGTGTGGGCCTTAGCTCCGAACCCAAGCTCACCTAGGTCATCTCCCTTCTAAACACATGGGTTACCCCTTTGGGTCCCAAACCCTTACTCAAACTTAGAATTTATATATTGCACAATCCTTTCATCTTCTACCAATAAGGAAGATTTATCATTTTTGGCCAAAAGCACCTCATTTTTTCATGTCTCAAACACCTTACTTTGTATACCAATATCTCTTTCATTTCTTAATAAAATTTGACGATACTTGGCACTAACATCATATACTCACTTAGTAGATTAGACATGTGTGAAGAAACGATATTTCTGATATGCGGGGCCCAGGTGTTTAAGTCATTAAAGACGGGATAAACTCAATCCCACATTAGTAAATTTCCAACAATCCCCTCTTGAAAGAGAATTGGTGCACACGAGATGCCACAGTACTGCAATCTTTCAGCGAAAAGATATTGCATTAGGAAAGGTAGCTTTCGGCTCTGAACCTTCCTTAGTCGATTACCATCGGATTTACTTACTGTGCAGTGAATGTGATGTATTGAACCGTCAATATTTAGTTTAAACCAAGCTAATGGTATCAATATAATAACTCTCCTTATTCATTTCTTCTTATCGTTTTGTCCGTTGTGGCCATGGACAACGCTTGGATTCTTAAGCGCGTACATTTGAAGCGGTCTGTATTTACACTTAAATAGGTGATCTCATATAAGGTAAATTGCTCTACCCCACTCGCAAGTGTTAGGAATCATTAAAAGTTTCAGAAACCTATCATTTATCCATTATGCAGGTAGCACTTAATGTCTATCGCGAGAACGGCTTTGGAGTTATATTTCTTTAACGAATGATAATACGAAGTGTTCTTACTTCAAGTGAAGCACTAAACTCAACCTCTATAGTTTAGTATTCTCATTGAACCAAATTCCTGGGATCTCCAGTCAGTAAGGTTGGGTTACCACAATAAAGATTCTTATTGTTTGGGTTTTAAGCTCATTCCCCTAGACAAGCAGAATATTTGATCTTTGGGTAGGCCTTTAATGAATGGATCCGCTAAGTTATCCTTTGATTTGATGTAATCAATCGAAATGACACCCGTAGTGATCAATTGCCTAACGGTCTTATGTCTCTGATGAATAAGTCTAGACTTGTTGTTGTACATATTACTCTGTGCCCTTCCTAAAGCTGATTGGCTCTCACAGTGGATCATCACTGAAGGTACGGGTTTATCCCAACAAGAGATATCCTATAAGAAGTCGTGAAGCCACTCTGCTTCTTCTCCTGCTTTGTCCAAAGTGATAAACTCTGATTCCATCGTGGATCGGGCGATGCATGTTTTCTTAGAGGATTTCCAAGACACAGCCCCACCACTAATTGTAAAAAACATACCCACTGGTGGATTTGGTGTTCTTTATGTCTGATATCCAGTTTGCATAACTGTATCCTTCCAGTACGGTTGGATATCTTGAATAATGTAATTCGTAAGTCAGCGAATATTTCAGATATCATAGTATCCGATTTAACGCCTTCCAGTGATCATTTCTAGGATTTCAAGTGAACCTAGCCAACTTATTGGCTGGATAAGCGATATTAGGCCGGGTACAGTTTGTAATGTACATTAAGCTACCACTGACCTGCACATATCGCTCTTGGGATACGGCTGCACTACGATTCTTATCAGTTCTATGATTCATATCCATTGGTGACTTCATATAGGGACTGTCAAATACATCAAATTTCCTTAAAACATCTTCAATGTAATGAGATTGAGATAAGATCAGCCCGTCAATTGTCATAGAAATCTTAATTCCTAAGATTACATCTGCAATACCGATATATTTCATGTCAAAGCATTGTTTCAACATATTCTTGGTTTACAAGATCAAGTTTAGACTACTTTCGGTGATGATCATGTCATCTACGTAAAGGCATATCATGACAAATGAGTCAGAGTTCTTTTTGATATAGATACATTTATCACATTCATTTATGGAGAAACTTTTTTATAATAAAGTATTATCAAACTTTTTATGCCATTGTTTCGGGGCTTGTTTGAGTACGTACAGAGACTTAACAAGTCGACATACTTTCTTTTCTTGTCCTGGAATTGCGTGCCCCTCGGGTTGTTCCATGCATATTTTCTCTTCCAACTCTCCGTTTAGGAAGGCTGTCTTAACATCCATTTGATGTATCTCAAGGTCACGCAAAGCTGCAATGACTATGAATACCCTTATGGACGTTAATCTAGACACATGTGTCGAAGTAATCGAGTCCTTCTTTTTGTCTCTAGCCTTTGATTACTAATCTAGCCTTATACTTGTCAATAGTTCCATATGCTTTATACTTTCTTTTGAGTATCTACTTACAACCCAAAGGTTTGCTTCCCGGAGGAAGATCAACCATTTTCCAAGTATGGTTTTGCATGATGGAATCTATTTCGCTTTCTATAACTTCTTTCCAAAGCGATGCTTCTAGATTTGACAATGCTTCCTTAATTGTCCTCGGTTTATTTTCAACCATATAGGTTAGAAAGTCTGGACCAAAGGTTTTGTCCTTTTGGCCCTTTTGCTCCATCTTGGTTCAACCTCTTGAGCCCCTAAGTTCTGTAGGTCTGGAACATTAAGTTCTGGATAGTCAGTAACTTCCGAGTCCTATAGATCTGGAACATCTAGTTCTGGATAATCAAAAACTCTCGGGTCTTGTTGATTTTGAGTATTTTGTTCATAACTTCATTTGCGCGAAATTATTTCTTTTTCCTTTCTAGGAAAGATCTGTTCAAAGAATTCAGCATTCTTTGATTCCATGATCTGTTCATGGAATTCAGGTATCTCCGACTTATACACTAAGAAGTAATAAACACTACTGTTAATTGCATATCCGATGAATATGTAATCTACAGTCTTAGGTCCAATTTTGACCTGTTTTGGTTTAGGCACTTCGACCTTTGTCAAACAGCCCTACACTTTCAAATATTTGTAAGTGGATTTCTTTCCTTTCCATGATTCATATGGAGTTATATCCTTACGCTTATGCGGAACTCTATTGAGAATTGTATTAGTGGTAAGAATCGTTTTGCCCCACATGTTTTGGGCTAATCCGAAATTGATAAGTAAAGCATTCATCATTTCTTTTAACGTATGATTTTTGCGATCGGCAACACCGTTAGACTGAGGCGAGTAAGGAGCGGTTGTTTGATGAATAATGCCGAATTGAGCACAGTATTCTTCAAATGGTGCTACGTATTCTCCCCCTCTATCACTATGAATTGCCTTAATCCGTAGGTTTAGTTGATTTTCAACTTCAGCTTTGTAATGTTTAAATGCTTCAAATGCTTCTTTTTTACTTTTCAACAAGTAAACATAATAATACCTTGTACTATCATCAATGAAAGTCACAAAGTACTTGTTCCCCCCTCTATTTTGCACATACTTTAAATCACATATGTCGGTGTGAATAAGTACTAGAGGAGCGGTGTTTCTTTCGACTGAATGGAAAGATGATTTGGTTAAATTTTCCTCTACGCACACCTCACATTTATGTTGAGGGTTTATGTCAAAGGAAGGCAACAATTCCAACTTTACTAACTTTTGAATGGATTTGTAGTTAACGTATCATAATCTATGATACCATAAATTAGAGGACTCAAACAAGTATGTAGACGGCTTTATTTCATTTGATGAATGAATTACAGACATAACATTCATTTTGAAGAGGTCGTCACATGCGAAGCCCCTTCTTACAAAAATATCATTCTTAGTTATTACAAATTTTTTGGACTCAAAAACTAGTCTAAAGCCAGCCTTGACCAACAATAGCCCTGAAACCAAGTTCTTGTGGATGTTAGGGACGTGCATCACTTCCTTCAGAGTAAGATCTTAACATGAAGTCATTTTGAGGATAACATTTCCAACCCCTTGCACTTCAAAGGTAGCGTCGTTGCCCATGAACAACTTTTTGCCCAAGATTGGGGCGTAAGAGGAGAAGACATTCTTGTCAGAATAGATGTGATGGGTTGCACCCGTATCTATCCACCATTGTCTTGGATTCTCCACCAGATTTTCCTCCAGCACTACAGCTGAGAAATCCACAATCATGTCGTCAAGGTTCAAAGGACCATCCTTGTATTGCACAACGTTAACCTTGGCCTTGCCTTTGTTCTTGGCTTTTTCCTTCTGCTCTCACTTCAGTTTACGGCAGTCTTTGATCATATGGCTAGGCTTTCCACAGTTATGGCAGTTTCCTTTGAACTTCTCCATCGTTTGGCTTTTGCCGTCTCCCTGGTACTTGCGCTTTTTGTTGGCGTTTCCTTTTGAATCAACCGGATTAGCCTTTGCCTCCATTGGTTGTTTTACTTTAGATATAGCCCTTTTATTGTCCTCTTATATTTGCAGTTTGACAATAAGATCTTCAAACCCTATTTCCTTTGTCTTCAATTTGAGATATAACTCATTCCACGAGAGAGACAATTTCTCAATTAAAGACGCAACTAGAAACTACTCATTTGGCTTCATTCCTTCCAAATCTAGATGATGAAGAATCATTTGAAACTCCTGGATTTGGGACATCATTGATTTACCATCCACCATTTGAAAGTTCAAAAAAAAATCCAATGATGACTTTTTTAGTACCCGCATCCTGTGCGCTGTACTTTTTCTCGAGTTTTCCCACAACTCCTTTGTCGTATTCACGGTTCAATACACTGTATAGAGTGTATCCGATAGACCGTTCAGAATGCAGTTTTTACATATGAAATCACTATGATTCCAGGCATCCAGTGTTAACTTCAGGGCATTTGTGACCTGGATATCATCGCCTACTTCAGTCGTTGTGTTAGACTGATTGTCTATTGCATCCCCACCAGAAGGAGGATCTTCTGTCATAAAGTGTGACAGGTTCAACGTAGTAAGATAAAATAACATCTTTTGTTGCTATCTCTTGAAGTTTGTACCCAGAAACTTTTCTGGGCGTTCTCCTTGGAAACTGGCAGTAGCAGGGACAACAACATTCCCATGAATAGCAGCAGCAGAACCAGAAGCAAAGTTTAAAATAGACATCTTTCGAACACTCAGGAATTATGTTAAATTGTAGGTAAAAATTGGTGTATCTGAAAGGTTAAACAAGAATAAAGGCTGATTCGAGAGATGGCTCTCTACTTTTAAGACAAAAAATTTCCGTATATATGCTTTTACGGTAATGGACAATAGTTTCCCGAGATAAAACAACAACAATCAACTATATAAAGTAAATAAAGTTGATTCTAGCGAAGAAATAAATATAGAACCGATTGCTAAAGCGGAGAGGATTATTTCTCTGTATTTCGTGTTCTTGTTCTCTGTTTCGGATCGAACATAATAGATTGTGTTTCTGTTTCTGTATTTTGAACAGAACAGAAAAGAGAAGTTTTGAGTAATGTGTTGTCTCTGTTTCTTCTCTGTATTTCGATCAGAAGAAGAAATGGTTTTTCATTCTGTGAGTATTTTGTAAATTGCACGTTATTGTTCAATTTATAGTTGAAGAGTAGGGTCGTTGCAACGTTTCTGAAATCTTCAGGAACCAAAGTATAAATAAGAAACACATTAGGGACCAAAAAGAAAATTCCGGAAGATAGCCCACAGCCCGTGACCCGTGTCTCGTCTGGTCCGGGCTCGGGCTCGGGCTCGGGCTCGGGTTCGGGTTCCGGGTCACAAGCTGTGGACTATCTTCCGGAAATTTTTTTTTGGTTCCTAAAGTGTTTCTTATTTACACTTCGATCCCTGAAGATTTCGGAAGCGTTGCAACGGCTCGGAAGACTTTAGAAACGTTGCATCGACCCTTCTCTTCAACTATAAATTGAACAATAACGTTCAGTTTACGTAATACACACAAAACGAAAAATCTTTTCTTCTTCTAATCGAAATACAGAGAAGACACAGAGACAACACATTACTCAAAACTTCTCTTTTCTATTCTGTTCAAAATACAGAAACAGAAACACAATATGTTCTGTTCGATCCGAAATAGAGAACAGGAACACGAAATACAGAGAAATAATCCTCTCCTCTTTAGCAATCTGTTCTATATTTATTTCTTCGCTAGAATCAACTTTATTTGCTTTATATAGTTGATTGTTGTTGTTTTATCTTGGAAAACTATTGTCCATTACCGTAAAAGCATATATACGGGGCAATCTTGTTTTAAAGACAGAGAGTCATCTCTCGACTCGGCCTTTATTCTTGTTTAACCTTTCAGATACACCAATTTTTACCTACAAAACCATCCACGTGTGTTCCTAAATCCTAGGGGTAGGGAAATCATCCAAGTCTTCTCCTAAATACTGAGTTAAGACATTAGTTACTTGAGATCTTTAACAAGCTGTTTGCGTGATATCCTTAAAATAGAATGACATTTTACTATATCACCTCTAGTTATTACTAAGTCATCTAATGTTTGACATTAATCAAATATATTTTAAAAGTTGTGCAACCACTAACAATTCCTTGAAGCTTTCAACCTTAGGTTACAGGACAGGTAAAAATGGACAGAGGGAGTATATATTTGTAGCAAAGGGTGAAACGAAGAAGAAACTGTGTCTAGTTAGCTAATCCAAGTTGGCGAGATCCTGAATTAATTCTAAGGCCTTTGTCTCTAACTTTAATTGCCACTAGAAGAGCTAGCTTCATTGCTTTCTTGACTTAAAATGAAATTTCAACGTTGAAAACAAGAACGAACTTGAGAGAAATTAAAGGACTCCAACAATCAGCACAAGTCAATTGTTTTGTTGGAGGGGTTTTAACACAAGGCGTACGTTCGTTGGAGGAAATTTCTTCTCCGCAAATAAATGAACAAAATAAATAGCCTCCACCACCACTATCCATATATCGTCATGGGAACTGAAAACATTAAAATATAGATTATCAAATGCATCAGATTTGGGGCACAGCCTCACAGCATATCAAGAATTACATAGAATTCTTATGTTTGTGATTAACTGATACTCATAGTCAGGGACAGAGATATAGAGAGAATTTAACAGGTTCAACTGAACTCACGACATTTGACAATATAAAATCACTTAAAACATATGCGGAAAAGATAAGAGCAGCAGTGTAGAGAGTGGGGTTGGTGTGTGACAGATAGAGAGTGAGCACGCAGAGCTTTTAAGCATGGGGAATTATCCATGCAAGAACCATGTGTGCTCACTCTCTTCTGTCACCCATCCTTAATTCCTACCTACATATTGCTCAGTAATATATATATGACCAGCAGCTGAGGCACCCAAGGTAAGAGGATAGTATCTCTGCAACCCATTAGGGTCACTTGAAAGAGGACATCAACAGGAACCTTAAAAGTTCTTAATTGTCCCTTCTTTAATAAAATGTTTTGTGTGCCAAACCTGGACCTTTATAGATGGTGATAAAGTAGTGATTCTCTCCCCCTCTCTAGAAAATGTGTTTTTTATCTGTATTTGGAGTTTAATTTACTATCCAATTAATTCAAAATCGCATTGCGTAGGGTCCATCAAATGGGAGAGCGATCCATACTATAATGGTTTGGTCTAGTTTTTAGGGCTCAAACCCGATAACTTGAATTAATTAAGGGTGGATGGCTTCCATTCACTTGTTGGTTCTCTAGGAAATGTTATATACACTCCTTTGCATTTTTAGGTAGTACTAAGAAGTCTATTACCTTTCAATTAATGCTTACCCTTGAAATGTATTTTATTACAAAATTTCACATTTTAGTTAGTATTTACTTCTTAGATTAGAGGATTGGTAGTTAACTAAGTATTGGAAATAAAGATTATAACAACATTATGAAATCTAATGAAATGTTTCTCGTTTTATAATTAAAAATCCTGCTCTTTTCTCAATATACACAAATCATATTCAATTTATATATATATAAGGGTAGGAGTTGCACGAACGCAAACCCCCATTTATCACAAATTTTTATGTAGGCTTGACCAGTTGGACCAACCTTAGGCGGGCGCCCCGTCCAAAGTGCAATGCAGGTCACCAATCTAGGCCAACGCCAATGTGGTGTAAACAATTTGGGAGTGATGCGTTGTTGTAGCTATTTTATCAATGGTACCATTATGCAGCTGTCAATCAGAACGACATTGCTATGACTTTAGTTATCCGTTAATTGAATTATTTGTAGCTACTTTATATTTAAGTATCTTTCGACACCAATAATCAGAATTAAGGAATCACTGAATTATGAACTATAATCTTTTCTATCATTATTCTTTAATTCTATTATGCCTTCTCCTTTTAATTAACAGCAATAACGCCTTTGGAATCATTTGTTGTTCCTTCTATTGCAGCTGCTGGAGATTCGACTGAAGTAATAATAATTGTAGACTTGGTTTTGTAGAAACTAGATCATTATGTTGTTTCTTCCTCTTTTTTTTCTTTATTGATTAAGTTTGTTATTATTGTATCATCCGTTTTACGATACGTTGAATCTTTATTATATATAATATAATATACAAGCACGTACATACATGCTACAATAAAAGCACAGGCCAAGCATGAATTATAATTAAGAGGAAATTTTGTTATATATGTTATATGGATTATATATGTAAGTACTTCTCTAATTCTTAATTTGTGTATGTCATTCTTACACGTTGGGTCATGCTAATTTTATGTATCATTCTAATCTTATCAGGTCTTCCTTGAGGGACCATGAATTATCTAATTATGCTCCTCAGTTTTTTTATGCACGCGTGGATGAGTTCTTTCTATGTACTGTGACAAAGCGATAGATTTATATAAGATGATATTTATTCAGATAATATATGCCACTTGCTATCACCTTGAAATTTAAAAGTGTAAGCATGATCAACGGCTCTTTTGGTACCACCAAATTGTAGGTGCTCAGCTATAGCTTCTTCTTTTTATGATATATATATATATATATATATATATATATATATATTTAGAAACCCTTATATTTATTATGATATCCTATTTTTATTTACAAACTCATAGAATATCCTTTTTCTAAATCGGTAAATCTTACTACAACCAGGAATAAAACATAGGAATGGAAAACCCTAGCTGATTCTAGGAAAATCCATTCCAACCACCCTTCTCTACAAGGTATTAAGCTTAACATTCATGGTCGCCCTGTAGACGCAATTCCTTTTAAAACCCCAGCAGAAGATGAAAAAACAAATATAAATTTTTTTCTCGCACAAAATAATTTTACAAATATTAATTTAAATATCATAGAAAAACAATTAGATAGAGTGGAAAAACACATAAAACTCACCCTTTAATCACTATAGATTCCCCAGAAACTTCTAAAGAGATGAAATTAAAAAGCTCAATCTTTAAACCCTTTCAGGTGTCCAAAGATAGTGTTAAAAATATCCACCAAAATAAGTCTGAATTTATTCAGGATATACAAGATCAATTAAGTAGAATTGGGACATCCAATAGTTCTAATACAGAACGCATTGTCCTAGATACCCCACAATCAAGTAATAAAATAACAACTTTAACATATGATTTCGATAATAGTGATACCTTAGAACAATTCCAAAATAAAGAACATCTTGTTAATAAAATGGATTGAAAACAACCCGTACAACAACAATTATAAATAATTCCAGCTCCAGACCTAGGAATAGTAAAACCCCTAGCTCAATCTCGATTTAATGTCTCTTCCATTTACGATTGGAACATAGATGGAATGACTAAATACAATGTCCTTAGCTTCCTCCAACAAATGACCATGGCTGCAAATGCCTATAAAACACAAAATGGTGCACAAGATAAGGCCATAGCAGAACTGCTCATCGGAGGATTCTCTAGTCAATTAAAAGGATGGTGGGATAATTATCTCGCTGATCAACAAAAAGAATACATCTTAAATTCCATAAAAATCGACGAAAAAGGAATTCCAATCTTAGATGAACAAGGTGAAGCCCTACAAGATGCAGTGTCAACTTTAATACTGACAATCTCATTAAATTTCATAGGAGATTCTTCACATCTAAAGGATAAAAATGCCGAATTACTTTCAAATCTAAAATGCAAAAAATTAAGTGATTTCCAATGGTACAAAAATACGTTCTTAACCGGGGTAATGCTTAGAGAAGATTCCAACCAATCATTTTGGAAAGAAAAATTCCTAGCAGGATTGCCTACCCTTTTAGGAGAAAAGGTTAGGAATAAAATTTAAAAAAATTGTGGTAAATAAATAATACCTTATAATGAGTTTACATCCGGACAACTAGTCAGTATAACTCAACAAGAAGGATTAAAAATTTGCCAAGATCTTAAATTACAAAAACACCTAAAATGGGAACTAAAAAGAACTAAGTGTGAACTAGGAACTTTTTGTAAACAATTTGATACAAATTCCAAAAAGCCCTCTCTAAATTGTACAGAAAATTGTAGTAAGACATATAAATCATATAAAAATCAACAAAAGAATATAGGAAGAAAATTTTCAGGACTAGTGAAGAATATTATAAAAATCCTCGTTACAAAAATTTCAGAAATAAAAGAAATCCTAAAAAGTAATCTAAATACAAAGATATAACATGTTATAAATGTAATAAAAAGGGATATACTTCAAAATACGTAAAATGAATAAAAAATTACAAGAATTAAAATTAGATGAAGAAATAATCAAAAAAATCTCTAATCTTCTAATAGATTCATCTGATTCAAACACCGAGACAGAACCTGACAATTTTTCTCTGTCTTCAGAAGATAATAAACCTCTTCAAATAGATGAATTGGTCACAACTAGTTCATCTGAAAATTCTGAAAAGGATAAAGGAAAACGCATGTGTATTAACTAAAGATCAATAATTCATGTTTGATATGGTTAAACACATAGATACCCAACACCAAAAAGAATATTTAAATAAACTCCTAAAATCTTTTACGGAAGAGAAAAAGAAATTAAAAATACAATCTTGCCAAATACTTCTAAAAATACTTATGACTTAACAAATATACTAGGAAAAAGTAAAAGATGAAAGAAAGCAAAGAAATAACAGTTTAAGAACTGCAAAAAGAAATGAAACAAGTAAAACTAGAGATAAAAGATTTAAAAGAAAAAGAAAAACAAGATTCTGAACGAATAAAAATGATCCTTTCAAAAAATACCCAGGAAAATTCTGAATCCGAAAATTCTGATTCTAAAAATCCAAAAGATTCGGAAGAAGATTTTGAATACCAAAATCTAGAAGAATTCCTTAGTGTCTTGAGACAAATCACGTCAACAAATACCTAATAAAAATAACCCTTAAATTCTCAGACAATTTTAAAATCAAAACAATTGCTCTTTTTGACACAGGAGCATATTTAAATTACATAAAAACAGGTATGATACCGGAAAAATTCCAAGAAAAAACTCATTAAAATTAACAGCAGCTAATATTATTAAATTAGAATTAATTCCAAAACCACAGCGTCGGTTATAAATAATGGAGTCTCTAACATCGTTTGTTTTAGTAAAAGATATACATAATTCCGTGTTTCTGGGAACACCCTTTTATGAACCTTATCACCCCTTACAAGGTAATTAATGATTTCGTATCTTTTAAATTCAATAACAATAAATTAAAATTTCATTTTATAACAAAATCGAAAACAAGAGAACTTAACCTAATAAGAGCATGTTCAATCCATGAAGATAGCATAAGTGCAAAATTACAAGAAAAATCATATTATCTACAAGAACTGAGAAATGATTCTTCCTTCAAAAAATTTAATACCCAATTAGAAAAACCAGTTGTCACAAACACCTCTCACTTAGAAAATGAGCACATTTTGAGACAGAAATCGGGAGGGAAAATGATTACTATCTTTTTTGTCATTATTTTATGCATATGAAAGTTTTTACTAAATCAAAAAATTTGCAAAAAAGACGTTCAAAACTCCGCAGAAAACAAATTTTCCTACAATTGATACTTAGTATTTTTTTTACTTTTGTAATGATATTATTAACGGAGAAATAAATTTCATTCCAAATTTCCTAATCCGTAAATTCTTCCAAAATAGAAAACAACTTCCTGATACTGGCCAAGAAACGGTAGTGTCCTATCATTGTCCCAGGCCCGACTGCTTGGGCTACAAAGATAAGATATCACGCAAGGACATGTGAGAATTGGCACAGTCCTGTAACCAGGCAATGTGTGGAGTCTTACTCCAAAAAAGAAAAGATGAAATTTCTCTGCCAGTAAATAATCCACCAGTTGTTGTACCACAAAAACAAACAAATTTCGTAGCCACCAAGCAACTCATATACTCCACCACTTCCAAATCTACAAACTCATCCAAGGAAGGAAAAGATAAATTTTCCTGCCAAAACTCCTACCGAAAAACCCATGACATGGTATGATGCAGTCATGAAAGAATAAAACGAAAACAAAAATACCGCACAGTCTGTGCAAGAAACACAGAAAAATCCCGCACAGGAAACAATAGCTGAGAACCTCCTGTGACTCCTTGCAAAATTCCCGGAACTACAGAAGACATTGTTACAACTACAAATTCCAAACCAGGAAGTTATTCAAAACTTAGGAGAAAATAAACCCTCTCCAAATTTTACTAAAATCGAGAAAAGAGAATACTCGAAAACCCTTTCTCAAAAACAATTTTTAAATTCCCAACTTCTAGTACCACAAGTCCCCAAAAAACCTGTTTCTGAATTTTTTATAAAACTTTTTTTCCAAAATATTGTGACTCTTGAAAAAAGATTTTTTGATCAAGACCCTTTTTTAGCAATATAAAATTATTTTGGACAAGGATGGTTTTACAAATCATGGGATATCTTAAAAACCACATATTTTCATCAGGCAATTCTAGAAATATCAGGATCGGCCACAATAAAAAATAATTATTATAAAAATAACAAAGATCTTTCTTAATCTATTTGCAAAATATTTAGAGTAATTGCTCCAACTGATTGGGGGAATGATCTGTTCCAACTCCTTAATTTCCCTGATACCCATCGAAATATTCCATTTTTTGATATTTCATTTAATTACTGGGATTATCAACAAGCTTGGTTCAATTCCTTTTTTGAGCAAAATACCAACTGAAGCTATACCTGGATTTTTCATTTTGATACCTCATGTATTCCATCTCAATTCCCAACATGGTGGAATTTATGTTGGAAACAATTTGAATCCACCTTCGAGATATAAAAACCCCAAGTCACTAAATCTTTTAACCTCTTTAAATCCCTTTATAAACCTACTAAGGAAGAAAAAATATTTGTACCACTACACCTATTTCACACCAGATTTCATTTACCATGGGTATTCACATGGTTCGTAGATTATTCAGAGAATAAAATTCCAACAGTCCGAAGAAGGTTCAAAATCAGATGATGGGACAGCTATAAAATACCAGCAAGTCTAGCCTCATACAAGGTCCAGGAATGGTTAAACACCCAGAAGTCCATTAAGGCACCACTACAAACACCGGAGCACACCTAGTTTCTTTTCCAAAAATTCCAAATGGCCTCAATGCTTGCACGGCTAAAAATCCAGAAGAAATGCAAGCAATAATTCTGAAGTTTGCACCGTCTTCATCAAAACAAGACTCCTCATCAGAGGAAGAAGAATCAGAAATTGATATTGAAGATAATGCAGCTTTTGGCAACAGTGGATTCTGAAAAGATTATCAAAAGAAGACAAAATACCCGAAATAAAGTTCAGACAAAATTCTGACAAAAAAAATGCCCAAAAAAAGATACTTTCAAAAAGTAAAAGTAAAAGATTACAACAATAATTCGGGAAAATGTCAAACGTCGGTGATGTCATGGATGACGTCATTCTCCACGGGGTGTTATCATGAATAGTTAGATTCTTTTTTATTTACTAAAATGTCATGTAAAACTTCTATAAAAGGAGACCCTCTCCCCTCCGTTTAGAATAAACTTTTTTCTTTGATAAAATTTCATATTCTAGAGAGAAGTTTAAGATAGATAAATTCCCTTCATATGAAATTTCTCTGATCCCAAATATATATATATATATATATATATATATATATATATATATATATATATATATATATATATATATATATCATGTGCACTCTATGTATCATTTGCATTAATAAGTGTAGCTTCTATACATAGTTTACATTATCAGATAGGTCAATTAAAAGGTATTTATATATAACTGTAAGTATATATATTAGTTACCGAAAAATGAGACAAGTAACTAATTACAATAACAAATAAAATTTTCGTTATTTAAAGTAAATATTTTTGCGAATATATATCCTTCCCCGCCATCACTAATATAAGTGGCTCTTCAGATTGCACTCTCAAGAAACAATAATAGTTTCTACTATGTCCACTATTAGAAAGTGTCTAGTGGAACAAAGTAAAAAAAGAATAACCAAAAGTAAATTATTCTCTCCTTATACTGAGGATAGCCAACAGAAGTCGGACAAACTGTCAACAATTACAATAACACAAAGATGTTCAACTAACAAGGAAGAATAAATGCTTTCTATTAAACAAACAATATTTATTTACACAAGAATTAACTACTAAAATTGAGCATATAAATCAGTTCAAAAGCATTATTAGAATGACCGCACGCCTTTACAACATTCCCTGTTATAGCACTGTAGTATATTATAGGAGTATAGCTTATAGTAGATTTCATTCTTGGGAATGCAATGGAGACAGAAATAAGCTAAACCAAAAAGCACAAAAGAATCTAAGCATGCAAGCATATCCTATTATGCTTTAATGATGATTTGTACCTTAATACATACATTAATTGGTGCAATTAAAATTCTCATTTGTTTCGAAGCACTTAGGTTGTTTTATAAATGTGGTCCAGTTCGTTCCCCCTAAATTCTTACTTTCTTGTTTCACTTTTGTTCTTTGGGTTGTATGATGGGACAAGTACCCTAGCTAGTTGCTAGGTATATAGTGTGCAAGTCAAAGGTTGCCTAGATCATATTAGTTAGAAATTAGTTAATGAAAGCACTAACTAAGAGTGTGTTTGGTAGGGAGGAAAATACTTTTCATGTAATGGTAATGAGGGGGGTTTGCTTATGTACGTGTAGTGTGGCGCTTAGCCTTACTCATTCTTTTTATTCGGCTCATTTTTTACCCTTTATTATGGGTGTAATTTTCACTTATTTGGTTGGTCAAAATATTTTGAAAAAAACATTTTCGGTAGGAAAATAAGTTCCTAAAATTAGGAAAATTACTTCTCTAGTGATAGTAGGAAAAATAAGTTTCATAAATATCATTCCAAACTCATTGTCTTTTTTCCTGTTAAATTGTACAATGAAGGAAGAAGTGATAACCATCAATGGTGGTCGTTAGTGAGGAAGAAGAAGAGGAAAGCTTAGAGAGAGAAATATTGAGATTGCAAAATATTTGTATTCTCAATTGAAATTGTAAATGAGTTGTACAAGAGCTACTTATAGCTAAGTTTACATTCTATAACTACTTAGTTAATCATTATCAACAACTCTAACAACATAACTAACTACTTGACTAACCGACTAACAGTGTACACACATAAATACATCTCAGTACAAGTCAGTTATGCAGCTATACTCTATAACTCAACACTCCCCCTCAAGTTGTGAATGAGAAAATATGTTCTTCATTCCCAACTTGTCAATCCAATAAGCATGCTACTGGTGTCCTAATGCCTTGGTCAATACATCTGTTGGTTGCTCTTGGCTTGCTACATGTGCAGTTTTGATCAACTTCCTTTACAAAGTGACATTCTATTTCTATATGATTAATCCTTTCATGGTATATGTTATTAGCTACAATCTGTAAGGCTCTCTTATTATCACAACATAATGTCACTGGTAGTTCTACTTCCAATGTCAATTCTTTCATCAGATTATTCAACCAATCCAATTCTGCAATTGTATGTCCCGTACTCCTATATTTTGCCTCTGTAGAACTTCTGGATATGGTACTTTCCTTCTTAGCCTTCCAAGAAATAAAGGAGGACCTTAGTTTTATGCAATATCATGTCACATACTTTCTTGACATTGGGCATGATGCCCAGTCTGAGTCACAGAAGGTTGTAAACCAAGTCCTGGTTGTTTCATGACATATCTAACCACATTTGAGGATGCTTCGGAGTGAGATTTTTTTGTTCTTGCATGAACTGACTCAAGCTTTGGACTACATATGCAATGTCTAGCATGGTAATGGTAAAATAAAACAACCTCCATACTAATCTTTGATAGCTCTCCCTGTCTTCTAGAAACTCATCAAACTGTTGATGACTCAACTTGTCTTCTAGTAATCCATTTGAAGATGATTCATTCAAACTCTTATCAAACTCAATGCTAGTAAGCTTCAGATTCAGCTCTATTGGTGTTTATTTTGGCTTTGATCCTGCCAACCTGTCACGACCCCCTTTTAAGGGTTGTGGTGGAACCTACACAACTCTCACCGATAGACGAACCACTCCCAAATCATTTCACATGATATAACATAAATACTGTAGAAAGATAACAAAATACTCTATAATCTGTCTCATGACAAAAATGCGAAAATATATAAGTTAAGATCAATACAGAATCCCCCAAAGATCTAGTCTGTGAATACAAGAGCGCTACAATCTGATACAAGTCTGAAAGTCAGGGCAACATGGTGCCAAGACTAAATACATAAGCTAAAACTGTCTGACATGTCTCTCAAATGCAATAAAAGACAGAATACATATAGAACATACAAGGGCATGCTGAAGATAACATCTTCACTCTAAATGCTAGAGATCTCTCATTCGGACTCAGGCACGATGTCCCGCACTAGTAGAAGGCACTGAATCCGCATCCAAATAGAATGCAGTAAATGTAGTATGAGTACACAACATACCCCAGTAGGCATGATAGGTCGATAACGGCGGACGATACAAAAAAAGCGATAAATACCAAGTTGACACTAAATAGTCCTATACTAACAATGTAAATATACAGGTAAGGTCACATTATTCACCGCATGTTCCACGTAATTCTCAAGCACTTTTTCACGTAAGATTTTATAGTCACGTAAGTCATCCAAGTTCAGAAGAGTTTAATAACAGCAATCTAAGAACCAAATAGCAAGTATAATTCTTTTATGTCTAGAAATCTAGTCAAGTCATCAACAATCAATTCAGAACCAAGTACATCCATATATAATCAATAATATTATGTATGATAATGAATGCAATGCATATGCCAGGTACCTTGTCTTTCCAGTATACAGGTTGTCAAGTTATTATTATGATCAACTCACCCATGGGGAAACCGCGAAGTCCATATACCTCTCGAGAATGTCCAATCGGAGCTCAACTCTTGGCTGAATAAATATCATATTGCGGGCATGCAACTCGGTTCCCCGCATATCATCATCATCTTAATGTTGCCATAATCTCATATTTTTCTTACCTTTCCGGTCTCTTGGACCCACAGTTTATATCATACCACTTCAATATCAATTTCATTAGAACCATGAGTGTATGAATGCAAATGACAATTCAAGGTAATAATCATGATATAATGAGATGCAATCAAGTATAGAGATGAAATATCACATGCTTTCAAGGATTCAATAGCACATAACAATCCAAAAACAAATTAGGATATCATATTGAAAATATGTGTGATGAATAAACATACGGTAGCAAATATGGAGACTAGCCCACATATAGCGACAAACCCAATCAATCAGCAGTCGGAACCAGCATAATGTTGATTCCCCGAATCACCCATCATCACAGTTCAACACTGGTACCCCCTCAAACGTTCATCTCAACTATTTGAGAATTACCTCCAAACACGCTTAATACCCCTCAATATTTATAACTAATTACACATGTCTATCGAAGTCTTGTAAAAGTAAATTATAGCCTACCTCTAAACCAAACACAATGGCTAACCAAATCAAGTCTCGGTGATAGCCTTTCCCTTCCGCTGCGCCTCATGATAATTGAAGTCTAGTCATGCGTATACTATTCGTTAATGAAGAGCTTACACAACATACAAGGATATAGTCCTTAACAAAGCAAGACTTAAATACCAACCCCGGGTCCACGCTACCAAGACTCAAACTTTATTACCCAAAAACCAAGAACACATTCTAGGTAATCATATCCTTAAGTTAATTGGAAAACTATACACATTTAAACCTTCAATTGAACAATATACAAAAAAAACCCAATTTGGAAACCCTAGAATTTCACCCTAAATGAAATAGGTTTCTATATTCAAATTAAGATCTACAACATGACTATCTAACAAATCCCATCACTAATTCATAATAATCATAGTAAATAAAAAAACACCTTTTAAATCCATAGTTTGCAACTCTCTTAAACTCTTAAGAACTTGCAACTTATAAACATATTGCATCACCATTAAAGGACTTAAAAGCATACAGTGAAATCACAAGGAAAGGAAACTTTACCTCAAGGATGAAATCACTATTAATCTTCAGAAAACTCTCCCTTGGCGGCTCTAGGTTTGAGATATGCTATTTTGAAAAAAGAAATCTGACCTAGGAATTAAATAGAACACCTGATATAGTGATTGACCCCGTTGGCGCGGATCCGCTACCACGAGAAAATATCTCGCTGAGGTGGAGTCACTTGACACATCGCCTCAGCGCAGAAGTGTACCCGACTCTGCAAAGGCACACCCGCCCATGCAGAGGACCCATCTGCCAAGGTGGAAACACAACAGCTTACAACCCTTCGCTTCTGCGAGCCAACCTCCCACCGAGGCGGAAATGCGGGAGCTGACAGAGGTGCCACCAAAGCGGACACCAGAGACCATATATGGAAAATAAGCCAAAACCTCCATCAAACACCCGAAACACTCCCGAGACCCCCAGACATGCTCATCTAAGGTAAACCAGACATACTTTTAAAAAAAACATCCGGGAAAACCACATATCTAAATTTTATAAATAAGGCCAAAAATACATCTGACTACCTCGGAAAGAAAACCAATGACTCGGTTAAGTCATAAATAACCCTTTGAAACTACCAGAAGCGACGAAACCTAGAAACAAACCATTTAGTCAAAAGTCAACTTTGAGTCAAACTATCCAACTCTAAGTTTCTAGTTTTGGATTTTCCATCTGAAACTCATATAAAGACGTCAGGATATATGCCACCCATCCTTGCGCATCACAAACCCCATATAGAGTCTACGGAATGGTTAAATAAGCAAATAAGATTCTTTAGTTAAAATGACCAGATGGATCGTTACACAACCTTGACTCTAAGATCATTTCAAGTGCATATTTTATATGTGCCATCAATATTCCCTCCTTGGATCTGGAAAATTCAATGCCAAGAAAATATCTAAGTTCACTAAGTTCTTTTATCTTAAAGTTATTGTGTAGCACTGCTTTTGCATCTTGAATTGTCTCTAGATCATTTCCTATAGCCAGTAAGTCATCTACATAGATAAGAATTAACACAAACTTCCCATTAAAAGATTTAGTGAACAATAAGTAATCTTATTTACTTTGTGTAAAACCAGACTAAGTATGGCATGTTACAACTTTAGGTTCCATTGTCTAGAGGCCTGCTTTAGCCCATATAAGGATTTTAGCAGTCTACATACTTTAGACTCCCTATGACTACTTAAACCTTGGGGAAAAGTCATATATACCTCCTCATTGAGATCAACATTGATAAAGGCATTATGAAACATGTAGTTGATATATGGGCCAGTACTTAAGAGAAGAAGTGGTTAAATTGGCTACTGGAGAGAAAGTATCATGGAAGTCTAAACCTTCCTATTAAGTGTAACATTTAGCCACAAGTTTGGTTTTGTACCTTTCTACAAAACCATCTGAATTGTACTTGATCTTATACACCCATGTGCACCCAATTGGGACCTTTCTAGGAAGTCAATCCACTAACTCCCAAGTGTGATTGTGTTCAAGAGCTTCAATCTCAAGCTTCATAGCTTGAACCCACTATTTGTCCTTACTAGCTTGGGAAAAGGAATAAGGTTCTGTAATAGAGAAGAAGGAAGTAAGAAAGACTTGGTATCAAGAAGATAAATGAGATATGCAGTAGAGTGATGAATAGGATGTGATTTAGAAGTTGATGGTAATGGGGGATGAACATAATGTGTCAACCAAATTGGAGGCTTAATAGTTCTCCCAGATTTTCTTGGTAGGATAGTAGTAGGAACAGGAGAGATAAGAGCATATTGAGATAAATAAGGAGATGAGGTAGATAAAGGTGATAAATAAGGAGATGAGGTAGATGAAGGTAGAGAAGGAGAAGGAGGTGGAGATACAGTGTACTTAGGATAAGAGAAGTCGGGATTTGAAGCATGATTGTCTGTGTTAGTATTATTGGAAGTTGATGAATCTGAGAAAGAATTTATGGAGGAGAAGGTGATGTAGGAGGAGGAGAAAGTGATACATGAGATAAGTGAGGAGATAGAACATAAGGAAATAAATAAGTTGAAGTGCTAACAACATGTAGATCATAGAAGGGAATAAAAAGGATGGGAATGAATGAAGTTATTCTTAGAGTATCTAAATGGAAATATATGTTCCTTAAAGAGAACATCTCTATTAACAAAGAATTAATCATGTTCAGTATCATATAGCTTGTATCCCTTTTGCACTGAGGAATAGCCCATAAAGTCAACATGTATAAATTTTGAATTTGTTTGAGAAATCAGGTTCGGTGGCAAAACATGGGCAACCAAAGACATTCATATGATCATGAGAGGGTGTTGTTTTATGGAATATATCATAAGGAGAACTACCATGTAGAACTGTGCTAGGAACTCTATTGACAATGTAAGTAGTTGCAAGGATGCATTCACCCCAGAATTTGAGAGGTATATTAGCTTGAAATCTAAGGGCTTTGACTACATTGAGGATATGCCTATATTTTCTTTCTACTACTCCATTTTGTTGTGGAGTGTGAACACAACTACTTTGATGAAAAAATCATTTACAATTGAATAGGTTAGTGCATAGAGTGTTGAAGAATTCACATCCATCTTCTAATATGAAGGCTTTAATGGTAATGGAAAATTGATTTTCTATCAACTGAATAAAAAATTTCAAAACAACATATACATCACTTTTCATTATCATTAGAAGGTCCATGTCATTCTAGAAAAGTCATCCATAAGAGTAAGAAAGTAATTGAAACCATTGTAGGTACAAACTCTATATGAACCCCAAACATCCATATGGACAAGCTGAAATGCAGAACTAGACTTATAAGTACTAAAGGCAAAAGGAAATCTAGACTGTTTAGCTAATGGACAAACATGAAAATTAAAAGAATTTAAGGAAATAAAATGATGCTGTATTTTGGGAATTTTCTGCAGGACTGCATAAGGAGCATATCCCAATCTTTGATGCCATAGAAAACTTTAATGACCCATCCGGTTGTTTTTAGTCTAATACATCTATTTTACTATTTTACCCTTCTCATAGGCTCTATGTGGGATTTGTGATATGCGGGTATGGGTGGAACATAACTTGAGGTCCATTTATATGAGTTTCGGATGAAAATCCCAAAACTAGAATCTTAGAGTTGGATAGTTGGACTCAATGTTGACTTTTTAGTAGATAAGTTTGTTTCCAAGTTCCCTCACTTTTGGTAGTTCCAGATGGTCACTTATGACTTGGTCGAGTCATCGGTTCACTTCCCGAGGCAATCAGATGTATTTTGTGGTACTATTTGTGAAATTTGATTATTTGGTTATTTTAGGTGATTCTTTACAAAGATATATCTTAACTTGGTTAAATGGGAAATCTGAGGCCAAGAATGAGTTCATAGCACTGTTTACCTTGGGAGAGCATATCTGATTTGTGTCTGGGGGGTCTCGAGAGTGTTTCGAGTGTTTGGTGGAAGATTGAGTTAGTTTCTATTTTGTTGGTGTCTGGTGTCCGATCTTGTATGTCCGCCTCGGTGGAGGTTGGCTTGCAAAAGCGAGGAGTGGGTAATTGGTAAGTTTCTGCCTCAGTGGAGGGTGTTCACGCAGGGCCAGTTGCGCCTCTACGGGGTTGCGTTCGCTTCGGCGTTGGGGCAAGCTGTAAAGTGATTGCGCCCCAGCAAGGATATTTTCTACGAGAGCGAGACCGCGCCAGTGGAGTCAATTATGCTAGGGTAGAATCACTGAATCAGGAAACCAATTTAATTACCAAGATTAAATCTCATTCACAAAACATTATTTCCTCGAACCTAGAGTTGTAATAAGGGAAATTTTGAAGATTAAGAGTGAATTCTTTATTTGAGGTAAAGTTTCCATCCTTTGTGATTATAGTTCCTATTTCTAAGTCTTTAACGGTGATATAGTGTGCATTTGGGGAAGATGAGTTATGACTTTCATATGAGATTAAGAGAGTTGAATCCTTGATTTAGGGGTGTTTTATTGATTAATTTACTTTAATATTATGAATTAGTGATAGAATATGCTAGATTATCATGTTGTAGCTTTTAATTTGATTATAGAAACCCTTTCCAAATTGGGGAAAATTCTAGGGTTATGAATTGGGGCTTTTAGTATATTGTTCAATTGAAGGTCCAAATGAGCTTAGATTTCTAATTAACTTAAGGATATGATTACTTAGTATGTGTTCATGGTTTTTGGGTAATAAAATTTGAGTCTTGACAATGTGGGCCTGGGGTTGATTTTGGAAGTCTTAATTTTCTTTAAGGATTATGTCATTGTATGTTGTGTAAGATTTATATTAACGATTAGTATATGTGTGATTAAACTTCGATTACCACGAGGCACTTCGGAAGGGCAAGGAAAGTGTAGAGAGTTGATTGTTGGAGGCTCATGTTTGGCCTAGAGGTAGGCTACATTTTACTTTCACTAGACACCGATAGATGTACGTAAATTGATATAAATATTGAGGGATATTGGGCGTGTTTAGGAGTCCCACTCAAAATATTGTGATAAACATTTGAGTGAGTACCAGTGTTGAACTGTGATGATAGGTGATTTGGGGAATCAGCCTTATCCTGGTTCCAACTGCTGATTGATTGGGCTTGTCGCTATACTTGCTATTGTATGTTTATTCATCACACCTACTTTCTATATGAATCCTGATTTGTACTTTGATTGTATGTTATTGAATTCTTGAAAGTATGTGATATTCATCTCTACACTTAGTTGCATCTCATTACATCATGACTTTTGCCTTATATTGTCATTTGCATTCATACACTCATGGTTCTGTTGATATTGATATGTGAGTAGTATAGAAATATTGTGGGTCCAGGAGACCGGAAGGGTAAGAACACTTATGAGATCATGGCAACATTGAGATGATGATGATATATAAGAAACGGAGTTGCTCGCCTACAACCGTTATTTAGCCAATAGTTGGGCTCCATTTAGAAATTTTGGAGGAGTATATGGACCTCGCGGGTCCCCCATGGGTATGCAGTTCATAAAATTTGAACGTTTGTATACTAGAGATGAAAGGTACATGGCATAAGTATTGTATTCATATCATACATATCTTATTGTGTTGCTTACATGTGGATGAATTAAGTGTCGGATTTTTAACTAATGACTTGGTTGAATTCTGGATAACAGAGGAGTTAGAACTGATTATTAAGTAATGGAACACTGTTATTTAACCTTTCTGTAATTGGATAACTCTTATGTATATGAAGTGGTATGTGAATAAGTGGCTTTGACTTTAGTGAACTTTCTATGAACTATGTGACTTACTTGGAATATTGAATTGTCAAGTATAGGATTATATGGTGTCAACTCGGTATGTATCTCTTTTGCGTATATTTCGTCATTATAAGCCTATGATGTCTATGGGGGGTACGTTGTGTACTCATGCTACGCTTGTTGCATTCATTTTGGATGCAGATTATATTTCATCTACCAGTTCAGGACCGTGTGGCTTAGTCCGAGCAGGTTGATTTCAGCATTCAGGGTGAGGATGCCACTACCAATATGCCTCGGGATGCTCTATCTCTACATTGTCTTTTATTATGACTCGAGAGACATGTATCATACTTGTTCCATTTCATTTGACTAATGTATGATGACACTAGCGCTCTTGTATTATTGACTAGATCTTTTGGGGGTTTCATTTGACTTTCAGACTATGTTTCGCGTATTTATATTATGATAGACAAGTTTATAAGTATTTTTTTCTATTTCTGCATTTTTTCCTCATATCTTGTTGTATGAGATTACGAGTGGTTCGCCTACTAGTGGGAAGTGTAGGTGCCACCACGATTCTTAAAAAAGGTCGTGAAAAAGTTAGTATCAGAGCTTTAGATTAAACGGTCTTAAATACAAGAGCAATGTCTAGTAGAGTCTTGGGGATCAGTGCGGAGACGTCAGTACTTATCTTCGATGGGGTATGGGACATCTAGGAAATTTCACTTTCTTCATTCATTTTGTGCTAAGTTAAATCAAATTGGTATCTGACCTTTGTTTCCTATTCTCTCACAGATGGTGAGGACTCGTGCTGATGCGGTGAGAGATGAGGCACCGACACCTGCACTTGTGGTGCACGGTCGTGGTCGAGGCCGTGGCACGGGCTGAGGTAGAACCCGAGGACCTGCACCGGCAAGGGGTGGATCATAGGGAGCTGGCCAGGCCCATGTTAGATCAGTTTCCCTTGAGATATATATTGAGCCTCAAGATGAGTTACTCGATGAGGATATGGGGACAGCCTAGGATCAGCTCGGATTTATTGCTACTCCGGTTCTACATGACACATTGGTCAGATTATTGAGTGTCCTAGATGGTTTTGCTTATGCAAGTGTGTACCGACTACTCCGGGTAGGTCATACACCCGTGTGGGAGAAGGACAGACTCCAGAATTTTGTACTCCTGGGGTTCAGTCTACTGCTATATCACTGTTATATTGATGAGGTTCCTGCTCCAGAGTTTGGTCCCTGGTTGATTATAGGGACAGCTATGACCCGCAATGAGCAGAAGATTTGGGAGCACTTTTCGAACATGAAGCCTCCTGCGTTCTCTGGACAGCCTGAGGAGCATGCGTATGAGTTTATTGTGAGCAGTCATAAAAGGTTACACACCTCTAAGGCATTATTGAGTCACACAAAGTCAATTTACTGGCCCTTCGGCTTAGATGAGACGCAAAGCAGTAGTGGAGGGCGTATGTTAATTACCGACCAACGTGGTCACCTCAAATAACTTGGGTTAGGTTCTACTAGGTATTTTTTGAGAACTATGTGCCATTGAGCTTGCATCTGAGCAATCGTGATGAGTTCTAGAAGATTAAGCAGAGAGGTTCTACAGTTGCACAGTATGAGACTTATTTCCATGCCTTATCGCGATATGCAGCGCCATTACTACCTATAGAGGCGGAGAGAGTCAGATGTGTTAGAGTTTAGAGCATTCCACTTTAGTTAGACAGGTTGTTTCTCGGTATTTTGACCGTGGGGGTCATTCGGGTTCTTCTATCTCTATTCAGCAGCCCTTAGCGGCCAGGAATTGTTACAATTGTAGTGAGGTTGGGCATTTCAGGATAGAGTGTTCTAGACTTGTTCAGAGTACATCTATGGCACCCCGGACCCGAACATATCCATCCAGTGGTGGTGGTCAGAGTAGTAGAGGTAGTTCCTAGTCAGGCCATAGTGGCTAACATAATAGTTGTGGTCGATCCCAGTCAGGTAGAGATGAGGCTGGTTTAGGTAGAGGTGGCCGTCAGGATGCTCAGTCCGATAGAGGATGCACTAATTGCTATGATTTTCCTGGTATGACTGAGGCTGAGGCATCAGATGCAGTTATTACAGGTATCATCTTAGTCTGTCATCGGTCTGCTACAATGTTATTTGATTCGGGTTTATGTTCTCATGTGTGTCTGCCTACTTTTTTGTTGATTTGGATATCTGGTGTGATATGCTTGATGTCCATATTCGTGTGTCTATACCGGTTGGTGATTATATGGTTGTAGATCGAGTCTATCGGTATTGTGTGGTTACTTTTATGGGTTATGATACTTGGGTAGACTTGGTCATATTAGACATTGTTGACTTTGATATTATTTTGGGAATATATTAGCTATCATTGTACTACGCGATTCTGGAGTATCATGCCAAGATAGTCACTCTAGTGATGCCTAGTCTTCCGAAGTTAGAGTGGAGGGGCGCTTCCAGCCCTGCTCCTAAGAAGATCATTTCTTTCGTCTAGGTTAGAAATTTGGTAGATAAGGGTTGTCTGTCGTACCTAGCTCATATTAGGGATACGAGTGTGGAGACTCCTTCCCATGAGTCTGTTAAAGTTGAAGGACCAGCTTCAGGACCTGTTGAGTAAGGGTTTCATTCGACCTATGTTGTTCGTGAATAAAAGGATGGCATCATCAGAAACAAGTATCCAATTCCGCGTATTGATGACTTGTTCAACCAGCTTCGGGGTATTTTTGTGTTTTCAAATATTGATTTGAGGTCCGAGTACCATCGGTTGAAGATTCGGGTTGAGGGTGTGCCCAAGACATCTTTCCGGACTCGTTATGGTCATTACGAGTTATTGGTGATGTTATTTGGGCTTACCAATGCCCCTGCATCGTTCATGGATTTGATGAATGGGATATTCAAGCCGTATCTAGATTCTTTTGTGATCGTGTTCATTGATGACATCTGAATTGATTCGAAGAGTAAGGATGACCACGAGCAACATTTGAGAGTATTTCTTGAGTTATTAAATGACAAGAAGTTGTATGCTAAGTTCTCGAAGTGTGAGTTTTGATTGAGTTCAGTGGCATTTTTGGGACACATGGTGTCCAAAGATGGGATTATAGTTGACCCAAAGAAGATAGAGGCAGTTAGAGACTGTCCTAGACTGACTTTTGTGACAGAGATTCAGAGTTTTGTGGGTCTTGTCTACTATCTGTTACGGTTCACTTTTACGCGGAGCATAAAAGCTACTAAGAGTTTGTGATGGTGCTCTAAGTTGAATAATTTAATTTTTAGAATCGCCACCTAATTTATAGGTAAATTAGAAAAATCAAGTTGAAAGGATTTATTCAAAAATGTTTGAAAAATACAATCTAAACCAGAGTCAAGGTAAGGATTCTGGTGATCCCCGAAAAGGTGTTTGACACTCTAGTATTAAGGATTCGTAGAATGTGGTTGACCTTCGGGTTCTATATCATGCTCAAATAATTTAAATTGTCTTAAAGTGTATAAAAATCCGCAAAATGCTTGTCATTCGTTTATTCAAAACTCAAAGGTTTTCTTTAAAACAGAAGAGTTGGGGCTACTACCAAAATACGTTGTACAGAGGTAAATTAGTAAACTTATTTCGGACTAAGAACAATCAAATATTAATTGGAGTAGAATTCTACAATTTAGTCCAACAAAGTTGTCCAATAACACTTGCATCTTTTTTACATCTTTTCAAAGTTTAAAAATGAGTATAATCTTTTTAGAATGACACGCTTTGGAATTTTGCAAAGAGGTAGAAAAAGAAACAATCATTTTTCCTTTTGTTTTCATGGTATATCCAAAGATCATTCCATAGTCCATAATGTCGAAATCCATTACCATAAGAGTGTTTTAAGTCTAAAAAAAACTAGAGGTGGCCAGTGGGCCGGGCTCGGGTATGGCGGGCCGGGTATGGCGGGGTCGGGTCTAGCGGGACTTGCTCCAGTCCCGTCCCGATCCCGATCCCATCGGAATCGGGTCGGGGTCGGGGCGGGGTCCGGCTGGTTTTCCTTTTTCTTTTTTTTTAAATAACATATGTATAAAAAAAACTCAATAAACAAGACAAGATAGTGTAATAAAAACATCTCAAGGCTGTTTTTGTGCCTCTTATATTATTTAATAGACATATGACTTTTTTGTAATACAAATACAATTGTCTAAAATCTAAATGGCAACTTTGTGGTGTTGTCCAAAAGTTGCAAATTACATAATAAAATTGTAATTAAAAAAATTACATTCTCAAAAATATTTGTTCTAATTGCTTGATGATTTCATGTGGTTCTTCGGTTGGAATTGGTATTTGCTGGTCAAATTGATCTACGTCGCTTCCACCACCTTCGGATAAGATTTCGTTGTAGTTTTCGTCTTCTTCTTCGTTGATCTCCGGTTGACCGCACCTTCTCCGCAACGCTCGTATCCAATCTCTGAATAATACTGCAATTTCCAAGCAGTCTCCGGCTAATGAGTGTCTGTGGTCTCCTATTTGATATCAGTCGGTAGAAAAAGCGCTTTCAGACGTAGTTGATGACGCTTGAATGTTCAAAACATCTCGGGCCATCAATGAAAGTGTCGGAAAGGTCTTCTCATTCCCCTCCAAAGTATTTCACAAGTCTTTATGTCCATCTTCATTGATAACTTCTTGGTACGGTACAGAACCCTGCAAAACAAAAATATCCAACTCGCTAATTTGGTTAGTAGTAGAGGTACGGCCGCACATTCTATTTCTGAGGCTTTCAATACTTGCCGCAGAAACAGCATGTCTTTTGTGAGGTTGTGTTGAAGATGAAGAAGATGGTATGGAAGCCGGTAAGTTACTAGCATTTTCTTGTTGATAAAATCTATATATTTTTTTGCATTGGTGTTCTACGCTAGACAACACTTCTTCTTTAGTTTGTTCAATAGGTGGTGGGTGATTTAGATTTTTGGGACTTGGAGGTGGTAGTACTTCTATACAATCGTAAAAAGTTTCAATTAGTGATTTAGTATCGTCTATTTTAATAGTCGGATTTAATACAGAACCAATAATATAAATAGTGGGAATAGGAATAAATTTTTTTTTTATTTTGACAAACATTTTTTTTAATAGTTGCCTTATAAGCTGGTTTTTCCATATATTCACTAAGTAATAAAAATATTAGAGTTATATAAAACAACATAGTTGAAATAATAGGATAATATATACCGGAAAATTCTTTTGTTGCTTGAAAAAAATTCTCTAAAAATACAATAAGTTCGAAAAATTTTACCCAATCACTATCTACAATCATATCAGCTAAATTTTTATTATGAGAGTTAAAAAATAAAGTTATAGGTTTTCTATAGTCATAAGCAACAAGTAGTTGCTCGTATAAAGAATTCCACCTAGTGGATACTTCTTGTGGAATTTTTCTATAAGATAGTCCACAATTGTGACAAGTTTTTTATATTCTTTTCTACGTTGTACTTTATTACTTTTAAAAATAAAGTTTATAGCAAATTGTATTTTACTAAGAATGTCTTCAAAAAGTGATAGACCATCCTTTACAATTAAGTTATATATATGGCACGCGCATTTTATATGAAAATGATCTGAAAAAGATGGAGTTAAACTATTTTTTAAAATTGTAATTGCGTAATTGTTAGAAGAAGCGTTATCTAATGTAATAGTCATAATTTTATCGGTTATTCCGTAATAATGGCACACTTGATAAATATTATCTGCAATAAAAGTACCAGTGTGCCTATCATCTATATATCTATATGCTAAAATACGTTTTTGCATAGACCATTTATAATCTATCCAATGACAAGTTACAGTTAAATAATCATGGTCGTTAGTACTACGATCTATATCAGACGTGATAGATACTTTGCCATTAAAAATGATATAATGAATAACGTAAATATTGTTGATATTCATGCGTGAATTTAAATACATCTCTCTTAACAGTTGATCTAGGAAAACCGTTAAAAGCAGGATTATATATATCTCTAATGTAATGAATAAAACCGGGAGATGAAGGAAATGAAAAAGGCAAACCCTCCACAGCAACTAATTTTGATATTGCTTCCCTATCTCTATGTTTATTGTATTTAGGGCCTACAATTCCCCCCGTCATAGGGTTAATTTGACCATGTACTTGGTCTGGGACAGTATCAGTATGTGAACCTTGTCCCGATGGAGCGGGCGTTTGCGCACCCGATTTTGAAGCCTGGTATTGGGCATACCTAGCTGGATGAGCACTTACTACGTGTCTAATTAACCCCCCCCCCCCCCCCGTCCCACCGTGACCTTTTCCAGTTTTAAATTTTAAAACATTTTTACAAATTTTACATATAGCTACTTGATTCTCTACGTCCCTATCAAAAAATGTCCATGCATCTGGATTTTAATGGTCGTTTTGCTGGACCTCATCTCATACTAGGGGGAATATGAGGCATTTCAGTTGAAGGTGCACTAGTGAGTGTGTTGCCATCAACATTAGTGGGTGTATCATCTAGATCATCGTCTAAATTAAAGTCTTCTTGAGTTCCAGAAAATAGCTCCTCGTCTAAATCTAATGATATTGTAGGAAAATTTTGAGTATCAACAAAATCATCCTGTGTAGGAATAAGATGACTAGAAGAAGTACCCTTGCCCTGGTTGCCGCCCCTACTAGAAGAAGCACCCTTACCTTTAAACGTACCTCTTAATCCTTTCATTTTAATTATGATAATAAATAATTAAAGACAATAAAATTAAGTGCGCTAAATAAAATAAACATACAATAATAATTTAATAAAGGAACGAATGTACCAAACGTCGACGTGTAATCGAGAGGTTGAAAATTGAAACTTTGCTCGATGGAAGATTCTCAAGCTAGTTACCAACTTCACTCCCAATTCCCAAATGAATAAATAAAATTAAATATTTAGTAAACAATGTAGACTTGTAGAGAGAGATTAGAGAGATTGTAAGAAGATTTGTGAGAAAGATGAAGAGAAAATGAGTTATTTATTCTTGGAAAATTGGGTTAAAGTGTAAATATAATAACTTATGGATTAAAAATAAATATTAAGGGGTAGGGGGAGGCCTAAAATGGTTGTTGCCCAATGGCCAAAATCTAAAATGGTCGTTGGTGCAACGATTATTATGCAAAGAGGGAACTTTCGGGCGGGGTCGGGTGTGGCGGGACGAGACATTGTCCCGTCCCGAGTTCGAGTCCCGCTACCATTTTTTTTTTTACGCGGGGTCAGGGCGGGCTCAGGTCAGGGTCGGGCCCTCCCGGCCCACCCTTTAAAAAAACCATTCAAGTTATGTTCAGCCAAGAAAAATCAATCTTTTGATGTCCAAGCTCAGTCCATTTTAATGGTTAAAAATGGAAGTCCAGATTTTCAAAGGTAATGCTTAGTCTCATCTTTGGCTTATGTAGATAAAAAATGATGAATTAAATTATCCCGTCCATTCAAGTTTGAAATAGCCCAATTATGAGAAATCCAAAACGGTTTTCGTCCAAAGTATGAAGATCATGTTTTTATTTTGTTTTTTTCCAGGTTTCTTTTAAAGTCAAAACAGTCGATTTTCATCCAAAATTCATAACTAACCAAGTTTGAAAATCATTTAAGGCGATCCTAACTAAACGATGTATGTATCATTTTGCTTATCCTAGATTCTTAACCTTAAGAAAGGTTCCAATATATAAAGCATGTTTTTGTTACAAAGAATATATATACATACACATATGAAATTGAAAGAGGTCAAGTTTAGGCTGGTGGGCCTACCTAAGCTCACCAGTTACTATTTGCACCCATAGTTGGACCTTCAATGCGCGGCTAAAAGTTATGCGGACTCAATCAATGAGAATTAGTTGGGCCTCAGCCCAACTGGCCGAAAGAAGAAGTGACAGGCCCAAAGGACTTGTCTCAGTGTACCTCGGCAGTAGAAGAACAAAAAAAAGGAAAAGCCCAGTTAGAAAGCATCTACAATTATCTAGAGCAAACAATTCAAATTAAAGGTACTCATGTCATACATTAATTTAGAAGAACCATATCTATATTTGGCAATTAAAGCCCACGTAAACAAAACAGCTAAAGACAACCCATTTTTAGGAAAATTCAGATAAAGGAGAAGGGCAAGGTATTGGGCCTGGCCCATATCAGAGAAAGCAATTGATAGTAGATGGAAAAGAATGGGCCAGGCCCAACATTTAATAACAGTACTTAAAATAATAGCATACAAGGGATGGCCAAGCCCAAATGACTTTTAAAATAAGTGTCTCACTTGATATGCACCGACAGTACGTCAGGCCTGTATACTATGTATACATAAAGTATATATGATATACAACCTACATAATGTGGTGTTTATCAAGGTAAGGATATCAAACATCAAAACATTTTTTTTAAAACCAGCATGTTTAATGGGTATTGTTATCTAAAGGGTACTTGGTTGTCTTACAATTCCAGAAATGACGCAAGATGAACTATCAGACAGAAATGATGGTCCAAATTGTTAAACAAGCAATCACACAATCAGCAGTATTGACATACATACAGACATATATTCTTCCCTTCACTAACACAAGACCAAACCAAGTACTCAGTAGCTAAATGGACATCAGACACCATAGACATATGAAAGCAAGTTCAGAGTCTCAGTTTTAGGCAAATACTCAAACTCTATGGTCTATTCTTGGCAAACAGTGGTATTGGACAAAGATTCATTTAGCACATGTCTAGCTGACATAGGAATTGAGCTAGACTAATACCTCCTAGTGAGAGAACAACATGACTCAAACAGATATGAAGTTGTACAGTGTTAAGTGTTAAAAACTACATACTTGACTAAATCCTTTTTAAACACTGTAACTATCTTTCTGATTAAAGCAAACATGGTCCAGATTGCCCTTTACTTGGACAAAACACAAAGCCAGATACTTATCATAATAATTCAAATTCTTTAGACATCATCTTAGACAGATATTAAGTCAAGTGATTTAGGTTCTATATGAATTAACTTATCACGGAGCAGGTAAACACAATACTGAACAAGTATAGGTTGACACTTATGACTCTGATCCTTGTATTATCTGAAGTTCCTATGGTCTTGTATATATATAGGTTAGCCCAAATGCAAGTAGACAAGATACATGTGATGCTTAAACAAAACAGAAAACAACCTCAAACAGCCAACATATAAGCAAGCAACTCATACTGAGGCATCTAGAAAGCTACTGGATCATACTAAGGGTGGGGGTTGTAAACTAGAGCACTTAGCAGATCATATAATAATTTAAAATCCTATTGTTCTTTCCTAAACATGCATTTAGACTAAATTATTACCCGTAGAAGTCGGGGGGTGGCCAGATGAAATACATAGAAAGATGCAAAACAGTCTCTTGCCAGGCATTCATAGCAAGGGATATTAGACAACTAGGAGCTAGGGGGTCTAAACTAAAACCAGGAACTAGACTCATGCATAGTAAGGGTGTCATGACTCAAGCAGGGAATGTTAGATACAAAAGCTAGGAAATACAATGCCATCGCATACATCAAACTATTCTATGCATGAAACTTTCTTAATTAAACACAAAATTACACAGTTTAATAGCATATAGTTATGACCTAAGTTGACATAGTGGGACTCCCTAAAATAGAATTCACAAGAAGAGGAGGACATAAGAATTAATAACATGAGGCAGAGGTCCTTAAGGCTATTCATGCTTAGTTACTATTCAAAGATATGGCAAATAGGGAAGAGAGGTTGAACATGATAAGCTCAATCACATTTGATCAGCATGCTATTAAATACCAAACACATATCTTTCAAACACACCCACAGCAACACCACATGAACTTAAACATATCAACAGAAGGATTTTAAGGCATATTCTCACTTCAAAGAGGACACAGAACATCATCTTTTCAAACCAGAGAAATCACACTCATACTTGTGTCATAGAGGGTAGGATTCAAACACAAACACCTAATACCAGGCTATGATATACTATTTTAGCCCATTCAAAAACTTAAAATTGTCCTAATAGACCTAGGAGTGATCTTCTATGAGTGTCATAACAATCTAATTATCAAGTCATTCTTTTAAACTATACCTACACCTAAAATTTCCCCTAAATCCATTTAGAACCAGTTTTTATGTCATGTTAATCTCTACTCTCCATTAAGTGCATCTCACATATAAACAGATATCACACTCATCCTAGGTGAATGGAATACACAAGTAATTAATGTAAAGTATTATATTTCCTTTTAAATCATTACAGAGACCCTACAGCCCCATATGGACTTAAAGTACTAATTATCTCTTCCTAAAAATAAAGGTGAGTTAGTTAATCCAAACAACTAGCCTATCTAATTTATTTTTTTGATTTTAAGCTAAAATCTAGGTGAGCAATATTGACAAGCTATCCTAGCATCATTTTAGTCACTGGTGTAGACTTTCACAGAGCTATGATGGTTACCTATACAGACCTCAACTAATGCACAAAAGTCACCACATGAAGCCTATCACCCATACATAACTAAACAATTCTCAATCTAACACATGGAGTACCATTTTGACTCAGACAAACCACATGTGACTGAAGCAGGATTCAAACATCCTAGACTAGGTACCTCAAATCAGTGCTCATGATTAAGCATGTTCTAAAATATTCATTAAGGCGTCATATTAACCAATTATCCCTATACAGCTAAAACAGGCCATATACTAACATACTAATCAACTTAGATTATTCTAAATGGTTAACACATAATTACGCAAGTTCTAAACTAGCAACATTCGCATTAAATTAGCTCACATAGTCCATTCATGATTAAAAAAAATATGAGTTTAACACATTAAGCCTCATTTTACTATACATGCTAGTTAAAGGTCACTAAATGAGTCTTAAATAGTTTAAGGTGCCACATAACCACTCAAACAACACACATTCATCCCATATTAATCTACGATTAGATGAAATTAAATACAAAACACAAAAAGGATTAGGAATTACCATTTGTAGTGACAGCCGAATCGGTTGAATCTTGAATCTTCAATCCTCCACTCGATCACACCCACACACACGACAAAGAAAACGGTTTTAAAACTGAGAGGCCTAAATTGACACTTAGGGTTCCACCAAAGGGCTTGAAACCCAAATTAATCAAAATAGATCGTAATATTAGCGATTTAGGTTACACTCATCAATAAATTAGCTCAAAGTCAGAATCGTCGACCCGTAACAATGAAATGGAGGGGTTTGACCCTATAAAAATTAGATTGTGCTGATGTGGGAGAACTGATTTTTTTTTTTTTTGGGGGGGGGGGGGGGGGGGGGGGACTCCTCTAAAAGGTTCTCAACCAATGGGAGCCCAGCGTTTAAATTTGAACAAGACAAAAACCATAAAAATCGTAGTAGAAAGGTAAATGAGGGACAACATCACCTTGTAAGGTTGCAGCGTGGTGGCATTTGGTGAGAAGACGCAATAGAAATTAATGCTCTTGCCATTCTTGGCCATACCAACTCTGCGCGGAGCATAGTACACTCATCAGTTGCCATTTTCGGCGAGTTAACAATGATGGAGCAAAATCGGCTAGGGCTTGTTTCACACAAAAGAGGAAAGAGGGAAATTGGGGGGGGGGGGGGGGGGGGGGCTTTGTGGGTTTTACGCCTTATTAGTTGAATTGGACCGGGTCTTGGACCATTTTGGTCTAGGCTCAGTCATTTAACCAAAGGAAGAAAAGGCCTAATCATTTTAAATAGAAAAAATACACAACGGGTCACATTTTGCAAATATGACCGAAATAATTTCAATTGTGACTGAATTAAATCAGTAGCTTCAATTTAAGCTCAAATTTGATATATATCCAGAAATTGAAATCTTAAATTCAATCAAAAATCATTTTTCTTAAAAGAAATGACTTAGAACCGAGATGTAATTTTATCATCCTTCTTAATTAGATTTTTTCCCAATTTTGACCGAATAAAATATTGATTTCTTTAAATTGAGAATTTTAAGACCAATAAATTATAATTATCTGTTAAAAATTCTAAAATCATAATTAATGATCAAAGTGTTGTGAAAACAGGACATGATATACAATAAATATACCAGATGATATTTTGTCAAATGAAATGACAATAAAATTTCAGGAATAATTTTGTAAAATCGTGTTCATCTTATAAAAAGTAGACTTCACTCTGTTTGTGATTCGGGAATCTTGAATAATTAACTAGGATTATTGGAGGGTAAAATTAGGTGTCAACACTATCGCCGATTCATCCAGGGATTTTTTTATATTGCCTCACATTTGACGCATTTAACTCAGAAGGAGGTGCCTTTCCAGTGGTCCTATGAGTGTGATGAGAGCTTTCAAAAGCTCAAGTCACTTTTGACCACATCCCTAATTTTATCCCTTCTAGTGGAGGGCAAGGACTTTACCGTGTATTATGATACTTCGAGGATTTGGTTGGGTTGTGTGTTGATGCAGGAGGATAAGGTTATAGCCTATGCATCGAGGCAGTTGAAAGTGCATGAGGATAATTACCATATTCATGACTTATAGTTGGTTGTCGTTGTGTTTGCTTTGAAGATTTTGAGGTATTACCTGTATGTCATTCATTGTGAGGTGTATACTAACCACCGCAGTCTTCAACACGTGTTCAATCAGAGGGATTTAAATTCTAGGCAGTGTCGATTGATGGAGTTGTTGAAGGATTATGACATGACCATTTTGTACCATCCAAACAAAGCCAATGTGGTAGGGGATGTCTTGAGCCGAAAAGCAGTCAGCATGGGAAGTTTAGCTCGTTTGATCATTTCTGAGCGTCTTTTGGTATTGGAGGTCCAGTCCTTAGCCAACCATTTTGTGAGGCTTGATATTTTGAATCCAGGTAGGATTCTGGCTTGTGTTGAGGAGAGGTCATCGCTTTTGGAGCAGATTAGGGCTCACCGGTATGATAATGTGAAGTTGTGCAAAATAAGAGATAAGGTGATGAGTGGTGAAGACAAGGAGGCTATGATTGATAGTGATGGGGTGTTGAGGATCAAGGGTAGAGCGTGTGTTCCTCGTGTGAATGATTTGACAAGATTGATTATGGAAGAGGCCTACAGCTCTAGGTATTCCATTCATCCAGGTGCTACTAACATGTATCGTGACTTGAAACATCACTATTGGTGGGGTAGGATGAAGAGAGATATTGTTGAGTTTGTGTCTCGGTGTTAGAATTATGAGTAGGTCAAGTATGAGCACTAGCAACCCGATGGTGTATCTCAGATGATACACATTCCTGAGTGAAAGTGGGAGAGGATTACCAAGGATTTTATGGTTGGGTTGCCCAAGACTTTGGGCAAGTTTGATACTATTTGGGTCATTATTGATAGGTTGACCAAGTCCGCACATTTCATTATGGTCTAAACAACTTACAATTCAGGGAAGTTGGCTAAGATCTTTATTTGTGAGATTGTTCATCTTCATGGGTTTCTATTTCTATCATCTAAGACTGGGGTACTCAGTTTACTTCTCATTTATGGCGGACTTTGCAAAAAGAGTTGGGTACTCGCTTGGATCTCATTATACCATTTCACCCTCAGACCGACGGTCAGTCCGAGCGGACTATTCAGGTATTGAAGGATATGTTACGAGCCTGCATAATTGATTTTGGTTGTCATTGGGATCATTTCTTACCTTTGATAGAGTTTGCATACAACAACATTTATCACTCCAGTATTGATATGACGTCATTTGAGGCTTTATATAGTAGAAGATGTCGATCTCAGATTGGGTGGTTTGATGCATTCGAGGTTCATCCTTGAGGTATAGATTTGTTGAGACTCTTTAGAGAAGGTGAATGTGATTCAGGATAAGCTCCCGGTAGTTCAGAGCATGCATAATGAGTTTGCAGACTGGAAGGTTTGAGATATTGAGTTTATGGTTGGTGACATAGTTCTTTTGAATGTATTACCCATGAAGGGTGTGATGCAGTTCGGCAAGAGAGAAAAGTTGAGTTCGATGTATATCAGACCTTTTGAGATTCTTCAGAGGATTTGAGAGATGACATATAAGTTCGCTTTACCATTAGGTCTTTCAGGTGTCCATCTAGTTTTTCATGTGTCTATACTGAAGAAGTATCATATCAAAGGTTCTTATATCATTAAGTGGGACTCTGTATTGCTAGATAAGAATTTGGAGTTTTAGAAGGAGTCTGTGGCTATTTTGGACAAGCAGGTGAGAAAATTGAGGTCTAAGGAGATAGTTTCTATGAAGGTGCAATAGAAGCATCGTCATGTTAAGGATGTGACTTGGGAAACAAAGTCCGACATGAGGAGCAAATATCATGATTTGTTTACTACTTCCGATATGTTTTCCTTTCCATTTCTCTCTATTCAATGATGAACGTTTGTTTAATTGGTATATGATATAACAACCCGCCCGGTCATTTTTAGCCTAAGACCTCTATTTGACTATTTTACCCTTCCCATAGACTCTATATGAAGTTTGTGATGCATTGAGATGGGTGGCACAGACTCAGAAGTCTATTTATATGAGTTTCAGATGAAAAACCCAAAACTAGAACCTTAGAGTTGGAAAGTTTGACTCAATGTTGACTTTTGAGTAGATGGGTTCGTTTTTGGGTATCGTCACTTTCAATAGTTTTGGAGGGTCACTTATGACTTAGTCGAGTCATCGATTTGCTTCCTGAGGCAATCAGATGTATTTTGTGGTATTATTTGTGAAATTTGGTTATTTGGCTATTTTGGGAGATTGTTTAGAAAAGTATATCTTAGCTCAGTTAAATGGAAATCTGAGGGCATGAGTGAGTTCATAACACTGTTTACCTTGGGAGAGCATGCCTGGTTTGTGTTCGAGGGATCTCGGGAGTATTTTGGGTGGTTGGTGGAAGATTGAGTTAGTTTCCATTTTGCTGGTGTCTGGTGTCCAGCCGGGCGAAACTGGTGTCCACTCCTGCGTATCCGCCTCTGTAGAGGTTTTCTCGCAGAAGCGAGGAGTGGGTAATTGGTAAGTTTCCACCTCGGCGGATGGTGTTCACACATGGGCGGTTGCGCCTCTGCGGGGTCCAGTTCGCTTCTACACTAGGGCGAGCTGTCAAGTGATTGCGCCCTAGCGAGGTCATTTTCCGCATGAGCGAGACCGCCCCAGCAGAGTCGATTCCGTTGGGGTGGAATCGCTAAATCAAGAAACCTATTTAATTTCCTAGGTCAAATCTTATTCCCAAGACATTCTTTCCTCGAACCTAGAGCTGCAATAAGTGAAATTCTGAAGATTGAGAGTGAATTCTTCATTTGAGGTAAAGTTTTCATCCTTTGTGATTATAGTTCCTATTTCTAAGTCTTTAACGGTGATATAGTGTGCATGTGAATTGTGGAAGATGAGTTATGACTTTCATATGGGATTAAGAGAGTTGAATCTTTGATTTATGGGTGTTTTATTGATTAGTTTACTTTAATATTATGAATTAGTGATAGAATATGCTAGATTATCTTGTTGTAGCTTTTAATTTGATTATAGAAACCCTTTCCAAATTGGGGGAAATTCTAGTGTTATGAATTAGGGCTTTTAGTATATTGTTTAATTGGAAGTCCAAATGAGCTTAGGTTTTTAATTAACTTAAGGATATGATTACATAGTATATTTCATAGTTTTTGGGTAATAAAGTCTGAGTCTTGACGACGTGGGCTCGGGGTTAATTTTGGATGTCTTGATTTTGTTTAAAGATTATGTCCTTGTATGTTGTGTAAGATTTATATTAGCGAATAGTTTATGTGTGATTAGACTTCGATTACACAAGGCGCTTCGGAAGAGCAAGGCAAGCGCAGAGAGTTGATTGTTGGAGGCTCATGTTCAGCACAGAGCTAGGCTACAATTTACTTTCACTAGAATCCGACAGAAATACATAAATTGATATAAATATTGAGGGATATTGGGCGTGTTTGGAGGTCCCACACAAATGGTTGTGATGAATATTTTAGTGGGTACTGGTGTTGAATTACGATGATCGGTGATTTAAGGAATCAACCTTATGTTGGTTCCGATTGCTGATTGATAGGGTTTGTCACCATTATGTGGGCTTGTCGCCATACTTGCTATTGTATGTTTATTCATCACACTTGCTTTCGATATGATATCCTGATTTGTACTTGGATTGTATGTTATTGAATTCTTGAAAGCATGTGATATTCATCTCTACACTTGGTTGCATCTCATTACATCATGACTTCTTGCCTTATATTGTCATTTACATTTATACACTAATGGTTCTGTTGATATTGATATGAGAGCGGTATAGAAATATTATGAGTCCAAGACACCAGAAAGGTAAGAACACTTATGAGATCATGGCAACATTGCTATGATGATGATACGCGAAAAATGGAGTTGCACGCTTGCAACTGTTATTCAGCCAAGAGTTGGACTCCGTTAAGAAACTTCGGAGGAGTATATGAACTTTGCAGGTCCTCCATATGTGTAGTTCATAAAATTTGAACACATGTATACTGGAGATAAAAAGTACATGTCATATACATTGCATTCATATCATACATATCTCATTGCATTGCGTACCTGTGGATGGATTACGTGTCGATTTTGTAATTGACGAGTTGGTTGAATTCTGGATAAAAATAGTTAGAACTGATTATTAAGTACTAGAAAACTGTTATTGAACCTTTATGTAATTGGATAACTCTCATGTATATGAAGTGGTATGTTAATAAGTGGCTTGTTGACTTCAGTGAACTTCGTATGGACTATGTGACTTACTTGTAATATTGAACTGTCTAGTATAGGATTATATGGTGTCAACTCGGTATGTATCTCTTTTGCGTATCTTCCGTCATTATCATCTTATGATGTCTATGGAGGTACGTTGTGTACTCATGCTACGCTTGCTGCATTTTTTTTTTTTTTGGATGCAGATTATATTCTACCAATTCAGGACCGCGTGGCTTAGTTCGAGCAGGTTGATTTCAGCATTTAGGGTGAGGATGCCACTGTCGATATGCCTTGGGATGCTCTATCTCTATATTGCCTTTATTATGATTCGAGAGACATGTATCAGACTTGTTACATTTCATTTGACTGATGTAATATGACAGTAGCGCTCTTGTATTATTGACTAGATCTTTGGGGGTTTCATTTGACTTTCAGACTAAGTTCTGTGTATTTATATTATGATAGACAAGTTTATAAGTATTTTGTTATATTTCCGCATTTCTTCCTCATATCTTGTTGTATAAGATTAGGAATGATTCGCCTCCTGGTGGAAAGTTTATGTGCCACCACGTTTCTTAAAAGGGGTCGTGACAAAAACTTGAATTACTTTGGATAGATGAGCTTGGATTAATGTGAACATAGGTGGATAGACACTTTGAAGTAAACATAGCAGCAGGTGATGTAAGATGAAAAATGTAGAGTCTGTCATTGAGACTATCAATCCCCCTCACCTTACCACTGAAGAGGTCCTGAAAAACACAGAAATCGGCGGGGAGGGGGGGGGGAGGGGGAATAGAACATTTCAGCTCTTTTGTATACCTTGATACTGAAAGAATGTTATATTTGAAGTTAGGGACATATAGAACATTATGAAGTTTTTGAGAATTAGGCATTTTGCATTTGCCTATATGAGTAGTTGGTGTGCTATCTCCATTAGGTAAGTGAATTGTTTTAGTATTTGATTGTGGAATAGAAGTAGGACAAGTCAGTAAGTTCAAACAAGTTGTCATGTGATTAGTAGCCTCAGAATCAATAATCCACATACCTTGGTTATCAGAGAATATACCTGCCATGTTTGTCATTTCCACAGGAGTCTTATCAATGTTAAGATTATTCAACAATCTGAGAATTTATTTGTACTGAGTCTGAGTGAACACATGTTGGGTTTGTATTAACTGTCCTCCTATCATAGTGTTACTATCTTGTCCTTGAGTGTTGTGAATTCCTCCATGACCATGACCACTACTTTGCCGCCTTCTCTCCCACATTAGCATTATGTGCCTTTGGTGTTGAATAATTATCTCTCTTTTTGTTGGCAAACTTGAATCCAGGTGGATATCCTTTCAATTTGTAACAATTTTCCTTAAGGTGCCATTTCTTATGGAAGTAGCTGCATTGGAACTCCTCATTCTACTTAGGTCTAACATTCAACCCATTAACATTTGAAGCATTAGCAGCAACTAGGACATTTTAGCTATCCCTATGGGTGAATTACCTAAAATACCAGTTTGTGTACCATAAGACCCACTCATTCTTTGACTTTCCTCATGAATCAACATAGCATAAACTTAGTTGAGAGTTGGCATCGGATTCATAATGAGTATGTGACTTCGTTGAGGTGAATAAGTTTCATTAAGCCCCGTTAAAAACTTCATCATCTTTCGTTGATACAGAAACTCAACAAATGTTTTAGACTTAGGGCAACCACATCCAGGAAAATGTATAACATACTCAAATTCTGCCTACATATCATTCAATCTAGAGTAGTATACAGATATAGTTGAGATTCTTTGCATCAATGAACTAATCTCCCTATTCATATTATAAATGCGAGTTCCATTTATCTTATCGAATCTTTCCTTAAAGGCTTCCCAGACTCCTTTAGCATATAATGAGTAAACAATCTCTTTCCTAAGGTCCTTCACAATTGAGTTCATAATCCACGATTGTACAATTGCATTACACCTCTCCCATTGACGCATACATTATTTATCATTCACATAGCTTTTTCTTTTGCACGATCCATCGATGAATCCGATTTTGTTCTTCATGAGCAATGACAATCGCATCGCCCTACTACATTCTGAGTAATTCTCTGTACCTGTCAACTATTGAGGAACTAGATCAATTCTTGAAGTGTCTGATGGATGTACATACAGAGAATCATTAGGATCAAAAGTTTGACTGCTTGCATGTGTAAATCAAGCATTTAAAGAATTCATGGTTAAACATTCCATAATTCTTTGAGAAATCAACTGAAATAGCTTTCGCGATTTGCGAAATTGAGGCAGTACAGAAATCAATAAGATCGACTAGAAGAACTTCGCGATTCGCGAAATTGAAGAACTAGAAGTAAAGAGAAGATACGGAAATGAACAATCGAGAAATCGCAATATAAATTCTCGAAGGATCGTATTTAACACTGATCTGATACCACGTTAAATTGTACAGTGAAGGAAGAAGTGATAACCATCAATGGCGGTTATCAATGAGGAAGAAGAAGAGGAAAGCTTAGAGAGAGAAATATTGAGATTGCAAAATATATGTATTCACTCAATTGAAATTGTAAATGAGCTGTACAAGCGCTACTTATAGCTAACTTTACATTCTATAACTAACTACTTAACTAATCATCATTAGCAACTCTAACAACATAACTAACTACTTGACTAACCGACTGACAGTGTACACACATAAATACATCTCAATATAAGTCTGCTATGCAACTATGCTCTATAACTCAACATTTCCATCTCAAACACCCGCAACCCCATCCCCGCCTCCCTACCTTTTGACCACCCCACTCCACCCCCACCTCCATCCAATCCCGCCACCCCACCCCCGCCACCCCATTCCCATTGTATTTTTCTATATTAAATATAAATGTTTGGATCTGAATCATTATTATTCAAAAATCAAATATTTAGTGCGTCTGTTTTTTCTTTTACAATCGCTTACTAAGTCTAAATAGCTCTAAATGATCAAATCGTAATAAATTCTTAATATTATTAAGATGATACTCTCTCAGACTCAATTTAGATGACACTCTTTCTGTTTTAGTCAGTCCGAAAAAAAATGACACATTTTTATATTTAGTAACAATGTAATTATAAATTTCTCATTTTACGCTTAATGAAATAATTTATAGCCACACATTTCTCAATGTGTTGTTTTAAACCACAATTTTCAAAAGTCTTCCTTTCTTTCCTATACTCTGTGCCGAATCAACCACCTTCATATAAAATGGGACGAATGGAGTATATCATTCAAAAACTTATATGAAGAAGACATGTCACCACTACTTCATCAACTTTTATCGATACCTAGTTAGCTTAGGGTCACCCACTATAATCTATTTATTTAATAAAGCTACATATAAACAAGGTGATGTGATACATCCCTATGACATAGATTGTTATTTATCTTTTTTCTTCTTTTTTTTTTTTTTGAATTTTTCCTCATTTTAAAATTAATATATTATATATTAGACAGCTAAAAACTCACTCTCTTAATTCTGTTAATTACACCTCTTTAACTCTTTTAGTTACACCTTTTCTTCTTCCTCTCAACTGTAGAAAATTAAGAAATTTTCTACGTTTGAACTATTCACTTACTAGCAAATTTTAATGCTTATTCGTCGTTCTGAAAGCAAGAGGACGATTAGCATTTATTTTCCTATAATTTTCATTTATTAATACATATTACATATTAATACAACATAGGCTGTACGTAGCTACCCAGTGGAAATAATGAGCACGCAATCCTCTTGTTTAATTAGCCTCATGCCCACACGACTTTTTAGTTTTGCCTTGGACTCTATTTAGCATGTTAAAAGCAATGGTCGTCCAGGTAATTGCTTGAGCCAGGTAACCCCCCTCTCTCTCTCAATATAATATTTTTACTCATCCTTTTTATAATATTTAATTAGTTGAAATGTGGTTGTCATGTTTTTGTTTGATTTTTCTCATGTGTGTTTTTTATTTTTGTTTTCTGAAGATTTTCTTGAGCTTTTAGTAGTAATATATTGTACAGAATCAAAAGAATCACTTGAAGTCTTCAATCTTGTAGCAAAGGACCAAAATATCATAGGTAGAGATTTCAAGTATGTTTCTTTTATAATTTCTTTTGTGATGTATGATATTTGAAGTATTTGTTGAGAATTTTATTTTATTTAATTGTAGTGAAATTTTGTTGAATTTGATTGAAATACTATTTAATATGTTTGTAGGAATATCGTTTGGATTACATATATGTAAATGGTTAATGGATTGAATTTGCAAGAATGAAGAAGATGTCACATGAGGAGAGATCCTTACAAATGAAGATCTGGTAATGTATGATGAAGAATAAAAATATGATAAAAGTTAAGAAAAATTACTTATCTCCCTCTCTCTAAGAGTGGTATGAACATCTCTTTGGCCAAGAAACACAATTATCTTTTTTCTCTCTTTTTTTGGTCGTTTCTATATCTTTCTCATTATAACCTAAGCAAAAAAAAAAATAAAAAATCATCACTTAACTCTATTAATTATATTAAATGTGCTTTTAACTTTTTTCCATCCAAAGACGAATAAAACGTTGAATAACCTGGTGAGTATGGGGAAATGAACGACACTTACGTCTTTTCAAAGATTAATTAACTACTCCAATAATTAGATACATTTAGAGCACTATTTCAACATGCATAAACCCATGCTTAAGGAGGAATTAATGAAACGACGGAAGTTTTTAATTGTAATAAACTCATTTATTAAGAAGTTATGGAAATGGAAAGTTGTGAATTATGAAGGCAGTCTATATAACAATTTGTGGGTAGTAACTTATTGCATCCATGGAATTTCTCAAACCCAAAAATAAAGATTTCATTAGAGAACGGAGAGAAACCAAGCATAGGTAGCACTAAGTTTTCTGGGATGTATGCCGCTTGATGATACGTTTAAACATGATAATCAGATAATTAACAATCGATTTCTGGCATTGTTATCCTCTCAATATCTTTCTACTTGTATAATTATCTTATTTTTCATGTGAAAAAGTATGCAATATTTTATTTGGATTTTTTTACCTATTAAATTTTTATATGTATAATATATTTTTCTTATGAATTTTGATTGTTAATTTTTGTCTTGTGCATAACTCGTAATATACTTTTTTTTTTGTATTATAAATGTTTTATATCTTTACAACTAGATTTATATTAGAAAAATATAGATGGGACCGGCCGCGCGAAGCACGGATAAATTAACTAGTATATATATTAAAGCTAGGCATAGGCAATGTGATGTAGCCCCTCTCTATAGCCTAGAATACCATTTATATTTTTTCTCATTTTTTTAGCTTTTTCCTTCTGTAACGAATGGATATTGGGCCTAACTCGACCCCAAAAGCTAGCTTGTAAAGTGAGGATTGTCCAAGTCCATATAAGGAGTTCATGTTCCCATTCCATATCCGATGTGACACTCTTAACACTCTCCCGCACGCCCAGACCTCGCTAACAGGAGCGTGTACAATATAATTTGGGGGCCCAACATCGGTGAACAAAGAATTGGAATGGGTCTGACTCTGATACCATGTAAATAATGGATCTTGGGTCTAATTCAACCCCAAAAGTTAGCTTGTAAGGTGAGGATTGTCCAAGTCCATATAAGGAGTTCATATTCCCATTCCATATCCGATGTAAAACTCTTAACACCTTCATTTATATATATTTATTTTATATTTAATAACCTAAAAAGTCATTAATGTAATTAATCAACTTTTCATCTCCCACTATAATTATCTTCTTTATTATATATCTTAATATGTATTTATGTGTTGTTCCACCTTTTCCCTTCCCCGCGTTATGAGAAGAAAACATAAAAATGTTTTTCTAGGAAATTATGGACTCCATTATTTGGATGGAAAAGTTTAAATAAAAAAGAATGCTGAGAGAGAAGTTTCTATTAGAATATGTAAAATATAATAGGTAAGAATCTGTTTATTTTTAAAAAATGTATATTTAGGGTATATTTCTGTGATTTGATAGAGCACAATTTTAGCCAAGATTATGGCTTGTAATCCTGTATTTATTGTTAATCAAGTAATGAAGGCATCATCAATTTCTATCATGGTATCAAGAGCTTAGATTAGTTTTTACTTCAAGTCGTCGACCACCTTTCATCTTCAAAGCCTCCTCTCTGTTCCGCCTACTGCCACTATACCTGGTGACCAAATCATCAACCCAAAAATCTATTCTCCTCATCTTCTTCCTCCTCACCCTGCTCTTGCAGTTTCTAACATCAACAACTTTATCAAAATCACTCATGACATTGAACAGGGTCAATACATTACATGGTCGGAACAATTCAAAATTCATGCTAGAGCTTATAAAGTTCTACACCACATCATTCCTCCATCGAAGGAAGCAGTGAAACCGGGTTCCCCCCCATCACTTAAGGACATGGATCCCGAACTTTGGTCATGCATTGACGCCGTTGTTTTACAATGGATTTACAGTACAATCTCCAAAGACCTCCTTAATACCATTCTTGAATGAGATTCCACAGCTGAAATCGCATGGAATCGGCTAAAGGACATCTTCTCCGATAACAAGAATTCTCGGGCTCTCTACCTTGAACAAGAATTCTCAGCAGTTCAGATGGAAAACTTTTCAGATGCATCTTCGTATTGTCAACATCTCAAGTCACTAGCGGAATTATCAATGAAAGGTTGATACTTCAACTTATTTCGGGTATAATGGATGCTTACTCCACTGTTGGAACTCAGATCCACCATGGCAACTCTCTTCCCCCCCTTTTACAAAGCCCGTTCTATGCTCGTTTTGGAAGAAACGGCAATGGCGAAAAAAGGCTGCAAACTCTACCGACAACTCTGCCCTGCATATGTCTCATGATGATTTAGGTGGATATTCGGGTGAAAATCGCAAGAACAACAACCGTACCTTCACCAATCATTGCAGCAGAGATGGTGGAGGCGGACATCGTGGCGACAAAGGGAAAAACAGAGGCGGTGACGATGGTCGTGGAAGCCAACTGCAGCACTAACAGATGGGAGTAGGTCAACAGACCTTAGCAGGCCAACAACCCTTATTTCAGCCCACAAACTGGGCTTATCCATATGGGTCATGGCAAAATTGTGCCAGCCCACCTTGCCCTTATCCAACCGTACAAGCCTACTGGCAGAAAAAAAAATGGGCCCCCACATCAGTCAATATTGGGGCCCAGACCACCTCAGGCCCATGTAGCAGCAGCCCAGTCGGCCCAACCTACATATGCACCAACCGACATTCAACAAGTCATGCATACTCTCTCGATTGCTCATCCGGATGATCAATGGTACATGGATACCGAAGCTACATCTTACATGACTGCAAATGGAGGTAATCTTACGTCTTATTTAAATAAGAGTAATAATCATAATAGTATCATTGGTAAGTGACCATACAGTTCCGATTATTGGTTGTGGAAATGCATTGTTGACCAAACCCCGCCCTCCTTTAACCTTAAAAAATGTGTTGCATGCCCCACAATTAATTAAAAATCTTATTTCTGTGAGGAAATTTACTATTGATAACTATGTTACTGTTGAATTTGATCATTTCAGATTTTTTGTGAAGGATTTTCAGATGGGGATGCATTTAATGAGGTTTGACAACGTGGGTGACCTATATCCAATAACCACAAGACCTTATTTTGGACTATCAAAACCTTCTACCTTTGCAGCTTTATCTCCCGAATTATGGCATAATCGTTTAGGACATCCAGGAGCTCTTGTTTTAAGCTCCTTTCACCGGAACAATTTTATTGCTTGTAATAAATTTCGGGATATTTTTTTTATCATTCTTGTCCCCTTGGGAAACAAGGTAAACAACCATTTTATGACTCATTTTCATTAACCTCTTTGCCATTTGATATTGTGCATAGTGATCTTTGGACTTCAGATGTCCTTAGTTCGGGCGGTCATCGTTATTATGCATTGTTTCTTGATGATTTTACGAATTTCCTATGGACTTTTTGGATTGCTAATAAATCTCAAGTACATTCCATAGTCATATCTTTTCGTAATTATATCAAAACACAATTTGAAAGGGAGATTAAGTATTTTCAATGTGACAGTGGGAGGAATACAATAATGAGCCCTTTCAAAAGTTTTGTGAAATACATGGAATGAGCTTTCGATTTTCTTGTCCTCATACATCTTCCCAAAATGGAAAAGCCGAAAGGAAAATTCGAACGATAAATAATATCACCCGAACTCTTCTTACTCATGCCCATCTACCTCATTTGTTTTGACATCATGCACTACAAATGGCTACCTATTTACTCAACATACTTTCCAACAAAAAAACTTGCATATCAAACACCCACAAAAATTCTCTATAAAAAAGATCCATCTTATTCTCATCTTCGGGTCTTTGGGTGTTTATGATATCCCTTTACTTCCCTCCACTTCTCAAAATAAATTGCAAGCTATATCAACACTTTGTATTTTTTGGGATATCCAGAAAATCATAGAGGTTATAAACGTTATGATTTATCAAGTCGAAAAATAATTATTTCGAGGCATGTTATTTTTTATGAGAATACCTTTCCTTTTTCCAAATTACATACTAATAATTCCTCAACTTATGAGTTTCTGGATGCATGCCTATCTTTTACTCCCTCATTTACACAACCTACGTCCATATCTCAAAGTCTAAATCCTCCTTTAGGGGACCATACAAGGCCAGCAAATACCCCCACATATGCCCAACAAATACCGATCCATTCTCCATCTCATGAGCCGACTCAGCAACAGGAAAATGTCGTTCCTATCTCTCCTTCTCAGGCCCCTCTACTCCACCAAGACTGACCCAATCACTCGAAGGCCCAATAGGAAATAATTCAGCGCTGCCTCGCCTCAACCCACTGCCTCATCTCAGCCCACTGAAAATCAGCCCACACCGTAAATTCCGATACCCGCCCAACAATCTACCCAAGTTAGTCCACATATAAGTCCTCCCCATGCTCCTCAAATGACCACAAGAGCCCAACAAGGAATTTTTAGGCCCAGAAGACTTCTTAATCTTCACACTACTACTAAAAATTCCATTTCTCCATTGCCCATAAATCCCATTCATGCATTAAATGATCATAATTGGAAAATATCCATGAAAGATAAATACGATGCTCTTATTAAAAATAAGACGTGTGACTTGGTGTCACGACCGTCTAATGCTAATATTATTCGAAGTTTGTGGATTTTCAGGAATAAAAAAAAATCTGACGGTTCATTTGAGAGGCATAAAGCCCGCCTTGTAGGTAATGGTACAGGACAACAACCTGGTGTAGATTGCGATGAAACTTTCAGTCTGGTGGTCAAACTAGCAACTATTCGGACGGTACTTAGCATTGCATTATCGAAATATTGGTGTCTTACTCAGCTTGATGTAAAAAATGCTTTCTTACATGAAAACCTAAATGAAACTGTCTATATGTATCAACCACCGGGTTTTCGTGATCCTTAACACCCTGAATATGTGTGCTTGCTCAAGAAATCTCTATATGGGCTTAAGCAAGCCCCTCGTGCTTTGTACCAGTGTTTTGCTGATTATGTGACTACATTGGGTTTAGTCACAACATTTCAGATCATTTTTTATTCATTTACCGTCGGGGCACATCTATGACATATATTCTTCTTTATGTGGATAATATCATCCTTACTGCTTCTTCAGATGCTCTTTGACAGTCCATTATGTCTAAGCTTGGTTCTGAATTTGCTATGAAAGATTTGGGTCCACTAAGCTATTTTTTGGGTATCTCTGTCACCCGACATTCAGGAGGTCTATTTCTTTCATAAAAGAAATATGCAGAAAAAATTATTGAGCGGGCCGGTATGTCTTCCTGCAAGCCATCTCCTACACCAGTGGACACGAAAGCAAAACTCAGTACCTCTTCAGGTAATCCCTATCATGATCCAACTGAGTATCGTAGTCTTGCTGGCGCCTTACAATATTTGACTTTTACAAGACCAGATATTTCCTATGCAGTTCAACAAGTGTGCTTATTTATGCACGATCCAGGAACCCAACACATGTCCGCATTGAAACTAATCATTCGCTATGTTCAGGGCACTCTCGAATTCGGCCTTCACATTTACCCCTCTTCAATTAGTAAGCTCATCTCATACACTGACGCAGACTGGGGTGGATGTCCAGATACTTGACGATCAACGTCTGGTTATTGTGTTTATCTTGGAGATAACTTGATATCTTGGTCTGCGAAAAGGTAGCCTACCTTATCTCGATCTAGCGCTGAGGTCGAATACCGTGGGGTGGCTAATGTCGTCTCTGAATCTTGTTGGATTCAGAACTTACTTTTGGAACTTCATTGTCCAGTTACGAAAGCCATGTGGGTCTATTGTGACAATGTTAGTGCGGTTTATCTTTCAGGCAACCCAATTCAACATCAACGCACTAAACACATTGAAATGGATATACACTTCGTACGTGAGAAAGTCGCTCGTGGTCAAGTACGAGTCCTGCATGTCCCTTCACGATATCAAATTGCCGATATTTTTACTAAAGGACTCCCGATGTAACTCTTTGATGATTTTTGAGATAGTCTAAACGTATGTAAACCTCTCGTTTCGACTAAAGGGTTGTATTAGAATATGTAAAATAGAATAGCTAAGAATATGTTTATTTTTAGAAAATGTATATTTGGTGTATATTTCTGTGATTTGATAAAGCACAATTTCAGCTAAGATTATGACTTGTAATACCGTATATATTGTTAATCAAGTAATGAAGGGATCGCTGATTTCTATCCGTTTCATTATCAAACATCAGCCTCAAGGTAAATTTCATGTGTTGTATGTAAAATACTATAATCTATAACACGTGCTCTCTCAACTTTATCAAGAAATAACTTGCATCAACTGTTGAATGGTGATTGTTTAGCAGTAATCTATATATCAAAATAATTTGTCTTAGTTAGCAGAAATCTCTTCTCTCTTTACCACACTTTTTTTTTTGAACTTACAATTTTTTAATAATTTTTTAGGTTTCAGATGATGACTTTGTCATTCCTTTAGTTTGACGCCAGGCTAATCTTTTTGAAATCCTGTTTATTTATCTTTTCTTATAATGTTTTTGGCCTACAAAAACTTTACTTTGAATGTGATTCTATTTACTTTATTTTTAGTTTTTTTGGTAATTCATTGATGTGTTGTTTTCGCCTATGCTTTGTTGGTTAGAAAGAAATGATGATATGAAATTTGATTACGAACACTAATGGTTCGTCTACTTCAAACGCTGAAAACAAATTATTTTTTGTCTGAAATGATAGGGATTGATTTGATTACTTAGGGAGTCCCAAGCACATACATTATTTTCAAATAATGTTTTTTTTCTCTTCTATATATTTCTCTGGGTTTATGAATGTATTTTGTTTATCGTGTTATGTTTTTGGAGATTCATTGATGTGTTGTTTTGGTTTCAATTAATGTTATTGTCTTTTTTTTTCTTTGTTCTGAACAAAGATGTTTGTTCAGATGTATGGTTCCCCTTTTTATGTATCAATAATGTATTATGGAATTTTCTCCTCAAGATGTGAAACTAATAGTCTATTAAAAAGTCAAATTAATAATTTTACATGTATTTTAATTACTAAACCAAAGGTATATTTAATAGTTATTACCTGTGCTCTTCTTCTTCTTTTTGTCATGCTTCTAATTAAATTGAGTATGTTAATTATATAATATTCCTTTTTTCTTTTCAATGGCTTTTAATGTTATAATACAAGATTTTTGTTAGAAACAATATTCTAATTTTTTTTTATAAGATTGAAAGCCATACTGCCTATGGTACAATATTTCTCATAGTTATTGATTGTTAATGCCCCAAAAGAAATATGACACTTTTATACTAGAAGCCAGCCAAAGAATAAGCAAATAAATTAACTTTTTGTCTTTTAGAATTTTAATTTATGTTATACGTAAAATAGCTCAAAATTCACTCCTTTATCTCTTTTAATCGTTCATATACTGTTAAAAACTAAAAAAATATCTCCTTAACTTTCATAATTATTATAAAAAAATTTCAAAGTCTCTCATTTGGTTCTCCTAATAACACATCTATGTTAAGAGAGTTGAAAAAGGGTCAGCTACATAAACTATTTTTTTAAAATAAGGATAACAAAGAGTCATATTTTTTCTTTTCCTCTTCTGCCGTAATGAATGTGAATATATAATTAATGTGTATTACACTTATTATTATTAAAAGCAAAAAACATGTTTCCTTTAATTTCCCCACATCAAAGGAGTTATCTTTTGGAGAGTTATTACCCCAATTTATATTTAGTAATTACCACAACAATATTGCAATAGTTATTGTATTAACGTTGTCAAACTCTTCCACTGATCCAACATTTGGTACCTTTTCTACTTCTTTTACACTACATGCGCGTATTCTTTTCGAAAATTCAATGCTTTGTCGCTTTCTGATAATCTCTATAGGATGAGGTGAATACCACACCAAGTCACTAAATGAAATCATGGCTTATCTTTAACATTTTATTTTGTGTCATGTACTTTGATATTTTTATTTTCTATGACAAAAATATAACCTTCACGATAGCGTTTCACTATCGCAGCTTAATTCCCTCTTCTTGTAATGCTATGAGATCTCTAATATTAATAGTAGATACGCATTAGATGAACCTCAGTAAGAACACCAGTAATTTCTTTTTGAATTTTGTGCATAACTATGCTGGAATATTATTCACTTATTTTTATCACCCTTGATTTTTTAAAAACATATCTTTTTTTAGTTATTTATTTATTTTTATTACAAAGTTATTTATGTCGGTACTCTATTGTACTTTATAAAGCAGTACGGGAAGTAAATAATTATTACAAGTGTTGGAAAGGTTAAACAAATATTCAATATTCAAAACTTGAATCTTGTTGAACAAATAGGCCAATCTTCAAAACTGTCTCAAGCTTGTTGTGTCTTGAATCTTGATAACCTGAAATCAAGAAACAACTAAATCTGGATGGTTACAACATTGTGTGTTGAGTCGAGTGATTGCCCTCTGTCCTTAAGACAAGATTGCCCCGTATATATGCTTTTACGTTAGCGGGCAATAGTCTCCCAAGATAAAACAACACTTTAATCTCAACGCTACAAAGCCAATAGGTTGAGCCTGACGAAGAAAACAAATATGAATCGACTTGCTGAAGATATGAAAAAGGAAGGAAGAGTTTCTGTTTTGTCTCTGTGTATATAGTGTGTCTCTGTTGTGTATATCTTGTGTATATCACACTGTATTTCGTCACTGTTTTGCAGTGGTTTTCTTCACTGTGTGTTCCATAATTGAGCCAAAAGGCATCAATATATAGCATGAGGGAGGCTGCCCAAGACAAGGCTGCTAATGGCCATTGAATGAGGGAATTAAACAGCCAAGTAATGGCTTTTTATGGCCATTGAAGGAGGCTGCTCAACTGCCCAAGTAATGGGCTGTTAACGAAGGAGTTAATCAGCCAAGTAATGGCTGGTTAATGCTCCAAAAGACAGTCCAACGGTAGGCAGAAATTCCGTCACCCCAAAATCAACTTTCCAGAAACTCTAGGGACTAAACTGTAAATATTAAGCAATTTGGGGTCCAAAAAGTTAATATCAGAAAGTCCCTATAGCCCACGACCCGTGACCCGAGCCTGAGCCCGAGACCGGACGGGACGGAACGGGCGGGTGGCGGCGGCGCGCGTGTCGGCTTAGCCTTGAACCCATGCACATCTAGGTCCTCCCTCCTTTAAACACATGGGATACCCCTTGGGGTCCCAAACCCTTTACCACATTAGAGACTTATATAGAGAGCAATTCTTTCTATTCCCACCGATGTGGTAGATTTGTCCCACACCATATTTCCATGCCTCAAATACCTTACTTCGTGGACCAATATCTCTTTCATTCTCAACGAAATTTGACGATTCTTGGCCCTACGGTCATTACTCACTTAGTAGATTATGCATGTGTGAAGAGACAGAGCCTCCAACATGCGGAACACTAGTGTTTAATTTATTAAATATGGGTGGACGCATATCCCCGCCAAAGGCAAATTTCCAACAATCCCCTCTATGAAAGAGAGATTATGACGCACACACATGGTGCCTACTTTCAGCAATCTTTCAGCGAAAGGATATTGCATCAGGAGAGGTAGCTTCCGCTTTCAACCTTTCCTAGTTGAATACCATCGGACTTACTTACTGCGCGGTGAACGTGATGTCTTGAACCGTCAGTGTTTAGTGTAAGTCAAGACAATGATACCAACAAAATAACTCTCCTTATTCATTTTCCTTCTTATTTTTTTGTCCGTTGTGGCCGTGGACACACCTGGATTCTTAAGTGAGTTCATTTGAGGCGGCCATCCTCGCACTTAAATAGGTGATCTCCGATAAGGTATCCTGCTATACCCCACTTCACAAGTGTTAGAAATCATTAAAAATTTCCCTAACCTTAACCTCAACCATTTGAGGATCGTTAAAGGTTTGGAAGCTTAACCTTTACCCACCATGCAGGTAGCACTTTAATGTCTATCACGGGAACAACTTTGGATTCATGTTTCCGTACAGAAATCATCATCCGAAATGCTTCTTGCTTCCACCGAAGCGCTCAACTGAACCTTTTGCAGCTTAGTTTTCCCATTGAACCAAATTCTTGGGATCTCCAATCAGTATGGTTGGGTTACCACCGCAAAGGTTCGTATTATTTGGGTTTTAAGCCCATTCCCCTAGACATGCAGAACACTTGATCTCCGGGTAGTCCCTTAGTTAGTAAATAAGGAAGTGACACCCGTGATGATCAACTATCATACGGTCTTATATCTCCTGACAGATCCTGACAGATATGTCCAGACACCGTCATCCGTGTCCTTTCTGAAGCCGACCGGCTAGCCACAGTGTAGAACTGTTGAAGACACGGGTTTCTCCCAATAATGACGTCCTCTAAGGAGTCATGAAGTTACTCAACTTCTTTCATGCTTTGTATAAAGCGATAAACTCTGATTCCATCATGAATCGGCCGATGCAAGTTTTCTTAGAGGATTTTCCAAGACCCCTACCATACACATTTGCTTGTGGCTTTGGTGTTCTTCAGATCTGAAGTCCAGTTTGCATCACTGTGTTCTCCCAGAACCGCTGAACATCCAAAATACTATAATCCGCAGATAAGCGATTTTTTCAGATATCGTCATATCCGACTTAACGCCTTCTACCGATCATGTATTAAAATCAACAATGAACCTTAGTTCAACTGATCTGCTTTGTAGGCCGATACCAGGTCGGTTGTAGTGTGTACAATACATTGAACTACACGTGACCTGTGCATATCGCTCATTGTCTATGGGTGCACCATGATTTCAATCAGTTCTATGATTCATATCCATTGGTGGCTTCAACGAGACTGTCAACTATCGACCAGTCCGTTAGATGTCTTAGAAATCCAATTCATAAGATGTCATCTACGATACCTATATCTTTCATATCGAGACATTATTTCAATATGACTTCCATTCTCAGACTGTTGGTTTTCCAACTGTTGGCTTTCTAACTCCAGAGTCAATGTTTTTGTGGTCAGATTCATTGTTTCTGTTTTATCTGAAACTTTCAGGACCAAAATGTAAACATTTCAGGGACCAAAATGAAAGTTCAGGAAGAAGCCCAATAGTTCAGCAAACCAACTCTGATCCACTTCTTCTAGCTCTCTGATTGGGAAGGATGTTTCAACATCCATGCCACGCAAGACTGCAATGGCCCTAGATGTTAAGCTACTCACAGGGGAGCACATTTTACAACCCAAAGGTTCTTTTCCCTAAGAAAGATCAACCATTACACAAGTATGGTTCTATATGATGGAATCTATTTCTCTCTTTAGCTTCTTTCCAAAGCAGCGCTGTTGGAGATGACAATTCTTTGTTAATTGTCCATGGTTCGTTCTCAACCATACAAGCTAGAAGGACTGGAGCAAGTCTTTGTCCCCTTCTTTGCTCCGTCTCAGTTCAACATCTAGAATCTCTGAGTTCTGCAGATCTGGAATATTAAGTGCAGGATAGTCAGCAACTTCCGAGTCCTGTAGATACGGAACGTCTAGTTTCGGACAGTCAGGCCCTCGCGGGTTCTTGTTAACTTTGAGCAATTACTCCTTTTTCCTTTTTCAAGGAAAGTTATCTTCAAAGAATTCAGCATTCTTTGACACCAAGAGACGATAAGCACTACTGTTATTTGCAGATCCAGTAGATATGCAATCTACAGCTTTAGGTACGAAACCACCTCACATCACAACATTTGTATGTGAGATCCTTTCCATGTCTCACACGGAGAGTTACCATTATCCTTATACGGAGTTCTATTGAGAATCGCATTAGCGGTAAAGATCGCCTTGCCCCACATAATTTGGGCGTATGGGTTTGCGCTTGTCTAACACCGTTAGACTGAGGTGAGTAATGAGCAGTCATTTACTGAACGATGCTTCACATTCTCCCCCTCTATCACTACGAATTTCTCAATCCATAGGCTTAGTTGTTTTTCAACTTCTGCTTTGTAGCGCTTATCAGCTTCAACAATTTCATCTTTGTTTTCTAACAAACAAAGGATACTATACGTTGTACCATCATCAATGAAGATCACAACGTACTTGTCTTCTCCCTCTATTTTGTATAAACTTCAAATAATCCAAGTAGGTGTGACTAAGTTCTAGAGAAGCGGTGCTTCTTTCGCTATTCCCTTGACGGAATTTGGAAAGGTGATTTTGCCTCTTCATCTACCTCATATTTATTTTGAGGGTTTATGTCGACAAAAGGCAACAATCTCAACTTCGTTAGCTTTTGAATGATTTTTCTATTTAACGTGTCTTAATCTATGATGGCATAGATGCACGGATTACAAATATATCATTCATATGGCTACAGACATACTGTACCATTCTTAGTTATTACAGACCTGTTGGATTAGTCTCAAACCAGCTTGACCAACAGCGTCCCTTAAACCAAGTTTGGGACATGTATCACCTCATCTTTGAGTGATCCCATTCCCTGAAGTCCTATTGAGGACAACCTCTCCAACCCCTTCTACTTTAGAGGTGGCGTTGCTTCACATGAACAACCTCTTGCCCGTGGTTAGGGCGTAACCGAATCATATGTGATCTGGATACTCTGGCCCACTCCAGTTGCTTTGGTAGACTGAGTGTCCAATTTATTTTCTGCCTTTCTTTAGGCCTTCAGATCATTTAAGACCTGGAAACTCTGGCCCACCACACTAGGTGTCCATTACTTTTCCTATGAAATGAATTCTGGCCCCATTACAGTCGCCCGGAGGCTTTATATGACTGAGTGTCCAATATCATCATATCAAAGGAATTTTGGCCCACTCCAGTCGCCCGGAGGCTTTGTATGACTGAGTGTCCAACATCATCCTATGAAGTATCTTCTGCCAAATAGTGTGACAGGCTCAACGTCTTTAGCTTTTAGTCTTCTTCTGTTATGATTGGTGCCCAGATAATTCTTGGCGCTTACTTAAGAGTGGTAACAGTTTTTCGCACAGTTAGTGGATCTTTCTCCCTCGTATGTGCGAACATACTTTACACACTTTTAATAATTACATTTAAAAGAACGGATCTTTTTAAGTCATTTACAAAATCCAATCTTTAAACGGGAAAGAAGATGAGATTAAACTTCTGATTTTAAAGCGTAAGGAATATAAATTATTTTCGTGAAAATATTTTCATATTCCACCTTACTTTAATCCATTTTTAATCAGACATCATTTAATCTTTATTCTTGACAAGTAAGGAAAAATACTTATCCCAATTTCGAATTCTGGCCCACTTCAGTCACTTCATCGGACTGAGTGTCAATTTCCTCCTTACCATTATTCGGATCCTTTGTCTGGGACGGATATAGGCCTTCTGCTACAAGATAGAACCACATCTTCAGCCTTCTCCTTTTGTCCCAGTTGACATTCTCAGCCTCTCGTGAGTGCTTGTTCCCACCACTCTTAAGAGCGGTGACACCATGAATACGTTGAACTTCAACAATATCATCATCACCGTCTTCAAGCAGAAAACCACAGCCATATCCAGATTTGGTCACACAACTTTTGACCGACATCTTTCGAACACTATTACTCTTACAATACGATCTTGTCTTAAATTGTTGGTACTCTATTGTACTTTATAAAGCAGTACGGAAAGTAAATAATTATTACAAGTGTTGGAAAGGTTAAACAAATATTCAATATTCAAAACTTGAATATTGTTGAACAAATAGGTCAATCTTCAAAACTGTCGCAAGCTTGTTGTGTCTTGAATCTTGATAACCTGAAATCAAGAAACAACTAAATCTGGATGGTTACAACGTTGTGTGTTGAGTCGAGTGATTGCCCTCTGTCCTTAAGACAAGATTTCTCCGTAAATATGTTTTTACGTTAGCGGGCAATAGTCTTTCAAGATAAAATAACACTTTAATCTCAACGCTACAAAGCCAATAGGTTGAGCCTGACGAAGAAAACAAATATGAATCGACTTGCTGAAGATATGGAAAAGGAAGGAAGAGTTTCTGTTTTGTCTCTGTGTATATAGTGTGTCTCTGTTGTGTATATCTTGTGTATATCACACTGTATTTCATCACTGTTTTGCAGTGGTTTTCTTCACTGTGTGTTCCATAATTGAGCCAAAAGGCATCAATATATAGCATGAGGGAGGCTGTCCAAGACAAGGCTGCCCAAGACAAGGCTGCTAATGGCCATTGAATGAGGGAATTAAACAGCCAAGTAATGGCTGTTTATGGGCATTGAAGGAGGTTGCTCAACTGCCCAAGTAATGGGCTGTTAATGGAGGAGTTAATCAGCCAAGTAATGGCTGTTTATGGCCAAAATCAACTTTCCAGAAACTCTGGCTCAGAAAGTCCCCGTGACCCGTGACCCGTGTGACCGGGCGGCGGCGGCGCCCGTGTGGGCTTAGCCTTGAACCCAAGCACATCTAGGTCCTCCCTCCTTTAAACACATGGAATACCCCTTGGGGTCCCAAACCCTTTACCACATTAGAGACTTATATAGAGAGCAATTCTTCTTATTCCCACCTATGTGGTAGATTTGTCCCACACCATATTTCCATGCTTCAAACACCTTACTTCGTGGACCAATATCTCTTTCATTTCTCAACGAAATTTGACGATTCTTGGCCCTATGGTCATCTACTCACTTAGTTGATTATGCATGTGTGAAGAGACAGAGCCTCCAACATGCGGAACACTAGTGTTTAATTCATTAAAGATGGGTGGACGCATCTCCCCGCCAAAGGTAAATTTCCAACCATTTATACATGCATAAAGTAAGTCAGATAATTTATGATCAAGTAAACTTAATGGTGTTGTTGGTTGAACTAATAGTATTGCTTCGATATTCATTGGATTTAGTATGAAGTTACAATAATGAAATGATAAATTTACTGAAACTTTTTAAATCAACTTTTTATGTTTTTCTCCTTTTGATCGGCAGTTTTAAGTTGAAATTGCAGCTTGAGATTATCTCTTTAGCAATTTTTCTGAGTAGTCAATCTCAGGATCATGACTTAATTTGTATTTCTCTTTTATTACATTGCTTATTGAAATATTTATCAGATTGTGAATTTAATTATTTAATAATATATTTTAATTTTTTATAACGGCGTGAAGCGCGAACAAATACAGTAGTTATTAACTATCACCACCCACAAACACCATCCTCAACCACAACCACAATTACCGTCAGTCACCATAGTCGGTTGTTACTGCAGATAGCAACCATTTACAATTATCATTACCAACAATAATTATCACAACCACACCAATCACTACCATCAACCATCATCATATATCGTTAACCATCACTAGTATTAGTTGTCATAATATCATTATCAATCACCATCATCTACCACAATTATCAGTTGTCACCACCAATTACCGCTATTAACCACTATTGCTAATTAGCTATTTATGTTTGTCATCGTCACCACTAGTTGCTAGCCTACTATACTTCCCATAACCACCACCATTTGCTACTATTATCACTGGCAATCAACACCTCACTATCGATAGCCATCATCATCATCACCATCACCACCATCATATAAATTTATTTTTCTAACATATTGTTGATATAACATTAATTAATACTCTAATTTTATTATTTATTAATTTTCAATAAAGCCATATTTTAGTATTTAAATTCAAACATATTAATCTTTAAAAAATGGGGCCCAAGTATGCGTTAAAGTTTGCTTTAATTTTAATTTAAAAAATGAATAGGTAAAGAAATAAAGTACTTACACAATAGAAATTTTAGGACCATATATAATTAAATAAGGGCACTTTAAATAATTATCGTTACAATATTTCTTGGCATCCTCAAAAGTTCGGTATTCTCTCAAAGAAGGCGCTTATTCCTCTTCGCAATCATATTCCTATCTAGGGTTCGTGAGAATTTGAAGCAGGTCATTCGCACAAATTCCCCTATTTTGGGGTGGTCTTTAATTTTTTTTTCCTTCAAATTTGAGTCTTTAATTTTTACCCTTTATTATTTTTGAAGTGGCATAATTAGAATTTCGCTCGGTATAATTAACGTTTATCTTTGACATATGTATCATACACAATCCACAGATTATGCCGGATAAGGCATAATTGTCAACACTCAACATAATATGAAAAAGATATAATTTCAAATTTTGATGGACAAAATTAGCGTTTAATTTCAACATATGTATCATAACATCCACACAAACTATGCCGGATAAGGCATAATTTCCAACACTTAACATAATTTTAAAAATTACTATAAAACTATGCCTCATAACTTAATTCTTACATAATTTATGCCGTGCGAGACAAAAATTCAATTTTTGAAAAAAAATATTATAGAGACTATGTCTTACAAATTAAACCTGAATATTTTCATAAAATAAATAGTAGGGGCAAAAATTAAAAATTATAAATATAACCAGTGCGTTTGAGGGGAAATCCGCACAAAAAAAAAAATGATTTGAAGCCTACGACTTGCATGTGGCAAAGGTATATAGGTATACCAGGGCAATACTAAGTTTAATCTCATAATTAAGTGTAAAGAGCAAGTGGTCCTTGATTGAGACATGTATATGTCTTAATTAATTGGGTCTCATTCCAACTCCTCTTTCTTTTTTCTGTTTCTACATTGTCTTTTGGTTTGGCAGTAATTGGTTCCACTTGGACACACGTTCTTTGAGAAATGCGGGTACAATGTTAATTATATTAACGTGTATATGCTTGTGAATAATGATTCTGATTACTGAGTAATCTTCTATAGATATATGGATCCTGTTTAGGAACAATTTTAAAAAAAAAATTGAGAGCAGGTCTTTATTTCCGGTTCATGTAATTAATAGTTGTTGTTTCAAAGATTATACATCCGGACTCTTTAGCACACAAGTTGTGATTCTCGGTTTTTAATTTCCTCTCTTCTCTCTTTTCGAGACTATAAGTACCAGTATATATAACGGAAGTCTAAATATTATTAGGCATAATTGTCTCTAATTAGAGTTTAGAGATTAATGATGCGTACGCATAAAGGAGCTTGCAATTAATAGAAGTATCAACACCTTAAATATTACTCCGTTTCAATTTGTATGTCTTAGTTTGATTGAGTATAGAATTTTAAAAAGTATACAAGACTTTTGAATCTCGTGGTCTAAAATTAAAGATATGTTAGTTTTTGCAAAATGTCATTTTTAATCTTATGGTCATAAACATGCCATGCGGGATGTTGAAAATAAAAAAAATGTCAAATTCGTAAAGAATCATTCTTTTTTAAACATACTAAAAATGAAAGTAAGACAAACAAATTGAAATAGATGGAGTAATATTTATATGCGACACGTATAATAGCATAACATATATATTTGGGAAAGGTAATTCCCCCTAAGAATATTTTCTTGCAAGAGAGATGCATGCCCTAATAGATAATCTTGTTCTTACATGTTACATGCTCATGGTTTAATTAACGTGTGATGCCCTTTAATTTCTAGAGCCATAGGGGAAATACCAACAAGAGGGTGCAAATGATTAATTAGTTAGTCGTGCGATCAACAATAGCTATGTAAATGCAAGAACACGGGTAATCTCGCATGGCAACTAAACACACTCATACTGCTAATTATTATTTGGATCGAAATAAGATGACATGTAAAAGTTAATAATTACAAATCTTGAACGATGATAAATCAAGCACAAAATAAGTAATAAGAAAAAATGCATATCTAACCTTTAACTAATTTATATTATTGGGAAAAGGGTCAAATTTGCCCTCCAATTATGTTTTATGGAACAACATTGTCCTCCGTCAAACTTTGGGATCAAATATACCCTCACCGTTTGCAAGCTTGTTAAATTTTCCCTTGGATTGACGGAAATGTGAGTTGGACGCCACGTCGGATCCATGTCGGCTCGCCCAACTCTTTTAAATTGACCCATAACCCGTAACCCGTTACCCCAACCTTTAAATAGCTTCGAACCGGTCCAAATCATTTCCTAATCGATTTGAACTTGAACCCTAAAAATGATCCCTTTTATAATCGGGCCGATCCCTTTGTTAATCGGGTTTAGGGTATAAAATTTCTTCATTTTTCTTGCTAATCGATAGTGCTAGGTTCTTCTTCTATCTGTTGTGTTCGCATTTATTCATCTTTCGACGATTTTGCCGATGAGTTATGTGCGTTCATTCGGGTTTAGCATTCGTTTTCATGTGTTCCATTTTGTTGTGTTTTTTGTTTTGATTTCACTGTCTTCAAGTTTCTTTAATAACACAACTTTGTTTGTCGATGAATTTCACTGAGTTTTGTATCGATTCTGCTGTTAGTAAGTAAGAAATGTCTCAAGTGAGTTGATCTTCACAAAGGAGGTGCAATTGTGGTATGACTGCGAATCAATTTACTTCGACGACTACTTCCAATCCTGGAAGGAAATTCTTCAAATGCCCCAAGCCTCAGGTAAGTAATGCTTATGTAAATACTCAATTTACTTCAACGACTATTGCTGCGTTTTGGGTCATTTCTTGAACTGATTTTGTTTTTTATTCTTTCTTCATTTTTTATGTACGGAGAAGTTCTTGTGGATATTGGCAATGGGAGGATGAAGAATACTCCGAAAGTTTCTTCGGCGAATTAATGTCGTCATTGGATGCATTTAAGAATGAAATAGCAGATTTGAAGAATGAAAGAGATACGTTGAATGAAGAAATAGTTGCGTTGAAGGGTATAAATCAAGCTAAAATGAATAAAGTTTTGAAGATGCGTGTGTCTATGATGATTTCATGGGCATTATTTGTTGCAGCGTCGATTATGAAATGAATATGTATTTATAGTTGCGTAAGGAAGTTTAATGTGTTGTTTATGATTAAGTAGTCGTAGCTATGAACGAAATTCATGTTTGTAACCCATTGTGCCATTAAATCCGATGCTTAGCTCACCATTTATGGCTTTTTGTGCTATGTTATGAACTAAGTCATGTTAGTGACATTTCGTTTACCATTCTTGCCTTCTGTTGCTGATATGATTCCCAACTTTCTTTATTGTTTACAAAAGAAAAGTTATGCAATTCTCTTAAATGTTCATTTCACTTATTGCCTTCTGCTGTTGATAGGAAAGGCACCATACTCTGCTGCTGATAGGAAAGGCACCATAGCAGTACAACTAAGATATAAGTAATGAAACCATAGGTAATGAAACTATCATTTATGTCATAGCAGTACCAGCTGCTGTGAAAAGGTTTAGGCACCATAGCGGTACAAGCTGCTGTGAAGAGGTTTAGTCATGTTGACATTCTATTTTGGCACAACATAGGTAATGAAACCATCATTTAAAGCAAAAATTAATAAGGTCAAACATTTTTATCATTCCATTTATAATAAAAACTAGATGTCAAACAGTGATGTATACAACATATAATGCTAGAACAAGATTAACATGGCATATTTTAGATAATGAAAATCATCACTGCTCAATCCTTGACATCAGAAAATATGGACAGATTATATACAAACTCTGCAACCTGGACAGATTCACCCAACTAAATGTTTACCAAAAGACAAATCAAAGGTGTTAATTTGTATTGTTACATCAGTAAATTCATTTTCACAAAAAAATATACTTCAGTAATCATAAGTCTTCATCATTTTTGAGACTTTCCATTCCCCTTCCTTGTCTTCATCTTCTCTTTTGTCACCCTCAGCTTATTCCCTGTAACAACAGCCTTGTTTGGTGGTTGATAAGGAATGTTGATTGGCTGAATCATTCCAGTAGAATCACCAACAAATGAGATTCTTCTTGTTGATGTAGCTAATGGTTGTTTCATCCCTTCAAGTATCCTAGTATTAGCTTCAGAAAATGACATTGGCCTTAGTGATGGGTCTGGTTCTAGCACAGTTGTGGTGCTGCTGCTGCTGCCCTTAAACCTCTTCACATCAGCTTGTTTCCCTTTACTTTTCTGTCATTACATAAAAATTAAATTTGTATATGTTGTATACATCAGTTCTGGTGCTTCAGAAATCTAGCACAGTTCTGGTGGTTCAAAAATCAAATATTGATGTATATGTTGTATACATCAGTTCTGATGCTTCAAAAATCAAATATTGATGTATATGTTGTATACATCAGTTATGATGCTTCAAAAATCTAGCAGAGTTCTGGTGCTTTAGAAATCAAATACTGATGTATATGTTGTATATATCGGTATTTGTATATTGTTGTATACAAATAATGATCTATACAACATATACATCAGTACTTCATAAATTAAAATCAGATATGCACTCTTAAATAGGCTACTACTACAAATACTTGTGTTTAAAGTGTTACCTTAGCACATCCCCTTGCATTGTGTCCACTTTGATGGCATGTAGAACATGTCATAGGTTTTCCTTTCCTTGAAGAAGATCATTCACCTTGTCTTTTCAAATTTTTATTCCTTACCCTTCATCTCTTAACTTTGGGTTGACCTACATCTTACATATTTCTGGTGGTTCCATATCTTGACTCTTTTCATATTTCCAGAATTTTGATCCACTAACTGATTGAAGTTTGTGTAAGTAGACTGACAAGTAGGTTGCCTTATTATAATAGGGGTGAATGGCTCCCTCAGCAATAGGATCCTTGTTTCTATGCTTGTATGCTCTTATAGCATGAGGACATGGGATTCCACTAAGGTCCCATGTCCTACAACTGCATTTCTTTGACATTAGATTCACAATGTGTGTGTCAGTTCCCTCAGACACTTCATACCCATCATCACCATTGAAATGGACCTCACAATTTTCAGCAATAACCACAAAGTCCTTGTAAATCTCTAATATTATAGGACTGTAGTCAGTAGTCCATTTATGCACATGACTTTCATTGGTTACCAACATGTCCATTACCTACACAATATTAAAGTGTTATTTTTATGTGTTAAAACTAAATTGAAAACTTGAAATGGGCAAGTGTTATCTTTATCCTGATATCTTCAAGCATCTTGATAATTGGCTTGTGCATTGCCTCCAAAATCCATTTGTTAAATGACTCTGTGATGTTGTTTTCCACATTTTGATTCTTGCAAGTGGTGTCTAAGTAGGCTCTAACCCAAGTCTCAACTGGGTATGTTAACAAGTTCTCAATAGCTGACTGATCCATCTCACCTATAACATTCAAATGATCACAAAACTCTTAATGATAAGAGCTTCATGCACAATGCCACATCTTCTTCTTCAATGCTTCAGAACCACCCCATCTCTTCAACCAATTGTGCTCTATATATTTAGCACAAAACATGTACTTTGCTTCAGGTAAAGTTGTCTGAATTGCATCAATTAACCCATGCATGCAAACAATCGGTAAACTGAAATCTAGACTAACATAGTTACACAAACAGCAAAGTGGAAAAGATAATAATATTTTACCTTTTGCATGTCAGACATGAAAGTGATTCCTTGGCCTTGCTGCAGGTTCAGTGAGTTCTTGAGTAACTGTAGAAACCAATTCCAAGTGACTTTATTTTCTTTAGAGACTACTGCTCAGGCTAGTGCATAAAAATGATTCATGAAATCCTGATCAACAACCACCAACAATTGCCCTTTAGCCTTTCCTTTCAAGAATGTGCCATCCAATCCTATGAAAGGTCTTAGCCCACTATTAAATCCATTCTTCATTGTATTAAAACATATGTACATCCTTAGGAACTTTCTTATCCCTTTTTCAAGTGCATCCCTAGATAGGTTGATTACAACATCACTTTCAGAATTGCTATTTCTCAATTTATTAGCATAACTCTCTAACTTATTATACTCATCATTGTAACTACCACCAAGTTCTTCCAAAATCATCCTCTTGGCCCTCTTACACTTTTGATGACTAACATTAACATTAAAGGCTACTTTCAGTTATGTCCTCATCTCTTTGACCTTCACTTTTGGATCATTTTGTAGCTTCTTTTGGAAGTAATAAGCTATTGTATTAGAATCTGCACTTTTGCATTCAAAGGCTGGTGGACAGTTGTACTCAGTGACTATTTTTTTTAATCGAAACCCCAAGTCCTTTCTTACATTTAGATATGGAACACTTAAAGGGACAACCCTCAACATACATGTATCTAACCCTAGATTTATCACTTTTCAACAGTACTAACCCTTTATTTTCAGCCAAGGCATAAAGGTTCATAAACATTCTAGCTTCAAGGGTATCTTTGAAAGACATTCCAGGATAAATTATTTTGTAATGTTCTAACTTAAGTGTAATCTCCCTTTTATTTTGAAGTCTAATAAGCTCTAATTATTCAAGATCAAAATCATCATCACTAGAATCATCATCAGAAGAGTTTAATGCTTCATTGGCACTATCACATTCCGTGTCAGCCTCAACATAAATAGAATAAGACTCAGAATGGTGTACAATGTTAGTTACATTTATTCATAATTCAAATTCATCTACAGCAAACAGATTAATCACACAAAAAACATCACTATCAAGATATGACAATGTCCTAATCCATGTACCAAATTTCATCTCATAAAATTTCCCTGATAGACCAGTCACTACAAGTTGTTGAACCCCAATGAAACCTAAATCCTTAAACTGATCTACCAAGTCTGAAAAACATAGAAGGTCAGAGTCATACCCTTCCAATGTGTGTACAATTTTTTTTGAATAGACCAACTTTGGAACTTTAATCCACTCTCCACCATAGTGAAAATTCACCACAAGTCTTACCATGACTATGTTATGCAAAACAGACAACAAACAATAAAAATTCATTTACTGTTCTCAAAATAGACAACAAACAATAACACTCATAATTTGATTAAAATTAAGTACATAAATAATAAATTTAATATAGGGCAAACATGTAACAACACTTGACTACAGAAAATAAATGTTAAATGAACAAATGAATAAGTCAACAAAGAAGGTGAAAGAAAAAAAAGAAACTACACATTAAACACCTAAGAAACAGACAAATGAACACTTATTTTAGTCAACAATAAACAAACAAGATCAAATGGGGACCAAATAATAAAGAAATGCACAAAGACTAATTTTCAAGACAAAACAATAAGAAAAATAACTTTAATCACAGTAAGTGTCCCACTATGTGTTAAAACTAAATTGAAAATGATCAGTGGATTGAAGATAACTTTAATCATAGTAGCTTTAATCACAGAGACTGGTTTTCAAGACAAAACAATAAAAAAAATAACTTTAATCAAAGTGAGTGTCCCACTAGAAGAGACCAACTGCATATTTTGGATTTTATACATCCAAGGTGTTTCTTTCAACATAAAAACAATCAAAGTGCACATGTATTTCAACAACCAAACCTAATACTACTTTTCCCAATCTTAAACTACCTATATACATACAGAATGATAGCAAAATTAAACTAAAAAATTCATAGAAAACTCAGTACAAAACTCAGTGATATTAAATTTACCCTTTTCCCTGTGCTATTAAAATGGGGGTAGTACAAAACGCAATCGATACAAGGCTAGTACATTTGTTACTCAGAAAATGGAGAGCTGAAGTTAAGAACCCTAGATAAAATCATGACAGCAAAATCGATACAAAACTCAGTGAAATTCATCGACAAACAAAGTTGTGCTATTAAAGAAACTTGAAGACAAAGTGAAATCGAAACAAAAAACACAACAAAATGGAACACATGCGAACGAATGCTAAACCTGAATGAACACACACAACTCATCGGCAAAATTGTCGAAAGTTGAATAAATGCGAACACAACATATAGAAAAAGAACCTAGCACTATCGATTAGCAAGGAAAATGAAGAAATTCCATACCCTAAACCCGATTAGCAAAGGGATCGGCCTGATTAGCAAAGAGATCGTTTTTAGGGTTCAAGTTCAAATCGATTAGGAAATGATTTGGACCGGGTCGAAGCTTTTTAAAGGTTGGGGTAACTGGTTATGGGTCGATTTAAAAGAGTTGGGCGAGCCAACGTGGCATCCACGTGGATCCGACGTGGCGTCCAAATCACATTTCCGTCAATCCAAGGGAAAATTTAACAAGTTTGCAAACGGTGAATGTATATTTGATCCCAAAGTTTGACGGAGGGCAATGTTGTTCTATAAAATATAGTTGGAGGGAAAATTTGACCCTTTTTCCTATATTATTTGGTCAATTGACCTACATATGAAAAAACTATTATAAAAAAAATGTAAAACTATTGCAAAAATAATGTCTTTCTAAACAAGACTCTTTTAACAGTAGAACTAAAAACAAGTTTGAGCTCTTTTTTTTTGGTTGACTTTTAGCCATGGACGGTGGTGATGTGCATGTTTCCGAAAGACGTTCTTGTGTTATTGTGTGACAAGAAAAAATCATCAATTTATATAAATGCAAAACTTCTCCAAGAAAAGAATACATATGGAAGAGTCCTACTCCATTAAGAATATCTTTTCTATGAAAAAAGTAATTTTAATTATGATAAAAAGTCAGGACAAACCGTAGCAATTCTCTCTTGCTAAAGGCTAGCTTATTCAAGAAAAAATTGAGTCATATTCTTAGGGGCAAAGCTAACCTTGTCCAGATTTCAAAGGAGTCAACTGATACCTCTCTACCAGAAAATTCGTATAGATGTCAAAAAAAAAAAATTTGTTGGTAATATGTACCCATGTGTCCCCAATTTTATGTGATACAATTACTATTTGAAGAGTTAAATTAGTTTTTCTTTTGTCGTGATTTTTTATATGATTTTTTAGATATTTTTAATTGTTATTATTGTGACTTATAATATTTTTTTACGTACTTCGTAAATATATTAATTTTATTTCAAAAAGTTACTTGAAGATTCTATGTATAAATTCACGCCAAAAATGAGATAGTTTAACTCTCATACTGAAAATCATCTCACATAAAATGGGATGGAAGGGATATATGTTCTATATATTGAATCCTCTCCAAGGATATAAAATTATATTTTGACTTGTTGAGCTGCTTTGATCTGAATCTTAATTCAAAATCTTATGAAGTTTTGATAATTGACAAAAAATGTGCAAGTAGGGGTATTCATACGATTCGATTTGAATCGGTTTTTACCTAAAAGATTTTCAAATCAATTAAGTCGGTTTTTCAAATACAAGAAACAAATCAAACCAATTAAGTCGATTTTTCATTGAATCAATTTTTGTCAGACATTTTCGAGTTTTTCAATTTTTTCGGTTTCATCAGTTTTTTAATAAAATTATTATTTTTCTCAACCATATACACAAGATGAATCACTTACTAGATTAAAAAAAATCAAAATAGTTCATAATTTAGAACATGGCTAGAATGATCAATTAACAGATAATGACGCAGTAAGTTCGGCCCATGAGCTATCAACTATACGAAATTAGCTTAAGTGTAAACTAAAAACCATCTTAAATTGTTAACAAAGCTATTCAGAAGATCACTTGTTTACTTTACTACAACATTCTCTTATTTAAGTCTTAAGATGGTTTCAAGTTTTGGGGACTATTTTCCAGAAGACATCTTCAATCTTATGCACATCGCCAATTCTGGGAATCAAAAGTAGAGAGGGAAGCACAGCTTTTCATGGGCTATGTACCATTTTTCCTTGCAAGATTTTACTTCGGCACAACAAAATAAAAACAAATACAGTATATACTATAAAATTTTCAAATATATATTATATACTATGTAAAATTATAATTTTTGAATAGTATTTGTATAATCGGTTGGTTCGTGGTTTTCCAATTATTTCTTACTTAAAATCAAAATCAAGTCAAATTTTATCGATTTTTAATATTAAAAATCAAATCAAACCTAAAAATATTCGGACCTTTTTTCCGGTTTGATTCGATTTTCGGTTTGGTTCGATCTATCGATCTCCCGAGAGCACTCCTATGTACAAGTGACAATCACTACTCAAGAAGGATGGATAAATATGTACAAGAACTATGTCCTTAACAGATCTCGAAAAGGAGCTGGTGAAGCTGACAACAAAGAAGCAGAACTGCTGGAAGAACCAAGTCATTCAGACAAGAACTGGAGACTATTTGGTCTGCACACGAAAAGTTGTTCCACGCGCACAACAGGAAATATTGGAGAATAGGATTAAGGCTTAATCCAATTCTACAAGGAACACAAGTTTAAGGCATGAAAACATTATCACAATTAAACACATGAAATTAACTTGAAATTTGGGGAGGAAGCTGACACATGATTCCAAATCAAATCAAATAAGGATTGCTTTTTTGAATCCTTGAACCAAGTCTTGGTTGGATTTGGAGAACTACAAGTAGTTATTCTACTCCTATATAAAGTATTGTATTGATGCTTTTGAGATTATCACAAATGAAAGATACAACAGAGGTTATAGAGAGATCTATACGAGTGACTTCGAGAAGAGAAAGAAGCAATTGCAACAACGAAAAACCTGATCCTATCAAGTTATATTCATATAGTTTGTAAGGTCCGGGTATGCTATGAAATAATAAAAACAAACTGGAAATAAACTAACTCAAATGCCAATTCAGTTTCCGAATGTCGGCGATAATTTCATTCGGCACCAGTGACAACGCTTCGATAAAACAGATACTTTAAAGAGTAAATGCAGCGGAAAAATAAAGAACACAAATGTTTAAAATTTACATAGGTTATACTGTCAATGACTGAAAGTATTGTATATATTTATTATATACAAAAATTATAAATTCCTTTCTTTACAAATTTACAAGTTGAAAGGGAAATGAATTAAACGTTGAAGTCGCAGATGACGTCGGCCTGAAAAATCTACCTAAATAGACATAGACAATTTCTCATTACAATTGCTCAATACAAAGCTAATCTAGAATTTAAACTGCAATTGTAATGTTGGACATAATGTTGTTAACACGCTCAGGCAACACTTGTAATCCAGCTTTCTGAGATGAATTCTCGAGATCTCTCTTGATATTTTTGCAATATGTTTCTGCATATCGATTCACTCTTGTAACCTTTCTAGTTATAGTAGAGAGTCTTCAATGAAAAGCTCATCGATTGGTTGAGTAGTTTGAGGGAAATGTGGGCAGCTTGTGTGTTTGTTGGAGAAGATTATAGAGTCGAAATCTCAACAACTTTGACTTGTTCTTCACTCGACTTCTTTCCCAATCTTTGACTCTTTCTCCCACATTTTACACAGCTCCTAATTCACATGCCTAAGTCATTTTTACCATTTGGTAAAACTGTTACTACTTAATCATAAAGTAAGGCAAAACTGTTATGAAAAATGTTGGTCTGAATGTTGTGACATTTGTCCCAACATTTTTTGCAATCAACAACAGTACTTTAAGGTATATGTTGGGTCAAATGTTACAACACCAAACCCAACATTAACAATCTCCCTCTTTTTTCCTTTCTTCACAAAACCCATTATAACCTATGCAAATGACTTAAGGCAACGTCATAGCTGTTGTCCAACAACTATGAATACAATTATGCCCCCCTTAACCTGTGATTATATACAATCAAAACACGTGTATACCATTCTATAAGAGTAAAATGGCATACTAGAAGACATGCATACACCACTCTTATAGGATTAGAAGAAATAATATCAATATATATGTCATCCAAAAAAAACATTATCAGAATAGAACATTGTCAAGATAACCATCCACATCACCAAATAACCAAACCAAAACAAATAAAATCCACAATCATTCATCAACAACAACAGTTTCTCCCTTGCTCATTATGCAGCAACAACAGCTTCCAGCAGTTATCTACATCTACATAACTTCAGCTTGCTTCTCCCTCTGTCTAGCAGCTTCAGCTTCAGCTTCGACCCTTTTTATAGCAGCTTCAACTTCGACCTTCAACCTCAGCCTCTTCAGCAAGACTTTCCTTCCAACAACTTCTTCTCTCTGTATAGCAACATCCATAACTTCTTCAGCAGCAACAACTTCTCCAGCAATACCTTCACCCTCCTCTCTTTGCTCCCTCTATATAGAATTATCTCCCTATTTTTTGTGAAGAAAGCAGAAGTAGGAAATGGTCTCTGGCTTGAACCAGAGCATATCTGGCAGTATCAACCTCAGTAATAGGTTGATTTTTGCAATTTTCTCCACTAGCCAATTTGTAGACATTATAGACTACCTTGGACCAGTATTGCCCTGAATGTTGGGAACATTTCCGACAACATTCTCTTTTTCTGCTTCCTTTTTCCAAGGTAGGTCAATGACTCTCTCTTTGCTTTTCAAAATTGCCTTGTTAACTAGAAATACCTCAGGAGCTTTCCCTATAATATCTTCTCTTCTAGGCTCAAAGCCTTGGATAGTTAGGATTTGGTAGATCAAAGAGGGAATGGGAAGGATGAAAGTTGACTCTTTCGCAGCCAAATTGGCTACTTGATAGAAATTAATACTTCCTAAGTCAACTTTTAATATTTTTCCAATTTTGAACAATAGTGAGGCTTGATCAGTTGTTACAATTGACTCATTTAGTGAAGGGAGCCAATTGTGAATGGCAATCTTATGGAGGGTGGAGAATAAGGCAGTTAACTTTGAAGTAGGGCATCGAGGGATCCATTTCTTCATTATACCTCCAGTGAGGTATTCAATTATCTCATCCCTATTCTCTGTTGCTCTTTCTGTAGTGCTACTTCTTTCTTCAGGATCAATTCCCAAACATTGATTAATAATTAAGGGTGTAAACCGATAAATTTTGTTAAAGAGGTATACCTTCCCAAATTTCTTTGAGGAGACATCTTCTATATAAGAATTCAAGTTCGCATAAAACAACCTAATTACTTCATCAGTGAATGGTTCTCTCTCAGTTACAGTTTTAAGTAGTTTTCTATCATTGAGGAACTCAACCAAACCATATTCGGAACATGAGGCTATATCTAACACTTTTTAGCCCTGATAACACTATTGTTATACCAATCCCATTTATCAAATTTAGCTTTGGAATAAAACTTTTCTGAAAAAGCAATTACCTCAAAATCAGAGTCAGATTCAGTTTTGCTGGAGGAGGATGGTGTTGGTGTCTCTTCTAAAGTCTGCTAAAATGTTGCTTGAGATGTTGTGGCTTCATCGGCAACATTTTGGACAACATTTGTTTTAGCACGACTGGGAATTCCTCAGGGACAGAATCTCGTCAGTGAGGTATTATCAGGATTTTCCTCGTATTGAGACACACTTAGAGGAACAGAGGCAGTAGGTTTTTCTTTAGTTTCTTTAGAGGACAGCTCAAAGTCCATATCTTCAGTGTCACTACTTGAGTAAGCAGGTACAATAGTTTCAAATCGGATTTCTTGGTGCTAGGCTCCTGTTGGACTGTTCTCTTGAACACTCTACTCGATCTTCGAGTAGGGAAGGAGGAGGAACTGAGTCTTTTACCTAGGGTCGAATAATCTGATGTAGCATATACATCTATGAGATTATTGTCATCCCTGGGGTAACTAATGTCTAGTGGTTCCTCATTACCTCTAAGAACAATATATGTACACCTGTTTTCAGGTAGGTGTGGAGAAGAAGATATGTCTGGTTGTTGAGGTGGACTGGTGCTCATGGGAGTGTTGCTGGGTTTGTTGGTCGACATAGGTGTTGACATTGGGGAGGTTTCCATCGATGAGTTTTGAGAGGATTTTGAGAGTTTAGGGTTTTTGCAAAATGATGGGGTTTGAAATGATGAAGATTCCATCGGTTAGGTAGGGGTTTTACCGAGGTTGTGATGTGATTTTTCGGGAAAAATCTGAGATGAAAAGAAAATAGCAAATAAGAGGAGTATTTATGATAAATTTTTTCTAAGCAAAACAAAATCCTTAGTTTTAGGAGTTAGAGATTTATCTAATAACTAACACCTAAAGTTTTGGGTTAAATTTATAAGCATCACGGTAGGAATTTAATCTTATCATTTTAAAGTTTTAAAATTCCTATTAAAAAAAGGCATAAACATAGGGAGAAAAATCTGATTTTTCTGGAATCAGGTAAGAACGATATCCCAACAAATATCACAATCTGAAAATGTCAACAGCAATGTTGGCACCAATTTGGACAACATAAGTATTATGATCCCGCAAGAACTTTTTGTTTTGGGAACAAATCAAGTCACATTTTAGATGTATTTTTATGAGTTTAACCACTGGACCAATGTAACATTTTTCCATCTTGTCCTTGATCTAATCATAAAATACATACAAAATTAATTTTTTGTGTCAAAAATAAGAATACTTATTTAGTATTCTTTAAAATTCTTTTGAAGCACTCGATACTCATATAGAATAGGAACGGTATCTTTTTAAGGGGCTTTGCCCATTTTTCACAGTTGCCAATCATTTGTTAAGGCTTTGCCTTATTTTGATACTCCTTTTTATGATATTTAATATCATCGCAGAGAACATTATCAAGTTAAAGACACATTCTTTATTGAGGGATCATGCTTGTGTGACCAAAAATTAATGCACTATACAGTAACAATAATCACTTTATGATATTATATAGGTAAATGTCACCTGAAATGTTAGACAATGTTTCAGCTGACATTCACCAAAAAAGCATTTTTAGAGATTACAAAGACCAAGAGATTTCTTCAAACTAGAAAATCTATCATGGTCCAAAGCTTTTGTAAAAATATCAGCTAGTTGTTGAATAGTGTCAACATGTTCAATATGAACTAGTTGTTTTTCGACTAAATCTCTTAAAAAGTGATGTCTAATATCAATATGTTTTGTACGTGAGTAATGAACTGGATTTTTGAAAATATTTATAGTACTCAAATTATCACAGTGCAAATCAAAATGTTGCTAGAAAATCCACAGTCGTCTAACATGTGTCTTAGCCATATTAATTGAGAGCAACAACTTCCAGCTGCTACATATTCAGATTCAGCAGTTGAAAGTGAGACACGGTTTTGTTTACGACTATACCATGAAATAAGATTATTGCTAAGATAAAAACATCATCCACTTGTACTTTTTCTATCATCTACGTCTCCAGCCCAATCCAAGTCACTAAATCCTATTAAGTCAGGATTAGTGTCTTTGGAATACCGAATTCCCAAATCACATGTGTCAGCAACATATCGAATAATACGTTTCACGATATTTAAGTGGGATATTTTGGGACAGGTTTGAAAATGAGCACAAACACAAACACTAAACATAATATCTGGGTGGCTCGCAGTAAGATAAAGAAGGCTACCTAACATAGATCGATACAATGTTGGGTCGACATTTTCACCAACATTATCCTTACATATCTTCTGTGATAAAACCATTGGCGTTTTCAGCTGCTTAGCATTCTCCAAACCAAATCTCTTAACTAGATTCTTAGCATATTTACTTTGTAAGATGAAAATTCCATCTAGATTGGCTTTGTATTGAGCAATTGTAATTTTAAGTTGTATATGTCTATTTAGGTAGATTTTTCAGGTAGAAGTCATCTGCGACTTCAACGTTTAATTCCTTTCCGTTTCATCTTGTAAATTTGTAAAGAAAAGAATTTGTAATTTTTGTATATAATAAATATATACAATACTTTCGGTCATTGACCGTCATAAGTTATATATATTATATAACCTATGTAAATTTTAAACCTTCGTGTTCTTTATTTTTCCGTTGCATTTACTCTTTAAAGTTTCTGTTTTATCGAAGTGTTGTCACTGGTGCCGGATGACATTATCGCCGACATTCGAAAACTGAATTGGCATTCGAGTTAGTTTATTTCCAGTTTATTTTTATTGTTCAATAGCATACCCGGACCTAACAAGTGGTATCAGAGCCGACACTTAATACAATAAGTGCTTAGTCCTGTTGTGATAAGTTATGGATTTGGCAAATCCGACTATTGGTAGATTTCCTATTTTAGATGGATCAAATTATGCCTATTGGAAGATTCACCTAGGTTCGCATATCAAATCAATTGATATTCGTACATGGAGATCTATAACCAATGGGTATGTTGTTCCAATATTGCCACCAGATGAGGAAAGTGACATTATTGCTAAATCTGAATCCGAATGGACTACAGAAGAAACCAATAGTGCTAGCTTTAATGAAAAGGCCTTAAATGCAATTTTTGGATGGGTTGATCTCTACATGTTCAAACTCATTCAAAACTGCCCCACGGCTAAGGACGCATGAGGTACTTTACAAATTCATTGTGAAGGTAGCTCAAGTGTTCGTCGAACAAAGCTACGCATACTCATGAGTAAATATGAACGTTTAAGGATGGAAGAAGCGAACGATATTAAATCTTATTTTGAAAAGTTGATTGACATCTCAAATGAATATCAAGTACTTAGGTAAACCATTAACCAACACTCAACTTGTTGAAAATGTTCTCTGTTCTCTTCCTGAAAAGTTCAATTTAAACATTTATGCCATTGAAGAAGCTTACAATCTTGCCACAATGAACCTTCATACCTTGATGAGCATACTCAAACTTATAAGATGAACATTGATAATCAAAAGGAATTATATAAAAGAAAGAATGTGGCACTTTAAGTTCAATCCTCGGAGAGTCAAATCGAAGAAGAGGATGAGAATCTTGAAGAAATTGGTGAAGGTGCAAATGTTGCCTTACTCACTCGAAAAGTGAGGAAGCTCAACAATGAGAGAAATCAATCTAAATCTAAAGAGCACCAAAACCAAGTCTTCAATAAAAATCCTACTAGATTCCTTCCAAATACACAAAAAAGAAATCAACTAAGAAGAACCAACTCAGATCGTACCAAATTTGATCCCAAATAACTTGAGTACGTGCAAAGTCATGCATGCTCGGGTTGAGGTCATTATGCCAATGAATGTGCAAACACTTTTAGGAAATTTGGTAAGAACCTATGGGTTTCTCTTAGTGATGATAAAGATGGAGAGGAAGGAGATCGTGAAATTGAAACACAAGCAATTCTAGCCACTGTTTTCGAATAATCTCTATCGGATAATGAAGATGTCGTCTATAATGTTGTCTCAGATTTCACAACATTTTCCTCAACATCAGCAACGACATCTACATCCCCAGCGATATTCGAGAGGTACGAATTCTTTAACTATTCTGATGTTAATTGCTTTAGTGGTTTTATTTCTATTAGTGAGACTGATTGTGTGGATCAAGTTGATTCCAAAGATGATATGATTAACAAATTATAAAATATTTGTAAAGCCTTAATCATAGAATCCAAGCAACTTGACACAAAGATAAAATCTGTAACTCGTGAGAATGTAGATTTAAAAGGCACAATAACCCGACTAGAGGGTACACTTACCAAAAAGGATATTGAAATTGGTAAGACCAGTGCAAAACAAGATTTAGCCGAAGCTACCTTTCATAAGCTCAACACAGGGACTTCAAAATTGAATGAAATTCTTAACTTTAGTAAACCTTCACATGCAAGATTTGGGTACAAAAATACTCTTAAAACTGGTTGCTCTAAATTCTTTGATAATAATAAGAAAATATGTTTTGTAAAAGAAAATGGGATGCATAAGAGTTTCTCATATACGTCAAAGAATAAATCTGAAGTTTGTGCGCAGTTATTGTAACTCCTCTGGACACTTAAAACCATACGGTTACAATCTTGAATATTCTGAGAGCAAAATGTTGCCTAAAATGTTGTCCAACATTTCGGATAACAATCGAAGCAACATTTCTGAGCCAAAAGGTAAAAAATGTTTTAAGAGAGTTTGAGTTCCTAAAATAGATTTAACTTGTAATGTGTGTATAACTGCATTAAGAACTGACATTTCAAATTCTTGGTACTTTGATAGTGGATGTTCTCACCACATGACAGGTACTAAAGGTTTTTTGAATAATTATGAGTCATTTAATGGAGGAAACATGACTTTTGGAGGTGGAAGTAAAACCAAGATAATTGGAAAAAGGATCTTGAATGTCCCTGATGTTCCAGCCTTAAGAAATGTATTACATGTTGAGGGCTTAATGGCTAATTTGCTTAGTATCAACCAACTGTGTGATGACGATCTTGAGGTAAAATTCAATAAAAGTGCTTGTGTGGTAACGAATGAAGCCAATGTATGTGTCATGACAAGTACTAGAACATGTGACAATTGCTATCTTGTTGTAAGACAAGAAATATTCAATAATGCTAAGGTCGATGACACAACACTATGGCATCAAAAGTTGGGGCATGTCAACTACCATAATTTAGAGAAACTGGTCTCATATGAAGTGGTTAAAGTCTTACCCAAACTTAGCCATAAAGGTAAAAATATATGTGAAGATTGTTTGAAAGTGGAAAATGCGCAGACTGGTGAAGAATCAAATGTTGCCCCAAATGTTGCCACACCGGAAGCAATATCTGAACCTGAAATAGAGACCACAGAGGCCAGATAAGGAGTCAAGTGCTGAACTGTTAGATCAAGTTTGAAGGGACCCCTCATCAAGGATTATGAAGAATCATCCAACAGACCAAGTGATAGGGGGAGTTTTTGAAGGAATTAAAACAAGAGGGAAAGAACTACACAACTATAGAGAAATGGTAAGGTATGTGTGTATGTATACCATATACCAAGAGGTTAGTCTTTCTTGTTTTATATCTACTTTAGAACCAAAAAATGTCTTAGAAGAACTCAAGGATAATTTTTGGATTCAAGCAATGCAAGAAGAGCTTGAACAATTTTCTCGAAATGAAGTTTGGGACTTAGTTCCACGTCCAAATAATACAAATGAAATTGGAACTAACTGGATTTTTAAAAATAAATCAGACGAATCGAGAATAGTTGTTAGAAACAAAGCTCGTCTAGTTGCACAAGGCTATACTCAGGTTGAAGGAATCGATTATGATGAAACCTTCGCACCTGTGGCTAGAATTGAGTCAATTAGACTTTTACTTGTTATTTCTTGTTGTCTGAAAATTACTTTACACCAAATGGATGTGAAATGTGCATTCTTAAATGGTTATCTAGATAAGGAAGTCTATGTTGAACAACCAAAAGGATTTGAAGATCCTTACCATCCACACTATGTGTACAAGCTCAAAAAGGCTTTGTATGGGTTGAAACAAGCCCCTTGTGCATGGTATGATCGTTAACTAACCTTCTTCTTGAATTTGGTTTTAACCGTGGTGAAGCTGATCGTACTTTATTCATTAAACATCACACTACAGATATTATTATTGCTCAAATCTACGTAGATGACACAGTCTTTGGTTCGACCTCACAGTCTTATCTAAATTCATTTGTTGAATTTATGTCATCGACATTTGAAATGAGCATGACTGGGGAACTAACTTTTTTCTTAGGCTTGCAGATAAAGCAAAGTGATGATGTAATTTTCATCTCACAGAGTAAATATGCTAAGAATCTAGTTAAGAGATTTGGTTTGGAGAACGCTAAACAAATGAAGACGCCAATGAGTTCATTGCAGAAGGTATGTAAGGATAATGTTGGTGAAAATATCGACCTAACATTATGTCGATCTATGATAGGTAGCCTTCTTTATCTTACTGCTAGTCACCCAGATATTGTGTTTAGTGTTTGTGTTTGTGCACGTTTTCAAGCATGTCCCAAAATATCTCACTTAAATACTGCGAAACGTATTATTCGATATGTTGCTGGCACATGTGAGTTGGGAATTTAGTATTCCAAAGATACTAATCCTAACTTAATAGGATTCAGTGACTCGGATTGGGCTGGAGATGTGGATGATATGAAAAGTACAAGTGGAAGATCTTTTTATCTTGGTAATAACCTTGTTTCATGGTATAGTCATAAACAAAATAGTGTCTCACTTTCAATTGATGAATCTGAATATGTAGCAACTAGAAGTTGTTGCTCTCAATTAATATGGCTACGACACATGTTAGACGACTATAGGTTTACTAGCAACACCTTAGTTTTGTATTGTGATAATCTGAGTGCTATAAATATTTCCAAAAATCCAGTTCAACACTCACTTACAAAACATATTGATATTAGACATCATTTTAAAGAGATTTAGTTGAAAAATAGCTAGTCAAAATTGAACATGTTGACACTATTCATCAACTAGCTGATGTTTTTACAAAAGCTTTAGACCATGAGAGATTTTTTAGTTTGAAGAATTCTCTTGGTCTTTGTAATCTCTAAAAAAGGCATTTTTGGTGAATGTCAGCTGAAACGTTCTCTAACATTTCGGGTGACATTTACCTATGGTATATCACTGACTGATTATTGTTGTTGTATGGTGCATATCTCTTTGGTCACACAAGCATGATCCCTGAATAAGAATATGTTTACAATGAGATACCGTTCTCTGCGATGATACTATATATCATAAAAAAAGAGTATCAAAATAGGCAAATCCTATACAAATATTTGGCAACTGTGCAAAATGGACAAAGCCCTTGAAAATATACTGTTCCTATTCTATAGGAGTATCAAATGCTTCAAAAGAATTTTGAGAATACTAAATAAGTATTCTTATTTTTGACACGATTTTTTTTGTATGTGTTTTATGATTAGATCAAGGATACGATGGGAAAATGTTACATTGGTCCAATGGTCAAACTCATAAAAATACGTATAAAACGTGTCTTGATTTGTTGCCAAAATGAAAAATTCTTGAAGGATCAAAATACTTGTGTCGTCCAAAATGTTGCCAACATTATTGTTGCCATTTTCAGATTGTGATATTTGTTGGGATGTTGTTCTTAACTGATATCAGATTTTTCTCCCAATTTTTATGCCTTGTTTTAATAGGAATTTCAAACTTTAAAATGATAAGATTATATTGAATTCCTACCGTGATGATCATCTTTTTATCCCAAAATTTTAGGTATAAGTTGTTAGATAAATTTGAAACTCCTAAAACTAAGAGATTTTTATTGCTAAGAAAAGTTAGCCATGTATATAATATTCCTCTCATTTTCTATCATTTTATCAGTTTTTTGAATTTTTTCATAAAAATAATAAATAAAGAAAGGCTGAAAATCACATCGGGTATACATTGTTTTACTCGATGGACTCACCAAATCTAACTCCATTCTCAATCTCTAACCCTAAATTCTCAAAACTTTCTCCACAATATTCACTGATGGAAACTTCTCCAATGTCAACACAAATGTTAGCCAACGCTCCGACCAACACCCCAATAAGTACAAGCCCTCCTATGAACACTGAATCGTCTAAGCAAAATGAACCGCAACAAGCCTACCGGTTATCTTCTTCACCATCCACAAAGGACTTGTCTAAAACTATAGTATTTAAAGGTTTAAATGAACCTTTAGACATTAGCTACCCATGTGATGACAACAATCCAATAGATGTTGATGAAACATCTGATATTTCAGCATTGGGTAAAAGACCAAGATCCTCCACATTCCCTACTCATCGATCGAGTAGAATGTTTGAGAGAACTGTTCGTGAGGAGCCGAGCAACAAAAGGTCCAAATTTGATACATCTATACCTGCTTGCTCAAAAAGTGACGATGACGACACGGACTTTGTGCTCTCAACTGAAGAGAGTGAAGAAGAACCAACTACTTCAGTACCGCAAAATGTATCTCAAGAAAATGAGGAGGTTCCTGATGAAACTCTACTGAAGCAATTCTTTCCAAAGGGAATTCCCAGATATGCCAAATCGAGTGTTGCATTGAATGTTGCTACTGATGCCACAACATCTCAGGCATCATTTCAGCCAACATCAAAAGAGACACAAACACCAACATCCTCCAGCAAAACCAAATCTGATTCAGACCTTGAGGTATCTATCTACTTAGACAAATTTTATTCTAAAACTAATTCTAATAATTAGGACTGGTACAAGAATAGAGTTATTAGATCTAAAAAAGTATTAGACATTGCCTCATGTTCAGAATATGGTTTGGTAGAGTTCTTAAAAGAAAGACAGCTCCTAGGATCTATTACTGAGAAATGACCATATATTAATAAGATAGTCAGGTTGTTTTGAGTTCTGTTATAGAGGATACCTCCCCGAAGAAATTTGGAAAGGTATATCTCTATAACATAGTATATTTTTTCACACCTGTTGTTATAAACCAATGTATGAGATTAAATGCTGAGGAGAATGTTAGAGAATCAGACCCTGCAATGGACAATAGAGATGAAGTAATTGAGTACCGCACAGGAGGTATAATGCATAAGTGGATCTCTAGATGCCCAACCTATAAATTAACAGCCCTGTTTGCCACCCTTCACAAAACTGTTATACACAATTGGCTTCCTTCAATGAATGAGTCAATTGTAACTACATAACAAGCCACCCTGCTGTATAAAATTGGGAAAGGTTTGACAGTTGATCTGGGAAAGATGATCTTCCATCAAGTTGTCAACTTGGCACAAAAAGAGTCAACCTCAATCCTCCCTTATCCCTCTCTGATATACAAAGTTTTAACTACCATGATCTTAAGCCTAAGATAGAGGACATATTAGGGAAGGCTCCTGAACTATACACAGTAAACAAAGCAGTTTTGAAGAGTAGAGACAGAGTCATCGATCTACCTTGGAAAATGGAAGGAAATAGTGCGAATGTTGATAGGAATGTCACCAACATTCTTGGAAACACCGATCCTAGACAATCTCCATTGTCTACTGAATATCTTGTGAATCAAATTGCAAAGATCAACCAACAAATCTCTGAGGTTTATTTTGTGAGGAATGCTTTGTTCAAGCCAGAGACCATTACATATTGCTGCTTTCTTCACAAAAAGGGGGAGAAAATGATATTGCTGATGCCGAGGGAAGCATAGGAAGTGCTGATGCAGGGGGAGCTGAGGAAAAAAGCTAGAAGCTGTTGTTCTGTGCAGAGAAGCAGTTATGTAGGAGTAGAAAGCTGTTGCTGATGTATGATGAGTTAGGAGGAGTTATTGCTACTGATATTGTATAAGGGTCGTGAATGTTGCTCAATCTGAGCAGTTTACTGTTCGACAAGATGGATATTGATTTATGTGGACAATGGAATATTTCTTGTATGGTCTGTATATAAATCTATATAAGTGGATGATATGTATATATGCGTTAACATCTTTCTTCTTTTCTAATCCTATGAATTGGTACACGCATGATAACTTAAAAGCCATCGCAGGTTAAGGGGAAGCATAACATTGATATTATTGATCACAAATGTCGGACAAACATTTGTCTCAATATCCTAAGTTAGTTTAGGTTTGTAATGAGTTTTGTGAAGAAAGGCAAAAAGGGGGAGATTGTTATTGTTTGGTTTGGTGTTGTGACATTTGACCCAACATATCTTCTGAAGTACTGATTTGAATGCATAAAAATACTGGGACAAATATCACAACATTCAGACCAATATTTTTTAGAATAGTTTTGCCTTACTTCACAGTAAGCAGTAATATTTTACTGTGAGGTAAAAATGACATAGGCGTAATGAATTAGAGCTGTGTAAAACGTGGGAGAAAGAGTCAAAGCTTGGGGAAGAAGTCGAGTAAGGAACAAGTCAAAGTTGTTGAGATTTTCACTCCTTAATCATCTACCACAAGCTGTCCACCTTTCCCTCAACTTCCACAACCAATCGATGAGCTTTTCAAGAAAGACTCTCTACTATATATAGAGAGGCCACAACAATGTATCGATATCCAGAATCAAAATGTAAAAATACCAAGAGAGCTCTCGAGATTTCAACTCAGAAATATGAATCACAAGTGTTGCCTGAGTGTGTCGACAACATTCTGTCTAACATTAAAATTGCAGTTTAGATTCTTGATTAGCTTTGTAATGAGCAATTGTAATGAGAAATTGTCTATGTCTATTTAGGTAGATTTTTCAGGCAGAAGTCATCTGCGACTTCAATATTTAATTCCTTTCCATTTCATCTTGTAAAATTGTAAAGAAATGAATTTGTAATTTTTGTATATAATAAATATGTACAATACTTTCGGTCATTGACTGTCATAGGTTATATAATATATTTAACCTATGTAAATTATAAACCTTTGTGTTCTTTAAATTTCCGCTGCATTACTCTTTAAAGTTTTCTGTTTTTACTAAAGTGTTATCACTGGTGCCGGATGACATTATCGCCGACATTCGGAAACTGTACTTGCAGTCGATTGAATTCTTTTCATCTTGTTAGTTTATTTTCAGTTTGTTTTTATTATTCCATAGCATACCCGGACCTAACAGTTCTAACACCACCTCCCCCACCCTTACTCCCACACCTCCCCCCTCCTCCTATCCATCTCCTTGAATTTTATATTTCATATATTTTATTTTACTTTTATAAGAAATACAATAAAAAAATTCTTACTCCACCCCCTCTTCCCCTCCCAAATTTTCTATTTCATACATATTATTTTACTTTTATAAATTTTTATAACAATTAGATTTTCTTTCACCCCAACCCCACCTTATCCCCCTCCCCCGACCTACCTTTACCTCCTGTCTACCCCATTACCCGAAGTTGCACTACGAATTCAAAAATATTATAATGTTTTTCTTTGAGTATATGCAAATGCTCTTAAAATGATATTTTCTAACTTGCGTACCAAACACAAGAAAATGAGTAAGACAATCACTTATTTTCTGAGAAAATATCTTCTTGGAAAACATTTTCCGTCATACCAAACATACCCTTAGTTTAATTATTTTGGTTTTCTTTGCCACTAAGTTGGGGATTTATTCAACTGATACATTTGTACAGAAATTAAGACTACCTTTTTTTTTGTAAAAAAGTATGCTTTTTTATATATATTAAATCACTAAATGACATGGAGAGTCTCCTGCAATATGAAGAAGTCTGAACTCTTTGACTATCATTTTCAAACTATATCGGTATTCAAGTAGAAGACAAAAGTAACATACTTACATGTGATATTTGAGCCTTGATTTTGAGATTTGACGCTTATGTTTGGAAGCTTAGCTCAAGTTACATTTTATTATTTGAAACTTATTTGAAGGGCTCGGGTAAGTTTTGAGATCACGCAGTGAGTTGGTCCGGGCATCGTGGTCACGCGCTACAACAAGGATCAATATCTACACAAAATTGCAACATCTGTAGTATGAGCACATAAACAATACGTACCCAATAAGTATGATTGATTGACCCCAACAAAGTAGTGGCAAGGGTTGATTTCAAAATACTCACTTATCCCTGTGCAATTTATATAATCTCAACAGATAATAAAAAATAGTAGAGAAAGGTAAATTCACCCGAACAACATAGTAATTTGATGCATTGATACAACATATGAAATGATATGCACAAATAAGAGTCAATAAATCAAATGCACATGATACTTACTCTCCCTAACCTATCTCATAATTGGTGCTCCTTGCACTACTGCGCGTACATTGCTTGGTATTTCTATGAGCAGTGACCCTAGAGGAACAAATCTGTCATGCCCCAAAACCTACTTTGGGGCAACATGCATCCAAGGCTAAGGAACCACATCGAAAGCACCTTATAAAGTTAAATAATCACTAATCTCTTTTAATACTCTTTCAACATTTATTAAACAAGTCGTTAAGGTTAAACGAAATCATACTCCGACTTATAATAATAAAATCAGCGGAAGTCTAATATAAATAACTACTCATAAACGTGGCAAAATACACAATAAGCCATACGAGCTTTAACAATCTCCCCACAATTTTGACAACTATCTATGGAGCTTCTAAGATGAATAAATGAATGAACTAACTTCGGGACGCAACCCGAAAACTAAAAGCAATAAATTAAAATAGAGGAGTGTCCCATGAACAAGCATATGGGCTCACTAACAAGTCTGGAAAGTAGCAGGTTCTCCTACTCGTACGCGTATCACGAACATGCTCTTATTTGTTACCTAATATACTATCAAAAACAACAATGGTATGTCTGAGTACTTGGTACTCAGTGAGTGCCTAAGGAGCAATAGTTAATAAAATCAAAATAAAATAGTTAAATCATTAAAACGGTATCAATGTGAAGCAGTTTGAAATCCAAAGATAGAGTACGACATCAAACTTGGTAAAATTCAACAAGGAGCAACCAATAACGAATAATACATCAAGTTTAACCCATTTACCGCGTACTGTACTAAGCCTTTTGTATACGAATCCGAAATCATCAACAAGACAACTTATGGGAAACCAAAGAATCAACACATGCCAACTCATGGGCGAACAATCATTTGATACACCGAAAATTTATCCCACGGAGCCTAATCGTCATCTATACTAGCACAACAATAGATACCTCCGGCTACACGCCTCGGAGGTCAATCATCCTCTAAACTGACACAACAATACTCAATAGTGGTACGTTAGAATCCATAACGGCTAATCATCCTCTGGACTAGCACAGCTTGCCATACAGGCCCAAACATAAACAAGTACAAGTCATGTCATATTAGTCTCACTTCTCAAGTCATCTTCTTAATAATAGATATATTTCAAGTCATAAGTCATTTTAGAACCCTGTTCAAATAACTTATTCAATTTCAAATTCAAGAAAGTTCATTCAACGGGTGAAACATGTTTAAACCCTTAACCTTTAGAAAACAAGTTCAATCATTTCAAAAATGAGGTAAAACAAGTTCAATCAAAGTAGTAAGTTACGAAAAATATTTGATAACACGCATGACCTTGTTCAAAATCTTCTCCAAACCAAAAATAAGTTCAATGAAGAACAACCACCAAACAAGGATTTCACGTGTACTAACAATCAAAGAAGATTTTTGAAATCTAGACATACCTTAATTTCTGCTCAAATGTATTCCTCCAAGTTCAAAAATCATTCTGCAATTAATTAGGATGATAGAGATTAGAACTTTAATCTAATCCCACCCATCTTACCCCCTTTAACGAAAAAATAAGGGTTTTTATGTCTAAAATGTGTTCTTGAATTCCCATGAATCACCCATGGATTCACGTTGTTTCTAATACTCTTAAATAGTCTAAATTCTATCAATAACCTCAGTAAATATCAAAGAACATACCTTTAAGAGCTTTCCAAAAGTCTCCTTCAATCCCTCTTTCTTCGATTTTCAAGAATCTATAGTTTTGAAGGATGAACTGGTATTAATTTAATGATAGATTGATGTAGTAATGATGGGGATTGATAAAGAACTTACCTTAGATGTTTTGGGAAAGCCTTAGGGTTGTTTCCTCTAAAAAAACGTCAGCCAAAATGAAGTGGGATGAAAGATTTAAGGAAATTTCACGTTTTAGGGTTTTTTTATAGACGAGGTTGTTTCGCACTAGCTTTTGGGTCGCATATCACCATATTCTAGAGCATTTCCAATCACATATCAAAACAAAATACTTGAAAATTTATGGGTTGAAATGCATCCAAAAATGTGTCGCATATGCGGCCGCATATGCCATTTGCGAGGCATATCGGTCTAGCGGACAGCTCTGCGTCCCTTCTGTAAAACGGTCATAACTTTATGTACAGATGTCCATTGGAGCCTCACAATATATGGATGGACATGCATTTCAAGGGACTACAACTTTCAAGTTTACTATTTCTCAAATTCACAAAGAATTTTCACATAAATAGGCTTGAAGTCAGACCTACTGTAAACTTAGTCGATTCTATCGAATCTTGAGTACTTTGCTATTCGCCTTGGTCTTAACTCAACTATTTCCACCAAAACTCATCTTGTTAGGAATTCATTTACCTAAAAGATTAAATACACATTTAACACATTCACACCTAACCTGAATTTATGGAGTGTCAAGATCCATATGCACATACATAATCAGCTGACACCTAAGTTCATAGACTCAACAACGAACATCTCAAATTTCATAGGGGACCATAGCCACTGACACCCAAGTTTCAGACCCCACAAACTCATCAAATTTACCATTGAATCCAAGTCATAAGTCGCGTAGACTCATCAGGTCAACTCATGATATAAGCATAATTCACATATGTAGTAATTTACGCATATAAATAGTGCACAATCAAAATAATGTAAGTCATGTAATCAGAAATACCTGAAAACTCGAAATGAAACTCTAGCATGTGAATAATGCTCACTTGAGCAGTAATGTAGCTCAACTAATCATATACGGTAAAGAATCATGAAAAAATTATTGGAAATTTGCCTTTGGCGGGAGTTGCGTTCAACCAACTTTAATGGCTTAAACACTAGTATTCTGCATGTTGGAGAATCCGGTTCTTCACACGTGCATAATCTATTAAGTAAGTAGATGACCGTAAGGCCAAGGATCGTTAAATTTCATTGAGAAATGAAAGAGATATTGGTCCACGAAGTGAGGTGTTTGAAAAGTGGAAAAGTGTGGTATTTAGACCAATTCTCCCTTATCGGTGGGGGAAGAAAGATTTGTTTAGTTTATAAGTCTCAAAGTTGGCTTGGGGTTTGGGACCCCAAGGGGTATCCCATATGTTTAAAGGAGGGAGAACTTAGATGTGCTTCGGTTCGAGGATAAGCCCACACACGCGCCGCCGCCCGCCCATCCCGTCCGGTCTTGGTCTCGGTCTCGGGTCGTGGGTCGTGGTCTTCTTCTGATATTATCTTTTATCTTTTTAGACCCAGAATTGTTTCAGATTTACAATTTGGTCCCTGAAGTTTTAAGTAAGTCAAAATTGGGCAGAGAACTTTCTGTTGGTTATTGGAACGTCAACTACTCCCCTAAAGGCCAATCTGTTGCACATCAATTCACCATTTATTTTGGTGAATTACTACCTCCATAATTGCCATTAATTGGCCAGTAACAATAATTATATGGGCAGTTGGTAAGTCCTCTCCTTCAACTATATAAAGGAGCCTTTGCACAATTGTTGAGACACACAGAAATATACAAACGAATCAGATTCTTCCCACTATCTTCCAGCATCATTTCATTACTCAAAATTCTTCAAGGTAGCACTTGAGTTTCCTTTGCTCAATTGTTCATTTGCTATTTTATATTGGGAGACAATTGTCCAGGACGTAGAAAGGATACATACGGTGCAATCTTGTCTTAAAGACAAAGTGCCATCACTCGACTCAGCATACCAAAAACTATTCCAGTTTCTTGTTCAAGTTTATTGTAATTTCAGTTTGTTGTAATACTTAGCAGTTACTTATTTCCATTTCCTGCACCATTGTAACCAACAAGTTTAAGATAAGATTTTGCTTACTGTAACTGCTGCAACATGACTGGAAACACTGTTGATGTCGCTGCCTCTGCTGCTGCCAATCAAGGCAGCAATTCTACCTTCCCTGCTGCTGCCGCTACTATCCAAGGCAGCAACTCTGCTGCCTTCACCACTGCTACCCAAGGCACGTCAGCTGCCTTTACTGCTCCACCCTCCGCATTCCACCATGAACGCCCTGAAAAATTCATGGGCTCAAACTTTAAGAGATGGCAACAGAAGATGTTGTTCTACTTAACTGTTATGGGTATGGCCCGGTTCCTAACGGAAAATCCTCCACAAGCTGGAGATGAAATGGACCCTTCGCCTTCTGAAACGGGTGAAGGGGGCTTTGGTATCCATGTCATTAATGGCATGAAGATGGTTCTTGATGCATGAAATCATAGCGATTTCATGTGTAAGAATTACATATTGAACTGCTTGGCAGACCCTCTCTACACGGTCTATTGCACCGTTGGCACTGCCAAGGGGTTGTGGGAAAAACTGCAAAAGAAGTACAACGCACAAGATGCAGGTACTAAGAAGTTCATCGTTGGGAAATTTCTAAAATTTCAAATGGTGGATAGTAAGTCAGTGATGTCCCAAGTTCAGGAATTCCAAATGATTCTACATCACATGGATTTGGAAGGAATGAAACCAAATGAGCAGTTTTTGGTTGCATCACTAATTGAAAAGTTACCTCCTTCGTAGAATGAGTTTATGAGCTACTTAAAGCTCAAGACAAAGGAGATGACCTTTGAAGAACTTATTATCAAACTCCAAATTCAGGAAGATAATAAGAAGGCCTTGCCAAGGGGTAAACAACCTGCTGAGGAAAAGGCAAATCTGGCCGAGGACAAAGGGAACCAAAGCAAGAAGTGGAAGTTCCTGAAAGACGACAAGACACACGCATCGGAGATGTTCAGAGGTAACTATCACCACTGTGGGAAACCTGGTCATAAGATCAAGGAATGTCGCAAGCTCAAGACTGAGCAACAACAGAAAGGCAAGGTTAAAGGCAAGGCGCATGCTAACGTCCTCAAGGACACGCTCCTAGATGACATGATTGAGGAGTTCTCGGCAGTGGTGCTTGAAGCAAACCTGGTTGAGAATCCCATACAGTGGTGGATGGACACAGGTGCTACCAGACACATCTATTCCAATAGAAATGCCTTCTCCACGTATACACCGGTCAACGACAAAAAACTGTTCATGGGCAACAACGCTTCGTCTGACGTGCTAGGGGTAGGAAAGGTGGTCCTGAAGATAACTTCCAGAAAGGAGCTTACTCTGAAGGAAGTGATGCACGTCCCTGAGATTAGAATTTTTTTTATATCAGGACCTTTATTAGTTAATGCTTGTTTTAGGCTAGTGTTTGAATCCACTAAGTTTGTACTCACTAAGAATGACACTTTTATGGGGAGAGGCTTCGTCTATGAAGGCCTCTTCAAAGTGAATGACATGTCTGTAATGCGTCCAAGTAATAAAGTTTAACCTTCTTCTTATTTGCTTGAGTCTTCTAATTTATGGCATCATAGATTAGGACACGTTAACTACAAGTCTATCCAAAGGCTGGTACAGTTGGAGTTGTTGTCGTCTATCGACGTAAACCCTCAACATAAGTGTGAGGTGTGCGTAGAGGCAAAACTCACCAAGTTTCCTTTTCGATCCATCGAAAGGAATACCGCTCATCTAGAACTTATTCACACAGATATATGTGATTTGAAATTCGCACAAACTAGAGGGGGGAACAAGTACTTTGTGACATTCATTGACGATAGCACAATGTATTGTTACCTTTACTTGTTGAAAAGTAAGGATGAAGCCTTTGAAGCATTCCGACGTTACAAAGCAGAAGTTGAGAACGAACTAAGCATGCAGATTAAATCAATTCGTAGCGATAGAGGGGGAGAATACGTAGCGCCGTTTGAGGAATATTGTGCCCAATCAGGCATTGTTCATCAAACGATGGCTCCATACTCACCTCAATCCAACGGTGTGGCTGAACGTAAGAACCGCACATTGAAGGAAATGATGAATGTCTTGCTCATCAATTTCGGTATTTCCCAAAACATATGGGGAGAAGCCGTCCTTACCGCTGATACGATTCTTAACAGAGTCCCACATAAGGGTAAGGAAAAAACTCCATATGAATCATGGAAGAAAAAGAAATCCACCTACAAATATTTAAAGGTATGGGGTTGTCTGGAAAAGGTTGAAATACCCTAGCCAAAGCAGGTCAAGATTGGGCCTAAGACTGTAGATTGCATATTCATCGGATATGCAAATAACAGTAGTGCTTATCGCTTTTTAGTGCATAAGTCAAATATTCCAGATATCCACCAGGGTACAATTATGGAATCAAGGAATGCTCAATTCTTTGAAGGTATCTTTCCTAGAAAGGAAAATGACATAACCTCTCGCAAACGCAGTTATGAACAAAACTCTCAGGAACCGGGAGTCATTGAACGCCCGGATCTAGATGGTTCAGATCTAGCGGATCTCAAAGTGCCTGAATATTCGAAATCTGGTGTTCCAGATTCTCAGAACTTGGAGACCCAGAGATGGAACTAAGGCGAAGTAAAAGGGCCAGGAAGGATAAATCCTTCAGTCCTGACTTTGTAGCTTATATGGTTGATGATGAACCAAGGACAATTGCTAAAGCATTGTCAACTCCAGAGGCACTGCTCTGGAAAGAAGCTATTGAGAGTGAAATAGGCTTCATTCTGCATAACCATACTTTGGAGTTGGTTGATCTTCCTCCGGGAAATAAACCGTTGGGGTGTAAATGGATAGTCAAACGGACGTATAATGCAAATGGGTCTATAGACAAGTACAAGGCCAGGTTGGTAGTCAAGGGCTATAAGCAGAAAGAAGGTCTTGACTACTTTGACACGTACTCCCCGGTATCTCGGAGACATCCATACGGGTATTCATTGCAATCGCAGCTTTACGTGACCTTGAGATACATCAAATGGATATCAAGACAGCATTCCTAAATAATGATTTGGAAGAAAAAATTTATATAGACCAACCCGAGGGGTATATGGTTCAAGGGCAAGAGAAGAAAGTCTGTCGGCTTGTTAAATCTCTGTACGGGCCGAAACAAGCCCCGAAGCAATGGCGCGAAAAATTTGATAGTACTCTACTATCGAAGGGTTTCGCCATTAATGAATGTGACAAATGTGTCTACATGAAAGGTAACTCTAAGTCGTTTATTATGATATGCTTGTATGTAGACGACATGTTGATCACATGAAGCAGTCCTAGGGTAATCCTAGAGACAAAGAACATGTTGAAACAATACTTCGACATGAAGGATATAGGTATCGCAGATGTCATCTTAGGGATAAAAATCTCTAACACGTCTGACAGACTGGTCTTATCTCAGTCTCACTACATCGAGGATGTTTTGAGAAAGTTTGAGATGTTTGACAATTCACCGATAAAGTCACCAATGGATACAAATCAAAAGCTTGATAAAAATCATGGTGCACCCGTATACCAGGAGCGATATGCACAGGTGATCGGTAGTTTGATGTATATAACAAACTGCACCCGACCTGATATTACTTATACAGTCAATAAGTTGGCTAGGTATTGTAATCCGAGTGATGATCACTAGAAGGCGTTGAATCGGTTATTACAATACCTGAAACACACGTTAACTTTCGGGTTACATTATTCGAGATATCCAGCTGTACTAGAGGGGTACAGTGATGCAAATTGGATATCTGATATAGAGAACACCAAGTCCACCAGTGGGTATGTATTTATAATTGGTAGTGGGGCTGTGTCTTGAAAATCCTCTAAGTAAACTTGCATCGCCCGATCCACAATGGAATCAGAGTTTATCGCTTTAAACAAAGCAGGAGAAGAAGCTGAGTGGCTTCATGACTTCTTAGAGGATGTTCCGTGTTGGAACAAACCCGTACCTTCTGTAATGATCCACTGTGACAGCCAGTCGGCTCTAGGAAGGGCACGGAATGCTATGTACAACAGCAAGTCTCGTCATATTCGATGGAAGCATAAGTCCGTTAGGCAGCTGATCACCACGAATATAATATCCATTGATTACATAAAGTCAAAGGATAATATAGCAGACCCGCTGACAAAGGGCTTACCCAATGATCAGATGTTCTGCCTGTCTAAGGGAATGGGCTTAAAACCCAAAGTATAAGGACCAATATGGTGGTAACCCAATCTTACTGACTGGAGATCCCAGTAATTTGGTTCAATGGGAAAACTAAGCTGTAAAGGTTCAGTTGATTGCTTCAGTGGAAGCATGAGCACTTCAAATAGTGATTTCTTTAAAGAAACACCAAATCCAAAGTCGTTCCTGCGATAGACGTTAAGTGCTATCTGCAGTGTGGGTAAAGGTTAAGTTTTCAAAAACCTTTAAGGATCCTTGACAATTGAGGTTAGGTTTGGGGAAACTTTTAATGGTTCCTAACACTTGTGAAGTAGGGTATAGTAGGATACCTTGTAAGAGACCACCTATTTAAGTGCGAGGACAGGCCACCTCAAATGAACACACTTAAGAATCCAAGAAGTTGTCCACGGCCACAACGGACAAAACATTACGAAGAAGAGAGTAAGAGAATTTGTTGTGTTGGTACTATTGACTTGGCTTACACTAAACACTGACGGTTCAAGACATCACGTTCACCGCGCAGTAAGTAAGTCCGATGGTATTTAACTATGGAAGGTTCAAAGCTGAAGCTACCTCTCCTTATACAATATCGGTCCGCTGAAATATTACTGGAAAGGAAAAAGACACCATGTGAGTGCGCCAAAATCTCTTTCAAGAGGGGATTGTTGGAAATTTGCCTTTGGCGGGAGTTGCGTCCAACCAACTTTAATGGCTTAAACACTAGTGTTACGCGTATTGCAGAATCCGGTTCTTCACACGTGCATAATCTACTAAGTAAGTAGATGACCGTAGGGCCAAGGATCGTCAAATTTCGTTGAGAAATGAAAGAGATATTGGTCCATGAAGTGAGGTGTTTGAAGTGTGCAAAAGTGTGGTATTTAGACCAATTCTCCCTCATCGGTGGGGGAAGAAATATTTGTTTAGTTTATAAGTGTCAAAGTTGGCTTGGGGTTTGGAACTCTAACGGGCATCCCATGTGTTTAAAGGAGGAAGGACCTAGATGTGCTTCGGTTTGAGGATAAGCCCACACGCGCGCCACCGCCCGCCCGTCCCGTTCGGTCCGGTCTCGGTCACGGGTCACGGGTCACGGGTCATGGGCTGTGGGCTTCTTCTGATATTATTACTCTCCCTAAAGGCCAATTCGTTGCACATCAATTCATAATTTATTTTGGTGAATTACTACCTCCATAATTGACATTACTTGGCCAGTAACAACAATTATGTGGGCAATTGGTAAGTCCTCTCCTTCAACTAAATAAGCATAAGCTAAATACCTCAACATGTCACTCGATACCGCATAAACACTTGTCATCTCGCCTATGCATTACCCTCATATACCTCAATTAGCATGTAGTTAGGGAAAATTCCCTCATCAAAATCAAAATCGTCACTAGCCTCCTTGAACTGACTTCCCTTTTCATAACGTCTTCAAATACTCCTATCTATTCAAAAAAATTGGGGTCAAATGAGTTTAGCGATATCCATATTATAATATTTATTAGACGAATTTGAATCAAAAGTCAACCCAAAAAAGTCAAACTCAACCCTCGGGGTCGACATCATAAATTTTATAAATTTTGCCGTTAACCATCTCCCATGAGTTCAAAATTATATTCAAATTTCAACTCCGATATCGAATTGACCTTCATTTTAACAAAATTCACTCTCTCAACCTATAGGGCAAAATTTTCCTAATTTCCCATTCAAATCTCGTTAACTAGGCGTAAAATGGGTAATTGAAATAATAGCTCAAATTCAAGTTGGAATCACTTACCCAATATTTTGTGATGAAATTCCACCTTTGAATTGCTCAACCGTGACTCCAGCGAAACAAGTGATTAAATAACTCAAATTCTGATCTACTTGCTTTTATACTGTCAGGTGACAGTGCTTTGCGGTCGCGATAAGGTACCTCGCGATCTCGAAGAGAAACTAAGAGGGGACACTACGCCGGGACCAACTCAATACGTGAAAGCAACCCCAGGCCTCGCGATCGTGAATGCCTGCAACTGCACTAGAGAAAATAAAGTAAAATTTGGTACAACACATTGGAGGTTTTTGTTATCTCAAAACTTACCCGAATTCCTCGAGTCCCAACATGAACCCCTCAAACAAATTTCAAACAGTAAATGTGATTTAAACCAAGCTTTCGAACATAAATTAAACGTTAAATATCAAAATCAAAAGTTGATTATTACATGTTACTTTTGTCTTCTTATATAAGTATCGATATTGTTGGAAAATGATACTCAAAGAGTTCAGCCTTCTCCATATTGTAGGATACTTTCCATGACATTTAGTAATTTAATAAACATAAAAAAAACTTACTTTTAACAAAAGAAAGTTGTCTTAATTTCTTTACAAATGCATCTATTGATAAATCCCCAACTTAATGGCAAAGAAAACTAAAATAATTAAACTAAAAAAATTTATTTAGCTAAAGATTAATAGAATTTTGTTGGAAATCTTACGAAAAATATTTGATTTCGAACACTATACTTGAAAGCTTGATGCGCGTCCCAGGACACCGTTCTTAAAGATATTTCACCCGGTGTAGATGTATCACAGGATTTAACAAAATCTTCTAATATAAAATTAGGAATCAAAATTTAATAAAGATTTATTAAGAATGAAAACCTAGCATAATATAAAATAGGAGGAAGAAATTATCTTTGTATCTTCTCTATTCCAAAAGGAAAAGAACTTGAATATATATCGAGGAAGAAAACCCCTCATTAGAATAGGAGGGACCAACGATCTGATTAATGGGAATAAAGAGTTAAAGGCCAATCATAAAGCAAAAGATCACTTACTATTTGACCATAGGAATTGTACCAAATAATTAATATTCAACATTAATAATGGATGAAATAATGAATATTAATAATGGATGAAATAATGACTTATTATTTTAAAATAAAGTCACACATAATCCAAGAGAATGAATATTATGAATTTAGACATTCCTTTTGAGATACCACATTTCAACATTTTTTTAACAAACTTTAACCAGGTATTTTATTTTTTAGCTCAACAAAATACACAATTGGAATAAATAATCATTACATTTAAAGAAGAAACCAAAAAGTACAATTTCAAATCTATTATTTTGGCTATACCTTTTCTATTTGGCTAAAACTGCTGGAGCATAACCAAAATTTTCTACTAATTTGGCCAGAAAAGAAAATGCACAGTTGAAATTAATAATTATTACATCTAAAGAAAAATAGAAAACAATACACACTTGGTACTCACTATTTTAGTTAATCCTTTTTTTTTTTGGATCAAAATGATGGATCTTCCAACCAACATTTTTACAAATTTGGCAAAAAAATAGTTGAAATAAATAGTCATCGCATCTAAAGAAGAATTTTTAAAATACAAGTTGAAATATGCATTGTATATTCATAATTAGAATAAATAAATCATTATATATGACTATATGACAATTAAAGGTTGAAAATACCCAACTTATAAGCTGATTATTCAATTTTTTCACTCATACACCTAAAAGAGAGTATATCCACGATCTTTACCACATCAATGTCCTGGGGTTAAATGCTATTAAACCGGGGGATAATTAAGACTACTAATAATTTAAATGTTCCACTAATAATAGTATCAAGTTTCATTATTTTTTAGTATTCTACTTTAAGGAAATTAAACTATATTCAAGTAAATTAAACACACTATGCGCTTCCTTCTACTCTCTATTATATAAAAGCCCAAATGAATTGATATTTATATCTCATTTGAGTCCTCAATAGCACATTTTATTATTAACTTAGATTGTGGTGTATCTTAAATTATAAAATCAAGAAAATAAATTAAAAGAAATTCGTCTTTATAACTTTTTAATTAAATGATTCACCTACTTCTCATGAACCAATTTCATAAAAAAATAATTGTTATGATATTATTTTTAAATATAACAAAGATTAAAACTACTAAATTTTGTAAACATGAAGGACTAAAGATGTTTAGGTGTATAGATCGGGATTTCAAAGATAGACAACATTCAATCGTCTCACTTTGACAAAAGCACCTTTTAACTTTGAAAACTCATTCGGTTAACGCGATAAGTCCCAATATAAAATTTAAAATTATATTTATTGAGTGTTTGGTTATGAATATTAGCTAATACTATTAGTATAAATTAGTAAAATCTTATTCTTATCTCTATCCATATGGGACATAAGAAGACTAATTTTGTGACAATTAAATAAGGGGGGTATTCAATTGAGATTTTAAAAAACTATTTATAAATAAATAAGTTTACTGAATTTTAAAAGACTATTTAGGAATGTAATGACTTAAAAGATTTTTTTAAAATTTTTTTACAATAAGATTTTTTACGTTTAGATTTTAAAAGATTTATCATAAGATTTATAACGATTTGGAAGGACCATATAAATTTTTTACTTTTATGATGCTAAATATTCGTCCAAGCTCATATTTTCCATACAAAACAACACATTTTTCTTCTGGCGCCATTAGAAAAAAGTGGATTTTCTGAAAAAAAAAATATAATTGAAAAGGGTGTTCGATTTTGTAAAAAAAGTTTATGGGCCAGGTTCACCGGTCTCTGACGTGTTTTCCGGTGATAATTCCGGAGAATTTGGGACAATTAAAATTATTTTTAAGCAATTTTTCTGAAAAAAGATCGAAAAGGATGTTCGAAGATGAAATTACCACCTCTGACGAGGTTAATTTGGGGCTTAACGTCTCCTAAGATGAAATTAGAAAGAGGGGTTTTGCTTCTGATCTCTCTGCATTCCTAAATTAGAAAGAAAATTGGGATTTGTTAATATCAAAGATGGATTTGTTTGGTTTCTGTAATTTCTAGAAAATGGTGGCAAAGAACATGAATAAAGCATACCTTATTCACGAAAAAGAGTTGTTTATCTTCACAAAGAGATGTTCATCTTCTCTAGCAGACAAAAAAAAATCTCACTTGAAAAGTCTAATGGGTTAAGAGTGCGATTTTTTTTATAGGGTTTGATATTTATACCTTCCACTAAAAAGTCACACAAATTCCATATTTAAAAAAATATTTCGAATTTAGCAAGTTTTTGAATATCAAAAGACTTTTTGTTATTTATTTAAAATCATAATTGAATACCGCTAAATTTAAACACCATCTTTAAAAAATTATAATAGTCTTGATTAAATATCACAAGACTTATTTACATTATTTAAAAATCTTAATTGAATATCAAAAGATTTATTTATTTCAAAATAATCTTTTAAAATCGTAATTAAATACACCAGATTATGTTAGGGGGCCAAAAAGTCAATGTACACGAAAACCCCAACCGAGCCGGATCGGAGAAGGGTTTAAGAAGCAGTGGCAGATTAGCAGCTGGTAAGAGAGAAGAGATTGAGAAAAAAGGGATATGGGAAATCCAAAGCAGAAATGGACATCCGAAGAAGAAGAAGCACTTCGTGCCGGCGTAGCAAAGCACGGTGCAGGCAAATGGAAGAACATTCAAAGAGACCCCGAATTCAATCACCTCCTTTACTCTCGTTCCAACATCGATCTCAAGGTTTTTCCTCCCCCCCCCCCCCCCCCCCCCCCCCCATTTTTTTGTTCTAAAAATTTAATTTATATACACCGACAATTTATAAAATATTTGAGCCTGATAGTCTATCGAAAAAGATAATGGTAAGGTCTGTGTACATCCTACCCTCCCCAGACCCTTGTGAGATTACACTGGGTGTATTATCATGGTTTCTGGCTTGATTTATTGAGGGTGGATTGTATTCCATCTGATTTTCATATAATGTACCATAAGCAGAGGCCTAGAGCATGGATGCACTACTAAAAGGAAGAAAGAAAAAAATGTATTAAGTGGGAACAAATTCCTAGTCCTCTTGGTAAATAACTCAACCTTCAACCAAGTGCACCATTTAGCCATCTTGTAGCATGAGTTTCAATAGATAATATTGTACCAATTTTAGAAAATATATACATAAAATACCTAGTTTTACGGAGAGGCCACGAGTTCACATGCCCCAAATTTATATATAGAAACACCCTTGCCCATTAGTTTCCTTGGTTTTAGAAGAAAATGTTGGAGGGAATGCATAAGACTGTCTATATTAGCTAAAGACGAATTTGATATGTTGTAACTTGTGAAGAAAGTCTACAGTTAATACTATCTTATTTCAATCTCCCTAAGGGGTCGTTTGGTTTAAGTTTTAGGAGATATAATCTTCTTATAAGAACCAACATAAGTTTATACAATATTTGGTTGAGAAGATTTAGAGCCCGTTTGGATTAGCTGGATTTAAGTAGCTTTTAAGCACCAAGTGCTGAAAAGCACTTTTTAAGTGTTGGAGCTGAATTTATGAATAATCAATTACGTGTTTGGATAAAAGTGCTGAAGATGAAAATAAGCAGTTGATGTGTTTGGTACAAAAGCAATTTTTTCTGTCAGAATGACTGAAAAGGCCCTTAAAGTTGTTAACAATAAAAATTAGCTTATAAATTGATTAGATAAGATTATTTTTAATAAAATATGAATTATTCATTTAATAACTAGTAATAATTTGATTAATTACAAATATTGAACATTTTATTCATAAATAGTATCTACTGTATACTCCATTGTTATTGTTAATTATGCCTTGGGCTTGTGTTCTATATATCAATATTTGTGTGTATTTTAGAAACCATAAATACTCCAATTATTTATTATCTGCATATAAATGTTTACATACTAGTTAATCATGTGCCACTGATAGTATATGTTTTTCCACCTCTTTTTCTGGTGTATGTTTTGAGCCGAGGGTCTATCGGAAACAACCTCTCTACCCCATAAAGGTCGAGGTAAGGTTTGCGTACATCCTACCTTCCCTGACCCCACCTTGTGAGATTACACTGAGTATGTTGCTGCTGTTGTTTTCTGGTGTATGTGATGAACATGACTTTGTTTTATAGGATTTCTGAAAATGCTAATTGCTTGACAAAAAAAAGGATTTCTAGAAAAAACGTTATGCTCCAACTTACTTTTCACGGACTCAAGTCTAATACCTCTACCTAAATATGATGGCACGTATGTAATATGATATTGCCAGTTACAAAGATTAAAAGAATTACTACTTGCTATGGTGGAGACACACCTGCAGGAGAGAATAGTATGAGAGGTGGAGGAAGGAGAAGAAATGGGTTAAAGACTTTTAGTAAGGGGAGGGCATCTTTGGGATTTAAATACATTTAAGGGGTAATAAAGTAAATTATTTGGTCAAACCCCAAGTGCTTTTAATCCGAAAAGCAATAAGTTGGGGTAGATCAGCTTTTGGACTGTTTTTAGTTATTTTAGCTTAAAAACACTTTTTAAGTTTGCCAAACACAAGCCAAAAACTAGCTTTTAAGCCAATCCAAACATCCTCGTAGTCTCCACATAAAAATCAGCATTATACAACGTTTGGTTGGTCTGGGTGTTTTTATCATATTGCATAAGTTATGCCAGAATCTATCTACTATTTTATGCGGTATAAAATGTGAAATAAGAATGCAGGTATTAGTAATACTTGGCATAAAACTGCTAAATTGTCCAAACCAACTCTCATAATAGTAGAAAGATTTTATAGAATTATTGTAACTAGCTCTTAGTAAGTGTAAATTTTTGGAGGTGGCCAGGATGCCGAGGAATACAAAGTTACCAGTTTCGAAAAAAAGTAGTAGAAATTTTTTATTCTGTTTAAAAAGTAAACGAACATTTTAATTATACATCGCATATTAATGTGTATTATATCAAACTAAACGCCCTTCAAAAATAATCTTTGCATATAAAATCCTTGAATTAATAATCCCTGTATAACTATCCTCTGTGAGGGGGGTGATCTTGACGGCGGAGAATTTGAGGAAGAGGAAGATCACTCGTGTCAGTTGGTGTTTCATGTGTAACGAATCTGGAGAAGACGTTAATCACCTTCTATTACATTGTTGGTGAGCATCTTTTTTGTGGGGGAAAATTCTGAGATGGTTTGGAGTTGAGTGGGTGATGCTGGGCACTGCATAGTGCAGTCTAGACTCTTGAGTGGGTGATGCTGGGCACTGCATATTGCAATCTAGACTCTTGAGTGGGTGATGCTGGGCACTGCATATTGCAGTCTAGACTCTTGAGTGGATGCCCCTCGACTCGCTTTTCTGCCAACCTTGTAGAAACTAGTGTGGTTCTTGGCGTAGTCCACTGTAGGCCCAAGATGTTGAAAATTATTGCCAACAGCTGTGCAGTAACTTTGCACTGTAGAAAAAGATGATTTGTATCCTCTGGTTTCTCTTCACATAAAGGGCATTTGGTGCAAATGTATAGGCCTCTTTTGTAGATTCGTCTGTGTTACATGCATTTTTGGCCACTATTCCAGTGTTCACTGGACCTAGTAAGGAGTTTTACTTTGCCAAATCGGTTTCCAAGGCCACTTGAGTGTTGCATTCTGTGAATTGTGCAAGAGTGAGTGCTACAATTTAACTGTAAAAACACCATCTTTCTTGCCCTTTGAAATCATCTTTAACGGCCCAACATTACTCTCATGAAAGGACATTGTAGATAATCTTTTCTTGAGCCGAGGGTCTAGCGGAAACAGCCCATCTCCACAAAGGTAGGAGTCAGGTCTGCATAGACTCTACCCTCCCCAGACCCCACTTGTGAGACCACGCTGGGTATGTTGTTTTTGTTGAAAGGACATTGTAGATAATATGTAATGAAAGATTGTTAGTGATTACAACAGGGATGAATGAGTTTTGGCAGCTGTATTTCTTAAAGTTACTGATAAAAAAAATTAACTTTGCCAGTTATAGCTGTAGCCAGCACTTGCTAGGTACATATGTAAGGGGGCAAGTTTATGATATTGGCAAAGAGGGAGAGGTCCTTTCTTCCAACATGATCTAGCCAGCATTTTGTCTCCTCAGTCCTCCTTTAGCTTCCTGTACAGTGTTCTAACCGTCTATGGACACTTTTATGAATTTGCTACATTTCATGCAACTTAGATTTAGTACAGATATTTATAAGATATTTGCTGGTTCCTAGGCTGAACACTTGCTTGCAAGCTGTGTGTTTTGCAATTTCTAACCTCAAGGAATAGTTGTTTATGATAAGCTTTCGTCCAGTGAAGATTGAAAGTTTGTAATAAAGCATTGATGTATTGTTTTCCATTACATTTAATATGTTAGCTTAATGCTTGTAAACCCCCCTGCCTCTTAACGCTTTTGCGGAATGAAGAAGTTAATTTGGATGGTTGATGAGAATCTTATGGTTTTCATGCATTGTATTCCCTTTTTTTCATTTTCTCTCATAAACTTTTGGCGTCACATTTTATATAGGATAAATGGAGAAATTTAAATGTTAGTGCCAATGGACAAGGACCAAGAGATAAATCAAGGACTCAGAAAGTGAAGGCTAATCCTGAGGCTGCAGCAGTTCCATTGATCATCACACAGGCCCCTGTTTCTTCAACTCTAGTTCAACAAGATGCATCAGCAGACTCCATTATGGAAGATTCTTCAAAATGCGCGTTAGATGGAAAAACTGCTTCGAAGTTTGTCTTTCTGGATTTCCTTTTCAAATTCTTGAATAGTCCAGGGAATGAGACTTGTTAAATCCGTATCCTTTTGAGATAACGAATGCATTTCCTTCAGACTTTTCTAAGTTAAATCACACTTATGTGGGAAAAAGATAAGCGGTAGTTGTGTTTCTTTGAATTGTATTAAGTGCATCTATGTGGTAATTGAATTGCTGATTTTGGGGTGAAACAATTTGATGCGTTGTGAATAGACGGGCACAGAGATGCAATTTATCGAATGCCCTTTTACTAGACAAATAAAGAGTCTTGTATCTCAAATTGACCTTGCTAGAAATCCTGTGATTAATGCTCATCATTTCATTTCTTGGTATCTCAAATGATTACCTCTTTGAGTTCTGATGAATGCTCATGATTTATTATTTTTTCCTGGATTTGTAACCTACTGTGAAGAACCACTTGCATCTCCTACCAAATGTCCCCTCCCGACCTCCACCCCCTCCCAAAAAGAAAACAAAAAAATAAAAGAAATGGGAAGAGGAGTATAAGTGAATATGTAGGTGGATTTATTTTAGTGCTTGATAGCCATTTTATGTACATTACCATTTTTCTTTTTATCTCTTTGTTCCTAGTAATTCTATTCATGTTTTTTGAAATAATATTATCGCTTTATTATTAGGTACAATCAAATGATATATGATGCACTCTCAAGTCTAAAAGAGCCAAATGGATCAGACACAAGCACGATAGTTAGCTTCATTGAGGTACATAGTGATATCATTATACTTTCTGGTTTCTCTTTTGGCTTTTCTAGCCATCTAAGAGGTACTTGACACTTTTCACTTACCCTTTGACATTCAAACAGTTACTTATGTTAGTTTGGCTGCAATCTACCAGGTTCTTTGAGCAACTATACAATAAGGTAAATTGAGGAATACATAAATCAACACAAGAATTTCTACATGGAAAACTCCTTGCTCAGGGAGGAGAAAACCACGACCTACCTCTTGTAGGATTTTCCAAACTCTCCACTAAACTCGAGCAACTTTTAAGGTTACAATGACTTGTACACCTAAGGAGCTATTCCAAACAGTCCCCACCCCATCTCTCTCTTTCTCAAGAATTCCCACAATTGTTGGTTCTCTCTCTATCTCTCGTCTCTCTTCAATTACTCTACCCAGTCAATGAAGTCCCATTACAAACACAAAACAACACCTACTACAATTACTAGGAATGTAAATAAGATCTTGTCTTGGATTCACAAGAATAATCTAACTATTACAACTCAAGAACAGTATAGATAGATCTTGATAGGAACAGGTTCTTTGACGCTGTTGTAGTTGGTTCCCTCAAGACTCTTGGTGTTGACTCTTCTCTCACTCTGATGTCTCTCTCTTTGGTTGTGGTTAAGCTTCAAAGTTTTATGACGTGCTGTATTTATAGGAGTAAATAGCCGTTTGCAATTCTTAAAATCCATTCAAGACTTGGTTCCATTAATTGTACGAAACCAATCCTTGTTTGACATGGATTTCCTTCTTCACGCACATACGGTTTACTTCTCCTATTTCCAAGCTAATTCCATGTGTTCAATTTATGGTAATATTCCATATCTCGAACTCCAGTTCCTTGTGGAATAGGAATGAGTCAAACTTCCAATTTTCGATGTCTGGACGAAACAACTTCCTCAAACAGTCTCCAGCTCTTCATCTAAAGGACCAGTTTCCTCTCAGGAGTTCCTCTTCAGTTGTCCCTGCATTACCAGTTGCAGTTCCTTTTGGAGATCTGTTAAGGATCTGGTTCTTGTACATCTTCATTTGTTCTTCCTTGTACATTGATTGTCACTTGTACATAGTTTGTCAATCATCAAAACTTCATTTAAGCTCTTGAACTGTCATTGAGAGCACACCATCTCAACAACTTATACCTTACTAGAAGCACTATGATTTAGGCAATCATTCTGATTTTGACCATTTATCAGAAATGAATTTTATGTTTCCCATAGGAAGATAAGAGTACGATGCGATAATAACAATAAGATGTCAACAATCTATAAAACAGTTACAGTTTCAAGGGAATTAAAGTGATAAGTTGACATATATAGGGAATGGAGACTTTATTTTCATCCAACATAAAGACCTAAATAATCTGTGTGTTCTTGTTTACATCTCTATATTTTCTTCGTCACACCTGAAAGACATGGACAGATTCGACTTTGGCAAAGTAATTAATTCAATTTGGTTAATAAACAGAAAGAAATTTTTTTCACCCATGGGTCTACTGAGAAATAGTTGCAGACCTTGCAGCTCATTGGAAAATAACTGTAGAAGTATGTCATATGGAGTTCAAGATATTGAGTTTCAATAATTCGAATAGTTGTTTTCTTTTGTCTGATATAATATATATCACATTACAACAACAACAACATACCCAGTGAAATCCCACAACGTGGGGTCTGGAGAGGGTAGAATATATATCACATTATTGCAGAATTACGAAATAAATAAGTGAAGTGGACATTTCGTAATGTTTTTGTATCTACTGCAGCAAAGGCATGAGGTGCCCCAAAACTTCAGAAGGCTGCTGAGTTCTAGGCTGAGGAGGCTTGTTCAACAAGACAAACTTGAGAAGGTCACATTATTTTTTTTGCATTTATCAGCTGGGTTACTGATGACAATTGCTTTTGCAACTATTTTTGTTCCAAAAGACTAGTCCGAATTGTTGTCCAAGTTTCTTGACCTTTTAGTCCTGAACACCCTTATAAAACTAATAGCTTGGTTAAATGAGTAAGCTAAGTTTCAGGGTTCCAGTTTCCAGATGTTTGAGTCTGGTGTAGTAGCACATTTAAGGTCACGAATTCAAGATGACCAAGTTGTGCAGTATCCTGTGCATATATCATACTGTGGCTTTGGTGCTCGGCATTTTATGGAGTGAAATGTTTGCATCTTTCTTAGTTGAGTGCTTTCACATACTTCTTCTGGACATGTGCGGGTGTTTTTCAGTCATCGTTTGTTTATTTAGCTCTTTTTTGTTGGTAGACGGGTGTCATTATATTGGTCAATTTATTCTTATGTCAGTAAATGTGCATCTTCTCAGCAGCCTTTTCCTCTACATGTAATAATCTGTTATGATTTATGGATTTTTGAAACTGGAATCAGAGCAATCTAAAGAGCGTAAATGAATTAGTTGTATACTTGATGAACCACCGAATACTGCATGCTGATATTTGATTCAAGATTGAAAGTCTGAATTTTGGCATTTTGTTTTGCTGCTTCCTCTGCAGATTGAGAATTGCTACAGGATTAAGAAAGAGGTTTTAGAAAAGACAAAGACCGCTACCCCAAAACAAAAACATGTTGGGCCAAGGCAGTTTCCAAATAGTGCATATCTTGGTGACACTGCTGAAGAAGCAGCAATCACTGCTGCCTATAAGGTTGCAGAAGCTGAAAATAAATCATTTGTAGCAGCTGAAGCGGCCAAGGAAGCTGAGAGAGTCTCAAAGATGGAGGAAGACAGTAATAACTCACTACAGGTGTATAAGGATATCTTTGACAAATGTATGTTTCTTCCTTTTTCATCTTGTTTGTATGTGTTGTATTTTATATTGGCTTGCGGGACATTTGTTTATATCCTTATTTTCTTGCATCAACAGGTTCACATGGTGAAATTGTGCTACTAATGGCATGATATGGTGTTTCCCTTATTTTGTAAAGTCGGATACCAGCTGTTCGAACCTCTAAAGTAGTAATTTGTTATTCTATTCGCATCAAGTAACTAGTGATATGCAGTTTGTTGTTAATTTATGTATTAGTGATGACCTTTGCACAGATCTTCACCTCCTATTATGTATTCTATGTAACAAAATATAGAGGGATAGGGAGATTATTATAAAGCTAGAGATTTGATGCTTGTAAATTATGCAGTTCTTTCTACCTGGAAAAATCGATAAAGAGTGCTCTGCTTTTACTTTTTGTTGAGTAGGCTTGGCACAACTTCTGCGTATTTATCACTTTTCGAAGTTTGACAAAGCAGAGGTTGTTTCATCACATAAGTATATGCTTCAGAATGAACAACCTCTTTCGTCGGGTGTAACTATATTTCTCATAATTGTTCTTCTACTGGTTGGGTTGAAGATTATGTCCCACAAAGGTGAATTACAAAATATCTTATTAAATAATCTAGTAGCGAGAATTTTAGCAAGGTTTCAAGTACTCCATGTCACCTTTTTACTTTATATTTGGTAGAAGTGTAAAAGAACTTTTGCATGTGGGTTTTGGGTCTGGTCGGTTCTTTTTAATTGAATTTATATTTATTAAATTAAATATTTAAAGAATAAAAAAATAGTATCCATCGAAAGTTAAAGTTTCGGTAGGTGTGATTTCTGTGTTAATAAGCTCAAATTTTTGTAATTTTTGTGTTAGAAAAGCATAGTTAAGTGACTTTGGTTGATCTTTACCACGCCCTATAGGAAATCAAAGCAACCATAGAATGGAAGATGAGACTTTATTAGCGATATTAGCAAACTGATCTCTAGGCTTTCCAAGCTTGACCTTAGACAGAGAAGGCGCTTTCTAGTCTTCAAAAAGAGAAGATCTGCCCTAGATTCCTATTGAGATTATTTGTGCACTACGACCTGAGATTGAGCTCGCAAAAAAGGTTGAATCTTGTGAAACCGTTGCGTAGGCGAAACCTGGCAGCCCGCCTAGAGTTTGACCTTCTCCGGTCTTGGAAGGAAGCCTTACTTTCCTTCCTTCCCCCAGCAGGCAACAACACTGGGAGGAAGACGCCTAGGATCTCACGTATGGCAGCTATTGGAACAAAGTCCGAATCCAAGAGGTACCTCTACCTAGAAAAAAAGGGAAACTCACTACTCACTGGTGAAAGAGGAGAGAGAAAGGACCAATTGAAGTCCCCGGTGACCAACCATGGTCCCTGGACTCGACCAGCGTGCGCGTGTTCGCTCATCCGCCTTGATTGAACACCTAGAGTCAACAATACGTAGGCAGACATTCTTGCTAAGAAGAAATGATGGAGAAAAGAAAAAGAAAGAGAAAGAAGAGGATGCAGTTGATCAATATCCAACGCTCATACGTCCCCTTTCTACGGTAGACTTATGACTCCCCAATCACTGCTTATTACCTCCCGGCTCTAAACCTCTGGTCCGAAGAATCTTGATAGTAGTTCCATGAACAATCCTTTGCGGGATTGGATTTTTTGACAATGGAAATGCAATAAAGCACGGCCCAAGATCCATGACTAGGAAGGGGGCAGACATATGAGCTACATGGACCCCTTCCTTTTGGTTGTTGCCATTTACCGGGCCGAGTTGGAATTTTGGATTAGAAAGGAAGACAAATCTCGAAGGATGCTATCCCAATAAGAAGGGCGGAACGAGGAGAGGGCCCGTCAATCATACCACGACGGTAAAAAAATGGGTTCCCTTCAGATAAGACGCATCGTAGGCTATTCTCGACCTCTTCGTTTTATATGAAAAAAATTTCGAACTCTCACAAAAACATTTCCCTCCAGCATTCGTCCTTCAGACTACCCATCAATCATTCAGCACAACTAACTATTCATAAAAGAGAAATGAATTACATAACTCAGTGAATGAAATAAGGCAATAAAAAAAAGACCTGCCTTTCTAATGAGATGTGATCTCTCTAGGGCTAGCTGAACTAAGCCTTATCAGAGGAGGAAAGATTTGCTGCTTTCATACTTCTTCTTCCTGCTACACCCTTGCTTTTCCACGCTCCGTGGGGGCCCTTTTCTCCTCACTTGAGAGATGCAGTTTGAAAGAAGAGAAGAGGTTCTATTAGCTAATCACCATCTCTTCCTCCAATGAGATTTTCTATTAACATGTTTGGTATTAGAATAAATAGAGTGCTTGGTGAGAAAGATAGTTTTCTGATTATTAGAGAATAAAACGTACCTTGACTACTCAAAGCTAAGATCTCGAGTAAATTCCTTCTTTCATCCTTCATGAATATTATGAGAACTTTCTTCTATTAATTGTTTTCGAAATGCCAATTTTCCCGTCTACGCTAAGGCGATAAGGAAAAAGTGACAGGAATGAAAGAAAGGCCGAGAAAGGGAGAGAATGGAATACTAGAGGAGAATCCTAGGACTTCAAGAAAGTCAGGCGAATGGTGCATATACCTGAAAGCACATAAGCTTGCATTCCAAGACTTTGAATACAAAATAAATCAAAAGCTAATGGAAGGCTGGAGGACATGTCCCACTAAACTAAAGGATAGGCGTATGGAGGAGTAGAGTTAGTTAAAGCTGCACATGACCTCTTATGAACTTCTTCTTTGCTTGGATCATTCCATTTCTCGATTCCTTCGATTGGCTACTTTCTTTAGAGGAGGGCATTCCTCTTTATGGCGGAGACCCTGGAAGGTGTGTTAGCTCTTCGACAGAACCAAGCCTTCCCGCGACTGAAGATGGTGGTGCAAATTGACCTTTTCCCTTCTCCTTTCTAAAGCTAAAAAGGGAATGTCATCATTTTTTTGGACTCCACAATAGTCGATATTTCGGATAAAATCTTCTTGTCACTAGATTTTCTATAGGATAAATTATAGGCAAAAATTCTTATTCCTTTCACTCTTCGAATGTGGGCGAAGTACTTCGGTTAGAACGCAGATTGTCCTTTCTCCATTGTAGTAGTAGTGGTTAATTAGTCTTCTTTGAAGGCTAGAAGCATGCTTTCGTATGTAGAGAATATTTTTATCTCTTTATACGACTTTGCTCCTATCTCATCTGCTGCTCTAGCTAATTGTCCTCCCTTTCCAAGTGTGATTTCTATCTTATATATGGTCGTGCCTAAGGGCATATCGTTTGAAGTAGATTCTTCTTTTTGATCAATCAAAAACCCTTTCCAAATTGTAAAAGCTTCTTCCAAAGCATAGGGTTTTCTGGATGTAGATGATGATATCTATAGAGATGGATCTTCTATATATCATAGAATGAAGTAGCAAGCGGATCAGTGTCTGGGTACAAAACTTTAAACTAGAAATTCGATCTTGAAAGAGTGAAATCTAGCCTTTTGTGTTTATCCTTTATGAGTATGGGATGATTCTTGAATGCAACAACTCCTACACCTACCGAAACTTTAACAGAACAACTACAGATTCTCACCATCGAGTCAGGAGCAAGCTTTCAATCTTTAAGAGCCGATTTGATGGCATCTTCTCTTATGATCTTTTTAGTTAGCACGTAGTGGAAATAGCCCCTCATCGGCACGAGAAGAGAGCTTCAAGCAAAAAGGACTTGTGCAAGCAAGTGGCACTTTACTTCAAGCAGATAGTGCTGCCTCACTTTCTTTAGCTAGGCTGAGAAGCCGATTCCCGACATATTATCACATAAGTGTTTGTAAATGAACAAAGGATTTTAGATTGTTGTAAAAAGAACCCTAAGGTTTAAGGCCAGAGTGAGAAGAGTTATGACCCGATAGCTCTACCAGTCATGGATGTAGATTCTTAACAAATCAATGGTATTTCCTTCTTTAGCCATATCAAAATGAGGTGATCAAGAAAGTCATGGGCCTCGTAGTACCCGCATACGACATCTCTATGAAGCTTTTCAGGCACGATTAAGGGATATTTCTATTAATCACTTTTTATTAAAAAAAATGAGATCATCATGAAAATGAAGTCTCTTTATCCCAATGATGAATGAAAATTTACAAAAGTTATTTGAGAGAAATTCTTTTGTGGACGTGAAAGGGATCGGGAGTCTTCCTTAGCTCTTGAAATATATAACATTCTTGATCCTTCCTTTTACTAGTCTTCTCGGCTGGAATAATAAATAGGTTGTCTCATCTGCTAATGATCTTTTCTATAGGTAGACCTATTGTGAGCGATCTAAACTAATCTACCTCTCTCTACGAAATCAAAAAACTTTCTCAAGAAAAAGAATCTCAGTAACAACTGAATGTGCCAAACTTCTTAATTTTTTCTGTGATCGACTTTATGAAGATTCCATTGGATTTCGGAAGCTCGTAGCATTAGTCCGGTACAATTTCAAACTAAGAAGTTGGGAGTGTGCCCGCCAAAAAATGAGATTATTCAGGAATACACATTGAATTTCTGATAGTAGATCCATAATTAAAAAAGTCTTTGTGATTGTTCCAGAAGAAATGCCAAATGGAGACTTCAAAAAACTTTTATTTATAGGCGTTGGAGGCCCTTAACTCTTTATTGTTATTAGTAAAATAGGTTGTCTTGGTTCTGTAACATGGATCATTTCAAACCTGGCTTTTCATAAATATGAAACCCCATTTACTAGATTTTAGTGCGCTGAATAATTGTCCTTTCTCCGTACGAATTTGAGTACGAAAGGCCCACCCCAAAGAGCGAATAGTGCTTTTTCGCCACGCGGCTTAATCCCCTTCACCCCCTCAAGAATAGGAGGCAATAATAGAGCGAATCCATCAGAGAGTACTCCACCATCGCTCCGATCATTCGGGGGAAGGCGAGACCCTTCAGTTCAGCCCCTTTTTATTCGGTTGCCCTCTTTCCGTCCTTCTGGAAAACATTCATTACCCGATTGTGACTTGCTTTTCTGAACAAGCTATTAATTTGAATGGACGCTTACTAACCACCACACCGGTATCTAGATTAAGTCACTAAGGTTACAACTGGGACTAAAAAGAGAATACAAAAGAGAATCTCTATGATTTCCAAAGCCGACTTCCACAAGTGTCTCACACGGGAACGCTCACACCGTACGCTAAAAGATGAAAAGAAGAATATGCCATAAACATCTCAATGTCCAAGATAAAAGGGACGAGGGGAAGAATCGACGAGGCAAGTGTTCTCGAAGAAAAAAATGTGATGGAATAATGTGAGGAGAATTCGAAACTCGAGATATGCAAAATAAAAAGACTCCCTCAGAGGAAGGAGGATATTAAAAAAAAAAAAACTCCCACCATTTAGGAATGCAAAATTCTCGATACTTCTAGTTAGATGTATTGGTCGCACCTATCCAATCAATAATTGTTTATGACAGATCCTCCCTAGGAGTAGCACAAAAAGAGGGATTAGCATTATTGACCCAATGATAAAGCACTAATGCCTTCCTCGTTGGGGCTCCACGCACTTGGAAAAGGCCAAAAAAAATGCATGTGTTCTTGGTTAATAAAAATACAAGTATAGGCTGGAGGACTGATACTATAAGTAGGACAAAGACCTTCAAAGAGAAATGAAAGGATTTTTGAGTATTTTTCCACTTATCTAAGGAATCCCTTTCTTGACATTTGTATTTGAGAGAGAGAGAGCTATTCTTAGGTCAATTCCTTCAGTCAACGTTTTCGGTAAGCCAAGTGAACTTTAAGTAAATAAGTAGTCCCGTATGAAATTCAGAAAACATTCTTATCAGGCACTTAAGGAGGTCAATCTTAAGTGTTGGAAGCAAGGAAGGTTCTTTGTGAGAGTAGTTCATCTCGGGGGAAGAAGGAAATGGCTTCTACCAATTTTAGACATTCCAAATTGATTTTGGTAATCATTAGGGCTTTCGAGACAGTTCTAGCTCTTTTCTGCGCACGTTTTTTTATATGATATCGCGCCGGAATGGATCCCTCTTTTCTTTATTTTTATCACCCTAGCTCTAAAAAATGGTAGTTATGTAACCATCTAAAAAATTTACAATAAGAAAACCATATCACACTTTCAAACTAAGAGCCTGTTTGGCCAATCGGCTAAAAAATGCTTATTTTGAGAAGTGCTTTTCTAAAAAGTACTTTTGGTATAAGCATTTTGTGTTTGGTTAATTTATTTGAAAAGTATTTTTGATAAGCAGATTGTATTTGGCTAATCTTCTTTAAAAGTGTTTTTGAGTGTCAAGTTACGAAAAAGGACAAGTATCAATGAATGTTTATTATTAAGATTATTTTATAGAGAGAAATTATTTTAAATATCTATATGAAAGACTTTAATTAAGTTTTTACTTCAAAATTTTACAGTACATATTAACATTTTCAATTAATATAACACATAGATAAATCAAAGAAAATATTAAATATTGATATAATATCATTATGGTGATTGAAATATATTAAAAAATATCAACCAAAATAAATTTAAAATCATTCCACAAATTAAAAATTCAGCACAAATTACTATATAAACTAAAATAAAGGATTATTAATTAGAAAATAATGGATTAATTAGGGATATACTTGGCAAATATGTATTTATGATAGAAATATTTGTCTTGAAAAAAATAATATTTTGCTTCTGCTTCTTTTGAGAAGCAGAAATTTTCTGCTACTCCCTAATTGTAGAAAAACTACTTTTGCTTTTACTAAAAGCAGTTTTATTAATTGGCCAAAACACCTCAAATAACTAAAAAAAATATTTTTTCCCAATAAAGCGCTTTTGACCTCAAAATCGCTTGGCCAAACATGCTCTAATATTGAGATCAGAGAAGCAATATTTCATTTATTTCAAATTACAACATTACCGGGCATTAGAGATGGCAAAGATAAGCCCAACCCCGCCCAACAGTCCAACCCCTTGAATTTAAAAGAGCTGGGTTATTAATTATTGAGTTGGTGGGTCAAATTTAATTAACCCAAAATGATCCATGAAAACATTGACCCGCATTGGGTTAAAATATCCAACCCAACAAGTTAATTCTCTCTTTTCATCTTCAAGAAATTGAATTATTTGCCTTTCAAATGGGCTGGTCTTTAATTTTTGAGATTTTTACGCGATCAAACACTTCGGTAATAGTCATATACAAAAATAACATAACTTGCTAATTATTACAAAAGGCGCAGTTTTTATAACAAATATAACATTTAGTACACCAATATGAATTTCATAAATAAAATAACACACACACATATATATATATATAATGGTATAAAATTTATATAACTATATAATACCAACTAGTATATTTTTTAAAAGACTTTAACAATATGTGTGTACTCTTATTTACTATCACTATAGGAGTGATAAATTTTACTTTTATTTTAATATACAAATTAAATATAATTTTATTAATAAAAATATATCAAATATGTTGTAACTTATACTTTTCCAGGAATATTGGTAAAATCATTAAATTGATAAGGCAATGATATATACGGCTTAAAAGGGGAAGAGTTTATTATGGGATATCATTTAATACATTGCAAGATTCAGGGAGGGTTTCATTATGGGGTATCATTTATACATGGCAAGATTTTAGGAAAGATTTGAGTGTGGGGTGGGGGCCGTTTTTGGCAGCATTTTGTTAAGGTAACTTTTATTTTGGCTATAACTAATATATTTATTTTTATGCTAAAATTAACAATGTTTATTTTAATATTGCATAGTTACATAACTTTCTCTTAATTGTTGCCACTCAAATGAAACTTATGTCTTCTGAGCCATAAGTTTTTTATCGGATTCAACACAACTTGTGTCGGATTCCGTAAAAAACTTATGCCTCAGAAGACATAATTTTTATTTGACGGGAAAAATTAAAGATCAGTACAAAATTGGGACAAAAGTGCAATTGACCCTTTAGTCTTTAACGTGCGTGATGTGTTTTTGTGGTTAAATTTTTCTGTTGCCATTTTGTCTTGATTGCAAACTTTAGCTTGAATATTTTGCTAAATATATATGAGTTTCAGACGTCTTGGTTCTGGAATGTCTTAGTTGTGAATTAGGATTATTCCTGTGTGCTAAATAGTTTTTCTTTGTGTAATAGCCTTGACAGTAAGTAGTTAAATTATAGAAGAAAAAGATGTAGTAACTAAAGTGGAAGGCCTGAGTGCTCTGCCTCCATTAAACTATTCCACCATTGCAGTAGCTATCAGTGGTAAGAAAAAGAGCAAATATGTAGTAAGGTGGGCTTTGGACAAATTTGTTCCTGAAGGAAATATATAGTCAGGTGAAGATATATATCTGGATATAGACGATGGACTAAAGAAAAGGTATGTGAATAATTTGAGATATCATAGCTTTGTTGATTAATAAAATGGCCAAGAGAAGAAGAAGGAACCTTTTCCTTATTTTGGTTTAAATTAGTGTTTGTTCAGAGTACAAGTAAGAGAATGTTTGTATTAAATTGCGCGGATTGAATTATAACCTAGTACTTTTTAATTCAACTTGACCCAACTCATTTTGACCAAAATATATCTGAATTAGGTTGGATTATGACTCAGTCATTAAATTAACCCGTTTTAACTCAACATAGTTTGATCCAACCCGCTCATTTGCCATCTCTATCGGGCATTACCTTTATAGTTGCAAACTACAACAAGAATTATTTGCAAGAAGATCATAATGTCGTAATGTTAGGTTGGCTTTGATACTACTGTAGGGTTTTGTTGGGTTCAAAACACATAAGTAAGGCACAACGGAAGTTTAAAATTTTGTTCTTACGTACCCCAACAATTTTTCTGGTATAGTTATATGACAATAAAAAACATATAACATAAAACATGAACACTTACATGTTAATAAATCTGGAGTCTTTACTTAGTGATTACACGCGACTGTCCCTTCGACTGCAAGCACTATGCTATGGTGTATTCCTCTGTCAAGAAAGCCAGGAAATCTTGGCAGAGGTTTGAGAGAGTTTCGTCCTAGACTCTAAGTCTAGAATTAGTTTATAGAAAATGGTGTGTTAATTAACAATGGGGAGTGCTATATTTATAGTTGAAATTAGGGAAAAATCTGATTAGCGTTGGGCTCTAAGCTTGGCCCAAAAACCAAGGTGCAGTGGGCCAGTCTGACTGGGCCCACTGCCGGGTCGGCACCGCGGCGCCTTACGTAAAATTTTGTTTCCCGTTTTCGTTTAATATATATATTCAGCACATTAAATCCAAAATCTAATTAAATAATTTTCATCTAATAGAAATTATCAATTTAAATATCTCGATCCCAAATTGAATATTTAATACTTTCTCAATACACCATTAGATCGAAGAGACAATCGACATAGTGTGATCCTATAGGCCTTCATATATCGACACTAATCCAATTAAGGTCCATACGGAACTCTTAGACTACGTCGTACGACGAACTCAATATATGAAGTACGTTTACATAAATCCAGCAAACATAACCTTTATGTGAGATGATAAATTCCTTTCATTCGCGACACACTCGATCAAGCTTAGGATTTCCCATGTGTCTATCCAAATGGCTTGATCACTTTATCTCATCTATATTAGTCGACAACTAGACCATATTCTAAATATGTCTCTTGCATTGGCCAATGACTTGGTCGACCTAATATCACTGAGAAGTTGAGTGCTCTCTCGAATATCCAATCGAGGAATAAATCCTATTCTTGGCTCAATTACCACCCTAATTTACATCATAATGTACTCAACACAAGCCGTGTCTTATCTTATAAGGGGTTTAAGCTTAGGACATAGTCAAAGTACATTACTCTGTAAACAAGGTGCGTATTGACCTCAAGTCAAAGGACCTTTATATCCCACACGCTGATAACACTCTAGACATGTCTAACAAATAGTTTATCAGCAGGGTATACCAATACTTTCCAAAAGTATCCAGACCACATGTCGACTTATAATATATCATCGATATCCTATTCTAGATGATCATTAGTCGAGGCTATTTTAGAGTTACACTCTATCATCAATATCTCACTCTATTAATGACAACGTAAGCTCATGGGATGCACATTAATGAATAATTACAAATAATCATATAATAATTCAATAATCGCAAATTCCATAAATATTAATCTTATTAATAATACGAATGTGTTCAAGTACATTTGTCCCTAATAATGATTGTCTCTAGGACATACATACTTTCAATCTCCCACTTGGCCTAGAGCCAATCTCCGATATATCTAATACCCATATTTTCAAAATGACCATTATGCTTAACTAAACTTAATAGTTTAGTAAACGGGTTAGCTAGATTATCATATGTGGGTATGTGGTATTTCCTCAGTACATGCTTGTTTCTGTTTGTTGATCTTGGTTCTTAGCTTGCGCAATCACACCAGTGTTGTCACAATAAATTGTTATTGGACAAGTGACACTTTGAACAACCCCTAGTTCCTTCAGGAACTCAGATATAGTGACAACTTCTTTACCAGCTTCCGATCCAGCAATGTACTCGGGTTCAGTTGTCGAATCAGCAGCTGTAGCTTGCTTGGAACTTTTCCAACTCACTATTCCGCCATTGAAAATGAAGGCATCTCCAGATTGAGATTTGAAGTCATCAAGATCTGTCTGGAAGCTAAAATCAGTGTACCCAGTACACACTAGCTTCTCTTGTCCACCATAGACTAAGAAATATTCTTTAGTTCGTCTAAGATACTTAAGAATACTCTTGACTGCTTTCCGGTGTTCTTTCTCAGGATTCTGCTGGAATTTGCAAGTCATACTAAGTGCATAGGCAACATCTGACCTCGTACAGGTCATGACATACATGATAGATCCTATAGCTGAAGCATATGGGATTCTTTTCATGCGTTCAAGTTCTGCAACAGTAGAAGGACTATCCTTCTTTGATAACTTGATGCCTTGACCCATAAGAAGACTTCCCTTCTTGGAGTTTTTCATAGAGAATCGTCTTAGCACTTTGTCTATGTATATGGACTGTGATAGCCCTAACAATCTATTAAGTCTATCTCTATAGATCCCAATTCCAAGAATGTAGCAGGCTTCACCCAAGTCTTTCATCATGAAGGTGCTGGATAACCATTCCTTGACTGATTGCATGAGAGTTTTATTATCTCCCATTATTAATATGTCATCTACATATGTAACAATGAAGACAATACTCCCTTACTTGCGCTTACTAAATGCAGGGATCTTATTTGCTTCTAACAAAGTCAAACGATTTGACTGCTTTGTCAAAGCAAATATTTCAACTCCTTGAGGCTTGCTTAAGTCCATAAATGGACTTTTGTAGCTTGCATACTGATTTGGGCTTAGTCTTGAATGTAAAACCCTCATGTTGTATCATATACACCTCCTCAATTAGGTTACCATTGAGGAAAGCAGTTTTAACATCCATTTGCCAAAAGTCATAATCATAGTATGCAACTATTGCAAGCAAAATCCGAATGGACTTAATTTTTGCAACAGGTGAAAAGGTTTCATCATAATCGACCCCATGCCGTTGATTATAACATTTAGCCACCAGTCTTGCTTTATAAGTTTGTATCTTGCCATATGCATCAATCTTCTTCTTGAAGACCCATTTGCATCCATGGGTCTAACCCTGTTGGCAAATCAATCAAGTTCCAAACTTGATTGTAGGTTCATCGTCATCAGGAATATCTATCTCATTGTGTGTTTCAATAAGGATATTAAGTCTTTCAGGCGGACGATGTGTCCTAGTGGTCCTACGGAGTTGATTATTCTGTGTTTCGGTATTTGTTGCATTCTGATTGTGAGAAGGTCTTTGTGTGCTGTCCATCACCTTGAGAAGCTGATTGTGAGAATGTCATTTTCATGTATTTCCTGAATGGAATGATGTACAACTATTGTATCATCTTCCAGTGGTTGTGTATGAGAGCCTTGCATTTCTGTATTATTTCTCACAGCACTCCTATTGGCTGAAGGGCGTACTCTAAGTACCCAATATTCACCAAATACTCCCACTGAATCCTTGTCTAGGTCTTTTGACAAGGGTTCAACTTCTGTGTTATCTTGTGGTTCTTGAATTTCTTCAAGTTCTATCTTATTTCCACCCTTTTTGCCGCCACCGTTGTTGCGGTTTTGGCCCGAGTTGTTGGAACCGGTAGGATAAACCGTGGACTCGGTCATCATGACTACGGGACTAGCACCGGTAGCCACCTTTTTTACCATGCCCGCTTCTTCGAGTGTAAGCATAGAACGAGCCTGATAAAATTGCGAAAACGGATTGCTTTGCCGAAGAAGCGTGCCAACACCACTATAGGCCTCGGAGAGGCCTGGAACCATTTGGAGGACCAAACGATCATTCGAAACTGGCGCGCCAACGTTGCGGAGTTGGTCCGCCAATTCCTTTAATCTTTTGCAATAAGCCGAAACGTTAGGGATTTCTTCCATATTGACGTGGGAGAAATCTTGCTCAAGTGTAACAGCTTTAGAATTTTGATTATCTTGGAATATATCACGTAGTCTATCCCAAGTTGCCTGCGCCGTAGTGTCAGGTTCAATAATCATTTGCAAAAGGTCGGTAGAAATTGTGGAATATATCCACTGAAGGACGATGGCATCAAGAGTCGTCCACAACTTAGGATCATCCTCGCGTCTTGGCACCTCCGTATCCTCAGGAGCCATGGGGATTATGTGATGGATGACTTGATGCGATCGTGCGTGAATTTTGAACAGTTCGACCCACGTCGCATATTGGACGTTTTCTATTTCAAGAACAAGAGGGATGTTATTCTTGATGTTAGAAACTGTAAGGGCAGGATGAAACATGTTTCAGGATGTAGACATATTGATAGAACAATATGTGATTGGGGGATTTGGAAGAAAAATTTGGGAAGAGAGGATAGACCGTCGACACGAATTCCGAGGAAGAGGGGCTCAGAAAACGTTGTAGTTGGACGAAAATTAGGACTTTTGAGAGAGGATTTGAAGACCTAGACTTCTGATACCATGAAATAAATAATCTTTTGATTATTTTCATTGATTGAAAGTGTATATATACAATTTACATATTTCCATAATAGGAGAATCCTATTCCTATTCTACTCCTAAAACCTTATTCTGCTTGGATACTAACTATACAATTATGGTAATACAAATATTATGGTATTCTCCTAATATTACACCACAACATTACCTAAACTAGGAGACTAAAACCTTACCTAAACTATATACATATACACGGTATTTCAACCAAACCGAGAGCCAAATATACATAATATACACAAGTATATTGTGTGTATATTATGTAAGTTTACCACATAGAATACACAAAGAATTGCGTTTCAAGAATCTAAATAGCTAATTAATGGTGTAGCACAGCCGGTGAGAGAGCTATGTGGTAGTGTAAGTAACATATGTCCGACAAAAATAAGCAATTGGTGAAACTTTACCATGCTAGAAGAACTGAATTGTAGACCAAAATCCTATCTTAGAAGAACATGCAGATGACATAGATCAAGTTAGTTCTTGCAACACAAGCTTAGCAACATACAAAGTCATTCTATAAAGTTTCTACAATAATAATTATCGATTACTTTAATACATCAGCATTAATAAAGGATTCATATGGATAGACATATTTGTAGTTGAAGGGACATTTTAGGTAGGCATCCTTCAATTGCTTTTTGTTTGTATATAAATTGCACGATTTTTGTGTTTTCAAATAATGTGTTCTATATAATCTCTTGATGTTTAGTTAAATAGGTCAAAACTTTCATAGAGTTGTTCCCCACATTAATCAACAATGCGGTGGAACTCACATTAATCAACAGTGCGGTAAATGAGATCACATATTGTGTTAGTGCGCTAGGAGTATTGTGGTCTCTACTGGAGCTTTATTGGTTACAGAATGTCTAATTTTCAGCATTTGCAAGTTACTGATTCGCTTTCTCTGTCTTGCTATTATGTAGCCGAAGAAGGATTTGGACATATAGTTGATTTGAAGTCTTCATTGAAACCTCCTTTCTTTAGTACTTAACATTATGTTAACAGCTTTTGTGGGGATTGTTGAACAGGATTACTAGCTTCATAACATAATGCTATTTAATGGCCCTTGTTCTTATTTTGTTCAGCATGTTAAAGTAGTAGTAATATAGTATCTGATGTGACGAGATAGTGAGAACAATGTGATTTGACCTTATAATTAAGGAAAGAGTGCTTGTTTCATTTAATATCAAAAGAATTGGGTCATTTCCTAAATTTTCTTCTTGCTAATATACTTGTCAGCGAGAAAATTAAAATATGATTTTAATATTAGTATCATATTTTTTAAAAAACTACAATCTTTACTGTCTAAACTCTTTCATTGTTCTACCATCTTTCTTTAAAAGATCATAATTTTTTTAACATTTTATATAAATTCTTTGGGAGCAGAAATATGTGAGAAACATTCCAGACTAGTAAATGGAAAGGCATGCATTTTTTAGAAAATACACTACCTTCTCTATCTGAGCTTATGGGGCACCAATTGACATGTCTTGCAATTCAAGTTATTGATTTGTTTTGTATTGTACAAGTAGTAAACAAAAGTCTCAATATAGAGGTTGAAAAGTTTCTGAATAAGAAGTTTTCGGGATGAATTACATGTGTATATATAACGGTTCCTTCTTTTGTTAGGTAAACATACTTCATTTGCTTTTAGTTTGTGTATAAATTGTACTGTTTTATGTTTTCAAATAGTTTGTACTATGTAATCGCTTGATTTTAAGTTAAGTCAACGTTTTCACAAAGTTGTTCCTCACAATCAACAGTGCCGGGGAACTCACATTTAGCATGTGCTATTTGTTCTCCTTTCACATAATGCATTCTCAGTGTTGCTTTTATCATATGATTATGTAATTTGTATGCTGGTAGATTACAGAATGGGTGTCATCGTTTTTTGTTGCGTCTCTGAAAAGTTCCTAATTAATCCGAAGGGGGGAAAAGGCAAATGAAACAGCACTACCTAAGAAGTCTTTTTCCCCCAGTGAAGAATGTTTTGTGAATTAAGTTATATTTGATCCTGATTATTCTTTAAAAAGGGAACGTGGAAACTAAAACAACAACATGCCCAGTGTATTCCCACAAAGTGAGGCCTGAGAAGGATAGGATGTACGCAGACCTTACCTAAACCTTTACGGGGTAGAGAGGTTGTTTCCGATAGACCCTCGGCTCAAAAGGTAGATGAAGGATTGCAACGAAAATAAGACCACACAATATCCAAATAGAAAGAAAATGGAGCAACACATAGTAATACATACATAAAGAGTAAGGATCTATGCGATATCTAAACAATTACGACTAAGAAAAGGAGAAGAGGCTAGCCCCCTACCTCACCCACACAATGCGACAAAAAATCAATTACACACTAACCTTTTACCCTAATTCTCAACCTCCAAATCTTCCTATCTAGGGTCATGTCCCCGGTCAGATGGAGTTGTGCCATGTCCTGTCTAATCACCTCCCCCAGTTCTTCTTCGGCCTACCTCTACCTCTCCTAACTCCCGCTACCGCCAATCTCTCACATCTCCTGACTGACGCATCCTCACACCTCCTCTTCACATGCCCGAACCATCTCAGCCTCACTTCCCTCATCTTATCCTCCATGGAGGCCACTCCGACATTGTCCCGTATAACTTCGTTCCTAATCATATCTCTCCTAGTTTGACTACACATCCATCTCAACATCCTCATCTCCGCTATCTTCATCTTCTGAATGTGGACGTTCTTGACTGGCCATCATTCTGCCCCATACAATAATGCTGCTCTAACCACCACTCTGTAGAACTTACCTTTCAACCTTGGCGACACCTTCTTATCGCAAAGCACCCTGGAGGCGAGCCTCCATTTCATCCATCCTGCTCCAATACGGTGTGCCACATCATCGTCAATCTCCCCCTTTCCTTGAATTATGGATTCAAGATACTTGAAAGTTTTCTCTTTTAGGTATAGCTTGTGCCTCTATATTTACTTCCACGTCTGCCTCCGACCTCACGTCACTGAACCTGCACTCCACGTACTCCGTCTTTTCCTGCTTAACACAAAACCTTTAGACTCGAAGGTCGTCCTCCAAACTTCTAATCTATCATTGACTCCACTCTGTGTCTCGTCAATCAAAATTATGTCATATGCGAATAACATACACCACGACATCTCCTCTTGAATATGTCCTGTCCATCCGTCCATCACTAATGCAAATAGAAATGGGCTAAGGGCTGATTCCTGATGCAACCCTATTATGACCGGAAAGTGTTCTTAATCACCTCCGACCGTCCTAACCCAAGTCTTGACACCCTCGTACATGTCTTTAGTTTCCCTGATATAGGCCACTGACACACCTCTAGACTCCAAACATCTCCAAAGAACCTCCCCAGGGACTTTATCATACGCCTTCTCAAGATCAATGAACACCATATATAAGTCTCTTTTTTGTCCCGATACTGCTCCAATAATCTCCTAACAAGATGAATAGCTTCTGTAATCGATCGCCCCGGCATGAATCCAAAGTTGTTCTTGAATATAGACACATCCCTCCTCATCCTCATCTCGACCACCCACTCTCAGACTTTCATAGTATGACTTAGCAGCTTGATACCCCTATAATTATTCCAATTTGCCTTTATGTTAGCAACTTTTGTTGGGATCATTGAACATGATTACCAGCTTCATAAAAGAACAGGATTTGTTCTATACTTATAATTATTAGTGGAGATTAAGGAAACATCAGAAAAAACAAGATTCCTCGGACGCGCCTTTCCTCAATTTTCAATGTGACACTTCACAGCTATAAATTAATAAGATGCTTCAGAAGAAAATCTATGTTTTACTACTTGCATTTACCCCTATCTTGAGAGTGATCATTGCATGCCTATTGCCGTTAAAATACAACAATACTTTAAAAAATAAAATTAAGAAGGTAATATCTAGAACTCCGAATAAGTCGAATAGCAAGGAGATGTGTTATAAGTAAGATATTAGCCTGGAAAAGAGTAAAACTAGTTCAAAATAATCAAATTTTGTCAGTTTCATTATGAAGTCCAATCAGTGGCGAAGTCAGGAATTTGGCGAAGGGTGTGTAAATTTTCTTCACTTGTGTTAAGAGTGTCCAAAATTAAATATATACTTATAATAGTTAACATTTAACCTATGTACACCCTGTAATTTTCCGGCGAAATAACTTTGGTTAAAGCATATGGAATAGCGTAGAACTTATTATCCAGTTTGTTAATTTAGTTCTCTAATATTACGAGTCTCTTAGGATTCAGGAATGTACATATCTTTGTAAGGGGATGGATGATACATGAGACTTGTTAACTCTAATCACTAATGGCCAGTGGACTACCTTATTAGCAAAAGATACTCCCTCTTAATAGAATTCATGAAAGTCTTTTATTCATAACATAATTTCTTACAAAGCAATAACAAGATAATAGAATAATACTATTCTTGAGAGCTAAAAATGCAAGTAAAAGAAAAGCAAGTAAAGCCCTTTATATAGAGTCTATTACATGAGATACAAATGTGTTTTTCCAATGTGGGACAAAAACAATGTGGGAAAGAGTTAATGCTAATATCCCCTCTCAAACTCGCGATGGTGTAGACAGAAGCATCAAGATTTTGCCAAGAAAGAATCGGTGACGCTTTAAGGTATGCGCCTTTGTGAAGAAATCTTCAAGTTGCATCGAACATGAGACAAATGGCAAGGATAGAGTGCGCTGCTGAAGATGATATCGAATAATATGACAATCAATCTCAATATGCTTGGTACGTTCATGAAAGACTGTGTTGTGCGCAATCTGAATAGAACTCTTATTATCACAATATATCGGTGTTGGTGAAGAAAGAGAGACACCCATATCAACCAATAACCGACGTAACCATACAATCTCACACGTAGTAGAAGTCATAGCACGATACTCTGCCTTAGTTGAAGAGCGAGAAACCACATCTTGTTTCTTACTTTTTCATGAGATGAGTGAATCTCCTAAAAATACACAATAACCAGTAGTTGATTTCCGATCAGTTAGGTCACCAACCCAATCTGCATCAGAAAATGCACGAAGCTCCAAGGATGAGGTCGATGGAAACAAGAGACTCTGATAAATCGTTCCTTGAAGATAGCGAAGAATACGCATAACTGCAGCCCAATGTACAAATGTAGGAGAGCAAACAAACTGACTGACAATGTGAACATCATATGCAATGTCAGGGTGAGTAATGATGAGGTACACCAGACTCCCTACAACTGAACGATATAAAGTGGGATCAGGAAGAGGATCCCCGTTAGTAGGTGTATATCGAATATTAACCTCAAGAGGAGAGTCAACTATACGAGTATCTGTGAGACGGGCCCGCTCAAGAATATCTGCAGTGTACTTAGACTGAGAGAGAAGATATCCCTTCTCAGAATAAGCTACCTCAATGCCTAAAAAGTAACGTAGACCTAAATCTTTCATCTCAAAATGGCGAGATAAAGTAGATTTTAGGTTTGCAATACCATCAATATCATCACCTCTAATGATCATGTCATCAACATACAACAAAAGCAAAATACAACCTGCAGGGTATGATTTAACAAATAACGCCGAATCATGAAAGCTGGAAATAAACCCAAGAGATGATACTACAGTGGAGAACTTGTCGAACCAAGCTCTTGGAGCTTGTTTGAGACCATACAGAACTTTTTTAAGCCTGCAGACTTGTCCTGGACTATGTGAAACACCAGGTGGAGGGACCATGTAGACTTCTTCTTGAAGATCCCCATTCAAAAAAGCATTTTTAACATCCATTTGTGAAATATGCCAATGACGAACATAGGCTACTGCAATAAGAACCCAGACATATGTCATCTTTGCAACAGGTGCAAAAGTCTCTTTATAATTCATACCATATTCTTGAGCAAAACCCTTTGCAACCAAATGAGCTTTATATCGCTCAATAGAACCATCAGACTTTGTCTTAATCTTGTACACCCATTGAGAACCAATAGTTTTCTTACCAGTCGGTAGAGAAACCAAATCCCAAGTACCAATTTTGTTTAAAGCAGCCAGTTCCTCATTCATAGCCTCTTGCCAAAGTGGATCACGAGCTGCCTCAAAGTAGGAGGTAGGCTCACAGAGAGAATTAATAGAAACTAGAAAGGAAGCGAATGATGGAGCATAGCAAGAATAATCAAAATCGGATACATGAGTAGATCGCAGAGTGCGTTTAGGATAGCGAGGTGGATCTGGATCTGCAACCACAAGAGGTTCTGAAATAGGCGTAGAAGGGGGCAGAGTATCAATATCATAGGACCTGCCAGAAGACTGAGAAGGAACATATGATATAGATGTAGAATCAGATGGGCAATCAACATCAAAAGGATTAATATCAATAAGGTCGGATTTGGTCATGCCATGTGAGGTAGGTGGGATGGAAAAGAAAGGAACATGCTCAATAAAGGAAACATTACGAGACACATACAATTTTCCCGAAACTGGATCATGACAATCATAACCTTTTTGCCCAACCCCATATCCAAGAAAAACACAAATGGCGACACGAGAAGATAAATTAGTACGCTCTGCATGTGGACGTAGAACAAAACATGTGGACTAAAAACTCTCAAATGGGAATATAGTGGGGTGCGACCAAATAGTCTAGCATACGGAGAAATCCTAGAATTATGAGAGGTAGGGATCCTATTAATAAGATAAACAGATGTAAGGACAACTTCTCCCCAAAATTCATTAGGTACACTAGCGGACAAAAGCATGGATCTAGCTGTCTCAACAATATGCCTATGTTTTCTCTCGGCTACCCCATTTTATTGTGGTGTATCAGTATAAGAAGACTGATGTATTATACCATCAGCTTTGAAAATACCAGAAAGATCCCACTAGTATATTCTCCTTCTAAATCAGCCTAAAAACATTTAATAATGGCAGAATGTTGAGTTTTCACATAGGCTTGAAACTCAGTATAAGTATGAACAAAATCAGAGCGTATTTTCAATAAATAAACCCAACAATGACGAGTATAATCATCAATAAAGGAAACATAATATCTGGAGCCTCCCTTAGTAGGGATAGGTGCTGGCCCCCAAACATTTGAATGAACTAGATCAAATGGTGCAGAAGAAGTAGAAGTACTAAGATTAAAAGGAAAAGCAAAAAAAATTTCAAGTTTACATCCACTACAATCAGAAATATCATCGGATTGTAAATCACCAAGAACACCAGTATTACACATAAAACGCAGGCGAGAACCTGATACATGACCAAGTCTAGAGTGCCACATTTAAAACTTCGAAGAGGAAGGTGTTAAATGAAAAGAAGAAAGATTAACATGCATAGTTGATGCATGAGTAGGAAGATGCATCTCATCCAAAACATAGAGACCTCTCCATTTTCTACGCCCTGTACCAATCACTCTCTTGGATTTTAGATCCTGCACATAACAGGAATTAGGGAAGAGTCCAATAAAACATCCAGAGTCACATATTTGACCAGCAGAAGCAAGATTCATATGTAATTTTGGAATGCAATAAACATCAGGTAATGATATAGTGGATGTATGAATAGTGCCAATGTCTGTCAATGGCATAGGTGTGCCATCAGCAGTCACAACAGAAGTGGAAGGGGGGGGGGGGTCAGAAGACATAGATACAAAGACAGAAGAATCAGGAGACATATGATTTCCAGCTACAGAGTCTAAGATTCAAGAAGACGAAATGATACCTGAACCAATAGATGTTGATGAGCCGGAAGGAGCAGAAAGAGAATAAGATTGAGAATTTTGTTGAAACTGTTGGAAGGCGAGGAACTTCTGAATTTGGTCAGCTACAGAATTAGTACTGTGACTCACAGAGGCTCCTGAAGCTGGGTGATCAAGAGAGGGCACATAGGCAGCCTGAGTCAGTGGATACGAGTTTTGGAATTGACCCCCAGAATATGGCTTCTGTTGAGAAGGCTTCTGTCCTTGTCCCGAATGTGGAGGCTTAGAACCTGACGTCTTCCGTAGCTCAGGATATTGATTCTTCCAGTGTCCTGGTTTCTTGCAATAATTACAATTACCCATGATAGATGTTCTATACTGGTGTGTAGGGGATGCAAGGATCGGTGCAGACGAAGGAGCTGCCAATACGAAAGTAGAAGCCTTATGTACCCCTTTTAGAGTCTTCAAACATGTTTCTTCAGCCATAAGTTCATTTACCACATCTTCAACAGATGGTAAGGGTTTGCGGTGCAACAAGCCTGAACGAAAATTCTGATCGAAGACCCATCAATAGCTGAACAAGACGATCTTCATCTCTGCATTTAATATAAGCATCGCATGCTTGCAATTCGGTAGATTCCGTCATAGCTAACAGATCCCACAAAATGGTCATTGCACAGAAATAATCTTGAATGCCCAAGTCATTCTGTACTAGTGCACGAATTTCATATTGTAACTGATATTTAACAGCAAAATTATTCTGCACAAACAATCTTGACAGATAATCCCAAATCTCTTTAGCAGTTTTGAACTTAGCCAATTGAACACCAATTCTTTGTTCAACAGAGTTATTAATCCAAGTAATAATCTTTGAATTATTGGTCTCCCAAGTCCTAAATAATTCATCAAATTTTTCATCTCTAATTTTAGGACATTTGGTTTTTCTAGACACATAATCCCAAAGCCCTTTCCCTTCAAAAAATTTACCATGACATAACTCCAATAAGAATAATTTTTTTCATCTAACCGAACACCAATAGTTTGCAAAGAATCATCACCTCCAGCCCTTACGAATTTTGAACAGAAAAATCCCAAATAACAAGCAGCAATCCCAAATAGCAAGCAACAATCCCAAATAACAAAATAATAAAGGGCAGATCTCACCAATCAGATGCGGAAGCCAAGATCAAAACGAGCACGATCAGTCAAAACAAGCCAAAACGAGCACGAGCTTTCAAAATAAGCCAAGAACAAGCCAAGAACAAGCCAAAAAAATAATATTTAACTGATATTAGGGGCGTGCTGCATGCGAACCCCCAACTAACTCACCGCGGAGTTGGATCCGCGATCGAGCTAAAAATGTTAACTTGCACTCTTGGCTTTGATACCATGATAGAATTCATGAAAGTCTTTTATTCATAACATGAATTCTTGCAAAGCAATAACAAGATAATAGAATAATACTATTCTTGAGAGCTAAAAGTGCAAGTAAAAGAAAAGCAAGTAAAGCCCTTTATATAGGGTCTATTACATGAGATACAAATGTGTTTTTTCAATGTGAGACAAAAGCAATGTGGGAAAGAATTAATGCTAATGCCTCTATCCCATTTTATGACTTATCATATTTAAAAACAACTTAACTATCAACTTATTTGTCTCCCAAGTCCTAAATAATTCATCAAATTTTTCATCTCCAATTTTAGGGCATTTGGTTTTTCCAGACATATAATCCCAAAGCCCCTTTCCCTTCAAAAAATTTACCATAACATAGCTCCAATAGGAATAATTTTTTTCATCTAACCGAACACCAATAGTTTGCAAAGAATCATCACCTCCAACCATTATGAAATTTGAACAGAAAAATCCCAAATAATAAGCAGCAATCCCAAATAGCAAGCAACAATCCCAAATAACAAAATAATAAAGGGCAGATCTCACCAATCAGATGCGGAAGCCAAGAAGACAAAACCCAGATGCGGAAGCCAAGATCAGAACGAGCACGAGCAGCCAAAACAAGCCAAAACGAGTACGAGCTTCCAAAACAAGCCAAGAACAAGCTAAAAAAAAATTTAACTGATATCAGAGGCGTGCTACATGCGAACCCCCAACTAACTCACCGCGGAGTTGGATCCGCGATCGAGCTAAAAATATTAAATTGCACTCTTGGCTTTGATACCATGATAGAATTCATGAAAGTCTTTTATTCATAACATGAATTCTTACAAAGCAATAACAAGATAATAGAATAATACTATTTTTGAGAGCTAAAAGTGCAAGTAAAACGCTTTATATAGGGTCTATTACATGAGATACAAATATGTTTTTCCAATGTGGGACAAAAGCAATGTGGGAAAGAGTTAATGCTAATACATCTATCCCATTTTATGACTTATCATATTTAAAAATAACTTGACTATCAACTTATTTGTTACCCTTAATAAGATAATTTATAGCCACACAAATATTGATAGTTTATTTTAGACCACAAGTTTCAAAACTCTTCCGTCCTTTCTTATAACTCCATGCGAGTGCGCATAAAATTGGGAGCAAGGAGTACCTACTATCTACCTACTTATTAGTGGGGGGGAGGGGTTCCAAATTGCAAAGTGAAAATGTAATCTCATCCTTCAAATACAAACTATGGATGTCAAAAAACTAGCAAAGGCCCGCCACAGCATAAGAAAATGCTAATGTCCCTCTGAATGTCCTCAATCACCACATACATTGTAAAACCTCTGAATGTCAGACAACATTCAGAAGTTGATTGAAACATCCTTCCTACCAAACGTCCAATGTGATGAAGGTAATTCTCAGGTTGAGCAGGGAGATCATAATTTATGACAAGGGATACTTGTAGGACATCAATTCTGATCAGTGGGTGATTAGAACACGATTGAGAGGAACCAGAAGAAAATGTGCGCATTATAATATCCCTATCCATGTCACCATGATCATGGCTGAGACTGTATGGTCTCTGCTTCGCATCTTCTCTGTCAACCAGTCAACTTTGCAACGAGTATTCACAAATATCACCTTCTAAGGTCTAGTTCGTCACGTTTCACAAGAATCCTCACAGGTTTGTTCATGAACTTCCTTGTGAGGCATTGTGGTAGAGGAAACACCAGCCTGAATCTTAGGAGGCAATAGCTGGAAAATATCATAGATCTGAAGACAAAGAAAAAGTATAAATTTTAAAACCACCGAAGAAAAAATCAGGTAAAGGGGTACCAAATTCACAAATGCATTGAGCATCAGTGCAAAGCTATACATATTTTACAGCACCACACATGCCTGATCGCACTTCCTAGGAAACAGGACTATGTTACGCATACTTACTTGTGAAAGAAAAGAAACTAGCACAAAGAAACAGAAAAACAAGTAGCATCCTTGCCTTCTACCACTAAAATTTGAGCCAGTTGATTATGCTAAGTGCACCATAAACCAGAAATCACTTCTGCCACAAAATAAACCTTCCACACCCTTCCTCCCCCGGAACACAAGTGAACCATCAAGACTCGTATTTCTCAGAATGAGAGAAAAACTAACTTCAAAGCATAATCAGCACCACTACATTATGATTATACAAATTATAAAACTGATGTTGGTGCTCTCAGTCTAGCATCATTTATAAAACATTTGAACTGAGTTATGGATTTGGACTTTCATTTTCTTTTGATAAATTCCAGGTTGATGCTTTAGTACAAAAGACAGACATATCTATACAAACGTAAGTGCTTACACATTCACAGAACCTATAGGTATATATAGAAATATGGGAAGAAGGGCACTTTTCCATCTAAAGTAGTCACCTGATCCTTAAAGCCTCTGGAAAGCATTTCATCAGCCTCGTCCTTAATGTGATCAGGGTGGAGAGACTGTCTTCTCAACGTGTCAAATACACGTCGAGGTGTTCCCACAACAACGTGAACCCCACTTGAAAGGATCTGTTGATCCTCACGGACACTGGCACCTCCCACAAAGGCATGAACCTTGACGCCAAGATAGTCTCCAAATGCTCACATGACCTTTTCAATTTGTTGTGCAAGCTCACGAGTAGAGGTGCCAAGACCAAAGCTTGGCAATCTAACAGTTCATAGTCCAGTTGTTGCAGAACTCCAGAACAAAAAGTAGCAGTCTTTCCAGTTCCAGACTGAGCCAGTTGAATCACATCAAGTCCTTTGCAAAAAGGTACAATTCCCCTTTGCTGGATTGCTGAGGGTTTCTCAATTTCTACAAGGTTATACTTCGATATTAGATATAGCTTATAGGATAGAAAATGACCTAAATATGAATACAATACTTCATTAACTACCAGACATATGCACACGACGCGAACAGAGCAAAACACTTCTTTTCTTCTTAATAAACTGTGCACAAGTCAAGAACCAAAAAAGAGAAGCAGAAAAGACTTTCAACTGCCCGTATGCATAAATGCCTCTCAGGAGGTTCTCCTTCAATCCCATGGCTTCAAAACTATCATAAGCCTCAAAATAAATATTGTGACTCACAGGTATGCTATGTGTGGATAGAGAAACTCAATGCAGAATACCAAAAAATTGAGAATGAGAAAGCAACAAAAAATTGAGGCAGCAGTACTCACAACTCCCTCATTTTCGAATCATATTGACGAGTAGCAAATTGTGTCCTTCAGGAGCTGAACCCACCATGACTAGAAAGAATTCACAGTGCATCAGCACAAAGAAAGAGTTAGTGTGAACTTATAAATTGTCAGAACATCTACTGGCACAGCAAGTCCTCAACCCGAAAAGAACAAACTGAACTAACCAAAAACATGTAGGTTGACAATGGTTTGAATTAGAGAATATCAAACGAATGACCTATCCCTGTTAGAACTACAACTTTGGTTTAGAAAGAAAACAAACTACCCTCTTCGGGATCTACATCTTGTTTTCCTGTGTTTTTACACACCAGTTCTTAATTTAGTTAAGTGTGCCCAACTACAGGAATAAAGCATTACAAAGAACATCTACCTTATACGGGCAAGCAAAATAACCTTAAGATTTTTTGGTGCAAGAAACTCTTATGCACCAACAAAAACCCACTCTCAGACCACCTTAGGTACATTAGCTAGACACCCAGAAGGAATAATCATTATCTAGTGCCAGCTGATCAAGCGTCTGCACCAACTAAGTCAGAAGCTTAATTCAAAGGATGAGACTAGGCTCGAGGAGAATCAAAAGACTGATTCTCAGTCCCCTAAAGTTAAAAAGCTGGTTAGACTGCAATCTATGCCTATGGAAAGAAAAGTTACGAAAAGCGATCCATATGATCATAAATTTTGTATTTAGACTTCTCAGTTCCAACATGGCAAGTTCAATGTGCTCCCTAGAAAGTTTAGCACTTGGATAATTTTGACATCATTGCTGAAGTAAAATTTTATGTTTCTTTTTTCCCCCTTTGGTAAACTTTTGTTAGAAACCACCTTCCATTTCATGACTTAAGTAAGAAACTGTTGGAAATTTGCCTTTGGCGGGAGTTGCGTCCAACCATCTTTAATGGCTTAAACACTAGTGTTCCGCATGTTGGAACCTTCAGTTCTTCACACGTGCATAATCTACAAAGTAAGTAGATGACCATAGGGCCAATGATCGTCAAATTTAGTTGAGAAATGAAAGAGATATTGGTCCACGAAGTGAGGTGTTTGTAGCATGGAAAAAGGTGGTAAAGAGCAATCCTCCCTCATCGGCGGGGAAGAAAGATTCGTTTCAGTTTTTGTAAGTCAAAATTGGGCAGAGAACTTTCTGTTGGTTATTGGAATGTCAACCAGCCTTAATTTGCACTCAATTCAGCCATTTATTTTGGCTGAATTACTCTCCCTAAAGGCCAATCCGTTGCACATCAATTCACCATTTATTTTGGTGAATTACTACCTCCATAATTGCCATTACTTGGCCAGTAACAACAATTATGTGGGCAGTTGGTAAGCCTCTCCTTCAACTATATAAAGGAGCCTTTGCACAATTGTTGAGACACACAAAAACTGAAACAAATCTTTCTTCCCCCACCGATGAGGGAGGATTGCTCTTTACCACCTTTTTCCATGCTTCAAACACCTCACTTCGTGGACCAATATCTCATTCATTTCTCAACGAAATTTGACGATCCTTGGCCCTACGGTCATCTACTTACTTAGTAGATTATTCATGTGTGAAGAACCGAAGGTTCCAACATGCGGAACACTAGTGTTTAAGCCATTAAAGATGGTTGGACGCAACTCCTGCCAAAGGCAAATTTCCAACAGAAACTAATTGTACATATTACATCAGTTCCACATCTTTCTATAAGATTAAAAAGAACTTGTCACACCAAAAACACCAGCGGTACTTCTTAGCCCAGTTGTGCACATTTTAACCTAATATAGTTTAAGAGAATTCCAACCACAAGCTCTGCTCTACAAAGAAGTCAATGTAGATTTTGGGCTATTTTTTTTTGCAATGTAAGTGAGCAAATTGTATATTTTTGAATTTTCCCCTTCAATGTTTTGATTAATTTGATTTCGAGATACGCAAGGCTGATTAAAGAGGGAAGCACTAACTAGCATGATTTTCTTCATTTTGAGGCTCGAACTAGAGGTGCTTATCAGGTGGTTTGGTTCGGTTTTGAATGTTATCGGTTTGATTTAATAGTTATCGGGTTGTAGATATACTTAACCGTTACAGAACGGTTTCAAATAAAATATGTACATATTTTTATTAAAAAAATAAGACCTCCCGTTAAATTTTAGCTTTAGGTCACCGATCTTATTGAGCCGCCTCTGGTTTGAGGTAAGTCAATCTTTACCACATTTTCGAATTGGGAGGGGGAGGTCGAATTCAGAGTTTGTAATTTGAATGGGCGTTGTAACAACCCAAACCGGAGGGTCGCAACGGGCACTCGGACCCCACCTGCCGGTACCACTAATCGTACAGTCCACACCTAATCACAATTAACTAATCACGGCCACAAGGGCTGTCCCCCGACATATGAAAATAGTAAGCTGAAAAAGGGACTATGTAAAATCTTAACCAGAAAACCCAACTTATATATATACCAAGGCCGACAAGGCTATACAAGACTACTACACATAGGACACCTGTCTACAAGCCTCTAAAGAGTATGTGATATCATAAGGGTCGGGACAGGGCCCCGCCATACCCATATATACAAGCAAAAATTATCGTACCAAGATAGACCGACACTCCGAAATAAGGGGAGTGCTCCAAAAATCCGCTGAGTCAGCAACCTACTAACGTGGATCATCGCATTGCCTACGTGAACCTGCGGGCATGAAACGCAGCGTCTCCCGACAAAAGGGACGTCAGTACGACTGATGTACCGAGTATCTCAGTAGATATACGTAACAATCCGAAACAGAAACAGTCGACAAGGAAAACCGACAGAAACAACTGACCAACAGTAAATGCCTCTGAGGGCCCTAATACATATGCCTAAATGTTATGCACAATGCAAATGCGGTATACATATAAATATTGGCCACACAAGGGTATCTTCCTATCCATAACAGCCTATGTGGCCATCATTTCATTCTCATATTGGCCACACATGGGCATCAATATTGGCCACTCAAGGGCATCTTTCTTTTCATGATATCTGTACCAACTGCAGGTGGTGACGCGTATATAATGCCATTCCCCTTTTTCCCATCCCCTACATATATATATATTTCATACCATATAGTAGTGTATATAACACAAGTGGATCCAGGGTAATACATGAATATAATGCAAATGAAAATGCATGAATGACAATAAAACATTCTGAACTCATCGAATGACATAATATCCTTGTACCTTCGACTAACATTGGAAATATTAACATCTTTCCTATACACCTCAATAAGAATTTAGGAACATATTTAGACATGCTTTTAATATATGAATCAATAATATAAATATTCTTAATTACTAGGAGTAGAATAATTTATGGAACAATAGCACAGTTATACTTCGTTACATGGAACATATCAAAAGAAAGAAATAATTTGCCTTAACATACCTCGAATCCAAGCTTAGTAACTCAAAGTAAAATCTTGAAATCTAATTACCATGATCAATTATCGCCACTTGACGTTGATATCTCCTTGATTCAACAATTATTGTCTATTGGATTGATCAAGAATTATTTGGACGAGGGCGTTCTAGTACTACCCTACTACTACTGCGTGTGTTTCTGAATAGAGGTGAAATGTGTTGTGAAAATGATTCACGATTTGATTAATTGGAGGATTCTTATGAAAATGATTCTCGATTTGCTTCCCGCATACTAATACTAATACCCCATGACGTTTGCCAATCTCTCAAACTGCCACAAACCCACTAAATTAATCACCAAGCAAAACTTGTCTAATAACGTGTCCACTTAATAGACTTCATTAACTAGTCATCTAGGTAGTTACTGCAACGTTACACGTGATGTCCCCCACCCACTAAGCTTGTCCCCCATTAAGATTAATTAATCCCACAATTAATTAATTATACACACAATTAATTTTTTGATCTCAATTCACTTAAATCTTAATAACTTATAACACCTCCATATGCTTAATGTCATAATTTTGTGATATGACACTAATCCATAACCTCTTTGGGGATATACAACTATTATTATTAATCCCATCGTCACACTTGTTACGTCCAAAATTATTTCGGGATCGTATTCCTTTATATACTAAGCTCTTTGTTAGCATACGTAAATATAGCATAAATTCCCCGAGGCCCGGGTATACTTTCCTACATTTAGGTGCTCAAACCATTGCCCAAATGTAATATCCCGTACTTTCGGGTCACAGTTTGAACCGCTAGGCGTATGTAAAAATCACTAGGCGTGTGTAAATAGACCCAAGCATTGGGAAAATTTATGTTATGTTTACGTATGCTAATAAAGAGATTAGTATACAAAGGAACGCAATCCTGAAATAATTTTGGACGTAACAAGTGTGACGACGGGGAGCAGAAATAAATTTGGTGTGTGCATAAAGAGGTCATGGACTAGTATCATATCATAAAATTATGACATTAAGTATATGAATGTCTTATAAGTTATTAAGATTTAAGTGAATTAGGATTACAAAATTAATTATATGTGTGATTGATAAATTATACGGAGGCAGGAACACTTAATTAATTATGTGTCGACCACCAATTCTCCCCACCGCCAATAAATAGGCTAGTGGGAGACACTATTATGGGGAACCAAATTATGAGCCTTAGTAAATGCTAAACTAAGGCATCATTTAAGGAGAATCTATACTCTAGCTTAGGAACTCTTTAAACATTCAACAACCATTTCATTTTATTAAACGTTTCATTTGTCTTTGGGAAGATCAACAAACTTCTCTAACATTTCATTTTAGTAAGCAATATTACGTTGAGGCAGCATCTCACTTCATTTCAATCTTTAAAAAATTAGTTAGGAAAAGCTCTCCTTAGTTTTAAAGATTGACATAGCCCAAAACGTTAGCAGTAAATTTAGGTTCTTCATTTTTGATTTTTATACGAAATCATTCCAGCAAAATTTAATACAGTATTAAGTGAAATTGAGGTATGTTAAGACTAATTATTTCTTTCTTTTGTCATGTTCCATGTAACGAAATATAACTGTGCTATTGCTCCATAATTTATTATACTCCTAGTAGTTAAGAATATTCATGTTATTGATTCCTATGCTAAAAACATGTCTAACTATGTTTCTAAATCCTTATTGAGGCATACAGAAAAAGGTGTTGATATTCACAGTGTTAGCCAAAGGGGCAAGGTTATTATTGTCATCCGACAAATTCAGGAAATGTTTTATTGTTATTAATGCATTTTCATTTGCATTATATTCATATATTATCCTGGACCCACTTGTGTTATGCACATTACTATATGGTAAATATTTTATATATGTAGGGGATATGGGGAAAGGGAAAGACGTTATATACGCACACCACCTGCAGCTGGTACATACTATCATAAAAGAGCCCGAAGAGGCCAATATGATGTGATGACATGATGATGTGATGTGATGCATGTGTGGCTTATTGGGACGGGTTGCACGATCCGCAACACTAACATATATAGGGACGGGTTGCACGATCCGCAACACTAACATATGTATACATATATATACCGCATTTGCATCATGCATACAATCATTAACCATTATAAAGTATGATGCCCACAGAGGCTGTTATGGTAAGGAAGATACCCGAAGGGGCTAATGTAAATGTATACTGCATTGTGCATAATATTTAGGCATATGTATTAGGGCCCTCAGAGGCATTTACTGTTGGTCAGTTGTTTCAATTTCAGTTATTGGTATATCCCTGTTATGCTATTGTTCATGCCTGACATACTCAGTACATCAGTCGTACTGGCGTCCCTTTTATTGGGGGACGCTGCGTTTCATGCCCGCAGGTTCAGTTAAAGAAGGTGACGGTTCACGCTAGTAGGTTGCTGGTTCAACCGATGTTGGAGCACTCTATTTGTTTCAGAGTTGCAGTCTGGTCGTGGTATAGTATTTTTGCATACGCATATGAGTATGGCGGGGTCCTGTCCCGTCCTTGTGATGTCATGTATTCTTTAGAGGCTTGTAGATAGGTGTCCTGTGGTTAGTTATCATGTATGGCCTTGTCAACCTTGGTATGGGTATGTATATATGAAAATTGGATTTCTGGTTAAGATTTTCTATAATATTTTTCGGCTTAATCCGTATTCAATTGTGATTAGAAGTTGGTTGTACGATTAGCGGTACCCGGCAGGTGGAGTCCGGGTGCCCATCGCGGCCCTCCGGTTTAGGTCATGACACCAAAATTACGGGATGTTACATCCTTCTCCCCTTAGAAACATTCATCCTCGAATGTTAGGGTGACATATCTAATCCTTGTCGCATAACCAGCGAATACAACACATAATCATATATTATCACGCACATTACTACATGTACATCAGACTTACACCATGAAAATAGAACTCACCTTATGCTTCTCTTGGAACCTCGACGTTAGTCTGGAATATGTATGGATATTTGTGTATCATTTCCTCTTTCGCCTCTCATGTCATCTCTTCCACATTCTTATTTCTCCACAGAACTTTTACAGAGGCTACTTCTTTAGTCCTCAGCTTGCAGACTTGTCGATCTGGGATAGCAATAAGAACCTCTTCATATGATAGATCCTCTGTAACCTTCACATCATCAATCAGTACAATTCGGGAAGGATCTCCAATACACGCTCTCAACATGGAAACATGGAAACATGGAAAACCGGATGAACAAACTCCAACTCCGAAGGTAAGTCCAACTCATAAGCTACTTGACCGATTCTTTGAATTATGCGATATGGCCCAATATACCTTGGACTGAGCTTTCCCTTCTTTCCGAATCTCATTACACCCTTCATAGGAGAAATTTTCAAGAAAACCCAATCATCTACCTGGAACTCTAAGTCTCGCAGTCGCATATCTGAGTATGACTTCTGGCGACTTTGAGTGGTTAATAGCCATTCTTGGATGGGCTTCACCTTCTCTATGGTGTACTAAGTCAGGCCCAAATAACTCTGATTCGCCTACCTCGAACCATCCGATAGGAGACCTACATTTATGTCCATATAATGCTTCGTATGGAGCCATTTTAATGTTGGCATTATAGCTGTTATTGTAAGCGAACTCAATAAGAGGTAAATGATCATCCCAACTTCCCTTAAAGTCCAATACACAAACTCGTAGCATGTCCTCGAGCGTCTGAATTGTATGCTCGACTTGCCCATATGTCTGAGCATGGAAATCTATGCTAAGATTAACTTGGGTGCTTAAACCTTTCTGAAATGCCTTCCAGAAGTTAGCTGTAAACTGAGCACCTCGGTCAGATATAATAGAAATAGGCACACCATGAAGTCGAACAATCTTCTTAACGTACAATTCCGTGTAGTCCTCGGCTATGTAGGTAGTTTTGACTGGCAAGAAATGAGCTGATTTGGTCAGTCTGTCAACAATCACCCAAATAGAATCAAATTTATGATAAGAATGAGGTAAACCTGTAATGAAATACATATTAATCATTTCCCATTTCCACATCAGAATCTCCATATTCTGAGTCAAGCCACCAGGCTTTTGGTTCTCTATCTTTACCTGCTAACAATTAGGACAACGAGCTACAAATTTCGCCATGCTCTTCTTCATGTCATTCCACCTATAGATACTCTTGAGATCGTAGTACATCTTAGTAGATCCGGGTGAATAGAATACCGTGAGCAATGGATATCCGTCATAATTTTATCTCATAATCCTGCTACATTTGGAACACATAGACGACCCTGGTGCTTGAGAGTTCCATGTTCGTCAATCTCAAAGGTTTTGGTCTTCTTCTGTATAATGGCTGCTTTAATGTTTCTCAAACTGGGGTCTTCCCACTGTCGTTCCTTAACTTCCGATATGAGGGATAATTCTGACACATTCCGAATTACAACACCACTATCTTCCGAATCCATTAGTCGGACTCCCAAACTAGCTAACTGATAGAGCTCTCTTACTAATTCCTTCCCCTCGACCTGCACCGGAGTCGAGCTGATCATCGACTTACGACTGAGCGCGTCTGCTACAACATTAGCTTTACCGGGATGATATAAGATGTCCACATTATAATCCTTCAATAATTCAAGCCACCTCCTCTGCCTCAAATTCAACTCTTTCTGCTTAAATATGTATTGCAGAATTTTATGATCCGTGAAAATGTCTACATGAACACCATACAAGTAGTGCCGCCAAATCTTCAGTGCATAGACCACTGCAGCCAGCTCCAAATCGTGTGTCAGATAGTTTTTCTCATTTTTCCTCAATTGCCTTGAAGCATAGGCAATCAATTTACCATACTGCATTAACACACATCCTAAACGTGCTCCCGAGGCATCACAATACACAACATAGCCTTCTGGACCCTCTGGAAGAGTAAGGATTGGTGCCGATGTCAGTCTATCCTTTAACTTTTGGAAACTCTGCTCACAAGCATCGGACCACTGGAATTTTATGGCATTTTGTGTCAACTTTGTTAATGATGCTGATATGGTAGAAAACCCTTCTACAAACCTCCTATAATAGCCGGCTAAGCCTAAAAAAACTGCGAACCTCTGATGGAGTCGTAGGCCTCGGCCAATTATTCACCGCTTCAATCTTCTGAGCGTCAACTCTTATACCTTCGTCTGACACTATATGACCAAGTAAAGCCACTGACTTCAACCAAAACTCACACTTAGAGAGCTTTGCATACAACTTGTGATCCCGGAGCATCTATAGTACTATCCGCAAATGATCCACATGCTCCGCCTCCGAGTGAGAGTAAACCAGAATATCATCTATAAATACTATCACAAATACATCCAGAAATGGGTGAAACATGTTGTTCATTAGATCCATAAATGTTGTCGGTGCGTTTGTAAGCCCAAATGACATCACTAAGAACTCGAAGTGCCAATACCTTGTCCTGAAAGCCGTCTTCGGAATGTCCTTCTCCTTAACCCTTAGCTGATGGTACCCTGACCTTAGGTTGATCTTTGAGAAACAACTTGCACCTTGTAACTGGTCAAACAAATCATCAATTCGGGGAAAAAGATACTTGTTCTCGATAGTGGCTTTATTCAACTGCCGATAGTCAATACATATCCGTAAGGAGCCATCTTTCTTTCGTACAAATAATTTCAGCGCACCCCAAGGAGATATGCTAGGCCTAATAAAGCCTTTCTCAAGTAGATCTTTTAATTGCTCCTTTAATTCTTTCAATTCAGCTAGAGCCATTCTATAAGGAGGAATAAATATCGGCTGAGTATTTGGAAATACGTCTATACCGAACTCAATTTCCCTTTCAGGAGGAAGGACGAGAATTTCGTCTGGAAATATATCAAGAAACTCATTAACTACAGAATTGATTGAGAAGTAGGTGGTTCGGCATCGACGTCTCTAGCCCGAACAAGATGGTATATACAACCTTTGGAGATCATCTTTCTTTCCTTAAGGTATTAAATAAACCTACCTTTTGGCTTCGCCGCATTACCCTTCCATTCAAGGACTGGCTCGCTTGGGAACTGAAATTTAACAATCTTTGTTCGGCAATCAACATTAGCGTAGCACGATGCCAGCCAATCCATGCCCATAATAACATCAAAATCAACTATCTCTAGTTCTACCAAATTCGCTAGGGTCTAATGGCTACAAACTAATACTGCATAATTTCGATACACCCGTCTAGCAACTACCGACTCACCAACCGATGTAGATATCGCAAATAGATCTCTTATCAACTCAGGCTCCATACCAAATTTACAGTCAATAAAAGAGGTAATATATGATAGATTGGAGCCTGGATCTAGCAACACATACACATTATGTGAAAAGACTGATAATATACTTGTAATAACATCAGGTAAGGACTCCTAATCATGTCATCCCATCAATGCATAAGTGCGATTCTGGCTACCACTGAAATTAGTTTTTCCACACATACATCTGCCTCAACCAGATAATGTCTGCTAACCTTGCCCTGACGGGCGAACGGAATATTGAAGCTACTGTAGATCCGACTGGCTGGGCCCTAACACCTTCACCTCCTGTCGGACAGTCTCGCCTAATATGACCAGGTTCACCACAAGAATAACATATATTTGATCTTTGTCGGCACGACCCTGTAAGGGCCTTACCACGCTGCTCACATCGAGCCAATGGTGGCCTCATCTGAGTAGAATCCTCTCTATAATAAGACCCTGATGCTCGTGAATTCTGACCTGGTCCCGACTAAACATACCGATCAACCCTTGACCTTGAAAATGGTAATGATACGCTGGCTGATGGGTAAGATAGTCCATCTATAAAGCTGTGGCATAGGCCCACCTCTGAACTCCCTCACGTCACCTACGGATCGAGCCCTCTTATGCTGACCCTTATCACGTATTCGATCTACCCGCTATTTCCTTTTACGATTCTCTAAATTCTGTACATAAGCCTGAATGCGAGCAATATCCATATCTGGATTCAAAGAAGTCGTTGTACACTCGTTAACCAAGTGTGACCCCAAGCCAATAACAAACCTACGTACCCGATCACTCATTTCAGCTATAATCGTAGGAGCATACCTGGCCAATGAATTAAACTGCAAGCTATATTCTCGAACGCTCATACTGCCCTGCTCAAGACGTAGAAATCTATCCTGCCTGGCCCGTCGAAGCTCGACTGGCAGAAAATACTGTAAGAAGGCCTCTGAAAACTCCCTCCATCCTGCTGGTGAAGCATGAGGTCCCCCAGAACTCTCCCATGTCTCATACCAGGTCATCGCGACATCCCGCAATCTATAAGAAGCAAACTTTACCGACTCAGTATCGGTAGCATCCATTACCCGTAAGGTACGTTGTATATGATCCAGAAAATTATGTGGTTTCGCATTTAGGTCTGATCTTGTGAATACCGGAGGGTCTAGATTAATGAAATCCCAAGCTCTCGCACTAGCATCTCTATCAGAAAGACTGGGAATCTAATGTTGGGCCTAAGCGGCCACCAATCATGTCAATAATTATATAACACTTCGCATATCCAGATCCACATCTGGAGTATCAAATGGAGGAACAAGGGGTACTACAGCTCCACTACTCTCCTCCGATGGTGGTGAACTAGGGGAATCATACGAAGAAATCGCACCGAGGGTCTCACTATGGCCCTTGCTAGCGGGTGACAATCGGTTAGTACCTTCGCCTGCAGCCGTATCCAACTCCCTCACACTCTTGAACTTCTTTCTTACTGTAGGCATCGCTGGAATAATAAACACGAGATAGATTAGGAGTGAAATGCTTATAACTCAGTTCTATAGAATGATCTATGAGATGAAAGAATGGAAACAATCCCTAAATGCCTGGTAGAATTTTGCCTATAAGTGTGGTGCACAATACACCCATAAACAAGACTCTACTAGACACGGCTTGTAGACTCCATAGGACAGACATGCTCTGGTACCAAGTTTGTCATGACCCAAATCGGAGGGCCTCAACAGGCACCCGGCCCCACCTGCCGGGTACCACTAATCATACAGTCCATACCTATTCACAATTAACTAATCACGATCACAAGGGCTGTCCCCCGATATATGAAAATAGTAAGACAAAAAGGGGACTATGTAAAATCTTAACCAGAAAACCCAACTTATATATATACCAAGGCCGACAAGGCTATACAAGACTACTACACATAGGACATCTGTCTACAAGCCTCTAAAGAGTATGTGATATCAAAAGGGTCGGGACAGGGCCCCGCCATACCCATATATATAAACAAAAATTACCGTACCAAGATAGACCGACACTCTGAAATAAGGGGAGTGTTCCAAAAATCCGCTGAGTCGGCAACCTACTAACGTGGATCGTCGCCTTGCCTATGTGAACCTGCGGGCATGAAACACAGCGTCCCACGACAAAAGGGACATCAGTACGACTGATGTACCGAGTATCTCAGTAGAGATACATAACAATCCGAAACAGAAACAGTCGACAAGGAAAACTGATAGAAATAGCCTAAAACTGACAGAAACAGCTGACCAACAGTAAATACCTCTGAGGGACCTAATACATATGCCTAAATATTATGCAGAATGCAAATGCGGTATACATATAAATATTGGCCATACAAGGGCATCTTCCTGTCCATAACAGCCTATGTGGGCATCATTTCATTATCATATTGGCCACACAAGGGAATCTTTCTTTTCGTGATATCTGTACCAGCTGCAGGTGGTGACGCGTATATAACGCCTTTCCCTTTTTTCCCATCCCCTACATATATATATTTCATAACATATAGTAGTGTATATAACACACGTGAGTCCAGGGTAATACATGAATATAATGCAAATGAAAATGCATGAATGACAATAAAACATTCCGAACTCATCGGATGACATAATATCCTTGTACTTAGGCTAACATTGGAAATATTAACATCTTTCCTATACACCTCAATAAGGATTTAGGAACATATTTAGACATTCTTTTAACATAGGAATCAATAACATGAATATTCTTAACTACTAGGAGTAGAATAATTTATGAAACAATATCACGGTTATATTTCGTTACATGGAACATGCCAAAAGAAAAAAATATTTGCCTTAACATACCTCGAATCCAAGCTTAGTAACTCGAAGTGAAATACTGAAATCTAATTACCATGATCAATTATCTCCACTTGACGTTGGTATCTCCGTGATTCAACAATTATTATCTACTGGATTAATCAAGAATTATTTGGACGAGGGCGTTCTAGTACTACCCTACTACTACTGCGTGTGTTTCTGAATAGAGGTGAAATGTGTTGTGAAAATGATTCACGATTTTCTTAATTGGATGAGTCTTATGAAAATGATTCTCGATTTGCTCCCCCATACTAATACTAATACCCCATGCCGTATGTCAATCTCACGAACTGCCACAAACCCACAAAATTAATCACCAAGCAAAACTTGTCTAATAATGTGTCCACTTAATAGACTTCATTAACTATTCATCTAGGTAGTTACTGCAACGTTACACGTGATGTCCCCTAATAAGGTTGTCCCCTCATTAAGATTAATCAATCCCATAATTAATCAATTATACACACAATTAATTTCTTGATCCCAATTTACTTAAATCTTAATAACTTATAAGACCTTCATATGCTTAATGTCATAATTTTGTGATATGACACTACTCCATAACCTCTTTGGGATATACAACTATTATTATTAATCCCCATCGTCACACTTTTTACGTCCAAAATTATTTCGGGATCACATTTCTTTATATAGTAAGCTCTTTGTTAGCATACGTAAATATAACATAAATTCCCCGAGGCCCGGTCTACTTTCCTATGTTTAGGTGCTCAAACCATTGCCTAAAATTACGCGATGTTACAGGCGTATTGTCTAATCCGATGTTGATGGCGTACATGATAGAAGGAAGTTGAGGGCTACTTGTAGAGTGCTATGGGGGGGGGGGGGGAGGGGTAGTAGAGATTGGTTTTGAAATCTTTTGGCCGGGGGTTATGCTTTTCACTAGATTTGGTGGAGATGGGTCGGGGGGACTGGTAGTTCCACCGTGGGGAGCATGGATCCCCTGCCGGAAAGAGAAAGCTAAAAAGTAACAGACAAACAGTAATAAATTCAGCTTTAACGGTAATAAAATTGTAGAGAGAAGGGGGACCTTCTCACGCTAGATGTCTGCGAATATTATGGACTCAGTGAACTGTAGTTAGCTTATTTTCAAGTATGACATACACTGATGTGGATAGGTCGACAAGTAGGGTAGAAGGTTAGTTGGTAGTTGAGTTTATGTTCCATTGCATGGGAGAAGTAGGGGGCTATCCAATTCATCTCCTCTACTCCTTTTTAGTAGTACTATTTAGGTATCGCGTAGATCCCTACTTTTTATGTGCATATTACTATGTGTTGCTTTATTTGTCTTATGTCTTCCTTTGTTTTGTTTCTTGATATTTTATTGTCTTATTTTCCTTGCAAGCCTGCATCGATTATTTTCCTTTTGAGCTGAGAGTCTATCATAAACAATCTTTCTATCCCACAAAAAGGTAAAGATAAGGTCTGCGTACACAAGAAAGATTAACGAAAAGAAAGCAATTGCACATAATCAAATTGAAAAGGAAAAAAGAACTTCACAAATAGAAAATAATAGTTTTTCTATGAGACTTTGAATCACTGTGATGAGAAATTGCTATGCACACCTTCTTATTGTTAAAGAAGTTCCCGCGACCACCAACTCATGTTCAGATTAAGGGAACTAACAAAAATGACAAAAGAGTACCTAAGCTAAAAATACATTTTTAAATACTTATTTTTAAGCTAAACTTTTTTACTATATAATTATTTACTGTATTAGAAGCATGAGTCTAGGAGCATATCGACATGTCCGCTTCCTAGAACTCAATTCAATTTTAAAGGGTAATTATGACTATTTATTAAGTGTCACTAAAGGCAACAATTGCAAGCCTTTCTAATTTATTTTCTTCCACGTATGCCTGATATCAGATGACACACAAAATTGTTTATACACACTCATCAATTAGTCTGGAAATCATTCATTAATAAATGGGTTAAGGCCAATAAAAGCCATAAATAAGGCTAAGTTACAATCCAAACCGGAGGGCCATGAAGGGTACCCGGACCTTACCTGCCGAGCACCACTCTTTACATACTTACCAGCTAACTGAAATCAATCATGGCCACAAGGGCCGTTACCAAATATTCGGCTGACACATACGTCATAGCCGACAGGGCTATATACAACTACTATACACAGGACAACTGCCTACAAGCCTCTAAATAGTACATGACATCACGAGGACGGGATAGGACTCCGCCATACCCATATGCTTATGCAAAACATCATACCACGACCAGACTGCAACTCTGAAACAAGTAAAGTGCTCCAATATCAGCTGAACCAGCAACCTACTAGTGCGAACCGTCGTCCTATCTATCCGAACCTGCGGGCATGAAACGCAGCGTCCCCTGACAAAAGGGACGTCAGTACGACTGATGTACTGAGTATGTCAAGCATGAACAATAGCATAACAGGAATATAACAATAAACAGAAACAGAAACAGCCGACACAACCAATCGATAGAAACAACCAATAGTAACAACTTACAGAAACAACCAACTAGTAGTAAATTGCCTCTGAGGGCCCTAATACATATGCCTAAATATTATGCACAATGCAAATGCGGTATACATAAATATTGGCCACACAAGGGATCTTCCTGTCCATAACAACCTCTGTGAGCATCATTTCATTATCATATTGGCCACACAAGGGCATCAATATTGGCCTCTTCGGGCTCTTTCGTGATAGTCTGTACGAGCTGCAGGTGGTGTGCGTATATAACGCCTTCCCTTTCCCCATATCCCCTATATATATAATATTTACCATATAGTAGTGTGCATAGCACATGTGGGTCCAGGGTAATATATGAATATAATGCAAATGAAAATGCATGAATGACAATAAAACATTTTATGGATTTATCGGATGACATAATGTCCTTGTATCTTCCGCTAACTTTGGAAATATTTAACATGTACCTTCGGCTAACATTGGGAATATCAACATCTTTTCCATATACCTCAATAAAGATTTAAGAACATATTTAGACATGCTTTTAATATAGAAATCAATAACACGAATATTCTTAACTACTAGGAGTAGAATAATTTATGAAATAATATCACTGTTATATTTCGTTACATGGAACATGCCAAAAGAAAGAAATAATTTTCCTTAACATACTTCGATTCGACCTTCAAACGACTGCGACAAAATCAGTCCGTCCAACACATATTAACCTTGGTTGCCCTCTTTCAAAATCCCGTCACTTTACTTTTACTATGACATAGCCCACGATCCGTAAAATAAGGACGTTGTGGCCCGTAACGAAATTGAATAACATCAATGTAACTATGTTTATTGAATAATATAGATGTATGTTCACTGCATACGTTGTTGGATAAGAATTTGCTATAACACAATTTACTCAAAAATGGGTTCTCCAAAAGAAATTGGTTGCTGTGCACCTTTTATTTTGCTTCTCCAAAGCACTTCTATCCAAAATGATATTTTACAGCAATGAAGTGGCGCCCTCCACCTACTTATCCCCAAAATAATCAGCATCAACATTAAATGTAATGTTCCCCACTTAATAGTTGTAGGTGGTGGGAGTGTGTGACGTGCAACAACTTCCTGTTGTGCCCAATGCCACTATTTGGATTAAGAGTTGATGCACTGTTAATCCTTCTACACGTGTAACCCACCTCCTAGACTCTCCTTCACATTTAACTCACCAGACACATAATTAATTTCTTGATCCCATTTCACTTAAATCTTAATAACTTATAAAACATTCCTATACTCAATGTCATAATCATTTAATATAATACTTGTCCATTGTCTTTTTTGTCAAATACCAAATATTATTTCTAATCCTCGTCGTCACACTTATTAAATGATAAATTTTTTCGGCACTGCATCATTTTATATGCTAAACTCTTGATGTGCATACAAGAATATGACATAAATTCTCCAACGCTCGGGTCTATTTACATACGCCTAGCGATTCAAACCATGAACCAAAAATACGGGATGTTACGGTTTATCTTTTCCAGCACATCGCCAACGCTACTAGTCCATCTCCTTCTCCTTCTCCTCACACAGGCTGGTTGGTTTTGAATCCTCCAACCGACAGACTAATCAAGGTTTTGCCTGATAATATGCCTAAGAAATTGAATTTACTAGACTTTCGCGTTTCTCAAGTTTGTAAATCCTATTACATGCAAAGGGTCATAAAGTCTAAGGTCCCTGAATATGACATAGGTGATTTTTTCAGTAAAATCTTGCTTATTTGGAGTGATCAAACCAATCATTTTACTCTAATGGAAATTGGTATTTGGGATGACTTGTTTTGTTTAAAGTCGGGGGATGAGAAGTGGACTAGGTTAGAAGACTTCGGTAGTAGAAACATTGCCGATATCATTGTGTATAAGGGGAACTTTTATTCTGTCAATCAAAATGGAGAGACCATGAAGTATGATCCCTCCTCGTTCAACGAGACCAACGTATGTTCCACCATAAATTATGATGCTAACAAGGTATCTTCGAGCTTATTTAACGAATGGGGTAGTAAGAAACGACTGGTGGAATCATGTGGGCAGTTGTTTCTGGTTGATATGTTTTTAGATATGGATGTTAAGAGGGAGTTGCGCAGTTCTGACCCTTCATGGTTCATTCCCATGGAAATTAAAATACACCGGCTTGATGACGTGTTACGTGAATGGATTGCAGTGCATACATTGGATGATCGGATTTTCTTTGCTGGTGATGACTGTTGTTTCTCTGTTTCTTCATTAGATTTTGGTGATTAGTGCAGAGGAAACTGCATTTACATTTACTATAAGAATTGAAGTATAATTTTGGACATCTAGGGGGAGTTGCCTTCGAATTACTATGATGATGACTTTGAAGAGGATTTCTTCGGTGGTTGTCTTTATAGTGATGATGATGATTATGATGTTGATGGTGGTGGTGTAAAACTTAGCACCAATGATGACAAGATTGACAGGAATGACATTGGTAGCAAATCGTCTAGTGGTCTTAGCGAGGAACTGAACTTAGATATAAAGGATTAGATGGTCATCACACGGGTATCTTTACCTTACAAGATGGTAAACTTGGTTCATTGTTATCCTTCCTCGAATATGCAGATATTTTCTGGCCACCACCATCTTGGCTTAATAATGAGGATCAGGCAGATTCTTCAGACGCTCACAACTAAGTTTTCACCTCAGCTGTTGCCTTTTTATTTTTTCTAATTTGGTACTATAATGGCTAATGACCTGAAGATTTAGGAACTAGGTTTCTGAAACTCGAAGCCTTTCTTTTCTTCAAACGCCCTCTTTACTTTACTCTTTGGCACTATCTATGTCGTATTTATTAATTTTCTTGGTGTTAATTAAGTTGATTGTCCTTTGGAAAAATTTACTTGCATTGTTACAGTTTTGTGCTAAAGAAGTATTCTGGTGCAAGTGTAGCATTGCGTCTACTCATTTGTAAAACAAGTGTTATTGCCTACAAATTAATAAAGAATTTATAAGCTATCTTCACCATGTTCCTTTCTATTCTATTACATTAATGTTACTCAAATTGAAGTGTCCTCGTCTGTCTCCCGTTGGCTCATTTAGGATTAATACTACTCAAATGATATGGACATAGACGGGGGACAAACGAAGACTTCCAGATTATTGGACAAAATGATGTGCAACATATATATTCAAGATTAATACTTTACAACAATAACAATAACATACTCAGTGTAATCCCACAGAGTGGGGTCTGAAGAGGGTAGAGTGTACGCAGACCTTACCTCTACCTTAGAAGGTAGATAAACTGTTTCCGAAAGACCCTCGGCTCAAGAGAAAACATGACAACATGAAAAAAGGTTAGATAAGGTTGAAGAAAGTAGAGTAAAATAAAGTAAAGAGATCATGGCAAAATACTGATGGAGAAATTTTAACAGTAAATGCATCAGCTAGTACGATAATCGGAGAACAAGAAATAGCAGATAGTAATAGGAAATCGAAAGACAAGAAACTACAAGGTAACACTACGCCTGCTAGTATGGAATCAAGATTAATACTTTGGTTAATTAATTTATGATCTCTTTAATAACAATAACTATTAATTACTGTTAAAGATGTTGGGATACAATTGTTTCAGGGAACGGGAAGTAAGTAACTATTACAATTTGTGAGAAAGGATAAACTAAATATTACAATAAACTGGAAATCAAGAACTTAACAAACTGCTTGTGTGATTTGTTGAGTCGAGTGATGACACTCTGTCTTTAAGACAAGATTGCCCCGTATATCTCCTTTTACGGTGTTGAGCAATAGTCTCCCAAGATACAATAACAACTTTAACAAGTGAGCAAAGGAAACTCAAGTGTTACTCTTGAAGAACTATGAGTATAGTAACTTTGCTGGAGAGATTCAAAAAATCTGGAGTATTTTCTAAGTGTTTAGTGTTGTGTTCAATTGAGCCAAATGCCTCAATTTATAGTGTAAGTAGAAGACCCTTCAACTAGCCAACTAATGGACTTCAATAGCCATGTAATGGCACTTGATTGAGGGGTTACATTCAGCCAAATAATGACTGAATTCATGTGCCAAGTAATGGAGAATCAATGCTCCAAAATCAGCCCAAAGATTAGATTTTTTCAACTTCCCGTCACAGCAATCTGCCTCCGAAGCGCCGCGGCTCTGTGAATTAGCGCTGCGGCTCCAATGACTGGCCAACCAATTAGCGCCGCGGCGCTGCCTGGGAGTCACCGCGGCTCCGATGGTATGGCGCCGCGGCGAAATCTGACTCATTTCATCTTACACTTCTTCCTTCGTTTACCAACGTGGAATACTTTATCATTTGGCCAATAATCATCCATAATTGTATATCTCAAATGTATTACATACGTACTAATATCTCTTTCACTAACAAAATTTGTGATACTTGGCAGTACGTGTGCACGTGTGTGGAAACGATGTTTCTGACGTGCGGGCCCCAATTGTTCGAGTCATAAATTAATGAGATATAATTAATTCCACATTTAGTAAATTTCCAACAATCCCCTCTTGAAAGAGATTTTGGCGCACACACTTGGTGCCTTTTCCAGCAATCTTTTAGCGGACGTTGCATCTGGATAGGTAGCATACGCTTTGAACCTTCCATAGTTGATTACCATCGGACTTACTTACTGCGCGGTGAACGTGATGTCTTGAACCGTCTGTGTTTAGTGTAAGCCAAGTCAACGGTACCAAGACAACAACTTTCTCTACTCAGTTCTTCGTAATATTTTGTCCGTTGTGGCCGTGGACACTTGTTGGATTCTTAAGTGCGTTCAATTGAGGTGGCCTGTCCTCACACTTAAATAGGTGGTCTCCTACAAGGTATCCTGCTATACCCCACTTTACAAGTGATAGGAACCATTAAGAGTTTCCCCAAACCTAACCTCAACCGGTAAGGATCATTAAAGGTTTTGGAAACTTAACCTTCACCCACACTGCAGTTAGCACTTATAGTCTCTCGCGGGAACGACTTTGGATTTGGTGTTTCTTTACAGAAATCACTATCCGAAGTGCTCATGCTTCCACCGAAGCGATCAACTGAACCTTTACAACTTAGTTTTCCCATTGAACCTAATTCCTGGGATCTCCAGTCAGTAAGGTTGGGTTACCACCGTATTGGTCCTTATACCTTGGGTTTTAAGCCCATTCCCCTAGACAGACAGAACATCTGATCCTTGGGTAAGCCCTTTGTCAGTGGGTCTGCTATGTTATCCTTTGATTGTATGTAATCAATGGATATTATACCCGTGGTGATCCGCTGTCTAACAGTATTATGTCTTCATCGAATATGACGAGACTTGCCATTGTACATAGAATTTCGTGCCCTTTCTAGAGCCGACTGGCTGTCGTAGTGGATCATTACAGAAGGTACGGGTTTGTTCCAGCAAGGAACATCCTCCAAGAAGTTGTGAAGCCACTCAGCTTCTTCTCCTGCTTTGTCTAAAGCTATAAACTCGATTCCATCGTGGATCGGGTGATGCAAGTTTTCTTAGAGGATTTCCAAGACACAACCCCATCACCAATTGTAAATACATACCCACTGGTGGACTTGGTGTTCTCTATGTCAGATATCCAGTTTGCATCACTATACCCCTCTAGTACAACTGGATATCTCAAATAATGTAACCCGTAAGTTAGCATGTATTTCAGGTATTGTAGTACCCGATTCAATGCCTTTCAGTGATCATTACTCGGATTACGGGTAAACCTAGCCAACTAGTTGACTGCATAAGCAATATCAGGTCGGGTGCAGTTTGTTATGTACATCAAACTACCAATCACCCGTGCATATTTCTCCTAGCATATGGGTGCACCATAATTTTTATCAAGCTTTTGATTTCTATCCATTGGTGACTTTATAGGCGAACTGTCAAACATCTCGAACTTTCTTAAAACATCCTCGATGTAGTGAGACTGAGATAAGACCAGTCCGTCAGACATCTTAGAGATTTTTATCCCTAAGATGACATCTGCGATACCCATATCCTTCATGTCGAAGCGTTGTTTCAACATGTTCTTAGTCTCTAGAATTATGCTAGGACTGCTACATGTGATCAACATGTCGTCTACATACATGCATATCATAACGAACGAGTCAGAGTTACCTTTCATGTAGACACATTTGTCACACTCATTAATGGCGAAACAGTTCGATAGTAGAGTACTATCAATTTTTTTGTGCCATTGCTTCAGGGCTTGGTTCAGCCCGTATAGAGATTTGACAAGCCGACAGACTTTCTTCTCTTGCCTTGGAACCACATACCCCTCGGGTTGTTCCTTATAGATTTTCTTTTCCAAATCACCATTTAGGAAGGTTGTCTTGACATCCATTTGATGTATCTCAAGGTCACGCAACGCTGTGATCACAATGAATACTCATCTGGACGTCATCCTAGACACCGGGGAGTACGTGTCAAAGTAGGCAAGGCCTTTCTTTTGCCGATAGCCCTTGACTACCAACCTGACCTTGTACTTATCTATAGACCCATCTGCTTTGTACTTCCATTTGAGTATCCACTTACAACCCAACGGTTTATTTCCCGGAGGAAGATCAACCAACTCCCAAGTATGGTTATGCAGAATGGAGCCTATTTCACTCTCAATAGCTTCTTTCCATAGCAGTGCCTCTGGAGTTGACAATGCTTCAGCAATGTCTTTAGTTCATTATCAACCATATAAGCTATAAAGTCAGGATAGAAGGATTTATCCTTCATGACCCTTTTACTTCGCCTTAGTTCCATCTCTAGAGTCTCCAAGTTCTGAGAATCTGGAACACTAGATTTCGGATATTTAGCCAATTCGAGAAAAACTAGATTTGAACCATCTAGATCCGGGCCGTCAACGACTCCCGGTTCCTGAGAGATTTGTTCATAACTTCGTTTGCGAAAAGGTTATGTCTTTTTCCTTTCTCGGAAAGGTATCTTCAAAGAATTGTGCATTCCTTGATTCCATGATTGTACCCCCGTGAATATCTGTAATATCTGAGTTATGCACTAAGAAGCGATAAGCACTACTGTTATTTGCATATCCGATGAATATGCAATCTACAGTCTTAGGCCCAATCTGGACCTGCTTTGGCTTGGGTACTTCGACCTTTGCCAGACAAACCCACACCTTTAAATATTTATAGGTGGGTGTCTTTCCTTTCCATGATTCATATGGAGTTTTGTCCTTACCTTTATGTGGGACTCTGTAATGAATCGTATTAACGGTAAGGACATCTTCTCTCCACATATTTTGGAGAAGACCGGAATTGATGAGCAATACATTAATCATTTCCTTAAATGTGCGGTTCTTATGTTCCACCACACCATTCGATTGAGGTGAGTATGAAGCCGTCGTTTGATGAACAATGCCTGATTGGGCATAATATTCCTCAAATGGCGCTACATATTCTCCCCCTCTATCGCTACGAATGGATTTAATCCGCATGCTTAGTTGGTTCTCAACTTCTGCTTTGTAACATCGGAATGCTTCAAAGGCTTCATCCTTACTTTTCAACAAGTAAAGGTAATAATACCTTGTGCTATCATCAATGAATATCACAAAGTACTTGTTCCCCCCTCTAGTTTGTGCAAACTTCAAATCACATATATCTGTGTGAATAAGCTCTAGAGGAGCGGTATTCTTTCAACGGATCGAAAAGGAAGCTTTGTGAGTTTTGCCTCTATGCACACCTCACACTTATGTTGAGGGTTTACGTCGATAGACGGCAACAACTCCAACTTTACCAACCTTTGGATGGACTTGTAGTTGACATGTCCTAATCTATGATGCCATAAATTAGAGGACTCAAGCAAGTAAGAAGAAGCTTCAATATTATTGCTTGTACGTAATACAAACATGATGTTAACTTTAAAGAGGCCTTCACAGACGAATCCTCTTCCCACAAACGTTCCATTCTTAGTGACTACAAATTTATCGGACTCAAACACTAGCTTAAAACCAGCATTAACCAATAAATGACCTGAAATTAAATTTCTTCTAATCTCAGGAACATGCATCACTTCCTTCAGAGTGAGCTCCTTTCCAGAAGTCATATTCAGGACTACCTTTCCTACCCCCAACACGTCAGAGAAAGCGTTGTTGTGCATGAACAACTTCTTGTTTGTAACCGGTGTATAAGTGGAGAAGGGATCTCTATTGGAATAGATGTCTTGTAGCACCTGTGTCCGTCCACTAATGCATGAGATTCTCAACAAGGTTTGCTTCTAGCACCACCGCTGAGAACTCCTCAATCATGTCATCCAGAAACTGGTCTTTGACGATATTAACCTGTGCCTTGGCCTTGTCTTGTTGCTCAGTCTTGAGCTTGCGGCAATCCTTGATCATGTGACCAGGTTTCCCACAGTGGTGACAGTTTTCTTTGAACTTCTCCGCTGCTTGGGTCTTGCCGTCTTTCTGGAACTTGCGTTTTTTGCTTAGGTTCCCTTTGGCCTCAACCAGATTTTCCTTTACCTCAGCGGGTTGTTTACCCCTAGGCAAGACCTTCTTAATATCTTCCTGAATTTGGAGTTTGTTAATAAGTTCTTCAAAGGTCATCTCCTTTGTCTTGAGTTTTAAGTAACTTATAAACTCATTCCACAAAGGAGGTAACTTTTCAGTTAGTGATGCAACCAAAAATTTCTCATTTGGTTTCATACCTTCCAAATCCAGGTGATGTAGAATCATTTGGAATTCCTGGACTTGGGACATCACTGTTTTACTATCCACTATTTGAAATTTCAGAAATTTCCCAATGATGAATTTCTTAGTACCTGCATCTTGTGCGTTGTACTTCTTTTGCAGCTTCTCCCACAACTCTTTGGCAGTGCCTATGGTGCAATACACCGTGTAGAGAGGGTCTGACAAGCAGTTCAGTAAGTAATTCTTACACATGAAATCACTATGACTCCATGTATCAAGAACCATCTTCATGTCATTAATGACATGGATACCTAGGCCCCCTTCAGCCGTTTCAGAAGGCGAAGGGTCCATTTCATCTCCAGCTTGTGGAGGATCTTCTGTTAGGAAACGTGTCATTCCCATAACAGTCAAATAGAATAGCATCTTCTATTGCCATCTCTTGAAGTTTGAGCCCATGAACTTTTCAGGGCGTTCATGGTGAAATCTAGCGGGTGGAGGAACGACAACATTCCCTTGAGCGGCAGTAAAGGCATTGGATGAGACTTGAGTAACCGGAAAGGCATTAGTTGTGGCTTGAGCAGTGGGGAAGGCAGAAGGATTGCCTTGAGTAGCAGCAGCAGCAGCAGAATCAGAAGCAGTTTGATCTCTTCGAGTCATCTTTCTAGGTACTTACAACAAAATCTTGTCTTAAAAATGTTGGGATACAATTGTTTCAGGGAATGGGAAGTAAGTAACTATTACAATTTGTAAGAAATGATAAACTAAATATTACAATAAACTGGAAATCAAGAACTTAACAAACTGCTTGTGTGATTTTCTGAGTCGAGTGATGGCACTCTGTCTTTAAGACAAGATTGCCCCGTATATCTCCTTTTACGGTGTTGAGCAATAGTCTCCCAAGATACAACAACAACTTTAATAAGTGTTCAAAGGAAACTCAAGTGTTACTCTTGAAGAACTTTGAGTATAGTAACTTTGCTAGAGAGATTCAGAAAATCTGGAGTATTTTCTAAGTGTTTAATGTTGTGTTCAATTGAGCCAAATGCCTCAATTTATAGTGTAAGTAGAAGACCCTTCAACTAGCCAACTAATGTCCTTCAATAGCCATGTAATGGCACTTGATTGAGGGGTTACATTCAGCCAAATAATGGCTGAATCATGTGCCAAGTAATGGAGAATCAATGCTCCAAAACCAGCCCAAAGGTCAGATTTTTCCAACTTCCCGTCGCAGCAATCTACTTCTGAAGCGCCGCGGCTCTGTGAATTAGCGTCACGACTCTGTGAATTAGCGTCGCGGCTCCAGTGACTAGCCAACCAATTAACGCTGCGGCGCTCCGCCGCCGTGGCTCCGACTGTGTGGCACCGCGGCCCTCCACGGCTCCGCGGCAAAATCTGACTCATTTCATCATACACTTCGTACACTTCTTCCTTCGTTTACCAACGTGGAATACTTTGTCATTTGGCCAATAACCGTCCATAATTCTATGTCTCAAACGTATTACATACATACCAATATCTCTTTCACTAATGAAATTTGTGATACTTGGCACTACGTGTGCACGTGTGTGGAAACGACGTTTCCGACGTGCGGGCCCCAATTTTTTGAGTCATAAATTAATGGGATATACTTAATTCCACATTTAGTAAATTTCCAATAAAAGAATAACAGCATTTATTCCTTACAGAAATTAATTGGTTAGAGTTCAACACCCAATTTGTGTAAAGTTTAGCAGACCCGTTTTCCTACTTGATTTGTATCTAATGGTGTCCATTCTAACAAGATTAAACCTGTAAGGCTCTTACCGTTGTGGCAAATCAGTAGGAGAGTTGAATACCATTTCCTGCACTCTAGTACTCCATCCTTTTTAGCCTATTTTTAAGGAAGTCGAAAAAAAAATGAAAAATTCGAAAAGAAATATTTTATAACTTTAAAAGTTTTAAAAGGAAAAACAAAATTATTTCAAAAAATTTCAAAAGAAACTAAAAAATGGCTTATCAAAAGTATTCTATTTCTATCTTGTCGTATGTGCTTGACGGCCCCCCATAAGACGCTCACTTGGGGACTTCTTACTCCAGCTGTTCCAAGAGTCTCCGCTAGTTGAACCGCGTCCAGTAGACTCCCTCTTCCGCTCATCCCCTTCGTCAGCTCTTTGATCGTTTATTTTTATTGCATTGATCATTGATGAGTAAAAGTTACAAATTGTGTCTGGCAAGACTTGATCTTCAATATTCCATTTAGCTAATGCATCCGCTGCTTGATTGGCTTCTCTATAGCGGTGTTGAATTCGACAGTTAGTACACGGCAGAACGTTTTTAATATCCTTGATAGTGTCAGATATGTGCCAAAGGAGGTTTCCACATCCCATTCAAAATATTGATAACCAAAAGCGAATTACGTCAGAATAATCTGATTGTATCCATTGCCAATACACCATCGCACCCTAAATAACACAGATTTGGCTTCTGGCATGTTACAGCTTCCTTTTCCAAATGAACACACAATCATGCTTCCTCTTTCATCTCTGAATATACCTACGGCTCCTGAAAATTCCTTCACCAATACTGCTACAATCAGTGTTAATAAGGAGGTGGTGTAACCCAATATACAATGATACAAGTGACCTTGAGTCTAAACTGGATACCTGTTAGATATATCCTAGAGTCACCATATTTAGTTGCACGCCTACTTTTCCATATCTTGCAACAAATTACGATAGGTGTGATTGTATTCCTTAGTAAAAATAGATGCTTAAAATGAATCTCAAACATTAAAACCATGCTTTTGAGAGTAAGAACACTTCTGTAGGTTGATATTGCGGTAAGCAGTCAGTTCTACTCGTTGATCTTCAAAGCGGCATTTATACTTGAAGTCTTGATCTTCGTAGCTGTCGGATACAGTGTGCTGACGTAAAATGTAACTTGTAATAACAGATGAAGAGAGTAAAAGTATATTAATATCCTAGAGACAATCTGTATTAGGACAAATGTACTTTATACACATTCGTATTATTATTAATGGAGATTAATATTTTGGCATTTGCAATTAATGAATTATTAATTGATTGTTTGTACTATTCTATAACATGCATCCCTGAAGGTTACACTGTTATTAATAGTGTGAGATATTAATATTATAACATAACTCTTAAAATAGTCTCGACTAATGATCATCGAGAATGGGATATCGATGATATGTGATAAGTCTACATGTGGTCTGCATCACATCCTTAGAGGATGTAGTATGTCTCACCTGCTGCGAGTAATGTCTACTCGTGATGGACATATGTATACTTTGGAAGTATTGGTATACCCTACTGATATACTGTTTGTTATACTTGTCTAAAGTATGATCAGCGTGTGGGAGATAGAAGTCCTTAGACTTGAGGTCAATACACGCCCTGTCTACAAAGTAATGTACTTTGATCCCGTCCTAAGCTCAAATGCCTTATAGGTTGAGATACGGCTTTTATTGGGTACATTACGATATGGATTAAAGGTGGTAGTTGAGCCAAGATTAGGATTCATTCCTCGAATGTATATTCGAGAGAACACTCGGATTCTCAGTGATATTAGGTTGGCTAAGTCATTGGCCAACGCGATAGACGTATTTAGAATATGGTCTAGTTGTCAACTAATATAGATGAGATACAATGATTAAGCCATTTGGATAGACACTTGACAAATCCTAAGCTTGATCGGTGTGTTGTGAATGAAAGGATTTTATCATACCACATAAAGGTTAAGTTTACTGGATTCGCGTTAACATACTTCACATATTGAGTTCATCTTCCGGCGCCGTCTAGGAGTTTCGCGTAGACTTTAATTTGATTAATGTCGATATGAGAAGGCCTGTAGGGTCATACTATGTCCATTATCCTTTCGATCTAAGGATGTACTGAGAGAGTAATTAAATATTCGATTTAGAATCGAGACATTTAAATGAATAATGATTATTTTAATTAAGTCAAAATTAGATTTTAGATTTAATTAAGAATGCACAAAAAATAAATCGAGACAGTGCAGGAGCACGTCAAGCGTCGCGACGCCCATACCCTAGGGCCACGACGCCTCTGCATCAATTTTTGGGCCAGGCCCAAGGTCAAACCCTAATCCGGTTTGACCTAATTTTCACCGATAAATAGTGGCATTCTCTTCATTATTCTACACTTAATTTTCAGATTATCATTCTAAGCCTTAGAGACTTAGAATTAAAATACTCTCTCAAACCTCTGCCGGATTTCCTAGCTTTCCGAAAGAGAAATACATTGAAGCTTGGAGCTTGCAATATAAAGGGCAACCGCGTGTCAACCTTATAGTAAATAAAGATTCCAGATACTATAACCTGTAAGTATTATGCCTTATGTTACATGTTTGATTGTTGTATAACCATACCAGAAAACTTGTTGGGGGTAAGTAAGAAACAAAAATTTTAAACTTCCGTTGTGCCTTACTTATGTGTTTTGAACCCAACAAAACCCTATAGTGGTATCAGAGCCTAGGCTAGTTCAATGGTTATATAACAATTGAATGACATAATAATATGGATTAAACATAAAATTGGATTAAAATAAGGCTGCTTGAAATCCTACATGTCTTAACAAAATGTTAACCTTTTGATATCACCATAAATTATCTCTTATGCTAACTCGAGGAAGTCATTCCGCTCTAACTCGAACTAAGCCAAAGGTGCGTTGTCCGGCTCATTACACGGTGCACGACTAAGAACGGGTAAAGATGGATGATAGTCGATGCATGTGTTATTGATAATGGTGGGTGATGATAAAGGACTTGTGATTTGATCCCTAAATTAGATTTAGGGCTCGAATGATTTCTTCCCCACCATAGACTAAGAAGTAATCTTTAGTTCGTCTAAGATACTTAAGAATACTCTTGACTGATTTCCAGTGTTCTTCCCTAGGATTCTGTTGGAATTTGCAAGTCATACTAAGTGCAAAGGTCACATCTGGCCTAGTACAGGTCATGTCATACATGATCGATCCTATAGTCGAAGCATATGGGATCTTTTTCATGCGTTCAAGTTCTATAGTATTAGAAGGACTATCCTTCTTAGATAACTTGATGCCTTGTCCCCTAGGTAGACCGCCTTTCTTGGAATTTTCTATAGAAAAATGTCTAAGCACTTTGTCTATGTAGACTGACTGTGATAGCCCCAATAATCTATTAGGTCTATCTCTATAGATCCTAATTCCCAGAATGTAGCAGGCTTCACCTAAATCCTTCATCATGAAGGTACTGGACAACCACTCCTTGACTGAATGCAGGAGAGTTATTGTCTCCCATTATCAATATGTCATCTACATATATGATAATGAAGACAATACTCCCATCCTTGCGTTTACTATAAACACATGGATCCTCTTTACTTCTGACGAAATCAAATGAGTTGATAGCCTTGTCAAAACAAATGTTCCAACTCCTCGAGACTTGCTTAAGCCCATAAATGGACTTTTGTAGCTTGCATATATCATTTGGTTTGGACTCATGCGAAAAACCCTTAAGTTGTTTCATGTACACCTCCTTAACTAGATTACCATTGAGGAAAGCAGTTTTGACGTCCATCTGCCAAATGTCATAGTCATAATATGCAGCAATTGCAAGCAAAATCTGAATGGACTTAATTTTCGCAACAGGTGAGAAGCTTTCATTATAATCGACCCCAGGCCGTTGATTATAACCTTTAGCCACCAATCTTGCCTTATAAATATGTACCTTGCCATATGCATCAATCTTCTTCTTGAAGACCCATTTGCATTCTATGGGTCTAACCAATGTTGGCAAATCAACCAAGTTCCAAACTTGATTTATGTACATCGAGTCCATCTCAGATTTCATGGCTTCTTGCCATCTCTGCAAATCAATGTCTAACATAGCTTCGTTGTAGGTTATAGGTTCATCGTCATCAAGAATATCTATCTCATTGTGTGTTTCAATAAGGATATTAAGTCTTTTAGGCAGACGATTAATCCTAGTGGTCCTACGGAGTGGATTATTCTGCGTTTCAGTGTTTGTTGCATTCTGATTGTGAGAAGGTCTTTGTGTGCTGGACAATCCATCACCTTGAGAGCTTTCATGAATATCATTCTCTTGTATTTCCTGAATGGAATGATGTACAACCATTGTATCACCTTCCATTGGTTGTGTATGAGAGCCTTGCATTTCTGCACTATCTCTCACAGCACCCCCACTAGCTGAAGGGCGTACTCTACGTACCCAATCTTCACCAGATACTCCCACTGAATCCTTGTTTAGGTCATTAGACAAGGGTTCAACTTCTGTGTTATCTTGTGGATCGTGAATTTCTTCAAGTTCTATCTATGTGCAACTATGTTCCTTATAGACATATTCTTCTTTAAGGAAAGTTGTGTTCCTGGAAACAATGACCTTATGTTCTCCAGGAAGATAGAAGTAGTATCCCTTAGTTTCCTTTGGATACCCCACAAAATAATATTTCTCACTTTTAGATTCCAACTTGTCAGTAAGCATCTTCTTTACATATGCAGGGCACCTCAGGGTCGCATGTGTTTAAGTGCTGGCTTCTTGCCGTTCCATATCTCATATGGAGTTTTCTCTACTGACTTTGAAGCAACCCTGTTCATAATATAAATTGAGCTTTGCAATGCATATCCCCAAAGGTATGTTGGTAGAGTTGAGAAACTCAACATGGATCTAACCATATCTAATAGGGTTCCATTTCTCCTTTCAACAACACCATTCATCTGTGGCGTTCTAGGAGGTGTCCACTGTGATTGGACTCCATGAAACTTCAAATAATGTAGAAATTCTTTACTTAAGTATTCACCTTCTCGATCCGATCGAAGTGTATTGATACTTGTTTCAAGTTGCTTCTCTACTTCTGACATGTACTCCTTGAATTTCTCAATGGTTTCAGACTTATGTTTCATAAGATACACATGCCCAAACCTTGTGAAATCGTCTGTAAAAGTGATGAAGTAAGGGAAGCCTCCCTTAGCTTGAGTTAAAAATGGCCCACATACATCAGTATGGACCAACTCAAGTACCTTTTTGGCTCGCACCCCTTTCCCAGAAAGTAGCTTGTTGGTCATCTTTCCTCTCAAGCAAGATTTGCAGTTACCATAGGACACCAAGTCAAATGGTTCGAGGTAGTCTAATTTCCTCAATCTTGCTATCCTTGATTCATTGATATGACCAAGTCTACAGTGCCATAAGTAGGTGGGGTTTCTTGGATTACTTATCTTAGATCGTTTATTTTGCACATTGAAAATTTCACGACTACAATTTAAAATATACAATCCATCCACAAGCGGAGCCTTTCCACAAACAAAACCATTACAAGACAGTACATAACTGCAATTGACAATTAATGAGGAAAACCCCTCAATGTCTAACATTGGGATAAAAATGATATTCCTCGTTAATGAGGGAACAAAATAACAATTATTTAGTTCCAAACAAAAGCCTGAAGGTAAATCTAGTCTATACGTTCCCACGCGTTCAACATGTACTCGTGCTCCATTTCCAACGCACAGGTCCACCTCCCAAGGTCTAACCTTTCTGCTGTTAATTAGGCCCTGTACATTACTACAAATGTGCGAGCCACAAGCGGTATCCAATACCCAGCAGTGGGAATTACTTGTAGACATATTTATTTCAATTACAAACATACCTTGTCCAGTAGAGGTAGAAGCACCTAGTGCTTTGCCTCCTCTTGGAGCTGTGTAGTCCTTCTTTAGAACATGCACTGGCATTTGTCCCCTTTCGTTCAACTTACATTTGAAAGGGTCTCTCAACAGTTCATACTCCATTGTTTGAGACTGTTTTTCATAGACTCTTCAAAGGTTCTAGCTTTTCGTTAGGGTCCATGTTTTCATGTTGCCTCTGTAACTCCATAGTCATGGAAGACAACATTATACATTTTGCCAATGTAGCATCGTTCAAACATTTCTGATAAGCCACCTTGTCAAACAGGGCATACTCATCAGAGTTTTCAGCAGGGACTGTGGGAAATACTGTGTCTAACACATACTCAATTCTTTCTAGTTTTAACACCAATCACAGATTTCTTAACCAGTCAGGGTAATTTGGTCTAGTAAGTTTGTTCATCTCAATCAACATTTTCAATGATAAGCTTGACATCTTTAGTAATCTGAAGAATTAGATAGACCAGAAATCAAATTCAAAATCTATTTCCTATTATACACATTCATTTAGGCTAATCAACAAGGCCTTTTGTTTAATTAGCTCCCACTATTTTAACATACTCTTCGACCCCATGGAAGAATACATACTCATGTCAAATATGGTCATAATGGGTCATGATCCAGGTTCATACTATCTCCGCGTTTGCTGTGGCTGATAACTTCAACAGCACAACCTGGTAGGTCTCTAAACCAATTACAAACAATTTGTAACTCATGTTTGATCAAATTTTCTAAACAGTCGATCTGCGTCCCTCGGCTTGTCCGACACTGTGGCGCCAAGACAGCCTAGCAAGTCAACCCCGTTATGCGACTGCAATTATGTATCTAAGTGTGTTTTGTCTTATAGAGCAAACACTGTGGTGTAAATACTCATGAAGGTTTATCACCTACTTCTACATTTAACATGCATCTATGAAAGAGTCTGAGTCCTCGTAGACTTAGAGCAAATACTGTGGCATAAATACTCATCTCGCCAAAAAGGATTTTGCACTACAATAAATTATAACGGACGACACGTTCATTTCAAATGAGACTTGTATTAAAATTTTGTGGAACATTTTAATTTTCGGGTTTTAACCAAGATCAACTCTTTTATTGATTTTCTTGGTGTTAAGTTAATTATTATTTGGGAATATTTACTCGCATTGTTACATTTTTGTGGTAAAGAAGTACTGGTGCCAATACAATTGCATGGCTGGTCACTATTTTCTAGAAACTATAAGAAACCTCAACGGTATGCACTTGTAAGTTTCAAACATGGCAGCTGCTACGTGTTCCACGATGCGATTTGACAACTTCTACTATTTAAATTGGTAATATATGCCATCTTAGACTTTCGTTTGCTTATGTTGGACAATGATGTAATTTGATTGTTCTCAACAAAGACCAAAGTGTTGACTCGCCAACTATATACATAGTTTGAGGCTATATTTTGTTTCAAGAATTGGTCTCATAAAATTCACAATCTTCATTTCTAACACTATTACATATGTTCCACTTTGATCAATCTACTACCATGTCTGATCAAAATCATCAAGCTATGCCAATTGATCATAATGTTAATCCCTATGGCTATGTGGGCATGATTCGTCATTCTGATGGCTCCATCCCACGTCTACTGGAACATTCTGTCTCTGTAGACACATTGGGATGTTCCCTAGTTCTCACCAAGGATATTGCTATTAACTCCTCAAAGGAACACATGGGCCCGTGTTATCCTCCCTCGTCGAGTACTAAATTCCACCACCACCACCAGTACTGCTAAGATTCCTCTTGTAATCTATTTTCACGGGGGATGATTCATAATCGGAAGTGTAGGTACGCCCATCTTTCAAGGCTTGTACGCGTCGGTTGCTAGTGAAATTCCAGCAGTAGTTATATCAATTGAGTATTGGTAAGCTCATGAGCATCGACTTCCAGCAGCATACGATGATTGCATGGAAGCATTGCATTGGATCAAGAACAAACTGTTAGCCAACTATGCTACTTTTTCCAGATGCTTCTTCATAGGAAAGAGTGATGGATGCAACATAGCATACCACTTGGGAATAAGTTGTAACACCCCGTACTTTCGGGGTGATGTTTTAAAAAAAAAAAAAAAACAAAACAAAAACTAGACGTATGCAAGTAGAACTGAGGCCGAGGAAATTTTGTGATATTTAGGTATTCACATCAAGAGCTTAGTATATAGGAGGATGAGGTCCCAAAATAATTTTGGACTTAATAAGTATGACAATGGGGAGTAATAATAATAGTTGTATGTCCCAAAAGAGGTTATGGACTAGTGCTATATCGTACGATTATGACATTGAGCATATGAAGATTTTATAAATCATTAAGATTTAAGTGAATTGAGATAAAGAATTAATTAGGAGATTATTTAGTTAATATAGAATATAGTGGAGATAAGAAGTAATTAATAAAGTTGGTGGGTATATGCTAACTAGGGACCTTACACGTGGGGCCTTGTAAGGAAATCAAGTAGTGACTAACTTTTCTAAAATAGGTGGTGTCATCCTTATATTTAACTACTTAAAGTAAGTAAGAGACATGCGGTCCTCATTATTCATGAAGTAACCACTATATATTTATAAATAAGACATCATCTTGCTCATTTAGAAAGTTAAAAATTGAATTTTATTTTGCTAAATTAGTGTATATATCTACACCAAAACATGACCAACAACTCTTATATCATCTTTGTCACGATCCAAACCGGAGGGCCGCGACGGGCATCCGGACCTTACCTGTCCAAGTGCCGCTCTTCCTATACTTACCAGCTGTTAGGTAGATTTTATTACTATTTTAGAGTGTGTTTTAGGAGTCTTTTGTTTGTCTTTTAGTTATTTTGTGCAGTATTATGCGTGTGTTGTGTGTTTTCAGGTTTTAAGAAATTCAGAAAGGAATAAGGTGAATCCAAAGGAAATAGGTGGTTATTAAGGACAAAAATGCATAGCTGGTCTCAAGAGATAAGTCAAAGAAGCCCTGGAAAGCTCGGAAAGCAATTTAATCGAATTCCGGACGAAGAAGGCTGAAGAGCCGCGACGCAACAAGCTGAAGAGCCGCAGCGCCAAACACTAGCATTGTGGCGCCCCTTAGGCAGTGAGCACATGATCTCTAAAAGCGAATTAGCATCGCGACGCTCAAATAGCTGAGCCACGGCGCCGACGACGTCAGGGCAACGAAAAACCTAAATTTAACAAGGGCAAAAAGGTCCATTTTTGGGGTTTTTCGTGATATATATTGGGGAAACGTTTCTCTGAGGGACATAACACTTTGGAGGCAATAAATAAGAAAACAAGAAGCCATTAGAGACATCTATTGTTCAAGTTCTTTTTCTTTTCTTTACTTTAATTCAGTTTATGTTGAATACTAAGTTAATTAGTTTTCTTAGCATGTCTAGGAGCTAATTACTTTATTAGGGTTTTCCGTCGAATCACTTGAAACTCTATTATGATTTAATGCATTGTTAATTTTCTTCTTTATCTATTAAAATCTATTCAACTTGCGTTTATTGAATGAGAATTAATTGACCTTTAGTTTTCATTATCTATATGATTTCAAATCGAGATCTGAAAAGGGAGATTTGAATATGCTATAGTTGATTAGACGTAGGTTTAATCTTTAACGAGAGTATCATAATTGCCTGTGTAGCGTTTTAGGTTATTGATCTTAATTCTCATATGTAGTCGAACTTATCATAGAAATATAAAAAGTTCTCACTTAGGTTAAGTTTTTATATGTCCTAACCGGAATATAGAACATCTCAGTTAACCTGCTATCTTAATAAGAAGAAGAATTGTTAGTCTTGCATTAATGAATGATAAAGTGAAAAGTTGAGGAGATTGGAAACCCTAATTCCTTCATTACTGAATTATATATCATGTGTTTTCATTGCTATTTTATTTTAGAAATTCATGTTAGTTTGTTAATTCTTTAGTTAGAAATCATCACTTATATTCGTTAGCCAAATAGAAACTAAAGATTAGTTAATTGGTACTTGATAAATCAGTCTCTGTGGACGATACTCGGTCTTACCGAAATTTATTACAAATTGCGATACGTACACTTGCATAGCATCTAAAAATACCGCAACAAGTTTTTGGCGCCGTTGCCGGGGACTGAAGTATTATCAATATCAGAATAATTTTTCTTATTTCTAATTTGGTCGTTCCTATAACACATTTTATTATTATTATTTTTTTTAATCTGCGTGCAGTGTGTGTGATCATTTTTAGGTAGCTTTTATATATGCGAAGCAGAAGAGGAGCAGACATCCTTGTTTCTCTGAATCCTGAGATTGAGAAAGCGTGCAAGCAGAATCAAAGAAACAAGAGAGTTGGTATCTTAACCGAGGATATGACAAACCATTAAAATAATGATGGGTTGAATAGAAGGGTGCCAGAAATGGTACAGGAGCAAGCTCAGAATCCCGCTATGAGAAGCTTACGTGATTATATACATCCAACCATAACAGGCGTGCAGACTTGTATAAGACCACCAGCTGTAGAGGCAAATAATTTTGAGATTAAGACAGCAATCCTGCAGATGGTCCAGAACACAGTTCAGTTTGGGGGTTTGCCCTCTGAAGATCCACATATGCACTTGGCCAATTTCTTGGAGTTATGTGCAACATTCAAATACAATGGTGTGACTGATGATGCCATTAGATTGAGGATCTTCCCATTCTCACTAAGGGACCGAGCCAAAAGCTGGTTGAACTCTCTGCAAGCTAACTCCATCACTACATGGCAAGACCTGACTCAAAAGTTTCTTGAAAAATTCTTCCCTCCATCAAAGGCTGCTAAGCTAAGGGGAGATCTAAACAACTTCTATCAGCTCAAAGGAGAATCTCTATATGATGCTTGGGAAAGATTTAAAGAGTTGCAAAGGAAATGTCCTCATCATGGGCTTGAGCAGTGGATGTTAGTCCATAATTTTTACAATGGGTTGTGTGGTACGACCCGTACAATAATTGATGCTGCTTCTGGAGGGACATTCATGAACAAGAGTGCTAATGAGGCGTATGAGCAGTTGAAAGATATCACAACAAATAACCATCAGTGGTCCGATGAAAGGCCGACTAACAACAGAAAGGTGGCTGGAGTTCATGAGTTAGATGCCATCACCGCGTTAACTGCTCAAGTTACTTCTTTGACAAAGCAATTACAGCAGAATACTATGACAACCAATATTGTTCAGATGCAAGTGGTTTGTGAAATTTGTTGAGGACCACATACTTTTGATCATTGCATAGCAGTGGATCCCAACAATGTACCTATGGACCAAGCTGAGGTTCAGGCAGTTGGGAATTTTCAGAGGCCCTACAACAACCCATTCTCCAACACTTACAATCTTGGGTGGAGAAATCACCCTAATTTTTCATAGAGAAACAGCTAGAACCAGCAGCCACAATTCTAAGGGCAGTATCAACAAAACAATCAAAAACAACCTATAAGTCAAGCTTCGTCATTTCAGCAACCCAAACCACAAGTTCAACAAGCTAAACCCAATGAATTGCAAGCAGTCTTGTTAACTCTCACCAATTCTCAGACTCAGTTCATGACTAAAATAAGATCTTATATTTGAAAGATGGAAACACAAGTAGGTCAGCTAGCAAATATGTTAAACAACAGATCGCAGGGGAATATCCCTAGTAATACTGTTGTAAATTCGAAGACGTAATGTCAGGCTATAAATTTGAGAAGAGGTAAGCAAGTTGAACCAGTTGCACCTCTACCATCTACGAAGAAGACATACAAATTGAGTGAGATATCTAATTCAGAGAAGGAAGGGGTTACTGAAGATCACCCACGTGGGAAAGGCACCACCAGCAGTGAGTAATGAGCTTCAAATCAGAATTCCATACCCGCAGAGGCTTAAAAAAAATCTTTGGATAAATAATTTTCCATGTTGTTGGAAATATTCAAGAAGCTGTACATAAATATTCCATTTGTTGAAGTCTTATAGCAAATGCCCAGTTATGTAAAATTCATGAAAGAAATTCTCTCTAAAAAGAAAAAAATGAGAGATTATGAGACTGTGACATTAACTGAAGAGTGTAGCGCCATTTTGCAAAAGAAGCTTCCCCAGAAGTTGAGAGATCCAGGGAGATTCACTATTCCCTGCACTATTAGGAATTTTGAGTGCCAACATGCTCTATGTGATTTGGGGGCAAGTATCAACCTGATGCCCTTATCTGTGTTTCGTAGACTTAGTTTGGGTGAAGCTAGGCCTACAACAGTTACCTTGCAGTTAGCAGATCACTCGATCAAGCATCCACAGGGAATTATTGAGGATGTGTTAGTTAAAGTGGACAAATTCATTTTTCCTGCTAAGTTTATTGTCCTTGACATGGAGGAGAATGCTGATGTGCCCATAATTCTTGGGAGACCATTTTTAGCCACACGACAAGCACTTATAGATGTTCAGAAGGGTGAGTTGAGACTCCGAGTGCAGGGCAAAAAGGTGGTCTTCAATGTATTCAAGTTGATATCGTATCCAAGAGCAAGTGACAACTGTTTTTCTGTTGATGTAATTGACAAAGTGGTTGTTGAGGAAAGCTTCAAGAGTACTAATGCTCTTGAAGTAGCATTAACACAATGCGAAGACGATGAGATCAGGCTTTCAATTGAGGCGCAACGGAGGTTGAACCCAACTATAAAGGAGGTGATGAGAAAAGAGATCTTAAAATGAAGAGGAAATCTGCGTCCGACTAAAATGACGTTAAACGACAGCGCTATTGGGAGGAAACCCAATATTTTAATTATGTTATTTTGTTTTGTTTTGTTTTGTCTTATTTTGACCAATCTCATTGTCCTGCTATTTCTTGTTATGTGTTGTTTATTATTAGGTGAATTGTGAGATGTCCTCTACAGTACCAGCCCTAGCAGCCACCGCCACCACCATTCTGAATCGCTTAGCTGCAGTTTTAGTAAGTCTTCTTACTATTGCTTTATTTATCACATTGTGGCCAATGTGTTGAATAGGTTTGGGGGGGGGGGGAGTCTTACTGTTTTGTGTTAATAGTTTGTGTTAAGTTATTTGTTAGTTTGTGTCTTGTGTCAATGAATCAAGTTAATAATAATAGCCCATGAGATTGAGTGTACACATGTGATAGAGTTGGATGAAATTGATAGCCATGAAATGCATAAATCTGTGTGCTTAAGTTGGATAGGTCTTAAGTTTCTTTAATTATTAATAAGTATAAAAAGTTGATCATGAATGATTGAATTTTGGTTTGAGGAAAGATGGTGGAAAGTTCTAGAACTTTCTTGCTTGCTATTTGAGACGAAATCATAGATGATGCATGCTTAGGAAAATGATTTAGGCTATTTTTGGAATGATTGAGCCTTTCAAGCCACCCTTGATTACATTAATCCCTAATTATCCTCTTTGAGCCTTAAGTAACCCTTTTTTGATTGACACCTATTCTGAGCCTACTTGAAATCCTTTACAAATATTTTTCCTCCCCTTGAATTCCATGAGCATATAAGTATATGATTGGGGGATTGGCACTTTGTAATTGGTATTTTAAATTGAGTGCTATCAATAGAAGAGCGGGAAAAAAAAGAATACACTACACTTCCCTGGTACATACATTGAAAAACAAGTTTGGGGGTGTAGTTCGAAAAGAAAAGAAAATTTGGGGATTGATTTTGGTTTATAGCGTGAATATAGAGTTGGGGTGATTGGTTTCTATGCTTATGGTAACTTTGAGCCTAAATGACATTTCATCTACCCGTGCCTAAGCCTATCGTCATAACCTATAAAAGTCCTATTGATTCTTGAACATGTGTTGTCTAAATTAGTAGAGAATAGCAAGTTAGCAAGCCTATAGAATTTTGGCCTGATGGAATGTTGGTGAGAATTCATTGTGCACAAGCTAATATTGAATGCTTGGTTATTTCAATAATCATGGTCGAGTGGTCATATGCATTAATAACTTTAAGCAAATTTGAAGATTATCCGACTTGAAATTCTAGATAGCAAATTAGTGGCTAGAATGTTTAGGAAGATTTTATTGCACGTTGTTCATGATCTTCGAGGCATAATCTATTGTGGTTGACTTGATTCATTTTTTATGAGTTTGTGTGTTTTTCTTTTTAGGGTGTCTAGAGTTCTTTACTGGAGAACGAGTAAAGTTTAAGTTTGGGGGTGTTAGCAAGGTAGATTATAGTACTGTTTTAGAGTATGTTTTAGGAGTCTTTTGTTTGTCTTTTAGTTGTTTTGTGCAGTATTATGCGTGTGTTGTGTGTTTTCACGTTTTAAGCGATTCAGAAAGGAATAAGGCGAATCCAAAGGAAATAGGCGGTTATTAAGGACAAAAATGTATAGCTGGTCACAAGAGATAAGTCAAAGAAGCCCTGGAAAGCTCGAAAAGCAATTTAATCGAATTTCGGACGAAGAAGGCTGAAGAGCAGTGATGCAACAAGCTGAAGAGCCGTGGCGCCCAACACTAGCACTGTGGCATCCCTTAGGCAGTGAGCACACGATCTCCAAAAGAAAATTAGCGTCGCATCGCTCTAATAGCTGAGCCACGGCACCTACAACGTTAGGGCAGCGAAAAACCTAAATTTAACAAGGGCAAAAAGGTCCATTTTGGGGGTTTTTTGTGATATATATTGGGGAAACGTTTCTCTGAGGGACGTAACACTTTGGAGGCAATAAACAAGAGAACAAGAAGCCATTAGAGACATCTATTGTTCAAGTTCTTTTTCTTTTCTTTACTTTAATTCAGTTTATGTTGAATACTAAGTTAATTAGTTTTCTTAGCATGTCTAGGAGCTAATTACTTTATTAGGGTTTTCCGTCGAATCACTTGAAACTCTATTATGATTTAATGCATTGTTAATGTTTTTCTTCATCTATTAAAATCTATTCAACTTGCGTTTATTGAATGAGAATTAATTGGCCTTTAGTTTTCATTATCATCGAGATCTAAAAAGGGAGATTTGAATATGCTATAGTTGATTAGACGTAGGTTTAATCTTGAACGAGAGTATCACGATTGCCTGTGTAACGTTTTAGGTTATTGATCTTAATCCTCATATGTGGTCGAACTTATCATAGAAATATAGAAAGTTCTCACTTAGGTTGAGTTTTCATATGTCCTAACCGGAATATAGAACATCTCAGTTAACCTGCTATCATAATAAGAAGAAGAATTGTTAGTCTTGCATTAATGAATGATAGAGTGGAAAGTTGAGGAGATTGGAAACCCTAATTCCTTCATTACTGAATTAAATCTCGTGTGTTTTCATTGCTATTTTATTCCAGAAATTCATGTTAGTTTGTTAATTCTTTAGTTAGAAATCATCACTTATATTCGTTAGCCAAATAGAAACTAAAGATTAGTTAATTGGTACTTGATAAATCAGTCTCTGTGGACGATACTCGGTCTTACCGAAATTTATTTCAAATGGCGATACGTACACTTGCGTAACATCTAGAAATACCGTAACACCAGCTAACCGAAATCAATCATGGCCACAAGGGCCGTTACCGAATGTTCAGCTGACACACATATTACAGCCGACAGGGTCATACACAACTACTACACACAGGACATCTGTTTACAAGCTTCTAAAGAATATATTACATCACAAGGGCAGGACATGGTCCTGCCATACCCTAAGTGCATATGCAAAATAACATACCACGATCAGACTGCAACTCTGAAATAAGTAGAGTGCTCCAATATCAGCTGAACCAACAACATACTAATGCGAATTGTCGTCCTATCTATCCGAACCTGCGGCAATGAAACACAACGTCCCCAAACAAAAGGGACGTCAGTACGACTGATGTACTGAGTATTTTAGGCATAAGAAATATCATCACAAAGATACATAATAATCTAAAACAGAGACAGTCGACAAGTATAGCTGATAAAATTAGCCGATAACACTAACAACCGACAGAAATGGCTAACCAACAGTAAATTCCTCTGAGGGCCCTAATACATATGCCTAAATGTTATGCACAATGCAAATGCGGTATACATATAAGTATTGGCCACACAAGGGCATCTTCTTGTCTATAACAACCTATGTGGGGGCATCATTTTATTATCATATTGGCCACACAAGGGCATCAATATTGGCCTCTTCGGGCTCTTTCGTGATAGTCTGTATCAGCTGCACGTGGTGTGCGTATATAACGCCTTCCCTTTCCCCATATCCCCTACATATATATAATATTTACCTTATAGTAGTGTGCATAGCACATGTGGGTCCAGGGTAATATATGAATATAATGCAAATGAAAATGCATGAATGACAATAAAACATTTTGAGTGACATAACATCCTTGTACCTTCGGCTAACACTGTGAATATCAATATCTTTTCTGTATGCCTCAATAATGACTTAGGAACATATTTAGACATGATTTTAACATAGGAATCAATAACATGAATATTCTTAACTACTAGGAGTAGAATAATTTATGGAATAATATGGTTATATTTCGTTACATGGAACATGCCAAAAGAAAGAAGTAATTTGCCTTAACATACCTTGAATCCAAGCTTAATAACTCGAAATTGAACTTAAGATGGAAACTTCAATTATTGTTGTTGCACTTGTATCCTAGTACTACTCCCTTTTCGTACATTTCCTAATTGAGGTAAATTGTATTGTTTCTGTTTTTTTTACAAAAAAAAGGGTTAGAACTGAAATTACAACGTTTGGTTCAGTTTCTTGAAGTTTTAAAAAAAATTACTTTGCTTGGGTCAAAGGAGAGTTTGTTTCTTCAATCATTAACTTGAAAGAATGGTTCAGATTAATGAATTGTATCCTTTTAGCTATGAAATTCTAGCAATAGTTGGAGGAGTCTCTGGAAAATGCATAACGATTTACTCCCTTCCCCTTATAACATGCCTTAAGTTAGCATTAATGAATGCTCATGATTTGGTCTCCCACTTAGCCAATTCTTTGGCGGTGGAGCACCCTTAATCAACGCCACATACACACCAACATGCACTATACTTCATTAATTAAGTGACTTGCTTCCATATAATTTATCAATCACACACCTAATTTATTTCGTGATCCCAATTCACTTAAATCTTAATAACTTATAAGACCTTCATATACTTAATGTCATAATTTTATGGTATGACACTAGTCCATAACGTCTTTATGCACACACCAAATTTATTTCCGATCCCCGTCGTCCCACTTATTACCTCCAAAATTATTTCGGGACTGCATTATTTTATATGCTAAGCTCTTGATTAGCATACGTTAATATGCCATAAATTCCCCGAGGCCCGAGTCCACTTACCTACGTTTAGGTGCTCAAATCATCATCCAAAATTACGGGATGTTATAATGTTGCTCATATTGATAGTTACTGCATAAAAGATTTCAAATTGCAAATTAGTATATCTATACCAAAACATGCTCAGCATCCCGTGAGAATTTCTTTTGGCTAGCAAATTCTTAAGAATTTGTGTAGAAACAGTAGCCTACTCTTGGGAATTCAAGTTGAAGGGAGAAAATTAAATTTCCATTAAGCACGTGAAAAACCAACCCTTCGACATGTTATTGTTGAAAGAGCGGGCTGGTTCCAACGCCATTTGAGATTGACTTGTAAAGGAGGTTGATTTCATTATCATCGTAAAAGGTATGTTGAGGCAAATAATTTCTTCTTTTGGCATGTTCCGTGTAACGAGACGTAAACATAATATTATCCCATAAATGATTCTACTCTTAGTAGTTAAGGATATTCATGTTATTCATTCCTATTATCAAAACATGTCTAAATATGTTCCTAAATCCTTATTGAGGTATATGGGAAAGATGTTAGTGTTCATAATGTTAGTCGGAGGTAAAGCGATATTACATCACTCCGACAAACTTATAGTATCTTATTGTCATATCATTCATGCATTACATACATGTGCATATCTTGACCTCAAAATGAGTTATATACTCTACTATATGTATTTATTATATATGTATGAGGTATGGGAGAAGGGAAGACGTTATATACGTACACTACCTGCAGCTGGTATAGATATACATGATAATTATTATGCCTACAGAGACCGATATGATATGATGGGATGCCCACAGAGGCTTGATGGTGTTATATACACAGATGTATATGCGTGACCACATTGTGTATGGCATTTAGGCATATTATGGCCCGAGAGGCATTTTACACAAACATGATACTTATGCATATTATGGCCTTCAGAGGCATCCTACACAGACATGGTACTTAGGCATATTATGGCCCTCAGAGGCATTCACTACTGGTTGGTTGTTTCTTGTCTCAGTTTACTTTTATGTCTCTGTCATGCTATTCTTCATGCCTGACATACTCGGTACATCAGTCGTACTGACGTTTCTTCTGTCGGGGGACGCTGCGTTTCATCCCCGCAGCCCTACGTAGGCAAAGCGATGATCCACAATAGTAAGTTGTTGACTCAGCAGATATTGGAGTACTTCCTTTGTTTTGGAGAGGCGACCTAATCTCGATATGGTGTTTTTGCAGGTACATATGGGTATGTCGGGGCCCTGTCTCGACCTTATGATGTTGCGTACTCTTTTAAAGGCTTGTAGACAGTGTTCTTGTGTATAGCAGTCAGGTATGGCCTTGTCGGCCCTAGTATGTGTATATATGCATGGGTTGAGTCCTTCTGTTAGTAAGCTTTTACATAGCATCCTTCCAGTTATTATGTCTCTGCGCCAACAGAGTACCTCATAACGGATATATGATTAGTGGTACGCGACAAGGTCTGGGTGCCCATCATGACCCTCCAGTTTGGGTCATGACAAACTTGGTCTCAGAGCAGGTCTGTCGTAGAGAGTCTACAAGTCGTTTCTAGTAGAGTCTTGTTTATGGGTGTGTTGTACACCACACTTATAGACAGGAGGCTACTGGGCATTTAGGATGATTACTTTCCCTTCTTGTTCTAGATCGTGCAGTAGAGCTGAGTTATAAGCATTTCACTTCTAATCCGTCTCCAGTTTTTGATTCCAGTAATGCCTACAACTAGGAAGAAGTTCCAGAGTATGATGATGTTGAATATGATTCCAGGCGAGGGTAGCAGCCGAGTGCCACCCTCTAACGAGGGCCAGAGTGAGACCCACATTGCAACTTCTTCGTATGATTCCCCCAGTCCATCACCTATAGAGGGGCGTAGTGGGGCTGCAGTACCCTCAGTTCCTCCATCTGATACTCCAGATGTGGATCTTGATATGCCAAGTGCTTTACAGTTATTGACTCAATTTGTGGTCGCTCAGACCCAACGTCAGGTTCCAGTCCTTCTAATAGGGCTGCTAGCGCGAGAGCTCGGGATTTCATCAACTTAGACCCTCCGGTATTCACGAGATCGGACCTGAACACGGACCCCGCAGAATTTTCTAGATCAAATACATCGTACCTTGCGGGTAATGGTTACTACCGATACTGAGTCGGTAAAGTTCGCTCCTTATAGACTGCGGGATATCGCGGTGACTTGGTATGAGACATGGAAGCATTCTAGGGGACCTCGTGCTCTACTAGCATGATGGAGAGAGTTTTCAGAGGCCGTCTTACAACATTTTCTACCGGTCAAGCTTTGACGGGCTAGGCAGGATAGGTTTCTACGTCTTGAGCAGGGTAATATGAGTGTTCGAGAATATAGCTTGCAGTTTAATTCATTGGCCAGATATGCTCCTACGGTTCTTAGTTGAGATGAGTGACCGGGTACTAGGTTTGTTACTGACTTGGGGCCGCACTTGGTCAATGAGTGTACTACGACTTCTCTCAATCTGAATATAGATATTGCTCGCATTCAGGCTTATGCACAGAATCTAGACGATAGTAAGAAATAACAGCGGGTAGATCGAGAGCGTGATAAGGGCCAACATAAGATGGGCTCAATCTGTAGGTGATGTAGGAGAGTTCAAAGGTGGGCCTAGGTCACAAATTTATAGACGCCCATCCTACCCGACAGCTAGCGCATCATTACTGTTTTCAAGGTCGATGGTTGATCGGTTTGTTCAAACTGGACCAGGTCAGAGTTCACGAGCATCAGGGTCTTATTATATAGGGGATTCTAGTCTGATGAGGCCGTTGGTGGCTCGATGCGTGCAGTGTGGTAAGGTTTATCCGGGACTGTATCAACAATGGTTATATGGGTGTTATTCTTGTGGTTAACCTGGTCATATTATGTGATAATGCCCGGCAAGAGGCAGCAGTGTTAGGGCCTAGCCAGTCGGATCTGCAGCAATTTTATCATATTCAGTATGCCCATCAAGGCAAAGTCATCAGACATCATCCGGTCGAGGCAGAGGTAGGGGTAGAGCAACCAGTTTCGGTGGTGGCCAGAATCGCATTTACACATTGATGGGTCGACAAGATCAGGAGTCCTCACCTGATGTTATTACAGGTATATTATCAGTCTTTTCACATAATGTGTATGCGATGTTAGATCCAGGTTCCAATCTATCATATATCATCCATTTTATTGCCTGTAAATTTGGTATGGAGCCTGAGTTGATAAGAGATCCATTAGTGGTATCTACACTAGTTGGTGAGTCAGTAGTTGCTAGACGGGTCTATCGAAATTATGCAGTATTATTTTGTAGCCATTAGACCCTAGCGGATTTGGTAGAACTAGAGATGGTTGATTTTGATGTTATTATGGGCATGGATTGGCTGGCATCGTGCTACGCTAATGTTTATTGCCAAACAAATATTGTTAGATTTCAGTTCCTAGGTGAGCCAGTCATTGAATGGAAGGGTAATACGCCGCCGCCAAAAGGTAGGTTTATTTCATACCTTAAGGCAAGAAAGATGATCTCCAAAGGTTGCATATACCATCTTGTTCGGGCTAGAGATGTCGAAGCCAAACCACCTACTTCTCAATAAATTCTGATAGTTAATGAGTTTCTTGATGTATTTCCATACGAACTTCCGGGCCTCCCTCCCGAAAGGGAGATTGAGTTCGGTATAGATGTGTTGCCAGACACTCTACCAATATCTATTCCTCCTTATAGAATGGCTCCAGCTGAATTGAAAGAATTAAAAGAGCAATTAAAAGATCTGCTTGAGAAAGGATTTATTAGGCCCATCATATCTCCTCCGGGTGCGCCAATATTGTTTGGACGAAAGAAATATGGCTCATTACGGATGTGTATTGACTATCGGCAGCTGAATAAAGTTACTATTAAAAACAAGTATCCTCTTCCCTGAATTGACGACTTGTTTGACCAGTTACAAGGTGCGAGATGTTTCTCAAATATCGACCTAAGGTCAGGGTACCATCAGCTAAGGGTCAAAGAGAAGGACATTCCGAAAACGGCTTTCAGAACAAGGTATGGCCACTTCGAGTTCTTAGTGATGTCAGTCGGGCTCACATACGCGCCGACAACATTTATGGATCTAATGAACAGCGTGTTTCGCCCATTTATGGATGTATTTGTGATAGTATTTATAGATGATATTTTGGTTTACTCTCACTCGGAGGTGGAGCATGTGGATCATTTGCGGACAGTACTACAGACGCTCCGGGATCATAAGTTGTATGCTAAGCTCTCCAAGTGAGAGTTTTTATTGAATTCAGTGGCTTTCTTTGGGCATATAGTGTCAGATGAAGGTATAAGATTTGACACTTAGAAGATTAAAGTAGTGAAGAATTGGCCGAGGCCCACGACTCCATCAGAGGTTCGCAGCTTTCTGGGGCTTAGCCGACTATTATAGGAGGTTTGTAGAAGGGTTTTCTACCATATCAACACCATTAACAAAGTTGACATAAAAGGCCATAAAGTTCCAGTGGTCCGATGCATCTGAGTAGAGCTTATAAGAGTTAATAGATAGACTAACATTGGACCAGTTCTTACTCTCCCAGAGGGTCCAGGAGGCTACGTTGTGTATTGTGATACCTCGGGAGCAGGTTTAGGATGCGTGCTAATGCAACATGGTAATGTTATTACCTATGCTTCAAGGCAATTGAGAAAACATGAGAAAAACTATCTAGTGCATGACTTGGAGTTGGCCGCAATGATCTATGCACTGAAAATTTGGTGGCACTAAATGTATGGTGTTCATGAAGACATTTTCACGGATCATAAAAGTCTGCAATACATATTTAAATAGAAAGAGTTAAACTTGAGACAAAGGAGGTGTCTTGAATTATTGAAGGATTATGATGTGGACATCCTATATATCCCGGTAAAGCTAATATTGTAGTAGAAGCGCACAGTCGTAAGCCGATGGTCAGCTCAATGCCAGTGCAGGTCGAGATGAAGGAATAAGTAAGAGAGCTCCATCAGTTAGCTAGTTTGGGAGTCCGACTAATGGATTCGGAGGATGGTGGCTTTGTGATTCAGAATATGTCGGAGTCGTTCCTCATATCAGAAGTTAAGGAACGTTAGTGGGAAGACCCAGTTTGGAAAAAATTAGAAAGGGCATTCAATAGAAGAAGACCTCAACCTTTAAGATTGACGAACATGGGGTTCTCAAGCACCATGGCCGTTTATGTGTTCCAAATGTAGTGGGTTACGAGATGAGATTATGATGGAGGTCCATTGCTCACGATATTCCATTCATCCTGGATCTACTAAGATGTATCATGATCTTAAGGGTATCTATTAGTGGAAGGATACGAAGAGGAGCATTGCGGAGTTTGTAGCTCAGTGTCCTAATTGTTAGCAAGTAAAAATAAAGCATCAAAAGCCCGGTGGCTTAGCTCAGAACATTGAGATTCCAATGTGGAAATGGGAAGTGATTAATATGGATTTCGATATGGGTTTACGTCACTCCTATCAAAAGTTTGATTCTATTTGGGTAATTGTTGATAGACTGACCAAATCAACTCATTTTCTGGCTGTCAAAACTACTTATACAGTCGAGGACTACGCGAAGTTGTATGTTAAGGAGATTGTTCGCCTTTATGGTGTGTCTATCTCTATTATATCTGACCGAGGTGCACAATTTATAGCTAACTTCTGGAAATCATTTCAAAAAGGTTTGGGCACCTAAGTTAATCTTAATACAACTTTCAACCCTCAGACAGGCGGGCAAGCTGATCGTACAATTCAGACGCTCGAGGACATGCTACGAGCTTGTGTATTAGACTTTAAGGGAAGTTGGGATCACCATTTACCCCTTATTGAGTTTGCGTACAATAATAAGTATCATGCTAGCATTAAAATGGCTCCATACGAGGCTTTGTATGGACAAAAATGTTGATCTCTTATCGGATGGTTCAAAGTAGGCGAATCAGAATTATTTGGACCTGACCTGGTGCACCAAGCCATAGAGAAGGGGAAGCTTATCCACGAACGGTTGTTAACCGCTCAGAGCCGTCAGAAGTCGTATTCAGATATGCGACGGTGAGACTTAGAGTTTCAGGTAGATTATTGGGTCTTTCTGAAGATCTCGTCTATGAAGGGGGTAATGAGATTTGGGAAAAAGGGAAAGCTCAGCCCAAGGTATATTAGGCCTTCTCGCATAACTCGATGAATCTGCCAAGTAGCTTACGAATTGGACTTGCCTTAGAGTTTCAGGTTTTCCATGTTTTTATGTTAAAAGCGTGTATTGAGGATCCTTCCCGGATTATACCAATTTACGATGTGAAGGTTACAAAGGATCTATCATATGAAGAGGTTCCTATTGCTATCTTAGAAGAAATGACATGGGAGGCGGAAGAGGAGATGAAACACAAATATCCATACATATTTCAGACCAACGTCAAAGTTCCGTCAAAAGCATAGGGTGAGTTCTAATTCCTAATATTATAATTAATGCTTACGGACCATGTGAGGTCTGATGTAATCATATTTATTATATTATATGGCTCCATGAAAAGATGTTGTTATATTTTCAGGCTACGTGACGGGGATTAGATATGTCACCCCAACATTCGATGACAAATGTTTCTAAGGGGGATAGGACGTAACACCCCGTACTTTCGGGCGATGTTTTAAAAAAAAACAAAAAAACAAAAGCTAGACGTATGCAAGTAGAACTGAGGCAGAGGAAATTTTGTAATATTTAGGTATTCACATCAAGAGCTTAGTATATAGGAGAATGCGGTCCTAAAATAATGTAGGACTTAATAAGTATGACAATAGGGATTAATAATAATAGTTGTAAGTCTCAAAAGAGGTTATGGACTAGTGTTATATCGTACGATTATGACATTGAACATATGAAGGTTTTATAAGTCATTAAAATTTAAGTGAATTGAGATAAATAATTAATTAGGAGTTTATTTAGTTAATATAGAATATAGTGGAGATAAGAAGTAATTAATAAAGTTGGTGGGTATATGCTAACTAGGGAACTTACACGTGGGGCCTTGTAAGGAAATCAAGTAGTGACTAACTTTCTAAAATAGGTGGTGTCATCCTTATATTTAACTACTTAAAGTAAGTAAGAGACGTGTGGTCCTCATGATGATTAAGTAACCACTATATATTTATATATAAGACATCGTCTTGCTCATTTAGAAAGTTAATATATAGGATTTTATTTTGCTAAATTAGTGTATATATCTACACCAAAACATGACCAACAACTCTTATATCATTTTGCTCATATTGGTAGTTACTGCATAAAAGATTTCATATTGCGAATTAGTATATCTACACTAAAACATGCTCAACGTCCCGTGAGAATTTCTTTTGGCTAGCAAAATTCCTAATAATTTGTGTAGAAATAGTAGCCTACTCGTGGGAATTCAAGTTGAAGGGAGAACAACCAACCCTTCGACATGTTATTGTTGAAAGAGCAGTCGAGTTCCAACGCCATTTGAGATTGACTTGTAAAGGAGGTTGATTTCATTATCATCGTAAAAGATATGTTGAGGCAAATTATTTCTTCTTTTGGCATGTTCCGTGTAACAAAACATAAACATAATATTATCTCATAAATGATTCTACTCTTAGTCGTTACGGATAATCATGTTATTCATTCCTATTATCAAAGCATGTCTAAACATGTTCCTAAATCCTTATTGAGGTATATGGGAAAGATGTTAGTGTTCATAATGTTAATCGGAGGTAAAGCGATATTACATCACTCCGACAAACTTAGAGTATCTTATTGTCATATCATTCATGCATTACATACATGTACATACCTTGACCTCAAAAGGAGTTATATAATCTACTATATGTATGCATTATATATGTATGGAGTATGGGAGAAGGGAAGTCATTATATACGCACACCACCTGCAGATGGTACAGATATACACGATAATGATTATACCCACAGAGACCGATATGATATGATGGGATGTCCACAGAGGCTTGATGGCGTTATATACGCAGATGTATATGCGTGACCACATTGTGCATGGCATTTAGGCATATTATGTCCCGAGAGTCATTCTACACAAACATGATACTTATGCATATTATGGCCCTCAGAGGCATCCTACACAGACATGGTACTTAGGTATATTATGGCCCTCAGAGGCATCACTACTGGTTGGTTGTTTCTTGTCTCAATTTACTTTTATGTCTCTGCTATGCTATTATTCATGCCTGGCGTACTCGGTACATCAATCGTACTGACGTCCCTTCTATCGGGGGACGTTGCGTTTTATGTCCGGAGGCCCATGTAGGCAAGTCGATGATCCATATTAGTAAGTTGCAGACTCAGCGGATATTGGAGCACTCCCCTTGTTTCGGAGTGGCGGCCTAATCTCGGTACGGTGTTTTTGCATGTACATATGGGTATGGCGAGATCCTATCCCGACCTTATGATGTTGCGTACTGTTTTAGAGGCTTGTAGACAGTGTCTTATGTATAGCAGTCAGGTATGGCCTTGTCGGCCTTGGTATCTACATATATGCATGGGTTGAGTCCTTCTGTTGGTAAGATTTTACATAGCATCCTTCCAGTTATTATGTTTGTGCGCTAACAGAGTACCTCGTAATGTCCCTCGTGGCCCATGATTAATTATGATTAGATGTTACATATATGATTAGTGGTACCTGGCAAGTAAGGTCCGGGTGCTCGTCATGACCCTCCGGTTTGGATCGTGACATAAATGCTACGGCGAGTTGGGATAACCTCAAGCCTTTGGAAATCAAGGGGCTAATATTGAATCAACCTTTCTTTGGTGGGAAAGAAAGGACACAATCAGAAGTAAAATTGGCTAATGACAAGATATTACCCCCAATTGTAAGTGATATCATGTGAGAGTTAGAACTGCCTGAAGGCACTGACCGCGACCACGAGTATTCAAATCCAATGGTGGGGATTAAATCAAATCCGAACCTATTTGATCAATTAAAATTATTGGGCTGGAAGATCTTGGTGACTGGTTGTGATGGTGATCCTATGAATGACCGCCAAATTAACCTGGTAACGGTCTTGAAAGAATTGAGCGTTCAAGTAGTGTGTAGTTTCACTCATGGATCATATCACGGGTCGGAGGTACATGATTCTTTGAAAGCTAAGGAATTTCCCTAGTTGTAAAGGAATTTGTGACAGCTTAATCACTTTTGTGGAAATTGATTAATAAGGGAGATACTTTTCTCATCACCACTATTTTCCTTGAATAGTATGACAAAGTTAAAATGTTTGGCTGATTCTGTTACGAAAGTGTAAAGTACCGTATGTAAGTTATTTAAGAGAATTCGAAGTATGCGGGACTCACAAGAGGGTGTTAGGAACATGATTTTTGATGTAAAGTAGTAGCCATTTTAGTTTCCAACGCGTTAGTTATGAGCCAAGGTAATTGTATATACACAATTTAGCAAAAAACGCACTTCAGATAATACAACATATGACACACAGTGCTGATACGAGATTGCGATACAAAGGACATGGCCATTGCCAACTCATCATGGAGCTAGATCGAGTGGCCATGACCATAATTACGATGCATCTTTTTGTTGCAGCGAATTTGCAACTGTCAACTAAGGCTCATTTGGCCAGTATAACTGTAATATGATCTTGTGATCTGAATCTTATCAAAGGTGTTATCTGTTGATCTCCTTTTCCTTAGTATATACCAAGGAAATATGTGAGTACAAGGATTGAAAAGAAAAACTGTGACAAAGGAATTCATTCAGATGATAAGTTTTTTGAATGTTCTCTAACTTGAGAGGTAGTATCCATTATGTTTATGAATATTTAGAAATACGTTCTCTTTTAATCTTCACTAGTTATTTCATTTGATTTTTATTACTTTGTATGTGTGAAAATATGAACACACTTTCATGCTGCAACTTAAAAGTTTCCAGAGCAAGTCCCATTATTTTCTTCTTCTCTTTTCCCCCTATTTTCTAGAAATAAATATGTCAACGGTTTAAACAGTGTAGTCGCATGGAATCTTGCTAGTTACCATCTTGTTTGGAATTAGAATCTTATTTGTGAAATTTTAAGTTTTTTATGAACTCGGCTTATCATGATGATTGATAACTAGTTTGGTTAATGATAATTAAAGATTGTTGAAATTCCCATATTTGCAACTTGTAATTTGTGATTTTACAACTCTAACATGTAAAAGCTTATGATGTAATCATACCTCTTTGGGAAATAATTCATCAGCCAAGAGAGATTTAGATAAAGCAATTTTTGAACTTAACTCGACTAATTTAGTAGAGGAAACCTTAATGAAAGCTAAGAAATTTTCTATTTCTATTGTATGTTTGTGTCGGGTAGTAAATGCACATGGAACCTTGTCTTATCTTTGCGACAAGGTTCATAGTAAATCAGTCTTATGTTGAGTTGTGGAGCCTAATTCATCGTCGACACTATGAAGATCTTACGCAGAGCGTGAAACGCTGATCGACCTGAAGTTGTGTATTATGCTCGTCCTAGTTTTTGCTATATATTCTGGGGCGTCATTTTTCTTTATATGTGAGCAAGAGAGAATGGTAAACAAAAACTCTCTATTTTGATTATAGTAAAATTTGCAGCGGCAAAGTGGACGTAACTCTCGCATTGAGAGTGAACAACTATAGATATGTGTGTTATTTGTTCTTCGCTTATTTACTGTTTTTTGATTAGGTCGGATTTGGGACTCAAATCCTAACAACTGCTATCAGAGCAACAGGTTGTATTACGATTTAGAAAATGATGGGAGGCGAAGATGGTTCGGCGCACGACATCGGGAAATTCGATGGTACGGATTTTGCATTTTGGAGAATGCAGATTGAAGATTATTTGTACGGCAGAAATCTTTATCAATCGATGAGTCTGAAGCCATAGGAGATGAATGATACAGAGTTGTATCTCCTTGACAGACAGGTTCTGGGAGTCATTCGATTGACATTGTCGAAGAACGTTGCTCACAACGTGGCGAAAGAGAAGACCACCGCTGGCATGATGAAGGTTCTGTCCGACATGTATGAGAAACCTTCGACAAACAATAAAGTATTTCTCATGAAGAAACTCTTTAATCTAAAGATAGAGGAAGGTGCTCCTATTGCAAAGCACGTGAATGAATTCAACACGATTGTCAATCAATTATCATCTGTTGCAATCGAGTTTGACCATGAAGTGCAAGCCCTAATTTTGATGGCGTCTCTACCGAATAGCTGGGAGCCAATAAGAGCAGCGGTTAGTAATTCTATTGGCAGTGCTAAACTGAAATTCAATTATGTTAGAGATCGTATTCTTGTTGAGGAGGTTCGCAGGATAGTTTCTGGTGAGGCATCGACGAGTTCTGCTTTGAATGTTGAGAACAGAGGCAGAAATTATGACGGAAACTAGAACCGAAATAAGGGCAAGTCAGAGTCAAGGAATGGCAGGAGTCAATCCAGATCCGAGCGAACACTTGAGTGTTGGAACTATGGGAAACCGGGTCATATCAAAAAGCATTGCAGGGCACCGAAGAAGGAGGACAACAAGGGGGTGGAGTCAATGCTATCATTGAAGACATTATTGATGCGTTGTTGTTGTCTGTTGACAGCCCGATCGACTCTTGGGTGCTTGACTCAGGAGCATATTTCCACACCACCCCACATCGTGATATAATAATGAATTACGTTGCTGGGAATTGCGTGAAAGTCTATTTGGTAGATGGTAAGCCTTTATATGTTGTTAGAAATCTTAGTGAGTCAGCTTGATGATGAGGAACATGATCTTAACTTTGGTAATGAGTCCTGAAAGGTGACGAAGGGTGTTGTGATGGTTGGTGGAGGTAAGAAACCTGGTACTCTTTATATGACTATGAGTTGTCATGATACATTTATTGTTGTTGACAACACTAAAAAGACAGAGATGTGGCATTTCAGGCTGGGGCATATGAGCGAGAAAGGGATGAAGCTTCTGGTGACTAACGACATGATTTCGGAGAGAAGTTTGAATTGGTGCACACTGACGTGTGGGGACCTGCTACTATCCCCTCACTCGGAGGATCACATTACTACGTGACATTCATTAATGATTCAACCAGGAAGCTATGGGTATATTTTATGAAAAGTAAATCTGACGTGTTCACTGTCTTCAAGAGGTGGAAAGCCATGGTCGAGAATGAGACAAACCTCAAGTTGAGGAGCCTAAGGTCCAACAATGATAGAGAATACATTGACGGTAACTTCAAACAGTATTGTGCTGATGATGGGATCAAGATGGTGAAGACTATTCCTGGAATTCACCAACAAAATGGAATAGCGAAAATGATGAATCAAACATTGAACGAGCGTACACGGAGCATGAGAATACACGCTGGACTGCCCAAGACATTTTGGGTAGATGCAATCAATACTGCCACCTTCTTGATTAATAGAGGAATGTATGTTCCTTTGTGTTTCAGAATTCCAGAAGAGGCTTGGAGTGGAAAAAAGGTAAATCTTTCTTTTCTGAAAGTGCTTGGTTGCTTATCCTATGTTCATATTGATCATACTGCTAGAAATAAACTTGATCCAAAATCTAAGAAGTGTTATTTTATTAGCTATGGTGACACTGAGTTTGGTTATCGATTATGGGATAACCAAAATCGAAAGATCATCCGAAGCAGGGATGTCGTCTTTAATGAATAGTTATTGTACAAGGACAAGTTGTGGGAGAGTTCAGAAAGCAAGGTCTCTAAGAACAAGGAATCGGAAATAATTGATTTGAGAGACGTCTCGGCACCCGAGCTATAACAACGTATTACTGCGGCAGAGAAACAAGCAGCACAAGAAGAAGGCCGACAAGTCAGTGATGGCGAGGTTGATGAAAATGCTGATTCTAAAATAAATCAGCGAACGTCGATCATAGAATTACGTAGATCATCCAGGATCAGTAAGCCGGTTCACAGGTTCTCTCCGTCCCTCAACTACATTCTGCTCACTGACAAAGGGGAGACAAAATGTTACGAAGAAGTGATGCAAGTTGATGAATCGATCAAGTGGGAGCTGGCAATGAAAGATGAGATGGACTCACTGTTATCAAATCATACATGGGAGTTAGCTAATTTACCAAACGAGAAGAAGTCATTTTGAGAACAAATGGGTCTACTAGATAAAAGAAGAACACGATGGAAGTAAGAAGTCATTGACTACACGGAGATCTTCTCTCCCGTAGTAAAGTTGGTGACAATCAGAATTGTTCTTGTGTTGGTAGCAAAGGAAGATCTGCATCTGCAATAGATGGACGTGAAAACTAATTTTCTTCACGGTGATTTAGATGAGGAAATCTACATGAAACAACCTGAGGGATTTGAGCTTATAAGGAAAGAGAAGCTGGTGTGAAAGCTTCAAAAGAGCCCGTATGGACTGAAACAGGCTCCTAGACAGTGGTATAAGAAGTTTGACAGCTTTATGAAGAAAGCCAAATTCTTAAGTTGCGAGGCAGATCACTGTTGTTACTTCAAGAGATTTGAAAACTCCTGCATGATACTTCTCCTTTATGTTGCCGACATGCTGATCGTAGGAGCAGGCCTATATTAGATTGATAGGCTGAAGAAGAAGCTGTCAGAAGAATTTGCAATGAAGGATCTGGGAGCCGCAAAGTAAATCCTCGGGATGAGAATCATCAGAAGTAAATAGGGCCTCAAGCTCTGACAAGAAGAATACGTGAAGAAGGTTCTCAAGAGGTTCAACATGGACGTTGCCAAACCGGTCAGTACTCCCTTGGCTGGACACTTTCGTTTGTCAAAAGATCAGTCTCTTGTGCCCGAGGACGAGATGGAGCATATGGACAAGGTACCTTATGCCTCTTCTATTGTCAGTCTTATGTACGCGATGGTATGTACGAGGCCAGATATTGCACATGCAGTGGGAGTTCTTAGCAGGTTTATGAGCAATCTGGAAAAGCAACATTGGGAGGCTGTAAAGTAGATTTTTAGGTATCTGAAGGGCAGCTCAAGTTCAGCGTTGTGTTTTCGGAAGTCAGAGTCATGATTGCAAGGATATGTTGATGCTGACAATAGTGGTGATGTTGATAGCAGAAAGAGCACATTCGGGTATGTTTACACCTTCGGAGGTACTGCGATTTGCTGGGTTTCAAAGTTGTAAAAATAGTAGCTCTCTCTAGCTGTGAGGCTAAGTACGTTGCCGTGACGGAGGCCACGAAGGAGATGATATGGCTACAATATTTTCTGTGAGAATTGGATTAGGACCATGAGGGGAGTGTATTATACTCTGATAGCCATAGTGCCATTCATTTGTCAAAGAACCCGTTCTACCATGCTCGCACGAAGCACATACAACTCCGGTACCATTTCATCATATCAGCTTTGCAAGATGGAGTATTAATGCTTGAGAAGATCCTAGGGAGTCAGAATCCAGTAGACATGCTGACGAAGGCCATGCCGAATGATAAACTGAAGTTGTGTATTATGTTCACCCTAGTTTTCGCTATGGGTGGCCAACGGGACGGGTCAGCCCGGTCCCGACCTGACCCCGCCCTGACCCCCATACCCCGCTATAAAAACAATTGGTACCGGGACTCGAACCGGGATGGGACCTGGGCTCGTCCCGCCTGGGCCTGGCTGGCCAGGCCGGTCTTGCCCGATCCCTGCCCTTTGCACAAAATAACCATTGCACCAACGACCATTTTATATTTTGGTCATTGTGCAACGACCATTTTTGGCCTCCCCATCCTCCAACCCCCTACCCCCTTAATATTTATTTTTAACCCCTAAGTTATTATATTTATACTTTAACCCCATTTCCCAACTATAAATACCTCATTTTCTCTTCATCTTTTTCACAAATCTTCCTACAATATCTCTAATCTCTCAATCTATCTCTCTACAAGTCTACATTATCTACTAAATATTCAATTTTATTTATTCATTTGGGAGTGAATTTGGCAACTAACTGATTTCAACTTCTCGATTACACGTCAACTTTACGTCGGTGTTTGGTACATTCGTTACTTCATTAAATTATTATTGTTTCTTTCTTTTATTTAGCGCACTTAATTTCATTTACTTTAATTATTTATTTGTATAATTAAAATGAAAGGATTGAAACGTATGATTACGAGTAAGAGTAAGGGTCATGCTTCTTCCAGTATGGGTAACAAGGGCAAGGGTACTTCTTCTAGTCATCCTACTCCTAGACTGGATGATTTGGTTGATACTGAATTTTTTCATGATAAACCATTAGATTTAGACGATGACATATTTTTTGGAACTCAACAAGACTTTAATTTAGAAGATGATCTCGATGACACACCCACTAATGTAGATGACACACCCACTAGTGCACCTCAAACTGGAATGCCTCTTATTCCCCCTAGTATGAGACAAGGCCCAACAAAACGATCATTAAAATCAGATCCATGGAATATTTTTGATAGGGACGAAGAGAATCAAGTAGTTAAATGTCAAATTTGTAAAAATGTTTTTAAATTTATAATGGGAAAAGGTCAGGTGGGACATGGGGTCTATTGAGACACATACAAAACTTTCACAAAGCTAGGTGGAACCAACACCTGGCTAAAACATCGGGTGCGCCAATGCCCTCTCAGTCGGGACAAGGTTCACATAATGTCCCGGACCAAGTACAAGGTCAAATTAACCCTATGACGGGGGGAATTGTAGGCCCTAAATAGGATAAACATAGAGATAGGGAAGAAATTGCAAAATTAGTTGTTGTGGAGGGTTTGCCTTTTTCATTTCATTCCTCTCCTGATTTTATTCATTATATTAGAGATATGTATAATCCTGCTTTTAACGGTTTTTGTAGATCAACTGTTAAGAGAGATGTATTTAATTTGCACATGAATATCAATAGTATTTATGTTATTCCTTATATTATTTTCCTAGTAAAGTATCTATCACGCCTCATATAGGCCGTAGTACTAACGGTCATGATTATTTAACGGTAACCTGTCATTGGATAGATTAAAAATGGTCTATGCAAAAACGTATTCTAGCGTATGGATATATAGATGATAGGCACACTGGTACTTTTATTTCAAAAAATATTTATCAAGTTTGCGATTATTACGGAATAACTGATAAAATTATGACTATTACATTAGATAACGCTTCTTCTAATAATTATTCTATTAGAATTTTAAAAGATCTTTTAACTCCATTTTTTCCAAATCATTTTCATATAAAATGTGCGTGTCATATATATAACTTAGTTGTAAAGGATGGTCTAACACTTTTTGTGGACATTCTTAATAAAATACAATTTGCTATAAACTTTATTTTTAAAAGTAATAGAATACAACGAAAAAAATATTATAAAAAAACTTGTCACGATTGCGGACTACCTTATCGAAAAATTTCCAAAGAAGTAGCCACTATGTGAAATTCTTTATACGAGCAACTACTTGTTGCTTATGACAATAGAAGACCTCTAACTTTATTTTTTAACGCCCATAATCGAACTCCAACTGATATGGTTGTAGATAGCGATTGGGAAAAAATTTCAAAAATTATTGTATTTCAAGAGAAATGTTTTCAAGCAACAAAAGAATTTTCCGCTATATAATATTCTACTATTTCAACTATGTTATTTTATATAGCTCTAATATTTTTACTACTTAGTGAATATATGGAAAAATCAGCTTATAAGGCACCTATTAAAAAATGTTTATCAAAATAAAAAATATTTTATTCCTATTCCCACTATTTATATTATTGGTGATGTATTAAATCCGACTATTAAAATAGACGGTTGTAAAATACTTATTGAAACTATTTATGATTGTATAGCAGTACTACCTATAGGTGGCCAGTGGGCCAGGATCGGGTCAGTCGGGTCGGGACCGGCGGGATCGGGACAGGTAGGATTCACCGCTGTTCCGTCCCGTTTCCGATCCTGTAGGAATCGGGTCGGGGCGGGATCGGGCTGGGGCAGGAACGGGATCGGGTTGGAGCGGGTTTTTTTTTACACTTAATTTAAAAAATAACATATATATATATATAATCAATAATTAAACAAGATAGTGTAATAAAAACATCCCGAGGTTGTTTTTGTGCCTCTTATATTATTTAATAGACATAAGATTTTTTTTGTAATACAAATACAATTGTCAAAATTGCAACTTTGTGGTGTTGTTCAAAATTTGCAAATTACATAGTAAAATTGTAATTAAAAAAATTATATTTTGAAAAAAACCTGTTCTAGTTTCTTGATAATTTCTGTGGTTCTTCGGTTGGAATTGGTATTTGTTGGTCAAATTGCTCCACGTCGCTTTCACCACCTTCGGATAAGATTTCGTTGTAGTTTTCTTCTTCTTCTTCGTTGATCTCCGGTTGACCACACCTTCTCCGCTCCGCTCGTATCCAATCTCTGAATAATACTACAATCTTCAAGCTGTCTCCGGCTAATGAGTGTCTGTGCTCTACTCTTTGATATCTGCCGGCAGAAAAAGCGCTTTCAGATGCCGTTGATGACGCTTGAATGTTCAAAACATCTCAGACCATCATTAAAAGTGTCGTAAAGGTCTTCTCATTCCCCCTCCAGTATTTCAGCAAGTCTTCACGTCCTTCTTCATTGAGAACTGCTTGGTACGGTACAGAACCCTGCAAAACAAAAATATCAAACTCGCTAATTTGGTTAGTAGCGGTATGGCCTCACATTCTATTTATGAGGTTTTCAATACTAGCCGCAGAAACAACAAGTCTTTTGTGAGGTTGTGTTGAAGAAAAAGAAGATGGTATGGAAGCCGGTAGGTTGCTAGCACTTTCTTGTTGGTAAACATATATACTTTTTTGCATTCGTCTTCTACGCTAGACAACACTTCTTCTTTAATTTGTTCAATTGGTGGTGGGTGATTTGGATTTTTGGGAGTTGGACGTGGTAGTACTGCTATACAATCGTAAATAGTTTCAATAAGTGATTTAGTACCGTCTATTTTAATAGTCGGATTTAATACAACACCAATAATATAAATAGTGGGAATAGGAATAATTTTTTTTTTTTTTGATAAAAAAAAAATTAATAGCTGGTTTATCCATATATTCATTAAGCAGTAAAAATACTTGAGCTACATAAAATAAAATAGTTGAAATAGTAGGATAATATATACTGGAAAATTCTTTTGTTGCTTGAAAAAATTTCTCTAAAAATACAATAAGTTCAGAATTTTTTCCCAATCGCTATCTACAACCATATCAGCTGGATTTTGATTATGAGAGTTAAAAAATAATGTTATAGGTTTTCTATAGTCATAAGCAACAAGTAGTTGCTTGTATAAAGAATTCCATCTAGTGGGTACTTCTTCTGGAATTTTTCTATAAGGTAGTTGGCAATCGTGACAAATTTTTTTATATTCTTTTCTTCATTGTGTTCTATTATTTTTAAAAATAAAGTTTATAGCAAATTGTATTTTACTAAGAATGTCTTCAAAAAGTGATATACCATCCTTTACAACTAAGTTATATATATGGCACACACATTTTATATGAAAATGATCTGGAAAAGATGGAGTTAAACTATTTTTAAAAATTGTAATAGCATAATTGTTAGAAGAAGCGTTATCTAATGTAATAGTCATAATTTTATCAGTTATTCCGTAATAATCGCACACTTGATAAATATTTTATGTAATAAAAGTACCAGTGTGTCTATCATCTATATATCTATACGCTAAGATGCATTTTTGCATAGACCATTTATAATCTATCCAATGACAGGTTACCGTTAAATAATCATGACCGTTAGTACTACGGCCTATATTAGAAGTGATAGCCACTTTGCCATTAAAATGATATAATGAATAACGTAAATACTGTTGATATTCATGTGCAAATTTAAATACATCTCTCTTAACAGTTGATCTAGAAAAATAGTTAAAAGTAGAATTATACATATCTCTAATGTAATGAATAAAACTGGGAGATGGAGGAAATGAAAAAGGCAAACCCTCCACAACAACTAATTTTGTTATTTCTTCCCTATCTCTATGTGTATTGTAATTATGGCCTACAATTCCCCCCATCGTGGGGTTAATTTGACCTTGTACTTGGTCCGGGACAGTATGTAAACCTTGTCCCGATGTAGCGGACGTTTGTGCACCAAGTTTTGAAGCCTCCTATTGGGTATACCTAGTTGGATGAGCCCTTGCTACGTGTCTCATTAAACTCCCCCACCGTGACCTTTTTCCAGTTTTAAATTTTAGAACATCATTACAAATTTTACATCTAGCTACTTGATTCTCTACGTCCCTATCAAAAAATGTCCATGCATATGATTTTAATAGTCGTTTTGCTGGACCTCGTTTCATACTAGAGGGAATAGGAGACATTTCAGTTGAAAGTGCATTAGTGGATGTGTTGTCATCTACATTAGTGGGTGTATCATCTAGATCATCGTCTAAATTAAAGTCTTCTTGAGTTCCAGAAAATAGTTCCTCGTCTAAATCTAATGATATTGTAGGAAAATGTTCAGTATCAACAAAATCATCATGTGTAGGAATAGGATTCTGTCTAGAAATAGGATGACTAGAAGAAGTACCCTTGCCCTTGCCCCTACTAGAAGAAGCATGACCCTATCCGTAAGCATACGTTTAAATCCTTCCATTATAAATTTATAATTATACTAATAAATAATTAAAGTAAATGAAATTAAGTGCACTAAATAAAATAAACATACAATAATAATTTAATGAAGGAACGAATGTACCAAACGCCGACGTAACGTTGACATGTAATCGAGAGGTTGAAAATTGAAACTTTGCTCGATAGAAGATCCTCAAGTTAGTTGCCAACTTCACTCCCAAATGAATAAATAAAATACAATATTTAGTAGACAATGTAGACTTGTAGAGAGATAGATTGAGAGATTAGAGAGATTGTAGGAAGATTTGTGAGAAATATGAAGAGAAAATGAGGTATTTATAGTTGGAAAATTGGGTTAAAGTATAAATATAAAATAAATATTAATGTGATAGGGGGGGTTGTGGGAGGGTGGAGATCAAAATTGACCGTTGCACAACGACCAAAATGTAAAATGGTCGTTTGTGCAACGGCTTTGGCCGTTGTGCAACGACTATTTGTGCAAAGGGGGATTTCGAGCGGGATCGGAAGCGGGACTGGGTCGGGCCTGGCGGGATTGGGGCGGGCCAGGATGGGTCGGGACGAGACGAGACCATGTCCCATCCCGGTTCGAGTCCCGATACCGCAATTTATTTATTTTTTAAAAGTCGGGTTCGGGGCAGGACCGGGCCGACCCGGCCCACTAACTAGACATACTACTACCTTCTCCAACTCGCAAAAATCCAAATGACCCACCACCTATTAAACAAACTAAAAAAGAATTATTGTCTTGCATACAAGATAAAAGCAAAAAAGTATATAGGTATTACCAACAAGAAAGTGCTTGTAACCAACCGGCTTCCATACCATCTTCTTCTTGTTCAACACAACCTCAAAAAAGACATGCTGTTTCTGCGGCTAGTATTGAAAGTCTTAGAAGTAGAATGTATAGTGGTAACACTACTAACCAAGTTAGCGAGTTCGATTATTTTTTTAGACTGTTGTACCGTACCAAGCAGTTCTCAATAAAGAAGGACGTGAAGACTTGTTGAAATATTGGAGGAGAATGAGAAGACATTTCCAACACTGTCAAATATGGCCCGAGATGTGTTGAACATCCAAGCGTCATCAACAACATCTGAAAGTGCTTTTTCGGCCGGCAGATTTCAAATAGGAGAGCACAAACACTCATTAGTGGATGACATCTTGTAGATTGCAGTATTATTCAGAGATTGGATAAGAGCGGAGCGGAGAAGGTGTGGTCAACCGGAGATCAACGAAGAAAAAGATGAAAACAACAAAGAAATCTTATCCGACGGAGGTGGAAGCGACGTCGAGCAATTTGACCAACAAATACCAATTCCAACCGAAGAACCACAAGAAATTATAAAGAAACTAGAAAAGGTGTTTTTAAATATGTAATTTTTTTAATTGCAATTTTACTATGTTATTTGCAATTTTCAACATTACAACGTTGTAATTTTGACAATTGAAAAAATCATGTTTCTATTAAATAACATAAGAGACACAAAAACAGCCTTGGAATATTTTTATTACACTATCTTGTTTATATGTTATTTTTTAAAATTAAGTGCCAAAAAAAATATTGGAAAAAAATCTGATCCCGACCCGACCTGACCCCGTCCCGACCCGACTAGATAAATATCGCCCCCTTTAACGGTGGGACACTGGCAGAACTCGCTAGTCCCACCCAAGTCCCGGTCCTGTCCCCCCCACCATCTCGTCGGGTCCCGTCTCGCTGAGACCCATCCCGAACCCGTCTTGTTGGCCAGCCCTAGTTTTCCCTATATATTCTGGGGCACCATTTTTCTTTGTATGTGAGCAAGAGAGAATTGTAAACACAAACTCCCTATTTTGATTATAGTGAAATCTGAAGCGGCAAAATGGACGTAGCTCTCGTATTGAGAGTGAACCACTATAAATCTGTGTGTTATTTGTTCTTTGCTTATTTACTATTTTCTGATTAGGTTGGATTTGGAACTCAAATCCTAACATCTTAGCGAGAAATAGTTGCTCATCAATGTCATTCTTGCACTATATCTATATTTGGATGTAAGTTCAAGTTAGAAACATCTGCACCTCTTAACTCTTGTTGTTCTGCCGTGCACATTATTTGTATTCTATTCCAGAAGTTCTTTCTTGATAAAGCCTGAAATGGAAAACAAAAAGAAATCTGACTAGGAAGTTGAAACTTGAAAGGTATGCTCCATGTACACCTTGTTACCTCCCTTCTTTGGTTGAAGAATCTAATTAATGAGCAGTTTATGTCTTGCCAAATTCATATGATGCTTGAAGCTGGATTGACCATCTCTTCACCACTGGAAGCATGTCATTAGGAAGGTCTTCATATATACTTTTCTTATAATGAGCTTAACCCCCAACTTACTTGGGGCTGAGGCATAGTTATCGGTGTTGAGTATGTCAAGGCCATGTGGAAATGCCCTGAGCACGGGACATATGCTGAAACAATTTAGCGGCATGCCTTTGTAAACTACTCTCTAGCTATCATTTGTCAAATGGTTTAATAAGATGGGAACTTTTTGTCACGGCCCAAATCAGAGTGCCGCGACGGGCACCCGAACCCCACCTGCCGGGTACCACTACCCATATAGTCCACATCTGATCATAATTAACTAGTCACGGCCGCAAGGGCTGTCCCCCTACACTTTCCCGACATATGAAAATAATAAGTATGTAAAATCTTAATCAGAAAACCAACTTATATATATATATCCCCAAGGTTGACAAGGCCATACATGAAAATACCCATATGTACATGAAAAAATATACCGTACCAAAATTAGACCGACACTTCGAAATAAGGGGAGTGCTCCAAAACTCGCCGAGTCAGCAACCTACTAACGTGGATTGTCGCCCTGTCTACGTGAACCTGCGGGCATGAAACGCAGCATCCCCCGAAAAAAGGAACGTCAGTACGACTGATGTACTGAGTATGTCAGGCATGAATAATAGCATAACAGGGATTTACCAATAACCGAAATAGAAACAGTCGACCAGTAGTAAATGCCTCTGAGGGCCCTAATACATATGCCTAAATGTTATGCACAATACAAATGCGGTATATATATGTTGCGGAACGTGAAACCCGATCAAATATATGTATATATATTGCAGAACGTGCACCCCAATCCAATATATGTATATATGTTACGGAACGTGCAACTCGATCCAACATATGTATATATGTTGCGGAACGTGCAACCCGATCCAATATATGTATATATATATTGCGGAACGTGCAACCCGATCCAATATATGTATATATGTTGCGGAACGTACAACCCGATCCAATATATGTATATATGTTGCGGAACATGCAACCCAATCCAATATATATATATGCATGAATGGCAATCAAACATTCTTGAACTTATCGGATGACATAATATCCTGGTACCTTCGGCTAACATTGGGATTATTAACATCTTTCTCATATACATCAATAAGGGTTTAGGAATATATTTAGGCATGCTTTTAACATAGGAATCAATAACATGAATATTCTTAACTACTAGGAGTAGAATAATTTATGAAACAATATCACGGTTATATTTCGCTACATGGAACATGCCAAAAGAAGAAATAATTTACCTTAACATACCTCGATCCCACTTAAAAATTAATCACGTCCAATTAGAAAAAAGCAACCTTTCTATTGTTTCGTACTAGAATGAGAAAATGGACATTGGTTTGTCTTTAAAAAAGACTTCTTGTACTGGAACGAAATGGGAACTAGTGTGCCTTTGAAATGAAAAAGATTTATTGTACTACTTTATGTCACACCTACATATGCTACCCCTATGTACATCTCATCACTCTTTTAGGTAAATAACTAGGCATATGCACGTACACTCCCTCCTTTACTCGTGGCCATCCTTGGTCTCCCCTTTTCATGCACTATCATTAACTATGACACCTAAACACCCTTTAGGCTTTAGTCATTTAGGTGATCCCTTAGAGACCCCACATAATATCCCACTATATTCCTAATCATACGACACACACTTAATTACATGCACATTGAATGGTTTCATGGCTTATATTCACGCTACACATGGGTTGTATCCACTAACCCATTTATCCCTCAATTGAATAATTATACACATAATTAATTTCTTCATAACCTATAAAACCTTCTTATACTCAATGTCATAATTTGTGTGATATGAAACTAGTCTATAACCTCTTTGGGGATATACAACTATTATCATCACTCCTCATCGTCACACGTGTTTCATCCAAAATTATTTTGGGGTTTAATCATTTTATATACTAATCTCTTTATTAGCATACGTAAATATAACATAAATTCCCCGAGGCCCGGGTCCACTTTCCTACGTTTAGGTGATCAAACCATTGCCCAAAATTAGGGGATGTTACATCCTTCCCCCCTTAGAAACATTCATCCTCGAATGTTGGGATGACATATCTAATCCTTATCGCGTAACCAGCGAATACAACTACTTGTTCATAAAATAATATATTATCATATACATTACTACATCTACATCAGACTTATACTATGAAAATAGAACTCACCTTATGCTTCTCTTGGAACGTCGATGTTAGTCGGGAATAGATATGGATATTTGTGTTTCATCTCTTCTTCCGCTTCCCATGTCATTTCTTCTATGTTCTTGCTCCGCCACAGAACTTTCACAGAGGCTAGTTCCTTAGTCCTCAACTTGTGGACTTGTCAATCTAGAATAGCAATAGGAACCTCTTTATAAGATAAATTCTCTGTAATCATCATATCATCAATCTGCACAACTCGAGAAGGATCTCCAATACATACTCTCAACATGGAAACATGGAAAACCATATGAACGAACTCCAACTCCGAAGGTAAATCCAGTTCGTAAGCTACTTGGCCGATTCATCGAATTATGCGAATATGGCCCAATATATCTTGGGCCAAGTCTTCCCTTCTTCCCGAATCTCATTACACCCTTCATAGGCGAAATCTTCAAAAAGACCCAATCGTCTACCTGAAACTCTAAGTCTCGCCGTCGCACATTTGCGTATGACTTCTGACGACTCTGAACCGTTAACGGTCGTTCCTAGATCAGCTTCACCTTCTCTATGGCCTGGTGTACTAAGTCAGGCCCAAATAATTCTGACTTGCCCACTTCGAACCATCCGATAAGAGATCTACATTTCCCTCCGTACAAAGCCTCATATGGAGCCATTTTAATGATAGCATAATAATTGTTATTGTACGTGAACTCAATAAGGGGTGAATGATCATCCCAACTTCCCTTAAAGTCCAATACATAAGCTCGTAACATATCTTTGAGCGTCTGAATCGTACGCTCGGCCTGCCCGTCCATCTGAGGGTGGAAAGTTGTGCTAAGATTAACTTGGGTGCCTAAACCTTTTTGAAATGACTTCCAGAAGTTAGCTGTAAACTGAGACCTCGATCAGATATAATAGATATAGGCACATCATGAAGACGAACAATCTGCTTCACATACAACTTCGCGTAGTCCTCAGCTGTGTAGGTAGTTTTGACCGGCAAGAAATGAGCTGATTTGGTCAGTCTGTCAACAATTACCCAAATAGAATCAAACTTACGGTAAGAGCGAGGTAAACCCGAAATAAAATCCATATTAATCATTTCCCATTTTCACATCGGAATCTCAATGTTCTAAGTCAAACCACCGGGCTTCTAGTGCTCTATTTTTACTTGCTGGCAATTAGGACACTGAGCTACAAATTCCGCCACGCTCCTCTTTATGTCATTCCATCTATAAATATTCCTGAGATCATGATACATTTTAGTAGATCCTGGGTGAATAAAATATCGTGAGCAATATACCTCCGTCATAATTCTATCTCATAATCCTATTACATTTGGAACACATAGACGACCCTAGTGCCTGAGAATTCCATGTTCGTCAATCTCAAAGGTTGTGGTCTTCTTCTGTTGAATGACCTCTCTAATCTTTCTCAAACTTGGGTTTTTCCATTGACGTTCCTAAACTTCCGATATGAGGGACAATTCTGACACATTCTGAATCACAAAACCACCATCCTCCGAATCCGTTAGTCGGACTCCCAAACTAGCTAACTGATGGAGCTCTCTTACTAGTTCCTGCCTCTCGACATGCACCGAAGTCGAGCTGATCATTGACTTACGACTGAGTACGTTTGTTACAATATTAGCTTAACCGAGATGGTATAAGATGTCCATATCATAATCCTTCAATAATTCAAGCCACCTCATTTGCCTCAAGTTAAACTCTTTTTGCTTAAATATGTATTGCAGTCTTTTATGATCCATGAAAATGTCTACATGAACACCATATAAGTAGTGTCGTGCCGCCAAATCTTCAACACGCATCCTAAACCTGCTCCCGAGGCATCATAATACATAATATAGCCTTTAGAACCCTCTGGAAGAGTAAGGACTAGTGTCGATGTTAGTCTATCCTTTAACTCTTGGAAACTCCGCTCACAGCATCGGACCACTGGAATTTTATGGCCTTTTGTGTCAACTTTGTTAATGGTGCTGATATAGTAGAAAACCCTTCTACAAACCTCCTATAATAGCCGGCTAAGCCCAAAAAGTTGCGAACCTCTGATGGAGTCGTGGGTCTCGGACAATTCTTCACTACTTCAATCTTCTGGGTGTCAACTTTTATACCCTCGTCTGACACTATATGACCAAGAAAAGCCACTGAATTCAACCAAAATTCACACTTGGAGAGCTTTGCATACAACTTATGGTCCTGAAACGTCTGTAGTACTATCTATAAATGATCTACATGCTCTGCTTTCGAGTGAGAGTAAACCAGAATATCATCTATAAATACTATCACAAATACATCCAAAAATGGGCGAAACACGATGTTCATTAGATCCATAAATGTTGTCAGTGCATTTGGTCCAAATGACATTATTAAGATCTCGAAGTGCCCATACCTTGTCCTGAAAGTCGTCTTCGGAATGTCCTTCTCCTTAACCCTTAGTTGATGGTATCCTGACCTTAGGTTGATCTTTGAGAACAATTTGGCACCTTGTAACTGGTCAACCAAATTATCAATTCTGGGAAGGGGATACTTGTTCTTGATCGTGACTTTATTCAACTTCCGATAGTCGATACACATCCGTAACAAGCCATCTTTCTTTCGTACAAACAATACCAGTGCACCCCAAGGATATATGCTAGGCCTAATAAAGCCTTTCTCAAGCAGATCCTTTAATTGCTTATTTAATTTTCAATTCAGCTAGAGCCATTCTATAAGGAGGAATAGATATCGGCTGAGTGTCTAGCAACACGTCTATACCAAACTCAATTTCCCTCTCAAGAGGAAAGCCTGGAGGTTCGTTTGAAAATATATCAAGAAACTCATTAACCACCGGAATTGATTGAGAAGTAGGTGGTTCGGCATCGATATCCCTAGCCCGAACAAGATGGTATATACATCATTTGGAGATCATCTTCTTTGCCTTAAAGTATGAAATAAACCTACCTTTTGGCGACACTGTATTACCCTTCTATTCAAGAACTGGCTTGCTTGGAAACTGAAATCTAACAATCTTTGTTCGGCAATCAGCATTAGCGTAGCATGATGCCAGCCAATCCATGCCCATGATAACATCAAAATCAACAATTTCTAATTCTACCAAATCTGCTAAGGTCTGATGGCTATAAACTAACATTGCATAATTTCGATAGACCCGTCTAGCAACTACCGATTTACCAACTGGTGTAGATACCACAAATGGATCTTTTATCAACTCAGGATCCATACCAAATTTACAGGCAATAAAAGGGTGATATATGATAGATTGGAGCCTGGATCTAACAACGCATACACATTATGTGAAAAGACCGATAATATACCTGTAATGACATCATGTGAGGAGTCCTGATCATGTCACCCCATCAATGCGTAAATCCAGTTCTAGCCCCTACCTCTGCCTCGACCGGATAATGTCTGCTGACTCTGCCCTGACGGGCGTACTGACTGTGATGAAGCTATTGCAGATCCGACTGGCTGGGCTCTAACACCTCCACCTCCTATCGGGCATTCTCGCATAATATGATCACGCTCACCAAAAGAATAACACACCCTTTCACTTGTTGGCACGACCCTAAATGTGTCTTACCACACCGCTCACATCGAGCCAACGACGGTCTTATCTGAATAGAATCCCCACTATAATAAGATGTTGACGTTTGTCAACTCTGACTTGGTCCCGATTGAACAAACCGATCAACCCTTGACATCGAAAAAGGTAATAATGCACTAGCTATCGGGTACGATGAGCGTCTATAAAGTTGTGGCCTAGGCCCACCTCTGAAATCCCTCACGTCATCTACAGATCGAGCCCTTTTATGCTGGCCCTTATCACGCTCTCGATCTACCCATTGTTGCCTCTTACGATCCTCCAGATTCTGTGCATAAGACTAGATGCGAGCAATATCCATATTCGGGTTCAGAGAAGTCGTAGTACACTCATTGACCAAGTGCGGCCCCAAGCCAGTAACAAACCTATGTACCCGATCACTCATCTCATCTATAATCGTAGGAGCATATCTGGCCAATGAATTAAACTGCAAGTTATATTCTCGAACACTCAAGTTGCCCTGCTCAAGACGTAGAAATTTGTCATGCATGGCCTGTCGAAGCTCGACTGGCAGAAAATATTGTAAGTAGGCCTCTGAAAACTCTCTCCATCCTGTTGGTGGAGCACGAGGTCCCCTAGATTGCTCCCATGTCTCATACCAAGTCACTGCAACATCCCGTAGTCTATAAGAAGCAAATTTTACCGACTCAGTATCGGGACCATCTATTACCCGCAAGGTATACTGTATCTGATCCAGAAAATTCTGCGAGTACGCATTCAGGTCTGATCCAGTGAATACCAGAGGGTCTAGATTAATGAAATCCAGAGCTCTCGCACTAGCAGCTTTATCAGAAGGACTGGGAACCTGACGTTGAGCCTGACCGGCCACTAATCGAGTCAATAACTGTACCGCACTACGCATATCAAGATCCATATCTGAAGTATCAAGTGGAGGAACTAGGGATACTGTAGCTCCACTAATCTCCTCCGATGGTGGTGAACTGGGAGAATCATACGAATGAGTCACACCATGGGTCTCGCTCTGGCCCTCACTAGCGGGTGGCAATCGACTGGTACCTTCACCCGCGATCGTATACAACGCCCTCACACTCTGCACGATTTATGAGATGAAAGAAGGGAAATCATCCCTAAATATCAGGTAGCCTCCTGCTTATAAGTGTGGTGCACAATATAATCATAACAAGACTCTACTAGACACAGCTTGTAGACTTCCTAGGACATACATACTCTAATACCAAGTTTGTCACGACCAAAATAGGAGGGCCGCGACGGGCACCCGAACTCCACCTGTTGGGTACCACTACCTATATAGTCCAAATCTAATCATAATTAACTAGTCACGTCAACAAGGGCTATCCCCAAATACTTTTCCGACATATGAAAATAATAAGTACGTAAAATCTTAATCAGAAAACCAACTTATATATATATATCCCCAAGGTCGACAAGGCGATACATGACTATTACACACACATGACACCATCTACAAGCCTCTAAAGAGTATGTGATATCAAAAGGTCGGGATAGGGCCCTGCTATACCCATATGTACATGCAAAAATATACCGTACCAAATTAGACCGACACTCTGAAACAAGGGGAATGCTCCAAAACCCGCTGAGTCAGCAACCTACTAACGTGGATCGTCGCCCTGTCTACGTGAACCTGCGAGCATGAAACACAGCATCCCTCAACAAAAGGAACATCAGTACGACTGATGTACTGACTATGTCCGGCATGAATAATAGCATAACAGAGAATAACAATAACTGAAACAGAAACAGTCGACCAGTAGTAAATGTCTCTGAGGGCCATAATACATATGCCTAAATGTTATGCACAATGCAAATGCGGTACATCTATATATATATATATATATATATATATATATATATATTGTGGAACGTGTAACCCGATCCAATATATGTATATATATTGCAGAACGTGCAACCCGATCTAATATATGTATATATGTTACGGAACATGCAACTCGATCCAACATATGTATATATGTTACGGAACGTGCAACCCAATCTAATATATGTATATATATTACGGAATGTGCAACCCGATCCAATATATGTATATATGTTACAGAACGTGCACCCCGATCCAATATATGTATAAATGCATGAATGACAATGAAACATTCTTGAACTTATCGGAGGACATAATATCCTGGTACATTCGGCTAACATTGGGAATATTAACATCTTTCTCATATACCTCAATAAGGATTTAGGAATATATTTAGGCATGTTTTTAACATAGGAATCAATAACATGAATATTCTTAACTACTAGGAGTAGAATAATTTATGGAACAATATCACAGTTATATTTTGTTACATGGAACAGGTCAAAAGAAGAAATAATTTGCCTTAACATACCTCGATCCCACTTAAAAATTAATAACGTCCAATTAGAAAAGAGAAACCTTTCTGTTGTTTCGTACTGGAATGAGAAACTGGACATTGGTATGTCTTTTGAAAAGACTTCTTGTACTGGAATGAAATGGGCACTAGTGTGCCTTTGAAATGAAAAAGATTTATTGTACTACTTTATGTCACACCTACACATGCTACCCCCTATCTACATCTCATCACTCTTTTAGGTAATAACTAGGCATATGCACGTACACTCCGTCATTTACTCGTGGCCATCCTTGGTCTCCCCTTTTCATGCACTATCATTACCTATGACACCTAAACACCCTTTAGGCTTTAGTCATTTAGGTGATCCCTTAGAGACCCCACGTAATATCCCACTAAATTCCTAATCACACGACACACATTTAATTACATGCACATTGAATGGTTTCGTGGCTTATATTCATGCCACAAATGGGTTGTATCCACTTACCCATTTATCCCATAATTGATTAATTATACACACAATTAATTTCTTGATAACCTATAAAACCTTCTTATACTCAATTTCATAATTTGTGTGATATGACACTAGTCCATAACCTCTTTGGGGATATACAACTATTATTATTAATCCCCATCGTCACACTTGTTACGTCCAAAATTATTTTGGGGTTTAATCCTTTTATATACTAATCTCTTAATTAGCATACGTAAATATAACATAAATTCCCCGAGGCCCGGGTCCACTTTCCTACGTTTAGGTGCTCAAACCATTGCCCAAAATTACGGGATGTTACACTTTTGACATACGTATTTGTTTTCTAGTTGTTAACACTGAGTTAGGTTTCCACTTGGTGTTGATGGTTGTTATTTTTCCCCCAACTTGTGTCTGAATATTTTACGGTATCGGGAACCCGACTTTTTAAAAAAAAACTTGTGGTATCGAGACTCGAACAGGGACGGGACATGGTCTCGTCCCGACCCATCTCGGCCTACCCCAATCCCTCCAGGCCCGACCCGGTCCCGTCCCGATCCCGCCCGAAGCCCCTCTTTGCAAAAATAATCATTGCACCAACAACAATTTTACATTTTGGCCATTGTGCAACGGCCATTTTTGGCCTCCCCTCCTCCCCCAACCCCCCCTACCCCCTTAATATTTATTTTAACCCATAAGTTATTATATTTACACTTTAACCCAACTTTCCAACTATAAATACCTCATTTTCTCTTCATTTTTCTCACAAATCTTCCTACAATCTCTCAAACTTTCTCTCTATAAGTCTACATTTTCTACTAAATATTCAATTTTATTTATTCATTTGGGAGTGAAGTTGGCAACTAGTTTGAGGATCTTCCATTGAGCAAAGTTTCAATTTTCAACCTCTCGATTACACGTCAACGTTACGTCGGCGTTTGGTACATTCGTTCCTTCATTAAATTATTATTGTCTGTTTATTTTATTTAGCGCACTTAAATTCATTTATTTTAAATATTTATTAGTATAATTATAAATTTATAATGGAAGGATTTAAACGTATGCTTATGGGTAGGGGTCATACTTCTTCTAGTAGGGGCAACAAGGGCAAGGGTACTTCTTCTAATCATCTTATTTCTAGACAGAATCCTATTCCTACACAGGATGATTTTGTTGATACTGAACATTTTTCTACAATACCATTAGATTTAGACGAGGAGCTATTTTCTGGAACTCAAGCAGACTTTAATTTAGACGATGATCTAGATGATACACCCACTAATATAGATGACAACACATCCACTAGTGCACCTTCAACTGAAATACCTCCTATTCCCCCTAGTATGAGACGAGGTCCAGCAAAACGACCATTAAAATCAGATGCATGGACATTTTTTTATAACGACGTAGAGAATCAAGTAGCTAGACGTAAAGTTTGTAAAGATGTTTTAAAATTTAAAACTGGAAAAGGTCATGGTGGGATGGGGGGTTTAATGAGACACGTATCAAGAGCTCATCCAGCTAGGTATGCCCAATACGAGGCTTCAAAACTGGGTGCGCAAACGTCCGCTCTATCGGGACAAGGTTCACATATTGTCCCGGACCAAGTACAGGGTCAAATTAACCCTATGACGGGGGGGATTGTAGGCCCTAAATACGATAAACATAGAGATAGGAAATCAATAGCAAAATTAGTTGTTGTGGAGGGTTTGCCTTTTTCATTTCCTTCATCTCCCGGTTTTATTCATTACATTAGAGATATGTATAATCCTGTTTTTAACGGTTTTCCTAGATCAACTGTTAAGAGAGATGTATTTAAATTTGCACATGAATATAAACAGTATTTACGTTATTCATTATATCATTTTAATGGCAAAGTGGTTATCACTTCTGATATAGGCCGTAGTACTAACGACCATGATTATTTAACGGTAACCTGTCATTGGATAGATTATAAATGGTCTATGCAAAAACATATTTTAGCGTATAGATATATAGGTGATAGGCACACTGGTACTTTTATTGCAGAAAATATTTATCAAGTGTGAGATTATTACTGAATAACTGATAAAATTATGACTATTACATTAGATAACGCTTCTTCTAACAATTACACTAATACAATTTTAAATAATAATTTAACTCCATCTTTTCCAGATCATTTTCATATACAATGTGCGTGCTATATATATAATTTAGTTGTAAAGGATGGTCTATCACTTTTTGAAGACATTCTTAGTAAAATGCAATTTGCTATAAACTTTATTTTAAAAAATAATAAAATACAACGAAGAAAAGAATATAAAAAAACTTGTCACGATTGCCAACTACCCTATAGAAAAATTCCAGAAGAAGTACCCACTAGATGGAATTCTTTGTACGAGCAACTACTTGTTGCTTATGACTATAGAAAATCTATAACTTTATTTTTTTAACTCTCATAATCAAAATCCAGCTGATATGGTTGTAGATAGTGATTGGGGAAAAATTTCCAAACTTATTGTATTTTTAGAGAAATTTTTTCAAGCAACAAAAGAATTTTCCGGTATATATTATCCTACTATTTCAACTATGTTGTTTTATATAGCCTAATATTTTTACTGCTTAATGAATATATGGATAAACTAGCTATTAAAAAATGTTTATCAAAATTAAAAAATATTTTATTCCTATTCCCACTATTTATATTATTGTGTTGTATTAAATTCGACTATTAAAATAGATGATACTAAATCACTTATTGAAACTATTTACGATTGTATAGCAGTACTACCACTTCCAAGTCCAAAAAATCCAAATCACCTACCACCTATTGAACAAACTAAAGAAGAAGTGTTGTCTACCGTAGAAGACGAATCTAAAAAAGTATATAGGTTTTACCAACAAGAAAGTGCTAGCAACTTACCGGCTTCCATACCATCTTCTTCTTCAACACAACCTCACAAAAGACATGATGTTTCTGCGGCTAGTATTAAAAGCCTCAAAAATAGAATGTGTGGTTGTACCGCTACTAACCAAATTAGCGAGTTTGATATTATTTTTTTGCAGGGTTCTGTACCATACCAAGCAGTTCTCAATGAAGAAGGATGTGAAGACTTGCTGAAATACTGAAAAGGGAATGAGAAGACCTTTCCGACACTTTCAATGATGGCCCGAGATGTTTTGAACATTCAAGCGTCATCAACGGCGTCTGAAAGCACTTTTTCTGCCGACATATATTAAATAGGAGAGCACAGAGCTTGGAGATTGTAGTATTATTCAGAGATTGGATACGAGCGGAGCGGAGAATGTGCGATCAACCGGAGATCAACGAAGAAGAAGACGAAAACTACAATGATATCTTATCCGAAGGTGGTGGAAGCGACGTGGAGCTATTTGACTAACAAATATCAATTTCAACCGAAGAACCACAGGAAATTATCAAGAAACTAGAACAGGTTTTTTTCAAAATGTAATTTTTTAATTGCAATTTTATTATGTAATTTGCAACTTTTGAACAACACCACAAAGTTGCAATTTTGACAATTGTATTTGTATTGCAAAAAAAATCATATGTCTATTAAATAATATAAAAGGCAAAAAAATAGCCTTACATGGTTAATACATATTGAAAAACATAAGTGTCAAATTCCAACTAATGACACAAGTTTCTTGAAAAGTATCCCATGAGGTTCTAGTTGGCGAGAAATGGAAATTATGTTTCGATGACAAGTACTGTAGTCTTGAATACCTCATAGTGGAGAAAAGCTATAAGAATGAGCATCAATTACGAATGAGACGTATGGATATATATTCGGACAAGATACATCCTACATAAACAACAAATGAGTAAGTGGATTAAATGTTAAGGTATAGATACACGGAAAACACAAGTTAATGGTTACAAGAGCAATATGAATTACCCGAAGGGGTAACGTTTTTATGACATAATAATGATAAGCTTTGCACGCTATGTATGTCTTGTGTTACCATTAATAGATTGGGCTAGTGAAAATTACCAGCAGTGCAGACGCCGCCCTCATCACCACCGTCGGGCCCTCCACCGACGACAGGGCATCCAGTTTCAGCAGCCAACACCGCCAACCCAAGGACCCGCGGTAGGCAGCATCGACCCGCAACAACCGCCGAGGGCGACAGTCCTACAAAGGATGCGGCGGACGGAATTCTGGTAGCAACGGCGGCGGCAAGGGGTAGTCCCCACCGGTAGAAAATAGCCGACAGTGACTGTGGCATTGGCAGCAGCCTTCACTGTAGGTTGCCTACCCATCGTGGGCCACGTAGGCCCCACTATCATGGGCCTCTCCTCCTTGCCCTTATCCGACATCCTCGTGGACTCCACCTCCGACCCGACGTGCCCAACCTGGCATACTCGACGCACATCCACAACAGGCCTACACAGCATAGAGCCCCCACCCTCAACTTATGCACCGACTGACATTAAGGCAGCTATGAAAACAATGTAACTCAACGCTTCAAATGAAAATTAGTATATGGACAAAGGCGCCACATCTCACATGACGACATCACAAGGTACTCTCTCGTCTTATTCCAATTTGAGTAATTTAAATCGGAATATTATTGTTGGTAGTGGACTAGGCATTCCTATTCGTGGTTTTGGTCATTCATCCTTATCCCTACCACATCCACCACTAATCTTAAAAAATGTCATCCATGCCTCTAAACTCATTAAGAATCTAATCTATGTATGACATTTCACTACTGAAAATAATGTTTCCCTTGCCTTTGATCCTTTTGGTTTTTCTGTGTAGGATTTTAAGACAGGGAGACGAATAATGAGATGTGACAGCACCGGAGATCTCTACCCTATTTCAAACGCCTTCAACAAACCAGCCTCACTTTCATCAACCTTTGTTGCTCTTCCGTCTTTCTTATGGCATTCTAGATTAGGACATCCGGGATATTCTGTTTTACGCTCCCTTAGGAATAATAATTTTATTCATTGCAACCGTATTTCTAAGACTCTTATATGTGAATCCTGCATTTTTGGGAAACATGTTAAATTACCATTTTATGCATCCACAAATTGTACTTTAATGCCTTTCGATATAATACATATTGATTTGTGGACTTCCCCTATTTTAAGTACGGCTGGCCATCGATATTATGTGTTGTTTTTGGACGATTATTCCAACTTTCTATGGACTTTTCCAATTGATAATAAATCTCAAGTCTACCCCATTTTTTTTCTCATTTAGTGCTTTCGTAAAAACACAATTTGAAAGGAGCATTAAATGTTTTCAATGTGACAATGGCAGAGAATTTGATAATAACCAATTCAAATAGTCTTGCTCCAAAAATGGTCTTACCTTTCGTTTTTCCTTCCCTCACACCTCCTCCAAAAATGATAAAGCCGAACGGAAAATCTGAACCATAAACAACCTAATACGTGCCCTACTTGACCACGCCTCAATTCCCCATCAATTATGGCATTCACACTCTCCATGGCCACTTATCTCCTAAACATAATCCCAAATAAGTCTCTAGCTCTACGGTCGCCAACTCAAGTTTAGTTTCGTAGGAACCCTTCCTACCACCACTTGCGTATTTTCGGATGTCTATGTTATCCTCTCCATCCGACCACTCACAAACTCCAACCCCGGTCTTCTACGTGTGTATTTCTAGGTTACCCCACAAATCATCGTGGTTACTCTCGCCATCTCGGCATTCCTATGACTTCCGAAATGATGGCCTGAACCCCCTTCTAATTCATCATTTATATAATCTGACGTCCCATTCCTCGACACCTGCACCCACCACCGTCAGTCCGGGACTCGCTGCCCACCTGGTTCCGCTGACAGTGGCTCGGAATAGCCCATCTCAGGGTGATTCTGCAGCCATCTCTCGGCCAGCCGATCCCGCCACCCCTGCCCTTCCTACTCTTCCCGGTAGTCCCATGGCACCCCTCCCTCCTCCCATTCAGCATCCCGAGGCATGCCCTCAGACAATGGAAACCCATGCCATGCATGGAATTTCCAAACCTAAACGTCTGTTTAACCTATCCGTTTCAGTTGTCCCTTCCCTTGTCCCTCGTAATCCGAAGGATGCCTTGTCCTACCTAAATTTGAAAGCTGCAATGATTGACGAATATAATGCTTTTATTGATAATAAGACGTGGGAACTAGTACCATGTCAACTTGATGCTAACATTATTTGTTCTATGTGGATTTTTAGACATAAAAAGAAATCTGATGGTTCTTTTGAGAGGTACAAGCCGCATCTTGTATGTGATGATAGGTCTCAACAGGTAGGAGTGGACTGTGATGAAACGTTTAGCTCGATCGTAAAGCCCGCAACCATCCGAACCATCCTCAGCATTGCCCTATCAAAGTCTTGGCCCATTCATCAGCTTGATGTCAAGAATGCTTTCCTACATGGGAAACTTCATGAAACAGTATATATGTATTAGCCTATGAATTTCAGGGATCCTATTCATCCGAATTATGTGTGTCTGTTGCGGAAATCGCTCTATGGACTGAAACAGGCTCCTCGAGCATGGTACCAGTGGGTCGCCGATTATGTCTCCTATAACGGTTTTTCACACAGCAAATCCGATCATTCCTTGTTCATTGACAACAAGGGTCCAGACATGACTTACCTCTTATTATATGTTGATGACATCATCTTCACCATATCATCTAATACCCTCCGTTGGTCCATTATGTCTCTCATTTCCTTTGAGTTTGCTATGAAGTATTTGGACCCCCTGAGTTATTTCTTGGGCATCTCTATCACTCGACATTATGGCGGCCTATTTCTATGTCAGAAGAAATACGACGAAGAGATCTTTGACCGTGCATGCATAACATCTTGCAAATCATCTCACACGACATTGGACACCAATTCCAAGCTCCGTGCTGATTCTGGCCCTCCGTATTCAGACCCGACTCACTATCGTAGCTTGGTTGGGGTCCTGCAGTACCTCACATTCACGAGACCAAAAATATCCTATGTCGTGCAATAAATCTATTTGCACAAGCACAATCCAACAGAAGCACACATGCATGTCCTCAAACATATTTTACGATACGTCCAGGGCACACTTCACATCGGCTTACATCTATACATGTCCTTGCTCATTGGTCTCGCTGCTTATTCTGATGTTGACTAGGGTGGATGTCCTGACATCCGACACTCCACGTCTGGTTATTGTGTTTTTCTCAGAGATAACCTATTGTCTTGGTCTTCCAAAAGGCAACCTACACTATCCCGATCCAGTGCCGAAGCAGAGTATAGAGGTGTAGCCAACATCGTCTCTGAGTCTTGTTGGATCTGTAACCTTCTACTTGAGCTTCACTGCCCGATTAAAAAGGCAACACTAGTCTACTGCGACAATATTAATGCGATATATCTTTTCGGCAATCCCGTCCAACATCAGCGCACCAAACACATTGAGATGGACATTCATTTTGTTCGCAAAAAAGTGGTTCGTGGTCAAGTTCGTGTCCTTCATGTTCCTTCCAAATATCAGATTGTCGACATCTTCACCAAAGGACTTCCGCGCATACTGTTTGATAATTTTTTAGCCAGTCTCAGTGTTTGTGAGCCTCCCGCTTCGACTACGGGGTGTAATAGAATATTCACCAAATATTCTAACATTAATGATATATCTCTTAATTTAGGTAGAATTATATTGCTTTTGTAATTAGGTTGATTACTTACTTAGTTTGTAACAAGGTAAATATTTTTGTAAATATTATCTATTGTAAATCATCAATGAATGAAATCAAAGAACATATTCCTTTAGTAAGGTATAACGAATATAAAACAATACTGGTACCGTTGAAGATGGAACAAATGCATGATGATGCGACTCAAGTCTCAAGTATTTAATGGTTGTGTTAAGGTCGAAGATGCCCTAGATATGATAATAATATATTTTCATGTGTGATATAAGTGTGGTAATATATATGTATATGCACTGTATTTTTAAGTATGATATTATTTTAACAATGACCAACAAGATCACGATTATGAAAAGTGACATGATAAAATAGTCTTAAGGGGCGAGATATCAAAGAAAACTCAACCCATAAGGGCAGGTTACGAGCACAATGAATTTTAAAAAGATTGTACGGGCAAAACAATATAATTTTGGGAATCTTCCCAAAGTAATTTCATGAATATATATGATTTTAAAAGTTATGTTTATATGAATGTATAAAATTACGTAATACAATACATGTATAAAGTTATTATAAAATCACACATAATTGAGAAGTTGTACATAAATAATATGTAGATTTTTCGAGGAACTTCGCTCATTCAAGTTTATTGGGCCACGAGTTAATGTGCGATTTTAATATTTTCTTAATGAGACATATGTATTTTTGACTTTTAAATGAATTAATCAATAATTAATAGACTTTAATGCTTCAACACAAAAAATAGTAATATCCCAAACTAATACTTGGCATCCAAAATTTTATGTGAATAGATTCATCAAATATTTTCCCTAACTATGTATTCAAAAGGTTCTATTTTGATGTAAAATCTTGACATTCGTTATTTGAGGTAATCTTTTGAGTTTGTTAATTGGCTTTTCCTTTTCTTGATATAACATCATTGCCGAAAGGTTCAGTTCCATATTTGGTTTTTCTTCTTAACATAACACATCGGTAATTAGTTTATGTAAAATTCTTAGTATGATTTACTTTATTCTTCATAACATAACACATGGGTAATTAGTTTATGTAAAATTCTTAGATGACTTACTTTAACTGCCTTTTAAAATAGTTAATTTCAACTCTACATAAGAAATTTTAAACTAAATATTAGTCTAATTATTTGAAATATATATTAAAAATAATTAATTCCATTAATTTATTCCTTGAAAAGAAAGTAAGTTAACCTAAGTAAGATTTCCTATCATGTATCACCCATCTGTTGAAAAATTACTAATGTTTCTGCTTCCATGTAAAAGCTAAGCGACAAGTTTTTGTTTCCTCCCACATACAAAATTGTTTTTTTATACTAACTACTAAGAGTCACTTTTTCTTTTTAGCAACAGTACCATATTTTGTTAATTTATCATTGCACTCTTTCTTTTTTTTTTTTTTTTTTTTTTTTTGGTTTTTCGATTAGTATTTAGTAGTCCGACTAAATTCGAATTTCCGATGAAAAAGTCTCACATTGGAGGTACACTGCTCCATAATATTTAACAAAGACAACTTCGTACCTAAAAAAGCTCGAACTCAAGACATCTGATTAAGAATGAAGGAGTATTTATCTCTCCACCACATCTCTTATTTATTTATCATTGCATCCATTCTACACGCAATCGATACACATCTTCTGTTGGTGAATTATTAACTTCCACAGTAACGAATATGCTATCAAGACATTCTCGAGGCATGACATATATCAACTAACCCACATTTAATCATCACGCACGTACATGCATATATAATTCGTGCAACAGAAGGAGTCAATATACACGCAACAAACATGTATATAGACTGAATATCGGTTTTGTATAAAACTTACTATAGATGAAGAATTCTTGTACAAGTGTAATTAGAATTGAGTATTATAGTAGGAATAGGATTTTCTATATTTAGAGATTGTATATTGTATATATAAATACCTCTTCATTAATGAAAATAATCAAGGGATTATATTCTTTCATGGTATCAGAAGTCTAGGGGAAAAATACCTTCTCCCAAAACACCTTCCGCAGCTCGACTTTTCTCGGAAACCGAGAACTTCTTCTCGGCCGACGGCTAATTTTGTGTTCTCTTCTTCCAAAAAATTTCTGAATCTCTAATTCTCCTCTTATTCTCTCCACATGTCTACCTCAAAGACCACGTTTCATTCTGCCCTTACTATTTCCAACATCAAGAACCACATCCCTAGCGTTCTTGAGATGGAAAACGTCCAATATGTGACGTGGGCATAATTATTCAAAGTTTACGCACTCTCGCATCAAGTCTTTCATCACATCATCCCCTCGGTAACCGGCAAAGAGAAGGTGCCTACCCCCGAGGATGACCCTACATTATGGACAACCCTTGATGCTACCGTTCTCTAGTGAATTTATTCCACTATCTCTACAGACCTCTTACAGATGATTATTGAACCCGACGCCGGCGATGGAAACTTGGAATAGGTTGCATGATATTTTCCAAGATAACAAAAATTATCGGGCTGTCACTCTTGAGCAGGAATATTCCCATGTCAACATGGAGGATTTTCTGAACGTCTCAGCCTATTGTAAAAGGCTGGAAGGAATTGGCGGATCAACTCAGAAACATTGGTGCGCCCGTCATCAATGATCGTCTTGTTCTTCAGATGGTTGCAGGCCTATCAGAGGCCTACAATGGCGTTGGGACGCTGCTTCGTCAAAGTAATCCTCTCCTACCTTTCTACCAATCTCGTTCCATGCTCACTTTAGAGGAAGCAGGTTTGGCAAAAAAGGCGGCTACCGGTGCAAATTCTATCATGATGATGGCCACTTCAGCCGACCCTCACTCATTCTCCGAATATTCTGGCCAAAATCGTAACGGTGGCGGGAAAAAAGGTCAAAATTGTAAAATTAATGGAAAGAACCGCGACGGTGGTCGCAGCGGAACCGGTAATCGAAACAGTGGCGGTGGTAACGGCGAAAATATCGGTGGTCGGAACAGTGGGCCACAGACCAACTGGCAGCAGCCGTGGGGCTAGGCCAGTGGCCAATGGCCCAATTGCCCTTACCCACCATCTCCAATTCCCGAGAACTGGGCCCAATTCTAGAATGTTTCCAGGCCTAGTTTCCCGGTCCAGAATTCCAGTTCTAGTTCTCGGCCTACTTGGCCATGGTAGCAGGTTGCCTTGCTTGGGCCTCATCAGGCCCAGTTCCGGTCCCAACAACTACGAATATTGAGGCCGCAATGCATACACTCGGCTTAAATCCCCCAGATGTAAATTGTTACATGGACACCGGAGCCACTTCTCACATGACTTCCGCGCAAGGTAATCTCTCGTCTTATTTCAATTTGAGAAAAAAATGTGACATCATTATTGGAAATGACATTTCAATTCCAATTCGTGGTTTTGGTCACACAAATTTGTCTCCCCCACATCCACTTCTAGTCCTTCAAAATGTCCTTTATGCCCCACACTTAATTAAAAAATTGGTGTGAGTCCAAAATTCACAACTGATAATTGGGTGTCTGTTAACTTTGACCCTTTTGGATTTTCTATGAAGGATTTCAAGACGGGGATACCTCTAATGAGATGTAATAGCCGGAAAGAGCTTTATCCAATCACCACCACCACATCTTCCACGAGTCAAGCCACACATTTAAAATTTACCATTCTAGCACCTTCCTTATGGCATGCACGTTTGGGCCATCCGGGGGCGTCTGTGCTTTCTTCTCTTAAAAAAAATAATTTTATTGATTGTAAGAGTACGCGTAGTACTCATATTTGTCATTCTTGTCCGCTAGAAAAACATGTTAGATTACCGTTTGTAGCCTCTGCTTCTAATACTTTGATGCCTTTTAACATTATTCATAGTGATTTATGGACATCTCCCGTTTTAAATTATTTGGGTCATCGTTATTATGTGTTATTCTTGGACGATTATTCTAATTTTTTGTGGACCTTTCTTTTGTCTAAAAAGTCTCAGGTTTTTTTAACCTTCTTAAAATTTAGAGCTTTCATCCGGACTCAATTTGAAAGGGAAATTAAAAATATTCAATGTGATAATGGAAGGGAATATGATAATGGACCCTTTCGGGAATTTTGTGACAATAATGGCATAGTTTTTCGATTTTCTTGTCCTCATACGTCCTCACAAAATGGGAAAGCCGAACAGAAAATTCATACCATTAATAATATTATCCGAACTTTATCAGCCCATACTTCTTTAACCCCTTCTTTTTGGCATCATGCACTACAAATGGCTACTTACCTCCTTAACATACTTCCTACCAAGGGATTAGCATATAACTCTACCCTAAAAATTCTTTATCATAAGGACCATTCGTATTCTAATCTTAGGGTATTTGGGTGTCTGTGCTATTCACTTTTTCCGTCCACTACAATTAATAAACTTCAAGCCCGTTCCACCGCTTGCGTGTTTTTGAGTTATCCATATAATCATCATGGTTACAAATATTCTGATTTATCTACTAATAAAATCATAATAAGTTGCCATGTTATTTTTTATGAAACCTAACTTCCATTTGCTAAATTATATAATTCGGTGTCTAGTTCGTATAATTTTTTGGACGATGATCTCTCCCCGTATTCAATCCATCAGTGGGCCCAACTATTCCCAAATGCTCCCGAATTCGATGTTAATTCTCGGCGAGCAGGCCCATTACCTACTGGCCCAATACCGTCTTCCAAGAACTTGAATCCCCAGCCAGCGGGACCACTACCTACTGGCTAGTCCCGAGGCAGTCTGCCAATGTCCCCAGTCTAGTCTGTTTCCATTCTGATTCAAAGGCCCGTTACTCGTAGCAAAATTGGTATTTTTAAACCTAAGAGACATTTTAATCTAAATTCTAATGTCACTAAATCACCCCTACCACGTAACCCAGTGTCTTCCCTTCATGACCCGAATTGGAAAATGGTCATGGATGATGAATATAATGCTCTTACTGAAAATAAGACGAGCGAGTTGGTGCCCCGTCCCACTAGTGTTAATATTATTCGTTCTATGTCGATTTTTACTCATAATGAAAATTTTGACGGTTCTTTTGAGAGCCATAAGGCTCGTCCTATAGGTGATGGTAAAACTCAACAGGTGGGCCTGGATTGTGGTGAGACATTTAGTCCGGTGGTCAAATCGGCTACCATTCGCACTGTTCTCAATCTGGCTCTTTCAAAAGCATGGCATATTCATCAGTTGGATGTGAAAAATGCTTTCTTACACGGTGATCTTAAGGAGACAGTATACATGCATCAACCCTTAGGTTTTAGGGACCCCAATTATCCTCATCATGTCTGTTTGCTGAAAAAGTCCTCGTATGGCTTAAGCAGGCCCCACGGGCTTGGTATAAAAGGTTTGCAGATTATGTGTCTGCTATTGGATTTTCTCACAACAGGTCTGACCATTCCCCGTTCATCTATCGTTGTGGTACTTCTCTGGCATACATCCTGTTATATGTTGATGATATTATAATGACTGCCTCATCTGATATTCTACGCAAGTCTATCATGTCCCTTCTCAGTTCAGAATTTCCTATGAAAGACTTGGGGCCCTTGAGCTATTTTTTTGGCATAGCAGTCACTCGTCATGCAGGTGGACTATTTTTATCACAGAAAAAGTATGCGGCAGAGATTAATGAGAGAGTTGGCATGTCATCTTGTAAGTCTACGTCTACTCCGGTTGATACCAACCTGAAGCTGAGTGCTATAATAGCACACCATATGAGAATCCCACCCACTATCGCAGTCTTGCAGGGGTACTTCAGTAACTTACTTTCACGAGACCTGATATTACTTATGCAGTGCAGCAGGTGTGTCTATTTTTGCATGGTCCACAGATTGAGCACATACATGCGCTCAAACGAATTATACGATACATACAGGGCACACTTGATTATGGATTGCATTTATATCCGTCTACCATTTCTACTATCGTGTCTTATACAAATGTTGATTGGGGTGGATATCCGGATACCAGACGCTTGACATCTAATTATTTTATGTTTCTTGGTGATAACTTGTTCTCTTGGTCAGCAAAATGCCAAGCTACATTATCGCGATCCAGTGCGGAGGCCGAGTATCAAGAAGTAGCCAATGTGGTGTCTGAATTATATTGGCTGCGTAATCTTCTACTAGAACTTCACTTTCCTATTCAGAAAGCTACATTGGTCTACTGTGATAATGTTAGTGCATTCTATCTTTCTGGGAATCCGGTCCAACATCAGCGCACTAAATATATCGAGATGGATATTCACTTTGTTCCTGAAAAGGTAGCTCGTGGACAAGTACGCGTCTTGCATGTCCCTTCCAGGTACCAAATTGCTGACATATTTACTAAGGGTCTTCTCTCAGTTCTATTTGAAGATTTTAGGGACAGTCTCAGCGTACGACAACCGCCCGCTATTGTAACACCATGTACTTTCGGATGATGGTTTTATATTATATGACCCCGTGAAGAAGTAGTTGTATTTTCTGGTTATGTGATGGGGACTAGATATGTCACCCCAACATTCGAGGATGAATGTTTCTAAGAGGGAAAGGATGTAACACCTCATACTTTCGGGCGATGGTTTGAACAACTAGGCGTAGGTAAGTAGACCCGAGCCTTGGAGGATTTATGTCATATTAACGTACGCAAATGAAGAGCTTAGTATATAAAAGGATGCGGTCCCGAAATAATTTAAGACTTTAAAAGTGTGATGACGATGATCGGAAATTTAATTAATTTTAATAGTCAAATTAAGTGGGTCCCATAATAAGGATAGATATTAGTAGTAGTATTTTCAATAAGCATCATTACATGGTCATTAGTGTTTTACGTGTACGAATTATATACACACACTAATGTTACTAGGATCCAAAAATAATTGTGTTAATTGAGGGAGGGCCATACGTATCTTGCTATTAATACGGAAGGGTGGCCTAACAAAATGTTATGTCTCTTGATATTCCTCTGGAATAAGCCAAAGACGTCCAGTATATATATACCCATTTATGAATAGACCTTAGGATGAAGTTACTTCAAAAAAAAAAGGAAAAGTTGAAAGCAACAACATAACCCTCTGTTTTGCACATACCAATGAACAAATTGATTTCTTTTACGTACTAGCACGCATCATCCTTTCATTCCAGGGAAAGAAATAATTTTTCTCATGAAGTGACGTAGCTTGTTTTACCCTCTATTTTGATTTCGTCGTTCCATTTTTCATCTTGATTAAGGTATAGAAGGGGCTGACTCCGACACCATTAGTAGAGGTTCGACAATAAAGGTATGTTAAGGCAAATCCTTCTTTCTTTTGGCATGTTCTAATTACGAAACGTAAACGTAATATTGTCCCATAAATGATTCTACTCTTAGTAGTTAAGGATGTTCATGTTATTCATTACTATGTTCAAAGCATGTCTAAATATGTTCTTAAATCCCTATTGAGGTATATGAGAAAGATGTTAGTATTTGTAACGTTAATCGGAGGTGAAGCGACATTACATCACTCCGACAAACTTATTGTGTCTTATTATCACAGCTTATTTCATTCATGCATTATATACATACATAAACCTTGACCTCAAAGACGTTATATACGCAACTATATGGTATGCATTATGTATATGTATGGGGTATGGGAAAAGGCAAGGCGTTATATACGCACCACTACCTGCAGCTGGTATATATATGATGATAATTATGCCCATGGAGGCCGATAAGATATGATAGGATGCCCACAGAGGCTTGATGGCATTATACACACACACACACATACACATACATACATATATATATATATATACACATACATACATATATATATATATACACATACATACATATATATATATATACACATACATACATATATATATATATACATATATATATATATACATATATATATATATACATACATATATATATATATATATATATATGTATATATGTATATATGTATATATGTATGTATGACCGCATTATGCATGACACTTAGGCATATTATGGCCCTCATAGGCAATTCGGTACATGTTGATTCTCTCTCGTCTCATGTTACTTTCATGTCTCTATTATGCTATTCTTCATGCCTGACATACTCAGTACATCATTCGTACTGACGTCCCTTTTGTCGGGGACACTACGTTTCATACCCGCAGTCTTAGGTAGGCAAGGTGACGTTTGCACTAGTAGGTTGTTGGCTCAGCGGATATTCGAGCACTCCACTTGTTTCGGAGTTGCGGCCTAATCCTGGTACAGTAGTTTTGCATGTCATATAGGTATGGCGGGGCCCTGTCCCGACCTTATGATGTTAAGTACTCTTTAGAGGCTTGTAGACGGATTTCCTATATATAGTAGTCGAGTATGGCCTTGTCGGCCTTAGTATGTATATATGCATAGGTTGGATTCTTCTGTTTGTAAGATTTTATATAGCTCCATCTCAGTTTATCATTGTTATTTGTTACATGTTACCTCATAACGGCCCTCGTGGCCCATGCTTCATATACGGTTAGGTGGTAAATACGTGATTAGTGGTACTCGGCAAGTAAGGCCCGGGTGCCCGTCATGGCCCTCTGGTTTAGGTCGTGACAGCTATGACTGTGGGGGTGTGACAGAAGGAGTCAATATACACGCAGTAAACGTGTATATCGAGTGAATATTGGTTTTGTATAAACCTTACTATATGTACAGGTGTAATTAGGATTTAGTATTATAGTAGGAATAGGATTTTCTATATTTAGAGATTTTATATTGTATATAAATACCTCTTCATTAATGAGAATAATCAAGGGATTATATTCTTTCACCTAATTACACTTGTACAAGAATTCTTCATCTATGGTAAGTTTTATACAAAACCGATATTCACACGATATACACGTTTGCTGCATGTATATTGACTCATTCTGTCAATAGACTGAAAGTATATTTATGTCCTAGAGACAATATGTATTAGGACAAATGTACTTTATACACATTCGTATTATTATTAATGGAGATTAATATTTTGACATTTGCGATTATTGAATTATTAGTTGATTGTTTATAATATTCTATAATATGCATCCCTAAAGGTTACTTTATTATTAATAATGTGAGTTATTAATATTATAACGTAACTCTTAAAATAGCCTCGACTAATGATCATCAAGAATGGAATATCGATGATATGTGATAAGTCGACATGTGGTCTGCATCACATCCTTAGAGGATGTAGTATGTCTCACCTGCTGCGAGTAATGTCTACTCGTGATAGACATATGAATACTTTGGAAGTATTGGTATACCCTTCTGATATACTGTTTGTTATACTTATCTAAAGTATGATCAGCGTGTGGGAGATAGAAGTCCTTAGACTTGAGGTCAATGCGCACCTTGTCTACAAAGTAATATACTTTGATCCTGTCCTAAGCTCAAATGCCTTATAGGTTGAGATACGGCTTGTATTGGGTACATTACGATGTGGATTAAAGGTGGTAGTTGAGCCAAGATTAGGATTCATTCCTTGAATGTATATTCGAGAGAACACTCAGCTTCTCAGTGATATTAGGTTGACTAAGTCGTTGGCCAACGCAATAAACATATTTAGAATATGGTCTAGTTGTCAACTAATATAGATGAGATACAATGATTAAGCCATTTGGATAGACACTTTATAAATCCTAAGCTTGATCGGGTGTGTTGTGAATGAAATGATTTTATCTTACCACATAGAGGTTAAGTTTACTCGATTCGTGTAAACGTACTTCACATATTGAGATTGTCTTGCGGCGCCGTCTAGGAGTTCCGCGTAGACCTTAATTTGATTAATGTAGATATGTGAAGTCCTGTAGGGTCACACTATGTCGATTGTCTTTTCGATCTAAGGATGTATTGAGAGAGTATTAAATATTCGATTTAGAATCGAGATATTTAAATGAATGATGATTATTTTAATTAAGTCAAAGTTGGATTTTAGATTTAATTAAGAATGTGCTGAAAATATTTGGGTCAAGCCTAAGGTCAAACCCTAATCCGGGTTGACCTAATTTTTCACCTATAAATACAGACTTACACTTTATTTTCATATCATTATTCTAAGTCTTAGAGACTCAGAATCAAAACACACTCTCGAACCTCTGCCGGATTTCCTAACTTTCCCAAGGAGGAATACATTGAAGCTTGGAGCTTGCAATCGAAAGGGCATTCGCGTGCGCACCCACAGTTGATAAAGATTCCAGATATTGTAAACATGTAAGTACCATTCAAGTCTTATGTTTACGGTTTTAAATTACCCTATAGTTAAACAGTTCTACGTTTGTTGGATTTGAAATAAGTTTTTAATATCCGCTGCGTACAACAACCCAACAAAAACCCTATAGTGGTATCAAGAGTCAGGCCAGTTTTGTATAATTATAAGGTAATTAGTTAATAATAATATGGGTTAGAATTTGTTTAAATCTGAAATTTAGGTTGTTTAAAGCTTGAAAATCTAATATCTTAAAAGCACATTATCCTTGTCTCCCAAACTATTAAACATTGATGTAATCGAGGAAGTCATTCTGGTCTAACTCTTTTAAGTCAATGTGCGTAATCGGTTCATTGCGAACTTGGTGCACTGAAGCAAAGAACGAGAAGGGATTGGATGATGGTCGATAAACGTGTTGTTTGATAGTGAAGGGTAACGAATATTAAACTGCAAATCTGACCCTGAACTAGTTTTCGGATTTCGGAAGTGCGGATTTTGTGCTACTGAGACGGAGGCGCCGCAACTTTACGATGGAGCGTCGCGGCACAGAGGATCCAATTAATATATATATATATATATATATATATATTTCGGAACAGTGAACAGTAACCGAACACTATTCCAACGTGAATAGTGGCGGCAATCACTGTTCCGGCGAGGTAGTGGCAGTTTCCGAAATTGCAATTTAGTCCTTGGGGAAAATCTGAAAAATTTATAAGTTTCTGGAATTGCAATCTGGTCCCTAGAAAAGTTTTTAAAAATATCAAATTTGGTCACTGGGGAAAATCTGTAAATTTCAGAAAACCAAATCTGTAATTTATTTAAAATTTTGGAAATTACAGACATGTCCCTGAAATTTGAAAATACAAAAATATTTTCTGAAAATTAAAATTGTATTTTCTGAAATTAAAGGGGTTCGAAATTTAAATTTTAAATTATTGAGGGACTAAACTGTAAATTCTAAAAATCTTGACCTTACAGAAATATCCTGAAAATTAGTTTTTAAAATTAGAAAATGTTTAAGGGACTGTTTGGATTAGACTTAAATTTTAGAGTTCAGACAAGTTAACCCATGATTATCATTAATTGTATATTATTGAATAATATACGAACTATATGTTAAGTGTTTAAATGGTCTCATTTAATAATTGCCATAGTGTCCGCTATAACTGTCTGGGCAGGCGACGCCTAGTATTTGATTAAACCATCTTATATCATGCATATTGGGTTGACGGTTCCCAACTATATGTGTCATTAGTTTTGCATGATATTAAGATGTCATATTGGATATGGCGTAAAATAGTTGATCTTGGTTAAAACCCTGAATTAAAATGTTCCCCAAAATGTTAAATACAAGTCTAAATTAAAATGTGTCATCCATTATAATTGTTAGAGTGCAAAAATCCTTTTTGGTGATACGAGTATTTATGTCAAAGCATTTGCTCTAATTCTACGAGGACCCAGATTCTTTCATAGATGTGTTTTAAATGTAAAGGTAAACGATAAACTTTTGTGGGAATTTACACCAAAGTGTTTGCTCACAAAGGCCAAATTTACTTAAATACATAAACGCAGTCGTGTAATGGGGTTGACTTGCTTAGACAATTCTTGGCGCCAAAGTGTCGGACTAATCTAAGGACGCAAGATTAAATATAATATTTGATCAACCAAGAGTTGCAAATAAGTTTTGCAATTGGTTTAGAACCTACCAAGATGTGTTATTGAAGTTATCAGCCAAAGCAAACGCGGAGATAGCATAGGCTTGGATCTTGGCCCATTATGACCTCAATTAATATAGGTATGTATTCTACCATGGGGTCGTAGAAGTATGTTAAAATAGTGGAAGCTAATTAAACAAAAGACCATGTTGATTAGCCTAAATGAATGTGTATAATACAAAATACATTTTGAGTTTGATTTTTAGTCTATCTAATTCTTCAGATTATCAAAGATGTCGAGCTTATCATTGAAAATGCTGATTGAAATGAACAAACTTACTGGACCTAACTACCTTGACTGGCTAAGAAATTTGTGAATAGTGCTGAGACAAGAGAAATTAGAATATGTGTTGGACACGGTGTTCCCAACAATCCCTGTGACAGACTCTGCTGAATATGCCTCTTTTGATAAGAACTTTTGATAAGAATGCTTACCAAAAACACCTAGATGATGCAACTTCAGCACAGTGCGTGATGTTGTCTTCCATGTCTATCGAACTTCAGAGACAACATGAGAACATGGTTCCCAATGAGATGCTCGAACACTTGAAGAGTCTATATGACTCACAATCCCAGACTATGAAATATGAGTTACTGATAGAACTTTTTAAGTGTAAGCTCAATGAAAGGGGCCAGGTCTCGCAACATGTGTTGAAAATGATAGGGTTGATAGAGAGACTTGCTTCAATTGGAACGAAGCTGCAAAAGAATGTCGCTACCACCCTCATCCTGAACTCACTCCCTCGTTCCTATGAATACTTCATAGTTAATTACAATATAAATGGAATGAAGGCTAGTCGGCCAGAGCTGCACAACATGCTCAAGACCTTTGAGTCTTCCAATTCCAAAGGCAAAGATGTGCTCATGGTGAGCTCTACTAGCCGACCCAAGCCGAAAGGTAAGGAATGGCAGAAGAAGAAGGGCAAAGCAACCGTTGCGCCTTTAGCTATGAAGCCTAAGGGATGTGTGAAGAAGAAGAAGGTGAATCCGGCTAAGGATGTATGCCTCAACTGCAACAAGAAGGGGCATTGGAAGAAGGACTGCACTGTACCAGGAGGAGGAAAAGCACCAGGTGCTTCTACCTCTGGTGGACAAGGTATGTACGTCATTGAAATAAATATGTCTATAAATAACTCTCATTCCTGGGTATTGGATACTACTTGTGGCTCACACATTTGTACCAATGTGTAGGGGCTAACTGATAGCAGGAAGGTTGGACCAAGAGAGGTATACCTACGCGTTGGAAATGGAGCACGAGTGGATGCTGAGCGTGTAGGAACTTATAGATTAAATTTACCTTCTGGCTATTGTCTAGTGTTAAATGATTGTTACTATGTACCCTCGTTAACGAGGAATATCATTTTTATCCCTGTTTTGGACATGGAGGGTTTTTCCTCATATATGTTTAATGGCAGTCAAGTGCTGTCTTTTGATAATGTTATATATGGAACTGCTCCTCTTGTGGATAGATTATATACACTTAACTATAGTCGAGAAATATTCAATGTACAAAATAAACGAGCTAAGATAAGTAATAGAAACTCTACCTACCTATGGCATTGCAGACTTGGTCATATCAACGAATCAAGGATAGCAAGGTTGAGGAAGTTAGACTACCTCGAACCATTTGACTTGGAGTCTTATGGTAACTGAGAATCTTGCTTGAGAGGAAAGATGACCAATAAGCCACTTTCTGGGAAAGGTGTGCGAGCCAAGGAGGTGCTTGAGTTAGTCCATACTGATGTATGTGGGCCATTTTCAACTCAAGCTAAATGAGGTTTCCCATACTTCAACACTTTTACTGACGACTTCACAAGGTATGGATATGTGTATCTTATGAGACATAAATTCGAGGCTTTTGAGAAGTTCAAAGAGTATAAGTCGGAAGTAGAGAAGCAACTTGCAATAAGTATCAAGACCCTTCGATCGGATCGATGAGGTGAATACTTGAGCAAGGATTTTCTAGATTACTTAAAGCTACATGCAGTCCAATCAGAGTGGACACCTCCTGGAACACCACAGATGAATGGTGTTGCCGAAAGGAGAAACCGAACCTTATTAGATATGGTTTGATCCATGATGAGCTTCTCAGCTCTACCGACATACCTTTGGGGACATGCTATACAAACCTCAATATATGTTCTGAATAAGGTTCCTTCCAAGTTAGTAGAAAAGACACCCTATGAGATATGGCATGGAAAGAAGCCAGCTCTTAAATATATGAGACCCTAGGGGTACCCTGCATATGTTAAGAAGATGCTCACTGACAAGTTGGAATCCAAAAGTGAGAAATGTTACTTCATGGGGTATCCAAAGGAAACTAAGGGATACTACTTCTATCTTCCTGGAGAACGTAAGGTCATTATTTCCAGGAACGCAACTTTCCTTGAAGAAAAATATGTCTACAAGGAACATAGTTGCACAGAGATAGAACTTGAAGAAATTCAAGAGCTGCAAGATAATATAGATGTTGAATCCTTGCCGAATGACCAAGGCAATAATTTAGTGGGAGTATTTGGCGAAGATTGGGTACTTCAAGTACGCCCTTCGGCCAGTGGAAGTGTTGCGAGGAACAATGCAGAAATGCAAGATCCTCCTACACAACCTTTGGGAGTAGATGCAATGGTTGCACCTCCTCCCATACATGAAATAAATGAAAATGATATTCCTGAAAGCTCTCAAGTTAGTGGATTATCCAACACACAAGAACCCTCTCATAGTCAGAACATACCAAGCATTGAACTGCAAAACAATCAACTCCGTAGGTCCACTAGGACTTATCGTCCTCCTAAAAAACTAAATCTACTTGTGGAAACACACAGTGAGATAGATATTCCCGATAACGATGAGCCTACAACCTATAGCGAAGCAATATTGGACATTGATTCGAAGAGATGGAAAGAAGCCATGAAATCTGAGATGGAATCTATGTACATCAATCAAGTGTGGAACTTGGTTGATTTGACAGTTGGGGTTAAACCCATAGGATGCAAATGGGTCTTCAAAAGAAGATCGATGCATTTGGAAATGTACAAACTTATAAAGCAAAGTTGGTGGCTAAAGGTTATAATCAACGGCCTGGGGTCGATTATGATGAAACCTTTTCACCTATTGCTAAGATTAAGTCCATTCGGATTTTGCTTGCAATAGCTGCATATTATGACTATGACATTTGGCAAATGGACGTCAAAATTGCTTTCCTCAATAGTAATCTAGTTGAGGAGGTGTATATGAAACAACCTGAGGTTTTTTTGCTTGAGTGCAAACCAAATGTTGTATACAAGCTACAAAAGTCCATTTATGGGCTTAAGCAAGCCTCAAGGAGTTGGAACATTTGCTTTGACAAGGATATCAAGTCATTTGATTTTGTCAGAAGCAAAGAGGATCCCTGTGTTTATAGTAAACGCAAGGATGGGAGTATTTCCTTCATTATTATATATGTAGATGACATATTGATAATGGGAGACAATAAGACTCTCTTGAGGTTAGTCAAAGAGTGGTTGTCCAGTACCTTCATGATGAAGGATTTAGGTGAAGCCTGCTACATTATGAGAATTAGGATCTATAGAGATAGACCTAATAGATTATTGGGGCTGTCACAGTCAGTCTACATAGACAAAGTGTTTAGACGTTTTTCTATGGAAAATTCCAAGAAAGACGGTCTACCTATGGGACAAGGAATCAAGTTATCTAAGGACAGTCATTCTAATACTATAGAACTTGAACGCATGAAGAGGATCCCATATGCTTCGGCTATAGGATCGATCATGTATGCCATGACCTGTACTAGGCCAGATGTGGCCGTTGCACTTAGTATGACTTGCAAATTCCATGCAGAATCCTGGGGAAGAACACTGGAAAGCAGTCAAGAGTATTCTTAAGTATCTTAGACGAACTAAAGATTACTTCTTAGTCTATGGTGGGGAAGAAAAGATAGCTGCTACTAGGTACACTGATGCTAGCTTCCAGACGGATCTTGATGACTTCAAATCTCAGTCAGGGTACACGTTTATTTTCAATGGTGGAGCAGTGAGCTGGAAAAATTCCAAACAACCTACAATTGTTGATTCGACAAGAGAAGCTGAGTACATTGCTGGATCAGAAGCTGGTAAAGAAGTTGTCGCGATTTCTGAGTTCCTGAAGGAACTAAGGGTAGTTCCGAGTGCCAGTTGTCCAATAACTATTTATTGTGACAACACTGGTGCGATTGCACATGCTAAGGAACCAAGATCAACAAACAGAAACAAGAATATACCAAGAAAGTACCACATACTCAGGGAGATGGTGGAGACTAAAGAGATTAGATTAGACTATGTTCCCACAGACGATAATCTAGCTGACCCATTCACTAAACCATTAAGCTTAGTCAAGCATAATGGTCATTTTCAGAATATGGGCATTAGATATGTTGGAGATTGTCTCTAGGCCAATTGGGAGATTGAAAGTATATTTATGTCCTAGAGACAATCTGTATTAGGACAAATGTACTTTATACACATTTGTATTATTATTAATGGATATTAATATTTTGACATTTGCAATTATTGAATTATTAGTTGATTATTTCTAATATTCTATAATATGCATCCCTAGAGGTTACGTTGTTATTAATAATGTGAGATATTAATATTATAACGTAACTCTTAAAATAGCCTCGACTAATGATCATTGAGAATGGAATATCGATGATATGTGATAAGTCTACATGTGGTCTGCATTACATCCTTAGAGGATGTAGCATGTCTCACCTGCTGCGAGTAATGTCTACTCATGATGGACATATGTATACTTTGGAAGTATTGGTATACCCTACTGATATATTATTTGTTATACTTGTCTAAAGTATGATCAGCGTGTGGGAGATAGAAGTCCTTAGAATTGAGGTCAGTGCGCACCTTGTCTACAAAGTAATATACTTTGATCCTGTCCTAAGCTCAAATATTCAAATATCCGCGTAGATCTTAATTTGATTAATGTCGATATGTGAAGGCCTGTAGGGTCATACTATGTTGATTGTCTTTTCGATCTAAGGATGTATTGAGAGAGTATTAAATATTCGATTTAGAATCGGGATATTTAAATGAATGATGATTGTTTTAATTAACTCAAAATTGGATTTTGGATTTAATTAAGAATGTGCTGAAAATTTTTGGGTTAGGCCCAAGGTCAAACCCTAATCCGGTTTGACCTAATTTTTCACCTATAAATACAGACTTACACTTCATTATTCATTACACTTGCTTTTCATATTATTATTCTAAGTCTTAGAGACTCGGAATCAAAACACTCTCTCGAACCTCTACCGGATTTCCTAGCTTTCCAAAGGAGGAATACATTGAAGCTTAGAGCTTGCTATTGAAAGGGCATTCGCGTGCGCACCCACAGTTGATAAAGAATCCAGATATTGTAAACATGTAAGTACCATTCAAGTCTTATGTTTACGGTTTTAAATTATCCTATAGTCAAACAGTTCTACATTTGTTAGGTTTGAAACAAGTTTTCAATATCCACTGTGTATAACAACCCAACAAAAACCCTACATAGACAATAAGTACATGTCTACCTACTACATTACTCGCATACAAAAAAATCTTCGCTAAATTATTTTCTTCCATTTCAATTGTAAAAAGCTATGTCATGTATTTCCTTTAGTTTACCCAGTGTGTTATGTCATGACACGTTCAAGAGAAAAAAATGTATAGATTCTTTTCATTATTTGTTATTGTCTCTCCATTATTCTCAATGCAAATACCTTATTACTAGCTATAGCAACAAGGCTTATGGGTGTGTATGAATGAATGAAGAATAAAGAAGTCACACTACTGATAACTGTTGGAAATTTACTAATGTGGAATTAAGTTTATCCCATTATTTATGACTCAAACAATTGGGCCCCGCACGTCGGAAATATCATTTCCACACACGTGCAATCTTAGTGCCAAGTATCATAAATTTTGTTAATGAAAAAGATATTGGTACATAAGTGAAATATTTGAGACATAGAATGATGGATGGTTATTTGCTAAATGACAAGTGTTCCACGTTGGTAAACGGAGAAAGGATTGTGCGAGGTGTAAGATGGAACGGGTCAGAAAAGGGTCGCGGAGCGGAGAAAGGCCGTGGCGCCCCCTACCAGCACCGCGGCGCATGATTGGCAGTAAGTTCATCGGCTTTCTAGTTGAATTAGCATCGCGGTGCTAACGTGGCAGAGCCGTGGTGCTTCATGGGCAGTGACTGCTCGACGGAATCCCAAAAGTCTTGGTTGTTGGGGGTTTCAATGGCATTGAATCCACCCAATAATGGCCATTACTTGGACCATTATGTTTATGCCTTACTTGGGGGTTAAATGTCATCCATTACATGGCAATTGATTGCCATTATGGGGGCACTTGATGAGGCCATCTTGCACACCTATAAATTGAAGCCTTGGCTCAATTCTATAGATATACATGAGAACATATATGAATATATGAACAGAAAAACCAGTTCACAACATCACAATAAGATCAGATTTTCCTGATAGCAATCCTTCTCTTAGCAATCTTCATTATTCGTGTTCTTCACTGAGATCATTTGTGTAGGCTTTGCACACTTGATAGTTTATTATTTTATCTTGGGAGACTATTTTCCACACTTCCGTAAAGCCTATATACGGGGGCAATCTTGTCTTAAAGACAGAGAGCCATCTCTCAACTCAGTCGGTGGTGTTGTGGTTTATCTAATTGGTTGCTAAGTGTTTCAGGTGTTAACTTAGCAAACGAAGGACTCTAACCATCTGTATTCTCAGCAGATCTACAAGCCACAAGAGTAGCAGTTCATGTTTTTGTATTTCCAAATACAAGTTCTATATTTGAAGTTTCATTCAAGATCAAGATATTGACAACTTGTTGTTGTCCTCATTGTTGTTTATCCTTTCGATCACTGTAATAGTTATTTACTATTCCCGTTGTTGCTTTACATATTCCAATAATTTTAAGACAAGATTTGTATTAGTAATTCGAAAGATGTTGGTCGACAAGGGTGTAACTAAATTTGGCTGTGGTTTTCTTCTGAAAACAGTTCTGTTGACAGTTTTGCTAACAGTTCAAACACTGTCTCTGTCAACAACCGTGCTTTCAAAACTGGTCTTAGTTTTGGTTCTCTATTTGACGATAGTTATAAATATGTTTCCATCTAAGGTGGGATCTCTGGATCTGATGTTGAGCTTCAAGATATTGCTGATAGTCATGCTAGTACGGCTAAAGATTAAGGACGAGTTAGTGTCACCACTTCTGAGGGTGGTGGAAACAAGCGCCCATGAGAGGCTGAGGATGTCAACTGGGATAAGAGGAGAAGGTTGAAGATGATGTTTTATCTTGTAGCAAAAGGCTTATATTTGTCCCAGACAAAGGATCCAAATTATGGTAAGGAGGATGTGGACACTCAGTCTGACTGAAGTGGGCCAGAATCCAAAAGGTCTAACTTAATAATCCTTCCCTATCTATAATGGGTTTAGTTAATATCTGAATAAAAGTGTGTAAAGCAATGCTGGGATTATGAAAGTATTTTCATTAAAAACTTATATTCCCTACACTCTAAAATCAGATATTGAATCTCCTTCCTTCCTGGTTAAAGATTGGACTATTGTAAACAAAACTTAAAAGATCCGTTCTTTTGGGTGTAATTATTAAAAGTGTGTAAAGTATGTTCGCACATACGAAGGAGAGATATCCACTGACTGTGCAAAAACTGTTACCACTCTTAAGTAAGCACCAGGGATTTCCCTAGGCACCAATCACAAGGGAAGAATACTAAAAGCTAAAAGATAATGGCTTATCTTAAGATGTTGAACCTGTCACACTATCTGATAGAAGATCATTCATTTGATAGGATGACATTAGACACTCGGTCGTACAAAGCTTACGGGCAACTGGAGTGGGCCAGAATACATTTGATAAGATGATATTGGAGACTCAGTCGTACAAAGCCTACGGGCGACTGGAGTGGGCCAGAATTCAGTTGACAGAAAAGTAATTGGACACTCAGTCTGCCAAACACAATTGGAGTGGGCTAGAGTATCCAAATCACATATGATCCGATTACGCCCTAACCACGGGAAAGAGGTTGTTCATGTGAAGAAACGCCACCTCTAAAGTAGAAGGGGTTGGAGAGGTTGTCCTCCAAGGACTTCAGGGAATGGGATCACTCTAAAATGAGGTGATACATGTCCCAAACTTGGTTTAAGGGACGATGTTAGTCAAGCTGGTTTGAGACTAGTCCAACATGTCTGTAATAACTAAGAATTGTACAGTATGTCTGTAGCTAAATAAATGATATATTTGTAATACGTGCATCTATGCCATCATAGATTAAGACACATTAAATAAAAAGTCATTCAAAAGTTAACGAAGTTGAGATTGTTGCCTTCTGTCGACATAAGCCCTCAAAATGAATGTCAGGTAGGCGAAGAAGAAAAATCGCCTTTCCGTTCCGTCAAAGGAATAGCGAAAGAAGTATCACTCCTCTAGAACTTAGTCACACCGATAAGGGTGAATTGAAGTTTGTACAAAATAGAGGGGAAGACAAGTACTTTGTGACCTTCATTGATGATGGTACAACGTATTGTATCCTTTGTTTGTTGCAAAGCAAAGATGAAGCTGTTGAAGTGGATAAGCGCTACAAAGCAGAAGTTGATGATCAACTAAGCCTACGGATTGAGGAATTCGTAGTGATAGAGGGGGAGAATGTAAAACATCATTCATCAAATGACTGCTCATTACTCACCTCAGTCTAACGATGTTAGCCAATCGCAAAGACGTAAACCTAAATTATGAGGGGCAATGCAATCCTTACCGCTAATGCGATTCTCAACAGAAATACGCATAAGGATAAGGATAACCCCCCGTGTGAAACATGGAAAGGATCTCGCATACAAATGTTGTGATGTGGGGTGGCTTGGTAGAGTTTGGAATACTGAAACAGGTCAAGTTGGACCTAAGACTGTAAATTGCATATCCATTGGACCTGCAAATAACAGTAATGCTTATCGCCTCTTGGTGTCAAAGAATGCTGAATTCTTTGAAGATAATTTTCCTTGAGAAGGAAAAAGAAGTAATTGCTCGAGATTAAGAAGAACCCGCGAGGGCTTGACTATCCGGAACCAGACGTTCCATAGCTATAGGACTCGGAAGTTGCTGACTCTCCGGAACTTAATATTCTAGATCTACATAACTCAGGGATTCTAGATATTGAACAGAGGCGGAGCAAAGAGGGGACAAAGACTTGTTCCAGGCCTTCTAGCTTGTATGGTTGAGAATGAACCATGGACAATTAACAGAGAATTGCCATCTCTAGAAGTGCTTCTTTGGAAAGAAGCTACAGAAATAAAACTAGATTCCATCAGATAGAACCATACTTGTGTAATGGTTGACCTTCCTCCGGGAAAAGAACCTTTGGGTTGTGAAAGTGGATACTCAAAAGTGAGTACAAAGTAGATGGATCTACTGACAAGTATAAGGCCTCTGCTACTTGTACATGTGCTCCCCTGTGTATTGCTTAACATCCAGGGTCATTGCAGTCTTGCGTGACATGGATGTTGAAACAACCTTCCTAACCGGAGAGTTGGAAGGAGAGGATCAGAGTTGGTTTGTTGGACTGTTGGGTTTCTTCCTGAGCTTTCTTTTTGATCCCTGAAATGTTTACATTTTGGTCCTGTAAGTTTCAGATAAAACAGAAACAATGAATCTGACAACAAAAACATTGACTTTGAAGTTAAAAACCCAACAGTCTGAAAGTGGAAGTCATATTGAAACAAAAGTCTCGATATGAAAGATATGGGTATCATAGATGACATCTTAGGAATTGGGATTTCTAAGACATCTAACGGACTGGTCTAACTCCAAACTCAGTTGTGAGATAGTTGGCAGTCTCGTTGAAGCCACCAATGGATATGAACCATAGAACTTATTGGAATCATAGTGCACCCATATACAAGGAGCGATATGTGCAGGTCACATGTAGTTCAATGTATTGTACACACTACAACCGACCAGGTATCGGCCTACAAAGTAGATCAGTTGAACTAAGGTTCACTCGTGATTCTGGAAATGATAAATAGAAGGCGTTAAGTCGGATATGACGATATCTAAAATATTCGCTTATCTACGAATTATGGTATTTTGGATGTCCAGCGGTTCTGGGAGAACACAGTGATGCAAACTGGATATCAGATATGAAGAACACTAAAGACACAAATAAATGTGTATGGTGGGTCTTGTAAAATCCTCTAAGCAAACTTACATCGGCCGATTCATGATGAAATCAGATTTTATCGCTTTAAACAAAGCATGAAGGAAGTTGAGTTACTTCAGACTCCTTATAGGACGTCCCTTATTGAGAGAAACCCATGCCTTCAGCAGTTATACACTGTGGCTAGCCGAACAACTTCAGGAGGACACGGATGACGGCGTCTGGACATATCTGTCGGATATGTCGGATCTGTCGGAGACATGAGACCATATGGCAGTTGATCATCACAGGTGTCACTTCCTTGATTACTAATCAAAGGATATAGCAGACCCTTTAACTAAAGGACTACCCGAAGATCAAGAGTTCTTCCTGTCTAGGGGAATGGGCTTAAAAACCAAAACAATACGAACCTTTGCGGTGGTAACCCAACCATACTGACAGGAGATCCCAAGAATTTGGCTCAATAGGAAAACTAAGCTGCAAAAAGGTTCAGTTGAGTGCTTCGGTGGAAGCAAGAGCACTTCTGATTATGATTTATGTTAAGAAACATGAATCCAAAGCCATTCCTATGATAGACATTAAAGTGTTGCCTTCATGGTGGTAAAGGTTAAGCTTTCAAACCTTTAACGGTCCTCAAACGGTTGAGGTTAAGGTTGGGGAAACTTTTAATGATTCCTAACACTTGTGAAGTGGAGTATAGCAGGATGCCTTGTAGGAGATCACATGTTTAAGTTCAAGGATAGGCCGCCTCAAATTAATGCACTTCAGAACCAAGTGTGTCCATGGCCACAACGGGCAGAACAAAAGAAAAAATGAATAAATGGGAGGTATTATGTTGGTACCATTGTCTTGACTTACATTAAACACTGACGGTTCAAGACATCATATTTACCGCGCAGTAAGTAAGTCCGATGGTATTCAACTAGGGAATGTTCAAAGCGTAAGCTACCTCTCCTAATGCAATGTATTTTCACTGAAAGTAGGCACCTTGTGTGTGTACCAAAATCTCATACAAGAGGGGATTGTTGGAAATTTACTAATGTGGAATTAAGTTTATCCCATTATTTATGACTCGAACAATTAGGCCCCGCACGTCGGAAATATCGTTTCCACACACGTGCAATCTTAGTGCCAAGTATCATAACTTTTGTTAATGAAAGAGATATTGGTACATAAGTGAAATGTTTGAGACATAGAATGATGGATGGTTATTTGCTAAATGACAAGTGTTTCACGTTGGTAAACGGAGGAAGGATTGTGCGAGGTGTAAGATGGAATGGGTTGGAAAAGGATCGCGGAGATGAGAAAGGCCGCGGTGCCTCCCAGACTGGGCCGCGGCGCCCCCTAGCGGCGCCGCGGCGCATGACTGGCAGTAAGTTTGTCGGCTTTCTGGTTGAATTAGCACCGTGGCGCTAATGTGGCAGAGCCGCGGCGCTAACGTGGCAGAGCCGCGGTGCTTCATGGGCAGTGACTGCTCGATGGAATCCCAAAAGTCTTGGTTGTTGGGGGGTTTCAATGGCATTCAATCCACCCAATAATGGCCATTACTTGGACCATTATGTTTATGCATTACTTGGGGGTTAAATGTCATCTATTAAATGGCAATTGATTGCCATTATGGGGGCACTTGAAGAGGCCATCTTGCACACCTATAAATTGAAGCCTTGGCTCAATTCTACAGATGAACATGAGAACATATATGAATATATAAACAGAAAATCCAGTTCACAACATCACAGTAAGATCAGATTTTCCTGATAGCAATCCTTCTCTTAGCAATCTTTATTATTCGTGTTCTTCACTGAGATCATTTGTGTAGGCTTTGCACACTTGATAGTTTGTTGTTTCATCTTGGGAGACTATTGTCCACACTTCCGTAAAGTCTATATACGGGGGCAATCTTGTCTTAAAGACAGAGAGTCATCTCTCGACTTAGCCGGTGGTGTTGTGGTTTATCTGATTGGTTGCTAAGTGTTTCAGGTGTTAACTTAACAGATGAAGGACTCTAACCGTTCGTATTCTCAGTAGATCTACAAGCCACAAGAGTAGCAGTTCATGTTCTTGTATTTCTGAATGCAAGTTCTATATTTGAAGTTTCATTCAAGATCAAGATATTGACAACTTGTTGTTGTCCTCATTGTTGTTTATCCTTTCGATCACTGTAATAGTTATTTACTATTCCCATTTTTGCTTTACACATTCCAACAATGACATCATTGCCAAGAGGTTAATGTTGTTTCTTCTTTGCTTATCAGTCATTTTTTTCTGGAAAAATTTTCTGCTTTAGACGAATTGGGATTAACGTTTATCTGTTGTTGTTATATCTACATTGCCTTTGGTATATGTCAAGTGCCTTTCTCTTTTGGTTAAAGATTTGTATATCCTTATATGAAAGTTCTAGTTTTAGAGAATCCTAATTTATCTTAAAAGATAAATTATTTAGTATATGAATAGAGCAAACTAGATAAAAAGGATTCATATAGACTAATTTAGAATTGAGGTATAATTGATTGATTCTTTGAAAGTTTTACGATTACTTATGTGATTGACAACTAATTTGAAGGTCTTGCGGTTTTACAGGCTTAAAAAGGATTATTTCAAGTCACTCACCTGGAAAACAGACATTTATACTTTCCATGGTGCTGAGAACTGGGAGAGTTGAAGGCCACGATCGAAATCCGTTATTTTAGGTGGGAGGTTCAACTCCCGCACCTTGCAAGGGAAAAACAGTTAAAGATTAAGCAGCGATGATGATAACGTATTCAGGCTCATACCTTTCCTTATGTTTGAGAGCGAAAATACAGATTGTTGGAGTTCCAAATCATCTGGAAGGTATAATCCATTTTGATTATAATTATTTGCTACTTAAAAGCTTCTTCACTTCCTTCTGCATATCATGAGTCAGTTCAATAATTTCAATAAGGGGGGGATCAGCCACAACAGAACTTGCAGTGCCTCTCCGAAGAATATCATTCAGGCACTTGAACTTTTTGTTCAGATCATTAAACTTATCCTCACTGATTGTTTCTTCTTCCATCATGTACGTTGATATACAACTGGTTTTTTCTCTTCACCACGTACAATGACTTCTCTGATAGCATTTATAGACAACAATTGTTGGTTCATATCTTGCATGTTGCTAAAACCAAAGGATGTTGCGGCTTCTAGAGCATGTTTTAAATCCCCCGATCCCTGTTTTGGGGAATTGCTTTCTTGGAGATCAACTTCCATTAATCCGCATAAATCTAGGAGCCCACAAGATTAATATGGTACATATGAAGCAAGCTGATAAATGTCATTTCGAAATTTAGTAAATTAGCAATCTTAGTGATTCACGAACCTTACAAATCCAGTATGATTCTCATTCAATTTAGAGACACACACAAAAGATACAAAATATATTCGATAAGATTCTGCAAGAGAAAGATGAAATTGAGGCAGAGAGACATGCATCATAGTTGAGTATAAAAGATCTTACATCTATAAAGTGGAATTGACACTTATATCAATGGAAACGATTATTGATGGAACACAAATCTAACTATGATACAAATAACAAGAATGAAAAGAATTGATTCAGTCAAGTTTTACCAAATGCATCCATATAAATAAATAGATTTACCATATAATAAATTAGATCAGTCGCAGCATAAATCAAATGTTTTGAACCCTGCAACATAAGTTCTTAAATACTCATAAGGAAGAGGCTTACAAATTAAGTGAGTACTCTGAGGGCGCTTTGTGAACCACGTTGTTTTGATCACCCAAGAAAGAAGAGAACTACAAAACAAATGTGAGGTATGCAAACAAGTGTCGTCGCTTCTGACAAATGGATGATGGCAGCAGAAATATGTGGTTTTCAGGAGAGTTTGAATCACTAAGATTGCTAATTTACTAAATTTTGAAATGGCATTTTATCAGCTTGCTTGATATGTACCAGATTAATCATGTGGGCTCCTAGATTTATGCGGATCACTGGAAGTTGATCTCCAAGAAAGCAATTCCCCAAAACAGGGATCGGGGGACCTGAAACATGATCTAGAAGCCGCAACATCCTTTTTTTTAGCAACATACAATACATGAACCAACAAATGTTTTCTATAGATGCTATCGGACAAGTCACTGTACGTGGTGAAGAGAAAAAACCAGTTGTACATCAGCGTACATGATGTAAGAAGAAACAACACATATTGGCGCACATGATGGAAGAAGAAACAACCAGTTGTATATCGATGTACATGATTGATGAAGAAACAACCAGTTGTATATCAACGTACACGAATGGAAGAAGAATAAAGAGAAATAGTCAGTTGTATATAGTTGTATGAAATGGACACATGAGATGGTAAAGCTTTTGATAATGGTTGTTTCTTACATAAGAGAAGATGTTTGGTCCAATGGGATTTTCCAAAAGAAAGGTAAAATGGATGGCTATTCCAATGTTATGGCTGAAAGAGGTCATCATTTCTCACTTCAGTAGTGTGAGGATAAGCTTAATGATCTGAACAAAAAGTTCAAGAGAATGAATGATATTATTGGGAGAGGCACTGCATGTTCTGTTGTGGCTGACCCTGCATTATTGGGAGAGGCACTGCATGTTCTGTTGTGGCTGACCCTGCCCTTATGGACCTGACTCATGATGTGCAAGAAGAAGTGAAGAAGCTTAAGTAGCAAATAATTATTTTATCAAGAAATGTGCTCATGCAACAATAAAAATAGATTATTCCTTCTAAATGATTTGGAACTACAGCAATCTCTACTGTTCGCTACCAAACGTAAGGACAGGTATGAGCCTGAATACGTTGTGCAGGATATGCCTGTCGGGGAAGAAAGAGGTTCCAATATGGTTTGTGCATCCTTGAACTCTATCATTAATTCAAATCCTAAGGAGATTTAGGATTCTACTAACCATGAAGAGGAAGAAATATTGCAGAATGAGCAACAAATTATGCATTGCTTACTACAGCTGGAAGGACAAAGGTTACAAATTCAGGCCTGAATTCTGGAACTGGAGAAGCAGAGAGTCAAGTGCATGAGGCTCCGCTGCAAAGAAGATAGGGAGCTACAAGAATTGAAGTTGGAAAATAAGGTTATGATGCTTGATAACGAGCAAATGACACTTGAGCTCAAGCACTGTGAAACAAGTCTTCTGGTTGAATGATGTATCAGCACATGTTTTACAAAGGCAGCCAATACATAGTTTTTCATTTTCGTTCTTTAAGTAAGCCCTTTCCTGTTTCCCTTAGAACGTACATTTTTTTCCCTTGTTTCATATTTTCCTTCTTTTGGTGTAAGACATGCAAAATTGTAACTTGTACGGTGTGGTTGTTAATTTGTGCCCCTTTTGTTGGGAAGTTTGGTGCATGATATCTTTACAAATTTTATTGTGTTTCTTGTTTTTACCTTTGCACATGGTATCTGGAACATTTTCGGAAATTCTAGTATCTCTTCTTCAAGTTGTCAAAGGGTGGCTGAAGTATCACAGGCTTTCCAGCTATGCACCCATTTGCTGCCTGCAATGTTTGGCTTTTTGGTTCTTATCACTTTGAATGGTGCTAGTACCTAAATTGTTGATTGTTCTTTTGATGCAGTTTTGTAGTTTTTCCCCTTGCTAATCATTCCTCTTTTTGTTGTGTCATGCCTGATTGAAACTTTGTAGTTCCTTCTTGAGAACTGTTGCTCATAAAGGATCCATGACTGGCTAGAATTCTCTATAAATATGCGAAAAATGTTTTCTTAGTTACTTATTTTTATGGAAGCCAACCAACATTGGAAAATTGGAAAACATTTTGCCGAAAATGTTTTCCCAAACACACTCTCTAAGGAAGTGGCACAGGCGTGAGGGCTATTAGTTTCTAATTCTTTTTAACCCTTGATGCCTTTGCTTAGGAAGTAAGAAATGACAGAATGTTCATGCGCATTCTAGCTCTTCTATTTCTTCTCTACTAAGATTGTCGTCAAGTTATGCAGGTAAAATGCATTAGATCTTTGGATAGCTTGAGAGAAGAGTGGGCTTGCAGTTGGTTGGGGTGAGCAGGAATTAAAAAAAGGGTAGCCAGGTGCACTAAGCTCCCACTATGTGCGGGGTCTGTGAAAGGGCCAGACCACAAGGGTCTATTTTACGCAGCCTTACCTCATATTTCTACAAGAGGCTGTTTCCACAGCTTGAATTTTTTTCAAGATTTTGCTTGGGCGATTTCTGGTATGTAACATGTTACCGTAGGATAAACTACATTGTCAAAATATTTTGAGTGAATTGTGGTTTTGGCCCATGGAATTAGGAAAATATTACAATCAATGAGAGAGGAAAAATACATTGATGGCTTAAATGTACAGTGCTTATGATTGCAAAGACAGTCACAGAATAATTTAACATATGAGATCAAGAGAACTACAATAAATATGAAAAAAATACAGATTTTTCTAAAACAATATCCCCCAAAAATGCTGGCACGTTTCCTTTTTCATTGAACTACATTTGCCTCCAACAAAAAATGTAACAATTTTTTTTACCATTGAGAATGTGCTTGAAACCAAACCACTTTGATTTGTTTTCTTGTTAAGAAGAAGAGGCTTCTGCAGCTGCATCTGATACCGGAAGTTCCTTGCCCTTTGGTTCTTTGGTGTCTGAGCTCTTCTCATCTTTAGTTGATTCCTTGGCTCCTTCACTCTGTAGTCAGACAACTTTACCATTGCTCCAAGGCTCCCCTTCAATTATGCACTTTGAATAAAAAAAATTAATTTAGAAAGATAGTTTGTTGATGTAAAAATTCTAGGGTAAGTAGAATATTTTCCTCATCTTTGCCATTTACAAATGATAAGAATATATACAAATATGGTAGAAGATTGGTTCCTTAATCTTCTCCTTATCTATCCTATTCTTTCCATACAAATGTGATTCTATACTAATGACTAGTTATCTAGAATATTCTATAGTAATTATCATTTAAAAACAATAATAAATAATAATCCTAAGAATATATCTTCTAACACTCCCCCTCAGTCGAAGCGGGAGGACGACAGATGCTGAGACTGTCCCGAAAGCCTTCAAATAAAATCAACGAAAGCCCTTTAGTGAAGATATCTGCTATCGGATGACGTATCGGAACATGTAACACCCGCACATGTCCGTAAGCCACACTTTCACGAATAAAATGAATATCCAACTCTATATGCTTTATGCGCTGATGGTTGACTGGATTTCCCGAGAGATAAATTGCATTGATGTTATCACAGTAGACTAGTGTGGCCTTGGACATTGGGCAATGAAGTTCAAGCAACAGGTTCCGAATCCAGCAGAATTCAGATACGACATTTGCCACAGCCCGTTATTCTGCCTCAACGCTGGATCGAGAGACTGTAGGTTGTCGTTGGAGGACCATGAAAATAGATTGTCGCCCAAAAATACACAATATCCGGACGTGGAGCGAAGGGTATCTGGACAGCCTGCCCAATCTTCATCGGTATAGGAGACCAATTTGGATGCCAGGGAGGAATATAAGTTTAAGCCAAATTCCAGTGTGCCCTTGACATATCGCACGATACGTTTGAGGGCATGCATATGATCTTCCATAGGGTTGTGCATAAAGAGATAGACATGTTGCACAACATATGAGATATCCGGCCTGGTAAATGTCAAATATTGAAGTGCCCCAGCCAAGCTCCTGTAGAGTGTGGGATCTGCAAATAGCTTGCTAGACACAGCACTCAGCTTGGATTTAGTGTCCACCAGAGTAGCTGGCGGTTTGCAGGAAGACATTCCAGCCCGCTCCACAATCTCTGCAGCATATTTCCTTTGTGATAAGAACAAACCACCAGAATGATGGGTCACAGCAATCCCGAGAAAATAATGCAGGTGTCCAAGATCCTTCATAGCAAACTCCGAACTGAGCTGTGACATGATAGACTTTCGAAGATCATCAGATGAGGTGGTAGTATAATATCATCCACATATAAAAGTAGATAAGCAGTATGAGTACCCTGATGGTAAATGAATAAAGAATTATCCGACCGGCTGTGGGAAAAACCCATTTTGGATACAAATTCTGCAAACCTTTGGTACCAAGCCTGAGGTGCCTGCTTTAATCCGTATAAGGATTTTTTGAGTAAGCACACATGATCTGGAAATCTGGAGTCCCTGTAGCCCAAAGGTTGGTGCATATAAACTGTTTCATGAAGATGTCCATAAAGGAAAGCATTCTTGACATCTAACTGACGAAGTGACCATCCTTTGGAGAGGGTCGGACTGAGTACCATCCTAATAGTAGCTGGTTTCACCACTGGGTTAAATGTCTCCCCACAGTCCATGCCAACCTGTTGTGTCTTGCCATCACCTACAAGACGAGCTTTATGCCGCTCAAAACTGCCATCAGATTTTTCTTTGTGACTGAAAAAATCCACATATACCGAATAATGTTAGCATTAGATGGACGAGATACTAACTCCAACATCCTATTTTTAATAAGAGCATTATATTCATCATTCATGACCATTTTCCAATTTAGGTCACGTAGGGTAGACACAGGGTTACTGGGTAATGGCGATTTAGTGACTTGGGTGTGTAAGCTATATTTTACATTGGGTTTTACAATACCATGTTGACTTTGGGTGACTGGGCGACTTAGACTGGGTGGCAGGTCAGAGAGCAAAACATGGGGTGGGCTAGCGGACTGGACACCACTAGCTTGGGCCTCATTTCGGGAGTGTCAAGAGGCGGGTATTGGGCCCGTGGACTGGATGTCACTGGCCCTTGGTGGGGAGGCTAAGTGTTGTAAATTGGGGCTTGATGTTAAGGGCCCAGTCAGCCGAAACTAATCACCAGAGGGTTTGGCCACGGGTTGTGTAACCGTGGTTTTTGCTTGTGTTAAAAATGACACAATTTCATCATCCAAAAATTCATAAGTGGTTGGTCTAGGCTCGTGAATATTGTTAAACGGGAAAGTTGTTTCATCAAAGAGGACAGACGACTAATGAACATCCTATGAGAGGATAAATCATAGCATTTGTAACCTCTATGATGTGAAGGATAACCCAAAAAAATACATGGAGTAGACTGTGGCTGGAGATTATTAATGGTGGTGGAGGGAAATAAGGGGTAACACAAATATCCAAAAACCCGCAAGTGAGAGTATGATGGATCTCGGAGGTATAGGACTTTAAATGGGCTTTGATGGGACAAATTTTTGTTTGGTAGAATATTCAACAAATATGTGGCCACTTGAAATGCATGATGCCAAAACGAATGGGGTATGGAAGCATGAACAAGGGATGTTCTAACAATATTATTGATGGTTCGTATTTTGCATACCGCCTTCCCATTTTGTGAAGAGGTGTGGGGACATGAAAAATGAAAATTTAAACCATTTATTTTGCAAAAATCCCAAAAATGCTTATTATTAAATTCCCTCCCATTATCACATTGGATGTTTTTTATATCCCTTTCAAATTGTTTTTTGATGAATGCACTAAAAATCAAGAATGTGGAAAAAACTTGTGATTTTTTCGATAAATGGAATGTCCAGAGATAATTAGAGAAATCATCTAAAATGAGCAACTAATACCTATGCCCCAAAGAGCTCAAAATAGGGGATGTCCAAAGATTGCAATGGATAGTATCAAATGACATAAGAGTGGATGAATCAGAAGAAACAAATAGCAGTTGAATATGCTTACCCAATGGGCATGATTGACACTTATGAAAAGTCCTTGTACATGAAATAAAAATTTTGCGTTTAAGAGAGTTCAAAACAGACTCTCCCGGATGTCCCAAACGCTCATGCCATAAATTAGAATTAAACACAACAAATGTAAAATGTGTCTTGGCCCGGTGGAAAAGTGAAATGACTGGATAGAGCTCCCCCTGACTATCACATCTCATTAGCAGCGTCCCTGTCTGAAAGTCATTTACAGAAAATCCAAAAGGGTCAAAATTTATGGATACCCAGTTATCAGTAGTAAACTTTCTAACAGACACCAAGTTTTTAACTAAATGTGAGGCATGAAGTACATTTTTTAAGGCTAGTGGAGGGTTTGATGGTGACAATTTGGTGGAGCCGTAACCTTTAATTGAAATTGAATGACCATTTCCGACAATAATACCATTTGGTTTGCTCAAATTAAAATAGGATGAAAGATTACCTTGGGAGTACGTCATATGAGACGTGGCCCCGAAGTCCATATACCAATTGTCATCCAATGGATTTAATCCTAGCGTATGCATCGCGGACTCAATGTCGGTGGATTGATATCCAAATTCGTTGGTTGGGCTGAACTGTGGTTGGGCCAAACTGCTCCCTGCCTGTTGAGTGAAGTGGGCCTACTGAAAATTACCTGGCCCAGTTCTGTTTTGCTGCCCCTGGAATGAAAAATGGCCATTGTTGGGCCGCTGGACTAGCCTGACCCAGTTTGCTGGTGGGGCTGCTGCCAGGCCCAGATTCCAGGCCTAGTCTGCCCCTGCCAGAGCTGCCGGTCGGACCGGTTGTCATCGCTACTCCTGCCGCCGGAATTTCCGGTGCCGTCAGAATTCTGGTGGCCCCCATTTTTATTATTGTTACCGCGATATCCACCTTTATTTTATTTCCATTACGCCCTTTTTGTCCTCGATTATTTTGATTAAAACTAGCATTACCTTCATTTGTCGAGGTGGCAAGCATGGCGGAATTGTTGACGGTGGCGGCCTTTATGAAAAAACCTTGTTCTTCGAGGATGAGCATGGAGCGTGCTTGATAAAATAAAGGAAGAGGGTTGATTTGACGTATTAGTGTTCCAACCCTACTATATGTCTCCGTAAGTCCGACGACAAGTTGAAGACCCAAGCGATTGTTGGTGACCGGGGCACACACGTTCCTCAATTGATCGGCTAGCACTTTTAGGCGTTGGCAATAAGCCGACGCGTTTGGAAAATCATCCATGTCAATTGTGGAGAATTCTTGTTCCAACGTAACGGCGCGAGAATTTTGATTATCATAAAAAATATCTCGCAAGCGGTTCCAACCATCAACCGCTTTAGAATCCAGCTCCATTATCACAAAAGATCCGTAGAAATTATTGCATAGATCCAACCTAGAACAGTGGCATCTAGTGTGTCCCACAATTCTTTGTCCGCGTCCGTAGTTAATACCTTTTCTTTTCCTTTTTCCGGGGGAATGATATGGTGAAGAACCCGGTGAGAGCGGCAATAAATTTTGAAAAGTTCCGCCCATGTTGCATAGTGAACATTTTGCATCTCTAAGGTGATGGAAACATGCGTTTTGATGTTTGAAACTGCGAGGGCTGGGTGGAAGGATGATTTGGAGTCGGACATTAGTATATTTGGTTAGATGATTAATGAAGAAAAAAAAATACAACTTAGTAGATGAAGAGGGGTAAACCTAGTATATTTTTATTTCTTTCTTTCGGCCAAGTGTTGGAATGGAGGAGAAGAAGAATTGAAACAATTATGATCTTTTCCTTAAGCTCTTTGATACCATGTAAAAATTCTAGGGTAAGTAGAATATTTTCCTCATCTTTGCCATTTACAAATGATAAGAATATATACAAATATAGTAGAAGATTGGTAGCCTTAATCTTCTCCTCATCTATCTTATTCTTTCCATACAAATGTGATTCTATACTAATGACTAGCTATCTAGAATATTCTATAGTAATTATTATTTAAATACAATAATAAATAATAATCCTAAGAATATATCTTCTAACAGTTGACAAGATGGTTTGTTGACAAGATGTTTGTTAGTCTATCATGTATGCAAAGGGGTAGCTTTTAGCTGGACATTTTCTAGTGTCAAATACCAATGATGATTGAAAGGCATCTATGATTTTTTTTGCACAACTCTCTCTAATTTAGCTTTCCAATTTTTCTTTGATGTTGTTCAAGGTGTTGGCATTGGAGTTCCCTTTCAGCAAAAAGCATTCTTTGCTATTAGCAGCCTGATACTTTGATATCCAATGTGTTGTGCTTATATAAGCTTATTATACAACATAGTTTGTCAGAATTTAATCATTTTATCAGCTTACTGTAGTAGTATAGAATGTCCATGCATCCTTGCCCTGTCGACGTATGTTTGTCTGCTCTTAAGTGACCTTCTAATCAGTTTCAGTATGCACTTCATTTGCAGTTCTGGATCTGTTCATTATTCTGTTCCCTTTTCTGATTTTTTAGATACTGTTTTATTTCAAAGTTACTTCTAATTTATCATATCTTAGAGTATGAGTGCAGAGATTAAGTGCAAAAGTTTCAAGTTTAGGTGGCACCAAACATGCACCTCGACCTTGTAATCTTTGGCTTTCATATCAGTGCTAAAACAAACACAAACATACATGTTCCCTGTGCGATCACGATTACGAGGAGCCATTGGAAGGCCAAGGCATCTGTTGATTGCAGGGTGCCATAATACTAAAACATGTTCATATCCAAATAAACCATCAGACAAACAGAGTATGCTCCTGCAAGAATCCATATTCCTATAATAAAGTCTCATCGTGCCATTGAAACGCAATATTATATGTATGTTGGTGTCATCACTGGGTGATGCATTACTAAATCAGACAGAATAATCTTCCTTCTTTTGAGGTTTCGAGAAGTATTTAACAATTGTATTTGTAGGGTTTTTGAGAGACTCGTTTGTTGAGTGTCTAGCTGAATGAGGGCTTGATATTAAAGAGTTCCATGACTTTGATACATACTTGACTCGGAGAAATTTGTTCCATCAGCTCGGGGATTTGGACCATCACCCAGATTTCAAGGTTATTCCTGTGACTAATGGAGCACATGTCGGTAGTAGAACCTCAATTATAGTTAAGTAGTCTGCCATTCCCATAATCATGACTATGCAAGGGCGTGATAGGGTATGTATTGTCTTTCTTTCTTGTTCCTCTTTATCACATAATCACGATTCTTCAAAATGATTTATCAACCAAGACAGATTTAGATATAGCGGTTTTGGAACTTAATGAGACCAAATTAGTCTAAAAACCTTAATTAGAGCAATACAATCTATTTATGTGTATGCTTGCATCGGAGTAGTAAATTCTCTTTTTCTTCATTTGTTGAATGGTTTAATAAGTTGGGTACTTTTGACATATTGTCTCCTAGTTGTTACACGACTGACATAGTTCCTCTTACCATTCATGGTTGTTATTTATTTTTCCCATTTATCTGTATATGTTACTTTCTAGTTTTCCAAATAAATTTCTCAATTTTCCGATATAGTACTATTTTTTTGCATCACATAAAGCGGGACAAAGGAGTTTAAACTTTTATAGTTCAAACTCTGTTCGTGGAGTTTGAAATTCCAAACAAATTTCACACTTACATTGTGAAAGTTTGAACTCCGTAAATCTTTCCTTAATTTTGAATTGGTAAAGGTTTGAACTCCGTGAATGTTCCTAGAGTTAGAACTAACACGGTTCCACATCACGAAAAAAGACAAAATTTAAAATATGCAATTCAAACTCCAGAAAACAATCATACAGTTTCATAGCTAGGCTTATTCGAACTCCAGGAAATAATCATGGAGTTTCAACTTGTCTAGGATGTTGGAATGAGTTCAAAAGAGCTACCGGGAGTAGTCACTCTCAAAATGTAGTAAATCTTTTTCAGGAAATTAAGTTTTACATATGTAGTACTCTTTTTAGCAACTGCACTTGTCGGAGTATGACCATAACATTTTTTGACAAGCAACAAAAAGTTAGAGCTGAGTAATTGGAAACAATGATATATCCTAAAGTGACAAAAGCATTTAGAGTAAAATATTCAGATACAAGTTGGGGAAAAAATAACAACCATCAACACCAAGTGGAAACCTAACTCAGTGTTAACAACTAGAAAACAATACGTACTACAAAAGTTCCCAGCTTATTAAACCATTCGACAAATGAAAGTGAGAGTAGTAGTTTACAAAGGCAAGTCGCTAAATTGCTTCAGTATTAACAACGATAACTAAGCCTCAGCCTCAAGCAAGTTGGGGTCGACTATATGAATCCTCACTTGTTCATTTAAGCTCATTATAAGAAAAGTCTACACGAAGACCTTGCTGATGACATGCTTCCAGTTGTGAAGAGATGGTCATACGAATTTGGCAATAGATCGAGTTCAGAGACAAGCCATAAACTGCTCATTAAATTCTTCAACCAAAGAAAGGAGGTAACAAGGTGTACAGGGAGCACACCTTTCAAGTGACCTCCTAGTCCAATTGCTTTTCGTTTTCCATTCCAGGATTTAGCAAGAAGAACTTCTAGAACAGAATACAAATAATGTGATCGGCTGAACAACAGGAGTTAAGAGGTGCAGATGTTACTAACTTGAACTGACATCAAAATATAGATATAGTGCCAGAATGATATTGATGAGCAACTATTTCTCGATAAGATTGATATACAATGAACATGATTCCAAAGATAAGACAAGGTTCCGTGTGTTACTGCCCCGACACTAACATACATAGAAATAGAAAATTTCTTAGCTTTCAGTAAGGTTTTCTTTACTAAATTTGTCGAGTTAAGTTCCAAAATTGCTTTATCTAAATCTGTCTTGGCTGATGAATTATTTCCTGAAGGGGTATGATTACATAATAAGATTTTACATGTTAGAGTTGTGAAATCACAAATTACAAGTTTCAAATTAGGGAATTTCAACATTCTTTAATTATCATTAACCAAACTAGGTATCAGTCATCACGATCAGTCGACTTCATAAAAAACTTCAAAATTTCACAGATGAGATTCTAATTCCAAACAAGCTGGTAACTAGCAAGATTCCATGTTTAAACCGTTGACATATTTATTTCTAGAAAACAGGGGGAAAAGAGAAGAAGAAAATAAAGGGATTTGCTCTGGAAACTTTTAAGCTGCAGCATGAAAGTGTGTTCATATTTTCATAAATACAAAGTAATACAGAAACAAATGGACTAACTAGTGAAGATTAAAAAAGAATGTTATTCTAAATATTCATAATTATAATGGAATCTACCTCTCAAGTTAGAGCACATTCAAAATATTTATCATATGGATGAACTCCTTTGTCACAATTTTTCTTTTCAATCCTTTCACTCACATATTTCCTTGGTATTTTGGACGAAGGAAAAGGAGATCAACAGATAACACCTTTAATAAGATCAAGATCATACAAACCTATTACAGTTATATTGGCCAAATGAGCATTAGTTGACATTTACAAATTCGCTGCAACAAAAAGAAGCATCGTAATTATGGTCATGGCCACTCGATCTAGCTCCGTGACGAGTTGGAACTCTTGTGGAGGCATGTCCTTTGTATCGTGATCGCGTACCAGCACTGTGTCATATGTTGTATTTGTAGAGTTTTGTTGGGTACAAAGCACATAAGTAAGGCACAACGGAAGTTTAAAAGTTTGTTTCTTACTTACTCCAACAACATTTCTGGTATGGTTATACAACAATTAAACTTGTAACATAAAGCATAAACTTGCAAGTTTGAAAATCTGGAGTTTTTTTCTACTATAAGATGCACACGCGGTTGCCCTTCCGATTGCAAGCTCCAAGCTTCAAAGTATTTCTCTTTCGGAAAGCTAGGAAATCCAGCAGAGGTTCGAAAGAGTATTTGATTCTAAGTCTCTAAGGCTTAGAATGGTTTTCAGAAAATTGGTGTGTGAATAATGAAATGAATGCCACTATTTATAGTTGAAAAATAGGTCAAAACCGGATTAGGGTTTGACCTTGGGCCTGGTCCAAAAGTCGAGGCAGAGGCGTCGCGGCCCTAGGGTATGGGCGCTCGACGTGCTCCTACACTGTCTCGATTTATTTTCCGTGTATTCTTAATTAAATCCAAAATCCAATTTTGACTTAATTAAAATAATCATTATTCATTTAAATATCTCGATTCCAAATCGAACATTTAATTACTCTCTCAATACATACTTAGATCGAAACGGACAATCGACATAGTGTGACCCTACAGGTCTTCACATATCGACATTAATCAAATTAAGGTCTACACGGAACTCCTAGACGGCGCCGGAAGATGAACACAATATGTGAAGTACGTTTACGCGAATCCAGTAAACTTAACCTTTATGTGGTAAGATAAAATCCTTTCATTCACGACACACCCAATCAAGCTTAGGATTTGTCAAGTGTCTATCCAAATGGTTTAATCATTGTATCTCATCTGTATTAGTTGACAACTAGACCATATTCTAAATACGTCTATTGTGTTGGCCAACGACTTAGTCAACCTAATATCACCGAGAATCCGAGTGTTCTCTCGAATATACATCTGAGGAATGAATCCTAATCTTGGCTCAACTACCACCTTCAATCCACATCGTAATGTACCCAATACAAGCCGTATCTCAACCTATTAGGCATTTGAGCTTAGGACGGGATCAATGTACATTACTTTGTAGACAAGGCGCGTATTGACCTCAAGTCTAAGGACTTTTATCTCCCACACGCTGATCATACTTTAGACAAGTGTAACAAACAGTATATCAGCAGGGTATACCAATACTTTCAAAATATCCATGTGTCCATCACGAATAGCCATTACTCGTAGCATGTGAGAAATACTACATCCTCTAAGGATGTGATGCAAACCACATGTCGACTTATCATATTTCATCGATATCCCATTCTCGATGATCATTAGTCGAGGCTACTTTAAGAGTTACGCTCTATCATCAATATCTCACTCTATTAATGACAACGTAAGCTCAAGGGATGCACATTAATGAATAATTACAAACAATCAAATAATAATTCAATAATTGCAAATGCCAAAATATTAATTTCCATTAATAATAATACGAATGTGTATAAAATACATTTGTCCTAATACAAATTATCTTTAGAACATAAATATACTTTCAGTATTCCCCGAAGTGTTTTTTTTTGCTAAATTGTGTATATCCAATTACCTTGTCTCACAACTTTAGATGACTAACAGATTAAATCGTCGGAAACTAAAATCCAAGGGCTACTTCTTTACATCAAAAATCATGTTCCTAACACCTCGTTTGAGTCCCGCATACTTCAACTTCACTTAAATAACTTTATTTATGTTCGAAATTAGTTCTAATTAAATCTAGCAATATACGGGACTTTACACTTTCGTAACAGAATCAGCCAACATTTTAACTTTGTCGTACTATTCAAGGAAATTAATGATATGATGAGAAAATTATACCCCGTTTTAATCAATTGCCACAAAAGTGAATTAAGCTGTCACAAATTCCTTTACAACTATGGAAAATTCCTTAGCTTTCAAAGGATCAATTACCTCCGACCCGTGATATGCTGCATGAGTTTTACTACCCACTACTTGAATGCCCGATTCTTTCAAGACCCTTACCAGGTCAATTTGACGGTCAATCATAGTGATAGAAGGGTATACAACCGTGTATACCATTGGACCGAAAATTATATTGTTAATTTACCATATTTGTATATTTCTTGTACAAGTGTAATTATGGTATTAGTATTGTATTAGGAAAAGGTATTAGAATTACAGTAGGAAAAGATAGAGTTATTTTCCATATTTAGGAATTGTATATTTGTATATATACCTCTTCATTAATGAAAATAATCAAGGAATTATTTCTTTCATGCTTTCAGAAGTCTAGGACAAATATTTTCCTTCTCCAACCCGCTATTCCGCAACCCCCTTCTCGGTATTCGAGTTGTGGCCGACGGCCACCTCTCATTTTTCTTCCCAAATTTTCTTCCCAAATTTTCTTCCAAATCTCTAAGTCTCATCTTGTTCTTTCATTATGTCTACCTCAAAGAACACGTTTCATCCTGCCCTTACTATTTCAAACGTCAAGAACCACATCCCTGTCATTCTTGAGATGAAAAACATCCAATACATGACGTGGGCAAATTTATTTAATGTTCATGCACGCTCGCATCAAGTCATTCATCACATCATCCCCTCGGTAACAGGCAAGGATAATGCGCCTATCGCCGAGGATGACCCTGCATTATGGACAACTCTTGATGCTACAGTTCTCCAGTGGATTTATTCGATTATCTCTACGGACCTCTTACAGACGATTATTAAACCCGACGCCATGACGATGAAAACTTGGATAGGGTGCGTGATATATTCCAAGATAACAAAAATTCCTGTGATGTCACTCTTGAGCAGGAATTTTCACATGTCAACATGGAGGACTTTCTGATTGTCTCAGCCTATTGTAAAAGGCTGAAGGAATTGGCGGATCAACTCAAGAACGTTGGTGCGCCCGTCACCAATGATCGTCTTCTTCTTCAGATAGTTGCAGGCCTATCCGATGCCTATAATGGCTTTGGGACGCTTCTTCGTCAAAGTAATCATCTTCCACCGTTCTAACAGGCCTATTCCATGCTCACATTATAAAATACTGGCTTGGCTAAAAAGGCGGCTACCAGAGCTAATTCTATCATGATTATGGCCACATCCGATGACCCTCACTCGTTCTCAGATAATTCTTGCCAAAACCATATCAACGGTGGCGGCAAAAAGGGTCAAAATCGAAAAAATGACGGCAAAAACTACGGTGGTGGCGGTGGCGGTGGCGGTGGTCACAACAATGGCGGCAGTGGTGGATGAGAGGGAAGTGGGCCGGCTAGGCCACAACATCACTGGTTGCAGCCTTGGGCCTCTGCACAGTGGTCGTGGGGCTGGGCTAGTGGCTAGTGGCGCACGGCACCATACCCAGTTTTTCCTTCATCTTTGGCCAGACCCAATTTCAGCCAGCAACCGCAGTCTACCCAGCAGTCTCGAACTGGGCCCTGGAAGCAGGCTAGCATGCTTGGGCCTCAGCCTCAGCAGGCCTTCGCTGCTGCGGGCCTAGCCTCAGTATCATCACCTACGAATATTGAGGTCGTGATTCATACACTTGGGTTAACTCCCCCCCCCCCCCCCCCCACGGACACAAATTGGTATATGGACACCAGAGCCACTTCTCATATGACGTCCGCGCAAGGTAATCTCTCATCTTATTTCAATTTGAGCAATAATCGTGGCATAATTGTTTGTAATGGCAATTCAATTCCCGTTCATGGTTATGGTCACACAGATTTGTCCCCCCAACATCTACCTCTAGTTCTAAAAAATGTCCTTCATGCCCCTCACTTAATTAAAAATTTGGTGTCCGATCGAAAATTCACATCTGATAATTGGGTGTTTGTTAACTTTGACCCCTTTTGTTTTTCTATGAAGGATTTCACGACGGGGATACCTCTTATGAGATGTAATAGTCGGGGAGAGCTTTATCCAATCACCACAACCACCATTTCCACGGGTTAAGCCACTCCATCAACATTTGTCACCCTTGCTCCTTCTCTGTGGCATGCACGTTTGGGTCATTCGGGGTCGTCTATTATGTCTTCTCTTCAAAATAACAATTTTATTGATTGTAAGAGTACGCGTAGTACTCATATTTGTCGTTCTTTTCCATTAAGGAAACATGTTAGATTACCTTTTGTAGCCTCTTCTTGTAGTACGTTGATGTATTTTGACATTATTCATAGTGATTTATGGACATCTCCCGTTTTAAGTTCTGTGGGCCATCGTTATTATGTGTTATTCTTGGATGATTATTCTACTTTTTTAGGACCTTTCCTTTGTCTAAAAAGTCTCAAGTCTTTTCAACGTTCTTAAAATTTAGAGAATTCATCCGTACCCAATTTGAACGGAAAATTAAAAATATTCAATGTGATAATGGAAAGAAATATGATAATGGGCCATTTTGAGAATTTTGTGACACTAATGGCATATCTTTTCGGTTTTCTTGTCCTCACAAAATGGGAAGGTCGAAAGAAAAATATGTTTCATCAATAATATTGTCTGAACCATGTTGGCCCATGCTTCATTACCCCCCTTGTTTTTGGCATCATACGCTACAAATTACTACCTACCTCCTTAACATTCCCCCGAACAAAGGTTTAGCATATCAATCCACACTTAAAATTCTTTATAATAAGATCCGTCGTATTCTCGTCTTAAGGTTTGGGTGTCAGTGCTATCCGTTTTTTCCGTCTACTACAATTAACAAACTTTAAGCCCGGTCTACCGCTTGTGTGTTTTTGGGATATCCATCTAATCATCGTGGTAACAAATGTTTTGATTTATCCTCTAATAAAATCATCATTAGTCGCCATGTTATTTTTTATGAAACCCAATTTTCGTTTGCTAAATTGTATAGATCCGTGTCTAGTTCATATAATTTTTTGGATGATTGGCTCTCACCGTATATTATCCATCATTTGTCCGAGCTATTCTGTAACCAAACTTCCCCAGCGGGCCCACTGCCTACTGGCCCACAACTCCCGAATCCAGCTCCTAAATATCGGCCAGCAGGCCCACTACCTGCTAGCCCACTTCCGGATACTAGCCCAGCGTCTCAGCCAGCAGGCCCATTTCCTTTTGGGCCAATTATTGTCCCTCCGAGTCCACTGCATCCTGCCACTGGGCCAGCAGGCCCAATCACTGCTGGTCCAGATTCAGCCAACCTATCACCTACCCAAAACACATCCATATCTATTTCGAGTCAAAGGCCTGTTACTCGCAGCCAACGTGGTATTTTTAAACCTAAACGTCATTTTAATCTAAATTCTAATGTCACCAAATCACCCCTACCACGTTACCAAGTGTCTCCTTACATGACCCAAATTGGAAAATAGCCATAGACGATGAATATAATCCTCTTATTAAAAATAAGACGTGGGAGTTAGTACCCTAGCCGCCTGGTGTCAATATTATTCATTCTATGTGGATTTTTACTCATAAAGCAAATTATGATGGTTCTTTTGAGAGGCATAAGGCCCGTCTTATAGGTGATGATAAAATTCAACAGGTTGGCATGGATTGTGGAGAGACATTTAGTCCGGTGGTTAAATCGGCAACCATTCGCACTGTGCTTAGTCTAGCTCTCTCGAAAACATGGCCCATTTATCAGTTGGATGTGAAAAATGCTTTCTTACACGGTGATCTTAAGGAGACAGTATACATGCATCAGCCCTTGGGTTTTAAGGACCACAATTATCCTCACCATGTCTGTTTGTTGAAGAAGTCCTTGTATGGGCTTAAGCAGGCCCCACGGCCTTGGTATAAGAGGTTCGCAGATTATGTATCTACAATTTAGTTTTCTCACAGCATGTATGATCATTCTCTATTCATCTATCGATGTGGTACTTCTCCGGCATACATTCTGTTATATGTGGATGATATAATATGGACTGTCAATTCTGATAATATGCGCAAGTCTATCATGTCCCTTCTCAGTTCTGAATTTGCTAGGAAAGACTTGGGGCCCTTGAGTTATTTTTTGGGTATAGTTGTCACTCATCATGCAGGTGGTCTATTTTTATCCCAGAAGAAGTATGCGGCTGAGATTATTGAGAGAGCTGGTATGTCATCTTGTAAGTCCTCTTCTACTCCGGTTGATAACAAACCGAAGCTGAGTGCTACTTTTAGCACACCATATGAGGATCCCACTCACTATCGTAGTCTTGCAGGGGGCTCTTCAATATCTTACTTTCACGAGACAAGATATTACTTATGCAGTTCAGCAGGCGTGTTTATTTATGCATGATCCAATGATTGAGCACATGCATGTGCTCAAACATATTGTACGATACATACAAGGCACAATTGATTATGGATTGCATTTATATCCATCATCCGTCTCTACTCTCGTGTCATATACATATGTTGATTGGGGTAGATATCCGGAGACCACACATTCAACATCTGGTTATTGTATGTTTCTTTGTAATAACTTGGTCTATTGGTCGGCAAAATGCCAGGCTACTTTATCGCGATCTAGTGCGGAGGCCAGGTATCAAGGGGTAGCCAATGTGGTGTCTGAGTAATGTTGGCTGCGTAATCTTCTGTTAGAGCTTCACTTTCCTATCAGAAAGCTACCCTGGTCTACTGTGATAATGTTAGTAGAGTCTATATCTCTGGAAATCCGGTCCAATATCAACGCACTAAGCATATCGAGATGGATATTCACTTTGTTCGCGAAAAGGTAGCTCGTGGACAAGTACATGTCTTGCATGTCCCTACAAGGTAACAAATTGCTTACATCTTTACTAAGGGTCTTCCCTTGGTTCTGTTTGAAGATTTTAGGGACAATCTCAGCGTACGACAACTGCCCGCTATGACTGTGGGGATGTGACAGAATGGTATACACAATTAAAACCGTGTATACCATTGGACCGAAAATTATATTATTAATTTATTATATTTGTAGAATTCTTGTACAAGTGTAATTATGATATTAGTATTGTATTAGGAAACGGTATTAGAATTATAGTAGGAAAAGGTAGAGTTATTTTCCATATTTAGGAATTGTATATTTGTATATATACCTCTTCATTAATGAAAAATAATCAAGGAAGTATTTCTTTCACATAGGATCACCATCACTTCCAGTCACTAAGATCTCTCACCCCAATAATTTTACTTGATCAAATAGGTTCGGGTTTGATTTAATCCGCACCGTTGGATTTGAATACTCATGATCGCGGTCAGTGCCTTCAGGCAATCCTAACCCCAACATGACATCACTTAAAATAGGGGGTAATATCTTGTCATTAGCATATTTTACTTCTGATTGTGTCCTTTATTTCCCACCAAAGAAAGGTTGGTTCAATATTAGCCCCTTGATTTCCAAAGGCTTAAGGTTGTCCCAACACGCTGCGACGGTTAGCTCCAAGTGGTATGCTATGTTGCCTCCGACACTTGTGCCCATGAGAAAGCATTTGGAGAAATCAGTATAGTCGGCTAACAATTCCTTGAAAGATGGGCGTATCTACACTTCCGATTATGAATCCTCCCCCGTGAAAATAGATTACAAGAGGAAGTTTAGCAGTCCTGATGGTGGTGGTGAAATTTAGTACTCGACGAGGGAGGATAACACGAGCCCATGTGTTCTTTAAGGAATTAATAGCAATATCCTTGGTGACAACTAGGGAACATCCCAATGTGTCTACAGGGACATAACGTTCCAGTATGCGTGGGATGGAGCCATCAGAATGACGAACCATGCCCACATAGCCATAGGGATCAACATTAGGATCAATTGGCATAGCTTGATGATTTTGATCAGACATGGTTGTAGATTGATCAAGGTGGAACATATGTAATAGTGCTAGAAATGAAGATTGTGAATTTTATGAGAGCAATTCTTGAAACAAAATGTAGCCTTAAACTCTGTATATAGTTGGCGAGTCAACACTTTGGTCTTTGTTTAGAATAATCAAATTACATCATTGTCCAACATAAGCAAACGAAAGTCTAAGATGGCATCTATTACCAATTTAAATAGTAGAAGCTGTCAAATCGCATCGTGGACCATAGTAGCAGCTGCCATGTTTGAAACTTACAAGTGCATACCGTTGAGGTTTCTTATAGTTTCCAGAAAACAGTGACCAGCCATGCAATTGTATTGGCACCAGTATTTCTTTACCACAAAAATGTAACAATGCGAGTAAATATTCCCAAATAATAATTAACTTAACACCAAGAAAATCAATAAATTACAACATATATTAGACCAAAAGAAGAAATTGAGGGCATGTGAATAAATTACTTCTTATATTTGGAGTACAAGTTCAGCAACGGGAGCGATCCTGAGACAGCCGTGGATGTGAGGCTTGGTACTCAGGTCATTCTGAAGAAAGGAAGCTTTAAATACCTATGGTCTATTATCCAAGCAAATGGAGAGATTGATGATGATGTCACACATCGTATTGGGGCAGGATTGATGAAATGGAGGCTTGCATCTGGAGTCTTGTTCGACAAAAAGATGCCAACTAAACTTAAAGACAAGTTCTATAGGGAGGTGGTTAGACCGACTATGTTGTATGGGGCAGAGTGTTGGCTAGTCAAGACTTCGCACTTACAAAAGATGAGAGTTGTGGAGATGAGGATGTTGAGATGGATGTGTGGGCATACAATGAGAGATAGGATTAGGAATGATGATATTCGGAATAAAGTATGAGTGGCCTCGGTGGAGGATAAGATGCGGGAAATGAGGTTGAGATGGTTTGGGCATCTGCAGATGAGAGACACAGATGTCACAGTGCGGAGGTGTGAGAGGTTGGATATAGACGAGTTCAAGAGGGGTAGAGGTAGGCCAACGTAGTATTGGGGAGAGGTGATTAGACGGGATATGGTGCAGGTATAACTTACTGAGGACATGACCTTAGATAGGAAGTTGTGGAGGACACGGATTAGGGTAGTAGGTAGTCGAGCATAGTCCTCTTTACGATTACAAAATGATAGTGTAGTATTATTACTGTAGGCTCGATTAGCCTATCACACATAGTTTGATTCCTGCTGCTATGTGTTCTTTAATGCATTTATTTATCTTATTTAGTTGTGTCACACTTAGTTTGATTCCTTCTGCTATATGTTCTTTAGTGTAATTTATTTATCTTATTTAGTTGTGTTAGCTACTGCTTCCTGTTGTTAGAATGCGCTACCATTGCATATTTGATTTTTACTATCTGCATGTCTACAATAATTTAATTTATCATCTGAGTCTGACCGTTTCTCATACATTATTTTGCTTTGCTTGTTTTGCCTGATTATGCTTTATCTTGAGCCGAAAGTCTCCCGAAAATAGTCGATCTACCTATCAAGGTGGAGGTAAGGTTTGTGTACACTCTACCTTCCCCAGACCCCAGTACCAATTTAAATAGTAGAAGCTATCAAATCGCATCGTGGACCACAGTAGCAGCTGCCATGTTTGAAACTTACAAGTGCATACCGTTGAGGTTTCTTATAGTTTCCAGAAAACAGTGACCATCCATGCAATTGTATTGGCACCAGTACTTCTTTACCATAAAAATGTAACATTCCAATTAATATTCCCAAATAATAATTAACTTAACACCAAGAAAATCAATAAATTACAACATATATTAGTCCAAAAAAAGAAATTAAGGGCATGTGAATAAATTACTTATTGTATTTGGAATGCAAGTTCAGCAATGGGAGCGATCCTGAAATAGGCATGGAGGTGAGACTTGGTACTCAGGTCATTCCGAAGAAAGAAAACTTCAAATTCCTAGGGTCTATTATCCAAGAGAATGGAGAGATTGATGACGATGTCACATATCGTATTGGGGAAGGATGGATGAAATGGAGGCTTGCATCTGGAGTCTTGTGCCACAAAAAGGTGCCAACTAAACTTAAAGACAAGTTCTATCGGCCGGTGGTTAGACCAACTACGTTGTATAGGGCAGAGTGTTGGCCAGTCAAGACTTCGCACATATAAAATATGAGAGTTGTGGAGATAAGGATGCTGAGATGGATGTGTGGGCATACAAGGAGAGATAGAATTAGGAATGATGATATCCGGGATAAAGTGGGAGTGGCCTCGGTGGAGGATAAGATGCGGGAAATGAGGTTGAGATGGTTCGGGCATGTGCAGAGCAAAGACACAGATGTCCCAGTGCGGAGGTGTGAGAGGTTGTCTATGGACGTGTTCAGTAGGGGTAGAGGTAGGCCAAAGAAGTATTGGGGAGAGGTGATTAGATGGAATATGGGGCAAGTACAACTTACTGAGGACATGACCTTTGATAGGGGGTTGTGGGGGACACGGATTAGGATAGAAGGGTAGTAGGTAGTCGAGCGTAGTCCTCTTTACGCTTACAAAATGATAGTGTAGTGTTATTATTGTAGACTCGATTATTCTGTCACACTTAGTTTGATTCATGCTGCTATGTGTTCTTTAGTGTAATTTATTTATCTTATTTAGTTGTCTCACACTTAGTTTGATTCCTGCTGCTATGTGTTCTTTAGTGTAATTTATTTATCTTATTTAGTTCTGTTAGCTACTGCTTTATGTTGTTAGATTGCGCTCCCATTGCGTATTTGATTTTTACTATCTGCATGTCCACAATGCTTTAATTTCTTGTCTGAGTCTGATCGTTTTTCATACTTTGTTTTGATTTTCTTGTTTTGCCTGATTATGCTTTGTCTAGAGCCGATGGTCTCCCCGAAACAACCGCTCTACCTACCAAGGTGGAAGTAAGGTCCGTGTACACTCTACCTTCCTCTGACCCCACATTGTAGTATTTCACTAGTTATGTTGTTGTTGTTGTATACCTTGTTGATAAATAAATCACGACATAACAACTTCCCTGTAAGTGAACATACTAAGTTCACTTATCTTTCCTGATTAATTTTTTTATAGAAGTAAAATCCACAAATAACTTCCATGTATTTGTATATATACCTCTTCATTAATGAAAATAATCAAGGGATTATTTCTTTCACATAGGATCACCATCACTTCTAGTCACTAAGATCTCTCACCCCAATAATTTTACTTGATCAAGTAGGTTCGGGTTTGATTTAATCCCCACCGTTGGATTTGAATACTCATGATCGCGATCAACGCCTTCAAGCAATCCTAACCCAAACATGACATCACTTACAATAGGGGGTAATATCTTGTCATTAGCATATTTTGCTTCTGATTGTGTCCTTTCTTTCCCACCAAAGAAAGGTTGGTTCAATATTAGCCCCTTGATTTCCAAAGGCTTGAGGTTGTCCCAATACGCTGCGGCGTGTAGCCCCAAGTTGTATGCTATGTTTCCTCTGGCACTTGTGCCCATGAGAAAGAATTTGGAAAAATCAATATAGTCGGCTAACAATTCGTCAGGTTTGTTCTTGATCCAGTGCAATCCTCGTATGCTGCTAGAAGTCGATGCTCAGGAGCTTGACAATATTCAATTGATACAACTACTGTTAGAATTTCACTAGCAACCGACGCGTACAAGCTTTGAAAGATGGGCGTACCTACACTTTCGATTATGAATCCTCCCCCGTGAATATAGATTACAAGAGGAAGTTTAGCAGTACTGATGGTGGTGGTGGAATTTAGTAATCAGCGAGGGAGGATAACACGGGCCCATATGTTCTTTGAGGAGTTAATATCAATATCCTTGGTGACAACTAGGGAACATCCCCATGTGTCTACAGGGACAGAAGGTTCCGGTAGACGTGGGATGGAGCCATCAGAATGACGAACCATGCCCACATAGCCATAGGGATCAACATTAAGATCACTTGGCATAGCTTGATGATTTTGATCAGACATGGTTGTAGATTGATCAAGGTGGAACATATGTAATAGTGTTAGAAATGAAGATTGTGAATTTTATGAGAGTAATTCTTGAAACAAAATGTAGCCTTACACTTAGTATATAGTTGGCGAGTCAACACTTTGGTCTTTGTTGAGAACAATCAGTTTACATCATTTCCCGACATAAGCAAATGAAAGTCTAAGCTGTCATGTATTACCAATTTAAATTGTAGAAGCTGTCAAATCGCATCGTTGACCACAGTAGAAGCTGCCATGTTTGAAACTTACAAGTGCATACCGTTGAGGTTGCTTATAGTTTCCAAAAAACAGTGACCAGCCATGCAATTGTATGGGCACCAGTACTTCTTTACCAAAAAAATGTAACAATACGAGTAAATATTCCCAAATAATATTAACTTAACACCAAAAAAATTAATATATTACAACATATATTAGTCCAAAAGAAGAAATTAAGGGCATGTGAATAAATTACTTATTATATTTGGAGTGAAAGTTCAGCAACGGGAGCGATCCTGAGACAGGCGTGGAGGTGAGGCTTGGTACTCATGTCATTCCGAAGAAACGAAGCTTCAAATACCTATTGTCTATTATCCAAGGGAATTGAGATATTGATGACGATGTCACACATCGTATTGGGACAGGGTGGATAAAATTGAGGCTTGCATCTGGAGTCTTGTGTGATAAAAAGGTGCCAACTAAACTTAAAGGCAAGTTCTATAGGGCGGTGATTAGACCAACTATGTTGTATGGGGCAGAGTGTTGGCCAGTCAAGACTTCGCACATATAAAATATGAGAGTTGTGGAGATGAGGATGCTAAGATGGATGTGTCGGCATACAAGGAGATATAAGATTAGGAATGATGATATCCGAGATAAATAGTGGCGTATGTGAAGGATAAGATGCGGGAAACGAGGTTGATATAGTTCGGACATGTGCAGATGAGAGACACAGATGTCCCAGTGCAGAGGTGTGAGGGGTTGGATATAGACGAGTTCAGAAGCGGTAGAGGTAGGCCAAAAAAGTATTGGGTTAGGTGATTAGACGGGATATGGCGCAGGTACAACTTACTAAGGACATGACCTTAGATAGGGGGTTGTGGAGGACACGGATTAGGGTAGAAGCATAGTAGGTAGTCGAGTGTAGTCCTCTTTACGCTTACAAAATGATAGTGTAGTGTTATTACTGTAGGCTCGATTAGCCTATCACACTTAGTTTGATTCCTGCTGCTATGTGTTCTTTAGTGTAATTTATTTATCTTATTTAGTTGTGTCACACTTAGTTTGATTCCTGCTGCTATGTGTTCTTTAGTGTAATTTATTTATCTTATTTAGTTGTATTAGCTATTGCTTCCTGTTAGCTACTGCTTCATGTTGTTAGAATGTGCTACCATTGCGTATTTGGTTTTTACTATCTGCATGTCCACAATGCTTTAATTTCTCGTCTGAGTCTGATCGTTTCTCATACTTTGTTTTGCTTTTCTTGTTTTGCCTGATTATGCTTTGTCTTGAGTCGAGGGTCTCCCGGAAACAACCGCTCTACCTACCAAGGTGGAGGTAAGGTCTGTGTACACTCTACCTTCCTCAGACCCCACATTGTGGGATTTCACTGGGTATGTTGTTGTTGTTGTATACCTTGTTGATAAATAAATCTCGACTTAACAACTTCCCTGTAAGTGAACATACTAAGTTCACTTATCTTTCCTGGTTAATTTTTTTATAGAAGTGAAGTCCACAAATAACTTCCATGTATTTGTATATATACATCTTCATTAATGAAAATAATATTTTCAAGGGATTATTTCTTTCACATAGGATCACCATCACTTCCAGTCACTAAGATCTCTCACCCCAATAATTTTACTTGATCAAATAGGTTCGGGTTTGATTTAATCCCCATCGTTGGATTTGAATACTCATGATCGCGGTCAGCGCCTTCAAGCAATCCTAACCCCAACATGACATCACTTACAATAGGGGGTAATATCTTGTCATTAGCATATTTTACTTCTGATTGTGTCCTTTATTTCCCACCAAAGAAAGGTTGGTTCAATATTAGCCCCTTGATTTCCAAAGGCTTGAGGTTGTCCCAACACGCTGCGGCGCATAGCCCCAAGTTGTATGCTATGTTGCCTCCGGCACTTGTGCCCATGAGAAAGCATTTGGAGAAATCAGTATAGTCGGCCAACAATTCGTCAGGTTTGTTCTTGATCCAATGCAATGCTTTCATGCAATCCTCGTATGCTGTTGGAAGTCGATGCTTATGAGCTTGACAATACTCAATTGATACAACTACTGCTAGAATTTGCCTCCGGCACTTGTGCCCATGAGAAAGCATTTGGAGAAATCAGTATAGTCGGCCAACAATTCGTCAGGTTTGTTCTTGATCCAATGCAATGCTTTCATGCAATCCTCGTATGCTGCTGGAAGTCGATGCTTATGAGCTTGACAATACTCAATTGATACAACTACTGCTGGAATTTCACTAAAAAACCAACGCGTACAAGCCTTGAAAGATGGGCGTATCTACACTTCCGATTATGAATCCTCCCCCGTGAAAATAGATTACAAGAGAAAGTTTAGCAGTACTGATGGTGGTGGTGAAATTTAGTACTCGACGAGGGAGGATAACACGAGCCCATGTGTTCTTTGAGGAGTTAATTGCAATATCCTTGGTGACAACTAGGGAACATCCCAATGTGTCTACAGGGACATAACGTTCCAGTATGCGTGGGATGGAGCCATCAGAATGACGAACCATGCCCACATAGCCATAGGGATCAACATTAGGATCAATTGGCATAGCTTGATGATTTTGATCAGACATGGTTGTAGACATAGCTGATGTAATAGTGTTAGAGATGAAGATGGTGAATTTTATGAGAGCAATTCTGGAAACAAAAAGTAGCCTTATATTCTGTATATAGTTGGCAAGTCAAGTCTTTGGTTTGTTGAGAATAGTCAAATAAAATTGCCAAGTCCCATTCAAAGATGGCAGCTTTACCAATTGAATTTAATTAAATACAACTAGAAATTGTCCATATTTACGTAGTCAACATCTAAGATGGTAGCTTTTACCAATTTAAATACTAGAAACAGTCAAACAGTGCCAGTATATTCCCAAATAATAATCAATCTAACAACTTCCCTGTAAGTGAAAAAGTAGAAATTGAGAGCATGTGAATAAATTACTTATATACCTTGCTGATAAATAAATCACGACTTAACAACTTCCATGTAAGTGAACACATTAAGTTTACTTATCTTTCCTTGTTAATTTTCTATAGTAAAATCCACAATTAAATTAATTAAAAAAATTAGCATCCCTAGAGAGATGAGAAGAGTTTTCTGTGTTGAAATTTTTTATTAATGCCATTAATAGAAAGGAAAATTAGGATAAGAAAACTCACTTGTCCAAGATGGTTGTGGACAGAAAGTATCTGCATATTCAAGGCAGGATAATAGTGACCCAAGCTTAACATCTTGTATGGTAAAGACATCCGTGTTCTGGTGATTTGCTACCAAGGTTATTCTTGTCATCATCCCTGCTAAAATTTGTTGGGATACAATTGTTGCAGGGAACGGGAAGTAAGTAACTATTACAATAGTAAGAAAGGATAAACTAAATATTACACTAAACTGGAAATCAAGAACTTAACAAACTGCTTGTGTGATTTGTTGAGTCGAGTGATGGCATTCTGTCTTTAAGACAAGATTGCCCTGTATATCTCCTTTTACGGTGTTGGGCAATAGTCTCCCAAGATACAACAGCAACTTAACAAATGAGCAAAGGAAACTTAAGTGTTACTCTTAAAGAACTTTGAGTATAGTAACTTTGCTAGAGAAGAAGAAGATGAATTCAGAAAATCTGGAGTATTTTCTAAGTGTTGATTGTAGTGTTCTTCAATTGAGCCAAAGGCCTCAATTTATAGTGTAAGGAGAAGACCCCTCAACTAGCCAACTAATGTCCTTCAATAGCCATGTAATGACACTTGATTGAGGGGTTACATTCAGCCAAATAATGGCTGAATTCATGTGCCAAGTAATGAAAAATCAATGCTCCAAAACCAGCCCAAAGGTCAGAACTTTTCAACTTCCCGTCACAGCATTCTACCTCCGAAGCGCCGCGGCTCTGTGAATTAGCGTCGTGGCTCCAGTGACTGGCCAACCAATTAGCGTCGCGGCGCTGCCTGGGAGGCGCCACAGCTCCGACTGTGTGGCGTCGCGGCCCTCCGCGGCGAAATCCGACTCATTTCATCTTACACGTCTTCCTTCGTTCACCAACGTGGATTACTTTTTAATTGGCCAACAACCGCCCATACATCTATGTCTCTAACGTATTACATACGTACCAATATCTCTTTCACTAATGAAATTTGCGATAATTGGCACTACGTGTGCACGTGTGTGGAAACGACGTTTTTGACCTGGAGGCCCCAATAGTTTGAGTCATAAATTAATGGGATATACTTAATTCCACATTAGTAAATTTCCAACAATCCCCTCTTGAAAGAGATTTTGGTGTGCACACATTGTACCTTTTCAGGCAATCTTTCAGCGGACCTATGTTGCATCTGGATAGGTAGAATAAGCTTTTGAACCTTCCATAGTTGAATACAATCGGACTTACTTACTGCGCGGTGAACATGATGTCTTGAACCGTCAGTGTTTAGAGTAAGCCAAGTCAACGTTACCAAACAACAACTTCCCTTACTCAGTTCTTCGTAATGTTTTGTCTGTTGTGGCCGTGGACACTTCTTGGATTCTTAAGTGCGTTCATTTGAGGCGGCCTGTCCTCGCACTTAAATAGGTAGTCTCCTACAAGGTATCCTGCTATACCCCACTTTATAAGTATTATGAACCATTAAAAGTTTCTCCAAACCTAACCTCAACTGGTGAGGATCATTAAAGGTTTTGGAAACTTAACCTTTACCCACACTGCAGATAGCACTTATAGTCTATCGCGGGAACGGCTTTGGATTTTGTGTTTCTTTACATAAATCACTATCTGAAGTGCTCATGCTTCCACCGAAGCGCTCAACTGAACCTTTACAGATTAGTTTTCCCATTGAACCTAATTCTTGGGATCTCCACTCAGTAAGGTTGGGTTACCACCGTGTTGGTCCTTATACTTTGGGTTTTAAGTCCATTCCCCTAGACAGGTAGAACATCTGATCCTTGGGTAAACCCTTTGTCAGTGGGTCTGCTATGTTATCCTTTGATTTTATATAATCAGTGGATATTATACCCGTGGTGATCAGCTGCCTAACGGTCTTATGTCTCCGTCGAATATGATGAGACTTGCCGTGTTACATATAATTTTGTGCTCTTCCTAGAGTCGATTGGCTGTCGCAGTGGATCATTACAAAAGGTACGTGTTTTTCCAATAAGGATCATCCTCTAAGAAATCATGAAGCCACTAAGCTTCTTCTCCTGCTTTGTCTAAAGCGATAAACTCCGATTCCATCGTGGCTCGGGCGATGCAAGTTTGCTTAGAGGATTTCCAAGACACATCTCCACCACCAATTGTAAATACATACCCACTGGTGGACTTGGTGTTCTCTATATCAGATATCCAGTTTGCATCAATGTACCCCTCTAGTACAGCTGGATATCTCGAATAATGCAACCCGTAAGTTAGCGTGTATTTTAGGTATTGTAGTACTTAATTCAATGCCTTCCAATGATCAGTACTCGGATTACGGGTAAACCTAGCCAACTTGTTGACTGCATAAGCAATATCAGGTCGGGTGCAGTTTGTTACGTACATCAAACTACCAATCACTTGTGCATATTGCTCTTGGCATATGGGTGCACCACGATTTTTATCAAGCTTTTGATTTCTATCCATTGGTGACTTTATAGGTGAACTGTCAAACATCTCGAACTTTCTCAAAACATCCTCGATGTAGTGAGACTGAGTCTTAGATATTTTTATCCCTAAGATGACATCTGCGATACCCATATCCTTCATGTCGAAGCATTGTTTCAACATGTTCTTAGTCTCTAGAATTATGCTAGGACTGCTCTCTGTGATCAACATGTCGTCTACATACAGGCATATCATAACGAACGAGTCAGAGTTACCTTTCATGTATACACATTTGTCACACTCATTAATGGCGAAACCCTTCGATAGAAGAGTACTATCAAATTTTTCATGCCATTGCTTCGGGGCTTATTTCAGCCCGTACAGAGGTTTGACATGCCGATAGACTTTCTTCTCTTGCCCTGGAACCACATACCCCTCGGGTTGTTCCATATAGATTTCTTCTTCCAAATCATTATTTAGGAAGGTTGTCTTAACATCTATTTGATGTATCTCAAGGTCACACAACGCTGCGATCACAATGAATACTCGTATGGACGTCATCCTAGACACCGGGGAGTACATGTCAAAGTAGTCAAGGCCTTCCTTTTGCCGATAGCCCTTGACTACCAACCTGGCCTTGTACTTATCTATAGACCCATCTGCTTTATACTTCCATTTGAATATCCACTTATAACCCAAAGGTTTATTTCTCGGAGGAAGATCAACCAACTCCCAAGTATGGTTATGCAGAATGGAGTTTATTTCACTCTCAATAGCTTATTTCCAGAGCGGTGCCTCTGGAGTTGACAATGTTTCAGCAATTGTCCTTGGTTCATCATCAACCATATAAGCTACAAAGTCAGGACCGAAGGATTTATCCTTCCTGGCCCTTTTACTTCGCCTTAGATCCATCACTGGAGTCTCCAAGTTCTGAGAATCTGGAACACTAGATTCCGGATGTTCCGCCACCCCGAGATCCGCTAGATCTGAACCATCTAGATCTGGGCCGTCAACGACTCCCGGTTCTTGAGAGCTTTGTTCATAACTTCATTTGCGAGAGGTTATGTCTTATTCCTTTCTAGGAAAGGTACCTTCAAAGAATTGAGCATTCCTTGATTCCATGATTGTACCCTGGTGGATATCTGAAATATCTGACTTATGCACTAAGAAGCGATAAGCACTACTGTTATTTGCATATCCGATGAATATGAAATCTACAGTCTTAGGCCCAATCTTGACCTGTTTTGGCTTGGGTACTTCAACCTTTGCCAAACAACCCCACACCTTAAAATATTTGTAGGTGGGTTTCTTTCCCTTCCATGATTCATATGGAGTTTTGCCCTTACCCTTATGTGGGACTCTGTTAAGAATCGTATTAGCTGTAAGGACGGCTTCTTCCCACATGTTTTGGGGAAGACCGGAATTGATGAGCAAGGCATTCATCATTTCCTTCAACGTGCGGTTCTTACGTTCCGCCACACCGTTTGATTGAGGTGAGTATGGAGCCGTCGTTTGATGAACAATGCCTTCTTGGGCACAGTATTCCTCAAATGGCGCTACGTATTCTCCCCCTCTATCGCTACGAATGGATTTAATCCGTAGGCTTAGTTGGTTCTCAACTTCTGCTTTGTAACGTCGGAACGCTTCAAAGGCTTTATCCTTACTTTTCAACAAGTAAAGGTAACAATACCTTGTGATATTATCAATGAATGTCACAAAGTACTTATTCCCCCCTCTAGTTTGTGCGAACTTCAAATCACATATATCTGTGTGAATAAGTTCTAGAGGAGCGGTATTCCTTTCGACATATCGAAAAGGAAGCGTGGTGAGTTTTGCCTCTACGCACACCTCACACTTATGTTGAGGGTTTACGTCGATAGACGGCAACAACTCCATCTTTATCGGCCTTTGGATAGACTTGTAGTTAACGTGTCCTAATCTATGATGCCATAAATTAGAAGACTCAAGCAAATAAGAAGAAAGTTCAACTTTATTACTTGGACGCATTACAGATATGGCATTTACTTTGAAGAGGCCTTCATAGACGAAGCCTCTCCCCACAAAAGTGCCATTCTTAGTGAGTACAAACTTATTAGATTCAAACACTAGCCTAAAACCAGCATTAACCAATAAAGGTCCAGAAATTAAATTTCTTCTAATCTCTGGGACGTGCATCACTTCCTTCAGAGTGAGCTCATTTCCAGAAGTCATCTTCAGGACTAGCTTTCCTACCCCCGGCACATCAGAGGAAGTGTTGTTGCCCATGAATAGCTTCTTGTGTTGTAACCGGTGTATAAGTAGAGAAGGCATTTCTATTGGAACAGATGTGTCTTGTAGCACCTGTGTCCATCCACCATTGCATGGGATTCTCAACAAGGTTTGCTTCTAGCACCACCGCTGAGAACTCCTCAATCATGTCGAACTGGTCTTTGACGACGTTAACATGTGCCTTACCATTAGCCTTATCCTTCTCTTGATGCTCAGTCTTGAGCTTGCGGCAGTCCTTGATCATGTGACCAGGTTTCCCACAGTGGTGACAGTTTCCTTTGAACTTCTCCGCTGCTTGGGTCTTGCCGTCTTTCTAGAACTTACGTTTCTTGCTTGGGTTCCCTTTGGCCTCAGCCAGATTTGCCTTTGCCTCAGCGGGTTGTTTACCCCTAGGCAAGGCCTTCTTATTATCTTCCTGAATTTGGAGTTTGATAATAAGTTCTTCAAAGGTCATCTCCTTTGTCTTGAGTTTTAAGTAACTCATAAACTCATTCCACGAAGGAGGTAACTTTTCAGTCAGTGATGCAACCAAAAACTGCTCATTTGGTTTCATACCTTCCAAATCTAGGTGATGTAGAATCATTTGGATTTCCTGGACTTGGGACATCACTGTTTTACTATCCACCATTTGAAATTTCAGAAATTTCCCAACGATGAATTTCTTAGTACCTGCATCTTGTGCGTTGTACTTCTTATGCAGCTTCTCCCACAACTCTTTGGCAGTGCCTACGGTGCAATACACCATGTAGAGAGGGTCTGACAAGCAGTTCAATATGTAATTCTTACACATGAAATCACTATGACTCCATGCATCAAGAACCATCTTCATGTCATTAATGACATGGATACTTAGGCCCCCTTCAGCCGTTTCAGAAGGCGAAGGGTCCATTTCATCTCCAGCTTGTGGAGGATCTTCTGTTAGGAAACGTGTCATTCCCATAATAGTCAGGTAGAATAGCATCTTTTGTTGCCATCTCTTGAAGTTTGAGCCCATGAACTTTTCAAGGCGTTCATGGTGAAATCCAGCGGGTGGAGGAACGACAACGTTCCCTTGAGCGACAGTAAAGGCGTTGGATAAGCCTTGAGCAACCGGAAAGGCATTAGGGGTGCCTTGAGTAGTGGGGAAGGCAGAGGAATTGCCTTGAGTAGCAGCAGCAGAATCGGAGGCAGTTTGATCTCTTCCAGTCATCTTTCTAGGTACTTACAACACAATCTTGTCTTAAAATTGTTGGGTTACAATTGTTGCAAGGAACGGGAAGTAAGTAACTATTATAATAGTAAGAAAGGATAAACTAAATATTACACTAAACTGGAAATCAAGAACTTAACAAACTGTTTGTGTGATTTGCTGAGTCGAGTGATGGCACTCTGTCTTTAAGACAAGATTGCCCCGTATATCTCCTTTTACGGTGTTGGGCAATAGTCTCCCAAGATACAACAGCAAATTAACAAATGAACAAAGGAAACTCAAGGGTTACTTTTGAAGAACTTTGAGTATAGTAACTTTGCTAGAGAGGAAGAAGATGAATTCAGAAATTCTGAGTATTTTCTAAGTGTTGAGTGTAGTGTTCTTCAATTGAGCCAAAGACCTCAATTTATAGTGTAAGGAGAAGACCCCTCAACTAGCCAACTAATGGCCTTCAATAGTCATGTAATGGCACTTGATTGAGGGGTTACATTCAGCCAAATAATGGTTGAATTCATGTGCCAAGTAATGGAGAATCAATGCTCCAAAACCAGCCCAAAGGTCAGAACTTTTCAACTTCCCATCGCAGCATTCTGCCTCCGAAGCGTCGCGGCTCTGTGAATTATCACCACGGCTCCAGTGACTGGCCAACCAATTAGCGCCACGGCGCTCCGGCGCCACGGCCCTCCACGGCTCCGCGGTGAAATCCGACTCGTTTCATCTTACACTTCTTCCTTCGTTTACCAACGTGGAATACTTTGTCATTTGACCAATAACCGTCCATACATCTATGTCTCAAACATATTACATACGTACCAATATCTCTTTCATTAATGAAATTTGCGATACTTGGCACTACGTGTGCACGTGTGTGGAAATGACGTTTCTGACGTGCGGGCCTCAATAGTCCGAGTCATAAATTAATGGGATATACTTAATTCCACATTAGTAAATTTCCAACAAAATTTACATCACCACCATCAACATGAATTGGACCATAATCGTCACTGCCATAAACATGAATTTTACCACAACAACAGGCTGTAAAATCATCTTCAAAGACGTCATCATAGTACTTCGGCGTTAACTTCCCCAATATGTCCACAATTATACGTCCATTTGAATAGTAAATGCAATTTCTTCTGTACTCACTGCCAAAATCTAGTGAAGAAACAGAGAAACAACAGTCATCACCAGCAAAGAAAATTCGATCACCCAATGTATGTACTGCAATCCACTCATGTTGTTTTTCATCTAGCCGATATATTTTATTTTCCATAAGACTCTTAATAATTATTACTCCATCCATAGTCAAGAATCATTTATGTAACGTTTTTACATTCTCCAGAATTAATTCTTAGAGCATTTGCATCTATTTCCTTTCGTCTCATTTGAGTTTCCGCTGCCTTTTTCCTTTTGGTCTATTATTAAAGTTCCGTGCGACATTTCAAAAAATATAGAAAGTTGATCAATATATGCTTATTCCATCTTAAATTGTGAGAATGATGCAATTTTCAAGATGAGAAAAATAAAGAGGAAGAGCGAGATGTACGTTTTGTATTTATCTGTTGATTTTTTCTTCTAATTTTATTGAAGTGTGATTAAATAACTTTTGTCTAGCCATGATTATAGCATATGTTGGTCTTTCATGTAACTATATTTGCTTTTAAATGACATTGACTTCCTTCAAATTCTTTGAAGCACAATAGGTATGATTTTATTATTGACAACCAAAATTTTCTATTTCAAATTTTTATTTTGCCTTTTAAACAACCACAAGGCTAAATTTTAAGGTATTTAGTCTACTATACTCGAAAATTAAGTGATTGTTAAGTTTAAAATTAAGAAAATAAATGAAAATTCAAGGAAGATGTAGGGATGGCAACGGATCGGATCTGGACTGGATCCTTCTAGATCCAGATCCATCGGATCCACCGGGTCCACGGATCGGATCTGGATCTACATGTAAACTTTTTTGGCTTGAATAATATTCCCATATGTTGAAACTTTTATGACAAAATGAAACGCAATCTGATTGAAAAAAATGATTGAGTTCATTCGAGTTCATTCAATCAACCTACACAAAAATGACACCATTCTTCCAAAATACTGAACAAAGTTTTAGCATCACAAGAAAATAAAGACGATTGACTTCATTAGTGATGCTGAACATGTTGCAACCTTGAGCTAATTTTTGGAGGCTTTAGTGATGCTCCACTTGTAGTTCTACTGATTGACTTCATTAAACAACATAAAATAATGTCAGTTATATATCAAAAGTCCCAGTTTTTTTTTTGCTGATCAAACAAATGAGAGAAAGATACTTAAAGCTTACGGCTAGCAGATTCAAGAAAGGAAAATTTGAAGAAGAGTGATATTTTTTTCTTTTTATAGAAATGAAAATATGGGGAACTGCAGAGAGCATATAGGTAAAAGAAAAGAAACTTCAAAGACAAATTACATGGATGTGTGACTTGTGCCTTATCCTGGTTCAACCCTTTACCCAATACATAAATTATGAAAAAAATTAAGAAAATACTTATAAAATTACATTCTAGGTTATGGATATATTTAATAAAAAATGGATCTACGGATCGGATCTGGACCGGATACGGATCTCAAATACAAGATCCAGATGCAAATCTGATCCGTCATAAACGGATCCGGGTCCGATTCAGATCCGTCGGGTCCAAATTTTGAAGATCCATATCCTATAAAATGGATATGGATCCACCGAATCCGGACCGAGTCCAAGATCCATTGCCATCTCTAGAAATATGGTATTGGACAAGAGAATATTTGAAAAGATACCTCTGAAATATTATTATTTATCCAAACAGTAAGGGAATTATAATTTTAACATGTATTATATAAATTTACCCTATTTAAACAAAAGATATAAGGTGTTATCAATCTTAAAGGCTACAACTATTCTTGAAAAGGGTACATTTATTAATAAGGATTAAATATAATATGATTCTTTATTTATTTATTTATTTATTTATTTTTTGACGAAGGAACCCGCAGCCGCTACTCTTTCGAGTACGCACAGGGTAAACCCCAGACTGACGCAATAGCCTGCAAACCACGTCAGTCGATTAAAAATATGATTCTTTATGTCTTTTCTTAAAGGGGTTCTTTCTAAAAGTTAGTAACTGATTTCTCTTTAATCATTTTCGACACTACATTATTTATTTGCCCACTTCTTACTGTATCTATATTGGTCGCTAGAACAAGCAAAACCAGACATTACAAAATATTTTGAATGACTTGATCATAAGATCATTTTAGAATGCGAAAAGTGATCATATCAGATTTCTTCAATGTCTATTGTATGAACTTGATGTGAATAGGGCAATAAAATCAACAAAAGCTGTAAAACCATTATATTGCCGATTCAATTTCAAAAGTACCCAAAGGCTTTTGGATATATTTTTAATTTTTCATAGTAATCATAACAATTGATTTTGTAGTCCTTCACAAACTTATTTTGAGTTTAACATCCTTTTTACAAGATATTTTCATTTTTATACATAAGATAATTGTAAATAACATACAAAAAATGTGGGGAAAAGCTATTGTTTTATTCAAAATTATAAATTGTCATAGCGGACCATCTCCTCCAAATTAGAGTGCTCGTTGGTTAGTAAAAATACAGTGACATGAAAACATGACAAGTTTGGAGTGATGGTAAATGTTATGTTGTACTTTGAAGAGAGATATTAATATTGGCAACAAAAATCTTAGTCATTACAAATAATTGAAACAAATGAAAGGAACATATTTTAGGAACATTATTTAAAAGGAACTATCAGGTGAGATATACTTCATCGATATGTGTTTAAAAACCACATGTAAATCATCAAATTTTAAACGTTCATCTTTGTAGGTTAATATGATATATAATCTTCTTGACATCGACATGCAAGTCATCTCATGACGATTACTTATCATTTACAGAACCGTGTACTTTATCCTTTCATTTCATGTTAGATTATTTATTCAAGATGTTTATTTTAGAAATACTGAAATAATTTTACAAGATCGTATATTACATAACTTGACATACATGTGCAACGCACGTGCCGAGGGACTAGTATAATACTAAAAGTGGGAAGCTCCCACCTTCAAAATTGGATTACGATTTTACCCCTGTAGTGAATCAAAATTTAATTAAATAAGTAATATTTTAATTACATAAAGGTAGAATTAAAAGTCCAGCAGCTACACTTAATTCCCCAAAACGTTATTCACAGCTAGCATCTTACATTATTTAGTTATGCCATTGTAAACCCCTCAGTTATAAGAAAAATCTATTTATTACTCCCAGAACCTGAAGAAAGGATTTGATGAGTCTTATAAATTTTAGGCTATATGAATGGTAACACTAGACTCAATTCATCTTAACGTATTTGAATTATCATTTTTAATTGATATATTCTATGATGCATTAAATAAAGAAATTTCATAAGTCAGAAACGTATAGGTGTCTTTCAAATCCTCCCTGTTTCTATACATAGTTTCAAAATCCTAAAAAATGATGATTTTTACCATCCTTGGACTAATTCTAGAGTTAAGTAGCCATGAAGGGGAAGGTGAAAGAAATAATTCCTTGATTATTTTCATTAATGAAAAGGTATATATACATGATATATAAAATTTAATTAAGAAAATTAAATGTACGTTTTCCTAATACAAGTCTAATAGCCTTTTCTAATACAATACTACTACCATAATTATACATGTACAAGAACTCTACTAATTATGATAACATATTTACAATATTGACAATGTGATATACACGGTCAAGATACAGTGTATACCGTGGTCTTTCACGCCCGGGCAGTCATAGCAGGTGGTTGTCGTATGCTGAGACTGTCCCTAAAATCTTCAAATAGAACTAAGGGAAGACCCTTAGTAAAGATGTCAGCAATTTGGTACCGTGAAGGGACATGCAAGACATGTACTTGTCCACGAGCTACCTTTTCGCGAACAAAGTGAATATCCATCTCGATATGCTTAGTGCGTTGATGTTGGACCGAATTCCCAGAGAGATAGATTGCACTAACATTATCACAGTAGACCAAGGTAGCTTTCTAAATAGGAAAGTGAAGCTCTAATAGAAGATTACGCAGCCAACATGACTCACACACCACATTGGCTACCCTTCGATACTCGGCCTCCGCACTGGATCACGATAAAGTAGTCTGACATTTTGTTGACCAAGAGACCAAGTTATCACCAAGAAACATACAATAACCAGATGTCGAACGTCTGGTATATGGACATCCACCCCAATCAGCATCTGTATAAGACACGAGAGTAGAGACGGAGGATAGATATAAATGCAAACCATAATCAAGAGTACCGTGTAACGCACAATGCGTTTAAGAGCATGCATGTGCTCGTCCGTCGGATCATGCATAAATAAACAAATGTGCTGCACTGCATAAGTAATATCGGGCCTCATGAAAGTAAGATGTTGAAGAGCCCCTGCAAGACTGCGATAGTGGGAGGGATACTCGTTCAGTTTTGTATCAACCGGAGTAGGAGAGGACTTACATGATGACATGCCAGATCTCTCAATAATCTCAGCCGCATACTTCCTCTGTGATAAAAATAGACCACTTGCATGACGTGTCACAACTATACCCAAAAAATAACTCAAGGGCCCTAAGTCTTTCATGGAAATTTCGAAACTGAGAAGAGACATGATCGACTTGTGCAGTTTATCAGAAGAGGCAGTCAATATAATATCATCCACATATAATAGAATGTACGCCAGAGAAGTACCATGAAGATAGATGAACAGTGAATGATTAGACCTATTGTGAGAAAACCCAATAGTAGACACATAATCTGCAAACCTCTTATATCAAGCCTGTGGGGCCTGCTTAAGCCCATATAAGGACTTCTTGAGTAAACAGACATGATTAGGATGATCGGGGTCCCTGAAACCCAAGGCCTGATGCATGTATACAATCTTCTTGAGACTACCGTGTAAGAAAACATTTTTCACATCCAGCTGATGATTGTGTCATGCCTTCGAGAGAGGCAGATTGAGAACAATGTGAATGGTTGCCGGTTTGACCACCGGACTAAATGTCTCTCCACAATCCATGCCAACCTATTGATTTTTGTCATCACCTACAAGACGAGTCTTATGCCTCTCAAAACAACCGTCAGATTTTTTCTTATGAGTAAAAATCCATATAGAACAAATCACATTGACACCAGGCGGATGGGGCACCAACTCCCACGTCTTATTTTCAATAAGAGTATTATGTTCATCATCCATGGTCATTTTCTAATTCGGGTCATAAAGGGCAGACACTGGGTTACGTGGTAGGGGTGATTTAGTGACATTCGAATTGGGATTAAAATGTCATTTCAGTTTAAAAATACCCAGTTGGCTATGAGTAATGGGCCCTTGACTCGGAATAGAAATGGACTAGACTTGGGAAGGTGTCATGTTGTTTTGGGACTGGCCAACAGGAAGTGGACCTGCTGACGGATGTGCTGGACCGACGGACTGACACAATGGGCCAGCAGACAGTGGGCCTGCTGGCCGAGAGACTGGACGAAAAGAATTTAGGCCAGCAGGCAGTGGGCCTGCTGGCCGAGACTCTATAGTGGGAGGACACGGTATTGGGCCAGGTTGGAAATTTAATGTGCCAGTAGGCAGTGGGCCTGTTGGCCAAGAAGTGGGACTCAGGAAGAAAATAGTTGGGCCAGCAGGCAGTGGGCCTGCTGGCGTAGTTGGGTCATGGTAATGTTGGGCCCACTGTTAGAGGATATACGGTGAGATCCCATCATCCAAAAAATTATAAGAACTAGACACAGAATTATACAATTTAGCAAACGGAAATTGGGTTTCATAAAAAATAATATGGCGACTAATTATGATTTTATTCGATGATAAATCAAAACATTTGTAACCACGATGATTAGAAGGATAACCCAAAAACACACAAGCGGTAGAATGAGCTTGAAGTTTGTTAATTGTAGTGGATGGGAAGAGATGATAGCACAAACACCCTAATATGAGAATACGTATGATCTTTATGATAAAGAATTTTTGAGTGGAGATTGGTATTCTAATCCTTTGCTATGGAGTATGTTAAGAAGGTAAGTAGCCATTTGTAAAGCATGATGCCAAAAAGAAGGGGGTCGAGAAGCATAGGCTAGTAAAGTTCGAACAATATTATTAATGGTATGAATTTTTCTTTCGGCTTTTCCATTTTGTGAGGACGTCTGAGGACAAGAAAATCAAAAAGAGATGCCATTAGTATTACAAAATTCCCGAAATGGCACATTATCAAATTCCCTTCCATTATCACATTGAATGTTTTTTATTTTTCGTTAAAATTGGGTACGGATGAATGTTCTAAATGATAAGAATATTGAAAAAACTTGAGACTTTTTAGACAACAGAAAAGTCCAATAAAAATTAGAATAATCATGCAGGAATAACACATAATAACGATGGCCTAAAGAACTCAAAACGGGAGATGTCCATAAATCACTATGAATAATATCAAAAGGCATTAAAGTACTAGACATAAAGGCTACAAAAGGTAATCTAACATGTGTCGCGCTCATTTTTTTACCCGACCCCGCGAGAGGTCGGAGCGGAGCACAAACGTATCCGGTGATTCCTGAGTCATCGAATTGAGGAGTCGCCACCTAATTATTTATGGTGAATTAGGACACCTAAATATTAAATAAATGCTGCAAAATAACTCCAATTTTAAGGTCTGCAAAACTAGTAGGATTCTAGGTAAGGGTTCTTTATTATCCAAAAGGGAAGTGGTTAGGCATCCTTTAAGATCCGCTGACTTGCGGTTATCTGGTCAAACTCAGGTTAATTATTGTACTAAGGAAAATGTAATTTTATAATAGAAAGTTAAACTAATATTGCAAAATATTTAGTAAAAGAATGCATTTTTTGTACAAGTATGCATTTGTATGGTATTTAAAGAGAAATACATGTAAAGTTGCAAAGTATGCATTTGTAACAATTGATAGTAAAAAAAAATTATTTATAATGCCAAAGAAGTAATTTTTTTTGGAAATCATTGAGTTGCAAATTAAAAAAGATAAACTTATTTATATGATTGATAAAGCGAATAAAAGATGACCAAAGTTGTTTGAAAAATTTTGAACATGCATGACGAGCCTAAAAATAAATAACTAGCGAAGGGTTTCTAAGTTTTAAGACGTCGTAGTAATGCAGTTGATGTCGTTGTAATGATAATGCTGATGACATCGTTGTAATGTTGTTGATGTCATTGTAATGCTGTAAAAGATAGTTGATGTGCTGCAGTAACGTCGATGACATTGTTGTAATGTTGTTTGTTGTAAGAGATAGACGTTGCACTGAAGATGACGTTGTAATGTTGTTGACGTCGTTGTAATGATAATGCTGATGACATTGTTGTAATGCTGTTGATGTCATTGTAATGCTGTAAAAGATAGTTGATGTGTTGCAGTAACGTTGATGACGTTGTTGTAATAATGTTTGCTGTAAGAGATAACTGTTGCGCTGAAGACGTCATTGTAATGTTGTTGACGTCATTGAGATGCTGTAAAAGATAGTTGTTATGTTGCCGTAAAAGATAGCTGATGCGCTGAAGACGTCATTGTAATGATGTTTGCTGTAAAAGATAGTTGATGTGCTGAAGACGTTGTTGTTGTTGACGTCGTTGTAATGCTGTAAAAGATAGCTCCATGTCGTGTTGCATCTTCTGCCGATTCGAACTCCTGCGGATTGTGAATTGAAATGTCGCCCTTGCACAGACGAAAATGTGATGCGACGTCCTTGTCGTCGCTTGATGTAAATGACGTTCTTGCCGTCAGTTTGCTGTAATAGATGGTTTCACGTCGGTTTGCTGTGTTTAAACTCCCTGTGATTTGAAATAAAATCCTTGTGCAGACATAATGGTTGGGCCCCATGGGTCAAGACGATGTCTTTGTATAGATGCAAAACAGGAGCGTGATCCTTGCGGTGAGCCGTCATGCGGAAATTCTTTGTGAAGTTGATCATAAGTGATGTGGCTTCCTTGCTTCTTTCAACCTGAAGAACTTGTACTCAAAGAAAATTTGTGAGTTCGGGGGAGGGGCGGTTGATTCGCGTTGACTTTGTAGCTTCGGCTCTTGATAGTTGCATGTCCTGCTGATTCGGACCTGTAGCCCCTGTCTGGTTCCCAATCTTGGCTAACCGTTAATGAAAACATTTTTTGAAAATAATTTGTTTATAAGAAAGTATGCATATCAGTAAAAAGTTCTTGTCGAACTCTAATGAAAATATTTGTTGAAAATAATTTGCTTATAAGAAAGTATGCATATCAGTAAAAAAAATTCTTGTCGAACTCTAATGAAAATATTTGTTGAAAATAATTTGCTTCTAAGAAAGTATGCATATATGTAAATGTCTGTCGAACAGTGACATGCGGTGAAACAAAGCAAACGTCTTATCCAAAATCCTTCTTCTGGCTGAAGACTTAGTTTGCCGATGCTTTTCCATGTTTATCGGCGTCCTCTGGCAATGATCCCTTAAAAATGCCCCAGTTTCCGATATGTGAGGATGATGAACTTTCGAACGGACAACCGAGTCTTGTGTGGGTTGCTTGCCTGTCATATCAGGGTGATCAGATGGGTGCATTTTCTCATATGTGAGATAAAGGAGAAAATATTTCCTAATGGTGGGACCGAAGCCGATTTAGGCCGCCTACGTATCCCCATGAAGGAATCAGGTCATAACGTAGTTCATTACAAGCAAAGGTGATTGTGAGGGTTTTTCTAAAAGATGGGACCGAAGCCGATGTGGCCGCCTACGTATCCCGCCGAGGGAATCAGGTCATAACGTAGCTCATAGGGCAAAGAGGATTGGGGAAATTTGTGTTCTAGATAAACGAAACCCGACATGGGTTCTTTGCGTATCCCGCCAAGGGAGCTCAACTTTTATAACATAGAAAGGGATTACATAGAGAATAACAATTCCTAAATATAGTATCTCTTCACTACATCTGCATTGATAGCTTTTGGCCATACTTCGCCGTCCATTTCTGCTAGGATTAATGCTCCTCCAGTTAGCACCCGGTGAACCATATAAGGCCCTTGCCAGTTAGGTGCGAATTTCCTTTAGATTCATCTTGGTGTGGCAATATGTGTTTTGACACCAACTGCCCCGGTTTGAAAATCATTGGCTTTACCTTTTTGTTTGAAAGCTTTGGTTATTCTGTTATGATAAAGTTGCCCCGGACAAACTGTGTTCATCAGCCTCTCTGTACATGATTCTGTATCCACTTGGCTGTGAAAGATATAGCATTGCCCCAGTAGAAGTCCCGATTGTAGTGCGGTAGCCCAAGAGTACAAATGGCAAACGTTCGTGCCAATACTTGTAATTATCAACCATCTTGATGTTTCATCCAAAACTGGCTTTGGCTTATTCTAAAAAAAATGCCCCAATTCTTCTGGTTGTGATTCTTCCTTATATTCTTAGAAGTCTTGTTTGTTGTTTGAGACTTTGTTTGCTTGTTTCATTATATGTCACATATTATGGACAAATTTATTAGTTTGCATGATGAAAAAGAAAAGAAAATTATTAAACAAAACAGATTTTAAAATAGCAAAAGCAATGCAGATTTGTCTTTTTAAGCTTTCAAAAGGTGGAGGCAAAATACACTAAAATGCATAAATGCGATTCATGCCTCAATTTAAATCGCATTGTTTCAATAAGTTAGCGCTAATACAATATGATTGGGGAATTAAAAGATGGGGTGCTCTGCCAATTTTTAGTCAACACGAATCAGCCTTTGGGGGGAAATAAATTAGGCAAAATAAACCTCCTGAAAAATGAAGAAAACCAAGTTAGTATAAGGCGAGTAATTATTGCTTCAAATAATATGCACAGAGTGAAAAGCAGCAGAAAATAGCAAACAGATTGTATGGAAATTTAATGCGCATCCTAATATGCATGGGGCCTCTCTTAGGCCAGAGGTGAGCCTAAACGCCAAATATGCGAGATTATGATAAATTGACCCAAGCTGTCAAACTGTAATGCTTTTGTAAAAAATGAATGTACATTTTCCAATTTCGGCATGTCATGATTAGGCTTGGATTAGTCTATCATTATTACGCTACACATAATATGTTGATTGGTCGTTGGGTTGTGAGACCCATAGACAACTTTGGCGGATTTCTTAATTGTGGAGTCGATGCCAAGGATCGACCCACCTAAGGTGTATGCATGCATGACTTAAAATAAAGGGTATTATAGCTCTATCCCAAACGTATCCGGTGATTCCTGGGTCATCGGATTGAGGAGTCGCCACCTAATTATTTTTGGTGAATTAGGACACCTAAATATTAAATAAATGCTGCAAAATAACTCCGATTTTAAGGTCTGCAAAACTAGTAAGATTCTAGGTAAGGGTTCTTTATTATCCTAAAGGGAAGGGGTTAGGCATCCTTTAAGATCCGCTAACTTGCGGTTATCCGATCAAACTCAGGTTAATTATTGTACTAAGGAAAATGCAAATTTAAAAATAGAAAGTTAAACTAATATTGCAAAATATTTAGTAAAAGAATGCATTTTTTGTACAAGTATGCATTTGTATGGTATTTAAAGAGAAATACATGTAAAGTTGAAAAGTATGCATTTGTAACAATTGATAGTAATTTTTTTTTTTTATAATGCCAAAGAAGTAAATTTTTTTGGAAATCATTGAGTTGCAAATTAAAAAAGATAAACTTATTTGTATGATTGATAAAGCAAATAAAAGATTACCAAAGTTGTTTGGAAAATTTTGAACATGCATGACGAGCCTAAAAATAAATAACTAGCGAAGGGTTTCTAAGTTTTAAACTACCCTATGAATTAATTCTAAGTTTGTCTATTCTAAGCATTTCAATAGTTACATAAGTAAGATAAATAATATTACAATACAGAGCGGGATAAAAGCTGAATTAAAGAAAGTAAATAAAATAAATAAACTCCGAGGAATATCTGCCTTTATTTACTTTATTCCCTGCAAGCTGTCAAGAACAAACGATTAGAAACAGTTAAATTAAAATAACTTCGGATCCGTATCCAAAACAATGAGTGTTTTGGTCACGGAGGGCGCAGACTTAAATTTTGAAAAGACCATTCCAATCATGTCGTGGCTGCAAACGTATGACTCGGTAGTTATTTTGATTGCCTAGCCTACTAAACATGTTGGTCTCTCGGATGAAAAAGAAAAGATCATTATAATCATGTCGTGGCTGTGAACATATAACTTGTTGGTTATTTTAGTCGCCTCGCCTACTAAACATGTTGATCCCTCGGATGAAGTAAAAAGGTTTAAGTCTCATCCTTGCCCAGAAGTTATATTTTCCGTCTTTACGACTGTGGAGGCCTCGAAATCGACGGATATTTTTCATCGGCTAGTGTAGTATCGTGTTCAAATCAGCAAAATTAAATCAAAACAGTAAGCAGTAAGTAGTAAGCAGAAAAATAGAGAGGCAAATTCTGAAAAGACGCGGTGTTTAGTTTAAAACATTAAAAATAGTAAAACAGTAATCTGAAACCGAACAACAAACTGAAACAGAAAAACAGTGCCCGAACAGACGCGGTATTTGTTCAAAACAGTAAAAATAGTAAAACAGTAAGATATCTGTTGCACGGATGTTTAAATGCCAAAACAGTAAACTGAAACAGAAAAGCAATGCCCGAAGGGCGCGGCCTCGAATTCAATTTAATCGGCCTAAATGCGGTATTTAGTTTGAAAACAGTAAAACAATACTGAGACAGGAATCAGTAAATTATCAAAACAGCAAAACTGAAATAGGGCAAACTGAAACAGAGAATCAGTGCTGAAACAGAGAAATGAAAAAAGACGCGGCCTCGAATTCAATTTCATTGGGCCAAATGCAGTGTTAAATCAGTAAATCAAAATAGTATCATGTTCAAATCAGTAGAATTTTCAGAAATATTGCAGATGTACAAAACAACATTAAAACAACAGTTTTTGGCCAAGAAACCAGCATCAACTGTGCTTAGAGATACGACAGTAATGGACACTAAATAAGCTAAAAAAATACACCAGTAATTTGGCCAGAATGCTGCTGTTGTTTAGCTCGAAACATAACAGCAGCCCATAAAACAAAGTGGCAACATATGCTTTCAACCAGAGTTGGGGACACAACCCCAAACTAATCAAATATAGCATCAGTTCCTCAAACGCAGCCACTGTTTTGGCAAAGAAGAAGGTAACAGCTGAAGTGTAGCACAGCAGCCCAGTAGCTGTGTATAGCAACTCAATCAACTCCTATCACACAGGACCTTCTGTGTAGTATTTGTTTTCATCAAAGTATTTCAACTGGACACCCAAAATGTATCAAGTTTTGCCGAAAAATGCCACAATAGTAGGTTGGGCACATCAAACATTCATCAATGTTTACCATACCAGGGAAGCAATAAATGACGTCTTAAGATGCATCAAAGAGCAGTAGCTAACAGCACCATCCTAAAAAAATATGACAAAAACAACAGACTGAAGGATGTGGGATTGCAAATTTGACCATAAACACCATATTAAACACCAATTTTGAAAGATAAGACAGCAAAATGGGGGGTTACCACCATCCATATTCCGATGTCGCGACAAGATCAAAAGGTTTCTAGAACCTTAGGCATGACAAGCTATCGGAGGAGGCTAAACCAAACCCAAAGCTTGCCTCGACTTTCAGCCGGCTAAGCAATATAATAGAAAATTCAAACAAGGGAACTATCAATTTAGGACACACACATGTGCCCAGATCAGTTAACATACTAATATGGTAAAGCAAATGACTCAGAAGGAATATATGATGTCATGGATGCAGTTTAGCATTTAGATAGATAAAGACAGATAAATGACTAGTTCAGAAGACATTTTAAGATATGAAGATGGGCAAGTATCCTGGTTAAGACAACATTTCAAGAAGGTGCAGAATCATTTAGACTAGACTAAGCATACAAGACCATTTTTTGTTATATATTGGACATATTCATGCTGCACACCAATCAAGGTAACATTACTAGCAGAACACTGCTTAATAAGGCTAGCATACATGTAGGTACTCTTAACATGACACAAAATGGTTCCAATAGTAGCCTAGGCATGGTCTAAGTAGAACCAAACTTGGCAAGTCAGTGGCATAACATGATTCAGGAGCTTTTCACATTAGGGGGTGAGACATCTTGACACTGAATGGATAGCATACAATAGCATGCAATTCAATGACCTTTTAAAACACATAGAAATGAGTTATACCTCTGGCCACATATGATATCTCAAACATACAGGATTCTTTTAAAACCAAAGCATGCACACAGGGTATCAGCCATGTTATACACTAAGTATGTTATCACTTAGGCAGATAGGATAAGCATATACTGGTCCAATAGACATATGGAGCAGACAGATCACCAAGGAATAATATTAGACTTGTACATCTATTCTAGCATTCTCATTTCTCTGTTCTAAAGATGAAATAATTACCAAGTTGAATATAATCACCTACTGAAATCAGTACCAAACAGTACCGCATGTCATACCATATTTTGAATATGGTCTAAAATGTCATGCCTTAAACCTAACATAATACACTTAAGCAATTATCATATTTTTAGAAACAAGTTGATAATAATATTCTAACACACGTACACATCTACCAAATAGCTTAACGAAAAATTAATTTAGACAAATTATCCAAACATCATACATAATGTAGATTAAACATTTAACAACAAGAATAACTAAGCTACATCAATTAGTAGAACATATAACACATAAAGAAGAAAGTAAAAGGGATTGAGAGGAATTTGAAATTACTGACTTTAGAACTCTAATTTTTTGATTTGAGAATCGGATTCTTGACCTAGAAACAGACAAAAACAGACCTTCGATCGAAACAAAAACTCTTTTCTTTTTCGGATTTGGACTTGTTTTCGGACTTATTGCTTGAATAACAAGGGAGGTGAAAGCTTCATCAAGAACACAACAAATATTTTTTATAGATGGAATCGGACCTCCCCCAAAAATCCTCCTCTCCAACGAAGAACAAAAAAGGGGGGTATTTATAGATGGTTTTCGTACCCCTCAACGTTCAAGAACGAGTTCGAAATTCAAAATAAAGTGGCAATTTGGGACGGATTTAAGGGGATATGGGTCGCGGATTTTGTGGATATGGGTCGAAGGGTTGGTGGCAGGGAGTTGGTGGTGGCAGTGGGTGAGGCGACCGGCGTGGTGTGGGGTCAGGGGCATGGGTGAGGGGTGTCGATGATGGTGGGTCGCGGCTTGGAAGAGAAAAAAAATGAAAAAAAAGGTTTGTGATTAGGGTTAGGTTTTTTAGGGAAATAAAGGGGTGTTGGGCCGGTTCTGGTGGGATTGGGCTGGCCGAATTGGGTCGAAAAGGGAATGGTCGGCTGGGCTGGGTAAAGGGATTTCGGGCGATTTGGGCTTGGACGAAATGGGTTATGGGTTGAAATTAGTTTAGGTAGAAATTGTTTTGGGTTGAAAATAAATGGGTTATGGGTTAGAAAAATATAAAAAGGGTTTAAAATTAAAAAATGCTTTGAAGAAAAAATGCAAATTGTTTTTTAAACTAAGATATAACGATGTGATAATAATAAAACATAATATTTGCGAAGTGCTTAATGCTTGATAAAAAATAGAAATGCGATGCCATTTTTGAGGAAAAATAGAATAACATAGAATTTTCGGATAAAACTTCTGATTATGATAAAAAATGCAAATGACAGTAAAAAATGTGAATAATAATAATAATAATAATGAGAATAGTAATATGTATATATACGCATGTATGTATATAGATTAAAATCATTTTGAGGTGTCAATAAAATATTTAAAATTGCAAATAAATTGGAAAAGACGGGACAAAATTGGGTGTCAACAGATACCCCTCTTTGGCCGGAGACGATGTAAGAGTTTTCGGCCAAAGAAGTTGACTGAGTAGCCAATTTTGTCTTGATCATCGGGAAAAATTACCTCGGTTCGTCGTAAGAAGTTCCACGTTGTGCTGAAGTTCCTACGAATTAAAGCTCACGAACGTAATGCGATGACGTTGTTGTAAGAATGTAATGCTGATGTCGTTATTACAAGAATGTAATGCTGATAATGTTGTTGCAATAATGTAATGCTGATGTCGTTGTTGTAAGAATGTAACGCTAATGTCGTTGTTGTAGGAATGTAATGCTGACGACGTTGTTGCAAGAACGTAATGCTGATGTCGTTGTTGTGAGAATGTAATGCTGATGACGTTGTTGTAAGAATGGAATACTGATGACGTTGTTGCAAGAATGTAATGCTGATGTCGTTGTTGTAAGAATGTAATGCTGATGACGTTGTTGCAAGAATGTAATGCTGATGTCGTTGTTGCAGGAATATAATGCTGATGACGTTGTTGAAATGATAATGCTGATGTCGTTGTTGCAAGAATATAATGCTGATGACGTTGAAATGATAATGCTGATGACATCATAATAATGCTGTTGATGTCATTGTAATGATGTAAAAGATAGTAGTTGTGCTGCAGTAACATCGATGACGTTGTTGTAATGCTGTTTGCTGTAAGAGATAGTTGTTGCGCCGAAGACTTCATTGTAATGCAGTTGATGTCGTTGTAATGATAATGCTGATGACATCGTTGTAATGTTGTTGATGTCATTGTAATGCTATAAAAGATAGTTGATGTGCTGCAGTAACGTCGATGACATTATTGTAATGTTGTTTGTTGTAAGAGATAGATGTTGCGTTGAAGATGACGTTGTAATGCTGTTGACGTCATTGTAATGATAATGCTGATGACATCGTTGTAATGCTGTTGTTGTCATTGTAATGCTGTAAAAGATAGTTGATGTGCTGCAGTAACGTCGATGACGTTGTTGTAATGTTATTTGTTGTAAGAGATAGTTGTTGCGCTGAAGACGTCATTATAATATTGTTGACGTCGTTGAGATGCTGTAAAAGATAGTTGTTGTGTTGCCGTAAAAGATAGCTGATTCGCTGAAGACGTCATTGTAATGATGTTTGTTGTAAAAGATAGTTGCTGTGCTGAAGACGTCGTTGTTGTTGACATCGTTGTAATGCTGTAAAAGATAGCTCCACGTCGTGTTGAATCTTCTGTCGATTCGAACTCCTGCGGACTGTGAATTGAAATGTCGCCCTTGAACAGATGAAAATGTGATGCGACGTCCTTGTCGTCGCTTGATATAAATGACGTTCTTACCGTCAGTTTGCTGTAATAGATGGTTTCACGTCCGTTTGCTGTGTTTAAGCTCCCTGTGATTCGAAATAAAATCCTTGTGCAGACATAATGGTTGGGCCCCTGTGGGTCAAGACGATGTCTTTGTATAGATGCAAAACAAGAGCGTGATCCTTGCGGTGAGCCGTGATGCAGAAATTCTTTGTGAAGTTGATCATAAGTGATGTGGCTTCCCTGCTTCTTTCAACCTGAAGAACATGGGTTCTTTGCGTATCCCGCCAAGGGAGCTCAACTTTTATAACATAGAAAGGGATTACATAGAGAATAACAATTCCTAAATATAGTATCTCTTCACTGCATCTACATTGATAGCTTTTGGCCATACTTCGCCGTCCATTTCTGTTAGGATTAATGCTCCTCCAGTTAGCACCCTATGAACCATATAAGGCCCTTGCCAGTTAGGTGCGAATTTCCTTTAGATTCATCTTGGTGTGGCAATATGCGTTTTGACACCAACTGCCCCGGTTTGAAAATCATTGGCTTTACCTTTTTGTCTGAAAGCTTTGGTTATTCTGTTATGATAAAGTTGCCCCGGACAAACTGTGTTCATCAGCCTCTCTGTACATGATTCTGTATCCACTTGGCTGTGAAAGATATAGCATTGCCCCAGTAGAAGTCCCGATTGTAGTGCGGTAGCCCAAGAGTACAAATGGCAAACGTTCGTGCCAATACTTGTAATTATCAACCATCTTGATGTTTCATCCAAAACTGGCTTTGGCCTATTCTAAAAAAATGACCCAATTCTTCTTGTTGTGATTCTTCCTTATATTCTTAGAAGTCTTGTTTGTTGTTTGAGACTTTGTTTGCTTGTGTCATTATATGTCACATATTATGGACAAATTTATTAGTTTGCATGATGAAAAAGAAAAGAAAATTATTAAACAAAACAGATTTTAAAATAGCAAAAGCAATGCAGATTTGTCTTTTTAAGCTTTCAAAAGGTGGAGGCAAAATACACTAAAATGCATAAATGCGATTTAGGCCTCAATTTAAATCGCATTGTTTCAATAAGTTAGCGCTAATACAATATGATTGGGGAATTAAAAGATGGGGTGCTCCGCCAATTTTTAGTCAACACGAATCAGCCTTTGGGGGGAAATAAATTAGGCAAAATAAACCTCCTGAAAAATGAAGAAAACCAAGTTAGTATAAGGCGAGTAATTATTGCATCAAATAATATGCACAGTGAAAAGCAACAGAAAATAGCAAACAGATTGTATGGCAATTAAATGCGCATCCTAATATGCATGGGGCCTTTCTTATGGCAATTAAATGCGCATCCTAATTATTATTTGAGTTGTTTGTATGTCGATCAGGTATTCCTTAGGAGAGCTGATTTCTTATCTCTTCTTGCTGTAAGCTTGAATATCATATCTTTCCATGTGTAGTTTATTTGTTTATTTCGTTCCCATCTTTGAACGTTTTCTTGTGCATTATAGTGTGTGTGTGTGGGAGAGAGAGAGAGAGAGAGGGAGAGGGAGAGAGAGAGAGAGTTTCTAACTGTAATCCTTTGGTTTGATTTTCAATATTAAAGAAATTGATTTTTAGTCAGGTTATACGAGTGCAGAGATTTTCATTTCAGTTTTCTTCTCCAATTAGAGTGGTTCTCTCTTCTCTTTGTCAAAATCTCTGCTGTATGGTTTAATCTCTTTTCAAATTTGGTGTTGCATTCTGCTTGTCATTTTTAGTTTTTAGTCCAGGTGCTTATGTTCTTCAATGATTTAATTGATGAGATTCCTGATGGTTGATGGCTATGGTCTTATGGACACCTGAAAGTACTCAAACCTCAATTCTGGATCTTTCCAATTGCCACGCGAAATGATCCTCTCTTTTGGTGTACTTGCTTCTTATCTTCTCTACTTCCTTTTTCTTCAAGCGCGTAAGCTACAGTTGAGAGGATTAGATATGGAAAATCTCGAAGGCTGGTGTCCAGTGTGCGTTTCTTGGCATTGGTGCTTACACTGCAATCTGGATATTATCAGGCTTCCTGAGAGGGGGTTTTTTATGCTGTCTAGCATTTTCTAGTGATTTCATAGGTTGTACGGGGTTTGCCAGCTTTGCACTTAACTTTGTTCCCTTGCAGTTGTTGGGTCTTAGAGAGCAGTGAACCTTCTTTTCAGGGAGCAGCCTTTTTTGTCAATTGAATCGAGGTTTCTTTAGTTAATGTTTTTATTGTGATTATCGAGATTTTCAATTCAGGTTTCTTCGTCAATAGTGCTTCACTAGTGTGTTGTATTTTGCTGCCATTTTTTAAGTCCAGGTGCTTATGTTCTTTGGTGATCCAACTGATGAGATACCTAATGATTATTAGGGACACATGATAAGTACTCTTAACTCAATTAATTTTGGATCTTTTGATAGCCCTATGAAGTACCCACTTTGGTGTTCTCTGCTTTTGGTGTCACATCAGCTGATTTTGTTTGGTTGAATTGATGTTTGTACGCCACATGGTGATAGATGGTTTGACTTGGAAAGTTTGAAGTTTGGTTTCAATGTGTCGAGGAAAAGGAGTTCTCCAATCTTGGAAAGTTTGAAGTTTGGTTTCAGCGTTGTTTGTCCATTTGTGTTGAGGTTTCTTTAAGTTCAGTCTTTTATGAGTATTGAGATTTTCGATTCAGTTCGCTTCTCTTATTGCTCGCTTTATCTTCGTCAAAACTAACTGTTGTATGTAATTTTCTCTACTAAGTTTTTTTTCCACCAGTGTGTTGTATTCTGCTGCCGTGAAGTTTTTGGTCCAGTCACTTATATTCTTCGATGATCCAACCGATGAGGTCTCTTATGGTTGTATACACCTATACAAGTACTCGGTCACTTCTGGATCTTATCTTTTGATAGCGTCATTAAGTGCTCCTCTACTTTTAGTTATCTAGCTATTTATCTTCTTTGCTCCCATTTTCTTTTGGTTATCACACAACTTGTTATGTTGGTTGGATGGATCTATTTGGTGACAGTAATATAGGTTAGATTTGGAAATTTCAAAGGTTGGTATCCAGTATTATTTTGTTCCTCGCATCTACTACTTTTACCTTCTTAGGTTGTTTGGGTTTTGTCGGCTTTGCACTTAACTGTTCCCTTCTTCTTGTGCTTGCAGCCATTGAGTACAGAGGAGTGAAGGCTTTTTTGGCTTGTTTTACATTATAAGATTCAAAACAATTTATTTCTTAAACTCCGTAATTACTCAAACTACATCACATACATTGGGACGGAGGGAGGAAGTAGAGAACCTTCAATTTCTTGAGAGAGGATACACAAGTATAGCTAATCGATAATTGTGTATACAACCCATTGACAAATAATACTGGTGGAGCAGGTAATACGTATACTGGAAATAATGCTAAACTAGTACTCAAAGACACCGACTCAACGCCAACCGCCTTTGAAATATTGTTGGTCCAAATACATCCGCAACGTCTTTATCTTCATCACTTAATCATAGCCATCCATCCTACCCCCCCTCCACAATTCCTACCCTCCCCCCCCCCCACAATCTTATAAGTAGACTTTCCTGGGTGACAATTTCTCCATCCCAGTTTGTTTTGGTTTCTTTTCCACTGGCCTTTATCTCTCTCATGATTACCTTCGATTCTCAATTCGGGATGACCGATTCAAGCCGGGAGCGTTTAGTGTTTGGGAGTTCTTGTATTATTTGAGTTGTTTGTATGTCGATCAGGTATTCCCTAGCAGAGCTGATTTCTTATCTCTTCTTGCTGTAACCTTCAATATCATATATTTCCATGTGTAGTTTATTTGTTCATTTCGTTCCCATCCTTGAACGTTTTCTTGTGTATTATAGTGTGTGTGTGTGGGAGAGAGAGAGAGGGAGGGAGAGAGAGATAGAGTTTCTAACTGTAATCCTTTGGTTTGATTTTCAATATTAAAGAAATTTATTTTGAGTTAGGTTATACGAGTGCAAATATTTTCATTTCAGTTTTCTTCCCCAATTAGAGTGGTTCTCTCTTCTCCTTGTCAAAATCTCTGCTGTATGGTTTAATCTCTCTTCAAATTTGGTGTTGCATTCTGCTTGTCATTTTTAGTTTTTAGTCCAGGTGCTTATGTTCTTCGATGATTTAATCTATGGTCTTATGGACACCTGAAAGTACTCAAAACTCAATTCTGGATCTTTTCGATTGCCTCGCTAAATGATCCTCTCTTTCGGTGTACTTGCTGCTTATCTTCTCTGCTTTCTTTTTCTTCTAGCGCGTAAGCGACAGTTGAGAGGATTAGATCTGGAAAATCTTGAAGGCTGGTGTCCAGTGTGCGTTTCTTGGTAATGGTGCTTACACTGCAATCTGGATATTATCAGGCTTCCAGAGAGGGGTTTTTTGATGCTGTCTAGCATTTTCTAGTGATTTCATAGGTTGTACGGGCTTTGCCAGTTTTGCACTTAATTTTGTTCCCTTGCAGTTGTTGGGTCTTAGAGAGCAGTGAACCTTCTTTTCATGGAGCAACCTTTTTTGTCAATTGGGTCAAGGTTTCTTTAGTTAATGCTTTTATTGTGATTATCGAGATTTTCAATTCAGGTTTCTTCGTCAATAGTGCTTCACTAGTGTGTTGTATTTTGCGGCCATTTTTTAAGTCCAGGTGCTTATGTTCTTTGGTGATCCAACTGATGAGATACCTGATGATTATTAGGGACACATGATAAGTACTCTTAACTCAATTAATTTTGGATCTTTTGATAGCCCTATGAAGTACCCACTTTGGTGTTCTCTGCTTTTGGTTGTCACATCAGCTGATTTTGTTTGGTTGAATTGATGTTTGTACACCACAAGGTGATAGATGGTTTGACTTGGAAAGTTTGAAGTTTGGTTTCAATGTGTCGAGGAAAAGGAGTTCTCCAATCTTATCTGGCATCTCCAATCTTGGAAAGTTTAAAGTTTGGTTTCAGCGTTGTTTGTCCATTTGTGTTGAGGTTTCTTTAAGTACAGTCTTTTGTGAGTATTGAGATTTTTGATTCAGTTCTCTTCTCTTATTGCTCGCTTTATCTTTGTCAAAATTAACTGTTGTATGGAATTTTCTCTAATAAGTTTTTTTTAACCAGTGTGTTGTATTCTGCTGCCGTGAAGTTTTTGGTCCAGACACTTATATTCTTCGATGATCCAACCGATGAGGTCTCTAATGGTTGTATACACCTGACAAGTACTCGGTCAGTTCTGGATCTTATCTTTTGATAGCGCCATTAAGTGCTCCTCTACTTTTAGTTATCTAGCTATTTATCTTCTTTGCTCCCATTTTCTTTTGGTTATCACACAACTTGTTATGTTGGTTGGATGGATCCATTTGGTGACAGTAACAGAGGTTAGATTTGGAAATTTCAAAGGTTGGTATCCAGTATTATTTTGTTCCTCGCATCTACTACTTTTACCTTCTTAGGTTGTTTGGGTTTCGTCGGGTTTGCACTTAACTGTTCCCTTCTTCTTATGCTTGCAGCCATTGAGTACAGAGGAGTGAAGGCTTTTTTGGCTTGTTTTACATTATAAGATTCAAAAATATTTATTTCTTAAACTCCGTAATTACTCAAACTACATCACATACATTGGGACGCATGGAGGAAGTAGAGAACCTTCAATTTCTTGAGGGAGGAGACACAAGTATAGCTAATCGATAAATGAGTATACAACCCATTGACAAATAATACTGGTGGAGCAGGTAATACGTATACTGGAAATAATGCTAAACTAGTAGTCAAAGACACCGACTCAACGCCAACCGCCTTTGAAATATTGTTGGTCCAAATACATCCGCAACGTCTTTATCTTCATCACTTAATCATAGCCGTCCATCCTACCCCCCCCCCCCCCCCCCCACAATCTTATAAGGTGACTTGCCTGGGTGACAATTTCTCCATCCCAGTTTGTTTTGGTTTCTTTTCCACTGCCCTTTATCTCTCTCATGACTACCTTCGATTCTCAATTCGGGATGACCGATTTAAGCCGGGAGCGTTTAGTGTTTGGGAGTTATTTTATTATTTGAGTTGTTTGTATGTCGATCAGGTATTCCCTAGCAGAGCTGATTTCTTATCTCTTCTTGCTGTAACTTTCAATATCATATCTTTCCATGTGTAGTTTATTTGTTAATTTCGTTCCCATCCTTGAACGTTTTCTTGTGTATTATAGTGTGTGTGTGTATGGGAGAGAGAGAGAGAGAGGGAGAGAGAGAGAGAGAGAGTTTCTAACTGTAATCCTTTGGTTTGATTTTCAATATTAAAGAAATTGATTTTCAGTTAGGTTATACGAGTGCAAAGATTTTCATTTCAGTTTTCTTCCCCAATTAGAGTGGTTCTCTCTTCTCTTTGACAAAATCTCTGCTGTTTGGTTTAATCTCTTTTCAAATTTGGTGTTGCTTTCTGCTTGTCATTTTTAGTTTTTAGTCCAGGTGCTTATGTTCTTCAATGATTTAACTGATGAGATTACTGATGGTTGATGGCAATGGTCTTATGGACACCTGAAAGTACTCAAAACTCAATTCTGGATCTTTCCGATTTCCCCGCGAAATGATCCTCTCTTTCGGTGTACTTGCTGCCTATCTTCTCTGCTTCCTTTTTCTTCTAGCGCGTAAGCGACAGTTGAGAGGATTAGATCTGGAAAATCTCGAAGGCTGGTGTCCAGTGTGCGTTTCTTGGAACTGGTGCTTACACTGCAATCTGGATATTATCAGGCTTCCTGAGAGGGGTTTTTTGATGCTGTCTAGCATTTTCTAGTGATTTCATAGGTTGTACGGGCTTTGCCAGCTTTGCACTTAATTTTGTTTCCTTGCAGTTATTGGTTTTTAGAGAGCAGTGAACCTTCTTGTCATGGAGCAACCTTTTTTGTCAATTGGGTCAAGGTTTCTTTAGTTAATGCTTTTATTGTGATTATCGAGATTTTCAATTCAGGTTTCTTCGTCAATAGTGCTTCACTAGTGTGTTGTATTTTGCTTCCATTTTTTAAGTCCAGATGCTTATGTTCGTTGGTGATCCAACTGATGAGATACCTGATGATTATTAGGGACACATGATAAGTACTCTTAACTCAATTAATTTTGGATCTTTTGATAGCTCTATGAAGTACCCACTTTGGTGTTCTCTGCTTTTGGTTGTCACATCAACTGATTTTGTTTGGTTGAATTGATGTTTGTACACCACATGGTGATAGATGATTTGACTTAGAAAGTTTGAACTTTGGTTTCAATGTGTCGAGGAAAAGGAGTTCTCCAATCTTGTCTGGCATCTCCAATCTTGGAAAGTTTAAAGTTTGGTTTCAGCGTTGTTTGTCCATTTGTGTTGAGGTTTCTTTAAGTTCAGTCTTTTATGAGTATTGAGATTTCCGATTCGGTTCTCTTCTCTTATTGCTCCCTTTATCTTTGTCAAAACTAACTGTTGTATGGCATTTTCTCTAATAAGTTTTTTTTTCCACCAGTGTATTGTATTCTGCTGCCGTGAAGTTTTTGGTCCAGACACTTATATTCCTAGATGATCCAACCGATGAGGTCTCTTATGGTTGTATACACCTGACAAGTACTCGGTCAGTTCTGGATCTTATCTTTTGATAGCGCCATTAAGTGCTCCTCTACTTTTAGTTATCTAGCTATTTATCTTCTTTGCTCCCATTTTCTTTTGGTTATCACACAACTTGTTATGTTGGTTGGATGGATCCATTTGGTGACAGTAATAGAGGTTAGATTTGGAAATTTCAAAGGTTGGTATCCAGTATTATTTTGTTCCTCGCATCTACTACTTTTACCTTCTTAGGTTGTTTGGGTTTCGTCGGCTTTGCACTAAACTGTTCCCTTCTTCTTGTGCTTGCAGCCATTGAGTACAGAGGAGTGAAGGCTTTTTTGGCTTATTTTACATTATAAGATTCAAAAATATTTATTTCTTAAACTCCGTAATTACTCAAACTACATCACATACATTGGGACGGAGGGAGGAAATAGAGAACCTTCAATTTCTTGAGAGAGGATACACAAGTATAGCTAATCGATAAATGTGTATACAACCCATTGACAAATAATACTGGTGGAGCAGGTAAGACGTGTACTGGAAATAATGCTAAACTAGTACTCAAAGACACCGACTCAACACCAACCGCCTTTGAAATATTGTTGGTCCAAATACATCCGCAACGTCTTTATCTTCATCACTTAATCATAGCCGTCCATCCTACCCCCCCCACACAATTAATACCCCCCCCCCCCCACAATCTTATAAGGTGACTTGCCTGGGTGACAATTTCTCCATCCCAGTTTGTTTTGGTTTCTTTTCCACTGGCCTTTATCTCTCTCATGATTACCTTCGATTCTCAATTCGGGATGACCGATTCAAGCCGGGAGCGTTTAGTGTTTGGGAGTTCTTTTATTATTTGAGTTGTTTGTATGTCGATCAAGTATTCCCTAGGAGAGCTGATTTCTTATCTCTTCTTGTTGTAACCTTCAATATCATATCATTCCATGTGTAGTTTATTTGTTTATTTCGTTCCGATCCTTGAACGTTTTCTTGTGTATTATAGTGTGTGTGTGTGTGTGTAGGAGGGAGAGAGAGAGAGAGAGAGTTTCTAACTGTAATCCTTTGGTTTGATTTTCAATATTAAAGAAATTGATTTTCAGTCAGGTTATACAAGTGCAGAGATTTTCATTTCAGTTTTCTTCCCCAATTAGAGTGGTTCTCTCGTCTCTTTGTCAAAATCTCAGCTATATGGTTTAATCTCTTTTCAAATTTGGTGTTGCATTCTTCTTGTCATTTTTAGTTTTTAGTCCAGGTGCTTATGTTCTTCGATGATTTAATTGATGAGATTACTGATGGTTGATGGCTATCGTCTTATGGACACCTGAAAGTACTCAAAACTCAATTGTGGATCTTTCCGATTTCCCCGCGAAATGATCCTCTCTTTCGGTGTACTTGCTGCTTATCTTCTCTGCTTCCTTTTTCTTCTAGTGTGTATGCGACAGTTGAGAGGATTAGATCTGGAAAATCTCGAAGGTTGGTGTCCAGTGTGCGTTTCTTGGTATTGGTGTTTACACTGCAATCTGAATATTTACAGGCTTCCAGAGCGGGGTTTTTTTATGCTGTCTAGCATTTTCTAGTGATTTCATAGGTTGTACGGGCTTTGCCAGCTTTGCACTTAATTTTGTTCCCTTGCAGTTGTGGGTCTTAGAGAGCAGTGAACCTTCTTTTCATGGAGCAACCTTTTTTGTCAATTGGGTCAAGGTTTCTTTAGTTAATGCTTTTATTGTTATTATCGAGATTTTCAATTCAGGTTTCTTCGTCAATAGTGCTTCACTAGTGTGTTGTATTTTGCTGCCAATTTTTAAGTCCAGGCGCTGATCTTCTTTGGTGATCCAACTGATGAGATACCTGATGATTATTAGGGACACATGATAAGTACTCTTAACTCAATTAATTTTGGATCTTTTGATAGCCCTATGAAGTACCCACTTTGGTGTTCTCTGCTTTTGGTTGTCACATCAGCTGATTTTGTTTGGTTGAATTGATGTTTGTACACCACATGGTGTTAGATGGTTTGACTTGGAAAGTTTGAAGTTTGGTTTCAATGTGTCGAGGAAAAGGAGTTCTCCAATCTTGTCTGGCATCTCCAAACTTGGAAAATTTGAAGTTTGGTTTCAGCGTTGTTTGTCCATTTGTGTTGAGGTTTCTTTAAGTTCATTCTTTTATGAGTATTGAGATTTTCGATTTAGTTCTCTTCTCTTATTGCTCGCTTTATCTTTGTCAAAACTAACCTTTGTATGGAATTTTCTCTAATATGTTTTTTTTCCACCAGTGTGTTGTATTCTGCTGCCGTTAAGTTTTTGGTCCAGACACTTATATTCTTCGATGATCCAACCGATCAGGTCTCTTATGGTTGTATACACCTGATAAGTACTCGGTCAGTTCTGGATCTTATCTTTTGATAGCGCTATTAAGTGCTCTTCTAATTTTAGTTATCTAGCTATTTATCTTCTTTGCTCCCATTTTCTTTTGGTTATCACAAAACTTGTTATGTTGGTTGGATGGATCCATTTGGTGACAGTAATAGAGGTTAGATTTGGAAATTTCAAAGGTTGGTATCCAGTATTATTTTGTTCCTCGCATCTACTACTTTTACCTTCTTAGGTTGTTTGGGTTTCGTCGGCTTTGCACTTAACTGTTCTCTTCTTCTTGTGGTGCTTGCAGCCATTGAGTACAGAGGAGTGAAGGCTTTTTTGGCTTGTTTTACATTATAAGATTCAAAAATATTTATTTCTTAAACTCCGTAATTACTCAAACTACATCACATACATTGGGACGCAGGGAGGAAGCAGAGAACCTTCAATTTCTTGAGGGAGGAGACACAAGTATAGCTAATCGATAAATGAGTATACAACCCATTGACAAATAATACTGGTGGAGCTGGTAATACGTATACTGGAAATAATGCTAAACTAGTACTCAAAGACACCGACTTAACGCCAACCGCCTTTGAAATATTGTTGGTCCAAATACATCCGCAACGTCTTTATCTTTATAACTTAATCATAGCCGTCCATCCTACCCCCCCCCCCCCCCCCACACACAATTAATACCCCCCCCCCCCCACAATCTTATAAGGTGACTTGCCTGGGTGACAATTTCTCCATCCCAGTTTGTTTTGGTTTCTTTTCCACTACCCTTTATCTCTCTCATGATTACCTTCGATTCTCAATTCGGGATGACCGATTTAAGCCGGGAGCGTTTAGTGTTTGGGAGTTATTTTATTATTTGAGTTGTTTGTATGTCGATCAGGTATTACCTAGCAGAGCTGATTTCTTATCTCTTCTTGCTGTAACCTTCAATATCATATCTTTCCATGTGTAGTTTATTTGTTTATTTCGTTCCCATCCTTGAACATTTTCTTGTGTATTATAGTGTGTGTGTGTGTGGGAGAGAGAGAGAGAGAGAGCGAGAGAGAGAGAAAGTTTCTAACTGTAATCCTTTGGTTTGATTTTCAATATTAAAGAAATTGATTTTCAGTTAGGTTATACGAGTGCAAAGATTTTCATTTCTGTTTTCTTCCCCAATTAGAGTGGTTCTCTCTTCTCTTTGTCAAAATCTCTGCTGTTTGGTTTAATCTCTTTTCAAATTTGGTGTTGCTTTCTGCTTGTCATTTTTAGTTTTTAGTCCAGGTGCATATGTTCTTCGATGATTTAACTGATGAGATTACTGATGGTTGATGGCAATGGTCTTATGGACACCAGAAAGTACTCAAAACTCAATTCTGGATCTTTCCGATTTTCCCGCGAAATGATCCTCTCTTTCGGTGTACGTGCTGCTTATCTTCTCTGCTTCCTTTTTCTTCTAGCGCGTAAGCGATAATTGAGAGGATTAGATCTGGAAAATCTCGAACGCTGGTGTCCAGTGTGCGTTTCTTGGTATTGGTGCTTACACTGCAATCTGGATATTATCAGGCTTCCAGAGAGGGGTTTTTTGATGCTGTCTAGCATTTTCTAGTGATTTCATAGGTTGAACGGGCTTTGCCAGCTTTGCACTTAATTTTGTTCCCTTGCAGTTGATGGGTCTTAGAGAGCAGTGCACCTTCTTTTCATGGAGCAACTTTTATGTCAATTGGGTCAAGGTTTCTTTAGTTAATGCTTTTATTGTGATTATCGAGATTTTCAATTCAGGTTTCTTCGTCAATAGTGCTTCACTAGTGTGTTGTATTTTGCTGCCATTTTTTAAGTCCAGGTGCTTATGTTATTTGGTGATCCAACTGATGAGATACCTGATGATTATTCGGGACACATGATAAGTACTCTTAACTCAATTAATTTTGGTTCTTTTGATAACCCTATGAAGTACCCACTTTGGTGTTCTCTGCTTTTGGTTGTCACATCAGCTGATTTTGTTTGGTTGAATTGATGTTTGTACACCACATGGTGATAGATGGTTTGACTTGGAAAGTTTGAAGTTTGGTTTCAATGTGTCGAGGAAAAGGAGTTCTCCAATCTTGTCTGGCATCTCCAATCTTGGAAAATTTGAGGTTTGGTTTCAGCGTTGTTTGTCCATTTGTGTTGAGGTTTCTTTAAGTTCAGTCTTTTATGAGTATTGAGATTTCGATTCAGTTCTCTTCACTTATTGCTCGCTTTATCTTTGTCAAAACTAACTGTTGTATGGAATTTTCTCTACTAAGTTTTTTTTTCCACCAGTGTGTTGTATTCTACTGCCGTGAAGTATTTGGTCCAGACACTTATATTCTTCGATGATCAAACCGATGAGGTCTCTTATGGTTGTATACACCTGACAAGTACTCGGTCAGTTCTGGATCTTATCTTTTGATAGCGCCATTAAGTGCTCCTCTACTTTTAGTTATCGAGCTTTTATCTTCTTTGCTCCCATTTTCTTTTGGCTATCACACAACTTGTTATGTTGGTTGGATGGATCCATTTGGTGACACTAATAGCGGTTAGATTTGGAAATTTCAAAGGTTGGTATCCAGTATTATTTTGTTCCTCGCATCTACTACTTTTACCTTCTTAGGTTGTTTGGGTTTCGTCGGCTTTGCACTTAACTGTTCCCTTCTTCTTGTGCTTGCAGCCATTGAGTACAGAGAAGTGAAGGCTTTTTTGTCTTGTTTTACATTATAAGATTCAAAAATATTTATTTCATAAACTCCGTAATTACTCAAACTACATCACATACATTGGGACAGAGGGAGGAAGTAGAGAACCTTCAATTTCTTGAGAGAGGATACACAAGTATAGCTAATCGATAAATGTGTATACAACCCATTGACAAATAATACTGGTGGAGCAGGTAATACGTATACTGGAAATAATGCTAAACTGGTACTCAAAGACACCGACTCAACGCCAACCGCCTTTGAAATATTGTTGGTCCAAATACATCCGCAACGTCTTTATCTTCATCACTTAATCATAGCCATCCATCCTACCCCCCCCCCCCCCATAATTCCTACCCCCCCTCCACAATCTTATAAGTAGACTTGCCTGGGTGACAATTTCTCCATCCTAGTTTGTTTTGGTTTCTTTTCCACTGCCCTTTATCTCTCTCATGATTACCTTCGATTCTCAATTTGGGATGACCGATTCAAGCCGGGAGCGTTTAGTGTTTGGGAGTTCTTTTATTATTTGAGTTGTTTGTATGTCGATCAGGTATTCCCTAGCAGAGCTGATTTCTTATCTCTTCTTGTTGTAACCTTCAATATCATATCTTTCCATGTGTAGTTTATTTGTTTATTCCGTTCCCATCCTTGAACGTTTTCTTGTATATTATAGTGTGTGTGAGTGGGAGACGGAGAGAGAGAGAGTGTTTCTAACTGTAATCCTTTGGTTTGATTTTCAATATTAAAGAAATTGATTTTCAATCAGGTTATACAAGTGCAGAGATTTTCATTTCAGTTTTCTTCCCCAATTAGAGTGGTTCTCTCTTCTCTTTGTCAAAATCTCTGCTGTATGGTTTAATCTCTTTTCAAATTTGGTGTTGCATTCTGCTTGTCATTTTTAGTTTTTAGTCCAGGTGCTTATGTTCTTCGATGATTTAATTGATGACATTACTGATGGTTGATGGCTATGGTCTTATGGACACCTGAAAGTACTCAAAACTCAATACTGGATCTTTCCGATTGCCCCGTGAAATGATCCTCTCCTTCGGTGTACTTCATGCTTATCTTCTCTGCTTCATTTTTCTTCTAGCGCGTAAGCGACAGTTGAGAGGATAAAATTTGGAAAATCTCGAAGGCTGGTGTCCAGTGTCCGTTTCTTGGCATTGGTGCTTACACTGCAATCTGGATATTATCAGGCTTCCAGAGAGGGGTTTTTTGATATAGTCTAGCATTTTCTAGTGATTTCATAGGCTGTACGGGATTTGCCAGCTTTGCACTTAATTTTTTTCCCTTGCAGTTGTTGGGTCTTAGAGAGCAGTGAACCTTCTTTTCATGGAGCAACCTTTTTTGTCAATTGGGTCAAGGTTTCTTTAGTTAATGCTTTTATTGTGATTATCGAGATTTTGAATTCAGGTTTCTTCGTCAATAGTGCTTCACTAGTGTGTTGTATTTTGCTGCATTTTTTTAAGTCCAAGTGCTTATGTTCATTGGTGATCCAACTGATGAGATACCTGATGATTATTAGGGACACATGATAAGTACTCTTAACTCAATTAATTTTGGATCTTTTGATAGCCCTATGAAGTACCCACTTTGGTGTTCTCTGCTTTTGGTTGTCACATCTGCTGATTTTGTTTGGTTGAATTGATGTTTGTACGCCACATGGTGATAGATCGTTTGACTTGAAAAGTTTGAAGTTTGGTTTCAATGTGTCGAGGAAAAGGAGTTCTCCAATCTTGTATGGCATCTCCAATCTTGGAAAGTTTGAAGTTTGGTTTCAGCGTTGTTTGTCCATTTGTGTTGAGGTTTCTTTAAGTACGGTCTTTTGTGAGTATTGGGATTTTCGATTCAGTTCTCTTCTCTTATTGCTCGCTTTATCTTTGTCAAAACTAACTGTTGTATGGAATTTTCTCTAATAAGTTTTTTTCCACCAGTGTGTTGTATTCTGCTGCCGTGAAGTTTTTGGTCCAGACACTTATATTCTTCGATGTCCAACCGATGAGGTCTCTTATGGTTGTATACACCTGACAAGTACTCGGTCAGTTCTGGATCTTATCTTTTGATAGCGCCATTAAGTGCTCCTCTACTTTTAGTTATCTAGCTATTTATCTTCTTTGCTCCCATTTTCATATGGCTATCACACAACTTGTTATGTTGGTTGGATGGATCCATTTGGTGACAGTAGTAGAGGTTAGATTTGGAAATTTCAAAGGTCGGTATCCAGTATTATTTTGTTCCTCGCATCTACTACTTTTACCTTCTTAGGTTGTTTGGGTTTTGTCGGCTTTGCACATAATTGTTCCCTTCTTCTTGTGCTTGCAGCCATTGAGTACAGAGGAGTGAAGGCTTTTTTGGCTTGTTTTACATTATAAGATTCAAAACAATTTATTTCTTAAACTCCTTAATTACTCAAACTACATCACATACATTGGGACGGAGGGAGGAAGTAGAGAACCTTCAATTTCTTGAGAGAGGATACACAAGTATAGCTAATCGATAAATGTGTATACAATCCATTGACAAATAATACTGGTGGAGCAGGTAATACGTATACTGGAAATAATGCTAAACTAGTACTCAAAGACACCGACTCAACACCAACCGCCTTTGAAATATTGTTGGTCCAAATACATCCGCAACGTCTTTATCTTCATCACTTAATCATAGCCATCCATCCTACCCCCCCCCCCCACAATTACTACCGCCCCCAATCTTATAAGTAGACTTGCCTGGGTGACAATTTCTCCATCCCAGTTTGTTTTGGTTTCTTTTCCACTGCACTTTATCTCTCTCATGATTACCTTCGATTCTCAATTCGGGATGACCTATTCAAGCCGGGAGCGTTTAGTGTTTGGGAGTTCTTTTATTATTTGAGTTGATTGTATGTCGATCAGGTATTCCCTAGCAGAGCTGATTTCTTATCTCTTCTTGCTGTAACCTTCAATATCATATCTTTCCATGTGTAGTTTATTTGTTATTTCGTTCCGATCCTTGAACGTTTTCTTGTGTATTATAGTGTGTGTGTGTCTGGGAGAGAGAGAGAGAGAGAGAGAGAGAGAGAGAGAGAGAGAGAGAGTTTCTAACTGTAATCCTTTGGTTTGATTTTCAATATTAAAGAAATTGATTTTCAGTTAGGTTATACGAGTGCAAAGATTTTCATTTCAGTTTTCTTCCCCAATTAGAGTGGTTCTCTCTTCTCTTTGACAAAATCTCTGTTGTTAGGTTTAATCTCTTTTCAAATTTGGTGTTGCTTTCTGCTTGTCATTTTTAGTTTTTAGTCCAGGTGCTTATGTTCTTCGATGATTTAACTGATGAGATTACTGATGGTTGATGGCAATGGTCTTATGGACACCTGAAAGTACTCAAAACTCAATTCTGGATCTTTCCAATTTCCCCGTGAAATGATCCTCTCTTTCGGTGTACGTGCTGCTTATCTTCTCTGCTTCCTTTTTCTTCTAGCGCGTAAGCGATAATTGAGAGGATTAGATCTGGAAAATCTTGAACACTGGTGTCCAGTGTGCGTTTCTTTGTATTGGTGCTTACACTGCAATATGGATATTATCAGGCTTCCAGAGAGGGGGTTTTTGATGCTGTCTAGCATTTTCTAGTGATTTCATAGGTTGTACGGGCTTTGCCAGCTTTGCAGTTAATTTTGTTCCCTTGCAGTTGTTGGGTCTTAGAGAGCAGTGCACCTTCTTTTCATGGAGCAACTTTTTTGTCAATTGGGTCAAGGTTTCTTTAGTTAATGCTTTTATTGTGATTATCGAGATTTTCAATTCAGGTTTCTTCGGCAATAGTGCTTCACTAGTGTGTTGTATTTTGCTGCCATTTTTTAAGTCCAGGTGCTTATGTTCTTTGGTGATCCAACTGATGAGATACCTGATGATTATTCGGGACACATGATAAGTACTTTTAACTAAATTAATTTTGGTTCTTTTGATAACCCTATGAAGTACCCACTTTGGTGTTCTCTGCTTTTGGTTGTCACATCAGCTGATTTTATTTGGTTGAATTGATGTTTGTACACCACATGGTGATAGATGGTTTGACTTGGAAAGTTTGAAGTTTGGTTTCAATGTGTCGAGGAAAAGGAGTTCTCCAATCTTGTCTGGCATCTCCAATCTTGGAAAATTTGAAGTTTGGTTTCAGCGTTGTTTGTCCATTTGAGTTGAGGTTTCGTTAAGTTCAGTCTTTTATGAGTATTGAGATTTTCGATTCAGTTCTCTTCACTTATTGCTCGCTTTATCTTTGTCAAAACTAACTGTTGTATGGAATTTTCTCTACTAAGTTTTTTTTTCCACCTGTGTGTTGTATTCTACTGCCGTGAAGTATTAGGTCCTGACACTTATATTCTTCGATGATCCAACAGATCAGGTCTCTTATGGTTGTATACACCTGACAAGTACTCGGTCAGTTCTGGACCTTATCTTTTGATGGCGCCATTGAGTGCTCCTCTACTTTTAGTTATCTAGCTATTTATCTTCTTTGCTCCCATTTTCTTTTGGTTATCACACAACTTGTTATGTTGGTTGGATGGATCCATTTGGTGACAGTAATAGAGGTTAGATTTGGAAATTTCAAAGGTTGGTATCCAGTATTGTTTTGAGCCTCGCATCAACTACTTTTACCTTCTTAGGTGGTTTGGGTTTCGTCGGCTTTACACTTAACTGTTCCTTTCTTCTTGTGCTTGCACCAATTGAGTACAGAGCAGTGAAGTCTTTTTTGGCTTGTTTTACATTATAAGATTCAAAAATATTTATTTCTTAAACTCCGTAATTACTCAAACTATATCACATACATTGGGACGGAGGGAGGAAGTAGAGAACCTTCAATTTCTTGAGAGAGGATACACAAGTATAGCTAATCGATAAATGTGTATTCAACCCATTTACAAATAATACTTGTGGAGCAGGTAATACGTATACTGGAAATAATGCTAAACTAGTACTCAAAGACACCGACTCAACGTCAACCGCCTTTGAAATATTGTTGGTCCAAATACATCCGCAACGTCTTTATCTTCATCACTTAATCATAGTCGTCCAATTAATACCCCACCCCCCCACAATCTTATAAGTAGACTTGCCTGGGTGACAATTTCTCCATCCCAGTTTGTTTTGGTTTCTTTTCCACTGCCCTTTATCTCTCTCATGATTACCTTCGATTCTCAATTCGGGATGACCGATTCAAGCCGGGAGCGTTTAGTGTTTGGGAGTTATTTTATTATTTGAGATGTTTGTATGTCGATCAGGTATTCCCTAGGAGAGCTGATTTCTTATCTCTTCTTGCTGTAACCTTCAATATCATATCTTCCCATGTGTAGTTTATTTGTTAATTTCGTTCCCATCCTTGAACGTTTTCTTGTGTATTATAGTGTGTGTGTGGGGGAGAGAGAGAGAGAGTTTTTAACTGTAATCCTTTGGTTTGATTTTCAATATTAAAGAAATTGATTTTCAATCAGGTTATACGAGTGCAGAGATTTTCATTTCAGTTTTCTTCCCCAATTATAGTGGTTCTCTCTTCTCTTTGTCAAAATCTCTGATGTTTGGTTTAATCTCTTTTCAAATTTGGTGCTGCATTCTGCTGTCCTTTTTAGTTTTAAGTCCAGGTGCTTATGTTCTTCGATGATTTAATTGATGAGATTCCTGATGGTTTATGGCTATGGTCTTATGGACACCTGAAAGTACTTAAAACTCAATATTGGATCTTTCCGATTGCCCCGCGAAATGATCCACTCTTTTGGTGTACTTGCTGATTATCTTCTCTGCTTCCTTTTTCTTCTATCGTGTAAGCGACGGTTGAGAGGATTAGATCTGGAAAATCTCGAAGGCTGGTGTCCAGTGTGCGTTTCTTGGCATTGGTGCTTACACTGCAATCTGGATATTATCAGGCTTTGAGAGAGCGGTTTTTTGATGCTGTATAGCATTTTCTAGTGATTTCATAGGTTGTACGGGCTTTGCCAGCTTTGCACTTAATTTTGTTCCCTTGCAGTTGTTGGTTCTTAGAGAGCAGTGAACCTTCTTTTCATGGAGCGGCCTTTTTTCTCAATTGGGTCGAGGTTTCTTTAGTTAATGCTTTTATTGTGATTATCGAGATTTTCAATTCAGGTTTATTCGTCAGTAGTGTTTCACTAGTGTGTTGTATTTTGATGCCATTTCTTAAGTCCAGGTGCTTATGTTCTTTGGTGATCCAACTGATGAGATACCTGATGATTATTAGGGACACATGATATGTACTCTTAACTCAATTAATTTTGGATCTTTTGATAGCCCTATGAAGTACCCACTTTGGTGTTCTCTGCTTTTGGTTGTCACATCAGCTGATTTTATTTGGTTGAATTGATGTTTGTACACCACATGGTGATAGATGGTTTGACTTGGAAAGTTTGAAGTTTGGTTTCAATATGTCGAGTAAAAGGAGTTCTCCCATCTTGTCTGGCATCTCCAATCTTGGAAAGTTTGAAGTTTGGTTTCAGCGTTGTTTGTCCATTTGTGTTGAGGTTTCTTTAAGTTCAGTCTTTTATGAGTATTGAGATTTTCGATTCAGTTCTTTTCTCTTGTTGCTCGCTTTATCTTTGTCAAAACTAATTGTTGTATGGAATTTTCTCTACTAAGTTTTTTTTCGACCAGTGGGTTGTATTCTGCTGCCGTGAAGTTTTTGGTCCAGACATTTATATTCTTCGATGATCCAACTGATCAGGTCTCTTATGGTTGTATACACCTGACAAGTACTCGGTCAGTTCTGGATCTTATCTTTTGATACCGCCATTAAGTGCTCCTCTACTTTTAGTTATCTAGCTATTTATCTTCTTTGCTCCCATTTTCTTTTGGCTATCACACAACTTGTTATGTTGGTTGGATGGATCCATTTGGTGACAGTAATAGAGGTTAGATTTGGAAATTTCAAAGGTTGGTATCCAGTATTATTTTGTTCCTCGCATCAACTACTTTTACCTTCTTAGGTTGTTTGTGTTTCGTCGGCCTTGCACTTAATTGTTCCCTTCTTCTTGTGCTTGCAGCCATTGAGTACAGAGGAGTGAAGGATTTTTTGGCTTGTTTTACATTATAAGATTCGAAAATATTTATTTCTTAAACTCCGTAATTACTCAAACTACATCACATACTTTGGGACGGAGGGAGGAAGTTGAGAACCTTCAATTTCTTGAGAGAGGATACACAAGTATAGCTAATCGATAAATGTGTATACAACCCATTGACAAATAATACTGGTGGAGCAGGTAATACGTATACTGGAAATAATGCTAAACTAGTACTCAAAGACACCGACTCAACGCCAACCGCCTTTGAAATATTGTTGGTCCAAATACATCCGCAACGTCTTTATCTTCATCACTTAATCATAGCCGTCCATCCTACCCCCCCACACAATTAATACCCCCCCCCACAATCTTATAAGTAGACTTGCCTGGGTGACAATTTCTCCATCCCAGTTTGTTTTGGTTTCTTTTCCACTGCCCTTTATCTCTCTCATGATTACCTTCGATTCTCAATTCGGGATGACCGATTCAAGCCGGGAGCGTTTAGTGTTTAGGAGTTATTTTATTATTTGAGTTGTTTGTATGTCGATCAGGTATTCCCTAGGAGAGCTGATTTCTTATCTCTTCTTGCTGTATCCTTCAATATCATATCTTCCCATGTGTAGTTTATTTGTTAATTTCGTTCCCATCCTTGAACGTTTTCTTGTGTATTATAGTGTGTGTGTGTGGGGGGGGGAGAGAGAGAGAGAGAGTTTTTAACTGTAATCCTTTGGTTTGATTTTCAATATTAAAGAAATTGATTTTCAGTCAGGTTATACGAGTGCAGAGATTTTCATTTCAGTTTTCTTCCCCAATTAGAGTGGTTCTCTCTTCTCTTTGTCAAAATCTCTGTTGTATGGTTTAATTTCTTTTCAAATTTGGTGTTGCATTCTGCTGTCATTTTTAGTTTTTAGTCCAGGTGCTTATGTTCTTCGATGATTTAATTGATGAGATTCCTGATGGTTGATGGCTATGGTCTTATGGACACCTGAAAGTACTCAAAACTCAATTCTGGATCTTTCTGATTGCCCCGCGAAATGATCCTCTCTTTGGGTGTACTTGCTGATTATCTTCTCTGCTTCCTTTTTCTTCTATCGTGTAACCGACGGTTGAGAGGATAAAATTTGGAAAATCTCGAAGGCTGGTGTCCAGTGTGCGTTTCTTGGCATTGGTGCTTACACTGCAATCTGGATATTATCAGGCTCCGAGAGAGGGGTTTTTTGATGCTGTCTAGCATTTTCTAGTAATTTCCTAGGTTGTACGGGCTTTGCCAGCTTTGCACTTAATTTTGTTCCCTTGCAGTTGTTGGTTCTTAGAGAGCAGTGAACCTTCTTTTCATGGAGCGGCCTTTTTTCTCAATTGGGTCGAGGTTTCTTTAGTTAATGCTTTTATTGTGATTATCGAGATTTTCATTTCAGGTTTATTCATCAGTAGTGTTTCACTAGTGTGTTGTATTTTGCTGCCATTTTTTTAGTCTAGGTGCTTATGTTCTTTTGTGATCCAACTGATGAGATACCTGATGATTATTAGGGACACATGATAAGTACACTTAACTCAATTAATTTTGGATCTTTTGATAGCCCTATGAAGTACCCACTTTGGTGTTCTCTGCTTTTGGTTGTCACATCAGCTGATTTTGTTTGGTTAAATTGATGTTTGTACGCCACATGGTGATAGATGGTTTGACTTGGAAAGTTTGAAGTTTGGTTTCAATGTGTCGAGGAAAAGGAGTTCTCCAATCTTGTCTGGCATCTCTGGTGATTTCCTAAGTGTATTGGGTTTTGCGGGCTTTGTGCTTTACTCATTCCTTCTTTCTTTTACATCCTGGGTCTCACGGAGCAGTGAATTCATGTTTTCATGGAGCAACCTTGTTGTTGATTTTTCTTGAGGTTTCTTTAGTTGTTTTATATGATTATCGAGATTTTCAATATAGTTTTCTTTCCTGATGGCTGCCTTTTCTCTTTGTCAAAACTACTGTTGCGTGGAAGTTTCTTAACTAAGATAATATTTTTCACTAGTACCTTTTTGAAATCGATAACAGAATTTTTCTCAAGTGTGTGTCTTGCGTTCTGCTGCAATAAAATTATTAGTCCTGATTCTTGTGTTCTTCGATGATCCAACTGATGCGGTGTTATGGACATTTGGTAAGTACTTGTCAATTCTGGATCTTTTGATAGCGTCATAAATGCTCTTCTACTATTTATCTTCTAGCCACTTGTCTTCTCTGCTTCCGTTGTCTTTCGGTTATCACTACAGATGATTTTTTTGTTGGATAGATGTGTAGACCACATGCTGATAGTAATAGACCTAAAGTTTGGGAATCAGTATGCATTCTCTGCACCCTCGTGGTCTTTTGGTGCTTCCACTGCAATCTGGACATTGGCCAGGGTCCAACAAAAAGGGGGCTCTCAATCTTTTTTGTGCAATCTGTATTGATTTCTTAGGTGTGAGTTTCGTCAGCTTTGTACTTAAATCTTCCCTTGTCTGGACATTGGCCAGGGCCCAACCAAAAGGGGGCTCTCAATCTTGTCTGTGGCATCTGTATTGATTTGTTAGGTGTCAGTTTCGTCAGCTTTGTACTTAACTCTTCCCTTGTTTGCTCTGATTGCAGCCATTGGGTCTTACAAAGCAGTGAATTCTACTTTTCATGGAGCAACCTTGTTTGTCTATTTGTGTTGGGGTTTCTTTAGTTCAGTCTTTTATGAGTGTCGATATTTTCAATCCAGTTTCCTTCCTAATGGTTACTTTCTCTTTGTCGAAACTACTGTTGCATGGTGATTCTCAACTAAGACATTATTTTCTACCAGTGTGTTGTATTCTGCTGCCATGAAGATTTTAGTCCAAACACTCATGTTCTTCGATGATCCAACTGATGAGGTCCATTTGTATTTATACATTCTTTTATTTTGTTGATATAACCCGCCGAATCATTCCCCAACAGAAGCAGAGAAAGCATACCGTTGATACTTGTTTGATTCTAAACATCTGGTCTGGAGGTTTTTCTAAAAAAATGGTTTTCTTCTTGATGAGATCAATATTGATTATAGTGACAATCTTGATAAGTACTCGGTCACTTCTGGATTTTTTTATAGTGGCGTAAAGTGCTCATCTACTTTTTGGTCTTCTAGCTATTTATCTTCTCTGCTTTCATTTTCTTTTGAATATCAGGCTATTTTTTTGGTTGGATGAATGTGTAGACCATATGGTGACAGTACAAGAGGCTCAGACTTGCTTTTCCATAATGCAATACTCGGCCCTTTTGGTGCTTGCACTGCAATCTGGATTCTTTCAGGCTTCGACAAAAAGGGGGTTTTCAGTCTTGTCTATGGAATCTTATTTGTTTTTTTATTTCTATATTTATTGTGGATATAGGTTTCTGATTCTCAATTCTTTGATCGTCTCGGGATGACTGATTCAAGCCGGGAGCGTTTAGGGTTTGAGAGTTCTTCTTGATTATTTTTTGTGTGAGATTCAGATTTCAATTAGTTCATTATCGTTTTCTCATTTGTTCTTTCATGATTGTTGTTTGAATGTCAAGGTTGCCAATGTTTGATCAGGTCTTCCATAGGAGAATAATTATTGGTACCTTCCAGTTGATTCATGATTCCTCTTCTATTTCGTGAAGGTGGATGATCTCTTCTCGCTGTAACCTTCTGCCAGTTATCTTGGTCTTAGTGTTCATATCCTTGCTTTTCTTTCATGCGTAGTTTTTTTATTTATATTGTTCCCATCCTTGACCATTTTCTTTTTTATTTTTTTTGATTGATTTTCAATATAAAGGAATTGGAAGCTGGTCAGGTCCATACTCGATGTTCTGGGGAATCAAGTTTGCTTCCAAGTTTTGGGCTGTTTTTAGGTTTTTGTTGTCAGATTCTTCTATGCAAATAGCTCTATTTTGAAGTTTCCATTGATAATTGGGATTATGTTGAATCATAATATGAGTAGAACTGGAAATGAGACTTGGATTTTCAAATGAATGATATTCTAGACCTTTGTGTCACAAGTAGTGCTCAACCAAGAGTGGAGCTATCAGTTTGGATTTGATATCTTGACTTCCATCTTAATGCTAATTTTGATGCAAATATTGTTTATTCCTCGCATCAACTACTTTTACCTTCTTATTTGATTTGGTCATCAATGGATTTCATTCTTAGGTGTGGCATCAGTTGTCAAGAATACATGGATGGGATTTGACTATAGGTATTGGAATAAATACTCAATTAATTTTGGATCTTTTGATATTCCTATAAAGTACCCTACTTTCTCTGCTTTCGGTTATCACACCAGTTGATTTTGTTTGGTTGGATGGATGCTTGTAGACCACATGGTAATATGGTTTGGTTTGGAATTGTTGAAGTTTGGTTCAATGTGCGTCGAGAAAAGGGAGTTTCTCAATCATTTCTGGTATCTCTGGTGATTTCTTAGGTTGTTTGGGTTCCGTCAGCTTTGCACTAAACTGTTCCCTTCTTTCTGTGCTTGCAGCTTGGGTCTCACAGAGCAGTGAATTCTTTTCATGGTGCAATTATTAATTTGTTTTGAGGTTTCTTTAGTCGTCTTCTATGGGTATCGAGATTTTTGTTTCAGTTTTCTTTCTTGATGGATCCCTTTTCTCTTTGTCAAAACTCTGTTGTATGGAATTTTCTCTACTAAGATTTTTTTCCACCAGTGTGTTGTATTCTGCTGCCGTGAAGTTTTTGGTCCAGACACCTATATTCTTCGATGATCCAACTGATGAGGTCTCTTATGGTTGTAGACACCTGACAAGTACTCAGTCCTGGATCTTATCTTTTGATAGCGCCAATAAGTGCTCCTCTACATTTAGCTATCTAGCTATTTATCTTCTTTGCTCCCATTTTCTTTTGGTTATCACAAACTAGTTATTATTGTTGGATGGATCCATAAGGTGATAGTAATATAGGTTAGATTTGGAAATTTCAAAGGTTGGTATCCAGTATTGTTTTATTCCTCACATAAACTACTTTTACCTTCTTGGGTGGTTTGGGTTTCGTCAGCCTTTGCACTTAACTGTTCCCTTCTTCTTGTGCTTGCAGCCATTGAGTACAGAGCAGTGAAGCCTTTTTTGACTTGTTTTACATTATAAGATTCACAAATCTTTATTTATTTCTTAAACTCCGTACTTACTCAAACTACATCACATAAATTGGGACGAAGGGAGGAAGTAGAGAACTTCCAATTTCTTGTGAGAGGATACACAAGTATAGCTAATCGATAAATGTGTATACAGCCAATTGACAAATAATACTGGTGGAGCAGGTAATACGTATACTGGAAATAATGCTAAATTAGTACTCAAAGACACCGACTCAACGCCAACGGCCTTTGAAATAAAGTTGGTCCAAATACATCTACAACGTCTTTATCTTCATCGCTTAATCATAGTCGTCCATCATACCCCCCCCCCAAATCTTATAAATAGACTTGCCTGGGTGACAATTTCTCCATCCCAGTTTGTTTTGGTTACTTTTCCACTGGCCTTTGATCTCTCTCTTGATTACCTTCGATTCTCAATTAGGGATGACCGATTCAAGCCAGGAGCGTTTACTGTTTTAGAGTTCTTTTATTATTTGAGTTGCTTGTATGTTGATCAGGTATTTAATAGGAGAGCTGATTTATTATCTCTTCTTGCTGTAACCTTCAATATCATATCCTTTCATGTGTAGTTTATTTGTCTATTTCGTTCCCATCCTTGAACGTTTTCTTTCCAGTATACTGCCATCTGGATATTATCACACTTCAAGGGAAGGTGTTTTCTCTCGTGTGGTATCTCTAGTCATTTCCCAGGTAGTACGGGTTTCACCAGCTGTGGACTCACTATTTCCTTCTTTCTGTGCTTGCAGCTATTTGGCCGCATGAGTTCTTTTCCTGGAGTGTTTGTCGATTTGTTTTGAGGTTTCTTTAGTTCAGTCATTTATGAGTATCTAGATCTTCAATTCAGTTTTCCTCCTAAACCAGAGTGGTTCCCTTCACTTTTTGTCAAAGCTGTTATATGGAAATTTTTGACTAAGATTATTCTTTTCACAAGTGGGTGCAATATATTTTTGGTCATTTTTAGCTATTAGTCCAGATGTTTATGCTCTTCATTGATCCAAATGTTCAGATCTCCTATCGTCTTACGGGCATGGACAATAAGTGAATCTCAGTTCTGGATCTTTTGATAGCGTAAGGTGCTCCTCTTACTTTTGGTGTGCTGGCAAGTGTTTTAATAAATCTGGGTTCTAAGTTGATTATCTTTCTTATTAAGTACTTCCAGATTAGCTTGTGCTAACTTTATGGTTGAAGTTACCATTGACCAATAGGCAATCTTTGTGCCGACTTAAATGTAACTTCACAGATATAGCACATTTAGCGGGACATCACCTTACATATCTGTCAATTTGGATTGCTGTCATCGTTTTGGGGGTTATCTCTCAAAAGAACGTGGTTTGACTTGTGTAGTGTAGTGTATCTAGTCTCAGTTTCTTTTCACTATAGTCTCTTGTTATTTTTCATCATGTTCAATGCTATAACAATGGGATTCTTGTTTCTGTAGATGTGGTATGACCTCGCAAGGTGGCTGAATGTTAGCTTTTGTCTTTGTTACAAACTCCAGTTATGGGTATTATTCTAATTTGGAATATATTTTCCAACATGTGTTATCAGCATGTAAGGGTGATGCTGCTCCCTTCCTCGATTGAGTCGTGATACATGCTACAATACAAGGAATTTTGGAGCTTTCGGTTACAACTTCATTGTTTGGTCAGTCTATCCTCCGTCATGTTTTAATACCAGCTATTGTTCATTTTTATTTCTGAAATTGTCCATGGATTTCATTGTTTCCTTTTATTGTTTGATTGATTAGGCACCCTGGATAATATAAGGGGGATCTTCTAGGAAGCTAGCCAACGTCCCTGACTGAGCAGCTTGATCCCTTTGAATAATGTCGTCGCTTTTGCACTTCATTCATTGAGTATAGCTCCTTCATCCCACCTGTCATACTTTATGTGTGGCGGTTGCACTTTTTACCTTTGGCATGATTTACTGTTTATGATGTCTGTTCGAATGGTGTTTGATTTCTCTGTTGCATCATCAGATGTAGGATACACGACTATGAAAAGCGGGATCCAAATGCGGGGTGAGATGGTTGTGTCCTGTTCTCCCGTCCCAGCCCCTCAAACCACTTAACGGTTAGAGATGGTTGTTTGTGGGTCAATGTGTGCATGATCTTAATCAGGTGTGTATGATGTGACGATGAGAACATTCTGGTGTTTTTGATTACATGATCTCTTGTATATTTGGGAAGGTGAGAAAGCTGGAAAAGCTGGGATGACAAGGTTTTACTTAACAGCAGCTAGTCTTGAAAGTGTGTGTTGTATTTTGCTGCCATAAAATTATTAGTCCCGATTCTTGTGTTCTTCGATGATCCAACTGATGCGGTGTTATGGACATTTGATAAGTACTTTGTCAATTCTGGATCTTTTGATAACTTCATAAATGCTCCTCTACTATTGGTCTTCTAGCCACTTGTCTTCTCTGCTTCCGTTGTCTTTTGGTTATCATGCCACTTGATTTTGTTGGATAGATGTGTAGACTACATGGTGATAGTAATAGAGGTTAAGGTTTTGAAATTTTTAAGATTTGGGAACTAGTATGCATTCTCTGCACCCTCTTGGTCTTTTTGGTGCTTCCACTGCCATATGGACATTGGCAAGGCTCCGACAAAAGGGGGGTTCTCAATCTTGTCTGTGGCATCAGTATTGATTTGTTAGGTGTGAGCTTCGTCATTGTACTTAACTATTCCCGTCTTTGTTCTGCTTGCAGCCTTTGGGTCTTACAAAGTAGTGAAATCTACTTTTCATGGAGCGACTTTATGAGTATCGATATTTTCAATCCACTTTCCTTCCTAATGGTTACTTTCTCTTTGTCAAAACTATTGTTTCATGGAAGATTCTCAACTAAGACATTACTTTGCACCAGTGTGTGTTGTATTCTACTGCCATGAAGTTTTTAGTCCAAACACTCATGTTCTTCGATGATCCAACTGATGAAGTTCATTTGTGGTTGTGCACACCTCATAAGTACTCTGTCACTTCTGGATTTTTTTATAGTGGAATAAAGTGCTCCTCCACTTTTGGTCTTCTAGCTACTTATCTTCTCTGCTTCTATTTCTTTTGGATATCTGGCTACCTTTATTTTTTGGTTGGATGGATGTGTAGACCATGTGGTGAAGGTACAAGAGCTTCAGACTTGCTTTTCCAGAATGCAACTCTGCCCTCTTGGTCTGTGGTTATTGCACAGCAATCCGGATATTATCAGGGCTTCCACAAAAAGGGGTTTCTAGTCTATATGGTATCTCTAGTGATTTTGTAGGTTGTTTGAGTTTAGTCAGCTTAACTTTTCTCTTTTTCTGTGCTTGCAGCCATTGGTTACAGAGCAGCGAATTATTCCATCAGCCCAATTTGTTTTGCTTTCGTTCCTTTGTTTTACATTGGTCTTCTGATTTCTCTGTATATACGATGGATCTAGGTTTGTGGTTTTCAATTCTTTGAATGTCGCTGTTTCGAATTTGAGTTCTGGCCGAGAGATTGGGGTTCTTTGTCTGTGATACAGTTTACTATTAGAAGATTTGGTGTTCTTTCCTTTGAGACTAGAGATTATTTATTGGTATCTTGCGGATAATTTGCAGTAGCATATGATCAATATCTATATAATTATAGAGACCGTTTGGTGTTTTAAATTTGCATGATTCTCTTTGGAGTATTTTGGAAGATGAGGTGATGCCAAGTAGCAGTTTGTGCTCCGGGAGAGCGATTGGTTTAGTTTGATTTCCTATCTAGATGATTATAAAGACCGTTTGGTGTTTTAAATTTACATGATTCTCTTTGGAGTATTTTGGCAGATGAGGTGATGCCAAATAGCAATTTGTGCTCCGGGAGAGCGATTGGTTTAGTTTGATTTCCTGGCTATCTGCTATATGCATCTCACCTTCAGTGTCTTGATTTCCTTCAATTGGTAGTTTATTTGTTTCATCTTATTTGTTTCTTTATTTCTGTATTTAATATGGGATGTAGGTTTCTGATTCTCAATTCCTTGATCGTCTGGGGATGACTGATTCAAGCCGGGAGCCTTTAGGGTTTGAGAGTTCTTCTTGATTATTTTTTTGTGTGAGATTCAGTTTGCAATTAGTTCATTATCTTTTGTTAAGGTTGCCAATGTTTGATGAGGTCTTCCATAGGAGAATAATTATAGGTACCTTCTAGCTGATTTCATGATTCTTCTTCTATTTCGGGAAGGTGGATCTCTTCTCGCTGTAACCTTCTGCCAGTTACCTTGGTTACAGTGTTCATATCATTGCTTTCCTTTTATGTGTAGTTTATTTATTTATTGTGTTCCCGTCCTTGACCATTTTCTTGTGTGTTAGTTTCTAATTGTAAAATCCATTGATTGATTTTCAATGTTAAAGGAATTGGAAGCTGGTCAGGTCCATTCTCGATGCAGTTCTGGAGAATCTAGTTTGCTTCCAGGTTTTGGGCAGTTTTGAGGTTTTTGTTGCTCTTAGTTCTGTTTTGAAGTTTCCATTGATGATTGGAGATGATGTTGAATCAGAATACGAGCAGTTTTGATGTTTTTGTTGCTCTTTGTGTCACAAGCAGTGCTCAACCAAGAGTAGAGCTTTCAGTTTGGATTTGATATCTTTGACTTCCATCTTAATGCTAATTTTGATGCCAATATTGTTTTACTCCTCGCATCAACTACTTTTACCTTCTTATTTGGTTTGGTAATCAGTGGATTTCATTCTTAGGTGTGGCATCAGTAGTCAAGAATACATGGATGGGATTTGACTACAGGTATTGGAATAAATACTCAATTACTTTTGGATCTTTTGATAGGCCTATAAAGTACCCTACCTTCTCCGCTTTCGGTTGTCACACGTTGATGTTGTTTGGTTGGATGGATGCTTGTAGACCACATGTAATATGGTTTGGTTTGGAAATTTTGAAGTTTGGTTCAATGTGCGTCGAGAAAAGGGAGTTTCTCAATCATTTCTGGTATCACTGGTGATTTCTTAGGTTGTTTGGGTTCCGTCAGCTTTGCACTAAACTGTTCCCTTCTTTCTGTGCTTGCAGCTTGGGTCTCACAGAGCAGTGAATTCTTTTCTTCTTTTCATGGAGCAACCTTCTTGTTAATTTGTTTTGAGGTTTCTTTAGTTGTCTTCTATGGGTATTGAGATTTTTGTTTTAGTTTTCTTTCTTGATGGATCCCTTTTCTCTTTGTCAAAACTATCTGTTGCATGGAAGTTTCTCAACTAAGATGATATTTTTCACGAGGTTTTTTTCTTCGAAGTTGGTAACATGTATATGTTTCACTAGTATGTCATATTCTGCTGCCAATTTTTAGTCCTGATTCTTGCGTTCTTTGATTATCCAACTGATGTGGTCCCTTATGGTTATGTACACCTGAAATGTACTCTGTCAATTCTATATTTTTGATAGTCAAGGTATTTTGCTAGCCACTTATCTTCTTTGCATCAATTTTCCTTTTGGTTATCACGCCACTTGATTGTTTTGTTGATGGATGTGTAGACTGTATGTTGCGAGGTTAATATTTGGAAATTTCAAAGGTTTGGGATCCAGTATGCGATCTCTGCACCCTTTTGGTATTTTTGGTTCTTCCACTGCAACTTGGATGTAGGTCGATAAAGAGGGGGTTTTCAATCTTTTCTGTGGCATCTACAGTGATTTCTTAGGTGGTATGGGTTTCGTCAGTTTTGCACCTAACTCTTCACTTCTTTCTTTTACTTGCAGCCATTGGGTCTTACAAAGCAGTGAATTCTTCTTTTCATGGAGCGACCTTGTTTGTCCGGTTGTTTGAGGTTTCTTTAGTTCATGAGTATCGATATTTTCAATTACGTTTTCTTCCCTAGTGGCTCCTTTCTCTTTGTCAAAACTACTGTTGCATGGAAGTTTCTCAGATAAGGAATTATTTTTCATCAGTGTGTTGTATTCTTGCTGCAATGAAGTTTTTGGTTCACACACTTATGTTCTTCAATGATCCAACCAATGAGGTCTCTTATGGTAATGGACACCTGATGAGTACTTGTCGATTCAGGATCTTTTGATAGTAGCGTAAAGTGCTCCTCTATTTTTGGTCTTCTAGCTACTTATCTTCTCTGTTTCCATGTTTTTTGGTTATCGCGCTACCTTTTTTTTTTGGTTAGATGCTTGTGTAGATCATATGGTGATGGTAATAGAGGTCCAGACTTGTTTTTCCAATTTGCGACACTCTGCGCCCTTTTGGTCTTTTTGGTGCTTGCTGCAATTTGGATATTTTAGGGCTTCAGCAAAAAGGGTGGTTTTAGTCTTGTCTATGTCATTGTGATTTTTTTGGGTGGTTTGGGTTTTGTCAGCTTTGCACTTAACTGTTCCCTTCTTCCTGTGCTTGCAGCCATTGGGTACGGAACAGTGAATGCTTCTTTTCTTGAAGCGGACTTGTTTGTCCATTTGTGTCAGGGTTTCTCTAGTTCAGTGTTTATGAATATTGATATTTTTGATTCAGTTTTCTTCCCCTATGGCTCCCTTTTCTCTGTTAAAACCATTGTTGTATGGAAGTTTCTCAAATAAGAAATCATTTTTCACCAGTGTGTGTTGTGTTCTTCTGCCATGTAGTTTTTAGTTCAAACATTCTTCGATAATCGAACCGATGAGGTCTCTTATGGTTATGGACACCTGATAGGTACTCGGTTGGTTCATTATCTTTTGATAGTAGCATAAAGTACTCATCTACTTTTGGTCTTCTTGCTTACTATCTTCTATGTTTCCGTTTTCTTTTGGTCATCACACTACCTTTTTTTGGTTGGATATATGTAGAGCATATGGTGACTGTTATAGAGGTTCAGACTTGTTTTTCCAGTATGTGATACTCTACGCCCTTTTGGTCTTTTTGGTGCTTGCACTGCAATATGGATATGGTTAGGCTTCGGCAAAAGCGGGTTTTAAGTCTTGTCTATGGCATGTCTAGTGATTTCTTAGGTGGTTTGGGTTTTGTCAGCTTTGCACTTAATTGTTCCCCTCTTCCTATGCTTGCAGTCGTTGTTTACAGAGCAGTGAATTATTCTTTTCATGAAGCGGCCTTGTTTGTCCATTTGTTTTTAAGGTTTCTTTAGTTCAGTCTTTATGAGTAATGAGATTTTTGATTCAGTTTTCTTCCCTTATGGCTCCCTTTTCTAAACTACTGTTGTATGGAAGTTTCTCAAATAAGAAATTATTTTTCACCAATGTGTGATGATGTATTTTGTTTCCATATAGTATTTAGTCAAGATACTTATATTCTTCGATGATCCAACCGATGAGGTCTCTCATGGATATGGACACCTGATAAGTACTCGGCCGGTTCATGATCTTTTGATAGTAGCGTAAAGTGCTCCTCTACTTTTGATCTTCTAGCTTACTATCTTCTCTGTTTCCATTTTATTTTGGTCATCACGTTACCTTTTATTTTGGTTAGATGGACATGTAGATCATATGGTGACGGTTATAGAGGTTCAGACTTGTTTTTCTGGTATGTGATACTCTGCGCCTTTTGGTCTTTTTGGTGCTTGCACTGCAATCTAGGAAAATGGGGTTTCCAGTCTTGTCTATGGCATCTCTTGTGATTTCTTAGGTGGTATGGGTTTCGTCAGCTTTGCACTTGACTGTGCTTGCAGCCATTATTTACAGAGCAGTGAATTATTCTTTTCATGTAGCAACGTTGTTTGTCCATTTGTGTTGAGGTTTCTTTCAGTTCAGTAAGAGTATTGAGATTTTCGATTCAGTTTTCTTCCCTTATTGTTCGCCTTCTCTTTGTCAAAACTAATTGTTGTATGGAAGTTTGTCTACTAAGATTTTTTTTTTTACCAGTGTGTTGTATTCTACTTCCATGAAGTTTTTGGTCCAGACACTTGTGTACTTCAAGATCTAACCGATGAGGTCTCTTATGGTTGTATACACCAAAGAAGTGCTCGGTCAGTTCTGGATCTTATCTTTTGATAGCGCCATTAAGTGCTCATCTACTTTTAGTTATCTAGCTATTTATCTTCTTTGCTCCTTTTTTCTTTTGGTTATCATACAACTTGTTTATTTAGTTGGATGGATCTGTAGATCATATAGTGACAGTAATAGAGGTTAGATTTGAAAATTTCAGAGGTTGGTATCCAGTATGTGATCCTCTGCACCCTCTTGGTCTTTGTGGTTATTGCACTGCAATCCGGATATTATTAGGGCTTCAACAAAAAGGGGGTTTCTAGTCTATATGGTATCTCTAGTGATTTTGTAGATGGTATGGGTTTCGTCAGCTTTGCACTTAACTGTTCTCTTCTTTCTGTGCTTGCATCCATTGGGTCCTTACAGAGCAGTGAATTATTCTTTTCATGGTGCGGCTTTGTTGTTGTTCATGTGTGTCGAGATTTCCTTAGTTCAGGCTTTTATGAGTACTGAGATATTCAATTTAGTTTTCTTCACTTCTTTGTCAAAATTATATGCTTTCTTATTTGACCCTGGTGAGATCCCTGATAGATGTTATTTAGGGACATTGATAAGTACTCAAAAGTTGATTCAGGATCTTCGATATCCCAGCAAAGTGTACTTCTCTTCAATTCAGCAAAAGCACGTGGTTTGTCATATGTAATGTAGCGTATCCAGGCTCAGTTTCTTTTCCCTCTAGTCTCTTGTTATTTGTCATCATGTTCAATGATGCAACAATGGGGTTCTTGTTTCTGTAGATGTGGTGTGACCTAGCTAGGTGGCTGAATGTTAGCTTTTGGCTTTGTTACTAACTACAGTTCTGGGTATTCTAGTTTAGAATATATTTTCCAACAGGTGTTATCAACATGTAAGGGTGATGCTTCCCCCTAACCTTGATTGAGTCATTATATGCTACAATACAGCTTTAAGGCATTTTGGAGCTTTCGGTTTCAACTTGATGGTTTGGTCAGTTTATCCTCTGTCATGTTTTAATTCTAGCTATTGTTCATTCTTATTTCTGAAATTGTCCCTGGATTCCGTTGTTTCCTTTTATTGTTTGATTGATTAGGCACCCTGGATAATATAAAGGGATCTTCTAGGAAGCTATCCAACGTCCCTGACTGACCAGATTGATCCCTTTAAATAATGTTGTTGTCTTTGCCCTTCATTCATTGAGTATAGCTCTTCATCCCACCTGCCATACTTAACATGTGGCTATTGCACTTTTTACTTTTGGCATGATTTACTGTTTATGATGTCTGTTCAAATAGGGTTTGATTTCTCTGTTGCATCATCAGATGTAGGATACACGACTATCAAAAAATTGAGATCTAACTGTGGGTTGAGATGGTTATGTCATGTCTTCTCCCCTCCCCCCAAAACCCTAACCTATTAACGGTTAGAGATGGTTGTTGGTGGGTCAATGTGTGCATAATCTTAATCAGGTCTGTATGATGTGCTGATGAGAACATTCTGGTGTTTTTGATTACATGATCTCTTGTATATTTGGGAAGGTGAGGAAGCTGGGATGACAAGGTTTTGCTTAACTGCAGCTAGTCTTGAAAGTGTGTGTTGTATTCTGCAGCCATAAAATTATTAGTCCCGATTCGTGTGTTCTTCGATGATCCAACTGATGCGGTGTTATGGACATTTGATAAGTACTCTGTCAATTCTGGATCTTTTGATAGCGTCATAAATGCTCATCTACTATTGGTCTTCTAGCCACTTGTCTTCTCTGCTTCTGTTGTCTTTTGGTTATCATGCTACTTGATTTTTTTGTTGGATGGATGTGTAGACTACATGTTGATAGTAATAGAGGTTAAGATTTGGAAATTTTTAAGGTTTGGGAACTAGTATGCATTCTCTGCACCCTCTTGGTCTTTTTGGTGCTTCCACTGCCATCTGGACATTGGCAAGACTCCGACAAAAAAGGGGTTCTCAATCTTGTTTGTGGCCATCTGTATTGATTTGTTAGGTGTGAGCTTCATCATTGTACTTAACTGTTCCCGTCTTTGTTCTGCTTGCAGCCATTGGGTCTTACAAATCAGTGAATTCTACTTTTCATGGAGCGATTTTATATGTATCGATATTTTCAATCCATTTTCCTTCCTAATGGTTACTTTCTCTTTGTCAAAACTACTCCTGCATGGAAGATTCTCAACTAAGACATTATTTTGCACCAATGTGCTGTATTCTGCTGCCATGAAGTTTTTAGTCCAAACACTCATGTTCTTCGATGATCCAACTGATGAAGTCCATTTGTGGTTGTGCACACCTCATAAGTACTCTGTCACTTCTGGATTTTTTTATAGTGGCATAAAGTGCTCCTCCACTTTTGGTCTCCTAGCTACTTATCTTCTCTGCTTCCATTTTCTTTTGGATATCTGGCTACTTTTATTTTTTGGTTGGATGTGTAGGCCATGTGGTGAAGGTACAAGAGCTTCAGACTTGCTTTTCCAGAATGCAATACTCTGCCCTTTTGGTCTTTTTGGTGCTTGCACTGCAATCTGGATTTTGTCTGGCTTAGACAAAAAGGGGGTTTCCAGTCTTGTATATGGAATCTCCATTGATTTTTTAGGTGGTTTGGGTTTAGTCAGCTTAACTTTTTCCTTTTTCTGTGCTTGCAGCCATTGGTTACAGATCAGTGAATTATTCCATCAGCCCAATTTGTTTTGGTTTCGTTCCTTTGTTTTACATTGGTCTTCTGATTTCTCTGTATATATACGATGGATCTAGGTTTGTGGTTTTCAATTCTTTGAATGTCTCTGTTGCGAATTTGAGTTCTGGCAGAGAGATTGGGGTTCTTTGTCTGTGATGCAGTTTACTATTAGTAGATTTGGTGTTCTTTCCTTTGAGACTCAGAGATTGTTTATTGGTATCTTGCGGATAATTTGCAGTAGCATATGATCAATACCAAGATAATTATAGAGATCGTTTGGTGTTTTAAATTTACATGATTCTCTTTAGAGTATTTTGGAAGATGAGGTGATGCCAAGTAGCAGTTTGTGCTCCGGGAGAGCGATTGGTTTAGTTTGATTTCATGGCTATCTTCTATATGCATCTCACCTTCAGTGTCTTGATTTCCTTCAATTGGTAGTTTATTTGTTTCATCTTATTTGTTTATTTCTGTATTTAATGTGGGATGTAGGTTTCTGATTCTCAATTCCTTGATCGTCTGGGGATGACTTATTCAAGCCGGGAGCGTTTAGGGTTTGAAAGTTCTTCCTGATTATTTTTTTGTGTGAGATTCAGTTTGCAATTAGTTCATTATCTTTTTCCCATTTGTTGATTCGTGATTGTTGTTTGTATGTTAAGGTTGCCAATGTTTGATGAGGTCTTCCATAGGAGACTAATTTTAGGGACCTTCCTGCTGATTTCATGATTCTTCTTCTATTTCGTGAAGGTGGATGATCTCTTCTTGCTGTAACCTTATGCCAGTTACCTTGGTCTCAATGTTCATATCCTTGCTTTCCTTTTATGTGTAGTTTATTTATTTATTTTGTTCCCATCCTTGAAAGTTTTCTTGTGTGTTAGTTTCTAATTGTAAAATCCTTTGATTGATTTTCAATGTTAAAAGGAATTGGAAGCTAGTCAGGTCCATTCTCGATGCAGTTATGGAGTATCTAGTTTGCTTCCAGGTTTTGGGCAGTTTTGATGTTTTTGTTGCTATTAGTTTTGTTTTGAAGTTTCCATTGATGATTGGAGATGATGTTGAATCAGAATACGAGTAGAACTGGAAATGAGACTTGGATTTTCAGATGAATGATATTCTAGACCTTTGTGTCACAAGCAGTGCTCAACCAAGAGTGGAGCTGTCAGTTTGAATTTGATATCTTTGACTTCCATCTTAATACTAATTTTGATGCCAATACTATCTAGTGTGCTTTCTCTTACAATGTGTTGTGTTGTGTTAATTTATGTGCGTCTTGCACTTTATGGAGGACATCGTATTCTGTTTAGGGGTGCCAAGGGTTCTCCTTTGTCGGTGACTTGAATAAATTTATACAATACTAATCTTGCTGGTTACACAATTGTATTTTACATAACTAAAATAAGACCTAGAACTGTCTCAATCATTTCGGTTTCTCTTCCGTACGGTTCAGTTAATTTTCGGTAATTTACTTTTCCGCTATTGTTAGGATATTTCATTTGCTGTGTGCAAGGTAAGGAGGTGGTTTAGTTATTTTTTCAAGTAAATGTATGTTCATTCATAAGCGTGGCAAGTAGTTCAAAAAAAAAAGGCAAGCTGGTTATATACAAGGGGTACAAAAAAAGTAATGGATCTATAAAATATGATTTTCTACAAGTTTCATCGCCTAATGATTTATATAACAAGGAGCTTTTCGTTTACACCAAAAGAAAATAAGAAAATTACGGGAAGCGGCAACTACTCAACTGAGAGAAACGCGTCTCTAGTACTTCAAAGTTCTTCAATTTCTCTCTCTCGGAATTGTCCACATCGACACAAATGGAACTTGATGGAACCACGTTTTAAGTCTATCTTCTCTTCCTTTTCCCACTTTATTTGAACAACAATGTTTTCACACAAAATAAATACAAGATATTATATGTTTGTTGTACTTGATATAAGAGCTTGTATACATGTAATATTTGAGCAAAAATATTGATTTACATGGCATAGGGCAATAATGTAGATTGGTATTCCGACCAAAACTAAATATCGTTTGATCTTAAGAACGATCAAAGACATAGTTTGAAAAATATGTAGCATCATATAGTTTTTTAAAACAAACGTAGTCTTGGTACTTTGAATTCAAATTACAAAGATATAGAGTGGATAATAAAGAAGGAAAGGAAACAATATATAGAACACAATCTATAGCTTGCTGCTGGAAATTGTCGAATTAATTTGGTTTCTATAGTAATAGATGCTGCAAAAATTGATTTCATGCTATATATTTTCTGACAGATATATTCTGATTTCGAGAATTTGATTTCTGGATATTATTTAGTTGTTGCAAGGTGCTAAGAAACTATGAACGAGAGTTTCGTGAATGTGACTTCTTGTTTTGAGATTTTGAGTTCCGATAAATTGATTATTGATTCACTTCTCAATGAACAATTGCCCCCTCTTAGAAGACTAGGATAAATTACAGCTTACATTTCTTTATTGGAGGTGACATATCCTAGGCTTGGGCAAGGCATTTATGATTTTTTCTTCTTGTCGAATATTTGAACAATGATAATAGATGACGATCTATATGAAAATACGGTTATGAGGGAAGGAATTGAACTACCTATCCAGGACTTCCTCATATTTTATACTTGCTACACATGTTCCTTTTATTGCTCCAAGTAAAGCGCTAAGGTATTTTTTTGTGTTTGAGCTGTTGCATTTTTACTTTTTAGCTGCTAACTTGTAATTTCAAGTCATTCTTTGCTCCAAGTAGTGAGGACCCGAAAGTTTTCTACTTCATGTGAATGCATATATGGTAAACCATAATTTTTCCCCATGGATGTTCTTTGCGGTCCAGCTTTTCAATATCTGCTGGCTTTTCTCTAGAGGAACTGTCATATTGTAATTCATATATGCTACTGTTCATTCATGTCCTGGATGGGCAGGGAATACTATGTCATGTTTAGAGAATTAAAGTGCATCACAGAGTAAGGCTGGGGGCTTGCTCCACCAATATTTGGATGACCATTTAGCTCACATAGCTTTTTGTACAACCGTCTTACTGTGAGGTGAAGGATAGATTTTGAAAGGGACATAATGCGATATGATCTTTCTAGGAAGTGTATGTATGCAATGAGTAAAACTTGTATATAATAAGGTCAATCTAGCACATCTGTTGTGGTGGAAGGATACTGAACATTAAGGAGATACCTTCCCTCATGTAGAAGGAATGAAAGAAAAAGGAGTCCATCTTTTAGGTTTTGCTAGTTCGATAAACAAATACGAGTCCGAATGTGCTTTATGACTATCCCTGTGTGCAAAATGATGATGGTAGTAAGTTTCTCTACATGTCAATAGGGGCTTCTTTAACGGATAGGGTGGTGATCCACAACACAGGGTTTCGTCCCCGAATCATCCATGAGATTTACAACAGAAAGTAAATAACACAGGATATTTACGTGAAAAAATTCTTGCTCAAGGGATTAAAAATCACAACCTACTACAGTAGGATGTTTTCAAAACTTCACTAAAACATAGCAATGTTCATATTACAACCTATTGCAATCTAAGAATTAAACTATTAATCCTCCCTCCATACAACAACTCTATTGCAAAGACACTCCTTGACTAACTCTAGTCAAGTGAAACTATTAACTTCTCTCCCTTACAATAGCTCTAGTGCAAGACCTTTACAATAACTCTATTGCAAAGACATACCTTGACTAGAATTTACTTCAGTAAGATTTTTTCAAAGAAGAAAATTTTGGGAAAACGTCAACGACTGCTAGCTTATTTGGCAAAAAAAAAATAGAGTACGTTATAAAGAATTAATTAATCAGTTGGACATTCGAGAGACAAAAACTCGTTAATTTGATTAATTTGAAGAGTCATTTCATTTTAAACTTCACTAAAACAAAGCAATGTTCATAGTACAACCTATTGCAATTTAGAAATTAAACTATTAATTTCTCTCCCTTACAATAACTTTATTAAAAATACTCTTTGACTAACTCTAGCCACGTGAAACTATTAAAATCTCTCCCTTACAATAACTCTATTGCAAGATCTTTACAATAACTCTATTGCAAAGACATGCCTTGACTAATTCTAGCCAAGTGAAACTATTAACCTCTCCCTTACAATAACTGTATTGCAAGATCTTTACAATAACTTTATTGCAAAGACACCTTGACTAACTCTAGCCAAGAGTACAACTCAAAGGTTTAAGAACTCCAATGACCTACAAACAACTTCTTACAAGAAGAGTAGGTTTACAAGTTAAGGAACAAAAGACAAAGACACAACAAACCTAAAACTTAAAACATCTTTAGTGATAGAGAACATGTCTTTCTGTTTGTTGCAACTTCATTCTTGATGAGAGCCCTTTGAGAGATGGCGACTTGCTCTTGAGATATGAGAGATTTTCTAATCTTTCAAGCGTAGAATTTCACTCCTTAACATGTTATATATGTATGAGAGATGAAGGAAGTGACAAAACCTTAAACCTTGAACCAATAGAAGGCTTGCAGCAACTCTACAGCAGTGCTGCGACACTGCCACTGTGTCAGCGGCTTTACAGCTATAGAGTTGACTTGTATCGGCGGAACTGGTCCATATGAAAGTGGAACTGGTTCCTTTATACATGTTTGTCAAATCATCAAAACAATACATAACATACATTATAAATTTCTCTAGATCCTTGCTTTGTTCCCCCTATGAATCAGACCGTTATCGGCATATCTCATCCCTAATCAAAGTTAATGAACCCCTATCAAATAAATATGAATTCATTCATTCTTCCCCCTTTTGGAATCATTAAAAAGAGGCAATAACACAAAAAAAAAATTAACAACATTAGCTCATGGCCACTGGGGCACATAACATGAACAACAATAAAAACAATCAAGGTAAATATCATTGCATAAAACAGAGAAAAATGCCCAAGTTCAATTTCAGCAAAATAACATAGTAGTTTTGAAAGTACAACAACATACCCAGTGAAGTCCCACAACGTGGGATCAGGAGAGGGTAGAGTGTACGCAGACCTTACCTCTACCTTGGTAAGTAGAGAGGTTGTATCCGAAAGACCCTCGGCTCAAAACAAAGCATAAGCACATGTCTTTCTGTTTGTTGCAACTTCATTCTTGATGAGAGCCCTTTGAGAGGTGGTGACTTGCTCTTAAGATATGAGAGATTTTCTAATCTTTCAAGCGTAGATTTTCACTCCTTAACATGTTGTATATGTATGAGAGATGAAGGAAGTGACAAAACCTTAAACCTTGAACCAATAGAAGGCTTGCAGAAACTCTACAGCAGTTCTGCGACACTGCCACTGTGTCAGCGGCTTTACAGCTATAGAGTTGACTTGTATCGGCGGAACTGGTCCATATGAAAGTGGAACTGGTTCCTTTATACATGTTTGTCAAATCATCAAAACAATACATAACATACATTATAAATTTCTCCAGATCCTTGCTTTTTTCCCCCTATGAATCAGACCGTTATCAGCATATCTCATCCCTAATCAAAGTTATTGAACCCCTATCAAATAAATATGAATTCATTCATTCTTCCCCCTTTTGGAATCATTAAAAAGGGGCAATAACACAAAAAAAAAATTAACAACATTAGCTCATGGCCACTGGGGCACATAACATGAACAACAATAAAAACAATCAAGGTAAATATCATTGCATAAAACAAAGAAAAATGCCCAAGTTCAATTTCAGCAAAATAACATAGTAGTTTTGAAAGTACAACAACATACCCAGTGAAGTCCCACAAAGTGGGATCAGGAGGGGGTAGAGTGTACGCAGACCTTACCTCTATCTTGGTAAGTAGAGAGGTTGTATCCGAAAGACCCTCGGCTCAAAACAAAGCATAAGCACATGTCTTTCTGTTTGTTGCAACTTCATTCTTGATGAGAGCCCTTTGAGAGGTGGCGACTTGCTCTTGAAATATGAGAGATTTTCTAATCTTTCAAGCGTAGATTTTCACTCCTTAACATGTTGTATATGTATGAGAGATGAAGGAAGTGACAAAACCTTAAACCTTGATACAATAGAAGGCTTGCAGCAACTCTACAGCAGTGCTGCGACACTGCCACTGTGTCAGCGGCTTTACAGCTATAGAGTTGACTTGTATCGGCGGAACTGGTCCATATGAAAGTGGAACTGGTTCCTTTATACATGTTTGTCAAATCATCAAAACAATACATAACATACATTATAAATTTCTCCAGATCCTTGCTTTGTTCCCCCTATGAATTAGACCGTTATCAGCATATCTCATCCCTAATCAAAGTTAATGAACCCCTATCAAATAAATATGAATTCATTCATTCTTCCCCCTTTTGGAATCATTAAAAAGAGGCAATAACACAAAAAAAAAATTAACAACATTAGCTCATGGCCACTGGGGCACATAACATGAACAACAATAAAAACAATCAAGGTAAATATGATTGCATAAAACAGAGAAAAATGCCCAAGTTCAATTTCAGCAAAATAACATAGTAGTTTTGAAAGTACAACAACATACCCAGTGAAGTCCCACAACGTGTGGTCAGGAGAGGGTAGAGTGTACGCAGACCTTACCTCTACCTTGGTAAGTAGAGAGGTTGTATCCGAAAGACCCTCAGCTCAAAACAAAGCATAAGCACAAGTAAAGCAAGAGAAACAGTCAGACCCGGACAAGAAATTTAAAGCAATATGAAAATGAGAGTAACAAAAGCGAATAAGCCATGATAAAGCATTCTGAAAAAAGAGGCAGTAACTACTGCAGGTAAATAAGTTGAACAAAGTACACAAAAGAACATACTGTAGCAGAAGTCAAAGGACAAGAGACGATAAAATAATAATGCGCCTACTAGTATGATAGGCTAAGCAGAAATACAATAATAACATTACAACTACTAATATATAAACGTAAGTAGGACTACGCTAAATAACCTACTACCCTAATTCGTGTACAAAATGTGAATCAAACATCCAGTAGTGCCATAGTCATTAACAAAAAAATTAACAAGAATGGACAGACAGAGGTTTGAGAAGTAAAGAGGATGTAAAAAAGAATAGATATCATAGGAAAGATGGAATTACACTGCTTAAGAGCATGAGCCAGGTTATTTTATCAACTTTAGGACCTTGTCGATCCTATCATTTGCAGCTCGCTAGTTATTGACCAATTGCATGTTCAGTTCCTCCACTTGTGCCTTTAGCTGTGCATTTTATTTTTTAAAGCATCAATGGCACCAAGTTCCTCACATCCATCTGCACGCTTTTGAATCTCAGTCCTTAAAATTGAGTTCTCAGTCATCGACCTTGCAATTTTGGCATTGGCCTGCTTGTGTGCATTAATCAAGCTCGAGATTGTTGAATTGCTCCCAATTCCTTCCTTATTGGGCACGCATTCACACTTCTCAAGGGTAACTAGAGAGAATATTTATTTTTTCGTTCCTAGTTGTTTTGCCGACCCCGACTCTAATATGCTCAAAGACCTTGATGAGAAAGAAGTCGTAGGCTAGCTCATGCCTACCATCTTTGACAGTGACAATCTTCTTCATATGCTCTATCATGATGGCTGACAGGCTAATAGGGTGGAAGTTGGCCAAGACTTCAATGAGGAACAGATCCTGGATTGCAACCATTGATCTTCGTTCATAGCGGGGCAGTAGTTCCTTGTTTACTAGATCAAAGAGTAGCTAAAACTTAGGCTTGAGTTCTTTCTTGTAGACTCTCCTCCCGAGCACGTTCCCTTCCTGTTTGGCCATGAGATTTAAGAATTTTGCTAAGGGTGATTCCCCTTTAACATATTTTATGTCCTCGATGGGAACTTCTAGAATGTCACCAAGTATTTTCTCATCCAGACTAAATTCATTTCCATTTACACTCACCAACAAGGAGTCGTCAGTGACAAGCAGACTACTGTAAATTGGACAATTTCATCTTCAAACATACTTGGAACTGGAGGTTTGGAAAGATCACTCCATTTCTGGAACTCAACTATTTCCACCGTCTCCTTTATCCCAAACTTTTAAGCTATTTTCGGGTCAAACACTCTCATTTAGTACTTTTTGAGATTTCAAATTTGCTATTTTCCCCACAGACACTATTACTGACTTTTGTTTCTTTGGAGGGGAACTGAGTTCCTCATCAACATATGCTTTTCTTTTGCGAGGACGATGAGTCTTCTTCTCTAACTACGTGTCTACAACATTAGGATCATGTGCACTATTTTTTGTAGTCTTTCCTTTTCTACCTTTTTCTTTCTCAACCTTGTCACTATCAGCACCAGGTCCCTACGTGACCCCCGCTGACTTGCCATTATTCTTTCTCTCAAGTGGAGTCTCCTCCACCTCATCTTCTTCATCAATATCTACCTCTACCGAATTTTTGGGTTCCACATTTCCTTCATTCAACAATGATCTTTTAACAATACGCCTTCGGTTCTGGTGTTTTCCTTTTGCCTTGTTTTCTTCTAGAGCAGATTCTACTTAAGTTTGACGTCTTTGTCGAGTTGTGGGTCCCTTCTTCGCAATATGCTTACGAACAATTGGTGCACCTTTTGGAGATACCGCAAACTTTCTTTTAAACACAAGGTCCAAAGGCACTTCATTGTCATTCTTAGCCCCCTTGAAGGACTATCAGTGTCAGGTTCCTTTTTTGTAGTAAACTTTCCTAGGGGTACAGATAAGGTAAGCCCGAGTAGGGTGTCTACATCTCTTTGAAAAATAGGTATTCCATCCCATACATGATATGCAGTATGAATAGGGGACTCAGATTCCCCAGGGACCTGTTCCCTCAACAGTTTTCCCACTCTTTAGTTTATTCATGGTCTCCAAGAACCTAAACACAACCTCAACGGCTTCACGACTTCACTTTCTAGAATGTTAGACCCTCTCTTTTCACCTTCACAAAAATTTCCATCAAACATCCGGCCAATAGAGGACTTAAAGTGCCTTTTGTCTAAAACCTCACGTGATTTACTAACTAAGAGAGTAGTACCTCCTGGTTTATATGAAGGTTCAACAACCTTTTCTCATTCCTTTTCAACACTATTCACAGAACTCGATTGTCCAGATGGTTCATCCATTTTTAAATTTTCAACCTCTACTTCGATTTGAGGCTGTTGCTAACTAGAGACCTAAGAATTCTCATCATTTTCTTTAAGTTCGACTATGGTACCCATTAATTGAGATACTGAGACAATTTGAGGACTGTCATTTCACAGGAATTGCTTCTCAGGAGCAAAAGATAGTGAGTCAAGAAATAATTTCTCTGAGTTTGGTTTTTCCAACTCCGAGGATGATCATGATCAGCGAGAGTAGATGTCATGGGAGACACTCGGTTTGAAATGGGAGAATTTGAGAGTGAGTTTGAAGGGATTGTGTCAGATGGATTTGGGGGATTTGAAGACAAAGCGGTAGGGTTGATTGTAGGAGAGTTTGGAGATGGAGAATCGAAGTTGCGACATGATGAATTTTTTTGTTAGAGTATGCGAAGAGAAATGATATTTCTATAAGGGTGCTTGAACAAGGGAACATGACGAGTGTGTTTGATTATATATATATATATATATATATAGAGAGAGAGAGAGAGAGAGAGAGACAGAGAGAGAGAGAATAGTGAAATGAGAGTTGGATTAAGTGAGGAAGGTATAAGTGACAGAGAGAAGGAACCGATTGGGATTGGATGAAGATGAATAGATGCAACGTTATAGTTTTTCCTTGATTTTTGGACCAGTTCACGATCGGGCAGAGTTTAGGAGGGAGAACATTTTAATGATGTGGCATCTAGGCAGTTTAAACAACACATAAGTACTGATTAGACTACTAACCTAAGTCACAGAGACCAAGTCCATTGACTTTTTCTGAATATAAAGACAATCTCTGAAAGATGCAATGTCACTTATTCTTGTATAATCTTGAGATTGCCATGTGTGCATACCTGTAATAGTATAGAACTGAGTTAGATGTCACCAAAGAAAACTTTTAGCATGTGCCTATTTTCTTAACATAGCCAATCATTGAGGTAGCTTATAATGAACAAACTATTGATCTTGATCAATCTCAGTTCCAAAGCGATTCCTTTTAGAGTGTTCCCTACTCAGTGCTTTGGTGAAAATGCCTGCTACCTGATCCTCCGTTTTCAGAACTTCATATAAACCACCCTTTTCAACCTTGTCCCTTGTGTGGTGGTGCCTAGCATCAATGTGCTCAATTCTTTTGGGTTAGGTTGTATTCTTTGCCTTATTTGAGTGCACTTGTATTATCACATAACAAGGGCATACATTCTCTAACCACACCAAATCCTCAAGTTGTTATTTGATCCAAAGCAGTTGGGCACAGTAAGAGGCAACAACTATATGTTCAGGTTTTGCAGCATAAAGACTCACTGAACTTTGCTTTTTTGTCCTCCAAAAGATTAAGCATGATTCAAGAAAGTGAGCCATTCAAGAGGTGCTCTTTCTATCCGTCAGAAATCCAACATAATCAACATCTTCATATCCAACTAAGTCGAGATTATCTTATAAGGAATAGACAAGGGCCAGGACTTGAGTCCCTTTAAGATACCTCATAATTCCTTTTGCAGCCTTCAGATAGGATTCTTTTGGACTTGATTGAAGTCTTGACCATAGACCATTTCTAAATATAATATAAGGTCTTTTCAACAACTCTTTGATGTACCTTTGTTGACTAATCATAGTTCCTTCTGGAGTTAGCTTAACCTGATACCTACGATAGTTCTATTGCAAGGTCAGGCTACCAGGTGCTATACTTGGTTCCTTTCAAACTGATGAAGCTCTTTTTTGCATCACTCAGGATGACCAGTGCTTTGAGGATCAGGTTCTGAAGAGTGTACTACATCATTGTCTTCACCATAGACTGCATCTTCATGATTTGTTTGTCCAGACACCTGTGTACTTGATACTGTTTTAGTGATCCGATGTTTAGCTTCATAAGAAATAATATAGGCACCACATTACTACGTGCTTCTTAGAGACTCTATATCATCATCTTCCTTGACTTGGCTTATCAGATCAGTCATTCTATTTGAAATCTCAATGACCTCATCAGGAGTCTTTGAAGATTCCCACCTCCAGCTTCATCATTTTGCATGTATTTTTCAACGATGTCAGTTGACTCAATGAAGATCACATGAACACCCTCCTCAACACATTGAATTCTTAAGTTGTATACTTTGTGGTGTTTGATCGTGCACCATATTCTTTGTCCTGAAGAAAGATCTGACCTAATTTCCTTTAACACTAACATCACACGCCTTGTGATCATTGAACTTAGTTTTTGGTAGTCCATGAACCAGGTCCTTCATAGTCAGCTTGTTCAGTAGTGAAAAGCTTGCATGCCCCATCCATCTGTACCATATAGATATTCTCCTATCTTTTTGCTATAACGACCACTTCTCTGAATTTGGTGTTGGTGATAGTGCATGAAGTTTGTAGGAATATTTCTTCATTTTCTCTATCATAGATTTTAGAGACACTTAGCAACCTGTACTTCACACCATCCACATAATACACATTTTCAATTTATATGAGAGGGTGTCTTGTCAAACTTGCCTATGCCAAGAATCTAACCTTCTTTGACATTTCCATAAGACACATTCCTTTCTTGACAGCCTTGAGTGAGAGACTTTTCAATACTTCCAATCATATGCTTCGAGCATCCACTATCCATGTATCACTTTGACTGCTTCGTCTCACTCCAACCTATAAATAGTGTCACTGATTAGATTTAGGAACGCAAATCAGCTTGGGTCCCTTTGAATGATAAAAAAGGTGAATCATACTTCCTCTGGTCCATGCAGGTAAACCAGTTTTTCTATGTCGGGGATCGGATCCCTCTATTCTAGACCTCATTTTAACAAGCTTCATATTTTTCTGAACATCTTGGATTCTGGCTTTGCATGCACTTTCGTAATGACCAAGGGGTTGGCTCACACAAGAACTAAGTCCCACACAATGACCAACTAAAAGTAGACACACACAAGTGAATACAATTATCTATTGAGTAAAAACTCACTTTTATACATCAATCAACTCTAAATTTTACAATGGCCTAAGGCCTCTATTTATAGTACAAAATAGACTTCTAGAAAGCAAATGAAAAGACACAAACTAATACCTAGTGTGAGCGCATTTGGATTGACTTGGTGACCAAGGGAGTTCGGCCAATCCTTCCTCTTTCCTATGCTGAAATTGTTGTCTCCTATGTAATAATATTCATGAACATGATTCTGCCAACAATCTCATCTTCTTGGAATGTGTTGGAAGCTTCCATTATTGGTATTTGTTTGGATGATCAATTCGATCAACACTTGCACTTCCCCTTGGCCGATTTTGAGTTTGTTAGTCCATAAATTCTTTCCTTAAAATCCCCATCTTCTAGATGTCCCTTGTCCTTGCCAACTTGTCATCCAACTCACGGCCTAGTCACCCCTTTGGAAGACTTTTTGGCCTAGTCGCCTTATTGGAAGACTCTCGGCCTTGTCACCCTTTACATGGCTTATTAATTGTGTCCTAAGGTAGTTATTACGTGGCATACTATGTCCTAAGCTAATAGCTAAGGTAGTAAGTAAAAGATAAGCTAAAAGAAAAGCATGGTCTTCGGCTAAGACCTACATACAAAGCTGAATATAAATATGTTCTTGAATCTTCACGTAACAAGTCCAATTCCATTCCATTTCCCATTCCATAATAAGCACATTATCATAGGTTGATCTACCATCTTTGGAATTTTGAACTTATCCACTCGAGGACCAAATTGGAACCTTGAGCTCCTGGGGATTTTTACAACAATCTCCCCTTCTTTGAAAGAATCTGTCCTCGAATTCTCGTAATTTAAATATGAGGATAAGCTTTTAACATGAAATGTTGAACCTCCATATGCACCCGAAAGATTTTTGTTGTAGGTGCTTCTCTCAAACCGGACCAAGGTCTTGCAAGGGCTATCCGTCCTTGGAATTAGATTGTTTCTTCCTTCCGTAAGTGTAGTCAAACCACACGGTCCGAATACAATCCAAACCAAACCTAGCCAAACAAAACGTTCCCTTTTGTCCAAGGTTCTCACCAAATAAAATTCCATGTGGTAGGTACAAGACTTAACCCGTGTGCCCACCAATCTTCCACTAAAGAAGGCAATGGATCCCTTATCTTGAATTGAGCTGGTACCGATACCAACTCTTTTAACAACACGGACTACTCCTACTTGTAACTCAACCTTTGGAATAAAGGCAGTAAAAGGACCACAGACTTGGATGGAATGTTGGCAAGAAAAAGTCAAGTCATGTGTGTTTCTTTCCCCACTTACATTGGTACGCTTGGATGGGATATTTTCCATTGTGTATGGATTCTTATATGTGCTTTCGGGTGAGGTTATGGATCTAATGAAGGGTGAGAGTATTTCGTGCACACAGCTCATGGAAAAGCTTGGAAACAATCGTGATCCAAGTGGCACCACAAATTCCTCATCTAGTGGTTTTTGTATCCATTGTTTCACTTCTTTAACCCCAAACGGCTTATCTTCACAAGATTGGGGATTGAATAATGAACCTTTTGGAAATAAACCAATAGTAGATTCAGTACTTCCCATTGGTGGTGGGACGGTTCTAAGATCATCCATACATATATCCTCAAGAAGTTCCTTCACGGGTTCTCTTGGATTTGCATCTCCCCTCGTGTCTCCGCCGAAACTTTCCTCGCATACCAATGAGTGCATATGACTCCTCTTCTTTGATTCCTCATCCATCCTCCGTGCATCAAGTGAGAGAGCTTCGTCTTTGCATTTCATCGCACTTCGGATTCTCATGGCCTTCACCTCACTAGGTGACATTGTCAACAACCGGATTTTCTTGTCATTACTCCGAAGAGAATAGTTATTTCTCTCTCTATCATGTTGCACCTTTCGATCAAGTTGCCATGGTTATCCCAGTAAAATATGACATGCATCCATGGGGAGGATGTCACACCATATGTTATCTTCATATGTTTCAATTCGAAATCTAACAAAAGTTTTTCTTATGATTCTTAGCTTTTCATCTTGGTTCACCGATTGGAAAGTGTACGGGTTAGGATGCTTGCGGGTGGGTAGTTATAACTTGTCCACAATTTACATAGAGGCCAAGTTTACACCACTTCTTCCATCAATAATCATGTTACACACTATCTTTTACTTTACATCGTGTGTAAAATAGTTGAACTATTTGAGTTTCCTCATGTGTTTCAAGCTGATCCTCCAACACATGTTGGAGTACTAAATCTTCATGCCTTGGGCTATTTTTCACAACCCCGGATTTAACATTATTTATCACGGCATAACCCGCAAATTCCTTTCTTATGGCTTGAGCACGTTCGACCAAAACGTCACATGCGATCCTCCAATACTCTTGTTTTGAGTAAGTCATAGCGTTGATGCGTGGGACGGGAACGCTTGGCTCTGATACCAATTTGATGTATATAAGGAGGGTGTTGATGTGTAAGTGGGTCAGGTGTTGGGTATATTTATGTCGACCCAAAAACAGGACTTAAAAAGTGGTTCTCGGGTTGGCCGGATAGGGAGGTATTTGGTGGTTGTTTCGGGTAGTTGTGCTTGGAAACGGACTTAGGCATTTTGTAGGGTTGTTATAGACACGTTGAGAGTTGTAGTGGTGGTCGGGGTTTGATGGTTTGATGGTGGAGGGTGTCGGAACTGAACTAAACCAGTGAGGTTCTGATAAGGATTGACTTTGCGGACTATTTGATGTTGTTGGGTTTGAACGGGGAGGTACGTTTGGTTTCAGGTGTTGGCGTTTATTGTGAGTGTTTATGAGGTGTTGTGGGAGGTGAGGGTGATCAGTATTTGGTGGTACGGACAAGGGTTGCACACGAGTTGCGAATAGTAACCTCAGGTGAGTTTAGGATTGATTTGGTTAAGTGTTGGATCGGTCTGTATGGTTCAAGTGAGGTACGGTCGATATGGTAAGGATAATGGCAAAGGGGTTGTAATGCCTAAGTTGATACCTTGATGAGGGTGACCAATTTAATAACGACTTGATCGGGGTTGCTAAGTACAAGGCCAAATGCAAATCAAGTAAGGATGTTCAGAATCCTTATGATAGACCCTTTGGCTTAGGTTCGGTTGGACAAGATCCAACGTCTACTTACCACCGAAAGGGGTTCCTTAAGTTTGGAATTAGTTAAGTCACACAGTCTTAACCAAGCTTACACAAAAGGGAAACCTTAGCTTGGGTTTAACTAGGTCACACAAGTCCTAACTTCAACTTACACTAAGGGGTTGGCTCACACAAGAACCAAGGCCCACACAAGGATCAACTAAAAGTACACACACACAAGTGAATACAATTAACTATTGAGTAAAAACTCACTTTTATATATCAATCAACTCTGAATTTTACAATGGCCTAAGGCATCTATTTATAGTACAAAATAGACTATTCTAGAAAGCAAATGAAAAGACACAAACTAACACCTAATGTGAACGCATTTGGATTGACTTGGTGACCAAGGGAGTTCGGCCAATCCTTTCTCTTACCTAGGCCGAAATTGTTGTCTCCTATGTAACAATATTTGTGAACTTGATTCTGCCAACAACCTCATCTTCTTGGAATGTGTTGGAAGCTTCCATTCTTGGTATTTGTTTGGATGATCAATTCGACCAACACTTGCACTTCCCCTTGGCCGATTTTGAGCTCTTCAATGTAGCCAAATTAATGAGTTTGTTAGTCCATAAATTCTTTCCTTGAAATTCCCATCTTCTAGATGTCCATTGTCCTTGCCAACTTGTCCTCCAACTCACGGCCTAGTCACCCCTTGGAAGACTTTTTGGCCTAGTCATCTTATTGGAAGACTCTCAGCCTTGTCACCCTTTACATGGCTTATTAATTGTATCTTAAGGTAGTTATTACGTGGCATACTATGTGCTAAGCTAATAGCTAAGCTAGTAAGTAAAAGATAAGCTAAAAGAAAAAGCATGGTCTTCGGCCAAGACCTACATACAAAATTGAATATAAACATGTTCTTGAATCTTCACGTAACAAGTCCAATTCCATTCCATGGAACCTTGAGCTCCCGGAGATTTTTTACATCACAATTGGTCATATAGAAATTGCGGTAGCTTATTTTCTTGCATCTTCAGTGAGGAGGGCTCACCAATGCTTTTGATGATGATCTGGAACTGCAGCCTATTCTGGATACAATTATTTTCTTGTATTTTCATAGTTTAAAACTAAAACAAAATTGATAAACTATAGCCCTGTGTTTGCGGTATTTGGGATGTATTGGCAATGAACACATCAGTTTATTCTGGAACGTGAGTCTCTTTTGGTTATCAATATTTTGAATGGGATCTTTAAACCTCCTTTGGCACATATCTGACACCATCTAGGATATTGAAAATGTTCTGCAGAATGCTTACTGTCGAACTCAACATCGCTATAGAGTAGCCAACCAAGTAGGCAGCAGCGGATGCATTAGCTAAAATGGAGTATTGAAGATCGTCTTTCCAAACACAATTTGTAACTTCTACTCATCAATGATCAATGAAGTAAAAGAATGGAGTATTAGTGCAGGAAATGGTATTCAACTCTTCTACTAATTTGCCACAAGGGCAAGAGCCTTACAGGTTTAATCTTGTTAGAATGACCACAATTAGATACAAATCAAGTAGGAAAATGGGTCTGCTAAATTTTACCCAATTTGGGTGTTGAACCAATTAATTTCTGTAAGGAATAAATGCTGATATTCTTTAACAGTAATTAATTCTTACTTTAATTAAAGAGATCATAAATTAATTAAGCAAAGTCCATATCAATTTGAGCAATAATCTGGAAGCCTTCGTTCGTCCCCCATCTATGTCCATATCATTTTAGTAGTATTAATCCTAAATGAGCCAACGGGAGACAGTTGCTCATGAATTCTTGGTTGTAATACATTATACATCAATTTGAGTAACATTAACGTAAAAGAATAGAAAGGAACATGGTGAAGACAACTTACAAAGATACCCGTGTGACCATCATGTTGCTCTCTAAGACCATCATTGGTGCCAAGTTTTTCACCACCATCAACATGAATTGGACCATAATCATCTTCAAAGTCATCATCATAGTAATTCGAAGGTAACTCCCCCAAGACGTCCAAGACCTCCATTCCATAGTAAATGCAGTTTCCTCCTCTGCACTGATCACCAAAATCTAATCAAGAAACAGAGAAACAATAGTCATGACTACCAATTGCAGACTGCACGAACGCTGACGATGAGTTGGAAAAGATAAACAGTGCTTTCAATTAAATAAAATTCAGAGTCAAAGTCAGGCAATAGGCAGTTTGATGAGAGGCAAAGATTTAGAGATTTTGAAACTAGGAGGAAGTTAAGGATTGTGGTAAAGTTTTCTCTCGTTCTTAAGGCCTCGTTTGTTCTCCAAGGTGTGATTAATTCATGTCCTTCTCATCAAGTGTTATGGATTTAAATTCTCTTATTCTAGACTCTCTTTGTGACGGACACACAAAGGACAGTTTATAGCTGCATGTTGAGAATTGTCATTTTTGTTAGTTTCCTTAGTCTGAACATGCGTTGGTGGTCGTAAGAACAAGGGTGCCTCGTTTGTTCTCCAAGGTGTGATTAATTCAATGATGTGGCAGCGTTAATTATTGCATTTGCTTAATTAATTGTTTTTTACACTAAATATGAAAGAAGGGATCTAAACATAATATCATAAACCACAAGGAAAGTTAGTGTTATAAAATAAAAAGTGAAGGAAGTTGTCGGAAATTATTCCTAATATCAAAAAGCAAAGGGGTAAATTTGGCCCTTTAATTCACCATAGAACTAGAATTTACATATAGTCAAACCTCTCTATAATTGTCATTCGTTATAACAACATTTCATTATAACGGACTGATTTTCTCCGAAATTAATTTTTCATGTTATATTTTACTTCTCTATAACAACAGTGACATTCATCATAGCGATATATGCTTTATAAAATTATCTCTATAACAGTCATACTCAAATATTGTGTAATTATATTTTGGAAGAAATATATTATGTAGAAAACAATTATTAAAATATTTATGATAATTAAAATTTCAAGTATGAATATCTAAAAGAAAAAAAATATTTCCCACCCTCATCTCCCCTCTCTCTTCTTCGTCGGACCCTAATCACCGACATCCCTACGCCGCCGCCGGCGGTCGGCACCACCGAAAACAACCTCACGTCGGAGCTCCGACCACCATCAACACAACCCACAACCGCTACCCCCACTGCTTCACATGCCCTTCTCCCTCTCGTACTCATCTCATATGCTGCTCCGACGAGGAGCTTCTAGTTCCGATGAACCAGAGGAGCCATCAACCAAACAACTACCGCCACGCCCCTCTCCCACTCCTCCCCTCATCACTGTTGGCCCTTGTCGGAGCTGCCATCTCTGGTGAGCTCCCACCAGAGCTCCAGCGATATCACCCACGACCCCTTGCTTTCTGTCGCGCTTCCTCTCTCTTTCTCTGATGACGATGACTTTTTCGGTCGCTCAGATCTGGCATCATCCTCCACTGCGGTGGCTCGGATCTGATCAGAAATTACCTAGATCTAGATCTATTCTTGCTTGATAGAGATCTATCGAAAAACTCATGGAGGTGGTTGAGGTTGGCGATGGAGAAATCGGGAGTGGCAGGCATAGTAGGTGTATAATAGTGTCTATGGGTGTATATGGATGTATATGGTGGTATATGGTTGTTTATGTAAATAGGTGTATAAATATGTATACACCTTCAAACACTTATATACATAATGTACTTGTCTTTGGTATATAAGTGTATAATATTGTATAAAAGTGTTTTTGGGTCAAAGCATTGCAATGCAAATTTGAGCTAGTTTTTGGCAATGTAAGTGAACAAATTGTATATTTTTTAAATTTCCCCTTTATAAATTCTTAATAGACCTATTGGTAGGTGCTCTTACAGGAGCACATTAATAAGGGTCTATGTGGATGCAAAGCTGCCGCTTCAAGAAGTTTGGGTTTAGTTCTATGCATTGGCAAGAGGATTGCAACACAAGTCCTTATAGTGGTTATAAAGGAATAATGTAATGAAATTCATGTGTGAGATATATCCTATTTTACAATATCGTAGTTGGTTCAAAAGGCTTGTTTTACCGGACTATTCAGTTTAATAGAAATTGTATTCTGCTAAATTAAAGTTTAATTGCTAGATACTTTATTTATTGTCACGACCCTAAATCTCATTTGTGCAGTGAGGGAACCTACCCTAACCCGTAGGCAAACTCAACATACATCATACAATACTACGGAATTAAATATGCAAGATAAAGAGGGAGTAATTTAACAAGTCTTATAATAAATACAGAATCTGAATAAACCCCCCAATGATCTAGTAGTCATGAGTACAAGCTCTAAGTACGAATACAAGTTGGAATATAGCAATACATCAGCTGTCTAGAAATAACAAGAACATAACATAAAGATAGAAGGAGTTCCAATGCCGGGGAAGAAGCTGCGGCTCACCCTGGACTCTAATAATCACTCTCCAAGGTTGTAGATCAAGATGCTCTGGTATCGTCTCATGGCTCAGTACCTGCACATAGAGTGCAGCAAGTGTAGAGTGAGTACAAGAAATACGTGTACTCAGCAGCATCGTCGACCGACCCTAGGTGTAACGGTAGCGAGGGTTGGTACTTTCCAATACCTCTGTACTACTTAAGCATAAAATAAATCAGTTAATCAACATAACAATAAGTCTACAGTTCGATAGCGTATAAGTACTCTCAAGTTGTACAAGTCCAACCTAAATCTCATTCAGGGCGTCTAGATCCATCAAGCCTCTATAAACTAACAATATTCCTTCTATCAACCTAAAGATCACAAGTGTAATAGGACTCAATTCGAGCATATACATCATCAATCACATAGTGATATAAATGAATGCAATGTTGAATGATATGTATGAATGCAAGTGGCTATATGTACCTGGTATACACATGGTGTTGCAGTAGCTATCACATGACCTATGAGGGACTCATGAGGTCCATATACCCATTCGATCCCCTCAGATATCAGCTCGGGGGCTGAATGTCATAACCAGTCATCACTCTCGAAATCACATACCATATTTCTTAGTCTGACTTCCTAAGCCTTTCTCAACAATATATATATCAGTAAGCCAATGCCAAGTATATCATGTATGAATGAGATGGATACGTGTAAACCATGCAATCGGCATAATCAGTTTAATCAGCATTTATCAATTACTATTCAAGTGCTTAGACAAGATGTGGCATGATGAATGAATGACAAGTCAAATCAGAATATCATATCAAGTGGCTACAAGCCCAAGTAAACAACAATCATACCAACATAAGCGGATTTATGCACCGCGCCCATGGCCCGAAGGCTAAACACATAAACTCCTTCACTTGCATTGTTCTAGTTTATAAATGACCCAATTAAGGTTCACTGGTACCCATTAGTGATTGTTACCTCACTAATAGGAGACCCCTAAGTTCCCATTACTCCTCTTATTTAATTACATAGCATACCAACACATAAACGTTACACTAGAGTCTAGAAAGTCTCAACTTGCCTGAATCGTGACGAAGATCTCACGCAGTTGCTTTCCCCCTCCACTGAGCCTACTATGATAAATCATATCGAGTATATGAGATTACGGTCGAACATCACTCATAATCCCACAAGCTAGGTTACAAGGGAACCCCATGCCTACATTATGAAAACACAAACTTTTCTATCCAATTAGTATCAATACATGCTAGATAGTCATAATCTCAAGTTAATTTAACAACAAAGTCCAATTGGATCCTTAATTTCATGAAATGGGAAAACACCCCAATTTCTAACTCTAAAGTTGCCCCCAATTCCCAAAAGGGTTTTAATAATGCAATTGGACAAGTAATCTTCATTTACTATTCTAATAAATCAATAGTTTTCAATATTAACAACAACAAACCAATATCCAATTCCCAATCTCGACATACAACTCTCTTATTCTTAACAAGACATTTCTACCATTTTCCCCATTTAAGAAACATGCTCAGGATGGAAACCTAACTAATACACAATAATTAAAGGGAAAGGGTAAGATTATACCTCTATTGATGAACTTTCTCTTAGAACCTTCAAGAATACCCTATTGGTCGAGCTCTAATCCCAAGGAGATTATATGGGGAATGAGAATAACTTTTAGGCCGTTAAACATTATAATTAGAATAGTGATTCTACCCTAGCGAAATTGACTTTGCTGAAGCGGACTCGCGTTGGCTGAAAACCTATTCGCTGAGGCGAGGTCACATAAATCCCAAACCTTCGCTGGGGCGGAAGCCACCTTCGCAGAGGCGCACACGCCCCGGTGAGGGAAATTCTAGGATTATGGAAGAACCTCGCTTTGGCAAGCCAGACCTATAATAGGGAGGACCCACTAAAGCGGTAATAAAGGCGCTAGGGCAGACACCAGACACCAGCAATACCCAGACTCTCCAAATTCTCTGCCAACCACTCAAAACACTCTCGGGACCTCCTAGACACAAAACAAACATGCATTCCTGTCAGAAAACACATTTGAGACCTCCTCCCGCACTCGAATTTCCCAGAAAAGGTCTCTAAGGCTCGAGTTTGACTAAAGTCAACTCTTAAGTTCTAATTCCACAATTTTACAACATAATCCCCAGAACACACCGGGCTGCCTCGGGACCCAAACTGAAGGCTCAACTAAGTTATAAATATCATTCTGGAGCTAATGGGATCGACAAAACTACGAACGGAGCTCGCCTACCCAAAAGTCAACTACAAGTCAAACTCTACTAATCTCTTAACTTGGAATTTCTCAAACTTAACAAAATGGATCCAAATCCTACCCAATTGCCTCAGGAACCATGTCACTCATCCCCTCAAGTCACAAAAAAAGAAACAAAGACTCGAGAAGGGTAATTTAGAGATTTTCAGGCAAAATAGCTAAACCACTTTTCAGGAACGGAGTGACTTTTTGACTTTTCAAGATGTTAATTTGAGATTCTTCATGTATGTAACTTCTAAACCATAATATTAGTAATTTATATTGGTATATTCCATTGTATAGGCTTGAATCCATGTTTGGGAAAGGGGAATAGACTTATGCAGAGAATAAGAGAGTCTTAGGTGGGAATTTGGGGTTAATTAGTGGACTATTATTATGGATATTATAGATTAGTGATGCAATTGACTAGTAGATAATTGTTAATTGACCAATTACATGCTTGACCCTTTTTAAGAATTTGGGGACATTCTAGGGTTTTGAATTGAGGATTTTTGCCTTGTCTTGAAATTGAGGACCCAATTGGGGTCCATTGTTAAATTAACTTTGTATTATGACTATTTAGCATATATGAATCCTATTTGGGTAGAAAAGTTCATATTTTGGTAATGTGATCCCGGGGTTCCTTTGTAAACTAGCTTGGGGATTATGGTATCAACTAGATCATAATCTCATATAATTGATCAGAGTGGGCTTGTGAGGAAGCTCTGCAAAGGGGGAAAGCTATCGCGTGACTTCTTCGACTCTATTCATGCAAGTTGAGACTTTCTAGACTCTAGTATAGCGTTAGGTATTGGTATGTGTTGTAACAAACTGAGGGGGATAATGGGGATTTAGGGGTCGCGTATTAGTGAGGGGACGAGCACTAATATGGGTACCAGGTAAACTTAAATGGGGTAATTAATGAACCAAAAATATGCATGTGAAGGAGTTTATGTGTTTAGTATTTGGGCTATGATTTGCAGTGAAAGAATCTTCTTAGATTGGTATGATTGTTGTTTACTTGGGCTCGTAGACATTTGATATGATATTATAATTTTACTTGTCATGAATTCATCACCCCACATCTCATCTAAACACTTGAATGAAAGCTGATAAAAAATTGATTAAATTGATTATGTTGATTGCATGATGGACATATATCTATATCATTCACACATTCTATTATTAGCATTGGTTTACTGATATATTATTGAGAAACGCCTTGGGAAGTCGGGTTAATGGATATGGTACATGATTATGAGAGTGATGACTGATCAACCACATGAGATGATAATGATCCCGCACCAATTGTCAGATGTGGTGCAGGGGCAGGAAGCGAGGTAAAGGTAGAGACAGGGGTAGATCTCGAGTTGCAACCCTGAGGTTGAGAACCTACAGTTGCTCGAGCTCATGATCGAGTAGAGTCTCTAGGGCCTGAGGCTATTCAGGAGGATGATGAGGTTTATGTTGAGGAGGATGAGAAGAGTCAGGTTGATGGGGTCAGACCGGATCAGATGCCTGTGGTTTTCATTGCTATACAAGTACTTCAGGATACCTTGATTCAGATAATGAGCTTTTTGGAGTCCATAGCTTAGGGTGTCCATCCTGTTAATTCTGATAGATCTCATACTAGGGTCGGAGGATAGACTCATGACCATGCTGTTATGCTTGGATTTCGGATACCAGGGGTTCATTCGGCACTTATTGGGATCCCTCAGTTTATTGGTGTGTCTATACTTGGTCTTGCTACACCTCTAGTTGCACAACCTGCTATGTTTATTAAGAAGAATAAGTTATTTGAGGGATTCACAAAGTTGGATCCTCCCAGATATGATGGGGATCCCGAGGATGATGCTTACGAGTTTTTTATTAGATGTCATAAGAGGTTTCATAACCTCAGAAAAGTGGAGTCCTGTGGTGTTGATTATACTGCTTTCCAGATGGTTGGACTTGCCAAGCAATGGTAGAGGTCTTATCTTGAGTCCAGACCAGCAGGGTCCCCTCTTATGACCTAGGTTTTATTTACCCAGATCTTCTTGGAGAAGTTCATGCCTCACAGTGTGAGAGACAGGACACAGGCTCAATTTGAAGGGTTACGCAAGGGGCGTATATCTGTGACTAAGTATGAGGCGCGTTTCCACACATTGTCTCACCATGCTTTGATGATTCTACCTGATGACGCTGAGAGGGAGAGAAGGATCACCAATGGATTAATATGTCCTCTTCAATTGATTGCAGCATAGATGGCTGCCACAAGTTTCACCTTCCAATAAATTGTTGATGTAGTGAGAGAGGTCGAGTTTATTAGGCATGAGGATTATGAAGAGAGAGTGGTCAAGAGGCCTCATTTTATCACTCATGTGGTTGCCTCGTCTAGAGGTAGGGGTAATCATGGTAGAGGTCATCATCGTTCGAGTGTCATGCCTGTTTTTGCTGCTATGCCTAGATCTGAAAAAGGCCGATCCTCGCGTACTTCTCATGGTTCAGGGCAGTTGACCTTGAGTTCTTACCGGACCTCTGGCCGTGATGGTCATTCTGGTGTTATTTCTTCTTCTCAACCATCGACAGCTCATACACGGTGTTTTGAGTATGGTAATCTTGGGCACTTCAAGAGGGATTATCCTAGACTTGGGTATGGTGGTCAGTCTCAGGGTTTTGAATCGAGATCAGTAGGGAAGCCAGCTAGAGACGGGTCCTAGGGTACTAGAGATGGTGCTCATGGAGGTAGAGGTGGCCCTCAAACAGGTCGAGATGTTGCTCAGTCTGGCTGAGGTGGCCGATGTAGGGGTGCTCAGGTTGCGGGTGATCGTGTCCATTTCTATGTTTTTCTAGGGAAACTCGAGGTAGAGGCCTCTGATGTTATGATCACAAGTACTCTTTCAGTTTGCCATCGACCTGCTACAGTTTTATTCGATCCAGGGTCTACCATTATTATGTGTTTGCCTACTTTGCATTGAGTTTAGATTTGGTGTGTGAGTCTCTAGCCATGCCTATTCATGTTTCTATGCCTGTTGGAGATTCTATAGTGGTAGATCGGGCTTATTTGGGTGGTGTAGTTAAGTTGATAGGGTATGATACTCAGGTAGATTTGAAAGTTTTGAGTATGGTAAATTTTGATCCTATTTTGGGTATGGATTGGTTAGCTCCATATTATGCTATCTTGGATTATTATGCCAATACCGTTACCTTATCCATGCCAGGTATTCCTCAGTTTGTTTGCAAGGGTACTCTTAGCAAGGGTCTAAAGAAAGTGATCTCATTCCTTAAAGCTCAGAAGATGGTAGAAGGGGTGTTTTTCTTAATTAGCGTATATTCATGATACGAGTGCAGAGACTCCTCCATTAGAGTTAGTTCCAGTTCGGGAGTATCCAGAGGTGTTTCCCACCGACTTTCCCGATGTTCCACCAGAACTTGATATTGATTTCTGTATTAACCTAGAGCTGGGCGCTCAACCTATCTCTATTACGCTATATCAGATGGCGCCGACTAAGTTAAGAGAGTTGGAGGAGAAATTGTAAGATATTTTGAGTAAGGGTTTTATTCGACCCAATGTTTCACCTTGGGGTGCTCATATGTTGTTCGTAAAGAAGAAAGACGGGTCTCTATGCATGTGTATCGATTATCGGCAACTGAACAGAGTGACTACCAAGAACAAGTACCCAATACCTCACATTAATGACTGATTTGATCAGTTACATGGTGATTCGGTCTTTTCCAAGATTGACTTGAGGTTTGGTTAACATCAGTTAAGGATTAGGGTTGAGGATGTTCCTAATATGGCCTTCTGGACTAATTATGAGCATTATGAGTTTTTGATGATGTCTTTTGGGTTGACGAATGCGCCTACAGCCTTTATGGAGTTGATGAATGGGGTGTTCAGGCCCTACTTGGATTCTTTCGAGATTGTATTTATCGATGACATCTTGATATACTCACGGAGCGATGAGGAGCACGAGCAGTAGTTGAGGATCGTGCTTGGTACTCTGAAGGAGAAGCAACTCTATGCAAAAATTTCAAAATGTGAGGTTTGGCTTAACTCAGTGGCTTTCTTAGGGCATGTGGTGACCAAAGATGGTATTGTGAGAGATCCCAAGAATCTTGAGGCAGTTAGGGATTGGGTTTGGCCCACTTGAGTCACCAAGGTTCGGAGTTTTATCGACATTGTAGGATATTATCAATGATTTATCGAGGGATTTTCATCTAATATAGCTTCATTGACTAAATTGACCCAAAAGGATGTAGTTTTTCAGTGGTCTGAGAGGTGTGAGGCGAGCTTCCAAAAGCTCAAGACCTTATTAAATACCGCTCAGGTTTTTGAACTTGCTAGTTGAGGGGGAGAGTTTTACCGTGTATTGTGATTCTTTTGAAGTAGGTCTTGGGTGTGTGTTGATGCAGAAAGTGAAAGTGATAGCATATGGTTTGAGGCAATTGAAGGTTCATAAAAAGAATTATCCCATCCATGACTTAGAGTTGGCGGCAATCATGTTTGCATTAAAGATTTGGAGGCATTATCTCTATGGTTCACATTGTGAGGTTTATACCGACCATCGCAGCATTCAGTACTTGTTCAATCAGAAAGATCTTAATTTGAGGCAGCGTAGGTGGTTGGAGATTCTAAAGGACTATGACATGACTATCTTATATCACCCTGGCAAAGCAAATGTTGTAGCGGATTTCTTGAGTCACAATTCGGTGAGCATGGGTAGTTTGGCTATATTGCATGTAGAGTAGTGTCATATGGCTATGAATTTTTAGTATTTGGCCAATCAGTTTGTTAGGCTTGATATATCGGAGCCTGGTATGGTGTTAGTTTGTGGAGGCACGATTTTCCTTATTGGAGCAGATTAGATCCCAACAATTTGATGATGCTCAGTTGTGCAAAATCTGTGACAAGGTGTTGCGAGAGGGAGGCAACTGAGGTTGTAATTGATGGTGATGGTGTCTTGAGGATCAAGGGTCAAATTTGTGTTCCTAGGGTGGGCAACTTAACCTGATTGATCACGAATGAGACGCATAGTTTGAAGTACTCCATTCATCCAGGAGCTACGAAGATGTACTGTGACTTGAGACAACATTATTGGTGGTACAAGATGAAGAGGTACATAATGGAGTTTGTGTCCCGGTGTTGGAATTGCCAGCAAGTGAAATATGAGCACTAGAGGCCTGGTGGTGTGCTTCAGAGGATGTCCATTCCTGAGTGGAAGTGGGAGCGGATTGCCATGGATTTTGTGGTAGGATTGCTCCTTACCTTGGGCAAGTTTGATGGCATATGGGTCATTATGGACAGGTTGACCAAATCTGCCTATTTCATTCCAATTCAAACGACTTATAATTCAGAGAAGTTGGCTAGGATCTACATTCGAGAGATAGTCTGATTGCATGTGTGCCCATTCCTATCATTTCTGACTGGGGTACGCAGTCCACTTCTCACTTTTAGTGGTCTATGTAGAAGGAGTTGGGTACTAGAGTGGAGCTTAGTACAACATTTCACCCTCAGACCGATTGCCGGTCTAAGTAGACTATTCAGGTTCTCGAGGACATATTCAGTTTCTACCCTTAGCGGAGTTTTCTTACAACAACAGTTACAGTTTGAGTATTGATATGACACCATTCGAAGCCTTGTATGGTAGAAGATGTCGTTCTCCCGTCAAGTGATTTGATGTTTTTGAGGTTAGACCTTGGGGTACTGATGTTCTAAGAGATTCGCTGGATAAAGTTAAGTTGATTCAGGACTGGCTTCTTACAGCCCAGAGCAGACAAAAATGTTATGCGGACCAAAGAGTTCATCCTTTAGAGTTTATGGTTGGTGTGCGAGTATTGCTGATAGTTTCACCCATGAAGGGTGTGATGAGGTTTGGGAATAAATGCAAGCTTATCCCAAGGTTTATTGGCTCTTTTGAGATTTTGGACCGAGTTGGTGAGGTAGCCTATGAGTTGGCTATACTTCTTGGTTTATCTAATGTGCATCATGTGTTCCATGTGTCGATGCTGAGAAAGTATGTTGCTGATGATTCTCACATGGTTATATGGGATTCAGTGACGTTGGATCAGAATCTAGCTTATGTGAAGGGCCCCGTAGCTATTCTAGATATGTAAGTCAGAAAGGTGAGGTCTAAAGAGAGCTTTCGTGAAAGTGGAATGGAGAAATTGTCCAGTAGAGGAGGCAACATGGGAGACCGAGTTTGATATGCGGTCTAACTACCCCGAGATATTTGAGGGTCCAGGTATTTCCTTTTATTCACCATTCGAGGACGAACATTTGTTTTAGTTGTACCTGATGTAACGACTCAAAAAGTCATTTTCCTTATTTTGCCTAGAAATCCCAAAATTACCCTCCCCAAGCCTTTATTTGCTTGTTTGTGACTTGAGGAGATGGGTGGCATGGTTCTCGAGTTGATCGAGTAGGTTTCGGACCCATTTTGGTAGGTTTGAGAAATTCCAACTTAAGAGAATAGAAGAGTTTGACCCATAGTTGAATTTTTGGTAAATGCACTCCGTTCATAGTTTCGTCGGTTCCATTAGCTCCGGAACAATGTTTATAACTTAGTTGAGCCTTTGGTTTGGTTCCCGAGGCAGCCCGGTGAGCTTTGGGAGTTTGGTTGTAAAATTGTGGAATTTAAACTTAAGAGATGACTTTAGGCAAACCTGAGCCTTGGAGACCTTTTCTCGGTATTTTGAGTGCACTAGTGTGTCCAGTATGTGTTTTCTAATAGGAATGCATGTTTGGTTTGTGTTATTTGGCTTCCGAATGATTTCTGAGGGTTGATTCGAAGTTGGAGAGAAAATAACAAAATTTGGTGTCTGCTATTCTGGTTTCCTTCTTCGCTATTGCGAGGGAGGGAGCGCGATCGCGAGCCTTGGTAAAACCAGGCTTTCGTGATCGCAGTGACAGTGGTCGCGGTCACATGGACGCACATCTGGGCTGAGGTGAGTTATGGTGTTTCACGGTCGTGAGGTCTCTTCCGCAATCACGAAGAGTAATTTAGGGTCGGGTGGGGTTAAGCCTATGCGATTGCGATGAAGGCACTGTAGCGAACAGTGTTAAGACCCTAGTTCGAATCTTTTGTCCCCATTTCCATTTTCCATGTCCTTAAGCAAGATTTTGGGGAGATTCAAGGTGTTAATTCGAGGTTCTTCATCTACGTAGCTTCTAAACCCTAATTTTAGTCATTTATCTTGGTATATTCCATTGTATAGACTTGAATCCATGTTTGGAAAAGGGGAACAAACTTATGTAGAGAATAAGAGTCTTAGTTGGGAATTTGGGGTTAATTAGTGGACTATTGTTATGGATATTGTAGATTAGTGATGCAATTGACTTGTAGATGATTATTAATTGACCAATTGCATGCTTAAACCCTTTTTAAGAATTGGGGGAAATTCTAGGGTTTTGAATTGGGGATTTTTGCCTTGTCTTGTAATTGAGGACCCAATTGGGGTCCGTTGTTAAATTAACATGGTATTATGACTATCTAGCACGTATGAACCCTATTTGGGTAGAAAAGTTCGTATTTTGGTAATGTGGCCTCGAGGTTTCTTTATAAACTAGCTTGGGGATTATGGGTATCAACTAGACCGTAATCTCATATAATTGATATGATTGATCAGAGTGGGCTCGTGAGGAGGCTCTATGAAAGGGGAAAGCTATTGTGTGACTTCTTCGGCTCTATCAAGGAAAGTTGAGACTTTCTAGACTCTAGTGTAGTGTTACGTGTTAGTATGTGTTGTAACGAACTGAGGAGAGTAATGGGGATTTGGGGATCCCGTATTAGTGAGGTCACGAGAACTAATACGGATATCGAGTGAACTTAAATGCTGTATTTGATGAACTAGAAATATGCATGTGAATGAGTTTATGTGTTTAGCCTTTGGGGTGCGGTGAAAGAGTCCGCTTAGGTTGGTATAATTGTTGTTTACTTGGGCTTGTAGCCATTTGATATGATATAATAATTTGACTTATCATGCATTCATCATTCCACATCTCATCTGAACACTTTAATGGAAGTTGATAAATATTGATTATGACGATTGCATGGTGTACGCATATCCATATCATTCATACATTCTATCATTGGCATTGGTTTACTGATATATTATTGAGAAATGGCTTGGGAAGTCGGGTTAAAGGACATGGTACATGATTACGAGAGTGATGACTGTTGATGACACTTCAGCCACAGAGCTGGTATCCGATAGGACATTCCGGATGGGTATATAGACCTGATGAGTCCCTCGTGGGTCACGTGAAACAGTTACTGTAGCAGCGTGTGTATACCGGGTACATATGGCCATTGTATACATACATATCATCTGCATTGCAGTCATTCTCATTTTGATATGTATTAGATGTGTGTACTCGGTGTTGATTTCTGATATACAACTTGATCTTGTAATTTGATAGAGGAAATATTGGTACTTGAGACTCGTAATTGTTGTTAGGTTGAGTCGTGAGGCTTGATGGAACTAGACGCCTGATTATAGGTTTTAGGATGGATCTTGTACAAACCTGAGAATAGGGGAGAACTTGTACACTACTCAACCATAAATTTATTACTAGGTTGGTTAACTGATTATATTATGCCTAAGTGACTAACTAGTAGAGAGGTATCGAAAAGTACCAACCCTCGCCACCGTTATAGCTAGGGTCGGTCCACGATGCTGCTGAGTACACATGTTTTTCATACTCACTATACTCTTGTTGCACTCGATGTGCATGTACTGAACCAGGAGGTAACGGAGCAGCTGATCGTGCTTAGTCCGTGGTGATAATTTGGAGACTTCAGGGTGAGCCGTTGATCCATTCGCGGCACTGGAGCGCTTTATCAATCTTTATCTTTCCGTCATTTACTTTCAGACAGTGTTGCTATTTCAATTCATAATTGTATTCATATTACAACTTTGTACTCATGACTACCAGATATATTGGGGCTTTCTTTAGACTTTATATTTCTATTTAAAGACTTGCTAATTACTTCTCTTCTAATTATTTAATTTCCATATTTATTTTTGCATGTTCTTATGTTTTATGAGTAGGGTTCGCCTACGGGTTAGGCTAGGTGCCCCTACAGTATGATGGGATTTTAGGCCGTAACAACAAAACTATAGCAAGTCAATGGCAAACTGAAAGAGTACTTGTGATCACAGCATTAGAGGCATCTGCCTCGGGTCTGCCTGAAAATGCATAGAAATGACCACTATCACCCAAAGTATGAGTACCCCCACGTCCACCACCTCAGCTAAACTGAGCATCACCTCGACCTAAGTTTTTGTGCAACCTCTCATGATAGCTAATAAATAACACATATGCATCATCCTCGGGATCCTCATCATATCTGGGAGACAACTTCCTGAACCTTTCGAACATTTTTTGCTCATTGATAAACATAGCAGGTTATGCTGCTAGAGGTGTAGCAAGACTAGGTACAGTCAGACCTAAGAAGTGAGGAACCCCAACAGGTGCCGGATGAACCCTGGTGTTCGAAATCCAAGCATAACAGCATGGTCAGGAGCCTATCCTCCAACCCTAGTATGAGATACATCAAAAGTAATCGGCTGAATACCATGAGCTATAGACTCCAAGAAAGATCATCATGAGAACCAAGGTATACTGAAGCACCGGTGTGGCAATGAAACTCGGGGGCATCTGATCTGGCCCTGTCCCATCAGCCTGAACCTACTCATCCTCATCAATCTGAATCTCATCATCCTCTGAAATAGCCTCAGGCCATGGAGACTCTACTTGGTCACAAGCTCGAGAAACTGCAGGTGCTCGGCCTCGGGCTATAACTTGAGGTCTGCCTCTACCTCTACCTCGCCCCTTTCTCCGCGCACCACCTCTGACAACAGGTGCTGGTGTAGGTGCGGGATCCTAATCTCCTCCTGCAACTGATATAGTCCTCACCATCTGTGAGAAACAGTGAAACTGAGAGATTTAGGATTCAATCATAATCGAATCACATAAAAGAATGAAAGAATTGAAATTTTCTAAATGTCTTATAGCCTCTCGAAGATAGGTACGGAGCTCTTCGTACCGATTCGCAAGACTCTACTAGACATGTTGTGTACTCATAAGACCATTAACCTAGTGTTATGATATCAATTTGTCACGATCCCAAATCTCATTTGTGTCGTGAGGGCACCTACCCTAACCCGTATCCGAACCCCACATACATCATACAATAATGCGGAATTAAATGTGGAACATAAAGATAAAAATAAGGAATAAATTAACAAGTCTTATAATAAATAAAGAATCTGAAGAATACCCCCAATGATCCAGTAGTCATGAGTACAAGCTCTATGTACGAATACAAGTCTGAATATAGTAATACATCAGATGTCTAGAAATAACAAAAATAGAACATAAAGATATAAGGAGTTCCAGTGTCGGGGAAGAAGTTGTGGCTCACCCTAGGCTCCAATAATCACACTCTCCAAGGCCAAATTTGAGCCTGAATTTGTAACTTCTCTCCTTCATATTGTAGTAAGCGATGCATAATCTATTGCTCATTCTGCAATGATTCTACCTCTTCATGGTTAGTAGAATCCTGAATCTCCTTAGGATCTGAATTAATGATAGAGTTTAGGAATGCAAAAATCATATTGCAACCTCTTTCTTCCCCAACATGCATATCTTGCACAACGTATTCAGGCTCATATTTGTCCTTACGTTTGGTAGCGAACAGTAGAAATTATTGGAGTTCCAAATCATTTAGAAGGAATAATCTATTTTTATTGTTGTATGAGCACATTTCTTGATAAAAAAAAAATTGTTACTTAAAAGCTTCTTCACTTCCTCCTGCACATCATGAGTAATGTCTATAATTTCCATAAGGACAGTTTCAGCCATAACAGAAAATGTAGTGCCTCTCCCAAAATATCATTCAGTCTCTTGAACTTTTTGTTCAGATCATTAAAATTATTCTTGATTTCTAGTGGCAATACATCGTGGACCCATGTATATATCATCTGCTAATACACGACCAATTAATGTGGGTGACACACGATGACATCTTTCAGCCATGTCATTGGAAATAGCCCTACACTTACTTTTCTTTGGGAATATCCCATTGAACCAAACATCTTCATCGATGTAAGAATTAGCAGTTATCAAAATCTTAACCATCTCATCTTTCCACTTCATACTACTAGATACAACAGGCTGTTTGTCTTTATTCTTCTTCCATCGTGTACGCCGATATATAACGGGTTATTTCTTCTTCCATCATGTACGCGATATACAACTGGCTATTTCTTATTTCATCGTGTACACCGATATACAATTGGTTGTTTCTTCTTCCATCGTGTACACTGATATATAACTGGCTATTTCTCTTAACCACGTATAGTGACTTCTCCGATAGAAGCCGCAACATCCTTTGGTTTTAGCAACATGTAAGACATGAACCAACAAGTGCAGTCTCTAGATGCTATTGGAGATGTCACTATACATGGTGAAGACAGAGAACCAGTTGTATATTGGCGTACACGATGGAAGAAAAATATCCAGTTGTATATCGGTGTACACGATGAAAGAAGAAACAGCCAGTTGTATATCGACGTACAAGATGGAAGAAGAAACAACCAGTTATATATTGGCATACACGATAGAAAAAGAATAAAGAGAAACAGTCAGTTATATATATTCGTATGAAATGGACAGATGAGATGGTTAAGCTTTTGATAACTGTTGTTCCTTACATCGGAGAAGATGTTTGGTGTAATAAGATATTTCCAAAGAAAGGTAAGTGGATGGCTATTTCTAATGTTATGACTGAAAGAGGTCATCGTCTCTCACCTCAGCAGTGTGAGGATAAGTTTAATGATCTGAACAAAAAGTTCAAGAGACTAAATGATATTCTAGTGGCACTGCATATTCTATTATGGCTGATCATGACCTTATGGAAATTATGGACCTGACTCATGATGTGCAGGAGGAAGTGAAGAAGATTTTAGGTAGCAAACAATTATTTTATCAACAAATGTGTTAAAAAAAATCAGAATATATTATTCCTTCTAAATGATTTGGAACTCTAGCAATCTTTATTGTTGGCTCCCAAACGTAAGGACAAGTATGAGCCTGAATATATTGTGCAGGATATGTCTGTCGGGGAAGAAAGAGATTGCAATATGGTCTGTCCATCCCTAAACTCTATCATTTATTCAAATCCTAAGGAGGTTTAGGATTCTACTAACCATGAAGAGGCAAAAACATTGCAGAATGAGCAACATATTATGCATCGCTTACTACAGTTGGAAGAATAGAGTTTACAAATTCGAGCCCAAATTCTGGAATTAGAGAAGCAGACAGTCAAGTGTCTGAGGTTCCGCCGCAAAAAAGATGGAGAGCTACAAGAACTGAAGTTGGAAAAAAAGGCTATGATGCTTTATAACGAGGGAATGACACTTGAGCTCAAGCGCTGTGAAACAAATCTCCTTCCTGAATAATGTATCAGCATATGTTTTAGCAAGGCGACAATAACTGGTTCCTTCTTTATGTAATCCATTTCCTATTACCCTTAGAACGTACTTGTTGTTCCTTGTTTCCTATTCTCTTTCTTTTGGTGTAAGACATTCAAAATCGTAACTTGTACGGTGTCATAGTTATTTTATGGCACTTTGTTGGGACGTTTTCTGCATGATATCTTTACTATATTTATTGTTTTTCTAGTTTCTGATAGCCTTACCCACTGCCATTGTGACTCCTTTAAATCTCTCCCACTAGTTTTCATCATCGATGCTATTGAATCTTTTACTGCTTTTCCCTTACAAGGTACGAGAGTTGAACCTCTGTCATGACTCAAATCAGAGGGTCATGACGGACATCCGGACCTTACCTGCCGAGCACCACTCTTCACATACCTACCAGCTAACCACAATCGATTATTTTCCACAAGGGCCATAACCAAATGGTCTGCCGACACATACATCACAGCCGACAGGGCCATACACCACTACTATACACATGACAACTGTTTACAAGCCTTTAAAGAATACATGACATCACAAGGACGGGACAAGACCCCGCCGTACCTATATGCGTATGCAAAAATACTGTACCACGACCAAACTGCAACTCTGACACAAATAAAGTGCTCCAACATCAGCTGAACCAGCAACCTACTAGCATGAACCGTCACTCTCTTTAACTGAACCTGCAGGCATGAAACGCAGCGTTCCCCGACAAAAGGGACGTTAGTATGACTGATGTACTTAGTATGTCAGGCACGAACAATAGCATAACAGGAATATAACAATAAAATGAAACTGAAACAGCCAACAACAACAGCTGGCAGAACGGCTGACCAACAATAAATGCCTCCGAGGGCCCTAATACATATGCCTAAATGTTATGCACAATGCAAATGCGGTATACATATAAATATTGGCCACACAAGGGCATAGTCCTTTCCATAACAGCCTCCGTGGGCATCATTTCATTATCATATTGGCCACACAAAGGCATCAATATTAGCCTCACATGGGCATCTTTCTTTTCGTGATATCTGTACCAGCTGCAGGTCGTGACGCATATATAATGCCTTCCCTTTTCCCCATCCCTACATATATATATTGATACCATATAGTAGTGTATATAACACATGTGGGTCCAGGGTAATACATGAATATAATGCAAATAAAAATGCATGAATGACAATAAAACATTCTGAATTTACCGGATGACATAATATCCTTGTACCTTCGGCTAACATAGGGAGTATCAACATCTTTGCCACATACCTCAATAAGGATTTAGGAACATATTTAGACATGTTTTTAACATAGGAATCAATAATACGAACATTCCTTAACTACTAAGAGTAGAGTAATTTATGGAATAATATCACGGTTACGTTTCGTTAAATGGAACATGTCAACAGAAAGAAATAATTTGCCTTAAAATACCTTTAAAAAGGGACATGGTCTCAAAATCATTTTCATCTGCCCACGTGTAGTATCATGTTCTTATCAGTGGGATTTTTTTTTCACCAAGTGCATCGATCTGTTCATTTCAAGATGTAGTATCTATTTCTCAAAATGTAGCAGCACCTTTCAAGATACGGTACTTCAAAGTTTCAGAAGTTCAACACCAAAAATAATTTTGAACCAGAACTTCCTCAAGACTTCCTTTTCCCTTTTGGCCCGTGAGTTCCACACCGCTAAGGATTCTTATGAGATATATATTCATCTTAAAGGTGTCCACCCACCTCTTCAAATATTTTCATAGTCATTTGTTGCAATTGGTACTAAGGAAACACGTGGAAACATAGTAATTAACATGATACTTATCCCCTTATCCACTAACACCATAATTAATCAATTGCCAAATACATAATTTATTGACCTCAATTCACATAAATTTTAATGACTTATAAAACCTTCATATACTCAATGTCATAATCATGCGATATAACACTAGTCCGTAGCCTATTTTTACCAAATACCAACTATTATTTTCGATCCCCGCCATCACACTTGTTATGTCCAAAATTATTTCGGGACCACATCCATTTATATACTAAGCTCTTCCTTTGCGTACGTGAATACAACATCAATATCCAATGCTTGGGTCTATTTACATACACCTAGCGAGTCAAACCATGACCCAAAAGTACGGGATGTTACATCCTTCCCCCCTTAGAAACATTCGTCCTCGAATGTTGGGGTGACATATCTAATCCCTGTCACGTCGGCCGAAAACACAACCATCGCTTCACAGGGCCATATAATATAACATACATCATTATACCAGACCTCACATGGTCACCAAATAGTAATTGTAATAATCTGAAATAGAACTCACCTTATGTTTCTCTCAGAACCTCGGCGTTGGTCTAAAATCAGATAGTTGTTTTTCATCTCCGCTTCCGCCTCCCATATCACCTCTTCCACATTCTTATTCCGTCATAGAATTTTCACGGAGGCTACTTCCTTAGTCCTTAACTTGCGAAGTTGTCGATCTAACATAGCAATAGGAGCTTATTCATATGATAGGTCCTCTGTAACCTTCACCTCGCCAATTGGTACAATTTGAGAAGGATCACCGACACACGCTCTTAATATAGAAACATGAAAAATCGGATGAACAAACTCTAACTCCAAAGGCAAGTCCACTTCATAAGCCACTTGGCTGATTCATCGAACTATACGATATGGCCCAAAAAATTCTGATTCACCTATTTCGAACCATCCGATAGGAGATTTACTTTTTCGTCCATACAAATCCTCGTATGGAGCCATTTTGATACTAGCATGCTAATTGTTATTGTATGCAAACTCAATAAGTGGTAAATGATTATCCCAACTTTCCTTGAAGTCCAATACGTAAATTCGTAGCATGTCCTCGAGTGTCTGAATCGTACACTCAGCATGCCTGTCTGTCTGAGGGTAGAAAGATGTGCTATGATTAACTTCAGTGTTCAATATTCTTAGCGTACAACTTCACATGGTCCTCTGCTAGGTAAGTAGTTTTGACCGCTATGAATTGAGCTAGTGTTGTTAGTCTTTTAAGAATCACCTACATAGAATAAAATTTTTGATAAGGGTGAGGTAAACCCGTAATGAAGTTCATGTTAATCATTTCCCATTTCCACATCGGAATCTCAATGTTCTGAGCCAAGTCACTGGGCTTTTGGTGCTCTATCTTTATCTGCTGATTGTTAATACATCAAGTTACAAACCCCGCAATATTCCTCTTCAAGTCGTCCCATCAATGCATACCTTTGAGATCATAACACATCTTAGTAGATTAAGGGTGAACGAAATATCACGTGCAATGGACCCCCGTCATAATTTTGTCTCGTAATCCTGCTACATTGGGAATACCCGAATGGACCTTCCACCTGAGGATCCTTCTCCCATTATACTCGAAAGTTGCAGTTTTTTTTGTTAAGTATCCTTCCCGATCTTCTCTAAAAATGGGATCTTCATCATGACGTTCCCTTTTTTTCTAGTATGAGGGATGACCCTGCTGTATTCTGAGTCATAGGTCTATCACTTTTTGAATCCTCTAATTGGACTCCCACTTATCTAACCGATGTGTTCCCTCAGGTCAACTTCTGTCCTTAGTCCTCACATTAGTCACGCCGCTTGTGGATGAATGATCCTATTGTCAACTTAGCTTTGTTTACTAACTGGTGTGCTAAAAATTCTCATATTTATAGTATCTCAATCGTAAATACTTTATGGACAATATCATCAAATCTGAAGTGCGTGTATCATGGTAGTTAGCTCTCATTCATGATCTGAAACTTTCTCACTACTCGTAATTATAAGCAACTTCCTTTGACACTTGTTCACCTATTTCCTTACTTGTCGTACTCTTCTTAGTTCTAACATATTCTAGTATACATGCGTAATCTCAAACATTGCTCCTGATTCCAGTCCTTGGCGTTACTACCCCTTAAGGGATGAATTGTTAATTTATTCCCTTATTCGGTACGTGAGAGATTCTGAAGAATTTTGCATTACATGATGTAGGCCCACTATATCCAAACTTGGTCATTATACTTAGATTTGAATTCCTTCACTTGACTCATGGCTATGATTTTCTGTCCATGGCGCTTTGGGAAACGATTTCCTTGATCTCATTAAGCTGTAAACTCATTACGTTATCTATCTCGTAGAACCTTTGGTCATTTCAAAAATGCTCATAGACATTTTTATTTGCCTAACATTTTAAATGTCATTATTTCTTGACATATATCTCTAATATCTACCTTGTATCCATAGGCATAATTGGCCCCTTTTAACATGTTTAGGTGCGAATCTCGAGCTTTACTCACTGTTACTTCCTTTTACATACTTTCTGAAAGGTATGACTCCATATGTTGTGGAATCGATGATCCGTATATTTAGATCCAATTCACGGTGTTACATGATCCCATGACTTATCAAGCTTTCTTATCTTATCATTATTAGATCTCTCATAGATCGAGTGATCATTCGTCTGACCTTTATATTTATATTTCAAGTTGCCTTGGGGAAATCTCTTATCTCAAAGTATTTCTTATACTATCTTCCTGAACATCAGAGGTTCGTCACCTTTAGCCAAAGAGTTCTTATTGTCCCTCCTCTATCATTGGTCCTTACGCTGCTCTGGAGTAATCCTACCTTTATGAAACCTGCATAACTATAATCCCATTCACACTCATCCTTCTTGTCGTAATCCTTCCTTCTATCCGTCATTAAACAAAAAATATTTCTGCATTGATACTTGATCATACCATTCCATTCATACCTATTAACTATTTCCGTATTCCTTACGACCATTCTTCGATTGTTCCATAGTTTTCGTCCTCAATTTCCCCTATCAAGCTATCATTATCCAGAGGTTATTTAGAATTATAACATACTAGCATGCTAATTGTTATTTTATGCAAACTCAATAAGTGGTAAATGATTATCCCAACTTCCCTTGAAGTCCAATACGTAAATTCGTAGCATGTCCTCGAGTGTCTGAATCGTACGCACGACCTGCATGTCTGTCTGAGAGTAGAAAGATGTGCTAAGATTAACTTCAGTGTTCAAACCTTTTTGAAATGATCTTCAGAAACTAGTTGTGAATTGCACACCTCGGTCAGATATAATAGAAATAGGCATATCATGAAGGCGAATAATCTTCTTAACGTACAACTTCACGTGGTCCTCTGCTAGGTAAGTAGTTTTGACCGCTATGAATTGAGCTAGTGTTGTTAGTCCTTTAAGAATCACCTACATAGAATCAAACTTGTGATAAGGGTTAGGTAAACCCGTAATGAAGTTCATGTTAATCATTTCCCATTTCCACATCGGAATCTCAATGTTCTGAGCCAAGCCACCGGGCTTTTGGTGCTCTATCTTTATCTGTTTACTGTTAAGACATCAAGTTACAAATCCCGCAATATTCCTCTTCATGTCGTCCCATCAATGCATACATTTGAGATCATAACACATCTTAGTAGATTCAGGGTGAACGGAATATCACGTGCAATGGACCCCCGTCATAATTTTGTCTCGTAATCCTGCTATATTGGGAATACCCAAATGGACCTTCCACCTAAGGGTCCTTCTCCCATTATACTCGAAGGTTGCGGGTTTTTTTGGTTAAGTATCCTTCCCGATCTTCTTTAAAAATGGGATCGTTATCATGACGTTCCCTTTTTTTCCAGTATGAGGGATCTTCAATACGGATTTAGGAACATATTTAGACATACTTTTAACATAGGAATAAATAATATGAACATTCCTAAACTACTAAGAGTAGAGTAATTTATGGAATAATATCACAGTTACGTTTCGTTACATGGAACATGCCAAAAAAAAAAGAAATATTTTGCCTTAACATACCTTTAAAAAGGGACATGGTCTCAAAATCATTTTCATCTGCCCCATGTGTAGTATCATGTTCTTATCAGTGGGATTGTTTTTCACCAAGTGCAGCGATCTGTTCATTTCAAGATGTAGTATCTGTTTCTCATAATCATATGATATAGCAATAGTTCGTAGCCTATTTTTCCCAAATACCAACTATTAATTTCTATCCCCGTCATCACACATGTTATGTCCAAAATTATTTCGGGACCACATCCATTTATATACTAAGCTCTTCTTTTGCGTACGTGAATACAACATCAATCTCCAACGCTCGGGTCTATTTACATACGTCTAGGGAGTCAAACCACGACCCAAAAGTACGGGATGTTACAACCTCCCACTCTAATTAAGGGATTTCAATGGTGGCCTTGGACTCTCCAGGTTTTCGGCACCATGGAAAAGTATAAATGTCTGTTTTCCAGGTGAGTAACTTGCAAAAATCCTTTTATGCCGACAAAACCCCAAGACCTTAAAATTAGTTGTTAATCTCAAAAGTAATATATATATATATATATATATATATATATATATATATATATATATATATATATATATATTTAATGGATCAACCAATTATGCATCAATTCTAAATTAGTCTGTATGAATACATATATTAAAATAATTTGTCTTTTAAGGCAAATTAGGGTTCTCGAGAACTAGAAGTCGCACTTATGGATATACAAATATTTAACCAAAACAAATAGTCTCTTGACATATAGAAATGGCAATGTAGGTATATCAACAATAGATAAATGTTAATCCCAATTCGTCTAAAGCATAAATTGACTGATAAGCAAAGAAGAAACAACATTAACCTCTTGGCAATGATGTCATCATCAGAAGGGTGACTCATTTATTCTTCATTCATTTCGACACACCCATAGACCTTGTTGCTTTTTCTAATAATAAGGTATTTGCATTGACAATAATGGAGGCAATAACAAATAATAAAATGAATCTCCTCAAGAAATTCATATTTTTTTTGTCAGTTAGAGAGCTTCTTTTGAAGACAAGCTAAGTTAATTTGAGGTTGCTGGGATTATTAGAATCATAATTAGAGTTTTTCTTAAAACAATTAAGTTAATTTGAGGTTTTTGAGATAATTAGAATCATAATTAGAGCTTCTTCTGAAGACAAACTAAGTTAATTTGAGGTAGTTGGGATTATTAGAATCATAATTAGAGCTTCTTCTGAAGACAAACCAAGTTAATTTGAGGTTGTTGGATTATTGGAATCGTGATTAGAGCTACTTCTGACGACAAACTAAGTTAATTTGAGGTTGTTGGGATTATTGAAATCATAATTAGAGTTTCTTCTGAAGACAAACTAAGTTATTTTGAGGTTGTTGGGATTATTGGGATCATAATTAGACCTTCTTCTGAAGACAAACTAAGTTAATTTAAGATTGTTGGAATTATAGGAATCATAATTAGAGCTTCTTTTGAAGACAAACTACATTAATTTGAGGTTGTTGGATTATATGAATCACTAGTCTCTCTGCACATGTGTTGCATGTGAATTTTCTCTTGAGTTTTACGTTATATAATACAAAAATAGTTAATAACTTTTAATATGCATACATATTTGAAAAACATTTGATTTAGTTATAAATTACATATTTGGATTTATCAAAGGATAACATTGTTGCCTAACTTTAATCAGTAATAAATTATGTATTTTATTTTTTATGTATAATTATATATAGAATAATATATAGCTCTTTCAATAAAGAAAGGCTTTGGTGTGTACCCAACTGGAGAATCTCTCTCAAATGCTTGGTGTAAGTCCTTTGCCTAAGCACTTCTCCATTCAGGGAGAACATCAATCCCCTGATTTGGTATGTATGTAACTGGGACATCTCATGAGAAATTGAATCTTAGATTTGTGATACATGACTTTACTGGTTATCCGATATCACAAAATGCTATGATCTCATTACAAAAAGAAAGTATATCCTTATGAATGTTAGTTGATTTTTAAATCAACCCAATTTTCATGATCCTATGAACTTGTGTACAACATGATAATATGATAAAAAGTTCATCCTAATAACTCGAGCAGAATTACAAATATTATCAGGACCAACCAGCTCTCTACTTGTCCCACCATTTTGGTACCAGCTCTCTACTTGTCCCACCATTTTGGTAGTTTATACGGCCACCAATGTGAACCTTTGAAGACACAGTTGACTCAATCCGTAAGAAAGTTGGCCAAAATATGTTGCATGTTAAGTGGACTCCTTGTCATTCAGCGAAGCTACCTGGAAGATTGAAGTGACAGGACCCAGAAGTTTTTTTGTAAGTGGCAGGGGTTTCATATTTTTTTTCATTGTTTTCGCTCCAGAAATTACTAATGGGCTGATTAGCAAACACGCGGGGACCTTTTTATATTTTTAAAAATTTTGGAGTTATGTTTAAAACTAACAAAAAACTTAAGAATTTAGGCTCCAACGGATCGATCATCTTCATTGTCATCTTCCCTCCCCCCCAAATCCCATCGTTTGATCTTTCCGCTTTTCGATAATATAAAAAACTTGAGGAAAACATAGCCATTATTTGAAGTTCTTCAATATACCCTTCTTCAACTTCGCCTAAAAGCTGTGATTTCAAGATTTACATTACCTTGAAGAGATATATAAGTATGGAACCCTAGTTTTATCTTTTTTTATTTATTTTTTCGATATTGGTTTGTAATATTTACTTTTTTGTTCACAGTTCTGATTATATACATGGCTAGGATGAAAAATCAGGATAAATTAATGGCAGAGAGTAAAAATTCTATTGAGAAAGATAAATAAAAAATTAACAAATCTGTTAAGAAAGGTAAATTGGCGATGAAGTCCGCTGAAAATAACAGGCAAGATTGAAAAAGATTAAAAGTGGAGGAGGAAGAAGAAGACTTGTTGCGCAATTTCATTAATAAACAAAAGAAAAATTCTAATAAACGAGTAGCAAAGTAAAAGAATGGTGATGTTCAGGAAGAAGAAACTATTGAAAAATTAAAAAAAATGGTGATGTTCATGAAGAAGAAGAAATTGTTGAAAAAGAAAACAATGGTGATGTTCATGAAGAAGAAAAAGAAGTAGTAGTGGAAAATAGTGATGATGATGATGATGATGATGATGAAGAAGAAGAAGAAGGAAATGACAATAATGATGATAAAAGAAGAAGAAGAAGAAGAAGAGGAAGAGGAGGAGGAGGAGGAGGAGGAAGGATGAAGGAGGAAGAAGAAGAGGAGGAGGAAGAAGAGGAAGAAGAAGGAAGAAGAAGAGGGAGAAAGAATGAGAAAGAAGGAGGAAGAAGAAGAAGAAGGAAGAAGGAAGAAGGAAGAAGGAAGAAGAAGGAAGAAGGAGGAAGAAGAAGAAGAAGGAGGAAGAAGGAAGAGGAAGAAGAAGAAAGAAGAAGGAGGAGGAAGTAGGAGGAAGAAGGAAGCAGGAGGAAGCAGGAGGAGGAGGAGGAGGGGGGAGGAGGGGGAGGAAGAAGAAGGAGGAAGAAGAGGAGGAAGAGAAGGAGGAGGAGGAAGAAAAAGAAGACAGTGTTAATGAGATGTCCATACACCTCGCAAGGTATGGATTGACCACATGGAGGGCTAACCTGAAGAAGAAGAAGAAGAAGAAGAAGAAGACAATGTTAATGAGATGTCCATACACCTCGCAAGGTATAGATTGACCACATGGAGGGCTAAGAAGAAGAAGACAATGTTAATGAGATGTCCATACACCTCGCAAGGTATGGATTGACCACATGGAGGGCTAAGCTAAAGAAGAAGAAGAAGAAGAAGAAGAAGACAATGTTAATGAGATGTTCATACACCTCGCAAGGTATGGATTGACCACATGGAGGGCTAAGAAGAAGAAGAAGACAATGTTAATGAGATGTCCATACACCTCGCAAGGTATGGATTGACCACATGGAGGGCTAAGCTTGGTGGTAGTTTCCTTGGCAAGACCTCAGTAAGGTCTACGATGTTAGTTTTTTTCGAATTGCTACAAATTATTAGAGCTCAAGAACTTACCAAATTTTTTGGAAACTCTTGTTTTGGCCACTTCATGTCAATGGAATGGATTAAATGGAAAATTTGTTCACTCTCTTCTTTTTCGTTATGTTACGGAGAATAAGAAGAAGCGTGAGATGTGGTTCATAGTGGAGGGAGTGCCCTATTGTTTTGGGTTGAGGAAGTTTGCACTAATCACAGGTTTGAATTGTGTACCCAGTGAGGAAATGAAGAAGATCATTTTCTCAAGAGGTTTGAGTTTTTGGAACAAATTAAAAAAGCTTATCGAAAAAATGGGGTTGATCACTGGTGCACTGCTTGAATTGGTTCTAAAAGAACGTAAATTGATCAATTTAGAGAAGCATAAGGTTGTAATGGTTGTGTTTGTCCATACCATCTTTTTGGCTCGCGATGTTGCAAAAAAGGTTGATAACAAGTGGATCACCATGGCGAATAGTATTAAATTCTTTGACAAATATCCATGGGTTAGGAATGCTTCGAGCTAACCTTTGAATAATGACGAAATCGGACATTCCCAAGATGTATAAAGTATCTTGTAAACAAAAGAAACCACCATAGTATGCTCTTTATGACTAACCCTGGGCCTTCCTTGTAAGTATTTTATTATGAACTAATATGCAGATTATATTATTATAGATTAGTGATTGCTATCTTAATGCTTATTCTATTTATTTGTTTACTATATGCATGGACATACGAAGCTATGTCATTTGTTGGGAAAACACACTTATAAAACCTCTCCTGATAAAGTGCTGCTTCACGTAAAGGTGTCTTCTTCGGGAAAATTGGAATGGAAATGGTCCTTACAGTATATTATAATCCAAATACAGTCTATTAGAAGACACACTTATGAAACCTTTCCTGATACGGTGTTGCTTCACGTAAATGTGCCTTGTTCGGGGAAAATTCGAATGGCAATGGTCTTTATAGTATATTATAATCCAAATACAGTCTATTAGAAGACACACTTATGAAACATCTCCTGATAAGGTGCTGCTTCACGTAAAGGTGCCTTGTTCGGAGAAAATTAGAATGGCAATGGTCATAATAGTAAATTATAATCCAAATACAGTCTATTAGAAGACACACTTATGAAACCTCTTCTGATAAGGTGTTGCTTCACATACATGTGCCTTGTTTGGGGAAAATTAGAATGACAATGGTCCTTAGAGTGTATTATAATCCAAATACAGTCTATTAGAAGACACACATATGAAACCTCTCCTAATAAGGGGTAGTTATTATAATATGTACAGATATCTAAGGCATATAAAAAGGTGTCGCCTCAATTGAAGGTGTCTTTTTACCTTTCAAGGTGCCCTTTTCGGGTCTATAAATACTGCTTCATGAATTTAGTGACATTCACAATTACACTTCTTCACGAATTTCATTACCCAAAATACCAGACGACAAATTTGATATGGATCAAGGGAATGGCTTAACAAATGGTATACCTAATGGACTACTAAATGACATAGCTCCGGCACCCCCGGGTTATGTAGACAAATGATAAGTCCCTCATTATGAGATTTTGGAGGTCTAGAAACTGACAGAAGGGATATAAATAATGAGATCAATCGTTAAAACACTAAAAATTAGGGTTATGAAGGATGTTTTGAAGAACGCAATAAGGCCGCCAGAAGAATAGAGAGGATACTCACTATACTTCTTGAGGAAAGAGGACAGGCTCTTGTAGAATTTAACAGCCCTCTGGATTCTCCCCCTCTTAATGCAGATTTCAACAGTCCTACCAATTCTCCCCCTCATAATGCAAACTTAAACAACCCTACCAATTCACCCCTTCATAATAATTAGTTATATAGCGTATTTCCTATTCTCTCCCGGATGTATTCATTCATAATATATTAATGCTAATGATAATATTATCTTTTACTACTTCCTATTACTTCCAGTTTTCAGTACAAATTTATTTTGCCCATGTTCAAGTTCTAGTAACTGTAAAGGCAATTTAGTGATCAGTTTGCCTATCATCGATTCTAAATATGTAACATAACAGGAATACTAAATAGTTTGATTAATTCAATATCTTGACAATACAATAGAAATTCCAAGTTCACAACATAACACAAAAAATTCAAGAAGTTCAAATTAAAAAAATTAAAACACAACTTAAAAAATTATTACAACAACTTGAAGGAAAACAAACCAGTCTCTATTGTGTGACAAAGCCTTTGGGCAGGTGGTCTTCTTGTGGTCACATTTTTTGCACATTTAGCATTTATATCTCCTCTTCCTGGATATAGATGCTTCCCCGGTATGCATAGCATGGCTTTGACACCTTTTCTGCGATCAATTATTTATTTTCATGAAAGCTGGCATCAATGCATTTACAAACGCCTATCTGATCATTGATGTTTGCCCACGAAAAAAACTTGTGTCATCGATAAGTATTTGGCTGAGATGTGTTGTAGCATACTCTGATGAGCCATATTTATTGAAACCGATTGCAAAATCGTCATCATTTTCTTGACAATGATTATTCTTGGATTTTTCAACAAATAAAGATGGTGGTGGTGGGGGTGATGTTGCCGCCATGGAATTTGAACCTACAACAGAACTCTCAACCACATTTAACCTTAGAATGGGCCTAGAACCATCACAAGCAATATCAGGAAGATATAGCCGGACATGATAATCCGTCTTTGTGAATGCAGGAGTTATTTTTCCCTAGTAGATACAACACTAATCGTATAACTAATTGTTACGTCGTTGGGCGAGCATTTTAGCTGACCACTTTCAATGACGCTTTCAACCAACTACTTATATGTACATGGCCTTTGATTTTCAATTGGTACTATCAGCTTTGTTCTCGAATGCCAAATCCAACAATCTGAAGTCTCCACCCATTCACCATAATATTCTCCGCCTACTACAATGACATCTTCCATAACAAGTAAACTAGACTAATAAAAAAATAACTCGTCTAAAATAACTTCAATTAAATAAATATTCTACAATATAGATGATTAAACAGGAAATAACTGGAAATTTTTTATTGTTGATTCAAATTTGCAGAACCACAAAATTTGATCTCCACAAATGCATAGCAACAATGGTTTGTAGAATTTGTGGTTGTGAGGAAATAATTGAATATGAGCAATTTTACAATCAGTAATGAGCTATGGGAAGAGAATTAATGGTGGCAGACATGAATAAGAAGTAGTTGGGCAGCTTGGTTTTTTGCCATTTTGGGAAATTATTAATAATTTGATCAGACAAAATAGTATTTTTAAAAACTTGGGGGCTGGTTTGAAAGATTGGAATAATTATAATTTTAATTTATTATTTTTAAATTTTTTAAAATCGATGGATGAAAATATATTTTTTAAAACTGGGGGTTTTGTTTTGACGCCCCAATAACTTCTTTCCAATTAATTAACCTTAATCCTAAATGGGATCCTCCCACCATATAATTAAAACTTATACACAAACTCATAATAAAAACTACCTTTGGGCTCTGCCACCAAACTTCCCCAAGCTACCTTAAGAGGGAAAAATTAGCTACCCCTTTGTAAATGTCTTCAAAGTTCGAACCCTCCAAAATCTAAAGTTGATCAGATACTACGCTTAATTAATTAGCGACTTGATATGACTGGAAAAATTGGTAGATACGTCACACCACTCAATATGCAGATTTCAAATAATAAAAAGTGTAGATAGATATCCTACTGCCACAATCCCTTTTCGAGAATCGTGGTGACACCTACATAATTCCAACAGTAGGAGAACCACTCCCAATCATTCACAAGACATGATATAAATAAAAGCGGAAGATAGCAAATACTACATAAGTTATCTCATAATATAAATGTGGAAGAAGGAATAAGTTCGATACACCAAGACATCCCCAAGCGATCTAGTCTGCAGATACAAGAGCACTAATAAATCTGATACAAGTCTGAATAGGCACGCAGGACAAAACCAACATAAATAGTCTAAGAAAGTTTGTCATGTCTCTCAAATGCAACAAAAGACTGAAATCGAGATAACACTAAAGGGAATACTGGAGATAGCACCCTCACCCTGAATGCTAGAGATCCACTACTCAAACTCAGCCACGTGATGCTGCGGAGGTGGAAGGTATTGAATGTGCATCCAAAATGAATGCAACAAGGGTAGCACGAGTACACAACATACCCCCGTAAACATCATAGGCTGACAACGACGGAAGATACATAATTAGAGATAAATATCAAGTTGACACCATGTAATCCTATACTAACAGTTCAATAATCCAAGTAAATCACATAGCTCACCTATTGTTCATAGAGTTCAACAATAATTCAAGTATCAAGTAGCATGTATAATTCTTCAAATTCCAAAATCTAGTCAAGTTATCAACAAACAACTCAAATATAAGTACAATCACAGTTTATCAATAAAATGGCATAAGTATGTATGATATGAATGCAATGCATACGCAAGGTACATTTCTCAACCTGGTATACAATACATCAAGGTTTTATTATGATCCGTACACATGTGGGAACTGCAAAGTCCATACGCTCCTAGCCAGTCGGAATTCCGCACACGAATCTGACTAGAGTCCAAGACTCAATGTCGAGCCTTATGATGTTGCAGGCGTACAACTCCACTTCCCGCGTATTGATATCATCTCAATGTGCCATAATCTCATAGTAGTCTTACCATTCCGGCCTATTGGACCCACAACATATCTATACCACTCTCATACCATTATCATAGAATCATGAGTATATGAATGTAAATGATAATACAAGGAAAGAAATTAGGATATAATGAGATGCAATCAAGTATAGAGATGACATGTCACGTGCTTTCACGATTCAACAACACATTTGCATAATCCAAGTCAGAATCAAGATATCATATCGAAAGAATGTGTGATGAGTAAACAAACAATAGAAAATATGCCGACAAACCCACATATGGCGACAAGCCCAAATAAGCAGCAGTCGGAACCAACACAAGGCTGATTCCCCAAATCACCCATCAACACAGTTCAACACTAGTGCCCACTCAAACGTTCATCACAACCAGCTGAGTGGCCCCTAAACATGGCCAAAACTCCTTAATATTTATAACTAATTACACACTTCTATCGATGTTTCAAAAAACTAAATCGTTGCCTACCTCTGGGCCGATCAAGAGCGCTACACGATCAAGCCTCAATGATAGCCTTGCCCTTCTTCTGCGCCTCATGATAATCGAAGTCTAATCACGCATATAATATCGTAGAAAGGCTAACACAACATAAAGTAAGACTTTATATAACCATCCCGAGCCCATGCTACCAAAACTCGAACTTTAATACTCAAATACTAAGAACACATACTAAGTAGTCACATCCTTAAGTTAATTGGAAATCTATACACATTTGAACCCTCTATTGGATAATTTATGAAAAGCTCCAATTCAAAACCCTAGAAATTTTCCCCAAATTGAAATAAGCTCCTACAACCAAATGAAGCCATAAAACATGATCTTCTAACAATATCCATCACTAATTCACAATAATACAAGTAAGATAATCCATAGACCTCTATTAATCAATAACATAACTCTCTTAATCTCACAAACATGTATAACTTATCTTCCCCAATATTCATACTATATCACCATTAATGAAGAACTTAAAAGCATAAACTTAATCCACAAAGGAAGAATCGTTTACCCTAAGGATGAAATTACTCCTAAACCTCTAAAATTACTCTTATGACAACTCTAGTCTCGAGGTTTTCTATTTTGGGAAACGAATTCTGACCTAAAGATTTTATAAGACACCTGATACAGCACTTCCGCCCTAGAGGAATCGACTCCGCTGTAGCAGATCCGCTACGGCGGACCAACCCCTCGTTGGGGCGGTGTCACTCGACACCTCTCTCAGTGGCACGGTGAACACAACTCCGCGGCACCCCTGCAGACAAATCCTCTACCACTGCGGAAACCTAACATCTCCCCGACTCCCACTTCAATGAGTCAACCTCTCATCGAGGCTGACCCACCGGAGCAGACACTAGTGCCGCCGCGTCGGACACTAGATACTCGTAATGGGAAAATCAGTCCAAACTCCTCTACAACACCTGAAACACTCCCAAAATCTCCCGAACAAAAACTAGACATTCTCGTCTAATGTAAACAGTGCTACGAAATCACTCGTACCCTCGAATTTCCCATTTAACCAAGCTAATGCATACTTTTATAAAGAATTGTCCAGGAGAAATCAAAATCCAAACTTCACAAATAAGGCCACAAATACATCTGATTACATCGGAAGTGAACCAATGACTTGACTAAGTCATAATGATCCTCAGGAACTATCGAAAGTGATGGAATTCGGAAATGAACCCATATAACCAAAAGTTAACTTTGAGTTAAACTATCCAACTCTAAGTTTCTAGATTTAGGTTTTCATCTGAAATGTATATAAATGGATCTTGGGATCTGTACCACCCATCCATGTGCATCACAAATCTCACACAGAGTCTATGGGAAGGGTCGAACAAGAAAATAAGGGTCTTTAGTTAAAAATGATTGGACGGGTCATTACATCAGATACCAATTAAAATAGCGTTCATCTTCTAACAAAGAAAAATGAACAGATGGAACGTACGAAAGTAGTAAACAAGCTAGGATATCTGCTCGCATATCAGACTCGGTCTCCCAAGTCACCTCCTCAATAGGATGATGCCTCTCCTAAACCTTCACAAAAGCTATCTCCTTCGACCTCAACTTTCTCACTTGTCTATCCAAAATAGCCACAGGCTCCTCCTCAAACTCCAAATTTTGATCGAGCAATACAGAATCCCCTTAAATGATATAAGAACCATCATCATGATACTTTTTCAGCATAGATATATGGAAAATTGGGTTAACGCCTGAAAGACCTGATGGCAGAGCCAATTCATATGCTACATCCCCAACTCTCTGAAGAATCTCGAAAGGCCCAATATACCTCGGACTCAACATCGTTCTTTTTATGAACCTCATCACACCCTTTATGGGTGAGACCTTCAGACGAACTCTATCACTAACCATGACCTCAAAATCTCAAACCTTCTGGTACGCATATTCATTTTGCCTGCTCAGAGCTATTAGGAGCTTATCCTGAATCATCTTTACCTTCTCTAAGGATTCTCTTAACAAATCTATACCCCAAGGTCGAACCTCGAACGCATTAAACCAACTAATCGGAGATCGAAATATCCTACTATATAAATCATCGAACGATGACATATCAATACTGGAGTGATAGTTATTATTGTATGCAAACTCTGCCAAAGGTAAGAACTAGTCCCAATGACCACAAAAATCAATCACGTGGGCTCGTAACATGTCTTCCAATACCTGAATAGTTCACTCGGACTGATCGCCAGTCTGAGGGTGAAATGATGTACTGAGATCCAAATGAGTACCCATCTCCTTTTGCAAAGTCTACCAAAAATGCGACGTGAATTGAGTGCCCCAACCTAAGATGATAGAAATAGGAACCCCATAAATACGAACAACCTCACAAATCTAGATCTTAGCCAACTTCTCTACATTATAAGTCGTCTGGACCGGAATAAAATGCACGGACTTGGTCAACCTATCAACAATGACCCAAATAGTATCAAACTTGACCAAAGTCTTGGGTAACCCAACAACAAAATGCATGACAATCCTCTCCCACTTCTACTCGGGAATGGGCATCCTCTGAGATACAACACCGGGTTGCTGGTGCTCATACTTGACCTGCTGACAATTCTGACACCGATACACAAAATTAACAATGTCTCCCTCCATCCTACCCCACCAATAGTGCTGCATCAAATCATGGTACATCTTAGTAGCACCTGGATGAATTGAATACCTAGAGTTGTGGGCCTCCTACATAATCAATATTATCAAGTCTCCCACACGAAGTACACATACTCTACCCTTGATCTTCAAAACACCCTCACTACCAATCATGGCCTCCTTGGCCTCACCACTCATCACATTGACTCTGATTTTGCACAACTTCACATCATCATAATGGTAAGTCCAAATCTGATCCAAAGGAGATAACATTACCTCCACACAAGCCAGAATCCTAGCCAGATTTGAAATATCAAGTCTCACAAAATGATTAGCTAGAGACTGGACCTCAAATGCCAAAAGACACTCAAAAGTAGCCAAATAAGCTAAACTCCCCATGTTGACTGCCTTTCGGCTCAAGGCATCTGCCGCCACGTTGGTCTTGCCTGGATGGTACAAAATGGTCATGTCATAATCTTTTAACAACTCCATTCACTGACGCTGCCTAGAATTCATATCCCTCTGATTAAGCATGTGCTGAAGACTGTGGTGGTCGGTGTACACCTCACAATGAATGACATACAAGTAATGCCTCCAAATCTTCAAGGCAAACACAACAGCAGCCAACTCCAAATCATGAACAGGGTAGTTCTTCTCATAGACCTTTAACTGCCTCTATGCATAAGCGATCACCTTACCCTCCTACATCAACACACAACCCAACCCAATCATCGAAGTATCATAATACACAGTAAAGTCCTTCCCCTCCACCGGAAGGGATAAAATTAGGGCGTGGTCAAAAGAGCCTTGAGCTTTTGAAAGCTCTCCTCACACTGATCGGACCACTGAAATGGCACTTCTTTTTTAGTCAACCGTGTCAGATACAAAGGCATAGAAGAGAAACCCTTGATGAACCAGCGATAGTAGCTAGCAAGACCCACAAAACTCTAAATATCCATCACAGAAGTTAGTTTAGGCCACTCTTTGACTGCCTCTATCTTCTTTGGGTCAACCATAATCCCATCATTGGACACCACGTGCCCTAAGAGTGCTACTTAACTCAACCAGAACTCACACTTCGAAAACTTGGCAAATAGCTTTTTCTCCTTCAAAATCCCAAGGACCACTCTCAGATGACGCTTATGGTCCTCCTGACTCTTCAAATATACCATGATGTCATCAATGAACACAAACACAAAAAAATCCAAGTACGGCTTGAATATTCCATTAATTAAATCCATGAACGTTGTAGGGGGCATTGGTAAGCCCAAATGACATCACCAGGAACTCATAATACCCTTAACGAGTCCGAAAAGCCATCTTGTGAACATCCTCATCTTGGATCTTTAGTTGATGACACCTAGACCTCAAGTCAATCTTTGAAAACACAAAAGCACCCTGAAGTTAATCGAACAGATCATCAATACATGAAACCAGATACTTGTTTCTGATAGTGACCTTGCTCAACTGCCTATAATCAATGCATATGTGCATGGTGCCATCCTTCTTCTTCACGAATAAGACATGAGCACCCCATAAAGATATATTCAGTCGAATTAAGCCCTTACTCAACAGATCCTAAAGCTGCTCCTTCAACTCTCAACTCGGCTGGAACTATACGGTACGAAGGAATAGAAATGGGTCGAGTACCCGGCTTAAGATCAATATAGAAGTCAATATCTCTGTCTAGCGACATACCCGATAAGTCTGAAGGAAAGACCTTGGCAAACTCACTAACTACCGAAACTGACTCAAGAGAATGAGTCTCCGCAGTCGTATCCCGAATATGATCAAGATAAGACAAATAACCCTGGTCCACTAACTTTCTAGCCCGGATGTAAGAAATCACTTTCCTAGGAGCATGGCTGGGAGCTCCTCTCGACTCTAATCTCGGAAGACCAGGCATAGCTAGCGTGACCGTCTTATAATAACAGTCGAGAATCGCATGATACGGTGATAGCCAATCCATACCTAATATAACATCGAAATCCTCCATATCTAAGATGACAAGATCTAACCAAGTTTCATAACCCATGAAAGACCTATACACATGAGATAAACTTTATCTACAATCACAGAATCATCGATTGGTGTAAAGACACGAATAGGAATATCAAGCATATCACACCACATCTCTAATTTAGTATAAAAGTAGGCAGACACATAAGAAAATGGAGACCCAGGATCAAATAACACAATAGCAGACCGATAATCGACTGAGATGATACCAATGATGACTGCGTCTGATACCTCAGCCTCAACCCTACTAAGGAATGCATAGAAATAAGTCTGCCCTACCTCGGACTGTGTACCATATTGGCTACCTCAGCCTGAATAAGCTCTATCTCTTCCCGACTGGGATCCACCGACCAGATTGATGGCCATCATGGATCGATTGAGATCCTACCCAGCTAGTTTGACTACCACCTATAAATGTATCTGCTGAGGTCCTAGGTGCACCAGAGGCACCCGAAAACTATCTGAGGTAATCTCTCCTGAAATGCCTAACCTCTCCAAATCCATAAAGTCTTAGCAATTGAGGGTTGTTGAATGGAGATAGAAGAATCTTAACCACCATGGTCTGAATATCTAGATTGAGAACCCTTCAAAGACTAGCCCCCACCATCAATAATCTGAAGAGCTACCTGAATTGGTCTATTGGGCTGCGACTGCTAATATCTATCCTAATACCTATAATCATGGGAAGTAAAACCATTGAACTGTCCATGTCGCCTCGCCCTCTTATCAGACTCATGTTTATATATCTTGCCTTTTGCGGACTCCACCATCCTAGCATGCTCAACTAAGTCTCAAAAGAATCTCCAACAGCCAGCAACTGTAATGTAGCCAACTGAAGTAGAATAATCAAATCTCTAATAAAATATCTCACTTGCTCTGCCTCAGTAGGTACCAAAGGTGCTACATAAATGGATAAGGCATGGAGATGAGTCCCATATTGTGTAACTGTATAATTGCCCTACGAAATTTTCTAAAAATCATCACGCTTGCTCAAAAGCACATACTTCTCAAGAAACACTCTATAGAACCTAACACATGTCAATTGAGGCGACATCATAGGTGAGCAATCAACATACGCCCTCCACCACTATTTCGCATCTCCCAAAAACTAAAGGGCCACAAAACTAACTTCATGTGACTTAACAATACCCAGAGTATGAAACCTTTCATGACTTCTCATGATGAACTCGTACGCATCCTCCTCGAGCTGTCCATAAATAACTGGAGGTTTCATATTCGAAAAGTGCTCCCAAATCTTCCGCTCATCACGGGTCATAGATGTTCCTCCAATAGGCCAGGGACCAAACTCTAGAGCATGAACCTCATCAGGCTGGGAGTATGAAACTCAAGGATATGAGTCTGTCCCTCTCCCACATAGGTCTGAGAACTACTCGGAGTAGTAAGATGTATGCATGTATGAGCAAAACCATCAAGAACACTCAATAATCTAACCAGTATATCCTGCAGAACAGGAGTACCAGTACATCCAGGCTAATACTAGGTTGGTCCCATCTCGTCCTCTAGTATATCATCCTTAAGCTCAATAACTCGCTCAAGAGAAATAGATCTAGCAAGAGCCTGACTGGATTTTTATGCCCCGCCCCGAGCTGGTGCGGCTGCTTTGGCTCTACCTCAGCCCTGAGCATGACCTCTACCGCGATTGTCTACCATCGAAGTCGGGGCTGGTGAATCCTCCCTTACTGCATCGGCACGACTCCTTACCATCTGTGAGAGAATAGAAACAAAGGTCAGATACCAATTTGATTCAACTTAGCATGAAAGGAATGAAGAAAGTGAAATTTCCTAAATGTCCCACAGCCTCTAAAAGATAAGTATGAATATCTCCGCACCAATTCGCAAGACTCTACTAGAAATTGCTCTTGTATTTAAGACCGTTTAACCTAAGGCTCTAATACCAACTTTGTCACGACCCTTTTTCAAGAATCGTAGTGGCACCTACATAATCCCACCAGTAGGAGAACCACTCACAATTATTCATAAGACATGATATAAATAAAAGCGGAAGATAGCAAATACTACATATGTTGTCTCATAATTTAAATATGGAAGAAGGAATAAGTCTGGTACACCAAGAAATCCCCAAGTGATCTAGTATGTAGATACAAGAGCACTAATAAATCTGATACAAGTGTGAATAGGCATGCAGGCCAAAACCAATATAAATAGTCTAAGAAAGTCTGTCATGTCTCTCAAATGCAACAAAAGACTAAAATAGATATAACACTCAAGGGTATGTTGGAGATAGAATCCTCACCCTGAATACTGGAGATCCACTAATCAAACTCAGCCACGTGGTATTGAGAAGGTGGAAGGTGCTGAATCTGCATCCAAAAAGAATGTAGCATGAGTACACAACGTACCCCCGTAGACATCATAGGCCGACAATGATGGAAGATACATAGTTAGAGATAAATATCAAATTGACACCAAGTAATCATATACTAACAGTTCAATAATCCAAGTAAATCACATAGCTCACCTATTGTTCATAGAGTTCAACAACAATTCAGGTATCAAGTAGTACGTATAACTCTTCAAATTGCAAAATCTAGTCATGTTATCAACCACCACCTCAAATACAAGTCCAATCACAGTTTATCAATAAAATGGAATATGTATGATATGAATGCAATGCATATGCAAGGTACCTTTCTCAACATGGGGGACCCGCAAAATCCATATACCGCTCCTAGCCAGCCAAAATTCTACTCACAAATCGTCGCGTCATACACCAAATACCAGCAATGGGAAAATCAATCCAAACTTATATCCAACACCTGAAACACTCCTGAGACCCCTCGGACACAAACCAGACATGCTCGACTAAGGTAAACTGTATTAAACACTCGCTCGTACCCGCAGATTTGCCATTTAACTGAGCTAAGGCATACTTTTCTAAAGAATCATCCGGGAGAAATCAAAATCCAAACTTTACAAATAAATCCACAAAATACATTTGATTGCCTCAGGAATCAAACCAATTACTCGACTAAGTCATAAATGACCCTCCGGAACTAGCGCAAGCGATGAAATCTGAAAATAAACCCATTTAGCCAAAAGTCAACTTTGAGTCAAACTATCCAACTTTAAGTTTCTAGATTTGGATTTTTCATCAAAAATGTATATAAATGGACCTCGGGATTTGTGTCACCCATCCCTGTGCATCACAAATCTTACATAAAGTCTACGGGAAGGGTCAAACAAGCAAATAAAGGTCTTTAGCTAAAACGATTGGACTGGTCGTTACACCTACCCATTGGTGAAGAACTCCTAGTTGTATGTAATAAATAGTAACCATTAGATAGTTAGATCATATAGATGGTGATTTAGTATTAAGAGATACAGAAAAACTATGAAACATCAATAGAAGCAGATGCCAAATTATGCCAAGGGTATTTGTATATACATCGATGTGTGAATTAAGTGTGTCTCCATATATATACTGTAAAACTAGAAAAGGATGTGTATGTTGGGAAGAGGTCTCTGCAACAAATATTTGCAGAGCACCAAAGGAAGCAAGCGTTGGCGTTTGTTAGTCTTTTTTTAGTTGGTAAATATGGTATTTAAGTAAATTGGGAAGTTTAATTATATAGGGTATTTAATTAATGGAAAAGGATCAAATATGTAATCGAACTATCGGAAATGACTCATTTATGCCACTCATCATTAATTTGGCTCATTTATGCCATCGTTGTTACAAAATGGCTCATCCATACCCTTTTTCAGTCGGTTTTACAATACTATTTTTCATTAACATCGGTGTTAATGAAAAATGGCATGAATGAGTAATTTTAATAACGACAATGGCATGGATGAGCCATATTAGTAACAACAATGGCATAACGAGCCAAACTATTAACGAATGACATAAATGAGCCATTTTCAATAATTCAATGACATATTTAAGTTTTTTCCTTTAATTAATTCAAAAGAATACCCGAACCATGGCCTGGGCGGAACACGCCACTCAGTGCCTTGTTGTATGTGACCGAGCGAATCGCATGGCTTGCTTGTCAACATGGGAATCAAAAGATGCTAAAGAAATGATTTAAAACATTTAAAATATTGTATTGAAATAACAGTCTGAAAATATAACAGCGGAATCATCTGAGTAAAACATGATAAGTCTGAAAATACTGCTAATATGAGTAACATGACATGATACTAGACTAGTCTAGTCTATAAACCTCTATAACATGAGTCTGTAAAATTGTTTCCAGGACAAGGCCTGGCATACATCTGCTAATAAAATATAATCATAAAATAACTAGACTGACACCCCAAATGAGATGGGGCGCACCGAAATAACTGATACTAAAGTTTGGGGGTTTGCTATTTCTCGGACTTATTTTCTCATTTATACCAAGAGACATTTATTGTATATTTGTTATCTTTCCACTTTTCATTATATATTATGTGAATAATTAGGAGTTGTTCGCCTAGCGGTGGGTTTATGTAGGTGTCACCACGGTCCCTAAAAGGGGTTGTGACAAAATTGGTATCAGAGCTTTAGGTTAAACGGTCTCGCAGTGTCTAGTAGTGTCTCGCAGATTGCTGCGGAGACATCTGTACTTATCTTCGGGAGGCTATGGGATATTTAGGAAAATTCACTTTCTTCATTCCTTTCGTGCTAAGTTGAATAAAATTGGTATTTAACATTTGTTCCTATTCTCTTACATATGGTGAGGACTCATGCCGACGCAATGAGGGAGGAAGCACCGGTACCAGCACAGGAAGTGTGCGGTCGCGGTAAAGGATGTGCTTGAGACCGAGGTAGAAGCAGAAGAGTTGCACCAGCTCGGGGTGGGGCACAGAGAGTCAGTTAGACTCATTCTAAAGTAGTCTCCCTTGAGCGGGTTGTTGAGCCTCAAGATGAGTTACTTGAGGAGGAGATGGGGCTAACACAGGATTAGCCTAGATTCATTGCTACTCCGGTTCCTCAGGACATGTTGATCAGATTATTAAGTGTTCTAAATGGTTTTGCCTAGGCGAGTGTGTATCCGACTATTCTGGTTGGTTCTCATACCCATGTTGGAGAGGGAAAAACTCAAACTCTCGAGTTTCATATTCCCGAGGTTCCACCAACAGCGATGTCAGCGCTTCATATTGACAATGTCCCTACTCCAAAGTTTGGTCCTCGGTCAATTGCAGGGATAGTTATGAGCCGTAATAAGCGGAATATTTAGGAGTACTTTTCTAACATGAAGTCTCTGTTACTCTATGGTCATCCCTATGAAGATGTTTATGAGTTTATTGTGAGCAGCCATGAGAGATTACATACCTTGGGTATCGTCGAGTCCCACAGAGTTAGTTTTGTGGCCCTTCAGCTTTTAGGAGATGCTAAACAATGGTGGAGAGCTTATACTGACTATCAACCAGCAGGGTCACCTCCACTATCATGGGTTAGGTTTTATCACATATTTTTTTAGAAGTATGTGCCTCAAAGCTTGCGTTTGAGCAAGTGTGATGAGTTTCAAAGGATTGAGCAAAGAGGTTTTTCAGTTGCAGATTATGAGACTCGCTTCCATGCCTTATTACATTGTGTATCGCCATTGCTACCTATAAAGGCATAGATAGTGAGATGCTTTGTGAAAGGTTTAAGTATTCCCCTTCAGTTGGCTACGTTACAACTAGTGGTAGTTGGGGCTTCTTTTGAGAAAGTAGCTGAGCATGCAAGGATGGTGGAGTCTGTGAGGGGAAAGATGCCCAGTTATGAGTCTGATAAGAGGGAGAGGTGACAGAAATAGTTCAGCAGATCTACTTCTCGTGGTTATGTGCAGCAGGGTATATATCAGCAGTCGTAGTATGGTCAATCGGTTCAGGAAACCCTTCAGATTACAGATGGTGTCTCTATGGGGTAGAGCGGTTATGGTGGGACAAGTCTTCAAGGGGTTTTTAGTCTCGGTATTCTGATCATAATGGTTCAGATTCTTCCATCTCTATTTAGCAGTCCTTAGCGGCCAGGACTTGTTACATCTGTAGTGGGCATTTTAAGAGGGACTATACCAAATCTGTATCGAGTGTATCCTGTGCACCTAGGACCCCAGGACAGCCATCTAGGAGTGGTAGTTAGATTAGCCGAAGAGGATCTCAGTTAAGTCATGGTTTCCATCAAGACGGTCATGGTGGATCCCAATCAGAGGAGATGGAGCTCATTCGGGCCGAGGTGTCTAGCATAGTACTTATTCTGAAGGAGGACTTACTCATTGTTATGTTTTCTCGGGTAGATCAGAGGCTGAGGCATCAAATGCGATTATCACATGTATCATCTCAGTTTGTCATCAATCTACTTCAGTGTTATTTGATCCGGGGTCTACATTCTTATATATGTATACCTATTTTTCTGGTGATTTAGATATATGGTGTGATATGCTTGATGTCCATAATTGTGTGTCTACACCAGTCGGTGATTCTATGGTTGTAGATCGAGTCTATCGACATTGCTTGGTTACTTTTAAGTGTTATGATACTTAGGTAGATTTGGTCATCTTAGACATGGTTGATTTTGATATTATTCTAGGGATGGATTGGCTATCATTATATTATGCGATTTTAGACTGTTATTCCAAGATAGTCACATTAGTGATGCCTGGACTTTTAAGGTTAGAGTGGAGAGGCGCTCCCAACCCTACTCCTAAGACGATCATTTATTTCATTCATGCTAGGAAGTTGGTATATAAGGGTTGTTTGGCGTACCTAGCTCATATTCCGGATACAAGTGCAAAGATTTCTTCCCTTGAGTCTATTCCGGTAGTTAGCGAGTTTGTTAAGGTTTTCCCTTCAAATTTATTAGGTATGCCACAAGATAGGGTATCAACTTCTGTATTGATCTCGAGCTGGGTACTCGACCTATTTCTATTCCTCTGTACCGTATGGCTCCAACAAAGTTAAGAGAGTAGAAGCAGCAGCTTTAAGATTTGTTGAGTAAGGGTTTTATTCGACCGAGTGTATCTCCATAGGTTGCTCCTGTCTTGTTCATGATGAAGAAGGATGGCATTATGCATATGTGTATTGATTATAGATAGTTAAACAAGGTCATCATCAGAAACAAGTATTTGATCCCTCGTGTTGATGACCTATTCAATCAGCTTTAGGATGCTTCTGTGTTTTTGAACATAACTTGAGGTCTGGGTATCATCAGTTGAACATTTGGGCCAAGGATGTTCCTAAGATGGCTTTACGGACTCGTTATGACTATTATGAGTTCTTGGTGATGTCATTTGGGCTTACCAATGCCCCCATAGCGTTCATGGACTTGATGAATGGGATATTCAAGCCGTATTTGGATTCTTTTGTAATGTGTTCATTGACGACATCTTGATCTATTCGAAGATTCAGGAGGACCATGAGCAGTATCTGAGAGTGGTCCTTGGGTTGTTGAAGGAGAAGAAGTTGTACGCTAAGTTCTCAAAGTATGAGTTTTGGTTGAGCTCTATGGCATTCTTGGGGCACGTGGTGTCCAATGATGGGATTATAGTTGACCCAAAAAAGATAGAGACAGTCAGGGACTGACCTAGACCGACTTATGTGACAGAGATTTAGATTTTAGTGGTCTTGCTAGCTACTATCAGTAGTTCGTCAAGGATGTCTCTTCTATCACTTCTCATCTAACGCGTTTGACTCAGAAGTACAAGCCTTTTTAGTGGTCCGACCAGTGTGAAGAGAGCTTTCAAAAGCGCAAGTCTCTTTTGATCACAGCCTCGATCTTATACATTCCAATGGAGGGGAAGGATTTTACTATGTATTGTGATGCTTCTAGGATTGGGTTGGGTTGTATGTTTATGTAGGAGAGTAAGGTTATTGCTTATGCATCGAGGTTGTTGAAGGTGCATGAGAAGAATTACCTTCTTCGTGATTTGGAGTTGGTTTCCATTGTGTTTGCTCTGAAGATTTGTACAGATTTGGGAATACATCCATATTGGTAGTTGATTTACGGATGTTGTTATGTTCATTCATCTCATGATTAGTATGAAATTTGACATTCATACATATATTCATCCTCATTTCCGTGATACATTTGACATTACATGTGATTTCGTGATACATTGATATTACCTATGATTGGTGTGATGGTGACATGTGAAAGAAACAACATTGATTCTTATGCATATTCATTGCGTAGCCATTCTATATTATGTGATACAGAATGGCTAGCGGTGTGGTGGGTAGTAGAGTCATCTCCAGGCTGTGTAATATGAAATGGCTGGTACATGGAATTCACAGGTCCCCCGAGTCATGATTGCCGAGACATAGAGATATTCCGCTCGGAGCATGTGTGTACGGTGATTACAGTTGGTCAACACATTGCATTACATCGCACATATATTCATATTTCACCCATTCATATCTCTGGTTTTGATTATTGTATTCATTATATTACATGACGTGTTTCAGCCTTGATTCCTTGTTGTTGATTCATTTGAGAGGTTGTGTACTTGTTAGTCTCTTACACAAATACTTGATGAATTCGGGGACTAGAGATTCCTCCTAGGCTATGACTGTAGACTAATGAGATCAAGTGTGGTTCACATTACTGCAAGTCTTATGTGGTTGTGCTTAGTGATTACTTGATTCTCGTACTTCATGGATTCTAACTTGATACTCTATACTTAGGCTATTATTTCGTGGGCTGTAATAGTGTTTGTACTTGATTGTAAGCATGTGTATTCTTCAGTTTCTTCCTTTATATATATTAGCTAACTGTTGTCGGCCTATGATACCTACCGGTACATAGTGTTTGTACTGATACTACTCTTGCTTCACCCTTTTTGGGGTGTAGAGTTGTTGCAGGAACTTCAGCGAGGTTCGATTAGTCTTCAAGGATCTCATGGAGTTCATCTAGATTTTATGTTTAATTCTCTTTCTAAACAGAAGTGTATTCAGGTTGTGGTTGTGACCTTTATTAAAACTTATATACCTAGAAGCTCTTGTACTCTTCAGGTCAGATTTCTTAGGTAGTGTTGTATTCCACATTATCATATATCTATATTTATAGACTTCTACTGCTCTTATTATTTATTTATATAATTTGATAAATCTTTTTAAGGGACGGGTTCGCCTACCAAGTGGGAAAATGGTAGATGTCCGCATGATCAATGATTTGGGTTATAAGAAGTTGGTATCAGAGCCCTAGGTTATCCCATCTATAAGTACAAGAGAAATGTCTAGTAGAGTCCTACTTATGGGTGTGTTGCGCTTTACACTTATAATTGGGAGGCTATAGTACAGTTAGGAAACTTTGAATTCTTTCATTCTTTTGTGCTATTTCATTCAAATTGGTATCTAGTCGATTCCAATTGGTATCCGGGACATTTGACAGTCTGTCGATTGTTCGAAGGTCGGAGTCTGGGTCGTCAATATTTTGACAGTCCATCGACAGTTTTACGGTCCGTATAATCGGACTATATTGTTATTTTCTGAAAATTTCCAGAGAGTTGTTAAATCTGGAGTTTGGAGACATACCAACAGGCCATCAATTTCAATAGTGAAATTGACGGTTCGCTTTGACGGGCATAAAACATTTTACTCTGCGTATAATTTACAGTCTGCCCATCAATTTCAAAAGTGAAATTGGCAGTTCATTTGATAGGCCGTAAAACATTTTATGGTCCATATAAGTTGTCGTCAAATTCCAATTGTAGAACTGAACCTGGTTTTTCAACTTAAACTCCCTATTTTGGTTTCCTACACTCATGGATCATGAACAAGGCTTATTTTGAAGGTAGAGGTGTAATAATATCTCCCTCTTGGGATCATTCGTCCTCGAATGATGGGTCATGGTTAGGAATGAGACTGGACATAGCATGAGTGCATGAACGTGAAGAAACATGACATGGAACATGAGACTGAGTGACATGAAAACATGAATATGGGACATGAGTACTGAATATATGAACTTGAAACATGAGACATAGATACGCAAGGGACATGATAGGAATACTGGGGGTATTTACCTTGTTCGTTTTCTGCTTGCTCCTCAAATAAATGCGGATATCTGGACTTCATGTCTTCTTCGGCTTCCCATGTAGCCTCCTCAACATTCTAACTTCTCCACAACACTTTCACTGAGGCAACTTCTTTAGTTCTCAACTTTTTAATCTGATGATCCAAAATAGCTACAGGAATCTCCTCATAGGTCAAACTATCCTTAACTGAAATGGAGTCTGTAGGGACAACCAATGATGGGTCTCCCACACACTTTCTCAACATAGACACATGAAACACTAGATGCACATCAACTAAGTCTTGTGGAAATTCAAGTTCATAAGCCACTTGGCCAACTCTCCTTATAATCCTGTAAGGTACCATATATCTGGGACTGAGCTTTCCTTTCTTTTCAAACCTCATGACACCTTTCATGGGTGAAACTTCTGAGAAATATCCAATCATCAACTTGGAACTCTAAATCTCTATGCATCACATCTGAATAGGACTTATGTCGACTCTGATTTGTTTTCAAATGCTCCCGGATCACTTTGACTCTCTCTATAGCCTGATGGACCAAGTCTGGCCCTAACAACTCTGCTTCACTAATTTCGAACCAACTAATTGGTAACCTACACTTTCACCCATATAGAGCTTAGAACGGTGTCATCTGGATGCTAGTATGATAACTGTTATTATAAGCAAACTCAATGAGAGGCAAATGAACATCCCAATTACCTTTAAAATCGAGAACACATGCCCTCAACATATCCTCAAGGGTATGAATAGTACGTTCTGCCTGGCCATCTGTCTGAGGGTGAAAAGTTATGCTGAGATTTCCCTTGGTACATAATCCTCTCTAGAAAGACTTCCAAAAGTGAGTTTTGAACTGAGCACCACGATCTGAAAAGATGGACACTGGGTCCCATGAAGCCTAACAATTTCTTGGATATACAACTTAGCATAATCCACTACTGAATTCGTTGTTTTGACAGGCAAAAAGTGAGTTGATTTAGTCAGTCAGTCCATTATCATCCTAATTGAATCATGCCTTCGGGCTGAGCGAGGTAAACCTGTTATGAAATCCATAATTATTATCTCTCAATTCCAAACAGGAATATCAATTTTATGTGACAACCCACCAGGCCTCTGATGTTCGGCTTTTACCTACTGACAATTCGGATACTTGGCTACAAAGTTGGCCACATTCCTCTTCATATCATTCCACCAATAAATTTCTTTAAGATCATGATACATCTTGGTAGAACCTGGGTGAATAGAATACTTGGAATTATACGTTTCTGCCATGATTCACTCTCTAAGTCCGTCCACATTTGGAATACATAATTTGCCTCGGTACCTCAAAGTACCATCATTTACCCCTTGTTCAAAAGTGGTAGTCTTATGCCTCTGAATCCCCTCTTTCAGCTACAACAAGTATGGATGACTAAACTTCTTCTCCTTCACTTCAGCCACTAAGGAGGATTCGGACTTGTTATGAATACCAACAACACCATCTTCGGAGTCCATGAGTCGAACTCCTAGAGTGGCTAGTCTATGAATCTCCTTCGTCATGATTTTTTTACCTTCCTCAACATGGGATAAACTTCTCATGGATCACCGACTAAGAGCATCGGCTACACATTCACTTTCCCTGGATGATAGAGAACATTTACATCATAATCCTTTATTAATTCGAGCCATCTCCTCTGCCTGAGATTCAACTCCCGTTGCTTGAAAATGTACTGAAGTCTCTTGTGATCTGTGAAAATATCAACGTGAACTCCATACAAATAGTGATGTCATATCTTGAGTGCAAAAATCACGCCTGCCAGTTCTAGATCATGAGTCGGATAATTCTTTTCATGATGTTTAAGTTGTCTGGATGCATAAGCTATAATCTTACCATGCTGCATTAAAACACACCTAATACTAACTCCTGAAGCATCACAATATACAACGAACCCATCGGTCCCCTCTGGCAAAGTTAGCACTAGAGCGGAAGTCAGTCTCGTCTTCAATTTTTTGAAACTACGCTCACATGCATCTGACCACTGAAATTTGACTTTCTTCTAAGTTAATCTAGTCAATGGAGCTACAATGTAGGAAAACCCTCTATGAATTGTCTGTAATATTCTACCAGACCTAAGAAACTCTAAATATCTTAAGCAGAAGTGGGTCTAGGCCAATTCTTAATAGCATCAATTTTCTTAAAGTCAATGTGGACGCCCTCACCTGAAATCACATGGCCTAAGAATGCCACTGACTTTAGCCAAAATTCACACATAGAAAATTTCACCTAAAGCTCGTCGTCCTGACGTATCCGCAATACAATTCTGAGATGTTCTACATGATCAGCCTCACTACGGGAATAGACGAAGATATCATTAATGAAGATAATAACAAAAAGATCAAGATAAGGCTTGAAGACCCTGCTCATAAGATCCATAAAAGTATTTATGTCATTCGTCAATCCGAACGACCTGACACAAAATTAGAAATTACTATAACGAGTGCTGAAGGCGATTTTCAGAATATCAACTTCCTTAACCTTAAGTTGATGGTACCCTGATCTAAGGTCAATCACGGAATAAAACTAAGCATCCTGAAGTTGATCGAATAAATCATCGATTCTGGGAATAGGATATTTCTTCTTAATGATAACTTTGTTCAACTACCAGTAGTCAATGCACATACGCAGAGACCCATCTTTCTTTTAGACATATAGAACTAGTGCACCCCTTAGTGAGATACTTGGTCTAATAAATCCCTTATCAAGTAGATATTTCAAATGGGCCTTTACCTCTTTTAACTCTACTTGAGACATTCTGTATTGCGGAATAGATATCGGCTTGGTGCCAGGAAGTAGATCAATTCTGCATTCAATTTCTCTATCGGGAGGAACTCCGGGAAGATTTTCAGAAAAGACTTCTGGAATATCATTGACAACTGGCACTGACTGGAGAGTTGGGGTCTGGGTATCTGCATCCCTAACCCAAACTAGTTGGTAAATATACCCCTTGGATATCATTTTTCTAGCCTTAAGATAGGAAATAAATCTACTCATGGGTGCTACTGAAACACCATTTCCAATCTATCACTAGCTCACTTGGAAATTCGAACTTTCCAATTTTGGTTCTATAACCCACTTTAGCATAACATGATGACAATTAATCCATACACATGATTATATCGAAGATTACCATTTCTAACTCTGCTAAATCAGTTATGGTAATGCGGTAATGAATTAAACTAGACAACTCATATATACCCGCTTGGCTATAAGTCTCAAATTTATACTATTTGTTGTCGAAGTAGTTTGACAGGACGTTTAACGATCCGTCAATTGTTCGATGATCAGAGTCTCGACCGTCAATATTTTGATGATCCAGATTGATTGTCCATCGATAGTTTGACGATCCATATAATCGGACTGTACTGTTATTTTTTGAAAATTTACAAAGAGTTATGAAATCTGGAGTTTGGATATGGTGAAGATTAACGGGACGTCAATAATTTGACTGTCCATACAATTGACCAACAGGCCATCAATTTCAATAGTGAAATTGACGGTTCGCCTTGACGGGCCATAAAATATTTTACGGTCCGTATAATTTAGTGTCTGGTCATAAATTTCAAAAGTGAAATTGATGGTTCATTTGATAGGCCGTAAAACATTTTACGGTCCGTAACATCTTCCATCAAATTTCGTCTGCAGAACTGAACCTAGTTTTTCAACTTAAACTCCCCATTATGGTTTCCTACACTCGTGGATCATGAACAAGGCTTACTTTGAAGGTAGGAGGTGTTACAATAAAAAAGGATTATTAATTACTCATTGATACTTAAAATCATATTATTGAACTATTCTAGAACTGGGTGACTTACGTGAATATGAAATCTTATATGAACAAGGTCTTATGTTGTTTATGTGAACCATTCTTGAATAATGTGACAATAATTGGGTTATTGAACTGCTAGCTTAAGGCTATTTGGTGTCAACTTGATATTTATCTCTTTTTACGCATCTTTTGTCGTTATCAGCCTATGATGCCTAATGGGGTATGTTGTGTACTCATACCACACTTGTTGCATCTTTTCTAGTGTAGATACAGATACTACTACTAGTTCGCGAGCTCGAGTGTGAGTCCGAACGGGCACAAATTCAGTATACAGGGTGAGATGCTACCTCCGACATGCCTTGGATATTCTATCCTTATCTTGTCTTTTATTTATGATCGAGAGACATGTTCAAACTTTCACATTAGCAAATTTTATTTTGGCCTGCGTGCCATATTCAGATTTGTATCAGATTATTAGTGCTCTTCTATGATTGACCAGATTTTGGGGGTTTGCTATTTCTCATACTTATTTTTGCATTTATATCAGGAGACAGTTATTGTATATTTTGTTATCTTTTCGCTTTTCATTATATATCATGTGAATCATTGGGAGTGGTTCGCCTATCGGTAGGTTTACGTACGTGCCACCACGGTCCCTGAAAGAGGATGTGACAAGAATGCAACTTGGTAGGTAATCCAAGAGAATAGTGGATAGATTCTGGTGCAACTCGCCATATGTGTGCTAACAAGGAGTTGTTTGCCTATTATGCTCCAGCTGGATGCGACGAGACAATTTTCATAGCCAATTCCGCTACTGCAAAAATTGAAGGAATTGGTAAAATTGCTTTGAAGATGACTTCGGACAAGATTGTAACTCTGAACAATGTCCTTCATGTTCCTGAGCTGTGAAAGAATTTAGTCTCGACATCACTTCTAGTCAAAAATGGATTCAAGTGTGTGTTTTTGTTTCCGACAAGGTTGTAGTTAGCTAAAATGAGATGTATGTAGAAAAGGGTTACCTCACTAAGGGCCTTTTCAAACTCAATGTAATTGCATTTGATATTAATAAAAAAATTGTTCCGTCTTACTTACTTGAGTCAAATAGTTTATGGCATGCATGTTTGAGACATGTTAATTATAAAATCTTGCGAAAAATGATTAACTTGAAAGTATTCCCTAAATTTGATTGCAATAACTCAAGGTGACAAGTATGTATTGAATCTAAGTATGCTAAGTATCCTTATAAGTCCATTGAAAGGAATTCAGATCCTTTAGACTTAATTCATACAGATATTTATGACATGAAGGCAATATCATCTCGCTGTGGGAAAAAGTATTTCATAACTTTTATTGACGATAGCACTCGATATTGCTATATTTATTTACTTAATAGCAAAGATGAAGCTATTAACGCATTCAAACAATACAAAGATGAAGTTGAAACACAACTGAACAAGAAAATAAAAATCATCAGAAGTGATAGAAGTGGTGAATATGAATCTCCTTTTGAAGAAATATGTTTGGAATATGGCATTATTCATCAAACAACTGCCCCATACACTCCACAATTCAATGAAATTGTGGAAAGAAATAATTGAACCTTAAAGGAGATGATGAATGCCTTATTAATAAGCTTTGGTTTACCTCAGAACTTGTGGGGGGGAGCTATCCTTACAGCTAGCCGATTACTCAACTGAGTACCCCCATAGCAAAACAAAATTCATTCCATATAAAAAATAGAAAGGAAGAAAATTCAACTTGAAATATTTCAAAGTGTGGGGGTGTTTGACTAGAATGCAAGTTCCTAAACCCAAATGGGTAAAAATAGAACCAAAAATCGTTGACTGCGTTTTCATAGGATATGCTACTAATATTAAAACATATTGTTTTCTGGTTCATAAATTCGAAAATCCCGACATTTATGTCAATATGGTAATCGAATCAAATAATGCTAAATTTTTTGAAAGTATTTACCCCTATAAAAAGGAATGTGAGTCATATAGCGAAAGATCTAAATGACCTCAGGAAGAGACAAAGGAAGTTACACTTAACGAGGAGAATCCAAGACGTAGCAGACGTCAAAGAACATATATTTCCTTTAGTCTTGATTTCTTGACATTCTTAGTGGACAATGATCCTCAAACTTTTAAGTAAGCGATGTCTTCCGCAGAAGCACAATGTTGAAAAGAGGCAATCAATAGTGAAATAGAATCCATTTTAAACAACCACACTTGGGAATTGGTTGATCTTCATCCGAAAAATAAACATTTAGGCTCCAAATGGATTTTCAAAAGAAAAATGAAAGATGATGGCACTATTGAAAAATATAAGGCAAGACTTGTTATCAAGGGATTCAGACAACGAGAAGGTCTTGATTATTTTAATACTTACTCGCTGGTAACGCCAATTACATCCATTTGGGTGTTAATAGCGTTAGCCTCGTGTACGATCTTCAAATTCATCAAATAGATATGAAAACAACCTTCTTAAATGGAGATTTGGAGGAAGAAATCTACATGAATCAACCCAAAGGATTTGTAGTTCCCGAAAAAGAAAAGAAGGTGTGTCGACTTGTTAAGTCATTTTATCATAGAGTCTGATTAATTGATAATCTTTTTGGGCCAAATTTATCTTCCATTTCCGTTATTTTATTTTCTTTCCTCATATTAATTAACGTGGTATTTTTTTACATAAAATCCATAGAATAATTAATTATTTCCTAATGGTCATTTATAAATTGAAAATTCGCGACCAAACAAAAGGTCACCTTCTTCCCGAACAGGTGCCTTTGCATCTGTTCAATAGATATATAAAAAAATTCGGAGGCTTCGCCTCAAACACACACTGCAATCACGACAACAAAAACTCTCTGAAAAAATTAGACTTTTCCTCTCCACTTTTGTGCATCATTTTCAAAGAGAAAATCAGTAAGTGTCATGTGATTTACTACTGTTTGCTGAAGTTATGCAATTTCGATTGTCAGTATTGCAGAATAGAGTTTCTTTCTATCCTGGGAAGAATTAATCCACACTTTGGGCAATTGTGAGCAGATTAAACTTTTTAAGGTTCCATGGGCTCGAAACTATATTTTGTTTTCTTACATTTTCTGTTTTACAGTATATAATCTGAATACTGATAAATACTATAAGAATAGTAAGGTCACTTAGTTTAAATCCATTATAAGAATCGATTGATGAAAGTCAAGAATGAGATTGATGCTTCGAATGCCCTGTTTTCATGGGTTGTGATAGAAGGAGATGGTTGTTCATGGTTGTTCACTATTCAAGAATTCTTGTTTAGACAATTCAGACCATACATACATAGTCTTTTAATCTAAGATTGAAATTTTTCCATATTTTATTGCTAAAATATTATTTCGGTCCAAAATATGGAAGAAAAAAGTGTTTCCACGTGGGATTCGAACCCTCAGTACGATTAACTCATACAACTAATTAGCAATCCACCATTTTATTCCACTTTCCGCAACCGTAACCGCTTGTCATTCCGATTACTTCATCCATAAACCTTTTTTTCTTTCTAGCGATACGCTCTAAAAAAAGTCAAGAAGAAGCTTCTAATCTTCTAAGTTCTGTTACTTTCTTTGTGGTACTTCTTAACGGGACAGAGATAAAAAAAATTGGTAACAAACTTAGGGATACAACTATATATATAATAGTAAGGCAACTCTTTGAAAGAGGCATAACTCTTCAAGGGTAACCTTTCAGAAGAGGTGTAACTCTTCAGTTATGAATCCATCAATTATAATTGAAGAGTTAACTAGATTTTTATGCATATAAAATTCATACCTTATAATATAAGATTTATATATATCCCATAAAAATAACATATTATTATATCAGAAAAATGGATGTCTTTAATTGATAACTTATTTATGTAGAATTATATTAAATATGTGAGTCTACTAAATAGAGAATTTCTAACAATCTCTCACTTGGACCACATATATTTCTGAAAAATTGTACTTAACAAAAAAATTGTAGTGCACGCAATTCGCTATCCCTAAGCAATTTGGTCCATTAATCGTACTAATATGGAATCTAAGCGATTTTTGTAACATATATTCATCACTAAATTCATCAATGGTCACTGATAGACAGTGTATATTCCAGTGATATACACTTGCATTACATAGTGTATATCAAGGGACTTTGGTTCTTTTCCCATTGTAATTAGTGTACCGATTTTAGCATACTTAGTGTAGAATATTTGTATTACTTAGTATTGTACACTTACCATAATTATAGGAGTCTTGTACTACTAGAATAGGGTTTTGGGATTAGAATAGGAATAGGTTTTCTATTATGGTAAATTGTAATTTGTATATATACTCTTTTTATTAATGAGAATAATCGAGGGATTATTTCTTTCATGGTATCAGAAGTCTAGGTTATTTTTTCTTTCCAACTTTTTTTTCCGTCGACCTTGTGATCGGATTCCGCCTCTCTTCCCGGATTCCTTGATCGTCGGTGGCTTTCTTTTAGTTTTTTCTCTTCAAATCACCTATTGTTCTTTCGTTACGTCGACAACAAAGAACACGTTTCACCATGCCTTTGTTGTTTCTAACATCAAGAATCACATACCTCTTATTCTTGAAATAGAAAACGTCCAATACGCGACGTAGGGCGAGTTGTTCAAAATTCACGCTCGCTCGCATCAAGTCATCCATCACATAATACCCGCGGCTCCAGAGGATACGGAGGTGCCTAAACGCGAGGATAATCCTAAGTTATGGACAATGCTTGATGCCACCGTACTTAAGTGGATTTATTCCATTATCTCTACTGACCTGTTGCAGACGATTATTGAGCCAGACGCTACGGCGATGGTTGCTTGGGATAGGTTGCATGACATATTCCAAGATAATCACAATTCCAGAGTTGTTACACTTGAGCAAGAATTTTCCCACGTCAACATGGAAAATTTCTGGAATGTTTCGACTTATTGCAAAAGGTTGAAGGAATTGGCGGACCAACTCCGCAACGTTGGTGCTCCCGTTAGTGAAGATCGTCTTATTCTACAGATGGTTGTCGGCCTCTCTGAGTCTTATAGTTGCGTTAGGACTCTACTTCGTCAAAGTAACCCTCTCCCAAAATTCTATAAAGCCCACTTCATGCTTAATTTGGAAGAAGCCGGTTTGGCTAAGAAGGCGTCTACCAGGGCTAGTCCCGTAGTCATGATGACATCCTCCACCAATTCACCGGGTTTTATTGATAATTCGATCCAAACCCGTGCTCATGGTGGCGGCAAGAATACTAGGAAAAATAATGGAAAAAACTGCGGTGGCAAACGCAGTGTTAACGGAGCCAGTGGGTCCCACCCCTACAGTAGTGGGCCACAGCCCAACTGGTCCCAACCTTGGGCCCTCTGGCCATGGGCAGTGGCCCAATAGTCCCGGTTTTCCAGCCCCTTCAGTCCACGACAATTGGGCATAGTTTCAGCCCCCCCTTTCAGCCTAGCTATCCTAGCCCAGTTTCTGTCCAACGATCCAGTGGGGTTCTGGGTCAGCAGGAAGGCAGGCCTGAGCCCTACCAGGCCCATTATACAGCGGGCCCCACTCCTACCGACATTGAAGTCGTGATGCACACACTTAGAATAAATCCTTCGGACCGAAATTGGTACATGGACACCGGCGCCACTACTCACATGACGTCTGACTCATGTACTCTATCGTCTTATTCCAATTTGAGCAACAATCGTGGTATAATTGTTGGTAATGGTCATTAAATTCCAATTCGTGGTTACAGTCATAAAACGTTGTCTCCCACCCATCCCCCCATCCACCCCTTATTTTGAAAAATACCTTTCACGCTCCAAAATTGATTAAAAATTTGGTGTATGTCCGTAAATTCACCAATGATAATTCTGTTTCTATTGAATTTGATCCGTTTGGGTTTTTTGTGAAGGATTTCAAGATGGGGAGTCCTCTCATGAGGTGTGATAGTACGGGGGATCTTTATCCTATCACGTCAAGTTCCAGTCTCTCGAGTCAAGCCTTGCCATCAACGTTTGTAGCCCTTGCTCCTTCCTTGTGGTATGCTCTTCTAGGTCATCCGGGGTCGACTATTTTGTCTTCATTAGATAAAAATAAATTTATTTCTTATAAGGGTGCGCGTAGTACTCCAAATTGTCAATCTTGTTTTTAGGAAAAATTGTTAGGTTGCCATTTGTAGACTCTAATGTTCATACTTTATTGACATTTGATATTATTCATATCGATTTATGGACATCTCTTGTTCTCAGTTCTTTGGGTCACTGTTATTACGTTCTATTTTTGGATGATTATTCTATATTTTTATGGACTTTCCGATAGCGAAAAAATCTCAAGTTTTTTCAACTTTCTAAAAATTTAGAGCATTCATTAGAACCCAATTCGAATGGGAAATCAAAAACATTCAATGTGATAATGGCAAAGAATATGATAATGGGATGTTTCGAGAGTTTCTTGCTAATAATGGGATTAATTTTCATTTTTCTTGTCCTCATACGTCTTCACAAAATGGGAAAGCCGAATGCAAAATTCGTACCATTAATAACATTATCCGAACTTTATTGATTCATGCTTCCGTACCCTCTTTTTTTGGCATCATGCCCCACAAATGGCTACATATCTTCTTAATATTCTTCCTACCAGAGGAATGGCATATTCATCCCACCAAAGGAATGGCATATTCGTCCCCTCTTCAAATCTTATATAATAAGGCTCCTTCGTATTCACATCTTAGAGTCTTTGGGTGCTTGTGTTATCCACTATTTCCGTCTACCACAATTAACAAACTTCAAGCCCGGTCTACACCTTGTGTGTTTCTGGGTTATCCGCCAAATCATCGTGGTTACAAATATTTTTGATTTATCGTCAAATAAAATTATTATTAGTCGCCATGTTCTTTTTTATGAATCCCAATTTCTGTTTTCTAAGGTAAGTAATCCATTGCCTAGTTCGTATAAGTTTTTGGATGATTGTATATCTCCGTATATTATTCGCTAGTTTTCGGACATGTCCCATACCCCAAATCTGCCAGCGGGCCCACTTCCGGCTGGCCCCACTACATCACTGATACCCACTGCTCCCAGTTTCGCCACTGGGCCAGTTTCAGCAATTGGGCCAGTCCAGCCCCATACTGAAACTGGTCCAGTTCCTGCTATGTCGCCTACTACAGTTTACAGTGCTGGGCCAGTAGGCCCACTGCCTGTTGCCCATCCCGTCCCGTGTCTCGAAGATTCCCAAAATTCACTCAAGTCTCCCCTGAGTCATAGATCAGTCACTCGAAGTCAATGAGGTATTTTTAAACCAAAAAAACATTCTAATTTAAATTCTAATATTCTTAAATCACCGCTACCACGTAATCCCGTGTCTACTTTAAATGCCTGAATCAGAAAATTGTCATGACCGACGAATATAATGCTCTTATTAATAATAAGACGTGGGAGTTGGTGCCCCGTCCTTCTTATGTTAATATTATTAGGTCTATGTGGATTTTTTCTCATAAAGATAATTCTGACGGTTCTTTTGTGAGGCATAAGGCACGTCTTGTAGGTGATGGTAAGACTCAGCAGGTTGGTGTGGAATGTGGTGAGATATTTAGTCTGGTGGTCAAGCCGACTACCATTCGCATTGTGCTCAGCTTGGCTCTTTCGAAAGCATGGCCCATTCATCAGTTAGATGTGAAGAATGTTTTCTTACATGGTGATCTCAATGAGATAGTCTATATGCATCAGCCTTTGGGGTTTAGGGATCCCAAATATCCTCATCATGTTTGTTTGTTGAAAAAGTCCTTGTATGGGCTTAAGCGGTCCCCACGGGCTTAGTATAAGAGGTTTGCAGACTATGTTTCCACTGTTGGGTTCTCTCACAGCAGGTCTGATAATTCATTGTTCATATATCATCGTGGTTCTTCCCTAGCTTATATACTGTTATATGTGGATGATATTATCTTGACTGCCACTTCTGATACATTACGCAAGTCTATCATGACAATGCTTAATTCTGAGTTTGCTATGAAAGACTTGGGGCCCTTAAGTTAGTTTTTGGGGATTGATGTCACTCGTCATGCAGGTGGGTTGTTCTTATCACAGAGGAAATATGCAGCTGAGATCATTAAGAGGGCTGGGATGTCATCCTGTAAGTCCATTTTCACTCTGGTTGATACTAAACCAAAGTTGGGTGTTGCGGCTGGCTCACCTTATGAGGATCTGACATGCTATCGCAGTCTTGCAGGGTTCCTTCAGTATCTTACGTTTACGAGTCCAGTTATTACGTATGTCGTACATCAGATGTGTTTGTTTATGCAAGATCTCAGGGTTGAGCACATGAATTCACTCAAACGCATTAGTCGGTACATCCAGGGGACACTTGACTGTGACTTACATTTATATCTTTCGTCGACGTCTACACTTGTCTCGTATACAGATGTTGATTGGGGTGACTGTCCAGACACCAGACGGTCTACTTCAGGCTATTATATGTTTCTTAGTAATAACTTGGTCTCCTGGTCTGCAAAGCGTCAGTCGACTTTATCACGCTCTAGTGCAGAGGTCGAGTATTGAGGGGTAGCCAATGTGGTCTCGGAATCCTGTTGGTTACGTAATCTTCTTTTAGAGCTGCATTGTCCTATTCAGAAAGCTACCCTGGTGTATTGTGATAATATTAGTGTCATCTACCTTTCGGGGAATCCGGTTCAACACCAGCGCACTAAACCCATTGAGATGGACATTCACTATGTTCGCGAAAAGGTAGTTCGTGGACAAGTACGCGTCTGCCATGTCCCTTCCAGGTATCAAATTGCAGACATCTTTACAAAGGGTCTTCCCTCGGTCCTTTTTGACGATATTAGGGACAGTCTCAGCATACGAAGATCGCCCAGTATGACTGCGGGGGTGTGATAGACAGTGTATATTCCCGTGATATACACTATGTATGGCAAGTGTATATCACGGGACTTTGGTACTTTTCCCATTGTAATTAGTGTACCGATTTTAGCATACTTAGTGTAGAATATTTGTATTACTTAATATTGTACACTTACCATAATTATAGGAGTCTTGTACTACTAGAATAGGATTTTGAGATTAAAATAGGAATAGGTTTTCTATTATGGTAAATTGTAATTTGTATATATATTTTTTCATTAATGAGAATAATCAAATGATTATTTCTTTCATATATTTCTGAAAAATTGTACTTAACAAAAAAAATTGTAGTGCACGCAATTCGCTATCCCTAAGCAATCTGGTCCATTAATCGTACTAATAAGGAATCTGAGCGACTTTTGTAACATATATTCCTCACTAAATTCATCAATGGTCACGATATCAGCAAAATCAATGACATAGATAAAGTATACACGTATAGCATGAAAATTGCATGTAAAATTAATCTCAATCATGCCTATTTTCAACTGGTCCTACTTTATTACTTTAAATAGTCCAAAATCATTTTCTTGCGCTTTATGCAAAATCGTAGTAAAAAGCATAAACAATAATCACTCAAAATTCATAAATTTCATAAAACTTTAATCTCTTCTCACTTGAACCACATATATTTCTGAAATATTGTACTTAACAAAAAAAATTGTAGTGCACACAATTCACTATCCCTAAGCAATCTGGTCCATTAATCGTGCTAATATGGAATCTAAGCGATTTTTGTAACATATATTCATCACTAAATTCATCAATGGTCACGATATCAGCAAAATCAATGACATAGATAAAGTATATATGCATAGCATGAAAATTGCATGTAAAATTACTCTCAGTCATGCCTATTTTCAACTGATCCTACTTTATTACTTTAAATAGTCTAAAATCACTTTCTTACGCTTTATGCAAAACCGTAGTAAAAAGCATAAACTAATCACTCAAAATTCATAAATTTCATAAAACTTTAATATGTACAGAAAATTTACTTAAAAATGTCAAAAGCATAAACAAAACAACAAACTCCCACTGATGTGGCTCATCACAGAGTCCAACGACATCCATATAAGCTACATGCTCATAAAAAAAACTTTTGGTGGCAACCTTTCATGAGCGGATCCGCAATAATGAAATTTGTACGAATATGCTCTATTGATACAAGGAGAGACTGAACTCTTTTCTTCACAATCGGGATTCAATCTCTATATGCTTTAATTTTAACGAACTCCGGATATACATAATTCAAACACATACATATCCAAAAGGGCTCATTTCAAGATACCTAACACAACATTATTGTTTAGTCTTTGGACATGGATAATAATTTGTAAGTGGTACTCTTATACATAGTTTCTGAATATTGACTACCAAAACGGTCTAGTAATATGTCTTTCTCTGGACCGACACATGACCAGCATGATATTACTAAATGTATTACATATTCATGACTATCCATAATCTGACCAAGATAATCTTCTTTTGGGATAATTATTTTGTATAGACGATACATGCTTAATGTTCAAAATAAATAACTTGTATCTAATAGAGAAAACATGTAATTTTTGCAACCCTGAAAGAAAAAATATAATAAAAGTCAATGATAGTCAAAAGAAATTTTGAGCATGAGATTAGGCTCACCAAATGAAGCTGGGGTAATTAGGGAGATGCCTAGCGGATGACAACATTGTTCGGAATAAAACACCTACATCCACAACAGAGATGCAGCCACCAGAAGGGACATGAGTACGATATAATTTGCACTCGATATGTATCATAGACTCCTAGAATGAGACAAGAAATAATGCGATAATATACAATTTTAATTGAAGAAAAAATGTCGTTAATTGAATAAAAGCTTTTAAGTCACATACATATATCTTTTGGCGGGAGTTTCTATTGACACTAACCTAATCATAAAAATCACCATGATGTCCAATCTCAGCCTAATCAGCTAAGTCATCTCACCACAATGCCATGAGAATTTGACGTGGAACATGATAACATAATATAATCTCAACTAAGGGAAGCTATCTAATCGTCCAAATCAATAATTACACTCATAATCCTACTCTGATACATATAGTTTTAAGTATTTGACCTTTTTGCATATACCTTCTCACTTTTCTAAGAATGCTCCCTTTATATAAACTTTACAGAGATACCTTAGACCCATAAATATGAACTTTACACAGCCTTTAAAGCCAATATCTCATTCCTGTCATCATAACAGAAGAAACATTTCGCATAACCCAATTGAAAATCATAACATCATATTTGTACATAGTCATAGCTTGAAAACGTCATAAAACATTCATACCAGGTTTGACATCACATTAATAGAGGATACTTTAAGAACACATGAATAATGCATGATTACTTACCCCACAATCATACATTAACATTTAAACTCATCTAGATATTTAAACGAACACTTGAAAGATATGAAAGTGGGAAAAACTTCTCTGAAAGAGTACATCTCGATATATCTTGAGTGCCCCATTAGTGAACTTAAGCTCCAACTAATCCAATTGATTCAAAGAAGGTCAATTTATTTAAATCATAACCTTCCTCATAATGCAACCCACTTACGCAAGACTCGTTAATTGATTAGTTTTATCCATTTCCCCATTTTTGATTATTTGATGTAAATCAAGTTCAATCCCCATTATCATCACTTTAAAGATGTTATTCTACTCATTAGAGTCCCCAATATTCATAATCTTCAACACGCACATCAACCATTACCAACACTCAAAAATATTATCAACTATCATGACTGACTACTGTAAATAAATTTGAGGTGATGATATTACCTTAGAAAGATCAAATCTTAAACTTCGAGTTTTAGGTGTTCTTGACCAGAAGTGAATATTTAATTAGAATCTATCATTTTTCAAGGTTTAATCTTATTAATTTGAGTGGTACTAAGATGGAGTCAACCAGAAAGCACCTTATAAAACCACCTTGATGGAAAGGGAGAAGGAGAGGAAAAGTCCTAACTTACAAGGTCTAGTCTTTTTCTCTCTTCTCGATTCTGCATGGGCTGATGACCTTCCTGACTTATTGAAATTGTAGGTATGGTTGGTTGACTGTAGCCACAATTGACAACCATAGCCACGAATGAATTAATGCTAGCTTCACAAAATTGTATCTCTTAATTATCACTAAAAGCGTGACCATGATCTGGCAACGGTTACTATTATTGGCTGAGCCCTTCAAGCCTCAATTTCTTCTCCATTATGGAAAGTACTAGAACTTAATTGTAGTGACGGATGGTGTCACAATTTTATTATTCTATGAGTTTACTCTCAAGCAAATTTTCTTAAGTTTCACCAATGAGACCTTATTTCAGTTTCTTTTATGTCATTTTCTTCCATTTAACTAATAGTACATCAATTCCATTTATATATTAAGAAAATATATCATTATCTCCCTAAATTTAGCGGGGTCCTATTACCCGTGATCAAATGTGAATTGATATTATTACCCTTTTTTTTACCACCTGGCATAGAAAGTGCATACGCTCTAGGATATGAGCAACCCTAAAAATGATTATAATTATTTTTTTTGCAAGATTTTTTTTTAAATGTATTTTTATATTTTTCTTTTCTTTCTTTTACTTCTTCATAAACCTGTTACTATTTCTACACCACTTCTGCTACCAATCCTCCCACCTTCTTTACTGTAGTTGTTTCGACTCTTTTCTCTAATTTCAAAATCTTATCCAGAAATTTCTCTTACATTTCGAACAATTTTGCAAAGAATTCAAGAATGGAGGTAGCATATAGCTTTTTATCTGAGTTTTAGCCGAACGGCTGATAAATTCTTATTTGAAATCTTCATTTTTAATTGTGTTAAAGTAATATGAAAAGGAGATAAACTAATTGATGATATTCCCAAAACTTTGAATTTGCTTACAAAATAGGAAAAAGATTAAATATTGTTATCAACAACTCAACAAAGTCTAAAAAACAGTATGCTAAAAGTTTGAAATACTTGATCTAAAGAAGAAAGAATGTGGAGATGGGTTAGATGAAGAAGAAGAAGTACGACTTGAGCGGCCATGGGGTGGGTGGGGGGTTTTGGGGGTGGGTGGGGGGTTTTGGGGGTGGCTGGAAGGGGAAAAGCTCAAAAAGTAAGAAAGAGAAAAAGAAAAAAGAAAAAAGAAAAAAGAAAAAAGAAAGAAAGAATAATAAAAACATTTTTTAATTAAATTGACACATGTTAAGTAATCATTGGTGCATGGTTAACGCTTTTTTTTTTTTTAAATAGAATTGGTCGTAAAAGGAGGTAATAATATTGATTCAAAGTTGTTCCGGAGATATAGGACCTAGGCAAAGTTTAAATATTTTTTTTAAATTAAGGTTCAAGTTCAGAGATATAATAATGTATTTTCTATTTATATATTCATTATCGAAGTTTTAAATGTAAAAATTTATGAACTTTACAAATATATATATTTTTCCCATAAAGTTATGAACTATCACTGTTCAAACTCCACCAAATTTTTTTTGAACTTTTCTCATATTTTAACTAGAGGTAATTTTGTCTAATTTTTTTTTTTTTTGCATTAAAAATGATTGTTTTTAATTGAAGAAATTTCCTAATGTAATTGATTGTTCTTTAATTATATTTTATAATTGTACTTTTAATTAATTACAAAATATATTTATATTTTTTATTTTATAGCAAATACATATATTTCTAAATTCTAGCCAAAATTCTTGTATATCCTCATATACTATATACATGCTATCGGTGTATATAAAATGTATCAATATATATGTAATAAATATATAATGTATCAGTATATATACATTTTGGTAATGTATCATGCACATCCAATGTATATGCTACATTTTGAAAGCAAAATGCTGCTATATTTTGAAGAAAAAAATATCGCTATGTTTTACTAATCTGGCTACTTATGAAATCTTCCTTTTCAATTACATTTCAAATGTGACTAAAATTTGAAAACTGATCCAAAAAAAGTGGCTAGTCCACCCATTTTTTTTTTTTTAATTCTCCACTGTTCCAGTCCTTCGTAACTGAACCCTGATTCACTAAAACCCGAATTATTGTGGTAACAATGGCGACAACCATGGACTGCAGGAACTGGGACGAAGACATATACAGAGACTCCATTTTACTCGACAGAGAATCCCAATGTCGAACGGTTTTCCGGACCGCTTTCGCCCCGAACCCCAACCACAATTCCTATCCGGACCTCATCGTCGCCGCCATTAGCGACGGCTCTATCGCCTCTTTCTCTATTTCATCTTGCCTTGTAAGCTCAATATCTTCGAACGTTGATATAGTGATTACTCTACAAACTAATTACTGTTATTTGTTTCCTTTGCTAGGAATTGAGCTCCGCCGGCAAGTGAGTTTTTGTTTTTTTCGATGTTTTCGAAGTGTGGTGGTTAGTTTTGGTTTGAATTAATATTTTATTTGGTCACATTGGTTTAGTTCATTGATGTCAGTACCTGAACCTAGTTGGCTAGTACAAGGACATGAAGGACCTGCTTATGATGTTAAATTTTATGGTAACCATGAAGATTCATTGTTATTGAGGTATTTTTCAAAATTTGCTTTGTTCTGTACTGATAAAAACTGTAGGTAAATTAGCACAGATGGAGGAAATATTGCATGTTTTTGGTTAGAATAATTTTTTTTATAATTGTGCTGTCTGGGCCAGCTTGTACGCACCTTGACTAATTTCACCGGATACCTACCACCTCCCACCAGCAACATGTACCAGGTAACTCTGTCCACCACGGCTAGGACAGATGAGAAGAAATCACCTAGTGTTTTATCTCGATTGGGATTTGAACCTGAGACCTAAAAATTATGGGCAAAATGTTACTTCAAGTATACAAAAAATGCAGGTATATAACTATTAAGTTCACTAGAGTTCATATGTCAGGGAAAGTAGAGAAAAAGTTGTGAAACTGCTCGACACCGTAAACACTCAGTTTTAGAGAGTTGTAGGTAATGACTGAGCTGTGAAGCTAGCTGAACTTTTCTTTTTAATTTAAGTAAACAAGAGGCAATTATCTCGTAGTACTTATCACATAAAAGTGAATATCTCCGGTAAGTGTTATTTGTTCTAGCATACGTGTCAATTCTTTGTTAACATATGTAAATTTCATGCAGTTGTGGTGATGATGGTCGGATTCGAGGATGGAAGTGGAAAGAAATGTTGGAGTCTAAGGAATCGGCACAAGGTACCATCTTTTTGGTGTGTGCAGTAATGAATCCTTGAGTAGTTTGGGATTGAGGCTTAGTTGTATTGTTGTTGACTGATGGATTCTAACATCCTATTTTTGAACATTTGTAATGTTGAGCTCCTCTGCTTGGCTTTGCTTCCAGTTCTAGCATCCAACTCTTTTGCTGTTCTGAAACTCATGCAGTTGAATGATTTCTTTGCCGGACAAACTTGTTATAATGTCCTCACATTATGAAAGGAAGTTCAGGAGGGGAAGGAATGGGCGCTTTAATGCATATGTATTTGTGTCTTTCATCAGCTTAATAGATTAGAAGTCAAAAATGTCGATTCAGCAATTTAAAATTTTTAATCTGCCCCTGTTGTAGCAGCTTTGGTTAGCTGTCTCTTACATCTTTCATGCTTTCAAATTTCAGGGTATTAATTCTGAATTCGAAGCATTAGTAAAGCATATGTTTCATCTAGGAGTCTATACGACGAGCACCTGCATATCATGGTCACAGACACGGACAATTTGAGGTTGTCCAAATACAGATTCAGATACCAAGACAAACTTTTGATTTTTTTTTTTGGGATGGGGGGGTGGGCATGACAGCTGTAGGATATGGTGTTTTGCGTATAAATGTTGAAGAAAATATCAATGACTATAGATTGCATAGAATTACGCTAGTATCATAAGGAATAACAAAAAAATGACCTTGAGGATTCAAGACACCATGACTACCTAACACGGATTGAGTAGTTTTTGGTGAATGGTGGTGGTGGGACTTGAACCTAGGACCTCCACTTGCTCAAATATCATGATGAATTGTGTAACTACCTATCTAAAAGTTTAACTATTAAATATAATTACTTAATTATATCAACACGTCTTGTCATGTGCTAGTTTTTGGTCTTGAGTTAGACGCTAAGATACATTTTCTGATGTTGAGCTGCCCAATGCCAGGCCACCCTTTATGTTATCACGCTCCAAATATCCAGCCTTGGGCGTGCAAACGTGTTGAGGTGTGTTTGAGTCCCATATTGGTTCAAACTAGGGTTATAGTCTCTTTATATGGTTTTGAGCGATACTTACCGCTTAGCTAGTTTTGGGGGGGTTGAATTAGTTCAAGGCCATTTTTCTTAACAAGTACAAGATAATATGCAAGCATATCATATACTCCCTCCGGTTCAAAACGAGTGTCCACTTAGCCATTTGCACATCCCTTAAGAAAATGCTAATTGCTAGACAAATAATTTGACTAAACTACCCCTAATTAAATAGGTATTGAGATTTGGTCACTTAGTACTTATTAAGGGTAAATCTGGAAAAATAAGGTTAATTCTTTCTTGATTTGGTAAGTGGACACCCTTTTTGAACCAGAGTAAATCAAATCAGCCATGTAAATTATATGTCACTGCTTGTCCCAGCCAAATGGTGCTTCAATTTATTGAGACTACCTCTTCTCATTGCAAAACTTAGAAGTAAGATTCTTCTCCCCCTTATTTGTTTGTCAGTCCTTCATGCGGTATGTTCTTGTTAGGTAAAAGAGAAACTGAATAATAATGACAAGGAGAGGAACATAAGGGTAGGGGCAAGATGGCATGCAAAAGTTGTGTCAGACGTAAGTGAAAAAGCAAAGAAAGATAGTAGTACATTGGATTCTAATAATGGTGGCCCTATTGCATTATAGATCTACCAGCGCGACAGTTGAAGAAATATTGTTAGTCTTGGATGACAGAGAAGTGAGGAAATGCACTTTCTGCCACACCTAATGAACTGGCAAAATATCAGTCTTGAATGTTCTTGCCTATTTCTGTAAGGAATTCCTCTTTCTTGGTTACCACATTATATTTTGTTGTGTGCCCTCTTAGATACTAGTTTAGCAGCCACAAACCAAATTACATTTTGAACAATCAACATCCTTTTTCTGTTTGGGGCAGAAAAATTCTGCAAGTCAAAGCATCAGCTGAATGCCCATAGGCTGTCTGGTTCTCACTGTCATGTTGATGCAACTTGAAATTATTTTGTTACCGCATTTGGTTCTTTGCTTACTTTTCCTTTGTTACTATTCAGGAGGCGTATCAAAGCCAGTACTTGACTTGGTAAATCCTCAAAAGAAGTAAGTTATCGAGAAACATGAAATAATTTCAGATTAAGGAATGTTACTACCTTCTCACACAGTTTGCATTACTGCTAGCTGCTGATATTGCATCCTTAGCAATTGATGTGCAACAAAAGATGACCTGTTCAGGATTTAAACATTTTGTCTATGCAGTTTCCTGTTTACTGATGGTTATAGAAATTTTCCTCTCATACATAATGATTAAGAAGATTCCTTGACATTATTGTTAGTAATGTGCAACAAAAGATGACCTGTTCAGGATTTAAACATTTTGTCTATGCAGTTTCCTGTTTACTGATGGTTATAGAAATTTTCCTCTCATACATAATGATTAAGAAGATTCCTTGACATTATTGTTAGTAGCTTTTATTATTTACCTGGAACTGGGTAGTTTGGATGTGTATGTGGGTGGGCTCCGAAATTATGTATATAAAGACTTCCACTGCTTTTAATTTAAAAACTTTTTTAGATTGGTCTGTAGATGATATGTTGTCTTTGACCTTTGCCATCTATATCTGAAAATTAGTAGTTACCGCTTCTGATGGTTCTATTATTTCATCTTCCTTTACTTTACACTATTACTGCTTTATTTATGTTCCAACAATGTTCTCATATCTCAGAGGTCCGTGGGGTGCGCTTTCACCAATTCCTGAAAATAATTGCATGGCTGTTAATTACCAGGTATGTTATCCGCTTATCTTTTTCTAAACCAGCCGAGTGGATTCTTGATTGATACTATAGAGTGAGAGGATAGAACTATAGGTAAGTCTGATTTCTGGTTACGCGAAAGCTGGTTTTTCTAGGGGGTAGATGTGAATCATGATTTAATTCTCTTTTAATGTTAGATGCTTCTAAAATCTGAGAAGCAAAATCCAGCTGTATCACTACAGATTCTCTTTGTTGTGAAGGGATGTCCTGGGTTCTTCACGAGATTATGATTTTCGTCTGAAACCTATCTGCTGTGCAGCAATGGGGCAATATTTTGTTTCATTTCATTTTGTACGAAGAGGATATGGGGCAAGTGTGGTGGTGGTGGAAGCTATCATGTTTTCAAATCATGCAATTTACTAAAGTGCTAAATTTTTTATGAACTACAAAAGAACTTCATAGTAGTGGAGAATTTGTCCTATACTCTTATTCATCCGATTCTCTGATGCTCGGTGGGGGTGGAGGGTTCTTTTGTACATTGTCATCCTACTCCATTTGGAATTGTAGTGTTGTGCATTTGATTTTATAAGTTGTGCATTTGATTTTATAATACCAAATTTGGACTTTGGGGTCTGGATGCCGTAGTTGGAGCTGTTAGTCCAAAGCATGTTACTTGGTCTTATTTATTTTCATTAAGATTGAGACGTCTGAATCTGAATGATTAAGATGTTGTCTCTAAATTTGATTACTGAATGATTAAGACCGTTTGTTTATCAACATTTGAATGTGTGTAATGTATTTATTTTAACATAATAAATATACAATTCAAATAAAAAGTAATTAAATATTAGAAAATATATAAAAATCTACAACAACATACCTAGTGTAATCTCATAAGTAGGGTCCGGGGAGGGTAGAATGTACGCATATCTTACCCCTACCTTGAGAGGTAGGGAGGTTGTTTCTGAAAAACCCTCGGCTCAAGAGAACACATGATAAAGAATGTCAGATAAGAATTGACAAAAGTAAAGAAGTCATGGAAAAATATTATAGAGAAGCATTATAAAGAAAAGTAACAGTACCTGCAGCAAACTAATAAGATAATTGAAGTACAAGAGACAACATACAATAATAGAACTCAAAGTACGACCAATTACAAAGAATTACTACCCTATTAGTATGGAAGGATGCACGAACAACGCTCTACTGCCTACTAGCCTTCTACCCTAATATGCGTCCTCCACAATATCTTATCTAGGGTCATGTCCTCGGTAATCTGCAAGTGTGTCATTTCCTGTTTAATCACTTCTCTCTTATACTTCTTCGGCCTACCTCTACCTCTTTGAAAGCCATCCATAGCCAACCTCTCACACCTCCTCATTGGGGCCTCCATGCATCTCCTTTGTACATGCCCGAACCATCTCAGCCTCGCTTCCCTCATCTTGTCCTCCACCGAGGTCACTCTCACCTTGTCCCAATTAACTTCATTTCTAATCCTATCATTTCTAGTATGCCTACACATCCATTGCAACATCCTCATTTCCGCAACCTTCGTCTTTTAATAAAATTAAATTATTATTGATAAAAAGTAAAACATTTATGTTCACTAATGATGGTGGAGATGTTTTGTAGTAGTGGTGGTGGTGGTGGTGGTGATAGTTGTGATAATAGAGGTGGTTGGAGTTGTAGTGAGGCTCGATGGTGGCGGTTGATAGTGGTGGTGGTTGTGATGGTGGAGTTGGTTGATGTTAATAATTTGCGGTGTTGGTGGTGGCCTAGTGGTGGTGAAAGAATGTGTGGTGATTGGCGATGGTGTTGGTGGTAGCTGGCGGCAATGTTAGTTATGATGGTAGAGGTGGTTTGTAGTAAGGATTGACAGTAGTGGTGATAGTTGCTGATAGTGATGGCGGCAGCAACGACGATGGTGGTAGTGGCGACGGGCGACAGTGACTGTTGATATATTTATAATAATAGAGGTGGTAAATGTGGTAGTGATTGATAGCAGTGGTGGTTAGTGTTGGTGGGTGGGTGGGGTGGGTTGTGGGGGTAGACTGTAATTGTGGTGGTTGTGATGACAAAGATGGTTAGTGGTGGGCTAAGTTGCTCGGACTCAGGTGCAGGTATCCTATATGGGTGCGGATTTGAGTATCGAATTTGGCAAAATCTAAATTTTAAGATTCGGGGGTGCGTATCCAGGTATGGATATAGGTGCGGGAATTCGGCTAAGAAAATTCAAAATTATAAAAAAATAGATCACATCTTTGTTCTTCCTTCAAAAGAGAAAAATAAAGCCATTCAAGGCCTTCCAGTAACCCTCCGTCTATATCGCTGCTACTGTTTACCATCCGAACTAAGAACACGACCTTGAATTCTTGGTTTATCCGAAACACGAAGCAGCAAAAATGAGACAAAAGTACTATAATATTGAAGGTATGTCATTTCTCTTATCTTAAATCCATTTTATCTTTAATTTTGAGAAATCAAAATCTCAATTTTCTCCCCAAATTTGTCGATGGACTCCTGCCAAAGTATTCAAAGTTGGTTGACCGTATCCCGCTCCCACACCCGTATCCCCTCTGTATTGAGACGGGAACAACACCAAAAATGGAGAGTCCGCGCAACTTAGGTGGTGGGGGTGGGGTGAGGGTTGGGAGGGAGGTTGAGGTGGTGGGGTGGTTTTTTTTTAAAAGCAAGGTCACTGGGGCCCACCCAGTGACTAATTTTATTCAATTTTCATATTTGTCCAACAACGAAAGCAAAAAAGAAATAAAATTAAACAAAATTGGGCTGAACCATCGAGATAGGCTACGCGTAAAATTCTCACTTTCCTAATTTTGCTCCGGTCGCTTCTTAGCTCCTGAATTTTGCTTGCTTGAGCTGGAATTTGGGCGATCTCAACTGATGGTGTTTTGGTTTGCAACTCCGAATCAGCTCTTTTCTCTTATTGGAGTTATTGTTGCTGCTGTGTCCGTGATTCTTCTTAGCTCCTGGATGTAGCTTGATTGAGCTATAATTTGACGGCTTCCCACGGTATTGTTCTGTATTGTAGCTCCGATGTATGTCATTCCTCCTCTTGAAGCTGCTGGCGTTTCGGATTCTGCGATATCTCTGAGGTGTGTTGCTTCTCTTTGTGGTTGATAGTGGTGGTTGTGATGACAGAGGTGGTTAGTGGTGGTGGAGTGGGAGTGGGGTGGGGGTGGGCGTGGGCGTGGGGTGAAGCTGGTGGTTGTGGACAGAGTGGTGGTAAAAAATATTCATACAAAAATACCTCTTAATGATATTAAGACTTTGTTCAAGATCCAAATGATTAAGACCTATTCAGACCAAATAAGTGCTTAGATCTTAATGTAAACAAATGCACTTAATGGCCTAAGGTCTGAACCATTCAGATTCAGACCTCCATTAAATGCAAACAAATGAGGCCTAGCTAACTTTGTTATACTTGTGCGTTTAGCATTTATATCTCATGGATTCTTCTCTTGCTTCTCTCAATTCCAATATCCAACGTGAAAGTGTTCCTGTCTACATATTTTTATTTCATTTTCTGTGTTCTGTTGTAGACCGGATCCATTTTTGCTGCTTCTGGTGATTCTTGTGCTTACTGCTGGGATGTGGTATGTATTTGGGCAAGGTGCATGGTTGATTATCATATTATAATAACTCTTAATCACTTCTTTCTTTCCGTTTGCCTACGTAATTCATTGCTTCTTCTAAAAAGGATTTCTTTCTTTTTTTAAAATAAAAGAAAAAGGAAATCTTCTAAATACGATTCTTGTTATGACAATGTGATTTAAATTATGGTGCTCAGGAGAAGAATGAAATAAAGATGGTTTTCAAAGGACATTCAGACTACTTGCATTGCATTGTTGCGCGAAATTCTCACAATCAGGTAAAAATTATGTTTGTGTCTCATACATACACACTCTTTATGTGTGTCTAGTCTTACCCTTTGCCATTTTATGCACTTGTTTAGTACAACGGCACCCATGTGTTTTTAAAAAAATAATGTTCCTTGAAACTTTAATTGTTCCTTGCAATTTGGCCAATTTTATTGCTTAATGATAACTTTTTGCTTCTCTCTCTCTCTCTCTCCCTCTCCCTCTCCCTCTCCCTCGGCAATTTTCAGGTTATAACTGGGTCAGAGGACGGGACAGCACGAATATGGGGTATATCTTTTATATTCTTTCTAATAATAGGAGCAGTAGTTATAAAAAAAATTGGAGCACAAGGCCAGCCCTAATGAATAGCCAATTTTGCATTCTATTGATTGCTTTGGGCTCTCCCTTACTTTGGAGTAACACATGGTTTTCTCAATTTTGATCTATATTTATGTGTTGATTATTGACTGTCATTATGAAATTGCCTTAGATTGCAGAAGTGGTAAATGTATTCAAATAATTGATCCCCAGAAGGATAAGAAGTTGAAGGAGTTGTTTCCATATGTCAGTTGCATAGCTCTTGATGCAAGCGAGAGTTGGATGGTAAGAGTTCAGATGCCATTATCAAACTAACTTTCTCGTAATTTTGCTACTGTACTAACTATTATAATTGTTGTTTGGTTAGAGCTGTCATACTGCAATTGCTTCTGTTTCACAGTGAAATTACAGAAGCTTACTGTTGTTAATAATGTTGAGGAGGATGACATACTGTATAGTTATAATAATCTTGTCAATGACTGAGTTTGCTGAAGATGAAAGTAAGATATGATTCTCCTAATTTTGGAGAGTTTACACTTTGTTCATTCATGATTCTCTATGTTATGTCTGATGAAACAGTTTAAGATAGCAGTCTTCAAACTAGGTGTGTGATTCTTTGACCCTCTTTCCACTTCTTGTAAAAATCATTCCTCCCCCTTCCCCAAAAAAGTTTTACATACTAAAGTTATTTCTCTTTCCTTTTAGAACTTGAAATATAAGTAGGCATACATCTTTACCGGCCAAAGGGAAAAATAGAGGGGGGGGGGGGGGGGGGGCTACTGGCTATGTTTATATAGAGCATAACCTGTCTTTGGCCCTGTGAAACTAAGTTCATGTTGAGATTACATGGTAATGAGAGCAGCTCCATGGATTAGATGTAGAGCCTCGAGCCAGGTTTTGTGTTACTTGATTGCTACTGGACATCTGAGGTATTTGCCACTGTAAGCCTTTGATAGCGGTGCTTCCATAAATATGCAAAGTACTTGTTATTCCCATTCGTCAGAAAAGCTAATTATTTTTGTTTCCAATTTGTACGATTGGAGGACAATGAAGGGTTTTCCTATTTCACTGTTGAAGGTTTTAAGGACTTTGCATTGCCGGAATCCACATAACAATGTTTTTCTCTAGATGAATGCATGAAATATGTTAATGAAATGCTTAGGCGATTAACAATTGGATTGAGTTTCATTTGAAACTCTAGCATTGCCAAGTGAAGTTGTTCTCCCCATATAATCTCTAGCATTTAAGTGTTCTTGTTCTCCAGAAAAAGAAATTTGTCTTCAAAATAAAGCAATTTCTTCATCTTGATCAATAATTAGATGTTCTGAATTCTTGTTGATGCATGTTTTGCATCTGACCGTGCAATCAACAGAAAGAAAACATGGGTGCCTTTATGTGTATACAGGTGTGCATAGATATACAATATCATCTCCTGGTTTGCTTCAAGTGGTGCTTCTTTTGTTCATTTGCTTTTGCCTGGTTTATTGTTGCCTCACACCTTTGAGGTTGAGATCAGAGAAATGAATATTTTGATCAACTTTTCATGCGTAAAAGTAACTTTCCTGCATCAAGGATATTAATAGTGGCCACTCTGTCTGACTTCACAGGCTTGTGGAAGTGGTCGGTCTTTATCTGTTTGGAATCTATCAGCTTGTGAATGTGTTTCACGTATCACGACAGTTGCTGCTATCCAGGATGCCTTATTTGACGATAATCAAGTCAGTTCTTTAACTTGTATCAAATTCCAAGTGATTTTGATGTTTCTTGTGTTTGTTCAAAGAGAATACACATTTATCCTCTTTTTTTTTAATTACAATTATCCTTTCTTTAGATCCCCTTTTTCTGTTGGGTTCCTCTGATTCTCTTTGTGTTGGTTGTCTGCAAGCAGTACTATAGGTCTTGTTAAATCAAACACTCTATTGAATAGTATTGAAGTTGTGTGATCATCTCATCTAAAAGCTTAAGCCGTTAAGCGGTTAGAGAGAGCATACTTTTATTTACTTAATTTATATCTCCAACATGTCCACTTACGTGCGTGCTTGATTCTTTTTTATGAGCCAAGCACGTGAAAACTTTTTTTAATAATAGGTGACTACGAACCCAGGAGCTCTGCTCTTATACCATGATAAGAAAGTGAACCTTGAGTCTAACTCAATTCCAAAAGCTAGCTCATGAGGTGAGAATTGCCCAAGATCATACAAAGAGATCAAATCCCCATTGCACAGCCGATGTAGGACAAACTCAAAACCCCCGCACACCCAGGTCTACCAACTGGAGCGTGAACAATATAATATTGGAGCCCAACCTCGAGTAAATCACGAATTGGGATGAGTCTGGCTCTGATACGATGTTGAAGTTGCGTGACCATCCCATCTAAATGTTTAAGCTATTAGAAAGAGCCTACTTTTATTTACTTAATTTATATCTCCAACACCGCTTTTCATTATTTGATCTCACCTATCTTCTTGTATAACATTTAAGAGAGAAGATAATTATAGCTAATATATTTCATCCTTACAAGTGGCAGCGCCACATGTAATGACTACAATGTTTATAACAGGAAACCATTACCACCAATACACCAACTAGTTCTGGATGTAAAGTGAAAGAGTGAAGAACGGAGAAAAGTTGCATGGAATTGATAATTCAATGGTGGGCACAAAACAATACAAACCAAATAAAATTTAAGAATAGATTACAGAAGGAGGGAGCGGAGCATGAAACTTTAAAGCATACACAGACATAGGGCGTGTTTGGTATGAAGGAAAATCTTTCCATGAAAAATAAGTGGTTTTCTTACTTAATTTTTTAGTGTTCGTTAAATAAGCAAAAAATATTCCAAGAACATTTATATATACAACAACAACAATATAACCAGTGTGGTCCCACAAGTGGGGTCTGGGAAGTGTAGAGTGTACGCAAATTATACTCCTACCTTGTGGAGGTAGGGGTGGGGTGGGGGTCGGGTGTGGCCTGGGGATGGAGAGCAGACAATGAATTTGGAATGCCACTTATGGAACTTGTTTTTCCTACTCTCATTAGGGAAGTCATTTTCCTTATTTTAAGGAACTTATTTTTCTAAAGAAAATATTTTTCAAAACATTCTGACCAACCAAACATGAGAAAATAAACATTTTTCCAGACCAAACACACACATAGTGGTAGCTTACCAAATTATTCAATGTTATATTAAGCATTAGAAAGACGCGAAACGGGTGAGGAAAACGTTCTTTGGTTCCGATATATAAATAATAAATAAGATATTCAACATTGTGCTAGCTATCGTGATAATAAACGTATGATTCATATGATGAAATCTTGGGAAGAATGATGAGAGCATTGATATAGGTACAACACTAGAATGATAGTTAACCAGTTCGGATTTATACCCGATAGATCTACAGAGAGATCTTATATTTTGTGGAAAGATGAAACTAAATCTATTAGAAGTGGAAGAAGAATCTTTACATGATATTCATTTACTCCGAGAAAGCGTACAATAGGATGCAAAGATATGTCATTCGGTGGGTATTGAAAAAAAATTCTTATTAAATACATACACGTCATGAAGAATATTTACAAAGAATCTGTCACAAGTGTGAGAATAGTGAAAAGAAATGAGAAATTTCCCATAACCATGGGTTCACACTAAGGATCATCCTTGAGAGCCCGTACATGTTTACCCAAATAATGGATGAACTAATAGCTCATATACAAGATAGATTTTCCTGGTTCATGCGACTAGCAAGTGGTTTTATGTTAATTGATGAAACTAGTGCGGGAATCGAACAACTTGAACTATGTAATAACACTCAGAAGAGTTAGGGTTTTAGGATAAGTAGAAGTAGGAAAAAATATGTGTGGTACAAGTTCAGTTTGCATGATAATGAAATAGAGGTAAACCCGACAAAATTGTGGTGCCAAAATGCAAACAATTCAGATATCTAGGTGAAGTCTTTTAGTAAATGATGCATAAAATTAAAATGGAGATTCAATAAAAATGAGGAGTTACTATGGGAAGAAGTTGCTACATTTACCTTAGTCTAGATTTATCGTGAAGTCTTAGTTTGGTCAGATATTTGCATATCGTTATATGGGAGGAAGTTGCTACACTTACCTCGTTTTCTTTGTTTATCATTGTTAGAATAGGAATATGATTTCATATATAGTATCCTACTAGGAAAAGAATTGTAATGGAGTGTCTATAAATAGAGCTCAGTGTAATCATATAGATACAACAATTCAATAATATATTTTCTCCCATAATTTCTCATATGATATCAGAGCTTCTACGATTTTGGTAGAGAATCAAAGAGCTTCCGCTACCGGCGGGCAACACTAGAAAATGTGTGACACCCGTCTGGCCAAAGATAATGGTAGAGTGAAGATTGTAGAGAACTTTCAGATATTCAAAATAAAATATTCTCCTTCAGATAATAGAATATTATCACCGGAATAAAAAAATCAGCGTGAACAATATTGCGTAAACAGTGTCGAAAGAACAATGTTTTTCCGATCGTCGGAATTAGGGTTCCGGTGATTTTAGGTATTTCCGGCCATTCTTTTAAGAATTGTTTTTACTGTCAGCATCGCACATAGATTCCGAGCTGACCAATACCACTTTCTTCGAGGTTCGATAACTTTTCCGGCATAATTTCTCATCCCATAGGGTTGTGCCATCATTCCGATCCTACCCACAAAATATCATCGCAGTCTCGTGCCTCAATTCCGGTGACTGTTTTGCGTCCCATAGGATCGTGCCATCATTCTGATCCTACTCACAAAATACCATCACAGTCCTGTGCCTCAATTTCGGCAATTGTTTTGCGTCTTTCTCTTCCAGAGTATTAGTAAGAAAGTTTCCGTTGTGCAATATTCTAGCGAAGATTCGAAAAACAAAACAAAATAAAATAAATCACCACCGCGCATAATTTTTTTGGTGGCTACTAGCGTCACATCTCTATTCAAAGGTGTTGTGCAGAATCAACACAACAACATAGATCAGGTTCAAGCTAGTGAGAAACTAATTGTTGTGCAAATTTTCAACAATTTCCGGGAAAGCAAATTAGTCACCGTGCAATATTTCCAGTGACAGCATAGTTGTCCGCGTCAAAATTACTTTCGGGTAGTGTTGCGCAAATTCCAACACCACGAGGTAGACCAGTCCCTTCTGACCAAAACTCAGTCAGCGGCTCTGGCAAATACCCACTCACGTGTCGCTCGAAGTGTCAGCTTCGGCTAGCGCGTCAGATCCACGCACCGCGCATGCACCTTTTTCTCGCCAGATCTCAGTGATTTTCTTCTTGGGTTGTGTTCGCCAGATTTCATTCATCTTTCAAGACAGATTTCGCCAGGTCTCTCGGTTTTGATATGTTTAACTCAAAAAATACGGGAATTGAAAGTTCAAGTCCTGTGATAACTTCAAAATCCTTGAGGAGATCAGAAAATCGCACATCACAGTCCATGAAAAAGCGATGAGGAGGAGGTCTCCTTGGAAGATCTCGAACTAGGTGTAGTTATTGTAATAGGCTTGGACACATTCGTGAAGTATGTTATTCTCTCCATTCTGACCTTGAGGAGGAAGTTTATATGGAGCAACTACCTGGTATTATTACTCGGGGAGAGTCTAACCTGGTGTGTCGATTGCGTCAGTTACTTTATGGTCTGAAACAGTCTCCCAGAGCCCTATTTGGGAAATTCAGCACAGTAATTCAGGAGTTTGGCATGACTCGTACTAAAGATCTCAGCCGACTGAAGTATTTTCTAGGTATTGAGGTTGCTCAATTCAGATCAGGTACTCTCCGGTGATATTATTCCAAAATTTACGAAGTCAAGTGATCAGCCTGCAGATATTTTCACCAAGTCCCTCACCGATCCTCGTATTAATACATCTGTAACAAGCTCGGTACATATGACTTGTATGCATCAGTTTGAGGGGAGTGCTAGAATAGGAATAAGAATTCATATATAGTACCTACTAGGAAAAGGATTGTAATGTAGAATAGGAATACGATTTCATATATAGTATCCTACTAGGAAAAGGATTGTAATGGAGTGTCTATAAATAGAGCTCAGTGTAATCATGTAGATACAACAATTCAATAATATATTTTCTCCCATAATTTCTCACAATCATGCTACTTTGTTGTCGTTATTTTCTTGTCTATCCCGCTTTTATTACACTTCTTTTGAGCCGAGGGTCTATCGGAAACAACCTCTCTACCCCACAAAGGCAGGGGTAAGGTTTGCGTGTATTCTACACTCCCTAGACCCACTTGTGGAGTTGTGGGAGTACACTGGGTATGTAGCAATATGTGAGATTCAGAGAATTGACGCTTTTTTCCTCTCAAAGGACAATTAAATGTATACATATGATTCATATAATCAACCCCACTAGTTTAGAATTGAAGCGTACTTCTTGTTCTTGAAGGAGGGTAAAGGGGCAACTCGTCCCTCACCTTTGCACGGCCAGCTACCAACCAAAAGGTAAAGGGAAAAGAAAATAAGATTTATCAAGAAAATGCAAATTAATTTTTTTAGGAAAGGGGTAAAGAAGATGTTAACAACAATTTTTTGGTGTAGTAGAAAGATATGAAAGAGAGTTGCATTGAAGTGGTAATATGTCTTGTATATATCAGAGATCACTCAAGATTTAAAAAAAACTATTGGTGACAGCTAAGAGCATTGAGTATGCTGAAGACTTGAAGTGAGTGACTATCTCATCGAAAAGCTTAAATTGTTAGATAGAGCACACATTTATTTATTTATTTATATTACTCCCTCCGCCCCATTTTATATGAGGGTGTTTAACTGTGCGCGAAGTTTAAGAAATAAAGAAAGGCTTTTGAAACTTGTGGTCTAAAACAAACCATAGAAATTTGTGTGGCTAGAAATCACTTCATTAAGGATAAAAATGTATATTTAAAGTTGAATTGTTACTAAATATAGAAAGGTGTCATTCTTGTTTTGGACTAACTAAAAAGGAAAGAGTGACACATAAATTGGGACGGAGGAAGTATATCTCAACACGGACCCTCACATGCGGGCTTGATTTTGTTTCATGACCAAGCACGTGATTTTTTTTTAAAATTATGGGTGTCAGTGAGACTCGAACTCAAAACTTATGTTTGTTCTAATACTATGTGGAAGTGTGTGACCAATTTCATCTAAAAGCTAAAGTTGAGCACACATCTATTTTTTTCTTAATATTATATCTCAACAAGCTCTAGCCTTCCAAATATTTTAAATCTTTGAACTATTTTGACTTGTGTTCTTTGGCATGCCAAAAGTATAGTATGATTTTTCTTTTGTAAAGAATGGATCTCGGGCCTAACTTAACCTCAAAAGCTAGCTCATGAGGGGAGGATTGCCCAAGCCCATATAAAGTGTCCGAATTCCCATCCCACAACCGATGTGGGAGAATCAACAGCTTTGCTTAATGTATCGTTTTTGCATATATGCTGCCCTCTCTTTTTGTGCCGGTGGACTTTACAAGTTCAATCTAGTTGATTGCAGTCTTCTATCCACCATTCTAATGGGAGTCACTAATTCCATCAAATGCTTTTTGGTTTTCCTAGTTCGTTTTTGTCCTAAGGAGCTTTAATTTCCCCTGCCAGGTTTTAGCGGTTGGAGCGGAGCCACTGCTTTGTCGCTTTGACCTGAACGGAGATATTATTTCACAGATACCATGTGCTCCTCAGTCATTGTTTTCCATTTCTGCACATCCTTCAGGGGTAAGAGACTACTTTTCTTTAGTTTGCTTGATACCAAATAATTTATATTTTCACAGGTGTATCGGCATGTTTTTGGTAGATTTGTAATTCTACCTTTTTTTGGGTATAAAAAGGCCAGAAATGCTATATACACCAAAACTGAAGTCGAATCGCCATTGTGGCAGGAAGGATAGTACAATGTTTAATTATCATTATCGGTTATCATAGCTCAAACACAGTCTTGCTTGTACATTACTTTCAGGTCACAGCAGTAGCTGGTTACGGAGGAATAGTAGATATTGTATCACAATTTGGAAGTCATTTGTGCACATTCCAGTGCAGAGGAGTTCAGAAGGGACTGCCAATGCAGCTTATTTAACTTTGGGACATTGTTAGATGATGCAGTCAAGACAGGAAAAAATTGTCTGCAAAGACAAGTGAGATGCCATGGTTAAGGAAAACCAACTTTTTGTCTGAGAAAAAACTCAGTCGCCATGTACATGCAACGACTTGTATGAGTTTTCCTTGAAAAAATAAATTTTCCCCTGTATCATCGGCTGAGGGGAGGGGTTACAAATTTAGAGCTTTTTTTAGTGAAGTGAGGTGTCCATATGAATAGCTGATGAAGTACCACTGTGAAGTAACTATTGCCAGCAAAAATGAAACATTACTTAGTCCGATCCAAAATAAGTGATGCTTCATGATTTGGCACATCTACTATGAAAATCATTTAATAACATCAATCATAAGAATTATTTGATGAAATTACCCTCTATATGTCCTTCAACTATCATTTATCTCAAGACTTTTAAGAAAATTTAGACCAAGGGTGGATTTGAAAAAGGTAAATAATGTATGTCTACATTTGGTGGAAAGCTAGATGACCATGTATGTCTTGATATATTACAGTAAGAGCATAGAACTAAAATTAGAAGAGGTTATTCATCGAATTGGTGAGTGTATATGATAGCCATGGTCATCGACACTTATGCCCCTATTTTGTGTTGGTCTTTATTTTTGCCCTTCGTCACAAACAACTATTTTGCGGGTAAGTTTATATTTTCGTAATATAATATCTCACAGCCTCATGCCCTTAAAGAATTTATGCGGCTCCTAGGTATAAGGTTGATTGCCAAGGGCAAAAATTAAAGACCAACACTTTTGATGGGAAAACCATGCAATTTCTTCCCATGCAAGGAAAATGTTATAGAAGCACTAAAAAGACCGTCGTCAAGATCATAAGTGAAGGAGTTGCAAGCCAAAAGGCTTCAATATGAAATAAAAAAGATGCTTATCATGGAAGAGGAACTCAAGAACGATTTCAGGAATTGTTGAGAAGAATGAGCTAAGTGCTACACATATTACAAAAAATTGCATAGATTTCCCTTCATACGGGTTGGTCTTTAATTTTTACCCCTCAATTTGTTGGTCTTTAATTTTTGCCTCTACTTCTCATTTAATGAAAACTTATGGGTCAATGTACCATTTATTTGCAGGTCTACTAAATCAGAGATTCTGAATTTGAAACCCAGCAGAGGCAAAAAAGAAAAAAAAATTGCATTACATAAAAATTATGCCCTTAAAGAATAATTTCTATATAATTTTGCCCGAATAGACATATTTTCTAATTATATTTTGTCTTGCAATTGTTTTTTCTTTTGACTCTGATGAGATTCAAACTCACAACCTCAGGGTATTTTTAATCATTTTTTTATGCAAATGGCAAAAGTTAAAGACCACCAATTTGAGAGACAAAAATTAAAGACCACCCTAAAATAGAGACGGTCGTGCGAATTGCCCCACATAGTGTTCAAGTTCAAGCTCAAGAATATAAAACACATTTGAGCTCCAAAGAGCTGAAATCAAGCCCGCAAAGTGGCTGAAATTCTGCCCAAAATGGGCTGCTATGTACACTCATGTGACATCAATTAAAGCCCAAAAGGGGCTGTTTAGTGGTTTGGGCTGAAAAGTCACGCCCAAAGTGGGTCTTTTTGGTTTCATATTTGGAAACTTTTCCTTATCATGTTAGGGAAGAGTTTGGTATTATTACGTTGCTAATATGATTTTTTTATTACTAGCTTATAATTTGGCTTATTATCTTGATCCACTATTTTTCTTTTAATGCAACAAAGATTTGTAGGGCAAGCTTTGGCCTATTTTTTCTTTGTTATTTTTATTCTGATACTATCAATTATTTCTTATTTTTAGCATAGCATACTATTTTATTGTAATTACTATTTCTTTTTTCTTTTTGACATGCTTTTTTTGCTTTATTTTAATTTAAGAGTTTATTAAAAATAATTTTTCTATCTTCCAAGATAGTGATAAAATCTGCTTAAACTCTATACTCATTTATGAGATTATAGGGAGTATGTTTGTGGGTGTTTTTTTTACCTACATATGTTTGTTTAGAACAACCTTAAATCTTCGAAATGGGCCCATGTATTTATTCTAGTTCTAGGAAACCGCAAAGCACGCCACGTGTAGGCTGTAGGACAATTCAAATTGAGCTCAAGGGGCATATTGGAATAATTTATACAACTCAATTGGGAAAACCCTAACCTCTCTTTACTCACACACTAACAACTCCTTTTTCTCTTACTTTCTATCTCACCTCTTCTTCAGGTACGTCCCTTTCTTCCTTTTTTTTCTTATTTCTAATGACCTTTTTAGAAAAGAAATATACTGGTATTTTTTTTGAAGCTCTAGATAATAAATGAAGTTATTAAATGCTTTATGTATTTTTTGTGTTGTGTCGTTTGAGGGAGATGTATCTCTTATAATCTGTTTTTGGGTTGTGAGTTTAGTGTTGAAAGTTGATGGTTTTTCAACTAGCTGAGAGGTTGTAGTTCACAATCTCTTACAAATGGTTATACCCGTGTAATCTCACAAGTGGGGTCTAGGTATGATTGAGTGTACTCAGACCCTACCGCTACCATGAGAAGTAGGGAGGCTGTTTCCGATAGAGTGTACGCATTTTGTATGTGATTGGTTTTGTTAATCTTATGGATTGAACTGATGTAATATATACAGTAAATAACTTACTTGAGCCGTAATATGGAAGATTAGCATTGTAGTTAGCATTGTCTTATGCTGACTTCACAATATCCAAGTGCTTAACTTCTTAGTGAAGCACATTGAACTTGTCAGGGTGGAACAGACAAGTTTAAATACAAAAGTGGTGGATGATTATTCCTTTTAGGGTTCTAGCTAATCTAGTTAAGGTGGTGTGAGAGTTTGTTTTGGTTTCGTTTTTTATTTTTATTGTGCACGAGAGTGCTTAATCTTAAGGTGGTTTTTCTTGCTCTTACAAGGTAGATATTCTTTCTATTATTTTGTTCTTCTTGTTAATGTTGTGTTGTCTTAAGGTGGTTTTGCTTGCTCTTACAAGGTAGATATTCTTTCTATTATTTTGTTCTTCTTGTTAATGTTGTGTTGTCTGGGTCTGACCGTTTCTCTTGCATTGTTGTGCTTGCTTCACTTGTGATTATGCTTTGTCTTGAGCTGAGGGTCTCCCAGAAATAGTCGCTCTACCTACCAAGGTAGAGGTAAGGTCTGTGTACACTCTAACTCTACCCTCCCCAGACCCCACATTGTGGAATTTCACTGGGTATGTTGTTGTTGTTGTTGTTGTTAATGTTGGGTTTTCCTTTCTGAGAGTAGTAATAATCTTGTTAATGTTGAGTTTCATTCTTGGTTGGACACATTTAACCATGTTAAGGACTGGTGTGTTTAAATATGATGTAGTCCCCTAAGACGTTTTTTTTGTTCTAAACCAAATTTAGTTCTAACAGGGACAGCAATGAGCTAGGTCATTCTTGATATTCTATAACTCGAATGAACCTACATGTTTTTGAATAGTTTGTTTTGGTTTTTCCGGTTGCAGACTTGCGGTGTTATGGAATAGATGTTTTGACATTATGTAAGTTCATGCTAACTCTTTCTTTGTCCTTATGTGCTGTGAATTCTTTCTAGTCATGGCGAGTGCAGTTCCTGATGGATCCCAATTTGATGCTCGTCAATTTGATTCAAAAATGACAGAGTTGTGAGTCCTACTGCCTCAATTATTTTGTTGCTCTCTCATTTTCAATGTTTTGATGTTCTGCGTGAGTTTCTCTAGCCACACATAGGCATACCTGTCACAATGTTTATTTTACTCGTGTGTGGAAACTACTAAATTTTTGCTTTAACATGCATCATACCTTTCTTTGATTGTGGATGCAGGCTAAATGCTGAAGGGCAAGAGTTCTTTACCTCATATGATGAGGCTTATGATACTTTTGATGCCATGGGATTGAAGGAGAACCTCCTGAGAGGCATTTATGCATATGGTCAGTTGAAAATCTTTTCCGTTTCTCTTATTTTGTTCTTAACTTGTGCAAGAAAAGAAGTGTCTTGTCTTCTGTTCGCGCTGTGTGCATGTGTCATAGTTAATGAAGTATTGTATTCATATTTAGGTCATTTTCTATCTTATAAACTATATCTAATATTGAACTATAACCTTGTAGGTTTTGAGAAGCCCTCAGCAATCCAGCAAAGGGGAATTGTACCTTTTTGCAAAGGTCTTGATGTGATTCAACAGGCACAGTCTGGAACTGGAAAGACCGCCACTTTTTGTTCTGGAGTTCTGCAACAGCTAGACTATGAACTGCTAGATTGTCAAGCTTTGGTCTTGGCACCTACTCGTGAGCTTGCACAACAAATTGAAAAGGTCATGCGAGCACTTGGAGACTATCTTGGCGTCAAGGTTCATGCGTGTGTGGGAGGTACCAGTGTCCGTGAAGATCAACGGATCCTTTCAAGTGGGATTCACGTTGTTGTGGGTACACCTGGACGTGTATTTGACATGTTGAGAAGACAGTCTCTTCGCCCTGATCACATAAAGATGTTTGTATTGGACGAGGCTGATGAAATGCTTTCCAGAGGCTTCAAGGATCAGGTAGTCATTTTAGATGGAAAAGTGCCCTTCTTTCCATATTTGTATATATACCTATAGTTTCTGTGAATGCATAAGCACATACGTTTTTTTATAAATATGTCTATCTTTTATACTAAAGTATCAACCTGTAATTTATTAAAAGAAAATGAAAGTCTAAATCCACAACATTCTTCAGTTCAAATGTTATAAATATGATGCTAGAATAAGAGCACCAACATCAATCTTGTAATTTATATAATCATCAATGTAGTGGTGCTGATTGTGCTTTTAGAAGTTTTCTTTCATTTTGAGAAATATGAGTGTGCAGAGTGGTTCACTTGTGTTCCCTGGGAGGAAGGGTGTGGAAGGTTTAGTTATTGGCAAAAGTTCTTTCTGGTTTATGGTGCACTTAGCATACTCAACTGGGTCAAATTTAGTGGTAGAAGGAAAGGATGCTACTTGATTTTCTGCTTTCTTTGTGCCAGATTCTTTTCTTTCACAATTAAGTATGTTGTAACATAGTTTTAAATCCATTCTCCTGTTTCCTAGGAAGTGTGTGATCAGGCATGTGGCGCTGTAAAATATTGATAGCTTTGCACTGATGTTTAATGCATTAGTGAATTTGGTTCCCTTTTGCATGAATACTTCCCTGGTGGTTCTAAAATTTATAATTTTTTTTTGTTTTCAGATCTATGATATTTTCCAGCTATTGCCTCCTAAGATTCAGGTTGGTGTTTTCTCTGCCACAATGCCTCCTGAGGCTCTTGAGATCACAAGGAAATTCATGAACAAACCTGTGAGGATTCTTGTGAAACGTGATGAACTGACCTTAGAAGGTATCAAGCAGTTTTATGTGAATGTGGAAAAGGAAGAATGGAAGCTCGAGACCCTTTGCGATCTGTATGAAACCTTAGCCATCACGCAGAGTGTGATTTTTGTGAATACTCGTCGCAAAGTTGACTTGTTAACAGACCAGATGCGTGGCAGAGACCATACAGTCTCAGCCACTCATGGTGACATGGACCAGAACACTAGGGACATTATAATGCGTGAATTCCGTTCTGGCTCCTCACGTGTTCTCATTACCACTGATCTTTTAGCCAGAGGAATTGATGTCCAACAAGTCTCCCTTGTCATAAATTATGATCTCCCCACTCAACCTGAGAACTATCTTCATCGTATTGGACGTAGTGGACGGTTTGGCAGGAAAGGTGTTGCAATCAACTTTGCAACCAAGGATGATGAGAGAATGTTGTCTGACATTCAGAGGTTTTACAACGTGGTGATTGAGGAGCTTCCAGCAAATGTCGCTGATCTCCTGTAAGCATTTTCCGGCTTTTATGGCTCTACAAGAATGGAACAGCAGGACATTGTTTGATTTGGCCATTTCTCCACAATTTACGCTCTTTTTCTTCTTTTTATCGTATTGATTTACTTTTAATTGTTTGTTTGTTTAGTTTAATAGTCTTAGTGTAGTGCTGAACTGATGAGTTAACACATTAGATTGTCTAATTTATCATCATATACAGTGGTGGGGGCTTTTGCTAGTCTCTTCTCTTTTCTTTCTGACATCCAAAATTGTATCTTTAGTACAATGTCCAATTGCCTATTATTACTAGTTCACAATTTGGAAGAGATGCTTCAGTCAGGACCTTTATATCAAAGGAAGTAGATATTTATACTATAGATTATAGATTAAAGCAGAGAGCTGTAATAGGCATCGGAATAGATTTAACACCTACACAAAGCTAATACAAAATTCAAAGAAGATTTGGAGGTCAGGTGAAGTAGATTTGACTCAAAATTCATACTTAGAATCTGGCACTCCGATATGTGTATATGAATATTAAGGTTGACTGCATCTTACAAAAAGTTTAAGGTTGAAGTACCAATTTGGGCTATGGAGTGCCAATAAGTCAAAATGAAACTAGGGGTGAGCACGGGTACAGGGTACTCAGATACCCAATCGGAACCGACACTAACTGGTAGGTTTCGGGTAGATATATTATAATAACGGGTAGGTTTCGTGTAGTAAAATTAGGAACCGATCAATGTCGGTTCCGGTTCCGGTAAATAGAGACAGGTGTACCCAGAACCTATGAAATATTAAATATTTTTACCTTTTTAATTCCACTCACAGTCTCTTGCCCTCTTAATTTTCACATTTATCTTCCACTCTGCACTCTCTTCCTCTCCAATCAAGGCAACAAATTCAATCTCTCCTCCATCGACACACACCACAGCAGGTACTATTTTTCCAATTTCCCTAACCTCTGCGAATTGAAAGTATTTGCCATTAATCGAGTTGTTGCTACCTGCGAATTGGAAGTGTTTGCTAACTTCCCTAACCCCTGCGATTGTGGTTTAACTTTTCATATTTGAGTTGCTACCTGCACTATCAATTCAATGTAATTTAAGAGGGTGAAACACTGGTTAGGTCACACACGCTACACTCCAGTGCCCAACATATGTTCGATAATTTGCCACACCGAATTTAGGCCTAATACAGCAAATTCAATTAGGTTTTCTGATAAAACCTAATACAGCTACAACTTAGGAAGCACTCTACAGGGTACCCGGGTAGGTTCCGGGTAATTATTGCTACGGGATAGGTTCCATGTAGTAAATTTAAGAACCGATCTTTTACTAGGTAGGGTCCGGATAGTTCAGAAAAGTTAGGGTAGCCGGACCCGCTCACCCCTAAATGAAACTACTTTTTGCCATTAAGTGGGTCGGGTTGTACCTTTCTGCCAATTTCCCATTAGATAATAGTCATTTTTCTTCCCTCTTTTTTTTGCAAAGATTCCCTGCAAAGGCACTGGTCTTTAATTTTTGCCCCTCAAATTTGAAATCTTTAATTTTTGCCCTTCGCTTAAAAATATCTCGAGATTTCGGGTTCGAACCCCTACTCAGTCAAAAATCAAAAAAAAATCCCAAGGTAGAGTTTGGATTCACAAGACAGAGTTTGTCTTACGTCTAAAGGCAAACTTTGCTTAAGATAGAATTTAAGGCAAGACAAAGTTTGAAATTCTGTTTTACGATTTTTTTTAATTTTTTATTGAGAGGGGGGTTTGAACCCGAATCCCAGAGATTTTAGGCGAAGGCAAAAATTAAAGATTTTCAATTTGAGGGACAAAAATTAAAGACCACCTCGAAATAAGGGGGTTCTTGCTAATTGTGGATCACTAACTAAGTTTTAGTTAGCGTCGCAAATTGAACAATTGAGTTTGTCACTTTTTGATATGAAAATAAAATTTTGACAAGAATACTTTTAGTTAAAATACGGAAAAACTTCAAGAAACCTTTACTACAATTTGAATGTTTATTAGATTGAATTTCATGAATCGTTCCTGAAGTTTGTTGATAAAGATTTGAACTTCATGAATCATTTATGGAGTTGAAACTCAAATAATTCACACTTAAATTGTGAAAGTTTGAACTCCATTAATTATTCCTGGAGTTTGATAAATTATTTTCTTCTCTGTTTGAATACATTAAATCTAATTAGTATATAATAATATTTTAACTATCAGTTTGTTTGTTTATGTAATATTATTTTCGTGAACAAAAAGTCTATGAAATAAAAGGAAACGAATCATGTGGTTAGTGAGATCAAAAGAAACTAATCGTAGTATATTGGGATTCATATCTTATTCATAATTTCAGATCAAAATTAATTTCATCAATATTTAAGTTATCTTTTTTGTGAGACTGTTTATTTTTTTATAACTCAATTTCTAATACTTTTACACATGAGAAATAAATTAAAGGTTGTTAAAGTGATTTCTAACAGACTTCCAAGTATAAAAAATAGTAGGAAGCTATGGAATGTAATTTTTATAGTCAATTAGTATCGTAATTATATGTGACTAGTAAATGTATCCGCGCTTCGCACGGTCATATAAAACCTTGTTGAATATATATATATATATATATATATATATATACTAATAGTTTTAGACTGCCAAAAAATCAAAATAATAACACATGATTAAAAAAAACAAATTGTACAAAAATGTATTCAACCATGCCTATGCCAACATTTGTGGTGTTAATTAGTGTTACATTGTTACTGTCTAGTTAACTACAATCACATCTCCATTAATATTTGTTCCTCAAAAATCACCACATTATTATTTTCATTTAATTCACTTATAGTGTCACTCTATTTTTTACCCCACCACTTCACAAATTTCTAGAAAGTACTTGAGTTGATAAAAGAGCAACTTTAATTGGCATGCCAGCTCTATCAATAATCTCAACCGCATACTTTTTATGTGATAAAAATAGACCACATGCATGACGAGTGACAACTATACCAAAAAAAAACTTAAGGGCCCAAGTCTTTCATAGTAAATTCTGAATTGAGAAGAGACATGATAGACTTGCGCAAATTATCAGAGGAGTCAATCAAAATTATATCATCCACATATAACAGAATGTATGCCAGAGAAGTACCACGACGATAGATGAATAGAGAATAATCAGACCTGCTATGAGAAAACTCAATAGTAGACACATAATTTGCGAACCTCTTATACCAAGCTCGTGGGGCCTGCTTAAGCCCATACATGGACTTTTTCAGCAAGTAGAAAGCATTTTTCACTTCCAGCTGATGAATGGGCCATGCTTTCGAGAGAGCCAAACTAAGCACAGTGCGAATGGTTTTCGGTTTGACCACCAGACTAAATGTCTCTCCACAATCTACGCCAACCTGTTGTGTTTTACCATCACCTACAAGACGGGTCTTATGCCTCTCAAAATAACCGTCAGAGTTTTCTTTATGAGTAAAAATCCACATAGAACGAATAATATTGACACCAGACGGACGGGGCACCAACTTCCACATCTTATTTCAATAAGAGCATTATATTCGTCATCCATAGACATTTTCCAATTCGGGTCATGGAGGGCAGACACTGAGTTACGTGGTAGGGTGATTTAGTGACATTAGAATTAAGATTAAAATGTCTTTTTGGTTTAAAAATACCTTATTGGCTACGAGTAAAGGGCCCTTGACTCGAAATAAAATTGGATGAGATTTGGCTAGCTCTCGGGTCGGCAATGGTCTGGCCAGCAGGCAGTGGGCATGCTGGCCCAACATCTGTAGCTGAAAAAGTGGAAGTGGGGAAGAACTATTTGGGCCAGAAATTAGGCCGAGACTGGGAACAATATCGAGAATTTCTGGATCGAGATTGGACTGAGACATTGCTGGGCCAGTGGGAGAAGTTGGGCCAGCAGCCAGTGGGCATGTTGACCGAGATTCGGGGACTGGACTGGACAAATTTGGGCCAGCAGGCAGTGGGCCTGCTAGTGGATTTGGGTCACGGGATAATTCAGATAAATGGTGGATAATATGCGGTGAGAGCCCATCATCCAAAAAATTATACGGACTAGACACAGAACTATACAATTTAGCAAACGAAAATTGAGTTTCATAAAAAATAACATGGCGACTAATTATGATTTTATTAGAGGATAAATCAAAACATTTATAACCACGATGATTAGACGGATAATCCAAAAACACACAAGTAGTAGAACGGGCTTGAAGTTTGTTAATTGTAGTAGATAGGAAAAGTGGATAGCATAAACACCCAAACACTCTAAGATGAGAATACGAGGGATCTTTATTGTAAAGAATTTTAAGTGGGGATTGATATGCTAAACCTTTGTTAGGGAGAATGTTAATGAGGTAGGTAGCCATTTGTAATACATGATGCAAAAAAGAAGGAGGTAATGAAGCATGGGCTAGCAAGGTCAGGAAAATATTATTAATGGTACAAATTTCTCTTTCGGTCTTCCCATTTTGTGAAGACGTATGAGGACAAGAAAATCGAAAAGATATGTCATTAGTTTCAAAAAATTTCCGAAACGGCCCATTATCATATTCCCTTCCATTATCACATTGAATGTTTTTAATTTCCCATTAAATTGGGTACGGATGAATGCTCTAAATTTTAAGAAGGTGAAAAAATGTGAGACTTTTTAGCTAAAGGAAAGGTCCACAAAAAATTAGAATAATCATCCAAGAATAAAATATAATAACGATGGTCCAAAGAACTCAAAACGGAGATGTCCATAAATTACTATGAATAATATCAAAAGGCATCGACGAAGTAGAAGTAGAGGCTACAAACGGTATCCTAACATATTTTCCTAGAGGACAAGAAGGACAAATATGAGTACTACGCGGCCCAGCCCCAAGAAGGCCAGCCTGCTGCCAAGGCCCAGCAGGCTGTCTTGAATTATTTAGCGGAAAACTAGGCCTGGGCCAATTCTGGAAATTGGCCCAGTTTGCTGGAGATGCTGAGAAAGGGTAGTTGGGCCACTGGCCCAGCCCCACGACTAGTTGGCCCAAGGCTGTGGCCAGTTGTGCTGCGGCCTGACTGGCCCACTGCCACCACTCCGCCACTACCGCCACTGCTCCGACCACCGCCACTACCACTGTCGCGGCCTCCGCCACGATTTTTGCCTCCATTTTTTTTATTTTGACCATTTTTGCCGCCACCGTTGTTAAGGTTTTGCTTGAATTATCTGTGAACGAGTGAGGGTCATCTGACGTGGACATCAACATGACAGAATTTGCACCGGTAGCTGCCTTTTTAGCCAAGTCGGCCTCTTCTAATGTGAGCATAGAACGGGCCTGGTAGAACAGTGGGAGTGAATTACTCTGACGAAGAAGCGTCTCAACGTCATTATAGGCCTCGGATAGGGCTGCAACCATATGAAGAACAAGACGATCATTGGTGACGGGCGCACCAACGTTCTTGAGTTGATCCACCAATTCCTTCAGCCTTTTACAATAGGCTGAGACATTCGGAAAATCCTCCATGTTGACATGGGAAAAATTCTGCTCAAGAGTGACAACACGCGAATTTTTGTTATCTTGGAATATATCACGCACCTTATTCCAAGTTTCCATCGCTGTGGCATCAGGTTCATTAATCGTCTACAAGAGGTCCGTAGAGATAGTGGAATAAATCAACTGGAGAACGGTAGCATCAAGAGTCGTCCATAACGCAGGGTCATCCTCGGGGTAGACACCTTCTTCTTGTCTGTTACCGAGGGGATGATGTGATGAAGGACTTGATGCGAGCATGCGTGAATCTAAAATAATTCCGCCCATATCGCGTATTGGACGTTTTTCATCTCAAGAACAATATGGATGTTGTTCTTGATATTGGAGATTGTAAGGGCATGATGAAACATGTTAAGGGTGTTAAAAATTAAAGTAAGAATATATATCACTTAACCATAATTTATCACTCTACTATTTATTGATAAATGTACCTACGAAAGACACATGTATATTCATTTTGATTTGATGTTATATTTTATTATCTTAATTTATTACTTAATCACCGTAGGTAAGGTTTCACCTTTTATAGCTTTATTTTTCGTGTTCAAATAAATATCGGCTAGGTAGTCGATTATAAACGTAGCCTCCATACGAATTCATGATAATAAAAATAAACAAAACTTTGACTTCTCTTGTTTAAAAATTTGGCCCTCCCATAATTCCAAGCTCCCATGTGATCTTCCTTCCCCATCTAAAATGCACAAATTCCACGATTACAAAAATGTAAACCGCCTTAACTTAAGCCGGTGATCATAATTACTTCTCCCTTTTAGATCCTCTTTTTCAGTCAATTCTTTTACCGAACAATTCATTGCATGTGAAGTTTCGATTTCAAACTCTCTTCACAATTTTCTTGCTCTTTCTACAAGTGGTAACAGTCGGCAATGGCGATCACGGAATTGCCTGAGAGCGTAGAAACGGCGACTACGACGACGACGGCGTCGTCTATAGAAAACCTAAACTCCGATCTTAATCACGCGATTCGGAGAATACGTGGCAGTAATGGTTTTGAGGCAATCAACAGTTCGGATGTATGTGGGAGCGGTGCTGGATTTGAAACGGTGAATGACCGGAGTAAATCGGTTGGTGAGTCCAGTGATGGTGGTAGTGTTGCCAATGACGGCGAGGAAAGCAAAGAAACGGAAGAAACAACAACGCCGTATAAGTTTGCTTACAGGGCGTCGGCGCCAGCTCACCGGCGAATCAAGGAGAGTCCTCTCAGCTCCGACGCCATTTTCAGACAGGTGTGTGTATTTTTCACCCTGCTGTTATTGAACTGTTTCTCTGATATTACTTCTTGTAAATTCGGTATTCGCAACTTGTATTTAAGGCTATGACATTGCTGATATTCGATTTTGAGTTTGCAATGATTGTATAAACAGAGGATTTTTGGATGTCCTAAGATTATGGCCTAGTAGTTAGGTCAAACAAGCCTTGTATTGATTGGTAGCACGTCTGTTTTAGGATGTAATTATGATCTGTGATTTACGAGGGAATGCATCTAAACTGCCTAAAGCTATTAGTATTTCTCAATTTGCTGATACTTGTTAAAGGCTGGGAATGATACTGGTGATAATAATCAGTTGCAGAAGTAGAAGTGCATAGGCATTAAATATCGGTTCTATGTTTGAATTGGAATAAATCATGGTGTGAGCTGTAGATGACAGAGCACACCTTCAACACCGTAGTTATTGCAATTAATTTTCTATTTCTAGAGAGCAAGTGTAAGGGACTTGTATAATATTTGAGGGTTAATACGGTTAATGTTTAAAAGAAAATGAGAATCTTTGTTGTAGTGGACTGCAAAACATGCTGAAAAAGAGGTGAATGTAGGGACATGGGCTTAGAGAAAGTTGTTAATTTTCTTTGTTCTTTCCTTCATTTTGTGTGGTCTCATCCATGTTGTTGTGAAATCCATTATGTTATGTGGTCATTGTCCATGTTGTCATATGTGAAGTGACTACTGTTGAATTCGACAACTGACAGCCTGTTTGATGATGGTAAACAAAAAGCCAATGTTAGACATGACAAATAAGCTTAGATTGTAAATAACTTTTTGATTTTTCATTGAACTACTCGGTCAATGAGTCAGACTTTAGCTTTGTGATAGGCTGTTGCCTTTGAGCAAAGAGATACATTCTTATTATCTGTTGGCCCCATGGACTAGAATTGTATAGGATATCCTTCCCAGGACACAGTTGATTCAAAGAATACTAAGTACTCATATAATGCTGAAAAATCCGGTGAAGAACAAGAATGTCATTATTAAATGTAGTTGGAGTTTCCCATAAGCCAATGACTTTCAAATTTTCTTGAGTGAATTTGTCTACTAAAAAGGATCAGTTGTGCTTAATGTGCAATAGTTTGTCTTTTATGACTCATGAATTGTCCAGACATTAGTCCTACACTTTTTGTTAGCATCAGCAGGACTTTCCATCAGAGTAAACTAGACATTGCAATTTGCAAGCGTCCTTGGTGTACTTCATTCGATCACATGGCTTAGACCTAGCCTCTTAAGTTAAAATCTTGCAATTCCAAATTGCTTTCATGTGCCAGTTTCAGTTTTTGGATGTATCAACCGTTAGTTTATGATTACCAAAAGATATTCCTGCCACTGACAGTGATCATGCAGAAAAAGAAGCTGTGCTTACCCATCATCTGAAAGGTAGGGTACTAAATCAAAGAGGTCAGCCAAAAAGGTAATCCTGTTACTGGCAGTTATCATGCCACAAGAGTAGCTGTCCTTAACCCATAATCTAATTAATAGGTTCTCACCCCGACTGAAGATAGGGTACTAAAACAGAGAGGTGAGCCAAAAAGGTACTCCTGCCACCGCAAGAGAAGCTGTCCTTAACCCATACGATACTCGTAGTACAGTATGGTCACCGAAATTTCAGGAGAAGATATATAGAATTGTCAGTAGATAATGGGTTTTCTGATATTTGGTTTGATTACAAACAGGTAATATTCGCCCTATACTGTGCTTATAGGCGGAAAGTGTAGCAGGAGACCTTGACAAATGATAAGAGTTACTGTGCAATATTATCAGTATTCACTAATGAAGACAGTGGAAGTCTCTAAACTTTTTGCAGATGATAGATCCTCAATTTCGTGTTTTTCTTGATTGCTCATGTGCATGATATTCACTATAAAAGTGTTATTATGCTATCTTATCAGTATTAACTATGGATGTATGAACTAATGAAGAAAGTGGAATTCTAGAAATTTTTTGAAGACTAAAGAATTTCAGTTTCATGTTTTTCTTGACTGCATCTCATGTGGCTCACAAGTGCTTATACCTTTGTATAAAGCGGGCATAAAACTCTTTGCTGACACCCAATATATGTTTCTTGTGATAGAGTCACGCAGGCCTGTTCAATCTCTGTGTGGTGGTGCTGATTGCTGTTAACAGCAGGCTGATTATCGAGAATTTGATGAAGGTATACATCTTTCTGTAATATCACTGTAATTAATTTGACTAAGTGCAATTGACAGCCTGACCACTTGTTTGATGCATCAGTATCACCATCAAAGTCACTCAATGAATAGGAATAGGGTTACAAAAGAGATTATATGTCATTTCAAAATGTTTCAAGTCTTATACTGCAGATGACAAACTTTGACTACTATTGCAGTATGGCCTGTTAATTAGGGCTGGCTTTTGGTTTAGTTCGAAGTCTTTAAGGGATTGGCCGCTTCTAATGTGCTGGTATTTCCATCTTGAACCCCTTATCTTTGCTCTGGTCTTAAATACATACTAATACTATTCTTTACACAAAAAAAATTGAAAGTCTTCATGTGCTTCCAGTCTCAGTCTCCAACTTCTGCCTCTCACTGCTTTCCTTGTGGAGAAGATGGCGCAGCAGAGGCGTATGACTGAGCGTGTAAGTCGAGATCACCTCTTTTTCTCAGTTTACTTTTTTTTATTTTCTAATATCCATCCTTATCATGTAAAGTGAAAATTTCTTTCACATGGAGTTCTCACTGACTTGTTTTCCTGTTTATAGTGAAGGAGGATTATGCTGGTGTGATTGTGGCGTGATTTGTCATTTGTGATGCTTTGACTATTTTTATGATCCTTAAATACTTTGAGACTCAAACTTAATCAAGAAATTTTTTCTGTGTGATGCTGCAGGCGGTGGTCATTCTTCACATCACTATAACAACAGCTGCCATTTTGTATCCAGTTCTGGTCATTCTTAAGTATGTCTTTGTGCACTCTAGTCATGAAACTTTGATATACATCCTCTTAAAGTTTATGGTAGGCGGCTCTTACGGCTGCCATGTTTGTGGTAAAATTGAGAAATTTTCTAGCTACTACTACAACTGGTGAATATCTTAGATGTCAAAAGATGCCTTTTTTTTGGGAGAGGAGTGCTGCATAGGAACTAATATTTGTTTCTGAGTTAACTTTTTAAGACATTTTTAAACCTTCATTTTGGGATATTGGGCAGGATAACCACTGATGTAAATTTGGATTAAAATTACGAGGGGAGAATTTACAACTGTACCTGTCCAACTGCTATTTCTCTAGCTGATATTAAGTTTTTGTGTTTTCAACTGCACAGGTGTGATTTTGCTTTTCTGTCTGGTGTCATATTGATGCTGGTTGCTTGTATTGTATGGATGAAGCTGGTTTCTTATGCACATGCAAATCACGATATGAGACAGCTTGCGAAGTGTATAGATAAGGTATTATTAAGCCATCCTCTTCTCATGGACCTGTAGGATCTGCACTTCATTAAAGCTTCATTTGTGGGTTCATATTAAATTAATCAACTTCAGTGATTTAGCTTATTCTTGTTTGAGAAATACCAATATTGAATCTCTTATATCTAGCTAATTTATGTTGTTTTTTCTTTCTTTATTCACTTATTTATGTTATTAGGTTGAAACTTCAGATGTGGATTACTCTTATGATGTTAGCTTCAAGAGTTTGGCTTACTTCATGGTTGCTCCTACATTATGTTATCAGGTAGGATTAGTTAAATCTTACAAAATTTTATCCAGTTATTTTCTTCCATTATAGAGAACCTGTACTATAACATCATTAGCTTATGTCTATTTGCAAATTACCCCTATTCTAGATAGATAAACGTGTTTATGGTGGTTTTGATGCAATGTTAAATATAGAAATTAGGAGTGGATGACTGTGCCTTGTTGATGCTTTCAGGTTTATGGTTTGGTCATAGAGGACTGGACATTATTGCTGATTAACTTGTATTTAATATGTGCCAAATTAACTATCATACGTAGACTTCAATGGTCAAAGTTATATGATTTGACCATCAATTTTTTCTTAATTTCTTGGGCATTTTGCAACTAAAATCTCAGTCAGTAGATGCTATTCTCTTTTTTTTTTTTTAATAACCGTGGTGTCTGGGCCAGTTTGCGCGCACCTTGACTAATTCGATGGAGTACCTACTACCTCCCACCGACACAGATACTGAGTAACTCTGTCCATGAAGGCTTGGACAAATGGGAAGAAATCACATAGTGTGTTTTCCTCCGTTGGGATTTCAGCCTGATACCTCAAAGGTTCTCAATTCACTTCATTGACCACTAGGCCACAACGCTGATCGGACATCACTCTTAGCATTGGTCAATTTGGTCACTAGAGTAAAGTAAAATTAGGTCACAAGTGGGACAGGGGTTATTCATCTTCTAATATATCAAAATTTAGGAGCTTTAAATTGGTGTTGCAATTACTACAAATAGTAAATTTGGTGCTAGGAATCTTGTGATTCGTAGTCATCAACTTACTTTTTTTGCATTTTAGATGTTGGAATTGTTTTGCAGGCTGCTGATCCCCAATATTAATCTTAACAAGATTAACTACTTCCCTGCTACCCTATAGTATGTATCGTATGGTTGTGTTCTCATTTGTGACAATCATCATATTTCCCCCTCTACAATTATTGATACCTTCAAATGCTTTCGATGATAAATAAATGCTTTCGATGATAAATAGCATGCTCGAAACAGTTTGTTCAAATAATATTGGTGCAAATAGAGTAATTCATTTTTAAAAACGAATTAATGAAGATAGACATGTCACTACACTAGCACCCAATGTAGTGTCCTAGTGGTCAATGAAGTGGGTTGAACACCATGAGGTCTCAGTTCAATTTCAATTCCCAACAGGGACAAAACACTAGGTGATTTCTTTCCATCTGTTCTAGCCTTGGTGGATGGAGTTCCATAGAACGCTTGACGATTTACCTTGGACTTAGTATTGTTGGTGTTTAGATGTTTTAAATTACTCATTGAGATTGCAAAAGGATTGGGTACTATGCTGAGAATATAATTAAATATTAAAATGCTCTCTCTACCAACTTAAGCTTTGGGATGAGATGGTCACACACTTTAATATGGCATTAAAGTCAGGCAAAGGTCGTGGGATTGAATCTCACCGCCACCCATTATCAAAATGAATTTCCACGTGCTTGTACCATAAAAAAAAGCTTTTACGTCAGATGGTCACACACTTCAATATTATATGATACTCTTTAAACTACTTACATTGCTGCCTTTGAATTTTCTTATTGAATTTTACTGCTCATACTCGGACTTCAAGAACAGTTGGTTGCTATTTAGAACTTTAGGTTAATTCCAGTTCAATTAGTATATTAGGAGTTGTTGAATTGAAGATAATCATTCATTTTGACTACTATAGTGTAGTTTATCATACTAATTTTGGGTCTGGTTCAGAAAGACTAACTCAACCAAACAATTAAGCTAGAACTGAACAAAGTTCATTTCATGATTATCTAATATTGAAGGACTTTTTTCTATCTGGATTAATAATTATGGGGGTTCCCTCTTCCTTTTTCTTACAAAAAAAATATATGCTATGATCTTATAATTAAATCCCTTTTCTAATAAAAATCCTATACAAGGGATCAAAGAGATTTCACTCTAGGAGTTGTTTTTTGCATCAACTCATTTATTTTTTGGATTTATTTATTGTGTCATCTGAAGCTTAGCTATCCCCGCACTCCATGCATTCGCAAAGGTTGGGTGGCCCGGCAATTCATCAAGCTGATAACGTTTACAGGATTGATGGGATTTATCATAGAACAGGTTATTTTTTCTTCCGTGAAGGTTCAATCTGCATTTCTTCTGATAAGCGTAAATATATTCTAACGGGATGCATCATTATGCAGTACATTAACCCAATTGTACAAAATTCACAACATCCTTTGAAAGGAAACCTTTTATACGCCATCGAGAGGGTATTGAAGCTTTCGGTTCCAAATTTATACGTCTGGCTCTGCATGTTTTACTGCTTCTTTCATCTTTGGTATGTCCCTCTACTTATAATTCATATATCATTACTTCTTTTTCTTTTGATCGATGCCCAAATCCTTTTACTTTCAAGAATGTGTGCTTTGAAATCCTTCAGAATAAGTACCATTAATGTCATTGAAGTGTATGTCTCCACTGTTTCCCCTTTTCCCAATCGAAACATGTTTATCTTAATTTTTGATGGTTAGTTACTAACCGTTGAAGTGTCGATCACAGCTTACTAAAATTTGAGTTTCTAAACACGATTAGTGCTTACTATCAGGGAGAAAAGAAAGGATCAGAAGGTGCACCAAAAGAACCTGGAGGTTCTCAATGAGCCTGAATGGTGTTAGTTAGCATATATCTAATTGATATCTGTTCCCTTGATGCTAAGGCCTTCTGAATCCTTTGAACTGTTATGATTGTTGACATGACATTAGAACATTTCATCAGATGTTTAGACAATGCATTCTTCCTTATGTTTGTTTGTGTTAAAGCTTCAAAGTCATGGCATGGGCATCATAATATATCTCTTTATTTTCTCTTCGAAATGCGTTGGTGTTAACGAGGATATGAAAAACTTATACTCTTTAAGTCTGAATATTACTAAAATGAATCCATGCATCAAAGGGAATGAGTTCTATTTACATCTTTTATATTTGTTTTCAGGCTAAATATACTTGCCGAACTACTATGTTTTGGTGATCGTGAGTTCTACAAGGATTGGTGGAATGCCAAAACAATTGATGAGGTAGATTCAAATATCACTTTGCCTTCTGTTATAACCCAACTGTTTCAGAGCTGGTTGGAGTTTCTCATTCGTTTTTTACGTGATTATTCTGCTGCGGCTGCTGTTATCAGTACTGGAGAATGTGGAATATGGTATGTCCATCTTCCTTTTTTTGTAAATCGTTTCCTGATTCTTATGCACACAAACATGTTGTTGCCTTATTGACCAAGAATTGGAACACCAAAAGTACATTTTGAAATGATGATATATTTGGAAATGATGTTATATCCTATTGCCATCATTCTTGGTTTGTGTTGTCACTAAGTAAAGCTTTCCTTAACAGAATTAAATGTCTGTCTTCTCTTTCACTCTACTGTTGGCTTTAACAAAATATCTTTGGCCCAACCTGTATTTTTCCGAAAGTAAACTTCTTGCTCGTGCTTAACAATCTTTTCCATTAGCCAAAGTAACGGTTAAGATATTGTTATAAACATATTATAGTAAGTAAATGTATCGAGTAAGTATTAACTATATTAAACTGACAGGAATGACAATTAACTATAAATTGAAGGTTATAATTTAAGACTTCAGTTTTTTTCTGTGAAACAGATCATTTTAATTTAGAAATACTGCAAGCTTTCAGAATAATAAGGCTGGACAAATATCTAATAGATATCGCGCCCAAGGGTATGTCCTAGTGGTTAATGAAGTGGGTTGAGAACCCTGAGTTCTCAGGTTCAAATCTTACTAGAGGCAAAAACACTAGATGATTAAAGTATGTTTACTTTGACATTCCCTTTAATTTAATGTTTCATTAGACATATTTCTCCTTGTATTATTAGGTCCACTTAAAGTAACGATGTCATAAAAAAGTTTACTTTTTATTTAATTTTGTCCTCCAATTTTATCATAATAAGTACCTAATTGTATTGGAGAACAAGAAAATATTTCAGGTTAAAGTTTGTTTATTTTAGGTTACTACTAAAGTGAGCTTAATGGACTTCGAATTAATAGTTTAGTTTCTCCTTTTATACAAATCTAATGCAATTGGTCAATAATTGAGTTTTTTAACTCAAATATTTTCCAAAGTATAGGTTTTGTTCTGTTTTTTTCCCCCTCTTATATGAAACTGCATAGAGATTATCCTTTTAAGTTAGAAAGGGAGCATTTTCTCTCCACCTAACAACAGCCTAACAGATTGCATGAGACTACGTTAAACAAAGGCCTTTATTGAGGTCCCACTTCCCCAGATCAATTTTCCATTCCACCATATAAAAGAACCCTTAGTACAAGCACATGCAATTAAGCTTCCATCTCTGCTGAGCATTTTTCCTTCCCGTAACATTAGTAACCATGTATCTTGTGATTATTGCAGCCTGTTCATAAGTGGATGGTTCGTCACATTTATTTCCCATGCTTAAGGAACGGAATTCCGAAGGTGCCTTCTTAGTCTCTCACTAATTTGTTTTTTTTGTTTTTTCGAGTATATATTGTACTTTTCTTGTGTTAGTCTCTCGACATTGATTTCAGCTATTTCTTCTACTTTTAGTTTCATTGTATCTTGCCAAGGTAGAAAGAATTACCTCACTTCCACTTACGTGGCAATCTATGTTCTCAATTCAAAATGCATTTTGTAGAAAATTTATGGCAGCACTTTCGCCTTTTATCCCAGGCCGATTTTCGAGCACAAATATTTCCAGTGAAGGTGGGTTTAAAACCTTAAGTTTACATCTTTACGCTGAAACGAAAAATAAATTGTGCCCCTGATATTCAACCTTCATAAAGTACTTTTGTAGTTGACAATTCAGCAGTATATTTTACTCTTCTTTTGAGCCGAGGGTACAAAGGTAGGGATAGTCTGTGTACATCCTACCTCACTTATGGGATTACTGGTATGTTGTTGTTGTTGTTGTAATTCAGCAGTATATTTTACGTAAAAGTTTTTCCCGTCAGATCTCATTGATTGGTGAGTCTGTAAATAGGATAAAACGGCAACCTGTTGCTTCAAATGATTTTGCATTTTCCATTTTGACAAGTTTAATATCCACAACACTTGGTGCAGGGGGTTGCAATACTGATTGCTTTCCTTGTATCTGCTGTTTTCCACGAGGTACGTTATTTCCGTCCTCTTTCATATTTTATAACGAAACCCGGTAATTGCAACTTACAACTACTGGTTTGGAGATGACATGTTCCTGCCTATCTGCAGCTGTGTATTGCTGTTCCTTGTCGCCTTTTCAAGTGGTGGGCGTTCATTGGAATTATGTTCCAGGTAATGGCATTTAACATATTGTTATTGGACTTAAGTTGTATACCCCTGGCTACAAATTTTTACACTATCAGTGTATTTTAACTTATTATAGTAGGTTAGTAGTCATTTTCATCAGGTGCATAGAATCTCATTGTTATTCATGTTTCCAAAGAACACTGCTATTAAAACAGAAATATATGAAGGAAGGACTATTATCTTCTGTCAATGCTGAAGACTGAATTATGGCCGTGTTTCTCTGATCAGGTTCCTTTGGTCATTCTTACAAACTTCCTACAGAATAAGTTCCAAAGCTCGATGGTATGTTTTTGGGTGCAGTTATATTTCCATACCACTCAGCTGGGTTCCTTTCTCTTCTAACTTCATTTAAAACACAATTACAAGCGAGATTGATATTAGGGTTATAATCTTTCTAGGTGGGCAATATGATGTTCTGGTGCTTTTTCTCCATTCTTGGTCAGCCTATGTGTGTGCTCCTGTATTACCACGACGTGATGAATAGAAAAAGCAGTGCACGTTAAGCTTCATCCCGAGGATGATTTGTTTTGGGATCAAGTATTTAAGTTTTGGATTCTAAGCTTTATGCTACTGTTTCTTAGAGGACAGTGGTCATCCACTAGCAACAACGTTGCTGATGATGTGTTTCTGGCAAGGCATTCCTGCCATTTCCTTCATCACTCCAAATGATATTCAGATGACACGAAATTATCTGTTCTGAATGCAAGACACAAGGGCGCGACAAGTGATGGTGATGTCTAACATTTAATTGTTTTCTCCATGTCAGAGAAATGTAAAATACTATCTTGAGGTACCTGCTCTTGTTATAGTAATCCCTTCTCGCCTCTAATATCTCATTCATCTGTTCTACTTGAAGCTGGCTGTGACGCTAGCATGAAATGTAAATAATTGGGTGTAACAGATAAACAAAGCTGACTGTGCTAAAAAATCACTTATTTAGATTGCTGCGAAACAAAATCTTGGAGGAAGCGGAAATCATACTTTTGTTAAGACCGATGTCTCTCAATTGATGAGCGATTTGATGGTACTCTACTTGGGTATTGCACAGCTGTGAAAGGCATTTGAACTTTTGAAGTAGCCTGATATGGAGCTTATCAAAATTGATTAGACAGTGAACGTGACATAATTATATTAGATTTAATAATATACGTCCTCTTTTTATGTAATGGTGTCTGATTGAAGAAGTTCTATGATTTTAACTTTGAGATTGCAAAATATTTTTATAAAAGTTCTTAGTCACCTAAGGATTTAGTCTGTTTACCCTAGAAGCTAATCATCAATTCTATCTTTTCCTAGACTTGTAGATTAAGGGCATACTTTTACTTAAAAGCTCTAGAAAATTATGGTTGAATCATTTTTCTGGACAAGCGAAGTAGGATTTGAAATAAGCTCGACTTGGTACATTCACTTTTAGAGGTATTAATGCAAAATTCTGAAACCAGTTGAGCTCCAAATTCTAATAGCAGTTTCACTAGCTGTTTTATTCAACGTGTTCCAAAATGTTTTCTCAATGAGTTTAACATATTTAAGGTTATTGGTTGCTCATCTAAACATAGAATAAATATCTATTGGAGTTCAGATTTTATATTAAATATATGCTCATTGTTGATGAAACTCAAATAGTTGGTCAAATTTGCTGTAATTATTACATAACCTAGTAAGTGTTTCATTTATTATTACAAGTCACCAAATAATAAATATTAGACACAAGATGCAATTCCAAGTTGGAAGTATCCTAAGGCTGGCCAGTGGGCCGGGTCGGCCCGGTCCTGGCCCGACACCGCCCCTAACCAGACCTTTTAAAAAAATGATATCGGGACTCCCCGACCCGGCCCGCCCCAGGCCCGCCAGTCCCGACCCGATCCCGGTCCCGCCGAAATCCCCCTTTTGCAAAAATAACCGTTGCACCAACGACCATTTTACATTTTGACCGTTGTGCAATGATCATTTTTTGCCTCAACCCTACCCCCTTAATATTTATTTTTAACCCATAAGTTATTATATATCCACTTTAACTCAATTTTTCAACTATAAATACCTCATTTTCTCTTCATCTTTCTCACAAATCTTCCTATAATCTCTCTAATCTCTCAACAATCTATTTCTCTACAAGTCTACATTGTCTACTAAATATTCAATTTTATTTATTCATTTGAGAATTTTTTGTGAAGTTGGCAACTAGCTTGAGGATCTTCCATCGAGCAAAGTTTCAATTTTCAGTCTCTTGAATACACGTCGACGTTACGTCGGCGTTTGGTACATTCGTTCCTTCATTAAATTATTATTGTATGTTTATTTTATTTAGCGCACTTAATTTCGTTTACTTTAATTATTTATTAGTGTAAGTATAAATTTATAATGGAAGGATTTAAACGTATGCTTACGGGTAGGGATCATGCTTCTTCTAGTAGGGGCAACAAGGGCAAGAGTCATATTTCTAGACAGAATCTTATTCCTACACAGGATGATTTTGTTGATACTTAACATCTTCCTACAATACCATTAGATTTAGACGAGGAACTATTTTCTGGAACTCAAGAAGATTTTAATTTAGATGATGATCTAGATGATACACCCACTAATGTAGATGACAACACACTCACTAGTGCACCTTCAACTGAAATGCCTCATATTTCCCAACCTAGTATGAGACGAGGTCCAACAAAACGACCATTAAAATCAGATGTATGGATATTTTTTGATAGGGACGTAGAGAATCAAATAGCTAGATGCAAAATTTGTAAAGATGTTTTAAAATTTAAAACTGGAAAAGGTCACGGTGGGACGGGGGTTTAGTGAGACACGTAGCTAGGGATGGCAACGGATCGGATTTGGACAGGATCCTACTAGATCCAGATCTAGATCCGTTTTTTCTAACTGAATCCAGATCCATCGGGTCCATAAAAATCATATCCAAATCCGGATCCATCGGATTCACCGAGTCCACGGATCGGATCTGGATCCGCATGTAAATTTTTTTGCCTTGAATAATATTCCCACCTGTTGAAACTTTTTTGACAAAATGAAACCCAATCTGATTGAAAAAAATGATTGAGTTCATTCAATCAACCTACAAAAACATGACACCATTCTTTCAAAATATTGAACGAAGTTTTAGCATCACAAGAATATACAGACGATGAAGCAAAGTAAGTAAATAACAACATCATGGAAAACGCTGCAATTACAAAGGTCATGAAATTAAATTCTACAACAATGTTCTTTAAAATGCCAACATCTTCTATAACCTTCTGTCAAACTTGACAAACTAGTCTTCGAAGTCACTAGTTTCAACGTCGTCAACATCCTAAAATAACAAAGAAATAATCATATTAAAAAGAGATAACTAAAAAAATTAATCTCAATAAATATTTATGATTAAACATATCATTTACTATATCAATACATCCAACTACTTCCCTTTTTTCTTCAGAATCTTCCGTAACTGTTGAACAAGTATGTGTGCCTTCTAAAGTACTTTGAAAGAAATTGAAAAGTAAATAGAAGGTTCATGTTAAAAAAAATGATATTAATGGATTCTCAATAAGTACTTTTATTAATAAAAATTGATATTAAAGTACATTTATGGATATATTTAATAAAAAACGGATCCACGGGTTAGATCTGGACAGGATACGAATCTCAAATACAAAATTCAGATCCAGATCCGATCCATCATAAATGGATTCGGGTCCGATCCGAATCCGTCGGGTCCAAATTTTGAAGATCCATATCCTATAAAACGAATCTGGATCCGGACCGGATCCAAGATTCACTGCCATCTTTACACGTAGCAAGGGTTCATCCAGCTAGGTATGCCCAATACGAGGCTTCAAAATCGGGTGCGCAAACGTCCGCTCCATAAAGACAAGGTTCACATGCTGATATTGTTCCAGACCAAGTACATCGTCAAATTAACCCAAAGGGGAGGGGGGGATTGTAGGCCCTAAATACAATAAACATAGAGATAGAGAAGCAATTTCTAAATGGTAACTTTTCCTGATACTCCTTTTTCTTGTTTTGTGGCACACCTCCCTCTGAGCTGATTCCTTCGTTTAGAGTCGAGTCCATCCATGGAGATTCTAGTCTTGATCCTCAAGTGTGTGTACTGCGCAAATAGAAGAAGATGAACAGGTGGTTAGTCTGATTCACATTCAAAAGTTAGGGCCTTATTTAAACAAAGTATATATATACTTTTGACCGGTCGCCATTAAAACCCTTCTCGGAAACCGAGGAAATATCCAATCCAATTCCGATACTGGGTAGGATTCACCAGCCGCTAGACATAGCACATAAGCCAACAGTGAAAGTTACTGAATGAATCTATTTCATTCTAATTCGATCTAAGAAGAAAAAAATCGGCTGGGCAGTAGCTTTACCCGTTGTCAGAATCGAATGTAGCGTAAGTGAATTTATCCAGTTGAGGCATTCTTGATTGATTGAGACAAAACGATTCCCTCCTCTTAGCAATGATCTGTCTAGGGCTACTTTCAAAACTGCGGATTCTGTAATAAGACCCTATTCATGGGCATTCTCCGACTTAGAATCGAATTCATACCCGGCAATCTACGATCTACCCAGCGCCTTAGTTAATATTCATTTTGGATTTCAAAAATTTCTTATAATTTAATCCATAACAATTTTCGCATTGAACCCACAAATGCCTGTATTTTTGAGTTACCTCGAGATCATTAGAACTTTCTCTTATAGTTAAATCACTGCCCTTCGTGCGAGTTCGTCTACTGGAACCAACAAAACCACTTTTTACAAATAAGATCTTGTTGTTGCATCGAAAGAGATAAATGTTGACTAATCTGGTTAACATTGAACTTGGTAAAATGAAATGGTTGAATAATTGAAAAATGAGGACGCACCTCTGGTGTACCAGTTATCGTGCCCACGGTAAACGCTGGGTGGCCAAGTGCGGAGCGGATAACTGCTGAAAGCATCTAAGTAGTAAGCCCACCCCAAGATGAGTGCTCTCTTATTCCGATAACTAAACTTTTTAGTTTTCGAAATAGAAAAAAAAATTGTATTATTATACGAAATCCTTATTTTGTCCTTAAAGAATATCTTTTACATACCCCCCAAGTTTATCAACTTTTTGGAAAATGATAAAAGAAAGGCTACCCTTATTGTCACTCCAAAACAACTTGGAGCCGGGCCTTCTTTTCGCACTATTACGGATATGAAAATAATGGTCAAAATCGGATTCTTTGTTTTAACGAAAAAAGAATAAAGAAAGTCCCGAAGAGCGGAACGGCCGTCCAACTCCCCCAAATACAAGGGAGCGGGCACTGCTCTCAGCCTGTCGTAACAACGAAAGAAAACTTAGTGATTTAGAATAGAACAAGTAATCAAATAGAAGAGAATGTATAGAAATTTCCATCTCAAGATTTAGAAGATCTTGTGTTGGTATATTCCTTTTTTTATTATTTTATTATTTCATTCGGTCTGAATGCTACATGAAGAACATAAGCCAGATGACGGAACGGGAAGACCCAGGATGTAGAAGATCATAACATGAGTGATTCGGTGAGATCCAATGTAGATCCAACTTTCGATTCACTCGTGGGATCCGGGCGGTCGGCATTACGACCTTTACCACAACGACGCTGTCCATAGATCAAATTATTTCGTGGATTGGATTTCACTTGACTATCTACGGTTCCATTGCGTGTGCTCTTGGAAAAAGCAACCCCAAAGATTTGGGACCAAAAGCGGTTAGCGGTGACCATTGAATAAGTTTCTTCGGCTTGAGTTGGGTTAAAAGCACGGAATGTATTTGCACCATCACCTTTTGTTTTGTTGTCTCGAAGAGACAAAAGCACTTGGAAGTGGAATTAATACAATGGATTCAAAAGCATCAAACCTCTCTTGTTCGAAAGAATTGAAACACATCGAAATGGTACCAGTAGTACTTAATAATAGAAGGATTTGGCGAGAAATATGTAAAATTGTCCCTCCTAAAAAGATTATTCCGTAATAAATGGGCAATAGTTAGGAGAGGTGCGCCGGCGGCGAGCAGAAGCAAGGTTATTAGATACCTCAGGAAGGGGGACTTGATTCTGAAATGGAATGATTGATAGAATCGATATTTCATTTCAGAATGACCGAGAAACGGAGATACCCACATTAATAGCAGGTCTGATTCCAGAATTGAATAGGTGGGCGGATAGCAAAATTAGTTGTTGTGGAGGGTTTGCCTTTTTCATTTCCTTCATCTCCCAGTTTTATTCATTACATTAAAGATATGTATAATCCTGCTTTTAACGGTTTTCCTAGATCAACTGTTAAGAGAGATGTATTTAAATTCGCACATGAATATCAACAGTATTTACGATATTCATTATATTATTTTAATGGAAAAGTGGCTATCATTTCTGATATAGGTCGTAGTATTAATGGCCATGATTATTTAACAGTAGCCTGTCATTTGATAGATTATAAATGGTCTATGCAAAAACGTATCTTAGCGTATAGATATATAGATGATAGGCACACTGATACTTTTATTGCAGAAAATATTTATCAAGTGTGCGATTATTACGGAATAACTAATAAAATTATGACTATTACATTAGATAACACTTTTTCTAACAATTACGCTATTACAATTATAAAAAATAATTTAACTCCATCTTTTCCAGATCATTTTCATATAAAATGTGCGTGACATATATATAACTTAATTGTAAAGTATGATCTATCACTTTTTGAAGACATTCTTAGTAAAATACAATTTGCTATAAACTTTATTTTTAAAAATAATAGAATACAACGAAGAAAAGAATATAAAAAAACTTTTCACGATTGACAACTACCTTATAGAAAAATTCCAGAGAAGTACCCACTAGGTGAAATTCTTTATACGAGCAACTACTTGTTGCTTATGACTATAGAAAACCTATAACTTTATTTTTTAACTCTCATAATCAAAATCCAGATGATATGATTGTAGATAGCGATTGGGGAAATTTTTCTGAACTTATTGTATTTTTAGAGAAATTTTTTCAAGCAACAAAAGAATTTTCCGATATATATTATCATACTATTTCAACTATGTTGTTTTATATAGCTCTAATATTTTATTACTTAGTGAATATATGGAAAAACCAGCTTATATGACAGCTATTAAAAAATGTTTATCAAAATAAAAAATATTTTATTCCTATTCCCACTATTTATATTATTAGTGCGGTATTAAATCCGACTATTAAAATAGACGGTATTAAATCACTTATTGAAACTATTTACGATTGTATAGAAATACTACCACCTCCAAGTCCCAAAAATTCAAATCACCACCACCTATTGAACAAACTAAAGAAGAAGTGTTGTCTACTATTGAAGACGAATATAAAAAAGTATATAGGTTTTACCAACAAGAAAGTGCTAGTAACGTACCGGCTTCCATACCATCTTCTTCTTCTTCTTCAACACAACCTCACAAAAGACATGCTGTTTCTGCGGCTAGTATTGAAAGCCTCAGAAATAGAATGTGCGGCCGTACCGCTACTAACCAAATTAGCGAGTTTGATATTTTTATTTTGCAGGGTTCTGTACTGTACTAAGCAGTTCTCAATGAAGAAGGAGGTGAAGACTTGCTGAAATACTGGAGGGGGAATGAGAAGACCTTTCCGACACTTTCAATAGTGACCCGAGATGTTTTGAACATTCAAGTGTCATCAACGGCATCTGAAAGCGCTTTTTCTGCCGGCAGATATCAAATAGGAAAGCACAGACACTCATTAGCAAGAGACAGCTTGGAGATTGTAGTATTATTCAGAGATTGGATACGAGCGGAGCGGAGAAGGTGCGGTCAATCGAAGATCAATGAAGAAAAAGACGAAAACTACAACGAAATCTTATCTGAATGTGGTGAAAGCGACGTGGAGCAATTTGACCAACAAATACCAATTCTAACGGAAGAACCAGAACATGTGTTTTTTCAGAATGTAATTTTTTTAATTGCAATTTTACTATGTAATTTGCAACTTTTGAAAACACACCAAAGTTCGAATTTTGACAATTATATTTGTATTACAAAAAAAATTATGTCTATTAAATAATATAAGAAGCACAAAAACAGCATCGGGATGTTTTTATTACACTATTTTGTCTTGTTTAATTATTAATTTTTTTTTATATATATGTTATTTTTAAAATTAAGTACCAAAAAAAAAAACGTCCCGAATCCCAATCCCGACCCGATTCCGACGGGATCGGGATCGGATTCCGATCCCACCCCTTCCCGTGCCGACCCGATCCTGCCAAACCTGGCCCGACGGTTCCGAACCCGACCCACTGGCCACTCATAAAGTATCCCCACTGCCACCGACAGCTGAATAACATGAACCAGAATCAATAATCCCGAAATTCACAACTTGGAAGATTTGAGATCTAAATGGATGACTTGAGATGTAAGTCATATAACGATTCAAGAAGACAAGTCGAAACCTACAGCTATGGTCCTAACGGAGGTTACAGCGAACCAAATGGGTTTCGATGTTATAGTGCATCATCATCCTCAAATAACACCCAGATGGAGTTGTCGGCAAAGAAAGGCAAGTCAAGTAACGGGTCGGTTTCTAAAAGCTGGAGCTTCAATGACCCGGAATTGCAGAGGAAGAAGAGAGTAGCTAGCTATAAGGTTTACAGTGTTGAAGGAAAGGTTAAGGGATCAATGAAGAAGAGTTTTCGTTGGATTAAAGAGAGGTGTACCAAAGTAGTCTATGGATGGAGGTGATTGATTGATTGATCATTCACTTTCAAGTATGTTATTTACTGTGTGCTACTTCTGCTTTTAAATAATTTATTTTTCCTTATGTTTTACTTACTAATATAATTATATTATTGCCTTTGATGAGTAATCGACTTCCTTCTGTTGCTTTGAATGAGTAAGAAAATTATTCTTGTTTCGAGATTAGCTAAATCTGTAAATTACTTTAGCTTGATGCATTTCTATTTTTGATCAGTCTGTTTTGGTTGCCTAAAATAGACAAGTACGGTGTTACAAGGAGCGAATTTGTGTATAAAAAATAGTTTATGGTCACCCGACTAAACTCGATATATTATGTGTATAATTTTTAAAATATATTTAATATTAACTGAAGGAACCTTCGGCTTGAGTTGGGTCAAAAGCACAGAATGTATTTGCACCATCACCGTCTTCAAATAAAGTCAATGGTCAAAGTAGATTGGATGGTGCACTGGTTAAGCACGGAGTTCAATTCCTTAAGGTTGAGGGATTAAACTCAACTTGTTGCACTATAATGTCTTCTTTTTTTTATAATTTCTAAAGCCGCCTTTAAAAGCAATGGTGCACGCATGCTCTTGAAATCCTGGATCCGCTTCTGGAGCGTTACTATTCTTAATTGAGTGCATGAGATTTGGGGCATTGTAATCCATCAGCAAATGGATCTTTGCAGGTGTCACATTTGCTTCATGTAGAAAGTTCTAGTCATCTTCCTGAATTTTATTTTTATTCTAGGATTTCGAGTGAAGTAGGTACAGGAGGGTTGTGTGGAAAAGGACATAGAGTTTGCTTAAATTTCGCCAAAGCTTAGTAAATCAATGAATTGTCTCTTATTTTTATTCTTTTATTGTAATGGTAGTATGCTGCCAAGCTTGCATACAGCTTGATAACTCCATCAGATATTGTACCCTCCCATTTAGAACTGGTATCGGGTAAAACTGTTCACGAAGGCTTAGATTGATTGATGGGAAGAAATCATCTAAACTTCTTTTGCCTATTCTAGAATTCAATAGTCTCCAATTGTTTTTGTTCCTACTGCATCCATGGTTAAGGCACACCTTGGGTGCGCATATGAATAATTGACTCTTGAAATTGCATAACTAGATCTATACATTCAAAGAGCTTTTAGATTAAGCTAGAAGGTGCCATAAACTCTAGAGCTAAAAACAGTTTATTGACTTAGTGCACCATGGCTAAGGCACACCCTTCCCCGAATCCTGCGCATAGCGGGAGCTTAATGCACCGAATTGCCTTTGTATTTCTTAGGGGCTAATATGTAGTGTGACCAATGATAGTTATGTAGTTCTCCTTGTACTTTGCCTATGTACCAGCTTGGTACCAGATTAATATAAGACTTGTCACAAAAAAAGAAGAAAAGAAAGCTTTATCCATCAATAAGCCATTATTAATTCTCGACCTATTGGAATGATGTCTACTCTGCATACTGGAGTTGTGACTTGTGAGATTTGAATAGGGCCATATTACTCTTTTGCAAAACTTCACTGTGCTAAAGAGAGTGAGTTTCCTTGACGAAAATTAATCTTCTTCAGATGTTTACTGCGTCGTGTATTCAAATATTCTTCTGGAAGAATAAAGACTTTCCACATTACATAATATTTCCTTAGAGACTAGAGATTATTCCAAAACTCTATCTCAAAAAAGGTATTCCAAAATAATATAATCAATTTTAGTTATCTAGTTTAGATTAGTATGTACTTACCATTCCTTTTTCCCCCTTCTATGAATAATAGCTTCACTGGATATTTTTGATACTACGGTATTACTTTATGCTGCTAAATTCTTTCTCTTTAATGCAAAAAACAGAGTCATGTTCTGGCTGGAACAGCCTTGTGATGTTGCATAAGTTTTTATGGTAGAGACCAGTGTTTCTAAAAGCGAAAAGCGCAAAAATACGACAAGGTACAAAGGGCTTGAAGCAAAAAAAAAAATGTAAGGCACATTAAAAATCGCCAAATGTGTATGAATTTAGCACCATAATAGTCGAGTTGCAACTAGAGTTTCGCAGGCTTGGCCCCAAGGGTCGGCTCTAGACGGATTTCTCGTTCATAAAAAATATGCCGACTTGCAACTAAATAACTGATTCAGTATCCAATATACAACAATAATCGATATTTATTCACTCCAAAAGAATCGAATGTTGCTTGGGATCACTTGCACGTCATTATTTGAACTTTTAAGCACACATTTCTCTGAAGTGCATGACTTCATACATGAAGTAATAACCCCTGCTTTGTATAGCTTCATCGCTTTAAGCGATAAAGCGATCTTTTAATAACACTGGTAGAGACTAGATAGAAGAACCTAGTGCATGATCTATTCATGGTATCCAGCATTCTTAGTTTCTCCATATTCATGTTTAAGTTGCTCATTGAGAAATTAAATGGTTAGCAACCACTGGTCTGCATTTGAAAAAACAATTTGGTTTAAATTTATGCTGAAGAGTAAAATTGAAATTCCAAAGGCTGATGGTGATATATTTTCAAAGATTTAGTGAAGCCCGTTTTTGTAACTTTCTGTGTATTAAAAGCATATAACTTTTTAGAGTGAAGTGATGGTATTTCGAGAAAGCTTGCTTCGGATATGAGGCCCAAAGTGATCCAGAAGTGGTTGCTTCTTTGTATCCCGCATTGAAATAGATGAAACATAGAGAAAACTAAGGTTTTTCTTATAGTTGGAGTACTCCTACGACCTCTCCAATTTTCTTCTTCTTTCCTCTGCTTTATGATGATTCTTTTTCTGTTTTTTCGAGTCTATGCTTCTCTTGATTTTTTTGTATTTCTTTTCTTCTTTTTTCTTCAAGAAAGCTCTTTCTTTTCTCTGGTATGAGTCATCTTCTTCTTTCTCTGTCTTTAAATATATTCTCTGTTATTGTTTGGATACTAAAAAAGCTTACTGGTTACTGATAAAAAATGATCTCTCAAATGAAGCTAATTATAGTTCCGGTAATAAAGTAATTAACTTATGAAATCAAATACCATAAAGGAGAACACAAGAGTTTTAGGGGGAAAATAAGTCACCCCCTTACGAATCATCATCCCAATGAGCATAACCAGCTTAACCATGCTTTTTGGCACCTCATTACATTGAAGATTGGCAAATCATTACACGATGTACTGGAGAGAAATGAGAACACGTGATATCCTTGCACACAACCTGCTACACATGAATTACTAGAACCCTAATAATTTGAGAACTGTATTAACTCAGTCGTTGAAAGCTCTCATTAGTATTCACGGAAGGTGGCCAACCTATTTTACTTTACTGAACAAGAGATCGGGCTAAGATGAAAAGAGGAATTCCGAAAGGTCAGTCTAACTACGAAATAGCACTTCCTGCATTACCACGAACCCGATATTTGGACACAGGGAAAGGCACGAGTTGTCTCCATAATATGCTGGTGTTTCCTCTCAGTGATACCATCATTTTGCTGAGGTGTGTCAGGACAACTGAGGAAGTGTGCCTTAAGAAACAAGCAACTCTTTGAAGGGTCGAGACGACTTCTAACCTGAAAAGTATTAGTATGGGGAATTTTAGTATTACAATGGCCAATGTACAGTTTAACTAATCCCCAACAGTTGGAACAAGATTAAATGACTGTAGACAATGTTGCATGCATTGCCTAGATTTATCAAGAGTTAAGCCCGATATTGGAGTTCATATTAACAGCACCTCACTTTCTGCATTGGCACCATCTGGATCTATTTATTTGAGGTACATCTTTTTCCAGCTCGAATAACTGCTAGATCACTAATTTCCAACCCACAAATTCAAACAAAAATCAACTTTCAGGGCCTCAATTCTATCTGAACTCTACCACACAAGTAAAAAAAATTTACAAGTGAAAGGGTTTGCAATCAATGAGCCCTCTCCTCATTGTCAAAATGTAGTCTCTCAATTCCTTTGAGCATGGATTCGTAGTTCTTTGTACCAGAAGTATTCGAGGCATATCTAGGATCAGACGATTGACCATGGTTGCTGGACTTGCCTCAGGAGAATGTGTAGGGTCAGAGTCATTCCCCATTAAGTCTCACGGCTCCCAGAGACTAGACCTCGCCTCATAGCCCCACTAGATCTTCCCATAAAAGTGGAGCTTGACAACTGCAAATATTGGTATGAATCAGAAAACTGGGGGAAAAAGGGTTAAAGACTTGTGGTGTAGACAAGACTAAGCTTCAATTTGACAAACTTTGAGACCTTAAAAACACCATTACTATTTCCTTTTCCTGAGAGCTAAAGTTAATACACCATCTTTACCCAAGGTGCTAGCATCTCAGCGGAAATTTATCTGCAGTAATGGAAGACTGTAACAGCTTCACAAGTCTGAGACTATGGAAAGCATCACAAATCTCCTGCTATTGGCGTTCAGGGCCTCTGGCATTTGAAAAGTTACTCTCCTACGAAGGTTTTATTTATCCAACAACTCAAACTCACCATTGCATCCTTGCTCGTGGAATCATTTCCAATAGGACTCTTCTGCCTTCCAGCACTTATCAGTGGCCCAGAACTTCTCCTCCTAGAAGGATCTGTTGAGGAAAACTAATATTTCACTCAAAATACACTTTCAAGTCAATATTTTAATATACCACTCGGAATCATTTACAAGTACTTGAAGCAAATTAGTACTGTTTGCCAAAAAATATATTCTGTTTTTTAAGTACTTCAAACTTTTAAAAATTATTTTAACAGTTACTATACATATATACTAGTACTAACAAATTTCACAGTACAAAACATTATATTTGTATTATAAAATTTTGTAATAATAATAATTAATTTATAATGAAATGCTAGAATTTAGTTGTACATTAATTTTTTTTATTTATAAACAGGTGGATGAGGATGGGTTGGGTGGTGGGTTGGATGTATGTCCACCCGAATCCGACCCGATCCGTCACCCGATTAAAATCCGTGTTTTGTCGGATATTCGTCCATATAATCGGGTCGGATGGATCGGATATCCATTGGGTCAGGTAAAATTGTCGGCCCTAGTATTTAGCAATACAAGAAAGCTCCAAGATTATGTTAAATGTTTGACCGATTAAGGCGAGCATTAGACTATGAAACTTCATCTATAGAGAAAAAATGGTACTCTCTAAATCCAATAGTTTGACTGGACACGGGGTTTAAAAAATAAAGATTTTTTTTTGAATCTTGTGGTTTAAAACAAGTCAAAGATATTTGTGTAGTTATAAATCATCTCGTTAAGTATAAAAGATAAAATTTAAAGTTAAATTATTGTAAAATAAGAAAACTGTCATTATTTTTTTATTGATTAAAAAAAAGTATATCATATAAATTGGAACAGAGTTAGTAATTTACCACATAAGCAAAAGCCTCAATATACATGTACTTATCAGATGAATTTGAGAGTACTTCAACAAAATCACTCTACTATTTCATAATCAATTGTCTCAATTGATATCCAAGTGTCCAGAAACAACACATTCCAAAAGAGACAGTAATCCAAAATAAATTAACAAATAAAAAACAACTGCAATCAGAGTAATAGCAGAAGAGTAGCGTCAACAACAAAATGGAATTTCGAATTAGCTAGGCATGTTCCTCGGTTAATTTAGATCGGATTTAGCACATTTCGGATTATAATTTCAATCTTCGAATTTCGAAACATGTAATCCGAATTTGATCCAAATACATTCGAATTGAATCGGATTTTTATGTTCGGTTTCGGATAAATCGGTTTGGATAATTTGATTTTTGGGTTCGGCTTATAAGTTGGAATACAACAACAACAACAACAACAATAACATACCCAGTAAAACCCCTACAAATAGATCCAAGCCTTATTAAAATGAAAATAACAAGAACGAAAAAGTCATGACAGGCAACCATGAAAAAAAAGACAGTAACTACTACCTATTAATAAGGTAAAATGCATGATATAGCATTATGAAAAGTCGGTAACTATAGTCGATATACAAATGAACTAATCGCAGTATTGAAAGTATATGTATGTCCTAGAGATAATTTGTATTAGGACAAATGTACTTTATACACATTCATATTATTATTAATGGAGATTAATATTTTGGCATTTGCAATTATTGAATTATTAGTTGATTATTTATAATATTCTATAATATGCATCCCTAGAGTTTACGTTATTAATAATGTGAGATATTAATATTATAACGTAACTCTTAAAATGGCTTCGACTAATGATCATCGAGAATGGGATATTGATGATATGTGATAAGTCGACATGTGGTCTGCATCACATCCTTAGAGGATGTAGTATGTGTCACCTGCTACGAGTAATGGCTACTCTTGATGGATACATGGATACTTTGGAAGTATTGGTATACCCTGTTGATATACTGTTTGTTATACTTGTCTAAAGTATGATCAGTGTGTGGGAGATAGATGTCCTTAAACTTGAGGTCAATGCGCACCTTTTCTACAAAGTAATATACTTTGATCATGTCCTAAGCTCAAATGCCTTATAGGTTGAGATACGTCTTGTATTGGGTACATTACGATGTGGATCAAAGGTGTTAGTTCAGCCAAGATTAGGATTCATTCCTCGAATGCATATTCGAGAGAACACTCAGCTTCTCAGTGATATTAGGTTGACTAAGTCGTTGGCCAACACAATAGACATATTTAGAATATGGTCTAGTTGTCAACTAATATAGATGAGATACAATGATTAAGCCATTTGGATAGACACTTGACAAATCCTAAGCTTAACCGGGTATGTCGTGAATGAAAGAATTTTATCTTACCACATAGAGGTTAAGTTTACTAGATTCGTGTAAACGTACTTCACATATTGAGTTCGTCTTGCGGCGCCGTCTAGAAGTTCCGCGTAGACCTTAACTTGATTAATATCGATATGTGAAGGCATGTAGGGTCACACTATGCCGATTGTCTTTTTGATCTAAGGATGTATTGAGAGAGTATTAAATATTCGATATAGAATCGAGATATTTAAATGAATAATGATTGTTTTAATTAAGTTAAAATTGGATTTTGGATTTAATTAAGAATGTGCAGAAAATAAAATGAGACAGTGTAGGGCCACGTCAGCGCCGCGGAGCCCACACCATAGGGCTGCGACGCCATGACCTAATCTGTCTCGAATTTTGGGTCAGGCCCAAGGTCAAACCCTAATCCGATTTTACCTAATTTTTCACCTATAAATTCAGATCTACATTTCATTATTCAATACACTTGATTTTCATATCATTAATCTAAGTCTTAGAGACTCGGAATCAAAACACTCTCTCGAATCTCTGTCAGATTTCCTAGCTTTCCAAATGAGGAATACATTGAAGCTTGGAGCTTGCAATCGAAAGGGCATTCACGTGCGCACCCACAGTTGATAAAGATTCTAGATATTGTAAACATGTAAGTACCATTCAAGTCTTATGTTTACAGTTTAAAATTATCCTATAGTCAAACAGTTCTACATTTGTTGGGTTTAAAATAAGTTTTCAATATCCGCTGCGTACAACATCCCAACAAAATCTCTACAGTGGTATCAAGAGCCAGGGCTGTTTTGTATGATTATAAGGTAATTAGTTAATAATAATATGGGTTAGAATTTGTTTAAATCTGAAATTTATGTCATTTGAAGCTTGAAAACATAATATCTTAAAAGCACATCATCCTTGTCTCCCAAACTATTAAACAATGATGTAATCGAGGAAGTCATTATGATCTAACTCTTCTAAGTGAATGTGCGTAACTGGTTCATTGCGAACATAGTGAACTGAAGCGAAGAACGAGAAGCGATTGGATGATGGTTGATGAACGTGTTGTTTGATACTGAAGGATAACGAAGATGAATCTGCAAATCTGACCCTGAACCAAATTTAGGGTTTCGGAAATGCGGATTTTGTGATCTGAGACCGAGGCATCGCAACTCCACGATGGAGCACTGCGGCGCCACCTAGGGTTTGCCGTGGCACCGAGGCTCCAATTTTTTTTTTTAAATTCTTTCGGCTTAATCTGTAAAATTCTAGAAAAGTTTTTAAAATCATCAGATTTGGTCCTTGGGCCAAATTTATAATTAATTTAAAATTCTAAAAATTATAGACAAGTCCATGAAATTTGAAAATATTTTCTGAAAATTGAAATTGGATTTTCTGAATTTAAAGGGGTTCAAAATTGAAATTTCAAAATTTTCAGGGACTAAACTGTAAATGCTGAAATTTGGAACTTATAGAAATATCCTGAAAATTAGTTCTTAAAATCAGAAAATGTTTATGGGACTGTTTGGATTAGACTTAAATTTTAGAGTTTAGCAAGTTAACCCATGATTATTATTAATTGTATATTATTGAATAATATACGAACTATATGCTAAGTGTTTAAATGCTTTCATTTAATAATTAACATAGTGTCTGCTATAACTGTCTGGGCAGGCGGCGCCCGGTATTTGATTAAACCATCTTATATCATGCCTATTGGGTTGACGAATCCCAACTATATGTGTCATTAGTTTTGCATGATATTAAGGTGTCATATTGGATATGGCGTAAAAGAGTTGATCTTGGTTAAAACTCTGAATTAAAATGTTCCCCCCCAAAAAATATAAAATACAAGTCTAAATTAAAACGCATCGTCCATTATAATTGTTAGAGTGCAAAATTCTTTTCGGCAATATGAGTATTTATGCCAAAGCATTTGCTCTGAGTCTATGAGGACCCAAACTCTTTCATAGATGTGTTTTAAATGTAAAGGTAAACGATAAACTTTTGTAGGTATTTACACCAAAATATTTGCTCACAAATGCCAAATTTACTTAGATACATAAACGCAGTCGTGTAATGGGGTTGACTTGCTTAGACAAATCTTGGCGCCAAAGTGTCGGACTAATCTAAGGACACAAGATTAAATATAATATTTGATCAACCAAGAGTTGCAAATAAGTTTTGCAATTGGTTTAGAACCTACCAAGATGTGTTATTAAAGTTATCAACCAAAGCAAACGCGGAGATAGCATAGGCTTGGATCTTGTCCCATTATGACCTTAATTAATATAGGTCCGTATTCTACCATGGGGTCGTAGAAGTATGTTAAAATAGTGGGAGCTGATTAAACAAAAGACCATGTTGATTAGCCTAAACGAATGTGTATAATAGGAAATAAATTTTGAGTTTAATTTCCAGTCTATCTAATTCTTCAAATTATCAAAGATGTCGAGCTTATCATTGAAAATGTTGATTGAAATGAACAAACTTACTGGACCTAACTACCTTGACTGGCTAAGAAATTTGCGAATAGTGCTGAGACAAGAGAAATTAGAATACGTGTTGGACACAGTGTTTCTAACTGTCCCTGCTGAATATGCCTCTTTTGATAAGGATGCTTACCAAAAACACCTAGATGATGCCACTTCAGCACATTGCGTGATGTTGTCTTCCATGTCTATGAAACTTCAGAGACAACATGAGAACATGGGTCCCAATGAGATGCTAGAACACTTGAAGAGTCTCTATGACTCACAATCCCAGACTGTGGAATATGAATTACTGATAGAACTTTTTAAGTGTAAGCTCAATGAAGGGGGTCAGGTCTCGCAGCATGTGTTGAAGATGATAGGGCTGATAGAGAGACTTGCTTTATTGGAACGAAGCCGCAAAAGAATGTCGCTACCACCCTCATCCTGAACTCTCTCCCTCGTTCCTTTGAAAACTTTATAGTGAATTACGGTATGAATGGAACGAAAGCGAGTCTTCCAGAGCTGCACAACATGCTCAAGACCTTTGAGTCTTCTACTTCCAAAGGCAAAGTTGTGCTCATGGTGAGCTCTATTAGCCGACCCAAGCCGAAAGGTAAGGAATGACAGAAGAAGAAGGGCAAAGTAATCATTGCGCCCTCAGCTATGAAGCCTAAGGGGGGTGTGAAGAAGAAAAAGGTGAATCCGACTAAGGATGTATGACTCAACTGTAACAAGAAGGGTCATTGGAAGAAGGACTACACTGCACCAGGAGGAGGAAAAGCACCAGGTGCTTCTACCTCTGGTGGACAAGGTATGTACGTCATTGAAATAAATATGTCTATAAATAACTCTCATTCCTGGGTATTGGATACCGTTTGTGGCTCACACATTTGTACCAATGTGCAGGGGCTAACTGATAGCAGAAAGGTTGAACCAAGAGAGGTGGACCTACGCGTTGGAAATGGAGCACGAGTGGATGCTGAGCGCGTAGGAACTTATAGATTAAATTTGCCTTCTGGCTATTGTTTAGTGTTAAATGATTGTTACTATGTACCCTCGTTAACGAGGAATATCATTTCTATCCCTGTTTTGGACATGGAGGATTTTTCATCATATATTTATAATGGCAGTCAAGTACTGTCTTTTGATAATGTTATATATGGAACTGCTCCTCTTGTGGATGGATTATATACACTAAACTGTAGTCGAGAAATATTCAATGTATAAAATAAATGAGCTAAGATAAGTAATAGAAACTCTACCTACCTATGGCATTGCAGACTTGGTCATATCAACGAATCAATGATAGCAAGGTTGAGGAAGTTAGACTACCTCGAACTATTTGACTTGGAGTCTTATGGTAACTGCGAATCTTGCTTGAGAGGAAAGATGACCAATAAGCCACTTTCTAAGAAAGGTGTGCGAGCCAATGAGGTGCTTGAGTTGGTCCATACTGATGTATGTGGGCCATTTTTGACTCAAGCTAAAGGAGGTTTCCCATACTTCATCACCTTTATGGACGACTTCACAAAGTATGGATATGTGTATCTTATGAGACATAAATCTGAGGCTTTTGAGAAGTTCAAAGAGTACAAGTCGGAAGTAGAGAAGAAACTTGCAGCAAGTATCAAGACCCTTCGATCAGATCGAGGAGGTGAATACTTGAGCAAAGATTTTCTAGATTACTTAAAGCTACATGGAGTCCAATCAGAGTGGACACCTCCTGGAACACCATAGATGAATGGTGTTGCCGAAAGGAGAAACCGAACCTTATTGGATATGGTTCGATCTATGATGAGCTTCTCAGCTCTATCGACATACCTTTGGGGACATGCTATACAAACCTCAATATATGTTCTGAACAGGGTTCCTTCCAAGTCAGTAGAAGAGACACCCTATGAGATATGGTGTGGCAAGAAGCCAACTCTTAAACATATGAGACCCTGGGGTGCCCTGCATATGTTAAGAAGATGCTCACTGACAAGTTGGAATCCTAAAGTGAGAAATGTTACTTCGTGGGGTATCTAAAGGAAACTAAGGGATACTACTTCTATCTTCCTGGAGAACGTAAGGTCATTGTTTCCAGGAACACAACTTTCCTTGAAGAAGAATATGTCTACAAGGAACATAGTTGCACAGAGATAGAACTTGAAGAAATTCAAGAACCACAAGATAACATAGATGTTGAATCCTTGCCGAATGACCAATGCAATAATTCAGTGGGAGTAATTGGCCAAGATTGGGTACTTCAAGTATGCCCTTCGGCCAGTGGGAGTGTTACGAGGAACAATGCATAAATGCAAGATTCTCCTACACAACCTTTGGGAGTAGATGTAATGGTTGCACCTCATCCCATTCAGGAAATACATGAAAATGATATTCCTGAAAGCTCTCAAGTTAGTGGATTATCCAACACACAAGAACCCTCTCATAGTCAGAACATACCAAGCATTGAACTGCAAAACAATCAACTACGTAGGTCCACTAGGACTCATTGTCCTCCTGAAAAACAAAATCTACTTGTGGAAACACACAGTGAGATAGATATTCTCAATAACGATGAGCCTACAACTTATAGCGAAGCAATGTTGGACATTGATTCGAAGAGATGGCAAGAAGTCATGAAATCCGAGATGGAATCTATGTACATCAATCAAGTGTGGAACTTGGTTGATTTGCCAGCTGGGTTAAACATAAAGGATGCAAATGGGTCTTCAAGAAGAAGATCGATGCATTTGAAAATGTACAGACTTATAAAGCAAGGTTGGTGGCTAAAGGTTATAATCAACGGCCTGAGGTCGATTATGATGAAACCTTTTCACATGTTGCTAAGATTAAGTCCATTCAGATTTTGCTTGCAATAGCTGTATATTATGACTATGACATTTGGCAGATGGACGTCAAAACCATTTTCCTCAATGGTAATCTAGTTGAGGAGGTGTATATTAAACAACTTGAGGGTTTTTTGCTTGAGTCCAAACCAAATGCTGTATGCAAGCTACAAAAGTCCATTTTTGGGCTTAAGCAAGCCTCGAGGAGTTGGAACATTTGCTTTGACAAGGATATCAATTCATTTGATTTCATCAGAAGCAAAGATGATCCATGTGTTTATAGTAAACGCAAGGATGGGAATATTGCCTTCATATTATATATGTAGATGACATATTGATAATGGGAGACAATAAGACTCTCATGCAGTCAGTCAATGAGTGGTTGTCCAGTACCTTCATAATGAAGGATTTAGGTGAAGCCTGCTACATTATGGGAATTAGGATCTATAGAGATAGACCTAATAGATTATTGGGGTTGTCACAGTCAGTCTACATAGACAAAGTGCTTAGCCGTTTTTCTATGGAAAATTCAAAGAAAGGCGGTCTACCTATGGGACAAGGCATCAAGTTATCTAAGAATGACAATCCTTCTAATGCTATAAAACTTGAACGCATGAAGAGGATCCCATATGCTTCGTCTATAGGATCGATCATATGTGTCATGACCTGTACTAGGCCAGATGTGGCCTGTGCACTTAGCATGACTTGCAAATTCCAGTAGAATCCTAGGGAAGAACACTGGAAAGCAATCAAGAGTATTCTTAAGTATCTTAGACGAACTAAAGATTACTTCTTAGTCTATGGTGGGGAAGAAAAGCTAGCTCCTACTGGGTACACTTATGCTAGCTTCCAGACGGATCTTGATGACTTCAAATCTTAGTCTGGGTACACGTTCATTTTCAATAGTGGAGCAGTGAGCTGAAAAAGTTCCAAACAAGTTACAATTGCTGATTCGACAACAGAAGCTGAGTACATTGCTGGATTGAAACTGGTAAAGAAGTTGTGATTTTTGAGTTATTGAAGGAACTAAGGGTTGTTCGGAGTGCCAGTTGTCCAATAACTATTTATTGTGACAACACTGGTGCGATTGCATAGGCTAAGGAACCAAGATCAACAAACAGAAACAAGCATGTACCAAGGAAGTACCACATACTCAGGGAATGGTGGTGACTGAAGAGATTAGATTAGACTATGTTCCGACAGACAATAATCTAGCTGACCTATTCACTAAACCATTAAGCTTAGTCAAGCATAATGGTCATTTTGAGAATATGGGCATTAGATATGTTGGAGATTGGCTCTAGGCCAAGTGGGAGATTGAAAGTATATGTATGTCCTAGAGACAATCTGTATTAGGACAAATGTACTTTATACACATTCGTATTATTATTAATGGAGATTAATATTTTGGCATTTACAATTATTTAATTATTAGTTGATTGTTTATAATATTCTATAATATGCATCCCTAGAGGTTACGTTGTTATTAATAATGTGAGATATTAATATTATAACGTAACTCTTAAAATAGCCTCGACTAATGATCATCGAGAATGGGATATCGATGATATGTGATAAGTCAACATGTGGTCTGCATCACATCCTTAGAGGATGTAGTATGTCTCACCTGCTACGAGTAATGGCTACTCGTGATGGACACATGGATACTTTGGAAGTATTGGTATACCCTGCTGATATACTGTTTGTTTTACTTGTCTAAAGTATGATCAATGTGTGGGAGATAGAAGTCCTTAGACTTGAGGTCAATGCGCACCTTTTCTACAAAGTAATATACTTTGATCCTGTCCTAAGCTCAAATGCCTTATAGGTTGAGATACGGCTTGTATTGGGTACATTACGATGTGGATTAAAGGTGGTAGTTCAACCAAGATTAGGATTCATTTCTCGAATGTATATTCGAGAGAACACTCAGCTTCTCAGTAATATTAGGTTGACTAAGTCATTGGCCAACGCAATAGACATATTTAGAATATGGTCTACTTTTCAACTAATATAGATGAGATACAATAATTAAGCCATTTAGATAGACATCTGACAAATCCTAAGCTTAATCGGGTGTGTCGTGAATGAAAAGATTTTATCTTACCACATAGAGGTTAAGTTTACTGGATTCGTGTAAACGTACTTCACATATTGAGTTCGTCTTGCGGCGCCGTCTAAGAGTTCCGCGTAGACCTTAATTTGATTAATGTCGATATGTGAAGGCATGTAGGGTTACACTATGTCGATTGTCTTTTCGATCTAAGGATGTATTGAGAGAGTATTAAATATTCGATTTAAAATTGAGTTATTTAAATGAATAATGATTGTTTTAATTAAGTCAAAATTGGATTTTGGATTTAATTAAGAATGTGCAGAAAATAAAATGAGATAGTGTAGGGCAACGTCAGCACCGCGGCGCCCACACCATAGGGTCGCGACGCCATGACCTAATTTGTCTTGAATTTTGGGCCAGGCCCAAGGTCAAACCCTAATCCGATTTGACCTAAATTTTCACCTATAAATTCAGATCTACACTTCATTATTCAATACACTTGATTTTCATATCATTATTCTAAGTCTTAGAGACTCAGAATCAAAACACTCTCTCGAACCTCTGTCGGATTTCCTAGCTTTCCAAAGGAAGAATACATTGAAGCTTGGAGCTTGCAATCGAAAGGGCATTCGCGTGCGCACCCATAATTGATAAAGATTTCAGATATTGTAAACATGTAAGTACCATTCAAGTCTTCTGTTTACATTTTAAAATTATCGTATAGTCAAACAGTTCTACGTTTGTTGGGTTTGAAATAAGTTTTCAATATCCGATGCGTACAACATCCCAACGAAATCCCTACAAGTATAAGCAATAACTAAATGTAACATGAGTCGAAGGACAATAAAGTAATACTATGATTACTACAATGGACTTACTAAGTAGTGCAACGCACGACTACCTTCTACCCTAATAAAATATTTATACCAAATTGCCAAGAATGCAACAGAAGCACTGGTCCTATGAATTAACAAGTCCAATTTAGTATAATCATATCATACATAGAATATATATTAAGAATGAAAACAAAAACAAAATCTAAAAAATAGTCATCTTTAAAATTAACAAATTCAAACATATTGAACTTAATAATTTTTTAAATATAGGGGTTGATATGTAATGAGTAGGGTATATTTGACTTTTTAGATTGGACATATAGGTGATGTACCAATATATTAATAGATAGTGGGGTAGCCTAAACATAAGGTATACGAAATTTGATTTTCGGATATCCAAAAATCCGAAGTTCCAAATCCGATCCAAAATACAAAAGTTTTACAAATTAAATTCGAAACTCAATCCAAAATAAAAAAAAATCAAAATATAAATCTATAATGTTTGAATTTCGATTTGAATTTTGAATTTATTCAATCTATGCACACCCCAACAATTAGCCAGTCAACCGAAATTATTTATTCTTTTGTTCTTCTCCAACTCCAACGAACGTAGCACTATTAGGCTGCTTCTTTTCCTTTGGCGATGTCTCCTATTTGAAGATAGTGTGTATTCATAGCTTTGAGGAACTTATGTACTCTTTATTACAAAAAGTCGGAAAGAAACAAATATTTTAGTCTTCTCCATCTAAATACATCCCAAGGCAAAGCTTAAGGTAAAAACATTAAATGCTATGAATTATAAACTTAATATATGAAATATATTTTGTATTTGTATGTATATGTTAGGTTCGGTTCGGTAATTTTTCGGTATCATCAAATAAAAAGCCTACCATAATTATTCGGCACAGTTATATATTTATATCATAACATTCGGTTTTCTTAAAAAGAACCTAAAAATCGATTCGTGGTATGTCACAATATAATGTTGTGACCAATTATAATTAATTCATCCCAACCCTCAAATTATTTAAGTAGTTTATTTTAGTCCCTCACCAATTATAAGTTTCCTCATAGTTATGTTAATTGTCTATGTAGTACTCTAAGTTTACATATAGAGCAATGCAATGTAGGACTATAAATAATCATTCTCTCTGTTTCACTCAATATTCATCAATATACAAGAATTTTGTCTTCTTCCTTTTCTTTATTTTTCTGCATTTAGTTACTCTTTTGTTACAAATGGTATCAGAGTCGGCTGGGCCGACGATACCACCACCAGAAATGTTAGATTTACAAGAGGAGATGCGTGCATTGCGAGCTCAACTAGCGACCTTCATCGACAACACTGACAAGAGACTTGAAACCCTAGAAATCGGTCAGTTGCAATTCCAATCGCACATGGAAGAGTCAAGGAAAACTAACAAGAAGATACATGTGTTTCTGTCGAAGATGTCGGCTCCGACGACCTCGAACCCGGGATCTCCGGCAACATTAGGAGTAACAACACCCACAAGGACAACACCGAAAGGAACACCAACGAACGTCAGTCCAAGTGAAGCCAGACCATCTTCAGGTAACAAATCACCAATAACTAATGCTCAAGCATTTACACCCCCTCGACTTTTCCGACGGGAAGGGGTTTCACATTCCCACCAGTTCCAACTCCACTATTCTCGAGTCCACCCATCTATCGAAACCCTAATTTTATGACAACTCCCATTTCTCCAAACCAAATAACCAGTAACCATGACACAGTCAACCACAACTAAACCCTAAAATCGAAAATCATTTTCTAGAATTTGATAGAACTAACCCTAGAAGCTGGCTTAGAAAATATGAAAAATTCTTTGAGTTATACAATATAACTGAGCATGAAAAAATGAGCTACGCATCAGTTCATGTTGGGGAAAGGACTGATATATGGTTGGACATTTACGTGGTGAATCACAGGGGAGTAATAACTTGGCCAAAATTCTATGCTGAAGTGTGTAGGAGGTTTGGTAATATTAGACCACAAGATATTGTGGATGAGTTCAACAAAATCATTCAAACTGGTACTGTCGACCAATACCAAGATAGATTTGAGGAACTCACTGGATACATGACCCTCATCAACCCCCTTCTGAATGAAATCCATTATGTATCCAGTTTCATTAGTGGGTTAAAACGTGAATTGAAACCCCTAGTGAAGGTGACTAATCCCACCACTGTTTTAGATGCTTATGAGGCTGCTAAGCTATACGAGGAGTCCTTCAAGACTCTTATACCCTTCATTCCTCATAGAAACTATCAGAACAACAACACAAAGGCCTCAACTATGCCTTACCCCAGAAATACACTTATTGCCATTACCAGATACAACCCCAATCCTGTTAACCAACACCCACTTAGAATAACATAACCTAACCAAATAACACTAACTAAAGCACCCTATAAATAACATACCCTTCCACCCAATCTAGAAGCTCTAAGAGAACAAGGGTTGTGCTACAAATGCAAGGAAAAATACTTCTCTGGGCACCAGTGTAAAACAAGGGCAGTGAATGTTATGAAAGGAATTGAAAGAGGAGAAGGAGGTGAAAACCAAGAAGTGTTTGTGGATATAGCATAAATCTTAAAGGAAACTGAAAAGGAGCAGGATGAGGTATCAGTTAATGCATTGCTAGGCTTAAGTTCCTCTAAGGGACATATTTCCACTATCAAAATCATAGGGTATGCTAGCAATATTCCTATGACATTTTTGATAGATAGTGGATCCACTCATTCTTTCATTGATCCCTTCATTGTTAAGAGGTTAAAGAAACCTATGCAACCAATGACAAAACCTATGAGAGTAATGGTAGCTAATGGTCAAGAAATGACTTGCCAATTAGAGAGTCCTGCCTTTGGATGGAAGATTCAAAATAAGCAGTTCAGTTTCAAACTTAGATTATTAAAGATGAGAGGATGTGATATGATCTTAGGGATGGATTGGATAGATCAAGTGGCCCTAGTGATCTTGCATACTAGGCCACATAGCATCAGTTTCATGTCTGAGGGGAGGATGATCACCTTGTATGGAGAAAAGGATGGCCATGGGGTTACAACACTAAATTCTGAGGGGCTAAGAAGAATGTTACACTGTGGCACTTGTGAGGTAGTGGTTGAACTGTCCCTGATTCAAACAGAAGTGAGAGTCAAGGACACACAAATGATGCACCCTTCTTTTGACAAACTTCTACAAAAATACCAAATCATTTTTCAAAAGCCTAATAAACTACCACCCAAAAGAGATTGTGATCATAGAATCAGTTTAGTTCCTAGAGCCCAACCCTTTAACTTAAAACCCTACAGATATTCTTATGACCAAAAGAATACCATAGAATCTATTATTTCATACACAATCAAAGCTACCACTATAGTACCTAGTCAACCATCCTATGCCTCCCCTGCACTACTAGTTAAAAATAAAGACTCTACCTGAAGGATGTGTGTAGACTACATGTGGTTAAATAGCCTAACTGTTAAGAACAAGTACCCAATACTTATGATATATGACCTATTAGATGAATTATTTGGGGCAAGTGTGTTTTATAAGGTTGACTTAAGGGCTAGATACCATCAAGTAATGATGAGAGAAGGGGATGAGCACAAGACTGCATTCAGAACACACCATGGTCTCTGGGAGTTCAGGGTAATTCCTTTTGGCCTAACCAATGCCCCTGCAACATTCCAATCTCTCATGAACTGTGTATTCAAAGAGCAACTACAAAAATTTATCTTAGTGTTCTTTGATGATATATTGGTTTATAGTAAGAATATGGATGACCATCTTGTACACATGGAAACTGTTATAAAGGTGTTGAAAGAGAACCAGTTATTTGCAAAGCAGAGTAAATGTGATTTTGGAAAATCTCAGGTGGAATACTTGGGATATATTATAAATAACAAGGGGGTGAGTACTTACACCAGCAAGGTGGTTGTTATGTTGGATTGGCCATATCCTAGGACTATAAAAGAATTGAGAGGGTTCTTAGGACTAACAGGATACTATAGAAAGTTTGTCAAAGACTATGCACACTTGAGCAGACCCCTGACCAAATTATTAAAAAAGGGAGAATTCTTATGGAATCCTGAAGCTGAGACATCATTCAATCAGCTCAATTTGGCTATGTCCAACACCCCTGTGTTGGCACTACCTGACTTCAATAAAACCTTTGTACTAGAAGTTGATGCATGCAACACTGATATTGGTTTTGTTTTGATGCAAGAAAGGAGACCATTGGCTTTTATGAGCCAGACTTTGAGTAAAAAATATCAAAGTATGTCCACTTATGAAAAGGAGTTGATAGCACTGTTACAAGCTGTGGATAAGTGGTGACGGTACTTGCATCCCCACCATTTCATAATTAAAAACTGACCATTTCAACCTGAAATTCTTACAAGATCAGAAAATCACCACCTCCTTACAGCATAAAGGGCTAACTAAATTGATGAGATTGAGTTTTGAAATACAGCACAGAAAGAGAGTGGAAAATATGGTTGATGATGCTCTATCAAGGAAGTATAATTTTGCAAGGAGTGACAACAAGGAAACAGATAACACACAATGTGCAATAATCACACAAGTGCAACCTATATCGATGAGGAAATTTTAGATATTTTATACAAGGGATTCAGAAGTGTTGCAGGCTCTCACCACACTCAGTACCAATCTTGATACTGAGATGAATATATCTTTGCATCAATGAGTGTTGAGGTACAAAGGGAAGGCTTGGGTGGGACAAAATGGAACCCTAAGGCAACAATTGACTCAGAACATACACATGTCTAGATTGGGAGGACATTCAGGAGTTTGGGCTACTTATCAGAGGCTAGGGCAATGTTCTATTGGCATGCTAAGATTGAGCAGGTTAAGGCTATAGTACAATCATGTGAGGTGTGTCAAAGATGCAAGGATGAGCAAGTGACATACCCTGGCTTGTTACAACCTCTCCCTATCCCTGAAGGAGCATGGGAGCATATCTCAATGGATTTTATAGAAGGACTGCTTAAATATGAAGGAAGGGATACTATATTAGTGATAGTGGACATGTATAACAAATATGCACACTTTATAGCTATTGCACATCCTTTCACTGCTTCACAAATAGCTAAGGTCTTCCTAGACAACATTTACAAACTACATGGGCTACCCAAGAGTATAGTATCATATAGAGACAGAATATTCATTAGCAGTTTTTGAAAGAATTGTTTAAAATTCTATAAGTCCAGCTTTGTTATAGTTCAGCCTATCATCCACAGACAGATGGCCAAACTGATAAACTCAATAGGTGTTTAGAGAATTACTTAAGGTTCATGACTGGCCATAAACCTAAAGACTCCCATAAATGGCTCTCACAAGCATAATTATGGTACAATAGCAATCACCACACATCCCTGAAAATGACCCCATTTAAGGTAATGTATGGGTATGACCCACCCCAATAGACTTTTGAACTCATTACCCAATCCAAGATAGAATGTGTGGACCAGTTGCTTAAAGAGAGACATATAATATGACCCACCTCAATAGACTTTTGAACTCATTACCCAATCCAAGATAGAATGTGTGGACCAGTTGCTTAAAGAGAGACATATAATATGACCCACCCCAATAGACTTTTGAACACATTACCCAATCCAAGATAGAATGTGTGGACCAATTGCTTAAAGAGAGACATATAATGACTAAGGTTTTGAAAGAAAACTTGGTTAAGGCACAAATAGGATGAAGATCAATGTAGACAAGAAAAGAACTAAGAGTGTTCAATGTGGGAGATTGGGTATTCTTGAAGTTACAACCTTATAGGCAAACATCTATAGCCATAAGGAAGAGTCTCAAGTTGGCATCAAAAATTTTGGACCTTACCAGATTCTTCAGAGAATTGTGCAGGTGGCCTACAAACTGGCCCTACAAACAATGTCATACATACTTTTTGGATCCTATTTCTCAAGATTACAATCACTGCCCAACTCACATACATATAAAATCAACCTTTTAGATAAAAACATGCATTGTAAGACATTGTTTTATAAAAATGTATGCAAAGTAGATTTTCGAATAAAAAGCATTCATTTGTGTAGCATTGTTTGCAAAAATACATGCAAAGTTAATTTTTAAATATAAAATGCATTTGTATTGCATTATTTATAAAATACATCTAAAGTGATTTTTTTTTTGGATAAAGTATGCATTTGCATTGTTTACAAAGTACATGCAAAATAATTTTTGAATAAAACATGCATTTGTATTGCATTAATTATAGAATACATGTAAAGTTTGATTTTGAATAAAAACATGCATTTTTTAGAATGGATTGTAAGGAGAAAAGCCAATTATTTATAATGCCAAAGTAATAATATTTTTTGGAAATTATTTTGAGTTGCAAATCGGAAAAAGACAAACTTATTTGTATGATTAATAAAGCAAATAAAAGATGACCAAAGTTGTTTTGAAAATTTTGAATAAGCATGACGAGCCTAAAAATAAATAACTAGCGGAGGTTTTCCAATTTTAAATCTACTCTTTCTAGATTATTAATTCTAAGTCTACCTATTCTAAGCATTTCAATAATTTGCACAAGTACAATAAATATTACAATACAAAATAAAACAAAAACTGAATTAAAGAAACATAAAACAACAATAAATCATCTCCGAGGGGTAACTTGTCTTCTTTGACTTTCATATATATGCCTTACAAGCTGTTAAGAATAAACGGTTAGAAAACAGTTGAATATAAATAACTTCGGATCCGTATCCAAAATAGTAAATGTTTTTATTACGGAGGACTCAGACTTAAAATTTGAAAAGATCATTCCAATCACATCGTGGCTGCGAACATATGACTCGTTGGTCATTTTAGTTGGCTTGCCTAACGAACATGTTGGTCTCTCGGATGAAAAAAAGATTTAAGTTTCATCCTTGCCCAGAAGTTTTATTTTCGTCATTCCAACCGTGGAGACCTAAAAAATCGACGGATATTTTTCCTCGGCCAGTGTAGTATCATGTTCAAATCAGCAAAATAATACCAAAACAGTAAAAAAAAAATGAAACCGAGAACTATTTTTCGAAGGGACGCGGACTCAAATTCAATTTCATTGGCCAAGTGTAGTATGTTCAAATCAGTAGAATATTAAAAGCACAGCAGCTGCTTCAAAACAGCCTTGAAGCACCAGTTTTCAGCCAAGTAACGTAGCAGTAGTTTGGCTGATGAAATCAAGGCAAATAATTCACCAAAATTTGCGCAATATGCAGCAACATATATCAACGAAGTGACGAGAAATAGCAGTAGGAAAGCAGGCATATTTATCACAAAAGTGTAGCATTTTTCAGCTACCAAAAATGCAGTAGCAAATCAGTCCTAAAAGGAGGTTTAAATGTCGAAAACCACAACAACCTTTGGCATCAAAATACAACAGTGAAGTGGTTAAAATTGCAGCAGCGTTTGGCCTCAAATACAAGAGTCAGGTACAGCTGAATTCTGTCCCAAAATATGCATCGAATGGCAGCCGACAGCTTTTCACAGATGTAGCAACCCAACCCTCATAATGCAGCCAATAACAACAAAACAACAGCTGTTTGTTTCATCAAGTGTAGCATCTATTTTTAAATGATGAAGTATAGCAACTGAATGAATGTAGTAGCTTCCTTTCGGAGTATAACATTTCGAACCAGCAGCCAAATGTGGCGGTAAACAACCAAGAATGATGCAGCAACTATTCTCAAAACAGAAGCAACATATGCCAGATGCAGGCTCTGTTCTTTAGAACCCAAAGCCCAAAATGTAATAGCAATAGAGAGGCCTTAGGTGCAGCCACCGTATTTAAAAGGAACAACCCAAAGAATGAAGCAAAGTAGTTCATACAAGTGTATCAATTCACTTAAAATTACACGACAATTTCTACAAGATGATTTCCAGAAGAATAAGGATGCCAACAAAATAACAAATGAATTTGAGAACTTGTTATCAAACATCCAGCTGAAGATTAGGCAATCAAAAGGGATTACCACCATCCATATACCGATGGCACAACATGATCAAAAGGTTTCTAGAACCTTAGGCATGGCAGGCTATCGGAGGAGGCTAAACCAAACCCAAAGCTTGCCTCAACTTTCAGCCGGATAAGCAATATAATAAAAAATTTCAAACAAGGGAACTATCAATTTGGGACTGGCTAAATACACACATACATGCCCAGATCAGTCAACATACTAATATGGTAAACCAAATGACTCAGAAGGCATTATATGTTGTCATGGATACAGTTTAGCATTTAGATAGATAAAGACAGATAGATGACTAACTCAGAAGACATTTTAAGATATGCAGATGGGCAAGTATCCAGTTAAGACAACATTTCAAGAAGGTGCAGAATCATTTAGACTAGACTAAGCATACAAGACCATTTTTATTATATATTGGACATATTCATGCTGCACACCAGTCAAGGTAACATTACTAGCAGAACACTGCTTAATCAGTCTAGCATACATGTAGGTACTCTTAGCAGGACACAAAATGTTTCCAATAGTATCCTAGACATGGTCTAAGTAGAACCAAACTTGGCAAGTCAGGCATAACATGATTCAGGAGCTTTTCACATTAGAGGATGAGACATTTTGACACTGAATGGATAGCATACAATAGCATGCAATTCAATGGCCTTTTAAAACACATAGAAATGAGTTATACCACCAGCCACATATGATATCTCAAACATACAGGATCCTTTTAAAACCAAAGTATGCACACAGGGTATAAGCCATGTTATACACTAAGTATGTTAATCACTTAGACAAATAGGATAAACATATACTAGTCCAATGGACATGTGGAGCAGACAGATCACCAAGAAATAATATTAGACTTGCACATCTATTCTAGCATTGTCATTTCTCTGTTCTAAAGATGAAATAATTGCCAAGTTGAATATAATCACCTACTGAAATCATTACCAAACAATACTGCATATCACACACTATTTGAATATGGTCTAATATGTCATGCCTTAAACCTAACATAATACACTTAACCAATTATCATATTTTTAGAAACAAGTTGATAATAATATTCTAACACACGTACACATATACCAAATATCTTAACGATAAAGTGATTTAGACAGATTATCCAAACATCATACATAATGCAGATTAAACATTTAACAACAAGAATAACTAAGCTACATCAATTAGTAAAACATATAACACACAAAGAAGAAAGAAAAAGGGATTGAAAGGAGTTTGAAATTACTGATTTTAGAACTTTAATTTTCTGATTTGAGAATCGGATTCTTGACCTAGAAACAGACAAAAACAGACCTTCGATTCTGATTTCTTTCAGACTCCGACCCAAAACAAAATTGCTTTTTCTTTTTCGGATTCGGCCCAAAACAGACCTAAAACCCCCTTTTTTAGAACCCGAAATCAGAATCCCCTTAGTTGGCTAGTTGAAGGGACATCTCACTACACTATAAATTGAGACATTTGACTCAATTGTTAAAGTGGACTACACTTAGAAATATCTACAGAATTTCTAATTTCATCTTCTTCCTCTCTAGCAAGTCTACTACACTCAAAGTTTTTCAAGAGTAACACTACCGACATCGAAGCCGCAATACACACACTTGGTTTAAATCCTCTGGACCCAAATTGGTATATGGACACTGGTGCCACTACACACATGACATCCGATTCAGGTACGCTCTCGTCTTATTCCAATTTGAGCAACCCTCGCAGTATAATTATTGGTAATGGTAATTCTATTCCAATTCGTGGTTATGGTCATAAAATGTTATCTCCCCCTCATCCACCTCTTATCTTGAAAAACACCCTACACGCCCCCAAAATTGATTAAAAACTTAGTCTCTGTCAGTAAATTTACTACTAACAATTCAGTTTCTATTGAATTTGATCCATTTGGTTTCTCTGTAAAGGATTTCAAGACGGGGAGTCCTCTAATGAGGTGTGATAGTAGGGGAGATCTTTATCCTATCACACCCAGTTCCGGTCCATCGAGTCAAGCCCTATCATCCGCTTTTGCAGCCATTTCTCCTTCCTTATGGCATGCTCGTCTTGGTCATCCGGGATCATCTATTTTGTCATCTTTACATAAAAATAGTTTTATTTCATGTAAGGGTACGAGTAGTACTCCAAATTGTCAATCTTGTTCTTTAGGAAAAATTGTTAAGTTGCCGTTTGTAGACTCAAATTCTCATACTTCAATGCCATTTGATATTATTCATAGCGACTTATGGACATCTCCTGTTCTTAGTTCTATGAGTCATCGATGTTATATTCTCTTTTTGGATGATTATTCTAAATTTCTATGGACGTTTCCAATAGCGAAGAAATCTCAAGTTTTTTCCATCTTTCTAAAATTTAGAGCATTCATCAGAACCCAATTCGACCGTGAAATAAAAAATATTCAGTGTGATAATGGAAATGAGTATGACAATGGGGTGTTTCGGGAATTAGGTGCTACTAATGAGATAAATTTTCGTTTCTCTTGCCCTCATACATCTTCACAAAATGGGAAAGCCGAACGTAAAATTCGTTCCATAAATAACATTATCCGCACCCTATTGATACATGCTTCCGTACCCCCATATTTTTGGCATCATGCTCTTCAAATGACTACATATCTACTTAAAATAATTCCTTTCAAAGGTCTGACATAATCTTCCCCCCTTCAAATTTTATATAATAAAAATCCTTCTTATTCTCATCTTCGGGTTTTTGGGTGTTTATGTTATCCGTTATTTCCATCCACCACAATTAACAAACTTCAGGCCCGGTCTCTTCCGTGTGTGTTTTTGGGTTTTCCATCTAATCATCGTGGCTACAAATGTTTTGATTTATCCTCTAATAAAATCATCATTATTCGCCATGTCATTTTCGATGAATCCCAATTTCCATTTTCTAAGGATAATACTCATGTTCCTAGTTCGTATATTTTTTGGATGATAATATATCCCCATATGTTATTCAACATTTTCGGACATATACCGCACCCCAAATTCTCCAGCGGGCCCACTGCCCGCTAGCCCCACTGGTCTGTCGCCCCTTGCCTATTCCAGTACTACCACTGGACTAGTTCCAGCGATTGGACCAATCCACCCCGCCTAGAATGGGTCCGATCATCTCTCCAGATTCCGTGTTGGGCCGAGCGGCCCATCGCTCGCCGCGTCCGTCCCGAACCCAGCAAATTCCCAAAATCCATTCAATTCTCCCTTGAGTCATAGACCGGTCACTCATAGTCAACGAGGTATTTTTAAACCAAAAAGACATTTTAATTTACATTCTATTGTTCTTAAATCACCCTTACCCTGAAATCCTGTGTCTGCATTAAATGACCCGAATTGGAAAATTGCTATGACCGATGAATTTAATGCTCTTATTGATAATAAGACGTGGGTGTTGGTACCCCATCCATCTAGTATTAACATTATTCGGTCTATGTGGATTTTTGCTCATAAGGAAAATTCAGATGGTTCATTTTCCCGACATAAGGCGCGACTTGTGGGTGATGGTAAGACTCAGTAGGTTGGTATTGATTGTGGTGAGACATTTAGTCCGGTGGTCAAGCTGGCTACCATTCACACTGTGTTTAGCTTGGCTCTTTCGAAGGCATGGCCTATTCATCAGTGGGATGTCAAGAATGCTTTCCTACATGGTGATATCAAGGAAATAATCTATATGCATCAGCCATTGGGATTCAGGGATCCCAACCATCCTCATCATGTCTGTTTGTTAAAGAAGTCTTTATATAGGCTTAAGTAGTCTCCACGGGCCTGGTATACGCGATTTGCAGACTATGCTTCGACTATTGGGTTCACTCACAGCAGATCAAATAACTCATTATTTATGTACCGTCGTGGTTCATCCGTGGCCTATATCCTATTAAATGTGGATGATATTATCTTTATTGCCTCTTCTGATGCCTTGCGCCAGTCCATCATGACCATGCTCAACTCCGAGTTTGCTATGAAAGACTTGGGGCCCTTGAGTTATTTTTTGGGGATTGTTGTCACTCGTCATTCCGATGGGTTGTTCTTGTCAAAACGGAAGTATGCAGTCGAGATCATCGAGAGGGCTGGGATGTCATCCTGTAAGTCCACTTCCACTCTAGTTGATACCAAGCCCAAGCTTGGTGCCGCGGCCGGAGTCTCTTACGAGGATCCGACCCGCTATCACAGTCTTGCAGGGGCCCTTCGGTATCTTACCTTTACCAGATCGGATATTACGTATGTTGTCCAGCAGGTGTGTTTATTCATACATGATCCTCGAATTGAGCACATGAATGCACTCAAACGCATCATTCGGTATATTCAGGGTACACTGGACTATGGGTTGCATTTGTATCCTTTATCGACATCCACACTTGTCTCATACACATATGCTGATTGGAGTGGGTGTCCAGACACCAGACGGTCTACGTCTGGCTAATGTATGTTCTTTGGCAACAACTTGGTCTCTTGGTCTGCGAAGCATCAGGCGACTCTATCCCGCTCAAGTGCCGATGCTGAATATAGAGGGGTAGCCAATGTGATCTTAGAATCATGTTGGTTACATAATTTGCTTTTGGAGCTTCATTGTCTCATTCAGAAGGCAACCTCGATATATTGTGATAATATTAGTTCCATCTACCTTTCTGGTAATCTGGTTCATAACCAACACACTAAACATATCGAGATGGACATTCACTTTGTCCATGAAAAGGTTTCCCGTGGTCAAGTTCGAGTATGCCATGTCCCGTCGAGATATCAAATTGCCGACATCTTTACAAAGGGTCTTCCCTCGATCCTTTTTGAAGATTTTAGGGACAGTCTCAACGTTCGAAGACCGCCCGCTATGACTGTGGGGGTGTGTTAAATATACATAATATACATGTCTCTATTGTGTATATTAGGTCTCGGCTATGCTCACGGATTGGCCCTTGGATGGGCTGATTATTATGTGTAATTGATGGTAAATATTTAGTATCTTAGTTTAGGTAAGGTTATAATATAATTAGTATTGTATTACCATAAGTAGTGTATTACCATAAATGTATAGAATAAGGTTTTAGGAATAGAATAGGAATATGATTCTCCTATTATGTAACTTGTATATACAGCCTTTCAATTAATGAAAATAATAAAGGGATTATTTCTTTCAGTTGTATCCCATAAATTTTAAGACAAGAGTTGTTGTAAGTACCTAGAAAGATGACTGGAAGAGAACAACTCGCTTCTGATTCTGCTGCTGCTACTACTCAAGGCAACCCCTCTGCCTTCCCCACTACTCAAGGCACACCAAATGCCTTTCCGGTTGCTCAAGGCTCAACCAACGCCTTTTCTATTGCTCAAGGAAACGCTCCAGTTCCTCCACCCGCTAGGTTCCTCATGAACGCCCAGAAAAGTTCATGGGCTCCAATTTCAAGAGATAGTAATAGAAGATGTTATTCTATCTGACTGTTATAGGAATGGCTCGTTTTCTAACAGAAGATCCTCCAGAAACTGGAGATGAAATGGACAATTCGCCTACTGAAACGGCTGAAGGGGGCCAAGGTATCCATGTCATTAATGTCATGAATATGGTTCTTGATGCATGAAGTCATAGTGATTTTATGTGTAAGAACTATAGCTTAAACTGCTTGTCAGACCCTCTCTACACGGTGTATTGCACCGTAGGCACTGCTAAAGAGCTATGGGAAAAACTGCAAAAGAAGTACAACGCATAAGATGCAGGTACTAAGAAATTCATCGTTGGGAAATTTATGAAATTTCAAATGGTGGATAGTAAAACAGTGATGTCTCAAGTCCAGGAATTCCAAATGATTCTACATCACCTGGATTTGGAAGGTATGAAACCAAATGAGCAGTTTTTTATTGCACCACTGATTGAAAAGTTACCAAATTCGTGGAATGAGTTACTTGACACTCAAGACAAAGGAGATGACCTTTGAAGAACTTATTATCAAACTCCAAATTCAGGAAGATAATAAGAAGGCCTTGCCTAGGGTAAACAACCCACGGAGGCAAAGGCAAATCTGGCTGAGGCCAAAGGGAACCCAAGCAAGAAGCGCAAGTTCTAGAAAGACGGCAAGACCCAAGCAGCGGAGAAGTTCAAAGGAAACTGTCACCACTGTGGGAAACCTGGTCACATGATCAAGGACTACCGCAAGATCAAGACTGAGAAACAAGAGAAGTCCAAGGCTAAGGGCAAGGCACAAGTTAACGTCGTCAAAGACAGGTTTCTGGACGACATGATTGAGAAGTTCTCAGCGGTGGTGCTTGAAGCAAACTTTGTTGAGAATCCTATGCAATGATGGATGGACACAGGTGCTACAAGACACATCTGTTCCAATAGAGATACCTTCTCCACTTATACACCAGTTACTAACAAGAAGCTGTTCATGGGTAACAACGCTTCCTCTGACATGCTGGGGGTAGGAAAGGTAGTCCTGAAGATGACTTCTGGAAAGGGGATGTGTTGAAAAAGTTTGAGATGTTTAACAGTTCGCCTATGAAGTCATCAATGGATAGAAATCAAAAGTTTGATAAAAATCGTGGTTCACCCGTATGCCAAGAGCAATATGCACAGGTGATTGGGAGTTTGATGTACATAACAAACTGCACCCGACCTGATATTGCTTATGCAGTCAACAAGTTGGCTAGGTTTACCCGTAATCTGAGTAATGATCATTGGAAGGCGTTGAATCGGGTACTATGATACTTGAAATACACGTTAACTTACGTGTTGCATTATTCGAGGTATCTAGTTGTACTAGAGGGGTACAATGATACAAAATGGCTATCTAATATAGAGAACATCAAGTCCACCAGTGGGTATGTATTTACAATTGTTGGTGGGGCTATGTTTTGGAAATCCTCTAAGTAAACTTGCATCGCCCGATCCACGATGGAATCGGAGTTTATCGCTTTAGACAAAGCAGGAGAAGAAGTTGAGTGGTTTCATGACTTCTTAGAGGATGTTCTTTGTTGGGACAAACCCGTACCTTCTGTAATGATCCTCTGCGACTGTCAGTCGGCTCTAGGAAGGGTATAGAGTTCTATGTACAACGGTAAATCTCGTCATATTCGACGGAGGCATAAGACCGTTAGGCAGCTGATCACCATGGGTATAATATCCATTGATTACATAAAATCAAAGGATAACATAGCGGACCTACTGACAAAGGGCTTATCCAAAGATCAGATGTTCGGCCTGTCTTGGAGAATGGGCTTAAAACCCAAGGTATAAGGACCAATACGGTGGTAACCCAACCTTACTAACTGGAGATCCCAGGAATTAGGTTCAATGGGAAAACTAAGCTGTAAAGGTTCAGTTAAGCGCTTCGGTGGAAGCATGAGCACTTCGGATAGTGATTTCTATAAAGAAACACCAAATCCAAAGTCGTTCCCGCGATAGACTATAAGTGCTATATGCAGTGTGGGTAAATGTTAAGTTTCCAAAATCTTTAATGATCCTCACCGGTTGAGGTTAGGTTTGGGAAAACTTTTAATGGTTCCTAACACTTGTAAAGTGGGGTATAGCAGGATACCTTGTAGGAGACCACCTATTTAAGTGCGAGGACAGACCGCCTCAAATGAACGCACTTAAGAATCCAAGAAGTGTCCACGGCCACAACGGACAAAACATTACGAAGAATAGAGTAAGGAAAGTTGTTGTATTGGTACCGTTGACTAAGATTACACTAAACACTGACGGTTCAAGACATCACATTCACCGAGCAGTAAGTAAGTCCGATGCTATTTAACTATGAAAGGTTCAAAGCGGAAGCTACCTATCTAGATGCAACATCGATCCGCTGAAAGATTGCTGGAAAAAGCACCACGTGAGTGCGCCAAAATCTCTTTCAAGAGGGGATTGTTGGAAATTTACTAAAGTGGAATTAAGTATATCCCATTATTTATGACTCAAACAATTGGGACCCGCACGTCGGAAACGTCATTTTCACACACGTGCACTCGTAGTGCCAAGTATCGCAAATTTCATTAGTGAAAGAGATATTGGTATGTATGTAATATGTTTGAGACATATAATGATGGACGGTTATTGGCCAAATGACAAAGTATTTCACGTTGGTAAACGAAGGAAGAAGTGTAAGATGAAACGAGTCAGAAATCGCCGCGGACCCGCGACGCTAATTGGTTGGCCAGTCACTGGAGCCGCGGAGCCGCGACGCTAATTCACAGAGCCGCGGTGCTTCAGAGGCAGAAGGGGTTAAACACCTCCTAAGAACTTTTACATTCGTTTATCTCCAACACAATACTTTTGGTGAGTTGTTGAGTTCTTCATCGGTGGGTGGGAGTAAAATTTGTCTCCTTATATGATCTCGGGAAATCATCTTTCCTTGAACTAGCTTGTGAGTTGAGTTAGGGTCAAGGTCTATTTCTTTAACATTGTATTAAAGTCAAGCCCACCCAATTCTTGTTTCAACTACCGTTAGGCTCCCATTATATATTATTCATTCAGACGTCTAGTCCTAGCCGTGTAAGTGTTGAGAGCCACAACCCATCTTATATTTTTCATGCTCTAAATGTTCAATGCTAAGCGTGAGTGTTAAGCTCCTTACAGAAGGCAGTTTAGCTTGATAACTCGATAAGCTGCTGAGATAGGGTAAGTGTGAAGAGTCAACTATTGCCCTACTTTTCTTATTTCTTAGAAGAATGGCCCCGATCCGAAATAGTGTAAAAAGAAGTGCTTCGAATCATTGCTATTTGACTAGAGTTAGTGATTTAGAAAGATTTTCTTTATCGATGGTGATTGGTATGGTATCCATAGCTTTGCTTCTTTTTCGGGATGTCTTCGTTGTCAAGATAGATCTTTTTCTTTGCCTTTCAAGATATTGCGTATAAAGAGATATCGGTGAGTGAGAGATAAATTTGTTTCCTCTTGAGAAATTCTCTGAGATTGTTGAGCTAGGCTTAAAATTGTTTCTTAGCAAGAATGACGATCCCAATTATTCCACTAAATCACTTGACGGTAAGGAAAACAAATTATAAGACTTAATTAGAATTTCTTAAACTTTCAAACTCACCAGTTGTTTGATCAATTCAAAGTTCTGGATTTTCGAAACCACCCCCTTACACAAAACAAGTGAATTCTGTCCCCTTTTTCTTACCCAAATTATGAGACAATTTTAACATAGCAAAATTTGGTCAAAGAAAGTAAGCTTTAGGTTTCTTCCATGTAACCAGAAAGACACTTGTTTTCCGTAGAAAGAAAATTTTATTTTTCTAGCAAAAAAATTATTTTCAAATTTTGGACTTTACTTTGAAGTTAAAATCTAAAATCAACTACTTCTCGAGTCCCGGTCATGTAACGCGCCAATAAATAACTAACTGACGTGTCGAACGTGTTGTGATTGTTACTCTCTATCTGTTTTCCTCATTTTTGTAGGTCTGACTTATTTTCTTTTATTCAATTTTATTTTCCTGTAGTAGTTGATTGCATAATGATTGTTTTGTTTAGTAATTTAAAATGTCCAATTGGGGTGAGTAAAAAACTCTTCTTAAGATAAAATTAATTAGAATAAATTTTAGTAACGTATAGAAAAATTCCAAACAGACCTGTTCGAAACTGGAAAATGTGAACATGATTTTTCAAATTCATACTATTAGTAAACCTTTTCAGATATGAAAATTTATGATTCTCACGTGTGTTCTCACTTAAAGTATTAGCCTAAATAGACATATTCTCTATAATCTTGTTTTTATGCAGTATAAAATGTTTTATCACGACAGAATCATAAATTTTCATATCTGAAAAGGTTTACTAATAGTATGAATTTGAAAAATCATGTTCACGTGAGAATCATAAACTAGGAAGTGCAGAATTCCTAGTTTCCTTTTTACTACTGTCACCTGATCAAAAAGAGTGTCCGCTTAGAATTTATTTTTTTGTTTAAAAAAATATTTACTTATTAAATTAAGAAAAAAATAATCTTATTTTTTCAGATTTATTTTTATTAAGTGTTAGATGAGCAAATTCCAATACTTATTTAATTAGGGTATTTTAGTCAAATTATCCGTTTTTATCTAAAAGTTAGTATTTTCATAAGAGGTGTGCAAATGACTAAGTTAACAATTTTTTTGATCCGGAGGGAATATATATTTTAGTAAATTAATGGACATGCATACAAGAAAACAAATGTTGAAAAGGAGTATATATTTAGAACATCGATGCACATGCATACGAGAAAACAAATGTTGACAAGATGCATTCACTGAGATTAATTTCTAACCTATGTTTTCACAATGAAGGGGGAAGTGAAGAACAATTAGTTACTTTTTTAGTATACAGAATGACTAGAATTCAAAGTTTCTACCAATATATTGGTATTTCAGATGCCACGTTTTATTGACTACTAAATTAATTTCTTGGGGATGAATTTCACTGTTACATTTATTACTTATCGATTGGGAAAATGTATTATGATAATTTTGAGGTGGTTATTATGAGAGAGATCAATATAATATCACACATGCAAGCATGTCAACGTGTGGTTATTGGCTTTCGTCGTTTTATTTGTTTTTAAAAAAAAAATTAGACCAGTAAATCATACCGGGTGAAATGAATATTTACCATTTAAAATAAACCAGTATTTAATTTAATAAAGTGAATATAGACATTAAGTAATCATGATTATGTGTCAGTTATATATATTTAAATACATGTCATACATCTATTAATTTAGTGTAAAGTAAACACCTTATGTAGATAAGTTTTTACCATTCTATACTCACCATTTCGACATCCATTTAAAAAATTTCGCTGGTACATAAAAATTAATACTCCAGTATCCCAAATTTATGGGTTACTTTTCTAACTACGTGTCCATTTGATCAACTTACAAAATTATACTGGACATAGATGAATCTAACTCTTAAAACAACAAATTTATATTTTTCAAAAGTAACATCAAAATGGCAAAGATCAATATCATTAAATATATTAATGAAAGATTTTTTAGTTTGACTTCAGTAGAGGAAAATATGAAAAGAAATACAATTGAGATATATGAATTATATTATTGTTAATACATACTGGAAGGAAGTCGATCCTTTAATCCCTTCTGCAACACAAAGTGAGAAAATAAAATTAAAATTAATGGCGATCTAATTAAAATTGAAGGTCCTTTTTCAGGTTAAAAAATTATACATTATAGTACTCCGTATAAATCAAGTAGTATCAGAACATGCAATAAAGGTTCTCTGCACATTAATACGTATTTCCTACTCTAATTGCCTCCAAAACATCAAATTAGTTGTTTATTTTATTACTCAACTATTCCCTCCGTTCACTTTTACTTGTCCACTATACTAAAAATATATTTTCACTTTTACTTATCACTTTTAACATATCAAGAGAAAAACATATTTTACACTTAACATTTTATTTATTCCCCAAATTATTTGTAGGAATAACTGATACGCCCAATTCAACATCATCAGCTTCTTCGATGACAAAAGAAGATGATGAAGACATAAAGCATCAATCTTTACCAGTTGAAATTGAAATTGAAAATGAAAATGGAGATAAAACCTAGGAGTCATCGAGATAAATTTGTGCTTATATGGGTCGGATCAATAGCATAGGCTATTGGGGCAACCAGACATTGGGCCACAATTATTTTAATTTAGTAGCACTGCAAATTTGGCCCCAGTTCGAGGAGCTTAATCCACAAATGTATATAGGGTATGGATGAAATATTGGAAGCTTCTCAAATCACATGTCAAGCACATAACAAGACAAAATCTATTATTCTGTTATACAAGTAGCCAATAAAAATAGTGCAAATATGTATAGGATTTTCATTTATTTTATTCATTTCATATATTGTATATATAGGGGGATGTAAGGAGTATGAACAGAAAAATATTTCCCAAATCAGTCGATCCAAAATATTTACATCACAATCACCTTCATCATATGTATTACAGTAGGTCAAAATGCCTGAAATAACAATTACAGTTGAAACAAGTAATGTTGAGAAGGTAGTCTTATCTATGATGTTAATCACCCCTATCACTTAAACAATTCAAATTCACTTGGTATGACCCTAGTCAATACAGTCTTTGATGGAAGGGGATACTCAGACTGAAGAAGATCTATTCTTCTATCACTATCAGCCAAAAAAAACTTGGGTTTTGCAAATCTCCAGATCTGCAATTTTTGTTGACTATGAACAATGGAGTTGTGTCAATGATATGATCATTTCATGAATCACAAATGCACTCTCTAAGGGGATAGCTAAAGTGTTATCTACTCCAAAACTGCAAAAGAGCTTTGTGACAACCTAGAACAAAGATTTGGCAAGTCAAACAGTGTTAAACTCTATCATCTGCAAAAGGAACTCACATGTTTAGTTCAAGGTAATAGTGACATTGCTGGGTACTTTACCAAACTCAAAAGACTATGAGATGAATTGGATGCAATTGATGTAATAATATGATGCTCATGTGTGTGTGTGTGTGTATGAAGGGAAAGCAAAACTGACAAAATCTCTAGAAGATCAGAGGTTGATTCAGTTTTTAATAGGTTTAAATGATATATATACACATGCAATAGAAAACATCATTATAATGAATTAATTGTCTAGTATGGATAATGCATACTCCCTTTTACTGCAGCATGAGAACCAAAGAGAAGTTTATGCTAATGCTCAATTCTCTTCTGATTCTGCATCATTCATGGCTAATGGACAAGCAGCTATGCAAGAAAAAAAAGTCAATGATCAATTCCTATCTAATTTGCAGCTTTCATGGCATCAAGACAAGAGACGAATTCTAATAAGTTCAGAGGACAATCACAAAGGGGATGAGTCACTAGTCAAAAGTTCAACAGTCCTGGGCAAAGATTTGCTAAACCATAATTTCAAAGGAAAAAAGAGGTACAATCCAAATGTTAGTTGTATTCATTGTGGTAAGACAGGACACATTCATGATGATTGCTTCAGGCTACATGATTTTTCAGGGGATTTTGAGTTTACTAATTCTAAAAATTATCAAGGGCATGTCAAAGGTAATGCAACAGTCACACATGAAGAGGATAAAAATGCTTTTGGGAATAACTATGAGATTAATAATAATTCCTCCAGCATTTCAGTAACGAACAAGTCACAGTGATGATGCAATTGTACAAGCAGTTGGCACAAATAGAAAATTCAGGCATTAATGTTAATGCAATGGCTGGTACTCTTCTAAAATACTCAGATTATGCTTTAGGTAATCTAAAATCAAGCACCTAGATCACTGATTCAGGTGCTTCAGATCACATGTGTTTTAACTAGGGCTGGCCAACGGAGCAGGTCGGCCCTGTCCCTCTCCGACCACGCCCCGGTCCCGCTCCTACCCCGCTATTAAAAAAAATTCAGTAACGGGACTCGAAACGGGATGGGACGTCGGCTAGTCCGCCGGGGCTCGGCCCGCTACAGTACCGCTATCCCCGGTCCCACCCCATGTCCAGCCCGAAACCCCCCCTTTGCACAAAATAACCGTTGCACAACGACCATTTTATATTTTGGCCATTGTGCAATGGTCATTTTTAGCCTCCCCCCTACTCCCTTAATATTTATTTTTAACCCCTAAGTTATTATATTTACACTTTAATCCAATTTCCCAACTATAAATATCTCATTTTCTCTTCATCTTTCTCACAAATCTTCTTACAATCTCTTTAATCTCTCAATCTATCTCTCTACAAGTCTACATTGTGTACTAAATATTCAATTTTATTTATTCATTTGGGAGTAACAACTAGCTTGATGATCATCCATCGAGCAAAATTTCAATTTTCAACCTCTCGATTACACGTCGACGTTACGTCGGCGTTTGGTACATTCGTTCCTTCATTAAATTATTATTATTTCTTTATTTTAATTAGCGCACTTAATTTTATTATCTTTAACTATTTATTAGCATAATTAAAATAGAAAGACTTAGAGGTATGTTTAAGGGTAAGGGTAAGGGTAATGCTTCCTCTAGTAGGGGTAACAAGGGAAAGGGTACTTCTTCTATTCATCCTATTCCTAGACAGGATGATTTTGTTGATACTTCACATTTTCCTGAAATACCATTAGATTTAGACGAAGAGATATTTTCTGAAACTCAACAAGACTTTAATTTAGAAGATAATCTAGATGACACACCACTTGATTTAGATGACACACCGACTAATCTAGATGATACACTCACTAGTGCACCTTCAACTGGAACGCCTCTATTCCGCCTAGTATGAGACGAGGCCCACCACAACAAAAATTAAAATCAGATACATGGAAAAAAAATTATAGGGACGTAGAGCATCAAGTAGTTAGATGTTTAATTTGTAAAAATATTTTTAAATTTAAAATGAGAAAAGGTCAGGGTGGGACGGGAGGTTTATTGAGACACGTACAAAACTTTCACCCAACTAGGTGGAACCAACACCTGGCTGAAAAGCCGGGTGCAGCAGTGCCCTCTCAGTCAGGACAAGGTTCACATACTATCCCAAACCAAGTACAGGGTTAAATTAACCCTATGACGGAGGGAATTGTAGGCCCTAAATACGATAAAAATAGAGATAGGGAAGCAATAGCAAAATTAGTTGATGTGGAGAGTTTGCATTTTTCATTTCCTTCCTCTCCTAGTTTTATTTATTATATTAGAGATATGTATAATCGTGCTTTTAACGGTTTTCTAGATCAACTGTTAAGAGAGAGATGTATTTAAATTTGCACATGAATATCAACAGTATTTACGTTATTCCTTATTTCATTTTCCTGGTAAAGTATCTATCACGTATGATATAGGCCATAGTACTAACGGCCATGATTATTTAACGGTAACATGTCATTGGATAGATTATAAATGGTCTATGCAAAAATGTATTTTAGCGTATAGATATATAGATGATAGGCACACTGGTACTTTTATTGCAGAAAATATTCATCAAGTTTGCGATTATTACGGAATAACTAATAAAATTATGACTATTACATTAGATAACGCTTCTTCTGATAATTATTCTATTACAATTTTAAAAATTCTTTTAACTCCATCTTTTCCAAATCATTTTCATATATCCCAAAAATCCAAATGACCCACCACCTATTGAACAAACTAAAGAAGAAATGTTGTCTAGCATACAAGATGAATGCAAAAAAGTATATATGCATTACCAATAAGAAAGTGCTAACAACCAACCGGCTTCCATACCATCTTCTTCTTCTTCTTCAACACAACCTCAAAAAAGACAAGTTGTGTCTGCGGCTAGTATTGAAAGCCTCAGACATAGAATGTATAATGGTAACACTACTAACCAAGTTAGCGAGTTTTATGTTTTTGTTTTGCAAGGTATTGTACCGTACCAAGCAGTTCTCAATGAAAAAGGACGTGAAGACTTGTTAAAATACTGGAGGGAGAATGAGAAGACCTTTCCGACACTTTCAATGATGGCCCGAGATGTGTTGAATATTCAAGCGTCATCAACAACGTCTGAAAGAGCTTTTTCTGCCGGTAGATTTCAAATAGGAGAGCACAGACACTCATTAGCGAGAGACAGCTTGGAGATTGCATTATTATTCAGAGATTGGATACGAGCGGAGCGGAGAATGTGCGGTCAACCAGAGATCAACGAAGAAGAAGACCCTACAACGAAATCTTATCCGATGGAGGTGGAAGCGACGTGGAGCAATTTGACCAACAAATACCAATTCCAAGCGAAGAACCACAAGAAATTATAAAGAAACTAGAAAAAGTGTTTTTAAAAATATAATTTTTTTAATTGCAATTTTACTATGTTATTTGCAACTTTCAAGTTTCAACACCACAAAGTTGCAATTTTAACAATTGTATTACAAAAAAATTATATTTCTATTAAATAATATAAGAGACACAAAAACAGTCTTGAGATGTTTTTATTACACTATATTGTTAAGTTATTCATTATTGAGTTATTTATATATGATATATTTTTAAATTAAGTGCAAAAAAAAATCGAAAACCCGACCCCGCCTCGACCAGATAAATATCGGGCCCTTTTTCGATGGGACCGGGACTGGACACTGCCAGAACCCGAAGTCCCGCTCTGGTACCAGTCACGCCCCGCCCCGAACCCGTCCCGTTGGCCAGCCATTGTTTTAACCCAAATTCTTTCTTGTTTCTATTCCACTCTCTGTGTCTTTGAAGATTAATTTACCTAACTCTTTCAAAGTAAGTGTTACTCATACATGATGTGTACCTATTCTACCAGATCTTGTTTTAATAAATTCCCTCTATGTTCCAAATTTTAAATATAACTTATTGTATGTGCATAAGTTATGTGTTCAACTCAAATGTGATCTCAAATTTACTGCTCTTGAATGTATGATGCAAGACCATTCAATGAAGAATCCTGAAGTTTTTGGTGAATTAGGAAAGGACATTATATGCTACATTCTCATGTTGTCAATCTTAGGAGTTTACTTAACGAAAACGTCTTTTCAATTCAAAAAGGAAGAAATTCTAGTTTAGAGTCTATTTCTGTCTCTATTTCTTCACATGTTAAAGTTATTTCTAATGTAAAACTTTGACATGTAAGGTTGAGACATCTCCCCTTTTCAGCAATGAAACATTTACATTTCCTTCATTGTGACTTTATTTCTGAGGTTATTTGTGATATTTGTCCTAAAGCAAAGCAAACTATACTTCTTTTTCCTCACAGTACTATCAAGACTACAAGCATGTTTGAACTCATCCATATTGAGACATGGGGACCTTATAAGTCTAGTACACATAATAGATTCAAGTATTTTCTAACTATAGTATATGATTATACTATAGGAACTTGGACTTTTCTCCCGAGTACTAAGAGTAATGCTTTTTCAGTGCTCAAATATTTTCTTTCTATGGTTGAAAGACAGTTTAATAAAAGGGTAAAAATGATCAGATCTGATAATGACTTGGAGTTAGGAAAGGGGACACAAGAAGCAATTTTTCTTGCTTCAGAAAGGCGTTATTCATCAATTTCTTGTTTGGGTACACCTCAACAAAATGAAATAGTCAAAAAGAAAACACAGACATTTCTTAAAAATTGCAAGAGGTCTTATGTTTCAGTCTAACATTCCCATTTCTTATTGGGGAGAGTGTATCTTGATATCCACATATATCATTAATAGATTGCCTTCCACTAATCAACAACATATATCAATTTTCTCAGAATGCCCCTTTTCATCTGAAGATCCTACACAAATTTCTTCTACTTCCCCTACTATTTCTTCCTTATCACCAAACCAATCTCCTAATTCACCACCAGGTTCTCCTAATTTTCCCATAGATTCTTAACCTCAATCTAATCAATCCATTTCACCTACTGATTCTTCACATATTCTCACTCCTGCCACTCAAATAGATCTTGATAATCTAAGAAGATCCCAAAGAACCAACAAAGGAACTCTTCCATCACATCTTCATGACTATTTGTGTAACAACATTTATTTTAGTGATGTTACAGAATTATGCTTTACATCACCAACAACACCCACTACTCTTTATTTCCATACCTTTTCCAAATCTAATCAGTTCATCTTACACCCTACTAATATTGTATAACCTAAAAGTTTTGCTCAAGCTTATCAACACCCAGGTTGGGTGAAAGCTATAGAAACATATATTGATGTTTTGGAGTCAAACAATACATGGGATGTGGTTTCTCTTCCTGAAGGAATAAAAGCACTCCCTTGTAAGTGGGTTTACACGGTTAAACAACATGCAGATGGTACTATTGAAAGATTAAAAGCAAGACTAGTTATTAGGGGTGACATTCAACAGGAAGGTGTGGACTTCAATGAGACCTTTTTCCAGTGGTTAAGATGACCACCATAAGGTGCTTGTTGACTATTGCAGTCAAGAAATAATGGGAGGTTTCTCAATTTGATGTTAACAATGCATTTTTGCAAGGTGATTTGCAAGAAGAGGCATACATGGAATTTCTTAATGGTTTGGATCCTCCTATGGCCTAATCTAGTGTGCAAACTTAAGAAATCACTATATGGTTTGAAGCAAGCTTCTAGGCAATGGTATGCCAAGCTTGCAGGTGCTTTACATAACATACATCTGGATATTTTGATGAAACTGTTTTTTTTAATGATATATCATTAGATGATGAAGTAGATGAATCAGACTTTAATTTAGACGATAATATAGATGACACACCCACTAGTGCACCTCAAGCTCAGACTAAGTCTCAGCTTAAAACTACAACTGCAATGCCTCATATTCCCCCTAGTATGAATCGAGGCTCACACAACGAAAATTAAAATCACCTGCATGACATTTTTTTGATAGAGACCAAGAGAATCAACTAGCTAAATGTAAATTTTGTAAAAATGTTTATAGATTTAAAACCGGAAAAGGTCAAGGTGGGACGGGAGGTTTATTGATACATGTACAAGGCGAGCATACAACTATGTGGAATCAATACCATGCTAAAACATCGGGTGTGACAATGTCATATGAGTCGGGACAAGGTTCCCATAGTGTCCTCGACCTAGTACAGGGTCAAATTAGCCCGACTACGGTGGAAATTTTTGGTCCTGAATATGATAAAAATAAAGTTAGGGAAAATATGACCAAATTAATTTCGGTAGAGGGTTTGCCTTTTTCATTTTCTTCCTCTCCTGGTTTATACATTATATTCGAGAAACATATAATCCTGCTTTTAATGGTTTTCCTAGATCAATTGTTAGAAGAGATGTTTTTAAATTTGCAACTGAATATCAACAATATTTACGTTATGCACTGTATCATTTTAATGGCAAAGTGGCTATCACTTCTGACATAGGTCGTAGTACTAACGGTAATGATTATTTAACGGTAACATGTCATTGGATATATCAAAATTGGTCTATGCGAAAACGTATTTTAGCATATAGATATATAGATGATAGACACATTGGAAGTTTTATTGCAAAAATATTTGTAACATCCCGTACTTTCGGGCCATGGTTTGAATCACTAGACGTATGTAAATAGACCCGGACGTTGGAGGATTTTTGGTCATGTTCACATATGCAAATAAAGAAGCTTAGTATATAAAAGGATGCGGTCCCGAAATAATTTATGACTTAAGAAGTGTGACGACGGGAATTGAAAATAATGATTGTATGGTTGTATGTCCCAAAGAGGTTATGGACTAGTGCTATATCGCACGATTATGACATTGAGTATATGAAGGTTTTATAAGTCATCAAGATTTAAGTGAATTGGGATCAAGAAATTAATTATATGGGTAATTGGTTAAATGTTGGAATAATGTGGGAGAACAAAGAATTAATGGTGGCATTTAATGGAAAATGGGACAAGTATTACATTGATTACTAAGTTAGCACGTGGTGTTAGCAAAAGAATGACTAAGCTTATAATTTGTTTTGGTGGCACTTTGTCGTGGGAAGTAATTGTTATTACGGAAAACTTAATAACCCAAATGGATTCCACTAACCCCTATGAGAGGCCTCATATAGAGTAGGAGAAGGATATATGTTAATAGCCCTCCTTATGAGAAATAGGAGACATATGCAAAAGCAGTACCATTTACCCCAATTAGCCCAGCACCATTTAGTGATTCCATTTAGTGATAGTTCACATTTCTTTTGGGGATAGATACACTATAACACTTCTATTTTATTAGGATAAATAGATATATGTGGCAACGTATTTTTCATCTTCGAAACAACAACATATCAGCTCCCTCTATACAGCAATGTGATCCTATTTCACGGAAACAAATATAATTTTTTCTCAGGAACAACATATGGGTTTTGCTTACTGTTTCAATCTCGTTATTCTGTTTATCGTTGAGTTGTAATTCGGGTTTTCTTCAAAGTGAAGTAAGATAGAAGGAGAGGATTTCTTGAAAATAAGATTGTGGTGCGTTACGGGCTGCTTTAGTTGTACTGTGAACACAAAATGGCTAAGGTATGTTAAGGCAAATCCTTCTTTCTTTTGGCATATTCTAAGCACGAAACGTAAGCGTAATATTGTCCCATAAATGATTATGCTCCTAGTAGTTAAGAATGTTCATGTTATTCATTCCTATTGTCAAAACATGTCTAAATATGTCCCTAAATTCCTATTGAGGTATATGTGAAAGATGTCAGTATTTATAATGTTAATCGGAGATAAACGCGATATTACATCGCTCCGATAAACTTATGGTGTCTTATTATCATATCATTCACGCATTACATTCATGTACATACCTTGACCTCAAAAGGAGTTATATACTCTACTATATGTATGCATTATAAATATGTATGGGATATGTGTAAAAGGGAAGGCGTTATATACGCACACCACCTGCAGCTGGTACAGATATACACGATAATGATTATGCCCACAGAGGCCGATATGATATGATGGGATGCCCACAGAGGCTTGATGGCATTGTATACACATATGTTTATGAAAGACCGTATTTGCATTGTGCATGACATTTAGGCATATTATGGCCCTCAGAGGCATTCTACACATACATGGCACTTAGGCATATTATGGCCCTCAGAGGCATTTTCTACAGGTTGGTTGTTTCTTGTCTCATGTTACTTTTAGGTCTCTATTATGCTATTTTCATGCCTGACATACCTGGTACATCAGTCGTACTGACGTCCCTTTTATCAGGGGACGCTGTGTTTCATGCCCGCAGGCTCAGGTAGACAGGGCAACGGTCCGCACTAGTAGGTTGCTGGTTCAGCTGATATTGGAGCACTCTATTCGTTCCAGAGTTGCAGTCTAGGTGTGATACAATACTTTTTATATGCATAGGGGTATGGCGGGGCCTTGTCTCCACCTTATGATGTCACGCACTCTTTAGAGGCTTGTAGACAGATGTCATGTGTATAGTAGTCGTGTATGACCTTGTCGGCCTTGGTGTGTATATGTATATAGGTTGGGTCCTTCTGGTTGCAGGATTTTACATAGATCCTTTCCATTTTACTATTTTCATATGTCAGCAGGGTATCTCATGGCGGCCTCATGGGCCATACGAAATTACGAATATATGCTAAATATATGATTAGTGGTACTCGGCAAGTAAGGTCTGGGTGCCCGTCATGACCCTCATGTTTGGGTCGCGACAATATTAATGAAATTTATGATTACTATGGAATAATTAATAAAATTATGACTATTGCATTAGATAATGCTTCTTCTAATGATTATGCTATAAAACTTTTAAAACTTAGATTAACTCTATCTTTTTCTGATCATTTTCATATAAGATGTGCGTTCCATATTTATAACTTAGTCGTAAATGATGGCCTAAAACTTTTTGAAAACATTTTTGATAAAATACAATTTGCTATAAACTTTATTTTTTAAGGTAAAAAAATACAAAGACTCAAAGAGTATAAAAAAACATGTCATGATTGTCGATTACCTTATAGAAAAAATCCAGAGGAAATTTCGACGAGATGGAATTCTCTGTATGAGCAACTACTTGTTGCTTACGATTATAGACAACTTATTACTTTATTATTTAACGCCCATAATAAAAAATCAAGAGATATGCTTGTAGATAATGATTAGGAATTTTTTTTAGAACTTAATGGAATTTTAGAGAAATTTTATCAAGCTACTAAAGAATTTTCCGGTATTTATTATCCTACTATTTCAAATATGTTATTTTATATAACTCTAATATTTTTGTTATTTAATGAATATATGCAAAAACTAACTTATAAGGCATCTATTGAAAAAATATTTAAAAAATTTAAAAAAATACTTTTTTCCTATCCCCATTATTTATATTGTTGGTGTTGTATTAAATTCAACTATTAAAGTAGACAGTCGTAAAACACTTGTAGAAACGATTTATGATTGTATAGAAGTACTTCTAATAGACCCAACAGGAGAACCAACTCACAAACCAACTAAAGAAGAGGTTACGTCTAGCATACACCACGAATGCAAACAAGTATATATGTATTACCAACAACAAAGTGCAAATAATCAATCGGCTTCTGTACCATCTTCTACTACTTCGCTGCAACCTTATAAAAACATGCGGTTTCTGCTGCTAGTATTCAAGGCCTTAGAAATAAAATGTGTAGTGGTTCAACTTCTTCACAAGTTAACGAATTTGATGTTTATGTTTTGCAGGGTGTTGTACCGTACGAATTAATTGCCAATGATGAAGGACAAGAAAACCTGCTGAAATACTGGAGAAAGAATGACAAAACATTTCCGACACTAACAAAGATGACCCGAGATGTGTTGAACATTCAAGCGTCATCAACAACGTCTGAAAGTGCTTTTTCTGCGGGAAAATTTCAAATAGGAGAGCACAGACATTCATTGGCGGGAGACACATTGGAGATTGCAGTTCTATTTAGAGACTGAATCCGTGCGGAGTGTAGAAGGTGTGGTCAACCGGAGACCAACGAAGAAGAAGACTACAACTATAATGAAATTTTGTCCGAGGGAGCAGGAAGCGACGTTGAAGAATTTGACAAACAAATTCCAATTCCAACAGAAGATCCTCAAGACATTGTGAGGAAATTCAAAAAAGTATGGTTGAATATGTAATTTTTTTAATTGCAATTTTACTATGTGATTTGCAACTTTTGAACAATACCACAAAGTTGCAATTTTGAAATTGTATTACAAAAAAAAATCATATTTCTATTAAATAATATAAGAGACATAAAAACAGCCTTGGATGTTTTTATTACACTATTTTGTTCAATTATTGAAGTGTTTGTATATATTATTTTTTTAAATTAAGTGGCAAAAAAATCCCGATTTCGACCCGCCCCAACCCGACCCAGTTCCGGAGGGACGTGGGACGGGACGGGACCTCTTCTCGTCCCGCATATTCGGCCCGCCTGAACTCGAGTTCCGACCCTCCTCCTGTCTCGCCGGGTCCCATCTCACCGGAACCCAGCCCACCCCGCTCCGTTAGACAGCCCTAGTTTGGGCTAGCCCAAGTTGAACCATCATAAATCAACAACCCAAATGAACTCATGATGATGCTCAAACTTGACCCATGAAAATGCTCAATCTTAACAATTAGAGCAACACTCTAGATTAAGATTTTTGTTTATAAATAATTATTAAAAAAATTCCTTTATTATTTCAGAACAATAAAAATACACCTACACACTCCAACCACCCACCACACTATCCATCCACCCTACACATCCCCTACACCAACCCCCACTCAAGCACTAAACCACCCTCACAGCTCTGCCCCCTACTTTGCCTTCTCCACCCCATGCCCTACTTCCCCCTAGCCACCTCTACCCCCACCTACCCTATCTACCCCTACCCCTTTCTCAAATTTTTATTTTATATATTTTTTACATTTATAAATAATTTATAAAAAATATGAAATTTTTCTTACCTCCCCCGTCCTACCCACCTCCACCCCACCCCATTGCCCTACCCCATCCTCAAATTTCTATTTCATATATTTTTTTACTTTTATAAAAAATATAAAATTTCCTACCTCCCCCCTACCGCCCTAACCCCCCTCCACCCCCACCTTATCCTCAAATTTCTATTTCATATTCTTTTTACTTTAATAAAAAAAATATAAAAAATATGGACCTACCCCCCTCTCCACCCCATGCCCTACCCCCATCCTCAAATTTCAGTTTCATATTTTTATATTTTTATAAAAATATTATTAAAAATATGATATTTTTTCTTACCTCCTCCCCCTACCCCATCACCAAACCTCCCCCTCCTCCCCCACTACCCTCTCCCTCCCACCCCACCCCCAAAATTTTCTATTTTATATATTTATATTACTTTTATAAACTTTTTATAAAAAATGAGAAAATTTGCTTACCCCATCCCCACTCCCCCTAAGTTTTTACTTTATATATTTATTTTACTTATACAAAAAATTTATAAAAAATGATAAACTTTTCTTAGACCACTACCCAACTCCCCCCCCCCCCCCCTCACTCACCCCCGACCCACTACCCCTGCCCTCCCACCCATTATTTTATATATTTATTTTGCTTTTATAAAAAATAAAAAAATCTTAAAAATATTATTCTTATTTTAAAAATAAAGATATGAAAAAATTAAATATCATACAAAATAAAATAACAACATAGAATGTAAATTTGAAATTTGTAAAAGTAATGTGTCAAGTTGGGCAAGTTGGGTTATGACCCATCATTTAGCCCGATCCGCCCATCTTAGCCCATGTAAGTTTTGGACGGATTAGACATTGACCCATCTATTTATTCAGCTCATCTTGACCCGTTTAATTTCAGCCCAAACAACTCATCTGCCCCCTAATAATAATCTTATTATTTTAACGTATATTATAGTTAGGAAGATAAACAACATATAATTTTATTTGATGTCAATGTTTCAAATATTAGGAGAAGTAACATGTAAGGAGTTATAGTAATATTGAGCGTGTACCTCATATTAATGAGTACACTTTTTAGAAGTTAAAAAATTTCGTTGTTTAGCTGGCCGGCTGAGGAAAAAGCAAATGATATTTGGAAAATTAAATTCCTTTTTTTTTTCTCTCCACGTAATATCTTTGCATTATAAAACATTATAAAATAAATATTAAAGAAAAAAGGATAAGTTCCTTAAAATGATAAATGTTGATCCATTTACCTAGTTCAATAAAGAAAGAGATCATGTTCCACAAAAGTGTATTCAAAATGCCTTATTGTTATTTATGGGAGCTTTTTGGGAATATTGTATGAAAATAATTTTTATACCTAATACTGAAAACAAACAAGTAACACAAATTACTTTTTACTCTTAAAAAAATTGTCAAATAACACGAATTGAAAATTGAATCTTTTAGTCCTTTTTAGAAAACTGAAAATGAAAAGGTTGGTCAAATAGCTCCTCAAAAAATTGTTAAGCGACAATGCATCGAAAGTAACTAATGTTTATTTACTATTTTACGACATATAACTTAGTACATAAAATAATAACGAAATTTCATATATTAATTCTACGTCTGAACTTGCTAAAGATCTCCTTCACAATATGATCTGCACACCTCTTTGTTTCTGCAAATTTTAATTTAGATAATATAATTAATTGCAAATAAAAAAGATTATACATTATCAGACGAATCTAATTAGATAGATACTCGTCATTCCAAATTTCACAAAGACACAATTTATACTGAATAAATGTAAGGTCTCAAATATTGAATTAGATCAAGCTGAATTAAATAACAAACTAACACTCAAACACACATCTTATAAATTTATCCACACGTCCCCAACTAAATAAATCTTGTGTTTTCATTAATAAGCGAGATATATTTAAAAAAAATAAAAACTAGGAGTAATGACTAATCAATACTGTGATGGGAATTGAAATAATTAAACTTACCATAGAATCTATAACTAAGAAAAGAGAAAATACTTTTTTTTCACCCTTAAACTTACCGAAGACTTACTTTAGCAATTAAATTTTACTTGTAATTATTTACCCGGCTATTCTTATCAATAGTGTATTAAATATCCTCTGAGTAGAGAAAATGTACTCGCAAGTGAGAAAGAAAAAAAAACTGATAGAATAATATAAATGTCATTTTCTTAATGATGAATATATAATTAATACTCTTAATATTTTTTGGATATTAATATTTTTTTAATTATATGAATTATTTATTTTGGGACAAATAAAATTTGTGAATCCCACTTCTTTTTTTTTTTAAATTTATTTCTGTTCTCTTTATTTGTTGTATTCTTCAAAAGACCTTATTATCAACCGATCGTGTACAACTTGAAAGAACCAAGATCAGCTTCACCTCTCTTGGATTCTCTCGACACTCACTCAGGAAAATTATCACAAATTATTGATTGTGTTATCTCTCAAAATATTTGGTAAATTCTTGAAAACATGTTTGCCTCCCAGTTAAAGGAAAAAATTATGCAGTTGACATTACAACTTTAAATTACAAAGAAAGATCTATATGGTAGAATACTACTACAACAATAATACTACAACAATAATATATATCCGGTGCAATTCCATTACCACTATCCTATCTATTCCATCATTTTCATGATCACCATTGTTAGACTAAATATTAAAAAAAGATAAATTAATAAATTGATTACTATAAATATAATAATTTTATATAAAATAAATTGACATTGTCATAATTTATAATTTTGTGATGTGAGAAGGTGTGTATTTTTTTTTTGTGTGTGTGGGGGTAGGGGCGGAGTGAGGGGCAGGAAGAAGGAGGTGGGTTTAGTTGGGGGTGGTGTGAAGAAGAAGGAACGGAGAAGGTGGGTTTGGTTGGGGTGGGGTGTGTGTAGAGGAGGGAATGGAAGGAGGTGTGTTTAGTTGGAGTGGTTTGATTGGGGGTGATGCACTAAGCTCTCGTTACGTGCGAGATTTAAGAAAGGGCCGATTATTTATTTAAAATTAATCGATTATTGATATGGTATTAACATGACACTGATGTGATGGAATGTGTTCTGCCCAAACAATTGTAAGATTGATCTGGCAAGGTAAAAATTTTGGATGTAAATTTAGGGGCAAAGAAAATAAAAGAATACAAGGACGTATAGCAATAGTGACATTAACATATTTTGTTTTTAACTCATCACAGACAACAGCTCTTCCGAAGTCCTACCCACCATGGTGGTAAGATTGAGGTTGTCTCGGTTTGGATGCAAAAACAAACCATTCTACAGAGATGGCAAGCACTTGGTTACTACAATCCTCTCCCATGTAAACAAATAACCTATATCATTTTGCTTCTTTAATTTGTTAAGCATTAGTCATTTCACTTACTTTGGATTAACCCATTTGAAAATTGTCATCTTTCACCTTAATTTTAACTGATTGTTTTTGGGTTCTTTATCCTTATCTAGACAGTCATATATTAATCTATATTCAGTTCATGCATTGTGCTTTTGTTTTTGTTGTCTGACAAAGAATGTTGTAAGATTACTCAAAGGTAATAATTCAGTTTGCTTCTTGAGGCTGTAGAAGCTTAACATTAGTATGGTAGTGGTAGTGAATGAATCATTTCAAGTGGCTGCAATGATTGAGAAGTTGTCGCCCTCATGGAAAGATTTCAAGAATTATCTTAAGCACAAGCGCAAGGAAATGAAGTTAGAAGATCTTGTGATTCGTCTCAAGATTGAAGAAGATAACAAAACAGCCGAGAAGAAGTCGCGGGGGAATTCAACGATTATGGGAGCAAATATTGTTGAAGAGGCTGCCCCAAAAAGTAAGAAAAGAAAGAAGTTCACTGGACAAAAGAAGGAGCAAGCCAAGAAAAAGTTCAAGGGCAACTGCTTTAATTGTGGAAAAGCTGGCCACAAAGCCCCAGATTGTCGTCTCCCGAAAAAGAACAAGGGAAAAGGACAAGCCAATATGGTGGAAAAGAATGATGATATGGATGATCTGTGTGCAATGCTATCGGAGTGCAATTTGGTTGGAAACCCAAAGGAGTGGTGGCTTGATTCTGGTGTCACTCGACATGTTTGCGCTGTAAAAGAAGCATTTACAACCTACGCTCCCGCTGGACCCGAAGAGGTACTGTTTATGGGAAATACTGCAACAGCCAAGGTTGAAGGATATGGGAAGATACTTCTTAAAATGACTTCCGGCAAGGTGCTGAGCACTCTCAACAATGTTCTGCACGTTCCCACAATCAGGAAGAATTTAGTTTCAGCCGGATTACTCGTCAAAAACGGGTTTAAGTGTGTGCTGGTTAGTGAGAAAATTGTAATAAGTAAGAATGATATGTTCATAGGAAAGGGCTACCTCACCGAGGGCCTTTTCAAACTCAATGTAATGGTTGTTGACAGTATTAATAAGAATTCAAATTTCGTCTTACTTATTGGAGTCAAATGATTTATGGCATGTTCGTTTAGGACATGTCAACTACAAAACCTTGCGGAAATTGATTAATTTAGAAGTATTGCCTAGATTCGAGTGTAATAAATCAAAATGTGAAATCTGTGTTGAATCTAAGTTTGTTAAACATACATATAAGTCTATTGATAGGAATTCAAATCCTTTAGACTTAATCCACACAGATATATGTGATATGAAGTCAATACCATCTCGCGGTGGGAAAAAGTATTTTATAACCTTTATTGACGATTGCACTCGATATTGCTATGTGTATTTGCTTAATAGTAAGGATGAAGCAATTGATGTATTTAAGCAATACAAGAACGAAGTGGAAAATCAATTGAATAAAAAGATAAAAATGATTAGAAGTGATAGGGGTGGAGAATACGAATCTCCTTTTCAGAGATATGCTTAGAATATGGAATTATTCATCAAACTATTGCCCCTTACACACCACAATCAAATGGAATTGCGGAAAGAAAAAACCGAACATTAAAGGAAATGATGAATGCTTTACTAATAAGTTCCGGTTTACCGCAGAGCTTGTGGGGGGAAGCTATCCTTACAGCTAACCGAATACTCAACAGGGTGCCCCACATCAAAACATAATCTATTCCATATGAACTATGGAAAGAAAGAAAACTCAACTTGAAATATTTCAAAGTGTGGGGGTGTTTAGCAAAGGTCCAAGTTCTTTTGCCCAAAAGGGTAAAAATCGGACCAAAAACTGTGGATTGTGTTTTTATTGGCTATGCTACAAACATCAAAGCTTGTCAGTTTTTGGTTCACAAATCGGACAATCCCGAAATTCATGTTAATACGATAATTGAATCAGATAATGCTGAATTCTTTGAAAACATTTATCCGTATAAAACTGAATGTGAGTCGTCAAGTGAAAGATCTAAACGACCGCGGGAAGAACCAAAGGAAAGTACACCAAGTAAAGAGGATCCAAGGCGTAGCAAACGTCAAAGGACATCTACTTCCTTTGGATCAGATTTTGTGACATTATTGCTTGAAAATGAGCCTCAAACATTTAAAGCAGCGATGTCATCTTCTGATTCATCATTTTGGAAAGAGGCAGTCAATAGTGAGATTGAATCAATTTTGAACAACCATACATGGGAATTAGTTGATCTTCCTCCTGGAAATAAACCTTTAGGATCAAAATGGATTTTTAAAAGGAAAATGAAAGTTGATGGCACTGTTGACAAATATAAGGCAAGACTTGTGGTCAAAGGCTATAGACAAAAGGAAGGCCTTGATTACTTTGACACATACTCGCCCGTAAACAAGGATAACATCTATTCGGTTGTTAGTGGCACTAGCAGCCGTACATGGTCTTGAAATCCATCAAATGGATGTTAAGACAACTTTCTTAAATGGAGAATTGGAGGAAGAAAATTACATAGAACAACTTGAGGGATTTGTGGTTCCTGGTAAAGAAGGGAAAGTGTGCAAACTTGTTAAGTCGCTTTATGGACTAAAACAAGCACCCAAACAATGGCATGCTAAATTTGACCAAATAATGTTGGCAAATAGATTTAAAATCAACGAGTGTGACAAATGTGTTTACATTAAAAATACTCCAAATCATGAAGTCATTATTTGTTTATATGTTGATGATATGTTGATAAATATTTACCGATATAAATGCTACTAAGCGCATGTTGGCTAGCAAATTTGATATGAAGGACTTAGAAGTTGTTGATTTGATCTTAGGCATCAGAATTCATAAAACTCCACAAGGTCTAGCATTATCGCAGTCTCATTATATTGAAAGAGTACTTGACAAGTTTAAGTATTTAAATTTCAATATTGCCAAGACTCCAATTGACATGAGCTATACATTTTAGAAGACTAAAGGTGAAAGTGACTCACAATTGGATTATGCAAGAGTGTTGGGAAGTTTGATGTATATCATGAATTGTACGCGACCAGATATAGCATGTGCTATTAGTAAATTGAGTCGGTTTACAAGTAATCCCAATCAAACTCACTGGATGGCAATGAAACGAGTTTTGGGGTATCTGAAACATACCTAAGACTATGCTTTGCATTATAACAAATATCCCGTCGTGATCGAAGGATATAGTGATGCAAATTGGATCACCGGATCATCTGAAGTTAAATCCACGAGTGGTTATGTTTTCACAATTGGGGGTGGATCAGTGTCTTGGAAATCATCCAAACAGACGTGCATCGCTTGTTCTACGATGGAATCTGAGTTTATAGCTTTAGACAAGGCCGGTGAAGAAGCTCAATAACTCTGAAATTTCTTGGAAGATATTCCATTTTGGCCCAAACCTTTGGCACCTATATGTATACATTGTGATAGCCAAGCAGCAATAGGTAGGGCAGGGAGTGTTATGTATAATGGAAAATCGCGTCATATTCGACGGTGACACAATACCGTTATACAGCTACTCTCTAGTGGTGTTATTACGATTGACTACGTAAAGTCAAGAGATAACATATCGGATCCGCTAACAAAAGGCCTAACTAGAGAGGAGGTTGAAAGATCATCTAAGGGAATGGGTTTAAGGCTAAGGACAAGTCATCATGGCGGTAACTCTACCTAGCAGACTGGAGATCCCAAGAGCTAGGTTCAAGGAGATCAAACAAAGTCGTGACTGACGGTTCGACATTGTCAAATAACTAAATCCATTCTCATGATGAAGAAAATGTTCAGGAATAAGGATAAAATGTTAAGAATTTTTTTTAACAAGTTAATAAAAAGCTTAAGTTTATGTTTTAATGGTTTCTAAGTTTGGCAGGTTTGACCAAATAGTGTGTCTACACGATAACACGTTTAGGAATCACCTATGTGAGTGTAAAGTCTAAGCCGCTTCAAAGAGAATGATTGTAAGAAGCCCATTCTCTATACACTCATGAAACCAGGAGGTGTTCATGGCTGAAACGAACACAACCATAAGAACCATAGACGGTAAAGGATTGATTGTGTGACATATGGTTGTCTAGGTATACGCCAAAGCTCGACGGTTCAAAGATATCAAATCTACCGATTGACCGAGTATATCCGACATATGTTCACTACAGAAAGTTCAAAGGGAAACCTACTTATCCAGATGCAATTAATCCTTGATTGTAAATTACACACTTGTCCATACATTCCTTTATCTTATAGCCATTCCCCATTCATGTGGGGGATTGTTGGGTTTAAATGATAGATTGAATGGGAAATGGAGGGAGTTCCCTCTTGCTTTATGAAATAAGCATTTGTCCCTCATCGGTAGTGGAAAGAAAAGTTCTTCTACTTATAAGTAGAAGTACTCCTTCTTGTTGCTAAAGGGTTAAGAAGAGGGTCTCCCCTCACGCCGCCGTCGTCGCTCGGCTTCGGCTTCGGTCAAATTATCTGATTGATTGATAATCTTTTTGGACCAAATTTTCTTTAATTTTAATTATTTAATTAAATTAATTAACTTATCCAATCCTACCCGTTAGTGACCCGGATCCGCGTGTCTGACCCGCGACCCGGTTTCTTTCCCATATTTAAATTTCCCACCAGTTTTTAGTGGCTGTTAAGAAGGGTTGCAAACCTTCAGAAACAGTACTTCCATGGCTATAAATTCGTTTGATTCCTCAGAATTTACTTACTAATTTTCTGAACTTCTTCTTTTTCTGCACAAATAAATTCCAGTGTTGTGATTTACTGCTGTTGAGTGGTTCACTGACACCGTTGTTCTAGGTACCGATACACCGGTGAGTAAGATCGTTCTATCCTGGGAGGATATATTCCATTAACCTCGGGTACTTGACGGGAATAATTTCCTTAAGGACACTGTGCATTCAGTGGACTCGATTTTTAATTCTTAAATATTTTTCAGAATCTGTTCTTATTTTCCAGAATCTGTCCAGGTTTTTGTTTTCTGGTTTCAGAAATTAATTTTACTGCTTCATCGGTTTTGCAATACAGATTAGTAACAAACAATATGCTAACTCATCTGGGAAGTCGTTTAACAGTTTGCTGTTTTAGACTTCCTTGAAATATTTTCTCCAACAGAAAGGGTTTGTTGTTTTAAGTTGTAGGAATGATGTCCTCTATTCACAAATAATGACAAACTTAAATGGTTCTCTGCTGCACTGTGTGTACTTCGAGTGACAATTATGATTTAGAACTTATGTGGTTGCTGATGGAGTGAAACATTAGTGAGCACGTGTTTGGTATAACCAAAGATCTTATCATGTTTATTCTGTTACTGTGGACATGGACAAAAACATGATAAAATGGTTAATTTGTCGAGTGTGCTGGACAAATTATAGTGTTTGTGGACTTGGTTTAGAGAATTAGGAGAGTGGCTGTGGTTTTGAAGGTTAATTATCATGCAACACTTAAAGACAGATTAAGAAATGACGTTTTAGTTAGTATCTCTTTTTTAACCCTTTTATTTTGCTCCACGGACTCTTTTTGGCTGGGTTGGGAAGGGAGTTAAATTGTATTTTATATTTGTAGGACCTTTTTCTTCCAATTTGTAGAAATAACATTAGCACTGTGCTGCTGCATAAACTTTCTTGTTTTTGCTACTGTTTCTCGTGAATCCTTCAAGGATTAAGTTGATTACAGTTTTAGGACAGGCTTTAACAAAAAGCAATTTCATGTAAAAAGCTCAAGATATTTCCAAATAAAGGTGCAATCCCATAGCTATTTGCAAAGTGACCTCTTGAAGGGACTGAAACTCCTTTCTAGTGTATATTAGATGACTTTTATGACCTATTAGTCAGTCAGGAAAAGGAAGGTCCCTAGTACTGTAGGAAAGATCATTCGAAGTGCTTGATCACTGTGGCTTATTGATTCATATCAGACCAGAGCATAACTAATAGTATGATAAATTCTGAAGCTGATATTACCTGTTTCCTTTTTTATGAGATTGCGGTCACACAAGTTTTAGTCTTGCAAAGGTCCAAAAGGAAAATAGTGCTCAGTTAGTTGTACTGTGACTTCGCTCTAGTCGCTGCAAGAACTAAAGCTTGTAGGTTCTTATACTCTTATTCATCAAATAGCTGTCAGGATCACGGAATCATGTATTCTTTATCTGACATTTGCGGTTCTGCAGATATTGGTTATCCGTTGGTGCACAGCCGTCAGAACCAGTTCAACGTCTTCTTTTCCGAGCAGGCGTATTACCTCCTCCTATGGGACAGAAAGGTGGTCCACGGGACACTCGACCAGTTGATCCTATGACTGGACGCATCGTGACACCTGAAAGTGCCAAACCTAAAGTTGGCGAAGACAGAGATTAGAATTTGACTAGTTGTATGTTATACGTCTTCAGTTTCAAGGTCCAATTTTTAGTATGTGATAATTGCAGCACTGATGTTTGTTGCTGCTGGTTGAAACTTGCAATCTTAGGACGTGTCATCTTCAAAGATGCTCTGATCATGTCTCAAGGAGTTATATGAACCCATGTATCCTCTATTGGCAGTAGGAATAATATCACATCTTTCAAAAGCATGGATGTTTTTTAGCTTAAAATCATACACACTGCTTTTTGTCTCCCTTATTGTGCTTTCCCCCCAGGAGTATGGATTATTGTTCTCCAATCTCCACTCAGCTTTGTTCCATCATAATTTCTCAGTAAGATACAGCTTTAAAAGCCTGGCACTAGTATAATCATAATGGCAAGTATTAAAGTGTTGCTTTGTTGGAGAATTGCATAAGTAACCCTTTAAAGAGGTATTTATGTTGCACTAGTTAACAGGTTTATTATGAGCAATTATGGCTGTTCAAATTACTATATTTCATACAAGAGGAAAGGAGATAATAGGCTAAGATGGGTTCCCACTGTTGTGTGTAACTGTAAACACACACTTCTGAATTAAAGATAGTCAAATAGATGCAAGTGAAATTTTAATTTAATCATTGATATAGATGTTTATATGTCAATTGGCGGAGATAACGCTCTAATTGAGCTTAGGAAGTCGCTGAAATCTAATTGGCCTTTGCGTAAAAAAATTGAGAAAAAAAGACTTTCAACCAAAAATTATGTTCACAAAAGATGTTTCCAAATTTTGAAACAAATGCCTCCTTACCGACTTCTATTTTCTTTTTTAATCTCGCAAATCAAATATTGATGTTTGGGTATTTAGGATAATTATGTCTTAAAAATAGTGAAACGCTAAGGAGGAGACTTTACTATATGAATTTAAACCATAGAAGATAAACAATCTTGAGTGGTAATATATTTCCAAATTAATAAATGACATACTCCAAAATTTAGATAGTTTCTTTGCAATTTTCGATTTGTCTTAATATTTTTCTTACAAATTTCCTTGATCTTTTTAACGTTTTAACTTATGTTCACACTTAAATTAGTACTGATTATTAAGATACTGAATTAATCTAATCCAATTTAATTTAGTAAAAAAATTTGATTCTCAAGTAGCGAAATATCACAACTAATATGGGACAAAGGGGGTAAATCATTGTTCTATTTGACATTTCATTATTAAAAAAAGTCCTGTTACTATTAGTCAATGCATTTGTGTGGTTCACAAAACAGATTCTAGACGTGTTTGTTTTTTTCCAAGCATTAACAAAAAGGTTGTATCAGGTTAACACATCTATCTAACTGTATGAACTTTTAGGTTGGTGTGTAAGAAATTTTGATGTTCAAATGACGGAAAGTTTCTTGTATGAAATAAAAGGCACAATTTGTAGATAGATACTATATTGCGGCAGGGTAAGTTTCCCTTACATTGTATTGTATAGCATTTTCTATTCACTCGTACTAGAAAAAGGCAGGGGATGGATGTGTTGATTGTGGGAGGTCAAGCAGTGTCGAGTATAGAACTATTTAAAGATTTTACAGATTCAGTAGATGTTATTGGCTTCTGATAGTAAATCATCTTTTTAGTAGAGGTGAATATGTTAACTCCACTTTATCAAAAAAAATGTTGTCATAGGACCTGAGGCAGTCCAATGGATATGTAGGTATTTGGTGCAGGTATGTGGTTATTATCCGTTCCTGAAAGAAATAACCCCCTTGATTATTTTCATTAATTGAAAGGTATTTATACAAGTTACAAAATAGGAGAATCCTATTCCTAAAACCTTATTCTACCATAATTCTAACTATACAATTATGGTAAGTGTATAACACTAACTAAGGTAACCTTTACACTACAATATACTACAAATATATATACCATATATACAAGATTGCAATGTCTACAATCTGTCCGTGATGGGCTCGGGAGACTGCTGTCCGTGATGGGCCATTGCCGAGAGCTGGGCCAGTCCACTATATTCCTGTGATATACACTTCTGTATATTCAGTGTATATCACAGGAATATTTCCTTGTTTAACACACCCCCGCAGTCATAGCGGGCGGTCTTCGAACGCTGAGACTATCCCTAAAATCTTCAAAAAGGACCGCGGGTAGACTCTTTGTAAATATGTCTGCAACTTGATAACGAGACGGGACATGACATACGCGAACGTGACCCCTAGCAACCTTTTCACGGACAAAGTGAATGTCCATTTCGATATGCTTAGTGCGTTGGTGCTGAACCGGGTTACCTGAAAGGTAGATGGCACTAATGTTATCGCAATATACCAAGGTTGCCTTCTGAATGGGACAATGAAGCTCCAAAAGCAAATTACGTAGTCAACATGATTCGGAGACCACATTCTCTACCCCTCGATATTCGGCCTCTACACTTGAGCGTGATAGAGTTGCCTGACGCTTTGCCGACTAGGAGATCAAGTTGTTGCCAAGGAACATACAGTAGCCAGACGTCACCGTCTGGTGTCGGGACAACCACCCCAATCAACATCTGTGTAGGAGACAAGTGTGGATGTAGATGAAAGATACAAGTGCAAACCATAGTCCAGTGTCCCCTAAATATACTGAATGATGCATTTGATTGCATTCATGTGCTCAACTCTGGGATCATGCATGAATAAACACACATGCTGAACAACATACGTAATATACGGTATGGTAAAGGTAAGATACTGGAGGGCCCCTGCAAGACTACGATAGCGGGTCGGGTCCTTATATGGTGCACCTGTCGTGGCACTAAGCTTGGGTTTTGCATCAACTGGAGTGGAAATGGACTTACAGGATGACATCCCAGCCCTCTCTATGATCTCAGCGGCATACTTTCGTTGAGACAAAAACAATCCATCTGAATGACTCTTGACAGCAATCCCCAAAAAGTAACTCAAAGGTCCTAAGTCTTTCATAGCAAACTCAGAGCTGAGCATGGTCATGATAGACTGACGTAAGGCATCAGAAGAGGCAGTCAGAATGATATCATCCACATACAACAGGATGTAGGCCAAGGATGAACCACATCGATAGATGAACAAAGAATTGTCTGACCTACTGTGAGTGAACCCAGTGGTTGAAACATAGTCAGCAAACCTTGTATACCAGGCCCGTGGAGACTGCTTAATCCCATATAAGGACTTCTTCAACAAACATACATGATGAGGACGGTTGGGATCCCTGAAACCCAACGGCTGATGCATATAGACTATTTCCTTGAGATCACCATGTAGGAAAGCATTCTTGACATCCAACTAATGAATAGGCCAAGTCTTTGAAAGAGTCAAGCTAAGCACAGTGCGAATGGTAGCCGGTTTGACCACCGGACTAAACGTCTCACCACAATCTATCCCAACCTGCTGAGTCTTACCATCACCCACAAGTCGCGCCTTATGTCTAGCAAATGACCCATCTGAATTCTCCTTATGAGCAAAAATCCACATAGACCTGATAACATTAATACCAGATAGACGGGCACCAACTCCCGCGTCTTATTATCAATAAGAGCATTATATTCATCGGTCATAGCAATTTTCCAATTCGGGTCGTTTAAGGTGGATATAGGATTACGGGGTAAGGGTGATTTAGAGACAATAGAATGTAAATTAAAATGTCTCTTAGTGAATTTTGACTACGAATTTGACTAAAAGAATTTAGTGACGGGAATTTGCTAAGCTCGGGACGGACGGTGGGCGGTGCCTCTTGGCCCAAATCGGTAATCTCGGGCTGAAACTAGACCAGTTCCAGAATTGGGCTGGACTGGCCCAATTGCTGGAACTGTTCCAGTGACGGAAACTGGACTCGGAACAGTGGGGCCAGCGGGTAGTGGGCCCGCTGGAGAATATTGGGTGCGGGATATGTCCGAAAAGTGGTGAGTAATATATGGGGATATACCATCATCCAAAAAATTATACGAACTAGGCTCCGGAGTCTGAACTTTCGTAAATGAAAATTGGTTTCATCGAAAACCACATGGCGATTAATTATGATTTTCTTGGAGGATAAATCAAAGCATTTGTAACCCCGATGATTAGACGGATAACCCAAAAACACACACGGAGTAGACCTAGCCTGAAGTTTGTTAATTATGGTGGATGGGAATAACGGATAACACAAGCACCCAAAGACCCGAAGATGAGAAAAAGACGGGTTCTTATTATATAAGATTTGGAGGGGGGGAAGAATATGTCAGACCTTTGGAAGAAATTATGTTAAGGAGATATGTGGCCATCTGTAGCGCATGATGCCAAAAATATGGGGGTATGGAAGCATGAAGTAAGAGAGTTCGGACAATGTTATTTATGAAACGAATTTTGCGTTCGGCTTTCCCATTTTATGAAGATGTATTTGGACATGAAAAACGAAAATTGATCCCATTATTAGCACAGCACTCCCGAAACTCTCTATTGTCATACTCTTTCCCATTATCACATTGAATATTTTTTATTTCTCTTTCAAATTGAGTATGAATGAACGCTCTAAATTTTATGAAAACTGAAAACACTTGTGATTTATTCGCAATTGGAAACGTCCACAAAAATTTAGAATAATCATCTAAAAAAAGAACATAATATCGATGACCTACCGAACTAAGAACAGGAGACGTCCATAGGTCGCTATGAATAATATCAAATGGCATTGAAGTATGAGAATTTGAGGCTACAAATGGCAACTTAACAATTTTTCCTAACGAACAAGATTGACAAATTGGAGTACGACTCATACCCTTATACGAAATAAAACTATTTTTATCTAAAGCTGATAAAATAGAGGATCCCGGATGACCAAGGCGAGCATGCCACAAGGAAGCAGAAATGGCTGCGCTGATGGCAAGGCTTGACTCGATGGACTGAAACCGGGCATGATAGGATACATATCCCCCCCCTACTATCACACCTCATGAGATGACTCCCTGTCTTGAAATCTTTCACAAAGAAACCAAACAGATCAAATTCAACAGAAACGGAATTATCAGTGGTGAACTTTCGGACAGACACTAAGTTTTTAATTAATTTGGGGGCATGTAAAGTATTTTTCAAGATAAGGGGTGGATTGGGGGAAGACAACGTTTTCTGACCATAACCTAGAATTGGAATATAGTTGCCATTACCAACAATTATACCCCGAGGGTTGCTCAAATTGGAATAAGATGAGAGAGTACCTGAATCGGAAGTCATGTGGGTAGTGACACCGGTGTCCATATACCAATTTGGGTCCAGTTGAGTCAAACCCAATGTGTGTATTGCGGCCTCAATATCGGTCTAAGTGGGGGCTGCTGCGTGATGGGCTTGCGGAGGTCGGGGCCCAAGTACTCCAGGATGGGACTGAACTAGGCCGTAGCTGCTGGAACTGGCGTTACTGGGCCACTGGCCAGTGGACCGCCACTACTGATTGTTGGGGCTGAAAGGCTGGCCAGCCCACTGGCTGTCGGGAGTTGCTGGATAGTAAGGGCTGCTGGCCCACGGCCCACTGCCCTAGCCCCACTGCTGGGACCAGGGGGTGGTGGGCCATTGTTCACTGGACGGGGTCCACTACCTGCTTGCTGACCACCGGAACTGCCGCGTTTGCCCTCGCGGTTTTTATTATTCTTATGATTATTTTTGCCTCCACCATGATTATGGTTTTGGCCCGAATTATCAACAAAACCCGAAGAACTTGGGGAGGACGCCATCATGACGATGGGGCTTGCCCCGGTAGCCGCCTTTTTAGCCAAACCGGCTTCTTCCAAAGTAAGCATGGAGCGGTCTTGATAAAAGGCGGGAAGAGGGTTGCTTTGACGAAGGAGAGTTCCAACACCATTATAGGCCTCCGAAAGGACGACAACCAATTGTAGAACCAGACGATTATTTGTTACAGGTGCGCCAACATTACGGAGTTCATCCGCCAACTCCTTGAGTTTCTTGCAATATGCAGAGACGTTTGGAAATTCTTCCATGCGACTAGAGAGAATTCCTGCTCGAGTGTGACGACACCTGAATGTTGGTTATCTTGTAATATGTCACGCAATCTATTCTAGGTAGCCATAGCCGTGGTATCTGGCTCAATAATCGTATGTAAAAGGTCAACCGAAATAGTGAAATAGATCCACTAGAGAACGGTAGCATCAAGAGTAATTCATAACTGAGGATCCTCCGCAGGAAGAGGTGTAGCGGGAGGAATTATGTGATGGATAACTTGATGGGAGATAGCGTGAATTTTAAACAATTACGCCCATCGCATATTGGACGTTTTCCATCTCAAGCACAATAGGGATACTGTTCTTGACGTTAGAAACCATGAGGGCAGGATGATAATTGTTCTTAGACATATTGAAAGAACAAAGAAGGAGGGGAAATTTAAGAGAGATTTTGGAGAGCGGAAGACGAAAATTTGGGATTGAAACCCGAGGGGGGGGGGGGGTTTCGGCCGAGAAGTATAAAGTTTTGGGAGAGAAAACTTTGTTAGACCTAGTCTCTTGATACCATGAAAGAAATAATCCCCTTGATTATTTTCATTAATTGAAAGGTATTTATACAAGTTACAAAATAGGAGAATCCTATTCCTATTCTATTCCTAAAACCTTATTCTACCATAATTCTAACTATACAATTATGGTAAGTGTATAACACTAATTAAGGTAACCTTTACACTACAATATACTACAAATATATATACCATATATACAAGAATGCAATGTCTACAATCTGTCCGTGATGGGCTTGTTCGTGATGTGCTCAGGAGACTGCTGTCCGTGATGGGCCACTGCCGAGAGCTGGGCCAGTCCACAGTATTCCTGTGATATACACTTCTGTATATTCAGTGTATATCACAGGAATATTTCCTTGTTTAACAGTTCCGCCAATCACTTTGGCCACAAGGCTATTAGGAAACGAATGGATTGTTGTAGTACCATTTACAATACTATCTACTTAACTCAAGGGGTACTATGCCATTGGTTTCCAAATTATCTTCAATTTTTTTCTGAGAGGTGTACCAAGGTTTCCTTTGTACGAGTGTTGCACCTTCCTCGTTCTTATAGGATCATAGGATGTGGAGTTTTTCAAGAAAAAGATATTTCATTCATTATCAAGATTGGGTTGATCAGACTAGATGATGGATAAAAAATGGAAAATATATGGGAATAATTCTACCACTTTTACTAGGAGTAGCCTTATTAGTGATGGTAGAACACACTACACCTCAATACATAGAAGTTTCTAGCATTTCAGAATACAGTTATTTCAAGGCAAACAATAAGAGGAGCCTGGGATCCAGAATCACTGCAACTCATGGTAGTCTTTGGATTATTTTTTTTTAAAATGTAACTCTTGGGTGGTCAGCAAAGTCGCATGTTAGTTAGTGCAATACCTCATTGGTTCACAGGGTACCATGTGCATTATTTGCCTACTGTGTTTTGTTTTTTTAATTAAACTTCCGGCCCTTCCCCGGACCCCACGCATAGCGGGAGCTTAGTGCACCGGACTGCCCTTTAGTATCTAGATAGTAACCTATGTGTTTGTTATGTCCTTTTGTTATCATGCTGCCTATTTATTTTTCTTGATGTTGAATCCTTCTCATCTTGTTAAATGCAGACTGAACATGGTCAATTGGAGGCAAGTTTATTTGAGAAGAGAGCTGCCCTTGAAGACAAGTACCAGAAGCTGTATCTACCATTATATACAAAGGTATGTCTTATTGCGCCAGTTAACTTTTGCATCTAGTGATACTGGTGTTTCCTTGATCAATAAGCTGAACTTAACTAAAACATTTGCAGAGATTTGAATTTGTTAATGGAGTAGAAGTTGATGGGCCGGTAACTCAGGCTTCTTTAGCAGACCAGGATGAGGATGAAGAAGCCGTGGGTATGTTAAAATATCATTTTTCCTTGATGGTTGCTTTATGATGATCAGCGTTGTTGACAATAGCTGTTTCTTTCCCCTATTTTAAATAGAGAAAGGAGTCCCTGATTTCTGGCTCACCGCAATGAAGAATAATGAAGTGCTAGCTGAGGAGGTTAGTTGATGATAAGTGCTATTTTTGTTGCTTAATTTTTCTTTTACAACCAGAACAGTTACAGTAATCTGGTCTATTCTGAGTTCAGATTAGTGAGCGAGATGAACTCGAGGATTGAAAATGCAAAGGGTTTTGAACTCGAGTTTTTCTTTGAGACTAATCCCTACTTCAAGAACGCTGTACTGACCAAGACGTATCACATAATTGATGAAGATGAACCAATTTTGGAGAAGGCATTTGGGTATGTCACCACTTTATAATCAGCAAGCAAGGTTTTTTATCTGATTTTTTGTGATTGTTTTCCTGCCATGTCTTCTCATCTCTTTGGGATTCTGTGTTGGATATGTAAAGCAGTACGGGAAATAAATAAATATTACAAGTGTTCAAAAGGATAAACAAATAGTCAATATTCAGAACTGCCGCAAAGTTGTTGAATCTTGATAACCTGAAATCAAGAAACACTAAATCTGGATTGTTACAACTGTGTGTTGAGTCGAGTGATGACACTCTGTCTTTAAGACAAGATTGCCCCGTATATATGCTTTTACGTTAATGGGCAATAGTCTCCCAAGATAAAACAACACCTAATCAACACTACAAAGCAAATAGGTTGATTCTGACGAAGAAAACAAACACGAAACGACTTGCTGAAGAATGGAAAAGGAAGGAAGAGTTTATGTTTTCATCCCAACGTTTCTGCTCACGTTTTGGACTTTCTGTTTCTCTTCTGTTTGTCTCTGTGTGTATAGTATGTCTCATTTTTCTGTGTATATGTTGCTCACACAATTCAGCCCAAAAGGCTCCAATATATAACATAAGGGGGACTTCTCAACTGCCAAGAAAATGGATGGTTAAGGCCATTGAAGGAGGGAGTAAACTGCCAAGTAATAACTGTTTATGGCCATTGAAGGAGGGTGTAATTCAGCCAAGTAATGGCTATTAATGGAGGGAGTTAATCAGCCAAGTAATGGCTGGTTAATGTACAATAACGCCCCCAAAAATCAACTCCAACAATAGGCAGAAACTTTCTGCCTTCCGTCGTTTCCAAATTCAACATTCCAGAAACTCCAGGGACCAAACTGTAACTATTAAACAATTTGGGGTCCAAAGAGATAATATCAGAAGAACCCCAAGTCCCACATCCCACGACCCGAGCCCGGACGGTTGGGCGGCGGCGGCGCGCGTGTGGGCTTAGCCTTGAACCCAAGCACATCTAGGTCCTCCCTCATTTAAACACATGGGTTACCCCCTGGGGTCCCAAACCCTTAGCCAATTATGAGACTTATAAAGAGAGCAATTCTTCCTTTTCCCACCGATGTGGTAGATTTGTCTCATACCATATTTCCATGCCTCAAATACCTTACTTCGTGGACTAATATCTCTTTCATTTCTCAACGAAATTTGACGATTCTTGGTCCTACGGTCATCTACTCACTTAGTAGATTATGCACGTGTGAAGAGACAAAGCCTCCAACTTGCGGAACACTAGTGTTTAATTCATTAAATATGGGTGGACGTACCTCCCCACCAAAGGCAAATTTCCAACAATCCCCTCTTGAAAGAGATTTTGGCGCACACACATGGTGCCTACTTTCAGCAATCTTTCAGCGAAAAGATATTGCATCTGGAGAGGTAGCTTCTGCTTTGAACCTTCCCTAGTTGAATACCATAGGACTTACTTACTGCACGGTGAACGTGATGTCTTGAACCGTCAGTGTTTAGTGTAAGCCAAGACAATGATACCAACACAATAACTCTCCTTATTCATTTTCTTCTTATTGTTTTGTCCGTTGTGGCCGTGGACACACTTAGATTCTTAAGTGCGTTCAATTGAGTCGGCCTGACCTCGCACTTAAATAGGTGATCTCCTACAAGGTATCCTGCTATACCCCCACTTCACTAGTGTTAGGAATCATTAAAAGTTTCCCCAACCTTAACCTCAACCATTTGAGGATCGTTAAAGGTTTGGAAGCTTAACCTTTACCCACCGTACATATAGCACCTTAATGTTTATCGCGGGAACAACTTTGGATTCATGTTTCCCTATAGAAATCATCATCCGAGGTGCTCTTGCTTCCACCGAAGCGCTCAACAAAACCTTTTGCAGCTTAGTTTTCCCATTGAACCAAATTCTTGGGATCTTCAGTCAGTATGGTTGGGTTACCACTGCAAAGGTTCGTATTGTTTGGGTTTTAAGCCCATTCCCCTAGACAGGCAGAACACTTGATCTCCGGGTAGTCTCTTAGTTTAAAAAATGGTCCGCTATATCCTTTGATTAGTAATCAAGAAAGTGACACCCGTAATAATCAACTGCCATACGGTCTTATGTCTACGACAGATCCTGACAGATATGTCCAGACACCGTCATCCGTGTCCTTCCTGAAGCCGACCGGCTAGCCACAATGTATAACTGCTGAAGGCACGGGTTTCTCCCAATAAGGGACGTCCTCTTAGGAGTCATGAAGTTACTCAACTTCTTTCATTCTTTGTATAAAGTGATAAACTCTGATTCCATCATGAATCGGCCGATGCAAGCTTGCTTAGAGGATTTTCCAAGACCCACCATACACATTTACTTGTGGCTTTGGTGTTCTTCACATCTGATATCCAGTTTGCATCACTGTGTTCTCCCAGAACCACATGACATCCAGAATACCATAATCCGTAGATAAGCAAATATTTCAGATATCGTCATATCCGACTCAACGCTTTCTATTGATCATTTATTAAAATCATTAGTGAACCTTAGTTCAACTGATCTGCTTTGTAGGCCGATACCAGATCGGTTGTAGTGTGTAACATACATTGAACTACATGTGTCCTGCGCATATCGCTCCTTGTATATGGGTGCACCATGATTCCAATCAGTTCTATAATTCATATCCATGGGTGGCTTCAACGAGACTGTCAACTATCTCACAACTGAGTTTGGAGTTAGACCAGTCCGTTAGATGTCTTAGAAATCCAATTCCTAAGATGTCATCTGTGATACTCATATCTTTTGTTTCAATATAATTTCCACTCTCAGACTGTTGGTTTTCCAACTGTTGGCTTTCTAACTTTAGAGTCAATGTTTCTGTGGTGAGATTCATTGTTTTTGTTTTATCTAAAACTTACAGGACCAAAATGTAAATATTTCAGGGACTAAAATGAAAGTTCAGGAAGAAGCCCAACAGTCTAGTAAACCAATTCTGATCCTCCCCTTTCAACTCTCCGATTAGGAAGGTTGTTTCAACATCCATGCCACGCAAGACTGCAATGGCCCTGGATGTTAAGCTACTCACATGGGAGCACATGTACAAGTAGCCGAGGCTTTATACTCGTCAGTAGATCCATCTACTTTGTACTCACTTTTGAGTATCCACTTTTACAACCCAAAGGTTCTTTTCTCGGAGGAAGATCAACCATTACACAAGTATGGTTCTATATGATGGAATCTATTTCTCTCTTTGTAGCTTCTTTCCAAAGCAGCGCTTCTGGAGATGACAATTATTTGTTAATTGCCCATGGTTTATTCTCAACCATACAACCTAGAAGGCCTGGAACAAGTCTTTGTCCCCTCTTTACTCCGTCTCGGTTCAACATCTAGAATCCCTGAGTTCTGCACATCTGGAATATTAAGTTTCGGATAGTCAACAACTTTCGAGTCCTGTAGATACGGAACATCTAGTTTCGGACAGTCAGGCCCTCGCGGGTTCTTGCTAACCTCGAGCAATTACTTCTTTTTCCTTCTCAAGAAAAGTTATCCTCAAAGAATTCAACATTTTTTGACACCAAGAGGTGATAAGCACTACAGCTATTTGCAGATCCAGTGGATATGCAATCTACAGACTTAGGTCCAACTTGACCTCATTCGGTATTCCAACTTCTACCAAGACACCCTACATCACAACATTTGTATGTGAGAACATTTTCATGTCTCACACGGAGGGTTATCATTATCCTTATGCCGAGTTCTATTGAGAATCGCATTAGCGGTAAGGATCGCCTTGTCCCATATAATTTGGGCGTACGACTTTGCACTTGGCTAACACCGTTGGACTGAGGTGAGTAATGAGCAGTCGTTTAATGAACGATGCTTCACATTCTCCCCCTCTATCACTACGAATTCCTCAATCCGTATGTTTAGTTGATTTTCAACTTCTGCTTTGTAGCACTTATCCGCTTCAACAACTTTATCTTTGCTTTTCTACAAACAAATGATGCAATACGTTGTACCATCATCAGTGAAGGTCACAAAGTACTTGTCTTCCCCCTCTATTTTGTATAAACTTCAAATCACCCATGTAGGTGTAACTAAGTTCTAGAGGAGCGGTGCTTCTTTCTCTATTCCTTTGACGGAACTTGGAAAGGTGATTTTGCCTCTTCGCCTACCTCACATTCATTTTGAGGGTTTATGTCGACAGAAGGCAACAATCTCAACTTCGCTAGCTTTTGAATGACTTTCTATTTAACGTGTCTTAATCTATGATGGCATAGATGCATGGATTACAAATATATCATTTATTTGGCTACATACATACTGTACCATTCTTAGTTATTATAGACCTGTTGGACTAGTCTCAAACCAGCTTGACCAACAGTGTCTCTTAAACCAAGTTTGGGACATGTATCACCTCATCTGAGAGTGATCCCATTTCCAGAAGTCCTATTGACGACAACCTCTCCAACTCCTTAGATTTTAGAGGTGGCGTTGCTTCACATGAACAACATTTTGCCCGTGGTTAGGGCGTAGCCGGATCATATGTGATCTGGATACTCTGGCCCACTCCAGTTGCTTTGGCAGACTGAGTGTCCAATTTATTTTCTGCCTTTCTTTAGGCCTTCAGATCATTTAAGACCTGGAAACTCTGGCCCACCACACTAGGTGTTCATTACTTTTCCTATGAAATGAATTCTGGCCCCACTCCAGTCGCCCGTAGGCTTTGTATGACTGAGTGTCCAATATCATCCTATCAAAGGAATTTTGGCCCACTCCAGTCGCCTGTAGGCTTTGTATGACTGAGTGTCCAATATTATCCTATCAAAGGAATTTTGGCCCCACTCCAGTCGCCCATAGGCTTTGTATGACTGACTGTCCAATATCATCCTATGAAAGATCTTCGGCCAAATAGTGTGACAGGCTCAACGTCTTTAGCTTTTAGTCTTCTTCCCTTATGATTGGTGCCCATACAATTCTTGGCGCTTACTTAAGAGTGGTAACAGTTTTCGCACAGTCAGTGAATCTTTTTCCATCGTATGTGCGAATATACTTTACACACTTTTAATAATTACACTTAAAAGAACGGATCTTTTTAAGTCGTTTACAAAATCCAATCTTTAAACGGGAAGGAAGATGAGATTAAACTTCTGATTTTAAAGCGTAAGGAATATAAATAATTTCGTGAAAATATTTTCATATTCCTCCTTACTTTATGCCATTTTTAATCAGACATCATTTAATCTTATTCTTAACAAGGAAGAAAAATTACTTATCCCAATTTCAAATTCTGGCCCACTTCAGTCACTTCATCGGACTGAGTGTTCATTTCCTCCTTACCATAATTCAGATCATTTGTCTAGGACAGATATAAGCCTTCAGCTATAAGATAAAACCACATCTTCAGCTTTCTCCTCTTGTCCCAGTTGACATCCTCAGCCTCTCGTGAGCGCTTGTTCCCACCACTCTCAGGAGCAGTGACACCATGAACACGTTGACCTTGAACAACATAATCATCACTCTCTTCTACCAGAAAACCACAGCCATATCCAGATTTGGTCACACAACTTTCGATTGACATCTTTCGAACACTCATAGTAATCTTGTCTTAAATTTGTTGGATATGTAAAGCAGTATGGGAAGTAAATAAATATTACAAGGGTTCGAAAGGATAAACAAATAGCCAATATTCAGAACTGCCGCAAAGTTGTTGAATCTTGAATCTTGATAACCAGAAATCAAGAAACACTAAATCTGGATTGTTACAATTGTGTGCTGAGTCGAGTGATGGCACTCTGTCTTTAAGATAAGATTGCCCCGTATATATGCTTTTACGTTAACGGGCAATAGTCTCCCAAGATAAAACAACACCTAATCAACACTACAAAGCAAATAGGTTGATTCTAACGAAGAAAACAATCACGAAACGACTTGCTGAAGAATGGAAAAGGAAGGAAGAGTTTTTGTTTTTGTCCCAACGTTTCTGCTCATGTTTTGGACTTTCTGTTTCTCTTCTGTTTTGTCTCTGTGTGTATAGTGTGTCTCATTTTTCTGTGTATATGTTGCTCACACAATTCAGCCCAAAAGGCTCCAATATATAGCATAAGGGGGGACTTCTCAACTGCCAAGAAAATGGTTATTTAAGACCATTGAAGGAGGGAGTAAACTGCCAAGTAATGGATGTTAATGGAGGGAGTTAATCAGCCAAGTAATGGCACAATAACGCCCCCAAAAATCAACTCCAACGGTAGGTAGGAACTTTCTGCCTTCCGTCGTTCCAAAATTCAACATTCCAGAAACTTTAGGGACCAAACTGTAACTATTAAACAATTTGGGGTCCAAAGAGATAATATCATAAAAAGCCCACGACCCACGACCCGTGACTCATGACCCGAGCCCGGACCGGATCGGACGGGCGGCGGTGGCGCGTGTGTGGGCTTAGTCTTGAACCCAAGCACATCTAGGTCCTCCCTCCTTTAAACACTACCCCTTAGGGTCCCAAACCCTTAGCCAATTATGAGACTTATAAAGAGAGCAATACTTCCTTTTCCTATCGATGTGGTAGATTTGTCCCACACCATATTTCCATGCCTCAAACACCTTACTTCGTGGACCAATATCTCTTTCATTTCTTAACGAAATTTGACGATTCTTGGCCATACGGTCATCTACTCACTTAGTAGATTAGGCACGTGTGAAGAGACAACGCCTCCAACATGCGGAACACTAGTGTTTAATTCATTAAATATGGGTGGACGCACCTCCCCACCAAAGGCAAATTTCCAACATTCTGTAGGACCGAGATTGAATGGTATCCAGGTAAATTCTTGACACAAAATATCCTGAAGAAGCCCAAGAAGGGGTCAAAGAATGACAAACCTATCACTAAAACAGAGCAATGTGAAAGTTTCTTTAATTTATTTAGTCCACCTTAAGTACTAGATGATGAGGAAGATATCGATGAAGATGTTGTATGTTGTGCTCTAGTGGTTCAATTTGTTATATGTGTGTGTGTAGAGTTTAAATTGGTTTGTAACACATTTTCATCTACTGGTATAGGCAGAAGAACTTCAAAATTTGATGGAACAAGACTATGATATTGGGTAAGCCAAGTTGAACTTATCAATTTGCACAAGCACAAGTGTTTTCTTGGATGTGGATGTTGCACTTTTAGAAAAAAACAAATGGAGATGTCAATGACATGCCCAGTTTAGTTGTTAAGGATTCATATGCTTATGATCCTTTGCATGTCAACTATTTGAGATAAGACTATTCTACATACAGTTTCATGGTTTACTGGGGAAGCTGCTCAAGATGACTATGTTGACTTGGAAGATGATGGGGATGAAGAAGATGAGGATGTCGAAAATGATGAAGATGATGGGGAAGAAGAAGATGATGATGACGAAAATGATGAAGATGATGGGGAAGAAGAAGATGAGGATGACAAAAATGATGAAGATAAGGATGATGAAAATGACTATGACGAGGATGAACATGATATCAAGACCAAGAAGAATGTAATTGAATAATTACATTATGGAACACATAATTTGGAGTTCAGATGTCCATTGGTGCTAACCCTTTTGCTCATTGTTTCAAACATCTTTGCAGTCATCTGCTATGCGCAAGGTATTATCCATTTTTCATTTTTGTTTTGCTGAAGTTTACTTCATCTCTTTCGTAAAGCTTTGACGTGCTTAACTGTTCCTCTTCTATACAGATGAGCGAAGAACAATTGCAACTGATGGTCAGCAAGGTGAAAGGCCACTTGAGTGCAAGCAACAGTAGCCACCATTTGTTTGCAAGTTATTTCATGATGATATGGCCTTGAAATGTGGGGTGTGGTAGTGAATGAAAGAAATAATCCCTTGATTATTTTTATTAATTGAAAGAGTATTTATATAAGTTACATATTTTCATAATAGTACAATTCTATTCCTATTCTACTCCTAAAACCTTATTCTACTTGGATACTAAATATACAATTATGGTAATACAAATATTATGGTAAGTGTATAATACTAATTACATCATAATATTACCTAAACTAGGAGACTACAATGTTACCTAAATATGTACACCATATACGGTTTAGTGGAGGAATCCGAGAGCACCAATATACATAATATACACATGTATATCGTGTGTGTATTATGTATATTTAACACACACCCGCAGTCATAGCGGGCGGTCTTTGAACGCTGAGACTGTCCTTAAAATCTTCAAAAAGGACCGAGGGCAGACCCTTTGTAAAGATGTCGGCAATTTGATATCTTAACGGGACATGACAGACGAGTACCTGACCACGAGCAACCTTTTCATAGACAAAGTGAATGTCCATCTCGATATGTTTAGTGCGCTAGTGCTGAACCGAATTACCAGAAAAGTAAATGGCACTAATATTATCGCAATAAACCAAGGTTGCTTTCTGAATAGGTAAATGAAGCTCCAATAGCAAATTACGTAACCAACATGATTCCGAGACCACATTAGCTACCCCTCGATACTCGGCCTCGGCACTGGATCAGGACAATATCGACTGACGTTTTGCAGACCATGAGACCAGGTTAATGCCAAGAAACATACAATAGCCAGACGTAGACCGTCTGGTGTCTGGACAGCCACCCCAATCAACATCCGTATACGAGACAAGCGTGGACGTCGAGGAAGGATATAAATGCAAACCATAGTCCAGTGTACCCTGAATATACCGAATGATACGTTTGAGTGTATTCATGTGCTCAATCTTGGGATCATGCATGAACAAACACACCTGTTGGACAACATATGTAATATCCGGTCTCGTTAAGGTAAGATACTGAAGGGCCCCTGTAAGACTGCGATAGCGGGTCGGATCCTCGTAGGGTACGCCAGTCGCGGCACTAAGCTTGGGTTTAGTATCAACTGGAGTGGAAATGGACTTACATGATGACATCCCATCTCTCTCAATGATCTCAGTTGCATACTTCCTTTGAGATAAGAACAACCCATCTGAATGACGAGTGACAACAATCCCTAAAAAGTAACTCAAGGGCCTCAAGTCTTTCATAGCAAACTCAGAGCTGAGAATGGTCATGATAGACTGGCGTGAGGCATCGGAAGAGGCAGTCAAAATAATGTCATCCACATATAACAGAATATAGGCCAAGGACGAACCACGACGGTAGATGAACAAGGAATTATCCGCCCTACTGTGAGTGAACCCAATAGTCGAAACATAGTCTGCAAACCTCATATACCAGGCCCGGGGAGATTTCTTAAGCCCATATAAGGACTTCTTCAACAAACATACATGATGAGGATGTTTGGGATTCCTGAATCCCAAAGGCTGATGCATATAGACTATTTCCTTGAGATCCCCATGTAGGAAAGCATTCTTTATATCTAACTGATTAATAGGTGATGACTTCGAAAGAGCAAGCTAAGCACAATGCGAATGGTAGCTGGCTTGACCACCGGACTAAACGTCTCACCACAATCTACACCAACCTGCTGAGTCTTACCATCACCCACAAGCCGCGCCTTATGTCGAGCAAATGAACCATCTGAATTCTCTTTATGAGCAAAAATCCACATATACCTGATAATATTAATACCAGATGGACGGGGCACCAACTCCCACGTCTTATTATCAATAAGAGCATTATATTAATTAGTCATAGCAATTTTCCAATTCGGGTAATTTAAGACAGACACATGATTACGGGGTAAGGGGGATTTAGGGACATTAGAATGTAAATTAAAATGTCTTTTTAGTTTAAAAATACCCGTTGACTACGAGTGACCGGTCTATGACTCGAGGAAGAATTGGGCAAATTTCAGGAATTTGCTGGGCTCGGGACGGACTGGTTAGCAGGCAGTGGGCCTGCTGGCCAACTCGGGAAACAGGAGCACGAATTGGACCAGTTCCAGAATTGGGCTGGACTGGCCCAATCGCTGGAACTGGCCCAGTGGCGGTACTAGGATTGGCAGTGGGTGACAAACCAGTGGGGCCAGCGGGCAGTGGGCCCACTGGAGAATTTTGGGTGCTGGAGACGTCCGAAAAATGCTGAATAATATACGGGGATATACTATCATCCAAAAAATTATACGAACGAGCCACGGGAGTATTAACTTTAGCAAATGGAAATTGGGATTCATAAAAAATGACATGGCGATTAATGATGGTTTTATTAGAGGATAAATCAAAGCATTTGTAGCCACGATGATTAAACAGAAAACCTAAAAACACACACGGAGTAGACCGGGCCTGAAGTTTGTTAATTGTGGTGGACGGGAATAACGGATAACACAAACACCCAATAACCCGAAGATGTGAATAGGAAGGAATTTTATTATATAAAATTTGAAGGGGGAAGAATATGTCAAACCTTTGAAAGGAATTATGTTAAGGAGATAGGTAGCCATTTGGAGAGCATGATGCCAAAAAGACGGGAGTACGGAAGCATGAATTAATAAAGTTCTGACAATGTTATTTATGAAACGAATTTTGCGTTCGGCTTTCCCATTTTGTGAAGACGTATGAGGACAAAAAAAATAAAAATTGATCCCATTATTAGCACAGAATTCCCGAAACACCCCATTGTCATATTCTTTGTCATTATCACACTGAATATTTTTTATTTCTTGGTCGAATTGTGTTCTGATGAATGCTCTAAATTTTAAGAAGTCGGAAAAACTTGAGAAATTTTCGCTATCGAAAACGTCTATAAAAACTTAGAATAATCATCCAAAAAGAGAACATAATACCGATGACCCACAGAACTAAGAACAAGAGACGTCCATAAGTCGCTATGAATAATATCAAATGTCATTAAAGTATGAGAATTTGAGTCTACAAATGACAACTTAACAATTTTTCCTAAAGAACAAGACAGACAATTTGGAGTACTAGTCATACCCTTACATGAAATAAAACTATTTTAATTTAATGACGACAAAATAGATGATCCCGGATGATCAAGACGAGCAGGCCACAAGGAATGAGAAATGGCTGCAAAGGCAGATGGCAGGGCTTGACTCGATGGACCAGAACTAGGTGTGATAGGATAAAGATCTCCCCTACTATCACACCTCATGAGAGGACTCCACGTCTTGAAATCCTTCACAGAGAAACCAAATGAATCAAATTCAATAGAAATGGAATTGTCAGTAGTGAATTTACGGACAAAGACTAAGTTTTTAATCAATTTGAGGGGCGTGTAGGGTATTTTTCAAGTTAAGAGGTGGATAAGGGGGAGATAAAGTTTTATAACATAACCACGAATTGGAATATAATTACCATTACCAACAATTATGCCGCGAGTGTTGCTCAAATTGGAATAAGATGAGAGCGTACCTAGATCGAATGTCATGTGGGTAGTGGCACCGGTGTCCATATACCAATTTGGGTCCGAAGAATTTAAACCAAGCGTGTCCATTGCGGCTTCGATGTCTGTAGACGTGAGTGTCACTGCGTGATGGGCCTACGGGGGCCGAGGCCCAAGTACCCCTACTTGCTACCTCGGCCCAAGTACCCCTGCTTGCTGCCTCGGCCCAAATGACTGGCTATATGTGGTCCAGGCAAAATTGGGTCTGGACAGCTAGGTCGCCCACTGCCAGGTGGGGAGAAACTGGACAGGGACCAAACTGTGGTTGTGGGGCCCACTGCCACTGCATAGGGGCCCAGAACTGTTGTTGTTGTTGCTGACCACCGCGAGGGCCGCCACCACCATTCTATCGGTTGCCGCTATTGTTGCCGCCGCGGTTCTTGCCATTATTTTTCTTATTTCCACCCTTTTTGCCGCCACCGTTGTTGCGATTTTGGCCTGAGTTGTTGGAACCGGTAGTATACACCGTGGACTCGGTCATCATGACTACGGGACTAGTACCGGTAGCCACTCGTTTTGCCATGCCTGCTTCTTCTAGTGTAAGCATAGAACGAGCTTGATAAAATTGCGAAAGCGGATTGCTTTGCCGAAGAAGTGTTCCAACACCACTATAGGCCTCGAAGAGGCCAGAAACCATTTGGAGGACCAAACGATCGTTCGAAACTGGCGCGCCAACGTTGCGAAGTTGGTCCGCCAATTCCTTTAATCTTTTGCAATAAGCCGAAACATTAGGGAAATCTTCCATATTGACGTGGGAGAAATCCTGCTCAAGGGTAACAGCTCTAGAATTTTGATTATCTTGGAATATATCACGCAGTCTATCCCAAGTCGCCTGTGCCGTAGCGTCAGGCTCAATAATTATTTGCAAAAGGACGGTAGAAATTGTGGAATATATCCACTAGAGGACAATGGTATCAAGAGTCGTCCACAACTTAGGATCATCCTCACGTTTTGGCACCTCCGTATCCTCAGGAGTAGCGGGGATTATGTGATGGATGACTTGATGCGAACGTGCGTGAATTTTGAACAGTTCGGCCCACGTCGCATATTGGACGTTTTCTATTTCAAGAACGAGAGGGATGTTATTCTTGATGTTAGAAACTGTAAGGGCATGATGAAACATGTTCGGGATGTAGACATATTGATAGAACAATATGTGATTGTGGGATTTGGGAGAAAAATTTGAGAAGAAGGGGGTTCGCGTCGGCACGAAAACCGAGAGCAAAGGTCTCGAAATTGCAAAGGAGTCGACGGAAATTGGAGGAGTTTAGAGAGAGGATTTTAAGACCTAGACTTCTGATATAATGAAAGAAATAATCCCTTGATTATTTTTATTAATTGATAGAGTATTTATACGAGTTACGTATTTCCATAATAGTAGAATCCTATTCCTATTCTACTCTTAAAACCTTATTCTACTTGGATACTAAATATACAATTATGGTAAGTGTACAATACTAATTACATCATAATATTACCTAAACTAGGAGACTACAATGTTACCTAAATATGTACATCATATACGGTTTAGTGGAGGAATCCGAGAGCACCAATATACATAATATACACATGTATATCGTGTGTATATTATGTATATTTAACAGTGAAGAGTATACATATGCGAGTGGTTGTTTGTTTATATATATATATATATATATATATATATATGGAGTATGCTAGAACAATATATATATATATATATGGAGTATGCTAGAACAATTTATTGACTCATTTTTCTTCCTTCCCAAAATTTTCTGGTTTATACTTTCCTTGTCCCAGTTTGCTCTTTTTGTAGTGTGGGTGAGATGCAAGGTGTGATAAAAAGTGAGACGTATTGTGATTTGTTAAACTCATGAAGTTTATAAAAAAATTCTTTGAAGTATAGGTATATTTTCTTAGAAGTAAGATGTTTTTTCCTTCTCCCATGGCAGCTGGGAGCTGCATATAAATTTATTCACATGGGAAGATAATGTAACTTGCCCTATGCCTTCAAGGTAGCAAATAGGGTTGATCTTATTTTCGTGAAGGATGGTTTAGAATGTGAAGTGTCGAGTATGAGGTACTACAAGATTTATGAGGGAACTCATGAAGACCATTTCTCTGCTAGTCTTCTATGAATTGTTAGGGATGAAGAGTGTATTAGAGCTGCAGTTTTGCCAACTTGGAGCATGTTTGGATTGGCTTATTTTAGGTTTTTTTAAGCCAAAATAGCTTTTAAACACTTTTTGGACGGCTTTTGTCTTCTCTTCTTCAAAAGCTCTATATTAGCTTCCATTTATCTTCACTCCCCTTTATATTGCGTTCTTCCCCTGCAGTTAATAATACAACATGAAGGAAGGGCAGGACAACAGGCAATTAACGGGGTATACATCATACATCGTTGCCAAAGAACTGTTTGATCGCCATTGAAGCATAACCTTTGATTTCATTCACAAACTCTTGATCACATTCAAATCCGTTGGGCTTATATGGGTGACAAATTTAGCTCATGAAATTATGATCTGCCTAATTCTCCCACTTATTTATTAATTCAGCTCATTTTGATTCATCCAATGTAATCTAAGGTTGGATTGATATGCATCCTAAACTGATCAAGGAGAAATCTTATTAAGAATAAAGTTTGTGATGTTAAATGTATTAGCTTTAATAAAGAAAAAAATAAACAAAAGGAAAAGAAAAAAAACTATTGTCTTTAATGGAGGCTAACCCTAATCTGAATGACGTATGATGTACTAATAAACTACTCTTACTGAGATTTAATAAGTCTAATAGATTGACATGAAAAGGATTAGGTGCAGAAGAATAGTCTTTGGAGGGTTTAGTGTACCAAGTCACCAACCTCGTAATTTCAAGGTGTTAAGTACAATTAAATTAAAAAAACATAAAAAGGGTTATTATTTTGACCCACAAGTGTAGTACTAATAAGAAATTTGAAGTCAAATATTTGAAGTAAGAATTGGATAGCAGGCGAAAAGAACTTTTTAATCGAGGGTTCACATCTCACACACAAAGATTGTGGCACAGAAAAAAGTTCTGATCTTTATTTGTTTGCAGCTAACAAAACTATATTATTGTTAACAATACACATCATGAAACCAACGTTATTTTAATTATCATCTACTAATGTAATGACAGTTAAATGTTGCCCAGAGACACATTAGGTGGAGTGAAGGTTATAGATTAAGTCGTTCTTTGACTTAACGTCAACACCGTCGTCTTATTTCTTTGAATTCCGTTGTTAAGGGCAAATGAAAGAAAGCTTCCAATAGTTATTAGTTATTACTCATCAAACATAGATTGAATCGATAAAATTTATCAAATTAAGTCAAACCAATACTTTATATTGTTTGATATGTTCTCCTGAAATACATTTGAGCAGGTGACTTAAACTTTTGAAAAGGAAAAAAAAAACAAAAACAAGAGTAGTCGATTTTGTCTTGAAATTAGACCATCACCAATATTTTCAAATGCAACATTAACCATTTGTTGAAAGAAAATTAGAATTTGTTTTGTTTCTTGTTCGTTTCATGGACTTCTTTGGTTTGTTCATCAAAATCGCGAAATACCAAAATTTTATTTTATTATGCTGTTTTGGATTGAATTATGGCATTATTTTAAGGGGTCAATTGATTTTGTGGCTCATTACATTCTTTTACGTGTAAGTCAAATTTCCCAAAAGAATTTTGCATTTATATCTAAGAGTTCTGAATAATAAAATATAAATATTTGTATGATTATTTTCTTTTATTCAAATTGTAAAAAGTATAAATATGTTGAAGTTAAATCAGTTTCTCTTTTTTTTTCTAATATATTTTTTTTCTCTTTCTTAAAGTAAACTATATTGGAATCATTAGAAAGTGAGAAATTTGCACTTTTAACCCCTGAAATATCAATAAATTTTGGTTTTAGTTCTTACTTTATTTAGTTAAGCATATTTAACCTCAATCAATTGAAATATGTATTTTTGATCGTTCTACTTGTGGATATTTATTAATGTAACGAATTATTAGCTGTTAAACTATTTAAATTATTCATGTGTTATATTAAACTTGTATTGTTACTCTATATTTAGGGGAAATATAAAAATAAAAATAATCAAAATATCACATGTTTCTTATATAAAGGGATAAAAACATAGTACATTTTAACTAATGCAAAGTTATATATGTGTTGTAAATTACTCCTTCATTCCTTTTTTACTTGTCCTCTATTGACTTGTCACTTCCCTTAAAAATAATTAATAAGGATTTATTTTATCAATTACATATTAATTATGCTTTCAAAATAAATTTGCCTACTAGTATTTTATGTAATTATTTAATAATGTTAGTTTTAATATAAGAGACTAGTAAAATGGAGGGAATACTTTTGTTGTGGTAACTGATCATTTTACTAACAAAAGTAGGAATTACAAAGCAAAAAACAACCACAATTGATAACACAGTGATGGCTATACTAGAAGATCTGACTACCTTACAATCTAAACAGGATAGTAGTTTAGATCCTTCAACTTAGAAGCTAATTTAGGCTTAGAACTAGCTAAGTACACAACTTGTTGAACAATTGTTCTAACCATATTGTCGGGTCTACTAGAAACCTTATGAAACAATCTTCTATTCCTCTCTTACCATACTTGATAGATGCAAGCTGTCAAGATCATCTTAAGAATATGCCTCTAGTATTCTTGACAATCCACGCAATGTCATATTCCAAACTTCAAAGTCAATATGTTAGTCTTTTGCCAAGCCAGGAGTTTGTTCCAAACATGATTTGAGTACTGACAATCAAATAATAAATGATGACCACTTTCCTATCCAACTGAGACTGATTGACATACCCAATTTTGCAACTCTATCCTTCGTATACAATCTAAACAAAATGGCTAGCCGTAGTATGAATATCCATTTAGCAGCCCCAAAGTTATTACAAACCAGCCTCTTCCAAGGTACTTTCTGAAAATCACCAAGTAGTGTTCTATACATTTTACTGATGGTAAATTACTCCATGCCTTCAATATCTTGCATAGTCATGCCAGCTTCCAGAAAATATTTCATAGCTTTAAACACTTTGATAGAATAGGAAATAATAATTAGTCATAATTGTGTATATTTTGTATATGGTAGGTATATATTTAGTGATTCATAACCTTAACTGTAACCTAGGATTATGCTTATATGATAGATATATTTACTACCACCTTGGAATGAAATAATCAAGGAAAATATTTCTTACACGGTATCAGATTCTAGGGAAAGTTCCTAAACCCTAAAAATATACTCCTTCACCGTTGCCCCCCCCCCTCTCCGCCGCCGACCCCCTCTTCTTCCCTCAGCCATGTCTGACTCAAAATCAAATTTCCATCCAGCCCTCACACGGTTTCAAACATTAAATCTCATATCTCTATCACTCATGAGATGGAAAACGTCCATTATGCGACGTGGGCGGAGCTTTTCAAAATTCATTGTCGGTCACACAGGGTTATCCATCACATAATTCCACCGGAAAAAAGTAAGGAGAAGGTGCCGAAAACCGATGATGAAATAGAATTATGGTTGACCCTTGATGCGATGGTTCTCCAGTGGATTTATGCCACAATTTCAAGTGATTTGATGCATACTATTCTTGAACCCGACTCCACGACAATGGAGGCTTGAGATCGCTTAAGTGACATATTCCAAGATAATAAGAATTCCCGGGCCGTCACACTTGAGCAAGAATTCTCCACCACTGACATGGCGGATTTTCCCAATGCATCTGCATATTGTCAATGACTCAAGGTTTTGTCGGACCAACTCAAGAACGTCGGGGCACCGGTAACAAACAACCGGCTCGTTTTACAAATGGTTGTCGGCCTCACCGACGCATATTGTGAAGTAGGTACGCTCAACCGCCAAAGAAACCCTTTTCCACCATTTTACCAAGCCTATTCTATGCTCATACTAGAAGAAGCGGGTTTTACCAAAAAGACATCCACTGTGTCGAAATTCGCCATAGTTGTCATTCCGTCCGATGATAACTCTTCACAATTTAAAAGTTTGCCACCAAACCGGTGGCCAAAAGGGATGAAATGACAATAATAGAGGTAAAACCTGAGGTAGTGATAGCGGCCAGCAGCAGCACTCCGTCCAGTGGAAGCCAAGGGCACAATGGACCGGCATTGTGGGCATGGCAGTGACCTTGGGTCGTGCCTCCTTGACCCTTTCCATCGGGAAACTGGATCAGACCCATGCCGAGACCATCAGGCCAGCAGCATCCCAACAGCCAACAACCATGAATTCTTGGGCCACTGCCGAACCAGTGGCAGCAGGCCCACTCGGCAGTAGCAACCCCAACCGACATCGAGGCTACAATGCACACTATTGGGCTTAATACGCCCGACATAAATTGGTACATGGACACCGGAGCAACGTCCCATATGACATCCTCACAAGGTAATCTCTCATCATATTTTAATTTAAGCAATAATTATGATATAATTGTCGAAAATAGTCATTCAATTCCAATTCGTGGTTATGGTACTACAAACATGTCTCCCCCAAACCCACCGTTAACTTTAAACAATGTCCTTTATGCTCCTCAATTGATTAAAAACTTGATTTCAGTTAGAAAATTTACTACTGACAATTCAGTTTCTGTTGAATTTGATCATTTTAGATTTTCCGTAAAGGATTTTCAGACGGGGACGCATCTAATGAGATGTGATAGTCGAGGCGAGCTTTATCCAATCACCACAACCACACATCAAGCCACGTTACCATCCACTTTTGCAGCTTTATCTTCTTCTTTAAGGCATGAACGTTTGGGTCATCCGGGAGCACCTATGTTTTCCTTCCATAAACAAAATAAATTTATTTCGTGTACTAGAACTCGTAATTCTCATGTTTGTCATTCATGTCCGCTTGGAAAATATGTTAAATTGCCTTTTGTTGCCTCTAATTCATTCACTGTTATGCTTTTGATATTATCCATAGTGATATTTGGACATCTCCCATTTTGAGCTCTTCGGGCCATCGATATTATCTTCTTTTGTTGGATGATTACTCAAATTTTTTGTGGACATTTTCTTTATCTAAACAGTCACAAGTTTTTTCACACATCTCCTTTAGAACATTCATTCACACTCAATTTGAACGGGACAGTAAAAATATTCAGTGTGATAATGATAGAGAATATTATAATGGGACATTTTAGGATTTTTGCAAAGCTAATGGTTTTATCTTTTCGCCTCTCTTGTTTACATACCTCATCTCAAAATGGAAAAGTGGAAAGCAAAATTTGAACCATTAATAACATTGTTAGAACCTTACTTGCCCATGTCTTTCTACCACCATCATTTTGGCATCATGCATTACAAATGACAACCTATCTCCTTAACATACTTCTGAGCAAACAATTAGCCTATAAATCCTCTCTCAAAACACTATATCTAAAGGACTCATCTTATTCTTATCTATGGGTATTTGGGTGCTTATGCTATCCTCTTTTCTTCTACTACTATCAATAAACTCTAACTCCGATCTACTCCGTGTATTTTTTTTGGAATATCCGTTAAACCATCGTGGTTACAAATGTTATGACTTATCCTCTAATAAAATAATCGTGAGTCGCCACGTGGTATTTGATGAATCAAATTTTTCCTTTGCCAAATTGCATTGTTCTGTGCCTCCTACCTATGAATTTCTTGATAATAGCATGCCCCGTATTTGGTCCATAAACTGGCCTCCCAAACATGCCCAATTTTTCCCGGTGGCTCAGCCCAATTACAGAACCCAGTGGCTCTCAGCCCAGCCTAGCCTCTCGTTGGCATCCCACTGTCGAGAGGCCCAACGCATGGCAGTCCGCTGGGTCACGGCCCAACTTCAGGCACGGGCAACCCAGCTATTGTCAGCCCACTCCAGGGCAGTCTGTCCCCTTCAGCCCCCGGACCCATCTCCAATTCCGGCCCAACTCCAATTCTGGCCCAACGGCCAGTCACTCGTAGTCAACATAGGATTTTCATACCAAACAAAAAATATGGTCTTCACGCCCATGTTACCAAATCACTGTTGTCCCGTAATCATGTGTCTGCTCTTAATGATATGAATTGAAAAATGGCTATAGATGATGAATATAATACTCTTATTAATAATAGGACGTGGGATTTGGTGCCCCGTCCTCCTGATGTTAATGTGATTCGATCTATGTAGATTTTTAGTCATAAAGAAAAATCTGATGGTATATTTGAGAGGCATAAAGATTGTCTTGTAAGTGATGGGAAGACTCAACATGCTGGTGTGGACTTCGATGAGACTTTCAGTTCGGTGGTCAAACAAGCAACTATTCACACGGTACTAAGTCTGGCTCTTTCGAAGGCATGACCGCTTCATCAACTTGATGTAAAAACTTCATTCTTGCATGGAGAACTCAATGAAATGGTGTACATGTATTAGCCCATGGGGTACAGAGACTCCAGTTATCTTAATCATGTGTGCCTGCTGAAGAAATCATTGTATGGACTCAAACAAGCTCCTCGGGCCTGGTACAAGAGGTTTGGAGATTATGTTTCGAATATTGGGTTTCTAATAACATTTCTAATCATTCTCTATTCATATACCGCCGGAGTAATGATATAGCTTACATTCTTCTGTATGTGGATGATATTATATTAACTGCCTCATCAGATGCTCTTCGCAAGTCTATCATGTCACTTCTTGGCTTAAAATTTGCAATGAAAGATCTAGGGCCACTAAGTTACTTCTTGGGGATAGTTGTAACACGCCATGCAAGTGGTTTATTTTTGTCTCAAAAGAAGTATGCAAAAGAGATTGTTGAATGAGTTGGCATGTCGTAGTGTAAGCTGTCTTCCACTCCTGTTGATACTAAACCGAAGTTGAGTGCTTCTTCCAGCAAGCCATATGCCAATTCATCACATTATCGCAGGCTTGTAGGGGCTATGCAATATCTTACTTTCACGAGGCTCATTATATCTTATGTTGTGCAATAATTTTTCTATTCATGCATAACCCGATGGAGGATCACATGCATGCTCTCAAATGCATTATGCGCTATATTCAGGGCACTCTCGATCATGGCTTGCATCTATATTTGTCTTCGATAACCACTCTTATTTCTTACACAAATGCTGATTGGGGTGGATGTCCGGATACCAGACGCTTCACGTCTGGTTATTGTGTATTTCTCGGTGACAATTTGATATCTTGGTCCTCCAAATGGCAAGCTACATTGTCCAGGTCCAGTGTCGAAGCAGATTATCGAGGAGTTGCCAATGTGGTGTCTGAATCTTATTGGCTACGGAACCTTCTTTTGGAGCTCCACTGTCCGGTTCCGAAGGCGATATTGGTTTATTGTGATAATGTTAGTGCGATTTATCTCTCAGGAAATCCGGTTCAACATCAACACACTAAATATATTGAGCTAGATATTCACTTTGTTCGCGAAAAGGTTGCTCGTAGACAAGTACGTGTCTTACATGTTCCGTCACGTTATCATATCGCCGATATTTTTACAAAAGGTCTTCCGCTTGTTCTATTTGAAGATTTTTTTGACAGTCTCGGCATACGCCGACCTCCCGCTTCGACTGCGAGGGTGTGATAGAATAGGAAATAATAATTAGTCATAATTGTGTATATTTTGTATATGGTAGGTATATTTAGTGATTCATTACCTTAACTCTAGCATAAGATTATGCTTGTATGATGAGTATATTTACTATCACTTTGGAATGAAATAATAAGGAAAATATTTCTTATAGATTATGCTTGTATGATGAGTATATTTACTATCACTTTGGAATGAAATAAGGAAGGAAAATATTTCTTACACACGTTTTGCAAAATCCAAGAAGTTTGCTTAGGTATTACAAAGACTAAAATCAAATTTACCAATACTGTGGAATTAGGAGCTGCAACTATGTTGAGCGAACATCTAAAACTTAGTAAGTTCACATACAACGAGCCATGCTATTATTTAGTCATTTCTAATTTGTTTCACACTCTCAACTCCTTAATTAATAAGATCCTAAATAATTACTATATTAATATCGTTTCACTTATAATGCTAATATAATATTAATTTCTGAGATTTTGCAATTCTTTTAACTGATTAAACTTAGCTTTTGACGTGATACTTTTCTACTGAACTTATTTTTCAATTATAATGATTTTTTTTTTGTCATGTATAATATAATAACAACAACACTTTTATAATAAACATCAAATAAATATTGTGAATTATATTGCTAATAAGATGAACAGAGAGAAGGTTATAATCATAATCTATAATGATAGATATTCAATATTAGTAAATGGATCAAAATATGAATACACACTCCAATGAAGAAAAACTAGCAACAAAATTGTACAATCACATGATTGTAAATTTAGGATCTATGACTATAGTTTAGAGTAATCGACGAGACAAATTAGGAAAACTAGTCATAATTCGAGGCGCCGCCAGTCAAGAGTAGTTATGGGCCAAGCAACAAGTATGACAAGTTCCTCTATGCCAAGTCACCAACCACCCTTTTCACTGCTTCCTCGAAAGCAGACTCCTCCCATTCACTACCCTGGACCAACACAAGAAAAAGAGAGAAAATTGGTAACTTCATTGGTAGGAAATACAAATCAAACAAGAGTTTTAAGTTGTACACATTCATAACATAAAATATATTGATATAATTTATTTTTTATAAATAATAAAAAATAAGTTAATAATTAATAATTTGAGCAAAATATTACTCCCTCTATTTTAATGATGGTCTTATTTATCTTTTTAGTTGTTTAAAAAGAATGCATCTTTTCTAAGGCTACTATCTAGTTTCAACATCTCATGTGACATATCTAAGACTACAAAATTAAAAGATATTTTAATACATTTTACATATCTTTAATTTAAGATAACAAGATTATTTTTTTAAACTTCGTATCAAATCAAACTAAGATAAATAAATTAAAATAGATGGAGTAATCAATTCTGTCTAGCATATAAATTTTGATGATAGAACGAAAGAAAAATCTTGTCAGTGTATAAAATTAAATAGTTCAGACAAACTTGTAGGCCAAAAAGAGAACTAAAAAGTTGGAAAAAGTTTCTTTTTTGGTAGGAAGGAAAGAGTTATTCCTATAATGAAAGTGACATTTCCCTACTACATATTTTTCTATTTTGGAGGGCGGAGTAGTTCATAGAAGCCTGAGAGAAGCACCACCTTAAAAAAAATTGTTTGATACTAATTGATAGTATCCACTAATTATAAGCTTACTAAAAGTATGGTAAGACAGCTCTGTGTCCATAACGAGTGTTGTAATGTATAATTTAATGTATTTAAGCTAATATACACTATATGCTGATAATATAATAAATTTAACATGTTATATTATGTCATTTATTTATTTTAGATTACTAATATTGCTAATAAATATAGTTACATATGACATCCTTTAAATGACATAATAGTGTAAAAATACTTTCTACCCCATCATAATATAGAACTTAAACTCTATTTATCTTGTAGATGAAACAATTTAATGTTCAAACCAATGCAAACTAAAATACTTAAGAAAATTAATGACTGTGTCCTAATGTTTGTCTTTTGGGTGGAGGAGGCCAGATAGGAAAAGAAGAAAATGAGAGTTATGTGAGAATTGTATACTGTTAGTTTAGGAAGCGAGTAGCAAATTTTACGTGCTCAATTCTAAGTGTTTGCTTTTCTTATAAGGAATTCGTGATGATTCTATCGTTTTAACTTTTAATATACCAATCTTAGGAGTCGGTTGGTGTGATGGCTAAGGAATAATAGTCCTCGGATAAATATTTAGTACCGTTTTATCCCTTGTTTGGTTACTGATCGTAGAATAAGTTATTTCATGATTAAAAATAGTAAAGGATAAGTTATGCATGACCAGAGGGTGAAATAACAATCTTAGGATTAGTCATCTCAGGATAAAACAATAACAATGACAAAAATAGCTCTGAATTCCCTCAAGCCTCTTTTCTACTAAATAAGATGGAGGGTATTTTTGTAAACAAACATTTTTTTCTCAGAAATTATGCAATGCATGTTACTTTTAATACAGCAAACCAAACAATCAATGAAAAATACTACTAGGATAACTTATCGTACATAAAAAATTCAAATATAACTAATCATAACATAATCAATCCGCATAATTTATCTTCAAACCAAACGACATTTTAGTCATATAACTTGGTATGACGAAGCGGTAAGAAGTCCCATTTTGCTTACGAAAACGAACAATACCTTATTCGTTATATTTACACAGATAAATTAAAATGCTACTATTTCGTTTTGTTATTTGGTAGAGAATCGTGAATTACGTATATATGAATATCTCAATTCCACACTTTGGGTTGTGAACTAGAGAGAAAATTCCATTTGGATAACATTATAAACATGAAAAGTTTTTTTTAAAATCTAGCAACTGTTCGATGAAATTATGCTGCCTAAAATAAAAAGGTGAATCGGAAATTATCAAAAAGTACTTCACGTTGAGATTTCTTCTCTACCATTCCTTGAAGGGCCGAGTAAATCAAACAAAATATTTAATAATCCAGATGTATGAAGGCAACTTCGGATTAAAATATTTCCATATACATAAGTAATAAACTTTATAAGGAAAAACAGTGGTCCGGTATTACTAATTCTACAAAATAAGTGTAAGATTAGTATAAACTTTATGCACTTACAATATGATATAAAAAGTGTTTATCAGGTCAATAAAAGTTAAATATTGGCAACCTCCTACTATAATAATCATTAATTGGTAAACTTGGCAAATTGTAAGACATCAACCACAACTGACTAAGTAATCGTATAACTATGCTGTCAATGTATATAATTTAAATCTAATTAAATAAAGCGGTTAAATTCAGAAAGAAAAATATGCGTACCTCAATTCTAATTCTCAAAGTTATGTGAGTCACTGATGGTGCTGATTGAACCATCGGCCTAGTGTTTGCTGCTACTGACTCTAAGGTTACATTGTTGTCAGTTTTCAAGAATTCAAGCGAACGAGTGACTAAATCCAGGATGCTGCATTCTCCTCTTACTGAAACTTGCAAGTCCACTATTCTTGATTCTGACGTTGATTCACCTACATTTATTATTTCAATACCTACCCTTTCATTTCCATCAGATGAGCAAGAGCTAATGGCATCAGATTTCATCTGAGGTTTATTAACTTGTGCTTCGAGCATTTCATTCTTTTTACTAAGTTCTTCCACTTGAGCTTTCAAAGAACTTAAGTATTCTGTTGTATTGGCAAGAACGGATGCTTTGTCCTTCTGCAGAAGAAACACGATGAGTGAGTTACTGAAGACATAATTAAGTAAGTTGAAGTCATAATTTTTTTAACAAGCTTAATCTTTTAGATTAGATGGTCGACACATACTGGATTCAAGTCTTAGCGCCATCTGTTATTAAGAAGAATATCTACATACATGTGAGGAAGTGTGTTGAAGATATAATTGAGTAATCATACCTTTGTACCAGGTGGGAGTAATGATCTAAGTAGTTGAAAGCTATCGTTAAGCTTTTCGCGTCTTCTTCTTTCTGAAATCATGTGATGAACCTGAGTGCTAGTGGGGGCACGCGGGTTCGCCTGGATTTGTTCTTGCCTTCTCATTATATTTAAATTCCTGAAGAATGTGATGGATCTTCTCAACATGTTTTTTCGTCCAGTTCTGGCTGCTATTTGCACATTATTATTAGGACCTAAACCCGGTCTAAACCTTCTGAATGCAGTGGCCTTTGGTGTTGCCACTTGATAATGATCTGTTGGTACATTTTCTCGCGATTGGTGAGAGGACGAGGAAGAAGAAGGTGATTTCATGATAGCGAGATACGCTCTTGTCAATGCAGCATCTTCGGTTTCTACTCTAGGGAATTGAATGCCTCGAGTTTGAGTTTGAGTTAATGTCTGAATAGCTTGCTGCTGGTATGGCATGGCGGTGGCAGAAACTGGTCTTATGGTATGCTCGGAATAGGCATCCGTTCGTGGTGGTTCGGGTATATACGGCGTGCTTGCAACATTGAAGAGAAGCGATGAGTATTCTCCCGGGCTATCGAGAGAGAATGATGAAGATGATGATGGCCTATTTTGATCAACTGGCAGCAATATCTGATGATGAGGAATCCCTGATCTTGCTGCTGCTGCCGCCGCCGTTGGACTTGAGAAATATTCGGGAAACAAATTTTTCATCCCCATTTCCAAGTTTACCTTTATAATGTAAGTAGTGTTTGTGTGTTATATAAAATCTTACATATATTGTAAGAATATATTCTTGAAATAAAATAAAAGTAAGTCATACAAATTGTATAGAAAAATAATGGTCTTACTTGAGGGCTAGAAGTCATTCCAAACTCAATTTCTCCTATGCTACACCCCATACAGATAGTTATCTGAAGTTAAAAACAAAATCAGAAGAAAAAGTTTCATCATACCAACCACATTATTGTATATGGATCATGTGATCATGAAATAAATTAAACATGTACAAACCTTAATCCCAGCTTCCTGCAACATTAACCATATTTAAAGGTTAGCTTGGCTATGTTTAATGTAGTGGTGAGAAAAATAAATCTACTATTTATCACAATCAAGTATAATACCTGATAGAATTGAAGCTGCACTGGATTGGATGCATGTGATTGAAGGGCTGCAAACTGCAGCTCCATATAAGGAAGATTGTTCTTGAAAGCAAGTCCTGGAATGCGGCTGCAGGTGAATAAATTAATACACTTAGAACGATTCTCTTTAATTCTTACTTCTATTTCCCTTCATATCTAGCATAACGTTTATCTAATTACCTACCCGTTATCCATGATAAGCCATGAATGCTTATATTCTTCGAATAGCCTCTGAGCGACATAATTTTCTCCGTTGTAGATTCCACCCAACGACATGAAAGTGCTACAAAATGAATTGGAAGAAAATTATGAAAATATGGCATGTTAGAATAATGTTTTTGGGCAAGTATAATGAGTAGAGGGGATGAAGAAGTAGTCTTACTTAGAAGGTTGGAAGTATTGCCAGAGACATATGTAAGTGCAACTAAAGGACTCCATTATCTTTAAGAGAAAGACGGCGCGGTCTCCTTCTTCAAGGAAGAAGATGGAGTCCATGGAGCTCCAACAAAAAAGAAAAATGCTTACTACATGCTACAGCTTAATACAACACTTTGGTTTTCATAGTTCTTAAGCTTTGCATGTATGAAGGTACTCTGTATAGAAATGTGAAACATATTTATGTGATATGAACTCAAGAACTAAGAAGGTTTAATTTCATTTGGATCTTGACAGCTAACAGTTTTGGCTACCATTCATGTTTGGTGGTAGTTTTTTTGTGTGGGGAAGATTGAAGGAAAGATTTTGAAAAGTAATAGTACAAGGGTTGGGAGGATCCCACAATTGTATATCATCGTAAAAGGAAAATGAAAAGGACCCCACCAAACAAAACAAAACAAAAGAGTGATATGGGGGCACTACAAGTTTGAGAGAAGGTTTAAGGGGATATTGAAGAAAAGTAGTAAAGGAATGAATAATATAAGAACTTGAATTTTTCAAGGGATGAGAAAATTAGATTTGGAAAAGTAGAGGCCAGCCAAGAGGGTCGAAAAGTAATGGTCAAAGTCCACCAAGGTAGAGATTTGAATTGAGTCAAGGGAGGATGGCAGAAAGTGACCCTTAGCTTCCTAATTTTCCTTTATGTGATATTTTTGGATAATTGTCTCTCTTTTCTTCTTTAAAATTTCAGAAAGTTCTCACCTATTTGAATGCATTTTCTATCACGTTACCTAGTACATACTCCCTATGATAATTTTTAAAAAAATTGTTTTGAAAAGAATAATAACTTTGTAAATTTGAAAATAATTCAACTTAAACTTCTAAGTTTACCTTTAATGAGATCCTTTTATAGCCACATAAATGTTACTCACTCTTTTCCATGTGACATCAATTCTTTTTTGGTCTCCCAAAAAGAATGTCACTTTTCTATATTTAGAAATAATTTAACTTTATGAGATGATTTACAACTACACATTTGTATTAGATTTGTTTTGGACTACAAATTTTAAAAGTCTTTCTTTATTTCTTAAATTTCATGTCAAGTCAAATAATGACACATAAATTGGGATAGAGGGAGTAGTATGAAATATAGGGGTGTTCATGGGTCAGTTTTGATCGGTTTTTTATTAAAATTAAATCAAACAAATTTAGTCAATTTATTAATTATTAAAATCAAATCAAATATAATACATAACTACCGGTTTGGTTATTGTCGATTTGGTTCGGTTTTTAAGTAACCTAGTGGTATTTCTCTTTCTTTCTTTCATTTTTTCCATACATTTAGATTTTTTCTATCATTTTCCAACTTATAACCCGTTATTATCCTTTTTGTAACATCCCATACTTTCGGTCCATGGTTTGAATCGCTAGACGTATGTAAATAGACCCGAGCCTTGAAGATTTATGTCATAGTCACGTACGCAAATGAAGAGCTTAATATTTAAAAGGATGCGGTCTCGGAATAATTTAGGATTTAACAAGTGTGATGACGGAGATTAGAAATAATATTCTTGTATGTGCCAAAAGAGGCTACGGAGAAGTATTATATCACATGATTATGATAATGAGTATATGAAGTGTCTTAAAATGATTATTATTAAGTGATTTGAGAGAAGGAATAAATTATTTGACAATTGGTTAATTTTTATATTAAGTGGGAGACAAGGAGGATAAAATTATTAGAATAAGATAGGTGTCCATTTAACATTTCTAGATGACAGCCATAGAGGAAAGCAATTAGTGACTAATGCTTCCTATATGTGGTTGCATTTTTATAATTAGCTACTTAAAGGGGATAAGGGGACATGTGGACCCCATGAGAACTAAGTAGCTATAATATATATACTATCGCATCTTTCTCGTTTAGTAGTTACTAATTAGGAGGTTTCATTTTGCTACTTAAATTCTCTAAATGTGACCAACACCTTAAGAGTTCTCTTTGTTCATCAAATATTGGTTTAGAGCAAAACGTCCAGCAAATATTTTTGAACAAAACGTCTTGCAAACATTATTTTAAAGCAACGTTCCAGCAAATGATTATTAAAAAGGGACTGGTTCCATTAATATTTAAAGTTAACTTGTAAAGAAGGTTGATTTCATCACCATCGTGAAAGGTCGAATTCAGGTATGGTAAGGCAAATCCTTCTTTCTTTTGGCATGTTTCAAGTAACAAAACGTAAACGTAATATTGTCCCATAAATGATTCTACTCCTAGTAGTTAAGGATATTCATGCTATTCAATCCTATTGTCAAAGCATGTCTAAGTACGTTCCTGAATCCCTATTGAGGTATATGGAAAAGATGTTGGTATTCATAATGTTAATCGGAGGTGAAGTGACGTTACATCACCCCGACAAACTTATAGTGTCTTATTATCATATCATTCATGCATTACATTCATGTACATACCTTGACCTCAAAGGAGTTATAAACTCTACTATATGTATGCATTATATATATGTATAAGGAATGGAAAAAGGGATACAACGTTATATACGCACACCACCTGCAGCTGGTACAGATATACACAATGATGATTATGCCCACAGAGATCGATACGATATGATGGGATGCCCACAGAGACTTGATGGCGTTGTATACACATATGTATATGAATGACCGCATTTGCATTGTGCATGGAATTTAGGTATATTATGGTCCTCAGAGGCATTCTTCTCAGACATGACATGATAATTATGCATATTATGGCCCCTCAGAGGCATTCTCTATTGGTTGGTTGTTTCTTGTCTCATATTACTTTCAGGTCTCTATTATGCTATTTTTCATACCTGACATACTCGGTACATCAGTCGTACTGACGTCCCTTTTGTCGAGAGACGTTGCATTTCATGCCAGCAGGCTCAGGTAGACAGGGTGATGGTCCGCACTAGTAGGTTACTGATTCAGCTGATATTGGAGCACTCTACTTGTTCCAGAGTTGCAGTCTAGTCGTGGTACGATATTGTTTATATGCATAGGGGTATGGCGGGGCCCTATCCTGACCTTACGATGTCATGTACTCTTTAGAGGCTTGTAGACAAATGTCCTGTGTGTAGAAGTCGTGTATGGCCTTGTCGGCCTTGGGATGTATATGTATATAGGTTGGGTCCTTCTGTGTGCAGAATTTTACATAACACATTTCCGCGATGGGTTACCTTATAATGGCCCTCGTGGCCATGCTTAATTACGGTTAGCTGGTAAATATGTGATTAGTAGTGCTCGGTGGGTATATTCCGATTTGGGTCATTCGGAGCGGTGTATAAGTCTACAAACCGTGTCTAGTAGAGTCTTGTTTATGGGTGTTGTGCACCACACTTATAGAAATAAGGCTACAGGGCATCTAGGATGATGGTTACCTTTCTTCTTGATCTAGAATCGTGCTATATACATGAGTTGTAAGAATTCTCTTTGTAAACCTTATCGTGTTTATGATTACAACAATGCCTTTTTCCAGTAGGGTTATGATTAGCAGGGAAATTGAGGTTGGATTGAGTGTAAATGTGAGTAGTATGATCTCTATTAAGACAGATCCGTCAGAGGATATGAGTAAGTTATTTTCCCAGGCACGACTTCATCCTAGAAGCATCTGATAGAGATAGACCCTTGAGGGGTCAGGAAGCTCATAACCCATGGAGTTTATTAGTCAGGAATCGCTGATATTTAAAGAGGTCAAAGATGCCAATATCTTAGGTTCAAAGTTGTAAAGGTCGAGTGAGACCGCCCCTACCATCTTGTAATCAGTGTGGTCGAGCACATGCCGGATTATGCCGCAAAGGTACAAGGGGTTGGTTTAGTGTTGAAGCCATGGCCACAACGTTCTGAAGTGTCCCAAGTTGATGCGCAAATGTAAGGATAAGATGATTATGAGTTGTACAAATGAAAAATAGAAGACATCATTGGAAGGTTTAGTAGATTATGAAAAACTACACATTTTACAGTGACTCTTGCTGATTAGAATAAGGGAATATGTTATGTACGTGCAACCTAAATTGTAATATCGTACCTAGAATAGATTAGAAATTATCCCAGGATATCATTAATAATAATGGATTGCCATAACCGAATCATCTGAAGAGTGACCATCAGTAAATTTAAGAAGATCACGTAAAGTGATGTACCCAAAATGGTGAGCCCATGTCATTTATATAAGGATCGAGTTATCCACGGTAGTGGAAGGGGACATAAGCCTCTCGTCAGTGCGTAAAGGGCCATACCGCGTACTATTGAGAATTATATGTATCCATGTTAGTAAGCTAAGGCATGCTATAGGTATTGGACTAGAAGATCTTCGGCTCCATTGTGCAACATGTTACAATTCTAAATAGCATATGTATAACAATAGCTTGTTAGGGGCAGTTGAGGACGAGAACTATGGAACAATCAAAGAATGGTTGTAAGAAATACAAAAACAGTTAATACGTATGAATGGAATAGTATGATCAAGTATCAAGGCAGAAATATTTTTCGTTTAATGATGAGTAGAAGGAAGGATTACAACAAGAAGGATAAAGGTGAATGATATTATAGTTATGCAGGTTTCACAATGGTATGATTATTCTAGAACACCATAAGGACCAATGGTAGATGAGGGACAATAAGAACTCTTCGGCCAAAGGTGACGAACCTCTAATGTTCAGCAAGATAGTATGAGAAGTACTTTGAGATAAGGGATCCCCCAAGGCAACTTGAAATGGAAATATAAAGGTAAGACGAATGAGCACTCGGTCTATAGGAGATCTAATAATGATAAGACAAGAAAGCTTGACAAGTCATTGACTAATGTAACACCGTTAATTTGATCTAAACATACGAAGAATTTGTTCCACAACATATGCAATCATACCTCTCAGAAAGTAGGTAAACTGAGGTAACAATGAGTAAAGCTCGAGATTAGTGCCTAAACAGGTGGAAAAGGGCCAATGACGTCTATGGGTATAAGGTAGACATTAAAGATATACGTCAAGAGATAATGACATTATAATGAAGATAAAATGTTAGGACAATACAGATGTCTATGGGCATTTTTTAAATGACCAAAGATTCTACGAGATAGATAAAGTAATGGGTTTATAGCTTAACGAGATCAAGGAATTTTTTCCCAAAGCGCCATTGACAGAAGTCTTAGCAATGAGGCAAGTGAAGGAATTCAAATCTAAGTGTAATGACCAGGCTTGGATATAGTAGGCCAACGTCATGTAATGCAAATTCTCCAGAATCTTCCACGTATAGAATAAGGGAATAAGTTAACAACTCATCCTTTAAGGGATAGTGACGCTAATGATTGGAATCAAGAGCTATGTTTGAGATTACGTACGTATACCAGAATATTTTGGAATTAAGAAGAGTATGAAAAGTAAGAAAATGAGTTAATAAGTGTCAAAAGAAGTAAAGAAATGAAGTTGTTTATAATTACGAGTAGTGAGAAAGTACGAAAAAAAAGGGATTCATTTCAGACCATGAATGAGAGTTAACTACGATGATACGCGCACTTCAGATTCGATGACATTGTCCATAAAGTGTCAATGGTTGAGAAACTACAAATATAAGAGTTTTTATCACACTAGTTAGTAAACAAAGCTAAGTTGACAATAGAATAATTCACCCACAAGCAGCTTGACAAATGTGAGGACTAATGAGAGAAGTTGACCTGAGGGAACGCATCATTTAGCTAAGTGGGATGCGATTGGAGGATCCAAATAGTGATAACCCTATGACTCAGAATACAGTAGGGTCATCCCTCATACTGGAAGAAAAGGAACGTCATGATGAAAATCCTATTTTTAGATAAGATTAGGAAGATATTTAACAAAAGGGAACCGCAACCTTCGATTATAATGGGAGAGGGACCCTTAGGTGGAAGGTCCATTTGTGTGTTCCCAGTGTAGCAGGATTACGAGACAAGATTATGACAGAGGGCCATTGCTCATGATATTCCATTCACCCTGGATCTACTAAGATGTATCATGATCTCAAAGGTATGCATTGGTGAAACGATATAAAGAGGAATATTACGGAGTTTGTAGCTCAGTGTCTTAAGTGTCAACAAGTAAAAGTAGAGCATCAAAAACCCGGTGGCGTAACTCAGAACATTGAGATCCCGATGTGGAAATGGGAAATAATTAATATGGATTTCATTATGGGTTTGCCCCGCTCTTATCATAAGTTTGATTCTATTTGGGTGATTGTTGATAGACTGACCAAATCAGATTATTTCCTAGTGGTCAAAATTACCTACACATCCGAGGACTACGTAAAGTTGTACGTTAAGGAGATTGTTCACCTTCATGGTATACCTATTTCTATTATATCTGACCGAGGTGTGCAATTCACAGCTAATTTCTGGAGATCATTTCAAAAGAAAGGTTTGGGCACTCAAGTCAATCTTAGCACAACTTTTCACTCTCAGACAGACGGACAGGTCGAGTGTATGATTCAAATGCTCGAGGACATGCTACGAGCTTTTCTATTGGACTTTAAAGGAAGTTGAGATGATCATTTACCCATTATTGAATTTACATACAATAACAATTATCATGATAGCATTAAAATGGCTCTATACGAGGCTTTGTATGGACGAAAATGTAAGTCTCCTATCGGATGGTTTGAAGTAGGCAAATCAGAATTATTTGGGCCTGACCTAGTGCACCAAGCCATAGAAAATGTGAAGCTTATATAAGAATGGTTGTTAACCGCTCAGAGTCGTCAGAAGTCATATTCAGATGTGTGACGGCGGGACCTAGAGTTATAAGTGAATGATTGGGTCTTCTTGAAGATTTCTCCTATGAAGGATGTAACGAGGTTTGGGAAAAAGGGAAAGCTCAGCCTAAGGTATATTGGACCATATCTCAAAATTTGACGAATCGGCCAAGTGGCTTACGAATTAGACTTGCCTTTAGAGTTAGAGTTTGTTCATCTGGTTTTTCATGTTTCTATGTTAAGAACGTGTGTTGGGAATCCTTCCCGAATTGTACCGATTGATGATGTGAAAGTTACAGAGGACTTATCATATGAAGAGATTCATATTGCTATCTTTGATCGACAAGTCCGTAAGTTGAGCACTAAATAAATAGCCTCCGTGAAAATCCTATGGCGGAATAAGAATGTAGAAGAAATAACGTGGGAGGCGGAAGAGGAGATGAAGCACAAATATCCATACTTATTTCAGACCAACGTCGATGTTCTGAGAGAAACATAGGGTGAGTTCTATTTCAGACTATTAGCATTAATGCTTGATGACCATATGGGGTCTGACATAAGGATAAATGTGATATTATATGGAACGTGAAGCGGTGATGTGTTTTCTGACTACGTGACGGAAATTAGATATGTCACCCCAACATTCGAGGATGAATGTTTCTAAGGGGAGAAGAATGTATCATCCCGTACTTTTGGGCCATGGTTTGAATCGCTAGACGTATGTAAATAGACCCGAGCCTTGGAGGATTTATGTCATATTCACGTACGCAAATAAAAGAATGCGGTCCCATAATAATTTAGGATTTAACAAGTGTGACGATGGAGATTAGAAATAATATTCTTGTATGTGCCAAAAGAGGATACGGAGAAGTATTATATCACATGATTATGATAATGAGTATGTGAAGTGTCTTAAAATGATTATTATTACATGATTTGAGAGAAGTAATAAATTATTTGACAATTGGTTAATTTTTATATCAAGTGGGAGACAATGAGGATAAAATTATTAGCACAAGATAGGTGTCCATTTAACATTTCTACATGACAGCCATAGAGGAAAGCAATTAGTGACTAATGTTTTCTATATGTGGTGGCATTTTTATAGTTAGCTACTGAAGGGGATATGGGGACATGTGAACCCCATGGGAACTAAGTAGCTATAATATATATACATATATATATACTATCGTATCTTTCTCGTTTAGTAGTTACTAATTAGGAGGTTTCATTTTGCTACTTAAATTCTCTAAATGTGACCAGCACCTTAAGAGTTCTCTTTGTTCAGCAAATATTGGTTTAGAGCAAAACGTCCAGCAAATATTTTTGAACAAAACGTCTTGCAAATATTGTTTCAAAGCAACATTCCAGCAAGTGATTATTAAAAAGGGGTTGGTTCCGTTATTATTTAAGGTTAACTTGTAAAGAAGGTTGATTTCATCACCATCGTGAAAGGTCGAATTCAGGTATGTTAAGGCAAATCCTTCTATCTTTTGGCATGTTTTAAGTAACAAAATGTAAACGTAATATTGTCTCATAAATGATTCTACTCCTAGTAGTTAAGGATATTCATGTTATTCAATCCTATTGTCAAAGCATGTCTAAGTACGTTCCTAAATCCCTATTGAGGTATATGGAAAAGATGTTGGTATTCATAATGTTAACCGGAGGTGAAGCGACGTTACATCACCCCGACAAACTTATAGTGTCTTATTATCATATCATTCATGTATTACATTCATGTACATACCTTGACCTCAAAAGAGTTATTTACTCTACTATATGTATGCATTATATATATGTATGGGGAATGGAAAAAGGGATACGGCGTTATATACGCACACCACCTGTAGCTAGCACAGATATACACGATGGTGATTATGCCCACAGAAGCCGATATGATATGATGAGATGCCACAGAGGCTTGATGGAGTTGTATACGCATATGTATATGAATGACCGCATTTGCATTGTGCATGGCATTTAGGCATATTATGGCCCCTGAGGCATTCTACTCAGACATGACATGATACTTATACATATTATGGCCCTCAGAGGCATTCTTCACTGGTTGGTTGTTTCTTGTCTCATGTTACTTTCACGTCTCTATTATGTTATTTTTCATGCCTGACATACTCGGTACATCAGTCGTACTGACGTCCATTTTTTCGGGGGATGCTGCATTTTATGTCCGCAAGCTCAGGTAGACAGAGTGACGGTCCGCATTAGTAGGTTGCTGGTTTAGCTTATATTGGAGCATTCTACTTGTTCCAGAGTTGCAGTCTAGTCGTGGTATGATATTTTTGATATGCATAGGGGTATGGCGGGGCCCTGTACCGACCTTACGATGTCACGTATTCTTTAGAGGCTTGTAAACAGATGTCCTGTGTGTAGCAGTCGGTTATGGCCTTTTCGGCCTTGGGATGTATATGTATATAGGTTGGGTCCTTCTTGGTGCACAATTTTACATAACACATTTCCAGTTTATTATTCCCATGTGTCAGTAGGTTACCTCGTGACGGCCCTCGTGGCCATGCTTAATTACGGTTAGCTGGTAAATATGTGATTAGTGGTGTCCGACAGGTAGGGTCTGGGTGCCTGTCATGGCCCTCCGGTTTGTGTCGTGACACTTTTATTGTTCGAGCTACAATTTTCTTGTATTATGAAGAATATATATTAAGATCTATAAGTTTTAATCAAGTGAATAAAGTTTATAAGAAATACAATTTTTTTAGATAATCTCATAGTTAATTCTTTGAATAAATGAGTTCGCATTCATGAATTTCGTTTAACAAATGGGCTGAAGATGTAAAGTTCATTAGCCTATTAGAGATAAAAAATAATTGATGAATAAGTAAACAAAGTATTTGAAATTAATAATAAAAATTAATACTATATATATAATTATAAAAATTATGTATATAATTTATCAGTTTTTTCCTCAGTTTGTTTATAATAAAATCAAAACAAATCAAATATTATTTATTTAAAAAAATTTAAAACCCAAACACCTATCGATTTATTTAATTGGTTTGATTAGAATTGCGGTTTGTATCGATTTTTAGTCAAACCGTGGGATGCCCATAATGAAATGTTTAAGAGACCTTAAACTTCAAATGTCTTGTAGTAACATAAATATTATAACATACTTACAATCACAAATGATAGAATATCTACATATTCTTGTATGTCTTTACATTTGGTTAGTTAATATTCTAATTGTAATTAGTTACCTAGTTTGTAGCCTAACTTGTACTATATATATTATACATCATAATGAATGAAAGACAGGGAACATATTCCTTTATGGTATCAGTTAAACCCTAAACCTAAAACGTACCCTAAGTCATCGGCTGCCCCCCCTCCCCCCGTCGTCGCCCTACTCCGCCATCTTCATCTCTTCTATTTTTCTCGAAAACCTCCCTCTCTCTAAATTTCATCATGCTCTTGCCGTTAATATCATCAAGAATTTCATTCTCATAACTCTTGAGATGGAAAACTTTCAGTATTCATCTTGGCGGAATTATTTAAGATTCATTGTCGTGTGTACAAAGTCATTGATCACATCATTCCTCCTAAACCCAAGCCAAACAACGAAAATATGATGGTTTTGATGAAGAACTTTGGTCACGATTAGATGCGATTGTTTTACAATGGATCTACGACACAATCTCGAACGATCTCTTGCATATAATCGTCGAAACCGACGCTACTGCACGACAAACATGTGAGAGGTTAGAGAACATTTTTCATGATAGCAATACCCAACGTGCCTTGTATTTAGAAAATCATTTTAAGGACATTCAACAGAACGATTTTCCAAATGCATCGGCCTATTGTCAAGAACTTAAAATGATTGCCGATCAACTCTCCAATGCCGGTGTGCCGGTCACGAATCAAAGGTTGGCCATGCAATTAATTGTGAGGTTAAATGAAAATTATGATGGCATTGATACAATCCTCCAATAAACCACTATGTTGCCTCCATTCTATGAGTCCCGTTTGAGACTTATCCTTGAAAAAATTCGAAAAGCCAAGCGTGCAACAGTTAACACTAGAACCACTAACACAACCATCCACACCACCAGCGCACCTTGCGATGAAAGAGGCTCGGCTTACGTTCAGCAGTATCGGCACTCCACTTACTCGAAACGAGGTCAGCATACCCGAAATAACAACAAAGGCAAAAATTCCGGCAAAGGCCGTAGTGGCAACAACAACAATGGTGGACGGGGACAACCACAACAGTCCGACAACCACTCACAGCGGCAGCCGCAGTGGAAGTAGCCTCCACAGTAGTTGCGTACCAACCGTGGGCAGCGTGGGGAAAACAAGCTTGGGCTACTCCACCATGCCCCTATCTGACCTCCTTCTAGGCCCGTCCTCCATATAGAAACCCCAGGCCATAATTCTCGAGGTGCACCCACAACAAGCATACAGTGCACATGCTCCTTCTTCCTCAACTTACGCACCAACGGATATTGAGGCGGCAATGCACATGATTTGTCTCAATGTTCTGGATGAAAATTGGTACATGAATACCAGTGTAACATCTCATATGACGGCATCTTAAGGTACTCTCTTGCCTTATTTCAATACGAGTAATTTAAACTGTAATGTTATTATTGGTAGTGAACAAGGCATTCTCATTCGAGGTTATGGACAATCATCCCCCTACCCCCCACCACATCCCCTATTCAATTTAAACAATGTCCTCTATGTTTCAAAACTTATCAAAAATTTGATCTATGTGCAACATTTCACAACCGACGATAGTGTTTTCCTTGAATTTGATCCTTTTGGTTTTTCTGTGAAGGACCTTCATACAGGGATGCGACTAATGATATATGATAGCATTAGGGATATTTATCCTATCACCACCACCATCGGCCCTCACGCCTTCTCTCCATCAACCTTTACAGCTATTTCATTTGTTCTATGGCATAATAGATTGTGACATCCGGAAGACTCTATTTTATGCTCCCTTAGCAAAAATAATTATTAATTGTAAACATTTGTCTTGCCCTACTATTTGTGAATCTTGTGTTTTTGGGAAACATGTCACATTGCCGTTTTATTCTTTATCCTCTAGCTCTTTGATGCCATTTGATATCATACATAGTGATTTATGGTCTTTTCCTATTTTAAGCATGGTTGGGCATCAATATTATATTTTGTTTTTGGATGATTATTCTAACTTCCTATGAACTTTTTCGATAGGCAATAAGTCTCAAGTCTATTACATTTTCTCATCCTTTAGTGCTTTAATTAAGACACAATTTGAGAAGAATATCAAATGTTTTCAATGTGACAATGGGAGGAAATTCGACCATGCACAATTAAAACTATTTTGCACCAAAAATGATCTTGTTTTTCATTTTTCATGCCCTCACACCTCTCCAAAAAATGGCAAAGCCGAACGAAAAATAAGAACCTTAAATAACTTAGTTCGTGCCCTCCTTGCTCACGCCTCCATGCCCCCTTCCTTTTGGCATCACGCTCTATCAATGACAACTTATCTCTTGAATATTCTCCCAAACAAGTATCTCAAACACAAGTCCCCGACTCAAGTTCTCTATCTTTGGGATCCTTCCTATAAGCACTTACGAACGTTTGGGTGTTTATGCTATCCTCTTCATCATTCCACCAAAATTAATAAACTTCAACCTCGTTCTAACTCGTGTTTGTTCCTGGGTTACCCACCTAATGATCAAGGTTATAACTGTTATGATATGTCAAGACGAAAATAATCATTTCTAGGCATGTCATATTCGATGAGTCCCTATTCCTTTTTGCCAACCTACACTCTACATCTCCGGATTCTTATAAGTTCTTAAACGATAGCTTAAACCCCCATTTGATTCATCATTTGCAAAATCCATCACTCCCACTACACCAAATAGACCACGTCACACCTCTAAGCCCACAGTAGAACCAGCCGACACCACTCCAGCCCATTATAACACCTACATGGACCATGACAACTCGTGTCATGCACGGTATTTTTCAACCAAAACGACAATTCAATTTGTCGACTTCGGTTATCCCTTCACCTCTTTCTCACAACCCAAAAAATGCCTTGTCTGATCTAAATTGGAAAACTGCCATATTAGATAAATAAATGCTCTTATTGAAAATAAGACGTGGGGTCTAGTGCCCCGTCCTTCTGATGCTAATGTTATTCGTTCTATGTGGTTTTTTTACATAAAAAGAAATCTGATGGTTCCTTTGAGCGGCATAAGGCACATCTTGTAGGTGATGGCATGTCTCAACAGGTTAGCATGGATTGTGCTAAAACTTTCAGCCCAGTGGTGAAATCGGCAACTATTCGTACTGTTCTCAGCATTGCTTTGTCCAAATCATGGCATATTCATCAGCTTGATGTTAAAATGCCTTCTTGCATGGTGAACTTTATGAAACTACGTACATGCATCAACCTATGGGATTTAGGAATCCAGTTCATCCAGATTATGTGTGTCATTTGAAGAAATCACTTTATAGACTAAAATAGGCTCCTCGTGCATGGTATCAATAGTTTGCTAATTTTGTATCCTCTATTAGCTTTTCACATAGCAAATATGATCATTCATATTTTATCTATAGCAAGGGTAATGGCATGACATATATTCTATTATATGTTGATGATATCATACGCAGTGCCTCTTCTAATGCACTTTGCTAATCTATGATGTCACTCCTTACTTCTGAATTTGCTATGAAGGATTTGGGCCCCCTAAGCTATTTTTTGGGCATTTCCATTACGAGACAGGCAAGTGGCTTATTTCTTTGTCTGAGAAAATATGCCGAGGAGATTCTTGACCGAGTCGGCATGACTTCTTGTAAACCTGCTCCAATACCGGTTGACACTAAATTTAAACTTAGTGCCTCTTCGGATTCTCCATATGTAGACCCCACTCACTATCGCAGTTTAGCATAAGCATTACAATATCTCACTTTCACGAGACCATATATAGCTTATGTCGTGCAACAAATATGCTTACATATGCATGACCTGAATGATGAACATATAAATGCTCTCAAATGAATTTTGCTATATGTACAAGACACTCTCCATTTTGGCTTGCACTTGTACAAGTCCTCAGTCTCTGGTCTCACCTCCTACACTGATGCTGATTGGGATGATGTCCTGACACTAGACGATCCACTTTGGGTTACTATGTTTTCCTCGAAGATAACTTGCTTTCTTGGTTTTTTAAACAACAACCTACTTTGTCTCGGTCTAGTGCCAAAGCCGAGTACAGAGGCGTAACGAATGTTGTTTCCAAGTCTTGTTAGATACGTAACCTTCTGTTGTAACTTCACTATCCAATCCGCAAGGCTACATTGGTTTACTATGACAATGTAAGTGCGATATATCTTTTCCGCAATCTCGTTCAACATCAGCGCACTAAACACAAATGAAATGTATATTCATTTTGTCCATGAGAAAGTTGCTCGTGGACTAGTTCGTGTTCTTCATGTCCCTTCTCGGTATCAAATTTCTGACATCTTTACTAAAGGACATCCGTGCATACTCTTTGATGATTTTCGATCCAGTCTCAGCGTATGAGAACCTCCCGCTTCAACTGCGGGGTGTGATAGAATATCTACATATTCTTGTATATCTTTTATATTTGGTTAGTTAATATTCTAATTGTAATTAGTCAAATTAGTTACCTAGTTTGTAGCCTAACTTGTACTATATATATTATGCATCATAATGAATGAAAGACATTTAACATATTCCTTTAACAAATTCCAAAAATCTTCAATATTTTTTCAAACATTGTTTCTGTTCAAACTTTACCACATGAATTAAAAAGGAGAGATTTCTTTTTGTCGTACTTTTAGAATTAATGAGTGATGCACCTTTTTTGTATATACCATCTATAATTTTAAGAGATTTAAGTAATTATCATCACATTTTGTAAAATCAAGACAGAGTAGGACCAAGACAGAATACTTGGAGTATAAGTTCGGTAACGGAAGCGACCTTGAGCCAGGTGTGGAGGTGAGGCTTGGTACTTAGGTCATTTCAAAGAAAGAAAGCTTCAAGTATCTCAGGTCTATTATCCAAGGGGATAGAGAGATTGATGATGATTTCACACATCGTATTGGGGTAGAGTGGATAAAATGAGGCTCGTATCTGGAGTCTTATGCGACAAAAAGGTGCCATCAAAACTTAAAGGCAAGTTTTTAGGGCGGCGGTTAGACCGACTATGTTGTATGGGGCGGAGTTTTGGCCAGTCAAGACTTCGCACATCCAAAAGATGAAAGTTGTGGAGAAGATGATGCTTAGATGGATGTGCAGGCATACAAGGAGGGATAGGATTAGAAATGATGATATTCAGGATAGAGTGAGAGTGGCTTGGGTGGAGGATAAGATGCGGGAAGCGAGGTTGATATGGTTTGGGCATGTGCAGAGGAGAGAAACAAATGCCCCAGTGCGGAAGTGTGAGAGGTTGGATATGGACGGATTCAGGAGGGATAGAGGTAGGCCGAAGAATATTGGGGAGAGGTGATTAGACGGGATGTGGCGCATGTGCAACTAACTGAGGACATGACCTTAGATAGGGGGTTGTGGAGAACACGGATTAGGGTAGAAAGGTAGTAGGTAGTCGAGCGTAGTCCTACTTACGCTTGTTAATTGGTAGTTGCAGTGTTATTATTGTAGGCCCGCTTAGTCTATTATACTAATTGGCGCAGTATTACTTTATAGTCCCTGTAGTTTGATTTCTGATGCTATGTGCCCTTTAGCGTACTTTGTTTAGCTTATTTACCTGCGCTAGTTACTGCTTACTTTTTCGGAAGCGCTATCATGGCCTATTCACTTTTGATACTAGCATTTTCATATTGCTTTAAATTTTTTCTGACTGGGTCTGACCATTGATCTTGCTTTGCTTTTGTTGTTGCTTTTCTTGTGCTTGTGCTTGTGCTTATACTCTGTCTTGAGCCGACGGTCTCTCGGAAACAACCGCTCTACCTACCAAGGTAGATGTAAGGTCTGCGTACATTCTACCCTCCCCAGACCCGTTGTGGGATTTCACTGGATATGTTGTTGTTGTAGTATTTTGTAAAATCAGTTTAGCTACGTGACCTAGCACTTCTCTTTTGCTAAGAATTTTAGTAACAACACGTGATAACATAAACGCTCTTAGTTTTTTCCTAATTAAAAAGAAAGTTATGAAGTAGAAAACCAAAATGTACCTCATGGCGACAAAATACAACTCTTCTATAAGGTAATCTTTAGATAAAATTGTCGACTGAATAATTTTCAAATTTTAGTTATTATATTTAGGGGGTAGGGAGCAGAGGGTAGAGGATCGGTTGATGGGCTGTCATTTCACAAAGTGCTTTAAGGGAAAATGATCTAACTGATTAAGTTCCAAATTACCCTTTTTAGCAATATTTTAAAAATTTTATCTAACATACCAATAATTTACAAAACATAGCAATTCCTTTAGTTTAGATTTTTATTTGGTAAATCTCTTCCCAATTATTTGGAACAGAGTTAGACAGATTCGAATCTAATAGGCCGTTATTTGAAGTGCTTACAAAATTTACTAAAAGACGACCATATAGAGCATACCTCTCTACATAGGGTTGCCCTGCAAAAAATATTTGTGTGTGTGAGTGGGGTTGACATACACAATTACACAAATTGTAATCCAATTGATTTTTCCACCAACATCGGCCTTCCCCAAAAATCCATAGTCGGCAACATTTTGGACAGATTTTTTCCCGACGAAACTCTCCTAGTCTTCTTCTTTTTCTTTTTGCGGTGGTGGTGGACTGGTGGTGAAATGATTGTATGTCGGGCTGTATAACGAATATAAATCGTTCTATGTCACGTGTATTATTGTACATAAATTAACATATACAAATGATATATCTTATATGTAGTGTTGTATATGCATCTCGTATATAACAACAACAACATATTCACTGAAAATCTCACAACGTGGGTTTGGGATCTCGTATATAAATCATTATATATAGTGGCATACATATGACATACATGTGACACATAAGTGATACATATTGTGTATGTTTGGCGTATGATACATCCCTATATGTTTATGTCTTATGAATATCAATGTATGTCAGATGTATTTCAAATTTGTATAGCAGTTAGAGTATGTATGTATTTAAGTATGAAGACTAGGATATGTATGTATATATAATATGTTTTGGATAAAAACTGTTTCTAGTTGCTTAAAAATAAATAATCTCGCTTGTTATCAGAGGTATTAATAGTGCTATTTATGAAAATTCTCCTGTGCTTTAATCATTTTCTTTTACTAAAATACTTCCTTAAATCATTTTCTAAAAATGGATTTTTTAAAAATATAGAAAATAATAGATGTCTTGTTAAAAGATCGGCAATCCTTTCAAGTAAATAATTCCAAGTAATTTTTTTATTATATAAATCTTCTTAAATATTGAAACAACACAAATTTACATATCGCGGATTTATTTTAATTTGAATCAAATAGAGGTATACGTAAAGTAAACGCAAATTAGTATAACCTTAAGGGAGGTTACGCAAACACTCTTACTCCAATTGCTGATATGTGTTGACTTGAGGTAGTCTTAAATTTAGCTTCTTAACCTAATATTTTTATTAGTTTATTTAAAAACAATAGCTCCCAAATTGTGTTTGAACCTGACTAGAATGATCCAATGGATATAAGTATAACTAATTCCTAGAACTTTCTCTAGCTTTCTACTTGTCAATGATCCTGACAAAGAATGAAGATTTAGTTCACATATTATAAGTTGGTGGCAAGAGGAAAAAGAGTATCTAAGTTAAGTTGGTCTATAATTAAAAATTGTTTATACATAAGAATTTTATTGTATTGGGCGCAATTGTTCCTCTCTTTTTCTATTATTGAGATAATAGCATTTTGACCCCTCAATTATTAAAAACTTTTAAGTTTGGTCCTTATAATGTATGTTTAAGGGAAAAGGGTTAAATTTACCCTCCAACTATGCTTTATAGTTTAAAATTGTCATCCGTCAAATTTTTGAATCAAAATTGCCCTTCCCGATAGCATACTTATTAAATTTGCCCTTTTCACTAACAGATAGGTGATTAGGACTCATTATCAGTCCACATAGGCGCCATGTGTGTAAATAAAATTATTTTCCGTTAAATAATGCTAGTATAAACACATAAATTGGTCTTCTTGAACGTAGATCGTGTATCACATTAGGGTTCTTCATTTCAACCCCCATTTTCATCTTCTACCCGCCTTCTTCTTCAACCCAAATTTCTATTAGTGTTCTTAATTTCAGCCTTCATTTTTCTCTCCTACCAGCCTTCCTCTTCAACCCAAATTTTGTTGTTTCCTTTAAAAAATGTCAAAGTGAGTTGTTCTTCACAAAAAAGGTGCAATTGTGATATGATTGCGAATCAATTTATTTCGGCGACTGCATCTAATCCTGGAAGGAAATTCTTCAAATTCCCCAGGCCTAAGGTAACTAATGTTTATGTAATTCTTCAATTTACTTCGACGACTCTTCCTGCGTTTGGGTCATTTTTTGGACTGATTTTGTTGTTGATTCATGCTTCATTTTTTGTTTACAGAGAAGTTCTTGTGGATATTGGCAATGGGAAGATGAAGAATACTCCAAAAGTTTTTTCGGTCAATTAATGTCGTCATTCTCGTGCGATTAACTCTCAAGCCATAGCGAACAAGAATAGCCAAACCAACCCAGCTGGCTGATTGGATACATTTAAGAATGAAATAGCAGATCTTAAGAATGAAACAGATAAGTTGAAAGAAGAAATAGTTGTGTTGCAGGGTATAAATTAAGCTGAAATGAACAAAATTTTAAATATGCGCGTGTTTATGATGATTTTATGAGCGTTATTTATTGGATTTGTTGCGACGTCGATTATGAAATGAATATGAATTTGTAGCTTCAGGATGAAGTTTAATGTGGTGTTTATGATTAAGTACTAGTAGCTATGAACTAAATTCATGTTTGTACCCTATTGTGCCATTAAATCTAGTGGTTAGCTCACCATTTATGACATTTTGTGCTATGTTATGAACTAAGTCATGTTAGTGACATTTTGTGCTATGTTATGAACTAAGTCATGTTAGTGACATTTTGTGCCCATGTTATGAATTAGTAGCTATCCAACTAAAATATGGTGTGAATCCTAAGGGAGGCTATGCTGATGAAATCTTAAGCACTAATTTTTAAAAATAAAAATTCTCAATCCGTTAAAAGTGGAAAGATGCTCCTATGCACATAGTTCTTTTAGTTTATATTTCTAAGTTAAGAATATCGAACCCAGTATAGTTACCCTAATGTGTACAAATTGTAGATCAACAACTTTTTTCTCCTTTTCACTAGCATTGCATTAGATGATAGCAACAATTTATAATGATTCACACTAATTCACCATTTAGTATAAAATGATTGAGTACAAAAAACACTTATCATGATAGCAACAACTTATAATGGTAGTAGTGGATTCAATTCACACTAAATTACCAAAACAAAGGCACTAAACTGGTATAAAATACACTAAAACAATCTGAACAGATTCACACTTGAAACTAAATCACCAAAACCAAGACACCAAACTAGTATAAAATGCAACAACAAAAAACCTGGACCGGTTCATTAAGAGGTTCAAAGTGTCAACAAATAGAAACACCAACACTTGGGTGTGAGATTCACATAAATATGGAGTTTAGGATGTCACATAACCACAAAAGCAGTCGTAAATTCTAACATGACATCTATTATCACCGCCCAACTAAATGTTTACCAAAAGACAAATCAAAGTTGTTAATTGTATTATTACATTAGTAAATTCATCCTTCACAAAAAACATTCTTCACTAATAAGTCTTCATCATGTTTGGGACTTCCCATTCCCCTTCCTTGTCTTCATCTTCTCTATTGCCACCCTCAGCTGATTTCCTGTAACAACAGTCTTATTTTGCCAAGTTAGCTTTGGCGGTTGATAAGGCAGGTCGGTTGGCTGACTCATTCCAATAGAATCACCAACAAATGAGATTCTTCTTATTGGTGTAGGTAATGGTTGCTTCATCATGTCAAGTATCCTAGTATTAGATTCAGAAAATGACATTGGCCCTAGTGATAGATCTGATTCATCAGATGGAAAACTACTTGGGAAATTAACGTCAGATTCTAGCACTGTTGTGCAGATGCTGCTACCCTTAAACCTCTTAACAATTGGCATATGTGGTGGAGAATGTGTACCATCTTCAACATCACTTGTCTTATCCACCAACCTTGATTGTGCATCAACTTGTTTTTATTTATTTTTCTGTCATTACACAAAATTAAATTAGTTAATTGTACTTGTTGTAAACATAAGAAACAAGCTGATAGCATGTGTTTAAAGTTTTACCGTAGCACATCCCCTTGCATTGTGTCCAGTTTGATGACATGTAGAACATGTCATATGTTTTTCATTCCTTGAAAAAGATCATTCACCTTGTCTTTTCAAGTTTTCATTCCTCACTCTTCCTCTCTTAACTTGAGGTCTACTAGTCATCATATATATTTTTGGTGGTTTCATATCATGACTCTGCTCATATTTCCAGAATTTTGATCTTCTAACTGGTTGAAGTTTGTGTGAGTAGACTGACAAGTAGGTTGTCTTATTATAATAGGGGTAAAAGGCTCCTTCAGCAATAAGATTCTTGTTTCTATGCTTGTATGCTCTTATAGCACGAGGTCATGGGATTCCACTAAGAAATAGACAAAGGAACATTTATTTTAGTCAACAAGAAACAAACAAGACCAAATGGGGGACCACATAATAAAGAAATGTACAAAGTAAATTTTCAACACAAAAAATAAATGAAAAAGACTTTAATAGCAGTGAGTGTCCCACTAAAAGGGACCAACTGCATATTCAATTCAGATTTTATACATCCAAGGTGTTCATTTCAACATAAAAAATAATCAAAGTGCATATTTATTTCAACAACCAAACCTAATACAATTTTTTGCAACCCTAAACCACCTATATACATACATAATGATGCTTGGTAAAAGTTCAAATCATACTAAATTCTTGAATGGAACAAAATCAACCAACAAATCATTAATGTTGACCTTTGTTACTCCTTCATCTAACTCTCTACTTATGTAAACACTACAAATTGCTAACTTCTCCATCTTATTTCTCACACACACATACTGTTTTTTCTTGATAGATTCATGTTTTCTCTATTCAACTTGACCAACCAATAATTACAAAAAAATAATAACCAGAACTAGTGTTTATCTTATTAACAGATGGAAAAAAAGACTAGATCAACAATAAACACAAAGACAAAAAAAGAGTTCAAGAACAAGATCAATTTAAATTGAAGAACTTTAGCAATGTGACGATCCGTCTTGTGAAAGATACGGATTCAAACAACAAAAACGCGGAAACTAAAATAACAAGAAAATTGGAGATAAGAATAGAGGGATAGAAGCAAAACCCAAAGAGTAATGATTCTATGGACAAACTTAGGTATATGAAACTTAAATCCTCCCAATTGAAATCAACCCTAAGAACCTATACTATTTGATCTTCAACAAAGAGTAATTCAAATGAATCCACAAATTCATAACTCTATATGAATATCAATAGAAAGAGTTTCAATAGGATCACAGATGGGTTGAGGCAATGGAGGCAGAAATCAAAGCATTGGAGAACAATGGAACCTGGAAGCTGGTCACTCTACCAGAGGGAAAGAAGGCTATAGGATGTAAGTGGGTATACAAGATAAAGTACAATCTAAAGGAGGAGTTTAATTATCAAGAGACTTTTTCACCAGTTGTAAAGATGACAACAGTAAGGGTTGTGATTTCCATTGCAGCAGCACAACATTGGACAATCCATCAGATGGATGTATACAATGCATTCCTGCAAGGAGACTTGTTTGAAGAAGTGTACATGGAAGTTCCAGAAGGATTTGATGTCAAGAAAAGGAAGAGACATGTATGCAGATTGTTGAAATCTCTCTATGGGCTAAAACAGGCATCAAGACAATGGAACATCAAGTTGACTACAACTCTTGTCTCATCTGGTTTTCAGCAGAGTCATAGTGACTATTCTTTTTTCACCAAGCAGAAAATAGTAGTATTGTAATAGTGTTGGTGTATGTTGATGACTTGTTGATCACTGGAAATTATCCAATATTAATTCAGTCCACTAATGAGATACTGCAGTCCACTTTCAAGATAAAGGATCTAGGGGAGCTTAGATACTTTCTTGGCATTGAGTTTGCAAGAAATTCACAGGGCATCCTCATGCACCAGAGGAAATATGCTCTGGAGCTTATATCAGATATGGGACTTGCATGTACAAAGCCTGCATCTTCTCATATGGATATGAATCAGAAGCTTACAACCTGTGAGTTTGACAGACATATAGCTAATGCATCATATTCAGGCCCTATATCAGGAGAAAATCCTGATTCTGGGCTATCAGATCCTAGTGTTTACAGAATATTGGTTGGAAGGCTATTATATTTGACAACTAACATACCATACATTGCATTTGTTATGCACTGTCTGAGCCAGTTTATGCATGCATCTAAGAAGTCACACATGGAAGCAGGTTTCAGAATTGTCAGATATATCAAGCAAGCACTAGGGCTAGGAATTCTAATGTCCAATACAAGTACTTCTCAACTCAAGGTGTTTTGTGATGCAGATTGGAGGGCTTGTGTTAATAGTAGAAGATCAGTCATTGGCTACCTGGTAATGCATGACTCATCACCAATCTCATGGAAGTCAAAGAAGCAGGACACTATCTCCAGAAGCTTTGCAGAGGCATAATACAGGGCTATGGCAGCCTCAGTAGCAGAAGTGGTGTGGATCACAGGCCTATTTCAGGATCTTGGTGTGGAGATTCAGACTCCAATATCAGTGCACACAGATAGCAAATATGTTATTCAGATTGCGGCCAATCCAGTGTTCCATGAAAGAACAAAGCATATTGACATTGATTGTCATTTCATTAGGGAGAAAATACAAACATGATTGATCAACACAGTTTTTTTGCCTTCTATTGGCCAACCAGCTGATTTACTTACAAAGGCACTTGGTAGACAACAACATGATGTTTTCTTGTCCAAGCTAGGAATGAAGAACATCTTCATATCCTCTAGCTTGAGGGGGGGGGGGGGTGTTGAAACATTAGGGAAATGCACTCTAGTGTCTTGACTAATTGAGGTTAGTCCAAGTTGTTAAGAAGGTAGTTAGTTGGTGTAGTTAGTTACAAGATTAGTTATAAAGTTAGTTGGGGTGTTAGAAGTAATTAACAAAAAGGTCATTAGAATATTCTAGAGAAGTGGAGGTGTATATATATATATGCACTTGTATATATATTTTCAGATTTAAGGATGCAATTCTCCCAAATATTTCTAATGCATTGAGTCATCAATTCTCTCTCCCATTCTCCCTTTCTTGTGCATTCTTCACTAATGCAACAGTTAACACTGCAGTAATATTGCTTCGATTCATCAAATCAACACTATTAAACCTCCCAAGAATTACAAACTATAAAGCAGTGGACGCGAGAGGAATATAATCCAAAATAAAATGTTTGAGATTCACATGCATATAGCTTTAAATCACTATAAATTTTACTTTAGCCAAGATATGGAGGTGGTTTTGCAGTTACTTTGAATGTTTTAAAGTTAATGTATTTATCTATAGTCTTTACAACATCTGTGATGCCTAGATAAATAACAAATTTAAAATATCCAAGAGTTTTAATCGTTAATATAAATTTAGTACTGATAAGCTTAAGCTGAATGATACGTTCGAAAATTGGTAAAAATATATTTTAAGTGGGAAATAAATTTGTCTAGACATATCAATTTTATTGAATTTAAACTTTGGTGCGGTGTAGGAAGAGCCGACATATAAAAATTAAGAACTTGAGTAAGTTTCGTGTTTATTAACTTTTTGATGTGTATGCTTCAGTTTATTTGGAGGTTCGAAGTTTTGTAGCCTCCTACATCTGTTTATGTTAATTGAAATATTATAATTTAATTCATACATATAATCAAGTAGAGGCATTAAAAATGCTGCAAGATTTGTATTTCTTCATTGGCAGATATATATTTTTGAGTCGAAAACGGTATTGTCATGGAATAAATATTTATTCCTCCTTGATTAAGGGTTAAAACTAGAAAGTTTCTAAATATTTTTATTCTTCCTTGATTAAGGTTTAAAACTAAAAACAATTCTTTATAGAAGTTAAACTAGAAGCTTTTCTTTTTGTGCAAGATTCAAAATAAGTGACTAATGGTATGATCGTGATAGCTTGAAAAAATTGAGATCTAGATAAATACTCATATCTCTATATTCAACAATATAGAGAAATCTTACCATCTCCTATCCTAATAAGTAATTGTTTTTCTATGAATACTTGAATGAGCCTTTTTTTTCTTTCTTATCGTTAACACTAAACTACTTTTGTATGTGAATTTGGTGACTTTAGCATGAAATATGTTAAGTTATATGTAGAAAATCAAGATGATAATGTACTTGGTAACTTTAGTCTGAGATATCTGAGTAGCTTACGAAACTCATTCTTTAAAAATCTTATGAATTCATCAACAAACTTTAAATTTTATTGCACTTAACACAAGATCCTATGTCAATTTTAGATGAAGAAAATGATATTTCCTTCCATAGTGGCCTTCTTATCAAGGGTCATAGATCAAATGATTTGTCTTTCGCGAATAATAAATTTAATATGAGTAAATAAATAGATAATAATTTTAATCTCTGATATGTTTTGTGTATTGCGCAGATACTATATTAATTACCTACTTCAAAGCATGAGACCCGAGAGGAAATAAATATACCCTATTGCCTTTTTAACTAGACTGCTGAAATGTACTAAAATTGTAGTCGCAGAATATTATTTTTTGCTTTCCCTTATTGAACATCAATTCAAATAATTTTCAGAATTAAATTAGAGCAATTTGACATTTTAAATTGATATATTTAAAAATTACTATAAAGTATAATTTTTGTCATGTTAATATGATAGAATTTTTTTATAATTTGAGTATCACAAAAAAAAACTTTCACATAAGTTGAAACATATTAGATGTAAATTCTAATATGCCTGATTATACTCCATTTATTGAATTGGAGTAGCAGTAGAAAAGAAAAACGAAAAAAAAAAACAAACACGAAACACCAAATATATTCCATAGAACCCTATTCAAATATCATTAGCGTGAGATTTGGAAGGATGGGAGCCGACATTGAAGAAAACGAGTTGAAGAAATTGGAATATCTCTCTCTAATTTCTAAGGTATGTTCTGAATTGGAGGCACATTTAGGGTTTGGTGATAAGGTTTTAGCTGAATTTATAACTGAACTTGGTAGAAATTGTTCAACAGTAGATGAATTTGATGCTAAATTGAAAGAAAGTGGTGCTGAAATGCCTGATTATTTCGTTAGAACATTGCTTACTATAATCCATGCTATTTTGCCTCCTAAGTCAAAATCGGAGAAGGAGTCGAAGAAGGATGAGGATGACTCCGAGTTTTTGGCTTTGAAGATTAGAGATAATAGGGAAAGAGTTAAGGAATTGGAGAAGGAGATTGAGATGGAGGTTAAGAGTAAGAGGAGAGATGGGGAGGAAGACGAACGTAAGGCTCCTGAAAGGCGAGATAGGGATAGAGATTATAGAAGAGAAAGGGGTAGAGACCGGGATAGGGATCGAGATAGAGATGATTATGATGATCGTAAGAGTCAAAGGCCTCCAAAAATTTATGAACGTAGGGCTCCAGAAAGGCGCAGAGATAGGGACAGGGATAGGGATAGGGATGGAGATGTATATGCAAAGGGTAGGAGAGATGAGTATGATGAGCGAGACAGGGATGATGATGATTGGAGGGATAGGAGAAAATCGAAGCATCATGTGATGGATGAGCCGGAGTTGTATGCAGTATATAAGGGGAGGGTATCAAGGGTGATGGATTCTGGTTGTTTTGTTCAGCTGAATGATTTTAGAGGAAAAGAAGGCTTGGTGCATGTTTCACAACTTGCTACTACTTCGGTCAGTAATGCCAAAGATTTAGTAAAGCGGGACCAGGAGGTTTTTGTGAAGGTTATCTCTATTAGTGGGCAGAAGCTGAGTTTGTCAATGAGAGATGTTGATCAGAATACAGGAAAAGATCTGTTGCCGTTGAAGAAGAGCTCGGGCGATGATGGGTTAACAACAAATCCTTCAGGCATGAATGGTGAGGGCTCTAAGACCAGGATTGGCCTGTCAGGAATCAGGATAATAGATCAGGAGGATGTAGTACCATCACGTAGACCACTGAAGAGGATGAGTTCACCTGAAAAGTGGGAAGCGAAACAACTTATTGCTGCAGGTGTTTTGGGGGTGCAGGAACATCCCATGTTTGATGAAGAAGGGGACGGGATGCTATATCAGGAAGAAGGTGCTGAAGAAGAGCTTGAGGTTGAGTTGAATGAAGACGAACCCCCTTTCTTGCAAGGGCAGAGTCGTTATTCAGTTGATATGTCCCCTGTTAAAATTTTTAAAAATCCTGAAGGATCATTGAGTCGTGCTGCTGCACTACAATCAGCTTTGATAAAGGAGAGAAGGGAAGTAAGGGAACAGCAACAGAGAACGATGCTTGATTCCATCCCAAAGGATCTCAACAGACCATGGGAAGACCCAATGCCGGAGACAGGTGAGAGGCATCTAGCACAGGAGCTGAGGGGTGTTGGTTTGTCTGCCTATGACATGCCAGAATGGAAGAAGGATGCTTATGGTAAAGCCTTGACCTTTGGCCAGAGGTCTAAGCTATCCCTCCAGGAGCAGAGGCAGAGTCTTCCTATTTACAAATTGAAGAAAGAACTGGTTCAGGCTGTCCATGATAACCAGGTCCTGGTCGTCATTGGTGAGACAGGTTCTGGCAAGACAACACAGGTGACACAGTATCTAGCCGAGGCAGGGTATACAACGAGGGGAAAAATTGGATGTACTCAACCTCGTCGAGTGGCTGCAATGTCAGTGGCTAAGAGAGTTGCTGAGGAGTTTGGTTGTCGGTTAGGTGAAGAGGTTGGTTATGCTATTCGTTTTGAAGATTGTACTGGACCAGAAACTGTTATCAAATATATGACTGATGGTATGCTTCTGAGGGAGATCCTGATTGATGATAATCTGTCCCAGTATTCAGTCGTAATGCTTGATGAAGCACACGAGAGAACAATTCACACTGATGTTCTCTTTGGTTTGCTTAAGCAGCTTATGAAGAGGAGACCTGACCTTCGTCTAATTGTCACATCTGCAACTTTGGATGCAGAGAAATTTTCTGGTTATTTCTTTGACTGCAACATCTTTACAATCCCAGGAAGAACTTTTCCTGTAGAGATACTCTACACAAAGCAGCCAGAAAGTGATTACCTTGATGCGGCTTTAATTACTGTTATGCAGATCCACTTGACAGAACCTGAAGGTGATGTCCTCCTCTTCTTGACTGGTCAAGAGGAGATTGACTATGCTTGCCAGTGTCTCTACGAGAGGATGAAAGGACTGGGTAAAAATGTTCCTGAACTGATCATACTACCTGTCTATAGTGCCTTGCCCAGTGAAATGCAGTCCAGAATTTTTGATCCTGCCCCTCCTGGGAAGAGAAAAGTTGTTGTTGCTACAAATATTGCTGAAGCTTCTTTGACAATTGACGGTATATATTATGTTATCGATCCTGGATTTGCAAAGCAAAATGTCTACAATCCAAAACAGGGGCTTGATTCACTGGTTATTACCCCAATTTCACAAGCATCAGCAAAGCAACGAGCAGGGCGTGCTGGACGAACTGGACCTGGGAAGTGCTACCGTCTGTATACTGAGAGTGCATTCCACAGTGAAATGTCCCCTACCGCGATTCCAGAAATCCAGAGGATAAATCTTGGCAACACGGTTCTTATGATGAAAGCAATGGGTATTAATGATCTTCTGTCATTTGATTTCATGGACCCGCCTTCCCCTCAGGCTCTTATATCTGCCATGGAGCAACTTTACACTCTTGGAGCACTGGATGAAGAGGGGCTTCTGACGAAACTGGGAAGAAAAATGGCAGAATTTCCATTAGATCCTCCTTTGTCCAAGATGCTTCTTGCTAGCGTGGACCTTGGCTGTAGTGATGAGATCTTGACCATCATTGCTATGATTCAAACTGGAAACATCTTTTACCGACCAAGGGAAAAACAAGCTCAGGCCGATCAGAAAAAGGCCAAATTTTTTCAGCCTGAGGGTGATCATCTTACCCTGCTTGCTGTTTATGAGGCTTGGAAAGCCAAAAACTTTTCAGGTCCATGGTGTTTTGAAAATTTTGTCCAGTCACGATCGCTTAGGAGGGCACAGGATGTTAGAAAACAGCTACTCTCCATCATGGACAAGTATGTATTTCAATTCCTTCTCCATACTTCTCATTTCAAGCCTTGTTCTCTCTACTGTTTGCTTATTAACACCTTTATTGACTGTTATCTTAATTGACTTGGGCTTATTTTGTGGATCTCTCTGCCTGTTGTTTACTAATTTCTCTCTTTTAGGTTTGAAACTTGTATGGTTGCAACTCAATTCTGAATCTTCCTTGCTTGTGCAGGTATAAATTGGATGTTGTGAGTGCTGGAAAGAATTTCACAAAGATCCGGAAGGCTATTGGAGCAGGTTTCTTTTTTCATGCTGCTAGAAAGGATCCTCAAGAAGGTTATAGAACTCTAGTTGAGAACCAGCCAGTTTACATCCATCCTAGCAGTGCTCTTTTCCAAAGACAGCCGGACTGGGTTATTTATCACGAGCTTGTTATGACAACAAAGGAGTACATGCGCGAGGTGACCGTGGTAGATCCTAAATGGCTTGTTGAGTTGGCACCAAGATTCTTCAAGGTGGCTGACCCAACGAAATTAAGCAAGCGCAAGAGACAGGAACGTATTGAACCTCTTTATGACAGATATCACGAGCCAAACTCATGGCGATTGAGTAAACGACGGGCTTGATATTTTTTTCTTTTTTTTGGTTCTGTGTTGGTGCAATGAAATGCCCACTGTTTGTTTCTGTAAAAGTGACATATTTGGTCAATCTAAAACGTAATTTTTGACAATTAGAAACATAGATTGTACTGTAGAAAGGACGAACATGGTTGCTTTACATTAACTGTACCTCATGCGTGTTGCTTACATAAGTCCCCACGTGTCTCCATTAAAATCATCGTCTCCCTCCGTGTCTTTCCCTTGGTGTATGGATTTTTGGTTTTCTCCTTTCTCCTTCTACTTCATCTGTCATTTTTCTTCCATGTTTCCTCAGCCGTTCTAACTGATGCTTTGCTCTTCGTTAACACTTTACTCCAATAGTAGCCGATAGTCCTTGTTGGCTAATTTTGTTGATTGACAAGTTTGTCTGAGATTTAACAGCATTTTCCCCTTATGCGATTTCATTATTTTTCGTTATCTTCGGCTAATTCTTAATTGATTTTGATCGATTTAGATTCTCTTTCTTTCATCTGCATTCTTGATTGGTCAAGTTGTATCCGGTTAATATGTATTTTCAAATGTTACTGGGTTAACATGGAAGGGGAGCCTTGGAGCAACGGTAAAGTTGTCTCGTTGGGACCTATAGGTCACTGGTTCGAGCCGTGGAAGCAGCCACTAATTCTTGCATTAGGTTAGGTTGTCTACATCACACCTCTTGGGTGCAGCCCTTCCTCGGACCCTGCTAATGCGGGATGCTTTGTGCACCGGCCCTAATGGGCTAACATGGAGTTACTAGAAAGATGGTTTGCATGCTTACGTGGAGAAAATGTATCAAATCGAGGGAGCATCTGGACCACCAGTACAAACTTTGGTCCTAATCGAGAAAGAAACGGTAAGAGAAGGGGCAATTGAAGAAGGAACATCAAACAACTGTTGCCAAAGTGATGCAGACTTGATAGCTGAACATTAATTAGGTATCGACCAATATCTAACATCTATTTGCTGGTTTTTATATAGATTTTAGTTGTGCTGCAGTTGCCCCCATGGTTACATACTAATAGGGTTGCGTGCATGACAGAGTATGTATATGCATGTGTCTCTGTTTTTCCATTGTACCAAAAAAATGTCTGTTTTTGTGCTTAAGTCACTGGTTGTGCTACATCAAATAGATTTCCTTCGTTCTGATTCTTTTGGTGTTACTTTATTCTGCCTCTTTACTTGCAGGAAATTAAGAGTCGTGCTCTTAAGGTTGCAGTCGTTGGAACCCACACAAATGTGTCCTATAGTATGTTCTGCTATTTGCTTTCAAGTGTAGAGGTTTGCTTTAGTTTGCACATTACATGTCTGATAAAACTCCTGTTCAAACTTTTAAAGAAATGGTCTATTGATTCTAAGTAATATGATAAGAATCTGTTACTGAAGTTTAACTCATTTTACTTATAAAAAAAATATTGTAGGTAAATATGAATTAAACTTCTGTAACAGATTCTTATCATACAACACCACTCTATTAGCTCACTGATAAAGTTCTTTATCAGTTCTCCATTTTGTTTATCTTTTTCTCTGTTTTTTAATTTCCAATTTTCTTTGTAGGAATTAATATTTTAGTATTATAAATGTGAACTGTAATTGCGTTGTTCATGGACTATAGTAATGGTCAGATTATTTATGTGGATGCCATTGCCTTTGTAATTGATAAGTTCTCCATACCACTGATAGTATTTACACTTCTTCCCAAAAACTTGACTATTTCAATGGGCAAGTAAAGAATAAGCAGTAACTTATATGGTACGGCAAGGAAAATGATGATATCATCTTTTACGAATTTCTGTCATATAATTGATAGTTAAATTCTGATAAGTAGAATTTCGGATAATGAACGAGTGTTGATTATGTAGAAGTTCAGTTTTCTGAGCTTATTTTTTTGTGTAGCCTTCGATGGATCACATTGTCAATGTCCAAATGTGTCTAGTTTACGCCCGCACTATGTTTGACTTATTTCCTATATGGCGTCTCAACTCTATTTTGGTGGTAGCAGATCTCTGTGGTAATTGTTATGCGCTTTAATTTGGTCGTATTACAACTATATAGATGATAGAGCACACATATGGATGCGTGTATAGGCGGTGCTTTCCCGATTTAGGCTGACTAAAAGAAGGAAAGAAAAGAAGATCTTATGAGAAACTTAACCTGCATTTTAATAAGCGGCGGAAAACAGATACTTTTTCATACTATTTTACTCTGTAGATTTGCTTTCAATGGCTTGTGTTGGGGACACAGCAAGTAACTTTTATGTTAAGTACATGCTAAATGACATTAAATACTTGCTAATAGTTACTAGAACTTGCAGAGATAGTTATTTTCCTCAATGAGGGCAAAAGAAAAAGAAAAAAATATTAACTTGAGAACTTAAGTTGTCAAAATTTTGCTATGATGTGTCAAAAAGATCACATTTATCTCAGTGCAAAAGAGTTGGCTTTGCAATAAAGCTTCAACAAGCATAGAGCGAATCGTTGCATATAGATCTCTTACAAGTTCTCTTAATCTTGGCACATGTTGAACTGTGAAGAGATAGGGTTTGATCCACCTTCCGATCTCAAAGTTTAGTTTACTTCTCTAAGATGGGGGAAATTGCATACTGATGAGTTCTGGTGGAGCATTGGTTTGACCACAGTTGGTGCTATTTCTGTTAAATATTCAAGAGTATTTGTTGTTATATGATCATGGATTTCTGAGTTGTGTGTGTAATTATTGCCTGAACCAATTTTTCTGCCAAGAAATTAAATGACAGTATTTAGAAAATTTAAAATGTGATTATGTGCTAAATTCAAGGTTTTGGACAAAGAAAATAAGAATTGACAGTTTAGATAGTGCTAGGACCTGATGTCTCGTGATGTGCTTATTTTTCTATTCAACTTGGGCTTTACACCAAGGTAACTCAAAGGACTCGAAAACTTTGTTGTGCCTAGGGTTGAAAAGGCTGCATACTAATTGGACATTCTTTGCTTTTGTTGATTTCTTACCTATCTAGAGTTTCTGATTCTCTAATTTGTTTCACTATTGTATATCAGTTTAAATGCTTCGAATCAGAATCTCCAGGTGAACCGTTTGATCTGTGCCGAGCTTCTGTTGACTAAACCTTCTTATTGTGAGATTCCTGTAGTCGGAAGTGTAAGAAGGGATATATGCCACCACAATTAGAGACAATCTGCTCTTGGATGTGGAGAAGAATAATGTAGGTAGGAACATAGTACTAAATGGAGATAATTTATGGCTAAAATACCTTGGGTTCCCAGCAGCAACTGTTTTTACCATGCTATTTGCTCAAAATTTACATGGAGAGATTATCAATTAAAGCTAAGCAGATCTTGCGAACTACTTCCATAGAAATATTCATAACAAGTACCTTCGACCACTATTTGTTTTGTTTCACGTGGTGTATACTTAGGTTTTAACTTCCGGAACTTCATTTAGGCATACAGATGAACATTATAATCCCATTAACGTGCTTATTCCACTCATTGCTATCCTCCTTTTCTTTGAACTGTTTGTAAAGCACCATTTAAGCAAACACCATGTGTCACAACTAATCTTTAGACCCCGTCTATTAGTTGCAGCTCAAGCTCCAGTTGCAGAAGTTGTGTAAGTTACAGCTACAGCTCAAAGTTTATCTTGGTCCACCTTAATATAATACATCCTAATAGCTCAGTGTAGTTCTTGGATTCAGTTATACCCGATCTCAGCTCTCAACTTGGTGTGAATCAGCTCAGAATTGTGTAAGTTATCAAGAAGCTCAAGTGAATTAGCTTGAAGGTGAACCCTCAACAAAGCTTGCTGTGCAGTACATGCAGTTAGCTCAATTCTTTTGCTTCCTGTTGCATAGGTATGAAACGTCCAGTGTAGTATATGTTCATATATTTGGATTTTCCTGGGAAGCTGGTAGGTTGTCCAAACTATTAGGATGTATTTGTACGTATTAGCAGGTTTGCAAATTCCAGGACTGCTTTTGTGCATTTTCTGTTCTTGAGGCTTACCAACATTTGGTTGGTGCATGAAGGCTTCCTGCTTTGAGTGATAGCAGTCGTTTGTTGTTGCATGTATGCTTCACATGGAAGAGGCATAATAGCGACTTGCTGCTGCAACACAACTCCATGTTGTCCCCGGACTCCAGCAATTTCGTTGTCCCATGAATGCTTGTGTTTGAGACATTGTCATATTGCTGGAGAAGATAGTTGATTGTGCAAGAGATCTAAAAATAAGTCATTACCAAGATTTCCAATGTAAGAACTATATTAATGACCATCATAGATATTTTAAGTTTTACAGCTACTCCATTTAGTAATGATGTGTTTTCTCAATCATCATGAGTTCATGATTGTGCTTGTTGTTTTGTTGGACGATGGAGCAATCATTAGTTGACATTTCATTTCCTATTTGATGTATTAATTTTTGGGAGAAATGTTCCATTAGATTTATTACCATGTCCATGTCTTCAGCTTTTAGATAGTTCAAGCTTGACCCACATAGGTGCATTATGAATTGGACCAGAAAGATTCTAAAACAATGGTGACTATGAATTCCAAAACTAATATCCCCGATTGACTAGGAAAAGGGAAAAGGTTGTCCTCTTGCACAGGAGGATCTAAAAGGTTGTCCGATTATGTACGTTGTTGGAAATAGGATTTAATTTTGTAAAAATTAGAAAATTGTTCCGTTCTATTTTTCAGTGTATATATTTTTTGACATCTTTATAATGACAGCGTGAGTGATTTTCTTTAGTCGAAACTTTTTTTTTATTCTTTTTTCTTTAGATTTGTTTATCTACTTATTGGGTTGACATATTTCATAAAGAATTTAAATTTTAAAACTGCTAAGCTACATTATAAATTACAAATCATAATATGCATGTTCAATTATCTAATTAAATAGTATTAATTTTATGTAAGAGTGCGTACAATAGATTCTTGTGGTCCGACCTTTTTACATGCCGCCCTTTACTCATATTGTATTAATATATTAACAAATAATTTATAAGCTATCTTTCTAATTGGTAAACATTTTTTGGGCGGATTGCCCTTTAAACGCACTTGTCTTTAATTTTTGCCCTTTCATATTTGTGGTCTTTAATTTTTGTCTCTGCTATTTATTTTATGAAATATACAGGTCTACTTCGCAAGGCATAGTCTCTATAATGTTTTTCTCTTCGAAAATTGAAATTTTATCTCGCGCTGCATAAATTATGTAGGAATTAAGTTATGCGGCATAATTTTATAGTAATTTTTTAGATTATATTGAGTGTTGAAAATTATGCCTTATCCGGCATAGATTGTGTGGATGTTATGATTCATATGTTGAAGATAAATGCTAATTATGCCTTTGAAATATGAAATTATGTTTTTTCATATTATGTTGAGTGTTTAAAATTATGTCTTATCCGATATAATTTGTGGGTTATTTTTATGATACAAATGTCGAAGATAAACACTAATTATGATGCGCCAAAAATAGTGAAGGGCAAAAGTTAAAGAACATAAATTTGAAGGGCAATAATTAAAGACCATCCCAAAATAGGAGCAATTGTGCGAATGACCCATTGATAAATATGTGATACTGACTTTTATATTATTGAATTTGACACTTAGCACTTTGTTAAAATATCGATCAAACATAAATACTATGAATAAAACATTTCTTAATTAATTTATCGAATAATACTATTTTCCTTAATAAGAACTTGTCATACTAAGGCCATAAATTACTAAAACGATTTCCTGCTACCAAAGAGACAATGCTTTCTTCAACATTCCTTGAGTCACAGCTGCAATTGAATTCGTACTCTTCTTGGGAGAACAGAAAGCCTTAGAGGTACCAAGCATTTCCCAAACGTCGCCGTTGAGGAGATTTTTTGGTCTTTACATATAGGGTCAGATAGGACTTGGTCGGAGATTCTTTATAACCCATTTGAGGTATTTGGATGGGAGCATTTTACCTTTGTATTTCTAGAAATCTATGATTCGGTTGCTCTTTGAAGTGATATTACTTCTCCGTAACGACTGTGGAGCACTGAATGAGATTGGATCAATGGGACAAGGCTGGAGGATAAACAATCCAAAATATTGAGTAAATCCAAGGACCAAGGGGATATTATTTTTGCTACGGACTTCGGAACAATTGATTATTAGTACCCTTTGTCCACTATTAATTTTGTACACCCCCTAATAAATAATAAATGAACTGTATAATTTTATCATGATATATATATATATATATAAATATATATTTTATATATATATATATATATATATATATATATATATATATATATATATATATATATATATATATATATATATATTAATTGGTGTATAATTTTAATGGACTTGTAGAATGATTTGATACGAGTAATTAATAGTATGGGTAAAACAAAAAAAAAATTGTCTTCTCTTATTATACTAAAATTGTCTTCCTCGGACTCCGTGCATAGCGGGAGTTTAGTGCACCGAACTACCTTTTTTTATTATACTAAAAGTAAAAATTTATTTTTAATATAATGAATAAGTAAAAGTGAACGGACTGAGTACTAAAATGACTTAAAATAAAGAAAGATGTGTTATAAAATTATGTATAGATTTATACTTCATCCGGATTATAATAAGTGTCCACTTAGTTTTTTTATTTTGGTTCAAAAAAAATGTTACACTTACATAATCAAAACGGAATTAATTATTTTTTTCTAAATTTACCCCTATTTTAGATAAGTGACTTTTTATGTACATCAAGAAACTATATTGATTTGCTAGTATTTAGTTAAGGGTTGTTTAGTCAAAATACCTATTTTTCTAGGTTATTATTTTTCTAGGAGTTATTATTTTTCTAAAAGGTGTGCAAAAGGTTAAGTGGACACTTCTTTTAAACCGGAGGGATTATCTTACTTGAAACGGAAAAGGTTCAAATCTGCCCTTAGGCTATACAATATTATGCGATTTTGCCGGTCTTTTAAATTAGTTTTATTACTGCATGTCCGATTAGCCTATCACACTTATAGGCACATTATTGCTTTATAATCCAATGTAGTTTGATTTCTGCTACTATGTGTTCTTTAGGGTATTTTGTTTAGCTTATTTAGTTGTGTTATCTACTGCTCCATTTTGTTCGAATGCATTTTATACTGCTTTAATTCCTTATATGAGTCTGACAGTTTCTCTTGCTTTACTTTTTACTCTTGCTTTGTTTTTATTGCCTTGCTTGTGATTATGCTTTGTCTTGAGCCGAGGGACTCCCAGAAACAGTCGCTCTACCTACCAAGGTGGAGGTAAGGTCTGTGTACACTCTACCCTCAACAGACCCCACGGTGTGAGATTTCACTGGGTATGTTGTTGTTGTTGTTTGCCCGTATTTTAAATATTGTCCTAAACGTGCTCTTAGCGTTATGTTTTGCAACCACTCGTGCCCTTGATTTAACAGAAAATATATTAAAGGACATATTTGTTAAGTTTCACATAGTGTAGGAGCATCATTAATTTATTGAAATTTCAAAATATTATGGCAAAAAAATAATAATATGGTATAAAATATCATTACATTCCAAAATATAAAAATACATTTGCAATTACAATCTGTCCACCATTAGATTACTTCTAAATTAGTATATAACTAAAAAATCATTACATCCATCTTAAAGTCTTTCCCTATTACATGTAAACTAACCACAGACAAAATAAAGCAACCCAATAACAAAAGATATATTCGTCCTCTCATATTCCCAAGTCTTCTATCGACCTCAGCCACAACTTCTTTAAATTTTTCATTATTAATAATAAAAGAAGTCTCACTTCCTTAAAATCTCCATTATCAGCATTTTTGGTGTTTTAAGTGTTGGATATCCAAAGCGATACAGGAAGTAAATAAATATTACAAGTGTTCGAAAGGATAAACAAGTAGCCAATATTTAGAACTGCCGCAAGCTTGTTGAGCGTTGGATCTTGATAACCTGAAATCAAGAAACACTAAATCTGGATTGTTACAACTGTGTGTTGAGTCGAGAGATGGCTCTCTGTCTTTAAGATAAGATTTTCCTATATATATGTTTTTACGTTAACGGACAATAGTCTCCCAAGATAAAACATCAACTAATCAACAATACAATGCAAATAGGTTGATTCTGACGAAGAAAACAAACACGAAACGACTTGCTGAAGAAATGGAAAAGGAAGGAAGAGTTTCTGTTTTGTCACTGTTTTTGCGGACAAAATCTGTGTTGTTTCTCTTCTGTTTTTGTCTCTGTGTGTATAATGTGTCTCATTTCTCTCTCCACTTTCTGTGTATATATCTGTGTGTCATAATTGAGCCAAAAGGCATCAATATATAGCATAAGGGAGACCTCTCAACAGCCAAGTAATGGCTGGTTAATGCACAATAACGCCCCCAAAAATCAACTCCAACGGTAGGTAGAAACTTTCTGCCTTCCGTCGTTACCAAATTCAACATTCCAAAAACTCTAGGGACCAAACTGTAAATATTAAACAATTTGGGGGTCTATCAGAAGAAGCCTAAGACCCGTGACCCGAGCCCGAGCCCGGACCGAAACGGACGGGACGGGCGGGCGGCGGCGGCGCGCGTGTGGGGTTAGCATTGAACCCAAGCACATCTAGGTCCTCCATTCTTTAAACACATGGGTTACCCCTTGGGGTCCCAAACCCTTAGCCAATTTTGAGACTTATAAAGAGAGCAATTCTTCTTTCCCACCAATGTGGTAGATTTGTCCCACACCATATTTTCATGCCTCAAACACCTTACTTCGTGGATCAATATCTTTTTCATTTCTCTACGAAATTTGACGATTCTTGGCCCTACGGTCATCTACTCACTTAGTAGATTATGCACGTGAGAAGAGACAAAGCCTCCAACATGCGGAACCCTAGTGTTTAATTCACTAAATATGGGTGGACGCACCTCCCCACCAAAGGCAAATTTCCAACAATCCCCTCTTGAAAAAGATTTTGGCGCACACAAGGTGCTTACTTTCAGCAATCAGATATTGCATCAGGAGAGATAGCTTCTTCTTTAAACCTTCCCTAGTTGAATACCACCGGACTTACTTACTGCGCAGTGAACGTGATGTCTTGAACCGTCAGTGTTTAGTGTAAGCCAAGACAATGACACCAACACAATAACTCTCCTTATTCGTTTTCATTCTTATTATTTTGTCCGTTGTGGCCGTGGACACACTTGGATTCTTAAGTTCGTTCATTTGAGGCGGCCTGTCCTCGCACTTAAATAGGTGATCTCCTACAAGGTATCCTGCTCTACCCCACTTCACAAGTGTTAGGAATCATTAAAAGTTTCCCCAACCTTAACCTCAACCGTTTGAGGATCGTTAAAGGTTTGGAAGCTTAACATTTACCCACCATGCAGGTAGCACTTTAATGTCTATCGCGGGAACAACTTTGGATTCATGTTTCCCTACGAAATCATCATCCGAAGTGCTCTTGCTTCCACCGAAGTGCTCAACCGAAACCTGTTGCAGCTTAGTTTTCCCATTGAACCAAATTCTTGGGATCTCCAGTCGGTATGGTTGGGTTACCACCACAAAGGTTCGTATTGTTTGGGTTTTAAGCCCATTCCCCTAGATAGGCAGAACACTTGATCTCCGGGTAGTCCCTTAGTTAAAAGGTCCGCTATATCTTTGATTAGTAATCAAGAAAGTGACACCCGTGATGATCAACTGGCATACGGTCTTATGTCTCCGACAGATCCTGACAGATATGTCCAGACGCCGTCATCCGTGTCCTTCCTGAAGCCGACCTGCTAGCCACAGTGTATAACTGCTGTAGGCACAAGTTTCTCCCAATAAGGGACGTCCTCTAAAGGAGTCGTGAAGTTACTCAACTTCTTTCATGCTTTGTATAAAGCGATAAACTCTGATTCCATCATGAATCGGCCGATGCAAGTTTGCCTAGAGATTTTCCAAAACCTACCATACACATTTACTTGTGGCTTTGGTGTTCTTCAGATCTGATGTCCAGTTTGCATCACTGTGTTCTCCCAGAACCGCTGGACATCCAGAATACTATAATCAGTAGATAAGCGAATATTTCAAATATCGTCATATCCGACTCAACGCCTTCTATTGATCATTTATTAAAATCATCAGTGAACCTTAGTTCAAATGATCTGCTTTGTAGGTCGATACCAGGTCGGTTGTAGTGTGTAACATACATTGAACTACATGTGACCTTCATATATCGCTCCTTATATATGGGTGCACCATGATTTTAATCAGTTATATGATTCATATCCATTGGTAGCTTCAACGAGAATGTCAATTATCTCACAATTGAGTTTGGAGTTTAGACCAGTCTGTTAGATGTCTTAGAAATCCCAATTCCTAAGATGTCATATGTGATACCCATATCTTTCATATCGAGACTTTGTTTCAATATGACTTCCACTCTCAGACTGTTGGTTTTCCAACTATTGGCTTTCTAACTTCAGAGTCAATATTTCTGTGATCAGATTCATTATTTCTGTTTTATCTTAAACTTCCAAGACCAAAATGTAAACATTTCAGGGACCAAAATGAAAGTTCGGAAGAAGCCCAACAGTCCAGCAAACCAACTCTGATTCTCCCCTTCCAACTCTCCGGTTAGGGAGGCAGTTTCAACATCCATGTCACGCAAGACTGCAATGGCCCTGGATGTTAAGCTATTCATAAGGAAACACGTGTACAAGTAGCCAAGGCCTTATACTCGTCAGTAGATCCATCTACTTTGTACTCACTTTTGAGTATTCTTTTCCACAACCCAAAAGTTCTTTTCCCGGAGGAAGATCAACCATTACAAGAGTATGGTTCTATATGATGGAATCTATTTCTCTCTTTAGCTTCTTTCCAAAGCAGCGCTTTTGGAGATGACAATTCTTTGTTAATTATCCATGGTTCGTTCTCAACCATACAAGCTAGAAGGCATGGAACAAGTCTTTGTCCCCTCTTTGCTCATTCTCGGTTCAACATCTAGAATCTCTGAGTTCTGTAGGTCTGGAATATTAAATTCCGAATAGACAGCAACTTCCAAGTCCTGTAGATACAAAACGTCTAGTTCCGGACAGTCAGGCCCTCACGAGTTCTTGTTAACCTCTAGCAATTACTCAGTTTTCCTTCTCAAGGAAAGTTATCCTCAAAGAATTCATCATTCTTTGACGCCAAGAGGCGATAAGCACTACTGTTATTTGCAGATCCAGTGGATATGCAATCTACATTCTTATGTCCAACTTGACCTCTTTCGGTATTCCAACTTCCCAAGCCACCCCACAACACAACATTTGTATGTGAGTTCATTTTCATGTCTCACGCGGATGGTTATCCTTATCCTTATGCGTATTTATGTTGAGAATCGAATTAGCGGTAAGGATCGCCTTTCCCCATATCATTTGGGCGTACGACTTTGCGCTTGGCTAACATTGTTAGACTGAGGTGAGTAATGAGCAGTCGTTTGATGAACGATGCTTCACATTCTCCCCCTCTATCACTACAAATTCCTCAATCCGTAGGCTTAGTTGATTTTCAACTTCTGTTTTGTAGCGCTTATCCGCTTCAACAACTTCATATTTGCTTTTCAACAAAAAAAAGATATAATACGTTGTACCATCATCAATGAAGGTCACAAAGTACTTGTCTCCCCCCTCTATTTTGTATAAACTTCAAATCACCCATGTAGGTGTGACTAAGTTCTAGAGGAGCGGTGCTTCTTTCGCTATTCCTTTGACGGAATGGAAAGATGATTTTTCCTATTCGTCTACCTCACATTCATTTTGAGGGTTTATGTCGACAGAAGGCAACAATCTCAACTTCGTTAGCTTTTGAATGACTTTCTATTTAACGTGTCTTAATCTATGATGGCATAGATGCACGGATTACAAATATGTCATTCATTTGGCTACAGACATGCTGTACCATTCTTAGTTATTACAGACCTGTTGGACTAGTCTCAAACCAGCTTTCACCAACATCGTCTCTTAAACCAAGTTTGGAACATGTATCACCTCCTTTTAGAGTGATCTCATTCCCTGAAGTCCTATTGAGGACAACCTCTCCAACCCCTTCTACTTTAGAGGTGGTGTTGCTTTACGTGAACAACCTATTGCCCGTGGTTAGGGCGTAATCGGATCATATGTGATCTGGATACTTTGGTCCACTCCAGTTGCTTTGGCAGACTAAGTATCCAATTTCTTTTCTTCCTTTCTTTAGGCCTTCATATCATTTAAGATTTGGAAACTCTGGCCTACCACACTAGGTGTCCATTACTTTTCCTATGAAATAAATTCTGGCCCCACTCCAGTCGCCCGTAGGCTTTGTATGACTGAGTGTCCAATATCATCCTATCAAAGGAATTTTGGCCCCACTCTAGTCGCCCGTAGGATTTGTATGACCAAGTGTCCAATATCATCCTATGAATGATCTTCTGCCAAATAGTGTGACAGGCTCAACGTCTTTAGCTTTTAGTTTTCTTCCCTTATGATTGGTGTCCAGACAATTCTTGGCGCTTACTTAAGAGTGGTAACAGTTTTTGCACAGTCAGTGGATCTTTCTCCCTCGTATGTGTGAACATACTTTACACACTTTTAATAATTACACTTAAAAAGAACGGATCTTTTTAAGTCGTTTACAAAATCCAATCTTTAATCGGGAAGGAAGAAGAGATTAAACTTCTGATTTTAAAGCGTAAGGAATATAAATTATTTCGGAAAACATTTTCATATTCCTCCTTATTTTAAGCCATTTTTAATCAGACATCATTTAATCTTATTTTTTACAAGGAAGGAAAATTACTTATCCCAATTTCGGATTGTGCCCCACTTCAGTTACTTCATCAGACTGAGTGTCCATTTCCTCCTTACCATAATTCAGATCCTTTGTCTGGGACAGATATAGGCCTTCTGCTCCAAGATAGAACCACATTTTCAATCTTCTCCTCTTGTCCCAGTTGACATCCCCAGCCTCCCGTGGGTGCTTGTTCCCACCATTATGAGGAGCGGTGACACCATGAACACGTTGACCTTCAACAGAATAATCACAAGTCTCTTCTACCAAAAAACCACAGCCATATCCAGATTAGGTCACACAACTTTCGACCGGCATCTTTCGAACACTATTACAATCTTGTCTTAAAACTGTTGGATATCCAAAGCGATACAAGAAGTAAATAAATATTTCAAGTATTCGAAAGAATAAACAAGTAGCCAATATTCAGAACTGCCGCAAGCTTGTTGAGCGTTGGATCTTGATAACCTGAAATCAAGAAACACTAAATCTGGATTGTTATAACTGTGTGCTGAGTCGAGAGATTGCTCTCTATCTTTAAGACAAGATTGCCCTGTATATATGCTTTTACGTTAACGGGCAATAGTCTCCCAAGATAAAACAACAACTAATCAACACTACAAAGCAAATAGGTTGATTCTGACGAAGAAAATAAACACGAAACGACTTGCTGAATAAATGGAAAAGGAAGGAAGAGTTTCTGTTTTGTCACTGTTTTTGCGGACATAATCTGTGTTGTTTCTCTTCTGTTTTTGTCTCTGTGTGTATAATATGTCTCGTTTTTCTCTCCACTTTCTGTGTATATATTTGTGTGTCACAATTGAGCCAAAAGGCATCAATATATAGCATAAGAGGAGACTCCCAAATTCAACATTCCAGAAACTTCAGAGACCAAACTGTAAATATTAAACAATTTAGGGGTCTATCAGAAGAAGCCCAAGACCCGTGACCCGTGACCCGTGACGGAACGGGACGGGACGGGCGGGTGACGGCGCGCGTGTGGGCTTAGCCTTGAACCCAAGCACATCTAGGTCCTCCCTCCTTTAAACACATGGGTTACCCCTTGGGGTCCTAAACCCTTTGCCAATTTTGAGACTTATAAAGAGAACAATTCTTCCTTTTTCCCACCGATGTGGTAGATTTGTTCCACACCATATTTTCATGCCTCAAACACCTTACTTCGTGGACCAATATCTCTTTCATTTCTCAATGAAATTTGACGATTCTTGGCCCAACGGTCATCTACTCACTTAGTAGATTATGCATGTGAGAAGAGACAAAGCCTCCAACATGCGGAACCCTAGTGTTTAATTCATTAAATATGGGTGGACGCACCTCCCCACCAAAGGCAAATTTCCATCAGTAAGTGCAGGGCAATGTTGCATCCATTTATATGTAAGTGTTGATGCAACAACAAGAATGAGTTTCGTCAAGTGTTGGTGAAAGAGGAGACAAGCCATCAACTTTTGAATCATGCTTTGGCGGGTGTTTCACGCTCATACTACATGGAGTTTAAATTACTCCCTCCTTAGTAAGTAAAAAAATGACTTGAGAAAACTTTATTAAAGTTGAGGTAAATTTGGCCCTATAATATAGTGGAGGGTTAATGTTAATACGTGATTACTTCATTCCAAAATACTAGTCATCTTTACTAAAAATATTTGTCTCAAAATATTGAGTGGATATATGAACAAATCAAAGGACCAAGGGGATATTATTTGCAAAATAGGGACTTCGGAAGATTATTACTACTTCTTCCGTTCATTTTTACTTGTCCACTATTAACTTTGCACACCCCTTAAAATAATAAATAAAGTGCATAATTTATCATGATACCTGTATTAATTGGTGTATAGTTTTATGGGACTTGAAAAATAATTTGATATGAGTAATTAATATTACGGGAAAACAGGAAAAACATGTTTTCACTAATGACAAGAATATCTCTTTTATTTTTATATTTGTTGATGACATGGATAATTATTTATGTTTTTTTTTCCAGTCCCAATATCTACACGATAATGCATGCAATAAAAATCACAAGAAAAAAGATATGCCACAACAAAACATAAACATAAACATAAAAAAAGTTAATTACAAATCTGTCGCAAAAGAAAGTCATAAGGAAAAAAGCGATAACTTATATCAGACTTATGATACCTGAAAAAACATCTCCCAGAATTATTTGGAGTCCACGATCTGAGATGAAGTGCACCAACTTCACATCCACAAATCCTTCCAAAGCTATTTGAAGAACTCAAAGCTTCCGATTTTTTCATAAACAAATGAAAGTTCATATGCAAGTGTGGAGTTTCAAAATGCAGTACCAAAAGAACATTGGCTAGTATAAAGTGCACTGCAAAAGAAATATGAGACTTGTTGGTGCAATATGTAGTTAAGAAATTAAATGGATCAAATATATCATTATACTATGCGAAACTGAATAAATATGCCTTTCAATATATTTTTTAGGTTTCCGTTAAATCAAGAGCACGATTAGCTACAAAACATAACGTTAAAGGCATGTCTCAAACAGCGTTTAGAAGACAAAAAAAAAAACGCCTAATGTCGTATAATCCGAAGACAGATCTGGACCTTTTATGTACTTTGAAATATAGTCCTAGTGGTCTCAAGTTTGATTTATCTTTATGACCTTGAAATTGATATAACTCATTTTATCAACTTTTTCTTTTCTTTTTCAATGTAACCCTTTAATGGAGTGAAAGGAGTGCCAATATCAGTTTAGGGGAAAAGGGCAATCCTCAAATAAATGAAAATAATATCTTCTACTCGATTTATTATAGCACTCAAATTCAAATTGTTATTAATTGCTTTATTTATGCTATTTCAAACTGCAACGTATTTGAAACTTCTCAAATTAAACAAATTTTATCAGAAAATTAACTAGTTGCTTATCGCTTACAATTTTACCTTTGTATACTAGAAACAACAACACAACTGATTACCATATCCTCAGTTCTAAAACATTCGTATATATTATTCTTTGTTGTGTAATTTGATAAGAGACAAGTCGATTAAAAATTGGTTGAAATTTTCAAATAGATAATTTGAGACGGAGGGAGTAGTTTGCTTTACTTTTGCTATTTCAAAAAATCAATGTAGAAAATTGCTTAATGCTTACAATTATAACTTTGTATAGAACAATAGCACCACTGATTACATATACTCAAATCTAAATAATGCCTATATATTATTCTTCGTTATGTACTTGAAATATCCAAAATGTCCATTCTATTGGTTGAAATTTACAAATAGAAAATATCAAGGACCAAAACAGAAAAAGTATCAGAAAGGAGGACCTCTGTGTAATTTTGACAAGCTGCTACTCTATTCAGTGAGTGCAGTAGCAAACCAGCAACCAATATTGTCCAAACCATCAACCAATATTGTCCAGACACAGGTAAGAAGCAACAGTTTGCTTTGATCCTCTTATTTCTGACTTAATTCAATAAAATCAACATGGGTATTTTTGCGTACAATTTCAATGTGGTATCCCTAAATTTTGTTCTTCCCAAAAAGCCACATTTCTCAGAATTTTCTCTTCCACAGGTGCGCATTAATCATCAACGCAGCGAGTTGTTTTCAACATGACACAAAACCCAGGTGACAATCTTTTAGCTTGCTTTGTTGGAAAAAAAAAGATACAATGTAAAGAGAAGTGTTTTTGTGTCTGGTTTTCGAGTTTAACAAAATAGGACTACGCAAAATGGCCCTTGTTTGCAAACAACTCTATGAAGTCGCTATGTTTACACAATCTCAAAACATCAAAAATATTCCTTGTTCATCTCCACTCCAGTGTATATATGTAAGTAGTCCCATGATTGACTAAAAAAAGTCGAAATACTAGGTGGAAGGAGTCTTGTAACTTAGGGGTAAATAATACTCCGTCCGTCCCAATTTTATATGAATGTCTTTGACTTGGCACGTAGTTTAAGAAATAAAAGATTTTTTTTTGAATCTTGTGGTCTAAAATAAGCCAAAGATATTTGTGCGGTTATAGATCATCTCGTTAAGCGTAAAAGATAAAGTTTAAAGTTAAATTATTGCCAAATAAGGAACAATGTCATTCTTTTTGGGACTGACTAAATTGGGACGGAGGGAGTGCAATGTAATCCCAACAATAACATACCCAATGTGATCCCACAAGTGGGGTCTGAGGAAGGTGGGGTGTACACAGATCTTACCTACTTTGCAGGTTAGAGAGACCGTTTCTAATAGACATCGGCTCAAAAAAAGCGTTTTCAAAAACATGTTTGAAAAATACATGTGAAAAAGCTATGATGAAAATATAATACAATGTAATCATTTATAATCTTAAAAGCCTACTGAAGGGGGCTATGGAACAATAAAAACAAAATGAAATAAACTCGAATGCCAATTCTGTTTTCGAATGTCGGAAATTATGTCGTCCGACACCAGTAACAACACTTTAGCAAAACAGAAAACTTTAAAGAGTAAATGCATCGAAAATTTAAAGAATACAAAGATTTTAAATTTTTATTATATATAACTTATGATGGTCAATGACCAAATGTATTGTATATATATTATATACAAAATTTCTTTCTTTACAGATTTACAAGATAAAACGGAAAGTAATTAAAAGTTGAAGTCGCAGATTACTTCAGCCTGAAAATCTAACTAAGTAGACACAGACAACCTCTCATTACAATCGCTCCATACAAAACTAATCTAGAATCTCAACAACAATTGTAATGTTGGACAGAATGTTGTCAACACATTCAGGCAACACTGGTGATCCAGATTTCTGAAATGAAATTTTGAGAGCTCTCTTGGTATTTTTACTTTCTGGTTCTGGATATCGATACTCTGTAGTAGCCTCTCTATTTATAGTAGAAAGTCTTCCTTGAATTGCTCATCGATCAGTTGTGGAAGTTGAGGGAAAGGTGGAATGTTGATGGGATTGGTCGGAGAAGATCAGGGAGTAATAATCTCAACAGCTTTGGCTTGATCCTCATGACAAGCAACAACTTTTGACTTATTCCTCACACGTTTTTTACCAGCTCCTTTTTACCTTGTCAAGTCGTTTTTACCTCATAGTAATATTTACACAAATATTGCTGCATCGCGTGAAGTAAGGCAAAATCTGTTAAGAAAATGTTGGTCTGAATGTTGTGCAACATTTGTCCCAACATACTTACACATTCATATCAATACTTTAGGAGATGTGTTGGGTCAAATGTCATAACACCAAATCCAACATTAACAATCTCCCCTCTTTGCCTTTCTTCACAATATCATTAAAATCTAAAGTTGACTTAGGATGTTGTCACAAATGTTGTCCGACATCTGTGATCAACAATTTCAAGGTTATGCTCCCCCTTAACCTGTGATTGCATACAAGCGAACATGTGTATACCGATTCATAGGATTAGAAAAGAAAAAAATATGAGCACACAAATCACATATCATCCAATATATACAAACCACAAATAGAAATATTCATTGTCAACAAATATCAATATCAATCCACTAAAGATCCTCATACATCATCGACAACAACAACAACTCCCTCCTTGCTCATCATACAACAGTAGCAACTTTCTACTCCTGCATAACAACTTCAACTTCCTCTGCACAACAACCTTTAGCTTCCTCCAGCCTTTAGCTTCCTCCAGCCTTTAGCTTCCTCCAGCCTTTAGCTTCCTCCCCCTGCATCAGCATCATCTCCCCCCTTTTGTGAAGAAAGTAGCAACATGAAATGGTCTATAGCTTGTATCAGGGCATTTCTTGCATCAACCTAAGAAAGCTGTTGGTTGATTTTTCCAATTTGATCCACAAGCCATTCTGTAGACAGTGTAGATTGTCCTGGACTAGTGTTGCCCAGAATGTTGGTGACATTTCTGGCAACATTTTCACTTTCAGCTTCCTTCTTCCAGGGTAAGTCGATGACTCTGTCCTTGCTCTTCAAAATTGTTTTGTTTACAGTGTAAAGCTCAGGAGCCTTCCCTAAAGTGTCTTCTCTCTTAGGCTCAAAGCCTTGGGTGGTTAATAGTTTGTAGATCAGAGAGGGAAAAGGAAGGATTGAAGTTGATTCTTTCTCAGCCAAGTTGGCAATTTGATGAAATATCATTTTTCCCAAATCAACTTTCAAACCTTTTCCAACTTTATACAACAGGGTGGCTTGTTCAGATGTCACAATTGACTCATTCGTTGAAGGAAGCCAATTGTGAATAGCAATTTTGTGGAGGGTGGAAAACAGGGTTGTTAGTTTGGAGGCTGGACATCTAGGGATCCACTTCTTCATCATACCTCAGTGAGATATTCAATCACTTCATCCCTATTGTCTATGACCAGTTCTGCTTCTCTAACATTATCCTTAGCATCTAGTCCCATACACTGATTTATAATAGAAGGTGTAAACAGATAGACCTTGTTGTAGAGATATACCTTCCCAATTTTTTTTCAGGAGGTCTTCTTTATAACAGGGCTCAGATTAGCTTAAAGCAGCTTTACTACATTATCAACATACAGTCACCTTTTTCGGTGATAGATTCTAGGAGTTGTCTGTCCTTTAAGAATTCTACCAGTCCATGTTCAATACAAGAGGCAATATCAATTACTTTCTCAGGTCTGATTACTCTATTCTTGTAACAGCCCCATAAATCATAGTTAGTTTCAGAATAGAATTTATCTGAGTAATCAGATACCTCAAAGTCTGAATCGGTGGATTCGGTATTGCTGGAGGATGTTGTTGTATATGTCTCTGCAGATGTTGGCTGAAATGTAGCCTGAGATGTTGTGGCATCAGTGGCAACATTTGGAGCAGCACTCGACTTAGCACTCGACTTTGCAGGTCTGGAAACTCCCTTTGGTAAGAATTATTTTAAAGGAGTGTCGTCTGGGATTTCCCTTTCTTGAGGCACATTTTGCTGCCCTGAAGCAGATGGTTCTTCTTCACTCTTTTATGTTGAAAGCACATGGTCCGTATCTTCACTTGCACTGCTCGAGTAAAAGGGTATAGATGTTTCATAACTAGACCTTTTGTTACTTGGTCCTTCTTGAACTGTTTTCTCAAAAACTCTACTCGATCGACGAGTAGGGAAGGTAGAGGACCTTGACCTTTTACCCCAAGATGAAAAATCAACAGTTTCATCAACATCTATAGGGTTATTATCATCTCCAGGATAGCTAATATTTAAAGGTTCATCAAAACCTTTAAACACTATTGTTGTACATGGGTTTTCTAGGAGATTGGAGGAAGAGGATAACTGTTCTGTTTGCTGGGGATCATTGTGCTCGGAAGCCTTCGTATTCATTGGAGGGCTTGTGCTCATTGGAGTGTTGGAGTGGATGTTGGATGGCATTTGTTCTGACACTGGTGATGTTTCCATTGGTGAAAATTTGGGAGAGGGTTTTGAGAAGTTAGGGTTTCTGATAGAGATTGTAGTTTGGTTTGGTGATTCCATCAGTTAGGTAGGTAGATGTGTACCCGATGTGATTTTCCTTTTTATTTTTTATTTTTATGGGAAAATTAGAAATGATAAAATAATAGCATATGAGAGGAATATTTATTTACATGGCAAACCTTTTCTTAGCAACAAAAAATCCTTATTTTTAGGTGTTTCAATTTTACAGAATAACTTACACCTAAAATGTTGGGATAAAAAATAAACATCACGGTAAGAATAAAATTTAATCTTATCATTTTAAATTCAGAAATTCCATTAAACAAGGCATATAATAGGAGTAAATTTGATATTTCAAAAATCAGATAAGAACAACATCCCAACACATATCACATTCTGAAAATGTCAACAGCAATGTTAGCAACATTTTGGACGACACAAGTATTTTGATCCCACAAGAATTTTCAGATTTGGCAACAAACCAAGACACGTTTTATATGCACGTTATGAGTTTGACCACTGGATCAATGTAACATTTTTTCCCATCGTGTCCTTGGTCTAATTATATAACACAAAAGATTTTTTTGTGTCAAAAATAAGAATTCTTTTATGGTATTCTCAAATCTCTTTTGAAGCACTCGATACACCTATAGAATAGGAACGGTATCTTTTCACAGGCTTTGCCCATTTTTCAGTTGCCAAATATTTGTAAAGGCTTTGCTTTTTGATACCTTATTATGATATATATATATATATATATATATATATTATTATTATTATTATTATTATTATTATTATTATTATTATTATCACAGAGAACGGTATCACTTTGATAATATATTCTTATTGAAGGATCATGTTTGTGTGACCAAAAGTTATACACCATATAGCAACAATAATCAGTTAGTGATATAACATAGGTAAATGTCACCTGAAATGTTAGACAACATTTCAGTCGACATTCACCAAAAATGTCTTTTTAGTGATTACAACGATCAAGAGATTTCTTTAAACTAGAAAATCTCTTATGGTCCAAAGCTTTTGTAAAAATATCAGCTAGTTGATGAAGAGTGTCAACATGTTCAATTTGAAGTAGTTTTTTTTCAACTAAATCTCTTAAAAAGTGATGTCTAATATCAATGTGTTTTGTACGTGAGTACTGAACTGGATTTTTGGAAATATTTTTGTAGCACTCAAATTATCACAGTACAAAAACCAAAATGTTGCTAATAAATCGATAGTCGTCTAATATGTGTCGTAGCCATATTAATTGAGAGCAACAACTTCCAACTACTACATATTCAGATTCAGCAGTTGAAAGTGAGACACAATTTTGTTTACGACTATACCATGAAACAAGGTTATTGCCAAGATAAAAACATCATCCACTTGTACTTTTTTTATCATCCACATCTCCAACTCAATCCGAGTCACTAAATCAAGTTAGGATTAGTGTATTTGGAATACCAGATTCCCAACTCACATGTGCCAGCAACATATCGAATAATATGTTTCACAACATTTAATATAGATATAAAAGAAAGACTAACCTCTTGGTATATGGTTGACATACACACATACCTTACCATTTCTCTATAGTTGAGTGGTTCTTTGTCTCTTGTTTTAATTCCTTCAAAAACTCCCCCTATCACTTGGCCCGTTGGATGATTTTTCCTAATCCTTGATGAAGGGTCCCTACGAACTTGGTCTAACAATTCAACACTTGACTCCTCATCTGTGGTCTCTATTGCTTCGGATGTTGCTTCAGGTGTGGCAACATTTGTGGCAACATCCGATTCTTCTGCAATCTGTGGGCTTTCCACTGTATCTATAATGTTATTTTCAATAGTTTTTCCTGAAACATCAGAAAGATCATCAAAGATAACATTTACAGACTCTTGTACAGTTCTAGATCTCAGATTGTATACTCGATAAGCATGACTATTTTGTGAGTAGCCAACAAAAAATTCTTTATCACTCTTAGAGTCAAATTTTGCCATATGATCCCTGTCATTTAAAATATAACAAATACACCAAAAAACATGAAAGTTACGCAAGTTCGGTTTCTTTTCATTTATAATCTCATAGGGTGTCATCTTTGTTTCTGACCTTAAATAGACTCTATTAGCGATGTGATTAGCAGTATTCAAGGCTTCTGCCCATAAACTCTTTGTCAAATGTTTAGAACTAAGCATCACTCTAGCCATTTCTTGCAATGTCATATTCTTCCGTTCTGCAACCCCATTCTGTTGAAGAGTTTTGGGGCCAGAAAACTCATGGAAAATTCCCTTTTTTTCACAAAATCTTGTGAATGAACTATTTTCAAATTCTTTTCCATGGTCGGATCTAATCCGAAAAATAGGAGAATAGAATAAATTCCTAATTCTAGAGTGCAAGATTTTAAACATCTCAAACGTTTTTGATTTTTCTTTCAAAAAATATATCCAAGAATATCTAGAAAAATCATCTACTATCACAAAGGAATACCTCATGCCTCCTAGACTGTCTACTTTAATTAGACCCATTAAATCCATATGTAGCAATTGAAAACAGTGATAGGTACCTGAATGTTGTCCGTCGTGTTGGACAACATTATGAGAGACACAGAATTGCTTACCTTTCAAACAATCTTCACATACAGTTTTACCTTTATGGATAAGTTTGGGTATGCCTCTAACCGCTTCGTATGAGACCAGTTTTTCTAAATTGCGGTAGTTGACATGCCCCAACTTTTGATGCCATAGTGTTGTGTCATCGACCTTAGCATTATTGCATGTTTTTTGTCTTACAACAAGATAACAATTGTCACCTATTCTTATACCTATCATGACACATATATTTGCTTCATTCGTAACTTTACAAGCATTCTTATTAAATTTACCTCAAGATCGTCATCACACAGTTGACTTATACTAATCAAATTAGCCATTAAGCCCTCAATGTGTAAGACATTTCTTAAGGCTGGAAATCCAGGAACATCCAAGATCTTTTTTCCCAATTATTTTGCTTTTACTGCCACCTCCATAAGTCACGTTTCCTCCATTGAATGACTCATAGTTCTTTAGAAAACCTTTTGTACCTGTCATGTGGCAAGAACATCCACTATCAAAGTACCAAGAACCTGAAATGTTAGTTCTTAATGCAGTTATAGCAACATTACATGTTACATCCTTTTTAGGAACCTAAACTCTCTTAAAACATTTTTTACCTTTTGGCTCAAAAATGTTGCTTCGATTGTTATCCGGAATGTTGTACAACATTTTAGGCAACATTTTGCTCACAGAATCTTGAAGTTTGAAACAATATGGTTTTAAGTGTCCAGGGGAGTTACAGTGATGACACACAAACTTCATATTCTTTGACATATATGAGAACCTATTATTCATCCCTTTTTCTTTTACAAAGCATATTTTCTCATTTTTATCAAAGAGATTAGAGCATATGGTTTTAAAAGAGTTTTCGTACCCAATTCCTGCATGTGAAGGTTTACTAAAGTTGAGTATCTCATTCAATTTCGAAGTCCCCGTGTTGAGCTTACGGAAGGTTGCTTTGGCTAAATCCAATTTTGCACGGATCTTACCAAATTCAATATCCTTTTTGGTAAGTGCAACCTCAAGTCGGGTTATCGTGCCTTTTAATACTAAATTCTCAAGAGTTAAAGATTTTACCTTTTTGTCAAGTTGCTTGGATTCTATGATTAAGGCTTTACAAATACTTTGTAATTCATTAATCATATCATCTTTGCATTCAACTTGATCCATACAATCAGCCTCACTGACAGAAATAGAACCACTAAAGCAATCACCATCAAAATAGTTAAAGAATTCATACCTTTCAGATGTCGCTGAAGATGTTGATGTCGTTGCTGATGTTAGAGCAAATGTCGTGGCATCTGAGACAACATTGTATACGACATCTTCATTATCCGATAGAGACTGTTCGAAAACAGTAGCCAACATTGCTTGTGTTTCAATTTCACGATCTCCTTCTTCTTCTCTCCATCATCACTAAGAGAAACCCATAGGTTCTTACCAAATTTTCTAAGAGTGTTTGCACATTCGTTAGCATAGTGACCCCAACCCGAGCATGCATGACACTGCACAGACTCAAGTTGTTTGGGATCAAATTTGGTACGATCTGAGTTGGTTCTTCTTAGTTGATTTCCTTTTTGCACATTTGGAAGGAATCTAGTGGGCTTTTGATTAAAGACTTGGTTTTGGTGCTCTTTAGATTTAGATTGATTTCTCTCATTGTTGAACTTCCTCACCATCGAATTGTATTTTCGAGTGAGTAAGGCAACATTTGCACCATCACTAATTTCTTCAAAATTCTCATCCTTTTTTTCGATTTGACTCTCTGAGGATTGAACTTGAAGTGCCACATTCTTTCTTTTATACAATTCCTTTTGATTCTCAATGTTCATCTCATAAGTTTTTAGAATGCTCATCAAGGTATGAAGGTCCATTGTGGCAAGATTGTGAGCTTCTTCAATAGATAAATCTTTAAATTGAACTGTTCAGGAAGAGAACGGAGAGCCTTTTCAACAAGTTGAGTGTTGGTTAATGGTTCACCAAACACTTGACATTCATTTGAGATGTCAATCAACTTTTCAAAATAAAATTTAATATCATCCGCTTCTTCCATCCTTAAACGTTCATATTTACTCATGAGCATGCGTAGCTTTGTTCGACGAACACTTGAGTAACCTTCACAATGAATTTGTAAAGTATCACATGCATCCTTAGTCGTGGGGCAGTTTTGAATGAGTTTGAACATATACATATCAATCTATCCAAAAATTGCATTTAAGGCTTTTTCGTTAAAGCTAGCATTATTGGTTTCTTCTGTAGTCCATTCGGATTCAGGTTCAACAAGAATGCCATCTTCCTCATCCGGTGGCAACATTGGAATAACATACCCATTGATTATAGATCTCCATGCCCTAACATCAATTGATTTGATATGAGAGCGTAGGCGAATGTTCCAATAGGTATAATTTAATCCATCTAAAATAAGAAGCCTACCAATAGTTGGATTTGCCGGATCCATAGCTTATGACAATAGGACCAAACACTTATTATGTTAAATATCGGTTATGATACCACTTGAAGGGTGCTATGGAACAATAAAAACAAAATGAAATAAACTCGAATGCCAATTCTGTTTCTGAATGTCGGAATTATGTCGTCTGACACCAGTAACAACACTTTAGCAAAACAGAAAACTTTGAAGAGTAAATGCAGCTGAAATTTAAAGAACACAAAGATTTTAAATTTTCATAAGTTATATATATAATATAGCTTATGATGGTCAATGACCAAGTGTATTGTATATATATTATATACAAATTCCTTTCTTTACAGATTTACAAGATAAAACCTAAAGGAATTAAAAGTTGAAGTCGCAGATGACTTCTGCCTGAAAAATCTAACTAAGTAGACACAGACAACCTCTCATTACAATCGCTCCATACAAAGCTAATACAGAATCTAAACAATAATTGTAATGTTGGACAGAATGTTGTCAATACACTCAGGCAACACTGGTGATCCAGATTTATGAGATGAAATCCCGAGAGGTCTCTTGGTATTTTTACTTTTTGGTTCTGGATATCGATACTCTGTAGTAGCCTCTCTATTTATAGTAGAAAGTCTTCCTTGAATTGCTCGTCGATCGGTTGTGGAAGTTGAGGGAAAGGTGGACTGCTGGTGAGATTGGTTGGAGAAGATCAGAGAGTAATATTCTCAACAACTTTGGCTTGATCCTCATGTCAAGCAACAACTTTTGACTTATTCCTCACACGTTTTTTACCAGCTCATTTTTACCTTGCCAAGTCATTTTTAGTAATATTTACACAAATATTACTGCATCGCGTGAAGTAAGACAATCTGTTCAGAAAATGTTGGTCCGAATGTTGTGCAACATTTGTCCCAACATACTTACACATTCATATCAATACTTTAGGAGATATGTTGGGTGAAATGTCACAACACCAAATCCAACATTAACACCAACTTCATTATTAAAAAAAAAATATCTTAAAAGCCAGCTATGTCACTGCTAGAAATGCATCTGCATTACTTGATATTTAGAATGGATGCACATCTGATGCTGCTCTAGTGGTTGGCTGGCTGGATAACCTTTTTGAAGAATAATTTGGGGTAAGTCATTGTTTTTTCAGTCTAAATGGAACGCTATTTTACTCCCGAATGAAAGAGAAGAGGTCAATTCTGTTTTGTTTTCAGAATGGATGAGGACTCGCAGCTCAGCTGGCCCTACAGACATCATTTTTGCCATATAGACATGTTTGTAATCTATATTCTTTAAGAATTCATAGTGCTTCAGTCGTGTAACTAGTTGCACTCCCTGGCTAGTAAACTCATTTCTTATCTTAGTGCCTAACAGTTGTGTAGCTAGTGCCAAATTAAATGCAGCAGCTTTGTTAAATTTAGCACACATTTTGCTTCCAGGAGTCATTCCGGGATCTACACTGTATTACTCCATAAATAACGCTTGACATGAATAACAAGAGAGTCACTAAACATAATCTGGGCTTTTTGAACAATTTTTGGTGAAATCTTTAGTACTCTTCTTCATTTTCAATATGGAAGCATAATACCAATTAAAAGCGCTACAATATGCTTATACTGGAGAAAGAGGCAATGCTGATTCCTTGACAACTAATAACATATTCTCTGACATTCTTCTGTCTACTTACTGATGCACGTGTCCTGATGTGCAGCAACTGCGCAGAAGAAAATTACAGTGCTGAACCAACACAATGAGAAACTAGTTGGTGTGTTGCATGATACTGGATCTATGGAGATCGTGGTCTTGTGTCATGGATTCAGATCCTCAAAGGTTTGAACTATTCCTGTTTTACTATGATTTTTGTGCTTCATTAGCTGTTCTATTGCTTCCTTGAATTTTCTACTAAAGTCATCTAGTCTAGTGGCGCTGACATAAGTTTCAGAAAGTGAGCTGTCTCGGCTCTTTTAGATTATGCAGTATGTAGTTCTGTAGAGTGCCACCGCCGTTACATATCTGTTTATCTCCACCATTGCACTTGAGCTGCTATAGTGCAAAATAAATGAATAAAAAGAGAAGATAACAACAACATACCCAGTATTATCCCACAAGTGAGTCTAGGGAGGGTAGAGTGTACGCAGACCTTACCCTTACCATGGGAGGTAGAGAGGTTGTTTCCGATAGACCCTCGACTAAAAAAAAAAGCTAACTAAAGCAGTCTGAAAAAAGAAATAACAGAAGTAAAGAAGCCATGACAAAATACGATATAAAGCATGCAAAAGCAGTCTGCAAAAAGGAACAACGTAGCTACCACAAAATCATATGACCAATCAAAGTACAAGAAACGACAGATAATAATAGAAATCAAAGGACAAGAAACTACAAGAGTAACACTAAGCGTGACAACGCTCAACTATCTACTAGCCTTCTTCTCTGATCCGTGTCCTCCATAACCTACTATCTAAGGTCATGTCCTCGGTGAGCTGAAATTGTGTCATGTCCTATCTAATCACCCATACCCCAATATGTCCTCGGTGAGCTGAAATTGTGTCATGTCCTATCTAATCACCCATACCCCAATAAAAAGAGAAGATGTCAGTTATTAATTGAAGAATGAATATATATGGTAGATGGGTTGAGGAATCAAACTAAAGCAACTTTATTTGCTTATCTGCATTTTGATGCAGAATGATGTCAGATTCTGAAGTAGTAGGCTTCACTAAGATTCTCTTGATAAGATTTTGTCTGTATTGTTTTCAGCATCCCTTGCTGTTTCGCATCTCTGTTAAGAAAGTTCCCGTTGATTTTTTGTTGATTGGTGATTACGTTTGACTTGCACAGCATCTAGCCATACAAGTACAAATATGAGTGGTAGTTTGAGATTATTTGTGTCAATACAATACAAGTGCTTCCAGATTCACCTTCCACTCTGTCAAGAGCAAATTGTAATGACTATATTATCAAGTGATGCTCTAGACAACTATAGTAAAGTTACAAGTTTGATTTGGCTGCATTTAAAGTTGAACTCTAAACAATTACATTGAGCAATTATCTTATTTGACTTTTTCGGGACTGAACAAAAATGAAGTCAATTGTTATATAAGATCAGTATAGAGCTATTATAAATGGACATGTATGGAGGAAAGTATCCTTAAGTTCACGATTGAAGCAATTACTGGCTCACTGGCTTTCTTGCATAATTTGACAAGATAAAAGTTTTGGTTAAGTTCCACAGCAGATGATCTTTTCCCCATGCTTCTTATTAGCTAAATTGCTCGGACTCTTCACTTTCGGTGCCACACCCGTGTCGACACGACAGGGGTGTGGGGTCCGTAACCCGATCTGGTCAACCGATTTTGGATACTTTGACCAAAAATCGACCGAGAAATTCCGGACAGATTCAATGATTTTTCTTATGAAAACAAAAGCTAAGGAAAATTGAAGAACATGGAATACCTTGTATGTAGACATTTCTATGTCAGTCCTTTTCCTTTTATCCCCTTTCGGGATTCTCCTCTTGATCAATCTTTTCTCCTCAAGTTTTTTCACATAATATCTCATAATTTAGGCTTTATAAATCAATTTTGATTTGGTGCACTTGAGCCGAGGGTTCCGGAAAAGCCTCTCCAACTCCACGAGGTAGGGGTAAGGTTTGCGACAGTCTACCCTTCCCATGCCTTACTTGTGAGATTAAACTGGATTGTTGTTGTTGTAGGTTTTATGACACTATTTTTATATATTTGAATTATTTTTAACCGAATCCCCGCACCAGTATCCGTATGTGGATCCATATCCCCAAATCTTAAAATTTTCAACCTCTAGCTCCGCATATGACACCCGCACCCGAGTTCGAGCAACTTAACTTATTAGTAAATATGTAGTCTGTTTGATGGGGGGAGAGTTGTTGATGAACCATCTAAGTTTTCAGTATTTCTATTGATAGGACTTCAACACTATGATGAACCTTGCTGCTGCTCTGGAGAAAGAAGGAATCAGTGCATTCCGCTTTGATTTTCCTGGAAATGGGTAAGCACTTGGTATTAAAAGGACCATCTATATCATTCGGGCAATGTCTAAATAAAGAGATAGCTTTCACATTTATTTTTCTGAATGCTCTTTAGGCAGACGACTGTTATTGGTGTGAATGGTATCTTGTTATTAATCATTTTCTTTTTTATGAGCAAATGTGCAATTATATCTGGTTATAGGAACTACTATTCAGTCTGTCCCTAATCTATGGCTTCGATTTCATCCGCCCCAATCAGATTTTTTGAGGAACGTATTGAGAGAGAACTGGATTTCTCCCTTGTCATTGGTCATAGTATTTACTAGGGGTGGCCAGCGGGGCAGGTCGGGGCAGGTTGGGATGGGTTCCGGCGGGACTGGCGGGCCAGGATAGGCGGGACGGGAAGAGGTCCCGTCCCGTCCCACATCCTGCCGGAAGAGGGGCCAGGATTTGGGGGGACGGGACGGGTCGGGTCGGGTTGCGGGATTTGAGTTTCTTTTTAGACACTTAATTTTTTTTAAAATATTTAAACACTTAAATAATTGAATAAGATAGTGTTATAAAAACATCTCAAGGCTATTTTTGTGCCTCTTATATTATTTAATAGAAGTATGATTTTTTTGTAATACAATTTCAAAATTGCAACTTTATTTCGTTGTTCAAAAGTTGCAAATCACATGGTAAAATTGACATTAAAAAAATTACATAGTTAACCATACTTTTTCTAATTTCCTCACAATGTCTTGAGGATCTTCGGTTGGAATTGGAAGTTGGTCAAATTGTTCGACGTCGCTTCCTGCTCCCTCAGACAAGATTTCGTTGTAGTTGTAGTCGTCATCTTCGTTGATCTCCGGTTAACCGCACCTTCTACGCTCCGCTCTAATCCAATCTTTGAATAAAACTGCAATCTCCAAGCTGTCTCCCGCCAATGAGTGTCTGTGCTCTCCTATTTGAAATCTTCCAACAGAAAAAATGCTTTCAGACGCTATTGATGACGCTTGAATGTTCAACACATCTCGGGCCATCTTTGATAGTGTCGGAAATATCTTCGCATTCTCCCTCCAGTATCTCAGCAAGTCTTCACGTCCATCTTCATTGACAATTGATTTGTACGGTACAACACCCTGCAAAGCATAAACATCAAATTCGCTAATTTGTGAAGAAGTTGAACCACTAAACATTCTATTTCTAAGACCTTGAACACTAGTAGCAGAAACCGCATGTCTTTTATTAGGTTGCAGTGAAGTAGAAGAAGATAGTACCGAAGCCGGTTGACTATTTACACTTTCTTGTTGGTAATACATATATATTTTTTTGCATTCATTGTGTATGCTAGACATAACTTCTTTAGTTGGTTCGTTAGTTGGTTCTTCTTCTTCAGTTGTGTCTGTTGGATGTATTTCTAAGCTTTCATAAATCGTTTCAACAAGTGTTTTACAACCGTCTACTTTAATAGTCGGATTTAATACAACACCAATAAAATATATAGTGGGAATAGGAAAAAAATATTTTTTTAATTTTATAAACATTTTTTTAATAGCTAGAGCGTAAGCTCATTTTTGCATATATTAATTAAGTAACAAAAATATTAGAGCTATATAAAATAACATAGTTGGAATAGTAGGATAATAAATTCCAGAAAATTCTTTAGTAGCCTCAAAAAATTTCTCTAAAAATGCAATAAGTTCCGAAATTTTTTCCCAATCATCATCTACCCGTATATCCGTTGGACTTTGATTATGGGCGTTAAATAATAAAGTTATAGGTCTTTTATACTCGTGAGCAACATATAGTTGTTCATATAAAGAATTCCACCTAGTCGAAACTTCTTCTGGAATTTATCTATAAGGTAGTCCACAATCATGACAAATTTTTTTATACTCTTTGCGTCTTTGTATTTATTACCTTTAAAAATAAAGTTTATAGTAAATTGTACTTTATCAAGAATGTTTTTAAAAAGTTTTATGCCATTCTTTACAACTAAGTTATAAATATGACATGCACATCTAATATGAAAAATATCGGGAAAGATGAGTAATCGAATTTTTAAAAGGTTTACAACATAATCATTAGCTGTAGCATTATCTAATGTAACATTCATAATTTTATTAGTAATTCTATAATATTCACATATTTCATGAATATTTCTTGCAATAAATAATCCAGTGTGCCTATCATCAATATATCTATATGCTAAAATACGTTTTTGCATAGACCAAGTCTGATTTATCTAATGACATGTAACAGTTAAATAATCATTACCGTTAGTACTACGGCCTATATCAGAAGTGATAGCCACTTTGCCATTAAAATGATATAATGCATAACGTAAATGCTGTTGATATTCATGTGCAAATTTAAAAACGTCTCTTCTAACAGTTGATTTAGGAAAACCGTTAAAAGCATGATTATACGTTTCTCTAATATAATGAATAAAACCAGGAGAGGTAGGAAATGAAAAAGGCAAACCCTTCACCGCAACTAATTTTGCTATATTTTCCCTATCTTTGTGTTTATCATATTTAGGACCTATAATTACCGTGTCATCGGGTTAATTCGACCCTGTACTTGGTCGGGAACACTATGTGAACCTTGTCCCGACTCAGAAGGCATTGGCACACCCGATTTTTCAGCCAGATATTCGTTATACCTAGCTTTGTGTATGCTTTGTACATGTCTCAATAAACCTCTCGTCCCACCATGACCTTTTCTGGTTTTAAATTTATAAACTTCTTAACAAATTTTACATCTAGCTAGTTGATTCTCACTGTCCCTATCAAAAAAATCTCATGCAGGTGATTTTAATTTTCGTTGTTTGGAGCCTCGACTCATATTAGGGGGAATATGAAGCATTACAGTTTCAGTTTCAGGCTGAGACTCAGTCTGAGCCTGAGGTGGAGGTGCACTGGTGGGTGTGTTATCTACATTATCGTCTAATTCATTTTCAAAATTAAAGTCTGGTTCAGATGCAGAATATACCTCATGATCTAATGGTATATTAATATCATTAAAAAAATAAGTTTCATCTATATGAGTGAAATCATCGGGACTAGGAATAGGATTACTAGAAGATGCACCCTTACACCTGTTACCCCTTGTACCTCTACCAGAAATCAAACGTCCAAGTCGTTTCATTATAATTATGCAAATAAATAATTAAAATAAATAAAATTAAGTACGATAATTAAAATTAAGTAACAATAATAATTTAAAGAAGGAACGAAGGTACCAAACACCGACGTAACGTCGACGTGTAATCGATGTTGAAAATTAAAACTTTGCTCGATGGATGATCCTCAAGCTAGTTGCCAACTTTACTCCCAATTTTTGAACTTTGATACAAATAAGCAAATAAAATTTAATATTTAGTAGGTAATGTAGACTTGTAGAGAGATAGATTGAGAAATTAGAGAGATGATTTGAAGATCTGTGAGAAAAATGAAGAGGAAAATGAGGTATTTATAGTTGAGAAATAGGGTTAAAGTGTATATATACTAACTTAGGGGCTAAAAAATAAATTTTAAGGGGTAGGGGGGCGTTATAACCGTTGCACAACGGCCAAAATTGAAAGTTGGCCGTTGTTGCAACGGTTATTTTTTGCAAAGGGGGGGGGGGGGGGGGGAACCAGGGCGGGATCGGGACGGGCAGAACGAGCCCTAGTCACATCCCAAAATCGGACCCCGCTACCAACAATTTTGTTCCGTTTTTTGGGGCCGAGGGGGGGTAATCAGGCCGGGTCGGGATCGGGCCCCGACCCGACCCGCTGGACAGCCATAGTATTTACTGCAACTTCCTGAACTACTATAGAGGCTTTTAACTTCCAAATAAAGAATAGCTGTGTGCCGATCTTTTCCCTAAGGGAATAAATCATTATTCCAACGATGTGACTATGTGAGCAGTGGTCAAAACTCTGAAGTGTCTGCATTCCAATGCTTCTCTATTGATTTCTTGTAGAGGTAGTAAGGTATGGTGCAATAGAGTTACAGACCTAACTAGATGTCAATGCAATGGGTCAAGGAGCAAGATTTTACATCATTTCTATTGCATAATTCTCGTTGATTAACTCTCTCTCTCATCATCTTAGCTTTCAGAAATTTGTTGTCCCAAATTTCCGTTTGCAGTAACTAACATTAGTTCTTTCACAATTCTTGGTTGTACATCATCAATTGCTTTTCAGTGAAAGCGAAGGTTCATTTGAGTATGGTAACTACCGTAGAGAGGCGGATGACTTGCATTCTGTGGTTGAATATTTCAATGGAGCAAACCGCAAAGTAACAGCAGTGCTTGGACATAGTAAAGGTGTGTCAACTTGTGCCAAGAGTTGTATAGTATATCGACAGTATTTTGTGCAGTATGGTGTAGAAAGAGGTTTTACACATTAAACTATTGTTCTTTAGGTTTTTTTTTTTTTTTTGGTGATATCTGGATGCGATAATATTACCTTTTGATATCAGGCATGCATCTTTCTTCTCCCACATAATCACATGATGGCTCTTCCTTCATACAGGGCAGATCCATAGTGGTAGTTACGTTCAGCACAACCCACTAACTTTGGTTCAAACCTTATATTTGTGTTAAATAAATTCATTTAATTTGCACAAATAATCTATCCAGAACCCAATAAGCGAAAAAGAATTGTGGTCTAGAACCCATTAGCAAATAATCCTAACTCCACCTCTACCTTCATGGAACCCTATTAAGGTGTAACTGCAAAATCAAAGTTCAAGAAGAAAGAGGAGAAGAAGCATCTCAAGGTGCTAAAATGTGTCAAAGTCCCTTGTTCCTTTTAGATATATCAGTTAGTTGTCATTATAAAAGAATGATATCAGCTAGCTATTGTTGTTGTATGTTAGAATAGAAATAAGATTTTATATATAGTATCCTACTATATAGCGGGAGCTTAGTGCACCAGACTGCCCTTTTATATAGTATCCTACTAAGAAAATGATTGTAATGTAGAATACGAATATGATTTCATATATAGTATCCTAGTAAGAAAATGATTGTAATGGAGTGTTTATAAATAGAGTTCAGTGTAATCATGTAGATACAACGATTCAATAATAATATTTTCTCACATGGTATCAGAGCCATCATAAAATATCATCACCGTGTGTCTTTCCGGTGACCGACAATTATCCTCCGGCACTGATAGACGACCTGATTCTGGTCTCCACAGTTGCTATGCAAAATCCGATAATACCATCGCATTGAGCATCATCTCGCAACAAAGACCCCCAAAAGCTCTCCAGAAAATTCCGTGTCACGCGCTCCCACGCGCCGAGCAGTAGTAGAATTCCGGTGAGATCTACTCCACGTATCAGGCGTGTGAGCTATTTCCCAGCCCTTTTTTCGAGCGGTCCTTTTTTTACTGTCAGCATCGCGTAGAGATTCCGAGCTGACCCATACCATTTTCTTCGAGGTTCGACAACTTTTTCGGCATAATTTCTTTTCCCGTAGGGTCGTTCCATCATTCTGATCCTACTTACAAAATATCATCACAGTCCCGTGCCTCAATTACGGGGATTGTTTTGTGTTCTCTTACAGAGCATTAGTAAGAAAGTATCCGCTGTGCAATATTTCAGGGAAGATTAAAAAAAAAAATATCACCACCATAATTTTTTCCGCTGATTGCTAGCGTCACATCTCTATCCAGTGGTGTTGTGCAGAATCCGACACCATCACAACATAGATCAGGTTCAAGCTATTGAGAGACTAACTATTGTGCAAATTTCCAACAATTTCTAGGAAAGAAAATCAGTCACCGTGCAATATTTTCGGTGACAACATAGCTGTCTGCTACAAAATTACTTTCGGGTAGTGTTGCGCAAATTCCAACACCACCACAAGGTAGATCAGTCTCTTCCAATCAAAATCTAGTTAGCGGCTCCGACAAATACCCACTCACGCGCCACCACGTGTCGCTCGAAGTGCCAGCTCTGGCGAGCGCGTCAGATCCATGCGCCGCGCATGCACCTTTTTCCGGCCAGATCCACGCGCCGCGCATGCACCTTTTTTCGGCCAGATTTCAGTGATTTTCTTGGGTTATGTTCGTCAGATTTCATCCATCTTTCAAGTCAGATTTCGCTACGTCTCTCGTTTTAATATGTTAAACTCCAAAAATACGGGAATTGGAAGTTCAAGTCCTATGATTACTTCAAAACCCTTAAGGAGGAGATCAGAAAATCTCACATCACAGTCCATGAAGAAGCGACGAGGAGGAGGTTGCCTTGAAAGATCGACCTAGGTGTAGTTATTGTAATAGGCTTGGACACATTCGTGAAGTATGCTATTCTATCCATGGGGACCTTGAGGAGAGGAGAAAGTTTTTATGGAGCAACCACCTGGTTTTGTTGCGCAGGGGAAGTCTAGCGTGGTCTGTCGATTGCGCCGAACACTTTATGGTCTGAAACAATCTCCTCGAGCCTGGTTTGGAAAGTTCAACACAGTAATTCAGGAGTTTGGCATGACTCGTAGTGAAGCTGATCACTTAGTGTTTTATCGGCATTCCGCTCCAAATCTGGTATTTCATTAGAGAGGGCTAAACACATTGAGATTAACTCTCCCCGGTGATATTATTGCAAAATTTGTGAAGTCGAGTGATCAGCTTACATATATTTTCACCAAGTTTCTCACTGGTCCTCGTATTAATTACATCTGTAACAAGCTCGGTACATATGACTTGTATGCACCAGCTTGAGGGGGAGTGTTAGAATAGGAATATGATTTCATATATAGTATCCTACTAGAAAAAGGATTGTAATGTAGAATAGGAATAATATTTCATATATAGTATCCTAGTAGGAAAATGATTGTAATGGAGTGTCTATAAATAGAGTTCAGTATAATCATGTAGATACAACAACTCAATAATAATATTTTCTTCCATATTTTCTCACATACTCCTTTTTAATTTTGAAATTAGCTGTCCCGAGTATAGACATAAAACTTTTGATAATGGTGGTGTATGGGCTAGCTTGGGCACTCCTTGACTAATCTGGGTACCTGTTACCTCCCACCAGCACAAATACTTGGTAATTCAGCGCACCAATAATCAGGCAGACGAAAAGAAGAGAACAGACTGAAAACTAGGTTATATAGTCATTGCTAGGGCCATCTACAGGAGAAATATCAGCTATGAGAGCTCCTGGTGGTTGAGTTCACTGCTCCTAACCCCCACGCCCCACAAGGAAAAAAGGACAAGCAAGAAGGATTTATATACTTAGGTTTGACTAATATTTTTTCCACTTCAATAAAAGATAATTCAAAGAGTTTGTCAACTCAAAGCAAATAGCGGAAATTATCCCTGAATATTAATTACTGTGGGTCAATAATGATGTACTTTGTTTTTTGCTCTCGTCTTCCTCTGTAAATGACATTACAACAAATATTAGCATTTGTCGTATTCTTGTATGTTGACTAATTATCAGAAATAAACTGTTGCAGGAGGGGATGTTGTGCTTCTATATGCTTCTAAGTATCATGATATTCACACAGTCATCAATTTGTCTGGCCGTTATAATCTAGAGAAAGGCATTGCAGAGCGCTTGGGCGAGGACTTTCTGGAAATAATCAAGAACGATGGCTACCTTGATGTTAGAAATATAGCAGGTAATGACAGTAAATCTTTATCTTGCTTATGCATATAAACATTTTCCCCTTTTGCCAGTAGAGTGGAATTCTTCGTTTTCATCATTTGTATAGTTAACGTTAATTCAGATTATAGAGAATGTGTGAAATCTGGTAGAAGACAAATCTCAATATGGGAATGCCACAACTGCCCCTGATTTTCTAGATTTCCTTATCATGCCTATGTTTTAACAAGTTTGACATCTCCACAGAGATGAGAGTCAACACACAATATCTACTGTTTTTTATCCCCCTTTATTTTGTTTTCTTTACTTTTAGGACTAATAGTTGAGGAAAGTAAGAATGTAGATATCTACCCCCAGCCATGAGGCTTTGTATCTAGTATTACCTTGGTCTCTCTTTGGTTCTTGAGACCAAGATGATGCCGATGAACTATAGTATTAGCTTAGACAGAGCAAAGCTCCAATGACAAGTAAGAACCTCTTGCTCAATATGTTATTTGATTATTTAGGCTTCTATAGTCATTTTCTTCTCCATCTATGGATTAGGTTTTGGACAATGATAATGCATAGGGTTTTCATTTTCTTTTGAGAGCTGAAAATATGACTTCTCTGTTTGTAGGAGACGTTGATTACCGTGTTACCGAGGAAAGTTTAATGGATCGACTTAATACCAATATGCATGATGCATGCCTTCAAATTGACAAAGGATGCAGGTTGGACTGATCTTCCTTTTTATGTCAAAACCTTCTTTACTTTCATTACCATCTCTGCAGGTGAAACAGACTCACTGAAAAAGGAAAACAAAGCCACTGAAGAACTTTGTGCAGTTTCATTAGTTTTTTCTTACAGTAAAGTTCTATGTAATGCAACTTTAGCAAGGAAATACACAAAACACATTGCTCTCAACAGCAAGATAACCTCTTTATAGAGAGGATACTAATAGATTACCTGTCTTGCTTTCAGCAGAGTTACACTCATGAACAATTATCCATTTTAAGACGCTATCTCAAAATCTTAGTTGCTCATCTGCATCTGTTAATCTCGTTCTCACCTCAAAAAATAATGAGGCATGATTTTTTTTGGGGAAAATGGAGATGTGGATGGAAATTTGGGAACACAAGAAGAAAAAGATCTGTTAAAATATTAAACTTGAGAAGCTTGAAGCTGTCCTTTATGTTAACCTCTTGTTTCTTGGTACGCCCAAGATTTACGGCTGAAGTTTATATCATTTTGTTCATGCAATTTTACCAGTTTTATTTTACTCCCTTCCAGTCATTTCTTGGAGTATAGGGAGTAAATTCTGGCAAAAGAACAGGTCTACTTAAGCTTTGGAGTCGAGATGCTTATATCTATGTTACCAAATAGGTGAAATTCTTTAGTTTGCAGATTGGAGACAATGTTGACATTCACTACATATATGGAATGCAACTTCCTTGGAATAGACTATTTTAGATCGTATGATCAATGGATTTTAAGACACTATAACAAAGATAATTTCTTTAAGTCATAGAAACTTCCCAAGATTGACATATTGTACATACTAACGAAATATATTAGAACTGCATTTTTATTGAATTGAGTTGAAAACTGATGGTGATGGTTCTACCTCAAAATTGAGGTTGTTGTACAATAGCATTCTAACCTCGCTTTCATCTCTACTATTTGCATTATATTCTGGTCTGATTTTTTCACCTTTAATACATCATAGACTTGATCAGATCTAAGGTACTAACTGACAAAATCGCACTTGTACAGGGTATTGACAGTTCATGGGTCTGCTGATGAAGTTATTCCAGTGGAAGATGCTGTAGAGTTCGATAAGGTCATACCAAACCACAAGTTACATATCATCGAAGGAGCCAATCATAGCTATACGTCACACCAAGCTGAGTTACCGCCTGTGATCTTGCCATTCATAAAGGAAGGTCTGCAACAGAACTAGGGCAGATAGGTGCTTTGGGATGCTACTATTGTTGAATTTCTCGGTTTATGTAACTTTGGGCACAGGCTGTAACAGTCTAACCTGTGCAAATGAAACTGAGAGGATTTTAGCTGAATTTGTCGGTGTAATTCAGAACTTGTTTGGTATCATACTGGTCTTGACTACATGGGGACTCTTCATATTAGATGTTGAAATTCAACAGATTCAGTATGAACACATAACAGGATGAACTAGAGAACATCTGTTGCACTTCAATGGCATTTGGATATGTATCTTAAGCTTGTAATAAAGGGTTGGAAAACTGCAGACGAGCACATTGTACCTTTTCTACATCGACTGTTTCTCATTTCAAATTTATAACAATAACACTACTTGCATAGCTTTTTATGACGGTATTTGAGCGAACACCGAGTTCAGCTTGATAACTACAGTACATTAGTAATAGCAGAAGAATATATTGAAGTTTAAAATCTAAATGGTCTAACGGATTTGAATTTTCGAAAGTTGCATAAACATGGAATATTGTCAAATATTTGAGATGTTCCAAAATGGAAAAGCGTCACGAAAATTGGAATAGAGGAAGTTGCAACAACAAAAGTAATAGCAAATTTTACTTTCAGGGTTACAACATTATTCACATTTACAGATCGTTGTATTGTACACAGCAAATAAAAATATCTAATCTACAGAAGGCCTACCAGCTAAAAAAAGGAACTGCAAAATTCAAACATGATATCATGGTTATATGATACCATGGGAAATACACATTTCTGAAATGAACATCAACATGAATATTCACCTCAACTCTACTCTATACTCTATGGCCTCTGAAGGTACAACTTTGATTCACCCTGTATGGAAGAAACGTTGTTAGTCAGGAGAAGTAACCAACATATATAAATGATAAGTTGGAAACCTTTTGGAGGTCACAGTTGATTAAAGAGTGTCTAAGAAACTAGCACAAAGAAAAGGTAAAGGAGAAACAGAAAACTATACTCGGCGGTAAGTAGGCAATGATTGTTCACATAACAGAGCATGCAAAAGAAACATTGTTCACATAACAAAGCATGCGCAAAAGAAACACTTTAAAAACAATAATTAAAAGCACCAAAACTCATCATAAAAGTTGCTATAAAATAGAAGTGCAACAATCTACTCATTCTAGTTCTCACTTCAAACACAGAGATCAAACTAGCCAGTCACAGTTTACTGTGTCATAGCACTTACTAGACAGGTTCAAATTTCACCAGCAGGTCCTTTTCATTTTTGATCGTTAACCAATAGATCCTTTTCTTTTTTGGGTGATTAGTGATTAATGATTTCACAAACAGATTCTTCATAGAAGGATGCTCTGCACCTGGATAATATAGATGGATATAATGTTACTGAAATCAAAGTTTAGCAATCAACCAGCAATTCTAGTACCACAAGTGTGCAAAGAAACATCTTCCGCTTCAGATGTGCTGACACAATATATCCATATCTTACCTGTAACCTCAGTGGAGCAATAATGCAACACCATACTCATTAGCATTCGGCTATTACTTGTTCTGATCTTCTGCCTCGAATTGCTGCAAATGGATCAAAAGTCAATATTTATAGAGTGCTGATTAAGTATATAAATGGCCTGTTGTAGTAATCCCAGTAACACAATTCAAGAAATATTTCCAGTTATAGTCTAAACCGAACAGAGCTAAATGGATTCAGATGATCCATATAGCAGGCCCAAGCTAGTTTGGGATTGAGATGTATTGATATTGATCAGGTCTAAAGTGGAAATCAGGATAAGTTCTTTTTGAAATTCCGAGACATGGAAGAATAAGCTTTTCTAAATACCAGAACATTAAATCAGACCAAGTAATTCAGATAGGGAACATTCACCACGCAAGTAATTTCATTCAGTATGATGTCCACTTGCATAAATTCCGGAAAACCTGCACTTTGACCCACACACAAGTATGCAGCTTCATATGATTTTGTATTGTGTTTTTCCAGTTTCAGGAAACAAAGAGGGCCGAGGAGTTGGGAAGATCAATTAGTGGTTTCAATCCTCCTCTCCAACCTGCTGCAAGTGGATCAACATTTCATACTGGTCCAGGGTATTTATTCAAGAATTTTTTCCAACTACAGGCCTCTATTATAGAAAAGGATTGATAAGGAAAAGTTAAGTCCGCCAGCCAATTCCAAAGTGAATATTGTTCTAGTGTAAGACTGGATTAGCATAGGTTAATGCCAGTAATAGCAACTATCACTGGGGAACTCACATATTCTACAACTACTTGTATGAATAGAAGCACCAACGACTGACCCACTTTTCACAAGAGGTTCAATGCATTCCTAAGCAATGTCAGAAGCTTAAGGTTTTTCTTGTATCATTGTCTTTTTGCCTTTGTCATTTTCTACTCTACTTGGAAAGAGGTCTGTCCATCTGTTTGAGCCTCGTCTTACCTGTTCCAGTGTTATTGTCCTTTTGCTTTGACATTTCCTCCTCTACTTTCAAAAGAGTATTTTAGACCCTCATCTTACCTTTTCCATGTCATCCTTGTCATCAGATGCATCTAATCTTCGAGTTAAGGTCTCCTCATCAATCTCCTCAACCATGTTCGTATTTTCCTGCAGATTTTTCAGGAGGACTAAACAAAAATGAAAGCAAGAGGTGATTTGCGAATTTAATGGTTTAAAAAAGAATAGGAATTTCATACTAGCTCAGACTTCAAGTTCTGAATCTTATCATGCAACTCTGTTATATGATGCTTTAGTGCCTGGAAGAATTTTTGGTAGAAGTCCATGAGGTGAATAATCTCAAGATATCAGAGACATGGAATACATCTACCTGTGAAAGAAAACTGATAGTAAGAATATATTACCTCACGTCTTTGAAGTTCAATTGAACGGGCCAATGCTTGTCTCTTAGTCAGAAGATTTTTGGGCCTGAATACATTAGGTCGCTAGTAATTTTTCCCACGATAGAGTATAATTGCATAGCCTTGGCCAGTCTTGTCTATAGATACCAAAAGGCCACCACTTTCAGCCTCAAGAGTAATTGCAATGTGTTTTATTTGTGCTGCATTCCTCCTCTCCGCAATGATCTTTACCAACTCCCGGTACTTCCAATGTAAATGTATATTCTCTATAGTTCCGTCGAAAACATCTCGCCTCCCTGAACCAAAATGTAGTAGTTACAACTTATGAGCTCTATCCTGATAGGAATTATCTGATTGAACAAGTAGCACCGCTTACCTAGAAGCAGAAAAGGTTTCATGCTAAGACCCATTTTGCGGAAAAGAAACCTTTCCTCAGAAGATAGTATTTCCAAATCAGTTGGCAGCTCAGATGGTTCCCGATTTTCCTGCAATTTACGTAACATATTTTCTGCCTTTTTGACCTTGCCTTTTGCCTGCAGATACCAATCTAATATTATATATAACAAAGAGGAAGAAAGATTCATTCGCACGGCATTTTTCTCAATTTTATTTACAACAACTTACAAGGGCTAGCTTCTCTTCAAGATACTTCACAAGAGAAGCATGCCTTGCTACAGCTGCATCTCTCATCATTTTCTCCCTCTCTTCAATACTAGGTTGGTTTCCCCAGCGTGAAGTGGCTGCCCTAGTTTCAGCAAGAGTTCCAGCAACCAATGGTCTTTTAGGAGCTTTAGTAACAGAATGAATAGGGGTTGCTGCTCTTTGCCGTGCTTGTTCTTCTTGATCCTGTAAGAAAGCACTTTTTCTCTCCGCTTCTACAAGTGCTTCCGTGACGCGAGGTGGCAAGAAATCGTTACCTCTATAAAAGACAATATAATCCTTATTCCTGAAGAGTAGCGTTCCTCCAGTCAATACCTGTTGAACAAAGAAGATCTATTGTCAACAACAACATACCTAGTGACATCCCACACGTGGGGTCTGTGGAGGGCAGAGTTTACACAGATCTTACCTCTACCTTGGTAGGTAGAGCGGTTATTTCCGAGAGACCCTCGGCTCAATACAAAGCATAGCAAAAGCAAAAGCAAAAGCAAAAGCAAAAGCAAAAGCAAAAGCAAAAGCAAAAGCAAAAGCAAAAGCAAAAGCAAAAGCAAAAGCAAAGCAAGAGAAACGGTCAGACCCGATAAAAAAATTTAAACTAGTATGAAAATGCTGGTATCAAAAGCGAATAAGTCATGATAGCTCATTCTAAAAAAGTAAGCAGTAACTAGCGCAGGTAAATAAACTAAACAAAGTACACTAAAGGACACAACAACAAAAATCAAACTACAGGAGACTATAAAGCAATATTGCGCCTATTAGTATGATATGCTAAGCGGGCCTACAATAATAACACTACAACTACCAGTTTGCAAGCGTAAGTAGGACTACGGTCGACTACCTACTACCTTAATCCGTGTCCTCCACAACCCCCTATCTAAGGTCATGTCCTCGGTAAGTTGCACCTGCGCCATATCCCGTATAATCACCTCTCCCCAATACTTATTCGACCTACCTCTACCCTTCCTGAACATGTTCATAGCCAACCTCTCACACCTCCACACTGGGGCATTTGTGTCTCTCCTCTGCACATGCCCAAACCATCTCAACCTCACTTCCCGCATCTTATCCTCCACCGAGGTAACTCTCACTCTATCCCGGATATCATCATTTCTAATACTATCCCTCCTTGTATGCCCACACATCCATCTCAGCATCCTCATCTCTGCAACTTTCATCTTTTGGATGTGCGAAGTCTTGACTGGCCAACACTTCGCCCCATACAACATAGTCGGTCTAACCACTGCCCTATAGAACTTGTCTTTAAGTTTTGATGGCACCTTTTTGTCGCATAAGACTCCAGATGCGAGCCTCCATTTCATCCACCCTGCCCCAATACGATGTGTGACATCGTCATCAATCTCTTCATCCTCTTGGATAATAAACCCGAGGTACTTGAAGCTTCCTTTCTTTGAATGACCCGAGTACCAAGCCTCACCTCCACGCCTGTCACAAGGTCGCTCCTGTTAATGAACTTGCACTCCAAATACTCTGTCTTGGTCCTACTCAGCCTGAACCATTTAGACTCCAGAGTTTGTCTCTAATCCTCCAACTTAGCGTTCACTCCGCTACGAGTCTAATCGATCAAGACTATGTCGTCTGCGAATAACGTACACCATGGCACCTCCCCTTAGATTTGTCGCGTCAGTCCATCCATCACCAAGACAAATAAGAATGGGCAGAGCTGATCCCTGGTGTAACCCCATCGTCACTGGGAAGTGCTCCGAGTCTCCTCCTATAGTCCATACCCTGGTCTTGGCTCCATCTTACATATCCTTGATCGCCCTAGTGTATGCCACAGGTACACCTCTAACTTCCAAACATCTCCAAAGAAGATCTATTGTCAAATTGATTAAATTTTCACTAAAACAATTTTGATAGAGAAATAAGAATGTTTGAGAGTCGGAATTGAACATGCAACTCAAGTACTCAACTGAAAACTTTGACTAAAAGATTATGGAGTACACCACAATACATATTCCAAAAACAAATCGAGAAAATGATACCTTGCTAAAGCAGCTAACAACATAGTGGCTGGGAAATCTGAGTGCCAGAATGATGTGTAAGTTCAAAGAAAAAGGGCAGCCCGGTGCACTAAGCTCCCGTTATGCGCGGGGTCCGGGGAAGGGCCGGACCACAAGGGTCTATTGTACGCCGTCTTACCTCACATTTCTGCAAGAGGTTGTTTCCACGGCTTGAACCCATGACCTCCTGATCACATGGCAGCAACTTTACCAGTTACTCCAAGGCTCTCCTTCAAAGAAAAAGACAGGAAAATCTAACTATTTGTCATAATCGCTTTTCTTGTTGTACTTCCGTCTTATTTTCCTTCTTTTCAACACTTTGCTAGTCTGCATGTACTTATCATGAAGTCTTAACTTCCTAAGAGTGTTGGTAGCAAGATTTATCTGTTCACCTTAAGTTCTTCTGACATCCTTTCATTGCTTGTATTTTGCACACCACGTTTTATGGCTATCTTCGCAATAGCGCTTCTTCTCCATAGCTTCACCATGGCTGCAGCTAAACCTTGCAGTTCCCTGTTCCTTCCTGAATGATGCAGACAATAATTTGGAGGTTACAAAAGTTCAAAGTTACCCATTCTTCAATAAGAGAACAAGGAAACACTAGAAACCCTTTCCACATACCTAAAGCAAAATGAGGGGGCATAATTCTCGCAGTTCTGCGTAGGTATGTCATTTCTTTATTTTTTAGGTTAAGTTTAGCTCCATAAGGAAGACGCCGAAAAGGAGGTCTATATCCAGGAACAACAGCAGGCAACAGATCAGCATCAACAGGCAGTGGTTCCCGACCTGACCAATCTTTGAATCGTGGACCAACTTCATCTAGCAACATGTTGAGCTTGCTTAAATCCACTATTTTTTCACCACACAGATTAGTGAAACCATTTCTTGGCCTTTCAGCAGCTTCATTTAAGCATTTGACTCCAAGGCTTTGACCACTATCATTCTTTGAAGACTCTGATTCATCAATATCATGGTTGTTTGAAGTAAATGATTGTACACAAGGAAGCTTGTATGATATTCCTCTGTATAACACTATGGAACTGCCTGATCTCCAAATCACCAATCTTCCAGTTCTATGCTAACAATGTGCAAAGTATGAGACACATAAGAATTCACAATATTACAATCTACAAAACTGGAAAATATAAATTTGTTTATTGACAAGACATTAGAACCAAAAACTTCAAAGTTGACATATTCAGCACATATTCTGAGAAGAAAACTTTTCTTTTGATGAAGTAAGAGACGACAACAACATACCCAGTGTAATCACACAAGTGGGGGGTCTGGGAGGGTATGATGTATGCAGACCTTACCCCTACCTTTGTGAGGTAGGGAGGCTGTTCCGGTAGACCCTCGGATTTTTAATTAAGGAAGAGACTTTTAATTAAATAGCATCAAGAAGATGCATAGCAAATTTACATGAAAAAAATGTATCTGCTCATGAAAACTTCAAAGTCGAACTTATAAGTGATTCAAGATATATGTGAAGAATATTTCAAGAACAAAAACCAAGAACAATTTTTTTTATCTACCTCTATAAATCAGCTGACAACAGTCAATGGTTACAAGAATGATGTTGTCATGGTTACAAGAATGAACAGAAATGTATGTACACAACATGTACCTATTTGAAAGAAATAATCCCCTTGATTATTTTCATTACTTGAATAGGTATATATACAAGATACAAAATATTCCTATTCTATTCCTAAAATCTTATTCTACCATAATTCTAACTCTACAATTATGGTAGTGTATATTCCTAAGTATGGTAACAAATACATTACAATATACTACACATGTATTTTCCTAATATACAATATTCTTACCTTGTCTAATATTAACAATTACCAAATAAGGAGAGCCAATTATGGGTAGTAACCGAGGGCTTAATACGGCCAATTATGGGCAGTAAACCGAGAGATTAATAAGGCAATATACACATGTATATTGTGTGTATATTGCCTTATTTAACACACACCCGCAGTCATAGCGGGCGGTCTTCGAACGCTGAGACTGTCCCTAAAATCTTCAAAGAGTACCGAGGGAAGACCCTTTGTAAAGATGTCTGCAACTTGATATGTTGACGAGACATGACATACGCGTACCTGCCCCCGAGCAACCTTTTCACGGACAAAGTGAATGTCCATTTCGATATGCTTAGTGCGTTGGTGCTGAACCGGATTACCTGAGAGGTAGATGGCACTAACATTATCACAATATACTAAGGTCGCCTTCTGAATGGGGCAATGAAGCTCTAAAAGCAAATTACGTAACCAACATGATTCTGAGACCACATTAGCTACTCCTCGATATTCTGCCTCTGCACTTGAGCGGGATAGAGTCGCCTGACGCTTTGCTGACCAGGAGACCAAGTTGTTTCCAAGGAACATACAATATCCTGACGTAGATCGTCTGGTGTCCGGACAACCACCCCAATCCGCATCTGTGTACGAGACAAGTGTGGATGTAGAAGAAGGATACAAGTGCAACCCATAGTCCAGTGTCCCTGAATATACCGAATGATGCGTTTGATTGCATTCATGTGCTCAACTCTGGGGTCATGCATGAATAAACACACCTACTGAACAACATATGTAATATCCGGTCTGGTAAAGGTAAGATACTGGAGGGCCCCTGCAAGACTGCGATAGCGGTCGGGTCCTCGTATGGTGCACCTGCCGCGGCACTAAGCTTGAGTTTTGCATCAACTGGAGTAGAAGTGGACTTACAGGATGACATCCCATCCCTCTCTATGATCTCAGCAGCATACTTTCGTTGAGACAAAAACAAACCACCTGAATGACGTTGGATAGCAATCCCCAAAAAATAACTCAAGGGCCCTAAGTCTTTCATAGCAAACTCAGAACTGAGCATGGCCATGATAGACTGGCGCAAGGCATCGGAACAGGCAGTCAAGATGATATCATCCACATACAACAAAATGTAGGCCAATGACGAACCACAGCGGTAGATGAACAAGGAATTATCTGACCTGCTGTGAGTGAACCCAATTGTCGAAACAAAGTCAGCAAATCTCGTATACCAGGCCCGTGGAGACTGCTTAAGCCCATATAAGGACTTTTTCAACAAACAGACATGATGAGGACGGTTTGGATCCCTGAAACCCAACGGCTGATGCATATAGACTGTTTCCTTGAGATCACCATGTAGGAAAGCATTCTTGACATCTAACTGATGAATTGGCCAAGTCTTTGAAAGAGCCAAGCTAAGCACAGTGCGAATGGTAGCCGGTTTGACCACCGGACTAAACGTCTCACCACAATCTATCCCAACCTGCTGAGTCTTACCATCACCCACAAGTCGCGCCTTATGTCGAGCAAATGACCCATCTGAATTCTCCTTATGAGCAAAAATCCACATAGACCTGATAACATTAATACCATATGGACGGGGCACCAACTCCCACGTTTTATTATCAATAAGAGCATTATATTCATCAGTCATAGCAATTTTTCAATTAGGGTCATTTAATGCGGACACAGGATTGCAGGGCAAGAGGGATTTAGAGACATCAGAATGTAAATTAAAATGTCTTTTAGGTGTAAAAATACCCCGCTGACTACGAGTGACCGGTCTATGACTCGAGGAAGAATTGAGGGAATTCTCTGGGCTCGGGACGGACTGGCCAGCAGGCAGTGGGCCTGCTGGCCCAAATCGGAAAACTAATTCATCAACTGGACCAGTTCCAGAATTGGGCCGGACCGGCCCAATTGCTTGGGACCGATCCGAAGAATTGCCCGGTGCTGGCTGCGATCGTGGGTCCAACGGGCAGTGGGCCCGCTGGAGGATTTTGGGTGCGGGAGATGTCCGAAAAATTCCGAATAATATACGGGGATATTTGTTCATCCAAAAAATTATACGACCGAGGCTCGGGAGTATGAACTTTCGCAAAAGGAAATTGGGTTTCATCAAAATTGACGTGGCGATTAATTATGATTTTATTGGAGGATAAATCAAAGCATTTATAACCACGATGATTAGACGGATAACCCAAAAATACACACGGGGTAGACCGAGCTGAAGTTTGTTTATTGTGGTGGATGGAATAACGGAAAACACAAGCACCCAAAAATCCGAAGATGAGAATAAGGAGGGTTCTTATTATACAGTATTTGGAGGGGGGAAGAATATATCAGACCTTTAGACGGAATTATGTTAAGAAGATATGTGGACATTTGTAGAGCATGATGCCAAAATTATAGAGGTATGGAGGCATGAATTAAGAGAGTTCGGACAATGTTATTTATGGAATGAATTTTGCGTTCGGCTTCCCATTTGGTGAAGATGTATGAGGACACGAAAACTGAAAATTGATCTCATTATTAGCACAGAATTCCCAAAACTCTCTATTGTCATACTCTTTCCCATTATCACATTGAATATTTTTTATTTCTCTTTCGAATTGAGTACGAATGAATGCTCTAAATTTGATGAAGACGGAAAACACTTGTGATTTATTCGCAATTGGAAACGTCCACAAAAATCTAGAATAATCATCTAAAATGAGAACATAATATCGATGACCCAATGAACTAAGAATAGGAGACGTCCATAGGTCGCTATGAATAACATCAAATGACATTGAAGTATGAGAATTGGAGTCTACAAATGGCAACTTAACAATTTTTCCTAATGAACAAGACTGGCAAAGTGGAGTACGACTCGTACCCTTACAAGAAATAAAGCTATTTTTATCTAAAACTGATAAAATAGAAGATCCCGGATGACCCAAGGCGAGCATGCCACACGGAAGGAGAGATGGCTGCAAAAACTGACGACAAGGCTGGACTCGATGGACTGAAATCGGGCATGATAGGATATAGATCCCCCTACTATCACACCTCATGAGATGGCTCCCCGTCTTGAAATCCTTCACAGAGAAACCAAAAGGATCAAATTCAATGGAAACCGAATTGTCAATTGTGAACTTTCGGACAGACACTAAATTTTTAATCAATTTAGGAGCATGTAAAGTATTTTTCAAGAGAAGGGGTGGATTGGGGGGAGACAACGTTTTCTGACAATACCCTAGAATTGGAATAGAACTGCCATTACCAACAATTATCCCCCGAGGGGTGCTCAAATTGGAATAAGATGAGAGAGTACCTGATTTGGAAGTCATGTGAGTCGTGGCACCAGTGTCCATATACCAATTTGGGTCCGGTTGAGTTAACCCCAACGTGTGCATCGCGGCCTCGATATCGGTTTGAGTGGGGTGTGCTGCATGATGGGCTTGCGGAGGTCGGGGCTCAAGAATTCCTGTCCGTGACGGAGCTGCTGCTGCTGGGCCACTAGCCAGTGGGCCGCCACTGCTGGTTGTTGGGCCTGAAATGTTGGCCAGCCCACTGGCCACTGGAATTTCCTACTGAATTATAAGGGCTGCTGGCCCACGGCCCACTGCCCCAGCCCCACTGCTGGGACCAGGGGGGTGGCCACTGTTCCCTGGATGGGGCCCACCGCCTGCTTGCTAACCACCGGAACCGCCACCAGAACCGTCGCGTTTGCCCCGCGGTTTTTGTTATTATTCTTACGATTATTTTTGCCGCTACCATGATTATGGTTTTGGCCCGAATTATTAACAAAACCCGAAGAACTTGGAGAGGACGCCACCATGACGACGGGGCTTGCTCCGGTAGCCGCCTTTTTAGCCAAACCGGCTTCTTCTAACGTAAGCATGGAGCGGGCTTGATAGAAGTCAGGAAAGAGGGTTGCTTTGGCGAAGGAGAGTTCCAACACCATTATAGGCCTCCGAAAGACCGGCAACCAACTTTAGAACTAGACGATTATTTGTTATCGGTGCGCCAACATTACGGAGTTGATCTGCCAACTCCTTGAGTTTCTTGCAATATGCAGAAACGTTTGGAAATTTGTCCATTCGAACTAAAGAGAATTCCTGCTCCTGTGTGACGACACGTGAATGTTGGTTGTCTTGGAATATGTCACGCAATCTATTCCAGGCAGCCATAGCCGTGGTATCCGGCTCAATAATCGTCTGTAGAAGGTCCACCGAAATAGTGGCGTAGATCCACCGGAGAACGGTAACATCAAGAGTAATCCATAACTGAGGATCCTCCGCGGGAAGAGGTGTAGCGGGAGGAATGATGTGATGAAGAACTTGATGGGAGATAGCGTGAATTTTAAACAACTCCGCCCACGTCGCATATTGGACGTTTTCCATCTCAAAGACAATAGGGATACTGTTCTTGACGTTAAAAACCATGAGGGCAGGATGAAAATTGTTCTTAGACATAGTGAAAGAACAAAGTAGGAGGGGAAATTTGGGAAAAGTAAGAGAGATTTTGAGAGAGGAAGACGACTTTCGGAAGGGAAATCCGAGAGGGGGGGGGGGGGGGGGGTACTCGGCGAGAGAGGCACAAATTTTTTGTAAAACCTAGTCTCTTGATACCATGAAAGAAATAATCCCCTTGATTATTTTTATTACTTGAATAGGTATATATACAAGATACAAAATATTCCTATTCTATTCCTAAAATCTTATTCTACCATAATTCTAACTCTACAATTATGGTAGTGTATATTCCTAAGTATGGTAACAAATACATTACAATATACTACACATGTATTTTCCTAATATACAATATTCTTACCTTGTCTAATATTAACAATTACCAAATAAGGAGAGCCAATTATGGGCAGTAACCGAGGGCTTAATACGGCCAATTATGGGCAGTAAACCGAGAGATTAATAAGGCAATATACACATGTATATTGTGTGTATATTGCCTTAGTTAACACTATTAACAAAAACCAACCTCTAGAATTTGATGTGTTCTCTTCATATTATGTGAAAGAGGACCTTCAAATCTCAATTTAACTATCTCATCCACTTTCCACTTCTCCTGAATGGAGTCTACAAGTTCCTGTGTTACACCAGCTGACCCAACCTTTATTCTCTCCACCATCCTTAATGATGCATTCCTTAGCCGCTTCAGTTGAGGCTCAGGTATTAATTTCTCTGCCAATTCTGCATTACTTTTTCTCATAGGTTCGGCGTCTCTCTCACCTTCCCATGGAAATCTTACTGAATCTTTAGCATTACTCTTAATAAAGGAACCACCTTTATGTTCTTGAACCTCATCTCTATATGCAACCTTTGCTTCCCTTGATTCCAATTTGATATCTTCTTTGTTTTGCACCCCATTTGATACAATATTTTCACCAACAGTGTTGCTTTCATCAAGATGAGATTTTTTGGGTTGTTTTCCATGAACCCAAGTAGCTAAATTTACCTTAATTCTTGAACCAGGACTTACTGAATCATTTACTATTGGATTTTCTTGGGTTTCTACAACTTCTTCTATTGATACTGAATTTTGGTCTTGCCAAGGGAATTTCTCCCTTAATGATGTGGATTTAACAGACCATTTATCTTGAACTTGTTCAAGAAAGCTTGGTCTGGGTTTTATTTGCTTTTTTGTTTGATTTATTTGCTTTTCTTTGTCTGGATGAATTATTTGGGGAGAATAACAATAATTTCTTAGTGTATTTTTAGCTCTATGGTTTTGCAAAGCTTGAATTTTGGGTAATGGAATTGAAATTTGAATATATTTAGAAGAAGGGTAAGAGAAATGAGGAGAAATATAATCAAATGGCAATTGTGTAGAGGCCATAGCGGCCATGAATAACTGTATCTTCGTGAATTCTTATCGTCAAGTCGCCATAGCTTGAAGAACAGAGAAAGATATTCGATGTTACATGGGCCAAAGTTGCAATGATAGCCAATTTTTAAGTAGGGGAAGTTACAAAGTTGACTGGTCACACTAAAATATGACAGCCACTTAGTTCATTAATTTTCTCATTTTATTGAATATATTATTATTATTATTATTATTATTGTTTATCTCACAATTTAAAAATTATAGACGATTTTTTTTTGTTAAAAGAAGCAAATTCCAAATCCGAGAAACTTTTTCAATTTGTAACAACTGTTATTCTTCCTAGCCTCTACCATTCGCTCATTTTCTCATAAAAAAACCCAACGCATCCAAGAAAATTCTCATAGTTGACTTATTTTGACGAGTGTATATGCACTTGTTACAAATATTGTATTACAATATATATTTTGTGAATACGCGATGTGTAAAAGGTATATATTACTTATACATAAGCACATTAAGTATACATTAGTAATTCAGGTACAGAGTATATACTCAATGTATAGTCTTTGTGAATGCTCAATATATATAATTATGCACTTATACAGTGTATATCTACATCTCTATATAAAAAAACATTAGAACCCAAAAGATCAGGAGAAGAAGAAGAAAGTTGTGATGGCGGTGAAGGAGGAGGAAGACGAAGTTCACTTCTTCACACTAAATTAAAATAACTGGACTACAACCTTCAAACCCTGCCAACACATATCATCAAATTACCGCCGACATTTATTATGTATAGAAAATGTGTATATATCTTCTACCTTCATAAACACGTCGCTACAAAGAACATGTAGTTGCACCAGTCAGAGATGGTGATGATGGTAGGATTGAAGTTGTCATGATCGATAATGTATATCTTCTACCTCCATCTTTTCTTTTCTCTTAAAAATTTTCAGAAAAATATCACGTATAATATCGAGTCTAAAAAGAATGAAAATCAGCTAAGAATGACGATGAGCATAGCTAGACTCCTGCTAAAAAATTTAATCCATCAAAGAGAGATATTTTTGTAAGATTGTATTAATCTCCCTTGGGGAGTCTTTCTCATTAATACAAATATATATAGTGTGTACAATGTGGGATCCTAATACAATAAGGATCTTATATCTACCATAATTATACAACACTAAATATTATAAAATGTGTGGAGTATATTTTAATACGTTAATACACCCCCTCAGTCGAAGCGGGAGGAGGTCGTACGCTAAGACTGAATCTGAAGTCGAGGAATAGTTGTCTAGGAAGACCTTTCATGAAGATATCTGCATACTGATATGAGGAAGGCACACGCAACACCTTAACATGACAGAGAGCAACCTTCTCACGAACAAAGTGTATATCCATATCAATGTGATTGGTTCGCTGATGCTGAACTGGATTATGAGATAAATAGATGACGGATATGTTATCATAGTACACCAAAGATGCCTTACGCATGGGACATTGAAGCTCCATAAGAAGGTTTCAGAGCCAGCAGATCTCAGCAACAACATTTGCAACGCCTCTATACTCTGCTTCTGCACTCGAACGAGATAATGTGGCTTGCCTCTTGGCAGACCAAGAAATGAGATTATCCCCTAAGAACACACAGTAGCCGGAGGTGGAGCGTCGCGTGTCCGGAAAACCTTCCCAATCAGCATTCGCATATGATAACAGTCTGGTCAGTGCTGAGGGGTATAGATGCAATCCATAATCAAGTGTGCCCTTAACGTATCGAATGATACGCTTGAGGGCAGTAAAATGAGGCTCCCTAGGGGCATGCATAAATAAGCACACCTGCTGAACAACATAAGCAATATCAGGCCTGGTGAAAGTAAGATACTGTAGTGCACCTGCAAGACTCTTGTAAAGGGTGGGATCGGTTACTGGATTACCATCAACAACACTAAGCTTTGATTTAGAGTCAACCGGAGTAGACATTATCTCATAGTTTGCCATTTTAGCCCTGTATACTATCTCATCTACATATTTGTGTTGACACAAAACTATAGAATCTGCAGATCTAGTCACTGATATCCCCAAAAAATAACTCAACTTCCCCAAGTCAGTCATAGCAAATTCGATTTTAAGTAATGCAAATGATCTTATTTTTCAACAAAAGTAAGCACAATGTCATCCACATATAACAACAAATAAGCAACACTACTACTTTTAAGAAAAATAAATAGAGAATTATCACATTTGCTGCGTACAAACTCAATCCGCATAATGTATTGTGCAAAGCGATCATACCACGCTCTAGGGACATGTTTCAAACTATAGTGACTTACGGAGATGACATACATACTGAGGGGCTGCTAGATGGACAAAACCAGGCGGCTGGTGCATGTAAACAGTTTCTTTCAAATCCCCATGTAGAAACACATTCTTCACATCAAGCTGATGAATCGGGCAATGCTTACCCATAGCAACACTCAGAACTGTACGAATGGTACCTGGTTTAACAATCGGATTGAATGTCTCACCACAATCAATACCCTCCTGCTGATTAGTGCCATTAGCCACAAGTCTCGCCTTATATCTCTCTAGATCATCACTATCTCTGTATTTGTGATGAAAAAGCCACATGCATCAGATCACATATACCCCCCTCCGGTCTAGGAACCAAATCCCAAGTATGCTATTTCATTAAAGCATTAAATTCCTCACACATGACCGCATTCCAATTAGGATCTAGTTTGGCTAATTTTGGATTTTTGGAAATATGAGAAACAGTTTGTGTGGACAAGTTAAACTGGACTTTGGGTTTGAAAATACCGTGTTGGGCACGGGTTTCCATTTGGTGTGTGGAGGTGGGGGCAGGATTTGTATTTCAGTTAAGTGGTTGGTCCGAGTTATTTGGGACAATGATGTGGTGGATTGTCGCTAGTTTGGGTCGACGAAGTGCGGGTTATGGAGGAAGGGTTCGGGTGACCGCGATGTGTGGGTTGTGGATGGTGATCTGGTAAGATCGAGGTGGTGAGGTTGAGACGATGTCAGCGATGGGTGGGGAAAGGTGTGTCGAGAAGGCGATGATGGTGACTGGGTTGGGTTGCCGGTACAAGGACTGGTTACTATTGCGGGGTATGGGTGGGGTTAACAGTGCAAGGGTTGGTGTCGGGGCTAGGTATGGTGACGGTGTTGGGTTGGGGGACTTGAGTGGCGGTGACAGGTGGTGATGACGCACAGGGAGTTGATGGTGTGGGTCGTGGGTGGTTCAGAGTCGATGGTCATCCAACGAAATGGGTGTGGTGATAGAGACAAATGTGTGACGGGCTGGGTTGTCCAACGGGTTGCCGATTGTGGCAGTGACGACGGAGATGTAGTGGTGGTGGTGGTGGACTGATGCAGTTCGTGGAGTATGACGGGGGAGGTTTCTGACTCGTCTAGAAAGGTATAGTTCGTGTTACGGAATTTTTGAATATTTGCGAAGGGAAAAATGGTCTCGTCGAAAGTGACGTGACGAAAGACGTGGATTTTACGAGTAGACAAGTCATATCACAGGTAGTCCCTATGATTTAGCGGAAAACCTACAAAGACATAGGGAGCGACCCAACCCCGTGCGACGGTAGAACGGGGAGAGGGGGAGTCGTGCCCATTCTCTATCCGGGCACGAGGTGCTAATTTATGGGGAGCAATGGAGGCAAAATTTGGGTAGCACATGCAACCAAAAAATTCTAAGGTGGTCATAGGATGGGATCCAATGGTAGAGAATTTTGGTGGGGGTTTTGTTGTGAAGAGTATCGGTAGGTGAAATATTAAGGATATATGCTACCATTTTGACTACATAGATCCAGAATGACGGGGGAGAGAGGCATGGAAAAGAGTGGTACGAACCATGTTGTTGATAGTACGGATAATTCGTTCGGCTTTTCCATTTTGGGGTGAGGTATGAGGACATTGAGAAATGGAAGACCATGCCATTCTTGGTGCAAAAATTATGAAACGCAGAATTATTAAACTCACGACCGTTGTAACATTGGAATGATTTAATGGATTTTTCAAATTGTATTTTGATAAAGTTACAAAACTCAAGAAATTTGGTAAAAACTTCAGACTTAAATTTTAGAGGGTAAATCCAGTCAAAGTGAGAAAAGTCATCTAATAACACAAGATAAAATTTATGACCTAGGGAACTAATAACAGGAGATGTCCATAAATCTGCATAAATAATATCAAACGGGGAAAACGTAACACTTAAAGAAAACTGAAAAGGGAGGCGAATGTGTTTGCCTAAAGGGAAAGAAAAACACCATTGGGCAGGTTTCCCACTAGAACAACAAATTAAATTATTGTTCCGAAGAAAATTAAAAATAGGAGCTCCTACGTGTTCAAGTCTATTGTGTCAGGTTGAAAAAGAGATTGTTGCTAAAGCGGTGTGAGGAGAGACTTGGGCAGTTAGAGATGTGGGAGGGGTGACACTGGCAGCGGACGTGGTTAGGAAAGGATAAAGCTCACTATTGCATCTTGTAAGGAGTTTTCCGATATGGAGGTCTGTTATAGAAAACTCAAACGAGTCAAAATTAATTGATACATAATTATCTGTGGCAAAATTTCTAACGGATATTAGGTTCTTGATAATATGTGGGCCATAAATGATGTTATTTAGGGAGAAGTGGGGATGCGGTGGTGGGGTTAGAGTGTGGTCAAAACCTTGAATTGGAATGCGATGACCGTTTCCAACCAGAATAGATTGTGGAGTATTTAAATTTTGCATTTGAGAAAGATTACCAGAATTGTTGGTGAGGTGAGACGTGGCGCCCGTATCCATATACCACGCATTATCGGGCTTTCGAGGAGTCAATGTGCCGAAAGTCTGGCCCAAATTGTATTGGGGAATGCCCGAAGTTGAGAAGTGGGCCCCAAGAAATTGGGCATGACTGCAGTGGGCCGGCGGATGGGTGCCCAGACTGCTGGGTTGTTGTGGGGTTGCAGGAAGGTGGGCCGCTGGTCTGGGGCGAGTTGGCCTGCTTCTGGAAATTGGGCCGCAACCTCTAGGTTGTGTGTGGAGGCTGCTGGGCCTAAGCTGGAAGCCCAGTTCCCATCTTGATCACTGCTTCCACCCCCGCGCCTCTGCCCACAGCCGTATCTGTGGTTGTTTACGGCCATGGTGGCTGCCAAAGATTGGGTAGTAGAGAGAAAAAAATAAGGGATGGGGTTCGGGACATATACGAAGCGTATATGAGGCAGAAACAACCATATACGAGGTGTATAACATCATAGATATGATGTATACGGGTAGTATATAGAGGCAGTGAGGGTATAACAACCGTATACAGGGTTTATATCGGCGTGTATAGGTTGTATATGACCTGTTGGAGAGCTAGAGAAGGAAAGAGAGTTGTATATCAGCAGTATACCGGTGGTATACAGGGTTGTTAGCAGATTGGAGGGCTGGGATGCTGTATATAGCGTATATTGAAGGTATACCGGCGGTATACGGTTGGTTCGGTGCTGGAAAAGGGAGGAAAAAGGACTGCCAAAATTAGGTTTTGTGTTGGGAAGGATTGTTGGCTTCTGATACCATGTAAAATTGTATTAATCTCCCTTGGAGAGTCTTTCTCATTAATATAAATATATATAGTGTGTACAATGTGGGATCATAATACAATAAGATATTTTAATATATACGTTAATCATTTTTATTTAACTATTGAATGAAGGATAGAATGAGAAAATGATTAAAAAGGAGAGAGAACGTGGAACAGTAAATTATGAAAAGAAACAGAATAGTAGAGGCGGTGTAGTGATGGTCGGCGGTGGGTTTGAAGAAAGGAGAAATAAATAGAAATTAGGGAGAAGCGATTGAGAAATAAGATGGGAACATGCAATTTTGGAGTTTGACTACTTCTCATATGTAATTGCTTTTTTTAAATTGCAAATCGGATAATACTTAATAAGTTGGGCCAAAACATGAGTTTTTTTTTTAGTTTTTTTTAACAACCATACTGTATAAGGAACTCTTTTCGGTATGCTATTTAAGTTTCAACTAACATTTGCAAATTATTTAAAACTTAGCCAACAACTTTAAAAAGATCAACCCTTTCTCCTCTCCTTTTTATGCCCACTTTTCATCTTCAACGTTTTCTTCTTCTACATCTTCTAGATCTTTTTTGTTGGAGAAGAAGTTGTTGGAAATTTGCCTTTGGCGGGAGTTGCGTCCGACCAACTTTAATGGCTTAAACACTAGTGTTACGCATGTTGGAGAATCTGGTTCTTCACACGTGCATGATCTACTAAATAAGTAGATAACCGTAGGGCCAAGGATCGTCAAATTTCATTGAGAAATGAAAGAGATATTGGTCTACGAAGTGAGGTGTTTGAAGCATGGAAAAGTGTGGTATGAGATCAATTCTCCCTCATTGGTGGAGGAAGAAAGAATTGTTTTATTTATAAGTCTCAAAGTTGGCTTGGGGTTTGGGACCCCAAGGGGTATCCCATATGTTTAAAGGAGGGAGGACCTAGATGTGCTTCGGTTCGAGGAAAGCCCACACGAGCGCCGCCGCCGCCCGCCTGTCGGGTCCAGGTTCTCGGGTTCACGGGTCACGGGTCATGGGTCGTGGGTCGTCATGGGTCATGGGTTGTGGGTTGTGGGCTGTGCTTTTTCATATGTACAGTTTGGTCTTTGAAGTTTCAAAATGTACAGTTTGGTCCCTGAAGTTTCAAGAAAGTCAGTATTGGGCAGAGAGCAGAAACGTCCACCAGCACTCAATTCAGCCATTTATTTTGGCTGAATTACTCTTACTAAATGGCCAATCCGTTGCACATCTTCACCATTTATTTTGGAGGAATTACTACCTCCATAATTGCCATTACTTGGCCAGTAATGACACTTATGGAGGCAGTTCATCAGCCTCTCCTTCAACTATTTAAGAACCCCTTGTCACCATTGTTGAGCTACACTTGACACTTAACGAAAAACAGAAACGAATTCATCTTCCTACAATCTTCCAAGCATCATTTCATTACTCAAAATTCTTCACGGTAGCACTTGAGTTTTCTTTGCTCAATTGTTCATTTGTTGTTTTATCTTGGGAGACAATTGTCCAGGATGTAGAAAGGATACATACGGGGCAATATTGTCTTAAAGACAGAGCGCAAACACTCGACTCAGCATACCACAAACAGTTCTAGTTTATTCTACAAGTTCTTAATTTCAATTTTGTTGTTGAATTGTAATTTCAGTTCTTGTATTACTTAGCAGTTATTTGTAATTTTCGTTTCCTGCACCTTTGTAACCAACAAGTTTAAAATAATATTTGCTTACTGTAACTGCTGCAACACGGCTGGAAACATGACCGATGCTGCTGCTACTGCTGCTGCCTCTTAAGGCAACAATGCTGCCTTCTCCGCTACTGCCGCTACTGTTCAAGGCAGCAACTCCGCTGCCTTCCTGGCTGCTGCTGCTCCACCTTCTGCCTCACACCATGATCGCCCTGAAAAATTCATGGGATCAGAATTTAAGAGATGACAGTAAAAGATGTTGTTCTACTTAACTGTTATGGGCATGGCCCGGTTCCTAATGGAAGATCCTCCACGAGCTGGAGATGAAATGGACTCTTCGCCTACTGAAACGGTTGAAGGGGGCCTTGGTATCCATGTCGTTAACGGCATGAAGATGGTTCTTGATGCGTGGAATCATAATGATTTCATGTGTAAGAATTACATACTGAACTGCTTGGAAGACCCTCTCTACACGGTCTATTGCACCGTTGGAACTGCCAAAGAGGTGTGGGAAAAACTGTAAAAAAAGTACAACGCACAAGATGCGGGTACTAAGAAGTTCATCGTTGGGAAACTCCTAAGATTCCAAATGGTGGATAGTAAGACAGTGATGTCTCAAGTCCAGGAATTCCAAATGATTTTACATCACCTGGGTTTGGAAGGAATGAAACCAAATGAGCAGTTTTTGGTTGCATCGCTGATTGAAAAGTTACCTCCTTCGTGGAATGAGTTACTTAAAACTCAAGACGAATGAGATGACCTTTGAAGAGCTTATTATCAAACTCCAAATTCAGGAAGATAATAAGAAGACCTTGCCTAGGGGTAGACAACCTGCTGAGGCAAAGGCAAATCTGGCTGAGTCCAAAGGGAACTCAAGCAAGAAGCGAAAGTTCCAGAAAGACGACAAGGCCCACGCAACGGAGATGTTCAGAGGTAACTGTCACCACTGTGGGAAACCTGGTCATAGGATCAAGGAATGCCACAAGCTCAAGACTGAGCAACAACAGAAAGCCAAGTCTAAAGTCAAGGCGCATGCTAACGTCGTCAAGGACACACTCCTGGATGACATGATTGAGGAATTCTATGCAGTAGTGCTAGAATCCAACCTGGTTGAGAATCCGATGCAGTGGTGGATGGACACAAGTGCTACCAGACACATCTGTTCCAACAGAGATGCCTTCTCCACGTACACTCCGGTCACCGACAAGAAGTTATTCATGGGCAACAACGCTTCGTCTGACGTGCTGGGGGTAGGAAAGGTGGTCCTGAAGATGACTTCCAGCAAGGAACTCACTCTGAAGGAAGTGATGCACGTCCCAGAGATTAGAAGAAATTTAATTTCTGGACCTTTCTTGGTCAATGCTGGTTTTAGGCTAGTGTTTGAATCCAATAAGTTTGTACTCACTAAGAATGACACTTTTGTGGGGAGATGCTTCGTCTGTGAAGGCCTCTTCAAAGTGAATGCCATGTCTGTAATGCGTCCAAGTAATAAAGTTGAACCTTCTTCTTATTTGCTTGAGTCTTCTAATTTATGGCATCATAGATTAGGACACGTGAACTACAAGTCTATCCAAAGGCTGGTAAAGATGGAGTTGTTGTCGTCTATCGACGTAAACCCTCAACATAAGTGTGAGGTGTGCGTAGAGGCAAAAATCACCAAGCTTTCTTTTCGATCCGTCGAAAGGAATACCGCTCCTCTAGAACTTATTCACACAGATATATGTGACTTGAAGTTCGCACAAACTAGAAGGGGAAACAAGTACTTTGTGACATTCATTGATGATAGCACAAGGTATTGTTACCTTTACTTGTTGAAAAGTAAGGATGAAGCCTTTGAAGCGTTCCAACGTTACAAAGCAGAAGTTGAGAACCAACTAAGCCTATGGATTAAATCCATTCGTAGCGATAGAGGGGGAGAATACGTAGCGCTATTTGAGGAATATTGTGCCCAATAAGGCATTATTCATCAAACGACGGCTCCATACTCACCTTAATAGAACGGTGTGGCGGAACATAAGAACCGAACATTGAAGGAAATGATGAATGCCTTGCTTATCAATTCCGATCTTCCTCAGAACATGTGGGGAGAAGCCGTCCTTACCGCTAATACGATTCTTAACAGAGTCCCACATAAGGGTAAGGACAAAACTCCATATGAATCATGGAAGGAAAAGAAACCCACCTACAAATATTTTAAGGTGTGGGGTTGTTTGGCAAAGGTTGAACTACCCAAGCCAAAGCAGGTCAAGATTGGGCCTAAGACTGTAGATTGCATATTCATCGGATATGCAAATAATAGTAGTGCTTATCGCTTCTTAGTGCATAAGTCAAATATTCCAGATATCCACCAGGGTACAATCATGGAATCAAGGAATGCTTTATTATTTGAAGGTACATTTCCTAGAAAGGAAAAAGACATAACCTCTCGCAAACGAAGTTATGCATAAAGCTCTCAAGAACCGGGAGTCGTTGACGGCCCGGATCTAGATGATTCAGATCTAGCAGATCTCGAGGTGGCTGAACATCCGGAATCTAGTGTTCCAGATTCTCAGAACTTGGAGACTCTAGAGATGGATCTAAGGCGAAGTAAAAGGGCCAGGAAGGATAAATCCTTCGGTCCTGACTTTGTATCTTATATGGTTAATGATGAACCAAGGACAATTGCTAAGGCGTTGTCAACTCTAGAAGCACTGCTCTGGAAAGAAGCTATTGAGAGTGAAATAGGCTCCATTCTGCATAACCATACTTGGGAGTTGGTTGATCTTCCACAGGGAAATAAACCGTTGGGTTGTAAATGGATACTCAAACGGAAATACAAAACAGATGGGTTTATAGATAAGTACAAGGTAAGGTTGGTAGTCAAGGGCTATCGGCAGACAGAAGTTTTTGACTACTTTGACACATACTCACCGGTATCCTGAATGACATCCATACGGGTATTCATTGCGATCACAGCTTTGCGTGACCTTGAGATACATCAAATGGATGTCAAGACAGCCTTCCTAAACGGTGATTTGGAAGAAGAAATTTATATGGACCAACCCGAGGGGTATGTGGTTCAAGGTCAAGAGAAGAAAGTCTGTCGGCTTGTCAAATCTCTGTACGGGCTGAAACAAGCCCCGAAGCAATGTCACAAAAAATTTGATAGTACTCTACTATCGAAGGGTTTCGCCATTAATGAGTGTGATAAATGTGTCTACATGAAAGGTAACTCTGACTCATTTGCTATGATATGCCTGTATGTAGACGACATGTTGATCACATGAAGCAGTCCTAGGGTAATCCTAGAGACTAAGAACATGTTGAAATAATGCTTCGACATGAAGGATATGGGTATCGCAGATGTAATCATAGGGATAAAAATCTCTAAGACGTCTGACGGACTGGTCTTATCTCAGTCTCACTACATCGAGGATGTTTTGAGAAAGTTCGAGATGTTAGACAGATAACCGATAAAGTCACCAATGGATACAAATCAAAATCTTGATATAAATCTTGGTGCACCTGTATACCAGAAGCGATATGCATAGGTGATCGGTAGTTTGATGTATATAACAAACTGCACCCGACCTGATATTGCTTATTCAGTCAATAAGTTGGCTAGGTTCACCCGTAATCCGAGTGATAATCACGGGAATGCATTGAATCGGGTATTACAATACCTAAAATACACGTTAACTTTTGGGTTACATTATTCGAGATATCCAGCTGTACTAGAGGGGTACAGTGATGCAAACTAGATATCGGATATAGAGAACACCAAGTCCACCAGTGGGTATGTATTTACAATTGGTGGTGGGGCTGTGTCTTGAAAATCCTCTAAGCAAACTTGCATCGCCCGATCCACAATGGAATCAAAGTTTATCGCTTTAGACAAAGCAGGAGAAGAAGTTGAGTGGCTTCATGACTTCTTTGAGGATGTTTTGTGTTGGAACAAACCCGTACCTTCGGTAATGATCCAATGCGACAGCCAGTCGGCTCTAGGAAGGGCACATAATGCTATGTACAACGGCAAGTCTCGTCATATTCGACGGAGGCATAAGACCGTTAGGCAACTGATCACCACAGGTATAATTTCCATTGATTACATTAAGTCAAAGGATAATAAAGCAGACCCATTGACAAAGGGCTTACCCAAGGATCAGATGGCTTGCCTGTCTAGGGGAATGGGCTTAAAACCCAAAATATAAGGACCAATACAGTGGTAATCCAACCTTACTAACTGGAGATCCCAATAATTTGGTTCAACGGGAAAACTAAGTTGTAAAGGTTCAGTGGAAGCATGAGCACTTCGAATAGTGATTTCTGTAAAGAAACACCAAATCCAAAGTCGTTCACGCGATAGACGTTAAGTGCTATCTGCAGTATGGGTAAAGGTTAAGTTTTCAAAACCTTTAATGATCTTCAACAGTTGAGGTTAGGTTTTGGAAACTTTTAATGGTTCCTAACACTTATGAAATGGGGTATATCATGATACCTTGTAGGAGACCACCTATTTAAGTGCGAGGATGGGCCGCCTCAAATGAACGCACTTAAGAATCCAAGAAGTTGTCCATGGCCACAACAGACAAAACATTATGAAGAAGAGAGTAAGGGAATTTGTTGTGTTGGTACTATTGACTTGGCTTACACTAAACACTGACGGTTCAAGACATCACGTTCACCGCGCAGTAAGTAAGTCCGATGGTTTTAACTATGGAAGGTTCAAAGCTGACGCTACCTCTCCTTATGCAACATCGGTCCGCTGAAATATTACTGGAAATGAAAAGGCACCATGTGAGTACGCCAAAATCTCTTTCAAGAGGGGATTGTTGGAAATTTGCCTTTGGCGGGAGTTGCGTCCGACCAACTTTAACGGCTTAAACACTAGTGTTACGCATGTTGGAGAATCCGGTTCTTCACACATGCATGATCTACTAAGTAAGTAGATAACCGTAGGGCCAAGGATCGTCAAATTTCATTGAGAAATGAAAGAGATATTGGTCCACGAAGTGAGGTATTTGAAGCATTGAAAAGTGTGGTATGGGATCAATTCTCCCTCATCGGTGGAGGAAGAAAGAATTGTTTTGTTTATAAGTCTCAAAGTTGGCTTGGGGTTTGGGACCCCAAGGGGTATCCCATGTGTTTAAAGGAGGGAGGACCTAGATGTGCTTCGGTTCAAGAAAAGCCCACACGCGCGCCGCCGCCGCCCGCCCGTTCGGTCTGGGTCCTGATTCCGGATTCTCGGGTTCTCGGGTTCTCAGGTACTCGGGTTCACGGGTCACGAGTCGTGGGTCGTAGGTCGTGTGCGGTGGGTGGTGGGTTGTGGGCTGTGGCTGTGCTTCTTTTGATATTATCTTTTTGGACCAGAGAACTTTTCCATATGTACAGTTTGATACCTGACATTTCATATGTACAGTTTGATACCTGACGTTTCATATGTACAGTTTGGATCAGAATTCTTTCATATGTACAGTTTGGTCCCTGAAGTTCTGTTGCACATCTTCACCATTTATGTTGGAGGAATTACTACCTCCATAATTGCCATTACTTGGCCAGTAATGACACTTATGGAGGCAGTTCATCAGCCTCTCCTTCAACTATTTAAGAACCATTTGTCACCATTGTTGAGCTACACTTGACACTTAACGAAAAACAGAAACGAATTCATCTTCCTACAATCTTCCAAGCATCATTTCATTACTCAAAATTCTTCACGGTAGCACTTGAGTTTCCTTTGCTCAATTGTTCATTTGCTGTTTTATCTTTGGAGACAATTGTCCAGGACGTAGAAATGATACATACGGGGCAATATTTTCATAAAGGCAGAGTGCAAACACTCGACTCAGCATACCACAAACAGTTCCAGTTTATTCTACAAGTTCTTTGTTATTTCAGTTTTGTTGTTGAATTGTAATTTCAGTTCTTGTATTACTTAGCAGTTATTTGTAATTTCCGTTTCTTGCACCTTTGTAACCAACAGAAGTTATACATGTAGTTTGGAAATACTTTGCCGACTATTTAGGATGATCATTACTCTAGGATATGTCTCTGTACAGCTGCAAAATTAGTGGAACACTAGTTCCAGAAACAAGATGCACAATACATTACTGGAGATTACACCCATATGTATCATATATGAAACATGAAAGGCTCATTGGGGGAGGGGGTGCAGAAACAATTCTTAACTTCAAAAATGACAAAGCTATTTATTTTGTTAGTTAATTTATGCACAAAGTAGTATAGGTAGAGTAGGTTCTTCTTGCAAATAAATCTTACTTTTTTTGTTCATTGACTGAATTGGTTGTTTCACTCAAGTGTTGTATTATGAGGTTAGGCCTACCCTCCCTCCCCTCGGGAATATAAAATACTCTACCATTTGGTAGTTTGACAAAAAAAAACTGATTAATTGAAATTTAGAGCACAATATCGTGAAGTTTTACATTGAAAAATTGAAATTCGGGACATAATGTCCTAAAATTGTAAACTGAAAAATTGAACTTCAGAACAATGTGACATGAAGTTTGAAAAAAGCAGAGAAGAAACAAATATCCGCCCGAATTTTGAGTTATGACCCTAATGGAAGTAGGGGAAACAAATTTCATAAGTGACATCTCAAGCTCGTCTCCTCCCATCACCCAACACCACCACCATACGTTGTGTTTCTAAAAGACAATTTTATTAAAGCTTACGTTCATTATTACCTGATGTGGAAAATTTACAATCTCTTATCTTTGTCTTCCATACAAAAAAGGAGTCCATTTATCTGTGTTCATCTTCTCTCACCCCTCTATTGGGAGGTCGCAGAATGGTGAGAGATGGAAAAAATATACTATTAAAATACATTTAATAAATGAAGCGATATGAGACAGTATATTGTCATATAGTGAAATATTAATTTCACTTTTAGGTGACAGAAATTTATGTTGGGATACAATTATTGTAGGGAACGGGAAGTAAGTAACTATTACAATAGTAGAAAGTATAAACAGACTATTACAATAAAACTGGAAATCAAAACCTTAACAAACTGCTTGTGTGATTTGCTGAGTCAAGTGATGACACTCTGTCTTTAAGACAAGATTACCCCGTATATCTCCTCTTACGGTGTTGAGCAATAGTCTCCCAAGATACAACAACAACTTTAACAAGTGAGCAAAGGGAACTCAAGTGTTACTCTTGAAGAACTTTGAGTATAGTGACTTTGCTAGAGAGGAAGAATATGAAATTAGAAAATCTGGAGTATTTTCTAAGTGTTGAGTGTAGTGTGTTTCAATTGAGCCAAAAGCCTCAATTTATAGTGTAAGGAGAAGACCCCTCAACTAGCCAACTAATGGCCTTCAATAGCCATGTAATTGCACTTGATTGAGAGGTTACATTCAGCCAAATAATGGTTGAATTCATGTGGCAAGTAATGGAGAATCAATGCTCTAAAACCAGCCCAAACATCAGATTTTTCCAACTTCTCGTCGCAGCATTCTGCCTCCGAAGCGCCGCGGCTCCAGTGACTTCCCAACCATTTAGCACACCGGCTCCGACGGTTGTGGCACCGCGGGCCTTCACGGCTCCGCGACGATTTCCAACTCATTTCATCTTACACTTCGTACATTTCTTCCTTCCTTTACCAATGTGGAATACTTTGTCATTTGGCTAATAACCATCCATAATTCTATGTGTCAAACGTATTACATACGTACCAATATCTCTTTCACTAATGAAATTTGCGATACTTGGCACTACGTGTGCACGTGTGTGGAAACGACGTTTCCGACGTGTGGGCCCAACAGTTCGAGTCATAAATTAATGGGATATACTTATTTCCACATTTAGTAAATTTCCAACAATCCCCTCTTGAAAGAGATTTTGGCGCACACACATGATGCCTTTTTTTCTAGCAATCTTTCTGCGAACCGATGTTGCATCTGGATAGGTAGCATACGCTTTGAACCTTCCATAGTTGAATATCGTCGGACTTACTTACTGCTCGGTGAATGTGATTGATTGAACCGTCAGTGTTTAGTGTAAGTCAAGTCAACTGTACCAACACAACAACTTCCTCTACTCAGTTCTTCGTTATGTTTTGTCCGTTGTGGCCGTGGACACTTCTTGGATTTTTAAGTGCGTTCATTTGAGGAGGCCTGTCCTCGCACTTAAATAGGTGGTCTCCTACAAGGTATCCTGTTATACCCCACTTTACAAGTGTTAGAAACCATTAAAAATTTCTCCAAACCTACTAAATGTGGAAATAAGTATATCCCATTAATTTATGACTAGAACTATTGGGCCCGCACGTCGGAAACGTCGTTTCCACACACGTGCACACGTAGTGCCAAGTATCGCAAATTTCATTAGTGAAAGAGATATTGGTACGTATGAAATACGTTTGAGACATAAAATTATGGACGGTTATTGGCCAAATGACAAAGTATTCCACATTGGTAAAGGAAGGAAGAAGTGTACGAAGTGTAAGATGAAACGAGTCAAAAATTGCCGCGGAGCTGTGAAGGGCCGTGGCGCCACAACCGTCGGATCCACGGTACCGGAACGCCTCCCAGGCAGCGCCGCGACGCTAAATGGTTGGGCAGTCACTGGAGCCACGGCGCTTCGAAGGCAGAATGCTGCGACGGAAAGTTGGAAAAATCTGACGTTTGGGCTGATTTTGGAGCATTGATTCTCCATTATTTGCCACATGAATTCAGCCATTATTTGGCTGAATGTAACCCCTCATTCAAGTGCAATTACATGGCTATTGAAGGCCATTAGTTGGCTAGTTGAGGGGTCTTCTCCTTACACTATAAATTGAGGCATTTGGCTCAATTGAAACACACTACACTCAACGCTTAGAAAATACTCCAGATTTTCTGATTTCATATTCTTCCTCTCTAGCAAAGTCACTACACTCAAAGTTCTTCAAGAGTAACAATTGAGTTTCCTTTGTTCACTTGTTAAAGCTGATGTTGTATCTTGAGAGACTATTGCTCAACACTGTAAGAGGAGATATACGAGGCAATCTTATCTTAAATACAGAGTGCCATCACTAGACTCAGCAAATCACACAAGCAGTTTGTTAAGGTTTTGATTTCCAGTTTTATTGTAATAGCTTGTTTATCCTTTCTACTATTGTAATAGTTACTTACTTCCCGTTCCTTACATCAATTGTATCCCAATAATTTTAAGACAAGATTGTGTTGTAAGTAAGTTAGAAAGATAACTGGTATAAATCAAACTGCTTATGATTCTGCTGCTGCTGCTCAAGGCAATCCATCTACCTTCCCCACTGCTCAAGGCACTCCTAATGACTTTTCGGTTGCTCAAGGCTCATCCAACGCCTTTGTTGCCACTCAAGGGAATGTTGTCGCTACTCCACCCACTGGATTTCACCATGAACGCCCTGAAAAGTTCATGGTGTCAAACTTCAAGAGATGATAACAAAAGATGCTATTCTGTCTGACTGTTATGGGAATGTCACGTTTCCTAACAGAAGATCCTTCACAAGCTGGAGTTGAAATGGACCCTTCGCCTTCTGAAACGGGTGAAGGGGGCCTAGGTATCCATGTCATTAATGGCATGAAGATGGTTCTTGATGCATGGAGTCATAGTGATTTCATGTGTAAGAATTACATATTGAATTGGTTTTCATACCCTCTCTACATGGTGTATTTCACCATTGGCACCGCCAAAGAGTTGTGGGAGAAGCTGCAAAAGAAGTACAACGCACAAGATGCAGGTACTAAGAAATTCATCGTTGGGAAATTTCTGAAATTTGAAATGGTGGATAGTAAGACAGTGATGTCCCAGTCCAGGAATTCCAAATGATTCTACATCACCTGGATTTGGAAGGTATGAAGCCAAACGAGCAGCTTTTGGTTGCATCACTGATTGAAAAGTTACCTCCTTCATGGAATGAGTTTATGAGTTACTTAAAACTCAAGACAAAGGAGGTGACCTTTGAAGAACTTATTATCAAACTCCAAATTCAGGAAGATAATAAGAAGGCCTTGCCTAGGGGTAAATAACCCGCTGAGGCAAAGGCAAATCTGGCTGAGTCCAAAGGGAACCTAAGCAAGAAGCGCAAGTTTCAGAAAGAAGCAAGACCCAAGCAGCGGAGAAGTTCAAAGGAAACTGTCACCACTGTGGGAAACCTGGTCACATGATCAATGACTGCCGCAAGCTCAAGACTGAGCATTAAGAGAAGGCCAAGCTAAGGGCAAGACACAGGTTAACGTCGTCAAGGACCAGTTTCTGGACGACATGATTGAGGAGTTCTCAGCGGTGGAGCTAGAAGCAAACCTTGTTGAGAATCCCATGCAGTGATGGATGTACACAGGTGCTACAAGACACATTTGTTCCAATAGAGATGCCTTCTCTACTTATACACTGGTTACAAATAAGAAGTTGTTCAGGGGCAACAACGCTTCCTCTAACGTGCTGGGGGTAGGAAAGGTAGTCCTGAAGATGACTTCTGGAAATGAGCTTACTCTGAAGGAAGTGATGCATGTTCCTGAGATTAGAAGAAATTTAATTTCAGGTCATTTATTAGTTAATGCTGATTTTAGGCTAGTGTTTGAGTCCAATAAATTTGTAGTCACTAAGAATGGAACGTTTATGGGAAGAGGATTCATCTGTGAAGGCCTCTTCAAAGTAAACACCATGTCTGTATTACGTAAAAGCAATAATATTGAGGCCTCTTAATCTTACTTGCTTTAGTCCTCTAATTTATGGCATCATAGATTAGGATATGTCAACTACAAATCCATTCAAAGGTTAGTAAAGTTGGAGTTGTTGCCGTCTATCGACGTAAACCCTCAACATAAGTGTGAGGTGTGCGTAGAGGCAAAACTCACAAAACTTCCTTTTCGATCCGTCGAAAGGAATACCGCTCCTCTAGAACTTATTCACACAGATATATGTGATTTGAAGTTTGCACAAACTAGAGGGGGAACAAGTACTTTGTGATATTCATTGATGATAGCACAAAGTATTGTTACCTTTAATTGTTGAAAAGTAAGGATGAAGCCTTTGAAGCGTTCCGACGTTACAAAGCAGAAGTTGAGAACTAACTAAGCATGCAGATTAAATCTATTCGTAGTGATAGAGGGGGAGAATATATAGCGCCATTTGAGGAATATTGTGCCCAAAAAGGCATTGTTCATCAAACGACGACTCCATACTCACCTCAATCGAATGGTGTGGCGGAACGTAAGAACCGCACATCGAAGGAAATGATGAATGCCTTGCTCATCAGATCCGGTCTTCCCCAAAACATGTGGGGAGAAGCTATCCTTACCGCTAATACGATTCCTAACAAAGTCCCACATAAGGGTAAGGACAAAACTCCATATGAATCATGGAAGGGAAAAAAACCCACCTATAAATATTTAAAGGTGTGGGGTTGTCTGGCAAAGGTTAAAGTACCCAAGCCAAAGCAAATCAAGATTAGGCCTAAGACTGTAGATTACATATTCATTGGATATGCAAATAACAGTGGTGCTTATCGCTTCTTAATGCATAAGTCAAATATTCCAGATATCCACGGGGGTACAATCACGGAATCAAGGAATGCTCAATTCTTTGAAGGTACCTTTCCACGAAAGGAAAAAGACATAACCTCTCGCAAATGAAGTTATGAACAAAGCTCTCAGAAACCGGAGTCGTTGATGGCCCGAATCTAGATGGTTAAGATCTAGTGGATCTCGAGGTGGCTGAATATCCGGAATCTAGTGTTTCATATTCTCAGAACTTGGAGACTCTAGAGATGGAACTAAGATGAAGTAAAAGGGCCAGGAAGGATAAATCCTTCGGTCCTGACTTTGTAGCTTATATGGTTGATGATGAACCAAGGACAATTGTTAAAGCATTGTCAACTCCAGAGGCACCACTCTGGAAAGAAGCTATGCTCCATTCTGCATAACCATACTTGGGAGTTGGTTGATCTTCCTCCGGGAAATAAATCGTTGGGTTATAAGTGGATACTCAAACGGAAGTATAAAGCAAATGAGTCTATAGATAAGTACAAGGCCGGGTTGGTATTCAAGGGCTATCGGCAAAAGGAAGGCCTTGACTACTTTTACACATACTCCCCGATGTCTAGGATGACGTCAATACGAGTATTCATTGCGATTGCAGCGTTGCGTGACCTTGAGATACATCAAATGGATGTCAAAACAACCTTCCTAAATGCTGACTTGGAAGAAGAAATTTATATGGACCAACCCGAGGGGTATGTGGTTCAAGGGCAAGAGAAGAAAGTCTGTCGGCTTGTCAAATCTCTGTACGCGCTGAAATAAGCCCTGAAGCAATGGCACGAAAAATTTGATAGTACTCTACTATCGAAGGGTTTCACCATTAATGAGTGTGACAAATGTGTCTACATGAAAGGTAACTCTGACTTGTTTGTTATGATATGCATGTATGTATACGACATGTTGATCGCAGGGAGCAGTCCTAGCATAATTCTAAAGACTAAGAACATGTTGAAACAATGCTTCGACATGAAGGATATGGGTATCGCAGATGTCATCTTAGGGATAAAAATCTCTAAGACGTCAGACGGACTAGTCTTATCTCAGTTTCACTACATCGAGGATGTTTTAAGAAAGTTCGAGATGTTAGACAATTCGCCTATAAAGTCACCAATGGATAGAAATCAAAAGCTTGATAAAAATCGTGGTGCACCCATATGCCATGAGCAATATGCACAGGTGATCGGTAGTTTGATGTACATAACAAACTACACCCGACCTGATATTGCTTATGCAGTCAACAAGTTGGCTATGTTTACCCATAATCCGAGTAATGATCACTGGAAGGCGTTGAATCGGGTACTTCAATACCTGAAATATACGCTAACTTACGGGTTACATTATTTGAGATATCTAGCTGTACTAGAGGGGTACAGTGATGCAAACAGGATATCTGATATAGAGAACACCAAGTCCACCAGTGGGTATGTATTTTCAATTGGTGGTGGGGCTGTGTCTTGGAAATCCTCTAAGCAAACTTGCATCGCCCGATCCACGATGGAATCGGAGTTTATCGCTTTAGACAAAGCAGGAGAAGAAGCTGAGTGGCTTCATGACTTCTTAGAGGATGTTCCGTGTTGGAACAAACCTGTACCTTCTGTAATGATCCACTGCGACAGCCAGTCGGCTCTAGGAAGGGCACAAAATGTTATGTACAACGGCAAGTCTCGTCATATTCGATGAAGACATAAGACCGTTAGGCAGCTGATCACCACGGGGTATAATATCCATTGATTACATAAAATCAAAGGATAACATAGCTGACCCATTGATAAAGGGCTTACCCAAGGATCAGATGTTCTGCATGTCTAGGGGAATGGGCTTAAAACCCAAAGTATAAGGACCAATAAGGTGGTAATCCAACCTTATTGACTGGAGATCCCGGGAATTAGGTTCAATGGGAAAACTAAGCTGTAAGGTTCAGTTGATCGCTTCGGTGGAAGCATGAGCACTTCAGATAGTGATTTCTATAGAGAAACACCAAATCCAAAGCCGTTCCCATTTATAGACTATAAGTGCTAGCTATAGTGTGGGTAAATGTTAAGTTTCCAAAACCTTTAATGATCCTCCGGTTGAGGTTAGGTTTGGGGAAATTTTTAATAGTTCCTAACACTTGTAAAGTGGGGTATAGCAGGATACCTTGTAGGAGACCATCTATTTAAGTGCGAGGATAGATCGCCTCAAATGAACACACTTAAGAATTCAAGAAGTGTCCACGACCACAACGGACAAAACATTACGAAGAACTGAGTAGATAAAGTTGTTGTGTTGGTACCGTTGACTTGGCTTACACTAAACACTGACGGTTCAAGACATCACGTTCACCACGCAGTAAGTAAGTCCGATGGTATTCAACTATGGAAGGTGCAAAGTGTATGCTACCTATCCAGATGCAATATCGGTCTGCTGAAAGATTGCTAGAAAAAAAGGCACCATGTGTGTGTGCCAAAATCTCTTTCAAGTGAAGATTGTTGTAAATTTACTAAATGTGGAAATTAGTATATCCCATTAATTTATGACTCAAACTATTGGGCCCGTACGTCAGAAACGTCGTTTCCACACACGTGCACACGTAGTGCCAAGTATCGCAAATTTCATTAGTGAAAGAGATATTGGTATGTATGTAATACGTTTGAGACATAGAATTATGGACGGTTATTGGCCAAATGACAAAGTATTCCACGTTGGTAAAGAAAGGATGTGTAAGATGAAACGAGTCAGAAATCGCCGTTGAGCCGTAAAGGGCCGCAACGCCACAACCGTCGAGCCGCGTTGCCTCCCAGGCAGCGCCTCGACGCTAAATGGTTGGGCAGTCACTGGAGCCGCGGCGCTTCGGAGGCAGAATGCTGCGACAGAAAGTTGGAAAAATCTAACGTTTGGGCTGGTTTTGGAGCATTGATTCTCCATTACTTGCCACATGAATTCAACCATTATTTGGCTGAATATAACCCCTCATTCAAGTACAATTACATGGCTATTGAAGGACATTAGTTGGCTAGTTGATGGGTCTTCTCCTTACACTATAAATTGAGGCCTTTGGCTCAATTGAAACATACTACACTCAACACTTAGAAAATACTCCAGATTTTCTGATTTCATAATCTTCATCTCTAGCAAAGTCACTATACTCAAAGTTCTTCAAGAGTAACACTTGAGTTTCCTTTGCTCACTTGTTAAAGTTGATGTTGTATCTTGGGAGACTATTTTTCAACACCGTAAGAGGAGATATACGGGGCAATCTTGTCTTAAAGATAGAGTGTCATCACTCGACTCAACAAATCACACAAGCAGTTTGTTAAGGTTTTGATTTCCAGTTTTATTGTAATAGTTTGTTTATCCTTTCTACTATTGTAATAGTTACTTACTTTCCGTTCCCTACAACAATTGTACCCCAATAATTTACAGGTACAATATATAGGATAACTTGTTATCTCTATTTATCATATGCAGATCATTTACCCTATTCTATTATTATTATCATACATCACTATTAGAAATAGAGTTTTTTCTCACCGACATTTAGGTGAGAATTTGTACGGTAAAACATAATTTTCCCACCTCATTTCCACTGAACCAACTCATCGATAAAACCTATGGTGGGAAATAGGTTCTCATTAAAACGTTTGAAAATCCTTTTCCATGAAAAAAACGTTATTATTCAGGTTTTTCCACCCGCATTCAGTGGGAAATAGTCAATGCACATTTTTCAGTGGGAAAATAGAGTTTTTAAATAGTGTGTACTCTCACCAAATAAAAAATGAGCTAATTGAAAATCTTTTGTCCTGGCGACAAAATCATCTTCGGATCAAATTGACTTTTCCTTTGTTGAAAAACTTTCCATTTTTTGCCAAAATGGTTCATCCAAGCTTCCTTGGTTGTATAATGTGGAAGATATTGCTTGATCTTGAGATCATTTTTTTCACAGTAGTTTAAAATTTCTTCATTTTGACCATCCAAAGACTCACAGTCATTGAATCCACAAGAGTGCAATAACCCTACGCAGTAGAATGTCTCCTCTTCTGGTATCACCACAGACATCCGATCATCCCATCTAAATTTTATATAAAGCACTAATCAGTTTCAACAAATTATTTACATACAGTTAAGAAACAAAGGAGATGTAGTGATGCGGGGTGATGAGAAGGTGAAAAGAACATACTATGTTCCGTTTTATATGACTCTTTTTTGTTTAATTCTGTTTTTTATAAAATGACATCTCTATATAATTGTTAGGCGTTTGGATTTGATTTGGTTGAAGTTGAAAAAGGTATTTGGAAGTTGAAGCGGTGTTTATACATTTGTGGTTTTGAGTGAAAAACATTATTTTCACTTGAAATACTCCTTAAAACATGTTTTTTAAATCTCAGATTTTTAATTTCACGTTTAAAGTTTGAAAAAATAATGGATCAAATCATTAAACAAATAAAAAAAAGTATTCCGCTGCACAAAGCATGCATCCAGTGTTAGCAGAGTTTGGATAACGATTGCACCTCAAGGGGTATGACGTAGACAATCTACCCTAATGCAAGCAATAGTATTTGCTTCCACGGCTTGAACCCGTGAAACAAATACTTTTTTGAAATAATGTGAAAAAATATTTTAAAAATATCATGACATGTTCAGGACCAAATAATTTTGAAAAAAAAGCTTTTTATAAGTACCAAAATCTTTTCTTTTTTAATTAGTCAAGTACCATATTATGTGTTATATAAAATGAAAGCGAGTGGAGTATTAGGAGTGAGTACCTTATTCTGGATGTTGGGTACACAAGGATGGGTCCTGTGGTCTTGTTTTGTCTGAGAATGATGTCCACGAAGACACCATCATTGAAGTCCACGATACTCGACTTTGGTACAAATAGATTAAGCCATGGATGAGGAACATCCCAAAGTCCTTTCGATTGCAGCTTTAGCTCCCCCTTTTTAACTCTATTCAGAAAATCAACAAAGGTTGTTTCTTTCTTGAATATGTGACCAGACAGAAAGTTCAACCCTTTCATCATCTTGTGCAATTCCTACATAAAAGCATATATATTTATATCATTAATTATATGGTCTTTCAACAATATTAATTTGTGTTGAAAACATAATTAAATTATTAAAAGTGTTTTCTCTCTTACGAATTAACCTTTTAGATGACAAGGTCACATGCATATAGTACTTCAATAATATGGTATTAGGGCAGCCATCCCTTATCAAAGATGATTTCACGTAGATAAAAAAGGTCAGGCAGCCACCCCTTATCAAAGATGATTTTCACATGCTTCGCCATGATAAAAAAGGTCAAACCCGCAGTGAGGAAGCATGTCCAACACATAATTAAGTAAATAAAATCTTAAACTGCTACTATCTTATATAATAGGAATTTTATATTTTGATTTTTTTGGTTATGAAGTTAAAGATCTAGTGATAAGTGGTAAAAAAATAAAATAAAAAAGTAATAAATGGTGCGTACCTCATCAACTGTATTAGCACTCTGATCATCATAGTACTTGACCATTTCCAAACAGTAGATAATGGCATATTTGGATATCAAGGAAAGTATTTTAGATTGGTTGGAGTGTGAGAAAAAGGAAGATCTCCAATTATTTGGAGGACTTTGATTCATCATAAGAGAGCCTTCCACATAGTCCATTCCATCAATGGAGATGAGTTGTTCTTGATCATTTGTGAATTTTGAAAAATCAGCATACAACACTCTTACCCATTTCACCTGCAAGCAAAAAAAAAGAATCTTTAGAAAATCTTCAGTCAACAAGAAAAAGGACATGAAAATCTTTGAAGGAATAAAAGAAAGAGTACTCTTGTTGGTGCTTTCTCTAAGACAATTCTTGCTCTAGTTATGATTCCAAACTGGCCTAGACCTCCTAAAACTGCAAAAAACAACTCTGAATTCGTGTGCTTGGAGCAAGTCATAAATTCCCCTTTACCTGAAATAAACACAAAAAAACAAGATATTGAACATTCCATAAATACGTGCAATATACCATTGATTTTCCTTCCGTCCTAATTGATGTTTCACCATTTGATCGGACACGAAGTTTAAAAAATAAAGGAACGCTTTGTTATGCTAACTAAATTGCCTTTACTTTACTACCTAACTTTATTGACTTTTCTTTATAATAAGTATATCTTCAAAATTATGTGGGACCCAACCAGAATAAAATAGGTATGTTACCGTTAAATAGTTGTCAAATAAGAAAATATGTCATTCTTTTTAGGATAAAGTAAAAAGGAAATGGTGTCACGTAAATTGGAACGGAGAAAGTATCATTTTAACGCAGGTATAACTATGCAAATTAAGTACTACTTTATTATCTTATACTCCATCCATTTCAATTTATGTGACATCAGTTGACTAGGCACAATTTTTTTTTTAAAAAAAGTAAAACTTTTTAAATTTATGATCCAAAATAAATCTCAAAATTTTTTATGGCTATAAATTATCTCATAAAAGTAAATTATTTATAAATATAAAAAAGCTTTCTTAAAACAGGCTAAAAATAAAATATTGGCACATAAATTGATCACCTTAACTAATCACGCCTACAAATTTGGGGGAAGAAAAACTTAGCTTTCAGAAGCATCAAGGGGTATCACTCACATCTTTTACAAGGAAAAGACAAAAACTGATATGGATTTTGATTTACTTTAATTTTCTTTACACGGTGGGCCCGCAAATATGACATGTTAATAACCTTAACTAGGTTTTGGAAGTGACAATCGCCACATTAAATATTATATACGCTACCCTCTAAGGAAATTACCAAAAAGTAATGTAAAAAGGAAGAGGAAATTCTAAAACAAAAGAATAATATTTCTTCGAGGTTTAACTTTTAAGATCATATATTCCAAAAGTCTTTTTTTAATTTAAATTTTGTGTCGAGTCAAACGATGTCATACGAATTGTTGCAGATTAAAAAATGAATTATTATTATTAACTAGGTCGACTTACTCCCTCCATTCCGATTTATGCGACATATAGTTTGTATCAATGGGATATTTAAGAATTAAATAAGGATTTTTAGAACTTGTGATCTTTAACATGTCATAGCATTTTTATAGCTATAAAAGTTTTGAAACTTGTGATATTCATGAACATGTCATAATATTTATATAGTTTTTTATTTATTTAAATCCATTCACCTAGGATATACCAACGTATGGCGATGGGGGGTTTGACGGATGTGTAGTTGTTATAGCTTTTAATTAAGGGTAAAATGAATTAATTTTTTTTCAAAATTAAAAGTGTATAACGAACTAAAAAAAGGAAAATATCATATTAATTGAAACGGAGGAAGTAATACTTTTCACACTAGGACGGAAGGACTAATTATTCGTGTAAATGTAAGTGTATTTAAGTGGGAAATTGATATAAATGGTCGCCCACTAAATAATAGCCATTAAATAAATATTTTTCGTATATTAATATATAACATACATATTTTATATATAATTAGTGTATATTTGATTAGCTGCGGTAATTATTTTTGCTAAGCCACCAAATATGTTAGAAAACCTTATTTAATTTTACCTGTGATAACATCCATTTCAAGAACATTACTAATCTGAGGACCATAGCGAAAAGTTTGGCCACTGATTCCAGCATTAGAGAGAGTTCCTCCAACAGAAAGGTACAAATAATCAGTCCACGAGACAGGTGCAAGGCCATGCTCCAGCGTTGCATGCAGAACATGAACCCAAAGCTGCTCACCTCCCACATCTGCATAACCAAACTCTAAAATAGGATCCCAAGAAACCCTAATTTCATTCATATTATTATTCTTCAAAGAATTCATGACCACCACAACCCCATTTGGTGCCATGGCTTGTCCTCTCACTGAATGGCCATGCCCTCTCGCCGCGATGCCATAAGGGACGGAAACGCCATTATTGGAGAAGTTAACGAGCTTAACAATGTCATCAGCGGAGGAAGGGTAAAGAACTGCAGCTGGGATTTCTTGAACAAGTTTTCCGAAATCAGTGGAAGTTGCCACAGTGGCATCATATGAATCTGCACTAATTATAAGGCTTGTTGCAATATCAAGTTGGGAAAGAAATTCATATGGTTTGAAGTGTAACTTCCCCATGCTGGACATGACTAAATGGTTAATAGTGAATAAAATAATTATGTAACATGGGGAATAAAGTTTAGCCATATATATTAGTAGTCCAATAAGACTATATAAGAGAAGTGGGGGAAAAAGGAGAAGAACAAGTTGGTAGTTGGGAAGAAAAAGAAGTTATATATATATATATATATGTTAAATATACATAAGATATACATGGTATGCACGTGTATATTCTATGTATATTTAGTCTCGGTATGCACATGTACATCCTATGTATATTTAGTCCTATTCAGAAAGCTACCTTGGTTTATTGTGATAATGTTAGTGCAATCTACCTTTCTGGTAATCCGGTTCAGCACTAGCGCACCAAACATATCGAGATGGACATTCCCTTTGTTCGCGAAAAGGTAGCTCGTGGACAAGTACACGTTTGTCATGTCCCTTCCAGGTATCAACTTGCAGACATCTTTACAAAGGGTCTTCCCTCGGTCCTTTTTGAAGATTTTAGGGACAGCCTCAGCGTACGAAGACCGCCCGCTATGACTGCGTGTGTGTTAAATATACTAAATATACATAAGATATACATGGTATGCACGTGTATATCCTATGTATATTTAGTCTCGGTTTTGTCACATTGTACACAGTTTTGTATATTTGTAGTGTACCGAATTGGTACAAATTGTACCATAATTAGAATTGTATATTTACCATAATTATAGGATTTTTATACAAGTAGAATATGATTTTGAGAATAGAGTAGGAATAAGATTTTCCTATTATAAAAATTATAAATTGTATATATATTCTTTCATTAATGAAAATAATTAACGGAACAATTTAGAAAATCTTTGATAGCTTTATTACGAGGGAGAAAATCTTTGATAGCTTTATTTAGAAAAAAAACAAATAAATAAATAAAGGACGTGATTATTTTGTTTCTGACATATTTTGGACTTTATGTTCAAAACGTCATTGACTTTCCTATATATGTGGGACGGAGATGAGATTAAAATTTCACCTCTCGTCCAAGTTTCTCAAAGGCCACATACTGTTTTTGTTTGTTTGCGTTTTTTTTTTCTTTTTCTTTGAAAAAGTTTCTCGTCGGCGGGTGTATATGAACAATTGTTAGTCTGACAAGACCAAATTAAATAAACACGTTAAACTTTTGTTTGTCACAATCACAATTTACACAATAGGGAAATAACGTACTCTCGTGTAAATTTGGATCAAGAGGAGAAGAATCCGTGTAGAGTTCCAGACTATTTTAGGAACATTATTTTTACAACAGCAGCAATTCAAGTATATTTAGGTTGCATTTGTAAGTGAACTGAAGATAGAGCAAGTAATTAACTGAATATCGCTTTACATAAATGTGAGTAACATTAAAGTCTGAGCAAAAAAAAAATGTCATCCGACGTTACTTCCCAAAATGTTTTCTTCCGTCTCAAATTATTTGTCGTTTTTTTATTTTTTACGTGCCCCTTAAAAATATTAATTTGAAGGGGTATTTGACTATTTTTATCTTATTTATATCTAAGTTAATTTCTCTCCATTAAATATTTGTCGTATTTATGTTTCATTCCCATTAATGACAAAATTCAAGGATAAAATGGGGAAGGAATAATTAATTGTTCCTTGAACTTCTAAAACGCAAAAAATAATTTGAGATAACTATTTTAAATTTTAATAACAACAATAAATAATTTGAGACAGAGTCCGTGTATGCGTGAATGATATATATACATAGGACGCCACCATTTAAATGAGCCTTTGAGGAATCCCACTAGCCATCAGTCTATCTTCAAGTTTTTTGGATGATTTGCTGCATCAAATCTTTGTTTCCTCATATCATCATCTCCATTATTTCTTTCTTACACATCTAGTTTGGGTTAAATAGATAGTTACGTTTTTCAACTGAACTTTCCAAAACATATTTCTTGGCGGTCAAACTAGAAAAGACTAAGCAAACAAAATTGTATTAATGCCTTAGAATCTCCTTCATCTATTGCGATCTTCAACTTAAGGTCAATTTAAGGTCCACAACTCCAATAGGGGAAATTAGAAGAAAGGTGAGGAATTCGTACGCACATGTTTATTGCAAGTTATTTGAAAAGTGAAAGAGACTATTAAATAGAGACATGGCTTTGGGAAGCCATCCATTGAAGCATTCCCAGTCTTTTTTTTCGAAAATAAAGTTTGTCTCCAGCTTTATATATATAACCCTATATTCGTGATTTAGAATAATAATTGAATTTGTTTTAGTGGTTCAAGGACACGCAGATTTAGTAACCAAATGATATGTTCTTGATGCTAAATTGTATGTTTAAGGTAATCAACGTAATAAACGAAAGTAGTAGATAATGAAATGGCAAATAAAAGAGAATGAATCAATCTTATTAAGTCGTCTCCAACGAGAAATCGTCGAGCAATGTAGCCACGAAAGCAAGAATTTGAGAGCTTGTGAACTGGGGTTACAATGCTGAGAGCAATAAAGTAGATATGATTAAATCAGATGGGTACAAGTGATGGGGAAGGATCGAATGTTGTTACACCCCGTACTTTTACGTTATGATACGTGATAAGTAAATCAATACGAACCCAGAGAAGTTAAGGTCTTGTATAAGGATAGTGATGGGTTAAAACAAATGTTAAGGAAGTGTTGTAAAGGTTAGAGGTCAAACAAATCGAAGAGAATAGGTTTCGTCGAAGTTCTACACTTTAGAGTGGATTACGGTAGAATCACGGACCGTAAAACATAATCAAGGTCCGTGAGATTGAGGCTCCTCTACCGTGATTCAAAACAAGCCCTTGGAAAAACTTCATGAATCACGCCCAAGTTTCATGATCCGTGAACTTCACGGGGCGTGAAATGGTTTCATGAGGCGTGAAACCCACCGTGAAACTATGGCGGTGGAAAGCTTCTAAAGTGTTATAAATAGGGGGAAACCTTTTTCTTTCTCATTTTCTCATCTCAACAGACCCTAAAGGCTCCCAACATCTCTCTAAAGGTTCCTATATCATTCAAGCATAGATTAACAAGATTATAACGCAAATCTCCCTTTAGAAAGATCACGGTGCTAGTAGAAATTATTTCCTCCACTTTGTAGTTGGTTTGAGGGATTCTTCAAGTTGAAGTAAGGTCTAAAAGGACTTTTTCTAGAGATATAAGGTTAAATTCTCTTTCTTCTTCGTGTGTATGAATTTGTTTAAGCCTAGATTTGGTTGGTTGTTAAGAACTATACGAAACGACAACCGAAAGTCGTAAACTAATTGTTGGGTGTTGTTGTGTTGTGTTGTTGGAACTGTTTGCTATGTTAAGATGTTGAAGGTGTAGATTTTTGGTTCATATGTGTCCTTATTGTTGTTGTACGATTGAGTAGATGAGGACGGAAAGAAACCCCGTTTAGTTAGTCATATAACAAGTTTGTCGCTCGATATGTTTTTGTTGTGTTTCCCTAGAGCTTGGAGTTAGTATTGTTATAGTTTTTTATAGAATAAGGTGTATATGAGGCTTATTTCGACACCGTTAGTAGATGTTCGGTATTAAAGGTATGTTAAGGCTATTCTCTTTCTTTTTTGGCATGAATCCGCTTGTACGAAAACTTAAATGAACGTCCTTCCATAACTACTCTATTCATATTAACTAAGAGTTTCATATGTTTTTCATCCAAAATGAATTGGTTGGCTGAATCATATCGTGTCATAGTTCTTGATTCCATTCCGAGAAGTGTTTGACGAGAATAGCATACATAATCTCATTTAGATGGCTAACGACCTTACTCACTCTAAGCAGCTTATAATGTTATCGAATGCTCATCGTGTATATATATGTATATGGTATCACTATTTACTACCAAGTTATAATCAGTTAGATACGACACTTATTGTTAGCTATATATATATTATACCTCTGATCAGATGGGTATATTATTATGCTTACGAGACCTCATAGTGTCTCGGTATGTTATTATATATATGAAAACCTATTGTGGCTCGATACCTTATATATATACGTATAATTATAAGTATATCTTAAGCTCCCTTAGTGGTATTCAGATTACCAGGTTGTCTCCTACCCTCTTTTATATCGATGTCACTTCATATGTTTCTTATTTTCCTTACATACTCGGAACATTCGTTCGTACTGACGTCGCTTTGTCGGGGGTGCTGTAATTTATGATATATATTCAGGTAGACAGGTTGACGATCCACTATAGTAGGTTGTTTTCGGAGCTCAGCGGTTGTTCGGTGAGCTCCATTTATTCCTAAGGTCAGTTGAGTCTAGTTTATATGATTATTTATATACTATATGGGTAGGCTAGGGACCTGTCCCGACTATAGGTCAGATGCTGTACTCTTAGAGGCTTGTAGATATATGCCCTGTGAATAGTTGGTGTTGTGGACTTAACGGCCTTATGGTTGATGTACTAATACTCATTTTGTCCTTGTAGGCCCGTGTTTGTATATCTTTTGGGTTTCCTATCTTTCAAAGTTTCGTATCTTCCTTATTTTCAGATTATCATATATTGGCCTTGCCGACATCCGTTGGTTCTATTTGGGTTGGAATATTTTGCAATGAAGGTGGGTTCACTCGGACAAGTAAGGCACCGGATACTGATCTCGTCTCCCCATATTTGGGGCGTGACAACTTGGTAATAGAGCAGGTCTGTATCCTAGAGATTCTACAAGTCATGTCTAGTAGAGTCTTGTTTATGGTGTGTTGTGCATCACAATTATAATTAGGAGGCTATTCGGTATTTATGGATGGTTATCTTTTTTTCGTACTCTAGATCGTGTGATAAATCTGAGTTATAAGATTTCGAGTCTAACTCATGACTTGGTCTATGTTTACTTTGATGCCCGTGACTAGAAAGACTACCGTCATTCAATTAGCAGTGCAGATACGAGATAATGTAATAATAGCGCACCGCTTGGTAATGTGGGCCAGTCTAAGGCCCAAAGTGAGTCACCATCTCAGGTGTCCCCTACCCCACCGGCACCTGAAGAGATTAGAGAGGCCCATCACCCCCAATTCCTCTACTTGGTTCATATGATCAGGATATCATGAGTGTGGTGCAGTTGCTGACATAGTTGGTAGCTTCACAAACTCATAGTCAAATGAGAGAATCTAAGAGTGCCGGACCTTCTGATGGATCATGGAGTTCTAGAGCTCGGGAGTATATTAGCTTGAGTCTATCAGTGTTTATAGGTTCTGACCCAGATGAGGATCCCCAGAACTTCATTGACTAGCTTCATGGGATATTTTAGGTTATGCACGTTTCAGAGACCGATGCTGTGGAGTTGGCATCTTTAAGGCAACGAGATGTAGATGTTCAATGGTACGAGGCTGGGAAGCTGTCTAGGGAATCAGATACCCCTTCACCAGAATGAGAGGATTTCTCAGAGGCCTTTCTAGATAACTATCTTTCTTTGGAGGTTGAGAGATTACAGTTGATTGGTTCTCATCCCTCAGGAAGGGCAATATGAGCATTCGAGAGTACAACCTCAGGTTTGATTATTTGGCTAGATATATTCCGACTATAGTAGCTACGATGTGGGATAGAGTACATTTATTTGTGGTAGGTGTTGAGCCGCATTTGATTGGAGATTGTACAGTAGGCATATATGCACCAGGATATGGATATCTCTCGGATTCAGGCATTTGCTCCGAACTTAGAAGACTGTAAGCACTAATGTTGGGCTAATTAAGATGTAGAGAGGGTGCAGAATAAGAGAGATAGATCTATCGGGTACTATGGAGAGTCTTGAGGTAGCTTTAATCCACAATTCTCTAGATGCCGAGCTTACTCCATCGCTAGTGCACCACCTCAGTTTCAAAGGATGAGGTATGACCGATATATTTATTATAGGATGAGTCAGAGTTTGCGAGCATCAAGTTCTCAGTATCAATGGGATTCAAGCAAGATAAGGTCGTCTCCACCGTGTTATGATCATTGTGGTAAGATATATTTTAGGTAGTGTCTTCAGGGCTCGAATGTGTGCTACTTGTGTGGGTGTCTCAGTCATATTATGTGAGATTATCCAATAAGAGGCAGGGGCAGTATGTCCACCGAGTGAGTCAATAACAACTTTTTCATCGATAGTACATCCTTCAGAGCGTAGCCCACAGACATCAACATGTAGAGGTAGGGACATAGGAGAAACGTCTAGTTCAGGCGGTAACCAAAACCGCATCTATGCCATACCAGGATGAAAACACTTGTAGTCATCACCATATGTTATCACAGGTATATTATCCATTTCTTAGAATGAGGTTTATGCATTGATAGATCCAGGCTCTACTTTATTTTATGGCATCCCCTTTGTTGTTGATAGGTTTGGCATAGAACCTGAGTCTTTGAGTAAGTTATTTGCGATGTCTACGCCAGTTGGTGATTCAGTTATTGCTAGTCGGGTCTATTAGGGTTGTGCGATGGCAATTTGTAATTGTCATACCTCAACCGACCTAGTTGAATTAGAAATGGTTGATTTTGATGTTATTATGTGTATGGATTGGTTAGCATCATCTTATGCCAATGTTGATTGCTCAATGAAGATTGTTAGATTTCAATTTCCAGGCAATCCAATCCTAGAATGGAAGGGCAATGCTGCGACACCTAAAGGTAGGTTTATTTCCTACCTTAAGGCGAGGAAGATGATCTCTAATGGGTATATCTATTTTCTAGTTTGAGTCAGGAATGACAATGCAGAACCGTTAACTCCTCAGTCTGTTATATTGTTTAATGAGTATCCAGATGTGTTCCCAGATGAGCTCCCAGGTAATTCTCTAGATAGGGAGATTTATTTCATTATCGATGTGCTTCCAGGCACTCAGCCGATATCTATTTCTCCTTAAAGAATGGCCCATGTTGAGCTGAAGGAATTGAAGGAGCAGTTAAAAGATTTACTGGAAAAAGGCTTCATTTGGCCTAGTACCTCACCGTGGGTAAGCCAGTGTTGTTCATACGTAGTAAAGATGATTCATTGAGAATTTGCATTGATTACTGACATATGAACAAGGTTACTACCAAGAATAAGTACTCACTTCCAAGGATTAATGATCTATTTGATCAATTACAGGGTGCCAAGTGATTTTCAAAGATCAATTTAAGGTCAGGACACCTCCAGTTGAGAGTTAAGGAGAAGGTTATTCCGAAGATGGACTTTATAACCAAGTATGGTCATTTCAAATTTCTTGTGATGTCGTTTGGGCTTACTAATGCACCAACGACCTTCATGAACTTAAAGAATCAAGTCTTCAAGCCGTTCTTGGATATATTTGTGATTGTATTCATTGATGCATTTCTTGTATATTCACAGTCAGAAGAGGAGCGTGTGAATCATCTATGGGTTGTGTTACAGAAGCTCCAAGATCATAAGTTGTATGCTAAGTTCTCCAAGTATGAATTCTAGCTGAACTCGGTGGCATTCGTGGGACATATAGTAAATGACGAGGGTATCAAAGTTGATAATCAAAAGATTGAGGTTGTGAAGAATTGGCGGAGGCCCATGACTTCTTCGGAGGTTTGAAATTTTTGGGCTTAGTAGGCTATTACCGGAGGTTCGTAGAAGGATTCTCCTCCATTCCAGCACCATTGATGAAGTTAACTCACAAGGCAACTAGGTTCCAATGGTCTAATGTATGTAAGCAGAGTTTCCAGGAGTTAAAGAATAGGCTCACATCAGCACTTGACTTGACACTTCCAGAAGGTACAGAGGGGTATGTTCTCTATTGCTACGCTTCGGGTATTGGTTAGGGATGTGTTTTGATACAGGACGGTAAGGTCATATGCTTCGAGGCAGTTGAGGAAGCACGAGAAGAATCACCCGACACAGATCTTGATTTAGCATCAATTGTACTCGCCCTAAAGATATGGTGTCATAACTTGTATGGGTTCATGATGATGTGTTTATTGATCATAAGAGTCTCCAGTATATATTCAAGCAGAAAGAGTTTAACTTAAGTCAAAAGAGATAGCTCGGGTTTCTAAAAGATTATGATATTGACATTCTCTATTATCCCGACAAGGCTAATATGGTGATCGATGCCCTCAACTGCAAGTCTATGGGTAGTCTGAAGTATGTAGAAGCAGATAAGAAGGAGATTGTCAGAGATCTATATCGGTTGGCCAGCTTGGGGTTCGATTACTGGATTCTGATGATGGAGGCGTTGTTGTTCAGAATACAACAAAATCGTCTTTAATAGTGGAAGTGAAGGAGTATAGTATGAGGATCCTAAGTTAGTGAAGTTGAGAGAGGGAATTCTGTAACAAAATAAGTCAGTATAGAGCTTAAGAAATATGGAGTTCTTAGATATCAAGGTCAATTATGAGTTCAGAATGTAGGGAAGCTTCAAGAACGAATAATGGCAGAAGTTCATCATTCGCGGAATTCTTTCCATCTAGGGTCGATGAAAATGTATTATGACATCAGAGAGATTTACTAGTGGAATGATATGAAAAAGGATATTACGGAGTTCGTTTCTCAGTGTCCATTGCCGAAAGGTCAAGATAGAGCACCATAAGCTCGAAGGATTAGCTTAGAATATATAAATTTTGATGTGGAAATGAGAGATGATTAACATGGATTTCATTATAGGTTTTATCTACTCTTATTGTAAGTATGATTCTATATGGATGATTGTCAACATGCTTATGATGTTGGCTCATTTTTTGCCGGTTAAGATTACTTATACGGTCGAGGACTATATGAAGTTGTATACAAAGGAGATAGTTCAACTTCATGGTAGTCCAATCTCGATTATATTGGATAGAGATGCTCAGTTCACGGAAATATTATGGAGGTCCTTTCAAAATGGTTTGGGTCAGGTGAATCTTAACATAATATATTTCATCCACAGATAGATGGCTAGGTTGAGCGTACAATTTGGATGCTGGAATATATGTTGCGAGCTTATGTGTTGGATTTCAAAGGCAATTAGAATGATCAATTGCCTCTTATAGAGTTTGCCTATAATAATAGCTACCATTCCAGCATCAATACGACTCCTTATGAAGCATTATATGGGCAGAAGTGTAGCTTCCCAATTGGATGGTTCGAAATTAGGAAAGCAGAGTCACTCGGACCCGATTTGGTCCATCAAGCTGTGGAGAAGGTAAAATTAATACATTATTAGTTACAAACAAACTAGAGTCGACATATTTCTTATTTAGATGTGCAACATCGTGACTTAGAGTTCGAGGTAAATGAATGTGTATTCTTAAAGGTTTCGCCTATGGAAGGCGTCATGCGATTTGGAAAGAAGGGCAAGCTTAGCCCACGGTATATCGGGCCATACCAAATCATTTGAAGGATAGGCCAAGTGGCCTGTGATTTAGAGCTCACATCAGAATTAGAGTCTGTTCATCCAGTTTTTCACCAATCCATATTGCGGAAGTGCATAGGAGATCCCTCCGGCGTTGTACCGATAGATGAGGTTTAAAGTTATAGAAGACTTGTCAGACATCCTTGATAGATAGGTTTGAAAGTTGAGAACCAAGGAAGTAGCCTCAGTAAATGTATTATGGAGGAACAAGAATGTTGAGGAGATGACGTGGGAAACTGAGGAGAAAATATGATCCACATATCCTTAATTGTTCCAGACAAGGTTCTTAACACTTGTCTTTTATTGTATGTTCTTTAATGTAACACCACGTACCTTAGCGTTATGACGTGTTGTAGTAAAATCCATGTAAACATGGGGGATTAAGGTCTTTTATAAGGTTATATATGGTTCAAAACAGTTTTAAGGGTTTCTTAAGGATTAGAGGTTAAACGTTTAAGACCCCCTAAATTTGACATATTTTGAAATAGTTATATAATGCCTTATTTTATATATATATATATATATATATATATATATATATATATATATATATATATATATATATATATTTCTTTTAAGTGAAACCTTTTAGTAAAAAGTTTAATAAATATAGTTTTATATATTTATTTTTACTACTAGTTTACTGAATATGCTTTAAATTACATACATGATATGAGAGATTTTATAAATGAAATTTTATTTATTAATCGAATAAGAGTCATTTTCTCATACAAAAATTATCTTTTCCCGTTTTGAGAATTTATAATACAAAAATTTGTACACTTGATATGTGGTTGGAAAAATTAGAATTTGATAAAATATATTTTATATAATATTTAAGTAAATTAAGATCAAGAAATTAATTAAGATTATTGAATTATTGGACAAATATTACATGGACAATAATATTTGCTTATCAATAATGAAACAAGCTTTGGGTTTACAAGTTGCCATGTGGCATTAGTTAGTTTAAAGATGGAATTTAATTGTTGATGAGTCATAGCACATTTAGTGCATATATGACATATGTAAAGTAAGAATATATCAAATTTGGACCTTATCTTTTAATTTCTTACTAATCACGTTTGGAGAAGTACAATGTATTGTTTCATGTTTTAGTGATCATTTCTTTTCTTTAAAAATCCAAAAAATGAAGTATGGGATAGATGTCACTAAAACATAATCGAGCAGTTCTTATTCCTTTTTGGTCTTTTCATTATACCAGTATGAGAGCTCAAAAATATTTAAAAGAAAATAGGTATTACAGTAGTTGTATAAGGTGCTGAAGGTGTTGTTACTTATGATATAGAAATCGAGAAGGTTGTGTAACTCGTGCAGAGCGGTGTGTTATTGAAAGGAAAAATGATTTCATCATTGTCAACAAATGATCGGAAGTAAAGGTATGTAAGGTTTACCTTTCTTTTCTTTTGGCATGATCCCTGAAATAACGACATATGACGAAATGCCCGCAAAGGAGAACTCTACTCTTAACTATTGAAGTTACGCTTGTTCTATACTCTTGGAAAGATTTCATGACTCTTATTTATCCCTTGCCGGGAGTATTTTTTTGCACTTTGTATTATCTTTCGTTATGTGATGTTATATACTCCTTATTGGTTTTACTACAGCTAACATACATAGCTACATAACGATAGTCGGAGGGTAACGACCTTATGTCACTCTGATTATTCATGATGTATTTCTGAGGTCATTCATGCATTGTATATATATGTATCTACTTTATGACACCGAGTCGCGCTATAGTCAGTCGAGTACGACACTTATATGTGCATACCACTACAGTTGGGTAAGATAACACTTAGTCATATTAAGGCCAGTTATGATAACACCGAGTCATATAATGATCGGTTATGATAACACCAAGTCTTATTAAGGCCGGGTATGATAACACTTGAGTCCTATCATGGTCGGGTATGATAACACCGAGTCCTATTATGACCGGGTACGATATGATGATATTGCCCCATAGTGTGATCTATATATACATATGACTATGATTTTAAAAGGAAAGCATGCATATTATACACTCTTAGTGGCATTCAGAGTTACAGGTTGTCTCCCTTGTCTCTCTTTACTTTACTTCACCTATTATGCTTTTCTTGCCTTACATATTCAGTACATTATTCGTACATACATTCTTTTGTTGGGGACGCTGCGCTCATGCCCGCAGGTTCAAATAGACAGAGTGACGATCATTCACAGTAGGTTCTCAACTCAACTGTGGAGTCAGAGCTCTCCACTTATTTCAGAGGTTCCAGTCTGAGTCGGTACGGTCTTGTGTATATATTATGGGTATGGTGGGGCCTTTTCCCGACCTTATGATGTTTATGTACTCTTAGAGGCTTGTAGATAGTTGTTCTGTGTATAGCAGTCGTGTGTGACCTTGCCGGCATTTCATATGGTCTGTTACGCTTGTGATGGCCTTGTCGGTCTCTGTATGCATCTATATATGTATGTTGGATCTTTTCTTCTTGAAGGTTGATGTGTCGTCTTATCGTATAGTTATTGTTCTAAGGTCTTATCAGCCCAAGTCTTGTCAAGTATGCTACATGTATCACGACTGGTACGCTAGGGCCTTCGGACACCGGGTACCGACCACACCCCTAAGGTTGGGGTGTGACATTTAATTATAATATGTGAAGGTGGACTTATCCTTCTTTTACAATTACGCGATGATCACGATTGAGACGTTATGGTATCTCCAAGCTAGAGCTACGAATATATGAGGTAATAAATGATTTGTTACATGTATATTTGATGTAAGATGGTCGTATGAGGCCCGATGTTATTATATGTTGTATGATATGGAATTGTGAGACATGTATTGTATTTTCTAGTTGTTTGACAGGTCTTGGGTAGTCCCATTTACAGAGGATACTCTGTCAAAATTTTTGAAAAACTCTTGACACTTAATTCCCTTGACGTACTACATATACATTCGAGGACGAGTGTTCTTAATGGAAGGAGGATATTACACCCCGTAATTTTATATTTGGATATGTTGTAAGCAAACCAATATGAAATCGGAGAGGTTAAGGTCTTGTATAAGGATAGTGATGGGTTTAAACAAGTGTTAAGGAAGTGTAGTAAGGGTTAGAGGTCAAACGAATCGAAGAGAAAAAGTTTCTCTGAACTTCTACGTGTTAGAATGGATTACGGCAGAATCAAGAACCATAAAACATAATCATGGTCAGTGAAATTGAGGCTCCTCCAACAAGATTCAAAACATAACCTTGGAAAAACTTGGCATGAATCGCGCTCAAGCTTCACAGTCCATGAAATAGCTTCACGGGATGACCCATAGTGAAATTATGGATATGGGAAGTTTCTAAAGTGTTATAAATATGTGAGAACCCTTTTCTTGCTCATTTTCTCATCTCAACGGACCCTAAAGGCTCCAAACAACTCTCTAAAGGTTCCTATATCATTCAATCACAGATCAACAAGATTATAACATATATCTCCATTTAGAAATATCGTAATGCTAGTAGAACTCATTTCCTCAGCTTTGTAGTTGTTTTGAGGGATTCTTCAAATTGAAGCAAGGTCTACAAGGACTTGTTCTGGAGATGTAAGGTAAGATTCTCATTCGTCTTCTTGTGTATAAGTTTGTTTAAGTCCTAGATGTTGGTTGTTAAGAACTTATGAAATGGCGATCGAAAGTCATAAACTAGTTGTTGGGTGTTGTTGTATTATGTTGTTGGGAATATTTTGTTATGTTAAGGTGTTGAAGGTGTAGATTTGATAATTTAAATGTGTTCTTGTTTTTGTTGTAAGCTTGAGGAGATGAGGGGCGGAAATATATGTTGTTTAGTTAGTCGTATAACGAGCTTGTCGCTTGATATGTTAATGTTATGTTTCCCTAGAGCTTGACGTTAGTATTATTATCGCCTCTTGTTGATTAAGGTATAGAGGAGGTTGATTCCGAAAACGTTAATAGAGGTTCAACATTAAAGGTATGTTAAGGTTATTCCCTTTCTTCTTTTGACATGAATCCGCTTGCACGAAAACTTAAACAAACGTCCTGCCATAACTACTCTATTCATGTTATCTAAGAGTTCCGTATGTTTTTCACCCAAAGTGAATTGGTTGTCTGAATCATATCGTGTCATAGTTCTTAATTCCATTCCGTGAAGTGTTTGACGAGAATAACATACATAATCTCATTCAGAGGTAACGACCTTACGTCACTCTGAGCAGCTCATAATGTTATCAAATGATCATCATGTAATATATATGTATATGGTATCATTATTTACCACCGAGTTATAATCAGTTTAGTACGATACCTATTGTGCTATGTATTATACCTCTAATCATATGGGTATGTTATAATGCTTACGAGACCCCACAGTGGCCCGGTACATTATTATATATACGAGATATATATATATATATATAAATGTAGACCTAAATGGCTTTCAGATTCCCAGGTTGTCTCCTACTCTCTTTTTTATTGATGTCTCTTCATATGTTTATTATTTGTGTTACATACTTGGTACATTCTTTCGTACTGACATCCATTTATCGGGGGCGTTATACTTCATCTTGTAGGTCTAGGTAGATAGGTTGATGGTCCTCCATAGTAGGATGTCCATAGAGTTCAACGGTTGTTCGGTGAGCTTCACTTCTTCCTGGTGTCAGCCGAGTCTAATTGATATGATTATATATTTACTATATGGGTAAGTCGGTTCCATGTCCCGACTATATGTCAGATGTTGTACTCTTAGAGGCTTGTAGACGTATGCCTTATGTATAGTTGGTGTTGTGGCCTTGTTGGCCTTATGGTTGATCTACTGATACTTATGGTGGCTTTGTAGGCCCGTGTTTATATATCTTTCGATTGCCTATCTTTCGAATGCTGTATCTTCCTTACTTTCAGATTATCATATATATTGGCCTTGTCAGCCTCTGTTTGTTCCATTTGGGTTGGAAATTTTCATAATGCAGGTTGGTTCGCTCGGTCATGTAAAGCACCAGGTGCTGGTCTAGCCTTCTTAGGTTTGGGGCCTGACAAATCTATAGGCTAGCCCTAAAGTAATATTTTGTGTGTATCACGCCCCTCCATAATATATACATTATAGTAGTTACGTGCATAACTCTGAAACTGCCGAAGAGGATCTCAGATTCTTCGGGTGTGAAGTTTATCCTGACCGGACGTCGTCGAGTTCTGGGTCCTGCTGCTCTGGAGCTAGACGGGACTGCGACGTTACGTCGGACCTTCCATGGACAAGAGTGACCTTACCAGACGCGATTTGGTTCTGCATCCGATATTATCTTTACTGAGCTGGATTTGGTTGGATCGCGCTTGCTACTTGTCGTCTTTTGAGTTTTGATTAGTCCAGCTGCCACATCTGCATTTTGACTCGTACACATAAATGCCATCACTCTAAAACACATCTTCTTAATGACTCTAAATTTACTAATGGGGGCCTGGCCAAGCATCATACTAGGGCTGGCTAGTGGGTTGGGTCGGCTCGGTCCCGACCCGACCCCACCCCGGTCCCGCCTAAAAAAAAAGGGACAAGACACGAATTTGGGACAGGACCTGGCTCGTCCCGCCCGGGCCCGACCCAGGCCCGATCCTGCCAGCCTACCCCGGTCCCGCTCGATCCCCTCCCCTTTGCAAAAAATACCTGTTGCACAACGACCATTTTATATTTTGGCCGTTGTGCAACGGTCAATTTTGGCCTTCCCCCCTACCCCTTAATATTTATTTTTAATCCCTAAGTTAATATATTTACACTTTAACCCAATTTCTCAACTATAAATACATCATTTTCTCTTCATCTTTCTCACAAATCTTCCAACAATCTCTCTAATTCTAATATCTCAATCTATCTCTCTACAACTCTACATTGCAATATTATGTTTTATTTGTTCATTTGTTTAACTATATCGAAGTTCAAAATTTGGGAGTGAAGTTGGCAACTAGCTTGAGGATCATCCATCGAGCAAAGTTTCAATTTTCAACCTCGATTACAACTTGACGTTATGTCGGCGTTTGGTACCTTCGTTCCTTCTTTAAATTATTATTGTTACTTTATCTTAATTATCGCACTTAATTTTATTATCTTTAACTATTTATTTGCATAATTAAAATGGAATGATTAAAAGGTATGTTTAAGGGTAAGGGTAAATGTGCTTCTTCTAGTAGGAGTAACAAGGGCAGGAGTACTTCTTCTAGTCATCTTATTCCTAGACAGGATGATTTGCTTGATTACACACATATAGATGAAATTGATTTTTTTAATGATATATCATTAGACGATGAGATATATTCTGCCACTCAACCAGACTTTAATTTAGAAGATAATCTAGATGACACACCCACTAATCTAAATGACACACCCACTAATGCACCTCAAACTGAAACTGGAACGCCTCTTATTCTCCCTAGTATGAGACGAGGCCCAACACAATAAAAGTTAAAATAAGATGTTACTTAGTGAATATATGAAAAATCATCTTATAAGGCACCTATTAAAAATATGTTTATCAAATTTAAAAAATGTTTTTTTTCTATTCCCATTATTTATATTATTGGTGATGTATCAAACCGACTATTAAAATGGACGGTTGTAAAACACTTATTGAAACTATTTATGATTGCATAGCTGCACTTCCACCTCCAACTCCAAAAAATCCAAATGACCAACCACCTAAGGAACCAACAAAAGAAGAAGTTTTATCTAGCATACACTATGAATGTAAAAAAGTATATAGATATTACCAACAAGAAAGTGCTAGCAACCAACCGGATTTCATACCTCCTTCTTCTTCTCCTCCTCCTCCTCCTCCTTCTTTTTCTTTTTCTTCTTCTTCTTCTTCTTCTTCTTCTTCTCCTTCTCCTCCTCATCATCCTCCTCATCCTCCTCCTGTTTCTCCTCTTTCTCCTCCTCATTCTTCTCCTCCTTCTCCTCATTCTTCTTCTCCTTCTCCTTCTCCTTCTCCTTCTTCTTCTTCTCATTCTCCTTCTCCTTCTCCTGCTTCTCCTTCTCCTTCTCCTTATGCTTCTGCTGCTCCTGCTGCTTCTACTTCTTCTTCTTCTTCTTCTTCTTCTCCTTCTCCTCATTCTCCTCATTCTCCTTCTCCTCCTTCTCCTTCTCTTCCTTCTTCTTCTTCTTCTTCTTCTCCTTCTCCTTCTCCTTCTCCTTCTCCTCCTCCTCCTCCTCCATCTCCTTCTTCTTCTTCTTCTACTACTACTTTTTCTCCTTCTCCTTCTCCTTCTCATTCTCATTCTCATTCTCATTCTCATTCTCATTCTCCTTCTCATTCTCTTTCTCCTTCTGCTCATCCTCCTTCTCCTTCTGCTGCTGCTGCTGCTGCTCCTCCTCATCCTCCTCATCCTCATCCTTCTTCTTCTTCAATACAACTTCTTCTTCTTCAATACAACCTCAGAAAAGATATGATGTTTCTGCGACTAGTATTGAAAGTCGTAGAAATAGAATGTATAGTGGTACCACTACTAATCAAGTTAGCGAGTTTGATATTTTTTTTTGTTGGGTGTTGTACCGTACCAAACAGTTCTCAATAAAGAAAGACGTGAAGATTTGTTGAAATACTGGAGGGAGAATGAGAAGACATTTCCTACACTATCAAAGATGGCCCGAGATGTGTTGAACATTCAAGCGTCATCAACAGCGCATGAAAGCGTTTTTTTTGCCGGAAGATTTCAAATAGGAGAACACAAACACTCATTAGCGGGAGACAGCTTGAAAATTGCAGTTTTATTCAGAGATTGGATACGAGCGGAGCATAGAAGGTGCGGTCAACCGGAGATCAACGAAGAAGACGACGAAAACTACAACGAAATCTTATCCGACGGAGGTGGAAGCGACGTCGAGCAATTTGACCAATAAATTTCGATTCCAACCGAAGAACCACAAGACATTGTGAAGAAACTAGAAAATGTGTATAAAATATATCATTTTTTAATTACAATTTTACTATGCTATTTGCAACTTTCACACCACAAAGTTGCAATTTTAAAATTGTATTACAATAATTTCTATTAAATAATATAAGAGGCACAAAAACAGCATTGAGATATTTTTATTACACTATCTTGTTCAATTATTGAGGTGTTTGTATAAGTTATATTTAAAATTAAGTGCAAAAAAAAAAAAAATTGGAAAACCCGATCCCGACCAGACCCCGCCCCAATAAATCCGGTCCCCATTCCGACGGGACCGGTAACGGGACGGGACATTGTCGGATCCCTCCAGTCCCGCGCTACCCCATCCCGTCGGGTCCCAGCGCCCCGCCCCGAACCCATCCCGTTGGCCACCCTTACATCACACATGTGGTTGAGGAGGTTAATCAACTAGTAGCACTAGCAGGCCACCTCGCTAATATGGACACGAAAGCTTAATAACCAAATAGATATTATGTGATGAACAAGATACGATAAGACTAGTCCCGTGAATAGTGTAGTACAAAAGCAGGCAGGTTGAAAGTTGAAACATAGTAGAGGAAGAAACAAATTTTGGGTGAATGACGAAACTAAGGAATATATGTAGAGCTTTTCACATCACATAACTTTGTCAGTAAGGGGTTCAACTTCAATCAAGATGATGATTTTAATTTACAACAACAAAAAAAAAAGATGATGATTTTAATGAATAGTACATACATAGTACTACAGATTTGAAAGACAGCTTCATTCATGATTCTTTCCTTTTTTGTGTGGGTGCGGAGCAGCCACCGGAACTATGTTGTCCCCTGTGGATACTGACCACTCTTGCGTCCATCCCAAAATACAAATGTGCTCATTTTTTCTTTCTTTTGGATTGTTTCATTTCCGTGTTAACTAAGCGACTAATGTGACACTGATGGGTCTGCCAGAGGTTTGAAGTACTACGTAGGATTTGTAGTGATCAACAGTGTAGTGTCATCTATTGAGAGCAAGACAATAACTACTGTACTGGGGATACGTATTTGGATTTTGGACTCATCAATTTTCTATTTCTTTCTCCTTCTCATGATTATCCCGCAACACCCACAAGGATAAGCATATGATTAACTTAAAAACACATTCTACTCCTCCCTGTGGGAAGAAGAGACTCTTGTCTGTGAGTAACCAAAGTTAAGTAGTCTTTGACAGTACAGATAAATGCACTTTGAGTAGGGTCAAATTAATAATAGAAAGAGCTGCTTTACATTACAGCTTTGGTGGATACATTTCCTCTATCAAGTTTTTTTGGGGCTAAGATAGATAATATCGTCCACACAAACAAAAGTTACATAGTTCCTACAGTGTTCCTCTATCCAATTACTATAGAGTTATTCATCTCACTGATGACCAACTTAAGAATTTCACAAATATTAATATAAGTAAATACCATCGCCATGCAATAATAAAGGAGAAACTATCACTAAATACAGTATAATACCAAATTTCAGAAACAAAATTAGTATTGCAGCAACTGTACAAGCAGATATGCTGCAAACCAAACTATATCTAAACTGCAAAAACCCATTCTGATTTTGGGTTCCCTTAGTTGCTGTAGGGAAAAAGGTTGGACGGGATAGGAACATCAATAGCTCCAATACAAATTCTCATCCCAAAATTTAATCATATTGATATGAGCATCGCATCAACAAAACACCTTGCTGCAAACAAGAATAAAGGTATTCTAAGTTTATGCCGCAGGAACCTTTTTTCCATCTTCTATAAAGAATATTGCAGATTCTGGAACCTGAGAACCACAGAAAAATAGCTTCAGCAAACATCTTAAGAAATTGGGTAAGATAAGTGTATCTACTAATATAATCTTTTTAGTTTTTTTTCAAAGAAATAAAATACCTAACTAATCTAGTAAATAAAATGAACTTCCCTCACACAATTCCATGTCCATTTTATGTAAAAGTTTAATGAAAGAAAGTACTCTAGAAAGAAGTAACCACGGGCTCAGAAAATAGAAATAGCAGGAAAGAGGAAGCTACGGTTAGCCTCTCAGTTATTTTCCCAATCTGGTTTTCTTATCTAACACTTAGGGAACACTGAGAGCAACTTACCAAGCATGTTAAGTTTTGAGGGTACTAAAGTAATGTTGGCATAGACATGGACCAAAATCTCAATTATAGAGTAAATGTCATCTGATTAAGCTCTTATCAGACTCTGGAGGGAACACAAAGAAATGTAAAATTAATTTCAAATTATAACTCACTATTGTCTTTGATAGCAGCAACAAGAAAAAATTTAACAAACTGTCATAGATGAGAAGGACAAATGTTAAAGCATAATTAGAATTTCAGACGTGCATGTTTGGACTCAAGTAGATTGAATTAATGCATTGACACTTATTAAGCAAGAGAGATGTAATCTCTGTCAATTGCAGTTTCTTTCATAGCCAACAACAACATACCCAGTGAAGTCCCACAACGTGGGGTCTGGGGAGGGTAGAGTGTACGCAGACATTAACTCTACCTTGGTAAGTAGAGAGACTGTTTCCGAATGACCCTCGGCTCAAGACAAAGCATAAGCACAAGTAAAGCAAGAGAAACGGTCAGAACAAGAAATTTAAAGCAGTATGAAAATGATGGTAACAAAAGCGAATAAGTCATGATAAAGCATTCCGAAAAAAGAAGCAGTAACTAACGTAGGTAAATAAGATAAACAAAGTACACGAAAGAACATACAACAACAGAATGACAGGGGACTATAAAATAATACTGCGCCTACTAGTATGATAGGCTACGCAGGGCTACAATAATAACACTACAACTACCAGTATGTAAGCGTAAGTAGGACTACGCTCAACTACCTACTACCCTTCTACCCTAATCCGTGTCCTCCACAACCCCCTATCTAAGGTCATGTCCTCATGGACAGAGGAAGAAATTTGACTCTTTCTGATGATTTTCTGATTAACTTTTTTTTCCATGACAGATCCACTCTGATGATCATAACAATACAGTGATAAAATCAACCACAATTTTCTGCAATACTAGTAAATAATCAGCTAAAAAAACATTTAAAGACAAAAATCTGAAGATAAGAGAGAAATTAACATTACATCGGGCCAGGTTTTTGTAATAAAGTCCACAATGTCGTAAGCTATGTCTCCTTGAACGTCAATCTGCTCCTTCTCAGTTGGGCCCTAAGGGTGACTGCAGGTCAGGAATATAACAAATTGTGCCAGAGAAATCAGAAACCATAACTCAACGCACCTTCACCAAGGAAGCTCCAGTAGCAAACTTTTTACCAAGTTTTTTGGAAGCATCGCTTAGTTTAACACCTTAAATGTCAAAATTAGCAAAGCTAAGAATTGCAGCAATTTGGAAGTCGAAAAGGATCTAAAGAAAGAAGAACACAGATTATGCAACATAATACACATTAAATTATAGGTATCTGCTCACCAAAGAGTTCGAGGCCTTTGATGGTTGTGATACTTTTCCGCTTGTTCCGTGTCACCTTTTCAATAATAATTTCTTGCTTGTCCTACAAAATAAATCAACAACTTATCACCAATTGTAGATTAGTTCAGGAGCTCTAGTCCTACACACATTTAAAAGCTGATTGTAGGAGGTTGGAACATGGTGGATCACTTGTGGACAACTTGTGGATATGTCACTCGCTGTTCTACATATTTGTATGGCAAACTATATCATGCCAAAAGCTTTGCAGTCATGTACATTAAGTCAAACAATTTTAACTCACATATCTGGTACTAATAATTTTCATCCATGCAATGAAACACTAGCCTAAACCTATAACAGCAAACTGATTATGCAAAGAGTGTCTTTGCACTGGCTGAATACTAGTTAACAGGGATTTTTGTGGGTAAAAGTGAAGCAATATTGCTTTCTGTTAGTGTAGTACTTTAATTGGTCCTTATACACTGCCTTCTGACAAGAAAGGTCGATCATGACCCTAACCTCCTGAGCAAGCTTTCCTTTTTTGCATTGACAAGGAAACAAACCTTTATAAAAACACAATAGCTCCAGCCTTCAAGTATGTTCAACCTGGCAAAATAGCATCAAGGAAAATGACGTAATGAAGAACAAACGCATCATAGCAACTTACATTTTCATGATGGTAAAATCTAACTTTTTCATTAGCATTGTCCACATTCACAATATGTTGGTCAAAGTATAACCACAAGAAGGAAACTAATTAACATAACTGAGGAATGAAGCTGACACTGATGTAAGGGAATTAACAGGAGGAATTCCAAGAAAGTCGCCACAAAAAAAATTGTACCATGGCTTGTATTATCATTGGGAGGGGATGGAGCCATAGAAACCTTAAAAGAGAATTTCCATGCTTCAGATAACAAGAAAAGTATTTGACAGTTCTTACTTTCTTTTTTATCTTTCCACCAGGAAGACGTTTGACTTCTTCTGGTTTAGATGCTGACGAACCTGATCCAGCAAAAGGAAGAAAGAGGATAATAAGAACAAAATTCAATTTGAATATGCAAATTCAGAAGGCAGATTAAACAGAATACCAAAATTACAGCCCAATTGAATTAGCTGATAGTAAATAGTTGATAAAGGCTGAAAAGCATTTTTCAGCTATGTTGGTCGGACTCTTCACTTTCAGTGCCGCACCCGTGTCGACACCACATGGGTGTGGGTGTGGGATCCGTACCGGATTTGATCAACCAATTTTGGGTACTTTGATCAAAATCGATGGAGAAATTCCAGATAGATTCAATGACTTCTTTAATTAAAACAAAAGCTAAGGTAAAATTGAAGAAAATGGAATACATGTATATAAAAATTTCTATGTCACTACTTCTCCTTTTATCACCTTCCGGGATAATATCCCATAATTTAGGTTCTATAACTCTATTACGGATCCCCAAGTTTTTCACATAATATCCCATAATTTAGGTTCTATAACTCTATTTTTAGATATTTGAATTATTTTTAGCTAAATCCCTGTACCCGTATCCATGTATCGATCCGTATCCCCGAATTTTAAAATTTAGATCATGAAGGATCCAATCTCTAGATCTGCACCCGTATCAAACACCCGCACCCGAGTCCAAGCAACTTAGTTTTTAAGAGGGTGTTTGGCTAAGCTTATAAGCTGGTCAAATTGGCGTATACACACTTTTTAGCTTATCTACGTGTTTGGTAAACAACAAACTCCAAGTGCTTATAAGCCAAAAGCTGACTATCCCCAACTTATGACTTTTTAGCTTATAAGCACTTTTGATTTGACCAAGTATTTTACTCTTATATCTTTAACGATTTTTCTAATTCTCAAATATCTTTCCCAAAACAAAATTCCAACTTCCTCCTCACTCAGTATTCGCCGTTCCTCTCATTTTTACAAGGATACTTTTAAATTTATGATTTTTTTGCTACTTTAGTCATTTTAATAAAAAACAGCTTATCAACACTTAACCAGACACATCAACTGCTAATTAGCACTTAATCCAAACACGTAACTGCTTATTTATAAAATCAATTTCGGCAATTAAAAAAGCTTTTCAGTACTTAAAGCTTATCAGCTATTTACAATCCGCTAATCCAAACGGGCTCAAGTGGTGAAACTGATTTTATATATAAGTAGTTATGTGTTTGGATAGAAGTGCTAAAACTGCTAATAAGCAATTGATGTGTTTGGTATAAAAGCACTGATAAGTTGTTCTTTCGTTAGAATGACAAAAATACCGTTAAAACTTTTGCAAAACATTATAAATTAAAGGAGGAACAATGAATATGAAGTGAAGAGGAAATTAAAAATTTTGTTTTACGAAAGATATTTTGAGAATTAGAAAAACCTTTGGATAAAAGTGTAAAATATTTGATCAAACCAAAAGTGCTTATAAGCTGAAAAGCTATAAGTTGGGGATGACCAACATATGGCTTTTGGCTGATTTTGTCTTATAAGCACTTTAGTGTTTGGCCAAACGCGTAAATAAGCTAAATGTGTTTATAAGCCAGTTTGATCAGTTTATAAGATGTCACACCCTCTTAATCCTAGAATTCTCTGTTGAAAAGGGCCATTTACAACTATTGGCCTCGCTACAAACTATGTTTCTCCGACTCTTCAAAAATGCTACCGTACACGTGTCGAATCCTCAAACAATATCACTATTTTTGGAGTATCTAACACGCACCCGATGACATTTTTGAAGAGTCCAAGCTACATTGGCTACAAAAACTAATCCAACATAAACTTGACATGATAACAGAATATTAAAACACAAGAAGTAAAAGGCCGTCAGAAAAGATAACACTAATACATCAAAATATTATCTTATCACCGTATAAAAAGAGATTAGAAAGGGAAAAGAAAAAAGACGGGACAAAGGGAATATGGTAATTTATAAACCAGCTGGCATGGCTCAATAACGAGAACACACAATTTTCAACTCAGAGTTGTAGAATGAAAATTTAATGTGAAAAAAGGAAATCAACCTCTCTTCATATTACTACGCATCAATTCTTTTTTCCCCTAATAATATCAATTCCTCTCCCTTTATCACTTATAATCTAGGGAATATGGTCTGCGAGCTTCAGTGCTTTAAAGAAGCTTCCAGCCTGCTTTAAAAAAGCTTCTCATATTTGAAGCTCTTAAAAGACTTAGGTAGTGCACGGTTGAGAAATTGTTCTATTTTTGTCTCAATTGTTGGAGAAAAGGAACAAAGAGGAAAGGCTTAATTGGCGACCAAAAGGAGGTTCTGGGGAAAACTCGTATAACTACGGCGTCAGCTTAGAAAAGGGTCCCAACGTGTTGTCCCTATTTTGAAGGAAACCTAGAACACATGATTGACTATTCATTAATGAGTTCACACCTTGGAAAAATATCAGCCAACAATTTATTTTATCACTGTGAGAAGGAAGAGAATTTGAGAAAGAACTCGGGTTGATTATTCCCTCAAGCTATTGGGGTTTTAAATAGCTAAGTTTACATGTCCTAAAGAGGAAAGGAAAAACAAAATCCTTCGATCTCATCATTGATCTCCTCCTACCATCATCTTCATCTTCAATCACTCTCTATTTAGCCCGCTCTCTCACCTGCACCTTAATTTTGGGGCAACACTGATTCCCAACCACAACTCCATCGGCTGCAGTTTTGTCTTCTCCAACAAACCACTTCAACTTGGTAGCAATGACCATAATTCGTCTTCAATCAAAAAATTGTAATGGTTATGGGAGGGTTAGACCCCTTTGATGTTTCTCCAGAAAAGCACTTCAACTTGGTAACAATAACCATAATTATTTTTTCAATCAAAGATTTGGAATGGTTATGGGTGGGTGACCCCTCCTAAGTTTCTAACTCCTTTTGTACAACCTTCCAGTTCATTTTGCTCTAGTTTCATTTTTTTTTCTTTTTTGAAAGAAGATACTCAGGAACTCTCCGACCACTCCAAAAAAGTACTGTCAAACCTTTGAAGTCAAAACCAAAATTTGAAATCAGATGATTCTCTATAAGAGTGGAAGTGGAATGAGTGAACTAAACAGACCCCTGACGGTACAAATTTTCTACACACCATTCAAAGTTAGTATACACTAGGCATATATTTAAAAGTGACCGAGGTATTTAAAACATGTTTGAGCTAGAAGATTAAGCTTACGCACAAAATTTAAGTCGTTTGATAAATTTTCAGAAAAATTTCATGCTTTAAATTGTGTTATTGCATGCATTTGCATACCAAGCACTAGATAAAATATAACCTATTGATTTATATCGCACCTTGACAGACAATGTCAGGCCTTCAAATATTCAGGAAACTGACGTTATTACCAAAAGTATCTCATAAGTATAATACTTGAGCAGTTGCAAAGAACGCCAAATTATTCTCCCCTTGTTCCTCTCACCAAAACTGCTGGTTATATGAACTAATGATTTTAAGCAGGTGAACTGAGCATTCACATTATGTATGGGATGTAAAAACTGGCAAAAGTACTACTCACCCACTGTTTAAAGTTCATACTTTGTGCACGTTTGTCATACACTCTGCTAATTGTTTTTCTAATAAGGTGAAATTCTGCATAGTATTCAGTAGAAGATGATCCCTTCTGTAATAATTACGTAGATTTTTTGCTTTGCCAGTTTGCCCTTCAAATCTGTGTCAGAAAAGTACTTAGTTTTTAACTTCAGATCTTCTTTTTCTGTTTCAAAGAAAAACATGTGTCTGTTTTCAGTTACATAGCTTAAGAACTATGATCTTCAATATCACAAATATTCATATGCAAAAGCATTTTCTAAATTAAGTAGAGCTTAGAGACTTCAGAACAGTATCATGCCCTTGGAAAAGTACACTTTTTTTAACAAAAAGATTCCTTGGAAACTACATCCCAATATATATATATATATATATATATATATATATATATATATATATATATATCTTACTTCTGAGACAGCAAAAACAACTTATCGGGATAGATGGAGAAAAAAGGTTAAAATAGAACGTTCTTTAATAGGCAACAGAAAAGTCAACCAACCCACAAGCTCTAGTACTTTACAGTGCTAGAAACCAGCTTCTAGTACGTGGATTCTTGGATTTCACGAAGACAAAGCAAATCTGTGCCAAGTAAACAATACATGTAACAATCACTTCCCTTTTTAGCCTAAATCCCCAAAACATTATTTGAAGCACTAACTTTGAAATCAAATCCTATTCACAGAAATCAAACTAATTCCCCTCGACACCCAAACGCCCCCCTGCAGAAGGATGTAGAAGCAGTTGTCAGCTTTGGTCACTGTGCTAGTTACACATTAAGCAACTCTGGAAAGACCTTCATGTTAGTTACTTAACAATTGTAATCAAGTGCAGGTTTTGACCTCGAATGGAACTTTCCAAACAAGATATACACAGAAAACCTGTACATCTTTGTGACCAAACTAAATAAAGAAGGCCTTGCACCACTAACATAGCTTGGAATATCACTCCACAAGAAGTTATGTGGACAACATGGCGGAGCGCTACTCCAACGAAGGCAAAGAGAAATCAATCATATAATAACATAGGACTATGCTGCTTTCATTCGTGGAGATCACACAAAGAAACTCTTTTTTTTTGGACAACGATCACACAAACAAACTCTTTTATCATATTTCCGCATATACTTCTTGTTAACCAGGCCTCTTTTGGCTATAAGATGACTAATGAAGAAAAAACAAAGGCCTTCCACCAAAATGATATGGGAGTACCCAATAACATGAGAAGAATATATGGATCACCACAAAGGACAATTATAAAATAAAAGATTCAACTTCTGAAAAGGAAAGAACCAATTAGATTTATAAAAACAGGGGCATCAGAAAAGCGATATGAGAAGAATTTCCAAACTAAGGGAACACAACTAGTAACGACTCATTGGCATAGCTGACCAATTGTCAGACCTAGACTCTAATAAGTTAATAACTATGCCTCAGTCCCAAATAAGATGGGGCTTGCTATATGAATACTCATTTCTTGATTTAAGCTCATTCATATCATCATCATACTAAATATAAAACAAAATAAAAGTGAAAAACAAGTTAAATAGAAGTATAACGAACAATAATAATCATAAAGGTTTTCTAACAAGTCTAAATCTATTCTCAACTAGTAGATATCACCGTTATGGATCTTTTCTTTCCATTGTGCCCTATGTTTAGTTCAACCTGCATTGATACCAAGAACTTGTACGTCTTTCGAGACAACTTCCTTCCATGTGATTTTAGGTCTACCCTGTCCCATTTTTAACACATTCACTTACTATAGTTCCACACCTACAAACTGCAAGTGTGAACATTTTTAATCTTATCTAATCTTATATGATCGTACATCCATCTTAGCATAGGCATCTCTACAGTCACAGCCCAATGTCCACTACTATATAACATTGTCAGTCCATAGTTTCATTAAATTCTATATCCATATTACACAGAGTTTGCCAGGTATATGACTAGTCTATAATCAACATTCACCCTTTAAAAATGGCTACTGTTGAAACGAAATAGCAAATTGGTTTTCACCTTCAGAGATTGAAGTCGACTGAAGCTTATCAGAGACTTTATGTGCTTCTTTTCCGTTTGATTCTGCAAAAACAAACAAATCAAGGAAAAGGAAAATAGACTCTATTTATATATATATATATATATATATATATATATCATAACTAGGGTTAATATAACCTTTGAGGAGATCCGGGTAGATATCGGGTGCGTTTTGAATGAGCCAGGGTTTGCATTTCTCAAATTCGGGTCCGAACTCACAGTACTCCGCTGGTAACCCGCAGACTCCACAGTATAGTACCTCAACTGGCTGCGGCTTCTCCGCCATTACAGATCGACTTCAACTTCAGTTGGCTGGACCTAAGCAAACGACGCCGTTTGGCGCGTCCTTCGTCCGGTTGTTATCGAGCTGTGAAGTAAATTATGGGAAGAAATGGAATTCTGAGGCTTTTTAAAACCAAATTCAAAAAAGTAAAAAAGGAAAAGAATACAATCAGGAATGTGTTTTTCTTAATGTTGGTTTCTGGGCAAGTTTGATGGCTTTATTAAAAAACTGAACCTCAAATTTTAATTATTAGGTGCCAGGACATTAAGTGGAAACAAGTTATTGGTGCTTCAAAATGAACTCTCAAATTCTAAAAAATATATTTTCGTTCAATGATTTAAAAATAAAAAATAATAAAATAAAATTATAACTATTCCAAGCTTCCAAACTAGCCTTCAAAATTTTATAAATATATTTTTATCCAAAGTAAGAAATAATAAAATAAACCAAAATAAAAATCTAAAAATATATCTTTTATCTTATAAAAAAAATATAAAATGATATTTTCCTTTCTCAATTCATTCTCATGTTTTTATTGCTACATCTGAAATATGCTTCCCATTGACAACTATTTTTGGAGCTTGAGCTTAAAGCTTGAAAAAAGAAATTTTCGAAGAATAATTCATTGTAAGTGAGTGTTATTGAATTTTGTTAGGGATCTTGTGATGAGTTAAAAATCTTAAATTTTAGAGAATTTCAAGAAGATTTAAGGTGATTTTGGATTAAATTTTGCATTTGAGCTTGAGTATAGCCATTATTAAAGGATGAGCTTCAAACTTGAAAATTGAATTTTATGAATGATTGATTTATTTCAAGTGTATGTTATTGGGTTTTGTTAGTGAGGAGTCCAAATCTCAAATTTAAAGGAGTTTGGAGAAGATTTAAGGTGATTTTGCAAATTTGCGTAACATTTCATATTTGAGCTTGAAGTACAAGATGAACATTTTAGATTTGAGCTTGAGGTTGAAGATGAACATTTTAGATTTGAGCTTGAGGTTGAAGATGAACATTTCAGATTTATAACTTTTATTATAGACGAGACAATAATTATGCATAGACCAACAACAGAAATTCATTCACTGTTGCTAATGCCTTTATGAATGTCTTGTACGGCTTAGTCTACCTCATATCTTTACCATGAAGAGGCCATTACCATCGAATCCGAACAATACCTTTTGGCTTTTTTGCAAGATGAACATTTTAGATATGAGCTTGAGGTTGAAGATGAGCATTTCAAATTTATAACTTTTATTATAGACAAGACAACGATTATGCATAGACCAACAACATAAATACGTTCACTGTTGATTATGCTTTCATGAACGTCTTGTACCGCTTAGTCTACCTCATATCTTTATCACGAAGAGGCCATTACCATTGAATCCTAGCAATACCTTTTGGCCTTCTCAAGAATTGAGGATTGATAGTAGTTGAAACTAATTAATGAGGTGCTTTGGGACAAGAGAATGAAGTTCTCAAAGAGATATGTCACTATACTTGCATACTCTGAGTTATTAGAGACCAACTACGTAACATTAGAATCTATAACGTAACACTTGCTTTTGCAACAAAAAAATTATTTTTTTTAATAAGAAGTGAACTAATTTTAAACTATAAAACTTATATTTGTAACTAAACAATATGTTGTCACCATGAAATTAGTACAACAACAACAACAACACACCTAGTGAAAATTCCACAACGTGGGGTCTGGGAGGGTAGAGTGTACGCATACCTTACATGTACCTTGATAGGTAGAGCGACTGTTTCTAGGAGACCCTCGGCTCAAGACAAAGCATAGTCACAAGAATAGCAAGCAAAGCAAAGCAAATGAAACGATCAGACCCAGACAAGAAATTAAAGCAATATGAACATGCTAATAACAATATGTTAGAGTTGAGTGTTACAAATAGGTGAAATAATTATGTGATCAACTTGTAATGTTTAGATTAAAACGACCGTATTATCTCATCTTTTGTAACCAATTTTTTTTTAATAAGAAGTGAACTAATCTTAGATTATACAACTTATATTTGTAACTAAACAATATGTTATCACCATGAAATTAGTGAAACGATACTATAATAATCTAAAATAATGATAATTAATGAGTAATGGTAATAATGTGTTGAAGAAAAAGTTATGATGATCATAGTTATATGTAACAACTTGGAATTGGTGACATAACTATATATGAACATTACATATTTTTTAAGTCATGTTGCAAATGATTACTATACTACATATGATCTATATTGAAATTGATGACATAAAATGTTCTTGTCCTTATTGCAATAGGTGAAATAATTATGCGACCAATTAATAGTGAACGACATATATATATATATATATATATAATGAATTTATAATTTTGTTAAAATGTTCATTTAAACACTGATAACGATAAGTTTCAAGAATTAATTCATCAATTTTCAAGATAATTTCATCTAAACCGTACGTTGCTTATAAAAATCGTAGTCGCTTCTAATAACTGTAGTCTGTTCTAATAATCGTAGTAGCTTCTAATAACCGTAGTTGCTTCTTAGTGGATAAATTGTGACCCTTTTCAGTTCTCAATGCATATTAACAACTAATATTCGTAGTCGCTTCTAATAACCGTGATGTTGGCATTGACAACTGCTACATTTCATATAAGAACTAATTCTTTCAAGTTATTATATATATGTGTATGTATAGCCAATGTAGAAACTTAGTATAAACTATAGGATGCTAATAAACCTATTTTAGACCTAAATAAAGATTCTACTAGACTATTTCTGCCAGTGTCGTCGTCTTTCTTTTGGACGAACAAGTATTGTATTTGATTCAAAATTATGTCAAATCTCAACGAAATTGCTTCAAATTTCAGATATGAATTCTCCTCGACGTTCATTATATATATAAGCTATTTCCTGTAGATGTCTATTTTCTAGGTTGTATATATATACATACAAAAGTTTAGTCTACTTTAGACCTTCTGCTAGACTATTTCTAGCAGTGTCTTCTTCTTATTTTTTGACGAACAACTGCTATAATTTAATCAAAAACCATGCCAAATCTTAACCAAACTGCTTCAAATTTCATATATTAGCTCCCCTCTATGTTCAAGTTCTTTTGAGATATCACCTACATGAAATAGAGTTCTGTTGCGGTAATCCAAAATATAAACAATCATCTTCTTCAACCTTGAGAGTTGCTATAAAATCGATCTAAAATCATGTTATATCTCAACGAAATTGCTTTAAAATTTCAGATATGAATTCTCCTCTATGTTTAGATTTTTTTGAGGTATCACTCACTCAAAACAGAGTTCGTTTGCAGTAACCCACATTTCTGAATTAGAGCTCCGAAGCTTTGTTAATGGCCGTCAATGGCTTACAACTCCTTCTTCACATTTTTAAGCAATCAAAATGTATATATACTTAAAGTTTAGCTTTCAACGATAATTAAACACATAGAAGATGTAGGAATGAGAGAATTCTAGAGTAAAAGAATAATTTCCGGAAAAGAAGAACACGAAAGAAGAAAGAGAGAAAGAAATAGAAAGAGAAAGGTTTTTTTTGAAAAGTTTAAAACTTAACCCTGAAATTTTTAAAAATACTGTTAGATATACATATGATATACAATATATCATATGTATATCATACGGTATAGTCTCGGGTTTACAACCCTTGCTCGTGTATATTTAGTTTAGGTAATATTATTAAGTAATGTTGTAGTCTCCTAATTTAGGTAATGTTGTGATGTAATTAGTATTGTACACTTACCATAATTGTATAGTTAGTATCCAAGTAGAATAAGGTTTTAGGAGTAGAATAGGAATAGGATTCTCCTATTATGGAAATATGTAAATGTATATATACTCTTTCAATTAATGAAAATAATCAAGGGATTATTTCTTTCATGGTATCATAAGTCTAGGTTACTATTTTTCTCCACAAAATTCCGTCCAACTTCTCTCGGTTTCCGAGCCTTCCCTTCCCTCGTTTTTCGTGCCTGGCGGTGTTTCTTTTTCTTCCCAAAATTTCCTTCCAAATCCCTCAATCACATATCGTTCTATCAATATGTCTACATCATGGAACACGTTTCATCATGCCCTTACAATTTCTAACATCAAGAATAACATCCCTCTTGTTCTTGAAATAGGAAACGTCCAATATGCGACGTGGGCGAACTGTTCAAAATTCACGCACGCTCGCATCAAGTCATCCATCACATAATCCCCGTGGCCCCTGAGGACACGGAGGTTCCAAGACGCGAGGATGATCCTAAGTTGTGGACGACTCTTGATGCCACCGTCCTTCAGTGGATATATTCCACAATTTCTATCGACCTTTTGCAAACGATTATTGAACCTGACGCTACGGCGCAGGCGACTTGGGATAGACTACGTGATATATTCCAAGATAATCAAAATTCTAGAGCTGTTACTCTTGAGCAGGATTTCTCCCACGCCCATATGGAAGATTTTCCTAAAGTTTCGGCTTATTGCAAAAGATTGAAGGAATTGGCCGACCAACTCTGCAACGTTGGCGCGCCGGTTTCGAATGATCGTTAGGTCCTCCAAACGGTTTTAGGCCTCTCCGAGTCCTATAGTGGTATTGGCACGCTTCTTCGTCAAAGCAATCCACTTCCGTAATTTTATCGGTACTAGTCCTGTGGTTATGATGACCGAATCCACTGTTCATCCTCCTGATTCCAAAAACTCGGGCCAAAACCGCAACAATAGTGGTGGAAAAAAGGGAGGAAATAAGAAAAATAATGGCAAGAATCACGGCGGCAACAATGGCGGTGGCAACAATGGCGGCAACCGGAACAGTGGTGGTGGCGGTGGTGCCCCTCGGGGCAGTCATCAGCAACAACAGTTTTGGGCCCCGCAGTGGGCCCCTATGCAGTGGTAGTGGGCCCCATAGTTTGGGCCAAACAGTGGTAGCCCAGCGATGCAGCCTCACTGGTGGTGGGCTGGCCAGCAACAGCAAAGAAATGCCCAACATGTAGTGGCCCTGTTTCGGCACTCTCTCTAGGCCGAGGCAATAAGTAGGGGTACTTGGGCCTCGGCCCCCGCAGGCCCATCACGTAGTGGCCCCCATTTCTACCGACATCGAATCCGCAATGCACACGCTTGGATTAAATCCTCCGGACCCAAATTAGTATATGGACACCGGTAACGCTACCCACATGACATCTGATTCAGGTACACTCTCGTCTTATTCCAATTTGAGCAACCCTCGGGGCATCATTATTGGTAATGGTAATTATATTCCAATTCGTGGTTATGGTCATAAAACTTCGTCTCCCCCCATCCACCCCTTATCTTGAAAAATACCCTATATGCCCGCAAATTGATTAAAACCTTAGTGTCTGTCCGTAAATTCACCACTGACAATTCTGTTTCTATTGAATTTGATCCATTTGGTTTCTCTGTGAAGGATTTCAAGACGGGGAGTCTTCTCATGAGGTGTGATAGTAGGGGATATCTTTATCCTATCACACCCAGTTCCAGTCCATCGAGTCAAGCCTTGTCGTCCGTGTTTGCAGCCCTCGCTCCTTCCTTGTGGCATGCTTGTCTTGGTCATTCGGGGTCGTCTATTTTATCGTCATTAGATAAAAATAATTTTATTTCATGTAAGGGTACGCGTAGTACTCCAACTTGGCAGCCTTGTTCTTAGGGAAAAATTGTTAGGTTGTCATTTGTAGACTCAAATTCTCATACTTTAATGCCATTTGATAATATTCATAGCGACTTATGGACGTCTCCTGTTCTTAGTTCTTTGGGTCATCGGTATTATGTTCTCTTTTTGGATGATTATTCTAAGTTTTATGGACTTTTCCGATAGCGAAAAAATCTCAAGCTTTTTCCATCTTCTTAAAATTTAGAGCATTCATTAGAACCCAATTCGAATGGAAAAAAAAATCAATGTGATAATGGCAAAGAATATGACAATGGGGTGTTTCGGAAATTCTGTGCTAATAATGAGATCAATTTTCATTTTTCTTGTACTCATACGTCTTCATAAAATGGGAAAGCCGAATGCAAAATTTGTACCATAAATAACATTGTCCGAACTTTATTGATTCATGCTTCCGTACCCCGTCTTTTTGGCATCATGATCTACAAATGGCTACATATCTCCTTTCAAAGGTTTGACATATTCTTTCCCCCTTCAAATTTTATATAATAAGACTCATTCATATTCACATCTTAGGGTCTTTGGGTGTTTGTGTTATCCGTTATTTCCGTCCACCATAATTAACAAACTTCAGGCCCGGTCTACTCCGTGTGTGTGTTTTGGGTTTTCCGTCTAATCATCGTGGTTACAAATTCTTTGATTTATCCTCTAATGAAATCATCATTAGTCGACATGTCATTTTTTATGAATCCCAATTTTCGTTTGCTAAGGTGAGTAATCCGGTGCCTAGTTCGTATAATTTTTTGGATGATGGTATATCCCCGTATATTATTCACCATTTTTCGGACATGTCCCACACCCAAAATTCTCCAGCGGGCCCACTGCCCGCTGGTCCCACTGGTCCGTCACAAGCTACAATTCCCAGTATACTGGGCCAGTTTCAGCAATTGGGCCAGTCCAGCCCACCCTGGAACCGGTCCGCTTCTGCGTCTGTTTATCGTGTTGGGCCAGCAGGCCCATTGCCTGCTGGCCAGTCCGTCCCGAGCCTAGTAAATTCCCAAAATCCACTCAATTCTTCCTCGAGTCATAGACCGGCCACTCGTAGTCAACAGGGTATTTTTAAACCAAAAAGGCATTTTAAAATTTAAATTCTAATATTCTTAAATCACCCTTACCGGTAATCCTGTGTCTGCCTTAAATGATCCGAATTGGAAAATTTGCTATGACTGATGAATATAATGCTCTTATTGATAATAAGATGTGGGGGTTGGTGCACCGTCCATCTGGTATTAAAATTATTAGGTCTACATGGATTTTTGCTCATAAAGACATTTCAGACGGTTCGTTTGCAAGGCATAAGGCTCGGCTTGTCGGGGATGGTAAGATTCAGCAGGTTGGTATGGATTGTGGGGAGACATTTAGTCTGGTGGTCAAGCTGGCAACCATCCGCATTGTACTCAGCCTGGCTCTTTCGAAGGCATGGCCCATCCATCAGTTAGATGTAAAGAATGACTTGCATTTATATCCTTCTTCAACGTCAGCATTTGTCTCATATACTGATGCTGATTGGGGTGGCTGTCCGGACACCAGACGGTTATAAATTTTGTGTACGAATTGACTCTAGTGATGGATCGGGGTTAGAACTAGTCTGAAGCTTGTCAAAAGGCTGTCTGGCTATTGCATGTTTCTTGGTAATAACTTGGTCTCATGGTCTGCGAAGCATCAGTCGACTTTATCCCGTTCCAGTGCAGAGGCCTAGTATCGAGGGGTAGCTAATGTGGTATTTGAATCATGTTGGTTACGTAATTTGCTGTTAGAGCTTCATTGTTCTATTCAGAAAGTGACATTGGTTTATTGTGATAATGTTAGCGTCATCTACCTTTTTGGTAATTCGGTTCAACACCAGCGCACTAAACATATCGAGATGGACATTCACTTTATTCGCGAAAAGGTTGCTCGTGGTCAAGCACGCATCTGCCATGTCCCGTTCAGTTATCAAATTGCCTACATCTTCACAAAGGGTCTTCCCTCGGTCCTTTTTGAAGATTTTAGGGACAGTCTCAACATTCGAAGACCGCCCGCTATGATTGCGGGTGTGTGTTAGATATACATATGATATACAATATATTTGTATATCATATGTATATCATACGGTATAGTCTCGGGTTTGCAGCCCTTGCTCGTGTATATTTAGTTTAGGTAATATTATTAAGTAATGTTGTAGTCTCCTAGTTTAGGTAATGTCGTGATGTAATTAGTATTGTACACTTACCATAATTGTATAGTTAGTATCTAAGTAGAATAAGGTTTTAGGAGTAGAATAGGAATAGGATTCTCCTATTATGGAAATATGTAAATGTATATATACTCTTTCAATGAAAATAATCAAGGGATTATTTCTTTCAAATACAAGGAGGCCTCCATGTGTTTGCTAATCATATCATTAGTAATTTCAGTACCTAAAATAAATGAAAAAGAAAAGAGGAGCCTGCCACGTACAAATTTTTTTTTGGGGTCCTGCCATCTCAATCATCCTAGTTTCTGGCACAGTTGTACGTGTGTTCTAATTCAATCAACTGCTTTATCAGTCCAAAAAATTATCCTACTTTCCTAATTACTTTGTTCCAAAAAGATTGACACATTTATATATTTAGAAATAATTTAATTTTATGAGATGATTTATCACACAAATATTTAAGACTTATTTTGGACCATACATTTCAAAAGTCTTTCTTTATTTCTTAAATTCTATGTCAAGTTAAACTAATAAAATCTTTTTGGAATAGAGGAAGTAGTACATATTCTTTAAAATATAGATAATATTAAATTATATGTGTAATGAGTAACTGAAAAATCGAAGAAAGAAAGGACAAGATGAATTGGAGAAACAGTTTGCCTACACAATGATTTCATTGTTTATCACAAAATATTATGAATCATCTAAACCTGCCAAGTTGAATAATTAAATTTAGTTAGATAGATATTGTCTATAATGAGATAAACTTTAACGTAATTAGGTGCTAACATGTGAGATAATTGCATCTAACCTAATATTTTCTTATAGACAACATTTATGAGGTATATTCCACTATAACATTTTGTTTCATCAATTATGACCATAACTCTCGTTGTGAACAACAACAACATCTCAACTCTTCTTATCATTTCTTCATGGCATAAAAAGTTATTCAAATTTAGAAGATTAATTACTATAAAATAGTTCAGCTATTAAAGAAAAACAAAATTTGAATAAGGCGAGGAGGAGTATAGCATGTTCTCTCAATGTTATTTCATTAAAATTATACTCAAACTGTCAAATTAAAGTACGTACTTGTTGAGTTCTTTCTTAAATTTAATTTATTTTAAAATGTTTTTAGTGTTTCTTAAACAATCTATATTTGATTCATTATAAAGACAAAATATTATATGTTATTGAATTAAAAAAGAAGGAAAATTATAATACAAATACGAAAGTAAGAGACATGACCATTGGAATATCCTTTTATCATTGATATTGTGAAGATCGTATTATACGAAATATATATATATCTTATATTTTTAACGACTTGCACCCTAAACGCTATGTTTTCCTACAAAATCATAAAAAAGTATTCAGTCTTTTGTTATTTGTGATGGAAAACTGGAAGTCTTCAATTAAGATATTCTAAAATTAATATTGTGCACACCGAGTAAAAGTATTCCTCTAGCAGCATCATCCTTGACTGGAAAATAATTTCAACTTCTTTTAACTGCAAAATATTTATTCCAACTACAAAAATTCAACAAAAAAGTTAATCATATTTGTCCTTATTGATATTCGGCTAAAAGTCTATATTTCTAATATATTATCGCCTCATATCTTGATAATATTTGTCTGGTTTACATCGTGTGTAGAAAGTGTGTTGGATAAAAATGGACTAAAGGAATGATTTGATGCAATAGTCGAGTCAAGAAAATAACGAATTGAAGAAGTAAAGCTCTTCTGCGAGCACGCGAGCGTCCTGGATGATCCAGGAGAACTGTAACGAACCATTCCGTCGTGCTAGGCTTCTCATCTTGTTTTGACCAAAATACCCTTTCTGTAGCTTTTTATCGATGTTTATGACTGGCTGGTAGGGCTGGCACATTTTCCGAGGTGAATTGTATTAGTTTCGGAAGAAAAATTTAAAGTTACATGTTTTTAAGATTTGTAATGGAAAGAGTTGACTTTTGGATAAACGTGTCTGTTTCAGAGTTTTGTCATTTTCGTTAGGTCTGAAACGCCATTTATGACTTAGTCGAGTCTTTGTTTCTCTTTCGAGGCGTTCATATGTGTTTTGAGTCCTTATTTTGCTAAACGTGAGTTTTTGGAAAGTTAGAGGTGATTTGTGGAAAAACGCATCGTAACAGTGTCTAATTGATATTTTAAGTGCGCGAGTAAGTCTATAGCGTCGTTTGTGCTCTAGTAGCATATTTGGTTTGATCCGGGAGGTTTCGAATGAATTTCGGGTGTTGAATTGGGAATTCTCTAAAAACTTAGCTGTTGTTTCTGGTGTAACCGCCCCTGCGGTATTATTGCCACCCCTGCGGTATTGTTGCCGCCCATGCAAAACCGTTTTTGCGGAGGTTGGTCCACAGATGCGACGCCGCTTATGCGAAGAATGGTCCGCAGAAGCAGAAATTGCTGAAATCAGAAATCATAAAAGTCCCAAATTCGAATTTTAGACCTCATTTCTCATCTACTTCAATTCTAAGCTCGGTTTTAGGGAGATTCAAGGGGGATTCGACTATTTCACTTTGGGAGTAAGTTCTAACTTTAAATTTCCTATTTAATCATGTTTCCTTCCATTATTTGTACATTAAAATCTTGGTTATGGGTAGAAAAACATAGGGTTTTAATTTAACTTTCGAAAATGGTGGTTTCATGAAATTAGTGCCAAGATCTAAGCTTTATGTATTGATCCTTTAAATTTAGATTGTTTACTCCATGGGTAAACTATTACTAGGCTTGAATTTCCAATTTCATTTCATGATTTTTATATGAGATTTAGGATTCTTCCATAATTTTTTTATAAATAATTAAATGAAAGGCCTAATTGTGATTAGTTTTCCATCAAACTTAAGAATACGATTATTTAGATTATGGGTGACATGTTTGTAAACTAAAGTTCCAATTTTGCTCTCGTGAGCCCAATGTCACTTTTGGGTTTTGTTTTAGATTTCTTTTTGAAGCATGACTTTATGAGTGTCTTTAAATTTATATGTTAACGTAGAATCTATAATATCTAGACTACGATCGTTCGAAAGCACTCCAGAAGGGTAAAGCTTTGGCGTGAGGGTTCGTGGCACCCGCTCGATATTGAGGTAGACTATGATTTACTTTTTAGATTCCGATAGAGATAATGTATAGTTTATACTCATTGAGGGGTATCTATCGTGATGTGAGTCTCACCTTAGTGATTGCGATGAGAAATTGGGTGGATACTATTCTATCTTATTGTGGGGATAATTTCAATTAGATTGGTATTGACAGTTGTTATGTGGGCTATGATACCCGTGCTTGAACTCATGCTTGGTGTGTAAATTGATTATCTCATCGCTTTATGTCTTATAAATGTGGAAAGATTGATCTTTGGAATCATTGTGGAATTGGTGGTATTGTACATGATCATTCATCTCATGCTTCCATAATAATTGTTTTACTTATCGCATTCATATATTCATTCATACCAATAGTATGACTGAGATGGATCTTGATATGATATGTGGATTTGGTTTGATGATGCCCGAAAAAGAGGTAAGAATGATGTTTGACAGCCCGATGGGAAATGATTTCGGGTGTTCGATACGATTAATATGAAATGACTTGATGCGATATGATTTGATACGAGATATTTTGCTATGATATGATTCTCTACCAGTCTGAGGGATCATGCCAGATGGTTGTGAGAGGTATATAGACCTCGCGAGTTCCCTATATATCATGACTAATGGTCAACAAACCGTAGCATGTGCATACCATATTTGGAAATGGTCAGTTGCATTGATTGCATAATATTACATTCATATTTTTCTTATTCAATTCGGTGATTTTATTTCATATATTTCATTGATTAATGGATAGACTCAAGCTTTGTGCTCGTATTTAAGAAAATGTTAAATATTTACAATTAATCTAATACAGAAGTGAACTTTAAGGTGTTTTATAGTCGGATGGACTTAGAGTGAACTTATGAGGAACGGTCTAAGATTTTGAACTGTGTTGAATTCCAATGTGATTAAACTGTGATGTAAATTATCTTTCTTCACTTTTATCTGTGTTCTGGAAAGGCTAAGTGTTAGACAAAAAAGTAAGTTGATTGATATGTAGTCGTGAAGTAGACTCAATCTTTATATGTGTTACGTGTTTTCTGTCATTGTCGGACTATGATGCCTATAGGGGTACATTGTGTACTCATACTACACTTGTTGCATCTTTTATTTGGATGCAAATGCAGTTCTTGTTCCAGTTATGACCCCCAGAGCGATATTTGGAGGTTTCAGGGTGAGCTATTCGTCCCATCAGTAACCCTCCCTCTATTTTTTGTTTGTTTATGTTCTTACTTTTCCAAGACAAATGTTGTTGTTCAGTTTCTTTCAAGTTGTAATAATTGTTAGGCTCTCTTGTACGAGTCATACTAGGTTTTGAGAAAAATATAATGTTCTAATACATGGTGTTTTAAAATATTTTTATGGCAATTCAGTTTAAGTATTAATTTATCATTTATTTTTCTTTTATTCCTTTAATTTGATTAAATGATTTGGGGATGGTTCACCTACCGGGGGATGGTGTAGGTGACATCATGACCCATGATCTGGGCCGTGACAAGAACCAACTGTGAGCAAAACAGTGAAGCGAAGGCATGTCAAGGAAGTTGATGAGCCACGCAAAACCATGGTTGAGAGGGCTTGTCAACCTCCTCGACGCTCGAGCCCATAGATGAGCTCAACCAACTTTTCTAATTTGAGTTTGGCTTGGCAAGGGAGGTCTCCTACACGCCATAGGTCATATTTAAACCCCAAAAGGATATTTGTTGAGATGCTGTAGTATTTTTGGAGACGTCTTTGGGAGGTGTAACACTTTGTAAATCCGGATTAGGCGTGGATGTGTTAAATGAGTATTAATGTGACATTTTAGACAAGTGAATTGATATCCGGATGAGTTGTTTTGAAATCAAGACGAGTAGTGAGGTGCTTACGATTGATAGAATCGGCTAAGTTTATGGCAGGTCTGCCTTCCATCCTGATTTTGTGATAATCCGTTGAGAATTTGAAAAACCTTAAAACAGGAAAGTTATAGATCTTTGGAACACCTTTCCAAAGGTATATGATGGAGGCTAAAGGATATATGTACAAAAAGTTATGCACGTTACAAAAACACTGCGTAGAAGCCGACATGGGCCACCCGTGATGGCCACACGCCGCGCGTGCGATGGCGCAACATCGATGGCCGAGCGTAGGAAATCACCCTCTCTAAAATGTTGACCTACATGGGGTCCTGTGATGGCCCTGCATCGTGGGCCCATCGTGAATGGGTCGAGTTTCAGGTCAAAACTTCAGATTTTCATATTTTAAATTATATTTAAGCTTGGGGTGTATTTCCCTAACTCCCTAAAGTTCGAAAAACACCTTAGAGACAAAGAGAACAAGTCCCAAGCCTCAAGATCCCTCCATGGTAAGTTCTTCAATGATTATAGCATGAATTCAAGTCCCTAGTACCTTTCTAACTTGATTAAACCCATTCTAATTCATAGAATTGCGATTGAAATGCCATTGTTCGACGAGGGAACTCTAGCTTTCGAATCCAAAGGGATAGAACTTCAAAAGATATCCTTTCCCCTTTCTAATCGTTGGTAGTTGTGAATTGATGAGTTCTTGGGAGATAAATTTATGGGTTTAATAAAGAGAATCGCATGAACTATAGTAGGGTTTTGGATTTTTAAATTAGGGATATTGTAATCATATTGGTGATGAAGAATGATATTAAGTATATCTAAATGAGATTTTAGAATCACCTAAAAGTGATAGAATGAGAATTGGGTGAAGAAAACACCATTAATGAAAGTTGTGGATCTTTATGCCCACCAAGTGTTTGATAAATTGCCTAGATGGCCAAAACTTGAGTATTGTTGCTAATGTTGATTCCATTGACTTATAATGCTATAGATTAAAGTCTAAAGGGAGTGACAAACGTTGTATTACGCTCAAGAGCAGGCATGTGATGCTAACTCTCCACGTTTGGAAATATTAATGATTCTCCCTATGCCACATTCTTTTATAACATTACGAATTGCCTCATAAATATAGTTAAGCTTAGTTCCGTTAATAGTTGCAGAACTTTTATTCTCTAGTTTCCTAATTCGTTCATGACTTTCATTCCTATGAGTCTCGGTCTACAATACTCAGCATGCTTATAAATAGTTAAAGCTTTAGGTCTCATAATATTCTCAGTGAATCATTACTCAGTATGTCAGTGTTGTACCTTTCAGCAAAATTCTCAATTCTTTTTTGCAAATTATTTAATGTTGAACACTTGTATTGGGCTTGAGGTCACAATTTATGTATACATACACTTGGGCCCGAGGCCACAAATTTGTGCACATTTATTGGGCATGAGGCCACATATTATGATTTCAATTAAACAAGTGATTCTCCATTCAGAACATGAAGTATTCATATCTTTACTTTTTTTTGTTCACTTCAGTTATCAGTTCAGTTTCAGTTTCAGCACTTACAGTTCTTTCTTTCAGTTGCTTTACATACTAGTGCAATTCAAATGTACTAACGTCCCTTTTGTCCGGGGCTTACATCTCGTGATACAAGTAATGATTTACAGGACGATGGATCTACACACCAGGATTCCAGTATCAGTTGATTGGTAAGCCCCAATATTTTGGGGTATTATCATTATTTTTCAGTCTTTCAGTATTTACACACAATCAGGTATGACGGGGGCCTTGTTCCGATAATAGTTAGTGTTTTCAGTACTTCATTAGATGCTTCATAGACTAGAGTAGTAGATAGACAGAGTCACAGTCTTTTCCTTTTAAGCCATGTTGGCTACTGTTATGATTCAACCTTATAACAACATTTCCACACTTTGATTTATATTAGTATATCAACACTGTTAGTTTATTTTTCGCATTTAGTATGTTATGATATCACATTTTGATTGAGCCAGTCAGTTGGTTCGCTCGGTCATATATGATCAGGCACTGAGTGTCGTATTACATCCAGGCCCAGGTTCGGGGCGTGACAGGAGGCAAGAACACACTGGTAGTGGAAGCAACGGTAATTCACCTTGGAGTTTCACTTTCTTCCATTCTTTTACTTATTCTTATGAAATTCTATGCTATGTTCTTAAATATTATTATGAGTAGTGTTGACACCTAATTTTTAACCTCTAATAATTTTATCTAAAGATTCCCGAATCACAGACGGAGTAAAATATACGTACCTTTTACAAGACAAAAATAATTTTACAAAATTATTCCAGAAATATTTTTTTCATTTCATTTGACAACATATCATCCAATATTCTTATTGTACATCATATTTTATTTTTTATCACGACCCAAATCAGGGCCGTCCCGGTAGAAGAACCATCCCCCAAATCCTTTAACATGAATTAAAACATTGCGGAATATAAATGAAGAAATTACAAAGATATAACAATTCTCCTTCAAATTACTAAATGTCAAATCCCTTTACAAACACTTCTCCAAAACCTGGTCTGACTTGTACAAGGACTACAAAGAATACAACATATAGAGAAATAGAACGAGCCACTATCTTGAATGAATAAGACAATCTAACCAAGATGAATGCCAAGGCCGCCAATAGGATGAGTGGCATGCCTTAACCTCAACGCGCTCCAATTGCGACCTGAACCAACTGTATACATGCATCCACATAAAATATGCAACAAGCATAGCATGAGTACACAATGTACCCCTATAGGCATCATAGGCCGACAATGACGGAAGTTACGTAACAGAAATAAACATCAAGTTGACTCTCAAGCAGGTCCTATTTTAGGCAGTTCAATAGTCACATAAGTCATCTTATTCACACAATAGTTCAATTACAGTCAAGTACCATTTAATTCATGTAGCACATAAGAATCTTACAATTAATATCCACCGATTAGTAACTCTGTCTAAGTCATATTCTTATTTATCTTCACTTACACACTTAACAAATCCAATAGACAAGTTAACCCTCAGTACACAACATCATTGAGAAAGCTTTCCAATAGTATTACAATTAGTCTGATTACAATGAGATCAACTCCTTTATTATCTCTAACCCTCAGACTTAGTTACGATTTCATACACTTAAATGCATGACACACAATGGTTCATCTAGCATTCTTATTATACTCGAGTAGAATTCTACACCATACACCATTTGATTACGGAGGGGATCTACACATACCAAGCATACAATCATCGACTACAATAATGACCCATCTACAGGTTCCCTACTAGACATTTTATCGAATGATGCTATCAATCACCAAGCAATATATAGACACACATATATCTCTTTGATATACATGATAGTTCTGACATATAGACATCACCGACCACAATAAAAGTTTGTCATTGAGTACTAGACTCATAAAGGTGTAAACCATAAAACCAATTTCACAGAGAGCAAGCCAAATCATAGCAACCAATCCAATAGAATCAACTCAATCATCCAAGTTCATTTAATCATGAAATCATCCAAGTTCCAATAATCAGTCCAATCAAATTATCAATCAACAAGTAATCAATGTATAAATGTATGTATGATATGAATGCAATGCAAATACCAGGTACCTTTCACATCTAGTATGCAGGCATTCAGATTCTATGAACTGCCACTCATGAGGGACCCGCGCCATCCATATACTCATCCAAAATTTCTCAACGGATCCCAGCTCTTGGCTGTAATATCAATATTAATCATTCCCATCACATCAATATTTTCAACCATCTCATAATGTATCCTTACCTTTATCGGTCTCATTGGACCCATAATATTTTCATACCACTCTCATTTCAATATCATCATAACCATGAGTTTATGAATGCAAATGATATTACAGGTCAAGTAATTAGGATGTATGAGACGCAATCAAGTATAGGAGATGATTATCACATGCTTTCAGAAACTCCATAACACATTATTCCACGTAAGTCAGTTTATCATATTGAAAGCAATGTGATGAATAAACATAGCATTTATCAACAATGGTGACAAGACTGCATAATGACAACAATCCAAACAACAGTAGTCGAAATCAGCTTAAGGATGATTCCCCAAATTACCCATCATCACAGTTCAATACCGGTACCCATACAAATGTTCATCACAACCGCTAAGGTGGGACCCCAAACACACCCCATACCCATCAACATTTATAACTAATACGCACTTCTATCGAAGTCTATAGAAGAGAAATCGTAACCTACCTTAAAGCTGAGCAGGAGCCACGAACTGTCAACCCTCAACATACGCCTTGCCCTTTCAGAGCGCCTCAGGATACTCGTAGTCTAATATATATAGATTCTACGTTAATAATTAAGCTAATACAAATACAATGACTTAGTCCTTAAATAGTTCAAAATATACCCAAAATCAACCCCGGGCCCACGGTATCAAAATCTGAACTTTATTACCGAAAAAAGCATAATAACATACTAAGTAATCATATCATTAAGTTAATTTAAAGACTAAACCCAATTGGACCCTCAATTGCAAGATTTATTAAAAGCCCTAATTTTCAAATCCTACATTTTCCCCCCAATTTCAAAAGGATTTCTATTAACAAATTAATCATCATTTAACATTAATCAACACTAGTTCACAATATCATACTCATCTAATTAATATCAACTCTTAAATCAAGATTCTAGCCCTCTTATTCTATCATGAAAAACTTTAGACATTCTCTTCCTCAAATAAAATCTATATTAGGATTAGAAGAATTAAAAGATGAATCATAATTAAAAAGGATGAGATTATACCTCCAATAAAGAATCAAAGTGAAATCCTCAAGAAATTCTCCTGTAGCAGAGCTGTAATCCCAAGAGAAAGTATTTTGGGGAATGAAATCATTTTAGGGCATTTTAAGAATCTGACTGAAACAGCGATTCCGCTTCAAGGAAATCGACATCGCAGGGGGTGGTACCGCTTTGGTGGAAAAGAGTTTGATGAGGCGAGGTCACTAAACATCCCAAAAAAGCGTTGGAGCGGGAAAGATTATGTAGAGAAGCCATTTCCTTTGTGAGAAGGCTACTGCAGGAGCGAAAACCTTAATAAACCATAGGACCCGCATCTGCGAGCAGGGGTAGACATGTAGAAGCGGCAGGACAACCGCTGGTGCGGACAACAGACACCAACAACATGTAAACTACATAATTCTTCCACCAAATACCTGAAATACTCCCGGATACAAACCCAACATGCTACCCCAAGTAAATAGTTTTACAAACTCGCTTGCGCCCTCAGATTTCTCATATGACCGAGCTATGACATACTTTTCTATGAAAACATCCAAAACATGAAAATTTCATAATTTTATAAATAAGGGCATAAAAATTAGGAAGCGAACCAATGACTCGACTAAGTTATAAATGACTCTCCAGAACTACCTGAAGTGACGGAACCTGGAAATGAACCCATATACTCAGAAGTTAGCTTTGGATCAAACTTACGAATTCTAAAATCTCTATTTTAGGTTATTCTTCTGATAATCACATAAAGGTACCTCATGATCCATGTCACCCACCGCTGCGCATCACAAACCCCACATAGAGTGTACGAAAAGGGTATTATAGTCAAATAATGGTCTTTAGCTGAAAACGATCATATGGGTCATTACATTTTTACATTGTTTTGATCATCAAATTATAATTTTCAAAATCAAAGTAAAGATAATCACACAATTAGTTGCTCAAATTTTCAATTTAAAATGATCAATATATTATTCCGTCAAAATTTTAAAAAATATTTTATTAAGAAGGATAATCAAATTACATCTCAATGTTCAAATCATTTTATTTTTAAGTTAAAGGATTTTGCATGATTTAAAGATTTCAATTTCGAATTAACAAATTTAGGCTTAATTTGAAGCATATGACTTAATTCGACTATAATTTAAAAGATTTTGGTTATTTACTAATTTAAAAAATGGCACATTTGCAATTGCTTTTAATTTAAAACTGTTTGGGCCCTCTTATTTCTTTTAAAGACGGCCGAGTTCGGCCCAACTAGACCGCAACTGGCCTAATTGCTCTTCTATTACGTGTAACAGGCACACAAACTCACCCCAATATTTCTTTCCCTTTTGAGAATTGGAACCCTAGGTTTCCCTTCTTCGTTGTCTTCTCTGCCAAAAATGGCAAGACCAAAGTGTACACATGCCTTTTGTAGAGTTGCTCGTCTATTTTGGGCAAGAGTAATTAACGATCTTGCCTTTATCGCACCAGTACACCGCAGAACCACTCCCACCCCCACCCCCACCCCCACCAAGGTGAGTTTGCCCATCTCCATGCTTTATCTACTGTGATTTTATGTTTTATCTCATTTGTTTTTGAATTCAGCTATTTGATTGGTTGAGAAACCTTTTAGAGGGAATTTTCCATCCAAATCTGTTCTCCCACATCAATTGCAATGGAGAGTTCTAGGGTTTTGGAGGTTCTATAAATTTAACCCTACCCTTTCATTATCAGAGGTCTCGAATTAGAAATTCTGAGCTTGTGTTCTTAAGAGTTAATTTCCGATCAAATTTTGACTAGTTTTGAGTGAATTGGATTTCAAGCCCTTTGGTGGAATCCTACGTCTTGAAATTATTCCTTAGTTTTAAAACCTTTCCTTTTTATTTGTGTGTGAGTGTTGGTCAAGTGTGGAGTGGAAGAACAAGCCCCAACCTCGACCTAGACTGCCACTAAGAGAGGTATTTCCCGTTTTCTTTTGAATTTCTTATTGTTTAAGTTAGGTTTTAGTTAAATTATGTGATTACAGTATGATTCTTTGTTAGCAAACTTGTTTAAGTATATTTGAGGATTGTTAAGGATGGTAGTTGTTTAGAAAAAGCATATAACAATTTATGTGTGATGATGATCATGTCTAATGGATACCATGCCTATTAATTGACCTAAACTAGTTTAAGCTTAAGAATTAGACTCAAAATATGATACTCTATAGGATGCATCAACTGTTTAGTTGAATAATGATTAAGCCTAACCCCAAACACTGTCATCACTAACACTGTCATCACTGTTTTAGAAAGGTTTAGTACTATATAGGTGTGCGAAATGATTGTTCTTAATAGTATTGTATTGCTTAGATAATCTAGAACCAAAATCATGTATGTTTGTTTACTTAATCTGTAGTTAAGTGACAATTTAAGTCTCATGTGGCATAAATTTTCTTTTGGAATGCACTTAGTAGTAATACATAGGCATAGGGATAGCTAAAATGACTTATCCAGTTAAAATGTTGAACTGTTTGATCCCATAAATGTCTCTTAAAGTTTGTTTAGACAAGCATAGGCTAGAATCTGATTAAAATGCTAAAACTTGACATGATTTAATAGGATAACAAGATAGTTTGAACTTGTGAGGCATATATGCTTTGGTCTGACTGTTTAGCTAAAAATGGAAGGAATTTTACTCTAGCTTACTCTGTTCTGTGTCAATATGGGAAAAATGGTTGAAAACAAGTTAATTATGAACCTAGAATGTCCTCAAATGTTAATGAATCTATTTTGGCTTATATCTCATTATTTCATGTGCATATTGGGGTGGTTTGGGCTTGGTATTTGAGTAAGATGGTTCAAAGGCTCACTTATGTTCATCTTGTGTTATTCTATGCTCATTACTTGTTGAATTTGAACTTAGTTTAGGTTAAGATGACCTTTAGAACTATTTAGCCCAGTTCTTATATTGTGTGAGTTTGCATTTCTGCATCTATGAACTTCTATTTGGGCTGAACTATGTATTTATCATTCTGAATCTTAAAATGATAGTATTTTATCTTGTGTGGGCTGATAGATAAAAATCTTAGAACCCCTGTTAATACCTTGAACCAAGTAACCCTCTGTATGCCTTGACATGACCTTGTTCTGTCTATTTGTTCTTTTAAGGTCATTTTACCTGTTTTAGTTTCAAATTCATACATAACCATGTCTACTTGCATCCATGTTTTGTTTGAATGAATGATAAACCTTTAAGAGCCTCAAAATGATATAGGATTGTGTCATAATTTTCATGATAGATATCAGGCTTGCATGTACTTGTACATCTATGCTGAAATTGCTTATTTAAAGTCTAAATCACCTAGTTTAACATCTGTTAAGGTAAAAACTTGAAGTTCTAAGTTCCCATGCTAACATTTGGTTTGTGTCTTGTTTAAAAAAAATGAGAAAATCAGCTTGAATCATGCCTGCTCACTTAAGAAGCTAGTTTTAAAGGTTTAATTTGACTATCTATATCTGATTCTATGGAATAGGAACTAGGATCTTAAATAGCTTTTAATAGTTAAAGAATTAGCTAAAGAGAGACTATTCAAACAAAACCATAGAAATCATTGAGATCAACATGTAAGGGAAATATGTATAGAATCGTCCAATCAACATATAGAATGTATACATAAGAGCCATAATGAAATGTATGTAATGTAGACTCTTTACCACAACTGTCTCAACCAGTGCTCTCAGCACTCTGCGTACTCCTATACTGGTTGGGGTTGCTCAGCCTAGTGACACATGGGGACAATCACGTTATCCATAAGCCAGCATGAAATAAGGTCTCATCATACTAATAATCATCATATCCTTCTGCCAGAACAAGGTCTCATCGGCCATAGTCATACCAACCCACATATAGTGTCCGAATTAAGTGTCTGACTCACTCCTGAGCCCCTCGAGACTCGTCTAAACTATCCAACTAAGTCTTAAATCATCACCTAACCTATAGAAACTTTCAAACCTTGATTATGAGCTCGTTAACCCAAAATGTTGACTATGGTCAACTCTTTAGTTTTCAACTTCCTAGTATTTGTTTTATCTCTAAAACGCATATGGGTCCCTCAAGACCAGTGTCACTCATCCTGACACATTAAAACTATGGTAAGTGTCAACAATAATAACAAAACATACCCAGTTTAGTCCCATAAGTGAGATCTAGAATAAAGAGGTTATTTTCGATAGACCCTCGCTTAAAACAAATATAATCAAAGCTGGATAGAAAGAAAAATAGGGACATTAAAAATCAAGATAAATAATGAAGTAACACTTAGTAGTAAAAATGAAGAATACGATACTATGCAAATAATAGATAATACTACTAAATAAGTAGAAGATACATTCCCCATGTAAAAGTACTATAACTCTTGGTTATCTACTACTCTTATCCTCGACTTACATACCTATCTAGGGTCATATTCCTAGTAAGTTGATGATAGGCCATGTCTTGTTTAATTACCTTCCGCCACCTCTACCTCTCCTAAATTCTCTTATAGGCAACCTCTAACACCTCATTACTGGTGCCTCTGCATACTTTCTCTTCATATGCCTAAACTATCTTAGCTTCGCTTGTATCATCTTGTCTGCCATTATCACACCCCAAGCATAAGGGTGTGGTCGACACCCCACACTTGAATAGACCGAGCGTACCATCGATGTATCATAACCTAAACATATAATTGTCTGGGCCGATAAGGCCTTAGAATGACAATCACAAAAGAAATCTAAACAGAACGATATGTAATAATTAACAACCAACCAACATGTATATCATAAGGCTTCCAAGGCCACAGTAACAAAAAAACAACAGAAGTCCAGCAAGGCCAACATATTGACAAGGAGGCCGATAAGGCCGTACAAAACAATATACATGTATTGACCCATCTAGTTATTTTTAGATAAAGACCCTTATTTAACTAAATTACCTTTCATGTATACTTTGTATAAGGTTTGTGATGTGCGGGGATGGGTAGCATGAATTTGGAGGTAGCTTTGCGTGATTTTTGGAAGAAAAACCCGTCGAAAGGGTAGTTTCACCGCTTATAATAGTTTTAGAAGGTCATTTATAACTTCGTCGTAATTGGTTTTCCCCCAAGGAATTCAGATGTACTTTATAACTTTATTTGTAAAATTGTCAAATTTGGATATTTTGGGTGATTTCATAGAAAAGTATGTCTTACCTTAGTTGTATGAGAAATCTGAGTGTGTGAGCAGGTTTGTAGATCTGTTTACCTTGAGATAGCATATTTGGTTTATATCTGGGGAGGTCTCGGGAGCATTTCAGATGGTTTGGTAGAGAATTAGCCAATTTATTTAGTGGCTGGTTTCTGGTGCACCGCACCGGTGAGGTTTTGACGCTTCTGCGTGGCTGTCTCTTTGGAAGTTGTCTCGCAGATGTGAGCTTGTATGATTGCGTTTAGCTTTGCTTCTATTGCCTTTGCAGAGTTAGTTCAGCTCCTGCGCCCATCTGGGAAGTTAAGTTGTTCCGCATTGGTGGCCCTGTAATGACTCAAAAAGTCATTTTGATTGTTTTACCTAGAAACCCCTAAATTACCCTTCTTGGGTCTTTATTTGCTTGCTTGTGACTTGCGGGGATGGGTGGCATGGTTCTCGAGGTGATCGGGTAGGTTTCAGATCCCATTTAGTTAAGTTTGAGAAATTCCAAGTTAAGAGAATAGAAGAGTTTGACCCATAGTTGACTTTTGGGTAAACATGCTCCGTTCTTATTTTCGTCGATTCCATTAGCTCTGGAACAATGTTTATGACATATTCGAGCCTTTGATTTGGGTCTTGAAGAAACTCGGTGCCTTTTGGAGGTTAGGTTGTAAAATTATGGAATTAGAACTTACGTGTTGACTTTAGTCAAACCCAAGCGTTAGAGACCTTTTCCAGGAAATACGAGTGCGCGAGCAGGTCTGGAATGTGTTTCTAATAAAAATGCTGTTTAGTTTGTGTGTGGGAGGTTCCGAGAGTGTTTCGGGTGGTTGATGGAGGATTTGATATCCTTGGGCTGCTGTTGGTTTCTGGTGTTCGCGCCGGTGACCAGGCATCCGCCTCAGCGGAGGCCTGGCTCACCGAAGCGAGATTCTTCCATCGATCAAGGATCCGTCGTAGTGGATAGGTTCCTCGCCGGGGCGTGTGCACCTCAATGAAAGTTGCTTCCCCCCAGCTAATGTCTAGGATTTAAGTGACTTCCTCCCAAGCAGATAGGATTTCCACCGAAGTGGGTTTGCTGAAGCGGAAACATTGTTCAGGTTATAAAATGTTTTAAGACCTAGCATTCATTTTATTCCCCAAATATTCTCCTTGGGATTGGAGATTGACTAGTAGAGGATTCTTGAAGATATTAAGTATTAGTTCAACATTAGAGGTATAATCCTACCCCTTCCCTTTAATTATAGTATGTGGGTTAAGTTTCCATCTTAAGCATGTTCTTAAATGATTACTTGACTATTTTCATGTTATAAATCCTTTGGGAATTGGGGGAAATTCTAGGGTTAGAATTGGGACTTTTCACTAATTCATGAAATTGAGGATCCTTTTGGGCTTTGTTGTTCAATTAACCTGGGATTATGACTATCTAGCATATTTTGACACTAATTGAGTAGAAAAGTTAGTATTTTGATAATGTGGGCCCAGTGATCCTTTATAACATAGCTTGGGGATTACGGGTAATGATAGACCGCAATCTCATGTACTTGATGTAATTGATCAGAATGGGCTTTTAAGAAGGCTCGATTGAAAGAAAAAGCAGTTGTGTGAGTCTTCGGCTATAATTAGAGGTGGTAAATAGGGTAAGGTGTGAGGTAGAGCTAGAAGTAGACGTTGAGTTATTTCCTGAGGATGAGTACTTGCAGTTATTCAGGCTCATGACCATACAATCTCTGGGGCTTGGGACCATTCTGGAGGATGATGATGTTCCGATCAAGGAGGATGAGCAGGTTCAGGCTGACGGGGCCGGGCAGGATCAGATTCCTCTGGGTTTTATTTCCACGCCAGTACTTTAGGATACTTTGATTCAGATGATGAGCTTTTTGGAGTCTATAGCTCAGAGTGTCCATCATGTTACTTTTGATGGGTCTCACACTAGAGTCAGAGGACAAATTCTTAACCATACTTCTATGCCTGGATTTCGGACACTTGGTGTTGGTCCAACATCTACTACTATTCCCTAGTTTCTTAGTGTGTGTATACTTGGTCTTGCTACACATCAAGCTGCACAACCTGCTATATCTATTGAAGAGTAGAAGATGTTCAAGAAGTTAGATCCTCCCAGATATGATAGGGATCCCGAGAATGATACATATGAGTTCTTGATTAGCTATCATGAGAGGTTGCACAACCTTGAACTAGTGGAGTCCCGTGGTATTGATTATACTACTTTTCAGATGGTCAGACTGGCCAAGCAGTGGTGGTGGTCCTATCTTAAGTCCAGACCACCAGGGTCCCCTCCTATGACTTGGATTTTATTTACCCAGATTTTTCTTGGAGAAGTTTTTGCCCCCAGTGTCAAAGAGAGGAGACATGCTTAGTTTGAGGGGTTAATCCAGGGGCGTATATCTGTGATCGAGTATGACACGTGTTTGAATGACCTGTCTCGCTATGCTTTGATGATTTTACCTGATGAGGTTGAGAGGGTGAAAAGGTTCACTAATGGGTTGATATGATCTCTTCGTTTGATTGCATCATAGATGACTGCCACATGTTCCACCTTTTAGTAGATTGTTGATGCCGTGAGAGAGACTGAGTTTATTCGGGGAGAGAATTATGAGGAGAGGGTAGTTAAGAGGCCTATTTTCATCACTTATGTAGTTGTCTCATCTGGAGGCCTAGAACATTATAGTGGAGGTCATGACCGTCCGAGTGTTAGACCAGTTGTTGCTGCTATGCCTACATCAGAGTAAGTCTAGTCTGTGCATACTTCTTATGGATCATGGCACTTGACCCTGCGTTCTTATTGGCCCTCTGGTCATGGTAGTCATCGGGTGCCAATTCTTTTTTCTCAGCCGTCGACAGTTCCTAGAGGTTGCTTTGAGTATGGAGATCTTGAGCATTTCAAGAGGGATAGCCCCAGCATAGAGTGGGGTGGGCAGTCTCACAGTTCTAGATTTAGAGCAATGAGGTAATCGGCTAGAGGCAGGTACCAAGGTGCTAGGGGTGGTGCTCAAGGCGGTAGATGTGGCCTTCAGTTAGGTCATGACAGTGCTCAGTTCTACTGATGTGGTGGATATGGGGGTGATCATGGCCATTTCTATGCTTTTCCAGGCAGACCCGAGATAAAGGCCTCCGATGTTGTGATCACAAGTACTCTCTCAGTTTTCTATCGACCTGCTATAGTTTTATTCGATCCAGGGTCTACCTATTCTTATGTGTCTGCGTACTTTGCATTGAATTTAGATTTGATGTGTGAGTCTCAAACTATGCGTATTTATGTTTCTACACCGATTGGGGATTCTATTGTGGTAGATCAGGCTTATTTGGGTTATGTAGTTATATTGATAGGGTATTACACTCACGTAGATTTGAAAGTTTTGCATATGGTAGACTTTGATACTATATTGGGTATGGATTGGTTATCTCTATATCATGCTATCTTGGATTGTTATTCCAAGACCATTACCTTAGACATGCCCGGTATTCCCCAATTAGTTTGGAAGGGCACTCTTAATCAGTATTCGAAAAGGGTAATCTCTTTTTTGAAAGCTCAGAATATGGTAGAGAAGGGGTGTTTGTCTTACTTGTCCTATGTTTGTGACACTAGTGCTGAGACTCCTTCCTCAGATTCAGTTCCAGTAGTTCGAGAGTATCTAGAGGTGTTCTCCACATACCTTCCCGATGTTCCGCCGGACCATGATATTGATTTTTGTATTGATATAGAGTCAGGCACTTAGCCCATTTCTATGGCTCCATATCGGATGACGCCGGCCGAGCTGAGATAATTGAAGGAACAATTACAAGATTTGCTGAGTAAAGGATTCATTTGGCCCAGTGTTTTGCCTTGGGGTACTCCGGTGTTGTTTGTTAAGAACAAAGATGGGTCAATGCGCATGTGTATTGATTACAAGTAGTTGAACAAGGTGACAATAAAGAACAAGTATCCAATACCACACAGTGATGATTTATTTGATCAGCTACATGGTGCTTCAGTCTTTTCAAAGATTGATTTGAGATCCGGCTATCATCAACTGAATATTAGGGTTGAGGATGTTCCTAATACAGATATCCGGACTAGATATGGATATTATGAGTTTTTTGTGATGTCGTTTGGGTTAACTAATGCACCTGCAACCTTTATGGAGTTGATGAATGGGGTGTTCAGATCCTACTTGGATTCTTTTATGATTGTGTTCATTGATGATATTTTAATATACTTGCGGAGCGAGGAGGAGCACAAACAACATTTGAGGATCGTGCTTGGTGTTTTGAAGGACAAGCAACTCTATGAAAAAATTTTGAAGTGTGAGTTTTGGCTTAGTTCGGTAGCTTTATTAGGTCACATAGTGACTAAGAAAGGTATTATGATGGATCCCAAGAAGATTGAGGTGATTCGAGATTAGATTCGGCCTGCTTCGGTTACTGAGGTTTGGAATTTTGTTTGACTCGCAGGATATCATCGGTGACTTGTGGAGGAAATTTTATCCATTACAGCTCTGTTGACTAGACTGACTCAGAAAAAGTGCCTTTCAAGTGGTTTGATGCTTGTGAGGTAAGCTTTCAAAAGCTCAAGGCCTTATTGATTTACCGCTCCTATTTTGACATTGCCGGTTGAGGGAGAGAGTTTTACTATGTATTATGACGCTTTTGGAGTAGGTCTTGGGTGTGTGTTAATGCAGGAAGGGAAAGTCATAGCCTATGGTTCGAGGCAATTAAAAGTTCATGAAAAGAATTATCCCACCCAAGACTTAGAGTTGGCGGCGTTCATATTTGCCTTGAAGATTTGGAGGCATTATATCTATGGTGTGTATTGTGAGGTTTACACAGAACACCATAGTCTTCAGTACTTATTTAACTAGAATGATCTTAATTTGAGGCAGCATCAGTGGTTGGGGCTTCTGAAGGATTATAATATAACTATCTTATATCACCTGGGCAAAGCAAATGTTGTAGCGTATGCCTTGATTCGCAATGCGGTGAGCATGGGTAGTTTGGCTATGTTACACATGGAGGAGCGTCCTATGGCTATGGATGTTCAGTCTTTGGCAAATTGGTTCGTTAGGCTTGATATCTTGGAGCATGGTATGATATTAGCTTGTGTGGAGGCACAGTCTTCCTTGTTAGAGCAGATTTGGTCCCAATAATTTGATAATGCTCAGTTGTGCGTAATCCGTGACAGTGTTGCATGGTGAGACAAAAGAGGCAATGATTGATAGCGATGGTGTCTTGAGGATCAAGGGTCGAATTTGTGTTCCTAGAGTGGGTGACTTGACCAAATTGATCATAGAGGAGGCCCATAGTTCAAAGTACTCCATCTATCCAAGGGCTACAGTGATATACAATGACTTGAGACATCACTACTGGTGGTGTAGAATGAAGAGGGACATAGTGGAGTTTGTGTTCCGGTGTTTGAATTGCCAGCAAGTGAAATATGAGCACTAGAGGCCTGGTGGCGTTCTTCAGAGGATGCCTATTCCCGAGTGGAAGTGGGAGCGGATTGCCATGGATTTCATGGTAAGATTGCCTTGTACTTTGGGGAAGTTTGATGCTATATGGATCATTGTGGATAGGTTGACCAAGTCTGCCTATTTCATTCCAGTTTAGACTACCTATAATTCTTAGAAGTTGGCTAAGATTTACATTCGAGAGATAGTCTGATTGCACGGGATGCATATTTCTATTTTTTCTGACTGGGGTACGCATTTCACTTCTCACTTTTGGCGGTCTATGCAGAAGGAGTTGGGTCATAGAGTGGATCTTAGTACAACCTTTCACCCTCAGATCAATGGCCAGTCTGAACGGACTATTCAGGTTCTTGAGGACATGTTGCAAGCCTGTGTGTTTGACTTTGGGGGTCATTGCGACAAGTTTCTACCTTTGGTAGAGTTTGCTTACAACAACAGTTACCATTCGAGTATTGAAAAGGCACCATTTGAGGCCTTGTATGGTAGGACATGTCATTGTCCCATCAGATGGTTTGATGCTTTTGAGGTTTGACCTTGGGGTACTGATTTTCTGAGAGATTCGCTAGATAAGGTTAAGTTGATTCAGGACCGACTTCTCATAGACAGAGCAAACAGAAGAGTTATGCAGACCGGAGAGTTTATCTCGTAGAGTTTATGGTTGGTGAGCAGGTATTGATGAAGGTTTCACCCATGAAGGGTGTGATGAGGTTTGTGAATAATGGCAAGCTTAGCACGAGGTTTATTGGCCCTTTTGAGATTTTGGACCGAGTTGGCGAGGTGGCCTATGAGTTGGCTTTACCTCATGGTTTATCTAGTGTGCATTCGATATTCCATGTCTCGATACTGAAGAAGTATGTTCATGATAATTCTCATATGATTAGTTGGGACTCGGTGATGTTGGATTAGGATCTAGCTTATGTGGATGAGCCTGTAGCTATTCTAGACAGGCAGGTTAGAAAGTTGAGGGTAGAGAGATAGCTTTCGTGAAAATACAATGGAGGAATCTGCCAGTGGATGAGGCTACATGGGAGACCGAGTTCGACAAGCGAGCTAAGTATCCTGAGATATTTAAGAGCCCATGTAATTTCTTACTTTACCATTGCAGGACAAACATTTATTTAAGTGGTACATGATGTAATGACAAGTAATTTTGCTTGTTTTACCTAAAACCCCCTAAATTACCCTTCTCGGGTCTTTATTTGCTTGCTTGTGACTTGCGGGGATGTGTTGCATGGTTCCTGAGGTGATCGGGTATGTTTTGGACCCCATTTATTTAAGTTTGAGAAATTCCAAGTTAAGAGAATAGAAGAGTTTGACCCATAGTTGACTTTTGGGTAAATGTGCTCTATTCATAGTTTCGTCGGTTCTATTAGCTCCGGAATGATGTTTATGACTTAGTAGAGCCTTTGGTTTGGGTCCCAAAGCAGCCTGATGTATTTTGGAGGTTAGGTTGTAAAATTATGGAATTAGGACTTAAGTGTTGACTTTAGTAAAACTCGAGCCTTAGAGACCTTTTTTGGGAAATCCAAGTGCGTGAGCAGGTTTGGAATATGTTTTCTGATAGGAATGCATGTTTGGTTTGTGTTCGGGAGGTCTCGGGAGTGTTTTGGGTGATTGACAGAGGATTTGATATCCTTGGGCTGCTGCTGGATGCTGGTGTCCGCGTCGGCGACCAGGCGTTCGCCTCAGTGAAGACCCAACTCACCATAGTGAGATTTTTCCATCGGTCAAGGATCCTTCGTAGAGGATGGGTTCCTCGTTAGGGTGTGTGTGCCTCAGCGAAGGTTGCTTCTGCCCCAGCGGATGTCTAGTATTTAAGTGACTTCCGCCCTAGATGATAGGGTTTCCATCAGAGTAGGTCCGCCACAACAAAATCACTCCACTGCAGCGGAAACATTGTTCAGGTTATAAAATGTTTTAAGACCTAGCATTCATTTCATTCTCCAAATATTCTCTTTGGGATTCGAGCTCGACCAATAGAGGATTCTTGAAGATTTCAAGTGTTAGTTCAACATTATAGGTATAATCCTACCCCTTCCCTTTAATTATATTATGTGGGTTAAGTTTCCATCTTAAGCATGTTCTTAAATGGGGGAAATGGTAGAAGTGGCTTGTTGAGAATAAGAGAGTTGTAATGGGGGATGAGGGAATGGGTATTGATTCTTTGATGCTTATATTATAAACTAGTGTTGTATTTAACTAGTAGTTGATGATTACTTGACTATTTTCATATTATAAACCATTTGGGAATTGGGGAAAATTCTAGGATTAGAATTGAGACTTTTCACTAATTCATGAATTGAGGATCCTTTTGGGATTTGTTGTGCAATTAACTTGGAATTATGACTATCTAGCATGTTTTTTCTCTAATTGAGTAGAAAAGTTAGTATTTTGATAATGTGGGCCTGGGGTTCCTTTATAACCTAGCTTAGGTAATTATGGGTAATGATAGACCGCAATCTTATGTACTCGATGTAATTGATCAGAGTGGGCTTATAAGGAGGCTCGATTGAAAGGAAAAGCTATTGCGTGAGTCTTCGGCTATAATAAGACAAGTTGAGACTTTCTAGACTCTAGTACAACATATTTGTGTTAGTATGCTTGTAATGAAGTAAGATGAGTAATGGAGATTTAGGGGTCCCATATTAGTGAGGTGACGAGCACTAATACGGGTATCGGGTGAATTTAAATGGGTAATTAATGAATTTATATAGAGCAAGTGAAGAAGTCTATGCGTTTAGCCTTTGGGCCACAGAGTGCGGTGTAAGAATCTGCTTAGCTTGGTATGATGTGATATTCTGATTGTAGCAATTTGATGTGATATTCTGATTGTCTGTCATGCATTCATCACTCTACTTCTCATCTGAACACTTGAACATAAACTGATAAATACTAATAAACTGATTATGCTGATTGCATGATGTATTCATATTCATCTGATTCATACATTATATATAATTGGTACTGATAATTAATGAGAATGACTTGGGAAGTCAGGTCAAGGGATATGGTACTTAGTTAGAGTGATGACTGATATGACACTTCAGCCCTTATGCTGATATCCGATGGGATCAGATAGGTATATGGACCTCATGAGTCCCCCATGGGTCACGTGACATCTACTGCAACACGATGTGTATACCAGGTACTTATGACCATTTGGATTCATACATATCATCCTGCATTGCATTCATTTATATTCATGATATGTGTTTTATGTCATATGTGCCTACATTTGAACTCTATTAAACTTGTGACCTTTAGACTGCTAGAAGGAATACTGATAGCTTATGCTTAACCTTGTTGTGAGATTTAGTAAAGAGGCTTGAGAGATCTAGACACACTGAATGAGGTTTAGGTTGGACTTGTGCGATGTGTGACTTGAGATTAAATATGCTTAACTGAACTGTAGACTTATTGTAGGTTGGTTAACTAAATTATTCTTATCCTTAAGTAACTAACTAGTAGAGAGAGGTATCGAAAAGTACCAACCCTCGCTACCGTTATAGCTAGGGTCGGTCGACGATGCTTGTGGAGTACACGTGTTTCTCATACTCACTCTACGCTTGCTACACTCTATGTGGAGGTACCAATCCAGGAGACAACACTAGAGCAATTTGATCCACTTCCTCAGTGAGCGTGACATTGGAGTCCAAGGTGAGCCACAACTTCTTCTCCGGCACTGGAACTCCATTCTATCTTTATATTTTGTTCTAGTTATTTTCAAACTGTAATGTATTGCTACATTCAGAAAGTTTATGTATTTCTATTTCAGCGTTGTATTATGATATTTTTAGAGTTTGTACTCATGACTATGGGGGTTCTCTTGTTAGACTATGTCTTATTTAAAAGACTTGTTTAGATACTTCCTTTCTACTAATTTATTTTCCGCATTCAATTTCGCTTATTCGTATGACTTTATAATTGGGTTCTCCTGCGAGTTAGGGTAGGTGCATTCATGGCACAAATGGAATTTAGGATCGTGACAGGCCCTTTTTCCGCCGAAGCGTCTCCGCCTTGGCGACTCGGTTCTGCCAAAGCGAAATATCTGTTTCAGAATCATAATTTAATGCCCAAAAATGATTTCACTTTCCCAAAACACATTCTCTTGGGACTAGAGCTCGGTGGAGGGGAAATTCTAGGGTCTTCAATCATTATTCTTTTTGGAGGTAAAAATTTCACCCCTTTTTATTTATTGATTATCATTTGGTTCTTCTAATCCTAGTATAATTTCTATTTGGGGAAGACTATAACATAAGTTTCCATGCTAGAATAAGAGACCATAAATCATGATCTGGGGATTGATTAGGGTTTATATTGTTGTAATTTCGTAATATAGTGTTGGGTAATGATAGAAGATTTTATTGTGATGAGTAATTTGATATTGGAGACCATTGAAATTGGGAGAAAACCTAGGGTTTTGAATTGGGGCTTTTTACATAATTATGCAATTAAGGGTACAAACGTGTTTAGTTTTCAAATCATTTTAAGGATATTATTCTACAATATGATATCTTGCGTTTTGAGTAATAAAGTTTTGATATTGCTACCATGGGCCCTGGGTCGATTTTGGGGTGTATCTTTGGATTGTTCTTAAGGACTAAGTCCTTGTATGTGTATTAGATTACTTATTAATGTAGAATCTATGTGTTAGATTACGACTACTATGAATGCTTCGAAAGGGCAAGGCTTGCGTTGAGGGCTGAGGTTCGTGGCACCTGCTCGGCTTCAAGGTAGGCTACAATTTATCTCTTTTAGACTCTAATAAAAATACATAGTGGTTATAAATATTGAGGGGTATTGAGTGTGTTTGAGGGTCCCACCTTAGAGGTTTTGATGAATGGGTGGGTACCAATGTTGAACTGTGTTGATGGGTGATTTGGGGAATCAGTCTTAAGCTGATTCCGACTGCTGATTATTTGGGCTTGTTGCCATTGTTGATAATTGCTATGTTTATTCATCACATTGTTGTTTATTTACCTTCCGCCAGTTCTTCTTTGCCCTACCTCTACGTCACACAAAATTTCTTATAGCCAACCCCTAACACCTCTTTACAGGTGCCTCTGCGCACTTCTTCTTCATATGCCTAAACTATCTTAGCGTCGCTTCCCTCATCTTGTCCCCCATTGTCACACCCCAACCTTGGGGGGTGTGGTCGGCACCTGAATGGGTCGAACATACCACCACTGTATCATAACATGAACATATAACCATTTAGGCCGATAAGGCCTCAGAATGACAATCACAAAAGAAATCTGAACGAACGACCTATAATAATAGAATATATATATATATATATATATATATATATATATATATATATATATATATATATCACAAGGCCTACAAGGCGATAATTAAAAAAATAACGAGAAGGTCAGTAAGGCCACAATAAGTGTACCAACAGACTAACAAGGAGGCCGACAGGGCCGTACAAAACAATTATACATGTAATGATCCGTCTGGTCATTTTTAGCTAAAGGCCCTTATTTGACTATATTATCTTTCCCGTAGACTCTATGTGAGGTTTGTGACGTGCAGAGATGGGTAGTACAGGTCCTGATATAGCTTTGTGTGATTTTCAGAAGAAAAACCCAAAATGAATAATTTAGAAATGATAAGTTTGACCCAAAGTTGACTTTCGGGTATATGGGTTTGTTTTTAGGTTTCGTCACTTTTAGTAGTTCTGGAGGGTCATTTATGACTTAGTCGAGTCATTGATTTACTTCTTGAGGCATTCAAATAAACTTTATGAATTTATTTGTAAAATTGTGGAATTAAGATATTTTTGGTGATTTTGTAGAACATTATGTCTTAGCTCGGTCGTATGAGAAATTCGAATGCGCGAGCAAGTTTGTAGCATCGTTTACCCTTGGTTAGCATGTTTGGTTTTCATCTGAGGGATCTCGGGAGCATTTTAGGTGTTTGGTAGAGAATTGGCCAATTTGTTTAGTTGCTAGTTTCTGGTTCGCCGCACCGGGAAGGTTCTGCTGCTTCTGCGTGGCCGTATCTGCGAAGGTTGTCTTGCAGCTACGGGCTTGTATGATTGTTCTTAGATTCGCTTCTGCGGGCCCTTTCTCACAGAGGCGATCCGCCTCTGCAGAGTTAGTTCCGCTCCTGCGCCCATCCGGAAGTTTAAGTTATTCACTTCGACGACCCTTTTTCTCCTGAAGTGTCTTTGCCTTGGCAATGTCGATTTCGCCGAAGCGGTGTTGACACCTAATTTTTACCCTTTAATAATTTTATTTAATTATTCAGAGTTCCCGAGTCACAGACGGAGTGAAATATACTTTTCACAAAGCGAATATTATTTTACAAAATCATTCCAGGAGTATTTTGTCATTTCATTTGACGAAATATCACTTGGTGTATATGTTGTATATCATATTCTAATTTTGTATAATTTGATCATTAATTATGATTTTAGATTTAAAGGATTAATATTCCGCTCTATCAAATTCGGAAATTGTTAATTAAATATGATGAGGGAATTACGCCTCAATTTTAAACCTTGCTTTAAAATTTAAAAGACGTTTACATGATTTCTAGTTCCTAATTTCAATTTGCTGTCAAATTTAGGCTCAAATTGAAACTATCGATGTAATTCGGTCATATTTGAGTTTATTTGGGTCATCAAGGTATTTAAAAAGTGTTCACATTTGCAAAATGTGGTTAAGAGACAATTTAATTCATAAAATATGTTCCCCCTATTTTCTAATTGTTTGGTTGAGCCCAAGATAATTTAGCTCAGGCCCAACCCACACACTTCGTAAAGGAAGAACACAGAGGCAAAGCCCCATTTCCTTAGCAAAGGACGAAGAGGAACCATAGAGTTCCTTTCTTCTAATGCGGTGCCGATGTCATTATTGGCAAAAAGCCAGAAGTGTGTTGGTCTCACTTTTGTTGCCTCGTCGAAAGAGAAAAGGGCATTAAATGCCCTCGTCCTCTCCCCTTTGCACGCCACTAGACCACCTATACCTCCCAAGGTGAGGTTTGCCCCTCTATTTTCTTTTTTTTTGCTAGCATTTAATGCTCCTTGTCCGATTTGCATTTTGAATTCGGCATTCTAATTGGTTGAGGACGATTTGAAGGATATTTCCCCCCCATTTTGGTTCTCCCACACCGATTGGAGGTGCTCTATTAGGGATTCTACTTACTCTATAAATACAGACCCTTTGTCAACATTTTGAGGGTCGAAAAACTTGAGAATTTGGCATTCACGTTGCTTGAAAGCCATTTTCAAGTTAACATTCGATTAATTAGGCTTAAGTTGGGATCCAACCCTTTGGTGGAACCCAAAACTAGTTTGATTGATTGATTCACAACTAAAACCTTTTCTTTTCGTGTGTTTGCGAGTCTTTGGGGTCGTCAGAGTGAAGTCAAGCTCAAATTCGATCCTAGGCTGCTTCCAGACAAGGTAAACACCGCTCCTCTTTAATTTTCTGTTTAATTAGCCTAATGTAATCTATGTTAAGTGTTTATGTGTTTATTGAGTATGTTAAAAGTATGATTATAACTGTTTAGGTTAAGTTAGGTCACCTATTAAGCATATTAAGCATATTTAGTTGCAGTTTCATTAAATAAGCTACAATATGTTTAGTGTTGATCATTTTTGGAAGTGTAAGCGGGCTTAGTGTGTATTAATGACTATTTGAGATCATTTAGTTAGCTATCAAGCATGATTAATGGCTGTCTAAGTTAACTAAGTTGACTATTAAGCTTGTTTAGTTCATATTGACCACTGTTAGTATTTCATAATGATATTGTTAGCATGTTTAGGACACTATTGGCACTTATTATGTTTGTGTAAACATGATTAGCTAGATTAGTTATTGTTTGAGCTTATTAAGGTGACTGCAAACATATTTGGTTAAATGATGTTGTTGTGTGTTCCTTAAACCAATGATGTGTGTACTTGTTAGTTAAGGTCACTATTAGTGCTCATTACCATGGCTATTTGTGTATGATTATTCTGATTATAGGTTAGTCTAAACATGATATATTTGGCTATAATTACTATTATGTTAGCTGTTATGTGTGACTAGGTGGGTAAATGACTACCATGTTAGTTCAGAACTAGTTCTGTGCATATACAAGCCATTCGATTAAGTTAATATTTAGTTTAAGGTTTATTTCATCATGTGTGACCTATTTAAATAACTTTAGAGTGATTAACATGATACTTGTAGTCTATTTTGACCCAATCTCATGCTGTTGGTAATGTGATATTAAAAAATGGTGGGTCTGGAACTTGCTAAGTGAATAAACTGATTTAAGAAGCTAATGTGTTGGGCTAAGAAAAATGTTTAACCTCTTAGGAATTGTGTTTAGTTAATCCATGTCCCCACCACACTTGTTTTGTCATTAGAAACTAGTATTAAGATGAAAAGGTGATGTTGAGGTCAGTCTATGCTTAATTGATGTGTGTATTGGCTTTTAAGGGTCATACTTGGCTTAAATATGTTAAACATGCTTACAACATGTCACCTAGTCTCTGTTAGATTAAGAAATGACTTGAATGTTTGATGTTTGGTTTAGTTAACTTAAGGTACCCAATTTAGTCGGGTCCCTCTTTGTTGTGAAATTGGACCATGTTTTTTATGCCCCTATATCTTAGTGTCATGTGTTGTTTATTTAAGTACATGTTGATATACATCATGACATACAAGTTTTATACTGACTATATTCAATATACGAAGTTATATACACTATATATCATTTTGTATATCAGTAATGGGTGTCATATTAGTGCATTGTTGGGCCTGGCCCATTTCTGATAACTTCCTCTATTTTCCTTCTTCACGACTGATTATTGGGCCTAGCCCATTATTTGCCTCTTCTCCTTTTCCTTATGCACTACCTTAGTTTCGGCTAGCCCAATTGATCCGAATTAAATGCAAGTCATTGTGGGATGTTTGTTTGTTTACTTCATGCATGTAATTAATTTGATAAGCCTTAGGTACTTCTAACTTGGGCTTTTCTTTTCCCCTTTGTGTATCCTCTACTGTATTACCACGAGATGGGCCCATCACTTCAGTTCAGACGAGTCCATATGTGTATTCTTAGCCGATTGGGCTGAGGCCCAATCATACTAGTTCTAGCTGAGATAAATAGAAAGGGAAGCTAATATTTGCAAGAAGGCCCAGCTATGGGTAAAAATAGCCAACTGGTGGGCTTCGGTAGGCCCACCATCCTAAACTCTTCTCCATTTCAATTTCATACTACATACTACATATATATGTATACATATATATATATATATATATATGTATGTATACATATATATATATATATACTTTGAATTATATTGGAACTTTATTTATGATTGAAATCTAGAATAGGAAAACCATACGTGGATCGTTTATCTAGATCGCCAAAATGATTTTTCAAAACCTTTTTTTAAATCTGGAAATCTGGAAAGACAGACTGTTTTGACCAAATAAAGGAATTGTTTAGGACACTAAAAGCTGGAAAAGAAAGATGGATTTTTGACTATGTGTTAAACTAGTTTTAAATGTTAAAACATGACGTGGGCTTTGATTTTTAAATTAGAATGGACTAATATGCTTAAGGACCCAGATATGGGCCTGCGTGACTTGAAATTGGACAAAAACTGACTATTGGAAAATCAGATTGAATTGGGCTGAAAAATGGACATTTTATTTAAAGTTAGGATACGGGCTAAGCCCAACTAAGTATTTTTGGACTATAAAACCTTATCTTGGAATTGAGTTTTGGTTGAGGGTATTGGAAAGTATGATATGGTTAAACTTGGGCAATATAACATGCAAAAAGGAAGTAAAAACCATTTTTACTATCTTCGTTTCAAAAACCCGCCTTGTCTTTTAAATGGAACTATACCATTCTTGGAACTTGGAAATGATTTTAAAAAGATGCAAGTAGGGATGGCAACAGATTGGATTTGGACCGGATCCTACTAGATCCAGATCTAGATCCATTTTTCATACCTGAATCCAGATCCGGATCCAGATCCGTCGGGTCCATAAAAATCATATCCAAATCCGGATCCATCGGATCCACCGGGTCCACGGATCAGATCTGGATCCACATGTAAAATTTTTTGCCTTGCTAAGAATGTAACCTTGCTAAGAATTTTTTTTTGAACTGACAAACGATTTTTACTTAGCTAACAGTTTATTGTGTTTCAATTTTGAAATGTTCATATGAGATATTTTGTTCGTTGTCTCGTTTTGATTGTGAGCTATTAATTGAAAATGTTGGACAATGACAATAGTTGTGGAAAATGCTGACTAGTATTTCCACAATGCAGAACTTGCATGTGCTTGGAATCTTCATAAATGAAGTGAATATAATTTTAACTACTTGTCTATTGAGATGTTGGTCATTCACTAATATAACATTGATTTTATTATCGAACTTACCTCTTTATTTTTTGGTTTTTGAGTTAACACGGGGATAAATTAAACTTGTATTGAGAATTAAACTTGCAATGATATGCTTAGCAATTTTAAGAAAATACTTATAAAATTACATTATAGGTTATGAATATATTTAATAAAAAACGGATCCACGGGTCGGATACGGATCTCAAATACAAGATCCAGATCCAGATCTGATCCGTCAGAAATGGATTCGGGTCCGATCCGGTTCCGTCGGGTCCAAATTTTGAAGATCCATATCCTATAAAACGGATCTGGATCCATCGGATCCGGACCGGGTCCGGGATCCACTGCCATCTCTAGATGCAAGTTTGAAATGGTCAATGTAGTTGGACTAAATATGGAGTTCTACTCAAATTCACATTTGAGTGTTCTTAGACCGAAAATGAAATTGACTAAAACATCTGTGCATACTATTTTTGACGAAAGTTTTAACTCCTTGTTTTAAGTAAAACCTTGAGTTTGAATAAATGAAATGACAAGTTATTTTGCGGATTCTAAACACAAAATCAATAGGGATTGGATAGGATATTACGGATTCTTAATACTGGGTGCTAACACTTTCCCCGGGGTATCACCAGAACCCTTACCTTGACTCTGGTTTAGATAGAATTTTTCAATGAATTTGTATAAACCCTTTCATACTAGTTTTTATAATTTACCTATAAATTAGGTGACGACTCTAAAACACGTTATACAAATTTAGAGCACCATCCAAATTCTTAGTAGCTCTTTATATGCCCACCCATATAAAAAGTGAACCGTAACAGATGGCGACTCCGTTGGGGATAAACCTAGGTTCTAACCATAAAGGTTCCAATACAACATGTTTTTCAAAATGATATAAATTGGCTATGTGTTTAACTATCACAATTATAACTGTCATCCATACAATCATCTTCCACCAAATGGCATGCATATACACTTGTATCTGTGCATAAAGGTGATTATGCGAATTTCGCAGTCACCCTCCAGTATAAAACCAAACATATCTCCTTAGAATACGTTGAAGATGGAGTTGGTACGCGGTCATTCCAACAGTCAATAACGGTTCACCCTGGGTTATCCGCTCGGGTCCTAAGTCATTTGTTAAACCACTCTAGTACATCTATGATAGAGCAAAAGCCAAATCCCTTGAACTAGCGCATACTGGCTTAGACAGGTTCATGTATCTCAGACCTACCTGAACCTGACATGATGACTCCCTCGTGTCCTGACGGTCTTTGACCCCACGACACTGCATCCAACTACTTGCTATGTGGAAGCATTTAACGTGCCTTATGTAATGAACCATTGCTCTTTGGGGGAGGGGGAAGGGGGGGGGGGAACTAACCGTGTTTTGTTTTGTAGATGCCTCCAAACTTGAAATTTGACATGGTTATCGAAGCACCCGAGATGCTGAAAATTTGGTGGTCATGTCTAAGCTCCCCACAACAAAAGAAAGTAACAGACTGTCTAGGACACCTACCCTCTCTCATGACCATGAAAGGAAATACCGACCTTTTATAAGTCCTTACCGGGTATTGCGATAATAAGAGAATGGTCTTAAGGTTCGGAGATTTTGAAATAACCTCGACCTTAGAGGAGATCTGAGACTGCATAAACAACGTAGGTACCTGTATAAGGCGGAGAAAGAAACCTGACCGCAACCTTCTAGTACCCCATAAGCCTACTCCCGGTGAGATCTTTAAAATTCTATCTTTATCTAGCGCCGATTGGATATTTGGCCCGACTGTAGCTTTTAAGGACCTCCATACCCGGTTTAGGTCTACCCAGGGTTATGTAGAGCACTCCATAGACTTTCACTCCTTTGCCGCTTGGGAAGACACCCGACCCCTAGCCTTCGCCATATGCCTTCTAGGAACCATGGTGTTTTCCAAAGATCGTTACCATGCCATGAGATATCCAGGTCATTTTTTTCACCCATGATATCTTTCATGGCATAACCACCAACAGAAAAACCAAATACTATGACCTAGTCCCAGTCATCTTGTCTGACAATTACCGAGCCCTAAGTCAATGCCGAAACCTGCATAGGTACTTCCAAGGTTATAACCTCATAGTCCAAGGGTGGATCATTAAGCACCTCTACAAAACTGAGGTCCCATTATACCCAGAGCCTAGCGTAGAAAAGATGACCTCCTAGTCATTTATTTAAACTTCGGGACCCAATCCAAAAAGGGTGGGCTTTCATCTTTTCTAGGCTCCGAGAGGATAGTATTCAATGGATATTACCTGAATTCATCTCTGAGACCATATATGTGAGAGGCAGAAAATGACCTTTCCTACCACTTATTGGGATTCGAGGTAATTCAATTGAAAGAATAAGTTTGGCAGCCACTTTGGTTTTCACCTTGAGAGAAATGTATCCTTGGAGAATTAATAGAAAATATTTCCAGCAAATTGTTGTTATCTTCGGATCAATCAATTAAGGGAAATTGCTTATGGTTTGTATTTCCTTTTGGGAACTCTCGGCCAAACTTCTTTTTGGTAGAGAATTTATATTTCTTCAACAAGAATTTTAAGACCTCACGTGTGCAAGTAAGGTTGTTCCTTCCACTTACTGAGATTAACGAGCGGGTTGTGCTGATGACTAGAGTGGAACATATATAAGGTATGTTAAGGCTAACTCTTCCTTCTTTTGGCATGAACCGTATGTAGGCGAAATGTAAACGAATGTCCGTCCAAAGTAATTCTACTCTTGAAAGCTAGAAATGTATTGTCCTTCATTTTGTTGAAGAAGTTTATTGATTAATGTATATCTTGTCTTATTAACTCATAATGAGAGGTCTATTTATATGTTAGTTCCATAATGTTAATCAGAGGTACAACGACCTTACGTCACTCCGATAGACTCATAGTGTCTTATTATAATTCATGCATTATATACATGTATAAACATTGACCTCAAAGGCGTTATATACACTACTATATGGTATGTATTATATGTATGTATGGGGTATGGGAAAAGGGAAGGCGTTATATACGCATCACCACCTGATCAGCTGGTATATGATGATGATTATGTCCACAAAGGCTGATATGATATGATGGGGTGCCCACAGAGGCTTGATGACGTTATATACGCATATATATGTTTGACCAGGCATTATATACGCACATATATGACACCTATACATATTATGGCCCTCATAGGTATTCAGTACAAGTTGATTCTCTCTTGTCTCATGTTATTTTCATGCCCTACATACTCGGTACATTCTTTTTACTAATGTCTCTTTTGTCGGGGGATGCTGCGTTTCATGACCGCAGGTTCAGGTAGACAGAGCGATGGACCGCACCAGTAGGTTGCCTATTCAACTCATATTGGTCGACTCAACTTGTTCCAGAGTTGTAGTCTATTCTTAGTACGATATGTTTGATATGCATATGGGTATGGCGGGGCCCTGTCCCGACCTTATGATGTAACGTACTCCAATAGAGGCTTGTAGATAGCTATGATATAGTCAGACGTTATGTGGCCTCCTCGGCCAATGTTTTTGTTGTATAGTCATCTAATGGTAGCCTTGTCGGCTCGTACGGTCATGTCCCACATCTATGTATATACATATATGACTTGTCGGTCTTGTACCTTTTTAGCTTATTATTTTATTTACGGTTATGTGGTTAGTGTATGTCTAGTGGTGCTCAGCAAGTATGGTTCGGGTGCCCGTCATGGCCCTCCAGTTTGGGTCGTGACAAACTTGGTACATAGTAGGTTTGTCCTAAGGAGTTTGCAAGCCGTGCCTAGTAGAGTCTTGTTTATGGGTGTGTTGTGCACCACACTTATAAACAGGAGGGTACAAGGAATTTATGATGGTTACCTCTCCTTTTTGTTCTAGATCGTGCATTAGAACTGAGTTATAAGCATTCCACTCCCAATCCGTCTCGTGTTTATGATTCCAGCAATGCCTACAGCAAGGAAGAAGATAGTTAGTAAAGTTTGCTACTTATAGATTGTGGGATGTCACTATGAGTTGGTATGAGACATAAGAGCATTCTAGGGGACCTCGTGCTCAACCAGCAAGATGGAAATAGTTTTCAGAGGCCTTCTTACAATATTTTCTGCCATTCAAGCTCCGATAGGCCAGATAGGATAGATTTCTACATCTTAAGCAGGCAACATGAGTGTTCAAGAATATAACTTACTTTTTAATTCATTGGCCAGATATGCTCCTACGATTATAGTTGAGATGAGCGACCGTGTATATAGGTTTGTTACTGGCTTGGGGTCGCACTTGGTCAATGAGTGTACTACGACTTCTCTGAATCTGAATATGGATATTCTCGCATTCAGGCTTATGCACAGAATCTGGAGGATCGCAAGAAACAACAACGGGTAGATTGAGAGCGTGATAAGGGCCAGCATAAGAGGGCCTGATCTGTATGTGACCTAGGAGAGTTCAGAGGTGGGTCTAGGCCACAGTTTTATAGGCGCCCATCCTACCCAGCAGGTAGTGCACCATCACAGTTTTTGAGGTCGAGGGTTGATCGGTTTGCTCAATCTGGACCAGGTCAGAGTTCACGAGCATCATGGTCTTATATACGGGATTCTGGTCAGATGAGGCCTCCTTTGATTCAATGTGAGCAGTGTGGTAAGGCCCATCCGGGGCCATGCTAATGAAGATCAGATGTGTACTATTCTTGGGGTAATCCCGATTATATTATGCAAGATTATCCGTCAAAAAGCGGGGGTGTAGGGCCTAGTCGGCCAGATCTGTAATAGCTTCATCATATTCAACACTCCCATCGAGGCAAGGTCATCAAACATCATCTAGTTGTGGCAGAGGTAGGGGTGGAGCAACTAGCTTTGGTGGTATCCAGAACCACATTTAGGCATTGATGGGTCGACAGGATCAGGAGTCCTCACCTGATGTTATTACAGATATAATATCAGTCTTTTCACATAATGTGTATGCGTTGTTATATCCAGGCTCTAATCTATCAAATGTCACCCCTTTTAATGCCTGTAAGTTTAATATGGAGCCTGAGTTGATAAGAGAGCTATTTGTGGTATCTACACCAGTTGGTTAGTCGATAGTAGCTAGACGAGTCTATCGGAATTATAGAGTTAATTTGTAACCATCATACCCTAGCGGATCTGGTAGAGTTAGAAATGGTTGATTTTGATATTATTATGGGCATAGATTGGCTGGTATTGTGCTACGCTAATGTAGATTGTCGAACAAAGATTGTTAGATTTTAGTTTTCAAGCGAGCCAGTCCTTGAATGGAAGGGTAATACTGTGATGCCAAAGGGTAGGTTTATTTCATACCTTAAGGCAAGAAAGATGATTTCCAGAGGTTGTATATACCAATTTGTTTGGGCCAGAGATGTCGATGCTGTACCATATACCCTTCAATTAATTCCGGTGGTTAATGAGTTTCGTGATGTATTTCCAGATTAACTTCCAGGCCTTCCTCCCGAGAGGGAGATTGAGTTCGGTATAGATGTGTTGCCAGACACTCAACCAATATCTACCCCTCCTTATAGAATGTCTCTAGCTGAATTGAAAGAATTAAATCAGAAATTAAAGGATCTGCTTGAGAAAGGCTTTATTAGGCTCAATATATCCCATTGGGGTGCATCAGTATTGATTGTATGAAAGAAAGATGGCTCGTTGTGAATGTGTATTGACTATCGGCAACTGAATAAAGTCACTAAAAAAATAAGTACCCTCTTCCCAGAATTGATGACTTGTTTGATCAGTTACAGGTTGAAAAATGTTTTTTCAAAGATCGACCTAAGGTCAGTGTACCACTAGCTAAGGGTCAAGGAGAAGGACGTTTAGAAAACGACTTTCAGAACAAGATATGGGCACTTTGAGTTCTTAGTAATGTCATTCGGTCTCACAAATGCACCAGCGACATTTATGGATCTAATGAACATCGTGTTTCATCCATTTTTGGATGTATTTGTGATAGTATTTATAGATGATATTTTGGTTGATTCTCACTCGGAGGCGGAGCATGCGGATCACTTGCGGATAATACTACAGAAGTTTCGGGATCGTAAGTTGTATGCTAAGCTCTCCAAGGGTGAGTTTTGGTTGAACTCAGTGGATTTTCTTGGTCATATAGTGTCAGATAAAGGTATAAGAGTTGACACTCAGAAGATAGAAGCGATGAAGAATTGGCCGAGGCCCACGCCTCCAATAGAGGTTCATAGCTTTTTAGGCTTAGCCGACTATTATAGGAGGTTTGTGGCAGGATTTTATACTATATCAACACCATTGACAAGGTTGATATAAAAGGCCATAAAGTTCAAGTGGTCCGATGCCTGTGAGTAGAGTTTCCAGGAGTTAAAGGAGAGACTAACATCGACACCAGTTCTTACTCTCCCAGACGGTCCAGATGGCTATGTTATGTATTGTGATGCCTCGGGAATGGGTTTGGGATGCGTGTTGATGTAACATGGTAAGGTGATTTCCTATGCTTCATGGTAAAATTGAGGAAGCATTAGAATAACTATCTGACGCAGGATTTGGAGTTAGCCGCGGTGGTCTATCCATTGAAAATTTTGTGGCACTACTTGTATGGTGTTCATGTAGACATGTTTAAGGATTATAAGAGTCTGTAGTATATATTTAAGCAGAAAGAGTTAAACTTGAGACAAAGAAGGTGGCTTGAATTATTGAAGGATTGTGATATGGTCATCTTATACCATCGCGGTAAAGGTATTATTGTAGCGGACTCGCTAAGTCGCAGGTCTATGGTTAACTCGATGCCGGTGCGAGCTGAGAGAAAAGCGTTGATAAGAGAAGTCCATCAGTTAGCTAGGTTGGGAGTCCGATTATGGTTTCAGAAGATGGTGGCTTGGTGATTCAAAATACATCAGAGTCGTCCCTCGTATCGGAAGTTAAGGAACATCAGTGGGAAGACCGCATTTTAGGAAAAAATAGAGAGGGTATTCAACAAAAGAAGACCACAATCTTTGAGATTGACAGAAGTGGGGTTTTCAGGCACCAGGGCCATTTGTGTGTTCCAAATGTAGCGGGATTACGAGATAAAATTATGAAGGAGGTCCATTGCTCACGATATTCCATTCACCCTGGATATACTAAGATGTAACAGGATCTCAAAGGTATGTATTGGTGGAATGACATGAAGAGGAACATTGTGGAGTTTGTATCTCGGTGTCCTAATTGTCAGCAAGTAAAAGTAGAGAACCAAAAGCCCGACGGCTTAACTCAGAACATTGAGATCCGGTGTGGAAATGAGAGATGATTACTATGGATTTCATTATGGGTTTACCTCGCTCTTATCATAAGTTTGATTCTATTTCGGTGATTGTTGATAGCCAAATCAGGTCATTTCCTGGCGGTCAAGACTACCTACACAACCAAGGACTACGCGAAGTTGTACGTTAAGGAGATTGTTCGCCTTTATGGTGTACGTATTTCTATGATATCTAAATGAGGTGCACAATTCACAGCTAATTTCTGGCGATCATTTCAAAAAGGTTTGGGCAGTGAAGTTAATCTTAGCACAACTTTCCACCCTCAAACAGACGGGCAGGCCAAGCATACAATTCAACGCTCAAAGACATGCTATGAGTTTGTGTATTGTACTTCAAGGGAAGTTGGGATGATCATCTACCCCTTATTGAATTTGCGTACAAAATAGTTATCATGCTAGTATCAAAATGGCTCCATATGAAGCTTCGTATGGACGAAAATATAGATCTCCTATCGGATAAGTCGAAGTAGGAGAATCAGAATTATTTGGGCCTAACCTAGTGCACCAAGCCATAGAGAATGTGAAGCTTATCCAAGAGCGACTGTTAACTGCTCAGAGTCGTCAGAAGTCGTATTCAGATGTGTGACGGCGAGACTTAGAGTTCTAAGTGGATGATTGGGTCATCTTGAAGATTTATCCTATAAAGGGTGTAATGACATTGGGAAAAAAGGAAAGCTCAGTCCAAGGTACATTGGGCCATATCGCAAAATTCGATGAATAGGTCAAGTGGCTTACGAATTGGACCTGCCTCCTGAGTTAGAATTTGTTCATCCAGTCTTCTATATTTCTATATTGAGAGCGTGTATTGGAGATCCTTCCCAGATTATGCCAATTGACGATGTGAAAGTTACATATGACTTATCATATGAAGATGTTACTATTGCTATCCTAGATCGTCAAGTCTGCAAGTTGAGGACTAAACAAGTAGCCTCCGTGAAGGTTTTATGGAAAAATAAGAATGTAAAAGAGATGACATGGGAAGCGGAAAATGAGATAAAGTATAAGTATCCCCACTTATTTTAGACTAAGGCCGATGCTCGAGGGAAGCATAACCCGACCAAGAGCTGGCGTATGGACACATGAGCTGAGTTCCCACGTTAGATAGTTATGTTTGATGTTTGGGGGCCACGTGAAGCTCGGTGATATGTATATGTTGCTGTATGGCCGTATGAGGTAAGTTTGGATATCTTCTACTCACCGACAGGGTTCGGATAATCCCATTTATAAGGGAAATTCGGTCGGAAAACATTGAGGATCAATTGGTCCCTAATGTATACTTCCCATTCGAGGACGAATGTTCCTAAAGGGGAGATGATGCAACACCCCGTAGTTTAGCCTTAGGATACATCGGGGTAAACACACATAAGTTTAATGAGATTGAGGTCATTCTTGAAGTTATAGAAGATTCATATCAATGTTGAACATGTTACGCGGCGATTAGAGGTTAAACGAATTAGAGAAATAAGTTTCGTCAAAGTTCAGAATATGGAGCAGGTTATAAAGACCGTATAGAATTTTGGTCATTGGATCAAAAGCTCAGTGTATAAATGGGCGAAGTCTCAAAACAATTTAGGATTTAACAAGTATGATGACGAGGATTAATAATAATAGTTTGTATGTCCCAAAAGTGGTTATGGACTAATGCTATATCACATGATTATGATAATAAGTATGTGAAGGGTGTTAAAATGATTAATATTTAGGTGAATTGAGATTAAGAATTAATTAAGTGAATAAGTGTAATTAGTGGAAGACAAAGAGGGATATAGTGAATTAGCATGGGATAAGTGTCATATATAGTAATTCCACGTGTAACATGGAAATTAGATTATAGTGACTAAGATTTAAAAGTGATAAGGTGGCATCTAGACACTAATCTATTAATTGAGGTAATTAAGAAGGGAAGACTTATGTGTATAGTACATATCCATCTAATACTAGGATGTTTCCAACACATTATTTCACTTGGGACAACTTCAGTTGAAAGAACTAACACGTACAACAAACAATTCACTTTGACATTTCCACTTTGACTTAACCACTTCATACAACAACAATTTTTGTTTGGGAGAATTCAATTGAAAGAATAAGTTTGGTTTTCACCTTGAGAGAGAAATGTATCCTTGGAGAATTAATAGAAAATTCCAGCAAATTCTTGTTATCTTCGGAGCAATCAATTAAGGGTAATTGTTCATGGTTTGTAGTTCCTTTTGGGAACTCTCAGCCAAACTTCTTTTTGGTAGAGAATTTATAATTCTTCTACAAGAATTTTAAGACCTCACGTGTGCAAGTAAGGTTTTTCCATCCACTTATTGAGATTAACGAGCGGGTTGTGGTGACGATTAAAGTGGAACATATATAAGGTATGTTAAGGCTAACTCTTCATTCTTTTGGCATGACCCATATGTAAGCGAAACGTAAATGAATGTCCGTCCAAAGTAATTCTACTCTTGAAAGCTAGAAATGTATATGTCCTTCATTTTGTTGAAGAAGTTTATTGATTAATGTATATCTTGTCTTATTGACTCATAATGAGAGGTCAATTTATATGTTAGTTCCATAATGTTAATCAGAGGTACAACGACCTTACGTCAATCCAATAGACTCATAGTGTCTTATTATCATTCATGCATTATATACATGAATAAACCTTGACCTCAAAGGTGTTCTATACACTACTATATGGTATGCATTATATGTATGTATGGGGTATGGGAAAAGGGAAGGCGTTATATACGCACCACCACCTGATCAGCTGGTATATGATGATAATTATGCCCACAGAGGCTGATATGATATGATGGGGTGCCCACAGAGACTTGATGACGTTATATACGCATATATATGTTTGACCAGGCATTATATATGCACATATACGACACTTATACATATTATGGCCCTCATAGGTATTCAGTACAAGTTGATTTTCTCTTGTCTCATGTTATTTTCATGCCCTACATACTCGGTACATTCTTCTTACTAACGTCCTTTTGGTCGGGGGATACTGCGTTTCATGCCCGCAGGTTCAGGTAGACAGCGATGGACCACACCAGTAGGTTTCCTATTCAACTCATATTGGTCTACTCTACTTGTTCTAGAGTTGTAGTCTATTCTTAGTACGATATGTTTGATATGCATATGGGTATGGCAAGGCCCTGTCCCGACCTTATGATGTAACATAATCCAATAGAGGCTTGTAGATAGCTATGATATAGTCAGATATTATGTGGAGTCCTCGGCCAATGTTTTTGTTGTATAGTCATCTAATGGTAGCCTTGTCGGCTCGTACGGTCATGTCCAACATCTATATATGTACATATATGACTTGTCGGTCTTGTACCTTTTTAGCTTATTATGTTATTTACGATTATGTGGTAAGGGTATGTCTAGTGGTGCTCAGTAAGTAAGGTCCGGGTGTCCGTCATGGCCCTCCAGTTTGGGTCGTGACAAACTTGGTATCAGAGTAGGTTTGTCCTAAGGAGTCTGCAAGCCGTGTAGAGTCTTGTTTATGGGTGTGTTGTGCACCACACTTATAAACAGGAGGTTACAAGGCATTTAGGATGGTTACCTCTCCTTCTTGTTCTAGATCGTGCATTAGAACTATGTTATAAACATTCCACTCCTAATCCGTCTCGTGTTTATGATTCCAGCAATGCCTACAACAAGGAAGAAGTTCCAGAGTATGAGGGCGTTAAATGCGGCTGCGGATGAGGGTACTAACCGAGTGCCCCTGCTAGTGAGGGCCAGAGTGAGGCCCACAGTGTGACCCCTCAGTATGATTACCCGACTCCACCACCTCCAGTGGAGCTTAGTGGGGCTGCAGTACCCCTAGTTCCTCCACCTGATACTCCAGCTGAGGATCTTGATATGCGAAGTGTTTTATAGTTATTGACTCGATTGGTGGCCGCTCATGCCAAACATCAGACTACCAGTCCTTCTGATAGAACAGTTTGTGCGAGAGCTCGGGATTTCATCAACCTGGACCCTTCGGTATTTAAGGGATTAGACCTGAATGCAGACCCGTAGAATTTTCTGGATCAAATGTAGCGTACCTTGCGGGTAATGGAGGCCACCGATATTGAGTTAGTAAAGTTTGCTTCTTATAGATTGTGGGATGTCACTGTGAGTTGGTATGAGACATGAGAGAATTCTAGGGGACCTCATTCCCAACCAGCAAGATGGAAAGAGTTTTCAGAGGCCTTCTTACAACATTTTCTGCCGGTCGAGCTCCAACGGTCCAGACAGGATAGATTTCTACATCTTGAGCAGGGCAATATGAGTGTTCGAGAATATAACTTGCATTTTAATTCGTTGGCTAGATATGCTCCTACGATTACAGTTGAGATGTGCGACCGTGTATATAGGTTTGTTACTGGCTTGGGGTCGCACTTGGTCAATGAGTATACTACAACTTCTTTGAATCTGAATATGGATTTTTCTCGCATTCAGGCTTATGCACAGAATCTGAAGGATCGCAAGAAAAAACAACGGGTAGATTGAGAGCGTGATAAGGGCCAACATAAGAGGGCCTGATCTGTATGTGACCTAGGAGAGTTCAGAGGTGGGTCTGGGCCACAGTTTTATAGGCGCCCATCCTACCCAACAGCTAGTGCACCATCACAGTTTTTGAGGTCGAGGGTTGATCGGTTTGCTCAATCTGGACCAGGTCAGAGTTCACGAGCATCATGGTCTTATTATAGATGGGATTCTGGTCAGATGAGGCCTCCTTTGATTCAATGTGAGCAGTGTGGTAAGGCCCATCCGGGGCCATGCTAATGAGGATCAGATGTGTGCTATTCTTGTGGTAATCCCGATCATATTATGCGAGATTATCTGTCAAGAGGCGGGGGTGTAGGGCCCAGTCGACCAGATCTATAGCAGCTTCATCATATTCAACACTCCCATCGAGGCAAGGTCATCAAACATCATCCTGTTGTGGCAGAGGTAGGGGTGGAGCAACTAGCTTTGGTGGTATCCAGAACCACATTTAGGCATTGATGGGTCGACAGGATCAGGAGTCCTCACCTGATGTTATTACAGATATAATATCAGTCTTTTCACATAATGTGTATGCGTTGTTATATCTAGGCTCTAATCTATCAAATGTCACCCCTTTCAATGCCTGTAAGTTTAATATGGAGCCTGAGTTGATAAGAGAGCTATTTGTGGTATCTACACCAGTTGGTTAGTCGATAGTAGCTAGACGAGTCTATCGGAATTATAGAGTTAATTTGTAACCATCATACCCTAGCGGATCTGGTAGAGTTAGAAATGGTTGATTTTGATATTATTATGGGCATGGATTGTCTGGTATTGTGCTACGCTAATGTGGATTGTCGAACAAAGATTGTTATATTTTGGTTTTCAAGCGATCCAGTCCTTGAATGGAAGGGTAATACTGTGATGCCAAAGGGTAGGTTTATTTCATACCTTAACGCAAGAAAGATGATTTCCAGAGGTTGTATATACCATTTTGTTCAGGCCAGAGATGTCGATGCTGTACCACATACCCTTCAATCAATTCCGGAGGCTAATGAGTTTCGTGATGTATTTCCAGATTAACTCCCAGGCCTTCCTCCCAAGAGGGAGATTGAGTTCGGTATAGATGTGTTGCCAGACACTCAGCCAATATCTACCCCTCCTTATAGAATGTCTCTAGCTAAATTGAAAGAATTAAATCAGAAATTAAAGGATCTGCTTGAGAAAGGCTTTATTAGGCTCAATATATCCCATTGGGGTGCATCAGTATTGTTTGTACAAAAGAAAGATGGCTCGTTGCGAATGTGTATTGACTATCGGCAGCTGAATAAAGTCACTAAAAGAGTAAGTACCCTCTTCCCAGAATTGATGACTTGTTTGATCAGTTACAGGGTGCAAAATGTTTTTTTCAAAGATCGACCTAAGGTCAGTGTACCACTAGCTGAGGGTCAAGGAGAAGGACGTTTAGAAAACGGCTTTCAGAACAAGATATGGGCACTTTGAGTTCTTAGTAATGTCATTCGGTCTCACAAATGCATCATCGACATTTATGGATCTAATGAACATCGTGTTTCATCCATTTTTGGATGTATTTGTGATAGTATTTATAGATGATATTTTGGTTGATTCTCACTCCGAGGCGGAGCATGCAGATCACTTGCGGATAGTACTACAGATGTTTCGGGATTTTAAGTTGTATGCTAAGCACTCCAAGGGTGAGTTTTGGTTGAACTCAGTGGATTTCCTTGGTCATATAGTGTCAGATAAAGGTACAAGAGTTGACACTCAGAAGATGGAAGCGATGAAGAATTGGCCGAGGCCCACGACTCCAATAGAGGTTCATAGCTTTTTAGGCTTAGCCGGCTATTATAGGAGGTTTGTGGCAGGATTTTATACTATATCAGCACCATTGACAAGGTTGACTTAAAAAGCCATAAAGTTCAAGTGGTCCGATGCCTGTGAGTAGAGTTTCCAGGAGTTAAAGGAAAGACTAACATCGACACCAGTTCTTACTCACCAGACGGTCCAGAAGGCTATGTTGTGTATTGTGATGCTTCGGGAATAGGTTTGGGATGCGTTTTGATGTAACATAGTAATGTGATTGCCTATGCTTCACGGTAAAATTGAGGAAGCATTAGAAGAACTATCTGACGCACAATTTGGATTTAGCCGCGGTGGTCTATCCATTGAAAATTTGGTGGCACTACTTGTATGGTGTTCATGTAGACATGTTTAAGGATTATAAGAGTCTGTAGTATATATTTAAGCAGAAAGAGTTGAACTTGAGACAAAGAAGGTGGCTTGAATTATTGAAGGATTATGATGTAGACATCTTATACCATCGTGGTAAAGCTAATATTGTAGCGGACGCGTTAATTCGCTAGTCTATGGTCAACTTGATGCCGGTGCGAGCTGATAGGAAAATGTTAATAAGAGAAGTCCATTAGTTAGCTAGGTTGGGAGTCCGATTAATGGTTTTAGAAGATGGTGGCTTGGTGATTCAAAATACATCAGAGTCGTCCCTCGTATCGGAAGTTAAGGAACGTCAGTGAGAAGACCCCATTTTAGGAAAAATTAGAGAGGGTATTCAACAAAAGAAGACCACAACCTTTGAGATTGACAAAAGTGGGGTTTTTAGGCACCAGGGCTATTTGTATCTTCCAAATGTAGCGGGATTACGAGGCAAGATTAGGAAGGAGGTCCATTGCTCATGATATTCCATTCACCCTGGATCTACTAAGATATAACAGGATCTCAAAGGTATGTATTGGTGGAATGACATGAAGAGGAACATTTTGGAGTTTGTATCTCGGTGTCCTAATTGTTAGCAAGTAAAAGTAGAGAACCAAAAGCCCGACGACTTAACTCAGAATATTGAGATCCCGATGTGGAAATGAGAGATGATTACTATGGATTTCATTATGGGTTTACCTCGCTCTTATCATAAGTTTGATTCTATTTCGGTGATTGTTGATAGCCAAATCAGCACATTTCCTGGCGGTCAAGACTACCTACACAGTCGAGGACTACGCGAAGTTATACGTTAAGGAGATTGTTCGCCTTCATAGTGTCCCTATTTCTATTATATCTAAATGAGGTGCACAGTTCATAGCTAATTTCTGGCGATCATTTCAAAAAGGTTTGGGCACTCAAGGTAATCTTAGCTCAACTTTCCACCCTCAGACAGACGGGCAGGCCAAGCGTACAATTCAACGCTCGAAGACATGCTATGAGCTTATGTATTGGACTTCAAGGGAAGTTAGAATGATCATCTACCCCTTATTGAATTTGCGTACAAAATAGTTATCATGCTAGTATCAAAATGGCTCCATATGAAGCATCATATGGACGAAATTATAGATCTTTTATCGGATAATTCAAAGTAGGAGAATCAGAATTATTTGGGCCTGACCTAGTGCACCAAGCCATAGAGAATGTGAAGCTTATCCAAGAATGACTGTTAACTGCTTAGAGTCGTCAGAAGTCGTATTCAGATGTGCGACGACGAGACCTAGAGTTCTAAGTGGATGATTGGGTCTTCTTGAAGATTTCTCCTATAAAGGGTGTAATGACATTGGGAAAAAGGAAAAGCTCAGCCCAAGGTACATTGGGCCATATCACAAAATTCGACGAATAGGTCAAGTGGCTTACGAATTGGACCTGCCTCCTGAGTTAGAATTTGTTCATCCGGTCTTCTATGTTTCTATATTGAGAGCGTGTATTGGAGATCCTTCCCAGATTATGCCAATTGACGATGTGAAAGTTACATATGACTTATCATATGAAGATGTTACTATTGCTATCCTAGATCGTCATGTCTGGAAGTTGAGGACTAAAGAAGTAGCCTCCGTGAAGGTTCTATGGAAAAATAAGAATGTAAAATAGATGACATGGGAAGAGGAAAAGGAGATAAAGTATAAGTATCTCCACTTATTTCAGACTAAGTCCGATGTTGTGTGAAGCATAACCTGACCTAGAGCTGGCGTATGGATACATGAGCTGAGTTCCCACGTTAGATAGTTATGTTTGATGAATGGGGGCCACGTGAAGTCCAATGATATGTATATGTTGTTGTATGGACGTCTGAGGAAAGTTTAGATATCTTCTACTCACCGATAGGGTTTGGATAATCCCATTTATAAGGGAAATTCGGTCAAAAAAATTTGGAAAACATTGAGGATCAATTGGTCCCTAATGTATACTTCCCATTCGAGGACGAATGTTCCTAAAGGGGAGATGATGTAACACCCCGTAGTTTAGCCTTAGGATACATCGGGGTAAACACACATAAGTTTAATGAGATTGAGGTCATTCTTGAAGTTATAGAAGATTCATATCAATGTTGAACATGTTACGCGGCGATTAGAGGTTAAACGAATTAGAGAAATAAGTTTCGTCAAAGTTCAGAATATGGAGCAGGTTATAAAGACCGTATAGAATTTTGGCCATTGCATCAAAAGCTCAGTGTATAAATGGGCGAAGTCTCAAAACAATTTAGGATTTAACAAGTGTGATGACGGGGATTAATAATAATAGTTTGTATGTCCCAAAAGTGGTAATGGACTAATGCTATATCACATGATTATGATAATAAGTATGTGAAGGGTGTTAAAATGATTAATATTTAGGTGAATTGAGATTAAGAATTAATTAAGTGGATAAGTGTAATTAGTGGAAGACAAAGAGGGATATAGTGAATTAGCATGGGATAAGTGTCATATATAGTAATTCCACGTGTAACATGGATATTAGATTATAGTGACTAAGATTTAAAAGTGATAAGGTGGCATCTAGGCACTAATCTATTAATTGAGGTAATTAAGAAGGGGAGAATTATGTGTATAGTACATATCCATCTAATACTAGGATGTTTCCAACACATTATTTCACTTGGGACAACTTCAGTTGAAGGAACTAACACGTACAACAAACAATTCACTTTGACATTTCCATTTTGACTTTACCACTTCATACAACAACAATTTTTGTTTGGGAGAATTCAATTGAAAGAATAAGTTTGGTTTTCACCTTGAGAGAGAAATGTATCCTTGGAGAATTAATAGAAAATTCCAGCAAATTCTTGTTATCTTCGGATCAATCAATTAAGGGTAATTGCTCATGGTTTGTAGTTCCTTTTGGGAACTCTCAGCCAAACTTCTTTTTGGTAGAGAATTTATAATTCTTCTACAAGAATTTTAAGACCTCACGTGTGCAAGTAAGGTTTTTCCATCCACTTATTGAGATTAACGAGCGGGTTGTGGTGACGATTAAAGTGGAACATATATAAGGTATGTTAAGGCTAACTCTTCATTCTTTTGGCATGACCCATATGTAAGAGAAACGTAAACGAATGTCCGTCAAAGTAATTCTACTCTTGAAAGCTAGAAATGTATATGTCCTTCAGTTTGTTGAAGAAGTTTATTGATTAATGTATATCTTGTCTTATTGACTCATAATGAGAGGTCAATTTATATGTTAGTTCCATAATGTTAATCAGAGGTACAACGACCTTACGTCACTCCGATAGACTCATAGTGTCTTATTATCATTCATGCATTATATACATGAATAAACCTTGACCTCAAAGGTGTTATATACACTACTAAATGGTATGCATTATATGTATGTATAGGGTATGGGAAAATGGAAGGCGTTATATACGCACCACTACCTGATCAGCTGGTATATGATGATAATTATGCCCACAGAGGCTGATATGATATGATGGGGTGCCCACAGAGGCTGATATGATATGATGGGGTGCCCACAGAGGCTTGATGACGTTATATACGCATATATATGTTTGACCAGGCATTATATACGCACATATACGACACTTATACATATTATGGCCCTCATAGGTATTCAGTACAAGTTGATTCTCTCTTGTCTCATGTTATTTTCATGCCCTACATACTCGGTACATTCTTCTTACTAACGTCCCTTTGGTCGGGGGATGCTGCGTTTCATGCCCGCAGGTTCAGGTAGACAGCGATGGACCGCACCAGTAGGTTTCCTATTCAACTCATATTGGTCTACTCTACTTGTTCTAGAGTTGTAGTCTAGTCTTGGTACTATATTTTTATATACATATGGGTATGGCAGGGCCTTGTCCCAACCTTATGATATCATGTTCTCCAGTATAAGCTTGTAGTCAATTATGATATAGTCAGATGTTATGTGGCCTCCTCGGCCTATGTTTTTGTTGTATAGTTATCTAATGGTAGCCTTGTTGGCTCGTACGGTCATGTCCAGCTTACTTATATGCCTTGTCGGTCTTGAATCATTTTAACTTATTATTTTATATACGGTTATGTGGTGAGTGTTTGTCTAGTGGTGCTCTGCAAGTAAGGTCCATGTTCCTATCATGGCCCTCCGATTTGGGTCGTGACACGAGGAATCCGACCATACGTACCTCTTAGGGTCCTAAGACAGTTTGGAAGGGAATAGGTAATTCCTCAAATAGGGAATATGGGGAAATATGTGGTTGACTATGAGGACGACAAGATCAGAGGAGTTGTCGATATTGTCCAATAGTGGAATGGCCGAATCAGATGTGGTCCAGAGACTTTAGCCGACAATCCCCTTCACTAGGTAATGATGAAGACTATGTAGACTGGCTGAGAATGCATTTGCAAGGTACCCTCACAGTAGGGCCCAACCTCTACAAATCCAGATAGGATCAAGACTCAAAGGCTGAGATCAAAACCCGCCCCATTAAGAGACAAATGAATGATCGAGATGCCAAATATTTGGAGAGGATACAGTATGACTAAACCGTGATAGCCAGCTTAACCTAGGAGGTAGACTTCACTAACGAGTGTCTCAAGGATTTAGACGCTCGTATGAGGGAGGCTATGGATGACGCTGCACAGATGACCCCTATAGAGAAGGGTCAGTGGGTTAGTTCATTTCTGGTATCTACTCATCTTAGGATCCAGTCCACCCTTCGAAGGGCAAATTGAGCCCGGACTGACAGAGCTTCATCATCAGCCACATGAGGAGTCTTTTTCTTCTTTCATTCATGCTTTGTAACCCATCGGAGAAGATATTATTATTATTAATGAAGTGATTATGGGGAAATGACTTTAATTAACATTTGGCACATTAATGTTTCAAAACGATTAGAAGGACTTTGAGAAACGAGGTATAGGAACACAAATATTATAACTGTTTATATGTTTCTGTGATATAAACTGCTTACGTGTTTTTATGTGTTCCGTCTAGAACTTTTGGTTCTAACTTCAAAGTCGCACTAAAAGAAGTGTAGAACATCAAGGTCTTCAATGGGATAAAAGCTTCCAGACTGGCAAACACTAGCTCCCAGGTCCTCCTAACTTATGCACCTATTTTTTGCTTACAAAAAGTGCTTATACCACAAAAGCCAGCCTGGACATGACATCGATGAATGTGTGGCTTTCTAGAGAAGAGTCGTCAGAAAGATTGACGAGAAAGTCATTCGCAACTTGTGGGGACCTCACTCCCTACTAGTCCATGACTCTATTATGCCTGGTGAAGGAATTACCACGGACACACAGTTCTAGCGTTATGACTTCACTGCCTTTGAAGATTCGTACGCCGATATTTTCTCACTTTTGTTCCGCACCGGTAAGTTCATTCATTCAATACCACCTGAAACTCTTCACATGCACTTCGAGAACGAAGATATGCTTGTACCATTCAGGGGATCCTGGACACGACATCGAGGAGTGTGAAGCCTTTGAATTTGAGCTGGAGCATTTAGTTAACACTGGATAGATCTGGCCCGAGATACAAGGTTGTTTTTAGAAAAGCCGCTGGGAAATGCGTGGTTGTATGGATGACGACCCACCATGGCTTTGAGGAAAAGTCATATTTTGAGTAGTTTAGGCATCCCCATTTTTAGCTTTCAACCAAATGTTATCCCTCTCCCACTTTTTGTAAATGAAATCACATCCGACCTGATGTCCCAATGAGGGATACGTAGAAAGCCCATATCGAGGCTGGTCAGGGAAAGATTAAGATTCGGGTAAAATAAATTAAGATATAATTTCTATGTGACCCGAACTACGGAAGGGCCTGATTTTTCGAGGAGGGATACGTAGGCAGTCTATTTAAGACTCATCCCATGTATTATATAAATAATAATTTCCCCCTTTATAGGATAGTCTGTGGTTCAATGACGGTGTGGTAGCAAATCAACCACAAACCTTCAGACCGAAACCCTAAAAAACCAAAATTGGCCAAATGATGAAAATACCCCTAAAATGGAAAAATCAATCAAGAGTTATGATCGAATACATGAGTCTATGTGCTTTGTATGCAACTTACATGTGATATCTTGCATTTATGGTTTTTGACTAATGTACTAACGTCATTTGCTTTAGAGTTGTTTTCTTCTTACAGAAAAAGGTTAATCCGTTGTAGTACACTGGCATACTTTACTAGATCTAAAGCCGTCGTAACATCCCTAAACCAAGAAAATCAAACAAACATGACTGGTACTCCCGAGGATGCTCTGAACAAGAATGCTCTGATTAAGGAGGATGTGCGTCAAGACCTCCAGAATGCCTCGCACTCCGAGGACGTGACCACTCTGCTGTTCAAGAAAGTCACCGACCTCCAGGAATAGGTCGCGAGAAATAAAGAAATCAACGCTGCCAGAGAAGCAGCTTCTGTTGAGGTACGAAGACCTCCACCACCATTTCCATCTCTGAATTCGCCCGTACTCGAACACTTCCCAAACACCCATACTGGTACTTCATACCAAACACAACCTCCAATAAATGCCACCCACATAGTTGGGGATTCTAATTCAAGCCTGCTTTTTAGGCACCACTTTCTTATGCTAATCCAGCATCCACCAAAATGCTACTACCCATGCTATGTCCAGAGCCGCGGGAACTCCTAAAAGTCGCCCTGCTTACCTCACTTTATCCTTCCATGATCTAATCACTCTCATTGAATCTTCGCCAGAATTGGACCACTACGAGGAGATGGAAAGGGCCTGGAGGGCCAAGCAGGACCAAAGGGACAAAGAGATAGAATAGAAAATGATGAATCTGTTCGAGAAAGCTAACAAAGGCTCTCGCAAAGCGCCGAGATTGAGATATGAAGACCTATGCATGCACCCATATTTTGATTTTCCGGAGGGCTTCAAAGTTCCCAAATTTGAACTCTTCAGTGTCACAGGAAACCGCAAGGCTTATATGAGAGCTTACTGCGACCAACTGGTCGGTGCCAAAAGAAATAAAGCATTGATATTAAGGCTCTTCAGCTGAAGCCTCACAGGAGAAGTATCTGAATGGTTCACGGTGCAAGATATTAGCCACTGGGACTCATGGAAAGAATGGAGAAAGCCTTCATGGATAAATTCTTATTTAACATGGAAAATATACATGACCGCTACATTTTGGAGAAAATTAAGCACAAATTAATAGAAACCTACCGCGAGTATGCAAGTAGGTGGAGGGCCGAAACTGCCCGAGTACAACCTGCAATGAGTGAGGAAGAACTGGTTTCAATGTTCATCCAATCTCAGGAATTAGACTGCTACGATAGAATGCTGACAATGGCTGGAAGGCCGTTTGCCGATTTGGTAAGAATGAGAGAGGTGATTGAAGATGGCCTCAAAACTGGAAAGATTGTCAGCATTGTCAACAAATTTGGCATATCAAGCTCCACTGGAGCCGCAAATAAGAAGAAAGAAGATGTGGCAAATGTCTCTTACACCCCTAGTCTGAGGAGTCATAGAAAGGAAGCACCGGAATCATCCTTCAACACATATCAATCTCCTCCTCCGAGCAATTACATACCATCACCCTACAACCTTGTGTTAATATACTATGCACAACCCAACTAACAATCTCCACAACCAAATTACCAAACACCTATACCAACCTACCAAGCTCCATCTCTAAATTATCACATTCCCACGCCCACATATCAAGTGCCTCAAAACTAGAAAAATTACCACAATCAGCCACCTCCAGCCACATACGATTTACCACGTCTAAATTTTGAGAAGAAGCCTCCTCGAATATTCACTCCACTTTTAGAAATGAAAATAAGTCTGTTCACCAAATTAAACGTCGTCGGTCTCATCAAAGTTGTGTCGCTGAAGCCGGCCAACCAAGGGAGTCACTTTTATAAACCCAACCAAACTTGTGTATTTCTGAGGGGAATGAGAATTTGACGGAAGACTGCATCAATCTAAAGCACAAGTTGCAAGATCTGATTGACAAATCAGAAATCATCTTGGAGGTCGCAGTGCCGAACGTGAATATAAATCATTTTCCATATCATGGTACTAATCATATACACATGATTGAAAGGGAAGAAGATTTGGAGGTAAGCCAATCGTTGGCCCAAGAAGGTATTGAAAGTCTGGAGTGCACGTTGCCTCTCTCATGCTGCAAGAGCGTTGCAAATTCAAAATATTGATCCCAACTCTAAAGAAGCCATTCGTGATTCAACTACCACAAGTAGTTATTCTATCTCCCAGAAAAGAACTCACAGCCGTTGCTCAGGGAATGACGAGATCAGGAAGGTGTTATGCTTCCGAAAAACAGGAGAAAGAAGTGCCACGCAAAGAGACCCACTAAGGAAGGCCCATCAAAGATGGGGAGGCCGAGGATTTTTAGTGCAGGATGAGGCAAAAGGTTACTCCATTGTAGAATACCTACAGAAAACATCGGCTAGAATTTCAGTGATGTCACTACTTTTGAGCTCTACACAACATCATCAAGCTTTGATGAAGGTGCTAGATAAAGTCCACATTTCGGTAGGGACAAGTAATGAAACATTGGCCGACATAGTAGGCCACGTCATCAGGGCACATCAGATTTCATTCATTGCTGATGAATTTCTAAAAGAAGGAATGACTCATAACAAGGCTCTCTATGTCACTATCGAGTGTAGAGACAAGGTTATCTCCCAAGTACTTATCGATAATGGGGTTGGACTCAATATATGCCCTGTATCAACACTGAAGCAGTTAGGCTATGATATTGTTAAGATACGTTAGAGTCATACCAATGTGAGAGCTTTTGATGGAGCACAACGTAACCCCGCAGGTGAAGTAGACCTCAACATACAAATGGGGCCCACCAAATTCACCACTGTATTTCAAGTCATGGACATCAGTGACAACTACAATCTCCTCTTGGGAGACCATAGATATATATGACCAAAGCTATGCCATCATCCTTCCACCGATAAATGAAGTTTGTCTGGGAAGACCATGAGGTCGTAGTCCATAGAGCGGGTAATATTCACAACGATCTCAACAACTTTATACCCGTAATAGAAGTAGTCCCAACAGATATGAACTTCTATGTAGTGGAACTTATGGGATATGACCACCGAGGGAACGATGAAGAAATCCTGATGCCGACGGCCTACAAGATGGTCGCCGTAATTACGCTAAAAATGAGTTCAATCCCATCAAAGGTTAAGGACGAGAGCTCCAACGCATCTGAGAACCAGTGTCAATTTCGGGTAATGAGTATCACTTCGACCTTGGATAATACCGAGTTCTAAAGAAGCCTTTAATGCTAAACAGAAAAAAGAGAGGTCTTCTACAGATGAGAAAGCCTTTCCCGGGTTTGTACTAGTCATTTTCACTAAGCATGCCCATACACAATGGTGGAGACCCAGAATAAGGTTTGGGAATGTTATTCCAAAAGGAAATAGTGTACCGCTATACTAGAGGAATGCTTCAGAGCACTCACAATCCACGACGCTGATCCAGACGAGCAACTGTCCAACTGGACCTCTATCCTACTATTCGCTCCTTGGTAGAGAGAGAATTTTAATTTTTTCCCAAAATCATTTGAGGCCCGAACACCTACCATTTATGTCTTTACTTTATTACGTATTGTTAAAAAACTAGAATGACTCGACGTTGATCCGAGTAAGGACCACAGTTTATAATTTTTACCAAATTAATGAAATGCCTCAGTTTATGCAAAAACAACTTCTTTATTTAATTATTTATCTATATATAACATGCGTTTACACACTAATGATGCTTTGCCTTATTTTTCAGTAATAATATTAAAACAACTCATAATATCATGACACGTCTTGAGACGAGCGAGACAAATGATACAGACGACAAAGAATATGAGGAATATGATGAAGAGGTAGTATTACTAGAAGACCTCGTGGACGAGGAAGATCAATATGAGAATAGGCAGACACCTAATTTGGATGAGACATAAGCGATTAACATCGGTAGATGAGAAAAAGGTTAAGGAAACCAGGATAAGTGTGCATTTGAACACACCCATAAAAGAAGAATTAATAAATCTGGTGAAAGAGTACGTCGACTTATTCACATGGTCATATGCAGATATGCTCTGATTGAGCATAGACATCATAGCTCACAAGCTACACATCAACGAGGAATTCACTCCGGTAAAACAAAAATATTAACAATTCAAGCCTGATCTCGGCATAATAATCAAGGATAAAGTCGAGAAACAGATAAAGTCAAGGGTGGTGGAAGTAACTCCATACCCTACATGGTTGGCCAAGATTGTGCCAGTATCAAAGAAGGACGGAAATATCAGAATTTGTGCGGACTACCGAGATCTCAATCGAGCTAGTCACAAGGATTACTTTCCACATATAAATATTCTTATACTCATCGATAATTGTGCAAAGCATGAATTACAGTCAATTGTGGATTGATTTGCCAGTTACCATCAGATTCTGATGAGCTGAGATGATACTCAGAAAATGGCATTCATTACTTCGTGGGGAGTATATCATTACCGTGTAATGTGGTTCAGCCTCAAGAATGATAGTGTCACTTATATAAGGGCAATGACTGCCATATTCCTTGACATGATGCATAAAGAAATCAAAGTCTACGTGGATGATGTCATAATCAAGTTGCGAGAAGGCTTCGACCATATCATACACTTGCAAAAGTTCTTCGACAAACTCCACAAGTTCAATCTGAAATTGAATATGGCCAAGTGCGCAGTTGGAGTGCCTGCCATAAAATTGTTATGATTCATAGTCAGTCGCAGGGGCATAGAGCTAGATTCCACGAAAATCAAAGCCATTCAAGAGCTTTCACCGCCAAAAACTAAGAAGGATGTCATGAGTTTCCAAGGAAGGCTAAACTACATTGGGCGCTTCATAGCGCAGACTACAGTGATCGTAGAGCCCATCCTTAAGTTACTGAAATAGGACGAACCCACTAAGTGGACGGATGAGTTCCAGAAAGCTTTTGACACCATTAAGAGATACATCTCCAATCCACCAGTCTTGGTTCCTCCCAGGTTGAGGAGCCCATTATTGTTTTATTTATCTGTGTCAGACAATGCATTTGGATGCATGTTGGCACAACACGACGAAACAGGAAAGAAAGAACTTCTGGTAATTTAAAAACTGAGGAATCGACACGGGTAATCTACTATCTCAGCAAGAAGTTCACCGCCTGTGAGTCAAGATACACTATGGTGGAAAAGACATGCTGTGCTCTAACATGGATAGCGCAACAATTGAGAAATTACATGTCGGTGTACACTACTCATTGATATCCAAGATGGATCCCCTGAAGTACATTTTTCACCAGCCTATGCCTATAGGGAAATTGGCTAAATGGAAAATGCTCATGAGTGAGTTCGACATCAAATATGTGGTCCAAGAAGTTGTCAATGGACATGCATTGGCTGATTTGCTAGTCGAAAGTCCGATCAACGAAGAGTTCGCACCATTAATGACGTATTTACCAGACGAGGATGTAATGGCAATCGTTCAGGGTGGAAAATGTTCTTCGATGGTGCCAAAACTACAAAGGTTCAAGGATAGGAGCAGTTTTGTTTTAAAGGCGGATCAACATTACCCGATGGCAGCTAAGCTCAAATTCCAATGCACAAACAACATGGAAAAGTACGAAGCTTGCATTCTAGGTATTCGCATGGCCATCAATAGGGATGTACATGAACTCATGGTAATAGGAGACTCAGATCTACTGATTTACCAGGTTCGAGGGGAATGTGCCACTAAGAATGAGAAGATTATGCCATATGTCAACATCGCACAGAGATTGTGCAATATATTCAAAAAAACATAACTCAGGAAAATGACGAGGGCTCAGAATGAGTTCGCGATGCTCTTACAACCATAGCATCCATGATACAACACCCTAAAAGCTGTCACATTGATCCGTTGGAAATCAGCATCAGGGAAAAACATGCCTACTTTTCCTATGTGGAAGCAGAACCCGACGGTAAACTATGGTATGTTGACATAAGCACATAACTGGAAAATGGGTAGTATCCCGAGAACATAACAGCCAATCAAAAGAAGACCATTAGAAAAATGGCCAATGGTTTCTTCCTGAACAAGGGAGTACTCTATAGGAGGACGCTCAATTTAGGGCTACTCAGATGTGTCGATGCCGCAGAGGCTACAAAGCTATTAGAAAAGGTACACGCTAGGACTTGTGGACCTTACATAAATAGGTTTTTCTTAGCCAAAAATATCTTAAGGGATAGAAGAGGTAAATGCTAGGACTTGTGGACGTCACATAAATGGGTTTGTCTTAGCCAAAAAGATCTTAAGGGCAGGCTACTACTGGATGACAATGGAAACTGACTGTAGCCGATTTATGTAGAGATGCCATCAATTCCAAATCACGAAGATCTGATCAAGGTCCCTCTAAACGAGCTTAATGTCATAAGCTTACCTTGGCCATTTATAGCCTAAGGCATGGACGTCATTGGGCCCATAGAGCCATCAGCATCTAACGGATACCACTTCATCCTAGTTGCCATAGACTACTTTACAAAGTGGGTTGAAACTACTTCTCACAAGTTAGTAACAAAGAAAGTGGTAGCTGACTTTGGAAGGAACAACATTATATGCCAATTCGACATCCCAAAGTCGATCAAAATAGATAATGGAGCAAATTTGAACAACCATTTGATAAAAGATATCTGTGAAAAAATTTGTATCACTCATCGAAATTCGACCACATATAGGCCACAAATGAAACCGTAGAGGCAGCAAATAAGAACATCAAGAGAATCTTAAGGAAAATGACCGACAACTACTAGTGTTGGCATAAACAACTTCCATACGCATTTCTAGGATATCGAACAACCACCCGGACCTCTACTGAAGCAACTCCATACTTGTTTGTCTAAGGCATGAAAGAAGTGATACCAACTGAGGTAGAGATACCCTGTCTCAGAATCATACAAGAAACATAACTGGACAACGAAAAGTGGGTTAGAAAGAGATATGAACAACTGGCTCTAATCAACGAGAAAATGATGGTTGTCGTATGTCACAATCAACTCTATCAACAGAGAATGGCACAAGCCTTTAACAAGCGGGTAAGAGCCGAGATCTTCCAAATAGGACAATTGGTACTCAAGTGCGTGTTTCCATACCAAGACGAGTATAAGAAAAAGTTCGCACCCAACTAGCAAGGGCCCTACTTGGTGCGGAAGGTACTGTCAGGAGGAGTTATCATCCTCGCATAAATGGATGGCCATGAATGGCCCAAAGCAATCAACTCAGACGCAATAAAGTGTTACTATATGTGAAGACATGCCCCCCAAGTTTGTAATCACCTTTTACTAGTAATCACATTTCTTTTACTTGTAAGAACATTTTACTTTTTCAGGTACTGTCAGGAGGAGCTGTCATCCTCACAGAAATGGATGGCCAAGAATGTCCCAAAACAATCAACTCAGACGCAATAAAATGTTACTATACGTGAAGACACGCCCCCAAGTTTGTAATCACATTTTACTTGTAATCGCATTTCTTTTACTTGTAATAACATTTTTCTTTTTATTGTAATCTCACTTCTTTATTTGTAATTACATAAGAAAAAACCAAATCATTCATTGTATGAACTACGCGAGGACCTGATTCCCAAAATGGAATATGTAGGCGTCTATTTCAAACTCGACCGCTTTATTAGAAAAATCCATATTGCCCTGTAATATGAACTACGTAATGATCTTAATTCCCAAAAGGGATACATAGGCGCTTTTCGAGCTCGGTCGCATTATTACAAAATTCAACCATATTTATTTTGAACTACATTTTGACCTGATTCCCAAGATGGGATACATAGGCGCTCTTCGAGCTCGGTCGCACCAAACAAAAAACCAAAGAAACCCCTAGAAAGCCTTAGAGATATCAAGAATTCGAAGAATCGCCTCATACAGTATAAACTGGGGCCGAATTTTTGAGTCTTCTAAAAAAATCCATCAAATAACTTGGCTCAAAGGACCAGCCAGTCCACGCTCATAAACTGGGTCAGAAGTTTTGAGAGGGACTCAAAATTTCCTTCAACGCAAATTGGTACGAGAATCAGCAGATCCAAATTTGCAACTGGGCAATTTTTCGAGGGGTCTAAAAAATTTCACCGAGAGGAGCAAAGAGTAAAAAAAAAAGCGCCGGAGATGGTCGAAGAGCCTCGCTCAAGCTAATATGTCATGACATGAGTTAACAATATTTTAAATATATAGAATATTTTAGTCAAAAATTCTGCATTTTAAAATAATTTCAAACATTTCCACTCAAAATAATTTTCTCTCATTATACCAAGACCAAAAAGGGTCATGGCCAGAAAATAGAGAAATAACACAACACGATTCGGCGGCACGGATCAACCGCATAGGAAACTAACATTTTTTTCTATAATTGCAGGTCACCGGAATGTCGCTAGGAGGACGACGTGTTTTTTCTACTAACTTGTTTGTTCATGAATGAGATAGGTACAACATCAACAAAAAACACAACTTCGACACCAGAAGTTAACTACCAGGCCCCGAGAGCCCCTGAAACAACAAAGACACAACACCAGGCCTGAGAGCCTAAAATGCATAAGGTAAAAAAGTATAACTCGACCATGCGAGTCCAAAGTCTGAGAGATGTAATTCCGACCAAAATGTGGAAGTCTTCACTCCAAGAGTCAGAATAATATAATTTCGGACGAAAGGCTTCAGTCTTCATTCAAAAGTCCGAGTGATGTAATTTCGGCCAAAAGGTCACATTCTTCACTCCAAGCGTCAGAATAATGTAATTCCGACTAAAAGGTTGCAGTCTTCATTCAAAAGTCCGAGTGTTGTAATTCTAGCTGAAAGGTTGCAGTCTTCACTCCAAGCGTCAAAATGATGTAATTCTAGTCGAAAAGCTGTAGGTTTCATTTAAAAGTCCGATGTAATTCCGGCTGAAAGGTTGCAGTCTTCACTCGAAGTGTCAGAATGATGTAATTCTAGCTGAAAGGTTGCAGTCTTTATTCAAAAGTCTGAGTGATGTAATTCAGGCCAAAATGTTGCAGTCTTCACTCCAAGTGTCAGAATGATGTAATTCTGGCTGAAAGGTTGCAGTTTTCATTCCAAAGTTCGAGTGATGTATTTCTGGCCGAAAGGTGACAGTCTTCACTCTAAATGTTTGAATGATGTAATTCTGGTCAAAAGGTTGCAGTCTTCATTCAAAAGTTCGAGTGATCTAATTTCTACCGAAAAGTCGCAGTCTTCACTACAAGCATAAGAATAATGTAATTTCGACCGAAAGGTTGCAGTCTTCATTCAAAAGTCCGAGTGATGTAATTCTGGCTGAACGGTTGCAGTTTTCACTCTAAGTGTCAGAATAATGTAATTCCGGCTGAAAGGATGCAATCTTCATTCAAATGTCTGAGTGATGTAATTTGACCGAAATGTTGCAGTCTTCATTCTAAGTGTTAGAATGATATAATTCCGGCCGAAAGGTTGTAGTATTAATTCAAAAGTCTAAGTGATGTAATTCCGGTCCAAAGGATGTTGTCTTCACTCCATGTGTCAGAATGATGTAATTGCGGCCAAAAGGTCATAGTCTGCACTCCAAGCATCAGAATGATGTAATTTTGAATGAAAAGTTGCAGTCTTCATTCAAAAGTTCGAATGATGTAATTTTATCTGAAAAGTTGGAGTCTTCACTCCAAGTGGCAGAATGATGTAATTTCATCCAAAAGGTTGCAGTCTTCATACAAAAGTTTGAGTGATGTAATTCCGACTGAAAGGTTACAGTCTTCACTCCAAGTGTCAGGTGATGTAATCCTATTCCAATGGCCGCAGTCTTCATCCCAAAGTGCGAATGATGTAATTATGGTCAATAGTCACAATCTTCATTCCCATAGAATCATACTACATCACAGGAACAACAACATCTATCAATAAGTCCACAAAGCCGACAGAGCCAGATGGTGTCGCATGTGACATACACTCGAACAAACACTCCCCAGCAATTTAACAAAGTCAGACGATGTCGCAGGTGGAATCTTCTCAAGTCAAACAATTCAACAAAGCCAGACGGTGTGGCAAGTGGCACCCGCTCAACAAAATCAACAGAGCCAAATAGTGTCGGAGGAGGCGTCCACTCGAAAGAAATCACCTAGCAACGTACAACAAACAAATCCACGCAGGTATGAAAAATATAAAAAATAATAATTAACACACTGGTCTTAGCATATGGAAACAGGGCAGATCTACCAAAGGTGGGAAGCATATGGACAAGATCCAGATACATGCAAAGCAAACATGGAACTTGTTCTTGGGCAGTCGGTAAAAAATATGTGTCAATGAGAGTCAAGCTCTCTGCACATGAACTTGAATATCACTCCGCACTGACCTCGCTCACAAATCACGAAGTTTTTATTTTTTAAAACCCATAACTGGTCGGCCATATACCGAAATGGTCAAAAGGATTCCTGCATAAGGAATACCCTTTTCAAGCCATTGAGTCGAACTACAAGTGATCTAATTCCTGAAAACAAGGGATATGTAGGTCACTGAATCTCCGAGGATCAATCACATTCCAACAAGAGTCATAAACTAATTCAATAGAACAGATAAATGTGCTAATTTAAGCTATTACAAGTATAGTCGTTTAAGAGACGTTTCATTATATTTTTGTTCATTAGTAAGATCATACCTAAAAGAAGGAATAATCCTTACATACTTTGTTGCCTTAGCTATACGGATCTCGCGAGTCCTCTTATACTTTACGTATGACTATCTCAACAAACTAATGATTTGTATTAACGACAGATTCACAACTCATAAGAAAACTCGCTTAGACTTTTATCGAACATTTAGTGTGCATAGAATTTATATAATCTTCTATAGCTCAACCTCTACATATATTAACACTACAACCTTCTTCATTTACTCCTCGATCTCCATAACAAAATCAATAACCCAACAATTTCATACTACACTCTTAGTTCATACAAAATAGCCCAACAACATCCAACAACAAGGCTCAAGGTTTGAAGAACTTATTCTACAAGATCTTCCAACAATCATCCATCTAATCATATGTATAAACTTGAGAACATGAAGTTGAAGATGAAACTTACCTCCAATCACAAGAATAACTCCAATTTTGAGATTACTTCACTTCAAAGGATCCTCCAAATTCAACACAACGGGGAGATGAACGATCTAATGATAACCATGGGATTCCTTACATTGGGTTTGCTTAGTTAACCTTTGTTTTTGGTCTAAAATCATGAGAGACCTTTTAGAGGGAGTTTAGGAGATGTCTAGGGTTGGAAAATGAAATAATATGACAATAGGGTCGAAGTGGGTCTTTATGTAGGACGTTAGAAAAATCTGCACCAACTCATCTTGCGGCACTACCTGCGACTCATAGGAACTGCCTGCGTCTCACAGGCCATGTCGCATGACATGCCCCAAACTTCCCAAAAGCTCTATCAAACTCTGTAGCCTCTCTGCATCTCACAGACACTTCATGTGAGTCGCAGGTTGTGCTCTGCGATTCACAGAGTGCTTCGGATATTGGTATTTTGTTGAACTTTCATCGAAACTTACTTATGTTGATCTAATTAGTCTCAAACCTTCCTGAAACTTACTCAACACTTCCATAAAAATTATTAGTCCCTCAGAGGGATCTTACCACTTCTAAGCTTATGTCAGCTAGAATTATAATGACAATGATACATGAAATACGGGGTGTAAGATCCTTCCCCTCTTAAGAACATTCATCCTCAAATTTAGAGATAGCATAACTTAGAATTCTTACTCTTAGGATTCTTAAAATTTTGGCAGAGTTTCCTTTATAAACACAACTATCCAAAACCTGCCAAGCTGCCAGAAAATATATCTGATGCCATATAGGGCCATACAATAGCATAATACAATAATATTGGAATCACACGACCATATATCTATATAGAAATCAAGAAGGTTAACCATAACTTACCTCAACTATCGAGCGTCGTAGTCTGTGCTACATATGTCATATCTATATCAATGATATTGCATATACAAGGCATACAAGATAAGTTTCATATGAGGTAGGAATAGGTAAATTATATTGCACGAGTGTTAATATAAACTTGTAGTCTGAAACAAGTGAGGATATCTGGACTTCATGTCCTCCTCAACCTCCCGTGTTATTTCTTCTACATTATTATTCCTCCACAAAACTTTAACAGAGGCCACTTTTTTGGTTCGTAGCTTTTGGATCTGACGATCTAAGATAGCAACTGAAATCTCTTCATATAACAAATCCTACGTAATCTGAACATCCTCTACAGGGGTAATACGAGAGGGATCTCCTATGCACTTCCGAAGCATTGATACATAAAACATTGGATGGACTGCATCCAACTCTAGGTGTGATTCAAGCTTATAGGCCACCTGGACAACCCTCTAAAAAATCTTATACGATCTGTTATACCCGGGGCTAAGCTTGACCTTCTTTCCGAATCTCATCAAGCCCTTCATAGGTGATTTTTTCAGGAATAAACAATCGCTAACAACAAACTCTAGATCGCGGCGTTGAACATCTGAATAATACTTATGCCGACTCTGGGAAGTCAACAATCGCTCCTGGATTAACTTTACCTTTTCTACCACTTGCTGCACCAAGTCAAGTCCTAATAACTTTGTTTCACCCACTTCAAACCAGCCAATAGGAGACCTACATTTTTTACCATACATGGCTTCATATGGAGCCACCTTAATTCTAAAATGATAAATGTTATTATGTGCAAATTAGATAAGAGGAAAATGATCTTCCCAACTCCCCTCAAAGTCCAAGATGCAAGCTCGTTGCATATCATCGAGTGTCTGAATAGTCACTTGGCTTGTCCATCTGTCTGCAGATAGAAAGCCATACTGAGATTAACATGAGTATCTAAACCTTTCTGGAAAGATCTTCGGATGTTAGTTGTAAACTGGGAGCCTCTGTCAGATATAATGGGAATTGGAATCTCATGAAGCCAAACTATCTCTTTGACACACAACTTAGCATAATCTTCAATCGAATAAGTAGTTCTAACCGGTAAAAAATAGGCTGACTTTGTAAGACTTTCAATAATAACCCAGATAGAGTCAAACTATTGATATAATCGAGGCAAACCTATAATAAAATCTATATTGATATATCTCCTTTCACGTCGGAATCTCTATACTCTAAAGCAAACCCCTAGGTTTCTTATGCTCAACCTTGACCTTCTGGCAATTTTGATATTGAGCTACAAATTCTGCAATATTTCTTTTCATGTCATTCCACTAGTAAACCTGTTGAAGATCATGGTAGATCTTAGTAGAACCAGGATGAATAGAGTACCTGGACTGGTGAATCTCTGCCATAATCCGCTCTCGGAGTCCTCCAACATTAGGTACACACAATCCGCCTCTGTATTTACAAACCTAGTCATTTGACAACTCAAAAATCTGGTTCTTTTGAAAGGGAATCCCCTCTCTCATATTGATCAACTCTAGATCAACAAACTGCCTTGCTTTTACTTCAGTTACCACAGATAATTTCTCAACATTCTGAACTATAGCTCCTCCATCATCTGTGACAAATAATCATACACTCGAACTTGCTAACCAACATAAATCTTTGGTCATCTCCAGTTTATCAGCCTCTACATAACTCAGTCTACCCATAGACTTATGGTTCAAGGAATCAGCTACAACATTAGAGTTGCCGGGATGGTATAGGATATCAATATCATAGTCTTTCAGCAACTCGGGCCACCTTCTCTGCCTTATGTTCAACTCTTTTTGCCTGAATATATACTGTAAGCTCTTATGATCAGTAAAAAAATCAACATGAACTCTATATAGATAATGACCTCATATCTTCAGGGCAAATATAACAATTGCCAACTCAAGATCATGAGTCGAGTAATTCTGCTCGTGCTTTCTCAATTGTCTCAAAGTATATGCAATAACCTTGTCATGCTGCATTAGAACACAACACATGCCCACTCTAAAGGCATCACAGTAAACAACGTAACCCTCTGAACCTTCTGGAAGTGTCAGGACAGGTGCTAACATCAACCTATCTTTCAACTCTTGGAAACTCCTTTCACAAGCATCTGACCATTAAAACTTAGTTGCCTTATGAGTTTTCTTAGTCAATGAGGCAGTAATAGAAGAAAAACTCTCTACGAATCTCTAATAATAACTCTCCAAGCCCAAGAATTTACGTACCTCAGTAGGAGTCGTGTTCCTAGGCCAATTCCTTCTGGCTATCAACTTTAATTCCCTCGTCAGAAACTATATGACCAAGGAAGGCCACGAAATTCAACCAGAACTCACACTTAGAGAACTTTGCATACAACTCACGACTCTGAAGCATCTATAACACCGCTCCTAAATGGTCTCCGTACTCTGCCTCTGATCGAGAATACATTATAATGTCATCTATAAACACAATCACGAAAGATATCCAAAAATGGCTTGAACACCTGATTCATCAACCCATGAAAGCCGCTAGTGCATTAGTAAGACCGAAGGACATATAAGAAATTTAAAGTGACCATATATGGTCTTGAAAGCAGTGTTCAGAGTGTCTTTCTCCTTACCCTCAATTGATAGTATCTAGACCTAAGATCGATCTTCGAGAAATATTTACCGCCCTGCAATTGATTAAACTAGTCAATAATTTTTAGGGTGTGGATATTTATTCTTGATAGTAACCTTATTCAGTTGATAATAATGAATACACATTCTTAACGATCCATCTTTCTTACGAACAAAAAATATAGATGCGCCCCAACGGTGAAGTACTAGGCCAAATGAAACCCTTCTCTAACAAATCCTTCAACTGCGCTTTCAATTCTTTCAGCTCAGCAGAGGCCATTCTATAAAAAGTAATAGATAAAAGCTAGATGCCCGGAAGCACATCGATAGCGAAGTCAGTTTCTCTTTCGGGAGGACTACTCGGAAGATCATTAGGGAAAATATCTGGAAACTCATTAACAACCGGAACATACTAAAGGGTTGGAGGTCTTGCCTCCATCTCGTACTTGCACCAAATGATAGATATAATCTTTGGAAATCATCTTTCATGCCTTAAGGTAGGAAATAAACCTCCCCTTAGGCGTTGCCGAGTTACCTTTTCATTCTATAGCGGGTTCACCTGGAAAATTAAAATGAACAACCTTCATCCAATAATCTATATTAGCATAACAAGAGGCTAACCAGTCCATGATCATAATAACATCAAAATCAACCATCTCTAATTCATTTAAGTCATCTAGAATATGATGATGACAAATAACCACCTTACAACCCCGATACACCCGTCTGACTATTACTAACTTGCCAACTGGTGTAGATACTACAAATGACTTACTCAATAACAATGTGCTCTACCAAACTTGTCAACAATGAAAGGAGTAATATATGACAAAATGGAGTTGGGTCTATCAATACATACACATCAAGATAAGAGACATATAATATACTTGTAACAACATCAAGAGACGACTCTAGGTCATGTCGACCAAATAACGCATAGATACAGTTCTAATGACCACCTAAGTTAGATACTCCACCTTTACCTCTACTAGTCGATATCTTAGTACCCTGCCCAATAGGGCGTACAGATGAAGAAGAAGAAGCTGCAGATTAAGTCGTCTATGCCATACCACCTCCACATTTCATCGGATAGTTCTGCGTAATATGGTCAGGCAATCCATATGAATAACACAAGTCTAAACCCTGACGACATTTCCCCAAATAGGCTCTACCACATCAGTCACAATAGGGTAAAAGAGACCTTATCTGGCTAGAATATCCTCTATGTTACGGGCCTGGTGCCCGTGAACTCTGACCTGACCCAAAATAAATAACTCGATCACAATACTGGCCCTGAAACTAGAGTGGTGCACTGGCTGCCGAATACGATCATCGACTAGAAAACTATGGCCTAAAACCACATTTGAACTCTTCTGTATCACCTGCAGACCGTGCTCTCTTATGCTAGCCCCTATCACGCTCTTGGTTAGCCCATTGTTGCCTCTTACAATCCTCCAGGTTCTGTGCATAATCCTGAATATGAGAAATATCCATGCCCAGATTTAAAAAGTTGTAGTACACTCATTTACCAAATGCGGTCCCAAACCATTCATGAACCTATGCACCCGATCACTTATATTAGCTACGACCGCAGGGTCATATATGGCCAAAGAGTTAAAATGAAGAATATACACTAGTACAGTTATGTTACCCTGCTTAAAGTGTAGAAACCTATCATACCTTCCCGTCGGAGCTCGACTAATAGATAGTGTTGTAAGAAGGCCTTAGAAAAGTCTCTCCATACTATTGGTGGAGCACGTGAACCTCTAGATTACTCCTATGAATCGTACCATACCATGACCACATTCTGTAATTTATAAAATACCAACTCTACTTACTCTATGTCGATAGCATATATTACCTACAAAGTCCATTGTATCAGATCTAGGAAGTTCTACTGGTCCTCGTTCTATTATGATCTCATAAATATCGGAGGGTCCATATTGATGAAATCCCAGACTCGCGCATTAACCGCTCTATCAAAAGAACATATAGTCTAACATTGGGCCCGAGTGGCCACCAATTGAGTCAATAAATGAGCAACACTTTGCATATCAAGATCCTGATTAGGAGCATCATGGGGAGGAACTAGAGGTACATTAGCTTCCCTATGCTCTTTTGGATGTGGTGGTGTCCTGGAAGTCTGAGATAATGCCTCATCTCGAGGCTCATATTGTCCTACATTAGCGGGCGGCACCTCACTGGTACCTTCTCTGCATCAACATCCAACCTCCTACTAGTCGTCTATCATCTAATCGTATGCATTACTGAAAGTATAAACAAGATATAGGGGCTGAACACTTATGACTCATCTCTATTGCACAATCTAGATCAAGAAGGAAGATAACTATCCTAAATGTCTTGTAGCCTCCTGTTTATAAGTGTGATGCACAACACCCATAAACAGGACTATATTAGATACGACTTACAGACTCCTTAGGACAAACCTGCTCTAATACTAGGTTTTTTACACCCCAACTTTGGAGGTATTTCCAACACCCGACACCTAAACAGCCCGAGCGTACCACCTGTGTATCATAACTTGAATATATAACCGTTTAGGCCGATAACGCCTCAGAATGACAATCACAAAAGAAATCTGAATAGAACAAACTGTAACAATAAACATCCAATGAAAATATTTATCACAATGCCGATAAGACCATAGTGAAAAAAAATAACAGAAGGCCGGCAAGGCCATAACAAGTGTACCAACAGACTGACAATGAGGCTGACAAGGATGTACAAAACAACTATACATCAACCACTAGTCTGCAAGACTCTAGGAGTAATACAACATATTATCAGGTTGGGACAGGGCCTCGCTATACCCAAAATAGATACAAACATATGCAACATGGCCTACCACTCTCTATATAACAACTTCGGAAGAAGGGAAATGTAACGACCAATAACTGAACCAAGCAACCTACTATAGAGGTGCATCTGTCTGTCTACCTGTATCTGTGGGTATAAAACACAATGCCCTAGCAAAAAGGGTTTTAGTACGAAAGTAAGTACTGAATATGTAAGGCATGTAAAACATGTGTATAAGCATGTAATGCAAGTGAAGGGTACAAAAAGCAACATGCGACTCTGAACTGCCTATAAGGGCGTACAACATACCGACTTATGATTATATGCATAATAGTAAAAATGAGGCCACTCTATGGTGTCATATAATATCATATCAAGCCTCTCTATGGGGTGAATCATCATAACATATCTAACGGTAGTGGTATGCAAATATAAGTGACATACTGAGCCGACTATAGCCGGGCTTGGTAGAAAATGGCTAGATATATAGATATAGAATGCATGAACGACCTCAAGGAATATCATAAGACCTGGTCATGGGGATTGAAGGTCGATGACCTCAGACTACCATTATGTAACTACCAACGTCAACTTTCATTAATCAACAAGAGATATAAATAGAGTGCGGAAAGTACTCCTGATAAGGGACAAACAAGAGTCTTAAACTACTTTAATGGAACATAAAGATGTGACAATTCAAGCTATTATGAGTAGTCGTTTAAGAGAAGTTTTTTTCATCAGCAAGATCATGCCTAAAAGAAGGTTTCAATAACCCAACAACTTTATACTACTCTCTTAGTTCAGATAAAACAACCCAACAACATCCAACAACAAGACTCAAGGTTTCAAGAACTTATTCTACAAGATCTTCCAACAATCATCCCTCTAATCATTTGTATAAACATAAGAACATGAAGATGAAAATAAAACATACCTATAATCACAAGAATCACTCTAATTTAGATATTACTTCCCTTGAAGGATCTTCCAAATTCAACACAATAGGGATAGGAACAATCTAATGATAACCATAGAATCCCTTATGTTGGATTCACTTAGTTAACCTTTATTTTTTGTCTAGGATCATGAGAGACATTTTAGAGGGTGTTTAGGAGTTGTCTAGGGTTGGAAATGAAATAAAATGACAATAGGGTCTACGTTGGTCTTTTTATAGAAAGTTTGCACCGACTCATCCTACGGTACAACCTGCGACTCATAAGAATTGTCTGCGTCTCGCAGGCCATGCCCCAAACTTCTCAAAATATCTGTCAAGCTCCACGGCCCCTCTGTGTCTCGCAGACACTTCCTGTGAGTTTTAGGTTATGCTCTGTGATTCGCAGAGTGCTTCGGACCTTGGCATTTTGTCAAACTTTCATTGAAACTTACTTCCGTTGATCCAATTAGTCTCAAACCTTCAGAAAACTTACTCAACACTTCCGTAAACCTTTATTAAGATGGATCTTACCATCTCTGAGCTTATGTCGTCTAGTATTACGGTGATGATGATTCATGAAATACAGGGTGTAACAGCCATGGAGGCAACTTCCACCCTATCGTATATAACTTCATTCCTAATCCTATCTCTCTTAGTATTTCCACACATCCACCTGAGTATCCTCATCTCTGCTACCTTCATATTCTGAACATGTGCATTTAATACTGGCCAACTCTCTGTTGCATACACCTATGGGATGTGTCATTTAGTAAAAAATGGTCCTGGTATTCAAAATGACCAGACGGTCATTACACTAACGATAACAATATTGTAATATGACATGAAATTAGACCAAAAGTCAACCAAAATGTTAAACTCGACCCTCATGATTGAAATACTATACACATTATAGATTTAGGTTACCATAATCACACGATTTCAAATCTATGCTTAGATTTACATTTGGAGTCCATTTGGATACTCAAAACCCAATTTAGGTAATTCTAGATCTATGTCTAGAAATCCAAATTCAATCTTTATTTCATATTCAAATGACAAATCTAACATTAGGTTCATGAATTAATCATATATTCAGGCTAGCATCACACACTCAAAGCTTGTAGGTGAAAATCGTGTTCAAAATCTTTCAAATCTGAAAATAATTGAAATTCTCAAAATTCGTCCTTTAATACACTGTCAAGATTTTTTTAATTTAGTTTTACCCATAAGGGAACTTTATACATTTGAAATCAAAATTCCATAAGCAAAACAAAGTCCAAGCCCAACCCGAGTCCGAAAAGCCCAACTTGGGTCCAAAAAGAAAATAAAGCAAAAAAAAAAAAGGGAAGCATAGATAGCAAATTCTTTTTGGAAACCCTATCTTCCTTTCCCTCCTCTCCCACTCTTGTTTTCATCTCCTTATGCTAGATCCATAAATGGGGAAAAGTGGAGCTTCATTTTTTAACTCGTCGTTGCATCTTATTGGTTCATCTGAAGAATGTAAGTATTTCGCCTATGTTCTTGTTGGTTTCTCTGATTCATCTTCTTGTGTTCTATACTATAGGAAAATTATATCTTCTAGGTCTTTTATAACCGAGATAAAGATTATGCCTCAAAGATATTCCATCATTGCTATTGCGAAAATACTTCCACTATCGTGAAGAGTAACTTATGTCCACTTTTCTCCTCTTCACAATCGAATAGAATAAATTCAGTGTTCATTGGCCAACCCCCATTTTTCTTCTTTGCAACTGCATACGATAATTCTCCGTTGAATTCTTCGCTATCGCAAAGAACAAACTCTACACTAGAAAATTAGAAATTCAAAATTGATCTACAATGCATCAAAAGACACCCGGGCATCTCAGATCTCATTCCAAACCATCCCAACAAGTACAAATACCTTATATGGACTTTCTCAAAGGCTCAAAACATGTACGAAAATATTAGAACTCAAAATCAATGTCCAACTCAAACTTTTGAACTCTTAAAAATCCTCATGTATTCAAGTTTCACGCAATAGTTTTAAATGGCACCCGAGCCCCTGGGGTCCTAATTCGTACATACATCTAAGTCTAAAATATTTATTGATACTATATATCTCAGAGTGATAAAAAATTAGAGGAAAAATAATGAGTCAGACAACAGAAGTACTAAATAGTTTTATTTAATTTATGCTTTGTGAAAAATGTGTGCTTTAAGGCCAACAATTTATATCTCCTGCTAATTTAGCGTGTTGCTAAATTGCTTCCTTCTAATTATGTGAATCTACTTAAGTATGAATATGAATTATGGAAGTGACATATAATGATTTTGCTAACCGATGTCTGAAAAAATAGATTTGTCTTTTGTTTATCTCTCAATAAAATGTAGATCAATGATTGTATGTCCTTGAAGCCTAAAGCATGTAATTGAGAACAAAAAACGCTTACAATTCATGATATAAAAATAAATGAAAACAAAAGAAATTGGCTTCTTAAAAATAGCTAATATATCAATTTTTTCATTTGAAAATCAACTTCAATTTTTTTTATCTTTGTGAGAGAAATTTTTTTCTAAATCAAGAACAAAAAAGCTCAAAATAAGAAGTAATTTTTTATCTCTTTCTTCTTCAACTTTTTCATGCATCCATTCTTCAAATTATCACCATTAATAAGTTTAACTTGTCGGAATTCCATAAGACACCTGTCTAATACTAATGCAAAGCCTTCTTCTTCAAGAAACAACATCAACACATCTTTTAGTTTTACGTTCATATTTCACATTACACTATTAATTTCCATTGGTGTTTTACTCCCTTGCCTTTCCTAAAAGGCTCACATTTCTTCCAAAATCGAGTCAAATTTTAATAATTTCACGATACATACTTTTTATAAGTGAGTGACTTGACATAAATTTCCTAAGTTGTGATGACATTTACACCCCATCCAGGTAGGCGAATCAATTTCAGTTTGATTAATTAGACCCATAACATAATCATATGAAACAGTATAAGTCATGAAGGCGCCTAAATAGTAATAAGTGTGAAAATCATAAGTATAACCCAGAATCTGATGACACGAGTACAAGAGCGACAAAGAGTAATAAATACAAATCTGAAATAGTACGTTATCTAGGAATAGAAAGACTAATACAATAAAGAAAGAAGAATAAAAGTCTGGTGTTGCGAGTCAGCCAACAACTCACCCAGAAACTTCAAATAGCAACCTCCTAGACATCTTTGCATGCTCCTCTTCTACTCACGTTCAAATCTGCACATAAGAGTGTAGCAAGTGTAGAATGAGTACAAATAATATGTAACCAGTAAATATCATTGATCGAATCCAACAAGGTAGTGGCATGCATTGGTCTTAGAAATACTTTATTACATTGTCACCTATTTAGTTATACAACATCAACACAACAGAATAATTGTAACGAAACATTAGGTCATTTTGGTTATTTTGCATGTTTTTCCCGTTAACTCAACCTTCCCCTCACTTTATTTTTATTTATTTAACTTGTGGGGATGAGTGATGTAATTTTTAGGCAATCGAATAAGAATAACATAAGAAATCCTAAGTTTTGGAAATTGGAAGTTTTAAGTTTGAAGAGTTTGACTAGGAGTTGACATTAGGGATGGCACTCTCGAAATCGAATTTCGATGGTTTGGTTAGATCCGGAACGTGATTTCTAACTTAGAGGGGCGATTTGAATGAGTTCTGAGTGATTTGAGTGCGATTCAGGTATGTTTGTGGATTCTGGAAGATCCTTAAGGTAAAAGATGAGTTTTAGTTGACTAAAGTCAACATCGAGGGAAATTGAGCCTTTTTTTAAGTTTCATCAATTTCATTAGGTTCGAAATATCATTTATGACTTAGTCGAGTCATTGGTTCGATTCCCGAGGGACTCAAATATATTTTGGACTTTGTTGGAATATTTTACTTTTAAGAGAATTGGAGTTGACCATAGCCAACATTGGGTCAAGACGACCTTGTACGAGTATTTTGAGTGCGCGAGCACGTTCATTACATATTTTGAGAGTGGTTTGCATATTTGGTTTGTGTCTGGAAAGTCTCGGATGAGTTTCGGAGGTTGATTAAAGTTTAGAGTTTTTAGAGGTTTAGGTGTCTCGGTGTCTCGCATTTGCGAGATGGGGCTCGCACCTCCGAGAGATGGGCCACAGGTGCGAAAGGAGGCAGACCTAGACTAGGCCCGCATCTGTAAGAAAGAGCTCGCAGGTGCGAGGCTACATCTGTTAAGTATTGGCCGCATCTTCGAGCCTCAGATATTTTTTGGGGACCTCGCAGATGCAAGGAAATGATCGTAGGTGAAATATCGCAGATGTAAAAATTGGACGACAGATGCGAGAATCATTGTAACATACCTATTAATTCCCATTTCGAACTTGGTCTTTTATTTCACATATTTGGTGTTTGGAAGCTCGGTCTAGGTGATATTTGAGAGGATTTTCAAGATTCATCAAGGGGGTAAGCTTCTAACCTTCCTTTTATGATTATTTCATGGTAGAAACTATGATTTTGGGATGAGAGCTTAAAGGATTATGAACCCTAAGTTAGAAATTGGGAATTTTTTATTTGAGCATGAAATTGATGTTGGATTTGGTCCATATTTGATATCTAGACTTCATAGATGATGGGTAAACTTATTTTGGAATACATTTTCCATTTTATCCTTTATGGCCCGGAATCCTATTTTTAGGTGACTTTTAGAGTCCGAAACTTTCATATAGCAATATGGGTGTCTTTAGAATAGTGTGTTGACATACTTTTCGTATTTGAATAGATTGAGATTATTTTGACGCATTACAAAAAGGCAAGGCTCCATTATGACTATCAGACTTCTATTCCAGGCAAGTTGAGATCTTGTACCTTATCTAAAGTGTTATGGTTGATCTAATAAACTAAATAAGAGGGTGTAATGAGGATAATAAGGGGATCTTGATACTTGTGAGGTGACAAGCACTTGTATTGGGTACCGGTGACATGTTATGGGTACTTGCGCCTTTTAAATTGAATAGTAAATGTCATGCTTTGGGCACTAGCTGATAGATTAGTACTCCTATGAATCTATGATTGGGGTATAAATCCCGTACATTCTGCCACATGATTATTTTCCTATCTTATCTATGATTGTGTATTTCATCACTCCTACATGCTCGTTTAAAAGTGGAAACAAAACTAAAGATTGAGTCTTTATTATAATTTTGTTAAATGTCGAATCTTCATGGCCTATATTGATTAATGATTGAATATTTATTGCATATCTTGGCTTCTTATTGTTGGGCATGTCATATTCATGTTTCATATGGTATCTCATGCATGCACATTTGCTGATACATATGTGGTCCGAGGGGAAATGTTTTCCGACAGAGTGATATAATATATTGTGAGCCAAGTATTGGCTAGAGATAGATATATGAGCCTACATGTGGCTAGTGATCTGATTGAGAGCCTAAGATAGGCTAAGGAACCCGAAACAAAATGATTCTGGGTGGTATATGGACCTCACGAGTCCCCCATGAAACACGATTCATATAATTTGAATGTGTGTGTACCGGTGATGAGAAAGAAAGGCCTTGCATTACATTTCATTTACATATCATATCATTCCATTTATATATTGATTGTTTGATGCTTAAATTGTTTGATTAGGCTCTATTTAATTGGTTGTGTGAATACCTTATGAGACTCGAGTGACTAGATGCTACAACATAGGCTTTGACTCATGATTTAAGTGATCATTCTTGTTATGATAAACTAATAGTGGTTAGTGTGGAAGTAGAATCAAAAGGTCAACCCTTGTCTCCATTTAAGATAGGATCGGTCGACGATGTTGCTAAGTACACGTATTTCTCGTACTCACGCTACACTTGCTATACCTTTTTGTGTGCAGGTTCTATTCCTAGTTCCAGTGCACCTCACATAGCACTAGATTCCCCTTATGCTTTACTTTTCTGTTTTTCTCATTTCCAGACAGTATTCGGGTATTTTACGCAAACTTTGATTACTTATCTTAGCAAGTTCTTGTACTAGTGACACAAATCTTGGGAGATGGTACTTCTTATTCCGTAGTTTTTATTTTATGAGTATAACTCTTTAAAAACTTGTAATTGACTTGTATGTTATCTTTCGCATTTTGATTTCCTTACTTGAACTGTTTATCTTGGGTTGTGTTTGCCTTACTTACTTGGTTTCACGACACCTTTTAAGGATCATAGTGGCACCTACACTCTCTCACCTGTAGGTGAACAATTTCCTATAAAACAATACTAATAAGTGAAAATGCGAAAATAATGAAGTACTTTAAAACCTTGGTAATCACTATAAAATGCGGAACATAAGTCTGAAAGTCAAATGAAACACCTAACCGATCTGGTCAATAATACAAGAGCGCTAATGTGGAATACAAGTCTAAATGAAGGTGACATAGGCCAAAACTGAATAACATAATATGAATATTTGAACATGTCTATCGGGTAAGTAAAAGACAAAAATGTAAACAGAAGTATCTAAGGTATGCAGAATGGAAGTATCCTCACCCCGAACACTGGAAGTTCCCCAACTCAGACTCAACTCGAAGTCCTGAACTAGTATAAAACATTGTATCTGCATCCAAGAAGAATGCAGTCAGTGTAGCATGAGTACACAATGTACCTCCATAGACATCATAGGCCGACAACGATGGAAGATACGTAATAAAGATAAATATCAAATTGACACAGATAAGCCTATACTAGATAGTTTAATAACTCATATAGGTCACCTTGTACACTTATCAATTCACTGATTCATCAAGTCACATTGTTCACATAAGTTTTCAATCACTATCAAGTACAATCAATCCACTCACACGTACATAGACCTTACTATCATAGTACCCACCGACTAGTACTCTCTTGTCTAAGTCATATTCAATCTTAACCCCACTTACCCAACTTAGCACATTAAATAAACAAGTCAACACTTACATCACAACAACCATTTTAGAATGTTTTCCAAGAGTATTCACCTAGGCTAAACATGATGATGTTAATTCCTTTATTAACCTTAGCTTTTACACTTAGTTAAGTCTCTATACAGTTACGGTCTAACACACATAAATCGTTCAACATCTACCTTTACACTAGTGATACTTATCATAGGTTCCTTACTAGACTTGTTACACAGTCACACGATCAATTACCATACAACACACAAATGTACATAATTCCCTGGACCTAGACAATAATCATGGCATAACCGACATTTCCGACCACAGTAGTAGATGACATCAAACACTTAGACTTACAATCATTAAACCTAAAAACCCATACACGAGGAAGAAAGCCACACACAACTACCAAATCAGTTCAAGAATCTCAACCATTTATCCAAGTACTCATAGAGACCAGCCTAATCATTATTTCCAAGTATTCACAGAGAGAAGCTCAATCATAACAACCATTCCAGTCTAATTCAATCCAAGTAAATCAAGGTTTCACCCAAGTTCCCAATAACCAACCATATCACATTACCAAACCACAATTAATCAATGTATGGATGTATGTATGACATGAATGTAATTCATATGCAAGGTACCTTTCTCAACCTGATATATAATACAGAGTCGATTCGATGGCATCTTCTCTTATGATCTTTCTAGTTAGCACGTCCTGGGAATAGTCCTTGTGGTCTCTAGGAGAGTGACGACAACGGTGGTACCACTTGAAGTCCCAAGGTTTTATTATGAATCGTACACCCATGGGGGATCCGCGAAGTCCATATGCCGCTTCTAGCCAACCTGAATTCCACACACGAATCTGGCTAGAGCCCAAGACTTATTTGTCTGATTAATATCATGTTGCAGGTGTTATTACCTTTCCACCCTCTTGGGCGCATAAGATATCAATACCACTCTCATATAAATATCGCATAACCATGAGTGTATGAATGCGAATGACAATATAAGGCAAGATATCATGATATAGTGAGATACAACCAAGTAAAGAGATGAAATGTCACATGCTTTCAAGAATTCAATAGCTCATAAACAAAATCCAAATCAACATCAGGATATCATATCGAAAGCATGTGTGATGAGTGAAAAAACAATGGCGAACATGGAGAAAAGCACAAATAAGCAGTAGTTGGAACCAACTAAAGGCTGATTCCCCAAATCCCATCATCACAGTTCAACACTAGTACCCATTTAACCGTTCATCACAACCATTTGAGTGGGACTCCCAAACACGCCAAATATCCCTCAACATTTATAACTACTACGTACTTCTATCAGAGTCTCAAAAAATAAAACCGTAGCCTACCTCAAAGCCGAGCAGGAGTCATGAACTCCTAATCCACAAGTCCCCAGAGCGAATATCCGACGGTTGTAGTTCAAACAATTGCATGAAGTTCCTATGTTACCACACACATTAAATCAACACATAAGGATCAATTCTACATTACACATGATTCAAATGATACCAAACATGTCTTGTAAGAAACTCGGGGTCAAAAGTAAATCTAAAACCTCGTCCCGAACCCCAAGAGTCAAAATGGTAATTTTATTTAGAAAATGAGTTCAATATTATCACAATAGTGTTCTACGGGTTTATAGGAATCTAACACCCAATTGTTATAATTTAATCCGAAACCCAAAAAGGGACCCCTGTCCCACAAAGGAAAAATCAAAAATTTAAGTTAGAAACACGTTACCCATAATCTAAATAGTCATAATCCAAAGTTTTATGAAATTCTAACTCCAATTGAGACTCCAATTTTATTACTTTGTCAAAACCCATAAATCGACTATTTAGAAAATCCAGATTAAAATCGAAATTTATGTTAGAAATAGTTTACTCAAGGTTTAAACAATCCAAAAACCTAGAATTTACTCAAATCCAACCATAATTAATTGAAGAAATCTCAAATTTCAACTTAGGATTTAAAACCCCCATTTTTTCCTCAACTAAACATGGATAAAATCGATAACCAATGGAAACAATCTTAAAGAAACATCAAAATAACGGTTGGATACTTACCCCCCTAGTTTAAACGAGAACAACGCTGTAAAAACCACCTCAATCGGAGCTCTAGAACTCAAGTTATGTACAAAATACTAAATGGATGGAGTCTGATTTTTAATACACAGTCATTTCCGCACCGACGGACCAATTTCCGCCCCAGCGGATTCGCTCCGGCGCCCAGAAGTCTGCCCCGGTGGGCACCAGAAACCATCAATTTTCCCAAAACTAAAATGGGCATAACTCCCTCATACTGTGTCAGAATTCGACGATTCAAGTTACTACGGATCACAAATTTCGATATGCATCTATTCCAACAATCAAAACTCAATTTTAACATCAAATGAATATAATGGTATATTGAAGCGTCGAAGGCGAGTGACTTATGAAAATGACTCAAACACCTAAACTCGACCAAACAAAGTCCGAATCCAATTCCAAAAGTTCCTAGAAGTCACAAATGATCATACGAAGCTGCTTGAACTCACAAAACACCCAACGGATCCATCTTGACCCGATGTTTACCATGGTCAACTTCAAATCATCTCAAAAGCTAGTTTCTCAATGAACCACCTTAATCACATACAAACCTCTTAAGAACCGAATCAACGACTCGACTAAGTCATAAATCACGTTTCAGAGATAATGAAATTGATAAAACTTTGAAAAAGATGCATTTGCCTCCGATGTTGACTTTGATCAAACTTCTTCATTTCTTAACTTGAGAATTTCCAAAATACCATTTTCCTTATCCAAAACTCCTCCGAAAATCTCGAAAAATTGCTCCACACATCCCCGCAAGTCGAATACACTCTACCGATGCTAAGGGAAGGGTCAACATGGGTAAAAGAGTAAAATGCTTAGATGACCAAATGGGTCGTTACATTCGGGGGAGTTAGTGCCTTCACGACTATCAATTTGGGTCATGACAATAATAGAAATAAAGAAAAACAAATCAAATAATGCATAAATTGTACAACATCACCATACAGAGATATTATACATAGATCCAACCCAACATTTAGAATAAAGTGTCATAGCATTCAAAAATTCACATATATAACTGATACATACAAATTCACCTCAACAGTAGGATATAATTCTCAAATCAGAATCATGATCTAAGATATGAAATTCCAAGTAATGGCCACCATTAAACTCATCCACTATCCTCAATACTCTGGGAACACACTGGTCCAACTAGGGGTGGGAACAACCGTGTTATCGATACAGCGCGTGGCCGATCTCTACATGAAGTATAGACAATCTCAACATGCTTATCAAATTCGGCACAAACTATCTCAACATGCAGAACTCATAAACAAGTCAACTCATAACCAGCAGAAACAATGACTTTTCTAGCATGGATTTTCAAATAATATGCAGGCGTGGATAACATCTTGACATGGTCTTCCAATAGGGATAATCTAATTAAAATATGTATGCTTTCAGGTAGACCAATTGTACATGTTCCTTTAATCTCATATTGTTCCGGTATTTCTTTCCTTAATGCTTGTATGTACATGATATCATAAGAAGACTTACCCTATATTGCATACTATAGGTATGATTAATTGCTTAACTTCGGATGACTTCCATGTTACGTGTGATTCACCACTTGCTTCACTTGTGACTGGACATATTTCAAAGTATTTACATAGTTCATGGCGTTAGGTAAAATTGTAGGGTCGTTACTTGGTTCCGATGTGGTTGTGAGGGTAGATGGTGTAGATAGTATAGAGTTTGTAATGCATGTATATAGAACAGTCTCGGAGGAGGCTATCCACCAGCCAGATTGGCTATCGGCAATCGACGTAGCATAGGATTTTAGGTTTTAGGGTTTATTATTTGAGAGTGGTTTTTATTTTTTACGTATCAAAACTCGATTCAATTAAGCAAGGGCTTCGGCAAAGGCCAAACCCCTAATAAATTGAAAATTAGGTTTTTGCTTCCAAAATTAAGACTTGTTCGAACAATGAGAATGAAAAGGAATAGGTTCTTTATATAGAACCCCCAAACCCAATGTTTTATCTCGAAATTGATATGGATAGTATTCGGACCTCAAATCCACTGAGAAATTGAGAGAACTTTTGAAAATTTATTTTGATTCATTGAAAGAGAGACTAAATAGACAATACCTATTAATGAATTTGTCCTTGTGACTAAGAGAATTAATAAAGGTGAGGGAGAGAGAGAGAGGGTCGTACCTCTGAGGATGACGATCTCGATGGAGAGAGATGCCAAACTCCATTAATGGTGTTTCTTGAAATGGCGAAACACATCCTTGTTGCTTTTCCGCGCATGCGAATGGATCCTCTTGACCTAAGAGGAAAGGAGAAACGAGGCAGCTAGGGTTTGAACACAATTGAAGCAATTTTGAAAAGTAATTGAAATCAAAACCAAATTAACATAGAAATTGAGATATAATTAATTATTTACTTAATTAATATTAACTTCTTGATTTAACAGAGTAAAATATTTATCTATTAATCACCGATCAGTTTAAATAATTAAGTAAGTAATTGCTTTTCACTGTTTTGCCTTTAAATTTTGATAAATATATATTTAAAATTGTGAAAATGTTCAAAAGATTACAATGATATATTGTATGATATTTTATCAACTGAAATGGCAAAATATCACCAAAGTGATTTCGTAAAATTCTTTTGACTTTAAAAAGCATATATTTCACTCCGTTTGTGATTCAAAGCGTCCAATAAATTAAATAAAAATTATAGAGGAACAAAATTGGGTGTCAACAACATGCCTTGAGACTGATTAGTGGTTTGGTTTGGTTTGATTTGATTTGGTATTAAAAAACCCAATCATAATAGGTTTTGTTTGGTTTTAACTAAAAAAAGGTCAAACCAAGACCAAACCGATCCGATTATATGTATACAATTTATAATTATTTTATACATAAGTGTACATTTGAACACGCCCAGAAAAGAAGAATTAATAAATCAGTTGAAAGAGTACGTCGACGTATTCACATGGTCATATGCGGATATGCTCGGATTGAGCACAGACATTATAGCTCACAAGCTACCCATCAATGAAGGATTCACTCCGGTCAAACAAAATATTTGACAATTCAAGCCTGATCTCAACATAAGAAACAAGGATAAAGTCGAGAAATAGATAAAGTCAAGGATGGTACAAGTAACTCCATACCCTACGTGGTTGGCCAACATTGTGCCAGTATCAAAGAAAGACGGAAATATCAGAATTTGTGTGGACTACCGATATCTCAATCGAGCTAGTCAAAAGGATTAATTTCCACATATAAATATTCTCATACTCATTGATAACTATGCAAAGCATGAATTACAGTCATTTGTGGATTAATTTGCCAGTTACTATCATATTCTGATGAGCGGAGAAGATGCTCAGAAAATAGCGTTCACTACTCTGTGGTGAGTATATCATTACCGTGTAATGTGGTTCGGCCCCAAGATCACCAGCGCCACTTACATGAGGGCAATGACTGCCATATTCCTTGGCATGATGCATAAAGAAATCAAAGTCAACGTGGATAATGTTACAATCAAGTCACGAGAAGGCTCCAACCATATCATACACTTGCAAAGGTTCTTCGATAGACTCCACAAGTTCAATCTGAAATTGAATCTGGCCAAGTGCGCATTTGGAGTGCCTGCCAGAAAATTGTTGGGATTCATAGTCAGCCGCAGGGGCATAGAGTTAGATTCCACAAAAATCAAAGTCATTCAAGAGTTTCCACCGCCAAAAACCAAGAAGGATGTCATGAGTTTTCAAGGAAGGATAAATTACATTGGGTGCTTTATAGCGTAGTCTACAGTGATCGTAGAGCCCATCCTTAACTTATTGAAAAAGGACGCACCCACTAAGTAGACGGATGAGTTCCAGAAAGCTTTCGACACGATTAAGAGATACATCTCTAATCCACCAGTCGTGGTTCCTCCCAGGTCGAGGAGCCCACTATTGTTTTATTTATCAGTGCTAGATAATTCATTTGGATGCATATTGGCACAACACGAAGAAATAGGAAAGAAAGAACGGGTAATCTACTATCTCATCAAGAAGTTCACCGCATGTGAGTCAAGATATAGTCTGGTGGAAAAGACATGATGTGCTCTAACATGGATAGCGCAAAAGCTGAGACATTACATATCGGTGTACACTACTCACTGATATCTACGATGGATCCCCTGAAGTACATCTTTCGCCAGCCCATGCCTATAAGTAAACTGGCTAAATGGAAAATGCTCCTAAGTGAGTTCGACATCAAATATGTGGTCCAAAAAGTTGTCAAGGGACATGCATTGGCTGATTTGCTAGTCGAAAGTCCGATCAATGAAGAGTTCACACTATTAATGACGTATTTCCCAGACGAGGATGTAATGGCAATCAAGGAAGAAACATCCGAAGCCTATTCAGGGTGGAAAATGTTCTTCGATGGCGCTGTCAACTACTAAGGTTCAAGGATATGAGCGGTTTTGTTTCAGAAACGGGTCAACATTACCCGATGGCAGCTAAGCTCAAGTTTCGGTGCACAAACAACATGGAAAAGTACAAAACCTACATTTTAGGTATTCGCATGGCCATCGATATGGATGTACAAGAACTCATAGCAATATAAGACTCAGATCTATTGAGTTACCAAGTCCTAGGGGAATGGGCCACTAAGAATGAGAAGATCCTTCCATATGTCAACCTCGCACAGAGATTGTGCAATATATTCAAAAAGACTGAACTCAGGCACACGACGAGGGCTCATAATGATTTCGCGGATGCTCTTACAACCATAGCATCAATGATACAGTACCCTAAAAGCAGTCACATTGATCCGTTGGAAATCAACATCAAGGAATAACATGCCTACTGTTCCTATGTGGAAGTAGAACCCGACGTTAAACCATGGTATGTCGACATAACACATATCTGGAAAATAAGGAGTATCCCGATAACATAACAGCCAATCAAAAGAAGACCATTAGAAGAATGGCCAATGGTTTCTTCCTGAACAAGGGAGTACTCTACAGAAGGACGCTCGATTTAGAGCTACTCAGATGTGTCGATGTCGCAGAGGCCACAAAGCTATTAGAAGAGTACACACTAGGACTTATGGACCTCACATAAATGGGTTTTTCTTAGCCAATAAGATCTTAAGGGCTCAAAGAGGTACACGCTATGACTTGTAGATGTCACATAAATGGGTTTATCTTAGCCAAAAAAGATCTTAAGGGCAGGCTACTACTGGATGACAATGGAAACCGACTATAGCTAATTTATGTAGAGATGCCATCAATGCCAAATCACAGAGATCAGATCAAGGTCCCTCTAAATGAGCTTAATGTCATAAGCTTACCCTGGCCATTTGTAGCATGGGGCATGGACGTCATTAGGCCAAACTAGCAACGACCCTACTTGGTGCGGAAGGTACTGTCAGGAGGAGTTGTCATCCTCGCAGAAATGGATGGCTAAGAATGGCCCAAAGCAATCAACTTAGACGCAATCAAGCGGTACTATACGTGAAGACACGCCCCCAAGTTTGTAATCACCTTTTACTTGTAATCGCATTTCTTTTACTTGTAATAACATTTTTCTTTTTTCTTGTAATCTCATTTCTTTGCTTGTAATTACATAAGAAAAACCAAATCATTCATTGTATGAACTGCGCGAGGACATGATTCCCAAAATGGGATACGTAGGCGTCTACTTCGGACTCGATCACTTTATTAGAAAAATCCATATTGCCCTGTAATATGAAACTACGTAATGACCTTAATTCCCAAAGAGGGATACATAGGCGCTCTTCGAGCTCGGTCGCATTATTACATAGATCAACCATATTTATTTTGAATTCCACTTGATTCCCCAGATGGGATACATAGGCGCTCTTCAAGCTCGGTCACACCAAACAAAAAACCAAAGAAACCCTTAGGAAGCCTTAGATATATCAAGAATTCAAATAATCGCCTTATACGGTATAAATTGGGGCAGAATTTTTGAGTCTTCTAAAAAAATCCATCAAGCAACTCGGCTCAAAGGATCAGCCGGTCCAAGCTCAAAAACTGGGTCAGAATTTGTGAGAGGGACTCAAAAATTCCTTCAACGCAAATTGGTACGAGAATCAGCTGATCCAAATGTGCAACTGGGGCAAATTTTTGAGGGAGTCTAAAAAATTTCACCGAGAGGAGCAAAGAGTAAAAAACAGAGCGCTAGAGATGGTCGAAGAGCCTCACACAAGCTAATATGTCATGACATGTGTTAACAATATTTTAAATATATAGAATATTTTAGTCAAAAATTCTGCCTTTTAAAATAATTTCAAACATTTCCACTCAAAATAACTTTCTCATTATACCGAGACCAAAAGGGGTAAAGGCCAGAAAATTAAGAAATAACACAACAGGATTCGGTAACATGGATCAACCGCATAGGAAACTAACAAATATTTCTATAATTGCAGGTCACTGGAATGTCGCTAGGAGGTCGACGGGGTTTTCTACTAACTTGTTTGTTCATGAATGAGCTAGGTACAACAACAAAAAAACCACTCCGACACCAGAAGATAACTACCAAGCCCCGAGAGCCCCTGACACATCAAAGACACAACACCAGACCTAAGAGCCGCAACTAGAGAGAAATTCCCTAAAATGCATAAGGTAAGAAAGTATAACTCGACCCTGAGAGTCCAAAGTCTGAGAGATGTAATTTTGGCCAAAAGGTGGAAGTTTTCACTCCAAGCGTCAGAATAATATAATTTTGGCCGAAAGGCTTCAGTCTTCATTCAAAAGTCCGAGTTATGTAATTTTGGCCAAAAGGTCACATTTTTCACTCCAAGCGTCATAATAATGTAATTCCGGCTGAAAGGTTGCAATCTTCTTTCAAAAGTCCAATTGATGTAATTCTAGCCGAAAGGTTGCAGTCTTCACTCCAAGCGTCAAAATGATGTAATTATAGTCGAAAGGCTGTAGGTTTCATTCAAAAGTATGAGTGATATAATTCCGACTGAAAGGTTGCAGTCTTCACTCAAAGTGTCAAAATGATGTATTTTCGACTGAAAGGTTGCAGCCTTCATTCAAAAGTCTGAGTGATGTAATTCAGGCTAAAAGGTTGCAATCTTCACTCCAAGTGTCAGAATGATGTAATTCTGGCTGAAAGGTTCCAGTCTTTATTCAAAAGTCTGAGTGATGTAATTCTGGCCGAAAGGCTACAGTCTTCACTCCAAACGTTAGAATGATGTAATTCTGGTCAAAACATTGCAGTATTCACTCAAAATTTTGAGTGATTTAATTTCGACCAAAAAGTCGCAATCTTCACTCCAAGCATCATAATAATGTAATTTTGACCGAAAGGTTGTAGTCTTCATTCAAAATACGAGTGATATAATTCTGGCCGAAAGGTTGCAGTTTTCAATCTAAGTGTCAGAATGATGTAATTCCGGCTGAAAGGATGCAGCCTTCATTCAAATGTCTGAGTGATGTAATTCTGACCGAAATGTTGCAGTCTTTATTCCAAGTGTTAGAATGATATAATTCTAGCCGAAAGGTTGTAGTCTTTATTCAAAAGTCTAAGTGATGTAATTCCAGCCAAAATGATGTAGTCTTCACTTCAAGTGTCAGAAGGATGTAATTCTGACCGAAAGGTTGCAGTCTTCATTCAAAAGTCTGAGTGATGTAATTCCAGTTGAAAGGTCGCAGTCTTCACTCCAAACATCAGAATGATGTAATTTTAGACGAAAGGTTGCAGTCTTCATTAAAAAGTCCGAGTGATGTAATTCCATCCGAAAGGTTGCAGTCTTCACTTCAAATGGCAGAATGATGTAATTCGGGCCAAAAGGTTGTAGTCTTCATAGAAAAGTTTGAGTGATGTAATTCTGACTGAAAGGTTACAGTCTTCACTCCAAGTGTCAGGTGATGTAATCCCGGTCCAATGGCCGCAGTCTTCACCCCAAAGTCCGAATGATGTAATTCTGGTACATAGTCGTAGTCTTCATTCCCAAATAATCAAACTACACCAGAGTAACAACAACATCTATCAGTAAGTCCACAAAGTCTACAGAGTCAGATGGTGTCGCAGGTGACATCCACCCGAAAAAACACTCCCCAGCAAATTAACAGAGCCAGATGGTGTTGCGAGTGGAATCTTCTCAAGTCAAACAATTCAACAGCGCCAGATGGTGTGGCAAGTGGCTCCCGCTCAACAAAATCAACATGAGCCAAATAGTGTCGGATGAGGAGCCCACTCGAAAGAAATCGCCTACTAGGGTACAATAAACAAATCCAAGCAGGTATGAAAAATATAAAAAAATAATTATTAACATACTGGTCTCAGCATATAGAAACAAGGCAGAGCTACCAGAGGTGGGAAGTAGATGGACAAGATCCAGATACATGCAGAGCAAACATGGAACTTGTTCTTGGGCAGCCTGTCAAAAATATATGTCAATGAGAGTCAAGCGCTCTGCACATGAACTTGAACATCACTCCGCACTGACCTCGCTCACAAATCACGAAGTTTTTATTTTTTAAAACCCATAACCGGTCGGGCATATATCGGAAAGGTAAAAAGGATTCATGCATAAGGGATACCCTTTTCAGGCCATTGAGTCGAACTACAAGTGATCTAATTCCTGAAAACCGGGGATATATAGGTCACTCAATCTCCGAGGATCAGTCATATTCCAACAAAATCACTCCGGAGCTTTCTGGTTTGATACTTTTATTTTATCAACTTTTTAGCAAGTATAATCGAGTCGAACTACAAGTGGCCTGAATTCTCATGTAACATGAGATATGAAGGAAACCCAGAAACCAAGGTCCGGCCACAATTTCCAAAAATTGCATATAAATGAGAAGTAATTTCCCATGGGTCGGCTAAAAACTAGACCAGTCAAATTTCGCTGCTCAGTAATGGTATATCCATCCCCGAAGAATGAAGGTGCGGTTGTTGACAACTAATTTTTATACTCTAATAATTTTATTTAATTATTCGCATTTCTCGAGTCACAAACGGAGTTAAATATACTTTTCACAAAGCGAATATAATTTTACAAAATCATTCCGAGTTTATTTTGTCATTTCATTTGTCGAAATATCACTTGGTATGTATATTGTATATCATATCCTAATTTTAAATAATTTGATCATTAATTATAATTTTGGAATTTTAACCGACAATTATAAATGTATTTATCTCAAAAAAACTTTCGAAATTAAAGGATTAATGTTCATCTCCGTCAAATTCGGAAAATTGTTAATTAAATATGATGAGGGAATTACACCTCAATTTTAAACATTGCTTTAAAATTTAAAATATGTTTGCATGATTTCAAGTTCCTAATTTCAATTTAGTGTCAAATTTAGGCTCAAATTGAAACTATCAATTTAATTCAGTCATAGTTGAGTTTATTTGGGTCATCAGGGTATTTAAAAAGTTGCCACATTTGCAAATTTGGCCAAGAGATAATTTAATTCATAAAATATGTTGTCCCCCCCCCCCCTTATTTTTTGGCTAAGCCTAAACTAATTTTGGTCAGGCGTAGCCCGCACGCTTCATAAAGGAAGAACAAAGGGGCAAAGCCCCCATTTCCTTAGAAAAGGACAAAGATGAACCCTAGAGTTCATTTCATCTGTTGCAGTGTCGATGCTATTATTGGCAAAAAACTAGAAGCGTGTTGGTCTCTTTGTTATTTCCTCGGCGGAAGAGGAAAGGGCATTAAATGTCCTCGTCCTCTCCCATTTGCACGCCACCACCCGTACCCCCCAAGGTGAGGTTTTCTCCTCTATTTGCTTTTTCTGCTAGCATTTAATGCTTTTTGTCCGATTTGCATTTTGAATTCGATATTCTCATTGGTTGAGAATGATTTGAAGGATTTCCCCCCCCCCCCCCATTTTTATTCTCCCACACCGATTGTAGGTGCTTAGTTAGGGTACTTACTCTATAAATACAGACCATTTGTCAACATTTTGAGGGTCGAAAAACTTGAGAGTTGGCATTCATATTGATTGTGAGCCATATTCAAGTTAAAATTTGATTAATTAGGCTTAAGTTGGGATCCATTCCTTTGGCGGAACCCAACACTAGTTTGATTGATCAATTCACAACTAAAGCTTTTCTTTTCATGTGTTTGCGAGTCTTTGGGGTTGTCAGAGTGAAGTCGAGCTCAAATTCGATCCTAGTCTACCTTCACACAAGGTAAACAACACTCCTATTTAATTTTCTATTTAATTAGCCTAATGTAATCTATGTTATGTGCTTATTGAGTATGTTAAAAGTATGATTATAACTGTTTAGGTTATGTTAGGTCACCTATTAAGCATATTTAGTTGCAGTTTCATTAAATAAGCTACAATATATTTAGTGTTGATCATTTTTGGAAGTGTAAGCTTGCTTAGTGTGTAATAATGATTATTTGAGATCATTTAGTTAGATATCAAGCATGATTAGTGGTTGTCTAGGTTTACTAAGTTGACTATTAAGCTTGTTTAGTTCATATTGACCACTGTTAGTTGTTCATAATGATATTGTTAGCATGTTTAGGACATTATTGGCACTTATTATGTGTTTGTAAATATTATTAGCTAGATTAGTTATTGTTTGAGCTTATTAAGGTGATTGTTAAACATATTTGGTTAAATGATGTTGTTGTGTGTTCCTTAAACCAATGATGTGTGTACTTGTTAGTTAGGGTCACTATTAGTGTTCATTACCATGGCTATTTGTGTATGATTATTTTGATTATAGGTTAGTCAAAACATGATAAATTTGGCTATAATTACTACTATGTTAGCTGTTATGTGTCACTAGGTGGGTAAATGACTACCATGTTAGTTTAGAACTAGTTATGTGCATATACAAGCCATATGATTAAGTTAATACTTAGTTTAAGATTCATTTAATCATGTATGACCTATTTAAATGACTTTAGAGTGATTAACATGATAGTTGTAGTTTGTTTTGACCTAATCTCAAGTTGTTGGTAATGTGATATTCAAAAATGATTGGTCTAGAATTTGCTAAGTGAATAAACTGGTTTAAGAAGCTATTGTCTTGGGCTAAGAAATATGTTTAACCTCTTAGGAATTGTGTTTAGTTAATCCATGTCCCCACTACACTTGTTTTGCCATTAGACATTGTATTAAGATTAAAAGGTGATGTTAAGGTCAGTCTATGCTTATTTGATGTGTGTATTGACTTTTAAGGGACATACTTGGCTTAAATATGTTAAACATGCTTATAACATGTCACCTAGTCTCTGTTAGATTAAGAAATGACTTGAATGCTTGATGTTTGGTTTAGTTAACTTAAGGTACCCAGGACTTAGTAGGAGAATGTTTATTAGGATCACCTAGTAACTTTGAAATTGATGTATGTCTTTGTTTGAGTTGATACCATGATTCAGTGATGGTCTGAAGAGTTGTTTAGTGATAAATGACCTTTTTAGGTTAGTATGTATACCATTCATGTAAAATCTAAAACTGTCTGGGCTATAGATAGATTATCAAAGTTATGTTTGTCTTTTTTGATGTATATGCTATCTTTTGGGAACCATGTTTAGTTTATGCATGTCTAACCTATGACTGTCCTTTATTGAACCTTCTGAAGTCCCAATGTGTAGTTGTCCAAGTATGCAAGTCATTATACATGTTTCTCCCTTACTAACCTGCACATAATTTAGCCTGGTCCCACTTTGTTGTGAAATTGGACCATGTTTGTTAAGCCACTATATCTTAGTGTCATGTGTTGTTTATTTAAGTACACGTTGATATACACCATGACATACAAGTTGTATACTGACTATATTCAATATATGAAAGTATATAGACTGTATATCATTTTGTATATCAGTCATGGGTGTCATATTAGTGCTTGTTAGGCCTGGCCCATTTCTGATAACTTCCTCTATTTTCCTTCTTCACAATTGAGTATTAGTCCTAGCCCATTGTTTGCCTCCTCTTCTTTTCTTTATGCACTAGCTTAGTTTAGGCTAGCCCAATTGATCTGAATTAAATGTAAGTCGTTGTGTGTTGTTTGTTTGTTTACTTCATGCATGTAATTAATTTGATAAGTCTTGGGTACTTCTAACTTGGGCTTTCCTTTTTCCCTTTGTGTATCATCTACTGCATTGCCACGAGATGGGCCCATCACTTCAGTTTAGACGAGTCCATATGTGTTCCATCCTTAGTCGATTGGGTTGAGGCCCAATCATACTAGTTCTGGCCGAGATAAAAATAAAGGGAAGTTAATATTTGCAAGAAGGCCCAAATATATATATATATCGTTGTAAATAAAATACTTTGATTAATATTGGAACTTTATTTATGGTAGGAATATAGAATATGCAAAAGACACGTAGATCGTTTAGCTAGATCACCAAAATAATTTTCAAAATCTTATTTTAAATCTAGAAAACTGGAATGACGGACTGTTTTGACCAAATAAAGAAATTGTTTGGGACACTAAAAGCTGGAAAAGAAAGATGGACTTTTGACTATGTGTTAAATCAGTTTTAAATGTTAAAACATGACTTGGGCTTTGAGTATTAAATTAGAATGGACTGATATGCTTAAGGACTCAGATATGGGCCTGAGTGACTTGAAATTGGACAAAAACAAACTGTTGGAAAATCATATTGAATTGGGCTGAAAAATGGACATTTCGTTTAAAGATAGGATACGGGCTAAGCCCAACTAAGTATTTTTGGACTATAAAACCTTATCTTGGACTTGAGTTTGGGTTGAGGGTATAGGAATGTATGATATGGTTAAAGTTGGGCAATATAGCATGCAAAAAGAAAGTAAAAACTATTTTTTACTATCTCTTTTTCAAAAACCAAACTTGTCTTTTAAATGAAACTATACCATTATTGAAACTTGGAAAAGATTTTAAAAAGATGCAAGTGTGAAATGGTCAATGTAGTTGGACTAAACGTGGAGTTCTACTAAAATTCATATTTTAGTGTTCTTAGTCCGAAAATGAAATTGACTAAAATATCTCGTGCATACTATTTTTGGCGGAAGTTTTAACTCCTTGTCTTAAATAAAACATTGAGTTTGAATAAATGAAATGACAAGTTATTTTGCAGCTTTTAAACACAAAAGCAATTTAAATTATTTTAAAGTATGCTATATAACTCGTAGGTCAAGCATATTCTACGGATCCTTAATACAGGGGTGCTTACACCTTCCCCGGAGGATCAACAGAACCCTTACATTGACTTTGGTTTAGATAGGATTCTTTAATGAATTTGAATAAACCATTTCACACTAATTTTTCTAATTTACCTACAAATTAGGTGGCGACTCTAAAACACATTATTCAAATTTAGAGCACCATCCAAATTCTTAGTATCTCTTTATACGCTCACCCGTATAAAAAGTGAATCGTAACAAGCGGAACCGCTATTTCAGAATCAGAATTTAATGCCCAAAAATGATTTCACTTTTCCAAAACTCATTCTCTTAGGATTGGAGCTCGGTGGAGGGGATATTCAAAGGTCTTCAATCATTGTTCTTCTTGTAGATAAATATTTCACTCCTTTTCATTTATTAATTATCATTTGGCTCTTCTAATTCTAGTATAATTTCTATTTGGGGAAGACTATAGCATAAGTCTCCATGCTAGAATAAGAGACCATAAATCATGATTTTGGAATTTATTAGGGTTTATATTGTTGTGATTTCATAATATAGTGGTGGGTAATGATGGAAGATGTTATTGTGATAAGTAATTTGTTATTGGAAACCCTTTTGAAGTTGTGGGAAAATCTAGGGTTTTGAATTCAGACTTTTACATAATCATGCAATTGAGGGTTTAAATGTGTTTAGTTTTCAAATTAACTTAATGATGTGATTCTATAGTATGATATCTTACGTTTTGACTAATAAAATTTTGATTTTGCTACCATGGGCCCGGGGTCGATTTTGAGGTGTATCTTTGGATTGTTTTTAAGGACTAAGTCCTTTATGTGTATTAGATTACTTATTAACATAGAATCTATGTATTAGACTACGAGGCGTTTTGAAAGGGCAAGGCCTGCATTGAAGGTTGATGTTCGTGGCACCTACTCGGCTTCGAGGTAGGCTACATTTTATCTCTTTTAGACTCTGACAAAAGTACATAGTGTTTATAAATGTTGAGGGGTATTTGGCGTGTTTGGGAGTCCCACCTTAGCGGTTGTGATGAATTCTTAGGTGGGTGCCGATGTTGAACTGTGTTGATGTGTGATTTGGTGAATCAACCTTAAGATGATTATTTGGGTTTGTCACCATTATGTGGGCTTGTTGCCATTGTTGATAATTGTTGTGTTTATTCATCACATTACTTTAGTTATGACAGATTTACGTGGAATTTATGTTTCTGAAAGCATGTGATATTCATCTCTTATACTTGATTGCATCTCATACATCCTGATTTCTTGCCTTGTTATTATTATTACATTCAAACACTCATGGTTCTGATGATATTAAAAGTAGAGTGGTATGGAAATGTTATGGTTCCAATGGGACTGGAAAGTAAGGATATATTATGAGATGGTTGGAAACATTGAGATGATGTAAATGATTGATATGGCTCCAAATGGGTCTTGGCTCTAGTTAGATACGTGTGTTGAATTTTGGTTGGATAGGAGCGGTATATGGATGGCGCGGGTCCCCCATGGGTCATAGTTCATAGAATTTCAACGTGTGTATACCAGTCGTGAAAAGGTACCTGGCATTTGCATTAATATCATACACTTATTTATACATTAATTACCTATTGATTGGTAACGTGATTTGGACTTGTTATTGGAACTTGGGTGACTGCATGATAGATGGATCTTGTTGATTTATTCCATAATATCGGGATTGTTAGTTATTGAACTCGTATGTGAACAAGGTGACTTGTGTGATTCATCGAACTTCTTAGTATATGACCTATTTGAGAGTTAACTTGATGTTTATTTCTGCTATGTATCTTCATCGTTGTTGGCCTATGATGCCTACAGGGGGTACATTGTGTACTCATGCTACACTTGTTGTATTTTTTGGATGCAGATACAACGCTATCTACTAGTTTAGGACATCATGGTTGAGTCTGAGTTGGAGGATTTCCTGTGTTCGGGGTGAGCATGCCTTCATTCAACATGCCCTGGATGCACTTCTCTTTATTTGTATCTTTACTTGGTTTCAAGAGACATTTCAAGACATTCAGATTTATCTTATCTTTTCAGAGTTCTTGTGTTATTGACCAGATCTTTTGGGGGTTGTAACAACTTATTTTCAGACTTGTTTTCATATTTATGTTATGATAATACAATATTTATAACTATTCTTTTATTTCTACTTTTCTTATTATATTATGTTGTTAATTGGGAAGTGGTTCACCTACTGGTGGGAAAGTATAGGTGCCACCACGATGCCTAAAAAGGGTCATAAATATACATCAACCACTAGTCTACAAGCCTCTAGAAGTATTATAACATGTTATCAGGTCGAGACAGGTCCCGCCATACCCAAAATAGATATAAACATATGCAACATGGCCTACCACTCTCTATACAACAACTCCAAAAGAAGGGCAGTGTGACAACCAATATCTGAACCAAGTAACCTATAATAGAGGTGCGTTTGTATGTCTACCTACACTGCGGGCATGAAACACAACACTTCTATAGCTCAACCTCTACATATATCAACACTACAACCTTCTTCACTTACTCTCCTCTATCTCCATAACAAAATCAATAATCCAACAACTTCATACTACACTCTTAGTTCATACAAAATAGCCCAACAACATCCAACAACAAGGCTTAAGGTTTGAAGAACTTATTCTACAAGATCTTCCAACAATCAACCCTCTAATCATATGTATAAACTCAAGAACATGAAGATGAAGATGAAACATACCTCCAATCACAAGAATCACTCCAATTTTGAGATTACATCACTTCAAATGATCCTCCAAATTCAATACAACGGGGAAATAAACGATCTAATGATAACCACGGGATTCCTTACATTGGGTTCGCTTAGTTAACCTTTGTTTTTGGTCTAGGATCATGAGAGACCTTTTAGAAGTAGTTTAGGAGCTGTCTAGGGTTCGAAAATGAAATAATATAACAATAGGGTCAAAGTGGGTCTTTATATAAGAGGTTAGAAAATTTGCACCTACTCATCCTGCGGCACAACTTGCGACTCATAGGAATTGTCTGCGTCTCACAGGCCATGTCACATGACATGCACCAAACTTCCCAAAAGCTTTGTAGCCTCTCTGTATCTCACAGACACTTCCTGTCAGTCGCAGTTTGTGCTCTACGATTCACAGAGTGCTTCGGATGTTGGCATTTTGTTGAACTTTCGTCGAAACTCCTGAAACTTACTCAACACTTCCCATAAACATTATTAGTCCCTCGGAGGGATCTCACCATCTCTGAACTTATGCCAGCTAGTATTACAATGACAATGATACATGAAATACGGGGTGTAACACCCTTCCCCCCTTAAGAACATGTGTCCTCAAATTTAGAGATAGCATAACTTAGAATTCTTACTCTTAGGATTCTTAAAATTTTGGCAAAGTTTCCTCTATAAACAGGACTATCCAAATCCTGCCAAGCAGCTAGAAAACAGATTTGATGCCATATAGTGCCATACAATAGTATAATATAATACTATTTGACTCACACGACCATATATCTATCTAGAAATCAAGAAGGTTAACTATAACTTACCTAAACTATCAAGCATTGTAGTCTGGGCTACATCTGTCACAACTATATCAATGACATTGCCTATACAAGGCATACAAGATAAGTTTCATATGAGGTAGGAATAGGGAAATCATATTGCACGAGTGTTAATATAAACTTGTAGTCTGAAATAAGTGAGTATATCTAGACTTCATGTCCTCCTCAGCCTCCCACGTTATTTCTTCCACATTATTACTCCTCCACAACACTTTAACAGAGGTCACTTTCTTGGTCCGTAGCTTTTGGATCTGACGATCTAAGATAGCAACTGAAATCTCTTCATACAACAAATCTTATGTAATCTGAACATCCTCTACAAGGGTAATACAAGAGAGATCTCATATGCACTTTCGAAGCAGTGATACATAAAACATTAGATAGACTGCGTCCAACTCTGGGTGTGATTCAAGCCTATAGTCCACCTGGCCAACCCTTTAAACAATCTTATACGATCTGTTATACCTAGGGCTAATCTTGACCTTCTTGTCAAATCTCATCACGCCCTTCATAGGTGATACTTTCAGGAACACCCAATCGCCAACAACAAACACTAGATCACGGTGTTGAACATCTGAATAATACTTCTATCGACTCTGGGTAGTCAACAATTGCTCCTGGATTATCTTTACCTTTTCTACCACTTGCTGCACCAAGTCAGGTCCTAATAACTTTGTTTCATCCACTTCGACGACTAATAATGTCCATTAAAAGGAGCGGACCGATGGGGTTGTTTTTCAAGCACGAATAGAACCAGCTAATATGAGACCTATACTTTTGCCCATACATGGCTTCATATGGAGCCATCTTAATGCTGAAATGATAAATGTTATTATGATCAAATTAGATAAGAGTAAAATGATCTTCCCAACTCACCTCAAAGTCCAAGATGCAAGCTTGTAGCATATCCTCGAGCGTCTGAATAGTGCACTCGGCCTGTTCATATGTCTGCAGATGGAAATTCGTATTGAGATTAACATGAGTACCTAAACGTTTCTAGAAAGATCTCCGGAAGTTAGTTGTAAAATGGGTGTCTCTATCAGATATAATGGAAATTGGAACCTCATCAAGCCAAACTATCTTGTTGACACACAACTTGGCATAATCTTCAATTGAATAAGTAGTTCTAACTGCTAAAAATAGGCTGACTTTGTAAGACTTTCAATAATAACCCAAATAGAGACAAACTTCTGATATGATAGAGGCAAACCTGTAATTAAATCTATATTGATTATCTTTCATTCCCATGTCGGAATCTCTATACTCTGAAGAAAACCCTTAGGTTTCTTATGCTCAACCTTGACCTGCTGACAATTTTGACATTGAGCTCCAAATTCTGTAATATTTCTTTTCATGTCATTCCACTAGCAAACCTGTTGAAGATCATGGTACATCTTAGTAGAACCAAGATGAATAGAATACCTAGACTGGTGAATCTCTGCCATAATTCACTATTGGAGTCCTCAAACATCAGGTACACACAATCCGCCTCTGTACCTAGTCATTGGACAACTCAAACATGTGGTTCTTTTGGAAGGGAATCCCCTCTCTCATACTGATCAACTTTAGATCAACAAACTGCCTTGCTTTTACTTCTGTTACCACAGATGATTCCACAACATTCTGAACTATAGCTTCTCTGTCATCTGTGACAAATAATCATACACTAAAACTGGCTAACCTACATAAATCTTTGGTCATCTCCAGTTTATCAGCCTCTACATAACTCAGTCTACCCATAGACTTATGGTTCAAGGAATCAGCTACAACATTAGAGTTGTCGGGATGGTATAGGATATCAATATCATAGTCTTTCAGCAACTCAGGCCACCTTCTCTGCCTTATGTTCAACTCTTTTTGCCTGAATATTTACTGTAAGCTCTTATGATCAGTAAAAAAATCAACATGAACTCTATATAGATAATGACGTCATATCTTCAGGGCAAATATAACAATTGCCAACTCAAGATCATGAGTCGAGTAATTATGCTCGTGTTTTCTCAATTGTCTCAAAGTATATGCAATAACCTTGTCATGCTGCATTAGAACACAACACATGCCAACTCTAAAGGCATCACGGTAAACAACGTAACCCTCTGAACCTTCAGGAAGTGTTAGGACAGGTGCTGACATCAACCTATCTTTCAACTATTGGAAATTCCTTTCACAAGCATCTGACCATTAAAACTTAGCTGCCTTGTGAGTTAGCTTCATCAATGGGACAGCAATAGAAGAAAAACTCTCTACGAATCTCTAATAATAACCCGCCAAGCCCAAAACATTACGTACCTCAGTAGGAGTCGTGTGCATGGGCCAATTCTTCACGGCCTTAATCTTCTAGCTATCAACTTTAATGCCCTCGTCAGAAACTATATGACCAAGAAAGGCCACAGAATTCAACCAGAACTCACACTTGAGAACTTTGCATATAACTCATGACTCTGAAGCGTCCATAACACCTCTCCCAAATGGTCTTCGTACTCTACCTCTGATCGAGAATACATCAGAATGTCATCTATAAACACAATCACGAAAGATATCCAAATACAGCTTGAACACCTGATTCATCAACTCTATGAAAGCCGCTGGTACATTAGTAAGACCGAATGACATACAAGAAACGCAAAGTGACCATATATGGTCTTGAAAGTAGTGTTCGGAGTGTTTTTCTCCTTACCCTCAATTGATAGTAACCAGACCTAAGATAGATCTTCAACAAATATTTAGCACCCAGCAACTGATTAAACAAGTCATCGATCTTGGGGTGTGGATATTTATTCTTGATAGTAACCTTATTCAGTTGATAATAATGAATACACATTCTTAACGAGCCATCTTTTTTACCAACAAAAAATACAGTTGCGCCCCACGGAGAAGTACTAGGTCTAATGAAACCCTTCTCTAACAAATCCTTCAACTGCGCTTTCAATTCTTTCAACTCAGCAGGGGACATTCTATAAGAAGGAATAGATAAAAGATAGATGCCCGGAAGCACATCGATAGCGAAGTCAGTTTCTCTTTCGGGAGGAATACCTAGAAGATCATTAGGAAAAACATCTGGAAACTCATTAACAATCGAAACAAACTAAAGGGTTAGAGGTCTTGCCTCCACATCTTGTACTTGCACCAAATGATAGTTATAACCTTTGGAAATCATCTTTCATGCCTTAAGGTAGGAAATAAACCTCCACTTAAGCGTTGCCGAGTTACCCTTCCATTCTATAGCGGGTTCACCTGGAAAAGTAAAATGAACAACCTTCATCCAACAATCTACATTAGCATAACAAGAGGCTAACCAGTCTATGATCATAATAACACCAAAATCAACCATATCTAATTCATTTAATTCATCTAGAGTATGATGATGAAAAATAACCACCTTACAACCCTGATACACCTGTCTGACTATTACTGACTCGCCAACTTGCGTAGATACTACATACGGCTTACTCAATAACAAGGTGATCTACCAAACTTGCCAGCAACGAAAGGAGTAATATATGACAAAATGGAGTTGGGTCTATCAATGTATACACATCAAGAGAAGAGACGGATAATATACTTGTAACAACATCAAGAGACGACTCTAGGTCAGGTCGACTTGATAACGCATAGATACAATTCTAATAACCGCCTAAGTTAGATACTCCACCTCTACCTCTACCAGTTGATATCTTAGTACCCTACCCAATAGGGCGTACAGATGAAGAAGAAGAAGTTGCAGATCTAGTCGGCTATGCCATACCACCTCCACCTTTCATCGGATAGTTCTGCATAATATGGTCGGGCTATCTATAATAATAACACAAGTCTAAACCCTGATGACATTTCCCAAAATAGGCTCTACCACATCAATCACAATAGGGTAAAAGATGCCTTATCTGGCTAGAATATCCTCTATGTTACGAGCCTGGCGCCCATGAATGCTGACCTGACCCAGAATAAGAAACTCGATCACAATACTGGCCCTGGAACTAGGGTGGTGCACTGGCTGCCGAATAGGATCAGCGCCTAGGAAACTATGGCCTAAACCCACCTTTGAACTCTTTTGTATCACCTGCAGACCACGCTCTCTTATTCTAGCCCCTATCATGCGCTTGGTTAGCCCGTTGTTGCCTCTTACAATCCTTCAGGTTTTGTGCATAAGTCTGAATGCGAGAAATATCCATGCCCAGATTTAAACAAGTTGTAGTACACTCATTCACCAAATGCAGACCCAAACCATTCACGAATCGATGCACCCGATCACTTATGTCAGCTATGACCGCAGGGGCATATCTGGCCAAAGAGTTAAAATGAAGACTATACTCTCGTACACTTATGTTACCCTACTTAAAGTGTAAAAACCTATCCTACCTTCCCGTCGGAGCTCGACTAATAGATAGTGTTGTAAGAAGGCCTCAGAAAACTCTCTACATACTGTTGGTGGAGCACGTGAACCTCTGATAGCTCCCACGACTCAAACCATACCATGACCACATTCTGTAATCTATAAAAGTGCAACTCTACCTACTCCATATCGATAGCATGTATTACCCACAAAGTCCGTTGTATCTGATCTAGGAAGTTCTGCTATTCCTCATTCTATTCTGATCTTATAAATATCGGAGGGGCCATGTTGATAAAATCCCAGACTCGCACATTAACCGCTCTATCAAAAGAATATGTAGTCTAACATTAGGCCTGAGTGGCCACCAATTGAGTCAATAAATTAACAACACTCTGCATATCAAGATCCTAATCAGGAGCATCATGGGGAGGAACTGAGATACATCAGCTTCCCTATGCTCCTTTGGATGTGGTGGTGTCCTGGAAGTCTGAGTTAATGCCTCATCTCGAGGCTCATGTTGTCCTACATTAGCGGGCGACACCTATCTGGTACCCTCCCCGCATTAACATCCAACCTCCTTCTAGTCATCTGTCGTCTAGTCGTATGCATTACTGAAAGTATAAAAAGATATAGGAGTTGAACACTTATGACTCAGCTCTATTGCACAATCTAGATCAAGAAGGAAGATAACTATCCTAAATGTTTTGTAGCCTCCTGTTTAAAGGTGTGATGCACAACACCCATAAATAGAACTCTATTTGACATGGCTTGCAAACTCCTTAGGACAGACCTGCTCTGATACCATGTTTTTCACACTCCAACCTTAGAGGTATGGCCAACACCCGACACCTAAACAGCCTGAGCGTACCACATGTGTATCATAACTTAAATATATATCTATTTGGGCTGATAAGGCCTCAGAATGACAATCACAAAAGAAATCTAAATACAACAAACTGTAATAATAAACAGTCAACGAACATTATTTAACAAGGCCAATAAGACCATAGTGAAAAAAATAACAGAAGGCCTGCAAGGCCATAACAAGTGTACCAACAGACTGACAATGAGGCCGACAAGGCCGTACAAAACAACTATACATCAATCACTAGTCTGCAAGCCTCTAGTAGTAATACAACATATCATCGGGTTGGGCCAGGGCCTCGCCATACCCAAAACAGATATAAACATATTCAACATAGCCTACAACTCTCTGTACAACAACTTCGGAAGAAGGGAAGTGCAGCTACCAACAACTGAACCAACAAACCTGCTATAGAGGTGCGTATGTCTGTCTACCTATATCTGTGGGTATGAAACACAACACCCCAACAAAAGGGGTTTCAGTACGAAGAATGTACTGAATATGTAAGGCATGTAAAATATGTATATAAGCATGTAATACAAGTGAAGGGTACAAAAAACAACTTGCGACTCTGAACTGCCTCTGAAAGCGTACAACAGACCGACTTATGATTATATGCATAATAGTAAAAATGAGGCCACTCTATGGTGTCATATAATATCATATCAAGTCTGTCTATGGGAAGAATCATCATAATGTACCTAACTGTAGTGGTATGCACATATAAGTGCCATCCTGGGCCTACTATATCGAGGCTCGGTAGAAAATAACTACATATATAGATGTAGAATGCATGAATGACCTCAAGGAATATCATAAGACCTGGTCAGGGGGATTGAAGGTCGATGACCTCCGACTACCATTATGTAACTACGTACGTCAACTTTCATTAATCAACAAGAGATATAAATAGAGTTCGGAAAGTACTCTTGACAAGGGACAAACAAAAGTCTTAAACTACTTTAATGGAACAGAAAGATGTGATAATTCAAGCTATTACGAGTAGTCGTTTAAGAGACATTTTGTTCATTATCAAGATCATGCCTAAAAGAAGGAATAAGCCTTACATACCTTATCGCCTTAGCTATACGGAACCCGCGAGTCTTCGTATACTTTACATATGACTATCAACAACAAGCAAACAATTTGTATCAACGGCGGATTCATAACTCATAAGAAAATTTTCTTAGACATTTTATTGAACACTTAGCATGTGTAGCATTTATATAATCTTCTATAGCTCAACCTCTACATATATCAACACAACAACCTTCTTCACTTACTCTCCTCCATCTCCAAAATAAAATCAATAACCCAACAACTTTATACTACTCTCTTAGTTCATATAAAACAACCCAACAACATCCAACTACAAGACTCAAGGTTTCAAGAACTTATTCGACAAGATCTTCCAACAATCATCCCTCTAATCATTTGTATAAACATAAGAATATGAAGATGAAAATAAAACATACCTATAATCACAAGAATCACTCTAATTTAGATATTACTTCGCTTGAAGGATCCTCCAAATTCAACACAACAGGGAGAGGAACAATCTAATGATAACCACAGAATCCCTTATGTTGGATTCACTTAGTTAACCTTTATTTTTGGTCTAGTATCATGAGAGACCTTTTAGAGGGTGTTTAGGAGTTATCTAGGGTTGGAAAATGACAATAGGGTCGACGTTGGTCTTTTAATAGAAAGTTAGAAAATTTGCACCGACTCATCCTACGGTACAACCTGCGACTCATAAGAATTGTCTGCGTCTCGCAGGACATGTCGCATGCCATGCCCCAAACTTCTCAAAATATCTGTCAAGCTCCACGGCCCCTCTGTGTCTCGCAGACACTTCCTGTGAGTTTCAGGTTATGCTATGTGATTCGCAGAGTGCTTCGGACCTTGGCATTTTGTCAAACTTTCATTGAAACTTACTTCCGTTGATCCAATTAGTCTCAAACCTTCAGAAAACTTACTCAACACTTCCGTAAACCTTTATTAGTCCCTTAGATGGATCTTACCATCTCTGAGCTTATGTCGTCTAGTATTACGGTGATGATGATTCATGAAATACAGGGTGTAACAGCCATGGAGGCAACTTCCACCCTATCGTATATAACTTCATTCCTAATCCTATCTCTCTTAGTATTCCCACACATCCACCTGAGTATCCTCATCTCTGCTACCTTCATATTCTGAACATGTGCATTTAATACTGGCCAACTCTCTGTTGCATACACCTATGGGATGTGTCATTTAGTAAAAAATGGTCCTGGTATTCAAAATGACCAGACGGTCATTACACTAACGATAACAATATTGTAATATGACATGAAATTAGACCAAAAGTCAACCAAAATGTTAAACTCGACCCTCATGATCGAAATCCTATACACATTATAGATTTAGGCTACCATAATCACACGATTTCAAATTTATGCTTAGATTACATTTGGAGTCCATTTGGATACTCAAAACCAATTTAGGTAACTCTAGATCTATGTCTAGAAATCCAAATTCAATCTTTATTTCATATTCAAATGACACATCTAACATTAGGTTCATGAATTAATCATATATTCAGGCTAGCATCACACACTCAAAGCTTGTTGGTGAAAATCGTGTTCAAAATCTTTCAAATCTGAGCTCCTAAGTCCAAAAATGGTGGAAAATAATTGAAATTCTCAAAATTCGGCCTTTAATACACTATCAAGATTTTTTTAATTTAGTTTTACCCATAAGGGAACTTTATACATTTGAAATCAAAATTCCATAAGCAAAACAAAGTCCAAGCCCAACTCGAGTCCGAAAAGCCCAACTTGGGTCCAAAAAGAAAATAAAGCAAAAAATAAAAAAGGAAAGCATAGATAGCAAATTCTTTTTGGAAACCCTATCTTCCTTTCCCTCCTCTCTCACTCTTGTTGTCATCTCCTTATGCTGGATTCAGAAATGGGGAAAAGTGGAGCTTCATTTTTTAACTCGTCGTTGCATCTTGTTGGTTCATCTGAAGAATGTAAGTATTTCGCCTATGTTCTTGCTGGTTTCTCTGATTCATCTTCTTGTGTTCTATACTATAAGAAAATTATATCTTCTAGGTCTTTTATAACTGAGATAAAGATTATGCCTCAAAGATATTCCATCACTGCTATTGCGAAAATACTTCCGCTATCGTGAAGAGTAACTTATGTCCACTTTTCTCCTCTTCGTAATCGAATAGAATAAATTCAGTGTTCATTGGCCAACCCCCATTTTTCTCCTTTGCAACTGCATACGATAATTCTCCGTTGAATTCTTCGCTATCACAAAGAACAAACTCTGCACTAGAAAATTAGAAATTCAAAATTGATCTACAATGCATCAAAACACACCCGGGCATCTCGGATCTCATTCCACACCATCCCAACAAGTATAAATACCTTATCTGGACTTTCCCAAAGGCTCAAAACACGTACGAAAATATCAGAACTCAAAATCAATGTCCAACTCAAACTTTTGAACTCTTAAAAATCCTCATGTATTCAACTTTCACGCAATAGTTTTAAATGGCACCCGAGCCCCTGGGGTCCTAATTCGTACATACATCTAAGTCTAAAATATTTGTTTGAACCTATTTCAACCATCATTCTAAGATCGTTTACGCATGTTGTTGACTTTGGTCAACTCTATGCACTTTAGGCATTTTGTTCGAGTTCAAGTGTTCCAAAATTCTCTCGAACCCCTCACGATCCTTGTCAACTATATCGGCAATTCACAAATCACCAAGTGAACCTACGAGAAGTCTCGGAATATGAGAAGTGTTACATCTCAATACTAGGAGTTGGATTGTCACAAATACCAAACCAAATAAAAAATTCTCGTATTTTAAAAAATTATTTCGAACCAAATTGAAACATATCTAAGTCGGTTCTTTTTTGGCCGATTTGACTTTGTTATCGGTTTGGTTCGATCTTTGATTTTGTTTGAACACCCTTTGTTGACGGTACATTATAAACACATAGAAATACTTAGTATATTAGATAAAAATAATCATTAAAGTATATTAGAAAATTAAATCTTTAACATTAAACAATCTTGAAGTATGATATTAGAAATTGTGAATCCAAACAAAATATTTTTTACAATAACGATTATTCATATAGTTTACCTCAACTAATTAGTATTGAGGTGTAATTATTGTGTTTACATATTAACTAAAGTTGGATGAAATTTTAGTTTTGTCAAGAGAATCTTAAACCTTTACAACTTATTTTTTTATAATTTGAACTTTTTAAATTTGTCGGGCCAAAAAGTAAGTAATTTAATTTATTTTATTAAATATTAGTTTTTTCATTCTTCTTTTCTCAATTACAATCTCTAATTATGTATGTTAACTCTAGTGTCATCATGCGAGAAAATTTATTAAGTTTTTATGAAAGTACATTGAACTTAGCTTGAGCTATAATAATGTTCCATGAACCTCAAGTTATTAACCAATATGAACATATTTAGTAACATGAAGGATTTGCCTACTAAACATATCTCTTTTTCTATGAATGAAATATAGTCCTATTTAATTTATTTATTCAAATCCCGTTATCTCCAATGCTACCTGATTCTGTGATAAAAGTAGCAAATTGATATATTTCTATATATTTTACATATTAAATTTTGGTTGATTTGTGATTCTTCTCCATTTTCATATTCACAAGAGAAAAGTAAGAAAAATAAAGGTCTGCTTATTCTTTTTCAATCAAGTATTTAAGATTAATTCTCAAGTGGAAGAGAGATGAATGTTGATATGCTCATGTTTGTTGTTACAGGTGCAGCGTGTAAGCACCAACAGAAAAAATGTGAAGCAAATTGTCAGTTAGCTCCATATTTTCCTTCCAATAGAGCTGAAGATTTTCACAATGTTTATCGACTTTTCGGAGTAAACAACACAATAACATTACTTAGTTCTGTTGCTGATGATCAAAAGGAAAAAACTGTTGAAACCCTAATTTTAGAGGCTAATATTAGAAAGGAAAATCCGGTACATGGCTGCCTTGCTATTGAAAGAAAACTGAGGGCAGAAATTGAAGCATATGAGAAGGAGCTTGGAATGATACAAAATCATATTTCTTTTTGTAAGAAAATGGCCACATTGCAAATGGAAAAACAACAGTTGGAAGAAGAGCTCGATACATTTTCCTTGCCTTTGTTTTCTCCATCTGATGCTAGCATGACAAGGTATTTACTTCTTCTTAGTTTCTTTTATGTTCTATTTTTTTAAGGAAAATTTGATCAGTGGTTATCCAAGTAGTTGTTCACAGTGCAAAAATCACTATTATAATTTATGTCTGATCAAATGTCATGACCGTTTTGTTGGGAGATTTTGCTCTATGGTACTTTATAAAGCAGTACGGGAAGTATTTAACTATTACAAGTATTCGAAAGGATAAACAAAGATTCAATAATTCAACATGGAATCTGAAAATTACAATAGTTACACAAGTAAAAACTGGAAATTCCAGTTTTATAGAAGACGGAAAAATATAAATTGGTTTTTGCTGAGTCGAGTGTAGCACTCTATCCTTAAGACAATATTGCCCCGTATGTATCCTTTATACGTCCTGGACAATTTGTCTCCCAAGATAAAACAGCAATGGAACCCTTGAGCAAAGGAAACTCAAGAGCTACCGTGAAGAATATTGAGTAACGAAATGATGCTTGGAAGTTGTAGGAAGAAAACTATTTCGGTTGTGTATTTTCGTGCACTTTTTTTTCGCATCTGTTTCGTATTTTCGTGCATATGTCTTAGTGCTCAACAATGGTGTAAGGGGGTGTTTATATAGGTGAGGGAGGGGCTGAAAAACTGCCTCCACAATAGCCAAATAATGGCCATTATGGAGGTAGTAAAGCCAAAAACATAAATGGTGAAAGACCAACGGATTTGGCCATTATAGGAGGAGTAATTCAGCCAAAATAAATGGCTGAATTGAGTGCTTGGCAACTGCTTTGACTGTCCGTTTCTGGAAACTTGAGGGACCAAACGCACATCTTGAAACTTCGGGACCAAACTCAAAATGCGAAAGAATTCTGTCCGAATCGTACATCTCTGGAAACTTCGGGATCAAACTGTACTTCGGCAAAGTTTTCGGCCCAAAAAGATAATATCGAAAGACCCACGCCCACGGCCGTGACCCGTGAACCCGAACCGGACCGGAACCGACCGGACGGCGGCGGCGGCGCGCGTGTGGTCTTTCCTCGAACCGAAGCACATCTAGGTCCTCCCTCCTTTAAACACATGGGATACCCCTTGGGGTCCCAAACCCCAAACCAATTTCGAATCTTATATACACAACAATTCTTTCTTCCTCTACCGATGAGGGAGAATTACACACAATACCACACTTTCCATGCTTCAAACACCTTACTTCGTGAACCAATATCTCTTTCATTTCTCAATGAAATTTGACGATTCTTGGCCCTACGGTTATCTACGTACTTAGTAGATCATGCATGTGTGAAGAACCGGATTCTCCAACATACGTTACACTAGTGTTTAAGCCGTTAAAGTTGGTCGGTCGCAACTCCCGCCAAAGGCAAATTTCCAACACGTTTCAGCTAAGGCCTTTACCCATCGCGCATCACATTTTTTAAGTCAAAAACATAATGAAATAATCAACACAGACACGCACATTCACACACAAACACAAAATTTGATTATTTTATACATTTGCTCACGATAAAAATCAGATAATTCACTTATAAAAATATTATTTTTTGGATAAGTGATTAATACATGAATGATTATCTAAAAAGGAAAATTTTAAGAAATATTTTTGAGTGATAGACGTAGCTTTCACGGGTACAAGTATGACTCAACATTGGAAGAAACTACGAACATTAAATGTATTGTCATGCAAGATGCATATTTGGTGATGGGTACTAAATACCAAATTAATGAGCAAATCTTCCTACTTTTATAGAACTACAAAGCACTAGGTGAAGTGATAAATGAGCTTGTTGAACACTGGTAGTGATAACAAGCTACCATGGTTGAGTTAATAGATGATTTAGTTGTAGTTAAGTAATTAGAGATGAGTAAATATATACACACATGTATAAGTGTGTTATAAGTATCAGAAGTGTACTGTGTAATAAGCACTTTCCATTTTTAGATATTTTCTAATTTTCTCTCAATGTGATCAATAACTTATCTCTCTCCCTCTCTCCATCTCTTCCTCCATTGTTCTTCAAGTCTGTTACTTCTAAAGCTTATGTCATGGAGTTATCATGGTATCAGAGCCTCAATAAATCCTAGGCAGTTAGTCGAGTGTTGATTGTTCAAGTTTTCACCAGAAATTGTTAGATTCAAAGCTCAATTGAATCGCGAGTAAGCATTGAAGCTGGGTTTTCATAAAAAAGGAATATGTGAAGCACAACAGACGAACAACACACAACCACATACAGAAACAATGAACAATGGAACAAGTGGAATTTGTGAGTAAAAATGGAATTTGTGGAACAAGTGGAACAAGTGGAATTCGGTCATTATGAACCTTCCACCTGATTTTCTATCATATCCCTTATCCGGGCACTCATCAATACCTATTACATGTGTAATTTGTGAGTAAAAGTAACCCTTACTATTCAGATAGAAAATTAATCGATTTGAAGAATTTTGGAAGTTCATTTTTCGCTCCAACGAGGTATGATCACCCTAGCAAAATTGCGCCAGTGAGTTTTTATCTACACCGGTGAAGGTGTTAGGTCCACGTCTGCGCTGAGGTGAGGTGTCAAGTACCTGCACCTCAACAGTCTCATTTCCCTAAAACACTCCACTTTCCAAAATCTCTTATCTCAAAGTTGGGGCTGACCTAGAGAGCATTTCCTAAAGTTTGTGCCTAGAATCTTCATGAGAGGTAATCCCTTCGCTCCTTTTTTTATTGTAATTTAAGTTCTAGTCTTGGGATAGATTATAAGTTGTAAACCTTAAGGTAGAATGAACATAGATGAATCTTGATTAAAGGGTGTGAAATGAATTAGTTTACTTTGATGTTGTAATATAGTATTGATTAATGATAGATGATGATGATGTGAGGTTTAATTTGATTATAGAAACCCTTTTTAAATTAGGGAAAATTCAAGGGTTCATGAATGGGGCTTTTCTTGAATTGTGTAATTGAAGATCTAAATGAGCTTAGGTTTCTAATTAACTTAAGGATATGATTACCTAGTACGTGATTATGCTAATTGAGTATTAAAGTTTAGATTTTTACATCGTGGGTCCGGGATAGATTTTAGGTATCTTTTGTATAGTAAGGACTAAGTCCTTGTATATACTTTGGTTTGATATTAACATCTAGTACATACGTTTTGGACTACATTGACGATGAGGCATCCCAAAGAGTCAAGGCATGCGTCATTGATCAATCATTCGTGGCTCTGGCTCGGCTTTGAGGTAGGCTACGGTTTACTTTTACTAGACTCCGATAGAAGTATGTAATTAGTTGTAAATGTTGAAGGGTATTTGGCGTGTTTTGGGGTCCCATTCAAATGGTTGTGATGAACATTTGAATGGGTACCAATGTTGAACTATGATGATAGATTTGGAGAAACAGCCTCAAACTGATTCTAACTGTTGATTATTTGAGCTTGTCGCCATATGTGGGCTTGTCACCATACTTTCTATTATTGTGCTTATTCATCACACATGCTTTGATATGATATCTTGACTATACATGGATTATATGTTATTGAATTCATAAAAGCATATGATATTCATATTTATACTTGGTTGCATTTCATTACATCATGATTCCAAACCATGTGCTGTCATTTGAATTCATACGCTCATGGTTCTGATGATATTGATATGAGAGTGGTAAGGAATTGATGTGGATCCAAGAGACCGAAGAGGTAATAGCTTTATGAGATTATGGCAACATTGAGATGATGATGATGATATTACACGGGGAACAAAATTGCACGCCAACAATAGTTATTCAGCCAAGAGTTGGGCTCCGTTAAGAAATTTTAGAGGAGTCTATGGACTTCGTAGGTCCTTCATAGGTATGCTATTCATATAATTTAAATGCATGTATACTGGAAGATGAAGCATTTCATTGTATTTATATCATATATACATCATTCCATTAATTATCTTATTGGTGAGTGTTGAACTGGTATTTAATGATTTGGTTAAGTGTTGTGGTGGAACGAATTGATGAATTGATCTCATTGAACTGAGTTGGTTGCCCTGCTTGACTTAGTCTATTGTGCGTTTGGTCCTGTGATTACAAATTGAGAGTCCATAAAATTATTGTTAAATTGTGGTTTGTACACCGTGATGTTACAGGTAATTTAGGGATACTAAGTATATAGATCTGCCCTTATGGTTGAATGATTCATTTGATAACGGGTCTAATGAGGTATTGTCTGGCATGGTTGATAAGTTGTGTCATGTATGTATTGATTGTATGTCTTATGTGTGTGGACTTCTCTCTTGAGTAAAAGGGTAAGGAAATGGTAAAGACATGGGGTGTATAAAGAGAGTCTAATAAACTAATGGGTGTCTTGCATGTAATTGTATCTAGTCATACTTGGGGGTAGGGACTGGGAATAACATGGTAGTAACTAAGTAATATCAACTTTAGAGTTATAATTGAGAAATACATTATCAGTAATGGATTAAGGAACTAAGTGTTGACTTAATGAATGTGTGACTGATCGTATATGAGAGGTCAAACATGATTCTGTGAATGATAGTCTATTTTAGGTGATTTATGTGATTGATGAACTCCTATGTGGATTAAGTGGATTTTACGAACTATTACTGTGGATTGGGTGGTTATGTGATTAATGGACTTTATATGATTGAGGTAGTTCCTATGACTAACAAGCCTTATGTGATTTGAGTGATTTATGTGATTTCATGAATCTTTAGATGAACAGAATGACTTGTAGAGTTCATAGAGCTATTATGTGAACCTTGTGACTTACTTGATTATTGAATTGTTCAGGGTAGAATTATTTCGTGTCACCTTGATAGTTATCTCTAATTGTGTATCTTTCATCATTATTAGCCTATGATGCCTACGTGGGTACGTTGTGTACTCATGCTATGCTTGGTGCATCCTTTACGTGGATGCAGGTACTCGGTCTATTTCAGGTTGCAGTTTGGAGCACGGGAAGTTAAGGCAGACCACTTATTCCAGTGGCCTTTATTTCCATCTCAGATTGACTGTTCCTATTCATTAGGGGCAGTGTTGTTCTATATTTTATTCATCTGTTGTATCTAAAAGTTCTTGTATAAGTCAGACTAGGTTTTGGGGGAAAGAAGGTTGTATTGTAAGGATTTGTTATACATGAGTTTTAAAATGGAAAGATTTTTATTTTATATTGTATTTCTTCACTTCTGCATTTTCTTGACCTTCTTGTATAGTTGTTTTAGGATTAGTTTGCCTATCGGGGGATTGTGTAGGTGCCACCACGACGCTCATGATTGGGTCATGACAAGTAGTTCAATGATGAATAGTTATTTTTCGATCAACATTATCCTTTATTCCTTCAATTGACTAATACTCCAGATAGCTCTTTAGTCTCTATTGAACTTACTGGTTCAGAGAATTATGCACTTTGGAGTAGATCTATGCAAATTAGATTGTTACGTAAGAGCAAATCAGGATTTGTAGATGGTTGATACCCTAAGAAAAGTTTTGAACCTCAATTACATGATTTGTGAGAGAAGTGTAATGCAATGGTCCTCTCATAGATCATGATTGTTGTAAAACCTTGTTTGTTGAGCACTGTAGTGTATGCATGTGATGCTCATAGAGTTTGGCTTGAACTAAAAGAGATGTTTGATAAAATCAATGGCTCGCATGCGTTTCAATTACATAAGGAAATACATGCATGTACACAAGGCACTATGTTAATTGCATACTATTTCTCAAAATTAAGAGATCTGTGGAATAAGTTTGATGCAATTATGCCTTCTCCTGGATGTCCATGTCCTGAATTAAAGAAGTTCTTTGAACACTTTGAATATCAGAGGTTGCTTCAATTCCTGAATAGACTAAATGAGTCATACTCTCAACCAAGAGGTCATTATGATTACTCTTTGTTCTCTAAAAATAATGGGGAAGGTATATATGAATGTTCCTGAAGTGTTTGCTAGACAGGGGGAGAATTTCAAGGTCTTCAAACTTCATAAGTCTTTATATGGACTTAAAGAGGTACCTAGACAATAGAATTTAAAATTGATTGAATCTTTAGTGTATCTGGGGCTTTAGCAAAGTCATTATGATTACTCTTTGTTCACTAAAAATAATGGGGAAGACATTATGATAGTGCTGGTGTATGTGGATGACCTTTTGGTAACTGGTAACAATGAAGAGTTGTTATGTGAAACAAGAAGTAACCTTCTGAAGCAGTTTAAAATGAAAGACCTGGGAGACCTTAAGTTCTTCTTGAGAATTGAGTGTGAAAGGTCTAGAAATGATAGTATTATGTCCCAGAGGAAGTATGCACTAGAATTAATAGATGAGTGTGGTCTAGGAGGAGCAAATCATGTTGGCACCTCATTAGAGCTGAATCGGAAACTAAGTTCTGTGAAATATGATGAGTGTATTGAGAAGAGTAATGGTGTGAATGAGAGTGATCAAATTCTTAGTAACCCTTCTAAATATCAGAGACTGGTGGGTAGGTTGTTGTATCTTAAAATGACAAGACATGATTTGGCTTTCTCAATAAAAGTATTGAGTTAATTTATGCACTCTCCAAAAACTTCTCGTATGGAACCTACTCTGAGAATGGTCAGATATGCTAAAGAAGCAACTGGTCTTGATTTGTTTATGCCAGCTAAAGATAATGAACAATTGTCGGCATATTATGACTCAGACTAGGGGCATCTTTAGAAACTAGAAGGTCAGTTACAGGGTACCTAGTCAAGCTTGGTAGAGCACTTGTTACATGGAATCTAAGAAGTATGAGACAGTATCAAAGAGTTCAGCAGAAGCTGAATTCATAAGCATGCCAACCTGTGCTGCAGAAGTCACTTAACTGGTTGGCTTGCTTAAAGAACTTGGTGTTCAGGTGAGATTGCCTGTGAAGATGATGAGTGATAGTAAAGTTGCAATCCAGATTGCATCCAATTCAATCTTCCATGAAAGAATCAAGCATATAGATATTGATTGTCATTTTGTTAGAGAAAGAATTGGTCAAGGCCTTCTAAAGACAAAATATGTGAACACAAAGGAACAACTTGCAGACTTGCTTACAAAGGGGTTAGAAAAAGTACAACATCAGTGTTTAATAAACAAGCTAGGAGTCATAAATATACTTCAACCATGAGCTTGAGGATGAGTGTTGAACACTGGTAGTGATGACAAACTACCATGGTTGAGTTAATAGATGATTTAGTTATAGTTAAGTAATTAGAGATGAGTAAATGTATACACACATGTATTAGTATAAATATCACAAGTATACTGTGTAATAAGCACTTTTCCATATTTAGATATTTTCTAATCTTCTCTCAATGTGACCAATTATCATTTTCTTTTATCTTTCTCTCTCCATCTCTTCTTCCATTGTTCTTCAATTCTGTTACTTCAAAAGCTCCTGTCATGGAGTTATCAGAGCTAGTGCCTTAAAATCTTTCCATTTATAGAAATTAACGAATGATCATCCATGTATCTTGATTTTTATCAAAATACTTTTAACAAAATTTTAAAAATTTATTGTTCGAAGAAAATCCAATATTTATGTTCATTAACTTTTACATTGTTACTTTATTTTTTGAATCATGTAAATTATAGTAATCCATTGAAAATTTACACTATTAATTTTGTTTCTATATATTATATGTCTATAATAACTAACTTGTATATATTTATATTTTTCAAATCGTAGGGACGATCAATTCAAGGACCGTGAAACAGAAGCTATTCTTATTACAGGTAAACAAAAAATGACAAATTTACAATGCAGATTGTAGTTTTTGTAGTTCACCATAACTTCTTTCTTGATGACATGAAAATGATTTATCGTAAATTTATTGATACTATATATCTCAGAGTGATAAAAAAGTAGAGGAAAAATAATGAGTCAGACAACAAAAGTACTAAATAGTTTTATTTAATTTATGCTTTGTGAAAAATGTGTGCTTTTAGGCCAACAATTTATATCTCCTGTTGATAGCGTGTTGCTAAATTGCTTCCTTCTAATTATGTGAATCTACTTAAGTATGAAAATGAATTATGGAAGTGACATCTAATGATTTTGCTAACCTATGTCTGAAAAACAGATTTCTCTTTTGTTTATCTCTCAATAAAATGTAGATCAATGATTGTATGTCCTTGAAGCCTAAAGCATGTAATTGAGAACAAAAAATGCTTACAATTCATGATATAAAAATAAAAATAAATGAAAATAAAAGAAATTGGCTTCTTAAAAATAGCTAATATATCAATTATTTCATTTGAAAATCAACTTCAATTTTTTTTATCTTTGTGAGAAAAAAAATATTAAATCAAGAACAAAAAAGCTCAAAATAAGAAGTAATTTTTTATCTCTTTCTTCTTCAATTTTTTCATGCAGCCATTCTTCAAATTATCACCATTAATAAGTTTAACTTGTCGGAATTCCATAGGACACCTCTCTAATACTAACGCAAAGCCTTCTTCTTCAAGAAACGGTCGAATAAGAATAACATAAGAAATCCTAAGTTTTGGAAATTGGAAATTGGAAATTTTAAGTTTGGAGAGTTTGACTAGGAGTTGACTTGAGGGATGACGCACTCGAAATCGAATTACGATGGTTCGGTTAGATCCGGAACATGATTTTTAACTTAGAGGGGTGATTTGAATGAGTTCTGAGTGATTCGAGTGCAATTCAGGTATGTTTGTGGATCGAAGTTTCATCAATTTCATTAGGTCTGAAATATCATTTATGACTTAGTTGAGTCATTGGTTTGATTTCTGAGGTACTCAAATATATTTTGGACTCTTTGTTGGAATATTTTTTCTTTTAAGAGAATTGGAGTTGAGAGTGTTTTGAGTGCGCGAGCAAGTTTACATATTTTGAGAGTGGTTTGCATATTTGGTTTGTGTCAGGAAAGTCTCGTATGAGTTTCGGGGGTTGATTGAAGTTTAGAACTATTTAGAGGTTTTGGTGTCTCGGTGTTTCGCATTTGCAAGATGGGGCTCGCACCTCCAAGAGATGGGCCATAGGTGTGAAAGGAGGCAGACCTGGGCTAGGCTCGCATCTGCAAGAAGGAGCTCGCAGGTGCGAGGTTGCATCTGTGAAAGTGTTGGCCGCACCTGCGAGCCTCAGATATTTTTTGGGGACCTCGCAGATGCAAGGAAATGATCGCAGGTGCATTCTCGCAGATGTAGAAATTGGACCACAGATGCGAGAATCATTGTAATAGATCTATTAATTCCCATTTCGAACTTGGTCTTTTATTTCACATATTTGGAGTTTGGAAGCTCGATCTAAGGTAATAATTGAGAGGATTTTCAAGATTCATCAAGTGGGTAAGCTTCTAACCTTCCTTTTATGATTATTTCATGGTAGAAACTATGATTTGGGGATGAGAGCTTAAAGGATTATGAACCCTAAGTTAGAAATTGGGAATTTTTTATTTGAGCAAGAAATTGATGTTGGATTTGGTCCATATTTGATATCTAGACTCCATAGATGATGGGTAAACTTATTTTGGAATACATTTTCCGTTTTGTCCTTTATGGCTTGGAATCCTATTTTTGGGTGACTTTTAGAGTCCGAAACTTTCATATAGCAATATGGGTGTCTTTAGAATCATGTGTTGACGTACTTTTCGTATTTGAATAGATTGAGATTATTTTGACACATTACGAAAGGGCAAGGCTCCATTATGACTATCAGACTTCTATTCCAGGCAAGTTGAGATCTTGTACCTTATCTAAAGTGTTATGGTTGGTCTAATAAACTAAATAAGAGGGTGTAATGAGGATAATAAGGAGGTCCTAATCCTTGTGAGGTGACAAGCACTTGTATTGGGTACCGGTGACATGTTATGGGTACTTGCGCCTTTCAAATTGAATAGTAAATGTCATGCTTTGGGCACTAGCTGAAGAATAGTACGATCCTATGAATCTATGATTGGGGTATGAAGCACTTACATTCTGCCTCATGATTATTTGCATGTCTTATCTATGATTGTGTATTTCATCACTCCTACATTCTCGTTTAAAAGTGGGAAAAAAACTAAAGATCGAGTCTTTATTATAACTTAGTTAAAGGTCGAATCTCCATGGCCTATATTGATTAAAGATTGAATATTTATTGCATATCTTGGCTTCTTATTGTTGTGCATGTCATATTCATGTTTCATATGGTATCTCATGCATGCACATTTGCTGATACATATGTGGTCCGAGGGGAACTGTTTTCTGATAGTGATACAATATGTTGTGAGCATAGTATTGGCTAGAGATAGATATATGAGCCTACATGTGGCTACTGATCTGATTGAGAGCCTAAGCTAGGCTAAGAAACCCGAAGGAAAATGATTCTGGGTGGTATATGGACCTCACGAGTCCCCCGTGAAACACGATTCATATAATTTGAACGTGTGTGTACCGGTGATGAGAAATAAAGACCTTGCATTGCATTTCATTTACATCTCATATCATTCCATTTATATCTTGATTGTTTGATGCTTAAATTGTTTGATTAGGCTCTATTTAATTAGTTGTGTGAATACCTTATGAGACCCGAGGGACTAGATGCTATAACCTAGGCTTGGACTCATGATTTAAGTGATCGTGTGATTATTCTTGTTATTATAAACTAATGGTGGTTAGTGCGGAAGTAGAAATCGAAAGGCCAACCCTTGTCTCCATTTAAGATAGGGTCGGTCGATGATGATGCTGAGTACACGTATTTCTCGTATTCATGCTACACATGCTATACCTTTTTGTGTGCATGTTCTGTTCCTAGTTCCAGTGCACCTCACGATTATCCAACCTTCTGAGGAGTTGATCTGGAGGACCCGGGGTGAGCTTCCAGATGATCTGTAGCACTAGATTCCCCTTATGCTTTACTTTTCTGTTTTTCTCATTTCCAGACAGTATTCGGGTGTTTTACTCAGACTTTGTATTACTTATCTTAGAAAGTTCTTGTACTAGTGAAACAAATCTTGGGAGATGGTACTTCTTATTCCGTAGTTTATATTTTACGAGTATAACTCTTTAAAAACTTGTAATTGACTTGTATGTTATCTTTCACATTTTGATTTCCTTACTTGAAATGTTTATCTTGGGTTGTGTTTGGCTTACTTACTTGGTGTCACAACCCCTTTTAAGGATCGTGGTGGCACCTACACTCTCTCACTTGTAGGTGAACCATTTCCCATAAAACAATACTAATAAGTGAAGAATGCGAAAATAATGAAGTACTTTAAAACCTTGGTTATCACTATAAAATGCAGAACATAAGTCTGAAAGTCAAATGAAACACCCAACTGATCTGGTCAATAATACAAGAGCGCTAATGTGAAATACAAGTCTAAATAAAGGCGACATATGCCAAAACTGAATTACATAATATGAATATTTGAACATGTCTATCGGGTAAGTAAAAGACAAAAATGTAAACAAAAGTATCCAAGGTATGCAGAATGGAAGCATCCTCACCTCGAACAATGGAAGTCCCCCAACTCAAACTCAACTCGAAGTCCTAAACTAGTATAAAACATTGTATTTGCATCCAAGAAGAATGCAGTCAGTGTAGCATGAGTACACAATGTACTCCCATAGACATCATAGGCCGACAATGACGGAAGATACGTAATAGAGATAAATATCAAATTGACACAGATAAGCCTATACTAGATAGTTTAATAACTCATATAGGTCGCCTTGTACACATATCAATTCACTGATTCATCAAGTCACATTGTTCACATAAGGTTTCAATCACTGTCAAGTACAATCAATCCACTCACATATACAGAGACCTTACTATCATAGTAACCACCGACTATTATTCTCTTGTCTAAATCATATTCAAGTTTAACCCCACTTACCCAACTTAGCACATTAAATGAACAAGTCAACACTTACATAACAACAACCATTTTAGAACACTTTCCAAGAGTATTACACTTAAGCTAAACATGATGATGTTAACTCCTTTATTAACCTTAGCTTTTACACTTAGTTAAGTCTCTATACAGTTACGGTCTGAAACAGATATATCATTCAACATCTACCTTTCCAATAGTGATACTTATCACAGGTTCCTTACTATACTCATTACCCAGTCACACGATCAATTACCAAACAACACACAAATGCACATAATTCCCTGGACCTAGACAATAGTCATGGCATTACTGACATTTCCGACCACAATAGTAAATGACATCAAACACTTAGACTTACAATCATTAAACCCAAAAACCCATACACGAGGAAGAAAGCCACATACGGCAACCAAATCAATTCAATAACCTCAACCATTTATCCAAGTACTTATAGAGACCAGCCTAATCATTATTTCCAAGTATTCACAGAGACAAGCTCAATCATAATAACCATTCCGGTCCAATTCAATCCAAGTAAATCAAGGTTTCACCCAAGTTCCAATAACCAACCATGTCACATTACCAAACCACAATTAATCAATGTATGGATGTATGTATGACATGAATGTAATGCATATGCAAGGTACCTTTCTCAACCTGGTATATAATACAGAGCCGATTCGATGGCATCTTCTCTTATGATCTTTCTAGTTAGCACATAGTGGGAATAGTCCTTGTGGTCTCTAGGAGAGTGACGGTAGTGGCGATACCACTTGAAGTCCTAAGGTTTTATTATGAACCGTACACACATAGGGGATCCGCGAAGTCCATATACTACTTCTAGCCAACCTAAATTCCACACACAAATCTGGCTAGAGCCCAAGACTTATTTGTCTGAGTAATCTCATGTTGCAGGTGTGCAACTATGTTCCCCACGTATCAATATTCGTTATGGTGTGCAACTCGGGCCATCTGTATTATCATCATTTCAATATTATCATAATCTCATAAGTATTCTTACCTTGCCACCCTCTTGGGCCCATAAGATATCCATATCACACTCATATCAATATCGCATAACTATGAGTGTATGAATGTAAATGACAATATAAGGCAAGATATCATGATATAATGAGATGCAAACAAGTAAAGAGATGAAATGTCACATGCTTTCAAGAATTCAATAGCTCATAAACAAAATCCAAGTCAACATCAGGATATCATATTGAAAGCACGTGTGATGAGTAAACAAACAATGGCAAACATGGAGACAAGCCCATTTATGGCGACAAGCACAAATAAGCACCAGTTGGAACCAGCACAAGGCTGATTCCCCAAACCCCATCATCACAGTTCAACACTGGTACACACTCAACCGTTCATCACAACCATTTGAGTGGGACTCCCAAACACGCCAAATATCCCTCAACATTTATAACTACTACGTACTTCTATCAGAGTCTCAAGAAACAAAATCGTAGTCTACCTCAAAGTCGAGCAGGAGTCACGAACTCCTAATCCACAAGTCCCCCCGAGTGAATATCAGACGGTCGTAGTTCAAACAAGTGCATGAAGCTCTTATGTTACCACACACATTAAATCAACACATAAGGATCAATTATACATTACACGTGATTCTAATGATTCCAAACATGTCTTGTAAGAAACTCGAGGTCAAAAGTAAATCAAAAACCTCGCCCGAACCCCAAGAGTCAAAATGGTAATTTTATTGAGAAAATGAGTTCAATATTATCAAAATAGTGTTCTATGATTCCATAGGAATCTAACACCCAATTGTTATAATTTAATCTGAAACCCAAAAAGTGACCCCGGGCCCACAAGGGCAAAATCAAAATTTTAAGTTAGAAACATGTTACCCATAATCTAAATAGTCATAATCCAAAGTTTTATGAAATTCTAACCCCAATTGAGACTCCAATTTTATTACTTTGTCAAAAACCATAAATCGACTATTTAGAAAATCCAAATTAAAATTGAAATTTATGTTATAAATAATTTACTCAAGATTTAAACAATCCAAAAACCTGGAATTTACACAAATCCAACCATAATTAATTGAAGAAATCTCAAATTTCAACTTAGGATTTAAAACCCCCAATTTTTCCCCAACCAAACACGGATAAAATTGATAACCAAAGGAAAAAAATCTTAAAGAAACATCAAAATAAAGGTTGGATACTTATCCCCTAGTTGAAACGAGAACAACGTCGTAAACACCGCCTCAATCGGAGCTCTAGAACTCAAGTTATGTGCAAAATACTAAATGGATGGAGTCTGATTTTTAATACACAGTCATTTCGGCTCTGACGGACCAATTTTCGCCCCAGCGGATTCGCTCCGGCGCCCGGAGTCCGCCTCAGTGGACACCAGAAACCATCAATTTTTTCCAAAACTAAAATGGGCATAACTCCCTCACACTGTGTCAGAATTCGACGATTCAAGTTGCTACGGATCACAAATTTCGATATGCATCTATTTCAACAATCAAAACTCAATTTCAATATCAAATGAATATAATGGTATATTGAAGCGTCGAAGGCGAGCGACTTACGACAATGACTCAAACACCTAAACTCGACCAAACAAAGTCCAAATCTAATTCCAAAAGTTCCTACAAGTCATAAATAATCATACAAAGTTTCTCGAACTCTCAAAACACCCAATGGATACGTCTTGACCCGATGTTTACCGTGGTCAACTCCAAATCATCTCAGAATCTAGTTTCACAACCAACCACCTTAATCACATCCGAACCTCTCTGGAACCGAATCAACGACTCGACTAAGTCATAAATCACGTTCCAGAGCTAATGAAATTGATAAAACATCGAAAAAGATGCATTTGCTTCCGATGTTGACTTTGATCAAACTTCTTCATTTCTTAACTTAAGGATTTCCAAAATATCCTTTTCCTTATCCAAAATTCCTCTGAAAATCTCAAAAAATTGCTCCACCCATCCCCGCAAGTCGAATACACTCTACCGATGCTAAGGGAAGGGTCAACATGAGTAAAAGAGTAAAATGCTTAAATTACCAAACGGGTCATTACATTCGACTGAGTTAGTGCCTTCACGGCTTTCAATTTGGGTCATGACAATAATAGAAATAAAGCAAAAACTAGTTAAATAATGCATAAATTGTACAACATCACCATACAGAGATATTATACATAGATTCAACCCAACATTTAGAATAAAGTGTCATAGCATTCACAAATTCACATATATAAATGATACATACAAATTCACCTCAATAGTAGGATATAATTCTCAAATCGGAATCATCATCTATGATATGAAATTCCAAGTAATGGCCACAACTAAACTCATCCACTATCCTCAATACTCTGGGAACACACTGGTCCAACTAGGGATGGGAACAACCGTGTTATCCATACACCGCGTGGATGATCTCCATGTGAGTATGGATAATCTCAACATGCTTATCAAATTCGGCACAAACTATCTCAACGTACAGAACTCATAATCAAGTCAACTCATAACCAGCAGAAACTGTGACTTTTCTAGCATGGATTTTCAGATAATATGCAAGCGTGGATAACATCTTGACATGAACTTCCAATAGGGATAGTCTAATTAAAATGTGTATGCTTTCAGTAGACCAATTGTACATGTTCCTTTAATCTCATATTGTTCCAGTATTTCTTTCCTTAATACTTGTATGTCCATGATATCATAAGAATACTTACCCTATATTGCATACTATATGTATGATTAATTGCTCAACTTCGGATGACTTCCATGTTACGTGTGATTCACCACTTGCTTCACTTGTGACTGGACATATTTCAAAGTATTTAAATAGTTCATGGCGTTAGGTAAAATTGTAGGGTCATTACTTGGTTCTGATGTGGTTGTGGGGGTAGATAGTGTAGATAGTATGGAGTTTGTAGTGCATGTATATGGAACAGTCCCGGAGGAGTCTATCCACCAGCCGGATTGGCTATCGGCAATCGATGTAGCATAGGGTTTTAGGTTTTTAGGGTTTATTGTTTGAGAGTGGTTTTTATTTTTTACGTATCAAAACTCAATTCAATTAAGCAAGGGCTTTGACAAAGGCCAAATCCCTAATAAATTGAAAATTAGGTTTTTGCTTCCAAAATTAAGACTTGTTCGAACAATGAGAATGAAAAGGAATAGGTTCTTTATATAGAACCCCAAAACCCAAGGTTTCATCTCGAAATTGATATGGGATAGTATTTGGACCTCAAATCCACTGAGAAATTGAGAGAACTTTTGAAAATTCATTTTGATTCGTTGAAAGAGAGACTAAATAGACAATACCTATTAAGGAATTTGTCCTTGTGACTAAGAGAATTAAGAAAGGCTAGAGAGAGAAAGTCGTACCTCTGAGGGTGACGATCTCGCTAGAGAGAGATGCCAAACTCCATTGATGGTGTTTCTTGAAATGGCGAAACACATCCTTGTTGTTTTTCCGTGCATGAGAAGGGATCCTCTTTCCCTAAAAGGAAAGGATAAACGAGGCGGCTAGGGTTTCAACACAATTCGTATAAAGCGAGAAATGGGAGGCTAGGGTTTGAACACAATTGAAGCAATTTTGAAAAGTAATTGAAATCAAAGCCAAATTAACATAGAAATTGAGATATAATTAATTATTTACTTAATTAATATAACTTCTTGATTTAACAGAGTAAAATATTTATCAATTAATTACCGATCAGTTTAAATAATTAAGTAAGTAATTGTTTTTCACTGTTTTGCCTTTAAATTTTGATAAATATATATTTAAATTTGTGAAAATGTTCAAAACATTACAATGACATACTGTATAATATTTGTCAAATGAAATGGAAAAATGTCACCAAAGTGATTTCGTAAAATTCTTTTGACTTTAAAAAGCATATATTTCACTCCGTTTGTGATTCAAAAAGTCCAATTAATTAAAAAAAATTATGGAGGACCAAAATTGGTTGTCAACAACATGCCTTGAGACTGATTAGTGGTTTGGTTTGGTATTAAAAAAACCCGATCATAATAGGTTTGTTTGGGTTTAACTAAAAAAGTCAAACCAAGACCAAATCGATCCGATTATATCTATACAATTTATAATTATTTTATACATATATGATTTGTAAATATTTTTATAATAAGAGGCTTCTGCTGTCCTTACTGTGATTCACACTAATGCTCAGGTGATTCATTGTTTGACTAATGATAAGAATTCACCTTTTAGTTGCAATATTACCTTTGTATATGGGTTTAATACCATAGCGCGCAGAAGAGAATATGCGAATAACTCAGAAGCATAGATAATTTTGTTACTGGACCTTTGGTCATTTTGATAGACTTCAACATAGTTCTATATACTGATAATAGACTCGGTGGCCAGCCAATGCATATTACTGAAATATTTATTTTCAAAGGTGGATTGACGATTTGGAAAGTTTAAGTGTAACATTTACATTTTGGTGTTGTTATAAATGTATCTTTATGTCTGACTTGAAAAAAAAAGTAGTTCTCTATTTATGATCAAGAAAGCAAAAACTGAACAGAGAGAAAAGGTCTAAAAACTTATTTTTTATCAAGCAAATGTCATTGTAAGATGATTTGCATCGAATCTGTTAAAATCGAGAGAGGGGCGAGAATTTAGAAAGATAAGAATAATGGGAGAATTTTTTTCTACATTTATTCATCATAACGACCTCCTTATATAGAGGTAAAATCCTTATTTTCCTAGTCTAATAGAGTAAAGGGTAACCCTATTCTAATAGGACTACAAATCCTATATTACCATAGTTACCAAATCCTATATTACCATAAATAGACCTAACTCATTCTAATATCCCCCCTCAAGTTGAAGCATGAGGGTCTCAAATGCCCAACTTATCAACTAAATATTCATGTTGCGATTTGCCCAAAGCCTTTGTAAACACATCGGTCAATTGTTCACTGGTTGACACATGACAGGAAGTATTATTCTAGACTGACCACGTCCCGGACATAGTGAAAGTCGACTTCAATGTGTTTAGTTCGTTCATAAAACATCGGATTTCACGCATATACAATGCTGCTTGACTATCACAATACATTTTTACCGGAGATTTATGTTCACCACCCAAACTATGTAAAATTCTCTTTAACCATTTCAACTCACAGACTATCATTGTCATTGATAGATATTCCGCCTATGCTGATAAGCGAGATATAATATGTTGCTTCTTGGTTTTCCATGATACGGGTGAATTCCTGAGGGATATAAATCAATTGGTAAGTGATTTTTGAGTCAATGGACATCCGACCCAGTCCAAATCACACCATCCGTACAATTGGAGATCACAATCTTTTCTCATCACAATGCCTTGTCCTGGGTTCTTCTTCAAGTACCGCACCACACGGAAAACCGCATTCTAGTGTGCTTCCTTTGGTTGCTTTATGAATTAGGATAGAACATGCATGCTGTTGGAAATTTGCCTTTGGCGGGGAGATGCGTCCACCCTTCTTTGATGAATTAAACACTAGTGTTCCGCATATTGGAGGCTTTGTCTCTTCATACATGCATAATCTACTAAGTGAGTAGATGACCGTAGGGCCAAGAATCGTCACATTTCGTTGAGAAATGAAAGAGATATTGGTCCACGAAGTAAGGTGTTTGAGCCATGAAAATATAGTGTGGGACAAATCTACCACATCGGTGGGAATAGGAAGAATTGCTCTCTATATAAGTCTCTAATGTGGTAAAGGGTTTGGGACCCCAGGGGTATCCCATGTGTTTAAAGGAGGGAGGACCTAGATGTGCTTGGGTTCAAGGCTAAGCCCACACGCGCGCCGCCACCGCCGCCCGCCAGTCCCGTCCAGTCTCGGGCTGTGGGCTGTAGGGACTTTCTGATATTATATTTTTGGACCCCAAATTGCTTAATATTTACAGTTTGGTCCCTAGAGTTTCTGGAAAGCTGATTTTGAGAGTGACGGAAGGCAGAAACTTTCTGCCTACCATTTGGACTATTTTTGGAGCATTAACCAGCCATTACTTGGCTCTTAACTACTCCATTAACAGCCCTCCTTCAATGACCTTAATCAGCCCTCCTTCAAGGCCATGAACATCCACACTAATGGCATTAAACCTGCCATTTACAGCCCTCTTAATGGCTATTAACAGCCATGTTTTGGGCAGTTGATCAGCCCCTCCTCCATGCTATATATTGAGCCTCCTTTAGCTCAATTCGTGACTAAAAAATAGAACAGACAGACATAGAAAATAGCACAAAATAGTGGCAAAAATCAGTGCAAACAGTGACTGAAATTCAGCACAAAACAGTGAGCAAACCCTCACATATACACAACAGAGACACACTATATACACAGAGACAAAAGAGAAGAGTAAATAGAAACTCTTCCTTCCTTTTCCATATCTTCAAAGCAAGTCGATTCATATTTGTTTTCTTCGTCAGGCTCAACCTATTGGCTTTGTAGCGTTGAGATTAAAGTGTTGTTTTATCTTGGGAGACTATTGCCTGCTAACGTAAAAGCATATATATGGGGCAATCTTGTCTTAAGGACAGAGGGAAATCACTCGACTCAATACACAACGTTGTAACCATCCAGATTTAGTTGTTTCTTGATTTCAGGTTATCAAGATTCAAGACACAACAAGCTTGCGCCCGTTTTGAAGATTGGCCTATTTGTTCAACAAGATTCAATTTCTGAATATTGAATATTTGTTTATCCTTTCGAATACTTGTAATAATTATTTACTTCCCGTACTGCTTTATAAAGTACAATAGAGTACCAACACATGCAATACGACAACTCAGGTCTCGTGAAACTGAGATATATTAGTCTACCGATCAAACGTCAGTATGGTTCCGGATCTCCTAATATAACTCATTTGACCAACACCAAACCGTGATTCTGTTCCATAAGAGTATTGATTGATTTAGCTTCCAGTAAATCAGACTCAGAGATTATATCCAAGGCATATTTTCATTGACAGAGAAATAACCCAGTTGGTCCACGTGCAACTTCAACTCCCAGAAAGTGCTTTAGAGGGCCCAAATCCTTCATGTGATAACAGGTGCGAAGATGGTCTTTGAATCGTTTAATGGCACTATGATCATTTTTGGAGATGATCAAGTCATCCATATAGACTAAGATGTTAAGTTGCATACCTCCCTGATGCATAGTAAATAGAGAATAATCAGAGTACGACTGTTTGAACTCATATTTCATCAAAGCACTTGATAATTTCGCAAACCAACACCTTGGAGCTTTCTTCAAACCATACAAAAAAATTTGCAATCGACATACTTGCCCTAGATTAGGAATACTAAATCCCGATGGTAATTTCATATAAACTTCCTCCGTAAGCTCGCCGTGTAAGAAAGCATTATGCACATCCATCTGATGCAACTCCTAATTTCGCGCATCCGCAACAACCAGGAGGGTCCGAACAGTTACTACCATAGAAACAGGAGAAAAAGTTTCGTTGTAGTAAATTCCTTCCTCCTGTTTATTTCCGAAGATAACCAAATGAGATTTATCTCACTCGATTGTGCCGTCAGAGTTGTACTTGATTTTGTACACCCATCCACATCCGAGTACTTTCTTATCTGGTGGCAAAGTTTCTAGTGTCCATGTTCCATTATCCTACAACACTTGGATCTCTTGCTGCATGGAAATTTTCCAATATTCTTTTTTCATTGCAACGAGGAGGTTTTTGAGGATAATGTACACCTGAGAGTTGTTGAGGATCGGGAGAATGCGTTGATGGACTTTATTTTAGAAATGTTTATGTGACGTATTCACGCAACTGAGTCAATTCATGCTTCTGACATTTACCCTAACACAATTGTTCTTTCGGGGGCATTTCGCTAGTCTGGTTACCTTCAGTTTGTACTTCCTTCATGTTTTCTCTATTTAGACATGCATCTGTCTAGTCTAGTGCAGGCTGATTCGAAGGTTTGGTATCCGGTGTTTGTACTTCGTTCATTCGAATTTCGTTCGTACCTATATTGTCGGTCGTGTCTTCTTCGATGTCGTGTTGATTTCTTTCTTCCTCTATTTCATTCGGGATCACTTCTATATTGTTGCTCGAGCTACCCAATCTTACAACAAAGGGGAACTTAGTCTCGTAGAAGTTAACAATTCTTGAGACTAAATATTCATCGTTCTCTAAGTCCTACAATCTCCAACATTTCTTTCCGTAGGGGTATCCCAAGAAGACGCACCTACAACTCCCTCTCAAATTTGTCCCTCGTTCTTCATTTTATGTATCCATAGCATAGTGACCCTATCACCCTTAAATGATCATACCGAGACACTTTCCCATATAAAATTTCATGTGGGGTTTACCCATTCAACACCGAAGATGTTGTTCTATTGATCAAATATCCCGCAGTCAAAACACATTCTCCCCAGAATTTGATCGGAAGATGACCTTGAAATCTCAATGCTCGCGCCACATTATGTATGTGACGGTGTTTTTTTTCGACTCTTTCATTCTGTTGTAGTGTCCCTATGCAAGATGTTTGGAAAAGAATTATATGTTCAAAGAAGTAAGTTTTCATACATGTGAACTCAGTTCCGTTATCATTTCTAACAATCTTCACTTTCTTACCAAACTGTCTATCCACCAACGCGATGAAATTTTTCAAGGTTTGGGACACTTTTTTCTTATCAATTAAGAGAAAGATCCACACATCTCGTGAACGATCATCCACAATAATAAAAACATATAAATCACCACAAGAGGAATGGGTTCTATATGGTCCCTGCAAATTGCAATGAATCATCTCAAAAGTATCTGAAGCAATATTATCACTTAAAGGAAAAACACCTCTCGTATGCTTTGCCCATTGGCGTACGTCACATTCTCTATATGATCTATCACCACTCATGTTTAAGCTTAATATCATAATGGAATTTGTTACTTGTGCTGAAGGATGACCTAATCGCATGTGCCAACGATCGAACCAATCAACTGCCTCTGCCTTCATAGTTCATATCAGTGGCACATTCTGAAAATAGTAAAGTCCACCTCGACGCTCACCCTTTTCAATCATCTTTCTCGTGGGGGAGTCTAGTATAGTACACATAATTTTATTAAATATCACATCACAATCTAAATAATCAACTAGTTGTGATACAAAAATCAAATTACATGTCAAATTCGGAACATAAAGGACATTCTTCAATCACATCCTCTCATTCAGCCTGGTTGTTCCTTCTTTTGTATCTATCGAGCTACTTCCATTCGGAAGATCAATTAGACACTTAGGAATGTCTCGTGTATTGCTCAGTTCTTTCGAATTACCTGTCACATGGTTGGTAGCTCTGAAGTCTATGATCCAGAATGTGTTTTCGGTCTTACTATCTATGTTCGCATTCGAGTTTATTCTCTGTCCATTTAACATGTGAATCACAGTCTTCCGGATCTCATCTCTCAAATTGTGAAGTCTTGTGTCACCTGTGTTCACCGTTTTTATCTCCATCTGAGTTCTTTCTTTTGAAATTACGGCGTTAGCCCAGTAGTTTCCTATACCACAACGAGATTCCGGTCCACTCATCTGGTGTTGTTGTCCTCGTCCTCTTCCTCTGATTTTTTTGTCTCCTTTTTTTATTTCCCGGCCACCAATCCGGATAACCAATGAGTCAAAAATATCCATCCATAATGTGTCTGAATCTCTTGTAATATGTGCAGAATGAACCATCATTTTTTCTTTCACCTCGATCACAGTAAGGATTTCTCCTTGAACGGCAAAAGCCATGATTTCACTTCGGTTATCTATTGTTTGTGGGATTCCTATCACACGCTCTTCTTGCACCAAATTCGAGTAGACCTTGTTCAATGATGACAGCGGTTCCTGGGCTAGTATGTTCAATCTCGCCATTCCATACGTTCCCTCATCCAATCCCATGAGGAAAAGATGCACTTTTTCTTCTTCTCTTTTGGGTTCTAGGACCGTTCCTAAATTGCACGTGCACTTTCCCCACGTACTAGTTGGGATCTGTTTGTAATTCGTCAATTCCTCCCATAACTTAGTGAGTTTTCCAGAGTAATCCACTATGGTCCTTCCCTTTTTCTTGCACTCCGCTAGTTCCGCCTTTAGTTGTTACATCCGAGGGCCGTTAAAAATGGTGAACCACTCTCGGATGCTCGTCCATAATTCTTCCACTTTCTATTTATGTGTAATCGTTGAGAGAAGCATCGGTTCTATGGTGTTGCGAATCCATGACACCAACAGTGATTTTATAGTCCATCAATCTTCCAAGTCCAGCGACTCTTCGTCCGGTTTTTTATTGTACCGTCGACGGAGCCAAATTTCTTTCTTGCTCTTAGGGTTGCCCTCATGGATCTAGTCTATTCTCCATAATGTTTTCTATTCAATTGGACTTATGTCACCAAAATTCAGGATTATCATTCGACGTAATGTCGTAGAGAGAGATTGTTTTTCTTTGAGTTTTGTTTTCTTTACCGACGATTTCTTTGTCGTTATCGCCGGTTTATTTACCGTCACCTGCCATTATTCTAAGGTTTTGGTGTTCTTTCTAACGTGACTCTGATACTATGTTAAAATCGAAACAGAGACAAGAATAATGAGAGAATTATTTCTACTTTTCATTCATCATAATGATCTCCTTATATAGAGGTAAAATCCTCTTTTTCCTAGTCTAATAGGGTAATGGGTAATTTATTCTAATAGAACTACAAATCCTATATTATTATAATTACCAAATCCTATATTAACATAAGTAGACCTAACATGTTCTAATGGAATCATACAAAACCACGAAAAAATCAAAAAATCCAAAAAAATTAGAAAACAATGAGAAAAATCGAGATTACAAAACCCGAATTTTATTGATTTGATTTGATTTATAGATTTAAAAGTCTGACACAAATAATATAATTTGATATTTAAAAAACCCGAACCAACCATGTTCATATACATCCCCTATCCATAATCATGATCATTAACGGACAACATAGAATATGGTTAACAATTTAGTAGTCTTTGCTTTCTTGTCTCCTCTCTCCTTCAAGGCACACGTATGGCTCGTCCTTCTAATCGTCTGCCATCAACACGTGATTTTGCGAGTACAACAATGTTTGGCAGCTTTATACAAATCATCATTTTTGTTTTAAAATATCCCCCTCCCTCAACATATTTTTCGCATTACGCTTTTTAAAAATTAAACTATATGAATTTTGATTAACAATTTAAGTTATATTTTTCATTATATTAATATGAGAAAAATTACAACTTATAGTAAATATCATATAGTTTCCTAATAATTAAATTTTAATTTTAAAATATTAAATTAATCTAATCAAATCAAATCAAATAAATAAAAGCTCTACATACCTTATTCGCTCCAATACTCGTCTTAAAAGTCTAAACTTGGAAGAAGGAATCCAAAGCTTGAACCTTGAAATCTTAGGATGGGTTTATCTTGAAAACACTAGGTTAAGAATAATGGATTCTACTTAGAATTCATAAGTATTATGTTAGAATCGCATGAAAAAAGCTTACCTCGATATATGAGAAGGTTGGAAAGGGAGAACCTTTGTTCTAGGGCTTGAGAGTATGAAAAATTAATTTTCGAACTAAGTCTGCATATTTATACAGTTCAGTCTATCGGGACTTTTACGGTCAAATTCAACAGATCGTCAAATTTCTACAATCTAGGTCTGGATAGTAACTTTTTATACGGTCCGGAGAGGGATCGTATAATTTTATACTGTCCATATAATCGGGCCGTCACCCAAATGTATGATTCCAATGAATGACAAAAGTTGGAGGTCAGTTACGGTTAGAAAGGACAAATCGTAACTTTTTATATGGTCCGTATAATTTTACTGAGTTCCGTCATTTTTAAAAACATAAGTATGGTTCATCTCGATAGAACATAATAAATTCTACGATCTGTATAATCCAAGCGTAAAATTAGGTCTACAGGACTGAAACTGGTTTTAAACTTGAACTTCCCCGTCTTGATTTCCTAAACTCCTTAATCATATACATGGCTTAGTTTGAAGGTACTAGGTGTTACATCACCAAAATCCAAAAGCTAAAAGTCACATAACAATTCGAATATACCGTAATGTCCTTAAGTTCGCCCTTAAATTTCAAACTTCTTTTAAAAATTCAAAATATCATATCACTCACATTTGAGGCCAAATTGGGTGATTCAAGAGGCTATTTTGGTGGAATCTCGCAAGAATTATGTTGGGCTTTTCAAAGGTTAGTTTCACGATTATCTAGCACCTGATTTTGACCGGGATAGCTGCTGCATTTTTTTCTCCGCTTAATTAACATACAGCGTAATTATTCCAAGTTAAAATTATGAATATCTTCAAATTGGAAATTGAGTTGAAGTCGGTTTTGAGTCATTTTCTGAATTTAGGCTCTATAGGTTATGGGTAAATTGATTTTGTAATAAATTTTTAGTCTTGCGCTTGTGGGCTCGAGGTCATCTTTTTGGGTCCGTTTTTTGAGTTTTAAATCAAAGTATAACAATATGAGCATCTACGGACTCATTTCCTTATGAATAGCACGTATATAATAGATTAGGAGCATTCTGAAGCTTTACAAAAAGAAAAGGAAAAATCTTGAGGGTTCGTGGCGCGTTTGCTCGATATTCGAACTATGTTAAAACTTTCTACACTTTGTTTGAAGGATGTTTTTGTTAAGTAAAGATTAAAAATAAAATTAATAATGGGATAAGGGTGTAACGGGGTCTCATATTTTTGATATGACGGGCATTGATATGAGTGTCGGTGTATTTATATGGGTACTTAGAGAAAATTGAATAAACTTGTGACGGGGATATGCATGTGAGCCTAAATGCATTGGAGGTAGTGTTAAATCTAGTGGCTTGGTATGATTTTTGATTATTTGAGCTTGATAACCATATTTGACTTATACTTTATTGAATGTGTGAGACCCTTAATCACCTCGTCCAATCTCGAAAAGCAATTTTCTGAATAAAAATGAAAACTTTGACTATTAAGTCTGATATTTCATGAGTTTGTGTGAATTTGTTGGCTACCAGATTATCGAGATATTCACTCTCTTATATATTATACTAAATTATGCACATGCATTTACATGAAATTTGGATATGATTGAGAGTCGAGCACGTGGAGATCGTTCATTCTGCGATTGTGATATAATTTATGAGTTGGGTATGTGGAGATCATCTGTACTGGAGAATGATTGCCACACTCCAAATCTGGGCCTAGACGTAACATGACACTCGGTGACTGACTGCATGTGACCGAGTGAACCAACTAGATGGCTGAATCAACATATGATATCAAAATATACTGAAAGCAAAATTAAAACTAACACATGATGATCTACTAAACGTCTGCTGAAATATCATAAATGCAGAAATACTAAATATGCATGAATATCCGAGTACTCAAATACTGGATACTAAACTGAATGAATATTGATCTGCATGAATATTTGAGTGCTGACTGACATGAATATCTTAGTCTTGAATTGCCATGTATAACTGAGTAATAAAATATTAATGTTATAATATGAGATCTGAATACTGGAAACGTGAACGTTATAACATGACACTAAGTGTACGACGACCAACTTTAGTTATAATTTTAACTCGTATGCTGCTAGACCGACCCTCCGTAGGATCATACATGGTCTAATTATATCTGGGACTAAGCTTCCCTTTCTTCTCAAATCGTTTGACGCCTTCCATAGGCAAAACTTTGAAGAAACTCCCAATAATTAACATGAAACTCTGAATCTTTATATTGCTCGTCCGAGTAGGACTTCTGGAAACTCTTAGCCACTTGTAAATGCTCCTGAATCAATTTAACTTTTTCCATAGCCTGATGGGCCAAGTCTGGCCTTAGCAATTCTATTTTTCCAACTTCATACCAACCAATAGGTGATATCACTATACTTTCGCCCATAGCAGGCTTCAAATGGTGCCATCTTGATACTAGCATGAAATCTATATTTAGAAACAAACTCAATAAGAGGCAAATGTCATCCTAATTACCTTTAAAGTCTGGGACACATGCTCTCAACATATCTTTAAGTGTTTGAATTGTTATCTCTTCCTGTGCATCTGTCTAAGAAAGAAAAAATGTATTAAGATCCATCTTTGTGCCTAATCCCTTCTGTAAATATTTCCAAGACTTTGTTGTGAACTGAGCACCACTGCCTGATATGATGGACATTGTAGTCCCATGTAACTTGACAATTTCCTGAATATACAAATTAGTGTAATATTCTGCTAAGTCATTGGTCCTTACTGGCAAAAGTGTGCTGACTTAGTAAGTCGGTCCATAATCACCCAAACCAAATCTTGTTTTCAAAATGATCGAAGTAAACCCATTATAAAGTTCATATTCATCATCTCCACTCAAGAATATATGTATTATGTGCTACACAACTGGGCTTATGATGATCTACTTTCACTTGCTAACATTTTGTACACTTAGTCACATAATCTGTTATATTCTTTTTCATGTCATTTCACCGGTAATGCCCTGAACCATGGCCTGGGCGGAACACGGCACTCAGTGCCTGACTGCATGTGACTGAGCAAATCATATGGCTTATTGAATCAATATAGGTATTAAAATCATGCGATAGTAGTGATAAATAAACATGTCAAACTGTATACTGAAAATAGTCTGAAAACAGAATATCCAAAATAGTTTGATAATCTGATAAAACATAATAAGTCTGAAAGTAAAACTAACATGACATGATATCTAGTCTATGAAACCTCTAAAATATGAGTCTGCAAAACGTTTTACCAAGACAAGGCCCTAGCATACCTCTACTATAAACCACAATCATAAAAGTAAATAAACTGACACCCCGAATTAAATGAGGCTCACCAAGTAGCTGATGCCAAAGTAATCCTAACAAGCAGATCCGTCATCCTGAAACTCAGTACCTGCATCATGAAGTGTAGACCCCAAGCAAAGAGACTTCAGTACATTTGAATTGTACTGTATGTAAAGAAACTGAAAGAATAAGCATGCACATGATATAATAGGAACATGAAACTAAAATTGAAACTGAACATGAACATAAATGTAATAACATATGTAAAATATGTAAATTGTATATATGTATATCTATGGGGAGAACACTAGTATAACCAACAATATAAAATCATCACGTGGGTACGTGGAGTCTGGTACTTGGCTCCACCAGCAGAGTTCTCCCATACCTTGCCAGGGTATGAGACATGAAAATGACATAAAATGATTCAATCAATAATCTGAAGGTATCGTCCTCTTGGCGGAGCGACCCTTATCCTACGCTGGCATACGTAGTTTCAGGCTATAAGAGTCTTCTCGGTAATCTATGCAACTCCTAAAAAATGTACTTGAAAATAGTTTACTTGTAAGCCCATGAATTGCATGAAAATAACTTGTAAAACATGGTTTGCAATTATAGTTTAACATGTGAAAGGATATATCATATAACTTACATAAATCATGAAAAGCATATATAATTTCATGGAAATTGAGTAATAGTAATTATATCTTGGCTTCAAGAACACATGGGATTCAAAGCATGTGTTCATGGATTATGAACATGTTCATGATAATCATAATGACCTATCATGAATACAATTGATAAATTATAGTATATACATGACGTATAATATTACATGTATTAGGATTATCATGTTAATGGAACAAAACCTTAAACTTAAGAAGAATTCGTGTTTCATGGAAGAACGTGGTGTGGGGAAGAATATGGATATTCCCATACGTGGATAGAAGCTCTACATATCTTATTCGCTCCAATACTCATCTTAAAAGTCTAAACTTGGAAGAAGGAATCCAAAGCTTGAACCTTGAAATCTTAGGATGGATTTATCTTGAAAACACTAGGTTAAGAATAATGGATTCTACTTAGAATTCATAAGTATTATGTTAGAATCGCATGAAAAAGTCTTACCTAGATGTATGAGAAGGTTGAAAAGGGAGAACCTTTGTTCTAGGGCTTGAGAGTATGAAAAAATAATTTTCGAACTAAGTCTGCATATTTATACAGTTCAGTCTGTGGGGACTTTTACGATCAAATTCGACAGATCATCAAATTTTCTACGATCTAGGTCTGGATCGTAACTTTTTATATGGTCTGGGGAGGGACTGTATAATTTTGTAGGGTCCATATAATCAGACCGTCACCCAAATGTATGATTCCAATGAATGACAAAAGTTGAAGGTCAGTTACGGTTAGAAAGGACAGATCATAACTTTATATGGTCCGTATAATTTTACTGAGTTCCGTCATTTTCAAAAACATAAGTATGGTGCATTTCGACGGAACGTACTAAATTCTACGGTCCGTATAATCCATGCGTAAAATTAGGTCTGCAGAACTGAAACTGGTTTTCAACTTGAACTTTCCCGCCATGTTTTCCTAAACTCCTGGATCATATACATGGCTTAGTTTGAAGGTACGATGTGTTACATCACCAAAATCCAAAAGTTAAAAGTCACATAATCCTCCTTAGTACCTTAGAGTACCATCATCTCCCCCTTGTTTGAAAGTCATGGGTCTATGCTTGTTAATACATTCCTTTAGCTGCAACTGATACGGATCATGAAATTGTATACCTCTTTTTCTCAACTACTAAGGAGGATTTGGCTCTATTCTGTACAACAACTCTACCATCTTTGGGATTCAAAAGTTGAACTCCTAGGTTTGAAAAATGATGAACTTATCTAGCCATGATTCTCTTGTCTGTCTCAACATGATCTAAACTCGCCATACATGATTTCTTTCTAAGACAATTTCTGAAATACTCATAGTATTGTTGCGCATAATCCTTTGACAAAAACCTTGAAAATTAGAGTCTCGTGTAATGCCACAACCTTTGTGACACATAACTGGGCATGATCTTTTATCTTTTTTTTGTGATCGCTTAATTCGTAATAATCGATCTTGACACAAGTTGATCGACAATCATCCTACTCACTTCACGTTTCTTTCCTCTTTATGGCGATTATATCATTTTGCTCACGTTACTATACTGGGTTTCTTCATATCCCCTACTAACTCTTCGAGTTTCAAATATCAAATTGGACTTACTGATGATTACATATGGACCCTTAGACTAAAGTCTAAGGTCTGATACTTGCAAATTATTCTATTTTGTTAGGATACAACTATATTTCCTTATCTTGTACAATTCTTCATACTCTACATAATTAAGGACTCATCTTAAGACTAACTTCTGAGCAATCTTCCTTTCTAGAAAAAAAGTTGACTTACTTAAATAACCAGAAAACTAATGTATTCATAACTGACATATTATGTCTTAGCGACCTAACTTTACTCACACTATCTGTCTTAGGGAACCCATTTGTGATAACACTTAAAGGCTATTCTTTTATAGTTTGCTCTCTACTGTTTAGCTGATTTCTGATTCCACTTATCACTATACTTTGAATTTTAACTTAAACCCTTGGGTTATAACATGTATTCAAATCTATTCAAAGTGTTACCCACTTCACTAGCGTTATCCTGACTAAAGAAATTAATCATACCTCTACTAGCCCTACTGAAATTGCTAAGTCACTGTATTTGCTCAAGACTTACTATTATTCAACTAACCACCTACTAGCCTCATGTTCTCCTATTTTGCTCTGGAGTTCTAACTTTCCCTTATCATCTGACCGTATTTTGAGGTTGTAGACTATTTTTTCTGAACTACATTCATGAGTTACACTTAGGGAAATTACGTCTCCCTTAAATGAATGATTAAAATACCTAACCCCAAACTTTCTATACACTGCCAAATTTACATCAGATTATACACATGTGGGATAAACACTTAATCACATAACCTAAGAGAGAACTATCATATCTTCTTATCTCATAATAATATCGACTTCTTGTAGAAACTTACTAATGTACTACTTTCTAATTCTGATCTGGCTAAACTTAAACAAACCAAAACTAAAATAAGGGCAGCCCGGTGCACTAAGCTCCGACTATACGTGGGGTCCGGGGAAGGGCCGGACCATAAGGGTTTGTTGTACGCATCCTTACCTTGTATTTCTGCCAAAGGCTGTTTCCACGTCTTGAACCCATGACTTCTTGATCACATGGTAGCAACTTTACCAGTTACTCCAAGGCTCCCCTTCTAAATAAACCAAAACTATTTTTAGAAATTTAATATCATCTGTTTCTAGTTCTCATGTCGTACACAATTTTTTTGTTCTTGTGCATGGGTCGTACGAAAAATATACTTATACTGAAAACTCTAGACATTTTAGGATAATAAAAAATTTGCCCTTAGGCGTCTTGTTGTTCAAAACCATGGTAATCAATGTATAATAAGTTGCCCTGTGGGATCTTACATTAGATCTATCATCATTATATCTATGGCTACATCTGAGGATGCCCTTGAGTTTTGACGACCTGTTAGAGCATATAAGCAGTTCCGACCTCTGCCTCCAGTATTATGTCTTGTTGAAAAATAATCCCTTAGATAGTGACCTTGATGACCACATCCAAAACAACTATCTAATGTCGAACGACACACTTCTGGGTGTCTTCTACACACTGGTTGCACGTAGGGTGTTTAGAACCTTTGGTGGCCCACACTGGCCTGTAACTGTGAGAATGCTACTCTGAAATTCCAATTCTTCTGATTAAAGTTGGACCTCAAGACTGATGCACTGGTTGTAGAAGGAGCAGGTCCTAATGACCTATTCTTAAAGAATTTCTTGTTTCCACATCCCTGAGATTCCCTATGGTTGAAGTTACCTGTGGACTTAGCTTTCTTGCTAAATTTCATGTCTTTCTCTTTCTGCGGCTTCTCCTCTTCCTTCATTATGTCCTCATTACCTTTGTACCCTATTTTGTTGATGGGCAATCCTTTAGATAGTGACCCTGCTGGACACACCCAAAGTACCTATAAATGCCTGAACGACATATCCCTTAGTGTCTCCTACCACACTTGTTGTAGGTAGGATTCTGAAAACTTTTTTTTCCTACACTAGACTAAGCTAGAAAACCAGTGGTAAATAGAGCAAGCCCTGACCTACTATTGAAGAACTATATAATTTGAACTATCTGGGTCTAAGAGTCATTTGGGGTCGCATCAATGGTAGCCCTTGATCTCGTAGTTGCCTTTCTCTTAGTAGACATTTTCTGAATGGAACGTAATACCCACAAGTTAGAAGAATTCCTGAAGTCATGGCTCTAATTAAACGATCTAGAGTATGAAAGAAGTGAAATAATCCTGCATGTCTTGGTGGTCAACTATTTATATGTGTGGCACACACATACATATAAAAGTGACCCCACTGGACTCGGCATCGTAGACTCCTCTAGGACACTTGAACCTAGTTCTATGATACCAAGCTTTGTCACGCCCCAAACCTAGGCCTAGACATAATGTGGAACATGGTGTCTGACTACATGTGACCGAGCGAACTAACTAGCTAGCTGAATTAACATGTGATATCAAAACATACTGAAAGCGGAATTAAAACTAACACATGTTGATCTACTAAAAGTCTGCTAAAATATTCTAAATGTGAAAATACTGAATAAGCATGAATGTATAAGTAAGTAGCCGACAAGGCTAACACAAAAAAGCTGCTACACATCTGACTAACTGCGACTATAGTCGAAAAAACCTCTAAAGAGTACTGAAATACTGATTGTTCATCGGGACAAAGCCCCCGGCATACCTTACTGACTAAATATTAAAACTGTGAAGACACCTCAAAACACAGGGGCTCACCAAGTAGCTGATACGTGAATCCTAGCAAGTAGAATCATCAACTTGTAAATCATTACCTACATCATGAGATGTAGGCCCCGGGCATAAGGGCACATTTGAATTGTACTCGTATGTAAAGTAACTGGAAAAAAAACTGTAAGTAGGTGCTCTGGAAAAGGGAAACCCAAATAATTAAACATGTAATATATACTGAAATTGAAACTGTAATTGATAACTGAAATGAATAAGAGAAGTGAAATTATGAGTACTTCATGTTCTGCATCTGAAACATTTATTTAACTATAATTATATGTGGGGCCTTGGCCCAATGATAGAATACAAAGTGGCTCTTACGCGTAGCAAGGTAGACCGTCTGTAAGGCACATTACATCATTACTATCTGGTGGCATGTACGCATAGCAAAACAGATCGTCGGTATGACTTACAATATTCGGGTCAGACTATGCGTACACATGGGACCATCAATAGACAACCCTTATCTTACCTATGTGTATCATAGGTCATCCATATGTTAACCTTCATTATCCACCTACAGGTTCATAGACCGTCTGTAGGGAACATACTGCGTCAGTCTATGGCCTTAGCCAAGTATACGTATAAATAAGACTTATGCCCTTGGGCAATCACATATGTTCACTATTTATTAGGTAATATTAAGAAACCAAGATTACTGGAATAAAGAACATCGTCAACTGAGACATGTATTCATGAACTGATTATGAGACCTGAAGCCTTAACTATTTTTAGAGTTGCTGAGTTTCTAGACTAGGACTCATGGATATCAAACACGAGTTTATATTGATTACGTTTCGAGTTCACAATTTTTCGAAATGACAATCATGAATGAATTACAAAACTAGAGAATAGAAGTTCTGCAACTATTCAGGAAACTAAGGCATAACTATGTTCTGAGACAATTCATAATAGTCAATAAAGAATGTAGCGTAGAGAGAATTATCAACATTTCCAAACGTATGGAGTTAGTCTCACATACTGTAATCGCTCCTAGCAAATGAACTATGTTGATTTCTGACAAAGAATGCTCCAAACCCTAGCTTGAATCGCTTGCGAAGGAATTCATTGTTAATCCTATATTTTAGTTATAGAATCATGTTACTAATCGTGATTTATTGCTAGAATTACTAAAGAATCATTAGGAGCGAACTTACCTTGTTGTGGGAGGTTGAGAAAAGAGAAAAATGCTCTTAAGAGGGTTTTCTACTAGGTTGGATAAGTTGGTGAATGATTATTCAGACTAAGTGTTATACTTATAGGACATGTCATTTGGACGTCCTACCTCGCTAAGTGAAGTCTAATAGCGAGGTGCTGTCTCGCTCATCCGTTTTACACTTGGATGATTTTTTTAGAAAAAATGTCATTTTGGACATCATACCTTGCTAGGCGAGGTCTATAGCGAGGTGTTGTCTCGCTCTGGCATTCTCTTAGCAAGCTCCCCCTATCCATTTCACACTTGGCCAAAATTTTACGTTTTTCAACTTTGCCGACAACGTTCAGTAAAATGGCCGTAGCATCGAGATCCGATTGAGCTACACTATATATGGTTGGAAAGGTATTACAAATATTGACAACTTTCGTATTTTGAGTCTCAAACACCTCACTACTCGTCTTGATTCAAAATAACTATTTTCACCCAAACGCATCCCGATAGCACTTCATATGACTAAAATATCACACTAATACTCATTTAGCACATTTACACCTAACTTTATTTATGGAGTGTTACAATGATATTGAAAATTGGTAGTACGTTGAGACCGTCTGCAAGGGTACATGGAGACTGTCTGTGCCGGTTTATGGACCTTGTGAGTCCCCCATGGGTCACGAACTCCTAAAGATTATTGAGGAGTTTCGTGTATAAACGCGTTGAGAGAGATTTAGTATCTAAGACTTATCATTGCATTGCATTACATTACATTATACTTTCGATTCTTACTTGATTATGTGCTTATTTGTTATTTGGACATTATATGACCTTGACTTACCCTTATTTCGGTGGATATTGGATTGTTGAATGCAATGTAAACTTGAACGACTAAAAGATGACTTTTTCTTAAAAATTATGTCACTACTTCTTCGTTCTCGGTCTATGAGATATATTGGCTACACGTGGTTTCGTACTCTACTGTACTTGATGCACTCTTTATGGTGCAGATTTGATTTTGAGTACGAGTGCATCTCGTAGAGCATTCTGAGTCTGAGCTTAGCAATTCGGAGTTGTGGTGAGCTGCTTGGCTGTTTCGCGGACCACATCTCCCTCTATCTTTTATTTAATCTGTCATTTTAGTATTTAAACAGTGTATTTCTTACATTCAGACTTGTATTGGCATTTTCAGACTTGTATGTATTTCGTAGCGGCTCTTATACTTGTGACATAAATCTTGGGTAGTGTTATATTTTCGCATTTTCTTATTTATGGGACTTCATTCTGGATATTTTCTTCAACGCTTTACTTTTTGCTTAAAGTTATTAATTTTGGATTGCTATCATTTGATCTGGCTTGCCTTATAGTGGAAACTTTAGGCAACACCACGACCTCCGATTTTTGGGTCTTGATAGAGGTATAAGTCCAATGAAAGTGGTAATACACCATTCACTAGTGTGAAAGGTCAAATCTTGTTCCAATCAATTAACTAACTATTTTCTTGACTCCTCCCAAAGATTTTATTCTATTATAATCCAGATAATCATCCATCAACCAACTCTCTTCTCTTCAATTTTGTAGCAAAAAAGGATAAAGAAATTCTCTTCAATTTTTTTTCCTCTTCCTGCAAGCTATATAGATTTATCAACTCTACCGGTGTCACGACCAAAAAGTCATGATGGCACTTATTCAATCATGATAGGTAAGTTAATCAATAATAACTAATTTCATAAATAAATTTAAGCAATAAGAAGTAAAGAATTACGCGAAATGTTCAAATATCAAGTATTTTATAATTAAAAAGTGTGAAAATAACACTCAATACTGGTGTCATGTGTACAAGAGCCACTAAAAATGATAATAAAAATTTAACTTAACTATTACACTGTCTAAAATGTAAGGAAGACGGGAATAATAAAAAACACATAAGGAGATTGGCGCTACGAATAAGTCAGGCAGCTCACTCAAATCTCTGAAATCAACAGTCGCAGACTCAGATGGCCCATAAGCTCTACTCAAACTCGGAGATAAGTCTACATCAAAAATAGTGCATCAAGTGTAGTATGAGAATGGGAAGCACATGTACTCAGTATATCTCATAGAATGACAATGAAAGAAGTAGTCACAAAGTTATTAAGAAAAGTCTTATTATCCTTGCATGTTTACCTTAACTCGAACTGACCGAATAACGGAGTAGAGAATAATCAATTACCACGTAAGACAACTAGTCAGTTAATTAGATAGTTGGCAATCAGATAGGGTAATTAATCTCAATTAATCAAGTAGGAGCAACAATACATAAAATCAAATAAGGAAAAGTATGATAATGCAATGCAATGCAATGATGTGCAACAATACAGAAAATCAAATAAGGAAAAGTATGATAATGCAATGCAATGCAATGCAATGATGTGCCGCAAGCCAAATGCTCTCCAAAACCTATATATACACGACACTCCTCGGTAATCTTTGGGAGTTCATGACCCATAGGGGATTCGCAAGGTCCATATACTAATATGTTGCAGACATACAATTTGAGCCATCCATGATACAATATGTTGCATGCGTGCAACCCGAGCCAACCATAGTACATGCCGTTGTAGGCATGCAACCCAGGCCAATCATATGCAAATACAGGATACAACACATAAGAGAATGAACATCTCAAATTCGGACTTAATAGCAAACTAGTTCAAGTAAGTTCATCAACAATTCTGACTTAATAGCCAACATCTTCAGTCATCAACAATCCAGACTTAATAGCTGACAAGTTCATTAACATGTTTATCTCAAGTGTACGAGAATCCTAAGTGTACCGAATACAATCAAATAGTCAATTATAAGACAAGTAGCACATAACAACTAGTGCCCACATGTTTTTATATTATTGTGTCACGGCCCATAACTACACAGTACGATATAACCCATATCATGTCACCGATGCTCGTCTCATTACGGGTACGAGACACGCCCTTACCCCTTATTATTTCTATTTTAATCTTTACTTAAAAAAATATCCCTCAAACGAAGTCTACAAGTCTTAACATACCTCAAAGTCGAGCAAACAAATCACAATAAAGTCTTCACTTTCTAGAGTGTCTTCAGATGCTCCAATCTCGATCAGAGTGAAGCCTAAGTCTTCTAGAAGCTCTACCGCTTCCGAATTCACCAAACGAGTTTAATTTTAGTCAAAATAGTACTTTACAAGGTTAAATGAATTCAATGGTACCCATATTGCTACATAATAACCTGAGGCTATAAAGTCAACCCAAAAGTCAAACCCGAGTCCTTAAGGAAAAAACTAAAATTTTATTTGAAAATTGGTTTACCCATAACTGATAAAGTCTAAATCTCGAAAATGACCGAAATTCAACCTCAAATCGACTTCCGAATCGAAGAATTTCATATTCTTAACTTTAGGACTTAAAACCTAAATTTCTACAACCAAATCATGGACAAAATTGCTAAATCAATAATGGAATCATAGGGAAATGCCGACAAGTTTAGAAACTTACCGCAAGCCAAATCATGAAGATTGCTTCCAAAATCGCTTCAAATCGAGACATTGCTAATTTATCAATGCCTGATATAACACTCATTTGTTCCACGGGCTCGAATATTGATAAACTTTTTGATGAATTCCTCTTCATAAGGATACCAAACATATTATAAATTCTCATTCTTGATGGAAGAATGATAGTTGGTTGATAATTTCCTCCAATTTGTAAATACGGGGTTAAAACATATATCTGGTTAACTGTGTCGGAAGTAGACAAATCATACTTCAACGAAACGGGCACGTTGCAAGGATGAAGATTCTGCCAAAAATAACATGTACTCCCTCCGTTCCAAAAAGATTGACACTTTTCGCTTTTCGAGAGTCAAACGAGTTGTTCTTTGACCGTAATTTTTTCAAATGTCTTTTAAATGTTTTAAATTACTAATTATGGTGACTTATAGTACTTTTTATGTAGTTTTCAAATATGTAAATTTTATTTCAAAAAATTTAAGAATTATAAGTTCTAACACACAATCAAAATTACGAAGTTTGACTCTTGAAAAGCGACAAATGTCAATCTTTTTGAGACAGAGGAAATAGTTCTTTTACTAAAAACTCTCTTGAAAATCATCAACTTTGACATTTACTCTAGCTTAGATTCATGTAAAACTCAAAGATTTGAGTTAGAAACTATACCTTGATGATATCCCATGATTGTCCATTGATTTCACTCTCAAAAATCATGTTTTGATGTCCCACAAGTACTCCTAAATTATTTAATTCTAAGGATGTCCAGTGGGCTGACCCAACCCCGCCCCGATCCCCCTAAAAAACATTTTTTTAGGTGTCGGGACTAGACACTGGGACAGGACCTGGGCTCGTCCCGCCCGGGCCCGTCCTGCTTCGACCCGACCCGACCCCGTCCCGATCCCCCCTCCCCCTTTGCAAAACTAGTCATTGTAACAACGGTCAAATTTAGATTTTGGTCGTTGTGAAACGGTTCCAACGGCCATTTTTGCCCCCCCCCCCCCCTTACCCCCTTAATATTTATTTTTAACCCCTAAGTTAGTATATTTACATTTTAACCCAATTTTCCAACTATAAATACCTCATTTTCTCTTCATTTTATCTCACAAATCTTCCTACAATCTCTCTAATCTCTCAATATATCTCTCTACAAGTATACATTGCCTACTAAATATTTTATTTTATTTGATCATTTGTATAATTGTATCAAAGTTCAAAAATTGGGACTGAAGTTGGCAACTTGCTTGAAGATCATTCATCGAGCAAAGTTTCAATTTTCAACCTCGATTACACGCCGATGTTACGCCGGCGTTTGGTACCTTCGTTCCTTCTTTAAATTATTATTATTACTTTATTTTAATTATCGCACTTAATTTTATTACCTTTAGTTATTTATTTTCATAATTAAAATGGAAGGATTTAGACGTATGATTAAGGGTTTAGGGTAAGTGTGCTTCTTCTAGTAGGGGTAACAAGGGCAGGGGTACTTTTCTAGTCATCCTATTCCTAGACAGGATGATTTGATTGATTACATTCATATAGATGAAACAGATTTTCTTAATTATATATCATTAGATGATGAGATATATCCTGCAACTGAACCAGACTTTAATTTAGACGATAATCTAGATGACACACTCACTAGTGCACCTCAACAACCTCAACCTCAAACTGAGTCTCAGCCTCAAACTGAAACTGAAACGCCTCCTATTCCCCCTAGTATGAGTCGAGGTCCCACACAATGAAAATTAAAATCAGCTGCATGGAATTTTTTTATACGATTAAAGAAGACCTATAACTTTATTTTTTAACGCCCATAATTGAAATCCATCTGATATGCTTGTGGATAATGATTGAGAAAAAAATTCAGAACTTATTGGATTTTTAGAGAAATTTTTTCAAGCAACTAAAGAATTTTCTGGTATATATTATCTTACTATTTCAACTGTGTTATTTTATATAGCTCTAATATTTTTGTTACTTAGTGAATATATGGAAAAGTCATCTTATAAGGCACCTATTAAAAAAATATTTATTTTCTATTCCCACTATTTATATTATTGGTGTTGTATTAAATCCGACTATTAAAATAGACGGTTGTAAAGCACTTATTGAAACGATTTATGATTGTATAGCAATACTTCCACCTCCAACTCTAAAAAAACCAAATGACCAACTAAGGAACCAACTAAAGAAGAATTTTTGTCTAGCATACACGATGAATGCAAAAAAGTATATATGCATTACCAACAAGAAAGTGCTAGCAACCAACCAACTTCTATACCATCTTCTTTTTCAATACAACTTTATAAAAGAAATGATGTTTTTGCGGCTAGTATTGAAAGCCTTAGAAATAGAATGTTTAGTGGTTCCACTGCTAATCAAGTTAGCGAGTTTGATATTTTTGTTTTGCAGGGTGTTGTACCGTACCAAGCAGTTCTCAATGTAGAAGTGAAGACTTTCTTAAATACTGGAGGGAAAATGAGAAGACATTTCGATACTAGAAAAGATGGCCCAAGATGTGTTGAACATTCAAGCGTCATCAACAGCGTCTGAAAGCGTTTTTTCTGCCAGAAGATTTCAAATAGGAGAGCACAGACACTCATTAGCGAGAGACAGCTTGGAGATTGCAGTTTTATTCAGAGATTGGATACGAGCGGAGCGTAGAAGGTGCGGTCAACCAGAGATCAATGAAGAAGATGATTTAAACTACATTGAAATCTTATCCGAGGGAACTGGAAGTGACGTCAACCAATTTGACCAACAAATTCCAATTCCAACCGAAGAACCACAAGACATTGTGAAGAAATTAGAAAAGGTGTTTATAACTATGTAATTTTTTTAAATACAATTTTACTATGTGATTTGCAACTTTTGAAGAACACCACAAAGTTGCAATTTTGAAATTGTATTACAAAAAAATTATATTTCTATTAAATAATATACGAGGCACAAAAACAACCTTGGTATGTTTTTATTACACTATCTTGTTCAATTATTTAAGTGTTTATATTCACAGCTTTTTTGAAATTTGTAAACGTGTAAATATAGGAAACAATATATTCCCTACCCATAATTAGAATATTTCCATATATTGTGTAAATCTTTCATTAATATCAAGGTATATATAAAGTACAATATTCATCCCTTATACAATAGGAATCCTAAGCCTATACAAAAGAGGAATCCTAGTCTTACCATAATTATATTTACACAATATATGGAAATATTCTAATTATGGGTAGGGAATATATTGTTTCCTATATTTACACATTTACAAAATTAAGTGTCTAAAAAAAAGGAATCTCGGACCCGACCCGACCCCGCCCCGCCAATACCGGTCCCCTTTTCCGGCGGGATGAGGGACGGGACGGGACATCGACCTGTCCCGCCAGTCCCGCCTGAGGACCGGTCCCGACCCTTTCCCCAATCCCGCTGGGACCCGCCCCGCCCCAAACTCGGCCCACTGGCCACCCCTATTTAATTCATATCAAAATTTTATTTTATATTACAGCAGGGACATAACCGGTATTTAAAAAAAAAAAAACTGAAATTGCTATCAAAAAATCTGCCCAGTTGTGTCTGGTAAATTGGCTATAACTCTATGCACAAATGTCAAAATCACGAACAGATTGAACTGCGATAAACTAGGTTCAAAGAGCTACAACCTTTATTTAGACATCATCTCCAAATTCCTTACAGATTTAGAGCAAATCGGTACCGAATTATGAAATAAAATATGATTCTAACACTTTTGAATTTCCTCCAAACTTCCTTCCCGATTTAGGCGAATTGAGTGGTAACAATTTAATTCCATCCCTGTAGCTGCTCATTTTCTAGCAGTGTTTGTATGATGTCTATTTTGTATATTTTCTCAAGGAATCGATCTATTTCTTTTTATTTTTAGGAGAAATTTTTTTTATTTTATTTTGTCAATCTCCATTTTCTCACTCAATTATGCCTCCGCCCTTTCCAATGATTATGTTGTTCCTATTCCATTGTTCAGGGCATCTAAGGTTCAAGATATGTTTGCTATAGCTACTGAAATTGGATATTTAAATTTACCTTATTTTAAGGTAAGGTTATCGTATTTGATTAGCCCTACATCCTCAACCGTGCCCCATGCCACAACCAAAATATGGACTAGAAGTTGTGTTGTTTGTAATTACAGAAAAGCTAGAAATATTAATAAGATTGAGATTTTATTTGTGTCGCATTTATAAGCTGTTCTTCATTTTTATTCAATCTTATTAGGACGGATTACTATCAAAACCTAATTTGTCATATCCTGAAAACAATTTGAGTTGTATTTAATTTGTAGGAGGATCTTATGATCTTGAATTTCATAGATGACATCAACATGATAGAAAGGACATATTTTATGGACCCAATATATGATAAAGTTATGTTGCATTTTAGGTTATGTTGAAGTCCTATGAAGTGCAATTCCGTTGAACTAATTAGTTGATTTTTTCTTCTACACATGGTAATACATTTTGGGACTCAACAAATAGCTAATGTCCCTATTAATAGTACTTATTAAATCTAACTTTATATTAAACAACTAGCTAATCTCTCAATTAATAATTTTTTTGAATAATCTCTTCGATGGTATTTATATAATTTATCGGCAAGGGAAAATTTGAATATAGTTGTGTATTCTATTTATGAGTTTGTTATGCCATGTGATACAAGTCCTTTTAATCATAACTTAATGTCCGGCCCAATTTTAAATCTTTTTGATTTATTGGGTTTTAAAAAATTCTTATTCTAACGTCATGAGAGGTTGGCACCACGGTACTAAAGTTTCAAATTTATAACTCTTAATTGTTCCTTTTTTTGGTAGAAACTATCAATTGTTTCAAGAGTTCTAATTATAGATATTTGTTCGTAATTTATTCCTTTTCTTGACCTGTCTTTGAGTGTCACACCACAAACAGGACCCCCGACATCCGGTGTCTTACTTTCCCGAGCATACCTATCTATAATATTGAATATAGATAACGCATATTGTGGCTGACAATAGCGAATCGCATCATAAGATAGAACTCTATAAACCGGCAAGACTATATGAAAAAAAACTTGAGTCATCTAGCTCATCAACACGGGGGATTCAACCCAAACACTTATTTACAAAAATGGGTCGTCAAGGCCACCATGCATTTTATAACAACAACACAACTAATGCCGGCAATGCCAACATAAACTTCTAAACAACATACAGGCCTACAAAGTCGTACCATACAAACTAGACAACGCAAGACGTATCTACAAGCCTCTAGAAAAGATCAAGTGTAATATTGTCGAGACAGGGCCACGGTCTAGCCATCAAAACTATAAATAACTCAAAAAATACTTCAGACTCTGGACCTGGCAATTTCGAATAATATAAAGCTTACCAATCAATTGAACTTTGTAGTGTCTATTGTGAAGGCTTGTCTAGTTGTCTCTCAGAACCTGCACGCATGAAATGTAGCGCCCCGACAAGGGGACATCAGAACGAATAGATATACTGAATAACTTAAAGCTGAACTAAAACTGTAGGCATAATAGCTAACCATGTCTCAGAGATAAAAGGGAAATATGAGGATGTAATTACTTGTTCCCTGCACAAATCATATTGTAATATCAACAGCGTACCAGGCCTTATCGGGACTCTGTGGATAAGTATAACGCATCGGACCATAAATGAGGCTCTGTGGAAATATCACAAGTCACACCGGGCCACTGGGGGCTCTGTGGTTACGCAACGTACCAGGCCGTAGCGAGGCTCTGTGGGATAAATATAGTGTACCAGGCCGTAGCGAGTCTCTGTGGAATAAATATAACGTATCAGGCTGTAGCGAGGCTCTGTAGGATAAATATAACATACCAGGCCATCTATAGGCTCAATGGAATAAGCAATAAGGTGTCAAACAATCAAACATAACTCAAAATAATAAACAGTTGTCATCAACCAAGGACTGGGCTCGTAAGATCTATATATACTCAACTAATGAGGAGAATAAGCTCTAAGGCAGAAACTACTCCCGATAAGGGACAAATAATAGTATCTCAATGATATCTAAATACGAGGCACGAGCTAGTTATAAACTCTTCTCTTGTACATTTCTAACGAGTACCATTTTAGGTACGGATTCATGCTATAGAAAGAAGGGATAGCCATTACATATCTTTATGTCGACTTTTCAACGGGGTGATGAAATTAGCTTCCTTAGCTATTCAAGCGAAATAAAAATAAAAACAGAATAACGAGATCGAAGTAGAGAGCAAAACTCGCTATGTTTCTTCGTGAGATGAATTATATGATTCTCATTGGATATGTGAAAAAAGCGTTGCTGCTGGTTTATAAAAATGAACTATGTTGTTGCTGGTACATAATGAAATTATGTTGCTACTTTCTGAATATATAAAATGCTACACTTTCCATTCTCTGTGAGAATTCTTAATGAAAATGATTCAAGAGGTCATTGCCACCTTTTTCATTTTTGTTACACGTGGAGAGTCCTCCTTTCCACACCCATCATAATTATTAGCCACAACTTGCTGCCTTTTCATGTGTCTAAGTGGAGGCTACCCACTCCATCAACTATCCATATAAAACATATTCATATAATTCTAATTAATATCATAACTACTTCCTTACTCTTCCATTTTATTTCAATATTTAATCAATTATTCATATAATAAAAAATTTAATTTCAATTTACTTAAATATCAATCACCTCTAGCACACTTTATATATTCATTATCATGTTATGCGATATAGACCCTTGTGGTTCAGCCCTTTCCCAAACAACTGCGCAGAGCGAGAGCTTAGTGCACCGGACTATCTTTTTATGTTATGCGATATAGCACTAGTCCATAGCTTCTTTGACATACACAAAATATTATTCTCCGTCATTGTTATTTCACTTTAAAGTCGTAAATTATTTTAAGACTTCGTTCTTTTATACATCGAGCTCTTGATCCGTATACTTAAATATGAACAAAATTCTTTGAGGCTCGGATCTATTTACATACGTTAGATATTTCACGACATAGTCTAAAAGTACGGGATATTACAGAAACTTAACGTGTAAAAACACGGGATGTAACATAAGTCATCGTAGTCAAGTTCGACCGTCTATGCACAGAAAGGAATACAAGGGTGCGGGGTGTTACATGTTCACCCTCAACTTTAGTTTTAAACTATTACTAACATTGTGCGAGTTTTTATTCTCCCCGGACAACCTAACTTATGACGATGTAATCTCATCGAGATAGCATAATTATAATTGCATGATACGTGTACTCTTTACTTCACCTGCATTTTGACTTAGTTTGAGCACTTTGGATAGCAAAACATGTTTCTAAAATTAGTGTTGTTGTGAAGGGTTAAAACAAATAAATACTGGAATATTGACACTTATATACAACCTCTAATTAATAATGACATATATTTAATTAAAGAATAAGTTTATCAATTTAAGCCCAAAAAATTTAGCATTATATAATCATATCTATACGGTAAGAGAATTGGTATTTTCTTCCTGATTTCACGCTTTTAAATATGTATCCTTAAACACATTCACTATTCTAAATACACCAAAAAAAATGAAGAACTCTATTTTTAATAAAAGTCGACGATTGAGAATTGGGTTCAAGCATTGAAAAACTCACAGTAACCCATCGAGTATCAATTTGCAGATTACAAACTCAATAAAATAGAAGTTTCCATGAAAAATTCTTAAAATAGTAACACATTAAAGTTTCTTTTTTTCTTCTCTTTTTTCTGTTATTAGATTGAATTTGTGTAAGTGGATATGGTAGAAATTGGTTGAAAATATATGAGCGATGTTACATGCAAAATTTCAGAAAGATTAAAGGTGATTTGGACTGGTTTAGGTAAAATATTGAACCTAAAAATACAACTGTGATGCATGTATATCATATTGTGTACATCATGTATATCACACACAAATTTTCATAGAAGTCAGATTACGAAATCAACAATTATAAAAATTTCTTTTTGGAAAAATTACAAAAATAGCAATATATCAAAGTATCTTTTTCTTCTCTTTCTTTTTGTTTGGAATAAAAAAAACAAACGTATAAAATGTCTGCGGCTTATGTATATCATATTGTACATCATGTATATCAATGTATATCACACACAGATTTCATAGAAGTCACTATGATATGTGTACATCACATTGTATATCATGTATGTCAATGTATATATCACACAGATGTTCATGAATATACACATATATACATTATATACAAGAAAAACTAATATATAAGGAAATAATACACTGATATACATGTGATATATATAGTAGGGGATAAATGGAACGTCATCAACCTCGAGTTTTCAATCCAAACTTCAGCTCAAATCCACTTCAAATCATCTCTGAACACCTCCAAAATTAATATTCAAGATCTTTAAGATGTTTCCAATATACCCAATATCACCTAATCACATTTATAGTCATCATCCACGTGAAAAAATAAAGATTTGACAACCTTCTTCAATTCATGCCTCCTTTCCGTTGTTAATTCAGATTTCAAGAAAAATCACTGAGAAATTCACCTATTGTTGCATCTGAAAAATTTATAAAAAATCTTATGAATTTCAACCTAAAGATTCAGGCATAATGATAGAGAATCTTGATGGGAAGATTTAGCCTGAAAGATAAATCTTGTCTACCAGGTGACAATTTTATTAACTTGGACTGTTTTACACCATTAAGTGGGCCAAGTTATTATGGGGTCCCAAATTTCAAATATAATTCATTTACGGAAAAGTTTATCAGATGTCCCATTTACACATTGGTATTTAACTATAATACTTAATGAAGTATTGCTTGCAGTGCCTCGACTCGAGTTTCCGTTGTAGGATTGAGTGAGGGACGAGAGCTGAAGCCAAGGCTCTTTGCTGTGCTCCATAGATGTTTAATTTTGTAAAGTTAATCACTATAAATCTTTTTTTTATGATTTGACACTATAAAGAACATTCTGAAAATATTAACCAGACATGACATGCTTCTCTGATTTTAACATAATTGATTGGCCAGACAAAAATTACTACTTCAAAAATTCATTTTGACAAAAGCGCTTCTTAAACAAGTAGATTTCAAAAATTTGGCCAAACGGAAAGAAGACTAATCTATAAATTGTTTGTAATTAAAATTTAACTTCTTGTTCTTCTAGGTTATTGTTATCTTGTTACTTCCAAAATCAGAAAGTGAAATGTACATACTACAGAGTATTAACTGCCGATGATCATGATTTGCCAAGTATTTATATTATAGACTAGAATCATCATATATAATCCCTCCGCCCCAATTTACGAAATGTGCTCGAGTGAAAATAGAGTTTCAAATATATATATATATATATATATATATATATATATATATATATATATATATATATTTTAAAAATTGTGAGCTAAAATAAGTCCTAAAATTTTGGGTGACTTACATAAATATACCCTTTTGGACATCTAGTTTACCAAACACGGTCGAAGTATACATAACCTATACACTTCGGTTGTGTAGGTATGTATAAGTATGTATATTATATATATATATATATATATATATATATATATATATATGTATGTATGTATGTATGTATGTATAGTATATGTATATTTAGTATGAACTATACACTACCTATACACTCTATACATATCTGTAAATTAGATAGCCGTATGGTATTTGATCGTAATTCTCCCTCAATTTTTATGTTTAAAAAAAAATTATTTTTAAGAACTAACTAAAAAATAAAAAAATGTCACATAAATTGACACAGAGAAAGTAGTATGAAGCATAAACTATTGACGCTATTTTTCCATTAAGGGAAGAAAAACAGAGTACGTACTTCACCGAAATATATATATGAAAGAGTCTATACATAGATTGCTTGGAGCAGAAGGTTGCATCTTTTGATCCCAACACTCTACGGTGAATGACTACATGGTGCATGTTGTACACAAATGATACCTCTGACAAAAGATTCCTTGACGATGAGGTTTTGCAAGAATAATATTGAACAAGAGAATAATATAATGTTTGATCTATTTACCTCATTTGCAGTTGCAGCCTTAAGAAAGCAGGAAAAAACAACTTACATTTTAAGGTTTATTCTTTTTTTCCTAACATGAAGTGTGAATGCATGCCCTCACATGGCTGGTTGATAATTAAAGGGCTACGGCCTACGGCATACCATATGATGGTCTTTACATCCTCATAATATGGACACTCATTGTTTTTGCCTTTTCTTTTCTTTTACCCTTTTCCTTTTATTAACTTTTCAGCGTAACATCCAAACTTGACTCTAATAGGTCATGATGAACATGACAGGGTAATTAAGTAGAGGAATAAGAAATAATTTCTTCATTATTTTCATTAATGAAAGAGTATATATACAATTTACAATTTTTATTAATGTAGGACACGTACTTGTCCACGGGCTACCTTTTCGCGAACAAAATGTATATCCATCTCAATATGTTTAGTGTGTTGATGTTGAACCGGATTGCCAGAAAGGTAAACAGTGCTAACATTATCACAATAAACCAAGGTAGCTTTGTGAATCGGAAAATGAAGCTCTAAAAGAAGATTATGTAGCCAACATGATTTAGAGACCGCATTGGCCACCCCTCAATACTCGGCCTCTACACTAGAGCGGGATAAGGTAGCTTGTCGTTTGGCAAATCACGAGACCAAGTTATCTCCAACAAACATACAATAACCAGACGTAGAGCGTCTAATGTCCGGACAGCCACCCCAATCAGCATCTGTATAGGAGACAAGTGTAGAAACTGACGACTGATATAGATGCAAGCCATAATCAAGAGTGCCCTGTAGGTAGCGTATGATGCGTTTGAGCGCATTCATGTGCTCAATCTGAGGATCATGCATAAACAAACATACATGTTGCACAGCATACGTAATATCCGGTCTTGTGAAGGTGAGATACTGAAGTGCCCCTGTAAGACTACGATAGTGAGTGAGGTCCTCGTATGGTGAGCCGGCCGCAGCACCCAACTTGGGTTTAGTATCAACTAGAGTAGAAGTAGACTTGCACGAGGACATACCAGTTCGCTCAATAATCTCAAAAACATACTTTCTCTGTGACAAGAATAACCCCCCTACATGACGAGTGACAGCAATACCCAAGAAATAACTCAAGGGTCCCAAGTCTTTCATAGCAAACTCAAAACTTAGCAGTGTCATGATCGACTAGCGCAACACATCAGATGAGGCAATCAAAATAATATCATCCACATACAACATAATATAGGCCTGCTGGCCCAATACTGGAAACAGGGGCCGAGACCGAAAAAGTTACTGGACCAGTTTCAGTATTGGGCTGGGCAACTGGTAATGATAAGACAAGGAAGCTTGACAAGTCATGGGATTATGCAACACTTTGGATCTAAACATACAAAGCATCGGTCCCACAAAATATGTAGTCATGCCTCTCAGAAAGTATATAAGCGGAAGTAACAGTGAGTAAAACTCGAGCTTAGCGCCTAAACAGGTGGAAAGGGGGCCAATGACCCCATAGATATAAGGTAGACATTAAAGATATATGTCAAGAGGTAATAACATTATAATGAATATAAAATGTCAGGAAAATACAGATGTCTATGAGCATTTATGAACTGACTAAAGGTTTTACGAGATAGATAGAATAATGGATTTACAGCTTAACGAGATCGAGGGAATTTTTTTCAAAGCGTCATTGACAGAAAGCCTTAGCCATGAGGCCAGCGAAGGAATTCAAATCTACGTATAATGACCAGGTTTGGGATATAGTAGGCCAACGTCATGTAATGTAAATTCTTCAGAATCTTCCACGTACTGAATGAGGGAATAAATTAACAGCTCATCCCTTAAGGGTTAGTAATGCCAAAGATTGGAATCAGGAGCAATGTTTGAGATTGCGTACGTGTACTAGGATATTTGGGAATTAAGAAGAGTACGACAAGTAAGAAATGAGTGAACAAGTGTCAAAATGGGTAAAGAAAGGGAGTTGTTTCTAACCATGAGTAGTGAGAAAAGTTTCTGACTATGAATGAGGGTTAATCGCGATGATACGTGCACTTCAGATCCAATAATATTGTCCATAAAGTGTTCACGATTGAGATATTACAAATATAAGAGTTTTCGGCACACTCGTTAGTAAACAAAGCTAAGTTGACAATAGAATCATTCGCCCACAAGCGGCTTGACTAATGTGAGAATGAATGAGAGGGGTTGACCTGTGAAATAGAGTCAATTCGTTTTGCTGTAGAATAGAAAATAGAGAGTCATTTCATTTTGCTTTGGGATTAGGAAATAGATACTACACTAAGTCCTGACATTTCATTTTGGGTAAACTTTTTTAACACTTTGGAGATGATGCAAAGGTGAACGTGACTAGTGAGAAATCAGTGGGGTAGAACAAATTGTCACAGCGGATTCAACACAATATTAAGTTAAATCGAGGTATGTTAAGGCAAATTATTTCTTTCTTTTGGCATGTTCCATGTAATGAAATATAACTGTGATATTGTTCCATAATTTATTCTACTCCTAGTAGTTAAGAATATTCATATTATTGATTCTTATGTTAAAAGCATGTCTAACTATGTTCCTAAGTCCTTATTGAGGCATACGGAAAAGATGTTGATATTCACAGTGTTAGCTGAAGGTATAAGGATATTATGTCATCCGATAAGTTCAGAATGTTTCATTGTCATTCATGCATTATACACATATAATATATTGGATCGGGTTGCACGTTCCGCAACACAAACATATATTGGATCGGGTTGCACGTTCCGCAATACTAACATATATTGGATCGGGTTGCACGTTCTGCAACACTGACATATATTGGATCGGGTTGCACGTTCTGCAACATTGACATATATTGGATCGGGTTGCACATTCCGTAACATATATATATATATATTTCGCATTTGTATTGTGCATAATATTTAGGCATATATATTAGGGCCCTTAGAGGCATTTAATGTTGGTCGGTTGTTCCTGTTTTAGGTTGTTATGTATCTCTATTATGTTATTTCTTATGCTTGACATACTCAGTACATCAGTCGTACCGACGTCCCTTTTGTCGGGGGACGCTGCGTTTCATGCTCGCAGGTTCAGTTAAAGAGGGTGACGGTTCGCACTAGTAGGTTGCTGGTTCAGCTGGTATTGGAGCACTCTACTTGTTTTAGAGTTGCAATCTGGTCGTGGTATGTTTTTTTCCATATGCACTTAGGTATGGCAGGACCCTGTCCTGCCCATGTGATGTCATGTGTATGGCAGTCTTGTATGGCCTTGTCGGCCTTGGTATATATATATATATATAAGTTGGGTTTTCTGGTTAAGATTTTCCATAATCTTTTTCGGCTTAGTCCGTATTTAATTATGATTAGGTATTGACTGTACGATTGGTGGTACCCGACGGGTGGGATCCGGGTGCCCGTCATGGTCTCCGGTTTGGGTCGTGACATTATTGGTCACAGGTGCGCACACGTTACGGAGTTGGTCCGCCAACTCCTTGAGTCGTTTGTAATATGCAGAAACGTTCGGAAAATCTTACATGCGGATTTGGGAGAATTCTTGCTCAAGAGTGACAACACGTGAATTTTGGTTATCTTGGAATATATCACGCAATCTATTCTAGATAGCCATAGCCGTAGTGTCCGGCTCAATGATCGTTTGTAAAAGGTCGGTGGAAATAGTGGAATAAATCCACTGAAGAACTGTAGCATCAAGAGTAATCCATAACTAGCGGGAGGAATTATGTGATGAAGGACTTGATGGGAGATAACGTGAATTTTAAACAACTCTGCCCTCGTCGCATATTAGACATTTTCCATTTCAAGAACAATAGGGATGTTGTTCTTGATGTTAGAAACAATAAGGGCAGGATGAAACGTGTTCTTAGACATAACGAAAGAACAAAGGAATTGGGAAGAGATGAGGTAAAATTTAACACGAAATCCGAAGAAGGGGCACAAAAAATGATGCAGTTTTGGCCGAGAATGGGCACAGAAACCAAGAAAATTTTGGAGAAGAGCGGAAGTAATTTAGTCATAGACTTCTGATACCATGAAAGAAATAATCCCTTGATTATTTTCATTAATAAAAGAGTATGTATACAATTTACAATTTTCAGAATAGGAAAATCATATTCCTATTATACTCCCAAAATCTTATTCTACTTGTACAATAATTATACAATTATGGTAAGTGTACAACTCTAATTTAATTACAACTAATCCTACCTAAAATAGTCCACTAAAACCGTGATATACACGGCATGAATATACCGTGTATATCACGGTCATAACAGTCAGTTTTGTCATGTTCTGCCTGTGATATATATGATGTATATCACGGGTATTTATCACACCCCCGCAGTCATAGCGGGCGGTCTTCATACACTGAGAGCTCCTATAAAAGACAACGTGTAATTCAGGATGCTATAATAAGCTTTGCACAGTGGGACACCAAGAAATGTTTTGTAATACTATTAAAAATGGTAGTGAGCTGGTGATTAGTACTCCCTTCGGATAACAAAGAGTGTCTACTTAGCCATTTGCACACCTCTTACCCCCTGTTTGGATGGTTGTTTCCCGTGATTCATTATTATATTATTTTTTATGAAACTATGTTTGTTTTCATTGTTTTTAAAATTATATTGTATGGTGTTGTAAATCCGTTGTAATTTCATGGTTAAATAACCATAAAAAATTCAATTTTTATAACCACAAATTTGGTGATTTTTGCATGGTTATATATTTTATTTTCCCATTATACCCCCCACCTCACCCCCCACCCACCCCCAAACCTCTATCACACCCAAATTAACCCACCCTACCCCTCCACCAGCCTACCCTCACCCCCTCAACCACCCCATACCCCCTCCATCACACCCAAACCCACCAACTCCCACACTACCACTCACCACCCCACCACCACCCACCCCACCGCACCAACCACCCACCACCCCCACTAACCCCCCACCCCTATATCACCTAGCCCTCCACCACCTACTTATTTTTTAAAGTTCCCATTTATCTTTTACCTTAATTTTATTAATATATAAAAATTAGTTTTTAATTAAGGGTTAAGGATATTTTAGTAAACTTACATGTTATTATACAGTAACATACAGTCAAGCCAAAAAATAAAAATATTATTAAACCACAACAAATAATACAGTCTATCCAAATATTGTGTTCATTATTACAATACAATACAATACAATACAACACCATATTATATCATATCATATTGTACATTAATAAACCACAGGAAACAACCATCCAAACAGAGGGTTAAGGAAATACAAACTTCTAGACAAAAAGAATTAATTTGACTAAACTGTCCCTAATTGAATATGTATTGGATTTGATCACATAGTACTTAATATGGACAAATCTGAAAAAATAAAGTTAATTCTTTCTTGATTTGCTAAGTGGACACTCTTTTTGACTCAAGAAAAAAAGGCTAAGTGAACACTCTTTTTAATCCGAAGAAAGTACTATGTTTTATTTTTAATCAAAGAACTTGAATTTAAATTTTTTAAAAATTACATCTGATATAAAGATTGTTTTACTTTTACGATGACACTTTTCAATACCCATTTGAATTATCAAACCTAAAGTAAACAACAGATATCGGGTAAAAAACGATACTACAAGAAGAAAGGCATTTACCAACAACATTTCTTATTGTCATATGTTGTATGTTGTTGCTAAAAGTATTTTTCGCAACAATATAAAATTGTCACATCCCGTTGCAATAACCTCCGATCACTAGTAGAAGAAATACATTTGGCAACAACATTTTTTGTTGCCATATGTAGGATGCCGTTGCCAAAATTACTTTTTGAAATAACAAAAATTGTTGCATGCCGCAGCAATAACATCTGATGCGAAAAGTTTTCGCAACAACAACATATTAAATTTGTTGTCATTTACGTTTTTTAGCAATAATATATTAAATTTTTGTTGTCATTTACGTCTTGTAGCAAGAATATATTTATTGTTGCTAAAGTTTTGTTCCAATTTTATATTTTCTTGTAATGGATGTGAAAAGCTTTTGTAACAACAAGTTTAATAATTTGTTGTTATTTATATTTTTTAGCAATAATATATTAAAATTTTATTGTTATTTATATTTTTTAGCAGTTAACCAACTTCTATTTAGGCTGCTACATCACATTTATTTCTTCTTCTTTTTTCCCGCACTATAAGAAATTATAGAATTAACAACAAATCTTTAGCAATAATTGGTGGTATAATTAACTCACATGATTTAGGGAATCACAAAGAAAAAGAAAAGGTATATATCCATCTATGATTTGGTCCATGGAGGAGCACACGTGGACACTAGGTGAATTGTCATCAATTGAACTATTTAAAAGATGTTGATAGTTTCTTGGAAAAGAGAAAAAGAAAGGAGCCTAGAAAATTCTAATGCCAACCGCCTTAAATCCAAAAGTGTTGGATAGGGACTCGACACTTAGCTCAATTCTGCATTCTAACTCTACAAGGTAAAAAACAAAGACATCTTATCATCTTCTTGTTGTGCTTCTAGAATAACTCAACTAGTAATAGATCTAGGGAGAAAAAACGTTTGACAAATTAATCTCGCATTATCAAGAGTCATTTTGGTTATAATTTTTTCAATTTGTTTGAACCTTTTTCGTTATAATTGTTGAGATTCACGCAGAAATATGCACTTTAAATTTTAAAGAAAAGATTCGAAAACATATTTATTCCGATTCAAATGAAGAAATGCTTATATCGATGTCTATCATGCACCCAATTTTTTTCCAGCTATTTTTCTTTACAAATCGTGTAGTTTTGCCAATTCTTATATTTTTATTAACATTTTCTTTAAATTTGGGATATTGGTCATTTTCTTATATTCTAAGTTTATTATATGTCTGGGTCTTCCTATTTACAAAAGTGTGAAGGTTGGCAAAACTAACTTATTTGGAATACTAAATTTTTGGTTCACTCCCACATTGAACCAAATAAAAAAAACTAGACTAAGCAAACGATTAGGTTTGAATTCAAAGTTTCAAACTGATATAGTATGTCAACCTTATTGTGGGAGATGCCAGGGTCAACATCATATTAAGTGCCTAATTACTTGGTTTGGAAGCTCAAAAAGAGGTTTAAATTTTATTTTTAAAAAAAAATGGCAGAGCTAAACTGTGCTTACGAATATATAACCAAATAACCTAGGATCCATCCGTCTCAAATTATTCAATTTGTCGTATTCTTTTTCTACACACTTCTTAAGAAAATATTAATTATGAGGTTTTTTAAAACTATGTTATCCTTATTTATGTCTTAAGATGGTAGGTACGTGTATGCTATGAAACAATAAAAATAAACTGAAAATAAAATCGAATGTCAATTCAGTTCCAAATGTCAGCTACAATGTCGTCTGATACAAGTGACAACACTTCGATAAAACAGAAAAACCTTTGAAGAGTAAATTGCAGCGAAAATAATAAAGAACACAAATGTTTAATATTTACATATGTTATATATATTATATAACCTATGACGGTCAATAACCGAAAGTATTGTATATATTTATATACAATTGAATAAATTCCTTCTTTTACAATTTACAAAATATAATGAAATGAATTAAAATGTTGAAGTCGCAGATGACTTCTGCCTGAAAAATCTACCTAAATAGACATAGACAACATCTCATTATAATTGCTTCAATACATAACAAATCTAGAATCTAAGCACCAATTATAATGTTTGACAGAATGTTGTCGACACGCTCAGGCAACACTTGCGATCCAGTTTTCTGAGATGAATTCTCGAGAGCTCTCTTGATATTTTTGCAATCTGTTTCTGGATATCGATTCACTCTTGTAGCCTCTATATTTATAGTAGAGAGTCCTCCTTGAAAAGTTCATCGACTGGTTGTGGAGGTTGAGGGAAAGGTGGGCAGCTGGTAAGGTTTGTTGGAGAAGATCATGGAGCAAAATCCTCAAACTTCTTGGACTTGTTCCCCAAGCATAGCAACAGCTTTTACTTGTTCTTCCAACGTTTTTCATCAGCTCCTAATTACCTTGCCAAGTCACTTCTCCATCGTAGTAAAAATTCCACGAGAATTGCTTCACTCCGTGAAGTAAAGCAAAATTGTTTGTCATAAAAATGTTGGTCCGAATGTTGTGACATTTGTTCCAACATTTCTTAACTTCAACTTAGCACCAAAAAAATGACATGTTGGGCAAAATGTCACAACACCAAATCCAACATTAACATTTTCCCTCTTTTTGCCTTTCTTCACAAAACCTATTCTAATATGTACGAGTGACTTACGACAATGTCATAGGGACAACATCTATGATTACAATTATGCTCCCCCTTAACCTGTGATGGCATACAAACAAAATATATGTATACCACTATATATGATTAAACACAATATTAGCACAAACGTAGATATAAACAATTCTTATAGGATTAGAAGAAAGAATATTAGCATATGTGTCATCCACAAAAAAAAATGTCAGATCATTGTTAAGTTAACCATCCACATCACCAAATATCCAAACCAAAACAAAAAACAATCCACATTCATTAACTAATAATCATTCCCAACAGCAGCATTTCCTCCCTTGCTTATTATGTAGTAGTAGCAGCTTCCAGTAGCTATCTACCTCTACATAACTTCAGCTTGCTCCTTCCTCTACCTAGCAGCTTCAACTTCAGCTTCGACCCTTTGCATAGCAGCTTCAACTTCTTCCTTCAACCTCAGCCTTGTTAGCAAGACTTTCCTTCCAACAACCTCTTCTCTCTGCATGGCAGCATCCACAGCTTCTTCTGCAACAACAACTTCTCAACTCGTTCCTTCACCCTCTTCTCTCTACTCCCCCTGTATAGAATCATCTCCCCCTTTTTGTGAAGAAAATAGAAATATGAAATGGTCTCTGGCTTGAACCAGGACATCTCTTGCAGTGTCAACCTCAGCAATTTGTAGGTTGATTTTTGCAATTTGCTCTACAAGCCAATTTGTAGACAGTATAGACTGTCTTGGACCAGTGTTGCCCTGAATGTTAAGAACATTCCTGGCAACATTCTCCCTTTCTGCTTCTTTTTTCCAAGGTAGGTCAATAACTCTTTCTTTGCTCTTTAGAATTGTTTTATTGACAGTGTAAAGTCCAGGAGATTTCCCTAAAGTGTCTCCTCTCATAGGCTCAAGGCCTTGGATAATTAATAACTTGAAGACCAGAGAGGGAAAAGGAAGAATGGAAGTTGATTCTTTTTCTGCCAGGTTGGCAATTTGATATAAGATTAATTTTTCTAAAACAACTTTGAATCCTTTCCCAATTTTGAATAGTGGAGGCTTTTCAGTTGTAACAACTGACTCATTTAGAGAGGGAAGCCAATTGTGAATTGTAACTTTATGGAGGGTTGAAAACAAGAGAGTGAGTTTTGATGTTGGGCATCTAGGGATCCATTTCTTCATTATACCTCCAGTGAGATATTCTATCATTGTATCCCTATTTGGTGTTACTCTATTTGTTTCTCTCACTTGTTCTTCAGTAAGACCCATACATTTATTGATGATTAACAGTGTAAATTGATAAATTTTGTTATAAAGATATACATTCCCAAATTTCTTTGAGGAGATATCCTCTATAGCAGAGTTTAAATTGGCATAGAACAACCTTACAATCTCATCAATGTATGGTTCTTTTCCGGTAACAGTGCCAAGAAGTTGTCTATCTTCCAAATTCCACTAAACCATATTCACAGCAGGAGGCAATATCTAATTCTCTTTCAGACCTAATTACTTTATTTCTATAGTAATCCCATTTATTATATTTAGCTTTAGAGTAAAATTTGTTTGAGAAGGCAGTTACCTCATTATCTGAACCAGACAAGTCTAGGCTGATGGATTCTGAACTGTTGGAGGAAGTAGGAGAGTTTGCCTCTTCGGATGTTGGCTGGAATATTTCCTGAGATGTTGTGGCATCTGTAGCAACATTTTGGGCAGCACTTGACCTTGTAGTTCTGGGAAATCCTTTCGGAAAGAAGTGTTTCAAGGGAGTTTCATCAGGGATTTCCCTTTCCAGCGGCACATTTTGAGGTTCAGAAGCAGTTTGTTCTTCTTCACTTTCTTCTGTCGAGAGCACAAGGTACATGTCCTCACTGTCACTGCTCAAGCAGTCAGGTACAGGTGTATCAAATCTGGTCCTCTTGGTGACAGGTTCCTGTTGGACAGTTCTTTCGAACACTCAACTCGATCTACAAGTAGGAAAATTGAGTTTTTTACCTAGGGTCGAATAATCTGATGTAGCATCAACATCGATGGGATTATTGTCATCCCCTGGATAACTGATATCAAGAGGTTCCTCATCACCTCTGAGAACTATGGCGGTACACCTGTTTTCTGGTAGGTGTTGAGGAGATGTAATTGTTTGTTGAGGTGGACTGGTGCTCATTCGAGTGTTGTTGGTAGTGTTGGTTGACATAGGGGATGTTTCCATCGGTGAGTTTGGAGGAGAGGGTTTTGAGGGTTTGGGGTTTTTGGATGAAGATGAAAGTGAAGACTCCATCAGTTAGGTAGGGGATTTACCGAGGTTTGATGTGATCTTTCTTCTTCTTTTTTTATTTTTAGTTGGAAAATTTTAGGATGGTAAAAAGAAAAACAAATGAATTGAATATTTATATCGTTGGCAAACCTTTCAAAACAGTAAGAATTCCTTAATTTGAGGTGTTTGATATTTGCTCAATAACTTACACCTAAAATTTTGGGATAATAAGATAAACATCACAGTAGGAATTTAATTTAACCTTATCATTTTAAAGTTTGAAATTCCTATAAAACAAGGCATAAAAATAGGGATAAAATCTAATTTTTCTGGAATCAGTTAAGAACAACATCCCAACAAATATCATAATCTGAAAATGTCAACAGCAATGTTGGCAACATTTTGGACAACACAAGTATTATGATCCTGCATGAACTTTTCGTTTTGGCAACAAATCAAGACACATTTTATATGTATTTTTATGAGTTTAACCACTAGACCAATGTAACATTTTCTCATCGTGTCATTGGTCTAATCATAAAACACATACAAAATTATTTTTCGTGTAAAAAATAAGAATACTTATTTAGTATTCTCAAAATTTCTTTTAAAGCACTCGATACTCCTATAGAATAGGAACGGTATCTTTTCAAGGGTTTTGCCCATTTTGCATAGTTGCTAAAAAATTGTAAAGGCTTTGCCTTATTTTGATACTCCATTTTTATGATATCTAATATCATCGCAGAGAACGGTATCACTTTGGAATCATGTTCTTATTGAAGGATCATGTTTGTGTGACCAAAATTAACGCACTATACAGCAACAATAATCAGTTTATGATATTACGTAGGTAAATGTCACCTAAAATGTTAGACAATGTTTCATCTGACATTCACCAAAAATGCCTTTTTAGAGATTACAAATACCAAGAGATTTCTTCAAACTAGAAAATCTCTCATGGTCCAAAGCTTTTGTAAAAATATCAGCTAGTTGATGAAGAGTGTCAACATGTTCAATTTGAACTAGCTGTTTTTCGACCAAATCTCTTAAAAAGTGATGTCTAATATCAATGTGTTTTGTACGTGAGTGCTGAACTGGATTTTTTGAAATATTTATAGCTTTCAAATTATCACAGTACAAAACTAAGATGTTACTTGAAAAACCATAGTCGTCTAACATGTATTTTATCCATATTAATTGAGAGCAACAACTTCCAGCTACTACATATTCAAATTCAGCAGTTGAAAGTAAGACACAGTTTTATTTACGACTATACCAAGAAACAAGGTTATTGCCCAGATAGAAACATCATCCACTTGTACTCTTCCTATCATCCACATCACCAGCCCAATTCGAGTCACTATACCCTATTAAACTAGGATTAGTGTCTTTGAAATACCAAATTCCCAACTCATATGAGCCGACAACATATCTAATTATACGTTTTACGACATTTAAGTGGGAGATTTTGGGACAAGCTTGGAATCGAGCACAAACACTAAACATAATATCTGGGCGACTAGCAGTAAGATAAAGAAGGCTATCTATCATAGATCGATACAATGTTGGGTCAACATTTTCACCAACATTATCCTTACATATCTTCTGCGAAGATCCCATTGAAGTTTTCATTTGTTTAGCATTTCCAACCCAAACCTCTTAACTAGATTCTTGGCATATTTGCACTGGGAGATAAAGATTCCATCTTCACTTTGCTTAATCTGCAAGCCTAAGAAAAAAGTTGGTTCCCCAATCATGCTCATTTCAAAAGTTGATGACATAGATTCAACAAATGACTTTAGATAAGACTGTGGGGTCGAACCAAAGACTATGTCATCTACGTAGATTTGAGCAATAATAATATCTACACCATGACATTTAATGAATAAAGTACGATCAACTTCACCACGGTTAAAACCAAATTCAAGAAGGAAGTTAGTTAGATGATCATACCATGCACGAGGGGCTTGTTTCAACCCATACAAAGCCTTTTTAAGCTTGTATACATAGTGTGGATGGTAAGGATCTTCAAATCCTTTTGGTTGTTCAACATAGACTTCCTTATCTAGATAACCATTTAAGAAAGCACATTTTACATCCATTTGGTGTAAAGTAATTTTTAGAAACCAGGCAATGGCAAGAAGAAGTCTAATTGATTCAAGTCTAGCCACAGGTGCAAAGGTTTCGTCATAATCGATTACTTCAACCTAAGTATAGTCTTGTGTAACTAGACGAGCTTTGTTTCTAATAACAGTTTCCGATTCATTTGGTTTATTTTTAAAAATCCACTTAGTGTCAATTACATTTGTATTACTTGGACGTGGAACTAAGTCCCAGACTTCATTTCGAGAGAATTGTTAAAGCTATTATTGCATTGCTTGAATCCAAAAATTATCTTTAAGTGCTTCTAAAATATTTTTTGGTTCTATAGTAGATATAAAACAAGAAAGACTAACCTTTTGGTATATGGTAGACATGCACACATACCTTACCATGTCTCTGTAATTGAGTGGTTCTTTCCTTCTTATTCTAATTCCCTCAAAAACTCCCCCTATCACTTGACATGTTGGACGATTCTTCCTAATCCTTGATGAGGGGTCCCTTCGAACTTGATCTAGCAATTCAGCATTTGACTCCTTATCCGCACCCTATGTGATCTCTGGTTCAGGTTCAGATGTTGCTCCGGATATGGTAACATTTGGGGCAACATCTGGTTCTTCAGCAATCTGCACATTTTCCACTGAAACTATAGTGTTATTTTCAGTTGTATTTCCTGTAAGATCAGAAAAATCATCAAAAATAATATTTACAGACTCTTGTACAATTTGGTCCTTAGATTGTACACTCGATAAGCATGACTATTTTGGGAATAACCAACAAAAATTCCTTTGTCACTCTTAGAGCCAAACTTTGACAAACGATCTCTATCATTTAAAAAGTAACAAATACACTAAAATATGAAAGTAACACAAATTAGGTTTCTTTCCATTTATAATCTCATAGGGTGTCATCTTTGTTCCAGGCCTTAAATAGACTCTATTAGGTATGTGACAAGTAGTATTTAAGGCTTCAGCCCAAAAACGTTTTGACAATTTTTTAGAACTAAGCATTACTCTAGCCATTTCTTGCGATGTTCTATTCTTCCTTTCTGCTACCCCATTCTGTTGAGGAGTTTTGGGAGCGGAAAACTCATGGAAAATTCTCTTTTTCTCACATAATTTTGTGAAGGAGCTGTTTTCAAATTCTTTTCCATGGTCGCATCTAATCCGAAAAATAGGAGAATAGAACCTAATTCTAGAGTGTAAAATTTTAAACATGTCAAAAGTTTGTGATTTTTCTTTCAAGAAATATATCCATGAATATCTAGAAAAATCATCTACTATCACATAGGAATACCTCATGCCCCCTAAACTGTCTACTTCAATTGGACCCATAAGATCCATGTGCAGTAATTGAAAACAGTGAGACGTACCTGAATATTGTCCGTCATTTTTAACAACATTATGGAAAACACGTGTTTTCTTACCTTTTAGACAATCTTCACAGACAGTTTTACCTTTATGGCTAAGATTGGGTAAGCCTTTAACCGCTTTATATGAGACCAATTTTTCTAAATTGCGGTAGTTGACATGCCCCAACTTTTGATGTCATAGTGTTATGTCGTCGATCTTGACATTATTGCATGTTTCTTGTCTTGCAACAAGATAGCAATTATCACATATTCTAGTACCTGTCATGACACATTCATTAGCTTCATTCGTAACTTTACATGCATTCTTACTAAATTTTACCTCAAGATTGTCATCATACAGTTGACTAATACTAATCAAGTTAGCCATTAAACCCTAACGTGTAAGACATTTCTTAAAGCTGGAAATCCAGGAACATCCAAGATCCCTTTTCCAATTATTTTGATTTTGCTACCTCCTCCATAAGTCACGTTTCCTCTGTTGAATGACTCATAGTTCTTTAGAAAACCTTTTGTATCTGTCATGTGACGATAACAACCACTATCAAAGTACCAAGAACTTGAAATATTAGTTCTTAATGCAGTTATTGCAACATTACAAGTTATATCCTTTTTAGGCATTCAAACTCTCTTAAAATATTTTTTACCTTTCGGCTCAGAAATGTTGCTTTGAATGTTATCTGAAATGTTGGACAACCTTTTAGGCAACATTTTGCTCACAGAATCTTGAAGTTTGAAATAGTATGGTTTTAAGTGTCCAGGGGAGTTACAGTGATGACATACAAACTTCATATTCTTTAGCATATATGAGAACCTATTATTTATTCCTTTTTCTTTTACAAAGCATATTTTTTCATTTTTGTCAAACAGACTAAAGCATATAGTTTTAAGAGAGTTTTCATATCCAATACATGTATGTGAAGGTTTACTAAAGCTGAGTATCTCATTCAACTTTGAAGTCCTTGTGTTGAGCTTGTGGAAGGTTGCTTCGGCTAAATCCAGTTTTTCACGAATCTTACCAAATTCTGTATCCTTTTTGGTAAGTGCAACCTCTAGTCAGGTTATTGTGCCTCTTAGATCTACATTCTCACGAGTTAAAGATTTTACCATTGTGTCAAGTTGTTTGGATTATGTGATTAATGCTTTATAACTACTTTGTAACTCATTAATCATGTCATCTGTGCATTCAACTTGATCCATATTATCAGCCTCACTAACAGATATAGAGCCACTAAAGCAATTAACATTAGAATAATTAAAGAATTCATACCTTTCGGATGTTGCTGGGAATGCAGATGTTGTTGCAGATGTTGCCTGAAATGTCGGGACATCTGAGGCAACATTGCAGACAACATCTTTATTGTCAGACAGGGAATGTTCGTAAACAATGGCCAACATTACTTGTGATTCGACTTCTCGATCTCCTTCTTCTTCTCCTTCATCGTCACTAAGCGAGACCCACATATTTTTACCAAATTTCCTAAGAGTGTTTGCACATTCATTAGTATAATGACCCCAACCCGAGCATGCATGACATTGCACAGACTCTAGTTGTTTGGGATCAAATTTTATACGATCTGAATTGGTTCTTCTTAGTGGACTTCCTTTTTTAGTACTTGGAAGAAACTTGGTGGGCTTTTTATTGAAGCCTTGGTTTTGATGTTGTTTAGATTTAGATTGATTTCTATCATTGTTGAACTTTATCACCATCGAATTGTATTTTCGAGTGAGTAAGGCAACATTAGCACCTTCACCAAGTTCTTCAAGATTCTCATCCTCTTCATCGAGTTGATTCTCCTAGGATTGAACTTGAAGTGCCACATTCTTGCTTTTATATAGTCCCATTTGATTCTCAATGTTCATCTCATAGGTTTTGAGAATGCTCATTAAGGTATGAAGGTCCATTGTGGCAAGATTGTGAGCTTCTTCAATGGCACAAATCTTTAAATTGAACTTTTTAGGAAGAGAACGGAGAGCATTTTCAACAAGTTGAGTGTTGGTTAAAGGTTCACCAAGCACTTGACATTCATTTGAGATGTCAATCAACTTTTCAAAATAAGCTTTAGTATCATCCGCTTCTTCCATCCTTAAACGTTCATATTTGCTCATGAGCATGCGTAGCTTTGTTCGACGAACACTTGAGTTACCTTCACAATGAATTAGTAAAGTATCTCATGCATCCTTAGCCGTGGGGAAGCTTTGAATAAGCTTGAACATGTATAGATCAACCCATCCAAAATTGCATTTAAGGCCTTTTCGTTAAAGATAGCATTATTGGTTTCTTTCGCCGTCCATTCAGATTCAGATTTAACAAGAATGTCACATTCCTCATCCGGCGGCAACATTGGAACAACATACCCATTAGTTATAGATATACATGCCCTAACATCAATTGATTTGATATGAGAACGTAGGTGAATCTTCCAATAGGCATAGTTTGAACCATCTAAAATGAGAAGTCTACCAATAGTCGAATTAGCCGGATCCATAGCTTTAAATAACAGGACCAAGCACTTATTGTGTTAAGTGTCGGCTCTGATACCACTTGATAGGTACGGGTATGCTATGAAACAATAAAAATAAATTGGAAATAAAATCGAATGCCAATTCAGTTCCAAATGTTAGTGACAATGTCGTCTGATACAAGTGACAACACTTCGATAAAACAGAAAAACCTTTGAAGAGTAAATTGCAGCGAAAATAATAAAGAACACAAATATTTAATATTTACCTATGTTATATATATTATATAACCTATGACGGTCAATGACCGAAAGTATTGTATATATTTATATACAATTGAATAAATTCCTTCTTTTACAATTTACAAAATATAATGAAAGGAATTAAAATGTTGAAGTCGCAGATGACTTCTGCCTAAAAAATCTACCTAAATAGACATAGACAACATCTCATTATAATTGCTTCAAACATAACAAATCTAGAATCTAAGCAACAATTATAAAGTTGGACAGAATGTTGTCGACGCGCTCAAGCAACACTTGCGATCCAGTTTTCTGAGATGAATTCTCGAGAGCTCTCTTGATATTTTTGCAATCTGTTTCTGGATATCGATTCACTCTTGTAGCCTCTCTATTTATAGTAGAGAGTTTTCCTTGAAAAGCTCATTGATTGGTTGTGGAGGTTGAGGGAAAGGTGGGCAGCTGGTAAGGTTTGTTGGAGAAGGTCATGGAGCAAAATCCTCTAACTTCTTGGACTTGTTCCCTTCTTAGAGTAAAATTTGTTGTTCCCACGTTTTTCATCAGCTCCTAATTACCTTGCCAAGTCACTTCTCCATCGTAGTAAAAATTCCACGAGAATTGCTTCAGTCCGTGAAGTAAGACAAAATTGTTTGTCATAAAAATGTTGGTCCGAATGTTGTGACATTTGTTCCAACATTTCTTAACTTCAACTTAGTACAAAAAAAACTATTTGTTGGGCAAAATGTCACAACACCAAACCAACATTAACATAAGATATAATCTTTCTTCATTAAATATATACTCTATGACATTCGGACCAACATTTCTTAACTTCAACTTAGTACAAAAAAAACGATTTGTGGGGCAAAATGTCACAACACTAAACCAACATTAACATAAGATATAATCTTTCTTCATTAAATATATACTCTATTTTTTGTGTTATAGTTGAGGTGTTTGTACTCTTCAAAACAATCACTACTAAGATAAATTGAAAAAAAAATTATCTTGAATTTTAAAAATGACAAATAATTTGAGATAACTATTTTAGAAATCATGATAAAAAATTTTAGAGGGAGGAAGTAATATTCAGTAACTCCCCAAAAATAAGTTTCTCGTGATTACAAGTTACATTTACATATATAGAAAGATGGAATTTTTTATGCAACTTTTAAAGGTACTAATTATTAAGACCCACATAATTTTGTGATGCTTTTTTTTAATCAAAGTCAATCACACCTTTAGAGGCTCCTTGTCAAATAATAATACACATTTTAAAGTTGCTTTACCATAAGACGCTATAAAGAATGTGCTAAAGATGAAACAATTGGCTTTTAACAGTTTTGTTTAAATCTAATTATCTTGCACTAGTGGGACCTCGTTCTACACGATTTATCGTGGACCACATAATAAGTAAAAGGAAAGTGGTTTTAAAGCAAACAAACAAACAATTTAACTAGTATGTTGTAATATGAGCCTCACCACCGAAGGATATTGTCCATCCGATGAGGTTGCTCATCCATTAATCAAAATTCTCAAGTTTTAAACTTAAATATGGAAAAAAATTTAGTAGAGGACGCTTCCTTTAAAAATGGGCTCTATCTGACGCGAATTCGAATATAGTCGGACTCCAATACGGTACCGTCACCGAATAGGAAACAAAAAAACAAAATCCTAATATGAACCTCGAGTTGGTAAGAGACATTAGGTACTAATTTTCGTGTGATTACTTTTTTGTAGTTATCATGTTCGTTTGAAGTGTAAAAAGTGTAATCATCAGAGCCAAATTTTAATTTGTCCCAATGAAGTTACAACAAAACTTGTGTAATTATTAAAGCTTGTTGTGATTCATTCATGGAACCTTAATCTTGTTATCAGAGATTCATTCAAGTGAAATGATTTACATATCTTTTTTTTCTTTTTTCTTTTTTTAATTTAGCAAAGCCTGCCAACTTACTAGTACTTGTTTTTGCCAGTATATTAGTTACTTATCACTTATCACGCCTTCCTAAGAAATAAATTGAAGAAATGAATGTTGTACATAACGATTTCCTAAAATAAATTATTAAAGAGAAAAAATCTAGGAAGAATTCAAACTTTTCCAAACAAAGGAATACGATTATTCTGTTCCATGAAAATGCATTAAACCAACTTTTTTATATCAGAAGAGAAAAATGGCCTCGTTAGAAAGCTCAAATTTATGGAATCAAACGCTATTGATGTCTCTTTATCCTCTTATAATTACGCAAAATTGGCCGTAGTGGAGCCTCGCAAGTGTCCCGATGACGCATTCTGAATCTTCAACGGGTCACAAAAATATGAGTTACGAAGTGTAAGACAAACCAAAATCACATTAATTCGTTGACTAATTACTTGGTCATGCTTTATTTAGCTCCTTATATGGATAATGCCTCACTTGTGGCGATGGAAAAATTATTCTACCAAACAAATATATACAAACACTTTTTTTATATATAAATTTTAATTTTAGTTGACATTATAACCTGATATTTATGTCATGATAATTTTTAATTACTGTGATCAAACTATTTAATTTAATGTTCACCTAGAGTGCGATAAATTTTATATAGACATTCATATTATACAGGTACTTGGTGTTTTTAGTGAATTAGTGAATTTTAACATTAAAAAGCATTTAATGAAACTAGAATGGAGTATCAAGAAAGTTTAGAACCATTTTACTACGAGTAAATTTTTTGCTGAATTAGTATAAAAGTGTAACTCTTGCGAACCAAGACATTTGATCACTAAGGTTAGTGTGACTATTGAGTGACAACCACGTCAAAGAAGTGAAAATTTTAGGTGGAAAATAAAAGCAGTTGACAGAATGTACACCCACTAGTGTCATAGATGTAGATGTAGCCTAGGGGAGGGTCAACTAGTTTAGCTGGTTAATTAAAATGACAAAGTACAACAAGGTGAGGTGTCAAATGGCAGTTGACACACATGTCCACACATCTCAATTCACATATCCTACTTCTCCCATGCCCAACATCAATTACCTAAAATCAGGATTCAATTCAATAAATCCCTAGAATTTCAGACCCCTACAAACCAAATATTCTAATTTAAAAAGTCGGTTCATTATCAATTCAAAATTCAACTTTAATCAATCCTAAATTAAATATTTATACAATAAAATTATTTATAAACTCATTACAACAAAATATTTAAACTAAACATAATTTGATGACCTAGAAAATGTGATAAATAATTTTTTATAACCAGTTAAATTGTTCTGATAATATAAAAAACTTATACAACTACGATATGTCCCATTTTATACGAATATCTTTGACTTGACACAAAATTTAAGAAATAAAGAAAAACTTTTGAAATATGTACTCATAAAAATTGGTGTGGCTAGAAATCACTTCATTAAGTATATAAAGATAAATTTAATGTTGAAATGTTACTAAATATAAAAAAGTCTTTTTTTATTGACTAAAATAGAGTGTTATGTAATTTGAGACGGAGGGAGTATCAATAATATAAATTAATCCTCCATTAATACACCCTAAACTTGGTTTCTCTAAGGTATTGATACTTTTTGCTTGGTAAAAAAATTGATGGAGAATATCATACCTTGCGTCGGGTCGGCCCGATACCGATCCAGACCCGTCCCCGACCCGATTCCCCTAAAAAAAATTGACGGTGTCGGGACTTGAAATCAGGACGGGACCTAGGCTCGTCCCGCCCCGACCCCGTCCCGATCCCCCCCTCCCCTTTGCAAAACTAACCGTTGCAACAACGACCAAATTTAGATTTTGGCCGTTGTTCAACAGTTCCAACGGCCATTTTTGCCCCCACCCCATAAACCCCCTACCCCTTAATATTTATTTTTAATCCCTAAGTTAGCATATTTACACTTTAACCCAAATTTTAACTATAAATATCTCATGTTCTCTTCCGTTTTCTCACAAATCTTCCTACCATCTCAAAAGCGGTAAATTGTGAATAGTAAACTTGTCAATTCTTTTGAGTTAAATTATTGACTCTAGTATTGCTATCATTTATATAATGTAGATAATTGCTCGTAGAGCTTATGAGGACTCAGGAAATTTGAATAGCATGTAAGAATTGTTTACAGAACACCATGCAATAATCATATTATGAACAAATAAAGTAGGAACATGAAATGTGTTATGAACGCCAATTTATGAAGCCTTATTGACATTTAATGGTACGTTAGATTTAAGTTAATCTATGAAGCTTTTATGGAAGTCGAATGCGGCATGAACTTAATTAACTTATCACGGAAGCATTGACATAAATGTAGGGAGAGAAATGAGTTGTAAATTAGTGTAACTTTAAATGGTCATAACTCTGCGCTCAAATGTCCGTTTTACCCGATTTTTTTTATTTTGCATATTTTTTCTAGACGTAGCGAGTCAAATCGACTTGTCAATTTTAGGAAAACGTCCGTTTTTCCAATCAATGTGTGTTTTCCCCCAAATCGGTTTCTAATTTTCCCTTTTCTTTAGTAAAGATCTCACGATATACAATAGATTTCAACGTCGAAATTTTGTGGTAATGTAGTTGTGAATGTCAATTTCAGCGTTGGAAATTTAATTTAAAAAATAAAATAAAATCCCATGAATCCCGCGACCCAACCCGTCCCGCCAAATCCCAGCCCCCCCTCCGGCGGGACGTGAGACGGAATGGGACCTCTTCACGACTTGCCAGAGCCCACATCCCAACCCTCCCCATCCCGCCGGGATTGGTCCCGGTCCGCCCCGGCCCACTGGCCACCCCTAGCTATGAGTATGTCTCTGTGTAGATGTATTCAAACCGAAAAGAGTTGCGCCATTATTTGTGCCTTATTTAGGGATGACAATTGGGCGGGGGGCGGGTGCGGGTACCCCCTCCCCCGCACCTGTACCCGCCAGAAAATTTTATACCCGCCACCCGTGGCGGGTACAATTTCAACATCCATACCCGCCTAGACGGGTATATTCTTAAATCCACACCCGCTCGACCACCCAAGTGGATATCCGCCACCCACCAATACCCTGCCTATACCCGCCTGGCATATCAACTTTGGAGAGGGAAAAATACGAAAAGTGTTAGAGAAATAGAAACCAAAACTTAGCAAATTTATGGGTGAAGAAAATTGGTACATTGAGAATACCAGATATTGTTCCTTCTCCAACTGAAGACTGTCAAGCTCTCATCAGATCATTTAAAGGTCTTTAGACATTAATATAAATGGTGTAAGTCAAATAACCCCAGGTGCAACACCAACATAACCAACAATAGTCAAACCAGTATAGTTAACAAATGACAAAAACGAAGTTGATCCAAGAATTGCCAACTTTCTTGGAACACCATCAGCAAGAACTGGAAATATATTTTCTAAGTAACTAATACATAAAACATGAATTTAAATACAACATCAGTTAGCAGCAGCCAACATGTCCATATCTTTAGCAGCAAGCCAGGAACATCAGTTAGCAGCAAGACAGCAAAGAACATCAATTAGCAGCAACATGACCAAATCAGTTATCAAATTTACCTCTATCCTTTGCACCCTCTGTACTTTTCTGAGTTCCAGAATCTGTTTCTTCTGTTAGAAACAAAAGATTTTAACCAATCAACACTTCTCAAATTAAAATAGAAAATAATTTCAAACTATTATACATAGTGACAAACCAAGAAAACAACAACAAAAAGATAAATCTTCTAAATGTAAACAAAAAGAAATATATATGAAATATAATAATAGAAAAAAGTAATTTTAAAAATGAGTATTATATACTTTCTGAAGTAGGTGAAGATATTATTTTCTCTTTATCCTCTAAAATTGGAACAAGGGCAAGTGCATTTTCTTCAACTTTCTCTTTTGGTTCTTCATTTTTGTGCTCATCATTTTCTTTACAAGGTTGTGGGGAAACTAGAGTGTGTACCTGGACACCACCAGATCTGTTAGTTTTTGTCCTGATTTGGTCATGTTCATCCACAAAGAACTCATCATTATGCTCACTGCCAGCCATGAATGTACCTGTAGTTTTTCACCAGAAACAATATAGAACATGAGATTTATCAAGGATATTAACATGTAAGAGCCTTTAATTTTTTTTTGGAAATAGGACGATGACCCTTATTTTAATATAAAGAAATATGTCTAGACCTGTAATAAACAAACTATGGCTCGACACTGAATTGGCCAACTTCCTAATCACCATCACAACCTGTTCTCTAGTTGAGATATATCAGGTAATTCAACAGAGGCCTTGAGTATCATATTCCTCAAGATCACATATTTACATCTCCTTGACATCACCACCACCTGCATAATGTATAAACAAAGTAATTAGAGTCTAACTTCAATTTAATACAACATAAATAATTTAATCAAATTAATGTTACCTTTAATATCCGCCGAAATTCAGTTTTAAGCACACATTAATGCCTCCACCGTTTTCGGAAGAAGTCGACTACGATAAGGATCAAGTACACGTCCACTAGTGCTAAATGTGGATTCCGATGGGACGGTAGAAACTGGAATGCTCAATGTATCCCTTGCTATTTGTTGGAGAACGGGATAATTATTTCCATTCCATTTACCCCCAATTAAGAATATCGAAATCATCCACAAGTGGTACAGTTTCAGCTTCCAAGCACTTCTCCAAATCAGATTTTAGTCCAACTTTACTATTGTCTTGTGACACAAATTGTGCAAACTCTTGCATGTACCCCATTTCCATACTACTAATAACATCAGTTGAAGACACGTGGCTACTACTAGCTGAATTATTACCATTTTTGTGCCCATACTCATCCACCAATTCCTTTAAAAAATCATAAATCATTTTTACCTCAACATCAACAACAAGCGTATCATAAATTTTAGCAAAGTAAAATCGAATGAGAGTCATCTTGAACCTAGGATCAAGTATAGTTGCCGCACCCATAAGACCATTAACATCTAACCAATACTTATTGTATTTATCTAGCATTACCTCGACCATTTTTCCTATATAAATGGTAGGTGAGGACAACCAGTTGGTTAATAAGATTCTAATCTCACAAATTCTAGGAAAATAAATATTGGCAGTCAGATACATCGAGGCAGAAAATTGATGTGTAATATCATTAAACACTTTCAAAAGTTCACATATTTTCATAACCTTATCCCAATCTTCATAAAGTGATGGATTTTTGTACAAATTATCTCGCGCACTTAAAACAACAAACACCTCCTTAAACTTCATAGCAACTAGAAGCATGTCATATGTCGAATTCCATCGAGTTTTACAATAAAGTATAAGTGATTTGGAACAATCAGGAACAACTTGCTTAACTACTTGTTCAAATTTTTGAGCTCTCTTATGTGATGAAGTCCAAAAGACAACACTTTCCCTAATTCTTTCAATACCCTATTTGAAAATGGCACATAAGCCATCTTGAACAGTCAAATTAAGTATGTGTGCACAACAACGCATATGAAGAAAACGTCCATGCAACATCAATGAACCATAAGGAAACTCCAAACACAATAAATTCATCATCGCATCATTTGTCATGCAATTATCAACAGTTATAGAAGACAATCTAAGATCAAGATTCCAAGATTGAATGCATTCTTTTAAAGACTCGGCAAGCACCTCAACTGTATGCGGTGCCGGGACATACAAGAACCTATTAGATTGATATGAACATAATACTACTATTAAGAATTTTGAAATAAAAACTTGCATAATCACATAATCACAGAAGACCACACCTATCAAATAATCACAACCAGTTACCACATTACAACTTGCATAATCAAACAAGAAAGAATACCTGATGATTCGACTTTGGAGTTTCCATTAATTATCAACGAAGTGTGCGGTGACAACCATGTATCCTTTTTTTATAGTTTGCAGTCCACATGTCGGTAGTCAAAGCAACCCTTCCTTTGACTTTCCTTAACAAAGCACTTATACTCTCTTTTTCGACATTGTGTCGTTGGAGAATGTCGTTTTTTGTTGTGTTGAGGCAGGGAACCTTGAAACCTGGTTGAAGAGTATTAGAGTACTTTCTAAAGCCATAATTCTCAACCATGCTTAGTGAGTATTCATCGAGAATAATCATTTCTGCTAAGTCTTGTCTCACATTGTCTTGGTGGAACTCATACGGGGACAATGTCAGCGTCTCATTCGTATCACAAGGGCTAGCAAGTATACCAAACATCCTTGTTTGTCGGAGATCCATGCATTTATTTTTTGGACATTTACTTGCATGCTCTTTCAAGTGACTTGTTCCAACTCTCGGTCCTCCAACAAGTTGCTTCAAATAATGATTGCACTCCGCTTTTATTTCTTCCCCTACTCGTTTCCTTGTAAAATTATCCCAAGCTTTTGATGTATGTCTACTGGTTCAGGGCAAAATAGTGTATCTGTATAATTAGTTTGCTCTTGGCTCTCTTCAATTTCTTTACCTTTTTCCACTGTATTCGGAGTACAACTTGCCGTAGAAGGATCTGATGGTTTTGAGGAAGACATAGTAGTGGCATTACCCTTGCTTGCCATTCTTACCTATGCAATTACATATATACAGATTATGACAACATTGAAAAATGTTAAATTTGTTTGAGGCAGAACAATAATCACTCCATAGGATCGGTAATCGGTAATCAATCCATAAATTTGTTTGAGGCAGAACACTAATCGAATCGCAATCAATCCTATAGTTCATCTAACACTAATCATTAATCAATCCATAAATTTGTTTGAGGCAGAACACTAATCGGTAATCAGTAATAGTAATGGTTGTGTAATACATACTACTCCAACCAACTTCAAATAGAGAAACAAAAGGGATGGATTCTCCCAGTGAGCATACAAAACACATAGTCCTATCTCTCGTTCAAACAGCTTCAAAGATCAAGTATGACCAAAATGTTAATGCATTTTTACCATCAATAAATAGGAAAATATTATTAGTTTATCAAATGAGACCTAACACATATTTCTTGTTAATGGTCTGACTAGTTTATCATGCTTCGACAGTGAACAAAACATAAGGGAAAAGTTTTGATTTTTTTCGATAGACTGACCTTTTTTGGGTGCAGGGAACTAAGGCGGAGCGAACTAATAGCTGATGGGTTTGGGTGCAGCGAACTAATGACCAATGGGTTTGGGTGCAGCGAACTAATAGCCGACGGGTTTGGGAGAAATAAGGGTTGGTCGATGGCCGATGGGTTTGGGGGAAATAAGGTCGATGGTCGATGGGTTTGGGGGAAATAAGGTCGATGGTCGATGGCCGATGATGAGTTTTTGGGCGTAAGGGTTAAGAGAGAGAGACAGAGTGCTGAAGAAAAAAGTGAAAGTGAAGGCACAAGAGTGAATGAGTAAACCCTAGTAGTAATACTCACTTATTAATTAAGGGTATTGGGTTTATGGATGGGCTTATAGAATCCAGACTACTAGTCTACTACAAACCTACAAATATTATTGGGCTTATGGGGCGGGTAGGCGTGCGGATAGGCGGGGGATGCGGGTATCAGGCGGATATAACTGCAAATCTACCACCATCTGGCGGGTACATTTTCAATACTCATACCCGTCTACTACCCGCCAAAGTTATACCCTTACCCGCCCCAACTAAAGTGAGTGCGGTGCGGAATTTGCAAAATTATACTCAACTGCCCTCCCTAGCCTTATTCCTATTTACACCCCAATAAAATAATAATATTACTATTGCTTACTATACCTCTTGTGATTAAAAAATACTCTTTTTTGGGCAATCTCTCTTAAATTCTTCTAGGTAAGTGTAATTTTCGAAAACAACAAAGTATGTTTTATAGTGTTTAATTAAAAAGAGAGTGAGAGAGAAGCAGAATTTAATACTAAGATGTATAAAATTAAGCATCAGAGTTCTCTTTGTGTTTGTATTGGGCGTATGTTAAGGTGTCTGTTAGTTGTTACAGCAAAGAGTTTGTTGTGTTGTATTTAGTTAAACCTTAGCTGGTCGGTATTTAATGGAGTACTGTAATAAGAGAAAAAAAAAAGAGTACTCCTAGTTTAATTGCTCACATGCCAGTAGAAACGCCTGTGTATAGCATGTTTAATTGCCTCTTCATTGCTTGTTTCTCAATATTTTCTCCTTCTTGTGGGTCTTCTTTAATTTAATTCTAACGTCCCCCTTCTTGTTATTGCTTCAAGTTATCTAAAAGTTTGATTTTTTCTTTCTTTTTTGTATCATATTTTTCTTGCTTTATGATTTGAGTTGAGGAGTTTTCTTGATATTGGTTAGTATATGGGATGGGTGGGGTGAAGCTGCAACTTCTTTGGTTTGTGGTGCTGGAATTTTGTGCCTTTGCTTTCTCTCAGGGATCTGCAGGTAATTTCTTTCTTTCTTTCTGTAATTCTTGATTTTGAGTGTACATTCATTTAAGTACCCAATTCTTGATTTGTAGTGGATTTATGAGTTGTGTGTTCAGGAAATAATTTGTCTGATTTAAATGTTCACTGTTGGTAACATTGATTTCTAAATTTTGGTTGGACAATACCCAGATAGGATAATTTTTTAGCTTTCAAATCAGATACTTGTGTGGTGTGAGGGAATTGAGACTTTTACATTAATTTTGCTTAGTCTTGTTTTTATGCCTGCAGTTTTCCCTTTAATCTAACAGTGGAAAGCTGAAATTTATAGCCTTTAGGTTCTCAAGCTTGTTTTTTGGCATACAAGTGATTGAGCTAAGTTACTTTTAACTGTTCCATTGATCACTGATTCCATTTGGGCTTTAACGGCCCTACTTATTTTGTTGTAATTAAAGCTTGGAGCTTGTTGCAAATTGAAGATGCAATGACTATATTCTTCCCCTAATCCCCCACGGGAACTACCCTTGTTTTATTTCAATGGCGGAGGTGTGTGATCTTGTTGGAATGTATTGTCTTCTAGATTTATTTGCGAATACCCTAAATCAAACATGTAGGCCACTGCAAAAACTGATGAACGGTCCAAGTTCCTCATCATCCGCCTTATACATTGGAATGTATTGTCTTCTAGATTTATTTGCGAATACCCTAGTCAAACCTGTAGGCCACTGCAAAAACTGATGAACAGTCCATGTTCCTCATCATCCGCCTTATACATTCTAATGCTTTATGATTGTAATTAATCTCTCTGTCTGTTGAAAAGTAGGGAAATGATTCTGTTACTGTCTTTTTATCTGTCGTGGAGCTCTCATTTCCGTTCGATTTGTAAAAATAGAGAATCTTTTCAATTTCCATGATCCAGGATAACTCCTTAGGTTCAGTAATTTTCTTCTTTTTCTTACCTAAAATATTTTTGGAGCTCATTTTAGGTTTCAGTTCATCCCCCTCTCCATCAGCATCCTCTGCAATTCCTCCTATTGAAGAAGGAATATCCTCGTCCGTCTCTCATGGGAACGCATTCAAAAGTAATTCACCTGCTTCTGCATTTGAGCTAAATGGTCTGACCGTGATTCTTGGCTTCCAAATCTTTTAACCAAATTTTATGTTTTATGTTATGCATCTTATGTTTGTCTTATAACTCAGGAACATCTCCTCCAGCAAATGTTCCACCACCGGAGTCTAGACCTATTCCTCAACCGAAAGAAGTTCTTACACCATCTCTGCAACCAAGTTTTCCTACATTATTTCCACCACCCAGTTCAGCCCCACCCGCAATCACTTCAACCCCGCCACATATCGCTTCAATACCAGCTCCTCCTCCTCCTATGATTACGTGGAATAGTCCTGCTCCAGTTCTGCCTCCAAGTGCTCCTAAGACAGATCATCGACAAACTGAGCAGCCTGTTGTTTTGCCAGAAGCTCCAGGTATGCGGCTGACTGTGATCATAATGTTGATATGACTTGATTTCGGTTTGAATTGATATTTTGTTCTGGAGGGCAGCACCAGTCTCATCACCGGGAAGGAAATCACCTGAAGATGCACCAACTAAAGCTCCACAGCTACCTGGATCTACGCCACCCAGTGAGAGCAGGCCATCAGAGAGTCCTCTCTCCTCAATTGCCCCGGGTAATTATTGGCTGACGGGAATTTTGGTATTGACACAGTATCTTACGATAGAAAACGATAATTACTTTATTTTGTTATGCTGTTATTTAACTCAGTCATGAATGTGCCTGCTCCAAGGGGAAAGCCGCAAAATTCACTGCCCACCCTTCCAAGAAATCCAAATATTTCACCATCACTTCCACCAGGTATCCTTGCCTTTTTCTAAAAGAAATTGTGACATTCCTGTTAGAATAAAGTTCTCAGTAAATTAGATTTGATCATGGATGCCATTAAGTTTTGTACACTATTTTATTTCTGTATTTAACTCAGTCCTGAATGCACCTGCTCCAAGGGGAAAGCCAGACAATCCATTACCCACCCGCCCGACCGTTCCAGAAGTCTCACCATCTATTCCACCAGGTATTCTCGCTATATTTATCTAGTTCTCCCTCCATTTCATTTTATGTGGTGGTGTTTAATTGGACACGGAGTTTAAGCAGGAAGAAAGACCTTTGACGAATGCTAAAAGTAGCCTTAGAACTTATGGTTTTGAATATGTAATGACATTTCTATGGCTATAGGAGCATTTGATGAAGGGTAAAATGGGAATTATAAAGGTAAAGAGTTTCTAAATATAGAAATGTGTCATTCTTTTTATAACAGACTAGAAAGAAAGAGTGTCGTATAAAATGGAACAAAAGAAGTATGTGATATTTCGTTAGAAAAAATACAACAACATACCCAGTGAAATCCCACAACGTGGGGTCTGGGGAGGGTAGAGTGTACGCAGATCTTACCTCTACCTTGGTAGGTAGAGCGGCTGTTTCCGAGAGACCCTCGGCTCAAGACAAAGCATAAGCACAAGCAAAAGCAAAGCAAAGCACGAGTAAAGTAAGAGCAACGGTCAGACCCGGTCAAAAAAAAATGTAAAGCAGTATGAAAATGCTGATATCAAAAGCGAATAAGTCATGATAGCGCATGTAAATAAGCTAAACAAAGTACACTAAAGGACACACAACAACAGAAATCAAGCTACAGGGGACTATAAAGCAATACTGCGCCTATTAGTATGATAGGTTAAGCGGGCCTACAATAATAACACTACAACTACCCGTTTGCAAGGGTAAGTAGGACTACGCTCGACTACCTACTACCATAATTCGTGTCCTCTACAACCTCCTATCTAAGGTCATATCCTCGGTAAGCTGCACCTGCGCCATATCCCGTCTATAATCACCTCTCCCCAATACTTCTTCGACCTTACCTCTACCCCTCCTGAACCCGTCCATAGCCAACCTCTGCACTGGGGCATTTGTATCTCTCCTCTACACATACCCAAACCATCTCAACCTGGCTTCCCGCATCTTATCTTCCACCGAAGCCACTCCCACTCTGTCCCGGATATCATCATTTCTAATCTTATCCCTCCTTGTATGCCCACACATCCATCTCAACATTCTCATCTCCGCAACTTTCATCTTTTAGGTGTGCGAAGTCTTGGCTGGCCAACACTCCGCCTCATATAACATAGTCGGTCTAACCACCGCCTTATAAAACTTACCTTTAAGTTTTGGTGTAACCTTTTTGTCGCATAAGACTCCAGATGCGAGCCTCCATTTCATCCATCTCTGCCCCAATACGATGTGTGACATCGTCATCAATCTCTCCATCCCCTTGGATAATAGAATCAAGGTACTTGAAGCTTCCTTTCTTTGGAATGACCTGAGTACCGAGTCTCACCTCCACCCCTGTCTTAAGGTCGCTCCCGTTACTGAACCCTTTAGACTCCAGAGTCTGTCTCCAAACCTCCAGCTTAGCGTTCACTCCGCTGCGAATTTCATAAATCAGGGCTATATCGTCTGCGAATAACTTACACCATGGCACCTCCCCTCGGATTTGTCACGTAAGTCCATCCATCACCAAGTCAAATAAGAATGGACTAGAGTTGATCCCTGGTGCAACCCCCGAGTCTCCTCCTACTGTCCGTATCCTGGTCTTGGCTCCATCATACATATCGTTGATCGCCCTAGTGTACGCCACAGGTACACTTCTAACCTTCAAACATCTCTATAGAACCTTCCTAGGGACTTTGTCGTATGCATTCTCGAGGTCGATGAAAACCATATGCAAGTCTCTCTTCCTCTCCCTATACTGCTCCACCAACCTCCTAATAAGATGAATGACTTATGTAGTCGAACGCCCCGACATGAATCCAAACAAGTTCTCGGAAATTGACACGCCTCTTCTCACCCTCATCTCCACAACTCTTTCCCAAACTTTCATAGTGTGACTTAGCAGCTTGATACCCCTATAGTTGTTGCAACTCTGGATATCACCTTTGATCTTGTACAAAGGGATCATTGTACTCCACCTCCATTGTTCGGAGTCTTAGCCACCGAACTACGGAAAGTCACCAAGTGCTCCTCCTTCTTCCGGAACCTCGAGTTGGCTATCACCATCTCAAAAGCTCTAGCGAACTCCAAAAGTGAGATGCCTCCCCCATTCCTGTCCCCGATACCAAAGCCTCCATGTACGTCGTCATAACCCCTGGAAGTGACCCGATATGTCCATTGAAATCCCCTCTTCTCAGTGGGTGGTATACCACCCACCACCTCATCCAAATTCTCCCAAAAGCGCCTCTTCTCCTTGTCTAAGCCTGCCTACGGCACGTAAGCACTAATAATGTTCATAGTGAACCCTCCAACTACCAACTTAATCGCCATCATCCTGTCATTGACCCTCCTAACCTCTACCACCTGATCCCTTAGCTCGATGTCTACTAAAATGCCTACCCATTCCCATACCTCGACCTACCCACCATAACTTATACCCGTCTACATCCTTAGCCTTAGGTCCTACCCATTTGGTCTCCTGGACACATGCTACATTAATCCTCCTCTTTTTAAGAATCTTTACTAGCTCTATGGACTTTCCCGTTAAAGTCTCAATGTTCCAAGACCCTATTCTCAGCCTACCATCTTCCTTACCCTACTTACCCCCCTAACCCTCGCCCCCGTCCTCGACCGAGAACATGACCCTAGTCTACCATCAGTTACCACAGCCACTAAAGCAAATATAAAATAATAAACTAATCAAACGATTACCCTAAAACAGGAAAGGGATCAAAGTGAAAGCACAAGTTAACAAATATCTAGAGGCAAGTAAAATTACTAGGCCAAGACTGCTATAACTAAAGACAAAGAGGGTAAATGCAAAAACGTAAAGGCAAAATTTAACAAGGATAAGGATAGAGAATGGATATGGTCAACCGGAGGTACCAACTCCAGTTGAATCTAACCTGTTCGCTGGTGAAAATCACTGTTCACCGGCACCGGAGGTACTGTTCACTTGAGTTTTCACCAAAAAGTCTAGCACCTATGTAGATCTAGGAGAAAAGGAACAAAAAGAGGAAAGGTTTGTGTGTGTGTGTGTGTTACCGTTGAACACCCTTTAAGACCTTTTTTTCCAGAAAATGGAACCAGAGACCTCAACAAGACAAGTATGGAGGAAATGAGATGGTTTAACGAATTTCAAGAAAAAATCAAGATTTTGACACCCTTTAAGACCCTTTTGCAGAAAATGAAGGAAATGGTGTGGTTTAACAAAATTTAAAAAAATAACAGACAAAAAGAAATTGTGATCGGAGAGTATACCAGCAGAGTAGATCTAAAAAAAATGATTCTGGATATGTGTAAAAATTTCGAGTTTCAGCTGAACTTGGAAGTTTCCAGAAGAAACAAATGCTAATGATCCATTTTAGTGTTAGTAAACTTAACTAGTATTTTACTGATAGAGTGAGAGATGAAGGAAAATCACCGCCGTGCTCCGGCGGAATTTACGGAGGAGAGTGGCGGCGAACGGTTAGGGAAGAGAAAATTTGGTGGGGCTGGCTGAGGGATTAACCTTTCAGACGTGAAAATGAGAAAACTGAGAAAACTCCTTCCGGTTAACCGAGCATTCAATGTGATCATTCGTTAGAAAAAATAAAGAGTAAATTAAATGTGATCATGAATGCATGGGTTTTTACATTATATAACTTTCTCTCATTGCATTCAGTCCTTAATGCGCCTTCTCCAAGAGGAAAGCCACAAAATCCACTGCCCGCGCGCCCAACCAATCCGGAAGTCTCACCTTCTATTCCACCAGGTATACTTCCCGCATATATTTAGTGCGTGATATTTCTGTAAATAAATTGTTTGTAAACAAGATACAATCATCCATGCCATGAATTTGCAGCAACAGGTGCACCACCTCCGAGGATGTTGCCTAACAATTCACCACCCAGCCATCCAAGATTTCCTCTAAAACCTCCATCCGTTTCACCAGGTAACACTTGAAGTATGTATGCAGTGCTTTTTAGTGTTGCTCATGCACGTGTACTCTCATATTCCAACCAAATAGTTTGTGGCTTGATGCAATCTACACATATTGTTGGCAACTGTACCTCAAGTAGTAACCTCAAGTAAAAAACCAGATGAATATGAGAATCTTAACTAGAGTTTTGCTTGCTTCCAAATTGCTAATGAGTGCCAATATAGAACTAGCTAAGAAAAATGTACTGATGCTTACTGAATGTGTTCGTAGTTGAAATCGTCAGTACTCCTCTTTTTGGATTGTCCTTGCCTGCAGAAAATTATAAGAATGTGTTTTATTTCGTTTCCCTTTTTCTGTCAAATAGCTACTTGTCCTCAAAGTGACATTGTCAGCATAGTTAATTTGAATCAGTGTTATTAATGTAGTTAAGCATGATATATCCCCTGTATCAACTCCATGGCCAAGCATCAACCGGAAAGGAGCAAGTGCTCCAACTGTTGCACCTCCTAATGGAACCAATCGGCATCCAGCAAAAGGTATGTTAATATTTTTCTGCTATCATTTCTTATCCAGTGACGAGGAATGGCAAATTATATCACTGAAGGATTTCTTCTCCTCCTGTAGCTCCTACTGAACACAAAGTCATGGGGCGCTCTACTAATGCTCCCCCTCATAAATTCCCTAATTCTCCCCCTGAAGAAGGATCATATCCTCCCTTATATGCACCTTCAACCTCATTTCAGAGGGATCACCACCTAAAAGATAATATGACAGCAATCACTTTGCAATCCTATGAAGTTTATCCTCCTGTTTCAACTGAACAAGGTTCTGTATCTTACCTGAGAAATATGTCAGTTGATATACTCATTTTGATATATTACACTGACAAGAATTCAGTCAATAATTAATGAAGGTCTACTGATCCCTCCATCTCCTCCATTTCTCTCATATCCAAAGACTAACCTTAGGCACCACTCTCATTCACCGTTAACTGCAGGTTTGTAATCATTCTAGTCATCCTCAGTTAACTACCTGTTCACCTCTCAAAGAAAAATGAATAGCAAAAAGAAAGACATGATTCTGATAACTCCTACTTTACAGAATTGGTACCACCGCTGCTTGCGCCTTTAACTTCTCCAGAAAGCCATGATTCTCCTGCAATATCACCGTCTCCAACTGCTTCATCTAGACCAACTAAAAGTAAGAGTATGTTATATGTTTCCTTTTCATGCACACCCATAATCAAGGCATTAACCTTATATTATATTTTTCATCCTATGCATAGTTGATGCTCATCTCTATATCATCTTTGCCATTGCAAGAGCCATTTGTTTCCCCTAAGATGTCTCCCTCTGTGTCTCCACCAAGACATCCAAAGATACCGCGTCCATTTCAAGCACTACCACCTCCACCTCCTAATCAAGGTATCTGTTATCTGCCTCTGGTTTCTCCTCTAAATGATATCGATTTTTTATGCACAAGTTGCGATGTTTTGCCCCGCTGACTATTCTAAACCATGATGTTGATGTTGCAGATTGCGCATCATTGGCTTGTGTGGAGCCTTTCACAAATGGTCCACTAAAAGCACCTTGTGTTTGTGTCTTGCCCATGCGAATTGGACTACGCCTTAGTGTAGCACTCTACACCTTCCCTTTGGTTTCAGAGCTGGCTACAGAAGTTGCTGTTGGGGTATTTATGGATCCAAGTCAAGTTCGTATTATGGGAGCAAATTCAGCCAGCCAGTATCCAGAAAAGACCATTGTCCTTATTGATTTGGTACCCCTTGGAGAAAAATTTGATAACACTACAGCATTTCTGACATCGCAAAGATTCTGGCACAAACAAGTAGTTATAAAAGCTTCACTTTTTGGTTATTATGATGTGTTGTATGTGCAATATCCAGGTATAGGAATCATCCCTAATGCCATCCTGTCATCTTGATGCCACATGCTATGTCCAGAGTAACTAAATTGAATTGTTATATGTACAGGTCTTCCTCCCTCTCCACCTTCAGCAGCTTCAGACATTGATACCATAGGTAGCCAACCATATCCTGTTGATAATAACGGAAGGACCATACAGCCCCTTGGAGTTGATGTGAGCGGGAAACAGCACAAAAGAGGGCCAAATCGGAGTGTCATAGCAGTAATTGTATTGTCAGCCTCTGTCGCAGTTATTTTAGGCTGTGCCGTTGCATGGGTTTTGCTTTTCAGACATAAAGATCGCGGATGTCAGTCAGAACCAACTCCATTAACTACATTACCATCCCTTGCAAAGTCATCAGGTGAAATCCTTCTCTTTAAATGTAAATAATCTACTGCAATCTGGTTTGCCTAATGTTCGTATTCTCTGTATAAGTTTTCTTCATTTGTGCCAAAAAAGAAATTCAAACAGTAAATTTCAGAAGCCTAGCCTTTCCTTATCATCATGCCTTTGTAGCATGCCAGGAAAATACTATGTTAGGAGAAACTAAAATCATGTTGGAGTTTTAAATATGCTATATGTTTCTCGACTCAGTTTCTTTTACTTATTATCCTGAGCGTGAATGGAATGAAATGTCCAAAATTATGAAATGGAATATAGGAAAGTTAACTGGTTAGTTGCGTAATGATAATATGGTGAATCATCCAATATCTTTTGACTGGAAATGTTGCAGTATCAACTCTTAATGGGTGCATTCAGGAATCTTTAAGCTTCACAAATTTATGATCTGAACCAAGCATATTACGTGAGTATTAATATGCATCTAAAATGTGGACAAATATGGTATTCTCACGAGTCTTGTGTAATAAAGACCTACTGAATTATATCCTGATCTTTATGCATGCTGTAGGGATTGCAGCCTCAATGATTGGGAGTAGGCCGAACTCTCCTTCGTTATCCTTTAGTTCTAGCCTTGCTGCTTATACTGGTTCGGCTAGAACATTCAGTTCAAATGAAATTGAGAGAGCAACTGACAACTTCAATGAATCAAGAGTACTAGGTGAAGGGGGATTTGGTGTTGTTTATAGTGGTGTGCTTGATGATGGGATGAAAGTGGCAGTGAAAGTCCTCAAGAGAGATGACCAGCAAGGTGGTCGTGAATTTTTGACTGAAGTAGAGATGCTTAGCCGCCTCCATCATAGGAACTTGGTCAAGTTGATAGGCGTATGTCTTGAGGAGCGCAGTCGCTGTTTACTTTATGAGCTCATCCCAAATGGCAGCGTGGAATCTCACCTTCACTGTAATATTCAATTTGGATCCCTCCTAACTTTTTGGGTTGAAGCCATGTTGTATTTAGATTCTAGAGTGGCTAAAAACTGTCTTATCTTTCAGGTGTTGACAAGGAAATTTCTCCACTTGATTGGAATGCCCGAATGAAAATAGCACTTGGGGCTGCCCGAGGCCTGGCCTATTTGCATGAAGATTCCAGTCCCCATGTCATACACAGGGATTTTAAGTCTAGTAACATCTTACTGGAACATGATTTCACCCCAAAAGTGTCTGATTTTGGTTTGGCTAGAGCTGCATTAGAGGAAGGAAGCAGACACATATCCACTCGAGTCATGGGAACTTTTGGGTAAAATATTCATCTTTGAAAAGTTCTTATTTTCATTAGGCCAGCCCTCATCCCGTTCTTCCTATGCCTGACAAAGGCCCAAACCATTGAGCTGGTCTGCTTGCCTCATCATCATACCCAGTGAAATCCCACAACGTGAGCTGGTCTGCTTGCCTAGAGTATTAATTTTTTCCTTTTGAATGCCTTAGTTGTTATATTTACTGGATAGGGGTTAATACATAGTAGACGACTCATCCATGATCAATTGAAATTGACTACATATAAGAAAACCGCTATCGTGGTCTTAACATTTTATTCTTCAGATATCTCCTCTCGCACAGTTCTGACTTTGTTATTATACCAGGTACGTAGCTCCAGAATATGCTATGACAGGTCATCTCCTTGTAAAAAGTGATGTTTACAGCTATGGAGTTGTCCTGCTTGAGCTGCTAACTGGAAGAAAGCCAGTGGATATGTCCCAGCCACCAGGTCAAGAGAATTTAGTGGCTTGGGCACGCCCACTCCTAACGAGTGAAGGTCTGGAGTTGATTGTGGACCATACTTTGGGGTTTGATTTCCCTTTTGATGACATTGTTAAAGTAGCTGCTATTGCGTCAATGTGTGTTCAACCAGAGGTATCGCACAGGCCTTTCATGGGTGAAGTTGTCCAGGCCTTGAAGCTGGTATGTAACGAATGTGAACAGACAAAAGGCATCGAGTCTCGAAGTTGTAGCCGAGATGATCTGTCTATTGACATGGATTCTAGGATTAGTACAGCTTCAAGCCAAGTGTTGAACCCTAAATCCCTGGGCTCTAACTCAGACAGTGAGCTCGATGTTGAGAGGGGACTTTCAATGTCAGATTTACTGAGTCCATTAGCAAGATATGGGAAGCAAGAGTCTGGTTCATTTAGGAGGTACTATAGCTCAGGTCCTCTCAGAAAAGGAAAAACCAGGAGGCTATGACATAAAATGAGAAGATTATCTGGAGGTAGTGTGAGCGAGCATGGCATGATGTTTGGTTTACGGCCTGGATCCCACTAATCATGGTTGAAGTTCCATCTTTGGTTTTGATAAATTTTGCTGCAAAATGTCAGTTTTCACCATCCATGCCGGACATACTAGATTGAGCATGGAATTGTACAGCACCTTCTTTGGCCTTCTTGACCAAGACATAGAATGAAGAAGCAAGCACCGGCATATACTCAAATTGTTCTGAATGCTGTCGCATAATCATGAGTATGATAAGCCCTCCATTAAAAGCTGGGAAGAACTGTGCGCTGAGGAGATATCTGAATAGGGATTCATCTTATGTAAGAAGATTGTATTCATTGTAACATGCTAATTGTTCATAAAAGGAATCATAGTTCTTTCTCTTCTGCTATTGAGTTCAAATCTTGGAGGCAAAAGAGTGATTTGCTGCTAAGATCTGCTAATATTAAAGGTTATGCAAAACATGTTTTTTTCTTCATCTCAGGTTATGGAGCATTTTCTGTATGTAAATGGACAGATAAATAGGAGTTGCAGCTTCATGACTTAATCGTTGGTTAGATCAAATTTGCAGAACTTCCATTATGCAAGGGGGGATATTGGTATGTGTTACGGTTTACTTTTACGCAGGTCAATACATAAAAGCTATTAAGAATTTGGATGGTGCTCTCCAAGTTGAATAATTGTTTTTAGAGTCAACACCTAATTTATAGGTAAATTAGAAAAATCAGTGTGAAAGGGTTTATTCAAATTAATTAAAAAATCCTATCTAAACCAGAGTCAATGTAAGGGTTCTAGTGATTACGGGATGTATTAAGGATCCGTAGAATACGATTGACCTATAACATGCTTAACAATGATAGAAATTGTCTTTAGTGTTTAAATATTTGTAAAAATTCTTGTCATTCATTTATTCTAAAATCGAAGTTTTGTTTAAAAGAAACGAGTTAAGCTTCCGCCAAAATAGTATGCACATGGGTAGTTTAGTCAATTTGTTTTCTGACTAAGAACACCCAAATATAAATTTAAGTAGAACTCCACATTTAGTCCAAACAATATCGTCTAATTCACACTTGCATCTTCTTGAAAAAAATTCAAGGTATGCAACGAGTAAAATTCCTTTAAAATGACAAGTTTGTTTTGGAAAAACGATAGTATGAAAATGATTTCTTTTATATTTCTTTTGCATGTCATATTTTCCCAAAGACAAGTCATATTCCATAATCCAAAATTCTTAACCTCAATTCAAGTCCAACATAGATTTTAAGAGTTCAAAATCAATTGATTAGGCTTAGCCCGTAAATTTAGAAATATCAATTTTAGGCCCAAGACTTGAGCTCCAAAATATTCTCAACAGTCCGTTTATATGAGTCCAGTCACTAAGGCCCAATTCTGGATCCTTTAACAGTCCACCCAATTTAAAAATCAAGTCCCAAACTGAATTTAAAAGATCAAAGTCATGAATTCGAAGTCCAAGTTTATCTCAAATTTCAGTTTGAAAAATCAGTTCGTTTGCTACCAATTTTGATATCCAAAACAGTCTCTTTTCACTCAGTTTTCATATTTAAAACAAGTTTGAAAATCATTTTTTGGCGATCCAAACTAATCGATCTACTTATCGTTTGCCTATCCTAGATCCGTAATCGTAATAAAGGTTCCAGTATATCTCAAAGTATTTTTATTATATAGATATATATATATACATACAATATAACATGAAATGAAGAGGAGGGATTTCAAGCTGGTGGGCCTACCGAAGCCCACCAGTTGACTATTTGTATCCATTATTGGGCCTTCACGCAAATATTAGCTTCCCTTTCATTTGGACTCGATCAAAATATGTTTGATTGGGCCTCAACCCAATCGGTTAAATATGCAACGATCATGAACATTTGACCTCGGCTAAATGGAATGATGATCCCAGTAAGTAGGGATGTCAGTGGGGCGGGTAAATGCGGGTATCGCCCCGCACCCGCTCCAGTTGGGTCGGGTATGTGGATGGGTTAGTGGGTGGTGGGGCGGGTATGGGTATCAAAAGTGCTACCCGCCATGGGTAGTGGGGCGGGGTGGATTTCATATAAGACCCGCACCGTACCCGCACAGCCTAAATAATGGGGCGAGTACCAACATTTACCCGCCCCGCTGACATCTAAATTAGACACTAAATCTGTTACATCACTGAAATGAGTGAGTGCCTCCATAACTCTAGAGATGGTATTTATATTTCATTTGTAGAAAATCATCAAGTCATCATCAAAGATAATGTGAGTCAATTTTGAGAGTTTACACAAGATGGAACTAAAAATCAGATAGTTCACTCATTTCTTGTAGAGTTCTAGAAAGATATTCCATCACCAACACAAACAATAGTGGTGACATAATCTCCATGCCTAAACAAATCATGACATATCAAGACATTATGAACCAATGATCTTCCAGCTACAAAAGTTGCTTTATTCTCAGCCACAACAGTAGGAATGATGTTCTTTAATCTCGTGCAAATTAATTTAGAAATGCATTTATATAGGACATTGCATCAAGATATGTGCCTATATTAACTAACATATTGGGGGGCTGCCATCAGAGATATAATGGTAGAATTTACTTGTCTTAGTAATTTACCATTCTCAAAGAACTCCAGCACAACACTTGTCACCTCTTGCCCAATAATACTCCAAGCATCTCCAGTGGGGCGGGTAAATACGGGTACCGTCCCGCACCCGCTCCAGTTGGGTCGAGTATGGAGGATGGTTTGGTGGGTGGTGGGACGAGTATGGGTATCAAAAGTGCTACTCGCCATGGGTTGTGGGGTGAGTGTGGGGTGGGTTTTAGGTACCCTTCCCTCGCCCCCGCCCCATCCCGTTGACATCCCTACCAGTAAGGGCCCACCTCGGCATTATGCAACATGAGAGAAAGGAGGGACAAACAAAAGCCCAAGTTAAAAAGTATTTTGAACTCACCATATAACTAATCGTGAATTTAAAACATACAAGTAGTCCAAGTAAAAAAAAAGACTAAATCCCATATCAGAACATATAAGATGGTAATGCCCAGCACAAAGAGTAGTAATATAGTTCCTTAAATCTTTGTTCCTCACATAAACATGCTTTAAAGCTAGGTGAATTGATTTATATGTGGACAATATCAACGTAGTGTACATGAGAGATACAAACTAATTTCACAGGATGTTATGACAACTTGATCAGTTTAAATTACAAGCAAAAATTTAAGGTTCATTTAGCATAGGATAGAGATGTAAATGGACATAAGGCACACAACCTTAGAGGCAAGTACATATGATATGACTCAAAAGGCAGAACACATAACCAAGACATGGTCACACTTGGACATATACAAGCTATTATTGGGCAGGCATTAGGCTGAATGAATGAACTAAGAGATAGGCAATGGCAACAAATAACTAGATGCAATCAACTCTAGTTGAATACTTAGCCAGGTTTGATGGATCTAAAATACATGGGGGACATGACATTCCTTTGACATCAGACCTAGATGCAGTGAGGTATATTTAAGACCTAAACTAAAATGGAAATATCTAAACATGTATATAGAGACAAGGTATGGTCATGCTAAGACTTAGAAATAATTGTAAATAATTGTTCTAGACATGGTTACTACAAGAAACTAACATTTAAAATAGCATGCTATCAAGTACTAAACATGTATCCCTTGACAGACCCACAAAAGAAACAGAAAATAACTCATATTGGGCAGGCACATTATGCATTAAACAACATTCACATTCTTCTTTTCTTACAACATGTCTTTAACTAGGAACCTAACAGGAGAGATCATGTTTTAAAACAAAAAGGAAGTTGAATATAATTATATGGGCCCAGATTGACATATTCGAACACCTTCTAATCATTATATCAAAACACATCATTTCAATCTTTTCAGACTTAAGTCTAACTTAAACAATCTCTATTTTTTTTTAAAACGACATCAGCTAGCATATTTAGGTTCAATAGCCTATTCGGTTACCCCACAACTCATAAATTCCTACTCAATATATGTTTTAGACCTTAACTGGTTCACAAGGACCCTGACATGAATCCAGACAACCCATATTAACCAAACAGACTTCATACCAACACATTGGATTTTAGTTCAACATAAATATGATTACATTTCCAAACAGGCACATTAACCAATTTAAATCAGATTACCTAGCTAATCATGCTTCATATCCACTCAACAAGCACCTTAAATTGGTTTGTTTGGCTAAACAGGGTCCAAACCAACCTATTGAACATTATGTTGACTAGACAATTTCTATATGGCCAAAATAGGTCTTATATTCACACATTAACTCATCAACTCAGCTTATGAGATGGTACCAGTTAATCTAATATTCTTTGGACATCATACTATCTTAAACTACCTATATTTAACTATAACAAACTTAAAATTATCATATTAAGCTTAAGACCATCCAACTAGCTCATATGTAATCAAACAACTCTTAAAACCAATCAAGTTAATTAAACAGTCTTCAGACGATTAAACAACTAACATGCTTAGCCTTATTTTTATTTAAAGCAACCTACACATAACTCAAACTAGCCCTAAGCCTGATAAACATCTGATCTGCCTAATCACACCAACACACACAATAAATAACATAAATAGTGACTAAACATACTAATCATTATCATAATGAACACACACAATGATTCTAACTAACCAAAAATAATATTAATCATAACAGTTCACATAAGGTATTTAAATGAGAAATTCAAAAGGACATAGGTTTACCTTGTGTGAAAGGCCGTCTAAGGGTCAAAAGTGGAGCTTATCTTCACTCTGGGACCTAGAGAGCTTGCAAACACACGAAAAAAAAGGAGAGGGTTTTAGTAGTTAAAGACTAATTACACTAGATCTGGGTTCCGCCAAAGGGCTGGATCCCAACTTGAGCTTAATTAATCAAAATTTAAACTCAATTCAGCTCGTGACAAATGCAAAAGCCCAAAATTGAGTTTTCAGACCTAACATCCAATAAAATGAAGAACAAGGATCTGTATTTATAGCCCTCGATGGGAACCTTAACAAAGCCAAGGATCCGATGTGGGAGAACCAAACTGGGAGGGGGCGGGATTCCCTTCAATTTGTTCTTCAACCAATACACAATCAGAATTTCAAAATTGAATAAGACAAGAGACAATAAATGCTTGGAGCAAAAGCAACAAGAGGGGTAACCTCACCTTGGTTTTGAGGGGGTGGGTCTGGTGTCGTGCGAGGTGAAAGGGAAGATGGCATTTAATACCCTTTCCTCTTCCATCGAAGCAACAACATAGAGAGGACCACATACACTGCCATTTTGCCATTCTTGGCTAGGGGTGGCCAGTGGGACGAGCTCGGGTCTGGCGGGGTCGGGGTCGGGGCGGGACAGGTGAAGGGGGCGGGGTCGGGTCTGGCGGGGTCGGGTTTGGCGGGACTTGCTCCAGGCCCATCCCGATCCCGATCCCATCGGAATCGGGGTGGGGTCGGGTCGGGGTCGGGATCGGGGCGGGTTCCGACGGGTTTTCCTTTTTGTTTTTTTTATTTTTAATAACATATGTATAAAAAAAACTCAAAAAACAAGACAAGATAGTGTAATAAAAACATCCCAAGACTGTTTTTGTGCCTCTTATATTATTTAATAGACATATGATTTTTTTGTAATACAAATACAATTGTCTAAAATCTAAATTGCAACTTTGTGGTGTTGTCCAAAAGTTGCAAATTACATAATAAAATTGCAATTAAAAAAATTACATTCTCAAAAAAACCTGTTCTAATTGCTTGATAATTTCTTGTGGTTCTTCGGTTGGAATTGGTATTTGTTGGTCAAATTGATCCATGTTGCTTCCACCACCTTTGGATAAGATTTCGTTGTAGTTTTCGTCTTCTTCTTCGTTGATCTCCGATTGACCGCACCTTCTCCGCTCCGCTCGTATCCAATCTCTGAATAATACTGCAATTTCCAAGCTGTCTCCGGCTAATGAGTGTATGTGGTCTCCTATTTGATATCTGACGGCAGAAAAAGCGCTTTCAGACACAATTGATGACGCTTGAATGTTCAAAACATCTCGGGCCATCAATGAAAGTGTCGGAAAGGTCTTCTCATTCCCCCTCCAATATTTCAGCAAGTCTTCATGTCCATCTTCATTGATAACTTCTTGGTATGGTACAGAAATAAAAATATTCAACTCATTAATTTGGTTAGTAGTAGAGGTACGGTCGCACATTCTATTTCTGAGGCTTTCAATACTAGCCGCAGAAACAACATGTCTTTTGTGAGGTTGTGTTGAAGATGAAGAAGATGGTATGGAAGCCGGTAAGTTACTAGCATTTTCTTGTTGATAAAACCTATATATTTTTTTACATTGGTCTTCTACGCTAGACAACACTTCTTCTTTAGTTTGTTCAATAGGTGGTGGGTGATTTAGATTTTTGGGACTTGGAGGTGGTAGTACTTCTATACAATCATAAATAGTTTCAATTAGTGATTTAGTACCGTCTATTTTAATAGTCGGATTTAATACAGAACCAATAATATAAATAGTGGGAATAGGAATAAAATATTTTTTTATTTTGATAAATATTTTATTAATAGCTGTCATATAAGCTAGTTTTTCCATATATTCACTAAGTAATAAAAATATTAGAGTTATATAAAACAACATAGTTGAAATAGTAGGATAATATATACCGGAAAATTCTTTTGTTGCTTGAAAAAAATTCTCTAAAAATAAAATAAGTTCGGAAATTTTTACCCAATCATATCAGCTGGATTTTGATTATGAGAGTTAAAAAATAAAGTTATAGGTTTTCTATAGTCATAAGCAACAAGTAGTTGCTCGTATAAAGAATTCCACCTAGTGGATACTTCTTGTGGAATTTTTCTATAAGATAGTCCACAATCGTGACAAGTTTTTTTATATTCTTTTCTTCGTTGTACTTTATTACTTTTAAAAATAAAGTTTATAGCCAATTGTATTTTACTAAGAATGTCTTCAAAAAGTGATAGACCATCCTTTACAATTAATTTATATATATGGCACGCGCATTTTATATGAAAATGATCTGGAAAAGATGGAGTTAAACTATTTTTTAAAACTGTAATTGCGTAATTGTTAGAAGAAGCGTTATCTAATGTAATAGTCATAATTTTATCGGTTATTCCGTAATAATGGCACACTTGATAAATATTATCTGCAATAAAAGTACCAGTGTGCCTATCATCTATATATCTATACGCTAAAATACATTTTTGCATAGACCATTTATAATCTATCCAATGACAAGTTACGGTTAAATAATCATGGCCGTTAGTACTACGACCTATATCAGACGTGATAGATACTTTGCCATTAAAATGATATAATGAAAAACGTAAATATTGTTGATATTCATGCGCGAATTTAAATACATCTCTCTTAACAATTGATCTATGAAAACCGTTAAAAGCAGGATTATATATATCTCTAATGTAATGAATAAAACCGGGAGATGAAGGAAATGAAAAAGGCAAACCCTCCACAGCAACTAATTTTGATATTCATTCCCTATCTCTATGTTTATTGTATTTAGGGCCTACAATTCCCCCCGTCATAGGGTTAATTTGACCCTGTACTTGGTCCGGGACAGTATCGGTATGTGAACCTTGTCCCGATGGAGCGGGCGTTTGCGCACCCGGTTTTGAAGCCTGGTATTGGGCATACCTAGCTGGATGAGCACTTACTACGTGTCTAATTAAACCCCCCATCCCACCGTGACCTTTTCCAGTTTTAAATTTTAAAACATTTTTACAAATTTTACATATAGCTACTTGATTCTCTACGTCCCTATCAAAAAATGTCCATGCATCTGATTTTAATGGTCGTTTTGCCGGACCTCATCTCATACTAGGGGGAATATGAGGTATTTCAGTTGAAGGTGCACTAGTGGGTGTGTTGTCATCAACATTAGTGGGTGTATCATCTAGATCATCGTCTAAATTAAAGTCTTCTTGAGTTCCAGAAAATAACTCCTCGTCTAAATCTAATGGTATTGTAGGAAAATGTTGAGTATCAACAAAATCATCCTGTGTAGGAATAAGATGACTAGAAGAAGTACCATTGCCCTGGTTGCCCCTACTAAAAGAAGCACCCTTACCCTTACCCTTAAACATACCTCTTAATCCTTCCATTTTAATTGTAATAATAAATAATTAAAGATAATAAAATTAAGTGCGCTAAATAAAATAAATAGACAATAATAATTTAATGAAGGAACGAATGTACCAAACGCCGACGTAACGTCGACGTGTAATCGAGAGGTTGAAAATTGAAACTTTGCTCGATGGAAGATCCTCAAGCTAGTTGCCAACTTCACTCCCAATTCCCAAATGAATAAATAAAATTGAATATTTAGTAAACAATGTAGACTTGTAGAGAGATATATTGACAGATTAGAGAGATTGTAGGAAGACTTGTGAGAAAGATGAAGAGAAAATGAGTTATTTATAGTTGGAAAATTGGGTTAAAGTGTAAATATAATAATTTATGGGTTAAAATAAATATTAAGGGGTAGGAGGGGTAGGGGGTTGGGGGAGGCAAAAAATGGTCGTTGCCCAACGGCCAAAATCTAAAATGGTTGTTGGTGCAACGGTTATATTTGCAAAGGGGGAGCTCTCGAGCTGGATCGGGGTCGGGCTCGGGATGGGCTCGGGGCTAGGGCGGGGCGGGCGGGCCTGGGGCGGGCTCGGTCTGGCGGGACGAGACATTGTCCCGTCCCGAGTTCGAGTCCCGCTACCATTTTTTTTTTTACTCGGGGTCGGGGCGGGTCGGGGTCGGGCCGTTCCAGCCCACTGGCCAGCCTTATTCTTGGCACAAGGAAGATGATGCGTGTTGCGGCTAGGGTTTCCCAAGAGAATCCGAATCGTAACAAAAGGAAAAGGGGGGTATGGATGACACCCTTTTATGCTTTGGTTGAGGGGGTTGGGTCAAGTCCTGGGCATTTTGGCTTTGGGCTCGGCCACTGTGTATTTAAAACAAAGGTCCAATTGATTTTTTGTGAATTAAAATCCCTCATGGCCACATTTGTGGCCATGTTTTAAACTAGAAAATGGCCAAATAAATCCATAAATACCCTAGTTAAATTAATAGCTTCGTTTTAAGTCCAAATTTGACACTAATTAGAAATTAGGAAATTAAAACCATGCAAAAATATTTTTTATTTAAAATATGACTTGAAATTAAGATATAATTTCCTTTTCGTATTTAATTTAGATAATTTCCCGATTTTGACTGAGTGGAACATTAATTATTTAATTTTGAGGATTCTATTAAAACAATTATATTCATAATTATCGGTTGAAATTCTAAAATTGTGATTAATGGCCAGAATTATGCAAGATTAGGACATGATATACAGTATATAAACCTAGTGACATTTTGTCAAATCAAATGACAAAATATTTCCAGAATAGTTTTGTAAAATCATGTTAGCTATGTAAAAAATATATTTCACTCTGTCTATGACTCATGATCTTTGAATAATTAAATAAAATTATTGGAGGATAAAATTAGGTGTCAACAACACCATTCCTGAGCAGTGAAATTTGACTGACTTAGTTTTTAGTCAATCAATGGGAAAGTATTTCTCGTTTTTATGTAATTTTTTTAAAATTGTGGTTGCACCTTGGTTTTTGGGTTTTCTACATATCTCAGGTTGTATGAGAATTCATGTCACTTATAGTTCGACTCAATTAGACTACTGGAAAGCCGATAAGACAAAAGTATCAAACCACGAAATTCAAGAATAATTTTGTTAGAATGTGACCGATCTTCGGAGATTGAGTGGACTATATATCCCCAGTTTTTTAGAATCAAGTCACTTGTAGTTCTACTCGATGACACAAAAAGGGTATCCCTTATGTGTGAATCCCTTTGACCCTTCGGTGCATGCCCGACCGGTTACGTGTTAAAAAAATAAAAAAAAAATCATGATTTGCAAGTGAAGTCGGCACGGAGTGATGTTCAAGTTCATGTATAGAGAGCTTGACTCTCGTTGGTACATATTTTCGACCGGCTACCCAAGAACAAGTTCCACGTTTGCTCCGCATGTGTCTGGATCTGGTATTTTTGCTTTCCACCTCCGATAGCTTTGACCTGTTTCCATATGTTGAGATGTACATGTTTATTATTTATACATTTCATACACGTGTGACTTTGCTTGTTATATCCTCTTGGGTGACTTCTTTTGAGCGGGTGACACCTCCGACACCGTCTGCCTCTATTGACTTTGCTATTTGAGAGGATGCCACTTCTGACACCGTCTAGCTCCGTTGACTTTGCTATTTGAGTGGTGTCACTTCCGACACTATCTGTCTCTATTGACTCTGTTGACTTGAATATTGTTTGAGCGGATGCCACTTGTGATACCGTCTGGCTCTGTTGACTTGCCGGGGAGAGTTTGTTTGAGCGGGTGTCTGTTCCGACATCGTCTGGCTCTGTTGACTCTATGAACTTACTGGTGTAATATTGTTGACTTTGTGGTGTGATATTATTGGAGCGGATGCCACTTCCGACATCATCTGGCTTATATGTGAATGGCCATCTCGGCATGCAGTTTATATGAATGGCCATCTCGACAATGAATTTGTATTAATGACCCTCTCAACATTGTTTTTATGAATGGCTCTCTCGGTAGTGAATGGCCCTCTCAGCATTAAATGGCCCTCTCGGCATTGTTTGTATGAATGACCCTCTCGGTAGTGAATGTATGAATGGCCCTCTCAACATGACTATATGAATGCCCCTCTCGGCATGCACTTGATTCTTGGGAACAAAGATTGCGTCTTCCTGATCAGATTTACATCGTTCGAACTTTGGTGTGAAGATTGTGGCCTCTGACAGAATTTACATAACTTTGATTTTAAAGATGAAGACCGCAACCTTTTGACTGGTTTTACATCGCCTGATTCTTGGAATGAATAATGGTGCCTTCCAACCTGAATTACATCATTCTGACTTTGGAGTGAATACTGCAGCCTTTAGACTGGAATTACATCACCTTGTCTTTTGGAATGAAGACTGCAACCTTTCGACCAGGTTTACATCATTCTGACTTTGAAGTGAATAATGCATCCCTTTGACTAGAATTACATCACTTTGATTTGGAAGACAAAGTCTGCGGCCTTTTTGACTGGATTTATATCGGCTGCCCTTTTATACGACTCACATGGCTTGGTTGTGTTCCCTTCTTCCTTTCATTTTTCTCCGGGCTCTTCTGGCCAGGTATTATGCCTTTTGAAATATGCTATGTATATGGCCTTCAAGGTCTGGTTGTCATCTTCTGGTATCTTTTGTATTTTTGTGGCTCTCGAAGCCTAATTGTCGTCTTCTTGTGTCTTTTGTCTTTCTATGGCTCTCAGATCCTGATTGTCGTCTTCTGGCGTTGAGGTACCTTTTGTTGTACCTATTTTATGCATGAAAAATCAAGTTAGTGGAAAACCCGCCATTTTCCTGATGACATTTTGGTGACTTGCATTCACAAAATAATTATTAGTTCTTGGGGGTGGTCGATCCGTGTTGCCGACTCTCGCTGTGTTGTTTCTTTATTTTTCCGGTCTCAACCCCTCTTTTGGTCCAGGTACTATGAGAGATTAAAGTTTAAATAAAACTTTTGAAAATATTTGAGAAATCCATTTTTATTAAACATTTTATTGTATCAGGATATGGTTAACTTAGTGTCATGATATATACACTTTGAGCTAGGTTTTTTGGCCATTTTTGGTGCTATACTTTTACTCTTTGTTCGTCTTGGTGAAATTTTTGAGACCCCCTCAAAAATTTGTCTCAGTCGCAGGTTTGGATTGGATGACTCTCATGCTGATTTGCGTTCGAAGGAACTTTGAGTTTCTCTCAAACTTCTATGCCAGTTGCGGGTTTTATACCGGTTAACTCTTGTACTGATGATGTTGGTGGAATTTTTGAGATCTTCTAAAAAATTCTACCCCAGTTTTCAAATCTAGTCCGGCTGATCCTTTTGCGCTAGGTTTGTTGCCCAATTTCTACTTTGTGAGGTGATTTTTTGAATTCTTAATGTCTCTGAGGCTTCTGGGGGTTACTTTGGTTTTTGTTTGGTGCGATCGAGCTCAAAGAGCGCCTACGAATCCCATTTTGGGAATCAGGTCGATACGTAGTTTGGAACAAAGTTGGTTGATAGTTTATAATAAGGTTGTCCAACGGGGCAGACCATGGCGGGTCCCGACGGGACGGGACCCGGCAGGACGGGGGGAGGGGTCAGGACCAGTTCTCCGGTAGGACTGGTGGGCTGGGCTTAGCGGGACAGGCGGATGTCCCGTCCCGTCCCTTATTCCGCCGGAAATAGGGTCGAGTTGGGTCGGGCGGGTCGGGTTCGGTATTTTTTTTTATTGGCACTTGATTTAAAAAAGTAATATATATAAACACTTTAATAATTGAACAAGATAGTGTAATAAAAATATCATAAGACTGTTTTTTTTGCCTCTTATATTATTTAATAGAAATATGCTTTTTTTTTGTAATACAATTTCAAAAGTTGCAAATCACATAGTAAAATTGCAATTAAAAAATTACATAGTTAACCATACTTTTTCGAATTTCCTCACAATGTCTTGAGGATCTTCGGTTGGAATTGGAATTTATTGATCAAATTATTCGACGTCGCTTCATATTCCCTCGGACAAGATTTCGTTGTAGCTGTAGTCTTCGTCTTCGTTAATTTCCGGTTGACCGCACCTTCTATGCTCCGCTCGAATCCAATCTCTAAAAAGAAGTGCAATCTCCAATGTGTCTCCCGGCAATCTATGTATGTGCTCTCCTATTTGAAATCTTCTAGCAGAAAAAGTGATTTCAGACGCTGTTGATGACGCTTGAATGTTCAACACATCTCAGGCCATCTTTGCTAGTGTCGAAAATGTCTTCTCATTCTACCTCCAGTATTTCAGCAAGTCTTCATGTCCTTCATCAATGACAATTAATTCATACGGTACAACACCCTGCAAAACATAAACATCAAATTCGCTAACTTATGAAGAAGTTGAACCACTAAACATTTTATTTCTACGACCTTGAATACTAGCAGCAGAAACCGCATGTTTTTTATAAGGTTGCAGTGAAGTAGTAGAAGATGGTACAGAAGGCGGTTGATTATTTGCACTTTGTTGTTGATAATACATATATACTTTTTTGCATTCAGTGTGTATGCTAGACGTAACTTCTTCTTTAGTTGGTTTGTGAGTTGGTTCTTCAGTTGAGTCTGTTGGAAGTACTGCTATACAATCATAAATCGTTTCTACAAGTGTTTTACAATTGTCTACTTTAATAGTCGGATTTAATACAACACCAATAATATAAATAGTGGGAATAGGAAAAAATATTTTTTAAAATTTTTTAAACATTTTTTCAATAGATGCCTTATAAGTTTGTTTTTCCATATATTCATTAAGTAAGAAGAATATTAGATCTATATAAAATAACATAGTTGAAATAGTAGGATAATAAATACCGGAAAATTCTTTAGTAGGTAGAAAAAATTACTCTAAAAATCTATTAAGTTCTAAAAAAAAATTCCAATCATTATCTACAAGCATATCCTTGAATTTTTATTATGGGCGTTAAATAATAAAGTTATAGATTTTCTATAATCATAAGCAACAAGTAGTTGTTAATATAGAAAATTCCATCTAGTCGCTACTTCTTCAGAAATTTTTCTATAAGGTAATCCACAATCGTGACAAGTTTTTTTATACTATTTGCGTCTTTGTATTTTTTTCCCTTTAAAAATAAAATTTATAGCAAATTGTATTTTATCAAGAATGCTTTCAAAAAGTTTTAGGCCATCCTTTACAACTAAGTTATAAATATAACACGCACATCTTATATGAAAATAATCAGGAAAACATGGAGTTAATCAAACTTGTAAAAGTCTTATAGCATAATCATTAGAAGTAGCAATCTAATGTAATAGTCATAATTTTATTATTTATTCCATAATAATCACAAATTTCATTAATATTTTGTGCAATAAAACTTCCAGTGTGTCTATCATTAATATATCTATATGCTAAAATATGTTTTTCCATAGATCAATTTTGATTTATCCAATGACATGTTACCATTAAATAATCATTACCATTAGTACTACGGCATATGTCAGAAGTGATAGCCACTTTTCCATTAAAATGATACAATGAATAACGTAAATATTGTTGATATTCACTTGCAAATTTAAAAACATCCCTTCTAACAGTTGATCTAGGAAAACCATTAAAAGCAGGATTATATGTTTCTCGAATGTAATGAATAAAACCAGGAGGTGAAGGAAATGAAAAAGGCAAACCCTCCACCGCAACTAATTTTGCCATATTTTCCCTATCTTTGTTTTTATCATATTTAGGACCCCCCATCATCGGGTTAATTTGACCATGTACTTGGTCGGGGACACTATGTGAACCTTGTCCCGACTTAGATGGCATTGACACACCCAATTTTTTAGCCTGGTATTGATTTCACCTAGTTGTGTGCTCGCCTTGTACATGTCTCAATAAACCTCCCGTCCCACCTTGACCTTTTTCGGTCTCAATATACCTTGCACTAGTGGGTGTGTCATCTAGATTATCGTCTAAATTAAAGTTTGGTTCATCTACCTCATTATCTAATGGTATATCATTAAAAAAAGCAGTTTCATCTATATGAGTAAAATCAATGAAATCATCGGGACTAGGAATATGATTACTAGAAGAAGTACCCTTGCCCTTGTTACCCCTACCAGAAGAAGCACCCTTACCCTTCAACATACCTCTTAATCCTTCTATTTTAATTATGCAAATGAATAATTAAAGATAATACAATTAAGCGCATTAATTAAAATAAAGTAACAATAATAATTTAAAGAAGGAACGAAGGTACCAAACGCCGATGTAACGTCGACGTGTAATCGAGATTGAAAATTGAAACTTTGCTCGATGGATGATCCTCAAGCTAGTTGCCAACTTCACTCCCAATTTTTGAACTTTGATATAAATGAGCAAAAAAAATATAATATTTAATAGGCAATGTAGAATTGTAGAAAGATAAATTGAGAGATTGTAGGAAGATTTGTGAGAAAAATAAAAAGGAAAATAAGGTATTTATAGTTGAGAAATAGGGTTAAAGTGTAAATATATTAACGTAGGGGTTAAACATAAATATTAAGGGGGTAGGGGTGTTTATGGGATGGGGGCTCAAAATGGTCGTTATAGCCGTTGCACAACGGCCAAAATTGAAATTTGGTTGTTGTTGCATTGGTTATTTTTGCAAAGGGGAAGGGGGCTGGAGGGGTGAGACAGAGCGAGCCGGGGCCGGAATGGGTCAGGTTGGGTCGGGATCGGGACAGGCAGGACGATCTCAGGCCCCGTCACGAGTTCGAACCCTGACATGGACAATTTTTTTTATGGGGGATCGGGGCGGAGCGGGTAGCGGGACGTGCCGGATGGATGCATATGTATCCCTATTTGGGAATCAGGTCATTGTGTAGTTCATATCTATAAGGAAATATGGGTTTTGGTATTAAAGTGACCGAGTCTGAAATGGACCCTACGTATCCCATCTTGGGAATCAGGTCCTCGCATAGTTCATTACAGGGAATGATAGATTTTGGTAATAATGCGACTGAGTCCATAATGGACGCCTACGTATCCCGTCTCGAGAATTATGTCCTCGTGTAGTTTATTACAAGGAATGATAGATTTTGGTAATAATGCGACCGAGTCCGTAATGGACGTATACATATCTCGTCTTGGGAATCAGGTCCTCACGTAGTTCATTACAAGGAATCATTTGGTTTTTCTAATGCAATTACAAGCAAAGAAGTGCGATTACAACCAAAAGATAATGCAATTACAAGAAAAAGTATGATTACAAGCAGAAATGATTAAAACAAAAGAGAGTGTCTTCACGCATAATACTGTTTGATTGCATCTGAGTTGATTCTTTAGGCCACTCTTGGCCATCCATTTCCGCGAGGATGACAACTCCTTCTAATAGTACCTTACGCACCATGTAGGGGCCTTGCCAGTTGGGTGCGAACTTTATTTTGTACTCGTCTTGGTGTGGAAACACGCGCTTGAGTACCAGTTGTCCTATTTGAAAAATTCGGGCTCTTAGCCGCTTGTTGAAGGGATGTGCCATTCTTTGTTGATTGTGACATGCGATGACCATCATCTTCTCTTGATCAGAGCCAATTGCTCGTATTTGTTTTGGACCCACTCTGCTTGTCCAGATCTACTTTCTGTATGATTCTGAGCGAGGGTATCTCTACCTCGACTGGTATCACTGATTTAGTGTCATAGACAAGCAAGTATGGAGTTTCTCTGGTTGAGGTCTAAGTGGTTGTTCGGTATCCTAGCAATGCGTAAGGCAGCTGTTCATGCTAACACTTGTAGTTGTCGGTCATTTTTCTCAATATCCTCTTGATGTTCTTGTTTGTTGTCTCTATGGCTCCATTTATCTTTGACATGTATGCGATTGAATTTCGATAACTGATACAAAATTGTTCACAGATGTCCTTTATCAAATGACTATTCAAGTTTGCTCCATTATATGTTATGATAGACTCTAGGATGCCAAATCGGCAAATGATGTTGTTGTGCATGAAGTCAGCTACCATTTTCTTTGTCACCGACTTCTGAGAAGTAGCTTCGACCCACTTTGTGAAGTAGTCTATGGCGACTAGGATAAAACGATGTATGTTGGATACTAATGGCTCTATGTGCCTAATGACGTCCAACCCCTAAGCTACGAATGGCCAGGATGAACTCATAACATTGAGCTCATTTGGTGGGACTCTGATAAGATCTCCGTGAATTTGGGCACTGATGGCATATTTGCACAAATCGGCTATATTCGATTTCCATAGTCATCTAGTAGTAGCCCGCTCTTAAAATCTTTTTGGCCAAGACGAACACGTTCATGTAAGGGCCACAAGTTCTAGTGTGTACTTCATCTAACAATTTGGTTGCCTCTGCGGTATCGACATATCTGAGTAGCCCTAGATTAGGTGTCCTCCTATAGAGTACTCCCTTATTCAGGAAGAAACCATTGGCCATTCTTTTGATGGTCTTTTTCTGATAAGCTATAACGTTCTGGGGATACTCTTCATTTTCCAGATATGTGCTTATCTCGACATACCACGGTTTACCATCGGGTTCCGCTTCCACATGGGAACAGTAAGCATGTTCTTACTTGATGCTGATATCTAGTAGGTCAATGTATCTACTTTCAAGGTGTTGTATCATGAATAATATTGTTGCAAAAGTATCGACGAACTCATTTTGGGCTCTCGGTGTGTGCCAGAGTTCAATATTTCTGAATCTGTTACACAATCTTTACGTGAGGTTAACATATGGCAAGATCTTTTTATTCTTGGTGGCCCACTCTCCTCGGACCTGGTGAATCAGTAGATTTGAGTCTCCTATTACCAGGAGCTCTTGGATATCCATGTTGATGTCCATGCGAAGACCTAAAATGCAAGCTTTGTATTCTGCCATATTATTCATGCAGTGGAAATTGAGCTTGGCTGCCATTGGGTAATGTTGACCCGTTTACGAGATCAAAACTGCTCTAATCCTTGACCCTTTGTAATTGACTGCACCATCGAAGAACATTTTCCATCTTGAGTAGGTTTTGCCCATTTCTTCTTCAATTGCCATTACTTCCTTATCCGAAAAATATGTCCTTAATGGTGTGAACTCTTCGTCGACTGGACTTTCTGCTAGCAAATCAGCCAATGCCTATCCCTTGAAAGCTTTCTGGACCATATATTTGATGTCGAATTCGCTCAGAAGCATTTGCCACTTGGCCAGTTTCCCGATAGGCATGGGCTGGCAGAAGACGTGCTTGAGATGACCCATCTTGGAGATTAGATGAGTAGTGTAGGCTAATAGATAGTGTCTCACTTTTTGTGCTACCCATGTTAGGGCATAGCATGTCTTTTCCACCAGAGGGTATATTGACTCACATGCGGTGAACTTTTTGCTAAGATAGTAAATTGCTTGCTCTTTCTTCTCACTTTCATCGTGTTGGACCAACATACACCCTAATGCATTGTTTGATACTGACAAGTACAATAACAACGGGCTTTTTGGTGTGGGAGAGACCAAGACTAGAGGATTAGAATCTCTTGATGGTGTCAAAGGCTTTCTGGCACTCATCAATCCACTTAGTGTATGCATCCTTTTCCAGTAGCTTAAGGATGGGTTCCACGATCATCGTAGACTGGTCTATGAAGTGTCTAATGTAGTTTAATCTTCCCAGGAAATGCATGACATCCCTCTTGGTTTCTGATAGTGGTAGCTATTGAATAGCTTTGATTTTTGTAGGATCTAGTTCTATGCCCCTGCGACTAACTATGAATCCCAAAAAATTTTGACAGGCACTCCGAACGCATATTTGGCCGGATTCACCTTTAGATTGAATTTTCAAAGTCTATCAAAGAACTTTTGTAATTGTCTGATGTGGTCAGAGGCTTCTCGCGACTTGATTATGAAATCATCCACATAGACCTCTATTTCTTTATGCATCATATCATGCAAAATAGCGGTCATTGACCTCATGTAAGTGGCGTCGGTGTTCTTGAGGCCGAATGGCACTACACGGTAGTGGTATACTCCTCATGAAGTGATGAATGTCATTTTATGTACGTCATTTTCACTCATCAGAATCTGATGGTAACTAGTGAAGCAATCCATAAATGATTGTAACTTGTGCTTCGCGTAGTTATCGATGAGTATATGGATATTTGGAAGTGGAAAATTATCTTTGGACTAGCTCGATTGAGATCACGATAGTCCATATAAATTCGGATCTTTCCGTCTTTCTTTGGTACTGGCACAATTTTGGCTAGCCATGTGGGGTACGGAGTTACTTCCACGACTCCCGACTTTATATGTTTCTCGACTTCGTCTTTGATTCTTATGCTGAGATCATGCTTGAACTATTGAATTTTCTGTTTGACCGAAGTGAATCCCTCGTTGATGGGTAGCTTGTAAGCTACGATGTCTGTGCTTAATCCGGGCATATCCGTGTATGACCACGTGAATACATCAACGTACTCTCTTAGCAAATTTATCAGCTCTTCTTTTTTGGGCGCATCCAAATGCACGCTTATCTTGGTTTCTTTAACTGTTTTTTATTCAGTTTTATCCAAATTAAGCATTTGCCTATTCTCATACTAATCTTCCTCGTCGAGGAGGTCTTCTGGTAACTCTGTTTCTTCATCAAATTCTTTCTCATATGTATCACTCGACTTGCTCGTCTCACGTCATGTCACGACATTATGAGTTATTTTATTATTAATACTGAAAAACAAGGGAAAGCAAGGTTAGTGTGAGAAACATACTATATATATATATATATATATATATATATATATATATATATATATATATATATATATATATATATATATATATATAAAGAGACTATTTTTGCATAAACTAAGGCTTTCATTGATTTTGATAAAAGTACAAATTGCGGTCCTGAGTCGGATCAACATCGAGTCTTTTCTATTTTTTGAACAACACGTGTAAAAGTGAAGACATAAATGGTGAATTCTTGGACCTTAGCCGATTTCCACTAATATTTGAAAAACATATTTTAAAAATTCTCTCTACCGAGGAGTCCAAAATAGGGTAGATTTCCAGTTAGACAGATGCTCATCTAGATCATCTTCGCAGATGGTGGGTGCTTCAAAGCATTCCTCTAATATCATGGCACACTCTTCCTCTTGGAACAACATCCCTAAACCTTCTTTTACGTCCCCGTCATTATGCATGGGCATTCTGACTGGAAATGACCGGTACAGACCCGAAATGGCTTGTAGACCTGTGGAGGACCTCTCATTTTCTGATCGGCATCGACAGCTTCCTCAGAGCTTGGTATGTATCCAAGACCAAAGTTGTACTCATTTCCTGGGATTGACACCGGTTCCTGGATGCCTTGGAGCTCTCGACCTAGACCTTTGCCTGATTCGAACCCATTTTAAAGCATGATTGTGGCGATCATATTGTAGACCAGTGGCATTGGGATTTCTTCATTGTCTTTGTGGTGGGCGTCTCCCACGAGTTCTACTACATGGAATTCTGTATCTGTCGGGACTTCTTCTACTACCGGCACAGAGTTATTGGAGTAGTTGTAAATGCTACCCGCTCCATGGATTACGACATCATGGTCTTTCCAAACGAACTTCAATCATTGGTGGAGAGTTGATGGCAATACTCCGGCCATGTTTATCCATGGTCTTCCCAATAATAAGTTGTAGTTGGCACTGATGTCCATAACTTGAAATTCAGTGGTGAACTCAGCGACCTATTTGTATATTAAGGTCTACTTCACCTGTGGGGTAACATTGTGCCCCGCCGAAATCCCATACATTGGCACGGCTCTAGCGTATCTTTCCAATGTCGTAGCCCAACTATTTCAATGTGGATTTGGGGCATATATTAAGATCAGCTCCATTATCAACTAGTACTCAGGAGATGACCTTGCCTCTACATTTGATGGTGATGTAGAGAGCCTTGTTGTGGGTTGTTCCCTCTTTTGGCAACTCATCAGTAGTTAATGAAATCTGATGAGCCCCCGTGACATGGCCTACTATATTAGCCAATGTTTCACTACTAGTCTCTGCGGTGAAGAGCTCAAAAGTAGTGATATCACCGATATTCTGGCCGATATTTTTTGCAAGTGTTTAACAATAGAGCATTCTTTTGGCTGCATCATGCGCCAGAATTCCTCGGCCTCTCCATCAGTGATGGACCTTCTTTGATTGGCTTGCGGGGCACTTCTTGCGCCAACTCTTCGCGGATTGACGAGTTTTGCAGCACTATTTTGATGATACTGGCAGTGTGTAGCTTAGTGAACAAGTTTGTCCGCATTTTTGGAAGTGGAGTGAACATTGGGGAGGCTTTCTCACAAAGTTTGGATGTGGCAAGTTGTATGCGGCCAGAGGCGGCTGATTATGATAGTTTTGCTGGTTTTAAGGCGCTTGATACGCGGGTGCGGTAATATGATAGTTTGGAGATGGAGCTTGGTAAGTGGGTACATGTGTTTGGTAGTTTGGTTGTGTAGCTTGGTAGTTAGGTTGTGCATCGTATACGGGCACAAGGGTGTAAGGTGATGGTATGTAGTTGTTCGGATGAGAAGATTGGTATATGTTGAAGGATGATTGTGATCCTTCTTTCCTATGACTCCCCCGAGCTCGGGGTGTGAGAGACATTTGCTTCGTCCTTTTTCTTCTTCTTTTGCATCGTCGGTAGAGCTTGATGTGCCAACTATGTTGACAATGCTAACGATCTTTCCAGCTTTGAGGCCATCTTCTATTGCCTCTCCCATTCTGACTAAGTCAGAGAATGGCCTCCAGGCCATAGCCAGCATTCAGTCATAATAGTCGAACTCCTATAATCGGATGAAGGTTGAAACCAGTTCTTCCTTGCTCATCGGAGATTGCACTCGGGCAGCTTCGACCCTCCATCTACTTGCATACTCGCAGTAAATTTTTATTGAATTTTTTTATCTTCTCCAAAGAGTAACAGTCAGGCACGCTTTCCACGTTGAAGTGGAATCTATCTATGAAGGCCCCCACCATTTCTTCCCATATGTCCCAACGACGAATGTCTTGAGGTGCGAACCATTCAGTTACTTCGCCCGTGAGGCTTCAGCAGAATAGCCTCATTATTAGTGCCTTATTTCTTTTGGCGCTCACCAGTTGGTCACAGTAAGCTCTCATATGGGCTTTGGGATTTCCCGTGCCGTTAAAGAGTTCAAATTTGGGAACTTTGAAGTCCTCTGGCCAATCCAAGTCTGGATGCATGCATAAGTCATCATATCTCAGTCCCGTTGCTTTACGAGAGCCTTGTTGGACTTCTCGAATTGGTCTATCATTTTCTGTTCTATTTCCTTGTCCCTTCAGTCCAAGTCAGACCTCTATGCCTTTTCCATCTCCTCGTAGTGATCTAGTTCTGGTGAGGAGTCGATGGAAGTAATTGGAGTGTGGAAAGACACTGTGGGATGTGCCACGCGACTTTTGGGAGTAGTGTGGATAATAGTATTTTTGTGGATGTTGCGATCAACCTAAGCAGGTGGTGCCTAAAAAACAGGCGCTGAATGGGACGTCCCAACTATGTGGGTGGCATTTAATAGAGGTGACATCTGGTACAATCCCTAGTACATGCATTTTGGAAGTGTTCGGTGACTGGTGAATTTAGAGATGGAAAAGGTGGTGGAGGCCTTCTTGCCTCAACAACAACTGCATCTCTGGTAGCATTGATAGCTTCATTTCTCGCGACATGTTCTTGAAGGTCAGTGACCTTCTTAAATAGCAAGATGATCACGTCCTCAGAGTGCGAGGCATTTTGGAGATCTTGAGGAATAACGTCCTCAATCAGAGCATTCTTGTGACGTGCGTCCTTGCGAGTACCAGTCATATTTGCTTGATCTTCTTAATTTAGGGATTCTGCTGCAGCTTTTGATCTGGTGAAGTATGTCAGTGTCATGCAACGGATCAACCCTTTCTATAAGAATAAAAACAACTCAAAAGCAAATGACGTTAGTTGTAAATCATAAATACAAGATATTACACATAAGGCACATAGACTCATGTATTCCATCCAAACTCCTGATTGATTTTTCCATTCTGGGGGTGTTTTGGTCCATTTGGTTTTTAGGGTTTCAGTTTGAAAGTATGTGGTTGATTTGCTACTACACTATTGTTGAACCAGAAACTATCCTATAAATAAGAGGGATTATGATTTATATAATATAGGGGTTGAGTCTTATGTAGACTGCCTACATATCCCTCCTCCGGAAACAGGCCCTTCCGTAGTTCGAGTTACATAGAAATTATGTCCTAACTTCTTCTACCAGAATCTTACCGTGACCAGGCCCGATATTGGCTGCCCACGTATCTCTCTTCGGGATATTAGGTTGGACGTGGTTTCATTTACAAAAATGTGAGAGGGGGAAATCTTTAATTGAAAGCGAAAAGGGGACGCCTAAACTATCCAAAATATGACCTCTTCTTGAAGCCATGGCGGGTCATCGTCCTTACAATCGTGCATTTCCCGGTGGCTTTTCTAAAAGCAACCTTGTATCACGGGCCAAATCTGGCCGGTGTTAACCAAATGCTCCAACTCAAATTTGAAGGTTTCACATTCTTCAATGTCGTGGCCAGGATCCCCTAAATGGTACAAGCATATCTTCGTCCTCGAAGTGCTAGCAAAGAGTTTCCAGGTAGTTTTGAGTTGGTGACCCTTGTCGGTGCGGACCAAGAGTGAGAAGATATCTGCATACGAATCTTCAAAGGCATTGAAGTCGTAACGTCAAAAACGTGTATCAATGGTGATTCCTTCACCAAGCATAATAGAGTCGTAAACCAGTAGGGAGTGTGGCCCCCACATGTGACAGATACCTTTCTCATCAATTAGTCTGACAGCTTTTCTCTTGAAGGCTACATATTTGTCGGTGTCATGGCCAGGTTGGCTTCTGTGGTATAAGCATATGTTATAAGCGAAGAGGGGTGCACAAGTCAAGAGGACATGTGAGCTAGTATGTGCCAATCCGGCAGCTTTTAGCCCATCAAATACCTCCATGTTTCCACTTATCTTAGTCCAACTCTGAAATGAGAACCACGGGCTTTGAGGACGATCGCCCACTACATTGGAGATGATGTACAGGGAGGCCCTTGTGTCATCCTGTAGTGATTAACAGCTTCATCAATGACTGGGGTAACTCCTTCAAGTATCCCGCTTGTTTCCCCGTATGGTACTGGATCATTCTCAAGTAAATGGGTCAGAGAGACATAGTTATCCACCATCTTCTTGACCTCCTCAGGGAGGTTTTGGTATTTGGGTTTTCCCTCGGGGGGCTCTTCAGCTAAATTTCCCACGGATTCCAGAATCTTGTCAACTTCATTCATCTTGGCTCTTGCCAACTCAATCTTCGCGTCAATTTTGTGAATCTTTTCCCAAAGCGACTCATCGGTCTCTTCGTCGTTGACCAAGTCGATGACTAGTGATATGGTACTTTGGCTGTCTGGAGTATCCATCGGTAGCAAATCAACATTTTAAGAGGAGGTGAATTTAGTCAGCTTTGGTATTTTATTGTTTTTCTTTCGGGTTGGTTTCTGGAATGTGGGACCAATCAAGAGTTCAGACGGAACACATGAAAACACAAAATTAGTTTATATCATGGAAGCATATAAGGGGTTATGATATTCGCGTTCCTATACCTCATTACTCAAAGACTTTCTAATCATTCAAAGCATAATTGTACCAATGTTAATTAAAATCATTACACCGTAATCGTTTCATTAATAATATATTCACCAATGGGGTTACAAAGCATAAATAAAAGTAATAAATCAGAAGAAGTCACTTTCAGTGGCGGATGATGAAGCCATTTCGATCTGAGCTCTCTTGGCCCTGCGAAGGGCAGACTGGATCCTGATATGAGTAGACATCAGAAGCGAACTAACCCAATGACCCTTCTCTGTAGGGGTCATATATGCAGTGTCATCCATGGATCCCTTCATGTGAGTGTCTAAGTCCTCTAGACACTTGTGAGTGAAGTCTAACTCCTCGATCAAGTTGGCTATGACGGTCTGATCATATTCTATCTTCTCCAAATATTTGACATCTCGATCATTAGCTTGACTCTGAATACGGCGGGACTGAATCTAGGCCTTTGAATCCCAATCCTATCTGGAATGGTAGCGATTGGACCCCGGTGTGAGGGTACTCTGTGAATGTGCTCTCAACCAACTAACATAGTCTTCATCACGCTTCGGGCGGAGAGGATCATCAGCTAGAGTCTCCAGACCCTACTTGATTGGTTGTTCCACTCTCGAATGATGTCAGCCCTCTGATCTTGTCACCTTTCGTAGTCAACCACATACTCCCTCATATTCCCTATTTGGGGGATTACTTGTTCCTTCTGAACTGTCTTAGGACCCTAATATGTGCGTATGGTTGGATTCCCCAGATCCCCATAAGTGGTAGGAAAGGGCATTTTTTACCTCTCACGATTATGATCTCGGATGTAAGGTTGGCAAATTTCCATTGCATATTGTCCTCTCGGAGGCTAGAAAAGATAAAAGCCCACCCATTTTTGAACTGGGTACCGAAATATGGGTAATTGACTCTAAGGTCATTTTATCTACGCTCAGGGTCTCGGATGATGGAACCTCAATTTTGTGGAGGCAATAATGATCCACCATTAGACTAAGAAGTTATAACCTTGGAAGTACCTATGCAGGTTTCGGCATTAACCTAAGGCTCGGTAAATGTCGAACAGGATGATTGGGACCATGTCATAGTATTTGGTTTCCCCATTTGTGGTTATGCCACAGAAGATAGCATGGGTAACAAATATGACTCGGGTATCTATGGATCGGAAACGATATTTGGGAAATACTATGGTTCCTAGAAGGCATATGGCAAAGGCTAGGGGTCGAGTAGCTTCTCAAGCGGCAAATGTGTGAAACTCTACAGAGTGTTTGACGTACCCCTGTCTAGACCCAAACCGGCTATAGGGTCCCTAAAGGCTATGGTCAGGCCGAAAATCCTATCGGCGCTAGCTAACGACAAAACCTTAAGGATCTTACTGGGAGTCGGCTTATGGGGCACTAGGAGATTGTGGTCGGGTTTCTTCCTCTACCTCAAAAAGGTACCTAAACTATCTATGCAGTCTCGGATTTCCTTAAGGGTCGGGGTTATCTCAAAGTCTCCGAACCTAAATACCATTTTCTCACTATCCCAATACCCGGTAAGGACTTCTATGAGGTCGTTATTTTCTTGCATAGTCATAAGGGAGAGTAGGTGTCCTAGACAGTCCATTGCTTTCTTTTGTTGTGAGGCTTCTATCCACAACCACCAAATCTATAGCATCTCGGGTGCCTCGATAACCATGTCGAATTTCAGATTAGTATGCATCTACAAATAGAACACGGTTAGTTTCCCCCCCCCCCCCCCCCCCAAGGAGGAATGGTTCATCACACAAGGCACAATTAATGTTTCCACATAGCAAGTAGTTGGATGTGGTGCCATCGGGTCAGAGACTGTCAAGACACGAGGGAGTCAGCCTACTAGGTCCAGGTAGGTCTGAGATACCCGAACCTATCTAAGTTAGTATGCACTAGTTCGAGCATTTTGGTTTTGCTCTATCCTACTTGTACTAGAGTGGTTTACCAAATGACTTTAAGGACCCGAGCGGACAATCCACAGTGTCACGACCCCTTTTCAGGAATCCTAGTGGTACCTACATAATCTCACCAGTAGGCGAACCACTCCTAATCATTAACAAGATATAACACAAATAAAAGCAAAAGATAACACAATACTACATAGGCTGTCTGATAATATAAATGCAGAAGATAATAATAAGTTTGATACATCCAAAAATAATCCCCAAGCGATCTAGTCTGTGAATACAAGTGCACTAAAATATGGTACAAGTCTAAAAAGGGTAACCAAATGCCAAAACTGAATACATAGTTTGAACATGTCTCTCAAATAAGAAGAGATAAAGACCATCCAAGGGTATGATGAAGGTAGCGAACACTGAAGGTCAGTTGCTCTGATTCAGCCACATGGTCCTGAGGAGGTGGAAAGTACTGAATCTGTATAAAAAAAAAGAATGCAGCAAGTGTAGCATAAGTACATAACATACCCCTATATATATCATAGGCCGACAACGATAGAAGATACATAATAAGATATAAATACCAAGTTGACACCAAGTAACCCTATACTAACAGTTCAATAATTCAGGTAGGTCATATAGCATCATGCGATTTACAGAGTCCAACAACAATCCAAGTATCAAGTAGCATGTATAATCTTTCCGAATCTAGAATCCAACCAAGTTATCAACAATAACTCAAATAGAAGTCCAACCACAGTTTATCAATGAAATGACATAAGTATGTATGATATGAATGTTATGCATAAGTAAGGTGCCTTTCTCAACCTGGTATACACTACATCAAGGTTTTATTTTGATCAGTACACCTATGGAGGACCCGCGAAGTCCATAGACCGCTCCTAGCCAGCCGAAATTCAACAAATGAATCTGACTAAAGCCTAAGACTCTTTTGTCAAGCCTTACCAATCATTTTCCTCATCTCAATATTGCCATAATTTCATAGTACTCTTACCTTTTCGGCATCTTAAACCCTCAACATATCCATACCACTCTCATACCAATATCATAGAATCATGAGTGTATGAATGCAAATGATAATACAAGGCAAAATATCATGATATAATGAGATGCAATCAAGTATAGAGATGTCATGTCACATGCTTTCACGATTCAACAACACATTTATATAATCCAAGTCAGAATCAAGATATCATATCGAAATCATGTGTGATGAGTAAACAAATAATAGCAAATATGGTGACAAGCCCACATATGGCGACAAGCCCAAATAAGCAGCAGTCAGAACCATCACAAAGTTGATTCCCAAAATCACTCATCATCACAATTCAACACCGGTGCCCACTCAAACGTTCATCAAAACTGGCTGAGTGGGACCCTCAAACATGCCCAATACCCCTCATTATTTAAAACTAATTATGCACTTCTATCGAAGTCTCAAAAAACTAAATTTACACGATCAAGCCTCGATGATAGCATTTCCCTTCCTCTGTGCCTCATGATAATCGAAGTTTATTCACACATATTATATTATTAATATAAAACTTACAAACATAAATCAAGACTTTAAATACTAATCTCGGGCCCACGCTACCAAGACTCGAACTTTAGTACTCAATTACAAAAAATACATACTAGGTAGTTATATCCTTAAGTTAATTGAAAATCAATTCATATTTGAACCCTCAAATGAACAATAATCACAAAGCTCCGATTTTAAACCCTAGAAATTCCACCAATTGGAATAGGTTTCTATAACCAAATTAAACCCTAAAACATGATCATCATCACTAATTCACAATAAAACAAGTAAACTAATCCGTAAACTCTTTAATAATCGTTGATTTAACTCTCTTATTCTCACAAGAATGCAAAACTCATCTTCCCCAACTTATAATTATGCTAAACTACAATTATTAAGGAACTTAGAAGAAAAAACTTAATTCACAAAGGAAGAATCACTTACCCCAAGGATGAAATTGCTCTTAGACATTTGGAAATGCTTTAGGACGGCCCTGGTTTCGAGGCTTGCTATTTGGGGAAAAGCTTTCTAACCTATAAGAATAAATAGGACACTTGAATAATGATTCTGCCCCGACGGAATCGACTTCACTGGAGTAGACTCGCTACGATGGACCCGACTCTCGTTGAGGCAGTGTTACTTGACACCTCACCTCAGCACCACGACAAACACGACTCTGCGGCGGTGGCCTCACCCTGGCAGAAAAACTCTTTGCCCCCATCGAAACTCGCAATTTCCAAGCTCCCACTTCGGTGAGCGAACCTCTTGCCAAAACGGACATACCAGAGCACACATTGGTGCCGCCGAGGTGGACACCAGACACCAGCAATTGGAAAATAGTCCCAAACTCCTATCCAACCCCCGAAACACTTCCGAAACCCCTCGAACACAAATCAGACATGCTCAGTTAAGGTAAACAGTGCTACGAACTCGCTCGTACCCTCGAATTTCCCATTTAACCAAGCTAAGGCATACATTTCTAAAGAATCGTTCGAGAGAAACCAAAATCCAAACTTTACAAATAAGGCCACAAAATACATCTGATTGTCTCAGAAAGCAAACTAATGAATCGACTAATTCATAAATGACCCTCCAAATTACCTGAAGCAACGGAACCCAAAAACAAACCCATTTAGCCAAAAGTCAACTTTGAGTTAAACTATCCAACTCTAAGTTTCTAGTTTTGGGCTTTTCATCTGAAATGCATATAAATGGACCTCGGGATCTGTGCTACCCATCCCGTGCATCACAAACCCCACATAGAGTCTACATGAAGGGTTAAATAAGAAAATAAGAGTCTTTAGCTAAGAATGACGGTTGTGTTATTACATCAATGGTGAACTATTGTCGACTATTGGATGACCACGTACCAACTCCGTCTTCAACGTATTCCAAAGAAAGGTTTTTAGTTTTATACTGGATAGTGACTGCAAAATTCGCAAAATCAACTTTGTGCACTGATGCAAGTGTGTATGCATGTAATTTGGCGAAAGATGAATACATGAATGACAATTATAATTGTGGTATTTAAACACATAAGCAATTTATATCATTTTGAAAAGCATGTTGTATTGGAAACCTTATGGTTAGAACTTAGGTTTACGGTTCACTTTTACACGAGTAAATGCATAAAAGCTATTAAGAATTTGAATGGTGCTCTAAGTCGGATAATTATTTTTAGAGTTGCCACATAATTTATAGGTAAATTAGGAAAACTAGTGTGAAAGGGTTTATTCAAATTAATTGAAAAAATCTATCTAAACCAGAGTCAATGTAAGGGTTCTGGTGATCCCCCGAAAAAGGTTATAGATACTCCGGTATTAAGTATCCGTAGAATATGGCTGACCTACGGGTTCTATAGCATGCTTACAATGATAGAAATTGTTGTTAGTGTTTAAATATCTATAAAAATCATTGTCATTCATTTATTCGAAACTCAAAGTTTTGTTTAAAAAATAATGAGTTAAGATTCCGCCAAAATAGATGCACATGGGTAATTTAGTTAATTTATTTTCAGACTAAGAACACCCAAATATTAATTTGAGTAGAACTCCACATTTAGTCCAAACAATATCGACTAATTCACACTTGCGTCTTTTTGAAAATCTTTTCAAGGTTTCGAAATGAGTAAAATTCCTTTAAAATGACAAGTTTGTTTTGGAAAAAAGATAGTATGAAATGATTTTTTTTATATTTATTTTGCATGCCATATTTTCCAAAAGTCGTCATATTCCACAATCCAAAATCCTTAACCTCAATTCAAGTCCAAGATAGATTTTAAGAGTCCAAAATCAATTGATTGGGCTTAGCACGTAAAATTAGAAATATCAATTTTAGGCCCAAGACTTTAGCTCCAAAATATTCCCAATAGTCCATTTATTTGAGTCCAATCACTCAGGCCCAATTCTGGGTCCTTCAACAGTCCGCCCAATTTAAAAATCAAGTCCCAAACTCAAATTAAAAGATCAATGTCTGAATTTGAAGTCCAAGTTTATCTCAAATTTCAGTTGGAAAAATCAGTTCGTTTGCTATCAATTTTGATATCCAAAATAGTCTTTTTTTCACTCAGTTTTCAGATTTAAAACAAGTCTGAAAATCATTGTTTGGCGATCCAAACTAAACTATCTACGTATCGTTTGTCTATCCTAGATCAGTAACTGTAATAAAGGTTCCAATATATCTCAAAATATTTTTATTATATATATATATATACACATACATACAATATAACATTAAATAAAAGGAGGGAGTTCAGGCTGGTGGGCCTATCGAACCCCACCAATTGACTATCTGTACTCATAGTTGGACCTTCACACAAATATTAGCTTCCCTTTCATTTGGACTCGATCAAAATATGTTTGATTGGGCCTCTATGCAATGTTCATGGATATTTGACATCCGCTGAAGGGAATGATGAGCCAAGTAAGAGCAACCCTCGGCATGATACAACAGGAGAGAACGAAGGGACAAATAAAAGCCCAAGTTAGAAAGTATCTTGGACTCACCATATAATTAATCGTGAATTTAAAACATACAAGCAGTCCAAGTAAAAGAAAAGACTAAGGCCAGATCAGAACATATAAGATGGTAATGCCCAGCACAAAGAGTAGCAATACAGTTCCTTAAATCTTTGTTCCTCACATAAACATGCTTTAAAGCTAGTTGAATTGATTTATATGTGGACAATATCAACATCGTGTGCATGATGGAGATACAGACCAATTTCACAAGATGTTATAACAACTTGATCATTTAAAATACAAGCAAAAACTTAAGGTTCATTTAACAGCATAGGATAGAGATGTAAATGGACATAAGGCACACTGCATTAGAGGTAAGTACATATGATATGACTCAAAAGGCAAAACACATAATCAGGACATGGTCACACTTGGACATATACAAGTTGTTCTTAGGCAGACATTAGGCTGAATGGATGAACTAAGAGATAGGTAATGGCAACAAGTAACTAGATGCAATCAACTCTGGTTGAATACTTAGCCAGGTTTGATGGATCTAAAATACATGGGAACATGACATACCTTTGACATAAGACCTAGATGCAGTGAGATATATTTGAGGCCTAAAATAAAATGGCAATATCTAAACATGTATACAGAGACAGGGTATGGTCATGTTGGGGCTTAGGAATAATTGTTCTAGACTTGGTTACTAAAAGAAACTAACATTTAAAATAGCATGCTATCAAGTGCCAAACATGTTGATACTCAACAGACCCACAGAAGAAACAGAAAAAAAACTCATATTGGGAAGGGACATTATGTATTAAACAACATTTGCATTCTTTTTTTTCCTACAACATGCCTTTAACTAGGAACCTAACAGGAGAGGTCATATTTTAAAACAAAAAGGAAGTTGAATATAATCATATGGGCCCAGATTGACAGGTTTGCACACCTTCTCCTAATCATCATATCAAAACACACTATTTCAATCTTTTCAGACCTAAATCTAATTTAAACAATCTCTATGTGATCTCTTAAAATGACATTAGTTAGCATATTTAGGTTCAATAGCCCATTCAATTACCCCCACAACTCACAAGTCCCTACTCAATATATGTTTTAAACCTTAACTGGTTCACAAGGATCCTGACATGAATCTAGACATCCCATATTAACGAAACATATATCATACAAGTAACACCCCGTATTTTCGGGCGATGGTTTGAACGTCTAGGCATATGCAAGTAGACCTGAGCCTTGGGAAAATTATGTCATATTCACGTATGCAAATAAAGAGCTTAGTATATAAAAGGATGCGGTCCCGAATTAATTTAGAACTTACCAAGTGGGATAACAATAATTGGTAAAGTGATGAATTAATGGGGGGACAAGGTTAAGTGGGCTAAGTGTAAGTGGGATTACGTGTAGCCTCTAAAATAAGTCACCTAAGTGACTAAGGAAATAGCTAAATGGTGGCATCAATTAGAGAAGCCTAAAATGACTAAGTGATATTAGTATGTTAGGTGGCAACTTTACGTTAGAAATTAAGTTAGGGGGGCATTACATTAAAGTGGCTATCATCATTTGGAGAAGAGATTATAAGATATATAGGTATATGTTTTCATATAGATACAAGAAGCAACGTTTTAGTTTATACATTAGAAATAAAACTTCATCTCATTAGTTAAGAGAATTTCAAAAGGGAGCAGTGAGAATTATATCGCTTATAAGGTGAAGATAAGCACTTGTTCATCATTTCTTATTGAAAAGAAACGAAGAACAGCTCGTTCGCCAGGTTGGTGTAGCCACGAGATTTTAAGTGTGTAAAGAAATCAAGGTATGTTAAGGCAAATTATTTCTTTCTTTTGGCATGTTCCATGTAACGAAATATAATTGTGATATTGTTCCATAAATTATTCTACTCCTAGTAGTTAAGAATATTCATGTTATTGATTTCTATGTTAAAAGCATGTCTAAATATGTTCCTAAATTCTTATTGAGGTACATGGAAAAGATGTTGATATTCCCAATGTTAGCCGAAGGTACAAGGATATTATGTCATCCGATAAATTCAAAAAGGTTTTATTGTCATTCATGCATTTTCATTTGCATTGTATTCATGTATTGCCCTGGACCCACTTGTGTTATATACACTACTCTATGGTATCAATATATATATGTAGGGGGTGGAGAAAAGGGAAAGGCGTTATATATGCATCACCACCTGCAACTGGTACAGATATCATGAAAAAGAAAGATGCCCATGTGAGGCCAATATTGATGCCCTTGTATGGCCAATATGATATGATGCCCTTGTGTGGCCGATATAAAATGATGCCCACAAAGGCTGTTATGAAAAGGAAGATGCCCATGTGTGGCCAATATTTATATGTATACCGCATTTGCATTGTGCATGACATTTAGGCATATGTATTAGGAGCCTCAGAGGTATTTACTACTGGTCAACTGTTTCTATCTTGGTCCACTGTTTCTGTTTCTGATTGTTATATATCTCTGTTATGATGTTTCTTATTCCTGAGATACTCGGTACATCAGTCGTCCTGAGGTCCCTTTTGTCGGGGGACGCTATGTTTCATGTCCGCAGGTTCACGTAGACAGGCGATGATCCACGTTAGTAAGTTGCTGACCCAACGGATTTTGGAGCACTCCCCTTGTTTCGGAGTGTCGGTCTATTTTGGTACGGTAATTTTTGCTTGTATATATGGGTATGGCAGGGCCCTGTCCTGACCTTAAGATGTCACATACTCTTTAGAGGCTTGTAGACAAGTGTCATATGTGTAGTAGTCATGTACGGCCTCGTGTTTATGATTCCAGTAATGCCTACAGCAAGGAAGAAGTTCAAGAGTATGAGGGAATTAGATACGGCTGCGGGCGAAGGTACCAGCCAATTGTCACCCGCTAGTGAAAGCCAGAGTGAGACCCACGGCATAACTTATTCGTATGATTCCCCCATTTCACCACCATCGGAGGAGATTAGCGGAGCTGCAGTACCCCTTGTTCCTCTACTTGATACCCCAAATGGGGATCTTGATATGCGAAGTGTTGAGTTGCTAGCGCTAGAGCTCGATATTTCATTAATATAGACCCTCCGATATTCACATGGTCAGACATGAATGCGGACCCACAAAATTTTCTGGAGTAGATACAGCGCACCTTGCAGGTAATGGATGCTATCGATATTGAATCGGTAAAGTTTGCTTCTTATAACTGCGGGATATCGTGGTGACATGGTATGAGACATGGGAGCAATCTAGGGACCTCGTGCTCCACCAGCAGGATGGAGAGAGCTTCGACAGCCAGGCAGGGCAGGTTCCTACGGCTTGAACAGGGCAGCATGAGTGTTTGAGAATATAGCTTGCAATTTAATTCATTGGCCAGATATGCTCCTACGATTATAGCTAAAATGAGTGACCCAGTACATAGGTTTGTTACTAGCTTAGGGCCGCACTTGGTCAATGAGTGTACTACGGCTTCTCTATATTCGAATATGGATATTGCTCGCATTCAGGCTTATGCACAGAATTTGGAGGAACGTAAGAGGCAACAACGGGTAGATCGAGAGCGTGATAAGGGCCAATATAAAGGGCTCGATCCATAGGTGATGCAAGGGATTTCAGAGGTGCGCCCAAGCCATAGCTTTATAGACGACCATCCTACCTAGCAGCTAGCGCATTATTACCATTTCCAAGGTCGAGAGTTGATCAGTTTGTTCAATCGAGACCAGGTCAGAGTTCACAAGTGTCAGGGTCTTATTTAGATGAGACCGTCATTGGCTCGATGTGAGCAGTGTGGTAAGACCAATTTAGGACCGTGCTAACAAGGAGCAAGGGTGTGTTATTTTTGTAGTGAACGTGATCATATTATGCGAGAATGCCCGATAGAAGGCAGATGTGTTAGAGCCCAGCCGGTCGGATCTGCAGTAGCTTCATCACAGTCAGTACGCCCGTCAGGGCAGAGTCAGCAGACATTATTCGGTCAGGGCAGATGTAGGGGCCAGAACCGTATCTACGCATTGATGGGACGACAAGATCATGAGTCTTCACCTGATGTTATTACATGTATATTATCGATCTTTTCACATAATGTGTATGCGTTATTAGACTCATGCTCTAATCTATCATATATCACCCCTGAGTTGATAAGAGATCAATTTGTGGTATCTACACAAGTTGGTGAGTCGGTAGTTGCTAGACGGGTCTATCGAAATTGTGCAGTATTAGTTTGTAGCCATCAGACTTTAGTGGATTTGGTAGAACTAGAGATGATTGATTTTGATGTCATTATGGACATAGATTGGCTAGCATTATGCTACACTAATGTTGATTGCCGAACAAAGATTGTTAGATTTCAGTTTCCAGGCGAGCCAGTTCTTGAATGGAAGGGTAATACGACGTCGCCAAAAGGTAGGTTTATTTCATACCTTAAGGCAAGGAAGATGATCTTCAAAGGTTATATATACCATCTTGTTGGGGCGAGAGATGTCGATACCGAACCACCTACTTCTCAATCAATTCTGATGGTTAATGAGTTTCTTGATGTATTTCCAGACGAACTTCTAGGCCTTCCTCCTGAGAGGGAAATTGAGTTCGGTATAGATGTGTTGCCAGACACTCAGCCGATATCTATTCCTCCTTATAGAATGGCTCCAGCCGAATTGAAAGAATTAAAGGAGCAATTAAAGTATATGTTTGAGAAAGGCTTTATCAGGCCTAGTATATCTCATTGAGGTGTGCCGGTATTGTTTGTACAAAAGAAAGATGGCTCGTTACGAATGTGTATCGACTATCGGCAACTGAACAAAGTCACTATCAAGAACAAGTACCCTCTTCCCAGAATTGATGATTTGTTTGATCAGTTACAAGGTGCAAGATGTTTTTCAAAGATCTACCTAAGGTCAGGGTACCATCAGCTAAGGGTTAAGGAAGGACATTCTGAAGACGGTTTTCAGGATAAGATATGGGCACTTCGAGTTCTTAGTAATGTCATTTGGACTCACAAATGCACTGGCAACATTTATGGATCTAATGAACAGCGTGTTTCGCCCATTTCTGGATGTATTTGTGATAGTATTTATAGATGACATCCTGGATTATTCTCACTAGGAGGCAGAGCATGTAGATCATTTGCGGATAGTACTACAGACACTTCGGGATCATAAGTTGTGTGCTAAGCTTTCCTAATGTGAGTTTTGGCTGAAGTCAGTGGCATTCCTTGGTCATATAGTGTCAGACGAGGGTATAAGAGTTGACACAAAGAAGATTGAAGCGATGAAGAATTGGCCGAGGCACACGACTCTATCAGAGGTTCGCAGCTTTCTAGGCTTAGCCGACTATTATAAGAGGTTTGTAGAAGGGTTTTCTACCATATCAGCACCATTAACAAAGTTGACACAAAAGACCATGAAATTCCAGTGGTCCGACGCTTGTGAGCAGAGCTTCTAAGAGTTGAAAGATAGACTAACATCAGCTCCAGTCCTTACTCTTCCAGAGGGTCCAGAAGGCTACGTAGTGTATTGTGATGCCTCGGGAGCAGTTTTAGGATGTGTGCTAATGCAGCATGGTAAGGTTATTGCCTATGCTTCAAGGCAATTAAGGAAACATAAGAGAAACTATCCGACACACGATTTGGAGTCGGCCGCAGTGGTCTATGCACTGAAGATTTGGCGGCACTATTTGTACGGTGTTCATCTAGACGTTTTCACGAGTCATAAAAGTCTGTAATACATATTTAAACAGAATGAGTTGAACTTGAGGCAAAGAATATGGTTGAAATTATCGAAGGATTATGATGTGGACATTTTATATCATCCCGGTAAAGCTAATGTTGTAGCAGACGCGCTCAGTCGTAGGTCGATGATCAGCTCGACTCCGGTGCAAATCGAAAGGAATGAGTTAGTCAGGGAACTCCATCAATTAGCTAGTTTGGGAGTCCGGTTAAGGGATTAAAAGGATGATGGTTTTGTGATTCGGAACATGTCAGAGTCGTCCCTCATATCGGAAGTTAAGGAACGTCAATGGGAAGACCATAGTTTGAGAAAGATCAGAGAAGGCATTCAACGGAAGAAGACCACGACCTTTGAGATTGACGAATATGGGATTCTCAGGCACCATGGCCATTTATGTGTTCCAAATGTAGCAGGATTACGAGATAGAATTATGACGGAAGTCCATTGTTCATGGTATTTTATTCACCCGGGATCTACCAAGATGTATCATGATCTTAAGGGCATTTATTGGTGGAATGACATAAAGAGGAGCGTGGCGGAGTTTGTAGCTCAGTGTCCCAATTGTCAGTAAGTAAAAATAGAGAACCAAAAGCCTGGTGGCTTGACTCAGAACATTGAGATTCCGATGTGGAAATGGGAAATGATTAATATGAATTTTGTTACGGGTTTACCTCACTCTTACCGTAAGTTTGATTCTATTTTGGTAATTATTGACAAACTGACCAAATCGACTTATTTCTTGCCGGTCAAAACTACCTACACAGCCGAGGACTACGCGAGGTTGTACGTTAAAGAGATTGTTCGTCTCCACGGTGTGCCTATTTCTATTATATCAAACCGTGGTGCACAATTTACAGCTAACTTCTGGAAGTCATTTCAGAAAGGTTTAGGCACTCAAGTTAATCTTAGTACAACTTTCCACCCTCAGACATACGAGTAAGCCGAGTGTACAATTTAGACGCTCGAGGATATGCTACGAGCTTGTGTATTAGACTTTAAGGGAAGTTAGGATGATCATTTACCCCTTATTGAGTTCGCATACAATATCAGCTATCATGTCAGCATTAAAATGGCTTCATACAAGGCTTTGTACGGACGGAGATGTAGATCTCCTATCAGATGGTTTGAGGTAGGCAAATCAGAGTTATTTGGGCCTGACTTGGTACACCAAGCCATAGAGAAGGTGAAGCTTATCCAAGAATGGTTGTTAACCGCTCAGAGTCGTCAGAAGTCGTATTTAGATGTGCGACAGAGGGACTTAGAGTTTCAGGTAGATGATTGGGTCTTCTTGAAGATTTCACCTATGAAGGGTGTGACGAGATTCGGGAAGAAATGAAAGCTTAGTCCAAGGTACATTGGACCATATCGTATAATTCAACGAATCAGTCAAGTAGCTTATGAATTGGACTTGCCTTCAGAGTTGGAGTTTGTACATCCGGTTCTCCATGCTTCTATGTTGAGAGCATGTGTTGGAAATCCTTCCCGGATTGTACCGATTGATGATGTGCAGATTACAGAGGATCTATCATATGAAGAGGTTCTTGTTGCTATCCTAGATCGACAAGTCCGCAAGCTGAGGACTAAAGAAGTAGCTTCTGTGAAAGTTCTGTGGCGAAATAAAAACGTGGAAGAAATGACATGGGAGGCGGAAAAGGAAATGATACACTAGTATCCATACTGATTATATCGTATTTGTCTTACAAAGGGCAACGTTCTCATAAATTTTAATATGGTTTAAAACGCTTCTGGTTTTGACCTATGTTTCGCGATTTTATATGTTTAGTAGTTTGTATTCTAATCCCGATATTAAATCTATTAGTTCTAATAATCTTAAAGGATTTTCTTTAGTACTATTTAGTCTAAAATATTCTGGTCTTAAGTTATTTAATTCTTTTTTAACTTCCGAATAAGAATCTTTCATTAAAAACTTAAACTTCAAACTTTTGGTCCTAAAATCTTCTAGCTCTGATACCAAAATAGGGGGGTATATAAATTATATAAAATATATAAATATGGGGGTATAAACAAGATTTTGTAAATCCTACTCGGCACTCCCTTTTCGGTATAATTCTTCATATGTAGTCATATAATTCGGTATTTTATCTCCTGGTTATATTTTATTTTTTTTTACTCTTATTATGCTCTTATTATACTGTTCATCTCTTCTTTTAAACATTAGTTCTTAATAACAGTCGTCTTTAGCCCCACCCAGCTGTTCAAGCCACATCGTCTTTCAGCAGACATTAAACGGCTTGTTTAGCTAACCTCTGTTAGTCTAGGATTTATGGGCTAATCCATGGAGGTTATTAAGGAGTTTAAAGGATAACCATGTACTAAGCATGATGAGTTCATAATAACAGTAATATATTCTGAAGCATGAAATACAAATATATGAACATAGATATATTTCAAACCAAATAATTTACAAGTACATGAGATAATTACTGAAAGATAGACTTACATATTTAGAAAAAACCGGGAGGAAGTAAACCCCTGAAACTTATTAGCACACTAACAGGAAGTAAACCAAATTACTACGGGATATATGGTTATTTACACAACTGGGATATAAGAGGGTGTAGAGAGTTTGGACATTGATTTGAGTTGTTGTTGCTTTGTCGTTTTTTTTGTGTGTCCTTCTCTTTAGACGTCTTCTTTATATAGAGTCTTGGCGGACGTCAAATGCGGATTTCAAAGTGTTTCGGACATCAATTGCGGATTTCAAAATGTTTAAAGAATCTTTTGTGTTCAGTCGGGTGCGTTGTGGGCTTTTCTATTTTGTTTTTAGCATCGCTGTCCTTTTACTTTTACTGCATTATTGTCCTTTGTCTGTCTGTATCACTATCAACTGTCTGCATCGTTTGTTGCCCCTCTCCCCTCTTTTTTTTTATGCTAAGTGTCTAGATTATGTAAGGCTATGGAGTCGAAACTCATTCCTGAGTCATATGCGTCGTCTGGATTTTGGGCTTCTTGGAGATTACTGTCAGATACATATTCCATATTTTCTTCGTCTAAACTATGACCTTGACTCTGAACTGGGGATGATATTGTTATTCCTGGGTTTATATGTTTATCTTGTTCCAAACTTATTTTCTGGTCGTCTTGTTCAACTTTGTCTTGAAAGATCTTCTCTAAGGTTTCTTTTATTATTTTTTCTATATTTTTATTTTTCTTTGTAGTGTTGGTCCTTGTTCTGGAGGAGGATCCTTGTGTAAATGTCTTTGGGAGTCTTCGTCTAGGTTGAGAGGAAGTAGCTTCCTCGTTTGCACTTTTTGGCAAAGTGACAGCTATCATCGGATTTGATGAGTCTTTACCGGCTACCGTTTGAACCGGACTAGTTGTACTTTTATCCAGTACAGTGGATTTATTTGCATTCAGAGGGGAATGCACACCCATCTCATCCATTTTTATTGGAGATGGAGAACTCTGCTTTTGATTGTCTAGAAGTTTCTGTTCGAGCACTTTTATTTGTTCTGAGAGCTTGGTGTTTTGTAATATGAGGGTTTCTCTCGTCTGATTAAGGCGTCGGACAATATCTGTCATTGTGGCACAATGGTCACAAAATATGATTTTATCTGTGTCTCTTTGGATATTGTATTGAGGAGTTTGATTTGGGTTTTGTCTAAGTGCATGAGAGATGTAGTAATTAGGCCCGAGTATTCCTCTAGTATAATCTAAAGCTTCGGTAAAATCATTAAAACCTTTGAAAAGCGGTTTTTTTATATCTTTAATAGAGTCTAAAACTTCAAGCCATGTTTGGAAAATTCCATTAGTTTTTCCATGTACTACCACATAAAACTTAAAACGTTTGTCTTGATTTCTATCAGTAAAATATTGACTAAGAGAGTTTAAAGAGGCTACTAGATGACTTGTGTCTTTTTTGTTATGGGAAATCCATAAATTGTCTATCAAACACTTTTGCTGCTTGTCTACTATATATTCTGGCATGTCTAATGCTTTCTTAGCTATGTGGGGTTGTAATTTTATTTTTCCGTCTCCTAAAGTTACTCCTAAAAAATTTATGTATTTTTGACATAATTCCATTTTCTTTTTACTAATTATTATTCCATTATTAACGAATAATCTGAACACAGTTTGTAGGTGTCCGAGATGTTCGTTTGTGTTACGACTGAATACTAAAATGTCGTCTACATATACCAATACAAATCTTTTGTAATCCCCAAAAATATTATCCATTTTCCTTTGAAATATTGGCAGGGCTGTTTTTAGGCCAAATGACATGACTAACCATTCAAAATGTCCTTCGGGACAAGTGAAAGCGGTCCAGTCTATACTGTCTTCATGCATTTTAACTTGCCAATAACCTGACTTACAGTCGAACTTACTATAAATCTGTTTTCCTTGTATTCTATTGATTAATTCCATCTTATCAGGTAGCTTGTAGCCATCATTTCTAGTGTTATCATTAAGTCTTTTATAATTTATAACCATTCTAGCTTTGCCTCTGACTATTTCAGAATGGTTTCTTACTATGAATGCTGCAGATCTATGTTTAGAAGTGGATCTTCTTATTACTCCTAAGTCGAGTAATTCCTTAATTTGTATTTTAAAATCTTCTAAGTCTTGATTTGTTGCTTCTATTGATGCGGTTTTAATAGTATATTCAGGATTTATTATATCTAATTTACAAACTATCTTGTTGTTACTCCAATATTTTAACGGCTTTTCTCCTATAATCTCTATTTCATCCAGTAATTTTACTATGTCGTCTAGGTCTTTTTGGTTTTTAATTACTCCTATCCGTTCTATTCCTGTTTTGAAATTATATAATTATGTTTCTATATCTATTAAAGTATAGTTTTTATTCATTATATCATTTTCTTCTAGTATTTCTTCTAATATTAGGTTTTTGTTATCTTTTTGGCTACAACTTTTTTCATTTTGACAATCTTGACAACAATTTTCTTGTAGGTCGGGAGAGATCTGTGTTATTCTTGTTGCTACTTTTTGGGTTTGCACCGGAGTATAGGTGCTATTTTTTAAGAAAATTACTCCATCTCTTGTAATAGTGCAACTTCCATTATTATTTAATATGAAATCTAGTCCTAAAATAAAATCTGTATATATATATATATATATATATATATATATATATATATATATATATATATAACTTGGGTTTCAGGTTTACTGTTTCTATGCTAATATATGTCAGCAAAGTACTGAGTGACGACCCTTGTGGTCGTAGATAATTACGGGTAGATATTAAATATATGACTATTGGTACCCGACGGGTAGGGTCCGGGTGCCCATCGCGACCCTCCGGTTTGGGTCGTGACAATACCAACACGTTAAATGTTATTTCAACATAAATATGCTCTCATTAACCAATTCAAATCATATTACCTAGCTAATCATGCTTTATATCCACTCAACAAGCACCTTAAATTGATTTGTTTGGCAAAACATGTCCAAACCAACCTATTGAATATTATATTGACCAGACAGTTTCTATATGGCCAAAACAAGTCTTATATTCACACATTAAACTCATCAACTCGGTTTATGAGATGGTACCAGTTAATTTAATATTCTTTGGACATCATACTATCTTAAACCATATATATTTAACTAGAACAAACTTAAAATTATCATATTAATCAGCTTAAGACCATCTAACTAGATCATATGTAATCAAACAACTCTTAAAACCAATCAAGTTAATTAAACAATCTTCATATGATTAAACAACTAACATGATCAACCTTATTTTTATTTAAAATAGCTTACACATAACTCAAACTAGCCCTAAGCCAACACAATAAACATCTTATCTGCCTAAGCACACCAACACTCACGACAAATAACATAAATAGTGACTATACATGCTAATCATTATCATAATTAACACACACAATGATTCAAACTAACCAAAAATAATACTAATCATAACAGACCACATAAGGTATTGAAACAAGAAATTTAAAAGGACATATGTTTACCTTGTGTGAAGGCAGCCTAAGGGTCGAAAGTGGAGCTCGTCTTCACTCCGAGACCTCGAGAGATTGCAAACACACGAAAAAATAAGAGGGTTTTAGTAGTGAAAGACTAATTACACTAGATCTGGTTTTCGCCAAAGGGCTGGATCCCAACTTAAGCTTAATTAATCGAAACATAAACTCAATTCAGCTCATGACAAACGCAAAAGCCCGGAATCAAGTTTTTGAACCTGACCTCCAGTAAAACGAAGAACAAATGTCTATATTTATAGCCCTCGATGGGAACCCTAGCAAAGCCAATGATCCAATATGAGAGAACCAAACCGGGGAGGGAGAATTTCCTCCAATTCGTTCTTCAAGCAATAGAAAATTAGAATTTTGAAATCGAATCAGACAAGAGACAATAAATGCTTGCAGCAAAAACAACAAGAGGGGTAACCTTACCTTGGTTTTGAGGGGGTGAGTCTGGTGGCGTTCGAGATGAAAGGGAATTTAATTCCCTTTCCTCTTCCATCAAAGCAGCAACACATAGAGGATCACATACACTGCCATTTTGCCATTTTGCCATTCTTGGCACAAGGAAGATGATGTATGTTGCGGCTAGGGTTTCCAAAGGAAACCAAATCGTAATAAAAGAAAAGGGGGAAGGGGTATGGATGACTCCCTCTTACGCTTTGGTTGAGGGGCTTGTGCCGATTCCTTTCCCTTTTGGCTTTGGGCCCGACCGATGTGTGTTTTTAAAACAAAGGTCCAATTGATTTTTTTGCGAATTAAAATCACTCATGGCCATATTTTTCAAATGTGTCCATGTTTAAAATTAGGAAATGACCGAATAAATCTGTAAATAGCCTAATTAAATTAATAGCCTCGTTTTAAGTTCAAATTTGACGCTAATTAGAAATTAGAAAATTAAAACCATGAAACCATCTTTTTTTATTTAAAACATGACTTGAAATTGAGATATAATTCCCTTATCTTATTTAATTTATACAATTTCCCGATTTTGACGAAGTGAAACATTAATTCTTTAATTTTGAGGATTCTATTAAAATAATTATATGCATAATTAACGGATGAAATTCCAAAATTGTGATCAATGGCCAGAATTATGCAAGATTATGACATGATATACAGTTTATAAATCCAGTGATATTTTGTCAAATGAAATGATAAAATGTTCCCGAAATAATTTTGTAAAATTATGTTCACCATGTAAAAAGCATATTTCACTCCGTCTGAGACTCAAGATCTTTGAATAATTAAATAAAATTATTGAAGTGTAAAAATAAGGTGTCAACAGTATGGTCACACGACATTTAAAGAAGTGAACATATGAGTAAATCACGTTGACAATATCATATTTAGAAAAATAAATTCAAGTACTCTAATTATGCCTTTCCTCAATGAGTTCTCATTTTTAACACTGTTTGCATAATAGACTCATTATAAGTATTAGTAAATACCTTTTTCTATATAACATATCAAATAATTACTCAAAAGTAAAAAATTCGTCATCCATTTGAGGGACTTGTGATTTCCAGGTTGGAAAGGACCTTTTAATAGATATGTACTTCTTATTGCATGGTCACTCAAATGATATTTAAATGACCTTTTAATAGATATGTTCTTCTTATTGCATGGTCATTCAAATGATGTCTTTTGAATCGGTAATCTTTCTCTGGGATCAACTATTAAAGAATTTAAATCAATTCCTTCACTTTGTTAACGTTGTTCTAACTCATTGCCCTTTCTTCCAAGTTAAATAAATTATGAGACGCTGAATTTGATTTTAGAAAATTAAAAGACATTTTAGATGATATCTCTTCATAAAAATTTGATAAATAACAAATTTAAATTTAGATAAATCCTAGATAATTTCATAGAGTTCGGCCTACAAAAGAAAACTGTAGATATTTTCACTAAATTCCAACTAGAAACAAAAAGTGAAATGAATATTAAGAAAACTTACAATTGAGAGTAGCACGTAGCAGGTTTGAGTTTCAAAAATTGCAAATTATAGAAGAGAATGAGTAGTTTTCTCAAAGTTAATTTTTTTAATTTTACTTGAATACTTCAATTTCAGAACGTTTTAAATTGTTTATTATCTACTATCATATACAAATAGTCACACAATCCACTAATATATTTTATAACCCATATTAATAAATGATCAGTTTGACCCTTTTAGGCGAGGAGTCTAAGGGTTCAAACCTCCCTGGATTTTATATTTCTAAAATAAGGTTAAACTTTGAGATTCGAACCCTTGACTCCACTTATGCTTTACCAACTTGCTCCTGGAGCTCTTACGCTAAGTGTAAAGAAAAAGGGCAGCCCGATGCAATAAGCTCCCGCTATGTGCGGGAGCTGGGAAGGCCCAGACCACAAGAGTCTCTTACGCTAAGTGTATCATTTCTATATTTATAATTATAGTTTTACATAGTATTCACATATATATAAATGGAAAAACTTTGCATCCGGCCCTGAGAACCATAGCTTTCTATAGCCCCATTAAAGTCTGTTTCATTCTTTTGATGTTGAAGAAATATCATAAGGATGAGTCTCATGTATTATAGTGGGACAGGATGCAACTTGATCAGAATGTGGTTTTTAAGGAGGAGTCAGTAGTCATCTAGAACATATAGGTTCAAAAGCTGAGGTCTAAAGATATAGTTGCAGTGAAAGTGTAGTGGATGCATTATTCGATTGATGAGGCCACTTGGGAGGCTGAGTCTAACACGCGAATAAGATTTGCATAGCTTTTGATAGTTCAGGTACATTTCTGAATCCATTTAGGGACGAACGTTTATTTAAATGGGGAAGATGTAATGACATATCACGCCCCGAACATGGACCTGGACGTAACACGACACTCGGTGCATGACTGCATGTGATTGAGTGAACCAAGTGGCTAGCTGAATCAATATGTGGTATATACTGGATGTAGAATATAACTTATAAACATGCTGACTACTAAAAATATCTGACTAAATAATCATATGCGGAAAACGAGAATAAATCTGAAGTATATGAATGTAGCCACCATGGCTAACACAAAAGCGTGCTAATTACCGACTGATGTTGTAGTCTATGAAGCCTCTAACAAAATAATGCCAACTGACTATAGGGATAAGGCCCCCGGTATATCTGACTGTCTGAAAATACTGAAAGACTATAAATAAGGATAACGCCCTGAAAGAACTGAGGCTCATCAAGTAGCTTATACTGGAACCTAGCGAGCTAAATCGTTAACCTAGAAATCGTTACCCACATCGCGAGATACATGTCCTAGGCAAAGGGATGTTAGTACATTTTAATTGCAATAGTATGTAAAACCAACTGAAATAATTAATAGCTATGTGATGCCCGGGAAAGGGCAGCCCCATATCAATAAACAAATTATGTACTGAAACTGAAACTGAACATGTTGATAGTTGAACTGAACTAGATCAATAGACTTATAAGTACTTCTTGTTCTGAATAATGAATCACATATTTAACTGAGTTAATAATATGTGGCCTCAGATCCAAAATAAGTGCACAAGTTTGTGGCCTCGGGCCCAAGTATACGTATACACAAACTGTGGCTTCAGACCCAAATACATTTGCAGCCTTAGGTCCAATTACAGGTGTTCAACATTCAACAATTCATATTAAGAAACTAAGAGTCATACTGATAAACATAACACTTGAATATTGAACATTACTATATTGAGATATGTATTCATGAATTGATTATGGAGTTTAAGGCATTAACTGATCATAAATATATTGAGTTTTCATGACTGAGACTCATGGGATATCAAGCATGAGTCTATACTTATTACATACTGAGTTCACGACATTCAGAGTGATAATCATGAACGAATTATGAAACTATGTCATCTAGAGAGTAGAAGTTCTGCAACTATTCATGGAACTAAGGCATAAAAATATTTCTGAGTCAATTCATAATAGTCGTAAAAGAACATGGCGTAGGGAGAATCATTAACATTCCACGTGTAAGAGTTGGCCTTACATACCTTAACTTCGGCCTTTGAGTGTCATACAACGTTCGTCACCCCTTTCAACTTTAATCTAAAACAATCTAAGTCAAGAAGAATCAATATTAGCAAGGCTACTCATATTTTGGTCATTTAAACATTTTATCAAATACTTGGTGGGCATAAAGCTCCACAACTCTCATCAATTGTGTTTCTACACCCAACAACCGATTTTCTTGCTCCTAAATGATTCTATAATCTCATAATGCTACAATCAATATCATTCTTCATCACCCACAAGATAATCAACAACCCAATACCACAATCATTTATGTTTTTCTATCAAACCCATCAACTCATATCTCATGAACTCATAGTCTATAATCGTCAATACAAAACTATAATTAATTAAAGGATGAAAGTATTACATTTTTGACATTCAATTCTCTTGAATTTAGATTCTAGAGTTATTTCATCCAAAACGAAGTCTCAATCAATTATCTATGAATTTGAAGGGTTTAAACGTGTTAATAAGGTATTGGGAAATTGAATCAACTTAGAATCATTATTAGAACTTACATTGGATGATGGAGGGACCTTAGAGGAAGTTGGGTTCTTGAGAACTTCCCTTTCTAAAGCATTTTTTGTATTTGGGATGTAGGGAACAACCTAGGGCTTTTAAAGTTACTTACCCTATGCGTAGTTATGCAAATGAAGACCCAACCGCGCAGCTAATCGCGCAACAAGGGTAGTGACACTGCCTCGAGTGCACGATCGCGCACCAGAAGCTTGGTCGCATAGATGATCGCCTAAACTATGCATTATCCAATAAAATGGGTATAACGTTTTGCACACAGATCCGTTCAAGCTCCAAAACCATGGATGAAAAGGTACTTCAAAGAGCTACAACTTTCATGTTTTACGTTTTCTCAAATTCCCAACGGATATTCACGTAAACTTACTGAAAAGCAAACTTACCGTAAATTTAGTCGATTCAATAGAATTGAATGCACCTCACTATTCATCTTGATTCCGAAACAACTATTTCTACCCAAACTCATCTCGATAGGACTTCATATGGCTAAATTTCATGTTAATACTCATTTAACACATTTACATCTAACCCAGAATTACGGAGTGTTACACGACCTATCCAATCATTTTGAGTTATAGAACTCTGTTCCCTAAATGAAAATTGTCATGGGTTTAATACGTGTTTTATGACTCGCAGGTGGAGTGACATGGGTCCTAAGAGAATCGAGTATGCTTCGGAGAAGAAAACCAGAATTAGGAATTTGAAAACGCAAAAGTTGACCAAAATCAACATTTGGGGTTAACGGGATCGGGGTTTGAAAGTTCGTATAGGTGTTTATGATGATTTAGTACTTTGTTGGATGGTTTGGGTAGGTCTCGGAGACTTAGGAGTGATTAAGAATGCTTAATGTGAAACTAGTGGTTTTGAGGAATAAGAGTTGACCACGATCAAATATGTGTCTAGATGACCTCAGATCAGTAATTTGACAATTCCAATAGGTTCGTAGGGTGATTTTGGAGTGGTTTGCATGTTTGATTTGCATCGTGAAGGTTTTGGGTGACTTTCGAGGGGCTAAAACCACGAAATGGGATGTTTGGGACTTTTTTTTATGTCTGGTGTATCTCGCGCAGAGGGATGGGCGTAAGGCTCATAGTCAGCGTGGTGGCAACCCGCAATCGCATGGGAAGGCAAGGGCACAAGGCACACGGCTGCGCGAGAAGCCCCAGGTTTACGCAGGAGGCCCAACATAAGCAATGATCATGTTCGCACGCGAGGGGGATGCATTCGCGTAAGTGCCCCACCTGGCGAAGCACTGCGATCATGCGTGGGACTCCGCAATCGTGAGGAAGGTGACCTGACAATGTCTTAAATTTTTCAATTTGAGTTCATTGTTCAGAATTCATTTTTGGGAGTTCTATAACTTATATTTGGACGATTTTTGGCAATTTTCACGATTCAATCCGGGGAATAAGAATTTAACCTCTATTTTTTTTTATATATTTATTCATGATTTCACACTTTTATTAATGAATTAATCCATGAATTGTTTGGGAAATTTATGAAATTCTGTCCTAAAACTTAAGAAGATGAAATTAAGGCATTTGGAGGTCGATTAGTCCATGGGGTCTAGTAAATTACTTTTGAAAGAAATTTTCAGTTTTGACCCCAGAGCCCGGGTTTGACTTTTTGTTGACTTTTGCACTCGATCCTTTATATGTCAATACAGGGCTTGCTATCTTTGTTTGATCGTGTAGAACTCATTTTTGAATATACTGGGAGCGTTTAAAGACTCTAGGAAAGGGTAAGGCTATTAGTTGAGTTTGTGACACTTCAAATCAAGGTAAGTTGAGACTTGACCTTTGATAAATGATGTTTTCCCAATGGAATAATTAATGAATGAATACATGGTAAAGGGTGATGCATAGGCGAGGTGACAAACACTTATGCGGACACCAAGTGACATGCTGGGATATGTGATTTATGTGACTTAATTACTTGAATTGCTTCATTAATTGAAAACTTAAGAGAATTCCATGCTAGTAAGGATAATATGAATATTATTGCCATGTTAGGCTTCGTTTAGAGCTAGGTGCATGTAGGTGCAATGCACGCATCTAAGAACTAGTGTTATTGATAATCGCAGAATCTTTGTTGAATAAATCATACTAGCATATTAGCAATTATAATAAGGTTCTAAACTATCAAATCAATTAGTATTCTCTTTGTTTTAGGTTATAGTGATCTCTTTTCGTTTTGAGACATTATAAATTGTTTATGCCATTGTACTAGTAATATTATTTTATGCAAATAACAAATGTTTGAAATTCAAAATTAATTAACTAATTTTGGCATAGATGTTTTTTTTCAAAGTACCATTTCAAATGTTATTTTATACCACTAATATGAATCATAATAGGAATGAAATAGATATTAAGTAGTAAAGATTCGTATATAAAAAATGATTCCAACTTATTTATCGACGAAGAACTAGAAAAATGCAGCGAACAATCGAGCGCGAATGATCGAGTTGCGTCCAAAGCCATTAGGTCGAGGGCACATTTGTGACGTCACGCATAAAGAAAAAAGAAAAGATTAGCATACATGAGTTCATAATTATTGTCGGTATTCGGAAAAGAAGAGAGGGAAAGGTGGATCAAGGTTGTGTTTCGAAAATCAAATACATTTCCATAAATATAGATCCAAGAGAGTCTATATACATATCTAAACCCTTTCAATACTATTCAGCACAGTGAGTAGGTAGGTCCAGACATCTCTGTTCAAGCAAGGGTTTTCTCCTAAGGGTTTAACTTTCCCCCCAAAAATCATCCCTACCATGGAAACAACTCCTTCTTCCCAACCCAAAAGGCGTGGCAGACCAAAGGGTTCTTCCACCAAATCCAAAGACGAAAGAGAAAAGGAACCACACAGGAGGAGAGGTAGTATCGACAAGAAGAGAGCCGCTTCCGTCGACGAGAAATATGTTCAGTGGAAATCACTCGTCCCCGTTCTCTATGACTGGTTCGCTAATCACAACCTCGTTTGGCCTTCCCTCTCTTGCAGGTAAACGCATATTTCGTATGTTGTATATTTCTATAATCTCTGCTTTTCCGTTTGGAGTCTTAGCTATGTGTCTTCGGTGTTGTTTTGCTAGGGTTTGCTATGATATTTGATTACTTTAGGTCTATGATTTAACAACCATCGCTCTTTGGCTCATCTTGGCCCATGGGTTATTTTTGAAGAAGCTCGCACATTTGCCTTGTTGTTTGTGTCGTAATATATATGCCCATTTTGGTGCTTTTGGAGTCCACTTTTTTCCCTTTTTTGGTTTGTGAAGATATAATGAATTTGGAATCTGGTCTTAAGAGTGGGTGGGCCGAGTGTTATTAAACGAAAAATCCGAAAAAAAAATCCCAAAGTTCATGGGACTATCGAGAAGCAAGAAACGTACACATTTCAAGTATTTTCATTATCGAGAAATCTCGGAGGGGCACTATTTGTGAAGAAGCTCGCACATTGCCTTGTTTGTTTGAGTTGTAATTTTTTGTGCTGCTCTTTTTCCATTTTTTTATTGTGAAGATATAATTAATTTGGAATCTGGTCTTAAGAGTGGGTGGGCCCAGTTTTATTAGAAGGAAATGTTTCGAAAAGTAAAAAAACAAAAGTTCATCGTCCTAAGCGAGAAATGAAGTACACATTTCTTTGAAGTGAAGCGCGCATTAAAAGATAGAAAACATATGTGAATTTGGTGCTATGATGATTAAATTTCAATTAGAATAACTAATTTCAAGTATTTTTGATAATCGAGAAATCACGGAGGGGCAGTGTTGCACGTCTGGATGATGCATCTGCCGTCTACCTTTCTCCACTTAAGTCTTTTGTGTACTTTTCGAGTCCTCTGTTTTGCTAGGGGTTGCAATGATATTTGATTACTTTAGTTTTGGGATTTAACAACCTTTGTTCTTTGGTTTATCTTGGCCTATGGCGTTCAACGCGTATGAGGGTTATTTATGAAGAAGCTCGCACATTGCCTTGTTGTTTTTGTTGTAATGTTTGTGCTACTCTTTTTTCCATTTTTCTTGACTACAACAAACAACAACATACCCAGTGAAGTTAGGGGTGGGCGTATATTGGTTTTGTATAAAAAAATATGAACTGAAAAAAACCGTTTTTTTTACTTTTAAAAAAACCGATATAATCGGATTATATAGGTTTTTCTAGTGGGCCGGGGTGGGTTGGGTCAGGGAATTTTTTGTTTTTTTTTTTGAAATTGAATTTCCAACACTGAAATTTGGCATTCACACCTACATTACCACGAAATTTCGACGTTGAAATATATTGTATATCGTGAGATCTTTACTAAAGAAAAAGGAAAATTAAAAATCGATTTGGGGGAAAACACAAATTGTTTGGGAAAACAGACGTTTTCGTAAAAATTGGCGGTGCCAAACCGCCTTGCGGCGGTGCCAAACTGCCTTGTGGCGGTTTGCTTGGCCACGTATATGCAAAATAAAAGAAACGGGTAAAACGAATATCCGAGCGCAGAGTTATGACCATTTGAAGTTTCACCAATTTACAACTACTTTCTCTCCCTACATTTTATGTCAATGCTTCCGTGATTAAGTTAATCAAGTTCATGCCGCATTCGACTTCCATAAAAGCTTCATAGATTGACTTCAATGACTATGATTCAAGAGATAGTAGTAGCCTAAAATAAAAAATAAGATTAATTACAAATTTACCCTGGTTTTTCGGTTCAGTTCATCCCCAAAATTAAAGAACCGAATCATTTAATCTTGATTCGGTTCGGTTTTTTTAAAAATCATTTTTTTTAAACCGAATAAATTCTCCAGATTTTTTGTCCACCTCTAAGTGAAGTCTCACAACGTGGGGTCTGGGAGTATAGAGTGTACGCAGACCTTACATTTACCTTGGTAAGTAGAGAGGCTGTTTCGGAAAGACCCTCGGCTCAAGACAAAGCATATACACAAGCAAAGAAAGAGAAATGGTCAGACTCGGACAAAAAAAATTAAAGCAGTATGAAAATGATGGTAACAAAAGCGAATAAACCATGATAAAATATTCTGAAAAAAAAGCAGTAACTAACGCATGTAAATAAGATACACAAAGTACACAAAAAAACATACAATAGTAAAAATCAAATGATAATAGACTAAAATAATACTGTGCCTACTAGTATGATGGGCTAAGTAGAGCTACAATAATAACACTACAACTACCCGTATGTAAGTGTAAGTAGGACTACGCTCAACTACCTACTACCGTTCTACCCTAATTTGTGTCCTTCACAACTCCCTATCTAAGGTCATGTCCTCATTAAGTTGCACCTGCGTCATATCCCATCTAATCACCTCTCCCTAATACTTTTTTGGCCTACCTCTACCCCTTCTGAACCCGTCCATATCCGGTCTTATACCTCCGCACTGGGGCATTTGTGCCTCTTCTCTGCACATGTCCAAACCATCTCAACCTCGCTTCCTGCATCTTATCCTTCATCGATGCCACTCCCACTCTGTCCCGAATATCATCATTCCGTAGAATATTCCTCCTTGTATGCCCACACATCCATCTCAGCATCCTCATCTCCGCAATTTTTATCTTTTGGATGTGCGAAGTCTTACTGGCCAACACTCCGCCCATACAACATAGTCGGTCTAACCACCACCCTATAGAACTTGCTTTTTAAGTTTTGGTGGCACCTTTTTATCCCAAAAGACTCCAGATGCGAGCCTCCATTTCATCTACCCTACACCAATACGATGTAATATGATGTGTGACATCGTCATCAATCTCTCATTCTCTTGGATAATAGATCCGAGATACTTGAAGCTTTCATTCTTTAGAATGACCTGAGTGCCAAGCCTCACATCCATGCCTGTCTCATGGTTTGCTTCCGTTATTGAACATGCATTCCAAGTATTGTGTATTGGTTTTACTCAGCCTGAATCCTTTAGACCCCGGATTCTGTCTCCAAACCTCGAGCTTAGCGTTCACTTCGCTGTGAGTATCATTAATTAGGACTATGTCATCTGCGAATAATATACATCATGGCACCTCCCCTTGAATTTGTCGCGTCAGTTCATCCATCACCAAGGCAAATAAGAATGGGCTAAGAGCTGATTTCTGGTGCAGTCCCATCATCACTGGAAAGTGCTCTGAGTCTCCTCCTACTGTCCGTACCATGGTCTTGGCTCCATCATACATATCCTTGATCGCCCTAGTGTATGCCACATGTACACCTCTAATCTCCAAACATCTCTATAGAACCTCCTTAGGGACTTCGTCGTATGCCTTCTCAAGGTCGATGAAAACCATATGTAAGTCTCCCTCTCCTTATACTGCTTCACCAACCTCTTAATAAGATGAATGACTTCTGTAGTCGAATGACCCGGCATGAATCCAAACTAGTTCTCGGAAATAGACATGTCTCTTCTCACACTCATCTCCACGACCCTTTCTCAAACTTTCATAGTGTGACTTAGCAGTTTGATACCCCTATAGTTGTTGCAACTTCAGATGTCACCTTTGTTCTTGTACAAAGGAATCATTGTACTCCACCTCCATTCTTCAGACATTCTTGCTGTCTTAAAAATGACATTAAACAACTCAGTCAGCCACTCCAAACTTGTCCTCCTTGCGCTCTTCCAAAATTCAACTGGGATCTCATCAGGCCCTGTTGCTCGTCTCCTGCGCATCTGCGAATAACACCCTTAACTTCCTCAACTTTAATACTTCTACAATATTCAAAATCCCGGTATCTTTTTGATTGCTCCAGATTTTCCAACACAATGTCTTTATCTCCTTCGTTCAAGGGTTTATGGAAGTAATACTGCCACCTCTGTCTAATTCGCGCGTCCTCCATTAGTACTTTGCCGTCCTCGTCCTTGATGCACCTCACGTGATCCAAGTTACGGGTCCTCCTCTCTCTCGCCTTGGCTAGTCTATACAACTTTTTATTCCTGCCTTTTTCTTCTAATTCCACATACAGGCGTTCAAAAGTCAATGTTTTCGCCGTCGTAACTGCTAGCTTTGCCTCCTTCCTCGCCATCTTATATAATTCCCTATTCGTCAACTTTTCCACATCATCCTTGCTTTCTACCAATTTCGCATGCGCCACTTTCTTTGCTTTCACCTTCTCTTGAACTTTACCATTCCACCACTAGTCCCCTCGATGCCCACCACGGCTACCCCGCGAAACCCCTAGCACTTTTCTAGCTACCTCCCGAATGTAACTGGCTGTCTTGTCTCACATACCGGTCGCATCTTTACTACTCCCCCAAGCCCTTCTGGCCATCAACCTCTCCATCTCCTTTACACTAGCCATGTCAAACTCCCCCATTTGATTCTTAGCATGTCATCCACAACCCTCCTCTTCTTCTCCATCTTGATCTCCAAATTCATCACCAAAAGCTTATGTCATATTGTAAGATACTCACTCGGAATAACCTTGCAGTCTCTGTAAAGACTGTTGTCAACTTTCCTAAGGAGCAAAATGTCTATCTGAGTCAGCCACCGAACTACGAAAAGTCACTAAGTGCTCCTCTTTATTCATGAACCTCGAATTGACTATCACCATCCCAAAAGCTTTAGCGAACTCTAAAAGTGAGACTCCTCCCCGTTCTTTTCCCCGAGGCCAAAGCCGCCATGCAGGTCAACATAACCCCCAGAAGTGACCCGATATGTCCATTGAAATTCCCTCCTACAAATAACTTCTCAGTGGGTGGTATATCTCCCACTACCTTGTCCAAATCCTCCCAAAAATGCCTCCTCCTCCACGTCTAAGCCCGTCTGCAGCGCGTAAGCACTAATAATATTCATAGTGAACCCTCCAACTACCAACTTAATCGCCATCATCCTGTCGTTGACCTTCCTAACCTCTACCACCTGATTCCTTAGCTCGCTATCTACTAAAATGCCTATCTCATTCCTATACCTCGATCTACCCGAGAATCATAACTTATACCTGTCCATATCCTTAGCCTTATGTCCTACCCATTTGGTCTCCTGGACACATGCTACATTAATCCTCCTCTTTTTAAGAATCTTTACTAGCTCTATGGACTTCCCCGTTAAAGTCCCAATGTTCCAAGACCCTATTCTCAGCCTAGCATCTTCCTTACCCCACTTACCCCCTAATTCTCGCCCCCGTCTCCGACCGAGAACATGACCCTAGTCTACCATCAGTTATCAAAGCCACTAAAACGGATATAAACTAATAGACTAATCAAAGGTTTACACCTAAAACAGGAACGCCAATAATGATATAACTAAAGGCAAGAAGTGTAAATGCAAGAACGTAAAGATAAGAAGCAATACAGTGAAGCGTCAAAATTTAAATACAGGGATAAGGACAAAGAACAGATACGAGCAATCGGAGGTACCTACCCCAGTTGAACCGAACCTGTTCGCTCTTGAAAGTCAATGTTCAACGCTGGGGAGTTACTGTTCACTGCCGAAATTTACTGCTCGCCACCAAAAGTTGCCCGAAAACTCAAGTATCTACAGAGACTGGTCGGGCCGAGATGATGCCGCTAGATGCTAGTGTGATTCTCCTTTTGAAATGTTGAATCCGGCCGGTGCAACAGAGAAATCGCAGCTAAAGGGTTTCAGTCGCGGCTAGGGTTCCAGTCGACGGCGTGTTCACCGGAGAAGGTAACCGCCTGAAAGAAAGAAGGAATAGGGGAGAAAGGGAAAAGAGAAAACAAAGGGAAAGGGAAAAAGAGAGGGAGAAAGAGAGAGAGGGAGGGGAGAGAGGAGGAGAGAGAGAGAGAGACAACCCTTACTTGGTCGCCGGATCGGAGAGATTGACGGCGGCGGTCAGATTTGGATCATTTTGTGTGTCATTGTTTGAAACAGACTTCTTAAAAGCACATGATTTTGTGTATGAAGCCCTAAACTGTCACATCACATTGCTTCATCGTCTTAAGCTACGAAGCAAAAGCCCTCAATATCACTGCCTAGGCCGTTATTGAACTGTCATCTGTAGTGTATAGCTTCATCGCCTTAAGCTATGATTTTGCTTGCATTGCTAATGCTTTGGTCTAGGAGATATGCCAGCTTATTAAGTAGATTGTTGTGTTGTTTCGGATTTCCTTTGTCTCGATTCTATCTCTATCTTTCGACATGAGTTTTGGTCTGATGATTTCACTGACTTGGCTTTAATATACCTCTATGTCTATCTAGAAAGCTACAATTTTTCATGAGGTAAGGGCTTAACATAATGAAATTGCTGATCAAGGTTATTGGTATCAGGTTTCTTAAGTTGAGACGGATTTTGAGTCAACAATTGCTACAAAATTGTAAAATAGGGTAATAATGTATATTGCTAATTATTGCTTTCAAATTTTTTGACGTAGTGCTTACAGAAATGTGGAAACGCAATCTGCTGTTTGCTAGAGGTTTAATGAAGCGTGGTGCTTGACTTATTTTAAATCTGGTGTTAATTTAATTAATTCTTAGTTGAACTGCTCACTTTTTGGAAGTTTTCTCAGTTCATTATTATAATGACTCCACATATAGGGGTAAAATCGTCCACTAATGATCCATGGTGAAACCCTTATTTCTATATCTCTTCTTCTTTTGGTCGTCTCCATCTGCGGCGCCTCTCCCATCATTTGTGCATTTGCAAGTAATTTCAGGTTCTTCGTTGTGCTTGATTTTAATGATAATCTTTCTCACCTAATCACTCTTTCATGTTATCTATCTATAGATGTACATTTTCTCTTTTCCTTCTTTATTTGCTAATGGCATTTTCTTCATCTAAGCCGACGTCCGTGTTTTTCTCTATGTTGTGTATCTCCCACTACAATTTTGAAGGTTATGAGATATAAACCCTTGATACATAGTGATTTTTTTCTTTCCTTGGTATGTAACGATACCAGCTTTATCTTCATCTTCCGATCTTAGTTCCTTTTTCTTTGATAAACCAATTGTTATATGTAATTACTATATTGTATTTTATTTTTATTTTTTCATTGGTTGGTTGTTTTCGGGCTCAATGGCTGTTTTCACTAATGTTTTTGTCAAATCTTTCTAAAGAAGCCCATCTTTCCTTCTATCAGTAGGTTACAATTTTTAGCTTCATTTGGATGTGTTTATGGTTTTACTTAATAAGCTCGCCTGGTTTATTTTGACCATTGATTTTTCAAGTTCAAATTCATATCATTTTCCAATAATTCTCTGTTTTGGTTTATCTTGCAAGAAAATTCATTTTACGGGTATTTGACCTTTTCCTTTTCCATAGTGTCAAACAAAAGTATTTTTGAGGCTTCACTTTTTTTTTTTGATTTCCCCTCTTTTCCTTTACTTTAGAGGCTTCACCTTTTTTTTCCCACTTCAAAGTATCAGGAAGAAACCCCTAAGATTTTCTAAAAATTGCACTAGTGCGTCCCTCTAACACCTTTGTGTAATATTTAATAGTACTCCAACTGTTCCATTATATGTGGCACTCTTTCATTATTAGTCTGTTCTTCTTGGAATGACACCTTTCTATATTTGAAACAATTACTTCATAATTTAACTTTAAACTTTCCAACTTACCCTTAATGGCAAGCTTTTTTAGCCACATAAATATCATAGCACGGAGTCTAGTCAAACATTGCCACATAAGGGGGGGGGGGGGGGTTCCAATTACATTCCTCTGGTCGTTTTTATCTGACCAGTTAGAATTTACAGATCAAATGAAGTTCATTTTCCTTTTTTTATAAGTTTGTATTATGTTTCAATTCTGAAAATGGTGCTTAGTAGTATTTTTGTGTCGTTTCTAGTCTGTAATTAATGTAAACAAGAAAAAAAGCTAATAAATACTTCTGGAAAGAACAAAAAATGTTTGAATCATTCGGCTTAAATAGTCAATTCAGGATGATTGGAGGTCGCTAACGGTGTTATTAAATCAAAAAATACTTTAGTCTCGTGCAAAGTATTTTGTATGAAGGCTTTAGAATTTCTTCTTCGTCTCTCTTATGTATCTAGACCATACTTCCGCTAATATTTCCTCACATCATGCTAGGAAGTCAGTGCGTTCCACAAGGACCCAAGAGCATGAAATAATTACAGCTTCTATACTATCATTTTTGGTCATTTTAACTTAATAAGGTTCTAAGGGAATATATATCCACTTTAAGGCATTAAAACTTTTCTTGGCTCTTGCTTCTGTTTACTGTCAAGATTTGATCCATCTACAAACCAACATGGTATTTACCCGTGAAGATGGGGAGAAGAGTAGCAAGTTTGGTGAGGATTATCTGATGTGGAAGTCTAATATTGCTACGCTGTATGATTGGTTCACTAATCACAGCTGTAAATGGCCTTCTCTTTCTTGCCGGTATTATGAATTTCTTTCTTCGTTGGCAATATAGTATAGTTTTATTATGCTGAACCAAGTTGTATTGATGAAGATGAAAGTTTGTTTTATATTTTTGCTTTCTTAGGCATGTAGTTGATCTCGTGAAACTGAATATTTGTTTATGTTATTTGTATGTCTAGTTGCAGATAAACAATTAGAAATCACGGATTTTGATGACGAAAGTTAAATCTGAGTATATGCCTAGTGTTAAAGCTTAGGCAATTATTGTAATAGAGCTTTATAAGTAAGTTTTGTAGTTTAGAAATGGAAAACTAATCTTTAAAACTTAGTAGATAGATACTTATTTGGTATATGATTTTGTGACACGCCTTTTGATTGTTCCCTTCCTCAAAATGAAAATCTCTTTGGGAGAATTTTGTAACCCTTTAATCAAGATCTGAATTCGAGGTAGTAGGTATCCGGTGGAATATCCGAGATGTGCTCAGAGTTGATATGAAAAAAATAGTGTATTCTTTAAACCAAGATCTGAATTCCCTAAAGAAAAGAAAAAGAGATCTGAATAATAACCATCTGGGTGATTACTTAACTGTGATTGCTTATGTATTTATGAATATATATTATCCATACTTGCACGTGGTGGTCAAATAAGGTATATGATAGAATATATGCATCTTGCACATGGTTAAACACTATATAGGGGGTATCCTTTCTACTTGTGAGCTAGTTGGTTTCATTGTCTATTATTTTCTGGTCATGTTGTTTAAGTTCTGATCTTAAATTAAGTAACTGAGGTTGTTTTGTACTCCCTCCGTTTAAAAAAGAATGCCTCTTTCCTTTTTGGCTACTCTTTAATTTTAACTTTTCACATGACATGTTTAAGACCACAAGTTTAAAGGGCATTTTGGTACATTCTACATATCTTTAGTTAACAACCACATGATTCAAAAATCCTCTTTACTTTCCTAAACTCTGTGCCAAGTCAAAACCAGACAAACATTTTGAAATGAAGGGAGTATATAGGTATGTGATTGTTTTTGTGTGTGAGCGAGAGAGATGTAGCTATTATTCCTATGTGATAGTTATCCACAGAATTATTCGACCTTGCATTTATATGTTTAATGAAGTGGATAACTATCCTGTTTTTTCATTAACATTTGAAAATTGGTATCGAGTTGTCTCATTGTGATCTTGGTCTTATCAAGTTGTTTGGTCTAAGAATTTATCAGTCATATTAGTGGTTATGTCTTTGACAACAGGTGGGGTCCAATAATTGAGCAGGGTTCTTTGAAAAACCGCCAGCGACTCTACCTTTCTGAACAGGCAAGTTTGCATTGCACATGAATATTGTTTTTGGTTGATATTTTTTAGCATTCCTATTTATTTTGCATTGATATCCCATAAGATTTACCATATCACCAAGATTTTGTAGAAGTATACTCTTTTTCTTAATGAAAGAAGGTAATCTTTGGGTAGGTGATCTATGTCTATTTTATTTTTCCTTTTTTTTGGGCTTGAGGATACTTGCTTTCTTATCAGTAGTGTTATATTCACCGAGTAACTTAAGCCTACTTTATGGCGACGAGAAAGGTGAATGTGATAAGGCTGATAGGAAATATGGGGAGAAATACTTTCTTTATTGTTGGGCTTAAGTCTTTCGAGGTTGCAGAGGTTGGTGATTATTGGTATGAAGTGGTTGAGAGACAGAAGAATTTTGTAAGCAGAATGTCTTTTGATAAAATTAATCTTTTAAGCTTGTGCCAGCGCATGGATGATGCTTCAAAGGAATAGGGTAGAATCTGTAGAAGCTTGAAAAATCAAAGTCAAATTTACTCTTATCACTTTTATCAGAATTTTAATGGTATGGGAAGGTATATCAAAGTAGTGACAGTAAAAGGAAACAAGAAGTCGATGATTATCATTCCAGAGATGGGGAAAATGCTGGGTGGTCTGATTATGCTGGAAAAATTAGAAGGTTCATAGAGAAGGGGATAAGGCTGCGTACAATAGACCCTTGTGGTCCGGCCCTTCCTCGGACCCTGCGCATAGCGGGAGCTTAGTGCACCGGACTGCCCTTTTATAGAGAAGGGGATAACTAGAGCTCCTGTTCATGAAAAAACAAAAGATGTGTCTAGTTACGTACAGATAGCTCAGTTAGCAGAGTGGCCAAAGGATAAGGTTGTGCTATTACCTGAAGAACAATTTGTGCTAAACAAATTTCGAATTGACAAAGATTCGATAAAGAGTAGGGTAAGCTTTCTTCAAAAAAGTATTGAGCTCTTTTACATAGAATTTGTTGACCCCCCAAGTGTTGAGGAGCTGCAGTAGTGGGCATATAAATCTTGGAAAGTTCCGGCGAGTATCGTAGTAAGGGAGGTGAACAATGAATATTTCCTATTTGAGTTCCCGTCCAGATTAGAAGCTGAAAGAGTAAAAATAGGGAGATGGAAATATAAAGAACATGAATTACACCTTGAATGGTGGTCCCTTGTTTCGACATGTCTCCAAAAGAACTAAAGGGCAGCCGGGTGCACTAAGCTCCCGCTATGCGCGGGTCCGGAGAAAGGCCGGATCACAAGGGTCTATTGTACGCAACCTTACCTCAAATTTCTGCAAGAGGCTGTTTCCACGGCTTGAACACATGACCTGAAATTTTTTGTATGGATCAAACTGATGGGTTTTCCGATTCACTTTTGGTCGGAAGACATATTTAAGGAGATTGGAGATCGTTTTGGATATGTAGACTTTGATGAAGATACGAAATTTCGCCGACATTTGAGATGAGTAGGAATTTGTGTGAAATTCTCTGAAATTAATTTTCCGGCGACGGTGGACTTAGTTCTTGAACATATGCTATTCAAAATTCCTCTATGGGTAGACTTCTTCGTGGGTTGAGGAGTTTCACCGGAATCGTAGGGAATGTTGCCGGAATATTCCTTGGGACCAGAAGGGTTGTGGTAATTTTTTCGAGGTGGACTCTCAAAATCCCAAGAAGAAATTAAATGTAGATGAGGGCATGCGTGTGGAAAACGAAGCGGTGAAGCTGAACAAATTAAAAGAGATTTTAAAAGTGGTGTGTGGGTCCATACGGGTTGGCCAAAAGTTAGATAATGAGAAAGTTGGGCCAAATTTTTTTTCTGGAAAGGTCAGAAAGGATGTTAGGCCAAATAAAGATCAGCTGGTTACTGGTAGAGGCCCAATAAGGTACAATGGGAGAATTAATAAAAGGGGGCAGTATGGTAAATGGGTCTTCAGACCAATTTATATGGACCCTTGTAAACGTGGATAAAAGTTTAGGGGATATCCTTAACCCTATTGACCCCATGAGAGATGAGCTCGTAGCAAATAGAACAATCGATGTCAATTTGGCAAGAGAAACAGGAAATTGTATCCAATCCAAAAACGAAGTAGGAATGGTCAACAATGTTTATGCTTCCAGCGAAGAGAATAACAATTCTAATTTCTCTGCATGCAATCAGGAAGAAGAGTTTATAGAGAATATTGGTAGTTTGTATGTTATAGAGGAGTAGAGTTTCAAGGATGAAGAAGTGGTAAGGGAAGAGAATGTGACGGGCTGTATTAGATAATGATTATGAAGAATCTAATCCTACTACTATTTCTTATTCTCAATATTTTGATGATAATTTGACACAGCTCAAGACATACTTATGCTACCTTGGTGTAGTGAAGATTCTTTCTACTTGCAAGAGAGATTAAACCAAATGGAAGCATCCAGATGGGTGAGGCGGAATATGGTAAGAATTTGTAATCTATTGGGAGTGCGATCCATGAATGATGTGGAGAAATTGCTGGAGTTACTATTGCGAGTTGGACAAGACAGAATGAATTCGTCTTTGTCTCCATTCTAAGGGCAATCTTTCTCCCCGAAAGAAAGTGGAAAGACTATTAAAGTCATTGGAGTTTGTTGTGAAATTTAAGGGAGATCCAAATAATGATGGTACTGTGGGAACTAGCAAGGGTAGGAGGGTCATGTTAATTTCTCAATGAAGTTAAAAATAATATGCTGAACGTGAGAGGGATTAGTGGTACGGAGAAAAGGAGATTGGTGAATCTTCATCAAAGAAATTATAATGCTGATATAGTATGTTTGACAGAAACTAAATTGCAACAAATAGATCAGTCGTGTATAAGGTAGGTTGGGGGATCGAGGTGGAGTGATTGGGTGGAGTTGAAGTCACAGGGAAAAGCAGTGGTGGTATCCTGGTGTAATGGGACAAAAGAAGATGAAGTTGCTTAGATAAGTATATTGGGCAACACTCAATTACTGTTTTCCTGGTAGGAAAGTACCGGCTTTTAATGTGCTTTCACAGGGGTTTATGGTCCTTGTGATAGAAAAGCAAGAAGGGTGGTGTGGGAAGAGATGAGGACAGTTTATGGGATAATATCTCAACCTTGGGTGATAGGAGGTGATTTTAATTTTGTTAGATATGAAGAAGAAAAAAAGGGCAGAGGTTGAAATACAAGAGCAATGCAAGATTTCTCCAAAACAATACAAGATTTGGCTCTACAGGATCTACCACTTTATGGAGGTGAATTTACTTGGTTCAAAGGTGATGACAATCAGTGTGCTTCAAGATTAGACAAATTTCTAATTTCAGAAAGCTAGGATATGCAGTTCAAGTTCATCAAACATAGAGTTCTATCAAGGGTGACATCAGACCATTGTCCTATTATATTGGAATGTGGAGATTAGAGTAAGGGAAAGGGTTATTTCAAATTTGAAAATATGTGGCGTGAGCACAAGGATTTCTATGAAATGGTGACAAATCATTTGAATTCATATTGCATTCTGGGTAGTCCTATTGAGGTTTTAGCAAAAATTGAAGATGTTAAAGATCGACTTAAAGAAGTGGAATAAAGAGGTGTTCGGTAATTTGGAGGGGAGGAAAGCCAGGCTATGGAAGAGTTGGAGAGAATGGATCATGATAGTGTACAATTTCAGAATAATGATCACAATGAATTTGATAGTCTCTCTTACAAAAGAGTTGGAGGATATTGCTATTTCAGAGGAAATTTGTTGGAGACAAAAATCTAGATGTTTATGGATGAAGCAGGGTGACAAAAATACTAATTTTTTTCTCAGGCAAGCAAATGCTCACAAAAGATTTAATACCATTGATAAAATGTTGATAGATGGAGAGTTGGTGGATGATGAAAATCTTATCAGAGACCACATTTTAAGCTTCTATGGCAAACTATTTTCAGAATCTGAAATCTGGAGACCACAGTGGGAGGATGAAAGAATTGGAAAAATAACAGATGAGAAAAAGGATTGGATTCAGAGACCATTTTCCCTGGAGGAGGTGGAAAGGGTTATTAATTTACTCAAAGGAGATAAAGCACCTGGGCCAGATGGTTTCAACATGTTCTTTTTTCAGAAATGTTGGAACATAATCAGAGAGGATGTATGGAGAACAGTGAATTGGTTCTATCACAGGGGCGTCTTCATTCAGAAGTCTAAACTTAACTTTTATTGCTCTCATTCCTAAAAAGAAGGGGCAGTGGAAGTAAAATATTTCAGGCCAATTAGCTTGTTGGGAGTGTATAAAATAATTGCAAAACTATTGGCTGAAAGACTAAAAACGGTGATTGGGAAGTTGATCTCTGATAGTCAAAATGCTTTTGTAAAGGGTGGGCAAATCATTGATGCTGCTATGGTAGTAGCTAATGAATGTTTGGAGTTTCTGTTCAAAAGGATGATTAAGGGTGTGGCTTGCAAGCTAGATCTGGAAAAGGCTTATGACCATGTTAATTGGTCATGCCTATAAACATCATGAAAAAATGAATTTTGGTGATAGATGGATTGGTTGGATAAAGTACTGCATATCCACATTCAATTTTTCAGTTTTGATCAATGAGAGCCCACAAAGATATTTTAATTCATCCTGGGATTTAAGACAATGAGACCCACTGTCTCCTTATTTGTTCTTATTGATGATGGAAATTTTAAGTAGAATGCTAAAAAAAGCAGAGTTTTTAGGATGGATAATAGCGCTGAAATATGTTACAAATGGGGGATATGATCTAACAGTATCACATATTCTCTATGCGGATGATACTTTGATTTTATGTGAAGTTGAAAAAGAACAATTACTGCATCCCAGAGGAGTCTTACTAGCCTTTGAAGTTGTATTAGGTTTGAAAGTGAATCTGACAAAGAGTAGGGTGTTTAGTATTAATGTTGAGCACTCCATTGAGGAGTTGGCAGGAGTTATGGGTTGTAAAGTGGAGCAGCTACCAACAACCTACTTAGGATTTCCTTTGGGTGCTAATAAGAATGATAATAAGATATGACAAGGTGTCTTGGACAGGTGCAGCCGTAAATTGTTTCCATGAAAAGATAATATTTGTCTTTTGGGGGAAGACTTACAATGGTTAACAGTGTTTTGGATGGTATTCCAACTTATCTGATGTCTCTTCTCAGAATGCCAACAACAATTGAGAAGAAACTAAATTCAACGAGGAACAAATTTTTATGGGAAGGAAATGCTGAAAAGAGAAGGTTCCATTTAGTCAAATGGCAGGAAGTGATTAAAGAAAAAAAAGATGGGGGCCTTGAGGTGAAAAACTTGAAGCTGCACAATAAAAGTTTACTGTTTAAGTGGCTTTGGAGATACAATGATGGCATTGAAAGCTTATGAAAACAGGTGATAGATGCAAAATATGGTAAGAAAGATAGTTGGGCTCCTTGTTTAGTTCGATCGTCTTCTAAAGGAGAAGTTTGGAGTAATATTAGTAATCTATGGGGCGAGTATAGGCAGTATGTTAGATTGAAATTGGGGGATGGTACTAAAATCTTGTTTTGGTCTGATATGTGGTTGGGAACTTGAAGTTTAAAAGAAAAGTTTCTAGTTTTATATAGTTGTTCCACAAACAAAAATGGGAAGGTCGCTGATTTCTACTCTAGTAGTGGTTGAGAGTTGATTCTCTGAAGAAACCTAAATGACTGAGAGATAGATGATTTTGTCCAATTAATGCAACTACTGAACAATGTCAGTTTGGAATATAGCAGAAGTGATTCATTGATTTGGGCAGAGTGTGGTGATGGGAAGTTCACAGTCAGAAGATTTTACAGCCTACTAGTGAAACAACAAGTGCTAGATGGAATAAGATGGCCATGGAAAACAATTTGGAGAACTAAGGCACCTGTTAAAGTGACTTGTTTTGGTTGGGTTGCAGCAAAGGAAGCTTATCTTACTTAGGAGAATCTGCAGAGAAGAGGAATTGCTTTAAGCAATAGGTGCTATACGTGTGAAGAAGAAATAGAAGCGGTCAATCATCTCCTCATTCACTGTAAAGTGGCAAGACAATGCTGGGAGTTCTTCTTAAATAAGTATGGTATCAAATGGGTAATGCCTCCCAATATTAGGAGCTTGCTGGAGACTTGGCATTATAAAAAATGGCAAAAAGTAAACAAGCAGTATGGAGAACAATTCCCCTTTGCATTTTATAGACAATTTGGTTGGAGAGGAATAAGGTCTGCTTTGAAGGGAAAATGCAACATATATCCTGGATTAAAAATAGTTGTCTTTTAAATTTGTATTTCTGGTGTAAAAGTAGGTCGTGGAAAATATGGAGCAATATATGAACTTTCTAGACGAGATAGGAGAGTTGTAATTTTGTTGTTTAGTGGTGGTAGCTGGACTTTGTATCCTGTACCATCTTGTTACTTTTTTTTCCTTAATAAAATGTTACCTTGTAAAAAAAATCTCTTTTATTATAAAATTAATTTACCTCACATTTCTGCAAGAGGCTGTTTCCACGGCTTGAACCTATGACCTCCTGATCACATGACAACAACTTTACCAGTTTCTCCAAGGCTCCCCGGACCCCGCGCATAGCGGGGAGCTTAGTGCACCGGACTGCCCTTTAACTTGTCTTGGAGTATATAATCCTTAATATTCTCATGTGTAGATACTTGGGAGTTCTTTTGGTTTGTTGAAATGTTAGAGTAGAAAGGGTTTTGATAAGATCTCGTCTGATGTTGACAAGAAAGGTAGCTCAAGTGGAAAGCACCTCCACCTCTGACCTTAAGCTTGTGGGTTCGAGTCACCAAGGGAGCAGATTATCATATAAAACTTGTGTGAGGAATTGGCTTAGAAATCTGACTTATTTGTTGTCTTTGATTATCTATTGTGCCTCTGGATTGGTATAAATTATTATCCCTGCTATGTGCAGTTTCATAGTGAAGGTGGAACAAAATCCATGAGCTTTAATTTAAGTATAAAAATCTCTTAGAAACATCTTTCTTCCTTGTATCCTCCCGTTATCACCATCTTTTAGTTTTTTAATTGTCATAAGGAAAATCATATAGAACATTCTATAGAATATACTGAAGGATATTCTGCATTTAATTATAGAATATTCAATTACCTTATTAGTATAGGGATTTATTAGATACTATATTATGCATTGCTTAAGATTCCTATATAAGGAGTACCTCTTGTATATTGAGAAGCTTTTCTGCTTTCACATGGTATCAAAGTCACTACGACCTTGATTGACTGAAATGGCTTCCATTGCAAGTAAGCGGTACTGGTTAGACCTATACTTGATTACTGGATCTTCACTTTTTCTCTGGCTCGTGAACCATGGTCCAGTTCAAGGGCGGGGTACATTCCTAAGGGGCAAGTCTGGAGTCATTAATTTTTTACAAGGGGATGGGATTGGTCCTAGCGCACGACCCTTAACTACAGTGGCCTGCTTTGGGTCAGTCTTCTAGTTGATCCTTTTTTTTTTGAGTTTCTTCTATTTTATCCTATATTAGTTATACTGACTTAACGTGCCATAAAGTATTGATTGTGTTTATAGCATAAGGAAAAAAACTAATTGCAAATAAGAGAATAAGAAATTAGGTAAATCAAGATTGATACTTCAAGCCAACTTTACTTTGTAATCATGCCACAGTTCTGCTGATTTTTGTTTTGAATTTGAGTACATTTTCGAGATCTAGTTCTTTGCTATGGTGGTTTGACTGCTCAGTTTTTAAAGGCTCTATTTCCCTTTCACTTTACATTTTCACTAATTTTGCAAAACAAATGAATACTTTTATTCCGAAAAAGCAGTAAGGTAAAAGCATATATGGACCGAAATTCATTCTTATTTCTTATAAAAATATCAATATTGATTATTGAATTTGATGTTAATTGCTTGATTTGTGAAGAGGTTATTTGTAAAATTTATATATTTTAGTATTAATTAAGTTGTTTGTATTAAAGTGTCTTTTTTCCAACAAGCAGCTATTTCTGTATTGCTGCTTATGACCTCAAATTTAGAAATATAAAATAAAAGGGTTCAAATTTGAAACTAGCATCCTGAAAATTACTCTTGACTTGAGGGGTTAGGAGGTGCTGAGGTGGGCTTTGGCGCGCTGCTGGTCAGTTCCAGACCAGTCCTGAGCTGTTAGGACTTGGGAGTTTGGGATGTGAGGAACTGGTGCAAGTTCCCCTAGGGGCCGAGCCAGCTCCTGTTCGCTAAGTAGGGGTTGGGGTCGTTTAGGGGCCTCTTTTAGTGAGCCAGGCTTGGGCGGTTTCGTGGGCTGACCAGGCCCTCCTACCACACATGGCTAGAGTTCCTACCATTGTTATTCTCATTGTTGTTGTTGATATTACTATTATAAAAATAATGTCATTTTGATAGGATGCTTTCTGACAGGCAACTGTTAACAAATATTATAATTTATTGTTCCATTGGATGTACAGTAAATGAGTTAAGTTTTCAGATTCTATAAGTAGGCTCTTATCTTTTTTCTTCTAATTTTATCTATAAAATCTTGTCTTTCCAGACGGATAAGTCAGTGCCTAATACTTTGATCATCGCCAATTGTGATGTGGTTAAGCCCAGGGTTGCAGCAGAAAATCACATTGCAAATGTAAGTATGTTTCACATTTTAATACGATTGTCTTAGTTATACTGCAAATCAATCATAATGACTTGTTTTTTTAATGGCTTGGTTCTAGTTCAATGAAGAAGCACGCTCGCCATTTGTGAAGAAGTACAAAACCATAATACATCCGGGAGAGGTAAAAACTGCATGAACACTGAAAAAAAATAATACTGAACTTGAACGTATGTTCACAGACAAACTAAGTTAACTATTGGATCGGTGGCTCGTGATACAATGTTGTATTAGGTTTTTTTGGTGTTGCCTGCTAAATTGATAGTGCTCTTACCCAGAGATTTTTTATATAAAGTGCACTTCGTATCCTTGCTGTTTCATCTTTTTCTCTATCTGCTGCATAGTGAGGAATAGGAATAATTCAATTCCCTACATGTTCTCTAAGAGCCTGTTTGCAAGGACACCTTGTAATTGGGTCTGGTGTAGTTACTAGGACAGTAGTTACACAAAATAGTAAGTACATAGACATATTTGTTTGCCATAACGTAATTACGATGTAATTCCATGTTTCATGTTTGGTTGCACAAGAGTTGTAACATTGATATTTTTTATTTTAAAATAAAGTTAACAAAAAAATTAAATAAACTTCTTTTTAGATGAACAAGTAAATATACTTGAATGAGTGACAAGTATATATGCATATAAGAAACATTAAGTTTTATTTATTACTAGGTGTTTAAATATATATTTTAAAAGATTATGTTTAATAATTATAAATTGATAATATCGTAAAGAGTAATTGGTATCTTACCACTCATGTGAATATAATGAGATTCGTGAGTTTGCCAATATTTTAAATAACAAATGATTATATATGAGTTTAGAAAGTGTTTTTCTGTAATAAATATTTGTACTAATAAATAGAAAAAAGCTAGTAAATTTGAAATTGTTTTAATATGTATTCCACATATTTGAAATGGAAGACCTGATATATTTGAAAAATAGAAATATAAGAGAAATTGAAAAATCATCTGGTAATTGCACGACGTAATTACCAAACCCCCTTGAGAAGTAGATTGTAATTGCCCCCTCTCAATTACATCCAATTTCATGCTGACCAAGTAATTACATGGCGGACAAACAATCCAAGAGTGTGTGGTTACACTTAATTACACCCAAATCCATTAACAAGGTGTTCTTGCACATAGGCTCTATAAAGGAGAACAGGGCAATTTTGCTTAATAAATTAATGATTTCACTGCTTGGAACCGAATGAATTTTCCCCTTTCCTGCCTACAGAATTATCTTTTAGAAGCCAAAATTTTCATATTTTATTAAATCATTTTTGACAAGGAACTCAAATGCAGTGAATACAAGATAAATAGTCTATACCTCAGAATTAAAATGAAAACAGAAATAAATAATACTTGATGCTTGAGAGTATTGAATTGTTTTAGTTATGTGCTTATTGTTTCTTATGCTTCTCTTACAATATTATCTGTATATTTGATGCTATTCAGTATAAAAGGAAAATAATTTTCATTCCTTTTCTACTTGTTTTTTGCATTGCTAATTTCCTACTGGATTTCCTTTTCTTGATTGTATCCGCATTGAGGGAATTGGCTCTTTTGGATGTTAAGGTTTTAGTTCACTTTAATGCTATATCTTTCTGTGTATCATAGTTTTCTGCTTTATTTAGAGGAGTACTTGAATGAAGCAAAGTTTGAATTCAAGAAAGCTAAAAAGAGATGTATATCATGCTATATTTTTGCCTGGAATCTACATTGTTACTTGTGACATTCTATGAAGAAAAACACTTCATAACTTATTTGAGGTTCACTTTTGCATAAAAAATTGTGCAGTTTGGTTCTCCATTGATGAATTCCGTTTAACTTCTCTTTTGGTACCCTTCTCCAGGTTAACAGAATCAGAGAACTTCCGCAGAACAAAAATATAGTGGCAACCCATACTGATGGTCCTGAAGTAAGTGGCCTCTTTTTGTAAGGTGTTCAGTGGAAGTCTTTGAGAAGTTACTGTGGCATGTTACTATTTTAGGCATATCAATATTTTTTAATTGGTACAAGTTTGTTATTCATCCATCTAGGTTCTCATTTGGGACATCGAAGCTCAGCCTAACAAGCATGCGGTATATGGCGCTGCTGCTTCACGTCCGGATCTGGTCTGTGTACTTATTCTCTATGAATTTTTGATTGAGTTATATTTTGGGTCATTTTCAAGCACTCATCTTACCTCTTTTGGTGGATTTCATAACTTTTTTGCTTGTGGAATGTGCTTAATATTTGATTCCATCTCCGGTCAACTGGCACCAGCAATATGATTTGGTATCTTAAGCTATCGATCAGTCTTTCTAAGTAAACATGAAATGCCCTTTCAGGTATTGAGTGGACATCAGGACAATGCAGAATTTGCTTTGGCTCTGAGCCCCATGGAACCTTTTGTCCTCTCTGGAGGTTTGAAGTTCTTTCTTTTTTAGATGTCTAGTTCTCAAAATATTTTTTCATCAAGTTATATTTTAGAATCAGGTACTTACGTTCCCGTCTTGCGTACCAAATTAAACTTATCTGATCAGATTCAGTTTGGGATATGTAAGGTTCATAAAAACTACTTGTCCTAGTAGTCCAAGTATTGAGACTCATATTATGAACTTTGATTCTTTGGGTCTAATGTTGCATTCCATATGATGCTGTCTGGAACCTAATATCATAATTCAGTGGTTGGAAAGTGAGTTAGCCACTACTGGTATCTCCTCATTAGAGGTAATTTTCTGTCAGGAAAGGACAAAACTGTGGTCTTGTGGAGCATTCAAGACCACATTTCAACATTGGCAGCAGATGCATCCAAGTCTGCAGGATCAGCTGGCTCTATAATTAAGTCTGCTGATAATCCTTCTATTGGACCACGTGGTATCTTCCAGGGCCATGATGATACTGTTGAAGATGTTCAGTTTTGCCCTTCAAGGTAATGTCGACTTGAATGCCTTAATTTCTTTGCTGGATCGCATGGGAGGTTGTCTGGGTGGTGGAGTGAGGTTTATAAATTAGGCTTTCATGTTAACAGAGTTTTTGCTGGTAAATTGTTCTTATTTCCTTTTGTTCCTCTTTAGTAATCATCCACTTCTACTGAGTTATCATCCATGGAGAGAAATATAAAGAAATTATCCCGATGCCCTGAGCTCCACCAGTTGCTTTCCCTTTGCTTCGTTATCATGTTCTTTCTACATCCTCCTTGGTCCCCTTTGGATTTTATATAGTTTAAGAAAGTGAAATTATTAAGTTCGCATTGATCAATTGTGCTTTGATATTTAAATTTCTCTATCTGATGTTTTCGTGGAACATTCTGGAGTCACTGACAAAGAACAAAGACAAGCCAAGATTCTGCAATTAATGTACTTCAACATTTTGTTCTTGATAAATCTTCTGTGACATCCTAAGAAGAAAGGGTGAATAAGAAAGTGCGAGATTAACATGTTTAGAAGTATCTGATCAGGCTACTTCTGAAACTGACATTTTAGTTTGACCTTCATGAAGTTCACAGGAATTTTGTAGTGTTGGTGATGATTCATGCCTCATACTATGGGATGCTCGTGTTGGTAACAATCCTGTTATAAAGGTCTGGTGATTACTTGATTGTTTAATGGAAAATGTCTTCTTTGAATGAGATTGTCAATAATATAGAAATAGGTAGTATATCATATGTCAAAACTGCCAATGTGCAACTCATCTCAGGTTTCTGAAGATATATCTTGAATGCAATTCTAATGGTCAAATGATGATTCCTTGAACATATGTTAAAACATAGGCCATTTATCTTCATACCAGAATAAATACCTTTTGAGCATGACCATATTCAGCTCTTCCTAGACATTCATGTGTTAGCTTATCCTAAATGCAATTCTAACGGTCAAATGATGATTCTTTGAACATATATTAAAACATAGGCCAATTATCTTCATACCAAAATATATACCTTTTGAGCATGACCGTATTCAGCTTTTCCTAGATTTGCCTGTGTTATTGCTATCATATAGCCGTTTCTATTAAAATGTTTTGAGATATTCTTGATTGTCATAGTTCAGTCGATAATTCTTCACAAGTAATATATAAAACCTAACGAGGATACTGGTGTTTTGCTGCTTCTACAGGTTGAGAAAGCACATGATGCTGATCTTCATTGTGTCGACTGGAATCCTCACAATGACAATCTTATCATAACCGGGTATGATGTTATATAGTATTCATATTATATAAATTATGAGAAGTCTTCTTACCCGAAAAAGAAAAAGAAAAAGGAGAGTAGTCATGTAAGTGCCTGTTATGGGGTGTGCTGCTGCAAGTGTGCTTTTTTTATTCTTCTTCTTCTTGTGACCGACAATCTTTCCATTACTGGTATGTTTTATCATAAATTCGTATTATATCACTCATCAACGGGAATCAAGATAGTGCATATTACGGTGCCCATGGCTGCTTGGAAACTTTTCTTTAATGTAGTTTATCTAGTGGCAGATTTCATACTTAGCGTGGTGTGTCCCAGGTCCGCTGATAATTCGGTACGCTTGTTTGACCGGCGAAATTTAACTTCGGATGGGGTTGGATCACCGGTACATATGTTTGAACATCACACAGCCGCAGTTCTCTGTGTTCAGGTGTTTCATTTGCCGTATTTTGTTCATCAGTGACATTGTGTTTACTGGATATCTCCGTGTTAGATCGCTGTTAACTGATGACGTTTCCTTTACAGTGGTGTCCGGATAGGTCTTCTGTGTTTGGGAGCTCTGCTGAGGATGGTCTCTTAAATATTTGGGACTATGAGAAGGTAGAGATACTCATGTCCTTGGCACTTCCTCAGACTTGGCTTCTTCCCTCCCTTTATATCTTCTTTCTTGTGTGATTCCTCTCAATCCAACTATTGCAACTCTTCTGGAGTCCAGCTTCTTAAAGAAGGTTTTTCATCTGTAAATGCTGCCGTGTGATCGTCATCTTCTGTAACAATGCTAGTCGTCCGATAGCTAAGGGTTTGACTGCAAAAAAATACATAATAACTGTAATTTGTGAATTGATGTTAGATTCTGCAAATGCAAAAGGGATGGAGAGTGGAAACATTTTAAAATGTTAGATGGCTTCTCTATTTCTGACTAGTACCTTCATTCACAGAAAAAGAAGCAAAATGGAAGCTGCTCATGAAATGCTATAAATATATTTAAACGGGGATCATCACTTATCAAATTTAATATTTTCTCGGGCCTTTGATGCTTTATCGTATAAAGGCAATGATTCTATATAGTCTAAAATGTTCTAAGATGTTCCAAGTTTGAAAAATTCCTTCTTGACTGGTGGGCTTAGGTGTTTACTATGGATTACTTATTTATTTATTAGTAGTGGGAAGCTGGATGTGTAAAATAGTAATTTTTTAACTTTTGAGTGGATGTAACCATAGGAATGTATTCCGTTAAAGGTGCACATTCAAATAAAGCAGCCCAATAACGAATGGAGATGTTCTAGATTCATGTATTTATAACCAAGTAATTCTTATAGTTATAGTTAATTTTCTTGACAGGTTGGTGTAAGAAAAGATACTGAAGCTAAATCTGAAGATGATTCTCCTCCAGGCTTATTTTTTCAGCATGCTGGCCACAGGTTAGAACCTTTACACTGGGTTGCTGCTTCTAGCTTTGTTGCTTTCTCCCTATTGGACTAAAACAAAGCAGAGACTAGAAATCTACTATGAATTTTGTTTTATACTCTAATTTATTTTCTTTCTTCTAAGGAGGTGGATAATGTTAGATTTTCTCAGTTTGACGGCACTTAGTTTTGGGTCATGGTCTTAATGATGATACCATATATATGGTAGATGGTGGGGACAAATGAAGCAATGAGTACTAACCCATACTACTATATATTGGAACCTGAATTTTTTGGGTTTGACCCAGGGATAAAATTGTGGACTTCCACTGGAATGCATCGGATCCGTGGACTATTGTTAGTGTATCTGATGACTTGGAGACCAATGGTGGAGGCGGCACACTACAGGTTCATAATCATTTCTGTTGCTTCCATTTTCAGTATGATTTAATTTGGCTCTAATTGTTAGATCGGATCCTACAGATATGGCGCATGACTGATATGTTGTACCGGCCGGAGGAGGAAGTTTTGGCTGAGATGCAACAGTTCAAGGACCATGTGAGCAAGTGTGTTCCAAAGTCCAAAGCCTGAGTTATTTTAGCGGAATGGTGCTCGCGGAAGAAATATAGTAGTAGGCACTAGAGTACACCATATATGAGTGTAAAACAGTATCTGTAATAGCTGGAACGGATTTAGCATGGACTATTGATATTTGCATGTAGGAGCTATACTTGAAACTGGTTGTTGTATGCTAGTAGAGGGTAAGTGGTAAGTAACCGGAGACTGTAGAGCATGATGTATTTGTATGTACTGGATTTGCGGTGTGTTGCCATTTGGATGTTTGCATACTTATTTGGCATGCGAAATCCTGATGTGTTCTGTTTGGTCTTGAAAGGATCAGGTCCCTTCTATACCAAACAGCCGTAGAAACTACCACACTGCGAAACAGGTTCAAGCCAGATAAGTAATGACGACTCAAGTTTTATCATTAAATGCAGGAAGGGCAAGCGGAGTGGTGCAGTTGCGGGGCAAACCCGCGAAGACTGCGAAGACATCAACCCGCCTGCCCCGCCTCATAGCATAACTTGCTATTTTCAACCCCCCTCTGCATAAATTCTTTTAATTTTTTAAACCAAGTTTGATACTATAATATGGAACTCATAAAATTCTTTTTCATTTTTCCGTTAAGTATTACTCCCTCCGTTTTAATTTATGTGGTGCGATTTGACTTGTCACGGAGTTTAAAAAAGAAAAAGACTTTTAAAATGTGGTTTGAAACAAGTCTTATATAAATGTGTGAATATAAATCATTTCATAAAGTTAAATTATTTCTGAATAAAAAAGTGATTCTTTTTGGGACAGATTAAAAAGAAGATGGTGACACTTGAGACAAAGGGAGTAATTAAATTTACCTTTTTTAGCTCACATTTTTATTTTGGAACAAGCACCTCAGTCGTCAAGATCAATTAATTAACTTTTCTTTTGGTTGATTTTGTGATAATCAGTAGTCATGACTTATGTGTATATATCTGAGCAAAAGCTATACTTTGATTAATACAACAAATCTATATATCTGTATATTACTGGGTCTAAACAACTACATTTATTTTTTTTGTGATCCCCCCCCCCCCCTCTCATTTCTCCATTTATTTTATTAAAAAATCTTTAATAGCCCTTGAAGTCATTATTAAAGGAAAAAATAACTGCCAATTAACACACCTCCCTTGTGAAAGTCCAAACGTCATCCCATTGATTCCATTTTCTTACTTTTAGTTTATCAATGGGATAAAAAAACGTTATCCGGTGATTCTATTTTCTTACTTTATCAATAATAAAGGACGTTACACTACATATATTGCTGTGTACATATTCTCCGTTCATGCTCTCTGGTATTTTCTATTTTTATATAGAGTTTTACTGGTTCTTTTTTTTTTTTCAGTCTGATGAAAAGAAATTCTAAGGTACAGTTTTTGAAATTTTCTATTTACAGTTTTGTTTTCATATAATCCTTAGATGTAATACCAAAATTACAAAATTCATCTTCCTCTTTCTTTGGGTTGCTGATTTGTTCTTTGTTGGTGTTAATGCATGATACACATTGCTGGTGAAAGGAAAAAATAAACGTTGCCATATAAGTAAATTTTATGGAAAGGGAGAAAGAAAGATCTCAACTAAGTATTGTCTTTTCCTTTCTAGGTGGTTGTTTCTTGGTACCGGTGTTTTAAAAGTCAGAGGCATGAGGTGAGACGTTTTACTTAGCATGGGACGAGGCGTAAGCCCCGAGGCATAAGCCCCACATATCTTTAAATTTTTAATTTATAATATAGTAAAAATAGTATATAATAATACAAAAATTATAAAAAATTAAATTAATAGTTTTAAAATTAAATACATAATTAAAAAACTCATAGAAAACAAAACTTCTAACATGATTTACAAGTATAAATAATATAATGATATAAAAGTTATTATGAGATGCAATCAACTTGAACACCTTAACTTTCAAATAATAAAAGAATCACAATTTCTTAAAATATGTTACAATCATATTATTACCTCCCATCGCTACTTCATGAATAAAACAACATTTCTTTTAAATAGTGAACTAATACAATAGGATAATTTTGAGACATAGGACAAAAACATGAAGATCAATGACAAGTGAAGATGTAAAATTCGGCTATGTTTTTTTAAAAGAAATGTTAAGTGATAAATTATCACTGATAATCACCCTCACGGTGTTCTCTCATAACAAATATATAATACTACGACTTGTTATTTGAGTTATTTTCAAACTTCTTATTTCTATAGATGAAAAAACTATTAACCATGATTAATTTATTAAAGAATTACAAGGATCAATAATGTTAAGTAAAGAATTTGACACATAATTTGTGCAAGAACTGTCAGGCGAGCCCCGAGCGTTGGGCGTTAGGCATGCTTAGGGCGTACGGTCGGGCGCTTAGGGCGTAAGCCTCACTGATAGACCGTGTATATCACGGTTAATTAGATTATTAAAGTAATGTTGTATAATTATCATAATTGTAGAATTCTTGTACAAGTAGAATTAGAATATTAGAAGTATAGTAGGAATAAGATTTTCCATATTTGGAGATTGTAACTTGTATATATACCCCATTCATTAATGAAAATAATCAAGGGGATTATTTCTTTCATGGTATCAGAAGTCTAGGGCTAAAATATCTTCTCTCAAACACTTCCGGTGCCCCCTTCTTTTTTCGGTTTCCGTGACCTACTCTCGGATTCTGTGGATTTTTTTGTCCTTCTTTATTCCCAAATTTTCTTCCAAATCCCTAATTCACCTATTGTTCTTTCGTTATGTCTACGTCAAAGAACATGTTTCATCATGCCCTTACAGTTTCCAACATCAAGAACCACATCCCTATTGTTCTTGAAATAGAAAACGTCCAATATGCGACGTGGGCGGAATTATTCAAAGTTCACGCACGCTCGCATTAAGTCCTCCATCACATAATCCCCTCGGTACCTGGCGTGGAGAAGGTGCCTACCCCCAAGGAAAATCCTACGTTATGGACAACCCTTGATGCTACCGTTCTCCAGTGGATTTACTCCACTATCTCTTTAGAACTCTTACAGACGATAATTGAACTTGACGCTACGGCAATGACTACCTGGAATAGGGTGCGTGCTATATTTCAGGATAACAAAAATTCTCGAGCTGTCACTCTTGAGCATGAATTTTCACATGTCAACATGATTGATTTTCCTAATGTTTCATCCTATTGTAAATGACTCAAGGAATTGCCAGACCAACTCCGCAACGTTGGTGCGCCTCTTACCAATGATCGTCTTGTTCTCTAGATGGTTGCCGGCCTATCTGAGGCATATAATGGCGTTGACACACCGCTTCGTCAAAGTAATCCTCTACCACCATTTTATCAGGCCTGTTCCATGCTCACGTTAGAAGAGGCCGACGTGGCTAAAAAGACAGCTACCGGAGCAAATTCCATCGTGATGATGACAACGTCAGACAATCCTCCCCCATTCTCTGAAAATCCAAGCCAAAACCGCCGCAACAGTGGCGGCAGAAAGGGTCAAAATTGTAAAAATATTAGCAAAAATCGTTGTGGAAATCGCGGTGGTAACGGTGGCGGATGGAACAATGGTGGCAGCAGCAGTGGGCATCGGGGCAGTGCGCCGTAGGACAACTAGTCCCAACTGTGGGCTCCTTGGCTGTGGAGCTGGGCCAGTGGCCATTGGCCCAACAACCTCTATTTCTCGCCCAGTCCATATCCGGGTAACTGGGCCCAGTTTCAGCAACAGTCCAAGCCCAACTTCTCGGGTCTAAATAGTGGCGGCTAGTACTATTTTGGGCCGGGGCCACAGGTAGGCCTGCTTGGGCCTCGGCTTCCGCAGGCTTTTTATGTTGTGGGCCCAAATCAAATCCCGACACCTACAGATATTGCGGCAGCAATGCATACACTTATATTAACTCCTTCAGACACGAATTGGTACATGGACACCGACGCTACTTATCATATGACGTCCGATCAAGAGTACTCTCTCGTCTTATTTCAATTTGAGCAACAATCGTGATATTAATATTGGTAACAACACAAGTCCAATTCGAGGTTATGTACATACTACTTTGTCTCTCCCACATCCACCTCTAGTTTTGAAAAATACTTTTCATGCCCCTAACCTAATTAAAAATTTGGTGTCTGTCCGAAAATTCAACACTGATAATTGAGTTTCTGTTAATTTTGATCCTTTTGGATTTTCTGTGAAGGATTTCAAGACAGGGATACCTCTAATGCGATGCAATAGTAGCGGAGAGCTTTATCCACTCACAACCACCACCTCTTCCACGAGTCAAGCCATACCGTCTACCTTTGCCGCCCTTGCTCCTTCCTTGTGGCATGCACGTTTGGGTCATCTGGAGTCGTCTATTATTTCTTCTTTACATAAAAATAATTTTATTTCTTGTCAAGGTACGTGTAGTACTCCACTTTGTCCTTCTTGTCCGTTAGGGAAACATGTTAGATTACCATTTGTAGCCTCTACGTCTCGTACTTTGATGCCTTTTGACATTATTTATAGTGATTTATGGACATCTCCCGTTCTAAGTTCTTTGGGCCATCGTTATTATGTTCTATTTTTGGATGATTATTCTAATTTTTTGTGGACCTTTACTTTAGCGAAAAAATGTTAAGTTTTTTTCACATTCTTAAAATTTAGAGCATTCATCCGTACACAATTCGAACGGAAAATTAAAAATATTCAATATGATAATGACAAAGAATATGATAATGGGTTGTTTCATAAATTTTGTGATGCTAATGGCATAGTCTTTCATTTTTCTTGTCCTCATACGTCCTCACAAAATGGGAAAGTCGAACGAAAAATTTATACCATTAATAATATTGTTCGAACTTTATTAGCCCTTGCTTCCTTACCCCCTTCTTTTTGGCATCATGCCCTACAAATGGCTACTTACCTCCTTAACGTACTTCCTAACAAAAACCTAGCATATAATTCCCCACTTGAACTTCTTTACAATATAGATCCTTCGTATTCTCATCTTAGGGTGTTTGGGTGTTTATGCTATCCTCTTTTTCCATCCACTACAATTAACAAACATCAAGCCCGTTCTACCTCTTGTGTGTTTTTGGGTTACCCATCTAATCATCGTGGTTACAAGTGTTTTGATTTATCCTCTAATAAAATCATAATTAGTCGCCATGTGATTTTTGATGAAACTCAATTTCCGTTTGCTAAATTGTGTAGTTCCATGCCTAGTTCGTATAATTTTTTGGATGACGGGGTCTCACCATATATTATACACCATTTATCCGATTTGTCCCATGACCAAAATTCGCCAGCAAGCCCCTGCCTGTTGGCACACAAATTCCCGTACCCGCTGGTCCTATAGGTCTGCCTAGTGGGCCAGTATCGCGGCCCAGTACCAATCTCGGTACTGTTCCATCGATCCAGCCCACTCGTGGTACAGTTTCAGTTCCTGTTTCACTTGTTGGGCCAGCAGGCCCATTGCCTGCTAGCCAGTCCGTCCCTAGCCCACCTATTGCCCAAAATTCACCCAATTCTACCTTGAGTCAAGGGCCCGTTACTTGTAGTCAAAGGGGCATTTTAAAACCAAAACAGTCTTTTAATCTTAATTCTAATGTCTCTAAATCCCCACTACCACGTAACTCTGTGTTTGCACTACATGACCCGAATTGGAAATTGGCTATGACTAACAAATATAATCCTCTTATTGATAATAAGATGCGGGAGTTAGTACCCCATCCATCTGGTGTTAATATTATTCGGTCTATGTGGATTTTTACTCATAAAGAAAATTATGACAGTTCTTTTGAGAGGCATAAGGCTTGTCTTGTAGGGGATGGTAAAACTCAACAGGTTGGCGTGAATTGTGGTGAGACATTTAGTCTGGTGGTCGAACCGGCTACCATTCGCACTGTTCTTAGTTTGGCTCTCTAAAAAGCATGGCCTATTCATCAGTTGGATATAAAGAATGCTTTCTTACACGGTGATCTTAAAGAGACATTTTATATGCATCAGCCCTTGGGTTTTAGAGATCCCAACCATCCTCATCATGTCTGTTTGCTGAAGAAGTCCTTGTATGGGCTTAAGCAGGCCTCGTGGGCTTGGTATAAAAGGTTTACAAATTATGTATCTACTATTGGGTTTTCTCATAGTCGGTCTGATCATTCTCTACTTATATATCATTGTGGTACTTTTCTGGCATACATTTTATTGTACGTAGATGATATTATATTGACTGCTTCATCTGATAATCTGCGCAAGTCTATCATGTCACTTCTCTGTTTTGAATTTGCAATGAAAGACTTGGGACCCTTGAGTTATTTCTTGGGCATTACTGTCACGCGTCATTCAGGTGGTTTATTTTTATCTCAAAGGAAGTATGCTGCGGAGATTATTGAGAGAGCTGGTATGTCATCTTGTAAGTCTACTTCCACTCCGGTTGATACCAAACCGAAGCTGAGTACTACGTCAGGCACACCATACGAGGATCCCACCCATTATCGCAGTCTTGTAGGGGCCACGAGACCTGATATTACTTATGTAGTTCAGCAGGTGTGTTTATTCATGCATGACCCACAGATTGAGCACATGCAGACGCTCAAACGCATTATACGGTACATCCAGGGCACACTTGATTATGGATTGCATTTATATCATTCTTCCGTCTCTACTCTTGTGTCATATATAGATGCTGATTGTGGTGGCTGTCCTGATACCAGACGCTCGACATCTGGTTATCATATGTTTCTTGGGGATAACTTGGTCTCATGGTCTGCGAAACGCCAAGCTACATTATCGCGATCCAGTACAGAGGCTGAGTATCGAGGCGTGGCTAATGTGGTATCTGAATCATGTTGACTGCATAATCTTATATTAGAATTACACTTTCCTATTGAGAAAGCTACCTTGGTCTATTATGATAATGTTAGTGCAGTTTATCTTTCTGGCAATCAGGTTCAACATCAGCGCACTAAACATATCGAGATGGATATTCACTTTGTTCGCGAAAAGGTAGCTCGTGGACAAGTACACATTTTACATGTGCCCTCCAAATAGCAAATTGCTGACATCTTTACGAAGGGTCTTTCTGCAGTTCTATTTGAAGATTTTAGGAACAGTCTTAGCGTACGACAATCGCCCGCTATGACTGCGGGGGTGTGATAGACCGTGTATATCACAGTTAATTAGATTATTAAAGTAATGTTGTATAATTACCATAATTGTAGAATTCTTGTACAAGTAGAATTAGAAGTATAGTAGGAATAAAATTTTATATTTGGAGATTGTAACTTGTATATATACCCATTCATTAATGAAAATAATCGAGGAAATTATTTTCTTTCACTCACAGAACTAAGCCCCACACGTTAGCTCCGAGTCATTTTGCTAATGCCTTGCCCCAGGACGAGCTCCGAAGGAAGTCTCAAAACTGTCTTTTAAAACACTGTTTGGTACTGTGATGATTATTTAATCAGTGGAATTCAAAACACCATTAGGATCCTTATTTTCTTTGTAACGATGAAACAAACTTCATAAGAACGTCCAAATCATCATAATTAAATACGGACTAAGCCGAAAGACCAGTATGTGAAATCTATATCCCGAAAACCAACTTATATATATATATATATATATATATATATATATATATATATATATACATACCCATACCAAGGCTGGCAAGGCCATACAAGTCTACAACACACAGGACACCTGTCTACAAGCCTCTAAGGAATAAATGACATCACAAGGACGGGATAGGACCTCGCCATACCTATATGCGTATGCAAAAATACTGTACCACTACCAGATTGCAACTCTAAAACAAATAGAGTGCTCTAAAATTCGCTAAATCCGCAACCAACTAACGTGGTCGTCTCCTTGCCTACGTGAACATACGGGCATGAAACGCAGCGTCCCCCAACAAAAGGGTCATCAGCATGACTGACGTACTGAGTATGTCATGCATGAATAATAGTTTAACCGGGATATAATAACAACAGAAACAGAAACAACTGACCAGCAGTAAATGCCTCTAAGGGTCCTAATACATATGCCTAAATGTTATGCACCATGCAAATGTGGTATACATATAAATATTGGCCACACAAGGGCATATTCCTTCCCATAACCGCCTCTTTGGGCATCAGGTTACATTGGCCACACAAGGACATCACATCATATTGGCCTCTTCGGGCTCTTTTGTGATAGTCTATACCAGCTGCAGGCGGTGTGCGTATATAATGCCTTTCCCTTTTTCCATTCCCCATACATATATATAATGCATACATATAGTAGAGTATATAACTCCTTTGAGGTCAAGGTATGTACATGAATGCGATGCATGAATGACAATAAAACATTCCGAATTTATCGGATGACACAATATCTTTGTACCTTCGGCTAACACTGTGAATATCAATATCTTTTCCATATGCCTCAATAAGGACTTAGGAACATATTTAGACATGGTTTTAACATAGGAATCAATAACATGAATATTCTTAACTACTAGGAGTAGAATAAATTATGGAGCAATATCACAGTTATATTTCATTACATGGAACATGCCAAAAGAAAGAAATAATTTGTCTTAATATACCTCAATACGTGGAGAAGACCTTAACCAACCTAAGAGCTTTGGTTGAGCATAACACGGGATCATAGAAAGGAAAAGAAGCAAGTTTGGTTTTCCAAATGAACGAAATGGGTGGAGTTCTCATTTTGCTTTACTACAAAGAATGAAATGTTAGCATTTAACATTTCTTAAGCACACAGGGGTGCATTTCGTGAATGAAATGTTATCATTTAACAGATGCTTTAGATTAGCATTGAATGAAGGCTTATAATTATGTCTCCCACTTGCCAATTCTTGGCGGTGGAATCATGCAAGTTAACGCCATATACACCCACATTCACGCCTAATCACCTTAGGTGATTTACTCGTAAGCCACCTGTAATATCCAACTAAACATTGTCCCACCTTAAGATTAATTAATCCCATAATTAATCAATCCCACACATAATTTATTTCGTGATCCCAATTAACTTAAATCTTGATGACTTATAAAACCTTCATATCCTCAGTGTCATAATTTTGTGATATGACACTAGTCCATAACCTCTCTGGGGATATACAACTATTATTATTAATCCCCATAGTCACGCTTGTTACGTCCAAAATTATTTCAGGGTTTTATCATTTCATAGACTAATCTTTTTATTAGCATATGTAAATATAACATAAATTCCCCGAGGCTCGGGTCTACTTGCATACGTTTAGGTGCTCAAACTATTGCCCAAAATTATGGGATGTTACATCCTTCCCGCCTTACAAATATTCATCCTCGAATGTTGGGGTGACATATCTAATCCCTGTCGCATAACCAACGAATACAATTGATTTTTCATAGAATCATATATTATCACATACATTACTACATCCATATCAGACTTATAGCATGAAAATAGAATTCACCTTATGCTTTCTTGGAACCTCGACGTTAGTCTGGAATAGGTGTGGATACTTGTGCACCATTTCCTCTTCCGCCTCCCATGTCATTTCTTCCACGTTCTTATTTCACCATAGAACTTTCACAGAGGCTACTTCTTTAGTCCTCAGCTTGCGGACTTATCGATCTAGGATAGCAACATGAACCTTTTCATATGATATATTCTCTGTAACCTGTACATCATCAATCGGTACAATTCAAGAGTCTCCAACACATGCTTTCAATATGGAAACATGGAAGACCGGATGAACAAACTCCAACTCCAAAGGCAAGTCCAACTTATAAGCTACGTGACCACCTCGTTGAATTATGCGATATGGCCCAATATACCTTAGACTGAGCTTTCCTTTCTTTCCGAATTTCATTACGCCCTTCATAGGCGAAATCTTCAAAAATACCCAATCATCAACCTGAAACTCTAAGTCTCACCATCGCACATCTGCGTATGACTTCTGAAGACTCTGAGCCGTTAACAACCGTTCTTGAATAAGCTTCACCTTCTCTATGCTTGGTGTACTAAATCTGGCCTAAATAACTCTGATTCGTCTACCTCGAACTATCTGATAGGAGATCTACATCTCTATCCGTACAACGCCTCATATGGAGCTATTTTAATGGTGGCATGATAGCTGTTATTGTATGGGAACTCAATAAGAGGTAAATGATCATCTCAATTTCCCTTAAAGTCCAATATACAAGCGCATAGCATGTCCTCGTGTGTCTGAATCGTACGCTCGACCTATCCGTCTGTCTGAGGGTGGAAAGTTGTACTAAGATTCACTTGGGTGCCTAAACCTTTCTGAAATAACTTCCAGAGGTTAGTTGTAAACTGTGCACCTTGGTTAGATATAATAGAAATAGGCAAACCACGGAGACGAACAATCTCCTTAACGTACAATTTTGCATAGTCCTCAGCTGTGTAAGTCGTTTTGACTGGCAGGAAATGAGCTAATTTGGTCAGTCTATCAATAATTACCCAGATAGAGTCAAACTTTTGATAAGAACAAGGTAAAACCCATAACAAAATCCATATTAATCATTTCCCATTTCCACATCGGAATATCAATGTTCTGAGTCAAGCCACCGGGCTTTTGGTGCTCTATTTTTACTTGCTGAATATTAGGACACTGAGCTACAAATTCCATCACGCTCCTCTTCATGTCGTTTCACCAATAAATGCTCTTGAGATCATAGTACATCTTAGTAGATCCCCGGTGAACAAAATTTTGTGATCGATGGACCTTCGTCATACTTTTGTCTCATAATCCTGCTATATTGGGAATACACAAAACCTGGGGGTCACTCTCCTATTATATTCGAAGGTTGCAGTTCTCTTTTGCTAAATACCTTTCCCAATCTTCTCTAACAATGGGATCTTCATCATGACGTTTCATTTCTTCCCGTATGAAGGATGACCCTGCTGTATTCTGAGTTATAAGGCTATCACTATCTGAATCCTCAAATCGGACTCTTACTTAGCTAACTGATGCGTTCCTTCAGGTCAACTTCTCTCCTTTTTCACATTAACCCAGTCGCTTGTGGATGAATGATTCTATTGTCCATCTAGCTTTGTTTACTAGTTGGTGTGCTGAAACCTCTTATATTTGTAGTATCTCAATCGTGAACACTTTATGGAAAATATCATCCAATATGATTGAAGTACACGTATCATCACAATTAACTCTTATTCATGGTCTGCAAAGAATCTCTCATTTTGTTCTTCCCCACTACTCATGATTTGAAACAACTCCCTTTCTTTACTTCTTGTGACACTTATTCACTAATTTTCTTACATGTCGTACTCCTCTTGGTATATATTCTTGTATACATATGTAATCTTAAACTTTGCTCCTAACTCCAATCCTTGGTGTTACCAACCCATAAGGGATGAGCTATTAATTTATTCCCTCATTCCGTACATGGAAGATTCTGAAGAATTTTACATCACATGACGTTGACCTACTATATCCAAACCTGGTCGGTATACTTAGATTTAAATTCCTTCACTGGCTTCATGGCTAATTCTTTCCGTCAATGGCGCTTTGGAAAAGATTCCCTCGATCTTGTTAAGATGTAAGCCCATTACTTTATCTATCTCGTAAAACCTTTGATCAGTTCAATAATTCTCATAGATATTTGTATTTTCCAGACATTTTATCTTTCTTATAATTATCTCTTTGACATATATCTTTAATGTCTAACTTGTATCCATAGGCGTCATTGATCCCCTTTAATCTGTTTAGGCGCTAATCTCGAGCTTTACTCATTGTTACTTCTGTTTACATACTTCCTGGACGGTACGACTGCATATGTTGTGGAACCGATGCTTCGTATGTTTAGATCCAATTCACGGTGGTACATGATCCCATGACTTGTCAAGCTTTCTTGTCTTATCATTATTATATCTCCCACCGATCGAGTACTCATTCGTCTTACCTTTACATTTCCATTTCAAATTGCCTTGGGGAAAATCTCTTATCTCTAAGTACCTCTCAACACCAGAGAATCGCCACATTTGGCCGAAGAGTTCCTTATGTCCCTCCTCCACCATTGATCCTTACACCGTTCTAGAATAATCATACCTTTGTGAGACCTGCATAACTATAATCTCATTCACCTTTATCCTTCTTGTTGTAATCCTTCATTCTATTCCTCACTAAGCGGAAAACATTTCTGCCTTAGTACTTAATCATATCATTTCATTCATATTAATTAACTGTTTTCATATTTCCTACCACCATCTTTTGATTGTACCATAATTTTCGTCCTCAATTGCCCCTATTATTATACGGAGGTTACACTCATGAAGCTATTTTGTGTGCTCACCCACTTCTTTGGATATGCTAACCTTTATCTAATATAATAATCCATTTGTTACTTGAGCAAGTTGTGATACTCGTTCTTCACCCCTCTTTTCTTTGCATGACTTGGTGATTTTCAAATCCCAAATGTCCTGGAGCTGCTGCTGAACTTGAAATGAAATTGTTGCTACTTTGCTGAAAATTGAAAAAAAAAGCAGTGGCTGCTATGCTTGTTGTCTAAACCACTGTTATGCTAGAGAGACTTTCCTATGTTGCCATTTTTATTTCCATTTATTGTGGTTGTACCTTGTTATTGCATGTTGCTGCAAATCTCGAGTGAACAGATCATTTCTCGAGTGTTGAACTTTGATAAGTTGTTGCACATCCTGAGAATATGCTACATGTCAAGGCTATCTGACTGCTTCTGTTTTGAATCCACTGTTGCTGCATCTTCTTGCTACACTTTGGTAGTTTAATGATGCACATGCTGCTGCATTTTGTTCTCTGTTGCTATGGCTCAATTATTGTACCTTCTAGCATTTTTGTGGCTATGCTTGATATACTGCTGCTCTCTGAATTTCTTTCCCTCTGATGCTTCTGTAAAAGTTGCAACTTGACTACAAGACGGTCGCGGCGGTCTCACTCAACCTTTACAACTTTGACTCAGAGATATCGACATCTTTGAACCCTTTAAGTATCGTCGATCCCTGACTAATAAATTCCTTCGGTTATAAGCTCCCTGACTCCCCAAGGGGCCTATCTCTATCAAATGCTTCAGGATGAGGTCGTTCCTGAGAGGCAACCAATTGATTCAATACCTGCACCGGTCTCCTTACATCCTAATCAGTCGGAGCCGGTGGTAGGAATGACGGTACATGAGACTTACTCAAATCCTCTGGTGCTACAGGATTCGCCGATCCCTGGGAAAACAACTTACACATAACCCCTAATGGATCTGTCTCAATGGAGAGAATACCACTTGTATTTACACTCAATCCAACTTCAATACCCCTGCTAATCATAATCCTTCTGGAAGAAGGTATTGCTGTAATCATAAATACGATAAGGTCTATAGGAAAAATTCTTACAATCTTTTTCGTTCCGATGCTTAGTACTTCCTTTACCTTACTAAACATTTTGCTTTCCAGGCTTGCATTATCTCTTCCATATTTCGTATATAAGTGAGACAACTTCTCATAATCTCAAAGTTTAATAATAATAATGCCCCTTCTGGCGTATCAATTGTCTTGGTATAAATCGCTCATTTATTGGCTACGAGTATAAACTAACCGAAGTCTTTTTGCTAACCGGCATTACTGAAATCGTAACATGCACGAGTTAAACTCGAATTCTCAAAACTCAGCTCTACTGCACTATTTATGATATGAAAGAATGGAAACCATCCCTAAATGCCTAGCAGCCTCCTATTTATAAGTATGGTACACAACATATCCATAAACAAGACTCTACTAGACACGACCTGTAGATTCCCTAGGATAAACATGCTCTGAAACCAAATTTGTCACGACCCAAACTGTAGGGCCGCGATGGGCACCCGGATCCCATCCACTGGGTACTACCAATCGTACATCCAACACCTAATCATAATTAAATACGGACTAAGCCGAAAGACCAGTATGTGAAATCTTTATCCAGAAAACCCACTTATATATATATACATACCCATACCAAGGCCGACAAGGCCATACAAGTCTACTACACACAGAACACCTATCTACAAGCCTCTAAGGAATACATGACATCACAAGGACGGGACAGGACCCCGCCATACAAATAAGCGTATGCAAAAATACTGTACCACGACCAGATTGCAACTCTGAAACAAATAGAGTGCTCCAAAATTTGCTAAATCCGCAACCAACTAACGTGGATTGTCTCCTTGCCTACGTGAACATGCGGGCACGAAATGTAACATCCCCGACAAAAGGGATGTCAGTACGACAGATGTACTGAGTATGTCAGGCATAAACAATAGTATAACAGGGATAAAATAACAACAGGAATAGAAACAGAAATAGCTGACCAACAGTAAATGCCTCTGAGGGTCCTAATATATATGCCTAAATGTTATGCACCATGCAAATACGGTATACATATAAATATTGGCCACACAAGGGCATCTTCCTTCGCATAACCTCCTCTTTGGGCATCAGGTTATATTGGCCACACAAGGGCATCACATCATATTAGCCTCTTTGGACTCTTTTGTGATAGTCTGTACCAACTGCAGGTGGTGTGCGTATATAACGCCTTTCCCTTTTTCCATTCCCCATACATATATATAATGCATACATATAGTAGAGTATATAACTCCTTTGAGGTCAAGGTATGTACATGAATATGATACATGAATGACAATAAAACATTTTGAATTTATCGAATGACACAATATACTTGTACCTTCGACTAACACTGTGAATATCAATATATTTTCCGTATGCCTCAAAAAGGACATAGGAACATATTTAAACATGCTTTTAACATAGGAATCAATAACATGAATATTCTTAACTACTAGGAGTAGAATAAATTATGGAGCAATATCAAGGTTATATTTCGTTACATGGAACATGACAAAAGAAAGAAATAATTTGCCTTAACATACCTCAATACGTGGTGAAGACCTTAACCAACCTAAGAGCTTTGGTCGAGCATAACACGAGATCATAGAAAGGAAAAGAAGCAAGTTTGGTTTTCTAAATGAACGAAATGGGTGGAGTTCTCATTTTGCTTTACTACAAAGAATGAAATGTTAGCATTTAACATTTCTTAAGCACATAGGGGTGCATTTTGTGAATGAAATGTTAGCATTTAATAGATGCTTTAGATTAGCATTGAATGAAGGCTTATAATTATGTCTCCCACGTGCCAATTCTTGGCGGTGGATTCATGCAAGTTAACGCCACACACACCCACATTCACGCCTAATCACCTTAGGTGATTTACTCGTAAGCCACATGTAATATCCCACTAAACATTGTCCCACCTTAAGATTAATTAATCCCACAATTAATCAATCACACACATAATTAATTTTGTGATCCCAATTAACTTAAATCTTGATGACTTATAAAACCTTCATATCCTCAGTGTCATAATTTTGTGATATGACACTAGTCCAAAACCTCTCTGGGGATATACAACTATTATTATTAATCCCCATCGTCACGCTTGTTACGTCCAAAATTATTTCAGGGTTTTATCATTTCATATACTAATCTTTTTATTAGCATATATAAATATAACATAAATTCTCCGAGGCTCGAGTCTACTTGCATACGTTTAGGTGCTCAAACCATTGCCCGAAATTATGGGATGTTACAGAATGCTAGATCGGAAGAATATGAACTTCCGCAATAGCTTGATGCTTTAAATAAATGGACTATTTCATTTCTTGCCACTAAGGAAATTTATAATTTTGAAAATTTAAGAAATCACCATGTTATTAAGACTATTGAAGAATCTGTCCAAATGGATAATCAAGAAAAGACTATACAGTTATTTTCTGATACTGATATTGAAAGATATCAAAAATTGCATTATAAGTTTTTGCATATTGGATTAGTGCAAATTGCATTTGAACCTTTAACTTTAAAGGGTTTACCTGAAAGTTTTACGACTGTTTTAAGAGATGCTAGAAATTTAAATTGGAAACAATCTCTTATGGGTGCTATGCAATCTAGTCTGGCTTATGGACCAGTTTATTTTGATGTCAGACCAAATCTTACTTTATCTTTGTCTGATCCAAATATTTTCCATGCTTTAACCTTATATGTAAAAGCTCATGGTTATAATTATATGCCTGAAATAGAAGTTATGTGCATATGTTATTGTATCTATTTTCATGTGTTAGACACCATGAATCCTAATTGTAAGATTATGGATAATAAGAGAAATAGACAGATGGTTCTTATAGAAACCAACCTAGCCAAAAGGTCTAAGATAACGATTAGAAGACCTATTAGTTGGGATGAAATAAATTATCCAGAAGATTGGCTAATAGAGAAGGCAATCCCTGTCCAACCTAGGATAGACACTTGGATTGCTCATGTAGTTCAAACTACTGATGGAGATATCCATCTCCAATTCGCTATACAACCACCTAAATTAGGTAGATCGATGCCATCTCATTATTACATCTTTCATCTCGATGACATTCCCAAACCTTCTACTGCTAGAGCGTTAACTTCTCAGGTTAATGAAGACCTTTATAAGATTACCACTCCATCAGAAATCTCTCAGGATGAGAAGATTGATAAAATAAAGAAAGGAGATAACCAAATTCTTGTAGGAATTAACACAGATCCTACTCCCAACGAAATGGGATTTACTGATTATTTTAAGGATGGATAGCGACCATATTCGTGCTTCTCCTCTGGATTATAGTCCAGGTTCAGGTCTGAGAAAAATTATTTCGAAAGACTTTCTTAGTGAAGATTACTATCTGTTTAGAAGATTTTTTTTTTCATTTTTCTCTGAGAAAGAACAATGTTCTATTCGAGATCGATTTTATCTTACTAATAACTGTAGATTCACAGGTCAGCTTAAAGCGTGGTGGGATAATTATCTTACACCAGACCAAAAAACTTCTATTCATAATGTTGTAAAGCAAAAGGGTAATGAGGTCCAACCTTATGCAGTTTTTACTCTCGTTCTAACCATTTTAGATCACTTTACATGTAATTATTCAACCAATTATGATAATATCAGAACTCTTCTGCAAAACCATAGGTACCCCACATTAACTTCATTTAGGTGGTATAAAGATGTTTTCCTTAGCAGAGTGTTAAACCTCCCAGAAGTCAATAGTAGTTTCTGGAAAGCCAGATTTATAGATGGCCTTCCCTCTCTTTTTGCAGAAAAGATTAAGAGAACCCTAAGAAAGGATTCAAGAGATTCTCAGATCCAATGAGATCTTTATTCTTACGGTCAGCTAATAGCCAAATGCATGGAAGAAGGATTAGCTCTATGCAATGATCTAAAATTATAGAAACATCTTAAAAAGCATAAATTGACAGAGAAGACCCAATTAGGGAAATTCTACCAGCAGTTCGCATTCGATCAACCGACCTCTCACCAGAATGGGAAAAAGAGGAAAAATCCGGTTAAACTCCATAAAAGACAGTACTATGACAAGTACAAATCTGACTCTTAGAAGAAGTATGCTGCAAAGAAAAGAGCCAATAATGCAAAAAAGGGTTATATCCCTAAGAGAGAGAAAAAGTCTCCTACATGTTATGCATGTGGTGAAAAGGGACTTTACGCCAATAGGTGTAAGAAGAAGAAGATCGACAAGATCAAGAATCTTAATATAGATGAAAGCATTAAAGATGCTTTGATGAAAATTGTTGTCTCATCAGATGAGTCAAATGACTCATATGAGATTATGAGTTCAGACTAATAAGATCCTTAATCCTCCTCTACATAAGAAGAAGCTCCTTGCACCTGCATTTCGAAAGATAAATGTCAGGCCATCAAGGATAATGAAGAAACTGATGATGAGTTTTATAAACTTCAAGCTCAATTCTCCAGTTGCAGTAAATATGTCATTAGTGGAGAAGAAGTCAGTGACCTGCTGGATAATATTCAGGACAAAGCTCAGAAAGCACAGGTCATCGAAGCTTTGTTCATTTCTTGAGAAAAGGACAAAGTTCCACTCAATATCATATCAAGGATTGATCCAGCTTATAACTTTTCTGTAGTTCTTCAGGAATTATAGAAGAAGAGGAGTCCTAATAGTCCTCTAACAATCCAGGAACTGAAAACTGAGATCCAGGATCTGAAAACAGAGCTAGCTCTACTACGACAGCATTACGCTACCTTAGATGGTAGACTTACTTTGTTAGAATCAGGACATGCTAGTCATACTCATATTCCAGATACTCCTATAGAGTTAGGTTATACTCCTATACTCGACCAACCAGCTACCTCTGGTAGTCCAAATGAGGCAGACTTCATGGGAGCCATTAATTTGTATTCCCGCCAAAGATGGATTATCTGTATTAATTTATTAATTAATAGAGGTATCATATATAGATATGTCCCTACATTGATTGATTCAATGGAAGATCTTAATTGCATTAGAGAAGGACTAATCTCTACTAAATACTTTACCAAGACTACTAGTAGAGTAAGTGGTGCAGATGGGAGCAAATTAGATGACTCCTACAAATTATCAAGTGCCCATGTTTGCCATGATAGAATGTGTATTGAATACTCTTTCGTCTTAGTAAAGAATTTGGCCCATGATATAATCTTAGGCATACCTTTTATTAATGGTCTAATGCCTCTTACACATATTGATGATAAGGTTTTCACGGGTACCTTTGAGAATAAATTAATTACTTTCCATTGGGTTCCTGCATCAACAGTAAGCCTTGTTAATCTTCTTAAGAAGATTATTATTCAAAGAATTCTTCAGCTCCAGGCTTATTATCCGGGAACGATGTGATCTCAGCAGTGCTGGTTGCAATAAGGATATTCATAATACATCCTGTTCTTTCCTTCTGGCAAAGGATTGTATAAATTTTCTACATATTGATTCATTAGAATCCAAGGATCATTTGGATAATTCTTATCTTCGTGATGTAGGTAGAGAATTGTCTCTTCATGACCCTTGACCAAATATTGGTCTCTGCTTTTTTTCTCCGATTGTTGGAGTTTTTCGGCATATGAGCCTTGTCGTTGGCTACTAGAAGAGCCTTATTTTTCTACGATTATTACTCTTGGAATATTGGAAATATTATTTCCAGTGGAACTAGATTTACCAGGGCCTCGACCCGAACTTCTGCCTCTTCTTATGGCTCTACCCCTATTAGGAGTAGGTGGTGTCCATTCTGGATGCATCTTATTCCTGCATATATTCACGAGTAAGAAAGTCATGGAGTGAATTATCTTCCCCTTTAAGATATTGAATTTCAAAATCAAATGGGCCTACCATCGTTCAAACATTTGTTTGGATACATCATGTTTATAATCTTTCTGAAACATGAATTTGGTTGCATTGCAGTCTGTTCTTATTAAGAACTTTGTGTTATAAAGATCATCCTGGAATTTCAGGACGCACTTAACTATAACAAGGATTTCTTTAGCTATAGTAGCATAGTTTTTTTACTATGATTCCATTTTCTGAATGGTATCGAACAAGATACTCTCGTTTGGTTTGGAGATTTATTTGTTTAAGTATCCCACCATAACCGATGTCTGAAGCATCAGTCTCAATGATCTTTCCCCAATTTGGGTTAGCAAGCATAAGACATGGCAAAGCTTGCACATTCTTCTTAATCTTTTGTACTGCTTCCGTGTGTGCATTTGTCCAAGGAGCGGCAGTTTTTTTCAACCTATCATATAAGATGGCTGCATCCACAGATAAATTCTTGTAGTAAGGAGAAATATAATTTAGACTCCTTAAAAACCTTTGTAATTGATTTTATCAAGAATTTCATCAGGAAATTTAGAAGCAAGTTCTATACTCCTAGTAATAGGAACAATTTTCCCCTGTTCAGTATTATGACCAAGAAATTGAACTTTTGTTTGGAAAATATTCATTTTGGGTTTTGATATAACCAAACCATTTGAAATAATAATTTTCTTAAAAAATTCAAGATGCTTGATACGATCTTGTATATTTTTTGAAAAGACTAATATGTCATATATGTAAACAATGATAAAATCACTATATGAAGTAAAAATATCATTCATGACATGCTGAAATTCTGATGGAGCATTTTTTAGCCCAAAAGGCATGACATTTCATTCATAATGTCCGAATGGGACTGTAAAAGTAGTTTTATACCTATTAGAATTATCGACTTGTATCTGCCAAAAACGTGATTTTAAATCAAAATTTGAAAATATGTTAGACTAGTATAACCTGTCAAGCAAGTCCTTTTTATTAGGAATTGGATATCTAATCCATTTTAAAACCTTATTCAATGGTTTATAATTGATAACTAATATGGGAACTCCTCAGCATTCTTATTAACATAGAACGATGTACAACTCCATGGAGAGCTTGAAGGTCGAATTAATCTTTTCTCTATTAGGGTTGCAATTTCCTTTTTGCACACCTCTAAATATTCCGTATTCATCTGGCAAGGCCTAGCCTTGGTCGGAATATTATGTTCATGGAATCTTTCTTCATAAGGAATACTAACAATATGTTTTTTCCTGTTTCAAAAAGCAGTAGGTAAATCATTGCAAATAGAAATAGAAAAATCATGTTTTATTCCTTTTATCTTATCCTGTAATTTTGGATTTGCCAATTGGTCGATGATATTATAAATCATTAACTATTGTTGTAGATAATAAAGATGTTGTCTTTTATTCTGCACAAGATTAACAAGGCTTACTGTTGATGCAGGAACCCAATGGAAAGTAATTAATTTATTCTCAAAGGTACCCGTGAAAACCTTATCATCAATATGTGTAAGAGGCATTAGACCATTAATAAAAGGTATGCCTAAGATTATATCATGGGCCAAATTCTTTACTAAGACGAAAGAGTATTCAATACACATTCTATCATGGCAAACATGGGCACTTGATAATTTGTAGGAGTCATCTAATTTGCTCCCATCTGCACCACTTACTCTACTAGTAGTCTTGGTAAAGTATTTAGTAGAGATTAGTCCTTCTCTAATGCAATTAAGATCTTCCATTGAATCAATCAATGTAGGGACATATCTATATATGATACCTCTATTAATTAATAAATTAATACAGATAATCCATCTTTGGCGGGAATACAAATTAATGGCTCCCATGAAGTCTGCCTCATTTGGACTACCAGAGGTAGCTGGTTGGTCGAGTATAGGAGTATAACCTAACTCTATAGGAGTATCTGGAATATGAGTATGACTAGCATGTCCTGATTCTAACAAAGTAAGTCTACCATCTAAGGTAGCGTAATGCTGTCGTAGTAGAGCTAGCTCTGTTTTCAGATCCTGGATCTCAGTTTTCAGTTCCTGGATTGTTAGAGGACTATTAGGACTCCTCTTCTTCTATAATTCCTGAAGAACTACAGAAAAGTTATAAGTTTGGATCAATCCTTGATATGATATTGAGTGGAACTTTGTCCTTTTCTCAAGAAATGAACAAAGCTTCGATGACCTCGTGCTTTCGAGCTTTGTCCCGAATATTATCCAACGGTCACTGACTTCTTCTCCACTAATGACATATTTACTTGCAACTGGAGAATTGAGCTTGAAGTTTATAAAACTCATCATCAGTTTCTTCATTATCCTTGATGGCCTGACATTTATCTTTCGAAATGCAGGTGCAAGGAGCTTCTTCTTATGTAGAGGAGGATTAAGGATCTTATTAGTCTGAACTCATAATCTCATATGAGTCATTTGACTCATCTGATGAGACAACAATTTTCATCAAAGCATCTTTAATGCTTTCATCTATATTAAGATTCTTGATCTTGTCGATCTTCTTCTTCTTACACCTATTGGCGTAAAGTCCCTTTTCACCACATGCATAACATGTAGGAGACTTTTTCTCTCTCTTAGGGATATAACCCTTTTTTGCATTATTGGCTCTTTTCTTTGCAGCATACTTCTTCTAAGAGTCAGATTTGTACTTGTCATAGTACTGTCTTTTATGGAGTTTAACCGGATTTTTCCTCTTTTTCCCATTCTGGTGAGAGGTCGGTTGATCGAATGCGAACTGCTGGTAGAATTTCCCTAATTGGGTCTTCTCTGTCAATTTATGCTTTTTAAGATGTTTCTATAATTTTAGATCATTGCATAGAGCTAATCCTTCTTCCATGCATTTGGCTATTAGCTGACCGTAAGAATAAAGATCTCATTGGATCTGAGAATCTCTTGAATCCTTTCTTAGGGTTCTCTTAATCTTTTCTGCAAAAAGAGAGGGAAGGCCATCTATAAATCTGGCTTTCCAGAAACTACTATTGACTTCTGAGAGGTTTAACACTCTGCTAAGGAAAACATCTTTATACCACCTAAATGAAGTTAATGTGGGGTACCTATGGTTTTGCAGAAGAGTTCTGATATTATCATAATTGGTTGAATAATTACATGTAAAGTGATCTAAAATGGTTAGAACGAGAGTAAAAACTGCATAAGGTTGGACCTCATTACCCTTTTGCTTTACAACATTATGAATAGAAGTTTTTTGGTCTGGTGTAAGATAATTATCCCACCACGCTTTAAGCTGACTTGCGAATGTTGCAGTTATCATCTTAACGATATGAGCTTCAATTTGGTTATTACCTTTGGCTTCTGCAACATACATGATAATTTTGTGGCATGTCCTGAATATTTTACTACAACGCCACCATCTATGTTCCATTCAACAATTTCTGTACCGCTATAAGTGGTAGGCTCATTCTTATAGGCTTGTTCTTCGATTAGAACATCTATAGGTGTAGGGCTCGGATAGTAGTAATTTTCCAAATTGAACTTGGGTTTCCATTTACCCTTTCTCATTGCAGCAATTTGTGCTTCGTTATCGGACTCAGATAACTTATCTGTACTAATCATTGTAATAGCAGATGTAAAACCATCAGGTGGAGAAAATTTCAACTTGTTTTGAAATTGATAGAGTAATTTCCCTAGATTCCCTGCTTATGGTTCTGTGGTCTTTTTTCCCAGGAAAATTCCTTCTATTGAAGGAGGAGGATGGGTGTTAGCTGGAATCTCGATAGGCTTTGGAGGCTAGTTATCAACATCAAGCTTGACACGTTGGCTCTCTATAAGAGATCTGAGCTTGTCTACCTTGTTATGTAATAAGCTCATCGGTTCACTAATAACATTAAGATGGATATTGGTGTGGTTATGTTGTTTGAACAGATTGTTGATATGATCAATAGTAAGACCATTATGAAGGGTCTGATGTATCAGATTCATAAAAGGTTGGGCTTGTAAATCATTGTTACTTTGGTCCTTCTTTAATGAAAATGGTTCATCTGGAGGGTATATACTCCTAAGGACTTTTTTGGAATCCAAATTCCATTGTCTTTCAATAACATTGATATTGAGTAGAGCATAGTCTTCGACAAACCATCTAACAAAAGGTTTATAATCCTGCTTGATTTTCAACTCATCATAAAATTGATCTCTAATAGAATATTGTTCTTTCTAAGAGAAAAATGAAAAAAATAATCATCTAAAAAGATAGTAATCTTCAATAAGGAAGTCTTTCAAAATAATTTTTCTCAGACCTACAGGAATTTGGTTATCTCCTATCTTTATTTTATCAATTTTCTCACCCTGAGAGATTTCTGATGGAGTGGTAATCTTATAAAGGTCTTCATTAACCTGAGAGGTTGACGCTCTAGCAATAGAAGGTCTGGGAATGTCATCGAGAGGAGAGATGTAATAATGAGATAACATCGATCTACCTAATTTAGGTGGTTGTGTAGCGAATTGGAGATGGATATTTTCATCAGTAGTTTGAACTACATGAGCAATCAGAGTGTCTATCCTAGGTTGGACAGGGATTGCCTTCTCAATTAGCCAATCTTCTGGGTAGTCTATTTCATTCCAACTAATAGGTCTTCTAGTCGTTATCTTAGACCTTTTGGCTAGGTTGGTTTCTATAAGAACCGTTTGTCTATTTCTCTTATCATCCATAATCTTACAATTAGGATTCATGGTGTCTAACACATGAAAATAGATACAATAACATATGCACATAACTTCTATTTCAGGCATATAATTATAACCATGAGCTTTTACATATAAGGTTAAAGCAAGCAAAAATTTGGATCAGACAAATATAAAGTAAGATTTGGTCTGACATCAAAATAAACTGGTCCATAAGCCAGACTGAATTGCATAGCACCCATAAGAGATTGTTTCCAATTTAAATTCTTAGCATCTCTTAAAACAGTCGTAAAATTTTCAGGTAAACCCTTTAAAGTTAAAGGTTTAAATGCAATTGGCACTAATCCAATATGCAAAACTTTATAATGCAATTTTTGATATCTTTCAATAGCAGTATCAGAAAATAATTGTATAGTCTTTTCTTGATTATCCATTTGGACAGATTCTTCAATAGTCTTAATAACATGGCGATTTCTTAAATTTTCAAAAATAGCGAAATTATAAATTTCCTTAGTGGCAACAAATGGAATAGTCCATTTTCTTTAAGAATCAAGCTATTGCAGAAGTTCATATTCTTCTGATCTAGCATTCTTAATGCTATGTTTATAATTTCTGAAAATATTCATGATTATGAAAATACTGTCTGTGAATACTCTTTAAAAATATGACTCTGATACCATTAGCCATTATGTGACCTTGGCAAGGCCTCATTAGCCATTAGGTGACCTTGGCCAGGCCTAAAAAAGATCTTTATTAAAATAAGTAATAATATTAAGAATAGAACAAAACAAAAGAAATCTACAACCAAGATGGACGAACAATACTTTTCATAAATAGATATTTTAATCTGAGTATATTCCAACAGTTATACATAGATCAATACGAAAAATGGCCCATGAAAATGCCTTATGCCTAACCATGACGGCGGCTTAAAGGGCACTCCGTACGACAAAAGCAAATTGTTAGAATACCTCAGGACCCATGGTGATATGTACTTATCCTTCCCGGAATTTTAGTGTAGACTTCTATTTCATTCACCGTTGATATCTTTAATGCGGCCAAACTTGTTTCGGCTATTGGGCACATCAAGGAAACAAGATGGACAAGACTACTCCGAACAGACCCAAGTAGAGAGATCCAAATTTGATATGCGGTTATCATGGAACTCACAGTCACCGGATGGAGAATTGTCGTCAGTTGAGGGATGAAGTAGCCTGGTTGTTGAAAAATAGCCATCTACGCGATATTTTGAGTAATCGAGCAAAGGGAAACTACAGAAGTAGAGAAAAAACAAGCAGGCTGATCCGGTTGAACCCCAATATATCATCAACATTATTATCGGTGGGATGGATATTCCGAAGGGGTCTTTCATGACCGGAAAGAAGATGAAATTCTCAATAACTCGGGAGAAGAGATCTAGAGATTACATACCATAGGAAACAATATCTTTCAATGATGAAGACGTAGAGGTCATCATTCAACCTCACAATGATGCGTTGGTAATCTCTGTCTTTATCAATAAATTTTAGCTTAAGAATATTTTAATTGACCCAGGTAGCTCGGCTAACATTATCCAATGGAAGGTGGTAGAGCAGTTAAGGCTGTTAGACCAAATTGTACCGGCATCCTGAGTTCTCAATAGATTCAACATGGCAAATGAGACTATAAAAAGGGAAATCACTCTTCTAGTCAATGCAGACGGGACAATTCGGCAAATGAAGTTTTATATCATTGAAGGCAAAATAAGGTACAATGCACTATTCGGCAAGCCTTGGATACATGACATAAAGGTCGTACCTTCGACCTTGCACATGATGCTTAAATGCCCAACTCCAGAGGGAATTAAGACAGTTCGAGGAGAGCAACTGGCAACAAGGGAGATGTTCGCGGTAGAGGAGTCGGTGCAAGCACCGAAAGAAGTGAAGGATGTGAGTAAAGGAAAAGAGGTCAAATAGCAATCACAGGATTTGGGCTCGTCAAATCCGAAGAAAGAAGAGGGAGAAAAGGTAGATTACAAGGAAGAAGAGGATTACTATCGTGTCCCAATGTCATTTGTGCATTTTCGGATGATTCAAATGCTACAAAGTCGACTATAGAAGAACTAGAGCAAGTCATCCTGTTCGTACATCTGCCAAATAGAAAGGTATACCTAGGCACCGTGTTATCCTTGGAGGTCAGGCTTAAATTGATTAAATTTCTTAAAGCTAACGTCGATTACTTTGTCTGGTCCCACTTAGACATGACATGTATTCCACTGGAGATTATGACTCACAAATTGAGTTTAGACTTAAGTTTCTCTCCGGTGAAGCAAATAGGAGATCAATGGCCGATTACAAGCATAAGTTCATCAAGGAGGAGGTAACAAAACTTTTAAATACAGGTTCCATTCGGGAGGTAGAATATTCAGATTGATTAGCAAACGTAGTTGTCATACTTAAGAAAGGAAATAAATTAAGAATGTACATAAATTTTAAAGATTTAAATGAAGCATTCCCAAAAGATTCTTTTTCTTTGCCGCACATCGATCGAATGATTGATGCAACGGCGGGGCATGAGATGCTGAGTTTTCTTGACGCTTACTCCGAGAATAACCAAATCAGGATGAATCCAAAGGATCAAGAGAAAATATTTTTTATAACTAGATACGAGACTTACTACTATAACGTAATGTCATTTGGTTTAAACGCTGGAGCAACATACCAACGCTTAGTTAATTGCATGTTCGAGGACCAAATAGGTAACACAATGGAAGTTTATATTGATGATATGCTAGTTAATTCCCTGGAGATAGAGGACCATTTAAAGCATTTATAGGAAACATTTGACATACTCCGGAAGTACAATATAAAGCTGAATACATAGAAGTGTACTTTTGGAGTTGGCTCGGTAAAGTTCTTGGATTTCTTGGTTTTAAACAGAGGAATAAAGATCAATCCATATAAGATCAAAGCTATCAGGGAAATTTTAGAGGTGCTTGAGGATGTGAAGGCGGTGCAAAGACTCACTAAAAGACTGACCGCCCTAAGTAGATTTATATCTCAATCCTCGGAGAAATGCCATAGGTTCTTCTCTTTGTTAAAAAATAAGAATGATTTCGAATGGACTCCGGAATGCCAACAAATGTTGAGAGATCTGAAGAAGAACTTGTCTAGTCCGCAATTATTGCATAAATCGAAGGCGGATGAGCAACTGTTTTTGTATCTTGTGGTGTCTGAAGTAGATATATGTGTTGTTTTAATTCGAGAAGAAAAAGGTACTCAGTTTCCTATTTATTATGTGAGTAGAATGTTAGATAGTGCAGAAACTAGGTATCCTCACTTAGAAAAATTGGCATTAGCATTAATAACGGTTGCTACAAAATTGAGACCATACTTTCAATGTCATCTTATATGTGTAGTAACAACTTATCAACTAAAAAATATAATGCATAAACTGGAACGGTTCGGCAGGTTAGCCAAGTGGGCGGTAGAACTTAGTGGACATGACATAGATTACAAGCCAATAACAGCTATAAAAGTCTTAGGTTTTAGCAGACTTCATAGCATATTTTACACCCGGAATGATTCCCGAGGTATAAAAAGAACTTCTACTTACCTCGGGAGCAACTTCGGGGATTTGGACCTTGTATATAGAAGGAGCTTCAAACGTACAAGGGTTCGAATTAGGGGTGGTATTGAAAACACATGCGGGGGACGTTATTAGGCAGTCGATAAGAATTATGAAATAGACTAACAATGAAGCCTCGTATGAGGCTATGATTACATGTCTAGAATTGGCAAGAAGCTTGGGAGCAGAAGTCATCGAAGGAAAATGTGACTCACTCCTAGTTGTTAATAAAGTGAACGATGTGTTCGAGGTGAAAGAAAAGAGAATGCAAAAATACTTGGAGAAAATTCAAGTTTTGTTACATCGGTTCAAAGAATGGACCGTAGAGTATGTGTCACGAGAGAAAAACAATGAGGCGGATGCATTGGAAAATTTGGGGTCTTCTGTGGAAGCTGAGGAGTTTAATTCTGGTACCGTGGTGTAGTTATTGAACTCCGCAATTGAGTATGGCCACACCGAGGTGAATACCATAAGCTTAACTTAAGACTAGCGGAATAAGCATATTGACTACCTACGGGATGGAAAGTTGCATGCTGATCCGAAGGAGTCAAGGGCTCTCCGTACAAAGGCTGCTAGGTTTTGCATGGTCTATGGCCAGTTATACCGAATGTCCTTTTATGGTCCTTTGACAAGGTTTTAAGGACTCGGGGAAACTGATTATGTGATACACGAGGTTTACAAGGGGACTTGTGGCAATAGGTTAGGAGCAGAATTATTGGTTTGAAAACTGATCACGGTTGGGTATTATTGGTCTCAGATGGAAGAAGACACAAAGAACCTTGTCCGAAAGTGTGATGAATGTCAAAGGCACACACCAATGATTCACCAACCGGCAGAATTAATGCATCCGATGTTGTCTCCGTGGCCATTCATGAAATGGGGGATGGATATTGTCGGACCAGTCCTATGGCACCAAAAAGGTACGCTTCATTTTGTTTATGACTGACTATTTTTCTAAGTGGATTGAAGCACAAGCCTTCAAGAAGGTTAGAGAAAAAAAAAGACATCAATTGTTTTTGGGATCACATCATTCGTCGGTTTGGCATACCGACGGAGATTACTTGCGACAATGGGCGTCAGTTCATTGGGAAGAAGGTGAATGAGTTTCTTGAAGGGTTTAAAATCAAGAAGATAATGTCGACTTTGTATCACCCGAGTGCAAATAGACAAGCAGAGTCAACAAACAAAACTATCATTCAAAACTTGAGGAAAAGGGAATAAAAAGGTAAGTGGAAAGAAATTCTACCGGAGGTGTTATGGGCATACAAAACGACACCAAAATCTAGCACCAGGGAGACACGTTCTCTTTGGTTTACGGCACAGAAGCATTAATTCTGGTGGAAATGAGGGAGCGAAGCTTAAGGTTCAGACTTGCAACCGAGGAGTCGAATAACAAAGCAATGGCAGTCAAGTTGGACTTAACAGATGAACACCGTGAGTTAGCATTGTTACGGCTTGTGGCTCAAAAGAAAAGAATGGGAAGATACTACAACTAGAGGACTAATCTTAGACACTTTTAAGTAGGGAAATTGGTTCTATGAAAATTAACCCTCAACACCAAAAATCCCAATAAAGGAAAATTGGGCATGAACTAGGAAGGTCCCTACAAAGTGTCAGGAATAACCGGTAAAGGATTGTACCAAATTGAATCAATATTATTGGTAAGGTATGTGTTCGGTTAATTATTTAGACTTTATTTGTTTTAATATTGCTAACTTTTGCAGGGGAAAAGTCAGAGGCATCGTGCAAAAACCAGAGAGTTAGAATTAGGTATGAAAACACGTGTTGCACTCTTTTTCCCTTAGCACGGTCTTTATCCCGAAAAGGGTTTTTCGGCATGTTTTTTAATGAGGCAACAATATAAAGCGTGTTACTAAATAAATCGGACAAAACACTGGGGATTGCCCGACAGGTGAAGATCAAGTAGTGTTTAAATTCTCATTCTTCAAATACAAACACTAGGGGATTGCAATACCATCGGGCCCTCGAATGAGAAGTGAAGAAGTTCAGTGATATTTGGCACAAATATCTTATCCTTGGTTTATTAGCACATTCACCATACCTCTTGCATTGGATTTGCTATAATTGAGCTTATGTTGTAGTATTTGTATTTTTAGACTCCACAAGGTAGACTTGATGAATTCCGAGCATTTTTACGATGATTTTGGAGAATTTCAGGATGAAACTAAATAACTAAAGAGATGCGCGATACCCTCGCGTCGCATGAGTGTTGCGAGTGCACATAAAAAGTACACAGATTGGCCACATAAGCGGCACCTCATCGCAGGGGTGCCACACGTCAATAAAATATAGATGAGTTTTCCTTCTTGTGCGGCACCTCCGCATCGCATGGGTGCCGCAAGACGGCGTCATCTTTTCCTATTTTGAACAAAATTTGGTCTACTTAGTTTAGTTTTAACCTAGACTATAAATAGATGTTTTTATCAATGTAAATGGCATGCTAGGATATTGTTGAGACTTGTAAGCCGCCCTTATTGCTTTCCTTTTGGTTTTCTTATTTTCTATCCATAAACCCTAGGTTATTTCATGAATTCTTTAGTCATTCTTCGAATCATGAGTAGCTAATCGCCTTAATTTCTAGGGTTATGCCAAAGACATGAATGTTGGTTTACTGATAGTTTTGAGTATTAAATTTCCATTATTGGGTTGCTTATTTTTCTTGAGCTTAATTATTTGATTAATTTGTTGAAGACTATCTGTGATGTGTGAGTTGGACTTGAAAGCGGGAATTCACGTACTTAATATGAATAAATAGAGTTTGTTCATATTTACACGTTTTGCTACTAAGGATAGAAATATACCTTTTAGCCCTACTTAGTTGTATACTGAGTTTTAAATACATTTTTGTTACCTCTAGCGATCATAGAATTTTTAACATTATAGTAGCATCTACAAGCTTGTGAGTAGTCTGAAACGATATCATAAAGTTAAAATCAACCCATCAACTAGTAACCTAGGAAATAGAAATAAGTAGAACTATCAAAAGAATTGGATTGTCGAAAAGCCGTGACCCTAGATTCCATCACCATTTGATAAATCTTACAGTCTTAGTCTCAATCGTCTCAGTCACAAAAATATCCAATTGTTACTTATTTCTTTTTGTAGTAGTTAGTTTCACAAAATACCTTGATCGATACTCTCTTGGATCGTTACGAATGAGTTTAAATTAGAAAAGCAGTAGAAAAGTACAAGTCCCTATGGATACGATATATGGACTTCACAATCCTATATTACTTTTCAACTGCGTATACTTGCGTGTGCGTTTGAGAGCAATAATTTTTTGATGCCATTGCAGGGGACTTAGAAAAATTTACTGTTTTTCTAATTTGAGTTTGTTTTTCTATTCAAGTCTTTACTCTTTTCGTCGATTTACTTGTGCAGTCTCAGGTTATTTCTTTTGTTTATGCCAAGCACTAGAAGTCAAGGAAAACCGTTAGCTGATTTTGATCCCGAAATTGAAATAACTTTACACGGGCAGAAAAATCTGGCGGATGAAGAAGCTCGATGTGCACTTGAGCTAGCGGAAAGAGCAGATAATAGAGAAATGAATATTGTGAGACATGCTCCAATGGCACAGCCACAGGAAAGAGTTACAGTCGCGAATTTTGCTAGACCCAATCTAGCCAATGCTGCTAAGGCCATTGTCAAGCCTGACATCGATAGGAACTTTGAACTTGAAAAAGGCACAGTGTGGATGGTACAAAACACGTTTCAGTATATGGGTAAACCTCATGAAGACCCATAGAGATGTCTCCGATGATTATGTGAAACTGGCTTTGTTCCCATTCTCATTTATTAGTGAAGCAAATGAATGGTTGCAAAATTTTCCTGCAGGATCGATTACTTCATGGCATATCTTATCGAGCAAATTCATTGAGAAATTCTTCTTGTCCAGGAAAATGAAGGAGCTTAGAGGGAAAATTTCCAATTTCACTCAGAAGGACTATGAATCTCTACCACAAGCGTGGGAGAGGCTTAAGGGGTATTTGTGAGATTTTCCTCATCACATGCAGCCGAAGGAGATCATTGGGCACTATTTTATCGAGGGGTTAAAGCATGATTCAAGAGCTTTGTTGAATGCTTCAACTTAGGGCCACATCTTAACCAAGACATATGAGGAAATTGAAGCTTTACTCAAGCTAATGTCTGATGGTACTCAAGAGTATCAATAGACGAACCATTATGGGATACCACAGAGAGTTGCTAGAGTTATTTAGATATATGATATTGCAGGTATTCGGGCATATATTAGGACACTTTGCAATATGACTACAAGGGCATTTCCTCATGTTCAACAGGTTCAACCCGTTCAGCATATCCAATAGGCAGCGTGTGAAAGTTGTGGTGAGCTACATGATTATTCTAATTGCCCTCTAAATCCAGAGTCGGTCTATTATGTGGAGCAACACGATTGTGGTGGTGGAAATCAGGGAAACTATTTCAGAAACAATTATAATCCTCACTTCGAGAAGCAGGACTTCTACAAGCAGAATAATTATCAGAAGCCTCAAGCTTAGCCAGCTAGCAGTTTGCTAGAATATATGATGAAGTAGTTCATAGCTCAGCAGCAAGTGATTCAACAGTAAAACCAAAAAGTTCAGAGCGAGATGCAAAAGTTTATTTATGAGGTTGAATGTCAAGATGGGCATATGGCTATTACTTAGAATGTCAGATCACAGGGTGCTATTCTGAGTGATACTGAGGATAATCCTAAAGAGTGCAAAGCAGTTACCTTGAGGAATGGCAGAGATCTTGAAGAAGTGCCACCGAAAAATAAAAAGAAAGCAGAAGATGAACTGATTCTCACTAAAAAGCTGAGCCGGAGCAGAAGGTCATAGAGAAACTTGCAGAGGTAGTGGTTCGACCACCATCCCCATTCCCGCAAAGACTTCATAAGAAGAAAGAAAAATTGGCTTGTAAGAAATTTCTCGAATTCTTGAAACATGTACAAATCAACATTCCTTTGGTGGAGCTTTTGCAAGAAGTTTTGAAATATGCTAAATACATCAAGGATGTGGTTGCAAATAAAAGAATTGGACAGAGTTAGAGACTGTAGCACTTACTGAGGAGTGTAGTTCTAGGGTGAGGAGTAAGATTCCATTGAAGCTGAAAGATCCGGGGAGTTTCACTATCTCTATCACCATTGGTAATATTGAAGTTGGGCTTGCATTATGTTATTTGGATGCTAGTATAAATTTAATTCCTACTTCTATATTTCGAACGTTGGGTTTGGGTGAGCCAAGGCCAACAACCATCACCTTGCAGTTAGCGGATAAATCTTTTGCATATCCTGATGGGATTATTGAAGATGTTCATGTGAAGGTAGGCCCATTTATTATGCCGGTTGATTTTATCATTCTTGATTATGAAGCCAATAAGAATGCTCCTCTCATTATGGGAAGATGATTCTTAGCGACGATTGATTATATTATTCGAGTTAGAGAGGGGAAGATTTCTATGATAGTGGATGGAAAAGAGGCGATTTTTGATTATTTCAAAGCTACTAGGCTTCCGCCCTATTATGAGGAGTTAAAGATGATTATAGTTGCGGAGCCTAATCTCATGAATGCAAAGTTAGATCACTTTCTAGCTTCTCGAGACCCATTGGAGATATCATTGGTGCATGGTGAAGGCTTGTTGGATGATGAACAAGTCGAGGAGTGTCTTAACATTCTTGACACTTCTTGTGCATATTTACGAGCAAACGCACCATTTGAGGAGTTAGACAGACCAGAGTCATGGAAGAAGCCGAAGCCATCTATTAAGGAGGATCTAGTTTTTAAGCTGAAACCATTACCATCTCATCTTCGCTATGCTTTCTTGGGTAGTATAGACATATTGCCCATTATCCTCTCTACTTATTTGAATAATGTGCAGGTTGAACATGTGATGCGAATGCTAAGAGATAGAATCCGAGCCCTTTGGTGGACTATAGCTGACATTAAAGGCATCAACAATTCATTTTACATGCATAAGTTATTATTAACTGAGGATAGCAGACCCAGCATTGAAAGTCAGAGATAGCTAAACCTGATCATGAAATAGGTAGTGAAGAAAGAAGTAATCAAGTGGCTTGACAACTGCATTATCTACCCCATATCAAACAGCAAATGGGTGAGCCCCGTACAATGTGTCTCGAAGAAAGGGGGCATAATTGTGGTGAGAAACGAGAAGGATAAGTTGGTACCTCAGAGAACAGTCACTAGTTGGAGTATATACATTGATTATTGGAAGCTGAACACTGTCACCAGAAAAGATCACTTTCCTTTCCCCTTCATGGACCAGATGCTAGATCGATTATCTGGGCATGATTTCATGGTTCGAGAAGTCATTGTTATTGGGCACAAAATATCAAGAAAGGGCATTGAGTTGACAAGGCTAAGATCAAGGTGATTGAAAAATTTCCACCACCCGTTTCTGTTCGGGGAGTGCACAATTTTCTTGGGCATGCATGCTTTTATCAGTGGTTCATCAATGACTTTTCTAAGATCACAAATCCGATGTGTAAGTTGCTGGAAAAAGATGTGAAGTTTATATTCAATGAAGCTTGTCTCAAGGCTTTTGACGAGCTGAAGGTGAGGTTAGTAACTACACCTATTATCATTGCACCTAATTGGACCTTGTCATTTGTGTTGATGTGTAATGTAAGTGATTTTGTCGTGGGAGCTATTCTTGGTCAGAAAAGGGATAAGATTTTTCATCCTATTTACTATGCCAACAAGACACTTGATGCAACCCATATGAACTATATAGTCACAGAGGAGTAATTGGTGGTTGTCTACGCCTTTGACAAATTCCGATCTTATCGAGTGGAGACGAATGTGATTTTCTATACTGATCACACTGTTGTTTGGTATTTATTTGATAAGAAGGACGCGAAGCCCAAAGTTATTCGTTGGGTGTTGTTGCTTTAAGAGTTTGATATTGAGATCCTCGATCGAAAAGGCACAAAGAACTAAGTAGTAGATCACTTATCGAGGCTTGAACATTGAGAGCATATTGATGAAGATGTGGTGATTAAGGAGATGTTTCCAGAATAGTAACTTTTTACTCTTCAGTCAGCCGAGATATAGTGGTATGCAGATATGGTAAATTTTATCAAGAGTGAGGGGTATCCGCCCGGTGCTAATAATGAGAAGAAAAAGTGAATTCTATAGGATAACAGATTCTATATCTGGGATGAGCCGTATCTCTACAAGGTTGGCCCAGATCAGCTTATTCGAAGATGTGTTCCAGAGAAAGAAGTCAAGGATATTCTAAAGAGTTGCCACCCATCACCTTATGGTGGACATCACGTTGATGACAGAACAGCCGCGAAGTTACTTCAATCTGGGTTCTTTTGTCCAACGTTGTTCAAAGATGCTTATAAATTCCTGAAGGTATGTGATCGATGCCAAAGAATAAGGAAGATCTCAAAGCGGCATGAAATGCCATTGAATGGCATCTTGGAGATCGAGGTATTTGATTGCTGGAGGATAGACTTTATGGGGCCCTTCATACCATCAAAATGGTACTTGAAAAAGAACAGGGAAGATCTCAAAGCGGCAAGAAATGCCATTGAATGACATCTTAGAGATCGAGGTATTTGATTGCTGGAGAATAGACTTTATGAGGCCCTTCATACCATCAAAAGGGAACAAGTACATTCTTATTGCAGTCAATTACATATCAAAGCAGGTGGAAGCCATTCTGCTCCGAACCAACGATGCTAATGTGGTTGCAGGATTTCTGAAGAAGAATATTTTCACAAGGTTTGCGACCCCAATGATAATCATAGCGACCAAGGTACTTACTTTTGTAACCGACTCTTCGATAGGTTAATGTTTAGATATGGGGTGAAACACAAGGTGGCGACTACTTATCATTCCCAGATGAGTGGTCAAGTGGAGTGTCAAATAGAGAGATCAAGAGAATCTTAGAGAAGACGGTGAGCGTGAGTAGAAAAAATTGATCTCTGAAGCCTGACGATGCTCTATGGGCCTATAGAACAACCTATAAAACTCCCATTGGAACATCTCCATACAAGCTAGTTTTCGGTAAAGCATGCCATCTACTGATTGAACTTGAGCACAGAGCATATTGGGCGATAAAGAAGCTGAATTTGGACTTATTTAAAGCTGGTAAGAAGAGGTTATTGCATCGGCACGAGTTGGAAGAATTTATCTATCATGTATATGAGAACGCGAAAATGTACAAAGAGCTGACGAAGAGAATCCACGATAAGCTCATTCAATATCGTGAGTTTGAGCCTGGGAAATTTACTTTGTTGTATAATTCCCGGATGAAGTTGTTTGCCAGGAAATTGCAGAGTAAGTGGTCTGGGTCATTCTAGATAATTCAGGTGACAGCACATAGAGCGGTTGAGCTAAAACTGCCAGATTTCGACAAGACTTTATTGGTGAACGGGAAGAGAGTGAAACATTACTTTGGAGAGTTCAATGAGTGCGAGAGGACCTCTGTTGAATTGGAAGAGGTTTGAGAGAACCTACATCGTGTCACGAAGTTAAATTAAGTGCTTTTCGAGAAGCAATTTGAGCTTGTAATAGTAGTTTAGATAAAAAATGAGAAAAATACAAAAATATGTCGTGCCACGCCCTTCACTAAGGCGCTTGTTGGGAGGCAACCCAACTTTTGTGTGTTATAGTGTCACATTTTTTCACGTTGCATGATTAGGGAAGGAGCGGGAATGCAAAATGAAAAGCACAAAATCACACCTGAACCTGTTTTAAATAAAAGAATTTATTTCCCTAAGGCAACTCACGGCACCCTCACGTCTCATTGGTGCCGCAGTTGAGGAAACAATGGGCAGAGAGGGGTCACACCTACGGCACCCACACCAAGCAGAGGTGTCGCATGGGTCGGGTTTGGCTAAATTATTTTTAATATTTTTAAACACTAGTCGGCCCCTTATTTCACACTTCTTTCAAACAACAATATCACACCCCTTTCTCTTTAAAAAAACTGAAAACCCTACCCACTTCTCTTACAATCACATTCAAAACTCAAGGAAAATCCATAAGATCTTCACTAATACCACAAGGTATTTGAACTCCCCTTTCCCCTTTTCCTTTTTCTTGATTTTTTAAAACGCTAAAGGTTAGGGTTGTTGGGTTTGGGCAAAATTGGGGTGGGGTTTGGTATTGATATGATTATTTGTGTTGTTTATTGCTAGAACATGACTCTCATTACACAAGGGAGGGTTTAACAACCCACCATTGTTGTCAAAAACTAAGGGAAGATTCTACTCCCACAAGGTGTTTGATTAAATGCTTGAATCAAGTTTTTGTGTGAAATTGTGTTTTCTTGAGTAGCAACGTAGCCCTAAACAACTATATGAACCCTTGAGCACAATGTGAATGAAAAAAGTGGTGATTTGGATGAAAAGAAATTTGAATATAGGCAAACCCCACAACCCAAGTCTTACAACATAATTTATTTCCTTTTGCTTTTCTTTTTCTATAATAGAATAGGATAGTTAACTTATTTATTTCAATTTTTGTATCGTAGTGTAGAATAAGTGTGGGGTGATCCTTTCCCCATTGCATGCTAGAATCTATCGTGAGTACCCAAAGAGGGAAATTAAGTGTGGAGTCGTCTACGAGTGACGACCCCTTTTGCATAAACTTGGTTACTTATGAATGGAGATGAATTGTTTTCCATGTACCATAGGCAAACCTAAGGGAAAGACGACCGTCTCTACCTCACAATTAAAACTATTAGGGGAAATAGTCCTTCACAAACTACAATAAGAACAAAATGGGGAGGGAGAAAGAATCCGATCACAACCATTCTAAAACCACTATACAAACAAAGGTTCTTGAAATTACTTGCGGCTGCAGATGAGTGGTACGAAAATTTTGACACCTCCAAAGGCTACAATCATGAAAGAGGGGTGGCCAAGGACCCTTGAGAAGGGATTTTTCGGCAATTCATGACACAATCGTGAGAAGGGGGGGTGGAAAACCTATTTTGAAAACCTAGGGCCTGTCAACATTGATTTGGTTTTGGAATTCTATACACAAATGGAGCAGGAAAATTTTGAGTGGAAGCCTATAGTCAAGGTTCGTGGCTGCCCAATCCCACTAACTGCATCCATTTTGTGCAGAGCCATTGGGGTACCGAACTGCTCTGCTGAGCCATTAAATGACATCATTAAGAAACTTGATTACAAGGCCATCCCGGAAACCTTATGAGGGTTGGGGTCTCTTGCTACTTGGGAGAGATATAATGATAAGTTTTAGAAGCATAAGAGCATGCTCATGGCCAACTTTGAGAAGTAGACACGAGTGTGGCTCCGTTTGACCAATCAGAGAATAATACCGCTTGAGAACTACAAAGTGTGTCAAAAGATCGAGTGTGTATGTTGTATTTCCTTATGACGGGGCAGTCCGTCAATGTTGGACATTAGATGTTGAAAAAAATGAGGTGTGAGAGAAAACAAGTGTCGTCGACTCCTCTTTAGGAATAGGAGCACCCTCACTGCGTTGATCACACGAATTAATTCGAATTTGAAAAACCCTTTGTATAGGGTACTTGATGCTCCCACAGACTTAGTTGGCATCTCGAATGTCAAAGGCCCTAATATAAATGTAAGGAAAGCACTCACCCCGACTAAAGAGAGAGGAGCCCGATCGAACCTGCTCATCATAATGTACAAGATACAGATGTTCCAGTGCTAGCAGTCCCAATTAGACATCTCGAGTGTGTTTGACGATATGCCACTTACTACCCATGAAAAGAGGCTTCTGGGAGAGGATGGTACTGAACTTTCTGAGGATGAGAACATGTGCAACGAGGATAAGATTGCGGCTGCTGAGGAAGAAGGTGATGAGGGGATGTCACATACTCATGATGACCCGATCGTAGTGATGATAAAGAGCAGCCTAAGTCATCTGATGATGAGGGCCATGATGATGAGAATGACGACTAGGCTCTAGTGGGCCCTACAAAGTATTTCTTTCTTTGTTTATTTTAAATTTTCCATCTATATGCACTGAGGGCATTGCATGATTTTAAGTGTGGGGTGGGAAATACATCCCTATTTTTGTAACAACATTTTGAGGTTAAGGATGATGATAAAATATGTCGTAGGATTTTTTTAAGTAAGTTGAGTCTTAGTGTCGAAAAAAATCAGGAAAAAATGAAAATATTCCAAAAAGATTTTTTTATTTTATTTTCTTTTAAGTCTCTCATTAGTGTCATACATCATACATCCCCTTGGGTTTTTATGGACTAAGTTCTTTCTCGAGGGGGGGACCTTTGAACCGGGTGTAGTTAGATTTTTCTTTGTTGTGGAAAGGGATTTCCTGATGACGGGTGGATGACAACCTGCTTGAGGGAAAATTAGTCCATAGGTTAAGGCCATTCAAATTCTAGGTGCTCGGGTTAGGTGGAATATTGGCATATGAGCGATTCTTGATTTATTTTGTGAAAGCATGCCGTGAAAAATACATAATCTTTCTCGAAACACTTAATTTGTGTTTTGTTTGACTCATTTATGACACATTTGGCATTGTTGATATATATGTTGCTTGATTTGAGGGACGATATGGATCCCTCTTGCGTTGATTATGTGTCATGTGTGTGTGAGGATATATGTTGTTTAATCCATGCCTTGTATTGATATCTAGAACCTGCCTTGTGTGTTCGTAAAGAGAAATGAAGTTTGTTAACTTAGGAAGTGATAGAGGCGTTTCTTTGTTAGCCTAAATTGTCTTATCCTATCAATATATAAATATTATCCTAGTTAACCCCATTGAGCCTTTAGTCTTTTCTTTGATAGCAGTCGATGAGCCATACCCTTTCGTTCTAATTAACTTGATTTTTGATCCCATGTACTTCGTGAGAACTTTAATTAATTATGTGATTGGAGTTGGGATGTGAAGAAAAAAACGGGATTGGTTGTTGGTTGAGATCTAGTGAAGTCTATTGGGGCACCAAATGAAAAGAAAGAGTACACTTGATTAGTTGAGAATTGAAAAAAAAAATCAAAAATATTTTGTGTTTATTCATCAAGAAAAAGTTCTCTTCTAACATGTGTTGTCAACAAGGTGGTGTTTAAACAAAAAGAAACAAAGGGTTGTGATCTGGGAGAATTTTTGTGTTGGTTGATGTTGTTAGTGGTTGGTAAGGAAAGTGTCAAAAACGCTAAATGTTGTGTGTATTAAAGTTCTTAGGGGGTGAGTCACTATTATCCAAATATGTCCTACCCGTCCCTTAGCCTAAATTATAACATGTTAAAGTCCTACTTGATCCTAAGTTCAACACACTTGTATTAGTGAAGCGGTTACACTACAGACAAGCTTATGGATCATCGTATTTGGCATGTGATGTTCTTTGTGAGAGTGAGCGTATTTGTTAATTTTTTGTCCATTGATATATTTTATTTGATTCTGTGAGATATGGACAACTCTCTTTCGGTGAGGGCACATAGTGGGCAATAGAGTGGTGAAAATGTTGGATTCTTGGATAAGTAGCATGATTGCATTGTTTTAAGTGGTGTCGTTGAGTCATATGTTCCTAAAAGTAACGTGTTTTGAGATAGTTGGTTGTTGGTAATGAAAATTAGAATTTTAAATTTTGGCATGACTTTTATAAGTTTAGGCTCATTGTTTGATCTTTGAACTATTTTGAATTAACCATCCTAAGTAGACATGTTTGAATGGCATGGTTGAAACTATTACAAGTTGTTCATTGATAAGTGTTTTCTCAAGGACGAGCAAAGTCTAAGTGGGGGCTGGTGATATTTGGCACAAATATCTATATTTTGCGTCATTTCTCTTCAGTTTCTTAGCACTTTCACCGTACCTCTTGTGTTGAATTTACTATAATTGAGTGTATATTGCGGTATTTGTGTTTTCTGGCTCCACGAGGCAGACTTGATGAATTCCGAGCATTTTGGTGATGATTTAGAGAATTTCAGGATGGAATTGAATCATAAAGAGATGTGCGGTACCCTCGCATCACAGGGTGCCGTAGGTGCACATAAAAAGTACAGAGATTGGCCACATCGACGGCACCTCCGCGTCGCAGGGGTACCGCACGTCAACAGAATGCAACCGAGTTATTTTTCTTGTGCGACACCTCCGAGTTGCATGGGTGCCGCAGGACGACGTCAACTTTTCCTATTTTGATCGGAATTTGGTCTACTTATTTTAGTTTTAACATAGACTACAAATAGATGTTTTTATCAATGTAAACGGCGTGTTGGGATATTGTTGAGACTTCTAAGCTCCCTTATTGATTTCTTTTGGTTTTCTTATTTTCTATCCATAGACCCTAGGGTATTTCATGAGTTCTTTTGTCGTTTCTCAAATCATGAGTAGCTAATCTCCTTAATTTATAGGGTTATGGCAATGACATGAATGTTGGTTTAATGATAGTTTTGCGTATTAGATTTTCATTATGGAGTTGCTTATTTATTCTTGAGCTTCATTGTTTGATTAATTGACGAATTAGTTGAACACTATCTGTGGTGCGTGAGTTGGACTTGAAAGAGGGAATTCACGTACGTAATATGAATAAATAGAGTTTGTTCGTATTTATGTGTTTTGATACTGGGGATAGAAATATACCTTTAGCCCTACTTAGTTGGCTATGGAGTTTTAAATGCGTTCTTGTTACCTATGTCGATCATAGAAATATAGATGTTATAGTAGCATCTATATGCTTGTGAGTAGTCTGAAAGGATATCATAAAGTTAAAATCAACCCTTCAACTTACCCAGGAAATTGAAATAAGTAGAGCTACCGAAAGACTAATTGTATTGACGAAAAGCCATGACCCTGGATTCCATCATTATTTGATAAATCTTACAGTCTTAGTCTCAATCGTCTCAGTCACAAAAACACCATATTGTTACTTATTTCTTTAGTAGTAGTTAGTTCCACAAAAATACCTTGATTGTTACTCTCTTGGATAGTAACGAACGAGTTTAAATTAGATAAGCAGTAGAAAAGTACAAGTCCCTGTGGGTACAATATCTGGACTTCACAATCTTATATTACTTGTCGACCGCATATACTTGTGTGTGCGTTTGGGAGAAACATTCAGTATGAAGAAATTCGAAGTTTTTTTAAGTTTTTAGGATTGTGAAGATTTGTAAGGGTTAAAAGATCGAATGAATCTTACCCAAGTAGTGTTAATATTACGATAAGTCATGTAAAGGCAAAAAGATCGCATGAATCTTGCCCAGTGTTTGTCAGAACCAAAGCATAAATGAAATTACATTTTGTTCAAAATTTGCCTTGAAAGGTTTATACTTATGTTTCCTCTTTGTTGGAACTACTCTCACTATTCTGAGAGATTAGAAAAATCGTTAGGTTTACGAGCTAAATTTCTTAAGTCCTTGACTAGGGACTATCATCATAAAAGCATTCGAAACAAATGAAGTAGTGTTCTAAAAGCATGGTTCTAAGGCACCGGATCAAATGAATCTAGCCTATTCTTAAAGACACTTGAAATGTCTAAAAAAGTTGGAAGTAAACAAAATATCAACATTCATGCCCGAAATGAATAGGAGACATCTTATTCATAAACATAAAAATAAGGTCCTTATACTTGGTCATTAAATGACCTAAAACCGAAAGAATTCGCCTAGTATGAATCAAACTAAAATAAAAGTTTGTATTAAAAAAATTGACTAAGTCATTTTTAAGACCGGGGGAACTTTAACCCGGATCAAAACAAGCTGAGTGATGGTTTGTTTAGGTAAAACTATGAAGTCGGAGGCGATTAAGCCATAGTTAGGTTAACAACTTTATTTGGCTAAGTTATTGAAAACAAGAAAGCAATAACGGATGCGGAAAGATAGAAAAATTACAATTGAGATAAAAGAAAGATTGAAATAAATTCATGTATGAACAAGTTCGGGGAAAGGGCCGGAACAAAACATACAAAAAGAAAAAAAATACAAAGGCACAAAGGCCAGCAAGTTAGTCGGATTTGGATTCAGAGTCTTCAGGTTCTTCCTCGGTGCTATCACCATTCAATCGACTGAAGGCCTCGACTTATACCACTTTAGCCTCGGTTATCTTGGCATCCAAGTCCTTGATCCTTGCTCGAGCATGTTCCAAAGTGAATCACCATACATTCCAAGTGATATGCTTGGTTTTCAGTACTGTTTGAGCTTTTTTAGCATCCACTTCGGCAAGAGCTTGATCCCGCTCGGCCAAGGCTTGAGTCAATTGGACCGAGATCTTAGTGTTCCTTCAGGAGGAGGCATTGAGGTCGTTTCTCAGCCTCTCAATAGTTTGAGCTTTCTCGGTGGCTAGAACTTTAGAAACCTTTAAAGCATCATGTTCGGCAGCTAGCTCTGGCGTCAACCTCGACGAGCTGACGTGGCCGGATTGAGTACCGGATTGGGGACAGCTGGAACAACTGAAGGGTTGGTCCTTGGGATCAAAGTGCCCTTCGGTAAACCTGGATGTTTTTAAAAAATATATATAAGAGAAAAAGTAAAAATGTGAACAAAAGTAATGACGGAAAAAGGAGTTTGGAAAATGCTTACCATAGTTTTGAGCTTTCCATCAGTTTTTCCAGAGTGTTTTCCATGTCCGCTTTCTATGCGGAAGAGTGCTTATAATTTTTTCCACCCATGTGTGGAGGTCCTCAACATGGGCCAGAATCCAATAAACGGTTGAAGTGGTGGCAACAAAAAAGCTTATGGCAAGTCGTCAAAATCATAAGTTAAACAAAAGAAATGGAAAGAGTTTTTGATACTTACGGTGCAAATTCCATTCCTCCGGAAAAGGCATGAACCTTGCCGGAATTATTTCGACAGTAAGAACTGCGACAAAATGTTCTATCCAACCTCGATCTCGGTCTCGGTCTTCGTTGATACTGGAGATGATGGGGAATTTATCCCGCTTTGAGATCTGAACGATCCCGCCACGAAAAAACCTTGGAACATACAAACGAATCAGATGGTCCAAAGTGAAACTTTTTTTGACCTCATTGGCCAGAAATCAGAGGCAAGTAACAACCCTTCAGACAGATGGACCAATTTGTGCAAGACATAAATTGTAAGAGCGAAACATTTCGAGGATCACGTTGTCAATCGGATGGACAAGCTTGAAGGTGAAAGGATAGGTATATACATTAGAGCAGGCAGATCTATAGGTAGTGATGTCTTTATTCAAGCCGGGTATAACAATCCTAGAAAGACCAGTCCAACCACAGTCATTTCGGACTGTGTCAGGTCGGGCAACTTTTAGCCTCTTCACCTCGGTCAGATTTCGAGGCCGAAACACGGACAACAAATTCATTTTCAAAACAAAAAGTGGAAGAAAGCATTTCAAAAGCTTTAGGCTCAACAGCAGCCTGAGATTTAGGGGATTCACCGGCGCCGACAGCGTCATCGGTGGTCGGCAGAGATAAAGGAGTCGGAGAAGATTGCCTCGAAGAAGATCGGGTTTTTTTAACCATCGTGATGAAAATATGAATATTTAAAGACTTGAATGTATGAAGGTATGAAGATATGAAGATATGAAGATTTGAAGGTTGAATATTCGAGGGTTTGAAGATTTAAGGAAATTTCGCAGAAAGTGAAAATTATGAAGGAAAAGAAGAGGGTTTTTATAGAGTTCGTAATCATCATTACGAAACGTTTTGGTTCGTGAATTTAAGTGGTGGTTCAATCAGAAGGTGAAACACATGTCCGAGGTTGTAGAGTAATAAGACGTGAGTCAGATTTTGGAGAATTAAAAGCGTTTCATTTTTCTTCCTATTTCAGAGTAATTTGAAAGGAAACTTGCAAGAAAAGACAATGAAAAAATCATTTCCACTTCCCATCACTTTGGTAAACTTTGTTCTGGGAAGTGAGAGGACTATCTGTATACGGTAAAAAATGGCACGACACGTGGCATAATCTAGGTATAGAGTTCGAGGGAGGCGACATAGTTCTGCATCAGATGCGACTTACATCGAGATAAGTCTGGGTATCAATATGAGACCGGGTAGTGACAAAACTAGTTGACACCGGGTGAAGAACCGGAGGAGCCCAACGCGTACCCGTTCCGGATATGGCGCCACCCGTTACTCCTTGCTCATTAAGTGACCATTATTGTCATTAGTTACATTGAATTGGAGAGTGATTCTCGGGCATCAATGCCTTGTATTGATAGCTATAAAAAAGAGTCCAACCTTCATGTTGGAAGGGAATTCCATTCTCGTTTGACATTTGCACGATTTTGTTCATTCTAATCATAATCTTTAAGCTCTCATTGTTGGCTCTGAACCGAAGCAGTTAAGTTAAGGCCCATATCAATTTTGCTGAAGGAATTCATCTTGGTTCACGATAATTCAGGCTCTATTTCTTACTTGTTATTTTCATTTACTTATTTACTGTTAATTGCTTATCACTTTATATAACAAATTCATCCACATATTCTTAAAATCACTTACAAATTCAACTGTACCTTTTTTGGGATAACCATGTCATTTAAAAAAAGAGTTAAGGGTTAAAAACACACCTTAAGTAACACGTTTTTTAGTTCCCTACATAAACTATCATTTGTTCACTCTTTTTACTGATAGTTGATGTAGTAAAAGTGAACAAATGATAGTTTAGGTGTGTTTTGCTAACTAGTTGGTGATAGTTTAGATAGGAAACACTCACACTTGATAAACTAAAAAAAAAGTGATACTTGAGATGTGTTTTTGACCTTTTATGTCTTAAAAGATACTAAGCAATCAAGCTACATGGTGATACATATAGAGAAATGAAAATGAACCCAATTCAACTCACCTCAGCATGTGGGTGTCCAGCTTTTGAGTGAAAGCCTTCACTCATGTCACTATCTTCCCATCCTTGATAATTACACACCCAACTACAGTATTAGGACTGATATGTTCCATTGCTTTGATTCATATTCTTGTTATTCACCATCATGAAGGAATGCAAAACCTCCTTTGCTGGAATCAGATAAAGGACCACATAGATTAGAAGATAATTTCCTTGATAGAATGTAGTTCATAATGTTACATTTGCAAGTAGAAGAAAGAAAAGAACAAAGTAGTCAAGTAAAGAACCAACAAACAAATATCAATTCTATTAACCATGTTAAATGACGATACAAAGCATAGAAATGCATCATGCATCTTCTTATCCCAACCAGTATTATAGTTGGTTGGCTTATTTTTTCTGTCTTTCTGGACTCAATTTGAACTGATCCTCCCTTTTTTGGATAAAGTAAAATTTCTATCTCAACTCCTCCACTAAAAGGTCAAGTTCACTCTGATAATTGAGTCTTCTATTAACATAGTAAAAGACAGGAGTAAGAATTTCAGATGTAACTCATTGGGAATCAGATAGAGAATTTCCAGAATCTAACCATGACTTTCAACAGAGGTATAGCTCTAAACTTTACAATAAATTGCAACAGTAAGAAAGATGCCATAGGCTACTGAATGTCCTAGAGATTTATCATGAGGCCCCAAATTTCCTGCTGAGGCGGAAACAAATATACCTTTCTCCATTGCAGCAAATGCATTAATAGCAGTAGGATATTCATATATTGGTAAAAATAAGACAAATGGCAAGGACATTACACCACACCATCCGAAACTGCCTGATCCATTGCAGCCAGAATATCAGAGGATATAGCACCTCCCTCCCAGATAGCCTTGTACACAGCCACATGAGCCTTTGGGGCCACACCTATAGCAGTACCAGGGGCATAGCCAAAGTAATATTCACCCTTTACAAGACTTCCCACAGCAGTAGAGGACGTGTGAGTTCCATGTCCTTCTGTATCGCGGGTAGAATTCATTGTGGTAATATTTTTATATTTAGCAAGCATGCCCTTGTTGAAGTAACGAGCTCCAATGAGTTTCTTGTTGCACAATGAAGAATTAAACTGAGTGTCACTTTCACATGTTCCTTTCCATCTCGCTGGATCGTCAGTCATTCCATCATCATCATATCTTTTACTCTCTGGCCAAACCTATGTATCAACTACACCAATGATAACATCTTTGCCATAGTTCGACTTTGGCCATGCACCAGACGTTGTTATTGAGTTGAGCCCAAGGAATTGTGATGTATGGGTCGAGTGAATTTTTACTGTCATGTCCTTCATTGAAGAAACATATCCTAGGGAATTCTTGATGACTTGGAGCTCGGAAGGAGTAAGACTTGCACTGAAACCATGCATGGCATTAGCATAAGCATAGACTAGTTTTGAGGAGGACTGGGAGTTTCTGCCAAGTCATGAGCTGTCTGATACAGAAGCAAGAGTGGCCAAGTACCAAGTGTCGCGCCCGATTTTGACCTGCGGGTTCCGCGACGCGATGGGTCGATCGCCTCTGGATTGGACAAAAATGCTTGCTTGAGGAGTCGCCACCTAATTATTCTAAGGTGAATTAGGACACCTGAATGCTAACTAAATGCTGCAAAATAACTCCGATTTTATGGTCTACGAAACTAATGAGATTCTAGGTAAGGGTTCTTTATTATCCTAAAGGGAAGGGGTTAGGCATCCTTTAAGATCCGCTAACTTGCGGTTATCCGATCAAATTCAGGTTAATTGTTATGCTAAGAAAAATGCATGTTTTTATACATATAAAAATAATATTGCAAGATGTTAATAGAATGATGCATTTTGTACAAGTATGCATTTGTATGGCATTAATATACATGTAAAGCTAAAAAAAGTACAAGTATGCATTTGTATGAAAATTGATAAAAATGTATGCAAGGTGTTATTATGGGCGACGGGCCTAAAATTAGATAAACTAGCGATGAGTTTCCAAGTTTAGACTACCCTATTAATTAATTCTATGTCTACCTATTCTAAATATTTCAATAATTTCACGAGTACAATAATATTACAATGAAGAATGAAAATAAAGCTGAATTAAAGAAAGTAAAAGACAACAACAAAAAATAAATAATCTCCGAGGGGTATTTGCCTTCTTTGACTTTATCTTTGCAAGCTGTCAAAAATAAAAGGTTAGAAACAATTGAATATATATAACTTCGGATCCGTATCCAAAACAATAGATGTTCTGATTACGGAGGGCTCAGACTTAAATTTTGAAAAGATCATTCCAATCACGTCGTGGCTGCGAACACATGACTCGTTGGTCATTTTAGTTGCCTTGCCTACCGAACATGTTGGTCTCTTGGGTGAAAAAGATTTAAGTTTCATCCTTGCCCTGAAGTTTTATTTTCCGTCTTTACAACTGTGGAGGCCTCAAAAATCGACGGATATTTTTTCATCGGCCAAAATGCGGTATTTAATTCAAAAACAGTAAACTAAACCAAAACAGTAAAAACTAAAATCGAGAAGCAATTCTCGAAAAGACGCGATATTTAGTTTAAAACAGTAAGACAATAAAACAGTAAATATCCGTTGCACGGATGTTTAAATGCCAAAAGAGTAACTGAAACAGAAATGAAAAAAAAGCGCGGCCTCGAATTCAATTTCATCGGCCTAAAAGCAGTAAAGTAGTAAAGCAGTAAGATATCCGTGCACGGATGTTTAAATGCCAAAATAAACCAACAATTTGCAATTAAAATATGCGACCCGAATTCTGAAATTTCAAACCGAAACAGGGTTTGGAATGTTTCTGAAAATCTGACCCGGTTCGGAATAGCGACCCGAATCAATTCTTTCCAAATTTTCAGGTAAACAACAACACAATAAAAACACGCAAAAATCTGGAAATTAACCGAATCGGGTAGACCCGACCCGGGTCAGTGACCCGACCCGAATCGGATGTTTTCAACCCGAATCGATTTTCTTCCAAATTACAGATAACCAACAACACAATATAAACGTACAACAATCTGGAAATTATACAAACCGGGTCGACCCGACCCGGCACAGTGGCCCGACCCGAATCGGATTTTTCAACCCGGATCGATTCCTTTCCCAAATTTCAGATAACCAACAACAAGATATAAAAATAAAAAAATAAAATCTGGAAATTTATCAAATCGGGTCGACCCGACCCGGAACAGTGCCGACCCGACCCGGACTCCGAAAACAGTGAAGAATAGCAAAAATTTCAGATTATTCACTACCAAAACCCCAATAATTTTAACTTATATTTTCGGACTTTTTAAGACGATGAACAACACAAAAAGAAAACAATACCAACCTTAGGAGAATCTCAGATTTGCATTTTGGATTTCAAAACTTGAACTCGATTTTCGGACCTCCAAATTCCGATTTTTGACCCCCAAAATTCAGATTTTCGACCTCCAAAATTCCCCCCTAAAATGAAGAACAAAGTGGGGGTTTTATAGATGAAAAAAATAGTTTGAATTTCAAAATAAGGGCAAAAAGTGATGATTTTTAGGCGGATTTTCGGGGTATGGGTTGCGGTTTTTTAGGGGATAGAGGTATGGGTGAAGTGACCGGCGACGTGGGGTCGCCGGTATGGGGGTGTGGGGTCGGGTGTGGCGGCTGAAGGAGTGAGAGAGAGAGAGAGAGAGTGAGATGAAAAAAATGAAAAATGTTGTTAGGGTTTTGGTTTAAAAGGGGGGAAATAAAGGGAAAGGGAATTGGGTATTGGGCCGATCCGGGTGGGCTTGCGGTTTTTGGGCTGGCCGAATTGGGCCACGGGTAGGGGATAAGTGGGGTGATTAGTTGGGCCTTGGATGGGGTCCGAAAATGGGTTGTTTTTATTGTAATGGGTTGAGTAGAAATTGTTTTGGGGGAAATGAAGTGGGTTATGAGTTTAAAATATAAAAATGAGGTTTTATTATATAAAAAGAAAGCTTTGCAAAATTTATAAATTATAAAGATGATAATATGATAAAAATATAATATTTGTGAAATGCTTGACGCTTAAATAAAAAATAAAAATGCAATGCCGTTTTGCGAAAAATAAAATAACATATAATATTAAGATAAATGTATGATTATGATATAAAAATGCAAATGACAATAAAATGCAAATAATAATGATATACATATATATGCCTATATTTTAAAATTGTTTTAAAGTGTCAAAAATATTAAAAATTGCAAATAAAATCATAAAAGATGGGACAAAATTGGGTGTCAACACCAAGCATGAGGGCAAGAAAAAACCTTTGGCATATTTGATGAGTCCATATGGATGATGTAAGTATCTGATTGAGCCATTGTTGATGGAAGTAGAAGAATTAAGATGAGAATGAACCAAAGATACATGGCGATAGGATTAGCCATATATTTTTAGCAATGGATGGAGGAGGGGATGATTTCTCAAACATAATGTTGTTTACTTATATAGAGGGAGATGTGTGGGAACCCAACTTATCCATCATCACTTTGTCCATATTTCACCCTGTGCCAAACTGGCCTTTTATTGAAAATTGCATAATTTCAACTTAGCACCATCCTAATATCTTTACCAGCTGTTACCAAAAGAAAATATCTTTACCAGCTGTCTTGAAGAATTCCTTTAGTGGTCGGTTTGGTATGCGGGATAAGGTTGACAATTCCGGAATAAAATGTGAGATTATTTTATCCCGCATTTGGTTATGAGTATTAATTAATCTCGGAATTATTTTATCCCACTATCTGTACTAAAGTGGTGGATTAGTTATCCCATATAAAATGTGGAATATCCTTGTCTATCCTATCCAGCATAACAAATGACTCCTTAGTATAGTAGTTAAGCTTGGGCACTGAGCCATTCAGGACTCAGCTCAGTCTAGCTTGGACTTGACTCTGCCCGTTACTCAAAATAAGTGGTCAATGAAAATAGTACCTGCTGTGGAAAATGTCAGTCAGTTAGCCAATTTCTGGAAATTTAAAACAAACTTCTAATTTTACCAATATTTCCTTAGCACCACCATTTGATATAATCAGAAACTTTACCTGCAAAAATTGTGTGATCATTCTTTGCAGTATTACGTGGGATTAAGATATTAAGAAACAGTTAATGTTCAATGAAAACAATTGGAAACTAACAAACCTTAGATATTGGAACCAATGTATCACATATGATGGTGAAGTAATATTTTTCAAAGTCTCGAAATTAGCTCAGTTTCCGGTAAAAAAAATATCATCCATGAAAGCTTGTAGGCGCACTATTTCATGTTGGGGATTTAACTTCCCATAAATTTCTGTCAATTGCATATTTTCTTTTTTCTGTTTTTTTTCATCAACGAATTGAATGATACTTCTATCCTGACTTCACCCTCCGAATTTTCTCTTTTTTACAGTAGTTGAATTCCTATTACTTTCTGTTACATCTTTTTTAAAATTCAGTTAAAAACATTCCATAACTTGATTATTTGTGAAATAACAGAATCTCCGCCTAATTTTATTTCGGGAATTAGGAGTCCCAATTTTGAAAGAAGGTATTAAAATCTTAAATCGTTGGAAAATCGAAAAAAGGGTAAGGGTTCAAGTGATTTTCCGCGGAAGGTGTTAGGCATGTCGGGAAATCCACAGATACAGTTAGATACAATTACTGATGGAGTTTTAATCATTTTTAGTCTAAAAGGTAAAACTTGTTTGTAAAACGGGATCATAGAGGTGATTTCTATAAAAAAACAATTAGCAATTTAATTATTTCATTAATTCAATTAATGAATTGATCATCAACAAAATCAGAATATAAAGCGTTTGTTGATGCTGCCGCTGAACTAACATGGCTGCAATCCCATCTATTTGAGCTTGGTCTTTCCATCCATGCATCTCTAGTTATTTGGTGTGACAATATTGGCATTGCCTACTTGTCCATTACTCTGGTGTTCCATGCTCGCATAGAGCATGTGGAAGTTGATTTTCCTTTTGTGTGTGACAAGTGGCTCGCAAATACCTCTCAGTGCAATTCTTATCTACCAAAGACTAGCTAGCGGATGTGTTCACCAGGCCTCTCACCTCAACCAGATTTGAATTCTTCTACTCCAATCTGAATGTTGCTTCGCCACCTTCAAGTTGTAGGGAGGATGTTAGACCATGTCCTATCGACACTACAACTCCTAGTGTCGCTAGTCTTCATAGTGACACGTGTTAGTCTAGACGGGCTTGAAAAGCTATTTCGTTGTTGTTTACCCCAAAAAGGTATAATTCAATTTATTAATGGTTTAAAGGACATGTGGATTGACTTGCTTTAATTGACAAGAAATAACGAGCAATAAGTAAAGATAATGAAAGAAATAAGTAATAGAATTGCCTGATCTTCTTGAACTCGGGTGAATCTCCTGAACAAGATTGGTTCGGGTTGGTTATGAGCTTCAGTAGAATAACACCGATGACAGAGTAAAGTAAGAACAATATATTTAGATGTGATATTATCAAATACAAAGTATTGAGCATTGAATTGGATGCCCTTCCAACATGAAGGTTGGGCTCCTTTTATAGCCATGAAAAACAAGGCATTTAACACCCGAGATTCTCTCTGAATTTAAGTGCTATTAGTGCTAATTATGGTCTCTCAATGCAAAAAAGAGTAATGGCTAGCGCCATATCCAGGTCGGATATACATTATGTATCTTCAGAACTTCACTCGATGTAATTTGTGCCAGTTCCATCTGGTCCTGTTTCTACTACTTTCTTATCTCGATTATGACTCGTATCCGGTATTAAGTCTGTCTGTTAACCTGGAACACTTAATTCGGTCCTGCCACTTCTCATGCCGAGTTTTACCGTATACATATAGTCCTTACACTTCCCGGATCAAAGTTTACCGAAGTGATGAGAAGTGGAAATGATCCTTTCTTTACCGTCGTTTGGAGGTTTCTTTCAAAAAATAAATTATTCCGAAAAAGCGGGAAAATGAAACGTTTCTTCTTGTCCAAGTTCTAACTCACGTCCCATCTCTCTGATATTCAGACACGTGTCAACCTTTGATTGAATCGTCCAATCAGTTCGTATTCCAGAAGCATTTTCGTAATGATGACTCCTTGTGCTGTAAAAACCCTTTTCTCCTCTCTATTTCATTCTTCAAATTTCTTCTCTTGTTCTTCTCCTTTAAGTGAAACTCTACTCCTGCTCTTTCCTCAATCCTTTTCCGTTCATTTGAATTGCCGGAATTCCTTAAAACCTTTCTTTAATTTGTCATTATGGACAAATCTTCCTCTCATTCTACTTTGTCCACTGCGAGGAACCCTTTTCCGTCTTCTTCTTCTTCGCAGCAAACTGTCGGCGCCACCGGTGCCAACGAACCTTTTGGGTCTCAGGCTCCTTCTGAACCTAAAGCCTTCAATATGCTTCCGTCCACTTTCAACTTCAATAATGAATTCATCATTCGTGCTGCCACTTTCAAAAGTGACCAGGGTAAAATGGCAGAAAACTATTCATCCTCCATCATTGCTTCCCATTTAGAAACAGTCAAGGCAGATTTCCATTGGTAAAAGCTTTCCAAAACTGTTATCCCCAGCCCTAATGATGACATCATCACTTTTAGGATGGGATACTCTAACATTTACACCTATCCTTTCACTCTCGGATTCGATCCTCCGATAGACCGAGTGATTTTGGATATGTGCAAGATTTACAATGTGTCTTACACAAGTTGGTCCATCAATCTGGAGGGAAGTCACTTGTTTCCGATTTTTGGCTAAAGAAGCCAAACTTCCATTTACTTTGGATCATTTGATTTGTTTAGATGTCCCAAAAAAAAATTCCATGGCGGATTTATAATTATATCCAAGCGAGGAAAAAAATCTCATTCTCTCTAGCACCGATGAAGATCATGATAGGGATTGGATGTAGCATTTTGTAGCAGCTTCTACTGCTGAGATTATTCCGGAAGAGTATATGCCCTTTTCGGAGACATGAAACTTAACCAATAAGTATTGTTCTTTTTCTTGCTTTTTTCCATCTTCTTTGCTTCACTTTTTAATTTTTCTCTATCCTCTCTTTAGCTACCGCTTAGATCCCGACGATAATCACGACCATTCATGAGTGCGTTCAAGGAATTTTAGATGTCTCGACGCAAAAAGCTCGATCATGGACATCCATTTCCAAAAATGATGGAAAGCTACAAATCACAATTAGTGTTTTTCCGGATGTATATTTTGATTTTTATTCTATCACATTTCCTCTTCGTATTTTTAAACGAAGTTTTCATTTTTTAACAATAGGCCTACCAAAAGGTTCCTTTATACTGAGGTCAGTAATGACTGATCCTATACTTGATCTGGAGGCTTCTGCTCGCCGCATCTCTCAAGTCCCAAAAAAGAAGAAAGCAGCCATACCACCTTCAGTACCGTCATCCCCTTCAGTTCCTTCAAAAAGAAAGAGGAATTTGGAAGAAGATGGTCCTTCCGGAGTCAAGGAAGCCACTAATGTTGATGTCATTGTGCCACCTCCTACTCAAGAACCTCCGGTCATTATAGAAGATGATGATGAAGGAACGGAAGATGACCTTCCGTCAAAGAGATCAAGAACTTCAGCTCCTCAACCTGAATCATCAAATCCTCTACCAAGCTTCGGACAAGATGATTTTGATCATATTTTTGGCGAAGCTGAGAATGCTGAGAATCCGGTGCCTCCAGTGAATGCCTCCGAATTTGCATACCTATCAATCCCCCAAAGACTCTCTTCATCTTCCTGGACTCCAAGGAATCATTCCTCCTCTCAAGCCAAACTGCTGGATATATTCCCAACCCCAAGCGTGAACCCGGATTCGTTAAGAACTGCAGCCCTTTCCTTATCTGAAGATACAAATTTCTTATCTCGGACTGTTGGGGTTGCAAGCTATCAGAGGCCTTCAATATCAGAGTCTAACAAAGAGAAAATAAAGGGAGTCTCCTAGAAGAGTTTGATAAATGAAGGAATGCATGTATCTAATCGGGTATATTTTTGAATTCCCTCAGTTACATTATCATTCACCCTTTCTTTCTTTAATTTAGTCTGATTTACACAAAATATTTTTCTCAGTCGTTTGTTTTGACTGGAGAAGGTTTTTGCCTTTGCCTTGAAGAAAATGAAGATTTAAAGGCTCAGCTGGACGCTCAAGAGAGGAAATTTTTATTCCTCCGGAAAAATATTCGCTGAAAGAACAACCATGACTGGGGATCTCTCCGTTGTGAAAGCAACACTTAACCGGGTGAAAAGTGACTATCTCTGGGCTATGCATGATCTCGAACTAGCTAATGAGGAGAATGCGACTCTAGAGAAAGAGGTCGATCAACTCTATGAAGATCTTCAAAATCTTCAACTTGATTTTGAAATGCAGGAAGAAGTTATGCATTTCAAAATGCAAAAGGAAAACTTTCTTTCTACCGATGTTGATTGGCTCACCAACGAACTCTCCACCATTGACGTGGAGCCAGCTGCTGAACAAGCTGCTTTAAGCAGAATTGTGAACGAGACTTAGAGATGTCTCAAGATCAGGTCCGTCAGCAAGCTCAACCCATTGAAAATTTGAAGGCTGAACTCGAGGCCTCTATGAGGAGAAACATTGAGATTTCTACTCAATGAGATCAAGCTCTTGCCGAATGGGATCAAGTTCGTGCCGATCTAGAAGCTGAAGAAGCCCGATTAATTTTGGAGTCTGAGCACACAACTTGGAATTTCCGTAGGTTTAATTTGGAGCAAGTTCGAGATGGTCTTGCTAACTTGGATGAAAAAATTACTGAGGGCAGAAACCTAAAACTCAAAGCCTTTCACCGAATGAATGCTGAAAGATCAGAAGAAGACCTTGAAGACTCCGACCCAAAATCGGATAATAATGATTTGTAGGATTTTATGCCTTTATTTTTATACTTTTCTCGGACCATTTTCGGCCCCATTTTATGAATGAAATATTTCAACTTTTAGCTTGTATGATATTTTTTTGTCTCTTAAGTGTATTTATTTGCTATCTTACTTTTGATAACTTTAAAAACAAACACTCACTTGTTTTGTCCTAAGCCGGGCAAAAGTTCTTCTGGTTATACTTTAAATAACTTAACAAAACATTCATTTGTTTTGTCTTAAACCAGGCAAAATTCTTCCGGTTATAGGTCATTTAATGACTAATATAAAGGCCTTATTTTTATGCTTATGAACAAGACGTCTCTTATTCATTTCAGGCATAATATATGGAATTTTATTTGTTCTCAACTTTTAGATGACACAACGTTTCATAATAAGCCAGATTCATCATATCTTTTGCCTTTGAAATCATGTCTAAGAACATTAACTATTTTGTTCTGGCTTCCTTTATCAATGACAGTCCCCAGTTGAAGACTTAATAGTTTTAGCAACCTTGAACTTAACTCGAAGAAATATCCATAAAGAAAATTTCGGAGACAAATTTTCAAACGCAAATTCAGAGAAAACATATAAACAATCTTTCATTCATGCCTTGCAAAATTTGGATTAATAAATGGGCAAGATTCATTCGATCTTTTAGTCTTTACATAACTCTTTACTTACGGGCAAGATCCATTCAATATTTCACCCTTATAAACTTTTATCTACGAAAATTTCAAAAGTTCAATAGAAACATCTTTATCTACGAGGCAACGTTTCCTTCGACTCCCATATGAGGGTATTCCCCCTAGTGTTTGTGTTTGAAGTATAAAAACTAAAATACTATTTTAATCTTTGACTGTCGGGTGGTCCCCAACATTGTTGTCTGATGCTAATTCATACTTCTTTCTTAGTAACACACTTTATATTGTTTCCTCATTAAAAATCTTTCCGGAAAAACCCTTTTCGGGATAAAAACCTGACTAAGGGAAAAGAATGCAATACGTGTTTTCAGTCTTGGTACTAACTCTCCGAATAATATCTTGTAGCTTCGGCTTCTTTCCTGCAGAAGTTAGAAACTCAATATATATATATATATATATATATATATATATATATATATCACTTAACCAATCAATTGATACGTACCTTAGCAATAATACCGTTTCAAATGGCTAATGTTCCAATTGTTCGGCAACTTTTGTCCATCTTCTGCTTTCAATTGGTACGAACCTTTTTTCGGTTATTCCAGACACTTAATAGGGTCCCTCCCAATTCGAACCTAATTTTCCTTCGTTGGAGTTTTTAGTATTGGGGGTTACTTTTCATAGAACCAAGTCCACTATTTGAAAATGTCTAAGACTCGTCCGCCGGTTGTAATATTTTTCCATCCTTTACTTCTGAGCAACCAACCGTAGTAACGCTAACTCCCGGTGTTCTTCTGTTAAATCTAGCTTGACCGATATAGCCTCGTTATTTGCCTTTCCAGTCGAAAGACTAAATATCAAGCTTGGCTCCCCAACTTCCACCGAAATTAAAGCTTCTGCGCTGTAAACCTAGGAAAATGGTGTTTCCCTAATGCTATTTTTTGTATCATTCTATATGCACATAATACCTCCGGTAGTATTTCTCTCCACTTGCCTTTTTCTGATTTCAATCTCTTCCTTAAGTTTTGAATAACTGTTTTATTTGTTGACTCTGCTTGACCATTCACACTTGGATGATACGGAGCAAAAATTATCCTTTTTATTTTTAATACATCAAAAAATTAAGTCACTTTCTTTCCAACAAATTGTCGACTGTTGTTGCAAGTAATATCCTTCGACACTCCGAATCGACATATGATATGATCCCAATGAAATTTATAACTTCTTTTTCTCTAATTTCTTATGCTCTTGCTTCAGTCCATTTAGAAAAATAATCAGTCATAATCTAAATAAATCGTACTTGTCTAGGTGCAACTGAAAACTGTCCTACAATGTCCATTTCTCATTTCATGAATGGCCATGGTGATATGACCGGTTACATTAATTCCACTGGCTGATGAATATGTGTGCATGTATTTGACATTCATCACACTTTTGGACAAAGTTTTTCACATCCTCATCCATTTGAGGTCAATAATATCCGACTCTAATTAATTTTTGAACCAACATTTTCGCACCTGAGTGATTGCCACAAGTTCCTTCATGTACATCGTGCATCACATAATCCATTTCACCGGGCCCCAAACTGAAAGTGCAAGAGGGGGGGGGGGGGGGTGAATTGTAATTTTTCGTTCCTTAGTCGACTATTAGCAGAAGTAATGTAGAAAATAAAAGCTAAAAGTAAATGACATCAAATGTTTTTATACTGGTTCAGATTCAATGTGAATCTTAATCCAGTCCCCTTGGGTTGCAAGGGTGTTCTCTGCAGCTCTTTTGAAATTTAATTGGTACAAAGATGGTTTGAATGGAGCTCCTACATCTACACTCAAACACTTGTAATCTTTTGATACAATGCCTCACTGACTATACTATATCTCTTCTTACTTTGTCGTATATACTATAAATAACTCAAAGTTTACAGTGCTTGGAGGACAAGGAACTTCAGGATCCTTTTCAACTTTCTTAAGGACCTAAACACCATTGACACAGACATAGCCCATGCTAGCAAAGACTCGTAAGTCATAGCATTGTTTAATAGGGAGAGAGGCATGATCAACAAGATTCACATTATGGGCTTCTACAATGTGGGTGATTAGCATACCATAGGGAAAATTTGTAGTGTCAGTAATAGATTCGAGCATACAAGTGATGATGAGAGAGATTCAACTTACACTTGTGAAATAGACAGTAAGAAAGAAGAGTATCTCGTTGGGTAATAGTAGAAAGAGAGCCCATATGAGGCATGATGGTGGTGGCAACAATATGGGCGTTAACACGAGTTTAAAATGAGAGGTTTCGAGGGCGTAGTACTTCGGGAGAAGGATTGGAAGGATCAATAGATAGACTCCTTTTGACTTGGTCAAAAGAGACCTTAAAATCAGAGAGCTAAGAGTTTTTTTGTAGTTCAGAAAAAATAGAGCTTTGAATGTTAAATTTTTTGTCAAAACTATCACAGTTGAAGAGAATATGGGTACCAAAAACTAGAGTTTGTACTTCATCATCTTTAGTAGTGTGGAGATTAGCATAGAACATGCAAATATGGTGTTCATAAACATGGGGACAGGAATAGGAAGAGATGATTGACCAACCTTGGTGATTGAAGAACTTTTAAATATGAAAGTGAAGAGAAGAGATGACCTCAAAATCAACTATGCGGCCATGGGTAAGGGTTTTGCCTTTGAGAGACTCAAAAGTATCAGAATAGGGGATTCCCCATAAATTTTTATGATCACAGAAGGCGGCTTCATAATCAAACTTTACCCTTTTTGAAGACTTAACGAACTCATCAATAGTGGCGGTGCGTATACCAAAGGATTTGAGAGAAAGGGAGTTTGAAGAGTTGTGCGGGGATGAAGACACAGAAGCATCAGAATCAATTTGAACTAGAGAAGGGGGTTTGTTTTTGGGTTTGGTTCGACTGCTTTTGCAGGTAGTTTTGGAAGAGTTCTTGTTGGTTTTTTCCATGACGGTGAGTTTGACACAGAGAAAGAGATAGAGAGAGGAGCTAAATGAAGGGAAAGAAAAAAGATATAAAGTAGTAGTGGTGGAATGTAGAAGGATGTGGAAGATGAAGAGAAATGGGTTTATAGGGAGTGGAGAAACGGAGGCGTCACATAAATGGATGGACTCAAGGGGTCCAATAAAATTAAATAGGGAAGTGGGAGATCGTGTAAATGTGGGAAAGGTAATTATGGAAATTTTGAAGAAAATCCGGGTGAAAAGATTTAGAAGAAAACTTTACCATTAAAATATTACCATTTAATCGGATAACTCATTAAGGAAACTATGACTTTTAAACATGTTGAGCAATAATACCAAGAGATTTTCTAAGCATGAAAAATCTTTCTTCCAACGAGGGTTTTGTGAAAATGTCAGCAAGTTGATTCTCAGTGCACACCAACTGTAATTCAATAGCACCCTTAAGAACATGATCTCTAATAAAGTGATCCTTAATATCTATATACATTGTCCTAGAATGATGCACATGATGTTTAGTTAAGTAAATAACACTAGAATTATCACAATGAATTTTAACTTATTTGAATAATAAATCATAATCACTCAAATTGATAAATCATCCACGGTAATTGAGCACAGCATTGTCCAATGGCAATGTATTCAGCTTCAGTGGTGGATAGAGATACACTGCCCTATTTTTTTTCTATTCCATGAGATTAATATTTTCTAAGTAGCTGACATATACCGCTTGTACTTTTACGATCATCTTTATCTCCTGCAAAATTAACATTAGAAAAACCTTCTAATTTGAAGGAGTCAGTTTTAGGATACCATAAACCATGAGAGACAATGTTAATTAAATATCTGATAATTCTCTTGGTAGCACTAAGGTGATATTCCTTAGGAGCTGACGATATCTGGCACAATTTTCATAGTGAATTTCTTGCGTATCCACCCTAAGGCTTCTAAACATTCGATGAGGTGAAGGCACGTATTCGGATCTGACCCAACATTGATAGTTAAACCAATTCACTTGAGTGAGACAGAGGAGAGTGTAATTTCATGTGTAGGGGTGAAATCAGGATTGTAGACTAGCAGTAAGATAAAGTAGTGAGCCAATAATTCCCCTGTATTTTGTTTTATCAACAGGGTTACCTTCATCACCTTTGTGAATAGAACAAGTAGCATCGAAGTTCCCATCACCTTTGCATCACTCACACCAAGCTTCAGAATAAGTTCTTTGGTATAGTTGCTTTGGCAAATGAATATTTCTTTTTCAGTTTGATGAATTTGTAATCCAAGAAAGAATGTTAATTCTCCTATCATGCTCATCTCAAATTCACTTTGCATGAGGTTAGAAAATTCCTTGCACAAAGATGAGTTAGAACTTCCAAATATAATAACATCAACATAGATTTGAATAATAAGATTTCCAGAGGATGTTCTTTTAATAAAAGAGTTGAATCAATTTTTTCTCTAGCAAAATCATGCTCAATTAGAAAGGCACTTAGTCTATCATACCAAGATTTTGGAGCTTGTTTAAGACCATATAAAGCTTTTGATAGTTTGAAAATATGGTAAGGAAATTTTGGATTTTCAAGACTGGGTAGTTGTTTGACAAAAACTTTTAATCAATAAAATCATTTAGGAAAGCAATTTTGACATCCATTTGAAAGAGTTTAAAACTTTTAAAAGAAGCATAAGCAAGCGGCATGCGAATAGACTCTAATCGGGGAACTGAGGTAAATGTTTCATCATAGTCGACTCTTTCTTGTTGAGAGTAGGCTTGTGCAATAAGTCAAGCTTTATTTTTATAACTTCCTCTACTTCATTTATCTTATTTTGAAATACCCATTTGGTTCCAACAACTGAAGTATTTTTAGGCTTAGGAACCAGATTCCATACTTTATTTTTCTCAAATTGGTCTATTTCTTCCTTCATAGCCTTGATTCAATGATCATCTTTCAAAGCTTCATCAGCTTTCTTTGGCTCTAATAGTGAAATGAGAGTCAAATTTGCATTATTTCTGGTTGAAGATTTAGTCTTCATTTTTTCATGTACGTCTCCTATGACAAACTTCTTTGGTAGCCAGGCTCGCTTCTCCATTCATTTGGAACAATTCCAACTGTTAGATTAGTCGACTTGTCAGGTACGGCACTCGACTCTGTCTCTATTTTGCTCAACATTAAAAGTAATTATTGTAGTTAGTAGTTGACTATCTTCATCATCTGTAGGTTAACCTTTCTCGGCCAAGCCATTAGTATCATCAAATATCACATGAATAGATTCTTTAACAGTTAAAGTACATTTATAAAATACTCTAAAAGATCTACTAATAACTGAGTAGCCAAAAATAATATCTTCATCGCTGCATAGATCAAACTTACCAAGATTGTCATTTCCATTGTTATGGACAAAATACTTACACCCAAATGGATGAAAGTAACTTATGTTAGGCTTCTTTGAATCCATAGTTCATATGGAGTTTTCTTCAAGATTGGTCTAAGAAAATATCTATTTAAGACACGACATGCTATGCTTACAGCCTCAGCCCAAAATTGATGTGATAGATTGTTTTCCACCATCATTGTTCTAGCCATGTCTTGTAGGGTCCTGTTTTTTCGCTCAACAACTCCATTTTTCTAGGAAGATCGTGGTGAAGAAAAGTTATAAGTATATCCATGTTCATTATAGAACTCTTCGAATGCCTAATTTTCAGATTCTCCTCCTTGACCACTTCTGATAGAAGAGATGCAATGTCCATTTTCACTATGTACTTTCTCACAGAAAAACTTAAAATTCCTTAAAGTATCATCTTTATGAGCAAGAAATATAATCCATGTAAAACGATAATAATCATCTATTATAACAAAGGCATACCTTTTTTCCAATACTAGCAGTTCTAGTGGGATCAACTAGGTCCATGTGGAGCAGCTACAGGGGTTTAGAAGTAGACACAATATCTTTAGAATTAAAAGAGTTTCATGTTTGCTTATCTTTTTGGCAAGTATCACACACATGATCCTTGGAGTAGTTCAACTTAGGCAATCATGCAACTGGTTCATGCTTTGCAAGTTTTTCTATCAAGTGCATACTTGCATGACCAAGTTTCTTGTGCCAAATACATGAGTCTTCTCCCATTGATGCTAAGCAGATGGGTCCTATAGTACTCTTTATTGAATCAAGTACGTACACATTTTTGTTCCTGATTCCAGGTAGCACATATGTTCCAGAGAGGTCTTCAATGTTACATCTTATTTTTCTGAATCTAATTTCTAGGTCGGAATCACATAGTTGACTTATACTTAGTAGGTTATATCTGACACCCTTAACCAAATAAATGTTAGTGATATCACAGGAATTATCAAAAGAAATAGTTGCTATATCAATTACAGTTCCAGTGGAGTTGTCTCCAAAGGTTACCAATCATCTATCAAAGTCCATAATTGTTTTGAATAAGCTTTTGTCACTGGTCATGTGACTTGAATACCCACTATCTAAATACCATTTACCACTTGATTTCTCCTTGTGGTGTTCCCGCAAAACAAAGTGATTATTTTCTTTTACGTACCCAAGTTTTCTTAGGTCCTTGAGGGTTAGTTCTGACATAGTTATCATTATCTTTTGGTTTCCATGACCAACCAGGAGTAGTTTCATAATGAAATCTCTAATTTTAAAATTTATGTCCAATTTTACTACAACAAGAAACAAATTTGGAAAAAAGTGTTCTTTAGTGACATGATGATTAGGCGACTTGCTCTGAAACTTTTGTTTGTTAGACTTCCTATCAGTTGACTTAGTCCACCTAGTCGACTGATCTATCTCAAAATAGGCAGTAGACTTATCAGATGAGTAACTAGAAGCAGACTTGTCACTTATAGGTTTTTTCTCAGTTGACTTATTGTGATAAGTCAACTAGTTTGACATAATAGAACTATGACTGGTAGATTTACGTAAATTATTTAGTTGTAGTCACAAATCATGGACTTCTTCTTGAAGAAGATCCCTTTCAATTTTACAAACTTCTAGGTTAATTTCCCAGTCTTTCTTTTCCTTTAGTAACCATCTGTATTCATCAAAAACTTTATTTAAATCCTCAAGAAGTTCTTGAGTTTCATGACACTTAGGACAAGGATAGGGTCTTACCTTACTGGTTAGACCGATTGCCATGAAGCATATATTGTCAATTTCTTCATTCTCATCTTCTAATATTTCTTTTTCACTCCAGCTGCTGAATGCTCTTTTTTGTTGTCCTCTAAATGACTTTCTTTTTTAGTCCGGACACTCAGAGTCTATGTGATCATAATTTCCATATTCATATCATTTCCTATCATTTTTTGGTTTATCACCTTGAGATTTATCTTTTCTAAAGTTTGAAGAATTTCTCCTATTGTTTCTAGATCTCCTCATGGCTTTCACCACATATCTTAATATCATAGTGACTTTTTCTTCTCTAATATCATCATCGAATTCCTCAACTTGAGATTTGAATGTCAAAACTTTCTTTTTGTTTTCATCTTGTCCAGACTTGTTAAGATATATCTTCTTAAATGTGATTAAGTCTCATCTTACTTCATCATAGGTTAGTGTCTTGAGATTTATACTCTCAAGAGAAATGACTTTAGCATGCCACTATGGTGGAATACATATGAGAATCTTCCTTATATTATCCACAGATGAGAAGACTTTTCCTGAGTCTTTGAGTTCTCCTAGAATCTTGTTAACTCTTGCAAACATATCCTCAATTGTTTCTCTATCTTTCATCTTGAAGGTTTCATATCATATACAAGGATATTAACAATAGTTTCTTTTACTTTGTCAGTACCTTCATAGGTGACTTCAAGTTTATCCCATATTTCTTTAGCGGTTTCATAGGTGTAGATCTTTTCATATTTTTCTCCACTGATACCACTGTATACCGGGTTCCTAGCTTTTGAGTTTATTTGTATCACCTCTGTGCATCAGTGTAGTTGGCTAGGGAGGTCAGCCCATCAGTTGGTGTGGCTTCTTCCTTCTTATTATCATCAGTCTTGGCTTTGGGCATAGGAATATATCCTAACTTGATGACCCTCCAGATCTTAACATCATATGACTTGATGTAAGTTTCCGTTCTAACTTTCCAATGAGAGAAGTGCTTCTCACTGAAGTAAGGTGGTCTAGTTTGGGAAGTGCCTTATTGAAATAAAGCTTCAACCGTAACATGGTTAGACATGATTTTTTTCTCACTTGTTGTTAAGAAAATATAATGTGAAACCTTTCACTTATACCAATTGAAAGTGCAAGAGGGAGGTTAATTGTAATTTTTTGTTCCTTAGTCGACTACCTCAAAATGTTAGTCGACTGTTAGCAAATGTAATGTAGAAAATAAAAGATGAAAGTAAATGGCACAAAATATTTTTATACCGGTTCAGATTCAATGTGAATCCTAATCCAGTCCCATTTGGTTGCAAGGGTATTCTCTGCAGCTCTTTTGAAATTTAGTTGGTACAAAGATGGTTTGAATGGAGCTCATACGTCTACACTTAAACACTCATAATCTTTTGATACAATGCATTACCAACTTTACTATATCTCTTCTCACTTTTTTGTATACACTATATATCACTCAGAGTTTACAATGCTTGTTAAAAGTAAAATAGAGAGCTTGAGAAGTTGAGACGAAAGTATGGTTGATTCATCTCATTGAGCCTTCATATAAAGTCTTCGGACTTGTAGTTTTTTTGGCTCTATTTGCAGAGAAGGAAACTCAAGAAATTTGATCATTGGAAATAGGAATATTGAGAATCCTAATTTCCAAAAATAAGGTAAGAGCATTTATGATGATTGATCTTCAATATCTTTGTTCCTTGTGATGGACTTTGTTGTTACAAGACAAGATCCTTTAATTTGATTATTTTCTTGAATACTCCTTGTTGATGTAGATCTTTCTTGATTGATGTTGATGATAAGTACATGTTTTTTTAATTATTGAGATCCTTCATTAGTCAACAACTAATGAAACGCGATGCATATCTTCTTCCTTTCATTTAGGCGTCACATATCTTTGTCTTCTTTTAGCCTAGTAGTAGCCTCTTTGTCTTGTAGGCTTTACACCAAAAAGTTTGACCTGGATGTGTAATTGGCTATTGGGATTGTTGAGTGGCTTGCATCCTTTGAATATTTCCTGCATAGTAACATAAAGTCATCATTAAAAACCTAACACTAACACAAACATCTCGCTAAAGGACTATAGAAGGACCTTCTGTATAAGTGACCATCATACATGCAATAGATGGCCGGCTTTGTACGAAATTCCCTTGACTCCTTCGGATCACTGGGTAGCATCCCATCTCGAAGATAATCAAAGTATTTATCCTGCCAGTCCTAAGTCAAGCTCGTAGAATTAACCTTACCATGGCCACCATCTATTGCAGAATTTAAGAGTTACACCATATTCCTGGAGTTAACTCTCTCAACATCCATGGATGACTCCAAATTCGCCAAAGCATCTACTTCACTATTTTGTTCACGACACATATGATCCATTGTCTATTATTTGAAACGATGCAACAATACTTGAATTTTGTCTAAGTATTTTTTCATCCTTTCATCTTTTACTTCAAAAACACCATTCACTTGATTTACCACCAGAAGTGAGTCACACTTTTCTTCGATGACTTCCGCTCCCAGACTCCGTGCCAGTTCTAAACCTGCAATCATAGCCTCATACTCGACTTCATTGTTAGTCAATTTCACAATTCTTATTGTCTGTCTAATAACATCTCCCGCGTGTGTTTTCGGTAATACTCCTAATTCTGACCCTTTCACGTTTGATGCTACATCCGTCACTAAGGTCCAGATTCCTGATGTTGGACCCGAAGTTATTATAAGTTACTTTCCACTTCGGCAATTATTTTGGGAGTGAAGTCTACTAAAACTTGAGACTTTATAGTTGTTCTAGGTCTATATTCTATATCATATCCACTAATTCCCACCGTCCATTTGGCTAACCTACCTGACAATTCTGGTTTATACATTATATTCCTTAATGGATAAGTTGTTATCACACAAATATGATGACATTGAAAATACGACCTTAAATTTCTAGCATATGTTATTAAAGCTAATGTTGATTTCTCCAAGTGAAGTTATCTAGTTTCCACACTAGCCAATGTCTTACATAATAAATATGAAATTGTATACCTTTTTCTTCCCAAACTAGCACAACACTTACTACTACTTCCGACACTGCTAGGTACAAAAACAACTGCTCATCTGCTTTTAGTGTATGCAACAACAGCAGGCTGGAAAGGTACTTTTTCAAATCCCTTAATGCTTGTTGGCACTCTGGAGCCCATTCGAAATCATTCTTCTTTTTCAATAATGAGAAGCATTTGTGACTTTTCTCTGAAGATCGAGAAATGAACTGACTTAAAGCAGCCAATCTCCTAGTGAGTCTTTGTACTGCCTTTACATCCTTGAGTACTTCCTAGATTTCTTCAATAGCTTTAATCTTGTCCAGATTGATTTCTATTCCCTTGTTTGATACCAGAAAGGCTAGAAATTTTCCTAAACTAACTCTGAAAGTGTACTTCTCCGAATTCAACTTCATGTTATAATTCTGAAGTATATCGAATGTTTCCTGTAAATGCTTTAAACGCTCCTCTATTTTCAAGGACTTAACTAACATTTCATCAATATAAACTTCCATCGAATTTCCTATTTGGTTTTCAAACATGCGATTAACCAAGTGTTGATACATTGCTCTGGCATTTTTCAAACCAAATGGCATCACGTTATAACAATAAGTTCTATATTTAGTGATAAAAGAAGTTTTCTTATGATCCTCCGAATTCATCCTTATTTGGTTGTATCTGGAGTAATCATCAAGAAAACTTAACGTCTCATGTCTTGCCATAGCATCAATCATTCGATCGATGTTTGGTAGGGGAAAAGAGTCTTTCAGACAAGCTTTATTTAAATCTTTGAAATCAATACACATCCTTAATTTATTATCTTTTTAGGCACTACTACCTCATTTGCTAACCATTTCGGATATTCTACTTCGTGAATAGATCCTATATTTAATAACTTTGTTACCTCCTCCTTGATAAACCTATTCTTGTGTTCGGCAATGGATCTCCTTTTTTGCTTTACCGGTGTGAAATTCGAATCCAAACACAACTTATGAGTTATGATCTCTGGTGGAATACCTGTCATGTCTACATGGGACCAGGTAAAACAATCAATGTTAGCTTTAAAAAACTCAATTAATTTAAGCCTGAGCTCTGGGGTTAACCCGGTGCCCAAGTATACCTTTCTATCCGACCAATGGATGAACAAAACCACTTCCTAGAGCTCCTCTATAGTTGATTTCATAGCGTCTGAATCATCCGGTAAAAAAGATGACCTCGGGACACGATAAAGATACTCTTCTTCCTCACTCTATTCCTTCTCACCTTTCGATTTATTTGGGCTTGATATGTTCGGGTTTTGCAATTGCTATTTATATTCTTTGACCACCTTTTCATCCTTCACCTCTTTTCCTTTTTCTATCGACTCCTCTTTGCAAATATCTCCTTAGCCGTCAGCTGCTCACCCCAAATTTTCTTAATTCCCTCCGGAGTCTTATATCCAAGGTCTACCAAATAATGCATTATACCTCATTACACACCCTCTGACGTAGAACTTTATTTTCCGAATTGTTCCAGCAATGTCGATTGGGAGAGTAATCTCTCATTTTGTTGTTTCACTAACCATGTTATCCATTAAGATCTCGAACAGACGAAATAATTCTATCCAGCATCTCCATCTGCTCTACTACCTTCTATCGGATGATATTAGAATAACTACATAGATCCATTAAAATACATTTAATCTAAAAATGATCAACAGTAATAGAAATTACCAATGCATCATTGTGAGGATGAATGATGCCCTCTGCATCTTTATTGTTGAATGTGATTGCTTCTTCTTATAAGAAATCTCTAGACCTCTTCTCCCGAGTTATTGATACTTTCGTCTTCTTTGCGGTCATGATAGATGTGCCTGCGACATCCATTCCTCCAATGATCATATTAATGACGTGGTGCGGCCCAACCAGTTGTACTTGTTTGCTTGCTTCTCTACTTTTGTTAAAATTTCCCTTAGCTCGATTACTCAAGAATTCTCGTAAATGGCCATATTTTAACAACAAGGTCATCTCATCTCTAAGATGTCGACAATCTTTTGTTCTATGACCGTGTGTTCCGTGAAATTCACCCACCAAACTTGGATCTAACCAGATGGGTTTTGGCCATCTCGTTTCCTTAATATGCCCAATTGCTGACACTAATTCGGTCGCATCAATATTAAAGTTGTACTCAGACAGTCTTGGGTTTTCTACATTGTTAGAAAACGTACCACCGGTATCATTCTTGACATGTAAGCCTCTACCAGTGGATCCTCGATTGTTACACCTATCTCCCTCGCACTTTTCTGATGAAAAGTAACGTAACGGTTATTACGTCCTCTATTCGACCTAAAACTTGATCTCTTTGGAGGGCCATAGGGCTGGTACCTGTCCCTTAGAGACCTTAATTCTGAATCAACAACCCTCTTTGACTTGTCATGACCTTTATTTTGACCCACTGACCACACCAGGAGTTCAAACTGATCATCTTCCACTCGGATCTTTGATTCGTATCTATTGTGTACGTCCGCAAATGTTACAGCTGGAAATTCCAACAAAATTTCCTTCAATTTCAGCGATGCACTCGAACTCCTGTGGTTTAAACCCTTAGTGAAAGTATCTACTGCCCATTCATCCGGTACTGTAGGGAGGAGCATCCATTCCTTTTGAAATCTTGTCACGAACTCTCGCTATAATTTGATATACTTTATTTTGAATATGTCAGCCTTTCTTGCTTGAACATTCCTTACCCCAACATGTGCCTTTATGAACGCATCTGCAAGCATTTTAAAAGAGGTAATGGAGTGTTCGAGTGATAAAGAATACCAATTCATTACCCCTTTGGACAATATTTCACCGAATTTCTTCAACAAAATCGATTCTATTTCATCCGACTGCATATCGTTGCCTTTCACCGCACAAGTGTACGATGTCACATGCTCCTGAGGATCCGTGGTTCCATCATATTACGGGAGGTCTGGCATTTTGATCCTTTTTAGAATCAGCTTTGCAGCCGCACTCGGTGGAAATGGCAATTGTATGTATCTCTTTGAATTCGGTCCCTTTAAGATCGGATGTGCTTTCGGAATTTGGTCTATTAATGAATTAAAGGTTTTAACCTCCTCTTCATTACAATCCATGTGATTATTAAGACCATGGAGTAATTTCAAGACCTTCAAAGATTCATTTTCCCCCGAACCATTGTCATTCTCCTCAACTCAATCCACAATGCGGGCTGCGTTATTTTCATTTGATGCACTTGCTCTGTTGCTCTTTTTCTACAACTGTGAAATCGCCTATTGTTGTTTCTCCAACATATCAGAGATCTTAGCCAAATCCGCTCCGGCTACTCGCACTCCGTCATCCACCTCTTCCTCATCGTTTGGAGTTCGTTCATCTCCTATTCTCCTAGATCCTTGAGGTGAAACAACTTGCTCTTTCCGAGTTTCGCTAGTTGCTAGATCTATGACTGGGGCATTGTTTTTGTTAAGTGCCTCATTGTTGTTAGCATCAACCTAACTTCCACTTCCAGCCATTTCGCTAATGTATAGTGTTAACCTATTTATAAAATCTCGAAAGAAACAAGTGAAACTTGAACAAATCACCACAATTATTCTTAGCCCCATGGTAAGCGCCAAACTGATTACCCCAAAAAAGGTACAGTTGAATTTATTAGTGGTTTAAAGGACACGTGGATTGACTTGCTCTAATTGATAAGAAATAATGAACAATAAGTAAAGATAATGAAAGCAATAAGTAATAGAATTAGCCTGATCTTTTTGAACTCAGGTGAATCTCCTGAGCAAGATTGGTTCGGGTTGGTTATGAGCTTCAGTAGATTAACATCGGTGACAGAGTAAAGTAAGAACAATATATTAAGATGTGATATTACCAAATACAAAGTACTGAGCGTTGAATTGGGTGCCCTTCCAACATGAAGGTTGAACTTCTTTTATAGCCATGAAAACAAGGCATTTAACACCTAAGATTCTCTCTGAATTTAAGTGTTATTAATGCTAATTATGGTCTCTCAATGCTAAAAGAGTAACGGCTGGCACCATATCCGGGTTGGATATACATTAAGTATCTTCAGAACTTCGCTCGGTGTTATTTGTGCCAGTTCCATCTAGTCCCGCTTCTATTGCTTCCTTATCTCGATTATGACTCTTATCCGATATTAAATCTGTCTGTTTACCTCGAACCCTTAATTCGGTCCTGCCACGTGTCATGCCGAGTTTTACTATATACAATTGTAAGTGGGCTTTCTCAAAAAAAAAAAATATATATATATATATATATATAACACCCAATGTAGTGAACAATTGTTTTGTTAAGGAATATCAATATAATTAGCATGGTCAGATTGGTTCAAATACTACGAAAGTGAGATAAGCTCTATGTTACAGCTATATAAGCAACAATGTTATATGGAGTGCATATTAGGCACCTAAAATCCAACATATCCACAAAATGAATTTCTCAGAGATGCGGTTAGAACGTGCAAGTAGTACACATAAATAATAAAATGAGAAAAGATCGTTTGAGATGATTTAAGTATGTCGGGCATCAACCTTCAAATGCACATATCAGTAGATGTAAAACTATTGCAAGTGAAGGTGTAAAAAGGAAATGAAGTAGATCTTAATTACATGGAAGTAAGTTGTCTCGGAAGATCTACAATTCGCACTTTTAACAAAAAATATATAACAATGAAAGAAAAAGATCTTTGTAAGTGATACTATTAAGTTTGGAATATATATGTCGTTTTAGTACATTTATTTTAGGTACTATGTTTTGTAGGAGTCATTAAATCCCGTTAGAAATTTTTAGGCCAGTTGAGAATCAATATATAAAATTATGGTAATCTTTTCTTTTATTTAATTATTTTTCTTATATAATATTGTTTTTGTATGAACTTATGAAGCGATACGATTTGTAAGAATCTACATAATTATGAACCTAATATGCTTGAGATTGAGACCGTAACTATGATTTTGAGCTACTTAGGAATTGAGGGGTAATTTTGTTTCCCTCGTTGTCCTAATCATCACGCAAAGCACCAAGTTCAGATTGGTTTATTGTTTAGTGAAAGTTTCTTACCAAGACGTTTTTACCAAGTGATGGGGCATTGCCACCTATTCGAAAATTCCTTCGAGCAACTTTTGAGTAATCAATACTTGGTATGAAGTAAACGATTATTTGTGAGAAAGGATGGTTAACTATTTTAAAGATTCCAGAGACCATTTACTATTTTGTGCCTCAAATTTTATTTTATCTTCAATTGGTCAACTTATGCAGGGAAAGAAAAATGCACAAACATCTTTCTCTTTTAGCTTTCCCAGCAAGCTTTTGTCTGTTTCTTATAAGAATCATAGTTAAAAAGCAACCAACTACACATTCTATACGTTAGAATAGTTTGGGATATAAAGGGAAGTGAGGTGGCATGTCATGTGGCATCCACCCCACTCGAAATGACAAGCCACGTGAGATTTTAATAGCTGGATCCTTAACACCGTGGACTTCCGTTAAAAATAGGGGCAACTTTTAACAATATTTCTCAACGGTAGGGATGTTTTTGTTCCCAAAGTATAACGGAGGTTAGATATAAACTGTTCTTAAAAATAAGGGGCAAATCTGACCGTTTTCCCTAAAATCTCGAATATGCAGCTTATCCAGAAGCCAATCAACATGAATTTGTTAAGCCTCTTCCTATTCAAAATCCACCAAACAGATGGTAGATAATTAGACCAATTCGAATCATACAGATACCTCCACTGATAAACCTTTACAATTGAATAGCTACGGCTTGGTGCTACTACAAAATGGACTACTTGAAAAAGGAAAAGCTCCTAAAAGAGATGATAACATTACTGCTGTACAATTGAATCAACAAGCAATGGTTAATACAAGTATTTCAAGTATATTGTATCCAGCTAGCAGAGTGAATTGATCAAAGTTCAAGCTTCGAGTTTCCGAGTTGGCTAAACATAATAGCCATGTCCATGCCCTGTACCATCGTTGGAACAGCTACATCATAGGGGCAGTATCTAGAAAACCCGACCTTCCCAGACTTCTGCACTTTCTTTATGCACCTCTTGAACTTCTCATGGCATTTAACATTGGTCATACCTGCAAGTCGGAAGCAGCTGAATTAAACACTAAGCTATAAAATTAAAAAAACAAACCATATTCCATTGCAAGTTCTTCCTCTCTTTAACAAGTGTAACCACCAAAATTAGGATGTAAAAAGCATTTTGAGAACAAAATGATCAATTTTGTGAATAATGTGGGACAGGAAGGGTAGGCATCATTTGGAAGCTTACAGCTTCACATGGAAATGATGCCAGAAAAGCGAAGCTACCACTTAACAGGTTCCCTTTGAGTATTGTTCTTTCTTTATCAAACATTTCTCAACGCTACCTTATCAGAATCATTTTAACAAAAGTGATTGGCTGAGAATCATTTTATAGTTCAGTTTAACCAACAAAAGCACTTCTCCTGTAAAATTTAGAAACTAAATGCGTAAAGATTCAAAGCATGTGTGATGATTCTATGCGAAGAACCAAGCCCCCTCCCCATCGCGTAGTGCTACGGGGCACCAGAAAGGCAAAACAACTAAAAACTTTAAAAACCGAAAGACATGATTTTTTCTTGACTGTAGAACCATAGGCTTCTGAAAGGGAAGTCATCCACTCCCAACTTTATGCATAAGAGCTAGTGCCCCATTTTAGACGTACAACGTTAAACCAAGATTGCATTTGATGTCTCAATTGAAATGCAGTAGAACAAGTTCTAGAAGGATGGCTGAGTATTCTGCATTAGTATAAAAATCTCATGTTTAAGCCAATGATGAGAATCACAAGAGCCAAAGTATCAGAAATAGAGGTAGGTATAGTTTGGGCAAATCCGAAATCCAACTTTTTTGAATTTTTGTTTGCATTTGCAGGTTACAGATTGGATTTCGGATTTCAGATTGGATTGCTGATTTGGGACTTCGGACTTTTTAATATTCGAATATCCGGAATTTTTAATCGGGGTTTTTACTATGTTTGGACTTGTTAAATCTCTGGCCTCAATGCTTCGTTGCTAAGAATTTCCTTGATAATGGTTTCAATACTTGCATGGATACTTTATCGGATGATTTGGGTAAGCATGAGAAATTATTAAGGCAATTTGACATGAATATCTTACTTGGATGTTTATTCATAAAAAGAAGAAGCAGCTTCACTTGTAGGCTCAAAACCAAAAATCTAAAATACTGATTAATCCGAAGCCGAACTTAAAAATCCGATCTACCTCGAACTTATTTGGATTGGATTTGGATCGTAATCTTGAATCCGAAGATCCAAAATCCAATCCAGAGTTTTCATAGCTAATCAGAACGCCCACCCTAATAAAAAAGGTTATCTGGTGCATAATAATCTAAAACCCCAAATGGAAGTCTAGAAGCCATATACATTAATCTTTTTACACTTTTGTACAGATTGTTCCATAGCAAAATTCCATTTTCCCGGAACCACACACTTTTTGTTTGATAACCTAAAAAGCCACACACTTAGGTATAGGCGAAACTTCGTGCAACAAGAAACTAACATGTGTTATTCCTGTGATAATGTTACCTAAGCACTTAAGAATTACATAAAGGAGATATTCTAGAAGCACCATGCTCATGGATTCTGGGGTCTTTGTCCAGGTTTCCATCATTAACATATATAAAACCTATTTGACACACAGAAACTTAATTACAGCATAATATCAAGTGATTATGAGTGGTACATTTATTTTACCTACCATTGCCATTAGCACTTTCTTCAGTATTCCTTGAGCTAATCCCTTATTGTTTGTGAGCATTAATTCAGGAAAATATTTATTTGCTAATATGATGGATTATCATAGTTTAATAAACAGGATTATTAGTTTGAGTGACATAAGCCACTTATTGAGACTATTGCGCCTAGTATGGAAGAAACGCATTATAATCATATAGGACATTAAAGCATGAAAAGGTCGCTGGAATAATCTATTAGCCAAAGACTTGCAATATTTCACCTGGAAATTCAGAAAATTTGTGGGCTAAAGTCAAAAGCCTCGACTGAGCCTCAAAGTATTAGATAATTTGTAAAAGTAATCAGAAAGGCGAAATTCTGCAGGAAAGTTGACTGAAGGTCGCCGGAAAATAACTGGTAGCCAGAAAATATGCTGGAATCGGAAAAACAAAAATACTAAGAATCACAGGTTAAGTTGCAGGTGATTAGGGATGTCAGTGGGCGGGTAAATGCGGGTACCGCCCTGCACCCGCTCCAGTTGGGTCGGGTATGGGGATGATTTGGTGGGTGGTGGGGCGGGTATGGGTATCAAAAGTGCAACCCGCCATGGATAGTGGAGCGGGGTGGATTTCATATAAGACCCGCACCGCCTAAAATCATCAAGTCATCATCAAAGATAAGGTGAGTCAATTTTGAGAGTTTACACATAGGATGGAACTGAAAATCAGATAGTTCACTCATTTCTTATAGAGTTCTACAAAGATATTCCATCACCAACACAAACAATAGTGGTGACATGAGATCTCCTTGCCTAAACAAATCATGACATATCAACACAATATGAACCAATGATCTTCCAGCTACAAAAGTTGTTTGATTCTCAGTCACAACAGTAGGAATGATGTTCTTTAATCTCATGAAAATTAATTTAGAATTGCATTTACATAGGACATTGCAGCAAGATATGGGCCTATATTAACTAACATATTGGGGGACTGTCACTTTGGGGATCAGAGATATAATGGTAGAATTTACTTGTCTTAGTAATTTACCATTCTCAAATAACTCCAGTACAACACTTGTCACCTCCTGGCCAATAATACTCCAAGCATCTTCAGTGGGACGGGTAAATGCGGGCACTACCCCGCACCCGCTCAAGTTGGGTCGAGTATGGGGGATGGTTTGGTAGGTGGTGGAGCGGGTGTGGGGGTGGGTTTTACGTGGCGGATATAGGTATGAGGTACCCTTCCTCCGCCACCGCCCCGCCCCGTTGACATCCCTACAGGTGATAGTGGGACCTCTAGAGTATCAGAAAGTGCATTGGAAATGGCTAGAAAATTGCAGATTTCGCTTTTGGACGCTAGTGATTGCATAGCAAGAAATTTCTCACAAAAACTCTTGTACTATAAAAGGCAGCCCGGTGCACTAAGCTCCCGCTATGTGCGGGGTCCGGAAAAGGGCCGGATCACAATGGTCTATTGTACGCAGCCTTACCTCACATTTCTGCAAGAGGCTGTTTCCCCGGCTTGAACCCATGATCTCCGGGTCACATGGCAACAAAAACTCTTGTACTATGTGAGAGATAAAATACCATATCTGAAAGATGTGTCAAGAGTCGTATGCAAACGCTCTTCCTCAGGCAATCATCTCAAAAGAGGGCAAAGGGAAAAAAGAAAAAAAAGAAAACAGCATTCAACAGTAGTGTTTCCTTTTTCTGTGTTCTTCGTATCTTTAGTTTCTTACCCAGTCAGATTGTTTTGAGATTCCTTATTGTCTGAGTTGAAATAGCTTAACTGCATGCAAAGTGGTCAGAATATAGTAGTGATAATAGATAAATGGCCGTTAGAAATTACTCCATTTTCACCGTTAAGGTAATACTGTATTGGAGCTCTCCAATTGTTTCGAGAAAGTACACAAACAATGTCAGGATTTTCTGAAGGTATATCCACATTCTCTTTTGGGCTGTCATTTGAATGGTGTATATATAGCTCTATGGACTATAAAACAGGACTACACATGTTTTGCTAATTTATATCAACAATAATCATATTCCAAAGACAATATGGGATGGTGAATGAAGAAAATGAAAATGCATTGAAGTAAGAATTGAGCAATGGGAAAGAGAAGAAGAGTCGTGTTTCCCCATGGGAGAATAGTCGCCTTGCTGCATTTACTTTGGTATTTAAAATGTAATCGTCAATTTATGCTTTGCTTTCTCTACAAAATCAAATTTAAATGTTCTCACCTATTGACGTAGCACCCTTCTCTTATTGCTCGATCCATGTCTTGTGGGACCAATTTTATTCAAACTTCGATCGTCACTGATTGGAAAATGTAATAGTACAGATTTCTTCTTCTTCCTTTTTTTTTGGCTGAACTCAAGGATGCATAAAAAACAATATGATTTAAAACAAATTATAGTTATTAATGTGAATTATAAATTATCTTATTACACATATAAAGTTAAAATTAAATTATTTTTAAATATAAAAAAATATTTCTTACAAATTAAAAAGAAAATGCATTATATAAAATAGAACGGATGGAAAACTAATAAAATAAGATACCACAATACTCGACAATAATGCCTAGTCGGCTAGCCCCACAACAGGGTGTATGCTTTTTTTTTAACAGTTAGGTCAAATGATAACAAAACATTACTATTTCAACTCCTGATAAGTATTAATTTTAGCGGTAAATACTGTTAATCGACGAGTTACATAAGTATATACATCTGGAAGATGCGACAGAAGTTACAAGGACGGTCAATCTAGCAAATTCCTACTTGTCATTTCTAGCATGTATCGCCTATAAAAGTTGGATCTTGTTGTATAATGAAAGTTTGGATCGGACTTAGAAGTAATACAACAGATTGCAATTTTTTATTAAACAATTGACGTGCAGAAATAAACCCTTCTTCTTCATTGTAACTTCGGAGGCTTACTCATAAATATTGTGTTTACGAATCATATAAAAGCTTTGTACATCGAGAATGAACTTATACTTACATTTTTGCTAGAGTAGAACTTCGAAGCTACCAAAAATGTCAAGAACTGTTGTAAACAATATGGGTAAATGATAATTGAATTAAAGTTGAATCATGAATGATTGGGTCTATGTTGATAGGACTATATATTATTGTAGAAAATGTGCTATTTATACAAGGAGATAATCGTTTAATAGGCTGAGTCATCTCATCGTGCTAAAAAAATCCATTCCTCAATACAGAGCATGATCTATTAAAATGGAGCATTGAACATACTAGCTAACTTTTCTAATATTGAAACCTATAAAAGTGGTGTAGTGATTATACCTAGCTAATTTCTATTGCACGTTGATTGATCTTGATACAAATTTAATTCTGGTATAATGAACATATTTAGCTAAACTTCTATTGCACGTTAATGTATATCATGATGCAGGCGTGATCCGGTCAATAACGTGTGCTGTAAATACCAATAACTTTCACATTACCAACATACATCCCAATCTGAAACATTGATATGCAAAACACAGCTAGTCAACCTTCCAAATAGAAGCGAAGAAGAAATAGTCACAGGTAGCAGTAAACTGAGCAAATTTAAATTCACTATTACAAAGTTCAAGCTAAGCCCACTTCACTGAAGTGGGAAAGAGAAGACAGAATGGGCAGATTATTTGCGGCATAAATGTAAACACCGACTTTGCAGCTCCAAAACTGTTTTGGGGGAACAAAATCTTGTATGGATTTCCTGTCACTCAAATCATCCTAATAACAAGGGAGCCCTTACAAGTGGTCAATTTGCCCAATGAATTTCATAACTGATTATTTCAAGGGTAGTAACCAGTAAACGTAAACCCTCTTCCTACTATCTCACCAGCACAATACCATGCAAAGCACTCCAAACCAAACAAAGCAGCAATTCCAGCATCTTCAACCTTCAACTCCTTCCTATTCTTCCACATTTGCTTGACAGAATCAACTTCCTTCCAAAATGCCTCGTAACGGCCAGGAATGCTGTTAAGACAGAAAAAGAAGTTTAAGCAATGACCACGAACAAATGTATCCAGTTGGTTTAAACATTTGTCATGTAAAGATGCACACCACTCCGCTCATATGCTGCTATTTGAGGATTCAAACAGAAATGTCAGATAGCACAATATGCAGCAAGGACGTAAATTTAATCATTCAGGCATCTACTAGAAGAAGTAACACTCAGATCTCATATAGTTGCTGAAGCTGACATTTGAAGACAAATATAACAGCATATAACCTTTCCGCTTTCTATTTGATCATATGAAAAGGCACAAATAACAGGGATATCAGGATATGTATTGCATGTGAGCTAATAAGTCAGATAGAACGAGACTCAATTACATAGTATAGAAGGAAAATGATCCACCATGTTCTTTCAACTTAAAGAGAATTTAATAACACCAACTTTATCTTTCTACTATACTGAAATAAAAAATGACGCCGCCCACTATAATGCACAAAAGTTTTGCGCTTTGATATCATAACAAATGAAAATCAATCCCTAGATGAATTGACAAAGTTCAGGACTTTATCTATTTAATTTTTGAGCAAAGACTATATTTTTGTATAGCATACAGCAACAACTACAGCTCAATCCAAGCTAGTTAGGTTGGCAATATGAATCCTCACTATCCATGTCCCTTCATTTAAACGTACTTATGTAGCATACAAAAAAGTTGCATCAGTGATTTGGAAAGACACCAAAATTTGCATTATGCACCTAATTCATCTGAGGAAGGGTCAATCCCATTAGACCAAAAAAATCAAAATCACTGGTACTGGTGTGCCAATTAAAACAACAAATCCAAGCAACTTCTTTGCTGCTAATGACAAAAACTTGGCACCAAATTAAGTGGGAGAGAATATAACCTGGCAAGACGAGTGTAGAGTAACTGCTTGGACAATTCATTGCACTTTTCAACAGAGGGTGGCTCCACAATGTACTGCTTGTTCTGCTCCAGCAACTGTTTGTAGTAGGCAGTACCATGCTTGGCAACAAATTTTGAAGCTTGACATGCCTGAGATTGCAGTTGTGTAATCTTGGACGCCATCAATTCCCCAAAATTCCTAGATAAAGCAATAGAGGATGTCAAAATTAATCTAAAAATCCTGACCAGTTAATTAGAGAAGACATATAATCTTCATTGGTTTCTGCCAAATTCAAAAGCAACAACCAAAAAATATACAACCGTTTCCTAAGCTAACTTTTTTTCTGGTTGAAATGGTAAAGTAATTTTTCATTAACAAAAGTCAAACAACAACAACAAAGCATCTCTTGTTTCTTTCTTTCCAAATATGCTCCACCAAATGCATGATGGGATTGTCAGAATATCTTTTGTAGATCTTTGTTCCTGCCTCTCACTGACCAAAAATTGAGCAGCTCCTCCGTTGTTCATGGCGTTGTTCAGTGCAGGTTCATTATGTTCAAAATTAATCCCATAATTTTGCCGTGACACCCCACAAAGATAGAGGTAAGGGCCTGCGTACATCCTACCCTCCCCAGACCCCACTTTGTGGGATTGCACTGGGTATGTTGTTGTTGTTGTAATTGTGCTATGACAGTGCATTGCAGGAAGAGATGGTTAGCTGTTTCATCATCTTTTTTCACAGAGATAACATCTACTGCCCCAACTAAAACCTTTTTTCTTCAATCTATCTTGTGTCAGGCAAACATCGTGAGCTAGAACCATACAAAAGCAACAACTTTAGTAGCTAAACATTTCCGCCTTACTTCCTCCAGAGGTGACTCATAGCAAGATTTGACTGTGAACTGCCCTTTCTTATTCTTTCTCCAAATCAGTTCATCACTGTTTTCTCCAAAAGTGCATTTCATTTTCTAATAAACCCAAAAATCCTGTGATGAATTGTACATTCAAGACAGTACCACTTCTGCATTGGGCTATCGATTGATCTTTCCCTCTTGTTATCTTGTATAAAATAGGGAACTGATATTTGAGTGGAGTGTGACCAAGCCAACTGTCGTGCCGAATTCTTATTTTCCTCCCATTCCCCACCCTATAGGAAGTTCTTTCAACAAATATGACCGTAACCTTCTAAAATCTTTACATAACCCAACCTCACTTCTTTAGTGCACCATTGATTTTGCATGCCATATTTCTCCTTCATCACCTTTTCCAAAGGACTTATTCTTCTTAAATAATCTCCATACCATTGCATAGCAAGTTTCTAATATTTATTAGAGTTTAATTCCTAGAAGGGAATGGAGATGTAAAATATTAAACTTCCAATTGTTTGGTGTGGTTGGACGGGAGGTAAAAGTGAATACTTCTCATTTCCATCCATATTTTGAAGGGTTCAAAGATTTGACACCGAAAAGGCATTAAACTCCTCCACTTTCATCCTTCATTTACTTCCTTATCAAGGAGAAAAACAAAAACTCCTACAACCCCTCCAATTTCTACCCCAACCGAACACAATACTCTCCCATTTCCAATTTATGTGAACCTATTAGACTTGGCATTTAGTTCAATCAAGAAAGAAAGATTTTTGGAACTAGTGCTATTAAAAAGGTCATAATGTTTTTGTGGCTATATGAGACTTATGGTTTTAAACACGCCATAACTTTTTTGTGGCTGTAAATGCTTCACATTAATGGTAAAATGTGAAGTTTAAATTAAATTATTTCCAAATTTAGAAAAGGATAATTTTTTTTAAACGGCATAAAAATGAAATAGATTCACATAAATTGAAAATGATGGAACATAAGGTACAAAACAAACAACTATGCCTTAGTCACAATCAAGTTGGCTCAGCTATATGGAATAAACATGGTACACCATCACTTACACAGAAATACAATATGAACCTCAGCCGGCCGAAAAAAAAACATCAAATATAGCCTTTGATCGACTTCTAACATGACTAGAGCTAAAAAGTGATGCTCTCTAAATGTGCTTAGACAAGAAAGAGGGCCGAATCCAGAACCCTCAAAATAATTTTCTTCTTTCCATATACTGTCCACCACCAATTAACTTACACAAATCAGAAACCCGTAAAACTATTTAAACTACTCAATCCGCCAATTACCATTTCCATTAAGCTACAAAACACAATCATGCATATTCAAATGTACACCAAGGACAAATCAACATCATTAATAGTTTACGAGAAAAATCAACAAGCAATTTCCCTCAAGCACCGAAAAGTAAAACCAAACGTCTAATTCGATAGTTACTGTTCTATTTCACAGATCAGACAAAAACCCTTATCACCCATCACCAAATCATAACAAGCAAACCCCTCCACCCCAAAAACAAAAGTTAAATCTCCTTCACACATACTTACCAGTACACAAAATGTTTATAAACAAATATTACGGAACGAGATCGGAGAGAAATAAAAACCAATAATCAAAATTTAGGGAAGTAACGAAATGGAATCAGAAATAAAGAGTTCAAAATTTCACCTTTAGGTGTGCCTACGAATTGATGTGCAAAATATGATAGGCGAGGTGATGTTTCTCTCGCCGATGGCTGCGAGACTTCTGCTAAATCCCCGAAACTTTTGCATATGTCACAATGACCTTTCTGCCTATTTACCGTTTGGCACCAGAAAATGACCAAATAATCTTTAAAGGTACCCTGAGTTTTGCTTTACTTCTGTTTCCACCCTTTTCTTTCTCTTTTTCCTTTCTTACCCTTGTCATATTTTTTTACGGACAGGGGGACAAAATTGTCCCTGAACTATTGAAAATAGAATAAAACTACCCCTTTGTTTGTTTATGGTCTAAAAACATTGAACTATTAGAAATAGGATGAAAATGCCCTTGTCATTAGCAAATTGGCGTAATCATGCCTCTATTTCGTTAATGGACCTCCATGTCTCATGTATTCCTTTTTAAAATTTATTAATTTTAGGGTATGCGTTTTGAGCATGTACTTCATATCAAGAAGTATATACTTTAAAAGGTCAAAAATATTATTAAATTATATATACTTTAACATGTAATTATTAAGTGTCATTTCAAAAGTATTTCTAAAATTTAATGTTAAAATGAAGTATAATAATTGTGGATAATGGGATATTTTATACCTAATTAGTAGTTGAAAGAAATGATCCCCTTGATTATTTTCATTAATTGAAAGGTATATATACAAGTTACATATTTCCATAATAGGAGAATCATATTCCTAAAACCTTATTCTACCATAATTCTAACTATACAATTATGGTAAGTGTACAAGACTAATTAATGTAACATTTACACTACAATATTACATCAATAAACATTCCTAATATACAAGTTACCGTGATGGGCTGAAGGGTCACATGTAGAAGAGAGGCCACAATAGAGATGGGCCGAACAGAGGTTCCTACGATACCGTGATATACACTATGTATACCAAGTGTATATCACGGGTATATACCTTGTCTAACACACCCCCGCAGTCATAGCGGGCGGTCTTCGAACGCTGAGACTGTCCCTAAAATCTTCAAAAAGGACCGCGGGTAGACCCTTTGTAAAGATGTCTGCAATTTGATATCGGGATGGGACATGGCATACGCGAACTTGACCACGAGCAACCTTTTCACGGACAATGTGAATGTCCATTTCGATATGCTTAGTGTGTTGGTGCTGAACCGGATTACCTAAAAGGTAGATGACACTAATATTATCACAATACACTAAGGTTACCTTCTGGATAGGACAATGAAGTTCCAAAAGCAAATTATGTAACCAATATTATTATGAGATCACATTAGCTACCCCCGATATTCAGCCTCGGCACTTGAGCGGGATAGAGTTGCCTGACGCTTCGCAGACCAGGAGACCAAGTTGTTGCCAAGGAACATACAATAGCCAGACGTAGACCGTCTAGTGTCTGGACAACCACCCCAATCAGCATCTGTGTATGAGACAAATGTGGATGTCGATGAAGGATATAAATGTAAACCATAGTCCAGTGTACCCTGAATATATCGAATGATGCATTTGAGTGCATTCATGTGCTCAATTCTGGGATCATGCATAAATAAAACACCTGCTGGACGGCATACGTAATATCTGGTCTTGTAAAGGTAAGACACTGAAGAGCCCCTGCAAGACTGCGATAGCGGGTCGGATCCTCGTAAGGTGTGCCGGCCGCGGCACTAAGCTTGGGCTTCGTATCAACTGGAGTGAAAGTGGACTTACAGGATGACATCCCAGCCCTCTCGATGATCTTAGCTGCATACTTTCGTTGAGACAAGAACAATCCATCTGAATGGCGATTGACGGCAATCCCCAAAAAGTAACTCAAGGGCCCAAAGTCTTTCATAGCAAACACAGAGCTGAGTATGGTCATGATAGACTGGCGTAAGGCCTCGGAGGAGACAGTCAAAATGATATCATCCACATACAACAGAATGTAGGCCAAGGATGAACCATGACGGTAGATGAACAACGAATTATCTGATCTGCTGTGAGTGAACCCAATAGTCGAAACATAGTTAGCAAACCTTGTATACCAGGCCCGTGGTGACTACTTAAGCCCATATAAGGACTTCTTCTGCAAACATACATGATGAGGATGTTTGGGATCCTTGAATCCCAACGGCTGATGCATATAGACTATTTCCTTGAGATCACCATGTAGGAAAGCATTCTTGACATCCAACTGATGAATAAGTCATGCATTCGAAAGAGCCATGCTAAGCACAGTGGGAATGGTAGCTGGCTTGACCACCGAACTAATCGTCTCCCCACAATCTATCCCAACCTGTTGAGTCTTACCATCACCCACAAGTCGCGCCTTATGTCGAGCAAATGAACCATTCGAATTCTCCTTATGAACAAAAATCCACATAGACCTGCTAACATTAATACCATATGGACGGGGCACCAACTCCCACGTCTTATTATCAATAAGAGCATTATATTCATCAGATAGCAATTTTCCAGTTCGGGTCGTTTAAGGCAGACACAGGATTACGGGGCAAGGGGGATTTAGAGACATTCAAATGTAAATTAAAATGTCTTTTTGGTGTAAAAACACCCCATTGATTACGAGTGACCGGTCTATGACTCGAGGAAGAAGTGGCTAGATTTTGGGAATTTTCTGGGCTCGGGACGGACTGGCCAGCAGGTAGTGGGCCTGCTGGCCCAAATCGGCAAACTGGAGCAGGAACTGGACCAGTTCCTGAATTGGGCTGGACTGGCCCAATCGCTGGAACTGATCCAGTGACGGGAAATTGCGACTGAACAGTGGCGCCAGCGGGCAGTGGGCCCGTTGGAGAATTTTGGGTGTGGGACATGTCCGAAAAATGGTGAGTAATATACGGGGATATACCATCATCCAAAAAATTATACGAACTAGGCTCGGGAGTATGAACTTTAGTAAAGGGAAATTGAGTTTCATAAAAAATTACATGACGATTAATGATAATTTTCTTGGAGGATAAATCAAAGCATTTGTAACCACGATGATTAGACGGATAACCCAAGAACACATACGGAGTAGACCAGGCCTGAAGTTTGTTAATTGTGGTGGACGGGATTAACGAATAACACAAACACCCAAAAACTCGAAGATGAGAATAAGAAGGATTATTATTATATAAAATTCGGAAGGGGGAAGAATATGTCAGACCTTTGGAAGGAATTATGTTAAGAAGATATGTGGCCATTTGAAGAGCATGATGCCAAAAATATGGGGGTACGGAAGCATGAATTAAGAGAGTGCGAACAATTTTATATATGGAATGAATTTTGCGTTCAGCTTTCCCATTTTGTGAAGATGTATGAGGACAAGAAAAATGAAAATTGATTTCATTATTAGCACAGAACTTCCGAAACACCCTATTGTCATACTCTTTTCCATTATCACACTGAATATTTTTTATTTCTCTTTCGAATTGGGCTCTAATGAATGCTCTAAATTTTACCAAGACGAAAAACACTTGAGATTTATTTGCAATTGCAAACGTCCACAAAAATTTAGAATAATCATCCAAAAAGAGAACATAATACCGATGACCCAACGAACTTAGAACATGAGGCATCCATAGGTCGCTATGAATAATATCAAATGGCATTGAAGTATGAGAATTTGAGTCTACAAATGGCAACTTAACAATTTTTCCTAAAGAACAAGATTGACAAATTGAAGTACGACTCGTACCCTTACATGAAGTAAAACTATTTTTATCTAAAACTGACAAAATAGAGAATCCCGGATGACCAAGGCGAGTATGCCACAAGGAAGGAGAAATGGCTGCAAAGGCTGATGGCAAGGCTTGACTCGATGGACTGAAACCGGGCGTGATAGGATAAAGATCTCCCCTACTACCACACCTCATGAGAGGACTCCCCGTCTTGAAATCCTTCACAGAGAAACCAAAAGGATCAAATTCAACAGTAACAGAATTGTCAGTGGTGAACTTTCAGACAGACACTAAGTTTTTAATCAATTTGGTAGCATGTAAAGTATTTTTTAAGATAAGGGGTGGATTGGGGGGAGACAAAATTTTCTGACCATAATCCTGAATTGGAATAGACTTACCATTACCGACAATTATACCCGAGGGTTGCTCAAATTGGATTAAGATGAAAGAGTACCTGAATCGGATGTCATGTGGGTAGTGGCACCGATATCCATATACCAATTCGGGTCCGGTTGAGTCAAACCCAGTGTGTTCATCGCAACCTCGATATCGGTCTGAGTGGGGCCAGCTGCATGGTGAGCTTGCGGAGGCCGGGGCCCAAGAAGCTCGGGCGGACCGTCCCCTGGGCCGTAATCGCTTTGGGACCCCGGAATTTCGGGCCGGTGGGCGATGAGAGGCTGCTGGAAAGCCCACTGGCCAGATATTGGACTGTGTTGTGGAGATGGGTCGTAGGTCCACTGTCCACTGGTCCAAGCCTACGTCCCAGAGGCCCAAGGCTGAGACCAGTGTGTCGGTGGCCCACTGTAACTTGGATGGGGTCCACTGCCACTGTTTTGGCCACCGTGACTGTCGCCGGAGCCGCCGCGATTTTTTCCATTATTTTTCCTGCCATTTTTGCTACCCCTGTGTGATCGGTTTTGGTTCGAATTGTTACCAAAATTTTGAGGACTAGTGGAGGAAGTCATCATGACCACGGGACTAGCATTAGTAGTCGCCTTTTTAGCCAAACCGGCTTCTTCCGAAGTAAGCATGGAGCGGGCTCGATAGAACATTGGAAGAGGATTACTTTGACGAAAGAGAGTTCCAACGCCACTATAGGCCTCGGATAGGACAACAACCATATGTAAAACAAGACGATCTTCACTAACTGGCGCACCAACGTTGCGGAGTTGGTCCGCCAATTCCTTCAACCTTTTGCAATATGCTGAAACGTTTGGGAAATTTTCCATGTTGACGTGGGAAAAATCCTGTTCAAGGGTAACAACTCTGGAATTTTAATTATCCTGGAATATGTCACGCAGTCTATCCCATGCAGCCATCGCCGCAGCGTCTGGCTCAATAATCGTCTGCAATAGGTCGGTAGAAATAGTAGAATAAATCCACTGAAGGACGGTGGCATCAAGTGTTGTCCATAACTTAGGATCATCCTCACGTTTAGGGATCTCCGTATCATTAGGAGCCGCGGGGATTATGTGATGGATGATTTGATGCGAACGAGCGTGAATTTTGAACAACTCGACCCACGTCGCATATTGGACGTTTTCTATTTCAAGAATTAGAGGGATATGATTATTGATGTTAGAAACAACAAGGGCAGGGTGAAACGTGTTCTTTGATGTAGACATAACGAAAGAACAATAGGTGATAGAGGGATTTGGAAGAGAGATTTGGAGAGCGGAAGAACAAATGGCAAACCCGAGGGGAGGGTCGGTCTTTGGCCGAGAATGCAACGAAAATTGGAGAGAAATTTTGTTGTTGGACCTAGACTCTTGATACCATGAAAGAAATAATCCCCTTGATTATTTTCATTAATTGAAAGGTATATATACAAGTTGCATATTTCCATAATAGGAGAATCATATTCCTATTCTATTCCTAAAACCTTATTCTACCATAATTCTAACTATACAATTATGGTAAGTGTACAAGAATAATTAAGGTAACCTTTACACTATAATATTACATAAATATACATTCCTAATATACAAGTTACTGTGATGGGCTGAAGGGCTGTAACCGAGAGGGGGCCACTTTGCTTGAGATGGGTGAAAGGCGTGATGGGTGAAACAGTTCCTACAGTACCCATGATATACACTATGTATATCACAGATATATACCTTGTCTAACAGTAGTATTTTATATTTTAGTACATAAATTTTATAGAATGAGTGTTTGATTAAATGATAATAGACGTGCTATTGTATGTGTAGACAATCAAACATAATTTTTCATAAAGTCTTTCTCTATTTTTTATTTTTACTAAAATAAGTAAATTATATAGAATCAATTAGTTTTAATTCTATGACCTGCTATAAATCTATAAATAAAAATAAGGAAAATCGACTTTGTAGACTTTAGTTATAGTTTCCTACTTGGTCTTTCTTTACTTTTTTTATACTATTATAATAAATTATATATAATTAATTGATTTTAATCCTATGACAAAGAATAGTTTAAACCTACAACAAGTAGTAGATATGTTCTTACTTATTTTCCGTGATTTTTTTATATTTTTGGTATTATGTATCTTTTACAAAATTATTTATTACATAACTCAAATAAGGAAAGGATTTAATGCACAATATTTAATTGAAAGATTGTCTTCTATTGAAAATCCTCAATCTTTTTGCTAAGAATTTTAATCAATTTGACTCTTAATCCTTTACTATGACCAGTGTTGCTCTATTTTTTGAATTTTATGGAAACAAATATTTGTATTAAAAGTTTTGCCAACTAGTAAATTCTATTTGTGTGAGATCGTTCACATTGTCAGTCTCAAGTCCAAATAAAAGAAGAGGTTGCAGTAGACTCAAACATCGCAATATATATATATATATATATATATATATATATATATATATACGTGCCCACCTAGACACGAGTTACATCGGCACCTAGTGTGATGGTGGGAGAGAGTAAGAGCAAGGGTTCCCATACCAAGGAGATTTTATCACCCAAAACTCACTTGAACCCCTTAAGTCTCGATCCAAATCCCTCAAAAAGGGTTTCCAAATAAATATTATGACTTGTTCAATATATATATATATATACGTGCCCACCTAGACACGAGTTACATCGGCACCTAGTGTGATGGTGGGAGAGAGTAAGAGCAAGGGTTCCCGTACCAAGGAGATTTTATCACCCAAAACTCACTTGAACCCCTTAAGTCTCGATCCAAATCCCTCAAAAAGGGTTTCCAAATAAATATTATGACTTGTTCAAAGTCTCCAAACCCAAATTTAAGAGCTAAATATCAAAATCAAGGGTCGAGTAATTGTTATAGTTATTGTGGTAATGTTGCTAAAAATTTATTATTTTTTTAATAAAAAGGTTTTAAAATATCCTTAATGTATTAAAAATGGCTCAAAATGCTCTTCTTCAACTTATTGGATCAAATATACCTCTCCTTCTACCTATTGGGCTCAAAAATGCCCTTAACGTTTTGGAAATGGCTCAAAAATATCCCCTCCATCTATTGGGTCAAATTTGGACAACACTTTCAAACTTGAAGTTATAATTTCTTAAATAATTTTTTTTCTTACACCTAGTTTTTTTTTTTTTAAAAAAAAATTGTCCCTTGTTTAGGGTGATTTATTCCATAAAACAGAGAGACTAGTACTGGATAGTTGTTAAGGTAGGCAAATAAATGTCTATGAGAAAAATAGTGAGAAATATAAATATATCAATTCCCCAAAGTGCATCCAAATTGATCAATGATCTTTCGATTTCCAATATTTTGAAATAAATCTTTTGAAGGAGGCAACGAAAATTTATTGTAGTGTATTGAATAATTTGTCCCAAAGTGTAATGAAGATTTATTGTATTGAATAATTTTGCCTCTTCAGGAGACTACGGATCAGCGGGCTTACCAACTTTCTATGATGATCCAGATGTAAGCTACACTATTAGGAATACAATAAAAATATTGGACGAAAAGCGAAGGAAATGGCTTAAGCTTCATCCTTCATTTACACATGGTGAAAAAGAACGGGTTTTAATTGTTTCATGTTCACAACCGATCATTTGTTGTTGAAAATTTACTAAATGTGGAAATAAGTATATCCCATTAATTTATGACTCGAACTATTGGGCCCGCACGTCGGAAACGTCGTTTTCATACACGTGCACACGTAGTGCCAAGTATCGCAAATTTCATTAGTGAAAGAGATATTGGTACGTATGTAATACGTTTGAGACATAGAATTATGGACGGTTATTGGCCAAATGACAAAGTATTCCATGTTGGTAAATGAAAGAAGAAGTGTACAAAGTGTAAAATGAAACGAGTCAAAAATCGCCGCGGAGCCGTGAAGGGCCGCGACGCCACAATCGCCGGAGCCGACGCCGCGACGCCTCCCAGGCTGCGCCGCGGTGCAAATTGGCTGATCAACTACTGGAGTCGCGGCGCCATGGTGCTGATTCACAGCGTCGCGGCACTTCGGAGGTAGAATGCTGCGACAGAAAGTTGGAAAAATCTGACGTTTGGGCTGGTTTGGGAGCATTGATTCTCCATTACTTGCAACATGAATTCAGCAATTATTTGGTTGAATGTAACCCCTCAATCAAGTGTAATTACATGGCTATTGAAGGCCTTTAGTTGGCTAGTTGAGGGGTCTTCTACTTACACTATAAATTGAGGCATTTGGCTCAATTGAACCACACTACACTCAACACTTAGAAAATTCCCCTGATTTTCTGATTTCATATTCTTCCTCTCTAGCAAAGTCACTATACTCAAAGTTCTTGAAGAGTAACATTTGACTTTCCTTTGCTCACTTGTTAAAGTTGTTGTTGTATCTTGGGAGACTATTGCTCAACACCATAAGAGGAGATATACGGGGCAATCTTGACTTAAAGACAGAGTGTCATCACTCTACTCAGCAAATCACACAAGCAGTTTGTTAAGGTTTTGATTTCCAGTTTTTATTGTAATAGTTTGTTTATCCTTTCTACTATTGTAATAGTTCCTTACTTCCCGTTTCCTACAACAATTGTATCCCAACAATTTTAAGACAAGATTTTGTTGTAAGTAACTAAGTTAGAAAGATGACTGGTATAAATCAAACTGCTTTTGATTGTGCTGCTGCTGCTCAAGGCAATCCCTCTGTCTTCCCCACTGCTCAAGGCACTCCTAATGCCTTTCCGGTTGCTCAAGGCTCATCCAATGCCTTTGCTGCCGCTCAAGGGAATGTTGTCGTTCCTCCACCCACTGGATTTCACCATGAACGCCCTGAAAAGTTCATGGGGTCAAACTTCAAGAGATGGCAACAAAAGATGCTCTTCTATCTGACTATTATGGGAATGACACGTTTTCTAACAGAAGATCCTCCACAAGCTGGAGATGAAATAGACCCTTCGTCTTCTGAAACGGGTGAAGAGGGCCTAGATATCCATGTCATTAATGACATGAAGATGGTTCTTGATGCATGGAGTCATAGTGATTTCATGTGTAAGAAATACATATTGAACTGCTTGTCAGACCCTCTCTACACGGTGTACTACACCGTTGGCACTGCCAAAGAGTTGTGGGAGAAGCTACAAAAGAAGTACAACGCACAAGATGCAGGTACTAAGAAATTTATCATTGGGGAATTTCTGAAATTTCAAATGGTGGATAGTACGACAGTGATGTCCCAAGTCCAAGAATTCCAAATGATTTTGCATCACCTGAATTTTGAAGGAATGAAGCCAAACGAGCAGTTTTTGGTTGTATCACTTATTGAAAAGTTACCTCATTCGTGGAATGAGTTTATGAGCTACTTAAAGCTCATGACAAAGGAGATGACCTTTGAAGAACTTATTATCAAACTCCAAATTCAGGAAGATAATAAGAAGGTCTTGCCTAGGGGTAAACAACCCGCTGAGGGAAAGGCAAATCTGGCTGAGGCCAAAGGGAACCTAAGCAAGAAGTGCAAGTTCCAGAAAGACGGTAAGACCCAAGCAGCGGAGAATTTTAAAGGAAACTGTTACCACTGTGGGAAACCTGGTCATATGATCAATGAATGCCGCAAGATTAAGACTGAGCAACAAGAGAAGGCCAAGGCTAAGGACAAGGCTCAGGTTAACGTTGTCAAGGACCAGTTTTTAGATGACATGATTGAGGAGTTCTCATCGGTGGTGCTAGAAGAAAACATGGTTGAGAATCCTATGCAATGGTGGATGGACACAGGTGCTACAAGACACATCTGTTCCAACAGAGATGCCTTCTCCACTTATACACCGGTTACAAACAAGGAGATATTCATGGGCAACAACGCTTCCTCTGACGTGCTAGGGGTAGGAAAGGTAGTCCTGAAGATGACTTCTGGAAAGGAGCTTACTCTGAATGAGGTGATGCATGTTCCTGAGATTAGAAGAAATTTAATTTCAGGTCCTTTATTGGTTAATGCTGGTTTTAGGCTAGTGTTTGAGTCCAATAAATTTGTAGTCATTAAGAATGGAACGTTTGTGGGAAGAGGATTCGTCTGTGAAGGCCTCTTCAAAGTGAACACCATGTCTGTATTACATAAAAGCAATAATATTGAAGCCTCTTCATCTTACTTGCTTGAGTCCTCTAATTTATGGCATTATAGATTAGGACATGTCAACTACTAGTCCATTCAAAGGTTGGTAAAATTGGAGTTGTTGTCGTATATCGACGTAAACCCTCAACATAAGTGTGAGGTGTGCGTAGAGGCAAAACTCACAAAGCTTCCTTTTCGATCCGTCGAAAGGAATACCGCTCCTTTAGAACTTATTCACACAGATATATGTGATTTGAAGTTTGCACAAACTAGGGGGAACAAGTACTTTGTGACATTCATTGATGATAGCACAAGGTATTGTTACCTTTACTTGTTGAAAAGTAAGGATGAAGCCTTTGAAGCGTTCCGACATTACAAAGCAGAAGTTGAGAACCAACTAAGCATGCAGATTAAATCCATTCGTAGCAATAGTGTGGGAGAATATGTAGCGTCATTTGAGGAATATTGTGCCCAAGAAGGCATTGTTCATCAAACGACGGATCCATACTCACCTCAATCGAACGGTGTGGCGGAACGTAAGAACTGCACATTGAAGGAAATGATGAATGCATTACTCATCAATTCCGGTCATCCCAAAACATGTAGGGAAAAACTGTCCTTACCGCTAATACGATTCTTAACCGAGTCCCACATAAGGGTAAGGACAAAACTCCATATGAATCATGGAAGGGAAAGACACCCACCTATAAATATTTTAAGGTGTGGGGTTGTTTGGCAAAGGTTGAAGTACCCAAGCCAAAGCAGGTCAAGATTGGGCCTAAGACTGTAGATTATATATTCATCGGATATGCAAATAACAGTAGTGCTTATCGCTTCTTAGTGCATAAGTCAGATATTTCAGATATCCACCAGGGTACAATCATGGACTCAAGGAATGCTCTATTATTTGAAGGCACCTTTCCTAGAAAGGAAAAAGACATAACCTCTCGCAAATGAAATTATGAATAAAGATCTCAAGAACCGGGAGTCGTTGACGGCCCGGATCTAAATGATCCAGATCTAGCGGATCTCGAGGTGGCTGAACATCCAGAATCTAGTGTTCCAAATTCTCAGAACTTGGAGACTCTAGAGATGGATCTAAGGCGAAGTAAAAGGGCCAGGAAGGATAAATCCTTCGGTCCTGACTTTGTAGCTTATATGGTTAATGATGAACCAAGGACAATTGCTAAGGCGTTGTCAACTCCAGAAGCACCGCTCTGGAAAGAAGCTATTGAGAGTGAAATAGGCTCAATTCTGCATAACCATACTTGGTAGTTGGTTGATTTTCCTCCGGGAAATAAACCATTGGATTGTAAGTAGATACTCAAACGGAAGTATAATGCAAATGGGTCTATAGATAAGTACAAGGCCAGGTTGGTAGTCAAGGGATATCGGCAGAAATAAAGTCTTGACTACTTTGACACATACTCCCCAGTATCTCGGATGACATCCATATAGGTATTCATTGCAATCGCAGATTTGCGTGACCTTGAGATACATCAAATAGATGTGAAGACATCCTTCCTAAATAGTGATTTGGAAGAAGAAATTTATATGGACCATCCCGAGGGGTATGTGGTTCAAGGGCAAGCGAAGAAAGTCTGTCGGCTTGTCAAATCTCTGTATGGGCTGAAACAAGCCCCAAAGCAATGACACAAAAAAATTGATAGTACTCTACTATCGAAGGATTTCTCCATTAATGAGTGTGACAAATGTGTCTACATGAAAGGTAACTCTAACTCGTTTGTTATAATATGCCTGTATGTAGATGACATGTTGATCACAGGGAGCAGTCCTAGCATAATTCTAGAGACTAAGAACATGTTGAAACAATGCTTCGACATGAAGGATATGAGTATCACAGATGTCATCTTAAGGCTAAAAATCCATCTGACGGACTGGTCTTATTTCAGTCTCACTACATCGAGGATATTTTGAGAAAGTTCGAGATGTTAGACAGTTCGCCTATAAAGTCACCAATGGATAGAAATCAAAAACTTGATAAAAATCGTGGTGCACCCATATGCCAGGAGCGATAGTTTGATGTACATAACAAACTGCACCCGACCTGATATTGCTTATACAGTCAACAAGTTGGCTAGGTTTACCCGTAATTCGAGTGATGATCACTGGAAGGCATTGAATCAGGTACTTTAATACCTAAAACACACGCAAACTTACTAGTTGCATTATTCGAGATATCCAGCTTTACTAGAGGGGTACAATGATGCAAACTGGATATCTGATATAGAGAACACCAAGTCCACCAGTGGGTATATATTTACAATTGGTGGTAGGTTTGTGTCTTGGAAATCCTCTAAGCAAACTTGCATCTCCCGATCCACGATAAAATCGGAGTTTATCGCTTTAGGCAAAACAGGAGAAGAAGCTGAGTGGCTTCATGACTTCTTAGAGGATGTTCCTTATTGGAACAAACATGTACCTTCTGTAATGATCTACTACGACAGCCAGTCAGCTCTAGGAAGGGCACAAAATGCTATGTACAATGGCAAGTCTCATTATATTCGATGGAGACATAAGACCGTTAGGCAGCTGATCACCACGGGTATAATATCCACTGATTATATAAAATCAAAGGATAAAATAGCTGACCCACTGACAAAGGGCTTACCCAAAGATCAGATGTTCTGCCTGTCTAGGGGCAGAATGCTGCGACGGGAAGTTGGAAAAATCTGACGTTTGGGCTGGTTTTGGAGCATTGATTCTCCATTACTTGCCACATGAATTCAGCCATTATTTGGCTGAATGTAACCCCTCAATCAAGTGTAATTACATGGCTATTGAAGGCTTTTAGTTGGCTAGTTGAGGGGTCTTCTACTTACACTATAAATTGACGCATTTGGCTCAATTGAAACACACTACACTCAACACTTAGAAAATTCCCCAGATTTTTTGATTTCATATTCTTCCTCTCTAGCAAAGTCACTATACTCAAAGTTCTAGAAGAGTAACACTAGAGTTTCCTTTGCTCACTTGTTAAAGTTGTTGTTGTATCTTGGAAGACTATTGCTCAACACCGTAAGAGGAGATATACGGGGCAATCTTGTCTTAAAGACAAAGTGTCATCACTCTACTCAGCAAATCACACAAGCAGTTTGTTAAGGTTTTGATTTCCAATTTTTATTGTAATAGTTTGTTTATCCTTTCTACTATAGTAATAGTTCCTTACTTCCCGTTTCGTACAACAATTGTATCCCAACAATTTTAAGACAAGATTTTGTTGTAAGTAACTAAGTTAGAAAGATGACTGGTATAAATCAAACTGCTTCTGATTGTGCTTCTGCTGCTCAAGGCAATCCCTCTGTCTTCCCCACTGCTCAAGGCACTCCTAATGCCTTTCCGGTTGCTCAAGGCTCATCCAATGCCTTTGCTGCCGCTCAAGGGAATGCTGTCATTCCTCCACCCACTGGATTTCACCATGAACGCCCTGAAAAGTTCATGGGGTCAAACTTCAAGAGATGGCAACAAAAGATGCTCTTCTATCTGACTATTATGGGAATGACACGTTTCCTAACAGAAGATCCTCCACAAGCTGGAGATGAAATAGACCCTTCGTCTTCTGAAACGGGTGAAGGGGGCCTAGATATCCATGTCATTAATGACATGAAGATGGTTCTTGATGCATGGAGTCATAGTGATTTCATGTGTAAGAAATACATATTGAACTGCTTGTCAGACCCTCTCTACACGGTGTACTACACCGTTGGCACTGCCAAAGAGTTGTGGGAGAAGCTACAAAAGAAGTACAACGCACAGGATGCAAGTACTAAGAAATTTATCATTGGAAAATTTCTGAAATTTCAAATGGTGTATAGTAAGACAGTGATGTCCCAAGTCCAAGAATTCCAAATGATTTTACATCACCTGAATTTGGAAGGAATGAAGCCAAACGAGCAGTTTTTGGTTGTATCACTTATTGAAAAGTTACCTCATTCGTGGAATGAGTTTATGAGCTACTTAAAGCTCATGACAAAGGAGATGACCTTTGAAGAACTTATTATCAAACGCCAAATTCAGGAAGATAATAAGAAGGTCTTGCCTAGGGGTAAACAACCCGCTGAGGGAAAGGTAAATCTGGCTGAGGCCAAAGGGAACCTAAGCAAGTAGTGCAAGTTCCAGAAAGACGGCAAGACCCAAGCAGCGCAGAATTTTAAAGGAAATTGTTACCACTGTGGGAAACCTGGTCATATGATCAATGACTGCCGCAAGATTAATACTGAGCAACAAGAGAAGGCCAAGGCTATGGGCAAGGCTCAGGTTAACGTTGTCAAGGACCTGTTTTTAGATGACATGATTGAGGAGTTCTCAGCGGTGGTGCTAGAAGAAAACCTGGTTGAGAATCCTATGCAATGGTGGATGGACACAGGTGCTACAAGACACATCTGTTCCAACAGAGATGCCTTCTCCACTTATACACCGGTTACAAACAAGGAGATATTCATGGGCAACAACGCTTCCTCTGACGTGCTAGGGGTAGGAAAGGTAGTCCTGAAGATGACTTCTGGAAATGAGCTTACTCTGAATGAAGTGATGCATGTTCCTGAGATTAGAAGAAATTTAATTTCAGGTCCTTTATTGGTTAATGCTGGTTTTAGGCTAGTATTTGAGTCCAATAAATTTGTAGTCATTAAGAATGGAACGTTTGTGGGAAGAGAATTCGTCTGTGAAGGCCTCTTCAAAGTGAACACCATGTCTGTATTACATAAAAGCAATAATATTGAAGCCTCTTCATCTTACTTGCTTGAGTCCTCTAATTTATGGCATTATAGATTAGGACATGTCAACTACTAGTCCATTCAAAGGTTGGTAAAATTGGAGTTGTTGTCGTATATCGACGTAAACCCTCAACATAAGTGTGAGGTGTGCGTAGAGGAAAAACTCACAAAGCTTCCTTTTCGATCCGTCGAAAGGAATACCGCTCCTCTAGAACTTATTCACACAGATATATGTGATTTGAAGTTTGCACAAACTAGGGGGAACAAGTATTTTGTGACATTCATTGATGATAGCACATGGTATTGTTACCTTTACGTGTTGAAAAGTAAGGATGAAGCCTTTGAAGCGTTCCGACATTACAAAGCGGAAGTTGAGAACCAACTAAGCATGCAGATTAAATCCATTCGTAGCAATAGTGTGGGAGAATATGTAGCGTCATTTGAGGAATATTGTGCCCAAGAAGGCATTGTTCATCAAACGACGGATCCATACTCACCTCAATCGAACGGTGTGGCGGAACGTAAGAACTGCACATTGAAGGAAATGATGAATGCATTGTTCATCAATTCCGGTCTTCCCCAAAACATGTGGGGAAAAACTATCCTTACCGCTAATACGATTCATAACAGAGTCCCACATAAGGGTAAGGACAAAACTCCATATGAATCATGGAAGGGAAAGAAACCCACCTATAAATATATTAAGGTGTGGGGTTGTTTGGCAAAGGTTGAAGTACCCAAGCCAAAGCAGGTCAAGATTGGGCCTAAGACTGTAGATTATATATTCATCGGATATGCAAATAACAGTAGTGCTTATCGCTTCTTAGTGCATAAGTCAGATATTTCAGATATCCACCAGGGTACAATCATGGACTCAAGGAATGCTCTATTATTTGAAGGCACCTTTCCTAGAAAGGAAAAAGACATAACCTCTCGCAAACGAAGTTATGAATAAAGATCTCAAGAACTGGGAGTCGTTGACGGCCCGGATCTAAATGATCCAGATCTAGCGGATCTCGAGGTGGCTGAATATCCAGAATCTAGTGTTCCAAATTCTCAGAACTTGGAGACTCTAGAGATGGATCTAAGGCGAAGTAAAAGGGCCAGGAAGGATAAATCCTTCGGTCCTGACTTTGTAGCTTATATGGTTAATGATGAACCAAGGACAATTGCTAAGGCGTTGTCAACTCCAGAAGCACCACTCTGGAAAGAAGCTATTGAGAGTGAAATAGGCTCCATTCTGCATAACCATACATGGGAGTTGGTTGATCTTCCTCCGGGAAATAAACCATTGGATTGTAAGTAGATACTCAAACGGAAGTATAATGCAAATGGGTCTATAGATAAGTACAAGGCCAGGTTGGTAGTCAAGGGATATCGGCAGAAAGAAGGTCTTGACTACTTTGACACGTACTCCCCAGTATCTCGGATGACATCCATATGGGTATTCATTGCAATCGCAGCTTTGCGTGACCATGTGATACATCAAATAGATGTGAAGACAGCCTTCCTAAATAGTGATTTGGAAGAAGAAATTTATATAGACCAACCCGAGGGGTATGTGGTTCAAGGGCAAGAGAAGAAAGTCTGTCGGCTTGTCAAATCTCTGTATGGGCTGAAACAAGCCCCAAAGCAATGACACAAAAAATTTGATAGTACTCTACTATCGAAGGGTTTCTCCATTCATGAGTGTGACAAATGTGTCTACATGAAAGGTAACTCTAACTCGTTTGTTATGATATGCATGTATGTAGATGACATGTTGATCACAGGGAGCAGTCCTAGCATAATTCTAGAGACTAAGAACATGTTGAAACAATGCTTCATCATGAAGGATATGAGTATCGTAGATGTCATCTTAAGGCTAAAAATCCATCTGACGGACTGGTCTTATCTCAGTCTCACTACATTGAGGATATTTTGAGAAAGTTCGAGATGTTAGACAGTTCGCCTATAAAGTCACCAATGGATAGAAATCAAAAACTTGATAAAAATCGTGGTGCACCCATATGCCAGGAGCGATAGTTTGATGTACATAACAAACTGCACCCGACCTGATATTGCTTATACAGTGAACAAGTTGGCTAGGTTTACCCGTAATTCGAGTGATGATCACTGGATGGCGTTGAATTGGGTACTTCAATACCTGAAATACACGCTAACTTACTAGTTGCATTATTCGAGATATCCAGCTGTACTAGAGGGGTACAATGATGCAAACTGGATATCTGATATAGAGAACACCAAGTCTATCAGTGGGTATATATTTACAATTGGTGGTAGGGTTGTGTCTTGGAAATTCTCTAAGCAAACTTGCATCTCCCGATCCACGATAAAATCGAAGTTTATCGCTTTAGGCAAAGCAGGAGAAGAAGCTGAGTGGCTTCATGACTTCTTAGAGGATGTTTCTTATTGGAACAAACATGTACCTTCTGTAATGATCCACTACGACAGCCAGTCGGCTCTAGGAAGGGCACGAAATGCTATGTACAATGGCAAGTCTCGTCATATTCGATGGAGACATAAGACCGTTAGGCAGCTGATCACCACGGGTATAATATCCATTGATTACATAAAATCAAATGTTAAAATAGCTGACCCACTAACAAAGGGCTTACCCAAGGATCAGATGTTCTGCCTGTCTAGGGGCAGAATGCTGCGACGAGAAGTTGGAAAAATCTGACGTTTGGGCTGGTTTGGGAGCATTGATTCTCCATTACTTGCCACATGAATTCAGCCATTATTTGGCTGAATGTAACCCCTCAATCAAGTGTAATTACATGGCTATTGAAGGCTTTTAGTTGGCTAGTTGAGGGGTCTTCTACTTACACTATAAATTGAGGCATTTGGCTCAATTGAAACACACTACACTCAACACTTAGAAAATTCCCCAGATTTTTTGATTTCATATTCTTCCTCTCTAGCAAAGTCACTATACTCAAAGTTCTAGAAGAGTAACACTTGAGTTTCCTTTGTTCACTTGTTAAAGTTGTTGTTGTATCTTGGAAGACTATTGCTCAACACCGTAAGAGGAGATATACGGGGCAATCTTTTCTTAATGACAGAGTGTCATCACTCGACTCAGCAAATCACACAAGCAGTTTGTTAAGGTTTTGATTTCCAGTTTTTATTGTAATAGTTTGTTTATCCTTTCTACTATTGTAATAGTTCCTTACTTCCCGTTCCCAACAACAATTGTATCCCCACATTTGTTACTTAGGTCCTTCGAGAACAAGGCACGTAGCTATTGTTAAGATATTTAAATTTCATTCTTGCACTATATTTATTTTGGTTCAACATTAACCGATAGGCCAAGTGTATTATCATAGTTCAGATTTTTTAACAAAGCAACGAAGATTTTTTTCAGGAATACTGGATATCGAAATATCATTGATCAATTTGGACGTACTTGGGGAAATTGATATATTTCCTGCTACCAGTCACTCATAGTCAGCACGAGATTTTTAAACCAAATACGAAATACGGTTTTCATACTCATGTTACTAAATCACCGTTACCTCATAATCCTATTTCTGCTATTCATGACCCGAATTGGAAAATGGCTATGGATGATTAATATAATGCTCTTATTAAAAATATGACTTGGGATTTGGTACCTCGTCCTCCTGATGCTAACGTGATTCGGTCTATGTGGATTTTTAGTCATAAAGAAAAGTCTGATAGTACTTTTGAGAGGCATAAATCCTGTCTTGTAGGTGATGGAAAAACTCAACAGGTTAGTGAGAACATAGCAGTTTTCATAATCAACCAAAAAATAAATGTCAAGATCTAATGAATCAAAACCTTACAGGAAGTGTTTCTACTCTATTTACTCATAAAGCAAATAAAGAGAGAACCAACTACCGTATTTGGTTGAATGCCGCTATTACATCTATGCGTTTATGTTTGAATCAAGGACTATCATTTTGAGGTAGAGATGAATCTGAGATGTCGAGAAATAAGGGCAACTATCTTGAAGTTTTTCATTTGCTTGCTGATAATAATGAGCAAATAAAGAATGCCTCATTTGAAAATGCTCCTCTAACTTCACAATTAGTTTCATCTGATATTCAGAAAGGTATTTATAAATCTTTTGATGCTGAAACTACTTCTGTGATCATCAAAGATATCAATGATAAATTTTTTACAATCTTGGTTGATGAGTCACGTGATGTATCAATGGAGGAGCAAATGGCAGTTTGTTTAAGATATGTGAACAATGAGAGACGGATAATTGAACGTTTTCTTAGTATAAAACATGTTCCAAATACAACTACAGTTTTACTCAAGGAGACCGTCGAAGGATTACTCTCTGAGAACTGAAGAAAAGACTAACGATACTTATTTTCGCATCGAGTGCTTTTATGGTGTTTTGGACAAACAACTTAGGGAGTTAAATAGCTGATTTTCTGTGACAAATGTTGACTTGATTCTTTTTGTTGGGTGCCTTAATCCTAGCAATTCATTATTTGCTTTCAACAAGGAAAGTCTCGTCAAATTTGCTCGATTGTATCCTCGGGAGTTTTCTTCACATGATCTAGAGTTACTTGATAATCAACTTGAGACTTATATTATTGATATGCGTAGTAGCATTGAGTTTTCAGAAATTGTTGGCATTGGAGATCTTGCAAAGAAGATGATGAAAACAAAAAGACACGGAATCTATCATTTTGTTTACACGCTTCTTACCCTAGCATTAACTTTGCCAGTTGCTACTGCAAGTGTAGAGAGAGACTTTTCTGCTATGAACATTATCAAATATCGATTGCGAAATTGAATATCGGACGATTGGCTTAATGATTTATTAGTACCTTATGTTGAGAATGAAATTTTGTATGAGATCAGTAACGAAGCCGTTATGCAACAGTTTCAGACTATGAAATCTCGTCGAGAAAATTTGTGATTATATTTTCATTATTCTTGAACGATTTGTATTTATGTTATTTAGAATTTAAATTATTACCTACTTTTTAAAATTTATATAATATAGTACTAGCCCCCTCAGAAAAAATTGGTTGGCTTCGTCCCTGTCCGGTGGTCAAACCGGCAACTATCCGCACGGTATTGAGTCTGGCACTTTCGAAGGCATGGCCTCTACATCAGCTTGATGTAAAGAATGCATTCCTGCATGGAGAACTCAATGAAACGGTATACATGTACCAACCCATGAGCTACAGAAGCCCCTCTTATCCTAATCATGTTTGCTTACTGAAGAAATCTTTGTATGAACTCAAACAAACTCCTAAGGCCTGGTACAAGAAGTTTATAGATTATGTTTCTACTCTTGAATTTTCTAACAACAGGTCTGATCATTCTCTCTTCATATACCGACGGGATCCTGATATAGCTTATCTTCTTCTGTATGTGGATGATATTATATTGACTGATTTATCTGACGCTCTTCGTAAGTCTATTATGTCCCTGCTTAGCTTCGAGTTTTCTATGAAAGATCTGGGGCCTTTGAGTTATTTTTTGGGAATAGTTGTAACACGTCATGCAGATGGTTTATTTTTATCTCAGAAGAAGTATGCAGAGGAAAGTGTTGAGCGAGCTGGAATGTCATCATGAAAGCTGTCTGCCACTCCGGTTGATACTAAATCGAAGTTGAGTGCCACTTTCAGTACATCATATGTTGATCCATCACATTACCGCAGTCTTGCAGGCATCCTGCAATATCTTAGCTTCACGAGACCCGACATATCTTATGTTGTGCAACAAGTTTTCTTATTTATGAATAACCCGATGGAGGATCACATGTAGGCTCTCAAGCGCATTGTGCTCTATATTCAGGGTACCCTTGATCATGGTTCGACATACACTTTCGTTGCTTACACTAATGCAGATTGGGGTGGCTGTCCGGACACCATACGTTCCACGTCTGGCTACTGTATTTTCCTTGGTGATAATTTGGTATCTTGGTCATCCAAACGACATGCTACTTTGTCTAAGTCCAGTGTCGAAGCAGAATACAAGGGAGTTGCCAATGTGGTTTCCGAATCGTGTTGGCTTCACAATCTTCTATTCGAGCTCCACTGTCCTATTCCGAAGGCAACATTGATTTATTGTGATAATGTGAGTGCGGTTTATCTCTTTGGAAATCTGATTCAACATCAACGCACTAAACATATAGAACTGGATATTCACTTTGTTCGTGAAAAGATTGCTCGTGGCAGGTACGTGTCTTACATGTCCCGTCACGCTATCAGATCGCAAATATTTTTACGAAAGGTCTTCCGTTGAATCTATTTGAAGATTTTCGAGAGAGTCTCAGCATACGCCGACCTCCCGCTTCGACTGAGGGATGTGATAGAATAGGAAAATATAATTAGTCATAATTGTGTGTATTTTGTATATGGTAAGTGTATATTTAGTCAAATTCATTACCTTATTGACCTAGGATTAGGATAATTCATTACCTTATGTACCTAGGATTAGGATAGTATTATTGGGTATATATATTACCCCTTTAAAATGAAATAATCAAGGAAAATATTTCTTATAATATTTATATCTCCTACGAATTGATATATTTATATCTCCCTACCTTGAGGAACATCCAGTACAAGTTTCTCTGTTTTATGGAATAAATTACCCTGAACAAAAGGACAATAAATTTAAAAAAACTAGGTGCAAAGAAAAAAATTATTTAAGAAACTGTAACTTCAAGTTTGAAAGTGTTGTCCAAATTTGACTCAACAGATGGAAGGAGAGGCATTTTTTACTCATTTCCAATTTATTAAGGGTATTTTTGAGCTCAATAGGTAGAAGGATGGGCAAATATGATCTAATAAGTGGAAGCATGGTATTTTTGAGCCAATTTTAAAAGGTATTTTTGAACCTTTTCCATTTTTTAATCCTTATATAGTTATGAAAAATTCTCTGCAGTAATGTTAATTTTCAATTTATTTAAACACACTAATCAGTCAAACATTTTTCAAATGCAATACTTTTGAACTCATTACGCGCGCACATTTGGATACAGTACATTCTCGATCCAGATACTAATTCTGGATACCCAATTGGCCATATATTTTGACTCAAATATTTGAAATAATATTTAGAGATTATTTCAAATAAATATTTTTTTGTCAATTAACCCATTATTTCAATTTAGTACCTGAAATATAGAATTTAAAGTTTGAGAACATGTTTTAGGAAGTTTTAAAGTTTTTCAGTACTATTTCGCTACAGAGCTTCAATTGTGTTTTTCTTGTCCAAACAAAACTCCAGCTTTCAAATACCCCATTTTAAACTTCAATTTCAAATTCTATTTTCTTCAAACCTCAACCAGCTCATATTCTAACGTCTATTTATCATCAAAGTTCTCAAAAAAATTCTTCATTTTGCAACTAAAACTTAGTTATAATTGTAATATGGTAAAAAAAAAAAATCTGATTTCTGTTTTGAATTTAAAATATTGTAAGTTGAAACATATATATAACAATTAGTTAATATAACCAATGAAGGTAAATCAGATTCGGAAAACAAGAAAATAAGGGTAATAATAAATTAATTACTAACAATAATTGTTTGCCTCTTTATGAAAAAAGAAGACTTTGAACGCATAGTACCATAGGTAATCCGATTGATTAAACAAGACAGGAAAATGGTACTACATGTCCATTAGATTGAATATACGGAAAAGGGTCGGATATAATCTCTAATTTTATTCCCTATTATACTTTTTGAATATGTACGCCATTGGACAAAGTTCTAAATATGTCTCCCATGTGATGGAACTGACGCGTGACACACTCTGAATGAAAGATTCAATCCACCACTTAAAAAATCTCATACTCGATCCAAAACCGGTCCTACCCAATTACAAATTAAAGCAAACCCAGATCAGCTCTTGTTGTTCAATTTTGGTCCCAAACCCTAACCAAATCTCGACTAATAAACTACCAAATTAGCGCAGATCTAAGACACAACTCCAGACAACTAATTTGAACACACAAACACACATTCAAGGCAGCCTAGAATGTCTCTGTCACCGATGGATTTCTTCACTCAAAATAGTTTGAACCAACATTGAATGCACTCAAACATTAGACTCAACTTCAAAGAAAGCTTTCCTAGTAGAATCTGTAACACTCAATAGAAGTTGGAAAACAAATTAGTACTATTTCAGATTTGAATATTTGAGTCTATCAACGGCGATTTTTGAAGTTTTACACCAAACCAACTCAATCAACCTCTAAACTCCATTCAGGTTAGTATTTCAATATTTGAAAAATTTGTGACAAAGACCAAAAGATTTCCTTCAGATTCCAACAATATTATATTAACAGATAGGAAATCTGAAGATTGTGTCATACCTCAACTTGGGGGGGGGGGGGGGGGCACCAGGCGCCTGAATGGCCCGAGCGTACTACATGTATATCATGACATGAGCACATTATCATCCGGACCGACATGGCCGCAGAATGATAATTATAAAGAAAATCCGGCATAACATGTAACAAGTGGCAACCAAACCAAAATATACATATATGATAAGGTCGACAAGGCCATAACCGGTATACCAACGACGACTGACAAGGATGTACAAAACAAATGTATATCGATCACTAATCTGCAAGCCTCTAAGAGTACTACAACATGTCATCAGGTAGGGACAGAGGATCACCATATCCAAAATAGCTACAAACATATGTAACATGGTCTACCACTCTATATACAACAACTTCGGAAGAAAGGGAGTGCGATGACCAACTACTGAACTGGCCAAAACCTACTGTGGAGGTGCGCCTGACTATCTATCTGCACATGCGGGCATGAAACACAACGCCACAACAAAGGGGACGTCAGTACGAAATAATATACTAAATATGTAAGGCATGTAAAGCATGTAATGCAAAAGAAGGGTACAAAAGTCAACCTGAAACTCAGAATTGCCACTGAGGGCGTACAACAGACATACTCATGATCATATGCATAGTAGTAAAACTGGGCCACTCTGTGGGGCCATATAATATCATATCAAGCCTCTTTGTGGGGCGAATCATCATAACGTACCCAACTGCAGTGGTATGCACATATAAGTATCGTATCCGGCCGACTATAACGCGACTTGATAGAAAATAGATATATATATAGATGTGCAATGCATGAACGACCTCAAGGGACATCATCAACAAGATCGGAGTGACCTAAGGTTAATATCCTCCAATTACCGTTATGCGACTACATATATCAACCTTCAACAACCAACAAGAGAGATATGTATATAACATGCAGAAAGTACTCCCGACAAGGGACAAACAAAGATCATGAATTAATTTAATGGGATACAAAGATGTGGCAATTCAAACTATTATGAATAGAGTTGTTTTGAAAGATGTTTCGTTACATTTCCGCTAGTTAACACTGATCATGCCGAGAGGAAGAAATAAGCCCTACATACCTTGTCGTCTTAGCTCTATGGATTCTACAAGCCCATGTATGTTCCACGAACAATAATATACAATATACGAACAATTGGTATCAACGACTAATCCATAACTAATAAGAAAACTCATTTAGACATATCAACGAACACTTAATGTACATAAAGCTTCATCTTGTTCTTCAATGGAAATCTCACACATATACAACACTACTGTTACTGTTCACTTTTACGCGAGACATAAAAGCTATTAAGAGGTTGTTGGTGCTCTAAGTCGGATAATGTTTTTAGAGTCGCCACCTAATTTATAGGTAAATTAGGAAAACCGAGTTGAGGGGGTTTATTCAAAACAATGAAAAATCTTTTCTAAACCAGAGTCGAGATAAGGGTTCTGGTGATCCCGGGGAAGGTGTTAGACACTCAGTTATTAAAGATCCGTAGAATGCAGTTAATCTTTGGATTCTATAGCATGTTTAAACTTTATAAATTGCTTAAAGTGTTTAAATTTCTGCAAACTTCATGTCATTCATTTCATTTCAAAACTCAAAGACTTTTAAAAATCAAAGAGTTAAATTCCGCCTAAAATGGTTTGCGTAGGGGTAATTTAGTCAACTTATTTTCAGACTAAGAACACTCAAGAATTAACTTGAGTAAAACTCCACTATTAATCCAATAAATTGTCCAATATCACTTTACACACATGAAATGACCTATGGAATGTATTTTGGTAATTTTAGCACCAACATTATTTTGGTAATAAAGCGCCAGATAGGCAGTGAGGACATGGGCACATGGATGGATGCAAATAATTCTCCCCTAGATATTCATGGTACAAATTTTGTTGATCTAAAAACACAAGCATAGATTTGTCATTTACTCGATACTAGACTGATGTGATTGGACATGGTTACACATAGTATTTGAGATCCATATTGAGGCATGAAGAAGGCTACTATATTCATAAGTAGGAGTAAGGCTCCAAAACAGACAAATATAAGGTATAAATATGTTATCCCTTTAGAGTTTAGTATGTCACGTACCCAATTAGGCCTCAATCAGAGATAGATTCATTCAACAATGTCATAGTAACATAGAAGCACATAAATGGATTTGAATAGGTCACATTAGATACCAAATCCCACGACCCTCCTTAATATTCCCATAGATCAATAAAACAGGTTCCAAAACAGATCCAAGAAGGAGCATTTGAATGATATCCTAACTCACAACCATCACATTTCACCTACACCACCCATTTCCAACTAAGAAAAGCAAAATATCACCTCTTTTAAACAAAAGTGACCAAATTCAGACTTGTGTGACAAGATTCAGAGTTCAAACATATTTATCTAACACTAGGCTAAGACACATTCTTTTCAAGACTTGAATTCATTTAAAAAAGACCCTGGATGAGCTTTTGAAGCACCAACAATCAATGTAACTAAGTATGACATCTTATTCAACTATCCTAGAACCTAAAGATTTCTCCCTAAGTCAAATTAAGGTCATTTCCCTACTATATTTAATCATATTTCTTAATTTAATTTCAACGCTTATCTAAACAAAACATCATATTTGTCCATAGAACTATCAAACACACAGACTTTATTAAGATTGGAGCATTTCTTCTATTTTTTAACCATCAAAGGGTCCAAACAGTCATGACAAGAATACTAAACACTAGATATCAACTTTTAGAAGCAGAAATAAGCTAACTAGTCCAAATACCAACTTGTCTAGTTTATTTTTAAGCTTAAAGCAGTATAAAGATGATATAATAGCATAGTAAGACATTTAATCAACTAAACATACTCCTTAAGGACTAAACATGCTTTTAAAACAGTTATACAAGCTCAAACAGTTCACAATAACACATAATCACTCAAAACAACACATAATATACTGTGATATCTTATATTAACCTAAGATTAATGAAAAATTAAATTGAAAATCAAAAGGATTAGGAATTATCTTTTGTAGTGGCAGCCGAATCGATTTTGAGGCTTGAATTTTCCACCCTCCACTCGATCACAACCACCACACACGAAAAAAGAAAAGTTTTAGACTAAATAGGACCTAATTCGATGCTTAGGATTCCACCAAAGGGCTAGGAACCACAGTTCAATCGAAATAAATCTCAAATTAGATGATTAGGTTAAGCTCGTGAATAATCAAAGCTCAGAACTCAAATCGCTGACCTTGAACGATGAGAGGATGTGGTTCAATTTATAGAATCCAAGACCCTAGAAATTGAGAGTGATATCGGTGTAGAGAATAAAATTGGGAGAAACTTCCCTCCCAAATAGTTATCAACCAATCACAACCCCAGATTTGAAATCAAAATGAGACAAATGCAATTAACATCATAACAGATAAAGCATACGCATGGTAGGAGGTGGTGGCTCTACGGTCGTTCTGCAAGATAAGGGCAATAGCATTTAATGCTTTTGTCTAAAATGGACGAGCAAAGACTAGCAAAAAGCATAGTACGAGCACAATACGTCATTTCTCGCAATCGAAGAGGAAGATAAAGAAACAGCTAGGGGAAATTGGTTGGGGCTTCGTTGTTTTTGCGCTTAAGGTGTTAGGCCGGGTCTGGGCATTGGGCCTGAACTTGGTTGGCCAATTTAAAACACCATAGAGGCGCAAATTCGGACATCTAAATAAAATCAAAACAATGAAACATTTTGCAAATGTCTTCAATTTGAGTCAAATTTGACATAATTCAGAAATAAAGATCTTAAAATAAGAAGAATCTTTTTAACTAAACAAAACGGTGATTTGAACTTGAGATGTAATTTAATTTATTATATTTAATTAAACAAATTCCCAAATTTTGAGGGAAGAATTTTAAGATAAATAGTTTCACAATTTTAAAATTCAAGAATTGTAATTTATGATAAAAAGATAATGTGAAAATGAAATATGGTATGCAATAAATATACCAGATGACATTTAATCCAATGAAATGAAAAAATACTTCCGAAATAACTATGTAAAATCCTTTTTGTCTATGAAGTATATTTTACTCTGTCTGCGACTCGGAAATCCTGAATAATTAAATAAAATTATTGGAGGATAAAAATTAGATGTCAACAACTGTCCATTCATTGTTCGGCGATAGTAAGACTATCCCTAAGTAGCGAAATTTGATTGACCTAGTTTTTAGCCGACCAATTGAAAAGCACTTCTTGTTTTTATGCATTTTTTGAAAAATGTAGTCGGACCTGGTCTCTGGGTTTCTTACATATCTCAGGCTCAGGCTGTATGAGAATTCAGGCCACTTGTAGTTCGACTCAACTAGACTGCTAGGAAATAAATAAGGCAAAAGATCTCAGAACTAAAAGGTTCTGAAATGATTTAATTAGAATGTGACCGGTCCTCAGGTGTTGAGTTGCCCTACATATCCCCAGTTTTCAGGAATCGGGTCACTTGTAGTCCGACTAAATGGTCCAAAAATGGTATCGCTTATACAAGATTGCCTTCGATAGTTTTGGAAAATAATTTTTTTCTTACTGTTTGTGATCGAGTGTGAAGTGGAGTGATCTTTTAAGACCAAGTCCAGAGAGTTTGAATCTTGTTGGTACCTTTTTTCGATTGGTTGCCCAAAACAAGGTTCCACGTTTGCTCTGCAGGCGTCTGGATTTGGTCTTTTGGCTTTCCTTCTCTTGTAGCTTCCATCATGTTTCCATTTGCTGGGACCTATCGTATTCGGTTGTTTGTTTGGCCATACCTGTATGGCCGCGTTTGTTGTGCTTTCTTGGATGGGTATTCTGAGCGGGTGACATTTCTGACACCGTCTGGCTCGTATGACTCTATTGTTGAGCGAATTCCATCTGTGACACTGTTGGCTCATGCATACTTTTGTTGTTGAGTGAATGCCACTTGCGACATTGTTGGCTCATTCTTTGGTTGAGCGAATGTTGCCTCTAATATTATTAGCTCGTGCATATTTTTGTTGAGAGAATGCCACATTCAATACCGTTGGCTCGTGTTTTAATTGAGCGGATGCCGCCTGCAACACCATTGGCTCGTGCTGTTTTATTGAGCGGATGCCACTTCTGACACTGTTGGCTCATTTTTATTTTCGTTGAGTAGATGTCACCTCTGATACTGTTGGCTCATGCATATTTTTGTTGAGCGCATGTCACATCCGACACCATTAGCTCGTGCATACTTTTCTTGAGCGGATGTCACTTACAACATCGTTGGCTCATTTGCATGAATGTTGTGCGAATGTCACCTGCCACATCGTTGGCTCGTGCTTTGAGCGAATGTTACATATGACATCGTTGGCTCGTGCTTTGAGCGAATGTTACATGTGACACCGTTGGCTCGTGCTTTGAGCAAATATCACATGCGATACTATCAGCTCGTGCTTTGAGCGAATGTCACCTGCGACACCGTCGACCCGTGCTTTGAGTGAATGTCATATGCGATACCGTCGGCTTGTGCTTTGAGCGAATATCACCTGCGACAGCATTGGCTCATGCTTTAAGGGAATGTCACCTGCAACACCGTTGTCTCGAGTTTTGAGTGAATGTCACTTGTGACACTGTTGGCTCATGCATATGTTTTATCGAGCAAATGCCACCTCTAACATTTTTGACTTATTTATCTTGATTGAGCGAATGTCGCCTCCGACATCACTGGATTATTTATTTTTGTTGAGCGGTTGTCTCCTCTGACATCGTTGGCGTGTGTGTGCATATGACAAAACATGGCCCTCTCAGCTAGATTGCCTTTCTTTCATCCTTTTATCGGTTATGACCCTTTCCGCCAGATGGTCATTTTGTCCTTTATATGGCTCTTATGGCCTGATTGTGCCGCCCTGATGGCGCTTTGTCCTTTTCATGGCTCTCATGGTAGGATTATGTTGCCCTGATGGAGATTTGCTCTTTTTGTGTTTATGTTGATCCAACCGTCGTCTTCTAGTGTCGGAGTTCTTTTTTGTTGTACCTATTCTATCATGAACAAACAAGTTAGGGGTCATACGAACATAGAAAAATTATTAGTTTAATATGGGGTCGATCCGTGCCGTCGGCTCCTACTGCGTCGTTTCTCTGCTTTTCAAATATCTACCCCATTTGGGCTCGGTAATATGAGAGATGAACTTTAAGTTAGAATTTGAAAAAGTATTTAAAAGATGTTGATCATAAAATGGTTTTTGACTAAAGCATTTTATTTTTAAAAAAAATTCTCAATGTCATGACATATGTGCTATGAGCGAGGTTCCTTGACCGTCTTGGCGCTTTGGGCGTGCTCTTGTTCCTCCTGATGTAATTTTCGAGACCCCTTTAAAATATTTGCCCCAGTTTAAGATTATATTGCAGTGAACTCTCGCGTTGAATCATTGTGAAGGAATTTTTGAGTCCCTCTAAAAAATCCTACCCTAGTTGAACGTTTAAAGTCGGCTGACTCTTGTGCCGAATATGTCGATGGAATTTTTAAGATCTTCTAAAAAATTCTACCCTAATTATAAGTAGGCGATCCTTGTGCTCTGTGAGGCAATTCTCGAATTTTCATGTCTCAAGGCTTCATAGGTTTTTTTAGTTTTTTATTTACCGCGACCGAGCTCGAAGAGTGCCTATGTATCCCATCTCGGGAATCAGGCCGAACGTAGTTGATAACAAAGATGGTTGATTCTTTTATAATAATGCGATCGAGTCCTAAATGGATGCCTACGTATCCCACATCAGGAATCATGTCTTTGTGTAGTTCATATTACAAGAAAATGTCATTTGACTTTTTCTGTTGTGATTACAAGTAGGGAAATGCAATTACAAGCAAATAAAATGCGATTACAAATAAAGAAATATGAATACAAACTGAAAAAATGTGTCCTCACACATAGTATCTTTTGATTGCGTTTGAGTTGATTGCCTTGGGCCACTCTTGGCCGTCTATCTTTTCGAGGATTGCAAATCCTCATAATAGTACTTTGTGCACCATGTAGGGTCCTTTCCAGTTGGGTGCGAATTTTCCTTTGTACTCATCCTGGTGTGGAAATACGCACTTGAGTACCAATTTTCCTATTTGAAGATTCAGGCTCTGACCCATTTGTTGAAGGTGTGTGCCATTCTTTATTGGTATAGTTGATCGTGAAATACGTCAACCATTATTTTCTCGTCAATCAAATCCAATTGCTCATATTTTTTCAGGACCCACTCTGCGTTGTCCAGCACTACTTGTATAATTTTGAGTGACGGTATCTCTACCTCAGCTAGTATCACTGCTTTAGTACTGTAGACAAGAAAGTGTGGAGTTGCTCCTATTGAGGTCCGAGTACCCATTTGGTATCCTAGCAACGCGTAGGGTAGCTGTTCATGCCAACACTTATAGTTGTCGGTCATTTTCCTTAATATCCTTTTGATGTTCTTGTTGGCTGCATCTATGACTCCGTTCATCTGTGACTTATAGGCGATTGAATTCCAATGAGTTATGCAGAATTGTTCACAAATATCCTTTATCAGATAACTGTTCAGATTTTCTTATCAGTTATGGTCGACTCCAGGATGCCGAATTGGCATATGATTATGTTTCACACAAAATTTGTGACCACTTTATTTTCACTAACTTGTGGGAAGTGGCTTCGACCCATTTCATGAAGTGGTGTATGGTGACCAAATAAAGCGATGTCCGTTGGATGTTGCTGGCTCTATGGGCCCGATGAGGTCCATGGCCCAAGCTATATATGGCAGGGTGAGCTCATGAAATTGAGCTCACTTTGTGGGATTCTGATTAGATCTTCGTGAATCTGGCATTGATGGCATCTTTGTACGAATCTACTACAATCAGTTTCCATAGTCATCCAGTAGTAACCTGCTCTCAAGATTTTCTTAGCTAGGATGAACCCATTCATGTGAGTTTCATAAGTCCCGGTGTGTACCTCTTCTAATAGTTTCGTGGCCTCTAGGGTATCGACACATCTGAGTAGCCCTATATTGGGCATCCTCTTGTAGAGTACTCCTTTGTTCAAGAAGAAACTATTGGCCATTCTTCTGATTGTCTTCTTTTGGTTGGCTGTGATGTTTTTGGGATACCCTTCCTTTTCTAAATGTGCGCTTATATCGGTGTACCATGGTTTACCATCCGATTTTGCTTCCACGTGGGAGCAATAAACATGTTCTTCCCTGATGTTGATCTCCAGCGGGTCAATGTGACTGCTTTTAAGATGTTGTATCATGGATGCTATGGTCACAAGAGTGTCAGTGAATTCATGTTGAGCTCTTGCATGTGTCGGAAGTCGATTTTCCTAAACATTTTGCATAACCTTTGTGCGAGGTTCACATATGGTAAGATCTTCTCATTTTTAGTGGCCCTTTCTCCTCAAACCTGGTAAATTAGCAAATTCGAGTCTCCTATTACCAATAATTCTTGAATATTCATGTCGATGGCCATGTGAAAACCCAGAATGTAGGCTTCATACTCTGCCATGTTGTTCATACATCGAAAGTTGAGCTTTGCTACCATTGGGTAATGCTGACATGTTCCTGAGACTAAAACTGCTTTGATTCCTGAACCCTTGTAATTGACTGCACCGTTGAAGAACATTCTCCATCCTGAGTAAGTTTCGACCATGTCTTCATCAATTGTCATCACTTCATCGTTTGAGAAATATGTCCTTACGGTTCAAATTCTTCATCGACTAGACTTTCCGCTAGCAAATCGGCCAATGTCTGTCCCTTGATAGCTTTCTGGATGACATACATAATGTCAAATTCTCTTAGAAGAATTTGCCACTTGTCCAATTTCCCTATAAGCATGAGCTGTCGAAAGATGTACTTCAAAGGATCCATCTTGGAGATTAGATGAGTAGTGTAGGCTGATAATTAGTGTCTCAGCTTTTGTGCTACCCATGTCAGAGCACATCATGTCTTTTCCACCAAGCTATACCTCGACTCGCAGGCGGTGAACTTCTTACTAAGATAGTAGATGATACACTATTTCTTCCTAGTTTCGTCGTGTTGCGCCAATATGCATCCGAATGCATTATCTGATACAAAAAAATATTGTCGTAGGGGGCTCCCTGGCCTAGGAGGGACCAAGACTGGCGGATTAGATAAATATCTTTTAATAGTGTCTAAGGCTTTCTGGCATTCATCTGTCCACTAGGTGGGCACATCCTTTTTCAATAGCTTGAGAATGGGCTCCACGATTATCGTAGATTGTGCTATGAATCATCCATTGTAATTCAACCTTCCCAGAAAATGCATAACGTCTTTCTTGGTCTCTGGCAGCAGAAACTCTTGAATGGCTTAGATTTTTGAGGGATCTAGTTCTATGTCCCTACGGCTGACTATGAATCTCAATATTTTTCTAGTAGGCACTCCAAATGCGCACTTGGCCGGATTTAGCTTTAGATTGAACTTGCAAAGTTTGTCGAACAACTTCTGCAAGTGTATGATATGATATGAGCTTTTCCATGACTTGATTATGACATCATCCACGTAGACCTCTACCTCTTTGTGTATCATGCCATGGAAGATGATGGTCATTGCTCTCTTGTAAGTTGCGCTGGCGTTCTTGAGGCCGAACAACACTACGCGATCCCTATGGAGTAATGAATGTTATTTTCTTTGCGTCTTCTTCGCTCATCAGGATCTTATGGTAACTAGTGAAGCAATCCACAAATGACTATAAGTCGTGCTTTGCACAGTTATCGATGAGTGCGCGAATGTTTGGAAGTGGAAAGTTATCCTTAGGACTAGCTCGGTTGAGATCACAGTAGTCCACACAAATTCGAATTGTTCCATCTTTCTTTGATAAGTGCACAATGTTGGCCAGCCATGTGGGGTATAGAGTTACTTCCACCACTCGAGACTTTATTTGCTTTTCAACCTCATCTTTGATTCTTATGCTTAGATCAAGCTTGAATTGTCGGATTTTTTGTTGTACCGGGGCAAAATCCTCATTGATGGGTAGCTTGTGGTCTACTATGTCTGTGCTTAATCTGGGCATATCCGTGTATGACCATGCGAATATGTCGACGTATTCTCGTAGAAGATTTATCAGTTTTTCTTTTCGGGGGGCATCTAAATGAATACTTATCCTGGTTTCTTTAACCGTTTCCTCATCCCCAAGGTTAATTTCTTCGGTTTCGTCTAAATTAGGCTTCTGCCTATTTTCATACTGATATTCTTCATCGATAAAATCCTCAGACAACTCTGTTTCTTTATCGTATTCCTCGTATTCCTTTTTTTCTATATCACTCGACTCGCTCGTCTCGCGACATGTCATGACATTATGAGTTATTTTATTATTATTACTAAAAAATAAGGCAAAGCATGGTTAGTGTACAAAAACATGTTAATAAAACAAAAGATTGTTTTTGCATAAACTTAAGCTTTCATTAATTTTGATAAGGAAAGTACAAATTGTGGTCCTGACTCGGATACATCGAGTTATTTCCGTTTTTTCAAACAACACGTAGGAAAATAAAGATGCAAATGGTGAATGTTCGGGCCTTAGCCGATTTTCACCGATTTTTTGAAAGCAAATTTAAATTTTTTCGCTCTACCGAGGAGCCAAGAGCGGGGTAGAGGTCTAGTTGGACAACTACTCACTCGGATCAGCATTGCGGATGGTTGGCGCTTCAAAGCATTTCTCCAATATCATACACATTCTTCCTCTTGGAACAACATCCCTAAACTCTCTTCTGCATCTCCGCCGTTATGCATGGGCATTCTAACAGGGAATGATTGGTACATGTCCTTAAATTGTTTACATAACTGTGGCAGACCTCTTTTATTTTGATCAACATCGGAGGCTTCTTCAGAGCTTGGAATGTTCCCAAGGCCAAAACGGTAGTCATTTGCCGGAATTGACACCGATTCCTTAATACCTTGGAGCTCTTTGCCCAAACCTTTATCGGGTTCAAACCCATTCTGAAGCATAGTTACAACAATCATATTATAGACTGGTGGCATCAGGCTCTCCTTGTTGTCCCTTTTGTGTGTGGCTCCCACGAGTTCTACCACATGGAAATCCGTGTCTTTGGGGATTTCCTTGATTATTGGCACAAAATTGTTGGGGTAGTTATGAATGCTACCCACTCTATGAATTACCACCTCATGATTCTCCAACACAAACTTCAGTGATTAGTGGATGGAAGATGGTACTGCTCCGGCCATGTGTATCCAAGGCCTGCCCAATTGCAACTTATAGTCGGTAGTGATTGCCATGACTTCAAACTCAGTAATAAACTCGGTGGGTCCTATTTGGATGTTGAGGTCTATCTCGCAGTGGGATCATGATATGCTCCATCGAAAGCTCTCACATTGATACGACTCTGGTGTATTTGCCCAACGTCGTAGCCCGGCTGCTTGAGTGTAGATTCGGGGCATATATTGAGATTGGCCCCATTGTCGACAAGTATCCGAGCTATTACATTGTCATTACACTTGACAGTGATGTAGAAAGTTGTCACGCCCCGAACCATGGCTTGGGAGAAACACGGCACTCGGAGCCTAACTGCATGTGTCGAGCGAACCATATGGCTTGCTTGTCAACATGGGTATAAAAAAGTGCTACAATAATGATTTAAAAAATGTAAAACATAATATTGCATTTGTAGTCTGAAATAATCCTAGCAAAAATTATCTGAAAGTATAATAAGTCTGAAAACCAATGCTGACATGACATACTAAACTAGTCTATGAAACCTCTGAATATGAGTCTGACTGTAATACTATTTACCAAGACAAGGCCCTGGTTACACCTCTACTAATAATGCATAATCATAAAATAACTAAACTAACATCCCGAATGAGATGAGGCTCACCAAACAGCTAAAACTGAAGCAATCCTGCTGAGCAAATCCATCTCCCTGAAACTTAGCACCTGCACCGTGAAGTACAGACCCCATGTAAGGGGACGTTAGTATATTTGAATTGTACCGTATGTAAAGCAACTGAAATAATGAGAGGCACATGATATAATAGGAACATGAAATTGAAACTGAAAGTGAACATGAATATAATAACATGTGTAAAATATGTAAAGCTGTATATCTATATATCTGTGGGAGAATATTAACAAAACCGACATGAACCATAATGCGTGAACGTGGAGTCTGATTTCTGCTCGATCAATTAAGACATCTAGTACTTTGTCGTAGTACAAGACATGAACATGAATATGATGGATCCAATAATCCCACAATGGGTAATAAGAAGGTATCGTCATCTGGTGGAGCGACCCTTATCTCATGTTGACATACATATTTTTAGGTTGTCTGAGCCTTCTCAGTGATCTGTGCAACTCCCAAAACATGTACTTGAAAATAATTGGCTTGAAGCCCATGAATTACATGAAATAACTTAAAATCATAACTTGTAAATTCATAATTTAGCATATGAAGAAATACATAATATAACTTGTATAAATCATGAGAAATATATATGACTTCATGAAACTATGTGATAATGATCATAACTTGTATTAAGAACTCATGGAAATCAAGACATGGGTTCATGGATTACAGACAGGTTCATGACAATCGAAATGACATATCATGAATATAATAAACGACAACATGATACCTATATAATTGAACATGAATATAAGGTTATTATGAACTTGATAAAAAACCCTACGTCTAAAGAATTATTGTTTCATGGATTACATGTGGTGTGCGGAAGAACAATGATGTCCCCATGTGGATAGAAGCTCTACATACCTTAATTGCTCCAATATGTGTCTTAAAAATCTGAACTTGGAAGAATAATCCCAAAGCTTGAACCTTGAAACCTTAGAATGGGTTTATCTTGAAAACCCTAGGTTAAGAACATTGGATTCTACTTAGAATTCATTATGATTACGTTAGAATCACATAGAATCGCGTGAAAAAGGCTTACCTTGGTGTAGGAGATGATTGAGAAGAGAGAGACTTCGTGCTATGGCTTGAGATAAGTGAAATCTGATTTTTAAAACGAAGTCTGGATATTTACGGTTTTTAACCCATCGTGAAATGTACGGCCAATTTGATGGACCGTCGAATTTTATACGGTCTGCCAGAGATCGTAGAATTATGTATGATCCGTATAATTGGATTGTCGAATTAATTTGCAACTTTCCAGTGACTTCAAAACTTGAGAGGCTTTAGACAGTTGAAAAGGACAGACCGTCAAATATTATACGGTCCGTAAAAAGCTATCAGGTTCCGTCAACCTCAAAACATAATTGACGATTCATTTTGACATATCATAATTAATTCTACAATCCGTATAATCTGGCATCAAATTCATTCTGCAAAACTGAAACTGGTTTTCAACTTTAAATTCCTTGTTTTGGTTTCCTAAACCCCTGAATCATAAATATGTCTTAGTTTGAAGGTACGAGATGTTACAATATCTCTCATTTGAGATCATTTGTCCTCGAATGATGGGTCATGGTTGAAAATGAGATTGGATATAGCATGAGTACATGAACGTGAAGGAACATGATATGAAACATGAGAGTAAATGACATGATTACATGAAAACATGAATATGGGACATGAGCACTGAATAGATGAACGTGAAACATGAGATATGTATACGCAAGGGACAATGCATGACTCCTAAAGGTATTTACCTGTAACATCCCAAAATTTTGGAAAATGATTTGAGCACCTAAGCGTAATAAGTAGACTCGGGCCTCGGGGATTTTATGTGATATCACGTATGCTAATAAAGATATTAGTATATAAAAGAGATTAGACCCCGAAATAATTTTGGACATAACAAGTGTGACGACGGGGAGCGAAAATAAATTTGTGGTATGCACAAAGAGGTTATGGACGAGTGTCATATTACAAATTATGACATTGAGGATATGAAGATCCTATAAGTTATCAAGATTTAAGTGAATTGGGATCACGAAATTAATTATGTGTGCGATTGATTAATCGTGGGATTAATTAATCTTGGTGGGGGGACAAGACTTAGTGAGGGTTATGCACGTGTAGTCTTCTAGATTAGCTAACTAATGACTAGCCTAAATTACTAAATAGGTGGCAACATTTTGGTTTGCATGCTAAGTAGTGACGGCATTAGGAATAGTAGGCGATTTGGGGGTGATTAAAATGGAGAGGGGGCAAAGTTGTGGTCTAGTTAGTGATTCATATCTCCTTCCGAATTACTTTTACATATATCACTACCATTCATTTGTTTTTAAGAGTTACAAGGACACAGCCCCCTCCATTAGTTAATTAAGGTAGATTAGTGTTAGCAAATTGCTAGCAATTCATCTAAGTGTATGCAGTGACGTTTTTGCTCCTAGGAACAACGGCCAGCAACATTGTTTGATGTTTCTTGGCAAACAACAATATTTTCCTTCCAGTTTAGCGAAACGAAGGTATGTTAAGAAAAAATATTTCTTCTTTTTGGCATGTTTCATGTAACGAAATATGACTGTGATATTATTCCATAATTTATTCTACTCCTAGTAGTTAAGAATATTCATGTTATTGATTCCTATGCTAAAATCATGTCTAAACATGTGTCTAAGTCCTTATTAAGGCATACATAAAATATGTTAATATTTATGGCGTTAACCGAAGGTACAAGGATATTATGTCACCGGTAAATTCAGGAAAATGTTTTATTGTCATTTATGCATTTTCACTTGCTTATATTCATATATTACCTTGGACAACTTGTGCTATGCACACTACTATATGATAAATATTTTATATATATATATATATATATATATATATATATATATATATATATATATATATGTACCGGGAATAGGAAAAGGGAAAGGCGTTATATACGCACACCACCTGCAGCTGGTACAGACTATCACGAAACAGCCCGAAGAGGCCAATATGATGTGATTCCCTTGTAGCGATATAACATGATGCCCACAGAGGCGGTTATGAGAGGATTCCTGTGTGGACATTAGTATACCGCATTTTCATTATGCATACATTCATTAATCATTACATGGTATGGTGCTCACAGAGACCAACATGAAATAATGCCCACAGAGGCTGTTATGGTAAGGAAGATGCCCGAAAGGGGCTAATGTAAATGTATACTGCATTGTGCATAACATTTAGGCATATGTATTAGGGCTCTCAAAGACATTTACTGTTGGTCAGTTGTTTCAGTTTCAGCTGTTGGTATATCCCTGTTATACTATTGTTCATGCTTGACATACTCAGTACATCAGTCGTACTGACGTCCCTTTTGTCGGGGGACGCTGCGTTTCATGCCCGCAGGTTCGGTTAAAGAAGGTGACGGTTCACGCTAGTAGGTTGCTAGTTCAGCTGATATTGGAGCACTCTATTTATTTCAGAGTTGCAGTTGGTCGTGGTACATTATTTTTGTATCCGCATATGGGTATGACGGGGTCCTGTCCCGTCCTTAAGACGTCATGTATTCTTTAGAGGCTTGTAGACAGATGTTTTGTGGTTAGTTGTCATGTATGGCCTTGTCGGCCTTGGTATGTGTATGTATATATGAAAATTGGATTTCTGGTTAAGATTCTCTATAATCGTTTTCGGCTTAGTCGGTAAATAATTGGGATCCGGGTGCCCGTCCCGGCCCTCCGATTTGGGTCATGACATTACCTTGATCATTTCTACTTTATCCTTGAATAAGTGCGGATATCTAGACTTCATGTCTTCCTAGGCTTCCCATGTAGCCTCCTCAATATTCTGACTTCTCCACAACACTTTCTTTGAGACAACCTCCTTAGTTCTCAACTTTCGAATATGACGATCCAAAATAGACATAGGGATCTCTTCATAGGTCAACCCATCCTTAAATGTAATGAAGTCGGTAGGAACAACCAACAACGGGTCTCCACACACTTCCTTAATATGGATACATAAAACACTGAATCCACAACAACTAAATCTTGTGGCAATTCAAGTTCATAAGCCAACTAGCCAATTCTTCTCAAAATCCTATAAGGTCCGATATATCTGGGACTGAGCTTCCCTTTCTTTCCAAACCTCATGACACCTTTCATAGGTGAAACTTTCAGAAATACCCAATCATCCACTTGAAACTCTAAGTCTCTATGCCTCACATCCGAATAGGACTTTTGGTGACTCTGGGCTGTTTTCAAATGCTCATAAATCAACTTGACTTTCTCTAAAGCCAGATAGACCAAGTCTAGTCCTAAAAACTCTACTTCGCCAACTTCAAACCAACCAATTGGTGACCTACACCTTCGCCCATACAAACCTTCGAACGGTGACATCTGGATGCTAGCATGATAACTGTTATTGTAAGCAAACTCAATGAGAGGCAAATGATCATCTCAATTACCTTTAAAATCGAAAACTGATTCCATCAACATTTCCTCAAGAGTCTAAATAGTATGCTCTGGCCATCTATCTATGGGTGAAAAGCTGTGCTGAGATTTACCTTAGTACCAACCCTTTCTAGAAAGACTTCCAAACGTGTGGTGTGAACTGAGCACCACGATCCGAAATAATGGACACTGGGGTCCCATGAAACTTGAAAATTTCTCGGATATACAACTTAGCATAATTCTCTACTGAATCTGTGGTTTTGACTGGCAAAAAGTGGGCTAATTTAGTGAGTCGATCTACAATCACCCAAATCGAATCATGCCTTCAAGTTGAGTGATGTAGACCTGTTATGAAGTCCATATTTATCATCTCTCATTTCTAAACACTAAAATTAATATTCCGAGCCAACCCACTAGGCCTCTAGTGCTCGGCCTTCACCTGCTGATAATTCGGACACTTGGCTACAAAATCTACCACATTCCTTTTCATATCATTCCACCAATAAATCTCCATAAGATCATGATACATCTTTGTAGAACCTGGGTAAATAGAATACCTGAAATTATGCACTTCTGCCATGATTTACTCTCTGAGTCCGTCCACATCTGGAACACATAATCTGCCTTGGTACCTCAAGGTACCATCATCTCCCCCTTGTTCAAAAGTCATAGACTTATGCTTGTGAATCCCTTCATTCAGCTGCAACAAGTAAGGATTACTAAACTGCTTCTCTTTCACCTCGGCTACTAAAGAGGATTCAGACTTGTTCTGGATAACAACAACACCATCTTCGGAGTCCATGAGTCGAACTCCTAGACTGGATAATCGGTGAATCTCATTCATCATTATTTTCTTACATTCCTCAACATGAGCTAAACTTCCCATGGATTGCCGACTAAGAGCATCGTCTACCACATTCACTTTTCATGGATGATAGAGAACATCTACATTATAATCCTTTATCAATTCGAGCCATCTCCCCTACATGATTCAACTCCCGCTGCTTGAAAATATACTGAAGGCTCTTGTGATATGTGAAAATGTCAATGTGAACTCCATACAAATAGTGACGACATATTTTGAGTGCAAAAATTACTGCTACTAATTTTAAGTCGTGAGTTGGATAATCTTTTTATGAGGCGTAAGCTACCTGGATGCACAAGCTATAACCTTACCATACTGCATTAGAACACACCCAAGATCAACTCCTGAAGCATCACAATATACAACGAACCCATCGGTCCCCTCTAGCAAAGTTAACATTGGAGCGGAAGTCTGTCTTATTTTCAATTAATCGAAACTACGCTCCCAGGCATCTGACCACTGAAATTTAACTTTCTTCTGAGTTAAATCTAATTAATAGAGCTGCAATGGAGGAAAAACCCTTTGTGAAACATCTGTAATAACCTGCAGACCCAAGAAACTTCTATCTCTAAGGCTGAGGTGGGGTTGGGCCAATTTTTTACAGCGTCTATTTTCTGAAAATCAACCTACACGCCTTCGTCTGAATTCACATGGCCTAAGAATGCTACTGAATTTAGCCAAAATTCACATGGCCTAAGAATGCTACTGACTTTAGCCAAAATTCACACTTGAAAATTTTCGCATAAAGATCGTGGTCCTGAATTGTTCACAATACAATTCTGAGATATTCTGCATTATCAGCCTCTCTACGGGAATAGACTAAGATATCATCAATGAAGATAATAACAAAAAGATCAAAATAAGACTTGAAGACCCTGTTCATAAGATCCATGAAAGTAGATAGGGCATTCGTCAATACGAATGACATGACACAAAATTTGAAATGACCATAACGAGTTCTGAATGTGGTTTTCAGAATATCAACTTCCTTAACCTTAAGCTGATGGAACCTTGATCTGAGGTCATTATTGGAATAACATTGAGCACCATAAAGTTGATCAAATAAATCATCGATTATGGGAAGAGGATACTTTTTCTTAATGGTGACATTGTTCAACCAACGATAGTCAATGCACATACACAAAGATCTATTTTTCTTCCAAACAAACAAAACCGATGCACCCTATAGAGAGACACTTGGTCTAATAAATCCCTTATCAAAGAGATCTTTTAACTAGACTTTTATCACTATTAAGTCTGCTGGAGCCATTTTGTATGACGGAATAGATATCGACTTGGTACCGGGAAGTAGATTGATTCTGAATTCAATCTCCCTATCGAGAGAAACTATGGGAAGATCTTCAGGAAATAGTTCTGGAAACTCATTAACAACTGGCACTGACGGAAGAGTTGGGGTCTGGGTATATGCATCCCTAACCCGAATGTACCCTTTAGATATCATCTTTCTGGCTTTAAGATAGAAAATAAACTCACCTATAGGTGCTACTGAATCACCCTTCCATTCTATGACTGGCTCACCGGGAAATTTGGACATTACAATTTTGATTCTACAACCTACTGTGGTATATCATGAAGTTAACCAATTCATACCCATGATTACATCGAATTCTACCATTTCAAACTCTACTAAGACAGCTATTATAATACACTGATAAACTTTAACTGGACATCTCCTATATATTCACCTGGCTATAACTGACTCGCCAACTGGAGTGGATACTTCAAAGGGTTCATGCAACGTTTTGGGTTCTATCCCAAATTTCAAAGCACCAAAAGGGGTTACATATGACAGAGTGGATCCAAGATCCATAAGGGCATAAATATCAAAAGTGAAAATGGTTAATATATCGGTGACCACATCTGTACAAGCCTCCGTATCCTGATGATCTGATAATGCATACAAATGGTTTGGACCTACGCCTATATTACTAGACTACCACGCCCTGATTGGGCTTGAGAAATTATGAGGAACATTAGAATTTGTGGACTGAGACACATTACCTCATGTACTCTATCTCGCTGGTGAGTAGTCTCGCTGAAAGTGACCTCGCTGGCCATACCCAAAGTAGACATCCATACCCAGACGACACTTCCTTAGGTGCCTATTACCACACTTATCACAAACTGCATTAATGAAAGAACTTTGGCCCACACTGGCCTGTGACTGAGAGCTTGATGCTCTGAAGTTCTTCCTCCTATTATCATTCCTAAACTTTAGGGTTGGGGCACTGGCTGAATATAGAGCAGGTCCTACTGACCTATTTTTGAAGAACTGTCTGCCTCCACCTCTCCCATGACTAAAGTGACATGTATACTTAGCTCTCTTGTTAAATTCCTTATATTTTTTTCTTTCTGCAAGGTTTTCTCTTCTTTTAACCTGCTCTCATTACCCTATACGAAAGTAACCATCTTTGTAATAGACATCTCCATGTTCTGAGTGGTAATATTAGTTGCATCGTATAAGTGGGGATCAAGACCATACACGAAATGCATAACTTTGGCCCTTATATTTGAAATCGTATGTGGATCATATTTCCAAAGAGACAAACTAAAGATAGTACTCCTGCACACTCTTGCCGTTCTGCTTAAGCTTTTCAAATTCCACAGCCTTTGCCTTTCTGACCTCTATTGGCAGAAAATGCTTAATGAAGGCATTTGCAAACTCATTCCAAGTCACTGGAGGTGCATCTTCCCCAAGGGAGTGCTCTCATGACTCATACCAGATATTGGCAACATCCTACAACTGATAAGTTCCAAACTCTGCTACCTGTACCTCATTAACATGCATAACATGAAAGATTTATGTTTACATTCGTGGCGACTGTCTCCAAGATGATCTATCTTTTGTCGATTAAGTTCTGTATCTTATGTTTTAGATTGAGACAGTCATTTGTGTTGTGTCTTCTTCCTCTCGAGTGGTATGCCTATGTCTAATCGGCTCTATAGAAGCGACTCCCGGAATTAGCAAGCTTTGGCAGAATGATTTGGATGATTCCATCAACATTTAGTCATTTGAAAAAGTCGGTTCGAGTTTCAAGAAGTGGAGTGAACGTCCATGGAGGCTTCTTTTCAAAGTTCGGATGTGGAAAATCGTACGTAGCCGGAGGCAGCGGGTTCTGATAATTTGGATTATTTTAGGGCGCTTGATAAGAAGGTGCGGGAACTTGATAATTTAGTGATGGAGTTTGGTAAGTGGATGTTGGGGTTTGATAATTAGTAGTGGAGCTTGGTAGGGTGGAGCCGATGTTTGATAATTGAGTTGTGCGTAGTATACTGGCACAAGGCTGTATGGAGATGATATGTAATTTCTTGGAGGTGGAGACTAGTATATATCGAGGGAAGACTGTGGTCCTTCATTTTTTGGCTTCTTAGGCTAGGTGTATGAGAGATGTTTGCCACGTCCTGCTTCTTCTTTCTTATGACCCCGGTAGTGCTTGCAAGGCTAACTTTGTTGGCTACGCTAATGATTTTTCCTGATTTGAGGCCATCCTTTTTCGCCTCTCCCATCTTTACCAATCCAGATAATGACGTCTCAGCCATAGACATCATGCGATCATAGAAATTTTATTCTTATAACCGGATGAAGATATAGACTAGTTCTTCCTCGCTCATCGGCCGCTGTACTCGGGTGGCTTTGGCCCTTCATCTACTTGCATACTCATGCACTGTTTCTACATTAAAGAGGAATATTTCCATGAAATCCCCTACCATGTCTTCCCAGGAATCCCAACGGCAACTATTTTGATACTTCTCCAATGAGGCTTCGGCTGAACAACCTCATTATCAGAGCCTGGTTTCTCTTGATTCCGACCAGTTGGTCATAATATGCTCCCAGATGAGCCTTGGGATTCCCCGTCTCATTGAAGAGTTCGAACTTTGGCACTTTGAAACCTTTAGGCAAGTCTAGGTTAGGGTGCATGCATAAATCATCGTAGTTTAGGCCCGTTGGTTTTTGAGAGCCTCTATTGGATTTCTCGAGCAGGTCTACCATCTTCTGCTCCATCTCTCTGTCCCTTCTGTCTTGTTTGTCCCTCCATAATTTTTCTATTTCTTCAGAATGGTCAAGCTCGGGTGAAGAGTCAATGAGAGTGATTAAGGTGTGGTAAGATACCATGGGATGCGCTGGGCGGTTTCTGGGTGTCTGATGAGTGGCGGTATTTTGGTGTATGCTAGGATCAACATAAGTAGATAACTCCTGATTTGAAGGCGCTGAGCGGGAACTCCCGGGCATGTGGGTAGCATTTGATGGAGGTGGGGTTTGGTATGAGGTACCAATATAGCTGTTAATAGCTAGGAAGTGCTCGGGCACTAGCGAGCTCATTAATGGAAAAGGCGGTGGAGGCCTTTTTGTTTAAGTGGCTGCCACTCTGGCAGCGTTAATTGCTTCGTTCTTCGCGACCTGTCCCAAAAGTTCTGCGATCTTTCAAAACAGCAAGTTAATCAGATCTTTGTGTTATGAAGGATTTTAGAGGTCTTGCAGTGTGGGGTCCTCTATGACCAAAGTATCTTTCTTATGTGCGTCTTCTAGAGTACCTATCATTTTTACTTGATTCTATTTGTTTAGGAATTTTGTTGAAGCTTTCAATTTGGTGAAATATGTGAGTGTAATACAACACGGATTAACCCCCTCTATAAGAACAAAATAACTCAATGGCAGATGATGTTAGTAATGTTAGTGGAAAGATAATAATGCAAGATGTCACATACAAGTTGCACATAATGCACATAGGCTCATGTATTCGATCCGAACTCTTGATTAATTTTCCATTTCGGTCATTTTGAACATTTTTAGATTTGAGGATTTTGGTTTGAAGGTTTATGGTTAATTTTCTACCACGACGCTGTTGAGACCAAAACTCTTCTCAAGTAGGGGTTATAATTTATAGAATATAGGGAATGAATCTTATGTAGAATGCATACGTATCCCTCCGCGGGAAATCAAGCCCTTTTGTAGTTTGGGTTACATAGAAATTTATCTTAATTTCTTCTACCTAAATCATTTTCCCAAACCAGGCCCAATAAGGGATTCCTACGTATTCCTCATTGGGACATCAGGTCGGACGTAGTTTCTTTACAAAAGAGGGAAGCAATAACATTTTGATTGAAAGATAAAAGGGGATGCCTAAACTACCCAAAATATGACTTCTTCCTGAAGCCATGGCGGGACATCGTCCTTACGACCTCACATTCTCTCGACGGCTTTCTTAGTAGCGGCGGAGTAGAATAACCCTAGTCTGACCAGTGTTGGTAAGATGCTCCAACTCAAACTTTAAGACTTCGCATTCCTCAATGTCATGCCCCGGTTCCCCCGAGTGATACAAACAAATTTTCCTCCTTGAAGTGCTGGCGGAGGGTTTCCAGTTAGATTTGATTGGTCGGGCCTTGACAGTGTTGGCTAAGATGGAGAAGAGGTCCACGTACGAGTCTTCAAAGACCGTGAAGTCATAGTGCCAAACTTGAGTGTCGATGGTGATTCCTTCACCATGCATGATAGGGTCATAAACTAAGAGGGAATGTGGGCCCCACAGATTACGGATAACCTTCTCGTCAAACAATCTTATGACTTTCCTTTTGAAGGACACACACTCGTCTAAGGTGTGGCCAGGCTGATTCTTATGGAAGAGGCACCTCTTGTAAGCATAGATGGGTGCGCAAGTTGGGAGGACGTCGGGCCTGACACACCACACTCCAGCAGCTTTTATTCCGTCATATATCTCAATGTTTCACACCAGCATGGGGGCATCTTTGAAAAGTGAAGTGCGAGCTTTGAGGGCAATCGTCCACCACATAGGAGATGATATACTGGGAGGCCCTTGTGGCGTCCCGTAGTAGTTGGCCGCTTCATCGGCATTTGGGGTGACTTCTTCAGGCAACCCACTCGACTCTCCGTATGGCGCAGGATCTTTTTCAGGCAACTTAAGCTCTTGCTTTGGCATCTTGAATAGCGGGATATATTCATCAACTATTTTCTTGATCTCTTTCATCTTGGATTTAGCCAAGTCAATCTTGGCATCAATCATGTGGATTTTTTCTCGAAGCAACTCCTCAGTTTCTTTGTCGCTAACCAAATCAACAACTAGTGATGTGACACTTTGGCTGTCAGGAATGTCCATTGATTGCAAATTAACCTTTAAGGAGGAGGTGCAAATTTTAGTTTAGTTTTAGTATTTTCTTGTGTTTTTGTTTTGGGTTTGTTTCCAGAATGTGGAACCAATCAAGAGAAGATGGAACACATGAAAGCACATAAGCGGTTATATCACATAGTCACATAAGCAATTGTAATATTCGTGTTCCTAAACCTCGTTACTCCAAGGCTTTCTAATCGTTTGAAGCATAATTGTGCCAAATGTTGATTTAAACCATTGCCTCATAATCATTTTCATTAATAATAAGGTTTTTTCATAGTGGTGACACAAACATGAATAAATTAGTAAATAAAGGATTAGAAGAAGTCGCCTCCATTGACGGATGATGAAGCTTTGTCTGTCTGAGCTTTCTTGGCCCTTGGAAGGGCGGTCGGAATTCGAAGATGAGTAGACATCAACAGTGAACAAACCTAGAAATCCTTTTCTGTGAATGTCATAGGTGTAGTCTCGTCTATGGCTCTCCTCATGTGATCATCCGAGTCCTCTAGATAATCATGAGTGAAGTCTAACTCCTCGGTCAAACTGGCTATGACGGTCTGTCCATACTCCATCTTCTCTAGTTACTTGGCATCTCAGTCATCGACATGTATCTGAATGCGGCGTGCCTTGATCTCAGCCTATGAATCCTTGTCATGACTACACTGATAGCGGCTGGGTCCCGGTGTGAGGGTGCTTTGCAAGTGTGCTCTCAACCAGCCTATGTAGTCTTCATCACATCCCGGGTGGAAGATATCCCCGGCTAAAGTCTTTGGACCCCATTTCACTCGACCATTTCTCTCTCAGACTTACAGAGGGGTAAACATTGCAACAAAGTAAGCGCTAACATACCTATAGGCTCTAAGCGGTCTCAAGCACTATTGGAGCCGAGGATCCATCTTTGCTCTTACCCTTATTATTTTAGTTAAACTCTGGACACTCCCGCATCTTGTCATCTTTACTCCCACACCAAGAAAGGCCCTCTGTAATCATCCGGCATGGCCTAACATGCAGCCTACCATACTGGCAACAAAGTGTCATTCTCTGAACTATATTACTCTGACCCTGGAATTCTGATGCTTGCGAATACCACATCGGCCCTGTTCGAGAGCCCTGATCAAGCGTAAACCACTGGGGAAATCTAGCCCGTTTTCCATGCATTGGTAGTCTCCTTTCATTCGGTGACTCCCCACAGTCGCCGGCTTTCCTGACCCTTTTGTCCTAACTATCACCCTTATTTGAATTATATCTGGTATACACTAGTGACTTCTGGTTAACCGACTCCCAAGATTGTAGTGTTCTTGACCCCTCAGAGGACCCAACTCTATCTGGTGATGCTGGAACTTCTCGCTGCTCTCCTGACACTGGCGGAGTCGAAAACACTTGGAAAGACGACCCGCTTTGAACCTCAGATGGGTCCTCCTCAATCAAAATAGCTTGTCGCCTCACACGGATCCTCTTCGATAGAATAACTCGATGCCTCTGATGGGTCTTCTTCAATAGAATAGCTCACTTCTTGTCTCGCCACTATCTCATCGCTTCGACAAGCTATAGCCTTTTCAGAGGAAGGCATCTCTACACACCATCATCGATATGAATACATAAAAGTAAGCTCAACTTTCTGGACTAAACTTCACGTACGATCTTGATATGAAAGAAGAGTAACTGACTCCTAAATGCCTTGTAGCCTCCTGTTAATAAGTATGATACACAACAAATCCAAAAATAAGACTCTACTAGACATGACATGTTGACTCACTAGGACATTACTTGCTCTGATACCAATTTATCACACCTCAACCTTAGTACGGCGTGGATAGCACCAGTACCTCACTAGGTTCGAGCGTACGAAGCTAAATCCTTAATCTGAGCCTAAAAACAAACAACCTGACTGGAACGGGAATGTCCTACACATCTATATACATGATTGGGCAGCTGATGAGGCCTAGCCTAGTCCCTACAAGCAGCAAACCCTAAGACAAACTATATATACAAGGGCCGACTAGACCACCGTACTAACACTACTGGCTAAACAGGATACGTCTACAAGCCTCTAACGAGTCATAACTGTATCATTACAGGGATAGGGCCCCGGTCTACCCATGATATGTGAATACACAAAAACTAGACCTGGCAACTCTGGATGATCTAGAGCTTATCGTAAAAGTTGATACTCAGTGGATCCTACAGATGCAATCCTTCTTTCAACCTGTCCTAACCAACTTTACATAAACACAGCCAGGCAAAGGGACGTTAGTATGAGATAATGTACCAAATATGTAAGGCAACTGAAACTGAACTACAGTGAAATGTAAAGCAATTTAAATATAACGGAAGAGCTGCTAAGAGAAACTGGATGCTTGTCTTCATCGTCTACTAACTACACAACCTAACATCCATCACTTAGCCTCATATAAGGCTCCTGGATGTAGATGAATAGACTTGAAGGTAATTTTTATGGTCAATAGCCTCGAAGGTAACTGTCATAGCCCGAAGGCAAACATCATAGCCCCGAAGGAAACTATCATAGCCCCGAAGGTAACTGTAGCTCTACTCATTCTATAATCATGCTCTCTATTATTCTAACTACTCAGCTAAAGCTATCTAAACATTCCTCATTCTATAAGGGATAACTACTAGGATAGGGTCGTGGTAATACAAAAACGATTTCTATAACTAGCACATTTTTGTGCGATAGAATTGAAACTAACTCGTTAAAGAAATCATGCCAAAAACAAGAAAAGGATAGCCTTCACATACCTTGGCGTATATGATCTTAACAAGGCGACATAATTGATCCGCAATGCACTTCAATCTATATCAAAATAAGTGCACAATAATTACTACCATAACTAGTAGCAAATATGATAGCCGGTAAGTTCGGTCTAGTGGTAAACTTAGTTTTTTCCTCCCTCCTTAAACTCTGGTTTCACGAACAATTCCAATACATAAAAGGTTATGATTAAACCTATATCAACGTCGCACTCAAGCTATTTCTAGTGATTTCCAACCACAAGTGCAACAACAACTCCTTCAATTTAATATAACACACTTCTACAGCTTCTAACACGAGTTCTCTATCAATACTCAAGAATTTCTACTCTTTGCAACTTATATATAACTCTCAAATGCTCAAGAACATAAATGAATGGGATTTGTTACCTTCAAACTTAAGAACATATCCTAACCTGAACTTACTTCATCATGAATGATCCTCCAATTCGAGCACAAGAGAGGAGATCCATGATCTAGTCGTAACACAGAATTCTTGGCATTAGATTTGGGTGTTGTATCTTTAAACTCACCCTTAAATCACTGAAGAACACTTAGAGAGCTTCGAAGGGTAGTCTAGGATCAATTAGAGTCAAAAATGAAATATTTTGGAGCTTTCACCGCTCAAGGCCTTAAATAGAGGTTTCCACCACCTCAGAGATACGGACCATATGCGGGCCCATATGTGGCCGAATCACTTTCCAACCCTCCTTCAACTTTTGAATTCCCTTCTGTGGCCCCTTCCGCATGGAAGACTCCATCCGCGGTGCGAAATGCTTAGTATATCACCCTAATTTTGTCGAACTACATTGAGGAGTGTTGTATTCAATCCCAATGGCATCTAAACCTCCCGACACCTTCTTAATACTCTTATAAGTAATAGATATCCTTCAGAGACGTCTCAAGTTATTATCGTCTAGCTCAACTGTCTTCGCTCCCAAGCGAATGTAAAAGACTAGAGTTATCGTGATTGCTTTTGTAGTCATAATGAAAATAGCCCTTCCTTCAAAATTTACTTACCCATCTTATCAAGAATCCAACGTACAAACTTGCGGGGTGTAACATTAACATTAGTAGGAGGTGATGTAATGATCAATTTGGTAATTGTAATCCATTTTAGAATTAGGAAAAACCTTAGGGTTTCAATTGGGGGTTTTGTCTAATTTATAAAATTACAAGTCCAAATGTGATTAGTTCTCAAATTTAACTAAGAGATATGACTCTATAGAGTATTCTCAAGGCTTGAGAATAATGAAGTTTTGGTTTTAAGGTTTGGGGGTGGACTTTTAGGTTGCTTTAAAAGGCTAAGTCTTTGTGCATGTGTTAGATTACTTTATTAATGTAGAATCTATGTATATGAGTATTATGAGACACTTCCTAAGGGCAAATCTTGGTATAATACTGAGGTTCGTGACACATGCTTTCTCTAAGGTAGGCTACGGTTTATTCTTCTAGATTCTGATAGAAATACGTAGTTATTATAAATATTGGGTGGTATTGGGCGTGTTTGGGAATCCCACATTAGCGGTTGTGATGAGCGCTTGGGTGGGTACCGCTGTTGAACTGTCTTGATGGGTGATTTGGAGAATCAATCTTAGGTTTGATTCCGACTACTGTTATGTGGGCTTATCGCCATTAATTGATAGATTGTTGTATTCACTCATCACATTTGCTTCTGATATGAAAGATGGATTACATGGAATTACTTGTTATTAAAGTCTGAAGCGTGTAATATTCATCTCCTATATTTAATTGCATCTCATACATGATTGGTTGCCTTATTAATGTTGCATTCATAAACTCATTATTATATGATATGAAAAATGGAGTGATATGGAAATATTATGGGTCAAATAAGACCAGAAAGGTAAGGATATTCTTATGAGATTATGGAAAAGATTGATGTGACTCGACAAATGAGCCTTGGGCTCTAGTAAGATTCATGTGTTGAATTCTGACTGGCTAGGAGCGGTATATGAACAACGCGGGTCCCCTATGGGTCATATCTATAAGGCAAAGCCTATAGAGTGTGTATACCAAATTGATGGAAAGGTACCTTGAATTTGCATTCATACCATACATTCATAAACACTTGATTACTTGATAAACTATACTCGTTTTGATTATTGTGACTGGGATTGATTATTGTGATGAGGTGGATTCTGTTGATTGAACTTCCATGATTTCTGAATTGTTAAGTATTGAATTATTATGTGAACAAGGTGACTTAAGTAATTTATTGAATTGTGTAGAACAGGGCTATGTGTGAGTTAACTTGGTACTTATGTCAGTTAAGTATATTTCGTCGTTGTCGGCCTATGATGCCTACGGGAGTACGTTGTGTACTCATGCTACACTTGCTACATTTTTTTTGGATGCAGATTATGTGCCTTCTGCAGTTCAGGACCACGTAGCTAAGTCCGGAGTTGGAGAGATCGAGTTTTCGGGGTGAGTTTCGGGGTGAGCTTGCTTCTTTAAGGCATGCCCGAGCAACCTTCTTTACTCATGTATTTATTTGCATTCGAGAGACATATTCAGACTTTTCAGACTTATTATTTTCGCTTTTAGTGCTCTTGTATTACAAACTAGATCTATGGGGTTGTAATAACTAGATATTGGATTTGTCTACTTTTATTTATGTTATAATAAGACAACTTTTATAAGTACATCTCTTATTTTTCGCTTATTCTTTTATGGTATGCTATTGTTTGGGAAGTGGTTCGCATAACCAGTTGAGTTGTCATACTTGTGCTTGATGTCTGATTGTCCTTGAATATGCTAGATTAAAAGGGCTAAGTGCCAATGTTTTCTGCTTTTGGTTCTTCACTATGGCTATATAGTCATCCATCTTGTTGATAGTCTGGTTTATTGGAATGCACATGAACTGTTCACTTTATCTTCTATCTGGACTTCATATAACTAAAGCCTAATTAAGATTGCGATAGAGTGAGGATTAAAGGAAGAGGTATATGTGTTTGAAATCTGTAGAAAAATGAGGTTACTCTCTGTGAAGTAAGTCTGCATCTAGTAGGTACTATGAGTTTTAGGAAGCAGGTATGTTTTGTATATCAAGTATATCTTCTGTATATATGCATCTTTGGTATGATATCTCATTGAAAATAGTCAATTTAGTTTTCTATTTAAATATTCTACTCCTCTTTCTCTTTGGACTTGAAGATGATGGAAATATACCTTGTATATACCTAGTATACATAAGCGTATACTATGTATACTTGATGTATATTCAAAGCATGTAAACTTTTTTCATGTTCATATTCTAGGCACATCTATTCTTCTTTGCTCTTGCTTGCCAGAACTTGTTTTGGGCCTACTTGTGTTTTATTTTTCTGTTTTGGGCCTTTTCTTTTATTTGCTCTTGCTGAACCAATCTAAGATGGCCAATTTATATTTTAAGCTAATATGCAATGTACGTGTTTGAATATACGACTGTCGCTTAGTGATATACTTACATGAAGTTTCTTATTAGACAAGTTGTTAAGTTTAGATGCTTTCCAACCGCAATTCTCCTTTTCCCCTTTCCCTTTTTGCATAAACCTTGTCGTGTGAGCTCAAATGGGTCTGAACTAGCTGTCAGTTATTCCGTTGGGCCTCCCAGGCATAACACAATTTTCTTCATCGAGTCTGGGACCCAAAATATGCTGAAAGCCCAACCATGAGTGAAAATGGTGAACTGGTGGGCTTGGTAGGCCCACCGGTCCATTTATGTCATTTATATATTTTTTTACTATATGTACTTTGAACAAAAAGATTGATTATTGAAACCCTATGATTAAGACTTAGCGAGATAGACAAACTATGCGTAATATCGTTAGAACAAATAGGAACATGGATATATTTTCAAACTAAGACCCAACAACAAAAGATAATAACGGTTATGACATCTTTTTTTGAAAATGATTTGAAAAAATACATATATACATTTTTTCTTCACGAAAACAAATGGAGTATTATTACATTTTTGAAAACAAAGTCATCTTTCTTTTTAACTTGAAGTTCCGGAAGAAAAGAACAAATTTGAAAAAAGATTGATTTCAAAACAAAGCATTTTGGGGAAAGTTTTAAATAAACTCCCACGCATTCAAATAATTTTTTCTTTAAAGGACAAATCTGATATTTTAGGCCAAGTTCACCTAAATTGGACAAAAATATAAAGAAGTTTTCATTCAAAAACCCAAAGTTATGGGAAAGCGACCAAAAGAGTATGGTTGATCTTCAATAAAATGAATCAAAAAAATAAGATTACTTATAACTTGTAAACAAAAGAGGACAATTTGAAGCTTATATATATATATAAACTTGAGGCACATTTCACATATTTCAAAGGACATACTTGAAATATCTCAAAACTAATAAGGACAAATAAATTATAACACTTTAGATCAAATTAAATTAAACTCTATTTAAGGAAACCTAGGTGTGTTTTTGGTCCGTAAAGTGAAGTAAGTTATTTGAAACCTTATTTGTATCTTTTTTAAAAAGACTCAACTCCTTGGAAAAGAAATGAAAGGACTTTATGAAAGAATCATTTTGATATGCCATGATTTTACATGTATAAGATTTTGAACCCCTTTATAAGCAAATAAATACAAATCCTACTTTGAAACTCGAAGGTCAACTGTATTCTATATATCCTTAATACATAGATGCCTAACAACTTCTCCAGGTGATCACTTGAACCCTTAACTCGAACTCTGATTTAAAAAAAACTTTTCCCTGATTTGAATAAACTCTTTTAACTTGATTTTTTAAATTTTCTCATAAATTAGGCGACGACTCTAAATCAAACAAAATCCAAAAGAATTCACAAGTTATAAATTAGCTTTTATGCATCGCGTAAAAGTGAAGTGTAACAGATTTTTGGGTGAAAAAATCACCGAATTTTTGAAATTTGCTGGAGAGGAAAGAGAGAAGAGGAAATAGGGAAGAAGACCCTGACCCATCTCTATAATATAACAGGCATCGACAGATTGGGTCGGTTGTGAAAGTATATTTATGTTCTAGAGACAATCTGTATTAGGACAAATATACTTTATACACATTCACATTATTATTAATGGAGATTAATATTTTGGCATTTGCAAATTATTGAATTATTAATTGATTGTTTGTAATAAACTATAATATGTATCCCTGGAGGTTAAGTTGTTATTAATAGTGTGATTTATTAATATTATAACGTAACTCTTAAAATAGCCTTGACTAATGATAATCGAGAATGAGATATCGATGACATGTAATAAGTCGACATGTGGCCTGCATCACATCCTTGGATGTAGTATGTCTCACCTTCTAAGAGTAATGGCTACTCGTGATGGACACATGGATACTTTGGAAGTATTGGTATACCCTGCTGATATAATGTTTGTTATACTTGTCTAAAGTATGATCAACATGTGGGAGATAGAAGTCCTTAGACTTGAGGTCAATACGCACCTTGTCTACAAAGTATAACAAACAGTATATCAGCAGGGTATACCAATACTTCCAAAGTATCCATGTGTCCATCACAAGTAGCCATTACTCGTAGCAGGTGAGACATACTACATCCTCTAAGGATGTGATGCAGACCACATGTCGACTTATCACATATCATCGATATCCCATTCTCGATGATCATTAGTCGAGGCTATTTTAAGAGTTACGTTATAATATTAATATCTCACACTATTAATAACAGTGTAACCTCCAGGGATGCATATTATAGAATATTACAAACAACCGATTAATAATTCAATAATTTGCAAATGCCAAAATATTAATCTCCATTAATAATAATACGAATGTGTATAAAGTACATTTGTCCTAATACAGATTGTCTCTAGGACATAAATATACTTTCAATCTCCCACTTGGCCTAGAGCTAATCTTAAATATATCTAATGCCTATATTATCAAAATGACCATTATTCTTGACTAAGCTTAATGGTTTATGAATGGGTCAGCTAGATTATTGTCTATGGGAACATGGTCTAATCTAATCTCTTCAGTCTCCACCATCTCCCTGAGTATGTGGTACTTCCTTGGTACATGCTTGTTTCTGTTGGTTGATCTTGGTTCCTTAGCTTGCGCAATCATACCAGTGTTGTCACAATAAACCGTTATTGGACAAGTGACACTTCCCGATAGCTTCTTTACCAGTTTCTGATCCAGCAATGTATTCATCTTCTGTTGTCGAATCAGCAATTGTAGCTTGTTTAGAACTTTTCCAGCTTACTGCTCCACCATTGAAAATGAACGTGTACCCAGACTGAGATTTGTAGTCATCAAGATCCGTCTGGAAGCTAGCATCAGTGTACCCAGTAGCAACTAGCTTTTCTTCCCCACCATAGACTAAGAAGTAATCTTTAGTTTGTCTAAGATACTTAAGAATACTATTGACTGCTTTCCAGTGTTCTTCCCCAAGATTCTGCTGGAATTTGCAAGTCATACTAAGTGCAAATGCCACATCTGGCCTAGTACAGGTCATGGCATACATGATCGATCCTATAGCCGAAGCATATGTGATCCTTTTCATGCATTCAAGTTCTATAGTATTAGAAGGACTATCTTTCTTAGATAACTTGATGCCTTGTCCCATAGGTAGACCGCCTTTCTTGGGATTTTCCATAGAAAAACGTCTAAGCACTTTGTCTATGTAAACTGACTGTGACAGCCCCAATAATTTGTTAGGTCTATCTCTATAGATCCTAATCCCCAGAATGTAGCAGGCTTCACCTAAATCCTTCATCATGAAGGTACTGGACAACCACGCCTTGACTGACTGCATGAGAGTCTTATTGTCTCTCATTATTAATATGTCATCTACATATATGATAATGAAGGAAATACTCTCATCCTTGCGTTTACTATAAACACATGGATCCTCTTTGCTTCTGACGAAATCAAATGACTTGATAGCCTTGTCAAAGAAAATGTTCCAACTTCTCGAGGCTTGCTTAAGCCCATAAATGGACTTTGGTAGCTTGCATATAGCATTTGGTTTGGACTCAAGTGAAACCCTCAGGTTGTTTCATATACACCTCCTCAACTAGATTACCATTGAGGAAAGCAGTTTTGACGTCCATCTGCCAAATGTTATAGTTATACTATGCAGCTATTGCAAGCAAAATCCGAATGGACTTAATCTTAGCAACAGGTCAAAAGGTTTCATCATAATCAACCCCAGGCAGTTGATTATAAACTTTAGCCACCAATCTTGCTTTATAAGTCTGTACCTTGCCATATGCATCAATCTTCTTCTTGAATACCCATTTGCATTTTATAGGTCTAACCCCTATTGGAAAATCAATCAAGTTCCAAACTTGATTTATGTACATCGAGTCCATCTCAGATTTCATGGCTTCTTGCCATATTTGTGAATCAATGTCTAACATAGCTTCGATGTAGGTTGTAGGTTCATCGTTATCAAGAATATCTATCTCATTGTGTGTTTCAACAAGGAGATTAAGTCTTTCAGGCGGACGATGAGTCCTAGTGGTCCTACTGAGTTGATTATTCTATGTTTCAGTATTTATTGCATTCTGATTGTGAGAAGGTCTTTGTGTGTTGGACAATCCATCACCTTGATAGCTTTTAGGAATGTCATTTTCATGTATTTCCTTAATGGGATGATGTACAACCATTGTATCATCTTCCATTGGTTGTGTATGAGAGTCCTGCATTTCAGCACTATCTCTCACAGCACTCCCACTGGCTGAAGGGCGTACTCTAAGTACCCAATCTTCACCAGATACTCCAACCGAATCCTTGTTTAGGTCTTTCGACAAGGTTAATCTTCTGTGTTATCTTGTGGTTCTTGAATTTCTTCAAGTTCTATCTCTATGCAGCTATGTTCCTTGTAGACATATTCTTCTTCAAGGAAAGTTACATTCCTGGAAACAATGACCTTATGTTCTCCAGGAAGATAGAAGTAGTATCCCTTAGTTTCCTTTGGATACCCCACGAAGTAACATTTCTCACTTTTAGATTTCAACTTGTCAGTGAGCATCTTCTTAACATATGCAGGGCACCCCCAGGGTCTCATATGTTTAAGAGTTGGCTTCTTGCCACACCATATCTCATAGGGTGTCTTTTCTACTTACTTGGAAGGAACTCTGTTCAGAACATATATAGAGGTTTGTATAGCATGTCCCCAAAGGTATATTGGTAGAGATGAGGAGCTCATCATAGATCGAACCATATCCAATAAGGTTTGGTTTCTCCTTTCGGCAACACCATTCATCTGTGGTGTTCCAGGAGGTGTCCATTCTGATTGGACTCCATGTAGCTTTAAGTAATCTAGAAAATCCTTACTCAAGTATTCACCTCGTCGATCCGATCGAAGGGTCTTAATACTTGTTGTAAGTTGCTTATCTACTTCCGACTTGTACTATTTGAACTTCTCAAAAGCCTCGAATTTGTGTCCATAAGATACACATATCCATACCTTGTAAAGTCGTCAGTAAAAGTGATGAAGTATGGGAAGCCTCCTTTAGCTTGAGTCGAGAATGGCCCACATACATCAGTATGGACCAACTCAAGCACTTCCTTGGCTCGCACACCTTTCCCAGAAAGTGGTTTATTGGTCATCTTTCCTCTCAAGCAAGATTCGCAGTTACCATAAGACTCCAAGTCAAATGGTTCGAGGTAGTCTAACTTCTTCAATCTTGCTATCCTTGATTCGTTGATATGACCAAGTCCGCACTGCCATAGTAGGTAGAGTTTCTATTACTTATCTTGGCTAATTTATTTTGTACATTGAATATCTCTCGACTACAGTTTAGTGTATATAATCCATCCACAAGAGGAGCAATTCCATATATAATATCATCAAAAGACAGTACTTGACTGCCATTATAAATATACGAGGAAAAACCCTCTATGTCCAAAACTGGGATAGAAATGATATTCCTCATTAACGAGGGTACATAGAAGCAATCTTTCAACACTAAACAATAGCCATAAGGTAAATTTAATCTATAAGTCCCTACGCGCTCAGCATCTACTCGTGCTCCATTTCCAACGCGTAGGTCTACCTCCCTTGGTCCAACCTTCCGGCTATCAGTTAGCCCCTGTACATTTGTACAAATGTGTGAGCCACAAGCGGTATCCAATACCCAGGAATGAGAGTTATTTATAGACATATTTATTTCAATGGCGTACATACCTTGTCCACCAAAGGCAGGGGCACCTAATGCTTTTCCTCCTCCTGGTGCCATGCAGTCCTTCTTCTAATGCCCCTTCTTATGGCAGTTGAGGCATTCATCCTTAGACGGATTTACCTTCTTCTTCACACCTCCCTTAGGCTTCATAGCTGAGGGCGCAACGACTGTTTTTCCCTTCTTCTTCTGGCATTCCTTGCCTTTCGGCTTGGGTCGGCTAGAAGAGCTCACCATGAGCACAACTTTACCTTTGGAAGTGGAAGACTCAAAGGTCTTGAGCTTATTGTGCAGCTCCGGCAGGTTCGCCTTCGTGCCATTCATATTGAAATTCACTATGAAGTTCTCAAAAGAACGAGGGATGGAGTTCAGGATGAGGGTGGTAGCGACATTCTTTTCAAGCTTCATTCCAATTGAAACGAGCCTCTCTATCAGCCCTATCATCTTCAACACATGCTGCGAGACCTGGCCCTCTTCATTGAGCTTACACTTAAAAAGTTCTATCAGTAACTCATATTTCACAGTTTGGGATTTTGAGTCATAGAGACTCTTCAAGTGTTCGAGCAGCTCATTGGGGGCCTTGTTCTCATGTTGTCTCTGAAGTTCCATAGACATGGAAGACAACATCACGCATTGCGCTGAAGTGGCATCATCTAGGTGTTTTTGGTAAGCATCCTTATCAAAAGAGGCATATTCAGCAAAGTCTGTCGCAGGGACTGTTGGGAACACCGTGTCCAACACGTATTATATTTTCTCTTGTCTTAGCACTATTTGCAAATTCCTTAGCCAGTCAAGGTAGTTTGGTCCAGTAAGTTTGTTCATCTCAATCCACCATGGAGCCGCGGCGTCGCCTTGAAACCCTAGCAAGCGTCGCGGCACCGCCCTGAAACCCTAGCAAGCGTCGCGACGCCGTCTAGGAGTTCCGCGTAGATCTTAATTTGATTAATGTCGATATGAGAAGACATGTAGGGTCACATTATGTCGATTGTCCTTTCGATCTAAGGATGTATTGAGAGAGTGATTAACTGTTCGATTAACAATCGAAATATTTAAATAAATAATGATTATTTTAATTAAGTCAAAATTAGATTTTGGATTTAATTAAGAATGCGCAAAAATTAAATCGAGATAGTGCAGGAACACATCGAGCGCCGTGGCGCCCATACCCTAGGGCCGCGGTACCTCTGCCTCAATTTTTGGGGCCAGGCCCAAGGTCAAATCCTAATCCGGTTTGACCTATAAATAGTGGCATTCTTTTCATTATTCACAAACCAATTTTCAGATTATCATTCTAAGCCTTAGAGACTTAGAATCAAAACTCTCTCGAACCTCGGCCGGATTTCCTAGCTTTCCGAAAGAGAAGTACATTGAAGCTTGGAGCTTGCAGTCGAAAGGGCAACTGCGTGTCAACCTTATAGTAGATAAAGATTCCAGATACTATAACCTATAAGTATTATGTTTTATGTTACAGGTTTGATTGTTGTATAACCATACCAGAAAAGTTATTGGGGTAAGTAAGAAATAAAATTTTAAACTTCCGATGTGCCTTACTTATGTGTTTTGAACCCACAACAATCCTACAGGTTGGTCCGTTGGTTGCTCATTAAAAGTCGAGACACAATTTTCTAGTTAAAAAGATCGACAGACGGTGTTTGCTTAATAATAAAAGAAACTATAATTTTTATAATTAAATTATTTATATAAATAGAAAAGTTAATAACAATTTCAGATTTTTTTTTAAATATACTAACGGACTATTTCAGTTTTAAGATATTTTATAGATAATTTGATTAAGAAATCAACATTGTCCATCGATTTTCTCATATTATTTTGGACAAAAATATTGAGTATTGAACCAATGTTGTGTCAGTACATATTTTTTATGCAATTTTATACGAAAAAAACCCAGGGATGTCCCTCGATTTTTAAAAAATAAAATTAAAATAAATAAAAAATAGGTCAAGTCGACGGACTATATCGGTTTATGTATCGAAATTGTTGGTCGACACAGACTGTCAATTTGTCCCTATATATATATATATATATATATATTTAATAGTGTGAGTTCTAATAAATTCATAGCTCAAAAGACTATACATCCCCTCCCCCGTCTGGGCCGGTCTACCAGACCCAAGCCCAAGCCCCTCCCTAGACCCACCAACCCAACCTCCCCGAGCCGTTTCAGTCTGGATCTATCGAAATGGACTCGAAACCACTTGTACGATTTAGTGAAAATGTATCTGCACTCGATATTTGCACTAAATTAATGAAGTTTATTACGATAAGTTATATTAATAAATAAGGTGAAAATGTCTAATAATTAACTATAGTTAGGATAAAAAAAGTATATGGAATACACATGTCATGTTATGGTTGATTTGGTATAAATATTGGATGTGGGTATAAATATTGGAACGATTGTGCTATACAAGGAAAAAAGAAGAAGTGTCTCCTACATTTATTATCTTGAACATGCATGTGATGCATGCATGAAGTTAAGATAGTCAAACACGCACATCGTACATTGTGTGCATACTTATATACGTCTATAAACATTTCGTTTTAAATATAAGAAAAATTGATATGTCATCTCATCTGTAAGATTGGAATCATTTTCTCTGAGGATTCATTTCATTAATCACAATATATATAGTTGTACAGAGGTTGATTTCTAATACAATAAGAATCCTAACTTACCTTAAATGGTTGATTCCTAATACAATAAGAATCCTAAGTTACCTTAAATATACATCTATCATAATTACAAAATATACTATGAATATTCAGAGAATATTCGCTAATACTCCCCCTCAATCGGAGCGGGAGGAGGCCGAACGCTAAGGCTGGATAAGAAGTCGGTGAAGAGCTGTCTCGGTAGTCCCTTTGTGAAAATATCTACATACTGATAGGAGGAAGGCACGTATAACATTTTGACCTGACCAAGCGCAACCTTCTCACGCCCAAAGTGAATATCCACCTCGATATGCTTGGTCCGCTGATGTTGGACCGGATTGTGAGACATATAGATGACAGATATGTTGTCACGGTAGACTATAGACGCCTTTCGCAGTGGACACTGGATCTCCCAAAGAAGATTTCAGAGCCAACAGATCTCAGCAACGACATTAGCAACTCTGCGATACTCTGCTTCAGCACTCGAACGGGATAGCGTGGCCTGCCACTTGGCGGACCATGAAATAAGATTATCCCCAAGAAATACACAGTAGCCTGAGGTGGAGCGACGTGTGTCCGGGCATCCGTGTAGAAGAGTAACTTGGTTGGGGCAGAGGGGTAGAGATGCAGTCCAAAGTCCAGTGTGCCCTTAACATATCTGATAATACCTTTGAGGGCCGCAAAATAGGACTCTCGAGGGTCGTACATAAACAGACACACTTGGTGAACGACATATGCAATATCAGGCCTAGTGAATGTAAGATATGAAGGGCACCTGCAAGACTCCGATATAGAGTGGGATCAGAAACTGGCGCACCATTATTAGCACTGAGCTTGGATTTCGAGTCAATCGGAGTTGGCATAATTTTACAATTTGCCATCTTAGCCATGTACACTATCTATTCCGCATATTTGCACTGACACAAAAACATAGTAGCTGCAGATCTGGTCACGGATATACCCAAGAAATAACTCAGCTTGCCCAAGTCGGTCATTGCAAATTCAATTTTGAGTAGAGCAATGATTTCATTCTTCAAACCGTCAGAGGAGGCAGTAAGAACAATGTCATCCACATATAATAGCAAATAAGCAGTGCTGCTACCTCGATGAAAAGTGAAGAGAGAGTTATCACACCTGCTACATATAAATCCGATTTGCATAAGATACCTGGCAAAGCGATCATACCAAGCGTGGGGTGCCTGTTTCAAGCCATACAATGACTTCCTAAGACGACATACAAACTGCGAAACTGCCGGATGAACAAAGCCAGGGGGCTGATGCATGTACACAGTTTCTTTCAAATCCACATGAATAAATGCATTCTTGACATCAAGCTGATGAATCGGCCAATGCATGTCCATAGCAATACTGAGAATAATCTGAATAGTATTCGATTTAAAAATCGAACTGAATGTCTCACCACAATCAATACCTTCCTGCTGATTAGTGCCATTAGCAACCAGTCTTGCCTTTTACCGCTCCAAGTCACCACTGTCTCTGTACTTATGACGAAATAGTCACATACATCGGATAACATTCACACTGTCCATTCTAGGTACCAAATCCCAAGTATTCTACTTGGTTAAAGCATTAAATTCCTTGCACATGGCTGCATTCCAATTAGGGTCCAGTTTGGCTAGTTTCCTATTTTTTAGAATGGGTGATATGGTTTGTGTGGAGAGGTTAAAATGGACTTTGGGTTTGAAAATCCCATGTTGTGCATGAGTCTCCATACTGTGGGTAGGCAGTGACTGATGGGCTTCGGTTTTAGAATTCAATTTCGGATTCTGGGAGTCGCTGGTGACGGGTGGTGGAGGTGACTGGTTGGTTGTCGATATCGGTGGGTTTAGTGGCAATGTGGTGGATCTTGGCAGTATAGGCATGGGTAGTAGTTGCATATTTCCGATGTGAGTGTGGATCGGAGATGTGTCAGCGAGAGGGTTTTTGGACAACCTATTGGGAGTTTGGTGGTGGCGGTGGTTGTTCGACCGTGGGACTGGGAGACAGGGACCTCTATGTTGAACGGACCACGTCAGTGATGGTTGCTGGTAGAGGTGAGACTACCGGCGCCGACGACGTTGATGCGTGAACAATGGACGGAAATTGGAACAATGATTTGACTGGTGGGGACAGATCTGTGTCATCAAGAATTATATAGTTCGTGGTTTGAAATTTCTGAAGATTGGAAAATGGAAAATACATCTAGTGAAATGTGACATGGCGGGAGATAATGATTTTACGAGTGGACATGTTATAGCATAGCTAACCCCTATGATTGAGACCAACGAAGACACACGACGTAGTTCGTGGTGCTAATTTGTGAGGGGCAGTGGAGGCTAGATTGGGGTAGCATAGGCAACCAAAAATTCTGAGTTGGTCATAGGACGGGATCCTACAGTATAGAACTTCGGTGGGGGTCTTGTTTTGAAGAGTGTTAGTGGGTAGAATATTAAGAAGGGATTCTACCATTTTAACATCATAGACCCAAAAGGGCAGTGGAAGACAATCATGAAACAAAAAGGGTGTGAACCATGTTATTGATGGTACGTATAATTTGTTCAACCTTTCCATTTTGGGAGGAAGTATAGGGATAGGAGAAACAGAAAACCATACCTTGTTTAGAGAAGAAAGTGTGAAATATCAAATTATTAAATTCACGTCCGTTATCACATTGGAAAGATTTGATAGATTTTTCGAACTGTGTTTTAATGAATTTTTGAAATTCGAGGAACTTGGCAAAGACTTCAGATTTGAATTTCAGTGGGTAAATCAAGACAAAATGTGAAAAATCATCTAAGAATACTAGATAAAATTTGTGACCCAAAGAGCTAACAACCGGAGATGTCCATAAATCAACATGAACAATATCAAAAGGAGAAAAAGTAGCACTGTTGGATGACATAAATGGAAGATGAGTATGCTTGCCAAGTGGGCAAGAAAAACAATGTTGGGCAAGTTTCCCATTATTACATTGAATACGCTTAGTAGTCCTAAGAAAATTAAAAACAGGGTCTCCGGGGTGTCCGAGTCTCTTGTGCCAAATTGATGGAGAGATAGCCGCAAGGGATAGAGGTGATTGCGCTCTGACAGCGGAAGATTGAGTGAAGGGGTAGAGGTCTCCCACACTATTGCAGCGCGTAAGAATTTTCCCCGTATTGAGATCCTTCACAAAAAAACCAAAAGGGTCAAATTCGACAGACACAAAATTATTGCGGTTGAATTTTCTAACAGAGATTAAGTTTTTAATGATGTTAGGGGTGTAAAGGACATGATTGAGGGAGAAATGAGGGTGGGGATATTTGGTATGTGTGTTGCCGTAACATTCAATTGGAATGCGGTGACCATTGCCAACAGTAATAAATTGAGGACACTATAGTCGAAACATTTGAGATAAATTACCTGGTGACCGGGTGGGGTGAGATGTGGCTCCGGTGTCCATGTACCAATTATCGTCGGGCTGTTGAAAGTTCACGATGCTGAAGGCCTGGCCCAAATCAGTGGGGGGCCAAGCTGCTGACTTGCGGGTGTGGATGTGCGGCAACCAGATGGGCATGTTGTATGGGCTGGGGGGCCTGCCGGTTGGCGGGGGTGGAGCCCAAGAGGCCTGGCTGCCAGACTTGCTGGAATTGGGCCCCTGATGTCGGGTAGGGTCATGCAGGCGAGGCCTAGTTCCCGGTATTGGGCCAAGGGGGCTGTCCAGCCTACTGAAAGTAGGCAGCAGGTGTTGGGCCTGGTTGCTGCTGGTTCTGGTTGCCCTTGCCGCGACCCTTCCCTTTATTGTTATTACCGCGACCTCTATCGCCACGCCCTCCACCGTAGGACTGCTGGTGGTGGTGGTCTTGCGGTGGTGGCTGGGTGGAGGTGACCGCCGGTGGTGCCATGCCGTCAACGACTAATGCCTTGTGATTGTGCTCCTCTTGTTTAGCACGGCGGGTCTCTTCCAACAAAAGTTGCGAACGTGCTTTATTGAAGCTTGGTAGGGGGTCGACCTGTTGAATCATCGTCGCAAGTGTATTATATTCACATTTTGGTAAACCCGCAACTAGTTGAAGTACCATCTTGGTTTCTGAAACAGATGTCCCTACATTAGAAAGTTGGTCGGTTATGAGTTTCAGTTGTTTACAGTATTCGGACATGTTGTTAAAATTCTCTAGATGCGTATTGTTGAACTGCTCTTCCAAATACACGACTTGAGTATTTTTATTATCCTGAAAAATTTCTTCTAACCGTACCCAAAGTTCACGTGCCGTAGCACCTATTTTCATGATAGTACACAACAAGTCTTTAGAGATGGTGCCGTAGATCCTCTGTTTGACGATGGCGTCAAGGCGACGCCAGGTCGAGTCTGCAACATTGGTTGGACGAGTAACATAATCATCAATATGGTCGAGCACAATGTACGCACATGCATGAATATAAAACAGTTCTATCCACATGGAATGTTGACAGTCTTCTTGGTCAAGAATGATAGGGATAAAATTCTTGATGTTGGTAACGGCGAATGCCAGATGAAAAGAAGACGATGAACATTGAGGGGGGTTGTCAAGTGTGCCAGTGGAAGAACCGGAATTGGTGGGGGGAAGTAGGGCGAGACATGATGGCAAATTGTTGCCGTCGGCCGAGAGGAAAAAAAATTTAGGGTGGTGTCGACCGAGAGGGAGGAAGAAGAGAAGAGTAGGGATTAGGGTTTGGCTTTGATACCATGTAAGTTTGGAATAATTTCTCTTGGGGATTCCTTTCATTAATCACAATATATATAGTTGTACAGAGGTTGATTCATAATACAGTAATAATCATAATTTACCTTAAATGGTTGATTCCTAATACAATAAGAATCCTAAGTTACCTTAAATATACATCTATCATAATTACAAAATATATTGTGAATATTCGCTAATATCATCATCTAATTCCATTTAAAAATTAGTGATTTAGTCAAAAGCTTTTCTGAGTAATGCAAATGTACATTTTACCTGCATGAGCAACAAACTGTTCAACAAGAATCCTATTTAGATGCTTTTCTAAGAGAATTAGTCTACGTCTAATAGAGACTTAGATGGCTAGTTTGACAAAACTTTTTAAAGAATTGAGGAATGCATGTCTAGGCTTCAATTCTTTCTATGATGCTCCACAAACTAATTAAAAACTTAAGGATACTTCCAAAAGTCAAATTACCGTATTCGTTAAGTTCTACGTAATATTAAAGAAGTAAGTCATCATAATAATGAACAAGGCTAATCACCTGATCTTGAAATAATTAAATCCGACTAGATATAGTTCAGATGAGGAAATTGAAATAATAATGATATTCTAATCCTAATGCTGATCCCGTGATTTATTTTCTTAACAGAAGTTTGGTCGATGCACAATTAAGATAATTTCCTATCCAATGATGTGATTATGTTTGGTGTAGCAACTGTTGTTTTTGCTAATTTGAGAGGATGACAAACCATTATGATTAGATTAAGGAGTCCTAATCAATGCCATTGAGTTGATTGCGACAAAAAATGATATGATATTCAAATTATCTATGTCAAACATTAGATATTTAACAGCTTTTGACTCAAACTTAAAAGTAATTTTCTAATTAGTAACCGTATTAAAGTTTGTCAGAGGAATGTTTACACGAAGACCTTCGAAGTAAATGATGCAATCTTTCAACTAAGTATTACAATAGATAAAGAAATTTTAAAAGTCAATTGATTCAAAAGGAAACAAAACATCATTTCCTCCAAGTCTTTACTATCGATTTTTCTTTAAAAAAAAGTAGTAAATGAAGGAGCTTGACTTTATGTCATGGCAATGTAAACAATGTTATTTTAAGACAATGGATAAATCCTTTTCATATCGTATAACTTGATAGAAATTCTTGATGCGGGTGGACGATTAACGATAGCATTATGCTGACTATAATTATCTTTCCGTGCTACTCCAACCTTTGTGTGAGATTTTAAGATAAATTAAAATAGGATTTAAATAAAATATAACAGCATTGCAAAGATTTTTTTATACTATTAATGAATTTTAACATGTGATAGCAGGTTAATTGTCATTTTTTTACCAGTTTAAGCTTATCAAGAGTTCATATACAACTAATTAATAAGTTATCTAATTGTGTAATTATTTACAAATAATAATATGATCGGAGGATTAAACTTACATTCCGTGTTTAGAGTTATTGTTCGATGATGTTACAAAGTGAAGGTGTTTGGTGGAAGGAAAAAATACAACATTGACACAAATTAACTACTATAATATACCAAAAGTTTAAGAACTTCATTGCATATATTGTATTCAATACAGACAATATTGAGGTTGGAAAGCTTAGCTTTGACTTTCCTAACCTTTAATAATTTAAGAGAGAAAAAAAAAAGAAGGAAAGTAAACGAAGAAGAAGGAGAAATCTAGTTCCCATGCATAAAGAATTTCAAGCATTTTTTTTTTCTTGAATAAATTTCATGAAAATGGAGAAATTCCCGTGAAAAGATAGCTCGACTTTGAGAGTATTTTTGGGTTTGTGGGTCAACGTTCTGCTTTTGACAAAAAAATTACTATATATTATTTATTTCTTTTTAAAAGTGAATCGTTGCGTAATTAGCCTGTTTGCTCAAGGAAAGGAACTCAAAACGAAACACATTTTATTTCTTGATTAAACTGAATTAATTGGTCTAAAACATAAAGCATTACCCCCTTGGTTTCTTTTTACTTGATCAGTTTATTAAAAGTATTATTATTTGTTTATTTTAACAAATTAAAAGAAAATTTATTACTATATTTTTTTCAATTCTATTCTTATCGTTAAGTTATAATTTCCTAAACTTATTGGAGTACAATAGTCAGGATGGTCAAAACATAGTAAATAAGATAACTTCGTAAAATAAACACTTGATTAATGTTTTTTTAAGGAGAGTACAAGATACAAACTAGACAAGTTACCATAATTATGACATCAAAATTTAATTAATTATAAACAGGAAGTATTATGCCATATATATATATATATATAACTTTTAATTCAACCAGAGGTACAATGGCTGAGGAAAAAATACTTCTTGGACTGGGTATAATCGAAGAATAATCCAGAAGCAGTCCCAACTGGATTTTTTTTTTATCCCAAACCAAAAAAAGAAAAAGAAAAAAAGAAAAAGGAAAACCAAGAAATTAAATATTTTGGAAATGATGATGATGAGTTAGTGTTTTTGTATTATTTTCCTTGTTTCCATGAAATCATGTATTCTTTTGAGTGCAATTTGTAGCGTATTTTCACTCATGTTGGCAAAACAAACCCTGAACCAACCAGGCTCTGAGCAATGACAAGAAGAACCTGGAGCAATATTCAGCTTCACTTCATGCAATATTGTGTTCCACACTGCCAATTCACATTCCTTTGTAGGCTTTTCCAACAAAGGGCTCAAATTCATCCAGCAAAATAACCCTGCATTCCCTTTCAAACACTCAATCCCAGCACTCCTCAACCCACCAATGATCATTTCATATCTCCTCCTCAGCCTTTCGCGATTCGTCTTTATGTAATTTTTGGTGAATTTCTTATCAGACAACATGGAAGCCAGGAGCTGTTGTGTCTGAGAAGAAATCAATGTGAAACTCGACATTCTTCTTGCCGTTGTCACAACTTTGTCATTGTATGAGTAGATTGTGCCAACTCGGAACCCGGGGAGTCCCAGGTCTTTGGAGAGGCTGTACACAATGTGCACCCTCTCTGAATCCTTGTAATTTCTTGATTCAAGTATTTCAGCAATGCTGACGAATTCGGAACAACAAAAGGCGGAACCTGAGTAGATTTCATCAGACACAAGATGGATGTTTTTCCTTGTGACGAATTCAAGAATTTCCTCAAGAACACATCTTTGAACGGTAGAACCCAAAGGGTTTGAGGGGTTTGTTATAAGAAGCCCTCTCACTTTGATGTTCTTGGATTCTGCTTCCTTGTACGCTTCTTCCAAGGCTTGTGGAGTCACTTGGAAATTATTTGAACTGTCACAATGGACTTGAATGATATTCACACCCGTTCTCCACCTCAAGTCTCTGTCAAATCTGTAAAAAATAATAATAAGCGATTTAGCATAATATATCATATAAATTTGGAAACAACCTCTCTACTCCACAAATATAGAAGTAAGGTCCGGGTATGTACTATCCTCCTCAGACTTCACTTGTGGGACTACACTGAATATTTTATTGTTGTTATCAAATAAATAATACTCCCCTGTCCCAAAAAGATTAACACATTTCTATATTTAGAAATAATTTAACTTTATGAGACACAAATATCTAAAACTTGTTTTGGACCACACATTTAAAAAAAAATTCTTTTATTTCTTAAACTTCGTGCTAGGTCAAACTAGGACAATCTTTTTTGGGAAGGAGGTAGTAGTAACTAATATAAATTGTGTTTTTCACAAACAATATGTGTAAGTTCGATTCTTGGTGTCCTTTTTTCCATTCGCATCTAAAAGAAAAAAATGACTACATGATTATTATGTGTAGTACTTACCCGGGATAGTAAGGAGTTGGAACAAGCAAAGCATCACCAGGATTAGCTAGGATGAAAGTTAATAACTCATTAGCTGCAGTGGCACCAGCTGTAATAATAACTCTATCAGGATCAAATGTTGCCCTTCCAGCTCTTACTTGTCCCATGAAGCTAGCCATTGCCTTTCTAAAAGAAAGAAGTCCATGATAATCTTGGAACAAAGCATTTTCCCTGAAGCTAGAAATTCCACTACCACATTTAGCCACCTCTTTGTGCTTTTCCAAGTACTCTTCCAGCAAATCAAATGACACCTATAATCCAAGAAAAAACAACACGAGTTACGTTGTGAAATCCTAATGAATAGTTTTCAACTTGTAATTTTGAAGGACTAAACTCATTGTAGCCATACGACTTACTTGATTTTCGGCCAATCCCATTTGAATAATTCCAGATGGGTTGTAAACTTCATCAAATGGATTTTCATCATATGCTTTCCACCCAGCAAAGTAAGGTGAGTCTTCTCCGTGAGTATCTGACGTGGCAACTTTTGACAGACCAACTGTTGGACGTTTCTCAATCTCTATGGCCATATAAGCTTAATTGCTCTTCTTAATTTTTTCGTTTTCTTTGGGGTCTTAATCAAGCAAGAGGCTATGAAAAAACATATAAATGTGGATAGTGGGAAAAAATTTGGAGGAGAGAGCAGAAGAGAGAAGTAGTGTTTGAATGGAACGCCAAAGAGCACCTTATATAAAAAATAATAAAAAAAAAGGCAGTCCGTGCACTAAGCTCCAGCTATGCGCGGGATCCGGGGAAGGGCCGGACCACAAGGGTCTATTGTACACAATCTTACCTCACATTTCTGCAAGAATTTCACGACTTGAACCAATGACCTCCTGGTCATGTGACAACAACTTTATGTTACTTCCATTCGAAAAACAATATGAAGGAACCAATGATTGATTTTGTAGAGGAAGCAAGATCAACGCTAAACTTTTACAAATAGTTTAAATGGCTGGTGACAACTGTTAGTTTCAGAGTTTTTTGTATATTTCAATCTCTACGGGATCCCCAAATCAAATAACGTTGTTGGTCGATGTGGGTGGGTGTTAAATTTTAACTTTAAGTACCTCCAATTTTCTAACATGTAAACTTAATTTCTTTGCCTCTCTATTCAGATTCTTTTACACTCCCTCAGGTTCAATTTACATTGACATAATTTGACTTGGCTTAAAATTTTAGAAAAAAATATTTTATAAAAATTTATGCTTTTGAATATGCTATAATATTTGTGTAGCTATAAAAAAAATTATTCAAGATAAACTGAAAAGTTTAAAGTTAAATTAATATAAAAACGGGACCGCAAAGAGTCTCTCTACCTCCCAAAGTAGGCGTAAAGTCTGCGTACACTCTACCCTCCCCAGACCCTACTTTGTGGATTTTACTGGGTATGTTGTTATTGTAGTACTATAAAAGCGGGAATAAATACCAATTAAAAGACCAAAATGCTCACGTAAAGTTAAACAACATTTTAATCCTTCACAAATCATACCTACAGTATTTTTTGTATAAAAGTATAAACATAAGAAAATATAAATTAAATGTCTTGAAATCTTAAATTTCTTATTAATTGGGGTCTAGAAAAATTTATTTTGATGGATCTGCCAAGTGACTAGAGGCCACTCAAGTTTCTAATTTAGTGGAAGGCCACTTAATTTTTTATTTTTTTTATTTTTCTTGATTAGGATTTAGAAAGGAGGGCATAGGGTACATTTCATAGCTTTTGAAAGTTTGGAGATTTTAACTTATATACTTAAGTCCCCTTTAACCTATATTAAAATATGCAAAGCCCCTCTCTCTCTTCACTTCCTATCACTTTCTGAAATTTGAATTCTCTCAAACTTCTAACTTACTCTTCCTCTCTCCCAAGCTTATTGTTCAGTCGCCATCCCCATGTATTTTCTTTAATTTAACAACTCTTTCAGAGCATTTTGAGCTCCATATTGCCATGGAAGTTTTTATTTTTTTTCGATTCACGGTGTTCATAAAGTTCTTGTTTTTATTCAAAATTTTAGAAGTTTAGCCTGTCTTTTTTTTTGTTTCGATCTTTCTTTTTCTGTTCTTGCTTATGTGTTATTTATACTTATTTTGCTTGTTCAGATCTTTCTTTTTCTGTTTTTGCTTTATGTTAATGAATTATGGTCTATACTAGACTTTTGATCGATTATTCTTGTTATTGTATCGTGGTTGATCAACGTCACTCTATTATTTGTATATAGATCATAAAGAATGTCTATATGTAGAGGAAGAGGATGAAAAGTAGTCTATCATTCTGTTGATATGGTTCAAACCCATTCTAATGCGACTTGTAAAGATAAAAAAGAGATATGGTGAAGAAGTTGTGAGACGAAAAGGAAAAAGAAAAAGAACTGTAGAAGCTGATAGTGAGACCTACTCATACCTCATGGATGAGCATAGTGTGGATGAACATCAAGACGATCGACGTGATAATTATGTTTCTGAGGATGGTTCAAAGTAGTCTGGTTCTGATGAAGATATTGATCCCCTGTTCTGATGAGAAGGATTCAAGATCGACCATGACGCAATCACTACCACCGCCGTCAATGCCTTTCACCCGACGTACTCCTCTTGAGACACGATATGGAGCATCTCTTCATGCGACTCAGAGATGACATACAACGGTTGAAAATGCACATTCTTTGTGTGTAATCTCTCGAAGGCTCAGGAAAGGGTCTGATGATTTGACCATCATCATCTGACTCCCTAATAGACTATTATTTTTATGCAATTTTTGTAAAACTTTTATTTATGAAAATAGATAGAGGAGTTTGATCAAGAAAGATAATGGAGGAGTTTGATCAAGAAAAGAGACAATGAAGGAAATAAATCGGAAATACGCTAAACTGAAAATAAACCACCTTACTATATAATAACTCAATGCTTAGGATAATTTTAGACCATTTTGATCGATGATAAACTAGAGATATAAAGGCGACTGTTGAATTTGAACTAGTCCAACGGAAAAAGAATTAAAAACAATGAAATCCAAACCCCAAATTCCAAACACCAAACCCTAACTCCCAACCCAAATCCCAAATCCCAAATCCCAAATTGCAGAAATCTAAGGGATTGTGGATAAGTATACCATAAACCGTCCGTCGTCAATAATTATCCACATGTTATATATAACCAACGACAATATTTGGTCTAAAAAAACTATAAATAAATAAAATAAAATAAATAAAAAGACTTGATACTATTTAAACATTATAATAATATTTTAATATATCATATGTTAGTCTCCATCCATTGAACACGGGATCAAAAGAGTTTTATCACAAGTAATAATACTTAAAAGACGTATGTTTATCTAAAAAAGTCATAAGTAAATAGAATAGTTTTTATAATTAAATTTTTCTTGATTGAGCTTTTTATTTAATGTGCAAATGCAAAATAGTCCAACAAAACCAGGCCCAATCGGACCTTGTCCAAAAAAAGACCAATCCAAAATGGATCTGGCCCAAAAATGAAATAAAGAAAAAACAAAAGAAAAATAGTAAAGTGTAGTTTGTCGGCTCATTTCCCTTTTGTTTCCCTAGAGCTGCTTTTCTCTCTTCGATGTTCATCTTCTCTCTAGAAAATTCGATGGTGTAAAGATGATGAATCTTGAAATTTAGTGTTGCAACTCTCATGTCAACACAAAATATATGATTTACGCTCTCTGAAAGTGTCTCTATTACCATCTCAATCTTCAGGTGATGTTCAAATTCGTTGTTGTCATTTTCATATTGTTTTCTAGTAATCCTCTGTTGACGACTCCTTTCTTATTTTACATGTGCCATATCATAATGTTTAAACGGTATCAAGTCTTTTTATTTATTTATAACTATTTTACGCGTGTGGGCTCTTTGAACCCAAGCACATCTAGGTCCTCCCTCCTTTAAACACATGGGATACCCTTGGGGTCCCAAACCCTTTACCACATTAGAGACTTATATAGAGAGCAATTCTTCCTATTCCCACCGATGTGGTAGATTTGTCCCACACCATATTTCCATGCCTCAAACACCTTACTTTGTGGACCAATATCTCTTTCATTTCTCAACGAAATTTGACGATTCTTGGCCCTACGGTTATCTACTCACTTCGTAGATCATGCATGTGTGAAGAGACAAGGCCTCCAACATTTGGAACACTAGTGTTTAATTCATCAAAGATGGGTGGACGCATCTCCCCGCCAAAGGGAAATTTCCAACAGAAAATTATTGATCATGCGTGAAGTCGGGCCTAAATGATAACTGTTAGCTATTGACGACGGTCTGTTTATGGTATATCTATCTACGTCCCTTAGATTTGTGCAATTTGGGGTTTGGGGTTGTGATTTGGTGTTGGGGTTTCATTTTTTTTTATTTTTTGTTCGTTACACTCTTCGTCATCACTGTGAGGATCATCATGTCACCTTGCTCATATAAATCTAATTCCAACATTTTGAGGTCTTCTCCCATTCCACCCATGTAATGACCACCTACTATAATATATTTTGCAATCGACGCCATAATAAATCTATAATAGACTATAGCTATGGTCTATGACTGTACTCGATGCTATAATAAGTATTTCAGGATTCTTTTTTCTGATGAAAAGCAAGACTTTTCGCCGGAAACAGAATCTGAAATATGGAGAAATCGGGAGCTTTTGAACGGAAATATTTAATTTTTTGGGTAATTAAAATGAAGGGAAATATTCTGCTTTTTATTTATTATTTCGGGTAATTAAATGATTGCGATTGGGAGCCAATTTTCTGATGAAAAGCTAGAATTTTTGCCGAAAACGGGATCCGAAAAGTGGAAAAATCAGGAGCTTTTGGAGGAAAATATTTAATTATTGGGATTGGCATTTTTTTATTACTGTAGTAATTTTTGAAAAAATATACAGTTGATTTTAGGTGTCATTTGACAGCTTTTTCAGAAAAGGTATTCTAAAAGAAAATGGAAATGTTTGTGGTGGTGAGATAGTTGTAGTAGTTTTTTTTTGGAGATCTGTGAATATTTTGTGAGAGGAAGAATATTCTTTGAAGAACACCCTAAAAACCACATCCTCAAACAGTTGAAAACAATTATTGCAAAACTTCAACAAACACATCTTCAGAAAATTGCAAAATCTTTTTTGAAGGACTTCAAAAAGTTATCCACAAATAAACGCTAATTAAGGAGCTATGGAAATTATGAACAACTGGACTTCTTTGAACAACACTACATACATGTAACAATTTTAATCAGTTTGAAAGAATATCAAACATTAATAAACAGCTCATGTTGTCTACAAAATTCCTAGTAAAAGACAATGTAGGTTATTTCATGTTGCGCTTGTGGAATACAAGCGAAAGATACACCCCCTATGCTGATATTGCAAATCTAAACTCTACTTAGGTAGGGTCGTTATTAGAGACTTAAGACTCGAGAGATTCTCCCTTTCCAATTGTGATTAAGATGGTGCTTTTTTCTTAATCAGCTAAGACAACAACATTAATGAGGACAGAATCATATTCCTGATTTTCTGCAATAATTTTAGGAATTCAAAGGGGTTAGATCAAACGGTAATGATAATTTCTTCATTCTTAAACAAAAATCTCGAGTTCTAGTCACAAGGATAAATAGGATCGAATCTCCTTCGGTAAAGAGGGCTGCAACCTGTTGAGCCATGGAAAATAAAAGTGTCCTCTCTATAATATATAACTTAAGCCTTTAAATGAGTTGATCACATACTACACTATCAAACAATCTCTATTTTTCCACTGAAAAATGTTCAATGACTATTTCCTACTAAATGTCGGTAAAAAAACCCCTAAATAGTAGTGTTTTCACATGAAAAAATTAAGAAGTTTTCCATCCTTTCAATAAGAATTTTTCATCATGCATTTTTCCAGTGTGCTAGTTAGTGGGAATGAAGTGGAAATCATATTTTATAACACAAATTTCTCACTAAATATCGATGGAAAGAACATCTGTTTCTAGTAGTGCTACAACATGGTATCAAAGAACATAGAGGTCTTGAATTCAAATTTCACCGTAGACCAAAAAGTGAAAAAACAAAGAATTTTACGTATTTGGCTCATGAAATAAAATCATACCCACGTGAGAGGGTGTGTCGCAACATAATAAAATTAAAGTCTGTTATCTATAATAACTTAACTTTTAGATGAGATAGTTACAGACTTGAATAAAACTTCTATGCATAATGAGCTTTTCTATATATCTTTTGATAGCTATATTTTAGATGAGATAGTTACAGACTTGAATAAAAAATCTCACTTCTATATATCTTTTGATAGCTATATTTTACCAAAATACGATTAAGCCACGCTATGAAAGATTGAACGAAGGTGGTCAAGATGAGGATGAGGAAGAATTTGTCTATTTTAGAGAACCAATTAAATATTCATGTTGGGGCGATTAACAACATAAGTCATTCACCTTTTAAGGAGATTGTTGGAGCAGTATAGGAAGACGAAAAGAGACTTACACACAGTGTTCATCGACCTAGAAAAGACAGAGATTTTATGGAGATGCTTGGAGTATAAAGGTGTACATGTGATGTACATTAGAGTGATTAAGGATATTAGAGTAATTAAGGACATGTTCACTGAGTGAGGATAGAGGAGCAAACCCAGACTTCCCAGTCGAGATGAGGTTGCACTAGGGATCAACTCTCGGTCCGTTTTTATTTGCCTTGATGATCGATTAATTGACATGACATATTCAAGAGGAAGTACCATGATGTATGTGTTGGATATAATTGTTGGAATCAAAGCAGTACATAAAGTAACTAAATATTACAAGTGTTCGAAATGATAAACAAACAGCCAAGATTATTATAATTGCCGCAGTCTTGTTGAGTCTTGAATCTTTATAACCTGAAATCAAGAAACACTAAATCTGGATTGTTACAACTGTGGCTAAGTCGAGAGATGGCTCTTTGTCTTTAAGACAAGATTACCCTGTATATATGCTTTTACGTTAGCGGACAATAGTCTTCCAAGATAAAACAACAACTAATCAACACTACAAAGCAAATAAGTTGATTTTGATGAATAAAACAAACATGAAACGACTTGCTGAAGAATGGAAAATTTAGAGGAAAAGGAAGAGTTTATGTTCTTTTCTTTCTCTCTACTGTTTATGTCTGCTCTCTTATCTTTCTATTGCCCTCAAATAACAGTAAGGTCTCAATATATAGTGTTTAGGAGGATGACCTCTCAACTAGCCAACTAATGGCTTTCAATAGCCATGTAATGACACTTATTGAGGGGTTACAATCAACCAATTTTATCTTTCCTGAAACTCCAAGAACCAAACTGTAAATACTAAGCAGTTTGGGGTCCAAAAGATAATATCAAAAGCAGCCCGCGACCTGAGACTTGAGCCTGAGCCCGTAGCGGACGGGACGGGCGGGCGGCGGCGGCGCGCGTGTGGGCTTAGCCTTGAACCCAATCATACCTAGATCCTCCCTCCTTCAAACACATGGGTTACCCCTTGGGGTCCCAAACTCTTATCCAATTTTGTGGCTTATAAAAAGAACAATTCTTCATTTTCCCACCGATGTGGTAGATTTGTCTCACACTATATTTTTATGCCTCAGACACCTTACTTAGTGGACCAATATCTCTTTCATTTCTTAACGAAATTTGACGATCCTTGGCCCTATGGTCATCTACTCACTTAGTAGATTATGCACATGTGAAGAACCAAAGACTCCAACATGTGGAACCCAAGTGTTTAAGTCATTAAAGATGGGTGGACGCAACCCCATCAAAGGCAAATTTCCAACACTATGTTATTTGCAAATGGTATAGTATTGATTGATGAGACACACAACAAAGTTAATAATAGACTGGATGTATGGAGACAGACCCTAGAGTCTGAAGGCTTCAGGCTGAGTAGGACTAAAACATAGTATATGGAGTGCAAGTTCAGTGTAGTATCACAAGAGGTGGATGGAAAAGTGAGGATTAATACACTAGTCATCCCCAATAGAGAGAAAGGTTCAAGTATCTTGGATCTATAATCCAAGAAAATTTGGAGATATACGAGGATGTCTCACATCATGTTGGAGCAGGGTAGATGAAATGAAAGCTCGTATACGATGTCCTATGTTATAAGAATGTGTCACAGACACTTTAAGATAAGTTCTATATAATGGTTGTTAGACCGAATTAGGGTGGAGTGCTGGCCAATCATGAACTCTCACATTCAGAAGATGAAGGTTGCAGAAATAAGAATGCTTAGATAGATGTGTAAGCATATTAGGATAGACAAGATTAAAAATGAAGCAATACGGGATAATATAAAAAAAAAAACCTTCGTGGTGGACTAGATGTGGAAAGCGTGGATAAGATAGTTCGGGCATGTGAAAAGGAGGAGCACATATGACATAGTGAGGGGTGCGAGAGGTTGGCGGTGATTGGTTTAAGAAGAGGTAGAGTTAGACCGAAGAAGAATTAGAGATAGGAAATTAGACAGCACATGACACATTTTCATGTCACCGAGGATACTAGATAAGAGAGCATGTAATATGAGAACTAGGTTAGATGGTTAGTAGGTAGTCAATCGTTTTCTCTCTTCTCAATAGTAGAGTAGGGTTCTAGAACACCTATTTGTTCTATTATTATTATTATTATTACTATTATTATTGTTATCATTTTGCTTTCATTATCTTATTCTTCAATGTTATTACTATTGTTATTTCTGTTACTTTGGTTATCTTTAATATTTTACTGTCAGTAAAATCCCTCTTTAATATTTTCATCATAGCTTATTATTCTTCTATTTCTTTTAAACTTGTTCTTAAAAATATTTTTCTTTAGTAGAGGGTCTATCAAAGACAATTTCTTTACTCCTCAAAGAAGAAGAAAGGTCTGCGTACTCCCCACCCTCCCTAACCGCACTTATAAGACTATACTGTGTACATTATTATTGTTGTTGTATGATGATATCATGATGAAAGTTGACAGACTTTGATGAATTCCTAAATAGAGTTTAGCCAAGCCCAAGCTATCAAGTAGAGACAATTTTAGGGGTAGATCCAGGGGTGTTCAAATGAAATCGCAAAAATTAATCAAACTGACAAATTGGGTAATTTACGAAATTGACAACTGACTTAATATGGTTTGATGTTAATTTGAGGTTGAGATTTAATATGGATCTAATTCTCAGAATCTAGTACCAAGATTTTTTCCATGACTGCAATTTTAGAGAGACGCGAAAGTGAAAGCCTATGTGGTCGCTTCTGTAACTGGATAACTAGCATTAAAAATAATCTTTACATTTGATGGTTTGGTGTTTTGATGATCCCTACCTTATTGACGACGGTAACTTATGTATTTATTATTACCTTCATTGCTGCTCCTCCAGTAGACTTTGATGATATTCGTGAACCTGTTTCAGGGTCTCTACTTTACGGAAATAATATTATTTTCGTAACCATTATTCCTACTTCTGCAGTGATAGGTTTACATTTTTACCCAATCTGGGAAGCGACATCCATTGATGAATGGTTATACAATGGTGGTCCTTATGAACTAATTGTTCTACATTTCTTACTTGGCGTAGCTTATTACATGGGTCGTAAGTGGGAGCTTAGTTTCCATCTGGGTATGCGACCTTGGATTGTTGTTGCATATTCAGATCTTGTTGCAGACAATCCTTAAGTCTCTCATATAAAACTTTCTAATTAGCATATGCTTAATAAAATCTATGTTGACAATGTCATTACTCACTAACAACATATCATCCACATATAAACAAACAATGACTACTTGATTTGAATTATCTTAATGTAGGTACATTCAATTTATCATATTCATTTTACCAAGAAACCATATGACAACATTATATAGTCAAATGTAGCATGCCATTGTTTGGGTGCTTCTTTTAGTCCGTCAAAAAACTTAACAAATTGACACACCTTGTTTACTTTTATGAGAATGACAAATCCTTCGAGTTGCTCAATGTAGATATTTTTTCTCCAAATATCCATTTAAGAAAGTTGTTTTAAGTCTATGTAATATATTTTAAGACCGTACACAACAATCGATGCTACTAACACTCTAATGGATGTAATCCTCATAACTGACGACCATGTATCAAATGAGTCAATACCTTCTCATTGCTAAAATCTTTAATGACAAGTCTTGCATTATATTTGTCAATAGTTTCATCATATTTCATCTTTCTCTTATAAATTCATTTTGGAATCTAAAGGTTTTGTTCTTGGGAGGAAGATCAATGAATTCACATATATGGACATCAATATGGATTTTATTTCATTATTGACTATCTCTCTGAAAAATTGTGATCCTGGGAAAGAAGTTATGTGTTAGTTGACACCCCATAACTCATTGGATCAAAGTTTGGGACTTGGCTGAGTTTTCTGGTATCTGGTGCATTGCACCTACGAGGATTAGCTTGCACCTGCAAAGTTACACAATCACAAGTTGGACTGTAGGTGCAGAGTTAGAGTTGGGGTAGGGAGGTCGCACCTGCGATAAATGCCTCACACCTGCGAATGCGCACCTGCACAAGGGACCTCACACCTGCGAGATTGGCCATTTCTGTGAACCTCTCATTGTGAGGCTTCGGCAGCAGATATGGGACTACATGTATGATGAATTGGTCTGCACCTGCGAGATTGCTGGCAGGTCTGAGGATTTAAGCCCTATTTTGACTTGGACATTTTATTTCACATTTTTGGAGTTTGAGAGCTCGGCCTAAGGCGATTTTTGGAGTTTGGGAGCTCGAGGGATTTATTACTACTTCTCCTTTTCAGAATACACTGGCGCGTATTCTCAGTGTCTTTGAGGGTTGAACACATGCATGAGCACTGCCATTTTCTCTAAATGGCTCACAGGCCAGAGTCGGGGGTCAAACTATTGATTAGGAGGCTACATGTTATAATACCCTAGGGGCATAGCCAATTGTTGTTATGGATCCTCTGGTTCCAGGTTATCCAGCTTAGTGTGTTGTTATCCGTCAAGTTATTCAACCCACTATGTATGTTAGGGAGCAGAAGAGGTAGGGTAAGTTTTAGAAGATAAAGTCACCGAAGTATGATGGATATCTTGATGATGATGCTTATGTGTTCTTAGTGAGTTGCCACCAGAGGTTGCATAATTTGGGGTCGGTTGAGTCCAGCAGAGTTGACGTCACATTGATGCAAATGATTGGCCCTGCCAAGTAGTTGTTAACACTCAAAAATAATTTAAGTGTTTAGCCGAATTCAGTGACAGTCGAACTGTTCTAGAGCCGAATTTACTCCTAGCCCTTGACTACAAAAACTTCATCGGTTACTAAGGCATCTTAGCCGAGTTGTTAGTTAGAGGTATGACTGGAACCCACTTAGATGCAGACGCCTCAACGACCAAGTCAACAAGGTTTCCGAACACCTATAAGCGGCAATGACCAACAACAGCTAAAAGAAAAGGCCATTATCCGAGCAAGAGGAGTAGAGGGCGAGAAAATTGGCACCACTTCCCCCATAGTCTTGGTGGGTTATTTGATGGCTGACATGGGGGGGCACATTGTATAATTTTTTATACTATAAATAGGATCATTCTTTGTATATAAAACACAACCAATCAATCAAACAACTCAAATTTTATCTATCTTTATCTTTATCCTTTACTTTGTTGTACTCAGCGGCATTCATGTTTCTTACCTCTTAGTTTACTTATATCACCGTCCTAACGATTTCTGGAGTAGTTGGGGAACCCATAGCTGGAAATCAGAGTTCTGTTTCCAGCAAAAATCGCTTAAGTTAAGGAATCAATTTGTCTCTCGATTTCATCAGTCGATAAAATGGCAGAGAACAGAATTCAGGGCAAGAAAAAATATGGCACGCCCAGTGGGACCATAGGTGAACTAATAGGAAAGTTTGATTCTCCAGGTCAGGATCATTCTTGGCGTATGCGCTTGAGGTCCGGTGAGATCGTAAACAAAATCCTCCCAGAAGGAACAACGAATCAGTAACCTCCTCGGGTATGCCTACATTGGTTGATACCTCTCCACTTCCTCCATCAACCTAAGTTGTGAAAGAATCTAGCCAATTTAAGGTTCAACCATAATGACCACGTCTTTTATTAGACAACATATCGACTTGGGCATCCACAACATTATGTACCAAGTTTCTAAATAGTTGGCTAACATTGGGAAGCCGATGGTACATAATGAGGTTCAACAAGCGAGGGAGATGGAAACCAATCGAATGCATCCAGGAGAATGTTAGGCTAGTTCTGCCATCCCTCTAATGAGCGATGTTGTTTAGCATAAGAACGTGACTCACGGTGTTGTTCCTCAGCCGCATGTACATCAGCTAGTGCCTACTCAGGTGCAGCCGGTAGCGCACCTAGGAACACAAGCCCAATCGCCAGGCAACCAGCACACTGCGTGGTCGCCGCCGAACCTTGGGGGTAAAATATGCCACTTGATCAAGCGAGTTTGCAGTATAGGCACATCAACATGGCCCAGAGACAGTTCAGGCTCCAGGACACTTTGGATTGCCTCCCAATATGCCGTACGTTTCTACAAACGACCATACGATGCAGGCGAACAATGATGGCCAGCCGAATTGGCAGTTGATGGCCCCTGGCTATGACTTAGCTCGGCTATCTGGTGACGCTATTTACAATGGAATACCATTCCAGCAGTCATTGACAGTACCCAATACCTTCCAGGAAGCATAAATTTTCTAAGAACGGCCGACGTCCGAGGAGAGCAGCCATGGAACACTGTTCCACCTTATCCTCAAGCTCCGTTAGCCATTCCAGGAGCTCAGGTTGCAGACTTTGGTGGCCATACCCAACAGCGGTAATGGGTCATTACCCCACCTATTGGTAATGTCCAGCAGACCATCTACAACCTTCAAAACCCTATCCAATAAAGTGCATAATAGAGGCCGCCAGTGTAGAACGCCTACCAACCAAATCCAGTCGAGAATCGGCAGGGGATGTCAAATGATAAACCCGGAAATTATTGCTAATACCATACAGAGGTACTTCGGCATCCAACAGAAACATTTGGACTTCCCTGTTTATAAGAAGCCTTACCCGGATTGGGTAGTTCGGATAGCATATTTGCCAATGGGCTTCAAAATACCAGAATTTACCATATTCTCTAGCGACGATGACAAATCCACTATCAAGCACATCGGTAGATTTATTGCCCAATGCGGCGAGGCTGGACATAATGAGTATCACAAGTTGCAGTTATTCCCTCTATCTCTAATGGGAACAACCTTCGTATGGTACTCCTATTTGGCTCATGATTCCGTACAGAGCTGGGCTGACATAGAGGGTTGCTTCCACGATAGGTTCTATTGGCCCCAACCTCAGGTTACCGTGATTGATCTAACGAATCTCAAGCAGCAGGTCGATGAATCATCTCCCAATTTTATCGAGAGATTCAGAAAGAAGGTTGGAAAATGCACCGTACACTTCCCCGAGTCTGAGTGTGCCCACATGATAATCAACAGCATGCACCCTCAGTTAAAGGAGAAGCTATAGGACAATCCTGCTCTGACCTGAGCCAGTTAGCCGAAAAGGCTAGCCAAATAGAGTAGTACGTCCAACAGAATGAGCGGAGAAGAGCCAACCGAAATCGAGGCTCCCACTTGGTATCTATCATTGAAGCGGATGAGTCTGACTCAGAGTCAGTCGATTGCACGGCAGACACAATAGTGGCCGAGATTATTAGGGGTAAGGTTTACTCTTGCCTAGCCTTGAAAGCCGTAAAAGGCAAGGAGACAAGTTCATTTGATGACAGGGTCGATTACTTATTTGACATCATGAAGGCAGATCAGATCTTTCATCATCTGCTCAAAGATAAGCAGATTCGGCTGCTTAATGGTCATAGGATTCCGCCTGCCGAGGAACTCGAAGATAAGAAGTACTGTAAGTGGCATAATTCATGTAGTCACTCTACTTCTAATTGTATGGTCTTCAGAAAGTCAATCCAAAAGGGCATCAATGAGGGGAGGTTCAAGCTAAAGAAAAGAGTATGGCTGAAATGTCCATTGATATCGACCTCTTTCCCGTGGTACCAATATATATGGTATCTTTTGGTAAGCCTGATGAGTCAAGGGACACCAAAGGGAGATAGCTGATAAAAAGGGTGTGGGTCCCAAAGAAACTTACCGAAGGGGAGAATGCCATAAGGACCTCTGTCTTCAGCCGATTAGGCAGCCTACATGACATTCGTGATGGCAGGCAGCCACCTAGGAGCAGTTTTCATGGCAGCCCTAAATACTCGAGGGACATTGAACAAGAACTTCATGAACAAACTATGAGGTTCAAAAGGGTCCCTATCGATGCCAGGCATAGGCCTGGGGGCAAGTACGGATGTCAACCGACCGGCAGCCGAGAATGCCTTGAATAGATGAAGAATCACTCCCTAAAACCAAACAGAGGATGGTCGAGTTTAACGTAAACGAGGGTATTTTGTCCTTATGTATCACGACGAGAAATGAGGATGAGACGAGACCTCAAAGAATAATTAAACCAGCCGCCAACACAGAAGAGGGGAAGTGGTCTGTCAATCAGGCTCTCGGAAAGAAAGAGACACCATCGAGAGTCACATCCAGGGCTCAGAAAAGAAGGATGCACTATGCTAAGGCCTTGCATAAAATGCAACAGACATTGCATCTAATTTCCAACACCAAGGCAGCCGAAAATTAGGAAATTCCTGAGTCTGCCGTAGCTGAGGCTATCGAGTGGGCATTCAGCTCAGTTGCTTTAGGGGCAATATTTCCTGAAGGAGAGATGTCGGGCCAACCATAGATGGATGAACAACCTACCGACAACCCAATGGAGGAATCCCGGCAATAGAAAGTGGCCCTAGATGGACCTCTAACCGAGGCAATCCCACAGATCGTGCAGAGGATTCAGTCAGAGGATCCCCAACTGATCCTCATTTGTGTCCATGAAATGGAAGATATGAGCACCTGGTCAACCAAATTGGATGAAAGAGGGCACTCCATCCTCGATTTATTTAGCCAGGACCTGGTTGATGAGATGTTGGCAGTTATTGAAATGGTCAGCCTAATCCCATGTGTGTTCTGGCCAGCCGCTCCGTGCTAGATAGCCTAGAAGGTGATGTATGCGTAGAAGATGCAGAATGGGAAATAATAGACGATACCTCATCTAGGGACACTTTAAGCACCATATTTGGTGCACCTACAAAAGATATGGTTAAACACCTCAAGCACCTCTATGTGAAGGCTTACATCAACGGCAAAACCATTAGCGAGTGTTCATCGACAATGGGGTTGTGCTAAATGTGATGCCGCTGCTTACTTTGAAAAGCCACAGCAAAACCAGAAAAGATCGCATCCCATCTAACATGAAAATGGCTAGCTTTATGGGAGAGGCTTCTGAAGATTTAAGGATTTTAGTGGCAGAAATCATCGTGGGTCCTAAGACGGTCAGATCTGTATTCTTTGTGATAGATGGAAAGCCGTCCTACACCATTCTACTGGGCAGGGACTACATTCACACCAGTCGTTGCCTTCCTTCTACCATGCATCAAAATCTCATCTTTTGGGAATGAGACAAGATAGAAATCGTCCCAGCAGATGATAACCCGTTCCGACCAGAGGTTCAGTACATAGAGGTTGTCCTCTATTCACCCTATGTGTCTCCCATAGCCGTTATAGAGCAGTATAAAGAAGGATCATGAGAATCCTACAATCTTACCTCACGAGGGTTTGAAATAAAATAATTAGTCGAACCACGACTTACCTTGGAGGATCTAAATGGTTGAGAAACCCAACTCATGTGTGACCTATGGCATCGATTGACCACCCTACGTTCTGAGGAAAGGATAGCTGAGGTATCGCAGATGGGGAACCATGATGAAAAACCAGATCTGGCGGCCAACAATATTTAAGATGCCGATAGGAATTTTACGCCTAGCTTTGTTTGTATTTGTTCTACGCTTGTACAAAACTCGAGTGTTATTTAATACCCCGTGTTGTGTATGTTTTGTGCAAAGTTTGAATAAACTCGTTTTACAAAGACATGTCTTAAATGTAATGGGCAATCAGAAACTCCATATCTATAACTACGGGGATGACATCCTATCAGCTAAATCTATGGCCAAGATGCAGTGTTGTCCTCAAAATTTAATATCATTACGGATGGCCAAACCAAACTTTCTAAGTATGGAAGAATATTAGCAAGCCATGCTAATAGAGTTGGGTCAGTTGGATGAAAATTGACTAACAATCATAGAAAGAGTCAAAGCCGGTAAACATAAACGGCCAAAGCACACAACAAACATATAGAGCTTAAAATGGTTTGCCGAAGGAGACTTAGTTTGGAAAATCATCCCGCCGATTGAAATGAAAGATTGTAAAATCGGCAAATGATCGCCAAACAAGGAAAGGACCCTTCAAAGCGAACCTACGGGTTGCCCGCAATACAGATCAAGGGATGAACATGCATGGAAAAGAAATGTAAATGATAGGTATTTTGAAGAAAAATTACCTATCAATTTTGGTGCATGCATAAGTAATCGACAGCCACAGACCGGCTGCCTGGTCGCAAAAAAGTCTAATTTCCCTTCGATTTGTGGAATGTACGGGCAAATGACAGCCACAGAACGGCTGCCTGGTCACAATAAAAGACCTTTCAATTTATGGTCGATACAACTAAGAAGCCGAATTGGTCAGCATTGAACCAATCGAAGTCTGCACTACATCATCAACTATTGATGTCTCAGAATCAACCGAATCAATGGTTGCTTAGTCTTCTGTAACTATTGCAGGTTGTTCTTCATCACCAGCCATAACAACGGCCACTACCTCAGCCGCTCTCGCTCCTACGTGGACTACTCTTATCAGCACCCAACAAAGGCTCAACCACTACAATCGATAGGGCCTCAGTAAAAGCCTGAGTATCGGCTAATATCTTTTGAACAACAGAAGCAACGACAACTTCTGATGGCAAGTCCATAAGGGTATCGTCTAACAACTAAGAAACATGATCAGCTGGCGAGGGAGCAGTGATTATCAGCATTGCCTGAACTAAATGGCTTTTCCACACAGTCCATTCATTCTCCAGTTTGGCCAATCGTTCGCTACCTACTTTCTGATCCATCTCCCAAACCACCTGCTGGTTACCGAGTTCCTGGATTTTGTTATCCAATTGAAGGCTCTACCGAAACAAAGAAGAACGGGAGGAGTCGTGGGCACTAATAGCTGAGTCTAAGGCGCATATGGCCAGAGTAATAGCCCCTATCTTCGCCTGGATCCGCTCCAACGCAACTCGCAGTTTGGACAACCGTTTCTGCAAATCATTTTTTTGGTTGACAGTTTGTTACCTTGCTGCATTCACCTCATTGAAAGAAGTCTGAATGCGGTTCTTCTTTTGTCGAAGAGACCCTAAGTGTTGCAGAGCAGCGACAACCTCTTCATGGCTATCTTTCGCCGTTCTATAAAAAGAAAACAAATCATTCAGAGACAAAGCCATGTCATTGTAAATGGCTGCCAGAGCCCAAAAATTTGTTGTTTCTTTCGACAATGGAGAATAGAGGCCCTCATAGCATGTAACACCTCTTTAGTGGTTGGAAATCCCCTGGCGAAAGATTCTTCGACTCGCTTCGATGGACGCCAACATGCGAAGCTGGTGGAGATGCAGTGTCGACTAAGCCAAAGTAGCGCAAAAACACATCTTCTGGGATGATTTCGGTTGGTACCTCTGAGCTGTCAGTTGGGTAGGCTTCAGCTGAAGGATTACCTCCAATAGTCTCTTGTACATAAGTGACAGGTTTAGTAGAAAGGCAAGAGCCTGGAGGCAGTTAATGACCAAGCACAAGAGAAAGGGTATACCTCTATAGCTGTCCCATCATAGGAAGCATCGGCTGCCTTGGTAGGAGAAATTGTGGCTTAAGGGCAGCCGATTATGGGTCCTGTGAATGCACGGAAGCATGAGCCAGGAAATACGATCCACCAATATGAAGGGGAGTATCAGACACTCTATGCAACCATCTGTGCCTTATCAGTTGTGGTCCCTGGAGGGCAAAACAGAAAACATGAATATTAGTAGCCGATGCGAAGGTGTTTTAGTCAGTCGAGTAGTATACCTCGATTTTCTCCTCTTCCTCAGCAGGAACAAGAACTCTGGGTCTGTGGGGGCCTTCCTCACTATAATCTCGAATGACAACCCCTCCACTTCGTCGGGGTTGCTTGGGCACTAGTTTCCTGGGTAATAAGGACTCAGTGTCAAAAGTGGTCTCCAGATCAACAAACACTGGAGGAGATGGGGTGCTGAAAGATACATAAGAGATGTTAGCCAAAAATTCACAAGAATAATCTGGCCGACATATGTAGAATGCAATTTACCTATTCTCTTCGTCATCTGCCGCAACCGGACGGAAGACCTTGAGGCAATAGGCCAAGCCGAATTAAAGGAAGCAGCTTTCCGAGTGGTTTCTTTTGGCCACGGTTTAGGGGTTTTTGGGTTCTTCTTTTTTCTCGATAGAATCAGCCGATCACAATACACATCTAAATGAGATTGAAAAAACATCTCCTTAGTTGTATCCCACCAATCATCAAAAGCGACGGTAGTATTCGCTCTCAGGGGAAACGACTGCCAGTCAAACAGGCCAAGCCTGTCAAGATTATGGTCGGCTACTTCTTTGCTTGTTCGGCATCGAGGAAGCAGAGTTGGGTTGAACTGACAATACTGCGGTGGGGTCACAACACGTGCTGAGTAAGGCCAAATTGTCTTGCTACAAATATCGGCGGTCAATTTATTATTCCTAGAAGTGGGCTTCAAACCACCCAACAAGTCATTGGCCGTGAAATGCTGCCCTATATGAGAACCATAGTCCTCCGTTGGGAGAAAGTAAGGTCCTCATCAGCTACATGACGGGCCCAATCAGATGTGGTATATATCTCTAGGATCGATTGTCAATCGGTATAATAGTCTCTAGACAAACCATGCAGGGTGGAGACTGCGGCAAAAGCATCCTGGGGCACAAGGGGTGTTCTTTGAAGAGTGTCGGCTAATACTAGCTGGTTTAACGGAAAGCGGCAGTCATCAAATTTATCGGGGATAAACTCAGGAAAATAGAGGGTGATCTATAACTGAAGAAACCACAGGGGACCGACTAAGGTATCCAGGTTTCTGGAATCCCTTAACCTCACATGGGCATCACCTAGAGCTATGTAAAGATAGGTCAAGAAGAGAGATGTCTAGATTTCATCCCTCCCCGAAATGTCTAACGCCACATAAATTTCCAGCTCACTCACAACTACACAAGAGCCCGTACATACAAAGTATCGGCTAAACCAAAAAAGTAGAAAAGCTTGATGCTCGGCATCATCGACTGAAAGAGGCGATATCCGGCAGTTATTAGTTATAAACTTGTCGTAGCTTGAAGAAGTCTTTGAGAATTTGATGCCTAAATTGGCAATATCTATATCACTTAGGACAGGTGCCTCGGCTCCCAAAATCGGAAAGCCAAGTATCGCCTTCACATCAAGCAGTATGGGGGTTATTATTCCCCAAGGGAAAAAAAGGCATTGGAATTGGTCGACCAGTAACTAAAAAAGGCATATATAAGACCTATGTTGCAAGAGGAGTCAAATTTCGACAACGCAATTGCGTCGTAGAGACCTGTGCGCCTCCATTCGGCTTCCTTGGCCAACTTCACTCGGTCCACCAAATAAAATAGTTGGCAATCTTGGTCAGCCAGGTGCGCAGACTAGCCGGACAATAGTCACCGGTGAACCAGTCATAGGTAATCGGAAGGTCGTAGTTTGCCAGGCTTAGATGCTGAGAAAGAAGGAGGTCACGTTGTTCAGATGTACCAAAAAGGGTGAGAACCAACTGCTCATCTATGAAGGCAAAAGTGGGGATTAGGTCATCATTAGCCAAACCGGTGTTATTCGACCCAGAGATAGAGAAGAAGATGAAGATATGGTTTTTCTGATGAAAAAACAGGGTCTTCTGGAAAAAGGCAAGGAATTTAGGAATGGCCCAGAAGATTGAATGAGAAACCTTGTGTGGAACGCCTCTCCTAAGTACTTCCTTTTTCTTGGGGATATGATTGACACTCTGCTAAGGGTCTTTTCGCCCAAAACGTGCGGCTGAGATGTTTTTGTGGAAGGATAGAAGAGCTTTTTTAAAGACTATCATTGCATGCACTGGAGACGAGATGATTAAAATGACATGCGCGGTTGTCAGATTGAAATGATGGTTACTTTTGGATACATCAACTCAACAGTCACACTCGACTTAATATAGGGGGCAATTGTTAACACTCAAAAATAATTTAAGTGTTTAGCCGAATTCAGTGACAGCCGAACTATTTCAGAGCCGAATTTACTCCTAGCCCTTGACTACAAAAACTTCATCAGCTACTAAGGCATCTTAGCTGAGTTGTTAGTGAGAGATATGATTGGGACCCACTCAGATGCAGACGCATCAACGACCAAGTCAATAGGGTTTTCGGACCCCTATAAACGGCAACGACCAACAACAATGAAAAGAAAGGGCCATTATCCGAGCAAGAGGAGTAGATGGCGAGAAAATTGGGACCACCTCCCCTATAGTCGGCCATTGAACTTGGTGGGTTACTTGATGGCTGAAATGGGGGAGGGGCACGTTGTATAGTTTTTTTTTCCTTTTTTGTACTATAAATAGGATCATTCTTTGTATATATAACACAACCAATCAATCAAACAACTCAAATTTTATCTATCTTTATCTTTGTCCTTTAGTTTACTTTACTGTACTCAGTTGCATTCGTGTTTCTTACCTCTAAGTTTACTCATACCACCGTCCTAACGCTTTCTGGAGTAGTTGGGGAACCTATTGTTGGAAATCAGAGTTCCATTTCCAGGACAAATCGCTTAAGTTAAGGAATCAATTTGTCTCTCGATTTCATCAGCCGATAAAATGGCAGAGAACAAAATTCGAGGCGAGAACAATAGTGGTGGAGGGTGTTTGTTGAGAGTAGACTAGTTGGGTCGCCTCCACTTACTTAGGCAGTATTTTCTATATTATTCTTGGAGAAGTGGATTCCCCGTAGCTTAAGGGATGGGAGGCGGGAGCAGTTAGATAGGTTTGAGTAGGTTATTATGTCCGTGACTAAGTATGAGATGAGGTTCCACTCTTTCTCTAGCCATGCTTTGACTATTATTCCAGATGAGACATAGAGGATCTACAAGTTTTTTAAAAGGATTATCATATCATCTTAGACTTGCAGCGACGCATGTGGCAATTTCAGGAGGTACTTTTTAGGAAGTAGTGGATGTCATTAGGAGTGTTGAGGCTATTAGGCGTCAGGAGTTTAGGGATAGATCGGGCAAGAAGCCTTGCAGCTTATGTAGTTATGGAGGTACCTCGTCTGGAGGTAGAGGTTATCATGGTAAGGGTTATCACCTCCAGTTTAACAGACCAATTCAGAAAGTGATGCAGACTTCGACCAATGGATCTTTAGGTCAAGGTTCATGGGGTTCTTATTCCCGGCTTAGAGGTCGAGGTGGTCATTCTGGTTATTCAAGCTCGCCCCAGTCGTCTATGTTTTCTCATGGATGTTATGAGTATGGTGAATTGGGACATTTTGTGAGGGGACTTCCCCAAGCTCAGATAGAGTGGTCAGCACTCTGGTTCTCAAGGTTCTGGATCTAGGGCACCGGTACAGCCAACTAAAGGTGGTGCGCAGAATAGGTCTCCATTCTGGTAGGGGTGGTTCTCATTTAGGTTATAGCAGAGGTTCTCAGGTCGAGGGTGGTCGTGCTCAGTGCTATGTGTTCCCAAGTAGACCATAGGTAGAGGATTCTGATGATGCCATTACAGGTACTATTATAGTTTGTGGTCGACCAGCTATAGCATTATTTGATCCCGACTCTACATACTCTTATGTGTCTAGTTATTTTGCTTCGAGCATGGGTATGATGTGTGAGTCGCTTGACTTTCTTATTAGTGTTTCTACTCTTGTTGGGGATACCATAGTGGTGGATCATGTGTACCTTGTCACGACCCAAATCGGAGGATCATGACGGGCACTCGGAACTCACATGTCAAGTACCACTAAGTATATATTCAACATCTAATCATAATTAATTACGGCCACAAGGGCCGTCACCCAGTACCCTGCTGACACATAGAAACTATAAACTAAAGAAAGAAACCTTGTAACATCTTTCAAACAGCAGGACTCAACCCATACATATATACATACCGAGGCTGCCACGACCATATTTGACTGCTATACATAGGACACCGTCTACAAGCATCTAAAGAGTATGTAATATCATAAGGTCGGGACAGGGCCCCGCCATACCCATATATACATGCAAAAATATCATACCAAGATTAGACCGACACTTTGAAATAAGGGGAGTGTTCCAATATCCGCTGAGTCTGTAATCTACTAATTCGGGTCATCGCCTCGCCTACGTGAACCTGCGGGCATAAAACGCAACGTCCCCCGACAAAAGGGACGTCAGTACGACTGATGTACCGAGTATATCAGGCATGAGAAATAGCATAACAGAGATACATAATAAACTGAAACAGAAACAGCTGACAAAAATAGTCCATCGCAATAGCTGACAGAAACAGCTGACAACAATAGCCGACCAGTAGTGAATGCCTCTTAGGCCATAGTATGCCTAAATGTCATGCACAATGTGTTATACACACACACACACATATATATATATATAACACCATTTGGCCTCATCGAGCATCTTTCTTCCCATAACAACCTCTGTGGGCATAATTTTTTTCGTGTATATCTGTACCAGTTGCAGGTGGTGTACGTATTTAACATCTTCCCTTTTCCAATTCCCCATACATATATATAATGCATACATATAGTGGAGTATATAACTCATTTGAGGTCAAGGTATGTACATTAATGTAATGCATGAATGACAATAAAACATTCTGAGTTTGTCTGAGTGACACCATATCCTTGTACCTTTGGCTAACATTGAGAATCTTAATATCTTTCCCATATACCTCAATAATGATTTATGAACATATTTAGACATGCTTTTAACATAGGAATCAATAACAGGAACATCCTTAACTACTAAGAGCAAAATAATTTATGGAACAATATTACGTTTACGTTTCGTTACATGGAACATGCCAAAAGAAAGAAAGATTTGCCTTAACATACCTCGATTTGCGACCTTGGAAATAACTATGACGGGTTAATCTCTCTTTAAATCTTAACCTCAAACTTGAGCTTAAAAGTATAATCAACATGTTGTTGCGTAAATACCTTGTGTTGTGCTATGCATAAAATTAGTGAGAAAGTTTTCTCTAATTTTGGCTCTAACTTTCGGGCGCAGAAGGGACAATTGCTAAATATTTTGGTAGAGGATTATGTTTTGGCCAGCAGCTGATTCCATTCCATTCCATTTAAGAAAAGAGATAACGCTCCCCTTTAACATATGTCATCTCCTAACGTAATACAATGCCACCTTATTGATTCTATTGCCCTAGTCACCTATGTGGCTCCTCTAAATGCTACACGTAAATATTCCCACTAATATTGCCCCCACTCAAAATTCATTAATTAGCCGATCATTGTTATCAATTAGCCGATCATTGTCATCCCACACTATAATGTATCTGCTATCCGATCATTGTTGTCCCACTCTATAATGTATCCATTAGCCGATAGTTGTTTGTCCTACTCGATAAGTCTTAAATTAGTTCGGAACCACATCCTTTTATATACTAAGCTCTTATTAGCATATGTCTAGATGCTCAAACCATCTCCCGAAAGTACGGGGTATTACAGTACCAATCATGTATTGTGACTTTGATGGGGTATGACAATTGGGCTGAATTGATGATTCTAGATATGATTGATTTCGACATCGAGGAAATTTAGCCTTCTTGAAGTTTTGTCGGTTCCATTAGGTCTGAAATGTTGTTTATGACTTACATTGAGTCATTGGTTTGGTTCTCAAGGGACTCGGGTGTATTTTGGACTTTTGGTTGAGATTCTAGTTAGTTAAGAGAATTAGAGTTGAACATAGTCAGTGGCGGATCAAGGTGACCTCGTATGAGTATTTTAAGTGCGTGAGCAAGTCCCTTGCATGTTTTAGGAGTGGTTTACATATTTGGTTTATTTTTGGAAGGTCTCGTATGAGTTTTGGGTGTTAGATCAAAGTTTGGGACTTGGTTGAGTTTTCTGGTATTTGGTGCGTCCCACCTGTGAAGTCTCACCTTCACAAGGTGGGCCATAGGTGCAGAGTTAGATCTGGAGCATGAGGTCGCACCTGCAATGGGTACCTAGCATATATGAGTGCGCACATGTGCAAGGGACCTCACACTTGCGAGATTGACCGTCTAAGTGAATTGTTTTGGTCGACTGGCCAAATGTGTAACTTTGCCCATAAAAAATTGCAAATGCAGATTTCTAGTGCCACTGCTACCTCTGGATTGGTTCGCACCTGCGAGATCGTTGTCAAGTCTGAGGATTCAATCCCTAATTTGACTTGGACATTTAATTTCATATTTATGGAGTTTGGAAGCTCGGCCTAAGGCAATTTTTGTGGGGGGTTTCAAGATTCATCAAGGGGGTAAGCTTCTTACCTTCCTTTTATGATTATTTCATTGATTAGTAAAGAATTTCATAGTAGAAAATATGATTTGGTATGAGGGTTTCATGGGTTTATGAACTCTAATTTGGAAATAGAGTTTTTCTAATAACTCATGAATTTGATCTTAGGTTTGGTTCATATTTGATATCTAGACTCCATCGCTGATGGGTAAACTGATTTTGGAATAAATTTTTTGTTTTTCCCTTCAAGGTTTGGGATCCTATTTTTGGGTGACTTTTTGGGTCTGGGAGTTTCAAATAGCAATATGGGTACCGATAGAATCGAGTGTTAATGTACTATCCATATTTGAATAGATTGACACCATTCGGATAGGTGATACAAAAAGGCAAAGCTTTGTTGTGATTCTCGGACTCCTATTTTCAGGCAAGTTGAGATCTTGCACCTTATTTAAAGGTCATGATTGGTCTAATGAACTAAATAAGAGGGCGTAATTGGGGTAATAAGGGGGTCCCGATACTTGTGAGGTGACGAGCACTTGTACCGGGTTCCAGTGAAATGTTATGGGCACTTGCGCCTTTAATTTATATAGTGAATGTCATGCTTTGGGCATTAGTTGATAGAATAGTATGATCCATTGGATATATGATTGGAGTATGAATTCATACTTTCCGTATCATTATTATTGCATGTCTTATATGTGAATATGTGTTCCCATCACTCCTTTATACTCATTTAAAAGTGGAAAAGAAGCAAAAGATCGAGTCTTTATTGTGTAAAATGTTTATCTTTATTGCATATATTGGCTTCTTACTATTGTGCATGTCATATTCATGTTTCATATGGTATCTCATCCATGCTATACTTGGGGATACATATGTGGGTCTGAGGGGAAATGATTTCGGATAGAGTAATGCGCTAGTATGAGCTCGAGTGGCTAGAGACAACTATTGTGAGCCTAGTAATGGCTGAGAACCCGAAGGAAAAGGATTTCTAGTGGTATATGGACCTCGTGAGTCCCCCATGGGTCACAATTTGTTTATGTACAAAAGTGTGTGTACCGGTGATGGAAAGGTCTTGCATTGCATTGTATTTCATTTGCATTTCATCATATTACATCTGAATTATGTGTTTAGTGCCTGATTAGTGGACTAGATTCCTATGTGGAAACCTTTTCAGACTTAAGGAATTAGATGCTATAACTTAGGTATGACCTAATTATTTATGTGATTTAGTGTATTGTTATTATTATGGTAAATTAATGGCGGTTAGTATGGAAGTAGTAATCGGAAGGTCAACCCTCGTCTCCATTTAAGATAGGATCGATATATGATGCTGCTCAGTACACATTTTCCCCCGCACTTACGCTATACTTGTTGCACCCTTTTATGTGTAGAATCAGTTCCTAGTACCAGCAGAGCGTGTGATTACTCTTCCCGTTGAGGAGCTCGATTGGACAATTCAGGGTGAGCCACGATAGAGATTCATGACACCGAATCCTCCCTATTATCCTTTACTTTCTGTCTTTATATTCGGACAACTTACGTATTATCGGAATGTATTTCCAGACTTGTAATACTTCTAGTTAGTTCTTGTACTCGTGACACCCGATTTTGGAGATTTTCGCACTCTTCGTATTTGGCTATTATATTGAATTTTATTAGATTAAAAAACTTGCTTACTTTGCCTTTATCAATTTGGGTAAATGGGTAATGGTTGGCTTACTGACTCATATTAGTTGGTGCCATCGTGGCCTTTAAATTTGGGTTGTGACATCGAACTTCATATCTTTCTACTAATATTTCAAGTCATTCTTAAAACTCTTACATGAAGGAGGTAACTTCTCAATACATGCCGCTACATGAAATGCCTCATTTATGATTATATCGTTGATAATAAATTTACAAATAAAAATGTGATTAATAATATAAATATTAATTTTTATCATACGTTCAATATGAATATCATGAACAAATACTTGATGTTTTTGGACTTGGATAAAAACATACTTGTTGTTTACCCTTTTTTTAAACCCCAGAAAACCTTTGCTAAATATTATGTCCTCGCTCAGGCTCTAGGTTGGGCACAAGATAATTTTGAAAATTAAAAAGGTGTAATAAATAAATCTTATGTTTGGAAGATGTTTTGAACGTTTAAAATAGGGGAGAGGTAGTTTGGAAAAACTTGAAAAAATTAATTGAAGAAAACAACCATAATCGCACATGACCTATCTTCAGATGATCATATCTCTCTATGCACATTGATTTGAGCTTTGAGATATATGTCAACTTAAAGCATTCACGTCTAGTTTCTAATGCTTCAAACCGTTCGTTATTTAGACATCCCGATAGTCAAAGCAAGCGTTGGGCGTGCAAGGGAGTGTGCTAGGCACCAAAGCTAGCACCAAAAAATGGATAGCTAGGCAGAAAGTTGGGTGGAACAAGCTAGGGAGCATGTTATGCACTAACGTTGGCACCAAATCTAGGCAACAAGGTTAAAAGTTTGGTGCAGCGAGCTAGGGGGCATACTAGGCACCAAAGTGTCACAACCCAATTTATAAGGTCGTGAAGGCACTAGCTCCCACTAAGTCGGTTAGCCATCCACAACACATTTAAGCCAATTAATTTGAGGAAACAGTGTGGAATAATTAAACAAGTCAATTTAAGGTCTTAAATTAGTCTCATAATATATAAAATATGAAATAAATATGACAACTTTCAAAATCTGGTGTCACTTATACTAGAACGTGCTAAATAAAAATACAAGTCTGGGGTACAATATGAATATACTATTTAGAAATAGAAAATATAGGAAATAAAGATAGATGGAGAATGCAGTACGACGGACGATACTAGTAGCTCACTCTGAATCCTTCGAATGGGGTCCTCAACGACTGATGTAGTCTCGATATCTGCTCATACTAGGAACTGAATTTGCACACAAAGGGTGCAGTAAGTGTAGCTTTAGTACGAGGAAATAACGTATACTCAACAGTATCGTTGACCAACCCTATCTAAAATGGAGACGAGACTTGGTTTTCCGAATTCCACTTCCACACTTTACTTCTATTAATCAGATATAATGATAAAGACAATAATCACAAGTTTCAAGCCTAGATATAAGAAGTCTATAAGCCCACCAATTCATTCAAGTAGTCAAGTAAGCATGAAACTATGATTCAATGAGCAATTTAGGCAAGTCATCCAAACAAGGAGCTAATAAGATGATATGATATGCAAATGTTATGTAAATGCTAGGCCTTCCATCACCGGTACACACACATTCCAATAGTAGGAATTATGACCCATGGGGGCCACGCGATGTCCATATGCCATCCAGAATTATTTTTTGGGTTCCTAGCCAATATTAGGTTTCCAATCACATCACTTTGCTAATTTAGGCTCACATTACTTGTCTCTAACCAATTAGGCTCATATCCAACACATCACTCCATCCGGAACCGTTTCCCCTCGAACCATATATATGTATTGATTCATGAGATACCATATGAAACATGAATATAAAATGCACAACAATAAATAACCAAGCTAAGCAATAAAGATTCAATCCTTAACTTCTTTTCCACTTTTAAACGAGTATTTAGGAATGATGATAGCCACTTGGAATATAAGGGGGCTAAACCACCCCTAAAATAGAAAAAGTTGAAATTCTTTTTGAATAAGTATACAACGGATGTATTTGAATATTTAGAAACAAGAGAAAAGGAATATAAGTCTCAAAATATATTAAGGTAGCAGGAAGATGGAATACATGTTGTAACTTTCCCATGCCTCCTAATGGTAGAATATGGCTGTTTTGAAAACCTCATGTTCATATGCAAATTCTTACCATTAAGGAGCAATTCATCCATTGTCATGTGGGAAATTCAGCAAACTCTTTTTCCACCTTGCTTACTGTTATTTATGCACACAATGAAGCCCAGTTGAGAACTAGTCTTTAGAGTGACCTGAGCCACATGAGTATAATCCAAGAGGCATGGTTATTGAGTGGAGATTTTAATAATGTTCTCTCATCTGATGATAGGCTAGGCTCTCATGTGATACCTGCAGAAATAAAAGAATTCCAAGACTGTGACTCTTCAGCTTACCCATCCGAGATTAAAAGGTTGGCACTATACCTTCTGTAACAAGCAGCAACAAGATAGTAGAGTGTATTCTAAGATAGAGTAGTCTTTTGGAAACTATCAATGTATTCAAGCTTAAAGTCAAGCGGAGGCAGATTTCCTCAATTCTGGAATCTCTGATCACAATATTCATCTAGTATATGTTGGAAATTTGCCTTTGGCGGGAGTTGCGACCGACCAACTTTAACGGCTTAAACACTAGTGTTACGTATGTTGGAGAATTCGGTTCTTCACACATGCATGATCTACTAAGTACATAGATAACCGTAGGGCCAAGAATCGTCAAATTTCATTAAGAAATGAAAGAGATATTGGTCCACGAAGTGAGGTGTTTGAAGCATGGAAAGTGTGGTACTGAGTTCAATTCTCCCACATCGGTAGAGGAAGAAAGAATTGTTGTGTATATAATACTCGAAATTGGTTTGGGGTTTGGGACCCCAAGGGGTATCCCATGTGTTTAAAGGAGGGAGGACCTAGATGTGCTTCGGTTCAAGGAAAGACCACACGCGCGCCGGTTCCGGTTCCGAGTTCCGGGTTTCGGGTTCTCGGGTCGTGGGTCGTGGGCTGTGGGCCTTCTGATATTATCTTTTTGGGCCAGAGAACTTTGCCAGAAGTGCAGTTTGATCCCAGAAGTTTCAGATGTACAGTTTGGACTAGAATTCTTTCAGATGTATAGTTTGGTCCCAGAAGTTTCAAGATGTACAGTTTAGTCCCTGAAGTTTCAAGATGTACAGTTTGGTCCCTGAAGTTTTTCAGAAAATCAAAATTTCGACGGTCAAAACAGAAACGCCAAAGCACTCAATTCAGCCATTTATTTTGGCTGAATTACTCCTCCCATAATGGCCAATTCCATTGGTCTTTTCACCATTTAATTTGGTGGCTTTAGTACCTCCATAATGGCCATTATTTGGCCAATAATGGATGTTATGGAGGCAGCTAAACAGCCCTCCCTCACCTATATAAACACCCCTACACCATTGTTGAGAGACACAGAAAATATACTCTAGCTATATACTCGAAAATACACAAGCAAAACAGTTTCTTCCTACACCTTCCTTGCATCATTTCTTGCTCAATATTCTTCAAGGTAGCATTTGAGTTTCCTTTGCTCAAGTGTTCCATTGCTGTTTTATCTTGGGAGACAAATTGTCCAGGACGTATAAAGGATACATACGGGGCAATATTGTCTTAAGGACAGAGTGCCACACTCGACTCAGCAAAAACAGAAAAGCAGTTTTTCATTTTCATCTTTGTAATTTCCAGTTTTCTAGTTGAATTGTAATTTCAATTCTTACATTAGCAGTTGTTTGTAATTTCCGTTTCCTGCAATCCTTTGTAATACCCAACAACTTAAGACAATATTTGCTTACTGAAACTGCTATAACATGGCTGGAAATATGTACGATGTTGCTGCTATTGCTGCTGCCTCTCAAGGCAATGTTGCTGCCTTCCCTACCAGTGCTGCCTCGCTCAAGGCGAAACACCGCCGCCTTTGCTGCTGCTGCTGCTGCCACTGCTCAAGGCAGTAACACCGCTGCCTTCCCGGCTCCTGGAGCTCCACCCTCTTCGTCACACCACCATGATCGCCCTGAAAAATTCATGGGATCAGAATTCAAAAGATGGCGACAAAAAAGATGCTTTGTTTTACTTAACGATTATGGGCATGGCCCGGTTCCTTACGGAAGATCCTCCACAAGGCTGGAGATGAAATGGACTCTTCGCCCAATGAAACGGGTGAAGGGGGCCTTGGTATCCATGTCATTAATGGCATGAAGATGGTTCGTGACGCATGGAATCATAGCGATTTCATGTGCAAGAACTATATACTTGAATCGCTTAGCGGACCCTCTCTACACGGTCTATTGCACCGTTGGCACCGCCAAAGAGCCGTGGGAAAATCGCAAAAGAAGTACAACGCACAAGATGCGGGTACTAAGAAGTTCATCGTTGGGAAATTTCTAAAATTCCAAATGGTGGACAGTAAGACAGTGATGTCCCAAGTCCAGGAATTTCAGATGATTCTACATCACCTGGATTTGGAAGGACCGAAACCAAACGAGCGAGTTTTGGTTGCATCGCCGATTGAGAAGTTACCTCCTTCATGGAATGAGTTCATGAGTTACTTGAAACTCAAGACAAAGGAGATGACCTTTGAAGAGCTTGTTATCAAACTGCAAATCCAGGAAGATAATAAGAAGACCTTGCCAAAGGGTAGACAACCTGCGCCGAGGCGAAGGCGAATCTGGGAGGCCAAAGGGAACTCAAGCAAGAAGCGGAAGTTCCGAAAAGACGGCAAAGCCCCCGCGAGCAGAGATGTTCGGAGGGTAATTGTCATCACCGTGGGAAACCTGGTCATAGGATCAAGGAATGCCGCAAGCTCAAGACGAGCAACAACAGAAAGCCAAGTCAAAAGGCAAGGCTCAAGCAAACGTCGTCAAGGACACGCTCCCGGATGACATGATCGAGGAATTCTCTGCAGGTGGTGCTAGAAGCCAACTTGGTGGAGAATCCGATGCGGTGGTGGGTGGACACAGGTGCAACAAGACACATCTGTTCCAACAAAGATGCCTTCTCCACGTACACTCCGGTCTCTCGACAAGAAGCTGTTCATGGGCAACAACGCTTCCTCGGACGTGCTAGGGGTTGGAAAGGTGGTCCCGAAGATGACTTCCGGCAAGGAACTCACTCGAAGGAAGTGATGCACGTCCCGTATATTAGAAGAAATCTAGTTTCGGACCTTTATTGGTTAATGCTTTGGTTTTAGGCTAGTGTTTGAATCAAATAAATTTGTACTCACTAAAAATGGCACATTTGTGGGGAGGGGCTTCGTTTGTGAAGGCCTCTTCAAAGTGAATGCCATGTCTGTATTGCGTCAAGGAAATAAAGTTGAGTCTTCTTCTTATTTGCTTGAGTCTTCTAATTTATGGCATCATAGATTAGGACACGTAAACTACAAGTCTATTCAAAGGTGGTAAAGATGGAGTTGTTGCCTTCTATCGACATAAACCCTCAACATAAGTGTGAGGTGTGCGTAGAGGCAAAACTCACCAAGCTTCCTTTTCGATCCGTCGAAAGGAATACCGCTCCTCTAGAACTTATTCACACAGATATATGTGATTTGAAGTTTGCACAAACTAGAGGGGGGAACAAGTACTTTGTGACATTTATAGATGATAGCACAAGGTATTGTTACCTTTACTTGTTAAAAAGTAAGGATGAAGCCTTTGAAGCGTTCCGACGTTACAAAGCAGAAGTTGAGAATCAACTTAGCCTACGGATTAAATCCATTCGTAGCGATAGAGGGGGAGAATATGTAGCGCCTTTTGAGGAATATTGTGCCCAAGAAGGCATTATTCATCAAACGACGGCTCCATACTCACCTCAATCAAACGGTGTGGCGGAACGTAAGAACCGCACATTAAAGGAAATGATGAATGCCTTGCTTATCAATTCCGGACTTCCCCAAAACATGTGGGGAGAAGCCGTCCTTACCGCTAATACGATTCTGAACAGAGTCCCACATAAGGGTAAGGACAAAACTCCATATGAATCATGGAAAGGAAAGAAACCCACCTACAAGTATTTTAAGGTGTGGGGTTGTCTGGCAAAGGTTGAAGTACCTAAGCCAAAGCGAGTCAAGATTGGGCCTAAGACTGTAGATTGCATATTCATCGGATATGCAAATAACAGTAGTGCTTATCGCTTCTTAGTGCATAAGTCAGATATTCCAGATATCCACCAGGGTACAATAATGGAATCAAGGAATGCTCTATTCTTTGAAAGTACCTTTCCTAGAAAGGAGAAAGACATAACCTCTCGCAAGCGAAGTTATGCACAAAGCTCTCAAGAACCGGGAGTCCTTGACGCCGGATCTAATTGGTTCGATCTAGCGAATCTCGAGGTGGTGAACATCCGGAATCTAGTGTTCCGTTTCTCGAACTTGGAGACTCCGAGAGATGGATCTAAGGCGAAGTAAAAGGGCCGGGAAGGATAAATCCTTCGGTCCCGACTTTGTAGCTTATATGGTTAATGATGAACCTAGGACAATTGCTCAGGCGTTGTCAACTCCAGAAGCACCGCTCTGGAAAGAAGCTATTGAGAGTGAAATAGGCTCAATTCTGCATAACCATACGTGGGAGTTGGTTGATCTTCCTCCGGGAAATAAACCGTTGGGGTGTAAGTGGATACTCAAACGGAAATACAAAGCGAGATGGGTCTATAGACAAGTACAAAGCCAGGTTGGTAGTCAAGGGCTATCGGCAAACGAGAGGCTTTGACTACTTTGATACCTACTCCCCGGTATCCCGGATGACATCCATACGGGTATTCATTGCGATCGCGACTTTGCGTGACCTTGAAATACACCAAATGGACGTCAAGACAGCCTTCCTAGATGGTGATTTGGAAGAAGAAATATATATGGACCAACCCGAGGGGTACGTGGTTCAAGGACAAGAGAAGAAAGTCTGTCGACTTGTCAAATCTCTGTACGGGCTGAAACAAGCCCCGAAGCAATGGCACGAAAAATTTGATAGTACTCTACTATCGAAGGGTTTCGCCATTAATGAGTGTGATAAATGTGTCTACATGAAAGGTAACTCTGACTCGTTTGTTATGATATGCCTGTATGTAGACGACATGTTAATCACGAAGCGATCCTAGGGTCATCCTAGAGACTAAGAACATGTTGAAACAATGCTTCGACATGAAGGATATGGGTATCGCAGATGTCATCTTAGGGATTAAAATCTCTAAGACGTCTGACGGGCTAGTCTTATCTCAGTCTCACTACATCGAGGATGTTTTGAGAAAGTTCGAGATGTTAGACAGTTCACCGATAAAGTCACCAATGGATTCAAATCAAAAGCTTGATAAAAATCTTGGTGCACCTGTATACCAGGAGCGATATGCACAGGTGATCGGTAGTTTGATGTCTATAACAAACTGCACCCGACCTGATATTGCTTACGCAGTCAATAAGTTGGCTAGGTTCACCCGTAATCCAAGTGATAATCACTGGAAGGCGTTGAATCGGGTATTACAATACTTGAAATACATGTTAAATTACGGGTTACACTATTCGAGATATCCAACTGTACTAGAGGGGTACAGTGATGCAAACTGGATATCTGATATAGAGAACACCAAGTCCACCAGTGGGTATGTATTTACAATTGGTGGTGGGGCTGTGTCTTGGAAATCCTCTAAGCAAACTTGCATCGCCCGATCCACAATGGAATCGGAGTTTATCGCTTTAGACAAAGCGGGAGAAGAAGCCGAGTGGCTTCATGACTTCTTAGAGGATGTTCCGTGTTGGAACAAACCCGTACCTTCGGTAATGATCCACTGCGACAGTCAGTCGGCTCTAGGAAGGGCACGGAATGCTATGTACAACGGCAAGTCTCGTCATATTCGACGAAGGCATAAGACCGTTAGGCAACTGATCACCACGGGTATAATATCCATTGATTACATTAAATCAAAGGATAATATAGCAGACCCATTGACAAAGGGCTTACCCAAAGATCAGATGACATGCCTGTCTAGGGGAATGGGCTTAAAACCCAAAATATAAGGACTGATACAGCGGTAACCCAACCTTACTAACTGGAGATCCCAGTAGTTTGGTTCAATGGGAAAACTAAGTTGTAAAGGTTCAGTTGATCGCTTCAAGGTGGAAGTATGAGCACTTCGGATAGTGATTTCTGAAAAGAAACACCAAATCCAAAGCCGTTCCCGCGATAGACTTTAAGTGCTATCTGCAGGTGTGGGTAAAGGTTAAGTTTTCAAAACCTGTAATGCTCCTCAACAGTTGAGGCTAGGTTTGGGAAACTTTTAATGGTTCCTAACACTTGTGAAGTGGGGTATAGCAGGATACCTTGTAGGAGACCACCTATTTAAGTGCGAGGACGGGCCGCCTCAAAATGAACGCACTTAAGAATCCAAGACGTTGTCCATGGCCAAAACGGACAAAACATTACGAAGAAGAGAGTAAGGGAATTTGTTGTGTTGGTACCATTGACTTGGCTTACACTAAACACTGACGGTTCAAGACATCACGTTCACCGCGCAGTAAGTAAGTCCGATGGTATTCAGCTATGGAAGGTTCAAAGCTGAAGCTACCTCTCCTTATGCAACATCGGTCCGCTGAAATATTGCTGGAAATGGAAAAGGCACAATGTGAGTGCGCCAAAATCTCTTTCAAGAGGGGATTGTTGGAAATTTGCCTTTGGCGGGAGTTGCGACCGACCAACTTTAACGGCTTAAACACTAGTGTTACGTATGTTGGAGAATTCGGTTCTTCACACATGCATGATCTACTAAGTACGTAGATAACCGTAGGGCCAAGAATCGTCAAATTTCATTAAGAAATGAAAGAGATATTGGTCCACGAAGTGAGGTGTTTGAAGCATGGAAAGTGTGGTATTGAGTTCAATTCTCCCACATCGGTAGAGGAAGAAAGAATTGTTGTGTATATAATACTCGAAATTGGTTTGGGGTTTGGGACCCCAAGGGGTATCCCATGTGTTTAAAGGAGGGAGGACCTAGATGTGCTTCGGTTCAAGGAAAGACCACACGCGCGCCGCCGCCGCCCGCCCGTCCGGTCCGGTTCCGGTTCCGAGTTCCGGGTTCTCGGGTCGTGGGTCGTGGGCTGTGGGCGTGGGCCGGGCCTTCTGATATTATCTTTTTGGGCCAGAGAACTTTGCCAGAAGTGCAGTTTGATCCCGAAGTTTCGGATGTACGCTTGGACCGAATTCTTTCGGATGTATAGTTTGGTCCCGAAGTTTCAAGATGTACGCTTTAGTCCCCGAAGTTTCAAGATGTACGGTTTGGTCCCCGAAGTTTTTCGAAAAATCAAAATTTCGACGGTCAAAACAGAAACGCCAAAGCACTCAATTCAGCCATTTATTTTGGCTGAATTACTCCTCCCATAATGGCCAATTCCGTTGGTCTTTTCACCATTTAATTTGGTGGCTTTAGTACCTCCATAATGGCCATTATTTGGCCAATAATGGTGTTATGGAGGCAGCTAAACAGCCCTCCCTCACCTATATAAACACCCCTACACCATTGTTGAGAGACACAGAAAATATACTCTAGCTATATACTCGAAAATACACAAGCAAAACAGTTTCTTCCTACACCTTCCTTGCATCATTTCTTGCTCAATATTCTTCAAGGTAGCATTTGAGTTTCCTTTGCTCAAGTGTTCCATTGCTGTTTTATCTTGGGAGACAAATTGTCCAGGACGTATAAAGGATACATACGGGGCAATATTGTCTTAAGGACGAGTGCCACACTCGACTCGGCAAAAAAAAATGAAAAAGCAGTTTTTCATTTTCATCTTTGTAATTTCCAGTTTTCTAGTTGAATTGTAATTTCAATTCTTACATTAGCAGTTGTTTGTAATTTCCGTTTCCTGCAATCCTTTGTAATACCCAACAGTATATGCCCCAACTTGCTCGACATCCAAAGCCTTTTAACTTTTCAATACAGTAATGAATCATCATGAGTTCACAGACATTCTACGAGTTGTGTGGTCTCAAAAGGGTAGGGGAACAAGAATGTTTCAATTGTGGCAGAAACTGAAGAGATTGGAAGAAGGTTTAAAGGATCTTAATTCATGTATGGCATCCTACGAAGAGAAAATCCTTAAAGCAAGACAAGATTTGGTTATTACACAGAGTCAGATAGCACAATAACCTTTAAAGTAGGCATTGATTACAATTGAGAATGAGATACTATTTGAGATCAATAACTGGAGCTTGGTGGAGGGGCAAGCTCCTAGACAAAAATCTAGGGAATCCTGGATTGCTTATGGAGATGCTAACTCCAACTACAAAATTGAGTTTATTTCCTTTTTTTACAAACCTAACGGATCAGCAGCTAATGAAATGACATGTCCTAACTTTGTTGTGATATACAGGGACCGTGCCTCTCTTACCATAAAAATGCTCAATAATTAGGAATGTCACAGACTAGGATACTATTACAGCTATCAAGGAGATGCCAAATGACAAAACCCCAGGGCAAGATGGATTCTCAATGGAGTATTTTGCATAAAAATGGGAGATGATTCAACTGATGTGCTACTCCTGTAAAGGAATTCTTCAGCTCCGGTAAGCTCCTTAAGTCCATTAGTTGTACTGAAGTGACACTGGTGCCTAAAATTTCTTCCCCCACTATGGTTAAGGATTACAGATGTATATCTTACTGCACTACCATCTATAAGATCATCACAGAGGTCTTAAAAAATAGGATTAAAACTCTAATTATCACCATAGTCAGTCCCACTAAATATGCTTTTATAGAAGAAAGAAACATTATTGATAATATTTTGTTCAGTCATGAATTACTAGAATGGTATATTAGGAAAGGATTTCTACTAGGTGTGTCATGAAAGTAGACTTGAGAAAGACATATGGCTCCATTGAATGGTGTTTTCGGAGAAGCATGCTAGTGGAGTTGAGATTTCCCTTTAAATTCATTCAATGGGTAATGGAGTGCATCACATATGTCTCATATTCCTTAGTCTTAAATAGGAGTCTTACAAATCCTTTCTAAGAAAAAAGAGGGATTAAACAAGGTGATCCTACGTCATCATACATCTTTGTAATTACCATAGGATATCTGCAAAGGGAGCTGAATATGCTGAATTTCATCTAAGGTGTAAAAACCTGGGGATAGTAAATATCTGCTTTGTTGATGACCTTCTGATGTTCTACAAAGCTGAGATCCAATCAATCAGACTTCTTCCAGAGGCATATTTAAAATTCTCAGTTGTTTCTGGACTGTAAGCAAAATATTGATAAGAGCTCTATCTATATATTTGGTGCTAAGGATCCTCTGAAACACGAAATTCTTCAGACACTAGCCTTTTTTGAAGGAACCCTTCCATTCAGATACTTAGGTGTTCCCCTATCCTCTAAAAAGTTGATCATTGCTCAGTGCTTGCCTCTAGTTGAATAGGTTACTAATAAAATAAAGTGTTGGTCTGCTAAGCTCCTCTCTTATGCAAACAGACTTTAATTGATCAAGTTTTTTATCTTTGGTATTCAAACTTACTAGGCCTAGATTTTCATCTTACCAAAGAAAATAGTGAAAATGATTGATAGTGTTTGTAGAATTTTTCTGTGGACAGGATCTGCAGAAATCTAAAAAAGAGCACTAGTATCATGGGAAGGACCTGTCTTACAAAATCAACTTATGGCCAAAATGTCCTAAACTTATGCCTATAGACCAGAACTTCAATACTGAAACAACTTTAGGCTCTTACTTAGAAGAATGATTGTTTGTGGATCATGTGGGTTTATATTTACTATTTAAAACAGGATCCTCTGGAAACCTATACTATACCTGCTACTAATACTTGGGTTATTAGGAAGATACAAGAAGCAAGTAAGTATGTACTACAACACCTACTCTTCAAGGTGATCTGCACAAAAGATTAGCAACTATGATATCCAATATCACTTCTGCATAAATAATACGTATGTTGCTCTACTACCACAACATCCCAAGACTCCCTAAAAGAGTATCACATTGCATATTGGTATTCATACAAGATATAAGTTCATCCTTTGGCTAGCATTGTTAAGAAGGCTTGCTATTGTAGACAGACTACTCAAAATTGGTTATCAAGTTCCCTCCACCTGTGTGTTTTTTGGTGCACATTATGAAACACTAAATCACATTTTCTTTAAATGCTCCATAATCAATGCTCTATGGTACAGGCTACTGGTTTGGCTTTGTTTTCACAGGACAATCTGGCAAGAGGAGATATAATGTCACGTCTCGAATCGGAAAATGCACGGGCACCTACCCTTTTCCTACCTGGTAGGAAAACCCTTCCTTTAATCACAGTTCAAACAAAATAAAGTAAAACTCAAATCACCAAAGATACATAATAAGTCTAAGATAGATAATGGAATAGTGCAGAAGTAACACAACAATTCCAAGAAATCTGGTCTAAGGTCGTACAAGAGCCACTACTACATACTACAAGTCTAAATACTAATACAATGTCTGAAAAGTACAATATTGTCTCGGAATATCAAATAAGACAATAAATAAAGAGGAACATCAGGGCTGCAGACCCATCCAAGTGCTCACCCTAGATGCTCGTCAGCAAAGCCTCGGGACTCAGTCACGAGGAGAGGAAGTGGGCCTCTATCACGAACTCTGTACTCATAAAAGAATATAGCAAGGTAGTATCAGTACAAACACTATGTACCGGTAATTATCATAGGCCGACAACAGTTAGATAACATACATAAAGTAAGAGACTGAAAGATAGGCATGCTCACAATCATATATAAACACTACATAGTCCTAGAATAGCATCACAAGTTCAATTACCAAGTCTGAATCCAATGTGTATGAATATGAGAATATGAATGCATATGCATATGCATATGCAATACAATGATACACACACGCTCTGAGCGTAATGCCTCTACTTCTCAGTAGTTATGACCCATGGGGGACTCGCAAAGTCCATGTACCAGTTGTGGTGCATAGGCCAATCTAATATAAGTATATGTTGTGGAACGTGCAACCTGGTCCAATATAAGTATATGTTGCGGAATGTGCAATCCGAACTATTATATATTTTTATATATATATATATATATTGATATTGCGGCGTGCAACCCAATCTAATATATGTATATGTTGCGGAATATACAACTCGATCCAATATATATATATATATATATATATATATATATATATATATATATATATATTGCGGCGCACAACCCGATCCAAATGCATGATCATGTATGTATGAATGATATCAAAATCCAATGAGAATATACCAAGTCAATCGTGCCATGTATGGACCACATAATCATCATGTCAAGAAAGAATCAATCCTTCCTCTATATACGGTCAAGTCTAGTATCATGCATGTGGCGACGAACCACTAGATCAAATAAGGCAACAAATCACAATCAACAACAGTACCAACCTAAGTATTTCATCCAAACTTCATACCCGAAGGCGTAACATGCTTTCTCCCACAATTTCTAACTCTACATATGTTTCGCTAATCGGAGTCTAACTATAAGGTAAGCCGTAACCTACCTAGTAGCTGAGCGGGAGCAACGAACAATCACACCTTCGCCTTTCCTTTTCGGAGAGCCTCCAAATATTCATAGTCTAGTCATTATCAAAATCTAAATTAGAAACGGGAAACAACAATATCCATATCGCTATACATTCATTCGAATCAAAATAAACTAAGGAAAAGAGGGAAAATGGGCCCATAAGGCTAAAATGGGTAATTCAAAAGTGGAATTGGTAATCCGACATTCTAGAAGTTCAAATCTACTCTCCAATTGCTAAGTTAACTCGGGTATTGGTCAATATCTTCGTTTAAAACAAAAACCCCAAATTAGGCATAAACCCTAGCTTTTCGATATTCAAATTTTCAACTAGAATGGAAGATTCAAGCCTATTGGTTACTAATTAATGAAATTCTATGCTTAAATTAGTCAAACCCATCAATTAATCTCACATTCAAAGCTTGGGATTCAATTAACACTATGTAGGTAGAGACTCATCTTTAACTAGTTTTCTAGATTTCCACCATAAATTCAAGCTTAGAAAAGGTAAATAAAGGATAGCAAGGTTGAAGAGACTTACCCCAATGAGAATCCACTCAAAAACACTTCAAATCTCCCTTGAGACACTTTGGAGAAATAATTTTTGGAAATGAGAAATGAAGGGTTTAACTTAACATTAAATAGAATCTGATTCTGCATTTTTCGTTGCAGCAGTAAGGGGTCCGCTACAGCGGAACTGCTCTTACGATGCCCGCCTCGCTATAGCGCATCCGCTCCAGCGGTGTACCGTCCGCTGGAGTGGATTCCATAAGAGTCCACAATACCGCGCTAGCGGCCCACTGCCCTGGCGGACCAGGCCACACTGTGGCGGATCAACACCAAATCCCACCACTAGTCATAGCGGATCATGCCACGCTATAGAGGGTCCGCTAAAGCACCTCTGATGTCGTTACGGCGGACACCGGTCATCAAAATTTTATAAACTTAACAATCACCCAAGACCTCCCAGACATAAACTAGACATGCATTCACACATAAAAACACTCTACGGACTCACTCGTAGTCTCGGAATTTCTATCGGAGGTATATTTTATCGGGTCAACCCCCAACGGCCAAACACCAACTTTTCAACCAATAGCTCAAAATTCTTCCGAGAGTCTCGAAAACTGAACCAACCACCCACCAAGTCATAATCGACCCTCCGGATCTCTCAGAATCGATGGATTCTCGAAAAAGGTCTGTTTACTCAAAAGTCAACTATTGATTAGACACTTTCACTTTAAGGTTCTAATTCTCATAAATCACCATAAAAATCGCTCGATTACCTCAGTAATCATGTCGTCCATCCCCGCAGTCAAAATCATACTAACAGGGCTCAAGAATGGGTCAACGGGGTAAATGATTCAAAACCTTTCTCTCTACACCAAAGCAATAACCATAGCAAAAATGCTGCAGATGAAAAAACCTTTCAATTTTCTTTTTTGCCCATAGTGTGACCCATTCTATGTAACAACCCATTTGATCGTTATTGCATGATCAGATTTTAAAAGGACAATTACAATAACAGATTATGCAGAGAGATAGTTTTTCACATTCATATCAGGGGCAGTGGTAGACAGAATGTCACTCAGTTTTAGCTCAGCTCAACTCCATACCTTGATGCTCTGCCTGCTTCAGCATTATGTTTTCTGCATTGGCTGTTTAGTTGCTATGTTTTAGTTAGTTTTTTTTTTTCAGGTTTGCGTTTGCCTGTATTAACGAATATTGTAATGGTTTTCTGTTTGTAATAGTTGAGACAGTAGCTTACGCTCCTTATGTACGTAGATTCTGTCTAGTATTCTGAGAAATTGATGGTCAGTTCTGTTTGATTTTGTGAATATCATTTGGTATTAATAAAGTTATTTATTTACCAAAAAAAAACGTTTTAAACAAAATTAAGGTTATTGATGGTTTTATTATTCACAAAACCAAAAGAAGAAAATAAAAATAAGAAAAAGAAGAAGAAAGAGCCATATTAAAAAAAAAGTGTGCAAAGTTCAAAAGTAGTAAAAAGAATTCAACACGAACCGCTAAAGAAGAAATTGATGAGGAGATCTTTATTTAAAATTGCAGCAACTGAAGCAAAGAAAGAGTCTTGCAAATTGCTTGTCACTGCTCATTTACTAGAATAATAAGTAGATTATTTGTAGGATGAGTCTAATTTATTTGAGTTTCAATTTTAAGCAAAAATTAGATTGTTAATTTTTTTAGGCTTTTGAAATTATTTCGCAAATTTTGTGCATATTTTCTATTGTTAAGTTGGCTATTTAAAACCCGTCTATTCTTAATTAAATTATTGAGAGACAATCTCAATCACTATTTTTCAACTCTTTTTTTGCTGCCCCATACTTAAAAAAAAACCAACAGTGGTATCAGAATCTTATTAGTCTTATGGGATTTGTGAGTTGATCCTAGAGTCTCCATTGATCTTAATGGATCAGTGAGTTCATTGAATGAAGAACAACATTCAATCATTTTTAACTCATACCTATTTTCAACTCATTTTTAACCATTATTTTTCAAAGCCCAAGGCTATTTTCAATCAAAACCCATTTTCAATAAATAATCATTTTCAATCAATACCAAGTTTTAACCTATTTTCCAATATGGCAAGCAATTGTCTCTCTTTCAATACCCAACAAAGTTTTACTGGTGAAAGCTATAAAATTTGGGTAGTGAAGTTCAAGTGTTACTTTAAAACCTATGAATTATGACATGTTGTGATGGAAGAAAAAATTGTTCTATATTTTTGCAAATCCTACAATTATCCAAATTAAAGCACTTTCAAAAGATCTTTTAAACAAAACAAGGTTATTGGGGGTTCTTTTATGCATAAAACGAAAAGAAGGAAAAATAACAAAGAGAAAGAAGAAGAAGAAGAAGAAGAAAGAGTCGTATTAAAAAGGTGTTCAAGTTCACAAGTAATAAAAAGAATTCAACACCAACAGCCAAAGCAGGAATTAAGGAGGAGAATCTTTTTTTAAAAAATTACAGTAACTGAAGCAAAGGAGGAGTGTTGAAATTGCTTCTGTCATTGCTGATTTACTAAAATAATAAGTAGATTAGTTATAGGATGAGTCTACATTATTTGAATTAAATTTTAAAAAAAAAGAATAGGTTTCTAAATGGGGGTGCCCGAGGCACCTCATCTTCTCATTCGTCATTGTTCATTCCCGTTAGGCCGAAGTGTTTGGCATTTTCTTCTTCGTGCTCACTCAGGCTTCTCTGACCTTCGACTACGACTTATTACGGTCTACTCATAATGCCCAGACAGACTAAGATCTTATTCACACAGCAAAGAAAGGCCGAGTGAAAGGGGGCAGTCAGATGACTGCTTCTTGCCATGCTCTTTGCTTCGCTTTATTTTCTAGAAGAAAGAGACCAAATGAGAAACTGGGTGGGTCCGCGCCCCTTCCTTCTTCTAATAAGAGAGAGCGAAAGACACTAATCACACTCTTATTTAAACCTTTCCAATCTCTCTTAGCTTCGAATATGAATTAGTAGGGTTGCCCCCGATAGCTCTTTTTTAATGGACATCTGAAATAGCATCAATCCGAGCACAAAAGAGACATGAGCTGCTACTTAGGAGGACTGTTAAGCCTTCTATCATAGGTGATACCTTCTCAAGATCTGGTATCTTCGGTACAGGTACAGACTTTCTCTTTTACTGTGTGGAATAATAAAAGCATTCAACAAAACGAAAAAAATGCTTTCTTAGGAAGGACTCCCCTTACTGGGGGTGGGACTATTACACCAACTAAAGTTTAGGAAGGAATGGAAAGATAGGAAGCTTGGAGGGATAATGGAAAGAAATGCGTAAGAAATAACAGATCTGCGATAGAAGTCGAATACGATGTTGTAACTAGGGGCAAGATACAGACTTTAGAGCGTCAAGTCATACACAAAGCAGAGTGACTTCACTACCTAAACAAAGAAAGCTACTTCGCCAAGGTCGAAGAAGGCGTGTAAGACACCGAGGGGCCAGGGCTTTGATTAATAGGCTTTTGAAATTATTCTGCAAATTTTTTACAGATTTTTTGTTGTTAAATTGGTTATTTAAAACCATACACGATTTTATAAAATAATTTTAATTTTATAAACAAAAATTTGAGTAAATAATATTAGATGAAAGAATAAAATACAAAAAAATTGTGAATGATCAATATGCAACATAGTATGGTGACTTGTTTGATTAAATCGTGATGATGGATCCCCCGTATAGAAATAATTGTGTGATCATACTTATCTTTTAAAATTAAAAATTACATAAATTACGTTATGCTTATCTATAGGGTACATCGAATGAACACTCTTGATTAAAATTCATGTAATAACTTATCTTTTACTTGTACATATATTATCTCTCTTCTCCTGCTTTATCCTTCTCCAAAAATTAAAATGATTTCACTGTTACTAACATGCAACCTATATTTGAAAACATGAGATTAAATTAGTGATAACTATCAATAATTATGTATGAAAACAATTCATAAATTTCTATAAAAAAAATTATCAAAGATAGTGCGATCACTAAAAAATTTCACGTCTTCAAAGGATATAAAACCGTTAGAATTTTTTGGATGGGAGTGAAATTGTGGGATTTTTTTCCAGATTATGTTACTAGTAAAAGTCATTTCCAATTCTTACTAGTAAAAGTCATTTCCAATTCTTTTGCATTGAAGAGTATTTATGGTTAGCACGATCTAATCACCATTGATATTTATAATATAATAGCTTTTTTTTTACTTCAAAGAAATCCCTCTACTTTTCGACATGATTATTGAGAAGTGTTAGATCGTTTTCCTTTTGAAGATTTAACCAACAATTGATGTCATCAATAAAGATAATATAAATAAGTGAAGAATATAATATAATTTAATTATGATATTAACTCTTCCTTGACTAATACTATAAGCATGAGAATATCTTCTTGTCTTCGATTAATTTTTACACGGTCGTACTGAACCACTTCAAATGACTAGTACATTTTTTCACTCTGTTATATTAATAGGGAAGATACAAATAGATCATTTCATCTGAGCTATGATCAGGACATGAAATTGGCTTCACAACAAATAAAGTGATACTTTTATTTTTATATAACTATCCAGTAATAAAAAGACCCAGCTAGAGATATTCTTTTGAAATAATCGGATGACATATACTAAAGAAAAAAATCAAAATTTGTAAAGAGAGATTATAGTAATACTTAGCCAGTTTATAGATTGTTTCAGCACAAAAGAATTGATGCAGGCAAAGAAAAGAAGGAAAATACTTTTAGATTATGTGAGTTATCAACAACAAAGACCTACCCTTCTAATAGAATAGAAATTCAAGAAATGATATAGTATACCCGTTATGTACATAAACTTGGTAGTTAGTTTTATTTCATCATAGAATTTGCTCTTTGTTAGTTTTATTTCATCATAGAATTTGCTCTTTGTTCTTCCTCATATTTTGTAACATGATCAATCAAAATTTCTTTGAGTTTTCTGAATTTATCACGTCACCGAAATTGAAAGAGTTCCTATACTACTAAAATGGTCCGCAAAAAACAGTCAAATGGAGAAAGCTTGTGTCAGAAACACTTCTTTATTTAATTTTTTTAACGTTATTGTCACGATCCAATTTATTAAGCCGTCACGGCACTAACTTTTACTAAGTCAGTAAGCCGGTCATAATCCATCTAAATCATTTTCTAAAAAAGAAACAATGCGAAAATAATTAAGCAAATAAATTCAAAGTATTAAATACGCCTCATAATATAGAAAATACGAAAATAGTGCTACAAATTTTAAAAACCTGATGCCACTTAGTACAAGAACGACTAGACTAAAATACAAGTCTAGGATAAACCCTGAATACTATCTAGAATTAGAACATACAAAAAGTAAGGATGGATGGAAAATTCGGTGCCACGGATCATGCTAGTAGCACAACCCGAATCCTCTGGATGGCCTCTTCAGCGGCCAGTGAAGTCTCGAAATCTGTTCGTTCTAGGAACAGAATATGCACACAAAAAGGGTGCAGCAAATGTAGCGTGAGTACGAGGAAATAACGTGTACTCAACAGCATCATCGACCGACCCTAGTTAAAATAGAGACGAGGGTTGGTCTTTCGAGTACCACTTCCATACTTAACCGCTATTAGTCCGATATAAAGATATAACCAATAATCATAAGTTTAAGATTCAATATAAGAAACCTATAATTCCAAGAAATTATCCAAGTAGTCCAGAAGTAATTAGACAAGTCAACCAAAAAAGAATCAATGAGATGATATGATATGCAAATGCTAAGTAAATGCAAGGCCCTTTCCTCATCGTCGGTACACACATGTTCAAATACTATGAATCATAACCCTTGTAGGACTCGCGAGATCCATATATCACCCAGAATCATTTCCTTTCTGGTTCCTAGCGAATATTAGACTTTCAATCACAACACTTAGTCAATTTTAGGCTCACATTACCTGTCTCAAGCCAATAGGGCTCATATACAACTCATCACTTTATCCGAAAATATTTTCTCTCGGATCCTGCATATGAATTCATAAATGTAACATGCATGAGATAGCATATGAAGAATGAATATGACATGCACGACAATAAGAAGTCAAGCTATTGGACAAAGATTCAATCTTTAATCATGTAAACTATAAAGATTCGGCCTTTAGCTTCTTTTTCACTTTTAAACGAGTATTTAGGAGTGACCAGAGACACACGATCACAGATAAATCAAACATGTAATCATGGGAAAAGAAAATACGGGCTTCATATCATGTAACGACTCACATAGTCATTTTGAGCTTTTTACGTGAAAATTCCTAAAATAACCTTCTCCAGACTTTACTTGCGTATTTATGACTTGCAAAGATGGTTGGCATGGTTTGCAAGACTATTGGGAGAGTTTGGGATTGATTTTATCAAGTTTAGAAGCTTCTAAGTTAAAGAAATAGAAAAGTTTCACGTATAGTTGACTTTTGGGTAAACACATTATTTTTAGGGTTTTGTTGATTTCATTAGGTCCAGAATGTCATTTATAACTTAGTAGAGCCTTTGATTCGGGTCCCAAGATAATCGCTCGCATGTGTTTTGTGTAGTTGGTTGAGAAATATGAATTTCATAATTTAAGAGTTGACTTTGATCAACATCGGGTCAAGAAGACCTTTTTCGAGAGTTTTGAGGGGACGAGCAAGTCCAAAATATATTTTATAATAGAAATGCATATTTAATTTATATTTGGGTGATTCTGAATGAGTTCCGAGTGTTGGATCGGGACTTAGTGAAAAATTAGATTTTCTGGTTCAGTTGTCTTATGGTGTGGTCGCATTTGCGATGACCACGCCGCAATTGCGAATCTCTGGTTGCAGTTGCAAGATTTGTGATGGATTATGTAGTCCCGTATTTTCAAGTTGCGTGTTGCATGTGCGAGGCCCACATTTGCAATCTAGGTGTCGCAATTACGAAGACACATGGCAGTGTGCCTCATAGTAGTCGTAGTCTAACACGTATATACTATACGTCAATATAAATCTAATACATAATACAAGGACGTAGTCCTTAAATATATCAACTCTTCCAAAACCAACCCTGGGCCCACATCATCAAGATCCAAACTTTATTACCCAAAAAGCATAAAAACATATTAGATAATCATATCCTTAAGTTAATTAGAAACCTAAACTCATTTGGACATTCAATTGCTCAATTTAAGAACAACCCCAATTTCATAAACCCTATAATTTCACCAAATTCAAAAGGGTTTCTATAATCAAATTAAAGGCTACAATATGATCATCTAACATATTCCATTACTAATTCACAATATTAAGGTAAACTAATCCATAAAACACCCTTAAATCAAACCTTTTACTCTTATTCCACCATGAAATCCTAAGAACTTATATTTCCCCCAAACCAAGTCTATAATAGGATTTAAAAGACAACAATGATCAAGATGGGATGAAATTATACCTTAGATAAAGAACCTAGATGAACTTTCTAAGAAAATCTCCCCACAAGAAGCTCTAGAACCGGGATAAGAATGTTTTGGGAAAATGATTTCGAGCTAGGTCATTTAATACACTGCCTGATCCAACGATCCCGTGAGAAAACCTCCGCCAAGATGGAACCTTACCAAAAGCTCAAGCCCCGCTTCTGCGAGCCAACCTCCATAGAGGCAAACATACAAGAGTGGACAACCTACCCGCTGGGGTGGACACCAGACACCAGTAACTTAGATTTTAACTCAATTTATCGACTTTCTAATAGTCTAAATGAGTCAAACTACAGGTGGTTTGAATTCACATGTAACCTGAGATATGTAGAAACCCCAGAAACTAGGATCCGACCACAATTTTCAAAAATTGCATAAAAACAAGAAGTATTTTCCTAGTGGTCGGCTAAAAATTAGGTCAGTCAAATTTCGCTGCTCACGAATGGTCTAGCCATCCTCGAACAACCAAGGGGCAGTTTTTGACACCTAATGTTTACCATCCAATAATTTTATTTAATTATTCAAAGTTCACGAACCACAAACAGAGTTGGAATATACTTTTTACATTGTGAATATGATTTTATAGAATTATGCCTGGAGTATTTTGTCACTTCATTTGACAAAATATCATCCGGTATATATATATATTGTATATCATGTCCTAATTTTACGTAATTGCGACCATTAATCATAACTTTGAAATTTTACCCGATAATTATAAATGTGATTGTTTTTAAAAGAATTCTCAAAATTAAAGAATTAATGTCCCATTCCAACAAAATGGAGAAATTGTCCAATTAAATAGGATGATGGAATTACATCACAATTTAAAATTGTGTTTTAAATTAAAGCAACTTTGGTATGGTTTTAATTTCCTAAATTCTACTGAGTGTCAAATTTGGGCTTAAAATGAAGACCTTAATTCAATTAGGTTATTGATGAAACTATCCATCCATTTTCTAAATTAAAATGTGACCACATTTGTAAAATATTTCCTCAATTGATTTAAAATTGCTTTAATAAGAAAATACAGTGGTCCTTTTATTTCATTTTAGCGAAGCCCATGTCAATTGACCTGAGCCCAGCCTATATTGCAACATAACGAGGGACAAAGGGAAAAATTCCCATATTTGTTCCTTTCACGATTTGGGTGAAAACCATATCATCGTCTTCTCCATTGCCAAAAGTGGCAAACCTGCTCGTACTGATGCATGTGACAGAGGTGCTCGACCAGTAATTGCTCTTGCCCTTATCCCAGCAGAGCACAGCCACATGATTGTTACCCCTATACCCCCAAGGTGAGGTCGCCTCTCTCTTGTACCTTGCTTTTTCTGTGAGTTTTAATTATCCTTTTCCTATTACGATTTGAATCCATTGATTTTATTGGTTGAGAATCGAATTGGAGGGAATTTCTCCCATGTCGATGGGTTGTGTTGGCTAGGATTTTCATTGAATCCTATAAATACAGACCTTCATTCTTCAATTTCGAGGTCCGAAACTATATTTGTGGCACTAACATTGATTGAGAACCTTAATCGAGTTTAAATCGACTAATTATACTTAAGTTGAGATCCTAGACCTTTGGTGGATACCATAGTTTGTTTAATTCATCAATCACAACTGAAATCTTTTTCTTTTTCATGTGTTTTCGAGGTCCTGGAGTGAAGAACAAGCTCACTATCGATCGCAGGCTGCCTCCACACAAGGTAATTTAATTTCCTTGTAGTTTTTCCTATTTAATTTCAATATGTTAAGTTATTATGTGATATTACATTATGTTATGTGTTATTTTGAAGTATATGATTATTATGAACTGTTCTAAGCTTTAAATATTGGTTTAGAAGCATGTGTTAGCTTGTAGGAAGTTATGTTTGGTTGATTTAGTGTAATATTATGCCTACTGTATCACCTAATACTAGTTTAAGTCCAAAAATGACCTAAGATGTTTGGTGTTTAGCTTAGTCAATTTGTTTAACTAAAGATAGCCATGACTTATTATCAAAATACTATTAGGATCATCTAATAGCCAAAAAATGGAAGAAATACTCTATCTTAACAAATTTCTTTTGTATTCAATGACTTTAAGTTGAACATCGCATCAGTTTTTCTGTTGGGGCTAAATGAAGAGCTGGGATTAAGCATGAATAGGAAATGACTTTAGCTTGAACATAAAAGGAGCTTAAGATTCTAGGGTAGTTTAAATGGACTATTACATCTAAACATTGAGCTATTAGTACCTTAAGAGATTGTTTAAGGTCTGTGTAACATAGATTCAGGTCTGGATAGGTTGAAATAATGTGTTTTAACATAGTGCTAGAAATGAAGCTATTTGAACCTGTAAACCTTGGCATATAGGATTGAATGTAGGTTCCTTTTGTTTAAAGGTGTGGTGTTTCTGTTTGTTCTTATTTTAATATGTGGTGTATGTGAAAGTGTGATGTTTAAAAACTCATGATGCCTTAAAATTCTTCTTGTCACACTACTTTGGGTATTTATGATGATCTGTGGGTATGCTGGAGGGTGTTGGGATGGATACATGATAGTTTAGTTTGGTTGTATTCATCATAGGTCAATCTTGTTAACTGTTTGTCCTGCCTCAATGTGTATCAAGTGTAGGTGGTCTTAAGGAAACTTAGTTTATGTTTATGAGTTCTATCAAGTTAAGTTTGGTGCTTTTCAATTTGCCTCTAATAACCTTAACATGCTTGATTCAGAATTGACTGGTTGTGTGACCGGTTTGTGTCAATTTTTCCATCTAGGAATATATGGTTTATTGGAATATTCAAATTGGTGTAGTTGTAAAATATGTTTATTATTGACATGTGTGCTTATTTGGTACCCTAGATTAGCCTTAAATCCCATGTTTGTGTGCATCCTATTTCATATATGCCAACCTGAACATCCTTGAGTCATGTTCAATCTGTGACTCATATATCGGCCGAATGCCATAATTTACCTTAAGCACATGTTCATACTTAACTAGAAGTACTGATAGATTTGCCTATTTGTTCTACTCTATCCTGCTTATCACCAATTTGGCTAAAAGAGTTAAGACAGTTTGAATTAGAAAACATGAACCGTATAGGGATAATGTAAGTATCTACATAGTGAATGAGAGGGGATATCCTAACTGTTTGCTTGTAGCTCCCCTTTTTTCTAGTGTTTGGTTGAAGACAATGTTGACATATCACAAAGTATATGAATTGTATACCACTATATACCTAGTATATAAGTTATACAAACCCCATATATCGAGTGTATGGCAACATGTATACTAGTATATCACTCATATCTACACAGTGCATATCTGCTGGGCCTAGCCCATATTTGTGATTTTCTTACTTTCTTTAACATGGTTGTAGTGTAGTGGGCTAGGCTCATAGGTCTTATTTTTGCATTCTCTTCTTATTTTTACAAGATATGTATATTTGGGCTGAGCCCACCTTATCTATTTCCTTTGTATTTATAGTCCTTGTGTCGGGCTTCACATCCTCAATGTTTTGATTTGGGTTTTATCTTTTTTATCTTTTCCTTCTTAGTTGGACTGTTGTGTGTGTGTTGATTCATGATAATTATATAATTAGTTTAGATACGTTCTAACTAGTACCTTTGTGTGTGCCTACCCTCTCCTTCTACTGCATTGCTATGAGATGGCCCCAATGGGCCCACCATTTTATTCAGCCAAGTTCGAGCCTTCATGAACATTACACATTTAGTTAATTGGGCTAAGGCCCAGTTAATGACATTGTTGATTGAGTCTGAGTTCGGAAAGCTAATATTACTTGAAGTCCCAGCTATGGGTAAAAATAGCCAACTGATGGGCTTAGGTAGGCCCCAACCTAAACTCTTCTCCTTTCTATTTTCTCTTTTTTTTTGTATGTATTTGTAATAAAATACTTTCATATAAATATTGGAACATTTATTACGGTTACGACATAAGATAGGCAAACGATACATATATCATTTTGTTAGATCGCCAAAATGATTTCAAACTACTTTTATTTAAATATGGAAATAAAATAAATTTAGACTATTTTGGCTTTGTAAAATCTGAAAAAATGGATTTCTCAAATCCGATTTAAAGTGTTGTGGACTTTAAAGTCATAGCTTGGATCTTGAAATTGAGTTTGATTTCTTAGAACTGAAATAAGATAGATCGAATTTGGGCTTTAGTATATTTTAAGGCTAAATTTACGGGCTAGGCCCAACTAATTAATTATGGACTTTAAAATACTATCTTGGATTTGAATTGAGTTAATGGTTTTGGAATGTTAGAACATCAGTTGACTTTGGGAATGTATGACATGCAAAAGAATAAAAGAAACCATTTTTATCTCTTTTTATCAAAAAACTCAAACTTCTCATTTTAAATGAACTATATTCATTTTAAGACCTTGAACAGATTTTCCAAAAGATGCAAGTGTAAATTGGACAATATTGTTGGACTAAATGTGGAGTTCTACTCAAATTCACATTTGGGTGTTCTTAGTCCAAAAATAAAATTGACTAAACTACCCCTGTGCATACTATTTTGGCGGAAGCCCACTTTTTTTTTTTAAAGAAAACTTTGAGTTTTGAATGAAATGAATGATAAGTATTTTTGCGGATATTTTTATTCACTTTAAGCAACTCAAATCATTAAAGCATGCTATAGAAATTGTAGGTCAATCATATTTTACGGATCCTTAATACCGCGGTGTCTAACACCTTTCTCGAGGGATCACCAGAAACCTTACTTCGACTCTGGTTTAGATAGGATTTTTCAATGATTTTGAGTAAATCCTTTCACACTAATTTTCCTAATTTACCTATAAATTAGGTGGCGACTTTAAAATATTATCCGACTTAGAGAACTATCACAAACTCTTAGTAGCTTTTATATCCCTCCGCGTAAAAGTAAACCGTAACAAACCCTCTGTAAATCGATGATCAGTCGATGCTTTGAGTAAAATTATAAGGAAGATTATGTTCAAGTTTTCCGCAAGCTTTAAGAAGTACTTATATACTTGGGCACGCTTATAAGAGGGTGTGTTGAACACACTAAAATGTTCTAAATGCAGGTGAGTAATGGATTATTATATGACTTTATGGATAAATGTGCAGTCGCATGAGGCTGATATTGTGATATATATTGCATTCTGTGGCCCTGTGAGGCAATAGTTGTGTTTTCTGATTACGTTATGGTGGAGATAGACCTATTTATAGAGGAAATTTTGCCAAAATTTTCAAAGAAACCTAAGAGTTGGATCACAAGCTATGTTACCCCAACATTCGACTACAAATGTTCTTAAGAGGGAAGTATGTTACACCTCGTACTTTCGCAAGCACGTGAAAGCGGAATTTGTGGAATTAAGACCTGATGACTCAAGATCCTTTCTGAGGGTTCCCGACTTGGATGGACGTGACAAAGGTGTACAAAAGGTTAAAGGCCATTGGGATTGAAGGAACCATCCCTCAATGAAATTCGATGAAGTTAGCACGACACGCTAAGCATTTCTTATCACGGATGAGATCTGCCCCGCAGATTAGGATGCAGAATAAAGCAAAAGATGAAGGAATTTTTTTCCTTGATATGTGGCCGCATATGGCCATCTGCGACGCAAAAGGCTTCACAAAATGGAGGCGGTGGCCAACTATCCTTGCTTATTTAAGCGATGTCTCATCATTTTAACTCATTATTTGGCAAAACCTGATCCCTAACACCCCTAAACTCTCCCTATACACTTTCCAAAGATTCAAGAGGGATGACGAAGAAAATACATCAATTTCCAACACCAAAAGCTAGGATTGGATAAATAATACTACTTCTATGGAGTTGCTATGCAATTGAGGATTGTTCTTGGTGATAAGAAGTCTTGGTTTAGGTCTATACTTGCTATATAAGGTAAGATTTACACTCTCTTGCTTGTACTTGAGATTATTCATGTGTTGATTGAGTTGTTGGATAATGAATCTACAAGTTAGTACCCTAAATAGCAAATGATGTTGTTTTCTTGTTCTTGGGCTATTTTGAGGTTGGATATATGACTTGTTATGCCTGAAAATTGTGGATAATAACTTGATTATGTCGTAAATGTTATTTCTATGTTGGTCTTGATCATCGAATTGCAAGCTAGAAGGAGAAATGGCTAGGAACCATGTAAAGGTTGTTCTTCTTGTTGTAGACTTGTGTTGAGTTGTTTGCTTGAAATTAAGCGTATTAACTAGTAGAATCTTGTTAATAGTTGATGACTGAGAAAAAGAAAGCAAGAAAGGACCAAAGGTGTTGTCTAAATGTTGAGTTTCCATTCATAGAAGACTTGGAGTTCTAGACACATTACATGTTCGATAAATTGTCGCAATGAATCGATCCATGCCCTATTAATCTAATATTGATCCAAATCACCTCTATTACACAGTTTATCATTCATAGGATGTACAAGACCTCATGAGGTAGTGTTGGCCAGACAACAAAGGTATGAAAGTCTTACCCATTCTTTCTATTGCTATGATCGTAGAGAAAACATTGTAGAATGCAGGTTCCTTATCTACTCCCTTCCTTGAAAGATGAAATTATAGTTATTCTTGATTCTAGAATGTATCATGTACCTTATCTGTCCCTTGTCGGGAGTACTTCCTGGCCTTTTATGATATCTCTTGATCTATCCCTTGTCGGGAGGACTTTTCATACTTTATGATATCCCTTGCTATATGATTGGTTTTGAGTTCCTTGTTGGACCGTAACATTGCTATACATAGTTCCATAATGATAGGCGGGGGTTAACGACCTTGTGTCACTCCATCCTATTCTTACTGGTCTTCCGAGGTCATTAAGATAGATACATATATATATATATATATATATATATATATATTTATATATATGTGTGTGTGTGTGTGTGTGTGCACACCACTATAGTTGAGTACGATAACACCAAGTCCTATTATAGTCAGGGGGATATGATGACGATATTACCCAATAGTGTGGCCTATATATATATATATACAGTTTTTAATGATAGCATGCATTGCATACTCCCTCAGTGGAATTAAGAGTTACAATTTGTCTCTTTCTTATCCTTATTTAAATTATTGTATCTATTTACATTTCCTTACCTTACATAATCAGTACATTGTTTGTACAAACGTCCATTGATGGGACATTGCGCTTCATGCTTGCAAGTTCAGATAGATGGAGAGATGGCCACATTTAGTAGGATCTCAACTCAGGATTGTGTCAAAGCTCTCCACTCATTCTAGAGGTGCTACTCTGAGATTGTATGGTTATATATATATATATATATATATATATATATATATTTATAGGTATGGAGGGGCTCTATCCCAACCTTGATGATGTTATATATATATATATATATATATATATATATATATATATATTTATAGGTATGGAGGGGCTCTATCCCAACCTGATGATGTTATGTGCTCTTTAGAGATTTGTAGACAGTGGTCCTTATTTAGAAGTCATGTATGGTCTTACTGGCCTCCCGATTAGCCAATTGAAGTGTATTGTGGCCTTGTCGGCCTTCTTCATATAAATATATATATGTGTGTGTTGGATTTTTTGCTTTACATGTGATTGTGTCAAGATTGTCTGATGAGAGTCATTCTAAGGCGTTGTTGGCCCAAGTACAGGTGTACCTAGATTACTATGAGATATGATATGCTCGGACTGTTACGGAATTGGGTGTCGCCCCCCCCCCCCAAAGGTTGGGGTGTGACAACATTGACTTATGTGGGCCAATGAGGGGTTTGAGTCGTGGAGGTAAAAGATACATGTTTGTGATCATTGATGACTTCAGTAGATTCACTTGTATATTGGTCCTTGCAACTAAAGATGAAGGTTGTGAATTCATAACCTTAGCAAGAAGACTGGACAGGAATTTAGAAAACAAATTAGGTGCCATCAGATCTGATCATGGAACTTAGTTCAAGAATGAAAAATTTGAAGAATTTCTCTTAGTAAATGGCATTGAGCATAGCTTCCAAAACCTAGAATACCACAGCAAAATATTGTGGTAGAAAGGAAGAATTGTACTCTTGAAGAAATGTCCGGAACTATGATGCCGACTAGCAATATTGCAAGGAAATTCTGGACTGAAGCAATAAATATTGTCTGTTACATTCTTAATAGGTGTATGACCAGATCACTACTGAAGAAAATTCTATATGAATTGCTCAAAGGAAGAAAGCCTAAAATCTCTCATCTAAGGGATTTTGGATGCATATGTTTTATTCACAATAACGAAAAGGATTCTCTGGGAAAATTTGACGCAAGGAGTGATGAGGGAATCTTCGTAAGCTACTCACCAAGTAGTAAGGCCTACACGGTCTTTAATAAAAGAACCATGTGCATTGAAGAAAGCGTGCATGTTGTGTTTTATGAGTCAAATGTTGTATCTGAGAAACAAGTATATAAGGATGATGAAGAACCCTTTAGTGATTTTACTCAGAGGGATATCTAACCAACAGGTGAGGATGAAACATTTAACGCCTATGACGAACTTGGTTCATCAAACAATAAAGTGAAGATTACACTGACAGGGGGAACCATTGCTGAATGATAGGATGAACCTGGTTCATCCAATGATGTTGAGCACGGAAACACAAATAGTTCCAACGAAATAATTCTGAAAAGACACATATATCAAGGATCTCATCCAATTGAAAATATTCTAACAAATCTAAGTTCTAGAGTAATAACAAGATCTAGATTGAAAGAATCTCCGTGCCTTTGATTATTTTCTATCAATTATTTAGCCAAATAGGGTTATTGAGGCTTTGCAAGATGTAGAATTGATAATAGCCATGCAGGAGGAGCTCAATCAGTTTGAGAGAAACAAGGTCTGGCACCTCGAACCAAGGTCAAATAATAGAATGATAATTAGCACCAAGTGGGTATTCACAAACAAACTTGATGAGAATGGAACATTCACAAGGATCAATGCAAGGTTAGTGGTTTAAGGATACAATCAAGAGAAAGGGGTAGACTATGATGAAACCTTTGCCATTGTAGCATGATTAGAGTCCATAAGGCTCCTCATAGCATTTTTTGCTCATATGGAATTCACATTATATCAAATGGATGTGAAAAGTGTTTTCTTAAATGGGTAATTGAAAGAAGAAGTGTTTGTGAAGAAGTCTCTAGCGTTCGAAGATACTGAATATCTTGACCATGTCTACAAGCTGGATAAAACTCTCTATGATCTCAAGAAAGTACTAAGAGCCTAGTATGAGAGGTTGTCCAAGTTCCTTCTGGGGCATGGCCAAACCAGAGGTAACATTGATAACACTTGTCTCTAAAGGTCAAAGGTAAGAATTTGCTAGTTGTGCAGGTCTATGTAGATGATATCATCTTTAGAGCCACAAATGAATCTTTATCCAAGGATTTTCTAATCTGATGGGAAGTAAATTTGAGATGAGTATGATGGAAAAACTCAACTTCTTCCTGGGTCCAGAAATTAAGCAAACATCAACTGACACTATGAATCACCAGCAGAAGTATGTCAAGAAGCTCCTTAAAAGGATCAAGATGGAAGATTTCAAGTCCATCGACACACCAATTGCTACTATTACAAAGCTAGACCTTAATGAACCTGGTTCACCTGTGGAGCAGAAACTCTACAAATTAGGTCATTACTTTATCACACTGCCAGTAGACCCGACATAATGTTTAGTGTGGGACTTTGTGCTAGGTTCAATCAAATCCAAAGGAATCTCATCTTAAGGTTGTGAAAAGGATCTATGTGTTACATCCTACAATTTCCATACGTTAAGTCACGTTATTAGTTAGTTCTCACACGTTTGGAAAGTTAGGATTATCTAAAATTTGTAAGTGGTTACCACCATGTATTGTATGAGTAATAGTAGTTGGAGGTTAAATGGATTTAACAAAGTAAGTTTCATCAGATTATACCCCATACTTTCGAGATTGATTGCATTGCGAGTTAACTTACTTGATCTCGGAGAGGTTAAATTACCTTTAAAGGTTAATAAAGGTTTGAAACAAATGTAAAGTATGTCTAGTAAGAGTTCGGGGCTAAACGAATTGAAGAAATTAAGTTTACTGAAACTCGAGGGAAGCAAAGAAGAATTCTGGACAGGATGTTAACCCAACCTGGTGGAGGTATTTCTTCTAGTATATAAGGAGATATTGAGTTAATAAGTTATCTAAAATTAGGTTCAGCGCGTCTACTTTCCACCAATATGTTCATTAATCAAAGTTTTGTACAAGAAGTTATGAATGTTTTAAGAAAGCACTACAGAACAAACAACATATGTACGACCCGTCACTCCCACCCTAATTTAGGGCGGTAGAGGCGGTTCTAATCTTATATAAATCCATTTTCACAGCCAATCTGATATCCCAAGCCCCTAAACTCCCTCTAACTGTTCCTCAATCATCTTATAAGATATCTACAAGATTCCATGGCGAATCTTCCTTCGAAAAGATCGTAGTGCTCGTAGAAGAGTAGTTCTCCATTGTCATCATTGTACGGAAGATTCTTCAAGTTGAAGCAAGGTGTCCCAAGGTTGGATCTTGTATATTAAGGTAACAATACACTTCTTCTTTGTGTATGTGAGTTAGTTTGATGATTAGATGTACTTAGTTGCTTCAAATTGTAAGTTGAAAGGTGAAGGATGTTGTTCAATCAATTAGTTAAGTTGTGTAATATGTTGGACTGGTTTTGTTGTATAAAAATTCTAGGGATTTTGATGTATTTGTATTCAAGTATGTTCATGGTGTTGCAAGGATTATAATAGGGGTAGGAAAAGTTAAGGAATATCGTATATGTTGCTAATATTGTCGTATGGGCTGGTTGATGGTTGTTCCAAGTTAATTTATGGATGGAAATTGATAGTCTTTGTGTAGTTATTGTTGTTCTTAATGTTGAACTTGAGAGAAGTGAAAGAAACAGGGGAAATGTTGCCCGATTCATTAAAAGACGAGTGTGTGGCTTGATATAGATGGTATACAAGTATTTCCTTAGCATAATGAGAGTGTTATCATTGTTATAGATTAAGGTGTTAAACATGCTACTTGGGTGATGTTTTCATACAAGTCGACAAAGGTATGTAAGGCTTACCCTTTCTTTTATTTTGGCATGATCGTAAGAATAACATGTATCAAAATGTCTTTTAAAGTGATCATGTTCTTGGTAACTCGAGCTATGATGTTTTTCCATTCCATTAGAGTACATGACTCTTGGTTGTCCCTTATCGGGAGTACTTTCCGCATTTTATAGTATCTCTCCTATATTGTCATAGTATGGTTCCTTGTTGATTTCCAGAAAGCTAGAAATGGAATGTTAATCCTTTTTTATTGATTCATATGAGAAAGTAAAACGATATGTTATCCGCATAAGTATAAATAGAGGTCAACAATCTTATGTCACTCTGACTGGCTCAAATAGTATTCCATGTTCTTCGAATGGTTCTCATGCATATGTATGTATTATGCATCTATGTTGCCCATAGAGACCTATGGCGTTATATATGCAATCTATACAAGTGTGGTACCACTGATCAGTTGGTTATGATATTGATGATATTGCCCACAGAGGCCTACGATGTTATGTATGTGATACGTGATATACTATACAAATTATATATCCCACAAAGTCCTACAATGTTATATACATAATATATTATACAGATGATATTGCCCACATAAGCCTATGGTGTTATATACGTGATTATATTATACATGGTCCTTAGTGGCATTTAGAATTACAGGTTATTTCTTCCCTATCCTTATTTACATTTCTATAATCATTAATATTTCTTGCCTTACATATTCAGTAAATTGTTCGTACTGATGTCACTTGTTAGGGCGCTGTATTTCATGCCAGCAGGTTCATATAGACGGAGTGACGACCACTTTTAGTAGGATCTCAACTAAGTGGTGGTGTCAGAGCTCTTCATTTGTTCTAGAGGTGCTAGTCTGAGTTAGTATGGCATTATATACAAATATTTATAACTATGGCGGGGCCCTATCCTGACTTTTTGATACTCCATCTTGTATTAAGAGGCTTGTAGACTAGTGTTCTGTATTTAGTCATTTTGTATGGCCTTTTAGATGGTCTGTTGCACTTATTATGGCATTGCCGGTCTTAGTATGTATACATATATGTTGTTGGGTCCTTTCTGCTTGCAGGATGTTGCGTCATATCACTTATAACTATTTATTAGAGGCTTTCTCAGCCCATATCTTGTTATGTCTTCTTCAGGTACTACAATTGGTACGCTTGGCTGTAGGGCACCAGGTATCGTCCATGCCCCCCTAGGGAGTCTATAAGTCGTGTCTAGTATAGTTTTATTTATGGGTGTGTTATGCACTACACTTATAAACGGGAGACTACAAGGTATTTAGGAGTGGTCACTCTTCTTTAATATCTTAGATCGTGAAGTAGAGCTGAGTCATAAGAATTTAATTCTAATTCATAAGTGCGACAAGAGTATACGAGGTCTTTATCAGGTAATATGTACCCCCCGATATGTAATATAGGTAAGTCTAAGGTATTTAGAAAAAGGGCAATGGTAGAGTAACATAGGACCCAGAAAGAGTATATGAGAGAGTGTTGTTGATGGTACCTTTATTTGACCTACGATCCCTCTAGTGTCGGACGGAACCTAGCTATAAAGATCGGTAAATACTTCTGCGTTTAGCAAATATCAGGCCTTTATTAGAACTACTAGATTGTTACCATGGGTGGCTTTTTTTAAAGATTATTGCAGGGGTCTGTTGATAGGTTTACCCTATGAGATATATATATATATATATAGGACGCACATTGAGTCTGCATAAGTTTCAAGAGACCTTTCAGGTACCTTAGAAGGTTTGAGATTGGATATTAGAATTTACCACGTATAGTATAATCTATATGGTATCTATTTTAGCGAGAACTATACTCTAAAATGACGAGGCATGAGTAGAGAATAGTATGATGTTTAGTTTAAGATCTAGGAACAAAATGGGATGTCTATTATGATGCAAGTAAAGAGGGGTGATGTTGTGTAAGTGGGTCGAGTGTTGGTGATATACGGGTTGACTCAAAAATGGATGTCAAAATGAGGGTTTTGAGTTCTCGGTTTGGCGGGATAGTGGGGTGTTTGATGGCTATTTTAGGTAGACTTAAAGGGAGTTGGGTCAAGGTATTTTATGGGGTTGTTGTGGACATGTTGAGGGTTGTTTTTATGTTCGATCTTTGGTAGTTGGATGACGGCATGACGATGAAATAGTACTGGGACAGTAAGGTTCTCGGTAAAGTGTGTTATGTGGACTGTTTGGTATTATCGGGATTGGACGGGTACTTGTGGACTGTTTCGGATAGTGACCTTTGGTGGGGATGTATATGAAGTATTGTGGGAGGTAATGGTAGTTGATATATAGTAGGTTGGGTGAAGATTGAACACGAGTTATAAGCTCGGGTGAAGGATGGTAGATTTAGTTAAGTGTTTGTTGGTTGATACGATTTAAGTGTTTAGTGGTTGTGGTTGTAGTGAAGTACGGTCGATAAGCCCAAGGGTAGAGACACGGGGGTTTTACTTCCCGAGTCGACACCAAGGATAAAGTGATTAATACCACAAGGTCAAGACCGGGGTTTGCTAAGTGCAATGCCCGTGAACTAGTCAAGTGAGGATGATCGAAAGACCTTTTAGTAACCCGAAGTTTACTCTAGGTTGGTCCACACAGCTCCAATGTTCACTTACCACTAAGGGGGTTCCTCGATCTTGGGTATTAATTAGGTCACACAGTCCTAACCAAGACTTACACTAAATGGAGGGGTGACCCACACATGATCGATATGCTTCAACACACAAGTTGGAAATACACTTTAGATTTAATCTTAAACTAAAATTGATTTTTACATTCATCCTAAAGGTCCTATTTATAGTTGAGTAAGGACCATTCTAGAAGACAAACTAAAGGACACAAACTCTAGCTTGAACCTTTCGGCCAAGTGGGGACAAATGGGAAAAGGTTCGGGTTTTCTTGGTGGCCAAGGGTGTTCTCGGCCTTGGTGTGAATAATGGGAAAGGGTTTGGCTTTTCTTGGAGACGGATGAACTCAAACTCCTTCACACCTCTTTGCGGCATCCAAGTAGAAGAGTGGATGGATTTGGCTTCTCAAGGATCTCATCTTCTTGGAATGTGTTTGGAAGCTTCCATTCTTTGTACTTTCTTGATAAACCATTTCGGCCAACTTCTTCATCTCCCTTTGGACGATTTTGAAGACTTTTATGTAGCCAAATTCATGAACTATTTGGTTCATGCATTGTCTTCTTGGAAGCCTTAGCTTCTAGATCATTCTTGTCCTTGCCACCTTGTCCTTCTTACACTCTTCTAGCCCTTGTCACCTTATTACATGGCTCATTAAATGTGTCCTAATGAAAACTAATAGCTAAGCTAAGAACTAAATGAAAACAACAAGCTAAAAGAAATGCATGGTCTCAACCAAGACCAACAAGAAGGCCGAAAATACAATGTCTTCTTGAACCTTCATGTAACAACTCCAATTCCATTCCATTTTCCATGCCATATTAGGCATGTAAGTGTAGATTGATGGGCCATCGTTGGCACTCTTAGTAAATCATCTTTTGACTTAGGTGGAGAGTTTAAGTCCGCGGGCTTTCTTACATCATATTGTGTTAATAAATAATACACAGATAGTTATGGGTGGTAACTATAAGTTGGAAGCACGAAATGTCAGGGTTGTAAGGTCCTTAATAGGTAAGAAATAAGGAATCAGGAGAGAGTAAATGGAAAGTAATAGAAATAAGTAAAGCATGATATAAATTTGCCATACAAAAGAGGAAATTCCTATGTCGGTAGGTATGAGAGAATCGGTTAGCATCTTGAAGGGAGATGTTCATTATAGGCAGTATTTGTAGGTATTGTGAGTATGATGAAGGGTATAATTAAAATAATAATAATAATAATAATAATAATAATAATAATAATAATAATAATAATACAAGGGTAAGAAGTAGAAGAATGATTTTGATATATCAACAATGAAAATAAAGGACTTCCTTATCATAAGGCTGTCACTGAATGAATTTGATATCTAATGCCGCCAGAGAGGCTGAGGTGAGTATCGTCGCATCGCCTCCGACAACTTCTTTTGCTTTGTAGCTACAACTCTTATCCTTCCTATGTGGTTCGTAAGTCTTTCTTAGTTTAGACTTCTAAAGACTGCTTGCGCCCCTTGTTCCTGCTTTAGCCTGTGAAATATTGCTCTTGTTCTTCTTTTTAGTTTCAGTGAAGTGCTTATAGGGCTTAACTTCCGATTTAGCTAGGAATAATGTCTAAGTCTCCATAACTTGGAAGTGTTAATAGAATTAATCAACCTAGAAATAGTAGGTAGGCAAATACGAACGTGTAAACTTTACAAGAAGTAGGCAGTATTGGATGCTAGGATACAAATCTTGGAAAGACATCCACCGGGTTGTAAACGAGTAAGCATAGGTAATTATCTTGCATGTGGTAACGTAAGGCCCCATTAGCTATCCCTTACCTATCTAAATTCCTACGAATGAAGTACCGTGATTTTTTATTCCCCTGTCCAAAAATATTTCCTTCCACCTGAAGTTGGTGGCCATTATATAATTGGTATTCCGATAATTGTTAACGGATGATAGAGCAAAATAAAGAAGAATCATGTCGTGAATCTTTAGTTACAACTACCCTTGGGGGTATAGAGTTCTTTTAAGGTAAATCGCCATGAGATAACCAATCATAAACCTCCCTCTAAGGTAGGGATGGTTCGCAAAGTATGAGAATTCCTTAGTATCATTGAATGGGTTATAGAGTGTATGTAGAGCTATCTTCCTATAGGCCATTACAGAATGACATGTGTACATGGTATACCTATGTGAGCTGGAAAAATAAGAAGTTATGGTGTCATATCAACACTATATCAAGTATTTTGTTGGTAAGGTGGTGATATGTTTTTAGAAGTAGAAACTTTGTTCGGTTGTTAAACTGTAGGTCCAATGCTCCAAAAATATGATGGGGGTATTATAGTAGTGCCTATATCAGTAACCTTAGGGGATAGATTATTGATAGGTTGTAATTCTTAGTTAAGGTAAAATATTTAAGCAACAACCAAGGGATTCTTTAAGAGGCGTATATACTATCTAGGATGAATTATAGTAGTAGCCTCGAGTGCTCGGTGACAAGATAGAGTTTTTATTACGAATGACTATACCGATACCTTACGATATCAGGATACCCTATTTAAGATAAGCGGGTTGGAAAGTCGTGATTAGAAGATCATAGTATGTCCTTGTTCAGCATCCCTTGGACTCTTTGGGTGAGAAAAAATCGTGAAGTCTTGTATGCCTTCTACCTTAAGAGAGATTGTCCTCCTCTCGGCATTAGGATTTAGAGATTATGAGGGAGACGAAATTCATGATCATGGGTTCACGAATCAGATTAGAGTTATTCTATATACCTATTCTAGTCATTAGAGCCAAGTTCACAATTCAACAAATTAAGAGGTAGTATATCCGATTAAGATGAATTGTATTAGTAACTAAAAAAAAGGGGATGAGAAAGGATGTAGGATAAGAGTGACTGGTACAGGATTAAAGAAATTCTATGGAGTCACATAAGAAAACATGTTAAACGTCTATACAACAATTGTTGTTTAAGCGTGCTAGTACTAAAGGCAAGTTGACAAATTATTCAGTATGATTTAGAGTCCGATCAGGGTTAACTAAAAGTTGGGATGTCAGTAGTTTTATGAGAAGTGAGATTTGGGGTATAGAAATTCGGGTAGGATATCATACGATGATGTTGATAGCCATATATGATGGTTAAGGGGTAATAGATCATTGACTTGGTAGATGTTGTTGATAAATTCCATATGATCGTAACTAGGAAAAGGGAAGTTATTGAAAGAAATGACGTTCACATCTTTTAAGGGTTGTAGACTAATGATGGGATAATGTGCAACGTTAACTAGATGGTTAGTTTCATGCGATTAATGGTTGTTTATAGATTATAAAACAAGACGAACGACATTAGTATCTTAATTTGATTATTGTAGGGGTACAAAAAATTGAGTAAAGTGGGTCATCTAAAAATTCCTTAAGGGTTACTATATTAACGATGGGGTGCTAGACTACCACTCAAATTAAATTGTATAATTAGTGTGATAGTCGAAGAGATATTTGGCCGATGCTTAAGAAAAATGATGACTTGTATAGTTGTCATTGGTACGTAAAGGTGGTAAATATACATCTGAGATCGACCTTGTTAGTGAAATTTAGGGAATGAAGTATAAATTAAGAAGTAGAACATCAGACAGGTGGATCGGTAATTTTAGAAGATCTCTGAAAAGTTCTAGCTTATAAGATGACCAGTATAATCAACTCTAAGATGCGATTTAGTAGTAACACTCCTCCTAAGGTAGGTAGGGCTAGTAAGATTGTTTTAAGTTACTCAGAGAATGGCATTGCGAGATTGACTTGTGTACAAATTCTAGAATGTGATAACCGTAGCAACTTAAAACCATTATGATCCGCAACATGTCAAGCCTTCATAAAAGTATGTGAATTCCCCGTGCATCCTTACAAAACTTCATTCATTCATGCCCATATCTAAGGAACTGTGCTCGTGTATGGCATATCCACATAAACATACAAGACCCTATGGGATGGGCTACCCTGTAATGTAACTACCAAAGTATAGGTCGAGTCCTTATTGGATACCCTGTATAAGTTAACATAAATACAATAGCTGATTCAACGAATTTAAGAAAAGTAATGAACGAACTAATGATGGACATGAGTTGTTGATTGTAAGCTAAAGTATAGAACTATGATGAAATTATAGATTAATAGAAGTAAAGATAGGAGATGTTGAGTTAGAAAATTACGAGGATAAGTAGACCTTGGGATTGAACCCACCAGAACAAGTAAGTTGACAGTTTTAGTGAGCTATTGGGAGGCCGGTGTTACTAGAATAAAATCAGAAGAATTAGAGAATAGACAAACTTAGAAGGAGTGGAATATCACCATGACAATAGAACAAGGGAATAAGATAATCAATAAGAGGACAACATTTGAGGATATATTTTACGAGTGAAGTAACGGGTTAATAAGAAAGGATCTCAAGTGTGACATGGGATTAGAGTATTCCCCACAAGATGAATCATGTCGAATCATGCAAATAGCTTCAGATGCTCACTGAGGAGATATGAGTCTTAGGGAGGATGAATTGTATAATGGGTACTAGTAATGGATTATAGATTGGTTAAGAAAACAATAGTGTTTAGATTTTTCCCTGGGTGAGTTATAATGTAACGCAAAGTGAGTTGTATTGATAGTTTCTAGAGTACCGCCAATACGTCATAAATGGTTACTTAATACAAGCCATAAGGTACGACCCAAGTTGCACTAAGAAATTGTCTGATAAGTCATGAGGATAGCGCGCAAATAAGTCCAACATTCGAGGACGAATGTTCCTAAGGGGGGAAGGATGTTACATCCCTCAAATTCCATATGTTAAGTCACGTCATGAGTTAGTTCTCACATGTTGGGGAAGCTAATATAATCTAAAGTTTTTAATTGGTTACAACTATGTCTTGTATGAGTTAGAGTAGTTGGAGGTTAAATGAATCGAAGAAAGTAAGTTTCATCAGATTATACCCCGTACTTTCGAGGTTAGCTTCAAGGTTAAACAAGTGTCAAGTAAGTCTCGTTAGATTTTGGGGCTAAACAAATCGATGAAATTAAGTTCGCCGAAACACGAACAAAGGTAGGAAGAATTCTGGATAGGATTTTGGCCAACTTGGTAGAGGTATATCTTCTAGTATAGAAGTACGTATAGGGTGCATAACCTATCTAAATGTAAGTTTAACGCGTTGTCTTTCAAATTCAACAAATCGTCCTTTAATCGAATCTCTGTACAAGATATTATGAAAGTTTTAAGAAAGCGTTGTAGAGCAGACAACATATGTACGACCCGTCACTCCCACTGTACTTTAGGGTGGTGGAGGCGCTGCTAAGCTTATATAAATAGAAGGCAACGTATTCCAGCCAAATGTTCACAACAAAATTGATCTCCCAGACCCAAACTCCATCTAACAGCTCCTCTACCATCTTAGAAGAGATCTATAAGATTCTGGGACAAATCTTCCTTCAGAAAGATTGTAGTGCTCGTAGAAGCGTAGTTCTCCCTTGTCATCATTGTACGGAGAATTTGTCAAGTTGAAGCAAGGTGTCCCAAGGTTGGATCTTATAGATGAAGGTAACAATACACTTCTTCTTTATGAATATGAGTTAGTTTGATGATTAGATGTACTTAGTTTCTTCAAAGTGTAAGTTGAAAGGTGAAGGATGTTGTTCAATAAATTAGTTAAGTTATGTAATATGTTGGGTTGTTTTTGTTGTATAAAAATGCTAGGGGGTTTGATGTATTTGTATTCATGTGTATTCATGGTGTTACAATGATTAGAAGAGGGATAGGCAAAGTTAATGTCGTAGAATCACGTATAGGCACGATTTGGAAGATCATATATGTTGCTATTATTGTTTTGTGGGCTGGTTGATGGTTGTTCCAAGTTAAATTATGGCTGGAAATTGGTAGTCTTGGTGTAGTTATTGTTGTTCTTAATGTTGAACTAGAGATAAGTCAAAGAAACAGGAGAAAAGTTGTGTGATTCATTATAAGACGAGTGTGTGGCTTGATATTCTTCCTTAGAATAACGAGACTGTTATCATTATTATAGATTAAGGTGTTAATTAAGCGTCGTGGGTGGTTTTGGCATGCGAGTCGACAAAGGTATGTAAGGCTTACCCTTTCTTGCATTTTGGCATGATCATACGAATAACAAAATGTATCATAATTTCTTTTAAAACGATCATATTCATGATAATTTAAGCTACCCGGTCTTCCCATTTTATTAGAGTGTATGACTCTTAGTTTTCCCTTGTCAGGAGTACTTTCTGCATTTTATAGTATCTGTCCTCTATTGACATAGTATCGTTCCTTGTTGATTTCCTAAAAGCTAAAAATGGTGCGTTTATCATTTCTCATTGATTCATATGGGAAAGTAAAATGATATGTTATCCGCATAAGGATACTTGGAGGTGTAATGACTTTACGTCACTTCGACTGGCTCAAAGAGTATTCAATGTTCTTCGAATGGTTCTCATGTATATGTATGTATTATACATCTATGTTTCCCATAGCCTATGGCGTTATATATGCAATCTATACAAGTATGGTACCACTGATCACTTGGTTATGGTATTTATGATACTGCCCACAGAGGCCTACAAGGTTATATACGCGATATACTATACATATGATATAGCCCACAGAGGCCTTCAATGTTATATATGTGATATACTATACATATGATATGGCCAACAGAGGCCTACGACGTTATATACGTAATTATATTATAATTATGCTTATCATGGTGCTCAGTGGCAATTCAGAGTTACAGGTTGTTTCTTCCCTATCCTTATTTACATTTCTCTATCCATTTACATTTATTGCATTACATATTCAGTACATTGTTTGTACTGACGTCCCTTGCTTGGTCGCTGCATTTTATGCCAGCAGGTTCATATAGATGAAACGATGCGCACTTTCAATAGGATCTCAGCTCAGCGGTGGTGTCAAAGCTCTCCACTTGTTCCGGAGGTACTAGTCTGAGTCGGTATGGCATTATATATAAATTTATAGGTATAACGCGGCCTTGTCCCGAATTGTTGATACTCCATATTGTATTTAGAGGCTTGTAGACTGGAGTCTTGTGTTTATTTATTTTATATGGCCTTTCGGCCTTTTAGATAGTCTTTTTCACTTATGATGGCCTTGTCAACCTTAGTATGTATACATATAAGTTGTTGGATCCTTTCTGCTTGTAGGATGTTACATCATATCACTTACAGCTATCGATTAGAGGCCTTGTCGGCCCAGATTTTGTCATGTCTTCTTCAGGTACTACGACTGGTATGATCGGGCCATAGGGCATCGGATGTTGGCCACACACATACACACACACAAACACCAAAGTTGGGGTGTGACACTACGATACTTGAAAAGAACAAGTGACCTAGGACTATTGTGTCTAAGAGGAAGAAATTTTGACTTGGTTGGATCTGAAGACGTTGATTATGTGGGGTACCTGGTTGATCGAAGAAGCACCTCTGGTATGACATATTTTCTTGGTTTATTCTTAGTGCCCCTAGGCTACCAAAAAGTAGAACTTTGTAGCCTTATCAATTGTTGAGGCAGAATACGTGGCAGCTGCATTCTATTATGCCCAACTATTATGAACCAAACAACAGCTAAAGGATTTTGGTATGAATATTGACTGCATTCCCATATTTTGTGATAATACCTGTTCTATTAACATTACAAAGAACCTTGTGCAACATAAGAGAACTAAACACATTAACATAAGACATCACTTTTTGAGATAATATTGAAAAAGGTCTTAATCAAGTTTTGTGCTACTGAAAATAGATAGCATATATTTTCACAAAAGACATATGGAGAGATCACTTTGAAAGAAACAGGTTAGAATATAGGATGATAAAAAATTGCATAAGTATCTCCTCATGATTGGGTGGAATAGTTGTCTCAGTTCAAACTAGCTCCAAAATTGAATAAATGTTATACTCAGTCTTGTACATTAAGTTGTATTTCCTATGCTCTCATAGTTTATTGATATGATAAAAGACTAACAAGTCTTCTATCACAATAATTGGCTGTGAACACGTGTCTAAAATCATTCACTACTAAGATACATTTCCTTTCCTTTGTGTTCCTTTTACGTTCAGGCCATGAACCATGTTACCAAACCTATTCTCCCATACTAGGTCAACGCCTATGCTATAAAAAAACTTGTTCACTAAAACTTAGGTCTATATTTACAAGTAACCAGCTTTTTCAAAAGTTCTCTCTAAAATAATTTGCGTTGCTCTGAAAAGTTGACCATTAAATTAGACTCTTCCCAAGAGAATCTTATCTCTATCCTATTCACACCTCAATTCTCCTCTACTTAAACTAACCTAGCCCTTATTATTTTTTATCACATCAGAAACCTTTCTTCACTTCGATCCTTCTCCCAAAATTCCCAATCTTCTCTCAACAATGTTTATTGGTCAAAAATCCACACATGCACCATCTACCAATGACACCACTGCTACACCTCTCATGACTCTCACTCGCCTCTCGATGGAAATGTCGATAGGATTACTGCAGAAATTGTTCTCTACCATGGATGCTTGTTGTCAGGTGGAAGTAACCAACCGGCTAACATAGGTTCACATCATTAGCGGACCATATTGCCTCTTGCGGACCCCAGTATTGCAAATAATGTCATAGAATCCCTAGGGAAGAAAGATAGACTAAGTCTTGGTGCTCATAAACAAACCAAGAAAGATATTAAAGGAAATTAACTTCCATTATCTATGGAACCCAACTATCTAGAAATAGAGAGAAATCAGGAAAAAAAAGTTTGCTTACAATGGCGAAGTTGTTACATCTCGTATTTTTGTGCATCATCATTATCGTAACATAGCCAACATAGGCCCAGAGATGTTAGGACCCATCTGAGAGGTTTATGAAAGTTTATGAAAGTATTGAGTAAGTTTCGGGAAGGTTTAAGAATAATCGGATCAATGAAAGTAACTTTCAACGAAAGATCGACAAAAGGTAGCCATCCGGGGTGATCTACGGATTGGAAATCTGGTCTGCAAGCAGCAAATTGCACCATAGATTAAGACATAATTTTTTAAGTTTTGGGCTGAATCTGCGACCCCGTCTGCGAACCACAGACAAGATCTACGAACCATAGATCAAGCCGCAAATTAAGTCGGTAGGAGTTTTTTGTTTTTTCTATAAATAGACCCTCCACACATTGGAACTATTTTCCACTTTGTTTTACAATCCTAATCTGCTCAAATATTCTCTCTAAGAGATTCTAAGTAACCTTGAGTGAAATCAAGGATAAATTATGCAAATCGATGTAGGGAATCTCGTAGTTATTGTGGAATCATTTTCCTTTGTGTTATAGCTACTTTGGAGGAAGCTTGGTGATAAAGTAATCTTGGAGTTGAATTGTTTCTTGTGGTTCAAGGTGAGTTTTATCTTCTCCGTCATATTCTTAAGACTATATAAGTGTAAAAGATAAAATTGTTGAAGAATTCTTGAACAACAAGTGATTGTGGACTATTTTAGGTGATTTGAGGTTGCTATTTGAAGTTATGAAGTTGTTGATTAGATTGGGGTGATTAGTAGAAGTAGTAGTGAGATTGTTGGGATGTTATAAATAGAACTTAAGCTATGAATAAGATTACAAACTTATGCACGCAAGTTGTTTGATGAAATGCCTAAGTAAAACTTCTTAAAAGCTATAACTCTATTATTGATACAAATCATTCGTACGTTGTCGATAATCGCCTTTAGGGTGTTCTAAGACTTGTGGAACCCAAGTAGCTTCAACGACAAGGTATGCAGGGCTTACTTTTCTCCCTTTTGGCATTATCATCTTAATAGAAATAACTACAAAAAAATTGTAATAAGAACTCTAGTCCTAGTTATTAAGAAGACACTTGTGGCCTATCCCGTTACTCGATTTTGCAATTATCAACCTTTCATTAAGAATATGTTTCACTCTCGATGCTATCATCTTCCTATGGGTAAAACAAGGTTCATTGATGCCTAATTAAAGAGCTAAAGGTAATGAGTTTCTTTTTCTATTGATCATATCACAATGAGAGGTAACATGTCATCCGCATAAGGATAATCGAATGTGTAACAACCTTACGTTACCCCGAGCTTGTTGAGTATGCCACAGTTTCCAAATAGTCCTTCTATGTATATGCATGTATATATTTTGCCCTCATATGCCTATGGCGTTATATACAGAGCTTATACAACTATGATACTGATGATATTGCCCATAGAGGCCTACGACGTTATATACGTGATATACTATATACAGAACATTGCCCACAGAATCCTACGGCATTACATATGCGATTATATTATTTATATATATTTAGTTTGGTCTATTGGGACATTTATGAGTTTAAGGTGGTATCTCTTGCTTCCCTTTCCTTATTGTGGCCTTACTTACATTTGATTATGCGGTATATATGCTATATATTCTTTTGTACTGATGTCCCCATACTGAGGTGTTGTGTTTCATGCCCACGGGTGCAGGTAGACAGCCGGACTCACCTCCATAGTAGGTTTTACAACTCAGAAGTTGGTCGTCGCTTTCCCCTTCTTCCGAAGTTGCTATCTAGAGAGTGTTAGGCTACACTGCTTATGTATATAGCTATTTTGTGTAATGTCGGGGCCCTGTCCCAACTTGATGTTGCATGATTGTAGTCTTAGAGGCCTGCAAACTAGTGGTTAGTGTATATTTGTTTTGGTTGGACTAGCCAATCTTTCTGTTAGCTGTTGATACCCTTGTTAGTGCCTTGTCGGCTCCGTCATGTATATATGTGTGTTGGTTAGCTATTTGACGCTACATGTTATCCTATTTTGACTATATTGTCCCTCTCTGAGGCCTTGTCAACCCAGACGGTTATGCATACATGTTATGATATTCAGGTGGTACGCTCGGGCCATTCAGGCACTGGGTGCCAGCCATACACACCAAGGTTAGGGTGTGACAAATATGGTATCAGAACAGGTATATCCTATGGAATCTACAAGCCATGTCTAGTTGAGTTTTATTTATAGGTGTGTTGTGCACCACACTGATAAGCAGGAGGCTACGTGACATTTAGGATTGTTACCTATCACACCCGAACCTTGGGGGTGCCGTCGTCACCCGGCACCCAAAGGCTCGAGCGTACCAAGTGTAGAATCTGGAGTCTCTAACATGCACTTAGGGCCGACAAGGTCTACAAACAATCATAACACGAAGGTTGGCAAGGCTAGACAAGATGAATAGTATATATAAATAACTGAGGCCGACAAGACCATATCAAGAGTATCGACAACTGACAAGAAGGTTGGCAAGGCTAGACAAGACGAATATACATAGATACTAGTCTGCAAGCCTCTAAGAGTACTATAATACAATAGCTGGTCGGTACAGGGACCGTCGTACCCAAACTGTCAAAATATATATACATAAGTACCTAGTGACTCCAACAACAACTCCAGAGAAGTGGAGTGCAACTATCAACCACTGATAGCAAGTACCCTTCTAGGGAGGTACGTCTGCCTACCTACCTATACATGTGGACATGAACACAACACCCCAAAAGAAGGGACGCCAGTACGAAAGATGTACTGAATATGTAAGGCAGATAGCATCAGTAAGCATACAATGAAATACAAGAGATAAAGGTACAGAAGTCAACTTGGAACTAGGAAAGAGCCACTAAGGACATACAACTGACTCAACCATGAATATATGCATGTACATAAAATCGGGCCACTCGATGGGGACATATAATATCATATCAAATCCCTCTGTGGTGAGCTCATAATAAACTGCCTGACCATATAGGATGTGGTGGTATCTGCCCAACTGATTAGTGGAGTGCATATGTAGGTGCCTACCCGGCCGACTATAGTACAGTGCAGTGTGGTAAAATAGATACATATATACAAGGGAAATTCAATATAGATTGCAAGACATACTCTGGACAGAGCCGGAGTGACCTATGGTCATTATCCTCCGACTATCATTATTCTCGCTATGTTCATCAATACAGCTTTCATTAAGATTCAATAAAACAAGATATATATGAGTCGATAAACTTCCTCATTATAACGAAGAACATAGATACTTCTAGCCTTTAAAAGTAGAGTACTTTGGGACGAATATTCATTTACATTCATTCACATACAGATCATGTCAAAAGAATGAAGTATTAAGCCTTACATACCTTTGTCGTTAACTTATCAACTCAACATCTATCCTCCAAAGCCTTTTGATCTACAACAAGAATGATTGAATCTATAATTAATGCCATTAAAGGGCTTAAAACAAGCGTATAAGCTACTAGCCCATTTATAGAAAATTGGACAGCACTTCCCCTATAACCGTCACTTCTATCCAATCCGAAAAAACACCAAATATAGCAAGGACTTCATCAATAACAACATAGCCAACTTACTGCATCAAGAACCAACTAAAATATGCCTTTCATAGGCGACACCTTTAGGAATATCCAATCTCCCACGTTAAACTCTAAGTCCCGATGCCTGTTATCTAAATAAGACTTTTGTCGGCTCTAAGCTGTTAACAACCGTTCCTAAATCAATTTTACCTTTTATATGACTTTCTATACCAAATCAGTCGTTAATAACTTCATTTCACCAACATCGAACCAGCCAATAGGAGACCTGCACTTCTGTCCGTATATGGCTTCATATAGTGCCATCTGGATACTGGAATGGTAGCTATTATTATAGGCTAACTCAATGAGCGGTAGATAATCTTCCCAACTTACCTTGAAGTCTAGAACACAGGCTCGTAACATGTTCTCGAGTGTCTGAATAGTGCATTCGGCCTGTCCGTCTATTTGCAGATGGAAAGGTGTGCTAAGACTAATTTGAGTGCCCAATCCTTTCTGAAAGAACCTCTGAAGTTAGCTGTAAACTGATCACCTCTGTCCGATATAATAGATACCGGAACTCCATAAAGTCATATTATTTTCTTGATATATAACCTGGCATAAACCTCAACTGAATAGGTAGTTTTGACGAATAAGAAATGAGCTGACTTTGTAAGTATATCCACAATAACCCATATAGAATTGAATTTTTGACGAGCATTAGATAATCCGATAATGAAGTCCATGTTGATCGCCTCCCATTTCCAGGTCGGAATCTCAATATTCTAAAGCAATCCTCCAGGTTTCTAGTCTCAACCTTAACTTGTTGACAATTTGGACACTGAGCAATGAATTCTGCAACGTTTTTCTTCATATCGCTCTACCAATATATTTGCTGAAGGTTGTGATAAATCTTGGTAGATCCAGGATGAATGGAATACCTGGACTTGTGAATTTCTACCATAATTTTCCCTCGAAGCCTTCCTACAATAGGCACGCACAACCGGCCCTTATATTAAAGGACTCTACCATCTGACAACTCAAAGAACTGCTCCCTCTCTGATTTTGACTAAAATTGGATCATTAAATTACTGCGCTTTTACTTTTGCCACTAATGAGGACTCGGTGGCATTCTGAATCATAGCACCTCTATCTCATGTATCTAGCAATCGTACATTCAGAATGACCAATCGATATAGATCTTTAGTGATTTCTATCTTGTCAAATCCCACATGCCTTAGGCTACCCATAGAGTTATGACTCAATGCATTGGCTACCATATTTTCTTTGTCGGGATAGTACAAGATATCAACATCATAGTCCTTCAGCAATTCAAGCCATCTCCGTTGCCTTAGATTCAATTCCTTCTGTCTGAAGATATATTGTAAACATTTGTGATGTGTATACAAGTCAACATAAAGCCCATATAAATAGTGGCGCCATATCTTCAGGGCAAATATAACAGCTGCTAGCTCCATATCATGAGTCATGTAATTCCGCTCGTGCTTCCTCATCTGCCTCAAATCATATGCGATAATCTTGCCATGCTTCATTAGAACATAGCCCAAACCCACTAGAGAATCATCATAATACACAACATAACCCTATGAACCTTCTAGGAATGCTAAGATAGTTGTTGAGGTCAACCTACCCTTCAATTCCTGGAAACTTTTTTCACAAGCATCGGACCATTGGAACTTAGTTGCCTTATGAGTCAACTTTGTCAATGGAGTGGAAATGGAAGAGAAATTCTCTATGATTCTCCGATAATAACCAGCTAAGCCCAAGAAACTACACACCTCAGTAGGTGTTGTGGGCCTTGGCCACTTTTTAACTACTTCAATATTCTGATTATCAACTTAATGCCTTCATCTAATACTATATGCCCAAGAAAGGCCACCAAGTTTAACCAAAACTCACATTTAGAGAACTTAACATACAACTTATGATCCTGAAGTGTTTTTAGCACCACTCGCAAATGATCTACGTGCTCTGCTTCTAATCGAGAATATACTATAATAACATCAATAAACACAATCACAAAGATGTGCGAAAATGGCTTGAACATTTGATTCATCAGGTCCATAAAATTTGTTGATGTGTTAGTAAGACCAAAAGATATAACAAGAAAACTCATATGACCGTATCTAGTCCTGAAAGCAATCTTCGGAATATCTTTCTCCTTAACTCTTAGTTGATGGTATGCGGATCTAAGATCGATTTTTGAGAAATATTTGGCACCCTACAATTGATCAAACAAGTTATTGATCCTGGGATACAGATATTTGTTCTTTATAGTGACTTTGTTCAGCTAACGGTAGTCAATACACATTCCCAGCATACCATTTTTCTTACGAACAAACAATACATGTTCACCCCATGATGAAGTACTAGGCCTAATAAAGCCATTTTCTAACAAATCTTTCAGTTGTGCCTTCAGTTCTTTCAACTCAGCAGGGGCCATTCGGTATGGAGGAATAGATATAGGCTGGGTGTTAGGAAGCACATCAATAGCAAAATCAATTTCCCTTTCGGGAGGAGTGTCAGGAAGTTCATCAGAAAATACATTGGGAAATTCATTAACAATGGGAGCAGACTGAAGAGTTGGAGGTTCCGCCTCCGCATCATGTACTCGAACCAGATGATAGATATACCCTTTTAAAATAATCTTTTGAGCCCTAAGGTAGGAAATAAAACTATCTTTAGTTGCTACAATATTAGCCTTCCATTCAATAATGGGTTCCCTTGGAAAATTAAAATGAACAACTTTCATCCAACAATCCACATTAGCATCATAAGAAGCCAACCATTCCATACCCATGATAACATCAAATTCCACCAGTTCTAGTTCATTTAAATCAGCTAAAGTGTGACAATCATAAATCATCACATTACAACCTCGATATGCTTGCCTAACAATCATGGACTCACCCACAGGCGTAGACACCTCAAATGACTTAGGCAACAATTGACGTTCTTTGCCACACTTACCAGCAAACAAAAAAGTAATATATGACAAAGTAGTACCTAGATCTATCAAAGCGTACACATCAAGGGATAATATAGATAATATACCTATAACACATTCGGTGATGACTCTAGATCATGTCGACCTGACAATGTATAAATGCGGTTCTAATGACCATGCGAGCTAGACACTCTACCTCTTCATATTCCTCTACCAGCCGATGTATGCATACCTTTCCCAAGAGGGCATACTGATGAAGAAGAAAATGATACGGACCTTGTCGGTTGTACCATACTGCCCCAGCCTCTCGACGGATAAAATCTCATAATATGACATGGCTGCCCAGACGAATAACATACGTCCGAACCCTGACGACACTGTCCGGTGAGAGATCTACCTCATTGATCATAATAGGGCAATAAAGGCCTTATCTGGCTAGACTCGCCTCTATACTCGAGGCTTGATATACGCAAACTCTGATCTTGACCAAAATAAGTGGTCTGATTACGACACTATCCCTAAAACTGTGGTTGTGCACTAACTACTGGATAAGATGGGCACCTAGAGAACTGTGGCATGAACCCACCTCTAAAGTCACTTGTATCACCTAGGTACTGGGCCCTCTTATTTTGACCCCTATCTTGCTATTTTTTGACCCTCTGCTACCTCTTATAATCCTCCAGATTATGTGTATAGGCCTAAATGCGAGCAATATCTATATTCGGATTAAGAGAAGTCATAGTACACTCATTGACCAAGTGTGGTCCCAAACTGCCCACAAATTGATATACTCGGTCACTCATCTCTGCCATACTATAGGAGAATATTAATCCAAGGAATTAAACATGTTATACTCTCTAACGCTTATGTTGCCCTACTCCAAACGTAGAAACCTATCCTGCCTAGCCCAACGAATCTCAATACGCAGGTACTGCTGCAAAAATACCTCAAAAAACTCCCTTTATCCTGCTGATAGGGCACGAGGCCCCCTAGACTGCTCACAAATCTCATACCATATGGCAGCAACATCCTGCAACCTATATGAGGCAAAGTCCATTGTCTCCATATTGGTAGCATGCATAACTCACAAGGTCTGTTGCATCCAATCCAGAAAATTCTGCAGGTCTACATTAGGAACAGTCCCTGTGAATACTGGAGGGTCCAGGTTGATGAAATCCTGAACTCTCGCACTAACAGCTCTATCGGCAATATCGGGGGTCTAACGTGGGCCTGAGAGGCCAGTAGTCAAGTCAATAGTTGTACAACACTCTGCATGTCTAGATCCTGGTCAAGAGGAACTAGAGCTACATCAACTCCTTTATTCCCCTTTGGAGGTACATCATATCCTCTATGCCCCGAGATACATCCTCATCTTGATGCTATTGTCTCCCCAGGTTAGCGGGTTATATCTGACTGGCACAATCTCCTTCCTCCTCATCTAACCTCCATAGAGCCTTCAGTTGTCTAGTAGTAGCAGGCATCACTGAGAATGTAAACAAAATGAAGGTTAGAAGTAAACACTTACGACTCAGCTCTATGGAACAATCTAGATAAAAAAGAAAGGTAACCATCCTAAATGTCATGTAGCCTCATGTTTATAAGTGTGGTGTACAACACACCCATAAACAAAACTCTACTAGACATGGCACGCAGACTCCCTAGGACATACCTTCTCTAATACCAAGTTGTCATACCCCAACCTTGGGGGTGTGGCCGTCACCCGACACTCGAAGGCCCGAGCGTACCAACCGTAGAACCTGCAATCTCTAACATGCACTTGGGGCTGACAAGGCCTCCAAAACATCATAACATGATAAGAAAGTACAACATGTGAGCAGAAGAGTCCCAATAACAGTATATATACATAACTGAGGCTGACAAGACCATATCAAGAGTATCAACAACAAACAAGAAGGTAGGCAAGACTAGATAATACCAATATAAACAGATACTAGTATATAAGCCTCTAAGAGTACTATAATACAACAGTTGGTCGGGACAGGTCCCACCGTACCCAAAATGTCAAAACATATATACATAAATACATAGTGACTCCAACAGTAACTCTGGAGAAGTGGAGTGCGACTATCAACCCTGACAGTAAGTACCCTACTGGGGAAGTACGTCTGCCTACCTACCCGTACCTGTGGACATGAACACAACGCCCCAGAAGAAGGGGATATCAGTAGAAAAGATGTACTGAATATGTAAGTCAGATAATATCAGTAAGCATGAAATGAAATACAAGATATAAAGGTACATAAGTCAACCTGGAACTCAGAAAGAGCCATTGAGGACATAAAACTGACTCAACCATGAATTATATATATACTTAAAATCGGGCCACACAATGGGTCCATATAATATCATATCAAATCCCTCTATGGGGTGAGCACATAATAAAATGCCCGGCTATATAGGATGCGGTGGTATCTGCACAACTGATTATTGGAGTGCACATGTAGGTGCTTACCCAGCCTACTATAGTATGACGCGGTGTGGTAAAATAGATAGATATATATAAGGGCAATACAATATAGATTGCAAGAGATACTCTGGACAAAGCCGGAGTGACATATGATCATTATCTTCTGACTATTGTTATTGTCGCTACGTTCATTAATACAACTTTCATTAAGATTCAATAAAACAAGATATATATGAGTCGATAAACTTCCTCATTAGAACGAAGAACATAGATACTTCTATCCTTAAAAAGTAGAGTACTTTGGGATGAATATTCATTTACATTCTTCGCATACAGATCATGCCAAAAGTAGGAAGAGTTAAGCCTTACATACCTTTGTCGTTAACTTATCAACTCAACATCTATCCTCTGAAGCCTTTTGATCTACAAAAAAATGATTGAATCCACTGAAGGGCTTAAAACAAGCTTTTAAGCTACTAGCCCATTTATAGAAAATTGAGCAGCACTTCCCCTATAATCATCACTTCCATCCAATCTAAAACAACATCAACAACAACATAGCCAAGTTACTGCATCAAAAACATACCAAAATAGAGCCTAAAACCTTTTATTAGCGTGAGAAGGTGGTAAAAGTAAAATGGTTGGGGATAGATAGTCTTTCCTTTTCGTGGTTCTCTTAGTCTAAGCAAAGAGCTGAGACCCCCCTTTCAAAATAGTCCACATGCACAACACCTTAATCTTCACTATCAATCTTAAGTTTCATACGTTTCTTTCATCAATTCACTTGATAAATATCTATGCATAACAACAACAACCATATCATAATCAAGTTATTTTCCACAATTTCCAGCCATAACAACTTACATATATAGCCTTAAAATAGTCCAACAAAAATATAACATAACTTCCCCTTTCAAGTGCTATATTGTAATCATTCACTCAAACACCACAACCAACATGTAATTAACTTTAAAAACAACCAAAAAGATATTAAACATACCTTAGGAAGTATATACAATTAGAACCCTAAGTTTAACTTAGCTCATCATCATCCTTATTCACATCACAACACCACCTTTGGCTAACTTTGATATTGGTCTAAGTTAAATCACATTGGATTCACCTTGAAGCCTTAAGAATCTGTTAGAAGGGTTTGTGAGGAGTGTGGGGATGAAATTTGGTTGAAAATGATGATAAATGAGTCCCGAAATCATTTTATAAAAAGTAAGGTCGGCCACCACCATAGTGGGTCCCAAATAGGGGTTGCTTGCGCAGTTTTGCAAAAATGTGAATATCTCTCTACTACTACATTGTATCGATAAATGGATTAATGCGTTGGAAACTAGACTCGTAGAACTTAAATTTGGTGGGTGGATCACCCCGTAACTCCAAGTACATTGGGAGAAAATCTAAGAAACATTGGACCCAATTTTGAGCAAAAACATGAACGTAACTTGCAATAACCTTTGCCGCATTTTGTTTTACAACCTTCTTGACTTCAAAACATAAAATACGAATATTATATGGTTCAAATAACTTAAAACACGACCTAGTTAATATCTAAATCACTCCTAGTTTTACATCGAATGTACGGGCTTAACATCTTTGATTCGTTTTACGCCGAAACCCTTTGTACATGCTTAACACTTGCTTATGACCTTTCTTAACCCTAGAAAGAGTTTCATACCTTCTCTGGGCTCACATTATTTTACTTACGGCATGAACGACGCAAAAAAATTGAGGTATTACATTACCTTTCTTCTTGATCTAGATCCTGCAAGAGAGTTGAGTCCTAAGTGTTTAAACTTTTAATCTATATCTTGTTCATGCTTTCAGCTATGTCTATGACTAGACAATAGACGGCTATTCAGAGGTTGGATGTTGAGGCAGAAGAGGGTGCCAGTTAGGTACCACCCACCAATTAGATACCGCAGGAACATTAGGATGAGGCTATATCTCGGGCTTCTAGGACTGCATCCCCACCGCATCCAGAGGTGCCTAGGGGAGTTGTGTACCTCAAGTTCCTCCCCAGGTTGCTCCTAATTAGGATATCGATATGCGGAGTGTTGTATAGCTATTGACTCAACTAGTGGCCTCTCAAGCCTAGTATTAAACATTTGGTCTTTCTAATAGAGCAGTTAGCACGAGAGTTCAGGATTTCATCAACCTGGACCCTCTGATATTCACAGGGACAGATCCAAATATAGATCTGCAGTGTTTTCTAGACCAGATGCAGTGAACTTTATGAGTTATGCATGCCACCGATGCTGAGTCAATAGAGCTTACTTCTTATAGATTGTGAAATGTCGATGTGACCTGGTATGAGACCTAGGAGTAGTCTAGGGGACCTCGTGCCCCACCAGTAGGATGGAGAGAGTTTTATAAGGCATACATATAGCAGTATTTGTCAGTTGAGCTTCATAGGGTTAGGCAAGACTGGTTTTTACTTTTGAAAAAGGGTAATATAAGTGTTTGGGAGTATAGTTTGCAGTTTAACTCATTGGCCAGGTATGCTCCAATGATAATGGCCGAGATGAGTGACCGGGTACATTGATTCATGAAAGGTTGGGGCCACACTTAGTTAATGAGTGCACTATAGCTTCTTTGAATCCAAATATAGATATTGCTCGCATCCAGGCTTATGCACAGAATTTGGAGGACTGTAAGAGGCAGTAGTGGGTGAATCGAGAGCATGATAGGGGACAATATAAGAGGGCTTGATCGGCTGGTGATACAGGAGAGTTTAGGGGTGGATCCAAGCCACAGTTTCATAGGCGCCCATCCTATTCGGTAGCTAGTACACCATCACATATTCATAGCCAGTGTTATGATCAAACTACTTATTCTAGCTAGGGTTAGAGTTCCTAGGAATTAGGCCCGTAGTATAAAATAGATTCAAGTGAAATAAAGTTGTCTTTGCCTTGATGTGATCAGTGTGGTAAGGCTCATCTGGGGCAGTGCTTTCGGGGGTCAGATGTATGCTATGCTTGTGATTATCTAAGGCATATTGCTAGAGAGTGCCCGCTGAGGTGCAAAATGGTATGGTGCATCCTACAGGATTGATAGCTGCTTCTACTTCATCTATATGCCCTTCTGGGCGAGGTATGCTAACATCAGCAGGTAGAGGCAGAGGTAGAGCGTCTAGCTCAGGCGGTCACCATAACCGCATCTATGCATTGTTTTGTCGGAAGGATTTGGAGTCGTCTCCTAATGTGGTTATAGGTATATTATTCATCCTTTCTCTTGATGTGTACGCGTTGATGGATCCAAGCTCTAGTGTTTCATATATTACTCTCTTTATTGTTGGTAAGTGTGGTAGGGAACCTAAATTATTGCATAAGTCATTCAAGGTGTTTATGCCAGTCGATGAATATGTGATAGTTAGGCAGGTATATCGGGGTTGTGATGTAATAATCTATAATTTTCATACTCCAAATGAATTAAAGATGGTTGATTTTGATGTTATTATGGGTATGGTGGCTGGCTTATTTTTATGCTAACGTGGATTGCTGGATGAAGGTTGTTCGTTTTAATTTTCCAGGAAAGCCCGTTATTGAATGGAAGGGTAATGCTACAGCGCCTAAAGGGAGGTTTATTTCCTATCTTAAGGCTCGAAAGATGATTTCAAATGGATATATTTATCATTTTGTGTGAGTACAGGATGCAAAGGCAAAGCCTCCAACCCTTCAATCGGTCTCTATTGTTAATGAATTCCCTGACGCATTTCCTGATGAATTCCTAGCATTCCTCCCGAAAGGGAAATTAATTTCGCTATCGATGTGCTTCCTAATACCCAACCTATATTTATTCCTCCATATAAGATGGCCCCTGCTGAGTTAAAATAATTGAAAGCATAGTTGAAGGATTTGTTGGAAAAGGCCTTTATTAGTCCCAGTACTTTTCCTTGGGCCGCACATGTATTGTTAGTTCATAAGAAAGATGGCACGCTGAGGATGTGTATTGATTACCATCACCTAAATATGGTCACTATCAAGAATAAATATCCACTCCCCAGGATCAATGATTTGTTTGATCAGTTGCAAGGCGCTAAATATTTTTCAATGATCGATCTTAGATTTGGGTACCATCAGTTGAGGGTTTAGGAGAAATATATTTCGAAGACCTCTTTCAGGACCAAATATGTCCACTATGAGCTTATCATTATGTCCTTCGGTCTTACTAATGCACTAGCGGCTTTTATGGATTTGATTAATCGAGTTTTCAAGTTGTTCCTTAATATCTTTGTGATTGTCTTTATTGATGATATTCTGGTGTATTCTCGATCAGAAGCTGAGCACGTGGACCATCTGCAAGCGGTATTGCCGAAGCTTCAAGATCATAAGCTATATGCTAAATTTTCCAAATGTGAGTTCTGGCTGAATTTGATGGCTTTCCTTGGGCATATAGTATCTGAAGAGGGTATTAAAGTTGATAGTCAGAAGATTGAGGCAGTTAAGAATTAGTTGAGGCCCACAATCATTTTCTTTTGTGTTATAACCACTTTGGAGGAAGCTTGGTGATAAAGTTAGCTTGGAGTTGAAATGTTTCTTGTGGTCCAAAATGCATTTTATGTTCTGCATCATATTCGTAAGACAATATAAGTGTAAAAGATAGAATTGTTGAACAATTTTTGAAGAACAAGTGATTGTGGACCTTAAGGTTGAGTTATGTTGTTGTGAACTATTTTAGGTGATTTGAGGTTCCTCTTTGAAGTTGTGAAGTTATTAATTAGATTGGGGTGATGAGTAGGAGTAGTAGTGGATTGTTGGGATGTTATGAATAGAACTTAAGCTACGAATAAGATTACAAACTTATGCCCGCAAGTTGTTTGACAAAATGCTTAAGTGAATCTTCTTAAAAGCTATAACTCTGTTATGATATTGATGATATTGTCCCCAGAGGCCTACGACATTATATATACGATATACTATATACAGAACATTTCCCATATAGGCCTATGGCATTATATACACAGTTATATCATTTATATATATGTATTTTGGTCTATTAGGACATCTATAAGTTTCAGGTGGTATTATTTGCTTCCCTTTCCTTATTGTTGCCTTACTTACATTTGATTATGCACTACATATTCAGTACATTCGTTCGTACTAACGTTCCCATGATGGAGAATTGTGTTGCATACCCGCAAGTGCAGGTAGACAGTCGGACGCACCTTCATAACAGGTTGTACAGCTCAACAGTTGGTTGTCACGCTCTCTTTCTTCCATAGTTGCTATCTAGAGAGTGGTAGGCTACACTTCTTATCTATATATCTATTTTGGGGTATGTCGGGACCATGTCCCGACTTGATGTTGTATGATAGTACTATTAGAGCCTTGCAGACTAGTCATTAGTGTTTATTTGTTTTTGTTGGCCTTATCGGTCTTTCGATTAGTTGTTGATACCCTTGTTAGGGCCTTGTCGACCTCATCATGTATATATGTTTGTTGGTTGGTTGTTTTACGCTACAGGTTATCCTATTTTTACTTTATTGACCCTCTCTGAGGCCTTGTCAGCCCAGATGGTTATGTATACAGGTTATGATATTCAAATGGTACATTCGGGTCCTTCAGGAATCAGGTGTCGGCCACACACCCCAAAGTTTGGGTGTGACAGGAGTGGATTGGCAGATAGGTCTAAGATAGAGTGCACGAGACATATGATACAAAGATGAAAAATGGTGTTCAGTGGAGAGCCCAAACTCGCTTTAGCCTTCCTCATAATCTCTAGCAAAGTGTCTTGACTCATCACCTTGTCCTTACTCATAATTCCCTACTGTGTCTAAGTCCAAAATCATGGCTTACAAAGTCTTATTTTTCTTCATTAAGTGGCTTGTTATGTATTTTGTGATGCATTGGGTAGATTTGTATTCAACGTATGAATCAATAGAAGTATTTTATTTTTCATCCTTTGTCTTTTGTTGTGTCTTGAGTGATTTGTTATATGGTATTGTGTATGTTATAGTCCAGTGGCCATAGATTTAATATTATTACATTCACATAGGGCTTTTCAACACTACAGTCACTTTTTAATGATGCTAAAATGGGAAGAAACAATGTAATATTTATAACCCATGTATGCTAACCTTGTTCATCCTAGTTGTGTTCTGTCCAATCATTTTGACTTTGAGATGTTTTGCACGGGGTTATATAGTGGCATCACAGGAATGGGTTTATCATCATCAAAAAAGAGGAATTTGTTAGTATTAGCAAGAATGACATGTGGTAGTTCTGATGATTGACAAAGATAATGCACGAGGTGAATGAACCAGGTCAATACACATGTTCTATTAGATAGAAAATGTGGTACAGAGCTGAATAAATCAAAATCAGGGCATAAGTTTAATAAACTAGGTCGGAAAACATGTTTCTTTTCAGACACAACAGTGAGACAAATGTCATAGAACATATGCAAGGAACACGACCAACAACATATTCCAAACAAATCCTTGCAGCGACTAGGATTTATGTTATTTTTATGGAAAAGACTTGGCGTACAAGGCGGCAGGCTTCCACCAAACACCCGAAACTCCCCGGACACAAACCAAAAATGCTATCCCAAGGTAAACAATGCTACAATCTTGTTGATTCTCATTACATAAGGGTCTTTAGATAAAAATGACCGGATGGATCCTTACATCAGATACCAATTAAACAAACGTTTATCCTCGAACGGAGAGAAAGAAAGTATGAAGGACGACGAGTAACCAAGGAATCCTCGTCATAACCTCAAGAAGCCCCAACAAGCAAGAATTACACTTGTAGTACCGCTTGTTCACTGTATCCGTCAAGACTACCTTTAATTGTGTTCAAAGCCCAACTCTTTATTCCTTTATACCCGAAATTCTTTCACAACTGATCCTCGAATGTAAGCACTGTCTCCTTTCAATTTTCCTGATATAATCATAAATGTACCTCTATATGTGTTCGATTGAATCCATAATTATCACAATAATCACCACTATCATTTACTTGTAGCCACAACCATTGCCCAACTTGTACCGATAACGTAGTCTGGTTCTACTAGTCTTCCTATCCAACCATCAATGTTGTTCTTCACACCATGATTTCATAGAAATACATATATACATGCCACAAGCTCACTTTATGGCTTCCTTTCGCTAGAACAAAATCACTGCTTTATCTGAGAAAACTCTAAGCAATTTCATTCAAAAATTGATCTAATCCATGTCTGATTGTGCATGTTCATTCTCGTTAGTTTGTATCTCGAAGTTGAAACCACTTAGTCAAAATCCATTGCCTAATCCATCAAAAATCCACTGATCACTCTAAGACTTCACATAACCATTTGTACCTTCTTAATACATACCAAGTACCCGTGTAAACCATGGAACTTTGTGAATCATTGTCATCCGAGAAATATCGTCAATCCTATTTACAAACTTCAATGAGAAGTGGTAACACTGTCATACTTCCATTCTGAATCAAAATCTATTGAACCCTTATCGGTGGTTTACTAGACTATCATAAGTCCTCCAGTCAATATCACCATAGGCCACCCGACCTTAATTGAATAATTCTAAACCGATAATAAAAGTTCAAGTTCTAACCCATCGATAGCCACCCGAACGGATTCCAACATAACTGATAGGCTTTAAATAACATGAGGTGGCCTCTTAAATATCTTTTCTCATGAATAATCAAACATGTATCGTCATCCATGACTCAAAAAGTTGGATTATATCTGAGTCATTCACGTGGTACCGAAGAACTATACCTTATGATTGTAATCTTCATATTTCTCAACTTACACCTGATATGCAAATGTGAAAAAGTCCCATGAACTCTAATACATCGAACCCTCTTTGTACTTTCTCTTAGCTCGCCACAACTTTGAACATTTCAATATAAGGCTCATTGGCTCATTTACTACACCTCTACCCATCGAGTCGCTAATAGTAAGACCTCACTACTCTTTATCAATCTAGACGGTATCAAATCCCGCAACCCTCGCGCCTTACCAAATCCTAACATATCAGCCTTCAATTTCTGCACTTAGTTTGTGCAATTACTTCCAACTCCTTAATACCTGAAATACTCTTTATTGTCATTAATCAACAACACTTTACAAAGTCTACCACCAGTCACCAATCATGAACCCTATGGAAAGTCATAACACTTAGTCAATTACCATAGTCTTACTCTTCCGAGTGTACTAAATAACTTCCCTCAATTTGAAAGATGCAAAAATAATGCCATATGGTCCATATCTAACCCAAGAATCTCCATTGTTTCTAATCTGAATCATCCCCTATCTCGAAGAGACACCTCACTCATCCCAAATTAGCTCAAACATGCACTTATCGAATCCTTAAATTTCTACCTTTTCTTTCAATCACATTCCTCACTAACAATCGATCATTACTCAAACAAGTCCCAGGGTGTACTGAAATATCATAGGCCCCGTAAAATAACTGAACCAATCCTGGAATTAGTAGAACATTGCATACCCATCATAGAGAGTTTTTCTCGCCTCACTCAAACCTTTTAACTAAAATTTCCTCCCAGATCTGGCATATTCCGCGTAACATACTTTGTAAAATTCCTCGACTAGGTAAGGTATCGGCCCACTCAGGCTGCTCTGACTGACAATCATTTAGTACCCAAGCAATAACCCAAACCATCACTGAACAGGACCATAATCTAAAAGTTGATCCTTAATTACCGAACATATACTCCTGCTAACATTCTCATATAGTTTCATTGAAGTACGCCTGCCAAAAATCTCTAACCGAAATAATCTTCATTTTGTATTGGTTCATAAACTACTAACCCGATCCTCGATACCCAAAGCTTTTCACAACCAGAATTAGATCAAACCATCACCAATTTGTTACCGTAATATCCCTGTTGACCAACACCTTGTTCGAGAGTCTTATGTGATGCTTGCCCGCGAAGAACCAACCCTTACCTCATTTTGTCAAACCAGATCACATCCAACTTACCGTGTAATTTTTTCCCTATCCTTTGGTCAACATCCTAAGTCATTGTACCAGTAATGATAGAACTTCTCGGGTGATAACCTCTATATACCAAGCCCACAAATCTTATCCAAAAACTAGATACAACACCCGATAATTCTATAAGCTTCACTAGCCACGACTTTCCTTGCCACCTAGCCTAGAACATATAGTCATTTCCTGAAAGAACCCACCATCATTAGATCTTACCCTGCTACCTCACTTCTGTCAAGTCGAAGCCAAACTAAATCTTTCATAACTTATATGACTTCCACCCTCGTACACCTTGCAACTTATCCTAACAAGCACGTCAAATACCAAATTTTCCCTTCTTATAGCGGAGATTGATTCATCCAAATACTCTTTATTGCACCTCTGTATTTCCATTCCCACTTATCAAAGATATCACCAAACTGAGGGATCCCCAAACATAAACCCTAATTAAATACACCTTCAAATCATAGCTGAAGACTAAACATAGTCACGCATCCGTATCATGGTAGGAAATCTCATACTCTACCATGCAACTCTATATCGAGCCACTCACGCATGAATTTAAGAGTGTGTTACCACTATCAGTGATGGAATAGGAAGAAGAAGTTTCAGATACCAATTTGATTCAACTTAGCACGAAAGGAATGAAGGAAGTAATTTCTAGATGTCTCATAGCCTCTCCAAGATAAGTACGGACATCTCCGCACCAATCCGCAATACTCTACTAGACATTGCTCTTGTATTTAAGACTGTTTAACCTAAAGCTTTGATACTAACTTTGTCATGACCCCTTTTAGGAATCGTAGTGACACTTACACTTTCCCACCGGTAGGCGAATCACTTCCCATATGAACAGTACTAATAATTATATAAACGCAGAAATAATAAAATACTTATAAACCTTGTCTATCATAACATAAAAATGCGGAACATAAGTCTGAAAATCTAATACGACCCCCAAATGATCTGGTCAACAATACAAGAGCTCTAAACTGAATATAAAGTTTGAATACATGACAACATAGGCCAAATTCCTAAGCAATATAGTCTAAATATATGTACATGTCCCTTGGATAAATAAAAGATAGGAACGAGATAAGAGCATTCAAGGGTATGCCGGAAGGTAGCATCCTCACCCTGAATACTGATAATCAATTGGCCCATGCTCATACTCGAGGTCCTGGACTAGTAGAAAGAGTTATATTTGCATCCAAAAAGAATGCAACAAGTGTAGTATGAGCACACAATGTACCCCAGTAGGCATTATAAGCCAACAACTTCAGTAGGTTTCTATGATCAACAAGATAGTCCAAAATCCACTAACCACAATATAGTTTCACAGCGAGTACTCAGACTCATAAAGGTGTAACCACTCAACTCATTGCACAGATAACAAGCAATCTTAGCAACTAATCCGGTCCAATATAATCAATTTAATTATGCAAATCCATTTAATCAAGAAGTCATCCAAGTTTCAATACCAATCTGTATCACGTTACCAAAAAACAATTATTCACAGTATGAATGAATGTGTGAATGTTATGAATGCAATGCATATTTCAGGTACCTTTGATCTCTAGTATACATACGTTCAAATTCTAAGAACGACACACCCATAGGGGAGCCGCGAAGTCCATATACTCCTCCAAAAACTTTCAACGAAGCCCAGATCTTGGCTGAATAACTGTTGCAGTCGTGCAACTCCGTTCCCCGCATATCACCAATGTCTCAATGTTTCCATAATTTCATAAGTGTTCTTAGTTTTCCGATATCTTGGACCCATAGCATTTCCATACCACTTTCATATCAATATCTACAGAACCATAAGTGTATGAATGCAAATGTCAGTATAAGTCAAGAAATCATGATGTAATGAGATGCAAATAAGTATAGAGATGAATATCACATATTTTCAAGAATTCAATAACACATAATTACAAATCAGGATATCCTATCAAAATCATGTGTGATGAATAAACATAGAGTAGCAAGTATGGCGATAGCCCACATAATGCCGACAAGTCCAAATAAATAGCAATCAAAATAACCTCGACGCTAATTCCCCAAACCCATCATCACAGTTCAAAACTGGTACCCATTCAAACGTTCATCATAACCGTCTGAATGGGACTCCCAAACACGCCCAATACCCCTTAATATTTATTAATAATTATGTACTTCTATTGGAACCTAGTGAAAGTAAATCGTAGCCTACCTCAAATCCAAGCAATAGCCATGAACGGTCGACCTTCCACGCAATCCTTGCCCTTGTGAAGCCACTCATAGTAGTTGTAACCTAACACGTATATACTATACATTAATAAAAAGCTAATATATAATTCAAGGACATAGTCCTTAAACATATCAAGGATTCAAAAACTAACTCCGAGCCTATGTCATCAATATCCAAAATTTATTGCCCAAAAAGCATAAACACATATTAGATAATCATATCCTTAAGTTAATTAGAAACCTAAACTCATTTAGACCTTAAATTGCTCAATTTAAGAAAATCCCCAATTTTATAAACTCTAGAATTTCCCCCATTTCAAAAGGGTTTATATAATCAAATTAAAGGCTACAATATGATCATCTAACATATTCCATTACTAATTCACAATATCAAGGTAAACTAATCCACAAAACACCCTTAAATCAAAGTTTTTACTCTCTTATTCCACCCTGAAATCCTAAGAACTTATATTTCCCCCGAAACCAAGTCTAGAATAGGATTTAAAGGACCGAAATGATCAAGAGGGGGTGAAATTATACCTTAGATAAAGAACCCAGATAAACATTTAAATAAAATCTCCCCACACGTAGCTCTAGAACTGGATAGGAATTTTTTATGAAAATGATTTCGAGCTAGGTAATTTAATACACTGCTTGATCCAGCAATCTCGCTCCTACGGAATCGACTCAGCATGCGCGGTCTTCATTCATCAGACAAAATCTCACTAAGGCGCAGTCACTTGACACCTCGCCTCAGCGCAGAAGAGGACAACATCCCGCAGAGGCGCATTCACCTCTACGTGAAAACCTCCACTAAGGCGGAACCTTACCAAACTCTTAAGCCCCGCTTCTGCGAGCCAACCTCCATAGAGGTGGACCCGCAGGAGCAGACAACCCACTCGCTGGGGCAGACACCAGACACCAGCAACTTCGATTTTAACTCAAATTTCCATCAAACACCTTAAACACTCCCGAGACCCCTCAGACACAAACCAGACATGATCTCCCAAGGTAAATAGTGCTACAAAAATGCTTGCACGCTCGGATTTCCCATTTAACCGAGCTGAGACATACTTTTCTAAAGAATCGCCCAACTAACCAAATATCATAATTTTACAAATAGGGCCATAAAGTACATCAGATTGACTCAAGAAGTGAACCAATGACTTGACTAAGTCATAAATAACCCTCTGGGACTACCAAAATTGATGGAACCTAGAAACAAACCCATATACTTAAAAGTCAACCTTGAGTCAAACTAATCAACTCTAAGATTCTTATTTTGGGTTTTTCATTCGAAACTCAAATAAATAGATCTCGAGATCCGTGCCACCCATCCCTCCGCATCACAAACCCCACATAAAGTCTATGAGAAGGGTAAAATAGTCAAATAAGGATTTTAAACTAAAAACGACTAGACATGTCATTACATTCTCATGGTAGCAGAAGTGGCCTTCAGACAGGTAGGGGTGGTGCTCAATCCGACTGAGGTAATGGTGATGGAGGTACTCAGACTTCGAGTGATCGTGTTCATTTCTATACTTTCATAGGAAGAATTGAGGCAGAGGTCACTGATGCAGTCATCACAGGTCTTCTTTCAGTTTGCCATTATCCTACTATAATTTTGTTTGATTCAGGCTCTACCTATTCTTATATGTATACTTTTACTTTTCTTTGAGTTTAGATTTGATGTGTGATTCCCTAGCCATCCCTATTCATATTTCTACTCTTATTGAGGATTTCATAGTGGTAGATCGGGTATATATTTATTGTGTAGTTACTTTGATGGGGTATGATACCATGTCGACTTGAAAGTGTTGGATATGGTAGATTTTGATACTATTCTTGGGATGGATTGGTTATCCCCGTATCATGCGATCTTGAACCGTTATGCCAGGACAGTTACTTTAGCTATGTCAGGTATTCCTCGATTAGGATGGAAGGGTGCTCTTAGTCAATATCTGAAGAAGGTAATATCGTTCCTTAAGGCTCAGAAGATAATAGAGAAGGGTTGTTTCTCTTATTTGGATTATATTCGGGATACGAGTACGAAGACTCCTCTATTAGAGTCAATCCCGTGCTGAGAGAATTTCCAGAGGTCTTCCCTACAGATCTTTCTGGTGTTTTGCCCGACTGTGGAATTGACTTTTTTATTGATTTGGAGTCGGGCACTCATCCTATTTCTATTCTTCCATATCGGATGGCACCGGCCAAGTTAAGAGAGTTGAAGAAGTAATTACAGGATTTGTTAAGTAAGGGTTTCATTCGACCTAGTATTTATCCTTGGGGTGCTCCTGTGTTGTTAGTGAAGAGGAAGGATGGGTCTATGCGGATGTGTATTGATTATCGATAATTGAACAAGATAACAATCAATAAAAAGTATCTGATACCTTGCATTAATGACTTGTTTGATCAGCTTCAAGGTGCTTTGGTATTTTTCAAGATTGATTTGAATTCCGTGTATCACCAATTGAATATTATGGTGGAGGATGTCCCTAAGTCGGCTTTCTGGACTCTTTATGGGCATTGTGAGTTTTGGTAATGTCATTTGGGTTGACTAATATGCTCACAACCTTTATGGAGTTGATGAATGGGGTATACAAGCCTTACTTGGATTCATTCATGATTGTTTTCTTAGATGATATTTTAATCTACTCTCGTAGTAAGGAGGAGCACGAGCATCATTTGAGGATCGTGCTTGGTATTCTGAAGGAGAAATAACTTTATGCCAAATTTTTGAAGTGTGAGTTCTGGGTTAGTTCTGTGACATTCTTGGGGTATATGGTGACTAAGGATGGTATCATGGTAGATCCTAAGAAAATTGAGGTAGTTCGGGATTAGATTAGACCATCTTTGATCACTGAGGTTTGGAGTTTTTGTTGATCTCGCGAGTTATTATTGGCATTTTATGGAGGGTTTCATCCATTGCATACTCATTGACTAGATTAAATAATAAGGAAGTAGCATTTCAGTGCTCCGGGGAGTGTGAGGTGAGCTTTCAAAAGCTCAAGACTTTGTTATCGCTCTGATTTTGGCCTTACCAGTTGAGGGAGAGAGCTTTCCAATCTATTGTGATGCTTCTACAATAGGTCTAGGGTGTGTGTTAATGCAGAAATGGAAGGTGATAGTCTATGCTTCGAGGCAGTTGAAGGTACATGAGAAGAACTACCCCACTCATGAATTAGAGTAGGCGGCAATTATATTTTCTTTGAAGATTTGGAGGCGTTATCTTTATGGAGTGCATTGTAAAGTATTCAGGGATCATCGCAGTCTCTAGTACATATTCAACTAGAAATATCTTAATTTTAGATACCGTGGGAGGTTAGAGTTGCTTAAGGATTACGATATGACTATTCTTTATCACCCAGGCAAGGCTAATGTAGTGGCGGATGCCTTGAGTCAGAATGTGGTGAGTATGGGTAGTCTAGCTTTATTGCATATGGGAGAGAGTCCTTTGGCAATGATAAGCAGTCCTTGCCTAAACGGTTTATGAGACTTGATATTTCGGAGCCCAATAGAGTTCTAGCTTGTATGGAGGCACAGTCTTCCTTATTGGAGCAGATTAGGTCTCAGTAGTTTAATGATGTGAAGTTGTGTAGAATTCATGACAAGGTGTTGCGGGGAGACGCTAAGAAGGAAATTTTTTATGGTGATGGTGTTTTGAGGATCAAGGGTCAATTTTGTGTTCCTAGAGTGGGTGATTTGACTAGATTGATCATTGAGGAGGCTCACAGTTTGACGTATTCTATACACACGGGGGTTATAAAGATGTATCGTGACTTGAAACAACATTATTGGTGGTGTAGAATAAAGTGGAACATAGTGGAGTTTGTGTCTCGATATTTGAGTTGCCAGCAAGTGAAGTATGAGCATCAGAAACCTAGTGGTTTGATTTAGAGGATGTACATACCCAGTGAAAGTGGGAGCGGATCGCAACGAACTTCATGGTAGGATCGTCGCGCACTTTAGGAAAGTTTGATGCTATTTGAGTTATTGTGAATAGGTTGACTAATTCTGCACACTTCATTTTTGTTCAGAGTACCTACAATTCATAGAAGGTGGCCAAGATCTACAATCGAGAGATAGTTCGTTTGCCTGGAGTGCCCATTTCTATCATTCCAAATAGAAGTACGCAGTTTACATCTTATTTCTAGTGGTCTATACATAATGAATTGGGTACCATAGTGGATCTTAGTACAGATTTCCACCCTCAGACCGATGGTTAGTTCGAGCGGACTATTCAGGTTCTCGAAGATATATTGCGAGATTGTGTGATTGACTTTGATGGTCATTGGTACAAGTTTCTACCCTTGGTGGAGTTTGGGTACAACAATAGTTATCATTCGAGTATCGAGATGGCGTCATTTGAGGCTTTGTATAATAGGAGGTGTCATTCTCTGATAGGTTGGTTTGATGCCTTCGAGGTTAGGCCTTGGGGTATTGATTTATTGAGAGATTTCTTAGATAAGGTCAAGTTGATTTAGGAATGACTTCTCACAACTCAGAGTAGACAAAAGATTTATGCTGATTGGAAGATGGGTGATCTAGAGTTATGGTTGGGGAGCGAGTTCTGTTGAAGGTTTCACCCATAAAGGGTGTGATGAGATTTAGGAAGAAGGGAAAGTTGAGCTTGAGGTATATTGGGCCTTTTAAGATTATTCAAGAGAGTTGGTGAAGTGGCTTGTGAGTTGGCCTTACTTCCTGGGTTATCGAGTGTGCATCCAGAGTTTCATGTTTCAATGCTGAAAAAGTACTATTCGGATGGTTCTCATATGATTCAGTGGGATTCGTTGATGCTTGATTAGAATTTAGCCTTTGAGGATGAGCCTATAGTTATTTTGGACAGGCAGTTTTGAAATTTGAGGTCGAAAGAGATAGCTTCAGTGAAAGTGCAATGGAGAAATCATCCAGTTGACTAATCCACCTGGGAGACTATCTGATATACGGGTCAGATATCCCAAGCTTTCTGAGAGTCCGAGTATGTCTTTTTCTTTACCGTTCGAGGATGAACATTTATTTAAGTAGTATCTGATGTAACGACTCGCATAGTCATTTTATATTTTTTACCTAGAAATCCCTAAAATACCATTTTCGAGACTTGACTTACGTGTTTATGACTTGCGGGGATGGGTGTCATGGTTTCCGAGGCTATTAGGAGAGTTTCGAATTGATTTTCGCAAGTTTAGAAGTTTCTAAGTTAAAGGAATAAAGAAGTTTGACTTATACTTGACTTTTGGGTAAACACATTATTTTCGGGGTTTCATCTATTCCATTAGGTCCGGAATGTCATTTAAGACTTAGTTGAACCTTTGGTTCATGTCCCAAGGCAATCGGGTGTGTTTTGGGTAGTTGGTTGAGAAATATTAATTTCATAGTTTAAGAGTTGACTTTGATCAACATCGGGTCAAGGAGATCTTTTCTGGGAATTCTGAGTGCGCAAGCAAGTCCGAAACTTATTTGTGACAGAAATGCATATTTGGTTTGTGTCTCAGTGATTCTGAATGAGTTCTGAGTGTTGGATTGGAATTTAGTGAAAAATCAGATTTTCTGGTTCAGCTGTCTTCTAGTGTGGTCGCATTTGCGATGACCACGCAGTAGTTGCGATTTGCGAGTCTCTGGTCACATTTGCGAGATTTGGGAAGTGTCAGGCATGCCCGCATTTGCGAGCTGCGTGTCATATTTGCGGAGACCGCATTTCACTTCCTTAAACTCATTTTAGAAACTATAGAGCTTGGATTAGAGAGAATTCAAGAGCCAAATTCAGTTTCCCTCTTTTGGGTAAGATTCTAAACTCAATCTTATTGATTATTAATTATTTCCTCCATTATTTCATGATTCTTTCCATGATTTCATAGTAGTAAATAAGGGCTTTCATGAACTTAAGGTTTAGCTTCAAATAGTGAATTTGATGGCTCAAATGTGATTAGAACTTCATGATTTTCAGGATACGGACTAGACTATGGTAAGATGATTTTTTATTAAAATTTTTGTTTTGCACTTTTGGGCCAGGGGTCACCTTGTTGGATTCATTTTGGGTTATTGGTTAAAATAGCAACATGGGTGTTGTTGGATTCGTATAACCTCGTCGAATACTATTTTGAACATGATGAACTCATTTTCACAATAAAATTACCATTTTGACCTTTGAGGTTTGTGACGCTGGGTGACTTTTTCACCCGAATTCCTTTTATAGCTTTATGAGCGTCGTTAGACTCGTATTCTTATGTAGAAATTGTGATTGAACAGATAGGGTTCATTTGGAAGCTAAAAGAAAAGTCAAGGCTATGGAGTGACTCTTTCAATTAGATGCAGGCAAGTTGAGACTTACTAGACCCTTATGCAATATTTTGTGTTGGTGTAATTAAATAAGGGCATAATGGGGAATTGGGGGTTCCGTACTCGTGGGGTGACGAGCACCTGTGCAGGTACTGGTGTACACATAAGGGTAATTAAAATGCAAAGTAGTTATACTTGTGACGGAAACTATGTGTTTAGACTTCAGGCCTCAAAGAGTGGTGTGTAAATCCACTTAACTTGGTATGACTACTGTTTACTTGGGCTATGTTAGCCATGATAGATTCCCTGATTTATAACTTGTCATGCATTCATCACTCTGCATCTCGTCTAAGTTATGGAAAATGACTTATCTTGATAAATTGAATTGATATTATGTATCTGCATGGTGTACGCATATTCATTACATACATTCATGATATTATTGACATCTGATTGATAAGGTACAGAAAAGGGGCTTTAAAAGCCGAGTATTTGGATATGGTACATGAAAAAGAGTGATGATGATGATATTACATCCTCAAAGCTGGGACCCGATGGAAAATGATTTCGGTTGGGTATATGGACCTCATGAGTCCCCATGGATAATGCGTAACCTACTTCAGGAGTGTGCGTATGCCAAGTGCATATGGTCATTTCATAGCATACATTTCACTTGCATTGCATATTATTTATTCTTGTTGATGTGAATTTCATGTCATATGTGCTCGATTGATATAAAGGTCCAATATTTATGGTCATACACATTTAATAAGGAAAGAAAGATAGAATCTTTACAGCTTATTTAATGAAACTATGAAACCTTTTATGGGTTTAGATGTCCTAATTGGGTATAGGTTGGAACTTTATGGCTATACTTAGCTCTCTTGAGTTAAATATTGAAACTTTATGATGATTCTCGGTAAAGTGATGATCTTTGTGGTTGACTTAGTCGTAGAATATTTATTTACAAGGTTAAATTGCTTATAATCTTTGTACATTGACTAACTAAGCAATAAGAAAAGTATCGAAAGTACCAACCATCGACACTGTTAGAGTCAGGATCGGTCAATGATGTTGTTGGATACACGTACTTTATGTACTCACTCTACACTTGTTGCACCTTCTGTGTGTAAATATAAATTCGAGCGCGAGTTGAGCATCGAGGTCTATGTGCTTATTGGAGGGCACTAATCTAGAGTCCAGGGTGAGCTGCCCAGGTCTTCCCAGCACTGTATTCCTCTCTATCTTTTATTTTTTGTCTTTATTTTTACTTCAGACAGTATTATATTAGCCTTCAAGACTTGTAATCGTATTTTAGAAAGCTCTTATACTTATGACTTCCATGTTTTGGGGAGTATTGACTTAGATTTTCTCTTGTTCACTTTTTTCATGTATTCGACTTGCATGTTTTGGGGTTCGCCTACGGATTCAGGATAGCTGTCTCAGTCAACAAATAGGATTTTGGGTCGTGACATACCCCAATCACAAATTTTTAGAATCATACTATCCATCATCTAGTATCCAAAGCATGGCATTGAGATCAGACTATACAATTGAAATAGCACAAATACCCATAACATGGCACCAGTATCCTATACAAGTACTCATCATCTCACAAGTATCGGGACCCTCTTAACAACCCATTACACCCTCTTACTTATTTCATTGCACCAACCATGAAGCTTTAAATAAGGTCGTAAGTCTCAACTTGTCAGATTTAGAAGTCTGATGGTCACAATGAAGCTTTTCGAAGAGCCTCTGAATAGTCCAAATCTATTCATATACAGAAAATACATTAACACATAAATCTGTACAAACCCTTATTGTTATATGGAAGTTTCTGATCTAAAAAGTCACCTAAAATAGGATTTTGAGCCTCGAATGGAAAAATAGGAAAACAATCCAAAAATTAGTTTACCCCAGGTTTATGGAGGCTAGATATCAAATATCAACTAAATCCAACATAAATTCCATGATCAATTGGAGAAATCTCCATCTTCAACCTAGGGTTTGAAATCTCCAATTTCAAGTGTCAAATCATAATTCCTAACATGGAAATTCTTAATAATCGATGATATAATCTTAAAAGAGAGTTAGAAACTTACCCACTTGATGAATCCTGCAAAATCTCTCCAAAATCACATTAGACCGAGCTCCCAAGTCCCAAATATGAAAATAAAAATGCCCAAGTCGAAATGGGAATTAAATCCCTATTTCGGCCCAGTGATCACCACAGAAGAGGCCCTTTTCCCTCACCTGCGGGCCTGAATCTGCGGCCCAAGCCTTCTAGGTGTGAGATCCACTAATTTAGCCCAAGATCATAGGTGCGGCCCAAGGCGCGCAGATGTGGCCCCAACCCTGTGACAATTTCATGCCAAAGCGGCCAGGCCCCCCCTAAGCCAAATCTCGCAAATGCGACCCACCTTGCGCAGGTGTGGCTCTGCAGGTGCGGGGCGACCCAAAGCTTGCAGAAGCGAGACACTAGAACCAGCAACTCCAAGTCTTGTTCCAAACTTTGGTTCAACCCCCGAGACTTCCCGGACACAAACCAAATATGCAAACCAATCCTAAAACATACAATAAACTTGTTCGCACACTCAAAATAATCATACGAGGTCGTCTTGACCCGTTGTTTATGTGGTCAACTCGAATTCACTTTAAAGGCTAGATTTCCAACCAAGAGTCCAAAATACCTATGATTCCCTCAAGAACCGAATTAATGACTCGACTAAGTCATAAATGACATTTCGGACATAATGCAATCGATGAAACTTCAAAAAAAACTTGTCTACCCCTAATGTTGACTTTAGTCAACCCAAATTCTTCTTTAACTTAAAAACCTTCGAAAATTCACTTTCTTATCCGAATCTCACCCAAATCACTCGGGACACGTTCAAACCATCCATCTAAGTCAAAAGTACATTTCGAATCTAAGAAACCATCGAAATTCAATTTCGAGCGTGTTTACCCAAAAGTTAACTTTTAGTCAAACTTTTTCAACTTAGAACTTCCAAAATTCAAAATATAAATTCTTCCATTATTTTTACCTGATTGCCTCGAAAATTGCATCACTCATCCCTACAAGTCAAATATATGAAAATAAAACTAGGGAAAAGGTCATTTAAGAAAAAATTAAGCAAAATATCCAAAACGACCTAATGGATATTTACAATTATCTAGAATTAAAAGTTTGAATAAAGGATCATAACAAGCAATAAGAATTTATTTTTTTGAGGTACATTGTTAGTGGTTCATCAGCAATAGGAAATTTCATGAAAACAATTTATATGTTGTTCTCGTAAACATCTCTATATTAAACATATTGAAGACATTCATATGTAAAATTGATGAGATTAGAACACTTCATACTAATAGGTTATTCGAATATATAAGATAAAACATAAATATGACTAAAATATTTACATCTTAAACTATAAAATCTTAGTGATGTTCCATGTTGTATGTATACAGTGAAATCCGGCATGACACGTGGCAAGATTAGAACAGGAGTTCGAGGTAAATAAAAGAACTTGATATCAGATATATCATAACCAGGACAAGGTAACAGTCGAGGTCCGGAGATATTATGGGCGTATAGAACGACACCAAAAGATAGCACTGGGGAAACACCACTTTCCTTGGTTTACGGTGCAGAAGCTTTAATTCCTGTGAAAGTTGGGGAGCCAAGCTTGAGATTCAGTCTTTCAACTGTAGAGGCAAATAATAAGGCTATGGAGGTTAAGCTCGACTTAACAGAAGAACACTGAGAGTTAGCATTACTACGGCTGGTTGCTCAGAAGCAAAGGATGGAAATATATTATAACCGGCGGACGAATCTTAGGCACTTTTAAAATGGGGACTTGATTCTATGAAAAGTAACCCCTAATAATAAAATACCAAAGAAAGAAAGTTAGGTCCGAATTGGGAGAAACCCTATAAAGTATCAGGAATAACCGGTAAAGACTCGTATCAACTAGAAGTAGAAAACAGATAGAAATTGCCGAACAATTGGAACATCAGCCATTGGAAGCTGTATTATTGCTAAGGTATGTATTAGTTAATTGGTTAAGTTACATGTATTTCGAAGTTACTAACTTTTGCAGGAAGGTAACCGGAATTACAAGATGTTATTCGAATAATTAGAACTAGGACTGAAAATAAATGTTGCACTCTTTTTCCCTTCGTCCGGTTTTTATCTCGAAAAGGGTTTTTTCCGAAAAGTTTTTAGTGAGGCAATAATGTAAAGAGTGTTACTAAGGAAGAGGTATGAATTAGTATCAGACAACAACATTGGGGACTGCTCGGCAGTTGGAGATTAAAATAGTATTTGAGTTTTTATACTTCAAACACAAACACTAAGGGAATACCCTCGGATGAGAGTCGAAGGCAAAGTTTGCAGTTGTTTCGTAGATGTTCAGTTGCTTCGTAGATGTTGCTATTGAACTAACTTGTTGAAACTTTTCCATACGTTTGTAAGGGTAAAGATTGAATGAATCTTGCCCAAGTACTAGTGTTTATGTTGTAGGAAAAGAGTTATGTAAAGGCAAAAAATATCAAATGAATCTTGCCCATTTGTTGTTCCGAGTAAGGCATAAATGAAATATCAAAGTTTGCCCCTGAAATTTTATCTTCGAGTTTTTATTTATAATATTTCTTCGGGTTAAGATTACTGAAAGCGTTAAGCCTCCGAGCCAAAATTGTTAAATCTTTAACTGGGAATTGTTGTCGATAAAAGAAGCTGAAACAAAATGGTTAAGGTTCCAAAGCATGTTTTTAAAGGCAAAAGATTGGATGAATCTAGCATATTATGAGACGTTGAGTCATCTCAAAGTTGAGAACGAATAAAGTTCTAACAATTATGCCCGAAATGAATAAGAGACGTCTTATTTATAAGTATAAAAATAAGGCCCTTATATTTTAGACATCAAGTGATCTAAAACCAGAAGAACTTTTTCCCGGTATAAAGCAAACCAAGTGAATGTTTGTTAAAGATTATCTAAAATCTAGAGCCAAAAGAACTTTGCATGATTTAGATCAAGTTTGTTTTGTTAATATGGTGTGTTACGTTACAGCCAAAATTGTCTGCACTTGCAGCCCAAAATGAACACTACATAATATTAAAAAAGTAGGAAAGAAAAATATGGACAACTTGAGGAAGCAATAAGCATATTCTTCACCAAAACTCCAATAGATAAATTAATAGAGGGATCAAAACAGAGATGCATATGACCATTCTTCCAGAATTTCAATCGGTTTTAGTAATTAGTACATAGTATCACAATAAAGAATAGAAGCTAGTGGGGTAGTAAATTTTAAAACATTTAAGTTTTTGTTAAGAGTCTCACATCGGATATGGAATGGGAACATGGACTCCTTATATGGACTTGGACAATCCTCACCCTACAAGCTAGCTTTTGGGGTTGAGTTAGGCCCAAGATCCATTCTTTACATGGTATCAGAGCCAGGCTCATTCCAATTATTTGTCCACCGATGTTGGGCCCCCAAATTATATTATCCACGCTCCAGTTAACAAGTTCTGGGCATGCGGGGGAGTGTTAAGAGTCACACATCAGACATGGAATGGGAACATAGACTCCTTATATGGACTTGGACAATCCTCACCCTACAAGCTAACTTTTGGGGTTGAGTTAGGCCCAAGATCCATTCTTTACAGTTTTAACATTAAAGAGTAGGAATGAATGGAGGAGTAGTAATTGTGATATTTATTCTTGTACAATAAAAAATTAGAACAATAGAGAAAATTAAAAAAAATATAAAATATAGAATTATTGGCCAAAGAGAGGTGTCACATCACTTTTTATATTCCTAGATTTATTATACCGAACCACTCTCTGTAATTTAGTATTTCGAATGCAGTATCCAGCTTTTCACTCTTCTTCACTACTCTCTGCAACTTTCTAGGAACCATCTTTCCTTGGGTGATCTTCTCAATTCTTTCGGGCTTCTCTGACTTTACCCATTTGAGATTTTTCTTCACGAATTCTGTCTTTTTTTTATTTTAACCTCTGCTTGCTACATGTTAAGAGTCTCACATCGAAAATAGAATGGAAATATGGACTGGGACAATCCTCACCCTACAAGCTAGTTTTTTGGGTTGAGTTAGGCCCAAGATCCATTCTTTACATGGTATCAAAGCCACGCTCATTCCAATTCTATGTTCACTGATATTGGGTTCCCAAAATTATGTCATCCACGCTCCAGTTAATGGGATCTGGACGTGCGGGGGAGTGTTAAGAGTCCCACATCGGAAATGGAATGGGAACATGGACTCCTTATACGGACTTGGACAATCTTCACCCTACAAGCTAGCTTTTTGGGTTGAGTTAGGCCCAAGATTCATTCTTTACACTACAATCTTTCAGCCTATACTGTGATTGCTAAGTCTGGTAAGGTTTCTCCACAATTGTATAATAATGTATATGGGTATATAAACATCTTTTATACGCTATTATAAAAGATTGATACATCGTTTATGGGTATTTGATGGATTTTTTGCTTTTTTCTTCTTCTTTTCTATGGCGATTTTAGTGTTGAAATTGAGGTTTAATGGTGGCTAAAGATATTTTCTACTATAAACATATATTATCGTTATTTATAATAATGTATATGTGTGTGTATATATAATATAGATACATTGTTAATCATTATATATATATGTGTGTATATTGTATAAATATGTATAATTGTGTATAGTTTGATATAATTATGTATATACCAGGGTATAAGAATATATATAAAGGTAAAATTGATATTTTTTGTGTTGTCAATGTTCAAGAAAAGGACAAGCAGAAGCTTATTTATCTCTAGCGAGGTTTAATTTAAACTCATCAATTAGTTGTATTTTCTTGCATATTAATTCCCAAGGAACAATTTTATTTTTTGTTTATTTATTTGTTGTTGGGGGTTAGAGGCTTTTGCAGTAAGAAGTATGTTAATTTAGAAAGATTCAAGATAAATGTTTGGAATACTGTTATTGAAGGTTGATGGTAATGGCTTAAACATGTATTCTCAAATAGGGAGAAACCTCCTTTTTCAAATCTTCATTCTCTTCGAGACAAAAGCGGAAACCTTCCCCGGTCAGAACAGATGCCTGTGAAGTATATCTTGTGCAAACTAGGAGACTTCTTTCATTTTCTCCTAACCTGGTTAGACGTATGCATTCCTTCATTAATCATACACTTCCAGGAGACTTCTTTCATTTTCTACTTGTCAGACTCTGATATATAAGGCCTTAGATAACTCGCAACCCCAACAGGCCGAGATAGGAAATTAATGTCTTCGGGGAAGGAGAGGGTTGTATCCTCAACTTATTCGGATCTACGCTTGGGGCCGGGAATATATCCACCAGTTTGGCCCGAGAAGATGAGTGATACCTTGGAGTCCGGGATGACGAAGAGAGTCTATGCGGAATCGATAGGTGTGCAAATTCGAAGGTATTCACTGGAGGCACCGGATTCGCAGTGTTCTCAACTTTTCCAAAGAGATGATCAAAGTCATCTTGCCCCAAGCTGGGGAGGGGATTTGATGTTTCAGGATGAGGATTGAATTCCTCGACCTCTTTAATGGAACCTCCTCATCTGTTGCCTCATCATCATCTTCTATAATGATGGGAGGTTGTTCAGTAAGAGGTGCCACGGTGTCATCAACAGTAGGGGTTTCCTTAATTCCGGAATGGCCACCTTCTTCTGAGTTACTTTTTCTTTTTGATAGAACCGAGGGGAGGATGGCACTGAGGGTGATTTTGTTGCTTTCTTCTTTTTTAGTACTTGGGTAATACAACGAGCAAAAACTGCTGGATCAAGCACCGGGTGGCCAATGTTGTCTTCGGGAGAGAGGATCCTTTTGGCAGACCTATTCATTAGAAGTGAAAATGCAATGAAAATTTGTGTATGAACAAAAGAGTAATGAACAAAGAAAGAATTTGAAGAACAAGTCCGGAAAATACTAACCGTGAGTTTTTGCTTTCCATTGGTGTTTGAAAATGATTCTCCATGAGATATTTGTATGATGAGATGCTTAAAATCCCTTGAACCCACTCATGGATGGTCGTGATAGAAGTCAGGATCCAAGGGGTAGCTGCAGAAAGGAAGAATCTTTAAACAAAACAAATCAAAGGAGATGTAAAGAAGCAAGAAGAAGAGTTATACTTACGGATTACGTTTCATGTCTCCAAAAAGGGCATATACTCTCCCGGAATAATCTTAATAGTAGGAACTGCTACGAAACACTCCATCCAACCTCGGTCGTGATCTTCATCGGTGCTGGAGAGAATGGAAAATTTTCCTTGCTTGGATATGATAATAACTCCTCCGCAGAAAAAAAATTAGAATGTATAAAGGGATCAAATGCTCCAAAGTAAATTCAAGATTGGATGCTTTAGCCAGAACCCGAAGGCAAGCAATTTCCCTCCAAACTAACAGACCAACTTGTGCAAAACACACTTTGTAAGTCTTGCACAGGTCCAAGATCACTTGGTCTATCAGAGGATCAAACCCGAGTGTAAAGGGTAGGTGTAAACGTTGGAATATCCCGACCACGGAGTGGTGATGTCATTATTAGGTCCAGGGACAATAATCTTGGAAAGATTCTGCCATCCGCACTAAACTCGAACTTTTCCTAGAATGGAATCAGTGATAGAAGTTGGATAGTTTTTTGTCATTTCACCCTGGTCACTTTTGGAGGTGGCGGAATGAACGGCGAATTCATTATCAAAACTAAAAGTTAAAAGAAGTATGTTAAAATCTCTGGGTTCAGTTGGAGACTGAGACCCTGAAGATTCGCCAGCGTCAGTGGCTCCGGCGGTTGCCGATGGAGAATAAGGAGAATGAGAGGAGTTTCTCGCATCGGGAAAAGTAGAATATGCGAGAAATGTAGAACGGGTGGAAGATTTGGCCATGTTGACAAAATAAAAAGACAAGATTCGGACAATTCAGATGAGCGAAAAGAGATTGAAGGAAGAACATAGAAGGAGATTCGTTTACAAGATGAACAAGAGTAGGGGTTTGAGAAGAAAATTGTAGCAGAAGAATGAATTGAAGGAGAGAATAAGGATTTTATAGTTCAAAAAGGCCATCATTGTGAAAACGTTTCGGAATAAGAACCAATTCGATGGTCTAATCATAGAATGACGTGTGTCCGAAATTTCAGAAAGATAGGATGTGAGTCAGAATTTGGAGAAGAGGAAATGTTTCATTTTCTCAGCTTTTTTTAAATAATTGGAAAAGAAACTTCTAGACGAAGATAACAAAATGATCATTTCCACTTCTCATCACTACAATAAACTTAGATTCAAGAAGTGTGGGAACTATCTGTATACGGTGAATTCTGATATGGCACATGGAAAAATTAGAACAACAGTTCGAGGTAAATAGATAAACTTGATATCGGATATGAGTCATGATCGGGACAAGGTAGCAGTTGAGGTAAACCCGGATACGACTAAGCCAGTTGACGCCGAGTGAAGTTTTGAAGGTACCCAACGTATATCTGATCTGGATATGGCACCAACCGTTACTCTTTAATCATTAAGTAGTCATTATTAGCATTAATGACATTTAATTTAAGAGGAATTTTCGATATTAATGCCATATTTTCATAGCTATAAAAGGAGTCCAGCCTTCATGTTGGAAGGGCATTCAATTCCATAAGAACTTTTGCACTCATAATTCCATACGGTCACGTGCGTTGCATAAAAGGAGTCTAGTAATTTAATTTTTAGTTTAAGTGTTTTCCACTTTTAATATAACTAGTTTCTGATCACGTGCGTTGCATGTGTATCCTATGTTAATCGATATCAATCTTTTTAAAATCAAGAAAATATCGTTAAAACATATGTATTGGGTATAATTTAAAGGGAAAAGAAGTGCGAACTCATAATGATGAAGGATAATCATATTTCTAGAATATGTATTTCATGTTGAAATTTCAAAAATTAGATTCTTACTAAAACACTCTTATTATTTTCTCCTATAAATTTAAAGTGCTCTAATGGAAAAAGGGAAAGGACATAAAGAAAAAAAAACTAAATTCACAAAAGAGTCTATCAGCTTCATGCAAATTTTTTTACAAAACTTGTGATTCCTCAACTAACATTGATTTGAGAGATAGAAGAAAAGAAGGAAAGCAGTGAAAGAGATGGAAGACAACATAAGAGAAAGAAGGGAGAAGAGAGAAGAGAAATGTGAGAGAGATGATGGTTCGAGAGAGGTCAGAAAATGATCTCTCTTTCCATTATGAGGAAAATGAAGTTATGTTACAATAGGAGTGTACAGTTTTCTATATATACATACACACACACTAACCACATCTAATCACATAACTAATTATGTAATTAACTTCTAAACAACCTCTTAACAACACTAACAAACTCTTAACCACCTTCAATTACTAAATATCTTTTATCCCCTACATTGATTATCTATGGAACAATAGTACACTCTCCCAATGCTTCCACACACACACACACACACCCCCCCCCCCCCCCCCTCAAGCTAGGAGATATGAAGATATTCTTCATTCCTAGTTTGGATAACAAGTGAAGATGTTACAGTCGACCAAGAGCTTTTGTAAGCAAATCAGCAGGTTGATCATTGGAGGCCAAGAACACAGTATTGATCAACCCCTTTTGTATATGTTCTCTGATGAAGTGGCAATCTATGTCAATATGCTTTGTTCTCTCATGAAAGACTGGATTGGCAGCAATTTGAATGGCAGACTTACTGTCTGTGTATATTGATACTGGCTTCTGAACTTCAACACCAAGTTCCTGAAACAACCCTGCCAGCCATATCACCTCTGCAACAGAAGATGCTATAGCTCTATATTCAGCCTCAGCTGAGCTCCTAGATAATGTATCTTACTTCTTAGACTTCCAAGATATTGGTGATAGACCATACTTCACCAAGTAGCCAGTGACTAATCTTCTACTGTTAAAACAGGCACTCCAATCTGCATCACAAAACACCCTGAGTTGAGGGGTACTGGAACTGAATAGAAGAATTCCCAAACCTGGAGCATGTTTGATATATCTTACCAGCTTTAGTCCAGCTTCCATATGTGATGTTTTAGGAGCATGCATGAATTGGCTCAAACAATGTACTGCAAATGCTATATCAGGTCTGGTAGTGGTTAAGTATAACAGTATATCAACCATCCTTCTATAGCTACTTGGATCTGGTAGGAGTGTATCAAAGTGTACTGATTCTGAACCGGAAGTAGATGCAACATGGATATCAAAATCAGCAGTAGTAAACTTTACATTCACATCCATAGGTGAAAAAGTAGGCTTGGCCCCTGCCAGTCCTATATCAAAAATTAATTCCAATGCATATTTTCTTTTGTGCATAAGAATTCCTTGAGAATTTCTTGCAAATTCTATTCCAAGGAAATATTTCAGTTCACCCAGATCTTTTATTTTAAAAGCTGATTGTAGTGCTTCCTTAGTGGACTCAATGAGGACTTGATCATTTCCAGTAAGCAATAGATTATCAACATACACCAGCACTATCACAATACTATCAACATTCCTTTTAGTAAACAATGAGTAATCTATGTGACTCTGCTGGAAGCCAGAAGAAATAAGAGCCTCAGTCAATTTAATATTCCATTGTCTTGATGCGTGCTTCAAGCAATATACTGACTTTAACAGCTTGCACATTTGTGTCCTTCCTCCTTTAGTCCCAAAACCTTCAGGAACTGTCATATAGACTTCCTAAAAAAGATCACCCTGCAGGAAAGCATTGTAAACATCCATCTGTTGTATCACCCAATGTTTTGCTTCTGCAATTGAAACTACTGCCCTCACAATGCTCATTTTTACCACTGGTGAAAATTTCTCTTAGTAGTCAAGTCCTTCCTTTTGATTATACCCATTTGCTACCAGTCTAGCTTTGAATCTTTCCACCTCACCTGTGGCTTTGTATTTAATTTTATACACCCATCTGCAACTAATGGCCTTCTTCCCTTCTGGTAATGCAACTAGCTTCCATGTTCCATTGTCCTCTAGGGCTTTGATCTCAGTCTTCATAGCTTCTACCTATCTCTTATCCTTTACAGCTTCTGAGTAATTCTGTGGTTCAGTGTCCTGAGAAACCTTGGCCACAAAACTCTGTTACTAAAATGACAATCATGTGTAGTTAACAACATTAGATATAGAATACAACCAATTAGAGATGCCATGTTTAGTAATATAGTCTTTGTGCTAGATAGGAGGTCTGCTAATTCTTGCAGACCTTCTAGTATCATTTTTTGTATTTGTTCCAGGACAATCATAAGTATCATATGTGTGATGACTCTCATAACCATGACTAGAATAATGATATGTGTGTTGACTCTCCCCTGGTATACCAACATTTTGTACTCCATCTTGTGCATTTACTTCGTCTTGTGCATTTTGACATGTATCTGTAGATTCTTGAACTCCCTGATCTATATTTTAGTGATGAACCAGAACCAAATTATCATAACAAAAGTGTTCATGTGATTTGATATGATCAATTCCTCCATCTATACCTCCTTTGAAAGAAAATATTATCTCCATGAAAATCACATCCCCGCTCATAAAAATGTTCTATTTTCCAGGTCATAAAGTTTATAACCATTTTGTACAACTCCATAACCAAGTAACGCTGCCTTCACAGCTCTAGGACTAAATTTGTCTTGGTTAGTTAAAACAGTTGCAAAACATAGACAACCTATCACTCTTAGGTGATTACGTGATGGTGTTCTTTTATACAATATTTCAAATGGTGACTTATTCTTTATTGCAGTAGATGGGATTCTATTTATGACATATACATCATCCTCTACACATAAACCCCAAAATCTATCTGGCAATCCACCCAGTATTTTAATAGCTCTTGTTGTTTCCAGTATGTATCTATGTTTCCTTTTCACAACACCATTTTGTTGTGGTGTGTGTGGACAAGAACTTTCATGTACTACACCATGTTGTAAGAACAGCTCCTTACAATTGTGATTAAAACACTATGTGTCATTATCAAATCTCACCTTCTGTATTCTGAATTGAAATTGAGTGTTAATCTCAACAAAGAAATTTTTGAGCAGTGTTGAAACATCAGACTTCAATCTCATTAAGAAGATCCAGGTCCATCTAGAATAGTCATCCACAATAGTCAAGAAATACCTCATTCCATTATATGTTTCAATCTTATAGGGTCCCCATACATCCATATGTAACAATTGGAAGGGCCTTGATGCTCTACTATTACTAACAGGAAAAGGGATCCTAGTTTGTCTAGCTAGGGGACATACTTCACAATTATTCAAAGTAGAAATAGCAGTATCTTTTAGGAGACATAAGATTTTTCTCAACACACTCATAGGCACATGGCACAACCTCTGGTGCCAGACTATTGCATCTACATGTTGAGATACTGACAAATAGTTGTTCAATTCATTTCCTTTATTCTGAGTATCTGAACACAGTATGTACAATCTTTTTTCCTCATTACCAACCCCCTCACCTTCCCAGATAAGAGATCCTGAAACACACAACATGTAGGAAAGAAAGTGACACTGCAATTTAGTTCTTTTGTTACTTTTGACACTGACATCAAATTGAATTTGAATGTTGGCACACATAAGACATTTCTAAGAACATCACCTCCTCCTAGGTGATGGTCACTAACACATGAGATCTTCGCAAAATCTCCAGTAGGCAACTGCACCTTTCCTGTTCCCTCTGTCAATTGTTTACCATGTAAATGTTTCTGAACACTAATCATATGATTAGTAGCACATGTATCTACAATCCATTTCAAGATTTCCTTTGAACCAAAAACACACTTACCTGCCAAATTTGCACTGATTCCAGTATTTTTCTGATTGTTAAGCAGGTTGATAAGTTGTTGGTGTTGTTTAGATGTAAGTTGAACAGATGTCTGCATTCTCTGATCATGATTGTGCTCCATGGATGATTGTGTGCTATGTTGCTGCGTGAACTTTGATCCAAAGCTCTGGTTCATGCCATACTGTGCCACATTTTCCTGTCCAGTATCTTCAAATAATGAATTCCCTCCAGTCACCACATATGCTTTCTTGGCCTTGCTACTTTTAAAATCATCAGGATATCCAATGAGCTTATAGATTTCATCATGCATGTGTCCTGTTTTATGAAAAAAATCACACTTCATAAGTTTGAAATAATCCACCTTCCAATGTCCTTTCATATGACAGAAGTCACACACAACATTGGGATTGTATGGCTTCTTCTGTTTCATTCCTCCATTCCCATTTCTACCATTTCTATTGTCAGCTGTGAACATAGCAGATGATTCAAATTGCTCCTGCACTATTCTACTTGTGCCTGCCACCATCCTTTAGCTTTCTTCTTGATTGATCATAGCATACACTTGGTTCAAACTTGGTACTTGTTGCATCATTATTATTGACTCCTAGCCTAGCTATAGTTTTCATTCAGTCCCATTAAAAAACTGTAACAGTCTTTGATACTGCAAGTGATCAACAAAATCCTTGGACTTTGGACAATATGATGGAATCATACTCATCCCAAAGATCCCTCAGTTTAGAATAATACATTGAGACTGATAATGTTCCTTGCCTCATAGTGAATATCTCTTTGTGTAATTGAAATGCTCTAGAACTGTTAATTTTATCAAACCTTTCTCTTAACTCTTCCCATATACTATAGGAATCTGAGTTGAACAATATTCCAATAAGCAGATTCTTACTCACATTCCCCATCAACCAGGACACTACAATTGCATTGCACCTATCCCGCACTTTAGCCAAATTTCCATGGAAAGAAGATCTTCTCACTGATCCATCAATGAATCATATTTTGTTCTTTCCCAACAAAGCTAGCTTCATAGCTCTGCTCCATAGTGTATAATTGTCCATTCCACCCAAGATAATTCCAACTGATAAAGATCCAGGTGCATCCGAGGGAAAGAGATTTAGAGGATGATTATGATCAATATTCAGACTCACTGTTGTGCTTTCAGTAACTATATCTTCTCAGGAACTCTCCATTATTCCTTGTATCCAATTTCAATTTTATTGTTTCGATTACACTTTACTGGTGACAGAGTTTATTATACTTCATCATAGAAGCTGAATTATCAGATTCTATTCCTTAACAGTGAAGGTAAATAGAAAAATTAACTAATTGCATGTAACATCATCCTTCCAATTCGTCAGATGCTGCTCCTTAGCCTTGAGAATCCAACGACACAAAATACTTACAAATTGAGTTTCGATCCTGTAGATTTTAGTTCCCAACGAATTGCATGTAACAATGTTTCCTCGATCTGCTTTCACTGAGCTTCGATCTGGTAAATTTCAGTTCTCATCATTGAGATCGATGTTCAAACTTGTCCAGCTCCTCTTTGCATGTAAAAATTACTCCTTCGGGATGAATCAAATCATCAAAGTTCTGATACCATGAGGAATAACTAACACTAATTCGAGAGATAGAAGAAAAGAATGAAAGCAGTGAAAGAGATGGAAGACAACATAAGAGAAAGAAGGGAGAAGAGAGAAGAGAAATGTGAGAGAGGATGGTTCGAGAGAGGTCAGAAATGATCTCTCTTTCTATTATGAGGAAAATGAAGTTATGATACAATAGGTGTGTACAGTTTTGTATATATACATACACGCACACTAACCACATCTAATCTCATAACTAACTATGTAACTAACTTCTAACAACCTCTTAACAACTCTAACAAACTCTTAACCACCTTCAATTACTAAATATCTATTATCCCCTATATTGATTATCTATGGAACAGTAGTACACTCTCCCAATTCTTCCACACCCTCTTCCTTTCTTCTCCTCGTTTCACCAGTGATATTCATGGAACTTTAAACCCCTCAACAGAAGTCTGACTCCTTTTGTACATGTGGACTGGTGTTGGATCATTTGAAGAGTGCAGGAGGAGACAGAGTTATTCAGATAGTATGATATTGTGTTGATCTAATAGGAGTGCAAGGTAGGAATAGTTTTGATGTCTTTAATTAAAATTGTAGAATGACAGTGTATTGTTAATACCTTGGTCTGCTACTATGCTTCCCTCATTCATCTTTGCATCTCGCCTATTTATGTTAATCAATAGGGTGCAGCGTTTGGATTTGAGTTGCGCAAAAGTGAGATGGTGAATGCATATGATTTTAGTTGTTTGTATAGTGATTTTAGAAATTTAAGGCTGAAGAGTCCTTTCAACTTCTGCAATTAAGTGGTGCGTGAAGTTGTAAGTTGTAACTGATAAAATTTTTGAAGAGATCCATATTTGCATAAATGTTATAACCGAAGAGAAAATAGACTTTAACTCTAAAAGTGAGAATTAATTTTGTAACTTAAACTTTCTGCCAAGGCTTTTAATACTTAAAGGAAATTGAATATATATGAGGGGTAAAAGAGGAAAAAATATAGACATATAGATACTCAATGAATCTTTATATCTATCAATCTGACCAAATATTCTTATATGAACTATAAATATAAACGTCTAATAAGAAGTTAAATGGTCAACAGGCAATTATGGATAATTAACTACCTTAATTTAATCAATCTAAACTTATATATAGTAAACTAAATGTTATGTGAATTTGGTCCGAATATAAAAAATATCACAAATTTCTAAAGACAAATACATGATGAATTCTACTTATATATTCATATTGGGTAGTGGAAAAGACTTGCTGATAGTTATGATTCATAATTGAATAATGACCCAACTTGCAAAATTTGCACAACTAATGAATTAGGATGAGTTACATAAAATTACAATAATTAAGAGTAAATGTCTAGAATTTGTACATAAAATGAATGTGATCAGTTTTATCTTTGGTATTTATTATAACGTATATTTACATTTCTATACAAAGATGTTAAAGGAATATTATTAAACTGAAGGATATCCATTTAAATCAGTACCAACTTTTTAAAAATTACCTAAATACTATCAAAATATGTGGGTCAGATATAAAAAAGTTCAAAGAGAAACTTATGAAATTCTATATTATTACTAATTTTGTTTTAGTGACAAACATACATAAATCTTAAATAAGTAAAAATTGACCCACAATTGCTTTTCTTTTTTTAACCCACGGGTAATTTTCTTAATATAAATTTAGAACTCTTTAAATTAACATAAAATATTTTGCTAGTATAGTCAAAATATAAGTTAATTATTTATTGCTAGAAAACTATAACCTTCTGTTTGTAAATGTACAGAAAATTTGTTGAAACAATTGAGCAATTTCTCATTGGGTGTTCACAACTATTTTACCATAGCTGTTCTTCAAACTAATACTTTCTTTGACTTCATAACTTACTTTTATCTGAGTGATGCCCATAAATGGACATAATTGAGGAAAAAATAGATTCAATGCTCCTATTTACGGAAGCTTTTCACTAGAGAATTTTCAAAACTACCATTGTGAAGATAGCTAACCAAAAACAGTTGAAGACCAAAGCTGCCAAGATATCATAAGATAAGCCTTCTAAGTTATGGAGGCTGGCAATATATACGACTTTGTTATTTAAAACGACAACATACTCAGTCTTTGTTACCTAATAATTTTAAATAAATAATTACAGAAGTGTAGAGTATCACCAATTTTGTGATGCAGTCCAAGTAACCTGTTAAAAGGATAGTAAGAACACTAAATTAAGTCTAAATAAAAATGATGAATGTAATATTCATGCTAAATAATAAAACATTACAGTTAAGTAAAAGATCAGCTGGGGTGATCCCCAATCAAGAATAAAGAAACTCCGTTAGCCATCAGTCTTGTGATCTATCTGCTTCAAAGTTACTGCATCCTGGCTGCAGCTTCTTGGAGGATATCATTTGTCAATCTTTTATCTCTAATTTCTGCAATTAAAAGGTTCTAAATAATCAATAGTTATTGGAACATGAAAAGTTTTGGAAACTGTAATCCTTTCGCCTTCCTCCTTTAATTGTAATGAATTTAGACACTTCTAATTTTCTTAAAATAAGTTAAATTTTTAAAGAGCCAGAGAAGAAAAGTAAGGGTCCATTTTTGAAAGCCACCATGCAATTGGAATTGAATATAATTGGGTGTAACAGCTTGGCATATTTGTCAGTCCAAGTAATTACATGTTAAGCATGCAAGAGGTAGTAATTCGAGTGTCCAGAGTTGAGAATTGAGTGTGATTACTTCTAATTTCTTTCCTTTTCGTTTTTTTAAAATTTATTTTTATTTCTATTATTTTTACTTACTTTTTAAATTGTTTTTATCTTTTTAAATATATTTTTCTCTTTTTATATTTTTTTTTCATTTTCTTTCTTCTTATTTTTCAACATTTTCTTCTTGTGATTCCATATAATTGCTCGTATTTTTCTTATTTTTATTTTTTTCTTCATCAAGTGTAACTACATTATTATTCTAATTTTGAAACTACACCTCATAATGCTAGTAAAAATGAGTTATTAACAAACTTGGTTAACGTTTTGAAATGAAGTTAAAGACATATTTTTTTATAGTCTTATATTTTCTTTTTTTTTGAATTATATTTACTTAAATTATGTTGAAACTTTATTTATGTTAGAATTTGACATAAGAGTATTATCTTAAAAACTAGATTTTGAATTAATGTTATATTTTCCGTTCTAAGGTATTTGCTTTAGTACTATTGCCTTGTTATTTACCTTGCATGTTGTTCATTTTTTACTTACAATTGATAGATTAGAATTTTCGTGTCAAACATTTGCATAATGTTATGGCATTATACTTATAAATATTAATCTTTTTTGTCAAACATCCAGTCCATGATGTTCTTACAAAATGTGTGCTTTAATTTTTATAATTAATTACAATTAAAAATAGTATTAAATTGAAAAATATATCTTAATTATTTTTATAATATTAGTTACAAATATATGATTATTAGTTAATATATTTCAAGAAATAATTTGTATCTGAAATATCTAATTTAATAAGTATCCTTTATAAAGGAACATATTTGTCAAATATCAATTTTTTAATATTATAATTAAATTTATTTTTAAATTGTTTTACCTGTCTAATTATTCTTGTGCAATCAAACATTACGCTTATAATTATACTATAATTATGTTATGACAAACAAACAGATCATAGTAATTACTATATTGTGTAATTACTATCCTAGTAATTACACCAATTCCATTTACCAGTGTCCTTCCAAAGAGACCCTAAAGAGTACCTCCAAAGTGGTGAAAAACAAGAGGACGCATCACCCCAACAAAAATAGAAAAAGCTGAAAATAATGGGATAGAGAACTTAACATTCTGGACTGCACTTAATAGAAGAATATGACTTTGTATTAAATTGGAAGTAAATAACTTTGTCCTAAATTGGAATTCTGGACTGAATTTCGTGTATATACTATAAACGTGTAAATATATTCCTTACCCATAATTAGAATATTTTCATATATTGTGTAAATATAATTATGGTAAGACTAGGATTCCTCTTTTGTATAGGCTTAGGATTCCTCTTTTGTATAGGCTTAGAATTCCTCTTTTGTATAGGCTTAGGATTCCTATTGTATAAGGGATGAATATTGTACTCTATATATACCTTGATATTAATGAAAGACTCCTCAAGGGAGATTAATATCATCTTACATGGTATCAAGAGCCAAATAAACAAAACCCTAAAAACCTTTCTCTTCCACAGCCGCCGGCTGCCTCTCCTACGATGCGGCCCTCCCGGATTTTCTTCTTGTTTTTCGGGTTTTGTTCTTCCTTTCTTCTCTTCTATAAATGGCTATCCCTAATTCTTCCACACTTTCTGACGCCTCTACCTCCACAAATCACACCACAAAGTCATCACCCACGTTTCATCCCGCCCTTACTGTTTCCAACATCAAGAACCATATTCCCATTATTCTTGATCAAGAAAACAACCAGTATTCTCCCTGGGTTGAACTTTTTCGCAATCATGCATGTCTCTATAACGTGCTTGACCATATTGATGACACTATTCCGCGCCCAACGGAGGTTGATGATTCTATCTGGCATCGTCTCGACGCCGGCGTCAAACAATGGATATATGGTAGTATCTCTCAGGATTTGCTCCTTACTATCATGAAATTTGACTCCGCATCCCTTGACTTGTGGAATCGTTTGGAGGAAATTTTTCAGGACAACAAGCACACTCGTGCCGTGTATTTGGAAGAACAATTCAACAAAACACGTCTTGAAAACTTCTCCAATGTCTCTGAGTACTGCAAGCAGCTTAAACTTCTAGCGGATCAACTCTCCAACATCGGCACGCCTGTCACTGACGATAAAATGGTGCTACAAATGATTTCTGGCCTTACTAAGGGCGAATATGATACTTTGGCCACCATTATTCAACAGGCAGATCCGCTACCGAGTTTTAACAAAGCTCGCTCACAATTGTTGCTCGAAGAAACCCGTCGTGCTAAGCAGGATGAGCACGCCCAGCAGGTGTTAGCTGTCGACACACAACCCCAAAATCAGACACCACCAGACAACTCCCAACAGCGGCAGGGCCGCGGCGGCAAGGGTGGAAAAGGCCGCGGCGGTAGAGGAGGCGGTCGTGGCAAGGGTCACGGTCACGAACCAACAGGCGAAGACAAAGCAACAGAGATCGCAGAACAACTGGGCCGCGACTCCTCAGCAGTTCGTCTACAGCGCCGCGGCGCCACAGTACAGAGCCGCGGTACCCCAGTTCAGACCCGCGGCGCCAAGTCCATTCCAGTACCAGCAGCCATACAATCCGTATTCTTACCCCGATTTGTTAGGCCCCGCTCCAGCCCCACAGCAGGCCCACTTCATGCAAGGTCGGTCCCGCAGCCCTCCTCCGGCATGACACCCACCGAGTTGGGTCCGGGCGTTCAGCACCCTATCTATGCAACAACCTGACAATACTTGGTACATGGACTCAGGCGCCACATCTCACGTCACCCAGTCTGCAGGTACTATTCCTAAACTGTTTTGTTTAAAGCATCCTCAATATGTTACAGTTGGTAGTGGACAACGCATTCCAGTTAAGGGTTATGGTACCTCATACACACAACCTCCTCACCCACCCTTCTCCCTCAAAAACACCCTATATGCCCCACACATGATTAAGAACCTCATATCTGTCCGCCAATTTACTCGTAATAATTCTGTCTCTGTGGATTTTAACCCTTTTGGTTTTACTGTAAAGGATCTTCTTACGGGGACACCTCTTACGAGATGCAATAGCATGGGGGATCTCTATCCATTAACTTCCACCTCCGCTGCCAGATCTTGCTCTCCCGTCACTCTAGCGGTTGTTTCTTCTTTAACCTGGCATAATAGGCTTGGTCATCCAGGAGTCCCTGTTTTTAATTTTCTTAGAGGCAACAATTTCATTGCTTGTAATGGAAAACTTGTCCAAAATTGTGTTTCTTGCTCTTTAGGCAAACATATTCGTCTTCCGTTTAAATCATCTACTAGTGTTACATTTGCTCCTTTTGATATCATACATGCCGGTGTATGGACATCTCCTATCCCTAGTTCTCTCGGTCATAAATACTATCTTGTGTTGCTTGATGATTTTTCACACTACGTTTGGTTATACCCTCTTAAATTTAAATCGGAAGTGTTTGTCAAATTTCTTGAGTTTCGCAATTTCATTCAAACACAATTTGGAAAAGGCATAAAATCATTTCAGTGCGATAATGGTCGTGAATTCAATAACTCTATGTTTCACCGCTTTTGTACCAATAATGGCATAGTCTTTCGCTTCTCCTGCCCTCACACCTCACCACAAAATGGTAAAGCTGAAAGAATCATCCGCACCATTAACAATATGATTCGCACCCTATTGATTCATGCCTCCCTACCTCCACCCTTCTGGGTCTATGCTGCTAAAATGTCGAATACACTCTAAATATTCTCCCTACTAGCACTCTTCACAATATGACCCCTACCGAAATCCTCTACCATAGAATCCCCTCTTATGATCATCTACGGATTTTTGGTTGTCTGTGCTATCCCAACCTTAGCTCCACCGCCCCTCACAAGCTTGCTCCTAGGTCCACTCCATGTGTCTTTCTAGGATTCCCGCCGAACCATATGGGCTATATATGCTATGACTTGTCGACTCATCAGATCCACATATCTCGTCACGTCACATTCGACGAGACCACATTCCCATTTTCGAATCTTCCAAAATTCCAAAAACAGGACTACTCATTTCTTGACGAGTCTGCCATCTCTCCCCTCATAATCGAACAACTCACATCCTCTGTTTCGTCGTCAGAGCCGCGGTACCCAAACTTCAGAGAAGCCTGTCAACCTTCTAGCACCGCGACTCTCGATCCAGGAGTCGCGGCACCTCCGACGGCTTCGCCCCCACCCTCTCCTTATCCGACTTTACCCCCCGTCTCAGACACCACTCCGCCACCCACTGTCCCTACCCATCCAATGGAAACTCGTTCAAAGCATGGAATCTTCAAACCCAAAGTCCATTTCAACTTGTCTGCCCAAACCATCTCTCCACTTCCAAAGAACCCAAAATTGGCCAAACAAGACCCTAATTGGAATGCGGCTATGTATGAGGAATTCAATGCTTTAACTAAACAGCACACCTGGGATTTAGTACCTAGACCTGAGGGGGTGAATGTCATTCGTTGTATGTCGCTATTTCGTCACAAGTTCAGAGACAATGGGGATCTTGAGAGGTATAAGGCCCGTCTTGTGGCTAATGGCACAAATCAGCAGGAGGGCATTGATTGTGGTGAGACCTTCAGCCCGGTTGTCAAACTGGCTACCATCCGCATAGTTTTGAGCATAGCCATGGGCAAACACTGGCCGATCCATTAGCTTGATGTGAAGAATGCATTCTTACATAGGGATCTGAGAGAGACAGTCTACATGCATCAGCCACCAGGGTTCACCCATCCGGCAGCTTCCTCACTATGTGTGCCGTCTCCGTAAGTCACTATATGGCTCGAAGCGGGCCCCGTGCGTGGTATGATCGCTTTGCCGGTATATCTTGCAGATTGGGTTTGTATGCAGCAAGAGTGATACATCACTTTTCATTTTTCATCGAGGTAGTAGAACGGCTTACTTATTACTTTACGTGGATGATATTGTTCTTACTGCCTCCTCCGACGGATTGAAAAATGAGATTATTGCCTTGCTCAGGTCCGAATTTGCATTGACTGGTTTGGGAAAGCTGAGTTACTTTTTGGGGATATCAGTGACCAGGTCTGCCAATCATATGTTCTTGTGTCAGCGTAAGTATGCGAAGAGATTGTGTACAGGGCTAAGATGGCGAACTGCAAAGAGGTGCCTACTCCAGTTGATTCCAAATCTAAGCTCAGTGCTATGGATGGTGCTCCGGTCTCTGATCCTACCCTGTATAGGAGCCTTGCAGGTGCACTTCGGTATCTCACATTCACCGGGCCGACATAGCTTATGCTTTGTTCGGCAGGTGTGCTTATTCATGCATGCCCCAGAAAGTCTCATTTCACTGCTCTTAAGCGTATCATTTGATACATTAAGGGCACCCTTGATTATGGTTTGCACCTATACCCCTCTGCACCAGACAGGTTGCTTTCATATACGGATGCAGATTGGGCAGGGTGTCCGGACACGCGACGCTCCACCTCCGGCTTTTGTGTTTTATTAGGGGATAATCTGATTTCTTAGTCTGCCAAGCGACAGGCTACCCTATCTCACTCCAGTGCCGAGGCTGAGTACAGAGGCGTTGCAAATGTAGTAGCTGAGATTTGTTGGCTCAGAAATTTACTATTAGAACTTCAGTGTCCTTTGTGTCAGGCATCTATTGTGTATTGTGATAACATATCTGCCATCTATCTTTCTCATAATCCGGTTCAACATCAGCGAACCAAGCATATTGAGATAGACCTACACTTCGTTCGTGAGAAAGTTGCGTTAGGCCATGTCAGAGTGTTACATGTTCAATCATCCTATCGGTGCGGACATATTTACCAAAGGACTTCCCGGACGCTTATTTCTTGACTTCGAGCCGCCTCGGCGTCCGGCCTCCTCCCGCTCCGACTGAGGGGGTGTGTAAACGTGTAAATATATTCCCTACCCATAATTAGAATATTTTCATATATTGTGTAAATATAATTATGGTAAGACTAGGATTCCTCTTTTGTATAGGCTTAGGATTCCTCTTTTGTATAGGCTTAGGATTCCTCTTTTGTATAGGCTTAGGATTCCTATTGTATAAGGGATGAATATTGTACTCTATATATACCTTGATATTAATGAAAGACTCCTCAAGTGAGATTAATATCATCTTACATATACCAAATTATTCAAAGTAACTACTCAAATTCTCCACAGTTTTATAGCTACTAAGAGACGTTGCACTTTTTTGCAGTAGATATTGGAAGGCGAAAGCACTTCCATGACATTGAATACATTGATTGCATTAAGTGCTATACTGATACACAAACTCCACGTTAATGCTTTATTATTTACCTTATTCATTTACAACGTCGTCACTTATTGGAAGGTAGATTTACTTTTTGGTACAAAAATATGATAGAAATATAAGTGAAGTGAAGTGAAGGGCAAAAAAGTAGTTCAACATTTAATAAATATTTTGGTAATTTAATTTTTAATTAGGGGTTTCTCACTTTTAGAATGGTATAGGTATGGATATAGATAGTGAAATAAATAATCCCTTGATTATTTTCATTAATTGAAAGACTATTTATACAAGTTACATATTTCCATAATAGGAGAATCTTATTCCTATTCTATTCCTAAAACCTTATTCTACTTGGATACTAACTTATACATTTATGGTAATATAATTATTATGGTAAGTGTACAATACTAATTAATTACAACATTACCTAAACTAGGATACTAAATATTACCTAAATTATATACTATATATACGGTAATGTCACGTAGACCGAGAGGGAGAATTCGAGAGCAATATACACAATATACATATGTATATTGTGTGTATATTTAACACACACCCGCAGTCATAGCGGGCGGTCGTCGAACGCTGAGACTGTCCCTGAAATCTTCAAAAAGGACCGAGGGAAGACCCTTTGTAAAGTTGTCGGCAATTTGATATCTCGACGGGACATGGCATACGCGAACTTGACCACGAGCAACCTTTTCACGGACAAAGTGAATGTCCATTTCGATATGTTTGGTGCGTTGGTGCTGAACCGGATTACCAGAAAGGTAGATGGCACTAATATTATCGCAATAAACCAAGGTTGCCTTCTGAATGGGACAATGAAGCTGTAAAAGCAAATTACGTAACCAACATGATTCCGAGACCACATTAGCTACACCTCGATATTCAGCCTCGGGACTTAAGCGGGATAGAGTCGACTGACGTTTTGCAGACCAGGAGACCAAGTTGTTGTCAAGAAACATACAATAGCCTGACGTAGACCATCTAGTATCGGAACAGCCACCCCAATCAGAATCCATATACGAGACAAGTGTGGACGTCGAGGAAGGATATAAATGCAAACCATAGTCAAGTGTACCCTGAATATACCGAATGATGCGTTTGAGTGCATTCATGTGCTCAATTCTGGGATCATGCATGAACAAACACACATGCTGGACAGCATATGTAATATCCGGTCTCGTAAAGGTAAGATACTGAAGGGCCCCTACAAGACTGCGATAGCGGGTCGGATCCTCATAGGGTACGTCGGCCGCGGCACTAAGCTTGGGCTTTGTATCAACTGGAGTTAAAGTGGACTTACAAGATGGCATCCCAACCCTCTCGATGATCTCAGCTGCATACTTCTGTTGAGACAAGAATAATCCATCGGAATGACGAGTGACGGCAATCCCCAAAAAGTAACTCAAGGGCCCTAAGTCTTTCATAGCAAACTCAGAGCTGAATGTAGGCCAAGGACGAACCACGATGGTAGATGAATAAAGAATTATCTGACCTGCTGTGAGTGAACCCAATAGTCGAAACATAGTCAGCAAACCTTGTATACCAGGCCCGGGGAGACTGCTTAAGCCCATATAAGGACTTCTTTAATAAACAGACATGATGAGGATGTTTGGGATCCCTGAATCCCAACGGCTGATGCATATAGACTGTCTCTTTGAGATCCTCATGTAGGAAAGCATTCTTGACATCTAACTTATTAATGGGCCATGCCTTCGACAGAGCCAAGCTTAGCACCGTGCGAATGGTAGCCGGCTTGACTACCGGACTAAATGTCTCACCACAATCTACACCAACCTACTGAGTCTTACCATCACCCACAAGGCATGCCTTATGTCGAGCAAATGAATCATCCAAGTTCTCCTTATGAGCAAAAATCCACATAGACCTGATAATATTAATACTAGATGGACGGGGCACCAACTCCCATGTCTTATTATCAATAAGAGCATTATATTCATCGGTCATAGCAATTTTCCAATTCGGGCCATGTAAGCCCGACACAGGATTACGGGGTAAGGGGGATTTAGGGACATTAGAATGTAAATTAAAATGTCTTTTTAGTTTTAAAAAACCCCCATTGACTACGAGTGACCAGTCTATGACTCGAGGGAGAATTGGACGGATTTTGGGAGTTTGCTGGGTTCGGGACGGACTGGCCAGCAAGCAGTGGGCCTGCTGGCCCAACTTGGTAATCTGGAGCAGTGACTGGACCCGTTCCAGAATTGGGCTGGACTGGCCCAATCGCTGGAACTTGTCCAGTGGTGGTACTGGTAGAGGTAGGGGTGACGGACCAGTAGGGCCAGCGGGCAGTGGGCCCGTTGGAGAATTTTAGGTGTGATATACGTTCGAAAAATGCTGAATAACATACGGGGATATATTATCATCCAAAAAATTATACGAACTAGGCACGGGAGTATTACCTTTAGAAAATGGAAATTGGGATTCATCAAAAATGACATGGCGATTAATGATGATTTTATTAGAGCATAAATCAAAGCATTTGTAGCCACGATGATTGGATGGAAAACCCAAAAACACACATGGAGTAGACTGGGCCTGAAGTTTGTTAATTGTGGTGGACGGGAATAACGGATAACACAAGCACCCAAAAACCTGAAGATGAGAATAAGAATGAGTCTTATTATATAAAATTTGAAGGGGGAAGAATATGTCAAACCTTTGGAAGTAATTATGTTAAGGAGATATGTAGCCATTTGAAGAGCATGATGCCAAAAATATGGGGGTACGGAAGCATGAATTAATAGAGTGCGGACAGTGTTATTTATGGAACGAATTTTGCGTTCGGCTTTCCCATTTTGTGAAGACTTATGAGGAAAAGAAAAATGAAAATTGATCCCATTATTAGCACAGAATTTCTGAAACACCTCATTGTCATATTCTTTGCCATTATCACACTGAATATTTTAAATTTCTCGTTCGAATTGGGTTCTAATGAATGCTCTAAATTTTAAGAAGGAAAAAACTCGAGATTTTTTCGCTATCGGAAACGTCCATAAAAATTAGAATAATCATCCAAAAAGAAAACATAATACCGATGACCCACAGAACTAAGAACCGGAGATGTCCATAAGTCGCTATGAATAATATCAAATGGCATTAAAGTATGAGAATTTGAGTCTACAAATGGCAACTTAACATTTTTTCCCAAAGAACAAGACTGACAATTTAGAGTACGACTCGTACCCTTACATGAAATAAAACTATTTTTATCTGAAGACAACAAAATAGATGATCCCGGATGACCAAGACGAGCATGCCACAAGGAAGGAGAAATGGATGCAAAGGTTGATGGCAGGGCTTGACTCGATGGATCGAAACTGGGTGTGATAGGATAAATATCTCCCCTACTATCACACCTCATGAGAGGACTCTCTGTCTGGAAATCCTTCATAGAGAAACCAAATGGATCAAATTTAATAGAAATGGAATTGTCAGTAGTGAATTTACGGACTGAGACTAAGTTTTTAATCAATTTGGGGCGTGTAGGGTGTTTTTCAAGATAAGAGGTGGATGAGGGGGAGATAACGTCTTATGACCATAACCACGAATTGGAATAGAATTACCATTACTAATAATTATACCGCGAGGGTTGCTCAAATTGGAATAAGACAAGAGCGTACCTGAATCAATGTCATGTGGATAGTGGCACCGGTGTTCATATACCAATTTGGGTCCGGAGAATTTAAACCAAACGTGTGCATTGCGGCTTCGATGTCGGTAGGCGTGGGTGCCACTGCGTGATGGGCTTGTGGGGGCCGAGTCCCAAGCACCCCTACTTGCGGTCTCGGCCCAGACTGCTGGTTGTATGTGGACCAGGCCGAATTGGGCCTGGACTGTTACTGGGCCGCCCACTGCCAGTTGGGAGAGAAGTTGCTGGGCTGAAACTGCCGCTGAGGGACAAACTGGTTGGGCCCAATCTGCTATTGTGGGGCCCACTGCCACTGTATAGGGACCCACTGTGGGCCCCAGAACTGCGACTGGTGCTGCTAACCACCGCGAGGACCGTCACCACCATTCTGTCGGCTGCCGCCGCGGTTCTTGCCATTATTTTTCTTATTTCCACCCTTTTTTCCACCACCGTTGTTGCGATTTTGGCCTGAGTTGTTGGAACCGGTAGGATACACCGTGGACTCGGTCATCATGACTACGGGACTAGCACCAGTAGCCGCTCGTTTTGCCATGCCTGTTTCTTCTAGTGTAAGCATAGAACGAGCCTGATAAAATTGCGGAAGCGGATTGCTTTGCCGAAGAAGCGTTCCAACACCACTATAGGCCTCGGAGAGGCCGAAAACCATTTGAAGGACCAAACGATCGTTCGAAACTGGCGCGCCAACGTTGCGAAGTTGGTCTGCCAATTCCTTTAATCTTTTGCAATAAGCCGAAACATTAGGAAAATCTTCCATATTGACGTGGGAGAAATCCTGCTCAAGGGTAACATCTCTAGAATTTTGATTATCTTAGAATATATCACGCAGTCTATCCCAAGTCGCCTGTGCCGTAGCGTCAGGCTCAATAATTGTTTGCAAAAGGTCGGTAGAAATTGTGGAATATATCCACTGAAGGACGGTAGCATCAAGAGTCGTCCACAACTTAGGATCATCCTCGCGTTTTGGCACCTTCGTATCCTCAGGAGCCGAGGGGATTATGTGATGGATGACTTGATGCGATCGTGCGTGAATTTTGAACAGTTCGGCCCACGTCGCATATTGGACGTTTTCTATTTCAAGAACAAGAGGGATGTTATTCTTGATGTTAGGAACTGTAAGGGCAGGATGAAACATGTTTCGAGATGTAGACATATTTATAGAACAATATGTGAGTGAGGGATTAGGGAGAAAAATTTGGGAAGAAGGGGGTTCTCGTCGGCACGAAAAATCGAGAGCAATGTCTCGGAATTTGCAAGGGAAGTCGACGGACAAATTTGGAGAATTTGGGAGAGAAAATAAACGTAGACTCTTGATACCATGAAAGAAGTAATCCCTTGATTATTTTCATTAATTGAAAGACTATTTATACAAGTTACATATTTCCATTATAGGAGAATCCTATTCCTATTATATTCTTAAAACCTTATTCTACTTGGATACTAACTTATACATTTATGGTAATACAATTATTATGGTAAGTGTACAATACTAATTACATTACAACATTACCTAAACTAGGATACTAAATATTACCTAAATTATATACTCTATATACTTATGTCACATAAATCGAGAGGGAGAATCCGAGAGCAATATACACATGTATATTGTGTGTATATTGTGTATATTTAACAGATAGATATAAATATAGATAGATTATTGAAAGAAAATTTCAATCACTACCGTCACCTTTTTTTTTGGGTTGCTCCATATTTTAAAAAACCAGCATTTTCATTATGTAATGTACGGTAATCGTAGTTGTCATTTGTCACTAGATGTTCCAAAAAACAAAATGCTGTCGTGGCTTTGACAAAGTTATGATTATAAATATGATGCAAGAGCTTCCACATAACCCTTTGACTGCTTCTTGTACATGGATTCTCTTCAAGTTGTTCATTATAATCAATTCTCTGCAACGATGGTTAATTTATTTCTTTTTTTAATACTTATCTAATCTGCCACTTGTATCTCTTGTTCTCTTCTCATTTTCATCTCTAAGAAGTGAAAACCGTGTTCCCATTTGCGGTGCAAAAAGAAATTCAAAATGAATGCTGATTTATGTGCCAAAAAAGGCCTTTTCCTGCAGTTTTTGTCAATATATTCAAAGTGCTCATTTGTTTACAACAGATCTCAATTTTTCTGCGAGGTCATTAGATTCTTGTCCAGCTAATTATTTATCACTAGCTCGACCGACGCATCCTCAATGTCCAAGTTGAGCATTTAATTTAATGTTCATTAGATTAAATGGTACAGAAGAGCTACCTTTTCCTATAATATTCGACTATTAGGATCTTGAACAAAAATTGGCACATAAATTAAGTGATGTTAACTTTACGAATTACGACTTGCTAAATAGGATTAGAAGAAAAACGTGCATGGTTGATAGTCAATACTTACCCCAATCCATATTATATGATATTTTTAATTCTTACATTTAGTCCAAAATAAATGATTTTCTACATAATCAAGAAGATATTAATATTTTTATTAGTATTTAACCCAAGAATCTTAGTAAATAGTCTATTTAATTAAAAGTATTTTAGTGAAAATACTTTTTACTTTTTACGAATGAGTGAATATTTAAGGGGTGTGTCCAAGCTAAAACTATATTACAAAGACGGAGGGAACGAAATAGCTAAACATAATTTCGGGAATTTCTTCTTGTTGTTGTTGTTAAAGTATGGAGATTACAGATTTTATTTATCTCGTGAGATCTCATGGGTTGCAACTTGCAATAGCTAAACATAATTTCGGAAATCTTAAATGTTGATTGACATTAAACATAAAGCTTGGTCGGACAAGAACCAGATGAGTGCTCGTTTGATAATCGACACCACAAAGTTTTGCCGAATTGTGGAGGGTTCTTCTAGATATCTTCCTGTCAATTTCCTTAAGAATTGATTTTCATGCTATATTTTCATGTGTTTGTGGGAAAAAATCGATGGAAGTTAAATCTCAATAACCTGAACCCCAAGAATATTTTTGTTACCTATGCCAAGTGACTCTTCAGGAAGTGCTGAAAATCAGTCAACTTCTTCTCTAATTCGATTTTTATCCAATACCTCAAGCTAGTCTACGTATCTGGAAATTTCACCAAAAAGGTTAATGCCGGAATAATAGAAATTCAGGTTGTTTAATTAATAGGGTATCTTAGTTGTTTCCATTCGTTTCTTAAATCATATGCGAGCGTTACACAAAACTAAAGACCTCGTATGCAGTAAAATAAGACATTCAACTCAAATAAAACCAAAGGCATCATAGCTATAGTGTTAGAACATAAATCACAATAATGCCTTATTTAATTATCAGAGACCCAAAGGTAGGAAATTTGTAACATCCTGTACTTTCGGGTCACGGTTTAAACCACTAGGCGTGTGTAAATAGACCCGAGCATTGGGAAAATTTATGTTATATTTACGTATGCTAATAAAGAGATTAGTATATAAAAGGATTAACCCCGAAATAATTTTGGACGTAACAAGTATGACGACGGGGATCGGAAATAATTTGGTGTGTGCATAAAGAGGTTATGGACTAGTGTCATATTACGAATTATGACATCGAGCTTATGAAGATCCTATAATTTATTAAGATTTAAGTGAATTGGGATCACGAAATTAATTATGTGTGTGATTGATAAATTATACAGAAGTAGATCACTTAATTAATTAAATGACCGTGCATGTGGCATCAAATTAAGTCCTCCACCGCTAAGATTGACTAAGTGGAGGACATGATGATTAGGAATCATTGCCTCTTCACGTTGGGAGTTTATATTGTAGCTTTGGGAATCCTTTGAATCATTCAACAACTTTTTGATATTTCATTTTGTAAGCCCTTCAATTTTATTATGTTAGAAGATCACATAAAGGAGGTCAGTTGGTCCATTAAGTGAGAAGCATTTCGTCCTTAGCCTTTGGTTGGGACGAAACTTTTTGCAAAAAAATTGTTCAAGCAACAAACGATCCCAACATTTTTTTACATTTCAAACATACCAATTGTTCATGTTACGTTCCAATGAGCAAAAGGGTTAAAAGGGGGCTGGTTTCGTTATTATCGAGGTATGTTAAGGCAAATTATTTTTTTCTTTCGGCATGTTCCATGTAACGAAATATAACTGTGATATTGCTCTATAATTTATTCTACTCCTAGTAGTTAAGAATATTCATATTATTGATTCCTATGCTAAAAGCATGTCTAAATATGTTTCTAAGACCTTATTGAGGCATATGGAAAAGATGTTGATATTCACAGTATTAGCCAAAGGTAGAAGGAGATTATGTCACTCGGGATATTTTAATGTTATTCATGCATTTTCATTTGCATTACATTCATATATTACCCTGGACCACTTGTGTTATGCACACTACTATATGGTAAATATTGTATATATGTAGGCGATATGGGAAAAGGAAAAGGCGTTATATACACACACCACCTGCAGTTGGTACAGACGATCACAAAAGAGCCCTAAGAGGCCACATATCGAGCATGTGTGGTCAAAGTGGAGGCTTGTGTGGCTAAGACGATATGAATGTCTGTGTGGCCAATATGATATAACCTGATGCCCATAGAGGCAGTTATGAGAGGATTCCTGTGTGGACATTAGTATACCGCATTTGCATTATGCATTTATTCATTAATCATTACATGGTATGGTGCCCACAGAGGTTGTTTGGGTAAGGAAGGTGCCCGATGAGGCCGATGGATATGTATACTCCATTGTGCATAACATTTAGGCATATGTATTAGGGCCCTCAGAGGCATTTACTGCTGGTCAGTTGTTTCTGTTTCAGTATTTGTTATATCCCTATTATGCTATTATTCATGCCTGACATACTCAATACATCAGTCGTACTGACGTCCCTTTTGTCGGGGGACGCTGCATCTCACGCCCGCATGTTGAGTTAAAGAAGGTGAATGTTCACGCTAGTAGGTTGCTGGTTCAACCGACATTGGAGCACTCTATTTGTTTCAGAGTTGCAGTCTGATCGTGGTACAGTATTTCTACATACGCATATGAGTATGGCGGAGTCCTGTCTTGTCCTGGTGATGTTATGTATTCCTTAGAGGCTTGTAGACATGTATCATATGTGTAGTGATCTTGTATGGCCTTGTCGGCCTTGGTATGTGTATGTATATATATAAGTTGGTTTTCTGGATAAAGATTTCACATGTTGGTCTTTCGGCTTAGTCCGTATTTAATTATGATTAGGTGTTGGATGTATGATTAGCGGTACCCGGTGGGTGGGTTCCGGGTGCCCATCGCGGCCCTCCGTTTTGGGTTGTGACAAACTTGGTATCAGAGCATGTCTGTCCTAGGGACTCTACAAGCCGTGTCTAGTAGAGTCTTATTTATGGGTATGTTATGCATCATATTTATAAGCAAAAGGTTGCCTGACATTTAGGGATGGTTTCCATTCTTTCATCTCATAGATCGTGCAATAGAGTTGAGTCTTAAGAATTCGAGTTTAACTCATGCCTGTTAAGGTTTCAGTAATGCCGGTTACCAAAAAGACTTCGGTTAGTGTATACTCATAGCCGGTAAACGAGCGATTTCTACCAAGATGATTGATACGCCAGCAGGGCCAATATTATTGTTAAAATTTGAGATTATGAGGAGTTGTTTCACTCATATACGGAAGATGGAAGAGATAATGCAAGCCTGGAAAGCAAATGTTTAGTAAGGTAAAGGAAGTACTAAGCATCGAAACGCAGAAGATTGTAAGGATTTTCGCTATAGACCTTATCGTATTTACGATTAACATCAATACCTTCTTCCAGAAGGATTATGATTAGCAGGGAGATTGAAGTTGGATTGAGTGTAAATACGAGTAGTATGCTTTCCCTTGAGATAGATCCGTCAGGGAATATGAGTAAGTCATTTTTCCAGGGATCGGCAAATCCTGTAGCACCAAAGGAGTTGAGGAAGGCTCATGTACCATCAGTCCTACCACCGGCTCTGTCTGATTAGGATGTATGGAGACCAGTGCAGGTATTGAATTAATTGGTTGCCTCTCAGGGACGACCTCATCTTGAAGCATTTGATAGCGATAGACCCTTTTGGGGAGTCAGGGTGCTTATAACCGAAGGGATTTATTAGTTAGGGATCGACGATATTTAAAGGGTTCAAAGATGTCAATATCTCTGGATCAAATATTGTAAAGGTCAAGTAAGACCGCCCCGACCGTCTTGTAGTTAGGTAGCAACTTTGACAGAAGCATCAGAGGGAAAGAAATTTATAGAGCGGTAGTATATCGAGCATAGCCACAAAAATGCTAGAAGATGCAACAATTGAGCCATAGCAACCGAGAACAAAATAGCAATAGTCAGATAGCCTTGACATGTAGCATATCCTCAGGATGTGCAACAACTTATCAAAGTTCAGCACCTGAGAAATGATCTGTTCACTCGAGGTTTGCAGCAACAGGCAACAACAAAGGACAGCCACAACAAGTGGAAACAAAAACGACAACATAGGAAAGTCTCTTAAGCGTAACAAGGTTTAGACAACTAGCATAGTAGCCACTGCTTTTTCTTCCAATTTTCAGCAAAGTAGCAACAATTTCATTTCAAGTTCAGCAGCAGCTCGAGGACATTTGGGATTTGAAAATCACCAAGTTATGCAAAGAAAAGAGGGGGGAAGAATGGGTATCACAACTTGCTCAAGTAACAAATGGATTATTATATTAGATAAATGTTAGGATATCTAAAGGAGTGGGTGAGCACACAAAATAGCCTCATGAATGTAACCTCCGTATAATAATAGGGGCAATTGAGGACGAGAATTATGGTACAATCAAAGGATGGTGGTAGAAAATATGAAAACAGATAATATGTATGAATGGAATAGTATGATTAAGTGTTAAGGCAGAAATGTTTTCCGATTAGTGATAAACTTGCTCTTACAACAAGAAGGATAAAGGTGAATGAGATTATAGTTATGCAGGTCTTACAAAGATATGATTATTCTAGAACGGCGTAAGGATCAATAGTGGAGGAGGGACAGAAGGAACTCTTCGGCCAAAGGTGGCGATTCTCTAGTGTTCAGGAAGGGAGTATGAGAGGTACTTGGAGATAAGAGATTTTTCCCCAAGGCAAGTTGTAATGGAAATGTAAAGGTAAGACGAATGAGCACTCGATCGGTGAGAGATATAATAATGATAAGACAATAAATCTTGACAAGTCATGGGATCATGTAACACCGTGAGTTGGATCTATCATATGAAGAGGTTCATGTAGCTATCCTAGATCGACAAGTCCGCAAGTTGAGCACTAAAGAAGTAACCACCGTAAAAGTTTTATGGCGAAATAAGAACGTGGAAGAGATGACATTGGGGAGGCGGAAGAGAAAATGATGCACAAATATCCACACATGTTCCAGACCAACGCCAAGGTTCCAAAAGGAGCATAAGGTGAGTTATATCTCATGGTATTATAATTAATGCTTGGAGACCATGAGAGGTCTGATGTAGTGATGTATTAACGTAGTTGTATTTTCGGGCTTCGTAACGGGGATTAGATATGTCACCCCAACATTCGAGGATGAATGTTTCTAAGGGGGGAAGGATGTAACATCCCGTACTTTCGGGTCACGGTTTGAACCGCTAGGCGTATATAAAAATCGCTAGGCGTGTGTAAATAGACCCGAGCGTTGGGAAAATTTATGTTATAATTACGTATGCTAATAAAGAGATTAGTATATAAAAGGATTAACCCCGAAATAATTTTAGACATAACAAGTATGACGATGGGGATCGGAAATAATTTGGTGTGTGCATAAAGAGGTTATGGACTAGTGTCATATTACGAATTATGACATCGAGTATATGAAGATCCTATAAGTTATTAAGATTTAAGTGAATTGGGATCACGAAATTAATTATGTGTGTGATTGATAAATTATACGGAAGTAGATCACTTAATTAATTAAGTGACCGTGCATGTGGCGTCAAATTAAGTCCTCCACTGCCAAGATTGACTAAGTCGAGGACATGATGATTAGGAATCATTGCCTCTTCACGTTGGGAGTTTATATTGTAGCTTTGGGAATCCTTTGAATCATTCAGCAACTTTTTGATATTTCATTTTGTAAGCCCTTCAATTTTATTATGTTAGAAGATCAAATTAAGGAGGCCAGTTGGTAGAGATGGCAACGGATTCTGGACCCGGTCCGTATTCGGTGGATCCAGATCCATTTTATAGGATATGGATCTTCAAAATTTGGACCCGATGGATCCGAATTGGATCTGGATATGGATCTTGTCTTTGAGATCCGTCTCCGGTCCAGATCCGACCCGTGGATCCATTTTTTATTAAATACATTATACATTTATACATCCATAAGTAACACCAGTTCATAACCTAGAACTTCTTTTATTTTTCTTGGCCAGGCCCAAGTCCTTTAAGGACCGAAGCCCAGCCCACCTGCCTGTCTTTAAGCCAACGAAAGGGCAAAGACCTCCTCATTCATTTCGTTTCCTTCTGTAAGACAAACCTTAGCCGTCGTCTCTACTTGTCGTCCCTACACAACGAAAGGTGAGTTCGATTTTTATTTTTTGGCACTTTTAACTACTGTTGTTTTCATAATCTACACACAAAAAAAATATATAACTAAAAGAAGATTGGTTAATCATTTATTTTAGACGAAGTTGTTTGGTCTAGGTTCTGGCATCTCTTTAATACATCTTTCTTTTTTAAGGATTTTGTTCGAGTATGAACACATTCAAAAGTTAAGTAGTCTTGATATTGTGATGGTTTATCAAGACTGTCCTGGATACATCTGTTAAAGTTAAGGTGTGTTGAATGTCAAAAAATTTGCTAGAAATGTGGATTTTAGAAAATTGTAGCTAGTAAAAGTAAAATAAATGGAACATCATTTGTTGCATGTATTTGCTTGAGAAGAAAAGGAAAGCTTAAAATCAAGAGTAAATCAGTTTTTAAAATTAGTCCTGCAAATACCTAATATGGAGGAAAGTCCATATTAACAGTTTTTCATTTATATAATATTTGATGTTTTGGGATTTTGAAAGATATATTAACAGTCAAACACAAACAGAAAAAGAAAATACATGTACGATTTTATCAATCCAACAAGAGTAGAGAACAAAGACTAATTTTTTCTTACAAATTTCTGCAGCAAATTGAAGCGTCGATACAATTCATATTTATTTGCACACACATCTATTATTTATGAGAAAAAGAACTTTCTAGTATCTCAATTTTGAAATTGGAAACTGGAAACTAAATGCATTGGATATGAATGTTGTTGTGTTTTGTTGATTCAGTATCTGAATGCACTGGAAATTGAATGCATTGGAACTTTCCAGTTTGCTAGTTACTGGAAACTGAATGCATTGGCTTTAATATTAGATATGAATGTTGTTGTGTTTTGTTGATTCAGTATCGTACTATCCTGGAATGGTTGTATGTTGAATGTTGGAATATTATTCAAGTCAAAAAAATTTACGTGTGGATCCAGGTCCGATCCGTGGACCTGGTGGATCCGATGGATCTGGATTTTGATATGATTTTTATGGACCCGGTGGATCTGGACCTGGATACATGTATGAAAAACGGATCTGGATCTAGATCTAGTAGTATCCGATCCAGATCCTATCTGTTGCCATCCCTACCAGTTGGTCCATTAAGTGAGAAGCATTTCGTCCTTAGCCTTTGGTTGGGACGAAACTTTTTGCAAAAAAATTGTTCAAGCAACAAACGATCCCAACATTTTTTTTACATTTCAAACATACCAATTGTTCATGTTACGTTCCAATGAGCAAAAGGGTTAAAAGGGGGCTGGTTCCGTTATTATCGAGGTATGTTAAGGCAAATTATTTTTTTCTTTTGGCATGTTCCATGTAACGAAATATAACTGTGATATTGCTCTATAATTTATTCTACTCCTAGTAGTTAAGAATATTCATATTATTGATTCATATGCTAAAAGCATGTCTAAATATGTTTCTAAGACCTTATTAAGGCATATGCAAAAGATGTTGATATTCACAGTGTTAGACAAAGGTACAAGGAGATTATGTCACTCAGATTATTTTAATGTTATTCATGCACTTTCATTTGCATTACATTCATATATTACCCTGGACCACTTGTGCTATGCACATTACTATATGGTAAATATTGTATATATGTAGGGGATATGGGGAAAAAAAAAGCGGATGCCTGTGTGGCTAAGACGATATGAATGCATGTATGGCCAATACGATATAACCTGATGCCTACAGAGGCGGTTATAGGAGGATTCTTGTGTGGACATTAGTATACCGCATTTGCATTATGTATACATTCATTAATCATTACATGGTATGGTGCCCACAGAGGCTGTTTTGGTAAGGAATTTGCCCGATGAGGCCGATGGATATGTATATTGCATTGTGCATAACATTTAGGCATATGTATTAGGGTCCTCAGAGGCATTTACTGCTGGTCGGCTGTTTCTGTTTCAGTATTTGTTATATCTATGTTATGCTATTATTCATGCCTGACATACTCATTACATCAGTCGTACTGACGTCCCTTTTGTCGGGAGACGCTGCGTTTCATGCCCGCAGGTTCAATTAAAGAAGGTGACGGTTCACGCTGGTTCAGCCAATGTTGGAGCACTCTATTTGTTTCAGAGTTGCAGTCTGGTCGTGGTACGGTATTTCTGCATACGCATATGAGTATGGCGGAGTCCTGTCCCGTCCTGGTGATGTTATGTATTCCTTAGAGGCTTGTAGACAGGTATCCTGTATGTAGTGGTCTTGTATGGCCTTGTCGGCCTCGGTATGGGTATATATATATATATATATATATATATATATATATATATATATATATATATAAGTTGGTTTTCTCGGATAAAGATTTCACATGTTGGTCTTTCGGCTTAGTCCGTATTTAATTATGATTAGGTGTTGGATGTATGATTATCGATACCCAGCAGGTGGGTTTCGGGTGTCCGTCGCGGTCCTCCATTTTGGGTCATGACAGATTTGATGCTTACATGGTTTAATTTGTGGAGAAAATGTCGAAAGCAAGCATTAAAAGTTAAAGTCTATCAGAAGCAACCTACATAAAAGACATGTAGCTCTGGGTTTACTGAATGAAGATGCTTATATCCAAGTCCATTGGCTCGCAAAAGATGTTGCCCTATTGTACGTCAACATAAGACAATATATTTAGCATTTTTTCCAATCTGCAACAAATTTAGGTAAGCATGATGATAGAGTTCCATAAAGAAGGCTTACATGGTAACGATCAGTAGATTACCTGACACCAATCAAGTATGAGATCTTTTACATTCCATAAAACTTGAGAACATCAGTAAATGCCTTTGCCCCCCCCCCCCCCCCCCCCCTTCCCCTTCCCCTTCCCCCTTCTAGGTCCAATGGAATTGTAGCAATGTTCTATCCGCATGTGAGAGAAATTTAACAATATGACATTTTTAATTTTAGATGAAACTCACTGAATCATCTTTCAGACTTCATCTATTGCACTTATGCCCCTTGGTATGTATATCATCGCCCTCTTTAAATTTCATAGAATATCAGTCAATCTGGTGGAGCGCAAGCACCACAATGAAAAATATGCTCGAACAACAAAACACCTCCTCCCTGACCAAAACAAGAGACATTACTAAATAAAATAGAAAAGGAGAAAAACTTAAAGGGAAATGACAGACCTCTAGCGAGAAAGAACTTTTTTTCCAACACATAATTCCCAATTCAGTACTGAGACAATGCAAACACTTCATAGTGAGTAGTAACACTGTTAATTAAATATTTTATCCAGCAAAATCTCCATGGTGCAGCAGCCCAAGCGTGCTACTTCTCGCGAACTTGGGGAACAAAATAAAATCAATGTACAGTACCAGAAGAAGTAAGAGTAGAGAAGCTACCTCCCCCATCCGTGATGAAATTCACACCGTTCATAAAGCTCACAATTTTAGGTCAAAAGTCTTGACTAATTCTAACATGTTGAACCCAACCACCCCTAAATTGCCTACAAAGGTATAAAACAATATCATACATTAAATATCAAAGTTCATAGAGTATTCTAACACCAATACCCTAAAATTTTAATTCAACTCAAATCAAGCCAAAAAAATCACAGGTATAGTGTTGAATATAAATCACAATGACACCCTATTTATATAGAGACACATGTAAGCTTTTTTTTGGGTTCAAATGCATAAGTAAGGCACAGTGGAAGTTTTAAAAGTTTTGTTTCTTACTTACCCCAACAACAATTCTGGTATGGTTATACAACAATGAAACTTGTAACATAAAACATATACTTACAAGTTATAGTTATCTGGAATCTTTATCTACTATAAGGTGCACACGCGGTTGCCCTTCCGATTGCAAGCTTCAATGTACTTCTCTTTCGGAAAGCTAGGAAATCCGGCAGAGGTTCGAGGGAGTATTTGATTCTAAGTCTCTAAGGCTTAAAATGTTTTTCAGAATTGGTGTATTGAATAATGAGGTTAATGCCTCTATTTATAGTTGAAAAATAGGTCAAAACCGGATTAGGGTTTGACCTTGGGCCTAGCCCAAAAATCGAGGTAGAGGCGTCGCGGCCCTAGGGTATGGGCGCTGCGGCGCTCGACTTTATTTTTCGTGCATTCTTAATTAAATACAAAATCCAATTTTGACTTAATTAAAATAATCATTATTCATTTAAGTGTCTCAATTCCAAATCGAACATTTTAATTACTCTCTCAATACATCCTTAGATCAAAACGGACAATCGACATAGTGTCACCCTACAGGCCTTCTCATATCGACATTAATCAAATTAAGGTCTACACAGAACTCCTAGATGGCGTCGGAAGACGAACTCAATATGTGAAGTACGTTTACACGAATCCAATAAACTTAACCTTTATGTGGTAAGATAAAATCCTTTCATTCACGACACACCCGATCAAGCTTAGGATTTATCAAGTGTCTATCCAAATGGCTTAATTATTGTATCTTATCTATATTAGTTGATAACTAGACCATATTCTAAATATGTCTATTGCGTTGGCCAACGACTTAGTCAACCTAATATCACTGAGAATCCGAGTGTTCTCTCGAATATACATCCGAGGAATGAATCATAATCTTGGCTCAACTACCACCTTCAATCCACATCGTAATGTACCCAATACAAGCCGTATCTCAACCTATAAGACATTTGAGCTTAGGACGGGATCAAAGTACATTACTTTGTAGACAAGGCGCGTATTGACCTCAAGTCTAAGGACTTCTATCTCCCACACGCTGATCATACTTTAGATAAGTATAACAAACAGTATATCAACAGGGTATACCAATACTTCCAAAGTATCCATGTGTCCATCACGAGTAACCATTACTCGTAGTAGGTGAGACATACTACATCCTCTAAGGATGTGATGCAGACCACATGTCGACTTATCACATATCATCGATATCCCATTCTCGATGATCATTAGTCGAGGCTATTTTAAGAGTTACACTCTATCATTAATATCTTACTCTATTAATGACAACGTAAGCTCAAGGGATGCACATTGATGAATAATTAAAAATAATCAAATAATAATTCAATAATTGCAAATGCCAAATTATTAATCTCCATTAATAATAATATGAATGTGTATAAAGTATATTTGTCCTAATACAGATTGTCTCTAGGACATAAATATACTTTCAATCTCCCACTTGGCCTAGAGCCAATCTCCAACATATCTAATGCACATATTCTCTAAATGACCATTATGCTTGACTAAGCTTAATGGTTTAGTGAATGGGTCAGCTAGATTATCGTCTGTGGGAACATAGTCTAATCTAATCTCTTCAGGTTCCACCATATCCCTGAGTATGTGGTACTTATTGGTACATGCTTGTTTCTATTGGTTGATCTTGGTTCCTTAGCTTGCGCAATCGCACCAGTGTTGTCACAATAAACCGTTATTGGACAAATGGCACTTAGAACAACCCTTAGTTCCTTCAGGAACTCAGATATCACGACAGCTTCTTTACCAGTTTCCGATCCAACAATGTACTCAGCTTTTGTTGTCGAATCAACAGTTGTAGCTTGTTTGGAACTTTTCCAGCTTACTGTTCCACCATTGAAAATGAACGTGTACCCGGATTGAGATTTGTAGTCATCAACATCTGCCTGGAAGCTAGCATCAGTGTACCCATTACATACCAGCTTCTCTTGTCCACCATAGACTAAGAAATATTCTTTAGTTCATCTAAGATACTTAAGAATATTCTTGACTGCCTTCCAGTGTTCTTCCCTGGGATTCTGCTGAAATTTGCAAGTCATACTAAGTGCAAAGGCCACATCTGGCCTAGTACAGGTCATGTCATATATGATCGATCCTATAGACGAAGCATATGGGATCCTTTTCATGCGTTCAAGTTCTATAGTATTAGAAAGATTGTCCTTCTTAGATAACTTGATGCCTTGTCCCATATGTAGACCGCCTTTCTTGGAATTTTCCATAGAAAAACGTCTAAGGACTTTGTCTATGTAGACTGACTGTGACAGCCCCAACAATCTATTAGGTCTATCTCTATAGATCCTAATCCTCAGAATGTAGCAGGCTTCACCTAAATCCTTCATCATGAAGGTACTGGACAACCACTCCTTGATTGACTGCAGGAGAGTCTTATTGTCTCCCATTATTAATATGCCATCTACATTTATGATAATAAAGGCAATACTCTTATCCTTGTGTTTACTATAAACACATGGATCCTCTTTGTTTCTGACGAAATCAAATGACTTGATAGCCTTTTCGAAGTAAATGTTCCAACTCCTTGAGGCTTGCTTAAGCCCATAAATGAACTTTTGTAGCTTGCATACAGCATTTGGTTTGGACTCAACTGAAGAACCCTCAGGTTGTTTCATATACATTTCCTCAACTAGATTACCATTGAGGAAAGCAGTTTTGACGTCCATCTGTCAAATGTCATAGTCATAATATGCAGCTATTGCAAGTAGAATCCGAATGGACTTAATCTTAGAAACAGGTGAAAAGGTTTCATCATAATCGACCCCAGGCCGTTGATTATAACCTTTAGCTACCAATCTTGCTTTATAAGTCTGTACCTTGCCATATGCATCAATCTTCTTCTTGAAGACCCATTTGCATCCAATGGGTCTAACCCTTGTTGGCAAGTCAACCAAGTTCCAAACTTGATTTATGTACATCGAGTCCATCTCAGATTTCATGGCTTCTTGCCATCTCTGCGAATCAATGTCTAACATAGCTTCGATGTAGGTTGTAAGTTCATCGTCATCAGGAATATCTATCTCATTGTGTGTTTCAATAAGGAGATTAAGTCTTTCAGGCGGAAGATGAGTCCTAGTGGTCCTACGGAGTTGAGTATTCTGCGTTTCAGTGTTTATTACATTATGATTGTGAGAAGGTCTTTGTGTGTTAGACAATCCAGCACCTTGAGAGCTTTCAGGAATGTCATTTTCATGTATTTCCTGAATGGAATGATGTACAACCATTGTATCATCTTCCATTGGTTGTGTATGAGAGTCTTGCATTTCTGCACTATCTCTCACAATACTCCCACTGGCTGAAGGGCGTACTCTAAGTACCCAATTTTCACCAGATACTCCCACTGAATCCTTGTTTAGGTCTTTCGACAAGGGTTCAACTTCTGTGTTATCTTGTGGTTCTTGAATTTCTTCAAGTTCTATCTATGTGCAGCTATATTCCTTGTAGACATATTCTTCTTCAAGGAAAGTTGTGTTCCTGGAAACAATGACATTATGTTCTCCAAGAAGATAGAAGTAGTATCCTTTAGTTTCCTTTGGATACCCCACAAAATAATATTTCTCACTTTTAGATTACAACTTGTCAGTAAGCATCTTTTTTACATATGCAGGGCACCCCTAGGGTCGCATGTGTTTAAGCGCTGGCTTCTTGCCGTTCCATATCTCATATGGAGTTTTCTCCACTGACTTTGAAGGAACCCTGTTCAGAATATAAATTGAGCTTTGCAATGCATATCCCCAAAGGTATGTTGGTAGAGCTGAGAAACTCATCATAGATCTAACCATATCTAATAGGGTTCGATTTCTCCTTTCAGCAACACCATTCATCTGTGGATTTCCAGGAGGTGTCCATTGTGATTGGACTCCATGAAGCTTCAAATAATCCAGAAATTCTTTACTTAAGTATTCACCTCCTCGATCCGATCGAAGTGTCTTGATACTTGTTTCAAATTGCTTCTCTACTTCTGACTTGTACTCCTTGAATTTCTTAAAGGCTTCAGACTTATGTTTCATAAGATACACATGCCCAAATCTTGTGAAATCGTTTGTAAAAGTGATGAAGTAAGGGAAGTCTCCCTTAGCTTGAGTTGAAAATGGCCCACATACATCGATATGGATCAACTCAAGTACCCCTTTGGCTCGCACCCCTTTCCCAGAAAGTGGCTTGTTGGTCATCTTTCCTCTCAAGCAAGATTCACAGTTACCATAGGACTCCAAGTCAAATGGTTCAAGATAGTCTAACTTCCTCGATCTTGTTATCCTTGATTCGTTGATATGACCAAGTCTGCAGTGCCATGAGTAGGTGGGGTTTCTTGGATCACTTATCTTAGCTCGTTTATTTTGCACATTGAAAATTTCATGACTACAGTTTAAAATATACAATCCATCCACAAGCGGAGCCTTTCTACAAACAAAACTATTAAAAGACAGTACATAACTGTCATTGGCAATGAATGAGGAAAACACTTCAATGTCTAACATTGGGATGAAAATGATATTCCTCGTTAGTGAGGGAACAAAATAACAATTATTTAGTTCTAAACAAAAGTCTGAAGGTAAATCTAGTTTATAAGTTCTCACGCGTTCAGCATCTACTCGTGCTCCATTTCCAACACGCAGGTCTACCTCCCAAGGTTCAACCTTTCTGCTGTTAATTAGGCTCTGCACATTACTACAAATATGCGAGCCACAAGCGGTTTCCAATACCCAACAGTAGGAGTTACTTGTAGACATATTTATTTCAATGACAAACATACCTTGTCCAGTAGAGGTAGAAGCACCTAGTTCTCTGCCTCCTCTTGGAGTTGTGTAGTCCTTCTTTAGAACATGCGTTGGCATTTGTCCCCTTTCGTTCAGCTTACATTTGAAAGGGTCTCTCAACAGTTCATACTCCATTGTTTGAGACTGTTTTTCATAGAGACTCTTCAAGCGTTCTAGCATTTCATTGGGGCCTATGTATTCATGTTGCCTTTGTAACTCCATAGTCATGGAAAACAACATTATACATTTTGCCAAGGTAGCATCGTTCAAATGTTTCTGATAAGCCACCTTGTCAAACAGGGCATACTCATCAGAGTTTTCAGTAGGGACTGTGGGAAATACTGTGTCTAACACATACTCAATTTTTTCTAGTCTTAACACCAATCGCAGATTTCTTAACCAGTCAGGGTAATTTGATTCACTCAACTTGTTTGTCTCGACCAACATTTTCAGTGATAGATTTGACATTTTATACGACTGAAGAAACAAAAAGACTTGAAATTAAACTCTAATATAATTTCTATTGAACACATTCATCAACTAATTAATATGGCATTTAGTTTAATTAGCTCCCACTATTTTAACATACTCTTCGACCCCATGGAAGAATACGGACTCATATCAAATATGGTCATAATGGGCCATGATCCAGGTTTATGCTATCTCTGCGTTTGTTGTGGTTGATAACTTCAACAACACAACCTGGTAGGTCTCCAAACCAATTACAAACAATTTGTAACTCATGTTTGACCGAATGTTCTAAACAATTGATCTGCGTCCCTCAGCTTATCCGACACTGTGGCGCCAAGACAGCCTAGCAAGTCAACCCCGTTATGCGACTGCAATTATATATCTAAGTGAGTTTTGCCTTATAGAGCAAAGGTAGGGGTGCAGAGACGAATACGGGCTTTCACTCTCTTTTTCTTTGTTCCGAGCGTTGTGGTGTAAATGCTCATGAAGATTTATCACTCACTTCTACATTTAACATGCATCTATGAAAGGGTCTGAGTCCTCGTAGACTTAGAACAAATGTTGTGACATAAATACTTATCTCGCCGAAAAGGATTTTGCACTACAATCAATTACAATGGACGATGTGTTCATTTCAAATGAGACTTGTATTAATATTTTAGGGAACATTTTAATTCAGGGTTTTAACCAAGATCAACACTTTTACGCCATATCCAATATGACATCTTAACATCATGCAAACTAAATACACATATAATTTGAGAACCGTCAACCCAATATGCATAATATAAGAGGGTTTAATCAAACACTGGGCGCCGCCTGCCTAGACAGTTATAGCGGACACTATTCTAGAAATGTAAATGACAAACATTTTGACATTTAGCACATAAACAGTATACTTATCAAATAATATACTGTATAATAATAATCTTGGGTTAAACATTCTGAACTCAAATTTTATTTTATTTTTTGTTTCTGGACAGGTGGGGCCGCGACGCTAATGATTAGCGCCGCGGCGCCACTGAGACAATAACCAAGTTTTCTGAAAAATGCACTAGCGCTGCGGCGCTCCAGAGGCAGTAACATTTCTGCTTCTACAATTGAATTAGCGTCGCGGCGCTCCACCATAGAGACGCAGCGCCTGTTGTCCAGTGAGTTCATATTTTGAAATGAAGCATTAATGTCGCGGCGCCTCCTTGAAACCCTAGTCAGCGTCGCGGCGTCGCGGCGCCGACGTCCTTACAAATGTTTCTGTGTTGATTTTCAAAAAATTGTTCAACCCCTAAATCCAATTTAGGGATCAATTCACATGTCATTTATCATCAACCACCATTATCAATAACGCTCATATCGATCATCATCCATTCTTTACTCGTTCTTAGTCGTGCACCGTGCAATGAACCGGACAACGCGCTTTTGGCTTAGTTCGAGTTAGAGCGGAATGACTTCCTCGAGTTAGCATAGGAGATAATTTAGGGTGATTCCATAAGGTCAACATTCGTTTAAGACGTGTAGGATTTCAAGAAACTTCATTTTAATCCAATTTTATATTTAACCCATATTATTATTCTATTTAATTGTTATATAACCATTAAACCAGCATGAGCTCTTGATACCACTGTAGGGTTTTGTTGGGTTCAAAATGCATAAGTAAGGCACAACGGAAGTTTTAAAAGTTTTGTTTCTTACTTACCCCAACAATAATTTTGGTATGGTTATACAACAATAAAACATGTAACATAAAACATATACTTACAAGTTATAGTTATCTGGAATCTTTATCTACTATAAGGTGCACACACGGTTGCCCTTCCGATTGCAAGCTCCAAGCTTCAATGTACTTCTCTTTCGGAAAGCTAGGAAATCCGGCAGAGGTTCGAGAGAGTATTTGATTCTAAGTCTCTAAGGCTTAGAATGTTTTTCAAAATTGGTGTATTGAATAATGAGGTGAATGCCTCTATTTATAGTTGAAAAATAGGTCAAAATCGAATTAGGGTTTGACCTTGGGCCTGACCCAAATATTGAGGTAGAGGCGTCGCGGCCCTAGGGTATGGGCGCCGTGACACTCGCATGCGCCTGCACTGCGCCGCGGCTTTATTTTTCGGCATTCTTAATTAAATCCAAAATCTAATTTTGACTTAATTATAATAATCATTATTCATTTAAGTGTCTCGATTCCAAATCGAATTTTTAATTACTCTCTCAATACATCCTTAGATCGAAACGGACAATCGACATAGTGTGACCCTACAGGCCTTCTCATATCGACATTAATCAAATTAAGGTCTACACAGAACTCCTAGATGGCGTCGGAAGACGAACTCAATATGTGAAGTACGTTTACACGAATCCAGTAAATTTAACCTTTATGTGGTAAGATAAAATCCTATTCACGACATACCCGATCAAGCTTAGGATTTGTCAAGTGTCTATCCAAATGGCTTAATCATTGTATCTCATCTATATTAGTTGACAACTAGACCATATTCTAAATATGTCTATTGTGTTGGCCAACGACTTAGTCAACCTAATATCACTGAGAAACCGAGTGTTCTCTCGAATATACATCTGAGGAATAAATCCTAATATTGGCTCAACTACCACCTTCAATCCACATCGTAATGTACCAAATACAAGTCGTATCTCAACCTATAAGGCATTTGAGCTTAGGACGGGATCAAAGTACATTACTTTGTAGACAAGGCGCGTATTGACCTCAAGTCTAAGGACTTCTATCTCCCACACGCTGATCATACTTTAGACAAGTATAACAAATACTATATCAGCATGGTATACCAATACTTCCAAAGTATCCATGTGTCCATCACGAGTAACCATTACTCGTAGCAGATGAGACATACTACATCCTCTAAGGATGTGATGCAGACCACATGTCGACTTATCACATATCATTGATATCTCATTCTCGATGATCATTAGTCGAGGCTATTTTAAGAGTTACGCTCTATCATTAATATCTCACTCTATTAATGACAACGTAAGCTCAAGGGATGCACATTGATGAATAATTACAAACAATCAAATAATAATTCAATAATTGCAAATGCCAAAATATTAATCTCCGTTAATAATAATATGAATGTGTATAAAGTACATTTATTCTAATACAGATTGCTCTACGACATAAATATACTTTCAATAGAAAGGTAGCAGATTTGAATCTAACACGATTTCAGTTGTGGAGAAAAGGCTGAAAGCAAGCATTGAAAATTAAAGCCTACCAGGAGAAACCTGCATTAAAGATATGTACCTTTGGGTTCACTGAATGAAGATAGTTATATGGAAAAAGTATGGACTAAATACATTGTTCATTACTTTCAGGCATATTGTCAAACAACTTAGCTGCAATAACATTCTTCACCTATCATAATTCGTTTTTGTTCTTGATGTCAATTATGAATGCCTCCATAAAATATCTAGAACAAATAACCATGAAAAGAGAAGAAAAACATCATCTTCCCTGCTCTTGTGCTCAATATTCATGTCGGAACTTCAAATCTTTTAATTGTCTGTTCCATCTCTGAAATTTTGAAACAGAGAAAGATGAATGACAATCAGCAAAAGGAAGTTGGAGAAGAAAAATCATTAAACCAGAGCCAGTGAGTTAGAAGAAAAGTGGACACGCGTTTAGCATGAAGGATGGGATATACGTTATTTACCGTCTTACCCTCCGTCGTCCAAATGGACTCACTCTTGTTAAAAAAGTTGAATCACACTCACCTCACCTGATCTGACATTCTCAGACTGATCAGACAGAGATTTTTAATGTTTTTAATCTTTAATCTTAATTGATTTCCAAATGTTTGGAAAGTATACTTTTCTCACGGTCATGTTTATATTCGTCATTTTACCGATAAATTGAATGATGATCAGTATTAAATTTTCGATCAAGATATAAATATAAAAAACATTTTTCGCAAGCTTAAGTTAGAACTTAGAACTAGATAATTTGTCCACACTTTGTGCAATCAGACATGTCCTTTTATAAATTTAGTTCATATACAAAAGATATAAATTTTACCAAAAAATAAATATATAATTTAAGACATACATGGCATTCTTTCTTTTTAAAAAAAAAACAAATGTATAAGGAAAGACTACATACTGAAAAAAAAATTAAACATAACCATAAGTTCAAATAAAATAATTACATAAATTCTTGTAGTTTTATACCGACAAAGTTTTTGAGGAATAAATATAAATGATAAAGTTGAAATAACACAAACATAGTTGAAAGATTGAAACACTAATAACAATAAATAAAGTTACCAAACATTATTTGCTAAAGACTTTCAAAAATCTATTCCCAAAGAGTTGTTAAACTTTTCAAAGCATAATTTCTTATTGGTTAAATTATAAATTTTCTTCCGTAGAAATAACGTCTTTGAGAGAAGTTACATACTTCATCATATCTCTTATAGAATCTTCAATTTAAAAAGCGGGATACAATGTCATGATATTGCCTGATCCCTTCAAGTGTTAGCTCTAAAAATTTACAAATACAAAATATGCAATAGAAGAGTTTGGCTCATAATAAATATATAAGAAATAATTAATATGAAAGTAATTAGAAAACCAATGAAAATGCAAGTTCATACACACGAAAACTTTGAGAATAGTCGTTACTCTTGAGTACATCCAACTACTCATCGAGTAAATTCAATTTGAAAGAACATTTTTAAGTAAGCACCATTCAAAAGGAAAAATTAACCCCGACTTCATGAAATAGAGAATAGACCAGGTTGATTTACCACTATGGAGTTTTTTTTATCCAAGTATGAATATATGACTCTTCAATATGAAGACCAGGAGCATGTTTGAATTGGCTTATTTTAAGTACTTTTAAATCAAAATATCTTATAAACACTTTTATGGTGTTTGAGTAAAATAAAAAAATGCTTTTGATCACATGTTTTTAAGCTAAAATAACAAAAATAAACCAATAATCATAAGCTAGAATTTCTAACTTATGGCTTTTAGCTTATAAATCAAAAACAATAAGCTCATCCAAACGAGCTCTAATATAATAATACATGATAAGAAAATCATTGTAAGATTTATTTCATTGTTATCCTATAAAATAAAATAACAACTCATAATGCTCATCACATATAATTAGTTGTAAGACTTACTTGGTATGGATTATTTTGCTTAATTTAATTAGATTTTCAAATTAGCTGCAACCATAAAATTTAACATTCTTGAAGTTGTATTTAACTCATTTTTTTCTTCACAACAGTCCAATAATCTAATATGGTGTGTTACGTTGCAGCCAAATTTGTCTGCACTTGCAGCCCAAAATGAACAGTACATAATATAAAAAAAAAAAGTAGGAAAGAAAAATAGGGACAACCTGAGGAAGCAATAAGTAGATTCTTCACCAAAACTCCAATAGATAAATTAATAGAGGGATCAAAAGAGTGATGCATATGACCATTCTTCCAGAATTTCAATCGGTTTTAGTAATTAGTACATAGTATCACAATAAAGAATAGAAGCTAGTGGAGTGATAAATTTTAAAATATTTAAGTTTTTACATTAAAGAGTAGGAATTAGTGGAGGAGTAGTAATTGTCATATTTATTCTAGTACAATAAAAAATTAGAACAATAGAAAAAATTATTAAAAAAAAAATAGAATCATTGGCCAAAAGAGGTGTCACGTTACTTTTCTATTCCTAGATTTATTATATATATAAATTTATTATACCGAACTACTCTATGTACTTCAGTATTTCAAATGCAGTATCCAACTTTTCACTATCTTTCTTTGGGTGATCTTCTCAATTCTTCTGGGCTTCTCTGACTTTACCCATTTGAATTTTTTCTTCACGAAAACTTCTGATTGCTACATGTTAAGAGTCTCACATCAGAAATGGAATGAAAACATAGACTCCTTATATAGACTTGGACAATCCTCACCCTACACGCTAATTGTTGGAGTTGAGTTAGGCCCAAGATCCATTCTTTACATGGTATCAGAGTCATGCTCATTCAAATTCTATGTTCACCGATGTTGGGTTCCCAAATTATGTCATCCACGCCCAGTTAACAGGGTCTGAAGCGTGCGGGGGAGTGTTAAGAGTCTCACATCGGAAATGGAATGCTCCTTATATGGATTTGGACAATCTTCACCCTACAAGTTAGTTTTTGGGGTTGAGTTAGGCCCAATATCCATTATTTACACTACAATCTTCCATCATATACTATGATTGCTAAGTCTGGTAAGGTTTCTCCACAATTGTATAATAATGTATATGGGTATATAAACATCTCTTATGCGCTATATACAAGATTGATACATCGTTTATGGGTATTTGATGGATTTTTTATTTTTTCTTCTTCTTCTTTTCCATGGCGATTTTAGTGTTGAAATTGAGGTTTAATGGTGGCTAAAGATATTTTCTACTATAAACATATATTATCGTTATTTATATATATGTGTATAATATAGATACATTGTTAATCATTATATATACATGTGTATATATTGTATAATTGTGTATAATTTGATATAATTATGTATATACCAGGGTATAAGAATATATATATAAAGGTAAAATTGATATTTTTTGTGTTGTCAATGTTCTAGAAAAGGACTAGCTGAAGCTTATTTATCTCTAACGAGGTTTAATTTAAATTCATCCATTAGTTGTATTTTCTTGCATTTAATTCCCAAGGAACAATTTTTTTTGTTTATTTATTTGTTGCTGGGGTTAGAGGCTTTTGCAGTACGAAGTATGTTAATTTAGAAAGATTCAAAATAAATGTTTGGAGTATTGTTATTGAAGGTTGATGGTAATGGCTTAAACATGTATTCTCAAATAGGGAGAAACCTCCTTTTTCAGATAAGGGCCTTCAGCTATTGATTTGCAATGTTGTATTTGGGCTATTATATTGCGATATATATTTATGAGTTGTATAATGATGAAATTATCCCTTTAAAGTTGGTATGGGCCGGGCCCGAGGCTATTGGACCAGGCGGATTAGAGGTTGGACCATTGATCCAAGAAAAACAAATCTGAATTTTTTTTATAAAAAAATATTGTGAAATAAGCTTCTCCGTTTCAATTATAACCAAAAATAAGTAGAATGGCCTGATTGAACTTAATTTGAAATCAATTACTTTTAAATCAAAACCAAACTTTAAAAGTCAATTAAATTGAAATAAGATTGAGATAAATTAATTATTCAATTTACTAATTAAGCTTCTTAACTTAATAGATTTTATTATTATTTGCAAATGCATATTAGTTTTAATAATTAAGCTATGAATGAACTGATTTATATAATTGAAAACATGTGCTCAATTAGATGCTTGTGTTAACCATGAATTGGTTTTTAAAATATACTTAAAAGACATGATTAAAAACAAATTATATGTAGGATATACTTAATACTATATTATGATATTTTGCCAAATGAAATGACAAAATACCACCAAAGTATTTTTAGAATTTTTTTTTTGACCTTTTATAAATACTTCATTTACCTTGCTTATAATTTAAGAAGCTTGACTAACTAATGAAAATTATGTAGGGCCAAAGTTGGTGTCAACCTATGTTACCCCTACCCTTAGATAGTTTCATTTATCATTAATTGGAAAAACTCCCCCGTCGAAGTTAAAGTCTTAACTTACCTCCAACTAAAGCCTCTCAACCACCTTGGACGACCTTTCATTTTCTCAAAGCTTCCGAACACTTCCAATCTATTAAAAAGTATGTTCTACAAGGTTAAACGAATTATACTCATATTACACTATAAAATAACCGATCCAAAAAGTCAAAACCCAAACCCTAGGGTCAAAATCTGAAATTGATTCCAAAATTAGGGCGTCATTTTCTAAGGGTTCTAAATTTGAAATTCAACTCAATCTAATCTCAGTTTGACCTTCAAATTAACAATTAATAGCCTCTTAACTTAGGGCTAGAAATCTCATTTCATACTTTGAAATCTCTAATTAAATAAAATATTCAATTTCAAGGATAGAATTCTTACTCCAATTTAAATGGTAAAAATTCCCTTAAAACCGTCTAAAGCTGAACTCCAAAATCTCCGAATGTGTTAAAATGAAATGAAAATCTCAAATTTTTACTTAGCATCTTACCTTACGTGACCGCAGAGGCATGCCTGCAATCCCGAAGTGCGACCAGGTGGACTCCCTACGCAATCGCGAAGTGCGACCAGGTGGACTCCCTACGCGATCGGGTGGGCTCCCAGCATAATCGTGAAGGTCCTTCACACAAATGTGATTCATCCAAACCCAGGCCTCGCGATACCCATTCCTACGAACGCTAAGAACAAGAATCTGTTGCACCGGAAAAAGTAATATTGGTGCACCTGAAATGGAATAAGGCATCCGAAATTCGCAGCCCATCGATTTTCAATTCATAAGTACAAGTTCAAAATCAACATACAAATCTATAAAAATCTTCAAACCATGAATCTGAACCCATTTCGTCACATATTTGACTTTGGTCAATTCTTTTACTTATCAAATAACTACTTTAGGTTCAACCGTTCCAAAATGCACCCGAACCCCTCGGGACCTGTGCCACTCATACCTGCAAGTCATAAATCATGAAATAACTTGTGGAAGTATCAAATAGGAAAAATGTATTCTAACACTCAAAAAGACCAGACGGGTCGTTACATATAAATAGTACATATTTAATAGCAAATGCAATAATTTGAACCTTACTAATTGGGTTAATTATACTAAGCATGTTTGTACTATGACTCAGTTACAAATAGATCCCTTGTATCTTAAAATCAAACACTTACACCTCATATATTATGAAAATCCTACACTTTCACCCCCTATAATGTTATCTCTATTTTCTAAAAATATTTAAACCTTTTATATAATGAAAATCTTTCACAAATAAATTTTCATCTCACTAAGCATATTTAAGATAATTTTGAAGCGGAAGAATAAATAAAACACATAATTAAAAAAAAGAAATTTACATATAATAAAAATATCATTATTAAATAAAATTATAAATAACACGTGTATTTAAAGTGCAAAAGGTTTATTACTAATAATTTATACATCTTATTAAGTAATTTGTATTCATTTCCTATTTATAAGTTTTGTAAGATAATTGCTAAAAAAAAAAATATTTTTAAAAATCAAAGGCATGAATAAAAAAAATTCTTAAAATTATTATCTTCATTTTAAGATTTCATAAAAATTACATATTTTAGTTATCGGCTTTTAAATGTACTAATCCACTAGCCAACCGATACATATCAGTTGGTTCGGTATCGGATAGCAATTATCAAACGGTTATCTAGCGGTGTATCGACTATATTATGTAACAACTATCACTTTACAATACCTCCAACGTACATGGTTTTTCAATAAAATTTACCTACCTTACCACACAAAAAAAGAACTTATTTTCATTGTGCTAAACGAGTGACAACGAAAATGTCCTAGTTAGAAATTGATTTCCAAATTCACCGACGACTACGACTGCGAAACCACTGGACAGCCTCCGCCGAAGGGTGTCCAACCACCACTACCACTTATATCTCAACCATCCCATCCATTTTCCTCTCAATCATATGCTACAACCTTATTTTCATCTTCACAACCCATCCCAGCCATTTTCCTCTCAATCATACGCTACAACCTTATTTCCATCTTCACAACCCATTGTCAATCCAATCTCAATTAAGCCAATCTCGTATTTACACGGTGAACCATGAATAATCTGGGATGATGAGAAAGTAGAGCAAATGATCATCAGAGAAAATCTACGGTACGCAATCGTTGGAAAATTCTATTACGATTGGCCAGACATCAAAGAATTGCGCAAACTCATTCCGAAACAGTGTGAATTGAAAAGAGAATGCAAGGTTGGATTACTCCGAAATAGGTATGTTCTTATTCGTCCAACCTTATTGGAAGACTATGCGAATCTGTTATCACAACAGACTTTTTATATCACTCATATGAATTGGTCATATCATATGAGAATATTGAAATGGCATTCAGGGTTTGATCCGGATGAAGAGAAAACAACTACTATTGCTTAGATCTCTTTACAATATCTTCCAGCAACCTATTTTGTTAAAGATGGCATTTTTCACTTGCTGCAATAGTTGGTAATCCTTTACAAGTGGACATGTCTACTAGAAATCAGACTAGACCTAGTTGTGTTAGGGATAAGGTGGGGGTGAATCTATTGGCTGAATTTCATAAAAGAGTCAATATTGAAATGAAAAAAAATGGAGAGATAATTGAAAAATGGATTCAAATAAAATATGATCATGTTCCCAAATACTATAAAATGTGTAAACTTCAGGGTCATAATGCATTAGAGTGCTTTGTGATCCATCCTAAATTGTATAATAAGGAAGAAGAGGATATAAAAATAGAGAATAAAGAGAAGAATATATCAGAGAACAAGGAAAATAAAGCAGAAATAGAGAATAAATGGGAGAACACATAAAAAAAACTTGAAGGTAATGGGGAAAGGCAATACAAATATCATAGAGGACCAAAAAAGAATAGTCATACTTGGAATCCAGTCGTTAACAAGAGAACAAAGAAGAGGATGAACCAGCAAGATACAAAGAAGTATGAGCCAAATAAGGAGGGTGATAGTATAAAGCTATAACGACTCAAGAAATCATTTTACTTATTTTGCCTTAAAACCCCTAAATTACTCTTCCCGGATCCTTATTAGCTTATGCGTGACTTACATGGATGGATGGCATGGTTCACGAGGTGATCGGGTAGTTTACAGACTCATTTTGGTAGGTTTAAGAAATCACAAGTTAAGAGAATAGAAGAGTTTGACCCATAATTGACTTTGGCGTAAACACACTCTTTTCATAGTTTCGTCGGTTCCATTAGCTCAGGAATAATGTTTATGACTTAGTTGAGCCTTTGGTTCAGGCCCCGAGGCAACCGAGTGTGTTTTGGGGGTTAGGTTGTGAAACTGTGGAATTAGAACTTAAGAGTTGACTTTAGTCAAATTCGAGCCTTAGAGACCTTTTCCGAAAATTCTAAGTGCTCGAGCAGGTCTGGAATGTGTTTTCTGATATGAATGCATATTTGGTTTGTGTCTAGGAGATCCTGGGAGTGTTTCATATGTTTGACGGAAAGTTGGTTGGTTTTGGCCATTGCTGGTATCTGGTGTTCGCCCCAGCGCCCTTGCATCCGCTTCTGCGGGTCTGGCTATGTGGAGTTCTGGCTTGTTGAAGCAAGATTTGACCAGGAGCTTAGGTTCTGCTTCTATAGACATGTGTTCTCGGGATATGTTTCTCATCGGGACGAGTGAGTCTCTGCAGAACTTCCTTCCGTCCCAGCGTAATTAGAGATTTTAAGTGATTCTGTCTTGGCGGATGGGTTTTCTGCTGAAACAGGTCTGCGCCAGCGGTATCGATTCTGCTGGAGTGGAAACATTGTTCTGATTATATGAGTTGATGACCTAGAATTATTTCTCATTCTCCAAAAGCATTCCCCGAAGCTTGGGCAATAGGATTCTTGGAGAATCAAGGGAAATTCATCATCTAAGGTAACTTTCCTCCATTAATTAATTTGTATTAGTTAAAATGTATCCTAAGTATGAGTCTTAGTTTGGGGGAAATTAGAGAACTCCTTTGTAGAGAATAAGAGGCTGAAATGTGAAATTTGAGGGTGGATTATTAATGTTGATATTGTAAACTAGTATTGTATTAGACTACTGGGTGATATTTAATCAATCAATTGTATGTTAGAATCCTTTTTTGAATTGGGGGGGGGATTCTAGGGTTGGAATTGAAGTTGTTTTCCAAATCTTGAATTAAGGATCCAATTGTGCTTAGTTGTTAAATTAACTTGAGATTATGTCTATGTAGCATGTTATAAGACTGTATGACCGATAAAGTTCATATTTTGTTAATGTGGGTCCAGAGTTCCTTTGTAGTTTAATATGGAGATTCTAGTATTATTTAGCATTATGGGAACTGATAGACCCATAATATCATATAGTTGATATAATTGATCAGAGTGGGCTTGAGAAGAGGCTCAGAGAAAGGGCAAGACTATTGCGTGAGTCTTCGTCTTTGAATCAGGCAAGTTGAGACTTTATAGAATCTAGTATATCGTTTATGTGTTGGTATGTTGTTAATGAATTAATGGGAGTAATGGAGAACTGAAGGTCCCGTATTAGTGAGGTGATGAGCACTAATACAGGTACTGGTGAACTTAACTTAGGTAATTAATGAACTAGTCTGATATATTTGACAGAGATTATGTGTTTAGCTCTTCGGGTCATGAGCGCGGTACATAAATCCGCTTAGGTTGATATGTTTATTGATTAATTGAGCTTGTAGCCGTATTTGATATTATATCCTTGATTGAATCTGTCATGCATTCATCACTCTACATCTCGTCTAAATACTTAAAAAGAAACTGATAAACACTTATTGTATTGATTATGTTGATTGCATGGTGTACACATATCCATATCATTCATACATATTATAATTGGCATTGAACTGTTGAGACATTGTCAAGAGAGGCTTGGAAAACTGGTTGTTAGATATGGTACATGATACAGGAGTGATGACTGATGATGATACTACAGCCACAGAGCTGGTATCTGATGGGATCAGATGGGTATATGGACCTTATGAGTCTCTGATGAGTCACGTGATAGCTACTGCAGCAACATGTGTATACCGGGTACATATGACCATTGTATACATACCTATCATTTGCATTATATTCATCCATATTCTGATATGTATTTGGTGCTCTGTGTGCTCGGTGTTGATTTATGATATACCTATACTCTTCTGGTTTGGTAGAAAGAATTACTTATAACTTATACTTAGTTGCATTGTGATAGTTGAACGGAAGGACTTGATGGGACTAGACGCCCTCAATGGGGTTAGGCTGATTTGGTAACTTTGTGGCTTAATCCTAGTATATATTTTAGGAACTTGTAAATACTTTTATACTGTTGAACTGCAGAACTATTGATAGGTTGGTTAACTGATTCTTAATCATGCTTAATTAACTAATTAGTATAGAGGTATCGAACCCTCGCCACTATTATAGCTAGGGTCGGTCGACGATACTGCTAAGTACACGTATTTTCCATACTCACTCTATGCTTGTTGTACTCTATGTGCAGGTACCGAGCCTGACGCTCCAGAAGCATCTTGATTCGTGACATTGGGGAGAAATTGCCGGAGTCCAGGGTGAGCCGCAATTCCTTCCCCGGCACCGGAACTCCCTCTATCTGTAACTTATGTCTTTTGATACTTTTGGACAGCTTATGTATTTCATATTCAAACTTGCATTCGAATTTAGAGCTTTGTACTCATGATTACCGGATCATGTGGGGATTTCTTACAGATTATGTATTATGCTATAAGACTTGTTAATTGCTTCTCCTTTATTTCTTTAATCTCCGCATTTAAATTCGTATTCTTATGATTGAATGATTAGGGTTCGCCTACGTGTTAGGATAGATGCCCTAACGATACAATGAGATTTTGAGTCATGACAAAAGCTTGCCACTAATAACAAATTTGCTTCTCTTCAAGACAATGGAGTGAAATATGATGTGAATAAGGGAACAAAATATAAGAAAACCACAACGAAAATAGCCGGTAAAAAGAAGCATAACATTGAACAAGAGGTCAATAGTATGAGAGAAGTGGTGAATGTGGAAGACTATAAATAAGGATACTGTTGAAAATGGATCCATGGGAAAAAAGAAGAGGGACAGAAAGAGAAATTAGAATCAAGCAAGCCTTGGGCAGAAAAGTCTTTTAGTAAAGCCATCCAGAGTGAATCTAGCAAGGTGTTGGAAGAGGGTGTAAAGGAATAAGAAAAGAAACTAATGTAGCTAATCTAGTAGCTGCTACAAATGAAACAACTAAGAGTACTAAAATGAAGGAAAGACAAATTGTTCATGAAGAGAGTGGATCCTCAGAAGAAGAATTGTTGAATGGTGCAAATTAGTCTAGACACTCATCAGAAGATGGAATGGATGAACATAACTTGTGTCATGATTAACCTTTGTAGATAATATATTCATATGAAGATACCTCCAATAGTGGTTTGAAGCACATTGATAGTGGGGCAGATTAGGAGCAAAATCAGATATCAGAAAGTAATATGGAGGGGCAGATACCAAATGAAAAGCATAATATGAGAATGAGCTTAAATAATGCACAACTTCAGATAATATTACCAGTGAAAGATTCAAATGAATACATTAGCAAAGAACAGTTGGATCTAATCAAAGATGAGACCATGGACCAAAACATAACCAACATATCAAAAGCTGCAGATTTGTCATCAAGACATGAAAAGACCATGATGAGTGATATCAAGAAGGCAAAAGCAAATAGAGTATAACCATTACAACATACAATATACAACATACATACCCAATGAAATTCCACAACGTGGGGATTTCAGGTGATTATAAGGAGTAGTAAGGTAAAACCTTCCATCCATGAACAATGATTGCCAACCTATTGTTTAGAACATAAGATTAGTCAACAATCAGAATTCTTTTGAGACGCTGATTGAACTTAATAGGAGACATCACTAAACTTTAATAGCTCTTATGGGGCCTTTCCAAGAGCCTCAAGAATTTGAATCATACAGAAGGAGATTGGGTTTACACAATGCCATGGTCCACATATTATGAAAAATCTAGATTTTTTGTCAGAAGAATGGACTAGTCAGGTGATTGAAGATGAGATCCAACATATAACTCTCAAATTTAGTAATATTGTATTATAGCAGGAAGTGTTGGTAACAACAAGATATGCAAAGTGCACTGTCATAGAAAGAAGGGATTTGTGGGAGTTAGTGGGGCAAATTGCTATGAATACCATCTATCATGAATAGTGGGTGGAGACTTTAATATCATTCTGTCTGGAAAAAAAGTTGTGTGGTCTTCCTGTGCATTATCAAGAAACTACTTTGCCTATTTTATCAACAATTATGGATTGGAGGAGCTGGAGTTTTCTGAAAGCAGATACACTTGGTGAAATGGGAGAATTGAGGAGGATTATACATTCGATAGATTAGACAGGGTGTTTGGTGACAAGGAATCCATGTTATTATGTCCATCCAGTGAAGTGTCTCATCTAATTAGGCATGGTTCTAATCATGCTCCCCTGCATGTAAGTTGTGACATCAATGAAGAAATAGTTGTAAGACATTTTGGTTCTTAAATGTTGGACCAAACATCATAAATTTATGGAGGTGGTGAAAGAAAACTGATCCCTAGATTATGCTGCAAATCCATTTATTAAGTTATAGGCTAAGACGAAGAAAGTGAAGCATGCTTTGGCAAGGTGAAGTAATGAGACATGATAATATTTTTCAGCAGATATCTACATTAGAAGATGGGATCAAGGTCAAGGAACTGCAAATAGAAATAAATCCTACAACGATGAATAGAGATAAGCTTCATAAGGTCAAGCTAATCTTCATAGATACTTACATCTAGAAGAAGAGTACTGGAAACAAAAATCATGCATGAAGTGGTTTAAAGATGAAGAGAGAAATACTAAATTCTTCCACTCTTATGTCAAAAGTAGAAGAAAGAAGCTTACACTGCATGGCATATAGAACAACAAGGAGATTGGAACATAACAAGTGAACATATAAGCAACAAAACAATTCAGTTCTTCCAGGATCAATTTACTGAGCAGATAAGAATCTTACATTTTGATATTAGAGAAAATCCTCCCTTATTATAGAAGATCATAATAAATCACTTGTAACTTTGCCTAGCAAAGAAGAAGTCATAGAAGCAGTCTAATAGGGATAACTCAAGTGGTCCAGATGGACTTTAGGACACTTTTTCCAATCTTGTTGGAACATTGTTGGAGTGAATGTCACAAGGATGGTCAAATCATTTTTTATGGTCAGGAGCTTCTAAGGTTCATAACTCACACGAATCTGGTTCTCATCCCAAAAAAGAAGAAAAATCAATAGATTTACAGACTTGATATCAATTAGCTTGATTGTTTTTGCTAATAAAATGATCTCTAGAGTTTTATATGAAAGAATTGTCAATGTGAAATTATTTCTAGCACACAATTTGAATTTGTAAAAGGTAAGAGTATTGTAGAAAATGTGTTGTTAGCTCAGGAGACAATTAGAGATATAAATCAGAGAAACAAATTATTTAATGTATTGATTAAATTAGACATGACAAAAATATATAACAAGGTATCATAGATCTTTTCAAACAAGGTGTTAAGGAAGTTTGATCTCTATGAAATTATAGTTAATATGGTCTAGAGACTACTCTCTAACAATTGATATTCTTAATGGGAAATCTCATGATTTTTTCCAATCCACTAGGGGTCTAAAACAACGAGACCCCTTGTCTCTAAATTTGCTCATAATAGTTGCAAAGGTTTTTGCAAGAGGGATGAATAAACTGTATGAGGATAGAGAGTTTAAAGGGTTTGATCTTGCTAAATGAAGTCCACAAATCAATCATCTGTTCTATGCAGATAACACAATATTTTTCTGCTCAGTTGATTCTAAATCATTGAAGAAGATGATGACAATTCTCAGGAAGTATGAAGCAACTTCAGGTCAGATGGTGAACAACAAAAAAGTTCATTCTATGTTCATAAAAAGACTCAGTGGCAGTAATTACAAGAATAAAGAGAAGGACAAGTATGACAAAAGACTCATTTCCTTTTACTTATTTAGGATGCCTTGTGTTTTATGAAAGAAGAAAGACAGTCTATTTTGAAGATCTGATCAAGAAAGTAATGAGAAGGGTCATGTCTTGGCAAAATAAGTTTCTGTCCTTTGGTGGTAGATATATTTTAATTGCACATATTTTACAAACTATGTGTGTTTACCCGTTGTCTACAATGAATCCTTTAATTGGAGTAGTAAAACAATTACATAGAATTTTTGTAAAGTTCTTCTAGAGTAACAATTTTGGTGTAAATGGAAAATATTGGGTGTCATGGGATCATGTGTGTTATCCAAAGAATGAGGAAGGATTGGAATTCAGATCTTTGCATGATATATCTAAGGCTTTATTTGCAAAGCTCTGGTAAAATATGAAAACTTGTCCTACTTTATGGGGATCTTACATGGTGAATAAATACTGTAAAAAGTTACATCCAACTATAGCACATGCAAAGGGTGATTCAAATGTCTGGAAGATAATGATGGAGGTTAGAAAAGAAGTGGAATCTAATATATGATGGCAGATAAAAATTGAAAACTCCAGCTTTTGATTTGATAATTGGACAAAGCTAGGAGCTTTATATTTTGTGGTGCATGAATATATTGATGATGAGCAATGGAACTTGACAGAATTGAGAAGGCTACTTTCAAAAGAAATTGTACAATATATTGTTGATACAATCAACCCAGTGCTGCAACAGGTGGATAATTGTAAGGCTTGGTGGATGGCAACATAATTGGAGTCTTCATTGTTAGGAGTGATTGGGATGAGTTGAGACAGAAACAAGTAGAATATGTGCAATATAATTTTATCTGGATCAAAGAACTACCAATAAAGATAAGTTTTTCTTGTGTAGAGTATGGAAAAGAAGGTTATCAGAAGATGACAACTTAAAAAGAATGAGGATCCTAGTGGTGTCAAGGTGTTGGTGCCGTGTTCATGAAAAAATGGAAATAATAGCTCATTTTTTCTAACATCTCCAATAACTTTTAAGCTTTGGAGACATTTTCCTTCTTGTGCAACTATGAATATAGAAGGCCTGCAACTACAACAACTATTAATCATGGTGGACAACAACTGTGCCTCTCAAGCTTAAGGTCATATACACAACAGTTCCAACATAGAGGAAATACAACATACAATAGGATGTTTTATCAGATTCAACATACAATGACTCAAATGATCAGAGTGAGATATCCATGGCTAACTAGAATACCAACAAAATGATCTTTAATCATCAATATGCTCAGTCACTATAAGCCCACTATACACTATTACTTTATAAAGTGAAACTTACCAGTGTTGGCATATTCAAATGCAACACAGATGGGGATAGTTAAGAGAATCCAGAAAGCAGTTCATATGGTTTTTGTGCTAGAGATGACAGAGGAGACCTTGTTTATGCACAAATATAACAGTTAGGGCACACAACAAATATGTTAGCAGAAACAACAACAATTCATTAAGCATCAAAGTGGTGTTTGGCACAGTATGTACAGAATGTGGTGTTAGAAATTGACTAATTGGTTCTTAAAAACATCTTATAAGATATTTGGAAAGTTCCATGAGAAATTATTGAACAGATAGAGGAAATAAATCAGGTTATACAATAAATTCATATACAAGTGATGCACATAGTTAGAGAAGGAAATAAATTGACTGATTACTTAGCTAACTTAGCTTTTCAGAATGATCAGATGTTACAGTTTCAGAATTTTCATGAGTTACCATCAGAAGGCAGGAAGATACTAAATATAGAGAAGCCATATGTACCTTCTATCAGAATCAAAACAAGAAAAACTCAGAAGTCATGAAAGTGCAGAAGCAGATGAAGATCAAGCAGGAGATTGTTCACACAAAGTTTTTTTAGTTGCTTGATATCAAAATGTATAGTTGTTTTTGAGATGTATATTTCAGAGGCGGTTAGGGCAAGGCTTAGACTAGTTTTTTCTGTTGCACTTTATTAATATAATCTCATAATTTTGCCAAAAAAAATCAAACACCATATATAAATCATACCCTTATCTGCAGGATCTCAGTACAACATCAGAATTAGTCTTATCATTTATGCAAATATTCAAGGAAAAGAGAACGAAAAAAAAAAAGAAACACACTTTTCATTCACAAATAAGTCTATAATCATATCAATAAGCCAACTCAGTGCCACATATAAATTACTACTACAACTTCACAGAACCAATATTATATTGCCAACCTAGCTACTAATTTACACAAAGATCTAGAATTAATTCTAGTGATTGGGATCCAAATTTAATTTTGCCCTTGCTAGTCTCCTTGGGTAGCAATAGTCACACACCCAATAGCCCCTATCTGACGAAGAAATTGAGGGTTATTTGTTGAAGGAAGCGTAGTTGCGCTTTAGGGTTATTTTCTAGAAAGTAAGAACTAAAATGTGAATACGAATAGTTATTGGTTGGGAGCTGGGGCTTTACTGTTTTAGGATTTACAATATAAATTTTATATACCTACAGATAAAAATATAATTTAATAATTTTTAATAGGTTAACAGTTTATCAGATAAATAAGTTGAGTAATCAGCCACTGGAATAACAAAATTTACTATAAAATTTTAATTCATTACCGATTCGAATAATTCAATAAGTCAATTTTGCATGGGTACGATTTGTTTTTTAAGGGCCTAAAGTTCTTAGGTCTACTAGTAACCGACGTGTTACCCGACTCGTAAAATATGAGCAAACTGATTTTACACAGAACTTTCTCACTTCTTTTGTTCCTCCTCCACTCTGCTAAGAACGCTTACGAGCCCTAGCACTCTGCCGACCACCATTCTCTGTGCATCTTTAGTTTTCTCCTTCTTAGGTATGCTTACTGAATGCCGAGAGTCTATCGGAAATAGCCTTTCTACCTTTTGAAGGTAGGGATAAGGCTGCCTATGCACCACCCTCCCCACTTGTGGTATTATACCGGCTATGTTATTATTATTGTTGTAGATTAGCTTATGGATATCACATGAGAAGCTGCTCTATAACTCTTGATAATGCAGAAGTGAGCACTAATTGTTGGAAAAACATCATCTGGATTTTTGACTTGGATGTTCTCAAATTATGTCATGCTTTCTCTATTATTTACTATGTCTTATTTGCTCTGCCTTGTTTACTTCTGTATTGTTTTTTCAAACTGCCTTGTTATATGCAAGGGCCAATCTAGGATTAAATCAAGGGTGTACCACTTTAAAAAGTAGAAAAAATAAGTACCAAGTGAGAATTGATCCCTAAAACTCTAAGTAAATAACTCAGCATTCAAACAAGTGTCTTATTAAAAAGGCATGGTGCCAACAATTAATATTATATCAGTTCTAAAAAATATGTATATAAAATATTTAATTTTACGGGAAGATTGGATTCACGTGCCCCATAATTTATATATAAATTTGCCCCGGTTATATGTTACTTGAGCTTAGGATCTTTCGATATGTTACTTGAGCTTAGGATTCGAAACAACGGGTCTTTCTGTGCGAGATAGGTCTGTCTGTGCGAGATAGGGTTAGGGTTTGTACCCCATCTATGAGAATACATTAGTTATGTTGTTGTTGTTGGATGTTCTCAAACTATGCATTGATGATTTATCGTGCTTTAGTAACATCATCATAATTTGTCTTGTAGGATTTAGAAGTGACAACTTTTGCAAATTGCACTGTATGTCCAGCTTTCTGCTTTACTTCTGATTCAATTCATAATCCTAATTCATTTTGGTTTCATATCAGGTCGTTTTGCTTTAAGTAGTCAATGGATCCTAATGAAAACGGGCCTACTCAAGTTACTCCCACTCATAGAGGTTTTGAGAATGAAGTAGGTGTTATGGATGACCGAGATGAAGAAAACAATTCCAGAAAAAGAAGTTCCAGTTCTAAGGTATTAATGAAATTTTCTCATTGGTTTACATTGCTATTGCCTATTGATATTGCAACTGTTCAATTTTGTCTTAATTTCAGATGTAGTTTAAAACTGGCTAGACTCATCAGGGGAACTTCTGATTTTAGTTTGGGAAGTTATTCGAGTGACTTATGATAGGTGTGGCGCTCTCAGTGATTATTGTTTGAATGATTCAACTGATAAAATATTGCAATTTGAAAATTGAGCTAACAAAACTAGCTAAAATAAAGAAGAAAGCTACAACTAATGCTAAACTAAGTTAAGGAAACAACGGATAATTTCACTGATAAAACCCCAAAATGGTTACATCAGTAGAATATAAGGAAGAAGCCCTAGTAGCTTTTTTAACAAAAATATAACCTCTGTTGTAGATCTAACGGGCATAAATCCAAACTGGTTCGCTGCCACTCTTGTAGTGTCCCTATAACTCTTTTCCAGTATTTCATCATATGATAAGTTTAATACTGCAATAGGTCGAACTACTTTGAATGTCTCCCCTATTTTATAAATTGAACTCAGGATACTCTATCCATTCGTCGGGCATCCTACCACTTTTTGGCTATGTTGCTCGGACTCTCCAAAAATGTTGTCGTAACCTGTGTCACATCCTCCAGAAATGCACTAACTTTGGACGATCCAGCACGCACCCGTGCGACATTTTTGAAGAGTCTGAGCAACATTGCTTCTTGGTATAGCACTAAATAGCTTGGTAAGCCGTCTTACTCCAACTTATCCAAGACACTTCCAAACCTTTATAGGGATACCATCTGCCACAAGTTTCCTAGATATTTAAACATTTCGTAGCCCTGAGCTTAAGCTTGTCCTTGTGGAACAAGGGTTAACATTCTTGTTCTGTTTGTACTTGGACTTAATGGTATAACATTTGAGGTTGAGCATGCTGAAGATGAAAGCAAATGATGAGATTTTATCATATAAATTCTCTGTGAGACTAGTATCCTTGTATCTGTTAAATATTTGAAATGTATTTAGGTTTATAAATTCTTTTTTTTTTAAACTGGTAAAGTTGTATTCTTCCTACCTCCAAAAAATTACAGAGCTCCTAAAAATTCTACTATTTGATCTACATCCTCTATACATTGTTGTTTGCACCAAAAAAATAAAGATACAATATAATTCCATTTAATTTTCTGGATGGAATTGGAGATCTATCTTCAAAACATCTATCATTTCTCTCCCTCCACACAGTCCACCAGATGCAAGATGGTATAATCCTCCACCATCTCTTTTGGCTTTTGCTCCCTCCCCTTCTGATCCAGCAACTTAACAAGTCTGCTGAATGTTCAGGCATGATCCATGTAGTGTTAGTGAGATTGAGAAAAAGTTAGTCAGTGAGATCCTTTAGGTTTATAAATTCTTAAAAATCAAGTGAGTGCTGCATGGTTAAGTTCTAATTATGCCTGCGATCACGGAAGTTTAGTGCTTTGGTATAAAAGTAGGACTGACTTAGGTTCCTGGAGACGAAGAATAGGATTTGTGTTGGAAGATGTATAGTCTGCTTCTATCTTATTATTTTGGAGTCATCTTGGTTCTGCTGGAATTTCATATTCATGTAGTAACTTCTATTACGGCTGTTCTCTTTTGGTATAATTTGTCTTTATTTTAGGTGGCCTAGAAAGAGTGAAAGAGAGATGGTTAGTTGGATGAGTAAAGATTATGGTTTCCTTTAACTTATCAGAAGAAACAAAAAAAAGAAGAAGAAATTATGGTTTTCGTTACTGATAATCTGTTGGTATTTTGATCTATTGTACTTCTTCTCTCTTTGCTAAGACGGTCCCAATGTTTTACTCCTTTCAGCATAGTGCCCATGACTATGAGGATGAAAAGGAATCTTCAAGAAGCAAGGATAAGGAGAGGGAGAAAGGGAAGGATAAAGAAAAGGATCGTGATCGTCACCATCGAGACCGGAGTGAGAGGCGGAGGACCAGAGATAGAGATGATGATGATGCTGACAATTATCGTCATAGAAGTCGGGATTACGACAGGTGTTTAATTTTTAGTGTAGTTGGTTTTCCTTAATTTATCCTAAGGATCTCGGTATATATCTTCCTATTCCTTTAATTGGTGAGAGTTGCATTCTCTTGGACAGATTGCTGACGGAGCTTTTACAGGATAATCACTGTAATCAAAATGCCAATGACAGAGACTTCAAAATTGAAACAAAATAATTTTGTTATTGCTTCTTTGAGACTTGTCCTTTTCATTTAGTTTCTGTTGGGAGAGAAGTTGTGTATTCTTTCTGTCCAATTGATTTATTATGTTATTCTTCTTTGCAGGCACGAAGATTATGACAGAGATAGAGATGAGAGGCCCAGACATAGGTCAAAATCTTATGACAGGGATAGAGAGGAAAGGCATGGACGCAGATCTCATTCAAGGGGAAGATCTGGGCATAGATCAACATCACGATCTCGCTCTCGCTCTCGTTCACGCTCCAAAAGGTAGCTCGTCCCTTACATAAAATTTAAATTGTTTTTTCGGGAGTCCTTTTGGTGAAGATTGTTCTTTTCAACAACTATTTTGCCAATGGTTATATGGAGGGGAAGTCAGATTGATACCTAGGGCTTATCTTTTGATGAAAATATATTTTCCTTTTCTTAAAGAAATCAACATTATTTCTTTTCATGTCTTGTCCTGCAAATTCTGTATGGTATGATTTCCCAGGATTAACACTTGATTTAAATTGTACCCCTCATGTGGAGAGTTAATGGAAAGGAAAAGATTGAAATATGATTTTTTAACAGTTTGGGGAGTGTAAGCTGACCTTCCCTTTACTCTTCCCTAAAAACGCGTGGATTCTTCCACATGTATCTTTACCATGATTTTTGCAATGGATCACTAGAGTCATTTGACACTGTTTTTAACAGTTTGGGGAATGTAAGCTGACCTTCCCTTTGTTCTTCTAAAAAACGTGTGGATTCTTCCACATGTATCTTTACCATGATTTTGCAATGGATCACTAGAGTCATTTGACACTGTATTCACTTTACAGTAATTAGTGTCTGAATAGGTTATAGGAAGCTATGTTGCTCGGACTCTCCAAAAATGTTGCCGCACCCATTTCGGATCCTCCAAAAATGCACTATTTTTGGAGGATCCGACATGCACCAAGCGGCATTTTTGAAGAGCCGAGCAACGTAGATCGGGAGTAAAAACCTCTACTTTAGGGGTTATATGATAGGTTGAACTGGACATTTTCTTCAAAACTTTTATTTAATATGATATTCTCCTTATCACCCTCCTCCTTTCCAAATCATTTTGTGTCTGTTGCCTTAGTATTTCCAGTTCAGTGTTGTTCCTGATGACTTTGCTACACTCATCAGGACTTTTGATTTTTTTTTATTTTTTGGGAAAGGTAAAGACGACTGTTGATTTCACTCGTAATGACCAATAAGAGTCACCTTGCATTCTCATTTGATATCTCTTTGTTGCTCTTTTGGGATCTGTACTATAATCCACTTTTAGTTGTTCCAATTTTTGGATAAAAAGTTCTTTTGAACTTCTTATTGCTGTGCCTCTTTGTTTTGTGTTCCTGGGAGGGGTTTGATCTTGGAGTAAGAACTATAACTGTTGCCGGGGTGGTCAACTACGACCAGAAGAAAGAGTTTGAGAATGGGTGGTTTCACTACCACTAGAGACATTACATATATATAATCTTTTTTCTAGAAAAGAGACATAAATGAACAACAAAAGATCGATGGGTGGGTAATTGAACTTTGTCAAGGAATTTCTCGGTGCATATTGATGAGGTATTTTCTGTCTAATGCTGAATTCAACTATGGGTTATTCTACTTCCACAGCTAGTTTGTGAGTTTTTATGGAGAATATATAGTTATGATATCTACTGGTCAAAAGAACAGTTCTCATAGAGGGCGACACTAGTATGATGTGTCTAGATTGTTAATAAGATATATTGGTCTCTCATTTCTTGGGCAATATTTTATTCTTAATCGATGCTTTTTTGTATTTTTTGTGATACCACTTTTTCATTACATTCTTAATATTGCTATGCACAACTGCAGCAAAAGGATCAGTGGCTTTGACATGGCACCTCCTGCCTCTGCACTGTTACCTGTTGCTCCTGGTGTTGCAGGTATTTGCTCATCTTTTCTTTTATATTTGCAAATATTTTGGTAACTGTTATCCTGTTTCTTTGAACGTAGTGTGGCAAGTTCTTATCAAAGTGCATGGTTTCATTTCGGTAAGCGTCTTTGGTTCTTTAATTTGCACCAAGACCGATAATGAGTCCTTGTTACTAGATCAGCTATTGACATTTTATTTCACTGTTTACTTAGTAAAATAATTCTGGGACTGAGAGGATCTTGCTTTTTTGTTGTCTTTGGTGTTGTTTCTTCTTTTTGTATGTCATATCTAATGAACTAAGAAGGCAATGTTGGGCTAGTAGTCCCACTGTGCTGACAATGGGCGTGAGCCGACCACTCTAGCTTTTATGTTCAAGGAAGACAATAAAAGGTCTCGTTTATCTTCAACCAGGAATTTCCTGTTTGGTAGCTTTTCAAGTATTTTTTTCAATTACCCGAATATGTTGAGCATTATTTTTGTAATACTTACTGAAGATTCATTTGGTTGGAAGATGAAAAATCCTTTTATCTTATCTTCTATAAAAACAGATATTGTTTGTTAGATCGCCCTTACCAATGAACTAAGAAAACTGTTCTCATTTTTTATCTATGTGAGATCATTTTTCAGGTCAACTTCCAAGCACTGGCCCAGTCATTCCTGGAATACTTCCTAACATGTTCCCATTGGCTTCTGGGCAGGTATTCTATCTCTCTTGTTCTGAGTTGCTTGTTCTAAGCCTTTGAATTATTAATGGTCGTGCTCGTCTTGGACCCAGCCGTGCCCTCTTGGGCCGGTCGGGCTCATGCGACGCTGATGTCCATGAGGAATGCACCTTATAAAAAAAAACTTTATTTCTTTATAGCAGCTAGGAGCTCTTCCTTTTATGCCAGTTCAGGCGATGACTCAACAGGTCATATTCTTCTCCATTATCATCTTTCTTTTATTAGATATTTATGAGTATAATTCCCACCATCTCAATTGGATGCTTTGATTACTATTGATGACATGCCAGGCTGGCAACTTCTTACTTGAGGTTGATGTTGTGGCACTTTTCGTTGTTTCTTCTGTTTCATCTATAGCAGGATTCTTTTTGTTCCCATCTTAACTAACTGAAATTTGTGAATTCCATCTTCTTTTGATGGTATTCTCATGAACATGATAGATTATTTTTATGAACTTTCTAATGGTGCTTAGTTCTCAGGCAACTAGACATGCACGCCGAGTTTATGTTGGTGGACTTCCTCCAAGTGCAAATGAGCAGGTAATCTTCTTCATCCTATTGCAGTTTGGATACTTTGATTTACTTTACTCTTACAAGTGGTTGGATTTAGACTCATTTGGACTCCCTGTATTATTTATTTATTTATTAATCTACCCAACATAAGTCTAAAGGAATTATTCTTTATATGTTATTCTCTATATCATGGTCACTGCTTGTATAAAGGGGCTAAATAGCTCTCCATGATTACCAGTCTGTCAAGAAATTTTGAACTTCCATAGACAACCTCTCTACAAGTAGATGGCGTTTTTCAACCACAAAAGCTTGGACAGCTTGGGGATTTCCATGATTTGTTTCCCTTGATCTATCTTCTTCAATTTTCATCCATCCGTTAGTGATAGTCTCATATGAAATGAATCCATTCTCTTTATTGCAAAAGTCTCAAGTTCCCAGATCACCTACGTTTTTATGTTTCCAAGTTGTTACTAATCTGGTAGATTGGAGGGAGAACAAGGGTTAAACACTGTGAACCTCTTCTTCTAGGCCTTGATATTGGAAAGAGTAGGTTGAGTTCCAAACTGATCTCTACAAGTTACAGCTCCTCTTTTCTATTTTTTTTTTAAATTTTGTTTCCTCTTTATTGTATGTCATCTGAATTCGGTAGTGAGCACTGTAATAAAGCTTTTCATTAAGGCTTCATCGGAGATATACAGGTAGTGGAGAGGGATCAGCTCGTGGCTCTCAAATTTCTTTAGCCTTTGTAGATTGTATATTTTGAAGCACTACATGGTGCAGTTCTCTTAATTTTCTAACGCGATTCCTTAATTTCCAGTGGATCTTGAGAGTTATATTACTGTTCTGATAACTTTTAAGAGAGTTGAAGATTTCTGAGACAACTTATCCGTCTATAACTAATCGATGATTCACGACTTGTTTTGTAGAATCTTGATTAAGGTTGGTCTGTTCAGTTGTTGTGGTGCTTCTGTTTGTCTTGTTCATTTCTTATGATATCTGTTGTAATTTGCAGTCTGTGGCAACCTACTTTAATCATGTGATGTCTGCAATTAGTGGGAACACTGCTGGTCCAGGTTAGTCAAATTATGTAATTTCATGTTTTATAACGTCTTTACAGCACATGTTATTGAATGCTTAAACATTTCACTCTGTTTGCAGGAGATGCTGTTGTTAATGTTTACATAAATTATGAGAAGAAGTTTGCTTTTGTTGAGATGAGATCTGTGGAGGAGGCTAGTAATGCTATGGCCTTAGACGGCATTATCTTTGAGGTAACATGAGAAGCTTCTTTTCAATTTTATGGGTCAATGTGTATCATGAAGGTTTCTGAACTGCGCTCGCTTAGACATATAATGTAACAGGGCGGCCTTTTTTGTTTAATCTGTAAGCTGTTTTTTGTAATATATGGGAGTTTTTCTTAAGACATTGACTTTCCAATGAGGCTGCATGTATTGAATGGTGGTGTCTTTTAAGTCTTGCTTCTCTTTTGTACATCTTGTGACCACTTTAACTGCTTGCCTTATTTTGCTTAGAGTTTTGTTCATTCTTTATACACATGATGTGTTTGTTTAGTATTTTGAAAATAGACTTAAATTATATTAACTCGATATTGGACTAGACTCGTGAATATATTTTGTCTCTTTGGTCCTTAGGGAACAATGTTTAAGATTAGAAGACCAACTGGCTATAATCCTTCCCTGGCTGCCGCTCTTGGTCCCAGCGAACCAAATCCAAACCTGAACCTTGCTGCCGTAGGATTATCACCAGGTTCTGCTGGTGGGCTTGAGGGTCCTGATCGTATATTTGTCGGTGGTCTTCCTTAGGGCGGCCTTTTTTGTTTAATCTGTAAACTGGTTTTTGTAACATATGGGAGTTTGTCTTAAGACATTGACTTTTCAATGAGGCTGCATGTATTGAATGGTGGTGTCTTTTAAGTCTTGCTTCTCTTTTGTACATCTTGTGACCACTTTAACTGCTTGCCTTATTTTGCTTAGAGTTTTGTTCATTCTTTATACACATGATGTGTTTGTTTAGTATTTTGAAAATAGACTTAAATTATATTAACTCGATATTGGACTAGACTCGTGAATATATTTTGTCTCTTTGGTCCTTAGGGAACAGCGGTTAAGATTAGAAGACCAACTGACTATAATCCTTCCCTGGCTGCCGCTCTTGGTCCCAGCGAACCAAATCCAAACCTGAACCTTGCTGCCGTAGGATTATCACCAGGTTCTGCTGGTGGGCTTGAGGGTCCTGATCGTATATTTGTCGGTGGTCTTCCTTATTATTTCACTGAAGCACAGATTAGGGAGTTGCTGGAGTCATTTGGTTCTCTCCGGGGTTTTAACCTGGTCAAAGATAGAGACACTGGAAACTCAAAAGGCTATGCCTTCTGTGTCTACCAGGATGTATCAGTTACAGACATTGCTTGTGCCGCTCTTAATGGCATAAAGATGGGTGATAAAACTCTTACTGTCAGGCGTGCAAGCCAAGGTACTCTACAGCCTAAACCTGAGCAGGAGAGTGTTTTAATGCATGTTCAACAACAAATAGCACTACAGGTAAAATGAATATTATTCAATTTGTTGACGTCAAAGCCTACACTACACTAGTATGCTCTTTCCAGTACTATATTCAGCCCCTTCAATGTGTTACATCCTTTAATTTAAGCAAGACATTGGCAACTGATTGTCTGGCCTGTTTCTTATTTGTATTCATCTACTTCTACAGCGACTCATGTTACAACCCGGTGGACTACCTACAAAAATCTTGTGCCTAACACATGTGGTTAGTGCCGATGAGCTCAAAGACGATGAAGATTATGAAGACATAATGGAAGATATGAGAACTGAATGTGGAAAGTTTGGTAAATACTTCCAGCTTTTCAGATGTGCACATACTGATCATGTTTTTAAAATCCTTTAGCAATGCTTTTCAATCTTTCTTTTTTATTAGTCTATATTCTTTTCTCCCCTTGGTTGTGACCTTAATTTGCTATTGTATTTCATTATTTCAGATGTGTGGTCTTCATTTTTCTTTTTTTTCTTCTTTTTATTTCGCAGGTAATTTAGTGAATTTAGTGATTCCACGACCAAAACCCGATGATGAACCAACTCCAGGGGTTGGAAAGGTTAGTATGCACTTTTGGCATTATTATGCACCAATACTATTAGGATTCGTTCAACTAGTGCCTTGTTTTTTTTTCAGCTGGTGATGTTTCATCAGTGTAAACACTCATATTGATAGTATTGTCGGGTTGTTGATGTGTATGTTCGTTACTCATTTTTAGGTGTTTTTGGAGTATGCTGATGTGGAGAGTGCTTCAAGAGCTCAACAAGGGTTGAATGGCAGAAAATTTGGTGGAAATCAAGTTATTGCTGTCTTTTATTCAGAGAACAAGTTTTCTGAGGGGGACTATGAGAGCTAGTCGTGTGCTCTGGATTGGCAGTTGCGTACAGTCAAATGACGTGTTGTACTAAATGACATATACTGCCTTTTCTTGCTTGTGATCTAGTTCCAGCCATCATCGACGAGAGTGATTCTGAATATAAATTCCCTTGGAGATGTGACTGACTATATTGGATGCCAACTATTGTAATAGAATAGATATAGAACTAGCAAGGAAGTTCCATAAGTTTATCAAAACGCACTCGAAATTTTGGTTGTGCATGACTTGTGATGTTGGATGTTTGGTTTGTAGTTAACTCAGTAATTCTGTCAATCTGGCCGTAATAGGACTTACTCTCTTTGCAAGTACACTTTGCAGTGGTGTTGAAACTTGAACCATCTCCTGTGAAATTTTATTCTATCCTCTCAAATTTGATGTTTAAGACCATCTTAGGACAAAAGGGTCAAAATGTCATCAAATTTGGCCTCAGCCCATAGGAGTGTATAAAGAAAAATTGACAAACTACATCAAATTGATAATCCGAGTTAAATCGAGCAAAAGCATGACTAGTGGTTTGGTATTGAAAAAAAACGATCATAACTTGTTTGGTTTTTAACTAAAATTTGCATGTGTACAATTTTTATGGATGTTTTATACATAATTGATAATCCGAGTCAAATCGAGCAAAAACATGACTAGTGGTTTGGTATTGAAAAAAAACGATCATAACTTGTTTGATTTTAACTAAAAAAAAGTTAAACCGAACCAAACCAACTTGACATTGGATGTATACAATTTTTATAGATGTTTTATACATAAAATATATATTGTAATGCAATTTATAAATATTTTTTGAACTTTTCATAATTTTCACATATTATTTCAAATTTTGACTTAGAATTTTGAATGATCCAATAAATTTTACCGTTCGTAAATGTTAGTTACTCAAATAACGACTAAATCAAAACCAAATTAATACTAACGCCAACAAAGAAATTCAATTCAATACTAGAAATGACAATAGGATTGGATATCTATTCTTCAGTTTTGCATTGGTCTAGACACTGAAATTACACAACTTAATTTTATTTTTTCTTTAATGTCTAGTGATGTAATTAATGCTTATTAGTCATACTTATTATCATGATTTAGTACTTTTAGATTATGATTATTTTACTTATGACTTATTAATTAGCAATATCCGCTTAATACGATTTCTTGTCTTTTTTGTTGAATATTTTAGGACAAAGTCATCACTTATCTCACATTTTGTGTTAATTTTTAAAAAATACCTTAGATAGTTATATCTTAATATGACTAAAAAATATTAAAAACACAAGCTAAATATTTTTGCATGAAGAATTCACCGGGAAAAATCTAAAATTTTTGAGAAAACTTCCGAAAAATCTAAGGTTGAAAACCCTGACTATTTCTTTAATTTATAGATTTAAAAAATTCGAACCAATCCAATTATGTACATCCCTACTCACAAATACTTCTCGACTTAGATTTTTATTAATACTAATATTGTTCCAAAATCTTACACCCTACTGATGTCTCTTAGGACATTTTTGTTGGCCGGGTAGCATATCTAAACGCTATCCGATAGATAATTGAAAACCCCCCATCATTTCACGATTATTAACAATAGAAACATGAGGAATGATAAAAGGGATAGTCTTGTTGATTTGGACCGCTTGGAAGCTTCCTTAGCTAGTAGATATGCCACAACACTTTGTGGGAACTTAGATCGCAACAAACAACACAAACTATATATAAAATATGTTTGCCTTTAACTATGTTGCTTATTTTTTATTGTGTCATCTTCTGTATTTTGGTAATTTTATCTGTTGTACGTTTAACTTTGATAAATTTATTATCCATAATTTGTGTAGCGGACAACAGATATTCAAGTCACTATCTTTGAATGACTATGTTGATTTGAAAGTAAACTCTCTTCGCCAATTATCATGGTGGCTATCTAGCTAAATCATTTATTCTGGATAAAAGATCATTAATTTCCACACCCAAACTCTTTGTTTAATCTCATGACTATCGAAAAGAATTTTATAAGAAAATTTTGAATTAAAGAAATGGATTTATCAAGTGATTGTGAAAATATCAACTATTGATATTAATAGTTCTATAATACAAGTAAGACATTGTTCGTTTTATATAAAAGGTATCCAAGCATGATATTTACTTAATTGATTTCTAATTTTGGCCAGAAGAAGTGATTATAGAAGTTAAAGCCCGAAGTTTGTGGAGCGGGTTCAATTATAATCATTCTTCAAGCCGACTAATTTTGTAATTGATCAAACTGTAGTTAACATTTGATTCAATTGTTCGGTTTCGTGTTAAAGTGAATTGTTATATGACAATTTATTTATTGAGGTTAAGATCATTGAATATTATTCAAAATTTTATCTTAATGATATTAATATTATTCTATAAAAATATTGTTACATGATTGATATGTGCATTCATAAGAATTAGTAATGTATAAAAATGTATAACTAAAATTACAAAATAAATATTAATTATGCGGATGAAAACAAATTACGTAAATGCAATACAGAGGGTTGGACTATAAACTTGTGCAAATCTAGATTTGATACCATGTTTGGCCAATTTTTGAGAAGCAAAAAATGCTTATTTAAAAAAAAAGAAGATATTTGGTCAATCTTTTGGGAGAAAAAAAGTGTGTGGGGAGTAGCTGAAACTGTTTGTCAGAAGTTAAAGAAAGTACTAACTTTTTCCTAAAAAAACTTTACGAAAATATATATATTTAGAAGTACTTTGTAAGAGCTTGACAAAATACTAATTACTATTTAAAAATAACTTTTAAACTAATTAATTCTGTATTTTTGAAAAATTACTTTTCAAAATAAGGTGATATAGGTTGGCTAAACGGAGTATTAGTATAAGATTAGTGGGAAGTAGGGCTGGACAGTGGGCCGGGACGGCCCGACCCCGACCCGACCCCGTCCCGAGCCCGCCCCGGTCCTGCCACGACCCCGCTAAAAAAATAAAATAAAAAATAACGGGGGCGGGACTCGAACTCGGGATGGGACGATGTCTCGTCCCGCCAGACCCGAGCCCGCCCCATGCCCGCCCGACCCGACCCCGCCCCGAGACCGTCCCGAGCCCGAGCCCGACCTTTTCCCCCTCTTTGCAAATATGACCGTTGCACCAACGGCCATTTTAGATTATGGCCGTTGGCCAACGACCATTTTAGGCCCCCCTCCCCCAACCCCCCTACCCCTTAATATTTATTTTTAACCCATAAGTTATTATATTTACACTTTAACCCAATTTTCCAACTATAAATAACTCATTTTCTCTTCATCTTTCTCACAAATCTTCCTACAAGCTCTCTAATTTCTCAATATATCTCTCTACAAGTCTACATTGTTTGCTAAATATTCAATTTATTTATTCATTTGGGAATTGGGAGTGAAGTTGGCAACTAGCTTGAGGATCTTCCATCGAGCAAAGTTTCAATTTTCAACCTCTCGAATACACGTCGACGTTACGTCGGCGTTTGGTACATTCGTTCCTTCATTAAATTATTATTGTCTGTTTATTTTATTTAGCGCACTTAATTTTATTGTCTTTAATTATTTATTATCATAATTAAAATGGAAGGATTAAAAGGTATGTTTAAGGGTAAGGGTAAGGGTGCTTCTTCTAGTAGGGGCAACCAGGGCAAGGGTACTTATTCTAGTCATCTTATTCCTACACAGGATGATTTTGTTGATACTCAATATTTTCCTACAATACCATTAGATTTAGACCAGGAGCTATTTTCTGGAACTCAAGAAGACTTTAATTTAGACGATGATCTAGATGATATACCCACTAATGTTGATGACAACACACCCACTAGTGCACCTTCAACTGAAATACCTCATATTTCCCCTAGTGTGAGACGAGGTCCAGCAAAACGACCATTAAAATCAGATGCATGGACATTTTTTGATAGGGACGTAGAGAATCAAATAGCCATATGTAAAATTTGTAAAAATGTTTTAAAATTTAAAACTGGAAAAGGTCACGGTGGGACGGGGGGTTTAATTAGACACGTAGTAAGTGCTCATCCACTAGGTATGCCCAATACCAGGCTTCAAAACCGGGTGCGCAAACGCCCGCTCCATCGGAACAAGGTTCACATACTGATACTATCCCGGACCAAGTACAGGGTCACATTAACCCTATGATGGGGGGAATTGTAGGCTCTAAATACAATAAACATAGAGATAGGGAAGCAATATCAAAATTAGTTGCTGTGGAGGGTTTGCCTTTTTCATTTCCTTCATCTCCCGATTTTATTCATTACATTAGAGATATATATAATCCTGCTTTTAACGGTTTTCCTAGATCAACTGTTAAGAGAGATGTATTTAAATTCGCGCATAAATATCAACAATATTTACGTTTTTCATTATATCATTTTAATGGCAAAGTATGTATCACGTCTGATATAGGTCGTAGTACTAACGACCATGATTATTTAATTGTAACTTGTCATTGGATAGATTATAAATGGTCTATGCAAAAACGTATTTTAGCGTATAGATATATAGATGATAGGCACACTTTGGTACTTTTATTGCGAAAATATTTATCAAGTGTGCGATTATTACGGAATTACCGATAAAATTATGACTATTACATTAGATAACGCTTCTAATAACAATTACGCAATTACAATGTTAAAAAATAGTTTAACTCCATCTTTTTCAGACCATTTTCATATAAAATGCGCGTGCCATATATATAACTTAATTGTAAAGGATGGTCTATCACTTTTTGAAGACATTCTTAGTAAAATACAATTTGCTATAAACTTTATTTTTAAAAGTAATAAAGTACAACGTAGAAAAGAATATAAAAAAGCTTGTCACGATTGTGGACTACCTTATAGAAAAATTCCGCAAGAAGTATCCACTAGGTGGAATTCTTTATACGAGCAACTACTTATTGCTTATGACTATAAATTACCTATAACTTTATTTTTTAACTCTCATAATAAAAAGCCAGCTGATATGATTTTAGATAGTGATTGGGTAAAAATTTCCGAACTTATTGTATTTTTAGAGAAATTTTTTCAAGCAACAAAAGAATTTTCCGGCATATATTAACCTACTATTTCAACTATGTTATTTTATATAACTCTAATATTTTTATTACTTAGTGAATATATGAAAAAACCAGTTTATAAGGCAGCTATTAAAAAAATGTTTGTCAAAATAAAAAAATATTTTATTCCTATTCCCTCTATTTATATTATTGGTTCTGTATTAAATCCTACTATTAAAATAGATGGTACTAAATCACTAATTGAAACTATTTACGATTGTATAGAAGTACTACCACCTCCAAGTCCCAAAAATCTAAATCACCCACCACCTATTGAACAAATTAAAGAAGAAGTGTTGAATAGCGTAGAGCACCAATGCAAAAACATATATAGATTTTTTCAACAAGAAAATGCTAGTAACTTACCGGCTTCCATACCATCTTCTTCATCTTCAACACAACCTCACAAAAGACATGTCTTGTTTCGCGGCTAGTATTGAAAGCCTCGAAATAGAATGTGCGGCCGTACCTCTACTACTAACCAAATTAGCGAGTTGGATATTTTTGTTTTGCAGGATTCTGTACCGTATCAAGAAGTTATCAATGAAGATGGACATGAAGACTTGCTGAAATACTGGAGGGGGAATGAGAAGACCTTTCCGACACTTTCATTGATGGATCGAGATGTTTTGAACATTTAAGCGTCATCAACCGCGTACGAAAGCGCTTTTTCTCGAGCGAGATATCAAATAGGAGACCACAGACACTCATTAGCCGGAGACAACTTGGAAATTGCAGTATTATTCAGAGATTGGATACGAGCGGAGCGGAGAAGGTGCGGTCAACCGGAGATCAATGAAGAAGATGATGAAAACTACAACGAAATCTTAACCGAAGGTAGTGGAAGCGACGTGGATCAATTTGACCAACAAATACTAATTCCAACCGAAGAACCACAAGAAATCATTAAGCAATTAGAACAGGTTGTTTTGAGAATGTAATTTTTTTAATTGCAATTTTATTATGTAATTTGCAACTTTTGGACAACACCACAAAGTTGCAATTTAGATTTTAAATAATTGTATTTGTATTACAAAAAAATCATATCTATTAAATAATATAAGAGGCACAAAAACAGCCTTGAGATATTTTTATTACACTATTTTATTTTGTTTATTGAGTTTTTTTATACATATGTTATTTAAAAAAAAAATAAAAAATGAAAACCCGCCGTACCCCGCCCCGACCCCGCCCCGACCCGATACCGACGGGATCGGGACGGGACTGGAGCAAGTCCCGCCAGACCCGACCCCGCCAGACCCCGCCGACCCCGGCCCCGATCCCGACCCATTCTCCTGTCCCGCCCCGACCCCGACCCCCCAGACCCGGCCCGCCAGACCCGAGCCCGGCCCACTGGCCACCCTTAGTGGGAAGTGATAATCTGATCGGTGTCTCTGTGTCCTTCAATGGAACTCCACTCACTCAATCGAGAGAAGCTCCTCAACTCTCTGCGTGACCACATTACTTCATGCGTTCGTCCTCTCCAAGGCTTTGTTCTCTTTATTGCTTTTTTCGTCTCCTAATCTTCACTCGCTTCAGCTTTCTCTTCTGACGGAACTCAAAATTTCAATTAGGGTGGCGAGGAACAAACTCGACATTGCACCGATCACCTAGAATTGTTCAGCTATACGTAATCATTTATATCAGATGGATATATCTGTAGTTATTGCGTGACTAATTGAAAATAACAGTAGTTGGAGTACCCTCAAATTGGTCGGATTTGATTTGTATAAATTGATGCAACCATTCATGTCAAATATTACTATGTGATTGCAGACCATAATTTAATTGATCCTTGCATTCCTTTAATTTGTTAATCATTTAGGGTGTGTTTGGTATATGACCGGAAATGTTTTTCAAGAAAATATTTTCTCGGATACTCATTTTCTTGTGTTTGGTACGCAAGTTGAAAAATGTCATTATAAGAGCATTTGCATATATTCAAAGCAAAACATTACGAGGTTTTTGAATTTCGAGTGCAACTCTTGGTGGTGGTTGGTAGAGGGGGGGGAGCCAGGGGTAGGTGGGGGTGGATGGGGTAGACAAGTAGGTGGGTTGGGTTGGATAGTGCATGGGTGGGTCGTGATGTGTTGGTGTATTTTTATTGATCCAGAAAATGTTTTCCCTCAGATTTTCAAGGAAAACATTTTCCTCCATTTTCTCCTATTTTGAGGAAAACATTTTTCAAGATATTTAGTGCAGCCAAGGGAAAATTGGAAAACATTTTCCGTACCAAACACACCCTTATTCCGTATACTATGATGGGATCTTGAGACTCCACATGCAATTTTTCTCGCATCTTGTTTATTTTCTTAATTATATATTTCGTTATACAATTTTTGTCAACCGTCTTAGAGTTGATCTTCAATGTTATGTGTTCTAACAACTATGTGCTCATTGAGGACGTTGATTGAACTATTTACTAACTTCTGTCTTGCTTATAGACAGGAGAGCTATTTCGCTTACTTGTTTGGAGTGGAAGAGCCTGGATTTTATGGAGCTATGGTAAGATATCATATATATAAAAGTTGATTTTTTTTGCTTCTAAAGAATCTTGGATAGTTCTCAAATGTGTAATCCCTTATTCGAGAAGTAGCTTTTGATGTTGTCTAGGTTCAATTGTATGTCTGGTTAAAGTGATGGGGAGGCCCATGTTCTCCCACTCCAGAGTGATTAAATTGCTATAATTCCTCTTTGTTTTTTGGTGAAGGTGATAACATTTTGCTTGTATTCTTGAAGTCAACGTAGGAGTATAGGATAAGAAATGAACTTAAAGGTTCAATTATTTGAGCTTCTCTAGGATCAAATTTCCTCTTACAAAGAGGTTTAAGGAACTTAAATCACTCCATGCTACTTATTGTTTGATTCTAGTCATCCTCGATGAATACGTTTATGCAATCATTCTTTTCTTTTTTGAGGCTTCATTGTGCATCAGATATCTCCCCTTTAAGCTAACAACCTCTCTTTTAATTATGTGTGACAAAAGTTATATTTTAATATGCATGCAGACAAATTTGTCCCTTAAGCTTCTATTTATTTTTTATTAAAAATATTATTTCATGTTTTACTGATTATAGACCAGTGTTGTTAAAGGCGCGCTTAAGCCATGAGGCGAGGCTCAAAACATGTTGAGCGCTTCGCTCTCGCTTAATGTGCACTTTGGTGTCGTCATCAAGGCTCTAAGACATACTTTTCCTTGCTAAGGAGCGTTTCCTGGAGAGGCTACACTAAACAATTGATATTTCACTTTATTGTTATTTTTTTTCAATTTCGTTGTCCATATATTTGTTATTCGTGTTTATAATTTTTAATCTTGGACTAACAACAACAACAACAACAACAACAATATACCCAGTGTGGTCCACAAGTGGGGTCTGGGTTGAGTAGGATGTATGCAGACCTTACCCCTGCTTTTGTGGGCAGAGAGGCTATTTCCAAAAGACATTCGGCTCAAAGAAAGAAAAAGAGAAGAAAAGAAGAGAAGAAAATGAAAGGAACAGAAAAGTAAGCAGATACAAAAAGTATAGCAGCAAAATAGCAAGATATAACGCAAATGTTCAACAGATGATAACTTACATTGAAGAGGAAAAAACACTCTGCTGGTACTAAATGTATTACTAATAACAAGGGGAAAAACACAAGCATCAACAAATGGTAATACACATTTAAAAATAAGAGTGCGATAACACTCCACTACCTACTAGCCTTCTACCCTAATCTTCGACCTCCATATTTTCTTATCTAAGGTCATGTCTTCCGTCAGTTGAAGTTGTGTTATGTCGTGTCTAATCACTTCTCGTAATTCTTCTTCGGCCTACCTCTACCTCTCATAACTCCCTTTACCGCTGACCTCTCGCACCTCCTTACTGGCGCATCCTCAGACCTCTTCACATTACCGAACCACCTCAGCCTTGATTCCCTCATCTTGTCTGTCACTGATGTCACTCCCACCTTGCCCCGTATAACTTCATTTCTAATCATATCTCTTCGGGTATGCCCACACATCCATCTGAGCATACTTATCACCGCTATCTTCATCTTCTGAATGTGAGCGTTCTTGATTGACTAGCACTCCACCCATATGACAATGTTGGTCCTACTTAACCTGAAATCTTTAGACTCTAAGGCCTCTCTCCAAACTTCAAGCCTACATTCACTCCACTGCGTGTCTCGTCAATTAATACTATGTCATCTGCGAATGACATACACCACGACACCTCCCCTTAAATATGTTGTGTCAATTATTAGTCTTGGACTAAACATATATATTTGTATTTTTTCTCCATTTGCGCCTTTTTTCGTTAAAGCCCATCCTTTATTTGCGCTTAAAGCTCCAACATACCTTAGAGCTTTTTTGGGCTTTTCTCTTTATTAACACTGTTATAGACCATAAGTTTGGTGATAGGAATTTTTACGATCAGTCAGAAAGGCTAAAAAAGATTAATTAAATTGATTTCTAAGTCACATATGGCCTTTGTCTCTGGCAGAGAGATAACAAATGCTGCTTTAGTGGCAAATAGTGCATGGATGTGAGAATAAATCTAAAGAAATCAGGGCTCATCTATAAACTTGACGTGGATAAGTTGTATGACCATGTAAACTAGTCATTCTAATTTCCATGTTTAGGAAGATGGAATTTGGAAAGGCATGGTCAGCTGTGTATCAACACTGAAGTTCTATTCCCTAGTAAACGGTGAACCAACATGATTCTTCATTTCTCAAAGTGATTTTGGGCAAGGTGTACATTAGTAGTGGAGATATTCAGTAGAATGTTGGGACTTGGCAAGTGGTTGGATCAAGGGGTTCAGAGTTGGAAGCAAGACCAACTTTATAACAACAACATCATGGGGCAATTTTATAACTTGTCACATATTTTATATGTTGATGATTGATGATACCTATTTTTTTTTTTGGAATGGACAAAAGTAAGCTGACGCATCTTAAAAGGGTCCATTGGTTTTTGATGTAGTCTCAGGCTTGCAGAAGTTGCATACTGAGATACCCGTTCATAGCCAACATCTCACTCATCCGCACTGGGGTATTTGTGCCTCTCCTCAGCACATGCTCGAACCATCTCAACCTCGCTTCCTGCATCTTATCCTTCATCGAGGCCACTCCCACTCTGTCCCGAATATCATCATTTCTAATCCTATCGCTCCTTGTATGCCCACACATCCATCTCAGCATCCTTATCCCCGCAACTTTTATCTTTTGGATGTGCGAAGCCTTGACTGGTCAACACTCCGCCCCATACAACATAATCGGTCTAACCACCACCCTATAGAACTTGCCTTTAAGTTTTGGTGGAACCTTTTTAATGCACAAGACTCCAGATGCGAGCCTTCCATTTCATCCACCCTGCACCAACATGATGTGTGACATCATCATCAATCTCTCCATTCCCTTGGATAATAGACCTGAGTTACCTGAAGCTTCCTTTCTTTGGAATGACCTGAGTACCAAGCCTCACCTCCACGCCTTTCTCATGGTCACTTCCATTACTGAACTTGCATTCCAAGTATTCTATCTTGGTCCTACTCAGCCTGATCACTTTAGACTCAAGAGTCTGTCTCCAAACCTCCAGCTTAGCGTTCACTCCGCTGCGAGTCTCATCAACTAGAATTATGTCATCTACGAATAATATACACCATGGCACCTCCCCTTAAAGTTGTCACGTCAGTCCATCCATCACCAAAGCAAATAAGAAAGGGCTAAGAGCTGATCCCTGGTGCAGCACCATCATCACTGGAAAGTGCTCCGAGTCTCCTCCATCTGTCCATACCCTAGTCATAGCTCCATCATACATATCATTGATCTCCCTAGTGTACACCAAAGGTACACCTCTAACCTCCACACATCTCCATAGAACCTCCCTAGGGACTTTATCGTATGCCTTCTTGAGGTCGATAAAAACAATATGTAAGTCTCTCTTCCTCTATTACATCGCATCTTCCGATGGCATGTATAATGTTCCATCCATGGTGTTAACTTCCCGGAGTTGGCCCAAACCGTCAAATAGAAGCGTGGCAAGAGGTTTCCGTAGCGCAACTTCCTTTCCTCGTCACTTCACTCAAAAGCTTTAGGCCCTTACTGCCCCTATTTCGGATATTGGAGTTGAGTGTGATATTGGAGTCGTCTCACTTCGAGGCCAAGAATTCATGAATTCCTTTAGTGGACTATTGGTTGATACACGACTTCCTTATTATATATACAATGCGGAATTTTGTGTGGTTCAAGGAAAGCTAAGTCTGAGGCTTGACAATTGGGTAGCACACCTACGTTTTCCATCATCCGAGGGCAGGAAAGATAATCCAACTATGATGGAATCTATCCAAAGATGGTCCGAGTCTCCGAGGATCATTACGGTAAATAGTGCCTTTGGTTCGGCTTCTTATTCTCATCATGTCATACGAAATTATTGTGACCTTGCTGCCCCTACCAACGAGCTAATAAGAAAAGATGAGTGTATATGGTTCCGAAGAGCAACAAGAGTCTTTGAAGCCTTGAAGGAAAAGATTTGTGAAGCCCAGGTTCTAACCATGCCAAGCCGTCAAAAGCCATTGGACATCCAACATGAAACTAGAGTAGGTGTCATATTTGGCTATAACACAAGATTGAGTGGTGCACCATGTCATTTTTCTACCTATGGCAAGGAATCACGTCTTATGGAACCCGAGATCCAATATGAACATTATTTTAAGTCAAAACCATTTGGCTTGTATTCGGATCCCTATTTGGCAAGTTTCAAGGAAGACACCCACAAGATAAAACTTCCAGACTTACCTAATGGTGGGAGTATTAGAACATCACTTGTTGTTGAAGGCTTATTACAACGTTTAGGCGACCCGAATTTGAGGGAAAATTCGTTCAAAGAAGGGGAAGTGATGTAAGAAAGCCCGCGAACCTAAACTCCCAAACTAAGCCAAGAGGTGTTTTGCCAAGAGTGCCAACTATGGCCCATCAATCTACACTTACATGCCTAATGTGGCATGGAAAATGGAGTGGAATTGGAGTTGTCACGTGAATATCTAAGAAGAAAGTTTTTATTCGGCCTTTGTATGTAGGTCTTGGCCGAAGACCATGTTTTTTTTATTTTAGCTTGTCTTTATTTCTTAGCTTAGATTTTAGTTCTTCATAGGAAATATTTAATGTACCATGTAATAGGATAAGGTAATTAAGGACAATGATGTAAGGGAAATGGATGGCTAAGCCGAGAGGACAAGTTGGCAAGGACAAGAGGATGTCTAGATCGTGTGAAAGGAATTAAGCCAAGATAGAAAGGACAAGAATGATCTAGAAGTTAAGGCTTCCAAGAATACAATTCATGAACCAACTAGTTCAAGGGTGGCCGGAAACCTTAAGATATACCCTAAGCTTAGGTTAGGTTGGATCACACAAGTTCCAACGTTCACTTGCAACCAAGGGGGTTCCTTAAGCTTGAGTTTTGATTATGTAACATAAGTCCTAACCAAGACTTACACCGAAGGGACATTAGCTTGGGTTTAATTAAGTCACACAAGTCTTAGCTAAACTTACACCAAGGGGTTTGGCTCATACAAGAACCAAAGGTCCTGCCGGAGAACAAACTAAGAATAACAACCCCAGGTTGAAAGACTTAGCTTTGTGAGTAAAACTCAACTTTTATATATAATCAAACTCTGAGTATTTACAATTCCCTAAGGGTCCTATTTATAGTAGCAAATGGATCATTCTAGAAGATACATTAAATCCATAAACTACACAGCCTAGTGGGGACAAATGGGAACGGGTTTGGGTTAACTTGGGGGGCGAGGGTTTCTCGGCCTAGCTTGCATAATGGGAAAGGTTTTGGTCTTGACTTGGAGACAAATGATGAATTCAATTCTTTCACACCCGCTTTGTGGATCCCATGAAGAAGAATGCATGAACTTGAGCTCTTCATAAATGTTTTCTTCTTGGAATAGGTGTGGAAGCTTCCATTCCTTGTACTTGCTTGGATGAACATTTCGTCCACCTCTTGATATTCCTTTGACCGAATTTGGAGCCTTCAATGTAGTCAAATTCATCTTGGTTTGTATTCGGGCTTGTACTTAGCAACCCCGGTCAAGTCCTTGTGAAATTGGTCACCTTCATCTTGGTGTCGACTCGGACATTAAAACCCCCGTGTCAATATCCTTGGCATATCAACCGAACCAACACTTAACCAAATCAACCATCCTTCACTCGAGCTTGCATCTTGCAACTCGTGTTCAACCCTAGCCAACCCACTATATAATAACCATCCTAACCTCCCAAAGTACTTCACAAATACCCCCTCTAAAGTTTGTTAACCGAAACCACCCGTATACAGCCATCCAGGTCCGACAACACCAAACAGTTCACTAAACCAACCTTGCCGGAACCTCACTATTTCAGTTCTGTTCCGTGGCCTTGCCACTATCAAACCACCGAACCCTGACCTTCACTACAACCCTCAACACACCCACGACCATCCTACAAAATTCCCAAATCCAATTCTCCCTGAATCCACCCAAAACAGCCATCCAATATCCTATTGTCGGCTAAGCCGGGAACCGGAGGACCCTCATTTTCAAGTCCTCTTTCGCGTAAATTTATTCCCTGCCAAACTCAGACCAACTTACCCTCACTCACCCCTCCTTACATACATCATAACACTTCTAGGGTTTGATAATAATAATAGTTACTATCCTAGTATCAAGATGGCTCCTTACGAGGCCATGTGTGGACGTAAGCATAGATCTCCTATAAGATGATTCGAAGGAGGTGAGTCAGAGTTATTGCAACCAGATTTAGTCTAGTAGACGATAGAAAAAGGCAATTGATAACAACCAATTATCGAAAATCATAAAATAAGGTGCAGTGCTGAGATTTAGAAGCTTCACATTGATAATTGAGTTTTCCTGAAGATATCACCTATGAAAGGCACGATGAGATTCATTAATAAGGGCAAGACTAACCCAAGATACATTGAATGTTACAAAATTAATGGCAGCGATCTTAGCCCAAATATACTTGACCTTACAGAATTACTTAGAAGATAGGCCAAGAGGCATATGAGCTAAATTTTCACTCAGAGCTAAAGTCCGTCCATCAAGTATTCTACGCATCTATGTCACATAAATGTATCGGGGACCCTTCTCGAGTTGTCCTAGTAAATAACATTTGGATTAAAGAAGACATGCCCTACAAGGATGTTCCAGATACTATATTAGGTTGAAAATTCCATAAAGTGGAGAATCAAATATATAGCTTCTGTAAAAGCATTCTGGAACAACAAGAACGTCAATGAAATGACGTGCAGAACCAATGTAAAGATGAAGTCTAAATATCCTCTGTTGATTACCATTCAATTAAATGCCTTTGGCCTTGTTATAGAATGTAATACTAACCCCCGTTGTATAATTTCAAGATATTTAAGCTGAGGAAGTTGTAGCATAAAGCAGATATAACGATATATAAATTAGGAAGGATGTTTTAATTAATGTTGATGGTTGTGTAGAGTCAAAAGTTATTGTTAACCGTTTATACCTTTGTATGGAATATATCTTGTGTTTTCTGGCTGCATGACATGTTGAATATAGTCCAGCATAAAGAAGAAATTCGGTCAAAATTTTCGTAAAATCCATATGCCTCTACATTCGAGGACGAATGTTCCTAAGGGGGGAGAATGTTACACCTCGTATTTTTGGCTTGAATTGCAAGTAAAATAATGAGAACCTAGGAGTTTACGATTCCATACAGGGATAGTAAAGGTATGCAATAAGTGTTAAGTAAGTGTCGTGAGAGTTTGAAGCTAAACGAATTAAAGAAAGCACTTTTTGCCAAAGTTCGCCGAAGGAAAGTGGATTGTGATAGCCCGTACTTTAGGGGTAAACTAGGAGTGCATAATATTCTAAGAAGGTCTTGTTATGAGGTATTTGGATTGTACAATAATCGTATGTTAAGTGTTAAAGTCAAGCAACTTATAAAACAAAAGTTGGCAAAAGTCACCGCAAGTTACGTTCATAATTCTACTGAAATTTGGATCATATCTCACCGAGATTTACTCCCAATATACTTGGAATTGATCCACCCATGAAATTAAAGGCATACAAGTCTAGTTTCCAACTCATTAAACGGTTTGTCAATACAACGTCAGAGTAGAGAGATATTTGCATTTTTGCGAGACTGTGGAGGCAGCCCCTATAGGACCCACTTGAGGCGGTGGAAACTTTCAGGTTGTATATAGAACGATTCCACTTCATTCTAACTAATATTTCTCATCCATATAAGATCCAAAACACTCCTAAACACTCTCTAAAGGTTACCCTACCATCCTAGCCAAGATCTATGAGTTTATGACGTGATTTCACCCCCTAAAAGTTTGTAGAGATGGTATTACTCCTTTCCTCGTCTTTGCTTGTGATTTGAAGGACTTTTCAAGGAGAAGTAAGCTTGGATTTGGGTTGTCCTTTATGTTTTGAGGTAAGAATATCCCTCTTCATCTTGTAATTAGTGTATCTAAGTCTTGGCTAATCTATTTAAGCTAGAACATGTGAATCGACAACCGAAAATCGTATATTGAGTTGTTATGTGATGTTGGGCTACGTTAAGGTGTTCTTGTGATGTTAATGTTGCTGGAGTTATGAGAACATATTATATATGATATGTTGATTTTTCTGATATGAAGTTTGAAGGAAGTAAGAGTGTAGAAAAGATTTGTGTTATTTATTATAAGCTGAGCTTGCCGCTCGACAAGTTATGTACTAGCTTCCATTAAGGTATTGTAGTGTTGTGTTATTGGGCTGTCTGGGTGCGTTTTGGTGCTGTAAATATATAGTTGAATATTGTATGTGTTCTTGTTATTTTTATGGACTTTGGAAAGTAAGGAAAACGGGGGACATGTTGTCCGATTTCATATAGACCGAGCTTGCCGCTCATCGTGTTAAATACTAGTTTCATTGGTGACATTTGTGTAATTATTGTTGTGTAGATTGAGGAGCGTTATGGGCTGATTAAGTTGGGTTGTTGAAGAGAGTTGGCCAAGGTATGTAAGGCTTTTTTTTTTGGCATGATCTTGTTTTAGACCAAAAATGAAATGAAATATCGTCAAACGATTCCATTTTTGGTAACTTGATTATCTTGTGTTTCCTTTCCCCTTTTGCTTATGATTCTAGTATGTTCCTTGTTGGAAATCTCATTCAAATATTATGATATTCCTTATGATATGATTGATTCAGAGCACTAGAGTTGAATTGTAACATTCGTTGTATATGATGTCGTAATGACAGTCGGAGGATAATGACCAAAGGTCACATCGACTCTATTCATGATGTCCCTTGAGGTTTGTCCTCGATTGCATTTATATATGTATCTTATTTTTACCGAGGTGCGCTATAGTCGGCCGGGTACAGCGCTTATATATGCACACCACTGCAGTTGGTTTTAACATTACCTTGTCCTTTCAAGGCCGGGTATGCTATGGTATGCTTTGTTCTACAGAGAGGATTGATATTATATTATATGGCCCCATATAGAGGCTTGATTTTACTTTCACGCACATATGCATGGTTATATCAGTTGTATGCCCTCAACAGCCTGTTCACGAGTTACAAGTGTAGATAGATGATTTGATGAGCCTCCTCAGTAGGATCACTATTCAGCTTGAGATGGAGCACTCCTCTTCTTCCGGAGTTGATGTCTGAGTTTGGGTATGTATTTATGTAAACATTATAGGTATGGCGGGGCCTTGTTCTGACCTAGTTATTTGTTACATGACTCTTAGAGACTCGTAGACTAGTGGGTTATGTATTATCATTTTGTATGGCCTAGTTGGCCTTCTTGTCAGTCTGATAGTACTGTTGTTATGGCCTTGCCGGTGTTCTGAGGTTAGGTGTGGCCTTGTTGACCTTATGATATTTGTAAATGTGAGGGTTTTACTGTCACCTGATCAAATTACTATTTCCAGTTTCTCTTATGATTGTCATTCTGAGGCCTTGTCAGTCCAGACAGTTATATGTTCATGCTATGTAGGGCTAATTTCTTTTTTTTGGCATGACTTGGTATAACCATTTCCTTGAAGCTAGACTCTTCTCGTTAAGCTTGAGATAACCATGTCTCTTTCTTGTTAAAGTTGTTCATATTTCTTGTATGTTCTTTGTGATTCCTTGTCGGGAGCACTTCCCGTATTTTGTATGTTTCTTATTAATTGGTTAAAAGTTGATGTATGTAGCGACAATAATGATAGTTAGAGGATAACAATCATAGGTCACTCCGACTCTGATTATGATATTCCTTGAGATTGTCTTGCATTGCACCTATATATATGTATTTATTTTCTTACCGAGCCGCACTATAGTCGGTGGGGCAGGCACTTATATATGCATAACACTGATCAGTTGGGCAAACATTACCGAGCCCTATGTGGCGGGGCAATTACGATCAGATGGCCTCACATAGATGCTTGAAATTTTATTATATGGCCACATAGAGTAGCCCGATTTCACTTACATACATATATTCATGGTTATATCAGCTGTAAGCCCTCATCAGCTATTTTTTCTGAGTTTCAGGTTGATTTCTATACCCTTCTCTGGTATTACATCTTTTATTTACATGTGTTTACATGCCTTACATATCCAGTACATCTTTCGTACTAACGTCTCTTTCGGGATGCTGTGTTTCATGCCCATAGGTATAGATATACAGACTGACTTACCTCCCGGTAGGATATTTTCTACCAGCTGTTGATAGTTACACTCCACTTCTCCGAAATTGCTATACAGAGTCGGTAGGAATTATTGCATATGTATATGGTTATATTGGTATGTCGGGGCCCTGTCCTGATTTGATGATGCATATTGGTACTCCTAGAGGCTTGCAGACTAGAGGTTGTTGTACAAATATTTTGTGTGGACTTGTCGGCCCTTGTTAGATGTCAGTACACTTGTGAGGGCCTTGATGACCCGGGTTTCATGTCCGCCCAAGTTTCGTGTCATCTACCTTATTATGGTCATTTAGAGGCTTTGTCGGCCCAAGTTTCGTGTCAGGTGGTTTAGAGATTACAATTGGTATGCTCAAGCCTTAGGTTGTCGGTCACCCCCATCTCTAAGGTCAGGGTGTGACAATAAGGAGCTAGTACGAAAGACAAATTAAGATAAAAGATATAATTCAGGGGAGGTTGTTTGGAACGTAAATGTGAGAACAAATTGACAAATTGTTGGTAATTGATTTATGAAGAGCTTAGTCATGGACTAATAAGAAGATCATAGAAAAATCATCAGATTATGCAGGATAAGGGTAGTGAACCGCAACATAGGAAATTCAATCTCGTTGATATGAGATTGTACTCTATGAGAAGTATTTGGATAAGAGTTGTAATAGATAACAATACCGTATAAATGTTACAAAAGTAAAGAAGAGTGCCTCGGGGTCTACAGGAGAGGCAAGCAATTAGAATTTTGATTCAAAAGTAACCCTATAAGCACATGGGTGCATATGCAAGCAACTAAGGATAATTATAGGCGAGTAAAACCACTAAGAATTCTGTCAGGTATACGAGGTAATAGGCTTGCAGCTTTATGAGAAATAGAGGGTCATTTCTAATTACTACAATGAAAAACTAGCTGAGGAAACAAGGAAGAAAACTCTGATCTAAGCATAGTAACCTGAACTCGATACAATAGAAAAAGTGATCTTGTAATGATAGCCTCATCAATACATTGCATGTATTACATTATAAGGTAGAACCTATTGTGGCTAATGAGCAGAGAATCATAATTAAAAGGTGATATTGGAGATCATATGAGTTACAAGAAATCTCAGGATGTGTGGGCACTAAGATAAGACAAGTATTCAGGCTGCAAGTGGCAGAACGAACCATAAAAAGTAATTGCTTATGCTTCAAGATAGTTGAGAAGGCACAAAAGGAATTATTCGACCTATGACTAGAATTAGATGCATTACAAACACATTTAAAATTTCAAAACATTATCTATACAGAATACATGTGGACATCTTACAGTTATAGGGGACTTTCGTACATCTTTTAAAAGAAAGAGTTGGGTCCACGTCACAGATAAAGGCTTAAATTGCTAGAAGGTTATAACCTAGATGTCCTATGCCATCCATGAAAAGTTGATGTAATAGCTAATGCCCTGAACTGCAGATTTAAAGGCAGCTTAAACTTACTTAAAGGCCTAGAAGGAAGAGGAAGATCGAAAATTACAACAGTTAAGCAAATCAGAAGTTCGATTATTAGCCCCATATGATTATAGACATCATGACTCGAAATATTGCAGAATTACATTCAATAGCAGAAGTATAAGAAAGTCAGTACATCGATCCTATCCAATAACAGCCATAAGATAAAGTTAAGTTGGAAGAGTTCTAGACTTGAAGATAATAAAAGATGGAGTGGAGATGTTGAGGCTAAAGTATATGTCTCCAATGTTTTGTGACTCTGAGATATAACCATAGCGAGAGAGCATCCTTCTTACCATTTGAGTACTGAGTACAGGTGACGGCAGGGTTGTGATCTAGAGTACTGAAGTAATAAGAAGATATGATTTAAGATGCATGATATCATATGATCGGTATTTCAAAGGTGATTGCGGGATGTATGGTATAAAATAAATGAACGACTTCCTAGATCACCTCTGTTCAGTTCAAAAGTGTCAGTTGGAACAAGCTATGCTGATATAGAAATGTGCGAGCTTTCACAAAAGTACAACAATTTAGAAGATCAGATTGTAAATGGGCTAAGATGGTAAATTACGCATAAAATTTTACGAGGATGAGATAATCTAGGAGGAATAGATGGATATCTCCATACGAGGTGAGACAGGAAGGATAAATATGAATGTTACAAGCACCAAAGCTTGGAGAATCGTGACTAAGATTAAGGGATGTAAAGCGAGAATGATAAGAGCCAAGTGAGGATTGTACCTGGTTCTAAGAGAATCAGTGAACGGGTCCCTCAAGCGGAATAGTATTACAAGGGATAATTGTATGATGAACAAGGTCGTAGAATAAAAATTTCTAAGGTACGAACGTGCGAAAAGCCATAGATAATTGGGTATTCCTGTCATGAGGTTCGGTAAGAAGGGAAATCCTAGCCCGAGATAGGTAGGGCCTTACAGGATCATTCGGCAGATAGGATGAGTAGCTTACGAACTAGAGTTGCTTCCAGAGCTAGAGTTAGTCCATCCAGTTTTCATGTATCCATGCTATAGAAATGCATTGGAGATTCTGCCCGAGTTGTTTCTATGGAAGATGTTCCGATAACAAAGAACTTATCTTAATGTGGAGATTCTAATGACTATTTTAGATCAACAAGTCTAGAGGTTCAGGACCAAATAAGTGACCTCTGTAAAAGTACTATAGAGGAACAAAAACGTCAAAGAGATAATGTGGGAAGTCGAAGAGGATATTAAATTTGAATACCCCCACCTATTTCAGACTAAAGACATTACTTGAGATGAGATAGTACGGTACAGCCTGGCACAAGTCAGTAGATCTTCAGATGAGCTTTATTTATGACTTACACTACTTATGATTGACGGTCGTGTGAGGCTAAGTGTATAATTCATAGATATTGCCCTACATGGCATGTATAATGTGTTTTCTGGATGCGTGCATGTTGGTTTTAGTTCAATTTACAAAGGAGACTCTAGAAAATCTTTTGCAAGTCTAAGAGTTAACATTCGAGGATGAATGTTTCTAAGGGGGGAAGGATGTTACATCCCGTATTTATATACGTTGAGTTGCGGCGTAAGTTAGTCGACGTAAGCTTGGAGAGTGAGAATAAGTTTTTTCAAGTAATTCCCCGTACTTTCAGGCTATGGTTGGAACCACTCTACATATGTAAGTAGACCCGAGTCCCAAAGAATTTTGGTCATATTTTAGTGTGCATATCAAGAGCCCGGTGTATAAAGGATGAAGTTCCTAAATAATTTAAGACTTTAAAGTGTATTGACGATGATTGAAAATAATATTTTGTATATACCTAAAGAGACTATGGGCTGGTGCTATATTACATGATCATTATAACGAGTATATGAAGTATGCTAAAATAATTATTACATAAATGAATTGAGATCAAGAAATTAACTACGTGTATAATTGGTCAATAGAGGATTGTAGTGGAAGATAAGAAATTAATTAATATTATTCGATAAATATTATGGGGATAATTTTTTTTGCTCTTAGGTATTGAACATAGACTTTGGTTAAGGGGATGCCACATGTAATGTATAGACAAAATGACATGATGAGTCAAAAGGGACATTAGGTGCATGATGGACACATGAAAGACTTTAAAGTGTCAATATGAATGATTACTAATAAAGATTAACGTTAGTCCTCAATAATAAGATATAAAACGTGAATTGTATAGACCATTTGACTAATATCAAGTTTAAGATATAAAAAATGTTTACAGCAATTTAAGGATCCGTAGTTAATGTTCGGATAGGAAAACGGGGACTTCGCCTATGAAAATGTGGTTATGCCACCAAAGTTTTTGCAGGAGGGAGCAAAGACACCATCTTGCTATTTTCGTATAGAGAATCATGAGAGCTTTCACGGGAAATATGGAAGCTTTGAAGCAGGCAACCAAGATTATCGTGTAGAGAAGGTTGAATCCATCACCATCGGTAGAGTCAACACTAAAGGTATGTAATGGCTATCCCTTCTTTCGATAGCATGATTTCGTACCTAAAATGGTGCTCCTTAAAGATATATATGAGAAGTGTTTACAATGATATTGTGCCTTGTAATTAGATATCATTGAGTTGCTATTGGTTGTCCCTTGTCGGGAGTACTTTCTGCCTTAGAACTTATCCTCCTCATTAGTTGAGTATAAATAGATCTTACAGACTCAGTCGTTGCTTGACGACAACTGTTTATTGCTTTGAGATATGTTTAATTGTTTGACACCTAGTTTCTTATTCCACAGAGCCTATAGATGGCCTGGTATGTCATATATTTATCCCATAGAGCCTCGCTACGTCCTGGTACGTTATATTTATCTCACAGATCCTCGCTACGGCCTGGTACATTGCGTACACCAAAGAGCCCCTAGTGGCCGGGTGTGACTTGTGATATTTCCACGTAGCCTCCTTAAGTCCTGGTATGTTATACTTATCCATAGAGCCTCATTTAAGGTCTGGTACGTTATACTTATCCACAAATACTCATTTAAGGCCCGGTACGTTATACTTATCTATAATGCCTCGATAGGGCCTGGTACGTTGTTGATATTACTATATGATTTGAGCAAGGAACATGCAAGTACATCCTCATATTTTCCTTCTATCTCCCAGACATGTTTAGCTATTATGCCTATAGTTTCAGTTCAGCTTTCAGTTATTCAGTCGCCTTACATATTCAGTACATCTAATTTGTACTGACACCCCTTTACTGGGGGCGCTGCATTTCATGCGTGCAGGTTCTGAGAGACAGCTAGACATGCCTCCACAGAGTTCACCTGATTGATAAGCTCCAAATCATTCAGAGTTGCCAGGAGTACATTTTGAGTTGTTTATAGTTTTGATGGGTAAGTTGGGGCCCTGTCCCGACCATATTACCTTTGATCTTTCCTATAGGCTTGTAGATATATCTTGTGTTTTCTAGTTTGTATAGTATGACCTTGTATGCCTGGATGTTGCTTAGAATTTTATGTAGGCCTTAGTTGTTTTATTGTTATAAAACGCATGGTGGCTTGACGACCCATTTTTGTATATATGTGTTTGGGTTGAATTCCCTGTATTGATGAGCTAGATGGCTTCGATTTTATTTCATATAGCCTTGTTGGCTTACATAATTCCATCTTATGATGCGATTCGGCCTTGTCGACCACAATAAGAGTTATGTATGTTTAGTATTATAGATGGGTATGCTCGGTCAAGTAAGGCATTGAGTGTCGGCCACGCCTCCTAGATTTTGGGATGTGACATAAAGGTTCTAGGGAACTTGTGCACAATTTGTATGTACTAAACCAAGCAAGGTGAATGTGACTTAATCACATAAGTGAATATTCATTGAGAAAGAGTACAAAAGTGTCACGACCCAAATTACTAAGTTGTGATGTCACCTATTTCCACCACCAATAGGTAAGACAAACCCAAAGATACAAGAAATAAAGTAAAAAAATGCGGAAGAAGTAAAGAGAAGAATTATTATCCATAATAGTAAGTCTTTATAATTAGAAAAATACGGAAGACATAATTCAAATACGAATAAATATCCACCCAAATATGATATCATAAGTACAAGAGGCTCTAAAGTAATACATAATACAAGTTTGAAACTCATAATACATTGTCAGAATAGTACGAATGACAAATACAAATAAAGATAGGGGGATGAAAGGTGTTGCGGAATAGCCATGCGACTCACCACGACCTTCGAAATATGCTTCACACAAACTCACTCGACCCTGCAAAGTCCACTGGTGCTCGGAGTCAAATTTACACAAAATTGTAGCAATTGTAGACTAAGAACGAGAAACACGTGTACTCAGTATACTCATAAACCAACAACAAAAGAAATAGTGACGACGTAGGTAGAAAATCTTCCTTTTATCTTATCGATACTTAGCCAATATAATCAGAATTATGACCAATACAAGTATAAGAGGAATCCACTTAAGCACTTAATCAGATAAACACATAGTGAATTTGTCAAGAATCAGATATGAAATCAATTACATAACTAAATAAGGAAGTAAATAAATGCAATGCAATATGCTCCATATATACATAGAGCTTCGGGGACTATACGGAAGATGTGACCCATGGGAAATTCGCGGGGTCCATATACCACCCGAAATCATTAAATATCTCAGGTCACATCGGCTACCGACCTCCAAGACCTAATCATGCTCTGAATCATATAAAATTACTTACGTTACATTATAATGCAACATGTTGTAGGCGTGCAACCTGATCCCTTCATAACCATATGCATGGGGATTGTATAAGTATGAACAACTCAACAACTGGACTTAATAGCTAATAATTCACATAAATTCATTGATTATTAGACTTAATAGCCAAATTCCCATTCTTATTCACATATATACTTATCATGAGTGGACGAGGTTATTAATGAGTTCACACAATCAATCAAGTATAACACGTAGCACATAACAACTAATGCCTATATGCTTTGGTATACTCGGATCACAGACTGTATCTACAGTATATCATAACATCAACAGATACACCGGTACTCGTATCAATGCCTGTCACATCATGAGTACAAGATCCCCATTATGCCCTTATCACATTATGAATCCATTTTAGCCTTTAATAATGAAAGAGTCTCTCAAGTCTTAACATACCTCAAAAGCCTAGAAACGTGCCACGGACCCTCAAAAAATCGCCTTTCACTTTTGCAAAGCCTCGATTCGATCTAAATCTATCAATTACGTGATCTACGTGAGTATACGAGTCGATAGACACCCATATTTCTATACTTCTACCCGGAACCCAAAATAGTCAAATCTGAGCCCAAGGGTAAAATTTAATTTTATTTCAGAAATAATTTACCCATACCCTAAAAAAGCTAAATCCAGAAAAACATCAAAAACTAATCATGGATTGATCTCCTATTTTAAGAAAAGTCAATTATCAACTTAGGTCTTAAACCCCTAATTTTCTAGCCTCAAAGCATAATTTAACTACTAATTAATGATAATCAAGAGTAGCCAATAAATTTAGGATTAGAATCTTACCCCCGAGCTTAAATGAGCTAAATGCCTTTGCAATCCCCCCAAACGAGCTCTAGAACTCTAATTATGGAGTTTTGAAGTCTAAAATTGTACTTGGATAATAATACGCTGCCCATCGATTTGATACATCGCTATCGTGAACAACGCAATCGCGATCACAATCGGTCCTCCGTGCCCTATCCCACATCTACCTATCGTGATCATGAGGTTAGGTCCACAATCACGACTCGAACTGGCCCACACACTTCCCCATAAGACCGTGAAGGGTCTCATGCGACGGGGAGATATGCCCCTCCCCCTTTTCACGATCGCTATAGTTCTTTACACAATCATGAAGGGTAATATGGTCTGCACCAGCAATTGAAAAACCAGCCAAGTTTAAAATTTGGGTTTGACACCTGAAACTCGTTTGGAATCCCCCGGACACAAATCAAATATATATTTCAGTCATAAAACAAGCTACCAATTTGCACGCGTAATCAAAACAGTGATAAAATGTAGTCTTACCCGATGACTCTTAACTTCAAACTTAACTAGTTTCCAACCAACAACCTAAATCACACCCGAACCTCCTGGGACCCGGACCAATGACTAGACTACGTCATAAATTACATTCTGGACCTAATGAAATCGACGAAGCTCTCATTTGACCTCGTTACCTCCGGTGTTGACTTTGGTCAAACTTCTTAAATTTCTTAACTTAAGAACTTTCAATTTCATTAAATTTAGTTCGAATGTAAATCCCCAGGCTATTTTAACACTCCTTAAAATCGTGAGTTAATGCTCATTTGATGACAATTATACATGAGGTTTAAATTTCTAAGTCCCAAGATGATGTAGATGTACAAATAAGTATTAAGGAACCATTTGAGAACTTGGTCAAACAAATGGAGTAATTAATATGTATATTATATAGATACTAATTGGAAACATTATTTTATTTGCATAGATATAAAATATATGAGTGGGAGAATTAATTGAAGTGTCTAGTGAGCATTACACATGATTAACTGGACAAGAATAATAATTAAAAGTGAGGGAAGTGGGCCAAGCCCAACCCAAATTCAGCTGGGTCATTTGCACTTTTGTACCTATTTTGTGTCGATCTTTAATTTTTTCCCTCAAGGTAAAAAAATTGCAAGCCATAACTTCATATTTCGCATCATAATATCACACAAGTTATGCCTATTTTTTCCTAGCACTATTAAAGAACTTATGCCCTATAGATTCAATTTTAAAAGGGAAAAACTAAAGACCAGCCCATTTGAAGAACAAAGCGTGCAATTAAATAAATTCAGATCACGTTTCACTTGATTAGGGTATTAGGATATGTTTGTCTTGGTTTTGAAGGGGAGCAACAAAATCTTGGGGGCGTAGGGTGTTCGGTGTCAGCTATTGTGAATAAATGAGGGTGCAATATTAATTTGTATCTATAGGCATCTTTGTTTAAGAGAATTTTGCTTAGCAGTAATGTGGATGGTAAAGGTGCATTTATGGAGGATATAATGCCATCAAATAGATGATGACTATGAGAAGGGAGTTACTAGATTCATGTGATTAATTATGACTGTAAGGTTGAGAATGAAGTTAAGAAAAATTAGGCTGAAATTTATGTCCTTAATCCGCTCACCGGATAGTTTGAATTGCTACATTGAATAAATTAAATCTTTGGGAACAACAAGCTTGGCAATTGTTCGATTCATTTCAGAGGCCATCAAAGATAGATTTTTCCCTGGAGTATTCAAGGAACCTGTAAGGTGATACAAATAGTGATCAAGTAAGACTTTCCAATTCAAGAGCCACACCAACTCAAAAAAAAAAGGTGAACCACCGTTACTCTCCATCCAAGATTGGAATTGCCAATTCGTTATTGCTTGGAAAATACATGAAGTTGCAGTTGAGCTTGAATCTTGAGGTAAGTTAATACGTACTTTTTTAATAAGAAATTCTAGTAGAACCTATGTACTCCATGTGTTTGATAGAATTCCCCAAGTGATATTCTTGTCATTAAGTAGTCAGTCCAATACGTTCTTTTTCATTACAGTCATAAGTATTAGTGCAAGAATATTTTAACATGTTGCTTAATATCTTGCATGTGTCATATGACTTTTAGAATTAGTTTTGAGAAATATATGCTTATGTGTTACTTCATGTTATGTGCAACTGCTTGCAAATTATTATGTTCAGTTCATGTTCAATTATTGGTATGATCACATCCAAACTCACACAGGAAAGCTAGCCGACCTCCCTTTGTGTGAGTGCCACGATGGACAGGGTTAGCTACCGACACGCTCTAAGGGGATATTGTTTATTTGGGAGATAGGCCGATACTCCCCTGTCACAACTCAAATCATGAAACATGATGGCACCTACACTATCCCCCGGTAGGCGAACCGTCCCCAAATCATTTAATCAAATTAAAGGAATAAAAGCGGAAATAAATGATAAATTAATACTTAAACTGAATTTCCATAAATATGCTTTAAAACACCAAGTACTAAAACATTACATTTTTCCAAAATTTGATCTGACTTGTACAAGAGCATCTAAATAATTAATACAAGCTGGAATTACTGTAGCACTGCAACTGTCTGGAAAGAAGGTAATAGACAGGAAATAGGATAGAAGGAGATCCAGGGTTCATGATAAGATGGATGGCTCACCCTGAAACCTCCAAGAGATCACCTCGGAGTCAGCCACGAGGCCAGAAACTGGAGCAAGGAACTATATCTGCATCCACATAAAAGATGCAGCTAGTGTAGGATGAGTACACAACGTACCCCGTAGGTATCATAGGCCGACAATGACAGAAAACACGTACAACATATAAAAACTAAGTCTACTTCACAACTATATGTCAAATCAACTTACTTCTTTGTTTAACACTTAACCTTTCCAAAACATGGATAATTGATGGATACAAGTGAAGAAAGATCATTCACATCACAATTTAATCACATTTGAATTCAACACAATTCAAAGCTTCGACCGTTTCACATAAATTACCCTAAGTCCATCTGATTCTAAATCACCTTAAAGCTCACTTCCTTATCAAATTAATGTATAAATACTTAATATTTTCTTAAATACGAGCAAAAAAGCTTGATTCTATCCATTAATCAATGAAATATGTGGAATGAAATCACAAAATTGAATAAGAATGAGATGAGTGCAATGATATGCAATGCAATATGGTGCAATGCAACTGACTCAGTTATGATCCCTCGACTGGTAGAGCATCATATCATATCAAGTCATATAGTATCATCATATCGTATCAAGTTATCTCATATAAAATTATATCGAACCCCCGTAATCATTTTTCATCGGGATGCCAAACATCATTCTTACCTCTTTTTTGGGCCTCACCGGACAAAATCCGCATATCATATCAAGATCCATCTCAGTCATAGCATCGGTGTGAATGAATGTATGTGTGAAACAAGTAAAACAATTATCACGGAAGCATGAGATGAGTAATCATGTACATATGATATGAATGATCAAGTGCCTTAGTACCAACATTTCCATAATGATTAACCTTTTCATATTTTTGAGACACAGATCGATGAGGTAAGATAATTCACACAATAAGAACAAGTTTATTCATGAATATCATAGCCCACATAAACATATGTCAATACCAACCTAAGTGGGATTTATCACCACAACCACGTCCGAAGGCTCACATGCTTCCCCGATATTCTAAGTACCCAACAACGTACACCGGTACCTATTCAAGTGCTCATCACAATCACTAAGGTAGGACCCCCATCACACCCAATACCCCTCAATAATTGTAAGTTATACATGCTTTCCATCGGTGTCTAAAAAGTAAACCATAGCCTACCTCAATGCCGAGCGGATGCCACGAACCCTTACGCCAATGCTTTACCCTTCCAAAGTGCTACCGAATGATCTAAGTCTGGATATTACAGATTCTACATTAAAATATAAAGCTAAAGACACCCATAAAGCTATTTTTCAAATGAAACCCAAAAACGCAACTCAAAAGTGTCCCCGAGCCCATGAGGACAAAATTAGAAATTTTATTTAGAAACATGTACCCATTAGTCTAGATAGTCTTATTCTTAAATTTGATGAAACACTGGTTACAATTAGGCCTTCAGTTTCATAAACTATCAAAAAATTCAAATGATAGGAAAACACTAAATCTCATATAAAAAACCATGGATCGAATTAGAAATTCAAGCTTAGGAATAGTTTTTCCATAGATTAGACAATATAAATTCGAAAGATCAATTTAAAAAGCCTAGATCTTGGCATTCAATTTCATGGAACACTTTGTCTTAAAAATTGGGGCCAAACCCTAAGTCTCCTACCCATAAATAATGCTTTAATCTACAAATAAATTGAGGAAAATATGGTTAAATAAAGAATTCAAGTCTAGAATCTTACCCCCAAAGTGAAATAATGGAATCCTTCTTGAATCTCTCAAAAAGAAGCTTAGAACTTAAAGTAGGTGAGAAATGAAGTCTAAATCGAACTTAGAGATTTTAAGGGTTTCTAATTTCAGCAATTTTCGCTTCTGTGAGGGCCTCACATATGCAGAGGAATGGCCGCATGAGCGGTCCTTACTTAACACGTCACACGTCGCAGGAGTGGGGAAGAACCCGCAGATGCGGTTACACACCTGCGCACCAACTCTACCAAAACGACCCTCTCCGTCCCCGCAAGAGTCTCGCATCTACGGAACAACCTCCACAAAAGCGGCTCCGCAGGTATTGTGATTTTTTCGCAAAGGCAGTTACATTAGAACCAGCATTAAAATTTCAAAAAACTCCCAATCTAGCACCCGATACTCATCCGAGGCTTCCCGAATACAAATGAAATATGTTACCTGAGTACAAACGATGCAACAGACTTGCTCGCGCACTCAAAATACCAATCCAACATCATTATGACACACTTTTCCCCAAATCACCTCTAACTTTCTCAAAACTCAAACTTAGCAAATCATGTACCCAAAACACATCTGAATGCCTCGGGAACCAAACCAAAGACTTGACTAAGTCATAAATGACGTTTTGGAACTAATGGAATCGATAAAAAATGGAAAAAAACATGTTTACCCAAAAATCAACTTTAGATTTTCTTTCCAGAACTCATTCAATTCACCTCGGGAAGCGTGTCACCCCTACCCGAGAATCCTAAACATCGATAAGAGGCCACGAGAAGGGTATTTTGGTCAAGACAAGATAAGAAGCCTAAAATAATCGAACGGGTCGTTATATCAGATACAAATTAAATAATCATTCGACGATAAAGGAAAGTACGAAAACAAACGAGTAACCAAGGAATCTCCATTATAACCTCATGAAAGCCTCCACGGTAAAGAAATATGCTGATAACATCACTTGAAATGCCTTTCATAGCTGATCCTCGAATAAAAGAACTGATTCTGCTCGAATTCCCTGATTTGATTATATCCATACCTGTATATACGTTCGATTGATTCCACAAATATCTCCTTAAACACCACAATCCTTTAGTTTTAGCCACAAACCATAGTCCAAGCTGTACCGATAAAATATTCCGATTCTGATAATATTTCTTTCACAGCTTCCCAGGCCATCCTTCGCACCAAGATTCCTTAGAAATACATTAACACACGCCACAAGCACCAAATCATGACTTCTTTTCCCCAGGCATAATCCTTGTTTTACTTGAGAAAACTCTAAGCATTTCCATCAAAAAATGATCTTATCCCAACCCGGTTGTGCTAATTCTAATTCAGTTAGTTTCATTTCGTCGAGTTGCATCTACTAAGTCAAAACCCATCGCCCAATTGCTTTCAATCTTCAAACGATCATACTATACGCATTACCCTAAAGATTACCTTGTCGTGCCAAGCATGTAGAAAATTAACTAATCAACTCAAAGACTTCCATAACCATTTGCACCTCCTCAATACATCATCAAGTACCGGCGTAACTCCTTAGAATTGTCCAAATAGTTGTCATCAGTAAAAATATTATCAAGTCCACTTGTAAACTTCAATGAGCATCAGCAACATTGCCATACCTCTATTCAGAATTGAAATCCATCGAATCCTTAACGGTGGTTTACTAGAATAACTATGAGTCCTCCTGGAAATATAAACATAGGCCACCCGACCCTAATTGAACCATTTTGACCCAGAAAAAATGCTCAAAATCCTAAATCATCGATAATCATCCGAACTAATTCCAAAAATAAATAGTAGGCTTTCCATAAGGCTGCAATTACCTCTTCCATCTCTTTTCTCATCAAATACTCAATCACGTGCCATCACCCTTTACTCCAAAAGTTAAATTCTATCCAAGTCATCAACTCAGCACCGAAGAACCATACCTTATGACTGGAGTCTTCATGATTTTCAACTCACACCCGATACACAAATATAATAGAACTCCATTTTCTCCAAATCCATCAAGTTATCCTTGTGATTTACCTTAACTTGCTCACAACTCTGAACACTTGACGCAAGGCATGCAGCCTTATACATGACACCTCAACCATTAAATATAAAATTGAAATCCTCACACGTCGTTAACAAATCCAAAAGTATCAAATCTTGCAATTCATGCACCTTACTACACACCAAAACACCTAAGCCTTTAATAATTGAAATACTCATCTCATGTAACTAGTCGGCAATGATTCGACATTATCTACTATCACAAACACAACCCTACCTAAAAAATATAACTTTAACTTTCAAACGGAAGGGATTCTCAAGATTCTCTCTTATTAATCCACTCTAGATCATTCATTCAAGAATGCCATGAGATTACCCATATCAATATAACACAAGCCGCCTATCCATCCATCTTATCACAATAGTCACCCAAAATTTGCCTCTCACCATACTCCAATCGCGAACCCCATGGAACTTTGTCATAACACTTAGTCAATTACTGTAGACTTCCTTCTCCAAGCATACTTAAAAGTTACACCCCATCAGAATGATGCAAAACAATACCACCATAATCCATACATGACCCAAGGAATTCCGTTGCTTCAAATTTAAATCCTCTCATTTTTCTAAAATGTAACTTACTCCTTTCAATTAAGATCAACCATGCATTTATCTTAATTCTTCAATTTCCACATTTCATTCAAAATCATATTCACCACTATCGACCGATCATCACTCAACCCCACTTAAGAGTGTACGGTAATATCATAAGTCTTGCAAAATAGTTGAGCCAATCCTGGAAATAGTAGTACGCCACCCACTCAGACAACCTTCCTTTGCCTAACTCAAACTTTAAAAACAAATATTTCTCTAAATCTGGCACATCACTTGAAGTCTTTCCACTAGAAAATACCGACCAACTTAGGATACCCCAACAAGAATCAATCACAGTCGATGCAATACCTCAAACCATCACTGAACTTGTCCATAATCCGTAGAGTGATCCTTAATTACCTTTGACACAATTCTACTAACGTTCTCATATAGCTCCATCGAAGTGCCCTTGTCAAAATCCCTTAACTTAAGAGTCCTTATTCCATCCTTGGTTTATGGGTTTACTGACCCAACATCGATACCCAAATGTTCTATAGTGAACTCACATCTCCTTGTTTCAATCAGTATTGCTAATCCTTAAATCAACTTCCGAAATGACCTTCACAACTTGAATTAGTTCAAACCCGCCATCGATATGTTACCATAGATGTCCCTATTGATCGGCACCTCACTGGAGGGTCCTTAGACGATGATTGCCTGCGAAGAACCACCCTTACTTTATTTTGCCAAACCAGAACATATCTAACAACTCGTGTAATTATTACTCTCATTCGGTCAACCCCATAAAGTCACACCACCTGTAGTTGTAGAAACTTCTCAAGTATTAACCTTTACAAACCAGTTCCACAAACCTTATCTCAAAACTAGATGCAATATCTGGTAACTACTTAGTAATAGAACTTCACACTTGTCCATCGCTAGAGTCATCCCTATTAATGAATCACTGGCTCCTATTCACCTACGCTATAGTTAACATACCAACTCATACATGATTCTTTACATCCACTCTACATTAAACAACTATAATATAACTTACAAATCAACAACCTCTTAGTTTCAAACAATTCCCTATTATCACCAACCTCAAAACACCAAATGACCCTACGATAGACATTTCCTGAAAGAGCCTCCAAACCACTAGTACTTACTCCACCACTACAATTCTAGAATGGCTTCGAAGCCCAACTTAACTTTCATAACTTTATACAACATCCACCCTCGCATGTCTTGTAACCTTATCCTGACGAGCACATCAGATATCAATTGTTCTCTCTATATAGCGAAGATTGATCCATTCAAATCCTCTTCCTTACACCTCTGTCCCATAGGACAATGAAGTACTCTAACGACTATACCCTAAGAAGTCTTACTTCCTCACATCTTATAAAAAAATAGGTCACCCTTCAAGTCCCTATTATCCACTTCTCTACACAGTCCTAACACGTTCATTGTACACTTGTCAAATCAAATGACCTTTCCCAAGCTTACACTTGTTTTCATAAACCTACATCTATATCATGTCATTACTGCATCGTTGACTTGCCATTATTACACTCATGCCACAAAACTATCATAACAAACTTGACGATGATGAAACTTTCCCACTCCAAGGACACCTCGAGCAACCCATTCTTGTTAAGCCATAGTTTCACTCTCTCGACTTTTGAGCAATTAACCACTGAAGACATAGTGTTAATGAAGTCCCCCCGTACTATCACTCTCATTTTCCAAGGATATCCCAAACTAAGGAGTCTCAATCACAACCCCACTCGACTGAGTCTTCAAATAATAATTGAGAACTAAACTTGGTCATGCGTCTGTATCACAGTGAAACAGCGTGTACTATACCGCGTGACATCATAAAACCCACTCGCATGAAAATTCAAGCACGTGTTCCCACCATCAGTCATAGAATAGAGCAACGAAACTTAGATACCAATTTGAAAAAAACCCGCAAAATAAGAATAAAAGAATGGATGTTTCCTAAATATCCTATAGCTTCTCGAGGATGGGTATGTACGTCTACATACAAATCTGCAAGACTCTACTAGACATTGCTCTTGTACTCGTGAGACCGGTGAACCTAGAGATCTGATACCAACTTGTCACGACCCAAATCAGGGGTCATGATGGCACCTACACTATCCCCCGATAGGCGAACCATCCCCAAATGATTTAATCAAATTAAAGAAGTAAAAGAGGAAATAATAATAAATTAATATTGAAACTGAATTGCCATAAATATGCTTAAAAACGCCAAGTACTAGAACATTACATTTTTCCAAAACTTGGTCTAACTTGTACAAGAGAATTTAAATAATTATTACAAGCTAGAATTACTGTAGCATTATAATTGTCTGGAAAGAATGTAAAATATATGAAATAGGATAGAAGGAGATCCAGGGTTGCTGATAAGATGGATGGCTCACCCTGAAACCTCCAAGAGATCGCGTCAAAGTCAACAACGAGGCCAGGAACTAGATCAAGGAACTGTATCTATATCCACATAAAAGATGCAATAAATGTACTATGAGTACACAACGTACCCGCATAGGCATCATAGGCCAACAATGACAGAAAAATACATACAACATATAAAAATTGAGTCTACTTCACAACTATATGTCAAATCATCTTACTTCTTTGTCTAAAACTTAACCTTTTCAGAATATGGATAATTGATGGAACATACAAGTGAAGAATGATCATTCACGTCACAGTTTAATCACATTTGAATTTAACATAGTTAAAAGTTTAGACCGCTCCTCATAAGTTCACCCTAAGTCCATCTGACTCTAAATCACCTTAAAACTCACTTCTTTATCAAATTAATATGTAAATACTTAACCTTTTCTCAAATACGAGCACAAAGCTTGAGTCTATCCATTACTCAATGAAATATGTGGAATGAAATCATAAAATCGAATAAGAATGAGATGAATGCAATGATATGCAATGCAATATGGTGCAATGCCACTGGTCATTACCAAACCCGGTACACACATGGTACGAGGCTTGACCCATGAGGGACTCGCGAGGTCCATATACCGCTAACAACCATCCATTATGATCCCTCGACTGGTAGAGCATCATATCATATCAAGTCATATAGTATCATCATATCGTATCAAGTTATCTCATATAAAATTATATCAAACCCCCGTAATCATTTCTCATCGGGATGCCAAACATCATTCTTACCTCTTTTTTGGGCCTCACCGGACAAAATCCGCATATCATATCAAGATCCATCTCAGTCATAGCATCGGTGTGAATGAATGTATGTGTGAAACAAGTAAAACAATTATCATGGAAGCATGGGATGAGTAATCATGTACATATGATATGAATGATCAAGTGTCTTAGTAACAACATTTCCACAATGATTCCAAGATCAACCTTTCCATATTTATGAGACATAGAGCGATGAGGTAACATAATTCATATAACAAGTACACGTTTAATCATGACTATCATAGCCCTCATAAACAGTTGTCAATATCAACCTAAGAGGAATTTGTCACCGCAATCACGCCCGAAGGCGCACATGCTTTCCGATATTCTAAGTACCTAACAATGTACACCAGTACCCAATCAAGTTCTCATCGCAGTCACTAAGGTGGGGCCCTGATCTTATCCAATACCCCTCTATAATAATAAGATATGCATGCTCTATATCGGAGTCTAGAAAGTAAACCATAGCCTACCTCAATGTCGAGCGGGTGACACAAACCCTCACGCTAATACTTTACCCTCCCAGGGTGCTTTTGAATGATCGAAGTCTAGATATTATAGATTCTATGTTAAAATACGAATCTAAAGACACTCATAAAGCTATTTTCCAAATAAAACCCAAAAATGCAACTCAATAGTGACCCCGGGCCCATGAGGGAAAAATAAAAAATTTAGTTTAGAAAATGTACCCAATAGTCTAGATAGTCATATTCTTAAATTTGAGGGAAAATTAGTCACAATTAGGCCTTTAATGTCATAAATTATCAAAAAGCCCAAATGATGGAAAACCTGTTACACCCTGTAGTTTTGCATTTCGTCGCATCATCGCTTAATACTTAAGTCCCGAGAAGAGGTAACACCTCACAAGAGTATAACCATGGTTTATAACCTGTTAACAGAAGTTTCGGAGTATATGGAAGCTAATCGGATCAACGTAAATACGTTTCAATGAATATGGAAAATTAGGGTATTTTACGGAATAGATGATGGACCATCAAATACCATCCCGGGCCATCAATCTTCCAGGAAATATTTCCTGGGAAGATTGATAGACCGTCAAATACTTTAATGAGCCATCAATCTCCACCGTTAAAGTACGGCGGTGGAGAATATTTTGGGTATAAATACGGGTCACACGATTTAGCCCTCAGTTTTCATCCTAAATCTGATTTTAACACCTATCAAATCCTCTTTAGAGATTCTACAACATCCACGGTTGATTGATATTGGGGGATGTTTTGTTGGAATTATGAGTTGATATTGATTGATATATTCATTATTGGTATTGTAAACCTAAGAGTGTGTGTTTCAGAGAAATCGTGGGGCCTAATTACATAAATACCTTTCGTTAAACAAGACTAAGAACATTTTCAAGTGAAGTTTTGATCGCTAAGATACATAAGTGAAGTTTCTTATTTGAATATAAATTGGGGATTGATATCGATCCTTTACGTGTTATAGATAATCGACCGTGAAGAGTACAAAAGTTTATAGCGCGACGTATAGCTTCGCGAATAAGGTATGTAAGGCTATCCCTTTCTTTTAAAAACATGAAATCCAAAGCATTATTGTTTTCATAAAGAAACATAACAACTCTACTGTATAGTCTATCAAAGTCCTATGTTAAAATGTGTTTATCACTTATTCATATTCCTATGACCCTCGTTGTTGGTTATTGAACATATCATAAGTCTTCGAAAGGAAGTGTTCCAAAGTATAGTCGTCGAGTCGGCCAAAGAGTCATTCCAAGAATAAATCTAAACAAGTTTATGAGATTCAAGAGAGGCCAAAAAGATAATGTTATCACAGTCTATTGATCACACCCCCGATTCACAAATTATCATTACATGCATGACATACGAGCATGGTTATTAGCACTTGCATAAGAGTCATTGCATTGCATATTTGTTCATTGCACATAGAAGAGTTACACTCACTATGGATGGACTAGGATACACATAGGCGCACAGTTATTCAGAGATTATATGCTCTATGGACGGACTATGATACGCATAGGTGCACAACAATGGTTGACGATAGACGGTCGAGTGAAATGTATAGTCCAACCTAAATTCAGTGGCTCATGTGGACTGTTATGAAACACATAGGTACCACCTCAGAGCACATCGTATGCATAGCATGACATTGATATTGTATATTGCATTCCATTTGCCTCATATGATACCCAGGTTGCTTATGCTTCCTCTTATAGCTAATTATTTCATATTGCTTATATACTTTTTCTTACAACTTACATGTTTACATTGCTATTCATGCTTTACATACTCAGTACATTATTTTATACCGACGTCCCTTTTTTTAGTGCACTGTCTGTTCATGTCGTAGGTTCTGATAGAGACTCTTCTAGGCCACCCTAGTAGAAGCTGTCGAGTTTAGCCGTCGGTAAGTGAGCTTCTTCTTCCCGGAGCCTTCTAATTAGGTATATGGAGTCTTTTGCAGACTTATATACAACGTGGGTAGGTCAGGAACCTATCCTGGCCATATGTCAGTTTAGTCACTCGTAGAAGCTTATAGACTTGTTTTGATATGTACAATGTTTATGTATAGTCTTGTCGGTTAAGTTGTCTTTGGTAGGACTATGTTATGACCTTGTCGGTATATCTATCTATCTATATATATATATGTGTGTGTATGTGTGTGTGTGTATGTGTTGGGTTAATGCCTTTTCTGTAGAAGTATTATTATAATTGTGGTATATGCTAGTACAGCCATATCGACCGGATATTCTACTTGTACGGAAGATTGGTCATCGGAGTGCTATGTTTGACCCAATAAGGCACTGTGTGCCATCACACCCCCTAGTTTGGAGTGTGACAAACTTGGTATCAAAGTAGGTCATGTCCTACATAGTCTGTGAGTTGTGTTTATGAGTGTGTTGTGCGCCACACTTACAAACAGGAGGATGCCGGGCATTTAAGGATAATTGTTGTTCTTCTACTTCATAGATCATACTGTAGAGCTGAGTTACATGTCTATAAGTCTAATTCATGCTCTAGTTCATTTTTCAGTAATCATGCCAGTTTCTGCTAGTACTCGAGTCCGTGTTGACAAGGGTGAAGGTACCAGTAATGCCCCACCTAGCCATGTAGATAGGGTTGAAGCCCAGGGAGAGTCGCACTCTCATATATCACCAACTCTACCCTCTCAGGAGGAGGTTGGGGAAAATGTAGTACCTCTAGCTCCTCAGGACATAGTTCTCCAGTTCCCCAGAATTCGGTTCCTCCATTTCCTCTAACAGAATCCTCTAGACAAGGAGTGGCGAATGCCGTACAGTTATTGACTCAGATAGTAGCTAATCAGCAGTGTCAGATAAGGACTTATATAAGATTTAGGTCCTTTGATGGTATCTGAAGTTCTAAGACTCGAGAGTTTATTTGGCCAAGTCCACCAGTATTCACTGGATTGATCCAAATAAGGATCCCCAAGACTTTATCGATCAGATGTTATGAGTATTATGAGTGATGCATGTTTCGAAGACAGAGGCAGTAAAGTTGGCCTCCTTCAAATTACGTGATATAGTTGTGTTATGGTATGAGTTCCGGGAGAGGTCTCGAGGACCAAATGCACCTCCAACCGTATGTGAGAAGTTTTTCGACGCCTTTCTGGATCATTATTTTCCATTAGAGGTACGAGAGGCCAAAGTAGAGCAATTTTTAAACCTCAAACAGAAAGGAAAGAATGTTAGAGAATATAGTCTGCAGTTCGATTCTCTGGCCAGGTATGCTCCAAATATTATGGACATAATGAGGGCTCGAGTTCATCGATTTGTAGTGGTATTGGACCTGCATCTGATAGAAGAATGTACTACAACCTCGTTTATTAGGGATATTGATATCGATAGGATACAAGCATATTCTCAGAGCATTGAGGACCGCAAGCGGCAACTCCGAGAGGACATGAGTGTAGAAAGAGAATATACCAAGACAACTAGATCAGTTGAATCATTTAGAGAAGCATCAGGTAGCTCCAGGAAACAATTTCCTAGACGTTCACCTCGGTTTGCTAACAGAGGTGCATATCAGTTCTAAGGGCCTAGACATGACAAACGTTCTCAGTTTAGGATGGGGCAGAGTTCGAGAGCGTCAGGTTTTCAAGAGTTAATGAGTTCAGTCCAGATAAGACCACCATTGCCGCCTTATGGCCAGTGTGGTAGGAGGCATCCGGGATAGTGCCATCAAGGTGCCGATGTGTTTTATATGTGCAGTGAATGTGGTTATTGCATGTGCCAATGTCCAAATAGGGGAAGAGATAATGCAACCCAGTCGACGGGATCATTAATTGCATTGTCATCAAGTGTATGTCCATAGAGTGGTGGACCCCAAACCTCAACAGGTAGAGGCAGAGGCTGAGAATAAACCTCTAGTTAGGCGGTGCTCAGAACTGCATCTATGCTTTATTCGATCACCAGGATTTGGAGTCATCTCCAGATGTTATCATAGGTATACTATCCGTCTTCACCTACGCTGTTTATGCATTGTTAGACCCAAGCTCTAATTTAACCTACATTACGACTTTTATTGCGTGCAAATTTTGATTTGAACCAGAGTTGTTATCTAAGCTATGTGAAGTGGCTACCCCGGTTGGTGAGATGATTGTAGTGAAATGAATTTACAAGAATTGTACCATAATGGTTTGCAATCGCCCCACCTTGGCTGATTTAGCTAAGTTACCTATGGTAGAGTTTGATGTTATTATGGGCATGTATTGGTTATCTTCTTGCTATGCAAACGTCGATTTTCAGACAAAGATTGTCATGTTCAATTTTCCAAGCAAGCTGACTCTTGAATGGAAAGGCAATGGAGCTACGCCTAAGGGCAGGTTAATTTCCTACCTGAAGGCAAGAAATATGATTTCCAAAGGCTATATATATATCATCTGGTTTGGGTCAGGGACACAGATACAGAACCCCTAACCCTTTAGTCTGTTCCAATAGTCAACAAATTTCTTATTGTATTTCTAGACGAGCTTCTGGGCATTCCTCCAGAGTGGGAAGTTGAATTCTCTATTGATGTACTTCTGGATACGCGATATCTATCCCTTCATATCGAACTCTAGCCGAGCTAAGAGAGTTGAGGACCAATTGAAGGATTTACTGGAAAAAGGTTTCATTAGACCTAGAATTTCACCATGGGGCGCACCAGAATTATTTGATCGCAGGAAAAATGGTTCTCTAAGGATGTGCATCGAATATAAATAATTGAATAAAGTTATCATCAAGAACAAGTATCCACTTTCGAGGATCAATGATCTATTTGACCAGTTGAAAGGCGCTAAGTATTTCTCTAAGATCGACTTAAGGTCATGATATCACCAGTTGAGGGTGAAAGAGAATGATATTTTGAAGACAGCATTTCAGACTAGATATGGCCATTTTGAGTTTCAGGTGATGTCTTTTTGACTCACGAATGCGCCAGCAGCCTATATAGATCTCATGAATCAAGTTTTCAAGCCCTTCTTGGATAACTTCGTGATCATATTTATTGATGATATTTTAGTATACTCACGGACTGAGGTAGACCATGCAGATCATCATCTAGCAGTGCTACAGATGCTCCAAGACCGTAAGTTATACGCCAAATTTTCTAAATGCAAGTTTTGGTTAAATTTTGTTGCCTTCTTAGGCCATATTGTCTCCTCCGAAGGTATTAAAGTGGACACTTAGAAGATTGAGGCCGTAAGGAATTAGCCAAGACCCACGACTCCTACCGAGGTACGCAGCTTCTTAGGCTTTGCATGATATTATCGAACATTCGTGGAAGGCTTTTCTTCTATCTCAGCACCTATGACCAATCTCACTCACAAGGCAGCTAAGTTTCAGTGGACAGATGCGTGTGAGATCAGCTTTCAAGAGTTGAAGGACAGGTTGAAATTTGAACCTATGTTAGCTCTTCCCGAAGGTACCGAAGGGTATGTGGTTTATTGTGATACCTCCAGAATCGGCCTAGGATATGTTCTAATGCAGCATAGGAAGGTTATAGCATACGATTTGAGACAATTAAGGAAGCATGGGGTAAATTATTCGACTCACGACCTTGAGTTGGAGGTAGTAATCTTTGCCATGAAGATATGACATCATTATTTATATGGAGTCCACGTTGACATATTCACGGAGCATAAGAGTCTACAATATATCTTTAGTCAGAAGAAGTTGAATTTAAGGCAGGAAAGGTGGATAGAGTTATTAAAGGACTATGGTGTAGATATCTTATACTATCCCGGAAAGGCAAATGTCATAGCTGATGCCTAAAGCCGTAAATCTATGGGAAATTTATATGGTGTTAAAGCTAACAAACTAGAAATTAACAAAGAACTACGTCGCTTAGCCAATTTAAATATACGACTTTTGGATACAGATGACGGAGAAACGGTAGTGAAGAATACCATAGAATCATCTTTAATTGCTGAGGTGAAGGAAAGACAATTTGAAGATCCCGAGTTGATCCGAATAAAATAAGGAATTCCTCTGCAAAAGAAATCGATATTGGAATTTATTAGAGATGGAGTCCTTAGGTATCAGGGTTGACTATGCGTACCAAAGGTTGGAGGACTCCGAGAGTAGATTATGGCAGAAATCCACCAGTCCAAATATTCTATCCATCCTGGATCACCAAAGATGTATCATGACCTTCGACAGGTCTATTGGTGGAATGATATGAAGAAATACATCACAACATTTGTGGCTCAATGCCCAAATTATCAGCAAGTTAAGATCGAGCATCAGAAGCCTAGAGGGTTGTTGCAGAATATTGAAATCCCTACTTGGAATTGGGAAACGATTAACATAGATTTCATCACCGGGGTACCCCGTTATTATCGAAAGTTCAATTCCATTTGGGTTATCATCGGCAGGCTTACAAAGTCAACCCATTTCATACCTGTTCGCACTACTTTCTCAGTAGAGGATTACGCTAAGTTATATATTAAGGAGATAGTTTGATTACATGGTATTCCAGTCTCTATTATATCTGACAAAGGTGCTCAGTTTATGGCTCACTTTTGAAAGTCCTTTCAGAATGGTCTAGGCACCCAAGTGAACCTTAGTACAACTTTTCACCCACAGACTGACGGTCAAGCTGAGCGCACTATCCAGATGCTTGAGGACATGCTACGAGCTTGTGTATTGGATTTCAAAGGTACCTGGGATGACCATTTACCCCTTATCGCATTTGCTTACAATAACAACTATCATTTCAACATTAGGATGACCCCGTTTAAGGCATTCTATGAGTGGAATTATAGGTCCATGGTTGGATGGTTTGAAGTGGGTGAAGCAGAGTTACTAGGTCCTAATTTGGTCCAGCAGGAAGTAGATAATGTAAAGTTGATCCAAGAGCATTTATTGACTGCCCAGAGTAGGCATAAATCTTATTCAGATGTTTGACGCCGCGACTTGGAGTTTGTAATTGGCGATTGGGTATTCTTAAAGGTTTATCCTATGAAAGGAGTTATGAGATTCGGCAAGAAAGGAAAACTAAGACCCAGATACGCCGGACCATATAAGATCATTTGCAGGATAGGCTGAGTGGCATATGAGCTTGAGTTACCCTCAGAATTGAAAGTAGTCCATATGGTATTCCATGTGTCGATGTTGCGTAAGTGCGTAGGAGATCCCTCTCGTATTACTCCCATAGAGGACATATAGATCACCGAGAATCTAACCTATGAAGAGACTCCAGTAGCCGTTTTGGACCATCAAGTTAGAAAGTTAAGAACCAAAGAAGTTACCTCCGTTAAAGTGCTATGGAAGAACAATAATACAGAAGAGATGACATGGGAGGCCGAAGAAGATATGAAATCCAAGTATCCCTACTTATTTCAGTCTTCAGGTTTATACCGATATTCGTGTGATATGATTCTCTTATTTTTATTATTTTCAACAGTTCTAAGTGATGTAAAAATCCCCGTGTGCTCAAAGTTCCAATTTGATGCTCGAGGCAATAAACTCGGAGTTCCAAATATGGTGGATCATCCGATGATAATATGCTTAAAATGGCATGGAATATGGAGCGAGATTGAAGATTGGACTTGAAGATTTTAAGAAGAAAACATTTTATTCAACCTTCTTGTTGGTCTTGGCCGAGACCATATTTTCTTTTAGCTTGTTTTTATTTCCTAGCATAGCTTGTAGTTATCCTTAGGACATGGTGTAACGTGTAAATAAATCCTATCTCCCATTAGGACACAATTAATAAGCCATGTAATAGGAAAGAGGGTGACAAGGCCGAGAGTTCCTACAACAAGATGACAAGGTCGAAAGTGACAAGGTGGCATGAACATGAATGATCTAGAAGATGAGGCTTTCAAGATGAAAATTCATGGATTTGGCTACCTAGAATACATAAAGGTCGGCCTAGGGGAGGAGAAGATTTGGCCGCAACAACTCACCCAAAATAGATATGCAAGGAATGGAAGCTTCCAAACACATTCCAAGAAGATGAGATTTTTGAAGAACCAAGTTCATACATTATTCTACATGGTAACCACAAAGGGGTGTGAAAGAGATAGAGTTCAACCTTGTCCCCAAGTAAAACCAAACCCTTTCCCATTTTTGCAGTTGAAGCCGAGAAACACCTTGCTCCCAAAGCAAGGCCGAACCCGTTCCCACTTGGCCGAAAGTCAAGTAGTTTGTGTCCTATAGACTGCCTTCTAGAAAGGGTCATGTATTACTATAAATAGGACCCTTAGGATATTATAAATTTCAGAGAGAGTTGATGAAATATAAACTTGAGTTTTACTCATACTCTAAAGTATTCAACTTGTGTGTTGTCTACCTTGGATTGGTCCTTATGTGGGTCTTGGTTCTTATGTGAGACAACCCCTTAGTGTAAGTTGAAGCTAGGATTTGTGTGACCTAGTTAAACCCAAGCTAAGGTCCCTTCGGTGTAATTCTTGGTTAGGACTTGTGTGACCTAATCAAACCCAAGCTTAAGGAACCCTCTTGGTGTAAGTGGACGTTGGAACTTGTGTGATTCAACCAAACCCAAGCCTAGGGTCTATCTAAAGGTTACTAGCCACCCTCACTTGGTTAGTATTCAGGCTTGTACTTAGCAACCCTAGTCTAGTCCTTGTCCAATTGGCCAAACTCTTCTTGATGTCGACTCGAGCATTAAAACCCTCGTGTCATTATCCTTGTTCATATCGATTGTCCAAACACTTGGTTTGTACTCGGGTTTGCACCTAGCATCCCGTGTTCATTTCTTGATCAAACCACTTCATTCTTTCCACCACCATATCCCACAATACATCCCAAACACCCCCACTAAATATAACCAACTGAAACCCCACAAATACAACCGTTCAAACCCGAGAACACCAAACTATCCGCACATCACACTTCACTGGAACCTCACTGTTTCATTTCTGTTCCGTCACCTTGCCACCATCCAACCACCAGGTACAGATCACCAACATTACCCTCAATACACCCGCAATATCTCCATAAACTACCTTGACCCAATTCCTATGTAACTACCCAAAACAGCCTTCAAACACCACACTGCCCGGCAGAAACTCCCCACCCGAGAACCCTCATTTGAAGTCCCTTTTCGTGTCAATCCGCTTACAACCAAACTCCTACCAACTTACCCACTTACACCCCTTCTTATATTCATCTGATTGGTATCGGAGCAAGGCCATCCCATCACATGCTTTGACGCTATGGCTCACATAAACAAAGAAAAACTACGGAGGGTCGTAAGAGACATGCTTGCGGAACATGCACCAATCTTGAGGAAAGAATTTGCAAGACATGCCATGAGTAAAAATGCCAAGTCAAGGGTTGTGCAAAACAGTCCAAGGCTTGAAAGGAAAGGTACCCCAAGGTCCTTTGTATCTCCCACTGATGTTAAAGCTAAGGGCGACATCTCTTTTACTAACCCCTTGTATCATCATGAAAGTGCAACGAAAGATAAAAATCTAAAAAGGGGTAGCAACTCTTTTACTAATACTTTGTATGACCACAAAAGTATAGAAGTTACAAATAAATTAGATAAAAAGCGAAAAAATGCTTCCAATGTTAAGAGTTAGGACACTTTGTAAAAGAATGTCCTAATTCCCGGACCGTGCCTAGAGAAGAGCACCGAAAGTGTAGGTTTTCCTTGGCTATTAAGGAACCATACCACTTGAAGAACAAGAGGAACCCAAGACTCCCTTACTTGATGACCAAAATATAGAGGAAGAATCTAAGAAAGGGAGTTCTATAGATGCCGGTTCGGAGGAACTCTTGGAGGAATCGGAAGACGTATGTGTGAATAATCTTGCATCTGGAATACTATCGATGGAAGATGGTGAACTTACTCTTGATTTATTTTCAAGAAGTTCATTGTCTACTCACCAAGACTATGGATGCCATCTGGAATAAACTAAAGAATTGCAAGGCCAAGAACAAGAATTGTTAAGCGAAGGCTATGACCGAAATGGCCTTAGTTCCGCCTTATTGACGCCAAAAGAGAATGGAGCTTGGAACATATGTGTTGATGGCCAATCAATATACAATGAGTCTCCTATGCCAAGGATATATGACTATTAGGATAATATTAGTGGATATAGGTTGCTTTCCAAAATGGAGTTGAAGGACGATTCCCAACTAATGAGAACCCGGGAGGGAATTGAAGGGGAAGTGATCTTCAAAATCCAACATGGTATGTACCAACAGTTCGTGGTGTCATTCAAAGTTTGTGCCATCCTAATATATTTCGTAAGTATCATGCACAAAGAGTGGTTGGTCCGAAGACACAAGATCTTACCTGAGAACCGTTACATCAATCCACCCGAATTAAGAACCATCCGAAATTAGTCCGAGTGTAAAAATGCAAGTGCGGTAAGAAGCTTACATGGATCGGCTTCTTCCTATCCTTATACCATCTGAGATTATGGTCTCCTCACTGCCCTATTCCGAACCTTGAAGTTGAATTGATATCGGAGTCGTCTTACCTCAAGACCAAGAATCCATGGCCTCCTCTAGTGGATGATTGGTTGATACACAACTTCCTTATTCTACTTACGACACAGAATTTGATGTGGTGCAAAGGATGTTGAATTTGAGGTTTGCTAAATGGGTAGAATACTTACAAACTCCCACATTCACTACAAGACATGAAGATGACAAATCCATTATAGTGGCGGATATACTTCTTCGAAGGCGCATAATGTTGACCATGCTTAAACAAAGGTTGATGGAATTTGAAGTGCTAAAGGAGTTCCATGAACAAAATCCCAAGTTCGAAGATGTAGTAAGAAAGTTTTCCATGTGTCAATGGGTTAGAAGGTTCTTCCACCAAGAATCGTATACTCCTTTGCCGGTCCCGGAACAACCACGGAATAATGTGAACTTGGATCTTATTCTCGGTCACCCAAGAACACCACGGAGAAAAACCTCAATCATGCCATGTAGATACAACTTCGACCATGAGCTTCATGCACAAAATGCTACAATGACCCATGGGTTACACCACATCATCTAAGACCGTGTGTGATAATCCAACCACAGAGGAATCTATCCAAAGATGGTCTGAGTCTACGGGAGATATTGCGGTAAAAAATTTCTTTGGTTCGGATTTTTCTTCTCATCATGTCATGCGGAATTGTTGTACCCTTGCTTTCCCTATCAATGAACTAATAACAAAAGATGAGTATGAATGGTTCTGAGAAGCAACATGAGTCTTTGAAGCCTTGAAGGAAAATATTTGTGAAGCCCAGTCCTAACTATGCCAAACCATGAAAAGCCATTGGATGTCAAACATGGAACTAGAGTAGGTGCCATATTTTTCTCAAGCACGAAATTGAAGGGTACACAGTGCCAGTATGATACATATGGCAAGACATTATATTTTATGGAATTCATGGCACAACACGGGCATCATTTTAAGTCAACACCGTTTCGCTTGTATTCGGATCCCCATTTGGCAAGTTTAGAGGAAAGCGCATACAAGATAAAACTTCCGGATTTATCTAATGGTGGAAATGTTAGATCAACACTTGTTGAAAAACTATTACCACATTTAGACGACGCAAATTTGAGGACAAATTCTTTCAAAGAAGGGGAGATTCATGTAAAAATCCCGGTGAGCTCAAAGTTCCAATTTGATCCTTGAGTCAATAAGTTCAGAGTTCCAAAAATGGTGGATCATCCGATGATAATATGCTTAAAATGAAATGGAATATGGAGCGGGATTGAAGATGGACTTGAAGATTTTAAGAAGAAGACATTTTATTTGGCCTTCTTGTTGGTATTGGCCGAGACCATGTTTTCTTTTAGCTTGTCTTTATTTCCTAGCTTAGCTTGTAGTTCTCCTTAGGACATGGTGTAACGTGTAAATAACTCTTATCTCCCATTAGGACATAATTAATAAGCCATGTAATAGGAAAGAGGGTGACAAGGCCGAAAGTGACAAGGTGGCATGTACAAGAATGGTCTAGAAGATGAGGATTCCAAGAAGACAATTCATTAACCAACTAGTTCATGGATTTGGCTACCTAGAATACATCAAGGGCGTCCTAGGAGAGGAGAAGAGTTGGCCGAAAGAACTCACCAAAAATAGATATGCAAGGAATGGAAGTTTCCAAACACATTCCAAGAAGATGAGATTTTCGAAGAACCAAGTTCATGCATTCTTCTACATAGGAACCACAAAGGGGTGTGAAAGAGATTCAGTTCAAACATTTCCCCAAGTGAAACCAAACCCTTTCCCATTTTTGGAGTAGAAGCCGAGAAACACCTTGCTCCCAAAGCAAGGCCGAACCTGTTCCCACTTGTCCACACTTGGCCGAAAGTCCAAGTAGTTTGTGTCCTTTAGTTTTCCTTCTAGAAAGGTCCATGTATTACTATAAATAGGACTCTTAGGATATTGTAAATTTTAGAGTGAGTTGATGAAATATAAACTTGAGTTTTACTCATACTCTAAAGTATTCAACTTGTGTGTTGTCTACCTTAGATTGGTCCTTGTGTGGGCCTTGGTTCTTGTGTGAGCCAACCCCTTAGAGTAAGTGGAAGCTAGGACTTGTGTGACCTAGTTAAACCCAAGATAAGCTCCATTCAGTGTAAGTCTTGATTAGGACTTGTGTGACCTAATCAAACCTAAGCTTAAGGAACCCCCTTGGTGCAACTGGCGTTGGAACTTGTGTGATCCAACCAAACCTAAGCCTAGGGTCTATATTAAGGTTACCGACCACCCTCACTTGGCTAGTTTTGGGCTTATATTTAGCAACCACAGTCTAGTCCTTGTCCAATTGGCCAAACTCCTCTTGGTGTCGACTCGAGCATTAAAACCCTCATGTCATTATCCTTGTTCATATCGACCGTCCAAACACTTGGTTTGTACTAGAGTTTGCACCTAGCATCCCGTATTAATTCCCTAACCAAACCATTTCATTCTTTCCACCACCACATCTGACAATACGTCCCAAACACTCCCACTAAAACTCACCAACCGAAACCCTACTAATACAACCGTCCAAACCCGACAACACCAAACTATCTGCCTAACATACTTCACTGGAACCTCACTGTTTCAGTTCTGTTCCGTCACTTTGACACCATCCAACCACCAGGTCTCAATTACCAACATCACTCGGAATACACTCGCAATAGCTCCATAAAATGCCTTGACCCAATTCCCTATATAACTATCCAAAACAACCACCAAACACCACACTGCCCGGCAGAAACTCTCCACCCGAGTACCCTCATTTCAAGTCCCTTTTCATGTCAATCCGCTTACAACCAAACTCCGACCAGCTTACCCACTTACACCCCTTCTTATATATATCACTAAGCCCTATGTCCTGTTTAGTTGTTGATGTTGAGACAAATGCAGCTCAAAATATGGCAGAGGACAGTCAAGGTGAGTTATGGCTAACCCTCTTGATACTTGCCTATATGGATGGTTGTGTGAGGCCAAGTTGTTCTTATTTTAAGATTATGTTGCCATGTGTGGCGTAGAATATGTCTTTGGGCTGTTTACTAGATTTTGGATAGTCCTGTTTATAAAGGAATCTCTGCCAAAATTTTTAGAACCCTTAGAAGTTAAGATTATCCTTAAAATCTCGAACGAATGTTTCTAAGGGGGGAAGGATGGTACACCACATAGTTTTGCGTTCTGTTATGTCATCGCTTAATACTTAAGTCCCGAGAAGAGGTACGACCTCACGTGAGGATAGCCATGGTTTATAAATTATTGACGGAAGTTCTGGAGTATAAGGAAGATAAACGGATCAACGGAAATACGTTTCGATGAAAATGGGAAATTGGGGTATTTTATGGGACAGATGACGGACCGTAAAATGCCAGCCTGGGCCATCAATCTCCACCATCAAAGTACGGCAGTGGAGAATTTTTGAAGTATAAATACGGGTCATGCGATTTTGCCCTCAGTTTTCATCCTAAATCTGATTCTAACACCTTTCAAATTCTCTCTAGAGATTCTACAACATCCAAGGTCAAATCCTAAGCCAATTACGTTGGATTAACGCTACTAATCCCGTGGAAATCATAAGAATTATCTTCGTCGTATTGAGCCGAAGTTGGAAACCCTAGGAATTGGGGCAAGCTATGATTTTGAGATGATTTGGTTGCGTTGAGGTAAAATGCATCCTCCTCTATCCATATATTCTATTAATTGATGATTTGGTATGAGTTATGAAAGGATTTTCATAACCGAACCCCATAAACTTATAAAATTAACACATGTTGAGTTGGGGGCTGTTTTGTTAGAATTATAAGTTGATATTGGTTGATATACTGATTATTGGTATTGTAAACCAAGAGGGTGTGTTTCGGAGAATTCGTGGGACTAAATTACATAAATCCTTTCATTAAAAAAGACTAAGAACTTTTTCAAGTGAAGTTTTGACCGCTAAGATACATTAGTGAAGTTTCTTATTTGAATATGAATTGGGGATTGATATCGATCCTTTACGTGTTACAGATAATCGATCGTGATGAGTACAAGAGTTTATAGCGCGACGTATAGCTTTGCGAATAAGGTATGTAAGGCTATACCTTTCTTTCAAAAGCATGAAATCCAAAGAATTACTGTTTTCAAAAAGAAACATAATGACTCTACTCTATAGTCTATCAAAGTCCTATGTTTAAAGGTGTTTATTGCTTATTCATATTCCTATGACCCTCGTTGTTGGTTACTAAACATATCATAAGTCTTCGAAAGGAAGAGTTCCAAACTATAGTCATCGAGTCGACCAAAGAGTCATTCCAAGAATAAAGCTAAACAAGTTTGTGAGATTCAAAAGAGGCCAAGGAGCCAGTGTTATCATATCCGATGGGTAATAATTTTAACTTTTATTTTTTTATTTTTAGTCGAATAAATACAAATTCAATTGAGAAAAAACGATCCAATCAGATCCAACCAAAATCAATATTCAAAAATTAAAGTATTAAAAGCGTGAATGAATTTGAAAAACATTATCACAAAATTATTACTTCTGATGCAAGTAGTAATAACTATTAGTCCATAAAATTCAAAAAGCAAATACTATCTAACAAGATGTTACACTTTTAATATATATATATATATATATATATATATATATAAATTGATGAAATTACCCATTAAAAGTTGAGTGGTGATTTTGCCCTTCAACAAAACATTACTCCAAAATATATTTTTAAACTAATTTATTAATTGATATTACTCCAAGCTTTCATCTTCCTTATTGTAAACCAAATATATATACACGCAAAACGGATTTCGTATTCTTATTCCCTACTAGATACTTATATTAAAGTAGAAAATAATTCAAAGAAGGGATTTAAACTGGAATGACTCGATCAGGTGAAACTTTGGGATCTCTAATTTAAAAAACAATAGTAACATATTTTTATTCTTTTCAAATGAGGAAAGAATACGATTTTATATTTTACTGGCAAATATGGTAGATATAACATAAGCAAAATTCTAAACAAGAATAAGAGTATATTAATTTCTGAATATGGATTTTAGCCAGATGGATTTTTTTTAACTGAATTTGTATTTATTCAACTAAAAATAAAAAGATAAAAAATAACAAGAGAATGTTAGTACCCACTGGATATGGATTTTGATTGGGGTCGGGTCGATCTTTTTAATTAAATTTGTATTATTAGATAAAAATATAAAAAAATAGTAAAAAGAATTACCCAGCGGGAGCTTAGTGCAACGGGCTGCCCTTTTAGTAAAAAAAAAAATACAAGAAGTTAGAAGGGGAGTCTTGGAGTAACTGGTAAAGTTGCTGCCATGTGACCAGGAGGTTATTGGTTCAAGCCGTGGAAACAACCTCTTGCAGAAATGTGAGGTAAGGCTGCGTATAATAGACCCTTGTGGTCCGACCCTTCCTCGGACCCTGCGCATAGCGGGAGCTAAGTGCACCGGGCTGCCCTTTTAGTAATAAAGAATTACCCATTAGAATTTGAATTTTTTGGCATATGTGACTTTTGTGTTAGTAGAGGCAAAGTTTTATAATTTTATGTTATAAAACATAGTTAAGTGACTTTAGTAATAAAAGTTTCATAATTATGTGGCCATCTATGAAATTTATCAATATTTTCTATCCATGTGATATTTTTTATAGGGAAAATGTCTAAAATACACCCCAACCTTTGCCCGGAATTGCGGTAACACACCTAACATTTATGGGGGTCCTATTACACCTCTGGATATATTTTTAAGGAATTTCTTTGGAATTTATTGAGTGAGCTGGATAACAATTCAAACACGCGCTGAACAAAAGGCCATAAAACAAAGGAGTCCGGTCATTTTCAGGTCAACTCTTCGAATAAAACACAAAAACTTGAATTCTTTCCTACACTTAATTTATTTTATGAAGAAAGCAGTTAATTCTCTTGAAATTTGACTATATTCTTTCATAATCGAGTCTTGACTTGTGTCTCATTGGATTTTGTTTTGATTTTTCCAGATAAAGGCTAAGAAATACTTTTAAAATATATTCAGTTGGGTAATAGAAACCACCGTAAATGTTAAGTGTGTTACAGCAAATCCGGACAAAGCTTAAGGTGTATTTTAGACATTTTTCTTTTTTATACAATTGTTAGGCGGTGTTTGATTTAGAGTTAAGTGTACGTCATATTAGATACATTGCATGTATAATTACATGAAGATAAATGAAATATATTCCATTATGTCCATATTGATAAGTGTACTTCAGTGTTTGTTAGGTGCTGCCTTCTAGCTAGAATGGTGTAAAGCAATGTCGGGGCCGATTCTGGTGAGGAGATGTAAATACGAGGCAGGTACATCCCTCCAGTTTTTTCTTAAAAATTATTATCCATGTTTATGAAGGAACATTGGAACCGAATAGTTGAAATGAATAGAAAGGGAACCATTGTGAACAAGGAAATTCCGAATAGTTACGGTATAGGGTAAAATTCTATTGTACAGATGGACAAATTATATCATGACACATGAAAAAAGGGGTGAGTCAGATCCAAGTCAGCTTTTAGTGTCCTCGGAGGCGTTAGCATCAAACTGGGGAATTAAAGAGCCGCATGTATTGAAGAGCAGAAGACTCAGAGAACTGTTCAAATCCCAACAGACGGCCATTAATAATATGGCTTTATGTCTTCCAAGAAAGCATTAAAGGCATTTATGAACATACTAATTGTTTGATTGTTACCACATTTATCTACTGATATGAATAGGGGCATAATTCATGAAATGTGTACTCATGAGTCTAGATATAAATAGGACCAATCACTTAATTGTAAGGGACACGATATTCAAGAAATATAATACTCATTCATTGTTTTCACTATTTTCTAAATTCTTTTATCAATTCAGCATTTCAACATTATTGACAATAATCAGCCCATAAGTCACGGCATAAAGTTTCTTCTAGGCTCATGCTAATCTGCTTTTATCTTTTTCTTTTAGATTCAATTTCTATTATATTCATTTGCTAATTTGGCCACTTGAGATCCATGTGTTCTTGACCACGTGTACAAATTTAACTGTACCAGTTTAAGAGTAAATACTTTGGCGTCCACCGTAGGGCTTGGGCAGTAGTCGTGCCACAAGTGACCATGTCTCTTAATCTAACTCTTTCTTTAGCCTTATTTTGCCAAAGCAACAAATTTCAGGTATGAAAGGATTTGAAGGCAACCGAATACCCGGGAACAATGTCGAGAACGATTTGGTCAGACCAAACGACCTTCCTATACCAAATTATGTACTGGAAGATCCAACAGTCGCGAAAAAAGCCACTTCAGGGGACAGACAGCCCCGAAGGGACCAAGTTCCAACTAATGAGACGCCCGAACAGGCTATGCAGAACCTGAAAGCACAGAACTTTATAATAAGGGAAGAATTGGGCGGTATAAGACAATTCCTCTATGATTTTGCATCCAACTTTTCCTCCAGCACTCCAGCAATTGCACCGGCACCACCAACAAATGTCCCTAATGGTGCAGGGAGGGCCAAACGGAGCCAAGAAACGATGATGCTTCGCGAAGCAGAATGGTTCCTGAAAATTCATTTCAAGCATAGGTGTTGAAGTTCATAAAGGAAATAACAGGCAATGTAGACACGAATGCTCAAAAGGCGGAAATGAATGCCAAGGAGCTTCGACACTGGTTGGATCAAATACCGGTGAGCCTCCGATCATAGAAGGACCGGACGCGAATAAATACACTTAGTTGGCGTATAAGCTAGAGGCTTCGCCCAAACTAATTCCCAAAAGATTCAAAATATCGATCATACCAAAATATGATGGGACAACGAATCCACAAGAACACATAATGACCTATACTACGACCATTAAAGGAATAACTTGAAAGAACACGAGATAGAGTTAGTATTAATCAAGAGTTTGGCGAGACTCTAACTAAGAGTGCTCTGGCATGGTATTCACTTCTTCCTGAGCACTCAATCAGTTCATTCACCATGCTCACTGATATGTTCATAAAAGCCCATATGTGAGTACAAAAGGTTGAAACAAGAAATGTGGATATCTTCCGTATAGCACATGGAAAACTTGAATTGCTCAGGAACTTAGTTACACGGTTCCATAAGGAACAAATGTTGTTACCTGCAGTTCCAGACAAATGGGATGCTGAGGCTTTTACCAAAGGTTTAAACCCTCTGAGTTCGGATGCCTCACGAAAGTTTAAGGAAAATCTCTAGGAATTCCAGGCTACAACATGGGAAGAGGTTCACAACCATGACAAGTCTAGGATTCGAGTAGAAGATGATTTTCTAGGGACTCCAGTAGGAGAAATTTCTCGAAGGACAAACAAGGGAACCGTATCTGATTGTAATTCTTCAAAGAATCACTTCTAGCCTTATCTCGCTCTCGGACAATTGGGAAACGGTCAAGGTTTTCATTCTCTTGAAAAGTCAAACACCAAGGGAGAACCTAGCATAAATAATCGAGGCTTGGTGAATCAAGATAGAGAAAACTCATCTGGTTCCTCAATAAAGGGTCCCGGGTATCCGAAACTTTCCGATTATAACTTCAGCATTAATGAAGATCAAATGGTGGCAGTGCTGAGAACTCACCCAGCATCTCGACTGCCAAAACCTCTCCGATTTGATCTAAATTCCAGGGATCAAACCGTTTGGTGAGATTTCCATGGTACCTAAGGACATAAAATAGTGGAATGCAGATACCTTTGGGAGGAGGTAGCAGGAATGCTCAGTAGAGGTCACCTATGGGAGTACCTGAGCGAAAGAGCACATAACAATTATGAGCGAGGGCTTCTGACTTTAGGGAAAACTAATCTAGACATCCCGCCACATGTTATAAACGTGATCTTTGGAAGATCCATGATCGCGGGCGCATCCTTCACGGCGGTAAAAAAGACAAAGATTTTTGTAACCCAGGAGAAGACATTCTTAGAGGTACCAGGTGAAAGTATCATACTTTCACTGATGAGGATGAGGCCGATGTCACATTTCTACACAACGACGCTCTAGTTATCACTGTCCCCATCGACTGCTCCCAGGTGAAAAGGGCACTAATCAACCCCGGAAGTTCTGCTAATATTTTATGGTAGAAAGTGGTTGAGGAGATGAAGATGCTGGATAAGATTGTCCCAGTCACTAGAACACTCTCTGGTTTTAGTATAGAAAATGAAACCACTAAAAGAGAGATCGATTTAGCGGTAAAAGCCAAGGGAGTCGTGAATAAAACAAGTTTTATGTCATTGACGGTGAATGAGGAACAACACAATATTTGGAAGACCATGGCTTCACGATATGAAAACGGCCCCTTCAATATTATATTTACTGGTCAGGTTCCTAATGTCGGAAGGAATCAAACAAATTAGAGGAGAACAACTATCAGCCAAGGAAATATTCTCCTTAGAGGAACTCGAGGTGACCACTGATCAAAAATAGCAATTAAAGGAGGCAGAGCCCGTCTTGAATGTGGTCCAGTAGACTCCGCTAGCAGAAGCAAATCAGATAGATCCAAAAGAAGAATTCTCAGACAAGTACCAGGTCCCCAAGTATTTCTAGGTGCCGAACGAGTTTGATGCCACCAAGTCGATGGCTGAGGAACTTGAACAAATAGATCTACACGAGGAAACTCTGGAAAGAAAGGTATATATTGACACGGGGCTCACCTTGGAGCTTAGGGAGATTATTCTTCAATATCTTATAACTAACGGTGACTGTTTTGTCTGGTCCCATAAAGATATGACAGGCATCCCTCGAAAGTCATGACTTATAATTTAGGCCTGTATCACAGTTTTTCTCCCATACGGCAGAAAAAGTGGCCCATTGTCGAAGTTCGTAATAGGTTTCTGAAAGAAGAGATGTCTAGACTACTTAATATAGGGTCAATACGGGAAGTTAAATACCCGGATTGGTTAGTCAAGAAACAAGTTTAGAATGTGTATCAATTTTAAAGAACTTAATAAAGCATTCCCTATAGACTCGTTCCTACTATCGAACATAGATCAAATGATCGATGCTACGGCCGGGAACGAGGTCATGTGTTTCCTTGATGCATATTCCAGGTATAATCAAATTAGAATGCACCCGAAAGATCAAGAGAAAATATATTTTCTAACTAATTTCTTTACGTATTGTTATAATGTTATGCCTTTCGGACTAAAAAATGTCATGGCGACTTATCAAAGGCTAGTAAATAAAATGTTTGAAAAACAAATAGAAAAAACTATGGAAGTATACATAGACGGTATGTTTTTAAGAGACTTCGTGCAGCAGACCATTTAAGTCATTTGCAGGAAACATTTGAAGTCTTGAGAAGGTACAACATGAAGCTTAACCCAGAGAAATGCGCCTTCGGAGTAGGCTTCGGAAAGTTTTTAGATTTTTTGGTCTCTTAAAGAGGGATCGAAGTAAACCTGGATAAAATTAAAGCCATTGAAGATATTCTAGATACCCTTGACAACATGAAGGTGGTGTAGTGGCTGACCGGGCATATAGCGGCTTTTAGAAAATTGATATCCAGATCATCGGAGAAGTATCAGAAGTTATTTTCACTTCTTAAAAAGAAGAATGACTTTGAGTGGACGCCCGAATGCCAGCAGGCCCTTCGTGATTTAAAATCTTACCTATCTACAAGTCCTCTGCTCATGTCAAAGCCAAAGGATGGAGAGCAGCTCCTCGTGTACCTAGTTATCTCAGAAGTAGAGGTAAGTGCATTTTGGTACAAGAGGAAAAAGGTACGCAATTCCTAGTTTATTACGTTAATACAGTCATGTCCGGGGCCGAAACACAGTACCTACTTCTTGAAAGACTGGATTTTGCATTAGTAATATCATCACGAAAGCTTCGACCATACTTTAATGCCACCTAATAGCCGTAGAAACAATGTTTCCCCTACGAAATGTACTGCACAGGACCGAACTCTCAGGGCGATTGGCTAAGTGGGCGGTTGAGTTGAGCGAGTTTGATATTGAATTTAAAATTCAGACTATGATTAAATCTCAAGTCTTAGCGGATTTTATTTCTTATTTCAATCCAGGAGTAACCACACAAGAGGATTAAGAAGCTGATATGATCTCAGGGACTACTCTCGGGGTTTGGATGCTGCACACCGATGGAGCATCCAATGTTAAGGGGACCGGTTCAGAAATAGTAATGCATACTCCAACTGGAGAAATTTTAAGGCAGATAATTCATAGTATACCTTTACTAACAATGAAGCCGAGTATGAGGCTCTAATTGCAAGTCGAATTAGCCTGGAGACTAGGATCAGAAATAATTGAAATCAAAAGTGATTCCTTACTAGTGTTAAACCAGGTTCATGAAGTGTTTGAAGCAAAGGAAGAGCGCATGTCAAGGTACCTCGAGAAGTTCTGAATCTGCTTTCCATATTTCAGGAATGGACCATGGTACACATACCTAGGGAGGAAAATATAGAAGCTGATGCATTTGCAAATTTGGGCTCATCCACGTAAGCTGAAAGCTCAAAAGCCAAGTCGGTGATTCAGTTTCTTCACTCAGCGTTGGATCCTATGGGGTATGATGAAGTGAATTCAACAAGCCTAATATGGGATTGGATGAATGAATTCATAGACTACCTCAAGCACGAAACGTTGTCGGAGGATCCGGATGCATCCACGGCCTTAAGCACTATAGCTGCTCGGTACTGTATTATCGATGGAATGCTTCATCGGCGGTGCTACTATAGTCCATTGGCACGATGCGTAGGTCCTGAAGAAGCCGACTATGATATGAGACAAATACATGAGGGAATCTACAAAAATCATTTAATTGCAGAATCCTTGATGAGAAAACTTATGAGGGATGGATATTACTGGCCCCAGATTGAAGAATATACAAAGGCGTTCGTTAGAAAATGTGATAAATGCCAACGTCATGCTCACTTGCTGCACCAACCAAGAGAAGAGCTTCATCCGGTAGTCTCTCCGTGGCCATTCATGAAATGGAGGATGGACATAGTCGGACCCTCGCCTTCTTTCCCAGGACAGGTAACACATATAATATTTATGACTGACTATTTTTCTAAATGGGTTGAAGTAGCGGCTTATAAAAAGCTTCGGGAGAAGGAGGTGATAGATTTTATCTGGAAATATATTATTTTTCGCTTTGGTATCCCAAAGGAAATATCTTGTAATAACGACCGACAATTTATTGCGGCTAAGGTCACTAAGTTCCTGGAGGATCTATACATCAAGTGCATCACCTCCACCCCCTATCATCCAAGTGCAAATGGTCAGGCAGAGTCAACAAATAAGATTATAATACAAAATTTGAAGAAGAAGTTTGAAACCACTAAAGGATCGTGGCCTTCCAAGCTTCCCGAGATTTTATAGGAATACAGAACCATGACAAAAATGAGTATCGAAGAAACTTCTTTTTCCTTAATTTATGGCACCTAGGCATTGATCCCGGTTAAAGTGGGGACTCCAAGTTTGGGGTACCTCCGGTCGGAATAACAAACTAACTCAGAGTCACTGATGGTTCAATTAGATTTTCTCAAAGAATATCGAGATCTTGCGTATTTCTGGATGGTGGCTCAGAAGCAGTGAATTGAGCGGTACTACAACCTCATGCCAACCTTTGCCATTTCAAATTCATGGACTTGGTACTCCGGAGGGTAACCCAAAGCACCCGAGAGCTGAATGTAGGCAAGCTAGGCTCAAATTTGGAAGGACCATATAAAGTCACCAGGATTGCCGGCAAAGGCTCTTACCAGTTAGCGAATCAAGAAGGGAACCAACTTCCAAGCAACTGGAACATAAGTCACTTGAAGAAATATTTTGTTTATTAAGGAGAATACTTTGACCGGGTTTTGTGTCAATTGGGTTTTTCTGGCAAAGTTTTTAATGAGACAACACTAATAAAAACATATTAAGTCTTGCTATTGTGTATTCACCAGTGCTTGGGTCTCCATTAATGAACACTCAAACACTGGATGACCATATATACCCATGCTAAGGTTGGAGTAATTTTTCGCCAAAAAAAAGCTAGGTCTATGTAAACGGGCTCACGAAAAGGCTTACATGTAACCACCGGGACTACAAGATCACGTACCACTAAGAGCTTCAAGTCAAAAGCACGTTATCACTGGGGACTTCCCGAACAGTGAAATACATGGCAGACGGATTATTCTTGCATTTGTTTTCACATTTGTAAGTTGAAAGAATTAATAAATTTTTCCTTTTATGATAAATTCTTTCCATGAAAAGCTTAAGAAATAAATTAAACGTATGTTATTTAAAGCATGTCAAAAATTTATGTCATAATCACAAGAGACGTCCTCTTCTTAAGCACCATAAAAAATAAGGGTCCTCTCTTATTAAAAAACCTTAAGAAATAAAAGATTAAACTTCAGCTACTCAATCGCCCAAGTAAATATCGGCTGGGACTAAATTTAGCATGGAATCGATTATAAAGCCATAAAAGCCCAAAGAAAAAAACATATTTTTAATAGATGATTCGATAAATGACATTCCAAAATCGTTGCAGGCTTTAGACTTAGAATGTAGAAATGATCAAATGTAGCTTAAAATCCTTGGATTCTACTTCTAAAATGAAAGATTTGTAAAGTATTCTCTGTAGGTTAAAAGCCAAGGCTTAAGTTGTCTATAAGGTTGAAAAAAATAATCTCCTTTTATTGAAAGCATGAAATTAAGCTTTAAATAATAGGCTTGCAAACAGTTATGTTTTGAAAAAGAAAAGTTTCATTTATGTAAAGATAAATTGATCCCAAAAATGACTCGGGAACAAGATAAACCCGCGCGAAAGAGATTGACATGCTCGTCCCATGGTCTGCCAGGGTGGTACATTGATAACACAAAAAAGAAAAACTCATACAAAAGGCAATGATATGTTGGTTCCATGGTCCGCCGGGGGTGTTTCACAAATGTTATAAAGGTGACAATCCAAAATATGAAAGCTAAGCAGGAGGGGCATCATCAACTTCTTTATCTGATTCATTCCATTCAGAGCCTCGCAATTCCTCAAGGGCTAGCTCAACCTCTTCCAGATCAATCTACGCATCAAGAAGCACTGTAGGGATGTCCATTTCGGTACTACTGACTTCTTCAAGTATATCCCTATTTGTTTTCAAGATGGCTAAATCCCTACGAAGTTTCCATCTTTGACACTTTTTCTGGAGCTCGTTCTGAGCATTTTCAAAATTGATAATTTTTTCCCGAACAGTAGCCAAGTCAGCCTCCAGTCTAGAATTTTTACCCTGTAGGTTCACATACGTGGAGGTAAGGAATTAAATTGAGTTTCCTGGTCCCTCAATGAGTCGGTGACATCATGCAGATGTAATCTGAGGGAAGCTTGAAGGGATATAGAGTCCCAAATTTTAGCTCGGAGTCTTTACACTTTGGCTTCTAGGTGTTGATTGTCTTCTGACAACCCCTCTTCTCCTCGCGAGGGGGATAATGTCTTGGCTAAGCCCAAGGCATAAAGAGCGGCAACATGTCCCTAAATAAAAAGGTGGTATGTTAGAAAGAAGTTGGGCCTTCATAGGCTATATAGAGACAACATGAATTTTACCTCGGACACTTGCAGGGTGAATAGGCAGATGTTCCGGCATCTGTGCCAGATGAAGGGACCGAACTACCCTTGGAAGGATGTCACTCGGGAGCCACCACTCCTTTCTTGGGAGTCAGCCGGAGGATTTTAAACATCGCCGTCCTTTTTCTTTTCGTCATCTTCATCATCAATGTGGAAAACCCCTGCTTGTACTTCCTTCCAAGCCTCTATGAGTATGTGGTGCGTCCTTACTCTTGAGCCAATTCCCGCGGGGATTTCGGGGGTACCCTCTTGGGGTCTCCACTTATTACTACTTAAGGTCGACTGAACTATGTTAGTCAAGGCAACCACATGAGTAGGTACTTTCTAGGAAGCGGGTTTCCTTATTGAGAGTCCTGTAAGAAATATGAAAGAAATAAGGAAGAATTTTATAAAACTCTGGGTTCATCTTAAGATCTATTCCTTACCATGGTTTTCCCTTTTCACCATTTGGAAGTTATGCTTTTCCAAGTCTGGGTCGCATTGGGAGACGCACGAAGAAGATTGACCACCAATTCAAAGATCCCCACAATCAATTTTGGTTCAACTAGGGTAGCTGCGAGGGAAGAGTGTATATGCATGAAAAACAAAATTACGCACCGATGAAGAGGGAAGAAATGAATTATAGTAAAGACATTTACGTGTATTATTCCATTTCTCAGAAAAGGGTTCAGGAGTTGGTTGATGAACATGGTCGGTTCAGATCATCACGAACCTGGTCAGCCATCTTCGATCATAGTAATCTTCTGCGTTGATAAGGCTTCGGCTTCCATGAGGGTAAAGGTGAATAATACCACCCTGCAACAACCATGGCTTGTAAAGAAGAATGAGATGGTTGATAGTGAATGTGACATTAGCATGATCTGATAACATCTGTATGCAGTACACTAGTATCTAAATTTGAAGGACTACTTGTCCCAGACACACCTTGTAGTATTGATAGATGTCCTCGATAATATTCTAGATTAGAAGAAGGAAGCTGGTGGTGAAAGGACATGTATGAATAATAGAAAAACCTTTTACATAGTGGTTCATTCTGGCTGTTGGACTCACAATTCTCACATCAATGTTGGGGTCAAAATTGCAGTCTTTATGAACCTTTGGGAGGATATCCGCTGTGATCAACGATTCAATTTCTTCCACGGATTCATAGTGGTCGTCGACGTGGAAGTCTTCTTAGTATTCAAAACCAGCAGGGAGAATTTCGGCTGCAAGTGAACTTAAGTCAATTTCTTGACTTGTAGGAGAAGCCGGAGACCCTGGAATATGGCATGGGGGAGAATTGTCATTATTGTTTGTTTTCCTTGAAGAATGAGAAGGGGAAGATTTGAAAGATCACATCGTTGTTAAATAGTAATAGAGCGGAAATAGTAAGAATAAGAAAAACCTTGAAGGACTTGGGTCTGAAGAAAGAAAGAAAATTTTAGTTGAATATTTGGAAAAGATTTTGGCCTCCTATTTAAGGAAGGAAGTAGGTAACGATCGAGAAACGAGGTGTCGCAACTTATCATGATCATGCAGCTTTATGTCAGTCGGAGTTATTGGATGGTTGTCGCTGTTTCAGAAGCATTAAATAGGGATGTGACATTTGATGTTCTGAATTGAATCATCATAACGTTTCAGTCTTCCAGTCAAAAAGGATTCTTTGGTTTACTCGAGTTCAAATCCACTTCCCGGACGCGCAAGGGAACGCGCCCGGTAAGTGCGGGGACTATCTGTATAGAGTAAAATTCATTTTATACAGATGAATAAACTATTTCATGTCACGTGACAAAAGGGGTGAGTTAGATCCAATTCATCTTTCAGTGTCTCCGGAGGCGTTAGCATCAAACCGGGGGCATTAAAGAGCCGCAAGTACCAGATATCGGAAGAATCGGAGATCGGTTCAAATCCCAATGAACGACCGTTACTAATATGGCTTTACATCTTCCAAGAAAGCATTAAATGTATTTATGAACATACTAATTGTCTGATTATTATCGCATTTAGTTAATGATATGATTAGGGGCACAATTCGTGAAATGTGTATCCATGAGTCCATGTATAAATAGGACTAATCACTTTATTGTAAGGGACACGATATTCAAGAAATATAATATTCATTCCTTATTTTCACTATTTTCTAAATTCTTGTCTCAGTTCAATTCCAATATTATTGGCAATAACCAGCCCAGAAGTCACGACATAAAGCTTCTTCTAGGCTCAAGCTAATCCGATCTTATCTTTTGCTTTTAGATTCAATTTATATAATATTCATTTTCTAATTATCTTGCTAAATTTGTCACTTGAGATCCACGTGTCTTTGAGCACGTGTACAAATTTAACTGTACCAGTTTACCGGTAAACAATTACTAATAAAGGCAAATTTAAGATTTAAACTCAATAAATTTAACTTTACATTATATTTATTGATTTGTTAAAATAATAATTTGAAGTATGATATTTATTGAAATTTTAATATATTTATGTATTTATACACATACATACAGATAAACTCATAGCTTGTCCACCTTTGGTTACAAACCATGGGTCAGAGATATTTTGTTCTTTTCGCAAATTTAACTGTTTGTGTTTCTTTACGTTTGGAACTCTTGTTGTTCTTTTTCTGCACGGTTCACTTTAAGAAGGATGTAACTTCAACCTAAGGAGTACTCCAATCAGCACTTAAGTTTGTTTGATGTTACCTATATCTCTTATCTTAGCTGTAATTGTCTTTTATATCTTGTATGAAACTTAGATCTTTGCTTCAAGTTTTCAAATTTTCCAAATAGCAAATTAAAGACAAAGAAAACATGGTTTATATATCTTCACCTAAATCGCTCGCTTTTATAAATTTTAACTTTCATGACAAATCTAATTCAATTATTGATTTGAAAAGAGGATTTGAACTGATCTGAATTAGTTTAGAATAGAAGTGTAATGCGTTGACTATTGTTTTGACCCGTTTTAAAAGGCGGGTCGTGAGACAGGGTATTTACTTAATACGGGACGAGTAAACCCCGTGGATCTTTAAAATTTTAATATATATATATATATATATATATATATCACAAAAAATATAAAAGATATATTAATAGTTTTAAAAAGTTAAAAACATGATTAAAGAAACTCATAAAAAACAAAACTTCTAACATGATTTTACAAGTACAAATAATGCAATAATATAAAAGCTATTATGAGATGTAAATCAACTCTAACATCTTAACGTTCAAATAATAAAACAATCAAAATTTTGTAAAATATACTACTAGCATACTATAATTTACCTCCCTATAAGAAAATAAGCAATAAACTTTATCAATATTATAATTAAAATATCACTGCTTCATGATTAAAATTATTTTGTAATAGCGAAATAATAAAATATGATAATTTTGATACATAGTACAAAAACATGATGACCAATGACAAGTGAAGATGTAAGATTTGGCTATCTATATATATATATATATATATATATATTTTAAATGGTAAGTGATATTTGCCCTCATGGTGTTCTCAAACAGTAAATAAGGCAATACTACGACTTATTATTTGAGTTACTCTCAATCTTCTTATTTCTATAGATAAAATAACTATTAAGCATCATTTATTTATGACATCAGGGTAAAAAACATACCTCAAATATCACTTTTTTTGAGTTTTCTATCTGAACTATCAGGTGCTTAAACTATCACCAACTAGTTAGCAAAACACACCTTAACTATCAGTTTTTCACTTTGTCTACCTCCATCAGGTATGAAAAGTGAACAACTAATAGTTGATGTGTTTTTTGCTAACTAGTTGATGATAGTACTAAACTCTCAAACCTGATAGTTCAGGTAGAAAACTAAAAAAAAAAAGTGATACTTGAAGTAGGGTGCATATCGGCTTTGTGTATTACCGGTTCGCTTTTTTGTATTACGGTTCAATTTATCAGTTTTCGATTTGTAAATACGTTAAACCAATAACAAAATCGATAAGGTATTCGTTATCGATTTTTGGTTTATCAATTTTTGGTCCTGATTCAGTTTTCTGTTTAACCAATAAGAAAATGCTTCACTAATGTTTTTTTGTTTTCTCTTATTTTCATTTATTCATATATACACAACTTCCATACATTAATATCTACACAAATTACAAAAATAAAAACTATAAAATACACTATAGCACTCAAGCAACAAATCATCAAATGATAATGAACTTTTAAATTATTTAATGCATTCTAAACAGTGAACGTACAAATGATAAGCGAATTGAGAATTGAGAGAATAAGCGTGCATGCGGTAAGAATTTAGAAATAGAGTTTGTATTTAATTAAAGCCACTATTATATAATTAGGGATAAAAAGATAATTTTAATATAAGTTTATTGGGTTATTGATTTAACATTAACTGGATTCTTAAAACCGGAAATCGACCGATAACCCAATAAAAATATTTACAAAACCGTTTACAAATCATTAACCCGATACTGATAAATCAATAGCGTTTTCATTGGTTTGGTTTATTGGTTAAACCGGTTTGTGCATACTCCTAACTTGAAGTGTATTTTTGACCCTTAACTCTTTATTTATTAAAGAATTATGAGAGTCAACAATATTAACTAAGGAATTTGGACACATAATTTGTGTAAGAACGGTTAGGTGAGTCCTGAGCGTTAGCCAAATTTAGAATGTAAGCCTCACAGAACTAAACCCCACAAATGAGCCTCAAAACGTTTTGCCAGTGGCCCAACATGAAACGAACACCAAAAAAAATATCTCAAAACTACCTTTTAAAAACACTGGTTTTGACTTGAAATATAACCCAATTAACAAGCCGTGTAGTGAAAGAGTCAAGGTAAAATATGATCATTGCTTTTTTTGTTCAAGAAAACATTGCCATTTGTATATTTATATTGAAATAAATGGTTACACTCATAATGTCAGTAACTTTCTACACTTTCAAACTAGAAAATTACAGTCTAAATGTATATAATTTGAATCCATTTTTTTATTATAGGAAATAAATTAATTTACTTGGTCTGATATTCAATTTTCCCAAATTAGTTAGACATCACTATGTCTACGCAAAAGCACCTGACATCCTAGACTCTATGGTTAGACATCACTTTTCTCCTAATTAGGTACCAACCTTTCTCCCTGTATATATATATACCCCTTTAGAACTAACATTCTACCACACTTAAAATTTATTCACTTGAAATACTTAATCCTTGTTTGAATGATGAAGCTAAATTTTGCAACCTTGTTTCTGGTGACACTTGTCCTTACTTCTTTCTTCATTTCATCTGCTATCGCTGGTTCAGGTATATGACTATTTCTTAATCATCTACTAACCATCTTATTCACTCATCTTTTACTAATATTCCGTCTCCCCGTCCTTTTGATCCGTCACATTATCAAAAAAGTTTTGTTCCAAAATATTCTTTATTTTACAAAATTAAGAAAATATTAAATTTTTATTTATTTAAATTTTACCCTTACTGTTCCAAAACGGCATATAATTATTAATACACATTTAAGGAAGAGATAACGGTAATTTAGTGAAGATACCCCTTATTTTCAATGTTATCAAATTATTTTTGTGTGTGCTGTCAAATTCTTAAACAAACATATAGGAAGGACCATAGTGAGTAAGTACTATGTTTAGTTTGAATAAGTTTGATGGTGTTATAACTAATGAGATGTGATTGTGTTTTTGGAAGACTTTTGTGATTCAAAGTGCCAGATTAGGTGTTCAAAGGCAGGACAGCAGGATAGATGCTTGAAGTATTGTGGGATATGCTGTGAGGACTGCCATTGCGTTCCTTCTGGGACTTATGGGAACAAAGACGAGTGCCCTTGCTACAGGGACAAGAAGAACTCTAAGGGGGGTCCTAAATGCCCTTGAATTTAATTTACTTACTCTTTCCCCAACTATTGTTTAATTTCCCAAAAAACGAAATGTCAAACAGAGGCACAAAGCCTTATCTGAATCCTTCACGTGGCATGTTTGTCAAGAAATAAATTGATTAACAAAAAAAAAAGTTCTAATGGGGCTCTTTTGTATTTTACTTTTTGTTATTTATTTTACTCACTCCATCCATTTTTACTTTTCCACTTTTGACTTTGTATGCCCTTAAGAACTAATAAATAAAGCATATATTTTACCCTAATACTCATATTAATTGGTGTATAATTTCGATAAACATGGAAAAAAATTGAAATGAGTAATTAATATTAAGGATAAAACAAAAAAAATTATATTTTTCTTGATATGCTAAATGGACAAGTAAAAATGATAGTTTATTTTTAGTATACTCGACGAGTAAAACTGAACGGAGGGAGTATGTTGTAGTGGAATCCCCGGAGCTTCTAGTTCCCATAACAATGCCAAAAACACTCATTTTTGTGAATCACATAGTACAACATAACGAAATTAGTTATTTAACCAATTATATACTTTCGGTAGCTGAAATATAAATGAGTTACAGCCTAAGGTTTACGGCAGGTATGATAACCGCCTAAACAGTTTGTGCTTTAAAAAAAAAGAGTTGAAGTCAATTTTTACCTTATTACCTCATCAATTTAATTTAATACATGTTACAGGAGTAACAGATTTGTAACTATGTGTTATAGGTCATCAATAAATATCTATTAAATAAATTATTTGCAATTTTCTTTTAATTAACATGATTGTATTATAAATACTTGGTTCATATTGCTTTAATTTTTTGTATGATTGTGACTGTTTCTCTTGCTTTGATTTGCTTGTGATTATGCTTTGTCTTGAGCCGAGGGTCTCCCGAAAACAGTCGCTCTACCTACCACTATCAAGGTAGAGGTAAGGTCTGCGTATACTCTACCTTTCTCAGATCTCACGTTGTGAAATTTCACTGGGTATGTTGTTATTGTTATTGTTGTATAATAAATATTTCATACTCATCTTCACGCCTCCATATTTTGAGTTCACTTTTATTGATCCCAAATTTAAGATAATGATCCAATTCATTGAGTTTAGCGTTAGTTATGAACTATTTGTCAAGTCATCTTTATTTAACAAACTTTGAGTCTGTTGGACATATGACTCGACTGTAAAGCTCATAATTGCAATTCTAAAACAAAGATCGGCACGCAACTATTTCTCAGTCAAATAAGATCAGGGTACTACTGACAGAAACGAATTGCATCAAGGTATTTTTCTGAATAGATTAATATATATTAACGACCATCTTGCATAAAACAACTGTAACAGTGCTTATTCAAGCCAAAAAAATTCTACACTCCCTGTATCTTTTCTAGACAACCAACTAGAAGAAAAAATACGAAATATAGTGAACAAAAACATATAGCTATTACCCTGTTCATCCCTAATTTCCTAGATTATAAAGGGCCTTTTCTCCTTAGGTACAGGGGGGAGGGGGTGGACATAACTAGCCAGCCATTAATCTTTGTAATAGAAGACTAGCTCTTACAATAACTTAATAGAAAATAAATAGTGTAGTCATATCAGTAAGGATTGCTAGTAAAATAAGGAACAGTATTGATTAAGAACAAATAAAATAGTAAAAACAATTTATCGAATCACAGCTGTGTCGTGGGAAGTCAATGTCTTGAAAGTAGTCCGGACCGACTTCGATGCAAATCGTTTAGCCCGGTCGCTCCCCAAGGTTCCACAACACTTCTCAATACTTGCACTAGTGGCCGAAAGTTTGGAGATTGCACGAAGTAATTTGCTCAGAAAATGGCAAGGTCTCGATAGTAAAGGCTAAAATCTGAAACGTCTCCCAACGTTCAGAGAATAAAGAATGAAATCAGTAACGTCTCATAACTTTCAAAAAATTAAGATCGACTAATTCTGAATGAATAAGTGTGTTCGGCTTCGTAACCGTTAATTCCGGTTCCGGAGGTATGAGACTTACATCCGGACTAGTGAATAAATTTGGACACTAGTCCAGTAAGAATGAATTTGGACAATCTCGGGTAAGCCCGAGACCCCTCTCTTATTTTAGCCCATTTACTAACCCACTAAAACACATTTCAATTAAGAGGTGTTAATGTTGGATTTGGTGTTGTGACATTTGACCCAACATATCTCATCACGTATTGATATGAATGTGTAAGTATGTTGGGACAAATGTTGCACAACATTCGGACCAACATTTTCTGAACAGATTTTACCTTACTTCACGCGATGCAATAATATTTGTGTAAATATTACTATGAGGTAAAAACAACTTGGCAAGGTAAAAAAGGAGCTGGTAAAAAAGGAGTGAGGACTAAGTCAAAAGTTGTTGCTTGTCGTGAGGATCAAGCCAAAGCTGTTGAGATTATAACTCCCTCATCTTCTCCAACCAATTCAACCAGCAGTCCACCTTTCCCTTAACCTCCACAACTGATCAATGAGTTTTTCAAGGAAGAATCTCTACTATAAATAGATAGGCTACTACAGAGAATCGACATCCAGTACCAGAAAGTAAAATTATCAAGAGAGCTCTCGGGAATTCATCTCAGAAATCTGGATCACCAGTGTTGCCTGAGTGTGTTGACAACATTATGTCCAACATTACAATTGTTGTTTAGATTTTAGATTAGTTTGTTATGGAACGATTGTAATGAGAGGTTGTCTATGTCTACTTAGTTAGATTTTTCAGGTAGAAGTCATCTGCGACTTCAACTTTTAATTTCTTTCCGTTTTATCTTGTAAATCTGTAAAGAAAGGAATTTGTATATTTGTATATAATATATATATACAATACATTTGGTCATTGACTATCATAAGTTATATAATATATATAACTTATTATTATATAACTTATAACTTATGAAAATTTAAAACTATTATGATCTTTAAATTTCAACTGCATTTACTCTTGAAGGTTTTCTGTTTTACTAAAGTGTTATTACTGGTGTTAGACGAGATAATTGCGACATTCGGAAACAGAATTAACATTCAATTTATTTCATCTCTTGTTTTTACTTTCCGTAGAATTTGACACCCTTCAAGTGGTATCAGAGCCGACACTTAACACAATAAGTGCTTGGTCCTGTTGTCATAAGCTATGGATCCGGCAAATCCAATTATTGGTAGGCTTCCTATTTTAGATGGATAAAATTATGCCTACTGGAAGATTCGTCTACGTTCTCATATCAAATCAATTGATGTTAGGGCATGTAAATCTATAACCAATGGGTATGTTATTCCAATGTTGCCACCGGATGAGGAAGGTGACATTCTTGTTAAACCTGAATCCGAATGGACTACAGAAGAAACCAATAATGATAGTTTTAAAGAAAAAGCCTTAAATGCAATTTTTCGATGGGTTGATATGTATATTTCAAACTCATTCGAAACTGCCCCACTGCTAAGGATGCATGAGATACTTTACAAATTCATTGTGAATGTAGCTCAAGTGTTCGTCGAACAAAGCTACACATGGTCATGAGTAAATATGAACGTTTAAGGATGGAAGAAGCGAATGATATTAAATCTTATTTTGAAAAGTTGATTGACATCTCAAATGAATGTCAAGTGCTTGGTGAACCATTAATCAACGCTCAACTTGTTAAAAAGGCTCTCCGCTCTCTTCCTGAAAAGTTCAATTTAAAGGTTTGTGCTATTGAAGAAGCTCACAATCTTGCAACAATGGACCTTCATACCTTGATGAGCATTCTCAAAACTTATGAGATGAACATTGAGAATCAAAAGGAATTTTATAAAAGAAAGAATATGGCACTTCAAGTTCAATCCTCGGAGAGTCAAATCGAAGAAGGGGATGAGAATCTTGAAGAAATTGGTGATGGTGCAAATGTTGCCTTACTCATTCAAAAATACAATTCGATGGTGAGGAAGTTCAACAATGAGAGAAATCAATCTAAATCTAAAGAGCACTAAAACCAAGTCTTCAATCAAAAGCCCACTAGATTCCTTCCAAATGTACAAAAAGGAAATCAACTAAGAAGAACCAACTTAGATCGTACCAAATTTGATCCCAAACAACTTGAATCTGTACAGTGTCATGCATGCTCGGGTTGGGGTCACTATGCTAACGAATGTGCAAACACTCTTAGAAAATTTGGTAAGAACCTATGGGTTTCTCTTTGTCACGACCCGACCCGACGGGCCGCGACTAACCGCCCTAATGACGTCATTATACTAACCTGTCACACATAATCTAACTAACCCTTAATGAGTCTGAAATCCGGCAAAGATAACGTCGCAATAACAACATATGCCGGGGTAGGCAAGCCGACAAGGCCGCCTTTACCCCCGAATGCACCTGTCTCCCCCGAGGAGTCACAATTAGCCAATATAAAATAACAAGCAAGCCGACAAGGCTGCCACCAGATAGTAACGTATAAACATGGGAACACCCCAACACAGAATACAATAACATGACCGACCCAAACAGAGTCATAACCCTTACATACGTACAACCCACCACCGTCTACGTACCTCTATAAGAAGAAGAACGACATATGACGGGACAGGCCCCATCGTGCCCCTAAATACAAACAAAGCTCTAAAGAGATTCGGTACCAACATGACAAAACTCGGATCAAAGGAGCTTTCCAACCTCGCCGAGTAGGAACCTAGGCCCGAGGTCCACCAAACCGAAAACATGTACCGCGGCATGAAACGCAGCCCCCCCCGAGGAAAGGGGGTCGCACGAAATAATGTACCGAGTATGTAAAACATGAAGCCGTAAAAGAGATCACAAGTAGCCAACAAACATGAGATCGATAAAAATCAGATCCAAATCCATCTATGCCATAAACCATAAAAGTCACCGTGCCTTATAAACATGAGAGGCAAGTCAAGAAAACATGTATGCCCGTCCATATACATATATATACCGTAACGTAACCCGGCCCACTAATGCGGGACTCGGTGAATCATATCATAACCCGGCCCATGCTGGGACTCGGTAAATCATCTCTCATCTATGGATCCATCCTACGTAACCCGGCCCTCTAGTGAGGGTCTCGGTGAACAATGCAAGGTGTGCACGAGTCGTAACCCGGCCCGGACTCGGTGAGGTGAAGTAGTAACACTTAGCACGAGTAGATATCGTGAGTAACCATATGCAAGTAAAAATTATCATCTGACTCTCAATAAAATCATTGTAATAATGTCATAATAAACTCTTTGCTGAAAAATCATAGGCACTTCTCATAACAATCCTCATTAGGAATTAAACTGTATAAGAATTAAGTACGTCCGCCGTACTTTCATTAAATCATGCCAAAAAGAAAGAAGTAAGAGTTTCACATACCTTATTGTCGAACTAACCAACTTACTAATTAAAGTTCGTCTCGTCTAGCACTTCAACCTATAACAATGGTAATACGTTCGTCAATTTTATGATTACTAGCATACTTTATATCGAATAACGACTTCTTATTCTATAAAAAATCGGGCAGCACTTCCCCCGTTTATACATGTTTCCACAACTTCCAAACGAGGCTAATAACATCAATAACCAAGTACCAATTAAGGGCACAACCAAAACAACAATAAAGGGAATTTACACACCCACTTCTCATGTAAATTTTGCCTCTTAATCCACCTTAAAAACAGCCCCTAAAACAGTCCATATACATCACCACATGTCCAACAATTTCATGCAAGTTCTTGGCCACAACATGTCATAATTCCATAACCCTTATCTTAACTCCTAAAATCCAATTTCGTATTTCAATACTTCCATATAACTAATTCCAACTAAATATCAATGTTTCCTTTCAATTTCATCATGCAATTAGTGATAATAATAACCACAATAACCAACGAATCCAACAACACCAAAATCTGTCCCAAATTGGCAACTAGCCAAAAATGGTCACATGCAATGCTCAAATTTCAATTCTTCCTTAACACAAATTCATTACCTTAATTCTAACAACATGCATTCCAATTATATCATAGAAAGAAGAATTTTTATACCTCACATTCGTCAAAACAGTCCGCAAATTTCTGCCACTGTTTGTCCGAAAATTCCCCACTGTTTTGTAATTTTTCTCCTCCTTTTTGTTCACTTCTTCAACTCCAATTGACATGCAAGTGTTCTACCATGTTAAGCCATCATCCCTACACGTTTTTCTTTCAAAATTTCATCCCAAAAATCCCAATTTTCTGGCAGTTTTCGGTCCAAGCAAAGGGCTGTTTTGCCATCGCTTTCGCCACCGATTTTGGTGTGGTTTTGCTTCTAATTTTTGGTGAAAAATGTAGTCTAGGAAGAGAAGATAACAACCTTAATTTTGGTTATGGGTGGAGGGTGATTTTCGGATTAGTGTAGAGGAGAGAATGAGAGGAGAGTATTTTTTTTTTTGGTTAAGTTTGGAAGAAGATGAAGAGGTAAGTGTAGGTTATATAAAAAAAAATCTGATTTTTTTTCTCCTTTTTTTACACTTTGGCCCCCAAGTTCTTCAATTAGTAAAACTCAAACCCACTTCTTTTAATTCCCGAGAATTCCATAAGCCTCGTATCCTCAATGCCATAATTTTTTTAATACAAAACTATTCCATAACTCCATTGGAATAAATTCAACTTCTAGGATTAATTCTCGTCGTCACGTGTATAGCACTAAAGAAAAATTATTCCGGATAACATCCGCTTATACACTAATTTTCCGTATTAACATATGTAAGCGTTCCTTATATTCAATATCCGAATCTTGCTTTCTTAATGACGTTCTTAATTATCGTCTTAATCTTACGAGGTGTAACATTCTTCCCCCTTAGAAACATTCGTCCTCGAATGTTCATACTATTGGGCACATCTTATACAACTTGATTCAAGGATTCACAAGCACACGTAAATTTGCATATTAGGTCATCTTAGACTCTATGATACACGTTTCTACGCCAACAAATATCCAACTTACAAACAACTCAACTCTTGCCATTATCTAACAAAAGGACTCGGATAAACAAGGAGACAACCTACGTCCTAGCTTATTCGTAATTTTCTAAAAGTGAAGTATACTAAAACTAAGGCTAAGTAGAGTCATTACTCCCGCATAGCACCACATTATGTACATATATACAAGAACTTTAAGCATAATCTATACCTTAGTCTTAAACTTGAGAACAAATAGCATCTTCACAATCAATGACTAATCCCCATTTTATATATTCGATTCCCGGTCCTATTTTAACCAAAGTTATGTACTTACATGAATGTTTTAACTCAAAATCAGCAGCTTCAACTAAGCACATAAGGATCATGGAAGACATAACTTCAAAATGGTGTAATAGCAGAGACTAAAATATATATATATATTTTTTCCGAGTTCCCAAAAGCCTAATATCCTCAACCCGGATCAAGATGCAAGCGTTCTATATAATAGAATCCAAATATACATAATAGAGGCGTTGTTTGATCATGCAGGGTACTAAGAAAAAAACACACAAGCTACCCTAACGATGATATACATATGAACATGCTCAAGACACCAACATGGCATATACACTAGTTACCTAGTCTCGAACCATAAACAAGGGATCACAAGGCAGTGTAAATAAGTGACAAATGCATACAAACTACCTTAGACCGTCCCAACCACACATATATATTTAGGAACACCAGAGATGCTAAATGAATATTCAATCCATCATTACTAAGCTTATGATCAGGTACTAAGGAAAAAAAAAAAGTCTTAAAGATTATATTAGACCTACATCAAGCCTAAATCAGAACAAGTGGACACATAGTAGGCATATAATGATCTAACTTTTTCTATACAAATGTTAATCACTATCTCTCTAATAATTCAAATAGCAAGTGTTATCCATATCGTGTTATTTGAGCCTAACATATACTTAATACCCATATTAAGAATAATTTTAAACAATGAGCATAAATTGGAAGCTTAAGTTAATCAAATTAGGTTACTCAATGTCTCATTTTTAACAATGATTAGCAAGACTTTATCTATTACAAGTCGACACCGTATTGAACTTACTAATCCAAAACTTACGATATATCCAAATCATATTAACACTAATTAGGCATGCTTAGTCATAACTTCTAACATACCCCCAAATCAAGAAAGCAGTGCTCGGAATTTAGGTAATATTCATAATTCACAATCATCACATAGGCTACCCGTTATCAATTCCCATCATAAATAACATCATATAACCTCAACCATATCAACCCACTTAACTCATTCTCTTCTAGTTTTAAATTATCATATCGACGATATAAGACAAGTTTTGTTAAATAGGACAACTAATCTTGTTCTTAATTAGTGACGCTTGTTTTAGGTAGATAATATGACCAACCGACTTACGTATAGCCAAACGAGTTTCCAAAATAGTATATTGGTCATCACGTTAATTTAAATAACCCATACATGCTAAACCCAACTTCAATCCAACCTCGCCAATCCATTAAATCAAATCTAGGCATTTCATATATCATTAATATCCTTAAATTAACTAAGTAGCCCATACACGACTAGACAAATCTAAAATTAACCTGTTTTGTTCTATTTCAATTGTACATATTATTCTAAATCAGCATGGAACATTTACACTCTTTTGTTGACATCTACTACTACTTTCAATTTGGTAACAATGCCCCTTCTTCTCCCTATATAAAGATGATGGTGACCAAGACAATCCCAAACTCTTAAAGGGACAAAACAAGAATCTCTCTCGCTTCATCGTTTCTAAGTTTGGTATTACCTAAAGCTACAATCTTGTAGGTACCATCAAGAAGTGGATTGGGAAACATAAAATTCAAGGTACCCCCCCCTTTTTCACATCTTGGAAAATGGACAATGTCAATCAAAACTTAAAGGAATCTATAACTATACCAAATTAGATATTCAATCCCGAGTGGTAACAGTAAACCAATTATCCGGACATGAGTAGGCATAAACAAGTATATATAGACAGACCAAACATATGTGGATTGCCTATCCATGCCATGCTAACCTCATCACTACTCACTTAATAACTTAACCAAATCGGCAGAAGCAAGGGAATGCACATAGTTGAGGAACTACTCGTATATTCATTCATTTTTTTTTCAACATGTGATTTAGATACCTATCAAAACTCAAATGATCTTATATTATCTACCAAATTTACATAAAAGGAGAAGGGGGTAGACATACGCAAAGAGCAGATACGGGAATAGGTGGACTTAACAGTTTGATATAATCAACACATAGATACAAACACATGAACATATACAATCAAACCAAACTGGATGCGAGTTATGCACATGAGGAAAGGACAAGATTATTTTAAATAGTTATGTTCGTATGAGTATTAGACCACCTAAGACTATTGGGACATGCCAATGATAGATATGACCCTTTAACACGTAAAACATACACCAAATAGGCTCCTAAACTATCCTTCGATCATGACAAAGACACTTAAACAAGACACACATCCATTTCAAAGTCATTAGGTGATCCTATCATAATTATAACAACATTCTTATGCTAAATCTTAGTTCCCTTATTATAGGCAGATAGATAAATAAATAAATAAAAATATTAAGCCCTTCAATCATTTCCATACCAAATGTGACCTTTACAACCAACATAGTCATTATGTAAGCATAATTTTTAACTTCAACAACTCGGTGTTTAATTAACATAACCCGTGTAGTTGAGTCATGGATTAATCGAACATAGTGTCTAAGAGGTTTAATATACTTCTCAAGCCACTATAGCAACATACCGAAATAATTTGTTCAAGCTTAACTGGGGAACAAACCTCATGTTCATGTATTAAGCATACAAAATTAGTACATATGCTAATGATGGTTTGACCTAACATACTATGGACACCACAGACTTAAACAATCCAAGAGGGGTTACAATGGACTAAAACTAGTATACCAATTACTTCAAGGTCATTTAAACGGATCATACAAGGTCAAATAACCCTTAAACTTAACAAGACAACCACTTAACACACAAATAATCGTCACACAATACTCTAACAAGTGTTTTCATCAACCGAATATGCTAGACATTAATAGAGTAGTCACAAATAGCCACAATATTCACATATATAACATAATGCTTGGCATAATATATTCAAGGTTTAATAGTTAACTAAATAAGTAAACCGTTTATTGCAAAGAAGTCATTCCCGGAATTATGTAAATACTAAATTTTCCACTCCCTTAAGCAACTATTGACAACATGTTTGGCATACGAGTCTATTCCCTATTTAAGAGATAAAACACAGCTTGGGTTATTAGAACATTTTGCATTCTACATTATGATACGCAAAGACAATTACGGGGGAAATTTTAATCAAACATAAAAGATATCTAAGCAAGTCTAATTAACTCGTTTAGAGGTAGTCCCACCGAGTAAAATTGGCGAAGATAGGTCCTAACACAAGTGATTTATACTCATCCCACATACCGTACAGAACATTAACAGTACCACCATGTCCGAAAGAAGTATGACCAAGACAAAATACATTTATACATAACATGGATAGAATAACTCATAAGAAAAGCTGGGAACACATCAACTTAAACAGGGGTAATATTACAACATGTAGAGGACCATCTACTCCTAAGCCCCATCCACAAGTAGGACAACCCGTTAACGACTATCAACTACCCGCCGAACTAATTTCAAGGACTTATCCGACAACTTGCTCCGAGACAACAAACCTTATATGTACAACAAAGAGCAATTCCAGCTTTTTTGGCATATCTCATATTCCTTTACATATAAACATAAGCATACCAAGGAGTCATCACAACTAATAGACTTCACATATACTATGCACTTTAACCCGATCAAACATAAAATATTTTACTCAAGAAGGCCTTGTATATCTAAGGTCTCAACGATTATCTAATATTCTAAGAGTCTCAAATATTCCATGTCCCAAGCTTACATTATTTCTTCCCGTATACGTGTAAGATAGTTTCTCATAACCTCGAATTCATATTGCCCTTCCGGCGGCCGTCGCTTTCTTTGGAGGCATAGCCGTAACACATTAATACGTCGAGAGGGAACAACCTAATAACATAGCTCTATCGCACGATCTTAGAGTGAGAAGAATAGAAACCAATCCTAAATATCCCAGGCAGCCTCCTCGCGTATAAGTATGGTGCACAACATACCCATACACAAGAGTCTACTAGACACGGTCTCGTAGACATTCCGAGGACTAACCGCTCGATACCACTTTTGTCACGACCCGACCCGACGGGCCGCGACTAACCGCCCTAATGACGTCATTATACTAACCTATCACACATAATCTAACTAACCCTTAATGAGTCCGAAATCCGGCAAAGATAACGTCGCAATAACAACATATGCCAGTGGTAGGCAAGCCGACAAGGCCGCCTTTACCCCCGAATGCACCTCGTCTCCCGAGGAGTCACAATTAGCCAATATAAAATAACAAGCAAGCCGACAAGGTCGCCACCGATAGTAACGTATAAACATGGGAACACCCCAAAGATAGAATACAATAACATGACCGACCCAAACAGAGTCATAACCCTTACATACGTACAACCCACCACCGTCTACGTACCTCTATAAGAAGAAGAACGACATATGACGGGACAGGGCCCCGTCGTGCCCCTAAATACAAACAAGCTCTAAAGAGATTCGGTACCAACATGACAAAACTCGGATCAAAGGAGCTTTCCAACCCGCCGAGTAGGAACCTAGGCTCGAGGTCCACCAAACCGAAAACATGTACCGCGGCATGAAACGCAGCCCCCCCCCGAGGAAAGGGGGTCGCACGAAATAATGTACCGAGTATGTAAAACATGAAGCCGTAAAAGAGATCACAAGTAGCCAACGTAAACATGAGATCGCATAAAAAATCGGATCCAAATCCATCTATGCCATAAACCATAAAAGTCACCGTGCCTTATAAACATGAGAGGCAAGTCAAGAAAACATGTATGCCCGTCCATATACATATATATACCTGTAACGTAACCCGGCCCACTAATGCGGGACTCGGTGAATCATATCATAACCCGGCCCATGCTGGGACTCGGTAAATCATCTCTCATCTATGGATCCATCCTACGTAACCCGGCCCTCTAGTGAGGGTCTCGGTGAACAATGCAAGGCTGTGCACGAGTCGTAACCCGGCCCGGGACTCGGTGAGGTGAAGTAGTAACACTTAGCACGAGTAGATATCGTGAGTAACCATATGCAAGTAAAAATTATCATCTGACTCTCAATAAAATCATTGTAATAATGTCATAATAAACTCTTTGCTGAAAAATCATAGGCACTTCTCATAACAATCCTCATTAGGAATTAAACTGTATAAGAATTAAGTACGTCCGCCGTACTTTCATTAAATCATGCCAAAAAGAAAGAAGTAAGAGTTTCACATACCTTATTGTCGAACTAACCAACTTACTAATTAAAGTTCGTCTCGTCTAGCACTTCAACCTATAACAATGGTAATACGTTCGTCAATTTTATGATTACTAGCATACTTTATATCGAATAACGACTTCTTATTCTATAAAAAATCGGGCAAAGCACTTCCCCCGTTTATACATGTTTCCACAACTTCCAAACGAGGCTAATAACATCAATAACCAAGTACCAATTAAGGGCACAACCAAAACAACAATAAAGGGAATTTACACACCCACTTCTCATGTAAATTTTGCCTCTTAATCCACCTTAAAAACAGCCCCTAAAACAGTCCATATACATCACCACATGTCCAACAATTTCATGCAAGTTCTTGGCCACAACATGTCATAATTCCATAACCCTTATCTTAACTCCTAAAATCCAATTTCGTATTTCAATACTTCCATATAACTAATTCCAACTAAATATCAATGTTTCCTTTCAATTTCATCATGCAATTAGTGATAATAATAACCACAATAACCAACGAATCCAACAACACCAAAATCTGTCCCAAATTGGCAACTAGCCAAAAATGGTCACATGCAATGCTCAAATTTCAATTCTTCCTTAACACAAATTCATTACCTTAATTCTAACAACATGCATTCCAATTATATCATAGAAAGAAGAATTTTTATACCTCACATTCGTCAAAACAGTCCGCAAATTTCTGCCACTGTTTGTCCGAAAATTCCCCACTGTTTTGTAATTTTTCTCCTCCTTTTTGTTCACTTCTTCAACTCCAATTGACATGCAAGTGTTCTACCATGTTAAGCCATCATCCCTACACGTTTTTCTTTCAAAATTTCATCCCAAAAATCCCAATTTTCTGGCAGTTTTCGGTCCAAGCAGTGGCTGTTTTGCCACTGCTTTCGCCACTGATTTTGGTGTGGTTTTGCTTCTAATTTTTGGTGAAAAATGTAGTCTAGGAAGAGAAGATAACAACCTTAATTTTGGTTATGGGTGGAGGGTGATTTTCGGATTAGTGTAGAGGAGAGAATGAGAGGAGAGTATTTTTTTTTTGGTTAAGTTTGGAAGAAGATGAAGAGGTAAGTGTAGGTTATATAAAAAAAAATCTGATTTTTTTTCTCCTTTTTTTACACTTTGGCCCCCAAGTTCTTCAATTAGTAAAACTCAAACCCACTTCTTTTAATTCCCGAGAATTCCATAAGCCTCGTATCCTCAATGCCATAATTTTTTTAATACAAAACTATTCCATAACTCCATTGGAATAAATTCAACTTCTAGGATTAATTCTCGTCGTCACGTGTATAGCACTAAAGAAAAATTATTCCGGGATAACATCCGCTTATACACTAATTTTCCGTATTAACATATGTAAGCGTTCCTTATATTCAATATCCGAATCTTGCTTTCTTAATGACGTTCTTAATTATCGTCTTAATCTTACGAGGTGTAACACTCTTAGTGATGATTAAGGAGAAGAGGAAGAAGATCGTGAAATTGAAACACAAGAAATGATGGTTATTATTTTCGAACAGTCTCTATCGGATAATAAAGATGTCGTATACAATGTTGTCTCAGATGTCACGAAATTTGATCCAACATCAGCAACAACATCAACATCCTCATCGACATCCGAAAGGTATGAATTCTTTAACTATTCTGATGTTAATTGATTTAGTGGTTCTATTTTTGTTAGTGAGGCTGATTGTATGGATCAAGTTAAATGTAAAGATGATATGATTAATGAATTATAAAGTATTTGTAAAGCCTTAATCATAGAATCTAAGAAACTTGATAAAAAGGTAAAATCTTTAACTCATGAGAATTTAGTATTAAAAGGCACGATAACCCGACTTGAGGTTGCACTTACCAAAAATGATATTGAATTTGGTAAGATCCGTGCAAAATTGGATTTAGCCGAAGCAACCTTCCGTAAGATCAACACGGGGACTTCAAAATTGAATGAGATACTCAACTTTAGTAAACATTAACATGCAGGAATTAGGTACGAAAACTCTCTTAAAACCATATGCTCTAATTTTGATAAAAATGAGAAAATATATTTTGTAAAAGAAAAATGGATGAATAATAGGTTCTCCTATATGTCAAAGAATATGAAGTTTGTGTGTTATCACTGTAACTCCCCTGGATACATAAAACCATATTGTTTCAAACTTCAAGATGTTGTCAGCAAAATGTTGCCTAAAATGTTGTCCAACATTCCGGATAACAATCGAAGCAACATTTTTTAGCCAAAAAGTAAAAAATATTTAAGAGAGTTTGGGTTCCTAAAAAGGATGTAACATGTAATGTTGCTATAACTGCATTAAGAACTAACATTTCAGATTCTTGGTACTTTGATAGTGGATGTTCTCGCCACATGACGGGTACAAAAAATTTTCTAAAGAACTATGAGTCATTCAATGGAGGAAACGTGACTTATGGAGGTGGCAGTAAAAGCAAAATAATTGGAAAATGGATCTTGGATGTTCCTGGATTTACAGCCTTAAGAAATGTCTTACACATTGAGGGTTTAATGGCTAATTTGATAGTATAAATCAATTGTGTGATGACGATCTTGAGGTGAAATTTAATAAGAATGCATGTTGTAAGACAGTATAACATATGTGTCATGATAGGTAGAAGAACATGTGACAACTGCTATCTTGTTGTAAGACAAGAAACATGCAATAATGCTAAGGTTGATGACACAACACTGTGGCATCAAAAGATGGGGCATGTCAACTACCGCAATTTAGAAAATTTGGTCTCATATGAAGCGGTTAGAGGCATACCTATACTTAGCCATAAAAGTAAAAATGTCTGTGAAGATTGTTTGAAAGGTAAGCAAACCCGTGTCTCTCATAATGTTGTCCAACATGACGGACAACATTTAGGTACGTCTCACTGTTTTCAATTGCTACATATGGATTTAATGGGTCCAATTGAAGTAGACAGTGTAGGAGGCATGAGGTATTCCTTTGTGATAGTAGATGATTTTTCTAGATACTCTTGGATATATTTTTTGAAAGAAAAATCACAAACGTTTGACATGTTTAAAATCTTACACTCTAGAATTAGAAATTTATTCTATTCTCCTATTTTTTGGATTAGATCCGACCATGGAAAAGAATTTGAAAATAGTTCATTCACAAATTTTTGTGAGAAAAAGGGAATTTCCATGAGTTTTCTGCCCCCAAAACTCCTCAACAGAATGGGGTTGCAGAACAGAAGAACAAGACATTGCAAGAAATGGTTAGAGTGATGTTTAGTTCTAAACAATTGTCAAAACGTTTATGGACAGAAGCCTTGAATACTGCTAATCACATTGCTAATAAAGGCTATTTAAGGTCAGAAACAAAGATGACACCCTATGAGATCATAAATGGAAAGAAACCAAACTTGCGTTACTTTCATGTTTTTGGGTGTATTTGTTATAATTTAAATGATAGGGATCATTTGGCAAAATTTGACTCGAAGAGTGATAAAGAAATTTTTGTTGGCTATTCACAAAATAGTCATGCTTATCGAGTATACAATCTGAAATTCATAATTGTACAAGAGTCTGTAAATATTATCTTTGATGATCTTTCTGATGTTTCAGGAAAATTATTGAAAATAACATTATAGATATAGTGGAAAGTCCACAGAATGTAGAAGAATCAGATGTTACCACAAATGTTGCCACACCTGAAGCAACATCCGAAACAGTAATAGAGACCACAAATGAGGAGTCAAGTGTTGAATTGTTAGACCAAGTTCGTAAGGACCCCTCATCAAGTATTAGGAAGAATCATCCAATGGGCCAAGTGGTAGGGGGAGTTTTTGAAGGAATTAGAACAAGAAGCAAAGAACCACTCAACTATAGAGAAATGGTAAGGTATGTGTGTATGTCATCCATATACCAAGAGGTTAGTCTTTCTTGTTTTATATCTACATTAGAACCAAAGAATGTTGTAGAAGCACTTAAAGATAATTTCTGGATACAAGCAATGCAAGAAGATCTTGAACAATTTTCTCGAAATGAAGTCTGGGACTTAGTTCCACGTCCAAATAATACAAATGTAATTGGAGCTAAGTGGATATTTAAAAATAAATTAGACAAATCATGAACAGTTGTTAAAAACAAAGCACGTCTAGTTGCACAAGGTTATACTCAGGTTGAAGGAATTGATTTTGGTGAAACCTTCGCACTTGTAGCTACAATCGAGTCGATTAGACTTTTACTTGCTATTGCTTGTTGTCTGAAAATTATTTTACACCAAATTTATGTAAAAATGTGTCTTCTTAAATAGTTATTTAGACAAAGAGATATGTGTTGAACAACCAAAGGGATTTGAAGATCCTTACCATCCACACTATGTGTACAAGCTTAAAAAGGCTTTGTATGAGTTAAAACAAGCCTCTCGTGCATAGTATGGTCATTTAACTAACTTTCTTCTTGAATTTAGTTTTAACCGTCGCGAAGCTGATCGTACTTTGTTTATTAAATGATACTGTGTAGATATTATAATTGCTCAAATCTACGTGGATGACAGTCTTTGGATCGACTTCATAGTTGTACCTAAATTCATTTGTTGAAGCTATGCCATCGACATTTGAAATGAGCATGATTGGAGAATTAACTTTTTTCTTAGGCTTACAGATAAAGCAAAGTGAAGATTGAATTATCATCTCACAGAGTAAATATTCCAAGAATCTAGTTAAATATTTGGTTTGGACAAAGCTAAACAGATGAAAACGACAATGGGTTCATCGCAGAAGGTATGTAACGATAATGTTGGTGAAAATGTCGACCCGATATTATATCGATCTATGATAGGTAGCATTCTTTATCTTACTGCTAGTCGCTCAGATATTATGTTTAGTGTTTATGTTTGTGCACGTTTTCAAGCCTGTCCCAAAATATCCCACTTAAATGTCGTGAAATATATTATTCGATATGTTGCTGGCACATGTGAGTTGGAAATTTGGTATTCCAAAGACACTAATCCTAACTTAATAGGATTTATTGACTCGGATTGGGCTGGAGATGTGAATGATAGAAAAAATACAAGTGGCAAATATTTTCATCTTGGCAATAACCTTGTTTCATAGTATAGTCGAAAACAAAAATGTGTATTACTTTCAACTGCTGAATCTGAATATGTAGCAGTTGAAAGTTGTTGTTCTCAATTAATTTGGCTACGACACATGTTAGTCGACTATGGATTTACTAGCAACATTTTAATTTTGTACTGTGATAATTTGAGTGCTATAAATATTTCCAAAATTCCAGTTCAGCACTCACGTACAAAACATATTGATATTAGACATCACTTTTTAAGAGATTTGGTTGAAAAACATCTAGTTCAAATAAAAATGTTGACACTATTCATCAACTAGCTGATATTTTTACAAAAGTTTTGGACCATGAAGATTTTCTAGTTCACAGAAATCTCTTGGTATTTGTAATCTCTAAAAAGGCATTTTTTTGGTGAGTGTCAACTGAAGTGTTGTCTAACATTTCAGGTAACATTTACCTATTTTATATTACTGACTGATTATTGTTGTTGTATAGTGCATAACTTTTGGTCACACGGTATGTTCCTTCAATAAGAATGTGTTTTCAACGTGATACCGTTCTCTCGCGATGACATAAATATATATATATATATATATATATATATATATATATATATATATATATATAAAAAAAGAGTATCAAAATAAGGCAAATCCTTTACAAATATTTGGCAACTGTGAAAAATGGGCAAAGCCCTTGAAAAGATATCGTTCCTATTCTATAGGAGTATCGACTGCTTCAAAAGAATTTTGAGAATACTAAATAAGTATTCTTATTTTTGACACGAAAAATTCCTTTGTATGGGTTATATAATTATATCAAGGACATGATGGAAAAATGTTACATTGGTCCAGTGGTCAAACTCATAAAATACGTATAAAACGTGTCTTGATATGTTGCCAAAACGAAAAGTTCTTGTGGGATCAATATACTTGTGTCGTCCAAAATGTTGCCAACATTGTTGTTTACATTTTTAGAATGTGATATGTGTTAGGATGTTGTTATTATCTGATATTTAAAATATCAGATCTTACTCCCTTTTATATGCCTTGTTTACAGGAATTTCAAAATTTAAAATCATAAGATTAAATTTTATTCCTACCGTGATGTTTATTTTTTTATCCCAATATTTTAGATGTAAGTTATTGTGTAAAATTAAAATATCTAAAACTAAGGGATTCTTGTTGCTAAGAAAAGGTTTGTCATGTATATAAATATTACTCTCATTTGCTATTTTTTTATCATTTCTGATTCTCCCAAAAATAAAAATAAAAAATAAAAAACTCATCGGCCGTATAACTCCCTACCTACCCGATAGACTCACCAAATCAAACTCCCATCTCAATCAGAAACCCTAATTCATCAAAACCCTCTCCCAAATTTTCACCAATGGAAACATCACCAATGTCAGAACAAATGTCATCCAAGATCCACTCCAACACTCGAATGAGCACAAGCCCTCCAACTAATACGGAGGCTTCCGAGCACAATGATCCCCAGCAAATAGAACATCCATCCTCTTCCTCCAATCTCCCAGAAAACCCATGTACAACAATAGTGTTTAAAGGTTTTGATGAACCTTCAGATATTAGCTATCCTGGAGATGATAATAACCCTATAGATGTTGATGAAACTGTTGATTTTTCATCTTTGGGTAAAAGTCCAAGGTCTTCTACCTTCTCTACTCGTCGATCGAGTAGAGTTTTTGGGAAAACAGTCCAAGAAGGACCGAGTAACAAAAGGTCTAGATATGAAAAATCTATGCTCCCTTACTCGAGCAGTAATAACGAAGATATGAACTATGTATTCTCAACAGAGGAGAGTGAAGAAGAACCATATGCTTCTGTACATCCAAATGTGTCTCAAGAATAGGAAATCCCTGATGAAACCCCATTGAAATAATTCTTTCCAAAGGGAGTTTCCAGACCTGCAAAGTCAAGTGTTGCTCCAAATATTGCCACCGATGCCACAATATCTCAGGCTACATTTTAGGCAACATCTACAGAGACACATACAACAACATCCTCCAGCAGTATCGAATCCACCAATTCAGACTTTGAGGTATCTGCTTACTTGGATAAATTATATTCTAAAACTAACTATGATATGTGGGACTATTACAAGAATAGAGTAATCAGGCCTGATAAAGTAATTGATATTGCCTCTACTACTGAATATGGACTGGTAGAATTCTTAAAGGATGGATAGCTCCTAGGATCTGTCACTGAAAAAGGACCGTATATTGATAATGTAGTAAGGTTGTTTTACGCTAATCTAAGCCCTGTTATAGAGAAGACCTCCTTGAAGAAATTTGGAAAGGTATATCTCTACAACAAGGTCTATCTATTTATGCCTTCTATTATAAATCAATGTATGGGACTAGATGTTGGAGATAATGTTAGAGAAGAAGAACATGTCATAGACTATAAGGATGATTGAATATCTCACTGGATGTATGATGAAGAAGTGGATCCCTAGATATCTATCCTAAAAAATGATAGCATTATTTGCCACCCTCCACAAAATTGGTATTGACAATTGGATCCCGTCAATTAATGAGTCAATTATGACATCTGAACAAGCCACCCTGTTGTATAAAATTGGGAAAGGTTGAAAGTTGATTTGGGAAAAATGATATTTCATGAAATTGCCAACTTGGCTGAGAAAGAATCAACTTCAATCCTTCCTTTTCCCTCTCTGATATACAAAGTATTAACCACCCAAAGTTTTGAGCCTAAGAGAGAAGACACTTTAGGGAAGGCTCCTGAGCTTTACACCGTAAACAAAGCAATTTTGAAGAGCAAGGACAAAGTCATCGACTTGCCTTGGAAGAAGGAAGACGAAAGTGAAAATGTTGCCAGAAATATCACCAATATTCTGGGCAACACTGGTCCAAGACAGTCTACACTGTCTACATGATGGCTTGTGGATCAAATTGGAAAAATCAACCAACATATTTCTGAGGTTAATGCTACAAGAAATGCCCTGATACAAGCTAGAGACTATTTCATGATGCTACTTTCTTCACAAAAAGAGGGAGATGATGCTGATTTAGGGGGAGAAAGCTAAAGTTGTTACACAGAAGAAGCTAAAGCTGTTATGCAGGAGTAGAAAGATGTTGCTTCTGTATGATGAGCAAGAAGGGAGTTGTTGCTGTTGTCGATGTTGTATTACGATCTTTAGTGGATTGATATTAATATTTGTTGACAATGGTTTATTTCTATTTGTGTTTTGTATATATTGGATGATATGTGTGCTCATATTTTTTTCTTTTCTAATCCTATGAATCGGTATACACATGTTTGCTTGTATGCCATCACAGGTTAAGAGGGAGCATGACCTTGAAATTGTTGATCACATATGTCGGACAAGATTTGTGACAACATCCTAAGTCAACTTTACGTTTTGAATATGTTTTGTGAAGAAAGGCAAAAAGGGGAGATTATTAATGTTGGATTTGGTGTTGTGACATTTGACCCAACATATCTCCTCAAGTATTGATATGAATGTGTAAGTATGTTAGAACAAATGTTGCACAACATTCAGACCAACATTTTCTGAATAGATTTTGCCATACTTCACGCGATGCAGTAATATTTTTGTAAGTATTACTATGAGGTGAAAATGATTTGGCAAGGTAAAAAATGAGTTGGTAAAAAAGGAGTGAGGACTAAGTAAAAAGGTGTTTCTTATTGTGAGGATCAAGCCAAAGCTGTTGAGATTATTACTCCCTGATCTTCTCCAACCAATCCCACCAACAGTCCACTTTTTCCTCGACCTCCACAACTGATCGATGAGCTTTTCAAGAAAGATTATCTAGTATAAATAGAGCGGCTACTACATAGAATCGACATCCAGAACCAGAAAGTAAAATTACCAAGAGAGCTCTCTGGATTTCATCTCAGAAATCTGGATCACCAGTGTTGCCTAAGTGTGTTGACAACATTACAATTGATGTTTAGATGCTAGATTAGTTTTGTATGGAGCGATTGTAATGAGAGGTTGTTTATGTCTACTTAGTTAGATTTTTCAGGCATAAGTCATATGCGACTTCAACTTTTAATTCCTTTCTGTTTTATCTTGCAAATCTGTAAAGAAAGGAATTTGTATATTTGTATATAATATATATACAATACATTTGGTCATTGACCATCATATGTATATAATATATATAACTTATGAAAATTTAAAACCTTTGTGTTCTTTAAATTTCTGCTGCATTTACTCTTTAAGGTTTTTTGTTTTGCTAAAGTGTTGTTACTGGTGTCGGACGACATATCATTCAGTAACTTTCACAATAATCATAATTTGATAATTGTCGACATTCGGAAACAGAATTGACATTCGATTTATTTCATCTCTTGTTTTTACTTTCCGTAGCATTTGACACCCTTCAAGAGGGAAGAAATGTTTTTCCACCACCAGTGTGGTACAAAGTGTTTTTCACAAGAGTCAAAAAAGAGAGAATAAAAAAAGTTTCTCAAAAATTATTTGGGTTTGTATTACTTGAAACAAGATAACAATGAAAATGATATATAACTCCAACAAGGATATCCTTGGTTAAAATTTCCTTTAGCAAAAAATTAAGGGAAGTTACAAATGTGGTTGCTTGGTACTAATTTTAAACTGCGGCGTAGCCCCGTTGCTTTTAATTACAAGTTATAACCGATAAATATAACATTTGTTAAAACTGAAAACTCCAGATCATCTCATCTTCTTCATATATATATATATATATATATATATATATATCTCGTGTCAAAATAAGGGGTCTACTACCATCTCAGCATGAAGCCTTTTCTCGACGCTCGGCCGAAGTATATAAAATAAAGATGAAAGCCCCCAAACTTAGGCCAAGGATCTAAAGGGGATAACAGACAGAGAAGGAATTGAGATATAAGGGATTGAAGAATCAATGGATAATTGAGATATCCAGAAAGCAAATAAAGATTAACTTACAAATTAAGATTTCAGTTAAGGAAATCATAATCTTAAGGATCTGCAGGAATTTAAATCAAATAGGCGGTAGAACCAGCCAAGTATTTAATGCATGAATTTAAAGAATTTAAAAGCATAAAGTATTTAAAAGATTAGGAGGTAGTACCATCCATAATCATATTTCTTTAAAATATTAAAATTCACAAAGATTTATATCAAGGAGATATACCTTGGGAATTTCTAAGGTATTTTGGGAATTTTGGATCATATGAACTGAATCATGTGAGGGGTATTTTGATTTAACCTAAAGGGGAATTTTCTTTAGAGCTCTCACTTCTCTCTAGAATCTGAAAGCTTAGAAAGAAAATATTACAAGAAAAAAGACTTATCTAACTAAGGGAGAGAGAGTCTCCTTTTATAGGAGTTTTACATGACATTTTGGTAAATAAAAGGGAATCTAACTATTCATCTAAGTGGAGAATAACTATTCATCCGAGTGGAGAATGACTATTTATCTGAGTGCAGATTGACATCATCCATGACATCATCCTTTTTGTCATTTTCTTGAATTATTGCTGGAATCTTTGCTTTTACTATTTGCTTTCTGAAAGTCTCTTTTTCAGGCATTTTCTTTTGTCGGAATTTTGTCTGACTTTTACTCTGGGTATTTTATCTTTAATTGGCAATCTTTTTCAGAATCCACTGTTGCCGAAAATTGGACTGTCTTCAATATCTATTTCTGGTTCTCCGTATTCTGATAAAGAGCCTTGTTTTGATGAAGATGGTGCAAACTTTAGAATTATGGCCTGCATTTCTTCTGGATTTTTGGTCGCTGCAACCATTGATGCCATCTGCGATTTTTGTGAAAGGATCTGGGTGTGCTCCGGTGTTTGTAGTGGTGTTGTGGTGTTTGTAGAGGCACTTGTATTTGAATGGATTTTCAGACATTTAGCCATTCCTGGACTTTTTGTGGTGTGAGGCTTGCTGGTATTTTAAAGTTGTCCCACCATCGTATCTTAAATTCAGATTGTCGAAATTTTATTTTCTGAATAAACAACAGACCATGTGAAAACCCATGATAAATAGAATTTGGTGTGAAAAAGGTGCAGTGACACAAATTCGTTTTCTTCTTCTGTGGGTTTATATTGGAATTTAAAAAGGCTAAAGGATTTAGTAACTTGGGGTTTTTGTATTTCAAGGGAGGATCTGAATTGTTCCCACCATGAATTCCACCACATTGGAAATTGTGATGGATTACATGAGGTATCAAAATGGAAAAGCCAAGTGTGGCGTTAATTGGTATTTTGAATAAAAAAGGAATTGACCCAAGCTTGTTGGTAATCCCGGTAATTAAATGGAATATCAAAAAATGGTTCATTTTTATGGGTATCTGGGAAATTTAGGAGTTGAGACAAATCATTCCCCCAATCGCTTGGAGCAATTACTATAAGCAGTTTGCAAATAGAATAAGAGGGACCTATGTTGTTTTTATAATAATTATTTTTAATTGTTATTGATCTTGATATTTCAAGGATAGCCTGATAAAAATATGGGGTTTTTAAAATATCCCATGATTTGTAAAACCATCCTTGTCCAAAATAAATTTGTAATGCTAAAAAAGGGTCTTGGTCAAAAAATCCTTTTTCAATAGTTACAATATTTTGAAAAAAATGGTTTTATGAAGAATTCAAGGGCAGGTTTTTTGGGGACTTGTGATACCACAAATTTTGTTTTTGAAAATTATTTTTGAGAAAGGGTTTTTGAAGATTCTCCTTTCTCGATTTTTGTAAAATTTTGTGAGGTTTTTTCCTCTCCTGAGATTTGAGCAACTTCTTGTTTGGGATATTGAAGTTGTATCAATGCATGTTGTAGTTCTGGAGATTTTGCAAGGAGTTGCAAAATATTCTCAGCAGTTATTTCCTGTGCTGGTATTTTTTGCACAGATGCTGCGGCATTTTCATTTTCTTCTTTCATCACTGCGTCATACCATGTCAGGGGTTTTTCAGTAGGAAGTTTGGTAGGGAATTTTTCTTTTTCTTCTTTTATTGGTTTGGAAGTGTTTGAGCTTATGGGTTTTTGGGGGCCATGGAATTTGTTTGTTGTTGTGGTGCAACAACTGGTTATTTATTGGCATTGAAACCTCTTCCTTTCTCTTTTGGAGTAAGGCTCCACACATCTCGTAGACACAGTATTTTCCTGATTCTCGCATGTCTTTCCTCGATATCTTGTTCTTGTAGCCCAAACAGTGGGGGCAAGGGACAGTGATAGGACATTTTTGCATGGCAACCAGTATCAGAAATTTGTGGGTTTTCTCTCCTGTTTTTGAGGAAATCAGAAGTTAAGAGATTTTCTTTAAAGTAAAAAATGTTAGGAATCAATTTGTAGAAAACATTTTTAATGCAATATTTTGAAAATATTTTTGAAATCGTAAATCATTTTTCAAAAATTCTTTCTATGCAAAGGTATCAATTAATTTGATGGAACGAGTATCAAAAGTTCTAGGGGTGTCAGGTTTCTGATCTAAAAAATCATTCCTCAATTCTCCTAGATGACAGAAATAAGTCTTTATCAGATTGAGGTCTCTTGGTTTTGGTTTGTCTAGAAAATAGAATTTTAGATTCTTATTATTGGAATCAAAAGATACGAAATCATTATCTACCTTATAAGTGGTGATAAGATTTATGAACGGTGTTCCTAAGATGACGGAGTTGTGTAAGTCTTTTTTCTCGTCTATAAAGAATTTGAGGAGACTATTCAAATAATCCTTTTGGTGTTGAACATCTACGTGTTTAACCATTCCTAACATGAATTCTTGGTCTTTGGTTAAAGCACAGACATGTTTTCCCTTACCCTTATCAGATTTTTCAGATGAACTGGTCATGAGCAATTCATCTATTTGGAGGGCTTTGTTGTCTTCAGAAGACAGAGAAAAATAGTCAGGTTCTGACTCGGCATTTGAATCGGAGGAATCAATGAGAAGATTGGAGATTTTTTGGGTCACTTCATCGTCGAGTTTCAATTCTTGTAGTTTTGTATTCATTTTACAGTATCTCGAAGTATGACCTTTTTTGTGGCATTTGTAACACGTAATATCTTTGTATTTGGAATCGGTCTTTTTGGGATTTAGTCTATTTTTGGAATAACGAGTATTTTTTATAAGGATTTTTGTAATACTCTTCGTTAGTCTTGCTGAAATCTCTCTTTTTGTAACCTCTTGATGTACTCTTAAAGGATTTATGAATCTTGCTACAGTTTCCTGTACAACTTGAAGAGGGTTTTGCGAAATTTATATCAAACTGTTTGCAAAAAGTATCAAGTTCGCACCTAGTTCTTTTTACCTCCAATTTGAGGTGTTTTTATAATTTCAGGTCTTGATAGATCTTTAGACCTTCATGTTGAGTTATACTGACTAGTTGTCCGTATGTAAACTCACTGTAGGGTATGATCTATTTTTTACTATTCTCTTTGATTTTGTTCCTAACCTTTTCTCCTAAAAGGGAAGGTAGTCCGGCCAGGAATTTCTCTTTCCAAAATGGCTAGTTGGAATCTTCCCTGAGCATAACTCTGGTTAAGAAAGTATTTTTGTACCATTGGAAATCACTGAGTTTTTTGCATTTGGGATTTGAAAGTAACTCGACATTTTTTATCTTTTAGATGCGAAGAATCTCCTATGAAATTTAAAGAGATTGTGAGTATCAAGGTTGATACACCATCTTCTAGGGGTTCACCCTGATCATCGAGGATTGGAATTCCTTCTTTATCAATTTTGATAGATTTGATGATGTCTTCCTTTTGTTGATCAGTGAGATAATTATCCCACCAACCTTTCAATTGACTAGAGAATCCTGCAATGAGCAGTTCTACAATGATCTTGTCTTGTGTACCATTCTGGGTTTTATAGGCATTAGCAGTCATGGTCATTTGTTGGAGAAAGCTGAGGATATTATATTCAGTCATCCCATCTATGTTCCAATCATAAATGGAAGAGGCATTGAAACGAGATTGAGCTAGGGTTTTTACTATTCCTAGATCTGGAGCAGGAATTATTTGCAACTGTTATTGTTGTACCTGTTGTATTGGTCTTTGCCAATGCATATGGTTAACAAAGGGTTTTTTGTTTTGGATTTGTTCTAGAGTATCACTATCGTCGGAATCATTCATTAGAGTTGCCATTTTGTTGGATAATTGTGGGATATTTGGAACAACGTGTTCTGTATTAGAACTGTTGGATGTCCCAATTTTGCTCAATTGATCTTGTATAGCCTGAATAAATTCAGACTTATTTTGCTGGATGTTTTTGACACCATATTTGGACACCTGAAAGGGTTTAAGGATAGGGCTTTTCAATTTCGTATCCTTAGTCGTTCCTGGGGATTCTATGGTGACTAAGGGGCAGTGTTTCATGTGTTTTTCCACTCTATCAAGTTGTTTTCCTAGGGTATTTAAACTAATATTGGTGAAATTGTTTTGTGCGAGGATATTCTTTATATTTGTTTTTTCATCCTCTGTTGAATTCTTAAGAGGAATCGCGTCTACAGGGCAACCATGAATGTTTAGCTTAATACCTTGTAGAGGAGGGTGGTTGGACTTAACCTTCCTAGAATCCGCTAGGGTTTTCCACTCCGACGTCTTTTTCCTAGTCGTAACGGGATTTACCGTTTTAGAAAAAGAATATTCTATGGAATTTTCGAAGGAATAAATTTCAAACCAGTCAAAGAATATGATGTTTATCCTATGCTCATTAACAAAATCAAAAAAGTTTTCCTGTATTCGTATCTACTACTCGTAGATTTTCTATGGAATGATAGACTAACTCTACTGTCTTGGTATTGGGTTACTTCTCTAAGACAGGTATTTGGTTAGGAAGTCTCTATAGGTTCAGGTTTAACTACACCTTCCAGGATCCATTCATCTGGTAGGGTAATGTCCTTCCACCTAATAGGTCTTGGTATTATGGTGTTAGATCTGGAAAGATCTGTTTGTAAAAGAAGGATTTCGCCTTTCTTACAATGGTATCTGACTTTTGTAGCAAAAGCTGAAGTCATAGCTTTGTAATGGATTCTAAAAGTTATAGCTACCGGAATTGAACCTTCAAGCATTTGGTAATTGTGTGTCTTTATTTGTAGGACAAGGGATTTTTGGTTATTTTTATCATTGAGGGATACTGAGAATTTTGGGTAACAATCAAAAGATATTGGTCCTGTGCAGAGACTAGACTCAACCGAACTCAATAAAGAATCTTCAAAATTTGTAAATCTGGCATCTCTGAGAATAGAAAGGATTGAGGTGTTTAATCCTTCATTATTCAAGGGTTTTATCCCTACTTGGACTAGTCCAATATGGATATATTTGTAATTTATTTCTTTGTGTTTTTTCAAGAAATTTTGAGAAAGTAATTGGATTGTTTCGAAGGGTTGAGATAATTAGGTATCTGCCTTCTCTGTTTTGATAGAGAAATCAGTTTTAAAGAACTGGTATCTGGAATTTTTGTAAATCTGATCTCGATTTACTCTCGGTATTTCCCATGTATCAATCGATTTTTCAAAATCTTGTATCACGATTTCTTTGGTGTTTATTATCTTCTTTGAATCCATGGAAGAAGATGAACCAAAATCACAAGAAGTAGATCTGTTGAGAAACGGATCCATGTTATAAAATTCCTATAACAGAACACTTGGACTCTTCCTACAATCAAAGGCGTTTCACGGAGTATGACTGCCTACGTTCGTTGAGGACTTACTGACCTCGGACCATCCTAAGCAAAAAACCTCGAAAGAACAAAGACCTATAACAAGGAATCTCATCTGATCTGGACACTATTCTCTCTATCTCTATTCTTTATGGCTTTGATACCAAACTTAGGCCGAGGATCTAAAGGGGATAACAGACAGGGAAGGAATTGAGATATAAGGGATTGAAGAATCAATGGATAATTGAGATATGCAGAAAGTAAAGTAAGATTAACTTAAAAATTAAGGTTCCAGTTAAGGAAACCATAATTCAAAGGTTCTGCGGAAATTTAAATCAACTAGGCGGTAGAACCAGCCAAGTATTTAATCCAGAAATTGAAAGAATTTAAAAGCATGAAGTATTTAAAAGATTAGGAGGTAGTACCGTCCATAATCATATTCATTTAAAAAATTAAAATTTACAAAGTATTTTGTCAATGAGATATACATTGGGAATTTCTAAGGTGTTTTTTATCATATGATATTAGTTATATGAAATTGATCATATGAACTGAATCATATAAGGGGTATTTGATCTAACCTAAAGGGGATTTTATTTGGAGCTCTCACTTCTCTCTAGAAAAGAGTTGAAAGGAAAAGCTTACAAGAAAGAGAACTTAGAAAAAAGAACTTATTATAAAGAACTTATAATACCCGTTCCATCAAATTATCTCCTTGATATAAATCTTTGTAAATTTTAATATTTTAAATAAATATGATTATGGATGGTATTACCTCATGATATTTTAAATACTTCATGCTTTCAAATTCTTTAAAATTCCTGTATTAAATACTTGGCCGGTTGTACCGCCTATTTGATTTAAATTCCTGCAGATCCTTAAGGTTATGATTTCCTTAACTGAAACCTTAATTTGTAAGTTAATCTTTATTTGCTTTCTGCATATCTCAATTATCCATTGATTCTTCAATCCCTTATATCTCAATTCCTTCCCTGTCTGTTATCCCCTTTAGATCCTCGGCCTAAGTTTGGTATCAAAGCCATAAAGAATAGAGATAGAGAGAATAGTGTCCAGATCAGATGAGATTCCTTGTTATAGGTCTTTGTTCTTTCGAGGTTTTTTGCTTAGGATGGTCCGAGGTCAGTAAGTCCTCAACGAACGTAGGCAGTCATACTCCGTGAAACGCCTTTGATTGTAGGAAGAGTCCAAGTGTTCTGTTATAGGAATTTTATAACATGGATCCGTTTCTCAACAGATCTACTTCTTGTGATTTTGGTTCATCTTCTTCCATGGATTCAAAGAAGATAATAAACACCAAAGAAATCGTGATACAAGATTTTGAAAAATCGATTGATACATGGGAAATACCGAGAGTAAATCGAGATCAGATTTACAAAAATTCCAGATACCAGTTCTTTAAAACTGATTTCTCTATCAAAACAGAGAAGGCAGATACCTAATTATCTCAACCCTTCGAAACAATCCAATTACTTTCTCAAAATTTCTTGAAAAAACACAAAGAAATAAATTACAAATATATCCATATTGGACTAGTCCAAGTAGGGATAAAACCCTTGAATAATGAAGGATTAAACACCTCAATCCTTTCTATTCTCAGAGATGCCAGATTTACAAATTTTGAAGATTCTTTATTGAGTTCGGTTGAGTCTAGTCTCTGCACAGGACCAATATCTTTTGATTGTTACCCAAAATTCTCAGTATCCCTCAATGATAAAATATCAAAAAATCCCATGTTTTACAAATAAAGACACACAATTACCAAATGCTTGAAGGTTTAATTCCGGTAGCTATAACTTTTAGAATCCATTACAAAGCTATGACTTCAGCTTTTGCTACAAAAGTCAGATACCATAGTAAGAAAGACGAAACCCTTCTTTTACAAACAGATCTTTCCAGATCTAAAACCGTAATACCAAGACCTATTAGGTGGAAGGACATTACCCTACCAGACAAATGGATCCAGGAAGGTGTAGTTAAACCTGAACCTATAGAGACTTCCCAACCAAATACATGTCTTAGAGAAGTAACCCACTACCAAGACGGTAAAGTTAGTCTATCGTTCCATAGAAAATGTATGAGTAGTAGATACGATGATTCTAGTTCTGTAGAAACCCTAGACTTAGGAAGAGTCACACAGATTCCTTCAATCGTAAATACTCCTTACAAAACAAAACCTAGACATTCTACGTCAGATTTACCCTATCTAAGAAACGTAGACTACTCCAACGAAATTTCGAGACCCGTTTATGAAAATTCCACTGTTAGAGAAAAGATAGAGGACCAAGAACCTACTAGTCCGACATTTTCCTTGATTACAGAGAACATAGTAAACGAAATTGGTGTTTTACAAAAAGAATTCCAAATAGATAAGAAATTCCTACAGAATGATTTTTATGAAAAATACAACCTAGAAAAAAAATTTGGTTCCTCAAAACCTTTTCAAGTACTAGGACGCAAATACAGAAAAAAAATCTACGATTTGGTTAATGAACATAGGATAAACATCCTATTTTTTGACAGGTTCGATTATTATTCCTCCAAAAATTCCATAGAATATTCCTTTTTTAAAATGGTATATCCCGTTACGACTGGGAACAAAACACCAGAGTGGGTAACCCTAGCTGATTCTAGGAAAGTCCAGTCCAACCACCCTCATCTACAAGGTATTAAGTTAAATATTCATGGCTGCCCTGTAGACGCGATTCCTCTTAAAAATTCAGCAGAGGATGAATAAACAAATACAAAGAATATCCTCGCACAAAATAATTTCACCAATATCAGTTTAAATACCCTAGGAAAACAACTCGATATAGTGGAAAAACACATGAAAGATCGCCCCTTAGTCACCATAGAATCCCCGGGAACGACTAAGAATACGAAATTGAAAATCTCTATCTTTAAACCCTTTCAGGTGTCCAAAGATGTTGTCAAAAACATCCCGCAAAAAAAGTCTGAATTTATTCAGGCTATACAGGATCAATTGAGTAGAATTGGAACTTCCAATAGTTCTAATACTGATACCATTGTTCCAGTTACCTCACAATCTACCAACAAAATCACTACTTTATCTTATGATTCTGATAACGCTGATACTTTAGAACAATTCCAAAACAATACATCAGTTGTCAACAAAATGGATTGGAAACAACCCATACAACAAGTACAACAACAATTACAGATTATTCCTGCTCCAGATCTAGGAATAGTAAAACCGCTAGCTCAATCCCGTTTCAATGCCTCTTTCATTTATGATTGGAACATAGATGGGATGACTGAATACAATATCCTCAGCTTTCTCCAACAAATGACCATGGCTGCTAATAACTATAAAACCCAGAATGGTACACAAGACAAGACCATTGCAGAACTTCTCATCCCATGATTCTCTGGTCAATTGAAAGGTTGGTGGGATAATTATCTCACTGATCAACAAAAGAAAGACATCATCAATTCTATCAAAACTGATGAAGAAGGAATTTCAGTCCTCGATGATCAGGGTGAGCCCCTACAAGATGTTGTATCAACATTGATACTCACAATCTCCTTAAATTTCATAGGAGATTCTTCGCATCTAAAAGATAAAAATGCCGAGTTACTTTCTAACCTCAAGTGCAAAAAACTCAGTGATTTCCAATGATACAAAAATACTTTCTTAACTAGAGTTATTCTCAGGGAAGATTCCAACCAGCCATTTTGGAAAGAGAAATTCCTGGCCGGACTACCTACCCTTTTAGGAGAAAAGGTTAGGAACAAAATCAAAGAGAATTGTGGTAAAAAAATTATACCCTACAATGAGTTTACATACGGATAACTAGTAAGTATAACTCAACAGGAAGGTCTAAAGATCTGTCAAGACCTGAAATTACAAAAAACACCTCAAATTGGAGCTAAAGAGAACTAGGTGCGAACTTAGTACTTTTTGCAAACAGTTTGATACTAATTTCACAAAACCTTCTCTGAGTTGTACAGAAAACTATAGCAAGACTCATAAATCCCTTTAGAGTACATCAAGAGGTTACAAAAAGTGGGATTTCAGTAAGACTAACGAAGAGTATTACAAAAATTCTTACAAAAATACTCGTTATTCCAAAGATAGATTGAATCCCAAAAAAGCTTATTCCAAATACAAAGACATTACGTGTTACAAATGTCACAAATAAGGTCATACTTCGAGATTCTGTAAAATGAATAAAAAATTACAAGAATTGAAACAAGACGATGAGGTAACCCAAAAAATCTCTAATCTTCTCATTGATTACTCTGATTCAAATGCCGAGTCAGAACCTGACTATTTTTCTCTGTCTTCTGAAGACAACAAAGCCCTCCAAATAGATGAATTGCTCACGACCAATTCATCTAAAAAACTTGATAAGGGTAAGCAAAAACATGTTTGTGCTTTAACCAAAGACCAAGAATTCATTTTAGATATGGTTAAACACATAGATGTCGAACACCAAAAATATTATTTGAATAAACTCCTCAAATCCTTTACAGACAAGAAAAAAGATACCAAAAATACAATTTTTCCAAATAGTTCAAAAAATTCCTACGACTTGACCAAAATCCTGAAGAAGGGTAAAAAGATGAAAGATTCCAGAGAAACGCCAGTTCTAGAACTTCAAAAGGAGATAAAATAAATAAAACTAGAGATCAAAGTTCTAAAAGAAAAATAAGAACATGATTCTCTATTAATAAAAACAATCATTTCAAAAGAAACCTAGGAGAGTTCTGAGTCCAGTTCTGAGTCCGACAATTCTGACTCTGAAAATCCAGAAGGACCTTTTGAAAATCCACATCTTGAAGAGATCCCCAAAGAATTCCTTACTATCTTAAGACAGATCACGTCAAAAAAATACCTTGTCAAAATAACCCTTAAAATTCCCAGACAATTTTAGAATCACTACTATTGCTCTTTTTGACACATGAGCAGATCTGAATTGCATAAAAACAGGTCTAATACCTGATAAATTCCATGAAAATACCCAGGAAACATTAGCAGCGGCTAATAACACAAAGTTAGAAATCAATTCTCAAACCAGCGCATCTATTATTAACGATGGAGTTTCTATAGCAACATCGTTTGTTTTAGTAAAGAACATTCACAACTCCGTTATCTTAGGAACACCGTTTATAAATCTTATCACCCCTTATAAGGTTGATAATGATTTCATCTCTTTTGATTCCAATAATAAGAATTTAAGATTCCCTTTTTTGACAAAACCAAAAACTAGAGACCTCAATATGATAAAAACTTATTCTTGTCATCTAGGAGAATTAAGGAATAGTTTTTTAGATCAGAATTTCGGGTCCCCTAGATACCGTGATACCAGTTCCATCAAAATAAAAAAAAATCGGCAAATTGATTCCTAATATTTATTGCTTTAAAAATCTTTTAACCAGTAATTTCCTCAAAAACAGGAGAGAAAATCCACATATTTCTAATACTGGTTGCAACACAGAGATGTCCTATCACTGTCTCTCGCCCCACTGTCTGGGCTACAAAGAAAAAATATCCAAGAAGGACATGCGGGAATCCGGACAGTACTGTAACCATGCGATGTGTGGAGCCTTGCTCCAAAAAAGAAAATATGATATCCCTCCACTAATAAATACACCAATTGTTGCACCACAACAACAAACAAATTCTATGGGCCCCAAAAAACATGCAAACTCCAAACCAATAAAAGAAGAAAAAGAAAAATTCCCTACGAAACCTCCTACTGAAAAACCCCTGACATGGTATGACGCAGTAATGAAAGAAGAAAATGAAAATGCCTCAGCATCTGTGCAAAAAACACCAGCACAGGAAATAACTGCTGAGAATCTTCTGCAACTCCTTGCAAAATCTCCGGAACTACAGCAGGCATTGATACAACTTCAAAATACCAAACAAGAAGTTGCTCAAAACTCAGGAGAGGAAAAAACCTCTCAAAATTTTACAAAAATAAAGAAAGGAGAAATATCAGGATCAGTGACAATTAAAAATAATAATTATAAAAATAACCCAGATCCCTCTTATTCTATTTGCAAAATGTTTAACGTAATTGCTCCAAGCGATTGTGGGAATGATCTGTCTCAACTCCTAAATTTTCCAGATACCCATAAAAACGAACCATTTTTTGATATTCCATTTAATTACTGAGATTACCAACAAGTTTGGTTCAATTCCTTTTTTATTCAAAATACCAACCAATGCCACACTTGGCTTTTCTATTTTGATACCTCATGTAATCCATCACAATTTTCAACATGGTGGAAACAATTTGGATCCACCCTTGAAATACAAAAACTACAAGTCACTAAATCTTTTAGCCTCTTTAAATCCCAATATAAACCTTCTGAGGAAGAAAAATGATTTGTGCCACTAAAATCCGAATGAGGTTTAAAGTCAGATGGTGGGACAACTTTAAAATACCAGTAAGTCTCACAGCACAAAAAGTCCAGGAATGGTTAAATGTCCGAAAATCCATTCAGGTACAGACGCCTCTACAAACACCACCGACACCACTACAAATACCAGAGCACACCTAGTTCCTTTCACATAAATCCCAGATGGCCTCAATGCTTGCGGCGGCCAAAAATCCAGAAGAAATGCAAGCCATAATTCTGCATTTTGCATAGTCTTCATCAAAACAAGGCTCTTCATCATCAGAAGAAGAACCAAAAATTTATATTGAAGACAGTCCAGTTTTCGGCAACAGTGGATTCTGAAGAAAAATTGCCAAAAGAATTCAAAATACCAGGAATAGAGTTCAGACAAAATTCCGATAAAAGAAAGTGCCCGGAAAAGTTACTTTAAAAAAGAAAACAGTAAAAGCAAAAAGATCAGCAATAATTCAAGAAAATGCTGAGGTCAATGATGTCATGGATGCCGTCATTCTCCACTCGGATGAATAGTTAGATTCCTTTTTAATTACCAAAATGTCATGTAAAACTCCTATAAAAGGAGACTCACTCTTCCTTAGTTAGATAAGTTCTATTTTCTAAGTCTTTTTTCTTGTAAGCTTTTCTTTCTAAGCTTTCAGATTCTAGAGAGAAGTGAGTTCTCTAAAGAAAATTCCCCTTTAGGTTAGATCATAATACCCCTCATATGATTCAGTTCATATGACTCATATGATTCAGTTCATATGACTCATATGATTCAGTTCATATGACTCATATGATTCAGTTCATATGACTCATATGATTCAGTTCATATGACTCATATGATTCAGTTCATATGACTCATATGATTCAGTTCATATGATCCAAAATTCCTAAAATACCTTAGAAATTCCTAAGGTATATCTCCTTGACAAAATACTTTGTAAATTTTAATATTTTAAATGAATATGATTATGGACGGTACTACCTCCTAATATTTTAAATACTTCATGCTTTTAAATTCTTTCAATTCCTGCATTAAATATTTGGCTGGTTCTACCGCCTATTTGATTTAAATTCCTGCAGAACCTTTGAATTATGGTTTCCTTAACTGAAACCTTAATTTGTAAGTTAATCTTTATTTGCTTTCTGGATATCTCAATTATCCATTGATTCTTCAATCCCTTATATCTCAATTCATTCCATGTTTGTTATCCCCTTTATATTCTTCAACCCCTTATAACAGACAGAGAAGGAATTGAGATATAAGATATTGAAGAATCAATGGATAATTGAGATATGCAGAAAGCAAATAAAGATTAACTTACAAATTAAGGTTCCAGTTAAGGACACCATAAATCAAAGGTTCTGTAGGAATTTAAATCAAATAGGCGGTAGAACCAGCCAAGTATTTAATGCAGGAATTTAAGGAATTTAAAAGCATGAAGTATTTAAAATATTAGGAGGTAGTACCGTCCATAATCATATTCATTTAAAATATTAAAATTTACAAAGTATTTTGTCAAGGAGATATACCTTGGGAATTTCTAAGGTATTTTGGATCATATGATATGAGTCATACGAAATGGGTCATATTAATTGAATCATATGAGCGGTATTTTGATCTAACCTAAAGGAGATTTTATTTGGAGCTCTCACTTCTCTCTAGAAAAGAGTTTAAAGGAAAAGCTTATAAGAAAGAGAACTCAGAAAAAAGAACATTTATAACTAAGGGAGATGGAGTCTCCTTTTATAGGAGTTTTACATGACATTTTGGTAAATAAAAGCGAATCTAACTATTCATCTAAGTGGAGAATAACTATTCATCCGAGTAGAGAATGACTATTCATCTGAGTGTAGATTGACATAATCCATGACATCATCCTTTTTGGCATTTTTTTGAATTATTGCTGGAATCTTTACTTTTACTATTTGCTTTTTGAAAGTCACTTTTTCAGGCATTTTCTTTTGTCGGAATTTTATCTAACTTTTACTCCGAGTATTTTGTCTTTTCTTGGCAATCTTTTTCAGAATCCACTGTTGTCGAAAATTGGACTGTCTTCAATATCAATTTCTGGTTCTTCGTCTTCTGATGAAGAGCCGTGTTTTGATGAATATGGTGCAAACTTCAGAATTATGGCCTGAATTTCTTCTGGATTTTTGGCCGCTGCAAACATTGATGCCATCTGCGATTTTTGTGAAAGGAACTGGGTGTGCTCTGGTGTTTGTAGTTGTGCTTGTGGTGTTTGTAAAGGCACCTGCATTTGAATGGATATTCGGGCATTTAGCCATTCCTGGACTTTTTGTGGTGTGAGGCTTGCTGGTATTTTAAAGTTGTCCCACCATCGGATCTTAAATCTTCTTCGGATTGTCGGAATTTATTTTCTGAATAAACGACACACCATGTGAAAACCCATAAATGGAATTTGGTGTGAAAAAGGTGCAGTGGCACAAATCTTTTTTCTTCTTCTATGGGTTTATATTGGAATTTAAAAAGGCTGAAGGATTTAGTGACTTGGGGTTTTTGTATTTCAAGGGAGGATCCGAATTGTTCCCACCATGAATTCCACCATGTTGGAATTGTGATGGATTACTTGAGGTATCAAAATGGAAAAGACAAGTGTGGCGTTGGTTGGTATTTTGAATAAAAAAGGAATTGAACCAAACTTGTTGGTAATCCCAGTAATTAAATGGAATATCAAAAAATGTTTCATTTTTATGGTTCATTTTGAGAGGTTTTTTCCTCTCCTGAGCTTTGAGCAACTTCTTGTTTGGGATTTTGAAGTTGTATCAATTCCTACTGTAGTTCTGGGGATTTCGCAAGGAGTTGCAGAAGATTCTCAGCAGTTATTTCCTGTGCTGATGTTTTTTGCACAGATGCTGTGGCATTTTCATTTTCTTCTTTCATCACTGCGTCATACCATATCAGGGGTTTTTCAGTGGGAGGTTTGGCAGGGAATTTTTCTTTTTCTTCTTTTATTGGTATGGAGTTTGCGGGTTTTTGGGGGCCATGTAACTTGTTTGTTGTTGTGGTGCAACAACTGGTGTATTTATTGGTGGAGGGATATCATATTTTCTCTTTTGGAGCAAGGCTCCACATATCGGATGGTTACAGTATTGTCCAGATTCCCGCATGTCCTTCCAGGATATTTTTTCTTTATAACCCAGATAGTGGGGCAAGGGACAGTGATATGACATCTCTGTGTTGCAACCAGTATTAGAAATCTGTGTGTTTTCTCTCTTGTTTTTGAGGAAATCACTGGTTAAATGATTTTTAAAGTAAAAAATATTATCAATCAATTTGTAGAAAATATTTTTTAATGCAATATTTTGAAAATATCTTTGATGTTGTAAATCATGCTTCAAAAGTTTTGTGTATGTAAATGCATCAATTATTTTGATGGAACTGGTATCACGGTATCTAGGGGACCCAGAATTCTGATATAAAAAACTATTCCTTAATTCTCCTAGATGACAAGAATAAGTTTTTATCATATTGAGGTTTCTAGCTTTTGGTATTGTAAAAAAAAGGAATCTTAAATTCTTATTATTGGAATCAAAAGAGATGAAATCATTATCAGCCTTATAAGGGGTGATAAGATTTATAAATGGTGTCCCTAAGATAATGGAGTTGTGAATGTCCTTTACTAAAACAAATGATGTTGCTATAGAAACTCCATCTTTAATAATAGATGCGCTGGTTTTGGGAATTGATTTCTAACTTTGTGTTATTAGCCGCTGCTAATGTCTCCTGGGTATTTTCATGGAATTTATCAGGTATTAGACCTATTTTTATGCAATTCAGATCTGCTCTTGTGTCAAAAAGAGCAATAGTAGTGATTCTAAAATTGCCTGGGAATTTTAAGGGTTATTTTGACAAGGTATTTTTTTGACGTGATCTATCTTAAGACATTAAGGAATTCTTTTGGGATCTCTTCAAGATGTGGGTTATCAGAAGGTCCTTCTGGATTTTCAGAGTCAGAATTGTCGAACTCAGAACTCTCCTGGGTTTCTTTTGAAAGGATTGTTTTTATTAATAGGGAATCATGTTCTTGTTTTTCTTTTAGAACTTTGATCTCTAGTTTTATTTGTTTTATCTCCTTTTGAAGTTCTAGAACTGGCGTTTCTCTGGAATCTTTCATCTTTTTACCATTCTTCAGGATTTTGGTTAAGTCGTAGGTATTTTTGGAACTATTTGGCAAAATCGTATTTTTGGATCAAGAGAAGGTTTGGGAATGTTTTAGCTCTACATTGGTGGAGAAATGAGTTTATGGGACGAAGCACCGCTTAAATAGGCAAGGAAAGTTGGCCACCACCTCCAATATGCAAGGCCATATGCGGCCACATATGGACACATGCGGTCGCAGGTGGGCCCGCATATGCTTTCAGAAATTTCCTAAAATTTTGGATTCCCTTCTTCAGCTCCATCTGCAAGGCGGATTCCATCCGCGATGCGAAATGCTTAGCATATCATCCGATATCCGTCAAACTTTGTCGAGGGTTGGTTCCTTCAATCCTAATGACCTCCAGCCTACTGTACCTTTTCTTGACAACCCTCTATGTCGTAAGTGACCCTCGGAAAGAATCTCGAGTCGTCGGACCTCAAGTCGGCTAACTACGGTCTTATTCACATGCGAAACTTCAATGTGTAACATATTTCCCCCTTAAGAACATTCATCCTCGAATTTTGGAATATCGAAGTCGCTGTTGATTCGGTTGGTTGAGCCATACTACCTCTATTCCTCATCTAACAGCTTCGTATAAAGTGACCGGGATCCCCGTAAGTGTAACAGACATTAGCATCCTGACGACATCGCCCGGAATAGGTGTTACCACACTTATCACATGGTTGGGGAGGTGGTCTCATCTGTGTCGATCTTCTCTGCTGTTGAAAACCTGAATCTTGAGAACTCTAACCTGATCCTGAATAGGCCGATCTATCATACTATGGCCCCAGGGCCCGAGAAGGAGTACTAACTGTAGGGCCGGCTGAAGGCCTTAGGTTATTCCAGTCATACTTAGCTTGGTTGGTCGATCTAGCCCTCTTAGGTTAACTCTCATTGCCCCTCCTATTTTTGCCGCTTTTGATCTTCCAGATTCTAAGCGTTCAAGAAGGCTGTAGTACACTCATTAACTAGATGTAGTCCCAAACCATTCACAAATCGGTGCACCCCATCACTCATTTTGGCCACAACTATAGGGGCGTACATAGCCAACGAAATAAACTAAAGGATATACTCCAATACACTCGTATCGCCTTACTGTAAAAGTATAAACTTATCTTGCTTGGCTCTTCAAAGTTCTACGGGTAGATAATGTTTCAGAAAGGCCTCAGAAAATTTCCTCCACACTGCTGAAGGTGCATTCGATCCTCTAGACTGTACCCACGTCTCATACCATACAACTGCGACATCCAGCAATCTATACGAAGGCAATTACACTACATCGGTATTTGTTGCATATATTACCTGCAATGTTATGTACATCTGATCTAAGAAATTCTGCAGATCTTCATTCGGGTCAAACATCGTAAACATCAGAGGATCTAAATTAATAAAATTTCGGACCCTTGCACTGACGACCCTAATATAAGAACCAACACACACACCCCGGAACTGGGCTTGAGTGGCCACTAAGCTAGTCATTAATCGTATTATGCTCTGCATATCCATGTCCTCATCATAAGTTTCAGACGGAGGGGCTGGAGGCATTGGTCCCCTCATTTTTTCTTTCGGGCCTGGCGGGTTCAACGGGTTATGTAGGGGTATCACATCCACGCATTGGGCCTCACTCTAGCCCTCACTAATATGTGGTAATATACTCGCACCCTCATCAGCTACCACCTTTAACTTTTGTCTAGTTGAAGCTCTTCGATTCACAGGCATCGTTGTATCTAAAACAAAGCAAAGGGTTAAGAATCAAATTCCTTACACTAAAGCTCTATCGCACGATCTGGAATGAGAAATAAGGGTAACCATCCTAAATGTCTTGTAGCCTCCTTTTTATAAACGTGGTGCACAACACATCCATAAATAAGACTCTACTAGAAATGACTTTGTAGACTCCCTAGGACACGACCTGCTATAATACCAAGTTTGTCACACCCCAGTCTTTGGGGTGTGGCTGGCACCTGGCGCCTAGATGACCTGAGCGAACCACCTGGATACCATCACACAAACATACAATCTTATGGGCCGAAAAGGCCTCAGAATAATAATTGTGACATATACGACATGAAACCATGCAAGCAGAAGATCCCAACCTAATAGATATATATACATACTAAGGTCGTACCGAACAAACTGTACAACATAGAACCAGTCTACAAAGCCTCTAGGAGATTGTCAACACAAAATATAAGTCGGGACAGGGGCCCTGACATACCCAAAATACCAAAGAGATATAAACATAAACTCAACTCGGCAAAACTCCAGAAGGAAAGAGATCTCACCAACAAACACTGATATTTGTACACGATCTACAAGGGTGGGTCCTATCCTCGCCTACCTAAACTTGTGTGGCATGAAACACAATGTCTCCAGGCAATGGGACATCAGTATGAATAATGTACTGAATATGTAAGGAAAAAAATAAAAGCATAATAGTAAGTACCATAAAAGAGAGGGGTACGAATTAACCTGAGTCTCTGAACTACCACTAGGGCTATAACATATACAAGGATCATGTCTGCCCAACCAGTGGTAACCAACGATACATAACTGCCCAATTGGTGGTAATCATAACTATCCATCCGGCCATGGCCCGGTGGTAGATACATATCTGCCCAAAAATGGTCAACATCATATCGTACCCGACCCTAGAGAGGTACTCGATCTTACCCAGCCTTAATAGGCCTCGATGTTATCAAAACCAACTACAGTGGTGATGCTCATCTGCCCAATCGGTCATAGCCCAATGGTAATCCACACTACTATGTCCATGTTTGTGTTTCATATGTACATACATACATGAAGAGCCATACTAGCCTTCTATGAGCCTGTCGTAATACGTAAGATCATTACTTTCTTTATCAGCGTTTGGGGATACCATTATAACGATAACATACCCTTTATCATCTACTATGTTGCGAGAATTAACAAGGTGGAATACATCATTTCTAGCCTTCATGGAACTAATCAAAGGCAATCAAGGACCATGGAATTCTCTCAAGAGTGAAGAACAACATATCCCTTTAGTAGACGTGTCATCGTACGTCGACACTTTAATAAACATGCCAAGAAAAGAAGGAATGAGTCTTAACATACCTTTAACGTCCCCTTTTTCCATCTACCACATAGAAGCAATCGTTCACATCAATATATGACAATAATTAGAAACCATTACTTAGTTTATCAAATAAATTTCGATAGGAAAAAAGCGACAAACTCATTATAGACCAATTCAGGTAGTATCCCCCCCCTAACCCTCTTACTTTTCTCAGACTTCAACAATTAAGTTTCAACCATCCAACATACAACCAACCATCTGTACGACCATATTCATCTTCACAACCATCTTAACCATCAACCCAACAAATTATAGTAATAACACAACTTCTCCAATGGTTTATTTTACACTATCTTACCCATAATACTTAACTAAGACTTATACATAATCAAATTCAGAGAAAGTAATAAGAACTTACCTTATATTAGCAAGACAAATCTCTATGATAACTTTCCTTTAACTAGGAAGAGGATACCCATCCACCAACAACATCAACTAGATGGTTTCCACAACTTCTACGTCACTTATGATGAAGGATAGAAGTGATTAAGCTTGGGATTGACATTGTAATGTTTAGTGATGATCTAGAGAGGGTTTGGGAGTGTTTTAGCTCTACTTTGGTGGAGAAATGAGTTTAAGGGGTGAAGCACCGCTTAAATAGGCAAGGAAACTAAGCCACCTCCTCCTATATGCGAGGCAATATGCGGCCGTATATGGACACATACAATGGCATGTGGGGCTGCATATGCTTCTTGAAATTTCCAAAATTTTTGGATTCCCTACTTCAGCTCCATTTTCAAGATGGATTCCATCTGCAACGCAAAACGCTTAGCGTATTGTCTGATATTCATCAAACATTATCGAGGGATGGTTCTTTCAATCCTAATAACCTCCAACCTTTTGTACCTTCTCTTGACATCCCTCTAAGTTGTAAGTGACCCTCGGAAAGAATCTCGAGTCACCGGAGCTCTAGTCAGCTAACTATGCTCTCATTCGCATGCGAAACTTCATTGTGTAACATATTTCCCCCCTTTAGAACATTCGTCCTCGAATGTTGGAATATCGAAGACTGAAGATTTTAACTTTTGATTCCTTTCGAAAATTCTGGCAGGACTCCCTCTGTACTCAAGATCATCTCAACCTATCGCGTAATTTGAAAATACATCTACGACGAAGCCATTGCTGATCTGGTTGGCTTAGCCATACTACCTCTATTCCTCATCGCACAGCTTCGCATAAAGTGATCGGGATTCCCATAAGTGTAACAGATATTAGATTCCTGACGACATCGCTCAGAATGGGCCCTACTACACTGATCATATGGTGGGGGAGGTGGTCTCATTTGCGCCGATCTTCTTCGTTATTGAAAACCCGAAGCTCTAGAACTCTAACCTGATCCTGAATAGGCCGATCTATCATACAATAGCCCATGGGCCTGAGAATGAGTACTAACTACAGGACCAGATGAAGGCCTAGGGTTATTCCAGTCATACTCAGCTTGGCTGGTCGATCTAGCCCTCTTAGGTTAACACATGTTGCCCTCCTCCTGTAGTTGCCGCTTTTGATCTTCCTAATTCTGAGCATATGCCTGTATGTGGGAGAAATCCACACCCATATTCAAGGAGGCCATAGTACACTCATTAACTAGATGTAGTCCCAAACCATTCACAAATTGGTGTACCCGAACACTCATTTCAGACACGACCAAAGGGGCATACGTTGACAACTAATTAAACTAAAGCTTATACTTCAATACACTTATATCGCCTTGCTATAAAAGTAGAAACTTATCTGGTCTGGCTCTTTGAAGTTCTACCGATAGATAATGTTGCAGAAAGACCTTAGAAAATTTCTTACATGCTGCTGATGGTGCATTCGATCCTCTAGACTGTACCCACGTCTCATACCATACAACTGCAACATCCAGCAATCTATAAAAAGCCAATTCCATTACCTCTGTATATGTATCATGTATTACCTACAATGTCCTGTATATCTGATCTAAGAAATTTTGCGGATCTTCATTCGGGTTAAACGTCGTAAACATCGAAGGATCCAAATTAATAAAATCCCGGACCCTCGCACTAACTGCCCTAATATAAGATCCAATACTCACACCCTGGAGCTGGGCCTGAGTGGCCACTAAGCGAGTCATTAATCGTACTATGCTCCACATATCCATGTCATCATCATAAGTTTCAGATGGAGGGGCTGGAAGTACTAGTCCCCTCATATGTTCTTCCGGGGCTGGCGGGTTCAACGGATTTTGTGGGGGTATCACATCCATGCACTGGGCCTCACTCTGGCCCTCACTAATAGATGGTACTCTACTCGGACCCTCATCAACTACCGCCTTTCACTTTTGGCTAGTTGAAGCTCTTCGATTCACAGGCATCACTGTATCTAAAACAAAGAAAAGGGTTAACAATCAAATTCCTTACACTTAAGCTCTATCACACGATGTGGAATGAGAAAAAAGGGTAACCATCCTAAATGGCTTGTAGCCTCCTTTTTATAAATGTGGTGCACAACACATCCATAAACACGACTCTACTAGAAATGATTTTGTAGACTCCCTAGGACACGACCTGCTCTAATATTAAGTTTGTCACACCCCAATCCTGGGGAGTGGTCGGCACCCGAGGCCTATACGGCCCGCGAAAACCACCTAGATACCATCATACAAACATACAATCGTATGGGTCGACAAGGGCTCAGAATAAGAACTGTGACATACACGACATGAAACCCAACAAGAAGAAGATCCCAACCTAACAGATATGTATACATACTAAAGCCCTCAAGGATGTACCGAATAAACTATACAATGTAGAACTTTTCTACAAAGCCTCTAGGAGATTGTCAACACAAAGAATAAGTCGGGATAGGGCCCCCGACATACCCAAAATACCAAAGAGATATAACCATAAACCCGACTAGATAACACTCCAGAAGGAAATGGAGCTCACCAAAAAACACTGATATCTGCACACGATCTATGAGGGCGGGTCTTATCCTCGCCTACATGACCCTACGTGGCATGAAACACGGTGTCCCTATGCAAAGGGACATCAGTACGAATAATGTACTGAATATGTGAGGCAGAAAATAAAAGCATAATAGTAAGTATCATAAAAGGGAGGGGTATGAATCAACTTGAGTCTCTGAACTACTGCTGGGGCTATAATGTATACAAGGATCATGTCTACCCTACAACCTTATGTGAATATCTACATCAACAACATAGATCTATAAGTTTGATTACTGAACTAATCAGTGGTAAATAACGCGTCTACCCAACCAGTGATAACCAATAATACATAATTGTCCAACTGGTGGTAACTGTATAACTGCCCATCCAGTCGTGGGCCGGTGGTGGATACATATCTGCCCAAACAAGGTCAACATCATATTGTACTCGACACAAAAGAGGGACTCTATCGTACTCGGCCTTGATAGGACTCGGTAATATAAAAACAAACTATAGTGGTGATGCTCGTCTGCCCAGCCGATCGTAGCCTGGTGCTAAGCCACACTACTATGTCCATGTATTCATACATACATACATGAAAAGCCATACTTGACTTCTATGAGCCTGTCGTAATACGTAAGATCGTTACTTTCTTTATCGGCATTTGGGGATTACCATTATAACGATAACATACCTTTTCTCATCTACTCTGGTGCGAGGATTAACAAAGTGACATACATCATTTCTAGCCTTCATGGAACTAACCAAAGGCAATCAAGGACCATGGAATCCTCTCAAGAGTGAAGAACAACATATCCCTTTAGCAGACGTGTCATCATACGTCGACACTTCAATAAACATGCCAAGAAAAGAAAGGAGTGAGCCTTAACATACCTTTACCGTCCCCCTTTTCCAGCTACAGGATGTAAGTGATCGTTCACGTCAATATATGACAACAATTAGAAACTATTACTTAGTTTATCAAATAGATTCCGATAGGAAAAGAGCGACAAACTCATTATAGACTAATTCGGGCAACATCCCCCCTCATCTGTATTACTTTTCTCATACTTCAACAATCAAGTTTCAAGCATCCAACATACAACCAACCATCTATATGACCATATTCATCTTCACAACCATCTTAACCATCAACCCAACAAGCTATGGTAATAACACAACTTCTCCAATGATGTATTTTACACTATCTCACCCATAATACTTAACTAAGTCTTATACATGATCAAATTCAAAGAAAGTAAAAACAACTTACCTTATATTAGCAAGACAAATCTCTATGACAACTTTCCTTTAGCTAGAAAGCGGATACCCATTCACTAACAACATCAACTAGATGGTTTCCACAACTTCTACTTTACTTGTGATGAAGGATGTAAGTGATTTAGCTTGGGATTGACTTAGGAACCTTTAAGGCTGATCTAGAGAGGGTTTGGGAATGTTTTAGATCTACTTTGGTTGAGAAATGATTTTAAGGGATGAAGAATCACTTAAATAGGCAAGGAACGTCGGCCACCGCCTATTATATGTGAGGCCATATGTGGCCGTGTATGGAACATGCGTTCGCAGCGCGGGTCGCATATGCTTCCAGAAATTTCCAAAATTTTTGGATTCCCTTTTTCGGCTCCATCTGCGAGGTGGATTCCATCCTCGATGCAAAACGCTTAGCGTATCATCCGATATTCGTCAAACTTTGTCAAGGGATAGTTCCTTCAATCCTAATGACCTCCAACCTTTTGTACCTTCTCTTTACATCCCTCTAAGTCATAAGTGACCATCAAAAAAATCTTAAGTCACCAGAGCTCAAGTCATCTAACTACGCTCTCATTCACATGCGAAACTTCCGTCTATAACATCTTCCCCCCCCTTTAGAATATTCATCCTCGAATGTTGCTATATCGAAGCCTGAAGACTTTAACTACTGATTCCTTTTAAAATTCTAGCAGGACTCCCTCTGTAATCAGGATCATCTCAACCTATCGTGCAACATGAAAACATATCTACCGCCTTATAGGCTATATAGCACCACTCATAATATGACATTGTCCTTCTATGACCGCACCATTATCAATGATATCACAAGGTATATCATAACTTTCACTAAGATCCCTTGGTCCATATCAATCGGTACTGGAACATTACTATTTTAACACTAGAATTTTTTACTATCATGACTTATCTATGGGTGAGGTTATGTTTGATGGCCTATTTAGCCTTCACACTCATCTTATACATCGGATAGCATGCATAAAAGTAGAATCTGAATCAATCAATACCTATTCTATATCAGAAAAAAATGGTACATCGTTAGGATACCTTCGATAAAGTCAGGCGTCTCATGATCATGTCGCCTTACTAAAGAATATTTATTGTGTTGGCCACTTCCGGGGCCAGATGCCTTACCCCTCCCTCGGCCCCTAATATTCTTTCCTCCTTTTGTTTCTCCACAATCATGAGAGTCTCGGAATTGGTTTGTTGTCTTTGAGCCCATTAAATCTTTATTTCCCTTACCTTACTAGGTGGTAAGGGTCTCGGCCTGAAGTCCTTTTTATCCTTGTGGAAGGCATATGTATTATCTTCCCCATCATGGATCATCTTGCGGTCATACTTCCATGGCCTCCCTAACAAAATATGGCATTCATCCATGGGTAGGATGTCGCACCACAACTCATCTTCATATCCCCCAATTCGGAGGTTAACAAGGGCTTGGTTGGATACTTCTAACCCGCTTAATTTGTTTACCCAACGAAGCTGGTAAGGCTTGGGATATGCGCGGGTTGGCAATTGTAACTTGCGTACCGATTGTTGGAAACAATCCGAGACACAAGCCAAGTCACAATTCGATCGATATCGGTCCTTGGATGGTAACACGAGGAGTTAATAGCTCGTGTGGGCTCAAAGATATTGTGATCAATTTCACAAGGACTAGTTTGAGGTTTGCTGCCCGCAATGCTCAAGACTAGCCTAGCAATGGTGATCAAAACCTTCGACACAAGGGTGGTTCTCCTGGAGAACCAAGCGACCTTCTCGGAGGATCAACTAAGTATAACAATCCCGGATTGAAATGCTTAGCTAACTTGAGTTAACACTCAAGTTTTTCATTTAACAACAACTTATTTTTACAATGGCCTAAGGGTCCATTTTATAGTAGAGAATGGACCATTCTAGAAGGAAAATATAAAAACACAAACGACCAATTAATTCAACTAATGTGGGAACGGGGGAGGGGAATGGTCCTCGGCCGAGGGGACTGAATCCCAAACTCCAATGTGTTCTAGAACTTCCCTTGATAGCTTCCACATGTGATCTAGTCAACTCTTTAAATGATCTTCTTGGAGAGTGGTGAGAGACATCTCCCTTGATACGTATTCTTGACCAACCGGTTGGAGTAGTTCGATCAACTCCTTGGCTTCCTCGACTTCATCTTGATGTCGTCAAATTTAGGAGGTCCATACATGGTTTATCCTCTTGAGGTGCACACCTTCTAGATGTTGCATTTAACTCTTGTTGTCGTGTGCATTCTCAGACATGTCACTCTTGAATGAAGCTTACTTAGGCCTAGTCATCTTTCCCCCTTACATAGTGTCTTAAATGTGTCCTAGGTGAAGCTAAGGGTTCTTAATATGTCCTAAGTAACTACTAGTTCATCTAAGAATTAAATAACATAATTTTAAGGCAAGGCCTCAGCCAAGACCAACACTTAAGGTCGAAAAAATGCAACTCTCTCTAAGACAATCAAGTGTTGTCTCCTAAGCCATTCCAACCTCCATACATTTCCAAGCTTTTGGCCGTGTGTTTATGGTTCACCATTGGAATTCTTGGAGCTCTACTTCTTATCTTGAATTGAGGAATTATGTGCGGGGTTTGATTTACATCACTACCTCTATTCCTTATCAGACAACTTCGCATAAAGTGATTGGGATCCCCATAAGTGTAACAAACATTAGAATCCTGACGACATCACCCATAATAGGCCCTACCACACTGATCATATGGTAGGGAGGGTGGTCTTATTTGTGCCGATCTTCTCCGCTGTTAAAAACCTGAAGCATGGGAACTCTAACCTGATCCTAAATAGGCCGATCTATCATACTATGCCTTTGGGCCCGAGAAGGAGTACTAAATGCAAGACCGGCTGAAGGCCTAGGGTTATTCCAATCATACTCAGCTTTGCTGGTCGATCTATCCCTCTTAAGTTGACTTTCGTTGCTCGCTTCCTGTTGTTGCCGCTTTCGATTTTCCAGATTCTGAGTGTATGCCTGTATGCGGGAGATATCCATACCCACATTCAAGGAGGCCATAGTACACTCATTAACTCGATGTAGTCCCAATCCATTCATAAATTGGTGCACCCAATCACTCATTTCGACCACGACTATAGGGGCGTACCTAGACAACGGATTAAAATGAGGGTTATACTCCAATACACTCATATCGCCTTGTCATAAAATTAGAAACATATCTTGTCTGGCTCTTCAAAGATCTGCCAATAGATAATGTTACAGAAAGAACTCAGAAAATTTCTTCCATACTGCTGATGGTGCATTCGATCCTCTATACTGTACCCACGTTTTATACTATACAACCGCAATATCTCGCAATCTATACGAAGTCAATTCCACTACCTCGGTATCTATAGCATGTATTCCCTACAATGTCCTATATATTTGATCTAAGAAATTATGCGGGTCTTCATTCGGGTCAAACCCCGTAAACATCGGAGGATCCAAATTTAAAAAATCCCAGACCCTAGCACTGACTACCCTATTATAATATCCAACACTCACACCCTGGAGCTGGGCCTGAGTGGCCACTAAGCGAGTCATAAATCCTACTGTGCTCCGCATATCCATGTCCTCATCAGAAGTTTCAGACATAGGGGCTGGAGGCACTAGTCCCCTCATTTGTTCTTTCAGGGCTGGTGGGTTCAACGGATTTTGTGGGGGTATCACATCAACTCACTGGGCATCACTAATAGATGGTACTCTACTCGCACTTTCATCAGCTACTGCCTTTCCCTTTTGGCTAGTTAAATCTCTTCGATTCACAAACATCGTTATATCTAAAACAAAGCAAAGGGTTAAGAATCCAATTCCTTACACTTAAGCTTTATCGCATGATCTGGATTGAGAAAGAAGGTAACCATCCTAAATGGCATGTAGCCTTATTTATTAATGTGGTGCACAACACATCCATAAACAAGACTCCACTAGAAACAACTTTGTAGAATCTCTAGGAAGCGACGTGCTCTAATACCAAGTTTGTCACACCCCAATCTTAGAGGTGTGGCCGGTACCCGGCGCCTGGACGGCCCGACCGAACCACCTAGATACTATCACACAAATATACAATTATATGGGCTGACGAGGACTCAGAATAATAACTGTGACATACATGACATGAAACCCTATAAGCAGAAGACCCCAACCTAACTAATATATATACATACTAAAGTCGCCAAGGTCGTACCGAAAAAACTGTACAATGTAGAACTTGTCGACAAATCCTCTAGGAGATTGTCAACAAAAAACATAAGTCGGGACAAGGCCCCCGACATACCCAAAATACCAAAGAGATAACTATAAACCTGACTCGGTAACACTCAAGAAGGAAATTGAGATCACCAACAAACGCTAATATCTATACACGATCTACGAGGGCGGGTCCTATCCTCACCTACTTGAACTTGCATGGCATAAAACACAGTGTCCCCGGGCAAAGAGACATCAGTATGAATAATGTACTGAATATGTAAGGCGGAAAATTAAAGCATAATAGTAAGTATCATAAAAGGGAGGGTTACGACTCAACCTGAGTCTCTAAACTACCGCTGGGGTATAACATAAACAAGGATCATGTCTACCCTACAACTTTATCTGAATCTCTACATCAATGTCATAGATCTATCAGTTTGATTGCCAAACTAATCAGTGGTAAATAACGTGTCTGCCCAACCAGTGATAACCAACAATACATAACTGTCCAACTAGTGGTAACTACATAACTGCCCATCCGACCATGGCCTGGTGGTGGATACATATCTACCCAAACATGGTCAACATCATATCGTACCCGACCCTAAACAGGGACTCGATCATACCCGTTCGTGATAGGACTCGGTAATATCAAAACTAACTACATTGGTGATGCTCGTCTACCTAACTGGCCTTAGCGTGGTGGTAACCCACACTACTATGTCCATGCATGTATTTCATACGTACATACATACATGAAAACCCATACTAGCCTTCAATGAGCCTGTCATAATTCATAAGATCATTACTTTCTTCATAAGCGTTTAAGGATTACCATTATAATGATAACATACCCTTTCTCATCTACTCTGTTGTGAGAATTAACAAGGTGACATACATCATTTATAGCCTTCATAGAACTAACCAAAGGCAATCAATGACCATGGCATCCTCTCAAAAGTGAATAACAACATATCCCTTTAGCAGACGTGTAATCATACGTCGACACTTCAATAAACATGCCAAAAAAATAAGAACTGAGCCTTAACATACCTTTAACATCCCCCTCTGCTAGCTACCAGAAAGAAGCGATTGTTCACATCAATATATGACAACAATTAGAAACCATTACTTAGTTTATCAAATAGATTCTGATAGGAAAATAGCGACAAACTCATTGTAGACTAATTTGGGCAGCATCCCCCCCCCCCCATCCCTCTTACTTTTCTCATACTTCAACAATCAAGTTTCAACCATCCAACATAGAACCAACCATCTGTACGACCATATTCATCTTCACAACCATCAACCCAGCAAGCTATGGAAATAACACAACTTCTCCAATAGTTTATTTTACACTATCTCACCCATAATACTTATCTAAGACTTATACATGATCAAATTCATGGAAAGTAAAACTAACTTACCTTATCTTAGCAAGACAAATCTCTACGACAACTTTCCTTTAGCTAGAAAGAGGATACACGTCCACTAACAACATCAACTAGATGGTTTCCAAAACTTCTACTTCACTTGTGATGAAGGATGGAAGTGATTTAGCTTGGGATTGACTTAGGAACCTTTAGGGATGATCTAGAGAGGGTTTGGGAATGTTTTAGCTCTACTTTGGTGGAGAAATAAGTATAAGGGATGAAGCACCGCTTAAATAGGCAAGGAAAGCCGGCCACCGCCTCCTATATGCGAGGCCATATACGGCCTCATATGGACACATGCGGTCACAGGTGGCGTCACATATGCTTCCAGAAATTTCCAAAATTTTGGATTCCCTTCTTCGGCTCCATCTGTGAGGCGGATTCCATCCGCGATGCAGAACGCTTAGCGTATCGTCCGGTAATTGTCAAACTTTGTCGAGGGATTGTTCCTTCAATACTAATGGCCTCTAACCTTATATACCTTCTCTTCACATCCATCTAAGTCGTAAGTGACCCTCAGAATGAATCTCGGGTCACTAGAGCTCAATTCAGCTATCTATGCTCTCATTCGCATGTGAAACTTCAGTGTGTAACATCTTTCCCCCTTTAGAATATTCATCCTCGAATGTTGGAATATTAAATCCTGAAGACTTTAAATTATGATTCCTTTTGAAATTCTGGCAGGACTCCCTCTCTACTCAAGATCATCTCAACCTATAGCGCAATGTGAAAATACATCTACCTCCTCATAGGTTATATAGCACCACTTGTAATATGACATTGGCATTCCACGACCGCACTATTATCCATGATATCACAAAGTATATTATAACTTTCCCTAAGATCCATTGGTCCATATCAAACCGTACTGGAACATTTCTTTTTTAACACACAGATTTTTTACTATCCCGACTTATCTACGGGTGAGGTTATGTTCTAAGGCCTATTTACAACTTAGGGTTCACACTCATCTTATACATCGGATAGTATACATAAAAGTAGAATCTGAATCAATCAATACCTATTCTATATAAGAAAAAAATGGGACATCGTTAGGATACCTTCGATAAAGTCAAGTGTCTCATGATCATGTCGCCTTACTAAAGAATATTTATTGTGTTGGCCACTTCCGGGGCTAGATGCCCTACCCCTCCCTCGGCCCCTACCAGCTATTGTCTGAGGCCCACACTCTATGGGATGCACTAATGATGATGAAGTCATTGCTGATCCGATTGGCTGAGATATACTACCTTCATTCCTTATCGGACAACTTCACATAAAGTCTTCAGGATCCCTATAAGTGTAATAGACATTAGAATCCTGATGAGATCACCTGAAATAGGCCCTACCATACTGATCACATGGTGGGGGAGGTGGTCTCATTTGTGCCGATCTTCTCCGCTGTTAAACACCCGAAGTTCGAGAACTCTAACATGACCTTGAATAGGCCAATCTATCATACTATGTCCCCTAGGACCGAGAAGGAGTACTAACTGCAAGACTGGATGAAAGCCTAGGGTTATTCCAGTCATACTCAGCTTGGTTGGTCGATTTAGCCCTCTTAGGTTGACTCCCGTTGCCCGCCACCTTTTGTTGTCGCTTTCGATCTTCCAAATTCTGAGCGTATGCCTATATGGGGAAGATATCCATACCCACATTCAAGGAGGCCATATTAAACTCATTAACTAGATGTAGTCCCAAACTATTAGCAAATTGGTGCACCCGATCACTCATTTCGGCCATGAACATAGGAGCATACCTAGCCAACGAATTAAACTGAAGGCTATACTCCAATACACTCATATCGCCATGCTATAAAAGTAAACTTATCTTGACTGGGTTTTCAAAGTTCTACCGATAGATAATGTTGCAGAAAGGCCGTAGAAAATTCCTTACATACTGTTGATGGTGCATTTGATCCTCTATATTGTACCTATATCTTATACCATACAACCATGACATATCGCAATCTATACGAAGACAATTACACTACCTCGGTATCTGTAACATGTATTCCCTCTAATGTCCAATACATCTAATCTAAGAAATTCTACAGATCTTTATTCGGGTTAAACCCCATAAACATCGGAGGATCCAAATTAATAAAATCCTGGACCCTCACACCGACTTCCCTATTATATGATCCAACACTCACACCCTGGAGCTGGGCATGAGTGGCCACTAAGCAAGTCAGAAATTGTACTGTGCTCCGCATATCCATGTCCTCATCATAAGTTTCATACGGAGGGGCTGGAGGCACTGGTCCCCTCATCTATTCTTTCAAGGTTGGCGGGTTTGATAGATTTTGTGGGGGTATCACATCAAAACACTCTGGCCCTCACTAATAAGTGGTACTCTACTCGCACCTTCATTAGCTACCGCTTTCCCTTTTGGCTAGTTGAAGCTCTTCGATTCATAGGCATCGCTATATCTAAAACAAAGCAAAGGGTTAAGAATCCAATTCCTTACACTTAAGCTCTATCGCACTATCTGGAATGATAAAGAAGGGTAACCATCCTAAATGGAATGTATCCTTGTTTATTAATGTGGTTAACAACACATACATAAACAAGACTCTACTAGAAATGCCTTTGTAGACTCCCTAGAAAATGACATGCTCTAATTCCAAGTTTGTCACACCCCAATCTTGGGGGTGTGGCCGGCACCCGGTGCCTGGGCGGCCCGACCGAACCACTTAGATACCATCACACAAAGATACAATTGTATGGGCCGATGAGGCCTCAGAATAATAAATGTGACATACACGACATAGAAATGCTGCAAGCAGAAGATCCCAACCAAACAGATATATATACATACTAAAGTCGTCAAGGTCGTACCGACCAAAATGTACAATGTAGAACTTGTCTACAAAGTCTCTAGGAGATTGTCAACACAAAACTTAAGTCGGGTTAGGATCCCCGACATACCCAAAATACCAAAGAGATATAACCATAAACTTGGCTCGGTGACACTCCAGAAGAAAATGGAGCTCACCAATAAATGCTAATATCTTCACACGATCTACGAGGGCGAGTCCTATCCTCATACGAATAATGTACTAAATATGTAAGGCAGAAAATAAAAGCATAATAGTAAGTATCACAAAAGGGAGGGGTACGAATCAACTTGAGTCTCAAAACTATCGCTGGGGTATAACATATACAAGGATCATGTCTACCCTTAAACCTTATGTGAATCTCTACATCAACGTCATAGATCTATCAGTTTGATTACCGAACTAATCAGTGGTAAATAATGTGTTTTCCCAATTGGTGATAACCAATAATATATAACTGTCCAACTGGTAGTAACTGCATAACTACCCATCCGATCGTGGCTCGGTGGTGGATACATATCTGCCCAAACATGGTCAAGATCATATCATACCCGTCCCTAGAGAGGGACTCGATCGTACCTGGCCTTGATAGGACTCGGTAATATCAAAACCAATGGTAGTGGTGATGCTCGTTTGTCTAATCGGTCATAGCCTGGTGGTAAGTCACACTACTATGTACATGCATGTATTTCATATGTACATACATACATGAAAACCCATACTAGACTTCAATGAGCCTGTCATAATTCATAAGATCGTTACTTTCTTCATAAGCGTTTGGGAATTACCATTATAATGATAATGTACCCTTTCTCATCTACTTTGTTGTGAGAATTAACAAGGTGACATACATCATTTCTAGTCTTCATGGAACTAATGAAAGGCAATTAAGGACTATGGAATCCTCTCAAAAGTGAATAACAACATATCCCTTTAGTAGACGTGTCATCATACGTCGACACTTCAATAAACATGCCAAGAAAAGAAGGAGTGAGCCTTAACATACCTTTAACGTCCTCCTTTTCTAGCTACTAGATACAAGAGATTGTTCACATCAATCTATAACAACAATTAGAAACCATTACTTAGTTTATCTAACTAGATCCTGTTAGGAAAATAGTGACAAACTCATTCTAGACTAATTCAGGCAGCATTCCCCCCCCCCCCAACCCTCTTACTTTTCTCATACTTCAATAATCAAGTTTCAAGCATCCAACATACAACCAACCATCTATACGACCATATTAATCTTCACAGCCATCATAACCATCAACCCAACAAGATATGGCAATAATACAACTTCTCCAATAGTTTATTTTATACTGACTCACCCATAATACTTAACTAAGACTTATACATGATCAAATCCATAGAAAGTAAAAAGAACCTACCTTATATTAGCAAGACAAATCTCCACATCAACTTTCCTTTAGCTAGGAAGGGGATACCCCTCCACTAACAATATCAACTAGATGGTTTCCACAACTTCTACTTCACTTGTGATGAAGGATGGAAGTGATTTAGCTTGGGATTGACTTAAGAACCTTTACGGATGATCTAGAGAGGGTTTCGGAATGTTTTAGCTCTACTTTGGTCGAGAAATGTGTTTAAGGGATGAAGCACCGCTTAAATAGGCAAGGAAAGTCGACCACCGCCTCCCAGAGAAGACATATGCGGCCGCATATGGACACATGCGGTGACATGTAGGGCTGCATATGCTTCCAGAAATTTCCAAAATTTTTGGCCTCCTTTCTGCGGCTCCATCTGCGAGGCGGATCTTATTCGCGATGTGAAATGCTTAGTGTATCATCTGATCTTTATCAAAATTTGTCGAGGGATGGTTTATTCAATCCTAATAATCTCCAACCTTCTGTACCTTCTCTTAACATCCCTCTAATCATAGGTGTCCCTCAGAAAGAATCTCGAGTCGCCGGAGCTCAAGTCGGCTAACTACGCTCTCATTAGCACACGAAACTTCAGGGTGTAACAAAGAGGTAGGTTTGTAATAGCAAGCGACATGTTGATCACATTATGGGCTAAGGTCAGTTATAATTTATCCTTTATAGACTCCTATAGAAGTATGTAGTTGTTATAAATATCGAGATGTGTTGGGAATATTTGGGGGTCCCACCTTAGCGGTTGTGATGAACGCTTGGGTGGGTACCGGTGTTGAACTATGTTGATGGGTGATTTAGGGAATCAGCCTTAGAGATGATTTTGACTGCTATTATTTGGGTTTGTCGCCATTGATTGATAAATTGTTATGATTACTCATCACATTTTCTTTTGATATGAAAGACTGAGTATGTCGAACTATGTGTTATTAAATTCTGAAGCATATGATATTCATCTCCTATATTTGATTGCGTCTCATACATCTTGATTACTTGCCTTATTATTGTTGCATTCATTCACTCATAGTTCTGATGATATTGAAAGTGGAGTGGTATGGAAACGGTATGGGTCCAATGAGATCGGAAAGGTAAGGATATTTTCTAAGATGGTTGGAAACTTTGAGATGATGAAAATGATTGATATGACTCAAAAATGAATCTTGGGCTCTAGTCAGATTCATGTATTGAATTTCAGCTAGCTAGAAGCAGTATATGGACAGAGTGGGTTCCCCATGTTTCACGATTCATAGAATTTAAATATGTGTATACCAGGTGGATGGAAAGATACCTTGCATTGCATTGCATTCATATCATACATTCATACATATTGATTACTTGACACTTGTACTTGACTTTGATTGATTATTGCGATAAGGTGGATTCTATTGATTGAACTTCCATGATTTCTAAGTTGTTGGGTATTAAACTCTTATCATGATCTAAGGTGTCTAAGTGTTGAACCATTTAGGTGATTGAAGGTAATCTACGTGAATAGTTGTATTACTTGGTGAATTATTGTGTTACTTGGTAGAGTGCCTAGTAGACTAATGAGTCGATGTGTTGTCATTACAATTACCATCTCGTATGTTGTATAAATATGTCCAATTTCACCCTAATTAGAAGATTCATGATGTAATCATTTACTTGAATGTAATAGGGTTGTGTAATGAAATGGCATGTACCCACACTTTTAGGTGTATGGATAGTAACCAAGTCTATAAGCTAGGGATGATATTAGGTTAATGATGAAGTTGTATGTCAACTATATGTGTCGTGAATGCTTGTTATGTGGTGGTATACCTTAAATGATTGATTTTCCATATTAGAGGACTAATGAGGTAAGCGAGTTATGATAAGTATGACTTAGGAAGTTCATTAATGACTAGCGGACTTACTTCTATGAATTTTATGTATTATCACGGATTGGATTGTAACCTAAGTGTGAGAACTACTTATGTTGATGAACATGATCTATGTGTTAATAGTAATGAGTAGGTTAGGGCTATTTGAGAGTCAAATTGATATTCATGTCTTTTACGTATTGTCTATCGTTGTCAGCCTATGATGCTTACGGGGGTACGTTATGTACTCATACTACACTTGTTGCATCTTTTATGTAGATGCGGGTATACAATTGGTTCAGGTTGCAGCTTCGGAGTACGTGGAGGTTAAGGCATGCCACTCATCCTATCGGCGGCCTTGGTCTTCATCTTAGTCAGGCTGTCCCTATTTACTCAGGGCAGTGTTAGTTTTATTTCTCTTTTCATTGTAATCTTAGTAGTCCTTGTATGAGTCAGACTAGATTTTGGGAAGAGTGTTTGTAAAGAGGTTTGATTGTAATCTTAATAGTCCTAGTACTCGAAAGCATCATAGGTCGACAATGAGGAAACACGCATAAATAATATAAAAGTTTACGGACCATATAAAGTGAAGAAAGATCATTTACGTCATAGTTAAATCACGTCTGAAATCAACAAAAGTTCAAAAAGCTTAGACCTTTCCATGTAAATACACCCTAAAGTCCATCTGACTCTAAATCACCTTAAATCTCACTTCTTTATCAATTGCATGTGTAAATACTTAACCTTTTCTTAAATACAAGCACAAAGCTTGAGTCTTTCCATCAATCAGTGAACTATATGAAACGAAATCACAAAATCAAATAAGAATAAGATGAATGCAATGGTATGTAATGCAATATTGTGCAATGCAATTGGCTATTACCAAACCTGGTATACATATCCTAGAAGTCATTCCACATAGTCATGACCCATGGGGGACTTGCGAGGTCCATATACCTGCCATTGTATCGCCGAGATCCTTTGCCTCGGACTGTGACCACTCACTGTACCACCCGACTTTACTGCTGAAATGTGAGAATCCTACTTTACCGCCGTATTGTGAGAATACCAAGCTTTTCTTCATCTCAATCGTATCATATAGCCTAAAACCATTTCCCCTTATGCTGCGAAATCATCATTCTTACCTCTTTTCCTGCCTCATCGGACCATTCTGTATCTCAAATTAAGATTCATATTAACCACATGTATGTATGAATGAATGGTGCATGCATAGAATTATATGCCAATAATATCAAGAGAGTACGGAGAGGTAAGCAATATCAAGTCAATTCATATTAATAATTCTGTTTCATGAATAGTCATTTCTCGTAGTATCATCAAGTATGAAACATGAATATGAAACAAGTCAAATTGTAAGCAAATTTCACGTACGGCTAGCACAGCCCACATAACAGCAACCAAATCAGTCTTAAGTGGATTTATGCACCACCTCCATGCCTGAAGTCTCACATGCATACCCCGGCAATACTTATACTCTATATGTGCGCCTCCAATCGGAGTCTAAAAGGTAAGCCATAACCTACCTCGAAGCCGAGCAAATGCGCCATGAACCTTAAGATTTCGCCTTTCCTTTCTATAAAGTTTCAGAACGCTTTGAATCTATCAAATACGTGTTATTCATAAGAAAAAGAGTCCATAGACACCCTAATTATTTTTGTATTCCTGAATTTTTCGAATGATCCTTCGTCTTGACAAGAGGCTCCTTATATAGATAACCTCGACTATTCACTATTCATTACTTTTTAAAAGTAAACAGTATTACTTTTCCAAAAGTCGTAAAGTAAACAGTAATCAAATAGTAATCAGACAAAATACTTTTACAAAAGTCATAAAGGCTACAGTGTCCACAGTGCCTTGTCTGCTCTTTTCCGTAAAGTTGTTTTGTCGTTTAGTCTTCTGCTTTCCAAAAAGTCGTAAAGGCTGCAGTGCCTTGTCCGGTACTTTCCGTAAAGCTTTTGGCTGTTATTTGGCTAATCTGTCAATTTGTCCCGTTTTTGTTATGGTCGCTGTCATATTCTTGTCGGCCGTTCTTGTCTGTTTAATACTTTCCAGCTGTCCGGTTGATCTTTGTTAATCAATTGTGACTCAATAATCATTTTGGGCCGTGAGGCCATAATCTGTTTTTGGGCACTAAGGCCTCTTTTGTTTGGGCTTTCTGTAGTTTAAACTACATTGGGCCATATTCTTTTGGGTCTGTTATGACCTCTTTTCTGTGTTAACAGTAGTTAATCAGTTTTTTGGGTCGTGAGACCATAATCTTTGGGCCATAAGGCCATGATGGGCTTTACCGTAGTATGAAACACTACGTTGGGCCATATTCTTTTGGATCACTGTGGATCTCTTTTCCTGGGTTACCAGTGTGATAATCATTTGGGCTGTGAAGCCATAATCTTTTCAGGCCATAAGGCCTTTCTCCAGGGATTACATTGTTCCTGCAAAAATAATCAAAATTCCCTCCTTATTCAAAAGGATCAGGATGTAATCAAAATACATTTTTATTCCTTTCATAGTAATCACCTAATAATGTGATGAGTAGTCTTTGAGTAGCCAATCGACAACTCGTATACTAGTTTCTTTTCCATTTATTAGATATTTAATATAATCTATAGTCCGATAAATGCTAATCATTTTATTCACTATTACTTGTCTGACGATTATGTTGCCTTGATTATCTAGTAATTTAGATGGCTTCATTTCGTCGTAATAGAGTAATTCCTTCCAGGCTATCCTTAGTTTTTCACAAAGGATATTCCTTTCAATGATATATTGCAACCTGTCTCTATTCAGTTCTCTGATCTGTCTGAATGAAGGATAGGTTCTCATACTGACCTTTCACTGCTGCTAATCTTGAGATGTTTCCTTAGCTTGTTGTTGCATAAAACATCATGGTTAATCATGAACATAATATAATCTTGAGATATTTCCTCAGCTTGTTGCTGCATAAAATATCATAGTTAATTAGATAATCTTTGTTAGTCTTCTTGGCTATAGTCTCTTTTTGCTTAGTCATTATGGTGATACCTGCTAAGAAAATCAGCTAAAACATTTTTAGTTCCAGATATATTCTTAACAATAAAATCATAACAACAAAAGAATGATTGCCATTTCCTCCTTTTATTCAGTTCTGGTAATGGATCTATTCTGTTTGTGATGAATGCCTTCACCTGAGTATTATCAGTTCTAACAATAAACTTTACTGGTAGTAAATGGTAATGAAATCTTTTAATTCCAAATTTTACTGCCAATAATTCTTTTTCATTTATGTGATAATTCTTTTCATTTGGTTTCCATGTTCCTCCTCCGTATCCACAAATTAACATTTTTTCTTTATCAACATCTTCTTTATCATATGCTATTAGGACTGCTCCCCATCCTATGTCACTAGCATCTCTAAAGAGTTCTAATTGGTCTTGATCAGTTGGTACTCTGTGTTTTGGTAATGATTTTACCTTGTCCTTAATCTTGTTAATCGCTTGGGTATGCTCTTCTTTCCATTCAAAGGTTACATCTTTTTTAATCAAATCTTGCAATGGTTTCCTTAGGTATGGTAGATCTTTTATATGATCTGCTTTGCATAGTTAATTACCCCAAGGAACTGCTGCACTTCTTTTTTGTTTTCTAACCTTTCCTTAAAATTTTTAATCTTTGTTACCACATGTTCCTGTAATTGTATTACCTCGCTATCCACAATGTAGCCTAGGAATTCAATAGTATTCTTGAATATTTCTGATTTCTTTTCTGATAGAAGTATTCCATGTTGGTTAATTGTTTCAATGAATTGCTCTATATGTTTAATATGATCTTCTAAGCTGCTGCTGTAAACTAATATATCATCAACATATATGATACAAAAGTCTGCAAGCTTTCTAAACACTTGATCCATTCTTCTTTGAAAGATTTGCGGTGCATTTTTTAATCTCATTGGTAGTACATTCCATTCATAGTGTCCTTGAGGGGCACTAAATGCTGTTAAAGGTTTAGATTCATTAGTCAATTTAATCTGCCAAAATCCACTTTTACAGTCGAATTTGCTGAACCATTTTTTATTTCCTAATCAGTTAATGAGATTTCTTTTATAGGGTAGAAAGTATCCATCAAAAATAGTCTTTTTATTCAATTCTCGATAATCAATTACTAATCTGGCTTTTCCTCGTTTTAGCTCATTATGCTTTCTTACTAAGAAAGTTGGGCTACTATGAGGACTCTTGCTCTCCCTTATTACCTTCATTTCTAATAGTTCTTTAATCTGTATTTCAAATTCTTTTTGATCCGTTGGGCTATATCTTATGGTTTTTGTTCTAACTAAATCACTTGAGTCTATTAATTTTATTTCTCCATATATCTTTTCCTTTTCCCAAAGTTGCATTGGATTTTCTCCAAAGTTGCTTTTTAACATTCCTAAATACTTCTCTTTTAAAAGTTCTAAATTATTATGGCGTTCCATTTTAATCGTACATAATCTAATGGTATTGACTGGTAATATTCTTTTTAGTACAATCCATTTATTACAGGGGGATTGTAGACAAAATGTATTCTTATTAATCACTTGAGTTTTGAAATAATCTAGGAAGTTGTTTCCTAATAAAACTTGTTGTTTCATATTGTCTAGTTGGTATACGATTGGTATTTTGAAAATAGTTTTTCCTAATACAATTCTCATATTTTCTGCAATTATATCTAATTCTTTAGATTGCTCATTAAATCCTGATACCTTAGCTCTATGGATTCTAGATCTTTTCCATCCATGTGATTCTAATACATCTTTTCTAGCTAAGCATATGTCTGCTCCGCTATCAATGAATATCTTTTGCTTAAGCATTTTATTCGGTTTATATTCTATATGGGCTTCTATATGTATTGCTACCATTTAGTCAGGTTCATCTAATCTTCTGTTGAGTTCTTCATCTTGTTCGTATTCCTGCACTTCCTGTCTAATCTCTTCATTTCTCATAGCTTCTTCGATTAATCTAGCTATTTCTATTTGTTTCCAATGTATTTTATTCATTTGTTCTCTTATCTTTGCTAATCTCTGGGTAATCTTTCTGTACCTATCATTATAGTACATACTTCCAGTCTCATTAATCGTAGAAGTTATAATTAGTTTGTGTCTAGTATACTCTTCGCATTGTATCCAAGATTCTCTTTCTCTTATCAGCTCTCTTTTTCGTCTTTCTAATGTATTCATCTTACTCAGAGCTATCTTCACTTTCTGATTGTTGATTAATATAACTTACTTTTTCTGCTCCTGATTCTTCATCTGTTTCACTAACATAAAAGTCGTCATAATCATACCATTTATTATTATCTTCTTTAATCTGTTGTAAACTCATTATAAACTGTTCTGTATTTATGTATCTTACTCCTGCTTTCTTTAGCTTTGGGCACTTATTTGCATAGTGTCCTTTCTCATTGCAATTCCAAAGCATTTACATTCTTTAACCTTTTCTTCTTTAGTCTTGGTTTTATCTCGCTTCTATAGGGTTTACATTTCTTCTTCTTCTAAACTTTCTTTTATATCTCGAATCTATTCCTTGTATCTTGGTTATTTCTATATCTTTTAAACCTCTTTTTCTTATAAGGTTTATAATAAGATCTTTTCTTATACTTTTTATATTTATATTTCTTGTCTCTATGGTCTCCATCATACTTATCCCTGTATTTTCTATGCTTTTTATGTTTTCTATACTTCTTTTCTTTCCTTTTAGCATCGCATCCGAATATTAATCTTCTTTCTGTAAATCCACATATCTCTCTTAATCCTATTTTCTTATCTTTTTTAATCTTTTGCTGTAATCTATATTCTTCGCATTTTCTCATTAGATATGCTCTTAAGACGCGTATTCTTTCTCCTAGGGTGTTTTCCTTAGGTTCTAACTGTACGTATTCTTTTGATATCTCGACATTATATGGTATAGGTAAATGATCATAATATAGCTGTTGATAAATTATTCCTTCTTCTGGTAAAAATCTAGCTTCGTAAAAGAATTTACTAAAGCTAATCGTGTATTCTGGTAATTTGTTAATCTTACAACATCTCATATTATTCAGGTTCATAATAATCTCTGTTTTCCTTTCGCTAATACATTTTCTCGGGCTACTAACCATTTTTCGCCTAAGAATTCTCTTTTTAACAGATAAAATCAAAAATCATTAACATTGATTTCCAATCATTGCATGGCTTAAAACTTCTCCTCTTAGCTGATATGCTATTGATTCTATCCAATATGCTGCTTTTCCGATTAATGTCTTAGATATTAAATCATACATGTAATCTAGGTTTTCTGTCTGAGTGCTATTCATTAATGCTATATACATTCCTAAATTCCAGTCTGTAATTCTTCTTCCTATTTCTTGTTCATCATACACATTGTCTAATTCTAGAAAATATCCGTTATAATTTACTCCTTGGGTCATTGATCCTACAAACTCTTTAAATTCCGCTTGCTATCCTATAGGTATATGATCTGGTAATCTTGTAGTCCTTCTATTTATGACTTCTAGATTAGGGTCTATTAAGTCTTCTTCCGGATAATCATCTGCATCTTCATTAATTATATTTTCCGATTCAATTTCCGTTTCTATTGGTCCATTGTAATCATCTTCTACGTCACTATCTGGTTCTTCTTCTATTATTGCATTTACTCTTTTTCTGTGGTGTAAAGCTTCTAATATTTGGTTATTTTCTTTTATTATTTCTGTGTCTTCGGAGTTTTCTTCTTCTATGAATTCTACTACTTGTAATTCTTGGCTAGGTTGTTCATTATTATCTGTACTACTGCTACTCGAGTCAGTCTCATCACTTAATCTTATCTTTCGTACTTTTTTATTTTTATTTTTTAATTCCGCTAATTGTTCTCTCAGGATTTGTATTTCTTCTCTGAGTTCTAATACTTCTTGTTTCACTTCTTTTAATTCTTCCTTTGTTTCTCTTAGTTCTACTTTTGTTTCTTTTAGAAGAGTATTCGTATTCTTATGCTTTCTTTTATACTTTTTGTATTTGTCATACCATTCTGCATTATCGCTTGATTTTAAATTTAAATTTTCTAGTTTTAATTCATTAATATGTCGTTCTTGTTTATCCAATCTTAGATTTAGGTATTCATAAGTCGTTTTTTCTGTTTCTTTCACGGGCATCTTTACTTCTTTGAGTTTTTCTTCCTTTATAGGTTTTGATCTTATAGGCTCGTATTTATGTCTTTCCTTTTCTATGATCTCTTTACCGTGAGTTTTTAAAAACATAATCGCACTTGGCTCCATTAGAATTTTCCTTCCTTATTCAGTTTTGCTATTCCGTCTAAGGTTTCTATTACTTCTTTTGATAATCTAGGCTTTATTTTACTGATATCTACCATTATCGGTATTTTACTTCTTCTCCAAGCATCTATTGGTACTATCTCTGGTTTATGCGTAGTTGTTTTTGCTATAGTTGTTTCCTTGCTCGTACTTGCTTCTTCACTAGGTTCCTTTTGTTTACCTTTGCCTTTTTCTTCTAATAACATATTCAATTTTTCTAATATTAATTTAAATGTTGGTATTTCTGATACATTCCATAAGTTAGTCAGTTCTTCTCTAATTAACTGTTGGGTTTTATTCTGATTATCTTTTACTTCATCCATTAGTAATAATATACTTTTCATTTTTTCTTTTAATATAATCTCTTCCCATAACGCATTTATTTTTTCGTTATTACTCATAATCAGGGTTGTTTATTCGTTTCTTCCATCCGTTACCTACGTCTATCCATATCTTACTAAACTTTTCGCATTGTTTTTCCTGCTGCTCTATGTCTTTTTCTAATTTCATTTCTTTTGCGCTGTACTTTAGGTATTTTAGCTGGCTGAATATTTCTCCTGACAAGGCCGTCTTTATAGTCTTTAATTTCTGTTTCTTCTTTATTATTTTTAACTGTATGTTCATATTTTATTGATAAATCTGGTTTTACCTTGTCAAGACGAAGGATCATTCGAAAAATTCAGGAATACAAAAATTCTTAAACAATACTCTCAATGTTTAGCTAAAACACCCTTTAGTCTATAATCCGTTATCACAAAAGAACATCATAAGAATAATTGAATATCAATCCAAAGAACAACTTAAGATTAATCTTATATCAACTAAGAGTATTATAAGAACACAGATTATATACTCAAATACGCGTTATTCATAAGAAAAAGAGTCCGTAGACACCCTAATTACTATGATAATAATTCTATTCCAAAAAGTAAATCCGGAGCCCTAGTGGTCAAAACTGTTATTTTATCACAAAATCAGATTAATATAGTCAAAATAACATTCTACGAGGTTAAACAAGTTCGATAATATTCATAATGCTATACTTTAATCTGTAACCCAAAAAACGTAACCCCGAACCCCCAAGGGCAAAATTGGAATTTTTATTTCAAAATTGATTTACCCATAGCTTAATTAGTCTAAATCCAAAAACTCATTCAGAAAACCATTATCTTGATCATCAAATCCATAATTTACCACTTTTCAATTTTTTGGTTCAAAACCCCAATTTTCCCCAACTAAAATCACGACTAAAATGCAAATAAGCAGTTTCATGGAGAAATACAAAAAATAGAGGTTTGGCGTTGACCAAACCAACGACCAACCATGACCCCTAGCCCTCTTATTCTCCCTTTTCCATTGCCAACAGATCCGCCATCCATTAGCCGACGTGAGACAGCCAAGATTTGGCCGGATTCTTCACCTCTCAGGCGTTGCTCCGGTGAAAGTCATTGAAGTAATTCCGACTCTCCCTCCCACTCATTCATTATTAAACAATGAAAATATCCAAATTTGGACGATTTCTGCTTCTCCGACGGAAATCCCTATTCCTTTGGCAAACTACTGTTCTCTTACCTTCATGGTTGGACATGGAGGCTTAGGCTCGTAATTAATTTTCTGTGCTTGTTTTTATTTGGCTGGTGATGGTTGTTTATTTTCTCTGACTGTTATCCAGTGTGCTTTGTCATTGTTTCGCCAAAATTTGGCCGACACGACTGCTCTATTTTGGTGTTGCTCTACTTCACTATTGCTCTTGTTTTCGCTACCTATTAGTGCTCTAACATTGTTGCTCAAGATGATTTGAACTGATTTTGTATCATTTGAGTTTTACGGTGACTTTTGCACTGTCTCACCATTACTGTTGCTGCCTCTTCGGGATGTCGTTTCATTATTCTGCCCTATACATTTTGTTAAATTGCAAAACAATAATTAATACACTTGATTGGCCAATGCAAAAATTCCCGTCAGTTTTTTAGGCCTCCATAGTGAAAAGACAGATATTAAAATATTTCTACGCGATGACGAACGCCAAAGAAAAATAAAAGACGAGAATGCAACAACTTCATTCTTCAGCAAGATAACACGTTTAATCACCGATATTTACAACCAGAGCGGTGTTTAGCTTCTAGTGTCTTAGTGTTACGGCATACACCCTCCGAGTCAACACTAACTCAAAAATTATATATATATATATATATATATATATATATATATATATATATATATATATATATATATATGGAATCAAAGCAAGACGGAAAGTAAATATATATTACAAGTGTTCGAAAGGATAAACAAGCAGCCAATATTATAATTGTCGCAAGCTTGTTGAGTCTTGAATCTTGATAACCTGAAATCAAGAGAAACTAAATCTGGATTGTTACAACTATGGCTGAGTTGAGAGATGGCTCTCTGTCTTTAAGACAAGATTGCCCCGTATATATGCTTTTACGTTAGCAGGCAATAGTCTCCCAAGATAAAACAGCAACTAATCAATACTACAAAGCAAATAAGTTGATTCTGACGAAGAAAACAAACACGAAACGACTTGCTGAAGAATGGAAAATTTAGAGGAAAGGAAGACTGTTCTTTTATTTTGCTACTGTTTCTGTATCTTTCTTTTGATCTTCACCCTCTACCTCAAATCTGTTTCAGGCAATATATAGTGTTTAGGAGGAGGAGATGTGATTAAGAGGTGCTTTAAGAGGTGTATTCATGGGTATTCATGGCCAAAAACTTTTTGTAGTAAGTGCAAAAAGTTTCAGAAGTTTAATGTCATAAACTGTTGGCTTTCTAGATGCTGACCACCATTTCTGAAACTCCATGGACCAAACTATAAATACTAAACATTTGGGGTCCAAAAGATAATATCAGAAGTAGCCCAGCCCATGACACATGACCAGACGGGACAGGCGGCGGCGCGCGTGTGGGGCTAGCCTCGAACCTAAGCACACCTAGGTCCTTCTTCCTTCAAACACATGGGTTATCCCTTGGGGTCCTAAACCCTTATCCATTTTTTAGGCTTATAAAGAGAACAATTCTTCATTTTCCCACCGATGTAGTAGATTTTTCCCACACCATATTTTCATGCCTCAAACGCCTTACTTCGTGGACCAATATCTCTTTCATTTCTTAACAATATTTGACGACCATTAGCCCTACGGTCATCTACTCACTTAGTAGATTATGCAGTGTGAAGAGACAAAGCCTCCAACATGCAGAACCCTAGTGTTTAAGTCATTAAATATGAGTGGACGCAACCTCCTCACCAAAAGCAAATTTCCAACAATCCCCTCTTGAAAGAGATTTTGGTGCACACATAAGGTGCCTACTTTCAGCAATCTTTCAGTGAAACGATATTGCATCAGGAGAGGTAGCTTCCGCTTTGAGCGTTCCCTAGTTAAATACCACCGGACTTACTTACTGCGCGGTGAACGTGATGTCTTGAACCGTTAGTGTTTAGTGTAAGCTAAGACAATGATACCAACACAGTAACTCCCCTTATTCGTTTTCATTCTTATTGTTTTGTCCGTTGTGGCCTCGGACACACTTGGATTCTTAAGTGCGTTCATTTGAGGTGGCCTATCCTCGCACTTAAATAGGTGATCTCCTACAAGGTATCCTGCTATACCCCACTTCACAAGTGTTAGGAATCATTAAAAGTTTCCCCAATCTTAACCTCAACCATTTGAGGATCGTTAAAGGTTTAGAAGCTTAACATTTACCCAACATGCAGGTAGCACTTAATATCGCGGGAACAGCTTTGGATTCATGTTTTCTTACAGAAATCATCATCCGAAGTGCTCTTACTTCCACAGAAGTGCTCAACTTAACCTTTTACAACTTAGTTTTCCCATTGAACCAGATTCTTGGGATCTCCAGTCAGTATGGTTGGGTTACCACCGCAAAGGTTCGTATTGTTTGGATTTTAAACCCATTCCCTTAGACAAGCAGAATTCTTGATCTTCGAGTAGTCCCTTAGTTAAAGGGTCCGCTATATCCTTTGATTAGTAATCAAGGAAGTGACACCCGTGATGATCAACTGACATACGATCTTATGTCTCCAATAGATATATCTAGACGCCGTCATCCGTGACCTTTCTGAAGCTGACCGGCTAGCCACAGTGTCTAACTGCCGAAGGCACAGATTTCTCCCAATAAGAGACGTCCTTTAAGGAGTCGTGAAGTTACTCAACTTCTTCTCATGCTTTGTTTAAAGCGATAAACTCTGATTCCATCATGAATTGGCCGATGCAAGTTTTCTTAGAGGATTTTCCAAGACCTACCATACACATCCACTTATGGCTTTGGTGTTCTTCAAGTCTGATGTCCAGTTTGCATCACTGTATTCTCCCAGAACCGCTGGACATCCAGAATACCATAATCCGTAGATAAGCGAATATTTCAGATATTGTCATATCCGACTTAACGCCTTCTACCGATCATTTTTAGAATCACGGTTGAACCTTAGTTCAACTGATCTACTTTGTAAGCCAATACCAGGTCGGTTATAGTTGTAAAATACATTGAACTACATGTGACCTACGTATATCGCTCTTGGTATATGGATGCACCATGATTCCAATCAATTCTATGATTCATATCCATTGGTGGCTTCAACAAGACTGTCAACTACCTCACAAATGAGTTTGGAATTAGACTAGTCCGTTAGATGTCCTAGAAATTCCAATTCCTAAGATGTCATCTTTCATAGCTAAACTTTTATTTCAATATGACTTCCACTTTCAGACTGTTGGTTTTTCAATTGTTGGCTTTTTAAATTCAGAGTCAATATTTCTGTTGTCAAATTCATTTCACCTGAAACTTCCAGGACCAAAATAAAAGTTCAGGAAGAAGCCCAACAGTCCAACAAACCAACTCTGATCCTCCCTTTTCAACTCTCCGGTTAGAAAGGCTGTCTCAACATTCATGTCACGCAAGACTGCAATTGCCCTTGATGTTAAGCTATTCACAGGGGAGCACATGTCCAAGTAGTCGTAGGCCTTATACTCGACAGTAGATCCATCTATTTTGTACTCAATTTGTGTATCCACTTTTACAACCCAAAGGTTCTTTTTTCGGAGGAAGGTCAACCATTACACAAGTATGGTTCTTTTCCCGGAGGAAGGTCAACCATTTCACATAAGCAACACTTCTGGAGATGACAATTCTTTGTTAATTGTCCATGGTTCGTTTTCAACCATACAAGCTAGAAGGCCTGGAACAAGTCTTTGTCCCCTCTTTGCTCCGTCTCGATTCAACATCTAGAATCCCTGAGTTTTGTAGATCTGGAACATTAAATTCGGATAGTCCAAGCAACTTCTTAGTCCTGTAGCTCGGAACATCTGGTTCCGGACAATCAGGCACTCGCGGGTTCTTGTTAACCTCGAGCAATTACTTCTTTTTCCTTCTCAAGGAAAGTTATCTTCAAGAATTCAGCATTCTTTGACACCAAGAGGTGATAAGCACTACTATTATTTGCAGATCTAGTGGATATGCAATTTACTGTCTTAGGTCCAACTTGACCTGTTTCGGTACTCCAACCTCTACCAAGCCACCCCACATCCCAACATTTGTAGGTGGTAGGTGGGATCATTTCCATGTTTCACATGGAGGGTTACCCTTATCCTTATGCGTAGTTCTGTTGAGAATCGCATTAGCAGTAAGGATCGCCTTGCCCCACATATTTTGGGCATACGGCTTTGCGCTTGGCTAACACCATTAGACTGAGGTGAGTAATGAGCAGTCGTTTTGATCAATGATGTTTCACATTCTCCCCCTCTATCACTATTGACCACCATTCCTGAAACTCCATGGAACAAACTGTAAATACTAAATATTTGGGGTCCAAAAGATAATATCAGAAGTAGCCCAGTAGCCCATGACCCATGACCAGACGGGACGGGCGGCGGCGCGCGTGTGGGGCTAGCCTCGAACCCAAGCACACCTAGGTCCTCCCTCCTTCAAACACATGGGTTATCCCTTGAGGTCTCAAACCCTTATCCATTTTTTAGGCTTATAAAGAGAACAATTCTTCTTTTTCCCACCGATGTGGTAGATTTGTCCCACACCATATTTTCATGCTTCAAACACCTTACTTCGTGGACCAATATCTCTTTCACTTCTTAACGAAATTTGACGATCCTTGGCCCTACGGTCATCTACTCACTTAGTAGATTATGCACGTGTGAAGAGACAAAGCCTCCTATATGCGGAACCCTAGTGTTTAAGTCATTAAATTTGAGTGGACGCAACCTCCCCACCAAAGGCAAATTTCCAACAATACAATTATTTGTTTAGTTATACCAATATTTATAATGTCATGTTTACTAACATTTTACTTTCGTTGAAGGCACTAACATAATAATTCAATGGTGCTAACATAATTTGTTATTTACGCTAACATATTCTTTGTTATTATGAGCATTATTTTTTACTAATGTTATATTTTTATTTATACTAACATTACTTTTATCTTATACTAACATTACTTTATTCGTTTGCTAACATTATATTTTTATTTATACTAACATTATTTTTATATTCATACTAACATTACTTTTATCGTATACTAACTTTATGTTTATATTTTTACTAACATTATTTTTATACTAATATACTAACATTATTTTTATTTACACTAACATTATTCATACTGACATTATTTCATTTAAATCATTCTTTCATTTTTTGTAAACGTTACACTGTTTTTAGCCATAAAATGTTTAAACCCGTCGGTAATCTTTTTTGTGGATTTCTTGGAGTGCTTAACACCTTCCCAAATCATCAGAACCATTACCCTCTCTCTGGATTTAAAAAATAAGGTTTCATAATACCTTTTCAAAATGGTTTCCTAATTCTGTAATGTCACGACCCAATTTACCAAGCCATGATGGTGCTAACTCCCACGAGTTAGTAAGCCAATCAGAATCAAATTATCCTAGTTATTTAGAGAAATCAATTACGAAATAATAAAGTAAAACACTTTTCAAGACATCAATGCAACCTTAATATAGAAAAATAGGAAGAGTACATTAATTTCCCTAAAATATGGTGTCAGTAGTACAAAACTAACTGAGAAATACAAGTCTGGGAATATATCCCTAAATACATAACTACCTGGAAATGAAAACACAAAAACAAGAAATAAGGAAGAAGAATTTGGTGCCACGGATCTGCCATGTAGCTCACCCCGAACCCTATGAATAGATCCTCAATTGGCTGAGTAGCCGCGAAGTCCACTAAAACTAAGAATAACCTTTGCACATAAAAAGGTGCAGTAAGTGTTGCGTGAGTACGGGAAACAACGTGTACTCAGCGGCATCGTCAACCGACCCTATCTTAAATGGAGATGCGAGTTGTCCTTCCGGTCACTACTTCCACACTAACCGACATTGGTTCGCCATTACAACAATAATTATCAGTTCACTTAAATCATGAGATTAAGCCTAGATTGTAGCATCTAGCTCCTCAAGTCTGATAAGGTATTCACATAGTCAAATCAATAAAGTTTAATCAATAATATGGGCACCAAACAAACAAAATGTAATGGGATGATGTGAAATGCAATGCAATACAAGACCTTTCTTTCTCATCTTCGGTACACACACGTTCAAATTCTATGAATCGTGACCCATGAGGGACTCGCGGGGTCTATATACCAGCACGGATCATGTTCCATGTGCTCATACGGATGATCTCCACGCACTATCAATAATCAATGTCACGTCACTCTATCCAGAACTATTTTCCCTCAGACCCACATCTATACCTGCAAATGTGCATGCATGAGAAAACATATGAAGCATGAATATGACATGCGCAATCATACGAAGTCAAAATATGCAATAAATATTCAATCTTTAGTCTCACATTTCCTACCTTTAGTCAATATCCGGCTCATAATATATGTCTCTGGGCACTATTAGGCTCACAATACCTTGTCTATAGCCAATTCGGCTCATATACAACTAATCACTCCGTCTTGAAATATTTTCCCTTTGACCTATATAGATATCCGCAAATGTGTATGCATGAGATACCATATAAAGCATGAATATGACATGCAAAATAATAAGACGCCAAAATATGCAATACAAATCCAATCTTTAATCAATACAGGCCATTAAGATCCGACCTTAAACCATTTACACAATAAAGACTCGATCTTTAGTTTTTCTTTTCTATTTTTAAAAATGAGCATTATGAGTGATGGGAACACACAGTCACATATAAGACATGCAAATAATCATGAGATAGAAACGAGCTTCATACCCCAATCACAGATCCATATGATCATATTATTCTATCAGCCAGTGTCCAAAGCATGCCATTCCCTATTCAATTTAAAAGGTGCTAGTACCCATAACATGTTACCGGTACCCCATACAAGTGTTCGTCACCTCATAAGTATCGGGACCCCCTTATTAACCAAATTACACCCTCTTATTTAGTTTATTAGACCAACCATAACGCTTTAGATAAGGTACAAGATCTCAACTAGCCTGGAAATAGGAACCCAAGAATCACCACAACGTTTTGCCTTTTCGTACCACCTCAGAAAGGTGACAATCTATTCAAATATGGATAGTACATCAACACACGATTCTAACGACACCCATATTGCTATTCAAAACTTTCGCACCCAAAAAGTCACCAAAAAATAGGATCCCAAGCCTCGAAGGGCAAAACGGATTATTTTTTTTCAAAATCAGTTTACACAATATCTATAGAGCCTAGATATAAAAAGTCATCCAAATATAACATCAATTTCATGATCAATTGAAGAAATTCCTTTTTGTTCAAGCCTATGGTTCATTTTCCCCAAAATTTTCAATCTAATTCACGATATCTAACATGAAATCCCTTAATAATCGATAAAATGATAATAAGAGAGTGATTAGGAACTTACCCAAGTGAAGAACCTTGAAAATCCTCTTAAAACCCCCTCCAAACTGAGACCCCAAGCTCAAAATATGAAAATGAAATGAGCTAAGTCGAAATAGGGACTTAAATATCTCTGCCCAACAGTCTTCGCAAATGTAGGCATATTTTCGCAAATGCGAGCTCACAGCCGACCTGGCCCATCCGCAAAAGCATATATTTTCCTCACAAATGCGGTGCTCGTAGATGCGATTCATTCCTTGCAAAAGTGGCATGTGGCAATTGCGAGCCCAGCATCGCAATTGCTTGACATCAGAAGCCAAAATACGAGCAACTCCAAATTTCACTCAAACTTCGAATCAACCCCGAAACTCATCCGGGACCTCATGGAAACAAACCAAATATGCAAAACACTCCTAAAACATGCAACAGACTTGCTCGCACACTGAAAATACTCATACGAGATCGTCTTGACCCGTTGTTGACTATGGTCAACTCTAATTCTCTTAATTAGCTAAAATTCCAACCAATAGTCCAAAATGCACCCAAGTCCCTCAAAAATCGAACCAATAGATCGACTAAGTCACAAAAGACATTACGGATCTAATGGAATCGACGAAACTTTAAAAAAGACTCAAATGCCCTCAATGTTGACTTTAGTCAACTAAAACACTTTTCTTAACTTAAGAACTTCTCAAACTCGACAAAATCACTCGAATCTCACCCAAATCACTCGGGACTCATTCTACCCATTCTCCTAAGTCAAAAATCACGTTACGGAGCTAGCAAAACCATTGAAATTTGATTCCGAGTGTGTTTTTCCAAAAGAACTCTTAGTCAAACTTTTCAAACTTAAAACTTTTAAAACTCAAAACTTAGGTTTTCTTCCGTTATTTTCATTTGATTGCCTCGGGGATTGCACCACTCATCCCCTCACATCAAATACATCAAAACAAAGATAGAGAAAAGGTCAATTAATCAAAATGACCTGAAGGGTTATTACACGTAAAAATTAGATGACGACTTTATTTTCAAACAAATAGCCAATATATTGGTACGTTCTTACCGCAAGGTTAAAAAGGAATAGTAACAGGGGCTAATGCGACAATTTTTACTATTGCTACGATTATTATCGGGCTTCGCAATGGATAATATTTGTCTATTGCAACATATATTATAGAGTTACTGCAATAATTTTATAAAATATACATAAATTGATCACGAGAAGAGAATATTCATAACCAAAAGTAATAATTCAAGGTCAGGTAATATCCATAAAAGCGAAATATTGTCTGGCCATTTAAAAGGTTAGACACACAACTTATCAATTTTCAAAAATAAACATATTCCTTGAACATGCGTAAAATTTTAATAACATCAATCCAATCCCCCTAAGTCATGTCTTCACCGTTTTCTTCCCCTTTTTCAATTTCACTACCTACAAATAATAATACAAAATGATTTAGCCAAAGATAGAAATAATTTTTAAGACATGAATTTTTAAGACTAAAATTGTTGGAATGTTACAAATAAAGGACAGGAATTTTTAAACTAAAATTGTTGGGATGTAATATAGTCTATAAAGTTTTCATATTTATTTACAATTCAAAATTATTTACTTTCATAGACTAAATGACCAGGATAATGGAATATTATTGATGTCAGACAGTTCTAGGTTCTCTACTTGATTCAAGCGTACCAATTATTAGAGATTACTCATAAATATTTGCTTCTAATAGGAGGAATCCTTCCGATCTCCTAATGTTAGCATACAATGACATTTTGGGAATACTAAACTAAAATACCAAAATAAGCACCTTAATCCAAAATAATCACAAGGAAAGACATCAACAATTCTATGTTATATACAATACCGATATAGAAAACCAACAACATACAGAAGAACAAACAAATGAAGATTCCAATTATATAGAAAATAATAACCACTTCAGATTTACTTATATCTTAACAAGCCTCACTGATAAAACCAACAGTCCATCAAAACTGAAATCTGTGGTTCAATCTTTAATTATTTTTACAAAATCACATATCAAAAGTAATAAGAGGTTGAGAGAAAAATTAGGTTGGATCAAAATTAAATTAAATATTTCATTAAAGAAAATTCATAATACTAATAAACCATCAGTTTACACAGATTTTACCATTAGCACCATCAGATTTACACCATAAACAGTCTAAGTTATCTCAACCTTAACACAGTAACAAGTAGATAAAAAGAAAATCCTAAACTATACTCAAGGACGGAACAAGCATAACTAAGTCCTTACAAATTTCAGCACCTACATTTGTATGTCCCTTTATTTGGTTATAGAGTTCACAGAAAAACGAAAACCGAAAACCGAAAACTAAGACAGGAAGAATGATTTACCAAAAAAATAAAACAGGAAGAATATGGTAGCCAAGGAGAAATTCTAATATAGTTTATCATTAATATTAAATGATCACATCAGTAACTAACTCGGATATTTTATTTGAATGGTATTTCCTACAATGGTTATAACTAGCTAAACAGTTCTAACTAAATCATCACAAGAAGTATCAAACTCATGAATATGTTAATAATGCTACAATCAATTGTCAAAGCTTACTATTTAAAAATTCAAAAAACCCGAGTAGCATCCTCTTATTAACCTAACATTGATTATCATTCAATCCAATTAAAATTATATATCTATTGCATGAACAACTTATTACAGAATTTACAAAGATGTATATTATTTATACTTCTACGTATCTCTAACACCAGAGTCACATAGTGGACTTACGAACTCATCTTCATCCACTCATCGTTAACCTCCAAATATTCTCTCCTAGCTCTAATTGCAATAGGTTGACACAATATATGATTATATTAGTCTCTTAAATTCAAGGTAAAACAACAAATATAAGCACCATTTTTTCTTCTCTTTTTTTTTTCTCTACTTCTTAACTTCTTTTCTTCTTCTTTTTTCTACTTCTTATCTTCTTTTCTTTCTTTTCTTCTTTCTTTTCTTTTTTTTTTTCATTTATTGTTTTCCAAATCATACTATTTTTTCTTTTCTTTTCACCAAAATCTGATTTCATATTTAATTATAACTCTTTTTTATTTTTTTATCTCATTATTTCTTGTTTTTTTTTTTATTCTTTTTTTATTTTGTATCTCCATAATCTAATTTCATTCACTTTTTTGCTATTTTTATTTATTCTTCTTTGTTAATTTTTGGAGATTTTTATATACTTTTTTCTTCTTGTAGGTAGTTGAGTATCGTCACACTTATCTTTCCATACTAGAAGTCATAGTATTACTCTGGTAGTTTCCTGCCCTTCGTTTTTTATTGCTATTTGTTGTTTCTTGTCCTTTGACTATTACTTTAGTATCTTGGTTTATTCGTTATTTTTTTCATCCTGCCTTGAATTGCTTGTACTTATGTTGAGGGTCTACTGGAAACAACCTCCCTACCCTCTCAAGGTAGGGGTAAGGTCAGCGTACATTCTACCCTCTGCAAATCCCACTTTGTGGGATTTCATTGGGTCTGTTGTTGTTGTTGTTGTTCTAATTTCATTTTTTTCAAATTACCTTGCAAGCGCTACATCTATATGGAAAGCCCATGTCGCCTTCGTCTCCCATTGTAGTCGCCTTCGTTTTTTCTTTATTTCCTATTTTTTTTGTCATAATCTAATTCTACACATCTTTTGGCTCCTTTTATTTTTCCTTGTTCTATTTTTTTTATATCAATGAAAGGATAACCGATATATTGTCTTTTTTTCTATATCTCAAAAAATAATTTATTCTATAATATAGTATATAAAATCATTAGCGGTTGAAGTATACTGTTGCAGTATATTATGATACCCACATGGTATATATTATATAGTGATAGAGTACCATACAGGACTGCAGGTTCATTTCTTCAAGAAAAAAAAACAGTCCTCTATGATACGAACCTGATATATATTATATACTAACAGTGTATCATAGAGGACTGATTCATCCCTTCAAGAAAAACACAACTCGATACTCTATGATATCCAATGATAAACATCATTGTAATGACTCATTCGATCGTTTTAGGCTTCTTATCTTATTTTGACCAAAATACCCTTCTTGTAGCCTCTTATCGATGGTCATGGCTTGCGGGGATGGGTGACATGATTCCTAAGGTGAATTGTATGAGTTTTCGAAAAAATAAACTTAAAGTTAGAAAGTTTTAGGTTTTGAAATGGAAATAGTTGACTAAAAGTTGACTTTTGGATAAATGTGTTCATTTTCAAATTTCATCAATTTCGTTAGGTTTGGGACGTCATTTATGACTTAGTCGAGTCTTTGGTTCGGGTCCCAAGGCATTCGAATGTGTTTTGGATACTTTATTTGCTAAGTTTGAGTTTTGAGAAAATTAGAGGTAATTTGTGAAAAAATGTGTCGTAACAAAGTCAGATCGGTATTTGAGTGCCCGAGCAAGTCCGTAGCGTGGTTTATACTCAAGTAGCATATTTGGTTAGTGTTCTTAGGGTTTTGAATGAATTTCAGGTGTCGTGTCAGAAGTCCTCTTGTGAGGACTTGCATATTAGTTGTTGGTTCTGGTGTAACCGCACTTGCGGAGCTGCTACTGTGAAAGTTGATCCGAAAATGCAAGATTTTGCAAGGACGGGGAGGGTCATTTCAATGAAGATTAATGCGCAGGTGCAAGGTTGCATCTACAGATTCTTTCCCTCTCCATCACCTTTTGCCGTCTTAAGTGAGGACTGTTCCTGCGGCCATTTTTCTACAGATGTAAGGCCGCTTCTATGTGGAATGGTCTGCAGAAGCAGAGATTGCTGAATCATAATCCCTTAAAATCCCCAAGTTCGATTTTAGACTTAATTTCTCATCTTCTTCTAAGTACTAAGCTCATTTTGGAGAGATTCAAGAGGGATTCAATTATTTCACCTTGAGGGTAAGATTCTAACCTTAAATTATTTATTTAACCATATTTCCTTCCATTTATTTATATATTAAAACATGATTTATGGGTAGGAGATTTAGGGTTTGGCCCCAATATTTAAGAGAGACTTTTTCATAAAATTGAATGACAAGATCTAGGCTTTTTACATTGATCCTTTTGGATTTAGATTATCTAATCCATGGATAAACTATTTCTAAGCTTGAATTTCCAATTCAATCTATGATTCTTGATATAAGATTTAGGATTTTCCATAGTTGGAGTTTTTTTATAATTAATAAAATTAAAGGCCTAATTGTGATTAGTTTTCCATCAAATTTAAGATTATGACTATCTAGACTTTGGGTAACATGTTTCTAAACCATATTTATGATATTTACCCTTATGGGTTCGGGATTGCTTTTGAGTTGTGTCTTTGGGTTTCATTTGGAAGCTTAGCATTATAGGTGTCGTTAGAGTTGTATTTTGATGTAGAACTTATAATATCTAGACTTTGATCGTTCGAAAGAACTCAAAGGGTAAAATATTGGCGTGAGGGTTCGTGACACTCGCTCGACATTGAGGTAGGTCGTGGTTTACTTTCTAGACTCCAATAGATAAGCATGTATAGTTTATAGTTATTTATAGGTATTTGAATGTGATGGGGGTCCCACCTTAGTGAATGTGATGAGCACTTGGGGTGTGTACCAGTGTATATTCTTAGGTAGTTAGAATGTCGGGGAAACATGTGAGCCTTCGGGTGTGGTGATAAATTCGACTTAGGTTGGTATGACAACTGTTTATGTGGGCTATGATAGTTATGATTGAACTTATAGTTGTGTGAATTATCTTATCTCATCGCTCTGCGTCTCATAACAATGGAAAGTTGATTATTGAAAGTCTTGTGGAATTGTTGATATTTAAGGCACATGATTATTCATCTCATACTTTCATACTAATTATTTTACATGTTGCACGCATACACCCATTTATACAAATAGCGTGATTGAGATGGATCTTGCTATGCGGATCTGGTCCGATGAGAGTAAAAAAAGAGGTAAAAATGATACTTGATATGAGATGACTCGATATGAGACGACTTGATAAGTGATGACATGAGTATGATATAATGCTCTACCAGTCTGAGAAATCATGTCGGTTGATTGTGAGCGGTATATGAACTTATGAGTCCCCTATGGGTCATGGCTATGTGACAAAGTTCAGTAGCATGTGTATACCAGGTTTATTGGTCATTGCACTGCATTCATACATTCATTCATCATCATTCTTTTACTTTTTATGTGGTCTGTTCCTACCTGATTATCAATGTTCTTTAGGATTGTGAGTGTTAGACAAAAAGAAAGTTGAATTGACAATTATCGTGGAATAGACTCAATTTTTATGTGTTCTACGTGTTTTTATGTTGTTGTCGGTCTATAATACCTACCGAGATACGTTGTGTACTCAGACTATATTTACTATATCTTCTATTTGAATGCAGGTACAACTCCTTGTTCCAATTCTGGGCCTCATGGCTGATTCCCGAGGCGATCCTTTGGTGGTTTCAGGGTGAACCATCCATCCTATCAGCAACCCTGGATCTCCCTCTATCCTATTTGATGTCTTTTACTTTCATTCCAGATAGTTGTATTACTATAGAAATTCTAATTATATAATAATTATTTAGATGCTCTTGTATAAGTTTAGACCAGGTTTTGGGGTTGTAATGCTCTTAGTAAATTCCGCACTTATGACTTATATTATTTATGGCAAGACAATTTTAAGTATTAATATGTTGTTCAATTCTGATCTTATATTTTTGAAATTGATTAAAGATTTTTTGCGCCTATCAGGGGATAGTGTATGTGCCATCATGATCCGTGAAATGGGTCATGACAATCATATACTAACAGAGTATCATGGATGAATGACCCACATGATATACTATATACTGAGAAGATATCATAGAGGACCGACTCATTCTTTAAAAAAAAGAGCTTAATCATCTATGACACTCACATGGTGTATATATCATATACTGATAGGGTATCAGAGAGATTAGTTCATTCGTACAAGAAAAAAATAATGCAATATTCTATGATACTCACATGATATATATAATATAGTGACATAGTATAATACAAGATTGATTCATTCTTTCAAAATACTACTCAGTCTTCTATGATACCCACATGGTATATCATATACCGATAAAGTATCATAAAGGGCTGTCAGTTCATTCCTTCAAGAAAAATATTCAGTCATTTATGATACCAAGTTGGTATATATCATATACTGATAGACAGGGTATCAGAGATAGCATATTTCTTCCTTATAAAAATACTACTTAGTCATCTATGATGTCCACATGGTATATATCATATAACGACATAGTATCACAAAAAACTCGTTCATTTCGTCAAAAGAAAACACTCCTCAATCATTTATAATACTTACATGGTATATATATATATATATATATATATATATATATATATATATATATATATATGTTGACAAAGTTATCATAAATGACTTGTTCATTCCTTCAAACAAGAGCTCAGTCATCTATGATACCAACCTGATATATATCATATACTAATAGGGCATCATAGAGGACTAGTTCATTCCTTTAAAAAAAATCAGAAATTTAATCCTCTATGATACCCGCAAACCACTTCTTGGTCCTATATGATACCCACATGATATATATCATGTATTGACAGGGTAACATAAAGAACCAATTCAGTCCTTCAAAAAAAAACTCCTCAGTATTTTATAATACACACATAGTATTAATCATATACTTACATTTTATCATAAATGACATGTTCATTCCTTCGAAAAAGATTTTATAAAAAAATACAACAAACAAAATTTAATCTTATTTTGATATTTTAAGTTTTATATAATTTTATCAAGATAATATAAAAAATAGAGTCATATATATATATATATATATATATATATATATATATATATATATATATGTTTTCATTTCCAAAAGAGAAAAAAATTAAAGACATATATTATCTATTAATTTAGGTTTTAATAAATTAGCTCGTAACTTTAGTATTTTCTTAATTATTTCTTTTGTATTCTAATTGTTTAATTTTTTTTATATTATTATTAGTCTAAATATAATTAGTTAATACTTTGATCTTTGTATTTTATTTTATTTTTGAAAAGAAAAATAAAAAGACAAAGCAAAAAACAGAAATGACGTAATAGAAATAAATGAAAATAACTACACACACAAGAGCGTTGGGCAAAAAAGAGTAGTGGCCCATCATGGGAAACACATGACTACCGCCTAAATCCATTTACATGACATCTCGTGTAATTTATTTTTGCTCTATGAACATTTCGTGTAAATAATTTATGGAGGGACATTTATGTGTAAATAATTTGTCCATTGTGAGCATTTTGTGTTATTTTGGCATAATTTTTCATGTTGAAATGGGCCTAAGAATTCTCGCTCTCAAATTGGTGAACCATCACTTTAAGTCCACCAGATTTTGGGCCACCCCAACACTCACCTCCTGGATCCATCTCTAGAACCTTCGATTTCCTTCTTTACCTTCATATCTTTCCCCAAAACTCAGCACTCGGTTCTCTTCTTTCTTCATTACTAATAGCATTTATTTTCTGTCTTCATTCTTAATTAAATAATCCCATTCACCCCTTTTTCCTCTTTCAAAAATGTCCGACAACATCGATGAACAAGAAAGTCACATAAACCAGCAAACCCAAGAACAAGCAGAGCAAACAGAATCAATCGAAAAACATGAGGCAGAAGATTCAAGCCAGAAGAAGCCGATGAACATTTCGTTCAGTATTTGGCCACCAACACAACGGACCCGTGACGCCGTTATTAATCGGCTCATCGAAACCCTATCAACCCCTTCTATACTCTCCAAGCGATACGGCACATTTCCCCACGATGAGGCATCCGAGACTGCCAAGATTATAGAGGAGGAGGCCTTCGCCGCTGCTGGATCCTCTGCCTCCGGCGATGGTGAGGGTATTGAGATCCTTCAGCTTTACTCTAAGGAGATAAGCAAGCGCATGCTTGACGTCGTTAAGTCCAGATCTGCTGCCGTTACTGATACCCCTTCTTCCGAGGCTGAGACTAAACCATCGGAAAATGCACCCTCTTCTGCTTCCGTTGAAAATGAATCTTGAATTTGCGTATCAAGGGTCCTGTTAAATTGAACTACTTTAATGAGTTATCTTTGTGCTGTGTGTGGACTATTTACATCTTTATATATAAATGTTAGATCTGAGAACATTGTCATTTACTATGGCTTTCTTCAGAAACTGCAAACATATATTGGGCCTCTTACTTTTGGAGAACCTCTATTTGCTTCAAAAGTATCTTATTTATAGACAATGAATGTTTTGAACGGGAATGGTTAGAGGGGGTCATATAGTTGGCTCCAACTAAGATTGCGATTGAGGCATAATTGATTTATTTATATGATTTTTGTTATATTTGATGCAAATATGTCTGTATTAGCTTGCAATTGACCTGATGGAGATGATATTTATTTTAATCTCAAGTTTTATGTCATGTTAGCAACTTTAGACTAGAGAACTTGGAAAAGCAAATCGTTTATAAGCAAGTATGATTCTGGGCGCGAATAAAGAGGCATACTTAGAGATGATTCATATGACCAACTTCAGGATTGATTGAGACTTATTAGTTGGTTGATTGATTATTCATCTGATCTTGTACATTTAACTCATATATCTGTTGATTAGAGTGTGATTGTCTGATTGACAAGATTATATTTTCCTGAAAAGTGGGGGATGATTTCTGTCTATCTCCAGTTCTCTGTTATGTTTAATTTCATCATTTTGTTCTTCTGCTCCTCTCTGTTATGCTTTTCAACATCTAAGTTTTTTAGAAATCCTGTGTTGGTGGAATGTATGATCTGTTCCTTATGTTAACCTTTGTCACACAAACAGGTATATCTAGGTCCATGATAAGTAGGATCCATCCTATCTTTGTATATTAAGGTGGTATGTACTTGTCAAGATGAAGAGATCTTAAGTAACGATAGGAAATTCAAAAGAACTAGCACTTTGTTTCTTCAGGTTGAACTATACATACAATCTCGAACACGACATTCTTGTAGTAATATCCTGGTGGACTTATGTTGTTGTAGCTCAGAGATAAAATTTTCTGTTAATCTTCTTGCGGCTACCAGAACAGTGACCAGATCACAAGTGTTGGAAGTCAACATGAGGATTACAGAGTGAACTATTAGTTTGGGCAACTTAAATATGTCTTGAAGAAAAACAGCTTGCTTATTTCTCTTGCCTGAAAAGGAGGTCTTGAATGCACTTAGCATGTGTTCCTACCTTTGTTTCTTATTTGGAGTGCACGATCACAATGTGTCCCCATGTATTCTTATTAATGTTTTATTATATTTTCCAATTATTACCAGCTCTGAGGTTGGTCTCTGGATGGATGAACATTGAACACAGACGAAAAGTGAGTCTGTAATCACCGTCTTGCCAAAAGTAAGTTTTAGTCACAGTTGGCTCAAACTTGTTAATTAAGATGACTGTACAGAGCAAAGTAAAAGATGTTGAAGGGAGAACGATCTGAGCAAAATATGGTAAGTAATAAGTAGGTGGGAGCTCTACAGAAAGCACTAGTGTTTCATTGCTCGAGCGAAGCATGTTCATTTCAATATGTCTAAGATGTAGTCTTTAGTTTACGCATTATGTATTCATTCCTACTTTGTATACCAATGTTGGTGACTAGATTTTAACTCTCTTCAATTATACCTGAGACAGAAGGAAGCAAATATTGTTTCATATCTGCTAATTCATTTCATATTTGTATGTTTGACGTGTACAATTTGAGACAATTTGTTTCCAAGTGCTGATTGGATATACTTTGCTGACGTACGAGTTGATATGATGTGGTAGGATACTTATTGTATGAGTTCTTAAGGAAACACAATGTATACTCATTTTTCGAACTCATGCTTGTTTTGAGAAAAACCTATGAACACGGAGATAGACAAAACTTGATTCTCTGATCTGAATACTTTGAAGGTCAAGATTAAGCTTTCATTGTCACAAGGAATAGTTGCCAATGTTTGGGTCATGGACATTAATCTGTGATTGCTTCCCACAATTTCTGCAGCTGTTCATCACGGATTAAAGTGATAAACTCGAGGGTCTTGTCATTTGAATTGAATATGATGAAGCTCAAAATCTGGGACGAAAGGTTGTCTAGATTGAGGGTTCGCATGTTGCACTTTAGAACTTTACCAATTTCCCTAATACCTAACCAACATGCTCGAAGCCAAAAAGAAGAGAGCTGCTGCCTTGGGTTGTGATGTACAAATGCTAATACATTGGCTTGAGGATTTGCACTGAGGCTCTTCAGTATGCTTTAGGGGGTATCCAATGCAGGTTTTCTAGTGTATTACTCCCTCCGTTTCAATTTGTTTTTCTTAGTTACTATTTGGACAGTCCAAGCATATTTTCTTTCGTCATTATTTTTTCAAATACCTTTGAAATATTTTGAATTGTCAACTATTGTTATTTATGTAAATTTTATTTTGAAAAAAATGGAGATTCATCATCCGAATTCACACCGAACACCATTAGTTAGTTTGACCCGTATTTTGAATCGAGCCAAATAACTTGAAACAGAGGGAGTATGAGATTTTGATTATAGAGTTTTTTCCAGTTTAGGAGTTGAGACTAGTCTAAATTACGTAAAGACGGTTGATGGGCATTGCTCATTATTCTATTAATCATTTCATATAATAATTTATATATGTGGTCCTGTTGAAATATGGCAACAGACCAGTGTGTATGAGTTAAAAAGTGGCCCCTTCTATCCCATTTTAACTGTTATATTAACTCTTTTCATGCCCATTAAAAAAACTAGTACATAGAAGTTATACTTTACTAAGTTATCCATATTTAATAAAGATAGATTAGTTTTCCCTCTCAAGTACTGTGCATACTTCTTTAATTTTAAGGATATAGTTGGAAATAATTGTTTACTTTTGTCTTAAATTATTAAAGTGATAATTATTTTGGGACAAATTTTTTAATCTAAAACGTTAGGACAAAGGGAGTAGGGAATTTGATAGCGCTGTCCAACGGAGCGGGGCGGGGCTGGCCGGGGAGTGTCCCGGTGGGACGCCCGACCACGGGGGAGGGTCGGGAATCGGGTTCCGGCTAGCCTGGCGGGCCCGGATAGGCGCGACGTGAAGAGGTCGCATCCCGTCCCACATCCTGTCGGTAGAGGGACCGGGATTAGGGGGGACGGGTCGGGATCGGAATTTGAGCTTCTTTTTTTTTTTGCCACTTAATTTTTAAAAATAATATATATAAACACTTCAACAATTGAACAAAATAGTGTAATAAAAACATCCAAGGTTGTTTTTGTGCCTCTTATATTATTTAATAAAAATATAATTTTTTGGTAATACAATTTTAAAATTGCAACTTTGTGTGTCAAAAGTTGCAAATCACATAGTTAAATTACATTTTAAAAATTACATATTTAATCATATTTCTAATTTTCTCACAATGTCTTAAGGATCTTCGGTTGGAAATGGAATTTGTAGGTCAAATTGTTCGACGTCGCTTCATGTTCCCTCAGACAAGATTTCGTTGTAGTTGTGGTCTTCTTCTTCGTTGATCTCCGGTTGACCGCACCTTCTACGCTCCGCTCGAATTCAATCTCTGAAAAGAACTGCAATCTCCAATGCGTCTCCCACCAATGAATGACTGTGCTCTCCTATTTGAAATCTTCCAGCAGAAAAAATGCTTTCAGACGCTGTTGATGAGGCTTGAATGTTCAAAACATCTCGGTCCATCTTTGCTAGTGTTGGAAATGTATTCCCATTCTGCCTCCGGTATTTCAGCAAGTCCTCATGTCCTTCATCATTGACAATTAATTTGTACGGTACAACACCCTGCAAAACATAAACATCAAATTCGCTAACTTGTGAAGAAGTTGAACCACTAAACATTTTATTTCTAAGGTCTTGAATACTAGCAGCAGAAACCGCATGTTTTTTATAAGGTTGCAGCGAAGTAGTAGAAGATAGTATAGAAGCCGGTTGATTATTTGCACTTTGTTGTTGGTAATACATATATATTTGTTTGCATTTAGTGTGTATGCTAGACGTAACTTCTTCTTTAGTTGGTTTGTGAGTTGGTTCTTCAGTTGGGTCTGTTGGAAGTACTTCTATACATTCATAAATCATTTCTATTAGTGTTTACAACCATATACTTTAATAGTCGGATTTAATATCGCACCAATAATGTAAATAGTGGAAATAGAAAATTATAAGTTGATTTTTGCATATATTCATTAAGTAACAAAAATATTAGAGCTATATAAAATAACATATTTGAAATAGTAGGATAATAAATATCGAAAAATTCTTTAGTAGCTTGAAAACATTTCTCTAGAAATCCATTAAGTTCTAAAAAAAATTCAATCGTTATCTACAAGCATATCTCTTGGATTTTTATTATGGACGTTAAATAATAAAGTTATAGGTTGTCTATAATTGTAAGCAACAAATAATTGTTCATACATAGAATTTCACCTAGTCGAAACTTCTTTTGTAATTTTTTTATAAGGTAATCCACAATCATGACAAAATTTATATTCTTTGCGTCTTTGTGTTTTATTACAATTTAAAAATAATTTTTATAGCAAATTGTATTTTTTCAAGAATGCTTTCAAAAAGTTTTAGGTCATCCTTTACAACTAAGTTATAAATATATGACGCACATCTTATATGAAAATGATAATGAAAACATGGAGTTAATCGAACTTTTAAAAGTTTTATAGCATAATCATTAGAAGAAACATTATATAATGTAATAGTCATAATTTTATCATTTATTCCATAATAATCACAAATTTCATTAATATTTTGTGTAATAAAACTTCCAGTGTGCCTATCATCAATATATCTATATGTTAAAATACGTTTTTGCAGAGACCAATTTTGATATCCAATGACATGTTACCGTTAAATAATCATTACCGTTAGTACAACGACCTATGTCAGAAGTGATAGCCACTTTGCCTTTAAAAGGATACAATGCATAACGTAAATATTGTTGATATTCACTTGCAAATTTAAAAACATCCCTTCTAACAGTTGATCTAGGAAAATCATTAAAAGCAGGATTATATGTTTCTCGAATGTAATGAATAAAACCAGAAGAAGAAGGAAATGAAAAAGGCAAACCCTCCACTGCAACTAACTTTGCCATATTTTCCCTATCTTTGTTTTTATCATATTTAGGACAAAAAATTTCCCCGTCATCGGGTTAATTTGACCCTGCACTAGGTTGGGGACACTATGTGAACCTTGTCCCGACTCAGATGGCATTGACACACCCAATTTTTTAGCTTGATATTCATTCCACCTAGCTGTGTGCTCACCTTGTACATGTTTCAATAAACCTCCCGTCCCACCTTGACATTTTCCGATTTTAAATTTATAAACATTTTTACAAATTTTACATCTAGCTAGTTGATTATCTTGGTCCCTATCAAAAAAATGCCATGCACCTGATTTTAATTTTCGTTGTGTGGGGCCTCGACTAATAATAGGGGGAATAAAAGGCATTCCAATTTCAGTTTCTGGCTGAGACTCAGTCTGAGCCTGAGGTTGAGGTGCACTAGTGGGTGTGTCATCTAAATTAAAGTTTGGTTTATTTACCTCATCATCTAATGGTATATTATTAAAAAAAGCAGTTTCATCTATATTAGTGAAATCAATGAAATCATCGGGACTAGGAATAGGATTACTAGACGAAGTACCCAGCCGTTGTTACTAGAGATGGCAGTGGATTCAGAACCCGATCCGGTGGATCCAGATCCATTTTATAGGATATGGATCTTCAAAATTTGGACCCGACGGATCCGGATCGGACCCAGATCCATTTCTGATGGATCGGATCTGGATATGGATCTTGTATTTGAGATCCGTATCCGGTTCAGATCCGACCCGTGGATCCATTTTTTATTAAATATATTCATAACCTAGAATGTAATTTCATAAGTATTTTCTTAAAATTGCTAAGCACATCCTTGCAAGTTTAATTCTCAAAAAAAGTTTAATTTATCCCCGCGTTAACTCAAAAATCAAAAAATAAAGAGGTAACTTCGATAATAAAATCAATGTTATATTAGTGAATGACTAACATCTCCATAGACAAGTAGTTAAAATTATATTCACTTCATTTGTGAAGATTCTAAGCACATGAAAGTTCTGCATTGTGGAAATACTAGTCAGCATTTTTCACAACTATTGTCATTGTCCAACATTTTCAATTAATAGCTCACAATCAAAACGAGACAACGAACAAAATATCTCATATGAACATTTCAAAATTGAAACACAATAAACTGTTAGCTAAGTAAAAATAGTTTGTTAGTTAAAAAAAAAAATCTTAGCAAGACAATTTTTTTTACATGTGGATCCAGATCCGATCCGTGGACCCGGTGGATCCGATGGATCCAGATTCGGATATGATTTTTATGGACCCGACGGATCTGGATCCGGATCTGAATTCAGGTATGAAAAACGGATATGGATCTGGATCTAGTAGGATCCGGTCCAGATCCGATTCGTTGCCATCCCTAGTTGTTACCCCTACCAGAAGAAGCCTTACCCTTACCTTTTATTATACCTCTTAATCCTTCCATTATAATTATGCAAATAAATAATTAAAGATAATGAAATTAAGTGTGGTAATTAAAATAAAGTAACAATAATAATTTAAAGAAGGAACGAATGTACCAAACGCCGACGTAACGTCGACGTGTGATGGAGGTTGAAAGTTGAAACTTTGCTCGATGGATGATCCTCAAGCTAGTTGCCAACTTCACTCCCAATTTTTAACTTTGATATAATATTTAATAGTAGGAAGATTTGTAGAATTGTAGAGAGATAAATTGAGAGATGGTAGGAAGATTTGTGAGAAAAATGAAAAGGAAAATGAGGTATTTATAGTTGAGAAATAGGGTTAAAGTGTAAATATATTAACTTAGGGGTTAAAAATAAATATTAAGGGGGTAGGAGGGTTTATGGGGTGGGCAAAAATGATCGTTATAGCCGTTGCACAACGGCCAAAATCAAAATTTGGTCATTGCTGCAACGGTTGTTTTTGTAAAGGGAGAAGGGGACTGGCGGGGCGGGGCGGGGCGGGGCGGGTGGGGGGCGGGACGGGGTTGGGATGGGGGCGGGTCGGGGCGGGATCGGGACGGGCGTGATGAGCCCAAGCCCCGTCCCGAGTTTGAACCCCGACAATTTTTTTTAGGGGGATCGGGACAGGGCGGGCCGGGTAGCGGGTCGGGATCGGGCCGACCCTGCCCACTGGACAGGCCTAGTATTTGAAACTTGCATTTAGCTCCTCTTCTGCCCAGACAGAAGAGGCTTTCCGTCCCTTTGAGGTTTGAGCGAGCTGTTTTTCTTTATTTGAGTGCTTCTTTCGCAATCCAAATTCATGCTACCTTCCAACATCTTTCAGCAAATGAATCAGTACGCGTCAGTTAAGTGTCTTTATTAGCTCATTATTGTGTTTCTGCTATTGATGAGATCACTGTCTCACGGTTTGGCCTTGGATCAAGCGACGCAATTCAATTATACCATGGGTAGCTCTCCATTCAACTTTTTTCGTTGTTGCCAATAAGTTTAATTCCTTTGTTGTGTAATTTCCTTTTCAAACTTATTTGTAAGACCTACTTTTGATATTAGCACTGCATTTGTATATTTATCCGTTCTGAAACCATTTCCAGGGCCGATGATCGTTGGAAATTTTGTTACAATTTACCAACAGTTTGGATAATGCTTGTTAGGAAAAGTAAATCATATTAGATAAGTGGATGCTGTGTTGACAAATTAACAAACACTTTACTTCCCAATCTTCATGTTGACTACCAGAGATTGTGATTTGGCCATTATTTTGATAATCGAAAGAATACATCTTAGCACGGTACCATACTATAACTAAATTCCAGCAAGATACTACAAAATATGTTCTCTTCAACATATACTTTCATATGCAACTCAACCTAACCGAAACAAAGTATTCCTTCTATTAGGGAGTACGATGTGCTTTAAAAAAAGGAAAAAAAGAAAAATAGTAATCAAAGTCAAAGAGAAACCCTGGATGTATGTCGTATAGCTAGCTATTTCTGTTCTAAAAGCCTAGCTCAAAACCGATTTGTTGCACCTTTGTGCAAGAAGATAGGTTCCTACCAAAGCTCCCGAACTTGGCAAGATTCAATCAATCTGGCAAATAGTGGTATGATTAAGCAGTTAACGATGGCCAGGACCTCTCTCGCTAGGTCCAGGATTAGTCCTCGTGAAATATGAGACGTTCCTCGTCGAACGACGTCTCCTACCATACGAAGAAACATCCAGAGGAGCCATGCCATTGACCGTTGGGTTTGCTCTGGCACCAGCTGCCGCAGCGGAAACCTGCGTTAGGAGCCTGCCATGCACAGCATTATATTGTGCACCAATTAAGTATAGAAATACAAACATGAAATAAGTGTTCTTCATTATTGTTGAAAAGTTCTCTCCCCTCATTTCTACGGTTCTATGAACAACTTTTTTTTGTTTTTCCTGTAATTGTTTTTTTGTTTTTCCTCGCTTTAAAGTTGCTTGTTTTGATGTCTATAGATATTTATGCTAAGGAATTTGGTTGTAAGAGGGTGGTGGAGCGATTTCTAAGTGGAACATGTCAAAGTGTTTAACCCAAAATGAAACGGTGTGTTCAATCAAAGTAGATATGCTTTTATCGGTTACAGTAACTATTTTTTCAACCAGACGTATATAAGTAGTACTCTTAATGTACACCCACCAAGTTGATTTTTGCCCATTCAAAGATGAAAATGGAAAACCAAGTATCCAATCTTTGCGCACAGAGAAATATGATACCGAAAAGGTACTTCATGATATTCAAAGCTTGTTAAAAGAAAAAGTCTTTGTGAGTGGAGTACTTCACTATTACTTGGAATGGTTTTGATTGATTCGTTAGATGCAGCTTTAACTCAAGCCAAAATTGAAAACAATGTACTAATATATCCGATTAGATATTGTTTACCGCTAAAAATGATTTTTAGAATAACAATTAAATTTGCTGATTAAAGACAAGTAAACCGTATTGGATCACAAATTCTTTTTTTAGAAAAAGGTAAAAAATATTTCTCTATCTTATTTTATTAGCTAATTTTATCTCATATTAGTAATTATGGACAAAAATACTCTGCCGTCTACAAAGTTAACTCTTATACCACTATTTGAATGAAAAATCCAAATCCTCTTAAATTACTCTATCTTAAAATTTTTTATCCAATCCCTTCCGTGTTCATTCCGACCCAGCTACCCACCAACTAAAACCCAAACCATGTTAAATGCACATGGAAGGTGACTCACTTTCGTATCTCCCTTCTTCTTCCCTCCACTTACCATTACCAGCTCTGCCGCCGTTTCCTCCATTACCGTCGCCGACAATAGCTTCCTCACAAACTTTCCCTTCATCTGTTTCCTCCCAACACCGTCAGCTCATGAATTGAAAAATTCAGATAAATAATTTCTAATTGAAATTGAAGAACACTCAAAGTCAAAATCTATTCATTCCAGCAATTTTGAATTTTGAAATTTTAAGATCATAATAGGATGTCCATGCATTATAAAACTAACGTTACCCTTAAAGTACAAATTTCCATTTCCCTACAAGATTCAATGGTATTAAAAAAAAGATTCAATGGTACAGAAGCTTTCAGAAACAGAGAAAACAAAAATAAGGTGAAATGGAGAACAAGACTGTACCTGTTGATTGATGGAATCATGGGGATCAAAAGCAACTCAAATTAAATAAGGCAATGCATATCAATAATCAGATAAATAATTTCTAATTGTAATTGAAGAACACTCAAAGTCAAAATCTATTAATTCCAGCAATTTTGAAATTTTAAGATCATAATAGAATGTCCATTAATTATAAAACTAACGTTACCCTTAAAGGTCGAAATTTCCATTTTCCCACAAGATTCAATGGTATTAAAAAAAAAGAATCAATGGTACAGAAGCTTTCAGAAACAGAGGAAACAAAAATAAGGTGAAATGGGGAACAAGACTGTACCTGTTGATTGATGGAATCATGGGGATCAAAAGCAACTCAAAATTGAATAAGGCAATGCATATCAATAACAATTACTTCATTCAAGATAAATAAATTTTCATTACTCTTATGAGAAGTCTACAAATGAGTCTCTTAGGAGTCGGAAGAAAATTGGTGAAAACATACAAAACTATGCAACTAACCATTTGAATAACTAGGACCGTGTTCTTCTTCTTCTTCGGTTCTATTTTAGAAACTTTTGACATTGTGAACCAATTAACTCGAGGATGTTAGGTAGTTGGAATTTATTCTATTTGGAAGAAGAGTGCGGGTCGGATTTAATTGGGGATCGGTTTAAAACGGGTAAGTTTTTTGAAAATCGAGTAATTTAAGAGGATTTGGAGCTTTTCATTCAAACAGGGGTATACGTGTTAACTTTGTAGATGGCAGGGGTATTGCTAGATTTGGTGTAGAAGCTATATTTCGAGTTATCCAGAGCTCAAATAATTTAATTTTCTCCCATGAACTATTTGTGTCAATGGATTAGTTCGATAAAAAACTTGAGTTAATGGGTGTAAACCGAAAAAGGATGGTAAAGATGGCTAATAAAATAAAGTCGAGGAGTAAGTAAATAACATAAAATAAAGTAGAGGAGTAAGTAAATAACATAAAATAAAGTAGAGGAGTAAGTAAATAACATAAAATAAAGAGACAATAGTTAGAAATATGGGGAGAGGCTTGTGGTATTTCTTGGAGCTCAACAATGAAGTTAGGGTTACAAATATGAATAATGAGATGTATGTTCCTTCTCCTGGAAGGTATATTTATTTACACAAATTCTAGACTTTCAATATGAAATTACAAGCGAAATGACTAGTCTAGTTGTGAAAGGTGTTAGGAGTCGAGATTGACAGACATGAGAGGGAGTTGTTGAGAATGCGCTCCAGCTATGAAAGGAGTTGAGACTAGAGGAAGGCAGGCTTCGCGTCCACGACTACATTATTCACTTGACCCTAGAGTGCCATGTTTCCTGTCGGGATGGCGTCGGCCTAAGATATCCCTAGGATGGCAATTCGAGGACATTTGCAAGTTGCATCCAAGAGTTCTTTTATCAGCTGAATGGGGTTGAGTTAGCGACCCTACGTGTTGTCTTCTAAGTGGTCCACCTAACAATCCCAGATTTCACCCCATACAGATAGTCCTCCACTTTTGGAATACTTGATCAACTATGCCCGGGAAATGGAGGAGTAAATTTTTGGTGGGAACGTAATTCAAACATCTGTTGACAGTTCAGGAACAAGACGTGCATCAATGCCATATTTATTTCCCTTGAATCTCATTCGGTGGCGTCTCTTCAGCGAAACTGTTGGGACACGTACGTTTTATGACTAGGCACGACACTACGGTTACCTTCTGGAATGATTAGTCTTCCCCTATTTAAGCAAATGTCGCCTTTGGCGAAAGGCCATCTTTCTTCTCCTTGTTCATTGCTTACTTATAGAAAAATATAATTTTCTATTATTCAAAAGTTTTCTTTATTTTCTTAAACTTCATGTCGAGTCATACTAAGACAAACAGATTGAAACGAATGAAGTATAAAATCTCAATGATTGTTTTTCAGTGAAATTGGTTCTAACCAGAAATTCAGTTAGAGATTTGTATTATAGGGTTTAAAGACAAGTGAGTTGTATCCGATCTGGAAAACTCCTTAACAAGTCCGATTATAAATGAAATAAATATGTAAGGTAGATTGATAAGGCAAAAATAATAAATAAGCTAAGATTCAAGACAAATAATAGGTAAAATAGACAAACGGATCTTCGAGTATATTGCTTTGAAAGAGAAATAATGTTAGGGTTACAAAGTGAGCAAGATGACGGAGTTTCTTCCTTCCTAAGATATACATATATAATGCAAGACTAGGCTATTTTGACCCTAAAAGTTGTGATGACGTGACCCTGTTGAAGTCCAATAGCCCACGCGCATCGCGACGCTCTGATAGAGATTGATAAACGTGACATGAGTTGGTGGGAATGAAGAACAGTTGTAGGGCATCACCGGGTCATCTGAGCCTCTGGATACGTTGATTCTCCCAGATGCGCTTTTCACCCAATACAAATAGTCCCTCACTTTTCGGGCCATTCATTCCATGAGCTTGGGAAGTGGAAGAGTCGGTTGGTTTTTGAACTTTTTGTGGGAGCACAATGGAAACGTCACCACTTTTCCCATGATTAGACATTTTATCAGGGAGACATTTAATGCATCTCTTCACCCATTTGGCGACACCCTTTCAGAGACACCGTTTGACGTTTTCTGACTAGACACGCTGCTTCACTTTCTAAGACTAATGATTACTTTATCTGGTTATTTAAGAGGGCGAGCCCTACTTCTTTTCCTCATTCTAGCTCTTAATCTTCTTCTTTCGCACACCCAATTCTCTATCTACTCAATCTGTACTTAAATAATGTTTTCTTCATCCACTTCAACTTCTTCTTCCTTCGACCTTATCCTCACTAGTATACTAGAACAACTAGGCGGTACCTCTGCGGTGTCCACTCGCCATTGAGTTACGACTTCTTCTGTTACCTAAGCAATAGACTTGGGTTCCACAGCGGCTGATATCATCCCGACCAACATCAATTATAAGAGAGATTTCTGCGCCAATTTCCAATATGAGTTCGTCGAGGGGATAACCTCTATGATAGACGAGTCCACAATCCCCCAGGTTTGCATTGACTGTCAATCGAGACCTGAGGCTGAAATATTGCCTCCTCCTGTCAATGCTAGCATTACCCGACATGTCCCGGGTATGTCGATGATTTACACCTATCATTTCACCATCGGGTTTGGCTTGTCCGTTCATGAGGTCTATGAGGCCTTCTGTCACCGTTATGGTGTCTATTTGGGGGTAATTGTCTCCCTAAACATAGAGCGTGGTCTGTTGTTTGCAGTTCCTAGCAGAACTTGAAAACCTTCCCTTTACTTTGGATCATATGATCCATATTTACTCCCCCGCATATTTCATGGGTGAATGATAAATCTTGCTTTTCGAGGATCTCGGGGTCTTATTACCAACACCGAGGATGATCATGATCGGGGTTGGTGTGATCAGTTCATAATGATATATACTAGCCGCCTTCACAACGCCGCCCTTGGTCCTCTTACAGAGTAGTGTAACAGTGCCCGTAAGTATCCATCTCCTTTCTTTCTGTGTTATCTCCGAGCATTATTTCTAACATATGCATTTTATGTTATTCTAACATCCCTGGTCCAATCAAAACCATTGCCTGATATCTTCGACTGGGTAATGAGCATGTTGTGCGCCTTTCAGAACATCGAGAGGACCCCGAGGGGCATTTCTAACGATCGGTGGAAGGGCAAAAACTATGGTACATTCTAATTTTTTCTCTCTATCTCTTTGCCAATTGTATCTTCTTGGTATGATTTTGACTTCTTTTATATCTGCAATGCATTCTTGCTTGAGGGGTTTCTTCTAAGAAGGCACCTTTTTAGGAGGAAGCCTGGGCTCATATTTCCCAGGCAACTGCAGAGACAAGGAGCAACAGGAAGCATGGGATCCCAAATGATGTTGGGGCATCTTCCTCCAGGGGAATCAGTTCGGATGCGAGAATGCGTCACCGATTCAATGAATACTGGAGGGAGGCAATGCAGGGGGTGGTTGATAGTGGGGATGATGATGAAGGGGCTGCTAAGGCATGAGATACAAAGGTCCCATTTACCGAGGCCGTTGCGGGTCTGGGAGTTAGTAAGGACCAACCTGGGAGTGTGGGTGGAGGTGAGACTCCACATAATAATGCGGCGCTGGCCCTTCAGTTCCGCCACTACCTATTGTTAGCTTGATCTTGGCTTGGAGTCTTTCATGTCCCACCTGGCGGATATGTTTCTTTAGGTAAGCCAAATTCTTTTTATCTTTCCATGTTTGCTTTTCCGGAGTAAGCATATGTACTAAGATTGCGTATTTGATATTTTCTAGGGTCATGCTACCCCTTTCTCTACTATTGAGCTGTTCAGGAGCATGCCTTGAGAGGTTGACGGAGGAGAATCAGCCCATTCGGGATGATCTTGCTCTGCAATGCTTGGAGAATAAGGGTCTTCAAGCCTTGAAGGCCACTCTAGGGATACAATAGGAGGAGGCTAAGGTAGATTTTGCAGCAAGGGAGGATACCTTCCGGCACATGAATACAACTCACCAATTATTGCAGAAGAGGTTAGACCAGGTGGAGGCTGAGCGTAATCCTGCTCAAGGATGAGTGCAAACACTTGAGGCTTCCCGTGCCCGACTCAAGTCTTGCAACCAGCGCCTGATGCTTCATCGGGCTGCTGAAAGAAAAAGGGCCACATTACTCCTGGACTATGCTGTTCTCCATACCCGCCATGAGGTTTTGTAAGGTATTGATTAATGATGGATTGGCGTCTTTTCAGTTGATGCGGTGGTGGTCCTAGGTGATGCCGAGGCAGATATGGATGAACTCCATAATGAAAGGCCTTCTTCCTTCGATGCCTCTGTTGGTTCCTCGAGCGGTGAAGATTCTACCGTCTACTTAGCTATGTGAAATTGTTGTTGTCCTATGTGCCCTTTCTGGATATTTGTTATTTCGGCTTGCATGCCATTTTTGCTAGATATAGTTTTTGGGCTTGTGTGCTCTTTTGACTTTTGTTTTGAGCCTTTGTGCTCTATTTTGTTAAATTTCCAAGGCCCGTGTGCCCTCAAGTATTTTTATGCGAGCCTTTGTGCTCTCCTTGTTTCCCGTTTGATGATAATTATTAGTTTTCTTCCGACCTTGGCTTCTTGTTTCTACGAGTTGACATGTGCTTTGTTTTGGAAACAATTGTAATCATAAATGACCTGTTGGATTTTTATTTTGCACTTAACCATCGAGGCGTGACGACTATTCCTGTCTACCAGAACTATGCTAATATTTGAATATTCAATGTTTAAGTTAAGGTATGATTACCAGTGCACACTTGTTTTATTTTCTCATTTTGTGTTTGAGGTCATCATTCCTAACCCAATCCGAGAATATCACTTGTAAAAACACTTTTGCGATATTGGGAATTAAACATCCAATTTGCAATAAATGAGGGCCCTTTGATTTCGGTGCTGATGGGAAGGACGTCTCGACCCCATTTAATGGCACAAAAGTTCATGGAACTTGCACGCTTGGAGGCTCTATGGCTGTGTCATGAGTTAGAAGTGGTTTGTGGAGCCGTGTGGCTTTCGAGTCTGGTTTCCCCCCAGATATTTTTAAATGTCAAGTAAAGGATGCCTTGACAACAATAATTGAGAATAAGTGGAGATTCTTATTTCATTTTTAAGATTCTGAGGGATGACTCGTCCTATTGATACATAATCCCCTCTGGGGGTTTTACAAAACTTTCATAAGATGACAACAAAAAGAAACTCGAAGAGTGTAGTGACTGCCAGCAGTCCCAGTCTATGCGAGTACGTACTCAAGGAGATCTCATGTTTTGACAACCTTGCCATTTTGTATGGATGTACTCTTCTCCCTCCGCACTCGAATGAGAGGTCCCGATGAGACTAGTATCGGGTTACAACTCGGTATGATATGTGCGGTATACTTTTGAATTATTCCCTAGTTAAAAACATTGCCAGGAAAACCCATTGATAAAAACTTGGCCAAGAAAACGAGTGCAACGCATATCTTTAATTTTCCCTTGGTGATAAAGAGATCGCATTGCCAGGGGCAGTCCCTGTTAGGGAGAGAAAGAAAGTTAACCAAAGGTAAATGGTGTAAAATCTTATGGACATACTTGTCATGCTTTCAAAGGTAAAAAAAATTCTAGTGGCTGACGTTCTAGCTATTCTTCAGCTCCTTTCCGTGTTCATCTTTGATCCGGTATGATCTTTTTCCTGCAATCCCTACTATCTAGTACAGACCCTCATAGCTTGCCTGCACGGGGATCCTGGGTCGCTAGCGTGACCTTCCAGAGGACGTAGTCTCCGATTTTGAAATATCTCAAATTTGTTTTCCTATTGAAATACCTCTTAATTTTCTGCTGCCAGGGCCAGCTCTCTGCGTTCTTCCAATAGTTCCAATCCTACTTCCATATCATAATTAATAGATTCTTCTGTGGTCTGGGTGTATGAGGTTGGGTTCCTCAATCTCCATGGGTATCAGGTCTTCAGTCCCGTATACCATGGAAAATGGGATCTCCCCGATGCTTGTCTTGGCCATTGTTCTCTAGGCCCACAGGACTCCCGGTAGTTCTTCCGGCCAGTTACCTTTGGTATCCTCTAAGTTTTTCTTAATGTTTTGGATCAACATTTTGTTGGTTGGTTTGGCTTGCACATTCACGCACGGATGGTACTGCGAAGAGGTGATTCTCTTGATATCCAATCCTTTCGGGAATTTGGTAACCTTTGCTCCTACGAAATGTCTACCGTTGTCATAAGCTATCTCTTTCGGCACATTGAATCGATAGATGATGTGATCCCAGATGAAGTCTATTAACTCTTCTTCCGAACCTTTTTGTATGCTAGCCTCGACCAATTTCGAGAAATAGTCTACTAAGACTAGCAAAAACCTCACCTTTCCCACGGCTCTCGGTAGCGGTCCTAGGATATCCATTCCTCATTTGAGGAATATCCACAGGGCCACCGCCAGGTTAAGTGGTTCGGTGGGCTGATGCACCATAGGGGAGTTCCGTTGGCATTTGTCACACTTTTGGACACATGCTTTGGTAGTTTTCTCCATTCGAGACTAATAGTATCTAGCCTTTACTACCTTCTTAACCAACGAGTTATACCCGAAATGGTTTCCTCAACTACCTTCATGTATTTCCTTATTCACATACTCAACTTTTGTTGGTCCTAAGCATTTGTCTAGGGGGCCAGGGTAAGATCTCTAATACAGTTCTCCTTCGTGCATACAATATCATGCAACTTTGATTCTTAAGGCTCGTGTTGCCTTGCTGTCTTTGGGAAGGGTCCCATTTTGCAAATAGTTAATGATATCATTCCGCAAGTCCTACCTAAAACTGGTGAAATTTACTTCTTGCAGTCTAGGATCCAGGACAGAATGCAGGATGTGGACTTTCGATTCCGATTCCCTCCTAGTTGCTCCAGACGAACAACCCAAGTTATCCAGAGCATCCACTTCACTATTAATTTCTTGAGGAATCTGCATAACCTTCCTCTGTCTGAAGCAAGCCAACAAAGTTGTGACTTTGTTTTAGTACTCCTGTATCCGGCTTACTTTGGCCTCGTATTTGCTGAGGATTTGATTGAGAACTAGCTGGGAGTCTCTTTTTAGCTCTATATTTTCAGCTCCGAGCCCTCGGGCTAGCTACAAACATGCAATTGCGACCTTATACTCGACCTCATTGTTAGGCAAAGATATACATTTAATAGCTTGCCTAATGGTTGTCCTCGATGGGGTAACCAAAACAATCCCTAACCCGATACCTTTTACGTTTGCGGCCCCGTCTATGTACAGGACCCACTCCCCAAAAGTAATCTCGATTTCCTGGACTGCATCCTTTTGGGCACAGGGTATCATACCCAAACTGTAGTCAACCCTTAAAGAGTCGATAAGTATTATCATACCCGCATATTTTGATCGACCAATTTGCCAATCTTTCCGAGAGTTCAGGCTTGTGCAAGATATTCCTTAGGAGGAAGGTTGTTACCACATATACGGGGTGGCACTAAAAGTATGGCCTCAGTTTTCAGGTCGCGGCTGCCAGAGCCAGAGCTAGAGCTAATTTTTCAACGTGGGGGTAATGGGTTTCAGCCTTAGATAGGGCTTTGCTAGTATAATAGACATGCAATTATGTACCTTTTTCTTTTAGGAAAAGCACAACACTTACCGCGGTCTCAGAGACAGCCAAGTAAATCAGCAAGGGTTCTCCTACCTCCGATCATGCGAGCAGTGATAGATTTGTTAAGTACATCTTCAAGTCCCTTAGCGCCTGTTGACATTCCGGGGCCTATTTGAAGTCTTTTTTCTTATTTTTCAGCACGCTGGAGATTTTTGGCATTGCTCGGATGATCTTGATATGAATCTCCCTAGTACAATTATTCTTCCAATCAACTATGTACTTCTCGGGCGTTATTAAGCATGTATGATATTTGTTCAATCGCTTAGATATGGTCCGGGTTGGCCTCGATTCCTCTATTTTATACTATGAAACCCAAGAACTTCCCCGAAAATGCACTTCTCCGGATTCAGCTTATGGTTATACTTGCGGAGAATATCGAACGTTTCCTACAAATGTCTTATGTGTTCCTCTATTTTCAGGAACTTAACGATTATGTCATCTAAATAAACCTCCACACTTCGACCTAACTAATGTTGGAACATCTGTTTCGTCAGTTGGTGAAAGGTGGTCCCTGCATTTTTTAGGCCGAAAGGCATGACATTATAACAATAGGTTCCGTGCTCCATGATGAACGAAGTATTTTCTTGGTCCTTTGGGTCCAACCATATTTGGTCAAACCGTGAGAAAATATCTAGGAAACTGAGCAACTCATACTCGGCAACCACTTCGACAACCTTGTCCAGACGGGGCATGGGGTACGAGTTCCTCAGACATGCCTTTTCGTTTAAATCTAAGCACATTTGGAAAGTATAAGAATTTTTAGGGAGTACTACCATATTGGCTAGCCAATCAGGATACTTCACCTCTCGAACTACTCCCAAATTGACGAGCCGATCCACTTCTTCATTAACGAATTGGCTATGTTCAGTTGTCACCAGACACATTTTTTGCTTAATAGGCTGACAGTCTGGGTTTACACTCAGCTTATGAATGGCTAACTCTAGGGGAACACCTATAACATCCAGCCCCGACCAAGTGAAGCTACTCATGTTATTTGTTAAAAGTTTATGTAATTTTCCACGGAACTCGGAATCCAGACCCGATCCTAGGTATACCTATTCCTTAGGATGATCCGGGTGGCAAGAGGTCAGCTTAAGATCCTATGTCGTGGTCCTCCCTACGTCTGATTCTTCAGGCGTGATGAATACTCTGGGTATTCGGTCCGAAAGCTCCTCCGAGGGTAGATGTTTTATTTGCTCTCCTTTGTGTCCAACCTCTAGCTTGATACCAGAGTCAAACACTTGTAATTGCTAGTTGTCGCTTTCCGCCTGTTCGTCCTTTGCAATAATGAGGGTCATATTCACCTAATCAGGCTCTGAATCTCCTCGGATTTCAGTGATCCCCCTCGGTGTAAGGAATTTCAGGACATGGTGGAAAGTAGAAGTCACAGCTTTCATGGCGTGCAACCAAGGTCTCTAGACCACTAGGTCGTAGGGAATTTCCCCCACTAGGACGTCAAACAAGGCCTTAAAAAAGATCCCTCCCACATTTGTGGTTAGCTCGGTTTTCCCCTGGGTTGTCTCGCTATACAAGTTGATTCAGTTAAGATCTTGATCACCGGGAACACCCATTTGGTCAGTCGCATATGTTTGAGAATGTAGAGTTGCACTATGTTTACAGCGCTACCTGGATCGACAAGCACACATTTAACGTTAAAATTAAATATTTGGATATATATTACAGTGCATCAATGCACAGGCCCTCGATACTTTTCTCATCCATTCCGCTGAATGTAATGGGGTCTTTGAGATCATCTCTTTCCCCTTTTCTAGAGGGGTAAGGTTCGTCGACTCGCGGCCTTTGAGACACCGCTCTAACTATTTCCCCTTCGGTGATCATGTTGATCACGCCTGGTCTTTGCATCTGGTATGCCTGGTTCTGGCTCTACCTTCCCCGCATCTATTACGGAAGTCTCGAGTTTTTTGATACCTTCCGGGTTATCTGACGGGTGGTCATCCGGCGCTGCCCTGGATAAGGTGTTTATGAGCTTTTCCATGCGCTCCATCATTGCACTGTTAGATGCAAAGACCGCTGCCAACACCATTTTCGAAAGAGATCTTTCTTCTTCAACATTCTCTCCACCTTAGAGTGTGGGTGTCTCTTTCATTTCTTGAAGTAACGCCCTTTGGGCCGTATCTCCCTGCTTTCCTCCGAGTGACTTTGTTCTTTTTCCTCATTTGGGAGGTTGTTGGGACTTCCCCCTGGGGGTGTTATTACCTCTTCCCTTTCTTTTCGTGCGTCCCACCCCGGGTGGTTCTCTCTGTTAGAGCTCCGCAGATCTGTTGGTCATGACCCTTGCAGGTCTCTTGTTTGGAGTGGAGTGCTGCTCCCCGAGGTGCTATGAGTTTGCTCAGCCATGACCAAGAGTTATACAATGGTTTGGTTATGTAGTAGAGTAAGTTTGAGAGTATCGGGAGACGAATCAAGATAACACCACAACTGTCTATCCCCACAGACGACGCCAAACCATTTTCCGGTGAAATCGGTTCTAACCAGAAATCTAGTTAGAGATTTATGTTATAGGGTTTAAGTACAAGTGAGTTGTATCCGATCCGGAAAACTCCTTAACGAGTCCGGTTACAAATGAAATAAATGTTTAAGGCAAATTGAAGAGGCAAAAATAATAAATAAGCTAAGATTCAAGACAAATAATAAGAAAAATGGACAAATGGATCTTCGAGTATATTGCTTTGAGAGAGAAATAATGTTAGGGTTACAAAGTGAGCAAGATGATGGAGTTGCTTCCTTCCTAAGATTTACATATATAATGCAAGACTAGGCTATTTTGACTCTACAAGTTGTGATGACATGACTTTGCTGACGTCCTATAATCCACGTGCACCGCAGTGCTCTGATCGAGACTGACAGACGTGACCCGAGTTGATGAAAATGAGAAATAATTGTAGGGCATCACCGAGTGGAGGAAAACAAATTGGAAAACAAAGATTAAGTCCTATGATGAAAAATAAACAAAAGAAATTGGAATATGTAATTCCATACCGTCTAGGGATCCGGAGCATTCTCATCAAAGATTAACTTCTTCTTCTCGACGGCTAGTTTTTTTTTTTCTATTTGGAATAAGGTAAAGTTTCAGTATGCACTATTTGAGAATTTGGGAGCATCTTGATCAACTAAATCAGATAAACTTACGCATGGATTGAAGAATGGTCAAGTTGTGAGTGCTCGTTTGGTAGTTAATAAAAACACCTCTTATTCATGTATTAATATCTTGCATAATTTATACCATGTTTGGTAGCTAGTAAAGAGATACCTTATTCATATATTAATTTTTGCATACTTATACCATGTTTGGTAGCTAGTTAGGAAGTAAGTTATTAATGTATAAATTAGTACGACGTTTGGTTTACAATTTAGAAACCCACATAACTAATACATGTATAAGTTATGATGGAATCTATGTATTATTTTATGTGGGGTAGAAGATGGAATAACTAATACGTGAATAATTAATACATGAATAAAAGATTGAAATGACAATATTACACTTATCACTTCTCACTTAAATACTTTCCTTTCTAAAAAATATTTTAATATAGTATTTTAAAATTTTGTAAAGAAATTATACTATTTTAAGTTTAATTGTAATTTATATTTAAAAGTATATAACATTTATTAACTTTAATATAACAAACCAACATCTAAAGAAATAATTTGTGCATAAGTAAACCATGCATATGTAATACCTGCATTATTAATGCCTGCTTTATTAATACCTGTTTAACTAATACTTGTATTATTAATACATATATTAATAATACCTGCATAACTAATACCTACATTACTAATTTCTATATTACTAATACGGCATAATACTAACCAACTATCAAACGATCCCTGACATTTTGAGTACCAAGCGTTAGGAGTAATTCTTTTTCTCCCTCTTTCTATGGTACGGTTTGATGGGATTGTCTGTAAGGGTTAGTTTTTTCCTCTAGTAGGGTATTTAAAATTTTAAATTAATAAGGAGAGTATTTTAGTAATTTAATTTTTGATTTAATGGCTTCCCATTTTTAATATAATAAATTTTTGGACACGTGACGTTACACGTGTATTTCATATCAATAAGTTCAAACATTTTAAAATTGAAAAAATATTGCTTAAACATGTGTATGATGTACAACAGATAGTTCGAGGAAAAAAAAAAGAAGCTCAAAATGATAAATGATAAGCTTATTCGACTGACTTGATCGTTTCAAGATAATAGATAAGTCAAGCTGATAGATAATCTGAACTTGCAAAACTACTAATTTTTTTGGACATGTGCGATGTAAGTTTATTTTGTGTCAATTATTATAAAATGTATATTGTGTCAGTTATTATAGAACTTAATTACCAAATTGTAGCGCATACAAATTTTAGATTGCCAAAAAGAAATTGGAAAATCAAACCCCTAATTAAAGTGGAGCATGCGAACTTAACGATTGAAAAACATTACTACAATCTTGTCACTATCCTCTAATAGTGTAAGCCGTCTTCGAGGGCATGCCGACCCTCTTTTAGTGGTTGCAATGCCTTTTTAAAGGGTTAAAAAGTTCGTCAAAAGATTAAATAAGAAACAACATTAATAATTATAACCTTATTTTTCGAACAAAAGTCAGAATTTCAAGAAATCTAAAATACCAACTGATAAAGCAAACATTTGACTTTTTTTTTATATCTTTGCCCATATGACCAAAATAAAATTTCGTCAGTCCACTTGCCAAGATATATACTTACAATATCAAAGAATTATACACGTAATCAAATCTCATTAAGAATTATGAAAATTGAATCAAAGTAGTACAAAAAGGAAGAAGAAAACATGATGAGTCACCAGACCCAAAGAACCTCCTATACAGATTAACAAATCTGGAGCTGCAACATATATAAAGATTATAGTTAGAAAGTTTACTACACCTATATATACTTAAAAGGGAATAGACTGATAAGAAATAACCTTTCCTATATCTCTATTCTCTGTTAATTGCAAATGTAGATTAGATAAATTATATAACCACACAAAGTCTGATAGGTAAATTAAAGTAAAATGATTCTTTAATGAGAGGAATTGAAAGGTCCACAATTATTACGTAAAATGTAACCTTTGGTACCTTCATTAAATTAATCTAAAATGTAATACCAAACTTATATGCACTAAACCAAACATTATGTGAATTTGGTCATGATACAAAAAATATCACCGATAGTGGAAGAGACTTGCTAATAATTATGATTCATCATTGTATATTAATGACCCAACATGGGAAAATTGCACAACTAATGAAGTAGGATGAGATATAACGTAAGATTATAATAATAAGAGTAAATGTCTTAAATGTGTACATAAAATGAATGTGATCAATCTATTGTATGGGGTAAAATTCGTATTGTATAAATGAATAAATTATATCACGACATGTAGCAGAGAAGATGAGTCAGATCCAAGTCAGCCTTCAGCACCCCGGAGGTGTTGGCATTGAACCAGGAGCATCAAATAGCCAGGGGTACCGGAAAGCAGAAGGTTAAGGGATTAGTTCGAATCGCAACGGGCGACCGTTACTAAAGTGTCTTTACATCTTCCACGAGAGCATTAAAGGAATTTATGGACATTCTAATTGTCTGATTATAATAGCATTAATGTACTGATATTATTGGAGGCATAATTCATGGAATGTGTATCCATGAGTTCAAGTATAAATATTACCAATCACTTCATTGTAAAGGCATCATATTCAATAATTATAATACATACTCATTGCTTGCACTATTTTCTAAGCTTTTGTCTCAATTTAGTATTCCAAAACTGTTGACAACCGTTTGCCTAGAAGTCACTAGACAAGGCTTCCCCAAGGCTCAGGCTAATATGATCTTAATCTTTCTTTTAGATTCGATTTCTATTAGATTCAATTGCTAATTATTTTACTAATTTGGTCACTTAAGATCTTTCACGATCCTTTTTTGGCGCCGTGGTGACACCTACCCTTTTCCCACCGATAGATTAACCACTTCCCAAACAATTTTGTAAAAGATAAGAATAAGCGGAACATAAAGAAGTAATTACAAAACTCTCTTGTCATAATATAATTAAAGGAACCAAATCTGATCATCTAATTACTATAACCCCAAAATCAAGTTTGTAGTACAAGAACACTAATATTGTAATAAAGAAGTTTGAATAGTCTGAAAACTGTCTCATGAATACAATAAAAGATATGTTGTGAAGAGGCAGTCTCACCCTGAACACTCTAAGCTCCCAAGTAGTCCAGAACTGGTAGAAGGCAATGTATCTGTATCTAAAAATAATGTAGCAAGTGTAGTATGAGTACACAACGTACCCCCGTAGGCATCATAGGCCAATAATGACGGAAGATACGTAAGCGACATAAATACCAAGTTGACTCTCATATAAACCTATTCTATACAGTCCGATCAATCACTTAAGCCACCTTAAATCACATAAAGGATTCAATACTCAATAACTCAAAAACATAGAAGTTCAGTCAACAGAATCCACCTTATCATGATAATTAATCCAAATCAAGTACAACTATCAGTAATCAATGTGTATGAATGTATGATATGAATACAATGCAAGCTACATTTCCATCAATCTGGTATACACACTCTATAGGCTTTGCCATATATATATATGTCCAATGGGGGACCTGTGTCATCCATATACCGCTCCTAGCTAGCCGGAATTCACACACGTATCTGACTAGAGCCCGAGATTCACTTGTCGAGCCATATCAAATCATTATCTTCATCTCAGTGTTTTCAAGCCATCTCATAAGAATATCATTACATTTCCTTTTCGGTCTTATTGGATTCATAGAATTTCCATGTCACTCCACTTTCAATCTCACAATAACCATGGGTGTATAAATGCAACAGTAATAAAACAAGTAATCATGGTGTACGAGATGCAATCAAATATAGGAGATGAATAACACATGCTTTAGAATTCAATGACACGTAATTTCATGTTATTAGTCTTTCATATCAGAAGCATATATGATGAGTAAAAATGACGCTACGAACTCACTCGCTCACTCGGATTTCTCATCCGACCCAGCTAAGGCCCACTTTTCTACGAAACCACTCAAAATACCCAAATTTCACAAATTAACAAACTGTGGCACAAAACACATCTGAACGCCTCGGGAAGTGAACCAAGGATTCAACTAAGTCATAAATTACACTCCGAACCTATCGAAAATGACAAAACTCATAATCGAACCCATAAATTCAAAAGTCAACTTTGGGTCAGCTAGTTCACTTCTAATTTATCAAACTTAGAGTTTTCTTCCAAATTACATCTACAAGATCCTCGGGAGCCATGCTACCCATCCCCGCGAGTTACAAACCCCACAAAAAGTCTATATGTAGGGTAGTTTTTTCAAATAAAGGTCTTTGGCTAAAAACAACTGGATGGGCCTTTAAATTATATACTAATTAAACAAACATTCATCCTCGAATGGAGAGAAATAAAAGAGAAAACGTACCAAAACCAGTAAGTAAGTGAGGCTATCTGCTCCTCCTATCAGCCTCGGTCTCCTAAGTAGCCTTCTCGATAGGGCGGTGCTTTCATTGCACCTTCACATAAGCAATCTCTTTTGACCTCAATTTTCTCACATTCTTGTCCAAAATGGGCAGAGGCTCTTCTTCGAACTCCAAATTCTAATTAAGCAACAAAAAGTCCCATTGAATGATGTAGGATCCATCGGTATGGTACTTCTTTAGCATAGAAACATGAAATACCAGGTGATCACCTAAAATACCTGGTGACAGAGCCAACTCATATGCCACCTCTCCAACCCTCTGAAGAAACTCAAATGGTCCGATGTACCTCAGATGAAACTTCCCTCTCTTTCCAAATATCATCACACCTTTAATAAGCGAGACCTTCAATAGAACCTTATTACCGACCATGAACTCCATATCTCAGACCTTTCAGTCTACATACTCCTTTTGCCTACTTTGAGCCACTAGGAGCTTATCATGGATCATCTTCACCTTTCCTATGGAGTCTCTCAATAAATCAGTACCCCAAGGCCTCACCTCAAACGCATCAAACTACCAAATCGGAGAACGACATCTCCTACCATATAAAGCCTCGAATGGCTCCATATTAATACTTGAGTGATCATTGATTTTGTACGCGGACCCCATCAATGGTAAGAATTAGTCCCAATGACCACCAAAACCAATCATACAAGCTCGTAATATATCATTCGAAACCTGAATAGTCCACTCGAACTGATCATCCGTTTGAGGGTGAAACACTGTGCTAAGATCTAAACGAGTACCCAACTCCTTTTACAACGTCATCTAGAAATAAGATGTAAACTGGATGCCCCGATGTGAAATGATGGAAATAAGCACCCCATGCAGACAAACAATCACACGAATATCAATCTTGGCCAACTTCTTAGAATTGTAAGTAGTCTGGATCGGAATGAAGTGTGCTGACTTAGTCAATCTATCCACAATGACCCAGATAGCATCAGACTTGCCCAAAGTCTTTGGCAACCCAACCACAAAGTCCATAGCAATCCGCTCCCACTATCAATTGGGAATGGACATCCTATGAAGCACGCCACCTGGTCGCTGGTGCTCATACTTAACATGCTAACAATTATGATACTAAGACACAAACTCAGCAATGTCCCTCTTTATCCTACCTAACCAGTAGTGTTGCTTTAAATCATGATACATCTTCATCGCACTCGGATTAATAGAATATATGGAACTATGAGCCTCCTCTAAAATCAACCCCATCAAACCTCCCACGCAAAGTACACAAACTCTCCCTTTGATCCTTAAGACTCCCTTATCACCAATCACATCCTCATTGGCTTCCCTTCGCATCACCTTGTCCTTGATCTTGCACAATTTCACATTTTCATACTACTGGGCCTTGATTTGCTAAAAAAGAAATGACCCAAACTCCACACAAGCCAAAATCCTACTCGGATTCGAAATATCGAGTCTTACAAAGCTGTTGGCTAAGGACTGAACCTCTAATGACAAAGGATGCTCAATAACAATTAGACGAGCCAAACTTCCCATACTCATCACCTTTTGGCTCAAGGTATCTGCTACTACATTAGCCTTTTCCAGATGGTACAAATAGTCATATCATAATCTTTGAGTAGCTCCATCCATCGGCGTTGCCTAGAATTCAAATCCCGCTAACTAAACACATGCTAAAGGATATGGTGATCGGTGTACACCTCATAATGAACTCCATAAAGGTAGTGCCTCCAAATCATCAATGCAAATACTATCGCCACCAACTACAAGTCATGCGTGGGGTAGTTTTTCTCATGTACCTTCAACTGGATCGATGCATAAGCTATTACTCTGCCCTCCTGCATAAACACACAACCTAATCTAATAATCGAAGCAATTACACCTTATGATTTTGCATGCAAACAAATATATAGTTAGTCGATTTAAGTTCTGGCAACCCGAGGCCCTTCCTGAGGGTCACATATGACTTATATGATTATTGCGGAGATATACAGAAGGTTGGAAGTTAATTGGATCAAAAGAATAACATCAAAGAAAAGTTCGACAAAGATTGAGGATACACTAAGCGATCCGCTCTACAGAAGTCGATTCGCCTCGCGGATCAGATCACAAACTTCAATCGCCATTTAGTCACCTCAGTGCCACCATCTGCGGTGGCATATACATAAATGGTGATTTGAGACGCATATCCAATCGAAGATGAGTGGCGGTGGGGAGTGCTATAAAAGGCCACAAGTCGGTGACTTCCCATTTTTAATCCCATCTCGACCACAATCACCCCCAAATACTCTCAAACCCTTTTTTAGGGTTCATACATCATCAAAGGTCCATCCCATACTAATTTGAAGAGAAATCCTCCATGGACAAACATAAAGAAGCTTGGAAAAACTCACTTGATGGCTAGACAAGTTAGAGGTTGTCTTGAATATATAAGGGAACTTGTCCTAAAGGACTTTGTGGCCGGTGGAAGATTCTTCTACACCTTATTGATCTTAAACTTGTGTAACTTGGTGGTTGGAATTGTTAAAGATGATTGAGAGAAAATCATGCTAAGCACCATAAATAGGTTTCTATTGTTCTTGAATTGTTCATGGATTATTCTTGAGTAAAATTTGAGATGAAAATGGATAGAAATTAGAGTATGCATTGTGGTGATTGTTGTTGTAGTGGTTAGGTTGTTTCTATTGATGTTGTGTTGAAGGGAAATTAATAATATGCTTGTGGATATGAACACCATAGTTTGAGAAACATGCCTTTTAGGTGCTCGTTGGATTATTCGAATGAATCAATTTCTAGTTGGTTGATATTATTTTAATCCAAACCTTCAATATTCTGTAGATGATCACTCATAAAGAATTTGAGCATTCGTGAGGCATTGATATCTAGAGACGCAGGTATGTAAGGCTATTCCCCTCCTTCATAAGCATGACATCTAAAGTATTTATCATTTTAAAAAAGAAATGCTAAAGAATCATTCTAATCACATGTCAATCATCCCTTGTAGGGATTAGTTCCATTTCTATCATAGCAACCCCTGTTTATGATTGATCTTCTGGTTGAGACCATACTCCCTTTTGATGGAGTCTCTCAAGTCATAGTCTTGTATAATGACAAGTTGTCACTGAAAAGCAAAGGAAAAGATTGAGCCAAAGTTAAAGGCTGAAAGATGTGGTTACCTTTAAAGTCAAGTCCTATTCAGACATTAATGCCATTCGTTGAGCATACTTTTATTCTCATTATTATATTCTGTATATCTCGTTTGTCTCTGAATTTCATAGACCTAAAAAAAGGAGAGTTCCAAAGAATTAATCGTCGAGTCGACCAAGAGTCATGTTGTACTGTCAAAGAGTTTATGAGTTTAAAAAGGTCAAAAAGCCATGGTTACCACAATATGTTATCCACACCACTGAACCTATGCCGGTGGATAGTTATATTTATTATTTACACCACTATTGTGACCAGTCGGTGGGAAGTTGTACATGTACATTATACACACCGTACCGCGCTATAGACTACCGTGTAGGCCCTTATATGTGTATCCATACATAAACCTCAGAGCATACCTAATGGTAGTGATAGAGTACACCTCAGGTTATAAGCCAAGGGAATATTACAAACAAAGTTTTCTATACCAAGAGTTCAATACCGTTTTAGAGTTCCATTGTTCACCCTATGTGGCATACATGTTATCAGAGTATCAGATTGCTTTTATGCTTCTCTTTGAAGATTATATTCACATATTTCTATTGATGCTTTACATACCAGTACATTTCATTCGTATTGATGTCCCATTTGCTAGGGGCGCTGCATGTTATACTGTAAATTCAGATAGAGGTGCAGACATGCCTCCCTTGTAGAAGCTGGTTGAGTTTTATGGATCGGGTGGTGAGCTTCACTGCATCCGAAGATACCAAGTCAGAGTTATGAGTTGAGTCTGGTACAGGTACATGTACAGTAGATGGGTAGGTCGCGGCCCTGTCCCGACCATATCACAGTTATATTTTCCACAGAGGCTTGTAGACAGGGTATATGTATAGTTGTCTCATTACGACCTGGTCGGCCTTGCTGTATCTATGTTGGTCTTGTTGTCGTTATATCAGATTATCATATTCAATTTCTCTTTTATTAATCATTTTGAGGCCTTGGCAGCCCAGATCATTGTATGCTCATTTTATGATATACATGTGGTATACTCGGGCCGTTCAGGCGCCGGGTGCCAACCATACCGCTAGTTTAGGGTGTGACAAACTTGGTATCAGAGCAGTTCAGTCCTAGGGAGTCTACGAGCCGTGTCTAGCAAAGTCTTTCTTATAGGTGTGTTGTGCACCACACTTATAAGCGAGAAGGTGGCGGGTATTTAAGGATGATTTATGTTCTTTTATCTCGTAGATTGTGCAGCAGAGCTAAGTTGCGAAAATTCCAGTCTACCTCATGCTTTACTCAGTTTCAGTTCTGGCAATAACTAGAAATACCTTGGTTAACTTGTATACAAAGACAACCCATTAAAGATTCCGATCAGATTATTGATACGCCAGATGTGCGAGTATGATATTGAAATTTCAGAGTATGAGCGATTGCCTTCCCTTTATATACGAAGGAAGGGATGCAAGTCTGAAAAGATGAAGCATCGATTTAATAAATATACAAAGAGTAAAGTGATGGAGGTACCCAATGTCCGAAGTATATGAGATCATAACGAGACCAAAATCCAGATAATAATGAATAAGGTAATGCTGTCCCACCTTCAGCGGTGATGAAATCCTAGCAAGGAGTATCTATTTCTATTATTTATTTATTGACATCAATGGATGTAGTCTCAAAGGAAGTGGGACCTCAGGATATAGCAAGGAATTAGCACAATCCTCAGCATGGACGGTACTGACGAATAGTGCGGTTAGGTAGTGATACCTCCCTTTTGGGAACATGTACATAGTGTACCTTGGAATCGTTAGCCAAGTGTGACCTTGAAAGAACTCAAAGATTAGCGGTCCAGGTATGAAGCCCTTTGTACAAAAGATAAATGTTTCTCTTGGTGAGACTCCAGTTAGAAAGTAGAGACGAGGAGGGAGTTAAACATATAAAAGGTTATATTATGAGGGTATAGACAAGGATAAAAGGTGAGATTGATAGCATGCCGATAATGCAAAGATAAATAAAGATTGGAATAAATGTATAAGATGATGAGGAGTCATGAAATAAATTATAGAATAATGACAAGTTGTGGCCAATAAAAATAGAAAGTGATAAAGCCATAACGGTTGGGGAATCCAAAGGAAGGTGTTATGAGATTGAGTATATACTACGAGGATTACATAAGCCAGAAATTAATGAGATAGGTTGTCAAGAGGATTTATCCATTAAGACAAGGAACATTAATATTAAGTCGATCCTTTAGATATGATGGAATAAGAGTTGAAGACTCTCGAGGGGATATAATAAGAGCTACCGCAGAATGGCAAATAAGCGAATAGGAAATCAAGAAGTACTTTGCAAGGAAGGGCGATCTTTAAGGGTTATTAAGGAATGAGCCCCCCCTCCCCCCAAGGTTATTTTTTTTACCGGGATTAAGCGTGTCAGTTATGAACATGTGACACCTTACTTATGCGAGCGATTCAGTGACCCTACTAAGGGGGTGTTACTTTAAGGCAAGTTATGAGTCGTTAAAGGATTGTAGGTTATGAAGAACATCGAATTGACAACTTGATATCTTAATATACAAATTCTGAATGCGTGAGGAGTAACACATAGCAGATGGTGCGGGAAAAAACCGACATAGACTCATATGATAGTTTAGTAAGCAAATGCAAGGGTTACAAAGGGAAGTTTTGCGATGGCTAAGGTTGTGTTACATAGATTTTGTGGATATGCCCTAAATATCAACGGAATGTGTACGTATAAATAAAGATAGTATGAAATGAATGATAGCCGCCTACCAGTTAAAAGAGGTAAAACGAAGACAATGACCGCTAACTGTAAGGGATTCCCCTAGGAAAGCATGCCGAATAATCAGAGATGAGAGCATATGTAGGCTTGAGAAAAGTATTATGAATTTATGAATAAGAGGATAAGTCGAGTTTCGTCGAGAGATGATGTATATGGAATCTAAAAGGAGATGAGTTGAATGGCCGAATGAGTTGTTAGACTATGATACATTTATATTAAGGGATGATCTTAGCATTTGAGACATTGATTTGGCAAGCGAACAACAACAATTCTCGAGAAGTATTTCGAGCAGGAAGTAATAATGAGAAGGGCTAATGTAAAGTGATCGAGCTAAGGAGCTATAGATCCTGAAAGTAAAAAGCCCACGATTAAAGATGATACTCATGAGGAACAGAAGGAGATGTAATGGTAAGGAGGGTACGTAATAAAACATCAAGGATATCCAAGACCCTGCAAGAATATACGACTATGAAATTGCTAAAAGCATATCATCGATAGATATCTACTAAGAAGAGGAGAAGTATTTAGTCCACATACAGAAGGGAATGACTCACCAATAATGGTGACAATTGAGTAAGGACCAAGATTTAATCCCAGAAGGGAGTGCAAGGTTAGTTATACAAGGGACCCCTGCGTAATAGAAGTTAAAAACAGTCGATGTATGGCAATGTAAAGACTAAGGGTGAACAAGAGGATGGGGTCATTTACACTAAGGGAGCGGATGGAGAAGTTAAGCCCATGACTTAGGATCGACATCAGTAAGTCACATTAAAGGTGAAGCCCATGCCTTCTAGGTGCTCGTTGGATTATCCAAATGAATCGATTTCAAGTTATAAATAGAGGGAAGATTACAAACCAAAGTTGCTATACCAAGAGTTCAGTACAGTTTTAGAGTTCCATTGTTCACCCTATATGGCATACATGTTATCAGAGTATTAGATTGCTTTTATGCTTCTCTTTGTAGCTTATATTCTCATATTGCTATTAATGCTTTACATACCAGTATACTTCATTTGTATTGATGTCCCTTTTGCTAGGGGAGATGCATGCCATGCTGTAGATTCTGATAGAGGTGCAGACAGACCTCCCCTATAGAAGCTGGTTGAGTTTTATGGATCGGGTGGTGAGCTTCACTTCATCCAAAGCTACCAAGTCAGAGTCATGAGCTGAGTCTGGTACATGTATAGTAGATGGGTAGGTCGGGGCCCTGTCCCGACGACATCACAATTACATTTTCCATAAAGGCTTGTACATAAGGTGTATGTATAGTTGTCTCATTGCGGTATGGTCGTCCTTGCTGTATATATGTTGGTCTTGTTGTCATTATATCAGATTGTCATATTCAATTTCCCTTGTATTAATCATTCTAAGTCCTTAGGGGCCTAGATCGTTGTATGATCAGATTATGATACAAAGGTGGTACGCTCAGGTTGTTCAAGCATTGGGTGCCAGCCACACCCCCAGTTTGGGGGTGTGACAGAAGCATCACAATAAATAGTGAAATCCTTGCACTCTACAAGTAGGGCTAAAAATATGGCTGAAGTCAAAAGTGACTTGAGATTTTGGAAGCTCTCCTCACACTCATCGGACCATTGAAAAAACACCTCCTTCTGAATTAATCAGGTCAAATAAGAAGAAGTAGACGAAAAAACCTTGACAAACTGACGGTAATAACTCACGAGACCTACGAAGCTCCGAATCTCTATCACCGAAGTAGGCCTAGGACAATCCCTAATTGCCTTTTTCTTCTTCAGATGTACCATGATACCCTCGTTCGATACCATGTGTCTAAAAAACTCTACGAAACTGAGCAAAAACTCATATTTTGAAAACGTAGCATAAAACTCCTTCTCTTTCAACAAACCAAGAACCACTCTCTAATGCTTCTCTTTGTCCTTCTTACTCTTTGAATAAACAAGAATATCATCAATGATGACGATCACAAATGAATCCAAATACGTCTTTAATATTCTATTCATCAAATCCATAAATATTGCAGGGGCATTAGTGTAACGCCCCAAACCATGGCCTGAGTGAAACACGACACTCGGTGCGTGGCTATATGTGACTGAGCAAACCACATGGCTTACTGAGTCATCATGAGCATCAAAAGCATGCAATAGTATTGATTTAAAACATGTAAATCAAAATACTATAAATATCGTCTGAAATATAATAGCAAAAATATCTGAAAAACATAATAAGTCTGAGTGACTTACATGGCATAATAAACTAGTCTATGAAACCTCTGAACATAAGTATGACTGCTAAAATTGTTTACAAGGACAAAGCCCTGGTATACCGTTACTGAATAACATGATATGTGAAATACCCTGAATGAGATGGGGCTCACTAATAGCTGAGATCGTAGAAATACTAACGAACTAATCCATCATCCTAAAACTCCGTACCTGCATCGTGAAGTGCAGTCCCCAATAAAAAAGGAACGTAAGTACATTTGAATTGTACTGTATGTAAATCATTTTAATGAATAAGCAGGCACATGAAATACTAGGAGTATGCAACTTAAACTGAACAATGAACATGAATATGATCTGACATGAATATAATAACATGTATAAAATCTGTATTTCTGTGGTAGAGCATAAACGACATGTAACTACCATGTGAGCACTTAGCGTCTGATATCTGCCTGACCAGCTAAGCTATCTCGTGCCTTGCTGGGGTATGAGATATGAACATGACATGACGGATCCATAAAATATCCCGCAATTGGAAGACATGAAGGAATCGTCCTGACTGAGCGGTGTGATCCTTATCCTATGATAGCATATGTAGTTTCAGGTATTAAACCTTCTCAGAAATCTGTGCAACTCACAAAACATGAATATGAATATATTTGTCTTGTAAGCCGATGAATTTCATGAATATAACTTGTAAACATAATTTGTAAATATAGTTACCATGTATAGTTGTAATATAACTTGCAATAAGTCTGAAAAAAATATGTAAAGTTCATATAATGAAATGGTATTGGTTCATGGCATACATTTAAGAACTCATGGAATTCAAGTTATGGGCATTCATAGATTACGAACGGATTCATGATAATCACAACGAACTATCAAGAATACAATTGATGAATTGTAATAGAGACATGACATATAAAATTATATGTAGTTAGGGTTATCATGATAATAGACTAAAACCCTGAACTTATGGAAAATCGTGTTTATGGATAAGCGTGGTGTGGGGAAGAACAAGGATGTTCGCACACGTGGGTAGAAGCTCTACATACCTTATTCACTCCTAGTCTTGTAATAACAATCTGAACTTGATGAAAGATTCTCAAATCCTGAACTTTAATCCCTTATGTTGGGTTCTTTTGAAAACCCTATGTTAAGAATCAATAATTTCATTTAAAATTCATGAGAATGATGTTAGAATCACTTGGAATTGCATGAAATAGACTTACCTTTATGAAGGAGAATGTTGGGAGGAGACTGAAAATAACAAATATATATTATTCAGTCGTGCGGGTTTCTACGGTGGGATTGTACGGTACATACAACTTGTACGGCGAGAAGTACGGTCTGTACATAATTGTACGGTCTGAATAAAATGACTATAACCAGTAGTATCTTTCCAGTGAGCATCAAAAGCTGGGAGTTTTTTGACAGTCCAAAAGTACGGTCCGTATAAATTTCTACAGTGGGAAGTACTGGCTATACAACTTGTACGGTCCGTATAAGTCCTGGCGTACATATTGTTAATCACTGAACTAAATGGATTTTAATTTCATACTTTCCGTCTTGGTTTTCCAAACTCTTGAATCGTGAAAAAGGCTTAGTTTGAAGGTACGAGGTGTTACAATATCCCCCTCTTTGGATCATTCATCCTCGAATGATGGGTCATGGTTACGGATGAGACTTGACATGGCATGAGTACATGAACTTAAAGAAATGTGACATAGATCATGGGGACTGAATTAACATGATTACAAGAAAATGTGATCATATAGACACGAGACATGAGTAATGAATACATGGGCGTGAAACATGAGACATTGATACGCATGGGACATGACATAAATACTGAAGGTATTTACCTTGGACGCTTTCTGCTTGCTCTTCAAATAAGTGCGAATATTTGGATTTCATGTCCTCTTCGGCTTCCTACATATCCTTCTCCACTTTTTGACTTCTCCACAACACTTTCACTGAGGCAACTTCCTTAGTTCTCAACTTGCGAACCTGATGGTCCAGAATATCCACGGGGACCTCTTCATAAGTTAGGCCATCCTTCACCATGATGAATTTAATAGGAATAACCAGCGACGGGTGTCTCACATACTTCCTCAACATAAATACATGAAACAACGGGTGTACAACAATAAAATCTTGTGTCAGTTCAAGCTCATACAACACTTGTCCAATTCTTCGCAGGATCCTGTAGGGTATGATATATCTGTGACTGAGTTTCCCTTTGTTTCCAAACCTCATGACACCTTTCATAGGTGAAACTTTTAGAAATACCCAATCATCAACTTGAACTCCAAGTATCTATGCCTCACATCTGAATAGGACTTTTGGTGACTCTGAGCCGCTTTCAAATGCTCCTGAATTAACTTGACTTTCTCCCTAGTCTGATGGACCAAGTTCGGCTCTAACAACTCTACTTTACTAACTTTAAACCAACTAATTGGCGACCTACACACGTCCAAATAGAGCTTCTAATGGTTCAATCTTGTTACTAGCATGGTAACTATTATTATAAGCAAATTCAATGAGAGAAAAGTGAGCATCCCAATTACCTTGAAAAAAAAAAGAACACATTCCCTCAACATATCCTCGCAGATTTGAATAGTCTACTCCACCTGGCCATCTGTCTGAGAATGAAAAGTTGTGCTGAGATTTATCGTGATACCCAATCCTTTCTGGAAAGACTTCCAAAAGTGCACTGTGAACTGAGCACCACGATCTGAAATAATGGACGTTTGGGTCCCATGAAGCCTAACAATTTCTCAGATATACAACTTGGAATAATCTTTTGCTTATTCTGTGGTCTTGACTGGTAAGAAGTGTGTTGATTTAGTAAGTTGGTCCACAATCACCTAAATTGAATCATGCCTTCGGGATGAGTGAGGTAAACCTGTTATGAAGTCTATGTTTATCATCTCCCATTTCCAAACAGAATTGTTAATATTCTGAGCCAACCCACCGGGCCTCTGGTGCTCGGTTTTCACCTTTTGACAATTCATATACTTGGCTAAAAAGTCAGCTACATTCATCTTCATGTCATTCCACCAATAAATCTCTTTAATATTATAATACATTTTTGTTGAACCTGGGTGGATAAAATACCTGGAGTTGTGCGCTTCTTCCATGATTCACTCTCCGTGCCCATCGATATCTGGAAAACACAACCTGCCTTTGGACCTCAAAGTATAATCATCTCCCCCTTGTTGAAAAGCCATAGTCTTATGCTTGTGAATCTCAACTTTTATCTGCAACAAATAGGGATCATTAAACTGCTTCTCCTTCACATCAGTTACTAAGGAGGATTCAAACCTATTTTGGACAACAACAACTCCATCTTCGGAGTTCAAAGGTCAAACTCCTAATCTGGCTAATCGGTGAACTTCCTTCGCCATGGTTCTATTTTGTTCTTTAACATGGGCTAAGCTTCCTATGGATGACTAACTAAGAGCATCGGCTACCACATTCACTTTTCCTAGATGGTATAGAACATCCACATCATAATCCTTTAACAATTCAAGACATCTCCTTTGTTCAATATTCAACTCCCGCTGCTTGAAAATATACTAAAGGCTCTTGTGATCTATGAAAATTCAATGTGAACTCCATACAAATAGTGGCGCCATGTCTTGAGAGCTAAAACCACAACTTCCAATTCTAAAACATGAGTCAGATAGTTCTTCATGAGGCTTGAGCTGCCTATATGCATAAGCTATAATCTTGACAAACTGTATTAAAACACATTCGAAACCAACTCCTAACGCATCACAATACACTACGAACCCCTCGGTTCCCTCTAGCAATGTTAACACTGGAGCAGAAGTCAACCTCATTTTATCTCCTCAAAACTACGTTCACAAACATCTGACCATTGAAATTTGACTTTTTTCTGAGTTAATCTAGTCAATGGAGCTGAGATGGAAGAGAAACCATCTACGAAGAACCTATAATAGCCTGCCAGACCCAAGAAACTTCTTATCTCAGAGACTGAGGTGGGTCTGGGCCAATTCTTTACTGCCTCAATTTTCTGAAAGTCTACCTTCACGCCTTCTCCAGAAATGATGTGGCCTAGAAATTCCACTAATTTCAGCCAAAATTCACAGTTGGAAATTTTTGCATAAAGCTTGCAATCCTGGATTGTCTAGAACACTATTATGAGATGTTCTACATGATCAACCTCATTACGGGAATAGACTAGAATATCATCAATAAAGACAATGACAAAAGATTAAGATAAGTCTTGAAGACCCTGTTCATAAGATCTATGAAAGCAGCTAGTGCATTCATCAATTCGAATGACATGCCACAAAATTTGAAATGACTGTAACGTGTTCTAAAGGCGGTTTTCGGAATGTCAACTTACTTAACCTTAAGCTGATGGTACCCTGATCTAAGGTCAATCTTAGAATAACATTGGGCACCCTAAAGTTGGTCGAATAAGTCATCAATTATGAGAAGAGGATATTTGTTCTTAATGGTGACCTTGTTTAACCGTCGGTAGTCAATTCACATATGTAAAGATCTATCCTTCTTTCGAACAAACAAGACTGGTGCACCCCAATGTGAGACACTTAGTCTAATAAATCCCTTATCGAGGAGATCTTTTAGTTGGCCTTTAATTATTTTAACACTGTTGGAGCCATTCTGTATGGAAGAATGGATATCAACTTAGTGTCAGGAAGGAAATCAATTCCAAAGTTAATCTCCCAATCAGAAGGAACTCCAAAAAGATCTTCAAGAAAGATTTATGGAAATACGTTGACGACTGACACAGATTGAAGAGTCGAGGTCTGGGTATCTGCATCCTTAACCCAAACTAAATGGTAAATGTACCCTTTGGATATCATCTTTCTGACTTTGAGGTAGGAAATAGACCTACCTATGGGTGCTACTGTATCACCCTTCCATTCTCTATGACTGGTTCACCAGGAAATTCAAAACTTATAATTTTTGTTCTACAAGCTACTGTGGAATAACATGAAGACAACCAATCCATGCCCATGATTACACTAAAGTCTACCATTTCCAACTCTACCAAATTGGCTACTATAATATGGTGATAGTCTTTAATTGGAGAACCCCTATACACTCGTCTAGCTATAACTGACTCTCCAACTGGAGTGGATACTTCAAACTGCCTCTATCTCAAATTTCTTAGCAACAAATGAGGTTACATATGATAGAGTAGATCCAATATCCATAAGGGTATAAACGTCAAAAGTAAAGATAGTTAGTATACCTGTAATAACATCTACACGGGTCTCTGTATCCTGATGACCAGCTAACGCAAACAAGTGGGTTGGACCTCTGCTTATGTTACCAGTCTTACTGTACCACACCCTAATTCAGCCTGAGAATTATGAGGAACTGCTAAATTTGTGGATTGAGCCACACTACCTAATGTACCATGCCTCGCTGATGGACAGTCTCTATGAAAGTGACCCCGCTGGCCACACCCATGGCATATATCCATACCCATGCGACACTCCTCCCGGTGTCTCTTACCATACTTACCACAAATTAGATTATCAAAGGTCATCTGACCTACACTAGCTTGTGACTGAGAGTTTGATGCTCTGAAATTCTGTCTCTTTTGATCATTTATGAACTTTGGGACTGGGGCACTGGATAGAGCGGGTCCTGAGAATATATTTTTAAAGAATTACCTGCCTTCACCTCCCCCATGACTGAAGTGACCTGAAGACTTAGCTCTTTTATTGAATTGCCTCTCTTTCTCCTTCTATTGTGCATCTTCTTCCTCATTCTACTCTTGTTACCCTGTACAAAAGCAACCATCTTGGTAATAGTTGTTTGTTTATTTTGAGCAGTAATGTTAGCAATACCAAAAAAATGTGGGTTAAGACCCCACACAAAGTGCCTAACTCTGGCCCTCATATCCGGATCCATGTAGTGAGTATACTTAGCCAAAGAAACAAAGTGGAGGTAGTAATCATTCACCCTCCTACCATTTTGCTTGAATTTCTTGAATTTGAAGGCCTTTGCCTCTCTGACCTCTAGCGGCTGGAAGTAAAAACATCTACAAACTCATCCCAAGTCACAAGAACGCACCTTCCCCTTGGAACTGTTCCCATGACTCATACCAAATATTACCAATATCCTGAAACTGATAAGCTTCCAACTCTACTACATCTATCTTAGTAGCATGCATAACATGAAAAATCTTCTGAAGCCCCTGAATGAAATTATGTGGATCTTCTGTCTTACTAGACCTTGTGAACACTGAAGGCTCCATATATAGAAATTCCCAGGTCCTAGAACAGGACGACTCTCCACTAATCGTTCCCTGATGTTGAGATTATGCGGCAATAATTTGGGTGAGAACCTGAATAGCTCCCCTACCATCCGAGTCAGTAGAACTGGGTGGCAGAACTCTAGTACAAGCCTCCACAGGCCCTCTAGTTGCAGGTGTGGGTGCTATACCTACATTGGCTCTCTGAGCCTGAGAGGAGGAATCCTCCTGAGCAACATTGTCAGTAGCTCTCTGGCTAGTAGTTGAAGCCCTCTTGGTGTACTTTATTTTCATAGGTATTTTTATGAAATACTCAATTCGCACGAGTTAAAATAATGTATTGAATGTATAGCTCTAATTGCACAATCTAGAGTATGAAAGAAGTGAGATAATCCTAAATGTCTTGGTAGTCATTTGTTTACATGTGTAGCATACACACACACGTAAAAGAGACCCCACTAGACATAGTTTCATAGACTCCCTAATACACTTGATCGTAGCCCTGATACCAAGTTTTGTAAATGTCCCGAACTATGGCTTGTGCGAAACACGACACTTGGTGCATGGATACATGTGACCAAGCGAACCACGTGGCTTGTTGAGTCATCATGGGCATCAAAAGCATGCAATAGTAGTGGTTTAAAACATGTAAATCTGAATACTGTAAATATCGTCTTAAATATAATAGCGAAAACATCTGAAAAACATAATAAGTATGAGTGACTGACATGGCATGCTAAACTAATCTATGAAACCTCTGAACATTAGTATGACTGGTAAAACTGTTTACCAGGATAAGGCCCTGATATACCTTTACTGCATAACATGATATGTGAAATAAATAAACTAACACCCCAAATGAGATGGGGATCACCAATAGCTGAGATGGTAGAAATCCTAATGAACTGTTCCGTCGTCCTGAAACTCCATACCTGCACCGTAAAGTGCAGGCCTCGGGAAAAAAAGGATGTAAGTATATTTGAATTGTACTGTATGTAAATCATCTGAATGAATAAGCAGACACATGAAATAATAGGGATATGAAACTGAAACGAAATAATGAACATGAATATGATCTGACATGAATATGAATATGATAACATGTATAAAATCTATATTTATGTGGGAGAGCGTTAGTATAATCGACATGTAACCACCATATGACCACGTAGCGTCAGATCTCTCCCTAACCAGCTAAGCCATCTCGTACCTTGCTGAGGTAAGAGACATGAACACGGCATTATAGATCCATAAAATATCTCGCAATGGAAATACATAAAGGAATCATCCTAACTGGGAAGAGCAAAATCCTTATCCTATGTTGGCATACGTAGTTTCAGGTATTAAACATTTTCGGTAATCTGTGCAATTACCAAAACATGAATATGAATATATTTAGCTTGTAAACCCATGAATTTCAAGAATATAACTTGTAAACATGATTTGTAAATGTAGTTAACATGTAAAATTGTAATATAACTTGCAATATGTTTGAAAAAATTATGTAAAGTTCATATAATAAAATGGTATTGGTTCATGGCATGCATTTAAGAACCCATGGAAATCAAGTTATGGGCATTCATGGATTACAGACGGATTTATGATAATCATAACGAACTATCAATAATACAATTGATGATTTATAATAGAGACATGATAAATAATATTACATGTAGTTACGGTTATCATAATAATAGAATAAAACCCTGAACTTATGGAAATTTATGTTTCATGGATAAGCGTGACGTGTGGAAGAATAAGGATGTTTCCACACATGGATAGAAGCTCTAGATACCTTATTCGCTCCTAGTCTTGTAATAAAAATCTGAACTTGATGAAAAATTCCCAAAGCCTGAACTTTAATCCCTTAAGTTGGGTTTTCTTGAAAATCCTAGGTTAAGAATCAATGATTTCGCTTAAACTTCATGACAATGATGTTAGAATCACTTGGAATTGCATGAAATAGGCTTACCTTGATGTAGGAGAATGTTGGGAGGAGAGGAACTTCGTGGTAGGGCTTAGATGAATTGAAAAAGAATTAAAAAGACTGAAAATCGCGAATATGTATTGTTTAACCATTGAGGGTTCTACGGCGGGATTATACATTCCGTACAACTTGTACGGTGAGAAGTACAGTCCGTACATAATTTTATGGTCAGTATAAAGTGGCCCTAACCAGTAATCACTTTCCACTGAGCATCAAAAGCTGGGGAGTTTTCGACAGTCCAAAACGATGGTCCGTATAAATTTATACGGTGGGAAGTATGGTCTATACAACTTGTATGGGCCGTACAAATTGTATGGTCTGTATAAGTCCTGGCGTACATCTTGTGAATCACTGAACTGAACAGATTTTAACTTCATACTTCCGTGTTGGTTTTCCAACCTCCTAAATCGTGAACAAAACTTAGTTTAAAAGTACGAGGTGTTACAATTAGTAATCCCAAAAGACATCACTAAGAACTCATAATGTCCATACCGAGTCTTGAAGGCCATCTTGGGAATATCCTTTCTGCTGATATTCAATTGGTGATACCCAGACCTCAAATCAACCTTCAAATATACAAAAGAACCCTGAAGCTGGTCAAACAAATCATCTATGCGAGGGATCGAGTACTTGTTCTTGATGGTAACCTTGTTCAGCTGCATGTAGTCGATACACATACTCATAGTGCCACCATTCTTCTTTACAAATAACATAGGATCACCCAAATGAGACATACCGGGCCGAATAAAACCTTTGCTTAATAAATCTTGAAGATGTTGTTTCAACTCTCTCAGCTCTGCTGGAGCCATACGATCCTGAGGAATATAAATGGGTCGAGTACCCAGCTCTAGATCAATGCAAAAATCAATATCTCTATCCGGCAGCATACCCAAGAAATCCATAGGAAAGACCTCAGCGAACTCACTCACTATAGGAACATACTCAAGGGAAGGAGTATCCACACACGTATCCCGAATATGTGCTAAGTATGCCAAATAACCCTCATCTACCAACTTCCTAGCCTGAAGGAAAGAAATAATCTTCTTAGGAGCAGGGCTTGGAGTACCCTTCCATTCCAACCTCGGAATACCCGGTATGGCTAGAGTGATTGTCTTGCGTGAAAGTGCAGAATCACAAGGTATGGTTATAACTAGTCCATTCCCAAAATAATATCAAATTCAATAATGTGTAAAATAACCAAGTCTACCCAGGTATCATAATCCATGAAAGTAACCACGCAGTGCCGATAGACTCGATCTACTATAAAATAATCACCGATGGGTGTATACACATGAATTGGTATATTAAGCATATCACACCACATGTCTAGATCAATAGAAAACTATGTAAACATACATAAGAATGTAGACACCATATCAAATAATACTGAAGTAGACCGATGACAAACTAAGATGATACCTGTAATAACTGCATCGGATGCCTCAGCCTCAGACTGAGTATCATGATAACCACTGCGGCATGTAAGCACTCCATCTCTACCAGTCTGAGATCCACCTCTACCGGTCTGATGACTATTATGACCGGACTGAGTACCTCCTCTGCCAGACTATCCTCCACCCCTAGAAGCATGTACTGGGGTCTTGGGTGTCTGGGATCCACCTGATCTAAGCCTGGGAAAATCCCTCCTCAAGTGCCAAATATCACCACAATTGAAACAAGTTTTGCCGGCCATGGGCTGCTGAATGGACACAGAAGAACCTGAGTGACCCCCGCTATATGAAAATCGATAGTAAGAACCTCTGGAAGACCGACTCACACTATAACCACTCTGCACTGTAGAACCACTATCTGAAATATGAAGAGCTGACTATATCGGTCTGCTAGACTGAGAATACTGGGTCCTACCCTATTACATATAACCTTGGGATAAAGACCCAATGTAGTAACCATATCATCGAACTCTCTTGTTGGACTCCTGAATGGGGAGCTTACCCCTCACTTACTCAACTATCCTAGTGTGCTTCGCAACAGTCTCAAAAGAATCCCAAAGGCTACCAACTATAATGTTGCCAGTTTGAGGGGAATAGTCAAGCATCTCACAAAACACCTGACCTGCTTATTATCTATAGAAAGTAACGGCGCTACATAGCGTGATGAAGCATGGAAATGAGCCTCGTACTCAGTGACAGACGCACCCCTCTACTCTAACTTTGAGAAAACTTAGTCCAAGATAATAGAGGTGACCCTGCTAGATGACAATCAATATACAACCTCCACCATTGCTTCACATTGCCCAAAAGTTGAAGAGAAAAAAAAATGACCACATAAGACTCAACAATGCCTAAAGTATGTAGCCTCTCATGGCTATTTACTATAAACTCATATGCGTCCTTCTCAGGCTAACCATAGAAAACGGGAGGCTTTATTGTCACACCCCATCCTTGGGGAGTGTGGCTTATACCCGGCACCCGAAAGCCCAAGCGAACTAACTATAGTACCTAGAGTCCCTAGAAAGAAACTTGGGCCGGCAAGGCATCAAAATTATCATAACACGATAAGAATGTACAACCGGCATGCAAAAAAGGTCCAATAAAAATATATACACATAACTGAGTCCGTCAAGGCCACATCGAGAGCATCGATAACTAGTAAGAAGGCAGGCTAGGCCAAATAAAATGAATATAAACTGACACTGGTCTGTAAGCCTCTAAGTGTATTATAATATAAAAACTGGTCGGGACAGAGTCCAGCCATACCCAAAACTTTAGAAATATACATAATAGTACCTATTAACTCCATACAGTAACTCCAGAGAAGTGAAGTGCGACTACCAACAGTTGAGAACAGGCGCCCTGTTGAGGAGGTGCGTCGCCCTATCTATCTGTACCTACAGGAATGAACACAATGCCCCAGAAAGGGACTTCAGTACGAAAGATGTACTGAATATGTAAGGCATATACCATATGTAAACATGAAATGTAGTATAACAGATGAAGGTACTGAAGTAAACCTGGAACTCAGAAAAAGGCTACGAAGGGCACACAACTGATACAATCATGAATATATCCATGTAAGCAAAACCGGGACACTTTATGGGGCCATATAATATAATATATAATCTGGCATAGTCTTCAACTGAATATGTCATTATGATGGGTAGGAAATACGCTGACTTGGTAAGTCTATCTTTAATAACCCATATAGAATCAAACATCCAATGAGAAATCGGTAATCGTGTAATGAAATCCATGTTGATTGTCTCCCATTTCCAGGTCGGAATCTATATATTTTGAAGCAATCCTCCAGGCTTCTGATGTTCAAATTTAACTTGCTAACAATTTGGACACTAAGCGATGAATTCTGCAATATTCTTCTTCATATCATTCCACCAATAGATTTGTTGAAGGTCATGGTACATCTTAGTAGAACAAGAATGAAGGAAATATTTAGACTGGTGGATTTCTGACAAATCCGCCTTCGGATTCCTTCAACATCGGGTACACACAACCGACCTTTGTATATAAGAACCCCATCAACTGATATTTCAAACAATTGCTTCTTTTGGAAAGAAATCCCTTCTTTTATCTTAACCAACTTTGGGTTGTCAAATTGCCTTTCTTTTACTTCCCCTACCAAGGATGATTCCGCGGTATTTTGAACTACAACACCCCCGTCCCCTACATCAAGTAATCATAAATTCAGGCAGTCCAATTGATATTGATCTCTAGTCACTTCCAACTTTCCAGTTTCTACATTCCTTAGACTGCGCATAGACCTACGACTTAACGCGTCGACCATCACATTTGCCTTGTCGGGATAGTACAAAATATCAACATCATAGTCTTTTAGCAATTCAAGCCATCTCCGCTACCTCCGATTCAATTATTTCTACCTTAATATATATTGCAAGTTTTTATGATCTGTAAACAAATAAACATGAACTCCATATAAATAGTGGCGCCATATGTTTAGAGCAAACATAACATACGCCAACTCAAGGTCATGAATCGGGTAATTCTGTTCATGCTTCCTCAATTTTCTTTAAGCATATGCAATAACCTTGCCATTATGCATTATAACATAACCCAACCCCACTCTGAAAGCGTCACAACATACAACATAACCCTCTGATCCCTCAGAAAGTGCTAAAATAGGTGCGATATTAATCTGCTATTCAATTCCTTAAAACTCTTTTCACAAGTATTTGTCCACTGGAATTTAGCTGCCTTATGTGTCAAATTCATTAATGGAGCAGCAATATAAGAGATATTTTCTACAAACCTCTGATAGTAACCAGCTAAGCCTAAGAAACTACGCACCTCGGTAGGAGTTGTAGGCCCCGGCCAATTCTTGACTGCCTCGATCTTTTGATTGTCAACTTTGATGCCCTCATCCGATACTATATGCCCAAGAAAATCTACTAAGTTCAACCAGAACTCATATTTAGAGAATTTAGCATATAACTTATGATTTTGGAGTGTCTGTATTACAACTCACAAATGATCTATGTGCTCCGCTTTTGTTCCAGAATACACCATAATATCACCAATCAACACAATCACAAAGATATCCAGAAATGACTTGAACACCCGATTTATTAGATCCATAAAAGCCGCTGGTGCATTGGTTAGGCCAAAAGACGTAACTAGAAACTCATAGTGGTCATATTTGGTCTAAAACGTTGTCTTCGGAATATGTTTCTCCTTAACTCTCAATTGATGGTACCCAGATTTGAGATCAATTTTTGAGAAATACTTGGCGCTTTGCAACTGATCAAACAAATCATCGATTCAGGGAAGCATATATTTGTTATTGATAGTGAACTTATTAAGTTGGCAGTAATCAATACATATCCTTAACGTTCCATCTTTCTTATGAACAAATAATACAGGCGCACCCCATGGTGAAGGACTGGGCCTAATAAAGCCATTTTCTAACAAATATTTGAAGCGCTTTTAATTCATTCAACTCAACAGGGGCCATTCTATACAGAGGAATAGATATAGGCTGGGTTATAAAAGAACATCGATAGCAAAATCAATCTCCCTTTCTGGAGAAATGCCTGGAAGTTCGTCATAAAATATATTAGAGAATTAATTAACAACAGGGACCGATTGAAGGGTAGGAGGATTTGCCTCCACATTCCGTACCTGTACCAAATATTAAATCTATCCCTTCGAAATAATCTTCCAAGCTTTAAGTTAGGAAATAAACCTCCCCTTAGTTGCTGCAATATTGCCCTTCCATTCAATAATGGACTCTCCTAGAAAATTAAAGTGAACGACTTTCATCCAACAATATACATTACCATAACAAGTAGCCAGCCAGTCCATACCCATAATAACATCAAACTCCACTATTTCTAACTTATTAAGTCGGCTAGAGTGTGACAATCATAAATCATTATATCACAACCCCGATATACCCGCCTAACAATCATGGACTTACCTATGGGCGTAGACACTTCAAACGACTTACGCAACAATTTAAGTTCTTTACCACATTTGCTAGCAATGAAAGGTATGTGGAACCTGGATCTATCAAAGCATACACATCAAGGGAAAAGATGGATAATATACCTGTAACTATATCCGAAGATGACTTAAGGTCCAGTCGACCTGACAATGCATAAAGGCAGTTCCGATGACCGCCTTAGACAGATGCTCCAATTCTGCCTCTGCCTTTACTAGCTGATGTCTGCATACCATACCAAGGAGGGCATAAAAATGAAGAAGAAGCTGGTACAGATTATGTCGGTAGTGCCATCCCACATCCGCCTCTCGTCAGACAAAATTGCATAATATGATCGGGCTGTCCACAATAATAATATAGTCTGCATACCTGACTGGAATCTCCTCTGTACTGTAGGCCTGGTGTCCGTGAACTCTGACCTTAACCAGAATAAGTTGTCAGATCATGATGCTGGCCCTGAAATTATAGTGGTGCACTAGTCGCCAGAAAAGATGGGCGTCTAGGAAATTGAGGCAAAAACCTACCAAACAAGTTAGCCCGCTGCTGGCTCTTATGGTTCTTTAGATTATGTGCGTAGGCCTGAATGCGGGAAATATCCATGTTCGGGTTCAAAGAAGTTGTAGTTACACTCATTAACCAAATAAAACCTCAAACCATTCACAAATGGATGTACTCGATCACTAACAATTGAACTGCAAACTATATTCTCGTACACTCATATTACCCTGCTCCAGGCATAAGAACCTATCCCACCTGGCTTGTCAAAGCTCGACCGGTACTGCTTTAAGAATTCCTCGGAGAACTCCCAAGTCTCATACCAGGTCACGAAACATCACACTGTCTATAAGAAGCCAACACTACTGACTCAACATCTGTGGCATGCATTACCCATAAGGTATGTTGCATCTGATCAAAAGGTTATGCGGGTCCATGTGTAGGTCTGATCTTGTGAATACCGAAGGGTCCAGGTTGATGAAATCCTAAGTTCTCACGCTGACTTCCCAATTTGAAGTGCCAGGGGTCTAACGCTGGACCTTGAATGCCACTAGTCAAGTCAGCAGTTGTATAACACTCCGTATATCCAAATACTAATCAAGGGTAACCAGAGGAGGAACTGGGGGTACATCAACTTCTCTATTCCCCTATGGGGATGGTGAGGGTGAAGTCCAGGAGACCTGAGATACAACCTCATCTTGATGCTTCTTTCTTCTCGGATCAGCAGGTGGTACCTGACTAGCACCCTCTCCCGTTTCCTCATCTAATCTCTGTATAGCTTCCTATCATCTTATAGTAGAAGGTAGCAGGCATTACTGAGAATGTAAAAAAAATAAAGGTTAGGAGTGAATATTCATGACTCAGCTCTATCGCATGATCTAGATCAAGGAAGAAAGTAACCCTCTTAAATGTCCTGTAGCCTCCTACTATTAAGTGTGGTGCACAACATACCCATAAGCAAGACTCTACTAGACACAACTTGTAGACTCTCTAGGATAGACCTGCTCTGTGATGATGTTTGTCACACCCTAGACTTGGGGGGGTGTGGCCTTCACCCGGCATCCGAAGGCTCGATCGAACCAACTATAGTACGTGGATTCCCCAACATAAAACATAGGCCATCAAGGCATTCAAATAACCATAACACGATAAGAATGTACAACCTGCACGTAGAAAAGGTCCAATAATAATATATATAGATAACTGTGGCCGACAAGGCCACATCAAGAGTATCGAAAACTACTAAGAAGGCCGGCAAGGCCAAACAAAATGAATACACACTAACACCGGTATGTAAGCCTCTTAGAGTACTATAATACAATAACTAGTTGGGATAGAGACTCGCCATACCCAAAACCCTAGAAATATACAAAATAGTTCCTATCTACTCCATGCAACAACTCCAAAGAAGTGGAGTGAAACTACCAATAGCTGAGAACAGGCGCCCTACTAAGGAGGTGTGTCACCATGTCTTTCTGTACCTACGGGCAGGAACACAGTGCCCTAAAAAAAGAGATCAATTCGAAAGATGTGCTGAATATGTAAGGCATATAACATATGTAAATATGAACTGTAGTATAAGAGATGAAGGTACAGAAGTCAATTTGTAACTCAGAAAAAGGCCACGGAGGGCACACAACTGATATAATTATGAATATATGCGTGTAAGCAAAACTGGGACACTCAATAGGGCTATATAATATAATATCCACCCTCTCTGTGGGGAAATTGTAACATATCATAATGTACCCGGCCTTAAAAGGACTCAGTCGTACCCAGCCTTAATAGGACTTGGTAATGTCAAAATCAACTGCAGTAGTGTGCACATATAAGTGCCATACTCGGCCAACTATAAGGCTTGATAAAACAAATAGATACATATAAATATATATAAGTGTGATGCAAGATCTCAAAGATACCATGACTAGAGTCGGAGTGACCTATAGTCATTATCCTTCGACTTTCAGTATTATCGCTACGTTCATCACTTTCGGCGAACTAACCATAGACATATAGAATACGAGGTCACAAAGGACATGAATTATCTTAGAAAGGAAGGAAACATGGATGATTTAGCTAAGCTTGGAAAGTATCATTTTAAGGAAGTCATTTGGTTTACGAGTCATGCCAAAAAATGGATAAACCTTACATACCTTGTTCGAGAAACTACAATGTCCCACGAGTCCTCGTATCTTTTACGGATGGTTATCTTAATTATACCGAGAACACTCTGTTCTTAACTTACTTCGGCACCAAGATATCTCCGATGTCACCACAACAAGGGAGAAATATTGTTATTGATAGTCACGGGATTCTTCACGTTGAATTTGCTTGATTTAACTTTGGATTTAGCTTCAAGTTGATGGAAAACCTTTGAGAGAGTATTAGGGATGTTTTAGGGTCTGTATGGATAAGAAATAAGGTCCCCAAGTTGACCAATGTAATTTATACCCAAAAATAATTATGTACCACCCTATTATATGGTACAAATGTACGGTCCGTACATTTGGACCGTATAATCCGAACTGAAACTTGGAATTTGCAAGAAAATTATGATGGAAATTCCAAATTCTATGGTCCGTACATTTAGGCCGTAATTTTGGAAAATTTGTTGATTTCATTGAAGCATATTCTTTCTGATCCGTTTAATTCTTATACATCCCGATACTTCTATAAACAAGCTGTAAACCCTCATTACCCTTTCATAAGGTCACATATCTTCTAGGGATACCGATGTCAATCGATGGCACAACTAGACGTAAAACTACTAGGCATAACATCCTTCCACCTTAAGAACATTCGTCCGCAAATGTTGAGGCATATTCTAACTCTCAATATTTCAAGTAGAGTTAAACATGACTATCTGAAACCTGTTAAGCATCAATGCATCATTATAATATAACAACCTTAAATCAGCCTCACTCGACCGTCTATGCATGCAATAATCAGAAAACGTTAGCCATAACTCACCTCAACTTTCTCCTACCGACACCTGCGGTCCATTTGCCATATTTGTCTTAACAATATCACATAAATAAGGTACATGTATTAAGCCCGATAGGTAGGGTAGGAATAAAAAACCGTATCGCATGAATATTGATATAAATATGAAGTCTAAAACTAATGAGGGTATTTGGACTTCATATCTTCTTTGGCCTACCATGTCATTTCTTTTACATTGTTATTTCTCCAAAGTACCTTAACTAAAGCCACCTCTTTGGTCCATAACTTACGGACTTGGCGATATAGGATGGCAACAGGGATTTCTTTGTATGACAGTTCTTCTATAAACCTGAACATCTTCAATGGGGGTAATCCGAGAAGGATCACCTAAAAATTTATGAAGCATGATTACATGGAATACTAGATGAACTGCTTCTAACTTTAGGGGTAACTTGAGCTTATAGGCCACTTGGCCTATTCTCTGAACAACTTTATATGGTCCTATGTACTTGGGACTAAGCTTGCCCTTTTTGCCGAACCTCATAACGCCCTTCATAGGCGACACCTTTAGGAACACCCAATCTCCCAAAACAAACTCTAAGTCTTGATGCCGATTATCTGAATAGGACTTTTGTCAACTGTAAGCTGTTACCAACTCAGGCCCTTATAACTTTTCCTCGCCAACATCAAACCAACCGATAGGACACATGTACTTCTACTTATATAGGGCTTCATATTGTGCATTCTGAATACTAGAATAGTAGTTGTTATTATAGGCAAACTCAATGAGTGGTAGATGGTCCTCCCAACTTCACTTGAAGTCTAAAACACAAGTTTTCAATATATCCTCGAGAGTTTGAATAGTGCACTCCGCCTTCCCATCTATCTACAGATGAAAAGATGTGTCAAGGCTAATTTGAGTACCCAATCCTCTCTGAAAAGACTTCTAGAAGTTAGTTGTGAACTGGGCAACTCTATCAGATATAATAGAAACTGGAAACCTATAAAGTCATACTATCTCCTTGATATATAATCTAGCATAGTCCTCAGCTGAATATGTCGTTATGATGGGTAGGAAATACGCTGACTTGGTAAGTCTATCTATAATAACCCATATGGAATCAAACATCCAATGAGAACTCGGTAATCGTGTAATGAAATCCATTTTGATTATCTCCCATTTCCAGGTCAGAATCAATATATTTTGAAGCAATCCTCCAGTCTTCTGATGTTCAACCTTAACTTGCTGACAATTTGGACATTGAGCGACGAATTCCACAATATTCTTCTTCATATCATTCCACAAGTAGATATGTTGAAGGTCATGGTACATTTTAGTAGAACCATGATGTATGAAATATATAGACTGGTGGATTTTCACCGTAATCCACTTTAATGTCCTTCAACATCGGGAACACATAACCGACCTTTGTATTTGAGAACCCCATCGTCTAATAATTCAAGTAATTACTTCTTTTAGAAAGAAACCCCTTCTCTTTTCTTAACCAACTTTGGGTCATCAAATTGCTTTGCTTTTACTTTCGCCACAAAGGATGATTCCGCGGTATTTTGAACTACAACACCCCCACCCCTGCATCAAGTAATCGTACATTCAGGTTGGCCAATCGATATATATATATATATATATATATATATATATATATATCTAGTCACTTCAAACTTGCCAGTTTCTACATGCCTTAGACTGCCCATAGACTTACAACTCAATGGGTCGACCACCACATTTACCTTACCAGGATGTTATAAAATATCAATATCATAGTCTTTCAGTAATTCAAGCCATCTCTGCTACCTCAGATTCAATTATTTTTGCCTGAATATATATTGTATGCTCTTATGATCTGTAAACAAATCAACATGAACTCTATATAAATAGTGGCGCCATATATTTAGGGAAAATATAACAGTTGCCAACTCAAGATCATGAGTCGGGTAATTCTGTTCATGCTTCCTCAATATTCTTGAAGCATATGCAATAACCTTACCATGCAGTATTATAACACAACCCAACCCTACTATGGAAGCATCACAATATACAACATAACCCTTTGATCCCTCAAGAAGTGCTAAAATAGGTGCTGATGTTAATCTGCTGTTCAATTCTTGGAAACTCTTTTAACAAGGTTCTGTGCACTGGAATTTAGTTGCCTTATGGATTAACTTTATTAATGGAGTGGCAATAGAAGTGAAATTTTCTACAAACCTCTTATAGTAACTAGCTATGCCCAAGAAACTACGCACCTCAGTAAGAGTTGTGGGCCTCGGCCAATTCTTGACCGCCTCGATCTTCTGATTATCAACTTTGATGCCCTCATCCGATACTATATGCCCAAGAAAAGCCACTGAGACCAGAACATGCATTTACATAACTTATCATATAACTTACGATCCTGGAGCGTTTGTAATACTACTCGTAATTGATCAGCGTGCTTCGCTTCTATTCGAGAATACATCAAAATATCATCAATAAACACAATCACAAAGATATCTAGAAATGACTTGAACACCCAATTCATTAGATCCATAAAAGTCGCTGGTGCATTGGTTTGGCCAAAGGACATAACCAAAAACTCATAGTGGACATATCTAGTCCGAAAAGCTATCTTCGAAATATCTTTCTCATTAACTTTGAACTGATGGTACCTAGATCTGAGATCAATCTTTAAGAAATACTTGGTGCCTTGAAACTGACCATACAAATCATTGATTCGGGGAAGCTGATATTTGTTCTTGATAGTGACCTTATTCAGCTGATGGTAATCAATACACATCCTCGACATACCATCTTTATTACAAACAGAAAATACAGGCACACCCCATGGCAAAGTACTAGTCCTAATGAAACCCTTTTCTACCAAATCCTTCAACTACACTTTTAATTCTTTCAACTCAGTGGACTCCATTCTATACGGAGGAATAGATATAGTGTGGGTGTTAGGAAGAACATCTAGCGAAATTAATCTCCCTTTAATGCCTGGATGTTCTTTAGGAAATGCATCTGAGAATTCACTAACAACAAAGGAAAACTGAAGGGTCGGAGGCTTTACCTCCGCATTCTACACCCGCACCAGATAATAAATATATCCCTTCGAAATCATCTTCCGAGCCTTAAGGTAGGAAATAAACCTTCCCTTAGGTACTGCAACAGTTTCCTTCCATTCAATAATGGGCTCGCCTAGAAAAATAAAGCGAACAACTTTCATCCAACAATCTACATTAGCATAACAAGAAGCCAGCCAGTCCAATCCCATAATAACATCAAACTCCACCATTTCTAACTCATTTAAGTTGGATAGAGTGTGACGATCATAAATCATCACATCACAACCCAATATACCCACTTAACAATCATAGTCACCTATGGGCGTAGATACTTTAAATAACTTACACAACCATTCAGGTTATTTACCACATTTGCTAGCTACGAAAGGAGTAGTATACGACAAAGTGTAACCTGGATCTATCAAAGCATACACATCAAGGGGAAAGACAGATAATATACCTGTAACTACATCCGTAGATGACTCAAGGTATAGTCGACCTGACAATGCATAAATGTGATTCTGATGACCGCCTGAGCCGAATGCTCCACTTCTGCCTCTAGCTCAACCATCCGACGTCTACGTAACTTTACAAGCAGGGAATATAGATAAAGAAGAAGCTGCTACAAATCCTGTCGACTTTTCCGTCGCACCTCCGCCTCTTGTCGAACAAAACTGCATAATATGATTGGGCTATCCATAAGAATAACAAAAATCTAAGTCCTGACGCTATTGACCAAAATGAGTTCTACCACATCAACCAAAGTATGATATTAGAGGTCTTCCCTGAGTGGAATCTCTTATATACTACGGGCTTAGTTTCTGTGATCTTTCACTATGACCAAAATAAGTGGTCCGATCATGACGCTGCCCTTGAAACTATGGTAGTGCACTAGCTGGCAGACAAGATGTGCATCTTGGAAAATGAGGCCTAAACCTACCTCAAAACTCTCCCATATCACCTACGAATCGTGCTTTCTTATACTGGCCCCTATTATGCTCTCGATCTGCCCGTTGTTTCCTATTATGGTCCTCTAGATTTTTTGCATAGGCCTGAATGTGGTAAATATTCATGTTCGGGTTCAAAGAAGCTATAGTGCACTCATTAAGTAAATGCGACACCAAACTATTAACAAACTAATGTACCCGATCACTCATTTCAGCAACAATCGCAGAAGTGTACCTAGCCAAAGAATTGAACTGCAATCTATACTCTCGTACATTCATATTACCCTACTCTAGGCATAAGAACCTATCTCGCCTAGATCATCAAAGATTGACTGGAAGATACTGCAACAAAAATTCCTCAAAGAACTCCCTCCAACCCATTGGTGATGCACCGGGTCCTCGAGTCTGCTCCCAAGTCTCATACCAGGTCACGACAACTTCACCCAACCTATAAGAAGGCAACTCTACTGACTCAACATCTATGGCATGTATTAGCTGCAAAGTATGTTGCATTTAATCCAAAAAGTTCTACATGTCCGTGTTTGGGTTTGATCCTATGAATACCAGATGGTCCAGGTTGATGAAATTCCGAAGTGACGCTGACTTCCCTATCAAAAGTGTCAGGGGTTTAATGCTGGGACTGGGATGTCACACCCAAACCTTGAGGGGTGTGGTCGGCACCCGGCACGCAAAGGCCTGAGAGAACTAACTGTAGTAGCTGGAACCTATAATACGAATCTTGGGTCAACAAGGCCCCCCAATAGTCCCTACACAATATATATATATATATATATATATATATATATATAACCAAGGCAGACAAGGCCACAAAAGGTGTATCATCACTACAAGAGGGGCCGACAAGGCTGTGACACACATATGCATACTAAACACTAGTCTGCAAGCCTCTAAGAGTGATATAATACAACACAAGTTGGGACAGGGCCCTTCCATAAACAAAATACTAGAAATATGTACAACAATACTTATCGACTTGTTTCTAACAAATTCGAGAGAAGGGAGTGCGGCGATTAGTGCCTAAAATAGGCAACCTACTGAGGAGGAATGCCGCCCTGCCTATGTGTACATGTGGGCATGAACATAGTACAACAGAAGGGACATTAGTATAAAAGATGTACTGAATATGTAAGGCATAAACAATAAATGAAACAACAACAAATCAAGAAGTCCAGAGATACCACCTGAATCTGATAAGTGTTACACTAGACCAACCTGCATGTATGTATAGATATTCAATCGCGTATATAATTCCATAGGCCTCTGTAGGCAATGATCTCTGTATAATAGATCGCGTATTTAATGCCGTAGGCCTTTGTGGGCAATATCATCAGTACCATATATATATATAGCCACGTATTTAACATAATAGGACTTTGTTCGCAATATCATATGTATAATATTTGTATAGCCACGTATATAATGCCATAGGCCTCTCTAGGCAATGTAAATACATAATATATGCATATAAGAGCCATACCGAGCCTATGAAGGACTTATCAAGTCGTCGGGGTGACATAAGGTCATTACAACCCCAACTATCCTTATGCGGACACATAAACCCTTTTTACTTGTTACCATCAATAAGAAATAAAGCTTCTTACCTTTAGTTTTTCGATCATAAAGTGAATAATCATTGCTTTACCCTTGGAGAGGGAATAACATCAAAATGAAACATAACCTTAACAAAGGACGAATATGTATGCAATTAAGGAACGGAATATCCTCAAGAGACTTCTTAATCAACTAAGAATATAGTCTTTACTAGGACATGTTTGTAGTGATTGTTATAAAGAGGACCATTCTGTAACAAATGAGAAATTAAGCGCTACATTCCTTGTTGTTGAAGCTAGTTATGTTTTTTGCAGATTCCTCATATGTTTTACGAATGATTATCCACATTAAATGAGGGATTGGTATCAATAACGGACCCATATTTCAAAAAGTAAGTCATTGAGATATTTTGTCGAACACCTACCATGCGTAGAATTCATATCATTTCTATAACCAAACTCACACACGTAGAAACACAACAATCTTATCAAAATATCTCTCCTTCACATCTCAATACATACAACTAGAATTAACTACCCATACCAACCCATAGCTTCATACAAACAGCCTAACAACAACACAACATAGCTCCAAGATTTTGAAGAGCTTTTTTAAAAAAATCTCAAATAATCCATCCTTATATAACTTGTATATACTTAAGAACAACAAGAAGAAGGTATTACTTACCTCAACCACAAGAAACACTTCAATTCTCAACTTGCTTCACTTCCAAGTCTTCTAAAAATATAAATCAAATGAGGAGAAATACGGTCTAGAGATACTCATGGGATCCCTTACAATGGATTTGATTGGTTTCCCCTTTGAGTTTGACTTAAATCATGTGAGAGAATTTGGAGAGAGATTAGGGCTGTCTAGGGTTGAGAAATGAGGTGAAATGAGTTTGGAGTCGAATGAGCTCCTATTTATAGGGGGAGGAAAGTTGGCACCTACATGGGATGTAGTATGGTCTGCGAACAACAAACCATGCCTGCAAATCACAGGTTGGGTTGCAAACCTTTCTAGTGTTTCACCTTCCCTTCATCATTTTTCTAAAACGTTCATAATATTTTGTACAAAGCTCCGATTAATGAATGGTTTATTGTATTGAAAAGAAGACTCACCGAGCTTGAATTTAGATAGGTTACTCATCCATAAATCCTTATATACGTGGAAATATTCCCTGCCAATTTGGGCCTAAAATGTAGTCTGAAATTCTATCTGCCTTTACCCGACTTTCAGTGAACTTAATTTATTTGATTCATTTTACCTCGAAACCTTTTGGTACTCTATTAACACTTGATAACAACCTTCATTAACCTTATAAGGGTATCATGAGCTTTCTGACTTACGTTATCTAGCTTACGACAATGTCTACGTACAAAGTGCAGGGTGCAACATCCTTCCCCCTTAAGAACATTCATCCTCAAATGTGGGTGTACTATAACTTAAGATTCAAACTCTTAGATTTCTTTTGGCGGAGTTTCCTCTATAAACATGACTATCCAAAACCTTTCAAGTAGGCTAAACACATATACAATGCCACTCAGGGCCACAATCAATCAATACACAATAATATTGGCCTCACGCGACCATCTATCTATTCAAAAGTCAAAGAGTTAACCATAACTCACCTCAACTGCCATAACTTTGGGCTGCCATGCTTGATTCAAGATCATTACCTAAATAAGATATACAAGATAAGCTCGACTAAAAGAATAGAAATAAGAGAGTCATATCACACGAGTACCGTTATAATATTTTAGCTTGATTAAATAAGGGTATCTATTCTTCATGTCATTCTTAACGTCTCAAATCATGTCTTTCACCCTAATCGGAGGTTATCTCTTTAGTCCGCAATTTCTAGGCTCGATAATATAGAATAATAACTAAGATATCTCTTTTTAAGACAAACATTATGTACCTTAAACATTCTCGACTAGAGTTCTATGAAGTGAACCATCTATACATTTTCGTGAGGCCAATATAGGGAAAATTGATTAAACTTCCTTGAACTCTGGAGATATCTTAAGCTCATAGGGCACCTGACTGATATCTTAATAATTTCATATGGTCTGATGTATCTGGGGCTAAATTTGCTTTCCCGATCCACTCTCATTTCACTTCTTAGGGGAAAGACTTACAAGAGCACCCGGTCGTGAACGCTATCCTTTAAATTGGCATAACACATTAGCATATGATCTCTGGAAATTCAGAAGTATGAATGTATTTGTACCCCTTGATATTCCTAACACTTGCTCGCTTTCACCCTTTTTCTTCTACTAGGCCACAATTCCTGTTGCATTATCCTACTTAGCTTTACACGGTTAACTCATGGTTCATATTTATACTTAACACTTCACTTATTCTACCAATCATTTGCTAATTTCACAATCTCACCTTATTTTGGAGAATGCAAGGTGTCCATTCGCTTTTAGTTCCTTCCTTCCTCAATCAGCTTAAGATTTGGTTGTTTAATTTATTATTTCCTCCACATCCTGGTGGACTAACATCGGCTTAATAAACTTATTATTTTTTACCTTTAATCAATTGATACATGATTTGTATTCCAAGCCATACGAGGTCTCATAAGGATCTGACTAGATGATAATATGATAATGTCTAGGATACATAACTCTTTGCCCACTATTTTTAAAGATCTAATACACTTTTTTGCAACATATCATCAAACATCTATTTTGTTCCTTTGGTCTAATCACTTATCCAGGATAAAATTATAACAGGATTTGTCTGTGCTCCCAATCTTGCTGAACGACTCTCTGAAAGTTCACTATAGATGAGCTCTTCTTTCATATATATGTGTTTCTTGTATGATCCTCGGCTATACGAATAGATCATCCTAGTGAGAAATGGTTGAATCTTATAAATTCACCGAACATAAGTCATCTGGGTAGCATTTCTAATAAAAGTGGGATAACTCATAGTGAATTTTAACCTTGGATCTATAAAATCATACATATCAAGGGGAAATACAAATAATATACCTATAACTACGTCTGGAGATGACTCAAGGTCTAGTCGACCTGACAATTCATAAGTGCAATTTTGATGACCGCCTGAGCTAGAGGCTCCACTTCTGTCTCTACCTCTACCATCCGATGTCTACGTAACTTGCCTAACAGGGCGTACAGATAAAGAATAAGTTGCTATAAATCCTGTCGACTTTGCCAACCCACCTCTACCTCTCGTCACACAAAATCACATAATATGATCGGGCTGTCCACAAGAATAAAAAAAATCTAAGCCATGACGCCATTGACCAAAATGAGTCCTACCACATCAACCAAAGTACGACATTAGAGGTCTCACATGACTGGAATCTCCTCTATAATACGGGTTTAGTGTCCGTGATCTTTGACTATGACCAAAATAAGTGGTCCGATCATGATGTTGCATTTGAAACAGTGGTAGTGCACTAGTTGTCAGACAAGATGGGCGTATAGGAAAGTAAGGCCTAAACCTACCTCAAAACTCTTCCATATCACCTACAGACCGTGCCTTATTATACTGGCTACTATTATGCTCTTGATCTGCCCCCTGCTTCCTCTTATGGTCCTCTAGATTTTGTGCATAGGCTTGAATATGGTAAATATTCATGTTCGAGTTCAAAGAAGCTATAGTGCACTCATTAACTAAATACGACACCAAACTATTAACAAACTAATGTACCCGATCACTCATTTCAGCAACAATTGCAGATGCGTAACTAGCCAAAGAATTGAACTGCAATCTATACTTTCGTACATTCATATTACCCTGCTCTAGGCATAAGAACCTATCTCGCCTAGCTCATCAAAGCTCGACTGGAAGATACTGCTGCAAGAATGCCTCAAAGAACTCCCTCCATCCCGTTGGTGGTGCACCAAGTCCCCGAGTCTGCTCCCAAGTCTCATACTAGGTCACGACAACTTTACACCACCTATAAGAAGACAACTCTACCGACTCAGCATCTGTGGCATGTATTAGCCGCAATGTATGTTGCATCTGATCCAAAAAGTTCTACATGTCCGTGTTTGGGTCTGATCTTGTGAATACCAGAGGGTCCAGGTTGATAAAATCCAGAACTCTCACACTGACTGCCCTATCAAAAGTACCAGTGGTTTGATACTGGGCCTGGGATGTCACACCCCAACCTTGGGGGTGTGGTCGACACCCAGCACATGAAGGCCTGAGAGAACTAACCGTAGTATGTGGAATCTATAATACTAATCTTGGGCTGACAAGGCCTCCCAATAGTCCCTACATAATACATATATATAGATAACCAAGGCAGACAAGGCCACAAGAGGAGTAGCATCACTACAAGAGGGCCCGACAAGGCCGTGACACACATATACATACAATATACTAGTCTGCAAGCCTCTAAGAGTGCTATAATACAACACAAGTTGGCACAGGGCCCCTCTATACACAAAATACTAGAAATATGTACAACAATACTTATCGACTCCTACCTAGCAACTCCGAGAGAGGGGAGTGCGACGATCAGCGCCTAAAATTGGCAACTTACTGAGGAGGTATGCCGCCCTGCCTATGTGTACATGTGGGCATGAACTTAGTTCCACAAAAGGGACATTAGTATGAAATATGTACTGAATATGTAGGACATAAACAATAAATGAAGAAACAACAAATCAATGAGGCCAGAGATACCACCTAAATCTCATAAATGTTACACTAGACCAACCTACATTTATGTATAGATATTCAATCGCGTATATAATTCCATAGGCCTCTGTAGGCAATGATCAGTATATAATAGATCACGTGTTTAACATCGTAGGCATTTGTGTGCAATATCATCAGTACCATATATATATATAGCCACGTATATAACACTATAGGACTCTGTGCGCAATATCATCTGTATAATATCTGTATAGCTACGTATATAACGCCATAGGACTCTCTAGGCAATGTAAATACATAATATATGCGTATAAGAGCCATACCAAACCTATGAAGGACTCATCAAGTCGTTGGGCGTAAGGTCATTACAACCCCAACTATCCTTATTCGGACACATAAACCCTTTTTACTTATTACAATCAATAAGAAATAAAACTTCTTAACTTAAGTTTTTCGATCATAAAGTGAATAACCATTGCTTTACCCATGGAGATGATCAAAATGAAACATAACCTTAACAAAGGACGGATATGTATGCAATTAAAGAACGGAATAGCCTCAAGAGACTTCTTAATCAACTAAGAATATAGTCTTTACTAGGACATGTTTGTAGTGATTGTTATAAAGGGGACCATTCTGTAACAAAGGAGAAATTAAGCCCTACATTCCTTGTCGTTAAAGCTAGTTATGTTCTGCAGATTCCTCATATGTTTTACGAATGATTATCTACATTAAATGAGGGATTGGTATCAATAACGGACTCATTGAGATATTTTGTCAAACCAAACTCACACACGTAGAAACACAACAATCTTATCAAAATATCTCTCCTTCACTTCTCAATACATACAACTAGAATTAACTACCCATACCAACCCATAGCTTCATACAAACAGCCTAACAACAACACAACATAGCTCCAAGATTTTGAAGAGCTTGTTTTAAAAAATCTCAAATAATCCATCCTTATATAACTTGTATATACTCAAGAACAACAAGAAGAAGGTATTACTTACCTCAACCGTAAGAAATACTTCAATTCTCAACTTGCTTCACTTCCAAGTTTTCTAAAAATATAAACCGAATGAGGAAAAACACGGTCTAGAGATACTCATGGGATCCCTTACAATGGATTTGCTTGGTTTCCCCTTTGAGTTTGACTTAAATCGTGTGAGAGCATTTGGAGAGAGCTTAGGGTTGTCTAGGGTTGAGAAAATAAGGTGAAATGAGTTTGGGGTCGAAGGAGCTCCTATTTATAGGGGGAGGAAAGTTGGCACCTACATGGGATGTAGTAGGGTCTACCCGCAACCGCAAACCATGGCTGCAAATCGCAGGTTGGGTTGCAAACCTTGCTAGTGTTTCGCCTTCCCATCAACACTTTTTTAAAACATTCATAATATTTTGTACAGAGCTCCGATTATTGAACGGTTTATTGTATTGGAAAGAAGACTCGCCGAGCTTGAATTTAGATAGGTTACTCATCCATAAAATCCTTATATATGTGGAGATATTCCCTGCCAAGTTGGGCCTAAAATGTAGTCTGAAATTCTATCTTCCTTTACCCGACTTTCAACGAACTTAATTTATTTGATTCATTTAACCTCGAAACCTTTTGGTACTCTCTTAACACTTGATAACAACCTTCATTAACCTTATAAGGGTATCATGAGCTTTTATACTTACATTATCTAGCTTAAGACAATGTCAACATACAAAGTGCAGTGTGAAACATCCTTCCCCCTTAAGAACATTCATCCTCAAATATGGGTGTACTATAACTTAAGATTCAAACTTTTAGCTTTCTCTAAAACTTTTGGCAGAGTTTCCTCTATAAACAGGACTATCCAAAACCTTTCAAGTATGCTAAACACATATACAATGCCACTCAAGGCCACAATCAATCAATACACAATAATATTGTCCTCACGCGACCATCTATCTATTCAAAAGTCAAAAAGTTAACCACAACTCACCTCAACTGCCATAACTCTAGGATGCCATGCTTGATTCAAGATCATTACCTGAATAAGATATACAAGATAAGCTCGACTAATATAATAGAAATAAGAGAGTCATATCACACGAGTACCGTTATAATCTTTTAGCTTGATTAAATAAGGGTATATATTCTTCATGTCATTCTTAACATCTCAAATCATGTCTTTCACCCCAATCGGAGGTTATCTCTTTAGTCCGCAACTTCTTGGCTCGATGATATAGAACAACAACTAAGATATCTCTTTTTAAATATACATTCTGTACCTTAAACATTCTCGACTAGAGTTCTATGAAGTGAACCATCTATATATTTTTGTGAGGCCAATATAGGGAAAATTTGATTAAACTTCCTTGAACTCTGTAGATATCTTAAGCTCATAGGGCACCTGTCTGGTATCTTAATAAGTTCATATGGTCTGATGTTTATAGGGCTAAATTTGTTTTTCCGATCCACTCTAATTTAACTTCTCATGGGAAATACTTACAGGAGAACCCAATCGTGAATGCTATCCTTTAAATTGGCATAACACATTAGCACATGATCCCTGGAAATTCTGAAGTATGAATATATTTGTACCCCTTGATATTCCCAACACTTGCTCGCTTTCACCCTTTTTCTTCTACTAGGCCACAATTCTTGTTGCATTATCCTACTTAGCTTTACATGGTTAACTCTTGGTTCATATTTATTCTTAACACTTCACTTATTCTATCAATCATTTACTAATGTCACAATCTCACCTTATTTTGGGGAATGCAAGGTGTCCATTCAATTTTAGTTCCTTCCTTCCTCAATCAGCTTAACCTTTGGTTGTTTAATTTATTATTTCCTCCACAGCCTGGTGGACTAACATCAACTTAATAAACTTATTCTTTTTTACCTTGAATCAATTGATACATGATCTTTATTCCAAGCCATACGAGGTCTCATAAGGACCTAGCTAGATGATAATGTCTAGGATACATAACTCTTTGCCCACTATTCTTTAAGATCTAATACACCTGTCTACAACATATCATCAAGAGTCTATTTTTTTCCTTTGGTCTAATCACTTATCCAGGATAAAATTATAACAGGATTTGTCTGTGCTCTCAATCTTGCTGAACGACTCTCTGAAAGTTCACTATAGCTGTGCTCTTCTTTCATATATATATATATGTGTTCCTTGTATGATCCTCGGCTATACGAATAGATCACCCTGGTGAGAAATGGGTCAATCTTATAAATCCACCGAACATAAGTCATCTGGGTAGCATTTCTAATAAGAGCGAGGTAACTCATACTGAATTTTTACCTTTTAAGTATCTTGCCATTCCTTCGTCAGTCACTCTATTCTTTATATTGCCCCTATGGGTTAGATACTCTATCCTTACCTACTGACTATTGGGTCATTATGTGAAAACTCAATAATTCTCCTCTTCACATTATTACGTCATTTCCTGCCTTTAGGATCTTAGTACACCTTCATCAAACTAAGTGAAATAGGATAGTAGGAATAATGCACCTCTGCTCAAGCTTTGCTCCGGGAACCCGTTAAATCTAGGACATACAATTTACCTAGGTACCAAAGAACTATGTTTCCCTTTAACTCAAATATTGACTTTTTTTGCCATGGGACATTCCTTTTCGATAGTACTAACTCTGCATTCTCATTTTGTTACTCTTTTACCCTAGCCATAGGGGCGACACTGCTACATTCTACATTATAACATTATTATTAGAGACTTGAAATTGAACCCTTAAACTTATTAATTGCTGAAGTTCTGCGTAGTAACTCTGTCTTCTGAACCATTTTTCTTTGAAGAGGGACCTTATTCTGCTATATTATTTGGGCTCGCCATTATTCCACTTTTTTATTCCCAAAAAGTATTACTCTCTTTCAGGAAGACTCATGGGTCTCTGTATCATTACAACATGTCCGGGAGGGCGTCTTTACCATAAGTAGGAGAAATATATCTCGCCATTTAGCTACTATCACCTCAGAATATCACGCCATACTTCTAATGCATGCTCGCTATTGATGGGCCTGAATTATAGGTTCAAAACTTTCTTATTTTTTCCAATTGTTCTTATGCGTAATGTACCTCATTCCCTAATTTATTATGGGTATGCGCATAGCACTACATTGATTTATTTCAACTTCTATCACCCAAGAGTTTCTTATATACATTGACCTTTAATTCCAGTCCAGGCTATAACCTTGGTCCTTTATTCAATACACATATCAGATGATGGATATTGACGTACTCTTTATTAGATATATTCCTATACTTAAACCACTGTATTTGGAGTAATTTCTCCTTTTTCACTTCTTAGCTAGCATCTCTTAACAATATACTTTTAAGCAATCCCATCGTTGTATATCCTTATAGATCTTGGGCACTCTTAATTGCCCGCCATTATCCTCCTTACCTTCAGATCCACTTTCACTTTGTCAGCACCAGTTCTGAGTACTTTATTAATTTCTTGTGTTCCCTTCAAGGTTTCCCAGCCCCTTAGATTGATTTACCTTATGCTAGGCCCTTTTGTGTCATTATTTTCCATCTAAATTATTTCTTGAGAGGTGAGATCACTTACTGGTGAGGTTACATCTTCAGGCTCTTAGACCATTCTATACTGTAAAATTTTGTATCGACTAACGACTCTTTCATCTGAACTCATTTTACCCCTTTTTGTTCATTAATTCTAAATACCCTTTTTGGGCTTATATACCATTATCTTCGCTTACGGACCATGTTCTTCCCTTTTGGGCATTATATATATCTAGTAACTCTTACCATTGTTTAATTTTCTTTATACTTTCTTTTATTAGCCCCATGGGTCTGGTGGCTCTTATTGTTACATAATCCCTTTAACCAGAAGGTCGCTACCATTTATTTTTTAGCATCGATACTTACATACCATTGATAGTCTTAACATATCCACAGAAATTTGGATAACATAATCTTATTTGTTTTGAAGTTCTTCATTGTAACTCCCTTATCCACTTACTAAACCACCATGCGGGACTATGTTAATTCTTGTGTCGCATCATCTCCCTTATCGGAGGAAACCCACTCATTTAGGCTCAGAGTTTCTCCTTTCTGGATAGTCACATTGTCACCTCAACAACTTCCACAATTCCGCGATCTTTTAACAACTTACCATTTGTTTCAGCACAATTTCTCCTTACTAGGAACTATTGAATCATTTACATGGATAAAAGATTTCATTATTATAACTGACATACTCGATTCTCAAAAGACCCCTATTTATCTTCCAACCACGTTAGTCTTTAGGGGCTTCTTTCATAATATCCTTTGAAGGTCTCCCCTGTTTATACTTTTACTGTCTGACTACTTACATTGCAAATTTCAAATGTATGACTCGTATTCCACTTAACCATGGAAACTTCCCAATAGCGATACTCCCTAATTCATGAGGCCAGATCGTCTGATCGGTATATTTCGTTAACATGTGTCCGTTCAAATCTCGTAGTAGGTACTTAATCTCGTAGCACATTCATTTTCACAACTTAGCATTTACTTCTCCTTGTCTTTGGTTTAAATAACTACAAACTATGACGCATTACCATTCTTTATTGTATGACTCTCAGTCACCTTTCATATTTACTCAGGTGTCCCCACCTATGTTGGTACCATTCCTTTCCTATCCACATCATATATTATCTTAGTTCAAATAAACATTCCCTTGTTTATAACTTTCTATTCTTTAATTGGCCTTATCTCCTAGGTACTTACTATCTCTGCTTACTTCAGACAAAATATTTTCTAAGGAAAATAATTACCTTACATACAAGGAATTCAATACTTGGTCCTCATAGCGTCAAGATTATTTAAAAATCATATCCGTTTCACAATTTCTGGGTACGTAAGGTATACATTGTCCAAAGGAGTGGCTTTGAAATGACTGTACTGTCTTCCCGTACTGCCCATACTAATGGTTATTCTACCCTTTACTAGGTCCCGAGATCTCTATAAGTTCTTCTCATTGCGGTTCTACCATTATGAAAAGTAAGGTAACAATACTTACATTATCCCATCAGAATATCAATTTCCTTTTAACTTCTTGTATTCATGTACTCTTCACCTCATTCTCCTTTCTTTTCTTGCACGCAAAAATCAGCGCCTTACCTTTCTAGACGTTCATTATCTCAAATGTTCATACTTTAAGACGGTAGTATAACACTCGCACCTATGGCGTATCAATAACCTACTAGGGAGGAGGGGCTTTCATTTACTTATCACGAATACGAACTAGACAAAGTCTTTCTAGTAGCAGATATTACTGGAACATTGTAAAGCATGAGTTAGACTCGAATTCTTACAAATCAGCTCTACTGTACGATCTATGAGATGAAAGAATAGAAACCATCCTAAATGCTATGTAGCCTCCTATTTATAAGTGTGGTGCACAACACACCCATAAAAAAGACTCTACTAGACATGGCTTGAAGACTCACTAGGACAGACTAGCTTTGATACCAAGTTTGTCACACCCAAACCTTGGGGGTGGGGGTGGCCAGCATGCATCACCCAAAGGCCTGAGCGAACAAACTATAGTATTTGAAACCTGTAATACAAATCCTAGGAAAACACGGCCTCCCAATAACCATAACATGACAAGGATGTATGAAAACCTCCATGCAGAAGAGTCCCAACACAATATATATATATATAGAAAACTAAGGCTAACAAGGCCACAAGAGGAGTATCATCACTATAAGAGGGGCCGACAAGGACGCAACATACATATACATACTATACACTAGTATGCAAACCTCTAAGAGTGCTATAATACAACACAGGTCAGGACACGGCCACGCCATATCCAAAATACTAGAAATATGTACAACAGTACCTATCGACTCCTGTCTAGTAGCTCCGAGAGAGGGGAGTGCGACGATTGGTGCTGAAATAGGCAAGACACTGAGGAGGAACACCGCCCTACCTATCTATACCTACAAGCATAAACACAGTGCCCTAGAAGGGACATAAGTATGAAAGATGTATTGATTATATAGGGGAATAATCAACTGTGAATGAAGCAACAACAAATCAAGGAGGCCAAAGATACCACTAAAACTCATAAGTGTTACACTAGACCAACCTGTATGTATGTATAGATATTTGATCGCGTATATAACGCTATGTGTCTCTGTGGCAATGCTTTGTATATAATAGATCGTGTATTTAATATCTTAGGCCTCTGTGGGCAATATCATCTATATCATATCTATATAGCCACGTATATAACACTATAGGACTTTGTGGGCAATATCATATGTATAATATTTGTATAGCCACGTATATAATGCCATAGGCCTCTCTAGGCAATGTAAATACATAATATATGCGTATAAGAGCCATACCGAGCCTATGAAGGACTCATCAAGTCATCGGGGTGACATAAGGTCATTACAGCCCCAACTATCCTTATGCGGACACATAAACCCTTTTTACTAGTTACAATCAATAAGAAATAAGACTTCTTACCTTTAGTTTTTTCGATCATAAAGTGAATAATCATTGCTTTACCCTTGGAGAGGGAATAACATCAAAATGAAACATAACCTTAACAAAGGACGGATATGTATGCAATTAAGGAATGAAATAGCCTCAAGAGACTTCTTAATCAACTAAGAATATAGTCTTTACTAGGACATGTTTGTAGTGATTGTTATAAAGAGGACCATTTTGTAACAAAGGAGAAATTAAGCCCTACATACCTTGTCGATAAAGATAGTTACGTTCTGCGAAGTCTCATACGTTGTACGAATGATTATCTAAATTAAATGAGGGATTAGTATCAATAACATACCTATATTTCAAAAAGGAACTCACTAAGACAATTTGTCGAACACTTACCATGTGTAGAATTCATATCATTTATATAACCAAACTCACACATGTAGAAACACAACAATCTTCTCCAAACATCCATCCTTCACATATCAATACATACAACAAGAATTAACTACCCATACCAACCCATAGCTTTAAAAAAACAACCTAACAATAACACAACATAACTCCAAGATTTCGAAGAGCTTGTTCTACAAAATCTCAAACAATCCATCCTTATATAACGTGTATATACTCAAGAACAAGAACAAAAAGGTTGTAATTACCTCAACCACAAGAAACACTTCAATTCCTAGCTTGCTTCACTTGCAAGACTTCTAAAAAAATAAACACAATGAGGAGAAACACGATCTGGTGATACTCATGGGATCCCTTACAATGGCTTTGCTTGGTTTCCCCTTTGGTTTTTACTTAAATCATGTGAGAGCATTTAGAGAGAGCTTAGGGCTGTCTAGGGTTGAGAAAATAAGGTGAAATGAGTTTGGGGTCAAAGGAGCTTCTATTTATAGGGGGAGGAAAGTTAGCACCTACATGGGATGTAGTAGGGTCTGCGAACCGCAAACCATGCCTGTGAATTGCAGGTTGGTTCGCAGACCTTGCCAATGTTCCGCCTACCATGCAACAATTTCTTAAAACATTCATAACATTTGGTACAGAGCTCCAATTAATTAACAGTTTATTGCGTTGAAAAGAATACTCATCGAGCTTGAATTTAGATAGGTTACTCATCCATAAATCATTATATACGTAGAGATGTTCCCTGCCAAGTTGGGCCTAAAATCTAGTCTGAAATTCTGTCTACCTTTACCTGACTTTCAGCGAAGTTAATTTATTCATTCATTTTACCTCAAAATATTTTGGTACTCTCTTCACACTTGATAACAACCTTCATTAACCTTATAAGGGTATCATGAGCTTTTGGTCTTACCTTATTCAGCTTACGACAACATTGTCATACAAAGTGCGGGGTGTAACATGGGAGGCCACTAGTCGAGTCAACAACTGTATAACACTCTGCATAACCAAATCATGATCAGGGGAAACTAGAGGAGGAACTGGGGGTGCATCAGCTCCTCTATTCCCCTATGGGGGTGGAGTCCTAGAGGCCCGAGATATAGCCTCATCTTGATGCTCTTGTCTCCCCTGATCAGCGGGTGGTAGCTGACTGGCACCCTCTCCCACTTCTTCATCTAATCTCTGCATAGCCTCCTGTCGTCTGGTAGTAGCAGACATTATTAATAATGTAAACAAAATAAAGGTTAGGATTGAACACTTATGACTCAACTCTATCACACGATCTAGATCAAGGAAGAAAGTAACCCTCCTATATGTCTTGTAGCCTTCTGCTTATAAGTGTGGTTCACAACATACCCATAAGAAAGACTCTACTAGACATGTCTTGTATAATCCCTAGGATAGACCTGCCCTATACCAAGTTTGTCACACCCTAGTCTTGATGGGTGTGGCCGGCACCTGGCACTCGAAGATCCGATCAAACCAACTATAGTACCTAGAGTCCCTAGCACGAAACTTGGGCCGGGAAGGCCTCTAAACAACCATAACACGATAAAAATGTATAGCCTGCATGTAGAAAAGATCCAATAATAGTATATATACATAACTGAGGCTGATAAGGCCACATCAAGAGTATCGACAACTAATAAGAAGGCTGGCAAGGCCAAACAAAATGAATACACACGGACACTAGTCTGCAGGCTTCTAAGAGTACTATAATAGAATAATTGGTTTGGACAGGGCCCTGCCATACCCAAAATTGTTGAAATATACATAATAGTACCTATCAACTCCGTATTTCAACTCCGGAGAAGTGTAGTGCTACTACAAATAACTGAGAACATGAGCTCTACTAAGGTGGTGCCTCAACCCTACCTATCTGTACCTGCGGGCATAAACACATTACCTTAGAAAGGGACATCAGTATGAAAGTTGTACTGAATATGTAAGGCAGATAACATATGTAAACATGAAATTTAGTATAAGAGATGAAGGTACAAAAGTTAACTTGGAACTCAGAAAAGGCCACGGAGGGCATACAACTGATACGATCATAAATATATACATGTAAGAAAACCTGGGCCACTCTATAGGGCCATATAAAATAATATCCAGCCTTTCTATGGGGAAAATCATATCACATCAAAACGTACCCGGCCTTGAAAGGACTCAGTCATACTCGACCATAATAGGACTCGGTAATATCAAAACTAACTACAGCGGTGTGCACATATAAGTGTTGTACCCGACCGACTATAGCGCAACTTGGTAAGAAAATAGATATATATATACATATATAAGTGCGATAAAAGATCTCAAAGACACCATGACCAGAGTCGGAGTGACCTATAATCGTTATCCTCCGACTTTTATTATTGTCGCTACGTTCATCACTTCCGGCCAACTAACCATAGACATATGAGTTCACAAAGGACATAAATTATCTTAGCAAGGAAGGAAACATGGATGATTTAGCTAATCTTGGAAAGTATTATTTTTAGGAAGTCATTTGGTTTACGAGTCATGCCAAAGAATGGATAAGACTTACATACCTTGTTTGAGAAGCTACAATGTCCCACGTGTCCTCGTACCTTCTACGAACGATTATGTTAATTATACCAAGAACACTCTATTCCTTAGCTTACTTCAACACCAAAATATCTCTGAAGTTGCCACAACGAGGGACAAAGAAAGTTAGCGATAGTCACAGGATTCTTCACGTCGAATTTGCGTGATTTAACTTGGGATTTAGCTTAAAGTTGATGGAAAACCTTTGAGAGAGTATTAGGGATGTTCTAGGGTCTGTATGGATGAGAAATAAGGTCCCTAAGTCGAGCTATGTAATTATACCCAAATATAATTCTACACTGCCCTATTAAATGGTACAAATGTACAATTCATACATTTGGACCGTATAATCAGAACTGAAACCTGGAATTTGCAAGAAATATTATGGTGGAAATTCCAAATTGTACGGTCCATACATTTAGGCTATAATGCTGGAAAATTTGTTGATTTCGTCGAACATATTATCTTTGATCCATTTAATTCCTATACATCCCGTACTTCTATAAACAAACTCTAAACCCTCATTACCCTTCTGTAAGGTCACATATTTCTGTGGATACCTGTGTCAATCGATGGCACGACTAGATATGAAACTATGAGGCATAACATTCATGTTGGAGAAATGCTCCCATATCTTCCAGTCATCGCAGGTCATAAAAGCTCCAGTCACTGGCCAGGACCAAACTCAGGCGTTGGAATCACATTGATACAGGGTGCCAAAATAACAGCTGGCTAAACCCCAGGAGTATGAAACTCCGGAGTCTGACCTCCTCCCACTTGGGTCTGTGACCCACCCGGAGTTTCCAGGAGAAAGCCCGCCAGGGAAAAACCATCATGCAAACTCAATATCCGGGTCATAGTATCCTGAAGGACCAGTGTAGCTATAATCCCTGGCTAATCATGGGTTGGCCCCATCTCATCGTCATAATTTTCATCTTGATGCTCCATCTCTAGCTCAAGGGATACGGATCTAGCACGAGCATGACCGGCTCCTTGTTATCCATCGCTCCTCGGTGTAGCTGCTCGGGCTCTACCTCTACCACGACCGCGATCTCCATAATGACCGTGCACCTCATAAGATGGAGCTGGTGCCTTATCTCTCACTGCGTGAGCATGAGTCCTCACTATCTGTCAGAGAATAGGAAACAAGATGAGATACCAACTTGATCAAACTTAGCACGAAAGGAATGCAAGAAGTGAAGTTTCCTAAATGTCTCATAGCCTCTCGAAGATAAGTACGGACGTCTCCGCACCGATCTGCAAGACTCTACCAGACATTGTTGTTGTACTTGAGACCATACTTTTTCACGACCCCTTTCAGGTATCGTGGTGGCACCTACACTTTTTCCACCGATAGGAAAACCACTTCCCAAACAATAACGTAAAATATAAAAATAAGAAGAACATAAATAAATAATTACAAAACTATCTTGTCATAACATAATTAAAGGAACCAAATTTGATCATCTAATTACTACAACTCAAAATCAAGTTGGTAGTACAAGAGCGCTAATACTGTAATAAAGGAGTCTGAGTAGTCTGAAAAATGTCTCCGAATACAATAAAAGACAGTAATAAATAGTAGTATCCAGGGCATGATGTGAAGAGGCAGTCTCACCCCGAACACTCAAGCTCCTAAGTCTGGACTCAACCATGTAGTACATAACTGGTAGAAGGCGTTTTATCTACACACAAAAAGAATGAATCAAGTGTAGTATGAGTACATAACTTACCCTTATAGGCATCATAGGCCGACAATGACGGAAGATACGTAACTGACATAAATACCAAGTTGACTCTCACATAAACCTATTCTATATAGTCCGATCAATCACTTAAGCCACCTTAAATCACATAAAGGATTCAATAATCAATAACTCAGAAACATGGAAGTTCTATCAACAGAGTCCACCTTATCATGATAATCAATCCAAATCAAGAACATCTCTCAGTAATCAATGTGTATGAATGTAAGATATGAATGCAATGTAAGGTACCTTTCCATCAACCTGATATACAAACTCTATTGTCTTCTTATATAGATATGACTCATGGGGGACCCGCGTCGTCCATATACCGCTCCTAGCCAGCTGGAATTCACACCCGAATCTGACTAAAGCCCAAGACTAATTTGTCGAGCCATATCAAATAATTATCATCAACTCAGTGTTTCCAATCCATCTCATAAGAATATCCTTACCATTCGATTTCGGTCTCACTGGACCCACAACATTTCCATACCACTCCACTTTAAATATCACAATAACCATGAGTGTATGAACGCAACAGTAATAAGGCAAGTAATCATGGTGTATGAGATGTAGTGCCGGCAATTTCACCCTGACCCAATGGGTATCCGATCCACCCAACCCGATTATATGGACGAAAATCCGACAAAACACGAATTTTAATTGGGTGACGGATCGGGTCGAATTCAGGTGGACATACATCTAACCCACCACCCGATCCATCCATCCACCCGTTTATAAATTAACTTTTTTTAATGTACAACTAAATTCTAGCGTTTCATTATAAATTAATTATTATTATTACAAAATTCTATAAAGTTAAAATAATTTTAAAAAGTTTGAAGTACTTAAAAAACAGAATATATTTTTTGGCAAATAGTACTAATTTGCTTCAAGTACTTGTAAATGATTCCAAGGGGTATATTAAAATATTGACTTGAAAGTGTATTTTGAGTGAAATATTAGTTTTCCTCACAAATCTTCAACTTTAAGATTTGTTTTTTTTTCGAATACACTTATATCAAGTACGTTTAATTTTTAGATACTATTTTTTCACTTCAACTTCAAATAACTTTTTAAGGTAAAATATTTTTTTAAAATATTTTCTTACTATACAAAGTATCATAATTTTAAAATTCATTATACTTTTGGGTCATTCATGTCCTCACCCTTAGAAATGTGTCTTGCATTTATCCTTGATTCCATAAGAGCTCTAACCAAAATTATTATAGAGGACAATTTTTACTCATAATTCTATCATGGGACATTAATTATAATTATTGCATTTGTTTTCAGCTGGCGAAGATACCAAGGTCATTACTCATTAGCAACTATTTTTATGAAATCAATCAAGTAAAGTCATCATTATTTTATACAATATTATACTATTAGTAGTATAATTTTTATAAGGAAGTAAAGTCGCCATTTTTTTGGTTGCATGTTTGGAGCATAGACACGGCTTGTAAAAACAGTATGATGATATTTATTTGATGTACTTTTTTTTCGTTTTACCATGGATTTTAGGTAATTGATTGATTGTGCTATAATTTTCATCAGCAAAGCACCCTATCCACCTGATTCAACCTTGGATGATGGGTGGATCGGATGTGGATGAAGAAAAATAGTGTGATGGATGGGTCGGGTGGTGGATGAATGGTTGTCGGGTGGAGGCGGATTGAGCTCCACCCGATCCACCTCCGATCCATTGTCAGCCCTAGTGAGATGCAATCAATTATAGGATAATAATAGCACATGCTTCAGAATTCAATGACACGTAATTTCATGTAATCAATCTTTCATAACAGAAGCATATGTGTTGAGTAAACACAACAATTATCAATCAATGGCGACAAACCAAGTAATGGCGACAAGCCAAGTAATGGCGACAAGCCCATATAACAACAATTGGAACCAACCTTAAGGTTGTTTCCCCAAATCACCTATCAAAATAGTTCAACACCGGTGCCTACCCAATCACTCATCATAGCCACTGAGGTGGGACCCCCAACATGCCTAATATCCATCAATATTTATAACAAGTATATACTTCTATCAGAGTCTAGAAATGTTAAATTATAGCCTACTTCGGAGCCGAGCGGGTGCCACAAACCTCAAACATCTGCCAAGGCCTTGGGTGTGGCCGACATTCGATCCCTCACTGGCTCGAGCATACCACACTAAAATTCAACACCTGAACATATGAATACTGGGGCCGAAAAGGCCATAACAACTTTGATAAGCATGGAGGTGTAACCAACATACAAATAGCACCGGCAAGGCCATAATCTGGAAACATAGAACGTCGCCTGGAAAACTCAAGAATAAGGGTAAACAAACCCAAAATATATATATACATACATTTACAAGACTGATAAGGTCATCGTACAGATCAACTGTCTAACATCCAGGCCGACAAGTCGTACAAGACATCTAAACAAATATAATAAGTCTCCAAGCCTCTAAGAAAAACATAACTATTATATGGTCAGGATAGGGCCCTGACCTACCCATCATCTGTATATATACAAATGACTTAGCTCACTACCTCTAACTCGGTAGCCTCGAAAAAGGTGAAGCTTACCAACCAATAGTTGAACTCAAGAAGCTCATACTGGGAGGTCTATCTGTACCTCTACATGAACCTGCACCATTAAATTCAACACCCTCGATAAAAAGAACGTCAGTATGAATGAGATGTACCGGTATGTAAGGCATGAATAACAATATGAAAACATAAGTTGTAAAGCAAGGTGCCAGAAACAACCTGATAACCTAAAATGCCACTAGGGGAAAATAAATAAACTTTGAACCCTTACTGAAACTCAGATGCATAGATATATATATCCATCACCCACCAATCATAACTCGGTGGTATACATGTATATATAAATGTCCATCATCTAACCGGTTATAGATTGGTGGTAATCTTATATGTATGAATGTGTGTCGCCCAACCGATTATAGCTCGGTGATAATCTTATATATATGAATGTCTGTCGCCCAACCGATTATAACTCGGTGGTAATCTTATATGTATAAATGTTTATCACCTAACCAACGATATTTATGAATCAATGCATATATGCCACATAGGGGCCTTCGCCTACCGATTATAGCTCAGTGGCAATTACAACTCTTATATATATATATATATATATATATATATATAGCACAATTGGCTCTTTTAACTCTTTGAAACTCTTTCTTTTACTTTTAGATGACATTTGGTCGACTCTTAGGAAAAAATCTTTTGATACACTCCCTTTAGGAAGAATATGAAACTCAATAAGCTCAGAATAACAATTGACAATCCAACATAGACATGATATAATATAAGATAGGAAATTACTCATGACAAAGGACAAACAACTCAAAGGTAGAATACGTACTTAGACATGCTTGCTTTTGAAACTGATAAATAGTTTGGAATTCATGCTTTGAAAGAAAAGGTTTGCCATTATATACCTTTACTTGATATACTCGTCAACACATCGCACATAAGTTGTATAGAACTTCCATTTACAACAAATGATAATAACACTATAGTCAAGCTAACGTAAAGCTAGAATAGACTATAACGATCAACAAGATTGACTCTTTAATCACCTCTTCTTCTCTAGCACCTCCTCAATCTTTACTACACCCTTAGCAAAACATCTACATCATACTTAAGATGTTTGAAAAATATTCCAGCTATACAAGGCCATGGAAACATCCCTAAATAGTCCAACAACCAATAACAATCAAAACAACGATTTTCGACCTTTCTTTCACAAATTCTCAATCTTACAACTTAAGCCATGGAGAAAGCGAGATCTTACTCAAAAACCAAGATTAGTTCGAAATCTTAGTTTACTTTACTTTAAAGAATCCTCCAAAAGAACCACAAGACGGAGGAGGACAATCTAATAAGCACCACGAACTTCTCGACTTTAGTTTTACCTATCCCACCTTGGGATTTGCTTAGGAACCCCATGGAAACACCTAGAGAGAGTTTGGGGGTGTTCTTGGATCTGATATGCTCGAAATGACCTAACAAAGACGAACCGCCGTTTTTATAACAAGTGGATAAGTTTCCACCGACCATGTGGGTCCCAAAATTAGCTGCTTGCAGCATTTTATTAAAACATACATAACATTTTGTATAGAGCTCCAATTAATAAATGATTTGTTGCATTGGAAAGTATACTCGCTGAACTAGAATTGACATAGGTTATGAACCTCATATTTTCCCATATACTAGAAGATATACCCCTAGAAATATAGGCCAAAAATTCTGTCCAGAATTCTGCCTGTCTATCTCCGAGTTTCGACGAACTTAATTTCATTGATTCATTTAACCCTGAACTCATATGAAACTGATGTAACCCTTGTTTAAACTCATTTCCATCCATGTATAGAATTTTAGCTTCACCAGGCTTACGTTACTTTACTTACGTTGCATACGAGCGTGAAAACTCGGGGTGTAACACCTTTCCCTTGCAAAGGCCTTGTAATAGTCGTAGTCTAACACATAGATTCTACGTTAATAAAGTAATATAATACATACACAAAGTCTTAGCCATTAAAAGCAATGAAAAGTCCAACCCTCAAATCAATCTCGGGCCCACAAGGGTAAAAATCAGAATTGTATTATTCTAAGATCATGATAATACTCTATAGAGTCATAACTCTAAGTTAATTAGGAAACTAACACATTTGGGCTTCCAATTTCATATTTTAGGTAAACCCCCAATTAAGAACCCTAGTGTCACGAACCCCTTTTGGGATTCATAGTGGGACCCACATAATCCAAACACATAGGCAAACCTCTCCTAAATCATTTTCAAGCAATGATATACATATAAAGCGGAAAAAATATGAATAAAATAAATACGGTCTCCTAATATAATAAGCGGAATGAAGTGATAGTCTGACACATCCAACAACACCCCCGAGAGATCTAGTCTGTGCATACAAGAACAATAATAAAACCATAACAATCTGAGTAAAAGGGCACGTAGGACAAAATAGAAATACATAGTTTGAAATGTGTCTCTCAAGTAAGAAGAAAAGACCATAAGTAAAGGAGAGTTTCCAACCCCTGCTGGAAGGAGCATCCTCACCCTGAATACTGAGGATCATAACTCAGACTCAGCCACGTGGTCCAGCAGAGGTGGCAGGTACTGAATCTGTATCCAAAAAGAATGCAACAAGTGTAGCACGAGTACATAACGTACCCCCATAGACATCATAGGCCGACAACAATGGAAAATATATAATCAGAGATAAATACCAAGTTGACACCAAATAATCATATGTTATCAGTGTAATAAACCAAGTATGTCATAAGTCAACATGTTGTCCACATAGTTCAATATTATATCAGATATCATTAACAATAAATAACCTTTCATGTTCGAAAATCCAACCAAGGTGTTCACAATCACTCAGTAGCAAGTCTCAAACACAGTATTAAGATGTTTGATATGAATGCAATGCATATGAAAGGTACATTTCTCATCCTGGTATACAATACATCAAAGTTTTATTATGATCCGTACACCCATGCGGGCCCATGAAGTCCATATACCACTCATAGAAACTTGAATTCCACACACGAATCTAACTAGAGCCCATTACTCATCTATCGAGTCTCAATCATGTTGTAGGCGTGCAACTCTGCTCCAAGATTATCAATATCATCTCAAGTACCATAATCTCATATTACTTTTACCTTTCTGGTCTCTTGGACCACAGAATATCCATATATCTCACATCAAGTCACTGAACGTTGAGTGTATATATGCAATGACAATACAAGGCAAGATATCATGATATAATAAGATGTAATAAAGTATAGAGATGATCTACACATGTTTTCAAGAATTCAACAACACATAGACAATCCAGGTCAAATCATGATATCAATCGAAAGCACGTGACATGAGTAAACAAACAATAGTAAACATGACGACAAGCCCACATATGGTGACTAGCCCAAATAATCAGCAATCAAAACCAGCATAAGGCTGATTCCCCAAATCATCCCCTCATCATAGTTCAACATTGGTATCCACTCAACCGTTCATCACAACCGACTGAGTGGGACCCCCAAACTGGCCCAATACCTCTCAATATTTATAACTAATTACATACTTCTATCTGAGTCTCAAAAAGCTAAATCATAGCCTACCTCAAAGCTAAACAAGTGCGTAACAAAATCAAGCCTCTTAGATAGCCTTGCCCTTCTTTTGCGCCTCATGATAACCAAAGTCTATTCACGCGTATTACACTGTTAATATAAATCTATCAAACAAAAATAAGACTTAAATACCCATCCCGGGTCCACGCTACCAAGACTCAAACTTTGTTACACAAAAACCTTTATTACATACTAGGAAGTCACATCCTTGAATTAATTACAAATATGAACACAATTGAACCTCCAATTTAACAATAATCTACAAGCCCCAATTGGAACCCTAAATTTCCCCCCTTTTGAAAACAAACTTATATAATCAAATTAAGCTTTAAAACATGATAAACTAACATAACCCAATCCTAATTGATGATATTTACACCATTGGATCCATAAATTTCCATTAAAATCATCCATATAACTCTCTTAATCTCTCAATATGTATAAATCATCTTCCCCAACTTACATAATATGCTAAACCACCATTAAAAGAACTTATAATCATAACGTAAGCCATAAAAGGGAAAGAATCTATAACCTCAAGGTTGGAAATGCTCTTAAAGCGTTGAAAATACCCTTATGGGTGCTAGTTTCAAACTTAGCTATTTGGGGAAATAAAATTTGACCTAAATATATTTATAGGCCACCAGAACAATACTTCTGCCCCAGTGAAATCGACTCTACTGGAACGGACCCACTGCGGTGGAAAAAGGCTTCGCTGGGGTGAGAGTCACTTGATACCTCACCCCTCGCCATGGCGGAACCGACTTCGCTAGGGCAGAAACCCCCCAGTCCCCATCTCCTGCTTTGGCGAGCTAACCTCTCACCGAGGCGGACCTGCCAGAGTGGATGATGGTGCCGCTGCGGTGGGCACCAGCAATGAAATAAGGCCAAATACTCCCATCCAACACCCGAAATACTCTCGGAACCACCTGGGCACAAACCAAACATGCTAGTCTATGGTAAACAGTGTTAAGAACTCGTTCGTACCCTCAGATTTCACATATAACCGAGCCAAGGCATACTTTTCTAAAGAATCATTCGGGACAGAACTAATATCCAATCATTACAAATAAGGCCACAAAATATATTTGATTACCTCGGGAAGTGAACCAATGACTCGACTGAACCATAAATGACCCTTCAGAATTATCGGAAGTGACAAAATCCGAAAACAAACTCATCTAGCGGAAAGTCAACTTTGAGTCATACAAACCAACTCTATATTTCCAAACTTGGGATTTTTTATCCGAAACTTATAAAATAGACCTCGGAATCCATGCCACCCATCCATGTGCATCACAAACCCCACATAGAGACCACATGAAGCATAAAATAGGCAAATAAGGGTCTTTATCTAAAAAAGACCAGATGCGTCATTACATCAGATACCAATTAAAAAAAACATTCATCCTTGAATGGAGACAAATAAATCGGTAACTGTACTAAAAGAAGTGAACAAGATAGGATATCTGCTCCGCATAGCAGACTCAATCTCCCAAGTCACCTCCTCGACAGGCTGATGATTCCACTGACCCTTTACTGAAGCAATCTCCTTTCACCTCAACTTCCTCACCTGCCTATCTAAAATAACCACAGGCTCTTCCTCAAACTCTATATTCTAATCAAGCAATACTACGCCACACTGGATAATGTATGAAATATCAGAATGATACTTCTTCAGCATAGAAACATGGATGGCTGGATAAACGCTTAAAAGACTCGATGGTAGAGCCAACTTATATGACACCTCTCCTACTCTCTGAAGGACCTTAAACGGTTCAATATAACTCAGACTTAACTTTCCTCTCTTTCTAAATCTCATCACACCCTTCATGGGTGAGACCTCTAAAAAAATCTTCTCACCCATCATGAACTCTAAATCTCAGGCCTTCCGGTCTGCATACTCATACTGCCTACTCTGCACTGCTAGGAGCTTATCCTAGATCACCTTTACTCTCTTTAAGCACTCCTTCAACAAATCATTACCCCAAGGACAAACCTTGAATGCATCAAACTAACCAATCAAAGAACAACATCTCCTACCATACAATGCCTCAAACGGTTCCATATAGATACTGGAGTGATACCTGTTGTTGTATGAAAACTCTGCCAAAGGTAAGTGATGGTCCTAATGACCCCCAAAATCAATAATGCAGGCTCATAGCATGTCCTCCAATACCTAAATAGTCCGCTCAGACTGATCGTCTGCCTGAGGGTGAAACACTATACTAAGATCCAAGTGAGTACCCAACTCTCTATGAAAAGTCTTCCAGAAATGCGAAGTAAACTAAGTACCCCAATTTGAGATTCTAGAAATAGGAACCCCATGAAGACGACCAATCTTCCCGATGTAGATCTTAGCCAACTTCTCTGCATTACACGTTGACTGAACTGTAATGAAATACGTATACTTGGTCAATATAACCCAAATCGCATCAAAGTTGCCCAAGGTCTTGGGAAATCCCATAACAAAATCCATAGAAATCCACTCCCACTTTCACTCGGGAATGGTCATCCTCTTAGACACACCATCGGGATACTGGTTCTCATACTTGACCTGCTGGCAATTCTGACACCGAGACACAAAATCAGCAATGTCTTCATCCTCCCCCACTAGTAATGCTGCGTCAAGTCATGATACATCTTATTAAAACCCAAATAAATTGAATACCTAGAGTTGTGGGCCTCCTCCATAAGCAATCTAGTCAAATCCACAACATGAGGCACACACAATCTACCCCTGATCCTCAGAACACCCTCGCTATCAATCATGGCTACCCATCACCTTGTCTCCAATCTTGCATAACCCACAACATCATATTGGTGCACCAGAATCTGATCCAAAAACAATGACCTCACCTTCACATAAGCCAGAATACTACTCGGATTAGAAATATCGAGTCTCACAAAATGGTTGGCCAAAGACTAGACCTATAATGCTAAAGCACACTCAGAAACAACCAAACAGGATAAACTCCCTATATTAACTACTTTTCGGCTCAAAGTATCTGCCACCACATTAGCTTTTCCTGGATGATACAAAATGGTTATGTCATAATCTTTCAATAACTCCATCCACCAATGCTGCCTAGAATTCAAGTCCATCTTATTAAACACATGTTAAAGACTGCGGTTGTTAGTATACACCTCAAAATAGACACCATAAAGATAACGCCTCTAGATCTTCCGTGCAAACACCACAGTATCCAACTCTAAATTATGAACATGGTAGTTCTTCTTATGCGCCTTCAACTACCTCAATGTATAAGTGATCACCTTACCCTCCTACATCAACACACAACCCAACCCAATCCTAGAAGCATTGCAATATACAGTAAATTCTTTCCCCTCTACCAAAAGGGATAAAATCAGGGTTGTGGTTAATAAAGTCTTGAGTTTTTGAAAGCACTCCTCATATTGATCGGACCATTGAAAAGGCACCTCATTTTGAGTCAAACAGGTTAGATGAGAAGCAATAAAAGAGAATCCCTTGATGAATCGGTGGTAGTAACTAGCAAGACCTATGAAAGTTCGAATCTCCATCATAGAAGTCGATCTAGGTCAGTCCCTGACTGCCTCTATCTTCTTAGGGTCAACCCTAATTGTTACACCCTGTAGCCTCGTGTTCCGCTGTGTCGTCAATGAATACCGAAGTCCTGAGAAGAGGTACAACCTTACGAAAGGATAATGAAGGTTTACAACTTATTTATGGAAGTACTGGAGTATTTAGAGGTTAGTTAGATCGAAGAATGTACATTTTGATGAAATCAGAAAACTGTGTATTTTGACGATAGGGTTGACGGATCATCAAAGTGCCAAGCTGAGCCGTCAATTTCTCTGCATTTTTGGAATATCAGGAGGCAGGCTGACAATAGAATTGATGGACCGTCAAATTACCTAGCCTGAGCCATAAATATTCCTGGAAGTTTGATGGGAAGATTGATAGATCGTCAAATCAAATGAATCATCGATTTACGATGGTGGAAAATTTATGTCGGGTTTATATTTGTGATTCATGATTTGGCACTCATTTTCCTCTCATATCAGACCATAAAAACTCTCTCTAAACCCCCTCTATGATATGTTAACACCACAAGACCAAATAAAGGTTGATTACACAATAGTTACGTCATAAACTCCGTAATCATCCTCTTTAACTTATGATTATGAGCAATTGATGATTTGGAAGAAGTTATGTAAAAGTTTTCATGATAAAAACTTGACAAATTTGTGAAATCTTTATAATATGAATTGTTGGGCTGTTTTACGCTAATTATGAGTTCAATTAGGTGAGGGAATTGATTGTGTATTATATGGATAAAGGAAAGTACGGTTTGAGGAATTATGAGGTTGAATCACATAATACTTTTTGGAAAAGAAAAGTCTAAGGAATCATATATGCTAAAATTGTTGAAGAAAACCCTAAATGACTTTCCATGGAAATGATATTTTTGTTGATACCATGAGATTGAATTACATGAGTATCCCTTGTAAAAAAAAATTCAGAATCTGAGGTGTTCAAAGTTGTCGATATGATACTTACATGAAATTTCTAGGCAAGTTGGATTTAATATTGATGTCAACTTTTACGTGATACAGATGATCGTCCATAAGGGGAGCGAGGGATTATAGAGCGATTGTAGTGACAAGAATCAGGTATGTTAAGGCATACTCTTTTATTCTTTTGGAATGATCGACGAATAAGTATTACCATAACGATGTCCCTTCAAAAGAATTCTACACTTAAATTTAAGGCATATGATTACTTTCGTACTATATTGTTAAAATAAATAACTCTTGTTGATCTGCTTAGAAAACATTTTCCCAAATTGATAGTCATTTGAACCTTATATTTTCTTATGATCATTGATGGCTCTCAGTTAGTAATATAGACACCATTACATAACGGTAAATACCAAAAAGTTCAAATTCACAGCTAATAACATTGATTCAATTGGCATTGACATAATAGGAATATTTCATCTATTAAGGAGGATTCCCCGAATACCTGAAATAGAGATAATCATAGAAAATGTGAAATATTTGATAGGATCCATTTCGGGAACGTAGAATGTAAGAGAAATTCAAATGTGAAACAATACGTCAGCTCTTCTACTTGAAATATCCTTCAATTATGGAAGAAATATGATTTTGGATACTCATACTTCCTGCACCATCGTGCTCCGCCGAGTGTTGTGCTCGTGTCAACCAAGTCTTTAAGTGCCGTAAATGCGCCCTGGGGACATTGGGTTTGTTGGCATTATAGGCAGCTTTGCTGGCGATCGGTCGATAATTATTTCGACCATCTCACTTGGTGACGGAACTTGTACTAATTTCTCCTGACACATTACTAATTCTCCTGGCGTAGATATACTTGTTGTTAATAGATCGGTAAGGGTATTGTTCCGATAGATAACTCTTCTATAGAGTTCATTAATATCTGAGCCAAAGGGGTCGGGCCAACTTCCCAAACACTTGCTTTACATTCACGTCTCAGTCTATGCGACTGTCCCTAAGGAGGGTTTCCGTTGGCTTGCATTGATTTGAAACATTACCTGCAAATTCAATGTAGGCATTGGGTTCGGCAATAATGATATCCCCCAACATACCAAAACTAGCTGTCACTCCACCAGTTGTCGGAGATGTAAGCATTGATACATAAAATAATTTTTTATTTTAGAGAAAATGGATTATGGGAGTGTGTGACTTGAACTATTGATTGGTCTGTTTAGATATATGCCTGCCACATGGGAATTCACAACCAAATGTGTCTTTGTTCTCAGTCTTCAATTTCCCCTTTCTTCTTTTTCACTCGAACTGTGGTACACGACCTCCTTTTACTGGAAAGACCTCTATTGGACTGGGAAGTAGCGCGGGAAAGTATGAAATGCTCATTTTCTAGTTGGAAACTTCTCTGCCATTTGGATCGGAGAATTTATGGAGGAAATCGGGTTTTAAATTCCTAGAAACCGCACGATTATATAGCCAAAGGGAATAGGCCGCACCTTAATTGTAAGATAACTACCTCGAGTCACTTCGATTGGTTTCATAAGGCCGTTCAGAGTATGTATTGAATTTCACTTATATATTTGTAGCTATTTTCATATCGAGCGCGCAATAGTCGGCTGGGTAATACAAGTAGATGTGCACCCAGTTGTAGTTGGTCCTTATATTACCGAGCCCCATATTTGGGTCGGGTACAATCGATTCCTCATCAAGGTCGGGTATGAAATATATGTATTATGATATGATTTTCTCCACAGAGAGGCTGGATATTACCTTATTTGGCCCTACTAAGCGGCTTGATTTTTACAGACATGAATACATTTTCATAGTTAAGTTGGGTAGACCCATATAGGCTTGTTATAAGTTTCAGGTTGACTTCTATACCTTTATCTCTTATATGATTGTTATATCTCTTGTGTGCATTGGTTATCAGCCTTACATAATTAGTACATCTTTCGTACTAATGCTCTTTCTAGGGGCACTGTGTTTCATGCCTGCAGGTACATATAGAGATGCATATGATTTCCACATTGTAGGACCTGACTCAGTTAGAGGCTATCATGCTCCATTTTTCTGGAGTTATATAGTAAGCTGATAGGTATGATAGATATGAATATCTATAAAGTTGGGTATAGCGAGGCCCTGTCCCGACCAGTTGCTGTCAATATACTCATTAGAGACTTGTAGATAATTCTTTTATGTGTGATGGTCATATGTGGCCTCTTCGGCCTTTCCAATAGATTTATTATTCTTAGGTAGGCTTTGTCGGCCTTGTTATATATATATATATATGTGTGTGTGTGTGTGGCTTAGGCATCTTCTGGGTACATGTGGCTATGTCCTCATTCAATTGAGTATGTGGCAGAGGCCTCGTCAGCCAATGAGTTGTTGTATATCTCTTAGATATTAGGATCGGTACGCTCGGGCCTTAAGGCGATGACCACACCCCCCAAGGTTGGGGTATGACAAAGTGGTATCAAAGAAGGTCAGTCCTAGGGATATCTACAAGTCGTGTCTGGTAGAGTCTTACTTATGGGTGTGTTGCATGCCACACTTATAAACATGAGGCTATAGGGCATTTAGGATGTTACCTTTATTTAAAATCTGGATCGTGCATTAGAAGTGAAGTCATAGTAACTGAACCTCTATCTTTTCATCTTAATCTTCCTTTTTAGTAATGCCGAGATCCAAGGGAAGTACTAATAGTAGGAATAGGGGTTAGAAATACGAGAGAATGTAGTAGCCGACAACCACCCGTCAGTAGGGATTCGATGAACATAGGAACACCAGAAATAAATGTAAGTTATTCAATGGAAAAAGAACTGTCCATGGATGAAGATCTATCTCTGAATGAAGATCCATCTGAGGATTCATTTGTAGAAGATGACCCATCTGAGGCCCAGAGGAATCACCCTTTCGAGTGCTATCGATTCAAGTGGTAGTGCCAGATTATAGGAATGCCCGCACGATACATAGACCATCAGCTCAGCAGTTATTTCCGTTTGGGTTGGGTGTGAGTGGTCTTGTGTATGAAACAACACCTCCATTTATCTTCCCAGAACAGGGTCATGTTCAGCTGCCCCCATAGGATAAACCTATAGAGGGACTAAGAATCCCAATATCATGGAAGTCAGTTAATCAAGGTCTACCCTGACAAGTAGAAGTGAGGAAGAAGTAACCAGTAGACAGACCAGAAGGTTTGGGATGGACGCAAATGTTGAAGAGTTGGTATTGAGAGAAGCATCGGATCGAATCTCCCATAACGACGTCCTTTCAAAAGGAATTCTACTCTTAAATTTAAGGCATGTGATTACTTTCGTACTATATTGTTAAAATTCATAACTCTTGTTGATCTGCTTCGGAAGCATTTTAACAACTTGATAGTCATTTGAACCTTATACTCTCAGTTAGTAAAATAGAAACCATTATATAATAGTAATTGGAAGAAAACGACCTTGAGTCATTTCTATCGGTTTCATAAGGCCGTTCAGAGTATGTGATGCAAGAAAGTCCGCGAACTTAAACTCCCCACCTAAGTCGAAAGATGATTTACTAAGAGTGCCAATGATGGCCTGTCAATCTACACTTACATGCCTAATATGGAATGGAAAAAGGAATGGAATTGGAGTTGTTACGTGAAGGTTCAAGAAGACATTCTATTTTTGTCCTTCTTGTTGGTCTTGGTCGAGACCATGCATTTCTTTTATCTTGTTATTTTCCTTTAGTTCATAGCTTAGCTATTAGTTTTCATTATGACACATTTAATGAGCCATGTAATAAGGTGACAAGGCCGAGAGTTCTTCCTACAAGTTGACAAGGCCGGAAAGAGGGTAAGAGGACAAGGTGGCAAGGACAACAATGATCTAGAAGCTAAGTCTTCCAAGAAGACAATTCATGAACCAACTAGTTCATGAATTTGGCTACATTAAAAGTCTTCAAAATCGTCCAAGGGGAGATAAAGAGGTTGGCCGAAATGTTTTATCAAACAAGTACAAAGAATGGAAGATTCCAAACACATTCCAAGATGATGATATCCTTGAGAAGCCAAATCCATCCACTCTTCTACTTGGATTCCACAAAGAGGTGTGAAGGAGTTTGAGTTCATCCTTGTCTCCAATAAAAGCCAAACCCTCTCCCATTGTTCACACCAAGAACGAGAACAACCTTGGCCACCAAGAAAACCCAAACCCTTTCACATTTGTTCCCACTTGGTCGAAAGGTTCAAGTTAGAGTTTGTGTCCTTTAGTTTGTCTTCTAGAATAATTCATGTACTAATAAAAATAGGACCCTTAGGATATTGTAAATAAATAGTTTGAGTTAAATCTAAATTGTATTTTCAACTTGTGTCTTGAAACATATCGATCCTGTGTGGGTCACCCCTCCCTTTAGTGTAACTCTTGGTTAGGACTGTGTGACCTAATCAATACCTAAGCTCGAGGAACCCCCTTAGTGGTAAGTGAACGTTGGAACTGTGTGGACCGACCTAACCTAATCTTTGAGTTACTAAAAGGGTTTTCGATCACCCTCACTTGGCTAGTTCACGAGCATTGCACTTAGCAAACCCCAGTCTTGACGTTGTGGAATTGGTCACCTTATCCTTGGTGTAAACTCTGATATTAAACCCCCATGTCTCTATCCTTGGGCTCATCGACCGTACCTCACTACAACCACAACAACTAAACACTTAAACCATATCAACCCAACCAAACACTTAGCCAAAATCAAATCAACCAACACTTGGTTTGCACTCGGGTTTGTACCTAGCATCCCGTGTTCATTCCTTGTCCAAAACACTTCATTATTTCTACCACCACATCCCACAAGACTCCATAAACATACCAACTAAAGTTCCCCAACCGAAATCACCCACAAAGTCCCGTCCAATCCCGACAACACTGAACAGTCCGCATAACTTACCTTGCCGATGACCTCACTGTTTTAGTATTTTTCTATCATCCTACCATCATCCAACCACCACAGCCCAAACATTAAAACATCTTTCAACGTGTCTACAACAACCCCATAAAATTCCTTGACCCAACGCTCTTTAAAACTACTAGAAATAGCCACCAAACACCCCACTATCCAGCCAAACCGAGAACCCAAAACCCCCATTTTGGTATCCATTTTCAGGTCAACCCGAATATCACCAACACTCGACCCAATTATACAACAACACGCCCTTTACTTACATCATATTGGTATTAGAGACAAGCGTTCCTATCCCACGCAACAAAGCTATGGCTAACATGAATGAGGAACTTATGAGGGTTATGTCCGAGTTAGTTGTGGACCAAATGCATGCCTTGAAAAAAGAACTTGTGAATCAGGCCTCAAGTAATAATACTGAGCCAAGGGTTGTGCAAATAATCCAAGGTATGTGGATTAAGATGTCTCCTAGTAAGGTGAAGGATATGAGAATCCGACATGCAAAGAAGTGTGAAGCCAAGGCCCTACTACTTGATGCACGAAGGGTAGAAGAATAATCCAAGAAGGGGAGTGCTATGGATTCATTGGCATGCAAGAAAAGGGAGAACATTGCGGAAGTTACATTGGAAGATGCTGATGTGAAGAAACTTGCGAATGGTCTTACATCCGGAACACCACCAATGGAAGATAGTGAACTTGCTCTTGATTTATTTTTAAGAAGCTCATTGTCTACTCACCTAGAATAAGGATTGGTAGGCAAAGAACATGACCAAAAGTGCCTTAGCCCCTACACAACACCCGTATTGTTGGTACCGAAAGAGACTTGGCACGCATGTTACCAAGAGGTTAATGACCTCACCATGAAATGCACAATTCTTATGCCGAACTCGAAGGATCTTTTGAAAGAATTTGCAACCGGACCACCACCGATGGAAAGCATTGAACGTGCTCTTGGTTTATGTCCAAGGAGGCCATTAACCAATCATCAAGCTTATGGATGCCACCTGGAGGAGACTAAATAATTGCTCGTCCAAGAGGACCTTTTCCCATATATGGTACCTACCTTGTTGGTGCCAAAGAGAAATGAAACTTGGAACATGTACATTGATGGCCGAGTGACTTACAACATCACTTTGAAGAGCAAGTCTCCGATGGAGATAACAGAGGACAATTTTGGTTACTTCGGTGGAGCCTCATTACTTTCCTAAGTGTCTTGTAAGGGCGGCTCCCAACTAACGAAGATCCAAAGTTGGGTGAAATGAATAATGGTCATCAAGAGCCAACAAGGTGGGTGCGAATGGCTTTTGTTGTCACTCAAAGTTTGTGGTGACCTAAACTATTCCATAAGTCTCGTGCAATGGATATGCTTAACCCAAGAACACAAGGCATTACCCGAGAACCTTTGTGTTAAACCACCCGAAGTTGACCAAAGTTGATTCAAAACTACAAGTGTTATTCGAGACTATGGTTTGGCTTGTTCCTATTCTCATATATTCTGAGGCCATGGTTCCTTCGCCACCCCTATCCCAATCATGAAGGTACTATTTAACGTTGAAGATGAGGTTTGGGAAGTTGGTACGTGTTTAATTCAAGAGCAAGAATCCACGACTTTCTCTAATGGAAGATTAGGTGATATGCGGCTTACCTATTTTACTTCTAACCCAAAATTTTATATGATACAAAGGAAGTCAAGTCCAAGATATGATAAGGGGATAACATGCTGCCAACCTTCCACAAAACTCAAAAATGATGAGTCCGATTTAATGTCGGATACATTTTCCTGAAAACTCGTGAGGTTGACCGTGCTTGTACATGAAACTAGTGGGATCGATATTTTCACCATCTTACTTCAAGACAAGGGAACCGTCGGGGGAAAAGTGAGTGGTACATGGTTCGATTATGTCCCTCAAGGTAAGGACTATGATATGGTGGGATCCGTGATCCAATACGGGCATCATATAAAGTCAAAACCATTTACCTTGTATGTGGATCCATATTTGGCAAATTTCGAGGAAGGCTTCCATAAAATTAAACTTCCGAGAAAAGATGAAGTTTCAATATGTTATGAAGTGTCCTCACATTTAGACGACACGAATTTGAATACAAATTCTTTCAAAGAAAGGGAGATTGATGCAAGATAGCCCGCGAACTTAAAATCTCCACGTAAGTCGAAAGATGATTTACTAAGAGTGAAAATGATGGCCCGTCAATCTACACTTACATGCCTAATATGGCATGTAAAATGGAATGGAATTGGAGTTGTTAGGTGAAGGTTCAAGAAGACATTGTATTTTCGACCTTCTTGTTGGTCTTGGCCGAGACCATGCATTTCTTTTAGCTTGTTGTTTTCCTTTAGTTCTTAGCTTAGCTATTAGTTTTAATTAGGTCACATTTAATGAGCCATGTAATAAGATGACAAGGCTAAGAGTTCTTCCTACAAGTTGATAAGGCCGGGAAGAGGGTAAGAGGACAAGGTGGCAAGGACAAGAATGATCTAGAAGCTAAGGCTTCTAAGAAGACAATTCATGAAACAACTAGTTCATGAATTTGGCTACATTAAAAGTCTTCAAAATAGTCCAAGGGGAGATGAAGAGGTTGGCCGAAATGGTTTATCAAACAAGTACAAAGAATGGAAGATTCCAAACACATTCCAAGATGATGATATCCTTGAGAAGCCAAATCCATCCACTCTTCTACTTGGATTCCACAAAGAGGTGTGAAGGAATTTGAGTTCATCCTTGTCTCCAATAAAAGCCAAACCCTCTCCCATTGTTCACACCAAGAACGAGAACAACCTTGGCCACCAAGAAAACCCAAACCCTTTCACATTTGTTCCCACTTGGTCGAAAGGTTCAAGTTAGAGTTTATGTCCTTTAGTTTGTCTTCTAGAATAATTCATGTACTAATATAAATAGGACCCTTAAGATATCGTAAATAAACAATTTGACTTTGATTTAAATCTAAATTGTGTTTTCAACTTGTGTGTTGAAACATATAGATCCTGTGTGGGTCACCCCTACCTTTAGTGTAAGCCTTGGTTAGGACAGTGTGACCTAATCAATACCGAAGCTCGAGGAACCCCTTAGTGGTAAGCGAACGTTGGAACAGTGTGGACCAACCTAGCCTAAGCTTCGGGCTACTAAAAGGGCTTTCGATCACCCTCACTTGGCTAGTTCACGGGCATTGCACTTAGTAAACCCCAGTCTTGACCTTGTGGAATTGGTCACCATATACTTGGTGTCAACTCGAGCAGTAAAAACCCCGTGTCTCTATCCTTGGGATCATTGACCGTACCTCACTACAACCACAGCAACTAAACACTTAAACCATATCAACCCAACCAAACACTTAGTAAAAATCAAATCAACCAACACTTGGTTCTTTCTACCACCACATCCCACAAGACTCCATAAACATCGCTACTAAAGTTCCCCAACCGAAATCACCCACAACATCCCATCCAATCCCGACAACACCAAACAGTCCGCATAACATACCTTGCCGACAACCTCACAGTTTCAGTACTGTTCTGTCATCCTGATGTCATCCAACAACCAAAGACCGAACATCAAAACAACCCTCAATATGTCTACAACAATCCCATAAAATGCCTTGACCCAACTCTCTTTAAATATACCCAAAATATCCACAAAACACCCCATTGTCCAACCAAATTAAGAACCCGAGACCCCCATTTTGGCATCCATTTTTGGGTCAACGCAAATATCACTAACACCCGACCTACTTACACAACAACACCCCTCCTTACTTGCATCAGTGTGACTTACATTGTACTTATATATATGTAGCTATTTTCATATCGAGCGCGCTATAGTCGGTTGGGTACGACAAGTACATGTGCACCCAGCTGCAGTTGGTCCTTATATTACCAAGCCCCACATTTGGGTCAGGTACAACTGAGTCTTCAGGTACAACCGAGTCCACATCAAGGCCGGGTATGAAATATATGTATTATGATTATATTTTCCCCACAGAGAGGCTATATATTACCTTATTTGGCTCCACTGAGCGGCTTGATTTTTACAGACATGCATACATTTTCATGGTTGTGTCGGGTAGACCCATAGAGGCTTGTTATAAGTTTTAGGTTGACTTCATACCTTTATCTCTTATATCATTGTTCTATCTCTTATGTACATTGGTATATCTTTTGTACTAATGCCCCTTTATAGGGGCACTGTGTTTCATGGCCGCAGGTAAAAATAGAGATGCAGATGATTTCCAAACTGTAGGACCTAACTCAGCTGGAGATTGTCACACTCCATTCTTCCGAAGATATATAGTAAGCTGATTGGTATGATAGATATGAATATCTATATAGTTGGGTATAGCGGGGCTCTGTCCCGACCAGTTGTTGTCAATATACGTATTAGAGGCTTGTAGATAGTTCTTTTATGTGTGATGGTCGTGTGTGACCTGTTCGGCCTTTCCAATAGATTTATTATACTTAGGTTGGCCTTGTCTGCCTTGTTATATATATATAGATATATATGGATTCGAGGAACATAGGAACACCAGAAAAAAATGTAAATTATTCAATGGAGGAAGACACGCCCATGGACGAAGATCTATCTCTGAAGGAAGATCCGTGTGAGGATTCATTTGTGGAAGAGGACCCATCTGAGGCCCTAAAGGAATCACCCTTCCGAGTGCCATCGATTCTAGTGGTAGTGAAAAATTATAGGAATGCCCGCATGATACAGAGACCATCAGCTCAGCGGTCATTTCTTTTGGGTTGGGTGTGAGTGGTCCTATGTATGCAACAACACCTCCAGTTATCTTCCCAAAGCAAGGTGATGTTCAGCTGCCCCCACAAGATAGACCTATAGAGAGAATGAGCATCCCAATATCATGGAAGTCAATTAATCAAGGTTTACCCCTGACAAGTAGAAGTGAGGAAAAAGTAACCAGTAGACAGACTAGAGGGTTTGGGATGGACGCATATGTTGAACAGTTGGTATTGAGAAAAGCATCAGATCAAAGCTCCCAAGTAGAAGTCACACAAGTCCAAAAAGGTGTTGGAAGTAGTAGACCACACTGTAGGTAATATGGAAGGAGACACGATAGAGCATGCTTATCTGATATTGAGTGCATTCTAGATGTGGAGCTTTGGGCCATTGAGCCAGAGAATGTCCCGAGAGATTTCAGTCGTTGTGCTATCAGTGTGGACATGTGAGATTCGGGCCATGCCTAAGTGACCTTGAGGGATGCTATTGGTGTTAGGGCATGAGTCATTGAGTGTATAGATGCCCGAGGTTGAGTCAGGGAGAATAACTGGTCTCGATGTTAGCAAGAATCATGCAATCAATCAGGTACATTGATAATTTTATTAAAAATAGTTGCGCTTATACCTATGATCGATCAATTATTTTTTATATTGCAAATATGTCATACAAGGCGTATATAGACTGTCTATGATAAAAATGGAAGGTAGTAAGTGAAATCACAGTTATGTTCAAGGCTCCGAGGAAGATGATTTAGGAATCAACCATTTATTGACTATACATGTACCTAACACCCTTCGATTTTGTAGCGTGAGCAGTACTAAGACACAGAAAGTAAATGAACATGTGACCTGAAAGATGGGATTTCACGAGTCCAAGAATTTAGAGGAACCCAGAAGAGCAGTACGGAGCACAAATTTCTAAGGATAAGTTGCCTGAAGCTTTGTTCAGAAGATAGTTGAAGGAATAAAAAGAATGTGAAAAGTTATACGTAAATTAGAAACCCTAATCCCTTTGTAAGGGCTATGTTATTTAAGAAAAACCGTGGAATGAGATGATTTTTGTCAATTAAAGGGATGAGATATGCTCTTTTTACCATAAAGGATGGCAGGATTCTCAACATTTAGAGGAGATAAATTGCGATAAAGACTTGATTAACAGAGAAATGGAGACAAATGATACATGGGTGGTTGGTAAACACGAGTAAAAGAGTTATGACAACGCAACAAAGTTGGAGGATATATATCACATAAATAAACCGATGGAAAGCCGATAATGGTAAGAATACCAATAAGTAATTAGAGTGAGACCTCCAAGCAATAAGAGTACCAATAAAAGATAAAGGCATAAGTAAAGAAGTGACTCACTCTTCCCGAACAGAAAATGTAAATTATGACGTCCGTAGATAGCAATACTGGGAGTATGCTAAGGTAAGGATTTTTTGAAGGAATTCAAATTGGTAATCTCCAAGTTGAGTGATCGAATAGTGGAGGGGAAAGGATTCTAATACCAATTTAGTGGAGAAAGTCGAAGTAGTAATAAGAATCAATCTGACTATGAATTGAAGTTGAATATGTTGAGCCTTAGGTTTGCTGTGAATATCGATAAGCCATTTAAAGATGTATGAGTGGCAGTAAGCATGAGTGAAACCCGACGTGAGTATATAACAGAGCAACGAAGAAATGGTTTAAAGTAAACGATAAGGAAAAGAGCTAAAGAATAAGATTAAAGGAACACGATATGAGCCAGCAAGTGATAGTAAATTTGGACTGCCGAGTAAACCAAGAACCTTACCAGAAAGATAATGTAATGGTATTTATTATAAGAACATTAGTTACAAATGAAAGAAAAACCAAGAAATAAGGCAACAACATGGACTCAAGTGTCGTAACAACCAAGGGAGCAAGCAAGAGCAACGCCTTGCAAAAGTAAACCTTTCAACGGAAAGGGAGGTAGGACAACCCCTAGCATCAGCAAGATTGAAAAATTAACCTGAGGATGTCAAAGATTTGCTTCGGGGAAATGGGTGTACAAAAAATACCCAATGAATGAACAGTCAAATGTGAAGTATAAGGTATTTTAAAGTTACAAGGGGCAAGTATATGATCTTCGTATGAAAGAAATATCATTTTTAGATGATCATGAGTCCGGAGCCAGTAAGTATAGTAGATGCATTAGTAATAAGGTCAACAAAAGAAGAAATAACGTCGAAAAGGAGAAAATTCCTTGTTTTCATTATTTGACGAATGACATAAATCGATAGAGGGTACTTGAGCAGATATAGGGTATAACTAGGGAAATGATGGGTCTATCTTGGAATATATAGCATTACCCAATAAGTATGCAATTATGACAAATTGTAATAAACAAGAAAATCAGATGTAAAGAGTAGGAAGGTAATAGACCATAGGATCATATACCATTGAACAACGAGAGTCACTAAGGAAGTCACATAAAAGGCCCACCCCAAAGAAGTAATAGGTGGCCAACCATATTAGAAATCGGGTGACACCCCCTTGGAACTATAAGTAAATAAATTTTCCTTATATTGGGAATTGAGGAGTGTCAAGACAAAACATCCCCTCTAAATCCCATTTAAAAAGTATTGTGAGATGGAGTAAAGATAATAACATGAATCTTATCAAAGCCCAAGGATTAAGAATATCAAATAGCAGCATTCGAAGAAAAGTTGATTTAAAAGTTGAGGCATTACATATGGATTATTGAGTGGGTTGGGGATCTTTAAGGACCATTATGTAATCAGAATATTAAGGCCAGAGTGATCGCCAGTCTGCACGGTAATGATTAAGTCTGGCTATACAATCAAAGTTTGATCAAAGGTTTATTTTGAAGAATATCTCAAGCTATTGTACGATCTCTCATTAAGACAACCAACTAATAAAAGGACCAGTTTAACAGAAGCCTTGAGTATTAAAAAATTCCATTGTCCCGTCCTAAGATGACCAATGAAGCTTTCAGGTTGGACTACTGGACCCTGGCCGAGGGTGAACGTATAGAATTTGGAAGAAGTTTGAAATACGGATTGAAGACTAGTAAGAGAGATGTTACCAGATTGATGAATAAAGAACTGCACATAGTAAAGGAGTGGATCTTCTCAAATCACGAAAAGGGAAAGGAATCCGGAGTAACAGTATCATATTTGAAGAAATAAATTATGAGAGAATACTTAGATTAACAAGGAAATGAATTAAGATATTTGATATTAAAAGCAAGAGTTAACTTGACAATGAAGGAAGATTCCATCTAAGTGATCAAGATCATAATATCGAATTCAGCTGACAAAGGAAGTAGCCGCGAACATAATCTAGTCTCAATCGGAAACACTTAATTAGAGGTTGCTTCAAGTGAAAGCAGAAAAGAGATTTATCGATAAAGAATTTTTAAATCTAGTAGGCAGCTTAAAACACATGTACTATATAAGGATATTATCAACAAAAGAGAAAGAAGAATTGAGAAAGAAGTGCTTAGATTCAGCCAACTCTATTATTTTTATGTTCTCGACTTTGGCGTTCATCATGCTCCATTCCTTTATCTTTATTTTACACTTCGTATATACAAACTCTGCTATTTAAACTCCATCATAGGATGAACATTATAACACAAAAAAGAAAGATGTAGCCCGGATATCATAACACAACGACTCAGACAAAGTATAGCCGTCAGGTAATTGTGTAAAAGAGAGGCACAATTTTGTGAAGGTTGAGAATATAACAGCAATGCATAACAGTGAAATCTGATCAAATGATAGGACGTGATAGTCCTTAATTGAAAGAAGTTTGTTAAGAAAGGTCACGGAACCTAAGAATCACTCTACTAGAATGATTCAGCTTTCCTATTAATATTTGTGGGATATAACCCCTTTATTCTTATTTAGTTTATAGAATATAGACCATGTATTTTATGTAAGCTGTATTTTTGGAGCAAGTGTATCAGGTGCAACTTGGATGTTAGCAAAAGGATATCAAGGTAAGTTATGGCTGAACTTTCTCAAATCTTTTTTAAGTAAAAGTGGTCGTGTGAGGCCGATTGATATTATCTTGATATTGTGTTGCCCTGTGTGGCATTAGATATATGTTTGGCCTATTTGACAGCTTTTGAATAGTACTATTTACAAAGGAAACTCTGCTGAAATTTTTGGAAAACTTGGGAATTAGAATATTTCCAACATTCACGGACAAATGTTCCTAACGGGGGGGAGGATGTTACACCCCATAGCCTCGCGTTCCTCTATGTCTTCAATAATATCAAAGTCTTGAGAAGATGTATTACTTTACAAAAGGATAATGAAGGGTTATATCTTGCTTATGTAAGTACCAAAGTGTTGGGAGGTTAGTCAGATCGAAAAAAGTATGTTTTGATGAAATCAGAAAAACTGTGCTTTTTTACGGCAAGGTTGACAGACCGTCAAAGTATTTGAAGGGCCATCAAAGTTCCAAGGTGAGCCATCAATTTCTCTGCATTTTTGGAAACTCAAGAAGCAAGTTGACAACAAAATTGATGGACCGTCAAATTACCCAGCCCAAGCCATCAATTTTCCTGCCAGTTTGATGGGAACATTGACGGACCGTCAAATGAACCGCCGATTTATGGTGGTGGAAGATTTTTGTCGGGTTTATATTTGGGTTTCACGATTTGAGACTCATTTTTCTATCAAATCAGACCTTAAAAACTGTCTCTAAACTCCATCTATGATATGCTAACACCACAAGACCAAATCAAGGTCGATTACACAAGAGTTACGCCATAAACCCCAGAATGATCATACAATTCATCTTTTCCGTATCAAGTTGGTTTTGGAAACACTCTTGGGAATCAGATTGCTTGATGATTAAGGACATTATGAGGTATTAAGATAAATTTCATCCTCTTTAACATATGATTATGAGAAATTGATGATTTGTAGGAAGTTATGAAAATGTTTTCATGATCAAAACATCGCAAATTAGTGAAATCATCATAATATGAATTGTTGGGCTGCTTTATGCCAAGTATGAGTTCAATTAGGTATGGGAATTGATTGTGTATTATATGGATTAAAGAAAGTATGGTTTGAGGGATTATGAGGTTAAATCACATAATACTTTTCGTATAAGAAAAGCTTAAGGAATCATATATGCTAAAATTGTCTAAGAATACCTAAATGAGTTTCCATGGAAATGATATTTTTTATGAAACTGTGAGATTGAATTACTTGAGTATCCCATGTAAAAGATTTAAGAATCCGAAGTATTCAAAGTTGTCGATAAGATACTTACATGAATTTTCTAAGGAAGTTTTATTCAATATTGATGTCAACTTTTACGTGATATAGAAGATCGTACATAAGGGATGTGAGGGCTTATAGAGCGATTGTAGCGACAATAATCAGGTATGTTAAGGCATACTCTTTTATTCTTTTGGCATGATCGACGAATAAGTATAACCATAACGACGTCCCTTCAAAAGGAATTCTACTCTTAAATTTAAGGCATGTGATTACTTTCGTACTATATTATTAAAATTCATAACTCTTGTTGTTTTTCTTCAGAAGAATTTTCCCGACTTGATAGTCTCTTGAACCTTATATTTTCTTATGATCATTTATGACTCTCAGTTAGTAATACAAACACCATTACATAATGGTAATCGGAAGATAACGACCTTGAGACACTCTGATTGGTTTCATAAGGCCCTTCAGAGTTTGTCTTGCATTGCACTTATATATATATAGCTATTTTCATACCGAGTTGTGCTATAGTCGGCAGGATACGACACTTATCTGTAGTTGGTTATGATATTACTGAGTCCCACATCTGGGCTAGGTACGAATGAGTCCTCATCGAGGTCGGGTATGATATATATGTATTATGATATGATTTACCCCACAAAGAGGTTGAATATTACCTTATTTGGCCCCACTGAGTGGATTGATTTTTACAGACATGCATACATTTTCATGGTTGTGTCGAGTAGGCCCACAGAGGCTTGTTATAAGTTTTAGATTGACTGTTGTACTATTATCTCTTATATCATTGTTATATCTCCTGTCTACATTGGTTATCTTTCTTACATAATCAATACATTTGTCGTACTGATGCCCTTTCCGTAGGCATTACATTTCATGCCCACAGGTACAGATAGAGATGCAGATGATTTCCTTATATAGGACCCGACTCAGCTGGACGTCGTCACGCTCTATTCTTGTGGAGTTGTATAGTAAGCTGATATGTATGATAGATATTCATATGTATATAGTTGGGCATGGTGGGGCCTTATCCCGACCATTTGCTGTTAGTATACTCTTTAGAGGTTTATAGACAATTGTGTTAACTGTGATGGTCATGTGTGGCCCCATCGGCCTCTCCAGTAGATTTAGTATGCTTAGGTCAGCCTTGTCGGCCTTATTATATATACATTTGTGGTTTGGGTTTTTTCTGGGTGCATGCGGCTATGTCCTCATTCAGTTGAGTATGTGTCAGAGGCCTCGTTGGCCCATGATTTGTTGTATATCTCTTAGGTATCAGGATCTGTACGCTCGAGCCTTAGGGCATTGGATGTCGGCCACAATCCTAACGTTGGGGTGTGATAATAATCCCATCCTTGGAAACCACATGCCCCATGAATGCCATAAAACTCAACCAAAACTCATACTTTGAGAACTTTGCATAAAGATTCTTCTCCTTCAAAATCCCAAGAATCACTCTCAGATGATGCTCGTAGTCCTCTTGACTCTTCGAATATATCAGAATGTCATCAATAAACACAATAACAAAACAATCCAAGTACGGCTTGAATATCCCATTCTTCAAATCCATGAATGTAGCGGGAGCATTGGTATGCCCGAATGACATCATCAAGAACTCATAATGCCCATAATGAGTTTGGAAAGCCATCTTGGGCACATCCTCGGCCGGGGTCTTTAGTTTTTGATACCCGGACCTCAAGTCAATCTTCAAAAACACAGAAGCACCCTGAAGTTGGTCGAACAGGTCATCAATACATGAAATTAGATATTTGTTTCTGATGGTGAACTTGTTCAGATGCCTATAATCAATGCACATATGCATAGTGCCATCCTTATTCACAAATGAGATATGAGCACCCCACAAAGATACACTCAGTATAATGAAGACCATACTCAACAAATCCTGAAGTTTCTCCTCTAACTCCCTCAAGTCGGTTGGAGCCATACGGTACAGAGGAATAGAAATGGGTTGAGTACCCGACTCGAGGTCAATACAGAAGTCAATGTCTCTGTCTGGCGGCATACCTGGTAAATCTAAAGTGAAGAACTCCGCGAACTCTCTAACCACCAGAACAGAATCAAGAGAAGGAGTCTCCGCACTCGTATCCCTAATATGAGAAGGATAATCCAAACAACCCCGGTCCACTAACTTCCTAGCCCGAATATAAGAAATAATCCTCCTAGGAGCAGGGCTAGGAGAGCCTCTCCACTCTAACCTTAGAAGACTAGACATAGCTAGCATGACTGTCTTAGAATAACAATCCAGAATCACATGATAAGATGATAACCAATCCATACCCAATATAACATCAAAATCCACCATATCTAATATAACCATATCTACCCAAGTGTCGTAACCCATGAAAGTAACTACACACATGTGATATACTCTATCAATAATCCCAAAATCACCGACTGGTGTAAACTCACAAATAGGAATATCAAGTAGATCACACTATATCTCTAATTTAGCAGAAAAGTAGGCAAACACATATGAGAAAGTAGATCCTAGATCATATAACATAGTAGCTGCTCGATAATCGATTGAGATGATACCTGTAATGACTACATCCGATGCCTCATCCTAAACCCTACTAGGGAATACATAGCAATGAATGCGCCCTACCTCGGACTGAGTACCATACTAGCCACCTCAGCCCGAATGAGCTCCACCTCTCCCCAATTGGGATCTACCACGACCAAGCTGATGGCTACCATATCCCGACTAAAATCCTCCCCATCTAGTCTGACTACCACCTATAGATGTCTCTGCTGGGGTCCTAGGTGCATGAAAGCCACCTGAAAACTACCTAGGGAAATCTATCCCGAAGTGCCCAACCTCTCCACAGATATAATAAGATATGGCCGCTGAGGGATGTTGAATAGAGATAGATGAAAACGAGTTATCATGGTCTGAATACCAAGACTGAGAACCCCTCGATGACTGGCCCCCACTACATCCATTAGTAATCTAAAGAGGTGCCTGAACTGGTTGACTAGGCTACAACTGCTGATATCTCCCCTAATAACCATAACCATGGGAAGTAGAACCACTGAACTGTCCAAAGTGCCTAGCCCTCTTGTCGAGCTCATGTATGGGAATCTTACCTCTCACAGACTATACCATCCTGGCATGCTCTACCATAGTCTCAAAAGAAGCTCCTGAAGCCACCAACTGAAATGTTTCCAACTGGATTGGAATATTGAATCCTCGAACTAAACATATCACTCGCTCAGCCTCAGTGGGGAAAAATGGTGCTGCATATTGTAATAAGACATGAAAGCGAGCCTTATACTGTCCAGTTGTAGAATGGCGCTGATCAATCTTCTGAAACTCATCTCACTTGCTCAAGCGCAAGCTCAAAGGTACATATTTCTCAAGAAACGCCCTATAGAACCGAACCCAAGATAACGGAGGCATCCCCACAGGAAAAAAATCAACATATGGCCTCCACTATTGATTCACATCACCTCTAAGCTGAAGAGCCACAAAACTGACTCCATGAGTCTTAACAACACCAAGAGTATGCAACCTCTCATGGCTGCTCACTATAAACTCATATGCGTCTTCCACAGCCTGACCAAAGAACTCCAGAGGATTCATGTTCGAGAAGTGCTCCCAAGTCTTCCACTTATCGCAGGTCATAGTTGTCCCACCAATAGGACGGGGACCAAAATCTGGAGCATGAACCTCATCCATATATGGAACTGACATCACCGCAGGCTAAACACCGAGTGTACAAAACTCAGGGGTCTGAGTCTGCCCCCTTCCTGCAAGGGTTTGAGAACCACCCGGAGTAGTAGGATGTACACATGTCTGAGTAAATCCATCTACCACAATAAAAAATAGGACCAGTGTATCTTGAAGGACTGGTGCAGCTAAATCCAGGCTAGTCCTAGGCTGGTCCCACCTCATTCTCTATCATATTATCACGAGGCTCGATATAAGGCTATGGGGACTCTAACCTTACACGAGCCTTGCCGACTCTCTATGTTCTGCCCCTAGCTGGTGCTGGTGATCTGGCTCTACCCCAGCCCCATATGTGTGCTCTACCACGTCTACACATAGTCGGATGCCAGTGCCTACGCCTCCTTTCTTGCCACATCGGCACGAGTCCTCACCATCTGTGAGAGAATAGAAACTAAGGTCAGATACCAATTTGATTCAACTTAGCATGAAAGGAATGAAAAAAAGTGAAATTTACTAAATATCCCATAGACCCAACAACAATCGATGTGGGAGAACTTGGTTTTGGGTGTAAATTTCCCTCCATAATGGTTCTTAACCAATGAAAACTTGAGGTTTCAATTGTGAATCAGACATAAACCATTAAGACTTGCAGAAAAGCAAGGTACAAAAGAGGGGTGGCCTCACTTGTTGGGGGGAGTGGTTCACAGTGGCACGCTGGATGAGAGAGACGAGGGCATTTAATGCCCTTTCTTCTTCCATCCAAATAGACACACAGAGAGACAACGTACACCGTTGAGCCTTACTATATTTGGCAGTGGCATTTGGGCTAGGGCTTTCAGCCTTCGTGAAAAGTGTTGACGGTTTGGGGTTTTCCCTCACGTAATCGTGGTAAGGGTCTGGGTCTTGGGCAATCTGGCCTTGGGCTCGACCAAAATTAAAAGGAGAATAAAGCCCAATATATATTTTTAAATACCTTAATCAATTGTAGCCACATTTTGCAAATGTGGTCATAGTTTAAATCAATAAATGGTCAAATAAATCCACAAATAACCTAATTATATTAATAGCTTCAATCTAAGCCTAATTTTGACTTTATTTAGAATTTAGGAGATTAAAATCATGTAGATGTCTTTGTGATTTAAAACATGACTTAAAATTGGGATGTAATTCCTTTATAATATTTAATTAGACAATTTCCTAACTTTAACAGAGTGGATCATTAATTCTTTAATATTGAGAATTCTTTTAAAATAATTACATTTATAATTGTCGGTTAAAATTCCCAAATTATGATTAATTGTCACAATTATGTAAAATTAGAACATGACATAAAATATATATACTAGATGATATTTTATCAAATGAAATGACAAAATACTCATGAAATAATTTGTAAAATCACATTCATCTTGTAATAGGTATATTTTACTCCGTTTGTGACCCGAGATCCTTGAATAATTAAATAAAATTATTGGAGGCTAAAAATTAGGTATCAACAATTATATCTTCGCATTCGAGGATGGCTAGACCATCCCTGAGTAGTGAAATTTGACTGACCTAGTTTTTAGTCGACCAATAGGAAAGTACTCCTTGTTTTTATGCAATTTTTTTAAATTGTGGCTGGACCCTGGTCTCTGGGTTTCCTAGATATCTCAATTTATATGAAAACTCATGTCACTTGTAGTTCGACTCAATTAAACTAATAGAAAGTCAATAAAGTAAAAAAAATATCAATACAAGAAATTTCCTGAATGATTTTGTTGGAATGTGACCAATGCTCGAAAATTGAATGGAATAAATATCCCTTGTTTTTTACCCTTCAAGTATATGCCCGACCGGTTACGAGTGCTAAAAATAAAAATCTTCGTGATTTACGAGCGAGTTCAGCACAGAGTGATGTTCAAGCTCATGTATAGAGATCTTGACTCTCGTTGGTACATATTTTCGACTGAATCCCCAAGAACAAGTTCTACACTCTACATGAGTCTGGATTTGGTCTTTTTTATTTCCACCTTCAATAGATTTGACCTATTTTGCATGTGCTGAGACATGCGTGTTGATTATTGATATTTTTTCATACCTATGCGACTTTATTTGTTGTACCCTCCTACGTGATTTCTTTTAAGTGGGTGACACTTCCGACACCATCTAGCTCTGTAGACTTTTTTATTTGAGTGGATGCCACTTACGACACCATCTGGCTCTTTTTAGTTTGTTGACTTGAATGTTGTTTGAGCAGATGCCACTTGCGACACCGTCTAGCTCTATTGACTTGAAGGTTGTTTGAGCGGATGTCACTTTCGACACCGTCTGGCTCTGTTGGTTTTTGTGGATGTCACTTTCGACACTGTTTGGCTCTGTTGACTTGTTGGGTGTGTTCATTTGAATGGCCCTCTCGGCATGTAATTTGTATGAATGACCCTCTCGATAGTGTTTATATTAATGGCCCTCTCATCTATGTTTGTATGTATATCCCTCTCAACATGCAACTTGTATTAATGTCCCTATCGATAGTGTTTATAGAATGGCCCTCTCAGTATTAAGATGTCATCTCCTTAGCATGTTTAAACTGCAAAATTTGAGAATCCTCATCAGTAGATAATGTAGTATAAACGTCACCTAAGGTGAATGAACAAGTATGTCCCTTTCTAAGGTGAAAAAATAGTTTATACGTCCCTTTCTAAGGTGGACGAGAAAATATGTCCCTTTCTAAGGTGGACAAATACTTATACATCTATTTCTAAGGTGGATGAGCAAATATGTCCCTTTCTAAGGTAGACAAACAGTTATACATCCCTTTCTAAGGTGGATGAGCAAATATATCAAGAACAAATATCCCACTTGCGAGTAAACAAATAAAAAATTCCACTTTAGGGTAAAAATAAATTAACATATCGAGAACCATGTGTTCGACATGATTTATGACTCTCAAGTTGTCCCAGCTTGTGGTCAAGGAAATTCCTCGACAGCTTGATATTTACTTCTGTGAAATTTTAAAGCAAATCGTTAGAGTAGTCAACATGAATGACCAAGTATATATAATAGAGAAGAATGTTCAAAGTGTAGTCATTCGGCTTCTGTCGTTAGATAGGCTTTGTTTGATATTTTTGGTCATTGTTGGAGATTTGATGTCTAATTTGTCTGGTGTATTAAGCATCTCTTCAATTTTATTGATAGACACGATGCTTGACGTTGTTACCTGCAAAATCCTTATACAGAGGTTAATAAGGTATGACAGATAAAGTTGGATATAAAACCATTCAATACGGCGATGTTCGTCTAGTTAATGTCTTTAATAGGATCATGTTGATTTGGCGACGGCGTCATTCCGAGCCTGAATTAGAATTTTTGAGACCCCATCCAAAATTCTGCCCTAGTTGAAGTTGTGTCGGCGACCTCTCGTGCTGAGTCTGAATTGGAATTTTTGAGACTCTCTAAAAAATTATGCCTCAGTTGAAGTTGTGTCGGTGACTTCTAGTGCCGAATATTGTGAAGGAAGTTTGAGACCTTCTAAAAAATTATGTCCCAGTTGATGTTGTGTCGGCGACCTCTCGTGCAGAGTCTTGCGAAGAAATTTTTGAGATCCTCTCAAAACGTCTACCCCTATTTCTACCTAGGGGATATTTGAGGTTTTTCTAGTAGTCTGACCGAGTCCTACATGAACTATCTACATATCCCTCCTTGAAAATCAAGTCATCGCGTAGTTCATATCATGAGATGTTTACACTACAAAATCTAAGATAACCTCGTTAGTAGAAAATGCACTATAGACATAATTGGTAGGACGTCATCTCGAATCTTCGAGACAAGTGACTTGTCCCACGACAATCCACTTTAGAAAGAGGGAGCGTTCCACTTAGAAGTGGTAAGCCTAATGTGTGTCACACATAGAGGACGGATGACTTGATTTGAAATTGTTACACCCCGTAGTTTCATGTTCCGTCATGTCATCAATTGATACTAATGTCCCAGGAAGAGGTGAGACCTTACGAAAGGATAATGAAGGTTGACAACTTGTTTATGGAAGTTCCGGAGTTTATGAAAGTTAAATGGATCGAAGAAAAGGTTCCAATTTGACGGAAAGATTGACGGACCATACATTTTTGTACGGACCGTCAAAATGGGAAATCTGAACCGTCAATTTTTTCTAGAAATTTGAAGTTGCAACTATGCATTTGACGGTCTACATTGACGAACCATCAAAAGTTTGACGAATCGTTAAAATGAGAGTCCTTTTGAGGTGGTGCAGGGGTTTAATTTGGGTTTCACGAACTGGGGACCTTATTTGCTTGAAGAACAGACCCTAAATCTTCACTCAAACCCTCTCTAATAAACCTTACCATCCTGAGGTCAAATGTATGTCAAATTATGCAAGATCAACATGATAAACCCTATGGTTATCGTGAGAATTGTCGTCTCCTTATAGAACAGATTTTGGAAATGAAGTACTCTACTGTTTTGAGAGGATTATGGTGTGTAAAGGTAATTTTTATCCTCCACTACCTATATTTGTGATTAATTGATGATTTGGAGCAAGTTGTGAAATGATTTTCATAATCGAAACTCAAAAACTTGTGGAATAATTGTAATATAATTTGTTGGGATATTTTACTAAAGTATGAGTTAAAATTGATAAGAAAACTGATTTTATAAGTTATGGGACTAAGGAAAGTACAGTTTGAATGATTGTGGGATCAAATTACATAAATTTTCTGTATAAAAGAAGTCTAAAGAACCTATATGCTTAAAATTGTCGAATGATGCCTAAGTGAGTTTCTCCATAGAATTTGGATTTGATATTGACATCAACCCTTTATATGATATAGATAATCATCCATAAGAAGTGCGAGGACTTGTAGAACTATTATAGCTTCATGGACAAGGTATGTTAAGGCTCATTCTTTCATTCTTTTGGCATGATCTACAAACAAGTGTAACTGTAATGATGTCCCTTCAAAGGGAATTCCATTCTTAAGAATTAAGCTTGTGAATATCTTTGCTTCATTTTGTACATAGCTAATGATTATTATTGCTCTGTTTAGAGAGTATTCCATGACTTGATATTAACTCGAATATTATGTCTTCTTATTGGTTTTATTGACTCCTAGCTCATGGATATTGTCACGCCCGTTTTTTTCCGACCCGCGCGGGTCGAAGCAGAGCACAACGTATTTGGTGATTCCTAGGTTAAATTAAGGAGTCGCCACCTAATTGTTTTACGGTGAATTAGGACACCTAAATATTAAATAAAAGCTACAAAATAACTCCGATTTTAAGGTCTGCGAAACTAATGAGATTCTAGGTAAGGGTTCTTTATTATCCTAAAGGGAAGGGGTTAGGCATCCTTTAAGGTCCGCTAACTTGCGATTATCCGGTCAAACTCGGGTTAATTATTGTACTAAGGAAAAGGCCATTTTAAAATAGAAAGTTAAACTAATATTGCAAATATTTAGTAAAAGAATGCATTTTTTGTACAAGTATGCATTTGTATGGTATTTAAAGAGAAATACATGTAAAGTTGAAACGTATGCATTTTTAACAATTGATAGTAAAAACAAATTATTTATAATCCCAAAGAAGTCAATTTTTTGGAAATCATTGAGTTGAAAATTAAAAAAGATAAACTTATTTGTATGATTGATAAAGCGAATAAAAGATGACCAAAGTTGTTTGGAAAATTTTGAACATGGATGACGAGCCTAAAATAAATAACTATCGAAGGGTTTCTAAGTTTTAAACTACCCTATGAATTAATTCTAAGTTTGCCTATTCTAAGCATTTCAATAGTTACATAAGTGCGATAAATAATATTACAATACAGAGCGGGATAAAAGCTGAATTAAAGAAAGTAAATAAAATAAATAAACTCCGAGGAATATCTGCCTTTATTTACTTTATTCCCTGCAAGTTGGCAAGAACAAACGGTTAGAAACAGTTAAATACAAATAACTTCAGATCCGTATCCAAAACAATGAGTGTTTTGGTCACGGAGGGCTCAGACTTAAATTTAAAAAAGACCATTCCAATCACGTCGTGGCTGCAAACGTATGACTCTGTAGTAATTTTGATTACCTCGCCTACTAAACGTGTTGGTCTCTCGGATGAAAAAGAAAAGATCATTATAATCATGTCGTGCCTGTGAACATATAACTTGTTGGTTATTTTAGTCGCCTCGCCTACTAAACATGTTGATCTCTCGGATGAAGTAAAAAGGTTTAAGTCTCATCCTTGTCCAGAAGTTATATTTTCCATCTCTACGACTGTGGAGGCCTCAAAAATTGACGAATTTTTTTCATCGGCCAGTGTAGTATCGTGTTCAAATCAGCAAAACTTAAATCAAAGTAGTAAGCGGTAAGCAGAAAAAACAGAGAGGCAATTTCCGAAAAGACGCGATGTTTCGTTTAAAACAGTAAATACCCGTTGCACGGAATTTAAATGCTGAAACAGTGGACTGAAATAGGAAACAATGCCCGAAAGGTGCGGCCTCGAATTCAATTTCATTGGCCTAAATGCGGTATTAGGTTCAAAACAATAAAACAGTAAGATATCCGTTGCACGGATGTTTAAAACAGTTAACTGAAAACAGAGAAACGAAAAAAGCGCGGCCTCGAATTCAATTTCATCGGCCTAAATGCGGTATTTTGATTCAAAACAGTAAAACAGTAAGATATCCGTTTGCACGGATGTTTAAAACAGTAAACTGAAAATAGAGAAACGAAAAAAGCGCGGCCTCGAAGTCAATTTCATCGGCCTAAATGCGGTATTTTGGTTCAAAACAGTAAAACAGTAAGATATCTGTTGCACTGATGTTTAAAACAGTAAACTGAAAACAGAGAAATGAAAAAAGCGCGGCCTCGAATTCAATTTCATCGGCCTAAGTGTAGTATTCTGTTCGAATCAGTAGACTTTTCAGAAATATTGCAGCTGTCCCGAACAGTTTTAGGCCAAGAAACCAGCATCAACTGTGCTTCAAGATGCGACAGTAATGGACATTAAATAAGCTAAAAATGCAGCAGTAACTTGGCCAGAATGCTGCAGTTGTTTAGCTCGAAACATAACAGTCCATAAAACAAAGTGGCAACATATGCTTTCAACCAGAGCTGGGGACACAACCACAAACTAATCAAATATAGCATCAGTTCCTCAAATGCAGCCACTGTTTTGGCAAAGAAGAAGGTAGCAGCTGAAGTGCAGCACAACAACCCAGTAGTTATGTATAGCAACTCAATCAACTCCTATGAAACAAGACCTTCTGCGTAGTATTTGTTTTCATCAAAGTATTTCAACTGGACACCCAAAATGTATCAAGTTTTGCCCAAAAATGCCACAATAGCAGGTTGGGCACATCAACCATTCATCAATGTTTACCATACCAGGGCACCAATAAATAGAGTCTTAAGATGCATCAAAGAGCAGCAGCTAACAGCAGCATCCTCAAAAAAAATATGACAAAAACAACAGACTTAAGGATGTGGGATTGCAAATTTGACCATGAACACCATATTAAACACCAATTTTGAAAGATAAGACAGCAACAGGGGGGTTACCACCATCCATATTCCGATGCCGCGACAAGATCAAAAGGTTTCTAGAACCTTAGGCATGGCAGGCTATCGGAGGAGGCTAAACCAAACCTGAAGCTTGTCTTAGCTTTCAACCAGCATATTAAGATAAGTGTAAAAAAAAAGAACTCACATATATACATTGTGAAAGCCTCAAATAAAGACTGGAAAAGACATAATATGGAAGGAAGGAGTGGAAACATTATGCATAGAGGTTCAGAGGGCATGAATTAGGACCAATCACATATAAATCACTCTCACATTCATATATACAATTAAGCAAATAAAAAGAAAGTTCAGAATGACATAACTCTTTAACAAAACATGTTGAATAACAAAATGTGACCAAAGTTAAAGCAATTTTGTAAACCTATTCATTAACATTCTCATAAGTATACACACCCCACATGCAATGAAAAAAAAACCCAAGATAAGGCAAAAACACTAGATGAACCACTCAGATATGGACAGATTGATGGGTGGTAGGACATGACTTATTCATAGTACTTCCATTCAATATTCTAGGTATGGCTAAAATAACTCAATCCAGCACACATGTATACTACCATATGAAAACATGGATATAGGATAAGAATGACAACTGCAACTAAACAATGATTCAAACCAAACTCAAATAGGTCAAAGCAGGTAACAGACACGGGTACAATCCTCATTTGGACAGTTTGGCAGATTTGACATAACACAAGTGACTCAAGGAAGTTTTCATATTATTATGGGGATATTTCAACACTGGAAAAGACAAAGAAAAATAGATAGATAGCTTAAAGACCTTTAGGGCATGGAGATGAATAAATAATCATTTAAGACAATATTTTAAATATGCAAAATCGTTTAGACTGAGCTAAAATATACAAGGTATTAATCATGTTGTATTTCCAGTCACTAAATGACAATTGAAACAAACAAAAGACCCCCGAGGATAACTTGATATGTATTCTGACATAAGAATAATCAAAACTAGCAATTAAAGATAGCATTTTTAAGCATGCTAGACTAACTGATCTCAAAACAGACATATGCATCATGTAAGAACTATATTAGGCATGGTGATATCTTTTAATAGACATGGGGTGGTTAAAATGATTATCAAATTGATCCTAAGTCAACAACCATCATACTTCAAACAGAAACATATCTAGGACTTGTTAAACTAAACTCAAGAATTTAATAAGAACAAAATATTTCAAAACATACTTCAATCCAGCAAATATAACTAAGCTACACTGATTAAATTAAAATATACTAAAATGATCAGAACAACTAATATTGGCAGCAAACACATATAGCATATATATAAAAACAAATAAAGGAAAGACCGAGGGGAATTCAGGCTCAGTGCTTCTCCGGGCAGTGAACCGAGGCGTTCTTTTGAATCGTCGAATCCGCTCGAGAATATTTAGAATTCAGATTTTTGGATTTTTGATCACCGAATTCTGAATTTATAATTCTGAAAAGAATTCTGTTTCTGAAAACTTTAACCCGACCTGGAACTGACCCGGCCCGCCAGCAACCCGACCCGGCAATGACCCGATCCGACACGACCCGGAATCAAATCAAATTCGAATTGAGCGAAAATATGAGAAATGCAATGGAATTTTCAGCTTGCAAAATTTGAAGGCTAAAAGTAGTGTTTCAGATTCGGAAATCTAAGAACAAAATAGGTATTTTTGGATTTGGGAATTGAGAAACAAAGGGGTGATTCGTAACCAAAATTAAGAACAGACAAACTTGAATTTATAATCCTTAAACCCGAACTTAAAAATCTGAATTGTGACCCGATTTCCGACCTCCAAAAAAAAACCTCAAAAAAGCCCCCCTTTAATAGTGAACAAAGGGGGGGAATTTATAGATGATTTTTCCCCCAACGTTCACCTCGTCAAATCGAGTTTGAAATTTGAATTAAAGGCAAAGATTTCTGAATTTTGGAAGCGGATTTTAGGGGTATGGATCGCGGATTTTGTGGGGATAAGGGTATGGGTCGAAGTGACAGGAGGGGTGTGGTGGTGTCAGGGTGACAGAGGGGGTTGGTAGTGGCACGGATGTTGGTCGTCATCGGGTTTGGGGGAGGGTAGGTCGAGGTGTGTGCGGCGACGGGTTGAGAAAGAGAGAGAGATGGTTTTGTTTTATTTTAGGGTTTGTTTGGTTTAGGTTAGGGGGATAAAAGGGTGGTCGACTGGGCCTCGGGTTGGGCGGTTGGGCCTGGTCGAGTTTGACCGATTGGGCCTCGGATGGGTTGGCCGGTTGGGCCTTAAATGGAGGGTTTGGGTTTTGGGATTTTGTTTTGTGGGTTTTGGTTTAAAGGGGGATAAAAGGTTGTGGGGTTGGGCTTGGAAGAAATGGGTTTTGGGGCGACCGATTGGGCCTTTGTTTTTTGGGGGGGGGGGGGGGGGGGTTGCGAATTTGGTTAGGGGTTTGGGAATGGGTTGTTGGGCCTTGGACGAAATGGGTTTTAGTTTGGGTGGAAATTGTTTTGGGTTGGGAAATGATTGGGTTATGGGTTTAAAAATATAAAAGGGGTTTAAATAAAAAATAAAAAAAGCTTTGAGGAAAAAATGCAAATTATTATTTTTAAAAATAGGATATAACGATGTGATAATAATAAAATATAATATTTGTGAACTACTTAATGCTTGATAAAAAATAGAAATGCGATGCCATTTTTGCGGAAAATAGAATAACATAAACTTTTCGGATAAAACTTATGATTATGATAAAAATGCAAATGACAGTAAAAAATGCAAATATTAATAATAATAATAATAATGAGAATAATAATATATATATATATATATATATATATATATATATATATACACATGTATGTATATTAAAATTGTTTTGAGGTGTTAAAAATATTTAAAATTACAAATAAGTTTGAAAATACGGGACAAAATTGGGTGTCAACAGATGCCCCTCTTTGGCCGGAGATGATGAAAGAGTTTTCGGACAAAGAAGTTGACTAAGTGGCCAATTTTGTCCTGATCATCGGGCTTTGCACGGGTAGAAATAGAATTCCTAGGGAGAAGAAATTGCAGGAGTTGGAGCAGATTCAAGAAATATTGCTCCAGTGTCGGGTTATTATGACACTGGTTGTAGGTGTGGCAACATATTGGGAAATAGCGGAATGACGTTCAAAGTAGGTCGTTGACCAAATTGCCTCGGTTCGCCGTAAGAAATAGTTTCACGTTGTGCTGAAAACTCCTGCCGATTCAAGCTCCTGTGGACTAAAGCTAAGACAAAAAATTAGTGCATAATTGTTGCCTACAATGTGTATATGAGAAAATTAGATACCTGAATTATGAGGTGGGCGCCTGACTGAAATTAAATACCCGAATTAGGGGGTGGGCGCCTGACTGAAATTTAAATACCCGAATTATGAGGCGGGCGCCTGACTGAAATTTAAATACCCGAATTAAGAGGTGGGCGCCTGACTGAAATTTAAATACCCGAATTATTAGATGGGCGCCTGACTGAAATTTAAATACCCGAATTATGAGGTGGGTGCCTGACTGAAATTAAATACCAGAGTATATGAGAATGTGACCCTGTAAGTCTAAATACCGTTCTTCGCATAGACATAACGCGGTTGGGACCCTGTAGGTCAAATGACGTCTTTGTACAGTCACAAAATAGGAAAGTGATCCTTGTGGTGAGTTGTGATGCGGAAATTCTTTGGGAAATTGATCATAAGTGATGTGGCTTCCCTGCTTCTTTCAACCTGAAGAACCTGTACTCAAAGAAAATTTGTGAGTTTGGAGGAGGGGCGGTTGATTCGCATTGACTTTGCAGCTTTGACTCTCGATACTTGCATGTCCTGTTAATTCAGACCTGTAGCCCCGTCTGGTTCCCAGTCTTGGCAAGCCGTTAATGAAAAACATTTGTTGAAAACAATTCGTTTATAAGAAAGTATGCATATCAGTAAAAATTCTTGTCGAACTCCAATGAAAATATTTGTTGAAAATAATTTGCTCATAAGAAAGTATGCATATATGTAAATGTCTGTCGAGCAGTGACATGCGGTGAAACAAAGCAAACGTCTTATCCAAAATCCTTCTTTTGGATGAAGACTTAGTTGGTCGACAATTTTCTATGTCTATCGGCGTCTTCTTGCAGTGATCTCTTAAAATTTTGCCCCAGTTTTCGATATGTGAGGATTCTGAACTTTCAACTGGACCAAGTCGAGTCTTGAGTGGGTTGTTTTCCTGGCCTATGAGGTGATCAGATGGGTGCATTTTGTCATAAGTGAGATAAAGGAAAAAGATTTTCTAATGGTGGGACCGAAGCCGATTTAAGCTGCCTACGTATCCCCATGAGGGAATCAGGTCATAACGTAGTTCATTACAAGCAAAGGGCATTGTAAGGGTTTTTCTAAAATATGGGACCGAAGCCGATGTGGCCGCCTACGTATCCCGCCGAGGGAATCAGGTCATAACGTAGTTCATATTACAAAGAAATGTGATTTTGGGGAAATTTGTGATCTAAAGAAACGGAACCCGCCATGGGTTCTTTGCGTATCCCGCCAAGGGAGCATAACTTTTACAACATAAGAAGTGCATTACATAGAAAATGTAACACCCCATATTTTCGGGTAGCGGTTGAACTCATAACGTAGGTGAGTAGACCCGGACCCGGGAAAATTTTCGTTGTACTTGTGATATTAATAAGAGGATTAGTATATAGAAGGACGTGATCCCGAAATAATTTTTGATTGATAATGTGGCGGCGTTGTGTAATAATAATAATTGTGTATCCCCGAAGAGATTATAGACTTGTATTTTATTACAGGGATTATATATTGACATGATAGGATTTTATTAATCGTCGGGATTTAAATAATAGGAGACCGGGAATTTAATTGTGTATAATTAATTAATTGTGGGATTAATTAATTAAGGATGGGACAATTTATAGTGGGATTTGGTACGTGTACTCTTATAACCGATTTGGGGGTGACAAGGCCCCAAATCAGTCGACCAACTCCTCTCTTCTCTATAATGAACAACCATGGATCCTTCAGTGTTCTCTTCATCTCTACCAAATCTCCTCCATTAAATTTGTTTCTAGCAGAGGGAACAAGCTCGGTTGATGGGTTTTCTGAAATTTTTGACCAAAATTGGGGATTTCTGTGAGCTTTCTTATAACCAGCCAAGGGAGAATTCGTGGTGTTCTGGGTTTAGATTCTAGTAGAACCGAAACCATTAACAAGCTTAGAAACTCAGAAGCTTTACAAGAACCTTGAGTACGAAAGGATTCTGGCGCGAATCGATTTTTGGTTCTATTTCTATTTGTTGGAATCCGGTGCAAGCGTAAGGTTTTCCGGCGATTCTCGTCACTGTGTCTAACAGAGAGGTAACCTTCTTTATTCTTAATAGTTGGTATAATTTTCAGAAGTCATTTCTTGCTATTAGTTCTAAATATGATTGTCAAAAATGCGAATTTGGGTTGGGTGTTGTTGGGACTGCCGTTCCTGAGAGTTGCTGGAAATTGCATGTGAAATTATTGTACTGTTTTTAAGATTGTAGTAGTATAAGAAGAAGGATTAAGGGGGCTGGATGTTTCGCTTTATGTTTAGATTTCGATGTAGAAGGAATATAGGTTCTACGCGATTAAGGTGTTCGTTAGAATATTCCTAAGAATCTCTTTTTAGTATGTTGAGTCGATTATGATTTAAATCATCCGTATGATGTAGATAAGCATTCATAGGGGCTTACAAGGACCCGTGGAACTTAGATAAATTTGACAACAAGGTTGAAGTTCTAAAACGAGGCGTACTCTAATATTGAGTTGATTAGTTTGTCTAAGAGGTATGTGAAACCCTTACTTCTTTCTTTTTGGCATGATTTAATGAAAGTACGGTAGGCGTACTTAATTCTTATACAGTTTAATTCCTAAAGAGGATTGTTATGAGAAGTGCCTATGATTTTTCAGCAAAGAGTTTATTATGACATTATTGTAATTATTTTATTGAGAGTCAAATGATAATTTTTACTTGCGTATGGTTACTCATGAAATCTACTCGTGCTAAATGTTACTACTTCACCTCACCGAGTCCCCGGGCCGGGTTATGTTCGTGCACAGCCTTGCATTTTTCACCGAGACCCTCACTAGAGGGCCGGGTTACGTAGGATGGATCCATAGATGAGATATGACTTAACCGAGTCCCCACATGGGCCGGGTTACGATATGACTTCACCTTGTCCCGCATTAGTGGGTCGGGTTACGATATGATTCCACCGAGTCCCGTATTAGTGGGTCGGGTTACGTTATAGGTATATATATATATATGTATATGGACAGGCATTCATGTTTTCTTGACTTGACTCTCATTTTTTATAAGGCACAACTGACTTTTATGGTTTATGGCACAGTTGGATTTAGATCTTGATTTTTATACTGATCTCCTGTTTCTGTTGGCTACTTATGATCTCTTTTACAGCTTCATATTTTACATACTCAGTACATTATTTCGTACTGACCCCCTTTCCTCGGGGGCCTGCGTTTCATGCCCGCAGGTACATGTTTTTAGTTTGGTGAACCTCAGGCCTAGGTTCCTACTCAGCAGGTTGGGAAGCTCCTTTGAATCAGAGCTTCGTCATTTTGGGTACAGAACCCTATTATTTTGACTTTTGTATATTATGGGGCACGACGGGGCCCTGTCCCATCATATGTCGTTATCCTTCTTGTAGAGGTCTGTAGACAGTGGTGGGTTGTACTTATGTAAGGGTTATGACTCTGTTTTGGTCACTCATGTTATTGTACTCTGTGTTGGGGTGTCCCCGTGTATATATGATATTATCTAGTGGCAGCCTTGTCGTCTTGCCTGTTGTATTGTGTTGGCTAGTTGTGACTCCTCAGGAGGCAGGTATATTCGGAGGTAAAGGCAGCCTTGTCGGCTTGCCTACCTTGGCATATGCTGTTATTGCAATGTTATGCTGTGGAATTTCAGACTCATTAGGTGTGAATTGGATTATGAGTGACAGGTCAGGATAATGACGTCATTAGGGCGGTTAGTCGCGGCCTGTCAGGTCGGGTCGTGACAAAAGTGGTAACAGAGCAGTTAGTTCTCGGAATGCCTACAGACCGTGTCTAGTAGAGTCTTGCGTATGGGTATGTTGTGCACCATACTTATACGCAGGAGGCTGCCGAACATTTAGGATTGGTTTCTATTCTTCTTACTCTAAGATCGTGCGATAGAGCTATGTTAGTAGGCTATTCCCTCTCTGACGTATTAATGTGTTACAGCTATGCCTCCAAAGAAAGCGACAGCCGCCAGAAGGGCAATACGAAATCGAGGTTATGAGAAACTATCTTACTCGTACACGGGAAGAAATAATGTAAGCTTGGGACATGGAATATTTGAGACTCTTAGAATATTAGATAATCATTGAGACCTTAGATATACAAGACCTTCTTGAGTAAAATATTTTATGTTTGATCTGGGTTAATGTACATGGTATATGTGAAGTCTATTAGTTGTGATGACTCCTTGGTATGCTTATGTTTAAATGAAAAGGAATATGAGATATGCCAGAAACTGGAATTGCTACTGTTGTACATATAAGGTTTGTTGTCTCTGGAGTAAGTTGTCTGAATACGTCCTTGAAATTAGTTCAGCAGGTAGTTGATAGTCGTTAACGGGTTTTCCTACTTGTGGATGGGGATTAGGAGTAGATGATCGTCAACATGTTGTCAATAGTTGCTTAAGGGAGTGGAAAATTGAGTATTTACATAATTCCAGGAATGACTTGCTGCTGCAATAAACGGTTTACTTATTTAGTTAACTATTAAACCTTGAATATATTATGCCAAGCATTATATAATATATGTGAATATTGTGGCTATTTGTGACTACTCTATTAATGTCTAGCATGTTCAGTTGATGAAAACACTGTTAGAGTATTGTGTGACGATTATTTGTGTGTTAAGTGGTTCTCTTGTTAAGTTTAAGGGTTATTTGACCTTGTATGATCCGTTTAAATAATCGAAGGGCTTAATGTTTTTCTTTATTTATTATCTACCTAAAACAAGCGCCACTAATTAAGAACAAGATTAGTTGTCCTATTTAACAAAACTTGTCTTATATCGTCTGATATGATAATTTAAAACTAGAAGAGAGTGAGTTAAGTGGGTTGATATGGTTGAGGTTCTGTGATGTTATTTATGATGGGAATTGATAAAGGGTAGCCTATGTGATGATTGTGAATTATGAATATCACCTAAATGGTCATATGTTCTTGGGTTAATCAAAAAGAATATGTGGATTTTGTATGTTGATTGATAAGGTTGTGGTATAGTCTGGTGTAATTTTAGTTGAATTATGAAATGACTTTTAAACTATTTGTATGGATAAGTTAAGCAATAATAACCTTGTTTGGATTGATCTTGGAGTAATTAATGTTGTTAGAGACAATTCCGACTTGATATGAATCTATGGATGCATACTGTGATATAAACTGATTTTTTTAAAAAAAAAAAACCAAAGGACTTATTTTAGTTTATTGTGGGACTTTATGAGCTTAACACTAACCCAAGAGGTTATGATATGTCCAAAGGGAGGTTTAGTTCCTAATTTGTTTTCTTAGGTATGTATTTGTTGCATCTATGTTCTTATAACTTGAACTTTATGTGGTCTGAACTTTGAAGTTATGTTATGAATACCTAGAAAAGAGTTATTTCTGCATCCATTCATGTATCCATGTTATCATTGCTTATGTGTAAACCAATCCACCTAGTTTAAGTGCATGCGTAAGCTAGGAATAAAAGCTTAGGACCACTATGCTAGTTGACATATGTTCCCAACAAGTTAAAATGATAGGCTTAGGATAATTTCAGCATGCTAGTCTTGAAGAGATGATTCAGAAAGTTCCCCTTTGATCTTTAGGCTACCTCCATACAAGGTAATGTCATTTCCCTTTTATATTCTTCCTTAATCTGTGTCTTGTGATCTGCATTATGTGTTGTAAAGTCAATTAGTGGTTTAGTTAATGTTTCATACATGTTATGGCTCTATTTTAGTCTAATTAGGCTTTGAATTGATTCAATAAATGAATGTGTTTGCTTGTACATAACTGTTAGTAATCAAGTAATTTTTAAGATCAAATATGTATGATAAACATGGCTAATATGATTTCAAATGTCTGTTTAAATGTATTTGGGACCAAATGTTGTGGTTTATTAGAGCTAGGATGACCTTCAAACTTGGCTTAACAAATCAGTGGAATGATAAGTTTGCTTAAGGGTATGAACATGTTCATAATAAATGCCTTAAGGATAACATAAGTGCTTAGTTATTGTTTGAGTAACCGTGAGCCTATAGGAACCTTTAAATAACATTTGTAACTGATGTAAGAGTTGTCTAAGTTTAAAAATAAAGATAGAGTATTTGGTCATCTATGATTTGCTATGATAGTGTTAAGCTCACTATGAGAATGCCATATTGTTCTAGAATTAGAATAGATTTGATGCGACCCAGGAATGTTTGTTATGTGTTAATAAGTCTAGTTCTAGTCCATATTAGGTCCATTATACCATTTGTTAGGATTGACCTAGGTCTAGTATGAGAACGGTATTTTTTTGTACTTATTTAACTCATTTCATATCTTGCCCTGTCCATAATGTGTTATTATATGCCTAAGATATGGTTCTGGTAGTTTGTCTTGTTTTTTTTTCCCTATGTGTTGAGGTTTTGATGTCCTGTTTAGTTTTCTTATGAAGTCTAGGCCTCCATGTTATGTTATTTATGTTATGAAATCTCAATTGTTTAATTTGCCTATCCTAAGACCTCTATGTTATGGTTTTAAATCATAAATCCACTCATATGTGGTATTAGATTATATTTGTGTACATCTGGTTCTATATGGTTTAGTTTGATGCCATGTACAACTATATTTCACTTTCATCCTTGAGTTTATTCTATATGGATGTTACCTATTTCCTATTGAAAATCTTAACTAGTCCTAATATTAAATGACAGTCTAGGCTCCTTGGTATGATTCTGGTGTCCCTTGTGAGTTTAGGTCTGAAATCTTATCTAGAATTAGCTTACATGTTTTTGTCAGTTTTGAGTCTAAAAATAACAGCGTGCTTGAGTTATAAGGGTTGATAGGAGTCTAGTTCAGAACTCCTGCTTATAGCATGATCCAAATAGTCTTTTGAATGCACCAGCTTGACTTGTTTCTATCCACATGTTGGCTGTTTAAGGATATTTGTATTTATCTTGATTTTAAGTGTCATATCATGTCTATTTGATTCTAGATTTAGTTCATAGTAATGTTAATCTTGAGAATCTCAAATGATATGAAGTTGTGTATTAGGTATCATAACATACATCTAATTGAACAACATGTTCTTATACCTCCATGTTGTAATTGCTACTGTAGAGATCAAACCATTTAGCTTTGGCACCTGTTTAGGAAGAAAACTTATAATTCTATATTCTTAAGCTTTGTGTTTTGTTAAGAAAAGAAATGGAACTAGTATCTGAAGCATGCTTGTACATTCATAAACGAAAAAAAATAAATATAAAACCTTGCATGTTGGTCTGTTTGATTTGAGTGGTAACATGTTTTCTTGCTAAAACTTTATGTGTTCTTTCAAGTATGTAACTGTGTACATCATGCCTATATTAGTCTCCTACCAGTTTAATATTAAGGTGTTCATCTTTTGAAACCTGCTGAACCATCGTCTACTGTCCCTAGTATGATTTGAATAGATTTAAATACCTTGCATCTATTGAAATATTATCCTAGGTATACATGACCTATCTTGTTTGTTTGAGAAGTTTAGTTTAGACTTGGCTGGGTAGTTTTAAGGGTTCTTATAGAGGATTTAATCTAGTTTGTCCCCGTAAATAGGTGTGTGAACTTATAAATGATGACTAGATGTCCTGCTTATTGCTATGTTTTGTTATATTCAAGGACAAAGACCCTAGCATGAACCTTTGTGTATACATGATTGAAAATTGTTGTTGCTGTTTAGCTGTTGTTTTGTTGTTGCTACTACTGTCCCTGTGGCACTTTAAACATATGTTGTTGCCTCAGTTCTGACAGTTATTGCTGCTCTTTTTCAGTCTCAAATGTCTAATTCTCAAACATGTTGTGCTCCCCTAGTTAACTACATTCTTTGTTAAGATGTGTGTAGCTCTTAAAATACTGGATTCTGAGTTATAATTGCTGCTTGTTTACTGGTTGCTGCTACATGTTGTCTTGATGACCTAGACTGCTGAAAATTGGGAAGGGATGTTGTGCCTTTGAGGTAACTTGTGGTTATGTGTGGTTGTTATTTTTGCTACACATATAGCCCTATAGGACTGTTCTGCTATGCTGAAAGGTTGCTGGTCTACTGTACTTTAGTGTAAGTCATTGCTGCATTTATGCCTCATTTATAGTTATTGTTAGGACTGTTTGGTTATGCTTTAAGGCTGTGGTTGTTGTTCCAAAAGGGGACTGGTTACTGCTGGTGAGGGGAGGCTGGTTCCTTACTGTTTGTGATTCCAGTTTCTGATTTCTGATGCTTGTTCTCCATTAGGTGCTGCATAGTTTAATGGCACTATTATATTGAGCTGGTTGCTGTACATATTGGTTAGTTTCTGATGTACTTAGCTACTATGTTCATGTTGTTGTTTGGTTGCTGTTCTGGCTGCTGTTTTAGTTGTTATTCTGGCAAATATTCTGACTGTTGTTGAGTTCACTTGCTGCTGTTGGTTGGCTACCAGTTGACTGCTATTTGGCTGCTGTTTTGCTGTTATTTGCTACTATAATCACTGCTGCATTTTGGTGGAAATTGTGCCCTGTACAAACACATGTTGCTGCCTTTATTTTGAGGCAGTTGTGGCTGTAAATTCTGGGCAGGCGCAGAGTGAAAAATCAGCAGCTGTATTTGCTGCACTCTAGCCCAAAACCAGTGCAACAAAAGAATCAACTGCAATAATATAAAATAGCTACATGGCTAATTGTATTGATGTGTTGATTGTTTTAAATAACTAAGTAGCGTATAGAACTCTAAAATTAGATATTAGGACCTTCTACCTCCTTTACCTATTGTTTGAATTTAAAGAATGTAGTCACCATGTGTTTATTTTGGTTTGCATATGAAACTTGAGTATATTCTTTAGAAGTAGTCATAAATTGATATGTATCTCCTCACAGTTTAAAAGATAGTCTGAATTAATCCATGAGTGTTTTATCGACAAATTTGTGTGTTTTATGTTTATATTTTTTAGTTTTGGTATGGTGTCAAAAGTGTAGAAATGTCGTACCGACATTCGAGGACGAATGTTTATAAGGGGGGGAGGATGTAACACCCCGTATTTTCGGGTAGCGGTTGAACTCATAACGTAGGTGAGTAGACCCGGATCCGGGAAAATTTTTGTTGTACTTGTGTATATTAATAAGAGGATTAGTATATAGAAGGACGTAATCCCGAAATAATTTTTGATTGATAATGTGGCGGCGTTATGTAATAATAATAATTGTGTATCCCCGAAGAGATTATAGACTGGTATTTTATTACAGGGATTATATATTGACATGAGAGGATTTTATTAATCGTCGGGATTTAAATAATAGGAGACCGGGAATTTAATTGTGTATAATTAATTAATTGTGGGATTAATTAATTAGGGAGGGGACAATTTATAGTGGGATTTGGTACGTGTACTCTTATAACCGATTTGGGGGTGACAAGGCCCCAAATCAATCGACCAACTCCTCTCTTCTCTATAATGAACAACCATGGATCCTTCAGTGTTCTCTTCATCTCTACCAAATCTCCTCCATTAAATTCGTTTCTGGCAGAGGGAACAAGCTCGGTTGATGGGTTTTCTGAAATTTTCGACCAAAATTGGGGATTTCTATGAGCTTTCTTATAACCAGCGAAGGGAGAATTCGTGGTGTTCTGGGTTTAGAATCTAGTAGAACCGAAACCATTAACAAGCTTAGAAACTCAGAAGCTTTACAAAAACCTTGAGTATGAAAGGATTCTGGCGCGAATCGATTTTTGGTTCTATTTCTGTTTGTCGGAATCCGGTGCAAGCGTAAGGTTTTCCGGCGATTCTCGTCACTGCGTCTAACAGAGAGGTAACCTTCTTTGTTCTTAATAGTTGGTACAATTTTCAGAAGTCATTTCTTGCTATTAGTTCTAAAGACGACTGTCAAAAATGCGAATTTGGGTTGGGTGTTGTTGGGACTGCCGTTACTGAGAGTTGCTGGAAATTGCATGTGAAATTATTGTACTGTTTTGAAGATTGTAGTAGTATAAGAAGAAGGATTAAGGGGGCTGGATGTTTCGCTTTATGTTTAGATTTTGATGTAGAAGGAATATAGGTTCTACGCGGTTAAGGTGTTCGTTAGAATATCTATAAGAATCTATTTTTAGTATGTTGAGTCGATTATGATTTAAATCATCCGTATGATGTAGATAAGCATTCATAGGGGCTTACAAGGACCCGTGGAACTTAGATAAATTCGACAACAAGGTTGAAGTTCTAAAACGAGGCGTACTCTAATATTGAGTTGATTAGTTCGTCTAAGAGGTATGTGAAACCCTTACTTCTTTCTTTTTGGCATGATTTAATGAAAGTACGGTAGGCGTACTTAATTCTTATACAGTTTAATTCCTAAAGAGGATTGTTATGAGAAGTGCCTATGATTTTTCAGCAAAGAGTTTATTATGACATTATTGTAATGATTTTATTGAGAGTCAAATGATAATTTTTACTTGCGTATGGTTACTCATGAAATCTACTCGTGCTAAATGTTACTACTTCACCTCACCGAGTCCCCGGGCCGGGTTATGTTCGTGCACAGGCTTGCATTTTTCACCGAGACCCTCACTAGAGGGCCGGGTTACGTAGGATGGATCCATAGATGAGATATGACTTTACCGAGTCCCCGCATGGGCCGGGTTACGATATGACTTCACCGAGTCCCGCATTTGTAGGCTGGGTTACGATATGATTCCACTGAGTCCCGCATTAGTGGGTCGGGTTACGTTACAGGTATATATATGTATATGGACAGGCATTCATGTTTTCTTGACTTGACTCTCATTTTTTATAAGGCACAACAGTCTTTTATGGTTTATGGCACAGTTGGATTTAGATCCTGATTTTTATACTGATCTCCTGTTTCTGTTGGCTACTTATGATCTCTTTTACAGCTTCATATTTTACATACTCAGTACATTATTTCGTACTGACCCCCTTTCCTCGGGGGGCTGCGTTTCATGCCCGCAAGTACATGTTTTTAGTTTGGTGAACCTCAGGCCTAGGTTCCTACTCAGCAGGTTGGGAAGCTCCTTTGAATCAGAGCTTCGTCATTTTGGGTACAGAACCCTATTATTTTGACTTTTGTATATTTAGAGGCACGACGGGGCCCTGTCCCGTCATATGTCGTTATCCTTCTTGTAGAGGTCTGTAGACAGTGGTGGGTTGTACTTATGTAAGGGTTATGACTCTGTTTTGGTCAGTCATGTTATTGTACTCTGTGTTGGAGTGTCCCCGTGTATATATGATATTATCTAGTGGTAGCCTTGTCGGCTTGCCTGTTGTATTGTGTTGGCTAGTTGTGACTCCTTAGGAGGCAGGTACATTCGGAGGTAAAGGCAGCCTTGTCGGCTTGCCTACCTTGGCATATGCTGTTATTGCAGTGTTATGCTACCGAATTTCAGACTCATTAGGTGTTAATTGGATTATGAGTGACAGGTCAGGATAATAACGTCATTAGGGCGGTTAGTCGCGGCCCGTCGGGTCGGGTCGTGACAGAAAAATCCTAAATGTAATATCTTTTCACCACATCTGCGTTGATAGCTTTTGGCCATACTTCGCCATCCATTTCAGCTAGAATTAATGCTCCTCCAGTTAACACCCGGTGGACCATATAAGGCCCTTGCCAGTTAGGTGCGAATTTTCCTTTAGCTTCATGTTGGTGCGGGAATATACGTTTTAGCACCAATTGCCCCAGTTTGAAAGTCCTTGGTTTTACTTTCCTATTGAAAGCCTTGGACATTCTGTTTTGATAAAGTTGTCCGTGACAGACTGCGTTCAATCGCTTTTCATCAATCATCATCAACTGTTCGTGCCGATTCTGTATCCATTTTGCTTCGCTTAGCTCGGCTTCTTGGATAATTATCAAAGATGGTATTTCCACTTCTGCCGGTAACACAACTTCTGTTCCATAGACCAAAAGATACGGCGTTGCCCCAGTAGAAGTCCTGATTGTAGTGCGATAGCCCAAAAGTGCAAAGGGCAGATGCTCATGCCAGTGTTTGTAATTATCAATCATCTTTCGCAATATTCTTTTGATGTTCTTGTTGGCTGCTTCGACTGCTCCATTCATCTGAGGTCAGTATGGAGTGGAATTGCGGTGAGTGATCTTAAACTTTTCACATATCTCATTCATCAGATTACTGTTGAAATTGGCTCCATTGTCTGTTATAATCGACTCAGGAATTGCAAATCGGCAAATAATGTTATTGCCGACAAAATCAACTACCACTTTCTTTGTCACTGACTTGTGGGACGATGCCTCTACCCACTTTGTGAAATAGTTAATTGCCACTAGAATAAATCTGTGTCCATTTGATGCGGCAGGTTCAATAGGGCCAATGACGTCCATGCCCTAAGCTGCGAATAGCCAAGGAGAGCTCGTCACATTGAGCTCGTTAGGAGGTACCCTGATTAAATCGCCATGAATCTGACATTGATGGCATTTTTGCACAAAGTGAATGCAATTTGTTTCCATGGTCATCCAAAACTACCCTGCTCTTAGAATCTTCTTTGCTAAAGTGAAACCATTCATATGAGGCCCGCACGCGCCTCCGTGTATCTCTTCAACTAACCTGCTTGCCTCTCAGGCATCAACAGATCTTAACAAACCTAGATCCGGAGTCCTCCGATAAAGGATTTCTCCGTTTAGGAAGAAATGGTTTGCTAACCTCCGAAGTGTCTTCTTTTGTGTGCTGGTTATGCCTTCTGGATATTCACCTGACTTGAGATATCTCTTGATGTCATGGTACCAGGGTTTTCCATCCAGCTCTTCATCTATGTGGAAATAATAGGCCGGTTGATTCAACAAGTTTACCTTGATGAGATCAATGTAATTTTTGTCTGGATGTTGAATCATGGAGGACAGAGTCGCCAGAGCATCAACGAACTCATATTGAGTTCGTGGGATATGCTTGAATTCTATCTCGCTGAACCTTTTGCACAATTCTTTCACGCAATGCAGGTAAGGAAGTATCTTCACATTCTTGGTGGCCCATTCGCCTTGTACCTGATGAATCAATAAGTCTGAATCCCCTATAACCAATAATTCTTGAATGTTCATATCAACGGCCATTCTAAGTCCGAGTATACAAGCTTCATATTCCGCCATATTGTTGGTGCATGGAAATCGGAGCTTCGCCGAAATTGGGTAGTGTTGACCTGATTCTGAAATCAAAACTGCTCCGATACCAACTCCCTTGAAGTTTGCAGCTCCGTCGAAGAACATTCTCCAACCCAGGTATTCTTTTGAGATATCTTCTCTAACAAACAATACCTTCTCGTCCGGAAAATAAGTCCGGAGAGGCATATATTATTTATCTACGGGGTTTTCAGCAAGATGGTTGGCTAGTGCTTGTCCTTTGATAGCCTTTTGGGTAACATATATGATATCGAACTCACTTAGCAAGATTTGCCATTTTGCTAGCTTCCCATTGGGCATGGGCTTTAAAAAATGTATTTGAGCAGGTCCATCCTTGAGATGAGATAAGTGGTATATGCAGACAGATAATGTCTAAACTTTTGTGCAATCCATGTCAAGGCATAACAAGTGCGTTCCGGTAAAGTATACCGAACTTCATAAGGTGTGAACTTCTTGCTCAAGTAGTATATACCTTGCTCTTTCTTTCCTGTTTCATCGTGTTGTCCCAGCACGCATCCAAATGCATTTTCTAACACAGACAGATATAACAGCAACGACCTTCCTGGTTCTGGAGGCACCAAAACAGGTAGGTTAGACAAATATTCTTTGATTCGATCAAAAGCTTGTTGGCAATCCTTTGTCCACTTGGTAGCAGCGTCTTTCTTCAGTAACTTGAATATCGGCTCACATATCACGGTTGATTGCGCTATGAACCTGCTGATGTAGTTGAGGCGACCAAGGAAACTCATCACGTCCTTTAGACTCTTTGGGGGAGGTAAGTCTTGAATAACTTTTACCTTCGAGGGGTCCAATTCAATACCCCTTCTACGCACAATGAAACCTAACAGCTTCCCAGCAGGGACACCAAATGCACACTTTGCAAGATTTAATTTCAGGTTGTACCGCCTTAGTCGGTCAAAGAACTTCCTCAAATCTGTCAAGTGATCTGAAGCCTTTCGCGACTTGATAATAATATCATCCACATAGACCTCTATTTCTTTGTGGATCATATCATGAAAAATGGTAGTCATGGCCCTCATATAGGTGCCACCTGCATTCTTGAGTCCGAATGGCATTACCTGGTAACAGTATACTCCCCAAGGTGTAGTGAATGCTGTCTTTTCTGCGTCTTCTTCATCCATCAAGATTTGGTGGTGACCAGCAAAGAAATCAACAAATGATTGCAATTCATGCTTCCACAGTTATCAATGAGTATGTGAATATTTGGGAGAGGGAAATCATCCTTCGGGATGGCTTTGTTGAGATCCCGATAATCCACGCACACTCTTATCTTTCCATCTTTCTTTGGCACAGGTACAATGTTGGCCAACCAAGTGGGGTATCTTGTGACTCGAATGACCTTTGCATCGAATTGCTTGGACACCTCTTCCTTGACCTTTAAACTCAAATCAGGCTTGATTTTCCTTGGTTTTTGTTTCACCGGAGGGCAGGATGGATCAATAGGCAATCTATGTGAAACAATATCTGTGCTCAGACCTGGCATATCGTCATAAGACCAAGCAAATACGTCGATATATTTCCTCAAAAGATCCGTCAGTTCTTTCCTTTGTGGGGCGATCAGATGGACGCTGATTCTTGTTTCTTTTACATATTTTGCACCTCCCAAATTTACTGTCTCAGTTTCATCTAAATTTGGCTTTGGCTTACTCTCAAAATCCTCCAATTCCTCTACCAATTCCTCTGGCTGCGAGTCTTCGTCATACTCTTCGAAGTCCTGTTCATTGTTTGGATTTTATTTGTTTGTTTCATTACATGTCACATTCACATTATCGACAGCTTTATTAGTTTGCATGCAAGCTTCCCAGAGAAAAAGGGCCGGGGCACAGGTCCAATTTTTCAAAATATCTCCATGTTCTGCATCCCAAATGGTTGGGCCTTCAGCAAAATCATCCAGAATTACATTGCATTCCGTTTCTTCTCCTGCAATGAAAAGACTTTTGAGTCCTTCCGCGAGGTTGTCTGCATCATCTTCCTTTGACTCCTGAGCATCATATGCTTTGACAAATGACTGATTCAGAGGCGGAACATGCTTTGGCAGGGGAGTGTCTCTTTTCTTTCGGAGGTTGACTAACAAGACTTCTTCAGAAGTGGGTTCGTATCAGAGACCAAAAGTATTATTTTTACTGAGCAGGTGAACCGGCTCGACCATACCTTCCAGATTCAATCCGAGGCCTTGACCGGACTTAAAGCCATTCTTCAACATTTCCTAGGCCACCATCGTGAGAACCCGGGGTAATTTCAATTTTTCAGCTTTGGAGGTAAATGTAATTTCTCTGATATGGAAGACAGACCCATCCAATATATCTACGCTTTCAATAGTAGGGATTTGGCCTTTGGGACATATAGAATTGCTCCCTTCTCCGTGTATCACGACCTCGTGATGATCCCAGACAAACTTCAGGCTCTGGTGTAGGGTAGAAGGAACTGCACCAGCCATATGGATCCAAGGTCTTCCCATTAGCAGGTTATAGCAAGTAGATATGTCTAACACTTGGAATTCCACGACGAACTCTACGGGTCCTACTTGCAATGTCAAATCCATTTCTCCCATAACGCTCATTTGGGCTCTATCAAAACCTTTAATCCTCACATGACTTTCGCGAATCTTTCCAATGCTAATTCCCAGGGCTTGGAGAGTCTCCATAGGACAAATGTTGACAGCTGAGCCTCCATCAATCAACACCTTGGAAATGAACTTGTTCATACACTTTATCGTTATGTTCAACGCTTTGTTGTGGCCCAAACCCTCAGGTGGCAAATCTTTGTCATGAAAAGAGACTTTATGGGCCTCTAAAATCTGTCCGACCAAGGCTGAAAGTTTCTCGCCAGTGGTCTCTCTCGGAACATAAGCTTCTTTAAGTACTTCCAATAAGGCACGTCCGTGGGTCGCGGAATTCATCAACAATGAAAGCAAAGAAATTTGAGCTGGCGTTGTTCTACAACGGAATATTCCTTGGTTGGCATTTTCCTCCAAAACTCTTCCACTTCGGTCTCTGTTACGGCCTTTTTTGGATTGTCTTCCTTTCCCGGCACTCCTCGCGCTATTTCTGCAGGGGCATAACACCGCCCGGATCTTGTCATACCAGCGACAACTTCTACAATTTATTTCTTTTTTCCTCCGCTCCTTTCTCCAGTCGAATAACTCCAAGGAACAGTTGTGGTATCAAAATATGGCATCATTATTCTCGATTTCGGAGGAAGTACTTCCACTTCAAACGGTGCCCTCACTTGAACTGTAATTATAGGGGTGATAAAGGCTGATGATTCAACCTTTTGGACCGGCACAATGGTCCCTTCCAAACTGTTTTCTTTATCTACAGTAATTATGCTCACATTGGCATTGTCATGGTTTGGTAAAGGGTTTTTTTTTTACATTAGGGGAAGGTCATTTCAGTTGGATGATGCCTTCTCTGATCAACGCCTCGATCTTGTCTTTGAGGGCAATGCAAACCCCAATGTCATGTCCAGTGATTCTAGAGTAGTATGCACAATTCTTAGTTTCGTTGTACCATCTGGGAATAGGATTGGGGATATGTCCTGGGATGGATTAGAGTATTCCCGTGTTCCTCAATCTTTCGTACAACTGGGCTAGAGGTTCGGCTAAAGGTGTATATGTTTTGACTGGCCTTCTTTCGTAATTCACAGGAGGTCTGGGAGCATTTGGTGGATGGGCTCGTAGCTGAGGTTGATATGTGGGTTGATATTGTGGGGAATTCGGATAAGTAGGTGCTCGTGGTGGGCTATATATTGGCTGGGTATGGTAGACAGGGTAGGGAGTAGGTGAGTGTTGATAATAAGGCTGAGGGCTTTGTGTGTTTTGACTGTAGTAGGAAGGCTGTGGATTCTGGGCATTTTGATTGTAGTAGGGAGGCTGGGATGATGGGCTTTGGTAGGTTGGCTTTTGGTTTGACCTATGTTCCTGGACCATCATGACAGGAAATGCTCTGTCCCTCCTCTTCTTAATTACTCCCCCAAATGAGTCTAACTGAATTGCCTTACTCGTGGCCTGCAATGCTGCTAAGTTTGTGATTCTTCCTGTTTTGATACCCTCTTCTATGAAGTCTCCCATCCTTACCACTTCAGAGAAACTCCGTCCTATGACGCTTATCATTCTTTCATAGTATGTTGCATCTTTCATAGATTGCACAAAGAGATTGCTCATTTCACTTTCCGCCATCGGGGGTTGAACCTTTGTTTCTTCCGCCCTCCACCTCATGGCATATTCTCTGAAGGTCTCTGTAGATTTTTTCTCTAATTTCATTAAATAAAATCTATCCAAGACTGTGTTGGTGTTAAACCTAAACCTATCCACAAAATCCTGTGCCATTGTGCCCTAGTTATGCCATTTTCGCGAGTCCTGGTTTGTGTACCAATCGAGCGCTTCTCCTGTCAAACTCCTTATGAACAACTTCATTATGATGGCCTGGTCCTTACCCACTCCAACCAGCTTGTCACAATACGATCTTAAATGAGCGCGAGGATTTCCTTTCCCATCAAATAAGTTAAATTTTGGCACCTTATATCCGACAGGCAACTGAACGTCGGGATGCATGCAGAGATCCTCGTACTCGAGTCCTTCATGCCCCTTGCTGGTTTGGATGTTTTTGAATGCTTCTTTTAGGCTATGAATTTCTCTCGCCATACTTTCATCGGTTCTGATCCTTGCTTGCCTTTCCATTTCTTCATATTGGTCTATCTCCTGATGAGGTATGTTTGGTATGGTGGAAGTAGAAGGTTGGGCTTCCGTTGCATATACTGGTGGCACATACTGCTTATTAGTAATGTGTGCCATCGGTATTTGTTGGGTTTCCTGGTAATTTTATGTGAGAGGGATATTTTGGACGAGTGGGGTAGTTTGGATAAGTGGAGCTTGAGGCGCATATGGAGTTGTGAAGGATACTGGGTCATTTTGTAGTGGGCTTTGTAGTGGACTGGCTTGTGGGTTGATAGGATGCAGATTAGTGCATTGCGGGCTGACGTGTTGAGGATTGGTTTTGCTTAGTAAGGGATTTCGGGGAAGGTTCTGGGAAAATGGCGGTTCAGGAGATGGAAAGGTTTGTGGTGCAGTTGCGCTTGTCCCTTGTTCAGGGAGTGGAGTGTTGAGGCTGATGGAAAGATTGGTAAGATTTTGATGCCGCTCGATCTCAGTCTGCATGGTTGCCATTTGTTGCAATAGTTGGGCGAGGTATTCATCCTGGACGGTAGTGTTTCTCCTTTTCGATGTCTCTGGTTCACCTCCCGGAAGAGGGACAAGTCCCAGGCCAGTTTGTTCGGATGCTCCTGAATCAATCATTTTGTTGGATGATTGTGCCTTTGATCTCGTGAAGTAGGGGTGTTCCGCCAATTTCAGTCAACACGAATCAACTTTTGTGGAAATAAATTAGGCAAAAATAAACCTTCTTAAAAAATAAAGCAAACTAAGCTAGTATAAGACGAGTAATTATTACTTTAAATAACATGTACAGAGTGAAAAGTAGGAGAAAATAGCAAACATATTGTATGGCAATTAAATGTGCATCCTAATATGCATAGGGCCTCTCTTATGCTAGAGGTGGGCCTAAACGCCAGATATGCGAGATTACGACAGATTGATCCAAGCTGCTAAACTGCAATGTTTCTATCGGAAATGAGACAAAATGAATGTACATTTTCCAATTTCGGCATGTCATGATTAGGCTTGGATTAGTCTATCATTATCACGCTACACATAATATGCTGATTGGTCGTTGGGTTGTGAGACCCATAGACAAATTTGGCGGATTTCTTAATTGTGGAGTCAATGCCAAGGATCGACCCACCTAAGGTGTATGCATGCATGACTTAAAATAAAGGGTGGTATAGCTCTATCCTAAATTTTCTAAGATTCGGTTGACTAGACTCCAGGTTCCCGAGCGGACTACTCGAGTGAGAAGGCTACGCAGCCACCGGATGATCCGGACACTCCGCGCATACGCCAACTCTCCTAAAATTTGGTAATTTGAAAGAATTTGCGGGTGCGTAAAACAAACCTCGCGTGTAATGTGTGATAGTGTCAATTTTCCATAGTGGAAGAAATATGAGCGGAATACCAATTTAAGGAAAGCAGTGAAACAATATAGCAATTAAAGCAGTTATGCATGCAAAATTTCACAAAGGAAACAAATCAAAGCATTACATCAAATAAAGAGTGAAAGTAAAGCGCAATTATAATTAACCTGAATTTGCTATGGTTAAGAACCTGAAATTTCCCAAGCGGAGTCACCATTATGTCGCGCCCGTTTTTTTCCGACCCGCGCGGGTCGAAGCGGAGCACAACGTATTTGGTGATTCCTGGGTTAAATTAAGGAGTCGCCACCTAATTATTTTAGGGTGAATTAGGACACCTAAATATTAAATAAATGCTGCAAAATAACTCCGATTTTAAGGTCTGCGAAACTAGTGAGATTCTAGGTAAGGGTTCTTTATTATCCTAAAGGGAAGGGGCTAGGCATCCTTTAAGGTCCGCTAACTTGCGATTATCCGGTCAAACTCAGATTAATTATTGTACTAAGGAAAATGCCATTTTAAAATAGAAAGTTAAACTAATATTGCAAATATTTAGTAAAAGAATGCATTTTTTGTACAAGTATGCATTTGTATGGTATTTAAAGAGAAATACATGTAAAGTTGAAAAGTATGCATTTTTAACAATTGATAGTAAAAACAAATTATTTATAATGCCAAAGAAGTCAATTTTTTGGAAATCATTGAGTTGAAAATTAAAAAAGATAAACTTATTTGTATGATTGATAAAGCTAATAAAAGATGACCAAAGTTGTTTGGAAAATTTTGAACATGCATGACGAGCCTAAAATAAATAACTATCGAAGGGTTTCTAAGTTTTAAACTACCCTATGATTAATTCTAAGTTTGCCTATTCTAAGCATTTCAATAGTTACATAAGTGCGATAAATAATATTACAATACAGAGCGGGATAAAAGCTGAATTAAAGAAAGTAAATAAAATAAATAAACTCCGAGGAATATCTGCCTTTATTTACTTTATTCCCGGCAAGTTGTCAAGAAAAAACGGTTAGAAACAGTTAAATACAAATAACTTCAGATCCGTATCCAAAACAATGAGTGTTTTGGTCACGGAGGGCTCAGACTTAAATTTTGAAAAGACCATTCCAATCACGTCGTGGCTGCAAACGTATGACTCGGTAGTAATTTTGATTACCTCGCCTACTAAACGTGTTGGTCTCTCGGATGAAAAAGAAAAGATCATTATAATCATGTCGTGGCTGTGAACATATAACTTGTTGGTTATTTTAGTCTCCTCGCCTACTAAACATGTTGATCTCTCGGATGAAGTAAAAAGGTTTAAGTCTCATCCTTGCCCAGAAGTTATATTTTCCGTCTCTACGACTATGGAGGCCTCAAAAATCGACGAATATTTTTCATCGGCCAGTGTAGTATCGTGTTCAAATCAGCAAAAATTAAATCAAAGTAGTAAGCAGTAAGCAGAAAAAATAGAGAGGCAATTTCCGAAAAGACGCGATGTTTCATTTAAAACAGTAAATACCCGTTGCACGAATATTTAAATGCTGAAACAGTGGACTGAAATAGGAAAGCAATGCCCGAAAGGTGCGGCCTCGAATTCAATTTCATTGGCCTAAATGCGGTATTTGGTTCAAAACAATAAAACAGTAAAACAGTAAGATATCCGTTGCACGGATGTTTAAAACAGTTAACTGAAAACAGAGAAACGAAAAAAGCGCGGCCTCGAATTCAATTTCATCGGCCTAAATGCGGTATTTTGATTCAAAACAGTAAGATATCCGTTTGCACGGATGTTTAAAACATTAAACTGAAAACAGAGAAACGAAAAAAGCGCGGCCTCGAATTAAATTTCATCGGCCTAAATGCGGTATTTTGGTTCAAAATAGTAAAACAGTAAGATATCTGTTGCACGGATGTTTAAAACAGTAAACTGAAAACAGAGAAATGAAAAAAGCGCGGCCTCGAATTCAATTTCATCGGCCTAAGTGTAGTATTCTGTTCGAATCAGTAGACTTTTCAGAAATATTGCAGCTGTCCGGAACAGTCTTAAAACAATAGTTTTTTGCCAAGAAACCAGCATCAACTGTGCTCCAAGATGCGACAGTAATGGACATTAGATAAGCTAAAAATCCAGCGGTAACTTCGCCATAATGCTACAGTTGTTTAGCTTGAAACATAACAGCAGCCCATAAAACAAAGTGGCAACATATGCTTTCAACCAGAGCTGGGGACACAAGCACAAACTAATCAAATATAGCATCAGTTCCTCAAATGCAACCACTATTTTGGCAAAGAAGAAGGTAGCAGCTGAAGTGCAGAACAACAGCCCAGTAGCTGTGTATAGCAACTCAATCAACTCCTATGAAACAGGACCTTCTGCGTAGTATTTGTTTTCATCAAAGTATTTCAACTGGACACCCAAAATGTATCAAGTTTTGCCCAAAATGCCACAATAGCAGGTTGGGCACATCAACCATTCATCAATGTTTACCATACCAGGGCACCAATAAATGGATTCTTAAAATGCTTCAAAGAGCAGCAGCTAACAGCAGCATCCTCAAAAAAAATATGACAAAAACAACAGACTTAAGGATGTGGGATTGCAAATTTGACCATAAACACCACATTAAACACCAATTTTGAAAGATAAGACAGCAACAGGGGGGTTACCACCATCCATATTCCGATGCCGCGACAAGATCAAAAGGTTTCTAGAACCTTAGGCATGGCAGGCTATCGGAGGAGGCTAAACCAAACCTGAAGCTTGTCTTAGCTTTCAACCAGCATATTAAGATAAGTGTAAAAAAAAAAGAACTCACATATATACATTGTGAAAGCCTCAAATAAAGACTGGAAAAGACATAATATGGAAGGAAGGAGTGGAAACATTATGCATAGAGGTTCAGAGGGCATGAATTAGGACCAATCACATATAAATCACTCTCACATTCATATATACAATTAAGCAAATAAAAAGAAAGTTCAGAATGACATAACTCTTTAACAAAACATGTTGAATAACAGCAATGTGACCAAAGTTAAAGCAATTTTGTAAACCTATTCATTAACATTCTCATAAGTATACACACCCCACATGCAATGAAAAAAAAACCCAAGACAAGGCAAAAACACTAGATGAACCACTCAGATATGGATAGATTGATGGGTGGTAGGACATGACTTATTCATAGTACTTCCATTCAATATTCTAGGTATGGCTAAAATAACTCAATCCAACACACATGTATACTACCATATGAAAACATGGATATAGGCTAAGAATGACAACTGCAACTAAACAATGATTCAAACCAAACTCAAATAGGTCAAAGCGGTAACGAGACATGGGTACAATCCTCATTTGGACAGTTTGGCAGATTTGACATAACACAACTGACTCAAGGAAGTTTTCATATTATCATGGGGATATTTCAACATTGGAAAAGACAAAGAAAAATAGATAGATAGCTTAAAGACCTTTAGGGCATGAAGATGAATAAATAATCATTTAAGACAATATTTTAAATATGCAAAATCGTTTAGACTGAGCTAAAATATACAAGGTATTAATCATGTTGTATTTCCAGTCACTAAATGACAATTGAAACAAACAAAAGACCCCCAAGGATAACTTGATGGGTATTCTGACATAAGAATAATCAAAACTAGCAATTAAAGATAGCATTTTTAAGCATAAACTAACTGATCTCAAAACAGACATATACATCGTGTAAGAACTATATTAGGCATGGTGATATCTTTTAATATACATGGGGTGGTTAAAATGATTATCAAATTGATCCTAAGTCAACAACCATCATACTTCAAACAGAAACACATCTAGGACTTGTTAAACTAAACTCAAGAATTTAATAAGAACAAAATATTTCAAAACATACTTCAATCCAGCAAATATAACTAAGCTACACTGATTAAATTAAAAGAGACTAAAATGATCAGAACAACTAATATTGGCAGCAAACACATATAGCATATATATCAAAACAAATAAAGGAAAGACCGAGGGGAATTCAGGCTCACTACTCCTCCGGGCAGTGAACCGAGGCATTGTTTTGAATCGTCGAATCCGCTCGAGAATATTTAGAATTCAGATTTTTGGATTTTTGATCACCGAATTCTGAATTTATAATTCTGAAAAGAATTCTGTTTCTGAAAACTTTAACCCGACCTGGAACTGACCCGGCCGGGCAGCGACCCGACCCGGCAATGACCCGACCCGACCCCACCCGGAATCAAATCAAATCTGAATCGAGCGAAAATATGAGGAATGCAATGGAATTTTCAGCTTGCAAAATTTGAAGGCTAAAAGTAGCGTTTCGGATTCGGAAATCTAAGAACAAAATAGGTATTTTCAGATTTGAGAATTGAGAAACAAAGGGGTGATTCGTAACCAAAATTAAGAATAGACAAACTTGAATTTATAATCTTTAAACTCGAACTTAAAAATCTGAATTTTGACCCGATTTCCGACCTCCAAAAAAAATACCTCAAAAAAGCCCCCCTTTAACAGTGAACAAAGGGGGGAATTTATTTATGATTTTTCCCCCAACGTTCACCTCATCAAATCGAGTTTGAAATTTGAATTAAAGGTAAAGATTTCTGAATTTTGGAAGCGGATTTTAGGGGTATGGGTCGTGGATTTTGTGGGGATAAGGGTATGGGTCGAAGTGACATGAGGGGTGTGGTGGTGTCAGGGTGACAAAGGAGGTTGGTGGTGGCAGGGATGTTGGTCGTCGACGGGTTTGGTGGAGGGTAGGTCAAGGTGTGTGCGGCGACGGGTTGAGAGAGAGAGAGATGGTTTTGTTTTATTTTAGGGTTTGTTTGGTTTGGGTTAGGGGGATAAAAGGGTGGTCGACTGGGCCTCGGGTTGGGCGGTTGGACCTCAGATGGGTTGGCCGATTGGGCCTTAAATGGGGGTTTGGGTTTTGGGATTTTGTTTTGTGGGTTTTGGTTTAAAGGGGGATAAAAGGTTGTGGGGTTGGGCTTGGACGAAATGGGTTTTGGGGCGGCCGATTGGGCCTTTGTTTTGGGGGGGTTGCGAATTTGGTTAGGGGTTTGGGAATGGGTTGTTGGGCCTTGGACGAAATGGGTTTTAGTTTGGGTGGAAATTGTTTTGGGTTGGGAAATGAATGGGTTATGGGTTTAAAAATATAAAAGGGGTTTAAATAAATTTTAAAAAAAAGCTTTGAAGAAAAAATGCAAATTATTATTTTAAAAAGTAGGATATAACGATGTGATAATAATAAACATAATATTTGCGAAGTGCTTAATGCTTGATAAAAAATAGAAATGCGATGCCATTTTTGTGGAAAATAGAATAACATAGAATTTTCGGATAAAACTTATGATTATGATAAAAATGCAAATGACAGTAAAAAATGCGAATAATAATAATAATAATGAGAATAATAATATATATATATATATATATATATATATATATATATACGCATGTATGTATATTAAAATTGTTTTGTGGTGTTAAAAATATTTAAAATTGCAAATAAGTTGGAAAAGACGGGACAAAATTGAGTGTCAACGATATAAACACAATTATATAACAAGAAAATCATAGGGTAACGACCACGAGTCACTCTAGTCGATTTATAAGGCCCTTCGAATAATTGAATGCAATATATATATATATATATATATATATATATATATATATATATATATATATATATATATCTATTTCATGACATCGCATCGTGCTAGAGATGGCCGAGTAGGCACTTATATGTGCACACCATTATAGTGGGGAAGTTTATGATGATAGCCCCAAAGAGCGGCATAATGATGACAAAATAGCCTGATGTGTGGCCTATATATATAAATATATATATATATGTATACATATGTTTTAAAGCAAAGTATGGAGCCCGATGTGAATCCAGCCACGACGTGATATTGAATATGTCAAGCGCTAGTTCTGGTTATTATACACCCTAACCCCATCCCTTGGAAAAAAAAAGGTAGCACCGAAGAAAGGAAAGAGCGAGATGGTGGTTTTTATTGTTCCCGCGAAGCGAAGATCATTCGCTTGGCGAATAAAGTGGGTCACCCTCTTTTTGGCCACGAATATCGATAATACATATAAGGATATGTGAGTGAAAGTAAGGACGAATGAAGCTTGATGTGATCATATGACAGGGTAATAAAGAAATGGTCTAAGATAAATGATAAGGAGAAGAGCTAAGGAATAAGAGCAAGGGAACAAGAGATGAGTGGGTGAGTGATGGTAAATTTTGACTGTTGAGAAACCTTACAAGAAGAATAATGCAATGGTCATAAGGTTAAGGACATTAGTTACAAAATAGGCCAAAATTGAGAAATAAAGACGATTGTGTTGATTCAAGTACGTTAACCACAAAGGGATCAAGCAGATCAACACCTTGCAAAAGTAAATCATTCAATGAAAAATAAGGTAGATGACCCCTAGCATGAGCAATACTGAAAAATAATACGAGTATGTCAAAGGTTTTCTTTTGGGGACAAGTGTACAACAGATACCTAAAGAACGAATAGTTGAATATGACATATAAGGAATCTTGGAGTTACAAGGGGAAAGTATGCTCTCTTAGTATGAAGGAAATGCTATTTATGGAAGATCATAAGTCTCGGGGCAGTGAAAATAGTAGACACTCAAGAAATAAGGTCAACAAAAGGAGAAACAATGTCAAAAATGAGGGAATGTTTTGTTTTTAGTATTTAATGAAAAAGGGAAATTAAGGAAATTAGAAAGGTAACGATAAGAATCGAGAAAGGATACTTGAGAAAATATGAGGTACAACTAAGGAATGATGAACCTACATTAGAATACATAGCATCGCCAAATAAGCATGTGAACTCGAGACGTTGTGAGAAGCAAGAAGTTTCGATGTAATGAATAGGAATATAATGGACCATAGGGTTGTGTACTGTTGAAAAATGAGGGCCATTAGGGGAGTTACAAGAAGGAACTACTTCAAAGAAGTAACAAGTGGCCAGCCATAATAGAAATCGGATGATACCCCCATCCCCTCTTGAAGCTGTAGGTAAATGAATTCTTCCTTATATTAGAAATTTTAGGAGCGTCGAGATAAACCACCCCATCTAAAGCCCATTGAAAGGTATTATGATAGGGAGTAAAAGTAATAACGGGAACCTTACCAAGATCCAAGAATTAAGAATATCAATTAACAACACACGAGAAAATTTGCCCTTGAAATTGAGATATTACATAAGGATTATTAAGTGATCTGAGGATCGTTGTGGGCCATCACATTACCATTGGAAACTATTTTGGTTTGGGATATTTATACCTAAGTGACTCGTCAGTTTGCATTGTAACAACGAAGTCTATCTATACAATCAAAGTTTGGTCAAAAATTTATCTTGAAGGCCATCTCAAGTCATTGTACAATTGCTCGTTATGACAAACATCTAATGGAAGAGTCCGTTTGAAAGAAGCTTTGGATATTCATGATTTTCTTCGCCCCGTCCTAAGATAACTGATGAAATTTCATTTCAGACCACCAGACCCAGGTAGAGAGTGAATGAATGGAACTTGGAAGAAGTTTGGAATAACGATCGATGACTATTAAGCGACATATTACCAAATCAATAAATAAAGAGCTATACATGGCAAAGGCGTAGGACTCTTATCGAATCACATAAAGGGAAGGAACATGAAATAACGATATCAGATTTGAGGTAGTGAGGTAGGATAGAATGCCTAGATTAATGAGGAGGTGTTTTAAGAGATTTGGTGTCAGAAGCAGGATCTAGCTTGACAAAAGAGGAAGATTCCGTCTAAGTATATTCGCAATCATAATACAGAACTCAGTTGAGAAAGGAAGTAACCAACAAGCAGAGTATAATCCCAACCAGAAACGCTTATTCGAAATTTACTTCAAGTAAAAGTGGAAAGGAACTTACCGATGAAAGAAATTTGAAGACCAGCAAGCTTCTCAAAACTTATGTACCGTATAAGAATACTATAGAGAAATGAAGAAAAAGAACAAATGAAGAAATGAATTTAGATAACCCTATTATTTTTGTGTCCTCGAATTTGGCAATCATCGTGCCACAATCTTTCATCATCATCTTACTTATTTTCCATGCCTACAAACTCTGTCACCTAAATTCCACCATAAGATGAAAATAGTAACACGGAAAGGCAAGATATAACCTAGATGTCAAAATTCAATATCTTAGACAAATTACAGCCACCAGGCAACTGTGTAAAAGAAATGTATGATCATGTGAAGATCAATGATATACCAATAGTGTAATGTTACTTAATCTGATTGAACGGCAGGTTGATATAGTCCTTGGTTTGAAAGAACACTGTCAGAATGGTCAAGGAACCTAAGAATCACTATAGCCGAATGTTTCAAATTCCAGTTTCATGTTAGTATTCGTGCGATATAATCCCTCTATTCCTATTTAGTTTACCAAAGATGGACTATGTACCTTATTTAGAAAATATTTTTGAAACAAAAGTATCAGGTGTAACTCGAATGTTAGAAATAGAATGTTAAGGTAAGTTATGGCTGAACTCTCTCTGATTATTATAAGTATAAGTGGTCGTGTGAGGCCGATTTGATGTTATTTTGTTATTATATTGCCCTGTGTGGTGTCGGATGCATATTTGGGATGTTTAACAGGTTTTGGATAGTCCTATTTACAAGGGAAACTCTGCCAAATTTTTTGGAAAAACTTGAGAAGTCTTAATATATTAAACATTCACGGATGAATATTCCTAAGGGGAGAAGGATGTTACACACCGTAGTTTCATTTTTTGTCATGTCGTCAATTGATACCAATGTCTCCGGAAGAGCTACGACTTTACGGAAGGGTAATGAAGGTTTACAACTTGTTTATGGAAGTATCGGAGTGTATGAAAGTTAAACGGATCGATGAAAATATGTTTCGACGAAATTGGAAAAGGTTCCAATTTGACGGCACAATTCACTGACCGTACATTTTTGTACAAACCATCAAAATGGAAATCTGAATCGTCAATTTCGTCTGGGAATTTGAAGATGCAGTTCTGCATTTGGCGGTCAAGATTGAAGGAACGTCATTTTGAGGCGGTGCAGATTTTGTTTCGGGGTTAAATTGAGTTTTCACGAATTGGGGACCTCATTTGCTTTAAGAAAAGACCTAAATCGTCCCCCAAACCATGTCTAAGATACATAACCATCCTAAGCTCAAATCTAAGTCAAATTACGCAAGATCAACATGATAAATTCTGTGGTAATCATGAGAATTGCCGCCTCCTTGTAGAACTGATTTTGGAAACCCTTGGAAATGAAGTAATCTACTGTTTTGAGGGGATTATGGTGTGTAAAGGTATGTTTTACCCTCCTCTACCTATATTTGTGATTAATGGATGATTTGGAGCAAGTTGTGAAAGGATTTTAATAATCAAAACCTGTAAAGTTGTGGAATCATCGAAATATGATTCTTTCGGCTATTTTACTTAAAGTATAGTTGAAATTGATAAACAAAAAGATTTTATACATTAGGGGACTAAATAAAGTACGGTTTGAAGGATTGTACGATCTAATTACATAAATTTTCCATATAAAAGAAGCCTAAAGAATCATATATGCTTAAAAATGTTGAAGGATGCCTAAGTTAGTTTCTCCATTGAATTTGGATTTGATATTGACATCAACCCTTTATATGATATATATAATAATCCGTAAAATGTGCAAGGACTTGTAGAACGATTGTAGCTTCGTGGACAAGGTATGTTAAGGCTCACTCTTTCATTCGTTTGGCATGATCTACAAACAAGCGTAATCGTAATGATGTCCATTCAAAGGGAATTCCATTCTTAAGAATTAATCTTGTGAATATCTTTGAATATGTTGTACATTGCTAATGATTCTTATTGTTCTATTTCGAGAGTATTCCATGACTTGATTGTAACTCGACTCTTATGTCATCTTATGGATTTTATTGACTCCTAGCTCATGGATACATACACAGTTACATAACAAGATTATGTAACTGTGGAGAGCAATATTAGCGACAGGGAGAGCAATATATGATGTGGAGAGTAGAGTGTTGAGGTTTCATATTAATAGTGAAGAAGTTACTTTCCATGTGTGCAAATCCATGAAACAATCTATGGACATGAGAGTGATTTCGGTGATTGATATGATTGATGATGAGGTAGAGTTGAATGCCGAGGTTGATGTAATTGAAGGGGCCTTGATGACGGTGTTGTTGAATCATGATGATGAGGTAGTTGATGTTACACCCCATAGTTTCGCGATTTGTCATGTCGTTAATGGATACCAATGTCCTGGGAAGAGGTACGGCCTTACAAAAGGGTATTAAATGTTTATAGCTTGTTTTTGGAAGTTACGGAGCATATGGAAGTTAAACTGATCAAAGAAAAACGTTCCGACGAAATCGGAAACCGTCAAATTTTCTGCACTTCAAGATCGATTGACGGTCCAGATTGACAAACCATCAAAAGTTTGACAGACCGTCAATGTGACCATCCTTTTAAGGCGGTGTAAATTTTTTATCGGGTTTATATTTGGGTTGTGCGATTTGGGATTCATTTCTCATAAAAACAAGACCATATAACCCTCCCTAAATCCTCTCTAAGGTTCCATAACACCCCAATATCAAATCAAAGGCTAATCTCACAAGATTAACGTGATAATCCCCGTGGTTATCGTAAGAATTATCTTTTCTGTAAAGAATCAATTTCAGAAACCCTTGGTGATGGAATAGCCTGCTGTTTTAGGGGGATTTTGGTGAGTGAAGGTAAGATTTATCCTTCTCTACCTATATTTGTGACTAATTGATGATTTGGACTATGTTGTGAAAGGATTTTCGTAATCAAAATTGGTAAACCTACGAAATCATCGTGATATGACCAGTGGCCTGTTTTACTTGATATATAAGTTGGAATTTATTGGCAAACTGATTGTTTATGTTTTGAAACTAAGAAAGTACATTTTGAAGAATTGTGGTATCGAATTACATAAATATCCCTTGTTAAGAGGTTTAAGAACCATATGTGCTTAAGGTTGTCGATAAGATGCCTAAGTGAAGTTTCTCTATAGAATATGGATTCAATATTAATATCGACCCTTTGTTTGCTATAGATAATCATCCATAAGGAGTAAGAGGACTTATAAAATGACTTGTACCTTCATGAACAAGGTATGTAAGGCTATCCCTTTCTTTCAAAAGCATGAAATCCAAAGAGTTAGCATTTTCAAAAGAAATGTCAAAAGTTTCATTCAACTTGTATATCGTAATCCCTTGTTGAGAATTGTTCACTGTTAATTCTACTTTTATGAACATTATTGTTTGGTTACTGGTCTACATTATCATAAGCCTTTGAAAAAAAAAAGCATTTCACAGAGTTAGTTGTTAGGGTCGACTAAAATTCATTCCAAAAGTAAAGTCAAAGAGTAATGAGTTCCAAAGATGGGTTAAGTGCTATTATATATATATATATATATATATATATATATATATATATATATATATATATATATTACTCACACAACCTTTGAAAATAGGCAGTGGGCAGTTGTACATATACATTAGACACACTGCGCCGTGCTATAGTCGGCCGAGCAGGCACGTAGATGTGCATCCATATATACACCTTAGAGTATACCTAAGGGCAGTGACATATTATAAACCGCGCACTATAATTCGAGGGTAGTTTATATATTAAGGCCATCCACAAAGAGTTTATTTTAGTTTTAGAGTTTCATTATTCGCCTCATATGGCATCCATGTTGCTTTACGCTTTCCTTTACAACTTATCTCTTCGTATTGCTTTCATGCACTCCCTTACAACTTACAGTTTCATATTGTTATTCATGCTTTACATACCAGTACATTTCATTCATACTGACGTCCATTTTGTCGGAGGCGCTATGTGTTCATGCCGCAGGTTCTGATAGGGGATTCGCTAGGCCACCACAGTAGATGTTGTCGAGTTCAGCCGTCAGTAAGTAAGCTTTGTCTTTCCCGGAGCTTCCTAGTCAGCTAGTGAGTATGTTTGTAGAGTTATGTACTGTATGGGTAGGTCAGGGCCCTATCTTGACTATATGACAGTTCAATTATTCGTAAAGGCTCATAGACTTGTCCGGTATGTATAGTTGTTGATGTATAGCCTTGTCGACTAAGTTATCTTTTTTTGAATCATATTGTGACACTGTTAGTCTTGTTATATATATATTTTTTCTAGTCCTTTTTGTTCAGTGTTGTTGTTATGTTATATCTCAGTACGACCTTGTTTGCTATAAGTTTTACTCATATAGAAGTCTGGTCATCAGAGTGGTATTCTCGGGCGAGCAGGGGAGCGGGTGCCAGCCACACCCCCTAGTTTGGGTTGTGACAAACTTGGTATCAGGCAGGTCAGTCTTAGGGTGTCTGTGAGCCGTGTCTATTAGAGTCTTATTTATGGGTGCGTTATGCACCACACTTATAAACAAGAGGCTTCTAGGCATTTAGGGATAGTTGTTGTTCTTTCACTTCATAGATCGTGCTATAGAGCTGAGTTACATAATTCTGAGTCTAATTCATTATCTAATTCCTTTTTCAATCATGCCAGTTACTACAAGAGCTACTGCTAGTTATCGAGCCAATGTTGATAGGGGTAAGGTACTAGTAATGCCCCACCCAGCTAGGTTGATAGATTTGAAGCTCAGGGAGAGTCTCATTACCATGTATCACCTATCCCACCCCCTCAGGAAGATGCTAGAGGAGGTGTAATTCCTCCACCTCCTCAGGACACAGTACATCCAGTTCCATAGAATCTGATCCATCCAGTTCCTCCACTCAAGTCTTTTAAGAAAGGAATGGCAAGTGTTGTGCAGTTATTAACGTAGATAGTAGCTACCCAGCAACGTTAGATAAGGGTTTCTACATGCATTAGGTCTTTAGATGGTATTGGAATTTCTAAGAATAAAGCATTTCTCGGGTTGAGTTCGCCAATATCTACTAGGACTGATCCAAATGCAGACCCTCAAGACTTTATTTAGTAGATATTGCAGGTATTGTGGGTGATATATGTTTCAGAGATGGAGGGGGTAGAGTTGGCCTCTTTTAGGTTACGAGATATGGTTGTTTTATAGTATGAGGCCTGGGAGCGATCTCGAGGACCAGATGCACCTCCAGATGTGTGGGAGGAGTTTTCAAAAGCCTTCTTGGATCATTACTTTCCATTAGACATACGAGAGGCTAAAGTGGAGCAATTGTTAAATCTCATGTAGAAGGGCCAGTGTGTAAGAGAATATACTTTGCAGTTTGATTCTCTGGCTAGGTATGCTTCAAATATCGTGGACACGATGAGGACTCAAATTTATCAGTTTGTAGCGGATTTGGATCTATATTTGATTGAGGAGTGTACGATAACCTCGCTGAATAGAGATATGGATATTGCTAGAATATAAGTATATGCTCAAGGTGTTGAGGACCGCAAATGGCAACTTCGAGAAGATATAAGTGCAGATAGAGAAGTAACCAATAGAGCTAGGTCATCTCGATCGTATGGAGAGGCATCGTGTAGATCTAGGCAGCAATTTTCCAATCGTCTGCATCAATATGCTAACAGTGATCCATCCTAGTTTCAGGATCCAAGATATGACATGTATGCTCAGTTAGGACCCGAACAGAGTTTGAGAGCTTTTGGTTCTTAGAGGCAGGGAAATTCAGTATAGATGAGACCTTCATTGCCGCCATGTAGTCAGTGTGGAAGGACCCACTCGGGATGATGTCTTCAGGTTTCTGATCTGTGTTATTCCTATAGGGATCCTGGTCACTATATGCATCAGTGCCCAAGTAGAGGTAGAGGTAATGTAGCTTAACTGATAGGATCGACAATATCATCATCATCGAGTGTACATCTGCAGAGTGGCAGGCCTCATACCATGGTAGGTAGAGTTAGAGGCCGAGTAGGAGCCTCTGGTTCAGGCGGTGCATATAACCACATCTATGCTTTATCAGGTCGCCAGGATTTAGAGTCATCTCCAAATGTCGTTATAGGTATACTATTTGTCTTCACATATGATGTTTATGCATTATTAGATCCGGGCTCCAATTTATCCTATGTTACACCCTTTGTTGCTAGCAAATTCGAATTTAAACTAGAGTTATTGTCTAAGCCATACAAAGTAGCTACACCAATTGGTGAGATGATTGTAGCACGACGAATTTAAAGGGATTGTACCGTAACAGTTTGTATCTCCCTACATTGGCTGATTTAGCTGAGTTACCTATGGTTGAGTTCAATGTTATTATGGGAATGGTCTGGTTTGCCTCTTGATACACGAATGTAGATTGCCGAACAAAGATTGTCCAATTCAAGTTTTCCAGGTGAGCTGACCCTTGAGTGGAAAAGAAACTCTGCTATGCCTAAAGATAGGTTTATTTCCTACCTGAAGTCCAGGAAAATGATTTCCAAAGGTTATATTTGTCATTTGATTCAGTTCAGGGATGTATATGTAAAGTCACCGACCCTTCAGTCTATCCCAGTAGTTAATAAGTTTCCCGATGTATTTCCAGATGAGATTTCGAGCATCCCTCTAGAATGGGAGGTTGAGTTCACTAGTGATGTACTTCCAGATACGCAGCCAATATAAATCCCTCCTTAACGAATGGCTCCTGCCGAGTTGACGGAATTAAAGGATCAGTTGAAGGATTTACTGAAGAAAGGATTTATCAAACTTAGCACTTCATCGTGAGGCGTGCCAGTATTTTTTGTTCGCAAGAAGGATGGTTCCCTAAGGATGCGTATCGATTATAAAAAATTGAACAAGGTCACTATTAAGAATAAGTATCCACTTCCGAGGATTGATGATTTATTCGATCAGTTCTAGGGTGCTAAGTATTTCTCAAATATTGACTTAAGATTGGGATACCACCAGTTGAGGGTAAAGGAGAAAGATATCCCGAAGATAGCTTTTTGAACTGGGTATGACCATTTTGAGTTTCGGGTGATGTCTTTTGGACTCACTAATGTGCCAACAACCTTCATAGATTTAACGAACTCAGTCTTCAAGCCAATCTTCAATATTTTCGTGATCGTATTTATTGACGATATTTTGGTGTACTCACGAATTGAGGCAGACCATGCAGATCATCTATGAGCAGTGTTACAGATGCTCCAAGACAGTAATTTGTATGCCATGTTATTCAAATGTGAATTCTTGTTAAACTCTGTTGCATTTTGGACCATATTGTCTCATCATAAGGTATTAAGGTGGATCATCAAAATATCGAAGTCGTAAAGAATTGGTCGAGGCCTATGACTCCTACCGAAGTACATAGCTTTTTCGCCTAGAAGGATATTATCAGAGATTTGTGGAGTGTTTTTCTTCTATGTCCACACCTATTACCAAGATCACTCACAAGGCAGCTAAGTTTGAGTGGTCAGATGCGCGTGAGCGCAGTTTTCAAGAATTGAAGGACAAGTTGACATTCGCACATGTGTTAGCTCTTCCCGAGGGCACCGATGGGTTTGTGGTTTATTGTGATGCCTCTAGGTTATAACATACGCTACAAGGAAGTTAAGGAAGCATGAGGTCAACTATCCAACTCATGATCTTGAGTTAGCTACGTGATCTTTGCCTTGAAGATGTGGCATCATTATTTATATGGAGTACACATTGACATATTCACATACCATAAGAGTCTACAGTTTATCTTTCGTCAGAAGGAGCTATATTTAAGGCAAATAAGGTGGCTGGAATTATTAAAGGACTACAACGTCGACATTTTATACCAGACCGGCAAGGAAAATATTGTAGTTGATGCCTTAAGTTGCAAGTCTATGGAGAGTTTGGATGGTATTGAAGCTAATAAATTGGAGATGACCAAAGAACTATGTCGCCTAACTAGTTCCAATATATGACTTTTGGACACGAATAATGGAGGAGCGGTGGTGCAGAGAATACTGTAGAATCATCCTTAATAGCAAAGCAAGAAAATTTGATGACCCCGAGTTGGTCCGAATGAAATAAGGGATTCCCCTGCAGAAGAAACGAATATTGGAACTTATAGGAGATGGAGTCCTTCAATATCAAGGTCGACTATGTATACCAGGCGTAGGAAGACTCCGAGAGCAAATCATGGTTGAGATCCACCAGTCCAGGTATTTCATTCATCCTGGCTCAACAAAGATGTACCATGACCTCCGACAGGTTTACTGGTGGAATGTCATGAAGAAAGATATCACAACATTTTTAGCTCAATGCCCGAATAGTCAGCAAGTTAAGATCGAGCATTAGAAGCCTGGAGACTTGATTCAGAATATTGAAATCCCTACTTGGAAATGGGAAATGATTAATATGAATGTTATTACTGGGTTACCCCGCTCCCATCGAATGTTTGATTTCTATTTGGGTTATCATCGACAGACTCACAAAATCGGCCCACTTTCATGGTGTTCTAGTCTCCATCATATCTGATAGGGGTTCTCAGTTTACAACTCATATTTGGAAGTTGTTTCAGAAATGTTTAGGCACCAAAGTGAACCTTAGCACAATTTTTCATCCACAAACTAACAGTCAGGCCGAGCACACAATCCAAACGCTCGAGGACATGCTACGGGCTTGTGTATTGGACTTCAAAGGTAACTGGGATGATAATTTGCCCCTTGTATCAGTTCACTTATAATAACAACTATCATTCCATAATCAAAATGGCTCCGTCTGAGGCCTTGTATGGACGGAAATGTAGATCCTTAATTGACTAGTTTGAAGTGGGTGAAGCTGGTTTACTACGTCCCGATTTGGTTCAGTAAGTAATATAGAAGGTAAAGTTAATCCATGAATGCTTATTGACCACCCAGAGTTGATAGAAATCTTATTCAAATGTTCGACATCACGATTTGGAGTTCGTAGTTAGAGATTGGGTATTCTTAAAGGTTTCTCCAATGAAATGAGTTATTAGATTTGGCAAGATATGGAAACGTAGTCCCAAATACATCAGGCCATATAAAATCATGTGCAGGATAGGCCGAGTATCACACCCCAAAACTAGGGTGTGTAGCCGGCACCTGGTGCCCTGCTGGTCTGAGCGTACCACTCTGGTGACCAATCTCATGTACAAGTAGAACTTCCGACCTACAAGGCCGTACTGGGGTATCTCACAACAACACTAGATAAGAGGGATTAACCCAACATATATATACAACAGGACCGACAAGGTCACAGCATGGTCCAACAAAAGATAACTTAGCCGACAAGGCTATACATCAACATTGTATATACCAAAATAAGTCTGTGAGTTTCTATGAGTAACTGAACTGACATATGGCCGGGACAGGACCCCCGACCTATCTATATTGTACATAACTCTCTGCAAATCACTCTATATATGACTAGGAAGCTCCAGAAATATTAAGATTACTTACCGATGGCTGATCGCGACAACTCCTACTATGGTTACCTAACAGAGTCTCTATCAGAAACTGTAATGGAAAGCATAAGCAACTTGGGCCACATGGGGAGAATAATGAAACTCTAAAACATAATACAACCTATCTGGGTAGGCTTTTACTATATAACTATCCTCGTCTTATAGTGTGGGGTATAACATGTCATTAATCTTAGGTGTCTGTATGAATATGCAATGTAATATGCATACTAGTTCATGTATGTATGTGTCACGGAATGCGCAACCCAATCCGCCATATGTATATGTTACAGAACGTGAAACCCGATCCAATATATATATATATATATATATATATATATATATATTACAGAACGTGCAACCTGATACAATATATATGTATTTGTTGCGGAACATGTAACCCGATCCTATATATAAACAGAATTATATGCATGATATCTATTCCAATGAAAACATGTCAATACCAATGAAAATCGGGGTGGGAACAACAAACTATAATAACAACGGCTTTTTGAGCCTTTTTGAAACTCTTTGACTTTACTCTTAGAACGACTCTTTGGTCGACTCGACGACTATATTTTAGAATGCTTCCTTTTGAAGACTTATGATATCACCAATAACCAACAATGAGAATTACAAGAATAAGAATACTAAATGAATACTTCTCAACAAGAGACTTCATGATACAATAGGATAATGTTTTTGGCGTTTCTTTTTTTAAAATGATAACTCCTTAGATGTCATGCTTTGAAAGAAAGGGATGGTCTTACATACCTTATCCACGAAGCTATACATCGTGCTATAAGCTCTCATTCTCTTTACATCCGCTTATATATAACAAACAAATGTTGATATCAACATCTAATCCATATTCAATAAGGAACAACACTTAGATATCTTAGCGATCACCTTGACTTAAAAAGGTTCTTAGTCTTGTTTAACAAAAGGGATATTTATGTAATTTGGCCCCACAATTCTCCTAAACATGCCCTTTTAGGTTTACAATACCATCAATCAATATATTACTCAATTTTAACGCATATCTTGATTAACATATTCCACAAGTCTATATACAATCATTTCATAGGTTTAGGGGTTTCGATTACGAAAATCCTTTTACAACTTATTCCAAATCATTAATTAATTGCAATTATATATGGAGAAGGATAAACTTTACCTCAACACATCCAATCCTTCTCAAAACAGTAGCTTGCCCCAATTTCAAGGGTTTCCAAAACTAGCTCAATACGAAGAAGATAGTTCTTATGATTACCACGGAACTAGTAGCATTAATCTTACAAAATTTGCTTAGGGATTGACCTTTAATGTTAACTAAAGGGGATTTAGAGAGTGTTATGATCTCGTTTAGGGTGAAAATGAAGTTACACTCGCAAAACTCTCTTTTAAACCCAATGAAATTTCTCCACCGTCGTACTTTAATGGTGGGATTGACTGTCCATCAACCATGTTGACGGTCCATCAACCTTTCCATCAACTGCCTCCTAAGACTTAAAAACCTCAGAGAATTTTGATGGTCCAGCCTGCATTTTGACGGTCCGTCAACTCCGCCGTCAAAAGGCACAATTTTCTAATTTCGTCCAAACATAATTTCTTTGATCCGTTTAACTTCCATACACTCCGGAACTCCCATAGAAAAGTCGTAAACCTTCATTACCCTTTTGTAAATATGTACCTCTTGACATGACTTAGGTATCAATCGACGATGTGGAAGAACGCCTAACTACGGGGTGTAACATCCTCCCCCCCTTAGGAACATTTGTCCGTAAATGTTAGAGATGTTCTTGACTTCTGAGGGTTCTAAGAATTTTGGTAGAGTTTCCTTTGTAAATAAGACTATCCAAAACCTAGTAAACATCCCAAACATGTATCTAATGCCACACAGGTTAACATAACAATAAAACAATATCAACTAGGCCTCACACGACCATCTGTATATACCAAAATCAAGAAAGTTAGTCATAACTCACCTCAACTATCTTTTGTCATATTCTGAGTTGCATTTGTCACATCTGTCTCAACATTAATACCTAAACAAGACATAGGATTTAGAATTATCGAATAGAATTGAAAGTAGAGAATCGTATCGCACGAATATCAGTGTAAACATGAAAACTGAAATAGGTAGGGATATTTTGATTTCATATCTTCTGTATTATTATTCCTCCATATTTCTTTAACAAAGGAAATTTATTTAGTTCTCAACTTTCAAACATGGCGATCCAGAATGGCTACTGGAGTCTCTTCATATGTCAAATTTTCGATAATTTGCACATCCTCTAAAGGAGTAATACATGAGGGATCTCGTATGAACTTGTGCAACATCGACATATGGAATACTGAGTGAACTAATTCCAATTCAGAGGGTAATTCAAGCTCATAAGACATGGCCTATCCTGCAGATAATTTTATACATTCTAATGTATCTGGGGCTAAGTTTTTCTTTCTTGCCAAATCTCATAGCCCATTTCATATGAGAGACCTTTAAGAATACCTAATCGCCAACTGAAAACTCTAAGTCATGTCATTTAACATCTGAATACAATTTTTGCCAACTCTGGGTAGTCATTAAGCGCTCTTGAATCAGCTTCACTTTCTCTACTACTTGCTGGACTAAATCGAGACTTAGTAACTCGGCTTCGCCCATTTCGAACTAGCCAATGGTGGATCTACATTTTTGTCCATATAATGCCTCATACGAAGCAATCTTGATGCTGGAATGGTAATTTTTATTATAAGAAAACTCGATAAGAGGAAAATAATCGTCCCAGCTACCTTTGAAATCAAATACACAAGCTCGTAGCATATCCTCAAGTGTCTGAATTGTGCGCTCGGCTTGACCGTTGATCTGTGGATGGAAGGTTGTACTAAGGTTCACTTGCGTGCCTAAATCATTCTAAAATGACTTCCACAAATAAGCCATAAACTAAAAACCTATGTCGGATAGAATAGAGACCGGAACACTATGTAGCCGGACTATTTCCTTGATATATAGCTTGGCATAATCCTTCGCCAAGAATTTAGTACGAACATGTAGAAAATAGGATGATTGAGTGAGCATGTCGATGATAACCCAAATGGAATCGAACTTCCGATAAGAATAGGGTAAATTAGTGATGAAATCCATATTAATCATCTCTCATTTCCAAATAATGATTTCTATATGCTGTAGCAAACCTCCAGGCTTCTGATGCTCAATCATAACTTGTTGACAATTCAGGCATGGAGCTACAAATATTGTGATATCTTTTTTCATGTCATCCCACCAATAATCTGTCGAAGGTCATGATACATCTTTGTCGAACCAAGATGAATGGAGTACCTGGACTGGTGGATCTCGACCATGATTTGTTCTCGGAGTCCTTCGACATTTGGTACACATAGTCAGCCCTGATATCTACGGACTCTATCTCTCGTAATCTCTAATATCGGCTTCTTCTATAGAGGGATTCCTTCTTTAATTTGGACCAACTCGGGGTCCTATCTTGCCTTCACCTCTGCTATTAAGGATGATTCTGGGGTATTCTGTATTACCACTCCTCTACGATCCGTTTCCAAGAGTTGCACATTAAACTGTCTAAGTGATATAATTCTTTTGTCATTTCTATCTTGTTAGATTCAATAACATCTAAACTTCCCATAGACTTACGACTCAAAGCATCAACTACGACATTTGCCTTTCCGGGATGGTATAAAATGTCTACATCATAGTCCTTTAATAACTCCAACCATCTTCTTTGACTTAAATTTAGCTCTTTTTGGTGGAATATATACTGTAGACTATTATGGTATGTAAATATGTCAATGTGGACTCCATATAAATAATTATGCCACATCATCAGGGCAAAGATTACCGCTACCAACTCGAGATCGTGAGTTGGATAATTTATCTCGTGCTTCTTTAATTTCCTTGAAGCGTATGCTATAACCTTTCCATGTTGCATCAGAACACACCCTAAGTTGACTCTAGAGGCATCGCATAAACCACATAGCCATCGGTACCTTTGGGAAGTGCTAACACAGGTGCGAATGTCAACCTGCCTTCAGTTTTTGAAAACTACACTCACAGGCATATGTCTATTGAAACTTAGCTGCTTTATGAGTGAGCTTGGTCATAGGTGCAAAGATAGAGGAAAAACATTCCATAAATCTCCGATAATATCTTGCTAGACCCAAAATGCTATGTACTTCGGTTGGGGTTGTAGGCCTTGACGAAATCTTTAGAGCCTCAATATTTTGAGTCTCCATTTTAATACCTTCCGCTAAAACAATATGGCCCAAAGAGGCAACAGAGTTTAACCAAAACTAACATTTTTGAAAATTTGGCGTATAGATTATGGTCTTGGAGTGTTTGTAGCACCGTTCGGACATGATTTGCATGTTTTGCCTCTATCCATGAGTATACCAAGATATCATCAATACATACGATCACGAAGATGTCTAAGAATGGCTTAAAGACTAATTCATTAGGTACATGAAGGTTGTTGGTGCATTAGTGAGTCCAAAAGACATCACCCGAAACTCAAAATGGCCTAGTTTGAAAGGTTGTCTTCAGAATATCTTTCACTTTTACCCTCAATTGGTGGTATCCTAACCTTAAGTCGATCTTTGGGAAATACTTAGCACCCTGTAATTGATCAAACAAATGATCGATCCTCATAAGTGGATACTTATTCTTGATAGTGACCTTATTTAATTGTCTATAATCGATGCACATCCTTAAGGAGTCATCTTTCTTGTGAACAAATAATACTAGTGCACCCCATGGAGAAGTGCTAGGTCTGATGAAACCCTTTTCTAGCAAATCCTTTAACTCCCTTAGCTCGGTTGGAGCCATTCAATAAGGAGGGATAGATAGCGTCTGTGTATCTGGAAGTACATCAATAGTGAACTCAATTTCCCTCTCCACTCTCTGGAGGAATACCTAGAAGCTCATTCGGAAACACGTCAGAAAACTTACAGACTCCTGGGATAGACTGAAGAGTTGGGGGTTCTATATCTGCATCCATGACCTGAGCCAGATGATATATATAACCTTTAGAAATCATATTTCTTACCTTTAGGTAGGAAATAAACTTGTCTTTAGGCGTAGCTGCATTGCCCTTCCATTCAAGGGCTGGCTTACTTGAGAAACTGAATTTGACAACCTTTGTCCGATATCGACATTCGCATAACCAGAGGCCAACCAGTCCATGCCCATAATAACATTAAACTCTACCATAGGTAACTTAGCTAAATCAACCAAAGTAGGGCAATTGCAAACTATTACGGTAGAATTCCTATAAATTTGTCTTTCTATAATTATCTCACCAACCGGTGTAGCCAATTTATATGACATAGATAACAACTCTGGTTCAAATCCAAATTTCCTCGCATCTATAAATTGGAGCGGTTCTGAGCACAACCTAAAATAGAGGCTCATCATCGGCATCTACCTATACCTACTAAGGTATGGGGGCCACCACTCTATGGACGTACACTCGATAAATGTGCTGATGTCGATCCAATTAGTTGAGCTGCATTATCTCTTCCCCTATTTGGATATTGTCATATATAAAGACTATGTTTACTGCATGTATAACACACATCAGCACCCTGATGACACTGTAAATGATGCCTCCTACCACACTGGCCACAAGGCGGTAATGGTGGTTTCATCTGGCCCATTTGCTCTTGAAAACCTGAAGCTCTCAAACTCTGCCCCGGCCCAAACTAGGTACGCCTGTCATATATAAGCCCTTTAAACTAGGATGGAGCACTATTAGCAAACCAAGGTGGATGTCTAGGAAATTATTTCCTGGATCTACCCGATACTTCTCCAAATGACCCAGCTGACCTTAGCCCTCTTGGTCAACTCTCTTTATGCATTCCTATCCTCTCAAAGTTGTTGTTGCGGTCTTCAACCTCCCTGAGCATATGTCTGGATTCTAGCAATATCTATATCTCTGTTCAAGGAGGTTGTAGTACATTCTCCAATCAGGTGCGGATCCAAGCCTGCTATAAATCGATGAATTCTAGCCCTCATGGTATACACGATATTAGCGCATATCTAGCCAGCGAATCGAACTGCATATTATATTTCCTTACACTCTTACCCTTCTGCTTGAGGTTTAAAAATTGCTCCACTTAGCATCTCATACTTATAACAAGAAGTAATGGTCTAAAAAGGTTTTTGAAAACTCTTCCCAAATGGATGGAGGTGCATCTGGTCCTCGAGACCACTCCCAAGCCTCATACCAGAGAATATCCACATCACATAACCTGAAAGAGGCCAATTCTACTGCCTCTATCTCTGAGGCATGCATCACTTGCAATACTGCAACATCTAATCGATAAATTCTTGAGGGTCCGCATTTGCATAAGTTTCAGTGAATACTGGAGGACTCAACTCGAGAAATTCTCGAGTCCCAAAACATACAACACCATCAAAATACCCAGCACCTATAGAATCCCTTATTTAAAATTGTTGGTTGGCTACTATCTATGTCAATAACTGTATAGCATTTGTCACTCCTTGTTCTGAAGACTCGGGTGGAGGAACCGAATTATGTGGAACTGGAGGAATTGTGTCCTGAGGAGATGGAGGTACTGCACCTCATCCAATCTCCTCCTGATGGGGTAGAACTGGTGATATGTAAGAGTGTGACTCTCTCTGATCTTTAACCCTATCAACTTGGTCGGGCGGGGCATTACTGGTATCTTCACCCCTATCAGCACTGGCTCGATTACTAGTAGTAGCTCTTGTAGTAACTCGTATGATTATTACTGAAAAAGAATTAAAGAATGAAATAGACTCATAGCCATGTAACTCATCTCTATAGAACGATCTAAGATGTGAAAAAACAATAACCATCCTTAAATACCCGGTAGCCTCTTGCTTATAAGCGTGGTGCACAATACTACCATAAACAAGACTCTACTAGACATAGCTTATCGATTTTTTAGGGCTGGCCTGCTCTGATACCAAGTTTGTCACACCCCTAACTAGGGGGTGTGGCCGGCACCTAGTGCCTTGCCGGTCCGAGTGTACCACTCTGATGACCAGTCACTTGTACAAGTGGAACTTCTGGCCGATAAGGTCGTACTGGGGTATATCACAACAACACTAGATAAGAGGGATTAACCCAACATATATATACAACAAGACCGACAAGGTCACAACATGGTCCAACAAAAGACAACATAGATGACAAGGCTATACATCAACATTGTACATACCAAAACAAGTCTGTGACCTTCTACGAGTAACTGAACTGACATATGGTCGGGACAGGGCCTTGACCACCCATATTGTACATAACTTTGCAAAACACTGCATATATGATCAGGATGCTCCGGAAAGATGAAGATTACTTACTGACGGCTGAACGCGATAGCTCGTACTATGGTGGACTAGCAGAGTCTCTATCAGAACCTACGACATAAACATACAGTGCTCCCGGTAAAAGGGACGTCAGTGTGAAATAATGTATCGAGTATGTAAATCATGAATAACAATATGAATCTATAAGCTATGAAGAAAACACATAAGCAATGTAAAACGATTAACTGTAGGGGAAAACATAGCAACTTGGGCCACATAGGGCAAAAAATGAAACTCTAAAACTTAATACAACCTGTCTGGGTTGGCTTTTATTGTACAACTATCCTTGTATTATAGTGCGGGGTATAACATGTCATTAATCCTAGGTATGTATGAATATGTAATGAAATTTGTACACTAGTTCATGTATGTGTTGCAGAACGCGAAACCCGATCCATCATATGTATATATTGCGGAATGTGCAACCGATCTAATATATGTATATGTTGCGGAACATGCAACCTAATCCAATATATATGTATTTATTGCGGAATGTGCAACCCGATCCTCTATATAAACATAATTATTTGCATGATATGAAGGAAGCCTTGGAGTAACTGGTAAAATTACTATCATGTGATCATGAGGTCATGGGATCAAGCCGTAGAAACAGCCTCTTGCAGAAATGTGAGGTAACGCTGCGTACAATAGACCCTTGTAGTCCAGTCATTTCCTGGACCCCGCGCATAGCGGGAGCTTACTGCATCGAGCTACCCTTTTTTTATATGTATGATATCAATTCCAATGAAAACATGTCAATACCAATGAAAATCGGGGTAGGAACAACAGACTATAATAACAAATGAAAATTTCTCCACCGTCGTACTTTGATGGTGGGATTAAAGGTCTGTCTACCATGTTGACAGTCTGTCAACCTTGCCAGCAACTACCTCTTGAGATTTCAAAATCTTAGAGAATTTTGATGGTCTAGTCTGGCCGTCAAAAGACACAGCTTTCGGATTTTGTTGAAATATAATTCCTTTGATCTGTTTAACTTCCATAAACTCTGGATCTCCCATAGACAAGTCGTAAACCTTCATTACCCTGTCGTAAAGTCATACCTCCTCATGGAACTTAGGTATCAATTAATGACGTGGCGGAACACCAAACTACAACGTGTAACACCAAGTGGCTTATGAACTTGAACTACCCTCAGAATTGGAAGCAGTTCACCCGGTATTCCATGTGTCGATATGGCACAAGCGCATAGGAGATCCCTCCCATATTACTCCCGTAGAGGATATGCATATCACCGAGCATTTAACATATGAAAACACTCTAGTATCCATTTTAGATTGGCAAGTTTGGAAGCTGAGAACTAAGGAAGTTGCTTCCGTTAAGGTGCTATGGAGAAATAACAATATAGAAGAGATGACTTGGGAGGCCAAAGAAGATATGCAATATATATACCCTTACTTATTTTAGTCTTCAGGTTTTAGAATCCTCGAGAGTTAAGAATATCTTCAACATTCACGAACGAATATTCCTAAGAGGGGAAGGATGTTACACCCTGCCTATAGCCCTCCCTAAATCCTCTCTAAGGTTTCATAACACCCCAATATCAAATCAAATACTAATCATACAAGATTAATGTTATAATCCCATGGTTATCGTAAGAATCACCTTCTCCGTAAAGAATCAATTTCAGAAACCCTTGGTGATGGAATAACTTGTTGTTTTAGGGGGATTTTGGTGCATGAAGGTAAGATTTATCCTCCTCTACCTATATTTGTAATTAATTGATGATTTGGAGTAAGTTGTGAAAGGATTTTCATAATCGAAACTTGTAAACCTATGAAATCGTCGTGATATGACTTGTGGGCTATTTTATTTGAGATATAAGTTGGAATTGATTGGCAAACTTATTGTTTATTTTTCAAACTAAGAAATTACATTTTCGAGAATTGTGGGATCGAATTACATAAGTATCCATTGTCAAGAGGTCTAAGAACCCTATGTGCTTAAGGTTGTCGATAAGATGCCTAAGTGAAGTTTCTCATAGAATATGGATTCAATATTAATATCGACCCTTTGTTTGCTATAGATAATCATATGTAAGGAGTATGAGGACATGTAGAATGACTTGTAGCTTTATGGACAAGGTATGTAAATCTATCCCTTTCTTTAAAAAAGTATGAAATCCAAAGAGTTAGCATTTTCAAAAGAAATGTCGAAAGTTTCATTCAATTTGTATATCATAATCACTTGTCGAGAATTGTTCACTGTTAATTATACTCTGATGATTATTGTTGTTTGGTTACTGGTCTACCTTATCATAAGCCTTAAAAAAAGCACTTCACAAAGTTAGTCATCAGAGTCGACTATAAGTCATTCCAAAAGTGAAGTTAAAGAGTTATGAGGTTATGAGTTCCAAAGAGGTCTTAAGTGCTACTATTACTATACATACATACATATATATATATATATATATATATATATATATATATATATATATATATATATATATATATATATATATATATACCGACACCACCATTGAAAATAGCCGGTGGGAAGCTGTACATGTACATTATACAGACCGCATCGCACTATAGTCGGTCGGGCAGGCAGGTAGATGTGCATTCATACATACACCTCAAAGTATACCTAAGGGAAGTGACATATTATACACCTCACACTATAAGTTGAGGGAAGTTTATATAGTAAGGCCATCAACAAAGAGTTTATTTTAGTTTCAGAGTTTCATAATTCGCCTCATATGGCTTTCAGGTTGCTTTATACTTTCCTTTATAGTTTATCTCTTCATATTGCTTTTATTTCTTCCCTTACAGCTTACAGTTTCATAATGTTATTCATGATTTACATACCGATATATTTCATGTGTACTGACGTCTCTTTTGTCGGGGGTGTTGTGTGTTCATGCAGTAGGTTCTGATAGAGGCTCTGCTAGGCCACCACAGTAGGAGTTGTCGAGTTCATCCATCAGTAAGTAAGCTTCATCTTTCTCGGAGCTTCCTGGTCAGCTAGTGTGTATGTTTTGCAGAGTTATGTACTGTATGGGTAGGTCAAGCCATGCCCCAACCATATGATAGTTCAGTTATTCGTAGAGGCTCATAGACTTGTCTGGTATGTACAATTGTTGAGGTATAGCCTCGACCTACCCATACAGGCTCACAGACTTATCTGGTATATATGTTGGGCTAGTCCCTTTTGTTCAGTGTTGTTGTTGTGTTACATCTCAGTATGGGTTTGTCAGCTGGAAGTTTTCCTCATACAAAAGTCTGGTCATCAGAGTGGTACGCTCGAGACAGTAGGGCAACAGATGCCGCCCACCCCCTATCTTGGGGTGTGATAATTGATGTAGAGACCGTGCTTGTACTTGAGGGCGAAAGGTCCTACTCCTATGCTCCTAGGTGTTTGGCCTTAGACTTGGATAATCATGGAGTCCCTCCTCTCAAGCCTTCTATTGAGAAGCCGACAATGCTTGAGCTCAAGACACTTCAAAGTCATCTGGATTATATGTTTCTTGGGCCAAATGACTATTTGCCGGTTATTATCTCATCAAAGCTCAATGAAAGCCAAGTGGAAGCTCTATTGTCGATCTTGAGAACTTATAGAAGAGCAATCAGGTGGAATATTGCGAACATCCGAGGGATAAGTCCGGGTGTGTGTACTCATCGAATTCATCTTAAAGAGAGTAGTAACCTGAGTGTTGAGCATCAAAGGATGTTAAACCCCTCAATGCAAGAAGTTTTCAAGAAATAAATTATTAAGTGGTTAGATGTCGGGGTAGTGTATTAGATGTCGGGGCAATGTATCCTATTTCCGATAGTGCATAGGTAAGCCATGTGAAATGTGTACCATGGAAAGGAGGGATCACGGTGGACCCTCATTATAAAAATGAGTTGATACCAATGAGGACGGTAATTGGATGGAGAGTTTCCATGGACCACCGGAAGTTGAATAGACTACAAGGAAGGAGCATTTCACCCTACCTTTCATTGATCCAATGCTTGATAGGTTGACGGGAAAATCTTACTATTGCTTCTTGGACGGATACTCGAGATATAATCAAATCCAAATAGCCCCGGAAGACCATGAAAAGACCACATTCACTTGTCCATATGGTATATTTGCCTTTCGAATGATGCCTTTTGGTCTTTGCAATGCTCCATTCACATTCCAATGTTGCATGATGGCAATTTTTGATGATCTAGTGGAAGACATTATGGAGGTGTTTATGCATGACTTCTCCGTAGTTGGGGAATCCTTTGAGACTTGTTTGGAAAATCTCTCCCTAGTATTAAAAAGACGTGAAGAGACTAATTTGGTCTTGAATTGGGAGAAGTGTCACTTTATGGTTACGGAAGGTATAGTCCTTGGTCACAAGATCTCCAATGATTGTATTGAAGTAGACAAGGACAAAATTGAAGTGATAGCCAAATTGCCTCCTTCAACAACCGTCAAGAGTATCCGAAGTTTCTTGGGGCATGTCGGGTTCTATACATGATTCATCAAGGACTTTTCAAAGATCACTAGCCTAATGTGCATGCTCTTAGAAAAAATACCAAATTCAAGTTTAATGAAGCATGCCTCAATGATTTTAAGGATTTGAAAGATAAATTGGGTTCGGCTATGTTAATCGTGACTCCAAATTGGGATCTTCAGTTTGAATTGATATGTGATGCAAGTGGAGTAGTTGTTGGATCTATGTTAGGTCAAAAACATGGCAAAATTCGTCAGTCAATCTACTATGCAAGTAGATTACTCAATGAAGCGTAAAAGTATTACACGGTGACGGAGCAAGAGTTGCTAGACATTGTCTTTGCTTTCGAGAAGTTCTGGTCTTACCTATGGGGTTCTAAAATGGTGGTATATTTCAATCATGCAGCCCTCCGATATTTAATGGCAAAGAAGGATGTGAAGCCATGCTTGATTAGGTGGGTACTCCTTCTATAATAGTTTGATTTTTAGATAAAAGATCGGAAGGGTTGTGAGAACCAAGTAGCGGACCATTTATCAAGAATTGAAGAGTCTGGAAGGCCAAAAATGAATTGGAGATCAATGATGCCTTTTCGGATGAGCAAGTCTTTGCATCATCTCAAGATCTCATCCCTTGGTATACCGATTTTACTAATTATTTGGTAAGTAGAATCATGACGGATCATCTAAAATATCATCAAAAGAAGAAATTCTCAAGATACTCCCGGCATTACTATTGGGATGAACCTTATCTCTTTCGGATTTGTACCGACAACATGATTCGAAAATGTGTGCCCAAAGTTGAGACTTTGCCTATCATGGAAACATGTCATACTTCACCAGTTGAGGATCATCATGCTAGTCCACGCATGGCCTCCAATATTATTCAAAGTGACTTTTATTGGCTAACAATCTATAAGGATTCTCATGAGTTTGTGAAGCATTGTGACCAATGCCAAAGGGAATGTAATGTCACTAGAAGGAATGAGTTGCCTATGTCTCCAATCTTTGAGGTGGAATTGTTTGATGTGTGGGGAATAGAATTCATGGGGCCATTCGCGAGTTCATTTGTCAACAAGTATATACTTGTGGTGGTTGATTATGTGTCCAAGTGGGTTGAATCCATAGCCCTTCCAAATAATGAAGGGAAGAGTGCCACCGCGTTCTTCAAGAAGAACATTTTCACTCGTTTTAGGACCCCTAGAGCTATCATAAGTGATGTAGGATCTCACTTTTGCAATAGAGTATTTGCCTCTCTTCTTGAGAAGATGTTCACAAAATTTCGGGTCTTCTTTTTCATCTCTGATTACTCGATAATTTCCACAAGCACAAATTCTTCTTTTTATAGGATCAAAAATTCTTTCACAAAATAATCCATTTTTTCCGGTTTATTAGTTTTGTAATGAAAAGTATAGGGTTTTGTTAACGTCATTCCCTTTTCTCATCACCTACATATATATAATGCGTACCATATAGTAGTGTATATAACACATATGAGTACAGGGTAATACATGAATATAATGCAAATGCATGAATGACAATAAAACATTCTGAACTTATCGGATGACATAATATCCTTGTACCTTCGGCTAACATTGAAAATATTAACATATTTCTCATATACCTCAATAAGGATTTAGAAACATATTTAGGCATGCTTTTAATATATGAATGAATAACAGGAACATCTTTAACTACTAAGAGTAGAATAATTTATGGAACATCACGTTTACGTTTAGTTACATGGAACATGCCAAAAGAAAGAAATGAGTTGCATTAACATACCTTTGACACTAATACGAGCTTGTAGAAGTAACCCCTAACTTGCTTTTAACGAACTTGAAAAATCTTTATAAAAATAGAACTCCATAATTATTGTTGCACTTCGTTGGAAATAAAAAAGAAAAGATGTTTCTTGCACTTTATTATGTTTGAAAGAATAAAGAAAGATGTTTGCTGCTACTTGTTGAATTAAAGAGGACAAGAAAGGGAGAGAGTTTCCCAACTCTAGTTGCCGCATACGAGTCTTGTATAGGACAACAAGATTTCCTATACAAAGGCCATAGCTACTCTCTCTCAAGAAAACATCGACTATACAAAATCGTGGGTCACGGGGGTTATGAGCATATGACGGTTTGTACTTTGCAAATGAACAAAAACAATTGCTAGAGAGACACGTAGGTCCCTCTACCTCCAACATGGATTAATCATAAACCTTTCTTGACCAAAGTTGTACACGTAACATATATCTCTAGCAAACATATATCCACTTAATAACACCTTTTAGCCTTACTAATGCCACGTGGCAGCCAACAATCAACACTTATCCAATTAATTCCGTGCTCTCCCACATTATTAATTCTTGATCCTAATTCACTTAATAATAATTACTTTTAACCTACTTCATATACCCATTATCGTATTCATTTGATATAACACTACTCTGTAGCCTCCTTTGATACCTACAAAATATTATTTTCACTTCCCATCATCACATTTGTCACGTCCAAAATTATTTCGGGACTGGCGTACGTGAACATGACAGTCCCTTGTGGTTGGTGATCTGGGCTGTCATTGGTAGGTGGAGATGCGTAGGAGCAGTTACCCAATGTGTGACCCAAGCGCCCACAGTTCTTGCAAAGAAAGCATTCGCTTTCATAAATAATTTGTTGAACGTGTGAACCTAATTAAATACAAGTTGTAACTGGCTCTTCTAATGGAACTTGGAGGCATAAATGTGCGTATCTTCGTCGCAAAGTAGAACTAGTGCATGCATCTACTTTTAATAGCTTACCAATCGAATTCCCTATTTTTTGTAGCAAAATACCATCGTAAAACTTAGTTGGCAGCTAGGGAAGACGAATCCAAACTGCTGATTGAGTTTGTTTAGCTTCACTTGCCACAAAATTTGGTTCCCACCTTTTGGTGGATAGATAGCAACCATTTACAAACCAAGGTCCATTTTTTAGAACATGAGTCATGCTCTCCTCCTTTGAGAATTTGACAATAAAGTAATCAAAGCCTAGATCTATTAGAGGGAGGTTTTCTGATAGTTTCCACATCTCTTGGATTTTTTCTTTGAGGTAATGATGAACAATCCTTCGCCCAATAAGTTTTATAATTAATGAGAATTGTCGTGGGGAGTGAATGCGTTGTCTTCCTTGGATAACTGAATGGTTTTATATCATTAATAATGTTTCCTACCCCACTTATATGAATATCAGAGGCATTGAAAGAGGGTTGTTCTTTATCATAAATATTCATATCTATATCAATTATGGGTTCACTGGCCAAGAGTTTATTCTTAAATCTTTGTTTAGAGGATGCTTTTTCAGTTCCATTTATGGTATTTAATGATTTTTCTGGAGGTTTTGGTGTAATGATTTGATTGTTAGAATTTGGGTTATTGGTGGTGTCGATGTTCATGGAAAGTTTTTTTAGAGAGAAGGCAGAGAAATTTTAGAGAGAAGTTTTTAACACTAATGATCTTTAAACCGTCTTTATATTGACAAGAAAGTTAGAAACCTAACTCTTATCCTTGGTATAATAAATGTTATTAATTACTTATTATAGTAAATAATATTTATAATGATTAGCGGTAACTAATAGTCTAATACTCCTATATATCAATAAATAACTACTATAGTGGAAGAGGAAAAGTTAAGTAGGTGTATTATTAGAAAATATAGTGGAAGAGGAAATATTAAGTAGGTATATTTAAAGACTTTGGACTATTTAAAATAAGGTAATGCAAAACATATTGTGCTAAATAATACTCATTATTGTAAATAATATTTATTTGTGACTGTGTAATTTAGACTTTTCGAATTTCTAATATAAGCTAAACAAAAATTGATGTCATCATAAGATTAAACTATCAAAATTAATTTTTCACCCTGCTGGAGAAATCAAGCAATTAATAGGTAAACCTTTTATAGACAGTCTTTAGCCATCCCAATAAATGAATAGAAGTTGTGAGGAAGGTTTATATGGAAACTTATCAGAGGTACATTGAAACAAAATGACTTCAAGTTTAGAAACAGAAAAATACAATGAAACAGATCAACATGCATGTATATCTCTGATCATTTAAACTTTGATTTGTGGTATTTAATTGTTGGTATGATAATGGGCATTTAGATTTCTCCAAAGTATTTCTTGTTGTACGAGCTTGGTGATGATTTAGAAAAAGAGAAAATAGGAGGGTGATCAGGATGGTTTTCAAGTGCAAAAGATTGTCAACAAAAAGTGAAGAAATAGTGATAATCTTGCTGTTTGTTTTGCTTATACCCTATTTATGGATGGTGATGATGAATCATAAAAAAGATATAATAATGAACAGAAGCACCTACAAATTGAAGAAACAAATATTTATATTAGCAGGGCAAAGCAATATGGCAGGTCAAGGAGGAGTATCTTACGGTTATTGGGATGGTATTGTGCCTCCTGAGTGCCAATCAAATCCAGATGTTGTAAGTCTTAGTATGAGTTTGCATTGGAAAATAGCTAAGGAGCCTCTAAATTACAGGGTTGACTGTGTTCGAAATTGTGGAATTGGCCCTGGAATGGCATTTGCCAATGCAATTCTTAAGAAGGATCCAAACTTTGGTGTAATAGGTTTAGTCCCTTGTTCTGTGTCTGGAAAAGGAATTCGCAGGTGGTCACGTGGGAATAGTCCATATGACCAGTTGCTGAGAAAAGTTAAGATTTCTCTTAGAGATGGAGGAGAACTTCGAGGACTCTTATGGTTTCATGGTGAGAGTGATACAATCACCAAGTTCGATGCAACACATTACAAACCCAGACTTCAAAAATTCATTCAAGATTTGCGCACCGACTTAAACTCTCCTCTCCTTCCACTTCTCATGGTACACTTTTTCCCCTCTTAATCTCCATCTTTTTTGTACCATACATAGGGGAAGAGGGGGAGATTAAAAGTTAGGGAATCGAAATATAACTGCGATATCATAATTTCCTGTGATGTTGTTGCTTCTGATATTATTATAGGCTATACTTTAGGTTTAGGAATTTTGATCGCTTGGGTGGTAAGTTCCATATTTTAATTTGCAGCTTTACTTATTCTAAGTTAATTTGGTTAAGTTAGTCTCTTATGATAAACCAAAACCTTTTAGGATCCTAATTGCTCTGTGCATTCTGCATTTTCTTTTAAAAGTCAATACACTTCCTTGCTCAAAAATCCTACAGAAACAAATTACTCAAATCAATTTAATAAATACATTATTTGTCAATCATTATCTATTGAGAAGTATTATGATTCAAGTAATTCTGCATATATGTAATCATCATAGTTGTTTGATTTTATAGGTTGTTCTACATGTTCCAAGACCATGGTTTAAAGGGAAATTTGCAGATATAGTTAGACAAGCCCAGATAGAAGTTGAACTCTCAAATGTAGTGAAGGTAGATGCTAAGGGACTACCATTGAATCCTGATGGCATTCATCTCACCACTGCAGCACAAATTCGAGTTGGTAATATGTTGGCTGATGCATTTCTTTCTTCTAACATTACATCACCCAGGAAAAGTTCAGAAAAGGTTTTTCACATGTTGTTCTCCACTTAAAGATCTTTTTTTTTTTTAAGCTTAGGTGTTAGAATGTTCTTTCGGTACTAAACTTAATTATTCACTCTTCCCACATTTGAATATATGTATTTATTGCTTCATGAAGTAAACGTCATTTTCATTTTATGAGATAAAAGAAAAAAGAGTATAAAATATGTATATTAAGTTATACTTTGGTCATTCTATGAAAATAACCGGAGGACTGCGATCGAAAAAGAAAAAAAATATCAATCTAGTGTACAACGTTGATATCAGAACTTCTAAAGGAACGATTTTGGTAATTTTAAAGCAAACGAGATACTTACATACTTGGAAGTTATCACTCTTTTGAAATTGCTTGAACATGCCATACTCATATGTTGGATTATTTTTCTAAAAGCCTGCTTTAATTTATAAAATGAATAATTGAATAAGAAATGTGACTTCACAAGAAACGATAGGAAATAAATGATACTGACATGCCTACTCTTTTCATACCTCTACAAATGTTTAACGGAACTGTCTCTATAATTATGTCAGTGTCATTTAGTTTTTGACAGATCTTCTTATATCCAAATCGAGGGATAAAGCTCACGTAATTATATATATATATATATATATATATATATATATATATATATATGCACATTTGGGCTTTTTATTTAATGGAGAGAACCAAAACAAATAGTCCAAGATGCTATGCCCAAAATGAGCCCAGCCTAAAAAATAAAAAACAAATTGCAGAAATTAAAAAAGACAACAAAAAAACATTAATCGTAAAGGCAGAAATAGGAAACTTCTCGACCCCTTTCTCTCTCTACGCTCTGTCTTCTCTCTAACTTGTTCATCTCCGGTGAGCTTCTCCGACGGTGCTCTGATGGTACACGGATGATGATGACCTTCAATGGTGTTCGTAGGCCCCATGATGGTGCTCTGACTTGTATCCTTCTTCTCCAAACTCCGTTCAGCTTCAAATCCTCAGGTAAATACTTTAACTTGTCAATTTTTGATAGATCTTCCATTATTTCTGCATTTTCACCACTAACTATTGTTCTTGTACCCTGCAAGTGAAGGATCTGACATTTTCATTTGTATACCTTTAATCTGAGTTCCATACCACTGACGCATGGCCTGAGCTGATTCTTCGAGTCCTGGTATGTGTTGTCCTTTTCATTTTATCCTTTTTGTTGCTTCTTATTCATTTGCATGTGACTCATATATATGGTAGCTGTGATTTGTCACTACTGATTATTCGCCTAAGTTCCACATCTAGATTCATGAATGTTTAACAATTTATTGCACCACTATCAAGTGCTTTGTTTGCCAACACGTCTGCTAATTTATTCCCTTTCCTCAAAATGTGTGTATCTTTTCATTGTGTATCACCTCCTATCTATTTAATTTCATCAATGTATCCTGATATGTTCCAAGGTGGCTTCCAGTCATCATTTAATATCCTTTGAACCATCAGTGAATCAGTTTGAACTATAATTCTGTCTAATTTCTTATGTGCACACCACTTGACTGCTTCCAAGATTGCAATTGCTTCTGCCACTGTGTTTGTTACAACTCCAACTTCCTCTGCTTGAACATGTATAATATCTCCATTCTCATCCCTCACACTAAAAACATAAGCTCCTCTACCTGGATTCCCTCTGGATGCTCCATCTGTGTTGTATAAAATCTATTCTTTTGGTGGAGGGTACCAGGTCACCCTAGTAGTCCTCACATGTGGTCTGTACCCTTCGAGTAATTGAATTAACTCACCCCATCTATTAGGTATGAGATGAATAGATGGGTTTCTGAATAGTACCAAAAATCTGATAAATGCACTTTCCAATTGACTTCTTATCCCCATGCTTGTAGGCATTTCTTCTTTTCCAAATTTCCTATAGAATCACAGCAGGTATAGCTCGAAAGATTAGTTTGAGCCTATCATTAGTAGTTTGTGTCCACCATTTCACTATGATTTGTTGCAACTATAGTCCTTCAGTGTTTATACCTGCAAAAGAAGAAAAAATAGGATCAAGTCCTGTTAGCAGAAACTGATTTATCAAAATGATGTTGGACCGTCTCCTCCATTGGATTTCAGCAACACCAACATCTAGATGCTAAATTGATGTTCATCCTCTTCAACACCTCATCTATTGGAACCTTAAACTTCCAACACATTCATGTAAAGAAGGATATTTTGAAAGGAAAGCCTTTAATCCACGTATACTTATACTTCATTCTCTTGTCCCCTTAATCTTAAGTATTCCCATACTGATTTAACTGAAAATTGTCCCTTGTTGCTTAAAATTCACCAAAGTTTATCCTCTACCTCATAGTCTTCTATTTTTTTTATAATTTCTACAATGTGTTGTACTATATCCCTAGGTAGGATATTCTCCTGTATGTCAGTATCCCATCTCCCATCTTTCACCACTTTATGCACCTTTTGAATTGTAGCATCATAAGTGTAACCTCCTGCACCATAATATAGGGGCCCCTAAACCAATCTAATTGTCATACCAAAATATAGCATTTTCCCTCATTATCAGCCACCAAATATGGTATTCTACAATATCCCTTGCCTGCAACATTTTCTTCCAATTTTGAGACCCATACTTCCATTGAATTATCACTGGATTGCATTTCTTATAGTACTTATTGTTCATAAAGGCACTCCATATTGATGGGTTGGTTCTGAAATTCCACCAAATTTTACAGTATAAAGCCATTGATACATCATGAAGTGATCTAAAACCCAAACCTCCTTCCTTTTCTGGAACAAATAGATGATGTCAAGATGACCAATGTCTACTTACCCCCCACTGTATTACTCCAGAAAAATTGTGCAAACATTTTATGCATTTGCCTTATCACTCCATCAGGTGGATTTAAAATAGATAATAGATGTATAGGCATACCTTGTAAAACATGTTTAATCACCAATGCTCTCCCTTCAAAAGATAGCATCTTCCATTTCCATGATTGTAATCTGTTCATTATATTCATTAACATAGGATTGTAATAATCTTTCTTCCTTCTACTATAGAAAATTGGACACCCTAGATAAGTGAAAGGAAAATCTTTTCTTCTCATACCAGTCACCACCTCAACTATCACCTTTATATCATTTGTTACTGAATGATATAGATAGACAAAACACTTTTCCTTATTAACTTTTTGTGTAGATGTCTTCTCATAATTCCCTAATACTTCCATGATTAAATGTAGAGATACTACATCAGCTGACGAAAATATGATCATATCATCTGCATATGCAAGATGATTGATCTTAGGACTCCACTTAGGTAATCCAAAGCCCCTAAACTGCTGCACCTGAGGTAGGTGGTTCAAATTTCTTGTTAACACTTCAGCTTCCAGAATACATAGAGTAGGTGATAAAGGATCCCCTTGTTTCACACCCCTAGATAACTGGAAAAAGTCATGCTGCTGTCCATTGATAAAAATAGAATACTAATTGTTGCTAATTATCCTGAAAACCATGTCCACAACCATGTGTGAAAAACCCATCTTTCTCAGAACCTTTGTTAAAAATAACTAAGACACCCTATCATAACCTTTTGCCATATCAAACTTTAGAACCACATTAGCACTTCTTGTCCTCAACCTGATGTCAGAAACTATTTATTCAGTAAGTAGAATATTTTTCAATACACTCATACCCTTAACAAATCCAGCTTGGTTCAAAGATATCATATCTGCCAGGATATCCATCAATCTTTCATGAATTAATCTGGAGAAGATTTTATTCACAAAATTACTCATGCTAATAGGCCACATATCAGAAAAGCTATTAATAATATCCTTTTTTGGTAGTAAGACTAAATTAGTATGAGTAATGAATTTTGAAAGTGACCCCACAGAAAATAGCTATCACCATGTTAGTAATGTCCTCCAATGATGTTCCAACAACTCTGAAAAACACATCAGTGAACCCATCAGGTCCCCCTACATTGTCCCCATTCAAACTAAACACTATCTTTCTAACTCCTGCTGTGTTGGAAAATCAGTGTTCTTCAAGTTTTGTTCTTCTGAAACCATACATGGGATATGATTCAGAGTATGAAAATTCTCAGGATCAGGCTCCTTTGAAAATTGATTAGGGAAGAAATTAATTGCCTCTGCTGCTATTCCTTCATTATCTTCAATCCAGGTGTCCCCAGCATCTTGTATTCTCCTTAACTGTAGTCTCTTTTCTTCTTCCCTGAATATAATCATGGGAAAATCTTGCATTCCTATCCCCTTCTTAAAACCACTGCATCCCTGCTTTTTGTTTCCAAAATTACTTCTCTAGATGTAAATATCTATTCATATCAGCTTGTACTTTATGAAGACTCTCTCTGTTCTGAGGTGTAGGCTGCAATTCAAACTGTGTCTCAGGAACCTTTACCACATCTTCAAGAGCTGCTATTTCATGAAAAATATTCTCAAAGGTGTTTTTACTGCACTGAACTAAGCAGCATTGACCTTTTTTCAGTTTGTGATGAAAAAAGATGAATGGATTACCCATGAAATCAGCATGCCAGTTGTTCTTCACAGTATCCAAAAAAGACTCATGTTTCATCCAAAAGATCAAAAACTTGAATGATTTCTTTATTGGAATTGAATTACCATCATATGAAATAAGTAGAGGAGCATGATTAGACCCTGCTCTGACAAGGTGTTGAATCTCAACATTAGGATAAACTTCCTGAAGCACCAGATTTACTAAACACCTATCTAGTCTTTTAAAGATACAATCATCCCCACTTTAACCATTCCACCATGTATATTTACTTCCTTTGAAACCCAAATCATAGACTCCACAGTTTTGTATAAATGAGATAAAATCTTGTACCTCATTTACACTCACTAGAAGACCCCCATACTTCTCTTCTTCTGAAACAATAACATTAAAATTACCCCCTATCATCCAAGGCTTATCCATACTGCTTGCAATTGTTTCCAGACTTTCCCATAATTCCAACCTTTCAGTTTGTGTACATTTAGCATACACCACTATCACCCATAATTCTTCTTGCATACCTTGACACTTGAGCTTAATAGTAATATGCTATATATGATCTATCACAATCTCTACCTCAAACATCTCATCTACAAAAATCGATATCTTCCCAGAGGTATTCACTATTGTTGTGTGCATATTTAGCCTCTTTTTGTATCTTTCTATCTTGTCAGGTTCCTTGAAAGGTTCCAGTAATCCAATAAAACCAAACTGATGTTAAAGATGCATTTTGATTAGCCTTTGAATATCCTCCATTGTATTAACTAATCTAATATTCCATATCATTGCATTCATCATTAAACGTTAGATTTATTAATAGCACTTCTAGTTTGATAACCTATCCAAGGTGGGACACTGGTTTCTCTTTGTGATTTCTTCTTTCCTCTTCCCTTCCCTTTGTGACATTTTGGAGAGATATCACCTTGTCTCAAAGCTTCTTGATACTGCTGCTCTAGTGACTGCCCATCTAAGTATTTCTTTCCCTCTGCTCTTTGAACCTCTTGATTTTCTTTTCTTTTTTCTGGTTGTCACTTTTCTTACTGTTATCTTCTTTCTTGTTTGTTTGTGAACTTTTATTGATGTTGTTTTGATTCTGTTTCTGTGCAGGAACCTCTATCTTTTCATTGTCCTGCCCAATGTCCAATATTGCTGAATTATTTCCTCCTTGAAGACCACAACATGTACTTATGGGGCTGCATGTATCTTGTATTACTCCATCCTGTTGTATATCCTTATTACTATCCCCTTTCCCCAGTTGTTCCTGTTCTCTTTCAAACTGATCATTTACTCCATTCTCATCCTCCACTGGTTTGTTTGGAGTCCCTAGTCTACTATCCTTTATCATTTGCAATGGGCTAGGCACCCTTTTGATCCTTGTATTGACTTTCCTGCATCCTTGTTATCAACTCTGGACTGTTACATGATCTCATTGCTAAACTACTCCCTTGTTGTAAATCATATTTGACTGGACTGACCTGTCTGTTGCTACTTCCGTTAACATTATTATGGTCAAGTGTTGTTCCTGCTTATTGAGAACCTTTTTGACTTTGTGATTTTTTAGGTATCTCTCCATTCTCTGTATGTTATGACCCTTCAGTTGTATTCTTCATGCTGTTACTTGAATCTGTATCTTTATCTACAACATCTTCTCCCTCCCCTAGTGTTTTAAAGGCATTTTGAGTCTTTACTACTCCTTGTGAGTCTTTCTTGTCATCTACTTCACCAATTATGACTCCCCCTTTATCCTTAATGTATTTATTTCTCCTTCTCAGCATCCATTCCTGTTTTGGTTTGCCATATCCCATCCTCTGACTTGTTCCCCATTTATCCTTTGCTGTACAATCTGATCAGTTGGACTATTTTTCCTTTCTTCTGCAATACTTTTTCTAATTTCATCTCTGTACTGTTTCTCCAGCTCTGGATGCAAGGCTCTACATTCATCTTCATCATGACCCTGCAACTTGCAATGCTTACAGTATTTTGGAATGTAATCATACTATATGTTTATCCATTTAGAATTAATTTTCCTTTTCTCATCATCTATTCTTGCTATATAATTCTTTTAGGATGTGTAGCTAACAGATCTATCTCCACTTTAACTTTGCACAACTAGGTCTTGTCCTGTTTGCTGTTGCAAGATCCACTATTAGAGGCTTTCCAACTGCTGCAGCCATTGAAAACACAGCCTCCCTTGCAAAGAGATTTGGTGGCAACTCTGGAAAGCTAATCCATGTAATTGCAGTAGAAGTCTCGTCATCAGGCTTAAACGAAGGACTCCATATGAGTGGTCTCATCTAACAGTACCTAGAATGAACTTTAATGTAATAAGCTGGACTGGACATTACTTTTACATAATCTTCAAACAATGACAACCTCATCAGAATGTGTCTCTCTTCAATAAAACCTATTGTGCATCTTCCCTTAATCTTAAGTTCTGGTATAGTTGTCCTTGACTCCTTAATGTCAATTATATTATATGAGAATTTTCCTATGACAGCATATTGTAAATCTTCTTTCAAGATTAATTGCTTAATTTGTGATGAATTCCAGGCCACATATGGTTCTCCTTCTTGTAAATAACTGGTTTTGGTGGTATTACTGGGGTATTGATAGGCAAAGCAGGCTTAAGCATATTAGCAAAGTTTTGATCCGGTAAAATTTTTGAATTGTTGTTTGGTTCAGGGTTTTGTAGTTTTTGTGTCATTATGACTATTGGATTGAGGCTCAGTGGATGTGGATGGTACGTCAGATGAAATAGCAATATGCATAGCATTACCGGGATTTTGACTGGTAAGCTTCGTATAGGGACGGGTATGGGTTATGATTGGTATTATCAGTTGTAATAGGCGGTACAACCCCAGAAAGAGGTTGCCCGCCGGTCATATTGGCCATGGTGGCCGGCGGCAGCACAATGAAAAGATGAAAAAGATGCCGGCTATGTCAGGGTTTAGAGAGCAGTTGTCTTTTTAATTATATATATTTTCACTAAAATCACATAACTATATTTTCTAACAGAAAAAACACAACTTTAACCCTACTAACAAAAAAATCTAAATTTTTGAAAAGTACAATCTTTCGATGAGTGATAGTTTTTATTCTATATTTTGATCTTTTTATTTATTTTCAATCATATAATAAAATATAGATCCAATTAAAATAGGACAGGCCCAACTTTTGTAAATATATTGTTTGCAAAAAAATTTGAGATATAAAAAATAAATAAACTACAATCACAAACAAAATATGAAAAATAAAATATTTTATTGATACACATTGTGGGTATAAGATCTTATTCCCTTTATTCTTCTCTCCTTATTTTACTCTATAATTTGAGGTCTGTTAGTAGAGTATTTCTTGAACATACGATGACTTGGACATCCTTGTGACATATTTGATCGCAAAGAATGTCGAACATGCTTTTAAAAAAATGGTATTTGGTGTCTTGATCTCTTTGTGAATATCCCTGAGTTTATGAGATATTTGAGATATGTCTTTCAAGGGGATATGTCTTATCTTTTTATAGGCGTGAGCTAGAGTTTAGGGTAGAGTAGCCTCCAAGAAACTCTAACGAACCTTAGAGTTTGAAGATAGACTGGACTCGTCTTGTAGAGTCCTAAATTTGGTATTATTTTGATGTCTACAAATGCCCCCTACTTTAAAGCATGTCTGAGGGTAGACTTGTCGAAACTCAAAAACGAGACTTGAAGTACCCATAAAAATGGAGCTTCTATCTTTGCGATTTTGTGGTGAGAGAAGAGATGAAGAGCAGACTTGGTCCCGCTCGGTCTGCCAATTTGTTTACAGTAACTTTTTGATATGTGGAAAGTAAATTGCAATCACAAATAGAATATGAAATAATAAAAATATTTTATTAATAAACCGTGCGTGTACAAATCTGTTTATCCCTTCTTCACTCTGAATTTTTTTTCATAATTCGAGAGTCGTTAGTAGCATATTTCTCGAACGTGGGGTGATTTGGATCTCCTTGTGATGTATTTGATCTCCAAGAACATCGGTCAGTTTAATATTTTGAGTTGATCTTGAGGAAGATCGTCCCTTGACTACTTCGATACCGCTAGTGGCATATTCCTCGAATGTAGGATGATTTAGACCTCATTGAGATGTGTTTGATCTTCAAGAACATGGCGGCAACACTTCGTGTTAATATTGATGAAGAACGTCCTTTGACCACTTCGACTTTGAGAAAGATAGTATTTGGTGCCTTGATCTCTTTGACCATTTTGACCCTAAGTTCATGGGATATTCGAGATAATATATGTTGATATCGTAATGAATACCCATGAATTTATGGGTCTCAACCTCTCATCTCAACTTTTTGATTGTCGAAGTTCAAGAACATCGGATTAGCCTCAAAGAAGATCAACTCGAAATCAATTTCCTCTAAGGCTACTGACTCGAAGTTCTCTACTGATGTGGAAAACATCCTTAGTGTTACTTTTGGTAGCATTGGACCAGATACGAGGACCAAAGTAAGAATGTTGGGACAATAAGCACTCCAAGTGTCGTCCGCATCAACTCTTATTTTCGGATCTTCATTCGGCACAAAAGAAAGATCCTTTACTGGTGTAATGCCCCGCACCATGGCCTGGTGTAACACATCACTTGATGGCTGACTGCATGTAACCGAGTGAACCACATGACTTGCTGATCAACATGGGCATCAAAACATGTTATAGTAATAATGATGAAACATGTAAAATTGTATACTGAAAGTAGTCTAAAATATCATAGCAGAAATATTTGAGTAAAACATGTTAAGTCTGAAAAAATTGTTGTCATGTCATGCTATTTAGACTAGTCTATGAAACCTCTGAAATATGAATCTGCAAAAATGTTTACCAGGACAAAGCCCTAGCATACTTCTACTATTAATGCATAATCAAAAGTAACTAGACTGACACCCTAAATGAGATGGGGCTCACCAAATAGCTGATACTGATGCAATCCTACTAAGTAGATCTATCTCCCTGAAATTCAGCACCTACACCGTGAAGTGCAGGGACAAATAGATGTTAGTATATTTGAATTGTACTGTATGTAAAGAAATTGAAAGAATAAGCAGGCACATGATATGATTGAAACATGAAACTGAAACTGAAACATGACATGCATATAATAACATGTGTAAAATCTATAAATTGTATATCTATGGGGAGAGCATTAGTAAAACTGACATAAACCATGCGCGAACGTGAAGTCTTATCTCTGCCCAATCAATTAAGCCATCTCGAACCTTGCCGGAGTACGAGATATGAACATGAACATGATGGATCCAATAATCCCGCATGGGGTTATAAGAAGGTATCTTCCTCTAGCGGAGCGATGGCAAAAAGATGGTCACAGAAATAAATAAGATCCGTATTGGAAATTTTTTGATTATGTTAGCTTCTTTGAGGTGTATTTGACTTGTGGGGATGGGTGGCGCAATTTCTGAGGCAATTAGATGAAAATCATGGAAGGAAATCTAAGTTTCGAAATTTTGAAGTTATAAGTTTGAGAAATCTGATCAAGAGTTGAGTTTTGGGTAAATGTGTCCGGAATCAAATTCTGGTGGTTTCGTTAGGTTCGGAATGTGATTTTTAACTTAGATGAATAGTTGGAATGAGTCCCGAGTGATTTGGGTGAGTTTCAGAAAAGAAAGTAGATTTTAGGAGGTTCTTAAGTAAAAGAAAGGATTTAGTTGACCAAAGTCAACACCACCGAAAAATGAGTCTTTTTTGAAGTTTCGTCGATTCCATTAGGTCCGAAATGTGATTTATAACTTAGTCGAGTCATTGGTATAATTCCCGAGAGGTTCGGGTGTGATTTAGGTGGTTGGTTGAGAAATTAACTTTTGAGGTGATTTTGAGTTTATCACAGTCAACATTGGGTCAAGACAACCTCGTTTGGGTGTTTTTAGAGTTCGAGCAAATTTGTATGATGATTTTGGACTTGTCCGCAAACTTTGGTTAAATTCCAATGAGTTTCGAATGAGTTTGGGTTGTATGGCATTTGTTTTTTTGTTTCAATGTTGTTTCGAGCATAAATGGTACCATATTGGGAAAACGAGCTTCCATTTATGTTTTTGATTGAACCGTTAGATACGTATCATAATTTGGAAACTATAGCAATTGGAATCATCGTGTTTCAACATCGTATGAGGGAGATATGACCATTTTACTAAAAAGTGTTGTTGTTGGGTACCAGTTACATGTTATGGGTACTTGCGCCATTTAAATTGTGTAGTGAATGCCATACTTTGGGAACTAGCTGATAGATAGTACGATCTAATGGATATGTGATTGGCGTATGAAGCCCGTACTTTCAGCCTTTATGTGTATATGCATGTCTTATGTGATATTGTGTTACTCATCACTCCTAAATATCCGTTAAAAGGTGAAAAGAAGCTAACGTGTAACATCCCGTACTTCTCAACGTGTGTATGACTAAGTTGAAGTAGACAAACTTATTTGAATAAGGAAGAACAAGGTTATAGTTCAGCCCTAAGGGTCCAAGTGTATGTATTTTGGTAAGCTTAGTGAGATTTGTAAACTAATAACACGTCGGATAAATGTAGACGACCTACTAGTTTCACCTACTTTCTTAGACGTCCTATGTGCTTGAGCTACTTGCTCACACGTCCTATTTGCTTACACGTCCTACTTATTAAACAAGGATGACATAAGTGCTAATTAGTAACCTTCTAGCTTAAGTAAGTGACAAGTAGATGCATCACCTACTTAACAAAGGAGAGGACCAGATTTTTTTAAATAAGCAAGTAGGTGCATCACCTGCTTAAAGTATGTGGACTAAGATTAGTAGTGAAAGAAGGTGAGATGGGTCAGCCCAAGGCCCATCTGCCCAATCCTATTAATGGGGTCATAGATACATAGATATATCTCATTATTTCCCATAGATAAACATTCTGCAACCTTCTCTTCTCTCTCTCATCCGATCTGCCACAACCAGCATCCATGGATGTTCCTTCCTTCTTTCTTTCTCTACAACCCATAGTTTATGCAAAGAAAAATCATTTTCCTCCTCTCCATAGCTTAAGTTATTAAAGTGAACTCTTATCCTTAGAGTTTCTAAGGGGTTTTCTGTCACACCCCAACCTTGGGGGGGTGGCCAGTACCAGGCACCCGAAGGCCCGAGCGAACCAACTATAGTACCTGGAACCTCTGACATGAAACTTGGGCCGACAAGGCCTCTGAATAACATTAACAAGACAAGAAGGAACAACCTGCAAGCAAAAGAGTCCCAACACAATATATACAGATAACCAAGACCGACAAGGTCGCAAGAAGAGTATCATCAAGTAACAAGAGGGCCGACAAGGCCATGACACAACATATACACACTGCATACTAGTTTGTAAGCCTCTAAGAGTGCTTAATACATCAATAGGTTAGGATGGGCCCCGCCATACCCAAAATGCCAGAAGTATATACAACAGTACCTATAGACTCATGTATAGCAACTCCGGAGAAGTGGAGTGCGACAACCAACATCTGAAATAGGCACCCTACTGGGGAGGTACATCACCCTGTCTATCTATATATGCGGGCATGAACAAACTTCCCCACAGAGGGACATCAGTACGAAAGATACACTGAATATGTAAGACATGTAATATATGTCAACAAAAGATGTAACATAAGAGATATGGGTACAGAAGTCAACCTGAAACTCATAAAAAGCCTTTGAGGGCATACCATATCACAATCATGGATATATATGCATGTATGTAAGAATCAATACACGCAATGGGACCATATAATATTGTATCAAGCCGCTCTGTGGGGCAAATCATATCATATCATAACGTACCCGGCCTTGAAATGACTCGATCATACCCGGCCTTAATAAGACTTGGTAATGTCAAAACCAATTGCATTGATGTGCATTTATAAGTGTCGTACCCAACCGAATATAGCACGGCTCGATAAGAAAATAGATACATATATATAAGTGCAATATAGAACCAATCTCAAAGATATCACAAGCAGAGTTAGAGTGACCTATCCTTATTACCCTATGACTATCATTATTGTCGCTACGTTCTTCAATCTCAATATAATCATTTTGGGACATAGAATTCGGGAGATGCTATGGTTAAGGAATACACAAGAATTATGATCAATTTCGTCAAGAAAGGCATATAGTTATTCCATTTCACGAAATGAAACTCAATTCAAAGAAGTGTTTACGTCAAGCCATGTCAAGAAGGAAAGTTGCCTTACGTACCTTGTTGATGAATCTAGTTACGTCCCACGAATCCTCGCACCTTCTACAAACAATTATCTACATCAAACGACGGATTTGTATCAATATCAAGCTCATATCTTATAAGAGATTTCATTTAGACATTTTGTCGAATAACTTAAGTGTGTGAAGTTCTAGAGCTATTCTATCATGGATTCTTTTTCAAATTACACCATCATATTCCATAACTCCTTACTTCACAACATCACCAACATGATCCAACACTTATATTTACTCTCGATCTCAATCAACAACCCCAAACAACAAGGTTACATAACTTCATGCTATAGGAGTTAATCCCTCAAAGTCATGCTTACAACACCTCCATAACTTACAAGTTATTTTCACTAATCAATCAAGTCAATCTAGGAGGAACTAAAGAATACATAAAGGGGGTGAAATCCTTACCTTACCCAGCCAAGAAGTCTCCTACAACAAGCTTCAACTCAATTTCAAAGAAGCTCACAACTTTGCTAGGCCAACAAGAAAGGATTTCAAGGTGTTCTTGATCTTTGAAAGGAGGAATCACCTTAGATACATATAGAAATGTTCTTCAATGATGGAGAATGCCTTGGAGATGTTAGGTAGGTTTTTGGAGCTCAAGGGGTCAAAATATGAAATAAAAATTAGTTGCCTCGAAGTTGGCTTAAATAAGTCATCCCCACCGCCTCACATATGCGGCTGCATATGCCACTGCATATGCTGAATATGAGGTGGGGAATAGTGGCCTTGATATGTGGCCTGATCCACGAGGCGGAATGACATCCACAATGCAAAACACTTAGCGTATCATTGAATCTTCGTTAATATTCATCGAGATGTATTTCCTTTGGTCCCATTAACTTCCAATCTTCTAAAATCCTTCTTTTACGTCCTAACATGCCATACAAACCCTCAAAAATGATCTCAAGTTCTCACGACCCAAGTCGGCTAACTACGCTCTCATTTATATGCGGAACTACAAGGCATAACATTTTCTGTACAAACAGCTCGTGTTAAGGTAAGTATTTTCAAGTTTAAGTTGGTATTTCTCTTCTCCACTGTCACATGAGGTTATATTAATGTTTTTCTATATTAGTTACTCGAAGAAATCCTTAAAAGATGAAATTGAAGGGCTGGAAAACGTGGACATCCAGGTAAGATGCTGCCTCATTTTTAGTATAAGCTTATTTGGGCATTTTATACGTGTTTGTTTATTGGAACTCACAGGATGGTGATCGAAAGGCGAGAGTTCAACTTATAGTAGTTATTTTTGTGTTTAAGGGGTTGTTTTAAGTTATTTTGGGGTTGTTCTTGATGGTATGGAGATGGGAGGTGTTTGGTTGCTGTAATAAGCTTATATGTCATTAAAAAGAGGTTGGGTGTGATGTACACCATCAAATTATAGCCTCGGGAGCTTGTCGCTCCTTGATTGCTTAGTAATATGATTTATATTGATGTAGTATGTTGTTTAGGGGCTAGTTGGTATATTGAGGTTCTGAACGTGTGGATTGATGGATTTTTTGTGTTGTTGATGTTGTTATGAATTTGAGGAAGTAAAGGGGGTAGGGGAGATATTGTCTAATTAATTATAGAATGAGTTTGTTGCTCGGTGAATTGTTAGTGATGTATAGTGTTGTTAGGCTGATCTTATAATGATCTAGGTGCTGGAAACACAACAGTGTTGTATATGAGCTAGTTGATGTTTTAGAAGCACTTAGTTATTACTAGTTAGTAAGTTGAAGATTGAATTGATGTAGTTGAATTGCTAATTGTGTTGTGTGGTAGGTGTGGTTGTTCTTATTGTATGACGGGGGCTGGAGGAATTGAAGTAATTGTGTCCATGTGTTATTGATGATATTATCAGGATTAGAAAGGAGTTAGGCGAAGATATACGTCGTATAATCATGTATAGAGCGGTTGTCGATAGTCGGCTAAGTTGTTATGTTTTTATGGTTAATTATAGTGTTGTTTTCTTGTTGTATCTGACGGTGGAAGAAGGATGGTTTCTTCATCGACATCTGAGAATTGAAACTAAGGTACGTAGGGATATTCCATGACTCACCGCTACGGCACGATGTGCATTGTTGTTTCCTATATGGAGCATGAGTGTCTAGAGCTCATGAATGTGTTGCCTCCATATTGGAAGTCTTGCAAGCCTCTAAAGAAGTGGTACATGTACGTATATGGTGTGCGCAAGTGTTTACTCAGAGTCGAGTTTCAAGATTGTTATGATGGAATTAGAGTTTCCCTTAAGTATGACGACGTTGATAGGTATACGAAGTATAATGAGAGAGGTTATGGAGCCTAAAGCTCATAAGAAAAGATGTCTTGAACCATAAGAGTTCCTTAAAGAAAGTCGTGTGATCAAGATCTGGCATTATTAAAGCGTATCACTTCCTAAAGTCTAAGCTTCGAGTGTCATAAAGGAAGTAAAATTCTTCCCTTAGATGGGACCATAGTAGAAGTTTATAAAGTATGAGCCTTAAGCCAAGTCTGATAGAAACCCTATTTGTACTCTCGGCTTGATGTTGTCTTACTAATATGAGCTTTACATGCACAGTAGATAATGAAATTAGAGCCTTTATTTTTTATGTTGGTAGTATCCTACAAAGTATAAAGGGAGAAGCTATAAAACGTTACGTAAGATGAATGTTGTTTAGAATGTCAATAAGACAGTTCCCAGGTGATAGTTAGATGGTTGTAGATCCAAGATTGAGGCATAACACTAGACAAGCTATGAGTTGTAGGTATGGGACTATGGCGCGTTACTTAAGATAATGTCTCATGACTATAGTAAGTGTTATAGGGTATAGAACATAAAGTAAGATGAATCACACCTAATAGAAGCCAGGTTATCCCTCTTAAGCTATGAGGCGACCCTAAGGACAAGTCATATTAATGCAGTGGCATACGAGCCTTAGAAGAGTCTAGCAGTACACAAAGTAAGAGCTTAAGTAAAGATGTGTACGATAAATGATAGTATGCAACCAAGTCTAAGAGATTTTCGGGGGACATAGAGTGTGACATAAGAGGAACAAGTTAAGAGAATCCAAGTTGCCCTATTGAGTTATAGAGCGTCCTCTAGTGTAAATCATGTATCACAAAGAGGCACGAGCCTTATGATAATCAAGTAAGTCTACGAAGTTAGAATGTAAGTAAAGAGAGACCAAAATGTTACAATTAAACACGATCTTCCCCGAGATGATCCAAAGAGTTAGAATATATGTTGAACAAGTATTAACGAGATTCATAAAAATATAAGTTCCTATTGTATTCCCCAACACGTAGTCGGGTCATGTATTGTCCCTCATTACGAGTTCCACAGATCCCAGAAAGATAGTTTCCACCCAAATACAATCACTCTTTTCATGTACTCATATAAGTATGACGTTCAATTCCATGTGGTTATGCAGAGTCCTTCGTGTTTAGTAGACTGAAAGTTCCCGTTATATAAGTGGTCCATATGTTCTAAGTCTATCAGTAATCCAGTTTCACAGTTGATCAGTTTATAAGAAGTATGTTACCTGCTCTTAAAAGATAAACGAGCCAAGATTCCCAGAACACTTATTGTGTGTACGTTATGTATGTATTATGAGAAGTCTTTCCATTGCATTGCATATTTATTCATTACACATACATGAGTTGCATGCCCTATGGATGGACTATTATACGCGCACAGTTATTCAGAGATTATATGCCTTATGGACGGACTATGATACACATAGGTGCACAGTTATGGTCGACTATGGATGATCTGATGAAAAGCATAGTTCAACCTAAATTCAATGGGTCCTATGGACGGTCTATGAAACATATATGTACCACCTCATAGCACTCCATATGCACATCATTGCATTGATATTATATGTTGCATTCCATTCAGCCTCATATGACACACATATTCTATAGAAAAGTAAAGAAAGAATCTAATGTACAATGACCCCAAGTATTACAGTGAACGATCCCAGAATGTCGCTCCACATAATGACCCAAAGATATCATCAGAAAGCTCCTAAAGAAAGTTCAGAAAGATAGAAGTATAGTAAGGTTCAGTAAGTGTTCCTATAGATGTATCAAAGCTTTCAGTTATATCTACTTGATTATATTTAGTTGTCTCTTCTATTATCTTCAGTTTATTATTTATGTTTCACGTCTGCCTTCCGTACTCAGTACAATCTTTCTGTCCTGACGTCCCTTGGTTGGGGGCGCTGCATTTGCTATGTTTCACATTGCAGGTCCAGTTATACAGGTTGGCAAACTTGTTTGTTAGATAGTGTAGATGATCAGTGAAAGAGTTGTACGCTCCACTTCTACCTGGGGCTGAGTCAGGTCTAGTATTAATTGCATTGATGTCAGAAATTATGGGTAGCTAGGGGCCCTGTCCCCGCACTTGTGTTAGTTGTTCAGTATAAGCATCCATAGAGGCTTCATAGACGGTACATGTAGGTTCATTTGTAATAGTTGCATGTCATTGGCATTTGGCCACATCTATGTACAAAACAAATATATACATATTTCATTTGTGTTACATGTTATGTCATTTAGCCATTTGTACAGATTCATAGTAAACACATGTAGAATGTAGTATGTTCCAGTCAAGACTGTGGCGTGAATAAAGATAGTAACTTTACTATGAAATTAATTATAGATCGAATCTTTATGGTTTTTGTTGATGAAAGTTTGAGTCTTTATTGCATATCTCAACTTCTTGTTGTTTTGCATGTCATATTTGTGCTTCATATGGTATCTCATGCATTATATATTTGAGGATACATATGTGAGTATGAGGGAAAATGGTTCCGGATGGAGTGATGCACTAATTATGAGCCCGAGTGGCTAGAGACATGTATTGTGTGATGTAAAAAAGACTGTGAGCTCTAAGTTCCAATTTGATCCTCAAGATAATATGCTCGGAGTTCCAAAGATTATCGATCGACCTATGGTAACATGCCTAATGTGGCATGGAAAATGGAATGGAGTTTGAGTTGTCACGTGAAGATCCGAGAAGCATGTTTATTTTTTTGCTTTGTATGTAGGTCTTGGCCGAGGCCATTTTGTTTCTTTTATCTTTATTTCCTAGCTTAGCTTTTAGCTCTCATTAGGACATAATTAATAATTCATGTAACAAGGAAGGATGACTAGGCCATGTAATAAGGTGACAAGGCCGAGAGTTTCTTCCCACAAGATGATTAGGCCGAGAAGAGTGTAAGAAGGACAAGGTGGCAAGGACAAGAATCATCTAGAAAATGAGGCTTCCAAGGAGATGATTCATTCATGTATTTGGCTACATGGAAGACACCAAGAATATGAAGAGGTGGTCGAAATACTCTCCCATCTTCATTCGGCCAAAGACATATTCAAGGAATGGAAGCTTCCAAACATATTCCAAGAAGATGAGATTTTTTAGGAGCCAAGTTCATGTATTCTTCTACATGGGAACCGCAAAGGGGTGTGAAAGATATCGGGTTCATACTTGTCCCCAAGTAAAACCTAAACCTTTCCCATTGATGGATTTGAGACCGAGAACTTCCTTGTTCCCCAAGCAAGCCTAGACCCTTCCCACTTGTCCATACTTGGCCGAGAAGTTCAAGTAGTTTTTGTCTCTTTAATTTATCTTACAGAAAGTTCCATGTATTACTATAAATAGGACTCTTAGGATATTGTAAATATCAGTTGTTGATGAATAGAAAAACTTGAGTTTTACTCAAACACTAGAGTATTCAACTTGTGTGTTGTCTACATTAGTTGGTCCTTGTGTGGGCCTTCGGTTCTTGTGTGAGCCAACCCCAAGCCAACGGTCTATCCTAAGGTTACCGGCCACCCTCACTTGGCTAGTACTCGAGCTTATACTTAGAAACCTCGGTCTAGTCCTTGTCCAATTGGCCAAACTCATTTTGGTGTCGACTCGAGCATTAAAACCCTCGTGTCATTAACCTTGCTATATCGATCGTCTTATACTTGGATTGCACTCGGGTTTGCACCTAGCATCCCACGTTCATTCCTTGTCCAAACACCTTATTTCTACCACCACCATACTTCACAAACACCCTCATTAAAAGCCATTAATCGAAACCACCCATAACTTCCCGTCCAAACCCGACAACCACAAACAGTCCACAAAACAACCCTTACCGAGACCTCACTATTTCAGCCAACTTCCGCTACATTGCCACCATCAAACCGCCAAACCTCGATCATCAACACCACCCGCAACATATCCGGAACACCCCCATAAAACTCTTTAACCCAACTCCACATAAATCTACCCGAAATAACTCCACAACACCACACTGCCCGGCAGAAAACGTCCTACCCGAGAACACCATTTCAAGTCCATTTTTCGCGTCAACTCATTCCCTGCCAAACTCCGACCCACATACCCTCACCCACCTCTCCTTATATACATCATTGTGAGCCTAGTAATGACTAAGGAACCCGAAGGGAAATGATTCTGAGGGTATATGGACCTTGCAAGTCCCCGATGGTTCACAATTCATCAATGTTCGAACGTGTGTATACCGATGATGGAAAGGCCTTGCATTGCATAGCATTTGTATATCATTCATTTTATTATTCCTTATTGCTTTACTTGCCTATGTTGTGTATTTGCCCACTTTATTATGCTACTTGACTATTTGAGATAAATCTGATTAGTTAGAGGTTTCTGACACTTATGCTTGAATCTTGGATAAATTGACTTTATTGATATGTCTGACTAATAGAGGTTTAGTGTAGAAGTAGTATTCGTACGACCAACCCTCATCTCTATTTTATCTAGGGTCAGTCGATGATATTGTTGAGTACCCGTTGTTTTTTTACTCACGCTACACTTGTTGCACCATTTTGTGTGCAGATTCAACATCTAGAACGAGCGGAGCTCGAGACACTGCTGACCGTTGAGCATACCTTTCCGGACGATTCGAGGTGAGCCATCTATGCAATCCATGGAACCGGAACCTCCACCTATCTTTTATTTTTTTCTTTTCATATTCAGACAACTTATGTATTTTTGGGATGTATTCCTAGACTTGTATTCCTTCTAGTTAGTTCTTATACTAGTGACACCAATATTGGGGGATTTTCAGTATTTTCGTACTATTTATATTATGAGATCTTATTAAGACTTAAATTGATTTGCTTTAACTATTTTCCGCACTTTATTTCTCAAAATTAAATTGTTAAAATGGATGTGGTCGGCTTACTGGCTTAGTTCCATCACGCCTTGACAAATTGGGTTGTGACAGTGATCCCTCGAGGAAGGTGTTAGGCACCTCGTTATTTAGGATCCGCAAAATGTGGTTGACCTACGAGTTTTAAAAATGTGGCTTAAATGCATGTTTGCTTAAAAATGTGTTTAAAATGTATATATAAGGTCTTGCTTTTGTTTTGTTCATGGAATATCAAAAGAATGGTTTTATGTAAATAAAATATTCTTATTTCGTCAAAATCAAGTTTAGGACACAAAAAAGTTTGAATAATCTCATTCTTACTTTTCTAGACCAAAACACACAAGGTTTCCCTCAAGTAGAGTTCCACATAATTTTGTCCAAAATAGTGTAATTATTCATCCAGATTAGTTTTTCTTTTTTCTTTTTAAAAAAAGGTTTAAGTGTATCTCATTTGTTCAAATAACCATGATTTCACAAAATATAAGCAATACAAGAAACAATTCTAGGGATTTGATGGGGAGTTATAAGGAGGGAAGACATTTGGAGAGATAAGATTGGAAAAAATATACGTCCTAATCTAAATGACTTGGTCCTTACACATTAAGTGATAACATATCATTATTACACGTTCTATACGACCCAACCACCTAACAGGTTGAAATAAGTAAAAGGTAAGTACTGCGTAGTTCAAGCAAACCATCATACTTGCTTAGTTCTACGACCCAACCATTTAACATGTTGAAATGAATGGAGAGTAAGACATGCGTAGTTCAAGCAAATCATCATACTTGCTTAGCTCTACGACTTAGCCATCAAGCAGGATCTAATGAATGAAGGTAAAGAAGGAAGTAAAGTGAAAGAAGTACGAAGCACCTGAAAATAGAAGATAGCAAAGTAGTTGGCATTCAAACAGAGCGACGCGTTATTATCTCACTTTCAATAGTGGTAGAATTACATTGAGTAGCATTTAGTTCAGTTTGTGGTTTATAGACGTCGATAGATGTTGTTTTATAAAGAAGTGAGATCTCGGGATCTAGTAAGGGTTAGAATAATCCTTAGCGTGGGCAATACAAAAGAATAACGCTAATATGTTGATAATACCTCTTTAGAGGATATATGCATGATGTCCCCACAGATTGTTAGTCGAAATATGACTTCTTGAGTATCGTGGAGATCTGGGAGCCAAGTATTGAAATCGTTGTATATGAGGCGACTATTCCCCTTAGCGGCTTTTACCTGAAGTATAGAAGGAATATTAAATGCCTGGAGAATAAGGCCGGTTGAAGAGGAAGATGTTAAAAGAGAAAGAATGACTTGCTAAAAGTATCTAGAACAAACTAAGAAATGACGACAATAGCAAGAGGTTGCCAGAAAGATATGTGGGGCGATCTATGAGAAACGACCGGGGAGTCGTAAGATAAAGTGTGATAATGCGATTAAATTCATAGCCAGGTAAAGCAAAAGACAAGAGCAAGCAATTGGTGAGTTATAAAGAGATGCATGTTATGAGAATAAGTCTCTATTATGATATTTAAATTGACAAATGTCAACAAAGTATATCAATCAGATGATTTAGCTCCCTGAATCAGGAAGTATCGATATTGGAAAGTACTCTAAGCAAAGTCGAATATGAGTCAGAACCTTGAGAGATTGTTATAATAGCAGGTATCATGAAAATCGTAAGGTAAGCAATTAGGCAATAAGAGAATGATCTGCAGAAGAGCGACCTTAAAAGGTTATCAAGAAAGAAACCCCTAAGACTAGGGTCTTGAGTAGAGGATGGAATTTATCTAGATCGAGCGTGTCAATTATGAACACATGACATTCTACCCATGTAAGAGACTCAGTTGTCCTTAGTAAGAGGGACTTGTTCTAAGACAATTTGTAAGATAGTAAAGCTCGCATAATTGCGAAAGGAGTGGAGATAACGATATGACTTCTCATGAATGAAATCCTAGAGCGAAAATCGTGGCCATCCTCCCAAAGGGAAAATAGTACGATAAAGAATTGAAACAGAATCACATGATGATTTATATAATGCCCAGAAAAGGCTAGTCAAGAGGCCAACCAAGCTGTCGGACGCTACAAAATTATACATTATAAAATGGTCCTAGAGCCTGGAGTTTCAGTTTCATAAGTAAACGATCACATCTGTCAGAAAGTATTTCAGATAGAAAGTAATGACAGAAAGGGGCTAGCATAAAGCAGACCAAAATTTAAAGGGTCTTGAAGTGGAGAAATTGATAACAGATGTTCGCTAAGAGATGAGAATAAAGAGTTTACTTCGAGTAGAGTGGTTTAAAGTATAGATTACAAGAAATGACCAATAACGTTAATTTCTTCAGAATATAGGTGTGTATGTAATAAGGAAGTATGTCAACAGTTTATTGTTAGCTATGCCAGTTGAATAAAGAACCAAATTAGAATCTAGAATAATACATGAGGCTATGTATTTAAGGAACTCAGTTTATAGTGTAGATTGAGATAAGTTAATGCAATAGTAATGAATGTATCATAATGAATAAGGAACCGAGATTGTTTACACATAAGAGTGGTTGGGAAGCTAATGAGAATTATTGATCCATGACTTAGGGTTGGCATCAGTTGAACACACAAATGAGATACGGCATGACATGTTTTACATATCATAAGAACCCCTAGTTTATCTTCAAAAAGAAATAATTGAATGTGGAACGAGTTTCCTCTATCAGTAAAAACGTCCTCTAAGACGAGTCCTGATAGTACAGGGTTACATGAGTCCTTTTAAAGAGACTGCCGGTCCTTTAGATTGAAATGTAGGTAAAGTTGAGCCAAGATGATACAGTTGAACATGGTCCTCTATGGGAGGGAAACAATTTAGAAGTTAAATTTCTATGGAAGAGTATCCTACAGAAGGGGTAGAAGAGCAACAATATAGAGTTGCATCAGCTAGCCAGTTTAAGGGTCCGACTATTGGACTAGGATAATAGTAGAATTATGATTCAGAACTCATTGGAATCACCCTTTAGTGGTAAGAGTGGAAGAGTAACAGTATACATATTCTGTCCTGTTACAACTTAAAAATGAAGTTTAGGAGAATAAAGTTACAGCTTTCAGGGCAACATAAGATGAGATATATGGGTAGCTTGTCTTACCTAGAGGTCGATCAGAGAGTAAGTAGCCAAAGAGCTCCACCATTTAGCAAGCTTGGGAGTTTGATTAATAGAGTTTGGTGGTGGCAGAGTTATGATTTAGGGTGTAACAAAATTGTCCCTTACGACGGAGGTAAAGGAATAACAATACAATAACCCTGAGTTAGTGATATTGAAAGAGAAAGTTTAATGGCAAGAGAAGTCAGTGTTTGAGCCTAAGGAAGACGAAGCTCTCCGATGAAGAAGTTAATTGTGTGCCCCAGATATAACTAGTCTACGGGGCACAATTATGGTGGAGGAACATTAGTCCCGCTATCCTATTCATCCCGGTTCGACGAAAATATACCATGATATCAGAGATATACATATTTATTGGGAGAATGACATGAAGAAGGGCATTGATGAGTTTGTGGCACAGTGTCCCAATTGCTAGCAAGTAAAGATAAGAGCATCAGAGGCCCAGAGGGCTAGTACAATAAATAGAGATCTCAACTTGAAAATGAGAGGTGGTTAATAAGAAGGTCAATATGGGTATACCACATTCTTATCAGATATGTGACTCCATAAGAGTGATGGTCGATAGATTTTCAAAGTTATATATTAAGCAGACAGTGCGACTTTATGACATCCTAATGTCTATTATCTTAGATAGAGGAGCTTAGTTTACAATAACTTCTGGAGATCCTTCCAGAAAGATTTTGGGGCACATGTGAACCATAGTACAACTTATCACCCCCAGACAGAAGACCAAGCCAAGCGCACGATTTAGATGCTCAAGGATATAATACAGGCATGTATGCTAGACTTCAAAAAGGTGGGATGATCAGTTACCCCTTATTGAGTATGCACAAAAAACAAATATCATTCTAATATCAAGATGTCTCCTTATGAGATCTTGTATAGTCGGGAGTGCAGACCTCCTATCAGTTAGTTCGACGTGAGAGAATTAGAGTTGCTTAGACATGTTTTGGTCCACCAGGCTATAGAGAAAGTAAATCTCCTTCAGGAGCAATTTTTAACAACTAAGAGTCACCAGAAATCACATATTGATGGGCGACACAATAATTCAAAATTTTATGATTAATGACCAGGTCTTCTTGAAAGTGTCTCCTATGAAAGCATAATGTGGTTTGATAAGAAAGGCAAGTTTAGCCATGGTATATTGGGCCATAAATAATTGTCTGAAGAATAGGCCAAGTAGTCTATCAGTTAGAGTTGCCTCCAAAACTGGAGTGTCTGCATCCAGTCTTCCATGTATCCTTGTTGTAGAGAAGTATTAGAGATCCCTCCAAAGTTATATCAGTTGATAATATTCATATCAGGATGACCTTCCCTGCGATAAAGTCCTAATCTCTATATTAGGTCGACAATCGTAAGTTAAAAGACCAAGGAAGTAGGTTTTATGAAAGTTTTATGGATATGTAAAGATGTCGGAGATATGACGTGGCTAGTTGAGGAGGAGATGATATCTAACTACCCTTGCTTGTTCAAGATAAAAGGGTCATGATTATTACAACCTGATTGATTCCATGTTTTCCTTTAGTCATGTTATAAAAGGTTTAAACTAATCATGTTTTATACTCAGATGATGCTTATAGTTGAGACGTGATAGCATCTCAGGAGACAGAATTACTTATACTTGTGGTGAGCTAATATTATTATGTTCATGATTGATGTTAGATGGTCGTGAGAGGTCAGAGATATAATTGATGTCATTTATATGGCCATGTATGGCATTATGCTTGATGATTGGACTGCTTGGCAGGTTTGTGAGTTGTCCGATTATAGAGAAACTCTGCCAAAATTTTCAGAACTTCTGAGAATTAATACTCCTCAATATATGCCCCCACATTTGAGGATGAATGTTTCTAAGGAGGGAGGATGTTACACCTCGTATTTCCACGCTAGTATACATCATAAGTAAAGTGACATAAGCCCGATGAGGCTAAGGCTCCATATTTGGTTGATAATGAGTTTAAACAAGTGTTAAGTAAGTTTCGTGAAAGTTTGAGAAAAAATGAATGAAAGGAAATAATTTTTTGATGAAATTGATGTAACATGTATTATTACGTTAGATAAACGTTACATTTGTACGACTAAGTTAAGGTGAGTGTGACTTGCTTACCCGACCCACTTGCTTGAGCTACTTGCTTACCCATCCTACTTGCTTGAGCTACTCAACATATGTCTTAATCATTAGGCAAGGACGTGACACGTGTAAAAAAAAGAAGGACCAGCATGTATCATCTACTAATGAAGCTCGTAAGTGACAAGTAGGTAATCCACTTACTTGAAATAAGACGTCCAAATTAAAGGGCAAATAGGTGGCCCAAATTAAAGGGTTGTTTGTGTCCCAAATTAAAGGGTTGTTTGTGTCCCGAATTAAAGGTTAAAGAGAGGACCATTGGGGCAAGAGTTTGGTCGACCATAAGGAATTATTAAAGCCAAAATCTGAATATTTTCACCCATCTTCATCAAAGGAAAGTTCAGCAACATTCTCTTTTTCTCTCCTAAGCCAAACAACCACCCTTCTTTCTATTAGGGTTCTAAGTAGAAATGGCTTCAAGTTTCATTCCTCTCCCATGGTGTGAGATGATTTTCATGTGTTTTATCTTCTCTCCTAAGCTCTCAAGCATTTCTATACCAAACATCCCAAGGCAGCCCCTCTCGTCCAAGGTTAAACCACATATTATTCATTAAAGGTGTTGTAGAAGTGGTGGAGATTACTTGTTTGATGTTGTTGCTAAGTTGTGAGCACTCTCAAGATCAAGGAGACTTTTTCTAGGGTTTATTCTTGTTGCATAAGGTAAGGAATCTTCTATTCTTCATGTGTGTTTGAGCTTATTGGAGTCTTAGCTAAGTTGTAAAAATAAGAACTTGTGAAGAAATGGCCTGAAATGAGTTCTAAGTTGCTGCAACTTGTTGGACTGTTATAAGGTTATTTTTATAGTGTATTGTGGCTGAAAATTAGTAGGAATAACCTAACTATGTTGTGGTTGCCACTATTGAAGTCTATTCAAGTTCTAGCTAAGTTGTATGGATAGAAAACTGCAAGTTAGCACTTGGTTGTTGGGTGAGATGGTGTGGACTATTTTGGTGATGTATTGTGATGGATATAAGGTTGTATATATGTTTGTTGACATTCTATACATGTTGGTCTTGTTGTTTGATTTGAGGAAAGTGAAAAGAATAAGGGGAGGTGCTGCCCAAATTTTTGTAGATGAACTAGTCACTCATTTGTGTTGAATTCTAGCTTCCGTAAGCTTAACAATGATCACTTATCATTTGTCATAGATTGAAGTACAAATGGGCTGAACCGAAGTTGTGTGGTTAAGTAAACGACAAAGATATGTAAGGCTATCCATTTCTTTCAAAGGCATGAATTCCAACGTATAACGATTTCTAAATGAACGTCAAAAGAAGAGTTCTATTCACATGTTGATTGTCCCTTGTCGGGAGCGTTTCTTTGTATTGTTAAGCCATACATATGACTTTCATTAAATACGGCTTATCATGTTCTATATCACTTGGTTGTTGGTTGTATATCTACGTTTCATATATCTCCATAATGAGTGTTTCAAAGAGTTAATCGTAGAGTCGACCAAGAGTCGTTCCAAAGTAAAGTCAAAAGAGTTTATAAGTTTCAAGGGGCCAAAAGTGTCATTACTACTACAGTGTCTTATAAACACCACCGACCTAATAATGGTGGGCAATTATATATACATATACGATACACAACACCGAACTAAGATCGTGGATAGGTATTTATACGCATAGACACCCCAGGATATAACCAAAGGGCACGCATTTATATATGCATCCATACACACACCTCAGACTATTATCTGAGGGTAGTACCTTATGTAAATACCTCAGGCTATAAGCCGAGGGACGATTATATCAGTTATTTATGCACATACACACCCGAACCATAACTGGAGATCAGTCATTTATATATGCAACCATACACACACCTCAGACTATTACCTGAGGGTTGTACCTTATTTACACACCTCGGGCTATAAGTGAATGGCATATTATATAATAAGACACATGTATAGAAGTTTCAGTATAGTTTTAGAGTTTCATTATTCGCCCTAAGTGGCATATAGGTTATTAAAGTATCAGGTTGCTTCTTATGCCCTGCTTTTATAGCTTATGCTTTTATATTGGTTTTAATGATTTACATACCGGTACATTCATTCATACTGATGTCCCTTTTGTCGGGGTCGCTACATTTCGTGCATCAGGTTCAGGTAGAGGCATAGATAGGCCTCCCTAGTAGGAGCTTGTGAGTTCAGTTGTGGGTTGGTAAGTTCACATCTTCCGAAGCTACTGAGTCGGAAGTTATGAGCTGAGTCTTATATATATACAGTTGATGGGTAGGTCGGTGCCCTGTCCCGACCATATGATAGTTATACTTCTTAGAGGCTTGTAGATTTATATATCATGGTCTGTTGCTTGTTTATGGCCTTGTCGACCTAGATATCAGTCAGTCGGTCTGTACAATGACCTTGTTAGTCTTATATATGCAAGTACACATATCCTTTAGGTTATTTACCCTTCTTATTGAGATATCCAGATAATGTCATGTATTCATTGTTAGTGGACTTGCCAGCCCTATTGGTATGTTGGTTAAACGTTCATACCTTTCACAGTTGTTGTGGCATTGTTGGCTGAAGTTTTATTAGTTCACATGTTATGTTTCAGAGTGGTATGCTAAGGCCAGTACGACACCAATTGCCGACCACACACCCAGTTTAGGATGTGACAGATCTGCGCGAAGAAGCCTCCCAGAAGCTCCATCGTGTCCAAACTCACCGAATGAGTTCAATCTAGACAAAATATCAGTCTACGGAGTTAGACAAGTTTAACATACCCATATAAATATACTTTATTTTAGAACCCAAAAGTCACCCAAAATAGGATTTCAAACCTCAAGGTAAAAATGGGAAATTTAGTCCAAAATTAGTTTACCCAACCTCTGGGAGTCTATATACCAAGAATCATCCAAATCTAATATCAATTTCAGGATTTATTAGAGAAAACTCCATTTTCCAAATTAGGGTTCATAACCCATGAAACCCCCATCTGAAATCACATATTCCACCATGAAATTCTTTACTAATCAATGCAATAATTGTAAAAGGAATATTAGAAGCTTACCTAATAGATGAATCTTTCAAACCCCCGAAAAATCTCCTTAAACTGGGCTCTCATGCTCTAAATATGTGAATAAGAAACTAAAACTCAAAATGAGAATTAAATATCTGATCTAAAAGAGCGATTCTGCTTCGGCAGAATCGACCTCGCTAAGGCGGAACAGCTTTGGCGAAAACTAAGGCCACCGAGGTAAAATAACTTAATATATTTGGTAAGCACTAGGACGAGAAGGACTCCGCAGAGGCGCCATCGACTCTACGAGAAAACCTCTACAGAAGCGTAAACCCCTAAAACCCATAAGTCTATGAGAAGAGAGCGGTCAAGAGGCCTCATTTTAGCACTCAGGTAGTTGCCTCATCTGGAGGTAGAGGTTATTATGGTGGAGGGAATCACCGTTCGAGTGTCAGGCCAGTTGTTGCAGTTATGCCTACATCTGAGGAAGGATAGTCTTCGCGTACTTCTCATGGTTCGGGGTAGTTGACCTCGAGTTCTTACTGGTCATCTGGCCGTGGTGGTCATTCTGGTGCTAATTCTTCTTTTCAGTCGACAATTCCTAGAGGTTGTTTTGAGTGTAGTGACCTTGAGCATTTTAAGAGGGATTGCTCTAAACTTAGGCATGGTAGACATCACCAGAGATCTCAAGGTTCAGGTTCTAGAGCAGTGGGGCAGCCAGCTAGAGGCGGGTCCTAAGGTACTAGAGGTGGTTCTCAGGGTGGCCCTCAGACAGTTTGAGGTACTGCTCAGTCTGACCGAGGTGGTGGATGTCGGGGTACTCATATTTTGAGTGATCTTGCTCATTTCTATCTATTTCCATGCAGACATGAGGCAGAGGCCTTTGATGTTATGATTACAGGTACTCTTTCGGTTTTCCATTGACCTGCTACTGTTTTGTTTGATCCAGGGTCTACCTATACTTATGTGTTTGCCTACTTTGCTTTGAGTTTGGATTTGATGTGTGGGTCTCTAGCCATTCCTATTCATGTTTCTACAGATGTTTGGGATTCTATAGTGGTAGCGTATCTTGGTTGTGTAGTTACTTTGATGGGGTATGATACGCAGGTAGACTTGAAAGTTTAGAATATGGTAGATTTTGATATTATTCTAGGTCTGGATTGGTTAGCTCCATATCATGCGATCTTGGATTGTTATGCCAAGATGGTTACCTTAGCCATGCCGGGTATTCCTCAGTTAGTTTGGAAGGGTACTCTTGCCGGTATCTGAAAAAGGTGATCTTATTTCTTAAGGCTCAGAAGATAGTAGAAAACAAATGTATCTCTTATTTGGATTATGTTCGTGATACGAGTGCGGAGACTCCTCTATTAGAGTCAGTTTCGGTAGTTTGGAAGTATCCAGAGATGTTTCCTACAGACCTTCATGGTGTTCTGCCGGATCAAGATATCGACTTTTGTATTGATCTAGAGTCGAGCACTCATCTAGTTTCTATGGCTCTATATCGGATGGCACCGGCCTGGATGAGAGAGTTGAAGGAGAAATTGCAAGACCTATTGAGTAAAGAGGGTTTATTACACCCAATGTTTTGCCTTGGGTGCTCCAGTGTTATTTGTGAAGAAGAAAGATGGGTCTATGCTCATGTGTATCGATTACAATTAGTTGAATAAGGTGACTATCAATAACAAGTATCTGATACCTCGCATTAATGACTTATTTGATCAACTATAGGGTGTTTCAGTCTTTTCCAAGATTGGGTTAAGGTCCGATTATCATCAGCTGAAGATTAGAGCTGATGATATTCCTAAGATGGTCTTCCGAACTCGATATGGGCATTATGAGTTTCTGGTGATGTAATTTGGGTTGACAAATGCACCTGCAGCCTTTATGGAGCTGATGAATGAGGTGTTCAGACCCTACTTAGATTCGTTTGTAATTGTGTTCATTGATGATATCTTGATCTATTCTCGGAGCGAGGAGGAGCACGGGCAGCATTTGAGGATGGTGCTTGGTATTCTGAAGGAAAAGTAGCTCTATGCAAAAAATTTAAAGTGTGAGTTCTGGCTCAGTTCGATAGCTTTTTTGGGCCATGTGGTGATTAAGGATGGTATCATGGTAGATCCCAAGAAGATTAAGGTGGTTCAAGATTGGATTCGGCTCCGGAAACAGGCAAGTTAAGACTTATTAAACGCTAATGTATGTGTTGGTGTATGTAATCTCTAAATTGGGGGAAAGATGACATGGTTTTATGTTGAGAATAAGAGAGTAGGAATAATTGATTTGAGGATGGATTATTGATTTTAATATTGTAAACTAGTGTTAATTCATGTTAGAAGATGATGTTTAATTGGTTAATTTAATGTTAGGAACCCTTTTTGGAATTGGGGATAATTCTACGGTTTGGAATTAGGGATTTTACATAATCTTGCAATTGAGGATCCAATCGGACTTAGTCTTCAAATTTACTTGAGGATATGATTATTTAGTATGTTATTATACTATTTGGGTAATAAAGTTCGAATTTTGCTATTATGGGCCCGGGGTTCCTTTTTAGTTTAACTTGAGGATTCTAGTCTTATATATTGATATGGGTACCGTTAGACCCATAATCTCATCTAGTTAATGTAAATGAACAGAGTGGGCCCGTGAGGAAGCTCAAAGAAAAAGGGAAAGCAGTTGCGTGATTCTTCAGCTCTGAAAATAGGCAAGTTGAGACTTACTAGACTCTAATGTAGCGTTTATGTGTTGGTATGCTAATTAAGGGAGTAATGGGGAATTAGGGGTCACATACTAGTGTGATGAGCAGTTGTACGGGTACCGGTGTACTTAAAGGGTAAATAAATGAACTAGTATGTTATACATGACGGAGATTGTGTGTTTAGCCTTCGAGTCGTAAGTGTGGTGCATAAATCCACTTAGGTTGGAATAATTGCTAATTATTTGGGCTCGTAGCCATGTTTTATAGCTTATTATGATTTGACTTGTCATGCATTCATCACTCTACATCTCGTCTAAATAATTGAAAGGATTTGATAATACTTATTGTATTGATCATGTTGTTGCATGGTATACACATATCCATATCATTCATACATATTATTATTGGCATTTGAACTATTGAGATACAGATGAAATGAGCTTGAAAGCCAGCTACTGGATATGGTACATGGTACGAGAGTGATGATTGATGACGACACTACAACCACAAAGTTGGGATCTGATGAGATATTTTGGATAGGTATATGGACCTCATGAGTCCCCATGGGTCACGTGACACTTACTGTAGAAGTGTGTATATTCCGAGTACGTATGGCCATTGCATACATACATATCATTTGCATTGCATTGCATTCATATTCTTGATAAGTATTTGATGTTGTGTGTACTCGGTGATGATTATTAGTAGACCTTATGATCTTATGGCTCTTGATAAAAGAAATATTGATACTTGATACTTATACATGTTGTGAGATCGAGTTGTGAGACTTGATGGATACTCTGAATGAGGTTTAGACTGATTTTGGTAACACTGTTGGGCTTAACTCTAGTTATACTTGGTATTTGTGGTAAGACTCGTGAGTTTTGATGATACTTGTAAAAGATTGAATTATAGGAACTACTGATAGGTTGGATAACTGAACTCTTTTATACTTGGTTGACTAACTAGAAGAGAAGTATCAAAAGTACCAACCCTCACCACCGTTATAGTTAGGGTCGGTCGATGATGATGCTGGGTACACGTGTTTCCCATACTCACTCTACACTTGCTGCACTCTATGTGCAGGTTCTGAACCGAACGATTGCAAAGCAGCTTGATGCAGAGCTTGAAGATTCTTCTTAGAGTCTAGGGTGAACTGCAGATTCCATCCCGGCACTGGAACTCCTTTCTTATCAATTATTTTTCTGTCATTTACTTTCAGACAATATTTTATATTTCATTCCCAGACTTGTATTCCAGTAAGCAGCTTTGTACTCGTGACTACAAGATTTTAGGGTTGGCTTTGCAAGATTATGTATTAGTATTAAAGCTTGACAATACTTCACTTCTATTGTTCTTTATTTTTTCCGCATTTATATTATGTATTTTAGTCTTGTATGTTAGTGGTTCGTCTACGGGTTAGGGTAGGTTCCCTCATGACACAAATGGGATTTTGAGTCATAACGTACTACTTCCTTCCCCACCCTTTCTTTTCTCCTTCAATTCCCTCATCTTTTGATAGACTTCATTAACTTGCAACAATGACAAAGGATATAGAACATGTGTGTGCCCCTCATGCTCAAGTGAATACCGATTGGTTCTCCTATCATGCTTCGTATCCCTATCATATTTCCAAGGCCTCCCGAGTAAGACATGGCAAGCTTGCATAGGCACCATATCACATAAAATCTCAGCTTGGTATTTCTCAATCTTAATCTTGATGAAAACTTGCTTTTGTACCCTCAACTATCCACATTCACTCAACTATGGGAGTTTGTAAGGGTTGGAGTGTTTAGTGGTAGGAAGTTTTAGGAATTCCACCAACGTGGTACTTGATACATTAGCATAACTTCCGCTATCAATGATCAAGGAACATACATTTCCCTTGATGATTCACTTAAAATGGAAGAGGTTTTCCCTTGACTTGGGTCATCCATAGCCTTGCTTATCATGGCCCTTCTCACTACATAATTTGGGACAGTGAGCTCCCCTTCTTGAGGCATATACTTGATCAACAAAACCTTCCTTGCTAACCCACATGGGATGGTAATATCCTCATCACTCCCTCTTTCGTCTTGCTCACCCTCTTCATCTTCCACATAGTCATCATCCACTTAAGTATCCTCATTATCAACCTACTCGTACTCCCTCTCTTTTTCTTCACTACAATGGACCTCAATTCGCACAACAAAAGTCCTCCGATTAGGGCACTCACTAATTCTCTGACCAAATCCTTGACATTTAAAACATTGGAGAGGTTTAGTGTTCATACCTCATTCCTTTCGGGAAAACTTCGGAGGTTGCTTCTCAACTTGATTGTTCTTTACAAAGTGCTTCTTGGATTCTTGCATGGTGCCCTTGTTCTTTGGCTAGTTGGAGGAAAAAGTCCCCCCTTCCTTGTTCTTGTTCCATAAACGTCTGTACCCATTTGGTTCAATTTCCTTATCTTCCTTGAAACCCTCATCTATCTCAATTGCCGCTTCAAGAGTTTCATCAATATCATGATAGTTGTGGAGTCTTATTTGGGAAGCAATATCTCTATTCAACCCAGCTCTAAACTGAGTCATGGCATTCAATGGATCCTTTTCAAAGTCGATCCTCATCTTCACAAGTTGGAACTCGTCATAGTACTCCTCGACACTCTTGTTGTTTTGCTTCAAAGCGTATACCTTCTTGAGTTGCTCTTGTTTGTAGCGTTCAGTGACATACTTGCCTCAAAATATTCTTTAGCTCTTCGCAAGTGGGAGTGGGTGAAAATCCATGCAATTTTCTTATTTTTCACTTGTGTTTCCCACCATGTGGAGGCTAATCTCGAATTGAGCAATGACATAAGACGCCGTTTTCATCTCGGACATGTTGTTAGTTATGAAGATTCGATCACATTGCATTACCCAATAGGAACACTCTTGTTCTTTTGCCTCAAAGTGTATACCTTCTTGAGTTGCTCTTGTTTTTAGCATCCAGTGACATACTTGCCTCAAAATATTATTTAGCTTTTCGCAAGTGGGAGGGGGAGCAAATCCATGTAATCTTCTCATTTTTACTTGCGTTTCCCACCATGTAGTGGCGAATCCTTCAAAATGAGCAATGGCATAAGATGTCATTTTCACCTTGGATGTGTTGCTAGTTAAGAAGATTCGATCACATTGCATTACCCAATCAAGGAACACATCGGGATCACTACCCCCTTTGAAAGTTGGAAGAGTGACCTTAATGGAGTTAAGACTCGTGTCTCGACCCCCAATGTTCCCATGGTTTCCATGACCCCCATATGGATTTTCATCGTAGTTATCACCATAGTAGTCACGACCTTGGTGACCTTCTCAATCTTGATAACCTCATTTCCTATAGGACCATTCCTTTCACCTCTTCCTCGATGAGGGCCTCAAAATTGTAATAATTGTCCCCTCATTTGGTTATCATATTTATCACCCAAACCTCATTGCTCCTCTTTAACTCATCACTCAATGGTTGGACATTTCGGGGTAGTGGACGAGCATTTGGAAGTGGTTATGGCGGATAAAGGTCGTTTGGTGGTAGACGCGGGTATGGTAATGATGCATTGGGATTGCCATCTCGTGGAGGTATTAGTGGTATGGTATTTGGTGGAGCAAGGTTGTACAACTAGTGAAGGGTTTCGGGTGATAGAGTCGGTGAATAGTCATGACGCACTCTACTTGTGTGGCCTTGATACCAAACTATAAGAGTTAAGAACGCTTCCCTACTCCTTCCTTCAACGTTCCCCATTCTAGCATCCAAACTATTCATTTGACGATTAATAGATGCCAACATACTCATCATGTCAACAAGAGATGGTGCCCCAGTGGGAACTTGTGTTTCATTGCTTGAATTCTTCATGGTACATGTTTAAGACACTCAACAAAGCAAGCAAAAACGTTAAATTAGTGAAACCAATCTCACAAACACTCAAGTATGCACACATTTGATTGCCTCACAAATTACATCGGCCAATGATTGTACCTTGTTTAGTCCGATGAGTCACAAGGGTTCAATTTCTACTCTTGGTCAAGAATGGATTCTTGTTTGACTCGAAGAACGGATGACTCGATTCAAACTAACAGACTTAAATCAAGAAGTTGGCAACGAAGTTAAAACGAGAAAAGAACGAAAGAAGTAGCACGAAAGAAAATGAACGCTCAAGAACTAATTAATCTGTTACTATGATCGATTACAAAAGTTAACTAGTTTAGCTGATTCAAAGAAATTGAAACGAAATGAAATTTTGAGTCAAAACCTGAAAAACGTGATCCGTTAAACGTTGTTCAGAGTCTGCTATTCACAAACAAAGTCTATTGTTCAATCTGAGTTTCGCAAGTGGAGCTGAGGATCTTGTGAAGTTACTGTCAAGGTCTGCGATACATCTGCTATTCGCAGACATGACCTATGACACAACCTGCTATTTGCATGTTGTGCATTTGCTGCACAACTTTGTGATGTCAAATCTTTTTGGGGATCCGTGCACTAGGCCTTTTTCTGAATATTCTAACTACTTGGGTAAACGTTTTCATATATTTTCCTCTTTTAGCCCAAAAACACTTTTCACACTTGAAATTAGGTTTTGAAAGATCAAATGATACATTTTTGCTCATTCTTCCGCAAGAACACTTGAAGATCTTCAAAAACACCTTGAAGATTCAAAAAAATTAAGATCTTCAAACCTTCTTCAATTTGCCTCAAATTTCAAACCTTCTTCACTAGGAGAGCAAGCCCAATTTGTTTTAAGCCTCAATTCTCTCTTCTTCTACAAGACCCACTTTCAAGTTCTTCAACCTTAAAGCTCCAACAATGGCCGATGACTCAAAAATGACTCAAATTACTTGAAACTTGAGATGTAGACTCTTATAACACTAAGGAACTCAAATATAGTATTTAAATAAACAAACAAGTAATCAAAATATTTTATTGTGATTTTTCGAATTTGACATTTTTTTGCATAACAAACTCAACACTAGACTGTTAGAACAAACATATACTTAGCTCTGACACCAATTGATATAATATTGAATGCGAAAGATAAACAAAAACAACAAGAAATTGAAAGATAAAGAGGTAGACACAAAAGAAGGAATCAAAAGCAACCAAAAGCTATATTAAAGCTCAAGACCTCAATTGATTAACCAAACTAGAACACCTAATCTATTAGGGAGACCTCAAGGGAATTGAAATTCCCAAGCAACCTACCTTTCTCAAACAAGGTTCAAGAAATGGCTTCAACAAGCTCACAAAACTCTCAAAGAGTATCACAATATCAATATTCAAAATAGTCTAAGGAATGAAATGACTTAAGCTTCCTATTTATAGTCTAGGACTAAGTTATTACACAAGTGGCCCAAAAGTGATACTCTTGGATTGCAAAAATAGTCAAAATGCCGAGTTGTCACACTTTGTTGTTTGTATGTGATTCACATACCATGTTTGTGGCATCATCTGCGGTTCACAGATGGTGTTCTTCAGCAACACTTGTGTCATCTTCACCAAACTTCGCCTTTTCACCTTCTCATGCAATCATGAACACTTGGAAACAACGGGATGGCTCCAAGGTGAACTCAAGAACATCCCTCTTCATGAACAATCCTTGTAGTACTTGGAGTTCACGAGATTGACTCCTTGTGAACGGTCGTGAAGCAACTTGGATTGTATCAAGTATCCATAACAACTTCCATCGGGAGACCCAAACTTATCTTCTCCATCATGTGCATATTATTCGCTTTCTTCCTTGTCCTGACTGTAGCCATTTCCAGCACCATCATAGGTTAGTTCACCTTGACGTTCGTCATCAGAGAGAAAGCTAGAGAGAGAAAACATTAATGTGTGAAAGTAAATTTTTCAGCCCAATGACTGTTTATAGTCGATGAAATTCTTAATCTTAATCGAAATGAGAAATTTTGGTGATGTATTAATTTTATTAGTCAAGATAATCAAAAGAAATCTTGCATTACAATGAATTGATTCATATGTCAAGTTACTTAATACACCATTGGATTAATCAAAAGGAGTGATTCTAATTAGATATTCTTGGTGGATGGGTGAATTCATGAGAAACAATCTAACTTATAAGAAGAGTTGAATAATAGATTGTCTTAAGTTGACTATCAAGTGAACACAAAATTGTCAATTTTTGAATCAAATCCGATCTAATATGTGGTCCTTCCTTCGACTTTTAGTTAAGTTTAGTTTATTTTTATTGTTTAGTTAAATAAATTCTAACACCATTTGTAACTTCTCAAATAGTAATCATGAAAAAGTAATTTGTTTGTCGAAGAAACCAATCTCCGAGAATGATAGCGTTTTTAAACTACAATTTGACTTGTACGGGGGTAATTATACATGGTTGCTTTACTCATTACTTTTTCTTCACTATTTTTAGTATCATAACCAGCCCTCAACGAGCTTGGTTGAAACCGTCACCATCACTGCCCATATGATATTACCAATTACATCTCCTCCAATAAGATTTGTCGATCATTTTGAACCCTTGGACTCAGATATTCATGCCTTTCCTTTGTGAAGGGGAAAGTCCCGAAGGCGAAACCCCCCCACCTGTACCAGAGGCCCCTTGGCCAGGTGGGATGTAAATCGAGGGATATGCGCGAGTGGCAGCCCTGCAAGGGAGAGGACCAACGGGACACGGACCCAGCAACAACCCTTGCAATATTTCAGCAAAGACTGTCACCACACAGATTCAAACCCGCGACGTCGGAGTGGTTGTACCCCAATCACCTTGTCATTTACCAACTCGCATGTGCCCCCGGGGGCCTAATTTTAGTTTTAGCTCCCCCACAAGATGCTATTTTGTGAAGCATATGTACTAATGACATTAACTATCTCATCTTCTCATATAAGTCTTATGTGATAATCCGTATCCCGAACTCACTTTACCTCTCTACAACTTTATTTAAGTCTTAATTTTACAATAATTTTCACCATATTTTTATTAAATCTATCCCATCATACTATAATTTATAACATTATTGCTTATCTTTCTAACATTTACCCTATGCAATATCAACTCTCCTTTTTTAAGGTATCCATTAATTTCATCGACTTTTCTATCTAAAAGCCTATATTCTAACAACCTACCCAATTTCGATGTTGGACTAGATTTTTTATCGTCATCTGTCCATGAAGCGAAAATCTTTTTTTTTATATTGCACCAAATCCGAGGGTTGATGTGACAAGACTAACTTCTTTAGTCATTCGTCCATGATGTGAGAACCTTTACTCATACTCCTTCATAGGGATGACATGACAATGAGGCGCGGCGGGGTGGTGGCACTTGTAAATACAACGGTTTTTCTATCTATAGCAACGATTTTTGAGTTGTTGCCATAGGCCACTTTTCTAGTAGTGTATGTTGAGCGGGTTAGAATAAGTTTTTCCATAAAACAGAGTAGGGCGGACTGATTTGCGGGTTTAACCTTATGGAATTTTTTGAATGATTTAAGGAGGAAAATTTTGGCTCTTTCTCCATCCTGAGTGGTTCGCAGAGAGTTTGCTCTCTTATAACTAGAATAAAGAACTTAGCTACAACAAAAAAAAAGAAGAAAAGCTCAACTGTTGAGAACATAAAATATTAAAATAAATAGAAAATCTATTTAACAGGATTGAAAAAGATGAGATTTTTATTTTTTGATTAGAACTCACATTAACTACAAATATATATGTATCACCTCTCATTATCATTGTTGCGCATAAATTTACTCTTCAAGTATGTATTCGAATTCATAATATTATGTGTAGAACTTTGAATTATTGACGATTGGACTGTAGCACTTAAAATTAAAGAATGCAGAAAAGGGTAAAAAATGCCCTTACATATCATAAATGGTTTAAAAAAGTCATTCTTCTACCTATTGGTTTAAAAATTCCCTCAACATTATTTTTAGGGCTAAAAATGCCCTGTTATTAACAGAACCATGACATGACATTGTCCAGTCATCTACTTAAATAATTGTCCTTAACTTTTTTATCCACATAGACTTTTGACCCAATCCAAAAACCCGATCCATGCATTGTGAAAACCTGAACCAACAAAGTAACCCAATTTTTATTAACCTTACATAACTATTTTACGGTATGCGTTTTCAAGCAGGCCAAACATATTAAATGAAGAATGACAATAATATCAAAACATAAGTTATATGTAAAATCACATCATCTGTTCGATGAAAGAAAACGAGGAGAAATATCAAGCGCGTCAATATAATAAAAATTTTGGGTCAAGATTGAAAATTCATCCAAAAATAAAATAAAAAACAGAGTGCTAATTTGAGGAATTGAGAGGTTTTCTTCAAATTCTGAGTTGTATTTTGAATCTTTCAATTTATGCTTGTTTTTTACTTCAATGGTTGTTGCTTAGTATGATGAAGCTATAGTTTGATGGCAAATTTTTGAACAAATGTTGAGATTTTAATCATTTGTTAGGTTTTTCTTCAATGGATTAATATTATTATTAGCGGGAGAAAGAAATGGAAAATAGTTGGGAAGAGGGTTGAAATGGCAGACAAGCTTGCAGCTTTGAAGAGAGCCATATCAAAGGATTATTAAAAATTGGCTTACTTTGTTGGTTCGAATTTTCACAATGTATGGGTCGGATTTTTGGGTTGAGTCAAAAGTCTAGGTGGATCAATAAGTTAAGGACAATTGTTTAAGTAAATGACTGGACAATGCCATGTCATGGTTCTGTTAATAACCGGGCATTTTTGAACAAATAAATGAAAGAAAGACATTTTTAATACGTTAACAACATTTTTCCCCTTCCCGGTGTATCACCTCTCATTATCATTATTCTGCATAGTTTTACTCTCTATGTATTCAATTTATAATACTATGTGTAAGAACATTAAACTATTGGCAATTGGAATGTAGCATTTAAAATTTTCACCACCTCAAGCTTTTATTTAATTATAAATGATTACAAGTAATATTAATAACTTTTTTATATTATCATTATATAGCTGTCATAATATTTAATTAACTTTACTTGGCTTATGGTGATAAATTTTTAGATGATTGAAAAAACAACCTAATTGATTTAATTAAATTTACTTGGATTTTGATATTAACATTCAGATAAACTTTATTTGACTCACATGTTGATTACATTTCTTTTCTGTCAAAACACGAGTAAAGAAAATTCTAGCAAAAATTTGGACGAAATGAAAAAATACAAAGATAAACACAAGAATAAAATGAAAAAATAGAATGAATAAAACTCTTTATATTGAACACTTAAGTTTAGCAAAATAACATGAAAAAAGAAAACAAAAATTTAAACAGGTGTGAAGCGGAAAAAAATGCATCTATACTTGGGTTTTGGCGGTTAAGGCTAAACCCGCTCCGCTAGCATCTCTACTCCTTCACATGACATTATTAATGCATGCCGGCTGATTGAGATGTTCAAATTGTTCCAGCGACAATCCACTTCACATAATTTTCCCTTTGATTTTAGGTACGTTTTTTTATCTTCTTCCCCAACAATACTAACTCCCCTTTTCTTTGGCCATATGAATATTTAGTTTTATTCTTTCACTCTGTAAGCTTACTTGATGTTCCAATTTAAAAGCCACAAATTTAGGGTTACGTTTTGATTTCTTCCTGCTAAGAAACGGGCTTGTATATTCTCCCTTTTTAACTAAATACCATTAAACAATGTTTGTATTGCTATTAGACTTGGAAAAGAAGAAGTACGAGATTTCATAAGAATAGATGCCTATTGGCAAAGCATAAACCACTGAGTTTGTCTCGTAAACTGCTGGATTCGAAAGAACGAGGTGAAACAATTACTCTGGATTAAATAGCTCACGGACACTTAGTATTGGTAATTCTTAAATATCTTTTAGTATCTTAGATTAAAGTGCCTAAGAGCAGCACATAAACTACTTTTGTGCTTGTCAGAGAGACTTGACAGTCAGCAAATTAGGGAGACACAAGGGGGAGAGAATTTTTGGGATTTGAGATTTAGAAGGGATTTCCTGGATCGATCATGACGAGAATGGACTTCTCCGTAATGTAATGTAAATATAATAGAAGAGGCAGAGTCCAGTTCCCCTCCCTTCTCGATGATTGGGAGGTGTCTAAGTTTCAGAGGTTGCTGGCCCTTCTACATAGGCAAGTCATTCCGTTTGACAAGCCTGATGCACTGTGGTGGGATTTGGGGAATAATGATGTTTTTTCTATTAAATATTTATATGAGAAACCTTTGGTTAGGGGGAAGAATGAGTTTCCTTGTAATGCAATTTGGATACCTAAGGTGCCAAGGAATGTATGTTTTTTCTCTTGGCTAGCTGTTAGAGGGTTGATCTTGACGGCGGAGAATCTTAGGAAGCGGAAGGTGGTTTGTGTTAGTTGGTGCTACATGTGCAAAGAGACGGGCGAGGACGTGGATCATCTTCTTCTACATTGTGAGTTTACAATGAGGTTATGGTGGGATATGTTTCGGTGGTTTGAAACTTCATGGGTAATGTCAAAGACCGTGAAAGATTTGATGTTTTGTTGGAAGAGCGGGAGAAGGAGGAGAAAACGTAGAGCTTGGAACATGGTTCCTCTTGCGATGATGTGGGTTGTTTGAAATGAGAGAAATAAGAGAGCTTTTGAGCAGTAGAGTCGAGTTTTATCCAGTTGAGGAGTAGCCTCCGTTCTCTTATTATCTTTTGGCGTACCCATAAAACCCCTTGTTGTAGAGAGGAATGGGTGGATTTTGTAGAGAATCATGTCCTTTTGTAGTTTCTGTAAACCGCCAATTTTGTGGCCATGTTGATAAATGAAGTACCTTACCTGATCAAAAAAAAAAAACTACTTTTGTGAACTGAGCTTGTCCAGTGTGGTCTTAAACTCGGTAGTTATTGGAGAGGGCCGGATTGGAAAGAATGAGGAAAAACAATTATTCGGGATTAATGTTTAATTATTTTACTATCTTACATTAAAATCTGGTGTTTTTTTCAACTGCCTTTTAAGTTTGGTTAGAGACTTGTATAAGAGTTTGTAATGTGAGATTTGGAGACTGTCTAAGTTGCCTAAGACAAATGTTTATAAGCAAGAGCGGTTTTGATCCCAATGGAGCGGAATGTTTGCAAATGATTCATAAACTCGAGTTCAACTTTGTTCAAGTTGAGGTGTAGTTGATTGGTTGTCTTTATTTGCAAAGACACTTCATTATAGTTCTGTTGAATAGACCGTCAACTTTAAATAAGCAAGCATGAAACCTTAAAATGATCTGATTGTGTCAATGTATTAACTGATGTTCCATGTAATTGAATTAGATCAGAATTAGCTATGCCAAGATCAATTTGAAAAGGCTAAATACATAAGTGACACTTAAACTAGGACTAGTACCTACTGAACACCTGATGTCTAATCAAATTATACCTACCAAACACGAAAGGCCGATAATAACAACATACCCGATATGATCCCACAAGTGGGGTCTGGGGAGGGGTAGAGTGTACGCAGACCTTACCCTACCTTGGGAGGTAGAGAGGTTGTTTCCAATAGACCCTTGGCTATAATTCATTCTAGTTCACAATTAATTCTTGTTCTGGTTCACGGAAACATACAGAGATAGATGGGCACAATTAAGTTTCACAAAGAGAACTTCAATAATGAACCTTGCAACAAAGAAAGGGAAATGGAGATTCAACTTCAAAGAGACGAATTTTCAGCTCATCATATAATTTTATTTTTCTTTCATTGATGTTGAATAAACCCTGAGGCTGGCAACGTGATCAGGTCTCTTAGTTTATTCCCAAAACACTATACCAAACTTCCATATAAACAGACCCAAAGTATTTTTGTTATCTGTTGAATATTCCATAATAGATTCATTAGTGTTTTTCATCGAGTAAAAAATGAAGCATTTGACAGAAATTTGTACAACTTGGCCATACGTTGATGCATGAAATACGACAGTCCGGCAGGAAATTGAGATCAGTGATGATGATCTCCGATCAAGTCTCACACCTAACACTCACATGAGGAAGATGATCGATGTAGATAAACGGGGAAGGAGAGCCATAAACTAACAGAAAAATGCTACTAACTAATGAGACCCATGAGTTCTTTGGAAGAAGACAACTAACAGGAGAGGAGAGTTTCTCTTTCCTTTGTGGTCAAAAGCTTTTATCTTTTCCTTTTCTTTTTGATTAGTAGGAATTAAGATCTAGGTGTCTCTTTTTAATTTGCTTATTTGCCACATCATCGGTGTGTGAGTTACACACATCTCAGTTTGCTGATTGTTTCAGTTTTGTGTCTAATAGGTATAGTTTCAGTAGAGATCAGGTGCTCAGTAGGTACTAGTCTTAGTTCAGGTGTCAAAATGAAAATATCGGACAAGTTTAAGGAGCCGCTTATGTATTTAGCCATTTAAAAAAGGATAACATATTTCTATATTTCCACCACATCCGGGCATTGAACTGGAAGAACCCTTCACCCACACCCGTTTATGATGTAGGAACCCTTTGCACCATATTGTGGCGCTGATGTGGCGGAACTAACTTCAATACCTGCACCCCTTTATGATGTGGAAACCCTTGCTCATTCTCTGCCATTGTACAAACAGTTTTAGTAAAATGTCTTACATTTTCATAATATAGTTGAACTTTAAGTTTGCATTATGTTTAATTTCCATTAGAATTTTCAATCCAAGAAAAGGACAAAAAACAAGAGTAGTAGCTGGTAAGGAATGTAGTTGTAACCTCTTTTGGAAATTCATGGTCTAGCATTTTCTCGAGAGTTTTACAACTTATCATACATCATCAACAACTTAAGAAATTACATGCTCTATAAGTATTTCGAAAAGGCTTAGAATTATGTAAATTTCAAACACAATTATGGTATTGTCTCTCTCCATTCAAGTTTAATTGGTGTACTTGCTATTTCGAATAGTCAAAAGAGCGAGCTAATTAAAAAGAAGCTAGGTGATTTCTTCCCCGTATGCCTAAGCCTTGGTGGGCCAGAGTTACTAGGTATCTGTGCTGTTAGGAGGTAGTAATAGTGGAGTTATCAAGGTGCGCGCAAGCTGGTCCGGAAACCACCGTCATAAAAAGAGAGCGAGCTATTTCCCCAAAAAGATTGAGGGAGTATTTATAATGTTAAACATGATGAAAAATGCAGTACTTAATTGTTCTTATAAGACTATCTGTTCTTACTACTATATCTGATCCTATTTGATGGTAAAAAATGAAAAAGGAAAAAAGGGAAGAATATATTTCCACAGTGCTCAGTTGTGAAGCATGGCTAAAGTGATCACTCGTATTGGACATAGTCCCAGCTTTTGGTTTCCATTCGCGAGAATTAAGATGATAAGAAATTCTTTCTGGATTCTCTTGCTAAGTCCAGCATGCACTTCATAAATTGAGCTATTAAGTAATATCCATAATTTGATTGCATCAATGATTATAACGGATATATTTAACCAGATTTCCCTCATCGATGACCTTGCAGATCTAACTGAGTTTATTTACTACACATACACAGAAATCCTACATAATTGCAGAAATGAACCCTTCCATCATGAAGCTCCTTGAAGAAGATGAGGTCCTCTTTTCTTGCCTTCTCCTTTATTTAGTTTATCCCTGCAGTACTCAACTTGTCAAGAGATATGCATTAGAAGTTCAATTTTCTGGATCTTCTTTCTTCTTTGTTGTTTTACTGGTCAGCTGAATGATGTCCACAGGATGAAACAATGCATTCGGGGCTGGATTTGGAGGCGTTCACTGCTGCCCTAAATGGGGATATTGAAGGAGACAGTTCAACATCTCAGCCATCAAAGTCTGATAGTGGTAGCAAAATTTCTTTGGCTTTTCCTTTGCACAATGTTGTATTAGTCTTTCTTAAAATTACCAATATGGATTAAATACTTTATGCAGTATTTTTAGTTCAATAGAGTTTATTATGAAGATTGAAGTAACATTCTCGAATCTGAGCGACAGATTTCCTCTAGCAGATATAGACTTAGATTTTGAAGTTATTTTATGAGGATTTTGCTCTCAAAGATGGAATATATGGGCTCGTATTTGGGCCGGGCATTTGTGGGGGGAGGGGGACGGGGTTGATACTTCTGTGTGGACCAACATAGGTTTTCGTCAAGATGTTGGAGGGGAGCGGTTTCAGATCTTTGTCAAGGAATCAAAAAAATATTAATGGGGAAATAAGCTAAGTATCATAAACTTGTTCAGTTGGGGGGGGGGGGGAGCCCTATATATCAATATCTAGAGATAATTAGAGAATACTACAAATTATGAAAAATGATGACGGAACATCAATGGGAGAAAGAAAGGTATTTTGTCGAGAAACCTTGGACAAAGCTCCAAAAAGTAGATGTCAGCTAATTAAACCATTCAAGGCTCGTGGTGAAATGATATCATAGCATGAGTGCTTTTGAAGGTTTACCTAGTAGTTAAATGGTAAAAGGTAAATTAAGCAGGATGTATATGCAATGGATATCTGAACATTTCTTGTACTTCCTTTTCTACCAGCTCCATTTTCCCAGATCTAGATGTGCTTGGTTACCATATTTCAAGATTGCGGTAGTAGTGTCGGTTTAGTTCCAAGGATCTTGCTACTTTGCAGCCATGCTTGTAGTAAAACATAGTCTGTGGATATGAACAACTTTTTCTTTTTTGAAATGATAATGTTTTTTAGTCAGTCCTGCTTGTCTTTGGTATGTTTATTTCTAAACATTCCTTTGGTAGATTTGGTTTCTGGAGTAGGTCAACATGGTCTTAACTCAATGTTTGCCAAGTTGTTGATTTGGTTACATCCAATGATTGAGATCATGGTCGTAATACGAAATTTCATCGGTCATGTTTCTGTGATCAATTAATAGATGGTATTTAGTTCTCTCTTGTTTGGTTTGCAGGCTTTTACATAGGAGCGGGGTTTATCCTGTGCGCACCCGAAGGTAGCGGCTGCGAGTTCCCTTATCATAAAAAAAAATGTTGGCGTGAAGGGCGAGAGAGTTCTGTAGTTTTCTAGGGATATGCAACCATTTCATTACGGTAAAGTTGCTGCCATGTGACCAGGAGGTCATGGGTTCAAGCCGTGGAAACAGCCTCTTGCAGAAATGTGAGGTAAGGCTGCGTACAATAGACCCTTGTGGTCCGGTTCTTCCCCGGACCCCGCGCATAGCGGGAGCTTAGTGCACCGGGCTGCCCTTTTTATGCGACGGGAGAGTGGAAAAGGGTGTCAGACTGTCAGTATATGATTTACAATCCATATATGTATCTGTATACATGTGATTCTTATAGATAGGTTCACTGGAATGTTCCCCAATTATAAAAGATGTGCTTTAGTTTGTAAATATTGCGTAAATAGATTTCTCTCTACATAACATGCAGTAATAAAGATGCCTATTTGAACTGAGTTATGTTCTGATTCCAGTTTAGAGTTTTGTCTAGGTGGTTCATACATCACCAAGACAAACATTCCACTGGCAAAGTTGCAGGGGAACCCTCCAAGACTTGCACTCTGTATGAAAACAATTTCCTTTTTGTTGCTGGAACTAGAACCCCGTTGCACCTTTTTATCACTTGCTTCCTTTCTGTTTTTCCCCTCTTTTATTCCCCTGTTATATTAGGAGTGGCTTAGGGTAGTGAGTGTCTCATAGAAGGGACATCAGGTTCCTCTTGATTTGAATTATGGAAACACAAAGATGGAAGCGCTGATGCCCTTTAACATTTCATTACTCTTCTCCGAGAAGAATCTCATATTTTCACAACGTTAACATGCAGTACCATTGTCGCAAGGAGGTAGTTGCAGCTTAAATCAGTTTGCTCCATGGCAAACTTCTAGCAATGAAGAAAATGCCACTCATAAGAGTCCTCAACATTCTCAAAACATGCAACAAAAGGAGGGAAATTCATCTGATATTGAACTAAAGCAACGTGGTACAAGCAACTTGGCAGCTGATAGTAATGCTAAAAAATTGCATGAGGTGAAAAACCAAGCAATTTTCCATGGAACACCAGGAAATCAGGTTTCTTCTTCTAGTTTGATTGCGGTAAAACAAGAAAGTGATCGTTCAGCATTCCCAGTACAGGGACTTAATAAGCAACATCAGCAGCATTTGCACTTTCCACAGGCATCTTTTCCCAACTTTGCAAATATAGGGAACAACTATACTCCATGTTCTGTAACTAATCTCAGTTCATCAATGGAAAGACCTCTCAAACAGCAATCTAATGATCTGAAGATGAGGCAGATTCCAGGTCATCCAAATAGAAATGCAGCTGCGTTAGGAGCCTCAACACAGGCCATGAATATGATATGTGCACCTAAGCTTGAAAGGCAAAATTCTTTTGGTGAACCCAAAAGAATACCAGGTGGAAGTCTTTCGCATGTGTCAAATACTTCAATAATGCAACAGAGTTCAGTTCAATGGCCACGGTCCACCAATAAAGCACAAAAAAGTCTTCTTTTAACCCCAATGACCAATCTAAAGCCTAAACCTATGGATCATTTGCATGAGCAGCAGCATAAATCCCAGTTGCCACCCTTGCTCTCAGTTCCAGTGGAACAAGGAAATTCCAGTTCAGAGAGTTCAAAGGATGAAACTTTTGAAGTGCAGACCTCTAGAATGGGTATCTCAACAAGCGCCAGCAACAAACCTTCAAATGTACTCTCCTCTTCAGTGGCATCTCAAATGGACACATTGGTACTTTTCTTGTTTCACAATCCTGCTTTGTTTTCTAACAATCTAATTTTCACATGAAAATACATTTCAGATGCTCAGATAAAAAGAAAAAGAAAGAAAAAAAGATACAACACCGATTCAGAAGTCTAACGACATCCTTTTTGAAATTTTCTCTCTCCCTCCAACATTCATATAGACATATGGTGTAATTATAGATATATGCTTTGAGATCATTTATCGGTCTACATTAGGTATTTACTGATTTGATTAATGTATCCCTTTACAGAATAAAATCAAAAGGTGTCTATGTTGGAGTCCTATATTTGAGTTTCACTCAGGAATCCCTCCCTCCCAAAAAAAAAAGAAAAAAACAAAAAAGAACCGAGAGGGAAAAAATGATAAGAGTAGGAGGGGATCATTCCTGAAAAAGGGAGATGGGTGAAGGGGCAGGGCTGATTCTTCTGGGCATATGTAAGAAGGATGGGTGGCTGGGCCAGAGGGAGGTGGGGTGGTGGATGAGAGGTGAGGGGCATGGGACAAAGAGCGAGGTGCTTTGGGAAGGGGGCTACAGAGCGGGTGGTGGACGAGTCTCCTGGAGGGGAAGGGGACGAGTGTAGAGATAACTAGGCAATTCCCTTGATTTCCATTATCTTTTAATTTAATATTTTTGGTTTTAATTTGGCCATAGAAAGAAAAAGAAGAGTATCTAAAATAGGAAAGTTAAATAAAAATCTAAAAGTTTGCTACATTTAATGGTCCCAGTATCAGTTTGAAAAAAGGTTAAAGCCAATGAGTTGAAAGTTATGACATATACAAAGTTAATGGACAAAATAATGAGATAGCAAGAAAATTGGGACAAAAAATTGTTTCTGTTGAAAATAAAAAAAATTGGGGGACAGAGGGTTCAAATCCTAGCAGAGACAAAAACACTAGGTGATTTCTTCCTAACTGTCTAAGGCCTTGGTGGACATAGTTACCTGATACCTGTTACTGGTGGAAGGTAGCAAGTATCCCATGGAATTAGTCGAGGTGAGCACAAGTTGGTCCGGGGACGCCACAGTTATAAAAAAAGATTGGGAGGTGGGGGCGTCAAGAGAGTAGGAATTTTCCAGTTGCTTTCTTTTTGTTTGACACAAGTATTACTATATATTGTTGAATTGGTGCTTGGTTACCTTGCTCATATCGAATGGTTTTAATGCCAAACTGTTCATCTTTTATTTGATTTATAATAATTGTATAAAACAGAGGGTGTGTGGATCTCAGTAAGGCTTCCAAGATTACTAGGAAGCTTAGTATTATAGTTTCAACAGTATTTGTACTTTGCATTCCTTCACTTAGTTATCACTATGTCCCTACAACTGCTAGCTATGCTTGCAATACTGGTTTGGAATATATTATGTGGGATTTTTAAGTGTTTGTTAATTATGTCTCCTTTTCTTTAGTGCTAGTCAAGAAAGGTTCGTGGTAAGAAGATTGTAAAGTTATTTAGATATATAGAACGTATCACTGGTTACAAAACGGCTCAATGTAGCATACTTTGACGTGTATCTTAATGGGGGGAATTTGGACCCTTTAGCTAATACAAAGCTCTGTCAATGATTTTTTTTTGCAAAGGTAAAAGTTTTATTGATAGAAAGTACTAAGATGGTACAAGAAGTACAAAAACAAAGGAATGCAGATCAAAACAAAGACCCCACATCTACTGTCTTCCCCCTAACAAATTCAGAAAATCTATATACTCATTTGTGCTACCAATAATACTACCCTTACACCATTAGAAAAGATTCTGTAAACATTTGTTCTTAATTCTAGAAAAATGATTTCTGTCCTTCAAAACAAGCTCTATTCCTCTCCAGCCATAAGATCCAAAATATGCATAAAGGAATAGTATTCCAAATCTGCTTCAAGCTTTTCTGAATCCTCAGCTCTTGCCAACACAAAAGAAAGTCCCTTATGTTATTAGGTATTGCCCAAGAGATTCCACAAATACTCAGAAAAAAGTCCCAGCATTGTCTCGAAATTCTACAATGCAGAAAAGATGTTCAACTGATTCTTGTTCCTCCTCACATAAATAGCACCTGTTAGCCAGAAAAAATCCTCTTTGAAGATTTTCTTGCGTTAAACATGCTCCCAAGTTACAATCCAACCAAAGACAGCTACTTTCATAGTGGCTTTTGTCTTCCAAATCATTTTCCATGGCCAATTATGTTCCCAAACACTTGTCTGCTTCATCAGAAACTTGTAGCAATTGTTTTTGTCCTTGCTATTCTTCCAGATCAGAGAATCCCTTTTATTAGTTTCAATATGCACTGTTTCTAATTGTTGCAGCATATGACAGAATCCTTCTATCTCCCAATCGTTCAGATTTCTTCTAAAAAATGCCACCCTAAATTTGTATAGAATTCAGCTATAGTACCTTGTTAATAGAACAGTTATATAAATTTGGAACTCTGGTTCCCAGACTCTCATTGCCTATCCATGTTTCAGTCCAGAACCTGAACCTCTCACCATTTCCCACTTCTAAACTGGTATGAGAAAAGAATTCATCCGATAACCTGTCAATGATTTAAAATTAACTTTGTTTAGTTATGTAATATCTTAGTTCAGGTATATCAAGGCATTTAAACGTAGGGCTGGGCATAGTTTGGGGAAAAACCAAAATCCAAACCGAAATCCGAACTTTTTGGATTTTCGGATTACGGATTACATTCTGGATTAACTTTTAAAAATTTCGGATTAAAATTTGGAATCCGTATTTTTTCATACCTTATGTTTATCCTTAACGATTAGACATAAGCCCATATACCTAATACTAAATTCAATAGCCTAGTAAATTAGTCAGTATGGCATATTAGGCTAATGAATAGTGCAAATTGACATGAATCTGACCGTGTTTTTTTCATTTGAAGAGTTGTGACACTGGGTCCTTAAGAAAGAATATTAATTGATTGTAAATAGCATTGAGTTTTTATGGATTGAGCAGAGGTTGACTTGAATATGAACTATTAGTATCTAAGCTGCTCGGACTCGGGTGCGGGTATCCGACACAGATGCAGATCCGAGGGTCGGATTCGGCAAAATCTAAACTTTAAGATACCGGTATACGGGTGGTGGGATTCGGCTCAAAAATTCAAAATTATAAAAATAGAGCTATAAAGATATTCTAAAATTTGAGAGATATTTTGTGGTAAACTTACATGTATGTTCTAGAATTCAATCTTACGTTCTCCAAGATGGGCGTTAAAAAACATAAATTAATAGTCAAATAATCAACATGCTAATAATTAATTTAGAAATTATCCCTATTTTCTATGAGAAAAATATATTGACCCAGAGGAAAAGCTAAAAAGGATAAGTGGGTTGACCGAATCCCACACGATCCCGCACCCGTGTCGTGTCGTGTCAACGCGGGTTCGGCAGCAAAAATGAAGAGTCCGTGCAACTTAAGACTTAGATAGATTTCTTAAACTGCTTGCTTCTTTTCTTATATTCTAATTCGTGATCAGTTTAGGACAAATCTTTTTAATTTTTCCGTTTATCAGTTTCAAGGGCCATGTTACTAAATTGGTCGTCCATGCTGTTGAAAAAACAGTCTTTGTCCTCAAACCTCCTTTTTTGAATTATGATAGTACATCAAACCTTTACTTCACAATAATACATTCATATGAATTCCTTTTTCAATTCAGAAAACTGGAACATTTTTATGCTTATCAATAACACAATTTGGGGATCAAGATGGAGAAGAAGAGAAGGGTTGTGGATGACAGGTTGAGAATCAAGTGGGGGAGTTTGACCATGGCTAGTTCAAAGGAGATGGGGGAGAGGTTGATGGCCAAGGGGGCATGGGGGAGTAGTGGGGACATGACCGGTCATGGTGGTGGCTAGAGAAGTGTTAGGGGTCTCGCGGGGTAGCCGTGATGGGCGTCGAGGGGACTGGTGGTGGAATGATAAAGTTCAAGAGAAGGTGAATGCAAAGAAAGTGGCGTATGAGAAATTGGTAGAAAGCAAGTATGAGGTGGAGAAGTGGATGAATAGGGAACTGTATAAGGTGGAGAGGAAGGAGGCTATGTTGGCGGTCACGGCGACGAAAACAGCGGCTTTTGAACGCATATACGTGGAATTAGAGGAAAAATGAGGGGATAAGAAGTTGTACATACTAGCCAAGGTGAGGGAGCGGAGGGCCCGCGACTTAGATCACATGAAGTGCATCAAGGACAAGGACGGCAAAGTACTGGTGGAGGACGCGCATATTAGGCAGAGGTGGCAGTCTTACTTCCATAAACTCTTGAACGAAAAAGGAGATAGAGATATTGTGCTGGGAGATCTGGAGCAATCTGGTAGGTACCGGGACTTGGGTATTGTAGAAGCATCAAGATTGAGGAGGTTAAGGGTGTTGTTCGCAGGATGCGTGGGGGACGAGCGACCGGGCCGGATGAGATCCCAGTTGAATTTTGGAAGAGCATAGGCAGGGCAGGCTTGGAGTAGCTGACTAAGTTATTGAACATAATTTTTAAGACGGCGAGAATGCCCGAAGAATGGAGGTGGAGTACAATGGTTCCTTTGTACAAGAACAAATGTGATATCCAGAGTTGCAACAACCATAGAGGTATCAAGCTGCTGAGCCACACTATGAAAGTTTGGGAAATGATCATGGTGATTAAGGTGAGAAGAGACGTGTCTATTTCCGAGAACCAGTTTGGATTCATGCCGGGACGTTCGACTACAGAAGTCATTCATCTTATTAGGTTGGTGGAGCTGTATAGGGAGAGGAAGAGAGACCTACATATGATTTTCATCGACCTCTAGAAGGCATACGATAAAGTCCTTAGGGAGGTTCTTTGGAGATTGGAGGCTAAAGGTGCGATTAAGGATATGTATGATGGAGCTAAAATCAGGGTACGGATTGTGGGAGGAGACTCGGAGCACTTTCTTGTGATGATGGGGTGGCACCAAGGATCAGCTCTTAGCCCATTCTTATTTGCCTTGGTGATGGATGGACTGACGCGACAAATTCAAGGGGAAGTGCCATGGTGTATGTTATTCGCATAATACATAGTCCTGATTGATGAGGCTCGCAGCGGGGTGAACGCTAAGCTGGAGGTTTGGAGACAGACTCTGGAATCTAAAGGGTTCAGGCAGAGTAGGACCAAGACAGAGTATTTGGAGTGCAGTGCAAGTTCGCAGTGCAAGTTCAACGATCGGGAGACAGGCGTGGATGTGAGGCTTGAGGCTCAGGTCATTCCAAAAAAAGGAAGCTTCAAGTACCTCAGGTCTATCATCCAAGGGAATGGAGAGATTGATGACGATATCACACATCGTATTGACAGCATATTGGGGCAGAGTGGATGAAATGGAGGCTTGCATCTGGAGTCTTGTGTGACAAAGAGGTGCCACCAAAACTAAAAGACAGGTTTTATAGGTTGGTGATTAGACCGACTATGTTGTATGGGGCGGAGTGTTGACCAGTCAAGACGTCGCACACCCAAAGGATAAGAGTGGCGGAGATGAGGATGCTCAGATGGATGTGTGGGCATACGAGGGACATGATTAGAAATGATGATATCCGAGGCAGAGTGGGAATGGCCTCGGTGGAAGACAAGATGCGGGAAGCGAGGTTAAGATGGTTTGGACATGTGCAGAGGAGAGACACAAATGCCCAGTGCGGAGGTGTGAGAGGTTGGCTATGGATGGGTTCAGGAAGGGGTAGAGGTAGGCTGAAAAAATATTTGGGAGAGGTGATTACTGAGGGAGTTGTGGAGGACACATATTAGGGTAGATGAGTAGTAGGTAGTCGAGCATAGTCCTACTTACACTTACAAACTTGTAGTTGTGGTGTTATTACTGTAGGCATGCTTAGCATATCATACGAATAGGCGTAGTATTGTTTTATAGTCTTCTCTAGTTTTATTTCTTTTGCTATGCGTTCTTTAATGTATTTGGTTTATCTTATTTATCTGCTTTAGTTACTGCTTCTCTTTCAGGATGCGATATCATGGCGTATTCGCGTTTGCTATCAGCATTTTCTTCCTGCTTGCTGCTTTAAGTTTTTGACCGGGTCTAACTGTTTTTTGCTTTGCTTGTCCTGAGTCGAGGGTCTCTCGGAAACAACCGATCTACCTACCAAGGTAGAGGTAAAGTCTGTGTACATTCTACCCTCCCCACACCCCACGTTGTGGGATTTCACTGGGTATGTTGTTGTTATCGATAACACAATTAACAGTTAGTACACTATTCCACAGCGATTTCTTCAGTTCTTCTACCCTTAACTTGAATTTGACAGTAGCTTCTTATTAATTTTGGAAGCTAGCTTTGATAGAGAGCTGCTATACGGTAACATGTCGATGTTGTCTATTTTAGCATATTTCAGAATTATTAGTGTTCCTCAAGTCTAAAAGAAGGAAATGTCCATTACACATAACTTGCATTTCATCTGCTTTTCTTTGTAATGGTGGAGTGGCAAACTCTGTTATTGAAACCAAGACTCTAGGGTTTCTTATTCCATGGGAAATGTTTTACTCTTTTGCTGGATTTTGGAAGATGCCCAAAACCTATAAAATTATGGATTTCTTTGACTGAGCCCATGACACGAGGGGTTGGTAAAGTAGGTCTGCACATATCAATGTTCCTGTCTCGATTTCTGCAGCATTTTGGCCAGCTATTATTCGCTTATATGTTTGCCTAAAATATAAAATTGACTTTCCTAGTTTCATTCTTTCAGTTGATTTCGCGAACACCTCCCATGACATCTTCCATTGGGCCTGGAAACAATGGAAAGATACCCTTGAAAAAGCCTACTATCGGGAAGAAGAAGCCTCTCGATACACAAGGTTTCTCATCTCCACCTTCAGGGTACACACTTTCTATAGCACTTGGTGACGATTTACTGATGAAGCACCATTAGTTCTTCGCAATTTTGACATAAGGTTGTCTTGTTTTTATCGCTGTATCGTTCACAGAAAGAAACAAAAGGTATCTGGAGCCTTTGTAGATCAGAGCATTGAACAACTTAATGATGTCACGGCTGTTAGTGGAGTTAATCTGAGGGTAATACCTTCTTTGTCCAGAGAAAATCATTTTTAATCACTAAGCAAGTTATTGGATGTGGATATTAAAAAGTAGGGAAAATGGCCAAAAATACCCTGAACTATTCAGAATAGGTCAAATTTACCCTCTGTTACGTTTTTGGCTCAACATTTCCCTCCAACTAGCCAACTAGCTCAAAAATACATTTTCTACTAAAGGGTGCTCCAAAACAAGTGGAAATGGGCCAATTTTGCCCTCTATTTGAAGTTCGGTACAAGTTATCTTAATTATAAAGACTGAGCAAAAACTTATATTGGAGATTATGAGATTACTTTGGCTATTTTAAATGACAATTTTTATTTAATGCCAAATTTATGTTTTATATAAAGTTTAATTACCAGCATTTATTTTTCAACTAAATATTTTTATTCTACTGTTTCCTTTTATAACTATTATACCAGCCTTCGACTGAAACTTGGGATGACTTAATGTTATGATAAATAATATAGCATACCAAGGTATAATTGAATTTGATTTCTTTTATCATATCATTCTTAGTAGGAAGGGTATTTGTGAGCTATTTGGCTAGTTGGAGGGCATTTTTGAGCCAAAACGGAACGGCAAGGGTATTTTTGAGTAAAAAACACAACGGAGAGTAAAATATTGACCTATTTTGAATAGTTCAGGGGTGTTTTGTCCCTTTACCCTAGAATGTATGACCTACAAACTGCTATTGATATGTAATGCTCAAAACAGCAGGAGGAAGAACAACTATTTTCTGGGCCTAGGGAAGACAGTCGAGTTTCTGAAGCATCTCGGCGAGCTGTGCTAGAAGAAGAGGAAAGACTGATTTTGCAAAAAAATCCACTTCAAAGGAAATTGAATGGAATCAGTTAAATTCCTCTGTTTAATTCTTCAGTCCTTTGTATATGCTACTTGATGTTGTAATTTTAGATGATAGATCGAAATCTGATGTTTTGTTTCCCCTACTTCACTCTGTGTTTCCAACAGTGGCAAAATGTGGTTTAAAGAACATGAGCAGCGATGTAGAAAGATGCATATCGTTGGTGAGATTTTATCTCCTTGTTTTTGTTGTCTTAATTTGTGTTGCAATATTCTTGACTACTGTATGTTTCACTTTCAGAGTGTGGAGGATAGGATGCGTGGACTTATAAGTAGTCTCATCAGAATATCGAAACAGGTTAACTTTCTACCCCATCTTTGGAAAAAATCTAATTACAAAATGTCAATAAAGATAATGCTTTTTTCCCCTGTTACATGTGAAAACGTTTGAATATAGGATTTCTAACAGAATCTGAGATGGAGTTCCATTTATTTTTCCAGAGGATCAGCATTGAGAAGTCAAAGCATAGAACAGTTGTCACCTCAGATGTTCGTAAACAAATCATGGCATTGAACCGCAAAGTTCGGGGAGAATGGGAAAACCAGGCAGAGGCAGAAAAACTCCAAAAGGCAAATGAAGTGAGTTAATCTTGTTTCCGCTGGGTGGTCAATTCAACTAACTTTGTCCTAGTTAGCGTTCATTTACAAGATCTGTAATTTTGATGACCTGTATATCAGCTGGAGGGTACTGTTGGAGATGATGGTGATAAGGAGAAGGATGAAGGTTGCATAAAGTCAGTGAAGGTACTTGCTCATTGGACACCTTTTTTGTATTTTATGGATAGTTGTAAGATCAGCTAAGGGGCCGTTTGGTTTGAGTTGTAGGACATATAATCCCCACATAAAATCAACATAAATTTATACTATGTTTGGTTTGGATTTAAGGAGAATTAATCTCCACATAGAAATGAACATTTATTAATACAACGTTTCGTTGCTCCTTTTTGTTCTCCTCATAAATAATACCGGCATAAGTTATGCGGAAATCTATGTATTATTTTATGCCAGATAGAATATGGAATAAGAATGCGGGTATTTGTAATAAATGGATTAAAATGCTAAAACGACCAAACTAACCCTCTAATAATAAGAATATTTTTATTTGCTTAAAAAGTGAAGCGACTGGGCGTATTGTATGTGCCAATTGTCATTTAGCTAATAAGCCTGTGGAGATTGAGGTTCCACAAGCGGTACTTCTTGATACTGTATTTGAAGCAGTTGTTCGAATTACTTATGATATGCAACTGAAACATGTTCTTGCTCCCGAAAAGGAATCTATTGATTCTCTCCCAATTGGTTGGACCGTAGGTGCGATGATTTACTTCGCGGGTGAGGTCTCTGGTTCAAGTCTAGGATGGCCCAGCCGGGCCAGGAAAAAGAATAGAAGAAACATCTGACTACTTCATGCATATTCCACTTGGCTCGGGGGATATAGCTCAGTTGGTAGAGCTCGGCTCTTGCAATTGGGTCGCAACAAATAAATATTTTAAATTATGCGTTGTATACTAATATGTAACATATCAAACTAAACAAGAAATCATCCTTGCATTACTAATCCTTCTACTACAATCCCTCCGTTGCTAATCCCCGCATTATAATCCCTGCCTAATTTGTCTCTAAACCAAATGACCCCTAAGGGTATCTAAGGTCATTTCTCTCAAGATATTGAAAGTTCTTCTAAGAAGAACCTTACAATTAGTCGTCCCAACTTTTGGATCTTTGCAGGTGAACAAGGAAGAGGATGACAAGATGCGGAAAACAGCTGCAAATGTTGCTGCTCGAGCTGCGGTTGGAGGAGATGACATGTTGTCAAAGTGGCAATTAATGGCTGAACAGGCCAGGCAGAAGCGTGAAGGGGGACTTGACGTGGCATCTCTTTCACAGCCTGGTAAAGATGTGAACCGGAGATCTTTATCAACTCCCACAAGAAATCTGAGGGACCATCAGGAAGCTTTAAAGAGGATCCAGTCAACTTCCTCTATTCCACCTGGTATGTATGAATTTCTGGTGGCATGAGCTTCCACCATTCTACTACCTTAGGGTTTTCCTTACCTTTATGTTATCTCATTATTCTATCCTCAAAAGTAAAATATAATTATTGAAATGGTATATGATACTAGATTTCATTGATGATCAAGAACTGCTAACTAGTTTTTTTTTTCCGGGTAAGAACTACTAACTACACCCGATGTGGTCTGCCTTTCCCAACCGCTCTTGCGTAGCGGGATGCATCAGGCTGCTATATTTTAAGGGTGATCTTGTTTAGGGTGTTTCTCAGGTTTAGGCTGTTATTACTATCCTGCTACTTTTTCATTGAGAAAGACCATTAGCTTTAATAATCTTTGACAATATGGAATATCTTTATCGACATGTTATTCTGTGTAGGTGCTGTTAGAAGAGTTGGGAGAAATCAAGTTCCTCGCTGTATTACTGTCAAAGATGTGATTGCTGTTCTTGAAAGCGAGCCTCAAATGTCCAAGTCTACAGTGATATACCGCTTATATGAGAAAATACGGTGTGATGCTCCAGCTGAATTATCTTGATTCTCTGGCAGTAGCCGAGTTCAATCTCTTTCCCAAATTAGAACACACACAGGTCGTTCAATAAGTTTGAATGATTGTATATTTGTCTTAGAAATAGACCCTTAGATTACATCTAACACTGATCCCTTGTTAATGACTCGCTGATCTAATATGACGTGCTGTAGTCATGGGGGATTTGTTCTTATGTAAAAAGTAGCAGGAATCCATCCGATACATTGGAGCTTTTAAGAATGGTTAGGTTGAGATTGTTTGCTGTTTATATTTCTTATGCTACGTAAATATAGCAGTAATTCATCGGAAATTTTGGTTTTGGTGGGGGATTTGGGGGGGGGGGGGGGGGGGGTGTTTGTGGTTCAACCAAATCAAGGTGAGCATATGTTAAGTTGTAAGACAATTTTTCTGGAGGTTCTTTCTTCCAAAAGTAAAAGAAACTAAAATCTAATATCGTAACTTGCAAGTGTGATGAAAAAGTTGCCAAAAAATCAACTTATTTTGGATTTTTTTTGCCAGAATTATCTTTTTCCAGGGAAAATACTTTTCCCAAAAAGGGATAATTATCTCAACTCGTATAAGAGACCAAAAAGGAGGTTTGCGAACCTAAAGTCTTCTTGGCCGTTCGGAAGAGCAATTAATTTGAAGGGAATATGCTCGGCATCGAATACAGGATTGATCATCAACTTCAAAACCATTTGAATGCATGATGTGTTGTCTTTGAATAGTGTGACATAATAACCAATAATTAATCATTCTCTTGGTAAAGAAGCCTCATGAGATCTTTCCAAAGGGTCCAGTAAGTAGCACATTAACGTACATATCAAACTTCTCATCACTCCCCTCGTAGTCTATTTAAGTATCAAATGGCGGAATACATTTCATTTTATAGGGAACGGATTGGAGACATTTTTGTAAGACTTCTATCTTGTCCATTCCACCATTCCCAGACCCCACATTGTGAGATTTCACTAGGTATATTGTTGTTGTTCTACATCACTTTTCTTAATTTAGGTAGCAAAGGCTAGTGGTCTTCGTGCGGATTAACTAATTTTAACTTAAAGAGTTTATTACCCTAAAATTCACCAATAGAATATATATATATATATAGTAAATAGCACACATCTTATATATTTATTGGATTGATATAAATATAAAAAAAATGTATTATTTTCTTAGACCAACATATAAAGAATGAAAAAGAAAAGGGAGAAGGCCACATAATACCCATGGTGTTGACACGAGTGGTAATTGTCAAAATACACCCAGTGGATGGCTATAGTCCACTGAAATGAGAGTCAAAGAATATAATTCCGAGAAACTACAAAACAAAAGTCATAGGCACAAAGGATCATCATTTGACAATGAATGCACGTGAAGAGCTTTATAGTTGCTATTAGTTTGTCATCATCGAAAAGGAAAATTTGTTAAGCTTATCAGTTGGATTCAAATTTTGATGATTAACAAATCATGTATAAGATAATGAACAATCATCCACATCCACACGAACCAAGTCCTTAAAATGTCAAAAACAAATTGGTTAAGCTATCTACAAGATTGAAGCAATATTATGCACACATCGCAAGAACCAGGTTCTTCACACGTCTCTTAAAGAAACTGAATAAGCTGTCTATACGGTCACAAATGTATCACACATACATTGAAATAACCATATTCCTCAACGAAAGAATCATATGTTACGACCGCTTCTAAACTCGGTTAAAAACATTCCACAACTTGACTTTTTCTGGAGGGATAAATTTAAAAAGGCGGCACCTAATTGTCAAAGGTAATTAGGGAATCTAATTTATCTTAATGTGACTAAGTTAACCATATATTCTTAGGTAAGGATTCTGGTTATCCTAAAAGAAAGGGGTTAGACATTCTTTAAGATCTGTTGAAATGGTTAACCGGCCAAACTTAAATTAATTAATTAAGGCTATGTGTTAAGTATTAAGCATAAATAATCAATCATTTCAGTTGCTTTATAAGTATTTATGAATATAACTCACCACTAGGTATTCTATGTAAACTAGCAACGATTTGCCCATGCAGAAGCATTAACGGAGTGCCACCAAATTAATGGTATAAACTAAGATATTATTACAACTTCCAAATTCTTTACTACAAAAATAAGAGTTACCAAAACTTAATATATCTCCAAAAAGTTGATAGAAGTCCATCTCCGATCCTCTCGAGTTTTCTGCCATTTGAACTCTCAATTCATACACCATTGGAAAAACATTAGGTGAACTCTCAAATTGTCCGCCATAGGAAACCATTAGGATGAAAACAGTTAAGAACATGGACGGCTCAACACTATCGATGGCCTAAAGCCAAACTTCGATGAGAGGTCTTAATATTTTTATTTAAAGAAAGCTTTATACAATATATAGTTTTTATTTAAAATTAATTTTTCTATCTTTTTGAGATGCAAAGCTATGAATAACCATTTTATAATTGATTTCTTCTAATAATTCTTTTTCAATGGATAATATACCTAATACATCCAATCTCTCTTGAGACATGATTGATCTTAAGTAAGATTTTATCAATTTTAGTTTTGAAAAACTTATTTCCACTAAGGCAACTGTTACAAGAACTGTTAACATTATTCTATAAGCGATATAGGCATTTGGAAAAGAATCAAGTCTCTTTATCTGATTGAGTAAATTGATTAAAGTATTATCATCTACTTGTACTATCTCTCTTAACACTTCTAATTCTAAAAATAAATCTAAACCATCAATATCAGAGCGACTATTATATTTTAAAGAACATTCAAGGTTAAGGCAATGTCTTTTTAAATTCTCATCATCTAGTGATCTCAATCTTTTACTACTAAATAGAAAATCAAAAATATTTTCAAAAGCTACAAATTGTTCAAATCTATTTTGAAGGGAAGAAAGGACTTGGTCTACTATGTATAGAAAGTAATCAACTCTAAAAGATTTCTCAAGAGACATTGTGATTTCCCTTTCTAGTAAGAAGTTGTAGTAAAAAAAAATTCCTTTTAAACAAAAGCTTATACTATAACTATTGTGCTATAAAATGAGGCCTTCAAAGTTGAAGCTCTAAAGCCCAAGCTTCAACAGCTTTACCCAAAGGTCACCCTGATTGAGAGGATACATGGAATTTGAAAGCTCACGTCCACGGGATTAACTTGACTATCAGTAATATTGTAAATGTAGGAACTACCAGCAAGAGGCTGGTTCAAAAGATTTAGTGATGAAAAAGTAGGAAGCATAAGGCCACTGTTGGGATCGGTATTCCGAATTCGAGTGAGGAATGGAAACTCCTAAATTACGTAAAATGAATACACAATGTTTTTGGCCAAACAGAAAAAGATGAGCCTTTTCATAATAACACACACCTATTTATATACATAATTAATAGATACCCACTACTACCACTATGCTATAAGTGGAGGATTAATTTCACATGACCTAATAATCTGCCCACTAATTAACAACTAACAACACCCACTAATTAACAATACAAAAATACTGCATTAACCTAACTACTACTACTGCCACTAATTACCATTGCCTAATTAAAGGACAATTAAAGCTGAAAATCTTTTACCCAACTTGGGGCTTATTTAGTTCGTTTGGGCCTCTTGCTTGTTCCTTCAGTTGGGCTTGGCCGAAGGGCTGACTTCTGGCCCATAACAATTCCCTCCTCTTCAAAATGGGCCTTGTCCTCAAGGCCCATGAGATTATTAACCGACTGTTTGCTTGAATCGGTACTCTGCTCCTCTTCCTCGATGTGTTCTAACAAATGAGGGTGAGCATCTTCCATAACTTCTCTCGATTCCCACGTCCGGTCGGCCACTGTAGAATTTTCCCAGTGAACCAAGACTTGAACTTTCTTTCTTCCTTCCTTCCAAACTGTGCGCTCATCGATGATTGCTACAGGCTTGAGGTACAATTGCTCATCCTCGGTGATGCTTGGTAAATTTGCACTTGTGGCGGTTGCGTTTCCTAAGTGAGGTTTGAGGAGGGAGACATGAAAAACTGGGTGAATGCGACACCCATTTGGGAGGTCAAGCTCATATGTCATTGCGCCGATCTTCCGCAACACTCGAAAAGGCCCATAATACTTTTTTGAGAGCTTTGCGGAGTTGGGGCGGTGTAGATTCACTTGCCTATAGGCACGTAGTTTAACATAAACCCATTCTCTCACTGAAAATTCCTTTGCCATGCGCTTTCTGTTCGCTTGGGCTTCCATTTGTTGTCGGGTTTTATAGAGAGATTTCTTAAGTTTGGATAGGAAGGTATTTCTATAGATGAGAGTTGAGTCGATGGTTTTATTTTGGGAGTTCCCAGGTATATATGGAGTTGTTGTTGGTGGGGGTCGGTCGTACATGGCTTGGAAAGGGGTAGTTTTGATGGCTGTGTGGTGGCTGGTGTTATACCAATACTCTGTGAGAGCTAAGTACATGGTCCAATTGCGGGGTTCGTCACTGACATAGCAACGTAGCTAAGTCTGGAGGCTGTAATTTACGACTTCAGTTTGCCCGTCCGTCTCCGGATGATATGCGTTGCTGTAAGCTAATTTAGTGCTTAATTGTGAGAAGAGTTCTTGCCAAATTTTTCTTAGAAACAACAGGTCTCGATCCGAAACTATGGTTTTGGGTAATCCATGAAGTTTGTAAATGTCAGTAAGGAATACAGAGGCTAGGTATGAAGCGGTGTATTTTGTGGGTAGTGCTATAAAATGGGCGAATTTGGTTAATCTGTCAACAATCACCCAAACTGCAGTTTTGCCTGATGACAGGGGAAGGTGGGTTATGAAATCCATACTTATGTCTTCCCACACTTGATTTGGTACGGGAAGGAGTTGGAGCAAGCCATAGGGATTTTTGGTTCACTGCCTTGTTCTGTTGGTAAATGGAACAGTTGCACACAAATTGCTCAGTTTTCTTTCTCATTGCCAACCACACAAAAGCAGCCGATATGCGACTCAGAGCTGCCTTAACTCCCAAATGGCCACCACAGGGGGAAGAATGATAGTCTTCTATTAATTGTGTTTTTAGTCCTATTTCATCAGGTACATACAACTTCGTATCGAGAAAGACCAGACCATCATGTACCTTAAATTTTTCATTGACCTTTGCTTCTTTTGTGAATTTGAACAGGAACTCAGCTCCGATTTTAGAGGTGGCATAGAAGTCCTTCAACTGCATGGTCCAGGAAATAGTGGGTCCTGAAATAGCAGTGAATTAGGGCTGCTCCATCCTTGACAAAGCATCGGCAACTTGGTTCTCCTTCCCTGGCTTGTATAGTATTTCATACTCAAACCCGATCAATTTAGTGAGCCACTTTTATTGTTCTGGCGTTTGGATTACTTGAGACAGTAAGTTTCGGATGCTCTTGTGATCCATATAAATGATAAACTTTCTTTCAGGAAAATAATTCCTCAATTTTTTTTCTGTTTCAGTAATCGCGTAGAGTTCTCTTGTGTAGGTGGAGGTTGATTGCATACGCGATACTAGTTTCTTTCTGGAAAAGGCCAAAGGGTGATCCGATTGTGACAAGACCGCACCAATGGAAATTCCTCTAGCGTCCGTCGTGACTTCGAATTCTTTATCAAAGTCGGGTAGAGCAAGAACTGGAAGGGTGGTCATGCATTTTTTCAATTTCCTGAATGCTTCAGTGGACTTGATACTCCATGTAAATTCCCTTTTTTTAACAAGTCAGTGAGGGGTGAAGCAAGAGTTGCATAATTCCGCATAAACTGTCGGTAATAACCAGTAGGGCCTAGGAAGCCCCGTAAGGCAGTAATAGTGAAAGGGGTTGTGGATATCATTCAGAAATGGAACAGTCGAGTGATGTGAGGTCTTGAGACTTTAGCTCGAGATAGGTTTCACGTAGGTTCTGATAGGGGCTCTACTAGGCCACTTCAGTAGGAGTTGTCGAGTTCAGCTGTTAGTAAGTAAGATTCGTCTTCCCTGTAGCTTCCTGGTCAGCTAGTAAGTATGTTTTGCAGAGTTATGTACAGTATGGGTAGGTCAGGGCCCTACCTCGACCATATGGTAGTTTAGTTACTCGTAGAGGCTCACAGACTTGTCTGGTATGTACAGTTGTTGATGCATAGCCTTGTCGGCTAAGTTGTATTTTATTGAACCATGTTATGACCTTGTCGGTCCTGTTATGTATACATGTTGGGCTAGTCCCTCTTGTTCATTACGGTTGTTGAGTTATATCCCGGTACGCCCTTGTTGGCTGGAAGTTCTATTCGTATAGAAGTCTTATGATCATAGTGTTACGCTCGGGCCAGCAGGGCACCGGGTGCTGGTCCCCTAGTTTGCGGTGTGAAAAACTTAGTATCAGAGAAGGCCAGTCCTAGAGAGTCTATGAACCCTGTCTATTAGAGTCTTGTTTATGGGTGTGTTGTGCACCATACTTATAAACAAGAGGATGCCAAACATTTAGGGATGTTTGCTATTCTTTTACTTCCTAGATTGTGCTATAGAGCTTAGTTACATGATTTTGAGTCTAATTCGTGCTCTAATTCCCTTTTCAGTAATCATGCCAGTTACTACAAGAGCTACCGCTAGTTATCGAGCCAGTGCTGATAGGGGTGAAGGTACCAATAATGCTCCGCCCAGCCTAGTTAATAGAGTTGAAGCTCACAGAGAGTCGTACTCCCACGTATCACCTGTCCCACCTACTCAAGAGGAGATTAGAGGAGATGCAATTCCTCCAGCTCCTCAGGACATTGTAACTCCAGTTCTACAGAATCCGATTCCCCTAGTTCCTCCACTCGAGTCTTATGAGAAAGGAGTGGAAAATGTCGTGCAGTTATCAACACATATAGTGGCTACACAACAATGTCAAATAAAGGCTTCTACAGGCGTTGGGTCTTTTGATGGTATTGGAAGCTATAAGACTCAAGAATTTCTCGGGTTGAGTCTGCTAGTATTTACTAGGATTGATTCAAATCAGGACCCCCAAGACTTTATTGAACAAATGTTGTGTGTATTACGGGTGATACATGCTTCAGAGATGGAGGCGACAGAGTTGGCCTCTTTCAGGTTATGAGATATGGTTGTTTTCTGTTATGAGGTCTGGGAGCAGTCTTGAGGACCAGATGCACCTCCAGCTGTGTGGGAGGAGTTTTCTGAAGCCTTCCTTGATCATTACTTTCCATTAGAGGTACGAGAGGCTAAAGTGGAGCAATTTTTAAATCTCAAATAGAAGGGGCAAGAGTGTAATGAAATATAGTATGCAATTCGAATCTCTTGCTAGATATGCTCCAAATATTATGGACACGATGAGGTTCGAATTCATCGGTGTGTAACGGGTTTGGATCCGCATCTGATTGGAGAATGTATGACAACCTTGCTGAATAGAGATATGTATATTGCTAGAATACAAGTATATGCTCAAGGTGTTGAGGACTGCAAGTAGCAGCTTCAAGAGGATAGAAGTACAAAGAGGGAATTGACTAAGAGGGCTAGGTCAGTCGGTTCGTTCAGAGAGGCATCAGGTAGCTCTAGGATGCGATTTCCTAGTCATCCTCTATTTGACATTAGTTCTCCATCTTATTTATAAGAGTCTAAATATGATAAACAGACTCAGTTTGGGCAAGGGCAGAGTTCGAGAGCTTCGGGTTTCCAGGAGTAAGAGAGTTTGTGTAAGATGAGACCACTATTGCCGCCTTGTACCGATATGTGTTAGGTGCGGTAATCCTAGGCATTATATACGCCAGTGTGTGAGTAAAGGTAGATGTGATGTAGCTGAACCGACAGGATCGAAAACAACCTCTGCATCGAGTGTACATCCACAGAGTGATGGGCCACAGACCTCAACAGGTAGAGGCTGAGGCCGAGAAGGAGTCTCTGGTTCAGGCGGTGCTCAGAACCGCATCTATGCTTTATCAGGTCATCAAGACTTAGAGTCATCTCCGGATGTCGTTACAGGTATACTATCTGTCTTCACCTATGATGTTTATGCACTGATAGATCCATGCTCCAATTTGTCCTATGTAATGCCCTTTGTTGCTAGCAAATTTGGATTTAAACCAGAATTGTTGTCTAAGCCATACGAAGTAGCTACACCAATTGGTGAGACAATTATAGCACGATGAATTTACAAGAATTGTGTCGTAACAATTTGTAATCGCCTTTGGCTAATCTAGCCGAATTACCTATAGTCGAGTTTGACGTCATTATGGGCATCAATTGGCTGGCCTCTTATTATAAAAATGTCGATTGCCGAACAAAGATTGTTAAGTTCAATTTTCTAGGTGAGCCGACCCTTGAGTGGAAAGGCAACTCTGCTACGCCTAAAGGCAGGTTTATTTCGTACCTGAAGGCTAGGAAAATGATTTCCAAGGGATATATTTATCATTTTGTTCGAATCAGGGATGCAGATGCAGAGCCTATGACCCTTTAGTCTCTCCCTGTAGTTAATGAGATTCTTGATGTATTTCTAGATGATCTCCGGGCATCCATCTAGAGCGGGAGGTTGAGTTCACTATTGATGTACTTCTAGATATGCAGCCGATATCTATCCCTTCTTATCGAATGGATGCGGCCGAGCTGAGGGAGTTGAAGGATCAATTAAAAGATTTACTATAAAGAGGTTTTATAAGGCCTGGCACTTTGCCATGGGGTGCGCCAGTATTGTTTGTTCGCAAGAAGGATGGTTCCATAAGAATGTGTATCGATTATAGGCAATTTAATAAGGTTACTATCAAGAATAAGTATCCACTTCCAAGAATCAATGATTTATTCGATCAGTTGCACGAGCTAAGTATTTATCAAAGATTGACTTAAGATCCACAAGTTAAGGGTAAAGGAGAAAGATCACCCGAAGGCAGCTTTTCGAAACATGTATGGTCATTTTGAGTTTCGGGTGATGTCTTTTGGAATCACTAATGCGCCAACGGCCTTGATGGATTTAATGAATCCAGTCTTCAAGCCATTCTTGGATATCAACCTTATCGTGTTTATTAACGATATTTTTGTGACTTGCGAACTGAGGCAGACCATGTAGATCATCTCCGAGCTGTGTTACAAATGCTCCAATACCGTAAGTTGTATGCTAAGTTTTCCAAATACGAATTCTGGTTAAACTCTGTCGCCTTTTTGGGCAATATTGTCTCATCAGAAGGTATTAAGGTAGATCATCAAAAGATTGAAGTCATAAAGAATTAGCTGAGGCCCATAACTCCTACTGAAGTACGTATCTTCTTGGGCTTAGCTGGATATTATCGAAGATTCATGGAGGGTTTTTCTTCTATATCCGCACCTATGACTAATCTCACTCACAAGACAGTTAAGTTTCAGTGGATAGATGCGTGTGAGCATAATTTTCAGGATGAAAAATAGGTTAACATCTACACCTGTGTTAGCTCTGCCCGAAGGCATCGATGGGTATGTGGTTTACTGTGATGCTTCCAGAGTCGGCCTAAGGTATGTTCTGATGCAACACATGAAAGTTATATCATACGCTTCGAGGTAGTTAAGAAAACACGAGGTAAACTATCCAACTCATGATCTGGAGTTAGCAGTGGTAATTTTTTCCCTGAAGATATGACATCATTATTTATATAGAGTCCACGTTCACATATTCACCGTTTCTGCCAAAAGATGCTGAATTTAAGGTAAAAAATATGGTTGGAATTATTAAAGATTATGATGATTTCATTTTATACCACCCCGACAAAGCGAATGTCATAGTTGATGCCTTAAGCCGTAAGTCTATGGAGAATCTGGATGGTGTTGAAGCTAACAAACTGGAAATGACCAAAGAACTATGTCGCCTAGCCAGTTTAAATGTGCGACTTATAGACATAGATGATGGAGGAACGGTGGTGCAGAATACCACAGAATCATCCTTAATAGAAGAAGTGAAAGCAAAATAGTTTGATGACCCCGAGTTGGTCCGAATGAAAGAGGAGATTACCTTGTAGAAGAAGTTGATAATGGAACATACAGGAGACATATTCCTTAGATATCAAGGTCAACTATGTGTACCATGCGTAGGAGGACCCCGAGAGCAAATTATGGCTGAGATCCACTAGTCCATGTATTCAATTCATTCTGGCTCGACAAAGATGTACCATGACCTCCGACAGGTTTACTGGTGGAATGATATGAATAAAGATATCGCAACATTTGCAGCTCAATGCCCAAATTGTCAGCAAGTTAAAATCGAGCATCAGAAGCCTGGAGGTTTGCTCTAGCATATTGAGATCCCTACTTGGAAGTGGGAAATGATTAATATGGATTTTATCACTGGTTTACCCCGTTCTTATTGGAAGTTTGATTCCATTTGGGTTATCATCGACAGGCTTACAAAATTGGCCCATGTCCTACCGGTTAGCACTACTTTCTCAGCTGAGGATTATGCCAAGCTGTATATCAAGGAAATATTCTGGTTGCATGGTAATATGGTCTCTATTATATCTGACAGGAGTGCTAAGTTTACGACTCACTTTTGGAGGTCATTTCAGAAAGGTTTAGGCACACAAGTGAATCTTATCACATTTTTCCATCCATAGACCGACGGTCAAGCCGAGCGCACAATCCAGACACTCGAGGACATTCTACGAGCTTGTGTATTGGATTTTAAAGGTAGCTAGGATGATCATTGCACCTTGTCTAGTTTGCTTATAATAATAACCATCATTCTAGCATCAAGATGGCCCCATACTAGGCCTTGTATGAGAGAAAATATAGATCCCCATTTGGCTGGTTTGAAGTGGCTAAAGTCGAGTTACTAGGTCCTATTTTGGTCCAACAAGCAATGGAGAAGGTAAAGTTAATCTAAGAGCGCTTATTGACTGCCCATAGTCTATATAAATATTATTTAGATGTTCGATGCTGCGATTTAGAATTTACAATTGGCGATTGGGTATTTTTAAAGGTTTCTCCAATAAAGGAGTTATGAGGTTTGGTAAGAAAGGGAAACTTAGCCCCAGATATGTCGGACCATATAAGATCATTCGCAGGATAGGCCGAGTGGCTTATGAGCTTGAACTACCCTCAGAATTGGAAGCAGCTCCCCGATATTTCATGTGTCTATATTGCGTAAGTGCATAGGAGATCCCTCCCGTATTACTCTAATAGAGGATGTGCAGATCACCGAAGATATAACCGATGAAGAGACTCCAGTATCTATTTTATATCGGCAAGTTCGGAAGTTGAGAACTTAGGAAATTGCCCCCGTTATAGTGCAATGGAGAAATAACAATATAGAAGAGATGACTTGGGAGGCCGAAGAAGATATACGATCCAAATATATTTACTTGTTTCAATGTTCAAGTGTTAAAGTTGAGACAGATATGGCAGGTGCAACTCAGAGTACGACAGAGGATAATTGAGGTGAGTTAAGGCTAACTTTCTTTGATTTTGATATATACAGATGGTCCCGTGAGGCCTAGTTAATGTTGTTTCGTATTGTGTTGCCCTGTGTGGCACTGGATATATGTTTGGGTTATTTAACAGGTTTTGGATAGTCCTGTTTATAAAGGAAACTCAGCCAAAATTTTTAGAACCCTCGAGAGTTAAGAATATCTTCAACATTCACGGACGAATGTTCCTAAGGGGGGAAATATGTTACACCCCATAGTTTCGCATTCCGTCGTGTCGTTAATGGATACCGATGTCCCGAGAAGAGGTGATACCTTACGGAAGGGTAATGAATGTTTATAGATTGTTTATGAAAGTTCCGGAGTGTATGGAAGCTAAACGGATCGAAGAAAATATATTTTGATGAAATCGGAAAACCGTGCAATTTGACGGGAAAGTTGACGGACCGTCAACATGTTTGATGGACCATACAAATACAAGTTTGAACCATCAATATGTCTGAGATTTCAGATTTGGATTTGACGGTCCAGATTGATGGACCATTAAAAGTTTGACGGACCGTTAATTCGATCGTCTTTTTGAGGCGGTGTGAAATTTTTGTCAGGTTTAAAGTCGGGTCAACGCGATTGGGACTTATAATCTCTGTGGTTATCATAGGAATCATCTTCTCCATAAAGATTTACGTGATAATCTCTGTGGTTATCATAGGAATCATCTTCTCTGTAAAGAATCAATTTCGGAAACCCTCGGTGATATGATATCTTGATGTTTAGGGGGATTTTGTTGCGTGAAGGTAAGGTTTATCCTCCTCTACCTATATTTGTTATTAGTTAATGGTTTGGAGTTGAAAGGATTTTCATAATCAAAACTCGTAAACCTATGAAAATATTGTAATATAACTTGTGGGCTGTTTTATTTGAGATCTGAGATGGAGTTAATTACCAAACTGATCATTTGTGTTGTGAAACTAAGAAAGAATGTTTCGGAGAATTTTGGAATCAAATTACCTAAGTATCCCTTGTTAAGATATTTAAGAACCTTATGTGCTTAAGGTTATCGATAAGATGCCTAAATGAAGCTTCTCTATAGAATTTGGATTCAATAATAATATCGACCATTTGTTTGCTATAGATAATCATCCCTGAGAAGTACGAGGACTTATAGCTTTGTGGACAAGGTATGTAAGGCTATCCCTTTCTTTCAAAAGTATGAAATCCAAAGAGTTTTTCATTTTCAAAAAGAAACGTTGAAAACTTCATCCTATTGCATATCGTAGTCTCTTGTCGAGAATTGTACACTATTACTCCTACTCTCATGATCATTGCTGTTTGGTTACTAGTTTATCTTATCATAAGTCTTTGGAAAGAAGTATTCCAAAGAGTTAATCGTCAGAATCGACTAAAGGTCATTCCAAAAGTAAAGTCAAAGTGTTATGAGTTTCAAAGAAGCCTTAAGTGCTATTATTACTATATATATGTGATTCACACCGGTGGGCAGCTGTATATGTACATTATACACACTGCGCCGTGCTATAGTCGGTCGGGTAGGCGCTTATATGTGCATCCATACATACACCTCAGAGTATACCTAAGGGTAGTGACATGTTATACACCTTGCACTATAAGTCGAGGGTAGTTTATACAGTAAAGCCTATTCAAACAAGTTTCATTTTAGTTTCAGAGTTTCATTAACCGCTTCGTATGGCATCCAGGTTGCTTTTGCTTTCGTTTACAACTTATCTCTTCATATTGCTTTTATTCCTTTCTTTACAGCTTACAGTTTCATATTGTTATTCATGCTTTACATACTCGGTACATTATTTTATACTGACGTCCCTTTTTCCAGGGGCGCTGTGTGTTGATGTCGTAGGTTCTGATAGGAGCTCTGCTAGGCCACTTCTGTAGGAGCTGTCGAGTTTAATTGTCTGTAAGTAAGATTCGTCTTCCCTAGATCTTCCTGGTCATCTAATGAGTATGTTTTGCAGAGTTATACATTATGGCTAGGTCGGGGCCCTGTCCCAACCATATGGTAGTTTAGTTACTCTTAGAGGCTCATAGACTTATCTGGTATGTACAGTTGTTGATGTATAACCTTGTCAGCTAAGTTGTCTTTTGTTGAACCATATTATGACCTTGTTGGTCCTGTTATGTATATATGTTGGGCTAGTCCCTCTTGTTTAGTATGATTGTTGAGTTATATCCCAGTACATCCTTGTTGTCCAGAAGTTCTATTCATACAGAAGTCTGGTCATCAAAGTGGTACGCTCGGGCCAGCAAGGCACCGGGTGCCGGCCACACCCCTAGTTTGGAGTGTGACACTTTTCTTCTATTTATCTCAATTGGGAGTATGTTTGAGTAGTATATCTATGCCATGTTTCAAATTCAAAGAAATCTAAGAATTGGAGTGTCTCTTATCCTTACATCCTTATGTTCTAGCTGAATCCCTATCCATTACCCCTGTTTACTAGGATTAGATCATTAAGTATGAGCATTTTGTTTAAATGAGGTTTTGAGCCTGTTAGCATTTCCCATAGTGCTCACTATCTACTTGGCTAGTACATGTCTTGCTTAGTCTCATGTTAATTTAAGAAATGCATATCTACTTGCTGGTATTTGGTTTAGGGTGATTTAGTATGCACTTGATTGATATGAGAAGTGAACTGCACCATTACCTGTTGAGCCCAGAGATAAACATGTCTAGATATCCTACCTAACTGTTAAACCATGTTCTTGTGTTCCTTCTTAATCCTTCAATATCTAGAAATTTCCATGTTATCAACATATTTGTGGATTCTAGACTAAGTAGGGCTTAGGTTTTATCTTGTTGTTTGATACTGGTAATGTGTCCTTGATTAATCATGTTGATATTGTGATGACCATTTGTTTGAGCTGTAATGACTTGTCCACTGCCTGAGTTTGATAATATGCAACATGAGATTACAACTTAGATAATTTAGCATAATAAGCATGAAAACTTACCAAGGCAATCCTCCTATTTGGCTACTGTGCTAACTTGTATTCTGAGTGATAAAAATGCATGATTATGAAGTTTAAATTTGAAATCACAGAGAACATGAATTAGCTTAAAAAAATTGTGTGTATATATCTGCCTGTTTTATCTTGTATTTGCATATCTGATATATTCCTTGACATATAGCATGTATACTAACATATATTTAGTATATGAAGTATATATGAGTATATAATTTGTATATATCAGTGCGAGGTTTCGTTTATTTGAAATACTCTGGGGCTTAGACCACACATTTACTTTCTGCGCCTGTGCTTAAGTTGGGGTTAGCCCATTTGCTTTCTTTCTTCATGTTACTGCGTATTGTTTTTGGGCTCTGCTGTATTCAGTATTGTAATTTCGGCCCTGATTATTATTGGACTGCTTTGTGTGTTTAAATTATTTGCATAGTTATGTGATAAGTCTTAGATGCCTTCTAACTTGGGCTTTCCTTTTCCCCTTCTCTTTTGCTTTGCCGATACACAACGAGATGGGCCTTCCTGGGTCTGTCACCTTCTTCAGCTAGTTGGATAAGGCCCAACTAATCCATTTTTTATCGAGTTTGTATGATTGTTGTTGCACATGATGGCCCAACTATGGGTGAAAATAGTAACTGGTGGGCTTAGGTAGGCCACCAGCCTAAACTCATCTCCTTGCCATTCAAAATATATATTGTATTCTATGGATATTTGTATAAATATATACTTTGTATACATTATTGGAATATACAACTTAAGATAGGCAAACCATACTTACATCGTTTAGTTAGAATCATCATAAAAATGAATTTCAAAAAGTGGTTAACTTACATTTTTAAGAAATCAGACGGTTTTGGATTTTGAAGTTAATCGGACAATTTGGTTTTTTAAATCAAATTGAACTGTTTCTTTTTGGGCATATAACTTGACGAACTGGACTAAGGTTAAAATGGACTGTTTTAAGAAGAAAATTGGCATGAATTCTTTGAACGGAAATTTGATTTTTTAAGTTTGTTTCCAAACTGATTCTGGGCCGAATTTAACATATAAAGGATTGGTTTTATGGGCTAAAGCTCAATTGAAAGTTGTTAAACAAAGAACCAAACCCTTTCTTAGACTTGAGTTGAATTATGGGACTTTGGAATAATGTAGACTATGGATCGACTTTGGGAGAAATAGCATGTAAAAGAAAATCTATTTTTATATTGTTTTAAATTCAAAACATGTCATTCCAAATGGATTACACACATTTTAACTTAAAAGATCTTCAAAGTGTATAAGGAATATTGGACAATTTATTGGATGAAATAGTGGAGTTTTACTCAAGTTAATTTTTGAGTGTTCTTAGTTCGAAAATAAATTTACCAAATTACCTCTATACAAATCATTTTTAGGCGGAGCCCTTTGAGTTCTAGATAAATGAATGATATGAAATTTTGTAGTAATTTAATCACTTTTTAAGCAATTTATAAAGCTTAAACATGCTATAGAATCTGAAGGTTAACCGTATTATACGGATCCTTAATACCGGGGTGTCTAACACCTTTTCTGAGGGATCACCAGAACCCTTACCTTGACTTTGGTTTACAAAGGATTTTTCACGGATTTTCTGAATAAACCCTTTTAATTTGGTTTTCCTAATTTACCTATAAATTAGGTGGCGACTCTAAAAAATATTATTCGACTTAGAGCACCAACAACCTCTTAGTAGCTTTTATTCATCCGCACAAAAATGAATCGTAACAGGCGCTCCTCGAGCTCGGTCACACCATTTGAAAAAACCAAGAAACTCTTAGGAAGCCACTAGGCAGAATTTTTGAGAAGATCTAAAAAATACCCTCGCAGAGCCCATTGACCCCAAACTTTCAACTGCGGTAGGATTTTTGAGAGGATTCAAAATTTCCTTCGCAAAATCCGGCATAAGAGTCAGCCGACCCCAAACCTTCAACTGGGGCAGAATTTTTTAGAGGACCTCAAAAATTCCTTTGCAAAATTCGACACAAGATTTTGCCGACATCAATCTCCAACTAGGGCACATATTTTGAGAGAAACTCAAAAATTCCACCAGATAAGATCAGATGTTCTCCGCAAACTGCCATGGACGGCCGGAGCGACTCACTCAAAATACACATGTCATGATGATAAATAAAATATTTACAAGAAAAATCATATTTTATTTTTATGATGAGCAAATGCTTTTGAAAATCTATGATCAACATTTTGAAAAAGTTATTTCATCATAAAGATAAATTCATTTCTCATATCACCGAATCCAAGAGGGGTTAAAGCGGAGAACGCAATCGAGCAAAACAAAGAACGACATGACAGGAGTCGGCGGCACGGATCGACCTCATTTAAACTAACATTTTTTCTCTGAATACAGGTCCCCGATGCCATTAGGAGGACGACCACTTATTTTGCTAACCCGTTTGTTCATGATGAAAAACATGTAAAACGCGGAGTGCCTGCCTGCCATCCACACCAGAATAAATAGAGTTTTCCGAAAGAGCCGCTTTCTTTTCAAACAGCCCGATAAGTCATTTATTCTCTTACAAGATTTCGAGGAGCCGCAGTTCAGGGGCTTGATACAAGTGTCTCCACCTATGTTAGTAAATATGCCCCCCTAAATAGGAAAAAATCATCATTATTTTGCTAGTTTCTTGTTGAAGGCCTAATCACATATGAGAGGATGTCGTTGGAGGGTCCTATCCAAAAGGAGAAGGAGGAGGAGTAAGAGCTAGCTTTAGGGGCGGAATCGAATGATTACGAGATAAAAAATGAGACAAAGGAGAGCACTTAGACAATTCACTTTGAGTACAGGGAAGTCTGTTAGTAGGAATTCCTCAGGGAGTATTATGGTTTTTGCTCCGTCCGCTTAGCGTATGAATTTACTGGAATGTAGATAGACCAAAAGAAGGAATGAAGGAATAGGAATTATAGTACAATTGGAAAAAAGGGCACATGTGGGAACATCTCTACTGACAAACCCACCCAATAGCCAATAGGCCGAAAAAGGTTGCAGTCAATTGCCCTTCCCGTTATCATCAAACAAAAGACTACCATACACGCCGCCGGCAAGCTAACCTCGCCTACCTCATCTATAGGCATTTCTATCCGCCCGCGGTCGTTGAAATAATCAAAAAAAGGAAAGCATGGTACTGGTAGTGGTAAAGCTCATCTTTTCTAAAGCAGCATTCTCCCTTCTATCTATCAACAATGGAATTATGGAACTTTCTCCATTTTACAGAATTCCAATGTTCCTTTCCAACTTTATAGTCAAGCAAGTGGCTTTTAGCCCTTTTTCTTGTGTTGGTGTTCTATATGACCGACATAAGACTCGACTTGTTAGATACTACAGACCGCTATTGGGAAATATCTTCTTGGTCGTCATCAAAGAAGTTGACGTCCGGGGCTTCCTCTTTCCTTTTAAAATAAAAGCGGTGAAGTCCATCCTAAAGTTCCAAACCGCCAGAAAGTGAAGAGAGGTTTATAAGCACCCCGACTTAGGAATCATGACCCACCAAAGAAAAGAAAAAAGTATACCGCGATGCACCTCTCTTTGGTTAAGCTCTTGAAGATGCCTAAGATGACTTTATTTAGAAGCCGCAGATCGGGAGATGGAGAAATTGCAGCGGAAAAGGGACCTCCATAATGCATTGTGACTTCAATATAGGATGTGGAAGCAAAAATCTCAGGTCAATATTGAAAAACTCTTTATACGAAATCGACTTCCTCTTTGCTTAAAAAAAAGGGGGCAAGTCAAGTAAGTAAGCAGTGATCTGAACCAAAGCACAAGCTTTGAAACAGAAAGAAAGATAGAAGGAAAGCAAGAAAGAACTATCTGACTTCGAGTAAGGAGTTGGAGGAAATCAAGGCGCATCTACTTCGTCATCTCAGTCTCTTTTTGTGCAAAGAGGTAGAAAAGATTCCGCCTTTCTAGCCTCGAGTAGTGGTAAACCGTCTCATCTAAAAACTTAGATATCAGAGAGGGAACACTTTTATTTAGTTAATTATGTATTAACAACTTATGTGAAAAATTGTCCTCTAAAAAAGGAAATGTTGAATGAATTGATCGTAAATTATGAGATTTGAAAATCTTTTGCCTTTGAAAGAAGATAAAGGGAATTTTCAACACGTGTTGGATGCACAACTTAGCCGAAGGGGCTAAAAGGATGAAATTCCATAAGGGCGGTACCATCTAGACAAGAGGGATACACATAAGGACGAAACGCCATAAGGCCAGCACCATCTAGCCAAGAGGGATACACATACAAAAATGGACCCGAAAGATAAGGTTTATACTTTTAAAAGTAAATAAAAGTGGAAAAAATTAAATATTTTCTTTTACAAAATTTTGATTATCATGTGTTTAATATATATATATATATATATATATATATATATATATATATATATATATATATTTGTTTAGAGACTGATAAGAAAAAAGAAAAAATGGACGGTTTTGGGACATAAAAAGTTCTCTTCCAAATTGTTGAAATTTGAAGTTTAAATTGTATTTGAAAGGGAAATATTGACAAAGTTTTGTCTTGCATTTTCCAAAAAATTCAAAGGTTTATTTTTGGGCCAGTTCCAACTTAAATGAACTCAAATAAGTGGAATTTCACTAAAACCCCAAGTTTGAGAACGGGGTTCTAAGGATATGGTTGACCATCAAAAAGAGTATATAAAAAGGAAAAATTAACAAAAAACACTTGCATAATATCATGACATATTATTTACAAAAATATATATTATTCAAAGAGACTTTAAGACATATTAGGATAAATACGGTACAACTTTTGGACTATACCTAGTTGGACTCTACTCAACGGAGACTTTGAGTGTCTTAGTCCGAAAAATGAAGTGACTATTTCAAACCTTATATGAACTTTTCCAAATAAAATTCAACTTTTTTCAATAAAATAAAATCTTTTTCGAAAAATTTCAAAACAAAAAATGATATGCTATGACTTTTATTTTTATGAACACTCTTTTAAGCAATTAATCATAATAACACATTGTAACGATCCATCCGATCATTTTTAGATTATGAGCTTTATTTTCCTATTTTATCCTTCCCGTGGTCTCTGTGTGGGGTCTGTGATGTGTGGCAATGGGTGGAACAGATCCCGAGATCCATTTATATGCATTTCAGATGGAAAACTCAAAACTAGAACCTTAGAGTTGGTAGTTTGACTCAAGGTTAACTTTATAGTAGATGGATTTGTTTCTAGGTTCCGTCACTTTCGGTAGCTCCAGAGGGTCATTTATGACTTAGTCGAGTCATTGGTTCACTTCCCGAGATAATCAAAAGTATTTTGTGACCTTATTTGTAATATTTAGATTTTTAATTATTCTAGATGATTCTTTAGAAAAGTATGTCATAGCTCAGTTAAATGGAAAATCCAAGGGTACGAGTGAGTTTGTAGCATTGTTTACCTTAGACGAGCATGTCTATTTTATGTCCACGACTCTGCAGGGGTAGGTGCATCTCTGTGGAGTCGGGTACGCTTTTGTGCTGAGGTGAGGTGTCAAGTGACACCGCCTCAGTAAAGATGATTTGTGCGGGAGCGAGTCCGCGCCAGTGGAGTTGATTCCGCTGGGACATAATTCCTGGATCAAGTGTCCTATTTAATTCTCTAGGTTAGATCACTTTCCCAAAAATAGAAACCCTCGAACCTAGAGTCGACATGAGAGAATTTTCTGAACATTAAGAGTGATTTCATCTTTGGGGTAAGAATTCTATCCTTTATGATTTGATTTTATGTTTCTAAGTCCTTTAATGGTGTTATATTGTTTATGTTATTTGGGGAAGATAAGATATAAGTTCAAGTGACAATAAGAGAGTTGAGTCTTGATTTAAAAGGTGTTTATGTATTAGATTACTTTGATTATTATGAATTAGTGATGGAAATGGGTAGATAATCATGTTGTACACTTTAATTTGAGTATAGAAACCTATTTGATTTTGGGGGAAATTCTAGGGTTTCCATTTTGAGGATTTTTTTATATTGTTCAATTAAAGGTCCAAATGTGTATAGTTTTCTAATTAACTGAAGGATATCATTACCTAGTACGTGTTCTTGGTTTTTGGGTAGTAAAGTTTGAGTCTTGGTGACGTGACTCGGGGTTGGTATTTAAAGTCTTGCTTTGTTAAGGATTATGTCCTTGTATATTGTGTAAGATTTATATTAACGAATAGTATATGCGTGATTAGACTTCAATTATCACAAGGCCTCAGCGGAAGGGAAAGGCTATCACCGATGCTTGATTGTTCAATGCTCCTATTCGACCCAGAGGTAGGCTACGATTTACATTTACAAGACTATGATAGAAGTGCGTAATTAGTTATAAATATTAAGGGGTATTGGGCGTGTTTGGGAGTCTTACTCAAACAATTGTGATGAATGTTTGAGTGAGTACCGGTGTTGAACTGTGACGATGAGTGATTTGGGGAATCAGCCTTAAGTTGATTCTAATTGCTGATTGATTGAGCCTGTTACCATTATGTGGGCTCGTCGCCATACTTCTTATCGTTGTGTATATTCATCATGCATTCTTTGATATGATATCTTGATTATACTTGGATTATATATGATGTATTTCTTAAAGTATGTGATATTCATCTTTGTACTTGTTTCATCTCATGACATTATGATTCTTGTCTTGTATTGTCATTTGCATTCGTACATCATGGTTTTGATGATATTGATATTGGAGTGGTATGATATATGTTGTGGGTCAAAGGGACCAGGAAGGTAAGAACACTTTTGAGATTATGGCAACATTGAGATAATGATGATACATAGAGAACGAGTTGCACGTCTACATTAGTTATTATTCAACCAAGAGCTGGGCTCCGAATGGAAATTCTGGAGGGGTATATGGACTTCGCGGGGTCCTCCATGGGTGACGTTTCATAATAAAAACTTGTGCGCTTGTATACAGGATGATAAAGGTATATGTCATATACATTGCATTCATTATCATATATACATCATTTTATTGATTATCGATGGATGGACTTGGTTCTGGGTTGATTATTGATGACTTGACCAAATTTCTGTACATGAGAGGATTGTACTTGCTATTTAATACTTGGATTACTGTTATTGAACTATACTATGGACAATGTGACATTATCTGGATTATTTGAACTATTAGTATAAGACTACTTAGTGTCAACTTGGTATTTATATCTTTTTTGTGTATCTTCCGTCATTGTCATATGATGCCTCTGGGGGTACATTATGTACATCCTATTTGGATGCAAATTTGGTGCCCTCTACCAGTGTGAGACCGCATGGCTGAGTCCAAGCGGGTGATCTCTAGCATTTAGGGTGAGGATGCTACCTTCAGTATGCCCTTGGATGTTCTATATTATCTTATCTTGTCTTTTATTTCATTTGAGAGACATGTCAGACACTTTTAGATTATGTATTTGGTTTTGGCCTATGTTGCCTATTTCAGACTTGTATTGAATTTCTAGTGCTCTTGTATTCACAGACTAGATGTTTGAGGGATATTGTTTTGAGGTTCATACTTACATTTTCCGCATTTATATCACCAGACATATTATACAGTATTTTGTTACCTTTCCACTTTTAATTATGTTATATTATGTGAGTTATTCAGGAGTGGTTCGCCTACCAGTGGGAATGTGTATGTGCCACCACGAACCCTAAAAGGGGTCGTGACAAAGTTGTTATTAGAGATTTAGGTTAAATGATCATAAATACAAGAGCAATGTCTAGTAGTGTCTTGCGGATCGGTGCGGAGATGTTCGTACTTATCTTCGAGAGGCTATGGGACATTTAGGAAATTTCACCTCCTTCATTCCTTTTGTGCTAAGTAAAATCATATTGGTATCTGACCTTTGTTTTCTATTCTCTCACAGATGGTGAGGACTCGTGCCGATGTAGCGAGGGAGGAGGTACTGGCACATGCCGTGTGTGGTTATGGTAGGGGATGTGCTCGGGATCGAGGTAGAGCCAGAAGAGAGGCACCAGCTTTAGGTGGGGCATAGAGAGCTGGTCAAGCTTGTGCTAGTCCACTAAGCCATATATTAAGTCTCAGGATGAGTTACATGAGGAGGATATGGGGACAACCCAGGATCAACCTAAATTTATTGTTACTCCGGTTCTACAGGACACGCTGGTCAGATTGTTGATTGTCTTAGATGGCTTTGCCTAGACAGACGTATATCCTACCACTCCGGGTAGTTCTCATACCCGAGAAGAAGAGGGGCAGACTTAGATCCCCGAGTTTTGTACTCCAGGGGTTCACCTAGAAGTGATGTTAGCACCCCATATTAATGAGGTTTATGCTCCAGAGTTTAGTCCCCAGCCAATTGCAGGGATAACTATGACCTGCGATGAACATAAGATTTAGGAGCACTTTTCGAAAATAAAGCCTCTTGTGTTTTATAGTCAGCCCGATGAGGATGCATATGAGTTTATTTTGAGCATCCAATAGAGGTTGCATACTTTGGGTATTATTGAGTCGCACAGAGTTAGTTTTGTGACCCATTAACTTTTGGGGGACGCAAAACAGTGGTGGAGGGCATATGTTGATTGCTTACTTGCGTGGTCACCTCCATTGACTTGAGTTAGGTTCTATCGGATTTTCTTGGAGAAGTATGTGCCTTTATGCTTGTGAGTGCGCAAGCGTGATAAGTTTCAGAAGATTGAGCAGAGAGTTTCTACAGTTGCATAGTATGAGACTCGCTTCCATGCCTTATCGCGCTATGCAGCACCGCTGCTACCTACAGAGGTTGAGCGAGTGAGATGTTTTGCTAGAGGCTTGTGTATTCCACTTCGGTTAGCCACATCGCAGTTGGTGGCCTATGGGCCTTCGTTTGAGACATTGGTTGAGCATGTGAGGATGGTTGAGTCTATGAGGGGCAGTATGCCCAGATATGAGCCCGATAAGTGGGCGAGACAGCATGGATATCTCAACGATTCTACTTCCCATGATAATGGGTATCAGGGTATATCTCTGCACTCATAATCTAGTCAACCAATTCAGACAGCTCTAATGATTATTGATGGTTTCTTTACGGGGTAGAGCGGTTATAGTGAGGACCAATCTTGGAGAAGTTCTCAGTCTCGGTATTCTGACCATGGTGGGTTGGGTTCTTCTATCTCTATTCATCATCCCTCAGCGACTAATACCTATTTTGAGTATGGAGAGATTGGGCTTTCAAGAGAGAGTGACCTAGACTTATATTGAGTACATCCCATGCACCCAGGACTCCAGCACAACCATCTAGCGATAGTAGTCAGGTTAGCCGAGGGATCTCAGTCAGGCTGTGGTGGCCATCAATCTGGTCACTAGTCAGGGAGAGATGGAGCTCGTTTGGGCCGAGATGGCCAGCAGAGTACTCAGCCAGATGTGGGATGCACTCATTGTTATGCTTTTCAAGGTAGGCCTGAGGTTGAGGCATCAGACGCGTTTATTACATGTATCATCTTACTCTATCACCGGTCTTTGTCAGTACTATTTGATCCAGGGTCTACATTCTTATATGTGTCTACCTACTTTCCTACTGATTTAGATATATGGTGTGATATGCTTGATGTCTCTATTCGTGTGTCCACATCGGTTGGTGATTCTGTGATTGTAGATAGAGTTTATCACATATGTGTGGTTACTTTTATGGGGTACGAGACTTGGGTAGAATTGGTCATTTTAGGCATGGTTGACTTTGATATTATTCTGGGTATGGACTAGCTATCACTGTCCCAAGTGATTCTGGATTGTCATGCTAAGAAACTCACGTTAGTTATGCCTGGTCTTCCGAGGTTAGAGTGGAGGGGCGCTCCTGGCCCTACTCCTAAGAAGATCATTTCTTTCATTCGTGCTAGGAAGTTGGTAGACAAAGGTTGTTTGGCGTATCTTGCTCATACTCGGGATATGAGTGTGGAGACTCCTTCCCTTAAGTCCGTTCCGGCAGTTAGTGAGTTTGCCGAGGTCTTTCCTTTAGATTTATTGGGTATTCCACCAGACATGGATATTGATTTCTGTATTGATCTCAAGCCGGGTACTCGACCTATTTCCATTCCTCCGTACTGTATGGCTCCTGCAGAGCTTAGAGAGTTAAAGGAGCAACACCAGGATTTTTTGAGTAAGGGCTTCATTCTACCGAGTGTATCTACATGGGCTGCTCTTATCTTGTTCGTGAAGAAGAATGATGGCACCATGCATATGTGCATTGATTATAGGTAGTTGAACAAGGTCACTATCAGAAACAAGTATCCGATCCCTCGTATTGATGGCATGTTCGACCAGACCCACGGTGCTTCAGTGTTTTCGAAGATTGATAGCGTTAGTAAATGGGATACAATAGGTTTTGACAAAATGCCCGGGTTAATGAAAGGAAATTTTAAAGGACTTGACAACAAGGGAAGAATAAAATTTGGAAAGAAGGAACGATGTAATATGAGATATTAACGATCATAATACCCAAATTTGACCAAGGAATGCAATGACAGACCGACCTACCTATCTAGTTCTTATATTAGATCCTAGGAATGCAATGAAATTATTGAATGAAAGTTATTATATCTATAAGTATGACAATATGACTAAGGTAAGAAAGGAATGTATAAGAGTATGTGATAGAGATGGAAGAAAAGAATTGAAGAAGAACAAACGCAGATAACCATATTGTTTACAATACTTCTGACCTATGATGATCATCACACAACGTCTTCTCATTATAATTCTACTTATGCTACACACCTATGAAATTCTATCACATGAATCCTATCGTGCGATGAAAATTGTAACAAGGGAATGAAAGACATAGTTCAGATGTCAGCATTCAATGATTCAGATAAATTGCAGTTACTAAGTGATGTTGTAAGGGAGATGTATGACTGTGTGGGGCCGATGATGTACCGATAAGGTGGTATTTGTGTAATCCTATGAGGGGATAGTTATGGTATCTGATTTTGTGACAAGTTAAGCTGGTCTTATGTACCAACGAAGCTCTGCCAAGGTATCCGGAAAATATAAGAATCGCTATACCCTCGTGATAAAGCCACGACATTCGATGGTGAATGTTCTTAAGGAGGGAAGGATGTTACACCTCGTAAACTTGCATATCGAATATATCTTAAGTTAAGAAGACTAAGATGAGGAAGAAGGTTCCATTGGAAGAGTTAATGGATGGTCGAGTTGGAACCGAAGGAGTCATGGATGTTACACTTCGTCATTTCGCGTGTTTGAGAACTCGATTAACTTATTTAAGTTCTAATGACTCGAGCCCCATTTTGAGGGTCACATATGACATAAATGGATATTAAAAAGGTATATAGATGGTTATAATTCACTGGGATAAAAGGAATCACATCATGACAAAATTGGACAAAGATAGGATGATACGCTAAACGTTTTGCCCCACGAAACCCATTTTGCCTCGCGGATGCCACCACAGATCAAAGCCACCTTTACACCACCTCATTGCCACTATATGCAGTGGCATATGCGGATGCATATGGGCATATGCCCCGCATATGCTGCCGCATATGTGAGGCGGTGGGATGCCCTATATATAGCCCAATCTCGAACCCTCCTTATTTTATTCCATTTTCACACAAAATTAAACCTAAATGCTCTCAAATATTCTACCAAGGTAATCATATAATTGAAGAACCATTTGACAAGATTTAGAGGTGAATTATCCCTGAAGTAAGCTTGGATCATCTCGGAAATTTCCTTGGATTGTCGGAAACAATTCGGTAGTCTTGGAGAATTAAAAGGAGCTTTGGTATGAAAGATCTCTTGGATTATTAAGATTTGGTCCTTGCTGTCCCTAGTATTCATATGTTCTCCTAGCTTAGGGTGATTTTTTTTGTAAGGAAATCTATGCATAAATTGGGACAAACTATATAGTTGATCATGGTAGTTGTTGTGTGAATTGTTGGATGTTTTTAAGGAGATTCTTATAGTAACTTTGGCTAGATTTCATGGAATATAATTGTTGTAGTATTGATGATATGGTGTTATTGTAGAGGAGGTGAGAATAACTTAAGTTTCCATTAAATAAGATGGAATAGAGTATGCACGCTAAGTGTTCAACGAAATGTCATGACGACGAAATCATGAAACCATTGATTGGATATTACCACAGATTGTCTTAATTGTTTATGTTGGCACTTATACATCGAGCAAGACATCATATGAGTTGTGTTTCCCTGCTAAAAAGGTATGAAAGGCTTACCTTTCTTTATTTTGGCATGATCGACATGAAAACGAAACTTGCGAGTTGCTATCCAAAATATATACTCCATTCTTAACCGCTAAGAATGTATTCATGAATTATTCCATCACTTAGTTATGGTTCTCAGTTACTCTTGGTTAAATCTACTATATGTATCCTATCAAGTCATGCTTAACTTGATGTAACAAGGTACCATGTTGATATTCTTAAAGGTTGTCAATTGTACGACATACTGTTCTTATTGATTCACATGAGAAGGAAAGGTAATATGTTGTAACCCTCATAAGGGATTCGGAGGAAGAACGACCTTACATTACTTTGACGGGTTCAAAAAATTGTTCTATGTTCCTTAAAAGGTTATCATATGCATATATTATATATCTTTATTTCCCTTAGAGGCCTATGTTGTTATATATACAGTTATAAATATGAGATCGATGATATTATCCACAGAGGCCTATGGTGCTAGTTGCACAGTTTATACAGAGATGATATTGATAATACTACCCACAGAGGCCTACGACGTTATATATGCGATTATATTTCATTTATGTATATTCTGGCCCACAGAGGCACTTAGAGTACATGATTTCTTTCTATTGCTCTATCTTACAGTTATGCATTCAGTTAGAATTTTAGCTTATGCCTCATTTATAGTATTGTACTTGTTTACATTCTCCGCCTTACCTATTCAGTACATTTTCATACTGAAGTCCCTTTCTAGGGCACTGCATTTCATGCCCATAGGTACAGATAGCGATGTAGACGATTCCTCACAGTAGGTGACTCAACTCAGTTGAAGGTTGTCTCGTTCATTTCTTCAAATGTTGTCTAGTGAGCTAATAGGTATGATGGTTGCATATATGTATGTAGTCAGGTATCGCGGGGCCCTATCCCGACTAGATGTTGTTGACATACTCTCTAGAGGCTTGTAGACAGTTGTTTTGTGTATAGTGGTCTGGTGTGTCCTTGTTGGCCTTATCAGTAGGCTCGTTATGTTTATATTGGCCTTGTCAGCCTTGTTGTATATATATGTATTTATTGGGCCTTTTATGCGTGCATGTGATTGTGTCTTCTTCAGAAAATCTCCGTCTGAGGCCTTGTCGACCCATGTTTTGTTGGAATATGTTACATGTATCAGGATTGGTATGCTCAGGACTTCGGGCGCCAGGTGCCGCCCCCTATGGTTGGGGCGTGACAAACTTGGTATCAGAGCAGGTCAGTCCTAAGGATGTCTACAAGTCATGTCTAGTAGAGTCTTTTTATGGGTGTGTTGCATGCCACACTTATAAATATAATGCTAAAGGGCATTTAGGATGTTACCTTTCTTGAAATCTAGATCATGCATTAGAGCGATGTCATAAGTATTTGAATTCATATTTTCTCACCTTGATTCTCTTTTTCTGTAATGCCATTATCAAAGGAAAGTACCGCTTGCAAGAAACTTGTCAAAAATATTAGGGAAGGTACCAGCCGGTTACTACCCGTTGATATAGATTCGAGGACTATAAAGACACCAGAAAGAAATATGAGTTATTCCATGGAAGAAGATCCGTATATGGAAGAAGATCCGTCTATGAAAGAAGATCCGTCAATGGAGGAAGACCCATCTGAGACCCTAGAAGAATCACCCTTCTGAGTTCCATTAATTCCAGTAGTGTTGCTAGATTATATGAGGGCCCACACAATACTGAAATCATCAGCGCAATGGTCGTTTTCTGTAGGTTTAGGTGTGAGTGGTACCATATACGCAACAACGCCCCCAGTCATCTTTCCAGAGCAGGGTCATGTTCAAATGCCCCCACATGTAAGGCCTTTTGAGAAACCAAAGAGCCCATCTTGGAAGTCGATTAACCAAGATTCGCTAAGAATGAAAAGAGATGAGGAAGAAATAACCAGTAAATGGATTAGAAGATTTGGAATAGAGGTATGTAACAAAGGAATAGCATTGCGAGACGTTTCAGATTGAAGCTCCCAGGTTCCCGGATAAAATTCAGGCAAGTATAAGGATATATTGGGAGTAGTAGACCATGATGTCAGCAATGTGGGAGGAAGCATGATGGGGCATATTTATGCGATACCGAGTTTTGTTCTGGATGCGGAGCCTTGGGCCATAGGGCCAGAGAATGTCACGAGGTACTTCAGTCGATGTGCCACCAGTGTGGATAAGTTCATTATGGTCAATGTCTGGGTGATGTTTAGGAGTGTTATTGGTGTGGAAGCAGAGGAAATAGAGTAAATAGATGCCCAATATTGAGTCAAGGAGAATAGTAAGTCCCGATGTTATTCAGAGTTACGCAACTAACCAGGTATGTTCATAATTTTATTAGGGATAACTGTGTTTATGCTTATAATTGGTTGGTTATCATGGTTGTAGAAAGTGTGTCATACAGATGTATATAGACCATAATTGGATAATAGAAGTGGAAGGTGGCGAGTGGAACTATAGTTATGTCCAATTTCTAAGTAAAATGACTCAGGAACCAACCCTTTCTTAGCAACATGCATATTCAACACTCATAGGTCTTGTGGAATGAGTGATATTGGGACATGAAAGATATATGGATACACAATTTAACAAGGGTGCTCTCGGGTTTAAGAAATTAAGGGAAACCCCAGAAAATTGATAAGGGAACTAGAATTCTGGAATCAAGTATATGAAGCTTCATTTCAGAAAGTAGTTAAAGAAATGGGGCACGAAATGTCATGCCCAAACTAGTAACCCCAACTCCTCCACAAGGACTAGATCGTTTATGAAAACTGATAGACAAGATGTGTTTCGTCAGTTAAGGGCAAAAGACATACATTCTTTACCGTTGGTAAATACATGTATGGATGGAGGTAAAAGATAGCAAACCTTCAATATTGGGTGATAAGATTTTCAAATTCTATGGTGTAATTTGATAAGCCGACTGGGAAAGAATAGCTTGTTGAAGATCGTTCGTGATAAAAAATTTGATGTGCTAGGAAAGCGACTATAAGCGGTAAACAGAAATACAAGTGTTATGACAAAATAATGAGGCCGAATGATGTTCCTCAAATAGATAGATGGGCAGAAAAATTGTAATAATAAGGATACCGATAACAAAACTATGATGGGACCTACAACAATATGATTATTATTGAAGATAAGGACTATAGCAAGGAAATAGTACTTAAACCTTCCTAGCCAAGACTATAACACCCGACCTCCAGAAGTGATGGTACAAGAATTATATTAAAATAAAGGATCCTTAAAGGAATTCAAGCCAGAAATGCAAAGGGTAAAGGATTGAGTGGCGGATTAAGAGGAAATCTAATACCATTAATGGGGGAGCCAAGTCGATAGTAGATTACAAACTGTGCTATAATTTGAAATCAAATATGTCCAACATGAATTCCCCCACAAAGGTAAGAAAATGCCTGAGGATATGCAAGTAAAAGTAAGGACAAATGAGATCGATGTAAGTATATGACGAAATGATAAAATGGCCAACAGATCACCAAGGTCCAAGGTAGACGTTAGGAAGAGGAGTAAAAGAATAAGGATAATGAAGTGACGATATAAGTAGGCGAATAATGGTAAACTTTGGGGTTGTCATATTAAAAAGGAACTCTACGAAATGGGTAATATAACGATCGTGAAATCTAATGGCGACCGCAGTGAATCGGGCAGATCACCGCCTGGTAAAGATGAATCCTTTGATGGGAAAAGGGTAGGACGACCCTTAGTGTGAATAATACTGAAGAACAGTATGATAATATCAAAGGTTTTCCTCCAAATAAGGTGTATATGACATACCCAGTAAAAGAGTGGTTGAATATGGTGAATGGCAAATCTTGAAGTTAGCAGAGTCCAGTATCGCGCTCTTAGTGTAAAGTGTAATGTTTCTCCCAAGAGAATGGATGGTTAAGAGATAAGGTCGACAAAGATAAAAGACATCGAGGGTGAGAAAATATTTTGTCTTTAATACATAAAAAAAAAAGTAAGATAAATGGTAAAGGAACGATACACATTGAGAAAGGATACTTGAGAAAAATGGGGTACGACTAAGGGAAGATGGACCTATTATGGATTAATCGCTTATAAAATATTTGAATTGGAGACGTTATGAGAAGTAAGAGATTTCGACGCAACATACAAGGATGTAGATGACAATATGGTCGAGCACCGCTAGTAAGAGGAGGAAAATGAGGATTAAAGGAAAGAGTAAGGTAACGAGTAGTTAGAAGAAATAAAAGCTAAGTGATGATAATCCCCCAAAACAAAATGCGGAAGAACCCTATATTGTATTGAGAATTAAACGAACATCGAGATGAAGAATGTTGTAGCAATCCATCTGTCTAGGATACACGAAGATATAAAGTGATGTGAAGTAAAGGTAGTAATGAAAACCATATTAAAAAATTAAAGATTGATGGTCGTCACATAAGAGAATGCACACTATAAGCAGGAAGAGTTAATCAAGGATTATTTGGTGGCACAGGAGTTTCTAAAGTTTATTCCATTATCATCATAAACCATTCTGATATGGAAGACTGATGTATAAATAGCCCGACAGTTCACATTGCAGAAATTAGGATTATCTATAAGGTTGAGGATTGACTAATAATTCATACTAAGAAGAATATCCATTTTCCGAAAGACATCGCGGACCATTGTACAAACACTCTCTCTTTCTCTTTGGCAAACAACCTTTAAGAAATTGAGTCGAAGAGGACTTTGGATGTTCAGATTCAGCCCGTCTTTCTTCCTAATGGCCAGCCAAAAGTATGATTCGAATCGCCTGAATTATGTTATACGTAGATGTACTAAATTTGGAATGACAATCTTATACGAGGTACTGGCAAGTCGACACATATGGTTTGGTAAGGAAGATGGACAAGATTCCTATTGAATAGCAAAGACAAAAGCAATTCGTGGTAACGTTAGTAAATGGGATACAATAAGTTATGAGAAAATGTCCGGGTAAATGAGAGGACATTTTAAAGGACTTGACGACAAGGGAAGATTAAAATTTTGAAAGAAGGAACGATGTAATCCGAGACATTAATTATCATAATACCCGAATTTGACCAAGGAATGCAATGACAGACCGAGCTACCTATCTAGTTCTTATATTAGAACCTAAGAGCATTTACAAGGTATCCACTTTAAATTTTACCATGATAGAAATGTGAAGGTAAAGAAGAAATTATTGAATGAAAGTGATTATGTATATAAGTATGACGATATGACTAAGGTAAGAGGAATGTATAAGAGTATGGGATAGAGATAGAAGAAAAGAATAGAAGAAGAAAAAACAAAGATAACCATATTGTTTTCAACACTTCTGACCTATGATGATCATCACACAACATCTTCTCATTATAATTCTACGTATGCTCCACACCTATGAAAATCTATCACATGAATCCTATCGTGTGACAAAAATTCTAACAAGGGAATGAAAGACATAGTTCAGATGTCAGCATTCAATGATTCGGATAAATTGCAGTAACTAAGTGATGTTGTAAATGAGATGTATGACTGTGTGGGGTCGATGATGTACCGATAAGGTGGTATTTGTGTAATCCTATGAGGTGACAGTTATGTCATCTGATTGCGTGATAGGTTAAGCTGGTCCTATGTACCAAGGAAGCTCTGCCAAGGTTTTTGAAAAATATAAGAATCACTATACCCTCGTGATAGAGCCTCGACATTCGAGGACGAATGTTCTTAAGGGGAAGGATGTTACACCTCATAAATTTGCATATCGAATATATCTTAAATTAAGAAGCCTAATATGAGGAAGAAGGTTCCATTGGATGAGTTAATGGATGGCCGAGCTGGAACAAAATGATTCATGAGAGTTTAAAGCGTCGTTATTCCATTCGTACATATAATCCTTACATTGAGTGCTCGTGATAAGCTGATGGAAGATAAGAATACTATAACGACCGTTAAAAGGGATGAGGAAGGAATTGACCCAAAGTTTGAAGCATATCTAAAGACTTTGAGTTATACTCGTCATTTCGTGTGATTGAAAACCAGATTAACCAATTTAAGTTCCAATGACTCGATCCCCATTTCGAGTGAAGGGGTGCTTCTGGCCCTACTCCTAAGAAGATCATTTCTTTCATTCGTGCTAGGAAGTTGGTAGTCAAAGGTTATCTAGCGTATCTTGCTCATATTCGAGATATGAGTGTGGTGACTCCTTCCCTTGAGTCCATTCCGGTAGTTAGTCAGTTTGCCGAGGTCTTTCCTTTAGATTTATTGGGTATTCCACCAGAAAGGTATATTGATTTCTGTATTGATCTCGAGCCGGGTACTCGACCTATTTCCATTCCTCCATACCGTATGGCTCCGGTAGAGCTTAGAGAGTTGAAGGAACAGTTTCAGGATTTTTTTAGTAAGGGCTTCATTCCACCAAGTGTATCTACATGGGCTGCTCCTGTCTTGTTCGTGAAGAAGAAGGATGGAACCATGTGTATGTGCATTGATTATAGGTAGTTGAACAAGGTCATTATCATAAACAAGTATCCGATCCCTCGTATTGATAGCATGTTCGACCAGATCCAGGGTGCTTCAGTGTTTTCGAAGATTAATAGCGTTAGTAAAGGGGATACAATAAGTTATGACAAAATGCCCGGGTTAAATGAAAGGACATTTTAAAGGACTTGACAATAAGGGAAGAATAAATTTTGGAAAGAAGGAACAATGTAATCTGAGATATTAACAATCGTAATACCCAAATTTGACCAAGGAATACAATGACATACCGACCTACCTATCTAGTTCTTATATTAGATCCTAAGAATGCAATGAAATTATTGAATGAAAGTTATTATATCTATAAGTATGACGATATGACTAAGGTAAAAAAGGAATGTATAAGAGTATGGAATAGAGATGGAAGAAAAGAATAGACGAAGAACAAACGCAGATAACCATATTGTTTTCAATACTTCTGGCCTGTGATGATCATCACACAACATCTTCGCATTATAATTCTACTTATGATCCACACCTATGAAATTCTATCACATGAATCCTATCGTGTGATAAAAATTGTAACAAGGGAATGAAAGACATAGTTCGGATGTCATTATTCAATGATTCAGATAAATTGCAGTTACTAAGTGATGTTGTAAGGGAGATGTATGACTGTGTGGGGCCGATGATGTACCGATAAGGTGGTATTTGTGTAATCCTATGAGGGGATAGTTATGGTATCTGATTTTGTGACAAGTTAAGCTGGTCTTATGTACCAACGAAGCTCTGCCAAGGTATCCGGAAAATATAAGAATCGCTATACCCTCGTGATAAAGCCACGACATTCGATGGTGAATGTTCTTAAGGAGGGAAGGATGTTACACCTCGTAAACTTGCATATCGAATATATCTTAAGTTAAGAAGACTAAGATGAGGAAGAAGGTTCCATTGGAAGAGTTAATGGATGGTCGAGTTGGAACCGAAGGAGTCATGGATGTTACACTTCGTCATTTCGCGTGTTTGAGAACTCGATTAACTTATTTAAGTTCTAATGACTCGAGCCCCATTTTGAGGGTCACATATGACATAAATGGATATTAAGAAGGTATATGTATGGTTGTCACTGGGATAAAATGAATCACATCTTGAAAAAATTGGACGAAGAAAAGATGATATACTAAACATTTTGCCCCACGAAACCAATTCCGCCTCCCGGATGCCACCACTGATCAAAGCCACCTTTCCACCACCTCACTACCACTATATTTGGTGGAATATGCGGACGCATATGGGCATATTCTCATATGCAGCTGCATATATGAGGCGGTGGGCTACCCTATATATATCCCGATCTCGAACCCTCCTTAGTTTATTCCATTTTCACTCCAAATTAATCCTCTCAATATACTCCCAAGGTAAACATATAATTTAAGAACCATTAGACAAGATTTAGAGGTGAATTCTCCCTCAAGTAAGCTTGGATCATCTCAGAAACTCCCTTGGATTGTCGGAAATAACTCGGAGGTCTTGGAGAATTGAAAGGATTTTTGGTATGAAAGATGTCTTGGATAATTAAGGTATGGTTCTTTATGTACATAGTATTCATATGTTCTACTAGCTTAGGGTGATCTTTTGGTAAAGAAATCCATGGAGAAATTGGGACAAACTCTATAGTTGATCATAGTTGTTGTTTGAATTGTTGGATGATTTTAAGGAGATTCTGGAGTAACTTTGGTTAGATTTCATGGATTATGATTGTTGTAGTATTTATTATATGGTGTTATTGTAGAGCAGGTGAGAATTACTTAACTTGCCATGAATTAAGATGGAATAGAGTATCCACGCTAGTGTTCGATGAAAAGTTACAAGGACGAAATCATAAAACCATTAGTTGGATATTAACACAGATTGTCTTAATTGTTTATGTTGGCGCTTATACGATGAGCAAGATGTCATATGAGTTGTGTTTCCCTGCTAATAAGGTATGTAAGGCTTACCTTTCTCTATTTTGGCATGATCGACTACTCTTGGTTAAATCTACTATATGTATCCTATCGATTCATGCTTAACTTGATGTAACAAGGTGCTATGTTGATATTCTTGAAGGTTAAGTCAATTGTATGACATACTATTCTTATTTATTCACATGAGAAGGAAAGGTAATATATTGTAACCCTCATAAGAGAAGGAGTCGGAGGAAGAACGACATTACATCACTCCGATGGGTTCAAAAGAATGATCTATGTTCCTTAAAAGGTTATCATATGTATATATTATATATCTATATTGATCTCATAGGCCTATGGTGTTATATATGCGGTTATACAAATATGAGATCGATGATATTACATAGAGGCCTACGGTGCTACTTGTGCAGTTTATACAGAGATGATATTGATAATACTGCCCACATATGCCTACGATGTTATATATACTCGATTATATTTCATATATTAATATTCTGGACCACAGAGGCACTCAGAGTATGGGTTGTCTTTATATTGCTTTATTTTATAGTTATGCATTCAGTTACAGTTTCAGCTATGCCTCATTTATAATATTGAACTTGTTTACAGTCTATGCCTTACATATTTAGTATATCTTTCATACTATTTTCCCATTCTAGGGCACTGCATTTCATGCCCGCAGGTACATATAGAGATGTAGACGATTCCTGATAGTAGGTGACTCGACTCAGCTGAAGGTTGTCTCGCTTCTTTCTTCTAGAGCTGTCTAGTGAGATGATAGGTATAATGGTTGTATATATGTATGTAGTCGGGTATGGCAGGGCCTTGTCCTGACCGGATGTTGTTTACATACTCTCTAGAGTCTTATAGATAATCATTTTATGTATAGTGGTCTGGTGTGGCCTTGTCGGCCCTTTCAGTAGACTCATTATGTTTATATCGGAATTGTCGACCTTGTTGTATATATATGTATATATTGGGCCTTTTCTGCGTGCAGGTGATTGTGTCTTGTTCAAGGAATCTCCGTCAGAGGCCTTGTCGGCCCATGTTTTATTGGAATATGTTACAAGTATCAGGATTGGTATGCTCGGGCCTTCGGACGCCGAGTGCCAAACATACCCCCAAGGTTGTGGTGTGATAGTGAGTACCATGAGCAGCATCTGAGAGTGGTTCTTGGGTGATTGAAGGAGAAAAAGCTTTATGCTAAGTTCTCGAATGGTGAGTTTTACTTGAACTCTGTGGCATTCTTAGGACACATGGTGTCTAATGAGGGTATTATGGTTGATCCTACGTAGATAGAGGCAATCAAAGACTAGCCTAGACCGACTTCTGTGACAAAGATTCGGAGCTTTGTAGGTCTTGCTAGCTACTATTACCGGTTCGTCAATGGATTATCTTCAATTACTTCTCATCTGATGCGCTTGACTCAGAAGGAGGTACCATTCTAGTGGTCCGACGAGTGTGAGGAGAGCTTTCAAAAGCTCAAGTCTCTTTTGACCACAACCCCAATTTTGTCCCTTCCAGTGGAGGGTAATGACTTTATTATGTATTGTGATGCTTCGGGGATCGAGTTGGGCTGTGTGTTGATGTAGGATGGTAAGGTTATTGCTTATCCATCCAGGAAGTTGAAGGTGCAAGAGAAGAATTACCGTATCCATGACGTAGAGTTGGATGCCGTTGTGTTTGCTTTGATGATTTGGAGGTTATCTTTATGGTGTCGATTGTAAGATGTATACCGACCACCACAGTCTTCAGCACGTGTTTAATCAGAGGGATTTGAATTCTAAGCAGCGTAGGTAGATGGAGTTGTTGAAAGATTATGACATGACTATATTATACCATCCAGGGAAGGCCAATATAGTGGCGGATGCCTTAAGCCGAAAGATAGTCAACATGGGGATTTTAGATTGTTTGATCACTTTTGAGTGTATGTTGGCATTGGAGGTCCAGTATCTATTCAACCATTTTGTGAGGCTTGATATTTCAAATCCATGTAGGATTCTGGCTTGTTTTGAGATGAGGTCATCTTTTTTGGATCAGGTTCAAACCCACCAATATGATAATGTGAAGTTATGTAAAATTCAAGATAAAGTGATGAGTGGTGAGGCTAAAGAGGTCATGATTAACAGTGAGAGGGTGTTGAGGATCAATGGTAGAGTATGCATTCCTAGAGTTGGTGATTTGACTAGAATAATTATGGAGGAGGCCCATAGCTCTAGATATTTGATTCATACATGTGCTACTAAGATGTATCATAACTTGAGAGAACATTATTGGTTGGGGAGTACGAAGAGAGACATTGTTGTGTTTTTGTCTTGGTGTCAAAATTGTCAGCATATCAAGTATAAGCACCAAGGACCAGGTGGTGTGTCTCAGAGGATGTCCATTCCCGAGTGGAAGTGGGAGAGAATTGCCATGGATTTCGTTGTTGGGTTGCCTAAGAATTTGGGAAAATTTTATGCTATTTGGGTCATTGTTGATAGATTAACCAAGTCCGTCCATTTCATTCCGGTCCAAGTGACTTATAATGTAGACAATGATCTATATTTGAGAGATTGTTCGTCTTTATGGGATCCCTATTTTTATCGTCTCGGATCGGGATTCTCAGTCTACTTTGTATTTCTGGCGAGTTTTTAACTTTTTATAAAAGTTTTCTTTTTTCAAGATAAGAAAGCGACGTATGTCGGGGAATCTTATCTTACTTTATGTAAAGTTTTCCTTTTCGCAAAGTTGTTTGTCCATATGTAATTATTAGATTCATTTACTATTTTTATTTTGTAAATTGTATTCAGTTTTGAAGTCCGCCTTCACCTATAAAAGGGGACTCTCTTTTCATTTGTAAAGCAAGCCTTGGAAGAAAATCACCAAGCACTGTAAAAATTCTCTTCATAATAATATTTCCGTTTTTGTTGTATAACTTCTCTCTCTTGGACACAACTTAGGTACTATTCTCTCCCCTTCTCTTTTATATTTCTTAGTATTTCATATGATAGGCTAATAAGCCTATACTGTCTGAGATGCTCTGTTATGATATGGTTTAATTTTAAAAAAAAGGATGGAATGAAATAGAATTCTACACTGAAATTCCAGAAAGGATATTAGTACATATCACCATGGGTTCTGAGGTATTCTAACAATTATGCTCTTGTCGTACGGAGTGCCCTTTCAGCCATCGCTGTGGTTAGGCATAAGGCATTTTCATGGGCCGTTTTTTGTATTGATCTATGTATAACTGTTGGAATATGCTCGGATTAAAATCCCTATTTATGAATAGTACTATGATCCATCCATGTTGTAGATTTCTTTTGTTTTGTGTGATTCTGCTTTATATGCCTCTCTTTCACCCATCTGAACCCCTAAATCTTCAATGAAAGATACCACATAGGCTAGCCAGTTTGTTCAATAATTACAACTTTGGAAATAATGATTGGGTTTACCTGTTAAGGAGATCCTATATAGCATATTCCTTGTCCATTTGGTCTTCAGCAAATCAATCTTTTGATCACTTTAGCATTTACCTCCATAAGATATCCAGTGCAGTCCAACACATCAGAGTGATCTGAAAATTCCACCAAAGGTGTTTCCATCTCAGAGCTTTTGAGCTCATTTCAGTGATCGTCTTTTGCTTGGATTCCCTGTGGATTATATCATTGATTTGTCTTGATGGGTGTACTGGGGGTGACATCGATAGGGTTAGGATTGAGAGAAGCTAAAGACGCAACTTGGGATTTTTGGGAAGACGTACGGTTTTGTACTGAGCATTCCATTTTGGAGTAGGAGAAGTGAGTAGAGCATTCAAGATTTTGGAAGAGAGTGAGGGTTTTTGGAGATAGAAAATGAAGAGAAGAATGCTCTGCAAGATTATAATTTTGGTAGGAAATGGAGATGGGAGAATGTATGTTTGGAAGTGGAGGAGTTACTTGTTTTCTTTAGGCGTTAATATAGGGACAAATCTTATGAGGTGATTGATATGACAGTTGCCTCTTTTCTTGTGCTAGCCATTATAGTGACGAGCTCTTTTAGGGATAATGACTGTTAGACTCAACATTAGATAGCCTAATGGATACTGGGATTGAGGAATTCAATTTTATGGCCAGTATATTTGTTTACAACATGAACATAGTGTAATGACCTTAGGATTTTAATCAATTTATCTGCAATCTTAGTGTCCCGGCCAATTACCGTAACTACAGTAATCGTTAAATTTCATATTAGATAAAGCTATGCAATGATATATGAAATGCACTAAAATGTATAAAACTAAGCAGAATATTATTTAATAAAAGCATTTTTATCATGAAATAACCATATTCTAGCCAATCATACTAATGTAATTACAGTTTCTTACCAACAATCAACTCTTTTTAGTTGGGAAAAGATCAAGACCTTTTCAGTTTATACACATCCTTCAAGGTAGTACTTGAGTATAGACCAATCTTCAGTTCATACACATCCTTACCCCCCGCCGATATGCATTTTTTTCCTTTTCATTTTTTAGAGTGAACAAAATTGTTGTTTGATCTACAGCTATAAAATTTGAGAAAGCCTTGTTCTAGTATCAATTTCGCTTACTTCTGTCACTCTGTCCTGCAAAATAATCAGAAGTTAGTATCAGGAACCCTGATCATCATGGTTCATTTCTCCTTTCATTATTTTTTCTTGACTCCTTCATGATCCATCTAAGCAAAATCTTAATTTCTTGCATTTGATCCATCTCTACTAGTAGGTTTGAAGAGTTTGTTTGCAACTTTCAGCTTCCTTACCCTGTATCCTCTTCTAATTGAATTCATGATTTTTTATTGATTGGTTTTGTCGGATAGAGTCTCCGATACTTCTTCTTCTGGTATCTTATTCAAGGTCTTTAGTTTGTGTTTGTAAAACAAGAAAGGTGAATCAGGTTGCTCTAATTGTTCTTTGAAGGAAGATATTCTCTCCTTTTCTGTATGGTTACTGGCCTTGAAATCTACTGATTTGCCTCTTAACTGAGCAAATATTTTGAGCAACTCACTTTTTTCTAATCTTAAATCTCGATATTCGTCAATTAACGAGATTATTGAGGTCATCAGTCTTGACTTGAAGAGACGATCATTTGTGTTTAGATATAGAGCTCTTACCTTTTATCATTTTATATGCCTGAGGCTTCGGTAGAAATGCCATAAGACTCCTTCCGTTCATCCTCTAAGACTTCTTTATTTTCTGAGTTTTATACAGCTATCATAGCTTTTTTCCATTCTACTCCCCATGGTGTGTGTTTCTTTATCATGTGGTTCGATCCTCCATACGTGAAGTAGCTTTTGCACTTGTCTTTGTCATCTAGTTTCCTTTCTTCAGTGCCTCATTTCTTTATAATTTGTTTGCCTTTCTATACAGTCTAACTCAGATTTTGAAGCTATTGATCTTGTAGATGCCTTATTGATTTGATCAGCTTTCGTGACTTCGTATGAACTCAATGTTATGATGAGGTCCTCCATTCACATTGTACTTATCTCAAATATTTCTTGAATGGATATCGCTTTTGGCTTCCACCCATGCGAAAGGCTTCTTAGGACTTTCCAGACTATATCTTCAATGGAAAACTCGTTTCCAAAACTCTTGAGTACGCAAATGATTTTGAAGAGTCTGATAATTATGTCCCTGATTGATTCCTTATTGCGCATAGCAAAGAAATCACATTTGTTCATGAGTTCACTGCATTTAAGCCACTTTTTCGAGACATACCTTCATGAGCATGTTTTAGGCATTCCCAAATCTCTTTGGCGCTGGAGCATCCTGAGACTCTCTCGCACTCCTTACTTCCAAGACTACAATATAGGATATTTGTTGTTGCGAGTTATGTCCCATCATTCTGAAATCTTCAACAACAAATTCCTCATTGGTTATTGGACCTCTTGTGCCATCGTGTCTGATGTTGGTGGGGATTAGTGGTCCTCTTGTTGTGATCACCCAGAGTTCATAGTCCAATTCCTTCCACAGGGTATAAAACTTACCATTGAACAATGGTGGCATGCAGACAAATGGTCCTCTACCGTTTTCACTTCTCTGTGCAGGATTTATCGTGATCTTCTCTTTAGGTGTTAGCCTTTTAAAGTGAACCCGTTCTAATACCAATTGATATTCTATACACATAGATATTATTCTATGTGAGACCTAATTTTCGCCTATAGGATGGGACACGTTACCTTACCTGTTCTACATGTAGTGTTTGCAGAATAATTAAGAACAGTAAAGTAAGGACACAACAACTTTTACATGGAAACCACCCGACTCACAAGGGTAGAAAAAATCACGACCTGCACCTCTATAGGATTTAACCCCAACTCCACTACAAAGTCAACCTCCGCAAATTTAAGTTACAAACTCTGTAACCTAAGAACTATAAACTCTAATTTATATCTCAACAATCTACCTAGACTATGGAGTCCACTCCAAGCCCCAACTTAAAGTTGAATTTGACTAACTTTTATACCTATTACAATTGCTTCTAAGAAAGCAGATAAAGATACAACTTGATGAATAACCTAATACAAGAATCTAGACTTAAGAACTGGTAAACATTATTCAGTGTAACAACCCCTTCAATCTTCTTCGTAATATTAGGGTCACACTAATATAATCAGAACTCTCTCAATTATGTTTGGCTAGTTTGCTCAAGTATCTGACTTTCTCTCTTTGTGAGTGCGTAAGTTTCTTCATGGCAAGACTTGATATTTATAGCTTTTGTCTTCATCAACGTGGCTGACCTAAACCCTACATGAATGACCCATCATGGTAGAATAGGGTTTGAGTTGGTTTAAGATTCACGCATTTTTAGTTTCCTTGTAGGTCTCTAAAGAATCTTGATAAGTATGACAAGAGATCCTGCCACCTTGTATGACAAGTCTTTACCATAAAAACACAATCCTACTTGCGGTAGGACTCCGAGAAGTAACACGTTCTTGGACCTATTCCTTGCATTTGTTCCTGTCAACTCTGTATCGATGTTGTGTCTGAGAAGGAACATGTTCGTGGACCTGGTTCATTTCACTTCACCTCTGAGCCTGATATCAGCTCTATATTGTATCTGCCCTTTGATAGATCAAATCCACAGACCTGGTTCATTCACCTTGTGCATTCTCTTTGTCAATCATCAAAACTAACAGGAATCATTCTTGCTAATGCCAACAACATTGAACAACTCTACCTCTACACCACTCATTCTCTTTGATCGAATACTTAAATTGTTTTAATTTATACTCTTAAACTGCAATTTTTCACTTTAAAAACCAACGGAGCCCGTTTGTTTTCGTAAAAAAAAGTAACGAACAAAGGTCTATCATCAGTTTATTTTAGAAAAAATATAACAAATAATTATAATTTTTGTGCAATTTTGCGTGAAACATAGCCGATGACAATACATTGGTTTTCTTTAAAAAATCTATCGGTTTTATTTTTAAAAAGTTTTAAAAAATCATTGAAAAACCAACGGAATCCGTTCGTTTTTCCCATATTTAATAGTGATCTCATGTGTTGCTTAAAATCATAAGTTCGAAATTTTTTTCTTTATTCCTTAAATTTTAGAGTTAATGGTCAAAAACACACCTGAATTGTCATTTTTTGTGAGTTTTCTACTTGAACAGTTAAATATTTGTAGTTCCTAACTAAATTATCACCAACTATTTATCAAAATACACATTAACTATCAATTGTTTCCTTTTCCTATTAGCCATAAATAATGGCAAGCCAAGGTTACTGTGAACAAGGGCCATTTGTATTTTTACATTTGCATGGTGAGTCATTAGTTCAAATAGACACTAACTAGAGTTCAGAATTTATGCTCTTTCCAAGCAATTGATGTTTTCGAATTCTTTATCCATTTGTTCGACATGATAAGTATATCTGGAGTCATGGGGTCATCAGTATTCCAATTAATTATGAGGTAAAAGAAAAAAAAGTAATTATATTGTCTAAATATCTCATTCTCTTGTCTACGTGCATTGTAATTTATGGATGATTTTGAAGTATCTTTGAACACTATTACTTTTCGCTAAAGTTGATTATAAGATGAAATATTCGCCTGCTTCAATTTATGTGATGCACTTTGATTAAATATAAAAATAAAAAATAAAAAAAATTCTGAGACTTATAATCTATAAATATTTGTGAAGTTATAAATCATTTCAGTAAGAGTAAAATAAAAAAAAATTAAATTAAATTATTATTAAATATAAAAAGATTCATCATCTTCAAGATCAACTAAAAAGTTAAGTGCATTAAGGTCATAAATTAAAGTAAAATGAAAATAGTGAAAAATTAAATCTTATGCTGACAGATTAATTTTGTTGAGAGGCTAATGCATTTGCCTTGAGATAAAGTAAATATTTGAAAGTGCGCAGGTCTGCAAGATTCGGATCGAAGAGACTTTCATGCATTAATATTATTAATAGTGAAAATTATTACAACCCTAATATTAATTTTTTTAAAAAATTATTACTTTTAAACAATAGAAATTCTCCCCATTATTTTATGTAATTTCTATTTTACTCTGGACATTTTCAATCCTCTATCTATGTAATATTATATATATGAAAACAGCCTCTTGCAGAAATGTGAAGTAAGACTGCGTACAATAGACCCTTGTGGTCAGGCCCTTCCCCGGATCCCGCGCATAGCGAGAGCTTAGTGCACCGGACTGCCCTTCATATATATATATATATATAGAGAGAGAGAGAGAGAGAGAGAGAGAGAGAGATAAGAGGTTGTTTCATTCTCTCTATCTCTACCATTTATGGCTTTGATACAAAAATTCCAAATATCAGTTTTTCAAAATCGATTTCACTATCAAAACAGAGGAAAGAGATATCCAATTATCTCAACCTTTTGAAATAATCCAATTACTTTCTCAAAATTCCTTGAAGAAACATAGAGAAAGAAATTACAAATACATCCATATTGGATTAGTCCAAGTAGGGATAAAACCCCTTACTAAGGAAGGATTAAACACCTCAATCATTGCTATCTTACGAGATGCCAGATTCACAAATTTTGAAGATTTCCTATTGAGTTCTGTTGAGTCTAGTCTCTGCACAGGACCAATATCTTTTGACTGTTACCCAAATTTCTCAGTTTCCTTAAATGACAAAAATATCCAAAAATCCCTTGTCTTACAAATAAAGACACACAATTACCAAATGCTTGAAGGATCAATTCCTGTAGCAATAATTTTTAGAATCCATTACAAAGCTATGACTTCAGATTTTGCTACAAAAGTCAGATACCATAGTAAGAAAGGTGAAACCCTTCTTTTACAAACAGATCATTCCAGATCTAACACCGTAATACCAAGACCTATTAGGTGGAAGGACAATACCCTACCAGACGAATGGATCCTGGAAGGTGTAGTTAAATATGAACCTTTAGAGACTTCCCAACCAAATATCTGTCTTAGAGAAATAACCCAATACCAGGATGGTAGAGTTAGTCTATCGTTCCATAGAAAATCTATGAGTAGTAGATCCGACGATTCTAGTTCCGTAGAAACCCTAGACTTAGGAAGAGTCTCACAGATTTCTTCAGTCATAAATACTAATTACAAAACAAAACCTAGACATTCTACGTCAGATTTACCCAATCTAAGAAACGTAGACTACTCCAACGAAATACCGAGACCCATTTATGAAAATTCCACTGTTAGAGAAAAGATAGAGGACCAAGAACCTACTAGTCCGACTTTCTCCTCGATTATAGAGAACATAGTAAACGAAATTGGTATTTTACAAAAAGAATTCCAAATAGATAAAAAATTCCTTCAAAATGATTTTTATGAAAAATCCAACCTAGAAAAAATAATTTGGTTCCTCAAAACCTTTTCAAGTACTAGGACGCAAATACAGGAAAAATTATACGATTTTGTTAATGAATATAGGATTAAAATCCTTTTCTTTGACTGGTTCGATTATTATTCCTCCGAAAATTTCATAGAATATCCATTTTCTAAAATGGTAAATCTCGTTACGACTAGGAACAAAACACCGGAGTGGGAAACCCTAGATGATTCTAGGAGAGTCCAGTCCAACCACCCTCCTCCACAAGGTATTAAGAAAAAAAATCATGGTTGCCCTGTAGACGCGATTCCTCTTAAGAATCCAGCAGAGGATGAAAAAACAAATACAAAGAATATCCTCGCACAAAACAATTTCACCAATATCAGTTTGAATACCCTAGGAAAACAACTCGATAGAGTGGAAAAATACATAAAAACCAACCATTTAGTCACCATACATTCCCCATGAACGACTAAGGATACGAAATTGAAAAGCCCAATCTTTAAATCCTTTCAGGTGTCCAAAGATGGTGTCAAAAACATCCAGCAAAACATGTCTGAATTTATTCAGGCTATACAGGATCAATTGAGTAGAATTGGGACATCCAACAGTTCTAATATAGAACACGTTATTCCAGATACCCCACAATCATCCATTAAAGTCACAACTCTAACGAATGATTCCGACGACGGTGATACTCTAGAACAAATCCAAAACAAAAAACCATTTGTTAACCATATGGATTGGCAGAGACCAATACAACATGTACAACAACAACAATTGCAAATAATTCCTGCTCCAGATCTAGGAATAGTAAAACCCCTAGCTCAATCCCGTTTCAATGCCTCTTCCATTAATGATTGGAACATAGATGGGATGACTGAATACAGTATCCTCAGCTTTCTCCAACAAATGATCATGGTTGCAAATGCCTATAAAACTTAGAATGGTACACAAGACAGGACCATTACAGAACTGCTTATCACAGGATTCTCTAGTCAATTGAAAGGTTGGTGGGATAATAATCTCACTAATCAACAAAAGGAAGACATCATCAATTCCATAAAAATAGATGAAGAAGGAATTCTAATCTCTTAACTCGTGATTTCCTCAAAAACATGTAAAAACCAACAAATTCCTGATACTGGTTATAATGCAGAAATGTCCTACCAATGTCCCATACCCCACTGTCTGGGTTACAAGGACAAAATATCAAGAAATGACATGAGAGAATCTGTACAGTACTGTGTCCATGCAATGCGTGGAGCCTTACTCCAAAAGAGGAAGGATGAAGTTTCTCCGCCAATAAATACACCAGTTGTTGCACCACAATAATAAACAAATTCCATGGCCCCCCAAAAACACATAAACTCCACCACTTCCAAACTAACAAACCCGTCCAAAGAAGAAAAAGAAAAATTCTCTGCCAAAACTCCTACAGAAAAACCCATGACATGGTATGACTCAGTCATGAAAGACGAAAATGAAAATGCAAACGCCGCAGAATCTGGGCAAAAAACACCAGCAGATCCCGCACAGGAAATGACTACTGAAAACCTTCTGCAACTCCTAGCAAAATCCTCGAAACTACATAAGGCATTATTACAACTCCAAATTCCTAAACAAAAAGTTGTTCAAGATTCTGAAGAGGATAACACCTCAAAAAATTTACAAAAATCAAGAAAGGAGAATCTTCAAAAACCCTTTCTCACAAATAATTTTCAAAAACCCAACTTGTAGTACCTCAAGTCCCCAAAAAACTGGTTCCTGAATTTTTTATAAAACTATTTTTTCCAAAATATTGTGACTATTGAAAAGGGATTTTTTTATCAAGACCCTTTTTTAGCATTGCAAAATTATTTTGGGCAATGATCGTTTTACAAATCATGGGATATTATAAAAACTCCATATTTTTATCAAGTTATCCTTGAAATATCAGGATCAGCCACTATTAAAAATAATTATTATAAAAATAACTCAGATCTCTCTTACTCTATTTGTAAAATACTTAAAGTAATTGCTCCAAGCGATTGGCGGAATGATCTATCTCAACTCCTAAATATCCTTGATACCCATCAAAACACCGCATTTTTTGATATTCCATTTAATTACAGAGATTACCAATAAGCTTGGCTCAATTCATTTTTCATTCAAAATACCAACCGACGCCATACTTGGCTTTTTCATTTTGATACCTCATGCATTCCATCCCAATTCCCTACATGGTGGAATTTATGGTGGGAACAATTTGGATCCACCCTTGAAATACAAAAACCTAAAGTCACTAAATCTTTTAGCCACTTTAAATCCCTTTATAAACCCACTGAGGATGAAAAAAGATTTGTGTCATTGCACCTTTTCCACACCAAATTCCATTTGCCTTGGGTATTCACATGGTTTGTAGATTATTCTGAAAATAAATTACAACGGTTCGAAGAAGATTCAAAATTAGATGGTGGAACAGCTTTAAAATACCAACAAGTCTCGCACCACAAAGAGTCCAGGAATGGTTAAATACCCAGAAGTCCATTCAGGTACACGTGCCACTACAAACACCACAAGCACCACTACAAAAACCAGAGCACACCTAGGTCCTTTCACAGAAATCCCAGATGGCTTCGATGCTTGCAGCAGCCAAAAATCCAGAAGAAATGCAAGTAATAATTCTGAAGTTTGCACCGTCTTCATCAAAACAAAGCTCTTCATCAGAAGAAGAACAACAAGAAATTGATATTGAAGACAGTCTAGTTTTTGGCAACAGTGGATTCTGAAAAGATTGCCAAAAGAAGCCAAAATACCCGGAATAAAGTTCAGACAAAATTGTGACAAAAGAAAATGCCCGAAAAAGATACTTTCAAAAAGGAAACAGTAAAAGTAAAAGAATCCACCAATAGTTCGAGAAAATACCAAAGTCAATGATGTCATTCTCCACTCGGATGAAGATTAACTTACAAATTATGGTTCCAGTTAAGGAAACCATAATTCAAAGGATCTGCTGAAAGTAAATGAAGATTAACTTACAAATTAAGGTTCCAGTTAAGGAAACCATAATTCAAAGGTTCTGCAGGAATTTAAATCAAATAGGCGGTAGGACCGGCCAAGGATTTAATGCAAGAATTTAATGAATTTAAAAGAATGAATTTAGTAAAAGATTAGGAGGTAGCACCTTCCATAATCATATTTATTCAAAATATTAAAACTTACAAAGATTTAAACTTGAATATTTTCAAGGAGATTTATCTTGGGAATTTCCAAGGTATTTTGGGGAATTTCGGTTAATGTATTTAGGATCATATAAGGGGAATCATATGAGGGGAATTGGAATTTTATCTAACTAGGGGAATTTAAGTGAGCTTAGACTTCTCTTTAGAATCTGAAATTTATAAAAGAAAAAGCTTATCAAAGTAAGGGAGAGGGGGTCTCCTTTTGTAGGAGTTTTACATGGCACTTTAGTAAATAAAAAGAATCTAACTATTCATCCGAGTGGAGAATGACATCATTGATTTTGGCATTTTCACAAACTATTGGTGGATTCTTTTGCTTTTACTGTTTCCTTTTGAAAGATCTTTTTCTAGCATTTTCTTTTATCAGAATTTTGTCTGAACTTTATTCCGGGTATTTTGTCTTCTTTTGGCAATCTTTTCAGAATCCACTGTTGCCAAAAACTAGACTGTCTTCAATATCAATTTCTAGTTCTTCTTCTTCTGATGAAGAGCTTTGTTTTGATGAAGACGGTGCAAACTTCAGAATTATTACTTGCATTTCTTCTGGATTTTTGGCTGCTGCAAGCATCGAAGCCATCTGGGATTTCTGTGAAAGGACCTAGGTGTGCTCTGGTTTTTGTAGTGGTGCTTGTGGTGTTTGTAGTGGCACGTGTACCTGAATGAACTTCTGGGTATTTAGCCATTCCTGGACTCTATGTGGTGCGAGACTTGCTGGTATTTTAAAGTTGTCCCACCATCTGATTTTGAATCTTCTTCGAACCGTTGGAATTTTATTTTTAGAATAATCTACAAACCATGTGAATACCCAAGGCAAATGGAATTTGTGGGGAAAAGGTGCAATGGCATAAATCTTTTTTCATCCTCGGTGGGTTTATAAAGGGATTTAAAGTGGCTAAAAGATTTAGTGACTTGGGGTTTTTGTATTTCAAGGGTGGATTCAAATTATTCCCACCATCAATTCCAACATGTAGGGAATTGGGATGGAATGCATGAGGAATCAAAATGAAAAAGCCAACTATGGTGTCGGTTGGTATTTTGAATGAAAAAGGAATTGAACCAAGCTTGTTGGTAATCCCGGTAATTAAATGGAATATCAAAAAATGCGGTGTTTTGATGGGTATCAAGGAAATTTAGAAGTTGAGACAGATCATTCCCCCAATCGCTTGGAGCAATTACTTTAAGTATTTTGCAAATAGAGCAAGAGGGATCTAAGTTATTTTTATAATAATTATTTTTAATAGTGGCTAATCCTGATATTTCAAGGATAGCTTGATAAAAATATAGGTTTTTAAGATATCCCATGATTTGTAAAACCATCCTTGCCCAAAATAATTTTTCAATGCTAAAAAATGTCTTCATCAAAAAATCCTTTTTCAATAGTCACAATATTTTGGAAAAAGGGTTTTATAAAAAATTCAGGAATTGGTTTTTTGGGGACTTGAGGTACCACAAGTTGGGTTTTTGAAAATTATTTGTGAGAAAGGGTTTTTGAAGATTCTCCTTTCTCGATTTTTGTAAAAAATTTTGAGGTGTTATCCGCTTCTGAATCTTGAACAACTTTTTGTTTAGCAATTTGAAGTTGTAATAATGCCTTTTGTAGTTTCGAGGATTTTGGAAGGAGTTCCAGAAGGTTTTCAGTAGTCATTTCCTGTGCGGGATCTGCTGGTGTTTTTTGCACAGGTTCTGCGGTGTTTGCATTTTCGTTTTCGTCTTTCATGACTGGGTCGTACCATGTCATGGGTTTTTCTGTAGGAGTTTTGACAGGGAATTTTTCTTTTTCTTCTTTGGACGGGTTTGTTGGTTTGGAAGTGGTGGAGTTTATGGGTTTTTTGGGGGCAATGGAATTTGTTTATTGTTGTGGTGCAACAACTGGTGTATTTATTGGCAGAGAAACTTTATCCTTCCTCTTTTGGAGTAAGGCTTCACACATCGCATGGACACAATACTGTCCAGATTCTCTCATGTTCTTTCTTGATATTTTTTCCTTGTAACCCAGACAGTGGGGTATGGGACAGTGGTAGGACATTTCTGCGTTGTAACCAGTATCAGGAATTTGTAGTTTTTTTCTCCTGTTTTTTAGGAAATCACGAGTTAAGAGATTTTCATTAAAGTAAAACACGCTAAGAATCAATTTATAGAAAATGTTTTTTAATGCAGTATTTTGAAAATATTTTTGGCATTGTAAATCATTCTTTAAAAATATTGCTATGCATGAAAAGATATCAATTAATTTGATGAATGGGCAAATGTATACTGGACTATACATTCTTCCCTCCCTGGATTTTGTTCTAGGATGGTTCTAGGAGACTTAGGTTTGTGATCAAAAAAATCATTCATTAGTTCCTCTAGATGATAAGGTGTTTCATCGTGTATTGAATATGTTTTTATGAGATTGAGGTCACTTGTTGATTTTGTCAAAAAATGGAATTTTTAAATCTTTTTATTGGATTCAAAAGATATGAAATCGTTATCTACCTTATATGGGGTGATAAGATTCATAAACGGTGTTCCTAAGATGATGGATTTGTGTATGTCTTTTACTAGAATAAATGAAGTTGCAATAGAAACTCCATTATTAATAATTGACGCACTGGTTTTGGAATCAATATCTAATTTAGTATTATTAGATGCTGCTAATGTTGCAAGAGTTTTTTCTTGGAACTTTTCTGGTATCAATCCTTTTTTATGCAATTTAAATATGCTCCTGTGTCAAAAATAGCAATTTTTTTATTTTAAAATTGTCTGAGAATTTACAGGTTATTTGTATCATGTATTTTTTGGACATGATTTGTCTTAAGACGCTAAGGAATTCTTCTGGAATTTCTTCTAGATGTCGGTTTTCAAAAGGTTCTTTTGGATTTTCAGAGTCAGAATTATCGGATTCAGAACATTTCTGGGTATCTTTTGAAAGAATCATTTTTATCAACTCAGAATCTTATTTTTGTTTTTCTTTTAAATCATTGATATCTAGTTTTATTTGTTTTATCTCTCTTTGTAGTTCTAGAACTGGTATTTCTTCGGATTCTTTCATCTTTTTACGCTTTTTAGGATATTTGTTAAGTCATAGGTATTTTTGGAAGTATTTGGCAAAATAGTATTTTTTATTATCTTTTTTCTCTTCCGTAAAAGATTTTAGGAGTTTGTTTAAATAATCTTTTTGGTGTTGGGTATCTATGTGTTTAACCATATCTAACATGAATTCTTGATCCTTGGTTAAAACACATACCCGTTTTCCTTTACCCTTTTCAGAATTTTCAGATGAACTAGTTGTGACCAATTCATCTATTTTGAAGGGCTTTATTGTCTTCTGAAGACAGAGAAAAATATTCAGGTTCTGACTCGGCGTTTGAATCGGAGGAATCTACTAAAAATTTTGAGATTTTTTGGGTTACTTCATCGTCTAATTTCAATTCTTGTAATTTTTAATTCATTTTGTAGTATCTCGATGTATGGCCCTTTTTATTGCATTTATAGCATGTGATATCTTTGTATTTGGAATCACTCTTTTTGGGATTTGTTGTATTCCTGGAATTATTGTAACAAGAATTTTTATAAGGATTTTTATAATATTCTTCATTATTCCTAGAGTTCTTTTTCCTATAATCTTTTGTTGGTTTCTTATGGGATTTATAAGTCTTACTACAGTTTCATGTACAACTTGGAGATGGTTTTGAGGAATTTGTATCAAATTGTTTACAAAAAGTACCAAGTTCGCACCTAGTTCTTTTTAGCTCCCATTTAAGGTGTTTTGTAATTTTAGATCTTGGCAGATCTTTAGACCTTCTTATTGAGTTATACTGACTAGTTGTCCATATGTAAACTCACTATAAGGTATCATTTGTTGTCCACAATTCTCCTTAATCTTATTTTTAACCTTTTCTCCTAAAAGGGTAGGTAGTCCGGCTAGAAATTTTTCTTTCCAAAATGGTTGCTTGGAATCTTCCCTAAGCATTACTTTGGTTAAGAAAGTATTCTTGTACCATTGGAAATTACTAAGATTTTTGCAATTAAGATTTGAAAGTAACTCGGCATTATCCTTCAAATGTGAAGAATCTTCTATGAAATTTAAAGAGATTGTTAGTATCAAGGTTGACACTGCATTTTGTAGGGGTTCACCTTGTTCATCTAGGATTGATATTCCTTCTTCATCAGTTTTTATGGAGTTTATGATATCTTCTTTTTGTTGATCAGTCAGATAATTATCCCATCAACCTTTTAATTGACCAGAGAATCCTGCGATGAGCAGTTCTGCTATGGTCTTATCTTGTGTACCATTTTGTGTTTATTAGGCATTTGCAACCATGGTCATTTTTTGGAGGAAGCTGAGAATATTGTATTCAATCATTCCATCAATGTTCCAATCGTAAATGGAAGAGGCATTGAATCGGGATTGAGCTAGGGGTTTTACTATTCCTAGGTCTGGAGTTGGAATTATTTGTAATTGTTGTTGTACGGGTAGTTTCCAATCCATTTTATTGACAAGAGGTATTTTATTTTGGAATTGTTCTAAGGTATCAATGTTATCAGAATCGTATGTTAGAGTTGTTATTTTATTGGTTAATTGTGGGGTATCTGGAACAACGGTATCTGAAATAATGGGTTCCATATTAGAACTGTTGGATGTCCAAATTCTACTCAATTGATCTGGTATAGCCTGAATGAACTCAGACTTATTTTGTTGGATATTTCTAACACTGTCTTTGGATACTTGAAAGGGTTTAAAATTTGGGTTTTTCAATTTCATATCCTTAGTCGTTTCTGTGGAATCTATAGTGACTAAAGGGTGGTTTTTTATGTGTTTTTCTACTCTATCCAATTGTTTTTCTATCGTATTTAAATTAATATTGATAAAATTGTTTTGTGCAAGAATGTTTTTTGTATTTTTTTTATCATCCTCAACGGGGTTTTTAAAAGGAATTGCGTCTACATGGCGGCCATGAATGTTAAGCTTAATGCCTTGTAGAGGAGGGTGGTTGGACTGGACTTTCCTAGAATCAACTAGGGTTTTCCATTCTGGTGTTTTATTCATAGTCGTAACGGGATTTAACATTTTAGAAAAGGGATATTCTATTGAATTTTTGGAGGAATATATATCAAAATACCCGTCTAAAGAAGAAAAAGAAAAATTCTCTACCAAAACTCCTACAGAAAAACCCATGACATGGTACGACGCAGTCATGAAAGAGGAAAACGAAAATGCAAACGCCGCAGAATCTGTGCAAAAAACTCCAGCAGATCCCGCACAGGAAATGATTACTGAAAACCTTCTGGAACTCCTTGCAAAATCCCCGGAACTACAGAAGGCATTATTACAACTTCAAATTCCCAAAGAAGAAGTTGTTCAAGATTCAGAAGAGGATAACACCTCAAAAAACTTTACAAAAATCGAGAAAGAAGAATCTTCAAAAACCCTTACTCACAAATAATTTTCAAAAACCCAACTTTTGGTACCACAAGTCCCCAAAAAACCGGTTCCTGAATTTTTTATAAAAGCTTTTTCCAAAATATTGTTCCTATTGAAAAATGATTTTTTGATCAAGACCCTTTTTTAGCATTGCAAAATTATTTTGGGCAAGGATGGTTTTACAAATCATGGGATATCTTAAAAACTACATATTTTATCAAGTTATCCTTGAAATATCAGGATCAGCCACTATTATAAATAATTATTATAAAAATAACTCAGATCCCTATTACTCTATTTGCAAAATACTAAAAGTAATTGCTCCAAGCGATTGGGGGAATGATCTGTCTCAACTACTAAATTTCCCTAATACCCAACAAAACACCGCATTTTTTTATATTCCATTTAATTACTTTGATTACCAACAAGCTTGGTTCAATTCCTTTTTCATTCAAAATACCAACCGACGCCATACTTGGCTTTTTCATTTTGATACCTCATGCATTCCATCCCAGTTCCCTACATGCTGGAATTCATGGTAGGAACAATTTGAATCCACCATTGAAATACAAAAACCCCAAGTCACTAAATCTTTTAGCCACTTTAAATCCCTTTATAAACCCACTGAGGATGAAAAAAGATTTGTGCCATTGCACCTTTTCCACACCAAATTCCATTTGTCATGGGTATTCAAATGGTTTGTAGATTATTCTGAAAATAAAATTCCAACGGTTCGAAGAAGATTCAAAATCAGATGGTAGGACACCTTTAAAATACCAGCAAGTCTCGCACCACAAAGAGTCCAAGAATGGCTAAATATCCAGAAGTCCATTCAGGTACACGTGCCACTACAAACACCACAGGCACCACTACAAACATCGGAGCACACCCAGGTCCTTTCACAGAAATCCCAGATGGCTTCAATGCTTGCAGCTGCCAAAAATCCAGAAGAAATGCAAGCAATAATTCTGAAGTTTGCACCGTCTTCATCAAAACAAAGCTCTTCATCATCAGAAGAAGAACAACAAATTGATACTAAAGACAGTCCAGTTTTTGGCAATAGTGGATTCTGAAAAGATTGCCAAAAGAAGACAAAATATCCGGAATAAAGTTTAGATAAAATTCCAACAAAAGAAAATGCCCGAAAAAGATACTTTCAAAAGGAAACAGTAAAAGTAAAAGAATCCAGCAATAGTTCGAGAAAATGCCAAAGTCAATGATGTCATTTTCCACTCGAATGAATAGTTAGATTCCTTTTATTTACTAAAGTGTCATGTAAAACTCCTATAAAAGGAGACTCTCTCTCCCTTACTTAGATAAGTTTTTTTTTCATAGATTTCCGATTCTAGAGAGAAGTCTAAGCTCACTTAAATTCCCCTAGTTGGATAATATTCCAATTCCCCTCATATGATCCTAAATACCTTAACCGAAATTCCCCAAAATACCTTGGAAATTTCCAAGATAAATCTCCTTGAAAATATTCAAGTTTAAATCTTTGTAAGTTTTAATATTTTGAATAAATATGATTATGGAAGGTGCTACCTCCTAATATTTTATTAAATTCATGTTCTTTAAATTCATGCTTTTAAATTCATTAAATTCTTGCATTAAGTTCTTGGCCGGTTCTACCGCCTATTTGATTTAAATTCCTGCAGATCCTTTGAATTATGGTTTCCTTAACTGGAACCTTAATTTGTAAGTTAATCTTCATTTACTTTATGCATATCTCCTTTTATCTTTTAATTCTTCAATCCCTTTTATTTCAATTCCTTCCTTGTCTATTATCCCTTTTAGATCCTCATGCGTAGTTTGGTATCAAAGTCATAAAGGGTACAGATATAGAGATATATGATATCCAGATCAGATGACATTCTTGTTTAGAGGTTCCGTTTCTTCTGAGGTTTTTTGCCTAGGATGGTCCGGGGTAGTAAGTCCTCAAGGGTGTAGGCAGTCAGACTCCGTGAAATGCCTGGGATTGTATGAAGAACCCGAGTTTCAAAACAGGATTTTATATACATGGAACCGTTTCTTAATAGATCTACTTCTTTTGATTTTGGTTCAACATCTTCCATGGATTCAAAGAAGATAATAAATTCTGAAGAAATCGTTATACAAGATTTTGAAAAATTGATTGATAATTGGGAAATACTGAGAATAAATAAAGATCAAATTTACAAAAAATCCAAATACCAATTCTTCAAAACCGATTTCACAATCAAAATAGAGGAAAGAGGTATTCAGTTATCAAAACCCTTTGAAACAATCCAATTACTTTCTCAAAATTCCTTGAAAAAACACAGGAAAAGAAATTACAAATACATTCATATTGGATTAGTCCAAGTAGGGATAAAATCCTTAACTAAGGAAGGATTGAACACTTCAATCCTTGCTATCCTAAGAGATGCCAGATTCACAAATTTTAAAGATTCCTTGTTGAGTCTAGTCTCTGCACAAGACCAATCTCTTTTGATTGTTACCCAAACTTTTCAGTATCCCTCAATGATAAAAATATCCAAAAATCCCTCGTCTTACAAATAAAAACTCACAACTACCAAATGCTTGAAGGTTCAATTCCGGTAGAAATAATTTTTAGAATCCATTACAAAGCTATGACTTCTGCTTTTGCCACAAAAGTTAGATACCATAGTAAAAAAGGTAAAATCCTACTGTTACAAACAGATCTTTTCAGATCTAACACCGTAATACCAAGACCTATTAGGTGGAAGGATATTACCCTACCAGATGAATGGATCCTGGAAGGAGTAGTTAAACCTAAATCGGTAGAAACTTCACAACCAAATACCTACCTTAGAGAAATAACTCAATACCAGGATGGTAGAATTAGTATATCGTTCCATAGAAGATCTACGAGTAGTAGATACGATGATGCAAGTTCCGTAGGAACCCTAGACTTAGGAAGAGTCTCATAAATTCCTTCAGTAATAAATACTCCTTACAAAACAAAACCTAGACATTCTACGTCAGATTTATCCAATCTAAGAAATGTAGATTACACCAATGAAATACCTAGACCCGTATATGAAAATACCATTGTTAGAGAGAAAATAGATGACCAAGAACCTACAACTCCGACGTTTTCCTCAATAACAGAAAATTTAGTAAACGAAATTGGAGTTTTAGAAAAAGAATTCCAAATAGATAAGAAATTTCTACAAAATGATTTTTATGAAAAATACATATTTTGGTATATCATTAAAAGATGAACATAAAGATTTAGCATTAACACTATATTATAAATTAGATTGAATAAATATGCCACCAGGTAGTAAAGTTAGAAGTATTGAAATAAAAATGATAAATGCACTAACCGAAAACCATCATGTTAAGAAACAACATGAAATGAACATTTTAGTACCAAAAATGTATCAAGAAATATTAGAACAAATAGAACATAAAGAAAATTTCAAAATAACCATACCAGAAGAGATATATATGGATTTTACTACTAGAACTCTAACACCATCAAAAAGATTAATACCAAAAATATAAGGATCTAGATTAAGTATCACAAAAGAACCAATGATATCCAAACAAACTAGCCTAATATTCATACACCCCAGAATATTAGATTTAATAAATATACCCAGTAATAGATTAAGAATTATAGTAATAATATTTAATGGTATGATAACAACAGATTGTATAGCTGAAATAAATACATGAGTTATTAAAAGTTTTATACATATAAGTATAATTAACGAAAACGATTGTAATTTAATAAAACCACAAACTTATAATTATCCTGAAAATGAAAGAGAAATAATAATTAATAAATTCCAATGATACAGTTAGATCTAAACCTATTAGATATAGTCCAACAGACCAAAAAGAGTTTGAAACCCAGATAAAAGAATTGTTAGAATTAAAAATGATACAAGAGAGTAAAAGTCCACATAGTAGCCCAGACTTTTTAGTAAGAAAACATAGTGAACAAAAAAGAGGAAATGCTAGAATGGTAATTGATTATAGAGAATTAAATAAAAAGATAATATTTGATAAAATATGGATAGATATGGAAAACGAATGGAAGAAGAGAATAAATAATCCTAAGTAACCCTAACGAAAAATTGATGCAATATGGCAGGAAGTAATAGTAAAAGAACAAATAAAAAATACTCTAGTAATAATGGATGAAACAAAAGAAAACCAGACACAAATACAACAAGTGATAAGAGAAGAATTGACAAAATTATGGAATGTATTTGAAGTACCAACATCTAAAATATTATTAGAAAAACTTAACATATTAGTAGCAGATATAAATAAAGGTAAGCAAGTAATAGAAGGAAATGAACCTAGTACAAGTCAACAAAACACAATAGAAAAAATAGTTAACACCACAACTAAACAACCAGAATTAGTACAAATAGATGCTTTGAGAAGAAGTAAAGAACCTATAATGGTAGATATAAGCGAAATAAAACCAAAATTATCAGAATCAGTAGAAAAAACACTAGATAACCCAGCAATATTAAATAAAAAGGGACAACTTTAATGAAAAATCGAGAACATAGTGTAATTACATTTCTTAAAAACCATGGGAAAGACATAATAGAAAAAGAAAGGTATTCTGAAGGCCTAGCGAGTTCCTTTTTTTTCAAAGGCGGTCCTTTTCTTTCCTCGAAGTCTCTCCCTAAAGCCCTAAAGTCTCATCCCACAGGCACATCTTGACTAACATAGACGGTAATCTGTTTAATCGAATATTTTTCAGAGTTAGTCATGTAATAAGCATGTAATAATCGGATCAATAATCTCAAGGTTGATTTCATTTTTTAATAAAGCGTCTATAATCTCTTATCAGCATTCAAAACATCATAATATAATCTACTATCAGTATCCAAACAACATAACAATAGAGTAATCATACTTATCACATTTATAATTAGAGACACATAGTTCGAGCACATACCTTTTAATCAGGCTTTCAGATCACCGAAGTAGCCTCAACCCTCCTGTGGCTGTCCTTCCCCTTCGCATCCTTGCATTGCGGGTATTATGTCGCCTTGGAGTCGGGAGTCAGAGCTTGTAATTAGAACAAGTGTTTGAAAAATGAAAAAACATCCATCGTTTAGACAAGTTAGAATGTTAAATCAGATTTTATGGATACATAGAAAGATAATGAGACGATTAGTCATAAATAGAAATAGTATAGAAATGAGAATAGATGCCCAGAATAAAATGATATCTGAAATAAGAAATTCTGAGATAAATATACCAGAAAAAGGATTTACTGACAAACAACTATACTTACTTGGAGGAGTAATAGATAAAAACTTATACTTATACGAAAGATTAGCAGAACAAAACACCGAGATAAACCAAATGAATGCGTTTATAGATAGTATAAAATCAGATTTGAAAATAGAAATAGAACATTATGGATGAAAATAGATTAACACAACATCAAGCACAAAAAGTACAGTTAGAAAGAGTAGCAGAAAAACCGCTTACATACAATAGGGATATAAACCAACATATTATAAGTTGTAGAATAGGAATAAAAATTATAGAAGAACAGGAAAAACAGCTACTAGAACAACATATAACAATGAATACACAGGAAGAAAAAATAATTCTGTTAAAAAATTTATCAGCCGTGCGAGAAGAAAGAATTAGGCAGAAAGATGAAGAAATCGAAAAGATAAGAGAGCAGAACTTAGCAAAGGAGATAAGCAATGAAAATGAAATTAGAGAGCTAAAAGAAATTATACAAGAACAGTATAGATATATTGATTTGTTGAAATATGGATAAAGAAAAGCATAGTGAATTAGAACCTAAAGACTTTTATTACCAAGTGAATACTTATGAAGGAGGAACCAGTCAAACATTAAGTTTTAAACCAGATACATATCAAAAGATCCAAGAAGAAAGAGATGAAGTATCAGTAAAAAAGATATTTAAAACAAAATGGTTTGAAAGAAATAAAGAAATAAGATACGTTGCTCACAAACATGAGAATATAATTGATACAACTAGCACAAATGGAAAGACAAAAATTAATTTGATTAGTGATGAAGTAATAAAGAGAGAACTAGCTAAACTACCGACTAAAGAAGCAAAGAAATATAGAAATATTTACTTTGGAGGAGTAGAATTCACGATAAAAGCATACTTTCAAAAGAATATAGATACGCCCATACAGATATACGTACTAGATGACAGAATATTAGGAAATTTGCAGGATGCATTAATATCAGTAATTAAAGGAAATTTGATATATCAGAAATTAAAATTTACTATACAACCAGACTTTAGTGTGTCGTTAAAAGATGAACATAAAGATTTAGCCTTACCATTATATTATAAACTAGATGGAATAGAAATGCCACCAGGAAGCAAAGTAATGAGTATAGAAACTAAAATGATATATGCCTTAACAGGAAATCACCATGTAAGAAAACAACATGAGATGAATATAATAGTACCAAGAATGTATAAGGAAATACTTGAACAAATAGAACATAAGGAAAATTCTAGGATTACCATACCAGAGGAAATATTCATGGATTTTAAAACCAGAACATTAACACCTTTGAGAAGATTAATTCCAAGAGTAGAAGGATCAAGACTGAGTATAACCAGAGAATCATTACATAGTTTACCAAGAATAGAACCTAGAACTATTGACCTGATAAATATAGATTGTAATAGATTAAAAATCAAAGTTATAATATTTAAAAACATGATAACTATGGACGGAATAGTTTGAAATAAATACTTTGGAGCAATTAAAAGTTTTATACATATAAGTAAAATAAACGAAAACGAGTGTAGTATAATAGAACCACAAACTTATAATTACCCAGAAAATGAAAGAGAAATAATAATTACCAAAAGTGTAAATTTAAGATTTAAGATTCAAGACCTAGAATATAAAATCAATATAGGAGTAATAGAATATGATAGCTTAAATGAATTATTATTATTAGGAAGCGATTTTTTATCTATGATAAGTTACAAGATAAACAATAACGGGATAGAAATTAATGATCAAGGTAAAACTAGATTCATCAATAAAATATGAACGTGCAGTTAAGAATAATAAAGAAAAAACAGAAATTGAAAACTATAAAGACGGCCTTATCAGAAGAAATATATTCCCAGTTAAAATATCTAGAGTATAGTGCCAAAGAAATGAAACTAGAAAACGAGATAAAACAGTTGGAAAAACAATGCTAAAAGTTTAGCAAGATATGGATAGACGTAGGTAATGGATGGAAGAAACGAATAAACAACCCTGATTATGAGTAACAACGAGAAAATAAATGCGCTATGGGAAGAGATTATATTAAAAGAAAAAATGAAAAGTATATTACTACTAATGGATGAAGTAAAAGACAATCAGAATAGGACCCGGCAGTTAATTAGAGAAGAATTGACTAACTTGTGGAATGTATCAGAAATACCAACATTTAAATTAATACTAGAAAAACTGAATATGTTACTAGAAGAAAAAAGCAAAGGAAAACAAAAGGAAACTAGCGAAGAAGCCAGTACAAGTAAAGAAACGACTATAGAAAAAATGACTACCCATAAACCAGAAATAGTACCAATAGATGCTTGGAGGAGAAGTAAAAAACCCATAATGGTAGACATAAGCAAAATAAAACCAAAGTTACCAAAAGATGTAATAGAAACTCTGGGTGGATTAACAAGACTAAATAAAGAAGGAAAATTCTAATGGAACCTAGTGCGATTACATTTCTAAGAACTCACGGGAAACAGATCATAGAAAAAGAAAGGTATAAATACGAACCAATGAGATCTAAACCGACAAAAGAAGAGTTACAAAAAATAGTCCCCGTAAAAGAAGAAGAAAAACCAACTTACGAATCTCTAAAGATAGATAAACAAGAACAACAGATAAGTGAATTAAAAGCAGAAAATCTAAAGTTAAAATCAAACGATAATGCTGAATGGTACGACAAATACAAAAAATATAAAAGAAAGCATAAAGATACGAAAACAATGTTGAAAGAGACTAAGATAGAACTAAGGGAAACAAAGGAAGAGTGGAAACAAGAGATATTAGAACGTAGAGAAGAAGTACATATCCTAACAGAACAGTTAAAGAAGTTAAAAGGAAAAAAGAAAGAGCGGAAGATAAAATTAAGCAATGAAACTACGTCAAGTAGCGATCACACGAGAAAAAGAAGATAATCAAGAATTGCGGGTAGTAGAATTTATAGAAGAAGAAAACTCGAGGATACGAGATAGTAAAAGAAAACAACCAAATAATAGAAGCCTTGAAAAAAGTAAAAAGAGTAAACGCGATAATAGAAGATGAACCGGATAGCGATATAGAGGATGAATACAATGGACAGATTGAAACTGAGATAGAATCAGAAAATATAATCAACGAAGATGCGAGATGATTACCCCGAAGAAGATTTAATAGACCCTAATCTAGAGGTAATAACTAGAAGGAATACAAGATTACCGGATCATATACCCGTAGGACAACAAGTGAATTTAAAGAATTCGTAGGATCGATGACCCAAGGAGTAAACTATAATGGATATTTTCTAGATTTAGACAATGTTTACGACGAACAGGAAGTAGGAAGAAGAATAACAGACTGGAACTTAGGAATGTATATAGCATTAATGAATAGTACGCAAACAGAAAACTTAGATTACATGTATGACTTAATATCAAAAACCCTAATCGGAAAATCAGCACACTGGATAGAATCAATAGCATATCAGCTGAGAAGTGAAGTATTAAGTTATGCGACAGATTGGAAATCAATGTTAATGATATTCGATCTACTGTTAAAAATAGAATTTTTAGGCGAAAAATGGTTAGTAGCCAGAGAAAATGTACTAGCTGAGAGAAAAATTGAGATTATCATGAACCTGAATAATATGAAGTGTTGTAAGATAAATAAACTACCAGAATATACGATTAGCTTTAGTAAGTTCTTTTACGAAGCTAGATTCTTACCAGAAGAAGGAATGATTTACCAACAACTATATTACGATCATTTACCCGTACCATATAATATTGAAATATCAAAAGAATATGTACAGTTAGAACCTAAGGAGAATACCCTAGGAGAAAGAATACGAGTTTTAAGAGCATATCTAATGAGGAAATGCGAAGAATATCGACTACAACAGAAAATTAAAAAAGATAAGAAGATAGGATTAAGGGAAATATGTGGATTTACTGAAAGAAGATTAATATTTGGATGCGATGATAATAGAAAAGAAAAGAAGTATAGAAAACATAAGAAACACAGAAAATATAAGGATAAATACGAGAGAGATCACAAAGATAAGAGATATAAAAGATATAAGAGAAAACCTTATTATAAACCCTATAAGAAAAAGAGATTCAGGAGATATAAGAATAATCCAGATACCAGAAGTAAATTTAGATACAAAAGAAAATTTAGGAAAAGAAGAAATGTAAATCCTATAGAAGCAGACAAGTCTAAAACCAAGGAAGAAAAGGTTAAGGAATGCAAATGTTGGAATTGCAATGAGAAGGACACTATGCAAATAGGTGCCCGAAGCTAAAGAAAACAGGAGTAAAATACATAAATACAGAACAATTTATAATGAGCTTGCAAAAGATTAAAGAAGATAATAACAAATGGTATGATTACGAAGATTTCTATGTTAGTGAAACAGAAGAAGAATCAGAGACAGAAAAGATAAGTTATATCAACCGACAATCAGATAGTGAAGATAGTTCTGAATAAAATGAATACGCTAGAAAGAAAGAAAAGAGAGCTGATAAGGGAAAGAGAATACTGGATACAATGCGAGGAGTATACTAGGCGAAAACTAATTGCAACTTCTGCAGTTAATGAAACAGGAAGTATGTACTACAATGATAGGTACGAAAGATCACCAAAAGGTTATCAGAAATAAGAGCAGCAATGAATAAGATACATTGGAAACAAATAGAAATTGCAAGACTGATAGAAGAATCAATGAAAGATGAAGAGACTAGACAGGAAGTACAAGAATATGAACAGGATGTAGAACTCAACGAGAAGGTTAGATAATCCCGACTAAATGGTAGCAATACATATAGAAGCTCAAATAGAATACAAACAGAATAAAATGATAAAACAAAAAATATTTATTGATAGTGGAGCGAGATATATGTCCGGCCGAGAAAAGATGTTTTAGAATCTCACGGATGGAAAAGATCTAAGATACATAGAGCTAAGGTATCGGGATTCAATGAACAATCCAAAGAATTAGATGTAATAGCGAGAAAATATGAGAATTGTATTAGGAAAAACTATTTTCAGATTACCAATAGTATACCAATTAGACAATATGAAACAACAAGTCTTATTAGGAAATAACTTCCTAGATTACTTCAAAACCCAAGTAATTAATAAGAATACATTTTGTCTACAATCCCCCTGTAACAAATGGATTATACTGAAAAGAATATTACCAGTAAATACCATAAGATTATATGCCATTAAAATGGAAAGAAATAATAATTTAGAGCTTTTAAAAGAGAAGTATTTAGGGATGTTAAAAAAGAACTTCGGAGAAAATCCGATGCAGCTTTGGGAAAAAGAAAAAATATATGGGGAAATAAAACTGATAGATCCAAGTGATTTAGTCAGAACAAAGCCCATAAGATATAACCCAACGGATCAAAAAGAATTTGAGATCCAGATTAAAGAACTATTAGAAATGAAGGTAATAAGAGAGAGTAAGAGTCCTCATAGTAGCCCAAATTTTTCCTAGTAATGAAACATAATGAGCTAAAACGAGGAAAAGCCAGATTAGTAATTGATTATCGAGAATTAAATAAAAAGACTATTTTTGACGGATACTTTTTACCCTATAAGAGAAACCTCATTAACAGACTAGGGAGTAAAAAATGGTTTAGCAAATTCGACTGTAAAAGTGGATTTTGGCAGATTAAATTGACTAATGAATCTAGAGCTTTGACAGCATTCAGTGCCCCTCAAGGACACTATGAATGGAATGTATTACCAATGGAATTAAAAAATGCACCGCAAATCTTTCAAAGAAGAATGGATCAAGTATTTAGAAAGCTTGCAGACTTCTGTATCATATATGTTGATGATATATTAGTTCACAGCAGCAGCTTAGAAGATCATATTAAACATGTAGAGCAATTCATTGAAACGATTAACCAACACGGAATACTGTTATCAGAAAAGAAATCGGAAATATTCAAGAATACTATTGAATTCCTAGGCTACATTGTAGATAGCGAGGGAATACAATTACAAGAACATGTTGTAACAAAGATTAAAAACTTCAAGGAAAAATTAGAGAATAAAAGAGAAGTTCAGCAGTTTCTGGGAGTGATCAATTATGCAGCAGATCACATAAAAGATCTACCATATTTGAGAAAGCCACTACAGGATTTGATTAAAAAAGATGTAACCTTTGAATGGAAAGAGGAGCACACCCAGGCGATTAACAAAATTAAGGACAAGGTAAAATCATTACCAAAAACACGAGTACCAACAGATCAAGATCAATTAGAACTCTTTACGGATGCTAGTGACATAGGATGGGGAGCCGTTCTAATAACATATGATAAAGAAGATGTTGATAAAGAAAAAATATTAATTTGTGGATACGGAGGAGGAACATGGAAACCTAATGAAAAGAATTATCACATAAATGAAAAGGAATTATTGGCGAAAATTTGGAATTAAAAGATTTCATTACCATTTACTACCAAGAAAGTTTATTGTTAGAATCGATAATACTCGGTAAAGGCGTTTATCACAAACGAGAATAGATCCTTTACCAGAATTGAATAAAAGAAGAAAATGGCAATCATTCTTTTGTTGCTATGATTTTATTGTTAAGAATATATCTGGAACTAAAAATGTTTTAGCTGATTTTCTTAAAAGATATAATGTCGATTAGCAACGAAGACTTTGAAGAATACATAGTCAAGGCTATGCAAGAGATTATCAAAACAAATGAAATACTGATTACCCGATTACAAGAGAATACTCAAACCATCGGAAAATTAGCAGAAGCAATTAAAGATTTTACAAAATTCAAAACCTTACAAAGAGAAACCTCACAAAAAACACCGACTACCACACCACCACTACAACAGAAAACCTTTGTACCATTCTCGTCTAAACTCGCAAAAATGCCATCAGCCATACCCTCAACATCAGCAACGGTATCCATGGCAGATAATTTGAAGTATAGACCTAAAATGATTACTGCTTATGAAAAAATCAATAAATTCTATGATTATAAGACTAACCCTGATATTGTACGCAGTGCTAAACTGAGTAAATATCCAAGATTTATTTGCAGTGAAAAGGCAAATCCGAATATTGTGGAACGATTATTCACATACGGATTTATTGACAAAATTATCACAGACGATAAAATGATCAACCTCACCAAGCTACCACAGATTATCACCAGATCAACAGAACTCATGATGGAATCCTTTGGCAAAGGAATCTACGGAATACAGATTTTAGATGCATCAACCGATTTAAAGGGTAAGCCAATTGTTATTTGTCAAATTTTTAAGACAGGAAGGAACAGCACCATCAGCGGGGATGATAAAAAATTAATATGACAATTCCCTGTGCATTGGACAAATTCCAAGACTGGATAAGTACCAAAAGAGTATTTGGATTAATGACATTGAAAACCAGAATAGAGGACATGCTACGAAATCGGAAGGCATCCGTAATTGGATCTTCCAAAGGAGGAGATGTAGAAGAAATTATGACCCTTTACTACGACAATGACATCGAAGTAAAGGAGACTACTGAATTAACCCTTCTATTAGACAAGATTACCAACCTAAAGCATACCCATGCTGAGGAGACTATCAGAATATATAAAACTATGACTGAACAAAAACGACGACCAATAATCAAAACAGAGACGGTATCAACGTCTACTGTCAGTATGAAGAAAGAACAAAGTCCTGATCCTTTTGACTAAGGAGGGAAAAGCAGATTATTTTTGCAGGAACAATGTAAACCCTGGCAAAAAAGGCCTTATGGCCTGAAAAGATTATGGCTTAACAGCCCAAACGATTACTAAAGGTATCATTTATTTGAAACCTAAAAGAGGCTTATGGCCCAAAACAGATTATGGCCCAACGTAGTGTTTTATACTACGGTAAAGCCCAAAAAGATTATGGCCTTATGGCCCAAAACTGATTAAACACTGTTAACTCAGAAAAGAGGTCATAACATACCCAGAAGAATATGGCCCAATGTAGTTTAAACTACAGAAAGCCCAAATAAAAGAGGCCTTAGTGCCCAACATGATTATGGCCTTACGGCCCAAAAAGATTATTACAATTGAATATCACGGAATATCCACAATAGATATTTCCAAAAGATTACTAACCGGACAGCTGGAAAGTATTGAACAGGACAGCAGCCCGACAGGAAAATGACATTTCTTACAGGAAGTCATGACAGATTATGACAGCTGAACAAAACGCCGGATAACGACAAAGGCAGAATAGACAGCTGACGAATTAACCGACTAAACGACAAAACAACTTTACGGAAAGGAGCAGACAAGGCACTGTAGACACTGTAGCCTTTATGACTTTTGTAAAAGTATTTTGTCTGATTACTGTTTACTTTAAAAAAGTAATGAATAGTGAATAGCCGAGGTTATCTATATAAGGAGCCTCTTGTAAAGACGAACGATTATTCGGAAATAGACACAACCTTTACATAACAACAAAATTCTCTCAAATGTTCGGCTAAACACACCTTAGTCTATAATCAATTATCAACAAAGAAACATCAGAATTATAATTGATTATCAATATAAGAACACCATAAGAGCTAGGGTAGAATATACTTTGATCATTTATGATTAAGAACCATATTAGTTTAAGCACAACATCTTTTCAGACGGTGATCAGAGGATATCTGTAACTGACTCCCGGCTCCAAGGCGACATAGTACCCGCAATGCAAGGATGCGAAGGGGAAGGACAGCCACAGGAGGGTTGAGGCTACTTCGGTGATCTGAAAGCCTGATTAAAAGGTATGTGCTCGAACTATGTGTCTCTAATTATAAATGTGATAAGTATGATTACTCTATTGTTATGTTGTTTGGATACTGATAGTAGATTATATTATGATGTTTTGAATACTGATAAGAGATTATAGACGCTTTATTAAAAAATGAAATCAACCTTGAGATTATGGAATTTCTCAATCATTTTGAGAAAACCCGACATAAAACTCGACTTTGAGATCGCCAGGGTGCCTCTTGGTCTTTTTCGGTCAACTGGAAATTGTAGAACATTCCTCACTTCTTTCTCTCATTCAAAACCATGCATGAGACTTCAGTCAACTGGTGGAATACATTGCATCAACCGAACCTATCACTAAAATACCCCTAGAGGGGTAAAAGGCTCGTATGTACTCATGCCCTTACGTTTCTCATCTCTAATAAAAGCCTACCCTACGCCTGTAGTTTTTCAGCAGGCTCGGGAGTGCCACGGCCAATGGCAGTTCAACTGTTCTTCACGAAAATAGGTGGAGGACTTATTAAAGGCATATCTGGGGGAGAGAGAAAAAGAACTAGCATAGGGTATGAAATCCTTGTTGATCCTTCTCTCCTCTTGCTCGACGAACCAACTTCAGGCCTTGATTCGTCCTTCGCAAAGTCAACTTTCTCTCCCGTTTTACTAGTAGTTGAGTGCTCATTGTTGTTCGGATCTTGACCGGATCCGAGCTTCCCAAGCTCTATGCTATTGGGGAACTCTACAAGGGTAAGCTCACACTAACCCGTCAATTTGGGATCCAAATTCGATATTTTCCTTGGGAGGTATCGGGAAGGATTTAGAATGGAATAATATCGATTCATATAGAAGAAAAGGTTCTCTATTGATTCAAACATTGTACCTACGGGATAGGGATCGAGGAAGGGGAAAAACGGAGATTTCACATTGTACATTGAAAGAAAGACTTTTATATATTCTTGGTTTGTTAGCAATAGAAAGAGAGAAGGAAGAACATTGGATTATATACAACCTCGTGAACATTACAACCAATCAATCGAGAGTCTTCTATACATTTAGAAACTCTATTTATTCCCATTCCCGAACGCACAAGAAATGCTATGTCTAGCGACTGGTGAATCCTACCCAGTATGGGAATTGGATTGGATATTTCTTCGATTTCCTAGAAGGGTTTTAATGGCGACCGGACTCTTCTTCTCTGGAAGTCTAATGGTTTTTAAAGAGAAAAGACTGTCTTAGTGTATCCCACGACCTGCGGGACCGACAGTGGTTGGAATCATCAACTTTATTGATCTTGGCGAGGCCTGCCAGGGCGTATGCCCATGGGTGCAGGATTCTTCGAAAAAGCGAAATCATTATCAACAGAAATTGACGAGTTCTTAACTTTAATCAATGAATTTGTCTCTTATGATTTTTTCTTAAGTAGAGGTTCTTTACCTGACTGCTTTACTTTTAGCTTTTTTCTGGGGAATTCGAGATGCCACCTTGAAATATCAAAAAAGTCAAAATAATGCAATCTTTCCTTCTCGAATGCACTTCTCACATTTTATAATGACACCGATAAGGAGAGGCGCGGAAATCCACTTGCTTAAGCAAAATAGGTAAATAGGCGCCCTTCAAAGGATTTATCCTCCCACCGTTCAGTCGACCGGTACAATCCCGACTTCAAGGAGGGAGAGGAGCTGAAAAGCCACTCGACTATAAGGAGAGGAGGGAATGTTTATTTACAGTTGTTGTAGTACTACTTTTCATTTCCTGTAGGTCAAGGGGCTAAGTGACTCTCGAAAGTCGTCTTTTGTATCGCATCAAGAGAAATGACATAGATAAGATCATTGCTTAAAGAGTATCGCAGTTCTGTTATTTCTTACGCATTTCTTTCCATTAGCTCTCCAAGCTTCCTATCTTAAAAAATATAAACATAAGTTTAAAGATACAAAGAAAGTACTAAAGAAAACTAATGTAGAATTAAAACAAACAAGAGAAGAATTGAATGAAGTAAAACAAGAGCCTGAAGAATTAAAAGAAGAATTACATATCATTAGAGAACAAATGACAAGGTTAAAAGAAACAAAGAAATTAAGAAAAATTATTAGAACAAGTGATCAAAGTACAACTAGTAATGAAAAAACTGATAGTGATACAGACAAAGATAATAATATTGAATCAACTAACCAAGAAATACAAGTAGCAAAATTCATAGAAGAAGTTGAGGAAGAAGAAAACTCAGAAATAGTAAAAGAAAATAACCAAATAATAGAAGCTTTACGAAAAATGAAAAGTGTCAATGAAATTATAGAAGAAGAACCTGAAAGCGATATAGAAGATGAATTTAACAGACCTATAGAAACAGAAATAGAAACAGATGATGTAGTAAATGAAGATACTAATGACTATCCTGAAGAAGAATTAATAAACCCTAATTTAGAAGTAATAACAAGACGTCATAATAATTTACCAAAACACTTGCCAGTATGATAACAAACTGAATTCAAGGAATTTATAGGATCAATGTCACAAGGTGTAAAATTTAATGGATATTTTCTAGATTTAGACAATGTTTATGATGAACAAGAAATAGGTAGAAGAATAAATTATTGGAATCTTGGAATGTATATAGCATTAATGAACTCTACACATACTGATAACCTAGATTACATTTATGACTTAATATCTAAAACATTAATTGGAAAAGTAGCATATTGGATGGAATCCATAGCATACCAGTTAAGAGGAGAAGTATTTAATCATGCAAGAGATTGGAAATCTATGTTAATGATATTTGATATAGTACTAAAAAGAGAATTTTTAGGAGAAAAATGGTTAGTAGCAAGAGAAAACGTATTTGCAGAAAGAAAAACTGAAATAATTATGAATCTAAATAACATGAAATGTTGTAAGATTAATAAATTACCAGAATATACAATAAGTTTTAGTAAATTCTTTTATGAAGCTAGATTCTTACCACAAGAAGGTTTAATATATCAACAATTTTATTATGACCACCTACCAACACCATATAATACTGAAGTATCAAAAGAATATACCCAACTAGAACCAAAAGAAAACACATTAGGAGAAAGAATAAGAGTACTAAGAGCATACTTAATGAGAAAATGTGAAGAATATAGAATGCAACAAATAATTTAAAAAGATAAAAAAAACTAGGATTAAGAGAAATATGTGGATTTGCGGAAAGAAGATTAATATTTGGATGTGATGATAAAAGGAAAGAAAGGAAATATAAGAAAGGTCATAAAAATAAAAGATATCAAAGAAAGAGACATAAAAAAAATATAATAATTACAATAAACAACATCACAAACCTTATTACAAACCTTATAGGAAAAAGAGGTTTTAAAAATATAGAAATACCCTGAGACCAGGAAAAAATTTAAATATAAGAGAAAATTTAGGAAAAGAAAGTACATAAAACCCTTAAAAGAAGAAAACCCTAAAGAATGTAAATGTTGTAAATTGTAATGAAAAATGATATTATGCTGATAAATGGCCAAAGCTAAAGATAAAAGGTGTAAAATATATAAATACAACACAATTTATAAAGAGTCTACAACGGATAAAAGAAGATAATGAAAAATGGTATGAATATGAAGACTTTTATGTCGGTTAAACTGATGAAGAAAGTGAAACAGAATTAGAGAATGGTAACTTTATTAACCAATACTCAAATAGTGAGAGTAGTTCTTAATAAATGGAATTGCAAGAAGAAAAAATAAAAATATGGAAGAAAGAGATTACTGGATACAATATGAGAGGTATGTTCGCCATAAACTTATTACAACTACTAGTGAAACAAGAAATAAATACTATCATGATATATACAAAAAGCTTACTAAGAACCTTAATAGAATAAGACAGAGATTGAGTGAAATAAGATGGCAAGAATTAAGAGAACTAAGTAGAAGAATAGAAGAAATAGAACAAGATGAAAGCATTTAGCAAGGAAAGAAGTATTAGAACCACATAGATGGAAAATGTCTAAAACACATAGGATAAGAGTATCAGGATTTAATGAACAAGTGAAAGAGTTAGATATAATAGCAGAAAATACGAGGACTGCTCCACATCCTACATCACTAGTATCAGTAAAAAGTTCTAGTTGATCTAGTTCTATTGGTATTCTATGTTTTGGTAAGGCTTTTACTTTTTCCTTGATTTCGTTTATAGTCTTAGTATATTCTTCTTTCCATTCAAATGTTATATTTTTTCTAGTTAATTCTTGCAATGGTTTTCTTAAGAGTGATAAATCATTTATATGGTCTGAAGCATAATTTACTACTCCTAGAAATTGTTGTACTTCTTTTTTACTTTCTAATCTATCTTTAAAATTCTTTATTTTTGTTACAATGTGTTTTTATAATTGTAATCCTTCATTATCTATAATGTATCTTAAATATTCGATACTATTCTTAAAGATTTCGGATTTCTTTTCAGATAATATTATTCCATGTTGTCTTACAGTTTTTATAAACTCTTCTAGAAGTTTTATATGGTCTTCTAGATTATCACTATAAATTAATATGTCATCAACATATACTATACAAAATTCTGTTAATTTTCTGAACACTTGGTCCATTCTTCTTTGAAATATTTGTGATGCATTTTTTAATCCAAATGGTAGTACATTCCATTCATAGTGTCCTTGAGGGGCACTAAAGGTTGTCAAATGTTTTGATTCATTTGTTAATTTTATTTCTTTTGCACTGTATTCTAGGTATTTTAGTTGAGAAAATATTTCTTTTGATAAAGCTATTTTTATTGCTTTTAATTTTTATTTTTTTCTTTATTATTTTTCTCTGTATGTTCATATTTTATTTATAAATCTTGTTTTTCCTTGATCAATTATTTCAACTCCTTCGAAATTAATTTTGTAATCTATCATTATTAAAAAATCACTTCCTAATAATAATTCATTAAAGCTTCTGGTGATCCCCGGGAAAGGTGTTAGACACCTCGATATTAAGGATCCGTAGAAAATTATTGACCTTCGGATTCTATAGAATGTGTAATTGTTAAAAATTGCCTTTAAGAGTGTTTATTTTCCGCAAAATAATGTCATTTCATTTTTTCATTCTTTCCAAGATAAAAAGGGTTTTGAAAATAAAAAGAGTTGAAGTTCATTTAGAAAGCTCAAATAAGGTTTTAGCCAATCCATTTTCGGACTATGATACACCCAATGTTTTAAATTGAGTAAAATCCCACTAAAATTAGTCTGATGGATGATCTAGTTTACTTGTACTTTTGAAAAAAAAGTCTTCTGAGAAAGCGTATAGTCCCTTTAGAATAACATGCTATGGTGTTTTAGAATTGAAATACAAGTCTTTTCCTTTTATTAACTTGAAGGTAAACCATATCCAAACCATTACCTTAAACTTAACTCTTTAAATGGCTTTTCTTTCATTCTTTAGAAATTAACTTAGTTGGGCTTGGCCCAAAAATAGTCCTTAAGAGGGGGGCGTGGGGGGGGGGGGGTAAACTTGACCATTTTCTTATTCCAACTCAGTTATGAAACCCTAGTTTTTCATCAAGTTTTCAATCAAACTTCCCGGTTACTTTTCCTTTTCAAGAGAGTCTTTTTTTGTTACTCAGTCCGAATTTTATGCCAAAATGTCCAGATTTCCCTTGAAGTAAAACAGTCCATTTTTTGTACCAAAGCAAACTCGTTTTTATATCAAATTCAAATCAGATTAAGCCTTTTAAATTTATTTCATTTTTTATTGTATAAAGACGTACAAGCTTATAACTTTTTGAGGCAGATTTGAAAACTGTTTTGGGACTCTATCTGTTTTAAATGATGTAGGTATCGTTTTACCTAAATCTTCGGTCATAAGAATAGGGGATCCAATATTATTTCTAGCATTTTTACAAGTACAACCATAATGCAAATAATTAAAAGGAGGAAGAGTTAGGTTGGTAGGCCTACCAAGCCCACCAGTTAATTATTTTCACCTATAGTTGGGCCTTCATGCACAGCTACAAGCTTGGACTCGATGAAATGAATTAGTTGGGCCTTTGGCCCAACTGGTTTGATAATGCAGCAACCCAAACGGCCCACATCCCATGCATGTAGAGGAGGAGAGAGAGGAGAAAGAAAGTACTAGTTAGAACACATCCGAAATTATCTACTTTGAACACATACCATTTAAGATAATTCAACAACAAAAGGAAGCAACTAATGTTCATGGCCCAAAATAAAATCACAAAGGGACAACCTAATGTCCAGACGTAGCAGTTTAAATGTAGTTGAAATGGGTTGATCCCAACTTTAAACAAGTAGCAGAGCATGTGTAATAAATACAAGGCGCATGGGCCTAGCCCAACTAACAGCTAATAGTAGCAGAAAAATAAAGCAAGGAGGCCAAAAGAAAATGGGCCGGGCCCATCATATGCAATAAACAATCAGGGATAATGACTTAACACATAAAACGTTGGGCCAAAGCCCAACAGATACATTATTAGAAAGATCCAAATGATATACATGAGAGTATATTTGACTTGTATACCTGGTATACCAAGTATACTTTTGTATACAATCAATATAACCTTTGTATATCACACAAATATTCAACATATAGCAAAGAAGAGAAGGAGTAGCAGAAATAGGCATCTGAATTCAGTAAGATAACAGTCATATATGCATACACATGATTTAGTCATTCTTACATCATCTTCCAAGTTCCAAACTCACATTATGATCTAAGATTTAACACATAAAGGCAGCATGATCATAAGATAAATATGTCCCAATTTGAATACACTCATGCTCGACTTATATACATTTCAATTGAGTGAATCTCTTCTACTATGGCAGTCACATTCACCTATCTAAGAATAAGTGGGAAGAAGACCAAGTACAGCAGATTAAAGGCATCCCAAATTAGGCTATATGACTACTGTATTAGGCTAGCATTATGGGGACAAGAATGATACCTATACCTGTGAGCGCGGTGCATAAATTCGCTTAGGTTGGTATAATTGCTGATTATTTGGGCTCGTAGTCATGATTGATAGCTTATCATTGAATTGACTTGTCATGCATTCATCACTCTACATCTCGTCTAAATACTTGAAAAGGAAATGATAATACTGATTGTACTGATTATGTTATTGCATGAAACTCATATCCATATCATTTATACATATTATATTTGGCATTTGAACGGTTGAGATACTGATGAAAGGGGCTTGAAAGCCTGTTATTGGATATGGTACATGATATGAGAGTGATGACTGATAATGACACTATAGCCACAGAGCTGCGATCCTATGGGATCAGAGGGTATATGGACCTCATGAGTCCCCCATAGGTCATGTGACACCTACTGTGGAAGTGTGTGTATACCGGATACATATGGTCATTTCATACATACATATCATCTGCATTGCATTCATTCATATTCTTGATATGTATTTGATGTTGTGTGTACTCGGTGTTGATTTCTAGTAGATCTTATGGCTTATGATAGAAGAAATACTGATATTTGAGACTTATAACTGTTCTAAGGTCGAGTTGTGAGACTTGATGGAACTAGACGCCCTGAATGGGGTTTAGACTAATTTTGGTAACACTGTTGGGATTAACCTTAGTTTATACTTGGAAACGGTGATAAGACTTGTGAACCTTGATAATTATTGTACTTTGTTGAACTATAGAAACTATTGATAGGTTGGGTAACTGAACTCTTTTATACTTAGTTGACTAACTAGTAGAGAAGTATCGTAAAGTACCAACCCTCGCCACAATTATAGTTAGGGTCGATCGACGATGCTGCTGAGTATATGTGCTTCCCATACTCTACACTTGCTGCACTTTATGTGCAGGTACTGAGTTGGACGGCAGCAGAGCAGCTTGATCACAGATTCTTAGAGATTCTTCCTGGAGTCCAGGATGAGCCGCATATTCCATCCTGGCACTGGAACTTCTTTCTTATTATTTCTGATTTTGTCCTTTATATTTCCAGATAGTACTTTGTATTTCATTTTCAGACTTGTATTCTAATTTAGTAGCTTTGTACTCATGACTACCGGATTTTGGGGGATTTCTTTCAAGTTTATGTATTAAGTACTAAGACTTGATAATACTTCTATTATGTCCTTACTATTTTCACATTTGCATTGTATTATTCTATTTGGATGATTGTGGTTTGCCTACGGGTTAGGGTAGGTGCCCTCACGGCGCAATGAAATTTTGGATCATGACAAAAAGGTTTAAATTACTGTTCTATCTCAAGAAGTCATATCAAAATTATGACTTTAAACCAGATTTTAACTTATGCTTGTCTAAAACAAACCTTAAATGGTATTTCTAGGTTTAAGCAGTTCAAGCATGATACAAGTCACTTTCGCCATCTTAATACCTACATGTTCCTCCTAAGCTCATTTTAGAGCAAGTTTATAACCTTACCAAACAGCTTCAAACCAAATATCATCCAACCATAACAAAGGCAAAACAAAACATGCTTCACATTATGGACATCTAAATCATTGGGCATATATTACCACTGATGATAATCACTTTATACACTTGTGTCTAACCTTAATCACTCTAGACAGTAAGGATAGCATTTTAGTCTAAATGTAACCATTATTCAACTAAACAGATTGATGCATTTCACAAAGCATAATAATTTAGTCTACTTCTTGAACTAACTTAAGATTAGTTAATGAACACAATGCTCTCACTGAATTAACTACACAGGATCATATAACCATATTTACCAAACTGCTACATGTTTCTTCTATACTTAAACTAAGCTACATAATCAATCATGATAGTCGTGAATTAACTTAAACAAGTTCATAATCATATAGACATGCTTGAAATCACACAATTTAACTAAACTAACTACACTAATTAAGAAGCTTAAAGAAAAGGGGATTACCTTTCTTAGTGACAGCCTAGGGTCGAGATTGGGGCTTGTTCTTCCACTCCACACTCGATCAACACTCACACACAAAAAAGAGGAAAGGTTTTAAAATTACGAACTAATTTCAAGACTTAGGATTCCACCAAAGGGCTTGATATCCAATTCACTCAAAATTAGCCGAATTTAGATCGAAAATTAGCTCTTGATATTATAAAAGATAAGAATTTCCAATTCGAGACCTTTTAAAACTTTTTTGACAATAAGAGGGTGGGGTTCAATTTATAGAACTCCCAAACCCTAGAATTTTCGATTGAAATCGGTGTGGGAGAACAAATTGAGGGGGGGGGGGGGGGGGGGGGGATTCCCTCCCAAAAGTTCTCAATCAATCAAATCGTAGAGTTTGAAAACAAATGAGACAAAAATCATAAAATCGCAGCAGATAAAGGTAACGAGAGGGGACACCTCACCTTGGTGGGGGTGGTGATGGCTCTGCAGTCAACACCCAAAATGGACGAGCAGCTCTGCGCGTAACTGTGCTTTGTCATCTGGAAGAAGAAGACGAAGCTCTATGGCTTCTCTCTTTCAATCGCAAAAGGGAAAGGGGAAAAGTGGGGTGGGTCTGTTTGTTTTACTCGTTAAGAAAGTAATGGGTCGGGTCTCGATCCAATTGGGTCGGACCCGGTCATTTTAAAAAGGGATAGATAACCCAAACGCTGATTTTAACTAAAAATAAATACATTGGCCACACATTTTGCAAATGTGGTCATTTTTTTTAAAATTAACAAATGACCAAAATCATTTCAATTATAATCAAATTAAATCATAAGCTTTAGTTTGAGCCTAAATTTGACATTAATTGGAAATTGAAATATTTAAATCATGCAAAATTATTTTAATTTAAAATACAATGATTTGAAATTGAAATGTAATTTAATTATCCTATTTAATTTAACATTTCTCAATTTTGACGGGATAAAATATTGATCATTTTTAAATTGAGAGTTTGTCTACTAAAAGGTGTATTTTACTCGGTCTGTGGTTCGGAAATCCTGAATAATTAAATAAAATTATTGGAGGATAAAAATTAGGTGTCAACACACCATTGATACCCCCAATCATGCAATAATAGAGGCAAAGTGGAGAAACTTACCGATTTGTAGCCGGCCTTGGAGAGATAAGCGAGAATTTTTGGGGGATTCTTCCTCCGGAAATGGGTGGTGCATGTGGGGATATGAGAAAATTTTACGTTTTTGGCTAGGGCAAGAGTTTTGTACGAGTGGGGGAGATGAGGAGGTGTTGGGATTGTTGGGGGGAAGGGGGATTTGTTGAAGGTTTTTAGGCTTTTGAAATTCTGTATTTTCTATATTAACGCTTGATACGCCGTTGTCGCCTCTGCAAACTTTTATCCGCCTCTACGAAGTCATTCCAGCGGAAGTGGATTCGTTTCTTCAATGTTTGACATTTTAACTGTTGTCTTCTTCAGCGGACCTTGCTTCTGCAGATTACATCTCACTTCTGTGTTGTATTGGCCCTCCTTCATACTATGGACCGCCAGCGGTCTTGCACCTACACATTCTCTCCGTAGATGCGCACGTTATTCTTAGGGTATCTGGGCACTATGTACAACTATATTTGGAGTTAAACTCAACATCGATATTTATACAGAGCCCATTGCGAGACATTCATGAATCATCCTAGCATTTCAACGAAACTCTTTAGTGAAATCACATTCGGAGTATCACTGAGCCATTTAATGATTTTTCTATGAATTAATAAGATGATTATTTGAACTAGGCGTTGCCACCGGACCGGGTCTATTCGATGTCCAACCAGTGTTGTTACTTTCATTTAAGTCAAAGGAATGTTTTTTGGCATATCCGACGATCTTCATTAAGACCTGGTGTTATATGAGCCAACTGGACTTTCCTTCCTACGCCTCTTTTCCTATTTGAGGACAAATGTTTATTTAATTGGTATCTGATGTAACGACCCATTTGACCGTTTTGGATTTCTTACCGTGTTCCAACCAAATTTCCCTTTTCTCAACTCTTTACCCAATGTCGTGACTCGCAATGATAGATGACATGCGCCTCGGGATACATTCGTCTTGGCTTCGGAGAAATAAATCATAAAGATAGAAGCCTCCTATGTTTGAAGTGGAGAGAATTAACTTTCAGTCAAAATTTATGGTTCACAGTTTTGTTAAAAATCATTAAGTATAGGATGTCAAGGTACGATGTAGCCGAGTTTTGTTTCGCTTTCGGAGGCTATCGGATATGGTTGAGTCATTAATTTTACTATATGTGCATGTTGGGATAATTTGGAGATGATTAATGGATAAAACGCGTCATGATAATTTCATATAGCATTTTGGGGATGGGGGTTGTCTGCTTTTGCGGATACTTTGTGCAGGTGTGTGACCGCACATGCAAATCCTTCACTTCTGTGAAGTCTCTCATGTTAAATGAAGTCGCTCCTGCGGACATCCTTCTGCATATGTGAGGTCGCTTCTGCCTAGGATGGTCCGCATAAGCAAGATCGACTGTAGAGAGATTCTTATTTTTAAACATTCTTCCTCATTTCTAATCCTACACTTGGCAAGCATTCTTTTTGGAACTACAGAGCTTATTATGGGATTTTTAAAGAGTTCTTCAAGCATCACCCCTTGGGTAAATCCTAGACCCTTTTTATTTGTATTAGCTAGTTGTTTAAAGTTCCCTTTCTAAGCTATTGTTCTTGTTGATGGGTAGAGATACACCTAGGATTTTATTAAGTTTCCAAAATGAGACTTTTATGAGATTGAAAATCAAGATGTGAACTTTCGTGATTGATTCTTAGATTATAGAAGTTGTAATCTAAGGGGAAGTCATTAAGCGGTGTAAGTCTCTAGTTTAATACATATTTTATTATGAAAAATTAGGGTTTTCATGGGAATTGATTTTCAAATGAATTATCAAATTGAGGGTCGATTTATGGATGGATTTCAAATACATTCGGGATTCTTACTACTTAGATGATACAATATTGAAAGGCGGAAATAAGAAACTAAGAACAATAAAGTAAAAGCATATAAGGTAGACACAAGAGTTGGAATCAAAATCAACCAAAGCTAAGACCTCAATTGAATTAACCAAACAAAAGCACATAAACCTAGGGGTGGGCATATATCGGTTCATATCGGTTTTATATCCAAAAAATATGAACCGAATAAAAATCAGTTTTTTTAAAAAAAATACCGAATCCAACTTTTAAAAATAAACCCGCTATGTTCGGTTTATATCGCCGAACGTATCGGATTATATCGGTTTTTTCTAGTGGGTCGGGTCAGGATTTTTTTTAAAAAAAAAAATTGAATTTTCAAAACTAAAATTGACATTCACACCTACACTACCATGAAATTTCGACGTTGAAATCTATTGTGTATCGTGAGATGTTTACTAAAGAAAAAAGAAAATTAGAAATCGATTTGGGGGAAAACACAAATTGATTGGGAAAACATACGTTTTCATAAAAATTGGCGGCGCCAAACCGCCTTGCGGAAGTTTGCTCGGCCGCGTCTCGAAAAAATACGCAAAATAAAAAAAAATAGGTAAAACAGACATCTAAGCGCAGAGTTATGACCATTTAAAGTTTTACCAATTTACAACTACTTTCTCTCCCTACATTTTATGTCAATGCTTTCGTGATATGTTAATCAAGTTCATGCCGCATTCGACTTACATAAAAGCTTCATAGATTGGCTTCAATTGCTATGATTCAAGAGATAATAGTAGCCTAAAATAAAAAATAAGATTAATTACATATTTAATTTGGTTTTTCAGTTCGGTTCGTATCCAAAATTAAAAAACCGAACCGAATCACTAAATCCTTATTCGGTTCAGTTTTTTCGGTTCTCCGGATTTTTTGTCCACCTCTGCCTAAACCTATGAAGTTGACCTCAAGGGAATTGTAAACAATCCCAAGAAACCTCCTTTTCCAAACAAGATTCAACAAGAGCTTACCATAAGCCTCTCATAAGTTTCTCTCTCTAGAGAACAACAACAATATTTATAATTCATCAAAAGCTACTAATGAAATAAACTAAAATAGTATTTATACTAACTAGAATAGGAAGACTACTATAGCTACTACAATGATACACTTAATGAAGTAAAGGTCTTGTTTGATAGTCTTCTCAAGGGATGAAAGACTTGCATTTATGGAATAACCCACTTTTACATAAATAGTCTTCTGCTCCATACTTCTTTCAAACGGAGGCCTATACTTCCACTTTAGCACATTCTTAAGCTTCAAGTCTTTATTCCAAACACCTTGTAAGCCTCCAAAGTAGTGATCCCTAGCTCGGTTTGGTGTGCATGTTCTTGATAAAGCTCGGCTTGTATCATTCTCCCCTTCTTGAAAGGATTCGTCCTCGAATCTAAACCTTGCAAAATCATAAGGAAGAGAAACAACAACAAGGTTCTCAAAGCATGAGGGTTAGTGTAAGCGTAAATCAATCTACCAACATGCCAAGGATGCACAAACTTGTGATATATTCAAGTATGAACCGCTTTTATGAAGAATAAGCTCTCACATAGAGTACTGCGCAATTGGCTATCCCAAAGACCATGAAATAAGGATATCATAAAAGTAACAATGGTTTCAAAATACCAAATAGACAATGTCACATTGGTTCTCATAGACATGAAGCACAAATGATCCTCTATTTCCAAACTAGACCTATCACATAAGTTTAAGAATTCAACGGGGTCAAAAGGAAAGGATATCCACATATCATGGTCAAGAAAATAACTATATACCCCATTAGAACTCCTTCAAACATAAGATGCACTCCCAACACAAGCATGAGTGTCATCATAAGCAAACACGTAGTAGAGGAAAATGTCCCTTAATGTAAAACCAAGTAGAAAATCCTCATTGGGCACACATGCCTCCTCACAAAAACATGAAACCTATTAAGAAGACAATTTAGCAAGGAAAGTATCTACCAAAGTAATATCATCAATATATCCCAAGTCATAAAAAACATTCACAACATCAAAGTCAAACTCAAATATTGACATAGGGCTATTATAAGATGACAACATACTCATATCACCAAGATAACTCTCATCGTCATACGCCAATAAATAGTAAAGAAATGTGTCACTTAAAATAACTTGATCAATGTCATCCTCACATGTAAGTGCACTATTAGATTCAAGAACACATTCAAGCTCAATGTTAAGGTTTGAACGATGCCAAGAATAAGTATCAATTAGCAAACAAGCATCACCTTATTTTTCAAAACACTTCTTCCCCATAAATGTGTTATCATCCCCCAAGGGAAGATTTCCATTATAGGGAAGAGCGGCATCATTCCATAGTGGATTTTCAAACACCTTGTAGCCCTCAAAAGTGGTTACACTTTCAATATTACAATACAATCCACTAGACACTTCACTTTCAATAGTCATGTGATCATTAAACAAGACATTATCTTTAAAGAGAGAAGAATCAATAAACAATGAGGAGTGGAAGCATGAAATTTCATTCTCAAAAGGACAAATGTCATCTTTCAAAGCACCTTCATTTACATAATTATCTGCATGACACATATCACTATTATAATTGTGAGTCTTATCACATGACACTAAAGAAAGATCAAGAGACTCGTCTTTATATGAAACAAACAAAGGTGAGGTGTCACATCAAATGACCAACTATATCAACATTATCACTAATTAGAGGGTCATTAAGCACATCAAAAGATTCTTCAATTAGTGGATAACAAGCAAGTTGATCAACACAAATAGTAACACTAGTTGGTACCATGTCAAACTCAAAAGATTTACTAACATGATTACCACAAGTAAAGTCAACTAGTGTTTGATTCATCTCTATCACATGACAATGTATGATTACTCAAATCACAAGAGTCAACACTAGGTGGACACAAATTGATTTCACAAGAAGAATCAATTCACTCATCAAAAGGATCAACTAGTGTTTGAGCACTCTCGACAATGACATTATCATCAAATGGTAAAGAATAATTAAGCTCATACAAAGACAAGCTACTACTCACACTCACATAATAATCTTGTTCATTCAAAGAGTTGGAAGTATTGAGTTTAGCTATTGTACCTTGAAGTTCACATGAAGAATCTTCTTTACTTTGATCTCCCAATTGCAAGATCACTTGACCAAGTGAAGAGATAGCCTTGGACTCCATTCTCTCTTTCAAGCACATGAGTTCTTCACATGAAGACTCCTTTAAAAATTCATTTTCTTGAGTACCTACAAAAGCTTCTTCACAACAAGATGAAGAAGTACAGAGGTTAGTTTGATTACGTGGCAACTCATTCACATCACTCCATGCATCCTCTCTTTTTTCCATATGAGTTGCCACTTTGCACTCCCTTGCTCCTATTAATATTTTGTCTCTCAAGATAATTGATTTCATGGTTCCACAATGAGTCTTTTTCTTCTTCACCATACGGAAGGGTATGGTAATCTCCCCTTCTTTTGGAAAGGCCTAATTGATCTCGAAAATAAGAATTTGGTTTTCCTTCCTTTAGTTTCTTCTTTTGAGAATTGACTTTGGTTTTATACCCCTTTTCATGTGGCCCCGGATAATGGTACCTCAAGTTCCTCTTCAATGCATCCCAAGTCTCAATTGGACTTTCCATCTCTTTTGCTCTTTTGCTCTTTTGTACTCCCAATATTTGGCAAGCTTCCCTTCAAAAGTTCTAAGAGCCAAGTCCATCTTCTTCCTTGTAAATAGTTATAGCTACCAAATATTTCATTCATCATAAGTTCCCAATTTTCATACTCTTCGCCACTAGCTTCCATAGACAAGGTAGGCTATTTCACATTAGTGTTCTACACCTTTACATTTGGATTCTTTCTAGGAGGTATATGTGAAAAGAAAAGTTCCCCTATTTCATCCACTATATTATGCCAGTGTTGCTCATATGTGATCCCATACCTTTGGAACCAAGGGTCTCCTAAACATATGTGACAAGTATCCATGGGAAACATATCACACCAAACCTCCTCTTGGTACTCACCATGTGAAAAGAATATCTTCACTCTCCTATCAACCCAATATCCTCCATCATCATCATAAGGATCCTGTCTCATCACCCAGCTATCCTCAACCATTCAATCGCATGCGAGGTGATGATGTTTGTGTAATCATCATCAAGTATAAGGGAGAATCCCGTATAACCACAAACATTCACCTTGATTTTAAGAATTCGCTTCTTTGGTTCAACATCCTTTACACTCATTGAATTCTCTCCACTTTCACTACCTAGTTATGCTCTCATCCTACCTCTAATATTACTTCCATATCAAGAACATGATACCTTTGCATTAGGATAGGAAGACTTAGAAATAGCATTTCTAGAAGTAGAAGGTGCACATTCTCTCCTTATCATAGGACAACTCCGACTTTCTCAAACATACCCACACATACCATTTTGCTTAGGATAGGAAGTATTACAAGTCAAAGCACATTAATATATACTAGAAGAACTTCCATTATAAACATTTGCAAATTCACTATCTTCATAGTTATATTTATCACAATTTTCATTTTCATGAGGATCGTCATCATAAGATTCATAAGATACGGTGAGGGAGAATTATACCTCAAGTCATCTCCCTACCCATGGTGTGTAGTGTGAGAACCTTCATACGCTTCATCTTCACCATATGAATCGCTATAAGGTTCCTCTACTTCACTATATTCATCACAAGATCCATGAGCACCACTCTCTTCATATTCACCCCTAGAATAGTAGCTCTTATCTCTAGGTTGCTCTTGTTCGTCATTACCCATGTATCCCTCGTAAACAACATCATCACACTCATAGTCCCCATCATCATAGCCATACTCATCATCATTACAACCATCAAAGTCACCATCACATGAATCAAAATTCATGGATAAGTACCTATTTAAAACACTCAATAAAAACAAACAACATTTGTAGTAACGTAAACATCACAATCATTCGTATTTACACACCTTTGTGCTTGTCTAGCACTACTCAATTGAACTCACACCCTCTTGACTTTTACCACTCGATTGGTCGGCTAATGTTGATTCTTATTTCGATCCGGTGGTTCACAAGGTGCACAATTCCTACTTAAGGTCGGAGTGGATTCTTGTTATACAAACTAACGTACTTGAGACAAGAAATTAACTATGAAGTAAAAATGAGAAAAAGCATGAAAGAAAAATAAGAACACAAGAACCAATTAACCTCAAGTAGGATCAATTACTAGAGTTTAATTAGTTTAGAGAATCAAAAAAATCGAAACAAAATGATATTTGAGTTAAAAACCTGAAAAACACACTATTCACTGTGCACAGTCTGAGATTCATAGATGGTGTCTGGTGTTCAATTTGCAAATCGCAGATGTTGTTGAAGATCTCAAAAAGTTTATGTCACGGTTTGCTAACTGTCTACGGTTCACAGATATAACATACGATTAGTAGGATGTGTCGTAGTTGACCTGCAATTCGTAGTCCTCAACTTCAGCATTGCGCCCACCCATAGCAATGTAGAGAAGCGTCTTGCGGATGTTTGTGAGGTGGTCACACCTCTCGCAAATGAGGCATGCGACCAATATCTTCATCGCAAGTCAGGCCAATAAGATTTCAAAAATCTTGATTCCTCTTCGAATTTTGTACAATGTTTTTTTGAATTTTGAGATTTCTTTGGGCTCACTTAACCTAAAAACTTCCTCTTTTGGGTCTTATAATACTTTTGCCCAAGTTTTCACCAAGGGTTTTGGATAAAACTTGTACTTTTTGCTTCTTCTTCACCAAGAAGATATGAAGATCTTCAAGAATAAATGAACATTCAAAAAAATTAGATCTTCAAATCAACTTGGAATGGCCCCAAAATTTGGATTCTAAATTGTCTTCACTAGGAGAACAAAGCCAAATATGTTGTAAGCTTCAATTCTCCCTTGTTCAACAAGACCTACTTTCAAGTTATTTAACCTTCAAGCTCCAACAATGGTGAAAACATCAAATCAACTCCAACTGACTTTAGGCTCAAATAACACTAGGGAACAAGAATCTAGTGTCAAAAATACAAGAAATTTAGAGAGTTTGGGAATTTTCAATTTTTTATAGATTTCAAATCCCAAGCCTAGATTTGTTGGAAAAATCTATTCTAGACTCTCATACCAATTGATAAAATATTGAAATGCGGAAACAAGAAACTAAGAACAATAAAGTAAAAAGATAAAAGGTAGACACAAGAGTTGGAATCAAAATCAACCAAAGTTATATTAAAGCTAAGACCTCAATTGAATTAACCAAACAAAAGCACCTAAACCTATGAAGTGGACCATAAGGGAATTGTAAACAATCCCAAGCAACTGGCTTTCCCAAACAAGATTCAACAAGAGCTTACCATAAGCCTCTCATAAGTTTCTCTCTCTAGAAAACAACAATAATATTCATAATTCACCAAAAGCTACTAATGAAATAAACTAAAATAGTATTTATACTAACTAGAATAGAAATACTATTATATCTATTACAATAATACCAATAAGGATTTTGTTTGATAGTCTTATGAAGGGATAAAATACTTGTATTTATGGAATAGCCCTTTTTTGCCTAAATAACCTTCTTCTCCCTACTTCTTCCAAATTGAGGCCTATACTTCCACTTTAGCACATTCTTGAGCTTCAAGCCTTCATTACAAGAACCTTGTAAGCCTTCAAAGTAGTGATCACTAGCTCAGCTTAGTGTGCATGTTCTTGATGAAGCTCAGTTTATATCATTAGACCTTGGGAAACACATTTCTATTCTAAAGTTCAGATTTTGCCCCTGTGGATCTGGGGTTGCTTGGGGCCCGGGTATTTGATTTCTTTTAAGGGTTTATCTTTATGTTTGCTATTAGATGAATGTGTTACCTTAGAGATTATATATCTAGACCATGATCATCTGGTAGTATTTCGAAAGGACAACATTGGCCTGGGAGTTCATAGAACCCACTTGGCAATGAGGTAGGCTATAATTTTCTCTATTATACTCTGATAGATGCATATAGTATATATAAATATTGAGGGGTATTGGGTGTGATGAGGGTCCCACCTTAGTGACTATCCCTAGCTCAACTTATTTATGATTGTTGATTGAAACTACCCATCACTTATGCCTCCTGATATAAAAAGATTGATTACTTGGAATTATGTGTTATTGATAATTCTGAGGCATGTGTTATTCATCTCTCGAACATGATTTTATCTCATACATCATGATTACTTGTTTTATTTACCGTTACATTCATACACTCATATTATTCTGATATTGAAATGGAGTTGATATGGAATATTGTTGGTCTGATGAGACTTGGAAACAAAGGTAAATGATATTGTTATGAGATAGTTCGAAATACTAAGATGATGTAAATTAATATGGCTTGGTAATAAGTTTGTGATTGATGCTCTAGCCATACCGAGGGATTATTCCGATTGGTTGTGAGTGGTATATGGACTTTGCGGGTCCCTCATGGATCATGGCTATGAGGCAAAGTCTGGTGGCATGTGTATACCAGGTTTGGAAGATGGCATTACATCATATTCATACCATTGCATTCATTTTATCTGCATTACTTTCTTAATTATTTGTTGATATGTTTAGTGATTATGTGTGATTAGATAGTACAAATTGGTAATGGTTGGTGCTTTCAATTATAAACAGATGTGAGCATTATGATATGTATCAGTTCCTTATTTAGGGAAGTGAAGATTGAATCCTTAAAAGGATAATTATCTTGTTCAATAGGAAGTCTAGACATTCAATGAAATAGCATACTTGGTAGCGTATGTATCGTTATGTGTGAGTTTATATGTGTTAAGTTTATCTTAAAAAGAGGGACTCATGAATGTATTCATTTATTTGAGGTAATAGGGATAATTGAGAGTTTGTATGCATAAGGGTTTATAATATTTGGAAACTGACTAGGTTGGGAGATAGAGGTAATATAAGGCTAATAGACTTAGAAAAGTGTTATGAAGTAGAATGTGTGTCGGATATGTGCTTATGTGAACAATCTGTGATTAGTTTTTATCCTTAAGGGTATGATTGACATACTTGGGATCCAATGATGTGCGTGGATATATTAAGTGTGGGTTTAGGTCATTAGATAGAGTGTAGTGGACTTGATTTCTTATACATGATACATTTTTCCCGTGTTCTAGGATGACTTAGGTATTAAATAGAAATTGTTATGCTACAAGGTGTTTTATGTATTGGACAATACTCTTATGATTTGAGATGGCTAAGTGTTGAACTGTATCTGTTATATGAATGTGACTTATGTGTTAGACAAGATTGTGTAGTTTAGGGATACTTGTGTGTCAACTTGATTTTTATATTTGTTACATGTTATCTGTTGTTGTCGGTCTATGATGCTTACGGGGGCATGTTGTGTACTCATACTACACTTGATGCATGTCCTCGCACTTAAATAGGTGATCTCCTACAAGGTATCCTATTATACCCCACTTCACAAGTGTTAGAAATCATTAAAAGTTTCTCCAACCTTAACCTCAACCGTTTGAGGATCGTTAAAGGTTTTGAAGCTTAACCTTTACCCACCATGCAGGTATCACTTTAATGTCTATCGCGGGAACGGCTTTGGATTTACGTTTCTTTACAGAAATCATAATCCGAAGTGATCTTGCTTCCACTGAAGCGCTCAACTGAACCTTTTGCAGCTTAGTTTTCCCATTGAACCAAATTCTTGGGATATCCAGTCAGTATGGTTGGGTTACCACCACAAAGGTTCGTATTGTTTGGGTTTTAAGTCCATTCCCCTAGACAGCAAAACTCTTGATCTTCAGGTAGTCCCTTAGTTAAAGGGTCCGCTATATCCTTTGATTAGTAATCAAGAAAGTGACACATGTGGTGATCAACTTACGTTATTCATTATATCATTTTAATGGCAAAATATCTATCACGTCTGATATAGGTTGTAGTACTAACGACCATGATTATTTAACTGTAACTTGTCATTGGATATATTATAAATGGTCTATGCAAAAGCGTATCTTAGTGTATATTTATAGAGATGATAGGCACACTGATACTTTTATTGCAGAAAATATTTATCAAGTGTGCCATTATTACGGAATAACTGATAAATTATGACTATTACATTAGATAACGCTTCTTCTAACAATTACGCTATTACAATTTTAAAAAATAGTTTAACTCCATCTTTTTCAGATCATTTTCATATAAAATGAGTGTGCTATATATATAACTTAATTGTAAAGGATGGTCTATCACTTTTTGAAGATATTCTTAGTAAAATACAATTTGCTATAAACTTTATTTTTAAAAGTAATAGAGTACAACGAAGAAAATAATATAAAAAAACTTGTCACGATTGTGGACTACCTTATAGAAAAATTCCAGAAGAAGTATCCACTAGGTGAAATTCTTTATACGAGCAACTACTTGTTGCTTATGACTATAGAAAACCTATAACTTTATTTTTTAACTCTCATAATCAAAATCCAGCTGATAGATAGTGATTGGGTAAAAATTTCCGAACTTATTATATTTTTAGAGAAATTTTTTCAAGCAACAAAAGTATTTTTCGGTATATATTATCCTACTATTTCAACTATGTTGTTTTATATAACTCTAATATTTTTATTACTTAGTGAATATATGGAAAAACCAGCTTATATTGCAGCTATTAAAAAATGTTTATCAAAATAATAAAAAAATTTATTCCTATTCCCACTATTTATATTATTGGTGTTGTATTAAATCCAACTATTAAAATAGATGGTATTAAATCACTTATTGAAACTATTTACGATTGTATAGAAGTACTACCACCTCCAAGTCCAAAAAATCCAAATCACCCACCACCTATTGAACAAACTAAGGAAGAAGTGTTGTTTAGCGTAGAAAACCAATGCAAAAAAATATATAGGTTTTACCAACAAGAAAGTGTTAGTAACCTACCGGCTTCCATACCATCTTCTTCATCTTCAATACAACATCACAAAAGATATGCTGTTTCTGCGGCTAGTATTGAAAGCCTCAGAAATAGAATGTGCGGCCGTACCGCTACTAACCAAATTAGCGAGTTTTATATTTTTGTTTTGCAGGGTTCGGTACCGTACCAAGAAGTTCTCAATGAAGATGAACGTGAAGACTTGCTGAAATACTGGAGGGGGAATGAGAAGACCTTTCAGACACTTTCAATGATGGCCCGAGATGTTTTGAACATTCAAGCGTCATCAATCGCGTCGAAAGCGCTTTTTCTCGGCGGCAGATATCAAATAGGAGACCACAGACACTCATTAGCCGGAGACAACTTGGAAATTGCAGTATTATTTAGAGATTGGATACGAGCGGAGCGGAGAAGGTGCGGTCAACCAGAGATCAACGAAGAAGAAGACGAAAACTACACCGAAATCTTATCCGAAGGTGGTGGAAGCGACGTGGATCAATTTGACCAACAAATACCAATTCCAACCGAAGAACCACATGAAATTATTAAGAAATTAGAACAAGTTTTTTTCAGAATGTAATTTTTTTAATTGCAATTTTATTATGTAATTTGCAACTTTTGGACAACATTATAAAGTTGCAATTTCGACAATTGTATTTGTATTACAAAAAAATCACATGTCTATTAAATAATATAAGAGGCACAAAAACAGTCTTGAGATGTTTTTATTACACTATCTTGTCTTGTTTAATTATTGAGTTTTTTTTAAACATATGTTACTAAAAAAAAAGGAAAACCCGCCGGAACCCGATACCGATCCCGCCCCGACCTGATTCCGACGGGATCGGGATCGGGACGGGACTTCGGCAAATCCCGCCAACCCCGATCCCGCCTGACCCCGCCAACCCCGATCCCGCCTGACCCCGCCAACCCCGATCCCGCCCCCTTCACCCATCCCGCCCCGACCCGACCCCGCCAGACCCCGCCAACCCCGATCCCATCTGACCCCGCCAACCCCGATCCCGCCCCCTTCACCCATCCCGCCCCGACCCGACCCCGCCAAACCCGGCCCGCCAGACCCGGTCCCGGCCCACTGGCCAGCTATATTATAGATAAGGAAGGATAAATTAACTTAGACCTTTTGGATTCTGGCCCACTTCAGTCAGACTGAGTGTCCACATCCTCCTTACCATAATTCGGATCATTTGTCTAGGACAAATATAGGCCCTCCTCTGCTACAAGATAGAACATTATCTTCAGCCTTCTCCTCTTGTCCCAGTTGACATCCACAGCCTCTCGTGAGCGCTTGTTTCCACCACTATCGGGAGCGGTGACACAATCAACTCCTTGACCGTCAACAACACGATAAGAACTGTCTTCAACCAAAAAACCATAACCATAGCCAGATTTGGTCACACACTTGTCGACCAACATCTTTCGAACACTAATACAATCTTGTCTTAAAATTATTGGATATGTAAAGCACATACGAAAATAGTAAATATCTATTAAAGTGATCAAAATGATAAACAACAAAGATTACAACAACAAGTTGTCAATATCTTGATCTTGAATTGGAACTCCAAATCTGGATCTTGTATTCGGAAATACAAGAACATGAATTGCTACACTTGTGGCTTATAGATCCGCTGAGAATCCGAATGGTTAGAGTCCTTTGAGATTCTAGTTCACACCTGAAACACTTAACAACCAATTAGATAATCACAACACTACTGGCTGAGTCGAGAGATGTCTCTCTGTCTTTAAGACAAGATTGCCCCCGTATATAGGCTTTACGAAAGTGTGGACATTAGTCTCCCAAGATAAAATAACAAACTATCAAATGTGCAAAGCCTACACAAATGACCTCAGCGAAGAACACGAACAATGAAGATTGCTAAGAGAAGGATTGCTTATCAGAAAAACTGATCTCTTTGTGGTGTTGTATACTTGTATGTATATTGTGGGCATCTATAGAATTGAGCCAAATGCCTCAATTTATAGGTGTGCAAGATGACCTTTCAAATGCCCCATAATGACATTCAATTGCCATGTAATGGATGACATTTAACCCCCAAGTAATGCAACAACATAATGGTCCAAGTAATGACCATTATTGGGTGGATTCAATGCCATTGAAACCACCTCAACAGCCAAACCTTTGGGATTCCGTCGAGCAATCACTGCCAATGAAGCATCGCGGCGCTAATTCAGCCAGAAACTCACGATGCTCACTGCCAATCAGGCGCCGCGACGCTGCAAGGAGGCGCCGCGGCGCTCTGGCGCAGCGACCCAGTCTGGGAGGCGCAACGGCTCTTCTCGGCTCTGCGACCCTTTTCCAACCCGTACCATCTTACACTTCGCACAATCCTTCTTTCGTTTACCAACGTGGAACACTTGTTATTTAGCCAATAACTGCCCATCATTCTATGTCTCAAACATTTCACTTACGTACCAATATCTCTTTCATTAACAAAATTTATGATACTTGGCACTAAGATTGCACGTGTGTGGAAACGACATTTCCGACGTACGTGACCCCAATTGTTCGAGTCATAAACAATGGGATAAACTTAATTTCACATTAGTAAAGTTCCAACAGACAATTATAGTTGAAAATATAACAAGAGTAGAACCTCCCACGCCAAATATTTTATCAGCCAACCAAGATTGGTAGTCACAACAACCACCATTCTGACCAATTACGTCACTTTTGGATATATCATAAAGTATCAAAATCATCAAGACAAAAACAAGGCTTTCTTCGGCAAAACAAGGTTAGATTTTCGTGTTCCACGACAACAAGAATTATCCTTTAGATTATTGTAAAATTGTTGTACAAAACAGAGAAATAGTAAGAAATTGTTGAAAGATTGAGGCGTGTCAAAAATAATGTCTTTAAGAATAATTCACCCGGTATAGGTGATTCCCCAAGATTTAACAAGCATTTTTAGTATAAAACTAGGAGCCAAAATTTAACAAAGTAGGTAATCCAACCCTATAAAAATGAAAAGAAGATAAAGTAGTTTTGCTCTTCGTATTTCACTATCACAAAATGAACACACAAGTTTATATTTATAGTATGATGAATGCTGATGTCTAAATCATTTATTTGCTGCCAACGTTAAAAAACTTTTAAGAGGAGTAAAAAACATTGATAATTAGAATCATTTATTTGATCAAATTGAATGGAAAAAGAGCCGTCGGCAGCAGACATATTTGACCAAATTGAATGAAATTTTTTAAGGAGATTAATGAAAGTATTATTATTTATATTTAGGATATTAGATAGAAAATATTATTTCTCCAACAAACTCAAAACCATAAGTAGTTTTTTCCTTTAGTAAACTTGTCATAGAAATTTGATTCCTTCACATCCAAGCAGTTTTTTGTAACTCTATTTTCCTACTAGGTGCACAGTGCACTCTATATTTAAGAGCAGGGGCGGGCGTATATCGGTTCATTTCGGTTTTGTATCCGAAAAATATGAACTGAATAAAATTTGTTTTTTTTTTAAAAACCGAATATAATTTTTTTTTTAAAAAACCGATATGTTTGGTTTATATCGCCGAACGTATTGGATTATATCGATTTTTTCTAGTGGGCCGGGTCGGGTCGGGTCGAGGAATTTTTTATTTTAAAAAAAAATTGAATTTCCAAAACTAAAATTGACATTCACACCTACACTACCATGAAATTTCGATGTTGAAATCTATTGTGTATCGTGAGATGTTTACTAGAGAAAAAGGAAAATTAGAAACCGATTTGGGGGAAAACACAAATTGATTGGAAAACAGACGTTTACGTAAAAATTGGCTGTGCCAAACTACCTTGCGGAAGTTTGGGCCAGCCCCGTCTCGAAAAAAATACCCAAAATCAAAAAACAAATCGGGTAAAACGGACATCCGAGCGCAGAGTTACGACCATTTAAAGTTTCACTAATTTACAACTATTTTCTCTCTCTACATTTTATGTCAATGATTCTGTGATATGTTAATCAAGTTCATGCCGCATTGGACTTCCATAAAAGCTTCATAGATTGACTTCAATGACTATGATTCAAGAGATAGTAGTAGCTTAAAATAAAAAATAAGAATAATTATATATTTAATTCGATTTTTTCTGTTCTGTTCGTATCCAAAATTAAAAACCGAACCGAATTACTAAATTCTGATTCGGTTTGATTTTTTCGGTTCTCCGGGTTTTTTGTCCGCGCCTAAATAGGCTCTTAAATAGGCGCGGGCAAAAAAAGAAAAAAAGAAAAAAAGAAAAAAAAGAGAAGTAGACAATAGATCCCTTTGGTTTTTTGCAGTGCGCATCTTAGCCAATCCCGCAGCTTGTTCCCCTATACCTTTACCCGTTACATCACGTAAATCATAATTATCACCTACTACCCAATCTAAAAATTACTTCACAAAGGGGAGAAGAGAAGAATCCCACTGTACAATTTGATAGTTGTGATATTGTTGTTGGTCAATCAAACTATGGCTTGACATTGGTACTATCGATCTATTGACCCTTGAAGTGCATCCCACAAATAGTCTTGGGGGTTTAGTATGAATAGATGATTGAAGCAGAGAAGACAAAGGGGAGATGGCAAGAGCAGAGTGGTGGAGAGCCAAATGGTGTTCCTACAAACGTACCACCATTCTTGTTTGTTTAATTAACATCTTTGTTGCTCTCTATGTGCTTCACTCATACACTTCAGCATACATGTACACTCGCAATGATACCCACAAGGGTAAGCCCTTTTCATGATTTAAAGAGGATTTTGTTACTTTTAATTAACGCTGCTTGTCATATATTCAGCTTTTAGGTATACTCCAGATCAAGTTAGGAAAATGGAAGAGTCGAATCGAATAAGGAAACAGCTAGAGCCTGTGCAACTTATTGAAGTAGTAAGACCCTTTCCTATTGTTTGTCACTTGTTTTTCTCTCAACTTTAAAGCTATGGCTTGATTAGAGATCTCTGTTTTTCCTGGTGAAGTTAAATGGATTAAAGGATGAATTTTTCGTTGATGAGAAGGTGGTGCAAGTGCCACATCAAATTAAACAGAAGATAGCAGATGAAATACTAGCAACGTTGAAAGGTGTCAATGCCCGTGACAATGCAACAGTGCAACGAGGTGATTATGCCTTCTGTTTAAGAGTAAATTGATCAATTTTTTGGGCTGTATTTGTTTCCAAAGCTGCATTGTTGAATCTTTTCATTGGTTATCCTTCTTGTTGTTCATTCTCTAGCCTAGATACATTGTGGAGTTTTTATTATCGTATCTTTTTCTCAATATTGTCATTAAATTCTAAGTTGGATAATTGCAAGATATCGATTACCCTATACTACATTTGGGATATAAAAGTGTTAGCTACATGTAGAATATTTGCTGAGGCAGCACAAATACTGCATTCCTTTTTGTGCTCATGGGGCAGTCATTAAATAACTGAGCAATTGGGACAAGATGCATGAGACACCGATTATATTTAATTCATCAGTCACATTGATTTCATTGATAATAGATCAAAATGGCGTGAAAAATATTTATGGTATGGTAGAAGGCTTAATCTCATTGATCTAACTAGCTTGTCCAACTCTCAATACAAGTGAGTACCTTTTACAGTAAGTATAAATGAGTAAATGATGAGATTTTTTGCTGAGCTAGGAAATGTTGTGTAGGTTGAAGAATGGGTTAAGAATGGCAAGATCAATGCCTAATCAATCAGACTGGAGACCTGACTATGCAATTTATTTGGACTAGTCTCGGAGGTGGTTTTATTGGAAAATGATTGCTGAGGTGAAAAATAATTAAACCTAGTTTTGAAGGCAGTTTGCCAAAGCTTAATTCAAATAGGTCCCACAAGGTTTAATCTTTCGGGGGTAAAAAGAAGTCAGTCTTGTCAGTTGTTTGATTGGATTTTGGGTGTTATGCTCTTGGGACATTTACATTAGCTATTTGTAGACTATCGTTGGTATGGGATCTGAATTTTAACCTAAAAAAGGAAAGTTCTAACTTTACCCTAATGGGTTGATGCAGTCATCTAATAGTGATTTTGTACGTGCTCGCACTCAGCCATTGCAGTTAGAGGAGCTGCAGTATCAAGTCTTTATTTATTTTCACTCTTTAACCAAAATCATATTTGAAAACCAAATGCTCAAAATTATTATTTTTTTCTACATGTAAAAAGACACTATTTATTCGTAAATTAAGTTGTAAAGTTATCAATGCTTATGCTCCAAACTTCAGGTGTTCTGTTTCCGCGTTGGTCTCCTATGTTTCCTTTTTGTCCTCTTCCTTTGTAAGTGGTCTCAATGTCTTGTCTTTCCATTGTAAGAAATGTTGTGGCTCTATTTGGAAACAAAAGGTTATGGATAAATGAATCTGAACTTGATTACTGTGCTTTAGTTCTTTAGATAGGATGCTTAATATAGGAAGTGACCTCCAACTTAGGATGCTATTCGTTATCACTAATTACAACAACATACCCAGTGAAATCCCACAACGTGGGGTCTGGGGAGGTAGAGTGTACGCATACCTTACCTCTACCTTGGTAGGTAGAGCGACTGTTTCCGAGAGACCCTCGGCTCAAGACAAAGCACAAGCAAAGCAAGAGAAACAGTCAGAACCGGACAAGAAATTTCGTTATCACTAATTAAAAAAAATAAAATAGAAAAGGATTGTGGGTCTAATACCTAATTTTGTTTTATCTCAGATTCTAGTCCTCTTATCTTTTCAGTCGAGCCTTCTGCTATTTTCCACATAGAATTTTCCCCGGACTATGAGTTCTAACTTCGGTTCACCTGGAAAGCAACAAATTAGTACTGCAAAATGCTTAGCAAATGAAGATATTAATGAATCAATTGCTCTTACCACAAGCTGGAAATCAAGAAAGGTGACTTCAGAATAAGGAAGTTCCAGAGTTTGTGCACACATACTAATTTTCTTTTTTGATTGAGTATAATGTTAATGTTTGGAATCCCTCTATGCTCATAGAGCTTAGGTGGTCCCAAGTTCAGATAAAGGAGAGTTGCTGTAGGTTTACAACCATACTGAAAATGGTATAGTTACGATGAATGCTCCTTATAATGAGTTTATTAGGAGGAGCTCTTCTAGCCATTCCCTACATTGCACCCAGGTATGGTGTTAAAGGGGTAAGGGGTTCTATCACATTGCCGTTAGGTGTGGGGGAGTATAAATGGAATTGAAAGAGCGGAATAGATATAGATGATTCATATAGTTGACCCAACTGATATGGAATTAAGGAGTAATTGTTGATTGATTGATTGATAATGTTATGTTTGGAAACAAAGGAAATGGATAGAAAAGAAGGTAAAGTTCTAAGATTTCCATTATTTATTTTGAAATGGTAAAGGTTTTATAAATAATAGTAGCAAAATGGTACAAAATAGTACAAGACACTAGAAAGGCAAGCCAGATACTCTATTACAATAGGACTACTATTACACCATAATAAATGAATATGCAAATACTTGTTCTTAATTCTAGAAATATGACTATCTTGCCCTTCAAAACAAGCTCTATTCCTCTCCACCACAGTATTCCAGATCTGGTTCAAGCTTTTTTGAATTCTTTGACCTTGCCAGCATTCCAGTAGACCCCTTTGTTAGGCTTTGTCCAAGAAATACCATAGATATTCATAAAAATAGATCCCAACACTGCTTAGAGAATTTATAGTGAAGAAATAAATGTTCAATTGATTCCTGATCCTCCTCTCACAGAAAACATCTGCTAGCAAGAGAAAATCCTCTTTTTATTTGGAGATTATCCTGGGTTAAACAAGCTCCCCACACAGCAATCCAACACAAGCAAGCTACTTTAATGGGAGCTTTAGTCTTCCAAATCATCTTGCATGGCCGGTTAAGTTCCCAAAATCTTGACTGCCTCATCAACAATCTGTAGCAGTTATTAGCAGATAACTTTTTATCCTTGCTACCTGCCCTTATCAAGGAGTCCATTTTATTATATTGATATGAAATGATTCCAGCTGCCGCAACAGAATCCTTCTAATTCCTAGTTATTCAAATTTCTTCTGAATTTACTTGCCAACCTGAACTTGAAGAAAATTCAGCTATAATACCATTTGTTTGACTTGTATTAAAACATGAAAAGTAGTAGAAAGGAGGAAAGTCGATTTCCTATTGTGCAAGATGGAATTTTCACCTTTCATACTTGAATGTTGGAGAAACTAATGATCTCACCCGACCCAACTTTCTTGAGGAAATGACCTCTTCTCTGTCTCAAATTATTGTATTTGGTTTCATGTAAGTTTCTCTTGCATTACCTTGCTCTTTGTATAATCCAAGCACTTCCCACTTAGTTATTTTCCTTTTCCTTTTTAATAAAAATCATCCCTCCTATGTTAGAGTCAAACTTAATGTTGCCCAGGTGCCCTGAGCAGTGAAGAGTAGGTTTAGTCTTGTGAAACAAGATGAGAGGGGAGTTCTTATTGAATTAAGTGACAATAGTCGAAGGAACTTTTTTTTGAAATCATAAGGGATAGTGCATGAATTAAGCAAATAGTTACATTGTGATTTTTGGAATGAGGCTCTTGTTTTCAGGATTTTAAATCAAAGAAACTCAATAGACCAGTATATGTTCGAAGAAACTTCTTATATAAGATTCTTCTTGAGAAGACAAGAGAGGTAGCTCAAGTGGAAAGCACTCTCCACATCCAAAATTGACTCCTAGAGAAGGAATTTCTCTACATTATATTCTATGAATTATCTTAAGATTCTCCTATTCAAGCACAATGAGTCTAGATATGTTGGTAATGTACATTCTAGCACATAAGTCACTTTTTTTTTTGATTGTTAAAAGAAGTGTAATGATTTCAGAAAGAAGTGCTGTAAAAATTTACAACGGCAGCATTACGACATATGTGATGAGTTGAGAAAGTCAACCTGCCATAGCCTCAATGTTATGCAAGGGCCATATTAGCCGTGGCGAATTTACATAGAAAAAATGGCACGCGAACCCATGGTCACCCGACTAAACTTGGTATATTACGTGTATAATTTTCTACAGAAGGAACCCATGGTCAAACAAGATTGAGTGGTGTATTGGTTAAGCATTGGGTTTAGTTCCTAAAGGTTGAGGGATCGAACCTAACTTGCTGCACGTTTGCTTCTTTTTTTTTCTTAAATTTTTAAAACAACCTTTAAAAGCAATGGTGCACCCATCCTCTTGAAAGCCTGGATTTGCCTTTGCATATTAGACCAAAAAAAGAAAGAAAAGAAAAGAAAAGAAAAGAAAGAGAAGATATACATCTGTATCTAATGGTAATTATAAATTTTGATTTGCTTTCAAAACTTCTTGTATTCCTTTCTTTCCAAACAGTCCACCAAATGACTAGTATTCCAAGTTTCCTCTCTACTTTCCCTGACCTTGAAGGTGTCAGCACTCCAATAATTCTATTGTTGTCCTTGGCATTGTCTATTTAACCCTCATAACATGAGAAAGAAGCACCATATCTGCAAAGTGAGTGTGCAATGAAGAAATACATAACTAACATCCTCTGTATGTTGTCCATAAAGCAAGCACTTACTACATATGCTAATTCCTCTTTTCTGAAGGTTATAATGCGTAAGTCTCTTGACCATTGACATAACCACCAAACTAAAGGTGGTGGAAACAACACGTGTTTACAAATCCAGATTGAAAGTCAAGTTCGAGTATGTCACTTGGCTATTGTCTCCTTTATGTCACTGAAAGACCAACCTAATTCGATCGCGGTGCTACATGAATTCATGATAGGTGAATGGTTATGATAACATGCGTATTACCACTTGACTGGATTGCTAGGGAAGACAAGCACATAGTCATCTTGTCTAGGTCGCTCAAAATCCGCAATACTAACTTGATACTGACATGGAAGATAACTTGACATAAATGCGGTGCGGACCAGATGGTAATGTGGATGTTTACATGTCCGCCGAGCCTATACTGATCGAACAAATATGAACTGTTGGATTGACATGTTAAGTGACATTGCTAACATGACTGGATAGTTATGCACTTCTGAATTGACACGGACATTTAATCAATCCTAGGCAAATAGACTACTGATTTCTCTAGTCTATTAACAACAACAACAACAACAACATACCAGTGAAATCCCACAATGTGGGGTCTGGGGAGGGTAGAGTGTACACAGACCTTACCTCTACCTTGTAGGTAGAACGACTATTTTCGAGAGACCCTCGGCTCAAGACAAAGCACAAGCCCAAGCAAAGTAAGACAAACAAAGTGCGTAAGTCATGATAGCAAATTCTGAAACAGAAAAGAAGCAATAAGAAGTAATAATTAATGCAAGTAAATAAGACAAATAAAATACACATAGCAACATAAATTGAACGACAAGGGACTACAAGGCAATATTGTGCCTACTAGTATGATAGGCTAAGCGAGTCTACAATAATAATACTACAACTATCAGTTTGTACGCGTAGGTAGGACTACGATGGACTACCTACTGCCTTTCTATCCTAATACATGTCCTCCATTACCCCCTATCTAAGGTCATGTCCTCGGTGAGTTGCACCTGCGCCATATCCCGTCTAATAACCTCTCCCATATACTTTCTCGACCTACCTCTACCCCTTTTCTACCCGTCCATAGCCAACCTCTCACCTCCGCACTGGGTCATTTGTGTCTCTCCTCTGCACGTGCTCGAACCATTTCAACCTAGCTTCCCGCATCTTATTCTCCACCGAGGCCACTCCCACTGTCTCGGATATCATCATTTCTAATTCTATCCCTCCTTGTATGCCCACACATCCATCTTAGCATCCTTATCTCCGTTACTTTCATCTTTTTTTGGGTGTGCAAAATCTTGACCGGCCAACACTCCGCCTTATAAAACATAGTAGGTCTAACCACCACCCTATAGAACTTGCCTTTATGTTTTGGTGACACCTTTTTATCGCACAAGACTCCAGATGTGAGCCTCCATTTCATCCACCCTGCCCCAATACGATGTGTGACATCATCATCAATCTCTCTATTCCCTTGGATAATAGACCAGAGGTACTTGCAGCTCCCTTTCTTTGGAATGACCTGAGTACCAAGCCTCACCTCCACGCCTGTCTCAAGGTCACTCCCGTGATTGAACTTTCACTCCAAATATTTTGTCTTGGTCCTACTCAGCCTGAACCCTTTAGACTCCAGATTCTGTCTCTAAACCTCTAGCTTAGCGTTTACTCCGCTATGAGTCTCATCAATCAGGACTATGTCGTCTGCGAATACACCATGACATCTCCCCTTGGATTTGTTGCGTCAGTCCATTCATCACCAAGGAAAATGGATTTATCGCGTCGCGTCAGTCCATTCATCATCAATCTCTCTATTCCCTTGGTAATAGACCAGAGGTACTTGCAGCTCCCTTTCTTTGGAATGATCTGAGTACCAAGCCTCACCTCCACGCCTGTCTCAAGGTCACTCCCGTCACTGAACTTTCACTCCAAGTATTCTGTCTTGGTCCTACTCAGCCTGAACCCTTTAGACTCCAGATTCTGTCTCCAAACCTCCAGCTTAGCGTTTACTCCGCTGTGAGTCTCATCAATCAGGACTATGTCGTCTGCGAATACACCATGACACCTCCCCTTGGATTTGTCGCGTCTGTCCATTCACCACCAAGGAAAATAGGTATGGGCTAAAAGCTGATCCCTGGTGCAGCCCCATCATCACTGGAAAGTGCTCCGAATCTCCTCCTACTGTCTGTACCCTGGTCTTGGCTCCATCATACATATCATTGATTGCCCTAATGTATGCCACATGTACACCTCTAACCTCCAAACATCTCCATAGAACCTCCCTAGGGACTTTGTCGTATGCCTTCTCGAGGTCGATGAAAATCATATGTAAGTCTTTCTTCCTCTCCCTATACTTCTCTAGTCTGTTAACATGTTCTAATAAACATTAGTTCTAGAAAAATCTGGACAACAAAGTAGTGTTGTGTTTGTAATGAACACCAAAAAGAGACTGCTGCCAGATTAGTCCCTAGAAATAGGAATTGTGCCATCCTTCGGTCACAGGAGAGAGACAAGAATGGTAAAACCATGAATAGGAAGACAAAAACAAACTTTTTCTAGTAGGTGGCATCAGCTTGTCCCTCATTAGACTGAAGTTTCTTAGATCTCTATCATGATTGTAAAGGCTGTAATACCCTATGTTACATGGATACATGTGCAAGTACCATATATGGATACCAATCTAGAGGTAAGATTCACCAACACCTAAATCTGTGGATTCAGGGAGACATGGATATGGACAAGTGATGGGTTACGGCTAATAAATATATACATTCTTTTTGGATAGAAGTTAGTTTCTTTTTACTTGTTAATTAGTTTAGTCCTGACAACATATTTTCATTCATACCAAAAAAAAATTAATGTATTAAATCAAAACATGTATAGATAAATTCTATTTAAATTTAAAATATACATTCTTTTTGGATAGAAGTTAGTTTCTTTTTACTTGTTAATTAGTTTAGTCTTGACAACATATTTTTCATTCATACAAAAAAAATTGAATGTATTAAATCAAAACATGTCTAGATAAATTCTATTTAAATTTCTAATATTTTGATCATTTTTCTTGTTTCATTATTACAACTCTTACAATAACAAATGTAAAGGAGAATAGGTCTAGTGACAGAAAATGAACTTATAATATTAAGGTGTAGACGAGGCCGAATCCATTGTTTTCCTCTTATCAGTAGAGAAATCATGGGTATAGTAAAAAGGAGCAACCGCTTTTTTCCTATCGTTAGGTTGAACCAAGCCTGATCCACAACAATCCTGTTTGCTTTCATATTACAAAATAAATTGTTAAGTTGGCTAACATGGTAAGATTAAATTGTCTTTTTAATTGCTTTGCCGGTTATACTACATCCACAACTTGAATATAGTTTACTACATGAACTTCATGCTTCATAAGCTTTGTTTATTTTTATTAATTTTGTTGTGGCCACCCGACGTGGACTTCAAAATCCAGATCTTAGGCTAACATCCTAACTCTCTCTCCCCAAAGATCAAGCAAATTTTATTCTCTTCAAAATCACACGTTTCTCCTAAAATGTGGCTCCCTCGATCCAATCCTCTTTTCTTTGTCAAAGCCACCTAAGGTAGACTTTATCAAATTTTAGGCACATTCTTCTAAGATTCCTTACCTATATTTGCATCTGATATTTTCAATATCCTCTCTCCTCTCCCTTCCCCCCCAACGGTAACACACACCCACCCACTCTCTCCGACGGAAATCTCATCTTGGTGTGCCACTCCGGCCGGTGATCGGTGACCAGGGTCTCGTTCGCTGACGGTCATCACTGCGTTCCGACCAGGTTTCCGGTCAGATCTGCAGAGGTCTCAATTGTTTCGACAGGCTCCAGCGTTGAACAATGATTTCCGGCAGGGAAGAGTAATCCGATAGTGACTTTCCGGTGAACAGTATTCTCCGACAGTGAACATTATCTTACGGTAGTGAACGCCGCCAGACAACTGTACGACGCTGCTCCGACCAGGTACTCGATTTCCCAGTGAAAGAACCGGTAACAGTATCGGCGAACAGTACCGGCAACGTTCTCGGCTAAACCTTTCTTCTCTATTCTTTTTGTTCTTTTTCTCTTCGATCTACACAGGTATTCGACTTTTTGGTGAAAACTCAACTGAACAGTACTTTCGGTGTCGATGAACAATATCGATGAATAGTGATTTTCGCCGGTGAACAGGTTTGATTCAACTGGAGTTGGTACCTCCGGTTGCCTGTATCCATTCTTTATCCTTATCCTTGTTAAATTTTGCCGCTTCTCTGTATTGATTCATGACTCTACGTTCTTGCATTTACCTTTTTTGTCTTTAGTTATAGCATTCTTGGCGTAGTGGTTTTACTTGTCTCTAGATTTTTGTTAATTTGTGCTTTCACTTTGATCCCTTCTTGTTTTAGGGTAAACATTTCATTAGTTTATTATTTTATATTTGCTTTAGTGGCTTTGGTAACTGAGGGTAGACTAGGGTCATGTTCTCGGTCGAGGACGTGGGAGAGGGTTAGGGGGGTAAGTGGGGTAAGGGAGATGCTAGGCTAAGAATAGGGTCTTGGAACATTGGGACTTTAACGGGGAAGTCCATAGAGCTAGTTAAGATTCTTAAGAAGAGGGGGATTAATATAGCCTGTGTCTAAGAGACCAAATGGGTAGGACCTAAAGCTAAGGATATGGATGGGTATAAGTTATGGTTCTCGGATAGGTCGAGGTATAGGAATGCGGTAGGCATTTTAGTAGACAGCGAGCTAAGGGATCAGGTGGTAGAGGTTAGGAGGGTCAATGACAGGATGATGGCGATTAAGTTGGTAGTTGGAGGATTCACTATGAACATTATTAGTGCTTACGCGCCGCAGGCGGGCTTGGAGGAGGAGAAGATGCGCTTTTGGGAGGATTTGGACGAGGTGTATACCACCCACTGAGAAGTTATTTGTAGGAGGAGATTTCAATGGCATATCGGGTCATTTCTGGGGGTTATGACGACGTGCATGAAGGCTTTGGCCTCGGGGCACAGGAATGGGGGGAGGCGTCTCACTTTTGGAGTTCGCTAGAGCTTTTGGGATGGTGATAGCCAATTTGAGGTTCTTGAAGGAGGAGCACTTGGTGACTTTCCATAGTTCAGTGGCTAAGACTCAGATAGACTTTTTACTCCTTAGGAAGGTTGACAACGGTCTTTGTAAAGACTACAAGGTTATTCCGAGGGAGTATCTTACAACCCGACATAAGCTTTTGATGATGGATTTGGAGATCAAGATGGAGAAGAAGATGAGGGTTGTGGATGACAGGTTAAGAATCAAATGGGGGAGTTTGACCATGGCTAGTGCAAAGGAGATGAGGGAAAGGTTGATTGTCAATGGGCTTGGGGGAGTAGTGGGGATGCGACCGGTATGTGGGACAAGACAATCAATTGCATTCGAGAGGTAGCTAGAGACGTGTTTAGGGTCTCGAGGGGTAACCGTGGTGGGCATTGAGGGGATTGGTGGTGGAATGGTAAAATTCAAGAGAAGGTGGAAGCGAAGAAAGCGGCGTATGCGAAATTAGTAGAAAGCAATGATGAGGTTGAGAAGTGGACGAATAGAGAACTGTCTAAGATGGTGAGGAAGGAGGCAAAACTTGCGGTTACAGCTGTGAAAACGGCGGCTTTTGAATGCATGTATGTGGAATTAGAGGAAGAAGGCGGGGATAGGAAGTTGTAAAGACTAGCCAAGGTGAGGGAGAGAAGGGCCCGTGACTTGGATCACGTGAGGTGCATCAAGGACAAGGACGGTAAAGTACTGGTAGAGGACGCGCATATTAGGCGGAGGTGACAGACTTACTTTCATAAACTCTTGAACGAAAAAGGAGATAGAGACATTGTGCTGGGAGATCTGGAGCAATCTGGTAGGTATCAGACTTTTGGGTATTGTAGAAGCATTAAGGTTGAGGAGGTTAAGGGTGTTGTTCGCAGGATGCGCAGGGGACGAGCGATCGGGCCTAATGAGATCCTAGTTGAATTTTGGAAGAGCGCAGGCAGGGCAGGTGTGGAGTGGTTGACTGAGTTGTTTAACGTCATTTTTAAGACGACGAGAATGCTCGAAGAATGGAAGTGGAGTACAATGATCCCTTTGTACAAGAACAAAGGTGACATCCAGAGTTGCAGCAACTATAGGGGTATCAAGCTGTTAAGCCACACTATGAAAGTTTGGGAAAGGGTCGTGGAGGTGAGGGTGAGAAGAGGCGTGTCTATTTCCGAGAACCAGTTTGGATTCATATCGGGGCGTTCGACCACAAAAGTCATTCATCTTATTAGAAGGTTGGTGGAGCAGTATAGGGAGAGGAGGAGAGACTTACATATGGTTTTCATCGACCTCGAGAAGGCATATGACAAAGTCCCTAGGGAGGTTCTATGGAGATGTTTAGAGGTTAGAGGTATACATGTGGCGTACACTAGGGCGATCAAGGATATGTATGATGGAGCCAACACTAGGATACTGACAGTAGGAGGAGATTCAGAGCACTTTTCAGTGATGATGGGGCTGCACCAGGGATCAGATCTTAGCCCATTCTTATTTGCCTTGGTAATGGATGGACTGACGCGACAAATTCAGGGGGAGGTGCCATGATGTATGTTATTCGCAGACGACATAGTCCTGATTGATGAGATTCGCAGCGGAGTGAACGCTAAGCTAGAGGTTTGGAGACAGACTCTGGAGTCTAAAGGGTTTAGGCTGAGTAGGACCAAGACAGAATACTTGGAGTGCAAGTTTAGTAACGGGAGCGACCTTGAGACAGGCGTAGAGGTGAGGCTTGGTACTCATGTCATTCCAAAGAAAGGGAGCTGTAAGTACCTCTGGTCTATTATCCAAGGGAATGAAGGCTCGCATCTGGAGTCTTATGCCACAAAGTGGTTAGACCGGCTATGTTGTATGGGGCAGAGTGTTGGTCAGTTAAGACTTTGCACATCCAAAAGATGAAAGTTGCGGAGATGGATGTGTGGGCATACAAGGAGGGATAGGATTAGAAATGATGATATTCGGGACAGAGTGAGAGTGGCCTCGGTGGAGGATAAGATGCGGGAAATGAGGTTGAGATGGTTTGAGCATGTGCAGAGGAGAGACTCAAATGCTCCAGTGCGCAGGTGTGAGAGGTTGGCTATGGACGGGTTCAAGAAGGGTAGAGGTAGGCCGAAGAAGTATTGGGGAGAAGTGATTAGACGGGATATGGCGCAAGTGTAACTTACCGAGGACAGGACCTTAGATAGGGGTTGTGGAGGACACAGATTAGGGTATAAGGGTAGTAGGTAGTCGAGTGTAGTCCTACTTACGCTTGCAAACGGGTAGTTGTAGTGTTACTATTGTAGGCCCGCTTAGTCTATCATACTAATAGACGCAGTATTGCTTTATAGTCCCTTGTAGTTTGATTTTTGCTGCATGTGTCCTTTAGTGTACTTTGTTTAGCTTATTTAATTGCGCTAGTTACTGCTTACTATTTCATAATGCGCTATCATGGCTTATTCACTTTTAATACCATCATTTTCATACTGCTTTGAATTTTTTTGATCGGGTCTGACCGTTTCCCTTGCTTTGCTTTTGCTTTGTCTTGAGTCGAGGGTCTCTCGACAACAGCCGTAGGTAGGTAGAGGTAAGGTCTGCGTACACTCTACCCTCCTCGGACCCCACGTTGTGGGATTTCACTGAGTATGTTGTTGTTGTGTTGTTTCCTTGAAAAGATTCGACATAGATCCTACACTTGCACTACAGTTGTATAGTGTCAATACGGTCGTCGGTGCCAATCGGAGGATCTATGTAACATAGTTGATACCATTTAAAAGGAGAGAAGAAATAAAGTTTTATTAAATTGTTTTTTTAGAGAGAAAGGTAATCATGAGTCTTATGGAGTTGATTAAGTACAAAAAGAACCTTAAGGGATATAGGACATATTTATACAGAATATTTTGTCGAATATCTAAATGCAAACAATTCAAATAGGTAGGCTCGGTGTTCCAGTAGTATGGAGTGAGGAATGAAGATGTTACATATAGAATCAAAATTAGATGGTTGAAATGAAAAAGTGTTACGCGTTGTTATGTGATAGAAGGACAAAGTGAAAGGTAAGTTCTACAGAATAGTTATAAGACCAAATATTTATTAAATGGAAGTGAATGTGGGCTGCTAAAGTCCAAGGCATCCACAAGTTGAGTGTCGTGTAGAGATCCGGATACAAAGATAGATATGCGCTTATACAAGATTAGACAAGATTAAAAATATCATATTTTCCAAAAGGTATAAGTAGCACACATTGAGGATAAATGATTGGTCGTTTGAGATGGTTTGATCACATCGTGTGTCTAACGTCTGTAGATGTGAAACCATGGTGAGTGGAGGTGTTAAAAGGGGACAAGGTAGACCTAAAATTACATAGAAGAAAGTTGTGTCTAAAGATTTACAATCTCTTGAAATCCATGCACAATGGAGGGAAAAAATCTATGTAGGCGATACCAATGAGTTGAAAATATGCTTTAGTCATGTTAGTACATAAACTTTATTTCCTAAGCTTTCTAGGAGTCTTTTAGCCTATCAGAGTTCCAATACTTTTTATTTTTATTTTGCATAGTGTTGGCTTGAGATGACTATAAATGGAGAAACATGATCAGTGAGGATTCATATAGCCGAAATCCAACTTGTTTGGAATTGTGGCGTAGTTGTATCTTAATATTACCTCAAGTTTATTGAATCTGAGCATGTTATGACATACTCTCATTTTAAAGTCTAATTGCATTAGTTCTCTTGAATAGTCTAATTCTAACGTCTAATTGCATTGATTCTCTTGAATTTCTACTAGTCTCAATATGAATACATGAATGTGAACCCAAAAGTTGAACGAGAAAGTTCAAATTAACATCCACCGAACCCACCACATTGTTTATCTAACTACTTCATTTGGAACGGAATTTTTTTAGATTTACTTGATCATTGGTCCATCATAGTCTTAACTTAGATGATGCTTAGATTTCTGAAGTTTGACAACCTCATTAAGTGATTGGTTTGTCATCTCCAAACGAACAAATGATAGTCTTCCGGGTTTCCTTATTTATTGTCTTTACTAAAAAGAGTTGTGGTTGAAATTATTGAACATGTAAAGATGTGATTGAGATTAATCGCAGGCTTTAGAAAAAAGAAAAAAGAATGAGAGTGTGGAAAGTAGTGCCTTTATCATAGAGGTGGACAATTTCAATTGAAAGCAATATGAGAGTTTTTGATGGGTGAAAAACTCTTTTTTTATTGTTAAAGTTTTTGATGGGTGGAAAACTCTTTTCTTTTTATTGTTAAAGATAGTATATTCATATCAGCATTAAGGAAATGGTTAAGATATTTTCATTTGTGTAAGCCTTGGTGGATAAAGTTACTCGGTACCTTTGCTGTTAGGAGGAAATTTATCGAGGTGTGCGCAAGCTGGCCCCAACACCACTATTCTAAAGAAAAAAGATAATTACAAGAAAGGTACATTACATATTGTGTAATGAGCTCAAAAAGTCAATCATGACATCTATGTCTCAATAGTCAAGTTGCACAAAAAAAAAGATATACATATGTATTTAATGCTAATTCCAAATTCAGATTTTCTTCCAAAAGTTCTTGCATTCCTTTCCTTCCAAATAGTCCACCATATCACTAAGGGATGGTGTTCTAGTTTTCGTCTTTTCCTTGCCCATGCTTCTCAAGCTCCAGCACTGTAATAGCTCCTTTGCTGTCATTGGTGTTAAATTTGACAAGATTCTCATGTGATCTAGCGTGACATTTGGAAGCTTTATTTGAAGAAAGAAAATGGTAAATGCACTTTTCATGCATTTACATTGTGTGTTGATGTCATGCATGATATCATCGAGGCCATTTCCCTTCTTTAAATAGCAAGGGATTTCTTCATTTGAAAGACACCTCTCATTTGCCTTCTCTTCTTCTAAGGCTTTTGAGTCTTCTTTCTCTGATGTAGTATTTCACTTGTATTCTTTGGAGTGAAATAAATTTTGGATTGGTTGTGTCCGAGGACTAGGCAGAAAATAAAATTGTCAAACCTCGTAAATTTCTATTTGTTAATTGCCTTTAGATATAATAATTGTGATTCAATTGCTCTCTATATATTCCGCTTCCGCAACAATTGATATCAAAGCCAAAGTTTTGTCCAAGTATGTTCTGTGGTATCAACACAGTTTGAACAGTGGTGTACGCAAAAAATTTTATAAGCGGTGTCACATTTTGTAATGAGAACAAATAAATAAAACACAGTAAAGTCATATTAATTAAAAAAGAATACAATACAAGAAAAACAAACATAACTCACGTACTTGTATAACTCTTCTCTATAAGTATTCATTAGGCAAAAAATTTAGAACACCAAAATGTTGCTACACAGCTTCGAACCCACGACTAGTACATAACTGAAGTCCCTTACCGACTGAACTGTGAAATACTATATGTTAAGCAGTGTCACATTATTCCATAGATCCGTTATTTCTGTTTCTTCTTTTCAATTTTATATAGATATTTAATGGAACTTTTCGATTAAGCTGTGTCACGTGACACCCCTCGGCAAAGGGTAAATCCGCCCCTGAGTTTGAATTTCCACTTCAAAAAAGAATTGCTTTGGTCTTCTGTATTATCAGCTAATAAATAGTATTTGTAGCAGAAATGGAAGACAAGAAAAATAGAGAGTCCACATCGGGTGTCAGTAATACGTTGTTGGCATCTTCGCTTATGACAAGAATTGTGTCAAATGCGAAATTTGTAAGTTGAAATTTTGATGGGTCAGGACATTTCGGGATGTGGCTAGGTGAGGTTCTTGATGTCCTTTTTCAACAAGCGCTAGATATTGTTATAGAAGAAAAGAAACCAGACAGTCTCTACTGAGAAGAAGATTATCAACCGTGTTTCTTGTGGTACCATTCGATCTTACCTTGCAAGAGAACAAAAGTATCCATACACGAAGGCTGCAAATAAATTGTGGAATGCATTGGAGGATAAATTCTTGCAGAATAATAGTCAAAAATAAACTTTACATGGAAAAAAGACTGTTACGCTTCACATATGTTCCTGATACCAAAATGAATGATCGTATCACCAGCTTTAATAAGTTGGCGGCAGATTTGCAGAATATGGACGTGACTTTTAGTGATGAAGATATGACCTTAATGTTGTTAAGTTCACTTCCTAATGAGTATGAGCACCTCAAAATTACTCTACTTCATGGAAATGATGAAGTATCTCTCTAAGAAGTTTGTTCTGCCTTGTACAACTATGAATGAAGAAAAAGAGAAACAAAAGGGTGGAGAAGGAGAAACACTGGTCATGAGAGGTTGTTTTCAAAATCAGATGAGAACGAAGAAAGGAAGATCCAAGTCAAGATCTAGACCCAACAAATCGTTACTTTCCATCACGATTCGATTCAATACGGATGTTTGAATCGATCGTCGGTTGTAATGTTTTCTATTTCTTATTCTTCGATGTTCTTTTCTTCTATTATGGAGTAGTTTTCTTATAGGGTTTTGACAAGACATGATGTATTGATTGGCGTTGTAATCAAAACTTACCTCTACCTTTACGGGATAGAGAGGTTGTTTTCGATAGACCCTTGGCTCAAAAGAAATGTACCCGATGCATGAATATAGGAAAGAAAAAGAGACAATAAAATAACAAATGTACATAATAGTAACAATGGGAAGGCTGTCATGGATTCAAATGTAGTTGATTGTGACGACTCTGATTTCTCACTAGTTACAATGAAGCCATTCTAACCATCTGACGTATGGTTGATGGACGCAGCTTGTAGCTATCATATGTGTCCCAATCGAGACTGATTCATTGATTTTCAAGAAGGAGAATGTGGAGTTATTCATACCGCAAAAACAATCCTCTTACCGCATATGGTTTTGGTTCAACCCGATTAAGGAACCATGATGGATTGATCAGAACATTAACAGATGTTCGATATGTACCGAATTTGAAGAAAAATCTCATTTTCGTGAGAGCCCTAGAGTCAAACAGAAAATGTGGTAGTGAAAATATGCTCCTGTGTATTGGTGGTAATGAAGGGAATTCAGAGAAACAATAACATGTACCACTATGGCGGTAGTCCAATTATTGGGACAACGACAGTGACATCCAGTGATCACTAGGAGGCAGAATCAACCAGGCTTTGGCACATGCCGGAGGAAAATCCTTGAAAAGTTTATTAGATCAAGAATTTCTAAAAGGAGTTAAGACTTGCAATTTGGAGTTTTGTGAACATTGTGTCAAGGAGAAACAGACAAGGGTTGGAAAAGCAATCTATAATACTAAAGGTATTTTGGATTATGTTCGCTCTGATGTTTGAGTTACTTCCAAAACACTTTCATTAGGTCGAAAACACTATTTTGTAACCTTTGTTGACGAATTTCCCCTATGAGTGTGGGTATATACGATGAAAACTAAAGAAGAAGTGTTGAAATTTTTTCTCAAATGGAAGGTGATGATAGAGACTCCAACAAGCATAAAGATCAAGTTCTTTGCACAGACAATGTAGGAGAACACAAAAATGATGAAATTTGTGAAGATGATGGCATGGTCAGACATTTCACCATCAGAAATACACCTCAACAGAATGGAGTGACAGAATGCATGAACTGGACTTTGCCGGAGAAGGTCCGGTGTATGTTGTCCAATGCTGGCTTAAGCAAAGCATTTTGGGCTGAGGCAGTAACATATGCATGCCACCTTATTAATCGTCATCTACCGCTATTGGTGGCACAACACCATTTGAAAAATGGTATGGAAAACCTGCTGAAGATTATGGTTCTTCGTATGTATTTGGCTCAATTGCATATTATCATGTGAACGAGTCAAAATTGAATCCGAGAGCAAAAATAGCTATATTTACGGGGATTACTTTTGGAGTAAAAGGATACCGCTTATGGTGTCCAGAGACAAGAAGGATAATATTCAACAGGGATGTTACCTTTGATGAATATGCCTTGACAAATAAGGTAACAGTTGAAGATGTCAAACAAACTGATAGTGCTCCCTGCAGGCGAGGAAACAACATAAGATCTTTCTCTGGAAGAAGAACCAGTTCAGGGAGAGATTCCAACTGAAGAACCTCAGCAACAACTTGAATCAATAGCAACCAGTAAGCCAAAAAGAACAATTAGAAAACCTGCTCATCTCATATCCACCACAATTGTAGCTGATGGTATTCCTACTACTTATAAAGACGCAGTCCAAATTTTAGAAAAAGATAAGTGGAGGATTTCCATGAATGACGAAATGCAGTCCCTTCAAAATCCTTAGAAGATGAGAAGGCAAATGAGAGGTGTTTCTCAAATGAAGAAAACCCCCATCCAAGTGCTGCCATCCCCGATATCTACAATGGTTGATTATGGGTTACTGGAAACCTGAAAAAGACTTGAATAATCATCTTTGAGCGTGCTGTTATCCATCCATATATCTTTCCAAGAGCTAATATGTGTTCCATTTTCTATCTTGAAAGCAGTGTCGTCGAAGAAATCTGCCCATAACTTCCTTAGGTTTAACCAAAAACTAACACCTTGTGGCCATCTTGGGAGTTTAGTACACCAGTGGTTGTGTTCTCTGTGTTTATTTTCTTCCACTACCACATATAATATATAAGTCACTATGAATATATTAGACACCGTGCCCACTTAAAACTGCCATATAAATTGAAATGGAAGGAATAGATGCCAGTCGAGTGTTAGTGTTCTTGAGCCTAGCATGCCATATAGTTTTGCTGATTGGATATTGGCGGGGCTTGACATTTTCCAAGACTGGTGCTGAAGCTTTTGTTTTTGTTTTATCATATGAGCTGGAACTGACGGATAGCTAGTGGGAAGGACCCTACACCTCCAAGCATAAGGGTGGCAGTTCGAGTCATCAAGGGTGCAAAAGTAGGAAATGGCCACTGTGAAGCTTTTGGTGTGGGGTTTGTGGGATTGGAGTTTTACCATATCCAACAAAAAAAAAAGGACTGAAATACTTGCATACATCTAAAGAAGAATTAGAGTTCGGGAAAGTCATTGGGCCAAATCCTACTCCTTTGTTTTCTACAACATAGAATTTGCGAATTAGAGGGAAACAAAATATAAAGATATTCCCTCCATTCTAGAAAACTTGATTTGATTTGTTTATAGTGTTCAAATTGACCGATGTCCGGTCTCAGTTTAGACATTGATTAATTCATTTTCTCAAACTCAAATTTATAACATTAACTATATAAAAAGAATTTTAGAGACCTCCTCTCAGGTTTTGCTTGGCAATACTAACCTCCCTTATGGTTACGATATCACGTTTACCTCCCTTGTTTTTTTTGTAACTATTATTTTGATATATTTATTATTAACATAAAATATCACAATCTGGCTATTTAACCGTTTTCTAATATAAAAATCTTGTAATTAATTAATATTATGTATATTAGCGTGGAGATATTCAAATCAGAAGCGGCTTTTGGAAATAACTTACAGGTAAAAGATAGCGGAAGAGTGGAACTTAACAATCGAATTTTCCTCTTCTTTGCATCAGTAAATACAACTCCAACAAATAGAAGCAGCAGAAGTGGGAATGAAAACTTCAGCGCTAAGCTTAGGAGCAATTTGAATCACTAGATTACATTATACACTGTCATAGCTAATATCATGAGAGAATGGAAAAAGAGATCAGTTGATCTATTTCCGTTTCTTCTGTTAATTTTTTCTTATTCATAGTACAAATCAATAATGTGTCAATTTTGAGCGTCAATATCCTATAGTTATGCAGATTCTTTCTGTTGTTTCTCATTTTGTTCTTCATGGTTATCATTGTTGATGGTGTTTCTGATGAACAGACGCAGTTGAGAGTTGGCGCCGCAAAAATTTAAAAGAAGCCAGGGAGCTTGTTAATAGGAAGACATCAAATTCAACTATTGCCCCTGAGGAAGCTAGTATGTCTTATACTTGTGACTTTGTTTTGGTTTCCTTTATTTACGACTTTGTTTTTGTTCACGCTTCCTTTATCAGCTTTACGTTGATGTTAACTGGGGTTTCATCTTCCTAGTCCATAATCCATATGTACTTTGACAAGATCGTTTAATATTATTTACGAAACTTGCTTGCAGGTGTACTTGCACAAGCTTTGGATGTTGACTGGGCTGAGCTATCAGAAGAAATTGGTCTTTGGATACCTGTTGCAATAATAAATAAGGAACATGACAAACCTGAGGGTGAAGAAGAATTTGGTAATGATGTACTTAATTTTTCAGTCAAAATTTGATTCAGATGTATCTTTATTTCCCCACAGAAGTGTAGTTGCTTTCTGCATAGGAGAAAGGACAAGGTAAAATATCGTGGATAGGTAGTCTCTGTGCTTAATTTGTTCATAAGCACTGTAACATGAACTACTTTCGCTCACTAACTCGCTCCTTTGTCAGAACAAACGCTGGGTAGTAGTTTGTTTTTGTTAAATTCTAATCCAGCTTATGTTCTCCAGACGATGAAATTATAGCTGGCAGGCGGCTTCCTCCTGAGTGTAATGTTGAACTTCATACTGATTACGGTGGAGATGCAGTCAGATGGGGCCTTACTCACCCTAAAGAATCTGCATATGAGTGTTGCATGGCCTGTTTGAATCAAGCTAAGCAAGCTGGACCTAATGACAAGAAATGCAACATATGGGTTTATTGCCCATCTGAGACGGGATGCTATTCTCCAGATATTTATCAACACAAAAATCAGGAGTGCTGGCTGAAATATGTTAGTTCTTAGTGCCCTTCACAAAGTTCACTACCTATCATTGTTTTTATTCCTTGTACCTGATAATTTAAGAATGATCTTTAGCAGACTAAAGCTGTCCATCTCATCTTCCATTTTATTTGCAAATGCAGGCAGAGAAACCTAAAACGAGTTTTAAGGACCGGTATTCTGAATCATTCAGAAATTCGCACTCAAATGCACCAGTTATTGTTGCATGGATGTCTGGTGTTGTCAGTGTATAAGTTCCCACTAACAAAATAGACACTAAGTGTTGGCGCCGTGGTGCTTCCATGGTGTTATGATGTCGTATAAGGTTCCACATCAAGCCACTGTATCTTCAGATAATAGTGCAATGAGATTTCTAAGCATAAATGCCTCTCTTTTTTTGTCATCAAGGGGAACATAGATCTTGGGCCAGTGTAACATTCTTTTGTATCACATGGTGGATAGAGTGGTAATGGTAACTTTAAGTTAGAAACCGACTGCGCCAAGGATGTGGTGAAAACATGTGAAAGTTTTTTTTCTTTTTACCCTGCCCCACCCCAACCCCATCTTTTTTCACCTGATGGATGTAATATCAGAAATTGTGACATTATTGGTATTGTATTGCCCAAAAGGTACTGAGTTTTGGTGATCAATTATGTCGTTCAAACAATGTATTCGCTTACTGCATGTTTATTGTCTCATGGTGAAATGATGTTTTAGGCAATCTTAAGAAAGTCAAAGCTTCATGCTTTTTTTCCCTTTTAAAATCCGTAATTGTGCTTCTGAATCCGTTAATGGATTGCCTTCTGCGGCTACGTTAATCTTTGATACTTAATACTAAAAATTAAAGAAAGAGTTTTGGAGTTTGTGACTCAAGGATTCTATTATGTAGTTTGTGGTTCTACAATTGAGAATTCAAGAACATAATCATGAAGTTCATAGTTCTACAATTGAGAATTCAAGGATTATGCCGTTGAGTTCAAAATGCCATTACAGAATGATGGAGTTTCACCTATCAAAACTTCAAACTTCAGCATTGTGTGTTGAAGCTGTTCCACGTTTCAACCAGGGGCACTTTCATTCAAATTAATTTTTTGCATTAAAAAGTGGCTACATTTCAATACATTCAAAATAGTGACTAAACTTTGATTGCCGGTTCAAGAGTTGGTCATCCCATCTGAAATATTTCAGATGACACATTAATAATTTATAAACTATTTTTGGAAGGAGTAAACACATCATTGAGTCATATGTAGTTCCTCCAAAAAATGATTCACAACTGTGTACATCCCTTTTCTGTTCAAAATTAATATCGTTAAGCTGATGTTCTATTTTTATAAAGTTACTGTAAAAGTTTTATATACACAATTCAAAAGAAAAAAAACAAAAAACACATACCTAAACTAGGTATCTAAAGTTCAATTTCTTTGATAACTTTCAAGCGCAATACCTTTTAAAAAAAATTCATTCTGTAATAATGTTAGATATTCGTGTTTATAACTAGCTGCTTGGTCACTGCTAATTTAGTTGGGGTTTTTCTTTCTCTATTTACCCTTATTTTAATGATAAAATAATCCTTTTTTTTATTTTATAGGGAGGAAAGTCCAGCTAACCTAGGAGAAAGAAGAATGGAAGAGTGAAAGGGAAGTGGTGAGCTAGGTGCTCAACAGACTCCACAAAATTCTGTTTCAAAGGTTCAATCGTCTCTTCTCTCTTTTCTTCTTCTTTTTAATTTGCATATTTGCAATTGCTTTTTTTTTTTTCTCTGATAAGATTTAAATTTCATTTTTCTTGATGGGCTCTTTGTTATTTCTGTTTTGGTTATCTGATATTTGAACAAATAGTGTGTTGGGTTCTAACGAGTATTGGAGCTATGAGCTCAAATAAAAGGGTTAGAAAATTGGACAGTGTTTTGATAAATTTTTGAGTACTAAAGCTATATAATAGTGTCCAAGTGTTGGTTGGAGCAGTAATATGAAGTTAAGAGTTGACATAGTTGTGAAGGTGAATGACATTCGCCTATAAGTGAGAGAAGACACTTTTCCCTTTTGGTGGAAAATGTTTTCCTTGGATAATAGTAAAGCATTTTTCCGGCAATCAAATACCAAAAATTACTTAGTTTGTGGAAAAAAGAATTCCGTTGCATTGCCGATCCCAACTGGTATAAATGGGATGAATATAGGGTGGAGAAAGCTCATAAAGCCAGCAAAATTGCAACATTCATCTTGTGGATATGTTGGACTTTCGCTTTGGTAGGTGTAACATCTCCATCTATCAATCCATTTTCTTGAAACAACAAGCCTATATATCTAAATTGTTTGCATATTGGCACCACAATCGAAGGGGAGCCTTGGCATAACTGGTAAAGTTGTGGTCATGTGATCAGGGGGTCACGGGTTCAAGTCGTGGAAACAGCCTCTTGCAGAAATGTAGGTAAGGTTGCGTACAATAGACCCTTGTGGTCCGTCCCTTCCCCGGACCCCGCGCATAGCAGAAGCTTAGTGCACCGACTGCCCGTTATTGGCACCGCATTCCCGTCTAGTCTCACCTCAACTTTTGTCTTCTCATGCTGGCTAAACCTATCTTACTTTTACTTATCCTAAAACCCTTGCTCTCTAAAGTGCTTCTCCATAGTTCAAGCTTTTGGTTAAAATCCTCACTAGTTTCGTCAATTAACACTATATCATCAACAAATAGTTGTCTCTATTCAGAGGAGAATCTAGAATGTCTAAAACATAGGTGCACTACTAAAGAAAGGAGAAAATGCATTAAGTGAGAATTGATCCTTGTTCCTCTTGGTAAACAACTAAGCTTTTAACCAAGTGCACCATTGAACCTTTTTGTACCATGGATGCCATGAGGTAATAATAGGTCCAATTCTAGAAAATAATCAAATATGTACATCAATATCTAGTTTTGCAGAAAGACCATGGATTAACGTGCCCCTAAAATTTATACATAGATTCGCCCGTCTCTGTTGTCATCTCTAGAGGTCACTGGTTTAGCTCGTGTATTTATTCTATTTTGCGTACCTTAACAAGTTTCCTTGTACTTTGATGACAAGAAATGGAAGTTATGTTGCTGTAGACTATTATTTTTGCTTGACAACTACTGCTTCTGATTTAATAGAACTTCAATCATTTTTTTTCCCAAGGTCAGTTCAATCTAATTTTTCATTTAGTGGTATTTGTGCTAGATGTTTTTTTCACTTTACACCTTAACCCTCTTAGCTCATTTGCTTGGTTCAACTGCTCGTGTTTCAATTTAAGTAGGCAGGTATACTATATGAACTTCCTGTGGCTTAACGAGAGATTGGTTTATCTTGCGGAGCAATATTTGCAATTCTTTTCAAGTCTTTTTTCTAAAGCTTTCTCATGTTACAACTGCTTTGCCTTTTTTCTTCATTTTACAAAACAGTTGAAATAGTTATAACTGCAGAAGTCATCTTTTGCGTGCTGCGGCAAAGACTTGGTTATTTGATTGGAGTACCATTATCAGCTGACAAGATTGAGAAGAGCGCCCTCACTGGAGCGTCTTTGATAATGTTAAGACTATTCCTGCTACACCTGAAGCACTGATGGGTCAGATGAACTCTGCCATTTCTGTGCTTGAGTACCCCAATCTCCAAGAACAAAAATTCACCACCAAGTTGTAATCCAGCATATGATCCTGGAGGGGGAGATGAAGCTTATAGGGCAGGTTTAGCTGCCATGGCTGCTGGGAAGCCTGAAAAAGCTGTCGATTCTTTGAATGTTGCTCTTTCCAAATGCCCCCCCCCCCGAGAAGATTTCTGCTGTTGCTAAGATTCAATCGCTTATCTCAGAAGTCTTCCAAATGATCTATAATCTATTGCCACATCTTACTTTTGGTACCACAAATTGCAATTGTTCTTTCCATGAAACTATTTCTCTTTGCTAGGTGTCTCTTTCATTACTTCTAATAGATTTTGCTAATATGTTTCATATCATAAAAGATCAACTTTATTTAGATATCATTGTTTTATCCATAACAAATGTCTTGTGATTGTCCACATCTGTTGGTTCTAGTGCTTAGCATAAACAGTTGAAAAACTATATCCGATATTTTTAAACATTTGCTACTGAACTTTCAAACAAGATGAAGGTTATGCAGGTACAAATGATGAATCCCAAGACATCAGGTTTAAGAAACAATTTGAGAAATCATGTTTAATGGGAGAGAAAAGATAAACTTTAGAACTGGGACTTGTTACAAGAGACTGAAACAAGGGCTGCGGTGAGACATGGAGAAAAAAGGGTAAAAAAAAAAAAAGAATACTGAAAGAAATGGTAAATTTAGTGTTGTAGTGAGATTATTAAGAATTGACAGTTCAGTTAGCTCAACAATAGGTAGGGAATTAGTGTTGCTTGAGACATCATGATGTAGAAGCCTTGAAGTACTTGGTGATCCACCTGTCATTGGTTGGTCCAATTTGTTGGCCCCTGGAAGCTATGCCAAAACTAAGAGATGGTAGATGGTTCAGCCTTGTGTTTAGGTTTCAATGAGCAGACCAAAGAATTCTTTTTAGCGAACAACTGACTAGGAAAGTACATTCAAGTAATTCACCCTGTTTTCATATCACTTGCAACAAATTCATGAAACAATAGTTCGGAATTATCAGTCTCCTTAGTTCTTTATTAACCTAGACAACCATAAGGATTCACATGGTTAGAAGTTATTTTCCTTTCATTTGTGTAACACATCCTTTTACTGAAATGAAATTTAGTCTCAACTTATTTTCCTGAGACATGCTGTACATTCTGACATGGTATCGGGACAGCTTTCAGCAAAATCCTAAATGACTCCATTATCCATGGAAGAATAAACAGATGGTGCTCTATATTAACGGTAAGAATGTTCATAATGCAAGATTTCCTTCCGACTCACTCAAATGCTGCAAACTTGTCTATTTGCATGATCAGATTTCCTTCATAATGCAAGATTCCCTTTCTTTGTGAACTCTGTATGTCTTTATGTTACATGTCACTAGTAAAACATGCTAGACATTCAACTTTGTACGTCCTTATTGTTGCTCTCAAACACACACGCAAGTATACGCGGTCGACAAGTAATATAGATTTTTGAAGTCCAGATATTATACCCACAGGGACTTATGATTTCTACTGTTTAACTAACTCAAATTTTGTTATAACTATTCAAGAGATTAAAAATCGAGAAGGTTGTTGTAACTACAGTATCAACCGAAAGAAATTAATGAAACGAGCGATTTGTAACAAAATGAAACTAGGATGAAGGTTTTTTAGGTTTGTCCGATGAGAGAGTTCTAGGGTCATGGATTTCGACAATCCAGTTGAGTTTTCTGACAGTTCTACCTATTTTATTTCCTGGGTTACTAGTTGACGGGTTGATATTCACTTTATGAGTCTCTTCCGAGTTGCTCAAAAGTCGTTTCAAGCTATTCCAATTCCTATATTCCTATGGTCATCCGAAAATAAGAAGAATGCATTTAAATCTCCGTATTCAACTAAGCGAGGCTAAAGAGTATATTCCTATCCCAAATAGCAAATAGCGAAACAATTATCCTAAGGGATCTCGAACAAGCTCTACTTATTCTTATTACGCATGCAAATTCTCTATTCCTAGTTCAATTTACACGCCACATGTAGTGTTAAACTATTTCGTCAAATAATCAAACAATTAAGCTTAAGAATAAATAAGCAACCCAAAAGATGAAAATTCAATAGATAAAAACTATCGTCAAACTAACTATCATGTCTTTGCAAAACCCTAGAATTAAAGTGTTTAGCTACTCCCGATTCGAGGAAAGAAACACAAATTCATGAATAACATAAAGTTCAAAGATGAAAAATGTTACACCATGTAGTTTTGCGCGCAAGTAAGAGCATAGTTAGCCGACTTGAGCCCCGGGGACTCGAGATCCCTTCCGAGGGTCTCATATGACTTACAAGGATGTTAAGAAGGTTTACGGAAGTTTAGAGGTCATCTGGATTAAAGGAAATATATCTCAACGAAGTTTAACAAAGATAGAACGATACGCTAAGTGTTTCGCGTCGCGGAACCCATTCCACTTCGCGGATGGGGCCGCAGATCAAGACCACCATTTGGCCACCCTCCAGCCATCATATGCGATGGAGGATGCGGCCGCATATTCCCATATGCATCGCATATCTTCCCGCATATGGGAGGCGGTGGGCAACCTATTTAAGGCCTATTCTCGAAGCTTCCCTTAAAACATTTCATTTTTGACACAAGCAAACCCTATGTGCTCTCAAACATTCTTCCAAGGCCTATACATCATTCAAGACCCATTCCTTAATATTATGAAGTGAATTCTCCCATGAAAAGCTTAGATCACCTTGGAAATTCTCCCTAGATTGTTGCATTAAGCTTGAATTTCTTGGAGATTGGAAGGAGGCTTGGTGTAGGGGATCTCTTGGCTGATTTAAGGTAAGTTTTAGCTACTTTTTAAAGTTCTCTAACTCCTCCTAGCTTAGCTTGATCAATTGATGAAGATAATCTATGAAACATTGAGCTAAAACTCTATAGTAGAAGCATGTTGGTTTGGTTGAGCTCTTGAGATGATTATGGCTAAATCTTATAAAATATAAGAGTTGTAATCTTGGTCTTGTTGTAGTTTATGAAGGAGAGATGATAATAGTTAGAATTGCCATGAAAACAAGATAGGAGAATTGCGCACTCTAAGTGTTAGATAGAGTGTCGTAATTAAGTAATTGTGTAACTATCGACTCGATCCTAATCCGAATTATCCCCATTGCATAGATCGGAGATCGTAACGCGAGCAAGACTTTGTAGGACTAATGTTAGCCAACTGACGAGGTATGTAAGGCTTACCCCTTTCTTTCTATTGGCATTATCGTAGAGAAAAACCTCACAAATGATTGCTCCTTATCCAAATTCCATTCTTGAACATAAAAATATGTCTACTCTTCTTATGAAATGTTGTATGAATCTTATTTGTCCCTTGCCGGGAGTACTTTTTCGCACCTTTATGATATCTCTTGATCTGTCCCTTGTCGGGAGTACTTTCCGCATGTTATGATATCCCTTGTTATATGGTTGGTTCTGAGTTTCTTGTTAGATTGTAACAATTGATGTACATAGTTATATAACGATCGGCGGAGGTTAACAACCTTATGTCACTCCGCCCTATTCATATTGGTCAGATGAGGTCATTCATGCATTATATATATCTCTATATGTATTTATTTTATGATACCGAGCCACGCTATAGTCGGTCGGGTACGACACTTATATATGCACACCATTGTAGCTGGGTATGTTATATAGCCCTAGAGAGCGACTTGATGGTGAGATTTTCCCATATTGTGGCCTATATATATATATACGTTTTTTAACGATAGCATGCATTGCATATGCCCACTATTACTGTTCACTTTCACGTGGAGGCATAAAAGCTACTGGATAATTTGTGGACTCTTGAAATTATTATTTTTTAAAGTCACCACCTAATTTATATGAAAAACTAAGAAAATCATATTTAAAAGGGATTTTCAAAAAGTTAAAGAAAAATCCTAAATTAAACCAGAGTTCGGGTAAAAGTCACCACCTAATTTATATGAAAAACTAAGAAAATCATATTTAAAAGGGATTTTCAAAAAGTTAAAGAAAAATCCTAAATTAAACCAGAGTTCGGGTAAAGGTTCAAATGATCCCCCGAGGAAGGTGTTAGGCACCCCAATATTAAGAATCCGTAAGATACAGTTGACCTCATTCCGTATATAATAAAAAATTGCTTAAGGAGATTAAAACATTGCAAATAATGTCATTCAAACCATTTTCCGTCAAAATATAGCTTTTGCACAAACAATTTAAAGTTTAGTACAAAATTCCCCTTTGCAAAATTCACCCTTTTTGAAAATTGATTTTCTTTGTTTTTCATCGAAAGAGATAGTAAAATACTTGTTTCTTTTTATGTAAAATAGAGTATTAAACATAGCTTTAACAAAAAGTCTTTTATTTATCAAAAGAGGTCAACCAATAAAAGGCTTGTTCCATTAACCCAAACTATAGCTAATAAAGAATTTTCCTATTTTATTGAAAGTAATTACAAACTTAGCTTAGAAACACATTAATTCAAGACTTGATTTAGGCCAAGTTGAAAAATCATGCTCTTTTCCTTTGCGAATTTGATCCAAGCTATTTTCCATTTTTTATTTGCAAGAAAATATTAATTCAAAAAGGATTTAAGGATATATAAGCAAATGACCAGAAAATCAATGTTTCATTAATTATCCAAAAATGAACATTTATTTATTTTAAAGACATAAGGTGAAGCAACTCTATGCAAGTAGTTTCTACTTTAGGGTTCCAATAATAATAGTGTTTTACAAATAAACAAATACATAAATAATTAAATAAACCAAATGGGCTGGTGGGTATACGGGCTCACCGGTCCCCGTATATAAAAAATGCAGAAATTCTATGATCTAAATCATTTTTACCCATGGTTGGGCCTTCAACCATTTTTACCCATGATTGGGCTTTCTACCATTTTTTATCCATATTTGGGCCTTCGGTCAATGCCAGACTCGATGGAATAATAGGTTGTTGGGCCTTCAGGCCCAACGGCTCAAACAATCGTGAACTAACAAAGTGTGGGCCCACAGGTCCACGAGACATGCATAAGGAGAGGGGGGGGGGGAGGGGGGCAGAAATATCAGTTAGCAAAGCACCCGAGACTTATCAATAATGCAAATAGAACAATGGTATATAATCAAATCCACATACGATAATGAAAGAGATAATGACAACCAGAAGAATAGATAAGCCCATCACACGACAATCTAAAAGTATTGGGCTTCGTCTCAAATGAAAGAATTAAATGGGAGACAGACCCAATAGGCATCATTAGAAGCAGATTAATCCCAAATGCAATATAGGCCCAATGCATAATTACCTTAACACTTAGACACAAGGGAACGATACATGATTTTCTTAATATGTAATATTGATAGGAGTATACACAAATATATACCTCTGATATACACCAGGTGTATATCTGAGCTATATACCCCGTATATTCTGCGGTATATCACTCACATGCTTCACCAAGGAAATAGGCAAGAGCAAAATCAGATCAGAGGTAGCATTTCTCATGTGTGTAAAGATTATTCATACTATACTAGGCCTAAGGGTATTCATACAAATAAGGGCATGACATGGCTAACATGGTAGACATACTGATCAGAGATATGCAAGTTTTCAAGCAAGATCAATGATCTTCTAAGTACGCAAATCACTCAACCTAAGCCAAACTTTGTGGTTACATTGAACTATTTTTGGGACACAGGAATGGACAAGTATTCAATCAGAGATAACATTTTAGAGGTGCAGGACTTATTGAAGCTAAGATAAACATACATGGTCAAATATACACTATGTACTAAGCATACTGACTCCTAAAACATGCAAAGTAAACACCTAGTTACTCTAGTAGACATGTGAAAACAAACAAGGCTATCCAAATGTCCAGAAGATAGTATTTTAGGCTTGTGAGACAAACCAAAGTAATTCACAAAATCTCAAGCATACCATTACTTAAGCATCTTGACACTTAAACAAATGACCTGGACCAAATACTAAAGGTAGTGCTGGTGAATGCATAAGAATTAAACCAGTATCAAAGCAAGTAAATCCAGATTCACATAAAAATAAAGGAAAAGCATACACATATTAACAGCAACAATCTGGAGGTGCTATTCTAAGTATTCTGGGCCTAAATATCAGGGAAAATATGCATACTCATGGTTCAAGCCTACTGGGTGTACTAATCCCTTTGAAAATGCGAAAATGAACTCAAACTGATCTCCACATATCACACAAACTTAGCACATGATAAAAAGATATGAAAATCTTAATACAAGCAGGCGATTTTTATACAATTTCTGATGTAATTCATAAGCAAAGAGCATATCACAGTACCCATTTAACACAGTATTAATGCACATGTGTAATCATTTCAACAAACATGAAGGATAAGTAAGATGCATGATATGTTCATTTAAGGATGAGCTACATACAGAAGGTCTAATGATGCCTAATGCAGGTGTACTTAATCATACTCGGGAAAAAGCACAACTTACATGGCTATCAAGTCTTGAATCAACAAAGCACAACTTACATGGCTATCAAGCCTTGAATCAACATAGAAATTACAGGCCACATCAAGAACACAACTAAGATCTAAACAGGGACAGACTAAGGTCAAATACAAGTGAATATATCAGGACATGACTTCTAAGTAATCAGAACATCCTTTTCAAATTTTAATATATTGCTGAGTTGAATTTAGATCCTATTATCACACCTATTATACACTAAGCAGTTCAGCAAGTCAGACACTCCCTTAATATTCACTAAAAAGACACCAAGATAGCTTTTCTCATCATAACATAACACATTAACCACAAGCCAAATACATATCTTCTATTCATGCATCAACCTTATAAATAGACCAAGATCTTACTAATAACTAATCAGTAATAAATTAACTTAACTAGGTATCTAAAACAACAATGTTGATTATTAGGGTATTTCCTAATCTCATGTAGTTAATCATTACACACACAGTCATACAAAACGAGCATTAATCTACCTAGTCAAACACTCCTACTAATATAAGACAAAACATGCTCAAATCAGAACAACAGGCTACCATACTTAAACTTAAACACTCAATAAACAGAAATTAATCAAAAACACACGACATGAAAGGCATCGAAGTAAAACTGAGAGGAAATAGAGCATACCTCTTTGATACGCAGCCGTGAAAGATATCCGATGTGGAAAGCTCACCTCAGGCGGAGAAGACAAGGGTCATTAAGACCCTTGCCAAAATTTTCCACACGAGGACTGGCATCGGCAAAATCCCTCTGTTGTTTTGCCACTTTTGGCGAGAAAGAGACGAAGAGAGGGTGAGATGGGTGCGGCCCTAGCTGACTTGAACGAAATGTGGGCTGGGCTTTGGTCCATTACGGACTGGGCTCAGCCGAATTAAAAGAAAAGAAGCCCAAAATCGATTAATTAAGAGGAGTTGGCGTTCAGGGAAGATTTTACAAATCTGGCCACAAATTCAATTAAAATGTGGTCACTTCTATTTCGATTGTGTCCAAAATAACCTTATTTAAATAATCAAACTTTCTTAATTTCACGAAGTAAAATATTTATCAATTTATAATAGTTAATTTAGACAATTAATTAGATAATTATCTTCTTAAATTAATAGAAATTGATAGATATTTCTTAAAAATAGGTAAAAATATGCAAATGATATACAATAATATATTCGATCATATTTTGTCAAATAAAATGACAAAATGTCAATGAGATAATTTCATAAAATGATTTTCACTCTGTAAAATGCATATCTTACTTCGTTTATAACTCAGAAACTTTTAATACTTAAAAGAGAGTATTGGAGGGTAAAAATTAGGTGTCAATACCCACAGTGGCTTCCCGAGGTCCCAAGTTGTCTCTTTACTTTCCCTTGCTCTTGTTGTTGTCTTTAGTTATGTTTATCTGCTTTACATATTTAATACATTCTTTCGTCCTGACGTCCCTTATAGGGGCATTGCGTTTCATGCTCGCAGATACAAATAGACGTCCAGATGCTCCCCCGTAGTAGGTGACCTATTTCAACTGCTGGTTGTCATGTTCCTTTCTTCCAGAGCCGTCTAGAGTGTTGGTAGGTGCTGGTTTTTATGTATATATGTATCTTGGGTACGACGAGGCCCTGCCCCGACCCGTTCTACTCTATGTTGTCTTTAGAAGCTTGTATACTGGAGTTCTGTGTTTAGTCATTTTGTATGGCCTTGTCGGCCCTTCAAATGGTCTGTTACACTTATTATGGCCTTACATATATATTGTTGGATCCCTTCTGCTTGCAAGACATCGTGTCAGATTACTTTACAACTATTGATTGGAGGCCTCGTCAGCCCAGATCTTGTTATGTTTTCTTCATGTACTATGACTGGTACGCTCGATTCGTAAGGTACAGGGTGACGGCCACACCCCCGAGGTTGGGGTATGACAAACTTGGTATCAGAGCAGGTCTATCCTAGGGAGTCTACAAGACGTGTCTAGTAGAGTTTTATTTATGGATGTGTCATACACCACATTTATAAGCAGGAGGCTATCTATGAGGGTTACTTCACTTCTTATCTTAGATCGTGTGTTAGAGATGAGTCGTAAGAACTCAAATTCCTAATGCCTATCTTGTTTATAATATCAACGATGCCTACGACTGGAAGGCAGACGACTATTAGGAGGTTGGATGTTGATACGGGAGAGGGTGTCAGTCAGGTACCACCCGCTAATACAAGACAACATGAGAATCAGGATGATGCCTTATCCTGGGCCTCTAGGACACCATCACCACCACCTCCAGATGAGCCTAGGAGAGCCGATGTACTTCCAGTTCCTCCCTAGAATGCTCATGATCAGGATCTAGATATGAGGAGTGCGGTTCAACTATTGACTAGGTTGGTGGCCACTTAGGCCCAATGCCAGACTACTGGTCCTTTTGATAGAGTGGTTAGTGCGAGAGTTTGGGACTTTATTAATTTGAATCCTCTGGTATTTACGTGATCAGACCCGAATGAGGACCCATAAAACTTTCTAGATCAGATGCAACAGACTTTGCGGGTAATGTATGCCACTGATGCTGAGTCAATAAAGTTGGCCTCTGTATAGATTATGAGATGTCGTTGTGGTACGGTATGAGTCATGGGAAAAACTGGAAAAACTGCGCGTCGTACATGAAACGGGAAAAACTGGACACAACGTGAGCCAACTGCGTGTCACACGTCCATCGCATAAGTATAATCTTGGACAATATTTTGTGCGCCACCTGTACGTCACACAAGAACAAAAGCGACTAGGTTGTTGTGCGGCACCTGCGCTATGCATGACCATCGCGCGAACCTCTTAAATGCTTCAAGAATTTTCTAAGTGTTGTGCGATTATCCCGATGCCTCGTTCTCATCCCAAATGCCTCCGAATGTTGCAAAATTACCTAGAATTCACTCGTTCTTGCTCATTGAACCTAAATATCACAAACACATAAACATAAGCTTGAATATAACAATTTCAATGCAAAAGCGCAATTAAATCACTAAGAAATAGAGGGAAAATAATGTGAAATATCGATATTTGTGCCAAATATCACTACCCACACTTAGACTTTTCTCACCCTTGAGCAAACACTATCAAACTAACCTATCACAGACTCACAACCATACCAATTCGAACAGGTCTACTCGGGCTTTGATTAATGTGACCATTTCAACATAAGTCAAACAAAATCATTCAAGCATCAAGCCAATCCTCAATTTTAATCATGCTAATCATAAAAGTTTTTAGTCCACAAAACTCACAAACAACCTCCTCAAAATGACTTTATTTTCAAAGAAAAAATGACTCAACGACACCACTCAAAGCAAAATGAGTATGCTACCTAAGAGAGAAGCCAATACTTCACCTATCTTTTGTTAATTATGTTCCCTCACTGAAAGAACGTTGTCCATATATCTCACATGAATTAGATCAGATTATTTCAATGGACATAGAATCAACAAGTACACTCACTCTCAGAAAAAATATCACATGCCAAATACGATGAACCATAAGCTTGCCCTTAGTGTAAACACTTCACTAATATAAGTACATTGAGCCTAGGATCAAGTAGGACTTAAGGGGTTGTAATGTAGGAAAAGGGACGGTAGGATACATTTGGATAAATAGTGACTAACCTCCCTAAGCACTTTAATACACACAACTTCATTATTTTGCACACTTCTTTACCAACCAAATTTTGCAATTAAACATACTCGTCCATCTTAATCACACCATTTTCCTCAAGTTTAAGCACCTTGTTTTTGATACAATACGCTAGAAGAGAACCTACAACTAGCCACAAGAAACTATTTTTGGATTTTTTTTGCTTTTTTTTTTCTAGACTATAATTCCCAACTAGGCAACAACTCTTTCAATGACAAGTGCACAAATAGACTCCACTCGGATTTCATGCAACAAGTCCTCCCATTCTTTAATTCTCAACTCCGATTATATCAATCCAATATTTAAAGTGCTCAAGGAGTCAAAAAGATCAAATTAAGGTTAATTAGAAAAAAAGGGTATAGGTTCATCGACTGCTACCAAGGAAAAGGCTAAAGGCATAATGGGGCTAACTAGGGTATCACTTATAGGTAGACAAGATAAGCTAAAATTCGGCTGACAAAGAAATGCCTCTATCACCTCCTAGATTCAACAAACTTCATTTTGTTTTACGCACACACGAGGCAAGTTCTAGACGTTAATATGTAGCACAAGGCATACAACAAACATCCTTACACATACACGACACACAATCAACCCAGGAGGATCCACATCGACCCTCAAATCAAGCAACAATGTACAAGTTAAGCTAAATGGGTCATACCCAAGTCAGAAAATACAAACTGAAGTGTTTCAAAAGAGGAATAAGCACCGAGGATTGCTCACATTATCACATTTCACCTAACCCAAGCATTCAAATGGTCTTAGAGACCTAAATTCGTGGATGAAATTTCCCTCACGACGGTTGTTATCCATCCGTCATTAGGAAACACCTCTTCTATGACGAAAGTGAAGAAAAAGAAGAGAAAAAAATGAAGTTTAAGCTACCGGGGTGATTTATGCCACTAATGAGGGTCTAACAAGCTAGAACGGATAAACTAGGAAATTAACATTTTTTTTAATATATCTAAAGTATGAGAAAAAAATCCTACGGCATAATCATCCCTATCTCGAGACATACCTCCCACCCCACACTTAAATAATGCAGTGCCCTTAATGCATATGATTAACAAAATGAAAGCAGAGTAAGGTGAGATATACTCCATCGGCTTACTCATTGTCGCTCTCGGTGATATCATAATCATCCTTGCCATCATCCGGATCAGATCCATCATCCTTCTTATCAACACGTGACTCTCCCTCATCACTTCTATCCTTGTCGCCCTGCATGAGATCGACCGAGTTAACATCCCCATCATCGGACAATCTAACATCCTCTATGAGAAGTAGTTGGGCATGAACTATGTGTGGCACCTGAACATATATCCCTGAGATGTCCATGTTTGAGTGCTCACACTATAACATGAGCATTTTGTGGATATGACATATCAAGGTGGATTGCACTGACCTCTCCCCCGTTTGTGTCAATGCATGCTTGGCCGATAATTCTGGGCCCTTGACTTGAGAGGTGTCAAGCATGTCAACTGGTCCATCTAGCACCCTATCACGAGGATCTACCAGTTCACCAGCAATATGGATTAGATATGAAGTGAGTATGTTGTCGAAGAACAACCGATGAGATTTCACCTCCCTCACTCTGTGCATCTCCTTCAGCATCAAATAGCCTATGTTCACCGGCTTCTCTATCATGAGGAAATACATTATGCACACACTTTTTTAGCACATTCGTGAAATGGTCTAGTGGCATGATTTTGTTATTCAACAATCACAATCACAATCACACTCATGTCGGTTTTTAGAAATTGCTTATCCTCAAGCTCTTGTGCCTATTGTCCATCATACCGCTCCCATTTGGCCTTTGATTCCAGTCCACAAAGTGTTTCCCATATTGCCTTGTAGTGAGGCTGCCATATGATTTTTTTCAAAGGCTCGATGGGGAAATCTGGTACCCCAAGTTGTGCACACAAAGTGGATGCCGTCAATGGGACCCAACTTCCCCTAAGGTAAACTACAGGCTTACATTCTTCGAGGGTTATTTTCTCCAAGTTGGAATAGAGTTCAAACGCATGATTAATGTTGACTAGCCCTGGCTTCTCGAACACTGAACTCCATCCCATGTCCACAATTTGATTATGGATCTCATTGAAACTTCTTTTTAGAATGCCTTTGTTCACTGCCCTTTCATGGATGTAGTCTTCGGAGATATCAAAATTCTTGTACCATTCCCACCCTTCCCCAATAATATCGGAGCGAGGCTTATAAGATATAGCCTTGGGAATAGGGGTTGTTGGATTCTATCCCCTACTTTGGTTCTCTTTTTCGTTTGCGGGGGGGGGGTTGTTCTCTCGACCTCTCTTTGTTCCATGGGAGGAGGACATTGTTGCTTTGCCTTTCGATTTTCCTATTTTTCCTACAAGATGTAGTTTTCCAAAGTTATCAACAATTCAATAACCAAAGAGGGCCGGTGATGACACCACACTTGGTTTTATTACATGTACTTACATTTGGTTTACTTTACATTCCAATTTTGGGCATTAATCACGGGGTGGTTCACACCACCCCACACTTACTTTAAACTACATTACAAAAATATAAAACAAAGAAGCTAACTATCTAAATTTATCCTACGAAAACAAGAATTTTTTTTAGTTAAGGACAAGGGTCAGTGGAATCCAATTTGTGCCCATATGCAATTTTTTGTTCAAACTCTCAAATTCTTGATGCCCAAGGGTTCGTATGATCGTTTATAGTTACTTTGCTACTCAAGACTTCACAAATTCACAATAAACTTAGTTCAAGCATTTTATCTAATACCTTACGGGCATAGAACATTCCCTATGGTTTGACATCAATGGGGGTGGAAGAACCCTCACTTTATTGATAGGGAATCATTATTCTAGCCCTAAACACTAAGAATAATCACAACAATAACAATAACAGCCCTAATTCGCCCAACCCATTAACCTAGGTCTCAAAAGCACAATTCCAAGAACAATGGGGTAAAAAGGAAGGATATTTCATGATTCTAGGGTTAAAATCACTTACCTTATGATGTTGATGGAAGATTAAAGGAAGGAATTGACTTTTTTTGGGTTTGAAACGAGTTGTGGAAGGGGTTTTTTTTTCACAAGTGGAGAGAGATAAGTTTTAGTTAGAATGAAATTAGAGTTGGGGGGTTCGGTCTCATACTTAAACTTTGAAAAAACAATTGTTGGGACCCAACCTGTGAGGCACACATGTGTCACGCAGGTGTCGCGAGTCAGGCCAACTGCAAATCTTTTTTTCTTCTTGTGCGCCACACTATGCGATGCATAGATGGCGCCACGATAGTCACATAGTGGTCTTTTGACTGATTTTGCCTCGTTTTGCATATCTGATCCTTCTCGAGTCCTGTAACACTGAACAAACTACGTCAAAACTATAAAAATCATAAAATGTTGGGCTGCTTCCCAACCAACACTTGATTTAACGTCGCGACATGATGATTTTTGTGTTTATATTTTATTTTTCTCAAATGTTTTTATATTTGATTATATAAACACGGGTTGCGTCCCGCGAATCGCTTGATTTAGTGTCGCGGCACGATGTAGGCTCTCTCAAGCCTCCTCGAGATCAATTGAGGTCCTCGCTTAATCGATGACCTATCCGAAGTAGTGCTTCACTCGTTTCCTGTTCACCAAGAAAGTCTTATCTGCATCTAGCAGTTTTAGCTCAACCGCGCTATGTGTTGTAACATGAACCACTTCATACGACCCACTCCACTTATTCTTCAGCTTTCTCCCAAACAATCTAAGTCTTGAATTATCCAACAATACTAATTGTTAGGGCTCAAAGTCACGATGTTCAATGTTCTTGTCATGCATTCTCTTTGTCCTCTCCTTATAGAGTTTCACGTTCTCATATTCATTAAAATAAAACTCATCAAGCTCATGTAGCTGCAACAATTGCTTCTCACCAGCTACTTTAATATCCAAGTTCAACTTCTTTATTGCCCAGTATGCCTTATGTTTAAGCTTAAACAGGAGGTGACATGCTTTACCGAAAACTAACCAATATGGAGAGGTTCTAATAGGAGTTTTGTAGGCCCAGAGAGCATCATCAAGCTTTAATGACCATTCCTTTTGGTTAATGCTTACCGTCTTCTCTAGAATTCTCTTGATCTCACGGTTCGATGCTTCCATTTGACCACTAGTGTGAGGGTGATATGCAGTCGTCGCCTTGTGTTTCACCCTATACTTGGACAATAATTTATCGAAAAACATGTTGCAAAAGTGCATACCTTGATCACTAATAATGGCCATCAGGGTCCAGAAACATGTAAAAATGTTCTTCTTCAAGAATCGGGCCACCACATTGACATCATAGTTGGGAGGGGGATTGCTTCCACCCACTTTGACATGTAATCGACTGCGACAAGAATGTACTTATTCCCCTTTGATGGAATGATAGGCCCCATGAAGTCTATACCCTAGCAATCAAACACCTCAATTCCCAAGATGCTGCTCAACGACATTTCATGAAGCTTTGAGATATTCCCATTTCTTTGACAATTATAACATGCTCTTGCAAAAACATGACCATCTTTAAACAATGTCGGCCAATAGAAGCCCGACTAAAGCACATTAGTTGATGTTGTGTTGCCACTGTGATGGCCATCGTATGGCAAAGAGTGACAACTTTCAAGAATTACATGTTTGTCCATGAACGGTAAAGAAAATTGATCCTTTCTGGTTGTAGTGTTTAGCTTTCGGTAATCAATGCAAAATCGCCAACCAGTTACAGTTCTCTACAACACCAGTTCACCTTTTTCATTATTCATAACGGTCATACCTCTCTTTTTGGGACACATTGAACGAGTCTCACCCAACTACTGTCGGAGATGGTGTAATTAATGTTTGCACCAAACCACTTGATTACCTCTTTGTTCACCACCTCTTTCGTAATTGGGTTCAACCTCCTCTGATGCTCAATACTCGGTCTGGTATCCTCCTCCATCAATAATTAATGCATGCAAAATGAGCTACTGATCCCCCGAATAATTGCTATAGTCCAGCCAATAACTCTTATTCTATCCTTGAGCACTCGTAGCACACGTTCAACCTGCTCAACATACCAAAAAAAAAGATAATCATGGGAAGTGTGTTATCACTTCCCAAATAAGCATAACAAAGATGAAATGGTAAGAGTTTGAGTTCAAGAACTGGAGCCTCCTCAATGGAGGGTTTTGGCTCCTTCTAAGTCTCATGTATGTCAAGCTCTTTGAATGGCTCACGTCCCTGCACATATGTGCAAGAAATGTCAAGAACCTACAGACACTCCTCAAATTCTTCATTATCTATTAGATCTTTATTATAAACCAGTGCTCTCTCTAGAGTGTCCTTAGAGGATATAAAATAATCAAGTTCTGCACTTGTCAACTCAGGCTTCGCAATGGTTATCATTTTTAGCTCCTTATACTTGGCAGATAATTTAGTGGCCCTAAATACGTCAAAAGTTACTTCTTGTCCATCCACTTTCATAGTCATCTTACCCTTTCTGACTTGGATAATAGCATTGACAGTAGATAAAAATCCCCTCCAAGAAATGAGAGGCACTTGATTGTCAACTTCATAGTCAAGAATGATGAAATCAACTAGGAGGATGAATGGCCCCACTTTCATAAGAACATATTCAATTATACCATCTAGATATGCAAGAGTCTATCTGCAAGCTGCAACGTCACAGTGGTTGGTCTTGGCTCACCCAAATCCAACATTTTAAACATCAAAGTCGGCATCAAGTGGATACTAGCACCCAAGTCATAGAGTGTTTGCCCCAACTCAATGTTCCCAATAGTGATGGAAATAGTGAAACTGCCCGGGTCCTTCAACTTTGGCGGGATCTTACTTCTTACTTTTGGAACTACACTCTTCAGTAAGTGTTATCATTTTAAACTCTGTCAGCCACCTTTTGTTCGTAACAACGTCTTTGTTGTACTTAGCATATTTCAGGACTTCCTACAAGAGATCTACCAAAGGGATATTGATATGTACATGTTTCAAGATATCAAGGAATTTCTTACAGGATGAATCTTCTTTATGCTTTTGGAATCTTTGTGGGAATAGTGGTGGTGGTCTACACGCCACCACATTTTCCCGCTTTGCAACATTCTCAACACTTTTCTGTTTGGTCTCTATCCTTTAAGGAGGAATTAATTCAACATTTTTCTTCTTGTTCTTTGGAGGAACTTTCTCGATTTGTCTCCTATTTCTCAAAGACACAGCCTGAACTTGCTCTTTTGAATTTTTTCCAGTGTTTCTTGGAAGAGCACCATGTGGTCTAGCAGTTTGTGAAACTTCATCTGCCCTATCTAATGCTCCAGCTCATAAATATATTTATGCACCTCATTATTCACCTTATCTTGCTTAGCCATGAACAGTCTCATCAACTCCTCACGGGAATTACTTGGTTGATGCGCCTGAGGTTGTTGAAAATTATTATGTGCTCTCTGATTATTCTAATTACCACCATAAGAGAGATTCAAGTGATTTTAGTAGTTTTGATTGTTATTGTTGCCAAACTGAGTACCTTGGTGTCCATACCCACGATTTTGTTATCCCACGTAGTAGATATATTCTAGATTTTGCGGGCATTTTACATAAGTGTGATCATCACCACACACCTCACAAGTTGCTCGTACCTACTGCACTTGTTGTAACTGATTTGTATTTAGGACACTAACCAACTTATTAATAACATGAACAAGGTGACCAATGACTACTCGAATAGTTGTAATGTCATCTATTTGAAGTACCCCAACAATTTTTTTCACGCCCCAAATCCAACCCTAGATGTAACATGCATCTGATGCTATGAACAACACCGGAGGCACCTTATACATCACTAAATATTTACCTCTTTTTAACAATATTTAATCAGACAAGGTATAAACAGCTAATAGATGTAGATGTGACTTTTGAATTTGACAATGACATCAGAAAGAATCATCTACACCCCAAAGGTAGGGGTAGAGGCAGAAATACTAATAGAGGGGAAGACAAAACTCAAAAGGAAGAGGTGGTATATACACCAATCAAATGCATGTATATTTGACACTGGAACACAACTTCTCCAACTAGTTAATGATGTTTTTAAGTCCCTATTTGCTTAAGTGTTTGTAATGAATTAGTTTGGGTTACTAACGAAGTGTGGAAATAAGCATCGGAAAGATCAACTCTCGCCACAACTTCTGTTTAGGGTCGGTCGACGACGCTGATGAGTACACGCGTTTCTCCATACTCACTTTACACTTGTTGTACCTTTTTTGTGTATAGGTTCTGTTCCTAGTTCCAGTATGGGTCAGGTTATTCCAGATCGTTGAGGCATACTTCGTGAATTCCAAAGTTAACTACTGGTTATTCTGTGGCGTTGGACTTCGCCTCTATCTTATTCTTATGTCTTTACTTTCGGACAATGTTTTGTAGTATTCAGACTTATAATATTCATATAGTGGCTCTTGTACTTGTGACTTCCGGATTTTGGGAGATGTATTTGACTTAGTATTTTGAGTTATTGAGACTTATTATTATTATTATTATGGATCTTCTTACTTTATTTCCACTTTTATCGTGTTTGAATGATTTGAGTTTTCCTTAGACCGCCTTCAGGCTAGGGAAGGTGCTCTCATGACTATAGAGATTTTAGGTCGTGACAATCATGAATGTAAATGAGATTATTAGGTAGCAGTTCCATCTTTTCACTTACATCTTCTTATTTCATAACTCCAAATTTTCTGAATATGTACATTTTTTTATAATGACAGGTACAAATGTGAAATGCATGTTTCAAATACTAGTTACTATAGAGTTGAGAGGATCTAAAGCAGAAAATTGACAGGTCAAAATGCATGTACATGTAAAGTTGAACGAGCCCTTTATTTTTTAATCAAAGAACAACAGCATACCCAGTATAATCCACAAGTGAGGTCTGTGAAGGGTAGAGTGTACGCAGACCTTACCCGTACCTTGGAAGGTAGAGATGTTATTTCCTATAGACCCTCGACTCAGGGTAAAGCAATAACAAAGCATGTCAAAAGCAAAAAGCAACAACACAACAGTACACTGAGAGAAAAACAAGAAACGACAGATAGTATCCGAAATCAAAAGAGAAGAAACTACATGAGTAATACTACAACTATTAGTAAGGAAGGAAAAACGAGACAATGTTCTGCTACCCACTAACCTTTAACTCAACTTTATTAAATTGATAAGAAAAGCAAAATTGATAATCCGTGATGAAATACATATGGTCAAAGTTCAGACGATTGAAACCATTGATCAGAAAGATACGATGGATGTTAATGAATCTTTTTGGTGGAAAAGTTTTCGAGGTGATTTTCACCAAGTACTATCAGTAATTTCAAAATTTACCAAAATTGAAACAGTAAATGCAAGCTAGCAATCATACACATCAACTAAAAAAAATTAATTAACAAAAAATGAGGGCAAGAACAGGTCCAGCATTCAGTTATTTCTTACTAACACTTCGGTAATGGAGAGGAACCTAAAATAAGATGTGATTAGGTACTTCTTCTAAAATAATTAGTTTAATAGCAATAGTACCGGTGAAAATGACTTAATAAGAAAAAAAATCGTAGTTAGATGAAAATGTAAGTTATGCAAAATACATGACGGAAAGGGCTATTTTAATTACCAGAAATGAATATGTTGATCAATTTACTTGTAAAAATAAAATGTTTAGTTTTGACTCTGCAAAGGATGATATCCACAATTACTATAAAAAAGAGTACTTAAATACTTTAACACCAAGCGACCTTCCTCCACACCGGCACATTATCAATTTGCTATTTTCTATCTGTGTGAATTCGTCTAACTAATTCAATTTGTTTTCTATTAGTATATATTTTGGTGTTGAAGAAAAATGCGACATTATCTTACTGGATGGGAATTGAATTCTTCTAATGTCTTATGTAATGATACAAGAATGATATATAGAAGTTTTGACAACAACGTCATACAGGCAGAAATAAGGAGGGGCTAAAATGCTTTCAAACATGTGTTTATCCCCAGAATTCAACTTTGCCTCTCACTAATAAAGGTTACCCGCTTAAATTTGTGAGAAAACACGTTCCAGTACGATGATGCATTTTGATGATAATAAATAAAACATAACAACAAACAATATTAAATGGTGGATTGTATTTGCGGCAACACGTTTTTTCACATGAATAACTATATGTTGCACACTCAAAATAACAAGAGTTTTAGTCATGAAAGAGCAGTAGAAGCCACAAAAAGAAACATAAAGCAAAGACTGTTGGTTTACAAGGATTTGCAGGAAACGGAAATTACAAGTAACTGCTTATGTAAGAATTGAAATTATAATTCAACTCTAAAACTGAAAATTACAATATAACAACAAACTGAAATTACTATTTTGTTGATCAAGAAAACTGGAAAGTTGTTTTTGCTGAGTCGAGTGTGGCACTCTGTCCTTAAGACAATATTGCCCCGTATGTATCCTTTATACGTCCTGGACAATTCGTCTCCCAAGATAAAACAGCAATGGAACTATTGAGCAAAGGAAACTCAAAAGCTACCATGAAGAATATTGAATAACGAAATGATGCTTGGAAGATTAGGAAGAAACTGCTTTGCTTTCTGCTTTTGTGTATTTTCGTGTATATCAAGTGTGCCTCAACAATGGTGTAAGGGGTGTTTATATAGGAGGAAGAGGGATTGTTTGATCGCCTCCATAACGCCATTATTGGCCAAATAATGACCATTATGGAGGTAGTAAAGCCACCAAATAAATGGAGAAAATTGCCAACGGATTGGCCATTATAGGAGGTGTAATTCAGCCAAAATAAATGGCCGAATTGAGTCTTTGGACGTTTCGTTCGGACCGTCGAAATTCGACTTTCTCGAAAACTTCGGGGACCAAACCGTACATCCGAAAGAATTCGTCCAAATCGCACATCTAAAACTTCGGGAATCAAACTGTACTTCTGGCAAAGTTTTCTGGCCCAAAAAGATAATATCAGAAGGCCCACAGCCCACAGGAACCCGAGAACCCGGAACTCGGAACCAGACCGGACGGGCGGGCGACGGCGGCGCGTGTGGTCTTTCCTCGAACCGAAGCACATCTAGGTCCTCCCTCCTTTAAACACATGGGATACCCCTTGGGGTCCCAAACCCCAAACCAACTTCGAGTCTTATATACACAACAATTCTTTCTTCCTCTACCGATGAGGGAGAATTGATCACACACCACACTTTTCCATGCTTCAAACACCTTACTTCGTGAACCAATATCTCTTTCATTTCTCAATGAAATTTGACGATTCTTGGCCCTACGGTTATCTACGTACTTAGTACATCATGCATGTGTGAAGAATCGGATTCTCCAACATACGTAACACTAGTGTTTAAGCCGTTAAAGTTGGTCGGTCGCAACTCCCGCCAAAGGCTAATTTCCAACAAAGACATCGTCACAAAGAGATATTAGGTTAGACAAAACAACATGACATATCATTATCTCTCACAGTAAAATATTTTTAATTACAAATACAATTTAACCAACTCACCTGAAATCTTTGTGTAATTTGCAGGTTTAGAAGATACCAGTTACTTTAAATCCAACTATTGCATATGTAATAGTAATTATTTATCCATTTTAATGAATATTGTTTTTTAACCCCTCCTCAGGAGCTCCCCTTTGCTCCCTGATGACTCGAATTCGCAACCTTCGAGTTGAAAGTGAAAAACGCTTACCATCTGAGCAACTCCTCTGGCCCATTTTAATGAATATAGCCTTTGTCTCGACGTCAATTACTATTATACATAAATCGTTGTTATCCTCTATTTTATTCATTGTTTATCGGTATACGCAAAATACATATGCAACACACACAGGAATTCTAAAATTAGTAAAATACGAAAAATAAGCACTCCTAACATATCATGCGTAAATACATTTGAATAATGCAAAAATAGGAAAATGAAGTAGGATAAGGAAACAGCATGTGTTAATCCGAGGGCGCAGACAAATCATAGGCGGCAATGCAACTGTTCCCTGAACCAATCTTCCCATACATATACTATCTCTTGTTCAGCCACCATCTCTTCAGACCCATATTGCATATGACATATAGGAGGGGGAGTTTATGTGTCGGATATGCAGAGCAGTACGAAAAGTAAATAAATATTACAAGTGTTCGAAAGGATAAACGGATTGTCAATATTCAGAACTGCCGCAAAGTTGTTGAGTCTTGAATCTTGATAACCTGAAATCAAGAAACATTAAATCTGGATTGTTACAACTGTGTGCTGAGTCGAGTGATGACACTCTGTCTTTAAGACAAGATTGCCCCGTATATATGCTTTTACGTTAACGGGTAATAGTCTCCCAAGATAAAACAACACTTTAATTAACACTACAAAGCAAATAGGTTGATTCTGACGAAGAAAACACATACGAATCGACTTGCTGAAGAAATGGAAAAGGAAGGAAGAGTTTCTGTTTTTCGTCCCAACGTTACTGCTCACGTTTTGGAGTGTGTTTTACTCTTCTGTTTGTCTCTGTATATATATATTTCTGTCACGTTATGCCTTCCGTCGTTCCCAAATTCAACATTCCAGAAACTTCAGGGACCAAATTGTAAATATTAAATACTTTGGGGTCCAAAGAGATAATATTAGAAGAAGCCCAAGGCCCAAGGCCCGTGACCCGTGACGGCGCGCGTGTGGGCTTAGCCTTGAACCCAAGCACATCTAGGCCCTCCCTCCTTTAAACACATGGGATACCCCTTGGGGTCCCAAACCCTTAGTCAATTTAGAGACTTATAAAGAGAGCAATTCTTTCTTTTCCCACCGATGTGGTAGATTTGTCACACACCATATTTCCATGCCTCAAACACCTTACTTCGTGGACCAATATCTCTTTCATTTCTCAACGAAATTTGACGATTCTTGGCCCTACGATCATTTAATCACTTAGTAGATTATGCACGTGTGAAGAGACAAAGCCTCCAAAATGCGAAACCCTAGTGTTTAATTCATTAAATATGGGTGGACGCACCTCCCAGGCAAATTTCCAACAATATGTTTATATGATTTATTTTCTAACAGATATATTAAGAAGATGAAAACGGAAAGCAGTTTTGAAACAGCGGAGAATAAACAGCCAACAGAAGAAGCAGTGAGTGGGGCAGTGGTGGGTCAGCAGTAGGGATGGCAACGGATCGGATCTGGACCGGATCCTACTAGATCCAGATCCGTTTTTCATACCCGAATCCGGATCCGGATCCAGATCCAGCGGGTCCATAAAAATCATATCCAAATCCGGATCCACGGATCGGATCTGGATCCACATGTAAAAAAAATTACCTTACTAAAAATGTAACCTTGCTAAGAATTTTTTTTGAACTGACAAACGATTTTTACTTAGCTTTGAAATGTTCATATGAGATATTTTGTTCGTTGTCTCGTTTTGATTGTGAGCTATTAATTAAAAATGTTGGACAATGACAATAGTTGTGGAAAATGGTGACTAGTATTTTCACGGTCTGAAACTTGCATGTGCTTGGAATCTTCATAAATGAAGTGAATATAATTTTAACTACTTGTCTATGGAGATGTTAGTCATTCACTAATATAACATTGATTTTATTATCGAAGTTACCTCTTTATTTTTTTGTTTTTGAGTTAACGCGGAGATAAATTAAACTTATTTTGAGAATTAAACTTGCAAGGATGTGCTTAGTAATTTTAAGAAAATACTTATAAAATTACATTCTAGATTATGAATATATTTAATAAAAAATGGATCCACGGGTCGGATCTGGACCGGATACGGATCTCAAATACAAGATCCAGATCCAGATCCGACCGTCAGAAACGGATCCGGGTCCGATCCGGATCCGTCGGGTCCAAATTTAGAAGATCCATATCCTATAAAACGGATCTGGATATACCGGATCCGGATCGGGTCCAGGATCCATTGCCATCTCTAGTCAGCAGCAGCCATGGGTGGCTATGGTAATGCAGCAGCCTCATCACTACATACCCTATCACCCACATCAAGGTGGAGGATCCAACAACCGTACCATCTGGGTGGGCGACCTTCGTAATTGGATGGACGAGGATTACTTGGCCACCTACTTTGCTTCCACCAATCAGGTTCATTTTTCACTTTTACACTTGTGTCAATGTCACTTTTATACGTGCGTGTGAAGTTTAATGTATAGATTTGATAGTAGTTGTTGTTTATAGACACGTCATTGGTGTTATCTATAGCTCTCTTTCTTAGTAATTTGAAGCATTTATCCAAATGGAAAAATACTACTACTAGAGATGTCAAGTATCAATGTTGCTCTGTTTGGACAGGATATCTGGAATGTTCTTGTGCAAAAGTAATTTTCTTTAGACTCTAGATATAACTAGGGCTGTCCAACGGGGCGGAGCGGAGCGGGGCGGGTCCCGGCGGAACGGGGAGGGTCGGGACTAGGGTTTCGGCGGTCCTGGCAGGCCGTGATAGGCGGGACGGTGGGAGGTTCCGTCCCATCCCACATTCCGCCGGAACGGGGTCGGGTTGGGTCGGGACGGAGTCGGGTCGGGACTCGAGATTTTTTTTTGCCACTTAATTTTAAAAAATAATATATACAAACGCTTCAAAAATTGAACAAAATAGTGTAATAAAAACATCTCAAAACTGTTTTTGTGCCTCTTATATTATTTAATAATTATTTTTTTGTGTAATACATTTTCAAAATTGCAACTTTGTGTTGTTCAAAAGTTGCAAATGACATAGAAAAATTGCAATTAAAAAATTTACATATTCAACCATATTCTTTCGAATTTCCTCACAATGTCTTGAGGATTTTCTGTTGGAATTGGAATTTGTTTTGTCAAATTCTTCAACGTCGCTTCCTGCTCCCTCGGACAAGATTTCGTTGTAGTTGTAGTCTTCTTCTTCGTTGGTCTCCGGTTGGCCGCACCTTCTACGCTCCGCACGAATTCAATCTTTTAATAGAACTGCAATCTCCAATGTGTCTCACGCCAATGAATGTATGTGCTCTCCAATTTGAAATCTTCCCGCAGAAAAGGCGCTTTCAGATGTTGTTAACGACGCTTGAATGTTTAACACATCTCGGGCCATCTTTGTTAGCGTCGAAAATGTCTTCTCATTCTCCCTCCAGTATTTCGGCAAGTCTTCTTGTCCTTCATCATTGGCAATTAATTCGTACGGTACAATACCCTGCAAAACATAAACATCAAATTCGCTAACTTGTGAAGAAGTTGAACCACTACACATTTTATTTCTAAGGCCTTGAATACTAGCAGCAGAAACCACATGTTTTTTATAAGGTTGCAGCGAAGAAGTAGAAGATGGTACAGAGGTCGGTTAATTATTTGCACTTTGTTGTTGGTAATACATATATACTTGTGTTGCATTTTGTGTGTATATACTAGACGTAACTTCTTCTTTAGTTGGTTTGTGAGTTGGTTCTTCAGTTGAGTCTGTTGGAAGTACTTCTATACAATCATAAATTATTTCTACAAGTGTTTTACAACCGTCTACTTTAATAATTAAATTTAATACAGCACCAACAATATAGATAGTGGGGATAGGAAAAAAGTTTTTTTTTTAATTTTTTAAACATTTTTTCAATAGATGTCTTATAAGTTGGTTTTTGCATATATTCATTAAGTAACAAAAATATTAGTGTTATATAAAATAACATATTTGAAATAGTAGGATAATAAATACCGGAAAATTCTTTAGTAGCTTGATAAAATTTCTCTAAAAATCCATTAAGTTCTAAAATTTTATCCCAATCATTATCTACAAGCATATCCCTTGTATTTTTATTATGGGCGTTAAATAATAAAGTAATATGTTGTCTATAATCGTAAGCAACAAGTAGTTGCTCATACAGATAATTTCATCTAGTCGAAACTTCTTCTGGAATTTTTCTATAAGCTAATCCACAATCATGACATCTTTTTTATACTCTTTGCGTCTTTGTATTTTTTTACCTTTAATAATAAAGTTTATAGCAAATTGTATTTTATCAAGAATGTTTTCAAAAAGTTTTAGGCCATCCTTTACAACTAAGTTATAAATATGACACACACATCTTATATGAAAATGATCAGGAAAAGATGGAGTTAATCTATGTTTTAAAAGTTTTATATCATAATCATTAGAAGAAGTATTATCTAATGTAATAGTCATAATTTTATTAATTATTCCATAGTAATCACAAATTTCATGAATATCTTCTGCAATAAAACTTTCAGTGTGCCTATCATATATATATATATATGCTAAAATTCATTTTTGCATAAACCAATTTTGATCTATCCAATAACATGTTACCGTTAAATAATCATTACCGTTAGTACTACGACCTGTGTTAGAAGTAATAGTCACTTTGCCATTAAAATGATACAGTGCATAACGTAAATATTGTTGATATTCACTTGCAAATTTTAAAACATCTCTTCTAACAGTTGATCTAGGAAAACCATTAAAAACAGGATTATATGTTTCTCGAATGTAATGAATAAAATCAGGAGATGAAGGAAATGAAAAAGGCAAACCATCCACCGCAATTAATTTTCTATAATTTCCCTATCTTTGTTTTTATCATATTTAGGACCAAAAATTTCCCTCTTCGTCGAGTTAATTTGACCCTATACTAGGTCGGGAACACTATGGGAACCTTGTCCCGACTCAGATGGCATTGGCACACCCGATTTTTTAGCCTGGTATTGATTCCACCTAGTTGTGTGCTCGCCTTGTACATGTCTCAATAAACCTCCTGTCGCACCTTGACCTTTTCCGATTTTAAATCTATAAATATTTTTACAAATTTTACATCTAGCTAGTTGATTCTCTTTGTCCCTATAAAAAAAATACCATGCAGGTGATTTTAATTTTTGTTTTGTGGGGCCTCGATTCATACTAGGGGGAATATGAGGCATTCCACTTGCAGTTTCAGGCCGAGACTCATTTTGAGCCTCGAGTTGAGGTGCACTAGTGGGTGTGTCATCTATATTATCGTTTAAATTAAAGTCTGATTCATCTACTTCATCATCTAATAGTATATCATTAAAAAAAGCAGTTTCATCAATATGACTGAAATCAATCAAATCATCGGGACTAGGAATATGATTACTAGAAGAAGTACCCTTACCCGTGTTACCCCTACTAGAAGAAGCACTCTTACCCTTACCCGTAATCATACGTTTCAATCATTCCATTTTAATTATACAAATAAATAATTAAAGTAAATGAAATTAAGTGCGATAATTAAAATTAAGTAACAATAATAATTTAAAGAAGGAACGAAGGTACCAAACGCCGACGTAACGTCGACGTGTAATCGAGGTTAAAAATTAAAACTTTGCTCAATGGATGATCCTCAAGCTAGTTGTCAACTTCACTCTCAATTTTTTAACTTTGATATAATATTTAATAGTAGGAAGATTTGTAGAATTGTAGAGAGATAAATTGAGAGATTAGAGAGATGGTAGGAAGATTTGTGAGAAAAATGTAGAGAAAATGAGCTATTTATAGTTGAGAGGGTTAAAGTGTAAATATATTAATTTAGTGGTTAAAAATAAATATTAAGGGGTATGGGGTTTATGGGGTGGGGGCCGAAAATGATCGTTATAGCCGTTGCACAACAGCCAAAATCAAAATTTGATCGTTGTTGCCACGATTATTTTTGCAAAGGGGGGAGGGGTATCGGGATGGAGCGGGTCGGGATGGGCGGGACGAACCCAGACCCCGTCCCGAGTTCGAACCCCTACCCCGGCAATTTTTTTTTTTTTTGGGATCGGGACGGGACGGGTATCGAGCCGGGTCGGGATCGGGCCGACCCGGCCCACTGGACAGCCCTAGATATAACTGAGCTCTCATGCTTGCCAACCCCTAGATTCTCTTTAGACGACTATACTGAAAAAGGTTCCACTATTCAATCTTCTTTTTGTTTCATGATTTTGCTACATACCAAATAAGGGGTTGTTACAAGAAAGTTCCTTCAGTCAACAGCTATAGCCTTTTGTATATGTTGCCGTGTATTCTTAACTGCAGTTTACACCTCAACCTCTTGATTTAGAGATACCATCAATTTTTCAAACTTCCAAGGTTGCGTTTTCCCCATTTATTCATACATCTGACAGGCCTAAAATTGAAGTCTTGACAGTGAAGAATTCTGAGCTGTGGCAACTGGCAACGGCTTTGCATATTGCTTAATGACCTTTCTGATTGGGCTTAGTTTGTTCTTGGACATAGCTAGACAAAAGCACACACAATGTTCTGCTGGTTGTCCATGTTTAAAATGGTAATTGTGGAATCTTTCAAGCAAAATCTCAGATGATACATCATCTGAATATGGTGTCCAGACTTTATCTCAACTATTTAACCTTACTAAACTTAAGAGAAGATTATGATATTAATGGAAGACATCTGCTTGCTTTTCCACCTATTCCTTTACAGAATTGTTTTCACTGAACAAGTTGTTTAATACACTGGTTTTTACACCCACTGTGTTTTATTCAATACAATAAAGTTTCCCATTTCCGTTGCAAAGCTTTTCTCTGAGCAGGTCTAATGAGGAAACTTTTAAGGCATAAAAAACCGTTGTCTTGGAACTTCCATTTTTCATTGATGCCTTTTACGATGTTTAGCTAAAATTGTTTAAAAATACCCAAGGTGGTGATATTGCGTAGCTGTAATATGACTGAGTGACTGCAGAGAGAATCTCTCTGGAATTTTATGCTACACTACTTACCTCTACTGTCACCAACAGCACATTTTCTGCTTATCTGACTGATTTGATGTGAAAGTTTAAAGTGTTAACACTAAATAGACACCTCCACACTAGCAATTATGCAATATACTTGAACCTACAAAAAAGCGAGTAATGACTCTTAGACGCATGTAAACCATTTTCTATACTTACCAATTGTCTTGAAAAATGATGTATGCCTTTACGGTTAGAAAAAATTGGCGTATGGTTTTACCGTAACAAACTTCCCTCAGGAAAAAAAGAAGAGTAAAATTTTACAAGGAATACAGTGTTTTTCCACACAATTAATTGCTATTTGCTAATAGATAAGATCATGTTCATGCAGGTTGCCTCCATCAAGGTAATTCGCAATAAACACACTGGTTTTCCGGAGGGATATGGTTTAGTTGAATTCTACTCACATGCCTCTGCAGAGAAAGTTCTGCAAACATTTTCTTGCACAACAATGCCGAATGCAGATCAACCTTTCCGTTTGAATTGGGCTTCATTTAGCATGGGTGACAAGAGATCAAATAATGGTTCTAACCTTTCCATCTTTGTAGGTGATTTAGCTGCAGATGTTACAAATACCTTACTACATGAACTTTTGCTAAAAAATATCCTTCTGTTAAAGCTGCTAAAATTGTCATAGATGCCAATACTGGTCGTTCAAGAGGATATGGTTTTGTAAGGTTTGGAGATCATAACGAGAGGTCTCAAGCCATGACTGAAATTGAAAGATAGAATAATTTCCCTTAGGAATTCCTTTCATTATTCACAATATATATATAGTTGTACAAAGGTTGATTCCTAATATGGTACGAATCCTAACTTACCTTACAAAGGTTGATTCCTAATATAATTAGAATCCTAAGCTACCTTAAATATACATATATCATAATTACAAAATATACAGAGAATATTCGGAGAATATTCGCTAATACTCCCCCTCAGACGGAGCGGGAGGAGGCCGAACGGTAAGGCTGGATCGGAAGTCAGTGAAGAGCTGTCGCGGTAGTCCCTTTGTGAAGATGTCTGCATACTGATAAGAGGAAGGCACGTGTAATATTTTGACCTGACCACGGGCAACCTTCTCTCTCACAAAGTGGATATCCATCTCAATATGCTTAGTCCGCTGATGTTGGACCGGATTATGAGACATATAGATGGCAGATATGATGTCACAATAGACTATAGACGCCTTGCGGAGTGGACACTGGAGTTCCAAAAGAAGATTTCGGAGCCAACAGATCTGAGCAACTACGTTAGCAACACCGCGATATTCTGCTTCAGCACTCGAACGGGAAAGTGTGGCTTGCCGCTTGGCGGACCATGAGATAAGATTATCCCCAAGAAATACACAGTACCCTGAGGTGGAGCGACGTGTGTCGGGGCATCCTGCCCAATCTGCATCCGTGTAGGCAAGTAGCTTGGTTGGGGCAGAGGGGGTATAGATGCAATCCGAAGTCTAGTGTGCCCTTAACGTATCTGATAATACGTTTGAGGGCGGCAAAATGGGACTCTCGAGGGTCGTTTATGAACAGACACACCTTCTGAACGGCATATGCAATATCAGGCCTAGTAAATGTAAGATACTGAAGAGCACCTGCTAGACTCCGATATAGAGTGGGATCGAAACGGCGCACCGTCATTGGCACTAAGCTTGGATTTTGAGTCCACCGGAGTTGGCATAATTTTACAATTTGCCATCTTGGCCCCGTACACTATCTCTTCTTCGCATACTTACGCCGACACGGGAACATAGTGGTCGCGATCTGGTCACCGATATACCCAAAAAATAACTTAGCTTGCCCGAGTCGGTCATAGCAAATTCGGTTTTGAGTAGAGCAATGATTTCATTCTTCAACCCGTCGAGATGAGCGGTAAGAACAATGTCATCGACATATAATAGCAAATATGCGGTCTTGCTACCTCGGTGAAAAGTGAAGAGAGAGGTATCACACTGCTACATACAAAACCAATCTGCAGAAGATACCTGGCGAACCGATCATACCAAGCGCAGGGTGCCTGTTTCAATCCATACAATGACTTCCTGAGACGACACACAAACTGCGGAGCTGCCGGATGAACAAAGCCAGGAGGCTGATGCATGTACACAGTCTCTTTCAAATCTCCATGAAGAAATGCATTCTTGACATCAAGCTGATGAATCGACCAATGCATGCCCATAGCAATACTGAGAACAATCCGAATAGTGGCCGGTTTAACAACCGGACTGAATGTCTCACCACAATCAATACCCTCATGCTGATTAGTGCCATTGGCAACACCATTCATTTCTATTAGCGAATATTCTCCGAATATTCTCTGTATATTTTGTAATTATAATATAATTAGAATCCTAAGTTACCTTAAATATACATATATCATAATTACAAAATATACAGAGAATATTCGGAGAATATTCGCTAATAGAAATGAATGGTGTTTACTGTTTAAGCAGGCCCATGCGAATCGGTGCAGCCACACCGCGGAAATCATCTGGATACCTACAACACTATTTTCACAAGGTAACAATTGACCTTCTTCTAGGTCTCCTAGCTGGCTTTGGTTCCTGATACCTTTTCATGGTCTCTTTTTGGTTTGAACAATATTGATCACTTAGGATGGCTAAGTGACGGCTCCGGTTTTGAACAGTAGGCTTCATTTGATGATTTCCTAATTTCTCACTCTTAAGTATATTAAGGAATCGTTTGTTTTGTGGACTAGTTATGCGGGAATTATAATGCAGAAGTTACTTATGCGAGTGAATGATAGTGCAAGGATTGATGTGCTGTGAATAATTAATGGTTTAGAATTTGTTATGTAGTGTACAATAATGATTTTATGTAAAGATGGCCTAGTTTAAGGGCATTTTTGTCTTTAGACTGAGACCAATTGTTGATTTACTAATACCGGGTATAACACCCATCCGGTCCATGGGCTCGAATTTCAAATTTTTTTATATTCTTATGAAGTCCTCTCCATAAGGATACCGAATACATCATAAATTCTTAATCTTGGTGGAAGAATGATAACAAGTTGATAATTTCCTCCAATTTATAAATACCGAGTTAAAATAAACGTTTGATTAACCGTGACAGAAGTAGACAAATCATACCTCAATGGAAGCCCTCCTCGCCAGGATCAATAATATATATTCACAATCCAAATTTGACTAAGAATCACTCACGGATCTGTCAAAAATAATATGTAATTCTTTTACCAAAAACTCTCTTAAAAATCACCAACTTTGGTCTTTAATCCAACTTAGATTCATGTAAAACTCATAAATTTGAATTAGAAACCATACATTGATGATATCAATTACCCATTGATTTCTCTATCAAAAGTCATGTTTTGATGTCCCAAAAGTGCTTCCAAATAAATTAATTCAGATTAGATTTCTTTATATTACACCAGGGACATATCCGGTATTTTAAAAAAGCTGAAATGTAGTAAAAAAAACCCAGCCCAACAATCTCTGATAAAATGGCATCTCTTTGCACAGATGTCTAAATCGCGAACGATCTAAACCGCAAGAAACTAGCTTCAAAGGACTATAACTTTCATTTAGACATCATCTTCAAATTCTTTATAAATTTAGAGAAATTAACTGCTGAAGTATGAAAAATTCACGATTCATCACTTCTGAATTTCCTCCGAACTTCCTCCAAACGCGTCGAAACTCATTCGAAACCTTCCGGACACAAACTAAATATGCAATTTAACATAAAACACGTTACGAACCTACTCACTCACTTAAAACACCGAAAAGGGATCGTTTTGACTCGATGTAGTTGCAGAGAGCTTAGAAGATTTGAGATTAAGCAAAGTAGTAAAATGAAGGCAATGGAGCTTTATAAAGAGTGGGATGGCACTGGGGTCATCATTGCCTCGATAACGTGCGAAACCATCATGTGAAATGTTGGCCAACCAAAGGGTGACACGTGTCTTGGGCATTTAATGTGAAGAGACGTGCGTCTTATCGAATGTCAAAGCTCGTCCAACTGCTTTCCCGCCAAGAATGAAGAGACCTTTTCCACTTCCCGGTCACATCTTGTCTAGTCACCGGTATGTGGGGGACTACCTATATTGGGCAAAATCCGAAAAAGTCAAATGGTCGTATAAGGCATTGACATGTGGCAGAAGCAATAGATTAGGCGTGAGTCAGCAAGTAAGGGACACCAAGCAAGCATGTGTGCAAGGGTCTAGTATGGTTCACAGCCTCTAGGGACGGAGGCGAGGATCCGCCAGATACGTGCAAAGAAGTGCAACGGGTGATTGTTACGGAAGATCCCAGAGTCTCCTCCAAGTGTTATTACACAATAATGCAAGGCATTTATTCATAATTAGGAGGACGAGATTCGTGGATCGTACTTCTCATTGTAACACATTCTGATTTACACAAGCATTCAATGCATTCAAGCATAATAAAACCTTTAGTATTCTCCCTTTAAGTTTACTTGTTCTTCATATTGGTTTCTTGGGAACGTGACATTGGAGACTCAAGCTTACGTCGTCATGAGGACACAAGCTCCTCAGTTCTTGATAATTGTCAATCTTCTTACTTAAGTTTACTTAACTAATTTCTACTTATTTACTTGTCAATTTGGTCATCTCATTTCCTGTGTCCATAAACATGTACAAATTCAACTATACCGTTTTTTCAGGTAAACAGTCTGTCCAGTTATTCTCATCTCACTTTGTGTTAAGGCAGTGGGGTGTTTGCTTTAAGAGGTAAAAACATTTTGTCATTAGCAGGGATTTGACTTAATTTGTACATTAACAATGTGAGCTCTCAAAGAATTGGAAGACAAATCCATTATGAGAGAGACTTTTTCCATCTTATTAAAGAAAAAAAAAGAGCAATCCAGTGCACTAAGCTCCTGCTATGCGCGGGGTCCAGGGATTATTATTAGATAGAAACCGAAGTTACGGTTTTTTTTGGATTCTTTCCAGCTCTTCAGAGGCAAAGACAGAGATGGAAAATCATCAGCCACATTGCAAATTTGACTAATTACACTAGTAGACATTCACCTTTTTCACTGGGTTTCAAGCCTTCAATATCAAAGATAAGCCGATATCATTGGAAAAGCAGAAGTAAATTACTTTATAGACCAAAGCAGCACAGTAAGATCATCAGAGCTAAAGAGAAGCAGAATCACTCAGAAGAGAGAACATACATCTAGCATCACCACCCCCACCCCCCGGGGGTCCCAATTTGTTTCCCTTAACGCTTATTTGCCTGATTAAGCAATCTGTAATACACTTGCATGAACAAACTCCTGTGGTCCATTAGCTCAATGTTCTTTTTTCTTTGAGATCAGTAAATCTTGATGATATTATAACAAAAATGCCTCCTCGACATTTTCCTAGAAGCATAGCCTATTTACAGCTCCAGCAAATTAGATCATGCTGCTGCTTCTTTCTCTCCATCATCAAAATTTTCCTAGTTATGGCAAACAGGTATTGAACAACTCTATTATGGCACAGAGCATTCGGTAGTTGTATACCTCAGTCAAAATTATCAATTTTAACGGGATTAACTTCATCGGCTACTTGAAAATGTCCCACCAAACGCGCAAAGAACACCATCTGTTGTTCAAGGGTGAATTTAATATTTTCAGCCTGCATATGACAAACAAAATCAGCTAATTTCCTCCAAGGCAGACAGATTAAAAGTTAATCTCACAAGTCTGGAAACTGATACATACCCTACGGAAACCATGCTGCTCTCCTTCATATTCAATGAGTGCAACAGGCAACCCTTTTTGCTTCAACGCTTGGTAGATTTTGCGTGCTTGATCAGGGGAAACGACCTGCAACAAGGGCTGAAAAGCTTAATTCTACCAACAAGCAACAGCAGTTAAAGACAGAGGTGATTGCTTGATCTCTCCTTTCGATCATCATGTTTAAGGAATAGGCCATAATAAGTCCACATGAAATTGAATTTAACTGTTTTAAAGATGCAAAAGTTATACTAGCTAAATATCCAAAACTTATGATGGACAAGGCAAAGGACCACGCACTTCAGTGCAAGATGCATTTATCAAGTGAATGTTATTGCATCAAAACAAATTTTCCAGAAAGATGCTACTTAGTCTCAGGATGAGCATGAATAGAAGGTTTAAGCACGTACTATTTCTGACAAGTTTTGTAGACCAACCCTATGCATAAAATACAATAATATATCAAAAGAAAGAGTAAATATGAGACAGTTGCCAAAGACTAAAGGAGGCTGTCAAATCTTTATGGTCAAGAGAGAGTTAAGGGAAAAGATCAATGTAGATAATTCTTCTATAAAAGAATGACATGCAGGAGCATTATGACATTAAAAGGGACATGTTGTGCTTGCCTTGTCCTCCAATCCTTGAAATAAAATAATAGGGCAGGAAAAGCGGTTCACGAAATTGATAGGCGACCTCTCAAAATATGCCTTATCGTCCCCTGCAATGATTCAAAAGGCCTCAACACATACTGATAAACATATATCAGCAGAAAGACTTTATGCAAATATATTGTCAACATTAATTGATTTGATAATTACCAACTAGATTGTCAGTATAGTGAGATTCGAACTTGTGACTTTCTGCTCTCAGCAATTGCAGATCACCAATCTGTTTAATGAAAGATGACGGCATAAAGCATTGAAACGCAAAAATGAATTTGATACATGAGGAGCTTTGAGTAGACGTATGAACCAAACTGATGTCTGATCCGTGTCTAATTAATCAATCAGATGCTGTTCTACATTGAAGATGATCATCTAAGGTAACAAAATATCACATATATAGGCACCAGCCTTAACTTCAAATTTTCCTATCATACTTTTATGATCAGTTTCCGGTTACGCGCAAGATCACATAAGATATGGGAATGCGATATTACTTATCAAAAACAAATTTTATTATACACTCACACCATACAAGGAAGCTCCAGCCTTGAAAACATCTTTAAACGCTAGTGCAGCTAATGTTGTATAGCCACCAGCCGAACTCCCTGTAATACAAAGTCTTTCACCGTCAACCCTTCCACTGTCAACCTGGATGAACAGACTGATTTACCATGAGTTACAAAATTACTAGCAGCATTAAAGGAATATAAGAGTAAACTCAAATTTCGATGTTACCAAAAACTTGGCACAATTGCAGCAGTCGTTGACATCCACAATTCCCCAACTTCCCAATAGTCTTTCTCTATATTCTCTGCCATAACCTTCATATGAGCCAAAAAACAAAAAGATATTAGCCAACTTAACAGCAGTTAACTAGTCTACCACTGTGCCATACGCTATCCTGATTCTTTGGCCTCCTCTGCTTTTTCTACCAATATAAAGTAATTTCGTATATTTCCTTTTTATACAATATCAATAAGGTTCTGAAGAATAGCAAGCCAACGATGGAAGGAGTAAAAAGGCCATGTGTGTACCAGTGCTTCCACCATAATTCACATCCACGTAGGCCCAACCACGACTGGTCCAATATTGAACACTGAGATTTAAACTTCCCCGTGCTTCAGCTGTAGGACCTCCTGGATCATCATAAACTATACATTCACATCTCATACAGAAACCAATTAGTGCCAGCTTTTAAACAAAGAAAATTAATCAGGCAGAAGCAGTTCTAATGAGGGAAACAATAACCATGACTTCGCAAGAGTAATGGAGGTTTTTCTCCATGACTAGCTTGACAGTCGGGGTTTGTTGGTGGATAAAAGTATGCATATGCACTTTGACCCGGGACATCTGTTGGGAACTTTATCAACTCTGGCCGACTGTAATATGAGTTATACATCTCGCTAATAGATGATGACGACCACATAATCTTGAAATCAATTACTTTTGTTCTTTGATCATCCAAAGTAACCTGCAAAAATAACAGAAAAATGCTACAAGAATGATCTAGAACAGATGTATAAATACTGTTTTCAAAATTTCAAGCAACTAGAAAGCTTGTCTAAAAAACCTTAGCTATTGACGATGGATGAACAGCAGATGCTCCTTCAACATACAAGCTATGAACCCCAGAAGTCTGTTTAGGTGATAATATATCAAGACCAACACAAGGATAAAAACTCATGAAGGACACTAAATTCAGCAACTACAGCATGTGCTAGCAAGATCTTACAATGTTGTTTATATCAGTGAAAGGAATATCAAGAACTGATACTTTGCCTTGGGTAACATCCAAAACTCCAAGATATGACTTCCCATTCTCCCTGCACATATTTTTTCAAACTAGATTAGATGAACTACATCAATTTTCCTCCCAGAATGGTTCTCTTTCCCTAAGCAAGAGGAAGAGGAAAGTGAGAAACCATATAAAGAACTTCTTTGTTACCAAAACAATCAGCATAAAAGCACTATGATTTCAAATATCAAATTTTAAATAGCAAACTACTTATCAGCTTGACCTGTAACTGCAGGCAATTAATGTATTTTTGTCGTGGTTCTCAAGAAAGTCATAAGACTTCATCCCAAATATCCATAAGGGTCTTGTAAACTCAGAATCGAGGGAGTAAACTGGTAGCACCTCGTTAGAAGACTCTACCTGTCAACAATAAATAAAACAGGCCAATCAAGTCTACACTGTCTCACTTAAAGTACGAGTTCAGTGCCAGCAACATTAACAAGGTAGTGTTACTGATCGATAGTTCATTGTTATTCTACATAGATGTTGAATCTTTGATGCATACTCCAGGTCCAATATCCAGCACCATAAATAACACGAAAAAATGGAAGTCTGGTTGTGCAGGGATTGAAATAAGCACAAAAAGATTGTGTTTCTTTTTCACTTTCCCTCTGTATTTCATTACTGGGTCAGGGGAGGGGGCCATGGAGGAACTTTGGATTAACTTATTGGCATATGGTACCCCTAAAGTTGGATTACGGTTAGCGTGAAAAGGGTAAGGTGGATTCTCACTTTTATCATGCAAGAGTTCATGTAAAGTAAAGGGTTTTACATTTTCCATCCAAATAAGTGGTTCAGCAGAGGGGCTGAAAGTGTAATTCTTATGTGGAGATTAAGGTAATCTCTATTATACACTAAATGATAAGGACTAAGTTAGAATTGGAGGTCACAACAGCAATAAATTTTTTCATATTCTTAAAACTGCAGTATCTAGTTAATTGAAATTTTTAAAACCGTGATCTCCAAAATATCAGATTTTTAACCATTTCATTTCTTATTAATGCAATTTCACATCTTCTCTAACAAGAATGTGGTTAATAAAGGGCCAAACTAAGGTTCCCCATATTTGTAACGCAATGGAATTTAATGCTAATGCAACATCTGCCAAGTATCCACAACTTTAAGTCTTTATTAACGAGTCAAAAACACTAGGGTCAGATTTGTAAACAGCAAAAGAACACAAGTTTAGGCTTAGAACTCAAAGAAGATGAGATGGTTATTAAGAAAGCGTCTAAGCAACTAGATGCAATCATACCCCAGAAGAGAAGTTCAAGTTCAGCCAATAGGCTAGACAGAAGATAAATATAAGAAGTTCAAGTTTAGACATTAGGCACGATAAGATAGATATAAATATACAACAGATGGAAGAGATTTAATCAGTGTGACATCACACGGGATGAGGACTTACCCATTTGTAGATATTCCAAAACCCACTTTTCCTGTCAGTTACAAAGTACAGTTCTCCTGCACCACAAGAAAATTGCAAATCAATGCAAGGAACATGAGAAATCAATCTCAGCTTATTGTAAGTCTAGAGCTAATCATGAAACAAGATCTAACATGATCCTAATCACAACACAGGAATCATAATTTTACAGTTGAATACGAAGGCATATATGAACTCAATATCATCAGTCAAAATACATCTCTTTTTGTTGATTACATAATTAGCTTGATTCAAGGAGATTTGGTCTCCTGGCTTAATTATAGATCTAATTTTATTTGATTGTAATTAGCACTTACTATCTTCCCTAAATTAGAGATAGGACTTATTGTATAAATACCCTAGCTCATAGGTTGTCCAAATATATTGAAATACAAGAATACTTTCTAATTCTCAAAATCTACATGTTATCAGATTTATTGCTGCTTTGTTTAAGTGTGTTTTCTCCCGGCCTCCGGCAAGCTAAAGCAGGCACCAGGAGCTTGGTTTGAAAGGTGGGTCCAGGGAAGGGCCGGACCACAAGGGTCTATTGTACGCAGCCTTACCCTGCATATCTGCAAGAGGATGTTTCCACGGCTTGAACCCATGACCTCCTGGTCACATGGCAGCAACTTTACCGGTTATGCCAAGGCTCCATTTCAGTTGCTTTTTGACAGTGGTGTGCAAAAACCAATACCACCACAAGCTTCCCCTTGCGCCGGCGACCAAAACCCAACAACAATCTCGGCCAGAAACCACTGCACGCGCTATTGACACCACCATCTATCGCGACACGTCGGTCACACATGCCGGGGTAGGCCCTATTCCAACGAATTTTTGAGGGGGATCTTTCCCGCTGACCTATTCCAAGCCTATCCATCCAAGTCCCACTATTTTCAAAACACCGGATCTCAGTTTTACAGTAGAACATAGCACTAAAATGGTGGGAATCCTTGTTTGATTTTTTTTAAAGTCCTCCTACCTTGGATTAGTTCTGGGACGCATATATCAAAGGCAGGTTCAGGCGATTGATTTCCTTTTTTTTATGACAGTAATTGAATGAAGCTGTGCAACCTATAAAGATTATGAACAAACTATCCATTCTCTGGCGAGAAAAGGTGTTCTTCAGAGTAGCTTCTGAAAATTTTCTTTTCTGAAGTGTCAACTGCAGACTATTAGCCCTAAGTACATGTTCAAAATTTGGGTTTTCTTCTTTTTCCAGATTTGAAATTCTTTTTATTTGGTTCACTGTTTTGTGTAAACTATGGGAGACACGACGACAGTAAATAATACCTCTCCCTAACAAATCAGTGTCGTAAAATTAGATTGGGCCGGTATGTATCTTGCTTGGTCAAGATCTTGGTTGCTCTTTATTAAATTTAGAAAATTGCTTGGTTATTACTGGAGAAAAGAAAGCACCTGATGTGACTGATACCAACTACGGTGAGGAGCATGCCACAACAAAAGGATGGTCTCATATGCATTTCATTTTTCCCTTGAGGGAAAAAAGAGTAACCCCCCGTCATAGTGAACCTTTCCTTGTGATCGGGCGGAGGCAGATGCCTCCCAACAATAGGATTCTGATAATTCCCTTGTTTTGATGTGACTTTTGAATACTATGCGTCCTCAAATTTCTATACAGTATTTATTACTTGACACTGATGAAAAAATTTGGAATTCAACTAAGCATACTTACTCTCGCTAGGAAAACAATGCTCATATATTTGACATTCGAAATAAAATTCATGTTACTAAGTAAGGTGAGTTGACTATCACTAATTATTACTCCGAATTATATGGGTTATGGCAGGATATAGACTACTATCAGGATCTTCAAGCAAAGTGTACCGATGATGCAGTTCTCTTTCAACAATTGGATGAAAAGAAAATGGTTTATGATTTTCTGGCCAGTTTGAACCAAGAATATGATCAGATCAGGGTTCAAGTTCTCAGTAAAATCCTTTTCCTCCTATTAAGGATGCATACTCCTATGTTCAACAAGAAGAGAGTCGACAGGGGTTCATGTTTTATTCGGCACCAACCAAGAAGTCTAGGATACTGTGTTTCATGAGCAACCAAAGGCAATCAATTCCGATAAAGACCACATGCACTGTGATTATTGTGGAAAGCCAAGGCATACAAAGGACACATACTGAAAACTACATGGTAGATCAAGATTACTAGAAACTCTTATCCTTTGAGTGATAATAAAAGTATAACTCCTTTTGTAACTATTCATTCTGATGTATAAGGTCCTACTCAAACAGTTTCTTTGTCTGATAGTCGAAGGTTTGTCACGTTTATTGATTGTTGCACTAAAGGCCAAAAGTGAGATTTTCTCGTGCTTTCAGTCATTTCATGAAATGAATTGTACTCAATTTGAGGCTAAGATAAAAATCTTGCGAACTGACAATGGCACATAGTACTTGGTTAAAAGATTTGAAGCTTATCTGGAATTCAATGGGATAATCTATCAAACTAGTTGTCCTTATACTAGTGTACAAAATGGGCATATTGAAAGGAAAAATAGGCATTTGTTAGAAGTAGCAAGATCCCTTATGTTTACCATGAATCTACCAAAAACCTATTGGGATGCCACTCTAGTTGTTGCCTATCTTATCAATAGAATGTCACATAAAACCCTCAATCAGTATAGCTCATAACCATGCATATCTTATCAATAGAATGTCAAAGCTAAATGCCTATCTTATTGTAACAAGAAGGCTGCAATCGATAAAGCTCATAACCTAGTCTAGCATGACCGAACAAAGCATGTTGAAATTGATCAACAATTCATCAAGGAAAAAGTTACGAGTGGTGGCTTGAGTTTGTTCCATCATGTGTCATCGGAAAAGCAGGTAGCTAATGTGTTTACCAAAGCCCTCAACAAACAGACCTTTCATACATTGGTTTGCAAGTTAGGCATGTGCGAAATCATTTCACCAACTTGAGGGGGGAGTGTTGATTGGTATTGATAGCTTAATTATAGAAGTAGAATGATATTGTATTAATTGTAATTGATTAGGAATTGATTATGTGATATTGTCTTTCCTTATTTAGACTTAGGACTCATTGTATAAGTACCTATTATCATGGGATGTATATTCATCAAGAAATACAAAGAAGCCTTTTCTTCTTCTTGAAATCTTTAAAGTTAGAGATAGGATTTATTTTGTAGATACCCTTGCTTATATGCAGTACATATATACTAAAATACAACAAGACATTCTTCTTCTCAAAATCTACACTTCTAAACTAGGAACCACATCAAAAGAGCAACTACACCACCAACCATTTTAACATCTTTCCAGCATTTGATGTAAGTTATAAACAGCACACCTTTAAGAAAGTGAATTTCGCAAGCAAGAAATTTCATGTGTGTTGACCTGTTGAAACCAAATAACTAAAAAACTTTGCTCATTCAGTAATAAACTTGATGAAAACAAAGTATTAAAAAGCACTTCACAAAGAAAGAAATAGTAAGGAACAACATATCAACATCTAGGCATTACATAAACATATTGACTCGTGAGAATTGAGAACTAAATACTTAGTGGAAAATAGTTGAAAAGGAAAACAAACAATAGATAACAATTCTGAGGTTAAAGCATTTATATAAAAATAATCATGAATAAAGAGCAAAAGAAACTGATTTTTAATAATTTTCTTTTCTTTTTTTGATAACTATGGTATCTGAACCAGCTTGTGCGCACCTCAACTAATTCCACGGGTACTTGCTACCTCCCACCAACACAGGCACCGGGTAACTCTATCTGACAGATGGGAGAAATCACCTAGTTTTTTAATAATTCTCTATTAAGACCAATTCTGGAATCAAAAAAAGGAAAATTAATTTCCAGATTGAACAAGAAATTAACAGCCAGTCCAGTGTTTGCTGAAGAACTTAGTTAGTCAAATTGCAGAGTGTACATAAGAAAGCACCTCCCAAATTGGTTGTATCTCTTTGTATTGCAATAACAAGTTACGCTTCAGCCAAGAGTTGCCACAATCTCTCCCACAGCAAAAAGCCTAACCCTCTACGCTACGCCACATTTTTAGAAATAAAGGCCTCAAATTCCAATTTGTGCTACCAATTACCAAAAGCCAATAATATTCACTAGAGCACAGGACTAATCTTTAATACTACTCTACCGAGACTAATCCTGGAAACAGAGAAGGACAATTAAAGTTTATACAATGCACATGCTGGCAATTTATTCAACAGTACCTTGAGAAGACCATTGGGGTTCAGTGGGAGACTCCACAAGATTAGGATCACCACCAGCAATACAAATGCGTTTTTGCACATCCCTAGGGAAAATTCAAAGAAAAGCAAAGAACAAATCAACAAGTAGTGGTGATGTTCCTCATATACAGCCTCATAAATTTAATTTTTTATTTGGCAAAAAGTGATAATGTATGCAGGCCTGAACAGAATGTGATCTCTAGGTGAATGTGCCTCCTTGTTGGTAGGAGCGTGTGTCTTATAGCTATGCATGTTTGTGTGTTTGTGCCTGTGCGCGCGTGAGGGAGAGAGATTTATTAGGGCCATACCCATTGCCTGATATATAACCAACCCAAAGCTCCGATCTGTCCCATGGCATATTTGGGTGACCCCATTCAATCCATGCTATACGTTCCCCTTTGGGGTCAATCCGGGGAGAAGCATAAAAGTCATTGCCCCCAACTAATAGCCTTGGTTCTGCATTTATGTGCCAAACAAGCGGAAAATAAGTAAGATCATATACTCACTCATTGTACAGTTCAACAAATATTGCCTAGGCGAGGGAAGGGGCAATACAAAAACAATTGAATAGCCCTTCACGATGCATAAACATCTTTTGACATTTTTCTAGCCCAATTCACCCGGAAACATATGTAAGCAAGGGAAAATTTAAATTGAGTCATGGTAAACCGATACTGAAAAATTCTCACCTTGAGCGTTGTTATTGCTCAGATCGATAGATACAATTGTGGTAATTGCATTTATAGGACTTTCACGTTGATCTACAGAAGGAGCAAAGATTAGGATAAAATTTCTTAGAGAATCAAGCAAATTTTTTGAAGGACAACGAATATTGAGAACTTACCTTCTCTCACTGTCACATAACGGTTAAAGCGAGAGTCAAACACTCCATCAGCAAAGCATACACTTCGTCCACCATAATCTGGAGTGAGTGGCAGCGGAGCAGAATCTAGTACTGAAATAACAGGGATCAATTGAAAAGAAACATTTTAAAAATAGTGATAGTAAATATGATGAACTATATGCTAAAATGAAAGAGCTTCAAACTTTCAAAATTTGTATGAACCAACTTGCTACCTGCGAGACAGTTTCTTTTTACTTGTTTGGTTATTTAAACTCAACAATCACCAATAAAAATGGACAGATCAAATATGGCATATTTGTAAACGAGCGGCTAAACAATAAACCCAAATATGTACATCAACAAAATTGTATCTCCATCAAAGCTTATGTTAAATATACTACAAAGTGGTAAAAACAGGAAGCAATTATATTCAGCTGCATTCAATGACATAGAAAACAAAGGAAAGTGAGGACCTATGGACAAAATGGACTGTTTATAAAGTCTCTGATCCTTGTAATTAGAGAAGATCAAAGTGTCTCCTGATATACAAAAATCACCACCACCATATTCCTGAGCCAACGTCCTCACAGCAAAATCTTTAGGAGTTACATCTATAGGGTCTTCCCCTGTTTTTGCTGGTTCCTTCACAATAACTGCTCGTCTGGATGCATAACAATAAAAAAAAATCAAACTTCACACAGAACCCACAAGAAAATATCACAAACTTTATGAGTTTTGGGGTTTAAACACGAAGACAGTAAACATGAGTTTATATGCAAATTATGATTGCAGAACAATAAAAAATTCAAACTTAACATAAAATCCAGAAGGAAAATATCACAATTATTATGGGTTTTGGGGCTTACACATGACAACAGTAAACATGAGTTTCAAATGCAATAAATTTTCAAACTCTACATAAAACTCCTCAAGAAAATATCAAAATCTCTATGGGTTTTTGGATTTAAGAGCGAAGACAGGAAACATGAGTTTCATATGCAAATCAAGAATGCATAACAATAAATATTCAAACATGACAGTTAAACCCGTGAGTAAATTTCACAATCTTTTTGGTTTGAATACAAATCCGCAAACTTGAGTTTCATATGCATGCTACCATTTTTTTTGGTTTAACTATACGATATAAATAACCCACTAGGCCGATTAATCCGGATCGTTCCTGGCCCATTAAAGGGGAAACGTGTTGCCGCTCCCCACCAGTGTTTTCTCCATTCCAAAGGTTCGAATTACTCAAACTCCAGGCCTCTGGTTATCTCCTCTATGGCCCCTTGGTGGTGTTAGTATAGTGTTTCATATGCAAATTATGAATTCATATGAACCAGAAAATCAAACTTCACATTAAAATCCTCAAAAAATATCACAATCATTATGAGATTTAGGGTTTAAAGAATAAGACAGTAAACCCGACTTTCATACGGAAAATGTGAATGCATAAGATATCAAAATGCAAATTCAATAAAATAAACGAAGAAAATATCACAATATTTATGGGTTTTAGGATTAAACATGAAGACAGTAAACATGGTTTTATTATGAATGCACAAGAACTAATAATTCAAACTTTACATAAAAACCACAAAACAACATCACAATGATTAAGAGTTTTGCGGGTTAAAGAAGACAATAGACATAAGCTGGTATTCCGATTACAAATGCATAAGAATAAAAATGAAAACTTCACAACCCGATAGAAAACATCACATATGCAAGTTATGAATCCGTAAGAAGACAAATGAAAATATGACAATCTTTAGGGGTTTATACACAAATGAGCTTCTTAAATGGAAAAATGTACCCGGACTCTATAGGGCGGGATTCTAGCCAGTAAAGATGACCAGATGAATCAACAGAAAAGCCACCGAGGCGTTTAGTGGAGCCAGAAACAACATCAGCAGTGATGGGTGACTTCCAAGAACCATAGGGTTGGGTTTGCGGTGGATTTGTGGAACACATTCTGGTACAAGGAGAGAGTTTGCTGGTGAGTAGTTTTGTGGTACGAGTAATGTGAATCAGTGAAGAAGAAGAAGAAGAATGAAATTGTGATACATAGTAGTAGCAGAAAGCATAGTGACGACTGAGAGTGGTTATGCCTGAAACTGCCATTCAGTCTTCAAAATTGGCAAAGGGCCCAACCCCAAATGTACCCCTCTTCCAATCGAGTTATGGGCAATTTATTTGGTCCACAAATATAACTTTGACCATATTTAATTCCTTATTTATTTAATTATAAGAGTAGGTTTATTTTGATTCCTCAATTATAATCATGCTAAAGTGGTTAGAGTACTTTTGGTCTTCTAACAGAATCTGTTTAAAAAGTAACGGTGCTAAACCCGGTTCACTTGGCGATCACTCATGTTGTCCTACATCAGTGCATAAATTATTTCCTTTCCCTGTAATGTAGATTTTTTTAGTTTATTTTTATAAAACAAAACATAAAATTAACAATCAACCCATTTTTAATTTTAAAAGTAGCTCATTTTACTAGTAGAAAAATAGCTCATTAATCAGGCTCATACCGAAAATAACCGAACCTAACTTGAAAAAAAAATCGAAGTGAACCGAAGAACCCTAACGATTTGGCGGTTGTTATACATTAGCTTGAGGTTGTTATCCGTCTTAAAATTTTGAACTCACAAACCTCAAATTCTAGCTCCGCCTCTGGTGTTAGATGAGTTTAGCACCCTTATTTTTTAAACAGGTTATGTTAGGGAGATTAAAAGTGCTCCACTTTAGCATTGTTAATGGATTAAATGTACTCATGGTTATATTTGTGGGATCATAATGAACCTACTCCCATAATTAAGAGATTAAATATGCTCAAGGTTATATTTGAGGGATCAAAATGAACCTACACTTAGTTGGTTGTTTGGTGGAGTAACACCACACACTTTCAAAGGTAGTATGGTTGTTTGTTAGAGCTAATGCAATTATTAGTGATGTATATATTAATTATGCATGACTTAATATATGTTCAACCAACTTGTCTAAAAATTTCATTAGACATTTGAACTCGGTCTTGTTCCCAATTGAACATAATATTATGTACATATTTGTCTCTATAGACACAAAAAACTAACTTGTCACATAAGGTGAGTTGCACAACATTTGAGCGCGTGAATGTTATCTGATGTGAAATATAATTGTAATATTACAATTTCCTTAAGGCTTTTATTTAAATTCTACCGTTCTCATTCTTTCTTTTATTGGTCATTTCTCTCTTTTTTCTTTATCCAAGTTTGGTCTAATTTGTTACATCCCATATTTTTGTAAGTTAAGTCGTATCATAAGCTAGTCTACGCAAGCTTGAAGATCAAGGTTACCTTAAAGAGTACAAGTATTTGATTTAAATTTAACAAGTATTAAGTAAGTGTCATGGGAGGTTGACGCTAAACAAATCAAAGAAAACACATTTCGACAAAGTTCGCCGAAGGAAAGTCGATTGTAATAGCTCGTACTTTTGGGTAAAATCAGGAGTACTTAATATTCCAAGGAGGTCATGCTTTAAGGTGTTTGAAGTGTTTAGTAGATGTATATTAATTTTTGAAGTCAAGAAAGTTGTAAAACAAAAGTCGGCAAAAAGTTATAGCAAGTTGCGTTGATAAATTTACTGAAATTTGGGCCAGATGTCTCTAAGCTCTTCTCCCAATGTACTTACTGTGTGTTCCACCCACCATATCGAAGGTATACGAGTCTAGTTTGTAACACATTAAACCGTTCGGCGATAGGAGTAGAGAGATATTGATGTTTTTTTGAAATTGTTGCCCCTATGGGACCCACATAGGTGGGGAAAGTTCCACCTTTCTCTTTTAAGCGGTGAAGCCCTATTATCAAGTCATATTTCGACCAAACCGATTCCAAACACTCCCAAAAGCTCTCCTGAGGTTCTCCTACCATTCAAGCAAAGATTACCAAGATTACAACATGAATTTCCCTTCCAGATAACTTATGGTGCTAGTATAGGCGTGTTCTTCTTCGTAGTTGTTGGAAGTGAGCTTACTTCGAGTTGAAGCAAGGTGAAATCAAAGCTAGTTCTTGTAATTAGAGGTAAGAATCTTCCTCTCATTCATGTGTGTAAGTAGATCAAGATTTGGAGGTACTAGATACTTATGGTTGCATTATTGATCATGTTGTGTTGTATTAGGGGAAGTTCTTGTTGTAAAAGGGTGCTAAAATTATTGTCATAATATAGTTGTAAGTTGTTGAAGGTGCTGCAAGGTCTTCTTTCCTCTCTATGTATAAGGATTAGTTGATGTTGTAGATATACTTAGTTGTCAAAAGATGGAATTAAGGGATGAATGATGTACTTGGATTGTTAGTTGTGTTGTATATTTGTGTTGAGCTCGCTTTATTGTGTGAAGAGGCTGAAGATGTTGATATATATGTGTTCATGTGTTGGTTGATGGTGTTGTAAGGATTAGAAAGGAGTTAGGCGAAGATATACGTCGTAGAATAGTGTAGAGAGGGGGTTGTCGTTTGATGGCTAAGTTGTTATGTCCCTCTTCATTAATAGTAGTATTTTTTTCTTATTGTAGCTTGATTATAGAGGAGACTGGTTTCATCACCGTCGTGGAAAGGTCAGCTTAGAGGTATGTAAAAGATATTCGTTATCGCTTTCTTTGGCATGAATCTATAGCAAGTTTCCCTTCCCAAAAATGATTCCTAAACAGAATTCTAAAGACGTTCCATTCATGTATTTGACAACTTCATATGTTCCCTATTGATAGTGCCCCGATGACACAAGTTTGCTAAGTTTATTAGAGCCTCTTGCTCCTTTCGAAAAGTGCATACGAGCCACAATGGCTCCATCGTAAGAACTCCTATAGCATAACGACTAGTGGTAAGGATGATAAGAGAGTGTTGATGATTTGATAGTGATGATGAGATGAGATCTTTACTTATTTATTGACGTTGTATGTTACGATAGACACGTACCACGGACAGGTCCAGGAACCTAGTAGTACACGAGTGCTACCCTGGCAGATACGGGCATGATAGCTTGGTAGATGACAGATACGTTAGTCTGGAAGTACCGACTCATTAGTCGGGTATGAGATAGAGTACCGATACGCTAGCCGGGAAAGTACACTCACGAGTCTGGTAGCTAGCACATATGTACGATACGTTACGATGAGATAGCATTACAATATCTGTATGGTGACGTGACTTGCGTGTTATAGACCAGACATGCTATGAGCTATGTAGTACTATTTTCAGAGAGTTTAGAGACACAAAATTACAAGAAGCGACGATGTATTCCAGTTGGTAAGAATGTATTATATGACCTTGTAGATTGTGGTTGAATCTTGTTGTGCACAACTATGTCTTTAGTTATGCTTTCATACGGTTGAAACACTTGTTACTATATGAGACAGAAACAGGTAAATATACCTTCAGATTACCATTGGCTTCCCAGATTACATTCAGTACTTTATTTACGCATGTTTCAGTTTTCAGGTTTAGTTTCAGTGATTCAGTTGCCTTACATACTTGGTACATTATTTTGTACTGACGTCCTTTATCGAGATGTTGCATTTCATGCTGCAGGTCCAGATAGCCAGTTCGGCGGGCCTCCAGAGTAGATAGTCCTATCTCAAGCAGTTTATTGGCAAGACTCCATTTCATTTGGAGTAGATCTGATTCTAGATGTTATCTGATTTTGTTATTCATATGGACTTATGGGTAGGTCGGGGACCTGTCCTGACCAAGTTGTGTTTGTCAGATGTTCTGTATGTATGCATGTGGTCAGGTTCAATATGTTGGTCGAGTGTCTATACAGGTCGAGGCCTTGTAGGCCTATGCGGATGGTATATATATATATATATATGTTGGGATTTTCTGTTTGCAGATGTTTGAATATTGTATGTTTATCAGATTACAAGATGGGTCGCTCTCGTAAGTAAGGCATTAGGTGCCTGTTCATCTTACCTAGGTTGGGGTGTGACATAATTCTTTTGCGTTTCCTTGTAATTCTTCTGCATTTCTTTGTAATTCCTCATATGCAAATTATGATCACGGAAAAATAAAAAATTCTAACTTTACATAAAATCTAGAAGCAAAATATCACAAACTTTATGGATTTTGGGGTTTACACAACAAACATGAGTTTCAAATGCAACTTATGAAGGCATAGGAATAAATTTTCAAACTCTACATAAAATTCCTCAAGAAAATACAAAATTTCTATGGGTTTTTGGATTTAATAGTGAAGACAGGAAAACATGAGTTTCATACGCAAATCAAGAATTTATAACAATAAATATTAAAAAATGACAGTAAAACCACAAGAAAGTTTCACAATCTTTTTGGTTTGAACACAAGTTTGTAAACATGAGTTTCAAAGGCAAACTATTTTTTTGGTTAAACCATCTGATATCTAGAACCCATTGATAGTTATAACCTATAGGTGGTTGCATTGTTTGATACTAGAGAGGAGGATAAAAAGGAATATTAAGGTGATGAAAAGAAGGGTTATGGATATTTGCGTAGGATGAGTATGTTTGGTTGGTCGAAAGAAAGAAAGTATAGTGCCTTTGAGAGATCCAAACAGTTGATGTCATATGCATCTGGCTAAGAACACCAAATGTTGCTACAGCGGTAGAATAGGAACTATGCTCAGGGCATTTGAATGAGGAAAATGAAGAGAGTTTTGGTTGTTTCTAATATTTGGGGTGGAAGGAATTCCCCTGTAGTTGTCGAATTCAACAAACTGTAATCACCCATCTGGTCGTTTTTAGTTAAAGACCCTTATTTTCCTACTTGACCCTCTCCGTAGACTATATGGGGGTTTGTAATGCATGGAGATTGATGGCACAGATTCCGAGGTCCATTTATATGAGTTTCGAATGAAAACCCCAAAACTAGAAACTTAGAGTTGGTTAATTTGACTCAAAGTTGAATTTTTGCTAGATGGGTTCATCGGTTGAACTCCTCCCAGACAAATCAATAATGATTGTGGCTGGACTCCTCTATTCATCTATCAATCTCCTTCTCTTATGAGATTTCTTGTTGGAGCCTCTCCCCAGATAGGTTGTCATTGTGAAGAGAGATCGAAGATGAATACTTTCTGACGCAGTGCGAGCACTGGATGGAAAAGACAGACAAAGGAAGCCCGGCTCAAGGTCCCCAGCGGATTGAAGCCAATCCTCCTACTCTAGTATTGATCCCTTTGATAAAGACAATTCCGAAGAGGCCCCTTTTGTTAGCTTCTTAAGTGGCAAATTCAACTCCGGAGCTAAAAGAACACTTACTTGAGAAAGGCAGATAACAAAGAATAGAAATTGGAGAGCAGGTGCCCTTCTCTAGTGTTTACCCTCCCAGCCAAAAAGGAAAAGCTGAGAAACTGCCTTTTTAGCTTTCAATTCGTTTCCGGGTTCCATCACTTCCGATAGTTCCGTAGGATCAGTCATGACTTAGTTGAGTCATTGGTTCACTTCCCGAGGCAATCAGATGTATTTTGTGGCCTTATTTGTAAAGTTTGGATTTTTGGATTGCCTCAGATGATTCTTTGGAAAAGTATGCCTTAACTTGGTTATTTATGAAATCTGAGGGTACGAGCGAGTTTGTAGCACTGTTTACCTTAGACGAGCATGTTTGGTTTGTTTAGAACTGACAACACACAGGTAAAAGCTTTTATTACAAACAAGATAGACCCTTTACCAGAATTGAATAAAAGGAGAAAATGACAATCATTCTTTTGTTGTTATGACTTTATTGTTAAGAATATATCTGAACTAAAAATATTTTAGCTGATTTTCTTAGCAGATATAACAATGTCGATCAACAGTAATAACCTTAAAGAATACATTACCAACGCCATGAATTCCATTATACAAACCAATGAAATCCTAATATCCAGATTACAAGAGAACACCAGTATTATAAACAACACAGAGAAGCCATACAAGACTTGATAACCCTGAAGACTTTACAAAATGAAACTCAATCCAGATCACCTATCACTACACCTGAAAGACCAAAAAACCCTATTACCAAAACTTTGACACCATTTCTATCAAAACTAGCAACCATACCATCTTCAATACCATCCTCTTCATCAACAGTATCAATGGCTGACAAGCTGATATATACACCTGAATACATCAGCGCTTATGAAAAAATTAATAAATTTTATGATTATAAGACTTAACCCTCACATTTTACGCAGTGCTAAACTGAGCAAGTATCCCAGATTCTTGTGCAGCGAACAAGCCAACCCGAAAATAATATTAAAATTATTCACTTACAGGTTTATTGACAAACTAGTAGTGGATGAAAACATGAACAACATTGGCAGATTACCAAGTATCATTGTAGAATCTACAAGACTTATGATGGAATCATTCGGGAAAGAAATATATGGAATACAGATATTTGATGCATCAACAGACCTAACGGAAAAGCCAATTGTGATATGTCAAATATTCAAAACAGGGAAAAATAGTACCATCAATGAAGATGACGAAAACATGAACAAGAAAATACCACACACTTTGGAGAAATTCCAAGAATGGCTTAGTGCAAAAAGAAAATTCGGATTATTAACCTTGAAAACCAGAATAGAGGACATGTTGAGAGCAAAGAAAGCATGTATTATTGGAGACTCAAAAGGAGGAGAAGTGGAAGATATTATCACCCTGTATTACGACAATGATATTATGACATAGGACACCATGAGACTAACGGAAATGCATGACAAAATTATAAACCTGAAATATAAACATGCAAAGGAGACAATAGAACAATACCAAAAGACAATTGGACAGAGTAGAAGGCCTGTAATAAATACTAGACCTACTACTATCACTAATGTAATAAAAAAAGAAGGAAGTTCTGATCCTTTTGCATAAGGATCTGAAAAAATTTACTACTTTGATAGGGATCATGTAGCTTTGCTACTTGAAGCCCAACTGAATAGGGAGCCTGTAGCTTTTACTATTTGCAGCCCAACTGAATACTCTGATAAGGGAGCCTGTAGTTTTTATTACTCGCAGCCCAACTGAATACTCTGATAGGGAGCCTGTAGTATTTACTACTTGCAGCCCAATTTACTACCATGTATTACTACGTACTACAAAATCATGACAAGGAAAAAAGAATCTGATGAAAAGATCAACTCAATGATAAATAAGATATTATCAAGGAAGACACTCGGAAAGCAACAACATAAAATAGTATTATCAAGAAGGATAAGACAAAAAAAACTTTTGAAAAATCAGCAGACAAACTGTAGCACTTTAGACTTTTGGAAAAGTGATTACTGTTTACTTTACGACTTTTGAAAAGCAATTCTGTCATATTATCAATCGAGGTTATCTATATAAGGAGCCTCTTGTAACCTGATTATTCATTCGAAAACTTTCTAAAAAAAACTTTACTTGAAAAATCTCTATGTCTAGCTAAACCCCCTCCTTAATCTATAATCCAGATCAATTGTAATATCATAATACCAGAGAAAGAACACTTTAAAAGATTATAATTAGAACCATATTAGTCTTTAAACCTGCACCTTAACAAGAATTTTAGAAGATAGTATGTTGAGAACTCCCAGGCACCTAGGCTAATTATCCCGCAAATTCGGTGGAAGAAGAAGGGAAGCAGAGCCAAGGGTGGGTTGAGATCTCCGATAATTCGAAATTCTGATTAAGAGGTATGATTTCTAGACTATGTATTTTTAATTATGATCTTGATAAGTGTTAAACTCTGTAATTATGTTGTTCATATTGGTTAAAGATTATAGGCTTTTATTTAAAAATGAAATTTGAGTTGATACTACCCATTTCCTTACTACATGCTTATTATTTGATAAAACTAGATAAAACTTTATTAATATACCATCTATATTCCTATCCTCTTCAGGTTACTAGATGATGAAAAGAAGACTGATATAAAATTGTTTTGTCTAAACGAATCATCTTATTCTAATGCCAGGCTATAAATATTATTTGGGTTGTGATTTCTGGCATATCTCAGTCTTTGTTAAATAATGATAGGATGCTTAGTTGTCTCACATAGATTTAGGTGGATACAAACTGACTTCATACCCATCTGTAGCTTAGGGGGCAGTATAAATTGAGTTCTACTGGTTTATGAGCTTTTCTAGATACTTGTTTTTGCATGAACAGAACACTGAGATAGCTAGAATGTGCCTTATTTTTGTGTCATCTGATTTCTGACCATGATTGACTGAGACTCTATTAGTTTGTTTTGAAACACACATGATCCCATTCCATGTCCAATTCTATATATCACCATGCTCAGTATGAATTGAATGATTGAACGAACCAGTCTCTGTGTTTTGCATATTTAAAATAATACCCTCAAAATGTTAGTTAACCGTGCATGATTGTCTACCTTACGTGACTAAGCTAGTTGTATACTTGTCATTACATGTTTCTGCCTCTCTAAGTGTGAAATCTCCTTCCATGATAATATTATAATGCTTCCTAGGTGATTCTGTCCTATTGCTCTATCTGTTAAGATTATCTGACCATTCCTTTGATTGTCCCTGAATGTGCATTATCAATTCAAGTTCATAGTATGTTTGCCTTGTCTGTATAAGTAGCATCATACCCAACTCTCCATAAATGGAAATTAGCTTTACACACTTGAGGTGTTCAATGATCATGTGACCATTTCTGTATGCCTTTCATACTTGTGAAAGTGACCACTTATTTTCCCTATTTATATTAGTATGAAATTAATTTATGTAATGATAAAAAGAGCTCACTAGATCATGTAATATCCTATTTATTTTGCTAAAACTGATTGTGTGTATGTCCTCCCCACTATGAGAAAACCTCTATGACCTCTTCCTCACATCGATGTTCTGGTGGACAAGACAGCATGTAGATTGCCCCATCTTAGGGTATATATTTGTTTGCCTTGGTTGACTAAGCTGCCTTGAAAGGGAATGTGCTTGTCTTGCTTTAGTATGTGGATTGGTCCATGTTAATATGCCTACTTCTATGATAGTGTGTGTTTTAATAATGATTCAGCCTTAGTACACTGCTAGGTTGACCAGTCCCTTTACCCACCCTGGTGTCTTATAAGTGGACATGGATATAGAGCTGGTTGAGACTAATAGAGAATTTCTTGTATTTTCTGATCTTCTTGTGATATTTGATTTCTGCCTATTATTGTTGTGAAAGAGATATGTGTCTTGCCCTTTTTCCTCCCTCTTCCCCAAAGCTAAATCCACCCATTTATGTATGTTCTTCTCTGTTTATCTTTGTATAAATCATCCAAATTTCCTCTGCACTTACTTTACTTCTACATTACATATGGTCTGTCATTTTCCTTTCTTTTATAATCTCTTATGAGGTGATATGCCTCGAAGTATGTATGGTATACAAGTCTACTATACATTAAATGTATACAAGAAGTTGTATAAGTGTGAATCTTTTAGGTATATAACGTATACCATGAATGCTATGTATATCAGTCCATCGCATGCTCAAGTGTATGAGAGATATGGGTCTGAGGATTTGAGTAATGTGGAAGTATGTTTTGGGTTTACTGCACATTTGGCCCAACCTACTCTCTAAAGTCTGATAATTATCATATTTGGGCCTGTTTGAACTCTTTTCTCGTATTACCTAAGGCGAGGTCCAGTATTATTAAAAGTAATTGGGCTGTTGTCTGTATATTGAGCTTGTCTATTTTATTTATCATAGTCATATAAACTGGTGTACCTAATGTGTTTAATTTTACACTCATATCTTGTTTCTTCATATCATTTGATAATTTTGGGTATTTTCTAACTCCCCCATTTGTTTTCCCCCTCCTTTGCATGATCGTGGACCGATGGGCCCACACTTCTCCGTCTTTATGACTGCTTGAGCCGATTGGGCTAAAGGCCCAATTTCACATATTTTCACCGAGTCCGGATATTGCCGAAGGCCCAATCATGAGTGAAAATGGCCAGACAATAGATGAATGTATTGTTTTTGCAGAAAACTGGTGGGCTGGTATACCCACCAGCCCGCTTTGCTTGTTTTATTTTTATCTATCATGTTATTGTAAATTATTTATTTGTAAAACATAATAATGTTTAGATTAGAAATTAATTGAAGTCATTTAGTCATCATTTTTTTTCTTAATAAAAAAGAAGATTGATTTTATGATTTTAATTCAGACTATAAAAAAATTGTTCTATTCTTAAAAGTTTTCGGCTGTTTATCTCCAAAATTATTTCTTTTAGTAAATTTTTAAACGAAAGAGAGTAGAAATATCTCAATTGTAGAGAAGTTTCTTTTTTCCGAATACATGGGATTTTTTTTGAATAAATTCAAATGTTTTCCTCAAATATTTATTATAATAACTTCATATTATTAGAGTTTGGGGAAAAGGGGAAAGAAGAATAAAAGGTTGACCTCCTTTATATTTGAGAAAAAAGGTTTATTTTTATAAGTTAATAAAATTCCTACAATAGGATAAGTGTTTGTTCAAAACATATCTCACTATTTTTCATATCAAGAAAAAAAAAGAGTTATTTCAAAAGATTTCCAAAAAGAGATGCGTTGCTTTAAATGTGTGGGAAAAGCTTTATTTTTGGTGGAAAATAATTTCGAATGAAAATATATTGTTACAATATTTTAAAATACTTTTATTATTTTAAAACCCGAGGTCAGCTGAATTTTGCGGATTTTTAATACCGGGGTGCCTAACACCTTCTACGGGGGATCACTTGAACCCTTACCTCGAACTCTGGTTATTTTAGGATTTTTTCTTTGATTGAAAAAATCCTTTTCACTCAGTTTTCCTTATAAATTAGGTGACAAATCTAAATAATAAATAAATTCAAGAGTTCATGAGTTATGAAATACTTTTTTTGCCTTGCGTAAAAGTGAACCGTAACAAATGTCGATTCTACTGGGGATTTCAATTAGCTTCTAACCATAAGGGTTCCAATAATAAAATTTGAGTTAATTTCTTATTTGTTTATTTTATTGTAATTATAATTGTCATTCATGCATATCATTTTCTGCCAAATGACAAATCACACACACACTTGCATCAGTGCACAAAGTCGGTTATGTGGATTCTCAGTCGTCCTCCAGTAAAAAACCAAAATATTTCTTTGGAACTTGTTGAAGACGTAGTTGGTTCGTTGTCAACAACGGTTCACCTCGGGATGTCCACTCGGGTTTCCATGTCATTTGAATAAGGTCCACTCTAGTTAACTTAGGGTAAAGCTAAGCCAAATCTGTATTGATTAGCGTATATTGACCCAGGAAGGACTTCAAACATTGAGACGTGTTTGAAGCCTATTAGAAGACTACCCCTCGTATTCGCATAGTCTTTGACCCAAGGTTACGTTCATCCAACTACGTGCTAATTGCGAACATGTTTTGCGCCATATGGATTAAACCATTATCTGGTGGGTGGGGTTTAACTGTGCTTTTTATGTGTAGATACCTACAAATTTGACATGGTCCTTATATCACCAGAGTTGTTGAGAATGTGATGGTTCAACTTAGATGATAAGCAACGTAGATAGATTACCTGTTGCCTAGGTCATTTACCCTCCCTCATGACTGTGAAGGGTTGTAAAACACTCATTGAAGTCTTAACCAAATACTAGGATAATGATAGAATTGTCTTAATATTCGGGTTTATAGAAATGACCCAGACGTTGGAAGAAATACTGGACTGCATAGACAGTAATGAAACATGTCTAAGGTGAAGAAGGAAACCTAACCACAACCTCTCAATCCCAAACAAACCCACTCCAGCCAAAATCCTGAAAATGCTATCCTTAGCCCAAGTCTCTTGGATTTACGAGGATTAAGTAACCTTTCGGGATTTGTATCGATGTTTTGGGAACAAAGAGGGATTCATACCATTCTATAGATTCTACACTTTTAACGACTGGGAAGCTACATGACTCTTAACCTTCATTATTGACCTGTTGGGTACCATGGTGTTTTCTCGAAACGTCCATTTAGCCATAGACACCCGGGTCATTTCAGTCACCCATTCCATCTTCTATGGCATAACTACAAATGGGGAAACCAAATACTTTGATCTAGTTCCAGTCATCATTACTGACATATAACGAGCCTTGGGTAGATGCAGAAACCACCGTAGGTACTTTCAAGGGTGTAATTTGTTGCTACAATGGTGGATCCTAAAACATCTCCGAAAGTCCGAAGGATCCCCATGCCTACCCACCAATAGTTAAAAAGATGACCTCAAAAACCATTGCCCATATTTTGTTGATAGAACCAAAAGAGAGTGGGCCATTTGCTTCGCGAATCTCAAAGAAGAAGACATACAATGGAGATTTGCAGACTTCATCTCAGAATGGGTCGTAGTCCGGGGTAGAAATTGTCCATTCCTGCCACTTATGGGTATTCGAGGGGTCCGCCTTATGCACTGGCTCATGTTTTGAGATAGTTTTGGATAAAATAAGAGGTGCCCCAAGTCGGAGACATGGGTGGGTATGTGATTGATTATGAAGAGGATAGGATTCGAGATGCTGAAGAGTACATTCGAGAGTGGAACAACCAGCTTATATGGTTAGTGGGTTCGATTGTCGAGGATTGGCTTCGCCCAGGATGCGATGAGGATTATGATGACTGGTAGAGAAAAGACTTGCTAGGAATTGCTACACAGGAATTAACCAGTATTGACATGTCAATGACAGAGAATCCAAAGCCGAGATCAAAGTCAGGATGATTCAGAGGCGAGTTGACGACATAAACTCTAGATACTTGGAGAAGATAGAGTTTGACAAGTAAGCCATAGCAGGCCTGAATGTAGAGTTGGAGATCGCACATGGGTGTCTAGAGGATCTTGACAAAAGGGTGAAACATGCTTTGGATGATACTGCACAGTTGTCGTTCAAGGATAAAGGTATATGGTAGATGCTTTGTTGACAGACACATCTTTGGATCCAAGCCGCACTCTGAAGTGCCAAGAAGGCTCGGATAGACAGAGAGTCATCATCAGTCATCAGAGGATGTTCATTCTCATTTATGCTTTCTTTTAATTATATAATGTAACCCTTCGAGAAGATTATTAATGAAATTTATGATTATGAGAACCATGGTTTGATTTAACAAATTGGCGCAATTCATGTTCAAACGCTAGAAATACCTTGGTATAACAAGGTCCAGGGGCGCGTTTCAGTTTAAAATATTGTAATTGCTTGATTATGTGCAACATATTTCTTTATGTGTTTTTCACGCATTTGTTTCGAATATGATTGATTCGATGTTCCGGGGATTACCCCAGAAAGAAAAACACAAGAACATGCCCTAGACTGCCAAAACTCCACCTCCCCAAAAATGAACATTACTTACTTAGTCCATTTGCCTCTCCCAGAAAAGATTGACTTGCTGAGATGGATGCCCGATGCAGTCTAAGCGCCAATATGCCTGCCATCAACACCAGCAATGAAGAAGAGAGAGAAGAATTGCTTAGAGAGAAGCTCAACGAGTTGGAAAAAAGATTTATTTGGTTAAATCCAAGATCGAGGAAGTGGACTATCGTTTGAATCTGGCAGGAAAGATGCCAAAAGAAGTTACCCCATCTAAGTACTATAACAATCATCTTTTAGAGGAAGTGAAAAGGAATGATGAACAACTATGTACCCCTCTCAGGAAGTCCGGGGACATCAAGAACACTAAAGGTTTAATTTAAGAGTCAACCACTTAAAGAAGCTATTATTGCCATTCTAAAGAGTGATGAGACTCCACTGACACTAAGCCAAACATCTACCCCAATATGGTGGGTTGTTGCTCTCAAGGCCTACACTTGTCCTTTTTGAGTAACCCCAGTGCCCGTACTATGCTCCGAAGACTATGAAACAATGAGGGAAATGGGCACTACATACCCCAATTATGTAAGACTACATCCTTGTGCACTAGCATACACACACAAGAGATGTGTGTTTCACATGAACCAATCGGGACACACCGCTGATAAATATGTTCCCTTAAAAAGGAGAATATTGAAACTGATTGATAATGGAACTATCCATCACATATTCGGGACCATATTCCATACTGGTACATGATCTGGTTACTACAATAGGAGGCATCAAAATCGAGGTCCACCTTTGGAGATATGACTTCACCATCTTTAAAGAGTCCTACACTGAGATCTTTGAGAAATTAGTCAATGACAACAAGATTCGTCCCATAGGGACCATGTGGAAGTCTTCATCCACCAGAGTTAATGAAGACAAAGGTTGTCTGTACCACTCAGGAGCTCTAGATCACAACATCGAGGAATGTGAGGCGTTCAAGTTTAAATTGGAGTATCTTATTAGCAAAGGGGAGATCTGGGTAATTCTCCCTCCCCGTCACTGAAAAAATGTAGGCCGAGGGCCAAACGTGCAGTTTTAAGGGTAACAATCGTCCATGGCTTCAATGAGAAGTCATCTTTTGGGTAGTTTTAGGCACCCATTTTGAATCAAATGTTATCCCCCTTTTATTTGTAAAAGAAATTATATCAGACCTGTTTTCCTAAGGAGGGATACGTAGGAAGCCTATATCGGGCCTGGACTAAGGTTTTGGCTAAGTAAAATCGGTGGGGGATAGGTATTTATCCTTTGTAAACTAAACTACGAATGTGCTTGAATTCTTATGTAGGCAGTCTACATAAGACTTGATCCTTAATATATATATAAATATTTACTCCCCTTCTCCCTTTCTTGTTAAAAGCGGTCGGTTCCAGCTGGTGGACCAATTGTTGGGGTTATCATATGAAGAAAGTAAATCGATTTGAAAATTACCAAAAATCCCCCTATAAACCTAAAATACCCAAAACAAAGAATCATTCGAATATTCATATAGAAATGTGTAAACGTATGTGTTTACTTGCAAACTATGTGTTTATTCTTGCATTTTTTATCATTCAACTAATGTACTGACATCATTTGTCTTTGAGTTATTCTTTTCTTAAAGAAGAGGTTAGTTCGTATCGGGACGCTGGCGTATTTCACAAGGTCTTAAGCAACAACAACATCTATGTCTGAGCAAAACCAAAGAGAAGAGACAATGACTGGTACTTTGGATGATGAAGGCAACATCGAGAACTCAAGGTCCCCTGAACGACAAGAAACAACTCATCACGAAGACGTGATCAAAATCCTGTTTGAAAATGTCAAGGTCCTTCAGGAGAAAACCGCAAGAATGGAAAAGGCACAGGTTGCCAAATAAAAGCAAACTGAGGAAAGAAGGCCTCCACCCCCTTCCCATCTCTGTCTTTCCCAATACAAGAACATTTTCCGAACTACTCTGCAGGGACCGACCCGCACCACATAGGCATTTCATACCAAACTCCTCCACCTACAAACGCTACCCAAATATCTGAAACCACTCATTCTAACCAGATTCCCATAACCGTTAATCTTGCAACACATCAAAATACCACTATCCATATTCCTTGAAATCATCCAGCACAACCAAATGTGTCTTTCTAGACCTAGTTACTCAAAATCCTCCCTCGTCAGAATATGCCGAACTGGATCATTATGAAGAAATGGAGAAAACCTGGAGGGCTGATCAGGATAATCTTGCGGAGAAAATAAAACTAGAATTAGCTTAGGACATGGAGAGGACACTGAAGGAAATAGTCGCAGGTACTACTCGGGCCACTCGAAAAGCCGTCAGATTGAGCTATGATGATCTGTGCATATATCCGGAGCTAGACTTGCCAGAGGGATTTAAGATGCCCCAGGACATGGAGTGGACACTGAAGGAAATAGCTGCATGTACTACTTAGACAGCTCGAAAAGCCGTCGGATTGAGCTATGATGATCTGTGCATATATCCGGAGCTAGACTTGACAGATGGCTTTAAGGTGCCCGAATATGAAATATTCAACAGGTCGTGAAACCCGAGAGCCTACTTACGATCGTACTGCGACCAAGTGGTAGGAGTCCAAAACAACCCCGCCCTAATTATGAGGCTATTCAGCTGAAGCTTAACCGGGGACACCTCTAAATGGTTCGTTGCACAAGACATGCGCTAGTGGAGCACTTGGGAAGATATGGACAAATACTTCATGGAGCGATATCATTTCAATATTGAGATTGTACTTGATCGATGCTGTTTGGAGAAAATCAAGCAGAAATCCACGGAAAGTTATCGGGAATACGCAAGCAGGTAGAGAGCAGAAGCCACTCGAGTGCAACCACCTATGACAGAAAAAGAGTTGGTTGCCACTTTCATCTGAGCACAACACCAGGACTGTTATGACAAAATGCTCTATATGGGCGAATAACCATTCTCAAAATTTGTCGATATGGGAGAGGCCATAAAAGATGGCCTTAAATCTAGAAAAATCACCAGCGTGACCGACAGAGGTTCTCCGTAAAACACCGCGGGAGGTGTAAAAAAGAAAAGAGAGGATGTGGCGAATGTAACTCACTCGTCCAGCCCCAAACTAAAGAAATGGGAAGAGTCCCACTCACCCATGGAAGTGTATCAATCACCTCCTATCAATAGTTACTTAAATCCACCATATAACCCCATCCTATCTATTACGCTCAACTAAGCTACCAAACACCAGCAAGCTACCAAACATTCCCAATCTTCCAAAGCCCTCCACCTAACCCGCAAATAGCTTCACCAAATTTTCAAACCCCGACACCTATCCCCTCAAGCTCCACAAAACTACCCAGCTCAAAACTACCAAAACAAACCACCTCCAGCCTCATATAATTTGCCACGTCCCAAGTTTGAAAAGAAACCTGCTCAAACATTCACACCTTTGCTGGGAACTCGCACCGAGTTATTTGAAAGACTGAGTGCTACAAGTATGATTCAGACAGTGTCGCCAAAGCAAGTTGATCCTGGGAACCATTTTTCTTTGCCAGACCAGACATGTGCTTATCATTTCGGTAGGGTCGGACATAATATCGAAGACTACATTAATTTAAAGGACAAAATTCAAGATATGATCGACCAGAGGGAGTTTATCTTGCAGATGGCTGCTCCCAATGTGAACACAAAACCGCTACCTAACCATAGCAGTGCCACCATCCATATGATTAAAAGGGAAAAAGACTGGATGATCTGTAAGCCTTTGAGTCCAGTGCCCATTGAGTCCCTCAGACAAACAGTAGCGTCATTAACGCTACAAGAGCACCCCATGTTTAAAATACGGATTCATGTACCCGTGATAGCGCAAATGGCTCCTAGTGTTACCCATCCATCTAGAAAAGAGTTCGTCATTGAGGCTACTATTGCACATGACATGGCTAGATCAGGACGATGTTACACGCTCGAAGAACTGGCTCAAGGAGGTTCCAGAAGAGATAACAATTAGAAAAGTCACAGAGGGTGAAGCTGAAGATTTCTGGCAAAGGATGCAACTAAAAGGATATTCTATTGTGGAGCATATGAAAAAGACGTCGGCGCAGATATCGGTGCTGGCACTATTACTAAGTTCTTCCCAATATCGCTTGGCATTAATGAAAGTGTTGGATAAAGCCCATGTTCCTTCTGACACAAGTAGTGCGAGTTTGGCCACCACGGTAGCTCACATCATGGGAGACCATCGGGTATCATTCAAAGTTTTCTAAGGAAGGGGATAATGCATAACATATCATTATATATCACTGTTGAATGCAGAGGAAAACTCATAGCACGAGTCCTTGTAGATAACGGGGTTGGTCTTAATATTTACCTAAAGTCCACGCTAGAGCATCTGGGATATGATATGGGAAAGATAAGAAAAAGTCACACCAATGTGAGAGCATTCGATGGAGCTCAGCGCGACTCGGTTAGGGAGGTCAATCTTTGCATCCAAATGGGACCCGCTGAATTCACCATAAAATTTCAGGTCATGTCTATTTCTGCTAACTATAATTTATTGCTGGGAAGACCTTGGATCCATGCGGCCGAAGCCATTCCCTCATCGCTGCACCAATATTTGAAATTTATCCAGAAAGGACACAAAATGGTAATAGACGGAGAGAGGAGCATTCATAATTACCACCAACAATTCTATTCCCGATGATATTTCTAAAGGAATAGATTTTCATATGGTTGAACTAGTGTGGGGGGCATATGAGGAAGTTGAGGCACAAGTTATAATGTCATTTGTGTAGAAAACAACTGCCTCCACATTGCTGCAAAGTGGTTTTGAGCCGAGAAAAAGGTTCGAGAAGGATTTACATGGCATCACAGAGCCGCTTGGGATCCCTAAGAACTGTTTCTGCCGCAGCCTCGAATATATTCCTAGCCCTAAAAAGGTTTCAGAAGAAGGCAAAAAGAAGAAGGCTCCCTCAAAGTTGCTGAAACTCATTCTGAATCTGTACCGGTCATTCTTGGTCTGGATGCCGATGCTGAATGCAGATGATGCTAAGAAAGGGATAGGGATGTTATTTTCAGAAGAAGAATGCCTGGCAATCCTGGAAGAGTACACCGAGATGCCCACAATTTGCAATGCAAATTCGAGCAAGCGACTCTCCAACTGGACTTCCACTACACTCCTGGTTCCTTGGTAGCCATGATGGGATTTTCTAAGTTTTTGAAATTCAATGTAGTACGATCGAGGCCCGGCTATTCACCATTTACTTGTTTACCTCGTAATGTTTGTTGAAAAAATGGAAATGAGTAGATATTGATCCGACTCAAGGCCACAATTTGTATTAACTTTTGCAAATCAATGAAAAGCCTCGGTTTATTGAAAAAATAATGTTTTATTTGTTTTAACTTTGTATTACTAATCATGATTTGCCTTGCTTTTCAATAATAATAATAAACCAACCCTAATATCATGTTGTGTTGCGAAACAAGTGACTCAAGTGTTGAGGATGAAGAAGAATATGGGAATTACGACGAGAAGACCGTGTTACCCGAGGATCTTATTGACGAAGAAGATCAATATGAGAGTAGGCAGAAACCTAACTGGATAAAATCGAAGGGATTGACCTGGGATGCAAAGGGATAATCAAGGAGACGCGGATCAGTGCACATTTGGGGTCACCTCAGAAAGAAGAGTTGATTGCCATACTGAAAGAATATGTGGACATCTTTGCATGGTCATATGTTGATATGCCCAGTTTGAGCACAAAGATAGTGGCACACTAATTGCCAATCAACCTTGGTTTCGCGCCGGTAAATAGAAAATTAGATAGTTCAAGCCTGAGCTGAGCATACGAATTAAAGAGGAGGTTGAAAAATAGATCGAGTCAGGAGTGGTAGAGGTAACCTCGTAACCCACGTGGTTAGCCAACATTGTGCCAGTACCAAAATAGGACAGGGAGATCTAAATCTTTATGGATTAGCGAGATCTTAACAAAGCCAGTCCCAAAGACAATTTCCACTTCCAAATATCCAGATTCTCATTGATAACTACACCAAGCAAGAGTTGCAGTCATTCATCGATTTTTTCGTCGGATATCATTAGATCCTAATGGAAAAGGAAGATGCGGAAAGACAACTTTAATCATGCCATGGGGAGTGTATCACTATTGGGTGATGCCGTTCGGTCTTAAAAATGCCGGTGCCATATACATGACAACCATCTTTCACGACATGATCCACAAGGAAATTGAAGTATACGTTGATGATGTCATCATCAAATCAAAGAAAAGTACCGATCATATCACTCACTTATAGAAGTTCTTCGAATGGCTCCGAAAATTTAATCTGAAGTTGAATCTAGCCAAGTGCGCATTTGGAGTACCCTCTGGAATATTGCTCCGGTTTATAGTCAGCCGGAGGGGCATAGAGATGGATCTGTCAAAAATCAAGGTCATAAATGACTTGCCTCCTCCGCAGACCAAGAAAGAAGTCATGAGTTTCTTGAAAAGGTTGAAATACATTGGTCGTTTCATAACTCAATCTACAGTGATTGTGGATCCCATACTTAAGCTCTTGAAGAAAGATGCACCTACAAAATGGAATGATAAATGTCAGAAAGTGTTTGACACCATTAAGAGGTATCTCTTAAATCCTCTTGTCTTGGTCTCTCCAAGGCCGTGAAGTCCCATGTTGCTGTATCTATCAGTATTAGACAAAGCTTTCGAATGCATGTTAGGAAAACATGATGAGGTGGGGAAGAAAGAACATGCTATCTACTACTTGAGTAGTATTGTGTGTATGGTTCAAAAAGTTGTGAAAGAGAAAGCATTGGTCGACTTTCTCGCCGAAGGCATGGTAGATGACAATGCAAAACTCCTCCTAACATACTTCCTAGATGAAGAGGTACTTATGGTAGACAAATGAGAAGAAGAACCTTATTCAGGATGGAGAATGTTCTTCAACGGTGCTGTTAATTATCAAGGTTCAGGAATCAAAGTAGTGTTAGTATCAGAAATAGGGCAACACTATCCGATAGCCGCTAAGTTCACATTTTGGTGTACCAATCAATTCGGACACGATCAAGAGATACTACGCATGAATGCACACCTTTTATTTGTAATCACATTTCTTTACTTTTAGTCACTATATTAAGACCTATCTCTTACGACAGAGCAACGTAGAGGAACCCGTGTCGGATTCCGGTCTTTTTCCTTGTAATAGAAAGAAAATCCAAATGACATTTCCTTGTAATATGAACTACACAATGACCTGATTTTTCCCAAGGCGGGATATGTAGGCAGTCCATTTCGAACTCGGTCATATCATTAGAAAAAACCAAATTATGTTTATTCTGAACTGCGTTCAACCTGATTCCTGCTATGACATGATACATAGGCGCTCTTTGAGCTCAGTCGCACCAATAGAAAAACCAAAGAAACCCTTAGGAAGCCACAAGGGCATAATTTTTGGGAAGATCTAAAAAATTCACAAACTTCGAATTCGACCAAGATGATCTCGTCACAACTCCAACTGGGGTATAATTTTTTAGAGGGTTTCAAAAATTCTTTCATCACAAATCATCGTGAGAGTTCGACCGTACAAGCTGCAGATTGGGGCAACATTTTTGAGAAGATCTCAAAAATTCTGGAAGGAAAGTCTCGCTTTAAAGACACATGTCATGACATTAAAACAAGAAAATCTTTATTTTTCACGAATCAACATGTTTTAAATTAATATTCAAAATGTTTTATATATATTTATATATTTATATATATATATATATATACACTCAAAAAACATCATGCTACTGAACTAGAGGTCAGGGTAGAGCGAATACCATGATCCAGCGAAAGGAAAGCAGAAGGACCCATGACACGATCTAACCTCATTAAAACTAATCATTTTTTGTAGATGCAGGTTATGACACGTCGCCGAGAAGGCGGCGACGTATTTTCACTAACCTGTTTGTTCATGTTGACAATAGGATAAAACCAGCAAATTAGAGAATTGCCAATATGACAACTCACCACAAGGGCGACATAAGCTAGGCAAAAGGGCATAAAAGTACAAAGCACTACGAGGGATGCATAATCGAGCTGAGAGGGCTATACGAATAGACTAAATGGCTATCAGACCAAGAGGGTCACAATCGATGAATGGAGAAAATTACAACTAGACCGGGAGAGTCATAGCCAACAAATAAACAAAATGGCAATCGAACCGAGAGGGTCATAACTAACAAAAGGAAGAATTGACAATTGGACTGAGAGGGTCACAACCAGCATAAAGGACGAAAGAAAGAATATCCATCCAAGAGGGCTATATCTGTCATTTGCATTCCGAAAGGGCTATTGCATCTACACATGAATGCCGAGAAGGTCTGATGTATGTAAGGAGGGGTAAGTTAGGGTAAGTGGGCCGGGTCTTAGTTATATTCAGGTTGACCCGAATTTGGACACAAAAGGTGGTTCTCAAGTGGGGTGTTACTGCCGGGCAGTGAGGTGTTTGGTAGATGTTTCGGGTAGTTATATGAGGAATTGGGTCAAGGCATTTTATGGGGATGTTGTGGGTATGTTGAGGGTCAAGATGATGTTCAGAACTTGGTAGTTTGGTGGTGGCGAGGCTGCAGAAATCAACCGAAACAATGAGGTCTCGGTAGGGTTGGTTTTAGTGGACTGTTCGTGGATGTCGGGTGGAGATGGTTGTGTATGTATGGGTTCGGGTAGTGACTCTTGTAGTGAAGATTAGGGAAGTGTTTTGGGACGTGGTGGAGAAAGGAACGAAGTGGTTTGGATGAGGTATGCACACAAAATATGAGGAGAAAGTCCGAGTACAAATCAAGTCACAATTGGTCGATAAAAGGCTCTTTGATAGAGACACAATGGATTTATTGCTCGTGTCGACACCAAGTATATTGTGGTCAATTAGACAAGGATTAGATTGAGGTTTGCTAACTACAATGCTCAATACTAACTAAGTGAGGATGACCGAAACCTTAAAAAGTAACAAGATAAATGATATTCCGGAGGACCAACTAAGAATTACAACCCCAGGTTGAAACAATTAGCACAGTGAGTAAAAACTCAAGTTTTATTTATCAACAACAACTGCCTATTACAATGTCCTAAATGTTCTATTTATAGTAGAAAAAGGATAATTTTAGAAGGGAAGTACAATGGACACAAATACAAGAAATTCGACCAAGGTGGGAACGGGGGAGGGAAAGGGATCTTCGGCCGAGGGGAATGAATACCGATCTCCCATGTGCTCTAGAACCTTTCTCGGTGGCTTCCACATATGAACTAGTTAATTCTGAAATGAACTTCTTGGAGAGTGTTGAGATTCATCTCCCCTTGGAATGCATATTTGGCCGATCGGTTGTGGGATTGGTTCGACCAACTCTTCAGCTTCTTCAAGGTCATCTTGATGTCCTCCAATTAGGGAAGTTCATGCACGAATTATCCTCTTGAAGACCACACCTTCTAGATGATGTATTTACCTTTGCTACCTTGTTAAATTCTCGGCCAGTCACCTTTTGGATGAAAACCCCTTCGGCCTAGTCACCCTTTCTACATAGTGCTTTGAATGTGTCCTAAGGAAAGCTAGGGGTTATTACATGGCTTTAATGGTGTCCTAAGTAAACTAGTAATTAATCTAATAAATTAAAGACAACAAATTAAAAGCATGGTCTCGGCCAAGACCAACACTTAAGGACGAATAAATTCAATACTCTAAGACAATCAAGTGTTGTCTCCTAAACCGACCCAAATCCCATACATTTCTATGCCTTTAGTCGTGGGTTGATGGCTAGCCATTGGTATCTTTGGGGCTTCACTCATCGACTTGAATTTGGGAACCAAGTCCGGGACCATTCTTGCATCAGGGTCATTCAATAAAGACGCCGAGTGGGCCATTCCATCCACACATGAATGCCGAGAGGTCATTTAATAAAGACACCGAGAGGGCCATTGCATATACACATGAATGTCTAGAGGGTCATTCAATAAAGATGCCAAGAGGGCTATTACATATACATATGAATGCCGAGAGGGTCATTCAACAAAGAAGCTGAGAGGGCCATTCAACAAAGACAACGAGAGGGCCATTGCATATACACATAAATACTGAGAGGGTAATTCTATGCCGAGAGGGCCACTGCATCCGCACATGAATGCCGAGAGAGTCATTCAACAAAATGCGGAGAGGGTCATTGCATCCACACATGAATGCTAAGAGGGTAATTCAATAAAATGTTGAGAGGGCCATGTATGAATGCTGAGAGGGTCATTCAATGAAGCTGCGAGAGGAACATACATAGATGCCAAAAAAATCATTCAACGAAGCTACCGAGAGGGCCATACATGGATACTGAGAAGGTCATTCAATAAAAATGCCGAGAAGGCCACACAAGAATGTCAAGAAGGTCATTCAACGAAGCTACCGAGAGGGCCATACATGGATGCCGAGAAGGTCATTCAACAATAATATCGAGAAGGCCACACAAGAATGTCGAGAATGTCATTCAACAACACTGCCGAGAGGGTCATTCAATGAAAATGCCGAGAGGGCCATACATAAATACTGGGAAGACCACACGAGAATGTTAAGAAGACCATTCAATGAAATTGCTGAGACGACCATACATGGATGACGAGAAGGTCATTCAACAAAACTGTCGAGAGGGCCTACATGGATGTTGAGAAGGTCATTCAACAAAAATGCTGAGAGGGCCACACAAGAATGCCGAGAAGGTCATTTAACAAAAATGCCAAGAGAGTCATTCACACATAAAAAATGTCGAGAGGGCCATTCATCCAGAAATAAAGTGCGAAAAGTCATTTCTTTACACTCTAGAAAAGGTAGGAGCCAGACGGTTTCAAGAGGATGTACGCTCAGAAAATCAAGACCTAAGAGTATGACACAAACATCCTACACCCCATAACTCTACCAAGAAAATAGAAATAGGTTCAGAGTTGTTGAGAGCGCAAGCCGACCAGACCAAATCCAGATGCATGCGGAGCAAACATGGAATTTTTTTCTTGCGCATGCGGTTGAGACTGGGCGCCACAAAAGTCAAGCTCTCTAGACAGGATTACGTGTTATTGAACTCTAAAAGCATGTGATATTGATCTCTTATACTTGGTTGCATCTCATACATTCTGATTTCTTGCCTTGTATTTTCATTTGCATTCATACACTAATGGTTATGATGATATTGATATGACAGTGGTATGAAAATAATGTGGGTCCAAGAGACCGAGAATGTAAGAATACTTATGAGATTATTGGCAATATTGAAATGATGATGATACGGGGGGGGGGGGGGGAACGTGTTACACGTGTCACGACCCCTTTTTAGGAATCGTAGTGGCACCTACACAACCCTAACGGTAGGCGAACTACTCCCATATCTCTAACATGAAATAACATAAGTGGAAGCAGAAGATAACAAATGCTACATAAGCTATCTCGTACTGTAAATGCGGAATAAGTAATACGTCTAAAACATCAACAAATACCCCAAAAGATCTAGTCTATAAATACAAGAGCACTATCAATGATGAAACAAGACTAAGAACGGTCACACATGCCAAAATTGATCACATAATCTGAATATGTCTCTCAATTACGAATAAAAGACAGAGTAAGAGAATGAGCATCCAAGGTTTGCCGGAAGATATCATCCTCACCTTGAGTACTGAAAGTCAACTTGCTCGGACTCAAACTCGAGATCTCGAACTGGCAGATAGACCTACATCTGCATCAGAAAAGATGTAGTAAGTGTAGCATGAGTACACAACGTACCCTCGTAGACATCATAGGCCGATAATGATGAAAGATACGTAACAAAGATAAATATCAAGTGGACACCAGATAAGCCTGTACTAGACAATTCAATCGCTCATCTAAGTCACGTTGTACACATATCAATTCATTGATTCATCAAGTCACATTGTTCACATAAGGTTCCAATCACAATCAAGTACAATCAATCCATTTACATATACATGGACCTTACTATCATAGTACCCACATCCTAGTACTCTCTTGTCCAAGTCATATTCAATCTTAACCCCACTTACCCAACTTATCACATTAAATAAACAAGACAACGTTTATATCACAATAACCATTTTAGAACGCTTCCAAGAGTGTTACACCTAAGCTAAACATGATAATGTTATCTCCTTTATTAACCTTAGCATTTATGCTTAGTTAAGTCTCTATACAGTTACGGTCTGACACACATAGATCATTCCACATCTACCTTTCCACTAGTGACACTTATCACAGATTCTTTACTAGACTCGTTACCCAATCATACAATCAATTACCAAACAACACACAAATGTACATAATTCCTCAGACCTAGACAATAGTCATGACATAACCGACATTTCTGACCACAGTAGCAGTTGACATCAAACACTTAGACTTACACTTATTAAACCCAAAAACCCATACACAAAGAAGTAAGCCACACACGACAACCAAATCAATTCAACAACCTCAACCATTTATCCAAGTGTTCATACAGGCCAGCATAATCATTACTTCCAAGAATTCACAGAGTCAAGCTCAATCATAGTGACCATTCCGGTCCTATACAATCATTCCAATACAAGTAAATCAGGGTTTCACCCAAGTTCCAATGACAAACCATATCACATTGCTAAACCACAATTAATCAATGTATAGATGTATGAATGATATGAATGAAATGCATATGTAAGGTACATTTATCAACCTAGTAACAATACGTCAAGGTTTAATTATGATCGTACACCCATAGGGGACCCGCGAAGTCCATATACCACTTCTAGCCAGCCGGAGTTGCACACATGAATATGACTAGAGTCCATGACTCATTTGTCGAGTCTCAATGATGTTGCAAGCATTCAATTTCGTTCCCCATGTATCAATATCCATTGCGGCGTGTAACTTGAGCCATCTATATTATCATCCTCTCAATGTTGCCATAATCTCATAAGTGTTCTTACCTTTCCGGCCTCTTGAGCCCACAACATATCCATACCACTCTAATATTAATATCACAGAACCATGAGTGTATGAATGAAAATGATAATATAAGGCAAGATATCATGATATAATAAGATGCAACCAAGTAAGGAGATGAAATATCACATGCCTCCAAAAGTTTAATAACACACGTATCATCCAATACACAGGATTTCATATCAAAGTAGTCCATCAATAATAATCCTAGTACAATAAGGATATCATATCAAAGCATGTGTGATGAATAAATACAATAATATCAAATATGATTACGAGCCCACATAATGGAGACAAGCCCAAATAACAACAGTCGGAATCAGCATAAGGTTGATCCCCCATAATCACCTATCATCACAGTTCAACACATGTACTCACTCAAATGTTCATCACAACCGTTTGAGTGGGACACCCAAACACGCCAAATACCCCTCAACATTTATAACTACTACGTACTTCTATTAGAGTCTTAAAAAACTAAACGTAGACTACCTCATTATCGAATAAGAGCTCTAACAAATCAAGCCTCAGTGGTCACCTTGCCCTTCTGATGCGCCTCATGATAGTCAAAGTCTATCCACGTACATATTATTCATTAATATAAAGCTAATCACAACAAAAATAAGACTTTAAATACCCATCCCGGGCCCATATCACCATGACTCAATCTTTAATACTCAAAAACCTTTATTACATACTAAGTAATCATATCCTTAAATTAATTGAAAAGCTATACACATTTGAATCACCAATTGAACAATAATCTAAAAGCCCCAATTTAAAACCCTAGATTTTCCCCCTTTTTGAAAACAAACCTCTATAATCAAATTAAGCTTTAAAACATGATAATCTAACATAACCCAATCCTAATTCATGATATTAACACTATTTGATCCAGAAATCCTCATTAAAATCAACCATATAACTCTCTTAATATCTCAATATGCATAACTCATCTTCCCCAACTCGCATGGTATGATAAACCACCATTAAAAGAACCCATAATCATGACTTAAGCCATAAGAGAGAAATAATATATTACATTAAGGTTGAAAATGCCCAGAAAGCTCTAAAAATACCCTTATGTGGCGCTAGTTTTGAGGGTTTGTATTTTTGGGAAAAGGATTTCTGACCTAAAAGCTTTTATAGGCACTTGATACAGTACTTCCGTTCTAGCAGAATCGACTCCACCTAAGTGAACCTCCTACGGTAGACCACACCCTCGCTGGGGCGGTGTCACTTGATACCTCACCCATCGCCATGGCAGACCTGACCCCGCAACAGTAAACTCGTCTCGGTGGAAAAATCCTCCGCTGCGGCGAAAACCCACTATCACCCAGACTTCCATTTTGGAGAGACAACCTCTCGCCGAGGCGAACTCACCGGAGCAAACACTGGTGCCACCATGACGGACACCAGAAATAATAAACCATAAACCAACAAATGAAAAATAACCAAACTTTCTATCCAACACCGGAAACACTTTCGACACCCCTCAGACAAAAACCAGACATGCTCGTCTAATGTAAATAGTGCTACGAACTCGCTCGTACCCTCGTATTTCACAAATAACCGAGCTAACACATACTTTTCTAAAGAATCATCTAGGAAAAACCAAATATCCAAATTTTACAAATAATGCCACAAAACACATCTGATTGCCTCGAAAAGTGAATCAATGACTCGACTAACTCATACATGATCCTTTGGAACTTTCGAAAATGACAAAACTAAAAAATGAACTCATCTAGCCAAAAGTCAATCTTGAGTCAAATTAACCAACTCTAAGTTTCTAGACTATGGGTTTTTCATCGAAAATTCATATCAATGAACCTCGAGATCTATACCACCTATTTCTGTGCATCACCAACCCTACATAAATATTACGAGAAGGGTAAAATAGTCAAATAAGGGTCTTTAGCAAAAATTAACCGGATGGGTCGTTATATCATGCCTGTAACAGTTATTATTCAGCCAAGAGCTGAGCCCCGTTGAGAAATTCTGGAGGAGTATATAGACTTCACAGGTTGCCTATGGGTAAGCAGTTCATAAAATTTGAATGCCTGTATACTGGAGGATAAATGTACATGGCATAGGCATTACATTCATATCATACATACATCATTTCATTGATTTTCTGTTGGTGGATTAAGTGTTGGATTGGTTATTGATAACTTGGTTGAATTTCTAGATAAAGAAGTATTGTTAGTTTCTCATTGATTCTTGGGATACTATTATTAAACTCTTCTGGAATTTGGTGACCTACGTGATTATGAAATTTTATGTGAACAAGGTAATTTGTGGACTCTGTGAACTATTTTGTGAACAACGTAACTTATTTGGGTTATCAAACTGTTTAGTACATGGTTATTTTGTATCATCTTTATATTTATCTCTTTTTGTGTATCTTCCATCGTTGTTAGCATATGATGCCTATGGGGGTAAATTGTGTACTCATGCTACACTTGCTGCATTCTTTTGGGATGCAGATACAAATCTTTCTACCAGTTTAAGACCTCGAGTGTGAGTCTAAGTAGGAAGATTATCCGTATTCAGGGTGAGGATGCTACCTCCCGCATGCCTTTGATGCTCTATCTCTTAATCTGACTTTTACTTTGATTCGAGAGACATATTCAGACTTTTAGACTTATTCCGTTCTATTTGGCTGATGTATTATGACATTTAGACGCTGTTGTATTATTAACTAGATATTTGGGGATTGTATGATGATTCTCAGACTTATGTTTCTACATTTTATATTATGATCTACAGTTTAGTTAAGTATTTTGTTACCTTTCCGCACTTCATTCTTATATCATGTTAATGATTTAGGAAGTGGTTCGCCTACCGGTTGGAATAGTGTAGGTGTCACCATGATTCCTTAAAAAGGGCATAACAAAGTTGGTATCAGAGCAATGTCTAGTAGAGTCTTACAGATCAATGCAAAGACATCCGTACTTATCTTCGAGAGGCTATGGGACATTTAGAAAATTTCATTTTCTTCATTCCTTTCGTGTTAAGTTGAATCAAATTAGTATATAATCATTTGTTTCCTATTCTCTCACACATGGTGAGGACTCATGCCCATGCAATGAGAGAGGAGGCACCGACACCTGCACCTATAGTGTACGATCGAGGTAGGGGATGTGTTCGGGGCTGAGGTAGAGCCCGAAGAGCTGCATCATCTCGGGGTGGAGCATAAAGAACCGATCAGGCTCGTGCTAGATCAGTTTCCCCTAAGCCGTATGTTGAGCCTCAAGATGAGCAGTTAGATGAGGAGATGGGGCCAGCCTAGGATCAACCTGGATTCATAGCTACTCCAGTTCTACAAGATACATTGGTCAGATTGTTGAGTGTACTTGATGGTTTTACCCAGGCGGATGTGCATCCAGCTACTACAGGTGGGTCACACACCTGTGTGAGAGAGAGATAGATTCTCGAGTTTCGTACTCCCGGGGTTCAGCCAGCTGCCATGTTAGTGCCCCATATTGATAATGTTCTAGCTCTAGAGTTTGGTCTTCGGCCGATTGTAGGGACAACTATGACTTGCGATGAGCGTAAGATTTTGGAGAACTTTTCAAACATGAAGCCTCCGATATTCTATGGTCATCCCGAGGAGTATGCGTGTGAGTTTATTATGAGAAGCCATGCGAGACTACATACCTTGGGCATCGTTGAGTCGCACAGAGTCTATTTCATGGCCCTTCAACTTTTGGGAGATGCAAAATAATGGTGGAGATCTTATATTGATTGTCGACCAACGGGGTTGCCTCCACTATCTTGGGATAGATTCTATCAGTTTCTTTAGAGAAATATGTGTCTCTTATCTTGCATTTGGGCAAGAGTGATAAGTTTCAGAGATTGGAGTAGTAGGGTTTGACAGTTGCAGATTATAATACTCGTTTTCACGCCTTATCGCACTATGCATCGCCATTGCTACCTAGAGAGGCAGAGAGAGAGAGAGATGTTTTGTGAGAGGGTTGAATATTCCCCTTTAGTTGGCTACGTTGTAGTAGGTGGTCTCTGGAGCTTCTTTTGAGGCAGTGGTCGAGCATGCGAGGATGGTGGAGTCTGTTAGGGGCAAATTTCCCAGACATGAGCCCGACAAGAGGGCTAGGCTATTTGGATAGTTCAGTGGGTCTACTTCTCATGGTTATGGATAATAGAGTAGATATCAACAGTCGAGCCGACTAGTTCAGGCAGCCCTTTAGATTACAGATGGTGTCTCTGTCGGGCAGAGTGGTTATAGTGGGGGCCAATCTTTGAGCAGTTCTCAGTCTCGATATTCTAACTGTGGTGTTTCAGGTTCGTCTATATCTATTCATCAACCCTCAGCGGCCAGGACTTGTTACAATTGTGGAGAGATTGGAAATTTCAAGAGAGAGTGCCCCATATTGGTATTGAGATCATCCTATGCACCTAGGACCCCAACACAACCATCTAGGAGTGGTGGTTAGCCGAAGAGGTTCCCAGTAAGGCCGTGATGACCATCAGACTAGTCGGGGTAGTTCTCAGATGAGCAGAGATGGAGCTCATTCTGACCGAGGCGGACATCAGGGTACTCAGTCCAATGGAGGATGCACTCATTGCTATTCTATAACTTGTAGGCTAGAGGATGAGGCATCAAATGCAGTTATCACATGTATCATCTTAGTCTGTCATCGGTTTGCTTCAGTGCTATTTGATCCGAGGTCTACATTCTCATATGTGTCTTCCTACTTTTCTGTCATCGGTTTGATTTTTTTATTAAAGGTATGGGTAGCTAATTTCATTATTAAAACTACCCCATTCCTTAGTCGAAATTCCGTTATTTTGTTAAAATACTTCCCATAGTTTATTCATTTATTGTTATATTTCTGATAAGTCATGAGGTCTTTCTCCTTAAGATAGGTAACCGATTAATTTCCCGTTCAGACGTTGGCAAGCCCGTACTTTCCATTGGATTAGCTCGATAGCCAGTGTGTGTGTTAGAGGCGGACCCGGAGAGTGTTCCCATGGCCGAATCCTATAGGAAAAGATCTTAAGCCTTAGAAAGAAATAGTAACAATAAATAGTAAACAAAGGAACTATTCTTGATAAGATAACAGTGAGAGTAGACATACGGAGCAAGGTAGTATTAGTAACCCCTCTCATAAATCACCACAACCCTTCCAGTTTTATGAAAATATTTATTTTTGTACAAATAATCTCTAAATTAAATGAAGCCTTATGGGCAACCAGAGATTTGATACATAAACAGAAAACAAAACGAAAAGCAGTTCTAAAGAAATTTGAAATTAGTCTATCATTTTATCCTTTAAATAGGTATTCTCTTAACCTAAGTAATTTCGCTCTTAACAAAATATTTAATATCTTTTGTAAACAGAGAAAATATTCTATCCCATCATTTAAACAGTTTAGACTTAAATAGGAGGTTAATAATACATAAGACTACACGATGCATAATACTCTTATACTTCTTCAAGAACAACTTGAAAATCTGATAGAAGAATTATCTGGATATACTTCTTAGTTTTAATAATGAAAAACTCTGAGAGAAACACCATTTTAAACAGTGAAAATCTTTCTGCCACAACTACTAAGATAACCAAGGTAGAGAATGATTTGCAAAATTGGGATATACCCAAAGAATTTTTTAAATCGATTTATACTACAGGAAGATTTAACTTTATAAAAAGTTATAATATCAAAATCAGTGAATCAACAGTTGCTATAAATAATTCAATAGAAACTATTAAGTTATTAGTAACTAAAGATATAGATAAATATAAAAAGAAATATAATTTTATCCACACATGACTTGTTCAAGTTGTTGTCAAACTTTTATATCGTTTAGGTTTAGACATGTCAATATATCTCTTATTAATAGATGATAGATTATTAAACTTTGATGACTCTTTACTAAAAGTTTTACAAAGTAACCTAGCCCATGACCCGACATACTTCAATTGTTATCCAAATTTCTCCGTAGACATAAATGACCAAAATATTATAGATACTTTAACGTTAAATGTTAAAACAAAAAATATGAATAGTAAAATTAATACCAGAGATATAGCTGTAATAGATAGAGTATATTACAAATTAATGAAAACTACGTTAGCCCCAAAAGCTAAGCTTATGAGTAATAAAGGAGTTACTATGCTCATGGAAGCAAATGAAACTCATAGTAACATCTTTGTTCCAAGAATTCTTCAATGGAACAAAGTCCTATCAAAAGATGATTGGCACTTTGATGCTATCATGCAACCAAAATGAAATTTAGAAAATTCAAAAATTGAACAAGTTATTTATTTTTCGGACATATCAATTGATTTAAAATTCTTGCGATCCAGATCCACTAATGAAGATTCTTCAAGTAGAAGAATGTCTTTTGCAAGACCTTCCTCTTCCAAACCCCCGGAGGAGGATATCTATGACAAAAACTCATTAGAAGATTCTATCGACGAAATAGAACAAAAAATAAAAGGCGTTGACTTTTCAAAGCAATACCCAAGGTTCAATATGAACCAAGAGTTACTATTAGACCAGACAGTCCCATCGAAAGCGACATGCAAGGTCTAATTGTAACTAATAAAAAGGGATCACTTGAAATGATAAAATCAGGAGAAAAAATTGATATAGATTTTAAATTGCTTGGAGATCTCTGGAAAAATCCAGAAAACTCTATCGTACGACAATGGTATGTTGAACAATATACCTTAAACCAAATGTTATCCTTTAGAAATCAATGGATAAAAGATATGAAAAGATTAAGATGTAATATAGAATTTTTTAGATGGTTTGAAATCACTGGTAAATTGAATGACCAACAAGAGTCTCTAAACATGTTAGTCAATAAATGATATACTACTACTAAAGTGGTAGAATACATACCCCTTTTAGAAACAATCAGTATATCTATAGAAGGTGAAATTATTAAGGAATGACCTTTTAAAAGAGAAATCATGGACACCGCAGGTGAACCAAAAAATAAAAATTTAAAAAATATTATTCAACAAAATAATTATACCAATCAACTTCTACATATTATCTCAAATCAAATTGTTCAGGCAGACCAAAGGTCAACTTTTAAAGATAAACCAAATCCCTCTAAAAGGAATACTACAGAAACTCATCCCATAATCAAAATACCTGATTTTTCTAAAGATAAATATCCTAACCTCAAAGAAAAGGTTGAAGTTAGTGATGAATTATTAGGAAAGATTAATCAAAAGCTAAAAATCAGTCTAAAGATCAAAGATACTACCAATAGTGTAAAGATCATTACTGAAAAAATAATTAATGAAATAAATAAATTAAGTACTCGATTTTCTAACAAGAAGAATTATTACGGTAGACCCTCATTTTATATGCAGTTTGAAGAAAATAATTTTTTATCTCATACCTCACACTCAGAAAATGAGATTTGTGAATGGAATATAGATGGCTTAGCAGAAGGTCAAATTTACCAAAAGTTGCATGAAACGAGCTTATCCATAACCGCCCATAAAATCAAAGGATCGTGTGATAAACAATCTGCCGCCATGATAGTATCTGGTTTTACAGGAATGTTAAATAGTTGGTGGGATAATTATCTTACTGAAGAAAATAGACAATCTTTTTTACAACGCCATTGCCATTACATAAGTCATTAAAATAAAATCAACCGGTCAGCTAGCATAACAACAAAGCAGAGAAGATACTACAACTACTCTATTATAATGTATTGCTAAACATTTTATTGGTGAACCAAAATTATTTCAAGATAGGAGTCTAAAAGTCCTCAATAACCTTTCTTGCCCAAAATTACATGATTTTAGGTAGTATAAAGATTGTTTTCTTGACAAAGTCATGATTAGGGAATATTGTAATCACGACTATCGGAAAGAAAGATTTATAAGTGATCTACCCTCCTTATTCGCCGAAAAGGTTAGTAATAATATAAAAGGTAAATTTGAGGGACAAATCCCTTATGATAAATTAACTTATGGTAATATTGTTAGCCTTATAAATCTCACCGGCCTAGAACTATGCAATGATCTAAAATTAAAAAATCAGCTAAAAAGAGAAAGTAAATCATCAAAAACTGAACTTGGAAGTTTTTGTCAAGATTTCGGTTATGAAAAAATTATCGCTCCTTCGAGAGAAATTTCCAAAAGAATTAAGAATCATAAAAAATATGAATACTCTTCCGAAAAAATCCGTAGAAAATATAAGAGAAAAACTAAAAGATCTTCCAACAATAAATATAAATATTTTAATAAAAGAGATAGATGTTGGAATTGCGGAAATATGGCCATCGAGCCAATGAATGTAAAAAGCTTAGTAAAAAGAAAGATAAGACCAGTCTCTTGGAACTCGATGCTGAAGTAAAAGAAAAGTTATTTACAATTCTTGAAAATCGTCTTAGCGATTCTTCTGAAGAATATTACAATGATGAAGAATTGTAGGAGCTTTTTGTACATATGATAGTAAATTAGTCAATGTAATTTCTAACAGTAATAAGGAATTCTTCTTCGATATGATTGACCATATTGAGGATGAATATATCAAAAGAAAATACCTAATAGAATTAAATTTTATAATTATTAATCACAAAGATAATAAAAAGTAATAGAACCTTTTAATATGAAAGAAGTTCTTAATAAATTTAAGAATCAAAAGAATAATTCTACTTTGCAGGATTTTCAGAATGAATTATCACAACTTAAACAAGAAGTTAAATAAGTTAAGCAAATGCTCAGTACACTAGAAACTGAATCATTTGCTAATAAATTACTCGATGAATAAAAACAAATGGAAAATCTTTATGGATCTGAACCAAGAGTTTTCCAACTTTACAGATTTAAAAGAAAATGAAATTCTTTCAGAAGATAATGAAGTCATAACAAAAGAGCAGCAAGGAGTGAAAACTATTTCGCTAGTAAAAGCGCAAAGTTATCACATCCCTATTATACTTGTAATTAACAAAAAAACACCATTAACAAAATTGCTTTATTGTATACTGGCACTGATCAGAATTGTATTTCAGAAGGATTAATTCCTACAAAATATCTTGAGAAGAGTACTACAAAACTATACTCCGTCACGGGAGAAAAACTAAAAATAAATTATAAACTTTCAAAAGCCCATATTTGTAATAATGGAATTTATTTTGTTAATAATTTTGTCATCACAAGAAATATAAATGAAGAAATTATATTAGGTACACCATTTGCGACCCAAATTAAACCTTATACAACAAAGTTAGATGGAATCTATACCATTACCCTAGAAAAATAAATTATTTTTTTCATATATAAACACTCTTTCATAAAATGAAAGTAATTTTGTTAAGGAAAAAACTATTTTTCGTAAATCTTCTCTCATAGCAAATTAATTACTTAAAAGAAGATATCACCATAAAAAAATAGAATATTCTTTAAAAACCACGGAGGTAGATGATAAGATTAATAGATTGTTAAGAAATATTGAACAAACTATTTGTTCAGAATTACCAAATCCTTTTTGGGAAAAAAGTGACATATTATTGACCTTCCCTGGGTGGAAGATTTTCATGAAAATGTTATTTCCACTAAGGCCAATCCAAATGAACCACAAATTAATGGAATATTATAAAAAAGAAATAATGATTTACTTTATAAAAAGATTATTCTACCATCAAAGTCTCATTGGAGCTGTTTAGCCTTCTATGTCAACAATAGTGCTGAAAAGGAAAGAGGATCCCATAGACTTGTAATTAATTACAAGCCTCTCAATAAAGTTTTAAAATGGATAAGGTACCCGATACCTAATAAAAGAGACTTATTAAAAAGAACTTATAAGACCAACATCTACACTAAATTCGATATGAAATTAGGATTTTGGCAAATACAGATTGCAGAAAAGGATAAATATAAGATAGCTTTTAACGTCCCTTTCGCACAATATGAATGGAATGTTATTCCTTTCGGGTTAAAGAATGCCCCTCAGAATTACAGAATATAATGAATAATATATTTAATTCATATAGCTAGTTTTCTATAGTTTATATAGATAATGTTCTTATATTTTCAGAAAGTATAGATCAACACTTTAAGCACCTGAATACCTTTTTAAAGGTAATTAAATATAATGGACTAGCAGAAAGCGCTAAAAAGGTTAAATTATTTTAGACCTCAATAAGGTTTTTAGGACATGACCTTTATCAGGGAACGTATAAACCAATTTGTAGAGCCATAGATTTCTCCTCCAAGTTCCCTAACGAATTAACTAATAAAACACAATTGCAGAGGTTCTTAGGAAGTCTCAATTATGTAGCATATTTCATTCTTAACGTCAGGTAGGTCTGCGAACCTCTTTATAAGCGTCTTAGAAAAAAATCTAGTCCCTTGGTTTTTAGAAAAAACTAGAAACTTCCTTGCTTAGGAATTCCTAATCCTAAGGCATTCATGATAGTTGAAACAGATGCCTCTAATATAGGTTACGGAGGAATTCTAAAACAAAAAATATCCTCTGAATCTAATGAACAACTAGTAAGATTCACTTTTGGAGTATGAAACTCTGCTCAAAAGAATTATAGTACTATAAAGAAAGAAATTTTATCTATAGTGCTATGTATCACTAAATTTCAAGATGATCTTGTTAACAAATAATTTCTACTAAGAGTTGACTGCAAAGCAGCTAAAGACGTTTTACAAAAAGATGTGAAAAACCTCATTTCAAAACAGATATTTGCCAGATGACAAGCGTTATTATCAAACTTTGATTTTAAAATAGAATTTATAAAATGTGAAGATAATTCTTTGCCGGATTGTTTGACACGAGAATTTTTGCACGAAAAGCATGAGACCTAGTTATCCAGGAAGCCGACCAATAAGGCCACATTTTCAACTTAAACCAGAGGAAAGTATGAAACAAACTTTCAAATTCCAATCACCCAGTAAATACAATAATCCTCCCAATTTAACAAACAAATATTCAGCTTTAGTTGAATTTCCCCTTTTACCCAAAGGAATCATTCCTTCTCCTACAAAGGAGCCTATTTAAGAAAAAACAACAGTCCGGCCATTTAAAGTCACCACATCCAAGAATACATTTATCCAAATCAAATATAGCTATGCTATGAGATCCCCAAAATCCTATTTAGAAGCAATAAAACCAGCAACTCCTCAAAAGCAGAAAAAGATCACCCAAACCAGTAGTAGTTCAATTCCAAAATGGGAATTTTTGGAATCACAAATACTGCCCATCATGGCGTTATATAAAAAACATGAAAACTTCAAGGTTGATGAACTCCTAAAACCTTGCTATACTAATTTCCGGTACGTCGATACTGAAGACCCCTTCAAAAGTCGGAGATACTATGAGTTTATTTTAACAGACACAGACTCAGTTGAAATCGAGCATCATTATTTTAAAAATAACCTAGAAGCTATTGAATATTCAAAATTTACTATAAAAAAGATATTAAGTCCTTTTAACTGGTATGTAGACCAGCTTCATACACCAATTCCATTGTCAAGGGAGCATCAACCTCAGATCTTTAATTGGTATGATTATAAAGCGGCATGGTTTAACTTCCTATATGTCCGACCTTATACCCATACATGGTTTATCAAGTATTCAGACAAATTAAAAGACAAAGTCATTCTCAGGTAGTTCTACGAATGGTGGAACATATTTGAAGGAAATTTACAGGTGATCAAGCTTTTAGAATCAATACAAAACATTCCAAGAGGAACAACAAATTTTACTTTACCAGAGCATATTAAATTATACAAATTCATTTTTCATAAAAGGGTATCTTATATAATAAATTGGTCTTTTGATATCCACGAGATGTATAGCATCAGGTATTTAAGTAAGACAATAAGATTTAAAGTATGGACTCAAAAGCCCAAAAAAGAAAAGTAGACTTCAACTTCTTCGTCAGTTAAGGGAGAAAGCTCAGTCTCCAAAGTAGAAATGAAAAGAAGAATCTTAGAAGCCTTATCAAAACTAGAAGAGAGTTCTGATCAAAACCAAATAATGGAATTGATTGAAACGACATCTTCTCACACCATCGACCCTGACAACGGAGAGATGTTGGACCCAAAAGGATTAGCACAATCCTATATTTTGAAATAAAGATAGATGACTCAGAAAAGCAACAAAGGAATCTATAAACAGATAACTCTTCGAAGAGGCACTTGGAAAACAAAAAAAGAACAAGTGACCTTTTGTGTAAGTTAGAGTTGACTCTAGGAAACGACCAAGAGCCAAGTGACTTTTCAAAAAGAAAATAGACCGGGACCATCCATCTGTAAACTAGAGACAAGATTTAATATTTATTGAGGCTTATAAAAGGCTCTCAAATTGTATCAGATGAGGTATCAAAAAAATTCCCTACTAAGAATTTCCCTGCCTACTCTCTGAAATGTTTGTACAAAGTTTTGCTATGAAATAAATTGTATGTCTCTGAAATTATTTTCTCTTATTTTATTTTTATCTTTATTAACCATTAAACTATTTTACCTACAATCTGTTAGAGGGACAGACTCCCGAGTATCATACTCCCGTGGTTTAGCCAACTGCCATGTCAGCACCCCATATTGATGAGGTTTCGGTTCCAGAGTGTGGTCCCCGACCGATTGTAGGGAAAACTATGACATGCAATGAGCGTAATATTTGGGAGCACTTTTCAAACATGAAGCCTCCGATATTCTATGGTTATCTTGAGGAGGATGTGTATGAGTTTATTGTGAGCATCCATAAGAGGCTACATACCTTGGGTATCATAGAGTCGCACATAATCTGTTTCATGGCCCTTTAGCTCTTGGGAGATGCAAAATAATGGTGGAGAGCTTATATTTATTGTCGACTAGCGGGGTCTCCTCCACTATCTTGAGATAAATTCTATCCTTTTTTTAGAGAAGTATGTGCCTTTTAGCTTGCGTTTGGGCAAGCATGATATGTTCCAGAGATTGGAGTAGTGGGGTTTGACAGTTGCAGATTGTAAGACTCACTTCCATGCCTTATCGCGCTATGTATCGCTGTTGCTACCTACAACGACAAAGAGATATTTTGTGAGAGGGTTGAATATTCCCTTTCAGTTGGCTACATTGCAGTTTGTGGCCTCTAGGGCTTCGTTTAAGGCAATGACCGAGCATGCAAGGATGTTGGAGTCTGTTAGGGGCAAATTGCCTAGGCTAGTTCTCGATAAGAGGGCTAGGCTATTGGATAGTTCAGTGGGTCTAATTCTCGTGGTTAAGGACAACAAGGTAGATATCAGCAGTCGAGCTGACCAATTCAGGCAGCCCTTCGGATTACAGATGTTGTCTCTGTGGGTCAGAGCAATTATAGTGGGGGATAGTCTTCGAGGGGCTCTCAGTCTCAATATTCTGATTGTGGTGTTTCAGATTCGTCTATCTCTATTTAGCAGTCCTCAGCAGGCAGGACTTGTTACAATTGTGAAGAGATTAGGCATTTCAAGAGAGAGTGCCCCGGATTGGTAATGAGTACATCTCGTGCACTCAGGACCCCAACACATTCATCTAGGGGTGGTGGTCAGGTTAGCCGAGAAGGTTCCCAGTTAGGCTGTGATGGCCATCAGACTAGTCGAGGTGGTTCTCAGACGAGCAGAGATGGAGCTCGTTTAGGCCGAGGCAGACATCAGAGTACTCAGTCCAATAGAGGAGGCACTCATTTCTATGCTTTCACTTATAAGCCTGAGGCTGAGGCATTAGATGTGGTTATCACAAGTATCATCTCAGTCTGTCATCAATCTTCTTCAATGTTATTTGATCCGGGTCTACATTCTCATATGTGTCTTCCTACTTTTCTAATGATTTGGACATATGGTGTGATATGTTTGATGTCCCTATTCATGTGTCTATATCGATTGGTGATTATGTGGTTATAGATCGAGTCTATCAACTTTGTGTGGTTACTTTTATGGGTTATGATACATGGGTAGACTTGGTCATACTAGACATGGTCGACTTTGATATTATTCTGGAGGTGGATTGGCTATCACCATACCATGTGATTCTGGACTGTCATTCCAAGATAGTCACCTTAGCTTTGCCTAGTCTTCCGAGGTTAGAGTAGAGGGGCGCTCCTAGCCTTGCTCCTAAGAAGATCATTTCATTTATCTAGGCTAGGAAGTTGGTAGATAAGGATTGTCTGGCATATCTTGCTTATATTCGGAATAAAAGTATGAAAACTCCTCCCTTTGGGTCTGTTCCGATAGTTAGTGAGTTCTCCGAGGTCAGAAATTATATAAGGTCTGAGAAGGGAATATCATACAAACAGATAGGACCAAAACTCGCGAAGAGAAATATCATTTCCGAATAATATCGTGCACACTGTAACTCAAATCAAGGGACTCTACTACGACCGATGACTGTTCCATTGAGGCACTTACGCGCTCGCAGAATTTGGTTCACCGAAGCAAACATCTGGGTAGAGACAAACTTCGTTGGAGCGGCACATTCGCCCGCTAATGCGGACTCGCTGCGGCGGAATAGGGGTTCGCCAGAGTGAAACACACAGTTAAAAAATATTACCCCTAAAACCGATCGGTCCCCTACTTCCCTTCCACTTCCTGAACTTCCAAAACTCCCAAACCCACTTTCATCTCTCCCCATTCCCACTACCCTACAAAAAATTCCTATAAACCCTACCCACATAAAAATCACCCTTTACTCTCATCCATAACTCTTCCATACCACTGCTCCACTTCTTTTCCGACTTGCCGGAGCCTATCCGATGGCGGCACATACCCCGAGGCCATCAAAACTCACCCTCAACTCTCACTACTCAAGTTCTTCCCACGGTAAGTTTCTAGAACTTCATATTACGCATTATTGAGTCATAACTAGGGTAGAAGTATGGTAGTGGGTGTAGAAATTTCATAAACCTTGAACATTTTGGGGTGGGGATTATCATGTTGGTAAAATTACGGATCGGGTCAAATAAGGTCGTAATAAGGTTATACACTTCATGTAAACACACACACGAACCAAAGGAGTATGTTTTCTGTCCAAAAGCGAGTGGATTTTTCTGAAATTTCTGGCTGGGTTACTTGGGACGACGAACGTCTTTTCTACTGGAGTGGATTTGCTAAGGAGCAATAGGGGCTCGCTGAAGCGGAATAGAGGGGGACACAGTATTTCCGCCAAAGCGGACACATTCTTCACTAGGGCGGATTCGCTCCAGCGGAAGGCTATTCCGCCGAAGCGGAAATAACACAACAACTGTGCTAAAACAGTAGCTTTGCATAGACCTACTCGGGTCAAATTTATCAGTTTCTTAGGCTTGTTAGGTACGTAATAACATGACACATATACTTCTAATACCGAACTAACATATCTTTGATATTTACAGGCGTAACAGATCAAAATCAAATGGAAAATCTAGCTCAACAACACGGACTTGTTGATGAGGAGCCAGCAGGTGACTATGATGCATTCTGGTTCATGTCTTAGGATTGTCGGAACTGTTACTTTGAAGATTTGAGAAATAAGAAGTTTCTAAAAGAAAGAGGCAAATACTTGACCGGTCTGGAAGAGTTTCTTCCCAACTTTTACACCCAACTAACATAGACATGCTGGATGTGCATTGATCCACCACCTTGCAAGGCCAACGAGGATTGGGTAAGAGAGTTTTATGCAAACTTGAAGAAGCTAAGGTTGTCGGAGCCAAATCCGGTGATAAAGATTTGAGGCAAGATGGTACCAATTGGGGCCGAAGTAATTGATGATCTCTATGGGTTGCCTAACCACCCACCTGAGCTCATGATGACCAAGGAAGATTGTGGAAATGAAGAGTGGTTGGTGGCACAACTGGTGGTGGAGGAGCACAGAACAAGATCAGATGGGCCAATAAGAAATCGAGGATCATAAATAAGTACTTCATGGCTAAGGCTAGAAGGTGGCAGAGTATCATTGTCAGTAGGGTGTGGCCCTCTAGTAACAAGTCTGACTGTGCATATATTCGCGCTCTCATGGTAGTATGCATTCTTGATGATATCCCGGTGAATGTGGGCTATCATATCATTCTAGAGTGGAAGGATTATTTGGCCGATGGAGGGTTAACTCTAAAATTCCCTTATTTGATTATCGAGTTATGCCGGAGAACGGGCACGACGTTTAAGCCTCATGATGGCTAGAGATATCCTGATGGGGTATTCCATCCTATGCGAGTATTAGGGGTGGGTACACTGGTGAAGAGTAAGAAGATGAGGGTAGACATGAATGTGAGTGGTGAGGGTACTGATGATGGGTCGCAGTCGCACAAGTAGTCGCAGCCACAAGGGCCACTTGGTGCTATGGGTTCATAGTTTTAGGAGATCAGGGACTTGGTGGCTGGACTTCCTAGGCCTTACGGTGAGGCTAGTTCTTCAGGTGCCCCTGTTAACTACTTCTCCCGTGAGGAGATGAAAGAATATCTTGAGTCGAATAAGGCCTTGCAGACCTCGATTGGTGCATTAGAGATGACATACAAGGGTAATTGGCCACAGACCATGGTACTCCCACCATGAAATTTAAAAGGAGAAGAAAAGGAACAAATCCCAGGGCAAACTTCTCATGAAGGTGTGGAGAGACATCAAAGGCTTGTTCAAACACTTGGATTAAAAGGACCCCCATGGAGGACGTGTATGACGATGATGATTACTCCTTTATGCATAGGGCGAATGATAGCATCAACATCCCTGAGGGAGGTGATGAGTTGGCCATCTCAAGGAGACAGGATTTTACCCATTCTTGGTATTTGTGGTTAGCCCATTTTGGGCTTGTTTCAAACAATTTATTTTTCTGATGTTTGTTGGATGTTTTGGATATTTGCTTTTGGTTTGCTTGTTTTATTTTTTGTTGCTTTGGTTTGGTGAATCCTTGGATGTTTGGATTACTTGTACCTAGTTTCTCGTCTTTGTTTGGTTGGCATTATCGAATTTTGAATATTTTGGCTATCTAAAATATTATTGTTGGTTAAGCGCTGATTTATTGGTAGTGGTATATGTTTATCAATGAACATGTGAAAATGGTAAACAGAGGCAGAACTCACTAGTTTCTGCCAAGTGATTTCACTGGGGCAGAGATGGTATCCGCTGAGATGGGCTCGCCTCGGCAGGAATTTTTTTTACAGGAGCAAGTCTTCATCAAGCATAGAATTTTGCTATGGTAAACGATTTGATGCAGGCGCGAGTTCTCTACGACGGACAACACTTCACCGAGGCGGACTCCATGTCACAACAAGGGCTCACTCTTGCGGTCCACCATTCACTGGCGCTGACCTGTAGCTGCGGAAATGCCTTCACTAGGGCGGAACCCCTAAACCAAAACATAATTCAGATTTTGTAGCTTTAAAACCTTGCGATAGCTTCCGAACATAATTACCACAGATGATTAGATACCAATTTGAATCAACGAGGTATATACTGTAAACGAATAGGGACAATAGGAGTGAAAGAAGGGAATAATTCCTAAAAATGCTTTATAGCCTCTAGAGGATGGATACATACATCATCATACGAATCCGCGAGACTCTACTACACACTATCCTTGTATTCGTGAGACTGGTGAACCTAGGGATCTGATAACAACTTTGTCATGACCCAAATCACGAGCGTCGTGGTGGTACCTACACAATCTCCCCGATAGGTGAACCAATTTCCCAAAACAACTTTTAAAAAGGTTTAAAAATAAATGCGGAAGAAAATCAAGTTACAATAATGGAGCATTTTATTAAATCAAAGAACAATGAATTCGTAAAACAATCCTTTATCCCCAGAACTTGGTCTGACTTATACAAGGACTCTAGAATACAATGTCTGAAGCAAAAAATACAATGTTGTTCGAAGAAGGGAAACCGTTACATCAGATAGAAACCAAGGCCACTAGATAAGATAGTGTCACGCCCTAAGTCTGAATGAGCCGGACAATACTCTACATGCATCTACTATGATCTTGTAATAGAGTAAATGACATAACTTGTAACACAAATGAATTTTGTGAACAAAAATTCTTTTGTACATGAACGTGGCCATTGGCCCATGGTATGCAATTGAATATAAAATAACTCACTGACTCTGTCTATGAAGCCTCTATGAGTACCTATTATTGAATGACTAATACAAGTGATAGGAAAGGGCCCAAAACTACCCATAATCTCTAACATAAATGAAATTACTAGACCTGACTCGACTCCAAGTGAAATTGGAGCTTGCAACTCTTCCGTTGATGATCTGCACTATCTAGCAAACCAGTCTGCCAACATGTACAATTGGACCTGCAATGTGAAATATAGCAAATGCAACGTCCCCGGCAAAAGGGACATCACTACAAAAATATTATACCGAATATGTAAGGCAGACTAAAATAATCATATGAAAGACATCAAGTGTAAGGAGAGATGGGGAAGAATCAACCTAAAACTCTGAATTGCCACTGAGGGCCATGATATGCATATGCATACTGTATATTCATATATAACGCCATCATACATATATATGCGTAGATAACTCCATTGGCCTCATTGGGCATCTTCCTTACCTTAATAACCTCTGTGGGCATAATCATCATCATATAACCAGCTGATCAGGTGGTGGTGCGTATATAACGCCATAACCTTTCCCATACCCTATATACATATCATATAGCATACACGTATATAACGCCTATGAGGTCATGGTATATACATGTATATAATGCATGAATGATACTAAGACACTTTGAGTCTATCGAAGTGACGTAAGGTTGTTGCCCCTTCGATTAACATTATGGAACTAACATCATCAACATGACCCACTTTGAAGAATCAACAAGCCATAAGATAAGATTACTATCATCATATAGAAGTCAAGAACATCAACCTCTAACATATCTAAGAGTGGAACCGTTATGGATATTGTTCGTTTATATTCGTTTCATTTGATAGGACTTTATCTCGGTAAATGCGAGATGGACATATGCACTCTCTTTACTATAATCCTTATTGAGTTTTTCCCAAGCTTGTAATCTAACTCCTTATGCCATATTATCCTCAAGAAAGCTATAACGTTTATATCAACTTAGTTCACCTCATGTGACAATCTCTAAACCATTAATGATCACCTAAAAGCTATCATATAATTCATCTTAAGTAGTAATCTATCATCCATTAGTGATATTCTGGAAGCCAACACTTAATCTTTCTTAAGTAAGATACTACAATTCGATAATGGTAATTTAGATATTATTGATATCATTCATCTTAATTAATGAACTATAATCCATAAAAAATAATCTAGAACCAATCCATATAATTCATCTTCATTAGGACCTATAAACCATCGACAAATATCTGAAACTACTTACGTGATTCATCTTACCTTATGCTCTACACCCCCACAACATTTACTTAGACATTAGCCGTGAGATATCGTGTACATTAGGCAACATGGTGTAGTCCCGTACCTATCATACCTTAACCTTAGATCTATGATCCTCCAACTATTATCTGAGAGTCGTCTTATAGTCATTCTAAACATAGTTATCCTAGACAACCTACTGTAACTTCTTCGTTTATACTTATAGGCTATCACCTTCGTTAATAAGTAAGGTTCATGTCTCATTGTAAACTAGTAGTCATGACCTAGTAAATCCTTTACACTGGTTGCTACTAGTCACTACAACAGACAACAACTATTAACATGCAAGGCTCCCCTTTTGTCATCAAATAGTCATCACACTACATGAGTTCTTTTGAGGGTGCCACTATAGTTCATACTTACTCTCTCATAGGAAAACGTGGCTACTAATAGACTTATGAAACTCAACTCGTTGGGGGAAATACAAATTTGGACATCTATGATGCTATTAAACATATGAGTGGAGCAACTCTTACTAACCGTCGCTATGCTATCGGGGGTCTCATGAGGGAGCCGATGTGGCTCGTATACACTTTCAAAGAATAGTACAAGACTTATAATAGATATATGATACTCATATTATGGAGGCGGCACCAAACAAGGAGTACATGAAACTACTAAATGCATACGTAGAGCACCTCTAGAATTTTGTTTTAGAATCATACTCTATAGGCTACTAGTGTGGTCCTACCTAAGGGGAAATTCTATCCTCTTTGCGGCAGCTCGTAACATAATTTATTAGACGAATACACTTGAGTAACGACCACGTGTGAGCACATAACATCTCTTTCATTTCACTTTGTGTGCTAGGAACGTCATCATACTTAAGGGGAATTCCAATCCCACCATAGCAACTGAGAACTCGAGTCTTGGGAGTAGACACTTGAATAACAACAAATTACAGACCCATAGCTTTATTTAAGAGATTTAAGACACTTGAAACATGGAACTACTACACTTGGACGCTCTAAATTTCATAACAAAATAACCCAACTTTACCACCAAACCAGTCCCAACACACTATATAGCACAATCAACACTTCAACCACATTATCTAGTCATTCAACTTACAACTTGTACTTCTAAGCATATTTAAATCATCAAATTAACTTATATACAACATGCTAATACTTCCAGCACCTGCATACACCAAAATAATCCCAATATGCTATACCACACAGCTAGTAACTCAACTACATCAATCAATCTCAACTTACAAACTAGGTAATGAGCGACATGTTCGTTTTATGACAAATCGGACATCACCATTGTTTCTTTTACTTTCCTCAAGTTCAAAACAACAACAACAACAACAACAGTCAACAACCACATGTCCATTACCTTTATACAATCAAATCAGCTCCAACATACTACATGATATGTCCAGTAAATCACCTACAACATCCAACCACCAACTTGTAACAACTCAACACATCTAGAGCTTAAACTAAGTCATACACATGGGGGAATGGAGAAATCTTACCTTTCTGTCCAATTCCTTACTTTGTCTCAACTCTCTGCCCTTTAACTTTCCCAAAATAACTAGAATAGGAAAGATAAATCAGCATAAACACTACGTGACAACGGGGAAGATAACCCAAGCTTTAGACTTGATCTTCACACCTTAACCTTGGAGGAGAGGGCTAATTTTATGGATTGTTTGGTGTAGAAAATATTTTGAGAGCTTATGAGAGAAGATAAATCACATGAAAATCCTTTCACACCATGGGAGAGGGAATAAACTTGAAGCTTTTCTCTTAAGAACCCTAAGAAAAAGAAAGAAATGACTGGTTGTGCTGGGAGAGAGAAAGATGAGTTTCTGAATGTATTTTCTCATGAGGATATTGATAAATGACCAGATTTTGGTCTTAAAACACCACTATGACCGACCTTACCTTTGCCCCTAATGAGCCTCACTTTATCCTTTCAGATTGGGCCACTTACGCACTTTAATTTGGGCCTCTTATTTCAAGTAGATGGGTCACATACTTGTCACTTACTTGAGCAAGTAGTTTACTAATTATCTCTAAACATATGCGTCGTCCTCGTTTAATAAGTAGGATGTTAAACAAGTAGGACGAGTAGGAAAATATGACGTGTAAGCAAGTAGGACGTGTGAGAAAGTAGATGAAACACATAGGATGTCCAAGAATGTAGGTGAATCACAAAGGTGAAACTAGTAGGTCATCTACCTTTGTCTGACATCTTATTCGTTTATGAATCTCATTTACTTTAACTAGGCTTAACATAATACATACACTTGGACACTATAACCTCATTCTTTCATATTCAAGTAACTTCGTCTACTTCAACTTAGTCGTAGACATAATGAGAAGTACGGGGTGTTACAGATAGTGTGCCTCAACTCCTCATGCTCCAATCTGCAACCCGATAGACCAAATACCTGCATCCAGAAAAGATGCAGCAAGTGTAGCATGAGTACACAACGTACCCCCGTAGACATCATAGGTCGACAACGACAGAAGAGATAAATACCAAGTTGACACCACATAATCCTATCACTAACAATTCAAAAGGGCAAATAAATCATATTGCTTACACAGTAGAGTAAAGAGATTACCCATCAACCTAAGCATATAACAATACACTAGACACGTAGAAGTCAATACGTAAGGATTCCATACTCTAGATGTACTAGACAACAAGCTATCAATCCTCAGACAAGTCATGGAACACGTAATCACATCAACACTCTCACCTTCCAGTAATCCTCTACCCTCACACCTAGGCCTAATAATGCCATGAATCTTATTAAACATCAATTCGTTAGGTTGACAAAACATGTAAGATCACATGCATGGTTCATTATTCCATTTACTTAGACAATCCACAAACTACTGGTTAGGATAAGTAACACTTTAATTACTGTTAACACTTCTAGTCGTTAACCTACGTGTGGACAATTTCTATTTACAAATAACATTCTTTTAGTACACTAGACTCATATCCCAAATTACAAGTAGCTCATTAACCCTTGCCCTTACCGGTTTAAAACTAAATACACGCTAGACACACTAAGCGATACACATACCCCAACAAGCAATTACAAATCTATAATACACCCACATATGTAAGTTAAACGTCGACTAACAATACATGAGGGTAGCCACTCAACAATTTCACAGAGATAGCCGACTGACAACCATATACGTTCACATATTCATCTCAATCAAGGACATCACAATTGAATAAATCATCTCTAGTCCAAATTGCCAATCAAGTCACAAACCACACCACAAGGAATCAATGCATGAATATGTATATGTATGAGGATAAAACGCATATGCAAGGTACCTTTCCATCAACCAATATACACACTTCACAAGGGTATGTCATATGAAAGTGACCCATGGGGGACCCGCAAAGTCCATATACCCATCCGCTCTGGAATAACTCATTGGATCACGGAGCCCAACTCTTGGTTGTAATAATATCATGTTGTAGACATGCAACTGCGATCCCCGCATATTACTATCATCTCAGTGTTTCCATTATTACAATAGTATTCTTACCATTTCCTGGTCCCTTAGACCCACAACATAATCATACCACTCCAATATCATATGACCAGAACAACGAGTGTATGAATGCAAATGACATATATATAAGGCAAGATTCATGATATAATGAGATGCAACCAAATAAGAGATGAAATACCACATGCTTTCAAGAGTTCACAATACGAATAAAATCCATGTACAATTCAAGATATCATGTCGAAAGCATGTGTGATGAGTAAACAAGTAAAGCAACTATGACGACATGCCCAGATAATTAGCAATCAGAACCAACATAAGGCTAATTTCCTAAATCATCCCATCATCATAGTTCAACACCGGATCCTACTCAGACGTTCATCACAACCGCCTGAGTGGGACCCCCAACACATCCAATACCCCTCAATATTTATAACTAATTACATACTTCTATCGAAGTCTCAAAAAACTAAACTGTAGCCTACCTCAATGTCGAGCCGGAGCCACAAGCAGTCGATCCTCACTGTGCGTTTCTAACTCTTTGGGACTCCTCATAGTGAAATTAGTCTAACATGCACTCTACATATTAATATCAAGACAAACACACAAGTACTTAGTCCTCAACTGACACATAAGACATCTATACCTCCATCCCGGGCCCACGATGTCAAAATTCACAATTTATTATTCAAAAAGGTTTTAAACAAGATTACTAGGCATAACTCAAAGTTAATTTGGGAAACAATTTCATCTAGGCCTTCAATTACATAATTCCATAGAAAATCCCAATTTACAACCCTAGGTTCTTTCCCAATTTAAGAGAATGTTTTCTATAATCAAATTAATCCTTACAACTTGCTCATTCATCTTCATAATAACTTATTTAGAACCTTTACCTACTCATTTACATCACAAAACCAACATTTTAAGATTCCAACCATTAAAGAGTATGTGCTCCTTTTCAAGCTTTTACCCCCAAAAACTAGAATATTAAAGAAACATAACAAGAGGAGGAAAAGATTACTATTCATGAGGAACTCTTAGGCTAAGAATGCAGGAAGACCCATTATTTTGGCCCTAATTTCAAGGTACACACTATTTTTAAAAAGTGAGATAGATTTTAGGGCATTTAATATTTATACTAGTATGCCAGTATTTTTGCCGCGGCAGACTCGATTCCACTGGAGCAGATGCACTATGGTGAAGAAATTAACCGCTGAGGCAGAGGTACTACACACGTTGCCTCATTGCCTGGGCAAAAATTGACTCGCCGGAGCGGACTTCCCTTGTTCGCTAGGGAGAACATGATTTGCCGGGGAGGAATCAACTTTTTCAGCAACACACTACTTCAATAACTCAACTTTCACAACCATAGGAGTTACTTAGCTCGAGATTTCTACTAGAAACATCATCGATGAATGCCGGGAGAAAAGTTGTAATAGGAAATCGGGCGGAATAACCAAACAAGTCGTTACATTTAAGCATGATAACTATGTCAACTATATCATCCTTCTGGGTTTATTTCAAACTAGTCTAGACAAGTTCATATTATTTGTTAAGTTCAGACAGTGAAGCAGGGATCCATCCTAGCTAAATTAGCAACTTTATCAAGTATTAGTCAAGGCTAATAACTGACCTAGAATTAACCAACTGAGGGCAACATCTGAACCTAGGATTCTATTCAATTTTTAAGGCTATGGCCAAACTAACAGTCTATATGTTTTCTAACAAGCACTACAAATGACACAAGAGCATGGCTCATAATTTCAAATCATTCAGTCTTGTTTTAACAAACATAGGCATAATAAATACAGATATATCTAATCTAGTTTATCTAAGGCAATCAAATGGCTACAAACAAAACATGCAGGGGCTAGGTAAAGTAAGATACTTAGCCAAAACCATCAGACCTTATCTTTGACACTAATGACTTACACACATGATATCCAACACAACAAGCACATATTGATCATATAAGAGCTACAAGTTCAATAAAATAATAGATTCATATAGGAATGAAAGTAGGCATTTTGTTGATACACACTTAGTGTTGCTAGTTTTATCATGGATTGAGAATACAACAAAAGGCATAGATGCAAATTCTAGTTCATACTGATTATCAAATATCAAGTCCTAATACATACACCATACTGTAGGAACACACAAATACAGATTAACAGTAAAACTCCAACTCCTTCTAATACATTGATAATCTTAACTAATTCAGATGTAAATAAACACCAATACAGATGCAAATAAATAGGGCATTTGGACGTAACTAACATACAGAGGTCTAGAGGAACCTTTTGAATCAATTCTCTAAATTAACATTCTGGAATTAGCTTAATCCTATCCTTAAAAACTATTAGTAACATATGACAACTAGAACATTGATTCTGGGCCTTTGTTCTTTACCTAAACATGTATTTAAACTAGGTGAATGAGCTTATAGATGGGCAATAGTAACATGAGACGTATGAGGAAATGCAAAAAATCTTTTGTTAAGTATTCGTGACAGCTTGGTTAATTGAAAACACAAGTCAGGCATAACATTCACTTAGTATTAGACATGGATGTATTGATGCATAAGATAGATGACACATCTTAAGAACTGCACAAACAAATAGGCAACGTCATGTAGGACATGTAAAAGGTTATTCAAGGCATGATTCTTACATAGTTACACCCAAACCACATATTTCAAACAACATGTTGTCATGATTTAAACTAGCAAATACTAACCAGACCTAGCAGATTTTATGAACACAAACTAAAGACCCGTAAGGCCATTTACACTTGGGACACATCCAAAGACAGGACAAATAATTAATAATATTGGCCTATAATGAACACAATCAACTAAGGCTGGCCAACGGGGCGGGTCGGCCCGGTCTGGACCCGACCCCGCCCCTACCCCACTTAAAAAAATCGGTAATGGGATTCGAACCGGGACGAGACCTGGGCTCGTCCTGTCAGGGCCCGACCCGCCACGGTCCCGCCCCATGTCCCGCCCAAAACCTCCACTATGCATAAAATAACCGTTGCACAACAACCATTTTATATTTTGGCCGTTATTCAATGACCATTTTTGGCCTCTCCCTCCCCTAACCACTTACCCCCTTAATATTTATTTTTAACCCCTAAGTTATTATATTTACACTTTAACCCAATTTCCCAGTTATAAATACCTCATTTTCTCTTCATCTTTCTTACAAATCTTCCTATAATCTCTCTAATCTCTCAATATATCTCTCTATAAGTCTACATTGTCTACTAAATATTCAATTTTATTTAGTTTTTTGGGAGTGAAGTTGCCAACTAGCTTGAGGATTATCCATCGAGCAATGTTTCAATTTTCAACCTCTCGATTACACGTCGACGCTATGTCGGCGTTTGGTACATTCGTTCCTTCATTAAATTATTATTGTTTCTTTATTTTAATTAGCGCACTTAATTTCATTATCTTTAATTATTTGTTAGCATATAATTAAAATGGAAGGAATTAGAGGTATGTTTAAGGGTAAGGGTAAGGGTAAGTCTTCTTCTAGTAGGGTAACGAGGGCAGGGGTACTTCTTCTGGTCATCCTATTCCTAGACATGATGATTTGGTTGATACAGAATTTTTTCTTGACATACCATTAGATTTAGACGAGGAGATATTTTCTGGAACTCAACAATACTTTAATTTAGAAGATAATCTAGATGACACACCCCTTGATCTATATGACACACCCATTAATCTAGATGACACACCCACTGTAACCCCTCTTATTCCCCCTAGTATGAGACGAGACCCAACAAAAAGAAAATTAAAATCGGATGCATGAAATTTTTTTGATAGGGACGAAAAGAATCAAATAGTTAGATGTCTAATTTGTAAAAATGTTTTTAAATTTAAAATGAGAAAAGGTCAGGGTGGGACGGGAGGTTTATTGAGACACGTACAAAACTTTCACCAAGCTAGGTGGAACCAACACCTGGCTAAAACATCGAGTGCGCCAATGGCCTCTCAGTCGGGACAAGGTTCACATACTGTCACGGACCAAGTACAGGGTCAAATTAACCCTATGATGAATTGTAGGCCCTAAATACGATAAATATAGAGATATGGAAGCAATAGAAAAATTAGTTATTGTGGAGGGTTTGCCTTTTTCATTTTCTTCCTCTCCTGATTTTATTCATTATATTAGAGATATGTATAATCTTGATTTTAACAATTTTCCTAGATCAACTGTTAGGAGAGATGTATTTAAATTTGCACATGAATATCAACAGTATTTACGTTATTCCTTATATCATTTTCCTGGTAAAGTATCTATCACGTCTGATATAGGTCGTAGTACTAACGATCATGATTATTTAACGGTAACATGTCATTGGATTGATTATAAATGGACTATGCAAAAACGTATTTTAGCGTATATATATATATATATATATATAGACTATAGGCACACTTGTAGTTTTATTGCTGAAAATATTCATTCAGTTTGTGATTATTATGGTATAACTGATAAAATTATGACTATTACATTGGATAACGCTTCTTCTAATAATTATGCTATTAGACTTTTAAAAGATCTTTTAACTCAATCTTTTCCAAATCATTTTCATATAAAATGTGCATGCCATATCTATAACTTAGTTATAAAGGACGGTCTAACACTGTTTGAAGAAATTCTTAATAAAATACAATTTGCTATAAACTTTATTTTAGAAGTAATAGAATACAACGAAAAAAAATAAAAAAAATATGTCACGATTGCGGACTACCTTATAGAAAAATCCCGAAGAAGTAGCCACTAGGTGGAATTCTTTATACGAGCAACTACTTGTTGCTTATGATTATAGAAGACCTATAACTTTTTTTTAATGCCCATAATCGAACTCCAACTAATATGGTTGTAGATAACGATTGAGAAAAAATTTCAGAACTTATTGTATTTCTAGAGAATTTTTTTCAAGTAACAAAAGAATTTTCCGGTATATATTATCCCACTATTTCAACTATGTTATTTTACATAGCTCTAATATTTTTATTACTTAGTGAATATATGAAAAAACCAGCTTATAAGACACCTATTAAAAAATGTTTATCAAATTTAAAAAATATTTTATTCCTATTCCCACTATTTATATTATTGGTGTTGTATTAAATCCGACTATTAAAATAGACGATTGTAAAACACTTATTGAAACTATTTATGATTGTATAGCAGTACTACCACCTCCAACTCCCGAAAATCCAAATGACCCACCACCTATTGAACAAACTAAAGAAGAAGTGTTGTCTAGCAAACAAGATGAATGCAAAAAAGTATATAGGCATTACCAATGCTAGCAACCAACCGACTTCCATACCATCTTCTTCTTCTTCAACACAACCTCAAAAAAGATATGCCGTTTCTGCGGCTAGTATTGAAAGCCTTAGACATAGAATGTATAGTGGTAACACTACTAACCAAATTAGCGAGTTTGATGTTTTTGTTTTGCAGGGTGTTTAACCGTACCAAGCAATTCTCAATGAAGAAGGACGTGGAGACTTTCTGAAATATTGGAGGGAGAATGAGAAGACATTTTCGACACTGTCAAAGGTGGCCTGAGATGTGTTGAACATTCAAGCGTCATTAACAACGTCTGAAAATGCATTTTCTGTCGGTAGATTTCAAATAGGAGAGCACAGACACTCATTAGCGGGAGACAACTTAGAGATTGCAGTATTATTCAGAGATTGGATACGAGCGGAGGGAAGAAGGTACGGTCAACCGGAGATCAATGAAGAAGAAGATGAAAACTACAACGACATCTTATCTGACGGAGATGGTCGAAGCGACATCGAGCAATTTGACCAACAAATACCAATTCCAACCGAAGAACCACAAAAAAATATAAAGAAACTAGAAAAGGTGTTTTTAAATATGTAATTTTTTTAATTGTAATTTTACTATGTTATTTGCAACTTTCAACACCACAAAGTTGCAATTTTGACAATTGTATAACAAAAAAATCATATTTCTATTAAATAATATAAGAGGCACAAAAACAACCTTGGGATATTTTTATTACACTATCTTGTTCAATTATTGAGGTGTTTATACTTTATATATATGTTATTTTTTTAAATTAAGTGAAAAAAAATGGTAAAACTCGATCCTGACCCCACCCAGTCCCGCCCCGACCTTGCTAATACCGGTCTTTTTTTTCAACGGGACTGGGATCGGGATGGGATATCGACAGAACCCGCCAGTCCCACCGGGTACCGGTCCCACCTTACCCCTCGTCCCGTCCCGTCGGAACCCACCCCGCCCTTACCCGTCCCGTTGGCCACCCCTACAATCAACTAAGCTTTTAGATACCAATCCCAACACCTCCTAATATACCCACAGATCAATAAAGTAGACTGAAAACTGTTTTAAGAAGAAGAGTTTAGATGATATTCATAACTCACAACCATCACATCTCACATATATCACACATTTCAACCAAGTATAAACAGAAGCAATAACAATCATGATCTTGAATCAAGAAAACTGAAATTAATCCTATGTGATAGGACCCATAGGTTCAAATAACTTCATTTCCAACATTATATTAGAACATATCACGTTAGACCTATTCAACCCCCAGTTTAACCTAAACAGTCTCTAGGTGACCCTTTAAAGCACCATCAGTTTTCAGATTTGGGTTTAAATCAGTAATAAGTGATGTAATCAACATAATATGACATTAAAGTAACTTAATCATGCTCTCTATGACTACACATGCTTCTAAAATAACTATCATAGCTTCAAAACAGTTCACAACAATCATAATACTTTAGAATAACACATAACATATTGTAATATCTCACATTAACCTAAACATAATGAAATTAAACAAGAAAACTACAAGAAATTTGAATTACCTCATGTGGAGGCAACCTAAGGGTCGAAGAGGGCTTGTTCTTCAACTCCAAACCTCGAACACTCATAAATCACACAAAAATGAAAGGATTTTAGATTGGAATGACCAATTAAATCAAAGTTGGATTCCACCAAAGGGCTTGGATCCCAATTAAGCTAAACTTGGCCTATTTTAACTTGAAAATAGCTCTTAAAATTATAAAAGCCAAAGATTCAAGTTCGGACCATTAAAATAAAGGCAAAAGGTATAGGATCGTCAAAACCCTAGCAAACCCAAACAAATCGATGCGGGAGAATAAGAATTGGGGTGAAAATTTCCCTCTAAAGTTCTCTACCAATCGAAATGCATAGTTTGAAATCGTATGAGACAAGGATCAATTAAGAATTTGCAGACGCGTGAGAGGGGTAGCCTCACCTTGGTAGGGTGGTGGTAGCACCTCTGCGGCCTTTGGTTAGATAAGAGCAAGGTCCATTAATGCCCTTGCCTGAAGTAAACGGACACACTGCAAAAAAGGAGTCGTACCTGCTCCTTTGCTAAAAATGGCATCAGATACAATGACCTTTGTGGCGTCAAGGGTTTGGGAATGCCCCAAAAATTGTAAAAGTGGAAGGCAAATGATGCCTTGGTTTGGTTAATGTTATGACATGAGCCGAGTCTTCGGCCTCCTGGCCTGGGCTCGGCCAATTTAAATGAAAATAGGCAGGGGCCCAAACGATTTTGCAAAGGTTTAGATAAATAATAGGCACATTTTACAAATATGACCATTTTTAAAATTAAAAAATGACCAAGTAATTTTAAAAATAGCCTAATTAGATTAAAGGCTTCATTTTGAGCTTAAATTTGATACTAATTAGAAATTAAGAAATTTAAATCATGTAAAATTCTCTTAATTCAAAAACATTCTTTGAAATCGAGATGTAATTAAATTATCTTATTAATCAATTTCCCGACTTTGATAGAGTAAAATATTGATTTCTTTAAATTGAGGATTTAAAGATAATTAGTCTCACAATTATCTTTTAAAAATTCTAAAAATTGCAATTAATGATCAAAATAATGTGAAAAATAGGATATGATATACAATAGATATACTGGATGATATTTTTTCAAATGAAATGCCAAAATACTCCCGAAATAATTTTTTAAGATCCTTTTCATCTTGTAAAAAGTATATTTCACTCTGTCTGTGACTCGACATGTTCGAATAATTAAATAAAATTATTAGAGGGTAACAATTAGGTATCAACACCTGGTATGTTATATTCATCTCTCAGAGCCTATAGATGGCCTGGTACGTTATGTTTACCTACAGAGCCTCATTAAGGCCTGGTATGTCATGTTTATCCACAGAGCCTTGCTATGGCCTTTTATGTCATGATTATCCACAGAGCCTCACCAAGGCCTGGTACATTATACTTATCCACATAGCACCGATAGGATCTGGTATGTTGCTGATATTACTATATGATGTGAGCAGGGAACATGTAAATATATCTTTAGGTTTACCTTCTATCTTTCTGATATGTTTAGCTATGATGCTTTCAGTTTTAGTTTAGCTTTCAGTTATTTCAGTCGCCTTACATATTCAGTACACTATTCGTATTGACATCCCTTTGTTAGGGCTGCTGCATTTCATGTGTGCAGGTTCTGAGAGACACCTAGATATGCCTCCATAGTAGGTACTTCAGAGTTCAGTTGATTGGTAAACTCCATGTCATTCAGAGTTTCCAAGTCTAGAGTTTTGAGTACTTTGAGTTGTTTATAGTTGTGATGGGAAGGTCGGGGTCCTGTTCTGAATATGTTATGTCAGTCAGAGGTTCTTAGAGGCTTTTGTATATGTATGTATGTCTGTGGTCATGTTTAGTATGTTGGTACAATGTATGTACATGTCGAGACCTTATAGGACCATGCAGATGATATATTATATATGTTGTTGGAATTTTCTACCTGCAGGTATGTAAATGCAATAAGTTTAATGGTTTTATAAGATGGGTCACTTACGTACGTAAGGCATTAGGTGCTTGTCCACTTCACCTAGGTTGGGGTGTGACAAGCGGTATCAGAGCAGGTCTGTGGGAGTCTACAAAACCATGTATAGTAGAGTCTTGTTTATGAATGTGTTGTGCAACACATTCAGAAATAAGAGTCTACAGAGGATTTGGGATTGGTTACCCTTCTTTCGGATTCCAGCTCGTGCTATAGAGCTTAGTCATAAGAACTCGTGTTTAATGTTGTACAGAGATGTCGATGACCAGTAAAGCTACGACCAGCCAAAAGGGTAAGACAATTGAAGGGGAGAAGTTATGAAATTATTGGAATATAAGGTACAAGGTTAGATGTTTATAAGGTAGAAGTGAAGATGGTACGAGATACCTAAGTACAAGAGATTGTGAATAGTCCCAACTTCATATAGAGGGCCAAAAGCGTCATGATTCAGTATACGGAAATTATAGTGACACCATTAGTAACATGATGCCTAGTGTATGGGTTCCAAAGGCCAAAAGGCCTATGAGAGGAAGAAAAAGTTAGAAGCAGTATGATGTCTCGTTTAAACATTTTAGAATAGTGTAAGAAAGTCTATGATGCTAGCAAGTTAAGTGGAATGTTACAAATAGTATGAATAGAGTAGGTGTAGGTCTTAAGCCAAAGTATGCTAGTGCAACAAAGGGTTCAGATTGATAGAAGTAAAGGTAAGAGAAAGTAAGTAAGGAAGTGACGTGGATGGGTAAGACCTTGGGATTAAGCCTATCAAAACCAATGAGTTTAATATAGATATAGAGAGGGTGGTATAGCTCGAAGGAAATCATAAGTGTTTAAGATTAGAAGAACTTAAAAGAGTTGGAATGCCGCCATGATAGCAGAATAATCAAATCGAGTGATAAACGATAAGAGAATGGCGTTTAAGAGTATAATCTACGATTGCAGTAATGGTTCGATGAGAAAGGATTGCGAGTATGCCATGGGATTAGAATACCTACCATAAGACGAATTTTGTTGGATATTATGAAATATTGTTATTGAGACATAGTATTGTCCCAAAGATAAATCGATAGTAGATAGATAAAAGTTTCAAAGTATGACATAATGTTAGAATGTTTCACCTAAGATGGATTGTAATGAGGTGACTTGAAAGGTTATAGATCATAAGTATGAGTCATGAGATAGAATGAACTACCTAGGGTTAGTGGTACCCTAAAGAGAAAGCCATGTAGGATACATAACGAATGTGATAATAGTCGTAAACTCGACAAGTTTGAAGTGATATGCCTCAGCACAAGAATAAGGTCTAATGAGATAGAATAAATATTTACCTAATGGTTTGACAAGTCATGAGAATAATATATGTCACAACCCCTTTTAGGAATCGTGGTGACACCTACACTTTCCCCATCGGTAGGTGAACCACTCCCAAATTATTCATATGATATAAGAAATAAATGTGGAAAGATAACGAAATACTTAAATAACTATCGATCATGATATAAAATGCAAAAAAACATAAGTCTGAGAATCATAATACAACCCCCAAAGATCTAGTCAATAATACAAGAGCTCTAAAATTGGATACAAGTTTGAAATAAAGGCAACATAAGCCAAACACTGAATATCATAGTCTAAGTGTCTAGATATGTCTCTCGAATCAAAATAAATGACAGAATAAGAGATAGAGCATCCAAGGCATGCCGGAGGTAGCATCCTCACCCTGAATGCTGAAAGTCTGCCCACTCGGACTCACACTAGAGGTCGCGAACTGGTAGAAAGATCTGTATATGCATCCAAAAAGAATGCAACAAGCAAAAAAGTACACAACGTACCTCTGTAGGCATCATAGGCTGACAACGACGGAAGATACGCAAAAAGAAATAAATATCAACTTGACACCCAATAATACTATACTAGACAATTCAATATACCCAAATAAGTCACGTTGTCCACAAAATGGTGCAAAAAATCAATAGATCACCTTGTTCATATAAGATTAATAATCACATAAGTCACTTGGTTTTAGAAGAGTTAAATAACAGTATTCCAAGTATCAATGAACAATTAACAATCCTTCTTTATCCAAGAATTCAACCAAGTTATCAATGACCAATCCAACACTTAATCCACCAACAGATAATCAAAGAAATTATATATGTATGACATGAATGCAATGCATATGGCAGGTACCTTTATCATCTAGTATACATGAGTTTAAATTCTATGAACTGCACACTTATGGGGGACCCTTGAAGCCCATATACTCCTCCAAAATATTTCGATTGAGCCCAAGCCTTAGCTGAATAATAACTGTTGTAGGCGTGCAATCCGTTCCCCCATGTATCATCATCATATCAATGTTGACAATAATCTCATATGTTTTCTTACCTTCCCGGTCTCTTGGACCCAAATCATTCTCATATCAGTACATCAGAACATGAGTATATGAATGCAAATGACAATACAATGTAAGAAATCAGAGTGTCTGGGATGCAACCAAGTATAAGAGATGAATATCACATGCTTTCAGAACTCAATAACACATAATCCAAGTACAATCAGGATATCATATCAAAGCAAGTATGATAAATAAGTACGGAAAAAGAAAATATGGTGATGAGCCCAAATAATGGCGACAAGCCCAATCAACAGTAGTCGGAATCAGCTTAAGACTGATTCCACAAATCATCCATCATCACAGTTCAATACCGGTACCCACTCAAGCATTCATCACAACCACTTGAGTGAGACCGCCAATCAGAACACGTTTTCCCAATACGAACAATTAATCCAAATAATTAAATACTTGAATTTCCAAAATAAAATCTTTTCCCAACATGAAACAAATGATATCTATTTGACTTTAACTTTGCAAGCAAGTTAAAATACTATTACGGAGCTTCTAGAATAGACGACATGCAAAACAGAGCATCCGTTCTCAAAATGACCGATTGGGTCGGTACAGTCTTAGAAATTCCTGATAATGCATAAAAGCAATTAAACAATACAAGTATATTGAAAATATATAGACACTAAAGCTGAAACTGAAATCATGAAGAATAAACAAGAAACACATGAAATATATTGAATATGAATTTATGCTCATAGGGCATGATACATAATTGTCTATATCTTTCCCCGCCTTCCGGAGTGGAGATTGTTCACCCACAATCTTACCTGGTCATTTATAATTTTAGCATCTATCTCTGACCTAACCCAATGGGGCCTAACGAAATATGCCCCTCTGAAGATAAATAAGGGTGGAGGGATATTTATAGTTTAGAAATAGGGCCAAAATATAATTAAAGTTTGTAGTTAAATAAAAAATTGGAGCGGGGGAGGGGTAAAGAATGGCTAAATAACTGTTTGGATCAAATTGGACCATTAGGAACCCCACCTCCAATGGATGGATTTTAAAAAATCTCGACTTAGATTGGAACGGGACCGGGTCAGAGCGGGACAGGATCAGGCTTATTTTCGGGTCTTGCCTCATCCCCTTACCCCCTAACCCCTATAACTATCCCCCTCCCTAAGCCTGGTCCGGGACTAGACCAAGACCGTGCTAACCCGACCCAATTGACACTCTTAATAAGAGACTTACTTAATATAAATGTCCTAGAACTAGTATTGTATGGTGATTAATAACTATTAGTGAAGATAAAACTTTTGTTATTTGTAACAAATGTAAACAAGTAAATAAATACGGATCCGGTGGTGGGGCAGGTGGGACAAGGGGTTTTGGAAGACACTTGAAAAAATGTGTTGAAAAATCATACTTGGATGCTCAAATAGAAGTTGGACTTGACCCGGATCCTAGCAACGACGCTACTAGTTTATCTCCTACTGGATCCGCTGGGGGATTTAATATGGTCCAACAAACTTTAAATCCTTTTAACCCCATTGTCACAATAAATTAATTATAATGATAGAGATCGTGAAGAACTAGCTAAAATGATCATGGTCTGTGACTTGCCTTTTAGTTTTTCTTCTAACTCCGATTTTGCGCATTATATGAGAAAAAAACAGGTTCTTATATAAGAACAAATGTTCAAGATGTTTTGCAATTATATGGTTTTCTTGACAAAGTTTTAACTGTCCCATTTGATAATGCTTCTTCCATGACTAAGTGTTTTGAAATGTTGGCTAACAAAATTTTCCTAATTAACCCCATATTTTTCATACTAGATGTGCATGCCATGTTTTAAATTTAGTTGTAAAAGACAGTTTTGATTTATTTAGTGGTTCTCATAAAAAACTACGATATGCTTGTCAATATATTTTTAGCACTCATAAGGCTAGTAGAATTAATGTTTAAAAAATATTGTGTTGAACAAAAATTGTCAGTTAGAAAAGTTCCAAAAGAAATTTATACTAGGTGAAATTCTTTATATGAAATGCTAATAATTTTTTTTGGTCAAACAGATTTTTTTTTATTTAATCAAGTAATAACATGTAATACACCACTGATTCACTTTGGACTATAGAATCAGATTAGGAAATCCTAATCTAAGCTAGAAAATTACAATTAGCAGCCTAAACAATGTACTTTTGTAGACAGTTAAGTAGACTACTCCATTTACAAGTATATTGACCTCTAATATGTAACTGTAACACAATTTCCCTAACTCTATGAACTGCCGATTCCCTAACCCTTCAATATGATTTTAATGCACATCATTATGTTTCCGCTGATCAAATAGTAGATCAAGATTGGAATGATATTGAAGAGCTTATTATTTTTTTTACAAAAAAATTATATTGCAATAAAATAATTTTTCAGAATATATTATCCTACTATTTCACATATGTTATCTTATATTTGTGGACTTTCAAAACTATTTGCAATGTATAGAGAATTTAAAAAATATGAAAGCCGTTGAAATGATTTGAAATTTAAAAACTACTTTTTTCCTATTCCCAAAGTTTATTTAATTGCTTGTATGATCAACATGTCTTTAAAATTAAGAGGTGCAAAGGGACTTGTTGAAAACATTTATTTACATTTAGAATTGATGAAAATTGTAATGACCCGTCTGGTCATTTTTAGCTAAAGATCCTTATGTGCTTGTTTGACCCTTTCTATAGACTCTATGTAGGGTTTGTGATGCGCGGGATGGGTGGAACAGATCCCGAGGTCCATTTATATGAGATTTGACTGTAAAACCCAAAACTAGAAATTTAGAGTTGATTTGTTTGACTCAAAGTTGATTTTTGGCTAGATTGGTTCGTTTCCGGGTCCTGTCACTTTCGCAAGTTTTGGAGGGTCATTTATGACTTAGTCGAGTCATTGGTTTGCTTTCCGAGGAAATCATATGTGTTTTGTGGCTTTATTTGTAAAGTTTGAATATTTGGTTTTCCCGGATGATTCTTTAGAAAGTATGCCTTAGCTTAGTTAAATATGAAATCTGAGGGTACGACCGAGTTCGTAACATTGTTTACCTTAGACGAGCGTGTCTGGTTTGTGTCGGAGGGTCTCGGGAGTATTTCGGGTGTTTGATAGAAGTTTGAGTTGTTTTCCCATGTTCTGGTGTTTGGTGTCTGCCTCGGTGATACTTGTTCCTGCTCCGGCGTGTTCACCTCGGTGGAAGGTTAGCTCACCGAAGCGAGAGTTGGGAAGTATTGGGTTTTCGCTTTGGCGCGTCTGTCCGCAGGGGAAAGTCTGCTCCTGCAGAGTCTTGTTCGTTGTGGCGCTGAGGCGAGGTGTCAAGTTACACTGCCTCAGCGGGGGTTCGGTTCGCCACAACCGGTCCACTCTAGCGGAGTCAATTCTGCTGGGGCAGAAGTACTGTATCAGGTGTTCTATAAATTCTTTAGGTCATAATTTTATTTCACAAAATAGAAAACCTCAAGACTAGAGCTGCCATTGAGTATTTTCAGAATCCTAGGAGCAATTTCATCATTGGGGTAAGAGATCCTTTCTTTTATGACTTAAGTTTGTGTTTTAAGTTCATTAATTGTGATATATTGTGTTATTAAGTTGGGGAAGAAAGGATTTTCAAGTTCTTATGTGAATAAGAGAGTTAAGTTATTAATTTTAATGGACATTTATGGATTAAATTGTGTTAATATCATAAATTAGTGTTGGAATATGTTAAATTATCATATTGTAAGCCTTAATTTAAGAATAGAAGCCTATTTTCAATTGGCAGAAAATTCTAGGGTTTCAATTTGGGGATTTTGAATATTGTTCAATTGAGGGTTCAAATGTGTGTAGTTTTTCAATTAACTTAAGGATATGACTACTTAGTAAGTATTTGTGATTTTCGGGTATTAAAATTTGAGTCTTGGTGATGTGAGCCCGGGTTTGTATTTTAAATTTATTTGAAAGGTTTATATCTTTGTATGTTGCGTAAGCTTTATAATTAACGAATAGTGTATATGCATGGATAGACTTTGACCACCATGAGACACGAAGGAAGAGCAAGTCTATCACTGAGACTTGATCATGTAGCCCTCATGTTCGACCCCGAGGTAGGCTACGGTTTAGTTTTTGAGACTTTTGATAGAAGTATGTAATTAGTTATAAATAATGAGGTGTATTGGGCGTGTTTAGGGGTCCCTCTGAAACGATTGTGATGAATGTTTGAGGGGGTACCAGTATTGAACTATGATGATGTGGTTTGGGGAATAAACATCATGTTGGTTTCGATTGCTAATTATTTAGGCTTGTCGCCATACATGGGCTTGTCGCCATAATTGCTTGATATGTTCACTCATCACACATGCTTTCGATATGATGTCTTGAATTGTACTTGGATTGTATATGTGTATTGAATTCTTGGAAACATATGATATTTCATCTCTTATTTGGTAGCATCTCATTGTATTATGAGATCTTGCCTTATATTTTCATTAGCATTCATAAACTTATGGTTATGTGATATTGATACGAGAGTGGTATGAATATGTTGTGGGCCCAAAAGGATGGAAAGGTAAGAACACTTATGACATTATGGAAACACTGAGATGATATGATACGCGGAGAACGGAGTTTCACGCCTGTAACATGATATTATACATCCACGAGCTAGGCTTCGTGATCCAATGAGTTATTTAGGAGCGGATGGATATATGGACTTCACGTGTCCCCCATAGGTGTACGGATCATAATAAAACCTTAACGTACTGTACACCAGATTGATAAGGTACCTGATATATGCATTGCATTCATATCATACATATATATGCCATTTCATTAATTCACTGTGGATGAACTTGTATTTAAAGTGATTGTTGATGACTTGACTAGAATCTGGACATGAAAGAATTATACTTGCTACTTGGATTACTGTTTATAATCTTTTGCACTGAATAACATATGAATTATGGACTCTTAATTGAATAAGTAAATAATGTGAACTCTGTGAATCATTCTATGGACTGTGTGACCTACTTGGATTATTGGGCTGATTAGTATAGAATTACTTGGTGTCAAATTCGTATTTATCTCTTTTTACGTATCTTCCGTCATTGTCGGCCTATGATGTCTACGGGGGTACATTGTGTACTCATGCTACATATGTTGTATGGTTTCTTGATGCAGATAGGGATCTGATGACTAGCTCGAGACCGTGTAGCTGAGTTCGAGCAGTTGATCCCCAACTATCAGGGTGAGGATGTTATCTCCAGCATTCCCTGCATTGCTCATCTCCTTACTGTCTTTACTTCTGTTCTAGTCTATAGACTTTCAGCTTATGTACTCACTTGTTGCCTTGACTTGCAAACTTGTATCATTTTGTTAGAGCACTTGTATCTACAAACTTAATCACTTGCGGGGATTTTATAGTTGTATCAGACTTGTATTTCTTCCGCATTCTAATATGAGACAACTTATGTAGTACTTCTTATCTTCCGTTTTTACTTATGATTTATATTATTAAGAAGATTTGGGAGTGGTTTGCCTATCAGTGGGATTGTGTAGGTGCCACCACGATTCCTGAAAAAGGGTCGTGACAAAGTTGGTATTAGAGCCCTAGGTTAAATAATCTTAAGTACAAGATCAATGTCTAGTATAGTCTCTGGATTGGTGCGGAGACGTTCATACTTATCCTCGAGAGGCTATGGGACATTTAAGAAATTTAAGTTCTTCATTCCTTTCGTGCTAAGTTGAATCAAATTGGTATCTGACCTTTGTTTTCTATTCTCTCACAGATGGTGAGGACTCATGCCGACGCGGCGAGAGAGGAGGCACTGGCACCTAAATCGGTACCAGTAGTGCACAGTCGCGGTAGAGGATGTGCTCGGGGACAAGGTAGAACCAGAGCAGCAGCACCAGTTTGGGGGCAGAGCACTGAGAGTCGGTTCAGCTCGTGCTAGATTAGAGTCCCCAGATCCCTATATTGAGCATCAAGATGATATGCTAGAGTAGGAGATAGGGCCAACACATGATCAACCTGGATTTATTGCTACTCTGATTCTACAGGACACGCTGGTCAGGTTATTGAGTGTTCTTGATGGTTTTTCTTAGACATGCACACATCCTACTACTTCGGGTGGTTCTCAAACCCATATCATACACTCAATATTCAACCTATGGTGATATCAGCGCCCCCTATCGATGAGGTTCATGCTCAGAGTTTGGTCCCTAGCCTATTAGTGGGACAGATATGACCCGTAATGAGCGGGAGATTTAGGAGCATTTTTGGAACATGAAGCCTCCTAAGTTCTTTGGATAGCCCGAGGAGGATGCATATTTGTTCATTGTGAGCAGCCATGAGAGGTTGCATACCTTGGGTATTGTTGAGTCGCATGGGGTTAGTTTTGTGGCCCTTGATCTTAGAGGAGACACGAAGCAGTGGTAGAGGGCGTATGTTATTTGATTTCCCATATGAACGCCTCCATTAACTTCTCTATTGACTTGGGTTAGGTTCTACAGGGTCTTCCTAGAGAAGTATATGCTGTTGTGCGCAAGTGTGATGAGTTTCATAAGATTGGTCAGGGTCATTCTATAGTTGTGAAGTATGAGACTCGCTTCCTTTTCTTATCACGATATGAAGCACCGCTTCTCCCTACTGAGGCTGAGCTAGTGAGATGTTCTATTAGATAGTGACCGATTCAGGCAGCTCTACAGATTACTAATGGTTATAGTGAGGGCCAGTCGTCCATGGGTTCTCAGTCTAGATATTTCGACCATGGTGGTTCGGGTTCTTTGATCTCTATTCAGCAGCCCTCAGTGGACAAGACTTATTTCAGTTGTGGAGAGTTTGGCATTTCAAGAGAGATTTCCCTAGACATGTTTTGAGTGTATCCCATGCACGCAAGACCCTAGCACAGTGGGGGAAAATCTTATTTGAGTCGTGATAGACATCAGTCTAGGTGTGGTGTATCCCGATCGGGGAGAGATGGAGCTTGTTCGAGCTGAGGTGGCCAGCACGGTTCTCAGTCTGAGGTAGGATTCACCCATTGCTATGCATTCACTGGTAGGGTCGAGGCTGAGGCATCCGATGTAGTCATCACAAGTATCATCTCAGTCGATCATCGGTCTGCTACTGTGTTATTTGATCCATGGTCTACATTCTCTTATGTGTCTGCCTACTTTTCTGCTAAATTAGAGATATGGTGTGATATGATTGATGTTCCTATTCGTGTGTCTACACCAGTCGGTGATTCTGTGATTATAAGAGTATATCGTATATGTGTAGTTACTTTCATGGGTTATGACAGTTTGGTAGATCTGGTTATCTTAGATATGGTGGATTTTGATGTTATCTTGGGTATGGATTGGTTATCACCATATCATGCAATTCTGGATTGCTATTCCAAGACGGTCGCACTAGTATGCCCGGTTTTCCGAGGTTAGAGTGGAGAGGCACTCCCAACCCTGCTCCTAGGAAGGTTATTTCTTACCTGCGGGCTAGGAAGTTGGTGGATCGAGGTTGTTTGGATTATGTTGCTCATATTTGGGATACGACTACGGGGACTCCTTCCCTTGATTCTATTATGGTAGTTAGTGATTTTGCGAAGGTCTTTCCTTCAAATTTATCGGGTAAGCCGCGAAACAGAGACATTGGCTTCTGTATTGATCTTGAGCTGGGTACTCAACCCATTTTTATTCCTCTGTACCGTATGGCTCTAGCAGAGTTGATAGAGTTGAAGGAGCATCTTCAGGATTTTTTGAGTAAGGTCTTCATTCGGCCGAGTGTATCTCCATGGGGTGCTTCTGTCTTGTTCATGAAAAAGAAGGATGACACTATACAAATGTGCATTGATTAAAGACAATTGAACAAGGTCACTATCAGAAACAAGTATCCAATTCCGCGTATTGATGACATGTTTGATCAGCTTCAGGGTGCTTCTGTGTTTTTGAAGATTGACTTGAGGTCTAGGTATCATCAACTAAAGATTTGGGCCAAGGATGTTCCCAAGATGGATTTCCTGACACGTTATAGGCATTATGAGTTCTTGGTGATGTCATTTAGGCTTACCAATTCCCCTGCCACATTCATGGACTTGATGAATAGGATATTTAAGCCGTACTTGGATTCTTTTATGATTGTGTTCATTGATGACATATTGATATATTCGAAGAGTCGGGATGACCATAAGCATTATCTGAGAGTGGTTCTTGAGATGTTGAAGGAGAAGATGTTTATGCTATGTTCTCGAAGTGTGAGTTTTGGTTAAGTTTTGTAGCATTCTCGGGACACGTGATGTCCAAGGATGGGATTATGATTGACCCTAAGAAGATAGAGGAAGTCAGGGACTGGCCTAGACCGACTTCTGTGATGGGCATTCAGACTTTTGTGGGTCTTGTTAGCTACTATCGCTGATTCGTCAAGGGTTTCTCCTTTATTGCTTCACATCTAACGCGTTTGACTCAAAAGAAGGTTCCATTACAGTGGTCCTATGAGTATGAGTAAAGCTTCCAAAAGCTCAAGACTCTTTTGACCACAACCTAGATTTTATACATTCCGATGGAGGGAAAGGACTTTACTATGTATTGTGATGCTTCTAGGATTGGGTTGGGTTGTGTGTTGATTTAGGAGGGTAAGATTATTGCTTATGCATTGAGCCAGTTGAATGTGTATGAGAATAATTACCCTATTCATGAGTTGGAGTTGGCTAATGTTGTGTTTGCCTCGAATATTTTGAGGCATTATTTGTATGACATTCATTGTAAGGTATATCCAACCACCGCAATCTTCAGCACGTGTTTAATCAGAGGGATTTGAACTCTAGGTAGCGTCGGTGGATGGAGTTGTTGAAAGATTATGACATGCCCATTTTATACCATCCAAATAAGGCTAATGTGGTGGCGGATGCCTTGAGTCAAAAGGCAGTCAACATGGGGAGTTTAGCTTGTTTGGCTATTTCTAAGTGTCCTTTGGAATTTGAGGTACAATTTTTAGCCAACCATTTTATGAGGCTTGATATTTTGAATGTAGGTATGATTTTGGCTTATATGGAAGCGAGGTCGTCTCTTTTGGATTAAATTCGGACTCACCAGTATGATGATGTGAGGTTGTGCAAGATTCGAGATAAGGTGAGAATGGTGAGGCCAAGGAGGCTATGATTGATAGTGATGGTGTTCTGAGGATTAAGGGTAGAGTGTGTGTGTCTCGTGTGGGGGATTTGACTAGATTGATTATAGAGGAGGCGCATAACTCTAGGTATTCGATTCATCCAGGTGCTACTAAGATGTACCGTGATTGAGATAACACTATTGGTGGGGTAGGATAAAGAGAAACATTGCTGATTTTGTATCTCGGTGTCAGAATTATCAGTAGGTCATGTATGAGCACCATTGATCCGGTGGTGTGTCTCAGAGGATGCCCATTCCTAAAGTGGGAGACTATTGCCATGGATTTCATTGTTGGGTTGCCCAAGACTTTGGGCAAGTTTGATTCTATTTGGGTCATTGTTGATAGATTCACCAAGTAGGCGCATTTCATTCCAGTTCAAATGACTTATAATGTAGAGAAGTTGGCTAAGATCTACATCCAGGAGATTGTTCATCTTCATGAGGTGCCTATTTCTATCATCTCGGATTAGGGTACTCATTTTACTTCGCATTTCTGGCAGACCTTACAGAGAGAGTTGTGTACTTGCTTGGATATCAGTATATCATTTCACCCTCAGACCGCCGGTCAGTCCAAGCGGACTATTTAAGTATTGGAGGACATGTTGCGAGCCTGCATGATTGATTTTGGTAGTCATTGAGACCAGTTTTTATCCTTGGCAGAGTTTGCATACAACAACATCTATCACTTCAGTATTGATATGATGCATTTGTGGTCCGACCTTGGGGTACTGATTTATTGAGAGACTCCTTAGAGAAGGTGAAGGTGATCTAGGATAAGATTTTGGCAGCGTAGAGCATGCAAAAGGAGTATGCGGACCGAAAGGTCCGAGACTTAGAGTTTTTGGTTGGTGACAAGGTTCTTCTAAAGGTCTCACCTTTAAAGGGTGTGATGAGATTCAACAAGAGAGGGAAGTTGAGTCTAAAGTATATTAGACCCTTCGAGATTCTTTAGAGAGTTGTTGAGGTGGCATACGAGTTGTCTCTGCCACCAGGTCTGTCAGGCGTTCATCCAGTTTCCCATGTGTCTATGCTGAAGAAGTATCATTTCGACGGTGCTTATATCATTCAGTGGGACTCTATATTGCTTAATCAGAATTTAGAGTTCAAGGAGGAGCATGTGGCTATTTTTCACAAGTAGGTGAGGAAGTTGAGATCGAAGGAGATAGCTTTTGTGAAGGTTCAGTGGAGGCATCGTCCTGTTGAGGAGGCAACTTGGGAGACCGAGTCTAATATGCGTAGTAGATACCCTGGCTTGTTCACTACTTCTGGTATGTTTCCTCTGTTTGTTTCTCTTTGTTCGAGGACGAACGTTATTTTAATTAGTATCTAATGTAACGACTCATCTTGTCATTTTTAGCTAAAGACCCTTGTTTTCTTGTTTGACCCTTCCCAAAGACTTTATGTGGGGTGTGTGATGTGTGGGGATGGGCGGCATGGATCCCGAGGTCCATTTATATGAGTTTCGGATGAAAAACCCAAAACTAGAAAGTTAGAGTTGGTTCATTTGACTCAAAGTTGACTTTTGGCTAGATGGGTTAGTTTTTGGGTCCCGTCGCTTCCGAATGTTTCAGAAGGTCATTATTGTCACACCCAGCCTTGGGGGATGTGGCCGGCACCCGACACCCGTAGGCCCAAGCGAACCAACAATAGTACCAGGAGCCATTGACATGAAACTAGGGCAGTAAGGCCTCCTACAACTTTAACCAGATAAGAATGTATAATAACCAACACGCAGAAGAATCCCAACACAACATATATAGATAACCAAGGCCGACAAGGCTGCTAGAAAAGTATCACCAACTAACAAGAGGGCCGACAAGGCCATGACAAAACATATACGCACCGAACACTAGTCTGCAAGCCTCTATAATACTATAGTATATCAATGATCGGGATAGGGCCCCACCATATGCAATATGCTAGGAATATGTACAACAATACCTTTCGACTCATGTATGCAACTCCAGAGAAGTGGAGTGCGATTACCAACAGCGGAAATAGGCAAAACGCCACCCTGCTTATCTGTACCTGCGGGCATGAACACAGTGCCCCAAAAATGGGGCATTAGTACAAAAGATGTATTGAATATGTAAGGCATGAAACATAAGTAAACAAGGATGTAATATAAGAAAAATGGGTACAAAAGTCAACCTAGAACTTATAACGAGCCTCTGAGGGCATACCCTGTCACAATCACGAATATATATGCATGTCTGCAAAAATCAAGCAACTCAATGCGGCCATATAATATAGTATCTAGCCGCTCTGTGGGGAAAATCATATCATAGTATATTGTACCTGGCCTGAAGAGGACTCTGTCGTACCCGACCCAGATGTGGGACTCGGTAATATCAAAACTAACTATAATGGTGTGCACATATATGTTCCATACCCGGCCAACTATAATGCGACTAAACAATAAAATAGATACATATAGATATGTGTAATGCAAGACAGACTTCAAAAGACATCACAAGCAGAGCCGGAGTAACCTATCGTCGTTATCCTCCGACTATTGTTATTGGCGCTACATTCATGAATCTCAATATCATCATTTTGGAACATATAGATTCTCATAGATATTTATGAATAAGAAATACATAAGGATTATGATAAAATTTTCTCAATGAAAGCATATCGTTGTTTGATTTCATAAGCTGAAACTCTATCTCAAAGAAGCGTTTACGTCAAGTCATACCAAGAAGGAAAGTATGCCTTACATACCTTTTGTAGTGCAACCGATACAATCCAGAACGTATTCGAGTCGTACAACACTTTAATTTACAACAAAGGATAACAAGACCAACGCTAAGCCGAGGGATAGCTAGAACTCAATATGACGTGCTACAAGCTCGATTCTTTAGATCAAAATTCAATACTCTCTTTTACTCTTCCCATCCCCAAGACTCACTTCCACAAAATCCTTCATAGGTTACAAGATTTCCATGATTTTTTCAGCCATTATAATATCAAGAACACCTCCCAAAACAGTCCACAACATTTCACAATTCCTAAATGACTTTCGGCCGTTTATTCGTAAGTTCTAGCTTGTGTATCTTAGCCAAGACTTAGATATGCTTGAATACAAGTTAAAGAGGAAGATCTTACCTTAGTTGTGTAGCTACAACCCCCAACTTCAAGCTTACTTCACTTTAAAGTAACACCCACTTTGATAACAACACGAAGACTTGAAATCCACAAGTACCACGAGCTTTTCAGCATTTAATTTACGTATCTCTCCTTGAGATTTGTTCTTGGACTATTGGGGAACTTTATGAGTGATCTAGGGCTGTTATGGTCGAAAAATGAGTTTAAATCATGAAGGATTTCTTAAATAACACTTCAAAGTTGGCCACCGCCTCACTTTTACACTAGGTTTTACGCTCCGTAAAATATTTTTTGCAGGTAATTAATCTTATGGCCCATAATTAATTTTACGGCCTTCTCTGCAGCCCTTTCTTAAAACGTCCATAACGTCTTGCACAGAGCTCCGATTAACGAACGATTTGTTGCATTTGATAGTAGACTCACTGAAATTGAATTTACATTGGTTATGGACCCCATAAATCCTCATATACTAGAAGATATACCCTCAAAGGTTTGGGCTAAAATTCTATCCAGAATTCTGCCTACCCTTTCCCGAGTTTCGACGAACTTAATTTCTTCGATTCGTTTAGCCCCGAACTCTTACGGAACATACTTAACACGTATTTAAACCTCTCTTAACCTTGTGCAGATATATCAACCCCACTAATATTACGTTATTTATCCTACAATGGAAACGACGCACAAAGTATGTGGTGTAACATTTATGACTTAGTCGAGTTATTAGTTCACTTCCCGAGGCAATTAGATGTGCTTTATTGATTTATTTGTAAAGTTTGGATATTTGGTTTTCCCGGATGATTCTTTAGAAAAGTATGCATTAGGTCGGTTAAATGTGAAATTCGAGGGTACGAGCGAGTTCGTAGCACTATTTACCTTAGACGAGCATGTCAGGTTTGTGTCCGGGGGGTCTCGGGAGTGTTTCAAGTGTTTGATAGATGTTTGGACTATTTTCCCAAGTTTTGGTATCCGCCTCGGCGAAACATGTTCTAGCTCCGGCGTGTTTACCTCCGAGGATAGTTGGCTCGCTGAAGCGAGAGTGGGGAAGTATTGGGTTTTTGCCTTAGCAAAGGGTCTGTCCGCAGAGGCGAGTCTACTCCTGCAGAGTCGTGTTCACCATAGTGCTGAGGCGAGGTGTCAAGTGACACCACCTCAGTGGGGGTTTGGTTCACCGCAGCGGGTCCGCTCAAGCAGAGTCAATTCTGCTGGGGCGGAAGTACTATATCAGGTGTCCTATAAATTTCTTAGGTCAGAATTTTCTTTTTCTAAATAGAAAACCTTAAGACTAGAGCCGCCATTTAGTATTTTCAAAACCTAGGAGCAATTTCATCCTTGGGGTAAGAGATTCTTTCCTTTATGACTTAAGTTTGTGTTTCTAAGTTCATTAATGGTGATATAGTATGTTATTAAGTTGGGGAAGAAAGGATTTCCAAGTTCCTATGTGAATAAGAGAGTTAAGTTATTAATTTTAATGGAGGTTTATGGATTAAATTGTGTTAATATCATAAATTATTGTTGGAATATGTTAGATTATCATGTTGTAAGTTTTAATTTAAGAATAGAAGCCTATTTTCAATTGGGGGAAGTTTCTAGATTTTTAATTTGGGGCTTTTGAATATTGTTCAATTGAGGGTTCAAATGTGTGTAGTTTTTCAATTAACTTAAGGATATGACTACTTAGTATGTATTCATGATTTTTGGGTATTGAAGTTCGAGTCTTGGTGATGTGGGCCCGAGTTGTTAATTTAAGACTTGTTTGAAAGGTTTATATACGTGTATGTTGCGTAAGCTTTATAATTAACGAATATTATATATACATGGATAGACTTAGACCATCACAAGGCGTGAAAGAAGGGCAAGGCTATCACCGAGGCTTGATCATGTAACGCTCTTGTTTGGCCCCGAGGTAGGCTACAATTTAGTTTTTTCGAGACTATGATAGAAGTGCATAATTAGTTATAAATATTGAGGGGTATTGGGCGTGTTTGAGGGCCCTCTCAAATGGTTGTGATGAACATTTGAGAGGGTACCAGTGTTGAACTGTGATGATGGGATTTGGGGAATCAACCTCGTGTTGGTTCCTATAGCTGATTATTTGGGCTTGTCGTCATATGTCGCCATAGTTTCTTGATATGCTTACTCATCACACATATTTTTGATATGATATCTTGAATTGTACTTTGATTGTATATGTGTATTGAATTCTTGGAATCATGTGATATTTTATCTCTTATTTGGTTGCATCTCATTGTATCATGATATCTTGCCTTATATTATCATTTGCATTCATACACTCATGGTTCTGTGATATTGATATGAGAGGTATGAATATGTTGTGTGCCTAAGAGGTTGGAAAGGTAAGAACACTTATGAGATTATGTAAACACTGAGATGATATTGATATATGGAGAACGGAGTTGCATGCCTGCAACATGAGATTATACAACCAAGAGATACACTCTGTGATCCGATGAGTTATTCCGGAGCAGAGGAGTATATGGACTTCATGGGTCCCCTATGTGTGTAAAGATCATAATAAAACCTTGACGTACTGTATACCCGATTGATAAGGTACCTGACATATGCATTGCATTCATATCATACATATATATGCCATTTTATTGATTGACGGTGGATGAACTTGTATTTGAAGTAATTGTTGATGACTTGACTAGAATCTGGACATGAAAGGATTATACTTACTACTTGGATTACTGTTTAAACTCTTTTGCACAGAATAACGTAAGGGATTATGGACTCTTAATTGAATAAGTAAATAATGTGAAATATGCTAATTATTTTGTGGAATGTGACCTACGTGGATTATTGGGATGATTAGTATACGATTACTTGGTGTCAACTAAGTATTTATATCTTTTTACGTATATTTTGTCGTTGTCGGCCTATGATGTCTACAGGGTTACATCGTGCACTCATGCTACACTTGCTGCATCTTTTCTTGATGCAGATAAAGTTTTGACGACTATCTCGAGACTGTGTGGCTGAGTTCGAGAAGTTGATCCCTAGCTATCAGGGTGAGGATGTTAGATCCAACATGTCATGGATTGTTCTATCTCCTTTACTGTCTTTTCTTCTATTCTAGAGACATGTCTATAGACGTTCATATTATGTACTCTGTTGGCACTTGATGCCTTTAGTTCCAGACTTGTATCGTTTTGTTAGAGCTCTTGTATCTATAGACTTGATCACATGGGGGATTTTATGGTGTATCAGACTTGTATTTCTTTCGCATTCTATTATGAGACAACTTATGTAGTACTTGTTTTCTTCCTCTTTTACTTATGATTTATATTATTAAAAAGATTTGGGAGTGGTTTGCCTACCGGTGGGATTGTGTAGGTGCCACTACGATTCCTGAAAAGGGGTCGTGACAAAAATGAACATCCAACTATTGAACAATGTAAAGTTAGCATATATACTAGTGCTTAACTAATGTATGATAGGTATAAATCTTGTGAATGAAATAAAATTGAACGTTCTTCGCAAGAAAGAAGGCCTAGATTAGGCTTTCAAAATTTTGATGAAGAAATGGATGCTAACTACATTGGTATTGGTTCTACTAAAAATGAAAGTGATCTTGGTTCTTATCTTAATCGGGATTTGAATCTATTATGGACAACAACGACATTGATGATATTTTAGGATGGTGGAGGGAGCGTGGCAAGTCATTTCTATTACTCACAAAAATGGCTCGAGATATCCTAGCTATTCTGTCACGATCCAAATCGCGATCATGATGAAACCTAAACTTAACCCACCGATAGGCGAACCATCCCGCATTTCAATAAGTAAAATTTAAAAGAAAAGCGAAATCATTAATGCACAAAATATCTTGAGTCTAAAAATACCTTAACTACTAATAAGTCATTCCAAACATACCTCAAAATCTAATCTGAATAGTACAAGTGCTCTAAAATAAATAAGTCTAGAATAGATGCCCCGTAGGGCGGAATAGCAGTCTGTGAGTTAGTACAAAAAGTAAGGATAAGATGAGGGTTTCAAGGGCCACGGACGGCCAAGTAGCTCACCCTAAAATCCTCGAATGAACCACCTCGCGATAAGTTACGAGGTTTGTAGCTGGATCCGTGATCATATCTACAGAAGAGTGCAACAAGTATAGTATGAGTACAATACTAGTACTTCTAACCGACAATGAAGTAAACACATATAAACAATATAAAAGTTGACAGACTACACAAGTGAAGACAAATCATTTGTATCATAGTTTAAACATGTTCAAATTCATTATGATTCATAAAGCTTAAGCCTTCCTTCATAAGTTCTCCCTCAAGTCCATTAGATTATAAGCAACTTAGAAACCCAAGTCTTAATCAATCTAGACATAATGATTCAGCCTTTTCGTATCTACAAGTCCAAAGCTTAAGTCTTTTCATCAAATTAGTTACATATAAGTCATAGAACCACATATTTAATAAGAATAGGATGAATGCAGATGATATGCAATGCAACTGGCAAGTACAAAACCTGGTATACAGATGCTAAGGGCTTTGCCACGTAATCTTGACCTATGGGGGACTCGCGAGGTCCATTTACCACTAACTACCATCCGACATATATCCCTCGGGCATGGTTGAGCATCATCTCGTAACATAAATCCTCGTATAAATTAAAACATAGCACCCAGAATCATTTCCCTTCAGGATGCAAAGCATCCATCTCACCTCTTTTCTGACCTCATTGTCCATTTCGTACCTCATTCAAGATTTGCCTCAAACACATTTATGTATGAATGAATAGAGCATTCATAGATGTCACGACCTAAACCAGAGGGCCATGACGGGCACCCAGACCTTACTTGCCGAGCACCACTAGACATACATTCACCACATAATCGTAAATAAGCATGGGCCACTAGGGCCGTCACGAGGTAACATGTTTACTCATAGAAATAATAAGCTAAAAAGGTGAAAAACCAATAGGTATATATGTATATACATAGATGTTGGACATGACCATACGAGCTGACAAGGCTACCATAGATGACTATATAACCCAAACATAGGCCGAGGAGGCCACATAACATCTTGACTGCATCATAACTATCTACAAGCCTCTACTAGAATATGTGACATTATAAGGTCAGGACAGGGCCCGCCATACCCATATGCATAAAAAATACCGTACCAAGACTAGACTGCAACTCCAGGACAAGTATAGTGCTCCAATATCAGCAGAGCAAGTAACCTACTGGTATGGACCGTCGCCTTGCCTACCTAAATCTATGGGCATGAAACGCAATGTCCCCCAACAAAAGAGACGTCGGTACAAATAATGTATCGAGTATAGCATAATAGAGGCATGGAGGTAACCTAAGACAAGAAATAATCAACCTGTACAGAATGCCTCTGAAGGACATAATATGCCTAAGTATCATACATGTGGGTATATAATGCCTGGTCATACATATGCATATGCATATATAACGCCATCAAGCCTCAGTGGGCATCCCATCATATCATATCGGCCTTTGTGGGTACAATCATCATTATATACTAGTTGATCAGGTGGTGGTGTGTATATAACGTCATAACCTTAACCATACCCCATATATATATATACATATATATATATATATATATATATATATATATATATATATATATATATATATATATATATATATATATATATATATATATATATATATATAGCATATGCGTATATAACGCTTGTGAGGTCATGGTATATACATGTATATAATGCATGAATGATGCTAAGACACTCTGAGTCTGTCGGAGTAACGTAAGGTCGTTGCACCTCTGATTAATAATATGGAACTAACATCATCAACATAACTTACTTTAAAGAATCAACAAGCCATAAGATAAGATCACTATCATTATGTAGAAGTCAAGAGCATCAGCCTCTGACATATCTAAGAGTGGAGCCGTTATGGATAATATTCATTTACGTTCGTTTCATTCTGATCATGCCAAAAGAAGGAAGAGTAGCCTTAACATACCTTTGTTGATAACGACTCCACCTACTGCATGTAGTAATTCAACCTACATCAAGGTATTAGAACTACGGTTAATGCAATGGAAGGACTCAAAACACATTTCTAAGCTAGTAGTTGTCTTACGGAAAATCGGGTAGCACTTCCCCTACATTTCCTCACTTCCCCAAATTCAAAACAGCACCAAACAACAATATTAACAATATCAATAACCAATCTCATCCATTAATCCCCTCAACAACATAAGAATAATTTCGACAATTCAAATAATAATAATATAACGAGCGGCAAGCTTGATTTGTGATTAAACAACTATAGTTTTACACCCCTTCTTCTTTCCAGAATTTATCAACAACACTAACCACAACATATTCAATTATCCCTACTGATTTTCAGCCACAATACCACTTTAAAACTACCCCATAACAGTCCCACAAATTCAACAACTCAAAACTGATTTTTAGATTATTTCTTCATCAATTCTTACCTCCACAACTTAGTTAAGGCACCAATAAGCTTTACCATAACATATCAAAGCTGATACTCACATGTGATAGACATATAATAACATGAAACTACTCCAAACAACCTATAACACCACAATAATTTCCACTCAATTTCCAGCCCCTACTTCACAAGTTCTTCACCAAACAACCTAGCTATAACTTAGATAAACTCAAATACATGAAGAAGGGAGGATTTCCTTACCTATATCAGATCTTGTAGGGATGAAACAATGGTATTATCTTTCCCTTGATGACCATCAAATTGCTTCACTTCAGATCCTTTAAGATTGGAGATTACCCTTTAATTTGAATTGAAAGAAGAAGAAGATTATTGGCAGCTTCTTAAGGGTTTGGAGTAGAACAATTTGGGAGAGAATTTCATGGCTCTCTTTTTTGTTTCTACTACTTGGATATTATAAGGAGAGAGGTCTTGATTCAGGCCCTAAAAGGGCCCTCTTGGCTGACCTACACATGTCCATTTAGGTGGACTAATTTGGGCATTTCCTTTTAGCAAGTAGGTGACACACCTATGTGTAAGCAAGCAGATAAATTTTATTTGCCTGAAATCTCATTCCTCACATTTAAGTGCATTCATCAACCTCAACTTAGTCGTGTATATGTTGAATGAAAATACAGGATGTAACAATAGGCATGTCTAATATCGTATAACCTCGAATATAATATCGATTTCCAAGACTAGGACAAGTAACATACGATGAATCCCAACATTCAAAACTATGGGGTATAACATCTTTCCCCCATTAGAACATTCGTCCTCGAATGGGAAGTATACATAAGGGACCAAGTAAGCCTCAAGGTTTTCCAATTTTTTTGACCAAATCTCTCATATAAATGGGACTATCTGAACCTTGTCAACAAGTAGAAGATATCCAAACTTGCCTCATACGGCCATACAATAACATATACATACCACCGGGCCTCATGTGGCCATCAAACATAACTATCTGAAGTGGGAACTCACCTTATGTATCCATATGTTAGCTCTTGGTCAGGCTATGATTCACTCGGAACATCGGCTTTAGTCAGAAATAAGTGAGGATACTTATATTTTATCTCCTCTTCCACCTCCCATGTCATCTCTCCTACATTCTTATTTTGCCATAGAACCTTCATGGAGGCTACTTCCTTAGTCCTTAGCTTGCGGACTTGTCGATGTGAGATAGCAATATGAACCTCTTCATATGATAACTTCTCTATAACTTTCACATCGTTAATTGGTACAATCCGGGAAGGATCCCCAACACACGCTCTCAACATAGAAACATGAAAGACCGAATGAACAAACTCTAACTAGGGAGGCATGTCCAATTCTTAAGACACTTGGCCTATTCGTCGAATTATGCAATATGGCCCAATGTACCTTGGGCTGAGATTTCCCTTTTTCCCAATTCTCATTACACCCTTCATAGGAGAAATCTTCAAGAAGACCCAATCATCCACTTATAACTCTAAGTCCCGCCGTCGCACATCTGAATATAACTTCTGACGACTCTGAGTGGTTAAAACCCGTTCTTGGATAAGCTTCACCTTCTCTATGGCTTGTTGCACTAGGTTAGGCCTAAATAATTCTGATTCGCCTACTTCAAACTATTCGATAGGAGATCTACATTTTCGTCCACACAAAGCCTCATATGGAGCTATTTTGATACTAGCATGATAACTGTTATTGTATGCAAATTCAATAAGGGGTATATGATCATCCAACTTCCCTTGAAGTCCAATACATAAGCTCGTAGCATGTTTTCGAGCGTTTGAATTGTACGCTCGGCCTACCTGTCTGTTTGAGGGTGGAAAGTTGTGCTAAAATTAACTTGAGTGCCCAAACCTTCTTAAATGATCTCCAGAAATTAGTTATGAACTGCGCACCTCTGTCAGATATAATAGAAATAGGCACACTATGAAGGCTAACAATCTCTTTAACGTATAACTTCACGTAGTCCTCGGATGTGTAGGTAGTTTGACCACTAGGAATTAAGCTGATTTGGTCAGTCCATCAATAATCACCCAAATAGAATCAAACTTATGGTAAGAGCGAGGTAAAGCTATAATAAAATCCATATTAATCATTTCCCATTTCCACATTGGGATCTCAATGTTCTGAGTCAAGCCGCCGGGCTTTTGGTGCTCTACTTTTACTTGCTAACAATTAGGACACTGAGTTATAAACTCCGCAATGTTCCTCTTCATATCGTTACACCAATATATACATTTGAGATCATGATACATCTTAGTAATAGAATCAAAATTATGATAAGAGCGAGGTAAACCCGTAATGAAATCCATATTAATCATTTCCAATTTCCACATCGGGATCTCAATGTTCTGAGTCAATCCGCCAGGCTTTTGGTGCTCTTTTTTTACTTGCTGACAATTAGGACACTGAGCTACAAACTCCGCAATGTTCCTCTTCATGTCGTTACACCAATATGTACCTTTTAGATCATGATACGTCTTAGTAGATCTTGGGTGAATGGAATATCGTGAGTAATAGACCTCCGTCATAATCTTGTCTCGTAATCTCGCTACATTTGGAACACACAAACGGCCTTGGTGCTTGAGAACCCCATTTTCGTCAATCTCAAAGGATGTGGTCTTCTTTTGTTGAATAACCCTCTCTGATTTATCCTAAAATGGGGTCTTCCCATTGACATTCCTTAACTTTCGATATGAGGGACGACTCTGATGTATCCCGAATCACAAAGCCACCATCTTCTGAACCCATTAATCAGACTCCCAACCTAGCTAACTGATGGAGCTCTTTTATCGACTCTTTTCTCTTGGCCAGCATCGAGCTGACCATAGACCTGTGACTAAGCACATCCGCTACAACATTAGCTTTACCGGGATGGTATAAAATGTCCACATTATAATTCTTCAACAACTCAAGCCACCTTCTTTGTCTCAAGTTCAACACTTTCTACTTAAATATATATTGCAGACTCTTATGATCTGTAAAAATGTCTACATGAACACCATACACGTAGTGCCGCCAAATTTTCAGTGCATAAACAACCATGGCTAACTCCAAATCGTGTGTTGGATAGTTCTTCTCATGTTTCCTTAATTTCCTTAAAGCATAGGCAATCACATTACCATGTTTCATCAACACGCATCCTAAACCCATTCCTGAGGCATCACAATACACAACATAGCCTTTTGGTCCCTCTGGGAGAGTAAGAATTGGTACCGATGTTAGTATGTCCTTTAACTCCTAGAAGCGCTGCTCACAGGCATCAGACCACTGGAACTTTATGGCCTTTTGTGTTAACTTTGTCAATGGTGCTGATATGGTAGAAAACCTTCTACAAACCTATAATAGTCAGCTAAGCCTAAAAAGCTACAAACCTCTAATGGAGTCGTGGGCCTTGACTAATTTTTCACCGCTTCTACCTTCTAAGTTTCATCTTTTATACCTTCATCTGACACTATATGACCAAGGAAAGCCACTGAATTCAACCAAAACTCACACTTGGAGAGCTTAGCATAAACCTTACGATCATGGAGTGTTTGAGTACTACCCGCAAGTGATCTACATGCTCTGCCTCCGAGTGAGAATAAACCAGAATATAATCTATAAATAATATCACAAATACATCCAGAAATGGGAGAAACACGTTGTTCATTAGATCCATAAATGTTACTCGCGCGTTTGTGAGCCCGAATGACATTACTAAGAACTCGAAGTGCCCATACCTTATTCTGAAAGTTGTTTTCAGAATGTACTTCTCCTTGACCCTTAACTGATGGTACCCTGACTTTAGGTCAATCTTTGAGAAACACTTTGCACCCTGTAACTGATTTAACAAGTCATTAATTCTGGGAAGATGGTACTTGTTCTTAATAGTGACTTTATTCAACTGCCAATAGTCAATACACATTCACAACGAGCCATCTTTTTTTCATACAAACAATACCGGTGCACCCCAATGGGACATGATGGTCCTAATGAAGCCTTTCTCAAACAAATCATTTAATTGCTCTTTTAATTCTTTCAATTCACCTAGATCCATTCTATAAGGAGGGATACATATCGACTGAGTGTCTGGCAACACATATATATTGATCTCAATCTCCCTTTCTGGAGGAAGGCCTGGAAGTTCATCTGGAAATACATCAAGAAACTTATTAACCACTGAAATTGATTGAAGAGTAGATGGTTCAGCATCGATATCTCTAGCCCGAACAAAATGCTATATACAACTTCTGGAAATCACCTTTCTTGCCTTAAGGTATTAGATAAACCTACCCTTTGGTGTCACGGTATTACCCTTCCATTCAAGGACTGTCTCTTCTGGAAATTGAAATCTTACAATCTTTGTTCGACTATTAACATTAGCGTAGACCTAGATAACCACAAGAATAACACACATCTGATCCTCATTGGTATGGCCCCGGATGGGCCTTACCATACTGCTCACATCAAGTCAAAGACGGCCTCATCTGACTAGAATCGCTTCTATAATACGACCATGATGCTCGTGAACACTGACCTAGTCCAGATTGAGCAAACCAATCAGCCCTCGACCTAAAAAATTGTGATGGTGCACTAGCTGTCGGGTAGGATAGGCGCCTATAAAACTGTGTCCTAGACCCACCTCTGACTCTCCTATGTCACCTACAGACCAGACCCTCTTGTGCTAGGACCTATCACGCTCTTGATCTACCCGTTGTTGTCTCTTACGATCCTCCAGATTCTATATAAGCCTGAATGCGAGCAATATCCATATTCGGATTCAGAAAAGTTGTAGTACACTCATTAACCAAGTGCGGCCCTAAGCCAATAACAAACCTATGTACCCCATTGCTCATCTCAGTTATGATCATAGGAGCATATCTGGACAACGAATTAAACTACAAGATATATTCCCGAACATTCATATTACCCTGCTCAAGATGTAAAAATCTATCCTGCCTGGCCCGTCGGAGCTCAACCGACAGAAAATGTTGTAAGAAAACCTCCGAAAACTCTCTCTATCCTGCTGGTGGGGCACGAGGTCCCCTAGAATGCTCCCATGTATTATACCAGGTCACCACAATATCCCCGCAATCTATAAGAAGCAAACTTTACGGCTCAGTATCAGTGACATCCATTACTCACAAGGTACACTGCATCTGATTCAGAAAATTCTAAGGGTCTGCATTCAGGTCTGATCCCGTGAATACCAGAGGGTCCATGTTGAGGAAATCTAGAGCTCTCGCACTAACTGCTCTATCAGAAGGACCGTAGTCTGACATTGGGCCTGGGTGGCCACCAATGGAGTCAATAACTTTACAACACTTCTCATATCAAGATCCTCATCCGGTGTATCAGGTGGAGGAACTAGGGTACTACAACCCCACTAAGCTCCTCTGAAGGTGATGGAATCGGGGAATCATGCGGAGGAGTCACACTGTGGGCCTCACTAGCGGGTGGCACTCGGCTGGTACCCTTGTTCACATTGTATTTAACGCCCTCTTACTCTGGGACTTCTTCCTTGCTATAGGCATTGTTAAAATCATAAACACGAGATGGATTAGGAATAGAATGCTTATAACTCAACTTTACTGCACGATCTAGAACACGAAGGAAAGGTAACCATCCTAAATGCCTCTTAACCTCCTGTTAAAAAGTGTGGTGCACAACACACATATAAATAAGACTCTACTAGGAACGGCTTGCAGACTCCCTAGGACAGACCTACTTTGATACCAATTTTGTCACGACCCAAACCAGAGGGCCATGACAGGCACCTGGACCTTACTTGCCGAGCACCACTAGACATATATTCACCACAGAATTTGTAAATAAGCATGGGCCACGAGGGCCGTCACGAGGTAACCTGCTGACTCATAGAAATAATAAGCTGAAAAGGTGCAAGAACGACAGGGTATATATGTTGGACATGACCGTATGAGCCGACAAGTCTACCATAGATGACTATACAACAAAAACATAGGCCGAGGAGGACACATAACATCTGACTATATCAAAACTGTCTACAAGCCTCTACTGGAACACGTGACATCATAAGGTCAGGACAGGGCCCCGCCATACCCATATGCATATAAAAATATTGTACCAAGACTAGACCAAAACTCCGGGACAAGTAGAGTGCTCCAATATCAGCTGAACAGGTAACCTACTAGTGCAAACCATCGCGCTGTCTACCTGAGCCTGCGGGCATGAAATGTAGCGTCCCCCAATAAAAGGGACGTCAGTACGAATAATGTACCAAGTATGTAAGGCCTGGAAAAAAAAATAGAGGCATGGAGGTAACATAAGACAAGAAATAAACACATATAAAGAATGCCTCTGAGGGTCATAATATGCCTAAGTATCGTACATGTGCGTATATAATGCCTAGTCATACATATACATATGCGTATATAACGTCATCAAGCCTCTGTGGGCATCCCACCATATCATATCGGCCTCTATGGACATAATTATCATTATATATCAGCTGATTAGGTGGTGGTGCGTAAATAACTCCATAACCTTTCCCATACCCCATATACATATCATATAGCATACGCGTATACAACGTCTGTGAGGTCATGGTATATATATTGCATGAATGATGCTAAGACACTCTTAGTCTATTGGAGTGACGGAAGGTCATTGCACCTCCGATTAACATTATGGAACTAACATCATCAACATAACTTACTTTGAAGAATCAACAATCCATAATATAAGATCACTATCATTATGTAGAAGTAAAAAACATCAGCCTCTAACATATCTAAGAGTGGAGCCGTTATGGATATTGTTCGTTTATGTTCGTTTCATTCTGACCATGCCAAAAAAGGAAGAGTAGCCTTAACATACTTTTATTGCTTATGAATCCACCTATTGCCTGTAGTACTTCAACCTATATCAGGGTATTAGAACTATGGTTAATGCCATGGAAGGACTCAAAAAACATTTCTAAGCTAGTAGTGCTCTTACAGAAAATCGAGTAGCACTTCCCCAAATTGAAAACAACACCAAACAACGATATTAACAATATCAATAACCAATCCCATCTATTCCTAACCTCAACAACATAAGAAAAATTCCGACAATTCAACCAATAGTATAACTAGCAGCAAGCTTGATTTATGATTAAACAACTATAGTTTTACACCACTTTTTCTTTCCAGATTTTTTCAACAACATTAACCACAACATATTAAATTATCCCTACTAATTTTTAGCCACAATACCACTTCAAAATGACCCCATAACAGCTCCACAAGTTCAGCAACTCAAAATTGATTTTCAAATTATTTCTTCATCAATTCTTACTTCCACAACTTAGTTAAGGCACCAATAAGCTTTACCATAACATATCTAAGCCGATACTCACATGTCACAACCATATAATAACATGAAACTACTCCGAACAACCCATAACACCACAACAACTTCCACTCAGTTTCCAGCCCCTACTTCACAAGTTCTTCACCAAACAACCTAGCTATAACTTAGATAAACTCAAATACATGAAGAAGGGAGGATTTCCTTACCTATATCAGATCTTGTAGGGATGAAACAATGGTAGTATCTTTCCCTTGATGACCATCAAATTGCTTCACTTCAGATCCTTTAAGATTGGAGATTACCCTTTAACTTGAATTGAAAGAAGAAGAATATTATTGGTAGCTTCTTAAGGGTTTGGAGTAGAAAAATTTGGGAGAGAATTTCGTGGCTCTCTTTTATGTTTCTACTACTTGGATATTATGAGGAGAGAGGTTTTGATTCAGCTCCTAAAAGGGCCCTCTTGGCTGACCTACACATGTCCATTTAGGTGGACTAATTTGGGCCTTTCCTTTTAGCAAGTAGGTGACACACCTACTTGACACCTGCTTGGTTAATTAATTGGTGTCATATGATGACCTTGTTCACTTAGACACATGTCTTGTTCCTGTTTAATAATCATGACATGTATTAAGTAGCTCAAGCTAGTAGGACGTGTAAGCAAGCAAATTAATTTTATTTGCCTAAAATCTCATTCCTCACATTTAAGTGCATTCGTCAACCTCAACTTAGTCGTGTATATGTTGAATGAAAATACAGGATGTAACAATAGGTATGTCTAATATCGTATAACCTCGAAGATAATCCTGATTTCCAAGACTAGAACAACTAACATACGACAAATCTCAACATACAAAACTACGAGGTGTAACAATAGAATCATATACCAATGATATCAAGAGAGTAAGGAAAGGTAAGCAATTAACATGTCATTTCACATGAACAATTCAGTTTCACGAATAATTATTTCTCGTGAAATATTAAATTATGGAAAGATGACTAAGAATCGAGGTTAAATTACAGATCAAGTTGAAACATGGCTAACATAGCCCACATAACAGCAACCATACCAACCTAAGTGAATTTATGCACCACCTCTACTGTACTAAGGCTCACATGCATACCCCAACAACAATTACATTTTATATGCGCACCTCCAATCGGAGTCTAAAAGGGTAAGCCATAACCTCCCTCAAAGGCCGAGCACGTGCCACGAACCTCAAACCAATACATTTACCTTTTGAGAAGCTTCAATTAGATCCAAATCTATCATTAACGTGTTCTAGATGAGTAAACAAGTCTAACAACACCCATATTGCTATATTTCCCTCAAAACCCCCAAAATGAACCCAAAATATTCAAATGTGAGCCTAAGCACAAAACTAGAATTTTATTTCAAAATTAGTTTACCCATAGCTTGGTTAATATAAATCCAACAGATCAATTCAAAAATCCTAGATCTTGGCAATTAATTTCAAGAAAAACACCCTCTTCAAATTTAGGCCTAAACCCTATATTTTCTGTTACACCCCGCACTTTGTACGTCGATGTCATCGTAACCTATTTAACGTAAGTTGGAAATGTCATGATACACTTACAAGGTTAATTAAGGTTGTTATCAAGTGTTAAGAGAGTACCAAAATGTTTCGAGGTCAAATAAATTAGATAAATTAAGTTCGCCGAAAGTTGGGAAAAGGCAGGCAACATTTCATAAGATGGGCAATATCTCCACGTATATAAAGATTTATTGGATGAGTAACCTAACTAAATTGATGTTAAGAGAGTCTTCATTCCAATGCAATAAACTGTTCGTCGATCGGAGCTTTGTACAAAAAGTTATAAACATTATAAAAATGTGATTCACGGTAGGCAGAACACTGGCATGGTCTGGGAGAAGTCTTGGAAGTGAAGAAAGCTCGAATTGAAGTGTTTCTTGTGGTTGAGGTAAGTACTACCTTCTTATTATTGTTCTTGAGTATATACAAGCTATATAAGGATGGATTGTTTGAGATTTTGTAGAATAAGTTCTTGGAAATCTTGGAGCTATGTTATATTATTGTTAGGCTATTTGTTTGAAGTTATGGGTTGTTATGGGTAGTTAATTCTTGTTGTATGTATTGAGAAGTGAAGGAAGGAGATTTGGAGAAGATTGTTGTGTTGCTATGTGTGTAAGTTTGGCTATAGAAATGATATGAATTCTACGCATGATAGGTGTTCGACAGAATGTCTCAATGAGTTCCTTTTTGAAATATGGGTCTGTTATTGATACTAATCCCTCATTTAATGTAGATAATTATTCATACCACGTACGAGACTCCACAGAACGTAACCAGCTTCATCGACAAGATATGTAGGGATTACTTTCTTCTCCCTTACGACATAATTCTCTTTATAAAAATTACTACAAATATGTCCTAGTAAAGGTTCTATTCTTAGTTGATTAAGAAGATGCTTGAGGCTATTCCATTCCTTGATTGCGTACATATCCGTCCTTTGTTAAGGTTATGTTTTATTTTGATGTTATTCCCTTTACATGCATAAAGAAATGGTTATTCACTTTATGATTGAAAAACTAAAGGTAAGACATCTTCATTTTTATTAATCATAACAAAGTAAAAAAGGTTTATGTGTCCGCATAAGGATAGTCGAGGGTGTAACGACCTTACATTACCCGACGAGTTGATAAGACCTTCATAGGTTTGGTATGGCTCTTATACGCATATATTATGTAATTATATTGCCCACAGAGGCATAAGGTGTTATACACGTGGCTATACAGATATGATACTGATGATGTTGCCCACAGAGGCCTACGACGTTAAATATGTGATCTATTATATAAAGAGTACTATCCACAGAGGCCTATGGAATTATATACACTATTGAATATCTATACATGCAGGTTGGTTTAGTGTGACACTTACGAGTTTCGGGTGGTATCTCTGGTCTTCTTGATTTGTTTTTGCTTCATTTACAGTTTATTATGCCCTATATATTCAGTACATCTTTCATACTGATGCCCCTTCTAGGGCACTGTGTTCATAACCGTAGGTACAGATAGGCAAGGCGGTATTCCTCCTCATTAGGTTTCTTGTTTCGGCATTGATCGTCGTAATCCCCTCATCAAAGTTGCTAGACAGGAGTCGATAGGTATTGTGGTACATATTTCTAGTATTTTGGGTATGGCGAGGCCCTACCAACCTGTGTTGTACTATACCACTCTTAGAGGTTTGCAAACTAGTATATAGTATGTGTATGTATGTTGCGGCCTTGTCATCCCTCTTGTAGTGATGATACTCCTCTTGTGGCCTTGTCAGTCCAGGTTAGTTGTATATATATTGTGTTGGGGCTCTTCTGCCTATAGGTTGTCATACATCCTTGTCGTGTTATGGTTATTGGGAGGCCTTGTCAGCGTAGAAATAGTATTATAGGTTCCAGATACTATAGTTGATTTGCTCAGGCCTTCGGATGCTGGGTATTGGCCACACCCCCAAGGTTGGGGTGTGTCAAACTTGGTATCAGAGTAGGACTGTCCTAAGGAGTCTACAAGTCGTGTCTAGTAGAGTCTTGTTTATGGGTGTGTTGTGCACCACACTTATAAACAGGAGGCTACATGGCATTTATGGATGATTTCTATTTTTTCATTTCATAGATCGTGCAGTAGATCTGAGTTGTAAGAATTCGAGTCTAACTCGTGCTTTATATAGTTAGGATATTCTCAGCTACTAGAAAGACTTCGTCCAGTTCGTATTTGTGACAACTAAATGAAAGCCCCTAATAGGTTATTGATACGACAGAGGTGTGAGTGTTATACTACCGTCTTAGAGTATGAACATTTGAGATACGGTGGAGATAATGAACGTCTAGAAAGGTAAGTCGCTGATTTTTTATGCAAGAAAAGAAAGAAGCGGAAGGTGAAGAGTACTTGAATACAAGAGGTTATAAGGAAATTGATATTCTGATGGGATAATGTAAGTATTGTTACCCTACTTTGCATAATGGTAGAACCTCAACGAGAAGAACCTATAGAGATCTCGGTACTTAGTAATGGGTAGAATAATCCTTAGTATGGGCAGTATGGGAAGATAATACAATCGTGTCAAAGCCACTCCTTTGGACCATGTATACCTGACGTACCTAGAAATTGTGAAACGAATACGAATTTTACATAATCTTGACGCTCTGAGGGACAAGTATTGAATTCCTTATATGTAAGGTAATTGTTTTCCTCAGAAAAACTTTTGTCTGAAGTAAGCAGAGATAGTAAGTGCCTTGGAGATAAGGCCAATTAAAGAAGACAAAGTTATAAACAATGGAATGTTTATTTGAACTAATATAATAAATGATGTGGATAGCAAAGGAATGGTACCAACATAGGTGGGACACCTGAGTAAATATGAAAAGTGACTGAGAGTCATACAATAAAGCATGGTAATGATACATAGTAAGTAGTTAAGTAAACTAAAGACAAGGAGAAGTAAATGTTAAGTTGTGAAAATGAATGTGCTACGAGACTAAGTACCTACTATGAGATTCAAACAGACACATGTTAATGAAATATATCGATCATACGATCTAGCCTTCTGAATTAGGGAGTATCGATATTGGATAGCTCCCTTGGTGAAGTGGAATACAAGTCATAGATTTGAAATTTGCAAGGTAAGTAATTAGACAGTAAAAGTATAAAAGGAGGTGACCTTCAAAGGATATTAGGAAAGGAGTCCCTAAAGACTAACGTGGTTGGAAGATAAAGAGGGGTTTTTTGAGAATCGAGTATGTCAGTTATAAAAACGTAATCTTCTATCCATGTAAATGATTCAATAGTCCCTAGTAAGGAGAAATTGTGCTGGAACAAATGGTAAGTTGTTAAAAGATCGCGGAATTCTGGAAGGTATTGAGGTGGCAATGTGACTATCTAGAAAGGAGAAATTCTGAGCTTAAATGAGTGGCTTTCCTCCCATAAGGGAGATAATGCGACACAAGAATTGACATAGTCCCACATGGTGGTTTAGTAAGTGGATAAGGGAGTTACAATGAAGAACTTCAAAATAAATAAGATTATGCTATGCAAATTTCTGCGGATATATAAGACTATCAACGGTATGTAAGCATCAATGCTAATGAGTAAATGGTTGAAACCTTTTGATTAAAAGAATTAAGTAACATTATGAGCCGCCAGCCCCATGGGGCTCAGAAAAGAAAAAGTACAAGGAATTAAACAATGGTAAGAGTCACTAAATATATAAGACTCAGAAGAGAAGAGCATGGTCCGTAAGCGAAGATAAAGGTATATAAGCCTAAAAAGGGTATTTGGAATTAATGAATGAAAATGGGTAAGTTGAGTTAAGATGAAAGATGGTGTATGAAAAGAAGGCTAGCCATGAAGCCGGAAGAGTCATTAATCGATACAAAATTTTACAGTATAGAATGGTCTAAGAGCCTGAAAATTTAACCTCACCAGTAAGCGATCACACCTCAAGAAATAATTTATATGGAAAATAACGACACAAAAAGGGATAGCATAAGGTAAATCAAGATAAGGGGATGAGAAACTTTGAAGGGAACGCAAGCAATTAAGAAAGTACTCAGAACTAGTGCTGATAAAGCAAAATCGGATCTGAAAGTAAAGAGGATAATGACAAGCAGTTAAGAGTGCCCAAGATCCTATAAGGATATACGATTACGGGATTGCTAAAAAGTATATTGTTAAGAGATGTTAGTTAAGAAGTGAAAAAGGAGGAATTACTCCAAATACAATGGTTTAAGTATAGGTATATATCTAATAAGGAGTATGTCAATATCCACTGTTTGATATGTGTATTGATTAAAGGACCAAGGTTATAACCCAGAGTGGAATTAAAGGTCAAAGTATATAAGAAACTCCTGGGCGATAAAGGTTGAAACAAATCAATGTATTGCGATGCACATACTCAGAATAAATGAAGGAATGAGGCCGATTACGCTTAGGAACAGTTGGGAAAGATAAGGAAAGTTTTGAACCTATAATTCAGGACCATCAACAATGAGCATGCATTAGAAGTATGACGTGATATTCTAAGGTGATAGTAGCTAAAAACTGAGATAAATTTCTCTTAATTATGGTAAAGACGCCCTCCAAGACATGTTGCAATGATATAGAGATCTATTAGTCTTTCTGAAAGAGAGTAATACTTTTTTGGAATAAAAAAGGGAATAAAGGTGAGCCCAAATGATATAGCAGAATGAGGCCCCTCTTCAGAGATAAACGGTTCAGAAGTGAGAATTACTAAGCAAAACTTCAGCAATTAACAAGTTTAAGGGTTCAATTTCAAGGCTTTACTAATAAGGTTGTGATGCAGAAGGTAGCAGTGTCACCCTTATGGAAAGGGTAAAAGAGTAACAATATGAGAATGTAGAGTCACTACTATCGAAAAGGAACGTCCCATTGCAAAAGAAGACAATATTCACGTTAAAGGGAAACATAGTTCTTCGGTACCCAGGTAAATTGTATGTCCTGGATTTAATGGGTTCCCGAAGCAAAACTTGAGCGGAGGTGCATTATTCCCGCTATCCTATTTCACTTAGTTCGACAAAGGTGTACCAGGATCCTAAAGACAGGAAATAATGTAATAATGTGAAGATGAGGATTATTGAGTTTTCACATAATGACCTAATAGTCAACAAGTAAGGATAGAGTATCTAAGCCCAGAGGACCAATACAGAGAACAGAATCCCCGACGAAGGAATAGCAAGATTGTTCAAGGTAAACATTCAGTATGAGTTACCCCGCTCTTATTAGAAATGCTACCCAGATGATTGATTGTCGGCAGATTTATAAGATTGACACATTTCTCACCAGGATGAGCTATTCGTACAACCAAGGATCATACAAGCAATACATATATATGAAATAAGATTATACTATTTTAGGACATTCCAACGTCTATTATCTCAGCTAAAAGAGCTAAGTTATAGTAAACTTTCGGAGTGTCTTTCAACAAAATTGGGAGCATGGACAAATCATGTTATAATTTTATCCTAGATAAGTCACTAAACTGAAGGCATGAAATAGACGTTTGGTGACATATTGCCGGCATGTGCATTAGATCTTAAAGGAGAGTGGGCAAAGAGTTATGTATCCTAGACATTATCATCTTATCATCTAGCCAGATCCTTATGAGACCTTGTATGGCTTGGAATACAAATCCTGCATTAATTGATTCGATGTGGAAAAGAATAAGTTGATTAAGCCAATGTTAATCCACCAGGCTGTAAAGGAAATAATATATTAAACAACTAAAGGTTAAGCTGATTGGGGAGGAAGGAACTAAAAGAAAATGGACACCTTGCATTCCAAAAAATAAGGTGAGATGGTGAAATTAGCAAAAAATGGTAGAAAAAGTGAAGTGTTAAGATTAAATATGAAACACGAGTTAGCCGTGTAAAGCTAAGTAGGATAGTGCAACATGAATTGTGGCTTAGTAGAAGAAAAAGGACGAAAGCGAGCAAGTGTTAGGTATATCAAGGGGTGTAAATATATTCATACTTTAGAATTTCAAGAGATCATGTTCTAATGTGTTACGCCAATTTAAAGGATAGCGTTCATGACTGGGTGCCCTTGTAAGTATTGCCCCTGAGAAGTCAAATGAGAGTGGATCCGAAAAGCAATTTTGGCCCCAGATACATCAGACCATATGAAAATATTCAGATAACAATTAGGTGCCCTATGAGCTTAAGATATCTTCAGATTTCAAGGAAGTTTAATCATTTTTCCCTATATTTGCATTACAGAAATAGATAGATGGTCCACTTCATACAACTCTAGTAAAAAATGTTCATGGTACAAGTAATTTGTCTTAAAAAAATATATCTTAGTTGTTGTTCTATATTGTCGAGCCCACAAATTAAGGACTAAAGAGATAACCTCCGAAGACATGAAGACTAAATACCCTTATTTAATCAAGCTACAACATTATAATGGTACTCGTGCGATACGACTCTCTTATTTCTATTCTCTTGGCTGAGCTTATCTTGTATATCTTATTTAGGTAATGATCTTGAGACTTGCATGGCAGCCCAGAGTTATGGCAATTGAGGTGAGTTATGGTTAACTCTTTGATTTTTGAGTAGATATATGGTCGCGGGAGGTCAGTATTATTGTGTTTTGATTGATTGTGGACCTGAGTGACATTGGATATGTGTTTGGGCTACTTGATAGGTTTCGGATAATCCTGTTTATAGAGGAAACTCTGCCAAAATTTTCAGAGAAATCGAAGAGTTTGAATCTTAAGTTATAGTACACCCACATTCGAGGACGAATGTTCTTAAGGGGGAAGAATGTTACACCCCACACTTTGTATATCGACGTCGTCGTAAGCTAGATAATGTAATCCTGAAAGGTAATGATACCATTATAAGGTTAATGAAGGTTGTTATAAAGTGTTAGGAGAGTACCAAAAGGTTTCGAGTTCAAATGAATCAAATAAATTAAGTTCATCAAAAGTCGGGAAAATGAAGGCAGAAATTCAGACTAGATTTTAGGCCCAATGTGGCATGGGAATATCTCCATATATATAAGGATTTATGGGATGTGTAACCTATAAATTCAAGTTCAGAGAGTCTGCGTTCTAATGTAATAATATGTTCATCTATCGGAGCTCTGTACAAAACATTATGAATGTTTTACGAAAGCACTACAGGGCAGGCGGAACACTGGCAAGGTCTATGACCCAACCTATGATTTGCAAGCATGGTTTGTGGTTCGCAGACCTTGCTACGGCCCATGTCGGTGCCAACTTTCCTCCCCTATAAATAAAAGCCCCTTCGACCCCATACTCATTTCACTTCATTTTCTCAACCCTAGACAACCATAAACTCTCTCCAAATGCTCTCACATGAGTTAAGTCCAAATCAAAGAGGAAACCAATCAAATCCATCATAAGGGATCTTGTGTGTATCGCTAGATCATGTTTCTCCTTGTTGTGTTGATTTTTGGAGAAGTTTTGGAAGTGAAGCAAGCTGGGAATTGAAGTGTTTTTTGTGGTTGAGGTAAGTACTACCTTATTCTTGTTGTTCTTGAGAATATACAAGCTATATCAGGATGGATTGTATTAGATTTGTAGAATAAGTTCTTGGAAATCTTGGAGCTATGTTGTGTTGTTGTTAGCCATTTTTTTGAACCTATGGGTTGGTATAGGTAGTTAATTCTTGTTGTATGTATTGAGAAGTGAAGGAGGGAGATTTAGAGAAGATCGTTGTGTTTCTACGTGTGTAAATTTGGCTATAGAAATCATATGATTTCTACGCATGATAGGTGTTCGATAGAATGTCTCAATGAGCCCCTTTTTGAAATATGGGTCCGTTATTGATACCAATCCCTCATTTAATGTATATAATCATTCATACCACATACGAGACTATGCAGAACGTAACTAGCTTCATCGACAAGGTATGTATAGATTACTATCTTCTCCCTTACGGCATGATCCTCTTTATAACAATCACTACAAACATGTCCTAGTAAAAACTCTATTCTTAGTTGACTAAGAAGACTCTTGAGGTTATTCCGTTCCTTGATTGCGGACATATTCGTCCTTTGTAAAGGTTATGTTTCATATTAATGTTATTCCCTTTCCATGGGTAAAGCAATGGTTATTCATTTTATGATTGAAAAACTAAAGGTAAGAAGTCTTATTTCTTATTGATCGTAATAAAGTAAAAAAGGTTTATGTGTCCGCATAAGGATAGTCGAAGGTGTAATGACCTTACATCACCAGACGAGTTGATAAGACCTTCATAGACTTGGTATGGCTCTTATACACATATATTATGTAATTATATTGCCCACAGAGGCATATGTCGTTATACACATGGCTATACATATTTGATGCTGATGATGTTGCCCACAAAGGCCTACGACATTAAATACGAGATCTATTATTTAAAGAGTATTGCCCACAGAGGCATATGTCATTATATACGCGATTGAATATCTATACATACATGCCTGTTGATCTAGTCTCCTTGATTTGTTGTTGCTTCATTTATAGTTGATTATGCCCTATATATTCAGTACATCTTTCGTATTAATGTCCCTTCTAGGGCACTGTGTTCCTGCCTGCAGGTCTGTATAGGCAGGGTGGCGTTCCTCCTTATTAGGTTGCCTATTTCAGCTCTGATCATCTCACTCCCATCTATCGGAGTTGCTAAACAAGAGTCGATAGGTACTGTGGTACATATTTATAGTATTTTGGGTATGGTGGGGCCCTGTCTTTTTTGTTGTACTATACTACTCTTAGAGGCTTGCAGACTAGTTTATAGTATGTGTATGTATGTCGTGGCCTTGTTTGCCCTTCTTGTAGTGATGGTACTCCTCTTGTGTCCTTGTCGGCCCTGGTTATCTGTATATATATTGTGTTGGGACTCTTCTACCTGCAGGTTGTCATACATCCTTGTCGTATTACAGGTTCCATATACTACAGTTGATTCGCTCACGCCTTCGGGTGCTGGGTGTCGGCCACACCCCCCAAGATTGGGGTGTGATATTTTCTACCCAAAATCATAATTTTAACTACAAATAAATGGAAGTAATCAATGTTAATTAAAGGTTTCAAGGTTAGAATTTTACCCCCAATAAATAACCATCAAGAATCCCCTTGATTTCTCTGAAACCGAGCTCTAGAAGTTGAGTTATGAATATAATGAGGTCTAAGTTTGATTTGGGAAATAAATGCACCTCTACAGTGCTTCTACTCATCGCGGTCGCGAGGCCCATCCCTGCAATCGTGATGACTGAACCCAACCCGGCCTAGAAATACTGCTCAATCGTGACCCGCCCTTCCTTCCTTCTCCGTGATCGCGAGAGCCTCTATGCGATAGCGAAAAGGAAAACCGCAACAGCTAAAACCATATTTTCTAGTTTCTCCAATTTTTGATTCGACACTCTAAACTTATCCGGGACCCTCCGAATGCAAACCTAATATGCTACCTGAGTATAATCGATGCTACGAACTTGCTCGCGCACTTGAAACACCAATCCGATATCATTAAGACACGGATTTTTACAAAATCCTCATAATTTTCTCACAATTCAAAATTAGAAAAGCAAAGCCCCAAAACGTTCCTGAATTCCTCAAGACCTGAACCAAATACTCGACTAAGTCATAAATTACGTTCCGGACCTAATGGAATCGACAAAACTCAATTATGAACATGGTTACCCAAAAGTCAACTTCTAGTCAAACCTTATCATTTCAAAATTAAAAGAACTTCTCACTTAGGATTTTTTTCTGCAATGAACCCGATTTACCTCGGGAAGTGCACCACCCCTCCCCACAAGCTATAGACACCAAAATAAGACCAGGGGAAGAATGTTTTAGGGATATTAGGCTGAAAAGTACTAAACGACCAAACGAGTCGTTACATAAGATACCAATCAACAATCATTCATCCTCGAAGGAAAAATGAAAGGATGGGGGAAAGGGTATCTAGACTATTGAACAACTGAGGATACCTACTCCGTATATTCGCCTCAGTTTCCCAAGTGGCCTCCTCGATCGGACGGTGCTTCTATTGCACCTTCACTAAAGCGATATCTGTGGACCTCAACTTCTTAGCCTGCTTGTCCAAAATAGCCACAGGCTCTTCCTCAAATGCCAGATTCTGATCAAACAACACAGAGTCCCAGTGGATAATGTAGGACCCATCACAATGGTACTTCTTCAACATAGAGATGTGAAACACATGATGAACACCCGATAAACCCGGTGGCAAAGACAACTCATAAGCTACATCACAACACGCCGAATGATCTCAAATGGTCCAATATTCCTCGGACTAAACTTGTCTTTCTTCCTAAACCTCATCACGTCCTTCATAGGCGAGACCTTTAATAGAACCTGATCACTTACCATGAACTCTATATCGTGAACCTTCCGATTTGTATACTCCTTCTGTCTACTCTAAGCTGCTAGGAGCGTCTCCTGAATCAACTTCACTTTATCCAAGGAACCTCTTAATAAATCTGTACCCCACGGCCTCACCTCAAAAGCATCGAACCAACTAATCAGAGATCGACATCTCCTACCATACAAAGCTTTGAATGGCGCCATCTCAATACTCCAATTATAACAGTTGTTGTAGGAGAACTCTGCTAAGGGAAAAAACTGGTCCCAATGACGACCAAAGTCGATTACACATATCCGCAACATATCCTCGAGAACCTTAATTATCCGTTCGAACTGACCATCCATCTGAGGGTGAAATGTCGTACTGAGATCCAACTGAGTCCCAGTTTCTTTCTACAAGGTCCTCCAAAAATGAGAGGTGGACTAAGTGCCTCAGTCTGAAATAATACAGACAGGCACTCTATGCAACCGCACAATCTCTCGAATATAGATCTTTGCCAACTTCTCTTAATTGTAAGTAGTCTGAACCAGTATGAAGTACATGAACTTAGTCAATTTGTCCATGATAACCCAAATAACATCAAAATTGCCTAAAGTCTTCGACAACCCTATCACGAAATACATAGCAATCCGCTCTCATTTCCACTCAAGTATAGGCATCATTTGAGTTACACACCCCAGTTTCTAATGTTCATACTTAACCTACTGATAATTCAAATACTGAGATACAAACTCCATTATGTACCTCTTCATCCGACACCACCAATAATAATGCCTCAAATCACGATAGATCTTCGTAGAACTAGGCTGGATAGAATATCTAGAGCCACGAGCCTCCTCCATAATCAATATAGTCAAACAACTAACCCAAAGAACACAAACTCACCCCTTAATCCTCAAAACTCCTTCATCATCAAGAATCACCTCCATAGCTTTCCCCTTCGACACCTTGTCCCAAATCTTGCACAACTTGGCATCCTCAAACTATTGATCCTTAATTTGCTCCAAAAGCGACGACCTCGCCTCAACACAAGCCAGAACCTTGCTCGATTCCAAAATATCAAGTCTCACCATACTGTTTGCTAAATACTGAACCTCCATAGCCAAAGGACGCTACTCCACAATCAAATGAGTTAAGTTACCCATACTCACTACCTTTCCTCTCAACGCATCCGCTACCACATTAGCCTTGCCCTAATGATAAAGAATGGTAATTTCATAATCCTTGAGCGACTTCATCCATCAATGTTGCCTCGAATTCAAATCCCTCTGATTGAACACATATTGAAGACTACGATGGTCACCTCACAATGGACACCATACAAATAATGCCTCAAAATCTTTAAAGCAAAGAATATCACCGCCAACTTCAAATCATGAGTGGGGTAGTTCTTCTCATGTACCTTTAACTGCCTTGACGTATACGCTATCGCCTTACATTCTTGCATCAACACACAACCTAGATCTATTCGTGAAGCATCACAATAGATTGTGAAATCCTTCCCTTCCACATATATAAAGGTAAAATCTGGGCTGAGGTCAATAAAAACTTGAGCTTTTGGAAGCTCTCCTTGCACTCATCCGATTACGAAAAAGGCACATTCTTTTGGTTTTTGACTTTGTCATATGGGAAGCACTAGATGAATAATCATTTATGAACCACTGATAATAACTCACGAGACCTATGAAACTCTGAATCTCAGTCGCCGAAGTAGGCCTGACACAAACTTGAACTGCCTCAATCTTCTTAGAATCTATCATAATACCATCCTTCGACACCGCATGCCCCAAAAATGTCATCGAGCTCAGCCAGAACTCACACTTAGAAAACTTGACATACAGATTTTTCTCCTTCAATAACCCAAGCACGATCCTAAAATTCTCCTCATGATCCTCTCTACTATGAAAATAAATCAAGATGTCATCTATGAAGAAAATGATGAAGGAATCCAAATAAGGCGTGGAAACTCCATTTATCAAATCCATAAAAGTTGCAGGAGCGTTGGTAAGCCCAAATGACATAACCAAGAACTCATGTGGCCATAGCGAACCCTGAAAGCTGTCTTCAGAATATCCCCACTCTAATCTTCAACTGATGATAACCCAATCTCAAATCGATCTTAGAAAAGACCAATGCACTCGAAGTTGATCAAACAAGTTATCAATGCGGGGTATTGAATACTTGTTCATGATTGTAACCTTGTCCAAATGCTGATAATCAACACATCTGCATAGATTCATCACTCCTCTTCACAAATAACACGGGAGCACTCCAAAGAGAAACACTAGTCTAATGAATCCCTTGCTTAACAAGTCCTGTAATTGCTCCTTCAACTCTCTCAACTTCCCTGGAGCCATCCGATACAACAAAATAAAAATAGGCTAAGTGCTTGGCTCTAAAACAATATAGAAATCAATATCCTGATCATGTGGCATACTAGAAAAATCTATCAAAAAAACATTTGAAAACTCTCTCACCACCGGCATCGACTCTAGTGATTGACTATCTATGCTAGTATCCCGAATATGAGTCAAATACGCCAAACATCCTTTATTCACCAACTTTGTTTCTAGAAGAAATGATATAATCTTCTTAGGTACAGGGCTAGGAGTAGTATTCACCTATAACCTCGAAATACCCAGCATAGATGGAGTGACTGTCTTAGCGTGATAATCCAAAATCACATGATATAGAGATCGCTAGTCCATACCCAGTATAATGAAAAAATCCACCATATAAAGAATAACCAAATCCACCAAATTGTCATACCCCATAAAAGTAACCACACAATATCTATAGACTCGATCCACTACTACAAAATCACCAACATGAGCAGAGACACGAATAGACACATCAAGTAAATGACAAAGCATATCGAAACCCGTAGAAAAATAAGCAGACACATAGGAGAAAGTAGATCCCAGATCAAATAAGACTAAAGTTGACTGATGACAAACCAAATTAATACATGTGATGAAAGCACCAGAAGCCTCGACCTCTGTTCTACTAGTAAAAACATAACAATGGGCACATTTACCTCGGACTGTGTGTCTCCACACCCACCACGGCCTACCTAAGATTCACCTCTCACTTATTAAGAACTGCCCCTACCTGAATGGTGAACACTTATGCCAGACTATGAACCTTCTTTACCAGAATGCATGTCTCCTCTAGCTGGTGGTGCTGGGGGCCAAGATGCGTGAGATCGGGAGCTCTGCTGGATTCTACTCTATCTAAGTCTGGGCACTCTATCGTGAAATACCTTGGGTCCCCACACTCATAGAAAGTCTTGGTCGACATAGGCTGCTGAACTAATACTGAAGAACCATAATACCTACCACGATCCAAGTATTGAGAATAAGAACCTTGGGAAGTCTGCCCGAAATTGTACCCATTGTGCCATGAAGAACCACCTGCTAAAATCTAAAGTGCAGACCGGATGGGGTGACTGGAGTAATGATGATGACCCCTTTCATAATGTCCCCCACATCTATATAAACCACCAAAGCTGCCAAATCTGCGGGATCTTTTCTCACCACCTCTACTATGCACCTGAACACTCACTAACTCAAGCTCCTTGGCATGGTCTACCACTTCTTGAAATGAAGCCCCAGAAGATACAACCTGTAAGGTCTCCAATCAAAGCAGAAGGGTCAAACCCTTCACAAACCATCTCACCCTCTCAGCCTCAATGGAGAGAAACGACACTGCATAACATGCTAAGGCATGGAATCTGGCCTCATCACTGCGACAGACAAACCCCTCTACTCCAAAGTCGATAACTCATCTCTCCTCCTATCTTTCAAGATACGAGGAACGTACTTCTCCATAAATACCTAATAAAACTAAGTCCAAGTCAAAGGTGGCGATCCAGCTGGCCAATACTCCATATAAGACCTCCACCACTGCTTGGCATCCCTAATTAACTAAAAAGTAATATAGTCAACTATGTGCGACTCTGCCACTCTAACTTGTAAAGCCTCTTATGAACTCATGCGCATCCTCCTCGAGAGTACCATAGAACCATGGTGGGAACATCTTGGTGAACCTCTAAAATAATCTCCGCTCCTTATTTGACATCGCTAGTTCAACAAAAGGCCGAAAAGCAAAATAAACCAATGGAATTATATCAATGCGGGGAGCCACAACGACAACTAGTTGTGCCCTCAGAGTACAAATCCTTGAGCAACAATAGCATTGGAAGTCTGAGCTCCCACCTTAGTCTGAGATCATTTGGAATAACCGGAATCATGCCACCTGGGCTAGACAATCAAAGTATCCCAATATGCAAAACACAACCTCTTGAAGGTCAGGGGTAGAACCAAACCACGACTGTGCATGTGCGAGTCCAACTTACATAGTCGGCATTACCTCCTCCTCCAAAATGTCCTCAAGATCCGGAGTCACATCTTTGATAGGATCCTGAGGAGGTGCTGGTGCTCGGCCCCTACCTGGTATAGTTGTAGAGCCTCTGGACCTACCACGCCCTCTGCCACATCCCATGCCTCATCTATCGGCAGTTACCCCTAGCAACGGGTATGAGTGCAGGTGTAGGTGCAGCTGCAGGCTCCTGGCCTTCGATAGAAGTCGACCGCATCCTCACCATATGTGAGAGAATAGATTAACAAGGTTAAGATACCAATCTGATCAAGCTTGCATGAAAAAATGAACTAGATACCAATTGGAATGAACTAGCATGAAAAGAGTGAAAGAAATTATGTTTTCCTAAATGTCCCATAACTTTTTGAGGATGGGTACGGACGTATATGTACTAATCCGCAAGACTCTACTAGATATTGCTCTTGTAATCATTAGATCGATGAACCTAGGAGCTATAATATCAACTTGTTATGATCCTAATCACGGTCATGATGGCACCTACACTTAACCCACCAGTAGGCAAACCGTCCCCTATTTCAATAAGTAAAATTTAAAAGAAAAGTAGAAATAGTAATGCACCAATTATCTTGAATCTCAAAATACCTTAACTACTAATAAGTCATCCCAAACATATTCCAAAATCTGATTTGAATAGTACAAGAGCTCTAAAATAAATAAGTCAGGAATACATACCCCATAGGGAGAAATAGCAGTCTGTGAGTCAATACAGCAAGTAAGGATAAGATGAGGGTTTTAGGGACCATGGACAGCCGAGTATCTAACAATGAAAGCCTTGAATTTACCACCTCGTGATCAGCCATGAGGTTTGGAGCTGGATCCTGGAATAGTATATGCAGAAAAATGTAGCAAGTGTAGTATGAGTACAACACTAGTACTCGTAAGCATCATAGGCCAACATAGAAGAAAACAAGCATAAAAGATATAAAAGTTGACAGACTACGCAAGTGAAGAAAAATCATTTACATCACAGTTTAAACACGTTCAAATTCATTATGATTCATAAAGCTTAAGCCTTCCTTCATAAGACCGCCCTGAAGTCCATTAGACTATAAACAACTTAGAACCCCATGTCTTAATCAATTTAGACATAAAGATTCAACCTTTTTGTATCTACAAGTCCAAAGCTTAAGTCTTTTCATCAAATTAGTTACATATAAGTCACTAAACCATATAGTGAATAAGAATGGGATGAATGCAGATAATATGCAATGCAACTGGCAAGTATTAAACTTGGTATACACATATTAAGGGCTTTGACATATAGTCATGATCCAAGAGGGACTCGTGAGGTCCATATACCACTAACTACCATCCGATATATATCCCCAGACATGGTTGAGAATCATCTCATGATAACATAAATCCCCATATCAATCATAACATAGCATCCAGAATCATTTCCCTTCGAGCTGCAAAGCATCATTCTCACCTCTTTTTTCGGCCTCATCAGACTATTTCATACCTCATTCAAAGATTCACCTCAACCACGTGTATGTATGAATGAATGGAGCATGCATAGAATCGTATACCAATGATATCAAGAGAGTACATAAAGGTAAGAAATTATCATGTCGTTTCACATTAACAATTCAGTTTCAAGAATAGTTATTTCTCATGAAATCATCAATTACAGAAGGATGACTAAGAATCGAAGTTAAATTACAGGTCAAGTTCAAACATGTCTAACATTGCCCACATAGCAGCAACCATACCAATCTAAGTGGATTTATGCACAACCTCTAATGCCCGAAGGCTCATATGTATACCCCGACAACAATTACATTCTATATGCGCACCTCTAATCGAAGTCTAAAAGGATAATCCATAACCTACCTCAAAGGTCGAGCACGTGCCACGAACCTCTAGCTAACACCTTTCCATTTTTATAAGATTCAATTTGATCCAAATCTATCATTAACGCGTTTTAGATGGGTAAACGAGTCTATTAACGCCCATACTGCTATATTTCCCCGAAAACTCCAAAATGAGCCTAATATATTCAAACCCGAGCCTCAAGGGCAAAACTCAAATTTTATTTCAAAATTGGTTTGCCTATAGTTTGATTAGTCTAAATCCAAAAGATCAATTCAAAAATCCTAGATCTTGGCATTCAATTTCATGAAAACACCCTCTTAAGATTTTGAGCTAAACCCTAGATTTTATACCCAAAATTATGATTTACACTACAAATATATGGAAGCAATCAATGTTAAATAAATGATTTAAGGTTAGAATCTTACCCCCAAAAAATAACCTTGAAGAATATCCTAGATTTCCCCTAAAATCGAGCTCTTGAAGTTGAGTTATGGAAAAAATGAGGTCTAAGTTCGATTTGGGAAATAAATGCATTGCTACAGTGCTTCTACTCATCGTGGGGGCGCAAGGCCCTTCCCCGCGATCGGGATGACTGAACTCGACCTGGCCTAGAAATACTCTGTACGGTCGCAACTCGACCCATCACGATCGTTACCCGCCCTTCCTTCCTTCTCCTCTATCGCGAGAGACTCTCCGCGATAGTGAAGAAGGAAACCAACAACAACTGAAACTAGATTTTTTGGTTTCTCTAATTTTTTATCCAACACTCAAAACTCATATGAGACCCTCTGAACGCATATCAAATATGCTACCATGAGTTTAATCAATGCTATGAACGTGTGTTGACACCTAATGTTTATCCTCCAATACTTTTATTTAATTATTCAAAGATCATGAGTCATAAATGGAGTGAAATATGCATTCTTACAAGATAAAAATGATTTTATAAAATTATCCTAGTGATATTTTGCCATTGTATTTGGTAAAATATTATCAAGTATATTATTGTATATCATTTGCATATTTTTGAAACATATTTATCAATTTTTTAAATTAATGAGGACAATTATCTAATTAATTGTCTAAATTAATTGTCATTTAATTGATTAATATTTTACTCCATGAAATTAGGAAATTGATTAATTAAAATAGAGTGTCAAATAGCATCTCAATTTTATATTTCAATTTTATTTTTAATTTAAAAGATTTTACATTTTTATGGATTTGTTTAAAGGCTTATTTCAATTTTAGCATTAATTGATTTTTAATGGGTCAATTCGGCCACAATTGAAATCAAAATGACCATTTGTTAAACCTTGTTCCCACATTTGAAAAATTATCCCCACACACCCCCAACCATTTTATTTCCCCAACTTTAGGCCTCATTTTCCTTTTTAAATCGGCCAGGTCCAGTCCTTTTAGACCAGACCCGGCCCAAAGTTCATTTTAATCAGTGAAATAGGGCAAAAGCCCAAAGTCACTTTCACTTCGCCCAAAAGGGAAAAGCCTAAGCACCTCTTACCTCACTCTATGTATCTCTCTCATCGATGCTCATTGCCAAAAATGGTAATATTTCAGGCGAAGACTGTCTTTTGGCTCTTACCCAACCCCACTGTATTACATCCATTGGCAAGGTAAACCCTCCCCCTCTCGCTTCAATTTTGAGCTTCTCTCAATGGGTTTTGTCTCAATGAGACTAAAAAGCACGATTTCTCATTGGTTGAGACTTTTTTTCTTCTCAAATTTAAATCTAAATTCGTCAAAAAACCATTCTCCCACACCGATTTCAAGATGAAACTTTGGGGATTTAGGGTTATATATAAAGAACCCCATGTTTCAATATTAAACAAGTTCGAAACCCATAGATTTTGAACATAAGTCTCATATTTTGAGCAAATCGAAACCCTAGAATATTTTTCTAAGGTTTTCATAGTCTAAAGCTTTTTCTTTTAATTTTTCTGTGGGTACTCTGAGTTTGTTGTGGGATTTGGAGAAGGGTTTCCACTCCGAATTCTCGACTAAGGCTTCACTTAAGAGTGGGTTTTCTCTCACTCTCTTACATACTCGTGGGCATGGTGGACCCACACCTTCTCCTCCGCTTGCGACTGCTTGAGCTAATTGGTCTTGATGGGTAAATTCCATTTTTCATCGCGTTCAGGAGCTATGAAGGCCCATTCATGGGTGAAAGTTGCCAAAAAATAGATTTTTATTTATTCAGAAAAAACTGGTGGGCAGGTATACCCACCATCCCAACCCATCTCCCTTTCATTATTTATATTTTTGTTGATTATATGTTGTAAATTTAACACTATTGGAACCCTAGGTTAGAAATTAATTGAGATAGTTTTAGATGTGATATCTGTGTCGCTAGAATGAATAGTCTCACTCGTTTGTATTTTGGCACTGAGATTAATTAAAAATGATGAATTTTATTTTAACTTGATTCCGCCTTCTCGGTTGTTTCTACTGTTTTCTTTTATAAATCAGTTTTCAATAAAAGATGTCAAAAATTGCAAAACAGCTTTGTTTTCTTAAATTTAAAAAATCGTGTTTTATGTTACCTTGAATTTTTTTCGAAAAAGAAAAGAGGGAAAAATAAAAGGTTTTAATAAATAGTTCATTTTTTTGTGAACAAGTTTAAACTACTTTCCTTAAATAGTTTAGCAATAATAACAATTCTTATAATTAGAGTTTGAAAAAAGGGAATAATGGATGAATGGTTGACCTTCTTTTAATTTAAAAGGGCTCATTTTCATAAGTTATAGGATTTTTCTAAATCTTTCTCTTTTATAAAAATTGAAACAAATATTCTACTATCTTTTATACCAAAAGAAAAAAAACAAAGGAGTATTTTACAAAAAGAAATGTTTTTACTTTAAGAATGTGTGTGAAAAGCTCTATTTTGGCGGAAGATGATTTTGAATGAAAAATGTATTTATAATATTTTAAACATTTTAAAGAAAATATAGCAAGTCTTTTATTTTAAAACCTAAAGGTCAACCACATTCTGCAGATTCTTAATACCGGAGTGCCTAACACCTTCTCCGAGGAATCACCTGAACCCTTAGCTCGAACTCTTGTTACTTAGGATTTTTCATTTAACAAAAAAGTTAAAAAAATATTTTTACTAGGTTTTCCTAATTTTCCTTATAAATTAGGTGGCAACTCTAAAAAAATAAAAATAATCCAAGAGTCCACAAGTTATGAACTAGCCTTTATGCCCCGCGTAAAGGTGAACCATAATAGATGGCGACTCCGTTGTGGATATTTCAATTAGGTTCTAACCATAAGGGTTCCAATAAATGAATTTGCTATATTTGCTTAATTGTTTACTTTATTGCAAATATGATTGTTATTCATGGATATCATTTTCTGCCAAATGGCAATCACAAACATACTCACATCAGTACACAAAGACGATTATGCGGTTAAGCAATCGTCCTCCAGTAAAAAGCCAAATATATTTCTTAGAACTTATTGAAGTTGTAGTTGATTCGTTGTCGGCCAACAGTCAACAACGGTTCACCTCGGGCTGTCCACTCAGGTTTCCAAGTTATTTAAAAAGCCCACTCTAGTCAACTTAGGGTAACCCTACTGATTAGCACATATTGACATAAGAAAGGGCTTTAAACATTTGAGACGTGATTGAAGCCCATTAGAAGACTACACTTCGTGTCCATACAGTCTTTGACCCGAGGATACCACATCCAACTATGTGCTAATTGCGAACATGTATTTGTGCCATATATCTTAAACCATTGTCCGGTGGGCGGGGATTAACCGTGCTTTTCCTGTGTAGATGGCTACCAACCTCCGTTTTGATATGGTTGTCAGCACACCCGACATGTTCAAAGTATGGTGGGTTGATTTAGATGCCGAGAAACAAAAGAGGGTTACTAGCTTCCTAGGTCATTTACCCTCATTGAACGAATACTGGGATAACGATAGGATTGTGTTTAGGTTTGAAGAGATAGAGATGACCCCAATATTGGAAGAAATATGGGATTGCATAGATAACAATGAGATAGGTATGAGAAGGAGGAAGAAACCCGACCACAACCTTCCAGTCCCAAACAAACCCACTCCAGCCGAAATCATGAAATTTCTTTCCTTAGCCCAAGCTTCTTGGATTTTCGGACCCTCAATAATCTTTCGGGATTTATACCATAACTTTGGGACAAAACGAGGATTCATAGACCACTCCTTAGAATTCCACACTTTCAAAGACTGGGAAGCTACTCGACCTCTAGCCTTCGTTATTTGCCTGTTGGGACTCATGGTATTCACCCAAAATATACACCTTGCAATAGATACCCAAGTCATCTCAGTCACCCATGCCATGTTCTATGGCATAACCATAAATGGAGAAACCAAATACTTCGACCTAGTCCCAATCATCCTCACCGATATGTACTGAGCCTTGGGTCGATTTAGAAACCAACTTAGGTATTTCCAAGGGTGCAACCTGTTGTTACAATGGTGGATCCTAAAACATCTACGAATATCAAAGGGACTTCCATGCCTACCCGCTAATAGTAGGAAAGATGACCTTAAGGACCATTGCCCGAATTTCAGTCATAGAAGCAAAAAATAACGGTCTATCTTCTTCTTGGGTCTCAAAGAAGACAACATACAATGGAGGTTTGCAGACTTCATCTCAGAATAGGTTATTGTTCGGGGAAGAAAGTGTATGTTTTTGCCACTCATGGGTATTGGGTTTTGAGACAGTTTGGGAGAAAACAAGAAGTACCCCAAGTTGGAAACATGGATTGGTATGAGATTGACTACGAATAGGACAAAATCATATATGCCAGTAAGTACATTCGAGAGTGGAACAATTGCCTAATATGGGGAAGAAAGTGTATGTTTGGGCCTCATATTTCTTTTAAAAATCCGCCAGGTCCAGTCCAAAATGGACCCGACCCGACCCGACCCAATATGCGTTGGAAGGGAAAAATGCCCTAATACCCCTTCCATTTTTGCACAACCGGCTAAGGGTGTCAAACCCTAGCCGCTGCACATACCCTACCCTCTCTCCTCTCCTTGCTGGATTTGGAAAAATTTCAGGCGAGGGTTGCTTTCTCAGTCTGTGTTTCCCCTTTTCGGGCAAGGCTCCTTCTCCACCATGACACCACCACGTGCGAGGTAACCCCCCATCCCTTCTCTCTTACTTTACGTGCGTACTAGACGAGCCCATTAATGGGTTTTTGTCTGTTGCTTCTGGCATCGACGATTTTGCAGGTGACTTCTTTATTTCTTTTGATTTTTCAAATGAATTTAAATAATTAAACTCTCTCACATCGGTTTGGGATCCAAAATTACGGTTTCTGGGGTTCTATATAAAGAATCTCATCCCGTATTTTAGAGATTCATTTTCAAGAGGTTCGAATAGTGTACGAATCTGAAACCCTAGATTTGAAGTTGCTACCTGGGTTTAGCCATTGCGGAACCCTAATCGCTTCTTTACTTTCTCTAAGATTTCAGTAGTCTAAAATTTTCTCATTTTTCTTTCTGTGTGTGCGCCTAAGCTTGTGAGATTTGGAGGAAGCTTTTCACTCTAAAATCTCGATCGCGGCTGCACCTAAGTAAGGTAAGCTCGAATTCCCCTCAGTCCCTTTTACTTTTTTCTGTGTATTATGTGTTTTGTTGTTGATTCAGTCTAGTTATTCTTGTTGTTAAAAGTTTAAAAGTTAATTGAACCATACATTTCCAGAAACTACACGGCTATACCTATGAAATATGGGTATAATCCGTTTTCAACCTGTCAATTAATCACCCAACTCGTTTTAGGTTTTATTTAACCCGTTCTCAATCCGCCCATTTGCCAGCATTAGAGGAGAATAAGAAGCACATAAAATGGAGAAATGGAACTCAGGAGTGTACCTTCAAATCTTTGGCTGAGAACAAGCACTCTTCTTCTTCTCTTATTCTTTCACCGGCAGTTGGGTTTGTGTTGCAAATACCCTAATGCTATCATTTTTCCCGCGACTTTTTTGCATAGTTTTGGGCAACTATGGGCTAGGCCTCGTTTCGGAAAAGTTGCCACTAGTTGGAATGGTCATTATCCATAAATACTATGACTTAATGACGATTTTATTTCTCTGAACTTTGGGAGACATTTTAGATCTCAATCTTTATTTTCTGAACGTTTCAAGACGTTGCAGATCACAATATTCACTACCCAGACCTTGCAACCTACCTATAAATACAAGCAGAGACTTCACTTGTTTACACACAAAAATGTATCTTCTCCTTCAGAGTTCTTGTTCCTTCTATTTTTGGGCAAAATACTCTGTGCAAACTCCAAACTTTCAGCCACTAGTGCAAGTGTCCGGAAATACTGTAAACCTTGGGAAGCGGCCGGGCTAAACGATTTGCACCGGAGTCGGTCCGAAATCGCTTTCAAGACAGTAGCTTGCCACGATACAGCTGCGATTCGATAATTTTTTACTGTTTTATTTATTCTTAATCAATATTGTTCTTTTATTTTGCAAACAGTACTAATAAAGTCTTGGAAAAATGTTAAAACATGGCAAGTCAAATTATTGTTATATTTTTTTGTATAAACTTATGGGAATATATTCATGGTATAAATTTGTTATATCAAAAGTATATTTAACTTTTTTTACATATAAATTTATATTTGTAATATGTGCATGGTATAAAAGTTGTATATCTAAAATATATTATATATTTTTATAGTATAAAATTTTATATCTAAAATATACCATGTATTTTAAGGTATAAATTTTTTATATCTAAATATACCATGTATTTTGTGGTATAAATATAGTATTTTTATGAAATAAATTTATTATATCAAAGTACTTTTTCACAATCTTTTTAATTAAAACATAAATATTTATTTGTAGTATATGTATGATAGAATTTTCTTACATTTGAAACATATCACGTATAATTATGGTATAGATACCATTTATGGAAAAGTCAGTTACTAAAAGAGAGGAAATAATTGTCGTGAGAGATATGTTTTAAGCAAAAAAGTATGAAGAAAATCAGCGTAATTAGTTATGGTATCTAACTCTTCAATTGCTACTTAATGTTAACTAAGTAATTGTGCTAACATTTTGTAAATATTTGTATATTTTTGTGTAGTTAAGTAATTGGCAACTTTTCCGAAACAACGAGGCCCAGCCCATAGTTTCCCAAAACTACGCAAAAAAGCCGCGGGAAAAATAATAGCATTTGGGTATTTGCAACACAAACCCAACTGCTGGTGAAAAAATAAGAGAAGAAGAAGAGTGCTTGTTCTCAGCCAAAGATTTGAAGGTATGTGCTTATTCTCCTCTAGTGCTGGCAAATGGGCGGATTGAGAACGGATTAGATAAACCTAAAACGAGTTGGGTGATTAATTGATAGGTTGAAAACGGGTTATACCCATATTTCATAGGTATAGCCGTGTAGTTTCTGAAAATGTATGGTTCAATTAAACACAATTTACAACAAATAAATTTGTCCGTATCCCAAAAACTGATATTTAAAGATACATTCAATAATCTTAAAAACAATCCTAACTAGATAATAATTAATTATAAGATACATAATGTCTAATCTGACAGCGGTTGGAATATTGGTAACTGCTGGAGAGAATCAAGGAGGCACTTTTGGCTGATTGGTTTCACCTCACTTGCAGTTCAAGAATCTTTAGTTCCCCCTTCACGCTTTCTTCTTCTAAAATATGTCTTTGAAGGTGGTGTCGTATCATATAGCTAATACGGAATACCAATATTGCCATCCCGTATAGGATTCAGTATAAAATAAAAGCTACACAAGTCGTAACTATACTGAAATTAACAATTGGATAGCCAATGCATATTTTCTGTACCATGATTATTTTGTCTAATACATCTAACCAAACGTGCCTTAATATCTTCATTGAGTCGAGCAACTTTGCCAAATCTCCGGGAGCTCGAAAAAATTATACTCAAATGTGAATTTTATTCGAAAAGAAGCAAACTTTATCCACAAATTTTATTTCAGTAATTTACTTGAGTTTCAAGTTTGATCGAGAGAGAGAAGCCTACTACTTTAATATATTAGAGTGTCCGGAGAATAGATCAGAGATAGCAGATGATGGTGAGAGTACTTTGGAATAGGCCACGAACTAAAAAACCAATGTGCATAACTCAAGCTCGAGACAGTAGATTCACGTGTACCCATTGATTATATGCTGGATCCCTCTGTGTTTACAAGATGATGAGGACTTCACTCCCAAAAAGTATTTGCTAGAACTTTGGAATTCAAAAAGAACAAATACAATTTTGGAGTCTAGCACTTATTAACTTGTGCTAGTTAATTGAACAGAGCTTTAGTATTTCAGATTCTCTGAGTTAAAGGAAATGGATGAAGACGAGATTGAGGTAGAGGAGTTTGGGTTCTTGAGAAACTATTTCCTTGCTAAAGAATTGGGCTCTTCAAAGAAAAAATCTGCTCGGAAGCTCTCAGAAATTGATCTGGTGGACGAGGAGGTTTGTGTTTGACTCCCGCTCTCTCATTTGTTTACATTATTAGTTGCTAATCTCACCAAAATCAAACTATGTGGAGTACCACTATTTCTACTACTAATTTTGCTGCAGGGGGTGAAAACTTAATATGGAGGTTACTTTTTAAAAATTGTTCAACTGTATATACGGCTTGAGCTGATTGCACCCACTGCTCAAACACTACCTTCATGTTATGTAGTCTGCGGTATTAGTGACCTGAACATATGTATTTTTATCTTCTATCTTTAAGGGTTAAAGAAGGTTGTTATTGGCTACATTTGACAGTTGCGCTATGGTTATTTGATAGATGCCATCTGATTATTACTTCTGTCATCTATTGTGGTTCAGTGAATCTGGCAATTGTCGTTTGATTATTTCTTCTGTGATCTACCGTATAACTAAAATTTGACATCAGTCTATCTAATGTTGACTAGTATTATCACTGAAAAATTATTATGTTAAAAAGACTTTTCCTTTATACTCCCTCCGTTCCACAATAAGTGTTTTTTTAGACTTTTCAATTTGTTCCAAAATAAGTGGTGTTTTAGAATTTCAAGAAGAAATTGATCCTATTCTTCCAAAACTACTCTTGTTTATATAATCAAGAATTAAGTAGCATTTCTTTTCTAGACATTTAATTAGGGGGTAAGATAGTAAAAGCACTCCTAATTTTCTAGGAGTGAGCACTTTCTTAAGGGGTGTGCATAAACTAAAAAAAAACACTTATTATGGAACAGAGGGAGTAGTATATAGCATGGGAGAAATGGAGAAAAAGAGTATCTCTTCCGAGAATACCTTTGCTAGACCCAAATAGATTGGATGACTCATTTAAGTAATTGCTATCACTTGATGTAATTTAAGAACATTTCCTGTTTGTCCTATCCACTGTATTTCAATCAATTCTATCTTGTGTAGAAGTACAATAGGAGTGACATGTTCTTTTTCAGCCTAACACAATATTTTGGATAAGCATAAGTTCAGCTTAACAACTCTGATTTGTGATTTGATACCTTCCAAGAAGTGCATGAAGGTACATTTACAAAAGAGATGTACTACTTCAATATGCAAGCTGTGATCATTCACGTGATAAAACTATCAAGGAAGTCCATACTTGACCGTTGAACTAAGGCAATAAAGATAGGATCGATAAAAAAGGCCAGTGTACAATACCCTCAAAGATGAGGGTTTATGCACATTCTCCAAATTATACTTCTTGTCCATGGTTGTGTGCTCAAACATGAGAAAGAAGTCCATAACAAGGATTATTGCATGCAGGAACTAAGAGAGGTGGCAGCTAATATCGAACCCAAACATGAGAAAGAAGTTAATGATTTGATCAGTAGCTACAAAAGTTTGTATTCAGAATGGCTTTTCGCGATAAGGTCAGAGTCCTGATGTATAAGTTTACTCTATGCTATGCATTTCGGATAAGATCAGTAGCTACAAACATGAGAAGGAAGGTTTTTCTTTCTATTTTTTATTAATTTGATCTGATAGGTGTGGCTTTGCACTTTTGATGTATGGCTTCGGATCAAAGAAAGCTTTGATTGAAGATTTTACCACAAGATCTTTAACTGAGTATTCTGTCGTTGTCGTCAATGGGTATCTCCAATCTATAAATCTTAAACAGGTATTCATCTATTGTTTTCTTCCTTGTTTAAAAGTGCTGCTTTCTTGGTACCTTTTTCTAGAAACATTTGTGTAGAAAGTCTCAAATTCCACTTTGCAAATTTTCTGAAAAATGAAGTTATAGGCACGTATATCAGGTCTAGGCAGGTTATGACAAGAACACTCATCACGGCAGGAGCATTTGCATATTGAGCTGTGTTGAGTTTGGTTGCAAGCTTCCTGCTTTAGTTAGCACTGACTATTTTTTGAAGTTCATTGTTATCTGGTGTAGTAGTGCTAATGGCTTTGATGAGAGGGCTATAACTGAAGATTTCACATTGGCTTGCCCAATAAGATGGTTATATGCCCAGACTTCACAATCCTTAAACAATTGAAATAGACTACCAGTGGATGAAAATAAAGCTGAATGCTCCTTTTTTTGGGTGTTATGGGGGCTATCAATACTGGAAACACCAATAATTTTGCCACAATTCATGTGGTTCCTGGTGCATGGTCACTGGGACTTAATATGACCAGCAATTTCCTTTTTCTTAAGTTACTATACTTATTCAAAATATCAACCATTATTGCAGTTCAAAGCAGCCTCTCTACTATGATATCATATGACAAGATCTCCATGAGAAGTACATTACCCGTGTTGCAGGCACACAATCTTTCGGAGTAATAATAAGAGATCTGCTATTGTTGATTTTTAATTTCAGGTGGTGATAACACTGGCTGAGCTCCTCTGGGATCAATTAAAATTGCAACGGAAGACTACATCAGGAAGTCTGTCTAAAACCCAGCAACCATTTAACACCAGATCAATGGCTGACCTTCTTGCTTTTCTAGACAGACCAGACCTAGAAGTTGAGGAGTGTTTTGTTTGCCTTCTTGTTCATAACATTGATGGTCCTGGATTACGTGATTCTGACAGCCAACAATGTCTTGCGAGCATTGCTGCTTGTTCTCATGTTCGTATGGTTGCTTCCATTGATCACGTCAATGCTCCTCTTTGTAAGAGATCTTTAAACATGTGTGTGAGCTTTTATATAATTGGATGCATGCATGTGGAGATAAGGGATGTCTTGAGGTGGTAGTGTAAGGGAGTGTTTTGTGAAGTCTTATCTCCGTGTCTTGCATGTACTAGTGCATTTTGCTAATTTTACGCGTTTTAAGAATTACTAGGTTAGTGCCCTTTGCTAATTGCTACTTAAATCTAAATCTATAGCAGTTTAACTGTACCATCTGATACTGAAATGTCAACTCTGATCATTTCCCTTAATTATCTCTCTTAATGGCTGGTGTTCGAACACTGTTTATTATTTGAATGTCACATTGAAAAAGGTCTGACATTTACTGTATTGGCTGTCATATATGCCAGTGTGGGACAAGAAGATGGTTCATACACAGTTTGACTGGTACTGGTGCCATGTTCCTACTTTTGCTCCGTACAAGGTTGAAGCAATGTTTTTCCCTTTCATCCTCGCTCATGGGGGTAGTGCACAAAGTGTGAAGACAGCTTCAATTGTCTTACAGAGTCTGACACCGAATGCTCAAAATGTTTTTAAAGTTCTTGCGGAGCATCAATTGGCCCATCCTGATGAAGAAGGCAAGTTTTTTCATACTTTGGTTTCCCATTTCTATCTCCATTTCCATGTATGTTGATGCAATTAGATCTATCTGCTTTTAGTCATGCCTTAAAGTTGGACATGATTCTTCTCAGGTATGCCAATCAATAATTTGTACACTACTTGCCGAGAACGGTTCCTGGTGAGTAGTCAAGTTACTTTGAATTCACATCTGACAGAATTTAAGGACCATGAGTTGATCAAAACCAAAAGAAATTCTGATGGTCAAGATTGCTTGTGTATTCCTCTTACAAATGAAGCCCTTCAGAAACTTGTAGCAGAGATCATTTAATAGAGTTTCTAATACAAGAAGAGAAATTACTCAGCAGCAAACTTTAATGCAGAAGCATATTTATGTATGGCAAAAATTCATGTGTAAAAAAGTGCTGCTTTTCACTTGTGCGTAAGAATTGGTCTTGTCCTCAGCTGGCTTTTACTCAACATGTTTGATATCTGTCGAATATGGAAAGCCTATCAAGCATCTTATAGAGGGAGTAATATACACTACTTCACAATCTCCGGGTTTCATGCCTATACGGGTTGTGGGTTTGTAATGTCGCTATAGTAGTAATTTCTGTTGATCATCTTCTTATCTGTTGATTCAGATCTGTAAAAAGGCTAATCTGCTTGGAATATATTCTGTTTCTGAACGTATTTTAAGCACCGTGTAATGACTCAAAAGTACTTGTTTTAAGTACACTATTATTCAATATCAAAAAAGTTTTTATATCCTTAAAGAAAAGGCACGCCCGTGCTACTAGATTAAGAAAATGAAATAATAAATTTTTAGACGAGACTATGTACTGCTATTTACAAAATGGGTGAAGAGACGTATTTTATGAGTATGTCAATTCGGCGTGGAAATAAAGTAGACCTGGAAAAGGCTTTAGCAATATTTTTTTATAGGATCTACGAATAATGATGATTATCACTTTATCTTTTTGTTTATGTGAGCACTTAAATCTTTCATATCTCTTAGGCAGCAATTGCCACTAATCAATAGAGCCATAGGAGTGGTTCATAAGTTAATTTTGAAGCCCTAAAGGTGAAAGGACACTATACAATTGCGATTTCTATACAAAAGTTTAACTAGACTAGTTATAATGATCATCTATCTATTGCATGATTCTACAATCTGTTCATGATGTTATGGTATAGACAACTTGCCAAGTCTTGTGTGGAGCCTACATACAGGTGTATTCACAGCTAGTTGCATGCATAAAATATGCTATTTGATGAATATACATATATATTGTATAAATGGAGGCAAAGTCCAACAACTTAAGAATAACTTTGTCAACCCCCATGCACATTAACATTAATTCTGGAGGATGCTGAATGTGGGAAATGGGAAACATGATCACACATACTCTACCAACATTAGAAGACCAATATATAGTGTGCGACACACTATCACCCTAACCTCTAGCTCCCTTTTTATTCCATATTAATTCTATATATTTACGGAGGGGAACACCGAACACCTATATTGAATGTTTACTCGGTGTGTGCACTTCTTGTATTCTCAAATTCAGTATATAATGGTGGTGTTAACTTGTTATGGCATTGTTCGTGAAAGATATCCGTTATACACGGTTTGACCGTGTATATCACATGAGTATATTTTATATATATTTTACCATAATTAGTAGAGTTTTTATACATGTATAATTATGGTAGTAGTCATGTATTAGGAAAAGCTTATAATCTTGTATTAGGAAAATATAGATTTAATTTCCTTAATTAAATATTGTATATCATGTATATATATATATACCTTTTCATTAATGAAAATAATAAAGAGATTATTTTCTTTCATGGTATCAGCAGTCTAGGACAAACTTTTTCTTCTCCAAATATTCTCCCTTCCGCCGGCCTACACCAATTGGCTGACGGCCGACCCCCTCCCCATCCCTTCAATTTTTTTCTTCCAAAACTCAAATTCTCCCTTTGTTCTTTCAATATGTCTACCTCAAAGAAAACCTTTCATCATGCCAAACCCGAGTACAAACCAAGCACAATCGGTCGATAAGTTAAGGATAATGACAAGGGGTTTTTAATGCCCAAGTCGACACCTTGATGGGGTGACCAGTTTAATAAGGTCTAATCCGAGGTTGCTAAGTGCAATGCTCATGAACAAGCCAAGTAATGGTGGTCGGAAAATCTTATGATAGACCATTGGTTTGGGTTTGGTCGGACCACACAGTTCCAACGTCTACCTACGCTGAGGGGGTTCCTTAAGCTTAGGCTTAGTTAAGTCAGAAAGTCTTAACCAAACTTTACACCAAAGGGAAACCTTAGTTTGGGTTTAACTAGGTCACATAGTCCTAGCTTCAACTTACGCTAAGGGTTTGGCTCACACAAGAACCAAAGGTCCTCCTGGAGAACCGACTAAGAATATCAATCCCGGGTTGAAAGACTTAGCTTTGTGAGTAAAACTCAACTTTATATTATCAACAAACTCTAAATTTAACAATGGCCTAAGGCCTCTATTTATAGTACAAAAGAGACTATTCTAGAAAGCAAATGAAAAGACACAAACTAACACCTAGTGTGGACGCATTTGGATTGACTTGGTGACCAAGGGAGTTCGGCCAACCCTTTCTCTTCCCTAGGCCGAAATTGTTGTCTCCTATGTAACAATATTCATGAACTTGATTCTTCCAACAACCTGATCTTCTTGGAATATGTTGGAAGCTTCCATTCTTGGTATTTGTTTGGATGATCAATTCGACCAACACTTGCACTTCCCCTTGGCCTATTTTTGAGCTCTTCAATGTAGCCAAATTCAAGAGGTTGTTAATCCATAAATTCTCTCCTTGAAATCCCCATCTTCTAGATGTTTCTTGTCCTTGTCACTTTGTCGTCCAAGTCTTCACTTGTCCTTGCCATGGTGTACTCTTGGCATAGTCATATTCATAACTTATTAATTGTGTCCAAATGTAGTTATTACATAGCATATAATGTCCTAAGCTAATAGCTAAGCTAGTAAATAAAGACAAGCTAAAAGAATATACATGGTCTCGACCAAGACTAAATAAGAAGGCCGAAAATACAAGACTTTATAAATCTTCATGTCACAACCCAACTCCATTCCATTTTCTATGCCATGTTAGGCTTCTATGTGTAGAATGACGTGCCATTGTTGACAACCTTAATGAAGCTCTTCTCGACTTATGTTGGGAGTTTAAGTTCGCGGGCTGATTTACATCAGTATTCGTCTCATAAATTAAGTTACGAGCTGTCGCAAAGAGGATATAATTCCCTTTAGGTGGGACCACACTAGTATCCTATAGAGTCCGATTCCAAAATAGAATTCTAGAGGTGTTCTACGTATGAATTTCATAGTTTCTTGTACTCCCTATTTGGTGCCGCCTCCATAATACTAGTTTCATATAACTATTAGAAGTCTTGTACTCTTCGTAGAAAGTGTATACGAGCAACATCGGCTCCCTCGTGAGACTCCCGATAGCAGAGCGACGATTAGTAAGAGTTTCTCCACTCATATGTTTAATAGCTTCATAGATGTCCTAATTGGTATTGACCCAACAACTTGAGTTTCATAAGTGTATTAGTAGCCACGTTTTCCTATGAGAGAGTAAGTATGAATGATAATGACACCCTCAAAAGAACTTATGTAGTGTGACGACTAGTTGATGACAAAAGGGGAGCCTTGCAGGTTGATAGTTATTTTCTGTTCTAGTAACCAGTAGAAACCAGTGAAAAAGATCTACTAGTTCTTGACTACTAGTTGAAAATGAGATGGGAACCTTACTTATTAAAGAATGTGATAGCCTATAAGTATAAACGAAGAGGTTACAGTAGGTTGTCTAGGATAACTATGTTTAGAATGACTATTAGACGACTCTTAGATAATAGTTGGAGGATCATAGATGTAAGGTTAAGGTATGATAGGTACGGGACTACACCATGTTGCCTAATGTAGATGATATCTCACGGCTAATGTCTAAGTAAATGTTGTGGGGGGGGGGTGTAGAGCATAAGGTAAGATGAATCACGTAAGTAGTTTTAGATGTTTCTCGATGGTTTATAAGTCCTAATGACGATGAATTATGTGGATGGGTTCTAGATTATTATTGATGGATTATAGTTCGTTAATTAAGATGAATGATATCAGTAATATCAAAATTACCATTATCGGATTGTAGTATCTTACTTAAGAAAGATTAAGTGTTGGCTTCTAGAGCATAACTAATGGATGATAGATTACTACTTAAGATGAATTATATGATAGCTTTTAGGTGATCGGTAATGGTTTCGACATTGTCACATAAGGTGAACTAGGTTGATATAAACGTTATAGCCCTCTTGAGGATAAGACATCATATGGAGTTAGATTTCAGACTTGGGGAAAACCCAATAAGGATTATAGTAAAGTGGGTGCATATTTCCATCTCGCATTTAGTGAGATAAAGTCCAATTTGAGTTCCTAGGAGTAAAGTATCGTGGCTGTCTTGTTCATGCTTATGTGTTCCTTTCAGGTGATGTCATTTGCATAGTAATAAGTCATCATATGGTTAAGAGTTCAAATGATCATTAAAGGGGTCGTAGAACGTAACGTAAGAGGAATTATGACGTAAGCATCTAGATTGCCATTGTGGGGTATAAAGATTCTTTTAGGATAAACCACATTGACGTAGACGATCATAGTCTATCCAAGGTAGAATGGTCCACAAGACTAGATAATGGTTTACGAAGGTGTCATAATAGGTTCGTAGAATAGTAGGTATATTCCTATCGTATCCAACGACATAAAGTCTTATCATTTGATTCCTTCCTTTAAAGGTGAGTTCCAAAGAATGAAGTATCGCAAGTCTTCTACTTCTACTACTACAAAGTTGTTCCCCCGTGTGATATTATTTGTGTCGTATCAAGTCATCGACAATGATCCAACTCTCTTTGTTACGAGTCTCATATGTTTCCAAGGTTCGTAGGTAAAAAGAAAGTATCATAGAACAGTAAGTTTGTTAAGGCCACTCTTCCTTCTTTTGGCATGATCCGAATGAAATGAACGTAAACGAAAAATATCCGTAACGGCTCCACTCTTAGATATGTTAGAGGCTCATTTTCTTGACTTATATGTAATGATAGGGATCTTATCTTATGGCTTGTTGATTCTTCAAAGTAAGTTATGTTAATGATGTTAGTTCTATAATGTTAATCAGAGGGGCAACAACCTTACGTCACTCTGATAGACTCAGAGTGTTTTAGTATGATTCATACATTATATACATGTATACACCATTACATCACATGCATTATATACGCTATGCTATATGATATGTATATGGGGTATAGTAAAGGTTATGGTATTATATACGCACCACCACCTGATCAGCTAGTATATGATGAAGATTATGCCCACAAAGGCCGATATAATGTGATGGGTTTCCCACAGAGGCTTGATGGCGTTATATACACATATATATATAAGACGGAATGATATACACATATATAGTATACATGTGCATATCATGGCCCTCAGTGGAAATTTAGAGTTTCAGGTTGATTCTTCCCTATCTCTCCTTATAGTAGATGTTCTCTTATATGATTATTTTTGTATGCCTTACGTATTCGGTACAATATTTCTGTACTGTCGTCTCTTTTTCCGGGGGTGCTGCATTTGTTATATTTCACATTACAGGTCCAATTGTACAGGTTGGCAGAGAGGGTTGCTAGATAGTGCATATCATCAGTGGAAGAGTTGCAAGCTCCAATATCACCTGGAGTCAAGTCATGTCTAGTAATTGCATTGATGTTAGAGATTATGGGTAGCTTTGGGCCCTGTCCCAACACTTTTATTAGTCGTTCAATAATAGGTACTTATAGAGGCTTCATAGACAGAGTCAGTGGGTTATTTTATAGTCAATTGCATATCATGGGCCAGTGGCCACATTCATGTATAAAAGAATTTTTGTTCACATAATTCATTTATTTTACAAGTTATGTCATTTCCCAATTACAAGATCATAGTAAGTGCATGTAGAGAATGGTCCGTCCAACTCATGTTTTGGGGCGTGATAGACTAGTTGATGACAAAAGGGAAGCCTTGCATGTTGATAGTTGTTGTCTGTTCTAGTGACCAATAGCAACGTAGCAACCAGTGAAAATGATTTACTAGTTCATGACTACTAGTTTACAAAGAGATGGGAAACTTACTTGTAAATGAATGGTGATAGCCTATAAGTATAAATGAAGAAGTTATAGTAGGTTGTCAAGGATTGCTATATTTAGAATGACTATAAGACGACTCTCAAATAATAGTTGGAAGATCATAGATCTAAGGTTAAGGTATGATAGGTACGGGACTACACCATGTTTCCTAATGTAGATGATATCTCACGGCTAATGTCTAAGTAAATGTTGTGGGGGTGTAGAGCATAAGGTAAGATGAATCACGTAAGTAGTTTCAGATGCTTGTCGATGGTTTATAGGTACTAATGAAGACGAATTATGTGGATGGGTTCTATATTATTGTTGATGGATTATACTTCGTTAATTAAGATGAATGATATCAGTAATATCCAAATTACCATTATTGGATTATAGTATCTTACTTAATAAAGATTAAGTGTTGGATTCCAGAGTATAACTAATGGATAATAAATTACTACTTAAGATGAATTATATGATAGCTTTTAGGTGATCGTTAATGGTTTAGAGATTGTCGCATAAGGTGAAATAAGTTGATATAAACGTTATAGCCCTCTTAAGGATAAGACAACATAGGGAGTTAGATTACAAACTTAGGGAAAAGACAATAAGGATTATAGTAAAGTGGGTGCATATGTCCATCTAGGGATGGCAACGGATTGTATTTGGACCCGATACTACTAAATCCAGATCCAGATCCATTTTTCATACTTGAATTCAGATCCGGATCCAGATCCATAAAAATCAGATCAAAATCCAGATTCATCGGATCCACGGATCGAATCTGGATATACTTGTAAAAAAAATTCCTTGAATAATATTCCTACATGTTAAAACTTTTTTAACAAAATGAAACTTAATCTAATTGAAAAAATGGTATTTCTGAAGGAAAATGCCGGTGGAAAGCATCAACTGCACCTGCAACACCATATTCATTCTCTAATAATAAAGCTAGTTCCATTGCTTGTGATTTCACATGTACAAACAATTTCCCATCAAATTCCACATAGAAATTAAAAAATCATAACCAGCAAACAACAAAGGCTGGTAACGAGCATTTCCAAAATGCATAAACACTTACATCAGGCTGGAGCATAAATGTTATAGCATCAGAGAGTCCTTTCACACTAAGCTGTGATATAGGAATTGGAGCAGGTCCCAGTCCCTTTTCATAAATTCTATTGCCCCAAAAGAATTGATTACCAAAGAATGGTACTATAGTAGTTGGACACTGGATTATAAGAACATGCATAAGAACATAAGAACTTTGAATATAATATAAAGAGCAAAAGATCCTGCAAAATCTGATTAGACATCTATGTCTAGCAATTTAGAATAATACTACTGATATTAGATCGAGAAAGAACATTATGCCAGCGAGTACTCCCGCGGCTGTGGTTCCAGCGCCACCGTGATGAACCTGCAAGCAGGTATTTTTCACGTGCACATCAGAAGATAATGTTGGAAATTTGCCTTTGGTGGGAGGTGCGTCCACCCGTATTTAATGACTTAAACACTAGGGTTCCGCATGTTGGAGGCTTTGTCTCTTCACACGTGCATAATCTACTAAGTGAGTAGATGACCGTAGGGCCAAAAATCATCAAATTTCCTTAAGAAATGAAAGAGATATTGGTCTACGAAGTAAGGTGTCTGAGGCATAAAAATATGGTGTGGGACAAATCTACCACATCGATGGGAAAAGGAAGAATTGTTCTCTTTATAAGTCTCAAAATTGGCTAAGGGTTTGGGACCCCAAGGGGTAACCCATGTGTTTGAAGGAGGGAGGACCTAGATATGCTTGGGTTCAAGGCTAAGCCCACACGCGTGCCGCCGCCGCCCGCCCGTCCGGTCTGGGCTCAGGTCAAGGGCTTCGGGCTTCTTCTGATAGACCTCCAAATTGTTTAATATTTATAGTTTGGTCCCTGAAGTTTCTGGAAAGATGAATTTGGGAACGACGGGTTGATTTTTGGAGCGTTATTGCATATTAACCAGCCATTACTTGGCTAATTAACCCTTATGCTATATATTGGAGCCTTTTGGATCAATTGTGGTGACAGAAAATGAGACAACAATATACAATAGAAGAAGAGAACAACTGAAATTCTGTCCACAAACAGTGAACAGAAAACTCAAAACTCTTCCTTCCTTTTTCGTTCTTCAGCAAGTCATTTCATGTTTTGTTCTCTTCGTCAGAATCAACCTATTTGCTTTGTAGTGTTGATTAGTTGCTATTTCATCTTGGGAGACTATTGCCCGTTAATGTAAAAGCATATATATGGGGCAATCTTATCTTAAAGACAGAGAGCCATCTCTCGACTCAGCCCACAGTTGTAACAATCTAGATTTACTGTTGATTTCAGGTTATCAACATTCAAGACTCAACAAGCTTGCGGCAGTTCTGAATATTGGCTATTTGTTTATCCTTTCGAACACTTGTAATATTTATTTACTTCTCGTACTGCTTTACATATCCAACAGATAATATTTTTCAATTTATGATCACAATCCAGACATCAAGAAGACTATAGCTTAGAAGGTCATTTATACAGTGTAAAATCCCTAATAACCAAGCGCTGACCATCAGTTTATCATAAGTTATGTTGTTATCCCCAACATAACTTATGAATGTAAAATCCCTAATTTTCATACATTGTAAAATCTATAATTTTTCATACAGCACCGACCATAAAAATTATGAATGTAAATTATAGAAATTATGAATATTTTTAAGAAAATACTTATAAAATTACATTCTAGGTTATGAATATATTTAATAAAAACGGATTCATGGGTCGGATCTGGACCGAATACGGATCTCAAATACAAGATCCAGATCCAGATCAGATCCGTCGGGTCCAAATTTAGAAGATCCATATCCTATAAAAATGGATCTGGATCCACCGGGTCCAGGATCCACTGCCATCTCTATGTCTATCTCACATTTAGAGAAATAAAGTCCTATCAGATAGACCCTTCCTATTTGAGTTCCTAGTTGTAAAGTATCGCGACTGTCTTGTTCATGCTCAAGTGTTCATTTCACGTGATGTCATTTGTATAGTAGCAAGTCCTCATATGGTTAAGAGTTCAAATGATCATTAAAGGGGTCGTAGAACATTACGTAAGAGGAATTATGTCGTAACCATCCAGATTACCATTGTGGGGTATAAAGCTTCTTTTAATATAAACCACATTGACGTAGACTATCATAGTCTATCCAAGGTAGAATGGTCCACACGACTAGAAAATGGTTTACGAAGGTGTCATAATAGGGTCGTAGAATAGTAGGTATATTCCTATCGTATCCAACGACATAAAGTCTTATCATTTGATTCCTTCCTTTAATGGTGAGTTCCAAAGAATGAAGTATTGCAAGTCTTCTACTTCTACTTCTACAAAGTTGTTCCCCCGTGTGATATTATTTGTGTCGTATCAAGTCGTCGACAATGATCCAACTCTCTTTGTTACGAGTCTCATATGTTTCCAAGGGTCGTAGGTAAAAAGAAAGTATCATAGAACAGTACGTTTGTTATGGCCACTCTTCCTTTTTTGGCATGATTCGAATGAAATGAATGTAATATCCATAATGGCTCCACTCTTAGATATGTTAGAGGCTGATTTTATTGACCTATATATAATGATAGGCATCTTATCTTATGGCTTGTTGATTATTCAAAGTAAGTTATGTTGATGATGTTAGTGCTATAATGTTAATCGGAGGGGCAACGACCTTACGTCACTTCGATAGACTCAGAGTGTCTTAGTATCATTCATATATTATATACATATATACACCATGACCTCACATGCGTTATATACGCTATGCTATATGATATGTATATGAGGTATGGTAAAGGTTATGGTATTATATACAACCACCACATGATCAGCTGATATATAATGAGGATTATGCCCACATAGGCCGATATAATATGATGAGATGCCCACAGAGGCTTGATGGCATTATATACACATATATATGTATGACAGGATTATATACGCATATAGTATACATGTAAATATCATCGCCCTCAGTGGCAATTTAGAGTTTCAGGTTGATTCTTCCCTATCTCTCCTTACAGTAGATGTTCTCTTATATGATTATTTTTGTCTGCCTTACATATTCGGTACAATATTTATGTACTGACGTCCCTTTTATCGTGGGTGCTGCATTTGTTATATTTCACATTACATGTCCAATTGTTCAGGTTGGCAGACTGGTTTGCTAGATAGTGCATATCATCAGCGTAAGAGTTGCAAGCTTTAATTTCACCTGGAGTCGAGTCAGGTCTAGTAATGGCATTGATGTTAGAGATTATGGGTAGCTTTGGGCCCTGTCCCAACACTTGTATTAGTCGTTCCATAATAGGTACTCATAGAGGCTTCATAGACAGAGAGTGGGATATTTTATATTCAATTGCATATCATGGGCCAGTGGCCACATTCATGTATAAAAGAATTTTTGTTCACATAATTCATTTGTTTTACAACATTTACCCAATTACAAGATCATAGTAAGTGCATGTAGAGCATGGTCCGTCCAACTCATGTTTTGGGGCGTGACATACTAGTTGATGACAAAAGGGAAGCCTTTCATGTTGATAGTTGTTGTTTGTTCTAGTGACCAGTAGCAACTAGTGAAAATGATTTACTAGTTCATGACTACTAGTTTACAATATGATGGGAAACTTACTTGTTAACGAATGGTGATAGCCTATAAATATAAACGAAGAAGTTATAGTAGGTTGTCAAGGTTAACTATATTTAGAATGACTATAAGACGGCTCTCAAATAATAGTTGGAAGATCATAGATCTAAGGTTAAGGTATGATAGGTATGGGACTACACATGTTTCCTAATGTAGATGATATCTCACGGCTAATGTCTAAGTAAATGTTGTGGGGGTGTAGAGCATAAGGTAAGATGAATCACATAAGTAGTTTCAGATGCTTGTTGATGGTTTATAGGTCTTAATGAAGATGAATTATGTGGATGAGTTCTATATTATTGTTGATGGATTATACTTCGTTAATTAAGATGAATGATATCAGTAATATCCAAATTATGATTATTGGATTATAGTATCTCACTTAAGAATGATTAAGTGTTGGATTCCAGAGTATAACTAATGGATAATAGATTACTACTTAAGATGAATTATATAATAGCTTTTAGGTGATCATTAATGGTTTAGAGATTGTCGCATAAGGTGAACTAAGTTGATATAAACGTTGTAGCCCTCTTTAGGATAAGACATCACAGGGAGTTAGATTACAAGCTTGGGGAAAAGACAATAAGGATTATAGTAAAGTGGGTGCATATGTCCATCTCACATTTAGCGAGATAAAGTCCTATCAGATAGACCCTTCCTATTTGAGTTCCTTGTTGTAAAGTATCGTGATTGTCTTGTTCATGCTCTAAGTGTTCCTTTACGTGATGTCATTTGTATAGTAACAACCCATCATACGGTTAAGAGTTCAAATGATCATTAAAGGGGTCGTATAACGTAATGTAAGAGGAATTATGTCGTAAGCATCCAGATTACCATTGTGGGGTATAAAGCTTCTTTTAAGATAAACCACATTGACGTAGACGATCATAGTCTATCCAAGGTTGAATGGTCCAAGAGACTAGATATTGGTTTACGAAGGTGTCATAATAGGGTCGTAGAATAGTAGGTATATTCCTATCGTATCCAATGACATAAAGTCTTATCATTTGATTCCTTCCTTTAATGGTGAGTCCAAAGAATGAAGTATCGCAAGTCTTCTACTTCTACTTCTACAAAGTTGTTCCCCATGTGATATTATTTGTGTCGTATCAAGTCGTCGACAATGATCCAACTCTCTTTGTTACGAGTCTCATATGTTTCCAAGGTTGGTAGGTAAAAAGAAATTATCATAGAACAGTAAGTTTATTAAGGCCATTCTTCCTTCTTTTGGCATGCTCCGAATGAAATGAACGTAAACGAAATATATCCATAATGGCTCCACTCTTACATATGTTTGAGGCTGATTTTCTTGAATTATATATAATGATAGGGATCTTATCTTATGGCTTGTTGATTCTTCAAAGTAAGTTATTTTGATGATGTTAGTTCTATAATGTTAATCGGAGGGGCAACAACCTTACATTACTCTGATATACTCAGAGTGTCTTTGTATCATTCATACATTATATACATATATACACCATGACCTCACATGCGTTATATACGCTATGCTATATGATATGTATATGGGATATGGTAAAGGTTATGGTATTATATACGCACCACCACCTGATCAGCTGGTATATGATGAGGATTATGCCTACAGAGGCTGATATAATATGATAGGATGCCCACATAGGCTTGATGGCGTTATATACACATATACGTGTACAATGGAATTATATACGCATATAGTATACATGTGCATATCATGGCCCTCAATGGTAATTTAGAGTTTCTGGTTGATTCTTCCCTATCTCTCCTTACAGTAGATGTTCTCTTTTATGATTATTTTTGTTTGCCTTACTTATTCGGTACAATATTTTGGTACTGACGTCCCTTTTGTCGTGGGTGCTGAATTTGTTATATTTCACATTACATGTCCAATTGTACAGGTTGGCAGAATGGTTTGCTAGATAGTGTATATCATCAGCGGAAGAGTTGCAAGCTCCAATTTCACATGGAGCCGAGTCAGGTCTACTAATTGCATTGATGTTAGAGATTATGGGTAGCTTTGGGCCCTGTCCCAACACTTGTATTAGTCATTCAATAATAGGTACTCATAGAGGCTTCATAGACAGAGTCAGTGGATATTTTATATTCAATTGCATATCATGGGCCAGTGGCCACATTCATGTATAAAATAATTTTTGTTCACATAATTCATTTGTTTTACAAGTTATGTCATTTACCTAATTATAAGATCATAGTAAGTGCATGTAGAGCATGGTCCGTCCAACTCATGTTTTGGGGCGTGACATACTAATTGATGACAAAAGGGGAGCCTTGCATGTTGATAATTGTTGTTTGTTCTAGTGACCAGTAGCAACCAGTGAAAATGATTTACTAGTTCATGACTACTAGTTTACAATAAGATGGGAAACTTACTTGTTAACGATGGTGATAACCTATAAGTATAAACGAAGAAGTTATAGTAGGTTGTCAAGGATAACTATATTTAGAATGACTATAAGACGACTCTCAGATAATAGTTGGAAGATCATAGATCTAAGGTTAAGGTATGATAGGTACTGGACTACACCAAGTTTCATAATGTATATGATATCTCATGGCTAATGTCTAAGTAAATGTTGTGGGGGTGTAGAGCATAAGGTAAGATGAATCACGTAAGTAGTTTCAGATGCTTGTCGATGGTTTATAGGTCCTAATGAAGAAGAATTATGTGGATGGGTTCTATATTATTGTTGATGGATTATACTTCGTTAATTAAGATGAATGATATCTGTTATATCCAAATTACCATTATTGAATTATAGTATCTTACTTAAGAAAGATTACGTGTTGGATTCCAGAGTATCACAAATGGATAATAGATTACTACTTAAGATGAATTATATGATAGGTTTTTGGTGATCGCTAATGTTTAGAGATTGTCGCATACGGTAAACTAAGTTGATATAAACGTTATTGCCCTCTTAAGGATAAGATAACATAGGGAGTTACATTACAAGCTTGTGGAAAAAACAATAAGGATTATAGTAAAGTGGGTGTATATGTCCATCTCACATTTAGCGAGATAAAGTCCTATCAGACAGACCCTTCCTATTTGAGTTCCTAGTTGTAAAGTATCGCAACTGTCTGGTTCATGCTCAGGTGTTCCTTTCACGTAATGTTATTTTTATAGTAACATGTCATCATATGGTTAAGAGTTCAAATGATCATTAAAGAGGTCGTAGAGCGTAACGTAAGAGGAATTATGTCGTAAGCATCCAGATTCCCATTGTGGGGTATATATCTTCTTTTAAGATAAACCACATTGACGTAGACGGTCATAGTCTATCCAAGGTTGAATGGTCCAAGAGACTAGATAATGGTTTCCGAAGGTGTCATAATAGGGTCGTAGAGTAGTAGGTATATTCCTATCGTATCTAACGACATAAAGTCTTATCATTTGATTCCTTCCTTTAATGGTGAGTTCCAAAGAATGAAGTATTGCAAGTCTTCTACTTCTACTTCTACAAAGTTGTTCCCCCGTGTGATATTATTTGTGTCGTATCAAGTCGTCGACAATGATCCAACTCTCTTTGTTACGAGTCTCATATGTTTCCAAGGTTCGTAGGTAAAAAGAAAGTATCATAGAACAATACGTTTGTTATGGCCACTCTTTTTTTTTTTTGGCATGATTCGAATGAAATGAACGTAATATCCATAATGGATCCACTCTTAGATATGTTAGAGCCTGATTTTCTTGACTTATATATAATGATAGGGATCTTATCTTATGGCTTGTTGATTCTTCAAAGTAAGTAATGTTGATGATGTTAGTTCTGTAATGTTAATCGGAGGGGCAACAACCTTACGTCACTCCGATAGACTCAGAGTGTCTTAGTATCATTCATACATTATATACATTTATACACCATGACCTCATATGTGTTATATACGCTATGCTATATGATATGTATAAGGGGTATGGTAAAGGCTATGGCATTATATACGGACCACCACCTGATCAATTGGTATATGATGAAGATTATGCCCACATAGGCCGATATAATATGATGAGATTCCCACAGAGGCTTGATGGCATTATATACACATTTATATGTATGAGGAATTATATACGTATATATAATATACATGTGCATATCATGGCCCTCAGTGGCAATTTAGAGTTTCAGGTTGATTCTTCCTTATCTCTCCTTATAGTTAATGTTCTTTTATATGATTATTTTTGTTTGCCTTACGTATTCAGTACAATATTTCTGTACTGACGTCTCTTTTGCCGGGGGCGCTGCATTTGTTATATTTCACATTACAGGTCTAATTGTGTAGATTGGCAGACTGGTTTGCTAGATAGTGCATATCATCAGCGGAAGCATTGCAAGCTCTAATTTCACATGGAGCCGAGTCAGTTCTAGTAATTGCATTGATGTTAGATATTATGGATAGCTTTGGGTCCTGTCCCAACACTTGTATTAGTCATTCAATAATAGGTACTCATAGAGGCTTCATAGACAGAGTCAGTGAGTTATTTTATATTCAATTACATACTATGGGCCAGTGACCACGTTAATGTACAAAAGAATTTTTATTCAGAGAATTCATTTATTTTACAAGTTATGTCGTTTACCCAATTACAAGATCATAGTAAGTTCATGTAGAGCATGGTCCGTCCAACTTATGTTTTGGGGCTTGACAGACTAGTTGATGACTAAAGGGGAGCCTTGCATGTTGATAGTTGTTTTCTGTTCTAGTGACCAGTAGCAACCTGTGAAAAGGATTTACTAGTTCATGACTACTAGATTACAATGAGATGGGAACCTTACTTGTTAACGAAGGTGATAGCCTATAAGTATAAACGAAGAAGTTATAGTAGGTTGTCAAGGATAACTATATTTAGAATGACTTTAAGACGACTCTCAGATTATAGTTGGAAGATCATAGATCTAATGTTAAGGTATGATATGTACGGGACTACACCATGTTTCCTAATGTAGATGATATCTCACTGCTAATATCTAAGTAAATGTTGTGGGGGTGTAGAGCATAAGGTAAGATGAATCACGTAAGTAGTTTGAGATGCTTGTCGATGGTTTATAATTCCTAATGAAGATGAATTATGTGGATGGGTTCTATATTATTGTTGAGGGATTATAGTTCCTTAACTAAGATGAATGATATCAGTAATATCCAAATTACCATTATTGGATTATAGTATCTTACTTAAGAAATATTAAGTGTTGGATTCCAGAGTATCCCTAATGGATGATAGATTACTACTTTAGATGAAATATATCATAGGTTTTAGGTGTTCGTTAATGGTTTAGAGATTGCCGCATAAGGTGAACTAAGTTGATATAAACGTTATATCCCTCTTGATGATAAGCTAGCATAAGTAGTTAGATTACAAGGAAGGGGAAAATCCAATAAGGATTATTGTAAAGTGGGTGCATATGTCCATCTCGCATTAAGCGAGATAAAGTTCTATTAGATAGACCCTTCTTATTTGAGTTCCTAGTTCTAAAGTATCGCGACTGTCTTGTTCATGCTCAGGTGTTCCTTTCACGTGATGTCATTTGTATAGTAATAAGTCATCATATAGTTAAGAGTTCAGATGATCATTAAAGGGTTCGTACAACATAACGTAAGAGGAATTGTGTTGTAAGCATTCAGATGACCACTGTGGGGGGTATAAAGCTTCTTTTAAGATAAACCACATTGACGTAGACGATCGTAGTCTATCCAAGGTAGAATGGTCCACAAGTCTAGATAATGGTTTTAGAAGGTGTCATAATAGGGTCGTAGAACAGTAGGTATATTTCTATCGTATCTAGCGACATAAAGTCTTATCATTTGATTCCTTTCTTTAATGGTGAATTCCAAATAATGAAGTATCACAAGTCTTCTACATCTACAAAGTTGTTCCTCCTGTGTGATATTATTTGTGTCGTATCAAGTCCTCAACAATGATCCAACCCTCTTTGTTACGAGTCTCATATGTTTCCAAGGTTCGTAGGTAAAAAGAAAGCATCATAGAGCAGTAAGTTTTTTAAGGCTACTGTTCCTTCTTTTGGCATGATCCGAATGAAACAAACGTAAACGAATAATATCCATAACGGCTCCACTCTTAGATATGTTAGAGGTTGATGTTCTTGACTTCTATATAATGATAGGGATCTTATTTTATGTCTTTGATTCTTCAAAGTAAGTTATGTTGACCATAATGTTAATCGGAGGGGCAATGACCTTACGTCACCCCGATAGACTCAGAATGTCTTAGCATCATTCATGCATTATATACATGTATACATCATGACCTCACAGGCGTTATATATGATATGCTATTTGATATGTAAATGAGGTATGGGAAAGGTTATGGCATTATATACGCACCACCACCTGATCAGCTGGTATATGATGATGATTATGCCTATAGAGGCTTGATGGCGTTATATGTGTATATATATGTACGACAACATTATATACACATACACAATATACATGTGTATATCATGGCCCTTAGTGGAAATTCAGAGTTTCTGGTTGATTATTTTTGTCTACCTTACGTATTCGGTATAATATTTCTGTACTGACATCCCTTTTGCCGGGGCCGCTGCATTTGTTATATTTCACATTGCAGGTCCAATTGTACAGGTTGGCAGAATGGTTTGCTAGATAGTGTAGATCATCAGCGGAAGAGTTGCAAGCTCCAATTTCACCTCGAGCCGCGTCAGGTCTAGTAATTACATTGATGTTAGAGATTATGGGTAGCTTTGGGCCTTATCCCAATTCTTCTATTAGTTTTTCAATAATAGGTACTCACAGAGGCTTTATAGACAGAGTAAGTGGGTTATTTAAAAGGATTTACTAGTTCATGACTACTAGTTTACAATGAGATGGGTTGTTAACGAAGGTAATAGCCTATAAGTATAAACAAAGAAGTTATAGTAGGTTGTCTAGGATACCTATGTTTAGAATGACTATAAGGCGACTCTCAGATAATAGTTGGAAGATCATAGATCTAAGGTTAAGGTATGGTAGGTACGGGACTATACCATGTTGCCTAATATAGAAGATATCTCACAACTAATGTCTAAGTAAATGTTGTGGGGTGTAGAGTTTAAAGTAAGATGAATCACGTAAGTAATTTCATATGCTTATCGATGGTTTATAGGTCCTAATGAAGATGCATTATGTGGATGGGTTCTAGATTATTGTTGATGGATTATAGTTCATTAATTAAGATGAATAATATCACTAATCTAAATTACCATTATTGGATTATAGTATCTTACTTAAGAAAGATTACGTGTTGGATTCCAGAGTATCACAAATGGATAGTAGATTACTACTTAAGATGAATTATATGATAGCTTTTATGTGATCGTTAATGGTTTAGAGATTGTCACATAAGGTAAACTAAGTTTATTTAAATGTTATAGCCTTCTTGAGGATAAGACAACATAGGGAGTTAGGTTACAGGCTTGTGGAAACCCCAATAAGGATTATAGTAAAGTGAGTGCATATGTCCATCTCTCATTTAGCGAGATAAAGTCATATCCAATAAACTCAGAGTGTCTTAGTTCATTCATGCATTATATACATGTATATACCATAACCTTACAGGCGTTATATACGCTATGCTATATGATATGCATATGGGTTATGGGAAAAGTTATGATGTTATATACGCATCACCACCTGATCAACTCGTATATGATGATGATTATGCCCATAGAGGTTGATATGATATGATGGGATGCCCATATAGGCTTAATGGCATTATATACGCATATATATGTACAACGACGTTATCTACACATATGCAGTATACATGTGCATATAATGGCCCTCAGTGGCAATTCAGAGTTTCAGGTTGATTCTTCCCTATCTCTCCTAACACTTGATGTTCTTTTAGATGATTATTTTAGTCTGCCTTACATATTAAGTACCATCTTTTTGTACTAATGTCCTTTCTGCCGGGGGCGCTGCATTTGTTATATTTCACATTGCATGTTAAATTATATAGGTTGGCAGACTAGTTTGCTAGATAGTTCAGATCAACGGAAGAGTTGCAAGCTCCAATTTCACCTGGAGCAGAGTCAGGTCTAGTAATTGCATTGATGTTGAAGATTATGGGTAGCTTTGGGCCCTATCCGAGTACTTATATGAAAATGGACTAGATATGTTTTTCTATAACATTTATGCATATGTGATAGGCTTGGCCCATTCATTAGTTTTCTGGCCCTTCACGTTTGTTATGTGTATTTAGATGTGCTAAGCCCATCCTCACTAATTACTAATACGCTATTCTTGTCCCATCTGGGCTAAGACCACATTGTCTGATTTGCTTCCGTTAATATTATATCTATGAAACATATGTTCTTTACTCGCTCATGAATGTGATTTAATTAAAAGTTATTTGTCTTTTCATTATTATCTGAGTTTATTTTAGGATAACATTACGTGCTCTATAACTTATACACATGTTTTCCCCCTCCCTTTGCATGGTCATGTGCCCACAAGGCCCAAATTTTTCTAGTTCTGCCAAGATTAAGTCGTTGGGCCTACGATCCCAACAACATCATTCATTCATCGAGTAGGGGAACAAACCCCCTAAAAGGTTGACCTCCTTTAAATCTATATGTATATTTTTAAAGATGAGTTTAGAAAAGCTTTACTATGGAAAAAAACTTGGTATTTGAAATAAATTGTTCCATTTTCAAGTGTGTTTGTGTAAAAGCTTTTGACGGAAGATTTTTAAATAATAATTGTATTTTCAATATTTTAAACACATAGCAATTTAAAGCAATTTTTATTATATAAGACCTGAGGTCAACCGTATCTTACGGATACTTAATATCGGGGTGCCTGATACCTTCCCCTAGGGATCATTTGAACTCTTACCAGAACTCTAGTTTAATTTAGGATATTTCTTTTGTTTTGAAAAACCCTTGTTAATATGGTTTTCCTATTTTTTCTTATAAAGTTGGTAGCGACTCTAAAATAAAAAATAATAATTTCAACAGTCCAAAAGTTATCCAATAGCTTTTATGCCTCCGCGTAAAATTAAACCGTAACAGATGACGACTCTACTGGGGATTAATAGGTTCTAACCATAAGGGTTCGAATAATATAAAATTGCTTTTTAAATTGCTTATGTGATTATTTATTGCAAATATTATTGTCATTCATGCATATCATTCTTCCTCCAAATGGCAAACCACACACTCACTTGCATCTGTGCACAAAGACAATTATGCGGATTCACAATCATCCTCTAATACTTCTTTGGAACCTTCTGAAGAGTAGTTGGTTCGTTGTCGTCAAACAGTCAACAATGGTTCACTTCAGGCAGTCTCTCTAGTACCTAAGTCATTTGAAAAGCCCACTCTAGTACAACTAGGATAGAGTTAAGACACATCCCTACTGAACTAGCGCATGTTGACCTAGACAGGTTCAAGTATCTCAGACCTACCTGGACCTATTAGGAAGACCACCTTTTGTATTCGCATGGTCGGCGACCCGATGATACGCTCATCCAACTATGTGCTATGTACGAACATAACCTGTGTCATATGGGTAAACCATTGTCAGAGAGGGGGGTAACTCTGCGTTATTTGTGTAGATTTCTATTAACCACTATTTTGATATGGTCCTGGGAGCGCCAGAATTGCTAAAAATGTGGTGGTTCGATCTAGAAGACAAGCACAGTAGGGAGATCACTTGTGTCTAGGATACTTACCCTTCCTCATGACTATGACGGGTTGTAAAGAGATTATCGAGGTCCTAACCGAATACTGAGATAATGATAGGATGGTGTATAAGTTCGGGCTTATAGAGATGACCCTAACCTTGGAAGAAATCCGGGATGCCATAGACAGTAATGGAACCTGTCTAAGAAGGAGAATGAAACTCGATCACAACATCCTAGTCCAAGACAAACCACTCCAGCCAAAATTGTGAAAATGTTATCCTTAGCCCAAGCCTCATGGGTTTCTGGGGAAAGAGTAGCCTTCAAGGATTTGTACCAATGCTTCGGGAGTAAAGAGGGGTTCGTAAACAATTCCATAGAATTCCACAGTTTCAAAGATTGGGATGCCGCCTGACCCTTAGCCTTTGCCATTTGTTTGCTAGGTATTATGGTATTCCCTAAAAAATACCCACCTCGCTTTAAATACCCGAGTCATCTCAGTCTCCCACGCCATCTTCTACGGCGTAGCCAACAATGGCGAGGATCCCAAATACTTCGATATAGTCCCAGTCATACTCATTGATATATACCGATCCTTGGGTAGATGCAAAAACCAACTTAGGTATTTTCAAGGGTGCAACTTATTGTTACAGTGGTGGATTCTCAAACACCTCCTGAAAACCATAGGTCCCCCAGTCTTGCCCATTGATAGCCGAAAGGATGACCTGATAAACTATGTTTTCCCAATTGAACAAAAAAAGAATGCTCCCTCTTCTTCGCGAGTCTTAGAGAGAAAGATATATAATGGAGGTTTACTGACTTTACCGCTACATGGGTTGTAGTGCAGGGTAGAAAATATCCATTCTTGACACTTATGGGTATCCAAGGGATCTGCCCATATGCACCAGTCCAGGTTCTGAGACAGTTCCGAAATAAACAAGAAATGCCTCAGATTGGGGGTATGGGGGACTATGTGATTGACTATGATAAGGCTAAGATCTAAAATGTCGGAGAGTACCATCCAAGAATAGAACAGTCGTGTCATATACCAGGTAGTGGAGGTCCCCAAGGATTGTGTTAAGAGTGAATTTGCTAGGGGTTGTTGTGCCAGGGATAAACTAGTACTAGCGAGTTAGCGATATAGAGTCCAAAACCAAGATCAGGGTCTGACGAAGTCAGAGGCAAGCCGATGACAGAGACTCCAAGTATCGAGAGAAGATAGAGGCTGATAGACAGACCATAGCGAGTCTAGAGGTAGAATTGGAGATCACACATAGGTGTCTTGTAGATCTTGATGAGCGGGAAAAGAAAGCTTTAGGGGTACTGCACTGATGATGTTTTAGGAAAAAGGGTACATAACTGACTATTTGCTGATGTAGACACATCTCAGGGTCCAGACAGCACTCCGGCAGGCCAAGAAGGCCCGAACAGACGGAGGATCATCATCAGCCGCTGGAGGACAACCTTTATGATCTTTTCATTTGTGCTTTATTTTCATGATGTAACCCTTTGAGAAGATTCTTATTAATATTAATGAAATGATTATGAGGGAAATAGTTTGATTTAAAAATTGGCATAATTCATGTTCAAACGCTAGAAACGGTCTCGGTTCACGTGGCCCAGGGGTACGTTTTATATATTGCAATTATGTCCTTTATGTGCAAATATCTATTTATGTATTTCTTTCACGCATTTATATCGAATGTGCATGTTTCAATGTTCTGGGTATCGCCCCAAAAGGAAAACATGAGGATATGGCTTAAACTACTAAAACTCTACTTCCCTAAAAATGAAAACCCAATTACCTAAACTGTTTACATCTCCCAGAAAGATTAATTTGCTGAGATGAATTTCTGACAAAGTTGGAGTGCTGATGTGCCTCCTATGAGTGTGAACAACAGAGAAGAGAGCAAAGCTTCTCTCAGGAGAAATATAGTCGAGATCGATGAAAAGATTACTTTTGATGCAAGAAAGACCATGGACTTGAACTCCCAACTTGAGTCGTTAAGTAGCTTGCCAAGGATACCAACAATTCACCATCTACCTATGGATTAATGACACAAATGGGATGAAATGTGGAGTAGAATGAACGGCATCACGTGAAGGTTTAAGAAGGAAACATTTTATTTCGGCTTTGTATGTAGGTCTTGGCCGAAGACCATGTTTTCTTTTAACATATCTTTAATTCTTAACTTAGCTTGTAGTTCTCCTTAGGACATGGTGTAACGTGTAAATAACTCTTAGCTCCCATTAGGACATAGTTAATGTACCATGTAATAAAAGGACAAAGCTGAGAGGTCTTCCAAAAAAGTGACAAGACCGTGTGAAGTGATCAAGGCAAGAGGACAAGGGACGAGAATGATCTAGAAGTTAAGGCCTCTGCCAATTCATGAACCAACAAGTTCATGAATTTGGCTACATTAAAGTCTTCACAATCGTCCAAGGGAAGATGAAGAAGTTGGCCGAAATGATCATCAAAACAAATACAAAGAATAGAAGCTTCCAACACATTCCAAGAATATGAGGTTGTTGGGAGAATTTAAGAAGCTAACAAATTCATGAATATGGTTACATGGGAGACCTCAATATCCGCCTAGAGAAGAGGAAGAGGTGACTGAAACACCTTGGTCTCCAAGTCATTCCAAATCCATTCACATTAGGCCTTAGGCCATTGTAAAATTCAGAGTTTGCATTGCTAAATGTATTCAACCCGGGGTTTTATACTTTAGTCGATTCTCCGGGAGGACCTTGGTTCTTGTGTGAGCCAAACCCTTAGCGTAAGTTTAACTAAGACTGTGTGACTTAGTTGAATCCAAACTAAGATTTCCCTTTGGTTTAAGTTTGGTTATGACTTTGAGACTTAACTAAACCCAATCTTAAGAACCCCCTTAGGTGCGAGTGGACGTTGAGACTGTGTGACCCAACTAAACCCAAACCTAGGGTCTATCTTAAGGTTTCTGGCCAACCTTACTTGTTTAGTATTTGGGCTTGTACTTATCATCCCCACTAGTCCTTGTTAAATTGGTCACCCTCATCTTGGTGTAGGCTCCGACATTAAAAACCCCTTGTCATTATCCAAGCCATATCGACCGTACAATCACTTCACCAAGTCGACCATTCTTCACCCGAGCTTGCATCTAGCAACTCATGGGCCATCCAACCTAACCCACTATATGTTGATCACCCTAACCTCACACAACACCTAATAAACACTCTCCTTAAAGGAAAATACCCGAAACCATGTGTACTTTTCCGTCTAACCCAAACAACACCAAACCGTCCTCTAAATACCCCTTTCCGATACCTTACTGTTTCAGGCCATCCCCGTCACCTTAGCCCCACTAAAGAACAAAACCCGACCACCAAAACAACCCTATGTGTGTCCACAATAACCCCACGAAACTCCTTGACCCAACTCCCCTTGAATCCACCTAAGACAGCCTACAAATACCCACTGCCCGACAATAGCCGAGAAACAAGAAACCCCACTTTGTGTCTTGTTTTCGCGTCAACTTGTTTGCTGCCAAACTCAGACCCACTCACCCTCTCTCATCCCTCCGTACATACATCAGATTAGTATCAGATCAAGACAATCCCATCCCACGCTTTGACACTATGCCTCTCACAAGAAAAGAACTACGGAGGATTATGTATGACGTTTTGACCGACTGATTGCAAGCCTTGAAAAAGGGACTTGCAGATCATGTCGTGGTAAATAATGTTGAATCCGGGGTTATGTAACACATCCCATGGCATAAGAAGGGAAGTACCTTGTACACCAACCCATTGTACAATAAAGAAAAGTTTGCTACCTCCTTTATTAATACATTGTGTGATCAGAGGAATATGGAGGAAGATGTTACACTTGCGGAGATGTGTGAAAATTTGGTTCTTAGATATGTGTTGAGTGTTCAACCTAAAGGACACGAGGAGACACAAGATGAATAATTCTTTTACACTCGATGCAAAGTACAAGACAAGGTGTGCAACATGATTATTGACAGAAAAAGTAGTGTCAACTTGGCCTCCGTGGAAATGGTGGAAAAGTTAAGACTACCCACCCGCAATCATCCGAAGCCATATGATATCCAATGGCTAAACCAAGACGAAAGACTAAGAGTAGAAAAACAAACCCTCGTTAGCTTTCAGATTGGAAAGTATGAAGATAAAATATGATGTGAGATCATCCCTATGGATGCATGTCATATTTTATTGGGACGACCTTGGCAACTTGATCGAAAGGTGCAACATGATAAAGAAAAGAATACTTATTCTTTTCGAGAGGATGACAACAAAATCCGATTGGTGCCATTATCATCGAGTAAGGTGAAAGAAATAAAAATCTGAAGTGTCGAGAAGCGCAAGACTGAGGCTCTCTTACTTAATGCACAAAAGATAGAAGAAGAATTTAAGAAGGGGAGTCCTCTAGTACCATTTGTGCGCAAGGAAAGCCTCGTGGAGGACACGGTTGGAAATGTCGGCCCTAAGGAACCCGTAAAGAAACTTGAATATATGTTGCCGGGTAATCTTACAACCGAGTCTCTATCGTCGGAGGGTATTGGACATGCTCTTGGTTTATTTCTAAGAAGTTCATTCCCTAACCACCATTCATATAGACACCATACGAAAAGGGAGACGACATCTACCTTGTTAGTGCAAAAGGGAAATGAGGCTTGGCACACATGTGTTCTCATCCAAGCGATCGACAACAACATGAACTGTAAGTTTTCTATGCCGATGTGGAGAATTTCTTTTAAGGAATCAAGTGGAGACAAATCGTTCTACAAGATAGACTCAAGGAGAGGATACCATCAAAGGGGAACCCGAGAAGGAGATACATGGGGGATGGATACCAAGGTCAAGAATGATGTGTACGAGGAGTGTGTGATGTCATTTAGAGAATGTAATGCTCTAGGTTCTCCCGAAAGTTTCATGCATGAGATAACACAACAATCCATGGGTTACATGGGATTAACTAAAGGCATGTGTGAGAGCCCCTCCACGGTAGAAACTGCTCAGAATTTTTACGAGAATGTAAATATAAGTGTGGTAGGAAACTTCCATGGCTTGCCTTCTTTTTATGGGCGTTTCATCCGAGATAATGGTTTCCACAAATGGTTTGTAATGCCCTTTGGATTGTGTAAAGTTCCAAGCCATTTATTGCACGAGGTACTTCGACATCCTTGGGATACTTCACATCATCTGCGGACATTTATGTTAATCCACCCAAGGTGGAAATTCTCCGGAATTGGTCCGAACATGCATATGTAAGTATGGTCCGAGGCTTCCATGACTTGTATTCTTTTTGTCCTCATGTCATCCAAGTCTATGGCATTCTGTCCATCCCTATTCCACACGATGAGGTGCCGTTCAAAGAGGCTGGTGGAAGTAGGTCCATCTTAACTCAAGATACGGAATCCATGGTTCCCACTAGTGAAGAATTTAGTAACGCATGACTCACTTCCTTTACCTATGATTCCTTGCTCCTGTGGGAAAATTATTTGAAGTGTGGGCCCTTCAAGATATTGGATGGTTTCTGAGAAAACTCATACAAGGAAGGACTTCAGGACGATGATAGGAGTTCAACATTTCATATTGGAAACTTAGCAATGCAGTTAGATAGCGAGAATTCGAGGACATATTCTTTTGAAGAAAGGGAGATTGATGCAAGAAATACCATGGACTTGAAATCCCAACTTGAGCCATTAAGTAGCTTTCCAAGGATGCCAATAATTCACCATCTACCTATGGATAAATGCCTCAAATGGGATGAAATGTGGAGTAGAATGAATGGCATCACGTGAAGTGTAAGAAGGAAACATTTTATTTCGGCTTTGTATGTAGGTCTTGGTCGAAGACCATGTTTTCTTTTAGCTTATCTTTAATTCTTAGCTTAGCTTGTAGTTATCCTCAGGACATGGTGTAACGTGTAAATAACTCTTAGCTCCCATTAGCACATAGTTAATGTACCATGTAATAAAAGGATAAGGCCGAGAGTTCCTCTAAAAAGGTGACAAGACCGTGTAAAGTAATCAAGCCAAGAGGACAAGGGACGAGAATGATCCAGAAGTTAAGGCTTCCAAGAAGACAATTCACAAACCAACTAGTTCATGAATTTGGCTACATTAAAGTCTTCAAAATCGTCCAAGGGGAGATGAAGAAGTTGGCCGAAATGATCATCAAAACAAATACCAAGAATAGAAGATTCTAACACATTCCAAGAAGATTAGGTTGTTGGGAGAATTTATGAAGCTAACAAATTCATGAATATGGTTACATGGGAGACCTCAATCTCGGCCCAAATAAGAGGAAGAGGTGACTGAAATACCCTGGTCTCCAAGTTACTCCAAATACATTCACACTAGGCCGAACTCCCAAGCAATTGGTGTTCTTTTGTCTTCTTCTAGAATAGTCTATTTTGTACTATAAATATAGGCCTTAGACCATTGTAAAATTTAGTGTTTGATGAATAAAAATACTTGAGTTTTTACTCATTACTAAACGTATTTAACTCGGGGTTGTATACTTTAGTCGGTTCTCCGGGAGGACCTTGGTTCTTGTGTGAGACAAACCCTTAGCGTAAGTTTAACTAAGACTGTGTGACTTAGTTGAATCCAAACTAAGATTTCCCTTTGGTGTAAGTTTGGTTAAGACTTTGTGACTTAACTAAACCCAAGCTTAAGCAACCCCCTTTGGTGCTAGTGGACGTTGGGACTGTGTGACCCAACCAAACCCAAACCTAGGGTCCATAAGGTTTCCGGCCAACCTTACTTGGTTAGTATTCAGGTTTGTACTTAGCAACCCCGGTCTAGTCCTTGTTAAATTGGTCACCCTCATCTTGGTGTCGGCTCGGGCATTAAAAACCCCTTGTCATTATCCAAGCCATATCGACTGTACCATCACTTCACCAAGTCGACCATTATTCACACGAGCTTGCATCTTGCAACTCATGGGCCATCCAACCCCAACCCACTATATATTGATCACCCTCACCTCTCATAACACCTAATAAACACTCTCCTTATAGGCCAACACCCAAAACCAAGTGTACTCTTCCGTCTAACCAAAACAACACTAAACCGTCCTCTAAACACCCCTTTCTGATACCTTACTTTTTAAGGCCATCCCCGTCATCTTAGCACCACTAAACAACCAAACCCGACTACCACAACAACCCTCTAGGTTTCCACAATAACGCTATGAAATGCCTTGACCCAACTTCGCTTGAATCCACCCAAAACAACCTCCACATACCTACTGCCCGGAAATAGCCAAGAACCCCCACTTTGTGTCTTGTTTTCGCGTCAACTTGTTCCCTGCCGAACTCAACCCTACTCACCCTCTCTCATCCCTCTATACATACATCAACTTTGGTCAGAGCAAATCTATGGGAAGTTGACCATTTGTTGAACCTCTCTAGGGAAGTGAAAGAAATGTTGGAAGACTACGTGCCCCTGTCAGGAAGTCTGGGGCTATTCGGATTAATGAAGGCTAAAACTGAGAGTTAACCACTGAGGGAAGCCACCATTGCCGCGTCTGTAGCTGCTCCTGAGAGAGATGATATTTTGCTATCACTGGATGAAATACCTACCAGGTGGGCCATTACTCTTAAGACCTACGTCTGTCCTTATTAGGTGACACCGGTACCTATGTGAAGTTTGGAAGTCTATGAGTCCATGAGAGAAATGGGGATGGCACACCCCAGTGATGTGAGACTGCAACCTTGCGCTCCAACATATGCGCACAAGAGATGTGCATACCACATGAACTAACCGAGACACACCACTGATGAGTGTGTGCCCCTCAGAAAGAAGATTGTGCAACTAATCGACAATGGGACCATCCGCCTTATTTGGGGGACCTACTCCTTGTCGTCACATAATCCGATCACTGGTATGAGAGGCATTGCTGCAAAAATGAGTCTGTGGAGGTACGACTTCACCATTTTCGAAGACTACTACACCGAGATATTCAAGAAACTAGCCGCTGCAGAAAAGATGAACCCCATAAGACCTTCGTGAAATCACTTGTCTTCTAGAGTTAGCGAAGGAAGAGGTTGTCCATACCACTTTGAGGCCCTGGGCCACAACATTTAGGAATATGAGGCATTCAAATTCGAGTTGGAGCACCTTATCGGTAAGGGGGAGATTTGGGTTGTTCTCCCTCCCCGTCATGAGTTAGTATAGGCCAAGGGTCGAACGTATGATTGTAAGAGTGACAACCGTCCATGGATTCAAGAGGAAAGCCATCTTTTGGGTAGATCTAGGAGCCCCTTAATGAATCAAATGTAATCCCCTCCCCTTTTACTTGTAAAAGAATTGTGCTAGACCTAATGTTCCCTAGGTGGGATATGCAGGAAGCCCATATCGCACCTGGTCCTGGGATTTTAGGTAGGAAACACCGGTGGGGGTAGGGTTTATTTTATGTAAAATGAACTACGAACGGGCCTGACTTCCCCCTATCGGGATACGTAGGTAGTCTATTTAAGACACGGTCCTTAATATAAATAAATATTTGCTCCCTCTCCTCTTTCCCCTTTTTATAATGCAGGCGGATCCAGTTGATGGACCAATTGTTGGGGCTATTATGTGAAGCAAGTCAATAGACCCCCGATTTACCAAAATACTCTTACAAACCCTAAAATACCCAAAATGGAGAATCAATTGAGTATTCGTATATAAAGACGTGAACTTATGTGTTTATCTTGCATTTAATTTATCCAGCTAACGACTAATGTCATCTGCCTTTGAGTGATTTTTCTCTTAGCATAGGAGGTTGGTTTATGTCGTGACACTGGCTTATTACACAAGATCAAAAGCAGCAACAACGTTCTTGTCTGAACAAAATCCAAAGGATATGACTGGTAATTCAGACGAGGAATGAAGTGTTGGGAACTCCAGGTCTCCGGTACGACATGAGATAACCCATACCGAGGACATGGTTAAAATGTTGAAGGATATCCAAGAGAAAACAGCCAGGATGGAAAAAGCCTAAATTTTTCAAGAAAAGAAGACGGAGGAAAGAAGGCCTCCACCGCCCTTCTCATCTCTATCTTCTTCAATCCAGGATCATTTCCCAAATCACCCTACGAGGACTGATCCTCAACACATTGGTACTTCGTACCAAACTCCTCCACCCACAAATACCTGGGAGCACTCATTCGGTTTGGGTCTCCTTAGCCACCAATACAATGATAAATCCAAATACCACCACACACTCAAACACCACCACTCACATTCCCCGAAATAACTCAACGCGCCCAAATGTTTCCTTCCAAACCCCAGTCGCACAAAGCTACTTTTCAGCAGAAAGTGGCAAATTGGACCATTATGAGAAGATGTAGAGGGCCTGAAGGACCGAGCATGCGAGGTTAGCTGAAAATATGAAGGAAAATCTAGCTCGAGGTATGAAGCAAAAATTGAAGGAGATCGTTCTGGCTTCCTGGAAATCTCCCAGGTTAAGTTATGATGACTTATGCATTCACTCATATTTAGACCTACTAGATGGCTTTAAGGTGCCCAAATTTGAGATGTTTAACGGGTTAGGAAACCTGACAGCCCATCTACGGTCATACTGCGATCAAGTAGTGAGAGTTCTGAATAACCCTGCTTTAATCATGAGGCTAGTCAATCAAAGTTTGACTAGACAAGCCTCCGAATGGTAAAGCCATAGAAGATGGTCTCAAAACCGAAAAGATCACCAGCATGAATGGTAGAAGCTCCCAGTCAGGTACTTCAAGAGGCGTGCAAAAGAAAAGGGAGGACAAGGCGAATGTAACCCGATCCTCCAGTCCCAAAATAAAGAAATGGGATGAACCCCGTTCCTCTATGGAGGTGTATCAATAACCACACTCAAGCGGTTATATGACACTCCTAAGGTAAATACCAATCTTCTGCACAAACATGGCAATGCCAATATCCACATGATCGAGAGAGAGAAAGATTGGACAGTCTGTAAGCCTTTGAGTTTAGCACCCATTAAAGCTCTAGAGTATACTGTAGTGTCGCTAACCATAAAAAGCAACCCATGTTTGAGGTGCTGATTATTGCACCGATTATTGCTCAAGTAGCCTCGAGTGTCATTAAGCCGCCAAGAAAAGAGTTCATTATCAAAGACGCCATTGTGCACGACATGACCAGATCAGGGAAATTCCATACACTTGAAGAGTTAGCCCAAGGGGGCGCCGGAAGGAAAACAATCAAAGGAGGCCAATCACAGAAGGTGAAGCCAAAGATTTCTGGCGAAGAATACAACCCAAAGAGTATTTCATCATCGAGCATTTGAAGGAGACTTCGGCTCAGATATCAGTGTTGTCACTATTCTTAAATTCTCCACAATAGCGTTTAGCATTGATGAGGGTGTTCAATGAATCAAATGTTCCGGCCAGCACAAGCATCAAGAGTCTGGCTACCACGATGGCCCATATCATAGGAAATCACCAAATATCGTTTAGGAAAGACGAGCTGCCCAAAGAAGGGTTGATGCATAATAAAGCATTGTACATCATTATTGAGTGCAGAAGTAAGATTGTATAATGAGTCCTCATGGACAAGGGACCAGTTTGAATATTTTCCCAATAACCACGCTAGAATAGTTGGGATATGATATAGGAAAGATAAAAAAGAGTCACACAAATGTGAGGGGATTTGATGGAGCTTAGAGAGACCTAGTCGGAGAAGTCGACCTATGTATACAGATGGGACCTACCGAATTCATCGTCGAGTTCCAGGTCATGTCAATCTCCACCAATAATATTTGATGTTAGGAAGGCATTTGATCCATGCGGAAGGAGCAGTACCATATTCTCTACACCAGGCCATGAAATTTATATTTGAAGGACACGAGGTGGTGATACATGGGGAGAAAAGTATCCATAAGTACCCTAAAAACTCTGTCCTTGTGATCGAGGGAGTTTACAAAGGAGCAGATTTCCACATGGTCGAAATGGTTGGGGCCGCATATGCAGAAGATGCAATATAACTCCCAGTGTCAGCCGCATACAAAATGGTGCCTCTACAATGTTGAAAACGGCTTTGAGCCAGGGAAAGGTCTCTGGAAAGACTTACACGATATCATAAATCTGGTCAAGCTATCGACAAATGAGTTCTGATATGTCCCCGGGTATGTCCCCAGCCCCAAAGAAACCTCTAAAGAAAGCGGGAAGAAGAAAGGTCCTCCAGAGTTGCGGAAGCCAATCCCGAGTCTATACTAGTTATTTCCCGTCAAGATACCCAGACCATATGAAAATGATGCTAAAGAAGGGATAGGAATGATATTCGCAGAAGAAGACTGCATAACAATCTTAGAGGAGCACACTAAAGAGCCCACAATTCGCGATACGAATCTGGGCAAAAGGCTCACCAATCGGACCTTTATTCCACTCTTGGTTCCTCGGTAGCCATAATAATATTTTATAGCTTTTAAAAACTAGTGTAGAAAGGTCGAGGCTTGTCTATTCACCTTTTATCTGCTTCATCATGATGTTTATTAAAAATGGAAATGACTCGATGCTGATCTGAGTCAGGACCACAGTTTGTATTAAACTTTCGCAAATCAGTGAAAAACCTCGCTTTATGAAAATACGATTATTTACTTTACTGTGGTTTTATACTACTAATCATGCTTTGCCTTGCATTTCAGTAATAAAAATGAATCAACCCCTAATGTCATGACATGTCATAAAGTGAGCAAGTCAAATGTTGAGGGTGAAGAAGGATACGACGAGGAAACATGGTTACCAGAAGATCTCCTCGATGAAGAAGACCAATACGAGAATAGGCAGAAGCCTAATTTAGATGAAACAGAAGCCATCGATCTAGGGTGCGAAGGAATAGTTAAAGAGACTCAAATTAGTGCGCATTTAGGGTCACCCTAAAAGGAAGAGTTAATCGGTTTGCTGAAAGAATATGTGGACGTATTTGTGTAGTCTTACACAGATATGCCCAGTTTAGGCGCAGATAGTGTGGCACACAAGTTGCCAATCAATCATGGGTTCGCGTCAGTAAAGCAGAAGATTATCCAATGAGCTTTCAAAATGAGCACTAGTCTTAGCAAAAATGGATGGCAAGAGTGGCACAAAAGCAAACAACTCAGATGCAGTCAAAAGATATTACGCGTGAATGCATGCTTTTCTATGTAATCACATTTTCTTTACTTGTAAGCACTACATCAAGACCTATCTATTATAGCAGAGGTACATAGAAGGACCCGTGAAGGGTTCCGATATTTTCTCTTTAATAGAAAATAAAAATTCAAATAATTTCCTTTATGTATTATGAACTACGCAATGACCTCATTTCCCACAAGGCGAGATACGTAGGAAGTCCATTTCGGAGCCGGTCATATCAATAGAAAAAGCCCAATTATGTTTAATCTGAACTACGTTTGACCTAATTCCTGTTGTATAGGATACGTAGGCGCTCTCTGAGCTCAATTGCATCGATAGAAAAAACAAAGAAACCCTTAGGAAGCCACAAGTAGTCGGCATCACAGCTTCAACTGGGGCAGAACTTTTGAGCGGGTCTAAAAAATTCCTTTCGAGAAGACTCAAAGAACATCAGCTGATAGGAGGCTTCTAACTGGGTAGAATTTTTGAGAGGGTCTCAAAAATTCCGTCACCAAACAGGTCGCCGCGAGAGTTCGATGGTGCGAGCTTCAGACTGGGGCGGAATTTTTGAGGATATCTCAAAAAATTCCACAAAAAAGAATCCAAGAAGGAAGTCTCCATTTGAAACGCATGTCATGACATTTAAAACAAGAGTTTTTTTTAAAAAACATTTACTTGTCTTTTTCAAAATTAACACATTTTAATTATTCAAAATATTTTCTTACTAAGCTTAAATATCTAATGCTACCGAGCCCGGAACTGGAATGAACCGACAGAAGAAGAATAGAAGAACCAAGGACATAAGCTAGTCTCGGTAAAAAACTAACAACTATTTTATGGATGCAGCTTCAGTCTGTCACCATAGGGTGAAGGCATATATTTACTAATCTGTTTGTTCATGTTTGCATAATAGGGAAAACGCCACAACTGGCATATGACAGAGTAAAAAGATTATCAGACTAAGATGGTCACAATCAATAGGATAAACAAAAGATAATCTAACCGAGGGGGTCACGGTCAAAGATAAACAAAAGGTAATCTGACCGAGAGGGTCATAGACAATATACGAATAAAAAGGTAATCCGACCAAGAAGGTCATGGCCCACATAAAGTATGATGGAAAAACAACCCGACCATAAGAGCTGCATAAAGTCAAGAGACATAAATCCAATCGAGATGCTGCAATATTTGCTGAAAAGAGTCTGAGTGGAGTAAATCCAGTCGAGAGCTTATAATGTCCACTCCATACAGTCAAGCAACGTAACATTGGTCGAGAGGCTACAATGTCCTCTCTACATAGTCAAGCAACATAAATTTAGTAGAAAGGCTGCAGTGTTCGCTGAAAAGAACTTCGATTGGCGTACATCCATCCGAGAGGTTTCAGTGTCCACTCCACAAAGTCAAGCGACATAAATCCATATGAGAGGCAGTAATATTAGCTAAAAAGAAGTCTGAGTGGCATAAATCCATCCAAAAGGTTGTAGTGTCCGCTCCACAGAGTCAAACGACATAAATTCGGTTGAGAGGCTATGGTGTTTGCTGAAAATAAGTTTGAGTGGCGTAAAGCCAGCCGAAAGGTTGCAATGTCTACTCCACAGAGTCAAGGGAAATAAATTTGGTCGAGAGGTTGTAGTATTTGCTGAAAAGAAGTCCGAGTGGCATAAATCCAGCCAATGGGGTGCAGTGTCCGCTTAACAGAGTGAAGCAATATAAATCTGATCGAGAGACTGCAGTGTTCACTAAAAACAAGTCTGAGTGGAACTGAAAAGAAGTCTGAGTGGCATAAATCTAGTTGAGAGGTTGCAATATCCGCTCAACTGAGTCATGCAATATAAATCTGGTCGAGAGGTTGTAGTCTTCGCTGAAGAGAAGTCTGAGTGTCGTAAATCTGGCCAAAGAGGGTCATAGTATTCACTCAACAGAGTCCTAGTGATGTAAATCTGGCCGAAGGGGTCGCAGTGTTTGCTCAACAAAATCAAGCAATGTAAATCTGGCTGAGGGGATTGCAATGTTCTCTTAGCAAAGTCAGGCGACATAAATCTAGTTAAGAGGTTGTGGTGTTCGCCAAAAAAAATTCCAGGTGATGTAAAAATGGTCGATAGGCGGTGGTATTCACCCAAGTAGGCAAGACTATGTAAAACCGATTAAGGAGACCACAATATTCATCCCGAAGAATCAATACAACCAACAAAGAATGCCAAGAAGGCATTCGTCCACACCAAAATCAAATAAATAAATAAAAAAAACACTCCACGATGTTGCTAATCAAAAGGAAATAGGTTCGAAGCTGCTCGAAGTATCAGCCAGTCAAGCCAGATCCATATGCATGCGAGAGCAACGTGAAAATCTTTCTTATGCGGCCGGTCGAGATAAGGTTCCATGAGAGTTAGGCTATCTGGACATGAGTCAAAAGCCACTCCAATGCCATGCTCAACCACACTTATTTCTCTTTTATTTTTTAGAGGAGTTCTCACATAAGGTATAACCACTTCGTCCAATTGAGTCGAACTACAAGTGACCTAATTTTTGAAATTAGAGATATGTAGGCGGACTTAATACCAGAGAGCCGGTCACATTTTGACAAAAGTTATAAATTTTGCTTTATTTAGTCCTCTTTTAGTCAAACTATAGGTGACCTAAATTCTCATATAGACCGAGATATGTAGGAAACTCAGAAACCAGGGTCCGACCACAATTCTAGAAAATTGAGCAAAAATTGAGAAGCGTTTTGAGTTGGTCGGTAAAAATTAGGTTTGTCAAATTTTGTTGCTCATGGATGGTCCTTCCATTCCCGAACAATGAAGGGGCAGTTGTTGACACCTAATTTTTACCCTCCAGTGATATTATGCATTGCATATGCCCACAATGACTTCCCGAGGTCTAGGTTGTTTCTTTATTTTGCCTTACTCTGGTTATTGTGTTTGCTTATGTTTATCTGCCTTACATATTTAGTATATTTTTTTGTACTAACATTCCCTTCCTCTGGGGTGCTGCATTTCACGCCCATAGGTACAGATAGCCGGACGATGCTTATTTCTAGTAGGTTCTCAGCTCATCAAAAATGTGAGAACTCTCAACTTTTTTTCGAGATGTAAGTTTGAGTCAGTATGTTTATATATATATTTACGGGTATGAAGGGGTCCTGTCCCAACCAGTTGTTATATTGTAGCACTAGTAGAGGCTTGCCGACTAGTGTTTAGTGTATGTTCATTTTGTTTGGCCTTCTTATTAGTCGAGGATGCTTTTTTCATGGCCTTATCGGCCTCAGCTATGTATACATGTTGTTATTGAGCCTCTTATGCGAGTAGGTTGTCGTTCTATTCTTGTCATATTATTGTTGTTTGGAGACCTTGTCGACCTAGGTTTCGTGTCAGAGATTTTAGGTACTGTAGTTGGTTTGCTAGGGCCTTCGGGTGCCGAGTGCCGGCCACCCCCACCCCACCCCCCAAGGTTGGGGTGTGACATATTATGAGACACTAGATAATGCAATTATTTATGGCGAAATAGTACTCACATTCAAAATCTGCTGCGCTTGTGGAATTTTTACAATAGACATTGCATTTGCATACTCAGGCCTCATGCTAGAATCCTGATCCATATAGTGAACCATCATATCACTATCCTTCCTTTCCTGAGATTCAATCACTTCTAACTCATTATTCTCACTCATAAGGACCCCTTCCTTTGTTATAACCTGCAGTAGTTTTTCATGTTCCACCTCAATTGTTTTCTCTGAAACTTGGGATCCTTCATCCACCTTCTCATCTAATTGTGTATTGCCAATCAATACTTGATTGTCAAAAATAGTCCCCTCCTCTATATCATTACTCACATTCTGATTCAGATAAAGGATTTTCATCTGCTCTTCCTCAGTGTTTGTTGCTGCTTGGAGTTCATCCTCAACCTATTCACCTGACTATGCAGTGCCAATCAAGACTTGTCTAGATTAATCATCCACCTCCTCTACGTCATCAATACTTTTAAAATATTCCACTCTAGTCTTATGTACGTGAAATATCTTTTCAATCCATTCATTTGCAGCAATCTCATCATTTTGTATTTACCTATCCCCTTCCTTTACATCAACTTTGGATACCTCCTTATTCAAGTGTTATGTAACACCCCATACCTTTAAAATAAGCCTTGTTCATAATTCAAGGGTTTAGAAAACTAATACGGGGAGTTTAAGTTGAACAACCAGTTTTAGTTCTGCAGATCAAATTTTATGCCAGGTCATATGAACTGTAAAATATTTTACGGCCCATCGAATTGGACCGTATAATTTCTTTTAGAAATTGATGGAACCCTGTAGATTTTATGAACCATATAAAAATATACGGCCTGTCATTTTTTACCAACCAAGCCCCTCAATTTTTAAAGCCACTAGAGAGTTACAATTAGGAGATGGACCGATTATATGGACCGTATAAAGTTTTATGGCCCAGACGCAGACCGTAGAAAATTCAACTGTCCATCGAACATGGCTGTAAAATCCTTTCGACTGGGGACAGTATAAATACACAAACTTAGTTCAAAAATCAGTTTTCTTATTTCTCCAAGCCCTAGAATGAAGTTCTATCCTCCCATCATCCTCATAACTCAAGGTGAGTCCTTTTCATGTACTTTCACGCGATTCAAATCTTGTATAATCAATTCCTAAGTAGAATTCATTGTTTCTAACCTAGGGTTTCAAAAAAACCCAACTCAAGAAATTAAGGTGCAAGTTTTGGATTCCTTCAACCAAGAAAATAGATGTTGTTAAGAATTGACCCAGACCCACTTCAGCTTCGGATATATGGAGTTTCTTGGGTCTTGCAGGATATTACAAATTATTCATAGAAGGTTCCTCTTCCATCGTAGATCCATTGACTAGATTGACTCAGAAGAAAGTCAAATTTCAGTAGTCAGATGCTGGTGAGTAGTTTTGGAGAATTGAAAACGAGACTGACTTCTGCTCCAGTGTTAACATTGCCCATGGAATCGAGGGGTTCATAGTATATTGTGATGCATCAGGCATTTGTCTCGGATGTGTCTTAATTCAACATGGTAAGTTATAGCTTATGCATCCAGACCAGTTAAGCCTCATGAAAAGAATTATCCAACTCATGACTTAGATTTGGCAGCCGTGATTTTTGCACTCATGACTTAGAATTATCCGACTCATGACTTATAATTGGCAGCCATGTTCCATGTCATGTTTCTTCATGCTCATGTACTAATTTTATGTTCAGTCTTATTCTTAACCATGACCCATCATTCGAGGATGAATGATCCCAATGAGGAGATATTGTAACACCTCGTACCTTTACACTAAGCCTTGTTCATGATTTAGGGGTTTAGAAAACCAAAACCGGGAGTTCAAGTTGAAAATCGAGTTTCAATTTTGCAGATCAGATTTTACGCCAGGTTATACGGACCGTAAAATATTTTATGGTCCGTCGAATTGGACCGTAGAATTTCTTTTTGAAATTGACAAAACCCTGTAGATGTTACGGCCCGTAAAAACATATACGTCCCATCTTTTTTTACCGTCCCAGTCCCTCAAGTTTTTAAAGTCATTAGAAGGTTGCAATTAGGATACGGTCCAATTATACGAACCATATAAAGTTTTATGGCCCAGACCCAAACCGTAGAAAATTCGACTATCCGTCGAATCTGGCCGTAAAATCCTTCTGACTGGAAACAATATAAATACGCAGAATTAGTTCCAAAATCCATTTTCTTATTTCTCAAATACCTAGAACAAAGTTCTCTCCTCCCATCATCCTCATAACTCAATTTGAGTCATTTCCATGTACTTCCACGCGATTCTAATCAAGTATAGTCAATCCCTAAGTAGAATTCATTATTTCTAACCTAGGGTTTTCAAGAAACCCCAACTCAAGGAATTAAGGTGCAAGTTTTGGATTCCTTAAAACAAGTTCAGAATGTCCATGTTCTTTCATATGCTACGTTATTCTAAGAAATCATAAAATTCCATAACTTAGGATTTTATTCTATTATCATGATAACCCTAACAACATGTTATATTAAATGTCATGTCTCTATTATAATTCATAAATTGTATTCATGATTAGTCATTATGATTGTCATGAATCTGTCCGTAATTCATGAACGCATGTTTGAATTCCATGAGATCTTAATTATTAAGTCATGAATCCTTATTACTTACCTTATAAAGTTATACATGTTTTCTCATAAGTTATACTATGTATCTATGTTCATGTTAAATTATCACAGATCATGTTTAAATGTTATATTTATGATTCATGGGCTTACAAGCCAACTATTTTCAGGTACATGTTTTGGGAGTTGCATAGATTACCGAGAAGGCTCTAGTAGCCTAAAACTACATATGTCAGCGTAGTATAAGGGTCACTCTGCCCAGAGGATGATACCTTCAGATTAATGATTTATCCTTTTATGTTATGTTCATGTCTCATACCCCGGTAAGGTATGGGAGCGCTCTGTTAGTCGGGCCAGGTACCAGACTCCACATCCCCACGTGGTGATTTCATGTTGTTAGTTATATTATTTATTTCCCCACATATATACAGTACAATTTACATATTTTACACATGTTATCATATTATGTTCAAGTTCAGTTTCATGTTGCTATTATTTCATGTGCCTGCCTATTATTTTAGTTGCTTTACATGCAGTACAATTAAAATGTACTAACGTCCCTTTGCTTGGGGCCTATACTTCACGGTGCATGTACTAAGTTTCAGGATGACATATTTGCACGCTAGGATTTGCCTTAGTATCAGCTATTGGTGAGCCCCATATCATTCGGGGTGTCAGCTTTATTTATTCACATGTTATGGTTATTATTAGAGGTATGACAGGGCCTTGTCCTGGTAAATATTTTTGAAGACTCATGTTTCAGAGGTTTCATAGGCTAGACTAGTTAGCATGTCATGTCAGTCATGTCAGCAGTATTTTTAGACTTATCATGTTTTACTCGGATGATTCTTCTAATATATTTCAAACTATTTTAAAATATTATGTTTTACATATTTTAAATCATTATTAGTGTATATTTTGATACCCATGATGATTAGCAAGCCATGTGGTTCGCACGGTCACATGCAGTCAAACACCGAGTGTCGTGTTCCGCCCAGACATGGTTCGAGGCATTACAAGACTTGGTATCAGAGCCTAGGTTCATGTGTCTTAGGGAGTCTATGAAACCGTGTCCAGTGGGGTCACTTTTATGTGTTTGAGGGCGCTACACATGTAAACAGTTGACCACCAAGACATCTAGTATTGTCTCACTTCTTTCGTACTATAGATCGTGCAGTTAGAGTTATACCTTCAGGACATCCTTCTAACTCGTGCGTATTACGTATTTTAGAAAATGCTTGCTAAAAGAAAATCAGCTACAAGCAAGAGAGTTGCTACCAACACTGCTCGTGGGTAAAATGCTCAAGCTCAGGGAGCCAATTCATGTAAAACACTCCCACCTGTTACAACAGGTCCTGTAGAGATTCCAGTTTCGCCTCCAAGTTCCACCGACTCGAATATTAGGGGAGTTATTTAGTTGCTCACCGCGATTATAGCTGCTCCAGACCAACGTCAGGGAATGACTCCAAGTAGGGGAACTAATAGGGAGTTATCCAATTTCAAGACCAACGTCACAGGGTCTAGCAAGATACAGGATCTACAGAATTTTCTTGATGGGCTATAGAAAAGCTTTCGTGTGATGCATGTTACTCAAGTAGAGTCAGCACAGTTTAGAGCTTATCAGTTGCAGGACGTTGCAAATATCTGGTATGAGTCATGGGAGCAGTCCCGCAGGGAAGATGCATCTCCAGTAACTTGGGATGAATTTACTGATGCTTTCATTGAGCACTTTTTGCCAGTAGAGGTCAGGGAGGACAAGGCCATTGAATTTGAGAAGCTCAAGCAAAATGGCAGGAGTGTGTAAGAGTAATATCATCATTTTGTTTCTCTGGCAAAGTATGCGCCACATATGGTTCCAGAAATGAGGGCCAGAGTTAGCCATTTTATGTACGACCTTGATCCCCAGTTGTTTGATGCTGCTAATATATCTGCTCAAAATAGGGAAATGACCATCACCAAGATGGTTGTTTTTGTTCAGGGTAATGAAAATAGGATAAAGGAAGAGGAAATGTTGTAGAATGAGAAAGACACGGAATTCAATAAGAGAGCTAAGTTTATAGGTCACTTCGGTCATAAGAGAGGTGGAGGCAGACAATTTTTTAAAACTAGGTCCTCCAGACCTTCTCTATCTTCAGCCAGTGCCCTACCTCCAAATTTCAGGAATAATAATAAAAAGCAGAACTTCAGGGCATCAAGCTCTCAGTCATAGGCCAGTGTGGGTCAAAGTTCTTTCAGTAACCTAGTTTTTGCTAAGTGTGGTAAGAGACATCCAGGGGAGTGCCTCTATGGCATGAATATCTGTTATGGTTTTGGTCAACAAGGTCAATTTCAGTGAGACTGCCCATCAATGAGGTAGGGTACATGAGGTAATGTGGCTCAGTCCACAAATTTAGCAGTTCCTCATAATTCTCAGGCCCAATAGGGTGTGGTCAAGCTAAGTTTGGTAACGCAGGCAGACGTTCAAACTTCTTGTACGCACTATTAGGTCTTCAAGATACAGAGGCCCATGCAGATGTGGTCACTGATATATTAACCATTTTCACTTTTGATGTTTATGCCCTTATGGATCCTAGATCCACTCTGTCATATGTAACCCCTTTTGTTGCTATGAAATTTAAGATAGAACTAGAAAAGTTGTATGAACCCTTTGAAGTATCCACTCCAGTTGGCGAGTTAGTTATAACCAGGTGGGTATATAGGGGTTGTCTAGTTAAAGTCTATCACTGCATTATCATAGCCAATGTGGTAGAGTTATAAATGGTAGACTTCGGTGTAATCATAGGTATGGATTGGTTATCTTCATTTTATGCCACAGTAAGTTGCATAACCAAAATTGTTTATTTTGAATTTCCCGATGAATCAGTCATAGAATGGAAGGGTGATGCAGTAGCACCTATATGGAGGTTTATTTCCTATCTTAAAGCTAGAAAGATTATATCCAAGGGGTATATTTACCATCAAGTTTGGGTTAGAGATGCAGATACCTAGACCCAGACTCTTCAGTCGGTTGTAGTTGTTAATGAATTTCCAAAAGTTTTTCTAGAAGATCTGCCAAGAGCCCTCCCGATAGGGAGATTGAATTTGGAATTGATCTACTTCCTTCTAAGCCAATATCTATTCCGCCATACAAAATATCTCCACTAGAGTTAAGAGAATTGAAAACCTAGTTAAAAGATCTCTTTGATAAGGGATTTATTAGACCAAGTGTCTCACAATGGGATTCACCCATCTTGTCTGTTAGGAGAATGATGGATCTTTGCGTATGTGCATTGACTACCGGCAGTTGAACAATGTCACAATTAAGAACAAATACCTTCTTCCCATAATCGATGATTTATTTGACCAACTTTATGGGGCTCAGATCAGGGTACGATCTGTTTAAGGTTAAGGAAGTTGACATTCGAAAAACCGCCTTCAGAACTCGTTATGGTCATTTTGAATTTTGTGTTATATCGTTCGGATTGACGAATGCACCATCTCCTTTAATGGATCTTATTAACAGGGACTTCAAGCCTTATCTTAACCTTTTCATCATTATCTTCATTGATGATATCTTAGTCTACTCCTATAGTGAGGCTGATTATGCAGAACATCTCAAAATTGTATTGCGGACACTTCAGGACTGCAAGCTCTACGCAAAATTTTCCAAGTGTGAATTTCAGCTTAAGTCAGTGGCATTCTTAGACCATGTGATTTTAGGAGAAGGTGTCCAGGTTAATTTTCAGAAAATAGACGCTATTAAGAATTGGCCCAGACCCACTTCTACTTCAGATATATGGAGTTTCTTAGGTCTGGCAGGCTATTACAGACAATTTGTAGAAGGTTTCTCTTCCATCTCAGCTCCATTGACTAGATTGACTCTGAAGAAAGTCAAATTTCAATAGTTAGATGCTTGTGGGCGTAGTTTTAAAGAATTGAAAACGAGATTGACTTATTCTCCAGTGTTAACATTGCCAGAGGGAACCGAGGGGTTCGTAGTATATTGTGATGCATCAGGCATTGATCTCGAATGTGTCTTAATAAATCATGGTAAGGTTATAGCTTATGCATTCGGACAACTTAAGTCTCATGAAAAGCATTATCCGACGCATGACTTAGAATCGACAATCGTGATATTTTCACTCAAGATATGGCGTCATTATTTGTATGGAGTTCACATTGACATCTTCACATATCACAAGATCCTTCAGTATATTTTCAAGCAACGGGAGTTGCATCTCAGGCAGAGAAGATGGCTCGAATTGATAAAGGATTATGACGTGAATGTTCTCTACCATCTAGGGAAAGAGAATGTAGTAGATGATGCTCTTAGTCAGTAATCCATGGGAAGTCTAGCTCTTATTGGAGAAGATAAGAGAACTATGATGAAGGAGATTCACCGACTTGCCAGTCTAGGAGTTTGACTCATGGACTCTGAAGATGGTGGTGTTGTTGTTCAAAATAAGTCTGAATCCTCCTTAGTAGCCGAGGTGAAGGAGACACAACTTAGTGATCCCTACTTGTTACAACTAAAAGAGGGGATTCACAAGAATAAGACTATGGCTTTTGAACAAGGGGTTGATGATGCTACTTTGAGGTATCAAGGCAGGTTATGTGTTCCAGATGTGGACAGACTCAGAAAGCAAACCATGGTAGAAGTGCATAATTCTAGGTATTCTATCACTCAGGTTCTACCAAGATGTATCATGATCTTAAGGAGATTTATTGGTGGAACGATATGAAAAGGAACGTGGCAGATTTTGTAGCCAAGTGTCTGAATTGTCAGCAGGTGAAAGCTGAGCACTAGAGGCTTGGTGGTTTGGCTCAGATTATTGATATTCCTGTTTGGAAATGGGAGATGATAAACATGAACTTCATAATAGGTCTACCTCACTCAGCCCGAAGGCATGATTCGATTTGGGTGATTGTGGATCGAATTACTAAATCAGCCCACTTCTTGCTAGTCAAGACCACAGATTCAACAAAAGATTATGCCAAGTTGTATATCCGAGAAATTTTTAGGCTTCATAGGACCCTAATGTCCATTATTTTGGATCATGGTGCTCAGTTAACGACACACTTTTTGAAGTTTTCCGGAAAGCATTGGGTACCAAGGTAAATCTTAGCACAACTTTTCATCCTCAGGCAGATGGTCAGGAAGAGCATACTATTCAGACTTTTGAGGATATATTGAGGGCATATGTTCTTGATTTTAAAGATAATTTGGAGGATCATTTGCCTCTCATTGAGTTTGGTTATAATAACAATTATCATGCTAGTATCTAGATGTACCGTTCGAAGCTTTGTATAAGCAAAGGTGTAGATTGTCAATTGGTTGGTTCGAAGTTGGTGAAATAGAGTTGTTAGGACCAGACTTGGTCCACCAGGATATGGAGAAAGTCAAGCTAATTCAGGAGCACTTGAAAATAGCTAAGAGTCGTCAAAAGTCCTAATCGGATGTGAGGCATGTAGACTTGGGGTTTCAAGTTGATGATTGGGTCTTTCTGAAAGTTTCACCTATGAAAGGTGTCATGAGATTTGGAAAGAAAAGGAAGATCAATCCTAGATATATCGGACCCTATAGGATTTTCAGGAGAGTTGGCCAAATGGCTTATGGACTTGAATTTCCACAAGATGGAGTTGATGTTCATCCATTGTTTCATTTATCCATGTTGAGAAAGTGTGTGGGAGACCCGTTGTTTGTTATCCTTACCGAATCCAGTACAGTTAAGGATGGTTTGACTTATGAGGAGATCCCTGTGGCTATTTTGGATCGTCATATTCAAAAGTTGAGAACTAAGGAAGTTGCATCAGTGAAAGTGTTGTGGAGAAGTCAGAATGTTGAGGAGGCTACATGGGAAGCCGAAGAAGATACGAAGTCCAGATATCTGCACTTATTTGAGAAGAAAGCAGAAAACGAACAAGGTAAATGCCTTTAGTATTCATGTCATGTCCCATGCGTATCCATGTCTCGTATTTCATGTTCATGTATGTAGTACTCATGTCCCCATGTTCATATTTTCATGTAATCATGTCAGTTCAGTTCCCATGACATGTTTCTTCATGCTCATGTACTAATGTTATGTTAAGTCTTATTCGTAACCATGACCCATCATTAGAGGATAAATGATACCAATGGGAAGATATTGTAACACCTTGTACCTTTAAACTAAGCCTTGTTCATGATTCAGGGGTTTAGGAAACCAAAACGGAGAGTTTAAGTTGAAAAACCAGTTTCAGTTCTGCAAACCAGATTATACTCCAGGTTATACGGACCTTAAAATATTTTACGGCCTGTCAAATTGGATCGTACAATTTCTTTTTGAAATAGATAAAACCCTATAGATTTTACAGCCCGTATAAAAATATATGGCCCGTCCATTTTTACTGTCCCAATCCCTCAAGTTTTTAAAGTCAATGGAATGATGCAATTAGGATACGGTCAGATTATACGAACCATATAAAGTTTTACGACCCAGACCATATAAAATTCGATGATCCGTCAAATCTTGCCGTAAAATCCTTCCGATTGGGAATAATTTAAATACGCAGAATTAGTTTCAAAATTAGTTTTCTTATTTCTCTAAGCACTAGAACAATATTCTCTCCTCCCATTATCCTCATAACTCAAGGTGAGTCTTTTCAATGTACTTCCACGCGATTCTAATCAAGTATAATCAATTCCTAAGTAGAATTCATTGTTTGTAACCTAGGGTTTTCAAGAAAATTCAACTCAAGGAATTAAGGTGTAAGTTTTGGATTCCTTCAACCAAGTTCAGGCCTTTAGTACAAGTATTGGAGCGATTAACATATGTAAAGCTTCTATCCACGTGTGGGAATGTCCATGTTCTTCCCCACGACACGTTATTCCAAGAAACCATGAAATTCCATAACTTAGGATTTTATTCTATTATCATGATAACCCTAACTACGTGTAATATTATATGTCATGTCACTATTATAATTCGTAAATTGTATTCATGATTGGTTATTATGATTGTCATGAACATCTCCGTAATCCATGAACGCATGTTTGAATTCCATGAGTCCTAATTATCAAGTCATGAATCCTTATTACTTAACTTATGAAGTTATACTTGTTTTCTCACAAGTTATACTATGTATCTATGTTCATGTTAAATTATCACAGATCATGTTTATAAGTTATATTTATGATCCATGGGCTTACAAGCCAACTATTTTCAAGTACATGTTTTGGGAGTTGCATAGATTACTGAGAATACTCTAGTAGCTTGAAACTATATATGATAGCATAGGATAAGGGTCGCTCCACCCAGAGGACGATACCTTCAAATTACTGATTGGATCCTTTTATGTTTTGTTTATGTCTCATACCCCGGCAAGGTATGAGAGCGCTCTGCTGGTCGAGCCATATACCAAACTCCACGTACCCACGTGGTAATTTCATATTGTGGGTTATACTACTGCTCTCCCCACATATATACATATACAATTTACAGATTTTATACATGTTATCATATTCATGTTCATGTTCAATTTCAATTTCAGTTTTAGTTTTAGTTTCATGTTGCTATTATTTCATATGCCTGCTTATTCTTTCATTTGCTTTACATACAGTACAATTCAAATGTACTAACGTCCCTTTTCTAGAGGACTGCACTTCACGGTGCAGGTAATGAGTTTCAGGATGACAAATCTGATTGCCATGATTTGCCTCAGTATCAACTTTTGGTGAGCCCCATCTCATTCGGGGTGTCAGCTTTATTTATTCACATGTTATGGTTATTATTAGAGGTATACCAGTGCCGTGTCCTATGAACAATTTTGCAGACTCATATTTCAGAGGTTTCATAGAATAGACTAGTTAGCATGTCATGTTAGTCATGTCAGCAGTATTTTCATACTTATCATATTTTACTCAAATGATTCTGCTATTATATTTTTTGACTATTTTCAAATATTATGTTCTACATATTTTAAATCATGATTAGTGTATGTTGTGATGCCTATGATTATTAGCAATCTATGTGGTTCACTTAGTCACATGCAGTCAAGCACAGAGTGTCGTGTTCCACTCAGGCCATGGTTTGGGGCATTACATGTTCACTCCCCCTTTAGAGTGATATGTGGCTTTTATTTCTTCAACAATATTTGATGTTGAGATTTCAATGTCTCCAGTATTATTCACCTGGTCTACTACTATCTCCTCTAGTATATTTGTCCCTTTGCTGCTCCCATTGGTCTTCTCCTTTTCTTGTAACACATAAAATTTGTTTTGAATAGATACATCACCCTCCACGGCTGTAGTTTTTTATGAGATACCAAAAACTCTTCTGTCCTTCTCCACATTCCAATTTCCAAGATCTTCAAGGATTTGCCACTAGAGAGAATTCTAGCATTAATTTTTTTCCTCTTATAATTATTGTTTTTCTATTTCTGCTCGTGCTTTTCACCTTGATGATCCAACCTAGCATCTTCAGTATTCACTTCCTTCCCTTTCTCAGCCTTTTTCCTTTCCTGACCAGCTTCAACATGATCAACATTTGTGTGCACCGCCATCTTTGCTTTCTTCTTATTAGTGGTATCCTTCTCCTGATAAAGTTCAGGATGTAGATTCCAACATACATCTTCATTATGACCTTGTAACTTGCTTGTACGACAATATTTTGGCAGATTTCATACCTAATTTTCACCTTTTCCACCCTAATATCATATGAAACATCATCTTCAATTTCCATATTCACAAAAGATGGTAGATCTGCCAATAGATCAATCAAAACCTTAACTCTAACACAACTAGATCTAGTTCGATTCTCAATAGCTTTATCCAAATGCAATGGGATCCCAACAACAAATGCAAGTGAAAACACATACTCTTTAACAAAAAAAGTCAGAATTAAATCTGGAAAAGAGATCCATGATATCACCTTTGATGCAATGGGCTCCCAACAACAGATGCAAGTGAAAATTCGACTATATATAGTACGCACCCTTCGGGCATATATTCACAAAATCTTACATAAGCGATAGTCATTTCAAAACATGCTTATGCCGAAACAATTCAATTTCACAGTTTTTTTTTATTCCACATTGAGTCGGGATGATCTTTCGTAGTTCCTTCATATCTGGCCATCTATAAGAAAATTTGATGTAAGTACAGAGGGATGAGTGAGGTAAGTGGGTCTGAGTTCATCATGGAACTAGTTGACGCGACAATGGATGTGAAATAGGGGTTCTCGGGTTAGGTGTTACTGCCGGGTAAGTGGTGTGTTGGGACTGTTTCGGGTAGTTTGGGGAGGACTCAAGCTTAGACGCTTTTCGGGCTCATTCAGGGTGTGTTGAGGGTTATTGTGATGGTCGGGTTTCAGTGAGTATATGGTGGAAAGGCCACAGAATTGAACCTGAAGCATTGAGGTTCTCGATTTATCGGCTACTGCCGGGCAGTGGGGATGTGGGGGTTGTATCGGGTATTTATACAAGAAATTGGGTCAAGGAGTTTTATGGGGAGGTTCTAGACAGGTTTAGGGTGATCTTTATGCTTGGGTTTTGATGGTTTGATAGTGGTAAGGCGATGGAAGAGAACTAAAAAAGTAAGGTTCCGCTAAAGTGTGTTATGCGGACAGTTTGTTGTTGTCAGGTTTGGACAGGCAGTTGGAGATGGTTTCAGGGGTTGGAATTTGGGGTGGATGTTTGTAAAGTATTGTGGGATTTAGTAGTGGAAAGAACGAAGTGGTTTGGACAAGGAATGCACACGGGATGCAAAGTACAAACCCTAGGACACACCAAGCGTTGGACGGTCGATAAGCATATGGTCGATATGGCTTGGATAATGACAAGTTGTTTTTAATGCCCAAGCCGACACCAAGACGATGGAGACCAATTCCACAAGGTCAAGACCGGGGTTGCTAAGTACAAGACCGTGAACTATCCATGTGAGGGTGGTCGGAAGCGCTTTTAGTAACCCAAAGCTTAGGCTAGGTTGGTCCACATAGTTCCAACGTTCGCTTACCACTAAGGGGGTTCCTTGAGCTTGGGTATTGATTATGTCACACAGTCCTAACCAAGACTTACACCAAAAGAAACCTTAGCTTGGGTTCAATTAAGTCACACAGTCTTAGTTAAACTTACGCTAAGGGGTTTGGCTCACACAAGAACCAAGTGACCCTCCCGGAGGATCAACTAAGAACTTACAATCTCGGATTGTAAGACATTGCAAAGATGAGTAAACTCTCATGTTTTATATTCAACAAACTCTAACTGAATTTTACAATTGGCCTAAGGCCTCTATTTAAGTATTAAATGGACTATTCTAGAAGAAGATAAAAAGACACAAAAGTAGAACCCATTCGGCCTAGTGTGGACGAGTTTGGGTTGACTTGGTGGCCAAGGTGATTCGGCCACCTCTTCCTCTTCTGTAGGCCGAGATTGAGGTTTCCCATGTAACCATATTCATGAATTTGTTAGATCATAAATTCTTCCAACAACCTTATCTTCTTGAAATGTGTTGGAAGCTTCTATTCTTGGTATTTGTTTTGATGATCATTTCGGTCAACTCTTCTCCTCTTGGACGACTTGAAGTCTTCTATACAGCTATATTTATGAACTCGTTAGTCCATAAATTCTCTCCTTAAAATCCCCATCTTCTAGATGTCCCTTGTCCTTTCCATCTTGTCCTCCAACTAACGGCCTAGTCATCTATTTGGAAGACTTTTTGGTCTAGTCACCTTATTGGAAGGCTCTCGGTCTTGTCACCCTTTACATGGCTTATTAATTATGTCCTAAGGTAGTTATTACGTGGCATACTATGTCCTAAGATAATAGCTAAGCTAGTAAGTAAAAGATAAGCTAAAAGAAAAGCATGGTCTCGACCAAGACCAACAAGAAGGCTGAAAATACAATGTCTTCTTGAACCTTCACGTAATAACTCCAACGCCATTCTATTTTCCATGCCATGTTAGGAATCTAAGTGTGGTACGATGTGCCATTCTTGGCACTCTTGGTAAAGCTCTTCTCGGCTTTGGTTGAGAGTTTAAATCTGCGGGCTGATTTACATCAATCTCCCCTTCTTTGAAGGAATTTGCCCTCAAGTTCGCGCCGTCTACATGTGGTAATAAGTCTTCAACAACAAGTGTTAATTTAATACTGTCACCTTTAGATAAGACCGGACGATTCATCTTGTAGGCGCCTCCTTCAAAATTTGCCAAATAAGGATCTGAATACATGACAAGTAGTTTATAACAATGATGTCCGCATAGTGCTATCAATCCCATAAGACTTAATTCCTTGCCATAGATAAAATAATGGTGATGTGCACCATTCAATTTTGTACTAGAGCAAAAAATGTCACCCTCATTAGTTTCACGTTTCAATGACTTGTCACAGTTTGATATAATTGGAATCAGGGCTTCACACATCCTTTCTTTCAAGGCTTCAAAACCCCTTGTTGCTCCTTGGAATCACTTGATAGTGGAAGCAAGGGTACAATAATTTTGCACGACATGATGAAAGAAAGAAATTGAACCAAAGACACTATTTACCGCAATGGCCCTCGGAGAATCAAACCATCTTTGGAGAGATTTCATCGTGGTGGAATTATCACCCATGCCCTCGGATAATGTGGTGCAACCTATAGATGGTTATAGCACCTTATGTATGGAACTCATGAGGGGACTTGGAAAGTTTCACAATCTTAATGGCATCAAATCATAGTTGACCTTCAATACCATCTTCCATTCACCTTCTCTACGGATTTCCACGTGATGATAGACACTATTCAATTTTATCTTGAAGAACAATTTGGCTCTACTTAATTCATCAAAAAGGCCTTTCAACCTCGATATAGGAAGTTTGTTCCCTATGATGAATATGTCATTCTCTCGGCCTTCATCATACGTAGGCCAAGTTTCATCTTCTTTTGACTCCATCAAGATCATCTCCTTGGTTAGATTGTGTGCATATGGTTGAGGGTTGGATAATGAACTTCTTGGAAATAAACCAAGAGAGTCTTCACTACTTTCCATTGGTGATGGACCGGTTGCAAGATCATTTGGAAGTTCCTTCATGTCGACAAATATAGCACTCCCCTTCTTAAATTCCTTCTCTATCTTTTGTGCATCAAGTAAGGGGGTCTCGGAACTTTCCTTTTCTTCGGAGTCCTCAAATGAATTCCCACCATCTTCATTTGTCCACTCGGGGGTTAGGACATTCTTCTGCAAAGTGTCCCAATCCTCGACATTGGAAAAACCTTCTTCTCCTTTTGTTTATCCTCGTTATGACCTCTACCTTCTTCTCCGTATCTCTTTCTACAACTCCTTAGTCATACAATGAATTAGTAAAATAAGTATTACCTTCTTCTACCTTTTGATCTATTTCATGACCGTACAAGGGGATAGTAAAAAGGGTACTGCCCATTTTCTTAACATTGGTGGGCCTTACGTAAGGCTTTGGGGCACTTCTTCTTTATGGTTTCTCAACCACGCCTCCGAAGGTGCGGCATGACGCTACTTCAACATTTTCTTGACGACGAGTGGGGAGTCAAAAGTATAGACTTTGTTCATGCTCCCTTGGCAAAAATTTCCTCATCATATGCTTCTTTAATTTATTCCAAAAGTCAATCTTCGTTTTGCCACTTCTTTTTCGATTATTTCTTAGATTTTCATACCAATCGGAAGCAAATGATTTGAGCCTCGATTTGACAACTTTGAAGCACTCATGATCGTCATATTGTCGGTACTTGAAAAATCCCTCATGGTCTTTAACCATTCAAGGAACTCTTTTGGGTCCCTATCTCCATCAAAGGTTTGGAGATCACATTATTTTCTCAAGATGGGTGCATGTTTCACAAACATGTCACTAACTAGTTTCCGAAGTTATTTGTTTGTAAGTGACATTTTTGTGTTGGCTATCGCATCAAGGCGTGGGATGGGAGCGCCTTGCTCTGATACCAATCTGATGTAAGTACGGAGGGGTGAGTGAGGGTAAGTGGGGATGAGTTCGGCAGGGAACTAGTTGACGCGACAATGGATGTGAAATAGGGGTTCTCGGGTTAGGTGTTACTGTTGGGTAGGTGGTGTTTTGGGACTGTTTTGGGTAGTTTGGTGAGGACTCAGGCTTAGCGCTTTGCGGGGTCATTCAGGGTGTGTTGAGGGTTATTGTGGTGGTCGGGGTTCAATGAGTATATGGTGGAAAGGCCACGGAATTGAACCTGAAGCATTGAGGTTCTCGATTTATCGGCTACTGCCGGGAAGTGGGGATGTGGGGGTTGTATCGGGTATTTATACAAGGAATTGGGTCAAGGCGTTTTATGAGGAGGTTATAGACAGGTTGAGGGTGATATTTATGATTGGGGTTTGATGGTTGGATGGTGGTAAGGCGACGGAACAGAACTGAAACAGTAAGGTTCCGCTAAAGTGTGTTATGCGGACAGTTTGTTGTTGTCATGTTTGGATGGGCAGTTGGGGATGGTTTCGGGGTTGGAATTTGGGGTGGATGTTTGTAAAGTATTGTGGGATTTAGTGGTGGAAATAACGAAGTGGTTTGGACAAGGAATGCACACGGGATGCAAAGTACAAACCCTAGGACACACCAAGCGTTGGACGGTCGATAAGGATACGGTCGATATGGCTTGGATAATGACAATGGGATTTTAATGCCCAAGCCAACACCAAGATGATGGTTACCAATTCCACAAGGTCAAGACCGGGATTTCTAAGTACAAGCCCGTGAACTATCCATGTGAGGGTGGTCGAAAGCCCTTTTAGTAACCCGAAGCTTAGGCTAGGTTGGTCCACATAGTTCCAACGTTTGCTTACCACTAAGGGGGTTCCTCGAGCTTGGGTATTGATTAGTTCACATAGTACTAGCCAAGACTTACACCAAAGGGACCTTAGCTTGGGTTCAACTAAGTCACATAGTCTTACTTAAACTTACGCTAAGGGGTTTGGCTCACACAAGAACCAAGTGACCCTCCCGGAGGATCAACTAAGAACTTACAATCCTGGATTGAAAGACTTATCAAAGATGAGTAAACACTCAAGTTTTATATTCAACAAACTCTAACTGAATTTTACAATTAGCCTAAGACCTCTATTTATAGTATAAAATGGACTATACTAGAAGAAGATAAAAAGACACAAAACTAGAACCCATTCGGCCTAGTTTGGACGAGTTTGGGTTGACTTGGTGGCCAAGGTGATTAGGTCACCTCTTCCTCTTCTCTAGGCCGAGATTGAGGTTTCCCATGTAACCTGTCGCGCCCGTTTTTGACCCGACCCGTGAGCAGGTCAAAGCGGAGCACGGCGTGTTCAGGTGATTCCTGGGTAAAAGGGTTAAGGAGTCGCCACCTAATTATTTTTTACGGTGAATTAGGACACCTAAATATTTAAACTAAATGCTGCAATGTAACTCCAATTTTAAGGTCTGCGAAACTAATGAGATTCTAGGTAAGGGTTCTTTATTATCCTAAAGGGAAGGGGTTAGGCATCCTTTAGAATCCGCTAACTTGCGGTTATCCGGTCAAACTCAGGTTAATTATTGCTAGGGAAAATGCATGTTTTAAAGGTATAATAGATAAAAAGATGTTTGTAAATATTTAGTAAATGATACATTTTAAAAGGGAAGATACATGCAAAGTTTGGAAAATATGCATTTGTAACAAATGATATAAATTATTTATAATGCCAAAGAAGTGAATTTTTTTGGAAAAGCTTTGAGTTGCAAATTTAAAAAAAGATAAACTTATTTTTTGCAACTATTAAAGCAAGTAAAAGATGACAAAAGTTGTTTTGAAAATCTTGAATACGCGTGACGAGCCTAAAATAAATAAACTAGCGAAGAATTTCTAAGTTTGAGTTTAACCGAGCCTACAAGTAAATAAGCTAGCGACGGATTTCAAATCTTAAACTACCCTATGAATTAATCCTAAGTTTGCCTATTCTAAGCGTTTCAATAGTTACATAAGTGCGATAAATAATATTACAATACAAAGCGGGATAAAAGCTGAATTGAAGGAAGAAATAAAATAAAATAAACTCCGAGGAATATCTCGTCTTTATTTACTTTAATCCCTGCAAGCTGTCAAGAACAAACGGTTAAAAATAGTTAAATACAAATAACTTCATATCCGTATTCAAAACAGTGAATGTTTTGATCACGGAGGGCTCAGACTTAAATTTTGAAAAGAACATTCCAATCACGTCGTGGCTGCAAACATATGACTAATGTGGTTTATTTGATTGCCTCGCCTACTAAACGTGTTGGTCTCTCGGGTGAAATAGAAAAGATCACTATAATCACGTCGTGGCTGCGAATATATAACTTGTTGGTTATTTTAGTCACCTCGCCTACTAAACATGTTGATCTCGGATGAAATAAAGGTTTAAGCCTTCATCATTGCCCAGAAGTTATATTTTCCGTCTTTACGACTGTGGAGGCCTCAAAATCGACGGATATTTTTCATCGGCCAGTGTAGTATCGTGTTCAAATCAGCAAAATTAAATCAAAGCAAATAAGCATAAGCGATGCAGATAGCTTGATAGCGATAGCGATAGCGATAGCGATGCGATAGCGATAGCGATAGCGATAAGCGAGAGGTAATTTTCGAAAAGACGTAACGTTTAGTTTAAAAATAGTAAAACAAGAAACGAATATTTGAATGCTTTGAAACGGACCGAAACAGAAAGCAATGTCCGAAAGGTGCGGTGTTTAATTTAAAACAAGAAAAACAATAGAACAAGAATTTGGAACCGAGCGAAGAACCGAAATGGAAAGCGATACCCAAAAAGACGCGATATTTATTCAAAACAAGAAAACAAAAAAACAAGAAAAACAGAGATATCCGTTGCCCGGATAATTAAAACAAGTGCTAAAAAAAATAGAGAAACAAAACGAAAGAAAAGCGCGGCTTCGAAGTTAATTTCATCGGCCTTAATGCAATATTAATAAAACAATAAGACAAGAAAAGAAACGAGCGAAGGAGCAATTAAAGTATCCGACCCAAATTCGAAATGTTGGAACCGGAACGGATTAAGAAGTAATTATGGAAAAATCTGACCCGGATCATGAACAATGACCGAATGAAATCGAAATTCAGATTTTTTAGATAACCAACAACGAGATATGAAAAAATGCCATAATCGGAAATATGCCAAAACCGGTCAACCCGACCCGGCCGATTACCGAATCGATGCCAACCCGAAACAGATAATCCCATCAATTTCGGATAATAAATAACAACAACAACAACAATGCAAAAAAAATTGGAAATTCAAACCGGTCGACCCGACCGGTCCGTAACCCGACCCGAATTGGAGATTCAACCCGACATCAAATAATTCCATCAATTCCGGATAACCAACATACAAAAATATGAAATGCAAGAATTCCGGAAAATATTCAAATCGGGTCGACCCGATCCGGTCATCGACCCGACCCCGGGTCAGTGACCCGAATCCGAAATCAAATGATCCAAACCGAATCAGATTTTAACACCAAATTCAGATAACCAATAACAAGAATATGAAATGCAAGAATTCTAAAAATAATACCCAAACCGGGTCGACCGGATTATTCGGTCCAAAAATCGTGAAGAACAACAAAATGCAAACCGATTTTCGGACTCGGTTTTAAAAAAAACGAATAGAAGTATTTTAAAAAAAAACCCAAGTTCAAGAACGAAACTCACCTCCTTTCTTTCGAATCTTAAACCTATTTCGGACTTGTATCTTGAACAACAAAGAAGGCAAATGCTTTAAAATCAAGAACACAACAAATATTTTATGTATATATGGAATAGTCTTCCGATAAATCCTTTGAAAATCCCCTTCTTCTTCTTTTTTTTTCCTCCAAAATGAAGAACAACATGGGTATTTATAGGTGGATTTCCCCCCCAAGAACGAGTTTGAAATTTGAATTATAGGCAAAAATTCTGAATTTTGGAAGCGGATTTTAGGGGTATGGGTATGGTGAAGTGATGGGAGGGGTGTGGTGGTGTCAGGGTTGGTGACAGAGAGTGGGTGGTGGCAGGGGTGAGGCGATGTGGGAGTAGGGGTGTAGGGTGGCGGCGGTTGAAGGGTTTTTTAGGTTTAGGGTTCTTTTTTTTTTTTGTTTTTGTTTTGTTTTGGGTTTTCTGAAATGGGGTAAGGGGATGGGTTTTAAGAATTGGTTAGGGGGATAAAGGGTTGGCGAGCCGGGTTGGGTTCGGTTGGGCCGTTGGGCCGGTTTCGTTTGGGCTTGTTTTGGTGGGTTTGGGTACAAGGGAATTTGATTGGGGGATTTTGGGCTTGGTAGAGGAAATAAGGGTATGGGAGTTAAAAAGGGATGTGGGCCGAGTGGGTATGGGCTGCGGGATTGGCTGGTGGCCGGTTGGGCCTGGGGAGTGGGCGTTGGGCTTTGGTTGTGGGTTGAAATTAGTTTGGGTAGAAATTATTTTGGGTTGGGAAAAATGAAAATGGGTTATGGATTAAAAAATATAAAAGGGGTCTAATATTAAAAATATTATTTTTGTTTTGCAAAAGATGTGAATTATTTAAAATAACATAACGATGTGATAATAATAAAAACTATAATATTTGCGAAATGTTTAATGCTTAATAAAAAATGGAAATGCGATGCGATTTTGCGAAAGTAAAATAACATAGAATTTTCGGATAAAACTTATGATTATGATAAAAATGCAAATGATAGTAAAAAATGTGAATAATAATAATAATAAGAGAATAATAATATATATATACACATGTATGTATATAGATTAAAATTGTTTTGAGGTGTTAAAAAATATTTAAAATTGCAAATCAATTGGAAAAGACGGGACAAAATTGGGTGTCAACAGATGCCCCTCTTTGGCCGGAGACGATGAAAGAGTTTTCGGACAAAGAAGTTGACCGAGTAGCCAATTTTGTCCTGATCAACGGGTATTGAAGGAAGATTAGGTATGCATGGTAGAAACAGAATTTCGAGGGAGAAGATATTGAAAACGTTGGTGCGGATTCAAGAAATATTGCCCCAGTGTCGAGTTATGATGACACTGGTCGCAGATGTGACAAAACTATTGGGAAAGAGCGGATCGACGTTCGAAGTAGGTTGTTGACCAATTTGCCTCGGTTCGCCGTAAGAGAGAGTTCCACGTTGTGATGAAGTTCCTGCAAATTGAAGCTCATGCTAACTAAAGCTTAAGATAAAATTAGTGTATAACTGTTGCATACAATGTGTATATGAGAATATGACTTGGGCGCCTGACTGAAATTAAAATTCCCGCATTATGAGGTGGGCGCTTAACTGAAATTTAAATACCCGAATTATGAGGTGGACGCCTGACTGAAATTTAAATACCCACATTATGAGGTGGGCGCCTGACAGAAATTAAGTACCCGCATTATGAGGTGGGCGCCTGACTGAAAATAAATACCCGCATTATGAGGTGGGCGCCTGACTGAAATTAAATACCCGCATTATGAGGTGGGGGCCTGACTGAAAATAAATACCCGCATTATGAGGTGGGCGCCTGACAGAAATTAAATACCCGCATTATGAGGTGGGCGCCCGACCGAAAATAAATACCCGCATTATGAGGTGGGCGCCCGATCGAAATTAAATACCCGCATTATGAGGTGGGCGCTGACCGAAATTTAAATACCCGCATTATGAGGTGGGCGCCGACGAAATTAAATACCCGCATTATGAGGTGGGCGCCCGACCGAAAATAAATACCGCGCATTATGAGGTGGGCGCCCGATCGAAATTAAATACCCGCATTATGAGGTGGGCGCCAGACTGAAATTAAATACCCGCATTATGAGGTGGGCGCCTGACTGAAATTTAAATACCCGCATTATGAGGTGGGCGCCGACAGAAATTAAATACCCGCATTATGAGGTGGGCGCCTGACTGAAATTAAATACCCGCATTATGAGGTGGGCGCCTGACTGAAATTAAATACCCGCATTATGAGGTGGGCGCCTGACTGAAATTTAAATACCCGCATTATGAGGTGGGCGCCTGACAGAAATTAAATACCCGCATTATGAGGTGGGCGCCTGACTGAAATTAAATACCCGCATTATGAGGTGGGCGCCTGACTGAAATTTAAATACCCGCATTATGAGGTGGGCGCCGGAAATGACGTTGTTGTATTGATGTGTTGTGTTGAAGACGTCGTTGTAATGCTGTAAGATAGTTGTTGTGCAGATGACGCCGTTGTATGTACATGTTGTTGATGACGCCGTTGTATGGGCGCGTTGTTGATGACGCCGTTGTATGGGCGTGTTGCTGATGACATCATTGTAATACTGTTGATGTAGTTGTTGTAAGAATGTAATGCTGATTGCTGCAAGAGATAGTTGTGTAGAAGACGTCGTTGTTGTTGACGTCGTTGTAATGTTGTAAAAAACAATTGTATGGGCGTGTCGCTCGGTTTGTCGTAAGAAGTTCCGCGTTGGGTTGAAGCTCTTGCAAATTAAAGCTCCTGCAAACCTGTGAGTCGAAATGACGCCCTTGAAAAAACGTAATGCGATGACGTTGTTGTAAGGACATAATGTTGATGTCGTCGTATAGATGCAAAACTGGAACGTAATCCTTGTAGTGAGTTGTGATGCCGAAATTATTTGGGAAATTGATCATAAGTGATGTGGCTTCCCTGCTTCTTCCAACCTGAAGAACCTGTACTCAAAGAAAATTTATGAGTTTGGGGGAGGGGCGGTTGATTCGCGTTGACTTTGTAGCTTTGGCTCTTGATAGTTGCATGTCCTGCTGATTCGGACCTGGTGCCCCTAACTAGTTCCCAGTCTTGGCTAACCGCTAATGGAAACTGTTGAAAACAATTTGGTTACGAGAAAGTATGCATATCTGTAAAAGTTCTTGGCGAACTCAAATGAAAATTTTTGTTGAAAATAATTTGCTTATGAGAAAGTATGCATATCAGTAAAAGTTCTTGCCGAACTCTAATGAAAATTTTTGTTGAAAATAATTTGCTTATAAGAAAGTAGGCATATCGAAGAAAGTTCTTGTCGAACTCTAATGAAAATATTTGTTGAAAATAATTTACTTATAAGAAAGTAGGCATATATGTAAAAAGTTATGTCGAGCGGTGACATGTCGTGAAACAAAGCAAACGTCTAATCCAAAATCCTTCTTCTGGCTGAAGGCTTAGTTTGCCGATGCTTTTCCATGTTTATTGGCGTCCTCTGGCAGTGATCCCTTAAAAAATGCCCCAGTTTTCGATATGTGAGGATGGTGAACTTTCAACTGGACCAAGTCGAGTCTTGAGTGGGTTGTTTGCCTGGCCTGTCGAGGCGATCAGATGGGTGCATTTTGTCATATGTGATATAAAGGAAAAAATATTTCCTAATGGTGGGACCGAGGCCGATTTAGGCCGCCTACGTATCCCGCCGAGGGAATCAAGTCATGACGTAGTTCATTACAAGCAAAGGAGATTGTATGGGTTTTTCTAAAAATGGGACCGAAGCCGATGTGGCCGCCTACGTATCCCGCCGAGGGAATCAGGTCATGACGTAGTTCATGTAAGCAAAAAAAGATGTGTTTTTTGGGGAAATTTGCAATCTAGGAAACGGAACCCGACATGGGTTCTTTGCGTATCCCGCCAGGGAGCGCAACTTTTACAACATAGAAAAAGTATTTCATAGAGAAGAACTAATCTTAGATATGGTATCTCTTCACTGCATCTGCATTGATGGTTTTCGGCCATTCTATTCTGATAAGGTTGCCCCGGACGATTGCGTCCATCTGCTTTCATCACTCGGTCTCTTCGTACATGATTTGGCTTCGAACGATAGGGAAATGCCCCAATAGAAGTCCTGGTCGTAGCGTGGTAGCCCAAGAGTACCAATGGCAAACGTCCGTGCCGATGCTTGTAACTTATCAACTATCCTGATGTTTCATCCAAATCTGGCTTCGACTTATTCCAAAAAAATGCCCCAGGTTCTTCCGGTTGTGAGTCCTTCTCATATTCTTCGAAGCCTTGCTTGTTGTTTTGGACCTTGTTTGCTTGTTTCATTATATGTCACATATTATCGACAGATTTATTAGTTTGCATGATGAAAAAGAAAAGAAGATTATTAAACAAACATATTTTTTTATTATTATTATTATTATTATTATTATTATTATTTTTAATTTTTTTTTTAAATAGCAAAAGCAATGCAGATTTGTCTTTTTTAAGCTTTCAAAAGGTGGAGGTAAAACATATTAAATGCATATATGTGATTCAGGCCTCAATCTGAATCGCATTGTTTCATTAAACATTAACGAAATTAACTAGTTTATGGGAGAAACAAGGCCGGGGCACAGGTCCAATTTCGCAAATCATCTTCTTGCTCTGCATCTTTAGCGTAATCATCGAGAATCACACTGCATCCTGCTTCTTCTTCAGTAATGAAAAGACTTTTGAATCCTTCAACGAGGTTGGCTGCATTGTCCTCCTTTGATTCCTGAGTGGCGCATGCTCTGACGAATGACTGACTCAGAGGTGGAATAGGCTTTGGCAAAAGAGCATCTCTCTTCCTTCGGAGATTGGTTGATAGGATTTTTCCAAGAAAAGATGGTGCCATGACCCGCGACTTTGGAGGAAGTACTTCTACTCCAAACGGTGCCCTCAATTGACCGTAATCATAAGGGTGACAAAGGCCGATGATTTAACCTTTTCCTTTCTCTCGGACCGGCACAATAGTCCCTTCCAAGTTGTGTTCTTCATCAACAGTAATAATGTTTACATTTGCATCGTCATGATCTGGCAAAGAGTTATTGTTTTCATTAGAGGCAGGTCCTTTCAGTCGGATAACTCCTTGTTTGACTAATGCCTCGATTTTGTCTCGAGGGAATAACAATTTTCGTTGTCGTGTCCAGGGGATTCCCGAGTGGTATGCACAATGCTTAGTCTCATTATGACATTTGGGAACAGGATTGGGGACATTTCCTGGGATGGGCTGGAGTATTCCTGCGGTTCTTAGTCGTTCATACAACTGGGCTCGAGGTTCGGCTAAAGGTGTATAGGTTTTAGCTGGCTTTCTTTCGTCTTTTGCGCGGGTCTGGGTGCGTTTGGTAGATGGACTCGTGGCTGAGGTAAGTATGCGGGCTGATATTGCGGGGGATTTGGATAGACAGGTGCTCGAGGCAGGCTATATATTGGCTGAATATGGTAAGCAGGGTAGGGAGCAGGTGGGTGTTGATAATAAGGTCGAGGGTTTTGGGCGTATAGGCTGTAATAGGAAAGTTGAGAACTTTGGTTGTTTTTATTGTAATAGGGAGGCTGAGGTGATGGCATTTGGTAGATTGACATTTGATTTGGCCTATGTTCCCGAACCGTCATGACTGGGGACACTCCGTCTTTCTTCCTCTTCACTGCTCCCTCAAATGAGTCCGACTGGATTGTCTCACTCGTTGCTTGCAATGCTACAAAGTTTGTAATTCTTCCCGTTCTGATTCCCTCTTCTATGAAATCTCCCATCCTTACGACTTCAGAGAAACTCCGCCCTATGACGCTTATCATTCTCTCATAGTATGTTGCATCTTTCAAAGATTGTACAAAGAGAGTGGCCATCTCACTTCCCGCTATCGGGGGTTGAACTTTTGCTGCTTCCGCCCTCCACTTCATGGCGTACTCTCTGAAGGTCTCTGTGGATTTCTTTTCCAACTTCATCAGATAAAATCTGTCCAAGACTGTGTCAGTGTTGAACTTAAATCTATCCACGAAATCTTGTGCCATTGTGCCCCAGTTATGCCATTTTCGCGGGTCCTGGCTTGTGTACCAGTCGAGTGCTTCTCCTGTCAAACTCCTTATGAATAACTTCATTATGATGGCCTGGTTTTTACCTACCCCAACCAGTTTGTCGCGGTACGATCTCAAATGGGAGTACGGATTTCCTTTCCCATTAAACAAGTCCAATTTTGGCATTTTATATCCGACAGGCAATTCAATGTCGGGATGCCAGCACAGATCTTCGTACTCGAGTCCTTCATGCCCCTTGCTGGTTTGGATATTCTTGAATGCTTCTTTTAGGGTGTGAATCTCTCTCGCCACACTTTCATCGGTTCTTATCCTTACCCGCCTGTCCATTTCTTCACACTGACCAATTTCCTGAAGATCCATGTTTGGTATTGTGGTAGTAAAAGGTTGAGCTTCCGTTGCATATACTGGTGGAACATGCTGCTCGTTGGGATCAGCGACGTGTGCCATCAATATGTGTGTGGCTGTCGGGTGATTTTGCGTGGAAGGGGTGCTTTGGATGAGTGGGGTAATTTGGGTATGTGGAGTTGTGAAGGATGCCGGATCATTTTGTAGCGGAAGTTGTGGTGGACAAGCTTGCGGGTTAGTGTGTTGTGGATTGGTTTTGTTTAGTGGCGAATTTTCGGGGAGGTTTTGGGGAAATGGCAATTCAGGAGATGAAAAAATTTGTGGTGCAGTTGCATTCGTCCCTTGTTCAGGGAGTGGGGTATTGGCACAAATGGATAGGTTTGTGAGATTTTGGAGCCGCTCTATCTCACTCTGCATGCCTGCAATCTGTTGTAACAGTTGGACGATGTATTTTTCTTGGACGGTAGCATTTCTATTTTCCGAAGCTTCTGGTTCATCTCTCGAAAGAGCGATAAGTTCCAGGCCAGTCTGTTCGGATGCATCTGAATCAGTCATTTTGCTGAAGGATTGTGCCTTTGACCTCGTGAAGTAGGGATGATCCGCCAGTTTTAGTCAACGCAAATCAACCTTTGGGAAAATAATCCTGACAAAATAAACCTTCTAAAAAAAATGAAGAAAACCAAGTTAGTTTAAGGGGAGTAATTACTGCTTTAAATGATATGCACAGAGTAAAAAAGCAAGAGAAAACAACAAAATGATTGTAAGGCAATTAAACATGCATCCATTAATGCATGGGGCCTCCCTTATGCCGGAGGTGGGCCTAAACGCCAGATATGCGGGATTACGACAGATTTGATCCAAGCTGCTAAACTGCAATGCTTTGTCGGAAATGAGACAAAATGAATGTACATTTTCCAATTTCAGCATGTCATGATTAGTCTTGGATTAGTCTATCATTATCACGCTACACATAATATGTTGATTGGTCGTTGGGTTGTGAGACCCGTAGCCATTTTTGGCGGATTTCTTAATTGTGGAGTCAATACCAAGGATCGACCCACCTAAGGTGTATGCATGCATGACTTAAAATAAAGGGTGGTATAGCTCTATCTTAAATTTTCTAAGATTTGGCTGACTAGACTCAAGGTTCCCGAGCGGACTGCTCGAGTGAGAAGTCTACGCGGCCACCGGATGGTCCGGACACTCCGCGCATATGCCAACTCTCCTAAATTTTGGTAATTTGAAAGAAATTTGCGGGTGCGCAAAACACACCTCGCGTGTAGTGTGTGATAGTGTCAATTTTCCAGAGTGGAAGAAATATGAGTGGAATGTCAATTTAAGGAAAGCAGTAAAACAATGTGGCAATTAAAACAATTATGCAAAAATTTCCACAAAAATGAAACATATCAAAGCATTAAAACAAATAAGGAGCAAAAAGGTAAAGCACAATAATAATTAACCTGATTTTGCTATGGTTAAGAACCTGAATTTCCCCAGTGGAGTCGCCATTCTGTCGCGCCCGTTTTTGACCCGACCCGCGAGCAGGTCAAAGCGGAGCACGGCGTGTTCAGGTGATTCCTGGGTAAAAGGGTTAAGGAGTCGCCACCTAATTATTTTTTACGGTGAATTAGGACACCTAAATATTTAAACTAAATGCTGCAATGTAACTCCAATTTTAAGGTCTGCGAAACTAATGAGATTCTAGGTAAGGGTTCTTTATTATCCTAAAGGGAAGGGGTTAGGCATCCTTTAGAATCCGCTAACTTGCGGTTATCCGGTCAAACTCAAGTTAATTATTGCTAGGGAAAATGCATGTTTTAAAGGTATAATAGATAAAAAGATGTTTGTAAATATTTAGTAAATGATACATTTTAAAAGGGAAGATACATGCAAAGTTTGGAAAATATGCATTTGTAACAAATGATATAAATTATTTATAATGCCAAAGAAGTGAATTTTTTTGGAAAAGCTTTGAGTTGCAAATTTAAAAAAAGATAAACTTATTTTTTGCAATTATTAAAGCAAGTAAAAGATGACAAAAGTTGTTTTGAAAATCTTGAATACGCGTGACGAGCCTAAAATAAATAAACTAGCGAAGAATTTCTAAGTTTGAGTTTAACCGAGCCTACAAGTAAATAAGCTAGCGACGGATTTCAAATCTTAAACTACCCTATGAATTAATCCTAAGTTTGCCTATTCTAAGCGTTTCAATAGTTACATAAGTGCGATAAATAATATTACAATACAAAGCGGGATAAAAGCTGAATTGAAGGAAGAAATAAAATAAAATAAACTCCGAGGAATATCTGTCTTTATTTACTTTAATCCCTGCAAGCTGTCAAGAACAAACGGTTAAAAATAGTTAAATACAAATAACTTCATATCCGTATTCAAAACAGTGAATGTTTTGATCACGGAGGGCTCAGACTTAAATTTTGAAAAGAACATTCCAATCACGTCGTGGCTGCAAACATATGACTAATGTGGTTTATTTGATTGCCTCGCCTACTAAACGTGTTGGTCTCTCGGGTGAAATAGAAAAGATCACTATAATCACGTCGTGGCTGCGAATATATAACTTGTTGGTTATTTTAGTCACCTCGCCTACTAAACATGTTGATCTCGGATGAAATAAAGGTTTAAGCCTTCATCATTGCCCAGAAGTTATATTTTCCGTCTTTACGAACGTGGAGGCCTCAAAATCGACGGATATTTTTCATCGGCCGAAGTGTAGTATCGTGTTCAAATCAGCAAAATTAAATCAAAGCAAAGAAGCATAAGCGATAGCGATAGCGATAGCGATGCGATAGCGATAGCGATAGCAGATAGCGATAGCGATGAGCGATGCAGAGCGCAGAGGTAATTTTCGAAAAGACGTAACGTTTAGTTTAAAAATAGTAAAACAAGAAAAAGCGAATATTTGAATGCTTTGAAACAAGTGGACCGAAACAGAAAGCAATGTCCGAAAGGTGCGGTGTTTAATTTAAAACAAGAAAAACAATAGAACAAGTAATTTGGAACCGAGCAAAGAACCGAAATGGAAAGCAAGACCCGAAAAGACGCGATATTTATTCAAAACAAGAAAACAGAAAAAAACGGAAAACGCAGTGAGATATCCGTTGCCCGGATAATTAAAACAAGTGCTAAAAAAATAGAGAAACAAAACGAAAGAAAAGCGCGGCTTCGAAGTTAATTTCATCGGCCTTAATGCAATATTAATAAAACAATAAGACAAGAAAAGAAACGAGCAAAGTGAGCAATTAAAGTATCCGACCCAAATTAAAATGTTGGAACCGGAACGGATTAAGAAGTAATTATGGAAAAATCCGACCCGGATCATGAACAACGACCCGAATGAAATCGAAATTCGATTTTTTAGATAACCAAAGAATGAGATATGAAAAAATGCCATAATCTGGAAATATGCCAAAATCGGGTCAACCCGACCCGGGTCAGTGACCCGAAACAGATAATCCCATCAATTTCAGATAATAAATAACAACAACAGCAACAATGCAAAAAAAAATTGGAAATTCAAACCGGGTCGACCCGACCCGGGTCCGTAACCCGACCCGAATTGGAGATTCAACCCGACATCAAATAATTCCATCAATTCCAGATAACCAACATACAAAAATATGAAATGCAAGAATTCCGGAAAATATTCAAATCGGGTCGACCCGATCCGGGTCATCGACCCGATCCGGGTCATCGACCCGACCCCGGGTCAGTGACCCGAATCCGAAATCAAATGATCCAAACCGAATCAGATTTTAACACCAAATTCAGATAACCAATAACAAGAATATGAAATGCAAGAATTCTAAAAATAATACCCAAATCGGGTCGACCCGGGTCGACCCGGGTCAGGTCGACCCGAAATCAGTGAAGAACAACAAAATGCAAACCGATTTTCGGACTCGGTTTTAAAAAAAACGAATAGAAGTATTTAAAAAAAAAAACTCAAGTTCAAGAACGAAACTCACCTCCTTTCTTTCGAATCTTAAACCTATTTCGGACTTGTATCTTGAACAACAAAGAAGGCAAATGCTTTAAAATCAAGAACACAACAAATATTTTATGTATATATGGAATAGTCTTCCGATAAATCCTTTGAAAATCCCCTTCTTCTTTTTTTTTTTTCCTCCAAAATGAAGAACAACATGGGTATTTATAGGTGGATTTTCCCCCCAAGAACGAGTTTGAAATTTGAATTATAGGCAAAAATTCTGAATTTTGGAAGCGGATTTTAGGGGTATGGGTATGGTGAAGTGATGGGAGGGGTGTGGTGGTGTCAGGGTTGGTGGCAGAGAGTGGGTGGTGGCAGGGGTGAGGCGATGTGGGGGTAGGGGTGTAGGGTGGCGGCGGTTGAAGGGTTTTTTAGGTTTAGGGTTCTTTTTTTTTTGTTTTTGTTTTGTTTTGGGTTTTCTGAAATGGGGTAAGGGGATGGGTTTTAAGAATTGGTTAGGGGGATAAAGGGTTGGCGAGCCGGGTTGGGTTCGGTTGGGCCGTTGGGCCGGTTTCGTTTGGGCTTATTTTGGTGGGTTTGGGTACAAGGGAATTTGATTGGGGGATTTTGGGCTTGGTAGAGGAAATAAGGGTATTGGGAGTTAAAAAGGGATGTGGGCCGAGTGGGTATGGGCTGCGGGATTGGCTGGTGGCCGGTTGGGCCTGGGGAGTGCGCGTTGGGCTTTGGTTGTGGGTTGAAATTAGTTTGGGTAGAAATTGTTTTGGGTTGGGAAAAATGAAAATGGGTTATGGATTAAAAAATATAAAAGGGGTCTAATATTAAAAATATTATTTTTGTTTTGTAAAAGATGTGAATTATTTAAAATAACATAACGATGTGATAATAATAAAAACTATAATATTTGCGAAATATTTAATGCTTAATAAAAAATGGAAATACGATGCGATTTTGCGAAAATAAAATAACATAGAATTTTCGGATAAAACTTATGATTATGATAAAAATGCAAATGATAGTAAAAAATGCGAATAATAATAATAATAAGAGAATAATAATATATATATACACATGTATGTATATAGATTAAAATTGTTTTGAGGTGTTAAAAAATATTTAAAATTGCAAATCAATTGGAAAAGACGGGACAAAATTGGGTGTCAACATAACCATATTCATGAATTTGTTAGATCATAAATTCTTCCAACAACCTCATCTTCTTGAAATGTGTTGGAAACTTCTATTCTTGGTATTTGTTTTGATGATCATTTCGGTTAACTCTTCTCCTCTTGGACGACTTGAAGTCTTCTATATAGCTAAATTTATGAACTCGTTAGTCCATAAATTCTCTCCTTGAAATCCCCATCTTCTAGATGTCCCTTGTCCTCCAACTAACGGCCTAGTCATCTCTTTGGAAGACTTTTTGGTCTAGTCACCTTATTGGAAGGCTCTCGGTCTTGTCACCCTTTACATGGCTTATTAGTTATGTCCTAAGGTAGTTATTACGTGGCATACTATGTCCTAAGCTAATATCTAAGCTAGTAAGTAAAAGATAAGCTAAAAGAAAAGCATGGTCTCGACTAAAACCAACAAGAATGCCAAAAATACAATGTCTTCTTGAACCTTCACGTAATAACTCCAACGTCATTCTATTTTCCATTCTATGTTAGGAATCTAAGTGTGGAACGACGTGCCATTGTTGGCACTCTTGGTAAAACTCTTCTCGGCTTTAATTGAGAGTTTAAGTCTGCGGGCTGATTTACATCAAAACTTGCCAATCACTACATGTTGAAGTTTCTCCATTTCCTGCATCCGTTTTACTTCATTTTGCATCCAACGAAGGACTAGAAGTCCATTACAACATGTGATAGTCTTCAATGGAATCATTGACGTGGGAATTTTTTACGTGGGATAAGGGTTTTGCATGGTATTCAAAGTTGTAGGTTGGAATAATTCAATATATTGGGTTTTGGATTGTCCGGTTGATTTTGGGTGTTAGAATTGGTTGCACTACGGTTGTTAGAGGTCGTAAATAACTCCATTAAATCATAAGAACGAAAAAATAGTAAAAGAATCCTTCGTTCCCAGAACCTAGTCTAATTTATACAAGGACTTCTAAGATACAATATCTTATTGCAGAAAAATACAACATTGTCTGAATGAAAGGAACATTTACGTAAGATAGAAACCAAGGTCACCGGATATGATAGTCTGCTCAGCTCCCCGTGCTCAAATCTGCAACCTTATAGACTGAATGCCTGCACCCAGAAATGATGCAGCAAGTGTAGCATGAGTACACAACGTACCCCCGTAGACATTATAGGCCGACAATGACAGAAATACATAATCAAAGATAAATACCAAGTTGACACCATATAGCCTACCAGTAACAACTTAATAAACCTTTCTAAGTCATACCAGATACACTATGATTCAAGTACTTTACCAAGACATCTTAATCATGTAAGGCCCACGAACATATATGATTACCCACATAAGACTCTCAACCCACACATATTGACAAAGATACACCCATTGTATAAGGCATAAGGCCACCACACAAGCACGTCAAGAACATTCAATCACATATATTGTTTACATTCTAGAAGTTCCCTAGACTCACACCTAGACCCAATAATACCAAATTCAAGATAGACCTCGATATAACCACTAACATTACAAGGAAATTTCATCACGACCCTTCACCCTACCAAGTACAGACCTTTTTTCATAACTCTTAAATAGGAACCACGTTATTTAGAATTATTACCTCTAACCTAAGACTTAAATGAATTCATGAACAATTAACACAACACCCTTTCATATGCTAGATTCTTTACCTGATAACTCAGTTACCATCAATACATCACCCTTACCACTAATGCAACAAAAACAACACCGGTTACTAACTAACGGAATATAGTCATGTAGCCAATTTCCAAGAAAATACTCTTCATTGCATCACATAGACACCATAATCAACAAGAATCACAATGTGTATACTCAGTCAACCCCCAAGATCCAGCCAAGTTATCAAGAATCACTCAATTACAAATACAACCACAATTACAAATGAAATGACATATGTAGGTATGATATGAATGTGGGGATCAAAATGCAATGCATATACAAGGTACCTTTCTCAACCTGGTATATAGTACGTCAAGGTTTAATTATGATTGTACACTCATGGGGGGACCCGTGAAGTCCATATACCGCTCCTAGCCAGTCGGAATTCCACACACGAATCTGACTAGAGCCCATGCCTCATTTTCGAGTCTCAATCGTGTTGCAGGCGTGCAACTCTGCTCCCTGAGAATCAAAATCATCTCATGTGCCATAATCTTATATTACTCTTACATTTCCGGTCTCTTGGACCATTGCATATCCATACCACTCTCACATCAAGTCAAAGAACCATGAGTGTATGAATGCAATGACATTACAAGGCAAGATATCATAATATAATGAGATGTAATCCAGTATAGAGATGATATACACATGTTTCCAAGAATTCAACAACACATAAGCAAATCCAATCAAATCAGGATATCAATCGAAAACATGTATGATCAGTAACCAAACAATAGCAAACATGGCGATGAACCCACATATGGCAATAAGCCTAAATAAATAACAGTCGGAACCAACACAAGGTTGGTTCCTCAGACATCATCAGCACAGTTCAACACCGGTACCTACTCAACCGTTCATCATAACCAACTGAGTGGGACCCCCAAACACGCCCAATACCCCTCAATATTTATAATTAATTATGCACTTCTATCGGAGTCTCAAAATGCTAAACCGTAGCCTACCTCATTGTCGAACAGGAGCTACGAAAGGTCATTGCTTAACGCGCATGCTTGACTCCTCGGAACTCTTCGTAGCAGACTTAATTCAACATATATGTTCTACATATTAAAATCACAACAACCACACAAAGACTTAGTCCTCAACTAACATAAGACACCTATACCTCTATCTCAGACTCACTGTATCAAAATTTGTACTTTATTATTCAAACAGGCTTTAAACGTGATTACTAGGTATAATCCAAAGTTAATGTGAAAATAACTTCAATTAGTCCTTCAATTTCATATCACCATAGAAACTTAGTTAACAACCCTAGGTTCTTCCCCAATTTAAGAAAAGAGTTCATATAACCAAATTAATCATACAACCAAGTTGTTTTAACCACATTATAGCTTAGTTTAAAGAAACCATTCTTATCCATTTACTTTCTTTACAAAACATCATTTTAGAAAGCTTCCATTATTAAAGAGTTCTTGTTACTAGTTCTTTATCCTAAAAGTTTCCCCCATGTACTAAATCATTAAAAAAACATGAAAAGGGGAAGATTATATTACCTTCCATGGAGGATCATTAGTCCAAAAATGCATAAAACACATTTAGGTCAGCTCCTAGCTCGAGGCACACTAATTTGGGAGAGTGAGCTATCATTAAATATTTATACACTCCAAAACTGTCAGTGTTTTGCGTTGTAGCGGATTCGATTCCGCTAGGGCGGATGCGCCATGGAGAAAGAAGGGTCCACTGAAGCGGAGTTACTGGACATGTTGCCCTTGCGCTGGGGCGGACAGATTCTCGCTGAAGCGGGCTTCACTTGGGAGGAAATGATTTCGCTGAGACGGGAATAGCTATTTCTAGAATTTCTCATTCTAAATAATCTTCTTTTTCATCCGATGAAGTTACTCAACTCATGATTTATATTAGAAATGTCATCGGTGAAGGCTGGGAGAAGAGTCATATCAAGGAATCGGGCTGGAAGATCATAACGACCAAATGGGTTGTTACATTTATTAATAAACTGAAAGCAAGAGAAAAATAAACTATAACATTGTTTTATCACTAAACTGTATGACAACTTCATAATAAAATAGTGACAACCTCATACGAATTATATATTAGAATAACAAAACCCAAGAAGTTGTAGCTTTGGAATAATTAAGAAGAATTTTAGTGCTAAAATTGTTATTGAATTGTGTTAAAAAAATTAGTAGGATAGATTAAAAATAAGGGACATTAAGCATTTCGGAAATTGATTGCTTATTCAATTTTTAATAAATTCAAATGACGTTATAAATTTCATACTGCAAAGTTAAAAATAAAAGATAATATGAACGAGGCAGGGCGGGGCTGGGCAAGGCAATTATTTTTAAAAATTCTAAACAGGGCAGGGCTGGGCAGATCGAAAACTTAGTAGGTCAAGGCTTTCCCCACGCTAATACATCCTATTGCCATTCTTAGTGGAAAATTGTCCCGTCATCAATCCATCTCACAATCCTTCTTCTCAAGGCCAGACAATCGTCGGTAACATGGCCTGATCGGTTGTTATGGAACATACATCTTTTATTAGCATTGATCAGGTCACAGAACGGGAATATTTCTCGAATATGATGTATTCTACTTATGGAATTTAGTGTCTCATAGACTTCCGATCATCGTACACTTTCTGGCATAACTCAAAAAAGGGAAGTGCGGGTTTTGAGGGTGATGGCACACCATGTTGGTGAGGCTACACGGGTTGGGATGTGGGGCCTCGAGAAGTTCGACTTCCTCATTCCTAAAGAGCATGTAGCTCCTTACCAAATTTTTCGACTTATTAGAGAGATTCTCTTTATAGTGTTCGACTTTAGTGGTCCCTTTGGAGGGGGCTCCCGACCAAGTTCAAGATTCTGTCAGCCTCCTTAATATTTGCCTTGACCAAATTGATCTTCCTCCCCGGCCTGTAGATCTTTTCTCTGAGTGAATATTTAGTCTCTTTGGAGGGGGCTTCCTCACTAACCAAGTTGAATATGGGTGTTATGGTTGTCTTGAGCATCCATGGTAGCAAGTCAACCTTTCGAAGAAAAAGGGATTAGGCATTTGGAGGATTATGGCTAGGGTGCATTTTTTGGTTTCTATATGATTATGGGTTTTGTGGCGGTAGCTGGAATGATAGATTAATCGTGTATAGATAGAACGCATGAAAGAACCTAGTCACACAATCACATAAACAATTAAGCAAGTAAATCACGTGTAAGATATAACGCGTGTCTTGTGACCTTTTTGCACCATGGCCTTTCTAACCATTTAAAATATGATTGTGCCAATTGTAAATCATTTCATTGCCTCCATAATCAAACTTCTATATATAATAATATTCCCCTAAGAGTTACAAAATATGACTAGCCGAAAGGGGCTATAATAATAATGCGGAAAAAATAAACTCATTGCAGCTGCCACTAGGGGCGTAGGATGGTCCCTCATTGGTTTAGGACCTCTTAGCTCTTTGGAGGGAGGTTTGAATCTAGAGATGAGTCTCCCTCAAGCAAGAATCAACCATACATCCCTTATTCTTGAATACTAATGGCGCAAGAATCACATTTGTTCCTTTATCCTACAATCAAAGTTTTCTACACAATTGGTGATGACACCCAACTCATGAGTCCAATTGGCAATGACCTTCTTATCATGCTCCATTTTCTTGCGATATTTCTCATCAACGACATCGGTTTTTCTTTAGGTCATCTGCATTTTGAGAACTACTTTTGAATCTGTATCATGAACGTGGCGCTAGACATTTATTCCTACGGTGAGAGTCTCTTGCAAATTCACCCTCAACCAGTCTTTGTAGAGCTCATCACATCGAGCATGAAACCTATTTGAGCATTGGTATCGAGACCCCATATCAGATCGTTACCACTATCAGATGATCTCTCCTACCATCAAGACCATGCCCCATTCGTCGTTAATCATATATCTACCCATATTTGCAACTTGAGGTATCTCTTATCTTCTTCTAAACTGTCTCAAGACTTGGGCTAAGGCATAAGGGTGGATTCCTCGAATTCTCATAAGTTGCAAGAAAGGGCATTTCCTTCTCCGAACAACCACACTTTCAAAAATGCATTATTAGAACATCCATTAAATGTTGTGTCATGACCCGACCCGACGGGCCGCGACTAACCGTCCTAATGACGTCATTATACTAACCTGTCACACATAATCCAACTAACACTTAATGAGTCTGAAATCCGGCAGCATAACGCTGCAATAACAACATATGCCAGGGTAGGCCAGCCGACAAGGCTGCCTTTACCCCCGAATGTACCTGCCTCCTGAGGAGTCACAACTAGCCAACACAATACAACAGGCAAGCCGACAAGGCTGCCACTAGATAATGTCATATATACACGGGGACACCCCAACACAGAGTACAATAGCATGACTGACCAAAACAGAGTTATAACCCTTACATAAGTACAACCCACAACTGTCTACAGACCTCTATAAGAAGGACAATGACATATGACAGGACAGGGCCCCGTCGTGCCCCTAAATACAAACATAAGTCTAAAAGAGGTTCGGTACCAAAATGACAAAGCTCTAGATCAAAGGAGCTTCCCAACCTGCTGAGTAGGAACCTAGGCCTGAGGTTCACCAAACTGAAAACATGTACCTGCGGGCATGAAACGCAGCCCCCCGAGGAAAGGGGGTCAGTACGAAATAATGTACTGAGTATGTAAAACATGAAGCTGCAAAAGAGATCATAAGTAGCCAACAGAAAACAGGAGATCAGTATAAAAATCAGGATCCAAATCCAACTGTGCCATAAACCATAAAAGTCAGTTGTGCCTTATAAAAATGAGAGTCAAGTCAAGAAAACATGAATGCCTGTCCATATACATATATATTCCTGTAACGTTACCCGACCCACTAATGCGGGACTCGGTGGAATCATATCATAATCCGGCCCATGCTGGGACTCGATAAAGTCATATCTCATCTATAGATCCATCCTACGTAACCCGGCCCTCTAGTGAGGGTATCAGTGAAAAAAATGCAAGGCTGTGCACGAACATAACCCGGCCCGGGACTCGGTGAGGTGAAGTAGTAACACTTAGCACGAGTAGATATCATGAGTAACCATATGCAAGTAAAAATTATCATTTGACTCTCAATAAAATTATTATAATAATGTCATAATAAACTCTTTGCTGAAAAATCATAGGCACTTCTCATAACAATCCTCTTTAGGAATTAAACTGTATAAGAATCAAGTACGTCCGCCGTACTTTCATTAAATCATGCCAAAAGAAAGAAGTAAGGGTTTCACATACCTCGTAGACGAACTAATCAACTCAATATTAGAGTACGTCTCGTTTTAAAACTTCAACCTATAATAATGGTAATACGTTCATCAATTCTATGATTATTAGCATACTTTATATCGAATAACGACTTCTTATTCTATAAAAATTCGGGCAGCACTTCCCCTGTTTATACATTTTCCACAACTTCCAAACGAGGCTAATAACATCAATAACCAAGCACCAGTTAAGGGCACAACCAAAACAATAATAAAGGGAATTTACACACCGACTTCTTATGTAAATTTAGCCTCTTAATCCACATTAAAAACAGCCCACAAAACAGTCCATGTTCCAACAACAACGATGGTAGAATGTGAAGCCTTTCTACGCCTTTCTACACCCTTATTCCTTTAGGACTTACATTAGCAATTACCACACTTAAACATGCATAATGGTAACTAAATTTGCAGCATTATAACACCACAAAACAGTCCCTAAAACAGTCCATATACATCACAACATGTCTAACAATTTCATGCAAGTTCTTGGCCATAACATGTCATAATTCCAAAACTCTTATCTTAACTCCTAAAATCCAATTTCGTATTTCAATACTTCCATATAACTAATTCCAACTAAATATCAATGTTTCCTTTCAATTTCATCATGCAATTAGTGACAATAATAACAACAATAACCAACGAATCTAATAACACTAAAATCTGTCCCAAATTGACAACTAGCCCAAAATTGTCACATGCAACGCTTAAATTCCAATTTCTCCTTAACACAAATTCATTACCTTAATTCTAACAATATGCATTCCAATTATATCATAGAAAGAAGAATTTTATACCTCAAATTCGTCCCAAAACAGTCCGCAATTTTCTGCCCACTATTTGTCCGAAAATCCCCACTGTTTTCGTATTTCTATCCCTTTCTTGTTCACTTCTTCAACTCCAATTGACATGCAAGTGTTCTACAATGTTAAGCCATTATCCCTACACGTTTTTCTTCCAAAATTTCATCCCAAAAATCTCAAATTTCTGGGCAGATTTTCGGCCAGCAGTGGCTGTTTTGCCACTGTTTTGCCACTGTTTTTGGTGTTGTTTTGGCTTTCAATTTTTGGTGAAAATGTAGTCTAAGAAGAGGAGATAAAAACCTTAAATTTGGTTATGGGTGGAGGGTGATTTTCGGCTGAGTTTAGAGGAGAGAATGAGAGGAGAGTTTTTTTTTGTTTAAGTTTAGAAAGAAGATGAAGAGGTAAGTGTAGGTTTATAAAAAAAAATCTAATTTTTCCTTTTTACACTTTGGCCCCCAAGTTCTTCAATTAATAAATCTCAAACCCACTTCTTTTAATTCCCGAGAATTTCATAAGTCTCGTATCCTCGATGTCATAATTTTATAATACAATACTATTTCATAACAGGAATATACAATTATTGCTATAAGTATCCAACGTCACCCTTATTGTGACCAACATCTTTCCGGAATCACATCCTCTTGTATACTAATTTCCAGATTAGCATATATAAGTATACTCTATATCCAAGATTCGAATCTTACCTCCTTAATTACGTCCTCTAATTATTGGCTTAAAATTACGAGGTGTAACATTCTTCCCCCCTTAGAAACATTCGTCCTCGAATGTTCATACTATTGGGCACATCTTATACAAATTGATACAAGGGTTCACAAGCACACATAAATTTGCATATTAGGTCATCTTAAACTCTATGATACACGTTTCTGCCAACAAATATCCAACTTACAAACAACTCAACTCTTGCCATTATCTAACAAAAGGACTCAAATATACAAGGGAACAACCTACGTCCTAGCTTATTCATAATTTTCTAAAAGTGAAGTATACTAAAACTAAGGCTAAGTAGAGTCATTATTCCCGCAATACCACATTATGTACATATATACAAGAACTTTAAGCATAATCTATACCTTAGTCTTAAACTTGAGAACAAATAGCATCTTCACAACCAATGACTAATCCCCATTTTATATATTCAGATTCCTGGTCCTATTTTAACCAATAGTTAAGTACTTAAATAAATGTTTTAACTCAAAATCAGCAGTTTCAACTAAGCACATAAGGATTAGGGAAGACATAACTTCAAAATGGTGTAATAGCAGAGACTAATATATATATATATATATTTCCGAGTTCCCAAAAGCCTAATATCCTCTACCTGGATCAAGATGCAAGCGTTCTATATAATAGAATCCCAATATACATAATAGAGGCGTTGTTTGATCATGCAGGGTACTAAGGAAAAACACACAAGCTACCCTAACGATGATATACATATGAACATGCCCAAGACACCAACATGGCATATACACTAGTTACCTAGTCTGAACCATAAACAAGGGATCACAAGGCAGGTGTAAATAAGTGACATATGTATACAGACTACCTTAGACCGTCCCAACCACACATATATATTTAGGAACACAAGAGATGCTAAATGAATATCCAATCCATCATTACCATGCCTATGATCAGGTACTAAGGCTAAACAAGTCTTAAAGTTTATATTAGACCTACATCAAGCCTAAATCAGAACAAGTGGACACATAATAGGCATATAATGAGCTAAGCTAAGTTTTCCTGTCCAAATATTAATCACTATCTCTCTAATAATTCAAATAGCAAGTGTTATCCATATCGTGTTATTTGAGCCTAACATATACTTAATACCCATATTAAGAATAATTTTAAACAATGAGCATAAATTGGAAGCTTAAGTTAATCAAATCAGGTTACTCAATGTCTCATTTTTAACAATGATTAGCAAGACTTTATCTATTACAAGTCGACACCGTATTGAACTTACTAATCCAAAACTTACAGATATATCCAAATCATATTAACATTAATTAGGCATGCTTAGTCATATCTTCTAACATGCCCCCAAATCAGTAAAGCAGGCTCGGAATTTAGGTAATATTCATAATTCACAATCATCACATAGGCTACCCTTTATCAATTCCCATCATAAATAACATCATATAACCTCAACCATATCAACCCACTTAACTCATTCTCTTCTAGTTTTAAATTATCATATCAGACGATATAAGACAAGTTTTGTTAAATAGGACAACTAATCTTGTTCTTAATTAGTGGCGCTTGTTTTAGGTAGATAATATGACCAAACGACTTACAGATACCCAAACGAGTTTCCAAAATAATATATTGGTCATCACATTAATTTAAATAACCCATACATGCTAAATCCAACTTCAATCCAACTTGCCAATCCATTAAATTAAATCTAGGCGTTTCATATATCATTAATATCTTTAAATTAGCAATATTAAGCATTAAATTAACTAGGTAGCCCATACACGACTAGACAAATCTAAAATTAACCTGTTTCGTTCTATTTCAATTGTACAGATTATTCTAAATCAGCATGGAACATTTACACTCTTTTGTTGACATCTACTACTACTTTCAATTTGGTAACAATGCACCTTCTTCTTCCTATATAAAGCTGATGGTGACCAGTACAATCCCAAACTCTTAAAGGGACAGAACAAGAATCTCTCTGCTTACTGTTTCTAAGTTTGGTATTACCTAAAGCTACAATCTTGTAGGTACCATCAAGAAGTGGATTGGGAAACATAAAATTCAAGGTACCCCCCCCCCCCTTTTTTTGTATTTCACATTTTGGAAAATGGACGTCAATAAAAACTTAAAGGAATCTATAACTATACCAAATTAGATATTCAATCCCGAGTGGTAACAGGTAAACCAATTATCCGGACATGAGTAGGCATAAACAAGTATATATAGACAGACCAAACATATGTGGATTGCCTATCCATGCCATGCTAACCTCATCACTACTCACTTAATAACTTAACCAAATCGGCAGAAGCAAAGGAATGCACATAGTTGAGGAACTACTCAGATATTCATTTCATTTTTTTTTCAACATGTGATTTAGATACCTATCAAAACTCAAATGATCTTATATTATCTACCAAATTTACATAAAATGAGAAGGGGGTAGACATACTGCAGTAGCAGACATGGGAATAGATGGACTTAACAGTTTGATTTAATCAACACATAGATACAAAACATGGGCATATACAATCAAACCAAACTGGATGCAGAGTTATGCACATGAGGAAGGGACAAGGTTATTTTAAATAGTTATGTTCAGATGAGTATTAGACCACCTAAGACTATGGGGACATGCCAAGGATAGATATGACCCTTTAACAAGCAAAACATACACCAAATAGGCTCCTAAACTATCCTTTAGATCACGACAACACTTAAACAAGACACACATCCATTTCAAAGTCATTAGGTGATCCTATCATAATTATAACAACATTCTTATGCTAAATCTTAGTTCCCTTATTATAGGCAGATAAATAAATAAATAAAAACATTAAGCCCTTCAATCATTTCCATACCAAATGTGACCTTTACAACCAACATAGTCATTATGTAAGCATAATTTTTAACTTCAACAACTGGTGTTTAATTAGCATAACCTGTGTAGTTGAGTCATGGATTAATCGAACATAGTGTCTAAGAGGTTTAATATACTTCTCAAGCCAATATAGCAACATACCAAAATAATTTGTTCAGTTAACCAGGGGAACAAACCTCATGTTCATGTATTAAGCATACTAAATTAGTACATGTGCTAATGATGGTTTGACCTAACATACTATGGACACCACAGGACTAAAACAATCCAAGAGGGGTTACAATGGACTAAAACTAGTATACCAATTACTTCAAAGTCATTTAAACGGATCATACAAGGTCAAATAACCCTTAAACTTAACAAGACAACCACTTAACACACAAATAATCGTCACACAATACTCTAACAGTGTTTTCATCAACTGAACATGCTAGACATTAATAGAGTAGTCACAAATAGCCACAATATTCACATATATTACATAATGCTTGGCATAATATATTCAAGGTTTAATAGTTAACTAAATAAGTAAACCGTTTATTGCAACAACAAGTCATTCCTGGAATTATGTAAATACTCAATTTTCCACTCCCTTAAGCAACTATTGACAACATGTTTAGCATACGAATCTATTCCCTATTTAAGAGATAAAACGCAGGCTTGGGTTATTAGAACATTTTGCATTCTACATTATGATACGCAAAGACAATTACGGGGGAAATTTTAATCAAACATAAAAGATATCTAGGCAAGTCTAATTAACTGTTTAGAGGTAGTCCCACTGAGCAAAATTGGCAAAGATAGGTCCTAACACAAGTGATTTATACTCAACCCACATACTGTACAGGGACATTAACAGACCACCCTGTTCCGAAAGAAGTATGACCAAGACAGAATACATTTATACATAACATGGATAGCATAACTCATAAGAAAAGCTGGAACACATCAACTTAAACAGGGTAATATTACAACATGTAGAGGACCATCTACTCCTAAGCCCCATCCACAAGTAGGACAACCCGTTAACGACTATCGCATACCTGCTGAACTAATTTCAAGGACTTATCCAGACAACTTGCTCCAGAGACAACAAACCTTATATGTACAATAGTATCAATTCCAGTTTTTGGCATATCTCATATTCCTTTTCATATAAACATAAGCATACCAAAGAGTCATCACAACTAATAGACTTCACATATACCATGTACTTTAACCCAGATCAAACATAAAATATTTTACTCTAGAAGGCCTTGTATATCTAAGGTCTCAACGATTATATAATATTCTAAGAGTCTCAAATATTCCATGTCCCAAGCTTACATTATTTCTTCCCGTATACGAGTAAGATAGTTTCTCATAACATCGAATTCGTATTGCCCTTCTGGCGGCAGTCGCTTTCTTTAGAGGCATAGTTGTAACACATTAATACGTCAGAGAGGGAATAACCTAATAACATAGCTCTATCGCACGATCTTAGAGTAAGAAGAATAGAAACCAATCCTAAATGTCCGGTAGCCTCCTGTGTATAAGTATGGTGCACAACATATCCATACGCAAGACTCTACTAGACACGGTCTGTAGATATTTCGAGGACTAACTGCTTTGATACCACTTTTGTCACGACCCGACCCGACAGGCCACGACTAACCGTCCTAATGACGTCATTATACTAACCTGTCACACATAATCCAACTAACACTTAATGAGTCTGAAATCCGGCAGCATAACGCTGCAATAACAACATATGCCAGGGTAGGCCAGCCGACAAGGCTGCCTTTACCCCCGAATGTACCTGCCTCCTGAGGAGTCACAACTAGCCAACACAATACAACAGGCAAGCCGACAAGGCTGCCACTAGATAATGTCATATATACACGGGGACACCCCAACACAGAGTACAATAGCATGACTGACCAAAACAGAGTTATAACCCTTACATAAGTACAACCCACAACTGTCTACAGACCTCTATAAGAAGGACAATGACATATGACGGGACAGGGCCCCGTCGTGCCCCTAAATACAAACATAAGTCTAAAAGAGGTTCGGTACCAAAATGATAAAGCTCTAGATCAAAGGAGCTTCCCAACCTGCTGAGTAGGAACCTAGGCCTGAGGTTCACCAAACTGAAAACATGTACCTGCGGGCATGAAACGCAGCCCCTCGAGGAAAGGGGGTCAGTACGAAATAATGTACTGAGTATGTAAAACATGAAGCTGCAAAAGAGATCATAAGTAGCCAACAGAAAATAGGAGATCAGTATAAAAATCAGGATCCAAATCCAACTGTGCCATAAACCATAAAAGTCAGCTGTGCCTTATAAAAATGAGAGTCAAGTCAAGAAAACATGAATGCTTGTCCATATACATATATATACCTGTAACGTAACCCGACCCACTAATGCGGAACTCGGTGGAATCATATCATAATCCGGCCCATACTGGGACTCGATAAAGTCATATCTCATCTATAGATCCATCCTACGTAACCCGACCCTCTAGTGAGGGTATCGGTGAACATGTCATAATTCCATAACTCTTATCTTAACTCCTAAAATCCAATTTCGTATTTCAATACTTCCATATAACTAATTCCAACTAAATATCAATGTTTCCTTTCAATTTCATCATGCAATTAGTGACAATAATAACAACAATAACCAACGAATCCAATAACACCAAAATCTGTCCCAAATTGGCAACTATCCCAAAATTGTCACATGCAACGCTTAAATTCCAATTTCTCCTTAACACAAATTCATTACCTTAATTCTAACAACATGCATTCCAATTATATCATAGAAATAAGAATTTTATACCTCAAATTCGTCCCAAAACAGTCCGCAATTTTCTGCCCACTGTTTGTCCGAAAATCTCCACTGTTTTCGTATTTCTATCCCTTTCTTGTTCACTTCTTCAACTCCAATTGACATGCAAGTGTTCTACAATGTTAAGCCATCATCCCTACACGTTTTTCTTCCAAAATTTCATCCCAAAAATCTCAAATTTCTGGGCAGATTTTCGGCCAGCAGTGGTTGTTTTGCCACTGTTTTTGGTGTTATTTTGGCTTTCAATTTTTGGTGAAAATGTAGTCTAAGAAGAGGAGATAAAAACCTTAAATTTGGTTATGGGTGGAGGGTGATTTTCGGCTGAGTTTAGAGGAGAGAATGAGAGGAGAGTTTTTTTTTTGTTTAAGTTTAGAAAGAAGATGAAGAGGTAAGTGTAGGTTTATAAAAAAAAATCTAATTTTTCCTTTTTACACTTTGGCCCCCAAGTTCTTCAATTAATAAATCTGAAACCCACTTCTTTTAATTCCCGAGAATTTCATAAGTCTCGTATCATCAATGTCATAATTTTATAATACAATACTATTCCATAGCGGGAATATACAATTATTGCTATAAGTATCCAACGTCACCCTTATTGTGACCAACATCTTTCCGGAATCACATCCTCTTGTATACTAATTTCCGGATTAGCATATATAAGTATACTCTATATCCAAGATTCGAATCTTACCTCCTTAATTACGTCCTCTAATTATTGTCTTAAAATTACGAGGTGTAACATGTTGTCTTCCTTCAAACTTGTAAAGACGTAGGCCTACCCCTCTTTGGTTTGTTCCCTAAAGTTCAGGTGTTAGCTTGCGAAGTCATCTTTCCTATTTTGGTTGATTAACAATTAAGGCATATTGGTTTTATGCAAACGCTTGATTATCCACCATTGGAGTAGCAAGTTACACCCTTGGAAATACCTATTATGGGTTTGACATTGATCTAAAGCTCGGTACATATCAGCAAGGATGATGGGAGTTAAGTCAAAGTATTTGGTTTCTTTATTTGTGGTGATGCCATAAAATATAGCATCGGTGACCATGATGACACGGGAATCGATAGCCATGTATGAGCCTCAGGGAAAGACCATGGTTCCTAACAGGCATATGGTGGGTTAATTATTGTGTCTATTCCCATTCTTTATAGGATTAAAATTTCGTAGAGTGGTACATGTACCCTTCTTTACTCCGAAAGCGGTTGTATAAATCTAGAAAGGCCACAGTCGGGCCAAATATCCATTTTGCTCTAGCAAGGGAGAGTTTATTCATGATCTTCGCAGAGGTTGGCTTATGAAGGACTAAAAGGTTGCTATTGAGTTTCTTTCTCCTTCTTAGGCAGGTACCTAGACTATCTAGGCAATCTCAAATTTCTTCTAGGGTGGGTGTCATTTCTATATCCCCAAAACGGAAAACCATTCGTTGGCTATCCCAGTACCCAGTGAGGACCTCAATCAATTCTTTACAACCCTTCATCATCATCAAATATGGAAAATGTCCTAACCAAATTGTGATTGTCCTTTGCTGCTCTTTATCTAATCTAGCCCACCATATCTTTATCAAGTCGGGTGCTTCGGGGACCATGTCTAATTGTAGCTTTGGAGACATCTACCAAATAAGGCATAGTTAGTTTCTTCTCCCCCCCCCCCCCGAACAATGGTTTGAGCATCTGGCACAATTACATTTCCAATTAGCACATAGTAGGATATGGCATTTTTCGGGTCATAGATCATTTTTTACACAAAAGGTAGTCTTCTAATGGGCTTAAATACGTCTCCAAAATTTAATTTGTCTTAGGTAAACATGCGCTAAGCATAGCGATTTGGCTTCGCTCTATCCTAGACAGAATAGATTTGTTTTTCAAATGCCCTGAAACACGAGCGGACAACTCGAGGTGAACCATTGTTGACTATTGGAAGATCGCAAACCAACTACGTCTTCAACGTGTTCCAAGAACATTTTTGGTTTCATAGTGAAGGACGATTACAAAATCGCATATTCATCTTTATGCTCAGATGCAAGTGTGTGTGCATACCATGTGGCAGTTATTTATACATTGAATGCAATGACAATATAACTCTTATGATTACTAGTTGAAATCCCCATCAGAGTTGCCATCTGTACGGTTCACCTTTACGTGGGCGAAATAGCTACTATCATAACTTGGCTTTTTTGTTGGTTTAACAAAGTCGCCACCTAATTAATTATGGAAATTGTTCGCTTAAGGTTGTTTATGAAAACCTTTTTAAAATAGTATCAGAGTTTGAGTAAGGGTTCTGGTGATTCTCCGAGGAAGGTGTTAGGCACTTCGGAAGGACTGCAAAATGTGGTTGACCTACGATTTTAAATTTTTTGGCTTAAAAGTATATATTTGCTTTAAATGAGTCTAAAAAGGGTATGTATGGAAAAAATTAGTAAAGTCTTGCCTTTATCTGCCTAATCATGACATGTTTTGAAAAGAAAACTTCATAAAATCATCTTGATATTTTAATGAAATAATGTTCAACTTCATTCAATGATTCAAATAATTTATGTTTACTTTTTCATACCAAAACACACTTAAAGTTTCCTTTAAAGTAGAGTTCTACTTCAATTTGGCCTAAAAGTGGTATAATTTACTTTTCCCCATGACTTAATTCAAGGAAAATGTCTTCGTATATTTTGCTTGAGAGCCATGGTTTGATAAAATAGAGACAAGGCTTATATCTAGTTTTCTTGCCTTTTGAGATGTATAAGGTTTTAAAAAGATGCATTTAACTCAAACTTAAAGAAACAATCTCATTTCTATGGGTTCAAAATGCAAACTGTTTTGTTATTTTTACTTGTTGGGCCGAGGCCCAAAACATTCCATCTTGAAAAGTAAAAGGGATGTTTAGGCCCATTTTTCCCAAACAACACCCAAAGTTTCTGTATCCAAAGATTAATCCTTTTGTTCTTAGAAAATATGACTTTGTTATTGCAAATAATTTCTATCCTTTAAGAAATCTTGAACCCTTCGAGAAAGCTATTTGTCCCTTGTAATTTGTTCTAGAGAAGAATATCCACTTTTTAATCATGTAAAAATCGGATTTAAGTCTCTTTGAAAAGGTCTCTTATTCATTCTAAACGACACTAGCATCATTTTCCTACTTGTATTTCAACTAGGTTCGATCGGGTTTAAATAATATTCAAGTAGTTTTATAAGCATAAATACATATATGTATATAAAGAAAGGGAAATGGGGCTGGTGGGTTTACTAAGCCCACCAGTTGTATCTTATGCCATTTTCGCCCATGACTGGGCCTTCAAGGATGTGGCTGGACTTGATCTAATGCAGATGTTAGGCCTTTGGCCCAACAGAACCGGCGGAGATGCAAACAGGCCCAATGGGGCTCGCGCAGCGGTATTCATGCAAGGAATAAAGGGAAATTGTGGTTAGAGAGAATCTACACTTGATCAACTTATTTAATAAATAAGTTTAAATAAGAATACATCACTTAACACATTCAGCTCAATATGCATTAAGCATACACAGAGAAAACAGGCATTTCACTTATAACATGCCCAAATACATTCAGATAGGAAAGAAATGAAATGGAAAATAGTCCAACCTAATAACAATGTCGCAGCCAAGTATACCTTGGATGTACACATTTGTATAACAAAGCATACATATAATTGTATACCTTTGAATATACCAGTATAGTGGACAGGATGCACACATCAAGTTATACAAGTCAGTCTTCATATACTCTGAATATACCAGTATAGTGGGTATACACCTTGTATACTTCTCAGTATACTGAGCATATACATTTGTATATATAGGTATATACATGTATATTGGAGTCACATTAATACACATTCATTGGGAGAAAAACCAGTAAGGAGAAACCACACTTCATGACAAACCACACACACTGTCAAGTAGGGATTTATAGTGCATGCTATGCCTCCTCCTTAAAAATACCTCATGCTAATCAGGTTATGCAAGTCCCCTAAAGATTTTTATCAAGTTATAGCAGTTGAGTAACTCATCCAATCAGGCATGTTAAAGACACAAGTGAACAAGGTTTGAGTACTGGTTTAATCTATAAGTGGTGAAATGTAGGACACACGCAAGTTTTTACAGAGGCTTCTCCTAGTAAAACCAAAGGGACCAACAATAACACATAATGGATTATACTACTTATCCCTACCAATGAGCAAGCACACCATTTTTATCTCATTTTTCCAGGGGTGTAGACCTATGAAATGACCTAGTGTGTACTCTTTTAATTATAAGAAAAAAATAGTTTATTCACAGTCCTTACTCAATGCTCTTAGGAGGCAGATTTGAGCTTAAGACATAAAGAACACTTAGAGGGCCCCACAGTCTTGAGAGATGACAAAGTGGAACCCCAAAGCAAGAATAATCCAAGGTGAGGCTGAGTAGGAATACTCAAAGCATCATCACAGCATTAGGATATCACCTAGTGTCCCCTCCAAAAGTATAATACCTATTTCCACACAAGCAACGAGACAATATCGTGCTTTCTTTCATTTTTTAAGTTTAGAATACCATGATTACCTATACGAACCAGCCAACAGTTCAACGGGAAATGGAAATGCTGCAATTTATATCTTAAGGACCTATAGTTAAGCTAGGGTAAAATTTCACAAATTCTTGTCAGACTTCACAATCCAATGTGATGTCAAAACCAACATATTATCTCTAACAAAAATACACACAAGGAAACAGAAAAAGTTCGCTTTTGGAGTTCGCTAAAGCTTTTGGGACGGTGATAACAAATTTGAGGTTCCTGAAGAAGGAGGAGCACTTGGTGACTTTTCGTAGTTCAATGGCTAAGACTCATATAGAGTTTTTGCTCCTTAGGAAGGTTGACAACGGTCTTTGTAAAGACTACAAGGTTATTCCGAGTGAGTATCTTACATAAAATATTTTTCTTTATGGTCCTTATATTTTGGTAAGAACGTTGATGTTGACTCTTTATTATCTGTAGCCATGGGGATAATTGGACCCTTCTGAATAATCTCTTAAATTCTGGATTTTCTACGGTTATGTAATCTTCTATTCTTACTTCCCACCAACCATAATAATTTCCGTTAAAGCATGCTGGTCTTGTGATTGATTATTCTTCTTGTACAGTAGGAGGTGATGCCATCTTTCAAGGTACTAGCCTTTTTAGTAAAGTCTAGCTCTGATATCACTTGTTAGGATCGGGCTACTTATATGCACCTCAAGAATCAGATTCTTGAAGCAATTTGCGTAAGAAGGTATTTGCAGCGGAATATAAAATCATGCAAGAATTTTTTACGTGGAAAACTCCTTGCTCAAGGGAGTCAAAAACCATGACCTATTTCCTATAGGAGTTAACCAAATTTTCTCTATAATCTGTAGTGATAATAGATTTACAACTTCCTTGTCAAATATAAAGGACTCGTTCCTTGAACTGTCCGTCTATAATATTGTAGTCACCAATTTTCAACAACGACACTTATCACCAATACTTGCAAAGTCAAATAAGTTGAACCACAATCAGAACCTAACTATTAGAACAAAAGAACTAGAAGGATAAATCTTGATAAAGCTCAGGTTCTTTGTTAGTCAGTTGGATTTTTCCGGGATCAAGGTGTTGACTACGCTCACATTTGTCTCTCGTTGGAACTTGTAGTAAGTTGACTTTGTGGTTGAGTTCTAATGCTCTTTCATGTTGTGTATATATAGTAGTGGTTGCCGCCTTCATTAATTGTACTTGAAAACCAGACCTTGTAAGACTTGGATCTTCCTTTCTTTTCTAGTATGTGTGTTGGCTTCCTTGTCGTACTTTAATGCTAATACTATTTTATTCAACTTATTGTATATTGTAGAATATTACCATAACTGAAGTCAAAGTGTAAATAGAATGGGAATCAGTCAATATTTTGTTTTCTCCAAGTCGGCATGAAATAGCTTAAGTCTCCAATTGCATAAGGACCAGTTCCTTTGAGAAGTTCTTAATGAATGTTGCAACTGCTTCACTAAGTCTTTTGGAGATCTGATTGGATGTATGGTTTTGCAAATGATTTCCTCCTTATTTCTCGAGTTGATTGTCTTGGGTACATTGTTTGTCAAACCATCAAAAATTCAAATATATGCATGGAATCCTTAGAAGAGAGTAGTATGTCCTTGTCCCAGCTATCCTCCTCTCCACCCCTACAACTATCTTTTATGGAGTTAGTATAGACTATAGAAAGGGGTTCGTGGCTTTCCTGACATATCTTCTTCTTCTTTTCAACATCAGGGATCAAAATTGGGTAAGTGAAAAAAATGCTAGATTCATCATGTCTCTTGGAAAAATTATCTTCATCATCATAAGTCATAAGATCCCATTCATACTTTATAGTAGTAAATGCTCTCTCTCTAGCAAAAAGAAAAACCCTAAACCTTTATCCTAACCTAGATCAACCGTCAGCTATGGTCTTGCCGACCGGCAGCAAACCTCCCACTAGGTTTAGTCAGCCTATTAATACCAATAGAAATACTCTAACCATTCATACCACAATTGTCAACTACACAAATACCTTACATAATACGATCACACAACAAGTCTGGGAGCCTCTCTAGATATTAAACCTATTACTTTCTTGCATGGAGAGCCCACAATCATGTGAACGAAGAAGGAGTTTGAAAAGCTTGCGAAAAGACAAAATCTTCAGTTTGCAATTGTAGCTAAATTTTCATATGGGCATCGGGATTTAAATGAACTACGAAAGGCAATACCAATTCAATTAGAGATCAAAGGAACTTTCTCTATTAGATACTTGGAAGAATGACACATACTTCTTAAACTACCATTGTTAGAGGATTATGCTACATTAATGTCAAGGCATGAGAATTAAGGGTGTGAAATAGGTACTATCCTTTGAGAGTTTTAAAGTGGGACCCATAGTTCAAACCCGACGAAGAAACAACGATAGCTATTGCATGGATATCCTTCCCTGGACTACCAACTAACTTGTTTGAAAAAGAATCCTTATATTCTTTAGCAAATGCAGTGGGAAAGTCATTGGTGATAGACAAGGCCACAAACAATCAAATGCAACCTAATTGTGCTAGGTTAAAGGTGAAAGTCGATCTATTAAAAGAATTACCAAAGAGAATAAAAATAAACTATCTAGATGAGGAGACAGGGGAGATTCACTCAAACTGGCAAAAGATACAATATGACTACTTGCAAAAATATTGTACCCATTGCTACTTACAAGCCATGACTTACAGGGTTGTTGGGTGTTACATCCGGAATATAGACTAAAGAAAGAGAAGGAGGAAGAGGAAAATAAGGGCAAGTCAGTACAACCTACTGAATATAATGAATCTGCAAGGCAGAAGATGATAGAACAAATAAGGAGAAAAGCAAAGGCAAGGACGGAGATATAGCGTACCATCCTGAATCTGCAAGGCAAAAATAGATCCAGCAATAAAGAAAATCAATAACTCATCAACGGAATGTAGTGCAAAACAAAAAGGGGAACAACAGAAATGGTGAAGCAGCAACAAACAACAAAGACATAGAGTAAAACAACAAGAAGAAGGGTATTGCAGATAACAATGATAGAAAGTAGAATACCAACAAGTTTGTTGCACTGGTACAAATCTCAGAGGATTTACAGGATAAGAATGAAACATAGCAAAACACAACATTGAAACTACCTGCAGAAACTTCAAAGCCATGGGTAGAGGCCTCATTTGGAAAGCAAAGAAACAATCACAATAGAACAATTGAGGGGAAAAAAAGGTTGTGAGCAAGAGGGGAAGGAACATGATAAAAGGGTTGACGCAGAAAAAAATGACAATGCTAGAGAACATAATCAGAAGACTGGAAAAGAAGAAGCATATGCAGGGGAACATAATCAGAATGCTGAAAAAGAAAAAGCAAAAAAGAAAGATAGTGGTGGATCCCAAAACACAAGCAGAGTAAAAAAAAACCACGAAGTTTACATAGTTGATGATAAAATGGAAACGGAACATATTCATGATCATGGGGATATTTTGAGTGCAACCAATCCAGCATAACAAGAGAAAGGACAAGAAGAAATTCAAAGTGATCTAGAACCCCTAAAAAAACCACCTGAGTGGCATACTAAGGATGCAGAACTGACAGATGAAGAAGTTACTTCTAAACAGCATGGAAGTAAGAGTTTAACAAAGCATCAAAACCTTGAAAAACAACACCAGGAGGCAGCACATGCAGAAAACAAGGAGAATAGGAATAGGGAAGACAACAACAAACATTTAGTAGCTAAGAATCATGAACATAAAGAGAAGAATCAGGGTGAAGAACTTGCCAAAAATTTGACATTGGAGATGATGATGAATGGCAGAATAACTCTGATTATCTTGAGGATAACAACAAAGGAGATGTTTCTCCTAAACATACAGCAAAGACAAGAAAAGGACAAAATAAAACAAGGGATAAAAGTGCTCCCCCAAGGGTGTGGGAGGAGTGTAAACAAGGAAAGCTTATGACAAAGGTGTTTCTCAATGAATAGCTAACTCATATGGAATATAAGGCCTGTTAATACTCAACAGGTTTTTGATAGAGTAGTTTTACTACAAAAACAAAAACATTTCAATTATATAGCTCTAATGGAACCTTTCTAGCATGTTAGACACATAGAGATGTACAAACTATGGCTGAACATGGGAACAACATGACATAACATCAATGGAAAGATATGGTTATTGGTGGAATCATATATTCAAGTTGAAGTTCTAAGAGACATTGAAGAACTAATATCCTACAAATTCACTCATCTAAGTGATAGACAGGAGATGATGGTTACAATTGTATATTCTAGTACTGACAGAAATAGAAGAATTATGCTATGGGATGAGTTTTATGATTTATATTCTAACTTAAACATCCCATGGCTTGTGGGAGGGGACTTCAATGTGAATACACATGATATAGAGAAATTTGGGGGCTCACAAGTTCAGTTTGAAGAAACATAAACTTCATACATTGCATTGACTCATGCCAACTGATTGATCTAGGATTCACTGGAAGTGTGTATACTTGGTGGAATGGGAGATCAGACGAGGATTGTATTTTTAAAAGATTAGACAGATGTTTAGGGAGTCAGGATCTTCAGAACTCTTGTCCAAACCTGGAAGTTGAACATCTCATTAAACAAGGTTCTGATCATTCTCTTTTGATGATCAATTTCAAATCTGATAGTAGACCAATTGATAAGTCATTTAGATTTCTTAATTTCTGGGTGGAACATGACATTTTTCAGGAGGTAGTTAAGACAAACTGGAGGGAATCCTATAGTTCATATCCTTAACAATTTTCATAATAAGTTAAAGAAGGTGATTAGAGCTCTGTCAAAATGGAGTAGGGATACATACGGTTACATTTTCAACCAGATAGCTGCCTTGGAGGAAGTGGTTAAGGTACATGAACAAGAGTTTGTACAAAACCCTTCAAGTAGCAACGGGAATAGATTGCAGAAAGTTCAAGCTAAACTGATTAGATTTTATGTTGTGGATGAGAAATTCCGGAAACAAAAGGCAGAGATGTAGTGGTTTCAAGATGGGGATAAGAGCACAAAGTTTTTTTAGGCACATGTTAATGGAAAAAAGAGAAAATTACAACTTAAAAGAATTCAGTATAACAGAGGAGTCTGGTTATATACAAAAGAAGAAATTGCTCAAGAGGCCATAAAATTCTTCATTGATCACTTTACAGAAGATGATATGCCTACACAGTTTTAGATGTTTGATGATATCCCTAGAATGATCTCAAAGGAGCATAATCATAAATTGAATGAAATTCCAGGGAAGGAAGAGGTTAAAAGGTTGTTTTTGGTTTAAATGCGGATAGTGTTGGGGTCCTGATGGGTTCAAATGAAATTTTTTCCAAGCATGCTGGGAGACAATAACCAAAGATATGGTGAAAATAGTGAGAGTTATCTTTTGTGGACATGAACTGGCGAGGTATATTACTTGCACTAATTTAGTGTTGCTACCAAAAAAGAAGGATATAAACACTTTCTCAGATATGAGATCAATTAGTCTGAGTAATATTACTAGCAAAATATTTTTAAGAATTATTCATAAATGACAAGTCCATCTTATTCATACTATTATTTCTCCTCAACAATAAGGATTTGTTAAAGGTATGAGTATATTAGAGAATAATTTATTGGTCCAGGAGATAGTACATGATATAAGGATCACATAAAATTATGCCAATGTTGTCATTAAAATTGACATGGCTAGCGATTATGACAAGGACTCCTGGTTGTTTTTTACCAAGGTCTTGAGAAAAATGGGCTTTGTAGAAGTGATATTGATACTGTGTACAGGAATATTTCTAACAATTGCTACATTATTTTGATAAAAGGCCAACCATATGATTTTTTCAAGTCAACAAGAGGTGTAAAGCAAGGGACCCAGTGTCCCCTAGTTTATTTATATTGGTTGCTAAATGCCTATCAAGGGCATTGAACTCTTTGTATGATAAGGAAGGGTACAAGGAATATGGGATGCCTAAATGGATTTCATATGTCAATCACCTAGCATATGTTGATGATACTAATATTTTCACTTCTGAAGATGAGCATTCAATGAGGTTGGTTGCCACACCCTAACCATGGGGGGTGGCCGACACCTGGTGCCTTACGGTACGAGTGTATCAGTCATAATATATGAAAAGGACATCACAAGGTATGGGCTGAGAAAGCCTCTAACCAATAGCTATAAAGTGATATGACTTAACATCTTGCTAGACAAAAGGATCCAACAGCATACATATCAACATATAAAGGCCAACGGGAATCATAAGCATAACAAACCATCTGAGCGGCCGACAAGGCCATATAAAATGATTAAACACAAGACTCTAGTCTACAAGCCTTTACATGCAACTTAAAGTAGCTAAGGTCAGTACAGGGTCTCGATATACCCAAAATACATATATATATATATATATATATATCAACCAGTCTATACTAACACTCTAGAAAGCTTCGGAAGAAAGGAGGGTGACAACCAGCAGCTAGATCAGGTCACCTACTGTGAGTGAGCGTTCTGACGTATATTTGTACATGCGGGCCTTAAACCTCATGCCCTAACAAGGGACGTCAGTATGAAAGAATGTACTGAATATGTAAGGAAGATAAGCATAGGTAAGAATAATAACAAGAGCAAAGTAGAGTAAAGAAATAACCTAGACCTCGAGAAGCCACGGTGGGCATATGCAATGCATACTATCGTTAAAAACTGTATACATACATATATAGGCCACAGTATTGGGCAATATCATCATCAAGTCGCTCTCTGGGGCTATATAACGTACCCAACTGCAGTGGTGTGCACATATAAGTGTCGTACCTTACCGACTATAGTGCGACTCGGTGTCATAAAATAGATACGTATATATATATAATACATGAATGACCTCAAATACGAATAAGAATATAGTGGAGTGTCACAAGGTTGGTAAACGATGCCCATCATTATGTAGGTATGTACAAAAATCGTTACAATCCAACAAGGAACATCAGAACCAATCACATAGCAAGAGATATCATAAAGTGTGAAAAGTACTCCCGACAAGGGACAAATAAGGTATATGATACATTTAAGAATCAATAACAACTATACTTCCATCTTTCAAGGAAATGAGTGGATATGGAACTTTCATTCTATAACGTTTTCTCTATGATCATACCAATAAAAAGAAGGTGTAAGCCTTACATACCTCGTCGCCCGACCAACGCTAGTCCTATGAAGTCTCTCTCGCTCTTAAATCATCGACCTATGCAATAGAGATAAGTAATATCAATATCAAGTCGTTAGGCACATAATTATTTCATTACAATATTCTATTGAACCCAGCATGCAAAATTCACATATCTTGTTTTCATGGCAATTCAAACTACCATCCTCTCATCTTCATCCACCACAACAAAGCCAAGATTACAGCTCTTATATTCCAAAAATTCATCCACAACCATCTTAAGAATTCAATTAAAACAACTCAACAATCAACATGCCTTCATCATAGAATTTAGCTCAATTTCCATAAGTTAACTTTATTACTTGAACAAGATAGGCTAGGAGGAGTTGAAGAACATTAAGGAGTAGCAAACCTTAATTTAAATCTGCCAAGAGATTATCTACTTCATGCCTTCCTTCAACCTCTAAGAACTTCCAAGCTCTTATCTACAATCAAGAGGGAATTCCAAGCTAATCTAATCTTTATAAGGGAGGATTCACATCATAAGCTTGTAGGAATGTTCTCTAATGGTGTGGGAACCTTTGAAGAGAGTTCGAGAGCATTTAGGGTTGGTTTAGGTCAAAACTGAAATGTCCAAGTGGTTGCCACTGATTTTTGGCCCTAAATAGACCTCCTACCTCCTCACCTTTGCGGGAGGATCTGCGTCGCACATAGTGACGTGCGGCTGAATCCTCCACATAATATAGTGGCATGGAGGTGGCTAAAATGTGGTCTTGATACGTGGGCTCATCTGCGAAGCAAAATGGCTTCCGCGATGTAAAACGCTTAGTGTATCGCCCTTTCTTCGTTAAACTTTGTTGAGAGATGTTTCCTTCAATCCAATTGACTTCTAACCATCCGTAAATCTTCTTAACATCCTTGTAAGTCATCAGTGACCCTAGAAAAGGATCTCGAGTCACCGGATCGACTAACTACACTCTCATTTTCGCATGAAACTACAGGGTGTAACATTCTTCCCCCTTAAGAACATGTGTCCTTGAATGTTGGGGTATTATATCTTAAAATCTTAACTTCTTAAATTCTCTAAAAATTTCAGCAGGGTTCCCTCTGCAAATAGGACTATCTCGCACTATCACGCAGCCAAAAAACATAGTTATTGCCTGACAAGGCCACACAATACAACATATAACACAACATCGACCTCACATGACCGTACATCTATATATAAAGTTATACAGTAAGTCATAACTCACCTCAAATGCTAACTCCTGATGTTTGAACTACATCTTTCACCCCTTTATTATGATCATTACCTGAATAGGACATACAAGATAATATATGTATGAAGGGATGAGTGAGGTTAAGTGGGGTTGAGTTCGGCAAGGAACTAGTTGATGCGATAATGGATGTGAAATAGGGGTTCTCGGGTTGGGTGTTACTGTCGGGTAGGTGGTGTTTTGGGACTATTTTAGGTAGTTTGGTGAAGAGTTGGGCTTAGACGCTTTGTGGGGTCGTTGAGAGTGTGTTGAGGGTTATTGTGGTGGTCAGGGTTCAGTGAGTAGATAGTGGCAAGGCCACATAATAGAACCTAAAATAGTGAGGTTCTCGGTGAAGGATGTTTAGTGGACTGTGTCGTGTTGTCGGGTTAGGATGCGAAGTTATGGGTGGTTCCGGGGCTTGGTCTTTGTTATGGCTATTTGTAAGGTATTGTGGAGTGTGATGGTGAAAGGAATGAGATGGTTTGGCCAAGGGATGGACACGGGATGCTAGGTGCAACCCTGAGTACAAACCAAGCACAATCGGTCGATAAGTTAAGGATAATGACAATGGGTTTTTAATTCCCAAGTCGACACCTTAATGAGGTGACCAATTTAGCAAGGTCTAGTCCGAGGTTGCTAAGTGCAATGCTCGTGAACAAGCCAAGTGAGGGTGTTTGGAAAACCTTATGATAGACCATTGGTTTGGGTTTGGTTGGACCACACAGTTCCAACGTCTACCTACGTCGATGGGGTTCCTTAAGCATAGGCTTAGTTAAGTCACAAAGTCTTAACCAAACTTTACACCAAATGACAACCTTAGTTTGGATTCGACTATCCCATACAGTCTTAGTTATACTTACGCCAAGAGGTTTGGCTCACACAAGAACCAAAGGTCCTCCCGGAGAACTGACTAAGAATATCAACCCCGGGTTGAAAGACTTAGCTTTGTGAGTAAAACTCAACTTTATATTATCAACCAACTCTCTCTTTTAAAATGGCCTAAGGCTTCTATTTATAGTACAAAATGGACTATTCTAGAAGAATACAAAAGGATACAAATTGATTGGGAGTTCGGCCTAGTGTGAACGGATTTGGAATGACTTGGAGACCAAGGTGTTTCTGCCACCTCTTCCTCTTCTCTAGGCCGAGATTGAGGTCTCCAATGTAACCATATTCATGAATTTGTTAGCTCATAAATTCTTTATCATCTTCTTGGAATGTGTTGGAAGCTTCTATTCTTTGTATTTGTTTTGATCATCACTTCGGCCACCTCTTGGTATTCTCTTGGAGCCTTCAATATAGTCAAATATGTGGTTGAGATGTCCTCTTGGAACCCGTTTGTTCTAGATGGTTGTTGTCTTTGCCATCTTGTCCGCTAAGTTATCATTTGTCCTTGCCATGGTGTACTCTCAGTCTAGTCACCTTTCTGACATATTAATTGTGTCACAATGTTAGTTATTACATATCACACTATGTCCTAACTAGAAACTAAGCTAATAATAAAAGACAAGCTAAAAGAATATACATGGTCTCGGCCAAGACCAAACAAGAAGGCCGAAAAAATACAAGGCTTCTTAAATCTTCACGTCACAACTCCAATGCCATTCCATTTTCCATGCCATGTTAGGCATCCAAGTGTGGAACGACGTGCCATTGTTGGCACTCTTGGTAAAGCTCTTATCGGCTTTGGTTGAGAGTTAAGTCTGCGGGCTGATTTACATCACAAGATAAGGTTATGGGCCTAAAATATGAGGAAAAAGGAAATAATCACACGATTATCGTTATAAATCTTCAATTTGGAAAAAGTTATAGATATCTAGATTTCATAACTCTCTTTGCCTCCACGTCATCTCTTTTACGTTATTGTTTCTCCACAGTATTTTGGCGGAGGCTATCTCCTTAGTCCGCGACTTCCATTGATCTAGAATAGCAACTGGAACGTCTTCATAAGGTAGCTCCTCTTAAATCTGTACATTATCTATAGTGATAATACATGAGGGATCTTTGATATATTTTCAAAGCATCGATGCATGAATCACAAGATATTCCACTTCTAATTTGAAGGTAACTCAAACTCATACGTCACCTGACGGATTCTCCAAACAATCGTGTAGGGTGAAAATTGTCTAGTGCTAAGCTTACCCTTCTTGCCGAATTGCATTACGCCTTTCGTAGGTGATATTTTCAAGAATACCCTATCTCCAACGCAAATTCCAAGTCCCACCGTCAAACATCCTAATAAGACTCCTAAACTTCTCTAGACAATAAGCTCTTTTCTAATTTGTACCTTCGCCATGGGTATGGTTTGAAAAGGATTTCCAACATATTTTCTTACCACCGAAATATGGAAACCAGATAGGTGAGCTCTAAGGTTAGGGGCATGCCTTATCTACAAGTCATTTGGCTTATTTATCGAGTTTATGTAGTACGGGTGTATATGTCCCGGATTAGATTTTCATCTTCTCCATGTCTCTTCACTCTCTTGGTAGGCAAGATCTTCAGGAATTTCCCAACACCAACATGGAACTCTAAGTGTTGTCCTTTCGCAGCTGAACACGATTTCTCAATGATTCCAAGCTTTAAATTTTCTTATAACCTGATACGTTACATTCGATCCTACTAACTCCGGGCTACTTCCTTCTAATAATCCGATAGGAGTCCTGTCATTCCCCTCATACGGAGTCCTGATAATTTCACTCATGTAGATGAAACTGAACTTTTAAATGTTAATATTAATATACCATTAGATCATGAGGTATATTCTGCATCTGAACAAAACTATGATTTAGAAAATGAATTAGAAGATAATTTAGATAACACACCCACTAGTGCAACTCCACCTCAGGCTCAGACTGAGTTTCAGACTGAAACTGAAATCCCTCATATTCCCCCTAGTATGAGAAGAGGCAAAAAACAATGAAAATTAAAATCACCTGCATGAGATTTTTTGAAAGGGACAATCCTAATCAACTAGCTATTTGTAAATTTGTCGCGAAGTTTATAAATTTAAAACTGGAAAAGGTCAAGGTGGGACAGGAGGTTTAATGAAACATGTGGAAAATGATCACAAAGCAAGGTATAACCAATACTTGGCTGAAAAAACGGGTGTGCAAATGTCTTCTGAGTCGGGACAAGGTTCACATAGTGTCCCCGACCAAGTACATGGTCGAATTAACCCGATGACGGGGGAGTTATAGGTCTGAAATATGATAAACAAAAAGATCGGGAAAATTTAACAAAATTAATTGATGTGTAGGATTTGCCTTTTTCATTTCCTTTCTCTCCTGATTTTATTCATTACATTTAAGAAATATATAATCATGCTTTTAACGGTTTTTCTAGATCAACTATTAGAAGAGATATTTTTAAATTTGCGCATGAATATCAACAATATTTACGTTATGCATTGTATCATTTTAAGGGCAAAATGGCTATCATTTTTTACATTGGCTGTAGTACTAATGGTAATGATTATTTAAATGTTACATGTCATTGGATAGATCACAATTGGTCTATGCAAAAACGTATATTAGCATATAGATATATTGAAGAAAGGCACACTGAAAATTTTATTTCAAGAAATATTCATGAAATTAGTGAATATTATGGAATTATTGATAAAATTATGACTATTACATTAGATAATGTTTCTTCTAATGATTATGTTGTAAACATTTTAAAAACTCGATGTAATCCATCTTTTCCCGATATTTTTCATGTTAGATGTGCATGTCACATTTATGACTTAGTTATAAAGGATGGCCTAAAACGTTTTTAAAACATCTTTGATAAAGTACAATTTTCTATCAACTTTATTTTTAAAGGTAATAAAATACAAAGACTCAAAGAGTTTAAAAAAACATGTCATAATTGTGGATTACCTTATAAGAAAATTTCAGAAGAAGTTGCAACTAGGTGAAATTCTTTGTATGAACAATTAGTTGTTTCTCACGAGTATAGAAGACCTATAACTTTATTATTTAACGCTCATATTCAAAATCTTTCGGATATGCTTGTAGAGATGATTGGGATACAATTTTGGAACTTATTGTATTCTTAGAGAAATTCTTTTTAGATACTAAGGAATTTTCTGGTATTTATTATCCTACTATTCATCTATGTTATTTTATATAACTCTAATATTTTTGTTATTTAATGAATACATGAAAAAACCAACTTACGCTTCAGCTATTACAAAAATATTTGTAAAATTTAAAAAATATTTTTTTCTATTCCCACTATTTATTTTATTGGTGTTGTATTAAATCCTACTATTAAAGTAGACAGTTGTAATGCCCTTATTGAAATGATTTATGAATGCCTAGAAATATTCCAATTAGACCTGTCCAACGGGTCGGAGACCCGCCTGACCTGGCCCGAAAAAACCAGGGCCAAGGTCGGCTTATAGCTGACCCGCAAGCGACCCGACCTGAAAAAGCGGGGACCCGATCTTATGTAGGGTCGGGCCAGGGTCAAAATATTTTACCCGTCTGACCCGGCCCGACCACCGACCCGACCCCGACCCGCGTATTTTTTAATATAATTTATATATTATTTTTCATTCATTAATATTTATTTTGTACTTATATATATTTTTCCATTAATATTTAAGTGATATAATGCATGTTTTTATAATATATGTATTGTTCTAATCTATATTGAGCTCGACATAAAATAAGATATAAAAACGGTAGCTGATTATTAATTATATGTTTATATTATTAGTCGTTCTATTAATATCACGGAAGCATAATGTAGGGAGAGAAAGTAGTTGTAAATTGGTAAAACTTTAAATGGTCATAACTCTGCGCTCGAATGTTCATTTTACCCGATTGTTTTTTTGATTTTGCGTATTTTTTCAAGACTGGGCCGAGCAAACTGCCACAAGGCGGTTTGGCGCAGCCAATTTTTAGAAAAACGTCAGTTTTTCCAATCAATTTTGTGTTTTTCCCCAAATCAATTTTTAATTTTCTTTTTTCTTTAATAAACATCTCACGATACACAATAGATTTCAACGTCGAAATATCATGATAGTGTAGGTGTGAATGTCAATTTCAGTTTTGGAAATTCAATTTAAAAAAAAAATCATCGACCCAACCCGGCTCGGCCCGCCAAATCCCATCCCTCTTCCTACGGGTCAGGGCTGACCCGTGACCCGTAGGATCCCCGAAGGGTCAGGGCCAGGGTAAAAAAAATTTAAAAAAATAGGGTCAGGGTCGAGCCAGCAGAAAAAAAAAAAGCCACCCGACCCGAGCTTTGGACAGGTCTAATTCCAACTGAAGAACCAACTAACGAACCAACTAAAGAAAATGTTATCTCTAGCATACAAACACAATGCAAAACTATGTATATGTATTACCAAGAGCAAAGTGCAAATAATCAACCGGCTCCTGTACCATCTTCTTCTACTTCACTTCAACCTTATAAAAAATGTGCGATTTCTTCTTTAAGTATTCAAGGCCTTCGAAATAGAATGTATAGTGGTTCGCTTCACAAATTAACGAGTTTGATGTTTATGTTTTATAGGGTGTTGTACCGTTCGAATCAATTGCTAATGAAAATGGACGTAAAGACTTGCTGAAATACTGGAGGGGGAATGAAAAGACATTTCTGACTCTATCAAAAATGGCCCGAGATGTGTTGAATATTCAAGCGTCATCTACAACTTTTGAAAGCTTTTTTTTGGCTGGAAGGTTTCAAATAGGAGAGCACATACACTCGTTGGCGGGAGACAGTTTGGAGATTACAGTTTTATTTAGAGATTGAATTAGAGCGGAGCGTAGAAGGTGCGATCAATCAGAGATCAATGAAGAAGAAGACTACAATTACAATGAAATCTTATCCGAAGAAGCAGAAAATGACGTTGAATAATTTGATCAATAAATTTAAATTCCCACTGGCCACCCTTAGTTTCCACTCTATTCTGCTTTTCAAACTTGATTGAGGTCATTCTCGATTCAACATAATTTGGCTTGATGCTCAAAACCAATTTCACACACACACCACTTTAAATTTATTTCGTCACCGGTTTTATATATTTTTACCCAACTTTTAAGACTATCATCCAACTCCTGAATTATTAGCTTTTGACTTTCTGCCTCCCCATTCCCATCTCCTAAAGTCGTCATTCCACCGCTTTAAAACCTTTGGTCAATGCCATCTTCTCCCTGTTTTCTCCAAAACTCCACGTGTATGCCTCTAATTGGTTTTACGTATTGACAGCATTCACGTCAGAAACGACAAGTCAGTCATTTGCATTGAAAATAGAAGAAAATAAAAGAAGGCATCAAATTTTGACTCCCAATACATTACTCCGTCCGTCTCGTTTTACTTATTCATTATATTAAAATAATTATTTAATTTTATTTATTTATTTTAAAAAATTAAGAAATAATTTATTACTTTACACTTATTATTATTTATTATTGAATTAACAAATTTTTTTAAAAATTAATAATTACATAACTTTTAAAATATATTTTATTTATTTCAATCATTAAATTAATTAATAATAATTAAGGTTAAGTGAACAGAGGGAGTAGAATACAATTTCCATATTTCTCTCTCTTTATTATTCTTTGGCTTTGTTCTACTTCTCCTTTCTTCTCATCTCTCTGACAAACATAGGGATTTTCTCTTTTTTCTTCTCTCTGTTTGATGGTGTTACAGATATGGCTGTAGATTTGATGACTAGTGGCTATAGTTACACATCAAAAATTGAAGAAAACGCCATGCATGAAGCTGCTGCCGCTGGTTTACAAAGCGTTGAGAAACTAATCAGATTGCTCTCTCAATCTCAAAATCATTCACAAAAACTGAAACAGAGCTTTAAAGATCCATCTTTAAATTTTTCAGCAGATTACCTAGCAGTAGCTGATACAGCCGTCAACAAATTCAAAAAGTTCATTTCTTTACTTGACAAAACAAGAACTGGCCATGCCCGGTTCCGTAGGGGTCCAGTTACCACCACTCCTTCCCTTTTACCGAAAGAACCGAAGCTGATCCGTCAAAAACCGATGGAAGAAAACGAGAACCCACAAACCGGTTCAAAAATCTATTTCCCGACTCCGGTTCAGCGTTTACCTCCGTTGCCGCATAACCACCCTGGGTCGTCGGAGAGGAAAGAGTCAACGACCACCATCAACTTCGCTACCCCATCGCCAGCGAATTCATTCATTTCATCGTTAACCGGTGACAGCGAGAGTTTGCAGCCGTCGATGACTACGACGTCGTCTGGGTTTCAAATAACAAATCTTTCATCCGCCGGTCGGCCGCCGTCCTTCAAACGGAAGTGCAGTTCCATGGATGATGATATGGCCGTCAAGTGCAGCAGCGCAGGTGGATCCTCTGGCCGTTGCCATTGTCCCAAGAAGAGGTAAATTAAAAGTCAACACCAACATATCATCATTACCACTCATTTCCATACATCTTTACATATATTTTGTTGATTTCTAAAATTTGTATCAGGAAATCAAAGGTTAAACGAGTGGTGAGAATCCCTGCTATTAGCATGAAAATGGCTGATATTCCACCAGATGACTTTTCTTGGAGGAAATATGGTCAGAAACCTATCAAGGGTTCTCCTCATCCCAGGTAACCTTTATCTAGGCAGTTTTTTTAGATCTATGGATCAATTAATGTATCAATAAACATTTTCTTCGAACCGATTTTAATGTCTGCGGGGATGAAAATTGCAGGGGATATTACAAGTGTAGCAGTATAAGAGGGTGTCCAGCTAGAAAACATGTGGAGAGGGCATTGGATGATCCAAACATATTAATTGTTACATATGAAGGAGAACATGATCATCCATTCTCCATTACAGAGACACCCCCATCTGCTATAGTTCTTGAATCTTCTTAATCTTCAATCAAGCAGTTCACTTCTTTTTTTTTTTGCCACGTGAAGATCCTCTAAATCCAGAAAGAATCAATGCAAAAGCTTCATTTGATCAACTCCTAGAAAAAAGAACAAGATGAAGGAAGAGGCTTTTGGGTTCCATTTGTTTATTACTCATTGTTCTTTGTTTATTGGCAGTTGAAAACTTTTGATTTTGCGTGGTAAAGTAAAAGAGAAATATTTTAATGTTTGGGGGATTTGGTGGACATTGAATCATGCAACTAGTGGGGTGGAGGAATTTCTTATGCTTATCTTTTTTTGTCAACCATTCTCATGCACCTCACATATATGATGTTAATAAGACTAATTCTTTTGTTTCTTTCTATATAGAGATAATAGCGTACTTCTTCTCAATGGAATGCTCCACACTATTCAATTAACAATAATACTTGTGACTTTTAGTGATTTTTTTCACTAAACCAATTGTTTAACAGCAACTTCAAAAAAAATGGTACGAAACCAAATTTGATGAATGTTAGAACTTAAAAATATCGATTTTTATGTTTCACTTAAACGCAATGGGTGGAAGAGGAAGTCCACTTGTTCCAAGCTCCGAATAAAACAAGTACATATACTAATATTAAAAGAGGAATTTCTGCTACCGAATGCAATTGTTAATTGATGGGTGAAGGAAAGTAGTGCAATAATCAAATGATTACTGCTACTCTTCCAGTTTAATATAACAATATTATCACTTAAGAAGTAATTTTGTCATTGTCTTAGGTATTTTTAATTATATAAGATATAATTAATTATCGATTTTCATATAGTTCTCGACAAATATTTATATACGCGTCAGGTGTACTAGAGAGGAAGTTCACTCAATCCAGCTGCCACTCAAATAAAGAAGTTTTGCTTCCCACCGCAATTGTTACTCAATGGGAAAGGGAGATCAAGAATTGATCAAATTAATACAGACATTAGAACGTATTGCAAGTGGGATCTGTTGACCATCGAGGAGTATTCTTAGATACTCCCTCCATTCCATAATAAGTGATTTGTGCACATTTCTTAACAAAGTATTCACTTCTAAAAAAATTAGGAGTGTTTTACTAATTTACCTCTAATTAATGTCTAGAAAAAAAATATAGTTAATGAATATTAATTATTCAAACAAGGACAATTTTGAAAGAAAATGTCCAAAGTATTTATGAAATTATAAAGAACCACTTATTTTTAAAAAAATTAAAAGGCTTAGGAATCACTTATTGTGGAACTGAAGAAGTAGTTAGAATTTTTAAGTATTTAATAGTGGTAGGTTCAATTTTTTTAAACAAAAAACTTTTTAATAGAGAAGATTACACTATCTTAGTAGATTTGTTCAGTGCAAATTTAAATTAATTAAGTTAATGAATTATAAATACTGAATGGTTAAATAAAAAAGTTGTACCTTTTGACATACTATAAGCGCTATTTGCTGTAAAATAGTAGTCATGGGGCTTTAAAAACTAATACTCCATCAGTCCTAAAAAAAAAAAAGAATGATTCATTTTTTTTAGTTTGTTTTATAAAAATGATATATTTTTTTATTTACAATATTTTATCTTTAAACTTTGTATTTTACTCAAAATGAGATGATTTATATCCACACAAATATCTTTAATTTATTTTAGATCATAAAATTCAAAAATCTTCCTCTATTTTTTTAAAAAACGTACTAAATCAAAATATATCACATAATTAGGTTGGAGGGAGTACAATACTTCTATAATTAACTCAAGGAGGGGCTTAATTTGGCGTGGAGACTGGAGAGGTAAGCAAAGTCAAAAGGGAAATAGTGGGTTTGCTGATCAGTTGATTACTTTATGACCTCGAGAGTGCCAACCACTCCCCTTCATGTGTAGTACATATTAAAGTTTTGGTCCAAGTCTTTGGATTCTTATGATATGAGTGATTTATATTTTCAAAGGCTTTCCTTTTCTCTTCTCTATGATCATATATAATAAAATGTGTAGTGGGCAATTGACAAATTTTAAAGTGTCGTCATTATTCATTAAACAAGAAGATTGTTTCTAGATGGAGTATATGGGTCTCATGTGGCTAGGGTTTGTGAAGAATTGTGACATGAGCCTTCCCTAGATGATAACTTCGTCAATTGTCTGTTTTTCTTGCCTTTAGTCTCGTCAAAACGTGAGAGCTTCCTTTGTAGTACTATCTCCGTCTTAATTTAACTTGATATAAAATTTAAAAAATAAAGGAAGACTTTTAAATTTTGTGATTTTAAATTAAAGATGTGTGGGGTGTTTTAAATCTTGTGATCATAAACTTGTTATGGAATTAAAAAACTTACTAAATATAGAAAAATATACTCTTTTTAGGACAGATCAAAAAGAAAAAAAAGTAAGAAACTTAAATTGAGATGAATAAAAGTATTTGGGATCCTATGCAACATATGGAATATTATGGGACTATTGTTATTTAGTTTTTTAATTATCTGACATTTGAAATCAACTAAATGACTAATATAAACGGTAGATTCGTGTTGAGTAGGCCTGCTAAAGATTAAAGCACTTTGTTGAAAGGTAGTCTATTCTCATGGATCTTATCAGGAGTCTCATATAAAACTAAAAGTGTGGATATCGATATCAGTCATCTCACACCACACTCCTCACTGATCTAGTTTTCTACAACTACTGCTATCTTTGTTACTATAGTTCTTTCACTTTCTTTGATACGAATTAAAGAAAGCTAGCTTGCGAGAATGCACATTGTGAGTAAAAGAGGGGGAACGTAATCTTTAAGTTAATTATCAAGAAAGAGTTAGTGCAAGTTCTGTTTAATGAATTTTAGTCCTTAGGATTTGTTAATTCCTAGTTCTTATAATTAAACATTAGCCCCTCAAAAAAATCTCTTATCTTGTTCCGAGAAGCTCTAGAAGTTAGTTACACTATGATCGTTACAGTTCCCTTTTACCCGAGTCAAAAAAGTTATTTCCTCCGTTCTAAAAAGATTGTCTTACTTTCCTTATTACGGTTCACTTTTACGCAAAGCATAAAAGTTACTCCCTCTATTTCACAAAAAAATCTTACTTTCCTTATTAGTTTGTCCTAAAAAAATTGACACATTTCTATATTTAGAAATAATTTAACTTTATGAGATGATTTACAGCTGTACAAATATCTAAAGCATGTTTTGAACCACACATTTCAAAAGTTTTTATTTATTTCTTAAACTCCGTGCCAAATCAAACTAAGACAATATTTTTGAGAAGGAGGAAATACTTCATAATTGTGGACTCTTTTGAATTTTCGTTTATTTTAGAGTCACCACCTAATTTATTCAGGGAAATTCGGAAATTCGAGTTAAAAAGGTTTAGCCAAACTAGGTTAAGTCCTTTTTAACAAGAATTTGGGTAAGGGTTCAAGTGATTCATCGGGGAAGGTGTTAGTGTTACACCCCGTATTTTCGCGCTCGTATGTGTCGTCAGTAAAGTAACGTAAAGCCCGGTGAGGCTAACATGTCATTTTGGATGGAAATAAGTTTAAACAAGTTTTAAGTACGTTTCGTAAGATTTCGGGGTTAAACAGATCAAAAAATTAAGTTTGTCAAAACTCGGGGAAAGACAGGCAGAATTTTCGGACCTAATTTTTTACCCAACTTATCCTGGATATATCTCCTACTATATAAAGAACTATGAAATGCATAGCTTATTTAAATTAAAGTTCAAAGAGTTCTCTTTCCAATGCAATCGACATATCACAAATATGAGAAGTACAGTGTCATCTATGGCCCCGTACGATTTCAAGTACAGACCGTATATATACAACCAGTATATTTTGGCCATATATCAGGGCGGTGGCAACTCTTTTATATATATATATATATATATAAGGCTTGTTTTGAACCACACATTTCAAAAGTTTTTATTTATTTCTTAAACTCCGTGCCAAATCAAACTAAGACAATATTTTTGAGAAGGAGGAAATACTTCATAATTGTGGACTCTTTTGAATTTTCGTTTATTTTAGAGTCACCACCTAATTAATTCAGAAAAATTCAGAAATTCGAGTTAAAAGGTTTAGCCAAACTAGGTTAAGTCCTTTTTAACCAGAATTTGGGTGAGGGTTCAAGTGATTCATCGGGGAAGGTGTTAGTGTTACACCCCGTATTTTCGCGCTCGTATGTGTCGTCAGTAAAGTAACGTAAATCCCGGCGAGGCTAACATGTCATTTTGGATGGAAATAAGTTTAAACAAGTTTTATGTATGTTTCGTAAGATTTCGGGGTTAAACAGATCAAAAAATTAAGTTTGTCAAAACTCGGGGAAAGACAGGCAGAATTTTCGGACCTAATTTTTTACCCAACTTATCCTGGATATATCTCCTACTATATAAAGATCTATGAAATGCATAACCTATCTAAATTAAAGTTCAAAGAGTTTTCTTTCCAATGCAATCGACAGATCACAAATATGAGAAGTAAAGTGTCATGTATGGCCCCGTACAAAAATATATGATTTCAAGTACAGACCGTATATATACAACCAGTATATTTTGGCCATATATCAGGGCGGTGACAACTCTTTTATATATATATATATATATATATATATATATATATATATAAGGCTTGTTTTGAACCACACATTTCAAAAGTTTTTATTTATTTCTTAAACTCCGTGCCAAATCAAACTAAGACAATATTTTTGAGAAGGAGGAAATACTTCATAATTGTGGACTCTTTTGAATTTTCGTTTATTTTAGAGTCACCACCTAATTTATTCAGAAAAATTCAGAAATTCGAGTTAAAAGGTTTAGCCAAACTAGGTTAAGTCCTTTTTAACCAGAATTTGGGTAAGGGTTCAAGTGATTCATCGAGGAAGGTGTTAGTGTTACACCTCGTATTTTCGCGCTCGTATGTGTCGTCAGTAAAGTAACGTAAGGCCCGGCGAGGCTAACATATCATTTTGGATGGAAATAAGTTTAATCAAGTTTTATGTATGTTTCGTAAGATTTCGGGGTTAAACAAATCAAAAAATTAAGTTTGTCAAAACTCGGGGAAGGACAGGCAGAATTTCCGGACCTAATTTTTTGCTAATTTTTTGCTCAACTTATCCGGGATATATCTCCTAGTATATAAAAAACTATGAAATGCATAACCTATCTAAATTAAAGTTCAAAGAGTTTTCTTTCCAATGCAATCGACAGATCACAAATATGAGAAGTACAGTGTCATGTACGGCCCCGTACAAAAATATTTGACTTCAAGTACAGACCGTATATATACAACCAGTATATTTTGGCCATATATCAGGGCGGTGGCAACTCTTTTTTATATATATTTAGACCCCCTGCTCATTTTATCTTCATTCCAACATTTTCCCAAGATCATTTAAGCTATGAAAAACCCTCTCCAACATAACTAATCAACTCTAAGTCAAATCAAGAATTAAAAGAGAGAATCAAGTGACAAATGTTTCTGGATTGTTGTTGAAGCTTAATTCTTCCTTTGGTAGTAGCTTTAGAGGATACTCCATAGTCAAGTAATCTTGGAATTGAAGTGTTCTTGAGTTCTTGAGGTAAGATTTCACCTTAATTTCATGTGTTATGAGTTTGTTAGATGTTTATACAAAGGATTGAAGGGAGAAAGTTGTAGTAAAATGTTCTAATGTAGGTTGAGGTTCATGTTGAGTTGAAATATGTTTGGGCCATATTGTTGTTGTGTTGTTGAATTAAATTACCACACCGCACCGCGCTACAGTTGGTCAGGCAAACATTTATATGTGCACACCACTGATCAGTTGGATAGATACCACCGCGTTCTATATGGCCGACCAATTTATTATAAGCTCACCCCACAGAGGAATTTGATATGATACTATACGATATGGCCTCATAGAGCGACCCTATTTTTACTTACATGTACATATTCATGATAGTACCAGTTGTGTGCCCTCTGAGGCCTGTTTCTGAGTTCCAGGTTGATTTATGTACTTTCATCTCTTAGTGCATTCTGTTTTACATATGTTATATGCCTTACATATTCAGTACATTCTTCATATTGATGCCCTTTTCTGGGGAACTGTGTTCATGCCCGCATGTACAAGTAGACAAGGTGATATACCTCCTCAGTAGGGTGCCCGTTCTCAGCTGTTGATAGTCGCACTCCACTTCTCTGGAGTTGTTGTTTGGAGTCTCTAGGTATCTCTGTGGATATATATGTTTTGGTATTTTGGGTACGGCGGGGCCTGTCCCAATCAATTGATGTATTATAGTACTCTTAGAGGCTTGCAAACTCGTATCAGTGTGTATTCGTCTTGTCTGGCCTTGTCGGACTCCTTGTCAGTTGTCTATACTCTTGATATGGCCTCATCAGCCTCGGTTATGTATATATATTGTTGTTGGGCCTTTTCTGCTTACACGTGACACATTATTTTCCTATTATTATTATTATTTGGAGGCCTTGTCGGCCCTAGTTGCATGTTAGAGCTTCCAGGTACTACAGTTGATTCGCTCGGACCCTCGGGTGCCGACCACCCCCTAAGGTTAGGGTGTGACATCTAGGCACCCCGATATTAAGAATTCGCAGAATACGATTGACATTCGAGTTTCAAAGTATGATTGTTGTTATTTGCTTAAAATAAGTTCAAAATCTTGTATAAAATGTCATGGCGTATCATTCAAAATGGTTTTGATAAAATCCTTTATTTTCTTAAAAAAAGAATTAAATTCCCTTGAAAAATACACATATAAGGTTTCAAAAATGGGTCCGGACCAAAACAGCCCCAAAGTTTCCTTTGAGTAGAGTTCAGCTTACTTTTGGTCCTAAATGTATTATCGCATCTTTTCTATCCTTATAGTTTTGAAATGTTTCAAGTGTATCCCTTTAAAAATATACCATGCGATTATATAAGGATCCTTTTAAAGTTAGCAAATATTTTTTATTTCAAGGTCAACCACATTTTTTCAATCCCTTTTACCAAATTTTGTATTTAAATAAGGTTCCTCTTGTTCTATTCAATTTAAATGGGATTGGCCTAAAAATCAGATTTGTTCTTTGTTGAAAATCATTTGAAAACCCTTTTCAAGAAACTTGTTTTGAAATCATTCTTTTCTCCAAACTTGTTTTCGGGATTTCTAAATTAAAGAAAGATGGATCTCTTTTCTAAAATAATACTTACTGTTTTCCGTCCTTTCATTTTTATAAAGAGGAAAAAATTATTTTCTCGTGTTATTTTAAAAGAAAGAGTAACAATTATCTTTTCATAGGGTCAGTTTGAAAAAATGTTCGGGTTCCTATTCATTCTAACGATATCACGCATCGCTTGCCTATTTTTCAACTAAGTTCTAACTAAGGCTTTCAATAATATTCAAGTATATACAACATACAAATACCAAAATATAAATGTGTAGTGTACTAGTGGGCCTACCAAGCCCACAAGTAAACCATTTTCACCCATGGTTGGCCTTCAATTTCTGGATTCGGACTCTATTTAACATAACAAGTATACACCTCAATAAACAATTAGAGATAGGCGCAACATATGCATGAGACCCACATAGGAAATAGCATTATATAAGCCCAACTCAAAAACCACATACAAGAAAACATTCTGGGCTCCAGGCCCAACATATTCATACGATAGATTGGACAAACAGAGAAAGATACCAGATCATATTCATTTGAAAGAGGGAGGAAAGAGGACATATAACTTCCATTTATACCAAACAATATAACAATATTGAATGTCCCACACATACAAAAGACATACACCCTTATACTTAAAGCATGCAGAGTACATACATCTTGGACATCCAATATATATTTAAGGTATACAAGATTTTCAACCAAAAGTGTTTAAATAGGCAAGGGACAGCTCCTATTGGTGAAGATACTTCCATACAGAAATCTAGTGCCAATGTCTCCTAATGTTCTAATGTCTAAGTATACATAACCCTCATACAAAGCACAACTAGATAAGGTAACACAACTTCAATATTCCCCTAAGGTTTCACAATACACACATCTTTACACCTCAGTCTTTGTAACATGGCAATCACAGCTAAGTCTTAATTATGCCTGGTCCAAAGGAGAAAACAACAAGCATATCACATTCACATAAATTTAAGAAGGAAGACAAGTGACATAGTCTGCTCAAAACTGCATATAGAGAATAATCATAGATAATAACTGGACATGTCTAGAAGGGAATCAAATCAATACAAGGACATTGTTTATACATCCAATGGTTCAGATCCTAACATGGACTTGTGCAATACAGGAAGAAACTTTGCAAGAAACTTATATGCTAAAGAACATATAACACAGCTATCTAAAGGGAACAGAGAGGACTAGGGTAAAACCACCATTCTCTCTTAAAAATACTTTCACATTCTAAACTCACACAAGGGTTCACAAAGACTTAGAAAAATCACATGAATGTTTAAACATAGGCATTGAAAGAGAAGATAGTTGAACACTTCAAACAGGAAAAACATATGCAGATCCCAAATGATCAGGTCTATTCTTTACCAATCCCATCCCCTTGGTTCTTTTGAATCATTTCTATTACTAGACTAGACTAGCAAGTTTCAAACCCTTAAGACACACTTCCAACAACACGGAACTCATTATTTTAGGGTTCTCACCCTTTTTTTTAACTATTCATACCTTGAAGGGTCTGATGACCTTGTGATTTAGTAAGAAGGAACCCCAGCAGTCTAGAGTAATCAGTACTGGGTTGAATGCGTACTCAGAACTCCTCCTGCACTCTCAACCCTAGGATATCACTTCCCATTCCCTCACAAGACAAGTGACAGCCTCCTATGTCCCTTTTATACTTAAGGTGATCATTAACAGTCTACTAGCATCCCTACTGGTTCATAAAAGATTAAGCTGACCATGCCACCACTTCCTATACCATGCATGTAGCAAGATGGACTTTAGTTGTCTCCTAACCTCTTGACACAGGACTCAACAAACAGTATGTATTATAGTTCAGTAAAAAAGAAACAAGCACCTTACATACATTCAGATCAAACCAGAGCCTATATTACTACCTCTTTAAATTAAACACACTGGCAATCATATTTGGAAAGGAGGATAGGATCCAAACCATCTAAATATCTAAGACCCACACTTAAGTGATGACAGAACCTTACAGAGCATTTGACAATGACTTCATTTAAGATATTTCAAACAATTGTTCTCAAGATCATATTCCATGCACAAAATTACACATAATGTGAGAGCGCTTCTAGAGCATTTACACAAGACTGAGCATGAAGCATATTTAGCATGGATTGATTCACATTTATAGACATATAAATCTTACATACAACCTTCCCTTAGCTGCATCCTTCAACATCCTATTCCTAACAACAACATGGTCTGCTTATCCCTCTTTCATAAAACTAGACCTATTCAAAGTTTAGTCTGAATCGAGATGATGTGGCTGGCATTATTAAACAGTTCAAAACAAGTTTCAAACTTATAACCTAATTTCACCCTTAGTGTTTAGAGGAAGACATAAGTTAGCTTTCTTTCATAGAACCATCCAACTTGTCATATAATTTGAACTACAAAGTCATGAAGGGAAAAAATTAACAATGCCTTAGTTCAAAGTTCAAACAAAAAGCATGTGATACCAATTTTAGCTTATTACCAAATTGTTTGAGCTCATTTTAATAACCAAATGGACAATGCTAATCCCACCAAAACATTTTGGCAACAAGCTTAGAAAAATTTATTTGCATGGCCTTTACCTCCTCATTAGACCAAATTTAAATTAAATTAGACATCATGCTTAAACAACATCAACTTATCAAGGGATTAATACCAATACAAGCCTACACATAATATTGTTATAGCTAATCACTCTACAAGAAAATCACATGATCAAATTATTGACTAAGTTAAACTGAACATGACATAACCAAGCTAAACTAAAACACATTGTGAACTAAACAAGCTACATATAGTTGCTTAGCATATTACCCTATCTACGCAAGAAAAACTTAGGCTAATACACGTATAATCACACAGAATGCTAGAAATTATATGAAAGGAAAGAAATTTAACTTTTTTCCGAGCAACCTTTGGTCGAGAATAGATTTGGGGGGGATCTCCGATGCTCCTCCACACTCGTACTCAGCCACGAATTTTAAAAAAAGTTTTATTAAAATAAGACTAGTTGATTTGAAGGATTCCAGTTTAAACAAAGCCAAATCCCTATGTAATCAACTTGTTCAAGGCTCTATGCACAAAAATATGCTCAGTCCGAAAAATCCCAAATTCTAGGATTTGTATTTGATGTGGGACAGAAAAATTCACCAAGAACCAATCAAAATCCAAAATTTGAAAATGAATAAGACAAGCAGAGGAGCAGCAAAAGAGGGGTAACCGTTGTAGTGGAGAAAGGATGATATTTCTCTTTTCGACCACGCACATGACTGAACAAAGCACCGTACCACTTTGATTTTGTTATTTCCTACAACTTCGTTAGAAAGAAAACTAAAAAGGAGAGCACATATGCTCTTCGTTCAGAAGGAAAATGGGGATAGGGTTACGCATAAAAGAAAGGAGTTAGGACGGGTCGAGTCCAATTGGGCCGGACTCGGCCGATTTAAAAGAACAGCGGGGCTTTGATCCAAATTCGTAAATTAAAAGGGGAATGGATGATGTTTGTTTTGCAAAATGTGGTATCAATTGCAATTAAGTGAATGATCCAACAATTTCAATTATAGCCCTATTTGAAATATAGAATGCAATTCGTCATGTCATATATAAATTGACATTTCAATTTTAACAAGTTTTGAAAGTAATCACAATTAAACCTAATGAATTTGTAAAACTGAGACATAATTGATTATTTATTCAATATAACCGAATTTCTTGACTTAACGGAGTAAAATACTTGTCAATTGATCATTAATAATTTAAAAAATTAATTAAATAATTGCTTTCTCTATTTTAATTTTTAATTTTGATAATTATATTTGAAAAATTTAAAAATATACAAAATATGAAATATGATATACAATATTATACTTGATGATATTTGCCAAATAAAATGGCACAATATCACCGAAATAATTTTTTAAAATCATTTTCGATTTGTAAAATGTATATTTTACTCTGCTTGTGACTCAGAAAATTTGAATAATTAAATAAAATTATTGGAGGAAAAAAAATAGGTGTCAACGACAACAAGGGGAATATCCTAATAGAGAGGACACTTCCTTTATACACTGTAACTATCCCATTATGGTTTTTATCAATCAAAATATTGCGCTAGTTATCTCTAGCTTCATAGTTGTAGCTTTAATCTTCTTCCTTTTGTAAATTTATGAATCTGGATCAGTGGTATAAAGGCTCTTTTTTGTCTTTGTGAATCTAAGGCTTCCTGAATGACACAAATGATGAATGTATTGCAATGAATATCCAGGAGATGACGAACTTCACCATTAGGAAAGATCAACTTGAGATGAATCATGAACAAGGCTTTTTAGAATCAAAATCAAGCTCTACGAGAACTCAAAGAAGTTGTCAGATGAGGAAAATGACCAGAAAGTGATAAAGATTTGGCAATCAATGGAGGTGAGTTGTACTCCCCTTCTTATAGATCACTCAAATTTATAGATCTAGCTACCCCCTTTCCCATATCACATAATGCTCAAGTTTATATTAACAACCATAACCTTAATCCACAAAGTTCAGAGTAGATACTCCAATACAAAACCTTCAATCACCTGTGCGCAATACCTAAAATTTCCAAAACCCTCAGGTCTAAGGTACTCAAATTCAAACCAACCCGGTACAAACCTCTATGTGTCAACCATCAAATTTCCATATACCATCAGTTCGGAGCATGCCATTTCAATTGTCCAGTTTCACCCCTAGGTCTTACCCTTTGGTATGCAACCCTCACAAATCCAATATATTAATACATAATATCCTTTTGTATATTACACCCAACATACTCACATTCCTCCATATTTATCCAATGAAGTCCCTTACACCATCCCATATACCCATCTAGAATCCACCAGCTAATCCCTAGTTCTATACTCCAAAGAATAACAGTAATACCTCATATCATTCCTCAGCGTTTACCAAGATTGAGTTTCCCAAATTTAATGGTGAGGACTTCGGAACATGGTTATACAAGGTAGAATTTTTTTTCTCTCTGTAGAATATATATATATATATATATATATATATACCAGGGATTGAAACTAGTAATAATCTATTTTGAAGGAGATGTATCATAATGGAACCAATGGTTTTTCATAGGTGAGGCTGATCCCATTTTGCCTCTTCCAACTTAGTGTTGAGTACAATGACCCTATGATTGAGATGATGAGAGTTAAGCACACCAATTTTATGAAGGAATACGAATCTGACTTTAACAGTGTAATGACTAGGATCACTTTTCTTGTGGTATATGCTATCAATATATTCCTGAAAAAATTCAAGCCTGAAATAAGTGATGCTGACACAATTGGTAATCTTTGCAACCTACCTCAAATACTATATAGCTAGACTTCAGGAATACATGTTTGCTGCCTAAAGCAATGCTATAAAAGGAACATCTGTAGGAACATAATCACTGTCTAGGGCATCATAAGGAGTTCTATCCAATAACCTTGTAACACATTGTACTTTCGGACTAAGTCTTGAACTATTAAAGATGAGTAAACCAAGAAAAAATAATGGAATATGGTAGTACTTGAGAGTTAAGGTTCAATTTTTATGTTTTGTGTTATCGCATGTGTGTGGAGTTTATAAGAAATTGAAAGAAACAAGTTTGAATATTTTGGGTTGACATATGGTACAAGGTACAACCATACATTGGACCTACGGACTGTACATGAGATCGTAGATGGATTTAAAATGAAGACTTGAAAATTTTTGACTTATGGTGGAAGGTATATCTATACTTTTCACATAAGGGTTGTATCTCGGGTGTATACGGAGGCCCCCAAACAATTATCACCTCAAAAAATCACCACGACCACATACGGGCCATACATGGCCTATAAGTGTTTGTATGTTGGCCACTTGTAACACCCCGTAGCATCAGTGGGAAATCTGAACCTTTAAGTTAGCGGTTGCAACCTGTGTATCTAAAATGTGTATGAATACAAATTGAAGTTGATAGCTAGACAAGTACCAAGTGTGCAGTAGGAGTTGGAGTTGAAAAATATTTAAAAAGTCTCAGATATACTGTCATATTATGTCATCAAAATGCAGTCCGCAGAATGGTTATGTGGCCCATAGAATGATAGTGCGGTCCGTAGAGTCATCCGTAGAATGGGCCTCGAAATGGTAAACTACTGTCACATTCTATGATTAAAGTGTGGTCCATAGAATGGAAGTGTTGTCCACAGAACAGTCCATAGAACGGACGTGTCCTTTTTTCTTTAAGAGCGCGGACTCTGAAAATTTTCACTTCCCCACAACCCTAGGATGCCTTTGCTCTCCTCTTACCTCCCCGCACAACAAGGTATGATTTTTACTCAATAATAGAACTAAATACATGATTCTTAACAAGATTCATAAACATAAACATATGATCTCCAATGTAAATCCTTCTCAAGCGATTTAAGCTAGGGGCTTTAGTGTTCTTCATATAATGACTCGAAGAGTTATTTTACTTATTTTTCTTAAAAACTCCTAATTTGGCATTTCCAAGCCCTTATTTGCTTACTAGTGATGCACGGGGATGGATAGCATGAATCCCGAGATACATTTATGTGATTTTCGGAAGCAAAACCCAAAATGAAGAGTTTAGATATACGTTTGACCCATAGTTGACTTTCGGGTATATGGATTCATTTTCGGGTTCCATCACTTTCAGTAGTTCCAAATTATCATCTATGTCCTGGTCGAGTTATTGGTTTGCTTCCTGAGGCATTCAGATGTACTTTATGATTTTATTTGTAAAATTATTGAAATTGGATATTTTGTGTGGTTTTATAGAAAAGTATGTCTTAGCTCGATCGTTTGAGAAATCCAAGTGCGCGAGCGAGTTTGTGGCACCATTTACCTTGGGGCAGCATGTTTGGTTTGTATCTGAGGGGTTTCGAAAGCGTTATGGGTGTTTGGTGTAGAATTGGCTAAGTTTTAGAGTTGCTGGTTTCTGGTATCCGCACCAGCGGTCTTCTGACCACTTCTACGTGTATGCCACTATGGAGGTTGGCTCACAGATGCAGGCCCTATGCAATTATGAGGTTTCTTCTTTTGCGGATCTTTTCTCGCATAGGCGATGGTGCCTCTGTGAAGTTGGTCCCTCCCTAGTGCACATCCAGAATTTTAAGTGACTTCACCTCGGCAGCCTGTTTTGCATTGAAGCGTGTCTGCTTAGGAGATTTAGATTCTGCCGAAGCAGAATTGCTGTTTTAGATCAGATTATTAAATGTCCTAAAATGATTTTATTTCCCCAAAAATATTCTCTTGGGATTAGAGCTCGGTGGAGGGGATATTCTAGAGTCTTTCATCATTGTTCTTCATTGGAGTTAAGGTTTTCATCCCTTCTCATTATTATTCATCATTTGAGTCATCTAATCCAAGTGTAATATCTATTTGGGGAAGAAGATGTCATAATTTTTCATGCTACAATAAGAGACCTTGAATCATGAATTGGGGATTGGTTATTGATTGGATGGATATAATATTGTAGTCTAGTGTTGATTAATGATAGGTGATGATGTTGTGATAGTTAATTTGTTATTGGAAATCCTTTTGAAATTGGGGGAAAAACCTAGGGTTTGGAATTGGGGCTTTTTACTTAATCTTGCAATTGAAGGACCAATTAGGCTTAGATTGTGATGATATTTAGGATATGAATTGTATGTACGATGGGTAAGGTAATTTTACTTCTAATTTCCCATTTACCCTTGTGGGCCCAGGGTTCCCTTTTTGGATTAGCTAGGGGATTCTAGTTTTGTGTATCAATATGGGTATTGGTGGATTTATATGACCGTATAAAGCCTTGTCTTGACATTATTGAACTCATATTAGTGATAAATTACCATTTTTACCTTCAGGATTTGGGGGCAGGGTTTGGATTGACCTTTTCAGACCCGAATCCTTTTATACAGCAAAGTGGGTATCGTTAGACTCGTAATCTCATCTAGATACCTTTATTGAATAGATTGGGCATGTGAGAAGGCTCAAAGGAAGGGAACAACAGTCGTGTGACTCTTTGGCTCAGAATATAGACAAGTTGAGACTTACTAGACCTTAATATAGTATTTATGTGTTGGTTTAATAATTAAAAGGAGTAATGGGGAATTAGGGGTCCTGTACTAGTGAGGTGACCAACACTTGTACGGGTACCATGTACTTAAAAAGGCAATTAAAGTAACGTAGTATGTTTTACATGACGGAGATTATGTGTTTAGCCTTCGGGCTGTGAGCATGATACATAAATCCACTTAGGTTGGTATATCTGCTGCTTATTTGGGCTCATAGCCATGATTCATAGTTTATTGTGATTTGACTTATCATGCATTCATCACTCTACATCCCGTCTAAATACTTGGAAACAATTTGATAATGCTAATTGTATTGATTATGCTTTGCATGGTGTACACATATCCTTATCATTCATTCATACCATTATTATTGGCATTGAACTGTTGAGATACTGGAAAGGGGATTATAAGCCGATTGATGGATATGGTACATGGTAAGAGAGTGATGATATTACCGCCACAGAGCTGGAATCTAATGGGAAATTCCGGATGGGTATATGGACCTCATGGAGTCCCCCATGGGTCACATGACACCTACAACAGGAGTGTGTGTATATCGAGTACATATGGCCATTGCATACATACATATCATTTGCATTACATTTCATTCATACTTCTTGATGTGTATTTTATGCTGTGTGTACTCGGTGATGAATAATGATAGACTTTATGAACTTGACTTTTAGAAGAAGAAATATTGGTACTTTGAGACTTATCCTTGATGTGAGATTGAATTGTGAGATAGGATGGGACAAAACGCCCAGAAACGGTGTTTAGGCTGAATCCAGTAACATTACTTGGGCGTAACTCTAGTAAACTTGGAAATAATGGAAAGACTTGTGAATATTGATGATCTTTGTAATTAATTTAACTATAAGGATTACTGGTAGAGTTGAATAATTGATTTACTTATATTTTAGTTAACTAACTAGTAGAGAAGTATCGGAAAGTACCAACCCTCGCCACATCCAAACCTGGTAATTATACTTAGATTCGAATTCCTACACCTGCCTCATGGCTAAGGCTTTCTGTCAATGACGCTTTGGGAAAAGATTACCTTGACCTCGTTAAGCTGTAAACCCATTACTTTATCTATCTCGTAGAACCTTTAGTTAGTTCAAAAATGTTCATAGACATCTGTATTTGCCTTACATTTTATCTTCATTATAATGTCATTATCTCTTGACATATATCTTTAATGTCTACCTTGTGTCCATAGGCGTCATTGGCCCTTTTTTATCTATTTAGGTGCTAATCTCGAGCTTTACTCATTGTTACTTTCGTTTACATACTTTCTGAGATGTATGACTGCATATGTTGTGGAACCGATGCTTCGTATGTTTAGATCTAATTCACGGTGTTACATGATCCAATGACTTGTGAAGCTTTCTTGTCTTATCATTATTAGATCTCTCATTGACCGAGTGCTCATTCGTCTTACCTTTACATTTCTATTTCAAGTTGTCTCGGGGGTCTCTTATCTCAAAGTATTTCTCATTCTATCTTTCTGAACATCAGAGGTTCGTCACTCTTGACCAAAGAGTTCTTACTCTTCTTCTACCCTTGGTCCTTACGCTGTTCTGGAGTAATCATACATTTGTGAAACCTGCATAACTATAATCTCATTTACCTTTATCCTTTTTATCGTAATCCTTCCTTCTATTCGTCGAAAAACATTTTTGTCTTGATACTAGATCATACCATTCCATTCATACTTATTAACTGTCTTCATATTTCTTACAACCATTTTTCAATTATTCCATAGTTCTCGTCCTCAATTGCCCCTAACAAACTATTGTTATCCAGAGGTCATTTAGAATTGTAACATGCTGCACAATGAAGCCGAAGACCTTACCAGTCCAATACTTGTAGCATGTCTTAGCATACTAACATTGATACATGTAATTTTCAATAATACACGGCATGTCTCTTTACACACGGACGAGAGGCTTATGTCCCCTTCCACTACCATGGATAATTCGATCCTTATATATAACTTGGGCTCACTATTCTGGGTACGTCACTGTACGTGATATTTTAAAATTTACTAATGGTCACTCTTCAGACGATTCAATTGTGGCAATCCATTCTCGTTAATGATATCCTGGAACAATTCTCAATCTATTCTAGGTAAGACATTACAATTTAGGTCGCACATACATAACATATTCCCTCATTCTAATCAGCAAGATTCACTGTAAAACGTGTAGATTTTCATAACCCACTAAACCTTCCAATGATGTCTTCTGCTTTTCATCTGTATAACTCATAATAATCTTATCTTTACCTTTGCGCATCAACTTGGGATACTTTGGAACATTGTGTCCATGGCTGCCACACTAATCCAACCCCATGTACCTTTGCGGCATAATCCGGCATGCGCTCTCATACTGACTACAAAATGGTCGGGGCGGTCTCACTAGACCTTTACAACTTTGACCATGTGATATTGGCATCTTTGCACCCTTTAAATATCGGCGATCCCTAACCAATAAACTCCCTAGGTTATGAGCTCCCTGACCCCTCAAGGGCCTATCTCTATCAGATGCTCTAGGATGAAGTCGTGCCTGGAAGGCAACCAATTGATTCAATACCTACGTTGCTCTCCTTACATCCTTATCAGACGGAGCCGGTGGTAGGACCGATGATACAGGAGCTTCTTTTAACTCCTCTGGTACTACTAGATTCATCGATACCTGGAAAAGCAACTTACTCATATCCTCTGACAGATCTATCTCAATAGAGAGCATACTACTCGCATTTACATTCAATTCAACCTTAATCTTCCTGCTAATCATAGCCCTATTGGAAGAAGGCATTGTTGTATTCATAAACACAATAAGGTTTACGAAGAGAATTCTTACAGCTCAGCTCTATAGCACGATTCTAGATCAAGAAGGAAGGTAACCATCATCCTAGATGCCCTATAGCCTCATGTTTATAAGTGTGGTGCGCAACACACCCATAAACAAGACTCTACTAGACACTTGTAGACTCCCTAGAACAGACCTGCTCTGATACCAAGTTTGTCACGACCCAAACCGGAGGGCCATGATGGGCACCCAGGCCTTACTTGCCGAGTACCATTAATCACGTATTTACCACCTAACCGTAATTAAGCATAGGCCACGAGGGCCGTTACGAGGTAACATGTAACAAATAGAAATGATAAACTGGAAATGAGCTACGTAAAATCTTACAAACAGAAGAACCCAACATATGCATATATACATACTAAGGCCGACAAGGCCATACACGACTACTATACACAAGACATCTGTCTACAAGACTCTAAAGAGTACATGACATTATAAGGTCGGGACAAGTCCCCGCCATACCCCAATGCATATAAAAATATCGTACCACGACTAGACTGCAACTCTGGAACAAGTAGAGTGTTCCAATATCAGCTGAACCAGTAACCTACTAGTGCGGACCGTCACCTTGTCTACCTGAGCATGCGGGCATGAAACGTAGCGTCCCCCGACAAAAGAGACGTCAGTACGACTGATGTACCGAGTATGTCAGACATGAAAAATATCATAATAGAGACCTGAAAGTAACATGATACAAGAAACAACCAACCAGTAAAGAATGCCTCTAAAGGCCATAATATGCCTAAGTGTCATACCTATTTAGAATGTGTCTAAGGGCCATAATATGCCTAAATGTCATGCACAATGCTGATCATACATATACATATGCGTATATAACGCCATCAAGCCTCTGTGGGCATCCCATCATATCTTATCATCCTATGTGGGCATAATCATCATCGTATATATATACCATCTGCAGGTGGTGGTGCGTATATAACGCCTTCTCTTTTCCCATACCCATACATATATAATGCATACCATATAGTAGTATATATAACACCTTTGAGGTCAAGGTATATACATGAATATAATGCATGAATGATACTAAGACACTTTGAGTTTATCGGAGTGACGTAATGTCGCTTCACCACGATTAACATTATGAATATTAACATATTTTCCATACATCTCAATAAGGATTTAGGAACATATTTAGACACGCTTTGACGATAGAAATGAATAACATGAACATCCTTAACTATTAAGAGTAGAATCATTTATGGGACAATATTACGTTTACGTTTCGTACTTAGAACATGCCAAAAGAAAGAAGAATTTGCCTTAACATACCTTAGTGTAGACCCTATCGACGATAATTAACTTGACCTTCTCTATACGTGAATCTTACTTGATAAATTTATCCACCACTTTTACTTGAGCTTGTAGAGAACAACCATTGCTTCTTCTAAATCCTTGAAAAACAACTAAATCTCTCCTTCTTAAGAGGGAAACAACACGTTGCTGCACAAGTTGGTAATAATTTCTCTAGGCCAACTATTGAGCTCTCAAGGTTGTTGAACGTTTTTTTTGACAAGAGTAGCTACTACCCAAAAATGAAATCTCAAGTGTTATTCTGAGTTAGTGGACCGTGAGCCCCCCTCCATCTATTATTATTTAAGGAATAAAGATTTGGCTACTATTAGATATACATGTAAGTAGTATGAGTCATATGCTGCTCATTTCTAAAGCCCACACATGGAAAATGAAATTGTGTCTACCCACTAAATCATAGTGAAAATCTAGTCTCCCACTATAGTTATCCAATAATTGAATTCTTTGTCTCCCACTTAATTAAACTTATCCCACAATTAATTCCTTCTTCTCAAATCACTTAAATACTAAATCATTTTTTAACACACTCCATGTACTCTACTATTATGATCATGTGGTATAGCACTAGTCCATAGCCTCTTTTGACACACACCAAATATTATTTTCAATTCCCGTCGTCACACTCATTAAGTCCTAAATCATTTTGGGACTTTATCTTTTTATACACTAAGCTCTTGATATGCATACACGAGTATGACCAAAATTCTTTAAGGTCTTTATAACTTGTTCCACATTCCGTACTTTGACAAAACTTATTTCTCTAACTCGTTTAACCTCTAATCCCCGTGTAACTTCTTCAACATTGACATAAATCTTCTATAACTTCATGAATGAACTCAATCTCATTAAACTCATGTGTATTTACCACGATGTATCCTAAAGCTAAAGTACGGGGTGTTACAAGAACTCTGCGCAAATGACTGACATAATCCACACCTGCATTGGTGCATCCCTGCAGTGACCCTCCATGAGACAGAGGCTAAAGCTTTTCTTAGTTAATTTGGATATATAAGATCAATACATATGTACTTAATTTAAACTTTTGTTTCTCCCAGAGCGTAATCCTTATTCTCGATCTGTTTTTATAGTATCTATTTGTTGTCCACATTAATTAAGTTATTTCAACCATCTAGTAGATCATATAATTCATGTAGCCTTCTCTTTGACTTGCCTCAATTTAAAACTAGGCAACTGCATCATATCCGTTATTCTGCATGGTCTTCTTGCTTCCATTAGCATGTCGCTAACATTGAAAAAATGATATGCTATGAGTTGGAATCAGTTGCCATTGCGAAACATATCTAATGCATTTACTATCTCATTGACCTCTCTGTAACAACGTTCAACTTGAATATTATGTTGTTTAACCATTGTGTTGAGCTGAGCTGAAATTAGTTTTGATGATAACAAAGAAGTACAAAAAAGCTAGGTACGTAGCAGGTCTCTTGGAGGAACTGGTTATGCTGACAATTAGATTGCAGAAGTGTTATGCAGACATTGAAGAACCAGGTCCTTAGTAGATGACTAGGGATGAAAGCTGATCAAAAGCTGTAAAGTGGATTTCAAGTGCAAAAAAAGATTCCTTGAGGAATTGCGTTTATTAGTTAACACATGGATTAAGGAAACAAGTTCAATATGGAAATATTTCTACATTTGCATAAAAGGAAAGAGCTTTGTAATCAGGAGTAAACCGTGTGAAAGTTGAAATAAATAAGGAAGCCAAGTCCAAGCAAGTTTGGATTCCTTAACCAAATTTCTTTGGGAATTGGAGAGCAAAGCATAGCAGAATTCGACCATCACAACTCCTATATAAAGCACCACATTGATGCTATTGTCTCTTACGCTATTCACACATATTGGTATTTATTTTGACAAATAGTAGTTATTGTGAGGAGTGTTTTGAGAGAGTCAAATTGTTTCATGAGAGAACCTGTTCCAGAGGAAGCTACTGCTTAGTTTTTGAGTTGTTAGATTTGAGTCTTGTGTTCTTGAGTTTAATCTATTTTCGTTACTAGAAGTATTGTAATAGGTTTTCATTGTTAAAGCCATTTAAAACTTTCTAGACTATGGGATTAGCTAAAATTAGGTGGAGTGTAGGTTGAAAGGTACTGAGTTTATATTCCTTTTGGTTATTGATTTGTAACCTAAAATTGCTTAAGTTAGTGAAGTTTTTGGAGCAAATTCTACTGAGGTAGGCCATGGTATTTTATTCACTGAAGCAAGAAATTTTTTATGATAAAATTCCTTGTGTTTTACATTCCGTATTTTACTTCTTGTTTACTGTCTGAAGAACCGATTCTTCAACATAGCAGATGGTAGCTAAAATAACAATTTATATAAGAGTAGGCTCTTTAAAGTAAGGTTAACACCTTGAAATGATCTAATATGATTGCACCACCGGAAGTTCTTTAAGAAAATCAACCACAAGTACATCATCTTTCAATGAAAAATATTATGGATGGTAGAAAGAAAGGATACACGATTTCATAGTAGGCGAAGACTTGGAGCTTTAGGACATCATTCTAGAAGGTCCAAAGGTTCTCATGGCAAAGGATGACAAAGGTAATGAAACTATTCCTAAGACCATAGTATAATATACTGAGGAAGACATCAAAGTTGTTTAATAGAATGCCAAGGCAAAGAAGACCATTTTTTGTGGCATTCAGCCTGATGAGTATAGTCAAATTTCTACTTGTACTACTGCCAAACAAGTATGGGATACACTGTGACTGCTCTAGGTACCAGTCAAATTAGGAAGTCAAAGATCGACATGTTAACAAAGGTAACATGACCTGTTCAAGACGAACAAAGGGGAAACCATTCAGGAGATTTCAATAGATTCACAGACATCACGAACGATCTAAACTCTGTTGGAAAAATCATTCCTCATAGAAAACAAATTAGAAAACTTCTGGATAGGTTGCCCGAATCTTGGAAAAGCAAAGTCAACGCAATAATGGAAGCAAGTTATTTGGAAACACTAACAATGGATGATCTCATCGGAAATTTAAAGACATATGGGATGAAAAAGCTCAGAATCACAAAAATGCTCCACCATGCTGTTAACACCTAATTTTTACCCTCCAATACTTTTATTTAATTATTCAAAGTTCATGAGTCATGAACGGAGTAAAATGTACATTTTTACAAGACAAAAATAATTTTACAAAATTATCCCGGTGAAATTATGCCATTTATTTGGCGAAATATCATCAAGTATATTATTGTATATTATTTTTATATTTTTACATATTTTTGAAATATATTTATCAATTTTATAAATTAATGAGGACATTTATCTAATTAATGTCATTTAATTGATTAATAATTTACTCCCTAAATTTAAGGAAATTGATTGATTAAATAGAGTGTCAAATAGCATCTCAAATTTATTCCTCAATTTGATTTCAATTTTAAACGATTTTTACATTTTTTTGGATTTTATTTAAAGATTTGTTTCATTTTTAGACTTAATTGATTTTAATTGGCCAATCCGACTACAATTGAAATCAAATGGCCATGTTTTAAATTATTTTTGTAGTAAATTTTGCAAAATCTATTCCCAAAGACCAAACCCTTTTTAAAATACCGATTTTAGGCCTTTTCTTATTTTTAATTCGGCCAAGCCCAATCCGCTAAGGACCAGACCCGACCCATATTAGCGTTTTAAGGGAATTACACCCTAATCCCTTTCATTCTTCACACAACAACTAGAGTTTCAAACCTAGTGACTACCTCTTTTCTCTCTCTTTGCAACGTCATCATTGTTGGAATTAGAAAAGTTGCAGGCAGAGTTGCTTTTGACAGTGGTGGCTTCGCTTTTACGGGTAAGAGCATTAGTTGCTCTTACCCACCCCTACCGCATCTCATCCACGCTAAAGGTACCCCCTTCTCTCTCCTTTTCTTTTTCTGCGAAGCAAAGGACATGTCTTAAAGAGATTTGTCCGGTTGCTATTTTGAATTCTTGATTCTCATTGGTTCATCGATTTTGAGTGAGATTCAAAGAGGGTTTCCCCTAAAACACTCTTCTCCCACATCGGATCCAAACACATGTCCAAGGTCTTGATGCCACCTATAAAAGGAGTCTCATTTATCATATTCTGGGAGTTCGATCTTTGATTTTTTTTTTGAAGTCATATTCGAGCAAACCCTAAGAATTTCAAAACATTGGGATTCAAGGCATTTGCCAAAACCCTAACCCTCGATAAGTTTAGGGAAAGTAAAATTAAACCCTTTTTCTTTCTTTTTCTTGGTGGTCTGAGCTTGTGATACAAGCCGAGCTCCATCAAGAATATGCACACAAAGCCGAGATACGGAGTTCATAGACTTTTCATCAAGTCACTACTTTGGATGCTTAGAGGGTGCATGGAATCACATTTCATGGAATATTTCCTTGAACATGAAGATGGAGCTTTTGAAGATAATGGGGGTCGACATACAATGACCTTCATGATATGGAAGATAGCTTGGATTAAAGACTTCAAGACCACCACATTCAAGATATGAAAGATGGCTTGGTGAAAATGCTTATTTATGCAAAGAGGCCATTTTTGCAATATGCTTCCATCATCCCTAAGAAGACTACCAAACAAGGCCCTTACTTCATTAAGGATATTTTTGTAATAGCCATTAGTCTTCTTAGCCTATTTAGTATAAATACTACTTTTATGATTTCATTATGGAGCGTTTGATGAATATTGAATGAGAGTGATTCTTTAGTTTCTAGATTGTAGTTTAGGGTTTGAGGGGATTAGTCCTTTAATCTCTTCAATTGGACTTCTCTAGAATGCATCCAAGTTGGTAATTTAAGCATGAGTTCAAGTCTCTTCTCCCTTGGTTTGTGATCAATTAGTTGATTTCAATCCTTTCTTCTATTCTTCCCTCTAATTCTTCTATCAAATATATGTTACTTTGTGTTCTTAATTCCGTATTTTTTCCAACTCAAAATCGTATCATTTGGTATCAGATCTTAGGCAAAAGGATTGTATCTACAATTCTTAATTCTAGGTTCTTCTATTTTGAAGATCTCAAAAAAATAAATAAAAATTCAAAATTCCAAAAATTCCCAAAAAATTGATGTTCTTTTGGTGGATTTGAGGCCAAGTTTGAGTTTCTTGATATAAAAAACTCCTAGAATGCAAATTTCATGGAATTTGGAATTGTATTGAAGATTCTACCATTGAAAGACCTTGAAGGTTTGAAACTTGAAAGTGATTTTTGGTGAAGAAAGGTTATATTGGCTTTAAACGTTGGTAGGTTTTGTTCTACTTATCAAGGGGAGCTTGAATATAAAATTTGGTGGTAATTGGAGGTCATTTGGACAAGTATTAAAAAATTCACTATTGAAGGACATTCAAACTTTCAAGAACTTGAAAGTGGGTCTAGTTGAAGAAAGTGAAATTGAAACTTGAAAACTATTGGGTTTTGTTCTCTATATCAAGGATAACTTAGATTTAAAAATTGATGAAATTTGGAGTTGATTTTAGGTGAATGAGAAAATTGGGTGTTCTTCATGTTCTTGAGTCATCTTCGTAAACTCATGATGAAGAAGACACTCAAATGGATCTTTTGATCCAAAAAGGTTCAAGTCAAGTGGTGGAAAGGTGTTTGTAAGGTAAAAAAAAAGGAGAGTTCTAGGTTTGTTGGCGCCCAACAAATCAACCAATTTTCGGATTTTTTTTTTAAATATTTTTTTCAAAAATGCCATGTCATTAGTGACACATCACCACCACATCAGTAGCAATCCGACGTGGCAGTGTAATCTTAGCGCCACATCAGTAAATTTGCCTCGTAGTAGTGCCACGTCAGCGATATGTCAACAAGTCTGCCACGTCAGCAACCACATGGCTACCACGTCGGCTCCATCGCCCAGTTAGCCACTTCCACGTGCGCAGGGGCAGCCCAGTCGCGCCCTGTTAGTGCGTGAATATTTACTTCAGAGGGCTGAAATTCTGCCCTATTTCAGTCCCTGTTTTGGTCGTTCTCGACCCAGTGTTTGCCTAAATTTCTTCCAGTTTGATTTCTTATCCTTTTCCTAATGCTTTAATACTTCTAATTAATTTAAAACAAGTAATTAAACCTAATTATTTGCTAATTAATTCTTGAATTTAATCACTTTTCATCCCAAATTTCCAAAAAAAATTCTAAGTGTTGAAAATTGATTTTCTTCTTTCCTTCTCATTTCTTTAATCCTCTAAGATAATTAATAATTAGTAATTGTTCTTACTTGATTGTTAACTAGTTCTTGAGTCTGAATTTTTATTTCGTGCTAATATTTTTGTGCTTTTCTCATTTATTTCGTTGACTCTTGTCCGTTTGCTTTGATTATCCGTTCTTGGTATCACATAACTTCCATTCCGAACCGATTTTTGGATACCACTTGGGTATTATTTGATATTGTAGGTTCTTGACGAGTTTAAGGACAATTCATTGAGCGAGAAAAAGGCAAGAGTTGTGCTAGCCAAGCACAAACGAGTGCAAATACGAGCATTAGTGAGAAGTTTTTACTACTAACTTTGTTTTTTTCATTTTGTAGGTACAAAAAGAGGAGTTATAAAGATTCATGTCATCGATGGCCTATGATCCTTGTGATGATGATAGGAGAGGCTATGATAGTGATTGAGGGTATAACCATGGTGATGATAGATCTTATGAAGTCGATGATGGTCAATACGGCTATGAACAATACGCAGGGGAACATATCACTCATTCTTCCATTGGGGATAGGTGCACGAACGATAACTCCAAACGTCACACATCCTCTGAAGACTACTACTACTCCAGGAATAACTATGCGGCGAATGGTTCCCATGGATCTTATGACGAAGAAGGAAGAGTACAATAACCGTATGCGGATGACTATGGTGAAGATGAAGGTTCCTACGCTACACACCATGAATATGAGGACAATGTGAGGTACAACACTTTTATGCACTTTTCTTGTGAATCAATTGGTGTTGAATTTTATAGGAGTGAAAGTCATGATGAGCTTGATAGTTCTTGTGATTATATGCCTTGTGAGGGGTATGAACTTGAAGATAATGATATTGAATATGAGAGATCTTATAGCAATTATTCATGTTCATCGTCTTATCCTAAATCTTATCCTAATCAAGGTGGTATGTATGCGTTTGTTGGGGGGAAATGGAGGTAGTCATATGAAAAGAGGAGTCTATACATTGTCTACTTATAGTAGGAAGACGTATAGTACTTATTACCCTCATGAAAATATGACTTACTCACAATATCATGGTTGGAGAAATGGGAAGGTTAAATAAGGGGTGTCTAGTCGTGAAGTCTATGTTAATAATTAAATACCATGGTGTGATGGTGGATTGAGTGTCGTGATTATCAGTGATCATTTGTTGAGCGCCATGAATGTGATGAAGTGTGTGTGGCTCAACTTGCACAAGAAAGAAAGCACCTATTCATTGCAAGGTGCAAGGTTGAAGGTAGCATTTGGTCTATGGTCATTGATGAAGATAGTGTCATTAATGTGGTAAGTTCTACCTTGGTGGAGTATTTGCAGTTGCCAACTCAAGACCATTACCAACCCTATAGACTTCAAAGGTTGTAAAATTGTGTTGAATCGAAGGTTTCCAAGCAAGCTTGGGTGAAGTTTCGAACTGGCAAGTACTACGACGAAGTACTTTGTGATGTCCTACCTATGAGAGCTTGTGATTTGTTGCTTGGGAGCCATTGGGGAATTTAAAGAGGAGCTATACATAATATAAGGACTAACAAGTATACCATCACATTGAGAGGCCAAAGATATGTTCTTTGGCCCTTGGCACCTTTGCAAGTGGAAGGTGATTACTCACGTATGCTATAATTAGCAAGGAAGGCAAAGGTTAGGAAACAAGAGGTCCATACAAAGGAGCTGAACAAGGAGAACTTGTCGCTAACGTCCAAGGATCCAAATGGAAAATTGAAGTGAAGGGTCATCCTAACCCTTAGAAAGGCATTTTGGGAGCCCATCCCTCTTCTAAGTTTTTACTTCTTCTAGTTGTCTTGGTCTTTTTGTAGGTACTCATGGGGTTGAACACTCGAAAGAATCCCAAGTCTTTTGGGAAGTAAAGTAACCCAAACCACTTCAAAAGAGGAACTCCAAGGCAAAATACTTGATCGAGGTAATGAAGGTTATGTGCATAAGGTAAAAGGTAACAAAGCTAATACTTACACTCTATTGAACTTGGAGGAACAAATTATGGCTAATGGCCAATTGAGTAGGAATGAAGTTCTGTCTTGTGTAGAGCATAGTGACTCTTTGTTGAGTAATGATTATGTTCTTGTTGGGAGTGTTCACACACTAGTTGATCTTTTTTTATGATCGAATTGACTCTTCTTGCAAGATCAATTTGTGTCCACCTAGTGTGTACACTTGTGGTTCTAATATAGTACATTATCATGTAATAGAATTGCTCATACACTAGTTGACTTTAATTGTGGTAGTTTTGTTGCCAATTCTTGTGAGCTTGAAATGCTACCAACTAGTGTTGATGTTTGTGTTGATCGAGTTGATTCTAATGTTAATCCACTATTCGAGGAATTTTGTGATGTGCTTAATGAACCTCCATGTAGTGATGATATTGATAAAGTTGGTCACTTGAATGAGTATGACACACCACCCATATTTGACACTTATGAATATGAGTCCTATGATATTACCTTATTGACATTTTATGAGACTCAAGGTTATGATAGTGTTGTATGCCATATAGAGAGTCATGATATTGATCATTTGGAGAGCGATAATACATGCCTTCACTCTCACCCTTTAGTTGATTATTCTTTTCTTAAGGATAATGTTTTGTTTGATAATGACATGATTGTTGATGATGATGTGTATAGGTACATGTCTTGTGGTGTGGTAGATGTAGCCACATTTGAGGGTTACCAAACCTATAAGAACCCATTATGGGTTGATGTTGCCCTTCCCTATGAGGAAGATCCTCCCTTGGGAAATGGTAATCTACTTGTGGGAAAGGAGTGTCTTGAAAAGGAAGGTGAAACTTGTTTACAAAATGGCACCTCTTTCTTATGTGTCCAAAATCCTAGTAACATGTTTGATCTTACTCTTGAACCTCATAGTGAAGCTTCATTAGAGGACACCATAGATGAGGAAGTTATTTTGCGTGACACATTTCTTTCTATCTATTTGCATATGATGACACTCATGCTTGTGTTGGGAGTGCATCTTATATTGGGAGGAGTCTTATTGGGGTATATCTTTGTCTTTTTGACCCTTCCCATTGTGATGGAAACCTCATGTTGAAGGGACATAATATATTTGTTCGAAAGTATTATTTCAGAAAAAAGGGTGACACTTGCTTGCTTATTAACACTACTTTTTTGTGTGTTCCAACTTGTAAGCGTATACTTGGATATGGATTTGAGTCTATTGGTGATCTTCATTGTGAGGATCCTATAGACAATATTATTTTGTGTACCTCTTTTCTCCACTATCTATTTGCCTTTGATGATGATATTTGGAGTAGCCATGTTCTTAATGCTTCTTGTAGAAGATTGTTCTTTCTAGGAGTGATTCATGCTTGGTTATATCAAAAGTTTCTGCATCCTTGGAATGTTGGTAGATTGGTTGATTCTTACACTAACCCTCATGCTTTAAGGACCTTGTTTTTATTTGTCTCCCTTATGGTTTTGCAAGGTTTAGATTCGAGGAGAATCATTCTCAAGAAGAGGAGAATGATACAAGCCGAGCTCCATCAAGAACATGCACACAAAGCCGAGCTAGGGAGTTCATGGACTTTTCATCAAGTCACTACTTTGAATGCTTAGAGGGTGTATGGAATCACATTTCATGGAGTATTTTCTTAAATATGAAGATGGAGATTTTGAAGATCATGGGAGGTCAACATATAACGACCTTCAAGATATGGACGATAGCTTGGATTGAAAACTCCAAGACCACCACTTTCAAGATATGGAATATAGCTTGGTGGAAAAGGTTATTTATGCAAAGAGGTCATTTTCGCAATATGTTTTCATCATCCCTAAGAAGACTACCAAACAAGACCCTTACTTCGTTAAGGATATTTTTGTAATAGCCATTAGTCTTCTTAGCCTATCTAGTATAAATACTACTTTTATGATTTCATTATGGAGCGTTTGATGAATATTGAATGAGAGTGATTCTCTAGTTTCTAGATTGTAGTTTAGGGTTTGAGGGGATTAGTCCTTTAATCTCTTCAATTGGACTTCTCTAGAATGTATCCAAGTTGGTAATTCAAGCACGAGTTCAAGTCTCTTTTCCTTGGTTTGTGATCAATTAGTTAATTTTAATATTTTCTTTCTTCTATTCTTACCTCTAATTCTTGTATCAAATATATCTTACTTTGTGTTCTTTAATTCTGCATTTATTCCAAATACAAATCATATCAGCCTGAGTGGTGTTGGAGGAGGCGTTTTACACTCTGGATCTCGAACAACAGCTGCACATCAAGAAGGTAAGCCTGAATTCCTCTCATACTTTATTTTCTTGCATTTTTATGTGTTGTGTTGTGCTGTTAGTATAATTTATGGATGTTAAATACTTAGATTCAAAGAATGGTATCCTGTTTAATTTATTTAGTTTACATTAGTGATATTATGAATGATTTTTTGGTTTAATGTTGTAACACCTCGTACCTTTAAACTAAATTATTTTATAATTCAGGGTCTAGGAAACCAAAACGTGGAGTTTAAAGTTGAAAACTAGTTCAGTTCTGCAGATTGGCCGATTGTACGATCGTATAATTAGTTACGGTCCGTCAAAATGAACTGTCGATTTTATTTTTGAAATTGATGGCACTCTATAAATTCTTCGGACTGTATAAATTTATACGGCCTGTCGATCCCAACCGTCAAATCCCCTTAGCTTTTACAGAACCTTGGAAATATGGAAATTTCAAGACGGTCCGATTTTACGGACCGTACATAATTTTACGGTCCCTTGACAGACAATATAAAATTCGACGGACCGTCATATTTGGCCGTCAAATCCTTCTGACTGGGAAGAATATAAATACGAGTCTTAGTTCTAAAAAAATAGTTTTCACAATCCCCAAGCCTTAGAATGAAGTTTCTCTCTTCCCAACTTTCTCCTACATCAAGGTAAGTCTCTCTCAAGCAATTCTAAGTGATTCTAACGTATATACATGAATTATAAGTAGAAATTCATTGTTCTTAACCTAGGGTTTTCATGATAAGCCCAACTTAAGGTTCAAGGTTCAATCTTTGGGTTTCTATTCCAAAGTTCAGATTTTTAATAAAATTCTAGAAGAGAATAAGGTACGTAGAGCTTTTATCTATGTCTGGGAACGTCTTTAATCATCCCCACACCTCATTCATCGAGATTACTGTGATTAACTTCAGAATTTGATATTATGCCCTAGTTCAAGAAAAGACTAAAACATATATACTTAAGATTACTACTTCGTAGTTGTTCATGATTATCACTTTGATTGTGGCGAACTCAGTACGTAATCAACATAGACTTGTGATGATACCCTTTAGTCTCAGTATAGAATAATTAGCATGTTTGTAAATTTCTTAAAGCTTCAGTCCTCATAATCAGTTCATGAATTCATGTTCAGTATTTCATATCAGTATATTTTAGTATTCCAGTGTCATGTTGAGCACCTGTATTTGGGCCCAAGGCCACAGTTTATGTATACGTATACTTGGGCCTGAGGCCACATATTTGTGCACATATATTGGGCCTAAGGCCATAATTATTTATCATTTCAGTTAAACATGTGATTCTTCACTTCAGTACAAGAAATAGTCATATTATTTTCTTCCTTGTTCAGTTATCAGTTTTCAGTTTCAGCTCAATTTCAGTATATTATCTATTTATTGATTGAGTTTCCTTTTTGCGAGCACCCCACATCTATTTATTCTTTTAGTTGCTCACATACAGTGCAATTCAAATGTACTAATGTCCCTTTGCATGGGGCCTGCACTTTACGGTGTAAGGTTTTAGGACGACAGATCTGCTCAGTAGGATTGCATTAGTATCAACTGCTTGGTGAACCTCATCTCATTCGGGGTGTCGGTATATTATTTCATTATTATATTTTATGATTGAGGTATGCAAGGGTCTTGTCCTGGTAAACAATTTCCAGTCAGGCTCATGTCAATGGTTTCATAGACTAGACTAGTTATCATGTTATGTCAGTTTTTTAGTTGTTCAAACTTATTATATTTTCAGACTATTTCCGAAATATACTTTTAGATTACCAATTCAGCAGCCATGTGGTTCGCTCAATCACATGCAGCAAGGCACTGAGTATCGTGTTTTGCCTAGGCCATGGTTCGGAGCGTTACAAAGCTTGATATCAGAGTACTAGGTTTAAGTGTCTTATGGAGTTTATGAAACCGTGTCCAGTGGGGTCACTTTTATGTGTGTGAGGGCCCCACACATGTAAATAGTTGACCACAAAGACATCTAGGATTGTCTCATTTCTTTCATACTCTAGATCGTGCAATTAGAGCAATACCTTCAGGACATCCTTCTAACTCGTGCGTATTATTTATTTCAGAAAATGCTTGCGAAAAGAAAATCAAGTACCAGCAAGACATCTGCTACCAATGCAGCCCCACCCGATACAACAGGTGATACATACCAAATTGTGGAAGATAAAAGAAATAACAATAAATTGAAAGATAAAGAGGTAGACACAAGAGTTGGAATTAAAAGCAACCCAAAGTATATGAAACTAGGGACCTCAATTGAATTAACAGAATAAAAGCACCTAAACCTATAAAATGGACCACAAGGGAATTGCAATCAATCCAAAGCAACCCCCTTTTCCAAAATAATATTCAACAAGAGCTTATCCAAATCCTCTCTCTAGAGAAAACAACAACAATATTCATAATTCATCAAAAGCTCCCTAATGAAATAAGTAAAGTAGTATTTATACTAACTATAATAGGAAGACTACTATGGCTACTACAATACTACCCTTAATGAAGTAAGCGCCATGTTTGGTAGTCTTCTTAAGAGATGGAATGGGTGCATTTAATGAATGGCCCCCTTTTGGCATACGTAACCACTTTGTACATATAACCTCCCAAGCTATCTTCCATATCTTGAATGTGATGGTCTTAAAGTCTCCCATCCAAGATGTCTCCCATATTTTGAAGTCCTTCATAATCTTCAAAGACTCCATATTCATGATAATTCTTTGTGAATTGTGATTCAATGCACCCTCCAAGCATCCAAAGTAATTACTTGATGAAAAGTCTATGTACTCCCTAGTTCGGCTTTGTGTGCAAGTTCTTGATGGAGTTTGGCTTGCATCATTCTCCTTTTCTTAAAAAGAATTCGTCCTCGAATCTACTTGCAAAACCATAGTGAAGACAAGAAACAACAAGGTCCTTAAAAATGAGGATTAGTGTTAGAGTAGCCTACGCTACTAACATGCCAAGTATGCACACAGTTGTGATCACCAAGTATCAACCATTATTATGAAGAACAAGCTCTCACATAGAGCACTAAGAACTTGGCTATCACAAAGATCAAGAAATGAGGATATCATAAACGTACCAATGGTTTTAGAATACTAAATAGACAATATCACATTAGTTCTCATAGACATGAAGCACAAATGATCCTCTATTTCCAAACTAGACCAATCACACAAGTCTAAGACTTCACCGGGGTCAAAAGGAAAGGATATCCACATATCACGGTTAAGTAAACAACTATATACCCCATTAGAACTCCTTTTGACAGAAGACGCACCCCCAACGCATGCATGAGTGTCATCATAAGCAAACACATAGTAGAGGAAAATGTCCCTTAATGTAAAATCAAGCAGAAAATCCTCATTGGACACATATGCCTCCTCACAAAAACATGAAACCTCATAAGAGAACAATTTGGCAAGGAAAGTATCAACCAAAGCAATATCATCAATATAGCCCAAGTCATCAAAATCATTCACAACATCAAAGTCAAACTCAAATGATGACATAGGGCTACTATAAGATGACAACATGCTCATATCACCAAGATAACTCTCCTCGTCATACACAAATAAATAGTAAAGAAACGTGTCACTTAAAATAACTTGATCAATAGCATCCTCACATGTAAGTCCGTATTGGATTCAAGAATACCTTCAAGCTCAAGGTTAAGGTTTGAGCGACGCCAAGAACAAGTATCAATTACCAAACAAACATCACCTTCTTTTTCAAAGCATTTCTTCCCCACAAATGTGTTATCATCCCCCGAGGGAATATTTCCATCATCCTACAAGATTCCTGAAGTAGTGACATACCATTACAAGTAAGTTGATCAACACTAGTTAGTAGCATGTCAAGTTCACAAAATTTACGAACATGATTACCATATTACAATGTACTACCATTCAAATAACAAGTGTCAACACTAGGACACAAATCAATCTTGCAAGAAGAATCAATTCGGTCATCAAAAGGATCAACTAGTGTATGAGCACTCTTATCAATTGATAATGCCCTATTATCTAAATCACAAGTGTCAACACTAGGTAGACACAAATAGACCTAGCAAGAAGGATCAATTCAGTCATCAAAAGGATCAACTAGTGTATGAACACTCTTAACAATGACATCATCAATAAATGGTAAATAATCATTAAGCTCAATGTAAGGTAAACTATCTTTCATCCTCAAATGACATTAAGATCATTCAAAGGAGTAAGAGTATTAGGATGAGTTATTTTACCTCGATGTTCATTCAAAAGATCTTCTTTACCTTGAGCTATGAATGGTAAGCTCACTTGACCAATTGAATAGATGGTGTTGGTCTCCATTCTTTCTTTCAAGCATAGGATTTCTTCACATGAAGACTCCTTTAACAATTAATTTCCTTGAGTACCTACATAAGAATTTTCACAACAAGATGAAAAAGTAAAAAGGTTATATGGATTTTGTGGCAACTTCCTCACTTCACTCCATACATCCTCTCATTTTTCCACTTTTAAGTTGCCACTTTACACTCCTTCACTTTTCTCTCTCATTTTTGGGGAAGTTAGGTTGATCTACAAATATTCCATTTAGAAGGTTAGAGTTCATGTCTTTTCTCCTTCTTGTTAACTCTTAACGACTTCGTGTAGGCATTCAAGACTTTCTCTTGGGGCAAGGGGGCAAGTAAAAACCTTTGGCCATTCATCCTTATGGAATACTTGCTAGTCGAATCATGTTTGACTATTCTTTCCATGTACCATGGCTTTCCAAGAAGTAAAGCGCAACCTTTCATAGGTACTACATCACAAAGAACCTCATCACTATACTTTTCAAAACCGAAGTTTATCCACACTTGCCTTGTAACATCCAAGGTTCCTATTTCATTCAACAATGGTAGTTAATAGGGTTGAGGATGCTTGAATGTTTCTAACCCTAGTGCCTCAACCAATATGGTATTAACAACATTGAGACAACTCTCATCATCAATGATCATGGTACCGATATTTCCCTCAAATCGACACTTGGTAAAGAGAAAATGTTCTCTTTCTTTCATGAGTTGGAGATTGCAAGCTTAATTACACTCATGAGATCCCGTAAAATGGTCACTCTTAAGCAAAACACTCAAGTTCCTTGTTAACAAAGGCAACATATCTCTTGGTTGTATATACGCATAAAAAATGCCATCACATGAATCAAAATCCATGGAGAAGTACCTGCAAAAGAACACTTAGCAAACATGTTAGTAATAAAATAACCTCACCACACTTGTGTTTACACTCTTTTGTGCTTGGCTAGCACCACTCAATTGAAATCACACTCTTTTTCCTTTTACCACTCGATTGGTCGGCTAATGTTGATTCTTGTTTTGATCTAGTAGTTTGCAAGGTGCACAATTACTACTTAAGATCAGAATGGATTCTTGTTCAATGGAAGAACGGATGACTCAATTAGAACTAACAGACTTGAATCAAGAAGTTATCGTCTAAGCAAAATGAGAAAGAACAAAAAAAATAGCACAAAAGAACATATGGACACAAAAACTAATTAACCTCAAGTAGGATAAATTACTAGAGTTTAATTAGTTTATAGAATCAAAGAAATGAAAAAGAAATTGAAATGAAATGAGACTTGAGCCAAAAACCTGAAAAGCGCGATCTGCTATTCACTGTGCATAGTCTGAGATTGACAAACGGTGTCTGCCGTTCAATCTGTGAATCGCAGATGATGTTGGAGATCTTAAAAAGTTTATGTCACAGTTTGTTGTTACTTTGCTGTTTACATACACAACCTGTGATTTGCAAGTCATGTCGCAGGTGACCTGCGATTTGTAGCCCTCGACTTTAGTGTTGCTCCCACCAACTGAGATGCAGTGTAACGTGTTGTGGAACTTCGTGCGGTGGTAGTACCCCTCGCAAATAAGCTAATTTTTCCGCATTGCAGTCGCAATTTCTTCCTGCAACCCTTTTCGAAAATATGATTCCTCTTCAATTTTGTGCAATGTTTTTTTGAATTTTGAGATTTCTTTGGGCCCACTTATCATTGAAACCTCCTCTTTTGGGTCTTATAATACCTTTGCCCAAGTTTTCACCAAGGGTTTTGGATCAAACTTGTACTTTTTGCTTCTTCTTAACCAAAAAGATATGAAGGTCCTCAAAAACACCTTGAAATTTCAAATTTCTAAATGCTTCAATTAAATTCCGTTTGACTTCAAACTTTGGATCTTGATCCTCTATTAATAGATAAACAAATCCCAATAGGTTTGATCATTCAATTTTAACTCAATCTCCAAGACCCATCAACTTGTTCTTCAAGTTTTTCAAACCTTCAAACTCAACAATGGCGGATCCTTCAAAACAACTTGAAATGAGTCCAAATTTTGGTTGTGGCTTCCTTTCAAGTTGGAGAACAAACCTTAATACTTTTTAAGCTCAAACAACCACGAATTCTTTATGACCCAACTTCAAGTTCTTCAACCCAACAATGGTGGATGACTCAAATCAACTCCAAATAAGTTGAAACTTTGGATCTAGACTCAAATAACACTAGGTAATGCAAATCTAGTGTCAAAACAACAAACAAACGAGGATTAAAAATAAGTTTTGATTTTCAAATTTAATTTGTTTTTAATTTTTTTGTGGTAACAAAACTCAAGACAAGGATTGTAGAAATAACTCTTTAATCAAGATCTGATACCAATTGATATATACCAAATTGTGAAAGATAAAAAAAATAATAATAAATTGAATGATAAAGAGGTAGACACAAGAGTTGGAATCAAAAGCAACCCAAAGTAAATGAAACTAAGGACCTCAATTGAATTAACCAAACAAATGTACCTAAACCTATGAGGTGAACCTCAAGGAAATTGTAAGCAATCCCCTTTTCTAAAATAAGTTTCAACAAGAGCTTATCCAAAGCCTCTCAAGTCTCTCTCTAGAGAAAACAACAACAATATTCATAATTCATCAAAAGCTCCCTAATGAAATAAGTAAAGTAGTATTTATACTAACTAGAATAGGAAGATTACTATGGCTATTACAATACTATCCTTAATGAAGTAAGGGCCTTGTTTGGTAGTCTTCTCAAGAGATGGAAGAGTTGCATTTAATGAATGCCCCCCTTTTGGCGTACGTAACTACTTTGCACAAATAACCTTCCAAGCTATCTTCCATATCTTGAATGTGATGGTCTTGAAGCCTCCCATCCAAGCTATCTCCCTTATCTTGAAGGTCATCATGATCTTTAAAGACTCCATCTTCATGATAATGCTCCGTAAATTGTGATTCCATGCACCCTCCAAGCATCCAGAGTAATGACTTGATGAAAGGTCCATGAACTCCATAGCTCGGCTTTGTGTGCAAGTACTTGATGGAGTTTGGCTTGTATCTATAAGGCTTGCAGAGATTATAGTTTCGCCGCCCAGTTCCACTAACCCAGATATAAATAGAGTTGTTCAGCTACTCACCCAACTTGTGGCTTCTCAAGCCTAACGATAAGGAATGACTCTAAGTATTGGAACTAATAGAGATTCATCTAGTTTTAGGACTCGTGAGTTTCTTCGTATGGACCCTCCGGTGTTCATATGGTCAAGCAAGACAGAGGACCCTCAAAATTTTATTGATGGGCTTCAGAAAATTTTCTGTGTTATGTATGTTACGGAGTTAGAGGCAACATAGTTAGGAGGTTATCAATTGTATAATGTTTCCAATATCTGGTATGAGTCATGGGAGTAGTCTCGAGGGGAAGATGCATCCCCTGCAACTTAGGATGAGTTTGCAGATGCTTTTATAGAGAATGTTTTGCCAATAGAGGTCAGAGAGGTAAATGCTGTAGAGTTTGAGAAGCTCAAGCAGAATGATAGGAGTGTTCAGGAATACTATCTTCACTTTGTTTCTCTGACATAGTATGCTCCACATATGGTTCCAAACATGAGGGCCAGAGTTAGGCATTTCGTGTATGGTCTTGATCCCCATTTGTAAGATGCAGCTAATATTATATCTTAGAATAGGTATATAACTATTACAAAGATGGTTGCCTTTGTACAGGGTAATGAGAGCAGGTTGAAAGAAGAGGAAGCCTCGCAGAAAGAGAAGGACAAGGAGTTTAATAAGAGAGCCAAGTCTTTAGGCCACTTCAATCATGGGAGAGGTGGAGGCAGACAATACTTCAGAATAGGTCATCCGAACCTGCTCCCTCCACAGCCAGCGCCCCAGCCCCAAAGTTTAAGTTTGATAAAAAAGGTCGGAACTTCATAGCAGTAGGCTCATAGTCATAGGTCAGCGAGGCCCACAAGGGTTTCCAGCATCCTAGTTGCTACACTTGTGGTAAGAAGCACTCAGAGGTGTGTCATTTGGTCATGGATGGTTGCTTTGGGTATGGCCAACAGGGTCACTTTAAGAGGTATTGCCCATCAGAAAGGCAAGGTATTGGTGGTAACGTAGCTCAGTCCACTAATTCAACAGTCAATCGCAATTCTAAGGCCCAACCATGGCATGCTGCGACTAAGTCTGGTAACAAGAGCAGAGGTACAAACTTCCTATATTCTTTAGCCAACCGTCAGGATACATAGTCTTGTAGAGATGTCGTCAAAATTATATTAACGGTCATCACTTTTGACATTTATGCCCTTATGGATCCTGGATCCACTTTATCATATGTAACTCCATTTGTGGATAAGAAATTTCGGATAGAACCAGAAAAGTTACATGAATCTTTTGAGGTATCCACTCTAGTTGGGGAGTAAGTTATAGCTAGGTGAATATATAAGGGTTCTCCAGTTAAAGTATATCACCGTATTACAATAGTTGACTTGGTAGAGTTAGAAATGGTAGACTTCGATGTGATCATGGGTATGGAATGGTTGTTTTCATGTTATACCACAGTAGGTTATAGAACCAAAATTGTCAATTTCAAATTTCTCAATGAACCACTCATAAAATGGAAGGGTGATGCAGTAGCACCTACAAATAGGTTTATCTAAGGGGTACATTTACCATCTAGTTCAAGTTAGGGATCTAGATACCTAAACCCTAACTCTTTAGTCTGTACCAGTTGTCAATGAGTTTCCAGAAGTCTTTCTAGAAGATCTTCCTGGAGTTCCTCCAGTTAGGGAAATTGAATTTGGAATCAATATACTTCCTGACACTAAGCCGATATCTATTCCACCATACCGAATGGCTCTAAAAGAGTTAAGAGAACTAAAAGTCCAGTTGAAAGATCTCCTTTATAAGGTGTTTATTACACTAAGTGTCTCACCGTGGGGTGCACCAATCTTGTTTGTTCGAAAGAAAGATGGGTGTCTGCGTATGTGCATTGACTATTGATAGTTGAACAAGGTCACTATTAAGAATAAATACTATCTTCCCAGAATCAATTATTTATTTGACCAACTTCAGGGTGCTCATTGTTATTCCAAGATTGACCTCAGACCAGGGTACCATCAGCTTAAGATTAAGGAATTTGATATTCCGAAAACTGCTTTTAGAACTCGCTATGTGTCACGCCCCAAAACATATGTCGGACGGACCATGCTCTACATGCATCTAATGTGATATTGTAATAGGGTAAATGACATAACTTGTAGCACAAATGAATTATGTGAACAAAATTCTTTTGTACATGAACGTGGCCACTGACCCATGGTATGCAATTGAATATAAAATAACCCACTGACTCTGTCTATGAAGCCTCTATGAGTACCTATTATTGAATGACTAATACAAGTGCTGGTACAGGGCCCAAAGCTACCCATAATCTCTAACATCAATTCAATTACTAGACCTGACTCGGCTCCAGGTGAAATTAGAGCTTGCAACTCTTCCGCTGATGATCTGCACTATTTAGCAAACCAGTCTACCAACCTGTACAATTGGACCTGCAATGTGAAATATAACAAATTCAGTGCCCCCGAAAAAATGGACGTCAGTATAGAAAGATTGTACTGAATACGTAAGGCAGACTGAAATAATCATACGAAATAACATCAATTGTAAGGAGAGATAGGAAAGAATCAACTTGAAACTCAGAATTGCCACTGAGGGTCATGATATGCACATGTATACTGTATATGTTTATGTAACACCGTCGTACATATATATGCGTATATAATGACATTGTCCTCATTGGGCATCTTCCTTACCATAATAGTCTCTGTAGGCATAATCATCATCATATAACCAGCTGATCAGGTGGTGGTGCATATATAATGCCATTTCCTTTCCCATACCCTATATACATATCATATAGAATACACATACATAATGCCTGTGAGGTCATGGTATATACATGTATATAATGCATGAATGATACTAAGACACTCTGAGTCTATCAGAGTGACGTAAGGTCATTGCCCCTCCGATTAACATTATGGAACTAACATCATCAACATAACTTGCTTTGAATAATCAACAAGACATATCATAAGATCACTATCATTATATAGAAGTCAAGAACATCAGCCTCTAACATATTTAAGAGTGGAACTGTTATGGATATTGTTCGTTTCATTCTGATCATGCCAAAGGAAGGAATAGTAGCCTTAACATACTTACTGCTCTATGATGCTTTATTTTACCTACAAATCTTGGAAACATATGAGATTCATAACAAATAGAGTTGGATCATTGTCGAGGACTTGATACGACACAAATAATATCACACGGGGGAACAACTTTATAGAAGTAGAAGACTTGCAATACTTCATTATTTGGAACTCACATTAAAGGAAGGAATCAAATGATAAGACTTTATATCGTTTGATACGATAGAAATATACCTACTGTTTCATCCGAACTCTTAACCATATAGTGACTTGTTACTATACAAATAACATCACGTGAAAGGAACACTTGAGCATGAACAAGAGAGTCATGAAACTTACTCCTAGGAACTCAAATAGGAAGGGAACATCTGATAGGACTTTATCTCGCTAAATGCCAGATGGACATACACACTCACTTTACTATATTCCTTATTGGTGCTTCCAAAACCTATATTCTAACTCCCTATAACATCTTATCCTTAAGAAGGCTATGACATTAATATTAACTTAGTTGTCATATAATTCATCTTACATGGCAATCTATCATCCGTTAGTGATACTATGAAAGTCAACACCTAATTCATCTTAAGTAAGATACTACAATCCAATAAAGGTAATTTGGATATTATCGATATGACTCATCTTAAATAACAAACTATAATCCGTTAAATATAATCTAGAACCCATCTATAAAATTCATCTTCACTAGGATCTATAATCCATCGAAAACCATCTGAAGCTAGTATGCGATTTATCTTACTATACATTTTACACCCCATGATACTTACTTAGACGTTAGCCGTGAGATATAATCTACCTTGAGCAACGTGATGTAGTCCCATACATAAAGCCTATAGCTTGCTACATATGATACCTTATCCTTAGATCCATAATTCCCCAACTATCATCTAAAAGTCATCTTATAGTCGTCCTACACATCACCCATCTTAGATGACATTCTATAACCTCTTTAACTATGCTTATAAACTATTACCATCATTAACAAGTGTGGTTCTCATCTCGTTATAAACTAGCAATAGTCAACAAGTAAATCCTTTTCACTTATACTACGGTTTACTATAACACATAACAACTATCAAACATGCAAGGTTCTCTTTTCCTCATAAACCAATAGTCGTCACACTACGCAAGTTCTTTTGAGGGTGCCACTATAGTTCATACTTACTCTCTAGTAGAAACACGTGGCTACTAATACACTTATGAAACTCAAATCCTCGGGGGCAATACATTGGTAGGACATATAAGAAGCTATTAAACATATGAGTGGAGCAACTCTTACTAACTGTCGTTATGCTATCGCGAGTCTCACGAGGGAACCACTATGCATCGTATACACTTTCTAAGAAGAATACAAGACTTCTAATAGATATATGATACTCATATTAGGAAGCGTCACCAAACATGGAGTACATGAAACTGTTAAATGCATACGTAGAGCACCTCTAGAATTCTGTTTTGGAATCGTGCTCTATAGGCTACTAGTGTGGTCCTACCTAAGGAGAAATTCTATCCTCTTTGTGATAGCTCATAACTTAATTTTATGAGATGAATACTCTTGAGTAATGGCCATGTATGAGCACATAACATCTATTTCATTTTACTTTGTGTGCTAGGAACGTCATCATACTTAAGGGGAATTCTAATCCCATCATAGAAACTTGGAACCCGACTCTTAGGAGTAAACACTTGAATAACAACTGATTACATACATATATCTTTTCTTAAGATATTCATGAGACTTGGAACGTCGAACTACTACAATTGGAAGCTCTAAACTTTATGGTTTACATAAGAAGCAAATATCTTATGTCGTGTCGTAGTAGCGAGTCAAGAAAATAGCCTTACGTACCTTTAAGTAGACGTTCCAACCAACATGGAAAGACTAGCCTCCTTCATAAGTCCCACTACAACCAGGAAAAGAAGACTAGCATTAACAAGAAGAACACACCAACTAGCTAATGAGCGACAAGCTCGTTCTACAAGCGTTTCTACGGGATTATCCAAGCCTATCTCTTTTCTAATCGTTGTAACACCATCAAGGATACATAACTATAATTATATCAATCTCCAGCAACTTAACATGATAGGTACAACCCCATACCACAAAATCAGTCCCAACATATTATACAACATCACTAGCAATGCAACTATATCATTCAACCATCAATGGCAAGTTCATCTTACAATCAAATGGGCAGTATCTCCTCTGTTTATTCCACATTCCACTGGCTCAATTCATAACAACAACAACAACATCTGACCACCATATGTACAACACCTAAGAGAACAACAAGAACAACCCCAAAACTACATAACAAGTCCACCATCTCATTTATAACATCAGCCATCAACACATGAACTTGTAGCAACTAAAACACATCTAAATCTTAAACTAACTTATACATATGAAGTAGAAGGAGAGACTTACCTTGATGTCCAATTTCTAGCCCATCAATCTTATCGCTTAAGGTTTTCTTTAAGTGTGGAAAGTGCATCAATACAACACCTAGAACAACCCTAAATTTTTCATGGCTGGTTGGGAGAGATACTTATGGTTTTCCTTCAAGTTCAAACATTTAAAGGTAAGATTGCATAGTTTTTCATAAAGAATCCAGCCAAACCCATGAAAAGTATCACTTATCTTAAGCTTAAGAAGAAAGGAAATACTTAAAAGCTATGAAGGATGAATAATCTATCATGGTTGCTTGTAATTCTAAGAGAGAAAGAAGATTACTTTAAGTTTATGAAGGAGGAAGGGAAGCTTCCATAAAAGCTTGAAGTTCACATGAAGAAGAGGAAGAGAGAGAACATTCATGGCTTGTTTTGCTGGTGAGAGAACGTAAGAGAGAGAGAAGAGATAAGGGCTACTGAATTTTTTTTGGAGTGAGGGGTAGAATGAAAAATTGTAAGGGGTTATATCTATATATATCAGCCGTTAAATGGGCTTGGGAAGATTGGACTTGGATCTGCCCCATTTCACATTTTCTTTCCCTTTTATTTGGACCTCACATTTTAAGTAGGTGATGAACCTACTTGTTAATTACTTAACCTAGAAGTTTGCTGATTTTCTCTAAACACGTGTGTCGTCCTCATTTAATAAGTAGGACATGAAACAAGTAGGATGTGACATAAGTAGGTCAAGCAGGTAGAACATGTAAAGACATATCGTAAGCAAGTAGGACGTGTAAGAAAGTAGCTCAAGTAAGTAGGACAAATAATTAGTAGCTCAAGTACATATGACATCTAAGAAAGTAGGTGAAACACAAAGGTCAAACTAGTAGGTCGTCTACCTTTGTCTGACATCTTATTTATTTATGAATCTTATTTACTTTAACTAGGCCTAACATAATAGATACACTTGGACACTATAACCTCATTATTCCATATTCAAGTAACTTCGTCAACTTCAACTTAGTCATAGACATGATGAGAAGTACGGGGTGTTACACTATGGGCATTTCAAATTTTATGTCATGTCATTCGAATTGACGAATGCCCCAACTTCTTTCATAGATTTTCTGAACAGGGTCTTTAAGCCTTATCTCGATCTTTTCGTTATTATCTTCATTGAAGATATCTTAGTCTATTCCCATAGTGAGGCTGATCATGCAAAACATCTCAGAATTATATTGCGGACACTTCAGGATTGCGAACTTTATGCAAATTTTTCCAAGTGCAAATTTTGGCTTAAGTCAGTGGCATTCTTAGGCCTTGTGATTTCAGGTGAGGGCATCTAGGTTGATTTTCAGAAAATAGACGTTGTTAAGAATTGGCCAAGATCCACTTGTGCTTCAGATATACTGAGTTTCTTGGGTCTGACAGGCTATTACAGATGATTAGTAGAAGGGTTTTCTTCCATCTCAGCTCTATTGACTAGATTGACTCAGAAGAAAGTCAAATTTCAGTGATCAGATGCCTGTGAGCGTAGTTTCGAAGAATTGAAAATAAGACTGACTTTTGCTCTAGTGTTAACATTGCCAAAGGGAATCGAGGGGTTCATTGCATATTATGATGCTTCGGGAGTTGGTCTTGGATATGTTTTAATAAAGCATGGTAAGGTTATAGCTTATGCATCTAGATATCTCAAACCTCATGAAAGAATTATCCGACTCATGACTTATAATTGGCAGCCGTGATTTTTGCATTCAAGATTTGGCATCATTATTTGTATGGAGTTCACATTGACATTTTCACAGATTAGAAGATCCTTCAGTATATTTTCAAACAATGGGAATTGAATCTTAGACAAAGGAGATGGCTTGAATTGATAAAATATTATGATGTGAATATTTTTTACCATCCACAGAAAGCGAACGTGGTAGACGATGCTCTCAATCAGCGATCCATGGGAAATTTAGCTCATATCTAAGAAGATAAGAGAACTATGACGAAGGAGATTCATTGTAACGCCCTGAACTATGGCCTGGGTGGAACACGACACTCGGTGCCTAACTGCATGTGACCGAGCAAACCACATGGGCTGCTAAATCAGCATGGGCATCGAAACGTACTAAAAAAATGATTTAAAACATGTAAAAAATATGCTAAAAATATATATTGCGGAAATAGTCTAAAAATATTTTAAGTCTGAAAATAATGCTGACATGACTGACATGCTAAACTAGTCTAGTTTATGAAACCTCTGACACATGAGTTTGACTGCAAAAGTTTTTACCAGGACAAAGGCCATGGCATACCATTAACAATAAGCAAGAGATGTAAAATAACTGACTAACACCCTGAAGGAAATGGGGCTCACCAATAGCTGATACTGAGGCAAATCTTAATGAGCAGATTCATTGTCCTAAAACTCAGCACCTGCACTGTGAAGTGCAGGCCCTATGCAAAGGGACATTAGTACATTTTGAATTGTACTGTATGTAAAACAACTGAAGAAATAAGCAAGCACATGGAATAATAAGACATGAAATTGAAACTATAACACGAGCATGGGCATGAGTATAAAACATGTCTAAAATCTATAAAGTTATGTATATGTATATCTGTATATCTGTGGGAGAGCATTACAAAACCGACATGAACCATTACGTGTGAACATGGAGTCTGATATCTGCCCGATCAGCTAAGCCATCTCGTACCTTGCTGGAGTATGAGACATGAACATGCACATGATAGATCCAATAATCCCATAAGGGGTAATAAGAAGGTATCATCCTCTGGTGGAGCGACTCTTATCCTACATTGGTGTATGTAGTTTCAGGCTATCTGAGCCTTCTCGGTAATCTGTGCAACTCCCAAAACATGTACTTGAAAATAGTAGGCTTATAAGTCCATGAATTTCGTGAAATAACTTGTAAAACATGATTTATAATGATAATTTAACATGTAAATAATTATATAACATAAATTGTGTAAAATATGAAAACATGTATGACTTCATGAAACTGAGTGATAATTATCATAACTTGTATTTAAGAACTAATAGAATTCAAAGCATGCTTTCATGGATTAAGGACAGGTAAATGACAATCATAATGACCTATCATGAATACAATTGATGAATTGTGATATATACATGACGTATAATATTACATGTATTAGGGTTATCATGCTAATGGAACAAAATCCTAAACTTATGAAAAACTCATATTTCATGGAAGAACGTGGCGTGAGGAAGAACATGGATATTTTCACACGTAGATAGAAGCTCTACATACCTTAGTCTCTTAAATACTTAAAGAAAAGGTCTGATCTTTTGAAGAAGAAACCCAAAACTTTGAACTTGAAACCTTGAGAAGAGTTTTCATTGGTTTTTATAGCTACTATTCATAGCTCAAAACACAATGTTCCGGATGTCCAAATCCGATCTCCACCGTTCAAACTTAAGTCTTATATGTTGTGATCACTCAAGTAAAATTTAGGCTCAATCCAACGGTTAATGTATCGAAAAAAGGCAAAGGAATATGGCTGGTCAGAGGGAAAATCTACAACAAACTACTAGAGTTTTACGTTTGATGGAGTGCATCTAAATGAATCATATTTCATGATTCTACAAATAACTAAATGTCTAAAACATAATAATAACTCCATATAATCCATTAATGATTGAGAGGCTTACTATTTTGAAGAAATCTCAAAGCGTCATTCTAAATTCGACCTTGAATGGATTTTTCAAAATCTAGCGATTCCAAATAATGATTCGATGTTATTCCAGTGTTAACTTAATATAATTCACATATGGATTTGAATAAGAACTCACCTTAGGTGTTTGGTAGAATATCTGTTCGAAATTCCTTACATAAAACGTATTAGGGTTGTATTTATAGGTTATCATAAAGGCTTGGACTTTAAAACCTAATCATACAAGAATCGAGATTTCCATTTTACATGTCCTTAGTAAACCGGACATACCTTTTTGTATAGAACTCTCTTTGATGTAAGACGTATATAGATGGAAAGGTATTTCAAATGGATACAACTTTCATGAAGGAAGTTTTCCCAAATTACTTATAGATTTATCCATACACTCAGTTTAGTGAGGCATGCTGCAAACTCACTTTAAAACATGCTCTGTAGAGTAGCTTCCGGCTCTAATTTTTCCTAAAACTCTTCTTATGCTTTGATTAGTTTTCAAAACACTTCCTACACTCCTCAGCTTAGTTCCATCATTTTCCCATCGTACGGTTCAAACCATAGTTTGAAGTTATGAGGTACTACAATATCTCCATCTTGGGATCATTCGTCCTCGAATGATGGGTCATGGTTAGGAATATGACTAACTCTGAAATTTTATAAAACTTTTGGCAGGGTTTCCTTTTTAAATAGGACTATCTCAACATTTTTCGAACACCTGTCAGCTAACCAAAGGACAACACAAGCCTCATAGGTCATCTTGATAAGCATGACAAGACATAACATGGTAACTTAAGCATGAACATGACTAACATGAATACTGAACTGACTTGAATATGTGAATACCAACTGTTATGAATACTGATATGGCATGAGCACATGGATATTAAACCGAATGAATACATGAATACTACACATGGGATTTGGAAAATAATTTTGTAGGCACGAATGACACGAGTACTAGAACATAGGCATGAACATGACATAATTACATGGACGTGAGGAGTATGACATAGGTCATGAATACATGAAGATTGGCTAACATGGATACATGAGTGCTAAACTAACATAAGATATGAATACATGTAAACACGGATATCATAACATGATATTTGATTGCCGAAAAGATTAATGTTATAACATGAGATATGAATACTTAGTGGAGATGGGACCTAAACACCAAAATGACATGAGGTCTAAATACTTGAGGTAGTTAACTTGCGAACTTGACGATCTTCCATAGGATCCTGTATGGTCTAATATATTTGGGACTAACTTCTCAAATCATATGATGCCTTTCATAGGTAAAACTTTCTAGAAACACCTAATCATTAACATGAAATTATGAATCTCTACGCCACACATTCGCATATGACTGTTGCGACTTTTAGCCATTTTCAAATGCTCATGAATTAATTTACTTTTCCAATAGCCTTAATGGACCAATTATGGCCCTAGCAATTCTGTTTTTCAAAATTCATACCAACCAATAGATGGTCTAAACCTTCGCTAATACAAGGTTTTGAATGGTGTCATCTTGATGCTGGCATGATATCCATATTTAGAAACAACTCAATGAAACACAATTGATCACCTTAATTACCTTTAAAGTTCAGGACACATGCACTCAACATATCTTCGAGCGTCTGAGTAGTGCGATATGCCTGACATCTGAATATATAATTTAGCGTTATCTTCTGCTGAACAGGCTTTCACTTGCTACCAATTTGGAAACTTAGCCACGAAATTGGCTACATTAGTCTTTATGTCATTCCACCAATAAACCTTATTCGAGGTCATGATAGATTTTTGTGGATCTTGGGTAGGTAGTATATCTGAAATTATTCCTCTTCCATAATCCTCTATTTGCATTTATCTACAACTGGGATGCAAAAAATTTCTTGAGTACCTTAGAGTACCATCATCTCCCCCTTGTTTGGAATCCATGAGTTTATGTCTGCGAATCCCCTCCTTTAGCTGTGATATATAGTGATCATGAAGCAATTCTCCTCTTTTACTCAACTACTAAGGAGGATTTGACTCTGCTCCGTACAACAACTCTTCCATCTTTGGGGTCCGAAAGTTGCACTCCTAGGTTTGCTAAACAATAAACTTCTCCTATCATGATTCTCTTGTCTACTTCAATATGAGATAAACTACATATACTTGATATCTTTCTGAGATGCTTCTTGAAATACTCATACTACTATTGTGCGCTAAGTCTTTCACCAACACCCTAAAAATGGAGTCTCATGCGATGGCACTAGGGTTTTGCGTTTGATGGAGTGTATCTAAATCAATCCTATTTCATGATTCTATCAACCATTAATTATCTAAAACATAATAATAACTCCATAGAATCCGTTAATGATTGAGGGGCTTACCTTTTTGATGAAATCCGCTTTCTAAATTTGACCTTGAATGGATTTCCCAAAATCTAGTGATTCCAAATAATGATTCGGTGTTATTCTAGTGTTAAATTAATATAATTGAAACATGGATTTGAATAAGAACTCACCTTAGGTGTTTGGTAGCAGCTCTGGTCGAAAATCCTTACATAAAATGTTTTAGGATTGTATTTATAGGTTATCATAAAGGATTGGGCTTTCAAATCTAACTCTAATCGGGATTTCCATTTTACACGTCATCAGTAAGTCGGCCATACCTTTCTGTAAAGAACTCCATTTGACATGGACCTTATATGGATGGAATGGTATTTCAAAGGTATACAACTTTCATTAAGGAAGTGTTCCCAAATTACTTATATATTTATTCGTACACTTAGTTTAGTGAGGCATGCTAAAAATTCACTTTAAAACATGCTCTATAGAGTAGCTTCCGACTCTAATTTTTCCTAAAACTCTTCTTATGCCTTGATTAGTTTTCAAAACACTTCCTACACTTCTCATCTTGGTTCTATTATTTTTCCATCATACGGTTCAAACCATAGCCCAAAGTTAGGAGGTGTTACATTCATCGACTATCTAGTCTAGGAGTTCAACTCATGGACTCCAAAGATGGTGGAGTTGTTGTTCAGATCAAGTCTGAGTCCTCATTAGTAGCCGAGGTGAAGGAGAAGCAGTTTAGTGATCCCTACATGTTGCAGCTGAAAGAGGGGATTCACAAACATAAGACTACGACTTTTGAACAAGAGGGAGATAACGGTACTTTGAGGTACCAAGGCAGATTGTGTGTTCTAGATGTAGATGGGCTCAGAGAGAGAATCGTGGAACAAGAACATAATACCAGTTATTCTATTCACCCAGGTTTTACCAAGATGTATCATGACGTTAAAGAGATTTATTGGTAAAACGATATAAAGAGGAATGTAGCAAACTTTGTAGCCAAGTGTCCAAATTGTCAGCATGTGAAGGCCGAACACCCGAGGCCTAGTGGTTTGACTCATATTATTGATATTTCTATTTGGAAATGGGAGATGATAAACATGGACTTCATAACAGGTCTACCCCACTCAGCTCGAAAGCATGATTCGATTTGGGTGATTGTGGACCGACTCACTAAATCAACCTACTTCTTGCCAGTCAAGACCAGAGATTACGTAGAGAATTATGATAAGTTGTATATCCGAGAAATTTTCAAGCTTTATGGGACCCCAGTATCCATTATTTCAGATCGTGGTGCTCAGTTCACGGCACACTTTTAGAAGTCTTTCCAGAAAGGATTGGGTATCAAGGTAAATCTCAGCACAACTTTTCATTCTCAGATAGATGGCCAGGTAGAGCGTACTATTCAGACTCTGGAGGATATGTTTAGGGCATATGTTCTCTATTTTAAAGGTAATTAGGATGATCATTTGCTTCTCATTGAGTTTCTTATAATAACAATTATCATTCCAGTATCCAGATGGCACCGTTCAAAGCTATGTATGGGAGAGTATATAGATCACTAATTGGTTGGTTCAAAGTTGGTGAAGTAGAGTTTTTAGGCCCAGATTTGGTCCATCAGGCTACGGAGAAAGTCAAGCTGATTCAGCATTTGAAAATAGCTGAGAGTCACCAAAAGTTCTATTCAGATATGAGGCGTAGAGACTTGGAGTTTCAAGTTGATGATTGGTCATTTATGCAAGTTTCACCTATGAGAAGTATCATGAGGTTTGGAAAGAAAGGAAAGCTCATTCCCAGATATATCAGACCATACATGATTTTGTGGAGAGTTAGCCAAGTGGCTTCTGAACTTGAATTGCCACAAGATTAATTATTGTGCATCCAGTCTTCCAGGTATCCATGTTGAGAAAGTGTGTGGGATACCTGTTGATGATTGTCCCTACCGATTACATCATAGTTAAGGATAGTCTGACCTATGAAGAGGTCCCTGTGGTTATTTTGGATCATCAAAATTGGAAGTAAATATGGATGTTACCTTAGTGAAAGTGTTGTGGAGAAGTCAGAATGTAGAGAAGGCTACATGGAAAGCCGAAGAAGACATGAAGCTAGATATCCGCACTTATTCGAGGAGCAAGCAAAAAGCGAGCAAGGTAAATACCTTCAGTATTTATGTTATTTCTCTTGCGTATCCATGTCTCGAGTTTCACATTCATGTATTCAGTACCAATGTTCCATGCCCTCATATTCATGTTTTCATGTAATCTTGTCAGTTCAGTTTCCATATTTCATGTCATCTTTCTCCACGTTCATGTACTCATGCTATGTTCAATCTCATTCTTAACCATGACCCATCATTCGAGGATGAATGGTCCCAAAGGAGAGATATTATAATACCTCGTACCTTTAAACTAAATCATATTTATGATTCGGGGATAAAGGAAACCAAAACGGGGAGTTTAAAGTTGAACACTAGTTCAGTTCAGCAGATTAAATTTTACGCCCGTCAATTAGTTGCGATCCGTCAAAATGAACCGTTGATTTCATTTTTGAAATTGACAACGCTCTGTAAATTCTACGGACCTAATAAATTTATACGGCCCATCGATCCCAACCGGCAAATCCCCTCAACTTTTACAGAACCTTGGAAATCTGGAAATTTTAAGACGGTCCGATTATATGGACCATACATAATTTTACTGTCCTTTGGTAGACCGTATAAAATTCAATGGCCCGTTGAATTTGGCCGTCAAATCCTTCCGATTGGGAACAATATAAATATGAGACTTAGTTCTAAAAATTAGTTTTCAGAATCCTCATGCCCTAGAACGAAATTTCTCTCTTTCCAACTTTCTCCTACATCAAGGTAAGTCTCTCTCACATGATTCTAACGTGTATTTATGAATTCTAAATAGAAATTCATTGTTCTTAATCTAGGGTTTTCAGGATAAGCCCAACTTAAGGTTCAAGGTTCCATCTTTGAGTTTCTACTCCAAAGTTTAGGTTTTTAATACAAGGCTAGGAGTGAACAAGGTATGTATAGCTTCTATCTACGCGTGGGAACATTTTTAATCATCCCCACACCTCGTTCATCGAGATTACTGTGATTTACTTCAGAATTCGAGATTATGCCCTAGTTCAAGAAAAGACTAAAACATATATCCTTAAGATTATAACTTCATAGTTTTTCATGATTATCACTTTGATTATGGTGAACTCAGTACGTAATCAACATAGACTTGCGATTGATACCCATGAGTCTCAGTCTAGAATAATCAACATGTTTGTAAATTTGTTAAAGCTTCAGTCCTCATAATTAGTTTATGAATTAATGTTCACTATTTCATATCAGTATATTTCAGTATTCCAATGTCATGTTGAGCACCTGTATTTGGGCCCAAGGCCACAGTTTATGTATATGTATACTTGGGCCCGAGGCCACATATTTGTACACATATATCAGGCCTAAGGCCATAATTATTTATTATTTCAATTAAACAAGCGATTCTCCATTTCAGTACAGGAAGTATTCATATTCTTTGCTTCCTTGTTCAGTTATCAGTTTTTAGTTTCAGCTCAGTTTCAATATATTATCTATTTATTGATTTGGTTGTCCTTTTCCGAGCACCCCACATCTATTTATTATTTTAGTTGATTACATACAATACAATTCAAATGTACTAATGTCCCTTTGCATGGGGCCTGCACTTCACGATGCAGGTGCCGAGTTTCAGGATGACGGATCTACTCAGCTAGATTGTTTCAATATCAGTTGCTTGTGAGACTCAGCTCATTCAGGGTGTCAGTCTATTATTTCATTATTATATTTTATGATAGAGGTATGCCAGGGCCTTGTCCTGTTAGACAATCTCCAACCAGGCTCATGTCAGAGGTTTCATAGACTAGACTAGTTATCATGTCATGTCAATTTTTCAGTTGTTCAGACTTATTATATTTTCAGACTATTTTCGCAATATACTTTTAGATTACTAATTCAACAATTGAACTACTTGTTTCAGATTATTGTTATAATATATTTTTATACCCATGTAGATTCAGCAGCGATGTTATTCGCTCGATCACATATAGCCAGGCACTGAGTGTCGTATTTCCCCAGGCCATGGTTTGGGGCATTACAAATGTGTATAATATTGTATGGACTTAGTATTGGTGGTAATAGACCTCTTAGGATCTGATTTGATTGGATTACTAGTTTACATATGTTTAATATAGTATACTTAGATGTTTATGACCAAATGATTAGCTAATTTATTCTTTACTTAATGTTGTGCTTAAATTTGAGGTGTATATTTTGTTCAAGGATATTATGATATGCATATGATGTGGATATTATTTTATTGAGACCCTGTGTAGCCCCAGTTTTAGTATACTCTACTCTTAAAAGGATTATGATATGTATAGTGATATATTTTAGGATTTTGGCTTGGTAAGTTGTTTAGTTAAGATCAAATGTGATATTAGGGTCTAGATTTAACTATATAATGTGTGTGCCTGTGTGAGTTGAAATTTGTGGATATAAATGGCTAGAATGTAGGTTATTTTTGTTTAGAGGTCGTACTACGCCATGCCATGTTGATTTATTAATTACTTGAGCCTTTTGTTAAGTAATAACAAGAGTCTAGTTGTTCTATAGTCTTGAATATGTGTTGGTATGATTTGTTCATATATTGTTTTTGTGATTTAGGAGTCACATGAGTCAGGACTTATTTTGAATATCCGTTTGCATGAAATCTATGGATATGAGTTTGAGTTGGTCAAGATGAGTCTCATGTATGCTTGTTGGTTCCTAGATTGGTTGGTAGACTGCAAATCAATATGACTATCCTGTTGGGTCCTTACACTTAGTTCAATATGCCTTGGATAATAGTTGTTAGATTCAATGTTTGCTTTATGATCATGTCAACTCTGTCATGCCTATTTTTGAAGTGTCACCATGTTTAAAAGGTTCTGTCTACCTAAAAATTCTATGTTGACTGATTGTTTGTCTACTCTCATGTCTGGTGTGATTGTCCAACTAATCATATAATATCGTACCTACCTAAAGTGTCATCATGCCTAATAATATAGCCCGAATAGTATTTTGTACATCTAGTTTTGGGTATAAGTGATTTTGTACACCCTTAGGTACTCATATTCCCCTGAAATTGATCACACATCTGCTTTTCCTATCTAAATATGAAATGCTCTCCCATGATAGCATCATAGTACTTCATAGACCATGTATGTGCTAGCAACTTGCATTTACTGAATCAACTTGTATCATGTTGAGCCATAAGCCACTGTTTACATGCATTTAGCTCATAATTTTATCCATAAACATGTATAGGATATGACAGAATATAGAAACTGCTTATGGGATGGATAGAAGTGTTTTGATTAAGCTCGTTGTATGGGTGAAGATATATATGCTCTCTTTGATAAGTTGCATACACGTGTCTAAGTTTTCCTATTAGAAGTATGTGTTCATTATGCCTTAATTGCTGAAATGGTCCATGTTGAACTTGTCTCTTTTACTAGTTATTGAGCATGTGTATATTGGAAATGGTTCTAGTCTTACCATGTTGTTATTGTCCAACATCTCTTTAATCTCTTGATATGATGTCCTAGTCTAATCAAGATATATACCCCCCGGATCTTATGTGAAATATGGGAGGGATCTTGAGATTCCTTCCCTTCCTGTCACCTTTGATTGATAGCATGAGACCCTGTGTTAATTTGAGAAGTTGTTTTATATGAAAAAATATTTAAATGTGATCTTTAATTAATTGCATGAACTGAGCTTATCTCCTCCCAGTCATCAATTTAGATTTGATCTCCCTAACATCACGAATTATGCTACCTACCTTAGTATGTGTGTGCTCTTGTATGACTAGTATACATTACTTCTTATTCTGGTTTAGGTCTATGTCCGAGTATGTTCATGGTTCTTTTTTGGTTAGGGGGGATAAATTCGCATATGTCTCTTTATGTGTAAAATGAATTAACTGGAGCTTTGCTTTTATATCTTCTGAATGCATGTGTTGATTAGATTTTCCTTTTCAGATTTGTGTTTTGAATTAGATGACCATTGAAGTATGCTAGTTAAACCTTATGTGCGTGTTTTATTTCTATGCATATTAAGTGTGCCCTCCCTTGCAGTGTCTACTCAGTTTTATGACCTGAACATGTTAATGTTTGGCCTTGTCTTCTCATACTTCCTATGTGAGCTTATGTATATCAGTGATATATTTCAAGGTATAGAAACTTAAGTATACACCAGGGATATATCAAGACTGTATACCCTTGTATACATTCGAATATATCAGGTGTCTCTTTAATATCTCATGTATATCAGCCCTTATATGTCTGTGAATATTTAAAAGTGAGGCTGTTTATTCATGAATCCGAGTCTGTGATGTTGGGCCTATTTTTTTCGCCTCATTTTTACTTGAGATGAGGCCCATGTTTTGAATAATTGTGGACTATTTTGTTTGTCGTGGGCATGTTTATTCTGGATTGTTTAGTTAACGTGAACATTTTATATATATGCATGTGTGTTTACTTTTTTATCACCATAATATCTATTTTACACTGTCTTTGATAAGTCATGGGTGCATGCTAACTTTCTTGTGTGTTTTCCCTCCCCTTTGCATGATCATGGGCCGGTGGGCCCACACTTCTCCAAATTCGCGACTGTTTGAGCTATTGGGCATAATTCTACATTCTTTCATTAAGTCTGGGTAGCTGCGAAGGCCCAACCATGAGTAAAAATGATTTAGACAATAAATATTTTTATTTCTTTTACAAACTAGTGGGCCGGTATACCCACCATCCCATTTCTTTTTTATTTACTTATTGTATTTACTTGTATTGTAAAATTTAAACATCATTGAAACCTTATGGTTAGAGGTTTATTGAGATAGTTAGATGTGATACCTATGTCGCTAGAACAAATAGGATCAACCTCTGTATTTTGGACCCGAGACTAATAAATAAACCTTTAAATTTTGATTTTACTGTTTTTCTCGGCTTTTGCCATTACTCACATATTTTTTGTTAGAAAGCAGTTTTAAAAATGAGAAAGAATTGGCAAAAATGGATTTTATTTCCAAAAATAATAAGAAAAGATGTGTTTTATCACCTTGAGTTTTCAAAGGAAAGAAAAGATTGAAAAGGTTTTCTTTTAGTAAATATTTCTTAACTTTACATGAACAAGTTTAAACTATTTTCTTTAAGTAATTTTGTAATAATAAATAAATTCTATAATTAGGTTTTGAGAAAAAGTGAAAAGGAAAACAATGAATGATTGACCTTCCTTTATAATTTTGAAAGATTCATTTTCATAAATCATATTCAAAAGGATATTTTACTACTCTTTTAAACAAAAGAAGAATAACGGGTTAAACTCCGAAGAAGATTTCTTTCAACAAGAAATATTTTCTTACTTTAAAAAATGAAAAATGTGTGTGGATGTCCTATTTTTGGCGGGAAATGATTTTGAATGACAAAAATATTTACAATATTCTAAACATTTTTTAAAGCAAATAAATTATTCTTTATTTTAAAACCCGAAGGTCAACTGCATTCTGCGGATTCTTAATACCGGGGTGCTAACACTTTCCCTGAATAATCACCTAAAGCCTTACCTTGAACTCTGGTTATTTAGAATTTTTCTTTTAAAAAGTTGAAAAACCTTTTTTACTTGGTTTTCCTAATTTTTCTTATAAATTAGGTCACGACTCTAAGAAATAAAATAAATCCAAGAGTCCACGAGTTATGAATTAGCATTTATGGCCCGTGTAAAGGTGAACTGTAACAGATGACGACTCTGCTTGGGATATTTCAATTAGGTTCTAACCATAAGGGTTCCAATAATGAATTTGCTTCATTGTTTACTTTATTAAAAATATAATTGTCATTCAAGCATAGCATTTTCCGCCAAATGGCAATCATACACACACACACACTCGCATCAGTGCACAAAGACGATTATGCAGTTTCACAGTCGTCCTCAAGTAAAAAAACAAATATATTTCTTGGAACTTGTTGAAGACGTAGTTGGTTCGTTATCGTTCAACAGTCAACAACGGTTCACCCCGGGCAGGATTAGCACATATTGACCCAGGAAGGGCTTTGAACATTTGAGACATATTTAAAGCCCATTAGAAGACAATCTTTCGTGTCCACACAGTCTTTGACCCGAGGATACACTCATCCAACTATGTGCTAATTGCGAACATGTATTTGCGACATATGCGATTAACTATTGTCCGATGGGCGGGGATTAACTGCACTTTTCCTGTGTAGATGGCTACCAACCTCCAGTTTGATAGGGTTCTCAATGCACCCGACATGTTGAAAATATGGTGGGTTGATTTAGATGCCGATCAACGAAAGAGGTTTACTAGCTGCCTAGGTCATTTACCCTCCCTTATGTCCATGGAGGGTTGTAAAGCACTCATTGATGTATTGACCGAATACTATGACAACGATAGGATGATGTTTAGGGTTAGAGAGATAGAGATGACGCCAATATTGGATGAAATACAGGATTGCATAGATAACAATAGGACCTGTATGAGAAGGAGGAAGAAACCAGACCACAACTTTCTAGTCCCAAATAAATCCACTCCAGCCAAAATCATGAAAATACTTTCCTTAGACCAAGCTTCTTGGATTTCCGGAACCTTATTAGCCTTCCGGTATTTATATAGACATTTTGGGACCAAAGAGGAATTAGTAGAACATTCTTTAGAATTCCACACTTTCAAAGACTAGGAAGCTACCCAATCTTTAGCCTTCTCCATTTGTCTATCGGGGCTCAGGGTGTTCCCCCTAAACATACACCTTGCCATAGATACCTTAGTCATCTCAGTCACTCATGCCATCTTCTCCAACATAATCACAAATGGAGAAACCAAATACTTTGACCTAGTCTCAGTCATCCTCACCGATATGTGTCGAGCCTTAGGTCGATGTAGAAACCAACTTAGGTATTTCAAAGGGTGCAACCTATTGCTAGAATGGTGGATCCTAAAACATATAAGAAAATTTGAAGGACCTCCATGCCTGCCCAATGACAGTAGGAAGGATGACCTTAAGGACCATTGCCCAAAATTCAGTCATAGAACAAAAAATGAGTGGTCTATTTTCTTCTTGGGTCTTAAACAAGAAAAGATACAATGGAGGTTTGCAGACTTAATCTCAAAATAGGTCGTGGTTTGGGGAAGAAAGTGTCAATTTTTGCCACTCATGGGTATCCGGGGGGTCCTTCCTTACGCACCAACAAGGGTCTTAAGACAGTTTTGGAGAAAATAAAGGTACCCCAAGTTGGGAACATGGGTTGGTATGTGATTGATTATGAAGAGGACAAAATCCGAGATGTTGAGGAGTACATCTGAGAGTGGAACAACCGTCTAATATGAGGGTCGGGTTCGATTACCGAGGTTAGACTTTGCCCAGGATGCGATGAGGATTACAAGGATTGGTTAATAGCGAGACTTGTAGGTTACTATCACTCCTGCGATCAACCGCTATCATCATGTCCAAGATTGAAAGTCCAAAGTAGAGGTTAAAGCTTGCATGATTTAGAGGTGAGCTGATAATAGAGATGGCAAATACTTGGAAAATATAGAGCATGACCAGATCGTCATAGTTAGCATGGACCATGAGTTGGAGATCACACACGAGTGTTTGGAGAACCTCGATGATCGGATAAGAGAGGCGATAGATGAGACAATGCAATTGTCGTTAAGAGAGAGAGGGTACATATTGAATGCCTTGCTGACATTGACACACCTCCGGATCCAGACCACCCTTCGAAGGACCAAGAGAGCTCGGACAGAAAGAGGATTGTCATCAGCCATCGAAGGACATTTCTGTTGATTTATGCTTTTCAATTATCTATTGTAACCCTTCAGGGAGATATTATTATTAATGAAATCTAGGATTATGGGGCAATGGTTTGATTTGACAAATTGGCCAATCATGTTCAAATGTTAGAAAGACCTTGATATAAAGAGGTCCAAGAGTGCATTTAACTTTATATATTGCAATTACGTGACTCTGTGAAAAATATTTTCTTACGTGTTTTCACACATTTAATTCGAATATGATTGATTCGGCGGTCCGGGAACTACCCCGAAAAGAAAAAAACACATGAATATTCCTCAGACTACCAAAGCTCCACTTCCCAAAAATATAACCCAGTTATTTCTCTAGAAAGATTAGCTTGCTGAAATGGATGTCCAACGTAGTTCAAGAACCAACATGCCCATCGTCAACGTCAGCAGTGGAGGACAGAGAAATGATTCTCTCGGGGAAAGGATTAAGAGTTTGGAGAAGAAGATTAATCTAGTTAAATTCAAAATCAAGGAAGAGGACTACATTTTTTATTTAGTGAGGAATCCACCTGGAGGAATCACTCCGGTTGAATACTACAACAACAACCTCCCGGATAAGGTAAAAGGAATGGTGAAGAACTATGTACCTCTCTCGGGAGAATCGGGAACATCAAGGACTAAGACACTGAAAGTAGAATCTGAGATCCAACCATCCAGAAAGGCCACTACCACAGCCTCTGCCGTTGTTCCTGAAAGCAGCGAGACTCTATTGACACCAAGCCAAATGTCCTCCCTAATATGGTGAGTGGTCGCTCTCAAGGCCTATGCCTGTCATTTTCGGGTTATTCCAGTACCCGTGCTGTGTTCAAAAGTTTAAGAGACAGTGACGAAAATGAGGACCATATACCCCAGTGACGTAAGACTCCCTTCGTGCACTCTAGCCTACGCGCACAAAAGATTTGTGTTCCACAGGAATCAACCTAGACACACTGCCGATGAATGCATAGCTTTGAGAAGAAATATAGTAATGCTGATTGACAATGGAACAATCCATCATATTTAGGGGTCACACTCAATGTTAGTACATGACCCAATCACTCCGATGGGGGGCATTGACCTCGACATCTAACTTTGGCGATATGACTTCACCACTTGTGAAGACTCATACACCAACATCTTCCATAAGCTGGTAAGCTAACAAGATCTATCCCATGGGGACCATATGGAAACCTTCATCCAACAGGACCAACAGGGATGGAGGCTGCTAGTATCACTAGGGGGCACAGGGGCACAACATCGAAGAATGCGAGGCTTTCAAGTTTGAACTAGAGCATCTTATTAACAATGGGAAGATCTGGGTGGTTCTCCCTCCCCGCTACTAGGAAGTTTGGGCTAAGGGTCGAACGCGCGGTTGTAAGGTTGAAAATCGTCCATGGCTTCGAGGAGAAGTCATCTTTTGGGCAGATTGAGGCACCCTCATGAATCAAATGTTATCCCTTCCCTTTTAATTATAAAAAGAAACTACGTTTGACCTGATGTCCCAAGGAGGGATACGTAACAAGCACTTATCAAGCCTGGTGTGGGGAATTTTGGGTAAGAAATCGGCAGAGGAAGGGTAATTATATTATGTAAACCAAACTACGGATGGGCCTAACTTTCCCTGGCGGGATACGCAAGCAGTCTTCATAAGACTCGACCCCTATATTATATAAATATATGTCCCCCCCTTTTTTTTTATCTTTCTTCAAAGAAGTCAAGTCCAGCTGGCAGATCAATCGTTGGGGTTATCGTATGAAGCAATTCAACCAAATCAATTGGAAATTACCAAAAAGCCCAAAACAGCCAGAAACACCCAAAACAAATAATCAATCAAATATTTGTATCCGAACGCGTGAACTTGTGTGTTTATCTGCAAAATATGTGTTCATTTCCACATTTATGATTATTATCAACTAACATACTGACTTCTTCAGTCTTTGTGTTTTTCTTTTCTTACAGAAGAGGTTGGTTTGTGTCATGATGTTGGCGTATTTCATGAGGTCTAAAGCAGCAACAAAATCCTTGTCCAAGAAAAGTCAAAGAAAAGAAACAATGGTTCGTACTTCGGACGATGAATGCAACATCTGAAATTTTGAGTCTCTCGAATTGTGGGATAGAACTCATCACGAAGATGTGATCAAATCTTTGTTTGAGAAGGTTAGAGACCTTCAGGAAAAGACCCCGAAAATGGAGAAGGTATAGACTACCGAAGAGAAGCAACCAGAGGAAATAAGGCCTCCACCGCCTTTTCCATTGTTGTCCTCTCCACTAACAGATCATTTCCCCAACTACCCTACGGGGACTGATGAGTTCACTCATAATCCATCTACTTCTAACCTGTATCATATGGGAACTTTATACCATACTCCTCCACCTACCAATACCACTCAAATACTTGGAACCACTTACTCTGTCCAAGTTATATTGACCGCTAATCCCACTACACACCAAAATACCACTACCAACATTCCCGAAAAGAACCCCACATGACCAAATGTATCCTTTCATACCCCAGTCACTCAAAATCACCTCTCCACAGACTATGCTGAACTAGATCACTACAAAGAAATGGAGAAGGCCTGGAAAGCTGAAAAGAGTAAGCTCGTAGAACAAATGAAGTTGGAAATAACTCAAGATATAAAGCAAAAGTTGAAGGAAATGGGCGCGAACACTGCACGCTGCTTGGAAAGCTACTGGGTTGAGTTATGACGATCTCTGCATACACCAAGAGTTGGACCTACTTGAGGGATTTAAAGTGCCTAAGTTTAAAATGTTCAAGGGATCGGGGAGTTCGAGAGCTCATCTGCGGTCTTACTAAGACCAATTAGTGGGAGTCTGAAATAATCCTGCCCTGATCTTGAGAATGTTTAGGTGAAGTTTAAACGGAGAAGCCTCCGAATGGTTAGTTGCGCAAGACATGTGCCAATGGATTACTTGGGAAAATATGATCGAATATTTCATGGAGAGATAATGATTCAATGTCGAGACTATGCCCGATCGGTATTACTTGGAAAACATCAGGCAAAAATCTACAGAAAACTTTCAGGAATACGCAAGCAGGTGGAGGTCTGAAGCCACTCGAGTGCAAACATCTATGAAGAAGAAAGAATTGGTCATCGCTTTCATCCGATCCCAATAATAGGACTTTTACGATAGATTCTCTCTATGGCCAGGCGGTCATTCTCAGAGCTAGTCGATATGGGAGAAGCCATAAATATGGCCTCAAGTCTGCAAATATCACCAGTTTGGCCGGCAAAGGCTCTCAGTAAAATACAGCAAGGGTCATGTGAAAGAATAGAGAGGATGTGGCGAATGTGTCCCACTTGTCCAGCCCCAAACTATAGAAGCGGGAAGAATCCCGCTCGCCCATGAAAGTGTATCAACCATCGCCCATCAGCAACTACTTGACCGTACCATATATCCCAGTCCCCATATCCTACGCCCAGCCAAACTACATATACCTCCAATCTTCCAAAGCCCTCCAGCTAACCCATATATGGCCTCCCCAGTTTTTCAAACCCCAGCACCCACTCTCCATGCACCACAAAACTACCAAGCCCCAAATTATCAAAATCAACCACCTTCAACCTCATATAATTCGCAACGTCCAAAATTTGAAAATAAACCAGCCTGAACATTCACACCCTTGCTTGAGACTCGCACTCGACTATTCAAAAGGCTAAGTCCCATCGGTATGATCCAAACAGTGCCACCAAAGGAAGTTGACCCAAGCAATCGCTTCTATCGGGCTGACCAAACCTGCACCTATCACTCTGGTGGAGCCGAACACATCACTGAAGATTGTATTAATCTAAAGTATAAAATCCAGGACTTGATCGATAGAAGGAAGATTATCTTACAAACAACCACTCCCAATGTAAACACAAACCCGCTACCCAACCACGATAGTGATGTCATCCATATGATTGCAAGAGAGAAAGATTGGACAATCTCTATGCCTCTAAGTCTAACATGCATTGTAATGCGTGAGAAAATAGTGGCGTATTTAACAATACAGGAATGCCTCGGATTCAAAATACTGATTCTCGCACCCGTAGTAGCGCAAGTAGCTCTAGGTGTCATAAAGCCACTCAGAAAAGAATTCACCGTTGAGGCTGTTGTTGCCCATGGTATCACCAGATTAGGGCAATGCTACATGCCTGAATAATTATCCCAAAGGGGTGCCAGGAAGGAAAATGACCAAAGAAGGCCAATAATAGAGGGTGAGGACGAGGATTTCTGGCGAATGATGCGACAAAAAGAGTCTTCTATCGTCGAGCATATAAAGAAAATGTCAGATCAGATATCGGTGCTAGCATTACTATTGAGTTCCTCCCGGCATCTCCTGGCATTAATGAAAGTGCAAGATGAGGCATAAATCCCCACGGGCTTAAGCAACGAAAGTTTGGCCAATACGGTGGCCCACGTCATGGGGGACCACCTGATATAATTTAATTAGGAAGAATTGCCCAAGGAAGGGACAATGTATAACAAAGTGTTGTACATCACTGTTGAATGCAGAGGCAAGATAATAGCATGAGTCCTCATGATAACAGAGTCAGTCATAATATTTGCCCAAAATCCACACTGGAACAACTAGGATACGATGTTAAAAAGATAAGGAAGAGGCACACCAATGTGAGGGATTTGATGGAACTCAACGTGACCCAGTTAGAAAGGTTGACCTTTGTATCCATATGGGACCTGCTTAATTCACCACTGAGTTCCAGGTCATGTCTATTACCGCCAACTACAACTTGCTGCTAGGAAGACTCTAGATTTACACGGCCAGAGTTGTGCCAACATCGCTGCATTAGTCCTTAAAATTTGTCTGGGAAGGACATGAAGTTGTAATACATTGGGAATGAAGCATTCATAATTACCCCAATAACTTTGCTCCGGTAATTAAAGTAACTCCCAAAGGTATATATTTCCACATCGTCGAGCTAGTAGGGGTTGCATATGAAAAAGTTATGTCACAGATCCCAATGCCAGTCATGTACTAAATGGTTGCCTCCATAATGTTATAGAAGGGCTTCGATCCAAGAAAGGGTCTCAGGAAGGATCTACACAGCATAATAGTGCTGATCGTGATTCTTGAAAATAACTTCAGTTACGGTCTCGAGTATGTTCCCAGCTCTGAAGAGGCCTCTGAATAAGGCAAAAAAAAAGGTTCCCCAAAGCTGCGAAAGCCCATTTCAAACCTGTACCAGGCATTCCCATTCAGGATGTCGATGTTGAACACAGATGATGCCGAGGAAGGGATAAAGATGTTGTTCCAAGAAGAAGAATGTCTTGTGGTCTTGGAAGAATACAACTGAGGCGCCCACTATTTGCGATGCCAATTCGGGCGAGCATCTTTCCAACTAGACCTCTACTCCTCTCCTGGTTCCTCAATAGCAATGATGAAATTTTCAAGTTTTTTAAAAAATCGGTGTAGTTCGGCCGAGGTCCGATCACTCACCCTTTACTTATTTTCCTCGTGATGTTTGTTGAAAAAACATAAATGACTCGATGTTGATCCGAGTCAGGACTATTGTTTGTATTTACTTTTGAAAATTAATTAAAACCTCAGTTTACCCAAAATATGCTTTTCATTATTTTTAACTTTGTATTACTAATCATATTTTGCCTTGATTTTCAGTAATAACAATAAACCAACTCTTAATGTCATGATATGTCACAAAACGGGTGAGTCGAGTGTTGGAAAAGAAGAAGAATATGAGGAATACAATGAGGAAATAATGATACCAGAAGTCCTCATCGAGAAAATGGAACATCTCAAGAATGAACAAAAACCTAACTTGGATGAAACAGAAGTGATCAACTTGGAGTGTGATGGGTCAACCAAAGAGACACGAGTCAGTGCGCACCTAGGGTCATCTCAGAAAGAGGAGTTAAATAATCAGCTGAAAGAGTATGTAGACATATTTGCATGGTTGTACGGTGACATGCCTGGCCTAAGCACAGACATAGTAGCACATAAACTGCCAATCAATCATGGTTTCACACCGGTAAAGCAGAAGATCAGACAGTTCAAGCCCGAGCTGAGCATGCAAATTAAAGACGAGGTCAAAAAGTAAATCGAATTGGGAGTGGTAGAGGTAGCCTCACACCTCACGTAGTTATCCAACATTGTGCCGGTACTAAAAAGGGATGAAAAGATCTGAATCTGTGTGGACTATCTGGACCTCAACAAAGCTAGTCCCAAGGATACCTTAACATACCTTTATTGCTAATGACTCCACATACTGCCAGTAGTACTTCAACCTACATCAAGGTATTAGAACTATGGTTAATGTCATGGAAGGACTCAAAATACATATCTAAGCTAGTAGCTCTCTTACAGAAAATTGGGCATCACTTCCCCTACATTTCCTCACTTTCCCCAAATTCAAAACAATACCAAACAACGATATTTACAATATCAATAGCCAATCCCATCTATTCAGCCATTCAACAACGTAAGAAAAATTCCGACAATTCAAACAATAGTATAACGAGCGACAAACTTGGTTTACGATTAAATAATTATAGCTCTAAAACCTATTTTCTCCTTCCAAAACCTGTTAACAACATTAACCACAACATATCCAGCTACTCCTACTGATTTTCAGCCACAACCCAACATTAAAATGAAGTCATAACAATCCAACAATTTCCACCCAATTTCCAACCCCTACTTCACAAGTTCTTCACCAAACAGCCTAGCTAGAACTTAGATAAACTCTAATACATGAAGAAGGGGGGGTTTTCTCACCTAAATAAGATCTTGTTGGGATGAAACAACCTTGCCTGGATGACCATCAACTTGCGTCACTTTAGGTCCTTCAAGATTGGAGATAACCCTTAAACATGAATTGAAAGAAAAAAAAGATTACTTAGAGCTTCTTAAGGGTTTTGGAGCTGGTTATTTTGGGAGAATTTTGTGGCTCCTCTTAAGTCCTACTACTTGGAAAATGATGAGGAGAGATGAAGAGGATTAGCCCCTAAAAAGACCCTATTGGATGACCCACACATGTCTTTTTGGGTGGCTTAATTTCGGCCTTTCCTTTTAGCAAGTAGGTGATACACCTACTTGCTTATAATGGGTGTCATATGCTGCACTTAATCATTTAGACATGTGTCTCATCCTCATTTAATAATCACAACAAGTGTTAAGTAGCTCAAGCTAGTAGGACATAAAGTAAGTTGGTGAAGCAGGCACGTCGGGTAAGAAAATAGCTCATTCATTTTTTTATATGCCCAAATCTTATTTCCCACGTTTTAGAGCATTCGTCAACCTCAACTTAGTCGTGTATATGTTGAATGGAAGTACGGGATGTAATAATAGGTATGTCTAATATCATATAACCTCGAAGATAATCCTGATGTCCAAGACTAGGAGGACTAACATACAACAAATCCCAACATACAAAACTACGAGGTGTAACAACATTTCCTTGTAATATGAACTACGCGATGACCTAATTTTCTAAGGCAGGATACGTAGGCAGTCCATTTAGGACTCACTCACATTATTAGAAAATATCAATCATTTTTATTCTGAACTATGTTCGACCTGATTCCTGATACGACATAATACGTAGACTCCCTCTGAGCTCGGTCGCACCAATATAAAAACCAAAGAATACCTTAGGAAGCCACATGGGAAGAATTTTTTGAAAGATCTCAAAAAAAATTAAATTCAAAATCAATAAAAGATGATCATCAATACAGTCTTTAACTAGGAAAGAAGTTTTTAGAGGATCTCAAAAAATTCCTTTCGACAAGGTTCAAAAGATATCAATCGACAAAGATCCTGCAACTGGGGAAGAATATTCTAAAAGGTTTCAAAACTTCCTTCATCACGAGCCAATGCGAGAGTTCGACGGTATGACTTGAGACCGGGGCAGAATTATTGAGAGATCTCAAAAATTCCGCAGGGAAAAAGTCAAGATAGGACACCACGAGAGTCAGAGAAGAGTCTCGCTCTGAACGTGCATGTCATGACACTAATATAAGTTTTTTTAAAAATACTCCTTTATCTTTTCTGATCAACATGTTTTAAAATTAAATCGATATTGATGTTTTGAAAAGATTTTACTATTTTCCAAAAAAACTTCATCTCTCGACCGAGTTAAAAGTCAGGATGGAGCAAAGGTCACAATCTGATGAAGCAAGAGCAGAAGAATCGATGACATGAGCTAACCTCATTAAAATAGACAATTGTTTTGTGGATGCAGGTTCCTAATGCCGCCCGGACGACGGCATCTTATTTCACTAAACCATTTATTCATGATGTCAAACAGGATAAAAGCAGCAAACCGGGAGGATCCCCAATCTGTCAAAAGCACCACAAGGGGCGGCACAATCTAGCTGAGATTACTATGAAAGGACAAAGTGCTACAAGGGCAGCACAATCTAGCCGAGAGGGCTATAACAGGACAAAGAGCTACAAAGGCAGCACAATCAAGCCAAGAGGGTTATATAAATGAGTATGAAAGCGGCAATCCGATCGAGAGGGTCACAACCGACAAACGGATGACATGACAATCCGACCTAGAGAATGGATAAAATGGCAATCTGAATAAGAGGGTCACAACCTATAAATGGATGAAATAGAAATTTGATCGAGCGGGCCATGGCCAACATAAATAAACAAAAGCGGCAATCTTACTGAGAGGATCGCAACTGACATAAATAAATAAAGAAAGACAACTTAGCCAAAAGGGCCATATTTGTCATCTACATGTTGAGAAGGCCATTTATTCATACAAATGTCGAGAGGTCTATTCATTTAAACAAACTGTCAAGAGGGCCATTCATATAAACATTGTCAAGAGGTCCATTCATATAAACATTATCGAAAGGCTCATTCATACAAACTGCCGAGAGGGTCATTCATACAAACATTACCGAGAGGCCCATTAATATAAACATTGTTGAAAGGGTCATTCATACAAACATTGCAGAGATGGAGGACCATTCATACAAATATTGCCGAAAGGGTCATTCAAACAAAAAATGCCAAGAGGGCCATTCATTTAAACAAAAAAATCTGAGAGAGTCGTTCATCCAAATGAAAAATGTCGAGAGGGTCATTCATCTAAACAAAATTGCTAAGAGGGCCATTTATTCAAGCAGAAGACTCTGAGTGAGCCATCCATTATGACAAAGTCAAAGGGAGTCATTTTTCATATTCTACAAAGAAAGTATGATTCAAGCAGTGTCGAGAGGACACCCGCTCAAAAAATCAAGCCCTAAGAGGATGAATGACACCACACACTCCACAATGTTACCAAGCAAATAGAAAAATAGGTTCGCAGTTGCTAAGAGTGCAAGTCGGTCAAACTAAATCCAGATGCATGCAAAGCAAATGTGGAACTTTTTCTTGTATAGCCATTCAAGACAGAGTGTCACGAGTGTCAAGCTCTCTGGACATGTGTTGGAAGCCATTTCATACCACGCTCAGCCACACTTGTTTTTCTTTTATTTTTTCTATGGTATTCCAATATAAGGGATAACCTTTTCTGATAGATTGAGTATAACTACAACTAATCTGATTCCCAAAACTGGAGATATGTAGGCCGACTCAATACCATAGAACCAGTCACATTTCAACAAGAGTTGTTTTCTAAGTTTTGCTTTATTTAGTCCTCATTTATTCGAACTATAAGTGGCATGAGTTCTCATACAACCTGTGATATGTAGAAAACCCAGAAACTAGGGTCCGACAATAATTTTAGAAGATTATGCGAAAACTAAGAAGCATTATGACTTGGTCGGTCAAAAATTAGGTTTGTTAAATTTTGCTGCTCAGGGTTGGTCTCTCCATCCCCAAACAATGAAAAGGCAGTTGTAAACACCTAATTCTTACCCTACAATACTTTAATTTAATTATTCAAAGTTGCTGAGTCATGAACGGAGTGAAATATGCATTTTTACGGGACAAAAATGATTTTACAAAATTATTCCGCTGAAATGTTTTCATTTACTTGGCGAAATATCATCAAGTATATTATTTTATATCATTTTCATATTTTTGAAATATATTTATCAATGTTATAAATTAATGAGGACATTTATCTAATTAATTGTCTAAATTAATTGATTAATATTTTACTTTTTAAATTTAAGGAAATTGATTAATTAAATAGAGTGTCAAATATCATCTCAAATTTATTTCTCAACTTGATTTTAATTTTAAAGGATTTTTACATTTTTGTGGCTTTTATTTAAAGATTTGTTTCATTTTAACCACCATTGATTTTAATTGGCCAGTCCGGACACAATTGAAATCAAATGGCTATGTTTTAAATTATTTTAGTGGTTAATTTGGCAAAATCTACCCCCAAAGACCCCAACCCCTTTTAAAATACCAGTTTTTAGCCTTCTCTTATTTTTAATTCGGCCGAGCCCAATCCGCTAAGTACCGAACCCATCTTAGCGTTTAAAGGGCATTACGCCCTAATCCCTTTTATTCTTTGCACAATGGCTAGGGTTTCAACCTTAACTGCTGCCTCTCTTCTCTCTCCCTTTGCAATGTCATCGTTTCCAGAATTGGAAAAGTTGCAGGCGGAGTTGCTTTCGACAGTGCTAGCTTTGCTTTTTTGGGTAAGAGCATTAATTGCTCAGACCCCACCCCCACCACATCTCAACCACGCCAATGGTATCCCCCTCTCTCCCTTTTCTTTTTCTGCGAAGCAAAGGACATCTCTTAATGAGATTTGTCTGATTGCTATTTTGAATTCGCAATTCTCATTGGCTCATTGATTTTGAGCGGGATTCAAAGAAGGTTTCCCCTTCCTAAAACCCTCTTCTCCCATATCAGATCTAAACATATGTTCAGGGTCTTGACTCTGCCTATAAAAGTAGTATCATTTCTCATATTCTGAGAGTTCAAACTTATCTTTCCTACTACTCTACCTATGTTGGTATGATTTGTTCATATGTTTATCTGTGATTTAGGAGTGACATAGGTCAGGTCTTATTTTGAATATTTGTTAGCATGAAATCTGTGGATATGAGTTGGAGTTGGTCAAGATGAGTCTCATATATGCTTATTGGTTGCTAGATTAGTTGGTAGATTGTAAATCAATATGACTATCCTGTTGGGTGCTTACACTTAGTTCAATATGCCTTGGATGATAGTTGTTAGATTCAATGTTTGCTTGATGATCATGTCAATTCTGTCATGCCTATTTTGGAAGTGTCACCATGTTTAATATGTGATTTGACAATATGTATGTGTCTATGTATGAGTTTAAAGGTTCTATCTACCTAAAAATGCTATATTGACTGATTGCTTGTCTACTCTCATGTCTGGTGTGATTTTCCAACTGGTCATATAATGTCCTACCTACATAAAGTGTCATCATACCTAATACTATGTCCTGAATATTATTCCATACATCTAGTTTTGGGTATAAGTTATTTTGTACACCCTTAGGTACTCATATTCCCCTAAAATTGATCACAAGTCCGCTTTGCCTATCTAAATGTGAAATGTCATCCCATGATAGCATCATAGTACTTCATAGACCATGTTTATACTAGAATCTTGCATTTACTAAACCAACTTGCATCATGTTGAGCCATAGGCCACTATTTGCATGCATTTAGCTCATAATCTTTTCCATAAACATGTATAGGATATGACTGAATTTAGAAACTGCCTAGGGAATGGATATAAGTTTTTTTATTAAGCTATTTGTATTGTTGAATATGTCTATTCTCTTTGATAAGTTGCATACACGTGTCTAAGTTTGCCAAATAGAAGTATGTGTTCATTATGCCTTAGTTGCTAAAATTGTCCATGTTGAACCTGTCTGTTTTACTAGTTATTGTACATGTGTATATTGGAATGGTTCTAGTCTTACCATGTTATTATTGTCCAGCCTCTCTTTAATCTCTTGATAGGGTGTCCTAGTCTAATCTAGATATATATCCCCTCTTCCCCGTGGTCTTATATGAAATCTGGGAGGGATCTTGAGATTTCTTTCCCTTCCTATCACCTTTGGTTGATAGCATGAGATTCTGTGTTAATTTGAGAAGTTGGTTTATATGAAAAAAATATTTGAATGTGATCTTTGATGAATTGCATGAACTGAGCTTATCTCCTTCAAGTCATCAATTTAGATTTGATCTCCCGAACATCACGATGTATGCTATCTGACTTACTATATGTGTGCTCTTGTATGAATAGTATACATTATTTCTTGTTATGGTTTAGCTCTAAGTCTGGGTATGTTCATGGTTCTTGTTTGTTTTTGGGGGGATAAATCTAAATCTATCGCTTTGTGTAAAATGAATTAATTGGGTTTTGCTTTTATATCTTCTGAATGCATGTGCTAATTGTATTTGCCTTTTCAGATTTGTGTTTTGAATTAGATGACCATTGAATCATGCTAGTTAAACCTTATGTGTGTATTTTATTCCCATGCATATTAATTGTCCTCTGCCTTGTAGTGTCTACTCAGTTTTATGACTTGAACCTGTTTATTTTTGGCCTTGTCTTCTCATACTTCCTACGTGAGTTGTTGTATATAGGTGATATATTTCAAAGTATACAAGGTATATAAACTTGGGTATACATCAGGTATATATCAAGGCTATATACCTCCGAATATATCATGTGTCTCTTGAATATCTCATGTATACCAGCCCTTATATGGCTAAACGAATGCTTAATGGTGGACCTCTGTATTTATGAACCTGGGTCTGTGATGTTGGGCCTATTCTTCTTCTTCTTCTTCTTTTTCTCGTATTACTTGAGGTAAGACTCATGCTTTGAATAGTTGTGGATTATTTTGTTTGTCTTGGGCCTATTTGTTCTAGAATCCTTAGTTAACGTGAACTATTTATATATTGTATTGATATGTTTCGTCATTTTTTGCTAAAAACTCTTATTTGCTGATTTGACCATTCTCATATTTTCTGTGTGGGGATTGTGATGCGCGGGGATGGGTAGCACGGATCCCGATGTCTATTTATATGAGTTTCAGATGAAAAAGCTCAAGTTTGGAAACTTAGAGTTGGTTAGTTTGACTCAAAGCTGACTTTTAGTTAGATTTTGTTTCTAGGTTTCATCACTTCCGGTAGTTTCGGAGGGTCATTTATGACTTATTGAGTCATTGGTTCGCTTCTCGAGGCAATCATATGTATTTTGTGGTCTTAATTGTAAATTTTGGACTATGGTTTTGTCTCGTATGATTCTTTAGAAAAGTATACCTTGGCTCAGTTATTTGTGAAATTCGAGGGTACTAGTAAGTTCGTAGCACTGTTTATCATAGACGAGCATGTTTGGTTTGTGTCCAGGGTTTTTGTGAGTGTTTCAGATGTCGGATGGAGGTTTTCGGCTATATTTCACTGATGTTGACTGGTGACTGCCACGATGGAATCAGCATCCGCTCTGACGGGTTTGCCCCGGTGGAAGGTTGGCTTGCCTAAACGAATGTCAGGGAAATAGGAAGTTCTGTCACAGCAGAATCGGGTCCATTGTGGTGAGGTATGAGGTGTCAAGTGACATCCTCTATGGTGAGTATTTTTCTGCCGCAACGGAATCGATCCTACTGTGGTGGATCACTGTTCAGGTGTCCTATATATAATTCTAGGTCAGATTTTCTTTTCCAAAATTGTCTGTTCTCGAAACCAGCACTACATAGGGGTTATTTAAGAGCCTTAGGAGCATTGTCCTGCTTGAGGTAATAAATTCTTTCCTTTTTTGGTTTATGTTTATGATTCTAAGCTTATTAATGGAGGTTTAGCTTATTGTTTGAATTGGGGAAGATGGGTTTTGTATATTGTGAGTTTAAAAGAGTTGTATGGTTGGTTTTAATGGAGATTTATGGATTGAACGATGTTAATATCATGAGTTATGAGTGGATTTTGTTCGATTATCATGTTATAAGTCTTAATTTGATGATAGAAGCATGTTTCCAATTAGGAAAAAAATTAGGGTTTCAAATTGGGGCTTTTTTATCATTGTCCAATTGAGGGTGCAAATGTGAATATATTTTCATTTCATTTAAGGTTATGATTATCTAGTATGTAATCTTAGATTTTGTGTAATAAAGTTCGAGTCTTGGTGGCGTGGGCCCAGAATGAGTATTTAAAGTCTTGCTTTTGTTTTGTTAAGCTTATTATTAACTATGTAATACACGTGAATAGACTTCGATCATCGTGAGGCAAGAAGGAAGGGCAAGGTTGTATTCGAAACTTTATTTGGTAGTGCTCCCGCTCAACTTTGAGGTAGGCTACGGTTTAGATTTTCGAGACTCCGATAGACGTGCATAATTAGTTATAAATATTAAGAGGTATTGGGCGTGTTTGGGGGTCCCACTCAACCAGTTGTGATGAACGGTTGAGTGGGTACCAGTGTTGAACTGTGATGATAGGGTATGGGGAACCAGCCTTGTGTTGGTTTCGATTGCTATTTATTTAGGATCATCGCCATAAGTGGGCTTCTCTCCATATTTGCTATTGCTTGGTTACTCATCACACATGCTTTCAAGTGATATCCTAATTTGACTGGATATGTTTAGATGTTATTGAAATTTTGAAAGCATGTGTATATCATCTCTATACTTGATTGCATCTCATTATATCATGATATCTTGCCTTATATTATTATTGCATTCATACACGCATGATTCTATGATTTGATGTGAGAGTGGTATAGATATGATGTAGTCAAGGAGACCAGAAAGATAAGAGTAATATGATATTATGGCACTAGAGATGATATTGATATGCGGAGAGCGGAGTTGCACGCCTGCAACATGATTGAGACTCGAAAATGAGTCATGAGTTCTAGTCAGATTCGTGTGTGGAATTCTGACTGGCTAGGAACGGTATATGGGCTTCGCGAGTCCCCCATGTGTGTACGATCATAATTAAACATTAACGTAATGTATATTAGATTGAGAAAGTTACCTTGCATATGCATTACATTCATTTCATACACTTAATAATATATCATTGATAACATGTGGTTGAGACTTGCTATTGAGTGATTATGAACATCTTGGTTGGATTTGGGACTTGAAAGGATTATTCATGCTACATGATATTTGATATGTTGTTGAATTGTATAAATATTTTTGTGATTATGTGATATACTTGGTCATTGATATGCTACAGTAGAATTATTTGGTGTCAACTTAGTATTTATCTCAGATTATGTATCTTCCATCGTTGTCGGCCTATGATGTCTATGGGGGTACGTTGTGTACTCATGCTACACTTGATGCATTCTTTTTGGATGCAGATTCAGTACCTTCCACCTCTACAGAACTGCATGGCTGAGAGTTCGAGTTGGTGATCCCAAACATTTAGGGTGAGGCTGCTATCTCCGGCATACCCTTGGATTCTCCTTCTCTATTTTCTGTCTTTTGTTCGCACTTGAGAGACATATTTAGGCTATGTATTCAGTTTTGGCCTGCGTGCAACTTTTTCAAACTTATTTCGCTCTATATTAGTGCTCTTGTATCTACTGACTAGATCTTTGGGGTGTTTGTTGATATTCTCAAACTTGTTACTTATTCCGCATGTATAGTATGAGACAGCTTTGTCATATCTCATTATCTTCCGCTTTTACTTCTATTGTATTATGTTAAAGATTTGGGAGTGGTTAGCCTACATGATGTAATTATGTAGGTGCCACCACGACAACTGAAAAGGGGTCATAACAAAGTTGGTATCAGAGCCCTAGGTTAAACAGTCTTAAATTACAAGAGCAATGACTAGTAGAGTCTTGCCGATCGGTGCGAAGACGTTCGTACTTATCTTCAGGAGGCTATGGGACATTTAGGAAATTTCACTTTCTTCATTCCTTTTATGTTAAGTTGAATCAAATTTGTATCTGACCTTTTTTTTTATTCGCTCACAGATGGTGAGGACTAGTGACGATGTGGCGAGAGACAAGGTGCAGGCTCTGACACCGGCTATGCGTGGATGTGGCAGAGCACGTACTTGAGGTAGGGGCAGAGGTAGAGCAACAATACCAGCTCGGGGCGGAGCATAGAGAGCCGGTCAGGCTCGTGCTAGATCTATTTTCCCTGAGCCAGTTATTGAGCCTCAGGATGATGTAATAGAGAAAAAGGCCCAGCCCAGGATCAGCCTGCATTTATTGCTACATCAGTCCTTCAGGATACATTGGTCCGGTTATTGAGTGTTCTAGATGGTTTTGCTCAGACGGGTGTACATCGTACTACTCCGGGTGGTTCTCAGACCCATGTAAGAGGGGGCAGACTCAAACCCCTGAGTTTCACACACCTGGTATTCAGCTTGTAGCGATGTCAGCACCGCATATAGATGAAGTCCATACTCCAGAGTTTGGTCCCCAACCTATTAGTGGGATATCTATGACCCGCAATGAGCGGAAGATTTAGGAACACTTTTTGAACATGAAGCCTTTAGAGTTCTTTGGTCAGCCTGAGGATGATGCATATGAGTTAATAGTGAGCAGCCATGAGAGGTTTCATACTCTGGGTATTGTCAAGACTCATGCAGTTAGTTTTGTGGCCTTTCAACTTAGAGGTGACGCGAAACAGTGGTGGAGCGCATATGTTGATTATTTGACCATAAAGACGCCTCTGTTATCTTGGGTTCGGTTCTACAAAGTGTTTCTTGAGAAGTACGTACCTTTGAGCTTGTGTTTGATCAAGAGATATGAGTTTCAGAGGATTGATCAGGGCCATTCTTCAGTGGCACAGTATGAGACTAACGTTCATGCCTTATCGCGCTATGTAACGCTATTGCTTCTTACTGAGGCAGAGTGAGTGAGATGTTTTGTTAGAGGGTTGACTATCCCACTCTAATTGGCTATACTGAAGTTGGTGGCTTCTGGAACCTCTTTTGAGACCGTTTCTAAGCATGCTAGGTTAGTGGAGAATGTGAGCGACAAGTTTCCCAAGTATGAGGACGACAAAAGAGCTAGGCGTTATGGATAGCTCAGTGGTTATACTTTCTGTGGTCATGGTTATCAGGAGATATATCATCAGCTGCAACCTAGTCGACTAGTTTAGGCAGCTCTTCAGATTACTAATGGATGTAGTGGGGGCCAGTCATCGAGGGGTTCTCAGTCCTGGAATTCAGACCATGATAGCTCATTTTCTTGTATCTTTATTCAGCAACTAGATTTTGTTATACTTATGGAGAGGTTGGACACATCAGGAGAGATTGCCCTAGGCAATTTTTAGATGGCTCTCTTACACCTCGGACCCCAGCACAGACGTCTAGATGTGGTAGTTATACTAGTCCGGGAGGATCTTAGTCGGGCGTGGTGGCTATCATCCTGGTCATTGTGGATCCCAGTCGGGGAGAGGTAAAGCTCATTCAGGCCAAGGTGGCTAACAGGGTACTCAGTCTGAAGTAGATCACACTCATTGTTATGAATTCCCTAGTGAGGCATCAAATGCAGTCATTATAGGTATCATCTCCGCCGATCATCGAGTTGCTACTATGTTATTTGATCTAGGGTATACTTTCTCTTATGTGTCTGCCTACTTTTTTGCTAAATTAGAGATGTGGTGTGATATGTTTCATATTCCTATTCTTGTGTTAACACTAGCCGGTGATCTTGTGATTGTTGATAGACTATATTGCATGTGTGTAGTTACTTTCATGGGTTACGACACTTGGGTAGCTCAGGTTATCTTAGATATATTGGATTTCGATGTTATATTAGGGATGGATTGGCTGTCACCATAACATGCGACTCTGGAGTGTAATTCCAAGATGGTCACGCTAGCTATGCATGGTCTTCCGAGGTTAGAATGGAAAGGTGCTCCTAGCCCTGCTCCTAAGAAAGTGATTTCTATATATGCATGCTCGGAAGTTAGTGGACAGAGGTTGTTTGGCTTATCTTGTGCATAATTGGGATACTAGTGCGGAGTTCCCTTCCCTTGATTCTATTTTGATAGTTAGTGAGTTAGTGGAGGTCTTCCCTTTAGATTTACTAGGTATGCCGCCAAACTGAGATATTGACTTCTAGATTAATCTTGAGTCGGGTACTCGACCCATCTCTATTCCTCCGTAGCGTGTGGCTCCAGCTGAGTTTAGGGAGTTGAAGGAGCAGCTTCAGGATTTGTTGAGTAAGGGCTTCATTTGACCGAGTGTATCTCTATGGGGTGCTCCTATCTTGCTCGTAAAGAAGAAGGATGGTACTATACATAAGTGCATTGATTACAGACAGTTGAACAAGGTCACTATTAGAAATAAGTACCCGATTTTGCGTATTGATGACCTGTTCGACCAGCTTCAGGGTGCTTCTATTCTTTGGAAGATTGACTTGAGGTCCGGGTATCACTAGCTGAAGATGTGCCCAAGACATCTTTCCGAACTCGTTATGGACATTATGAGTTTTTGATGATGTCATTCGGGCTCACCAATGCCCCCACAACGTTCATGGATTTGATGAATGAGATATTCATGCTGTATTTGGATGCTTTTGTGATTGTGTTTATTGATGACATCCTGGTATATTCGAAGAGTCAAGAGGATCATGAGTAGCACCTAAGAGTAGTTTTTGGGATTTTTAAGGAGAAGAAGTTGTATGGTAAGTTCTTGAAGTGTGAGTTTTAGTTGAGTTCTATGTAATTCTTGGGGCACGTGGTATCCAAAGATGGGATTATGGTTGACCCTAAGAAGATAGAGGCAGTCAAGGACTGGACAAGACCGACTTCTATGACAGAGATTCAGAATTTTGTGGGTCTTGCTAGCTACTATCATCGGTTCATCAAAGGATTCTCTTCTATTGCATCTCACTTGACGTGTTTCACTCAGAAGGAGGTTCTTTTTTAGTGGCTTGATATGTGTGAGCAATGCTTCCAAAAGCTCAAGACTTTATTGACCAGATCCACGATTTTATCCCTTCCTGTGGAGGGGAAGAACTTTACGATATATTACGATGCTTCTATGATTGGATTGGGATGTGTGTTGATGCAAGAGGGTAAGGTGATCGCTTATGCATCGAGGCAATTGAAGGTGCATGAGAAGAAATATCCTATTCATGATTTGGAGTTGGTTGCCGTTGTGCTTGTTTTAAAGATCAAGAGGCTCTATCTTTATGGTATCCATTGTGAGGTGTATACTAATCATCGCACACGTGATTAATCAAAGGGACTTGAATTCTAGGAAGCGTCGATGGATGGAGTTGTTGAAAGATTATGACATCAACATTTTGTATTGTGCGGGAAAGGCCAATATGGTGGCAGATGCTTTGAGCCGGAAAATGGTTAGTATGGGGAGTTTAGCTTGTCTGGCTTTTTCTAAGTGTCTCTTGGCATTAGAGGTCCAGACTCTATCCAACCATTTTGTGAGGCTTGATCTTTCGAATCCAGGTAGGATTCTGGCTTGTGTGGAGGCGAGCTCAACTCTTTTGGATTAGATTCGAGCGCACCAATATGATAATGTGGGGTTATGCAAGATTCGAGATAAGGTGATGAGTGTCTAGGCCAAGGAGACCATGATTGATAGTGAGGGAATTCTGAGGATCAGAGGTAGGGTGTGTGTGCCTTGTATGGGAGATTTGACTAGATTAATTATGAAAGAGGCCCACAACTTTAGGTATTCGATTCATTCGGGTGCTAATAAGATGTACCATGATTTGAGGTAGCACTACTGGTGGGGGAGGATAAAGAGAGAGATTATTGATTTTATGCCTCGGTGTCAGAATTGCCAACAGGTCAAGTATGAGCACCAACGTCCAAGTGGTGTGTCTCAGAGGATGCCCATTCCAGAGTGGAAGTGGAAGAGGAGCGCTATAGATTTTGTTGTGGGATTGCTAAGACTTTTGGTAAGTTTGATGATATTTGAGTCATTGTTGATAGATTGACCAAGTTCACGCATTTCATTCCATTTCAGATGACGTATAATGCAAATAAGTTGGCTAAGATCTATACCCCAGATATTATTTGTATTCATGGGGTACGATTTCTATCATCTCTGATCGAGGTACTCAGTTTACTTTGCATTTCTGGCGGACCTTGCAGAGAGAGTTGGTTACTCATTTGGATCTCAGTACATCATATCACCCTCAGACTGACGGTCATCATATCACCCTCAGACTGACGGTCAGTCTAAGCGGACTATTCAGGTATTGAAGGATATATTACGAGCCTCTGTGATTGATTTTGGTGGTCATTAGGACTAGCAGATGCCCTTGCCAGAGTTAACGTACAACAATAGTTATCACTCTAGTATCAATATGGCACAGTTCAATGCATTGTATGGTAGGAGATGTCGATCTCTGATTGGTTGTTTTGATGCATTTGAGGCCCATCCTTGGGGTACTGATTTGTTCATGGAGTCCTTAGAGAGAGTGAGAGTGATCCAAGACAAGCTCCTGGCAGCGCAGAGCAGGCAGAAGGAGTCTGCAGACCGAAAGGTCTGAGATGTAGAGTTTATGGTGGGTGAAAAGTTTCTTTTAAAGGTTTTACCCATGAAGGGTGTGATGAGATTTGGCAAGAGATGGAAGTTGAGTCTGAGGTATATCAGACCATTTGAGGTCCTTTAGAGAGTGAGAGAGGTGACATACGAGTTGGCTCTGTACCGGGTCTTTAAGGCGTTCATTCAGTCTTTCATGTGTATGCTGAAGAAGTATCATGTCGATGGTTCTTACATTATCAGTGTGACTCATTATTTCTTGATCAAAATCTAGAGATTGAGGAGGAGCCTATGGCTATTTTGGATAGGCAGGTGAGGAAGTTGAGATCGAAGAAGTTGCTTCAGTGGAGGCATCATCCTGTTAGAGGCAATTTGGGAGACTGAGTCTGATATGCGGAGCAGATATTCGAGCTTATTCACTATTTCTGGTGCATTCCCTCTGTTTGTTTCTCTCCATTTGAGGACGAACATTATTTTAATTGGTATCTAATGTAATAACCCGCTTGGTCATTTCTTGCTAAAGACCATTATTTACTTATTTGACCCTTACCGTAGACTCTTTATGGGGTTTGTGATGCATGGAGATGTGTGGCACGGATCTCGAGGTCTATTTCTATGAGTTTCGGGTGAAAAAACCCAAGTTTGGAAACTTAGAGTTGGTTAGTTTGACTCAAAGTTTACTTGTGGCTATATGGATTAGTTTCTGGGTTTCGTCACTTTCGGTAGTTTCGGAGGGTCATTTATGACCTAGTCGAGTCATTGGTTAGATTCCCGAGGTAATCAAATATATTTGTGGCCTTCATTGTAAAGTTTGGATTATGGTTTTGCCATTGACGATTTTTTATAAAAGTATGTCTTAGCTCGATTATTTGTGAAATCTGGGGGCACAAGCGAGTTCGTAGCATTGTTTACCATAGACGGGCATGTTTTGTTTGTGTCTGGGGGTTTTCGGGAGTGTTTTGGGTGTTGGTTGGAGGTTTTAGCTATATTTCACTATTGGTGTTTGGTTTCCACCACGATAGAACTAGCATCCACTCTGGCAGGTTCACCTCGGCGGAAGGTTGGCTTGCCAAAGCGAAAGTCAGGGAAATGCGAAGTTCCACCACAGCGGAATTGGGTTCGCTGGGGCGAGGCATGAGGTGTCAAGTGACATCCTCTACGGCGAAAGCTTTTCCACCACAGTGGGTCTGCTCTAGCGGAGTCAATTTCGCTAAGGCGGATCACTGTTCAGGTGTCCTTTATATAATTCTAGGTTAGATTTTCTTTCCCAAAGTAGTGTATTCCTGAAACCAGCGCCGCATAGGGGTTATTTCATAGCCTTAGGAGCATTTCCCACATTAAGGTAATAAATTCTTTCCCTTTTTTATTTAAATTTATGATTCTAAGCTTATTAATGGTTGTTTAGCTTATTGTTTAGGGGAAGATGGATTATTTATATTGTGAGTTTAAGAGAGTTTTATGGTTGGTTTTAATGGGGATTAATGGATTGAATGATGTTAATATCATAAGTTAGGAGTGGATTATGTTAGATTATCATGTTATAAGTCTTCATTTGGTGATAGAAGCATGTTTCCAATTAGGGAAAATTTGTAGGATTTTAAATTGGGCCTTTTTTATTGTTGTCCAATTGAGGTTCAAATGTGAATAGATTTTTAATTAATTTAAGGATATTATTGTCTAGTATGTAATCTTGGATTTTGTGTAATAAATTCGAGTCTTGGTGGAGTGAGTCCGAATGGCTAGGAACGGTATATGGACTTCGCGAGTCCCCCGTGTGTATACGATCATAATTAAACCTTGACGTAATGTGTATTAGGTTGAGAAAGTTACCTTGCATATGCATTACATTCATTTCATACACTTAATAACATATCATTGATAACCTGTGGTTGAGACTTGCTATTGAGTGATTATGAACATCTTGGTTGGATTTGGGACTTGAAAGGATTATTCATGCTACATGATATTTGATATGTTGTTGAATTGTATAAACATTTTTGTGATTATGTTGATATACTTGGTCATTGATATGCTACTGTAGGATTATTTGGTGTCAACTTAGTATTTATCTCATATTATGTATCTTTCATCGTTGTCGGCCTATGATGTCTATGGGGTACGTTGTGTACTCATGCTACACTTGATGCATTCTTTTTGGATGCAGATTCAGCACCTTCCACCTCCACAGAACTGCATGGCTAAGAGTTCGAGTTGGTGATCCCAAGCATTTAGGGTGAGGATGTTATCTCCAGCATACCCTTGGATTATCTTTCTCTATTTACTGCCTTTTGTTCGCACTTGAGAGACATATTTAGGCTATGTATTTTGTTTTGGCCTGCGTGCCACTATTTCAGACTTGTTTCGCACTATGTTAATGCTCTTGTATCTACAGACTAGATCTTTGAGGGCTGTTTGTTGATGTTCTCAGACTTGTTACTTATTCCGCATGTATAGTATGAGACAACTTTTGTAGTATCTCGTTATCTTCCTCTTTTACTTATGTTGTATCATGTTGAAGATTTGTAAGTGGTTCTCCTACATTGTGTTATTATGTAGGTAGCACCACAACTCCTGAAAATAGGTCGTGACATATATATGCATGTGTGTTTAATTGTTTATCAGCATTGTATCTATTTTACACTTTCTTTGATAAGTCTTGGGTGCATGCTAACTTCTTTGTGTGTTTTCTCCTCCCCTTTGCATGATCATGGGCCGGTGGGCCCACACTTCTCCAAATTCGCGATAGTTTGAGCTATTGGGCCTGAAGGCCCAATTCTACATTTTTTCATCGAGTCCGGGAAGCTGCGAAGCCCCAGTCATGGGTAAAAATGGTTTAGATAATAGATGTTTTTATTTCTTTTGCAAACTGGTGGGCCTATATATCCATCAGCTTGTTTTCTTTTTTATTTACTTGTATTGTAAAATTTAAACATCATTGGAATCCTATGGTTAGAGATTAATTAAGATAGTTAGATGTGATACCTATGTCGGTAGAACGAATAGTATCACCCTCTGTATTTTGGACTGAGACTAATAAAAAAACCTAGAAATTCTGATTTACTGTTTTATCGGCTTTTGCCATTACTCACATTTTTTGTAAGAAAGCAGATTTAAAAATGAGAAAGAATTGGCAAAAAATGGAGTTTTATTCAAAAAAATAATAAGGAAAGATGTGTTTTATTACCTTGAGTTTTAAAAGGAAAGAAAAGATTGAAAAGATTTTCTTTTAGTAAATATTTCTTAACTTCTCATGAACAAGTTTAAATTATTTTCTTTAAGTAATTTGGTAATAATAAATTAATCCTATGATTAGGTTTTGAGAATAAGGGAAAAAGAAAAGAATGAATGGTTGACCTTCCTTTCTAATTTTAAAAGACTCATGGTTGACCTTCCTTTATAATTTTAAAAGACTCATTTTCCTAAATCATATTCAAAAGGATATTTTACTACTCTTTTAAATAAAAAGAAGAATAAAGTATTAAACTCCAAAGAAGGTTTCTTTCAAAAAGAAATATTTTCTTACTTTAAAAAATGAAAAGTGTGTGTGAAAGTCTTATTGTTGGCGGGAAATAATTTTCAATAACAAAAATATATACAATATTATAAACAACTTTTAAAGAAAATAACATAATTCTTTATTTTAAAACCCAAAGGTCAATCACATTATGTGGATTCTTAATATCGTGGAGTCTAACACCTTCCTAGAAAATCACCTGAACTCTTACCTCGAACTCTAGTTATTTAGGATTTTCTTTTAAAAAGTTGAAAAACTCTTTTTACTTGGTTTTCCTAATTTCTCTTATAAATTAGTTGACGACTCTAAAAAATAAAATAAATCCAAGAGTGCACGAGTTATGAATTAGCATTTATGCCCTGCGTAAAGGTGAACCGTAATACACGTAAAAATATTAACCTGGTTTTTAAGGCCAATCAGAAAGAAGAAGTTGTTGAAGATGAATTGGCACAACTAACTCGTAGATTTCAACGTAACAACAACATACCTAGTGAAATCCCACAAAGTGGGATCTGAAAAGGGTAGAGTGTACGTAGACCTTACGCCTACCTTGAAAGGTAGAGAGGTTACTTTCGGTAGTCCCTCGGCACAAGGACAAGCAATTCAAACCAGTATAAAAAGTCATGAAAAAATACTGTAAAAAGCATGATAAAGATGTCTGAGAAAAGGAGTCGTAGCTATCATTAATTAGTATGATTATCTAAGTACAAGATACAACAGATAGTAGCAGAAATGGAATGACAAGAAACTACAAGAATAATATTATGACTAGTGGTAAGAAAGGGTAAGTATGACAACGCTCAACTACCTACTAACCTTCTACCCAAATTTGTGTCCTCCATACTCTCTTATCTAAGGTCATGTCCTCGGTAAGTTGGACCTACGTCGTGTCCTATCTAAGCACCTCTCCCTAATACTTCTTAGGTCTATCTCTACCTCTCCTTAAACCATCCATAGACAACCTCTCACACCTCCGCACTGGGGCATCCATGCATCTCCTCTACATATGCTCGAACCATCTGAGCCTCGTTTCCTGCATATTATCCTTCATAGAGGCCACTCCTATCTTGACCACATATCCAACGCAGCATCCTCATTTCTGCAACTTTCATCTTCTAAACGTGAGAGTTCTTGACTAGCCAACACTTTTCCCCATATGATATAATTGGTCTAGCCACCACACTGTAGAACTTGCCTTTACGTTTTGGTGGCACCTTCTTATTACACAAGATTCTGGATGCGAGCCTCCATTTCATCCATCCCGCACCAAAAGCCCTTTAATTTCACCCATAACACTCTCCAAGTTAAGAATTGGGTGAATGGATATAATGGTTCGAAGTTGGGAAATAAAAAGGATTTTTTGCTCACCGAGTTTCGCATCAGCGGACACCTTATCCGCAGATGTGGACTCGCCTTTGCAAAGAGGCCTTCGCATCTAGGGAGTCCTTACCATGCCTCACTCTCACGCCTGCGGGCTAAGTCCCACATAGTTGGACCCATAGACTCACACACATGCCCGCAGAAGCGAGAGACCATAAACCAACAAAAAATTGGGTTTTCACCAAGTTCCATCCAAAATCCTGACCTCCATCTAAGACCTCCCGGATACAAATCAAACATGCACATCAAATGTAAACGATGCTACGAACTTGCCCACGCATTCTGATTTCTCGTACAACCGACCTAAGGTCCACTTTTTTATGAAAACCCTTAAAATACTCAACTTTCATAAATTTATAAATCGTGACACCAAATACATCTGAACGCCTCGCAAAGCAAACTAAGGACTCGACTAAGTCATAAATGATTCTTCGGACCTACTAGAAGTGATGGAACCCAGAAATGAACCCGTATACTCAAAAGTCAACTATTGGTCAACACTTTTTTCACTTATTCAACTTAAAAGCTTCTAATTTCATCAAAATCAACCAAGACTCACCCGACTACCTCGAGAACCGCTCCATCCATCCCCGCAAATTGAACACACTCTAACAGTACTAGGGGAATGGTTAATAGGGGTAAAATAGTAAAATGCCTAAACAACCAAATGGATCGTTATATCAGATACCAATTAAATGAACGTTCATCCTCGAACGGAAGAAGGAAAGTATGAAAGTCAACGAGTAACCAAGGAATCCCTATCATAACCTCATGAAGCCTCAACAGGCAAGAAATATATACTGATAGTGCCACGTATTCACTTTATTAGTCTGATCTACTTTTAACTTAGCTCAACACCCCAAATTTTATTTCTTCATAACCAAAATCCTGTCACGATTGATTCTTGAATGTAAGAACTGACTCCGATCGAATTATTTTAATTTGACTATAACTATACCTCCATACACATTCAATTGAATCCATAAATATAACTACCATCCTTTAGTTGAAGCCACAACCATAGTCCACCATGTACCGATAAAACAGTCTGATCCTACTAATCTTCTTTCACAACTATCAATGTCGTCCTTCATACCAAGATACCTTATAAACTGATATACATACACCATAAGCCCAAATCTACTCACGTCCTTAAATCACCATACTATATGGACACCTACTGGTTACCTTATCGTACCCAAATCCGTAGAAGATCAATTAATGACTCTAAAGACTCCCCATAACCAATTGTATCTCCTCAATACATACCAAGTACCCATGTAAACCATTAGAATAGTCTGAATCATTGTCATCCAAAGAATATCATCAATCCTACTTGCAAACTTTAATGAGAACCGGAAACACTATCATACCTCTATTCCGAATTGAAATCCAACACACTCTTATCGGTGGTTTACTAGAATACTTCAAGTCCTCCAGGCAATATACGCACAGACCACCTGGCCCTAAATGAAAAAATCTGACCTGGGATAAAACACTCAATTTCTAAATCATGGATAGTCACCCAAACTGATTCCAAACATAATTGATAGGCTTTCCATACGCATACGGTGACCTATTCCGTATCTTTTCTCATGAATAATCAATTATGTACCGTCACCCACGACTCTAAAAGTTGGATCATATCTAAGTCATTAACTTAGTGCCGAAGAACTATACCTTATGATTGTAATCTTCATGTTTCTCAACTTCTACTCGATATGCAAGTCTGATAGAACCCCATGAACTCTAAATACATCAAATTTTCCTTGTATTCTCTCTTAACTTGCCCACAACTCTGGACACCTCATCGAACCTCTATCTATCATATCTCGCTATTTACCAGCCTTACCAATTTCAAACGTATCAACCTTACATTCGATGCACCTTACTTTGCGCAATATCTTTCAAGTCTTTAATACCTAAAATACTCACTCATGCTATTAGTCAACAATGTTTCAACATTGTCTACAACTAGTCGCCAATCACAAACCTCATGGATCATTCGTCATAACACTTAGTTGATCACTGTGAACCTACCCTTCGAGCATATTACACAATTTCACCCCATTTGAAAAATAACGCCACCATAATCTACACCCGGCTCTAGTAACCCTGCTACTTCGAATCCAAATCATTTCCTTTATCCGAAGATGTACCTTACTCATCTCGATTCTCGATCAACTATACATTTATCATAATTCTCCATTTTCCCTATTCCATTCAAATCACATTCACCACTATCGACCAATCATCACTCAAACCCACTCAAATTATACTGCAATATCATAAGTCCTGTAAAATAGTTGAGGATCCTTGAGATAGTAGTATACCGTAATTTATCATATTGACCAACACCTCCCTCGAGGATCTTTATACAATGCTTGCCTGAAAAGAACCAAACCATTTGCAGAACCAGAACACATCCAACTAACCGTGCGATTACCTTTGTCCTTCGGTCAACTCTAAAAATCATTATACCAGTAATTATAGAACTTCTCAAGTATTAACTTTTATATACCATGCCCATAAATATTATCCAAGAACTAGATTCAACACCAGGTAATTCCTTAAATAGAACAACACACTTGTCCAGCGCTAGAGTCATTTCTATTAGTCGATCACTGGCTACCGCTAGCCTACGACGTAGTCCAATGTACCAACTCATATATGATCCCTTACACTCACTTTGTGCTAACAACTGTGAAATAACTAACAAATCAACAACCTCATGGTTTCAACAATCCCTTTATACCACTAACCTTAAAACGATAAGTGACCTTATGAACATACTATTTAATTAAAGAAACGCGACGGTCTATCTCCTTAAGTTTCACTCGTCACAAGTAACCTTGCCACCTGACCTGGAACCGATAGCCATTTCCTGAAAGAACTCACAAACCACTAGTTCTCACCCCACAACTACATCTCTTCCATGTTAAAGCCCAACTTAACCTTTCATAACCTTATACGAAATTCACCCTCGTAGATCTTGTAACCTTATCCTAACAAAAACGTCAGATACTAATTTTCCATTCATACAATGGAGATTGATCCATCCCATTTATTTTTCTTGCACCTCTGTATTGTCATTCCCATTTTCCAAGGATATCATCAAACACAGAAGTCACAATTATAACCCCACTAAACTGAACCTTCAAACCATAGCTGAAGACTGACCTAGGTCACACGTTTGTATCACAATGACACATTTTATACCCTATTGTGCGACGTCATAACAAACCACTCACGTATGAAATCACGAGTGTGCTCCCACCATCAGTGATAGAATAGGATGAAGAAGTTTCAGATACCAATTAGAATCGACCAAATACCAATTTGAACGAAGTAGCACGAAGGAATGAAAGAATGAAAGATTTCCTAAATGTCTTATAGCCTCTCGAGGATGGGTACAGACATCTACGTACCTATCTGCGAGACTCTACTAAGGACTATCCTTGTACTCGTGAGACAGGTGAACCTAGATCTCTGATACCAACTTTATCATGACCTAAATCACAAGCGTCGTGGTGGCACTTACACTATCCCCCCGCCCTCCCCGTAGGTGAACCATTCCAAAATATTTTACAAACATAACTTAAACACTTGCCGAAAATAAGAAGATATACATATTATGACAAATATCTTTAATAACATTTAAACATGGTTTTACCCTCACAATATATTCTCTCAAAACCTGGTCTGACTTGTATAAGGACTACTAAGAATACAATAGATAGAGAAATAAACAAGTCACTATCTTGAATAAATAAGAGCAGTCTAACTAAAACGAAGACCAAGGTCGTCGATAGGATGAGTGACATGCCTTAACCTCCACGTGCTTCAACTGCAACCTGAACCAACTGTATACATGCATCTACGTAAATGATGCGCAAGTGTAGCATGAGTACACAACGTACGTCCGTATGCATCATAGGACGACAACGACGGAAGTTACGTAACAGATATAAACATAAATTTGACTCTCAAGTAGGTCCTATTCTAGGTAGTTCACTCACGTAAGTCACCTTATTCACATAAGAGTCCAATAACATTCAAATACAATTCAATTCATAGTGCACACATTGATCTTACAATTAATACCCATCAACCAATAAACTTTGTCTAAATTATGTTCATATTTACGTCCACTTACCCTACTTAACAAATCAAATCGACAAGTTGGAACTTGGTACACAACATCATTTAAGAATGCTTTTCATGAGTATTAAAATTAGTCTGACCATAAAAATATTAGCTATTTTATTATCTCTAACCCTTAGACTCAATTACGGTTCTATACAATTAAGGACATGAGACATAATAGTTCATCTAGCGTCCTTATTATACATTAAGTAGAAGTCTATGCCGTACACCCTTTGATTGATGAGGGATCTACACATACATAGAATACAAGTCAACATCCACAACAACAACACCTCAACAAGTTCCTTACTAGACACTTTATAGAATAACGTTGTTAATCACCAAAAAATACATAGACACACATAGTTCTCTTTGATCTACATGATAGTTATGACAATTAGACATCACCGACCACAATAGCAGTTTGCCATCAGATACTTAGACTCATAAGGTGTAAACCATAACACCAAATTCACATAGAATAAGACAAATAATGGCAACCAACAGATTTCAATAAAATGTATGATATAAGTGAATGTATGATATGGATGCAAATGCAATGCCAAGTACCTTTCACAACCGGCATACATGCCTTCAAATTCTATGAACTGCCACCCATGGGGGACGTGCATCGTCCATATACCCATCTAGAATATCTCAATGGATCCCAGCTCTGTGGCTGTAGTATCATCATAAATTATTTCTATCAAACCAAAACCCCTTTGGAGTCATATAAACCATTTCCATCATCTCAATAGTTCCAACAATCTAATTATATATCCTTACCCTTAACAAGTAATCAATGTATAAATGTATGTATGATATGAATACAAATTCAAATGCAAGGTACCTTCCACAATGGTATACATACATTCAAATTCTATGAACTACAACCCATGGGAGACCCGCGACGTCCATACACCCACCTGGAATCATTTCTCATCAGGTCCCAGCTCTGTGGCTATAACAATATATGTTGCAGGCGTACAACCCGAGCCATCCATAATATTCATTGTTGTAATACCATCATCATCTCAGTATTTCCAATATCTCATAGTAATATCATTGCCTTTCTTTTCCTGATCTCATTAGGCCCACAATATTTCCATACCACTCTATTTTTAATATAATCAGAACCATGAGTGTATGAATGCAATGATAATAACAAGGCAAGTAATCAAGATGTATGAGACCTTATACATTATAAGATATGAATATCACATACTTTCAGAAACTCAACAACACATAAATCAGTCTATCATAACAAAAGCAATGTGATGAATAAACACAGTAATTATCAACAATGGTGACAAGTCCACATAATGGTGATAAGCCCAAATAATAACAGTCGGAATCACCTTAAGGTTGATTCCCCAAATCACCTATCATCACAGTTCAACAATGGTATTCACCCAAGCATTTATCACAATGTCCAATGTAGGACCCCCAAACACGCCCAATACCTCTCAACATTTATAACTATGACTTACTTCAATCGGAGTCTAAAAGAGTTAAACCATAGCCTACCTCATTGTCGAGCGGGTGCCATGAACTCCTAATCTACAAGGTCCTTCCAAAAGAGTATCGGATGTTCGTAACTCAAACAAGCGCATAGATGTTCTATGTTACCATACATAATCAACATACAAGGGCTATTTTTATAGGTAACCGCTACCCGCCCCCAAAAAGGAACAATCATAGTAATAGGGAAAGGAACCCGGACTCAAAATGGCAATATAGAAGTTTATGTCAAAAGCGGTTTACCCAACATGCATGAAGTTCAAAATATCCATCAATAACTCACTCTAGTGTCAATTTCATCAATTTATCAAAACCCCAATTTTATAAGAAAACCCCTTTTTGATTCCATTTAGGAAATTAGTTTTAAAACCCAAAATTCAATTTAGTAGTTGTTTCTCATCAATAATACATGATTAGAATAAGAAAAATATATTAAAAATCCAAGCTTTAAGTGAAGAATCAAGTTCCCAATATTAGGGTTTTCCAACATCAAAATCTTCCCCACTCAAATTTCCACTATTAAAATTATAACATAAGTGCATAAAGAATCATAAATGGAGTTAATAAATCTTACCCCAAGGATGTAATCACCCAAAGCTCTTGAATTTCACCCACAACACTCTTCAAGTTAAGAATTGGGTGAATGGGTATAATGGTTCGAAGTTGGGAAATAAAAAGGGTTTTCTGCTTAGCGATTTCCACATCAACTGACACGTTGTCCGCATATGCGGACTCGCTTCCTCGAAGAGGCCTTTACATCTGCAGAGTCACTTACCATGCCTCACACTCACATCTGCTGTCCAAGTCCCATATAGGCAGACCCGCAGAAGCGTACACAAGCCCGCAGAAGCGGGAGATAGAAACCAGCAAAAATCTGGTTTTTCACCAAGTTCAATCCAAAATATCGACCTCCATCTAAGACCTCCCGGATACAAATCAAACATGCACATCAAGTGTAAATGACGCTACGAACTCACCTACACACTATGATTTCTCATACGACCAATCTAAGGTCCACTTTTGTTTTATGAAAACCCTCAAAATACTCAACTTTCACAAATTTATAAATAGTCACACGAAATACATTCAAATGTCTCGGGAAGCAAACCAAGTACTCAACTAAGTCATAAATGATTCTCCGGACCTATTGGAAGCTATGGAACCCAGAAATGAACCCATATACTCAAAAGTCAACTATCAGTTAACACTTATTCAACTTAAAAGCTTCTAATTTCCTTAAAATCAACTAAGACTCACCTGAATACCTTGGGAACCGCTCTATCTATCCCCGTAATTTGAACACACTGTAATGGTGTTAGGGGAAGGGTTAACAGAGGTAAAAGGGTAAAATGCCTAAACGACCAGATGGGTCATTACATCAGGTCCTTCTCAACAAAAACTTAAATGTAAAGGATGTTTTAAGGGTGGCAACCTATGGAATTTCACATAGGATTTTCCAAGAGTTAGGAGAGGTGGGCCACAATATGGCACTCAGACTCCCACACCCAAGGCAATAGCACAGTCGACTAGAATCGGTGCTCAGACAGGTAGAGGTGGTGCTCAGATTGGTAGAGGTGGTGGTTGTGGATGTGCTCAAGCTGAGGGTGGTCATACTCAATGTTATGCCTTTTTGGACATGTGAGAGGTAGAGGCTTCATATGTTGGCATTACAGGTATTTCTCTGGTTTGGCACCGAGTAACTATGGTATTATTTGATCCAGACTCTACTTATTCTTATTTGCATTCTTACTCTGCTTCGGGCTTGAATATACTATGAGATGCATTTGCTATGCCTATTTGTGTCTCTACACCTTTTGAGGATTTTGTGGTAGTAGATCAAGTTTATCGGTCATGTATAGTCACTATCCTTGGTTATAAAACTTGGGTAGATTTGGTGATTCTTGAGATGGTCAATTTTGACATTGTTTTGGGCACTGATTAGTTATATTTTTTATCACATTATCTTAGACCTCCACACCGATATAGTTACACTAGCCGTGTCGGGAGTTCTTAGATTAGAGTGGAAGGGCACTCTTAGTCATTCTCCGAAGAAGGTAATATTTTTTTTCAAGACCCAGATGATGGTGGAGAAGGGGTGTTTGGCATATTTTGTGTACATTTAATATACTAGTGATGAGATTCCTACACTTGAGTCAGTAATAGTGGTGAGAGAGTTTTCGGAGGTATTCCCTACAAATCTCATTAGTAATCCACTTGTAATACCTTGTAGATTTGGCTTATATTTGAAAGCATTAAACTCTTGTGGTTAGAACCGAACCTCGGAAATTTATGTGAATACACATATGAAAGTCAATATCTAAGAATGTATCAAGTGTACAAAAAGGTTGAAGTTGAAAGGAATCAAAAGAAAGAAAGTTGGATAATGTTGGTTGAGATGCGGACTGCATATTCAACATGTGGGGTCGTAAAGTATCGAAAGTTGGAAATTTCAAGTCTTTGATCTTGACATACAGAAGCCATATACGAACCATATATCACCTTATATCCACCAACTATTGGAACCTGAAATCTGAACTCAATATTCAGAAGCCAAATACGGGCCACATTTTCAATGTACGAGTCGTATATTCAACATATGAGCCTTATATTCAACTTAAAAGACATATATCAATCGTATATCAGTTGTATATCAGTCGTATATCCACTGTTGTAGGCTCCAAGAGTTGACATACGACCAACATACAGAGCGTATGGCCAACATACGGACCGTATGTGGTGGCCGCATGTCAAAACTAACAGAAAGTTTATAAATACGATAATTTTCAGGATTTTAATCCTACTTCTATTTGACCAATTTTTTTAGGAGAAAAACACCCTAGGGATTCTCCAAATAATATAAGGTGAGTTACTACTCAATCTCTAAGGATATTTCATTATGTTAACAAGGATTAACAATAATTCATTCTTCCAATCCATAGATTGTTGAAATTCACCTCAAGATTAATTGAAGTCGACTTTTTGGGGAAACTTTGAGAGGTAAGAGCCTATATCTTCTACAACGTTTATTAGGTGAATTGGGGTTCTATAGCGCATGGAAAGGCGTTAGAACATTGAGTGTTGACTTGAATTTATCAAGAACACAATTTTGACATAAAATCCTAGTTTTTTAAAAGGGTGGGAATCTGTAGAATTCGATCAAAGCTTTTTTCCTCCTTTTCACCATGTGCCTTCACCTCCAGTTGTTTGGGTTTCTCAGCATTGACCTTTGCAAGAAAGCTAATTTCTATCCATTCTTTAATACTGACATGTTTCTTTCTTTGTTGCTCACTATATTCTCTCACTTGTGTTCTTTCAATTCTTTTGTTGTGCAGGTTTTGTCTGTAGAACTTGAACTGCTACTCTCCACCTTGTCATCTTCAGTGTCATTATTTTCAAGTATTACAAAGGTATTTTGTTTCCCAATTGACAGTTCATCTTTGTTATCATTGTCTTTCCCTACTTCTCCCACAATTCTCGCACTCCTATATACTTGCTTCTTCTTTTCATCCATTCTTATTTTCCTTGTATGTATTCCACAATTTTACCACTGGATAACATTCTACTTTGATTAACAACTACTCCAGTCTCATTATTTCTTTCTTCAACTCCTCTTTGTATTGCTTTTCTAACTCAGGATATGGAGCCCTACATTCTGCCTCATCATGTCCCTGTAATTTGCAATGTTTACAGTACTCTGAGAATAATCATACTTAATTTTGATCCGCTGGGATTTCACTTTGCCAGTAATCTCATCTTCTTCTTCTTCTATATGGATTCTTTGAGTATGACTTGCTAACAAATCCACTTCTACTATTATCTTTGCATAGCTAGATCTTGTTCTATTTGTATGGTTTTCCAACAACAGAGACCATTGAAAACACAACCTCTTTAGCAAAGAAGTTTGAAGGCAGATCTGGAAAACTGATCAATAATATTGCTATAGAAGTTTCCTCCTCGGGCTTAAATCAAGGATCCCATATCCAAGGTCTCCTCTGACAATATCTATCATGGACTTTCAAGTAATATGCAGGCGTGGACAATATTTTGACATAATCTTCTAGCAAGGATAGTCTAATTAGAATATATATATTTTTTATTAAACCAATTGTACAAGGACCTTAATCTCGTATTTATTTGAAATTACTTTCCTCAATTCTCGTATATCAATTATGTCATAAGAAAACTTACCCAAAATTGCATATTGTATATTTTTCTTGTATGATTAACTGCTTGACTTCTGTCAATTTTCATGTAATATGAGGTGCTCCATATAGATATACAATCGGTTTGGGGGAACCACTTGTGTTACTGTATTCGTGGGTGGTTTCAATATGTTAAGATAATTCAAAGTAGCAGGCAATTGTGTAGAATTTATCGCAGGCGAAACAGTCTCAGGGGGAGGCTGTTCATCGGCCACATTGGCCATAGATGACCGGCGTTAGGGATGACAACGGATCGGATCTGGACCGGATCCTACTAGATCCAGATCCAGATTCGTTTTTCATACCTGAATCCAGATCCGGATCCAGATCCAGCGGGTCCATAAAAATCATATCCAAATCCGGATCCGTCGGGTCCACGGATCGGATCTGGATCCACATGTAAAAAAATTTACCTTGATAAAAATGTAATCTTGAGAAGAATTTTTTTTTGAACTGACAAACGATTTTTACTTAGCTAACAGTTGACTGTTTTTCAATTTTGAAATGTTCATATGAGATATTTTGTTCGTTGTCTCGTTTTGATTGTGAGCTATTAATTAAAAATGTTGGACAATGACAATAGTTGTGGAAAATGCTGACTAGTATTTCCACAATGCAGAACTTGCATGTGCTTGGAATCTTCATAAATGAAGTGAATATAATTTTAACTACTTGTCTATGGAGATGTTAGTCATTCACTAATATAACATTGATTTTATTATCGAAGTTACCTCTTTATTTTTTTTGTTTTTGAGTTAACGCGGGGATAAATTAAACTTGTTTTGAGAATTAAACTTGCAAGGATGTGCTTAGCAATTTTAAGAAAATACTTATAAAATTACATTCTAGGTTATGAATATATTTAATAAAAAATGGATCCACGGGTCGGATCTGGACCGGATACAGATCTCAAATACAATATCCAGATCCAGATCCGATCCGTCAGAAACGGATCCGGGTCCGATCCGGATCCGTCGGGTCCAAATTTTGAAGATCCGTATCCTATAAAACGGATCTGGATCCACCGGATCCGGACCGGGTCTAAGATCCATTGCCATCTCTAACCGGCGTAGACTTAGGGTTTAGACTTCTAGGGTTTTTCTTTAGAGAGTGTTTTCTGTTAGTAGTAATAAATAATGAATTTGTAATAATTAGATTCTAGTAATAAAATAATGTTGAAATAGCCAGATTGCCGTCAACTGAATTTAACAAATTGTGACAAATTAATTATTTCGTATTCCTTAGGGCCTAAAACACTTTTTATCTTTTTCTACCTAGACTCCTAATTAATATATGCATTTTGTCGACCAAATCAACCTCTAATATCATTCTTTATTTAATGTGTTTTTTCTTATTTTATTCTTTTAATAATAAATTACGCCTTAATCTCAAATAACTTATTTAATTCTTTTAAGGCCTAATTTATATCACTTCTTATTCAAAGATTTCAGTATGATTATATTTTTCAGCTATAGGTTGAAATAGGTTAAAATTTTGTTTTAAATTACAAGTAGTTGAGTACTTAAAATGGAAAAAGTAACTATTTATAAGAAAGGAAAGATAATTATTGACATTGATTGACGTGGCTGATTCAGTAGGAATAGGAAAATGCTCTGCTAAACTTTTGAATATAAACATTTTTTTGTTTTTGGGGTTATTTACTTTTAAAACACTTTTAAAGTCACTTCCTTGGCTCACAGTACAAAGACCTATTGCTCTAAAATTCTATAATCTCTAATGTAAAATCATTCATCTTTTATATTTTATTTTATAAGTGTATATTATCTTTTCAATTATTTATTAGAATATCAATATGTTAATTAGAAAATATGAATTAGTAAAAAGTCAAAAGAAAAATAAAAGAATTGACATCACAATCCCGAAAAGGAGTTCTTGATAAACTTTTAACAAACAATAAAATTCTATTTAGTGGTAACTGTTTTAGATTGATAGATGGTGAAATTTTGAAAAGATGTTATTTTAATCTTGAATGTTCGTAAAACTATAACCGTCACTATAATATTTAATGATTTAGACTTATTTTTTGAATTAAAATAGTTAAGAAATGTAGTTAAACCAGAAGATAATACTCTAATCGATATATTCAATCAGCTAATAGAGTTTGATTCTTTTAAAATGTCTATATTACTTATAAATAATTTTAATAGGTTCTGTAATAGTTGCTTTCGTTGAAAGAAATTATGTTAAAATAAAAATTAATAAGATCTTTGATTAACATTGTCAAGAAATATTAATTGGTTTACTATATTATTAGTTGTAAAAAGGAACTATTAAACGAAATCGATTATAAAAAATTAACTTTACATCTCAAAGTCTAGAAAATAAACTTCAAATTGAAGTTTCCTTTTAAAAAGATTAAGGCATCTCATTTAAGTTTGACTTTAGGCCATAAATTTACTTGAGTCGCCGTGACTATACTTACTTTGTAAGACAACATAAACGAGTTAAATTCATCTATTTTCCAAACCTCATCTTCCTAACATTTAATCGTACAGTCAAACATCTTTATAATTGTCATTTAGTATAACGATATTTCACTATAACGACCTGATTTTCTCCGAAACTGATTTTTCATGTTATATTTTACTTCTCTATAATAACATTCTACATATAACAGCAGCGACATTCATTATAGCGATACACTCTTTGTAAAATTACATCTCTAGAACAGTCATACTCAAATATTGTGTAATAATATTTTATAAAAAATATATTATGTATAAAAATAAAATATTAAAATATTTATGATAGCACATAATAAATTTCAAGTACGAATATTTAAAAGAAAAACAAATATATTTCTCATGGTAATCTGATTTAGTCTTGAAATTTTTTTAAATCACCTTTTTTTTAATTAAAACCATACAGCTAATAGTTGTTGGTATTTTATTCATGCTAACAAAATATTTGCACAAGCGATCCAGCAAAAAAACAAAATCAAATAAAAGGAAATCTAGCTTAATCTAGCTAAAGAAAAGAGTAAGGCTGGCCAGTGGGCCGGGTCAGCCCGGTCCCGGCCAGGTCCCGGCCAGGTCCCGCCCCGACACCGCCCCGATCCCGCCCCGACACCGCCCCGATCCCGCCTGAAATCCCCTTTGCACAAATAATCGTTGCACCAACGACCATTTTACATTTTGGCCATTGTGCAACGGCCATTTTTGGCCTCCCCCAACCCCCTATCCCCTTAATATTTATTTTTAACCCATAAGTTATTATATTTACACTTTAACCCAATTTTCCAACTATAAATATCTCATTTTTTCTTCATCTTTCTCACAAATCTTCCTACAATCTCTCAATCTATCTCTACAAGTCTACATTGTCTACTACATATTGAATTTTATTTATTCATTTTGGAGTGAAGTTGGCAACTAGCTTCAGGATCTTCCATCGAGCAAAGTTTCAATTTTCACCCTCTCGATTAAAGTTTCAATTTTCAACCTCTCGATTACACATCGACGTTACGTCGGCATTTGGTACATTCGTTCCTTCATTAAATTATTATTGTCTGTTTATTTTATTTAGCGCACTTAATTTCATTTACTTTATTTATTTATTAGTATAATTATAATAGAAGGATTTAAACGTATGCTTACGGGTAAGGGTAAGGGTCAGGCTTCTTCTAGTAGGGGCAACAAGGGCAAGAGTACTTCTTCTAGTCATCCTATTTCTAGACAGAATCCTATTCCTACACAGGATGATTTTATTGATACTGAGCATTTTCCTGCAATACCATTAGATTTAGACGAGGAGCTATTTTCTGGAACTCAAGAAGACTTTAATTTAGACGATGATCTAGATGATACACCCACTAATGTAGATGACAACACACCCATTAGTGAACCTTCAACTGAAATACCTCTTATTCCCCCTAGTATGAGACGAGGTCCAACAAAACGACCATTAAAATCAGATGCATGGACATTTTTTGATAGGGACGTAGAGAATCAAGTAGCTAGATGTAAAATTTGTAAAGATGTTTTAAAATTTAAAACTGGAAAAGGTCACGGTGGGACGGGGGGATTTAATGAGACACGTAGCAAGGGTTCATCTTGCTAGGCATGCCCAATACGAGGCTTCAAAACCGGGTGCGCAAAAGCCCGCTCCATCGGGACAAGGTTCACATACTGTTCCGGACCAAGTACAGGGTCAAATTAACCCCACGACGGGGGGGGGGGGGGAATTGTAGGCCCTAATTACAATAAACATAGAGATAGGGAAGCAATAGCAAAATTAATTGCTCTGGAGGGTTTGCCTTTTTCATTTCCTTCATCTCCTGGTTTTATTCATTACATTAGAGAAATGTATAATCCTGTTTTTAACGGTTTTTCTAGATCAACTGTTAAGAGAGATGTATTTAAATTTGCACATGAATATCAACAATATTTACGTTATTCATTATAGCATTTTAATGGCAAAGTGGCTATCACTTCTGATATAGGTCGTAGTACTAATGACCATTAACGGTAACCTGTCATTGGATAGATTATAAATGGTCTATGCAAAAACGTATCTTAGCGTATAGATATATAGATGATAGGCACACTGGTACTTTTATTGCAGAAAATATTTATCAAGTGTGCGATTATTACGGAATAACTAATAAAATTATGACTATTACATTAGATGACACTTCTTCTAACAATTATGCTATTACAATTTTTAAAAATAGTTTAACTCCATCTTTTCCATATCATTTTCATATAAAATGTGTGTTATATATATAACTTAGTTGTAAAGGATGGTCTATAAACTTTTTGAAGACATTCTTAGTAAAATACAATTTGCTATAAACTTTATTTTTAAAAATAATAGAATACAACGAAAAAAAGAATATAAAAAAACTTGTCACGATTGCCAACTACCTTATAGAAAATTCCAAAAGAAGTACCCACTAGGTGGAATTCTTTATACGAGCAACTATTTGTTTCCTATGACTATAGAAAACCTATAACTTTATTTTTTAACTCTCATAATCAAAATCCAGCTGATATGGTTGTAGATAGCGATTGAGGAAAAATTTCCGAACTTATTGTATTTCTAGATTAAATTTTTCAAGCAACAAAAGAATTTTCCGGTATATATTATCCTACTATTTCAACTATGTTGTTTTATATAGCTCTAATATTTTTATTGCTTAATGAATATATGGATAAACCAGCTTATAAGGCAGCTATTAAAAAATATTTATCAAAAAAAAAATAATTATTCCTATTCCCACTATTTATATTATTGGTGTTGTATTAAATCCGACTATTAAAACAGACGGTACTAAATCACTTATTGAAACTCTTTATGATTGTATAGCAGTACTACCACCTCTAAGTCCCAAAAATCCAAATAACTCACCACCTATTGAACAAACTAAAGAAGAAGTGTTGTCTAGCGTAGAAGACGAATGCAAAAAAGTATATAGGTTTTACCAACGAGAAAGTGCTAGCAACCTACCGGCTTCCATACCATCTTCTTCTTCTTCAACACAACCTCAATCTCTCCAAGCTTCCTATCTTTCCATTCCTTCCAAAAGACATGTTGTTTCTGTGTCTAGTATTGAAAGCCTCAGAAATAGAATGTGTGGTGGTAACACTACTAACCAAATTAGCGAGTTTGATCTTTTTGTTTTGCAGGGTTCAGTACCATACCAAGTAGTTTTCAATGAAGAAGGATGTGAAGACTTGCTGAAATACTGGAGAGGGAATGAGAAGACCTTTCCGACACTTTCAATGATGGCCCAAGATGTTTTGAACATTCAAGCGTCATCAACGGTGTCTGAAAGTTCTTTTTCTGCAGGCAGATATCAAATAGGAAAGCATAGATACTCATTAGCCAGAGACAGGTTGGAGATTGCAGTATTATTCAGAGATTGGATACGAGCGGAGCAGAGAAGGTGCGGTCAATCGGAGATCAACGAAGAAGAAGACGAAAACTACAACGACATCTTATCTGAAGGTGGTGGAAGCGACGTGGAGCAATTTGACCAACAAATACCAATTTCAACCAAAGAACCACAAGAAACTAGAATAGGTTTTTTTCAAAATGTAATTTTTTTAATTGCAATTTTACTATGTCATTTGCAACTTTTGAACAACACCACAAAGTTGCAATTTTGACAATTGTATTTGTATTACAAAAAAAATTATATGTCTATTAAATAATATAAGAGGCACAAACAGCCTTAGGATATTTTTATTACACTATCCTGTCCAATTATTGAGTTGTGTTATATATATGTTATTTTTTAAATTAAGTGCAAAAAAAAAGGAAAATCCCGCCCGCCCCTTTTCCGACGGGACTGGGACAGGACTTCGGCGAATCCCGCCTGTCCTGTCCCGACCCGATCCCGCCCCTCCCCCCGTCCCGCCCCGACTCGTCACGGCCCGTTGGCCACCCCTAGAAAAGAGGAAGAAAATAAAAGGATAGCAAAGCTTGTGGCAGAAGCAGAAGAAGCTCATAACAAGATGCTGAAGTTGCTATAATTCTGCTACTTTGGATTGATGCCACTATCAGTCACCTCAAGCTCTCACCAGGTGCTATGGTATCATATTCATGATGAACAAAGTCAAGCAGCAAACAGACAATATCTTCATATGTTATTTTCAATTCTGCAGATAGCTATGTTTTAATACTACCTATACAATCTTATTTATTTGTATATATTGTATTAATCAGTTATGAAAATCCTTCTAGCATAATGAATAGAAAATCAGTTAATACTACACACTAGATAGGATAACCTTAGCTAATTATACAATCATGATCCATTACTCAAGCTGCTATAGTCTTATGTAGTATTGTTGTTGATCAATCAGGCTCCCTATTCTTGAGAACTGAATATCTGAGATATGGTCTTGAACTCTTGTCACTATTCAGTATATTCCTTGTCTTTGTTGGCAATTCCTGAAAATCGTGTAATTGAATTGTACCTGCAAAATAAAAAATCATGTTAGCTAAAAAAAAAAGCAGCCAATGCATTGCCTTCTCTGAGAGTGTGAGCAAGCTGCACATGGCCCTTGTTTATCCATTGTTTAATCTGCCTAACTTCAATACTGATATTCCAAGGAATTTCTCAACTTCCCTTCAATATGTCAATCATAGTTAAAGAATCAGATTCTATGATCATAGGAACTAGGTGATTTGATATGCAATATCCAATTCCATTGTGAATAGCAGCAACTTCTACACATATGTTTGTTGTATCATGTAACCTTCTAGCACTAGCATACACCAGATCTCCCAAATAATTCCTAACACAAATTTTTTTTGCACTTAGTCTATGATTCCCCGTAGAAGTTCCATCAGTATTGCATTCAAATCAACTTTCATGAGGACTTCTCCAATATACTAGTTTGGTTCTAACTTGAGGTATGTATCCTTCCAGAAATTGAACAAGTAGAGGTCATTCATGAGGGACATCTTTCAACCATGAATATAAGATTTTAGCCAACTTATATAAGTTGTATTTTATCTCATATATGACCCTTGATCTGCTCATAGACTTGTCATGCATGACAGAGCTTCTTCTTCTCCACAATTGCCAACAAATAAAAATTGAAATTGCCTGATATATAGGTCGTAGTTTGGGAACACATTGATTATCCCACCATTTCACCATAGCTTGGGGTAGCTGTACTTAGGGACTTGTAATCCCTGCAGCTACAGTATAGTAATAGCAAATTCACATGTGAGGAAGAGATGTTGCACAGTTTCTTCTTATTGAGGGTTGTCACATCATCTGCATGTAGACACTATAGATATGTGCATTCTTTTTAGGACATCATCTACTAGTAATATGTATTTCCAAGATCTCCAGTAATAAAAAGGAAATTTTGAATGATACACATTTTCTTCATATTTTAGGGAAATATACAAAAGTCTGACCCTGCTGTCTTAATACATTCCATGCACTCTTCACTGAAAATTTGTCATTACCATTCAGTATCTACCAAGGATTGTCCTTATCTGCACTCTTCTCTCCAGTCCCTAGTTCTGATCTGATGTGCTCTAATATGTGAGGTGGAAAACAATCTCGCAGCTTCTGATAATTCCATCCATCAAGTGTCATGAAATAGTTTAATTCATCAATATTGTTCTGAGCTGGTAATACTTGATTAAGTGGACCTAGTCTAAACCAGTTATCCTACCAACTATTACATTCTCCACTTCTTGGCTCCCATAAAATATATTGATCAACATGATCCCTGGCCTCTAACATTCTTTTTCATATTTGGGACATCACTTCCACTGTACCTCAGTTGATTTGTGTTTCTTACAATACTTGTTTTAAATTAAGGTTGTCCATATTGTGTTTTATGTCCTGAACTTCCATCATAGTTTAGCAAAGAGTGCTTTGGATACATCATAAATTGATTTGAATCCCAGATCACCATCTTCTTTAGGCAGACAAACTTTCTCTCATGCAACCCAATGCTTACTCCTTCCTTCTTCCTTGTTAATCCAGAAGAACTTAGCAAAACTTTTGTGGAGTTCATTGAGTGTGTACTTAGTGGGACACAACTGACCACAAGTAGACATGAATACTTTGTAGTACATTTTTTATCAATACTGCATTCCCACCATATGAAAGAGGCTTTCCCTTCTAGGCTTGCAGCTTCTGCTTCACATTCTTTAAAATATCATTATAGTACACATTTTTCCTTCTATCATGGAAAATTGTATAGCCTAGATATTTCAAAGGGAACTGATCTCTCTGAAATTTCTATAAATGGACCTCGAGATCAGTGCCACCTATCACTGCACATTACAAACCCCACATGGAGACTACATGAAGGGTCAAACAATCAAATAAGAGTCTTTAGCTAAAAATGACAAGATGATTCATTACATCAGATACTAATTAAACAACCACTCATCCTCGAATGGAGAGAAACGAACAAAGGAAACATCCCGGAAGAAGTGAACAAGACAGGATATCTGCTCCACATATCATACTCGATTTCCCAAGTCGCCTCCTCGACAGCGCGATGCCTCCACTAAACCTTCACATAAGTTATCTCCTTCGATTTCAACTTACTTACTTGCCTGTCAAGAATAGCCACAGGCTTCTCCTCCAACTCTAAATTCTGATCAAGCAATATAAAGTTTCACTGGATGATATAAGACCATCGGCATGCTAGTTCTTCAGCATAGACACATGGAAAATTGGATGATCGTCGGACAGCCCTGGTGGCAGAGCCAACTCATATGCCACCTCCCCAACTATTTGAAGAATCTCAAATGATCCAATATACCTCGGACTCAACTTCTCTCTCTTGCTGAATCTCATCACACTCTGCATGGGTGAGCCCTTCAGAAGAATCTTGTCACCAACCATAAACCCCATGTCTCGGACCTTCCGGTCTACATACTCCTTCTACCTGCTCTGCGGTGCCAGGAGCTTGTCCTGGATCACCTTCACTCTCTCTAATAAATCCCTCAACAAATCAGTACCCCAAGGACTGACCTCGAACGTATCAAACTAACCAATGGGAGATTGACATCCCCTACCATACAAGGCCTCGAACGGTGCCATATCGATAGTGGAGTGATAATTGTTGGTGTATGCAAACTCTGCCAAATGTAAGAACTGGCCCCAATGACCACCAAAATAAATCACACAGGCTCGTAACATGTCTTTCAATACATGTATAGTCCGCTCAGACTTGAATTTCCATTCATAAAATCCATGAATGTTGCAGGGGCATTGGTAAGCCCAAATAATATCACCAAGAACACATAATGCCTATAACGAGTTTGGAAAACCATCTTAGGAATATCATTGGCCCGGATCTTCAGCTAGTGATACCTGAACCTCAAATCAATCTTCACAAATACAGAAGCACCTTGAAGCTGGTCGAACATGTCATCAATACATGGAATCAGATATTTGTTTCTGATAGTGACGTTGTTCAACTGTCTATAATCAATGCACATATGCATAGTTCCATCATTATTCTTTACGAACAAGACATGAGCACCCTATGGAGATACACTCGATCGAATAAAGCCTTTACTCAACAAATCCTAAAGCTACTCCTTCAATTCTGCCGGAGCCATATGGTATGGAGGAATAGAAATGGGTCGAGTATCCTACTCAAGATCAATATAGAAGTTGATGTCTCTGTCTGGAGGCATAGCCGGTAAATATAAAGAAAAGACCTCCGCAAACTCACTAACTACCAGAACAAATCAAGGGAAGAAGTCTCTACACTCGTATTCTGAATATAAGCAAGATAAGCCAAACAACCCCGGTCCACTAACTTCTTAGCCTGAATATAAGAAATCACCTTCCTAGGAGCAGGGCTGGGAGCATCTCTCCACTATAACCTCATAAGACCAAACATAAATAGCATTACCATCTTGGAATAGCATTCCAAAATCGTATGATGTGGTGATAACCAATCCAGACCTAAGATAACATCGAAATCCACCATATCTAAGATAACCAAGTCTACCCAAGTTTCATAACCCATGAAAGTAACTACACACACGCGATATACTCTATCTACAATCACAGAATCACCGACTGGTGTATACACATGAATAAGAACATCAAGCATATCACACCATATCTCCAATTTAGCAGTAAAATAGGCAGACAGATAAAAGAATGTCGACCCTGGATCAAGTAACACGGTAGCAGACCGATGATAGTCTGAGATAATACCTATGATGACTGCGTCGACCCTATCATGGAATGCGTAGCAGTGGGGGCATCCTATCTCAAATTGAGTACTCTACTAGCCAATATGCCCGAATAAGCTATATTTTTGCTCGATTGGAATCCACCACGACCAGACTGATGGCCACCATGACCCAAATAAAATCCTCCCCGACTACTCTAACTACCACCTCTGGCCGGCTGTGCTGGAGTCCTGGGTGTACGGGATGCACTCGATGTAAGTCTGGGACAATCCCTCTTGAAATGCCCAACCTCTACACTCAAAATAGGTTCTGGTTGCTAAAGGCTGACGAATAGAGATCGAAGAACCCGAACCACCATAGGTGGAATATCTAAACTGAGAACCCCTAGACGACTATCCCACACTATAACCATCAAAAATCTGTAGAGCTGCCTAAACCGGTCGACTGGGCTGCGACTACTGATATCTCATCTGATACCTATAACCACGGGAAGTAGAACCACTAAACGGACCAAATTGCCTCACCCTCTTATCGCGCTCATATCTAGACAATATATCTCTCACAAACTCCACCATCTGGGAATGCTCTACCACAGTCTCAAAAGAAGCTCTCGAAGCCACCAACTGCAATGTGGCCAACTAGAGCAGAATACATAATCCTCTAACAAAACATCTCACTCGCTTCCCCTCGGTAGGTAACAATGGTGTCGCATAATAGGATAAGGCATGGAATCAAGTCTCATACTGCGCCACTGAAGAATTTCCCTGGCTAATCTTCTTAAACTAATCACGCTTATGCAGTCGCAAGCTCAAAGACACATACTTCTCCAAGAAGACCCTATAGAACCTAACACATGTCAATGGAGGTATCTCCGTAGGTAAATAATAAACATACGCCTCCACCACTGCTTGGAATCTCCCAGAAGTTGAAGGTCCACAAAACTAACTCCATACGTCTAAACAATACCCAGAGTATGCAACCTCTCGTGGCTGCTCACGATGAACTCATATGCGTTCTCCTCAGGATGACCATATAACACTGTAGACTTCATGCTCGAAAAGTGCTCTCAAATATTTCGCTCATCGCGGGTCATAACTGTCTCTCTAATAGGCCGAAGACCAAACTCCAGAGCATGAACCTCATCTATACGGGGCACTGACATTGCCGCAGGCTGAATATCGAGTGTAAGAAACCTGGGGGTTTGAGTCTGCCATCTCCCGTACGAGTCTGAGAACCACCCGAAGTAGTAAAATATGCGCCTATCTGAGAAAAACCATCAAGAACACTCAATAACCTGACCAACGTGTCCTATAGAACCGGAGTAGCAATAAATCTAGGTTGATCCTGGGCTAGTCCTATCTCCTCCTCTAGAATATAATCTTGAGGCTCAACATAAGGCTCTGAGGACTCTGATATAGCACAAACATGTCCGACTCTCTATGCTTCACTCCAAATTGGTGTTGTTGCTCTAGCTCAACCCCGGCCCCGAGCGCATGCTCCACCATGACCACGCATGGCTGGTGATGGTATATGTGCCTCCTCTCTCGCCATATTGGCACAAGTCCTCACCATGTGTGAAAGAATAAAAACTAAGGTCAGATACCAATTTGATTCAACTTATCACGAGAGAAATGAAGAAAGTGAAATTTCCTAAATTTCCCATAGCCTCCTAAAGATAAGTACGTACGTCTCCGCACCGATATGCGAGACTCTACTAGACATTGATCTTGTACTTAAGATCATTTAACATAGGTCTCTGATACTAACTTTTTTATGACTCCTTTTCATGAATCGTGGTTGAACCTACATAATCCTGCCATGTAGGCGAACCACTCCCATTTCCATTAAATATGATATGATATAAATAAAGCAGAATAAACATAAGTACTACAAAAGTAGTTTGATAATATAATGCGGAAGAAAATGATAAGTCTGATACATCCAAAATAATCCTCAAGTGATCTGGTCTGTACATACAAGAGCTCTAACAAAATGATAAAAGTCTGAAAGTCATGGGCATTAAATGCCAAACAAATACATAAGCTGAAAGTCTGAAAACATGTCTCTAGAATAGAAGTAAAGACAGTAAATGAGATAGAGCAATCCAGGGCATGTTGGGGAAGGCATCCTTACCCTGATGGTTGGGGATCAACCGCTCAAACTCAGCCACGCGGTCTTGAGCTGAAAGTCTGAAAAAATATATAGGATACCTGAATAGTACTTCCTCCCAAGTGGAATCGACTCCGTTGGAGCGAACCCACTGTGGCTGACAAAACCCCCATTCAGGCGGTATCACTTGACACCATGCCTCAGTGCCATGATGAGCTCGACTCCACAGGAGCAGACTCGCCCCAACGGAAAGACCCTCCGCCAAGGTGGAAATCTATAATTTCTAAACTACCACTTCGGTGAGCCAACCTGATACAAGAAAGGGTCCGAACTTAGCTTCTCAATGTAAGTTGTTAAACAAAGGACCGAAGGTGTTAAAGGTTGGTCATCGACCAATGGTTAAGGGCCGAGAATTGCATGGGCTTTGGGGCGGATTAGGAACCATTACTTAATTATTGTAGGAGACAACCTTTTATTCGGCCTTTGTGTTGGTCTTGGCCGAGATCATGCCTTTATTTTATTGTCTTTAAAGTCTAGACTAGTTACTAGTAGTCTTAGGACATATTAAAACTATGTAATAACCCTTAGTTTCCCTTAGGACACAATCAATGCCTTGTAAGGGAATGAGTAAGACTAGAAAGGTGACTTGGCCGAAAGTACACAATGGCAAGGACATGTGATGACTTGGCCGACAAAGTGGCAATGACAAGAGACTTCCAAGAATACAAGTCAAGAGCCAACTAGAGGAAGTCAAGCTCGGCCTAGGGGATAGGAAGAGTTGGTCGAGAACTACTCTCTTGTGCACGGAATGGAAGCTTCCAAACTATTTCTAAGAAGATGAGATTCTTGAGAAGACAAATTCATGCATTCTTCTACTTGGGTGCCACAACAAGGGGGTGAAGGAGTTTGAGTTCATCTTTGTCTCCAAGAAAAGACAAACCCTTTCCCATTATTCTCACCATGGCCGAGAACCTCCTTGGGGGAAAAAAGGTCGAACCTATCCCCACTTGTTCCCATTCGACCGAGATGGTCTTTGTGTATTTTGTGTCCTTTGGTTTATCTTCTAGAAAGGTCCCTATGCTACTATAAATAGGACCCTTAGGATGTTGTAAATAGACATGTTGAATATTGAGTGAAATATAAACTTGAGTGTTTTCAACTTGTGTGTTGATTACATCAATCGGTCCTTGTGTGGATCACAGTTCTTGTGTGAACCACCCTCCCTTCGGTGTAAGCTTGGTTAAGACTTATGTGACTTAGCTAAGCCTAAGCTTAAGGAACCCCCTTGGTTGCAAGTGAACGTTGGAACTTGTGTGATCCAACCTAACCTAAGCCTAGGGTCTATCTTAAGGTTTCCGGCCACCCTTACTTGGTTTGTATTCGGGATTGTACTTAGCAACCCCGATCAAGTCCTTGTGAAATTGGTCACCTTCATCTTTGTCTCGACTCGGGCATTAAAACCCCCGTGTCCATATCCTTGACATAACAATCGTACCTCACTTAAACAATAACAACCGAACCAAACACTTAACTAAATCAAACCTCCAACACTTGGTGTGTACTCGGACTTGCACTTCGCATTCTATGTTCATCCCTTATCCAACCCACCTCAATCCTTTCACCACCACGTCCTAAACCACCTTCCTAACATCCACTATAAAGGTCACTACCCGAGACCATATGTATCCAACCGTCAAATCCTTTAAATAAAAAATAGTCCACCAAAACCAACCGTGCCGAGACCTCACTGTTTTGCTTCATTTACGTGGCCTTGCCACCACCAAACCACCAAGTTCCGATCATGACTCTGACCCTCAACACACCCGTGACAACTCCACAAAATGCCTAATCCCAATTCCAAACACAACTACCCGAAACAGCCACCAAACACCACACTGCCCGGCTAAGTCGAGAACCCGAAACCCCCTACTTTGGCATCCAATTTTGGGTAAACTCGAATATAACCAAGACCCGACCCACTTACCCACCAACGCCCATCCTTACTTGCATCACAATTTCTCACCGAGGCAGACACGCCAGAGCGTAAACTAGTGCCGCCGAAGCAGACACCAGATCATGGAAAGCAGTCATAAACTTCTACCAAACACCCAAAACACTCCTGAGACCCCCGGACACGAAACAAACATGCTCGTCTATGGTAAACAGTGCTACAAACTCGCTCGTACCCTCAGATTTTGCAAAGAACCGAGCTAAGGCATACTTTTCTAAAGAATCATTAGGGAAAACCAAATATCCAAATTTTACAAATAAATCCACAAAACACATCCATTTGCCTCGGAAAGTGAACCAATGACTCGACTAAGTCATAAATGACCCTCCAGAACTGCCGGAAACAATGGAACTCAGAGACAAACCCATCTAGCCAAAAGTCAACTTTGAGTCAAACTAACCAACTCTAAGTTTCTAGACTGTGTTTTTCATCCGAAATTCCTATAAATGAATATCGAGATCCATGATCACAATTATTCCAATGCAAGCCAAATCAATGAAATGAAGGGATGACCATTAAGGTTACCTAAAGCTGCATAGAAGCACCACATCAGAATTGTTACACTCGATGGCTATCCTTCCTCTCGAATAGTTAAGCAACACCACATCGGGGTCATTTACCTAAATGGCCACTCTTCCTCCCAGGTGGGTAGGCAAACCACACCGAGGCTATTAGCCTTTGGTGGCCACACTTCCTCCCGAATGGCTAGGAAAACCACACCATGATCTATAGTGAATACCCTTACTCCCGAGTAGCTAGGCCAAACACAAACAATAGAATCATGACAACATAATCGAATCAATTATTATGAATTATATTCATCATCCCGTTATTAGGGTACATCAAATCATTTATGGGTTTAGAAATTAAGTTCAAGTCATTAAATATGATTCAAGTTCAATAACCCGTTCATAATGCAAAATACATGAAATACCCAAGTTTCTAAAAATCAAGTTCAATGTGTCCCTTATCGGGATAAATCATATTCAAAGTTTATAGCTTTATACACAAGTTTCAATAACCCTTTGATAGGAGAAATCAAGAATACATATAAAGATTATAATACACCTAAGGTTACATGAGGGCTTGTACCTCACGCACATGAAACCTTGCCCAACCAATTTTAAAGGTTGAAAAGTATGTTAAAAAAAAGAGACATACCTCTAATCCCGCTAAAATTCTACCAAACGGAATATTAAAGGTTCAACAATCACTATACAATGGATTAAGATGAGAAAGATTAGAACTTTAATCGTTTCTACGAGCTTTCCTTAATTTTTGAAAACTAAGGATTTTTAAGCCTTAAAAACTTGTTCTTGAACCTCATATGAATCACTCGTAGATTATAATCGTGTAGTATAATCTATAATAGCCTAAAAGTCATCAATGAAATTAGGAAAACCGATGTTCATACCTTTTAGACGAAGTTCTACTCGTTCATCCTTCTCCTCTCTTGAGTTTTCCAGAATCTAGGGTTTGGAGAGATGAATTAAGGTTAATTTGATGTTATATTAATGTAATAATGATGGGAATTGACCAAGAACTTACCTTAGATATTTTGGGAAAGCCTTAAGGTTGTCTTCTCTCAAAACGTTGTTCAAAACGAAGTGGGGATGAGTTAGGCTTTTAAAAATGTCATCCCACCATGCACAATCGTGCAGGTAGAAGGCCCAAACATGCAGTGATTGCTCACCAAGGATAGTACATTGCCTCGTGTGCGCGATCGCGCATCGGATCATGCAAACTATATAGTGCCCAGTAAAATAGGCATTACGCCTAGAAAAGAGCTCTAATTGAGTTCCATAATATATAGTTGGAAAGGTATTTCAAAGACCTACAACTTTCATATTATTTGTGTTCTCAAATTCCCAACTCAACTACCCGAACACTGGACATAAGTACAATGTACCTCATACTTAGACGAATTTAAGAGCTCTTACGAATTTCACTATTTGGTTTGACTTCAAAATGACTATCTATCACCCAAATTCATCCTGAAGGGATTCATATAACTAAAACATGACATGTCAATACTCGTTTAATTCATTCACACCTAACCTGGATTTACGGAATGTTACATTAACTCTCTGTCAGGATCATTCGTCCCTGAATGAAGGTCATGGCTTAAGATTTTTCATTGAACCTCAAATATTTAGAATTCCTAGAGTTCTTTAGCAAAGTAAGCTATCCTCAAGGACAACATACGACTAACCACATAACGATTATATCATTCAAGCCTAAACACAAGAGTGAGTGATTTATACCTCTAATCTGAACTTTCGCAGGAATTAAATAACCGAAAGGTTCAACACATACCTGTAATAGGGAATAAGTAAGGGTATTTATTCTTCATGTCCTCCTTAGCTTCCCAAGTTTCTTCTTCGGTATTATGATTACGCCATAGGACTTTAACCGAAGCTACATCTTTTCTTCTCAATCTCATAACTTGTCGATCTAAGATTTGCACAGGTTTTTCTTCATAAGACAACCCCTTGTTGATTTCAATCTCTTCATGATTCAAGACATGAGAAGGATCAGGTTTATACAATCTCAACAATGAAATGTGAAACACATGATACACTATAGCCATCTCCGATGATAACTTTAATTCATAAGTCACCTTCCCGATTTTTCTCATAATTTTTCCAATAAAATGAGGGCTTAGCTTACCCTTTCTACCAAGCTGCATTACTCTCTTCATTAGTGACACTTTCAAGAGCACTTTGTCACCCACAGAAAACTCTAGCTCGCGATGCCTCATATATGTATAAGACTTATGTCGACTCTGAGTTGTCTTGAGTCTTTGCACAATAAGGTTCACCTTCTCGATTGCTTCGTGAACCAATTCAGGACCCAATATCTCTACTTCGGTAGGTTCAAACTACCCAATTCACCGTCTACAACGCCTCTCATAAAGAGCTTCATAATGAGCTATTTAAATACTCGCTTGATAACTGTTATTATAAGCAAACTCCACAAGAGGTAGATGTGCATCCTAATTACCTCCAAAGTCAATAGCATAAGCTCTTAACATGTCTTCAAGAGTTCGTATAGTTCTCTCTGCCTACCTATCCGTCTGAGGATTGAAGGCAGTGCTCAAGTTTACACGAGTTCCTAAATCTTCTTGGAATGATTTTAAAAAATAAGCAGTGAATTACGTACCTCTATCAGATATGATGGATGTCCGAATCCCTGCAATCTAACTATCTCCTTCAAATATAACTTGGTGCAATGGGTTGTGGTATCCGTTGTTTTCACAGGAAGAAAATGAGCAGACTTGGTGAGTCTATCCACGATTATCCAAATAGAATCAAACTTGGCTCTTGTGCAGGGTAAAACCACGACAAAGTCCATATTAATCATCTCCCACTTCCACTGGGGAATCTCGATATTTTGAGCTAAGCCACCAGGCCTTTAATGCTCAACCTTCACTTGCTGACAGTTCAAACACTTAGCAACAAAGTTAGAGATATCTACCTTCATGCTCTTCCACCAATAATTCTTGTCAAAGACCATCAATAACAGGGATGCCACAAGCGCCCTTGCAACCTCAGGACATTACTATCGGCGTCAATGGTGAATGAAGTGGAATCACCATTTTTTACCCTATCTCGCAGCTTTACCAAAAGTTCATCCACACATTATTTTGACTTAATTATCTCCAAAACATCATATCACTCTTGAGTAATTTCCACTAACTCTCTATTCTCTGTTTCGTTGAGTCGGACCCCAAGACTAGCAAGTCTTCAAATTTCTCTGCCCATCAGCATCTCCTGTGCACACAAATAGGCTAAAGTGCCCATAGACTTTTTGCTCAAAGCGTCAGCAACAACATTCGCCTTATCGGGATGATATAAGATGTTCAAGTAATAATTTTTCAACAACTCTAACTATCTCCTCTACCTGAGATTCAACTCTCATTGCTTGAAGATATATTGCAAGATCTTGTGATCCGTGAAGATATCACAGTGTTCTCCATATAAGTAGTGACGCCAAATATTCAAAGCGAAAACCACTGTAGCCAACTCCAAATCATACGTCGGGTAATTCTTCTCGTGATTCTTCAACTATAGTGAAGCGTAAGCAATCACCTTGCTATTTTGCATTAATACACAACCCAAACCAATTCTGGAAGCATCATAATAGACCACATAGCCACCAGACCCTGAAGGTAGAGTTAAAATAGGAGCTGAAGTCAATCTCACCTAAGTTCTTGAAAACTTATTTCACAGGTTTCAGACTATTGAAACTTAGCAGCCTTCTGCGTTAATTTCGTTAGTAGTGACGCTATAGATGAGAAACCTCCACAAACTTTTGGTAGTAACTTGCTAAACCCAAGAAGCTACGAATTCTATCGCTCTCGTAATCTTCGGCCAATTGTTAACCACTTCGATCTTTTGAGGATCAACCTTGATACCTTCACTAGATACTACATGCCCCAAGAATGCCATAGAGTTAAGCCAAAACTCACACTTGGAAAAGTTCGCGTAAGCTCATTCTCCTTAAGCGTTTGCAATGTTATCATCGAGTGACTTGCATGCTCTTCTCGACTCTTTGAATACACCAAAATATCGTCAATGAAGACAATAATGAAATGATCAAGAAAATGTTTAAACCCACTATTCATCAAGTCCATAAAACGCAGCAGGTGCATTAGTCAGACTAAAAAACATCACCAAAAATTCAAAGTGTCCATAATGAGTACGAAAAGCCATTTTTGAAATATCCTGCTCCTTTATTTTCAACTGATGGTAACTAGACCTTAGGTCAATCTTTGAAAAGAAATTAGCACCCTGAAGCTGGTCGAACAAGTCATCTATTCTAGGTAAAGGGTACTTATTCTTGATGGTCACCTTATTAAGTTGACGAAAATCAACACACATTCTAAGAGAATTGTCCTTCTTTTTGACAAACAGAATTGGAGCACCCCAAGGTGAGGTACTTGGTCGTATAAAACCCTTATCCAAAAAGTCCTTCAACTGATCCTTTAATTCTCATAGCTCTGTCGGAGCCATATGATAAAACATAATAGAGATTGGGTAAGTATCATGAATAACATCTATACCAAAGTCGATGACTCTATCGGGTGGGACACCCGGAAGATCTTTGGGAAACACTTCTGGAAATTCGTGAACATATTAAAATTTGGGCACTACGACTTGAGTATCATTGACAACACTAGATGGTAAATATTCCCCTTCGAGATCATCTTATGAGCCTTAATATAGGAAATAAATCTACCTCGGGGCTTAGTAATTTCACCCTTCCACACCATAACAGATTCATTAGGAAATTCGAAACAAACAAACTTATGTCGACAATCCACATTAGCATAGTATGCGGATAGCCAATCCATCCCCATAATCACAATTAAAGTCTACCATTTCTAATTCGAACAGATCAACAATAGTCTCACGACCCATGACCACGACTACACAGTCTTTATGGACTCTAGATGCAATAATATAAACACCAACAGGAGTATTCATAGAAAAAGGTTCGAGTAGTTGTTCGGGTTCCACACCAAAATCAAGAGCAAAGTATGGAGTCACATAAGAAAGATTTGAACCGGGATCGATCAATGAATATGCATCAAAAGAGCAAATAGTGAGTATACCTATGACTATAGAATCGGAGGCTTCAACTGCCTCCCTACGAGCTAAACCATAAAGTTGAGCCTGTCCCCTATTAACGGTGTTAGCAACCGCCTTACTAGTGTCATTACCACGAGAATTAGAAGTGTTGTTTGAATTACCTGCATGTGGATTTTTTACAAAAACAGAAGCAAATAAATTATTTCTCTGGCCAGAGGAGTTAGCCATATTACTCTGCCTCATTCTACACTCTCTCTGAACATGACCTCTTATACCACAATAATGGAAAATACGATCCTCCCATCCAGACGAATGTTGATTTCCACTCTGAGAATACTTGTTCCGATTGTTGTTTCTCTATCCTTGTATACTATATGGGACACTAGCATTACCCTGAGCAGCAGACTGTGCAGACATAGAATACCCTTTTCGCTTTCCTCCATTATGCGCACCATTGAAACCATCCGTTGATTGGGCCTTTTTATTCTATTCCCTTTCAAATATTTCCTCCCTCCTCCAATTTTCTTATTGTTCAGTCAACCCAACCAAGGATGAAAATGTGCAAGTAGGAGACATAGCAGCAGTAACACATACAAACTTAATATGTGGCACCAATCCACACACAAATCGGGTCAACTTGTGCTTTTCCGTTGGAATCATATACATTACATACCTTGCCAAACGAGTGGACTTGAAACTATATTCACGAACAGGCATAGAACCCTGCTCAACTTTCTCAAATTTGGTAGCCATAGCAAACCACTCTTCATCATAGATAAACCTCTCCATAAATGTCCCCTCGAACTCAGGCCAAGTAGGATTTGGAGCATCGATACCTCGTTCAGACTCCCACATCTCGAACCAAATATGAGCAACATCCTTCAGCTGATAAGCTGCAAACTATACAGCTTTAAAACCATGGATATTTATAGCCCTAAGATCCTTAAAAGTCTCATCCATAAAGTACTGAGGATCATCTTCTTCTTTCGAACCAAAGAACTTGGGCGAATTCAGCCCAAAAAAATGCTTAAGTCCTCCTCCTCCATTAAGTGTCGGATCCGCACCCCCACGTTGTTGTTGGGACGCCACCAGAGTGGTAAGCATCTAGATCACAACGTACATCAATCCGATATCAGTTGCACCTTCAGCAGGGGCTGTATAAACAGATGGAGCATGAGGTAGTGTTTGATTTCCATTTTCATGCTTAGCCTCAGCATTGACCTCGGTAGCGGCGTGCTGATGGGTTATCCGCCAACTGATGCATCAGAAGAACCATTACTTCCTTGGTTAGCAGCTCTAGCACGAGTTAAGGCTATTTCTGCGAGGCACGAATTTAACGAATATGTTAGAACCATCCTAAAGAAAATCAAGCTCTATAGCACAATATAGAATCAAGAAGAGTGAGAAACACCTAAAAATGTCCCGGTAGTTATACCTTCATACATGTGCCAGTCTGCATAAAGAAGACTCCACTAGACACAGCTCCACACACAATCCTAGGACACTTCTAAATCTATGCTCTGATATCAAGCTTGTCACGCCCCAAACTCGACCCTAGATGTAACAGGCATCCGATGCTATGAACAACACCGAAAGCACCTTATGAATTAATATTATCAATTTCCTACTTAGTCTTTTAGTAATTATTTCAATTAAATTATAACTAAGTAAAGATCATGGTCACAATTTATGAAATAAAATCAGCCAAAGTCTAATAAATAAGTTATCAAAACATAGCAACACCCATGAGAGTCGAATAACGACTTCAACTGAATACCCACAAAATAACGTCTATCTATGGAGCTTCTAAGATGATAAAAGGAAATAGTCTAATTTTAGGACGCATCTCGAAAACTAATGCTAATAAAATAAATATAGAATGGTGCCCCATGAACGATAATGTGGGCTCACCGAATAGTCTTGAAAAATCAAGTTCTCCTAAATCGTAGGCGTATCACGAACCTACACTTCTTTGTTATCTGACACACCATAAAAAATAATAATGGTATGCCTGAGTACTAGGTACTTAGTGAGTGCCTTCGGGATAATAAATAATATAAAGTAATATTAAATTAAGTAATAAAATAATGTAAGTAAGACAGTTCGAAATCCAGAGATAAAACAACTTACCAAACTTAGAGAAACCATTAGTAAAACCCATTAAGAGCAAATTAACTCACTTTCAATCTATTATGCCATTTCTCAAGATTAAGTTCCATTTGGGAACTTAAGATCAACATCAAGTCACTCACGAACAATCACAATTATGCCAATGCAAGAAGCACCACATCGGGGTTGTCACCCTCGATGACTATCCTTCCTCCCGAATAGCTAGGAAAAATCACATGGTGGTCATGAACTCTTGATGGCCACTCTTCCTCCCGAGTGGCTAGGCAAACCACACTGAGGCTACCGGCCTTCGGTGGCCACTCTTTCTCCCGAATGGCTAGGAAAACCACACTAGGATCCATAGTGGCTACCCTTCGTCCCAAGTAGCTAGGTCAAACACAGACAATAGAATCATGAAAAAATAGCCAAATCACAATCATAACATAGAAGCTTATGGATTATGTTCATCATCCTGTTATTAGGGTACATCAAATCATTTATGGATTTAGAAATCAAGTTCAAGTCATTAAATAAGTTTCAAGTTCAACAACCCGTTCATAATGCAAAACACATGAAATACCCAAGCTTTCAAAAATCAAGTTCAATGCATCCCTTATCGAAGTAAATCACGTTCAAAGTTTATAGCTTTATACACAAGTTTCAATAACCATTTGATAGGAGAAATCATGAATACACATAAAGATTATAATACACTTAAGGCTCCATGAGGGCTTGTACCTCACGCACATGAAACCTTGCCCAAAAACCAATTTTAAAGGTTGAAAAGTATGTTAAAAAGAGACATACTTTTAATCCTGCTAAAATGCTACCAAACAGAATATCCAAGGTTCAACAATCACTCTACAATGAATTTAGATTAGAAATATTAGAACCTTAATCGTTTCTACGAGCTTTCCTTAATTTAAAAAAATTAGGGCTTTTCTAAGCCTTAAAAACTTATTCTTGAACCTCATATGAATCACTCGTAGTTATAATCGTGTAGTATAATTTATACTAGCCTAAAAGTCATCAACGAAATAAGAGAAACCGATGTTCATACCTTTTAGATGAGTTCTACTCGTTCCTCCTTCTCCTCTCTTGAGTTTTCAATAATCTAGGGTTTGGAGAGATGAACGAACATTAATTTGGTGTTATATTGATGTAATAATGATGCAAATTGACAAAGAACTTACCTTAGATGTTTTGGGAAAGTCTTAGGGTTGTTTTCTCTCAAAAAGTTCTCCAAAACGAAGTGGGGATGAGTTATAACGAAGTTAGACTTTTTAAAACGTTGCCCCACCGTGCGCGATCTTGTAGCTGGAAGGCCCAACCGTGCAATGCCTCCTGTGCACGGTCGCGCACCGGAGGCCTGATCGTGCACCGGATTGTGCCTAATGAAACTACCTGAAAACTGGGCATAAGTGCCACGTATCTCAGACTTAGATGAATTTAAGAGCTCTTACGAACTTCACTAATTGGTTTGACTTCAAAACGACTGTGTATCACCCGAATTCGTTCCAAAGGGATTCACATAACTAAAATATGACACGTCGACACTCATTTAATTCATTCACACCCAACTCGGATTTATGAAATGTTACAAGAATTATATTTTTCTTTCGGGAAAAGTAAAAACATGTATGGTAATACTTTAAACGATGCTAATTTTCATTAAATGGGGGTCGTAACCCTGCTGTCCCTTTAAAAAAAATTAGCACAATTACCCGATTTTCCCTCATTTTTTTTGTCAGACCCATTTAGAACTCTGCGACTCTCTCGTTCTCTCGCTCTAAAATTTCCCCAAATCTCACTTATTTCTTCAACATCGATGTAGAAAATGTTGATTTCTTCAGGTTTCTACTGATCTAAGGTCTACTTCTTCCTTATTCTTTGATTTTTCTCTTCATATTGTAATTTACGTTTTCTTTCATCTTGCATGTGAGTTTCTCTGCTTATTTGTGTTTTTTTCTCTACTAAAATTAACATGAAATTTTGTTTCTCTGTCTCTTTGCCTTTTGTAGGTCACCGTGTTGGTTGGTGGAAAGGTCGGAAATCGGTATCCTGGCGGCGGTTATGAGGTATGCGTTTTCATGTTTTTAATGTATTTCTGTTAGTTTAGCATTTACGGATTTTTGTTAGATCTAGCTGGTTTTTCTTCGATCTAGGGTTTTTGCCTCTATGGTTAATCAAATGTGTGTTTCAGAAACTATGAGTTCTTAAAATAATTAAAATTGCAAAACGCAAGTACTAATATAAGATGATCATATTAATCTTTTTCCAATTTTGTTATATGATTGTTTGCAGTTCTACAAGGACCTTCCATATAAGTTTGTTGAACCAAAAAAGAATGTTTTGCTTGATATTTTTCTTCATTGTTTCATCAAATGGGATGAAGTTTCTACACTGTTAGCACTAAAGTCCAGTCCTGAAAAATTATATCGCTAGAAATAGTTGACTGAAGCTAAGTGATCATCAGTTAGAATTTTGTTGTGTTTCTTATCATTAATTATATTTTATTTTAATTTTTTCGTAGACAAATGTCGCAGCTAGCGGACCTTGGACTTGAGAAGATCAACTGGTGATTGACAATCATTAAAGTTGCTTGCAATTGTATTATCATTCAGTGTGGTAGTTGATCCTTTACGATTTATGGTTGGAGTGGATGTTGGGTTCAACGTTGGTATTTGAGACTAATACTAAAAAATATAGATGTTACTTGATTTTAGTTGCTTTATTATATAAATATATTAGAAATGTCACATTAATTAGTTTTGGAGTAACAATTTGGAAAAAAAAATTATTAACGAATAGTGAGGTTATAACTGTCGTTACATAAATAATAATCTATATAGAATAGGAGAGGCAAATGAATGATAGGATGACAAGTTTGGTTACCACATAAATTAAAATTTTAAAATAAAAAATATAAAAAAAATGCAATATTTAAAAAAACTACAAGGTGCAGATTACTCAGCAAAATAAAATATTTTAAAACTGCAAGGGCAAAAAAAAACTAATTAACTAAATAAGTACTCCCGTTACTCCAATTAAATAAATCGTGTAGCTACTTTCACAGCATTCAGTTATTAGTTTTAATATTTGAATTGAAAAATAAAAAAATTGAATGATAAAAAACTGGCCATTTCAATTAAGCTAAGTAAGAGAAACAAAAAAGAAAAGGATATTCCAAGTTCTTGATTCAACCCCACCCACGTCCTAACTTCCCCATTTCCACATCTGTCTCAATTGTTTCTGTTCTCATCTACTAATGCTTAATTCGGATGACAGATTTAATATTTACTGGTAAGTAGTATCTCTCTATCTCGTGCGAGCTATTGATCAAATTTTACATTGATGATTAACTTCAATAAGAAAGTTTAGAATACTTTTTCTTTCAAGGGATTTGAGACCCCCCTTTTTGTCTGATAAGTAGATTTATTATTTTTTCTTTCACGAGATGTACCTGCGGCGCACAAGATGCATGTGCGTGTAAGGGCGCACATGGGATGCACGTGAGTGCAAGGGCGCGCACGGGATACACGTTCGCGCCCAGTACACGACATGCACGTATGATGCACGAGATGCACTTGTGTTGCATGTCGAAACTAGTTTTATTGAATATATTTGAGATCTATTTTTAAAAATTGGGTTTAGACCACCAATTTCATTGAGCCGCCTCTGTTTGCCGCCGTTTACATAAACATTGTGGGTATATAATGAAGTCTCTAATCAATGATATACTACAGTTTTTGTTTACCTGTTTCCCCTAGTTGACTTTATTATAATTTATTCAATTTCATGACTAAGAAATTGCAATAACTGCTATTGTCTTACTTAAGCTTAAATGCACGTTTGAAAATATGAAAGAAATGAGTTTCAGTTGTATATAAGAGAAAATGTGTTCGCCCAAAGTTATAGGGGAATTATGTTGTATTGAGGTCCTCTTTATGTTTATCAAAGTCTTTTTTACATCGGATTAATAAAAGGTTTAGAACTCTTATATTTATTTTATGCAAACTATCATCTTATTGAATTATTTCACAAGTATTTACTTTGTGGTTATCAATGGATACTCCTATATTATAGTAGGGTAGTGGACAATTAGGATACTAATACTAAATGAGAAAAAATAACTAAAATTTTGTAATAGAAAAAATAATGTATAAAAAGGTAGGGGTGGACAAAACATCCATAGAACCGAAAAAACCGAACCGAACCGAAATTCGGTTCGGTTTTTTCTCAGTTTTTTTTTTAAACAAACCGAACCGAATAAGGATTTAGTGATTCGGTTCGGTTTTTAAATTTTGGATACGAACCGAATCGAAAAAACCGAATTAAATATATAATTTTTCTTATTTTTTATTTTAGACTACTACTATCTCTTGAATCATAGCCATTGAAGTCAATCTATGAAGCTTTTATGGAAGTCGAATGCGGCATGAACTTGATTAACATATCATAGAAGCATTGACATAAAATGTAGGGAGAAAAAGTAGTTGTAAATTGGTGAAACTTTAAATGGTCATAACTCTGCGCTCCGATGTCCGTTTTTCCAATCAATTTGTGTTTTCCCCCTAATCGGTTTTTAATTTTCTTTTTTCTTTAGTTAACATCTCACAATATACAATAAATTTCAACGTCGAAATTTCATGGTAGTGTAGGTGTGAATGTCAATTTCAGTTTTGGAAATTCAATTTTTTTAAAAAATAAAAAATTCCTCGACCCTACCCGACCCGGCCCACTAGAAAAAACCGATATAATCCGATACGTTCGGCGATATAAACCGAATATATCGGTTCTTTTTTAAAAAAAAGTTGTATTCGATATTTTTTTTAAAAATCAATTTTTATTCGATTCATATTTTTCGGATACAAAACCGAACCGAAATACGTCCACACCTATAAAAAGGATAACAGATACGAAGTTGGAGCTCGAGGAACATGGCGGATGACAGCTTCCAGATCCAGCTACTATTTTCATTTTGTTAAAGATTTCTCTTTTGTAGCTTTACTTTCTTATTTTGGACATCTGCAGTTGCTTTTATTTTTTGATTTCATTAATAAAATCCACCACTAAGCTTAAGCAAGCTTAGTGGCAATTTGATTTTAAAAAAAGGTAGTGTCAGAATAATTATACTAAATTAATTTGAAACTAAAATAAATAACTAAATAATACTCAAATATCAAGATTAAATAATACAGAAAACAAATATTAAGACCAAGCTCACACTCCGACATACCACTGCAAGAGAAAAAAACACTATGGCTTTAGATCAATACCTTTCATCAATCAAACGGCTGGGTAAAGGACAAGATCTCAAATCTGAGAGGCTAACAACCGACAACCTTTTGCCGCCTTATCTCTGCTGGCCGGAAATCGCGGCCAACAACCTCCATTCACCTTCAAATTATACAAATCGAATCACCTCCTTCTTTTCTATCAAGATCCATAACCCAAAACGCACTCCATTTCCACAAATTTCAAAATATTCGAAATCCCTAGTTTCTTCCTTCTCAAATTTGTGAAGTTATGATCATTTCCACCCCAAAAAACCTACATAAATGGATAGATTTTGGACAAATCTTTCATTTGGCATCGGTTTCAGTACGAACTCCGGCAATCGATTTTTCCGGCTCTGATTTTTCAATTTCAGTTTTGCTCTCGTGTTCTCTTGCGATGAAGCTCTGGCAACGATTTCACCTACTTCTCAATGCTTCTGTCAGTTGTATTCAGTCAACATTCAAACTACATAAAAAATGAGTTGGAAAGTGTGGGCTTTGTCTAGCTCGGGTGTTGCAGCTCTGGCAAGCATATATTGGGATATAAGGATAGACTAGACTAGTCTTCTTCAAAGCAGGTCAAGAAATATTCATCTGACAAGCTCAGGGATAGTCTTCTTCACCTAGATTACAATTTTATTTGAGGCATGTTAAGACACTTAACTACAAAGGAACTTAAGAAAAATGTAGTGCACGAGTTATTCATTTTGTAACTCTTTTCTTTGATGAATTATTTCTTTTTGTGCAATCTCAATTTCAAATGCATTCGACTCTTGATCCAAACTTGTAGAAATAGTGTGGATACATGGTTATACATAGTTATACCGTGTTTATATATGATTATACAAAATATATATATTATATATACAATGTATATGTATGTATAATAGTATAAGAATTATACATTAATATATATGTAATGTATAAGAGTGTATAAGGATGTATATGTAATGTATAATAGTGTATAAACATCATGTTATATAGATTTAAAAACTAAAATTAGAAAAATGAGGAGGTTCTATGGTAGCTCAAGAAAGAAGGTAAAAAAATAACATTAAAATATATTTGACTCTATGAAACTCAATGTAAACATATGTTGGCTATTTTAAATATAAAAAATTATTGAGCTAGACTCATTGTAAACTGTTTGTCCAGGCAGTACATATGGGTAAGAACCCCACAAGAATCACCGTTTGTAAATGATTCCATTTATATTGAGGAGAGGAGATGGCCCTGGATTGCCAAACAAACGTAAAATAATGTCCAAAGATAAGGAAAATATATACTGAAAATACACAAAAATCTGGGGAGGCGAATAAAAATTAGAGTAGAAAGAAAGACATGTGATGTGCCTCCAGAGGCACAGACGAGTTGGTAAGTGGCAAAGTGATTGGGGTACAATTACTCCAACGTTGCGGGTTCGAATCCGTGTGATGATAGTCTTTGCTGAAATATTACAAGGGTTGTTGCTGGGTTTGTGTCTCGTTGGTCCTCTCCCTTGCAGGGCTGTCACTCGTGCATATCCCTCGATTTACATTCCACCTGGCCAAGGGGCCTCTGGTACAGATGGGGTTTTGCCTTTGGAACTTTCCCCTTCACAAAGAAAGACATGTGATGCAAAGAGGGACAGGTGCTTAATTGGCGTGAAGATGAAAACGAGTGAGGCAGTAGTATGATATGATAAGATAAAAAAAAGTAAACGTTTTTTCCAAGTGGAGTACAATTTCTTCTTATATGCGCATTGGAATAAGACTTTTTTTTTTCAAGTTTCATCTCATCAATCAAAAGCATACTAAAAGGAAAAAGAAAAAGAAAAAGAAAAACCAACTCCGTATAAAGGAATAAAGGAAAGAAAGACATACAAGAGAGCACTTAGGGAAAAAGCATGCAATTCATTCTCATTTATTTCAATATTTAATAGTGCTTTACGTGGGTTTTCTAAATCATATGTACCCAAATTTCTTAAAGATATTCTTACAAATGAATATAGTTTAACCTTTAATGATAAATTAATTATCATTTTTGTAAAGTTAAAGAATAATGCTTACCATTGATATTGACATGTAAATATTTTCACAACATCTAAACACTTTTTATCTATTTCTACCTAGACTCCTAATTAATAGATGCATTTTATCTATCAAATCAACATCTAGTCATTCTCTATTCAATGTGATTTTTCTTGCTTTATTCTCTTAATTAATTAATAATAAATATGCCTTAATCTCAAATGACTTAATAGTATTGTGTTTGTAAATTCTTTATGTCCCTTTTATTTAGGCCTAATTTATATCAATTCCTATTCAAAGAATTTCATTATAATTATATTATGTTCCTAAACTATATTTATATTTGGGGATCCACTACAGTTCTACTACTTTGTAAGACAACATAAAGGAGTTAAATTCATTTATTTTCCTTTCCTCATCTTACTGAACATTTATGATTACTGATCTTTTCCATATCTATCTTTGTAAACTGCTCTGATATGGGACGTCCGATTTATTTTAGTCATAAATCTCTTTTTTTGTTGCATTGTGGGGTATAACAATAGGCCACCTCTTCCCTCATATTCCTCTGTATTTTTGTTTCTTGTTTACACCCACAATTTCATTCTCTCTATCTCATTCTCATCCATTCAATTTCTTTGGTTTTCTCTTAAACGGTGAGTCTCTCTGTTGGGTTTTCTCTATCTGGAAAGCAATCTTGGTCATACATAGAGAGAGGTCAAACTCATTGATCATATTTGGAAATCATATCTAACGCTTTCTAGATCCGTTTTTTCTCTTTCAAAGGTAAATTACTATTAGATTTCTTTCTCTCTTGCTTCCATCTTATTATTTCTTTTCTTTTCTGGGTTTGTGTTTATTTGAGATGCTGGAGATGTCCCTTGATAATTGGAACTTTTTTCGGTCTATCATACAGTAATTTGTTTGTAGATGGTTGGAAAGACATTGCTTTTTTATTTGACCAAATATATGGGGTTTCTGCAAAATTCAGAATTTTTATCTTCAGTCCGTCATTCTTGATGTCTGTCTACATACATGTAATCAGAATGCCTTCTTTTTTCATTTCTTGTTAATGTTTATGCTGGCCCATGGATTTTTGATAACCTCTGGTGTTTCTATTTTTCTAGTGAGATGTTCTTCTGGTTTGCTGTGCTTTGCTTCTCTTTCCAAACTAGTTGAGAGGTAAAGGAAAACTTTTGCAGTGTTGTTGTTGCTTCAAGTTTTCCTACCGCCTCAATCTAACTGAAATTATCTCACTCATTGTACTTCCGTGCACCACAACGGAGTGAACGATAAGCTGGAGGTTTGGAGACAGGCTCTGGAGTCTAAAGGGTTCAGGTTGAGTAGAACCAAGATAAAATACTTGGAGTGCAAGTTCAGTAACGGGAGCGACCTTGAGACAGGTGTGGAAGTGAGGCTTGGTACTCAGATCATTCCAAAGAAAGGAAGCTTCAAGTATCTCGGGTCTATTATACAAGGGAATGGAGAGATTGAAGACGATGTCACACATCGTATTGGGACAGGGTGGATGAAGTGGAGGCTCGCCTCTAGAGTCTTGTACGATAAAAAGGTGCCACCAAAACTTAAAGGCAAGTTCTATAAGGTGGTGGTTAGACCGACTATGTTGTATGGGGTGCAGTGTTAGCCAGTCAAGACTTGCACATCCAAAAGATGAAAGTTGTGGAGATAAGGATGTTGAGATGGATATGTGGGCATACAAGGAGGGAGATTATTAGAAATGATGATATCCGGGACATAGTGGGAGTGGCCTCGGTGGAGGATAAGATGCGGAAAGCGAGGTTGAGATGGTTCGGGCATGTGCAGAGGAGAGATGTAAATGCCCCAGTGTGGAGGTGTGAGAGGTTGACTATGGGCGGGTGCAGGAGGGGCAGAGATAGGCTGAAGAAGTATTGGGGAGAGATAATTAGACGGGATATGACGCATGTACAACTTACTGAAGACATGACCTTAGATAAGAGAGTGTGGAGGACACGGATTAGGGTAGAAGGGTCGTAGGTAGTTGAGCGTAGTCCTACTTACGCTTACATACTGGTAGTTGTAGGGTTATTATTGTAGGCCTAATTAGCCTATCATACTAGTAGGCACAATATTTCTTTATAGTCCCTTGTCGTTTGATTTCTGCGGCTATGTGTTCTTTAGTATACTTTGTTTATCTTATTTACCTGCGTTAGTTACTGCTTCATTTTCAGAATGCTCTGTCATGGCTTACTCACTTTTGTTACCCTCATTTTCATACTTCTTTAAATGTCCGGATCTGATCGTTTCTCTTGCTTTGCTTGTGCTTATGCTTTGTCTTGAGCCGAGGGTCTTTCGGAAACAGCCGCTTTACCTACCAAGGTAGAGGTAAGGTCTGCGTACACTCTACCCTCCCCATACCCCACGTTGTGGGATTTCACTGGGTATGTTGTTGTATTGTACTGCAGTGCACTTAGTCTCATTTGCGTACAAGGCAATTACCAATGCCTGTTATGTTGTATCTTTACACTTTTTGGGTGATCTTTTATGAGGTTTAGTGTTCTACTTTCCAGGCCGCAGAAGGACCAAGTGCGAAGCTTTGCCACTCTGCAATTCCATCTCAAACTTACTTGTGGATTGTGAAGAGGGTATAATATAGCCCTAATGCAAGGGCAACCAAGTGCCATCGGTTCCCTTTCAGAAACTTTAGACTTTGGTTCTGCTTCAACTTCGAGTGATGATGGTATAGATCAGCAGATATGTTGGAATACTAGGTTATCAGATTATGTGGCATTGTCTAACGAGAATAATATTTCTTTTAATCCTACGAGCCAAGAGAGACAACACGTAATGGGGTGGAGTTTAGGAGAATCCAGCTCCAACATTGGAGATCATGGTTGGTCAAGTGCCTGTCCTGGACCTTCTCACTTCTCTGAAGAATATCAATATGGGTCTTCCAGCATTCTTCCGCCGAGTCATTATGAAGTAAATTTGAACAGTGTTCAGATGGCTAACAGAAGTTTATATTCTCAAGGATCTAGTTCAAACACCCTTCCTCATGATCTTAACACAGATTCAGAATTTGACGTGCACCATAGCGATGAAGACGACTGCCAGATAATGGAATGTACTCCAGCATATAAGTCTGATAGACCCGGAAATGAGCAGATGTCATCTGCTACTACTTCTTTTCATCCTTTTGCTGGGCCTTCTGGAGCTAGTGGATACTTGATGGATGAATATGATGGCAGGCCAGGCACTTCGTTGGATGGCCGACGTTTGTCTTGCAAGAGAAAAGCACTTGAAGGACATCTAGGGCAGTCTTCAGGAAGTGGAAGTACAAATTATATTCCACATGCCGAAAGCAGCTTATGGAATTCTCTACCTGCTCCACATAATATGAGCACATGTGCTGCTAGTGTCTCTCTTCCAACAGAAAGTAGCAGAAGCATCAATTTGTCAGAGCAGCTTAACGCAAGAACAGGGCTTACTATGGGAGGAGCCATATCAGAAACTTCACTTGGTTTACCTGCTTCTGGAATTGTTGAAAGTTCCCGTAGTACTTTCAGGCTGAGGGTTAATGGCTCACGCCAACAAGATTCCATTCCTAGTAACCTGCTTCCTGGTGGGCGTAATGTTGGAAATGTTAATGTATCATCTGACCGGCACACATCAAGGGTCTTTCATTGTAATTCTTTGGATTTAATGTCTATGTCTGCAGCAGATAATGAAAATCCTCAAGGCCAGCCTCCCGTGATCCATGTTCCTTCTCTGCGTCGAAGTGCACATGCTAGGTGGGATTTAGAACCTAACTCGAGAACTAGCAGTTCATCAAGCTTTTCTGCTTCTGGGGAGAGGCACTCTGCACCATATCAAGAACCCCATTCAAGAAGTGTGCCGAGAAACATTTCACAACATCCTATGTTCCTATCTGCTACTGATGTAAGTAATTTGAACCAAAATCCTGCCAACTGGAGTTTAGCTGGTGGAAACATTTCAGTTGTTGGAAATGTTGCATCCACATCTCGAAGTGGCTCGAGTTCACGTTCCCACTCGTCTTCTCCTGCTTGGATTCCACACAGAAATCTGTCACAGTATCCCCGGCGATTGTCTGAATTTGTTCGAAGGTCTTTGTTGTCTTCAGCGGACACTGAATCTGGAGACCATAGTGGTAATAGCCCTCCACTTCGTTTGAATTCTGCTGCTTCTCAGGCATTGGAACTTTCTGACAATCATAGACATCGTCAATCAAGGTCAAGGTCCACAACTATCTTGGAGAGACATCTTGATGGCAGTATAGGAGTTCCTCATTCTTGGAGGACTTTGACTGCTGGCGGTGAAGGAAGAAGCAGGCTAGTCTCTGAGGTATTTTCTGTAACTTGTACGATTTAACAGTAGTTATATGAAACCAAAATGGACTTAGATCATGATCCGCTTATAAGAGGGCTTATTTAGCCATCGCTCAGTAATTTGCTTAGTAATTGGAATCAACGTAGGGAATGCATCAAAATAAAAATCCAAGGGCCACTACAGTAACATGTCACTGAACCTAAAACTGTTATCCCCAATATAGCAGATTGTGCTTTCTTTTTTATGCCCCTTTAGGTTTTCCAAGGTTAGTTAATATATGTCACTGTTGCAAATGTATTTTCTAATTATATTTTGAAACATCAGCATCTCCAACTGGGTTCCTCTTAACGGTTTTCCCCACAACTTTGAAACCTCTTTGACGATTAAATTTTTAAGCGTTCTCACTAGTGTGTCTTTCCATTTAGTCACTAGAAGTAACTCACTGGGTTCTTTTTCATTGTAGTGGGTTCTTCGTGTAATGTACAAGCTCTCACAAGTGGGTTTTTAGTGTAATGTACAAGTTCTCACAAGTGGGTTATTTTTACTAGTGTTAGGAGGCCATGTCACATATTTATTCTTGGTTGCAGTTTCCAAATCTCGGGTGGGAAAGGGCTGCTTTTTGGGTTTGAAATTTGTTTAATAGATTATCTTTTTTCATGCAATTATTAGTACCAGGGATGAAGATGCATTTAATTTATAGTTAATAATGTTAGCCTTACCTAGTTCCAGCTTTAATTTATAGTTAATAATGTTAGCCTTACCTAGTTCCAGCTTGATCAAAAGGTTTTTGTGAAAGACTAGAATGCTAAAGCTTTAGTTCTTTTTATGTATGCAATTCACACTGTAAACCTTCCATTTATTACCAATTACTTACTGTTAATAACTTTTGTTGAACAGCTTCACAATGTATTGGATCTTATGCGCAGGGGAGAAGGCTTACGACTTGAGGTTAGATTCTTGAGTAGGATGTGATGGCTTTATAAGGTTACAGATTTTCTGTTCTATGGACTTGTAATCTTCTCTATCACCTACATGGTCAGGGCATTAAAAGATGTTGCTACAGAGCCAAGAACCTTATGCTGAAACCAAGTCGTCCTCCCATGTATTTGTTTAAAAAAAAAAAAAATTATCTTGATTCTTTATATCAGCTGAGTCCTGCACACTTTCTTTTTCCTTCTCTGGAGGAATATGAAGTTACAATGAACCAATATGATGTGCAAAATGGACTAATTTGAAGGAAAATTATTAGGTCGAGAGTCTTTTTACTTCAAACTTCTATGATACGATTCAAAATGTTTGAAAGTCAAAATATATACAAAGAGAATTGTGTAAACTAGAAGCACGTGCTGAACTACCAGCATGTATTATTCTCTTAACTTACAGGCCTAGAGCCTGCATAACAAGTACAGTGTTACTGTATATAAGGTGGACTAACACCTATTTATCTTCAAGTTAAAACTCAGGAGAGGAAATACTTGGAACTATTTCTGCTTTCATTTTAATCCAAAATCATTCTTTAAATTCCTAATATTCGCCCCCTTTATTTTTTCTGGGAAGAAAGAGCAGTGTCGGCGCATCACTTTGCTTGTTATTCTATTTTTATGTTCCCTTTATAATAAAGTTGGAGTCGCCTTATATAATGAAGAGCGTAAAGAAGCTTTCTTCCTAGTCTTCTATGTGCAATTAAGTTTCCTTTCTTATTTTCCAGGATGTTATGATCCTTGATCAGTCAGTCTTCTTTGGGATGGCGGATATTCATGATCGCCATAGGGATATGCGGATCGATGTTGACAACATGTCATATGAGGTTAGTGTGCTAAACAGAATCATATTGTATTCTATTGTACACACATTATGCTAACTTATCCAGGTGCTATGTGTTTGCAGGAGTTACTGGCACTTGAAGAGCGCATTGGGAATGTGTGCACTGGGCTGAGTGAGGAAACTATTTTGAGTCGTTTGAAGCAACACAAGTATATTTGCATTAAAATAAAAGACCCCGTCGATTCAGAGCCATGTTGTATATGTCAGGTAACTTAATTTGATATTTTCTATTACAACATGCCAGAGATCTAATGAAATTTAGTTCATCCCGGTTCTTGGATTTTTCTCATTTAGGTGTTTGAATGGTGTTTTGCAGGAAGAATATAAAGATGGAGAAGATCTTGGTGCATTGGAGTGTGGCCATGATTTTCACGCAGACTGCATTAAACAATGGCTCAAACATAAGAATTTATGCCCCGTTTGTAAAACAACAGGGCTGAATACCTGAGGAAGGCATTGTGCCTTTTCCCCTTAAGGATTCGTGATGCCTAACGAAGATTTGGCATCACAAAGTGGTGTTAGGGTTTTTGTCCCGATTTTTTTTATCATATATTGATTTTAGTGCTCTCTTTAAGGAAAGACAAAAGTATTACCATTATTGGTTTTACTTTTCTAAAAGGAAAATATAAACCTGTTCCATATTTGGCTATTTCTTGTCTTGGAGAAAAAAAATTTGGACATCTATAAATTGAAAACATCCTCCCACAACCAAAAACAACACAATAACATCCACAATGTAATCGTTTATAGAGTTTTATTTAGAAGAAGATTTTTCTCTCAATAATTTTTTATCTTTTATATTCGTATTTCATATGTAGATCAATTGATCAAATAATATAAGAATATTATGCTTATTTTAGTATAATTTTTTATCATCTGATTTATTGTTGTTCAAAGTTTGCAATTATTAGCTTACGCATGATACCTTGTTATTTCGATCCCAACAAGTGGTATCAGTGTCAATGGTTTAGCTAATGATTCAACGGGTTGAAGACAAATTTAAGGCGGCCTGTTCAAATCAAGTTGCAACCAATATTACGATAATGAAGATTTTGTCTAGAATATTACATGTGGAGATGTATTTTCAACCATATTTTCAACTTTCCTTCTGCTGCAATGTGGATATGGAATACAAAATATATGTTTGAGTTTTTGAACTAAGTCAAAAGAAGTTTGAGTGGTATGGTTGACAAGTGGTGTTAACGGCATGATTCTTGCATGTGGAGGCGTCCATTAGGTTTACAATGGGGATCTTTCGGTTATTTGATGACCTTGGTGCTTTTCTTTATCGTTCGAGGACGAACGTGTGTTTAAGTGATAGATGATGTAACGACCCGTCATTTTTAACTTTTGGACTTGTTTTCTCAAGAATACCCTTCCCGTAGCTTTATCTCGATATTTATGACTTGCGAGAATGGGTGGCACGATTCTCGAGGCAATCATGCGAGTTTCAGATTGATTTTAGTGAGTTTTGAAGTTCTAAAGTTAAAGAGAAGAAGAGGTTGACTCATAGTTAATTTTTGGGTAAATAAATCATTTTCGAAGTTTCGTCAATTTCGTTAGGTCCGGAACATCATTTATGACCTAGTCGAGTCATTGGTTCGCTTCCTGAGGCATTCAGATGTACTTTATGGTTTTATTTGTAAAATTATAGAAATTGAAGGTGTTGGGTGATTTCGTAGAAAGGTATGTCTTAGCTCGGTTGTATGAGAATCTGAGTGGGCAAGCGAGTTTGTGGCACCGTTTACCTTATGGTAGCATGTTTGGTTTGTATCTGGGGGTTTACGAAAACGTTTCAAATGTTTGGTGGACAATTGGCTAAGTTCTAGAGTTGCTGGTTTCTGCTGTGCACACCAGCGACCTTCCGTCTGCTTCTGCGGGTTCGCCTCAGTGGAGGTTGGCTCATAGATGCGAGTCTTGTGGGTTTATGGGGTTTCCGCTTCTGCGGAGGTTTTCTCGCAGAGGCGATGACGCCTCTACAGAGTCATTGTTGCCCCAACGCTTACCCGGGATATTAAGTTGTCTTGGCTCGGCGACCCTAGTTTCCGCCGAAGCGGAATTGTTGTTTAGATCAGATATTTAATTTCCATTTCGAGTTTTGGTTTCTCATTCACATACTTGGAGCATGGGAGCTCGGTTTAAGGAGATTTATTGGGGATTTTGCAAGATTCATCTATTGGGTAAGCTTCTAATCTCCCTTTTATGATTATTACATTGATTAGTAAAGAATTTCATGGTAGAATCTATGATTTGGGATGAGAGTTTCATGGGTTATGAACCCTAATTTGAAAAATAGAGTTTTCTCTAATAAATCATGAAATTGATATTAGATTTGGATGATTCTTGATATTTAGACTCCCTAGAGGTTGGGTAAACTAATTTTGGATTAAATTTTCCATTTTGTTCTTTGAGGCTCGGAATCCTATTTTGGGTGACTTTTTGAGTTCTGAAATAAAGTATACTATTATGGGTATCGTTGGACTCGTATAACTCCGTAGACTGCTATTTTGACTCAATTGAACACGTTCGGTGAGTTTGGACACGAAGGAGCATCCCGAAGGCTTAATCTTTGCACTGATCGAGCTTGGAGTCGTTCGTGAGCTATGAGACTTCATAATAAGGCAAGTTGAGACTTACTAGGCCTTAATGTAGTGTTTATGTGTTGGTTTAATATCTAAGGGGAGTAATGAAGAATTGGGGGTCCCGTACTAGTGAGACAACGTGCACTTGTACGAATACCAGTGTACCTAAAAGGGTAATTAAAGTAACGTAGTATGTTGTACATGAAGGAGATTATTTTTTAGCCTTCGAGCCGTAACTGTGGTGCATAAATTCAGTTAGAATTGATATGTTTTTTACAAATTGGGACATGAGAACCATATTGGTTGATTCTATAATTATGACTTATCATGCATTCATCACTCTATATCTCGTCTTATTTTTGAAAGGAAATTTGAAAATACTTATTGTATTGATTTATGCGTTTACATAGTATACGCATATTTATATCATTCATTCATTAATATTATTATTGGCATTAAACTGTTGAGATATTGATAAAGGGGCTTGAAAGTCGGTTACTGGATATGGTACATGGTAAATGAATGATGATACTACAGCCACAAAGCTGGGATCCGATGGAAAATTTCGGATGATGATAGTGCTACAGCTACATAGCTGGGATCCGATGAGAAATTTCGGATGGGTATATGAACCTCATGAGTCCCCCATGGGTCATGTGATACTTATTGCAGGAGTGTGTGTATATCGGGTACATATGGCCATTGCATTGCATACATATCATCTGTATTGCATTTCATTCATAATTCTTGATGTGTAATTTATGCTATGTGTACTCGGTGATGTAAAGCTGCATACTTTATGATCATGTGACTCTTAAGGAAAGAAATACTGAAATCTTGTAACTTATTCTTGATGTAAAACGGAAATATGAGACTATATGGTTTACTTGCTTGAAAGTGAAAAATATATATGATCTTTACGACTTATGTAGTGCAACGAGTGTAAAGATAGAATCCTTGTGGGTTTTCTTAATGTAAAAGATGGGAAGATAGAACCCTTATGAAGATACTTGTTCTAAAAGATAGAAGGACTGAATCTTTATTAATATATTATTTTAAATAGTGTAAAGGTCGAATCTTTATGAACGTATGTGCCTTAGTTGATGCAAGGGTTGGATCTTTAGAGTAAACTTGATTAATTTGAGGAAAAAATGAAATCTTGGTGGGTTTAGATCTCCGATTTGGGTATAGGTTGGAACCTTATTGCTAAACTTATCTTAATTGAGGTAAACTTGGAAATTTTAGCTTGATCGTTGAAAAGTAATGTATTTTTATGATTCGGTTGGTTGTGGAAATCTTTAGTTAAATGGTTGTAATACTTATAAGTTGTACATTTTAACTAACTAAGTAAGAAGAGAAGTATTGGGAGTACCAACCCTCGACACCGCTATAGTTAGGGTCGGTCGACGATGCTGCTGGGTACACGTGCTTCCCCTACTTACTCTATACTTGCTGCACCTTTGTGTGCAGGTATTGATCCAGATCTGAGTAGAGCATAGACGCGGCACAATTGGATAGCTTAACGGGAGTCTAGAGTGAGCTGCAGGCACTTTCCCGGCACTGGAACTCCTCTATGTTATCTTTTATTTTCTGCCTTGCATTTCAGACAGTATGATGTATAGGTTCCAGACTTTATAATCTTTTAGTAGCTCTGTACTCATGACAATCAGATTTTGGGGGATGTTTATAAGGCTCTTGTATTAAGTATTCGAGACTTGTTAGCATTTTATATTGTCCATTATTCTTCTTCTTCTTGAACATCACAATTTTTTTCTTTTTCAACAATTTCTTCTTCCTGAACATCACAATTCTTTTCTTTTGCTACTCGTTTATTAGAATCTTTTTTTTGTTTAATAATGAAATTAAGCAGCAAAAATTCTTCTACTTCCTCCTCCACTCTCAACCTTTTCCGACCTTGCCTGTTATTTGCAGTGGACCCCACCATCAATTTACCTTTCCAGACAGATTTGCTACATTTTGATTTATCTTTCCCAATTGAATTTTTACTCTCCGCCTTATTTTTTTCAAAAAAATTTCATCCAAGCCATGAATATAATCAAAACTTCGGTAAAAAAGGAAATATTACAAAGCAATATCGGAAAAATAATAAAGAATGATAAAATTAGAGTTTTATACCTATATATCTCTTTTAGGTAATGTAAATCTTGAAATCGCAGCTTTCAGAGGAAGTTGAAGAAGGGGATATTGAAGAACTTCAAATAACTGCTATGTTTTCCTCAAGTTTTTTGTGTTAACGCGAAGCGGAAAGATCAAACAATGGGATTTTGGGGAGCGATGATGACGGTGAAGATGATCAGTTGGAGCCTAAGTTCTTAAGTTTATTGTTAGTTTAAAACTTAACCCTGGCGTTTTTAAAAATACAAAAAGGCCCCCACGTATTTGCTAATCACCTCATTAGCAATTTCTGGGGCAAAAATAAATGTAAAAGAAAATAAAGGCCCTGCCATTTAAAAAAAAAACTTTTGGGTCCTGACACCTTATTCTCCCCCACTAACTCCCATTGTATGATAAAATAATAGAGGTGGTTCATTTTCTTTTTATTGCTTTCCGTCTGTTTAAGACAAAACACCCGAGATATACGATGATTGGTGAATATGATAGAAAATCTAAAGAACTTTTATTTTCCTCTGTAATATTCTGCTAATCTATATATTCAGATTTGCATTGTATTAAGGCATATTAAAGGAGAAGCGCCTCCTATTAGTTTTTTTTCCAGTTGCTACTCCAACCCGAAATCTTTTGTTTCTGGCTTTGGCTATGTTTGAAAAGATGCATTTCTCCCACCGCAATTCTTGTATTGAAAATTTCTCTTACTCCCTCGCTGCTTAATCTCTTCTTAATATTTAATGAATAGGAGTACTATTCTGTAAGTTTGTGTTTTAAAATGGTAAATCCACAGTCAAAATCCCACAACTTAAGATTAGGAAGAGACATCGAGGGTAAATAATTTAAAGCTGAGACAAGCTCAAATAGTCAAAACAAAAAATGGCAACTGATCTAGGGTTCAAGTTTCACAAACACAAATAAAACAGATAAGGGAATGAGCACAATAAAACAAAGATATAAACTTGAAATGTATCTATCTATCTATCTGCGGCGGTGTTAGTAGAACAACCTCTGGAGAAAGGATGGACATGTCCACTAGTTTTGTAACAGTTGTTGGTATAGTAAGATCTACCGGAACGCGGGGGACATGTAATGCAATTTGCAGTTAGTAACCCATATGAAATATAGTAATGACTATGCCAGTAAAGTGATCTCATTTCGCTGTTCTTGGTCAATGGCCACTCATTCATTAGCTGAAAATTATTGGGGTACTCTAGCTAGGCATTTGAGCAGATAGTGAGGTAAAATAGTAGGAACAAAACAAGAGGAGCTTTGTGCATTGCCATGGATGATGCTAGAGTTGTAGTAAAAAAACTGAATAAGAAGATAATGGACTACTTTGTGGGGGCTCAAAGGATAATGAGGTCAAGAACTGAGCGGTGGACCAGCTGAGTGTGTTCGTAAGAGATAGAGCAGAGGCACGAGCTATTTTTCTTCCCTAATTCACACTCTCTTTACTACTCCCATTGTTGCTCTCCATTTATTGTTTTATTATTTAAATAAACCAAAATGAGTTTGGTTTTCTGAAGGCTAAATTAGTATTCCCCGAGAATTTTAATAAACAAAGAGACTAGTAAAGGTAATTGAAAGTTCAATTACTCCCTCATTTTCAAATTATTTGTAAAAGCCTCTTAATAAATATTAGTAATTAGCAGGAGTATTTGGCTGCGTTTCCTGCTAAAAAAATAGACCGAACGCATTCGAGTTATTGGCTCGTCCAACCCGGCAACATTCATGAATCGCTAGTTCAACTGTCCGGTACTCTTATTATATGTAAGTTATAATTTCTTTCCATTAAATATTTACTCTATTTATGTGTCATCTCCTTTAATAACAAAATTTTATTATGGGTATAGAAAACATAATTTATTGTGTCGTGAACTTCTAAAACTACAAATAGTTTGAAACAACTATGTCTAGTAACCACAACAGATAATTTGAGATGAAGGGAGTTAGAGTTAGATTCATAAAAACAAAATGAATTACTCCCCCCATTCCAATTTAAATGTCATACTTTCTTTTTTGGTCTGTCATAAGAAAATATTTCTATTTACTAAGTTGAAAATTCAAATATCATACATGACAAGTTTATTCTGAGAGAGTATCTTACAACCCGACATAAGCTTTTGGTGATGGATTTGTAAATCAAGATGGAGAAGAAAATGAGGGTTGTGGCTGACAGGTTAAGAATCAAATAGGGGAGTTTGACCATGGCAAGTGAAAAGGAGATGTGGGAGAGGTTGATGGCCAAGGGGGATAGGGAGAGTAGTGGGGATGCGACCGGTATGTGGGACAGGACGACCAGTTGCATTCAGGAGGTTGGTAGAGAAGTGCTAGGGGTCTCGCGGGGTAGCCATGGTGGGCATCGAGGAGACTGGTGGTGGAATGGTAAAGTTCAAGAGAATGTGGAAGCGAAAAAAGTGGCGTATGCTAAATTAGTATAAAGCAAAGAAGAGGTGGAGAAGTAGACGAATAGGGAATTGTATAAGATGGTGAGGAAGGAGGCAAAGCTAGCGGTTACGGCGGTAAAAACGGTGACTTTTAAACATCTGTATGTGGAATTAGAGGAAAAGACGGGGATAAGATATTGTACAGACTAGACAAGGCGAGAGAGATGAGGGTTCGAAACTTGGATCACGTGAGGTGCATCAAGGACGAGGACGACAAAGTACTGGTGGAGGACGCGAATATTAGGCGAAGGTGGAAGTCTTACTTCCATAAACTCTTGAAGGAAAAAAAGATAGAGACATTGTGCTGACAGATCTAGAGAAATCTTGTAGGTACCGAGATTTTGGGTATTGTGGAATCATTAAGGTTGAGGAGGTTCAGGTTTATGTTCACAGGATGCGCAGAGGACGAGCGACCGGGCCTGATGAAATCCAAGTAGAATTTTAAAAGAGCCCAGGCAGAGCAGGTTTAAAGTGGCTGACGGAGTTGTTTAACATCATTTTTAAGATGACAAGAATGCCTGAAGAATGGAGGTGGAGTACAATGATTCCTTTGTACAAGAACAAAGGTGATATCCAGAGTTGCAAAAACTATAGGGATATCAAGCTGCTAAGCCACACTATGAAAGTTTGGGAAAGAGTCGTGGAGATGAGGGTGAGAAGAGTCGTGTATATCTCTGAGAACTAGTTTGGATTCATGCCGGGGCGTTCGACTACAGAAGCCATTTATCTTATTAGGAGGTTGGTGGACCAGTATAGGGATAGGAAGAGAGACTTACATATGGTTTTCATCGACCTCGAGAAGGCATACGACAAAGTCCCTAGGGAGGTTCTATAGAGATGTTTGGAGGTTAAAGGTGTACTTGTTGTGTACACTAGGACAATCAAGGATATGTATGATGGAGCCAAAATTAGGGTACGAACAATATGAGGATACTCGGAGCACTTTTCAGTAATAATGGGGTTGCACTAGGGATCAACTCTTAGTCCATTCTTATTTGACTTGGTGATGGATAGACTAACGTGACAAATCCAATGGGAGGTGCCATAGTGTATGTTATTTGCAGACGACATAGTCCTGATGGATGAGACTCACAGCGGAGTGAAAGCTAAGCTGGAGGTTTGGAGACAAACTCTGGATTCTAAAGGGTTCAGGCTGAGTAGGACCAAGATAGAATACTTGGAGTGCAAGTTCAGTAACGGGAGCGACCTTGAGACAAGCGTGGAAGTGAGGCTTGGCACTCAGATCATTCCAAAGAAAGGAAGCTTCAAGTAACTCGGGTCTATTATACAAGGGAATGAAGAGATTGATGACGATGTCACACATAGTATTGGGGCAGGGTGGATAAAATAGAGGCTCGCATTTGGAGTCTTGTGCGATAAAAAAGTGCCACAAAAACTTAAAGGCAAGTGTTATAGGGTGGTGGTTAGACCGACTATGTTGTATGGGGTGGAGTGTTGGCCTGTCAAGACTTGGCACACCCAAAATATGAAAGTTGTGGAGATGAGGATGCTAAGATGGATGTGTGGGCATACAAGGAGGGATATAATTAGAAATGATGATATCCGGGATAGAGTGGGAGTGTCCTCAGTGGAGGATATAATGCGGGAAGCGAGGTTGAAATGGTTCGGGCAAGTGCAGAGGAGAGACAAAAATGCCCTAGTGCGGAGGTGTGAGAGATTGGCTATGGACGGGTATAAGAGGGGTAGAGGTAGGACAAAGAAGTATTGGAGAGAGGTGATTAGACTGGATATGACGCAAGCAACTCACTGAGGACATGACCTTAGATAGGGGGTTATGGAGGACACAAATTAGGGTAAAAGGGTAGTAGGTAGTCCAGCGTAGTCCTACCTACGCTTACAAACTGATAGTTGTAGTGTTATTATTGTAGGCTCGCTTAGCCTATCATACTCGTAGGCACAATATTGCTTTCTAGTCCCCTGTCGTTTGATTTATGCTGCTATGTGTATTTTTTAGTCTTATTTACCTGCATTAGTTATCGCTTCTTTTTAAGAATTCGCTATCATGACTTAGTCGTTTTGTTTGTCTTTCTTTGCTTGTGCTTTTTCTTGTGCTTTGTCTTGAGCCGATGGTCTCTCGGAGACAACCGCTCTACCTACAAAGGTAGAGGTAAGGTCAGTGTACACTCTACCCTCTCCAAACCCCACGTTGTGGGATTTCACTAGGTATGTTGTTGTTGTTGAGAAGTTTAAAATCACAAGATTCAAAGGATATTTTAATACATTACACACATCTTTAATTTAGAACCACAAGATTCAAAAGTCTTTTTTTATTACTTAAATTTTATGCCCAGTCAAATTAAGATACTTAAAATTGTACGAGGGAAGTATCACATATATTGAAATAATGAGAGTAGTAAGGATGATGAAAGAAAACATTCGAAAACAAGGAAAAAAAGAATATTGAGAATAGTAAAGTTATTGAATATTCAATTAAGAATTATATTCAGAAAAACTCAAAAAACATTTAATTAAAAGTGGAATATAAATATCCAAAAGAGAAAACCCAAAAACTGAATAAAAGCAAGAGCTTTTGCTGAATCTCGTGGATAATTTATATCACATGAATAAGCAGCTTAAAAGTTAAAATAGATTATTGCTTCTTTTTTCGAGAATAGACTTTGTTATATAGGAGCCAATTCTAGTACAACTCAATTATATATTTGTTATAAAATACACATGGATATCCACTATATAAAGTCTCTCTCATTTTTTTTATGATGTAGATATTAACATTCACACCTTCATTACCTCCCCATGATCTTCCTCATCACATTCATAGTAAATGTCATGTTTATAATTACCTTTTATATATCTCTATGTAACTGATGCAAAAATCCCCATGAGCTCTAAGGTTCCAATTCGATCTTCAAGGTGATAAGCTCAGAGTTCCAAAAATGGTCAATCAACCTATGGTAATTTGCTTATCATGATATGGAAAATGGAATGTAATTGGACTTGTTATATAAAGATTCGAGAAGGTGTTTATATTCGGCTTTGTATGTAGGTCTTGGCCGAAGACCATGTTTGTTTATTTCTTTTAGCATGTTGTTTCCTTTTAGTTCCTAGCTTAGTTACTAGATTAGGACATAGTTTGCTATGTAATAACTAACATTAGGACATAATTAATAAGTCACAAAGGTGACTAGGCCGAGAGTACACCATGGCAAGGACAAATGAGGACTTGGCCGACAAAGTGGCAAAGACAAGAGGCTTCTAGAAGATGAAGATTTCAATGAGGATTTATGAACTCACAAGTTCAAGAATGTGACTATATTGAGGACCTCAAAGTCATCCAAGGTGGATAGGAAGAGTTGTCCGAAATAGTTCAACACACAAACACCAAGAATAGAAGCTTCCAAGCATATCCCAAGAAGATGAGGTTGTTGGAAGACTCAAGATCATAAATTCTTCCGCTTGGAAACCACAAAGAGATGTGAAGAAGATTGAGTTTACCCTTGTCTCCAAGTAAAGACCATTCACATTGTCTTGGTGTGGGCAAAATATCCTTGGTCACCAAGTCAACCCCAAACCCATCCACACTAGGACGAATAGGTTCTATGTTTGTGTCTTTTTATCTTCTTCTAGAATAGTCTATTTTGTACTATAAATAGTACCCTTAGGATATGTATATATTCAGAGTTGATTGATATATAAAAGTGAGTTTTACTCAAATACTAATTGTATTCACTTATGTGTGTCAACTCTTAGTTGGTTCTTGTGTGATCCAAACCCCTTAGTGTAAGTTTAACTAAGACTGTGTGACTTAGTTGAATCCAAACTAAGGTTTCCCTTTTGTGTAAGTTTGGTTAAGACTTTGTAACTTAACTAAACCCAAGCTTAAGGAACCCCCTTTGGTGCGAGTGGACGTTGGGACTGTGTGACCCAACCAAACCCAAGCCTTTGGGTCTACCTTAAGGTTTCCGGCCAACCTTACTTGGTTAGTATTCGGGCTTGTACTTAGCAACCCCGGTCCCTTGTAAATTGTTCACCCTCATCAAGGTGTCGACGTGGGCATTAAAACCCCCTTGTCATTATCCTTACCATATCGACTGTAATGCACTACAACCGCAACAATCGAAACAACACTTAACCAAATCAACCATCCTTCACTCGAGCTTGCATCTTGCAACTCATAATCAATCCTTATCCACCCCACTATATACTGACCATCCTCAACCCCCACAATATATCACAAGCATCCCCTCAAAAGGTTGTTAACCAAAACAACCCATATACAACTGTCCAAGCCTGACGACACCAAATAACCCAGTAAACCAACCTTTGCCGGAACCTCATTATTTCGGTTCCTCTCCGTAACCTTTCCAAAATCAAACAATGAGTCTTGACCATTAACACCACCCGCAACATACCCGAAACACCTCCACAAAATGCCTAAGTCTGAAACCACTCACAACTCCCCATCTAACCCCGACAACATCAAACTGTCCCCATAACACTCCGTACCAAGAACCTCACTGGTCCAGTTCTGTTCCATCGCCTTTCCATCATCCAATCACCAAAGCCCGACCATCTAAGCAACCCTCAACGTGTCTACAATAACCTATAAAACGCCTTGATCCAACTCCCTTTGAATCTAACCGAAATATCCATCAAACACCCCAATGTCTAACCAAACTGAGAACCCGAGATCCCTACTTTGGTGTCTCTTTTCGGGTCAACCCAAATATAACCGATACCCAAAACATGTACTTGAAAAATAGTGGCTTGTAAGCCCATGAATTTCATGAAATAACTTGTAAACATGATCTGAGATAGTTTAACATGAACATAATTTCATAATATATATCTTGTGAGAAAACATGTATAATTTCATAGGTTAAGTAATAATAATTCATGACTTGATAATTAAGAACTCATGGGAATCAAAGTATGGGTTCATAGATTATATATATATATATATATATATATATATATATAATTGAACGTGAATATAGTGTTATTATGAACTTAAATAAAACCCTAGGTTTGAAGAATTCATACTTCATGGATAATATATAGCGTGGGGGAAGAACTAGAATATCCCCACGTGGATAGAAGCTCTACATACCTGTCTTGCTTCCAAACTTGTATTAAAAATCCCGACTTTGAAGAATAATTCCAAATATTGCATATTGAAACCTTAATTTGGGTTTATTTTGAAAACCCTAGGTTAAGAGTAATAGAACTCACTTGGGAATTGATTATAATATGTTGGAATCGCATAGAAATACATGGAAAGGGCATACCTTAATGTAGGAGATGGTTGTGAAGAGAGAACCTTCGTTTTAGGGCTTGGGAATTTAAAAAACTGATTCTGAAACTAAGTTTGCGTATTTATATTATTTGTTGTCGGAGAAGGTTGACGATTCATTCGACGGTCCATCAAATCTTTGACTGTCTGAGTCTGGGCTGTAAATTTTTGACGATCCGTCATCTTTTTGACAATCCATATAATAGGACCATCATGAACTTGTACATTTCCAGTGACTTCAAAACTTGAGGATTTAGAGACGGTGAAGATCGATGGGCCATCAATAATTTGACGATCTGTACAATTGACCAACAGACCATCAATTTCAAAAATAAAAATGGTTCACTTTGACGGGCCATCGAATAATTGACGTCCCATAGAACCTACCGTCAGGATGGTTCTGTAGAATCTGAAATTGGTTTTCCATCGTAAACTCCCCGTTTTGGTTTTCTACATCCGTAGACCATGAACAAGGCCTAATTTGAAGGTACGAGGTGTTACAATATCTCTCATTTGACATCATTCGTCCTTGAATGATAGGTCATGGTTAGAAATAAGACTGGATATAGCATGAGTACATGAGCGTGAAGGAACAGGACATGAAACATGAAACATGAAAATTGAACTGGCATGATTACGTGAAAATATGGACATAGGACATGGAACATGAGTACTGAATACATGAACATGAAATATAAGACATGAATATGCAAGGGTCATGACATGAATACTGAGGGCATTTACCTTGGTCACTTTCTGCTTGCTCCTCGAACAAATGTGGATATCTAGACATCATGTCATCTTCGGCTTCCCATGCAGCCTCCTTAACATTCTAACTTCTCCATAACACCTTTATTAAGGCGACTTCCTTAGTTCTCAACTTTCGAATCTAACGATCCGAAATAGCCACAAAAATCCCCTCATAGGTCAGACTATCCTCAACTGAAATAGAATTGATAGGGAAAACTAACGACAGGTCTCCCACACACTTCCCTCAACACGGACACATGAAACACTAGATGAACAACAACTAAGTGTTATGGAAATTCAAGTTCATAAGCCACTTGGACAACTCTCCGCAAAATCCTGTAAGGTCCGATATAACTGGGACTGAGCTTCCCTTTCTTACCAAATCTCATGACACCTTTCATAGGTGATACTTTCAGAAATACCCAATCATCAACTTGAAACTCCAAGTCATTACGCCTCACATCGGAATAAGATTTATAGCGACTTTGGGCTATTTTAAAATGCTCCTGAATTAACTTAATTTTTTCTAAAGCTTGATTGACCAAGTCTTGTCCTAGCAATTCTACTTTACCAACCTTGAACCAACTAATTAGTCATATACACCTCTGCCCATATAGAGCTTCGAATGGTGCCATCTAGATACTATCATGATAACTGTTATTATAAGCAAATTCAATGAGAGACAAGTAATCATCCCAATTACCTCTAAAATCGAGAACACATGTCATCAACATATCCTCAAGAATCCGAATAGTACACTCTGCTTGGCCATCTATCTGAGGATGAAAAATTGTGCTGAGATTTACCTTGGTACCCAATCCTTTCTGAAATGACCTCCAAAAATGTGTTGTGAACTGCGCATTATGATGTGAAATAACGGACCCTAGGGTCCCATGAAGCCTAACAATTTTTTTGAATATACACCATAGTATAATCATCTGTTGAATCTGTAGTTTTAACTGGCAAGAAGTAAGCTGATTTAGTCAGTTAGTCCATAATCACCCAAATTGAATCATGCCTTTAGGCTGAGCAAGGTAGACCTATTATGAAGTTCATATTTATTATTTCCCATTTTCAAATAGGAATATCAATGGTCTGAGCCAACCCACCAAGCTTTTGTTGCTCGGCTTTCACCTGCTGACAATTCAGACACTTGGCTACAAAATTTGCCACATTCCTCTTCATATTATTCCACCAATAAACCTCCTTAAGATCATGATACATCTTTGTACAACCTGGGTGAATATAATACCTGGAATGGTGTGATTCTACCATGATTCATCCTCTGAGTCCGTCTACATTTGGAATACATAATCTACCTCGATACCTCAGAGTACCGTCATCTCCCCCTTATTCGAAAGTTGTAGTCTTATGCTTGTGAATCCCCTATTTCAGTTGTAACAAGTAGGGATCACTAAATTGCTTCTCCTTCACTTTGGCTACTAAGGAGGATTCAGACTTGTTCTGAACAATATGACCGCTATCTTCGAAGTCCATGAGTCAAACTTCTAGACCGACTAATTGATGAATCTCATTCATCATGGTTTTCTTGCCTTCCTTGACATGTGCTAAACTTCCCATGGATCGTCGACTAAGAGCATCAACTACCACATTCGCCTTCTCTGGATGGTAGAAAATATCTATTTCATAATCCTTTATCACTTCGAGCCATCTCCTCTACCTGAGATTCAACTCCATCTTCTTGAAAATATACTGAAGGCTATTGTGATATGTGAAAATATCAATGTGAACTCCATACAAATAATGACACCATATTTTGAGTGCAAAAATCATGGCTGCCAATTCTAAGTAATAAGTTAGATAATTCTTTTCATGAGGTTTAAGTTGTATGGATGCATAATCTATAACCTTACCATGCTGCATTAAAACATTCCCAAGACCAATACTAGAAACATCACAATAATTAATGAACCCCTCAGTTCCCTTTAGTAATGCCAACACTAGAGCGGAAGTCAGTCTCATTTTCAATTCTTTGAAACTATACTCATAGACATCTGACCACTTAAATTTAACTTTCTTCTGAGTCAATATGGTCAATGGATCTGAGATAGAAGAAAAACCTCTACGAATCGTTTGTAATAGCCTGCCAGACCCAAGAAATTCTGAATATCTGAAGCAGAAGTGGACATGGGCCAATTCTTAATAACATCTATTTTTGAAAATCAACCTAGACACATTCGCCTGAAATCACATGGGCTAAAAATGCCACTGACTTAAGCCAAAACTCACACTTGGAAAAATTCGCATAAAGCTCGCGGTCCCTAAGTGTTCGCAACATTATTCTGAGATGTTTTGCATGATCATCCTCACTACGGGAATAGACTAGGATATCATCAATGAAGACTAATGAAAAGATCAAGATAAGTCTCGAAGACCCTGTTCAGAAGATCCATGAAAGTAGTTGGGGCATTTGTCATTCCTAATGACATGACACAAAAGTCAAAATGACCATAACGAGTTCTGAAAGCAGTTTTTAGGATATTAACTTCCTTAATCTTAAGCTGATGATACCCTGATCTGAGGTCAATCTTAGAATAACACTGAGCACCTTGAAGTTGGTCAAATGAATCATCAATTCTGGGAGATACTTGTTCTTAATTGTGACCTTGTTCAACTGCCAGTAGTCAATGCACATACGCAAAGACCCATTTTTCTTCCAAACAAACAAGACTGGTGCACCCCATGGTGAGACACTTAGTCTAATAAATCTCTTATTAAAAAGATCTTTCAACTGGGCTTTTATCTCTCTCAACTCCGCTGGAGCCATTCTGTATAGCGAAATTGATATTAGCTTAGTGCCAGGAAGTAGATCAATTTCGAACTTGATCTCCCTATTGGGAGGAATTCTGGGAAGATCATCTGGAAAGACTTCTGAAACTCATGGACAACTGGTAGGGACTGAAGATTTAGGGTCTAGATATCTGCATCCCTAACTCAAACTAGATGGTAAATGTACCCCTTGTATATAATCTTTCTAGATTTGAGATAGGAAATGAACCTACCCATGGGTGCTACTTCATCACCCTTCCATTCTATGACTAGCTCACCGGGAAACTCAAATTTTATAATTTTGGTTCTACAGCCTACTGTGGCATAACATAAAGACAACCTATCCATACCCATGATTACATCGAAGTGTACCATTTATAACTCTATAAAATCATCTATGGTAATGCAGTGATATAATTTAACTAGACAACCTCAATATACCCACCTGGCTATAACTGATTCACCGACTGGAGTGGATACTTAAAAGGGTTCATGCAACTTTTCTGGTTCTATCCCAAATTTCTTAGCAACAAATGGGGTTACATATGATAGAGTGGATCCAGGGTCCATAAGAACATAAATGTTAAAAGTGAACACGGTTAATATACCGATAACCACATCGACACGGGCCTCTATATCCTGATGACCTGCTAGTTCATACAAGCAGTTTGGACCTCTGCCTATGTTACCGAACTTAGCTAGACCACGCTCTGACTAGGCTTGAGAATTATGATGAATTGCTAAATTTATGGACTGAGCCATATTACCTCCTACACCCTGCCTCGCTAATAGATAGTCCTTCTGAAAATGACCCGGCTGACCATACCCATAATAGATGTTCATGCGTGTATTTCACCACTTGTTTTTGTATCTAGGTATGGTGTTTCAGCGTGAGATAATTTCACTTAATTAGTTTAAAGGGTAATAGGACTCTCGTAAAGAATACATGTGTATATGGTAAAATTGAGTGTAATACATGGCATGAACACGTGTACGGTTCAAAGAAAGACTGGACATTAATTAGGTTGGCTATAAAATGAGCCTATAGTAAGTAGTTTAGGGAGCAAAACATGACAAGTTGTTGTCGTTGTATCCGAGAGGGATTACAAACATTAATGATAGTTGACCTGGTCCGGATATAGCGCCAAATGTTACTATTCTATTAATTAAGAGCTTTTAATGTCTTAATTATTGCACTTTAATTAAGAGGAATTCGTGGGCATTAAAGCCCTGATTTCATCCCTATAAAATGAGCCTAACCTTCTTGTTTGAAGGGCATCCAAGTTTTGCTTAACAATCATATTTAGTTACATTTAATATTATACATTACATTTTTGCCATTTTTGTTTTGATTTACTCTATGTTGATTTGAATTCATAGTCATTCCGGAGAGCTACCCCGTCAACGGATTCTTCCAGACATGGACTCAACATGCTACTTTTATTTAATTGTTTACTTGATTACATTACATTTTGCTTACTTTTGTTGCCTTAATGATTTAATTACTTTACGTTTTGCTTATAATAATTCACGTATCCTTTAAAACACTTAACAAATTCAACAGTACTTTTTTTGGGGTAAACAATTTGGCGCCCACTGTGGGGCTAAGGATAATTGTGGTGTTGTTTAAGCTCGATTATTTTCCTTTCTATGGGTAATACTCGTGCTTTCAAGTCATAAAATCTCTGGAAATGGATTAGATGAGTTGAACAATAACAACAACAACGAAGATTTGAACAACAATGGCTGGAGATCAACCTGACAACTAGCCTACCATGAGGTATTGACGAGTAGATGACTTCTCCTGGGGCGTAATGACGCACCTATAGGGTCGCACCCAAAATGATAAAGAATATAATGCTCAAAATGGGATCAGAGTCACCGGGCCCCACCTGGAAATAATATTTTAAATATTGGAAAAATAATAAGAAGCTATAGCGGAGTTGCAGAAACCTTGCATGGCAGCGTCACCAATAACATCACGATGGTGGGAACCGAGGAAGGCAGTGGTTCAAGCAAAAACAACACATACGTTGTACTGAAATGTGTGCAAACCTTAACCACCTAACTTGAGCAAGTTAAAAATGAGTTCAATACTCGGATAGATCATATTTTGAGAGCACCTCCAGTATTAAAAGGGCCAGATTTAAGGAGATATGTCTAGCTGGCTTTCCCGCCGAGCGTAACACAAAAATTGATACCCAAGAGGTTCAATATTCCAGACATCCCCAAGTATGATGGAACTACTGATCCGCAAGAACATGTAATGACATATACGTGTGTGGTAAAAGGCAATGACATGGAGGTGGACGAGATAGAATTTGTCGTACTAAAGAAGTTCCATGAAACTTTGTCCAATGGAGCTATGACATGGTACTATCTCCTACCAGAATATTTGATTACATTGTTTGAAATGTTTGTAGATTCTTTTGTTAAAGCATATGTCGGAGCAAGGAAGGTACAATCCAGGAAGGCGGTCATCTTTAAAATTGCCCAAGGAAATACAGAGTTGCTGGGTGAGTTCGTTATCCAATTCTAAAAGGAAAGGATGTTACTACCAGCGGTACTTGATGAATGGGAGGCAGAATCCTTTACTAAGGGCCTGAATCCTAAGAGCTCAAGGGCTTTGCTCATATTGAAGGAAATTTTGTTGGAGTTCCCAACAACAATGTGGTCATACATCCACAATCAATATGAGTCCAAAATCAGAGTTGAGGATGACCAACTGGGACCTCCGGTGTCTTCCGGGTCAATCAGCCAAAACTGTCAACAAGATAGGCCGAGATGTAGTGCTGAATCTGAGTTGAGGTCACTGAGAGATAGGTATCAACCTTACAATTTGGCAGAGAGGTCGTGATCAGAGAGGGGTCATGTAAATCAGTAATCTTCAATTTTTGAAAGGTCAGGGTTCGATAAACACACAATATAGGACTCCAAAGCAAAGGTAGAGTGGGTCCATCATCAACTAATAAGATCGAGGCCCCGAGATTGTCTGAGTACAATTTCAACGTAGATATAGGGCAGTTGATAGCAACGATCGATGGAATCAATGAGACAAAATAGCCAAAACCAATCCGGAAAAATCCAAGCCAAAGGGACCTAAACTTGATATGTGCTCATGGCCACCGAACTGGGGACTATGGCCTGAGCGTACCACTATAGTATCCAAACCCTAAAACGTGAAACTTGGCCGACAAGGCCTCCAATTAACTATAGATGACAAGACTAAAGGATAACATGTATACAGAAGAGTCCCAACAGGATATATACGTATGAATAGCTAGCCAAGGCAGACAAGGCCACAATAAGAGTGAACTGATAACAAAAGGGGCCGACAAGGCTATGACATACCAACATCTACTGTACATAGTTCTGCAAGCCTCTAAGATTCATATAAACATACCAACAGATCAGGACAGGGCCCTGCCATACCCTTAAATACTCATATCATATGCATCAGTACCTAAAACTCATGTAATACAACTTTGAGGGAAGGGAGTGCGATAATATCACAGGTGAGTAGACCGCTTACTGAGGTGGAGCGCCACTCTGTCTATTTGTACCTGGGGGCATGAACACAGTACCTCAGAGGGCATCAATACGAAAGATGTACTGATTATGTAAGGCATGTAACATATGTAAACATGAGATATAACATGAGAGATATGGAGATTAGAATCAACCTGAAACTCATAACAGTCTCTGGGGCCTTACTATGTTATAACCAAAAACAACTGCAGCTGGGTGCACATCTACGTGTCGTACCCGACCAACTATAGCGCGTCTCGGTAATAAAATAAATACATATATATAAGTGCAATGCAAGACATACTCTATCAGATACCATAAACAGAGCTAGAGTGACCTATTATTGTTATCCTCCGACTATTGTTATTGGCCCTACGTTCAAGGATCCAGATATAAATACTTGGGACTTATGTAACCCGAGAGATATTATGAACAAAAAAGTAGTTATGGATTATTATTGATTCATCAAAAAAGATCTTTTGCTACTTCATTTTGCCAAGAGATTTTCATTTAAAGAAACAACGTATCGATTCATGGCAAGAAAGAAGGTTTGCCTTACATACCTTATCCACGAAGCTATTCGATGTGCTATAAGATCTTGTACTCTTCATGACCAATTGTCTACAACAAACAAAGGTCGATATCAACCTCTAATCCATATTGACTAAGAAATTTCACTTACGCATCTTAACAATCATTTTAACACCAAGGATTCTTAGATTTGTCAATAAAAGGGGCACTTATGTAATATGACTCCATCATTCTTTGAAACATACTTTCTTAGTTTCACAGTAGAAACAATCAGTATACTATCCAATATCAACTCATAATTCCAACAAAACAACCCACAACTCAACATATCTTAACTTCATAAGTTTACGAGTTTCGATTATGAAATTTCTTTCACAACTTATTCCAAATCATCAATTAATCGCATATATAGATAAAGGAGGATAATTATTACCTCAACGCAACCAAATCTCCTCAAAATAGTAGTTTTCGCCAAATTTCAAGGGTTTCCAAATCCGGCATAATATGAAGAAGATGATTACTATGGTTAGCGCGGGGATTATCATGTAAATCTTGCGTGATTTTTCTTAGGTTTGATCTTGGAATGATGTAGAATCCCTAGAGTGGATTTAGGAGTAGTTTTCAATATAATTTAGGTGAAAAATGAAGTTGAAATTGCGTAACCCAAACAAATACCCGACTAAAATTTTCCACCGTCGTACTTCGACAGTTCGTCGAATGGTCGACAATCCATCAATCTTGACCCTCATTTTTCCAGGGTATTTTATGGCCCCTTATGGCAGTTTGACGGTCCGTCAACTGTCCCGTCAAATTTCCCAGTCCATGATTTTGTCGAAACATATTTTCTTTGCTTCGTTTGACTTCCCAATACTCCAGTACATCCATAATCAAGACGTAAACCTCCATTACCCTTTTGTAAGGTCATACCTTTTCCCAATACATCAGAATTTATCAACAATACGATGAAACATGAGCTATGATATGTAACATTCTTCCCCCTTTATGAACATTCATCCTCGAATGTTGAGGATATTTATTAACTCTCAAGGGGTCTAAAAAATTTGGCAGAGTTTCCTTCTTAAACATGACTATCCAAAACTTGTTAAACAACCCAAATACATATCCAATGCCACACATGGAAACGTAATAATAAAATCATATCAACTAGGCCTCACATGACCGTTTGTATGTACCATAATCAAGAAGGTTAGCTATAACTCACCTCAATTATCCTCTGTCGTGCTCTGAGCTACACCTGCCATATTTACCTCCATGTAAGAACCTAAACAAGACATAGGACTTAGGTTTTCTGAATAGAATAGAAATGAGAGAGTCGTATCGCACTAATGTTGGTATCAAATTGAGGGTTGAAATAAGTAAGGATATCAAGATCGCATATCTTCTTCGGCCTCCCAAGTCATCTCTTTTGTATTGTTATTCCTCTATAACACGTTGATGGAAGCGACTTCTTTAGTCCTCAACTTTCAAATTTGCCGATCTAGAATAGCTATTGGAGTCTCTTCATAGGTCAATTTTTTGGTGATAAGTACTACTTCTGATTCCGGAGGTAATTCAAGCTCATAAGCCACCTAGCCTATCCTACGGATAATGTTACATGGTTCGACATATCTTGGGCTAAGGTTTCCTTTCTGTCCAAATCTTATGACTCATTTCATTGGAGAAACCTTTAGGAATACCCAATCACCAACGGCAAATTCTAAGTCATGACGTCGAACATCTGAATAGGATTTCTGTCAACCCTGGGCAGTCAATAAGTGCTCTTGAATTAGCTTCACTTTATTCACCGCCTGCTAGAACAAATCGGGACCTAGTAACCCGACTTCACCCACTTTAAACCAACCAATTAGGAATTTACACTTTCATCCATATAGTGCCTCATATGGGGCCATTTGCATGCTACAATGATAATTGTTATTATAAGTGAACTCGATAAGGGGAAAATGATTGTCCCAGCTACCTTTGAAATCTAATACACAAGCTTGTAGCATGTGTCTGAATTATTCGCTCGGCCTGACTGTTGGTCTGAGGATGTAACGTTGTACTAAGGTTCACTTGGGTGCCAAAACCCTTTTGAAATGACCTCCAAAAATGAGTCGTAAACTGAGCACCTCTGTCGGATATAATAGAGATCGGAACACCATGTAGCCAAACTATTTCCTTGATATATAGCTTGGCATAATCTTTAACTGAGAAGGTAACACGAACAAGTAAGAAATGAGACAATTTCGTTAGCCTGTCGACTATAACCTAAATGGAATCAAACTTTTTCTAAGAACAATGTAATGTAGTAATGAGATCCATATTAATCATTTCCCATTTCCAAGAAGGGATTTATATATGCTGTAGCAAACCTCTAGGCTTTTGACGCTCGATCTTAACTTTCTTACAATTTGGGCACTGAGCTATAAATGCCGCAATATCTTTCTTCATGTCATTTCACCAATAAACCTGTTGAAGGTCATGATACATCTTTGTCGATCTAGGATGAACGGAATATCTAGATTGGTGAATCTCGGCCATAATTTGCTATCGGTGTCCTTATATATTTGGTACACATAGTCGACCCTGATACTTAAGGACTCTGTCTCCTATAAGCTCCAATATCAGTTTCTTCTGTAAAGGAATTCCTTTTTTAATCCAGAATAACTCGGGGTCCTCAAAATGTCTCGCCTTCACCTCTGCTATCAGGGATGATTCTATGGTATTCTGCACTACGGTTCCACCATTATCCATCTCCAAAAGTTGCACATTTAAACTAGTTAAGCGACATAGCTCTTTAGTCTTCTCTATATTATTAGCTTCAATACCCTTCAAACTTCCCATAGACTTACGACTTAGGGCGGCAACTATGACATTTGCCTTTTCGGGGTGGTATAAGATATCAATGAAGTAATCCTTTAATAATTTCAACCACCTTCTTTGCCTTAGATTCAACTCCTTCTAGCGGAATATATATTGTAGGATCTTATGGTCTGTGAATAAGTCGACATGAACTCCATATAGTTAATGACGCCACATCTTCAGGGCCAAGATTACCGCCGCCAACTTGAGATTGTGAGTTGGACAGTTTACCTCATGCTTTCTTAATTGTCTTGAAGCTTATGCTATGACTTTCTCGTGTTGCATCAAAACACATCCCAGGGCAACTCTGGAGGCATCACAGTAAACCACATACCCATCGGTACATCTGGAAAGGGCTAACACTGGTGTAGATGTCAACCTATCTTTCAACTCTTGAAAACTGTGCTCACACGTATCTATCCAGTGAAACTTAGCTGCCTTGTGAGTGAGCTTGGTCATAGGTGCAGGTATAGAAGAAAAACCCTATACGAACCTCCGATAATATCCTACTAAACCCAAGAAGCTACGTACTTCTGTAGAAGTCTTGGGTCTCGGCCAATTCTTTACGTCTTCAATCCTTTGATGATCCACCTTAATACATTCGAAGGATACATATGGCCTAAAAAGGCAACAAAATTTAACCAGAATTCGCATTTGGAAAAGTTGGCATAAAGCTTACTGTCTTGAAGCATCTGTAATACCGCTCGCAAGTGATTTGTATGTTTGTCTTCCGATCGAGAATATACCAGAATGTCGTCAATAAATGCTATTATAAAGATATCTAGGAATGGCTTAAATACCCGGTTCATCAAATCCATGAAGGTTGCTGGCGCATTAGTCTGGCCAAAAGACATAACAAGAAACTCGTAATGACCATATCTAGTCCTGAAAGTGGTCTTTGGAATATCTTTCTCCTTAACCCCCAACTGATGGTATCTAGACCTAAGATCAATCTTTAGAAAATACCTTACACCTTACAACTGATAAAACAAATCATCGATTCTAGGGAGCGGGTACTTGTTCTTAATGGTTACCTTATTCAACTGGTGATAATCAATACACATCCTTAATGAACCATCTTTCTTATGAACAAATAACACTGGAGTACCCCACGGGGAAGTACTAGGTCGAATAAAGCCTTACTCCAAAAGGTCTTTCAGCTGAGCTTTTAATTCTTTTAGCTCTGCAGGAGCCATCCGATCGGAGGAATAGTTATAATCTGGGTATCTGGGAGTACGTGATGGCAAATTCAATCTCCCTTTTGGGAGGGATGCTAGGAAGTTCATCCGAAAATACGTTGGGAAATTCACTACGATAGGAATAGACTAAAAAGTTTGAGGCTTTGCCTCCGCATACTGAACTCGCATGAAGTGATAGATATATCCCTTTGAGATCATCTTCTAAGCCTTAAGATAGGAAATAAACCTACCCTTGGACGCTACAACATTACCTTTCAATTCAAGGATAGGCTCATTTGGGAAATTAAAGAGAACGATATTTGTCCAATAATCAACATTAGCATAGCAAGAAGCCAACCAATCCATGCCCATAATAACATCAAACTCCACCATCTCTAGTTTATTTATGTTAGTTTCCATATGACGATCATGTATCTTTACATCACAATCTCTATATACTCGTTTAACGATTACAGGTTCACCCAGGAACATGGACACCTTAAACGTCTTATGTAACAATTCTAGCTCCGTCTCACACTTACTAGCAATAAAGGGTTTAATATAGGACAAAGTAGAACCCAGGTCTATTAAAGCATATACATCATGGGAGAAAATAGATAATATACCAGTAACCACGTCTGGGGATGACTCAAGGTCCTGTCGACCTAACAAGGCATAAATGCAGTTTTGGGGACCGTTCGAACTAGATCTTGCTCCTCTGCCTCTACCAGCCGGTGCCTATGTACCCTGCCCCGAAAGATGCACTGATGATGAAGAAGCTTCCACAGATCCAGTCGACTATGCCATACTACCTCCACCTCTCATAAGACAAAACCACATAATATGCTCAGGCTTCCCACATAAATAACACGCATTCGAGCCCTGGCGATATTTCCAAAAATAATTCTTACTGCATTGACCACAATATGGCAGTGGTGTCCTTGCCTGACTAATTCCCCTCTGAACTATGGGCTTGATGCTTGTGAAATCTGTCCTTGACCAGAATTAGTGGCCTGGTCCCGACGCTGGCCCAAAAAGTGTGATGGCGCATTGGTAGTCGGATAAGATGGCTATCTTAGAAACTGAGGCCTCAACCCGCCTCGAAATCCTCCTGCATCACCTACGGACCAAGACCTCTTGTGCTGGCCTGTATCATATTCTCGATCAGCCCACTGCTGCCTCTTGCGATCCTCTAGATTCTGTATGTAGGCCTGAATGCGGGAGATGTCCATATTCGGATTCAACGAAGCCATCGTGCACTCATTCACCAAGTGTGGCCCTAAACCATTAACAAACTGATGTACTCGACCGCTCATATCAACCACAATCATGGAAGCGTACCTAGACAAGGTGTTGAACTGCAAGTTTTATTCCTTGACACTCATAATTCCTGTTCCAAATGTAGAAACCTATCTCGCTTGGATCATCAAAGCTTGACTGGAAAGTAGTGCTATAAAAATGCCTCAAAGAACTCCCTCCAACCTAAAGGTAGGGCTTGGGGTCCCCGAGTCTACTCCCAAGTCTCAAACCAGGTCGCGGCCATGTCTCGCAATCTATAAGAAGCCAACTCTAATTTGTCAGCATATGTCGCATGCATGACCCGTAAAGTCTGTTGTATTCTATCCATGAAGTTTTGAGGGTCCGTATTAGGGTATGGTCCCATAAATACCATAGGGTCCAAGTTAACAAAATCCTGAACTCTTGCACTCACAGCTCTATCAGCAACACCGGGAGTTTGACGTTAGGCTTGAGAGGCCACAAGTTGAGTCAATAAGTTCACCGCACTCCATATATCCATATCTTGATCGAGGGCAATTAGAGGAGGAACTAGAGGTATATCAGCTCTCTCCTCTCATTTTGGAGGTGGTGGTGGTCATGGAGTTCTGGAGGCTCGAGATATAGCCTCATTCTGTTGCTCCTGTCTCCCCGGACCAATAGGTGGTGCATGATGGGAACCTTCTCCCACTTTCTCATATACCCTTCGTATGGCTTCTTATTGTCGAGTCATAGCAGGAATAATTGAGAAAATACACAAGATGAATATTAAGAGTTAACACTTATCGTTTAGTGCTATCGCACGATCTAGATCAGAAAGAAATGTAACCATTCTAAATATCATGTAGCTTTCTATTTATAAGTGTGGTGCACAACACACCCATAAATAAGACTCTACTAGATACGGCTTACAAACTCCCTAGGATAGAACTGCTCTAATACCAAATTTGTCATACCACAACCTTAGGGGTGTGGCCGGGACCCAGTTCTTAAAGGCCTAAGCATACCATTATAGTATCCGAACCCTGAAACATGAAACTTGGCTGACAAGGCCTCCAATTAACTATAGATGACAAGACTACAGGATAACCTGTACACAGAAGAGTCCCACCGTGATATATACATATGAATAGCTAGCCAAGGACGACAATGCCATAATAAGAGTAAAATGATAACAAAAGGGACCAATAAGGCCACGACATACCAACTTCTAATGTACACAGGTCTGCAAGCCTCTAAGTTTCATATAAACATACCAACATGTTGGAATAGGCCCGGCCATACCCCAAAATACTTGTATCATAAGTATCAGTACCTAAAATTCCTATAATGCAACTCTGAGGGTAGGGAGTATGACAATATCACAGTTGAGCAAATTGCCTAATGAAGAGGAATGCCACTCTATCTATATGTACCAGTGGGTATGGACGTAGTATCTTGGAGAAGGCTATCAGTACAAAAAATGTACTGAATATATAAGGAAGGTAACATATATGAACATGAGATAAAGGGTGATTTTGGGAGAAAGAAAGGGAAAATAGGACTTGGCATTTTAGGAGGTTGTTTCAGGAGTGTTGCGGGAGGATGTAGTGATCGAACATTGGTGATTGAGTGATGGCAGGTTGGAGGAAAAGACCCGAGACAGTGAAGTACCAGTAGGTCGCGGTAGATGGGACACTCGGTGGTGATTGGTTTGGACGGGTGGTTGTGGTGTAATGCGGAGGCTGGTATTTTGTCGAGATATTTATGAGACGTTGAGGGATGTACAGATGATTAGTTTAAGGTGTATTGAATGAGGCTTGGTTTGAATTGTAGAGTACATCTCGAGTATGAGGGAGATGATTTGGCTAAGTGTTGGCTTTTAGTGACATCGGCATGGATGTCTAGTAGATGTGGTTATTTTATTAATTATGAAGGATATTACCATGGATAGAGGAACGGGGAGTTAATTTCCGAAACCGACACCAAGGAGTTGGTTATCAATGCCACAAGGTCGAGACCGGGGTTTGCTAATTGCAATGCCCGTAAACAAGCCAAGTGAGGGTGATCTATGCCCTTGTTTCTCCCAAGGCTTAGACTAGGTTGGTTCACACAAGTACCAATTGTCGTTTACCACCAAGGGTATTCTTCAAGCTTGGGTAGAGACTAGGTCACACAAGTCCTAATCTATACTTGCACCGAAGGAGATTTGATCCACATAAGGATCGGCAAGCTTCAACACACAAGTTGAAAACTTAGCTTTATATTTTATATAACTTCAAAAATGCCTTTTACATTCATCCTAAGGGTCCTATTTATAGTAAGGTGAGGACCATTCTAGAAAGCAATTAAAGGGATAGAAATTACACTACTCGGCCGAATGGGAACATGGAAGAGGACTTGTTGTCTTGGAGCATAATTTGAGGCTTCGGCATTGGTGAAGGCATGTGAAAGGAACTTGGTTTAGTTTTGAGTCTTGTTAAAACATCATCCTCTTCACATCTACATTGCATTGGCTGAGATGACCCTTGTGATTTCAAGACCTTAGAGACTTAATTCTTGCCTTGGTCATTCGGCCATCCTTCCAACTTCCCTAACCGATTCTATCTTGACTTTGGAAGGTTTTTGTTTGTGCCATCTTGTTAGCCATGTCATTGTTTGTTCTTGCCATGTTGGTTTCTCGATTTAGGCTCCCTTATCCTTGCCAACTTGGCATTATCCCTCCTCGACTTTCATGCTCTCATTACAAGTAATGAATGTGTTGTAAATCAACCTAAGGGTTTTACCATTCTTAAGACATCCTAATATTACTAGGTAGGATATAAAATAAAGACAATATAAATAAGTAGTGCACGGTCTCGGCCAAGACCACAAATAAGGCCGAATAAACTTACACTATAAGACCTTCAAGTGATAGAACCTAACCCACCCCAGATTCCATATATTTCTTTGCCTTTCACTGAGGATCCATGACCCCATATCTTCACCATTGATCCTTTGAATATGAGCTTAACAAAAGGAGTTAAGTGTAGTCTCTTATTTCCATCAATCTCCTCTTCTTATGAGGAATTTGCCCTCAAATTTGAAGGGTTCAAACACTTGGGTCCTTTAGCATGGCTCGTGATGTTCGGAGGTTTTTCCTTGATCGAGCTTTACCAGAGTTTTGGTAGTAGTTTGAATGGTCCCTCCTTTAAGTTAGCTTCATATTTAAACAAGGTATTGTCTTCCCAAGTATTAAGTTGGACACCTGAACTCTTTTCTTGGCCTCGATCTGCGTGCTGCCTATCTTGGCCCAATTCATCAATAAGAACTTATATGGTGGTAGTCTGGCAGCACACAACTTACCTCTTCGGCTAAGACCTCCATAGTCACCACGTAGGTCCTTGAAGCTTTCTCTATGCTCAATTTTTCCTTAGACCTTTACCGATAAAAAATCCCTTTTCAAGTTGAGTCTTGAGATTCCTCCCACATTCAACCTTGGCCATGGAGAGGTGCATTTCATAATGAGGTAGTAGACCAAGCGATTGAGAATGGATACCTCATATTCTTCCTCTTGCCTTGGAATTAATACGGTACTTGGCACTTCGCAACCAAGGTGCCCTCGGTCATTGTTCTTCTTTTCTTTCCCTTTGTACTCATCGGTTTACCGAAAAGACAATGAACCTCTTGAAAATAAATCAAGAGAGTGTTCATTATCCCTTGTTATGATTCCGGATGTATTGTCCCTGAGAAGTTCCATTTGATCATCCTCCCTTGTGTGATCTAGCTCATATAGTGGATTGGTATAGAGGGTACCGCTCATTTCTTCAATTTGATATAACGGATTTTCAAAGACGTTCCATTTTTGAGCTACTACTTCATAATAATTGGAGGGAACAAGGTTTTCTTGAATGCTCTTCTCGATGATTGCCCTCGGTTTATCATTGGTTAGGGAATGTCTTCTGAGAGTATCATAATTTCTAGGCTCGTCTTTCGGTTCCTTCAAACCTTCTTCCGGGATGATGTCTTCTTTATAGGCCAAGACATTGGTGTTGCTCTCCTTCTTTGACCCATCTTTATCTTCTCGGGCCTCGGCTCTAGCTTGCCATTTTTGGGCCAATTCGATCTTCATTTCAATCACTTTGCTTGGTGATAAAGGCATGAGATGGAAGTCCTTACCATTCTTTTTGAATGAGTAAGTGTTATGTTCACCATCATACGTGGTCCTCCGGTCATATTTCCATGACCTGCCGAGTAAAATATGGTATACGTCTATCGGGATGGCATCACACCAAATCTCGTCTTCATATCCACCAATTCGGAACTTGACAAGGGTTGGGTGGAAATTTTTAATCCATTGGCTTGATTTACCCATCGGAGATTATATGGCTTAACATGTGCACGGGTTGGAAATTGTAACTTGTTTATTACCCAATGGACCAACATATTTGCGCAACTGCCGCCATCAATTATCATGCTATAAACCTTGTCTTCGACCTTACACCGTGTGTAGAAGATCTGTTCTCTTTGGTTCTCGTCAAGTTCTTTCACTTGTGCACTAAGCACATGTTGAAGGACTAGACTAATGCCTTCCTCCACAAGAGTTTCATCTTCTTCTTGGTTCTCTTCACTCTCGGTTTATTCCATAATGAAAGCGTTTCCGCTTTCTTTATATTCCTCGAGAGTCATGGTTCTTTGGTTGGAACATTCTCTGGCAAAATGTTCAAGCCCTTGGCACTTGAAACATCTTTTACCTCATCTCTCTCCATCATTGACATTTCCTACCTTCCCTTTATCCTTGTTTGTGTTTTCTCTCTTAAGTAAAGGATTGATGTAGGAAGTGGTAGCCTTATCTTTTGCAAGGGCAGGTTTTGAGTAAGGTCTTGGAGCGACCTTCTTTTGTTGTCTCTCAAACTTTTGTGCCAAATGGCACACATCCTCAAAAGTAGAGTATGTGGATACTTCTACCCTTTCTTGAAGTGTCGTGTTTAAGCCACCGATGAACCGGGCAATCCATTGTGGTTGTTTTTCCTCAAGGTTACATAACATGGTTACCTTTTCAAACTCCCTTATGTACTCCTCGACCTTAAGAACACCTTGCCGAAGCTAGGTGAGTTTAAGGTATAGTTCTTGTTCGTAATCACGCGGCAAGAACTTTCTCTTTAGGTTCTTCTTCAACTTGTCCCGAGAATCAACCTTGGACTTATTATGTCTTTTCGGCTTGCCTTTAGGTTTTCATACCATACCGAAGCAAAGGATTTGAGCTTCAAAGTGGTAATTTTGTAGAATTGATGGTCATCATACCCTTTGAACTCAAAGAGTCTCTCAATGGTCGTAAGCCATTCCAAGAATTCTTCGGGGTCTAAGTTCCCTTCAAAATTCGGAAGATCAAACCGTAAGGTGTGGTCTCCTCTTCTTTCAACTCTAGGATCTTCTTGGACTTCATCTTCAATGGGTATGGGGTTGTATTGAGAAACTGCTTCCCCGAATTCTACATCCTCAATGTTAGCACGGTTTGCAAATTCTTTACTTATTTGGTCCACGACCATTTCCATGACGTTCCTTGTTAGCTCTTCACTCATTTGTGCCATAGTGCCAAAGCGTGGGATGGGATGTCCAAGCTCTGATACTAATCTGATGGATATACGGAGCGGGTTGGATGGGTATGTGGTTCGGATGTGGAGGTGATTTGGGTTGACCCAAAAACGAGTGGTAATATCGGGTTCTTAGGCTTTTCGAGTTAGGGAGACTGTTGTGTTTGAGGGTGATTTCGGGAGGAAGTAGGGGAAAACGGGACTTGCCATTTTAGTAGGTTGTTCGGGGAGTGTTGCGGGAGGATATGGTGATCGGACTTTGGTGATTGAGTGATGTAAGGTTGGAGTAAAAGACCCGAGACAGTGAAGTACCGGTAGGTTTCGGTGGAGATTGGTTTAGACGGGTGGCTGTGGTGTAATGCGGATGCTGGTATTTTGTGGAGATGTTTATCAGACGTTGAGGGATGTACGGATGGTGAGTTTAAGGTGTATTGAATGAGGCTTGGTTTGAATTATAGAGTACAACTCGAGTAGGAGGGAGGGGATTTGGCTAAGTGTTAGGTTTTAGTGACTTCGGGTTAGATGTCAAGTGGAGGTGGTTATTTTGTGAATTATGAAGGATATGCCCAAGGATAGAGGAATGGGGAGTTAATTTCTCGAATCGACACCAAGGAGTTGGTGATCAATGCCACAAGGTCAAGACCGGGGTTTGCTATTTTCAATGCCCGTGAACAAGTCAAGTGAGGGTGATTTATGCCTTTATTGCTCCCAATGCTTAGACTAGGTTGGTTCACACAAGTACCAACTGTCGTTTACCACCAAGGGTGTTCTTCAAGCTTGGGTAGAGACTAGGTCACACAAGTCCTAATCTATACTTGCACAGAAGGAGATTTGATCCACACAAGGATCGGCAAGCTTCAACACACAAGTTGAAAACTTAACTTTATATTTTATATAACTTCAAAAACTGCCTTTTACATTCATCCTAAGGGTCCTATTTATAGTAAGGTGAGGACCATTCTAGAAAGAAATTAAAGGGACACAAGTTACACTACTCGGCCAAATGGGAACATGGTAGAGGACTTGTTGTCTTGGAGCACAGGTTGAGGATTCAGCATTGGTGAAGGCATGTGAAGGGAACTTGGTTTAGTTTTTAGACTTGGTAAAACTTCATCCTCTTCACATCTACATTGCATTGACTTTCGAAGGTGCTTGTCTGTGCCATCTTTTTAGCCGTGTCATTGTTTGTTCTTGCCATGTTGGCTTCTCGGTTTAGGCTCCCTTGTCCTCGCCAACTTGGAATTGTCCCTCCTCGTCTTTCATGATCTCATTACAAGTAATAACTATGTCCAAAATCAACCTAAGGATTTTAGCATTCTCAAGAAATCCTAATATTACTAGGTAGGATAGAAAATAAAGACAATATAAATAAGTAGTGCACGGTCTCGGCCAAGACCACAAATAAGATCGAATAAACTTACACTATAAGACCTTCAAGTGATAGAACCTAACCCACCCCATATTCCATATAGTTCTTTGCCTTTCACCGAGGATCCATGACCGCATATCTTCACCATCGATCCTTTGAATATGAGCTTAACAAAAGGAGTTAAGTTTGGTCCCTAATTTCCATCTAGTTGTATTGGACTTTACTTGAACTACAGGTCTTAAGAGGACCCGAATTTGGGCCTAAGTGATAGAAATTAACTAACGGCTTGCTGTAAACCTATTTTGAACTACCAAAAGTGACATTTGGTAAAGTTTGATTTTACGGGCTAAGCCCAGCTAAATGGTTTTGGATAAAAGAACAAGTTACCTATTTTGGACTTCAATTGTGGTAATAAGTTTTGGAATGTTGAATATGAATTGACTTTGGGAGATATAGCATGAAAAAGAATAAAAGAAAAACCACATTTTTATACTTCTTTTCAAAAACTCGAATCTTGTCATTGCAAAGGAATTATACTCATTTTAATCGTTGAAAGATTTTCAAAAGATGCAAGTGAAATTGGATATATTATTGGACTAAAAGTGGAGTTATACTCAAATTAACATTTAGGTGTTCTTAGTCTGAAAATAAATTAATCCCCATGCATACTATTTTGGCGGAAGCCTAACTCTCTTATTTTTTGAAAATAAAAAAGAACTTTTGAGTTTGAATGAGAGAATGACAAATATTTTGTGAATATTTCAAATACTTTGAGAAATTCAAATCATTAAAAATTCTATAGAACTCATAGGTCAAATGTATTCTATGGATCCTTAATACCGGAGTGTCTAACACCTTTCCCGGAGGATCACTAGAACTCTTACCACGACTCTAGTTTAGATAGGATTTTTTAAATGTTTTGAATAAACCCTTTAACATTGATTTTCCTAATTTACCTATAAATTAGGTGGCAACTCTAAAACAACTATCCGACTTAGAGCACCATCACAAATTCTCAGTAGCTTTTATGCCTTCGCGTAAAAGTGAACTATAACAGATGATGACTCTGCTGGGGATAAGCCTAGGTTCTAACCATAAGGGTTCCAATACAACATGCTTTTAAATGATATGAATTGCTTATGTTCTTAAATACCTGTAATTATAATTGTCATTCATGCATTTCATCTTCCGCTAAATGGCATACACACACACTCGCATCAGTGCACAAAGATGGGTATGCGAATTTTGCAACCATCCTCCATTATAAAACCAAAAACATTTCCTTGGAACACATTGAAGACGGAGTTCGTTCCCTGTGGTCCAACAGTCGACTCACCCTGGGTTGTCCGCTCGGGTCCCTAAGTCATTTGTCGAACTACTCTAGTACAACTAGGATAGAGAGAAGCCAAATCCCTACTAAACTAGTGCATGTTGATCTAGACAGTCTTGGGTATCTCAAACCTACCTAGACCTATTAACTGACTACCTCGTGTATCGACGGTCTATGACCGGACGGCACCGCATCTAACTACTTGCTAAATAGAAACATAAAATGTGCCTTATGTGATGAACCATTGTACTTTGGGGGGAAAAACTAACTGTGATCTGTTTTGTAGATTCATTCCAATCTAAAATTTGATATGGTTATCGATGAAATGCTGAAAATTTGGTGGTCGTATCTAGATGCCCCATAACAAATAAAAATAATGAACTGTCTAGGACACCTACCCTCCCTCATGACCATGATAGGAAATAATGACCTTCTAGAAGTCCTTACCAGGTACTGGGATTGAGATAGGATGGTGTTTATGTTCGGAGATTTCGAGATGACCCCAACCCTAAAGGATATTCTGGATTATATAGACAGTGTGGGGACTTGCATGAGGTGGAGGAAGAAACTCGCCTTAAACTCTTACTACTCCATAAGCCTACCCCCGATGAGATTCTTAGGTTTTTATCCCTAGCTAGCGCCGATTGGATATTCGGCCCGACCATAGATTTTAGGGACCTCTATTGCTGATTTGGGTCTAGACAGGGGTACATAGAGCACTCCGTAAAGTTTCGATCCTTTTTCAGTTGGGAAGCCACTCGACCCCTAGCATTTTCCATATGTCTACTAGGAACTATGGTGTTTCCCAAAGACCATTACCATGCAATAGATACCCGAGTCATCTTCGTCACTCATGATATCTTTCATGGAATAATCAAAAATGGGGAAACCAAGTACAATGACATAGTTCTGGTCACCTAGCTGACATTTACCAAGCTTTAGGTCGATGCTGAAACCTACATAGGTACTTCCAAGGGTGTAACCTTCTAGTACAGTGGATCATTAAGAACCTCCACAAAATCGATATTCCATCATATCGAGACCCAGAGCGTAGGGAAGATAACCTCACAGTCACTTACCCAAATTTCAAGACTCAATCCAAAGAGGGGTGGCCTTTTATCTTTTCTAGGATCCGAGAGGACAGTATTCAGCGAATATTTCCCTACTTTATATTTGATACCATAGTCGTGAGGGGTAGAAAATGCCATTTTCTACCATTTATAGGGATCCGGGGAATATGACCATACACACCTCTCAAGGTCCTAAGACAGTTCAGAAGGAAACAGGTAATCCCTTTAAGTAGGGAACATGGGGGAATATGTGGTTGACTATGAAGGCGACGGGATCAGAGGGGTTGCTGACATTATCCAAGAGTGGAATGGTCGAATCAAGTAGGGTCTAGAGACCCTAGCCAATGATCCCCTCCGTCTAGGTCGTGATGAGGACTATGTAGACTATTTGAGAGCCCACTTGAAAGGTACCCTCACACAGGGGCCCAATCGCTATCAGTCCAGACAAGTTTGGGATTCAAAGGCAAATATCAATGCCCACCGCATTTAGAGACAAGCGGATGATCGAGATGCTCGAGACCTTGAGAAGATGGAGCATGACCAGACTATCATAGCCATCTTGACTGAGGAGCTATACTTCAATCACAGGTGTTTAGAGGACTTAGACGCTCGCGTGAGGAGAGCCATGGACAATACTACACCCATGACCTTCTGATACGCTCAAATTACACCTAAGGTTTGGCGTAAAGCAGACGTTGTCAAATATAGTAACCCAAAAAGGTTGGGGTCAAACCCACATGGAATATGGTAAGAAAAGGTTACTATCGTAGTGTATCACTTGAAGTAGGTCTCTGTTCGTTTTTTGTAAAGGTTGTAAAAGACTTGTGTAGTTCTAAGAGCTATATTAACTTGATGTAAATTCAGATGATTAAGAACAAAGATTGTGTCCCCGCTTAGGATTGATGCTATGCTTTAGGTATTAATGTAATATACTCCTTATGGATTGCGTAATGTATGCGCTTAAGCTCTATGTGACTTCTTACTATTTTTTAATAATTAGAAAGTATTTATCTTTATGATTTTCCTAAATATAGAAGACTGATATTAAGGACGATTAATTATGCCAAGTAAAACTCCTCTTATTCCTAAGTGAGTTTATTAAACGAGAGTTAACGTCCCGAGTCCTTGTTAATTACTTCTACAAAACCCTACTAACTTTTCCAAGAAAAGTAAAATTTAATGGCTTAGATTAATGTTTTCAACCACTAATCAACATGAACAAATAAGAAGTAATTAAATACTAACAATCCATAATTTGTATATTAAGATTAAAAAACCTATTGCATAACACCCACCATTGGGTTCACAGTCTCAGATAGAAGCTTATCTACTCATATTATTGATGATAACAAAAAGTATTGAAATTGTCATTAAAGCTTACAAATGAAGAATCGAAGATTAAACAATGGAACTTGTTCTTGAAACCCTCGAAATATACTAAGTATTCGATGCTCTCATTACAAGTCTTAAAACAGATGATTATGTAATAATAAAACCCTAAAATGTATTTATACAAGTCAAAAACTCATAATTAAAACTTGACAAAACAACCTCTATCGCAAAATTCGACGGACTTTCAAATTAATTATTGTCCGTCAACAATTTGATGGTTAAATTGTACAGCCATATTGACGGTCAATCAAAGCTTTGATGGTACCATCAAACCACTTCTGAAAAGTTGTCTCATTGTAGTAAACAAATCGATGGAACAATTATCCAGTCCGTTAAAATATTGACGGATCGTAGTCCCAGATCAGCCAACTTGTCAACTCTTTGCTTTTTTCTATCAAGCTTTTGGACGGCTAATTGTATGGACGGTCATAGATTTGACGGTCCGTACAATCCTCAAAACTGGGGACTTTACTTCAATTTCCTTGTTTTTGCTTTTCGGTCGCTAATTACCTGAAAAATACACAAAACACATTAAAACGACACAAATTTGCTTAAAAACAAGTAAAACTTATAGTTAAAAAGCATCAAATATGTAGTAATTCAATGGCACATCAACACCCCCAAATTAAAGTCTTTGCTTGTCCTCAAACAACATACAATTCTAACATAAATGCTCAGATATATTGCTCTTACAAACATGAATCCTCTCATATCCACAATAATAAATAAGATGTATGACTCAAGACTGTTGTAACTAACAATGAAGCTTCAATCAATGACATCTAGTTATTACAGGAACCATTGCGCGCATGAATCTCAACTTACGTGAACCCAATCACTTTATAAACCCTTATGCCCTCACATAGACCAAAGAATGTCCCACACACATATTTACAAACAAATGGGACAAAAAACTAATAAGAAGAGAAACACTCACACACACAAAGAAGTTCTCAAGATACACATACACATACCATAGGCTTGCCCTTATTTTCAGTACCTTTGACTTCGGACAGTTTGACTGTGATCACATTAGGAATTTTTCTAGGATTGTAATGTCGACTTAGGGACGAGTAGGATGTATATTTGGAAAAAATTAATGTCACCTTTTACGTTTTTTTCCCTTTTTAATTTTGTTGCCTCAGTGTGGTTTAATTACTACTCTAATTCTTTTTGTACTAATTTTCAGTATTTCATTCTTCTTTTTTTTCTATCTTTTTTTTATTTACAACCACCACACCGTATTCATTAACTAGGCAACTCACATCTACCCAAAATTTAGGCATAAGCCTCATTTTCCCACATTTCCCCTATGACCCCCAACTTAGGTTTTTAGCCTACTTTTCATCATTTTAAGCGTCAAAGAGGGATTGGGTGCAAAAACAGGGATATAGAAAACAAAAGGTGTTGGCTCATTAGCGGCTAGTCAAAGAATAGGCTTATAGGCTCAAGATGGGGAACTAGGGATATTTACATCTATAGGTTAGGATCATAAAAGGCTAAAAGGGTTCAATATCAAATAAACAAGGCCTAAGATCACTTCACAACTCAACTTATCCTAAGAAATAAGGCACGACTAACCATGCAAGTTTTAGATTACACATATAACAAGAGAATAGACACACAAAAACGTTTACAACAGATTGGCATAAGGATTGTTCACATACTGACATTCCCGTTAAGCATTCAACACACAAGGTAACGTAATACTCTAAATGTCACATAAAGAATCATGCATGTCAATTAAGCAACACGTTCCGAGTATTCATCACAAAAATTTAGGAAGGGAGTATTTTTCAAATATCAAAATCAAGCATGCCTTAAGTTATTCAAACCACCACCACATAATTCAAAATTACTGTATTTTATCTAAACTTGACGTAAACATTCCAGGTTCAACAGAAATAAAATCCCTCTAGAAAAGAACCATGGCAAAGAAAAGCTGAGGGAATCCTAAACACATATATACACTATACTACATACAATCAAATAGCCCCACCCCCAACGAAGAATAATGTAATGTCTCTAATGTATCACAGTAAAAACAAGAGAGTAAGAACTACCTGAGATGCTCTAGGTGTGTTTCTCATCTCGCAGTGATGTGGCCTCTGAGGCATCAATCATAGTATCCGCAACAGCATCAGCAATAACAACAGTAGATTCTGGCACTAGCAGGGGTAGTGGCAGAGGCAAAGTCACTCCAACCGAAGCACTACTAGATAAGGCACCCATAGCCTCACTAGGACCTGGAGTGGGGGTAATTATCAGTAAGGGACTTTCATATAGCTAGCCATACATTATTCTCCTATATGCTCTGACCCCTAGCTCGATTCCTCTTTATTGCCTCGTCACTCAACTTATCCCCCTCATCCCTTTTCTTTTTCCCCTAATATCTGCAAGAGTGGCAATTGGAGAATCGTCATCCTTAACTAATTATTGAACATGGACAAACTCTAAAATATCCACCTGTCTGAAGTGCAGCTCTCAACTCTTGTAACTTGGTCTGAAGTGACCCAACATCACTAGTCTGACCTGCTCTCTCAAGCGCTGCCATCCAGATTGCAGACAAATCTAGGCGGGTATGTAGTAACTTATGAGATGCCGATGTGATGCTTTTCAATGGCTCAAGAGCTGTAGTAATCTCCTTGGCAACAACCCTCTTGAGTTGCCCCATGATGACATTAGTCTGCTTATCCGCCCTATCCTTCTTAATAGAAAACTGCATGAAGTTATCTCTAGTGAGGGAAAATGGGTCGGCAACTCTAGCTGCAACCTGTGGTTGTGTGGTGAGAATCTGACTCGAGGAACTAGGTGTTGCTGTCGATGGTGGCACAAAGATAGTGGTAGGTCAGTTTTGAGATAGGGGCAGTAGTGCCAGGTGAAACCTCTATAGTAGCGTCATATGTGGCCCCAAAAGTCTGGTCAGGTGGAAGCTCCTCATGCCTCTCAAGTAATGCTGCTAGCAATACATCCTTAGCATCTTGACCCTCCTTGATGGCTTCATCTCTGCTCTTCTTCAAATCATACACACGTGAGGCTGTGATCTCTATTCGGTAGGGCATGGAGTCGTGCTCACAAACACATCTCAGTGATCAGACATGGTATAATCAAGGAAGTGGAAAGCTCTAATGCTCTCAACTTGATCTCCTCCGCCATTCACCGTCCAAAATTTATCGAGTATTGGGACATCAAAGTACTGACTAGAATAGCTCGATCAATGGTGAGTGTATTATCTACCTGAGTGGGAAGAATTTTGGTTTGCACCACACTCTACCAAAATTTTGCCTCGAGTGTCAAAAATCATTTGAATATCTTCTGTGTACTATCCATAGCCACACTATGCTTGCTAGATTTTGCAATTATTGTAGCCATCCACTCATGTACACTCTGTGACTTAATCCGATAAATTTTATCATCTAACTTCGCCTCTTGGGCCGGTGCACTATAATTATCACCAAAATAGACTCGGTTGCTTGCTGCGCTGGATATGTCAACTTTCACACCTCGTACCTCAACCTTGTTGAATGGTGGAATCTGAATTATTCGCTAGCTCGGGTTCTTTACTTAGTTGATCATGTCCCCATAAGCAGCATAAAGCTCTCGTACCAGAACCGGTCAATACTTCCCAAGACCGTTGTCTAGAAAACCCAACCTGTAGAACTCCAATATCTTACTAGTGCAGGGGATGATCTCTAAGACGATGAAACTAATCCGTCGTTCATCATATATGCTCCTATGCAGATTCATTCCTTTCCCCTTTGTCAATGCAACCCCCTGTTCACATAACTCTTTTGCACCCTCGACTATGAATCATAAATGATCTTTCTTTAATTTCTTACTCTAAATCTCCTGAGTTTCCCTTCATCATCATCATCAACAGCTACCAGAGAAGCAGAATGAGTGCTTATGGCTGACTGGGTAGCCAGTATATCATCCCCAACTTCATATTTGAAAGTCTGGTTGGAGTTCCCATTATCAGATCTAGATGGGGACGATCCCTCCTCGTTAGACTTGGAGGAACCAGATGATGGGGGCGATAGTGAGGCTGTAATGGGAGAAATGGCCGTGTTTTCTTGGCCAAAATAACCTCAACCTCATGGTCTGAGTCTTTATCATTCAATTTTGTTGTCACGATGGTTCGACTACTACCCTTGATTTTCACTGGTTGTTTTAAACGGCCCCCTCATTTAGTTTGCATTTTAGGAGGAGCCATACCTTCAAAACAAACCAGTATCAGTTAATAGGCACAAGAGGATATCAAATAAAGGCATTAAAACCATGTTTTCAGGTTCTCATGTTTCTACAGACCGTCAAAATTTTTTCGGACCGTCAAAATATTTTGACGGAACCGTACAAAAAATGTACAGTCCGTTAAATTATTGATGGTACCGTTAAATAATTTACGGCCCTAACAGAAAAAAATTTGTAAGGCCCGTAATCTTCTAAAATTACACAAACACAGGTATCAGTCATCCAATTTTACATGCTTTGGGGGTGTTGGGGCTCGAGTTACTTAGACTTCACCCCTTATTCACAAGATTATGCTTATTGTTACATTATTGGGTTTTTGGCAGGCATAAAAATTTCAAACAGAAGTTATCCATCAAAACGCCCTCTGACCCATTGGAAGTTACTCAGACTTCACTCACATTCATTCATCAATTTTTCCTCATAATCATTTGCACGAACAGTTGGCAGGCATAATTAATTGACATGAATGTGGATCAAAACACCTGCTGACTCAATGGGGGTAAGATATTCTCGTCCCCACAAGCCTTAACTACAACAATCATACCAAATCCCTTACCCCCAACCAACAATTCAACAAAATTCTACACATGACAAATGTTCCAAATCAATTTCGAACCCTATGTACATTTTCCAACTACTCATCATCAACCAACACTTACAACCTTAGTTTAATTGTAACCCTAGGTGCAATTATTATCTATCCAGCATAATTAGTCAACAAGAACTCAATTCATATACTCAATATCTCATAACGAGGAGAATAGAATGTCAACATACATGATTATAGATAAATTTGCAAGAAAACATGTGGGTCATACTACTCAAAGGGACTGCTGCTTTATTATTAGGATAGGGTTGTGCGCAGAGGGTGAGTACCAGTCGGTGGTGCATGGGTGGTGAAGTATGGAGATTTAGTGGAAGGGTAGTGGAGGTTTATGGTCGGTCGTGTATGGGAGAGGAGTGTGTGTGTGTTTGAAATTTTTGATGAAGTAGGAATCAGACTACTTTTGATAACTGTCATGATTATTTGAAGGTTCGTCAAATATTTGACGGTACCGTCAAGTGCTTTTACGGTTTCAAAGTTAGAATACTTACCTGATTTCCATTAATGACGTCGCCAAAAGGATGGACTTTCGAATTTAAAACGGTCCATCAAATTCTCTCTATGGTCTGAGACTTGCAGGCCTACATGTTTTTCCTGAGACATGGACCTCTTGTGACCCCAACACACATTATACAACCCAAAAGCACTAAAACTACTGAAAACAAAGAAAACAAAGAAAAATACATAAATTTAAACTTAGATTGCCTCCCAAGAAGCGCATCATTAAACGTCATGGCATGATGGTGTTATCCATTTATTCATGAGTGTATCTATGCTTCAGATGGTGTCTATCCATGATCTTGTCACCATCAATGCAGCCATGGTAGTGTTTCACCCTGTGCCCATTTACTCTAAAAGTTTGAGTACCATCTCCAGACTTTAATTCCATCAAGCTATTAGGTGAAACGCTCAACACTTGGAATGGCCCAGGCCATTTCAATTTCAGCTCGCTCGGGAAGAGTTTCAACCTTGAGTTGAAAAGCAGGACATCATCTTTCGACTGAAAGTCTCGCTTCAGATTCTTTTTATCATGGTAATGCTTCATTCTCTCCTGGTACAGGACTGCACTCTCATATGCTTAATACATGAACTCATCCATCTCATTGAGTTGAAACAATCGAAGTTTTGCTGCTTCATCCCAATCCATATTCAGCCTTTTTAGAGCCCACATAACTTTGTGTTTGAGCTTAACGGGCAGGTGGCATGCCTTACCAAAAACCAGCCGGTAAGGTAAAGTCTCGATGGGTATTTTTAATGTCGTTTTATAAGCCCAAAGAGGATCATCTAGCTTCCTTGACCATTCCATCCTGTTTGCATTAACGATTTAAGCCAGTATACTCTTGATCATTCGATTTGAAATATTAACATGGCCACTCATTTGAGGATGATACGGAGTGGAAACTCGGTGCTTGACCCCATACTTCTCCACCAGCCCAGCAAATGCTCTATTACAAAAATATAAAGCCCCATCACTAATGATTGCCCTCAGTGTGTCGAAATAGGTCAAAATATTCTTCTTCAAGAACCCCATCAGACTCTTGGCTTCATTGTTGGGTAAAGCCACAACTTCCACCCATTTTGAGATATACTTACCATTTTGTAAGGGGATCTTTTCATCATCTAATGCCCCTAAAGAGGGTAGGCACATAGATGGTATACTATCAAATTTCTATCTAAAATTTTCAAATAACAAACAAGTAGTATGGAAACGTTTATTCTTAGGTCGAAATTCATTTTTTAAATTAAAAGTATATAACCTTCTACCAATATTAACATCATAACTACATAGACTACACTTATCAAGATTATAATTAAAAACACATAGTCTAAAAATCATACCTCTTAGAAGAATTTCAAATCACTGGAATGCTCACCCACCCTAGCACTTGACTCCCTTTTTTCTCCACTGAATTTACGGGATTAATGGCCTATGTGCTAGGAGACTGAACAGACTCTTTCTAAAATTCTTTTTAAGATGCAGGTTAATAGACTAATATGGTCCTAAGTATAACCTTTCGAAGTGTTTTTCGCTAGTATTATGATATTGTTATCGGTATTGATTATAGACTAAAAGAGTATTTTAGCTAGACATTGGAGTTTTTTCAAAAGAAGATTTTTATTGTAGATTTCGAATATTTCAAACGGTTACAATGAGGCTCTTTATATAGATAACCTCCATAGTCTACATGGTTGTTACATGACAAAAATTTAAAGCTACTTTTACAAATGTCTTAAAGTAAACAGTAACTGATTACATTATTGCAAAACTTTTTCCAAAACATTTGCTTGTCTTGTCTTGTCATTTGTTTGTCTTCTTGTATCTTTATCAAAAGTTGTTGCAACAACTTCCACGTGCTTTGGTTCTTGTATTTTGTTGATCATCTTTGAATGTCTTCATCTCGTCTGGAAGATTCTTGGATAGTAGTATGATAATATGATGGTAGTATATTTTAGTAATATGGGCCTCTCTATAGTTTGACTAAATTGGGATATTATTAGAGTGTATAGGCTTCCTGTAGTTATCACTATATTGGGCCTTGTTTTATCATGTAAAAGGATTAGAGGATCCTTCTTTTTAATGGTATGGGTAGTATTGGTAACATTTTTAGTACTGATTACAGGTCTTTTTCTCTGGCCTGTTAAAAGCTGATATTGCTCCATAGTTGCTTTGGCATGTCTGAGTTTCATGTTCATGATCCAATCATGCATGTTAGTAAGTTCCATAGTGTCTTGGGATAATATATATTTATTATAGTATAAGGTAATAATTTCTTCAACCTCTCCATCTTTGGTCGTTCCAATTATGCAGGCCTTTCTACCCTTTAACATATCTTCTATCTTTGATTTCAAAGTTAACAGTCCAATAGCTCTTTTGGCACTTATCCATTCTTGAAATTTTTCCAATGTACAGGGTATCTTCATCTTGAGATCTTCATCATCACCACTAATATTGCTATTTTTATCAGTTTTAAATAATTGGCATATTACAATGGATTTTCCTGTCAGATCCATTGAGGCATCAAATAGTTGTATACTGTATAGACCTTTTCCAAAGGATTCCATCATTATTTTAACAGATTCTACTATAAAACTAGGCAGTTTAGAAATATTATAGAAAGTTTCATCTACTATTATTTAGTCAATAAAACCGTAAGTAAATAATTTAGAAACTATTTCAGGGTTAGAATTTCACTACACCAAAATCTTGGATATTTACTAAGTTTTGCACTGTGTAAAATATGTGGGTTGAACTTCTAATCATAAAATTTATTTATTTGTTCATAAGCGGTAATATATTCAGGTGCATGTTTTAATTTATCACTTATTGTCACAATTGTTAATTTTTGGGAAGATGAGGCTGTCACGGAGGATGGTATGGTTGCAAGTTTGGACGCAAGTGGTGTTGGGATTGTAGTAGGTTTATTTGGTTTTCAGAGGTAGAGATAGGTGATTGTGTGTTTTGTAAGGTTTTTAAGGTTTGTTTGTCTCGTATGGCTTCTGTGATTTGTTTAATGAGATGAGTATTTTCTTGTAATTTGGTGATAAGAATTTCATGATTTTTTTTGATAATTTTCACAACATTGATTATATCTCATCCAAGTCGTCACTTTGGGTTGATATGGTTGTACCTGCTAAGAAAATCAGCTAGATTATTTTTCGTTCTAGAGATATTTTTAACAATAAAATCGTAGCAACAAAAGAATGATTGTCATTTTCTTCTTTTATTTAATTCAGATAAATGATCTATTTTATTAGTAATAAAATATCTTACTTGGGTATTATCAGTTCTAACAACAAATTTTAGTGGTAATAAATGATAATGAAATATTTTTATTCTAAATTTTATAGCTAACAGTTCTTTTTCATTAATATGATAATTTTTCTCATTTGGATTACATGTTCTTCCTCCATATCCACCTATCAATGGTTTCTATTTATCTATATCATCTTTATTATAAGCTATGAGGACTGCTCCCCATCCTACATCACTAGCATCAGTAAAAAGTTCTAATTGATCTTGTTCCGTTGGTATTCTGTGTTTTGGTAAAGCATTTACTTTTTCTTTGATTTTGTTTGTAGCTTTAGTATGTTGTTCTGTCCATTCAAATGTTATATTTTTCCTAGTTAATTCTTGTAATGGTTTTCTTAAAAGTAGTAAATCTCTTATATGGTCTGAAGCATAATTTACTATTCCTAGAAATTGTTGTACCTCTTTTTTATTTTCTAATTTATCTTTAAAATTTGTTATTTTTGTTACAACATGTTCTTGCAATCGTAATCCTTCTTTATCTATAATATATCCTAAATATTCTATATGATTTTTGAAAATTTCAGATTTCTTCTCAGATAATAATATTTCATGTTGTTTCACAGTTCTTTTTGTTTTTTTGAATACTTGGTCCATTCTTCTTTGAAATATTTGTGGTGCATTTTTTAATCCCATGGGTTGTACATTCCATTCGTAGTGTCCTTGCGTGCACTAAAGGATGTTAAAGGTTTTGATTCATTTGTTAATTTTATTTGCCAAAATCCACTTTTACAATCAAATTTGCTAAACCATTTTTTATTTCCTAATCTATTAATAAGGTTTCTTTTATATGGTAAAAAATATCCATCAAATATTGTCTTTTTATTTAGTTCTATATAGTTTATTACCATCCTAGCCTTTCCTCATTTTTGTTCGCTATGTTTTCTTACTAAAAAGGTTGGGCTACTATGTGGATTTTTACTTTCTTGTATTATTTTTATTTTTAATAATTATTTTCTCTGGGTTTCAAATTCTTTCTGGTATGTTGGACTATATCTAATAGGTTTACATCTAATTGTATCATTGGGATTTATTAATTTCATTTCAGCATATATATTTTCTTTTTCCCATAGTCGTATTGGATTTTCTCCAAAATTCACCTTTAATATATTAAGGTATTTTTCTTTTAATAGTTGTAGGTTATTATTCCTATCTGATCTTATATTACACAATCATAATGTCTGTATTGTTAATATTGTTTTTAGTATTATCCATTTATTACAAGGTGTTTGTAGACTTAGGGCATTATTATTTATAACTTGTGTTTTGAAGAAGTCTAACAAATTATTTCCTAATAATACTTGTTGTTTCATATTATCCTCCTGATATATTATAGGTAGTCTAAATATTGTTTTATCTTATACTATTCTCATATTTTCTGCTATTATGTCTAGTTCTTTCGTATGTTCATTAAATCCTGTTACTTTTTTTCTACAAACACCTTCTAATAAATGGATAATGCTAAAAAGAATATTATCAATACAAACATTACGATTGTGTAATATAAGATCATATATGAATAATAACATACAACTATTAAAAGAAAAATACCTTAATATATTAAAAGTGAATTTTGGAGAAAATCCAGTTTGACTATGGGAAAAAGAAAAAATATATGCTGAAATCAAACTAATAAGTCTCAATGATACAATTAGATGTAAACCTATTAGATATAGTCCAACAGACCAGAAAGAATTTGAAACACAGATAAAAAAAATTAATATACTTAAAAATAATACAAGAAAGTAAAAGTCCACATAGTAGCCCAGCTCTTTTTAGTAAGAAAACATAGCGAACAAAAATGAGGAAAGGCTAGGATGGTAATATTTATATCCTGTTTCATTAGTAACTATGTTAAGTTTAGATGCATAATCTCTTTCACATTTTTTCCAGTAGGTTTCTTCTTCTTCTAATTTACTTATTTCTTCTTGTAATTCCATTTTATTCTATACTATATTCACTATCTGAGTAAATATTATTAAGATTAATATTTCCTGATTCTGTTTCACTTTCATCCTCAGTTTGGCTGATACAAAAATCTTTATAATCATACCATTTATTATCTCTTTCTTTTATCTGTTCTAGATTCATAATAAATTATGTTTTGTTTATATATTTTACACATTTTTTCTTTAATTTTGGGCATTTATTAGCAGTGTCCTTTTTCATTACAATTCCAACATTTACAATCTTTAGGTTTTTCTTCCAAAGGTTTTATATACTTTCTTTTTCTAAATTTTCTTTTATGTTTAAATCTCTTTCTAGTTTCAGGTGTATTTCTATATCTTTTAAATCTCTTCTTTCTATAAGGTTTATAATATGGTTTGTTATAATTATCAGGTTTTTGATATCGTTTCTTATGATACTTTTTACGTTTTCTATATTTCTTTTCTTTTCTTTCATCATCACATTCAAATACTAGACGCCGTTCCGTAAATCCACATATTTCTTTTAATCATAGTTTCTTATCTTTTTAATTTTTTGTTGCATTCTATATTCTTCACATTTTCGCATTGAGTATGCTCTTAGTACTCTTATTTTTTCTCCTAATGTGTTTTCTCTTGGTTCTAGTTGAATATACTCTTTTGATATTTCAGTATTATATGGTGTTGGTAGGTGATCATAATAAAGTTGTTGATATATTAAACCTTCTTGTGGTAAAAATCTTGCTTCATAAAAGAATTTACTAAAACTTATTGTATATTCTGGTAATTTATTAATCTTACAACATTTCTTGTTATTTGGATTCATTATTATTTCAGTTTTTCTTTCTGCAAATAAATTTTCTCTTGCTACTAACCATTTTTCTCCTAAAAATTCTTTTTTCAGTACAATATCAAATAACATTAACATAGATTTCCAGTCCCTTGCATGACTAAATATTTCTCCTTTTAGTTGATATGCTATAGATTTCATCCAAAATGCTACTTTTCTAATTAATGTTTTAGATATTAAATCATAAATATAATCTAGATTATCAGTATGTGTAGAGTTTATTAATATTATATACAATCCAAGATTCCAATAATTTATTCTTCTACTTCTTGTTCATCATAAACACTATCTAAATCTAGGAAGTATCCATTAAGATTTACACTTTGTGACATTGATCCTACAAATTCTTTAAATTCGGTTTGTTGTCCTACTGGTATATGTCCTGGTATTTTAGTATGTCTTCTGGTTATTACTTCTAGATTAGGGTCTATTAATTCTTCTTCAAGATACTCATTAGTAACTTCATTTACTATATCCTTTTATTCTATTTTTGTTTCTATAGGTCTGTTAAATTCATCTTCTATATCGCTTTCAAGTTCTTCTTCTATGATTGCATTTACATTTTTCATTTTTTGTAAAGCTTTTACTATCTCATTATTTTCTTTTACTATTTCTGAATTTTCTTCTTCATCTACTTCTTCTATGAATTTTGCTACTTGTATCTCTTGGTTGGTTAATTCATTTAATCTTATAAGATTAGTAGTTTCTTCAATATTACTATCTTTGTTTGTATCACTATCAGTTTTTTCATTATTAGTAGTACTTTCATCACTTATTTTATATATTTTCTTTACCTTCTTTTTCCATTTTAACCTTGTCAATTGTTCTCTTAGAATATGTAACTCTTCTTTCAATTCTTCCATTTCTTGTTTGATTTGGTTTAATTCGTCTCTCGTTTGTTTTAATTCTATCTTAGTCTCTTTTAGTAGTTTCTTAGTATCTTTAAACTTTTGTTTATATTTTTTATATTTACTTAACCCTTCTTCATTATTATGTAATTTTAATTTTGTATTTTTTGTTTTTAATTCACATATTTGTTGTTCTTGTTTATCTAATATTAGGTATAGGTATTCGGTTTTTTCTGTATTATTTAAGTAGATGTTAAATCTTTTGGAGTATTAGTATTATTATCTGGTGTGTGCTTAAGGTCTTTCTTTCTTATGGGTTCATATTTGTGTCTTTCTTTTTCTTTTATATCTTTTCCATGGTTTTTAAGAAATGTAATTATGCTATGTTCTTGATTTTTCATTAAAATTGTCCCTTTTTATTTAATATTGCTAGGTTGTCTAATTTTTTTCTACTGATTTTGATAATTTAGGTTTTGTTTCGCTTATATCTACCATTATAGGTTCTTTACTTCTTCTCCAAGCATCTATTGATGCTAATTCTGGTTGTTTGGTTGTGGTATTAACTATTTTTTCAACTATTCCTTCTTGACTGGTACTAGGTTCTTTGTCTTCTATCACTTGTTTTCCTTTATTTATATGTGCTACTAATATATTGAGTTGTTCTAATATTATTTTAAACGTTGGTACCTCAGATACATTTCATAATTGTTAATTCTTCTCTTATTAATTGTTGTATTTGCGTCTGATTCTCTTTTATTTCATTCATTATTACTAGGGTATTCTTTATCTGTTCTTTTACTATTACTTCTTTTCATATTGCATCAATTTTTTTGTTAGGGTTACTTAGGGTTATTTATTCTTTTCTTCCATCCGTTTTCCATATCTATCCATATTTTATCAATTTTATTACATTGTTGCTCTAGTTGTTTTATCTCATCTTCTAATTTCATTTCTTTTGCACTGTATTCTAGGTATTTAAGTTGGATATTATTTCTCCTGATAAAACCGTTTTTATTATTCTTAATTTTTTTTCTTTTGTATCTTTCCCTGGAAATTCATATTTTATTTATAAATCTTGTTTTTCCTTGACCATTTACTTCAATTCCTTCATTATTAATTCTATAATCTATCATGGTTAAAAAGTCACCTCCTAATAACAATTCATTAAAACTATCATATTCTATTACTCCTATATTTATTTTATATTCTAGATATTGGATCTTGAATTTTTAATTAATACTTTTGGTTATTATTATTTCTCTTTCATTTTCAGGATAACTGCAAGTTTGTGGTTTTATTAAATTACAGTCTTATACATTGATTTTACTTATATGTATAAAAATTTTAATAGCTCATGTATTTATTTCAGTTATACAATCATCATACCATTGAATATTATTACTTTAATTCTGAATCTATCACTGGATACATTTATCAAGTCTAACGTTCTTGGTTGTTTAAATCTTAGGCTAGTTTGTCTTAATGTCATTGGTTCTTTTTTAATTATTAGTTTTGATTCTTCTATCTGTGGTCTTAATCTTTGTGATGGTGTTAGGGTTCTACTACTAAAATCCATATGTATTTCTTCTGGTATGGTTATTTTGAAATTTTATTTATGTTCTATTTGTTCTAATATTTCTAAATACATCTTTGGTACTAAAATATTCATTTCATGTTGTTTCTTTACATGATGATTTCCTGTTAGGGCATATATCATCTATGTTTCAATACTTATAACTTTACTACCTGGTGGCATATTTATTCCATCTAGTTTATAATATAGTGTTAAGGCTAAGTCTTTATGTTCGTCTTTTAATAAAATACTAAAATCTTGTTGTACTGTGAATTTTAGATTTTGATATATCAAATTTTCTTTTATTACTGATATTAAAGCATCTTGTAAATTTTCTAATATTCTATGATCTAGTATGTATATTTGTATGGGTGTATCTATATTTTTCTGAACATATGCTGTTATAGTAAATTCTACTCCTCCAAAGTATATATTTTTGTATTTTTTAGCTTCTTTATTAGGTAATTTTGATAATTCTCTTTTTCTTATTTCATCTGTTATTAAATTTATTATTTCTCTACCATTTACACTTGTTGTATCTATTATATTTTCATGTTTTTGAGCCATGTATCTTATTTCTTTCAAACCATTTAGTTTTTAATATTTTCTTAGTTGATAGTTGTTCTTTTTCATCTTGTATTTTTTTATATATATTTCAGGTTTAAAGCTTAAGGTTTGTGTTATTCCTCCTTCATATGCATCCATTTGGTAATATGTTTCATTTGAGTTATCTACTATTTATTTTCCTTTATCCATTAATTAACCTATTAATATACTTATATTGTTCTACTATAACATATTTTTGGTCTTTTATTTCATTGTCTCTTTTCATTATTTCTCTCAACTTTTGTTCTCTTAGTTTCATATTTTCTTCTTCTTTTTGTCTTAATCTTTCATCTTTTAGTGATATCATATTTCTTAGAGTTGTAATAATATTTTCTTGTTCACTTATTTGTTGGGAATATTCTTGTAAACGTTGATCACTATCTTTTATAAGATCTATACCTATTCTACAACTTACTATATTTTGGTTTATATCTCTATTATATGTATACGGTTTTTTAGCTATTATTTGAAGTTCTCTTAATTTATTTTCATCCATATTGATCTGTAGTCATCCATAAATCTGGTATTAAATGGTCTTGTATATTTATTTCACTGTTTAAATGTAGTCATTCTCTATAGGCTCGTAGGTTATTATTTACCAAGTCATTTAATTCTTCTAGTGATAATGATTCTTTTCTTTTTAATAATAATTCGTTTATTATATTTTATTATCAATTCATTTTGGTTTCTATTTTTTATCAAGAGATGTCTTAATTCTTTACATAGTCATTTTATTTTATTTGTTATTTTTGTTACAACATGTTCTTGCAATCGTAATCCTTCTTTATCTATAATATATCTTAAATATTCTATATGGTTTTTGAAAATTTCAGATTTTTTCTCAGATAATAGTATTCCATGTTGTTTCACAGTTCTTATAAATTCTTCTAGATGTTTTATATGGTCTTCTAGACTATCACAATATATTAATATGTCATCAACATATACTATAGGTGTTAGTATGAAATATAAATGTAACACATGTTTTAAAAATTAATAATTAGAAATCCGACTATAGTTTAAAAAGGTACTTGTGCATTTTCACTTATATGATATTTAAAATAATATGATTTGAATACCGTGTGACTATAAATTTTCTTATTTTGTCCCTCAGGGCATAGCTGAATGACAAAGGAGGGAAACTTAAAATCCAGCTGGAGGCCTGCAGCGTGGGTTCGAACCATAATGGGAGCAATTTGCTCTCATCTGGGTAGGACCTTGAAAGTGATATCAGTTGCTCTGTTCTCAAACCCTGATCATTCAGACACATTTTGCGATTTACTGATAGTAGTACTGAAGGATCGAGATTATTATCTTTATAAATAATAATCTGACGTAAGTCGAAAAGTTGGATATAAAAAAAAATTCCTTATTTCACTTGTTAGAGTAGGAAAGAAAGTGACTGGTTAGACACATTGACGCTTCCAAGAATTGTCCGTAGTCGCAGTCAAGGAAGAGACGTCCTGCAGCATACGTGCTGAGGAAAAAGTCCAAATAAAGAATAGGTTAAACATAATTTTTAACAACGAAAAATTATCCCTCTACTAGTATGATCAACAGTGTGTTTGGATTAATTTTTTTAAATAGCTTATAAGTTAAAATTTATAAGTTGATTCTATCGAATTTTTAATTTTTAATTTATTTTTATATCTTTTTGACTTAAAAATACTTTTTATCTTTCTTAAATATATCAAAAAATAAAAAAAAGTTTATAAAACAATAAATACTTAAAATAAATTAATCCAAACACCCTCTAATATGATGCTTTCTTAGTAATTCTATTCTTATTCCTAGAAAATTTCTCTCATTTTAATTTATATGAAAACGATTAATTAGACACAATTTTTAAAAAAATTGAAAGTTATGAAGTAAACATGCTATGGTATTTTAGTTTATAAACTTAATATTATTAAAGTACACCAACAACATACTTAGTATAATCTCACAAAATTATTAAAGTAAATAAAAAATTAAAATCAAACTAGTTTAGTATAAAAGTATGGCAATTTAGAATATATTATTAACTCTATTTCAAAATATTTATCTTATTTTTCTTTAGAGTCCATTTTAAAAATATCTCTTTTCTTTTTAAAAATCCTTTAATTCTAACTTTTCATATGCATATTTAAGATCACAAAATAAAAAAATTTGATATATCCTATATATCTATAATTAACAACCATAATATTCAAAAATCTTTTTACCTTGTAAAAAGTTTATGTCTAAGAGGGTGTTTGAATTAACTTTTTTAAAATAACTAAAAGCTATAAATTGATGCTATCCAACTTTTGACTTTTATATTTTTTGACATAAAAATAAATATTTAAAAACCACAAAAACACTTAAAATAAATCAATTCAAAGTTCAAACAACGTTAAATCAGAACTTTTAAGATGGAGAGTGTAATAAGGAAAGAGTATAAGATACTCTAGTAACTATTCAAAGATGAGCTTTTCAAGTGGGTATATTTCCTTCAAAATCTTCAGATATGTGCTTTTTTACAGTTGAACTATTTCAGGCATAGATTTTAGAGTTTTTGTAGTTATCGGGTGATATAGTCGAGGGTGAATGTGGAGTAGTACTTAAGTACATATGAAAAGCATGTGCGCAGCTACTACTTGTATTAATTCTGGGGTAGTTTTCTGATCTGGGCTTGGTTAATTTTAGCTGGAGGGGAAGTAACCAAATAGTAACTTTGAACTATACTATTGGGGGAGAGTCAAGCCCGTGAACTAGTCCTTGTGGTTCAAATTTAAGGCAAGACCGAAACAGCTTTATATTTCTTATAGCCAGTTCAAACCTTGAAGCAAAATTGGAGTTTGAGGTAAATGGGGAGTAAGATGTACGGAAATGAGCCGTTGGCACCGCAGTCATCTGTTTATTCATTGACGCTCGATGAGTTTCTGAGAAGGAGTGGAAAGGATTTTGGGTCAGTGAACATGGATGAGTTGTTAAAGAACATATGGAGTGCAGAGGATATTGGTGGACAAGAATTGGGTATTTCAAGTAGGCCTGGCCAGTGGGCCGGGCTCGGGTTTGGCGGGCCGGATTTGGGACGAGCGAAGGGGGCGGGGTCGTGTCTGGCTGGGTCGGGTCTGGCGGGACTTGCTCCAGTCCCGTCCCGATCCCGTCGGAATCGGGTCGGGGCAGGGTCGGGTCGGGGCGAGTTTGACGGGTTTTCCTTTTTTTTTTTTTAATAACATATGTATAAAAAAAAACTCAATAAACAAGACAAGATAGTGTAATAAAAACATCTCAAGGCTGTTTTTGTGCCTCTTATATTATTTAATAGACATGATTTTTTTTGTAATACAAATACAATTGTCTAAATTGCAACTTTGTGGTGTTGTCCAAAAGTTGCAAATTACATAATAAAATTGCAATTAAAAAAATTACATTCTAAAAAAAACCTGTTTTAATTGCTTCATAATTTCATGTGGTTCTTCGGTTGGAATGGGTATTTGTTGGTCAAATTGATCCATGTCGCTTCCACTACCTTCGAATAAGATTTCGTTGTAGTTTTCGTCTTCTTCTTCGTTGATCTCCGGTTGACCGCACCTTCTCCGCTCCGCTCGTATCCAATTTCTGAATAATACTGCAATTTACAAGCTGTCTCCGGCTAATGAGTGTCTCGTGGTCTCCTATTTGATATCTCGTAGGCGGAAAAAAGCGCTTTCAGACGCAGTTGATGACACTTGAATGTTCAAAATATCTCGGGCTATCATTGAAAGTGTCGGAAATGTCTTCTCATTCCCCTTCCAGTATTTCAGCAAGTCTTCATGTCCATCTTCATTGATAACTTCTTGGTACGGTATAGAACCCTCCAAAACAAAAATATCCAACTCGCTAATTTGGTTAGTAGCGGTACGGCCGCACATTTTATTTCTGAGGCTTTCAATACTAGCCACAGAAACAGCATGTCTTTTGTGAGGTTGTGTTGAAGATGAAGAAGATGGTATGGAAGCCGGTAAGTTACTAGCATTTTCTTGTTGGTAAAACCTATATTTTTTTTTGCATTGGTCTTCTACGCTAGACAACACTTCTTCTTTAGTTTGTTCAATAGGTGGTGGGTGATTTAGATTTTTGGGACTTAGAGGTGGTAATACTGCTATACAATCGTAAATAGTTTCAATTAGTGATTTAGTACCGTCTATTTTAATAGTCGGATTTAATACAGCACCAATAATATAAATAGTGGGAATAGGAATAAAATATTTTTTTATTTTGATAAACATTTTTTTAATAGCTGCCATATAAGCTGGTTTTTCCATATATTCACTAAGTAATAAAAATATTAGAGTTATATAAAATAACATAGTTGAAATAGTAGGATAATATATATCGAAATTTTTTTTTGTTGCTTGAAAAAATCTCTCTAAAAATACAATAAGTTCGGAAATTTTTACCCAATCACTATCTACAACCATATCAGCTGGATTTTGATTATGAGAGTTAAAAAATAAAGTTGTAGGTTTTCTATAGTCATAAGCAACAAGTAGTTGCTCGTATAAAGAATTCCACCTAGTGGATACTTCTTCTAGAATTTTTCTATAAGGTTGTCCACAATCGTGACAAATTTTTTTATATTCTTTTCTTCGTTGTACTCTATTACTTTTAAAAATAAAGTTTATAGCAAATTGTATTTACTAAGAATGTCTTGAAAAAGTGATAGACCATCCTTTACAATTAAGTTATATATATGGCACGCGCATTTTATATTAAAATGATCTGGAAAAGATGGAGTTAAACTATTTTTTTAAAATTGTAATAGCGTAATTGTTAGAAGAAGCGTTATCTAATGTAATAGTCATAATTTTATCGGTTATTCCATAATAATGGCACACTTGATAAATATTATTTGCAATAAAAGTACCAGTGTGCCTATCATCTATATATCTATACGCTAAGATACGTTTTTGCATATACCATTTATAATCTAGACAATGACAAGTTACCGTTAAATAATCATGGCCGTTAGTACTACGACCTATATTAGACGTGATAGATACTTTGCCATTAAAATGATATAATGAATAACGTAAATATTGTTGATATTCATGTGCGAATTTAAATACATCTCTCTTAACAGTTGATCTAGGAAAACCGTTAAAAGCAGGATTATATATATCTCTAATGTAATGAATAAAACCGGGAGATGAAGGAAATGAAAAAGGCAAACCCTCCACAACAACTAATTTTGATATTGTTTCCCTATCTCTATGTTTATTGTATTTAGGGCCTACAATTCTCCTCGTCATAGGGTTAATTAGACCCTGTACTTGGTCCGGAACAGTATCAGTATGTGAACCTTATCCCGATGGAGCGGGCGTGTGCGCACCCGGTTTTGAAGCCTGGTATTGGGCATACCTAGCTGGATGAGCACATACTACGTGTCTAATTAAAGCCCCCGTCCCCCCGTGACCTTTTCCAGTTTTAAATTTTAAAATATTTTTATAAATTTTACATATAGCTACTTGATTCTCTACGTCCCTATCAAAAAATGTCCATGCATCTGATTTTAATGATCGTTTTGCTGGACCTCGTCTCATACTAGGGGCAGTATGAGGCATTTCAGTTGAAGGTGCACTAGTGGGTTTGTTATCATCAACATTAGTGGGTGTATCATCTAGATCATCGACTAAATTAAAGTCTTCTTGAGTTTCAGAAAACAGCTCATCGTCTAAATCTAATGGTATTATAGGAAAATGTTGAGTATCAACAAAATCATCCTGTGTAGGAATAAGATAACTAGAAGAAGTACCCTTGTCCTGGTTGCCCCTACTAGAAGAAGCACCCTTACCCTTACCCTTAAACATACCTCTTAATCCTTTCATTTTAATTATGATAATAAATAATTAAAGATAATATAATTAAGTGCGCTAAATAAAATAAACAGACAATAATAATTTAATGAAGGAACAAATGTACCAAACGCCGACGTAACGTCGACGTGTAATCGGGAGGTTGAAAATTGAAACTTTGCTCGATGGAAGATCCTCAAGCTAGTTGCCAACTTCACTCCCAATTCCCAAATGAATAAATAAAATTGAATATTTAGTAAACAATGTAGACTTATAGAGAGATATATTGAGAAATTAGAGAGATTGTAGGAAGATTTGTGAGAAAGATGAAGAGAAAATAAGTTATTTATAGTTGGATAATTGGGTTAAAGTGTAAATATAATAACTTATGGGTTAAAAATAAATATTAAGGGGTAGGGGGATTGGGGGAGGGGGGAGGCCAAAAATGGCCGTTGCCCAAGAACCAAAATCTAAAATGGCCGTTGGTGCAACGACTATATTTGCAAAGGAGGGACTAGGGACGGGATCGGGGCGGGCTCGGGACGGGCTCGAGTCTAACGGGCCGGTACGAGACATTGTCCCGTCCCGGTTCGAGTCCCGCTACCAATTTTATTTTTACTAAGCGGGGTCGGGGCTGGCTCGGGTCGGGCTCGGGATGGGGTCGGGCCGTCCCGGCCCACTGGCCAGCCTTAGTTTCAAGTGGGAATTTGCAGAGGCAAGGGTCCTTAACTTTATCTAGGACACTCAGTCACAAGAGACTGTTGATAAAGTGTGGAAAGATATATCAAATAAAGTTGGGATATCATCGTCCAATATGTTGAAACTATATTTATATCCTAGAGACAATCTATATTAATACAAATGTACTTTACATACATTTGTATTATTATTAATGAAAATTAATATTTTGGCATTTGCAATTATTTAATTATTAATTGATTGTTTATAATATTCTATAATATGCGTCCCTGGAGGTTACGCTGTTATTGATAATGTGAGATATTAATATTATAATGTAACTCTTAAAATAACCTCGACTAATGATCATCGAGAATGGGATATCGATGATATGTGATAAGTCGACATGTGGTCTGCATCACATCCTTAGAGGATGTAGTATGTCTCACCTGCTACGAGTAATGACTACTCGTGATGGACACATGGATACTTTGGAAGTATTGGTATACCCTGCTGATATACTGTTTGTTATATTTGTCTAAAGTATGATCAGCGTATGAGAGATAGAAGTCCTTAGACTTGAGGTCAATACACACCTTGTCTACAGAGTAATGTACTTTGATCATGTCCTAAGCTCAAATGCCTTATAGGTTGAGATACGACTTGTATTTGGTACATTACGGTGTGGATTAAAGGTGGTAGTTGAGCCAAGATTAGGATTCAAATGTATATTCGAGAGAACACACAGATTCTCAGTGATATTAGGTTGACTAAGTCGTTGGCCAATGCAATAAACATATTTAAAATATGGTCTAGTTGTCAACTAATATAGATGAGATACAATGATTAAGCATTTGGATAGACACTTGACAAATCCTAAGCTTGATCGGGTGTGTCGTGAATGAAAGGATTTTATCTTACCACATAGAGGTTAAATTTACTGGATTCGTGTAAACGTACTTCACATATTGAGTTCGTCTTGCGGCGCCGTCTAGGAGTTCCGCGTAGACCTTAATTTTATTAATGTCGATATGTGAAGGCTTGTAGGGTCACACTATGTCGATTGTTTTTTCGATCTAAGGATGTATTGAGAGAGTATTAAATATTCGATTTAAAATCGAGATATTTAAATGAATAATGATTGTTTTAATTAAGTCAAAATAGGATTTTGGATTTAATTAAAAATTTGCGAAAAATAAATCGAGACGGGGTAGGGCCACGTCAAGCGCCGCTGCGCCAACACCATAGGGCCGCGACCCTAATGACCTAATCTGTCTCGATTTATGGGCCAGGCTCAAGGTCAAATCCTAATCCGGTTTGACCTAATTTTCACCTATAAATACAGACATTCATTTAATTATTCAATACACAAAATCTCAGATTATTATTATAAGTCTTAGAGACTCAGAATCAAAAACCGCTCTCTCGAACCTCTACCGGATTTCCTAGCTTTCCAAATGAGAAATACATAGAAGCTTGAAGCTTGCAATCGAAAGGGCAGTCGCGTGTCCACCTTTAGTAAAGATTCCAGATAATATAACCTGTAAGTGTTTATGCTTTATGTTACAGGTTTTGATTGTCATATAACCATACTAGAAGTAATTATTGGGGTAAGTAAGAACAAAATTTTAAACTTCCGTTGTGCCTTACTTATGTGTTTTGAACCAAACAAAACCCTACAGTGTTATCAAAGCTCAAGCTGGTTCAATGGTTATATAACAATTGAATAAACATAATAATATGGGTTAAACATAAAATTGGATTAAAACAAGGCTTCTTGAAATCCTACATGTCTTGACCGAATGTTAACCTTTTGATATCACCCTAAATTATCTCCTACGCTAACTCGAGGAAGTCATTCCACTCTAACTCGAACTAAGCCAAAAGTGCATTGTCCAACTCATTGCATGGTGCACGGTAAAGAACGGGTAAGAACAGATGATGGTCGATATGGGCGTTATTGATAATGGTGGGTGATGAAAAATGATATGTGATTTGATCCCTAAATTGGATTTAGGGCTTGAACGATTTTGAAAAATTAACACAGAAACATTTTGGCACGACATCGGTGCCGCGACCCTATGGTAGGGCCCTGCGGCGCTTGCTAGGGTTTCAAGGCGGCGCCGCGGCTCCATGTTGGAGCGACGCAGCACTAATGCTTAGTTTCAAAATTTGGACTCACTGGACAGTAGGCGTCGCGGCTCCATGGTAGAGTGCTGTAACGCTAATGCATTTGCAGAATCCGAAAGGTTTCTGCCTCTGCAGCGCTGCGACTCTATGGTGGAGCACCGCGACGCTAATGCATTTGTAGAAGCCGAAAGCGTTTTGCCTTAGCAGCGCCGTGTCGCTAGTAGCGCCGCGACCTTAATGATTAGCGCCGCGACCCCACCTGTCCAGAAATTAAAAAAAAAAATTCAGAGTTCAGAATGTTTAACCCAAGATTATTATAATACAATATATTATTTGATAAGTATACTGTTTATATGCTAAATGTCAAATCGTTTGTCACTTAAATTAATAGAATAGCGTCTGCTATAACTGTCTGGGCAGGCGGCACCCAGTATTTGATTAAACCATCTTATATCATGCATATTGGGTTGACGGTTCCCAACTATATGTGTCCTTAGTTTTGCATTATATTAAGATGTCATATTGGATATGGCGTAAAAGAGTTGATCTTGGTTAAACTCTGAATTAAAATGTTCCCTAAAATCATAAATACAAGTCTAAAATAAAATGCGTCGTCCATTATAATTGTTAGAGTGCAAAATTCTTTTCGGCGATACGAGTATTTATGCCAAAGCATTTGCTCTAAGTCTACGAGGACCCAGACTCTTTCATAGATGTGTTTTAACGTAAAGGTAGACGATAAACTTTTGTGGGTATTTACATCAATGTGTTTGCTCACAAAGGCCAAATTTACTTAGATACATAAACGCAGTCGTGTAATGGAGTTGACTTGCTTATACAAATCTTGGCGCCAAAGTATTAGACTAATCTAAGGACGCAAGATTAAATGTAATATTTGATCAACCAAGAGTTGCAAATAAGTTTTGCAATTGGTTTAGAACCTACCAAGATGTGTTATTGAAGTTATCAACCAAAGCAAACGCGGAGATAACATAGGCTTGGATCTTGGCCCATTATGACCTCAATTAATATAGGTCCGTATTCTACCATGGGGTCGTAGAAGTATGTTAAAATAGTGGGAGATAATTAAACAAAAAAGGCCATGTTGATTAGCCCAAACGAATGTGTGTAATAGGAAATAAATTTTGAGTTTGATTTCCAGTCTATCTAATTCATCAGATTATCAAAGATGTCGAGCTTATTATTGAAAATGTTGATTGAAATGAACAAACTTACTAGACCAAACTACCTTGACTGACTAAGAAATTTGCGAATAGAGTTGAGACAAGAGAAAATAGAATACGTGTTAGACACGGTGTTCCCAACAGTCCCTGCGACAGACTCTGCTGAATATGCCTCTTTTGATAAGGATGCTTACCAAAAACACCAAGATGATGCCACTTCAGCACAGTGCGTGATGTTGTCTTCCATGTCTATTGAACTTCAGAGACAACATGAGAACATGGGTCCCAATGAGATGCTCGAACACTTGAAGAGTCTCTACGACTCACAATCCCAAACTATGGAATATGAGTTACTGATAGAACTTTTCAAGTGTAAGCTCAATGAAGGGGGTCAGGTCTCGCAGCATGTGTTGAAGCTGATAGAGAGGCTTGCATAAATCGGAATGAAGCTGGATAAGAATGTCGCTACCACCCTCATCCTGAACTCTCTCCCTCATACCTTTGAAAACTTCATAATGAATTACAATATGAATGGAACGAAGGCGAGTCCGTCGGAGCTGCACAATATGTTCAAGACCTTTGAGTCTTCCACTTCCAAATGCAAAGTTGTGCTCATGGTGAGCTCTACTAGCCAACCCAAACCGAAAGGTAAGGAATGGCAGAAGAAGAAGGGTAAAGCAGTCATTGCGCCCTCAGCTATGAAGCCTAATGGAGGTGTGAAGAAGAAGAAGGTAAATCCGGCTAGTGATGAATGCCTCAACTGCAATAAGAAGGGCATTGTAAGAAGGACTACATGACACCAGGAGGAGGAAAAGCACCAGGTGATAAGTGATAAGTCGACACGTGGTCTGCATCACATCCTTAGAGGATGTAGTATATCTCACATGCTACGAGTAATGGCTACTCGTGATGGACATATGGATGCTTTGGAAGTATTGGTATACCCAACTGTAGCCTGGAGGCCGAGCGTTGCCCATAGAGTTCTGTAACTCTTATGGGTACCTTGGACACCCCTTAGAGATGCCTATGCAGGCCCTGAGGTTCCCCCTCGAGGTTGCTCACTTGGTACGGCTTGATGACAGCACGCACGGGGGAGGTTGGCTGACTATGCAACACATGTACCTTTATATATGCTCTTAACAAAAATGCCCTTGTTCCTAGACTAGACATGTTTCTGCCCGAGAATCATAATGAGACTCCTGAACCCCAAATAAGGCGGTGTTTGTTCCTAGAGAGGGTTAAGGAACTCGGAATGGCGCATAACTTGATAAACATATTCATAACCATTTTTGGGATGGGTTATTCACCCGAAATCCCAATATTACAACCATTGCTTTAAAACGTGCGGCACTGACACTCGTGACATGCATGCTACCGTCATCCATAGGCTAGACCCTTAGGCTCATGCCAAGTCCATGATGAGATACTTTGTCACTCTTAGGAAATGCAATACAACATTGATAGATGGTAGTTGAATCCCGCATTGCCCTTCTGCCTGATACCCCTTCTGATGACCAATGTTAGCGCATGATGCCTGCAAGACTGACACTCGTGCTCGCTCGGGATGCGCTGCATTATAGGCGCTAAGGCACAATGAAAGAAGCCCATAACATTCTCCTCTAATCAAGCTGGGCATCATTCCTGATGCCTTAAGACGCCCACAAAAACCCAGAGTCTACACCCTCGGGCCTTTGTGTTGTGGCCCAAAATCCTGTGGGTTCCGAACCCATGTGAGATCCTATTGAAAATGGAGTTGTTCCCGTGCACTGCTCCCCAAGTTTCTTTCAAGCATGCCTCCGCACTTCACCTCCCGGTGTTTACTTGGAAAACGCCTCCGTGCTTGCACCCTCTGGTGACTAACTTTTGTGGTGACCTTGTTGTCATCCACACCATTCCCCTTACGGTAACTGATACACCTTTTAGTGGTTAACTTCTGATCGGTGGCATGCTTGCTATCCACATAATTATTGTTGCGATTGACAAATCCATCTGGAGACCTTCTTCCATCTTAGTAGTTTACATTTGAGACTCTTGCCGGCTAAAACACTTAGTTCTCTAGCTGACGTACTATTCCCTTAAAATCTTCAGCCCGATCTAGAATTAGAGGACCTTGTGTTGTGGTACACGTAGTCCAACTTCACTTGGCGCGGTCTCTTTACCTTTGGTATATCTTCCTCCATATGGAATTGCATGGACTCAATGTTGTTGCAAAGGGAGAATACTTCCCCACTTTGGGTGGTGGATAATACTGCTTTTGCTGTCGTTGGGCCAATATGTCCTCAACTCTTGACGGAATGCTGGCAATGGTGCCCCTAGTGGGCGCCGATTATGAGGGCCGGCTGATGATATGAGGATAACCTGTTGGCCAATGATATCATGACAACCTGTATGTCGATGACCTGATAGCAGTCTAACAGCTCGATGAAGACCTAGGACTACTGATGCTATGGAAATATATCTGCTTATGATATGATGATGACACGATGCAACTTGACGATTGGTGTTGAAATGATGGCCTAAGGGCCAATGTGGGCATCCCTTAGTGTGGTGCACTCTCCAACCATGCTCTTAGGGACCTATTTCCTAATTGGAGCACTCATTGTGTCTGCTGTATGATCAATGTGTAATCTCGATATAATAATTTGGGGTAACTTGCAATTTGAACTCATGTTCTAGTAGACAAATTACAACTGAATTAACTACTTGCTTGTTCTCTGACACTAGTGAACGCTCGAAGATCAACTCTATCCCACTTGACATATAATGCGGCAACTTGAAAGCCATGCTACACCATGGCATATTTGGCACCTCCAATCCTTCGTACCATATGGTACTAAGTAAAGCTCTTGAGACGTACTCTATGTGAGTACTATATTCTACTCGTAAGGGGACATCTTCGCATAGACATGAACAAAGATCTGTATTCTCAACTTATCCCTTCTGTGCTTGATGACCGACTTCCCGATGTGGTACCTGTGTGGCTCTCTCGGTTTTTCGATGAACGTGTGTAATGTTATGCCTAGAAAGAACACATTTTCAAACATGGAACTCCATCCAGTTGTGAAGCCTAACTATTCCTCACTCTAATGTCTTCCTCCTCAATTTAATGATTTAGCATGATTTTATGCCACCCCACGTGTAGTGGTTCGGCTAATTCTTAGCGATGTCTCCCCATTTCACGGTTCGACTAATCCTTATGTTTTCCCACTTGATATTTTCCTCCTCACCTCGGTGATTCAGCATAAGGTATAGCGATTGCACTTGGCTCATAGCGTTGTACGCTGACATGCACGATGTTGGTAGATGGGAATGGGTTGTTGAGCACTGTCATGAGCGACACTGGCTAATAGGAATGGGCTGCTAGCAAGGGTTGTCGATGGGTCGACATAGGAATTATCACACTTAGAACTTGGCGCGGCCAGTCCCACGGGTCTGTGTATGGAGCTAGGCCCTAGTAGGCTTGCCAAGGCGTCATAGGGTAGGCCCGGAAAGCCACCTCTGACATTACACATTCGTGGCTTAGTCTTTGAAAATATGGTGGTCGGCTCCACCTAATGGTAACACTTGAACTCCCTACAAAGAAGCCTTTTCCCAGGTCCTTCCTTAAGTTGTTGCGGCCTATTGGGGCACCCCGCTCTAGTTTGGCATCACCCTAATGTCTAGAGCTCAAATTTGAAGATTGGTCTCCCCCACGATGATAGGTTTCTGACTTATGTTGACCATAGTGGTTATTAGTACTAGCACCTCTCCGTCCTGCGTAGCATTGATGATCACAAGTTGGTGCTTGCTATGTGGTCTGGGTGTCAAGCCCACTTGATAGACTCGGTTTTTGGGGAACTCACCTTCCATTCATTGTAACCCTTACAATGCTTAGGCGTTTGAAATAGTGGTCCACCCAAATTATGTGCCTACAGGCAGTGCTTTGGTCCCTTAATTTGGGAGGACACTTGAAATGATGCATCTATCAGATTTATTCAAGGACTCAAGATGATCGAGTCCTTGGAGTTTATAGTTTATGACTCATGGTTCTCCATCACATGGCTGCTCGACTTGGCAGACGTGGCCTATGTCTAGCCACCCAATTAATCGGCATGTCCCTCTTCTTAGTGAAAGCCTAGATATTCCGAAAGAAAATTAGGTTAGTAATTTTTCTTCATTATGATGGCTAACAACTCTGAATTGTTGCATGACATGTATAGGAGGTCTTGACTGGCAAGTTTTGATGCACTCCCCATCTCCACCTACTGATATATTCAGGTCCATGCTTTACTGAACAAATCTGCTAACCAACTGTTCACAGAGATTCGATATCGACATGACACGATGGTGCTAACCAGACGTGTCTCAATGGAAATCCTCTGAAACCAGTATGCACTATATGGAAGACATCCCTGAATGACTTCAATGTGAATTGGATGCTTCAAGATGAAAAAAAAATACACAACCGATGGCAGAAACAACAGTTGTGAAATGGCATAATTCTGAAAGTCGTAGTTCATGGTTGATCAAGAAAATTTTGACAAAACTGAATGCAACCAATCCCTTTTTACCAGTAGTAACAGTTACCGACTTGAATGGCACTAAGAATATCAATTTCTGACTTGATACGAACAATCCAAACTGCGTTGATGATCTGTTAGTTGTGCTTTGATACCAACTGTCATGGGATGACACCTTCTTAGCATCAGCGATACACTAATGGATCGTGCGGCGCTCGTAGTCCTGGCGGACTCAGCCTAATGATTTTCCCAGGATTCATGGCACGACCGTGTGCCTATGGAGAAGCTGGCCATGATGGCTTAGCTTCGCAGTGCCACCTGTTCGATGTCCTGTGTTAAGCCTTGACTTGCTAGTGTGCTTCTGTGGCACGTTTCATATGTTGGGTCTTATCTGCTCGCACACCCGGGGTTGGCTAGGGACATGTCAGTCCAAAACCTGACACTGAGTATCGCTCGCGCACGCACAGTCCGATCCTCAAGCTTGACATTTGTCTTGTGCTTGTGCTTTGCCTGAGTAGGGCAACTCTTAAGTCCTTAGCCTTTGTCATGTGCATCCTTCATAATGTGTCCATGGTATCGTATTGCCAATCATAGTCCTTGCGTCATACATCCATCCTGCATAGTGCAACGTCACCCCACGATTGCACGTGTAGGCCAACGGACCCTTGCTTGCAAGGTTGAACCCAAGCCAAGCTCACAAGTTAACACACGAGGCTTTAAGAGTGGTGCCTTGAGTGCTCAATTAGTACGAAGGTCTTTAGATATCCCGCAGGGCATAGTCAGTCCCGATTTCAAGCCTCCGGCACTCGTTATGTGCCCAACGGTAGCTTGAAGGCCGAGCACTGCACATACAATTGCGTAACTCGTATTGGTACCTTGGACACCCTTTAGAGATACCTAGGTAGGCCCTTGAGGTTCTCCCTCAAGGTTTATCACTTGGTATGGCTTGATTGCAGCACACACGGGGGAGCCTGACTGAGCATGCAACACCTGTACCCCATTATATATGCTCTAAAGAAAAATGCCCTTGTTTTTGTACCAGACATGTTTCTGCCCGAGAATCATAATGGAACTCCTGAGCTGCAAATAAGGCGTCGTTTTTCCGTATAGGTTCGTCTTGGATTCCTTAACATGTCCATGAAGTATCTTCTCATTCACATACACGAGGAACGAGATATGACCTTTGGAAGCTTTGGATAATTATGGAAATGCCACTGCTCCTTGGCTAAGTTAAGACCAAGGGTTAACAAACTCGGAATTACGCCAAACTTGGTAAGCATATTCATAACCATTCTAAGGATGGGTATTTCACCTGAAATATCAAGATTCCAACCATTGCTATAGAACGTGTGGCACTGACACTCGTGGCACGCACGCGGCCGTTGCTTACAGGCTAGACCCTTGGGCTCACCCCAAGTCCATGATGAGATACTTTGGCACTCTTAGGACATGCATTACAACATTAATAGATGCTAGTTAACTCCCGCATTGCCCTTCTGCCTGATGCCCCTTTTGATGACCAATGTCAGCGCATGATGCCTGCACGATCGGTCCGCTTGGGACGCGTTGCGTTACGGGCGCTAAGGCACAATGAAAGCAGCCCGTAACATGTCATATGTAGGGATGGCAATTGGGCAAGGCGGGTGCGGGTACCCCCTCCCCCACACCTGTACCCACCAGAAAATTTTATACCCGCCACCCGTGGCGGGTACAATTTCAACATCCATACCCGCCTTGACGGGTATATTCTTAAATCCACACCCGCTCCACCACCCAAGTGGATATCCTCCACCTGCCAATACCCGCCTATACCCGTCTGGCATATCAACTTTGGAAAGGGAAAAATAATGGAAAGTGTTAGAGAAATAGAAACCAAAACTTAGCAAATTTGTGGGTGAAGAAAATGAGTACATTGAGAATACCAGATATTGTTCCTTCTCCAACTGAAGACTGTCAAACTCTCATCAGATCATTTAAATGCCTCTAGAAACTAGCAAGCTAGCATTGCCATAACATCAACATAAATAACATAATGTAATTCAAAAGCATTAGGTGATTTGTCGAATTCTTAGTAAGTGTAATTAAAGAGAAACTATACCAATCAAAATCCACCATTGCCATAACATCAACATAATTATTGTATTGTACTTGAAAACATGATATGATAACAAAACCTAGTCACTTCCAGATGTCCTGTTCTATAAAGTATCAGCAAATGGCCAGGAACAAAATAAAGGTTAAACAGAGAATCCTTAGATGAGAACCTGGAAAAAAAGATTCAAACGCTTGCTTCAGACTATTGGAGAAGGATTTTCTCCTAGGAATTAGCATTCAACTCTTGATATATAGGTGACCAGGAAGAACAAAGACAAGCCCAAGACACAATTTCTCACACCAACATCAGTTAGCAGCAAGCCAACAACATCAGTTAGCAGCAAGCCAGCAACATCAGTTAGCAGCATGTCCATATTGCTGAGTGTGTACCTGGACACCACCAGATCTGTTAGTTTTTATCCTGATTTGGTCATGTTCATCCACAAAGAACTCATCATTATGCTCACTGCCAGTCATGAATGTACCTGTAGTTTTTCACAAGAAATAATATGGAACATGAGATTTATCAAGGATATTAACATGTAAGAGTCTTCAATTTTTTTTTTTTGGAAATAGGACGATGACCCTTATTTTAATATAAAGAAGTCTGTCTAGACCTGTTCTCCAGTTGAGATATTTCAGGTAATTCAATAGAGGCCTTGAGTATCATATTCCTCAAGATCACATATTTCCATCTCCTTGATATCACCACCACCTGCATAATGTATAAACAAAGTAATTAGAGTCTAACTTCAATTTAATACAACATAAATAATTTAATCAAATTAATGTTACTTTTAATATCCGCCCAAATCCAGTTTTGAGCACACATTAATGCCTCCACTGTTTTCGAAAGAAGTCGACTACGATAAGGATCAAGTACACATCTACTAGTGCTAAATGCGCATTCCGATGGGATGGTAGAAACTGGAATGCTCAATATATCCCTTGCTATTTGTTGGAGAATGGGATAATTATTTCCATTTATTTTCCACCAATTAAGAATATCGAAATCATCCACAAGTGGTACATTTTCAGCTTCCAAGTACTTCTCTAAATCAGATTTTAGTCCAACTTTACTATTGTCTTGTGACACAAATTGTGAAAACTCTTGCATGTACCCCATTCCCATACTACTAATAACATCAGTTGAAGACACGTGGCTACTACTAGCTGGATTATTACCATTTTTGTGCCCATACTCATTCACCAATTCCTTTAGAAAATCATAAATCCTTTTTACCTCAACATCAACAACAAGCGTATCATAAATTTTAGCAAAGTAAAACCGAATGAGAGCCATCTTGAACCTAGGATCAAGTATAGTTGCCATGCCTATAAGATCATTAACATCTAACCAATACTTATTGTATTTATCTAGCATTATCTCGACCATTTTTCCTGTATAAATGGTAGGTGAGGACAACCAGTTGGTTAATAAGATTCTAATCTCACAAATTCTAGGGAAATAAATATTGGCAGTCGGATACGTCGAGACAGAAAATTGATGTGTAATATCATTAAACACTTTCAATAGTTCACATATTTTCACAACCTTATCCCAATCTTCACTAAGTGGTGGATTTTTGTACAAATTATCTCGCGCACTTAAAACAACAAACACCTCCTTAAACTTCATAGCAACTACAAGCATGTCATACGTCAAATTCCATCGAGTTTTACAATCAAGTATAAGTGATTTTGAATAATCAGGAACAACTTCCTTAGCTACTTGTTCAAATTTTTGAGCTCTCTTATGTGATGAAGTCCAAAAGACAACACTTTCCCTAATTCTTTCAATACCCTCTTTGAAAACGACACATAAGTCATCTTGAACAATCAAATTAAGTATGTGTGCACAACAACGCATATGAAGAAAATGCCCATGCAACATCAATGAACCATAACGAAACTCCAAATGCAATAAATTCATCATCGCATTATTTGTAGTGCTCAACCGTTATAGAAGACAATATAAGATCAAGATTCCAAGATTGAATACATTATTTTAAAGACTCGGCAAGCACCTCAGTTGTATGCGGTGCCGGGACATACAAGAACCTATTAGATTGATATGAACATAATACTACTATTAAGAAATTTGAAATAAAAAATTGCATAATCACATAATCACAGAAGACCACACCTATCAAATAATCACAACCAGTTACCACATTAAAACTTGCATAATCAAACAATAAATAGTACCTGATAATTCGACTTTGGAGTTTCCATAAATTATCAATGAAGTGTGTGATGACAGCCATGTATCCGTTTTCTTGATAGTTTGCAGTCCACATGTCGGTAGTCAAAGAAACCCTTCCTTTGACTTTCCTTAACAAAACACTTATACTCTCTTTTTCGACATTGTGTCGTTGGAGAATGTCTTTTTTTGTTATGTTGCGGCAGGGAACCTTGAAACCTGGTTGAAGAATATTAGAGTACTTTATAAAGCCATAATGCTCAACCATTCTTAGTGAGTATTCATGGAGAATAATCATTTCTGCTAAGTCATGTCTCGCATTATCTTTGCGGACTCATACGGGGACAATGTCAGCGTCTCATTCATATCACAAGGGCTGTCAAGTGTACCAAACATCCTTGTTTGTCAGAGATCCACGCATTTCGTTTTTGGACATTTACTTGCATGCTCTTTCAAGTGACTTGTTCCAGCTCTCGGTCCTCCAGCAAGTTGCTTCAAACAATGGTTGCACTCCGCTTTTATTTCTTCCCCTACTCATTTTCTTGTAAAATTATCCCAAGCTTTTGATGTATGTCTACTGGTTCGGGGCAAAACAGAAGTATATGCAGAATTAGTTTGCTCTTGGCTCTCTTCAATTTCTTTACATTTTTCCACTCTATTCGGAGTACAACTTGTCGTAGAAGGATCTGATGGTTTTGAGGAAGACATAGTAGTGGCATTACCCTTTCTTGTCATTCTTACCTATGCAATCACATATATACAGATTAGGACAACATTGAAAAATGGTAAATTTGTTTGAGGCAGAACAATAATCAGTAATTAGTAATCAATCCTATTTTCTAGAAAAGCCTTAATCCCACAGTTGGTATCCGAGCTAATCCTAATAACAAAATAAATAATGAAAGATGGAACTTAATTAGATTAATTACCTAATCCAATGGCCTCCGAACTCTTCAACAACCTGATTTCCTTACACATATCAACAAACATACCCTTACTTGTCGTGGCGGGTATATTTTTAATACCCATACCCTCTTACTACCCGCCAAAGTTATACTCATACCCGCCCCAACTGGGGCGGGTGCAGTGCAGAATCCACAAAATTATACCCACCTGCCATCCCTAGTCATATGATAGATGCTTCTGTCAAACTTCACATGTGCCATCATTTCTTTATTTTCTTTCTTTCAGACATTTGATTTTTCTTTCGAGTTAAAACAACACTTGATTTGCTTGTCAAATTGTTCAACTATGTCGGTGAGAATGTCAAGGTATTACTCCTATTAGAGTTTTTTGTGTGTTGGTTCTGGACTGGCAATTCATTTATTTTCACCAAAAAGTTGTTATAAATTGCAAACCAGATAACAACCAAAACCACACTTAAACGTGGATATACCTTGCTATTCATACTGAATGTACTAATATCGAACGGTATTCTTGTCCTGGACATGTTCTGCCACTGATGCGAGATCATTGGTAGATCCATCTGAAAATATATTTATGTCCTAGAGACAATATGTATTAGGACAAATATATTTTATACACATTCGTATTATTATTAATGGAGATTAATATTTTGGCATTTGCAATTATTGAATTATTAGTTAATTATTTATAATATTATATAATATGCATTTCTAGAGGTTACGTTGTTATTAATAATGTGAGAATATTATAACAGAACTCTTAAAATAACATCGACTAATGATCATCAACAATGGGATATCAATGATATGTGATAAGTCGACATGTGGTCTATATCACATCCTTAGAGGATGTAGTATGTCTCACCTGCTACGAGTAATGGATACTCGTGATGGACACATGGATACTTTGGAAGTATTGGTATACCCTGCTGATATACTGTTTGTTGTACATGTCTAAAGTATGATCAGCGTGTGGAAGATAGAAGTCGTTAGACTTGAGGTCAATACGCACTTTGTCTACATAGTAATATACTTTGATCTTGTCCTAAGCTCAAATGCCTTATAGGTTGAAATACGGCTTGTATTGGGTATATTACGATGTGGATTAAAGGTGGTAGTTGAGCCAAGATTAGGATTCATTCCTCGAATGTATATTCAAGAGAACACTCAGCTTCTCATTGATATTGGGTTGACTAAGTCGTTGGCCAACGCAATAGACATATCTAGAATATGGTCTTGTTGTCAACCAATATAGATGAGATATAATGATCAAGCCATTTGGATAGACACTTGGAAAATCCTAAGCTTAATCGAGTGTATCATGAATGAAAGGATTTTATCTTACCACATAGAGGAGTTCCGCGTAGACCTTAATTTGATTAGTGTCGATATGAGAAGGCATGTAGGGTCACACTATGTCGATTGTCCTTTCGATCTAAGAATGTATTGAGAGAGTAGTAAATATTTAATATAGAATCAAGATATTTAAAGGAATGATGATTGTTTTAATTAAGTCAAAATTGAATTTTGGATTTTGGATTTATTTAAGAACGTGCTAAAAAATTTTGGGTCAGGCCCAAGGTCAAATCCTAATCCAGTTTGACCTAATTTTTCACCTATAAATACAGACCTACACTTCATTATTCATTACACTTGATTTTCATATCATTATTCTAAGTCCTAGAGACTCAGAATCAAAACACTCTCTCGAACCTCTGTCGGATTTTCTAGCTTTCCAAAGGAGAAATACATTGAAGCTTGGAGCTTGCAATCGAAAGGGCATTCGTGTGCGCACCCACAGTTGATAAAGATTCCAGATATTGTAAACATGTAAGTACCATTCAAGTCTTATGTTTACGGTTTTAAATTACCCTATAGTCAAACAGTTCTACGTTTGTTGGGTTTGAAACAAGTTTTCAATATCCGCTGCGTACAACAATCCAACAAAAACCCTACAGTGGTATCAAAGCCAGGGCTCTTTTGTATGATTATAAGTTAATTAGTTAATAATAATATGAGTTAGAATTTGTTTAAATCTGAAATTTATGTCGTTTAAAGCTTGAAAACCTAATATCTTAAAAACACATCATCCTTGTCTCCCAAACTATTAAACAATGATGTAATAGAGGAAGTCATTCCGATCTAACTCTTCTAAGTCAATGTGCGTAACCATTTCATTGCGAACATGGTGCACTGAAGCGAAGAACGAGAAGGGAATGGATGATGGTCGATGAACGTGTTGTTTAATAGTGAAGGGTAACGAAGATGAATCTGCAAATCTGACCCTAGACCAGTTTTAGAGTTTCGTAAATGCGGATTTTGTGCTTCTGAGATGGAGGCACCGCAACTCCACGATAGAGCTCCGCGGCACCAAGGCTCCAATTAAAAAAAATCTGGAACAGTGAACAATACTGATCATTGTTCCGGCGTGAACAGTGGCGGCAGTCACTGTTCCGGCGGGGCTTTGGCGGTTTCTGAAATTGTAATTTAGCCCTTGGGGCAAATATGAAAATTTTAGAAGTTTCTGGAATTGCAATTTGTTGTGCTATCTCATGTAGTAATTATCTTTTTCAATTGGGAGAGATGGATGAGTGGACTAAAGATGGACTTTTTCTTTAGCCTCTCGGCTTTCAAGTCAAAAAGTGTCATCTCTTGTTCAACCTCCCTGTACTCCCGGGAACCCGTTATCCTAACAAATTCCCCCCTCCCATTCCCTAGAAAAGTTTTTTAAAATCATTAGATTTGGTCCTTGAGGCAAATCTGTAAATTTCAAAAAATAGATTTGGTCCCTCGGGCCAAATCTGTGATTAATTAAAACTCTGGAAATTACAGATAGGTCCCTGAAATCTGAAAATATTTTCTAAAAATTAAAATTGGATTTTCTGAATTTAAAGGGGTTCAAAATTGAAATTTGAAATTCTTGAGGAACTAAACTGTAAATTTTGATAATATGCAACTTACAGAAATATCCTGAAAATCAGTTTTTAAATCAGAAAATATTTAAGGGACTGTTTGGATTAGACTTAAATTTTAGAGTTTAGACAAGTTAACACATGATTATTATTAATTGTATATTATTGAATAATATACGAATTATATGCTAAGTGTTTAAATATTGTCATTTAATAATTAGCATAGTGTTTGCTATAACTGTCTGGGCAGGCGGCGCACAGTATTTGATTAAACCATCTTATATCATGCATATTAGGTTGACGGTTCCCAATTATATGTGTCATTAGTTTTGCATGATATTAAGATGTCATATTGGATATGGCGTAAAAGAGTTGATCTTGGTTAAAACTTTAAATTAAAATATTCCCCAAAATTTTAAATACAAGTCTAAATTAAAACGCGTCGTCCATTATAATTGTAGAGTGCAAAATCCTTTTCGGCGATACGAGTATTTATGCCAAAGCATTTGCTCTATGTCTACGAGGACCCAGACTCTTTCATAGATGTGTTTTAAATGTAAAGGTAAACGATAAACTTTTGTGGGTATTTACACCAAAGTGTTTGCTCATAAAGGACAAATTTACTTAGATACATAAACACAGTCGTGTAATGGGATTGACTTGCTTAGACAAATCTTGGCGCCAAAGTGTCGGACTAATCTAAGGACACAAGATAAATATAATATTTGATCAACCAAGTGTTGCAAATAAGTTTTGCAATTGGTTTAGAACCTACCAAGATGTGTTATTGAAGTTATCATCCAAAGCAAATACGGAGATAGCATAGGCTTGGATCTTGGCCCATTATGACCTCAATTAATATAGGTCTGTATTCTACCATGGGGTCGTAGAAGTATGTTAAAATAGTGGGACCTAATTAAACAAAAGACCATGTTGATTAGCCTAAACGAATGTGTATAATAGGAAATAAATTTTGAGTTTGATTTCCAGTCTATCTAAATCTTCAGATTATCAAAGATGTTGAGCTTATCATTGAAAATGTTGATTGAAATGAACAAACTTACTAGACCTAACTACCTTGACTGGCCAAGAAATTTGCGAATAGTGCTGAGACAAGAGAAATTAGAATACGTGTTGGACACAGTTTTCCCAACAGTCCCTGCGACAGACTCTACTGAATATGACTCTTTTGATAAGGATGCTTATAAAAAACACCTAGATGATGCCACTTCAACACAATGCGTGATGTTGTCTTCCATGTCTATGGAACTTCAGAGACAACATGAGAACATGGGTCCCAATGAGATGCTCGAACACTTGAAGAGTCTTTATGACTCACAATCCCAGACTATGGAATATGAGTTACTGATAGAACTTTTTAAGTGTAAGCTCAATGAACGGGGCCAGGTCTCGCAACATGTGTTGAATATGATAGGGCTGATAGAGAGACTTACTTCAATTGGAACGAAGCTGCAAAAGAATGTCACTACCACCCTCATCCTGAACTCTTTCCCTCGTTCCTTTGAAAACTTCATAGTGAATTACAATATGAATGGAACGAAGGCGAGTCTGCCAGAGCTGCACAACATGCTCAAGACCTTTGAGTCTTCCACTTCCAAAGTCAAAGTTGTACTCATGGTGAGCTCTACTAGCCGACCCAAGCCAAAATGTAAGGAATGGCAGAATAAGAAGGGCAAAGCAGTCGTTGCGCCCTCAGCTATGAAGCCTAATGGGAGGTGTGAAGAAGAAAAAGGTGAATACGGCTAAGGATGTATGCCTCAACTGCAACAAGAAGGGGCATTGGAAGAAGGACTGCATTGCAGCAGGCGGAGGAAAAGCACCAGGTGCTTCTACCTCTGGTGGACAAGGTATGTACGTCATTGAAATAAATATGTCTATAAAAAACTTTCATTCCTGGGTATTGGATACCGCTTGTGGCTCACACATTTGTACCAATGTGTAGGGGCTAACTGATAGCAGGAAGGTTGGACCAAGAGAGGTAGACCTATACATTGGAAATGGAGCACGAGTGGATGCTTAGCGCGTAGGAACTTATAGATTAAATTTTCCTTCTGGCTATTGTCTAGTGTTAAATTATTGTTACTATGTACCCTCGTTAACGAGGAATATCATTTTATCCCTGTTTTGGGCATGGAGGGTTTTACCTCATATATTTATAATGGCAGTCAAGTACTGTCTTTTGATAATGTTATATATGAAACTGCTTCTCTTGTGGATGGATTATATACACTAAACTGTAGTCGAGAAATATTCAATGTACAAAATAAGTAATAGAAGCTCTACCTACCTATGGCATTGCAGACTTGGTCATATCAACCAATCAAGGATAGCAATGTTGAGAAAGTTAGACTACCTCAAACCATTTGACTTGGAGTCTTATGGTAACTGCGAATCTTGCTTGAGAGGAAAGATGACCAATAAGCCACTTTCTTAGAAAGGTGTGCGAGTCAAGGAGGTGCTTGAGTTGGTCCATACTGATGTATGTGGGCCATTTTCGACTCAAGCTAAATGAGGTTTCCCATACTTCATCACTTTTACTAACGACTTCACAAGGTATGGATATATGTATCTTGTGAGATATAAATCCGAAGCTTTTGAGAAATTCAAAGAGTACAAGTCAGAAGTAGAGAAGCAACTTTCAACAAGTATCAAGACCCTTTGATCGGATCGAGGAGGTGAATACTTGAGCAAGGTTTTTTGAGATTATTTAAAGCTACATGGAGTCCAATCAGAGTGGACACCTCCTGAAACACCACAGATGAATGGTGTTGCCGAAAAGATAAACCAAACCTTATTGGATATGGTTCGATCCGTGATGATCTTCTCAGCTCTACCGACATACCATTAGGGACATGCTATACAAACCTCAATATATGTTCTGAACAGGGTTCCTTCCAAGTCAGTAGAAAAGACACCCTATGAGATATGGTGTGGAAAGAAGCTAGCTCTTAAACATATGAGACCCTGGTGGTGCCCCGCATATGTTAAGAAGATGCTCACTGACAAGTTGGAATCCAAAAGTGAGAAATGTTACTTCGTGGGGTATCCAATGGAAACTAAGGGATACTACTTCTATCTTCCTGGAGAACGTAAGGTCATTGTTTCCAGGAACGCAACTTTCCTTGAAGAAGAATATGTCTACAAGGAACATAGTTGCACAGAGATAGAACTTGAAGAAATTCAAGAACCACAAGTTAACATAGAAATTGAACCCTTGTCGAATGACCTAAACAAGGATTCAGTGGGAGTATCTAGTGAAGATTGGGTACTTAGAGTACGCCCTTCAGCCAGTAGGAGTGTTGTGAGAGATAGTGCAGAAATTCAAGGCTCTCAGACACAACCAATGGAAGGTGATACAATGGATGTACATCATTTCATTTGGGAAATACATGAGAATGGCATTCCTAAAAGCTTTCAAGGTGATGGATTGTCCAACACACAAAGACCTTCTCACAATCAGAATGCAACAAACACTGAAATGCAGAATAATCAACTCCGTAAGACCACTAGGACTCATCGTGCGCCTAAAATATTTAATCTCCTTGTTAAAACACACAATGAGGTAGATATTCCTGATGACGATGAACCTACAACCTACAACGAAGCTATGTTAGACATTGATTCGCAGCAATGGCAAGAAGCCATGAAATTTAAGATGGAATCTATGTACATCAATCAAGTGTGGACTTGGTTGATTTGCCAGTTGGGGTTAAATCCATAGAATGCAAATGGGTCTTCAAGAAGAAGATCGATCCATTTGGAAATGTACAGACTCATAAAGTAAGGTTGGTGGCTAAAGGTTGTAATCAATGGCCTGGGGTCGATTATGATGAAACCTTTTCATCTATTGCTAAGATTAAGTCCATTCAGATTTTTCTTGCAATAGCTGCATATTATGACTATGACATTTGGCAGATGGACGTCAAAACCGCTTTCCTCAATGGTAATCTAGTTGAGGAGGTGTATATGAAACAACCTGAGAGTTTTTCGCTTGAGTCCAAACCATATGTTGTATGCAAGCAACAAAAGTCAATTTATGGGCTTAAGCAAGCCTCGAAGAATTGGAACATTTGCTTTGACAAGGCTATCAAGTCATTTGATTTCGTCAGAAGCAAAGAGGATCCCTGTGTTTATAGTAAATGCAATTATGGGAGTATTGCCTTTATTATTATATATGTAGATGACATATTGATAATGGGTGACAATAAGACTCTCCTGCAGTCAGTCAATGAGTGATTGTCCAGTACCTTCATGATGAATTATTTAGGTGAAGCCTGCTATATTCTGGGAATTAGGATCTATAGAGATATACCTATTAGATTGTTGGGGTTGTCACAGTCAGTCTACATAGACAAAGTGCTTAAACGTTTTTCTATGGAAGATTCTAAGAAATGTGGTCTACCTATGGGACAAGACATCAAGTTATCTAAGAAGGACAATCCTTCTAATACTATAGAACTTGAACGCATGAAGAGGATCCCATATGCTTCAGCTATAGGATCGATCATGTATGTCATGACCTGTACTAGGCCAGATGTGGCCTTTGCACTTAGTATGACTTGTAAATTCCAGCAGAATCCTGGGGAAGAACACTGGAAAGCAGTCAAAAGTATTCTTAAGTATCTTAGACGAACTAAAGATTACTTCTTAGTCTATGGTGGGGAAGAAAAGCTAGCTGCTACTGGGTACACTGATGCTAGTTTCCAAACGGATCTTGATGACTTCAAATCTCAGTCTGGGTACACGTTCATTTTCAATAGTGGAGCAGTGAGCTGGAAAAGTTTCAAACAAGCTACAACTGCTGATTCGACAACAGAAGCTGAGTACATTGCTGGATCGGAAGCTGGTAAAGAAACTGTCATGATTTCTGAGTTCCGAAAGGAACTAAGGGTAGTTCCGAGTGCCAGTTGTCCAATAACTATTTATTGTGACAACACTGGTGCGACTGCACAGGCTAAGGAATCAAGATCAACAAACAGAAACAAACATGTTCCAAGGAAGTACCATATACTCAGGGAGATGGTGGAGACTGAAGAGATTAGATTAGACTATGTTCCCACAGACGATAATATAGCTGACCCATTCACTAAACTATTAAGCTTAGTCAAGCATAATGGTCATTTTGAGAATATGGGCATTAGATATGTTAGAGATTGGCTCTAGGCCAAGTGGGAGATTGAAAGTATATTTATGTCCTATAGACAATCTGTATCAAGACAAATGTACTTTATACACATTCGTATTATTATTAATGGAGATTAATATTTTGGCATTTGCAATTATTGAATTATTAGTTGATTGTTTATAATATTCTATAATATGCATCCCTAGAGGTTACGTTGTTATTAATAATGTGAGATATTAATATTATAACGTAACTCTTAAAATAGCCTCGACTAATGATCATCAAGAATGAGATATCGATGTTATGTCATAAGTCGACATGTGGTCTGCATCATTCCTTAGAGGATGTAGTATGTCTTACCTGCTACGAGTAATGGCTACTCGTGATGGACACATGGATACTTTGGAAGTATTGGTATACCCTGCTGATATACTGTTTGTTATACATGTTTAAAGTATGATCGGCGTGTGGAAAGTCCTTAGACTTGAGATTAATACACACCTTGTCTACATAGTAATATACTTTGATCCTATCCTAAGCTTAAATGCCTTATAGGTTGATATACGACTTGTATTAGGTACATTATGATGTGGATTAAAGGTGGTAGTTGAGTCAAGATTAGGATTCATTCCTCGAATGTATATTCGAGAGAACACTCAGCTTCTCATTGATATTGGGTTGACTAAGTCATTGGCCAACGCAATAGACATATCTAGAATATGGTCTTGTTGTCAACCAATATAGATGAGATATAATGATCAAGCCATTTGGATAGACACTTGGCAAATCCTAAGCTTGATCGAGTATATCGTGAATGAAATGATTTTATCTAACCACATAGAGGTTAAGTTTTCTGGATTCATGTAAACGTACTTCATATATTGAGTTCGTCTTGCAGCGCCGTCTAGGAGTTCCGCGTAGACCTTAATTTGATTAGTGTCGATATGAGAAGGCATGTAGGGTCACACTATGTCGATTGTCCTTTCGATCTAAGGATGTATTGAGAGAGTATTAAATATTCGATTTAGAATCGAGATATTTAAATGAATGATTATTGTTTTAATTAAGTCAAAATTGGATTTTGGATTTAATTAAGAATGTTCTGAAATTTTTTGGGACAGGCCCAAGGTCAAACCCTAATTCGGTTTGACCTAATTTTCACCTATAAATACAGACCTACACTTCATTATTCATTACACTTGATTTTCATATCATTATTTTAAGTCTTAGAGACTCAGAATCAAAACACTCTCTCGAACCTCTGCCGGATTTCCTAGCTTTCCAAAGGAGAAATATATTGAAGTTTGGAGCTTGCAATCGAAAGGGCATTCGCGTGCGCACCCACAGTTGATAAAGATTCCAGATATTGTAAACATGTAAGTACCATTCAAATGTCTTATGTTTACGGTTTTAAATTATCCTATAGTCAAAAAGTTCTACGTTTGTTGGGTTTGAAATAAGTTTTCAATATCTGCTGCGTACAACAACTCAACAAAAACCCTACACCATCTTTTTAGGCAACAATTGTGACTGTACCAACAGTTTTCTTCTCAAACTAAATATTGAAATTTTATCTGCGATAGGATTCAAACATGTTTGTGTGCTCTTACACAAAACTGATCAAAGGATAGTCTGGTGACAAGGTTAATGGATAATATGCAGAAAACTACTCTTACTTTTGGCTCCAAAGACTATCTTTTTTACTTCGACGAGATCCCTTTGAAAAAGTAATAATGATATATAATCCTGACGATGTTCCTTAAGAACTTTTCTTAAGAACCATTTTTTCTTTTTTTGAGAAATTTGTTGAAAGAGGAGAGACTCATCACATAATTATAGGTAGACAATCCCATATTTATAATATTTATAATCCCAAAGGAAGGAAGTTATTCTTTGAATAGCACATGTTCACATAAACATTGCGTCTGTTCTCTTATGGGATTACACTAGGTGTGTTGTTGTTGCACTCCGTATTAGAACTTGCCTTATATTTTATAATCTACATTATTATTAGTAGAATATTACTCTCTTTTTCGTCTTGAAATATTCAAAAATGTTTATTTTCCTTTTAAGTCTAGTTACTACATTAATTATAGAATATTTAGTTTTTTTTTGTTTAGTATCTATAAGGAAAATAATATACTGAAAAGGACAAAAAATATCTCTAACTTATGAAAAATGGCTAATAAATACCCTTCATCCATCTATTGGTGTAAATATACCCACAACCTATATTTTTGGCTCAAGAATATCCCTCAAACTAACACCTTAAATCCTTTTTCCATTTTAATGAATAGAGGAACTACGGTGACTGAAACAATCTCCATTTTCAAGCACCTGGGCAGTGGGTACTGCTGGAAGTCAATAAATTTGGCCATTTATCTTAATTCGGTTTCATTAATGACAACAAGTTGTTTGATTATTGTATACGAAATTATTTTACTATTTATAACATATTTTCTTACTTCAAAAGGATTGATTATTTAATCATTTATGAGAGAAATCACTAAATTTATTGGAAACAAAAAGAGATTCAATAGTCCAAACTTAAGTCCTGCACCATTAAAGGAGTAATTTTCTTTTTTTGATGGGTGAAGCAACAGTGTCATTAACACAATGGCCATGAAAACAATTGGAATACCTGCGGGGTAAAGTATTTGGGATTAAGCAACATCAGTGAGGCCTCCAGTAACACTCAACTACAAAATTCATGGTTATATGAGCAGATAATCGTTTCGTCTTTGAATATGATTGATCATCGATGATGAGGAAGAAAAACCAAATTACAATCACCAAAATTACAATTATTACGATAATATTTCACTAATAATCTTCAAAGACACGATTATCTGCTTATATAACAATGAATTTGGGCAATCATAATAAGCCACATTATTTTTAAAATTGAAAAAAGCCATTAGGTTTAAGGTGTTAGTTTGAGGGGTGTTCTTGAGTCAAAATAATAGGTTGTGGATATTCTTAGACCAATAGGTGAATTGAGGGTATTTATGAGCCATTTTTTATACGTTAAAGGTATTTTTGGCCCATTTCCGAATAATATATTTTCTTTATTTCTCTATAAATAGTTATGTAGTCTTTTATTTTTCAATGCAAGAAACAATTCAGGAATCAATACAAAGAGTTATAGTTTGTTCTCTTTTCAATTTTCTCTTTAGTTCCTTCAATTCCATAACAATTGTATCCGAATCTTCTATTGATCTCAATGGATCCGTGGTTTCATTAAAGAAGAACTTTCAACCACTTTTAATCCATAAATTTTTCAATTCAATTTTAGTCTTTGCTTTTATTTTTAACGCATGACTATTTTAAATCAATTTTTAATTCATACTATTTTAACCTTATTTCTGACCATGAAAACAATAATCTCTCTTTCAATTCCCATAAATCTTCGCCTAAATTTGGGCAGTTCAGATAAAGTTTTATCTTGAAGCTTATTATCCGTGGAAAGTTGTAATAGAAGATAAACTCTTACAACCGTTACCTGAAAATTCTACTCCTGCCCAAGTCAAATCAAAGCTCACTCGGAAGAGAAAATTAAAAAATACAAAGTTAAAATTGTGATTTAAAGTTCAGTTGCTGATTTAATTTCTTTTAAAATTGTTGCATGTGAAACATCAAAAGAAACTTGGGAAAATCTCGAAACGTAGTATCAAGGAAGTGAACAAGGCAGACAAAATTAAATTTTGAATTTAAATGATATTTCAAATCTCTAGAATGCAAGAGGGTGAGACGATTACTAAGTATTCTGAGAGAATTTCTTTGATTGTCAATAGAATTAGGTTGCTTTGAGAGAATTTCAAAGATAACATATTAGTTGAATAAATTATGTTGACTATTCATGAGAGATTTGAGTCTAAAATCTCCACTCTAGAAGAGTCTAAAGATCTTTCTACTATCTCTCTTGCAGAATTAATAAGTCCTCTTCAAGTACAAGAGCGAAGAAGAGATTTTAGACAAGATAAAGTTGTTGAAGTTATTTTTTATACAAAACACGAAAAAGGAAAAGTCAATTGTCCTCCTTGCAAATACTGCAAAAAGAAACACACTTAGAAATTTCCTATTGGTGGAGATCTGATGCATCATGTGGAAATTACAAACAACCAAGTCATGCTATAAAAATGTGCAAATTCAAAGACGCTCGAAACAATTCACAAGCATTAATGGTAGAAGCAGAAGATGAGGATCAACTTTTTTGAATTACGGCAACAGAAGCAAAGAAGAATGCGTTTTTCTAGAACAGTTAAGTGTTTAAACTTAAGTTGGATACACAACCTTCAGTTTGAGGGAAAATGTTAGAATTTACTTGCCTTATATATTATGATCTACATTAATGGTATAATATTTAATTATTTTTTAGTTTAGAAATATTCTAAAATATTTATTTTCCTTCTAAGTCTAGTTACTACATTAATTATAAACTATTTAATTTCCTTTTAGTTTAATCTCCGTAAGCAATATAAAATATTTTATTTTATTTTCTTTAGTTCTCTATAAATAGTGATGTAATATATTATTTTTCAATACAAGAAACAATTTAAGAATCAATTCAAAGAGTTATAGTTTGTTCTTTTTTCAATTTTCTCTTTAGTTTCTTCGATTGGCCAGAGTGCCATTTTGAGTAATACATGTCTTTTTTTTTTTTTTTTTGCATAAGTATCCATTTTGCGCTTGAAGCTTGATAACTTTAGACATTTGCGTCTTAAAACGTGACCTTGTGAAGATCAAACATCAGACATTTTTTAAATAATCGATTTTTGGTCTACTTTTTCAAGGAAAAGTTCGGATATATTTTACTAAGGTGCGTGTATAATGAGTTAAATTTCAGTCACATGATGTGAGGTGTTTTACCCTTGCGTCATGTCATTGACACGTATATTATGGCAGATTTCAAAAAAATAAATCCATATCACCTCAATTGCTTCTTCTTCATTCTGCACAATCAAATCCACCATTAAACTACCACCGTTGCTGCCACCAACATCAAACCCACATCTCCACCACAAAAAAGTAAGAGAATCCATCATAGATTTCACCATCCACAACTAAATTCACCACCAGAATCACACACAACCACTGCCACCATAAAAAATTACAAACAACCACCATAAATTCAACACCCACAACTAAATTCACCACTTCATTCATATCACCACCACTATCGAAACATTCCCTATTTTTCTGGCAGAGATTTCTCCATTCCTATGACTTAAATTCGAAATTTCTAATTTAGAATGGAGACCGGAGAGATTCCATCTATCCTACAAACACCTTGGTGGTGATAAGATATAATTTATCCACTTACAGAATGGGTATGGAAAGAAGAATTTTCTGAAAAAAAGGGTGTAGATGTTGAATTTCTTTTTATTGTTGGCAGATAGGTAAGTTTGCCGACAAAACCTCAAAAAAATTGTTTATTACTTGTTTATATCCGTGTAATTGTGATGCCGAACAATGGAAGGATATAAGCCTTATCTTACCAATATCTCAGTAATCTTAAACTGAGAAAAAAATTAAAAAGAAAATCAAATTGTGACTATCACGTCTCCGGCGACCTCAATTATTCTTTTCTGTGGTTGCTCCGTTTTCTAACACCATATGATTGTTTGGTTTGTGGGGAATGAAGATTTGTTGTGTAAGATTGTGGGGAAAGAAGTTGTCGGCATGTGGTCGGATTTGCTGATGAAGATAAAAGGAAAAGTAGGGTGGTGTGGGGAGGAGGAGGATAGGATTACAAAAGTTATATGGCAACAAGAAATGTTCAAAATAATTAAATTTAAATTAAAACGCGCCTTTATTTTGATTATTTTATATTTTATATCATATTAGTTTGTAGGGTGATATTAAATTCACTTTTCAAATGTATAGGGGGTAATAGACCACCTCATTAGTTGGCGTGTGAAGTCGATATTTTGGGATAAGTTCACGATGAAAACTATATCTTTTGCCTCTTTTATACTATAAGTTACGCCGCCCATCCCAAAATAACTATCACATTTTGTTTTTCAAAAATTTATTTGACTAATTTGATTAAAAGTGTTATTTTTTACTCAATAAATTCTATTTTATATGTTTTTTGTATGTGTAAATAAAAATCTAGCTTAAAAATTTTCATTTCTCTTAATTACACTTTTATAATCATAAAAATGTCATCTCATTTAAAATCATAAGTTCTACTAATACTTTTGATATTGAGTTGTGTTATGGAATGAAAGGGCAAAAATTCCATGGGGTGCCCTATTTATTTAAGTAATACTCGCCCTATATATATTTTTTTGTGTATGTGTACCCATTACTTGTTCTCGCTTCTTCTTGCTCTGAAATTTCAGCTCAGTTTTACATGTAGTTTATCCATGTATGCATGACTAAAGTGCAGGCATACTTGAAAAAAAAGGGCAAAAGACATAGTTTCCATTCTGAACTTGTCTCGAAATGTCGACTTCTCGAAATGTCGACTTTCACACTCCAACTAATGGAGTGGTCTATTACCCCCTATGCATTTAAAAAGTGAATTTAATACCACCATACAAGCTAATGTGGCATAAAATATAAAAATAAATAAAATAAAGGCGCGTATAGTTAAAATTTAATTATTTTCCCTTTTTCTTATTACAAAATAACTTTTGTAATCCTGTCCTTACCCCCCCCCGAAGGGTCCTACTTCGGAGCTATCAGGCCAGAAGCCTGGTAGCCCCACCCAGGCCTATCAGCCGGACGGGAAGCCTGACTCATTCAAGTGAGAAATCGGATCGAAAAACGGATTCTTGTAAGAATCAAGGAACTGACAACATAGATGTACCAGCACCTGCAGATGAAGCAGTGGGCAAACCCCCACACACTACCCCACTCTTCCTTTTATCTTCATTAGGGGTGGGCAAAAAACCCGAAGAACCGAAAAAACCGAACCGAACCGAAATTCGGTTCGGTTCGGTTTTTTCTCGGTTTTAGAAAAAAAAACCATTTTTTGAAAAACCGAACCGAATCAGGATTTAGTGATTCGGTTTGGTTTTTAATTTTGGATACGAACTGAACCGAAAAAAATGAACTAAATATATAATTTTTTTTATTTTTTATTTTAGGCTACTTCTATTTCATGAATCATAGTCATTGAAGTCAATCTATGAAACTTTTATGGAAGTCGAATGCGGCATGAACTTGATTAACATATCACGGAAGCATTGACATAAAATGTAGGGAGAGAAAGTAGTTGTAAATTGGTGAAACTTTAAATGGTCATAACTCTGCGCTCGGATGTCCGTTTTACTCGATTATTTTTTGATTTTGGGTATTTTTTCGAGACGGTACCGGCCCAAACTGCCCCAAGGAGGTTCACATCCAATTTTTACTAAAACGTCCGTTTTCCCAATCAATTTGTGTTTTCCCCCAAATCGGTTTCTAATTTTTCTTTTTCTTTAGTAAACATCTCACGATACATAATAGATTTTAACGTCGAAATCTTATGGTAGTGTAGGTGTGAATGTCAATTTCAGTTTTAGAAATTCAATTTTTAAAAAAAAATTCCTCGACCCAACCCGACCCGGCCCACTAGAAAAAACAGATATAATCTGATACTTTCGGCGATATAAACCGAACATATCGGGGTTTTTTAAAAAAAAGTTGTATTTGGTTTTTGTTAAAAAAACTAATTTTTATTCGGTTCATATTTTTCGGATACAAAACCGAACCAAACCGATATACGCCCCTAATCTTCATCAGCAAACCCGACCACTAGACCACATGTCGGTGACTTCATTCCCCACAATCTTACACAAAAAAATTTCATTCTCCATAAACCAAATTGTCACACCCCAATCTTGGTAGAGCGGACGAGACGTAGTGCCAACACTACACTTATAAACATAGCCTACTGACCACAAGTGTACATACGTCTACAAAAGTCTCTAAGAGTATCTAACCTAAACAACTTGATCGGGACAAGGCCCGACCTACCTAAATAGCATGTCCAACTGTATCACCGGTGTCTAGACTCAGCTACTCCAGAAGGAAGTGGAGCTCACCAAAACTCTTCTGATCAACTGGAATGTTTACTGGAAAGTAGGCCCACCTGAGAACCTAGACCTGCGGCATGACATACAACTTCCCTGGCAAAAGGGATGTCAGTACGAAATAATGTACTGAATATGTAAGACAAACAAACACAATAACAAATACTGAAGCCTCGAGTAGAAACAAGTAAACAAGTAACAATGAGTGTAATGGGGACTGTCACTTACCTGTAAGCCGCACTCTACTGAAACGTTTATCAATTATAGCAACTAAAGTATCATAGCGGGTTTAAATCACGTCTACCAGTATAACTAAAACTTTGTCCCAAAATACGCTCGGCTTAGAGCAATAAATACACCTTGGGAGGCCAGTAAATAGGCCTCAGAGGCCGCCAAATAAGCCTCGATGTCTAGCAAGTGAGCCCGAAGGCTAGCAAATAAGCTCAAAAGGCTGACAAATAAGCCACAAGGGTCAGCAGGTCATATCGCTCAATGCAACTAAGATTTATGTATGTTAACTCATCCAACTAAAGTTTCCCTGTTTCGAGGGTACGACATACAATACATACAGTCATTTACAAGTAATGCAACTAAGGAAGTAATACTACTAATGTTACCTGTGCGGACAACTGTACGACTAATAAATGTGTGACCCCACTCTTACAAGCCGGTTTACTTACTATTGACGATAATTCTATTGCAACGAATCAAGTAAATGCTAATGAACTTAAGAACAAACTTACAAATCACAAAACTCTCAACTCAACTATACGACTATCAATTTCAAAGTAGCAAAAATGTCAACTACAAGAGTAGAGTACTTATCACCAATTGATTTTCATAAATTTTCTAGTCGAGTACACTTCTAATGAGTGATGCCAAATTAAGGAAGGGATAGTCATTAAATACTTTTCGTCGACTCACTCGAAAACACGTGAACTTAGCCCGTACAACACCTTAATCTTATACGTCAAGAACAACATTTTCCCGAACCTTACGTCGCTTTGAAGAAATCTCTAAATCACAAAAAAGGAGAAGAAGAGGAACTACACAATCTCTACGAACCTCCCATAATTTTACTTGACAACAAAGTAACCTTGAACCTGCTTAAACGGAAGAAAACATTGATTGTCGAATTGTTGAGTGTGATGAGATCTAATGAAGTTATTATCTTTTCATTAATATCTAAAGTGAGAAATTAAATAAAATTAGAGGGAGAACGTGCAGCAATGTTTCCTTTCTTAAAAAATGACTAATCAATTAGACTAAGTGGATAATACTTAATCCTATTCTTTTACACGTGTCACTAGCACACAATAGTGTGTTTTGACTCATCAATTCTTATTAATTAATTATTGATCCATTTGTTGCCATGTGGAAGCCACCAATCCAAATGTTATCCCATTATTTATGAGAAAAAAATTATTGTCCACGTTATATTTATTCAACATTCTTAATTAATATCTTGTCTTCAACTACAGTTTTCCATTTTACCAATTACACACAGAATTAATTTTTTCGATCTCAATTCACTTAAATAATAATCATGTTTAACACAATTCATATACTCGTTATCTTGCTTATGTGATATAACACTAGTCCATAACCTCTTTTGGTATACACATAATATTATTCTCAATCACCATTATCACACTGTTAAGTCCTAAATCATTTCGAGACTTCATCACTTTATACACTGAGCTCTTGATCTATATACTTGTACACAACTTATTCTTACAAGTTCGATTAAATTTGCTCATGTTTGACGGTCCATTCCTAGTCCAAAAATACAGGGTGTTACATGTCACACCCCAGCCTTGGGGACTGTGGCCGACACTCGGCACCTTAAGGTCCGAGCGAACCAACTATAGCATCTAAACTCCACACCTCGAGTCTTGGGTCGACAAGGCCGACAAGTAACAACAACAAGATAAGAATATAACAACTTGCAAGCAGAAGAGGCCCAACAACAGCATATATACATGACTGAGCCGACAAGGCCGTAACAAGTGCATTGACAACTAACAAAAATGATGGCATGACCGTAACAAGTGCAACAACAACTAACAAGAAGGCTGACAAGGCCAACGAAAATGAATATACACGAAATACTAGTCTCCAAACCTCTAAGAGTACTATGAGACATCCACTAGTCAGGATAGGGCCCCACCACACCCCAAAATACTAGAAATATATACATCTGTACCTATCAACTATGTATAGCAACTCCAAAGAAGTGGAGTGTGATTACCAACAACTGGAAACAGGTTCCCTACCAAGGAGGTACGTCAACATGTGTATCTGTACTTGCGGGCATGAACACAATGCCCCAGAAAAGAACATTAGTACGAAAGATGCACTAAATATGTAAGGCAGGTAAAACACATAAATCAAAGATATAATACAAGAGAAAAGAATATAGAATCAACGTAAAACTCAGAAAAAGCCACTGAGGGCATTTAACTGATATAACCATAAATATATACATGTAAGTAAAATCATCGAACTCTATGGGGCCATATAGTATAGTATCAAGTCTCTCTGTGGGGTAATCTCATCATAAATTGCCCCGCTATATAGGACACAGTAATATCTGCCCAACTGATCAGTGGTATGCACATACAAGTGTCTGCCCAACTGAGTATAGCGCAGCGAGGTAAGAAAATAGATACATATATCTATATAGTGCAATGCAAGACAACTCTCAAAAGATATCATGAACAGAGTCTGAGTGACCTATGATCGTTATCCTCCGACTCTCGATATTGTCGCTACGTTGTTCAAACTTAAGCTAGTCATCCTGAGACATATGGAATACAAAAGATACTTCTGATAAAGAATATACAAAAGACATGAGCAACTTCATCAAAAGAGGAATATGATTATTCAAACTTAATGAGAGGAGAGTCATTTCAAGAAAGTGTTTATACCCAATCATGCCAAAGAAAGAAATTAGCCTAACATACCTTAAAGTCGCTGCTCTATTGAAGAAGATCCAACTCGCCTCTTTCTACACGTCAATCTACAATAATAAGGAACAATACTAGCATTAATAGCTTAGACTTAGCGAGTCCTAATCGTACTATTCAGTTAAAGAACTATATTCTCTTCTTAGCTCCTTCCCCTCCAACTCTAAAACCATAGCTACACCTATATCATCAACATCTTATTCAAATTCATCACTTAAAACTTTAATGAAATCTCCATAGATGAGCTCAAGTCCCAACTTAGCACAATCTTTACAATTTCTCCTCCTTTCACGTTACTTCTTTAACATAATGAAATTCCAAAAGCCTGTATAGCTTATATACGCAAGAGATGGGGAAATCCTTACCTTAGACACCAAGTTCCACCTTAAATAACAATTTCATGTTGGAGAATTCCATGCATAATAGTAGAAAAGGAGAAGAATAATAGGGAGTCAAGTACTACAAGGTTCATGACATAATATCTGAGTTATTTCCTTCGAAACTTAGCTAGGATGAGCATGGAACTCTTAAAGAGGATTTAGGGATTCTTAGGAACTGTTTTGGGGTGAAATAGATAGAAATAAAGGCTAAAACCCTTTTAAATTGCGAGAAGGGGCCACCACCTCAACTTTCATGGTGGAGGTTCCAGCCGTAAAACATTTTACGCTAGCCAACCCCTACCGTAAAATATTTTACGTCCATAAAAGGCCACCATGAAACACCTCCTCTTCCACCAATATTTTGTTAAGATTTGTAAACAGGACAATCCAAAACCTATCAAGCAGCCAAAACACATATCCAATGCCTCACAGGCCTATAAAATAATATAACAACATCATATCGGCCCCACACAACCGTCTATTTACGCAAAAAACCAAAGGGGTTAGCCATAACTCATCTCAACTTTCTTCTACTGACATCTGGGTTGCATCTGCCATATCTTTCTTAATAATATTTCCTAAATCAAGATGTAGAGATTAAGCTCAATAAGTATAATATGAATAAGGGAATCGTATCGCACGAGTGTCGATTTAATCTTGAACTCTGAAACAAATGAGGGTATCTGAACTTCATATCCTCTTCGGCCTCCCATGTCATTTCCTCCACGTTATTATTCCTTCAAAGTACTTTAACCGAAGCTACCTCTTTGGTCCATAACTTACAGATCTGCCGATCTAGGATAGCAAGAGGGATTTCCTCATATAATAGATCTTCCGTGACCTGAATATCCTCAATGGGGAAGATGCGGAATAGATCACCTAAGCACTTAAGAAGCATAGATACATGGAATACGGGATGAACTACTTCTAACTCTTGGGGAAACTGAATCTTGTAAGCCACTTGGCCGATTCTCTGTATGATCTGATACAGTCCGACGTATCTAGGGATAAGCTTGCCTTTCTTGCAAAACCTCATCACGTCTTTCATAGGCGATACCTTCATAAATACCCAATCTCCCATAACAAACTCTAAGTCTCGATGCCGGTTATCTGAATAGGACTTTTGTCGACTCTGAGCCATCAACAATTGCTCATGAATCACTTTCACCTTTTTTACTGCTTGTTGTACCAAATCAGACCTCAATAACTTTGTTTTACCAATATCGAACCAACTGATAGGAGACCTGCACTTCTTCCCATATAGGACTTTATATGGCACCATCTGGATACTGGAATGGTAGCTGTTATTATAGGCGGACTCAATCAGCGACAAATGGTCTTCACAACTTCCTTTGAAGTCTAAAATACAGGCTTGCAATATGTCCTCAAGCGTCTGAATAGTGCGTTCAGCCTACCCGTCACGGTGTTTATTGTCGAGATCTTTGTAATAGATTTCAAGCCACTTGGAAACTGCGGGTGGAAAGCTTTGCTGAGGCTAATCTGAGTACTCAAACGTTTTTTAAAGGACCTCCATAAGTTAGATGTAAATTAGGCACCTCTATCAGATATAATAGATACTGGAACTCGATGAAGTTGGGATATCTCTCTAATATATGATATGGCATAATCCTCAGTTGAATAGGTAGTTCTGACAGGTAGGAAATGAGCTGACTTTTTAATTCTACACCCAATAACCCAAATAGAATTGAACTTCCGGCGAGAACTAGGTAATCCTGTAATGAAATCCATGTTGATAGTTTCCCATTTCCATGTCAGAATCTCAATATTTTGAAGCAACCCTCTAGGTTTTTGATGCTCAATCTTAACTTGCTGACAATTTGAACACTGAGCGATGAATTCTGCAATATTCTTCTTCATATCATTCCAACAGTATATCTACTGAGGGTCATGATACATCTTATTAGATCCAGGATGAATAGAATACATGGACTGGTGAATCTTCGCCATAATTTGCCTTCAAAGCTCTCTAACATCGAGCACACACAATCGACCCTTATATTTAAGAACCCCCATCATCTGATAGTTCGAACAACTGCTTCTTCTGAAAGGGGATTCCTTCTTTAATTCGGACCAATTCTGGATCTTCAAATTGTCGCGCCTTTACTTCGGCCACTAAAGACAATTTGGCGGCATTCTAGACTATAATGCCCTTGTCACCTGTATCAAGCAATCGCACACTCAAACCAGCTAGTCGATACAAATATTTAGTAATCTCCAACTTGTCTACTCTCACATGCCTCAAGCTGCCTATAAACTTACGACTCAATATATCGGCTACAACAGCAGCCACGCATACTGAGCTCGGCTGATGGCCCAGCAAGCTCACATGGTCTCGAGCCAGCACAATCCAAATGGGTATGGACTAGCCCCCACCGATTTGGGCCAGGCTTTCAGCATTTTGAACGTACATCAGCCCGACAAAAATTGGTACATAGATACGGGAGCCATCTCTCATCTCACCCCCTCCTCAGGTAATCTTTCCCATCTATTTTTTTAAAGTATCTTCAATTTATTACGGTTGGTAATGGTCATCACATTCCGATTCAAGGTTATGGTACAACCTACAGCCAACCACCTCACCCGCCTTTCTCTCTAAATAACGTCCTTTATGCTCCCAACATCATTATAAATTTAATATCTATTAGGAAATTTACTTGTAATAATTTCGTGTCTATTGAGTTTGACCCCTTTGGTTTTTTAGTGAAGGATTTACTTACAGGACACCTCTTACGAGATGCAATAGTGTGGGGGACCTCTATCCTTTTTCATCCACCTCCGCTGTCGGATCCCGCTCTCACACCTCCCTCGCTGCCATCTCTCCGTCAACTTGGCACAATAGACTTGGCCACCCAGGAGCTCCTGTTTTTAATTTTCTCAGAAGCAATAATTTTATTCGTTTTAATAATGGGAAACTTACCCAACATTGTTTTTCTTGCCCTTTAGGCAAACATGTTCGCCTTCCTTTTCAATCTTCTTTAATGTTATGTTTTCTCCCTTTGACATTGGTCATGCCGATTTATAGACGTCTCTCATTACTAGCTCACTGGGTCATAAATTTTATCTCGTCTTATTAGATGATTTTCTCACTTTATCTGGATTTACCCACTTAAATTCAAGTCTGAAGTATTTGCCAAGTTTCTTGAATTATGTGTCTATGTCAAAACACAATTTGAAAATCCATAAAACCATTTCAATGTGATAATGATCGTGAGTTTAATAATTCCGTTTTTCATAAATTTTTCTCTAATAATGGCATGGTCTTTCGGTTTTCGTGTCCCCATACCTCCTCTAAAATAACAAGGCCGACCAAATCATTCGCACTATCAATAACATGGTTCGTACGATCCTATTTCATGCATCTATCCCCCCCTTCCTTTTCGGTTTATGGTGTTAAAATAGATGAATATATTCTAAAGATTTTGCCCACCCAAACTCTCCAAAATAGAACACCCACTGAAATTCTATTCCGTCGGATCCCATCTTATGAGCACCTACAGATTTTTGACTGTCTGTGTTACCCGAATCTTACCTCCACGACCCTGCATAAACTTGCACCCCGCACCACTCAGTGTGTTTTCTTAGGTTTCTCGTTCAATCATAGGGGATATCTGTGCTATGACTTGTCTTCCCACAAAATCATCGTGTCTCATCATGTCACGTTTAATGAAGCAATCTTCCCATTTGCAAACATCCAAAAAATCCAGAACACGGATTACACGTTTCTAGACGAGTCTGAAGTCTCCCCCATCTACAACACATTACTCCATCATTACACCACTGTTCTGTCATGGCCGACATCCACTGCTCCGGCACTGCCGGATTCCGCCGCTACCATCTCTTCCCCATCGAATCTCCCATCGCCATCACCAATCCTGTCCATCACTGTATCCCCTACACCCTGGCCAGCCAACCTGACATGCAAATCGGTACCGTCAACCGCCACCCATCATCCTGATTCTGCTCTCAACCCAAACCCCGACACACTGCCTGCTCACTGTCGAAACCCCACCCCGATACCTTTTACCGTAGACTCACAAACCCGAAACCCATCACCATCATCACCCCAAATCCGACACCAGTCACCTCCATCACCCCAATCCATGACATCACAGTCCCTACCCTCAACCGTCACAAACCCCTTTACCCAAATTGCCCCTATCCGACACCAGTCACTGCCATCAACCCAACCCGTGATGAACCCCTCTACCCAAATTGCCCCTATCCCCACACATAGAATGGAGACTCGTTCTCAACACGAGATTTTAATCCCAAAGTTCAATTTAATCTCACCACACAAACCATATCCCTAATTTCCAAATATCCAAAATTAGCCAAACTTGACCCGAATTGGAATGAGGTCATGGGTGAGGAATTTAATGCTTTAACGAAACATCACACTTGGGATTTGGTTCTGAGACCAGATGAGGTTAATTTGATTAGGTGTATGTGCCTATTTTATCACAAATTCAGAGACAATGGTGACCTTGAGCGCTATAAAGCGAGACTAGTAGCTAATGGTACAAATCAGTAGGAGGGCATTGATTGTGGTGAGACGTTTAGCCAAGTGGTTAAATTGACTACTATTCACATGGTTCTAAGCATAATTATAGGTAAGCATTGGTCGATTCATCAGCTTGATGTGTAGAATGCATTCTTACATGGGGACTTGAAATAAACTGTTTACATGCACCAGCCGCCAGAATTTTTCCATCTGGAGGCCCCTCATTATGTCTACCATCTTCGTAAGTCACTTTATGGTTTAAAACAGGCCCCAGAGCGTGGTATGAACGTTTTGCAAATCACATTATGCAGATTGGGTTTGTATGCAACAAGTGTGATCATTCTCTCTTTATATTTTATCGAGGTAGTACCATTGCATAATTGTTGTTATATGTGGATGATATTTAGGGATGGCAATTGGGCGGGGCGGGTGCGGGTACCCCCTTCTCCCCACCCGTACCCGCCAGAAAATTTAATACCCGCCACCCGTGGTGGGTACAATTTTCAACAACTATACCCGCCTAGGTGGGTATATTCTTAAATCCACACCCGTTCCACCACCTAAGTGGATATCCGTCACCCGTCAATACCCGCCTACCATATTTTGTAATCAATTCATTTGTGATCAATTAGTGATCAACATGATCCCAAAAATTCAAATTCCAAAAATTATCCCAAAAATTTGAGTCAAGAATCAATACTGTCACGGTCTCATTTTCTTTGGGAGAGAAGGAGGAGAATTCCAGATTTTTTCACCATCAGAATTCCCCATTTTTTCCACCTCTTCCCCCTTACACAACAAAGAATCAAGAAAATAAAATTTTCAAGAAAACCCAAAAATTATCCTCCCAAATAGCTATATTATAAATGTAGACAAAACCCAGATATTATTTCAGCTATATAAGCTAAAAATTTTGAACTTTTTCAATTGAACTCCCCAAACTCAATAATTAAAACTTAACAAATGCACAAAAATTGACCTCACCAAAACAACCCCAAAGCACAAAGCAAAGACAACAATATTTTCCAATATTTCCCGATCGGCATCTCTTTTGAAGAAAAGGCAGAGATGTCGAGGTGGTTCGTGAAAAAAGTTTGTGATTTTTCCTTTAAAGAAAAAGGCAGAGACGTCGAGAGTGAGAGAGGGAGGAGAGACGGCGTGAAGGGGAACGAGAGAGAGGGAGGCGTGAAGTCGTGAAGGACTGAAGAGGCGTAGGGTTTTGAGTTTTGTTGGAGAATGAGAGACTTGTCGTGACTTATGGGCTGTTAATATTTTAGGCTTGGGGCGGGTATAAGGCAGGCAGGTTGGCGGATGGATGCGGGGCGGGGGAGGCGGATATACTGCAAATCCACCACCTACCCGCCTACCCGTGATGGGTACATTTCCAATACTCATACCCGTCTACTACCCGCCAAAGTTATACCCATACCCGCCCCAACTGGGGCGGGTGTGGTGCGGAATCCGCAAAATTATACCCACCTGCCATCCCTAATGATATTGTTCTTACTGCCTCTTCTGATGTGTTAAAAAATGAGATCATTGCTCTGCTTAAATACGAATTTGCTATGACTGACTTGGGGAATTTGAGTTATTTCCTTGGGATATAAGTGACTAGATCTGCAGATACTATGTGTCTGTGTCAGCGTAAGTATGTAGAGGAAATTGTGTATAGGGTTAAAATGGCGAACTGCAAGATCATGCCTACTTCGGTTGACTCAAAATCGAAGCTCAATGCTGTTGACGGTGATCCAGTGTCCGATCCCACTCTTTATAGGAGCCTTATAGGTGCACTTCAATATCTTACTTTCACCAGACTTGATATTTCTTATGTTGTTCAGCAGGTGTGTTTGTTTATGCATGCCCCAAGGGAGCCTCATTTTACAGCTTTTAAACGTATCATTCGATACGTTAAGGGAACACTTGATTTTGAATTGCATCTCTACCCCTCTGCACCGACCAGACTGTTATCATACACGGACGCCGATTGGGTAGATTGTCTGGACACGTGATGTTCCACCTCCGGCTATTGTGTGTTCTTGGGAGATAATCTCATTTCGTGGTCTGCCAAGAGGAAAGCCACCTTATCCCGTTCGAGTGTAGAAGTAGAGTATAACGGCGTTGCAAATGTTGTTGCTGAGATTTGTTGGCTCCGAAACCTTCTTTTGGAGCTTCAGTGTCCCTTGCGTAAGGAATCTATGGTGTATTGTGATAACATATCCGTGATATACTTAGCTCATAACCCGGTTCAACATCAGCGGACCAAGCACATTGAGATGGATATACTTTTTGTTCATGAGAAGGTTGCTATAGGTCATGTTAAGGTGCTGCATGTGCCTTCTTCATATCAGTATGCGAATATCTTCACTAATGGACTTCCTAGATAGTTATTCCTCGACTTCAGATTCAGTCTCAGCGTCCGGCCTCCTCCTGCTCCGACTGGAGGGGGGGGGGGGTGTATTCACCATATAATTTGTAATTAATAGTAGTGTATAAGTATGGTACGTGTTGCACGTGTACCCTATATGAATAAGTATAGACTTTTTAGAATTACAAAAATGTTTTTTTTTTTTGAGAAATACAATAAAAGTTAAAGGAAAAAATTAAACTTCCTAGAAATGGTAAGTGTTAATCTTATTTAGCTAACACTGTAAGGGAAGAAACCATACTCAACAAAAGTCATCGGAAAGTACAGAAGAAACAAAGTTGATCCATTGCCATCCTGAATATGAATTTCTTCATATCACCCGTGCCATAATAATCCTCCATGTTGATGTTTGGCTCAAAATATTAGCAAAATTGAGGTCTTTTGTTCTTTGTACATATTCAACAACACAGAAAGGAAAAAGGAAAAAACTATACACACATAGAAAATTCTTTATAACTTGTCCACTATATTTAAAATAAATATCTATTTTTACTTATCCCATTTTTAAAAATTAAAAAATAATTTATCATTTTATACCTATTTTACCCTTATAATTTGAAATGTTTTAGCCTACGGTTTCATGGTTAAAAAAAATAAAGAAGAAAAGGTATTTATAACCTCAATTGAAAATGCATGTAACTCCAAACTTTAACACAGATATTGAAAATGAAGGGCATATAAATGACTAAAAATGTTTCTGTGTAAAAATATTTAATGAAATATGACTTTCAACATAATTTATCATTACATACACAAACCGATTTAGCTAAGATGTCCAATGATGCTATTTATATTTGTCCTTATAAAATTGCAATAACACAGTTAGGATGAGAGATACGACAAATGATAAATTTATTGGGGTATGTCCAACAAAAACACTATACTTGTTAGAAGTTACAAATTATAATTATACAGTTTTGTTCACGTTGTTCGCAGTAAAATGTGTTTTACTGTTTTAATTTCTTAGAAACCCTTACCCTTAAACATACCTCTTAATCCTTCCATTTTAATTATGATAATAAATAATTAAAGATAATAAAATTAAGTGCGCTAAATAAAATAAACAGACAATAATAATTTAATGAAGGAACGAATGTACCAAACGCCGACGTAACGTCGACGTGTAATCGAGAGGTTGAAAATTGAAACTTTGCTCGATGGAAGATCCTCAAGCTAGTTGCCAACTTCAATGTATTATCAAACTTTTCATGCCATTGCTTCGGAGCTTGTTTAAGTCCGTATAAAGACTTAATCAATTTACAAACCTTTCGTTCTTGACCTTTAACAACAAACCCTTCGGGTTGTTCCATGTAAATTTCTTCATCTAATTCACCATTCAAGAATGCAGTCTTCATATCCATTTGTTGTATTTCCAAATTGTGAATCGCTGCTATAGCAATTAACGTTCTTATAGATGTAATTCTCGTTCCTGGTGAGTAGGTATCAAAGAAATCTACACCGTATTTTTGTCGAAACCCTTTGGCTACTATACGAGCTTTGTATTTTTCTATAGTACCATCAGGCCTTAATTTCCGTTTGAAAATCCATTTATGGCCTAGTGGTTTTTGTCCCGGAGGGAGATCAACCAATTTCCATGTATTATTTTGCACAATGGATTCTACCTCACTTTGAATAGCCTCTTTCCAATAAGGTGCTTCGGATGATTCCATAGCAACCCTATATGTTTGAGGTTCTCCTTCAACGGAAAAGGTCATGAAGTCCGGTCCAAAATCTTTGGAAATTTTCCCACGTTTACTCCTCCTTGGTTCAGAAATTTTTCCTTGAACAGATGAAGTAAGATTTTCATCATGATTAGTGTTTTGGTTTGACTCATCTTGAGGCAGTGTCCTTTTCTTATGATTAGGAACACTTTTATCCTTGTCTTTGTAAGAAAAAATATCCTCAAAATATTCTGCTTCAGCAGATTTCATAAGTGTGTTTTTGTGAATACCTTCAACATCGGAATGATACACCAAAAACTTATATGCTGCACTATTATTGGCATGACCAATATATATGCAATCCACCATTTTTGGTCCAAGTTTAGTTCTCTTTGGTAAGGGAACTTGAACTTTCGCTAGGCAACCCCACACTTTCATCCTTTTGAAAGTAGGCGATCTTCCTCTCCATAACTCATAGGGAGATTGGTCATTTTTCTTTTGAGGAATTTTGTTCAATATCATATTTTCAGTAATTAACGCCTCACCCCATAGACTAAGGGGTACACCCGAACTAATCAACATTGAATTCATCATATTCTTCAATGTTCTATTCTTACGTTCGACAACTCCATTTTGTTTTGGAGTATATGGCGCAGTGGTTTGATGAACTATACCATGAGTAGAACAGAATTATTTGAACTCATTTGATTGATATTCACCACCTCTGTCTGACCTTAGAATCTTAATTCTTTTGTCAAGTTGGTTTTCCACTTCTGCTTTGTATGTTTTAAACATGTTCAAAGCCTTATCTTTGGTATGTATTAAGTATACATAACAAATTTTACTGCGATCATCTATATACACAAAGACTGTCTACAAGGCTCTAGAGAGTACATCAACAACATCAGTTGGGACAGGGCCCCACCATACCCAAACTATGTACATATATATGCAACAACCATACCTATCAATTCACTAGACAACCCCGGAAGAAAGGAGTGTGACAACCTTAAGCTGAGTTGAGTCACCTACTGTAAGGGATCATCTGTATCTTTATCTGTACCTGCGGGCATGAAACACAATGCCCTATAAGGGGACGTCAGTATGAAAGATGTACTAAATATGTAAGGCAGGTAAAACATGTAAACAAGAAATGTAATACCTGATAAAAAGGTATAAAATCAACCTGAAACTCGGAAAAAGGGGCCGCTTGTTGGTAAAACCTATATACTTTTTTGCATTCGTCTTCTAAGCTAGACAACACTTCTTCTTTGGTTTATTCAATAGGTTGTGGGTGATTTGGATTTTTGGGACTTGGAGGTGGTAGTACTGCTATACAATCATAAATAGTTCCAATAAGTGATTTAGTACCATCTATTTTAATAGTCAGATTTATTACAACACCAATAATATAAATAGTGGGAATAGGTGGTGGGTGGTTTGTATTTTTGGGACTTGGAGGTGGTACTACTGCTATACAATCATAAATAGTTTCAATAAGTGATTTAGTACCATCTATTTTAATAGTCAGAATTAATACAACACCAATAATATAAATAGTGGGAATAGGAATAAAATATTTTTTTATTTTGATAAACATTTTTTTAATAGATGGTTTATCCATATATTCATTAAGCAGTAAAAATATTAGAGCTATATAAAAAATCATAGTTGAAATAGTAGGATAATATATACCGGAAAATTCTTTTGTTGCTTGAAAAAAATTTCTTTAAAAATACAATAAGTTCGAAATTTTTTCCCCAATGGCTATCTACAACCATATCAGCTGGATTTTGATTATGAGAGTTAAAAAATAAAGTTATAGGTTTTCTATAGTCATAAGCAACAAGTAGTTGCTCGTATAAAGAATTCCACCTAATGGGTACTTCTTCTGGAATTTTTCTATAAGGTAGTTGGCAATCGTGACAAGTTTTTTTATATTCTTTTTTCATTGTATTCTATTATTTTTAAAACTAAAGTTTATAGCAAATTGTATTTTACTAAGAATGTCTTCAAAAGCGATAGACCATCCTTTACAACTGAGTTATATATATGGCACACACATTTTATATGAAAATGATCTGGAAAAGATGGAGTTAAACTATTTTTTAAAATTGTAATAGCATAATTGTTAGAAGAAGCGTTATCTAATGTAATAGTCATAATTTTATCAGTTATTCCGTAATAATCGCACACTTGATAAATATTTTCTGCAATAAAAGTACCAGTGTGCCTATCATCTATATATCTATATGCTAAGATATATTTTTGTATAGACCATTTATAATCTATCCAATGATAGGTTACCGTTAAATAATCATGGCTGTTAGTATTATGACCTATATCAGAAGTGATAGCCACTTTGCCATTAAAATGATATAATGAATAACGTAAATACTGTTGATATTTATGTGCAAATTTAAATACATCTCTCTTAACAGTTGATCTAGGAAAACCGTTAAAAGCAGGATTATACATTTATCTAATATAATGAATAAAACCAGTAGATGAAGGAAATAAAAAAGGAAAACCTTCCACAACAAATAATTTTGCTATTGCTTCCCTATCTCTATGTTTATTGTAATTGGGGCCTACAATTTCCCCCGTCGTGGGGTTAATTTGACCCTGTACTTTGTCCGGAACAGTATGTGAACCTTGTCCCGATGGAGCGGGAGTTTGCGCACCCGATTTTGAAGCCTCGTATTGGGCATACCTAGCTGGATGAGCCCTTGCTACGTGTCTCATTAAATCCCCCATCCCACCGTGACCTTTTCCAGTTTTAAATTTTAAAACATCTTTACAAATTTTACATCTAGCTACTTAATTCTCTACGTCTCTATAAAAAAATGTCCATGCATCTGATTTTAATGGTCGTTTTGCTGGACCTCGTCTCATACTAAGGGGAATAAAAGACATTTCAGTTGAAGGTGAACTAGTGGGTGTGTTGTCATCTACATTAGTGGGTGTATCATCTAGATCATCGTCTAAATTAAAGTCTTCTTGAGTTCCAGAAAATAGCTCATCGTCTAAATATAATGGTATTGTAGGAAAATGTTCAATATCAACAAAATCATCATGTGTAGGAATACGATTCTGTCTAGAAATAGGATGACTAGAAGAAGTACCCTTGCCCTTGTTGCCCCTACTAGAAGAAGCCTGACCCCTACCCATAAACATACGTTTAAATCCCATTATAAATTTATAATTATACTAATAAATAATTAAAGTAAATGAAATTAAATGCGCTAAATAAAATAAACAGACAATAATAATTTAATGAAGGAACGAATGTACCAAACGCCGACGTGTCATCGAGAGGTTCAAAATTGAATCTTTGCTCGATGGAAGATCCTCCATCTAGTTGCCAACTTCACTCCCAAATGAATAAATAAAATTCAATATTTAGTAGACAATGTAGACTTGTAGAGAGATAGATTGAGAGATTTAGAGAGATTGTAGAAAGATTCGTGAGAAAGATGAAGAGAAAATGAGGTATTTATAGTTGGAAAATTGGGTTAAAGTATAAATATAATAACTTATGGGTTAAAATAAATATTAAGGGAGTAGAGGGGTTAGGGGAGGGGGGAGGAAAAAAATGGCCGTTGCACAACAGCCAAAATGTAAAATGGTCGTTGGTGCAATGGATTTATGCAAAGGGGAAGTTTCGGGCGGGATAGGTTTGGGCCTGGCGGGACTAGGGCAGGCCGGGATGGGTTAGGACGAGACCATGTCCCATCCCGGTTCGAGTCCCGATACCGCAAAAAAATATTTTTTAAAAATCGTTAGGGTCGGGGCGGGATCGGGGCTGTGTCGGGGCGGGACCGGGCCGACCCGACCCACTGGCCGGCTCTACGTGAAACCCAACTGACAAAAATAGGGGAGAAACACACTTTTTTTGGTTAAAAAGGAGACCGATATAATGAGAATGGGTTTGCTACTGGATTCTTGGCTATAAGTGACTCTTCGTAACCCCCATCTATTGCAACTCTTAGAAGTATTACAACTCTTAATTTTTCTGCTAATGTTGTACAAATAATTTATTGAATGGAATTAATTAATTAAAGGGTAGAATGGTCATTCATTTTATAAGTATTTTAATAATTTAATTTTTTGGTTTAAGGGCTTCTCACTTTTAATAGAATATAGATAGATTATTATGGATAAGCTAACCAACATGATATGATTATATAATATATGCTATTAAATGAATGAAACCAGTGAAGGTCACAATTAAGAGCTTGAAGTATGGAGAAACACACGAGATATTAAGGATTTTAGGATAGGCAAAAGGAAGATTGAAAAAAATGTATGCATTGCAAGTTCAATTACCATAAGAACAATGAAGTTCAAGTGAGACTATACGGTGCGGTATTGCAGTGTCTAAAATATAATTAATTCAGATATCTAGGCTAAATTGATGTTCTAGAAAAATGGTATGTGTCACAGGGGCGATTTTCAACCAACCGACAAGCGAGGTTTGTCTCCACGCGGCAGTCAAGTAGTGACTTGACTCAGCCTGTTCCAACATTTAGCCAAAATTCAACCAGTTTGGCCTTTAACTTGATTTTGGGCAGCAACAACGTAGTAAGTTACTTCGACGTTTTAGGCAGTATTAGATGGAAGAAATAGGCAACATAAAATAAGAACACAAAGGCAGCAATTTACAGAAAACTAATTCCTAACTCGTATTATTAAATTGAATACAAGAGCACTTGATTTTCGCACCACCCTTGGCACAAGATCCCTTGACCTTTGATAGATTTCGCTCTCTAGATTTTTTTCTAAAATTCTAACTCACAAAACCTGAAAAACGCACAAGTATTGGGCTACACACTTATATTTTCGTGTGACAGCCAACTGCCTAACACTTGGCTTATAATGAAAGGGCCAGCTTGGCCCACTCAACCTCCATCCTATGCTAATGCAGTTGACATCCCCCAACTGCTAGGAATTACAAGGAATGCTGAAAATACAAAGGCAACCGTCCAAAAACACTTAGCCATTTTGGCTAAATACATGGGAAATGGATAAACCACCCAACTATCACGTGTTCTGCGTACATGCGTGCGTTCCCTCCAAATTTGGGCGCCAATGTCCCAATTTTCGCTTAGATTTTCTGTCATTTTCATACCTTAGCCGTACACAGCCTTGCCCATCACACAACCTTCCTTTGCACCACTGCTTGCCTTGTCGTGCCATGTTATAGCCGCTCACAGCCTTATGTTTTCCATTCTTTTGTCCCACACTGCCTTGCCTTACCATAGCTTGCCCAAGCCATGGTCTTAACATGTATTGCCGGCCATGTCAACATGATCTCACTCATTTTGGGGTCATGACAAGGTCCATCATATAAATCCATTGCCACACCCATACCTTGTATGAATAGTTAGGCTGAAGGTCTAACAAACCACCCCACCTCTTGAATTTGTCGTCCTCGACGAACCACTAGTATCCACATTTTTAGAAGAGCCATTGGTGCACAATAAGCAACCTCCTAGGGTTCATCTTCCTTTCCCTATGGTTCATCTGTGCCTGCGATCAATGCAATGAACATTTTGATCTTTGGGCAGTCTCTCGCCAAGTGTGGCCCTTTGCAAATAAAACAGCTATCAAACTTGATGTTTTGTCCCTTAAATTTTGAAGTTCCAGCCTCTTGCTTTTCCTTCCATTTGCTATTGCCCTCAACAACATTTTCTTTATCATTCCCATTTTTCTTCCATTCCTTTGTCTTGTCCTTGTTCCCATTAAGACTTAGAAGTAGATGAAAATTCAGCATCTTCCCAACCCATGCGGAAATCTGTCAATGCATCCGCGACAACAATTATACTAGAAAGGTCTTTAATGTTCTACCTTCGAAATTCATTGTGTGCCCACATTTGCAACCCATATAGAAAGTTGTCAACTTATCCTCCTCAGACTTGTTGCTTATGTCCAATATCAAAGAACTGAAATCCTTGACATATTCCCTCACCATTCCAGTTAGCCTTAACTTTTTCAAACAGTCTCTAGAAATCCAGCCCGCATTGCTAGGATAGAATTGATCTATTAACTATTTTTTCAGCCTTTGCCATGAGTTAATTTTTAGACGCCTAGATTTACGTCATCTGCCATGCGAGTACGCCACCATAACTTTGCATAATCAACTAAGTACATTGTGGTAATAGACACCATGTTTTCGACCTTCACACAGGCAGCAAGGAAGTACTGCTCCATATCCCACATAAGGTTTTCGAGTTTTTTGGCACTCCTTGCACTATTAAACTCTTTAGGCTCCAGAATTTTAATTTTACCACCATGTGCGAATCTGTTACTGACATCCCTCAGCAGTAACTCATTTTCGTTCTTCAATTCGGTGATGTAAATATCAGCCAACTCACAAAAGTTGACTAATTTTTCCAATTTATCATACACCGTTGTCCTAAACTTTTCCAATTCAGTGTTAATGCCATGGATATGAGTGATTATGTCCACCAGATTCGCAGCATCCTCCATCATACTGACCAGCGCTTCGAATCTTGCAACTATCACAGGGGTAATTTTTAACCAACTGATAGACGAGGTTTGTCCCTGTGCGACAGTCAAGCCCTGCCTTGATTAAGACTATTCCAATACATAGCCAAAATTTAGACAATTTGGCCTTCAAACACGTTATTAGGCAGCAACAACTTTGTATGATAGTTAGACATTTTTAGACAACATAATATGGAAGAATGAACAACATAAAAGTAAGAACACAAAGTATTAATTTACAGGAAACCAATTCCCAACTCGTATTATTAAAGTGAATACAAGAACACTTGATTTTCACACCACCCTTGACACAAAATCCCATGACCTTATGCAGATTTTGTTTTCTATAATTTTCCCTCAAACTCTAACTCACAAAACCCAAATTTGCACAAGTGTTGGGCTGTACACTTATATTTTTGTGTGCTAGCCAATTGCCCGACACTTGGCTTATAATGATAGTCCATAACCAGCCCACTCAGCCCTTATCTTAGGCTAATACAGTTTGCATCCCCCAACTGCTAGGAAATACAAGGAAATACTTAAAATACAAAGGCAACCGCGCAAAAGACTTGACCATTTCTATCAAATACAAGGGAAATGGATAAAACCGCCCAACTGTCGCGTGTGCCGCGCACATGCGTGCATTTCAGCCAAATTTGGGCGCCAATGTTCTAATTTGGCGCCAAGGTCTCACCCCAGCTTGCCATTCACACTATTTCTTACACAACATGCCTTGTGCATATGCCGGTCCTTGCCGCATATCTGACTTTCCCACGATACTACCTTGCTCGCACCACTGCTTTGACATAGTCGTGTCATGCCTTGACTTGTCACGCACATGACACTGCCTTACTCGCACCATTTCTTGCCTTGTCATGTCATGAAAGGCCTTAGTCATTCACAACCTTGTCTTTGCCATACCTTTGTCCAACACTGACTTGCCTTGCTACATCTTTCCCAAGCAATGGCCTTCACATATCTTGTCGCCCATGTCAACATGATACCACCTGATTTTGGGTTGTGACAAGGTCCACCATGTAAATACCTTTCCACGCCCATGCCATGTCTGATTACTCAAGCTGAGGGTCTAACAAACCACCACCACCTCTTGAATTCGTCGTCCTCGATGAAACATTAGCATCCGCCCATTTGAAAATATCCAATGGTGCACAATAAGCAACCTTTTCTGGTTCCTTTTTTTTCCTCTAGTTGATCTCTGCCTGAGATCAATGCACCAACCATTTCGATCTTTGGACAGTCTCTCGCCAAGTGCGGCCCATTGCAAATAAAATAGCAATCAAACTTGTTGTTTTGTCCATTAATTTTGAAATTCCAGCCTCCTATTTTTCCTTCCATTTTCCATTGCCCTCAACAACATTTTCTTTGTAATTCCCATTTTTCTTCCATTTGTTTGCCTTATCCTTGTTCCCGTTTTTGGACTTAGATTTAGGAGTAGAAGAAATTTCAGCATCTTCCCGACCCAGGTGGAAATTTGCCAAGGCATCCGCGATAACAATTGCACTAGGAAGGTCTTTAATGTTATTTCTTCGGAGTTCATTGTGTGCCCACAATTGCAACCTATACATAAAGTTGTTAAAATTATCCTCCTCGGGCGTGTTGCTTATGTCCAGCATCAAGGAACTGAAATTCTTGACATATTCCCTCACCGTTCCAGTTTTCCTTAATTTTTCAAACGATCCTTAGCAATACAGCCCGTATTGCTAGGATAGAATTGATCCTTCAACTTTTTTTTAGTTTTTCTCATGAGTCAATTTTCGTACGCCCAGCACTAACGTCGTCTTCCATGCTAGTATGTCACCCCAGATTACTTCATCAACCAAGTGCATAGTAGTTATAAACATCATTTCCTCATCCTTTACATGGGCAGCAAGAAAGTACTGCTCCATATCCCACAGAAAATTTTTGAGTTTCTTGGCCCTCCTTGCATCATTAAACTCTTTAGGCTTTGGAATTTTGACTTTACCACAATGAGCGAAACTGTTGCCGACAGCCCTCCACAATAACTCATTTTTGTTCTTCAGTTCCATGATTTGAATATCAGCCAACTTATGAAAGTTAATTAATTCTTCCATGTTCTCATCCACCATTGTCCTAAACGTGGCCAATTCATTGTTCATGCCATGGATCTGAGTGATTATTTCCACCAGATTCCAAATATCATCCGTCACACCGATCATCACCTATAACCTTGCAACATTCTCCCTCAGTTCATTCATATTGATTCCCCGACCATCACACGAGTCTAAACCATCTCCGCTCTAATACCAGTTGTCACATAGGAAATTTTCAACCAGCAGACATGCGAGGTTTGACCCTATACGACAATCAAACAGTGCCTTAACTCAGCATGTTCCAACACTTAGACAAAATTCAGACAGTTTGGCCTTCAAACACGTTCTTAAGCAGCAATAAATTTATATGATACTTAGACATTTTAGGTAGCATAAGATGGAAGAAAAAACAATATAAAAGTAAAAACACAAGGCAACAATTTACAGGAAACCAATTTCCAACTCGTATTATTAAAGTGAATACAAGAACACTTGATTTTCGCACCACCCTTGGCATAAGATACCCTGACCTTATACATATTTCTCTCTCTAGAATTTTCCCTCAAACTCTAACTCACAAAACTCGAGTTTTCACAAGTGTTTGGATGCACACTTTATTTTCGCGTGCCAACCAACTACCCGACACTTGGCTTACAATGATAGGCCAAAACCAGCTCACTCATCCCTTATCCTAGGCTAATGCAGTTGATATCCCCAAATGCTAGGAAATGCTTAAAATACAAAGGTAACCGCCCAAAAGACTTGGCCATTTCAGCTAAATACAAAGGAAATGGGTAAAACAACCCAAGTGTCGCGTGTGTTGTGCACATGCGTGCGTTTCCGCCAAATTTGGGGGCCAATTGTCCAATTTGGCGCCAAGGTGTCACGCCCAGCTCGCCTTTTGCACTATTTCTTACACGACATGCCTTGTGCACATGTCGACCCTTGTTGCACGTCTGGTTGCCCACGATACTGCCTTGCTTGCACTACTACTTTTCCTTAGTCATGCCATGCCTTGACTTGTTACGCACATGCCATTCCCATGACACTGCCTTGCTCCATTCCTTTCATTGACATGTCATACCCTACCTTAGCCGCTCACAACCTTGTCTTTGCCATGCCTTTGTTCCATACTGCCTTGCCTTGTCACAACTTGTCCAAGCCATGGCCTTGATATGTCTTGTCGCTCGTGTCAACATGATGCCATCCTTTTTTGGGTCATGATGAGGTTCATCATGTAAATCACTTGCCACACCCTTGCCTTATTTGATTACTTAGGCTGGGGTCTAACAATATGATAAATGGAGATGTTAGACATAGAATTAAAATTGAAGGGTTAAAATGAAGAAGTGATACCAAACTAGTATTATGTTTATACAAGGATGTCGACCAAAAAGAAAAGGTATGTTTTATCAAACAATTATAAGGCCATCAATCTTAGGAGCCGTTTGGATATGATTTGAAATCATGAGATGAAATCTTGATGATTTGAAGTTGATGTTTTGTTTGGACATGCAATTTGGATTTCTTAAGTTGTATTTTTTCTTATAGACATAAAAACCTCACAAGTTGTGAAAACCATCAAAACTTTCTCAATTCTTATACAATCTTACCAAATAAGCAAGTCATAGTTCATAACAAAATTAATACGCTACTAGAAGGCCTTTCTAAAACATACAACATCAATTGATCAAACATTAGTTCAATAAAATGAAAATTTGAGCATGATTGTAGGTGTAACTACTCTTTAATATAATCCTCCCACATGGTTGGTAAGAGTAAATTTGTTATAAATATACTACCAACTTGTAGATCTTTTAATAGTGGATATAAATGGTTGGTAAATATGATTGGTAAACTTATGGGTCAACTTTTACATTTAAAAAAATTGAAATCATGATTTGGAATCCCAAATCATGCCTTTTTGGATGATTTGAAACTTCATCTCATGAGATGAAATCACATGTCCAAACGCCTAGTTTGGACTGGATATTGGGCCCTAAAGTCTAATACATCTACAAGATGAGTGCCACATAAATGTGAATGTCAAGATGGATGTGTGCGGTCGAACCAAACTAGATGAAAATAAAATTGTTTGTATTTGTCAGAAGGTGTTAGTAGCATATATCGAAGATAAAATGAGAAGATCACCATTTTTGGTCTTGGAAAACCTACAATATCTAGAGAACTTAGGAAGCTTAGGGTACAATCAAAGAAAAAGATTTAATATACTATTTGATACAAAAAAATTAGCGATCCAACAATTCTAAACTGTTAATAATTAAAATTTGACATTTGTTACCTATCTAAACAAGAACTTAAGGAAACTGAAACAATGAGAAACTAAGACGAACAAAATTCGCGAATTTCTATTACATATTTTTTGTTTTTTGTTTTTTGTTTTGTACTATATTCTTGAGAATTGAGATGAGTTTAGAGTGAGCAACATGGTCAGTGAAGATACATGTAAACCATCCCAACATTTTTGGGATTGAGGAGTGGTTGTCATATTCACTCATTCTATGCTCATTCTAGTCTTTTTTACTTAATAAGATTACTGTTGAAATTTTTAAAATGAAGGAAATAACTTACTCATATTTTGTATTTCCACGAGCTAATAAATACATGATATATGTTAAGCGTAGACTTTTAACACTTAACACTAGTTAATTAACATCTATACTCACTTCATTTAATCACTTAATCATAATATGTTAACATGATTTGGTGTCAATAGCCGGTGCTATACGGGTAAGCATTACCCTCCCTTGTCCTCGGTCTTTTAGCCCATTTGTTTCTATGAAAAAACATTTCAATTAGTGTAAGAAGTTTAAAAAAATGTCACGACATCAATGGAAAAATGGGTCCTGAAAATGCAATGCAACTTCCTCAGAAAGTAATATTTCAAGAATCAAATAACACGCAATGGACTGATGAAAAACACAGTTTGTATCTCAAGTATATGGAAACATCATTTGTCAACCAATTATATGGTTCCTTAGAATTGTGTGGCCGGCATAAATGCTCGTCAGAGCCTAAATCTTCACAGCAGAAGCATGCAACTCCTTCTGGCCAGGTTTGGTTGAACTGCACATTGTTCCGCTCTTTACTCTTCACATCACGTCCTATTTCCACAGCTACTTTCAGAATATTATTTCACACTTTTCCATGTATGTCTTTTGAATCAGTATAAGGTTTTTCAATATGGTTCTTGGACCAAAATTGACTTCAGAAAAGATAAGCCTCGTTTAAAGAAATCGAATGAATCAAGTATTCTCTTGGAAAGCTCCTGGATTAAGCATTACATATCTCCATGCCAACATCAAATGGAAAAAATTTCAAATCTCCAGGAAATGACTACCATAGATGTGGCACATAATCAGTATTTTGCATCTAAGTTAAGTTTGTGCCACCAAGATGGTGTTGGAAGCATTACAGGTAGCCTAAATGGTTAACTTGAGGATGTTCCAACTACTCTTCTCAATAATAGTTTTTCCCTATAACTGATATTGTTAATGTCTTTCAGAGGTGATGGATCAAAACTTTGTTAATGAAGATCCGGAAGGAAGAAATCGGAGTATATAATCCAGCACAAAGAAAACAAAAATTTCATTAGATCAAGTAATGTGTTGGATCGGCGTATTGCAGCTCTAAGTTATCACTTTGACCATAATTAACTGCAGTGTAGATTTACTCTTTTTCAAATTGATTGTTCAGGTAGTTCCCTTATCTCTTCTACTAAATATGTGCTCGATTACCAATGATCTTGCAGAGCATCTTGTGGCTTTTTAGGAGGAAATACTTGGCTATTAAAGACAGTGTTGGCATCGACAAGTCTCTCTAATGTAGAATGAGAAAGTTCCTTTTCTACTTTAATCAGGGCTAGAGAGTTATTGACATTATTCTTAATGATCATACTAATGGGTGGGATCTAATTACGATATTTTTCGTTTTTTGTAGATGCATTAAGCATGTCTGACATAAGGTGATACAAAGTAATGTACGTTTGAACTCTTTGATGCGAAGAAGAAGCTGAATGGTAGATAAAAATGTGTCAACTTTCACACGGTTGTTGTAGGTCGATCAAATTTTGTATAGTTTTTTTCATGAGGTAATCATACTTTGGGTTTATTCTCAGGATTTGAAGACAAGGGTACCACAATCTTTAACATAGTCGTGTCAATTACTACCTATAAAGACGTCCAACTTTCTTAAAACTTAATAATTGTGATAAATTATGAGCAAAGTAGATCATCCATTCATACTTGATTTAGACGTGCTTTCATATTTAGAAAATGGCCAATGATAGTTTTATTTTTTATATTTACAAATATGTCCTTCTCGATGCAACAAACTAAATAATTATTTCAAAATTCATCATCAGTATTACTACGCAGTTCATTCTTGATATGTTTTATGGATAAGGATGGTATTTCTCCCGTTGCAATAGCGACAAGTAAAATCAACGTCAGCCTCACAAGTAAGTATATACACAAGAGAATTAGTCTCCACAAGATTTGCATTCACCAACGCTTCTGCCAAATCACCATTTTTTGTCAAATAAGAGAATGTAGGATCACCACATCACATGTGTACTATGGAAGGATAAAATTGATAACTGAGATCTTGAAACTTCAATTCGCCAAACTCATCTCGAATAGACACCAATGCTCAATAATACTACTTTATCGATCCCCATTATTTAATGCCGAATTTCAATATTGACATTATAATAATGACTTATTTATTAAAATAAACTCATAAAGTTATGTACTTCTCCAATCCTCATTTATTTAATATCGATAATTATACATTGATAGGTAAAGTAACAAATATATAGATAGAATAAAATAGGTAAAGTTACAAATATAGATGGAATATAAATCATGGAATATAAAAAAAACTTGAATAAGAAAAGCTTATGTTAGTTAAGAAAAATAAAAAAGAAGTGAGAACTGAGTCGGAGATGCAGAGCATTGTAAACTTGTGTATTAACAGGTAACAATAAGTCTAGAATCCCAATTCAATCCCACCACCATAATTAGAATATATTCCATATATTTTGTATATATTTAGTGATATAGAATTATGGTAGGAAGAGGATTCACCATTGTACTAGGTTTCTACATATTGTACACTATATATATTTGTATTAATGAGAAAGCCTCCTCAAGGGAGATTAATACAATTTTACATAGTATCAAGAGCCAAAACCCTAAACCCCTAAAATTTGTCTTTTCCGCCACCGTCCCCACCGGTGGCGATAACCCCCATCTTTTTTTTGTCCCCTTTTCTCCTTCTTCAACACCTATAATCCACTATAATGACTACTCCCACAATCCCCACCGCAGTCTTATCTTCTTCTATCGTCACCCCCACCTCCGTTCATTCAGCACTTACTGTCACTAACATTAAGAACTGCATCCCTATAATTCTTGATCAAAGAGAACGGTCAGTATTCTCCTTGGGTTGAACTATTCTGTATTCATGCATGTGTCTATAACGTGCTTGACCATATCGACGACTCTCTCCTTCGTCTCATTGAAGTTGATGACTCAACATGGCATCGTCTAGATGTCATTGTCAAACAGTGGATTTATAGTACTATCTCTCTGGACTTGCTCACTACTATTCTGAAAACCGACGCCATAGCCCGTGAATTATGGATTCGGTTGGAGGAAATCTTTCATGATAATAAGCACACTCGTGCTGTGTATTTGGAAGAACAATTCAATAATACACGTCTTGAAAATTTCTCTAACAGGTCTGGTAATTGCAAACAGTTGAAACTCGTAGCGGACCAATTGTCCAACGTCGGCGCACCTATTTCTGAAACAAAGATGGTTCTACAATTAGTTGTAGGCCTACCAAAAGGTGAGTACGACACTCTCGCCACCATGATCCAACAAGATGATCTGTTGCCCAGTTTCAACAAGGCTCGTTCGCAATTATTATTAGAAGAAACCAGACGTGCAAAGCAGGATGAGCACAATCAGAAGGCGTTAGCCGTGGAAACATCTCCGTAAAATAACATCACCACCACTTCGCCTCCACCGAAAAATAATCAGCCGCGGTAGAAATGCGGCGGCAGAGGCGGTGGACATGGCGGCAAAGGGTGTGGGAAAGGCAGCCACGGCCAGCAGCAAGTCATACAGCCGCAGCAGTCTAGTCCGTTAACCACTGGACATGCCCAGTTGCTCCCCATCAGACCGGTCATTGGGCTCCCTATTACTTCATTCCAGCGGCCCAATACCCTTACCCACAGCAAGGGATATTGGGCCTTGCTCCAGCAGCTCGCCTAGCCCATCATCAGGCACACCAGGCTTACTTCACATAGCAACAATAGCCACAGCACCCTTCCAGTCTGGCACCCACTGAGTTGGGCCAGTCTTTTAGTAGTCTGACCTTGTAGCAGCTCGATGAAAATTGGTACATGGACTCGGGCGCCACATCTAACCTCACCCGCTATGCAGGTAATATTTCCAAACTATATGAGTTAAAACATCCTCAATACATTACTGTTGGGAACGGCCATCGCATTCTAATTCAGGGTTATGATACCGCCTACACACCATCGCCTCATCCACCTTTTTCCCTTAAAAATGTCCTATATGCCCCCAAACATCATTAAAAACTTAATATATGTCCGCCCAATTTACTCGTAACAATTCTGTCTCTATTGACTTTGACCCTTTTGGTTTTACTGTGAATAATCTTCATACGGGGACACCTCTTACGAGATGCAATAGCACGGGAGATCTCTATCCATTCCCATCCACCTCCGCTGCCAGATCATGCTCTCCCATATCTCTCACTGTTATCTCTCCGTCAACCTGGCATAATAGGCTTGGCCACCCAAGCACCCCGGATTTTAATTTTCTTAGAGGTAATAATTTTATTAATTGTAATAATGGGAAACTTGCCCAGCACTGTGTTTCTTGCACTTTAGGCAAATAATGTTCGTCTACCCTTTAAATCATCTTCAAGCATTATTTTTTCCCTTTTGATATTATTCATGCTGATCTGTGGACATCCCCTATATCTAGTTCCCTCGGTCATAAATATTATCTTGTCTTATTAGATGATTTTTCTCATTATATTTGGATCTACCCACTCAAATTTAAATCCAAGGTGTTTTCCAAATTTCTCGAGTTTCGTACTTTTATTAAAACACAGTTTGAGAAAACCATAAAATCTTTTCAGTGTGATAATGGTCGTGAATTCAATAACTCGCAGTTTCACCAATTTTTTAGAAATAATGGTATGGTGTTCCGATTCTCCTGTCCCCACACATCACCTAAAAATGGCAAAGCAGAACGAATCATCTGCACCATGAATAACATGGTTCGTACACTCTTGTTTAATGCCTCCTTACGTCCCTCATTATGGATCTATGTAGTCAAAATGGTAGAATATGTCCTTAATATTTTACCTACCAGCACTCTTCACAACATGACCCCAACTGAAATATTATACCGACGGATACCTTCCTATGACCATCTTCGGATTTTCGGCTGCCTATGTTACCCCAATCTGGCCTACATTGCTTCTCATAAACTAGCACCCCAGACCACTCCGTGTATCTTCGTAGGTTTTTCGTCCAATCATAGGGGCTATCTGTGCTATGACTTATCTACCCGTCAGATTCACGTCTCTCGTCACGTCACGTTTGATGAAATAACATTTCCTTTTTCGGACATTAAAAAAATCTAAAAAACGGACTATACCTTTCTTGATAAGTCAGACATCTCTCCCGTCATTCTCCACAAACTGTGTCAGTCCACCACCGAAGCTCCGTCACTGCCACCCACTGCCGCCGACCTATCGGCGGCTCTGCTATCTGCTGCCATCCCCACCGACCACATCACTGCGCCATCGTCATCTCTCCAGTCTCCGATTGCCACCACCGGCAACAGCTCCATTGTCTCAACACCACCACCGGTAAACAACCCTTCCATAGTGTCACCAATGTCCTCCCACGATAACCTCGCAGCCACACCAACCACTACATACCCACATCGCACCACCGATATCAGAACACAACATCACCACCACAGAACCAATCCCCCACCGACATCGTAACCTACGTCGCCCATCTCACCCCTTCTTAATCTACCAAGATCGACACCTTCACCCAATCCCTTGTCGAACCCAAACATTGAGTCACCCCGTGGCCATACCCAGTTCCCAACACTCCGACCAGTATCCACACCCAACCATACACCATGAATCAGCCTCAATCACCAGTGCACACAGCCACTCTGTCCCATCACATCCTATGGAAACCCGCGCCCAACACCGGATTTTCAACCCCAAAGTCCAATTTAACCTATCCACACAAACAATTTCCCCAATTCCCAAAAACTCGAAATTAGCCAAACTAGACCCTAATTGGAATACGGCCATGTGTGAGGAATTTAATGCTTTAACAAAACAACACACTTGGGATTTGGTCCCGCGATCGGAGGGGGTGAATGTGATCCGGTGCATGTGGATTTTTCATCACAAATACAGAGACAGTGGTGACTTAGAAATGTATAAGGCTAGACTTGTGGAAAATGGCACTAATCAGCAAGAAGGTATTGATTGTGGTGAGACATTCAATCCGGTTGTGAAACCGGTGACTATTCGCACAGTTCTGAGTATTGCTATGGGTAAGCATTGGCCTATTCATCAGTTTGATGTGAAAAATGTGTTTCTACATGGTGATCTAAAAGAAACTGTTTATATGCACCAACCGCCTGGTTTTGTCCATCCAGCAACCCCTTAATATGTTTGTCGTCTTCGCAAGTCACTTTATAGTTTGAAACAGGCCCCTCGAGCGTGGTATGATCGCTTTGCACAATACATTATGCGGATTGGGTTCGTTTGCAGCAAGTGCGATAATTCTCTCTTTATTTTCCATCAAGGTAGTAGCATTGCCTATTTGTTGTTGTATGTGGATGATATTGTACTTACTGCCTCCTTTGATGTGTTAAAGAATGAGATTATTACACTGCTTAAGACCGAATTTGCTATATGTAATTTGGGGAAGTTGAGCTATTTTTTGGGTATATAAGTGACTCGTTCTGCAGACTCTATGTTCCCATGTCAACGCAAGTATGCAGATGAGATAGTATACAGGGCTAAAATGGCAAACCGCAAGATCATGTGTATTCCGGTTGACTCTAAATCAAAGCTTAGTACTATTGATGGTAACCCAGTGTCTGATCACACTCTGTACAGAAGTCTTGCAGGTGTACTCCAGTATCTCACTTTCACCAGGCCTGACATCGCCTATGTTGTTCAGCAGGTATGCCTATTTATGCATGCCCCTAGGGAGCCTCATTTTACTGCCCTTAAACGCATCATTCGATATGTTAAGGGCACCCTTGATTATGGATTACATCTATACCCCTCAACACCGACCAGGTTGTCTGCATATACAGATGTTCATTGGGAAGGCTGTCCGACACACGACGCTCCACCTTAGGCTACTGTGTATTTTTAGGGGATAATCTCATTTCTTGGTCTGCCAAGAGACAAGCCACATTATCCAGCTCGAGTGCCGAGGCTGAGCATAGAGGAGTTGCAAATGTTATTGCTGAGATATATTGGCTCCAAAACCTTCTTTTGGAACTTCATTGTCCCGTGCGTAAGGCGTCCGTGGTTTACTGTGATAACATATCCGCTATTTATTTATCTCATAATCCGGTTCAGCATCAGCGGACCAAGCATATTGAGAGAGATATACATTTTGTTCGTGAGAAGGTCGCTCTCGGTCATGTTAGAGTGTTGTATGTGCCTTCCTCATATCGGTACGCGGATATCTTCACGAAGGTCTTCCTCGATAATTATTCCTCGACTTTAGATCCAGTCTCAGCGTCCGACCTCCTCCCGCTCAGACTGAGGGGGTGTATTAACGTGTAACAATAAGTCTAGAATCTCAATTCAATCCCAAAACTATAATTAGAATATATCCCATATATTTATATATATTTAGTGATATAGAATTATGGTAGGAAGAGGATTCACCATTGTACTAGGTTTTTACATATTGTACACTATATATATTTGTATTAATGAGAAAGCCTCCTCAAAGGAGATTAATACAATCTTACATTGTGGTTGTTGGGTGGGTCTTGCCAGAGAATTTTTTATCAAGTACCATGAGCGTAAAGAACAAAGATTAATTTGGACTGAACTTTAATTTTTTGGGAAAAGGTTGTTTGATTCTCTGTTGTAGTAGCGTGGAAGACAATAAGAGATTAGAGATTAGGGCTTTTAATTTTGAATTTATTTTTTAATTAAATGAAAAAGGTGGGGGGTTCGGTTGAGGTGGGTCCGGGACGCAACTGCTACTGTTCGGATTTGAACCCGCGATGTCGTTCTGAGAGTGAAGCTAAGCTTGCGCTATCGACTAGTGCCCCCAGATGGGTTTTATATTTTATGGTGCACAACAAAATATGTCATCCCCTTTCCCAAGGTATATATACATATATATAAGGAAAAAAATCAAAACTTACCGATTGTAAGTGCCCTCCCATTGCTCCACGTGGGTCTACCTTTGCTCAACACATAATCAACCCCTTAAACTTTTTAGGATATTTCATTTTGACACTTGAACTAAGTCCTATTTCAAATGAACACCTCAAATACTAATAAAGTGTTTCAATTAGAATCTTTCACTATAAGTTTTGAAAAAAGGTACGTGCGTGTTTTCATTCATCTATTAGATAGTTAATTTACCACATAAATATGTCATTTCCTTTAATGATACGGATCAACCTCAAGTAGAAAATGCATGAAATTTTATGACTTATTGAAGCGAATGCATATAATTAAAGACGATGACATGTATTATGTGGTTAACTTAACTACTTAGTAGTTGCATGAGAACTGTTATGCGACACCTTCTGAGATTCTTGAAAGAACAACGTAAGGATAAGTAACCAACTTCCGCGTGATCACTTTCCGCCAATCGATGGTCCCTTCGGATGCTAAACCAAACTGTCAGTGCCGTGCGAGAAAATCGATGTCAAGACAACATTGTGCAATGAGATAATTGAAAAAGAGAAAGCTTTCATGTATTAATAGAGAATGATAATTACAAGAAAGCTTGGTGTTCGAGGGGGAGAGAACACCAATGCAGATATTTGATTGTTTGTTTTCTTCACCAACTATAATATCCCTCCTAATAATATTTTCTTTGCTAGGACCCCCTATGTTAGGCTGACCCCTCATATGTCCCCCCCCTCCCCCCGCGAAGGTTATTGTTGTTGTTGACACCTAAGTTTCTCCCTCCACAAATTTTATTTAATTAGTTGAATTTCTTGAATCACAAAACGAAGTGAAATATGCACCTTTCAAAGTCGAAAAACAATTACAAAAATTGTTCTGATGACATTTTGCCATCTCATTTGATAAAATATCATCAAGTATATTATTGTATATCATCTGCATAATTTTGCATATTTATTAAGATTTTTAAACATATTTATCAGAATTTAAAGCCAAAATAGTGAACATAATTATTTAATTATTCGTTTAAGATAAAAAAAAAATTAATTGATGAATATCTTACTCCGTGACCCTTTTCTGTTAGTTTCCACTTAAGTTGGCCCACCATATTCTAAGCAATTCGGCCACCTCGATCACTATATCAAACATTAGATTTGGAGACATCTACAAAACAATGAACAATTAGCTTTCCCTCTCCAAGGGCAATGGTTTGGGCGCTTTAGCACATCCACATTTTTAATTAGCACATAGTGGAATGCGATGTCTTTAGGTCATAGATCTTCAGACACAAAGGTGATCATCTAATGGATTTAAATATAACTCGGGTATTTAAGACATCTTAGGTAAATGCGCTAATTACAGGGATTCGGCTTTGCAAAAGATCGGGAACCCAAGTGGACAATTCGAGGATTGTCAACCGTTGGGCGACCACGCAACAACTAAGTCTCCAACGTGTTCCGAGAAAGTTTATGGTTTTATAGTAGAGGACAACCGCAAATCCCCATAATTGTCTTTGTGCTCAGATGCAAGTGTGTGTGATTGCCATATGGTGGAGTTTCATGCCATGAATGCAATGACAAATTCATATGAATTTAAACACATAAGCAATTAAATACATATAAAACCACAATTGAAGACCTTATTGTTAGGACCTAGTCGAAATCCCCAACAAAGTCACCATTTGTTACTATTCACTTTTATATGGGCGTATAAAAGCTACTATCATAACTTGACTCTTTGTTTGTCTAACAGAGTTGCCACCTAATTAATTAAGAAAATTAGAAAATCGTTTGTTTTAAGGTTAATCTTCTTGAGAACCTTTTTTAATACCAAAATTTGGGTAAAGGTCCTAGTGATTCCCCAAGAAAGGTGTTACACCTTGAAAAGAATCCGCTCAATGCGGTTTACGTACATGTTTTAAAATTGTGGCTAAAAAGTCTAGATTTTCTTAAAATATGTGTTTAAAGGGACATGTAGAAAGTTTAGTGAAGTCTTGCCCTTACTTGTATATTCATGGTGTGTTTTGAAAGAAACTTGTGAAATCACGTTGATTAAGTAAAAAAAATGGATGAGTTTGGCCTGAATAGCTCAAAAAGGTTCTAACACTTTATTATTTCTCTAAGCCAATACACACTAAGATTCTTCCGAGTAGAGTTCTACTAAAGTTGGCTCAATAATAATGCAAGTGTTTTTACTTTAAATGATTTTGGTGTACCCCTTATATTTATTTAGGCCATGATTTTTTTGTGAATAAGAACAGAACTTAACAAAAACTCTTTTATTCAAAAAATCTAACACTTGTATTTACAAAATTCATCAATTTTAATACTTGAAGTTTCTTTTCAAGAATTTCTGGAAATTGAGTCTAATACAAACAATTGCCGACTTTGTCTTTCTAAGTCCACTAATTTGAAAGGATCAAAATTAATTTGGAATTCATTTTATCACAATTCTATTTTATTTCTTTTCCCGAAATTCCCCAATTTGTTAAGCAGATTTAAAGAGGGCATTTAAAAAGTTAGATTAAGTCTCGGAAATGGGTCTTCTACCGTACTAACGATATTAGAATCATTTGCCTACCGAAATTTCAACTAGATCCTAAAATATTTCAATAAGACAAATGTTGTTACAAACACGTACATAATTTATATGGAAGAAGATAATAGCAAAATGAATTGAGTTGATGGGTTTACTAAACCAATTAGCATAAAATATGCAATTTCACCCATTGTTAGGCCTTTAGTTCTGCCTTCAGGCCCACCTACTCTCTCTGTTTGTCTTTACAAGATGTGGGCCTAGTTTGGGGCTGACTCGATCATAATGGAATCTTGGGCCTCAGGCCCAACAAGATAATGCAAAGGGACTGGACAGAGTCCAAATTGAACTCTCAGACAGATTTTGTCATGCAAAGAAAAGAAAAAATGATTAGTATACATCCTATTTAGGAAGCAATGGATTGAAGAAAACTAGAAGGTATGTATATCATTTATTCACATAGAACAGCCTTGTACACATCAAATATACAGTGCATACACACCTATATACAGAATATATTCGGTGTATTATATATATTGTATTCTAGTTGTATATCACTTTAGTACAAAAGAAAAGGAAGAGGAAGAGAAAAAAAACAATCACTCAATTATTATTATCAGTACAACCTAATATGCCTGAATATTCAAAGATATATAGTAGGTACACTCTTGTATACTCAAAGTATACTATGTGTATATACATCTGTATACTTGGAAGTATTCAAGGTATACTAGGTTACCTATTTCGATATATCAAAAGGAGGCAGGAAGTACAATTAGACAACACAACACAGTCTAATATACTCTTTATTCAGGAGATATACAGTGTACATATCAATATATAATAAGTGGTATACAGAGTATATAGGGTGGTATCTCAAGAGCATACCAGATTATACATCCCTAATAACAGAAAGAACAGAAAGAGAAGAAAAGAAGAAAAGAAAGACAAAGGGTTCATTATTTTAACTAAAACAGAGATTTAGAACCATGTTGTTTTAAAACAAAGCATTTCAAACTAGTCTAAGATGCAACACAGAGAATGTTAGTTCAGGAACAATAGTAATACACTGACCTCTCGCATTTACACAGTGGTAGCAGATATGTAAACAAGAGCATTCATACCCTTACTCAGAAAGAAAAGAAGAAATGTTTTGCCAGAAAACAGACATGCCCATCTTCACAGAAAATCTATCATTTCAACAGTTTAGGAGCAAATAAACATAAAGGATAGTGATTTAAGGAAGTCAATCTGATCAAAACACATGCATTGTACCCAGCATGTGCCCAGTATACCACACAAAGTGGACACATTCTATACTATTCTAAAACACACACAACTTTTCATAGCCTATTAACTAATCCCATATGCCATACATGATGGTCTTTAAGTAAAATGTAACACATCATATCCTATCACCTATCAGAGCAGCTTTTCAAATGAATATGACTTAACAATAGACCCTTGTGGTCCGGCCCTTCCCCGGTCCCCGCACATAGCGGGAGCTTAGTGCACCGGGCTGCCCTTTTTTTTTTTTTAACATATGTTATTTGAGATTCTCACTGGGTATGTTGTTGTTGTTGTTGTTATTTGAGATTCTCAAGCAATTTCAACAAACCAAACAATGTATGATGATTACAGGAAATCAGAAGAGGAGAAAGAACAAACACTGCATTCTTTCATGCTTGGAACAGAAACAACATGAGACAGCAGATTACTTTACAATCAAATCCTTTTGATTTTTAGACTGGTTTAGTTTAACATGAGTGAAAAACAAAAGCATTCAGGGCACAAGAAAGGTCTTAAACCACATAGACCAGTAGATACATGCACTTCACTTTTCTTGATCAAGAGGAAACCCACTTCAAGACTTACACATTTGTATTCTAAAAGAGTTTTCAGCATTTAGAAGAAAAAGAAATAGATCTCTGACACTGTTAATGCTTATAAAAAGGTTCCCAGTTCCTAATTTCCACATCATATAGACACACACATAGAGGGTCCCATAAATCACGTAGGAGGCATTGAGAAACCCTGGCGTAAGAGCAAACCATAACAGGGTTGAGTTGTAGTTCTCAAAGCCCCATCTTGAGCTCATTACCTCAAGACATCAACTCAATACATCCCCAGACCATGTGACACCTCTTTATTCAATTAACAAGTAAGGGAGAGGGATCATGCTTCTCCCAAACTCGTGTTTGCAATAACATATAGGATTTATATAAAGACAACAACTAAGGGAAAATGAGGGTCATGCCCTATGGTTCAGGTTTCATTCTTCAGCAACATACTCAAACAGACCAAAGAGACAAAAGATATGGTGTTGATTTAGGACATTGAAGTCATTCCTTGAATTCAACAGGCTATATATATATATTTACCCAGAAAGAATGTAATTAGGAAGGAAAGATCATACTTTACTAACATATACGACCCCATTTTCCATGAGTTTATATTTAATGACCCAAAATCCATATACAAGACACATTTAGTCACAGCTTTATCAATTAATCCATAAACAAAGAGGACATGGAAGAGTATATTGACCAAACTATGAAGTCCAAAGGACAAGAAAAAGTGGATGAACACACGCGCGGGGGGGATCACACAAACACTTTTGAGTAATTATCTGAACCGAGGTGGGGTAACTCCAATAGGGTTCTAGTCCATTTCATATATAGGTTTTAAATTTACTAAATTCTGATGAATCTTACTAACTAAAAATAATGTCACATTAGCAAATCAAACCTAATCCAAATGTCAATTAAGTCTTAACTAATTACTAAAAATTAGTCAAGGTACATTAATTCAGTTTATGAAGATGCTTAAGACTAGCTTGATCATTTGTAACTAGAGACAAGCCTAAAGTGTTCACTCAAGTACTGAATCATCCCATTTCCTATGATCAATCCTAGTTAAATGCAACTAATCCTCAAAGATTACATATTTACTCAGCAAGCTGATCCTTTGAACTATTTAAACTAATGTCAGAATTTGATTAATCATGCTAGCAGCTACTAATCAAGAGATTAATCATGCTATTAAGCTACCAGTTTACAACTAATACCCAATCATTAAGCAAGTAATGAATTAATCAAGATAAACAAAGCATATGAACTGATAATTGAACTATTCAAACTTAAACTAAACGCATAAACTAACAAATAAGCTAATTGAACAGATAACTACTGATGAACCAACATGTAACAATCTAATAGCACAAATAGATATTAACAAAAACTAAAAGGGAATAGGAAATTACCTTTTTTAATGCAGCCTAGTCGAGGTTGAAGTTAGGAATTCTTCTTGAGCTCCTCAACACCACGATGCCTAGTCGAGGTTGAAGTTAGAGGTTGAAGTTAGGAATTCTTCTTGAGCTCCTCGACACCACCATGCCTAGTCGAGGTTGAAGTTAGGATTTCTTCTTGAGCTCCTCGACACCACGATACTCAGGCACACACAAAAGAGAGAAAGTTTAGACTAAAAAAGACCAAATCTAATTAGGTAAGAATTTCAGCTAAAGCCAAATTCCTAATTAAATTGAGAATTAGGTCTGGTGCTTTGATGAAGGCTCGTAGGTGTTTCTAATCAGTAGAAATGGGGGTTCTCTATAAAGAACTCCAAAAATCCCAAAGTTTTATCTTGAAACCAATATTGGAGTAGGGTTTGAGAGAAAATTCCTCGTGCATCCTTGAAGAACCAAAAAAATGCATCAATAAGACGAAAATCATAAAGGAATTCGTAGGGAAAAGAAAGAGAGAGAGAGAGAGGCTACCTCAACTTTCTTGGTTGAGAGACGACGGGGAGTTAATGCTTTACCCGAACTGACCATGCATGGCCTTTGGAAAGTTGGGCTCGTATGGTGGCATTACTATTTCTGGCTGGAGGGAGAAAGAGATGTGGGGCGGCGGAGCTACGGTTTGGAATCCCCTTCACTGAAATCGCGAAAATGAAAAGGAAAGGAATGGATTTGGGCTGTGCGGTAGCCTGTGCTGCTTGCCCGGCCACAAAACTTTCAAGATGAAATTTATACTATAGATGTTGTATTCTTGCATGTTCGAAACGGGGTTCCGTTGCTACGGCGGGCTTTACGCAATCGACCGGATTAGATAAATATCCCTTCAACATAGGTCATCGAAAGGATCCATCCGTTATTTCATATGTGACGACAAGTCGAACTAAAACAAAAAATCTTTTCTTACTAGGTGTAATTCGTCGTGAATATCTCTCTACCTCGACGTCATATTGATTAATATTTTAATACGCTAAAAACTAGACTCGCGAATCTTTGATTTGGTGGTGGACTACCCCGTATTTCTAATTAGGTTGGGAGAAAAGCTCAAACGAAACTAACCCCTATTTTAAAGAATTTCAAAATTTAAATCGAAACATCTCTTTGCGACTAGGTATAATCTTAATGTATGCTAACATATGACTTGAACACCTCATAAAACGGCCTACTTAGCACGATGAACACTTTTAACACTACCCCGAAAGTATGGGTCATAACATTATCTTACCTTGGGATTATTTGTCCTCGAATGAGAAGCGAAACTCTTGAATTCTAACACATGACCTGTACGTCTAAGGCACACCTGAAATAAGGACTTCGCGATTACTTATCGCACTAGTCATAATCATAAGAAGCAAAATGATCTCTTAAAACATAGGTCTATTGCAAGATCTGAAATAGGAAAGAAAGGTATCTTTCCTAAATGCCTTATAGCCTCACAATTAGAAGTGTGGTGCACAACACACCTATAAGTACGATCTACTAGACACAGTTTCATACTCTCTAGGAAATAATTCTTCTCTGATGCCAACATATTTTACATATAAAATAACGAACAACCTCATAGAAATAACTTAACCTCCTAAACTGACTCAAGGTCACCACTTCAGTAGAATTATCATGATACCCACAGAGACCAACACTTTACCTATCCTAAGTTATGTTCCCTCACCGAAAGAAAGTTATCCATATCTCGCATGATTTTCACTTTGAACTAATTTAAATGGACAGAAACAATCAACAATTTACGCTCACTCTCACAAAGAAACTCACGTGCAACATATGACGAACCATAGGCTTGCCCTTAGTGTAATCACTTCACTAATACAAGTATGCCAAATCTAGGATCAAGGAGGACTTAAAGGGTTGTAATGTAGGCTAAGGGACGGTTAGGATATATTTTGGATGAAATAGTGACTATCCTCCCTAAGTACTTTAATACACACAACATGCCAATTTTCCACTCTTTTACTAACCAAACACAGCTCAACCAACCAACACCTATTTATCCCGATCACACCCACTTTTTGCTTTTTACATTTAAGCACCTTTTGTTTCATACAAGCTCGATGGAAAAATCTTTCTAACATTTCACAAGCTTGTTTTTTTTTCAAACAGTTCCAACTAGAAAGAATTTCCTTTATTACCTAGGTGCACCCATAGACTATTTTCAGGCGTCAACAAACAAACCATAGCATTTTCTTTTATTTTTCTACTCCCTTTACATCAAATACATCATTAAAGTGCTCAAGGAGTACGAAGGATCAAATTAAGGTCAATTAGAACAAAAGAGAATAGGCTCATCAGTAGTTACCTAAGAAAAATTCTAAAGGCTCAACGGGGCTGACAAGGAAAATTATTCACAGGGCAGGTTGTTTAGGAAATTTCAGTTAACAAAGAAAGCCTCTATCACTTCTTAGATCAACAACTTCATTTCGTTTCGCGAACACACCGGGCAAGTTCTAGACACCAATACAGAGCACAGAGTACATAGAAATACCTTACACACATGACACATAATTAACTCAAGATGGATCCATATCAGTTCTCAATTCAGGCAAACATAAGATAATTCAAATTAAGCACAAATGGGTCATTTAAGAGTCATAAATATGAGCCTAAGTGTCTCAATGAAGGCTATTTTATTTCTTTCTTATGTTGAGCATGCCTTTTATTTTAAACACAGAGAATTACTCATTATCGTCTTTTACCTAACCCGAGTACCTAGCATTCGACTTGCTTTGGGACTTTGGTTTCCTAAAAAAAACTAATACCCGGTTCAAAGGCTCCTCCCTCGGAAAGAACCAAGGCCATAAGAAAACCCAAGGGGGAGGGTGATGTATGCCACTAATGAGAGACTTAAGAAGTTATAAAAGAAAATTAAATAAACAAAAAGATTTTTGAAATTTTTCAGTTTCCTTTTTTTTCTAAAACTCTAAGACTCAAAACTACTAAAAAAGTCCTAAGGCATATTAATCATCACCCTTAACCTCAAAATTGTACAATACAAGGGAGGTATTTCCCACCCCACATAAGAAATAGTTTATGGGGCCCACGGGGCCTAGTCCTCCTCATCAATGTCCTTGTCATCCTCCGGCTTGGACCTTTCTTCTTCTTCCTCATCATCAGGGTTGCCTTGTGGATGTGCTTCACTTCTTCACTAGCTTCCAAGTCACCCTGTATTAGATCCACCGTGCAGACATTCTCATCCTCAGCCACACGGGCATCCTCACCAAACAATGCCCTAGGGTAGATGGTATTCAGGGCCTCAACATAGATACTCGAATAATCCAACCTGAAGTGCTCTCCCTGAATAACTAATATTTTATGTATTTTTGTGAGCAAGGTTGACTGGCCCAGACCTTCCTCAGAGGGGGTGAGGTTATGCTTTACTTATTGTCCCGGTGCCAAGACTTTGGAAAAATCAATCGTGCTATCAAGGACCCTATCCAGCAGGTGATCTACTTTAGGGTTCAACCTTATTATGAATGTGGTCACAGTGTGGCCATAACTCAACATTTTGGTCTTGAACTACCTTACTTGCTTAATTTATTTCATCATCCAGTACCCAATGTTAATGGGAAGCCCCTTCATCAAGAAGTATACTACGCACAAGCGCACCTTACTCATACTTGAGAAATAATCCAAAGGCATGATCCTATAGTTCAGTAGTCTATCCAAACACGAGCCTTCCTACAAAAGTTGCTCATCTTCAAACTTTTGTGCCTTCAGTACTTGCCATCATAGCGAGCCCGTGTGGCCTTTGAGTCAGGCCCACATAAAGTTTTCAGTATAGCTTTGTAGTCGAGCTTCATGATAAAGTCATTCAGTGGTGCTATAAGATGATTGGGCACCCCTAGTATGGCACACAAAGTGGAGGGATGCAAAGGAACATGCTTCATCTGAATTTCTATAGCAGGATATTCATCTTTCAATAGCAACCGCGGTATATATACATACAATTCCAAGACCAAATTAATGTTCACCGGTCTTGTCTAGTCAAAGACAGACTTCCAACCTATGGCGATAATTTGATTGTAGATATTTTTTGAAATTTCACCTCAAAGGTACTGGATTCACAGCTCGCTCATATATATATCCCTTGGACAAAATAATGTTTTCATACCACTTTTTCCCATAACCAGCAATATCGAAGCGTGGACGAGGGAGTTGAGACCGATTTTGGAATCTTGCTTCTTCTTCGGAGGGTTTTCATAGCACCCTCTTTTAGTCCCTTAGATGAGGATGCCGCAACTTCCTTTCCTTTTTCTTTTGTGTTCACCATAGTGCCTACAAACAAAATCCTTCAAATAATAAGTATCTCTAATCCACAAGAAGGGTCGTGGAATAACCCCACACTTATTTCACACTACCTAATTTTGAACTACTTAACTTTTCACATTATGGCACATTCATGGCTCATTACTTTGGGGGTGAATCGACCCCATACTTACTACAAATTACGATATAAAAATAGAAACAAATAAGTCATCTACTTTATGTTACATCTAAAAAAAACCATGTTGTAGGAATTAAGGCATTTTTTTAGCTCATCATCAAAAAATTTCTCAACTCCTCAATTTTGTTGTGTTTTTGGATGCCCAATGGTTTGTATATATGTTTAAAGTTCTATTGCTACTCAAGACTTCACAATTTTCACCAGAAATATGGTTCAAGAAATTTATCAAACTCTTGTGGGCATAAAATCCTCCCTTTGATTTTAACAACAATGGGGGTTATGGAAACTTCCCCTTTTCAATATGGAATCATATTCTAGCCCTAGAAAACAAGAATCAACAACACAATTACCAAACCCCACCTAATTTTTCCCAACCCCAATAACCATAGCTTTCAAATCTCAACTTAAAACTCAAGAACAAGGTAAGTAATGAAGGAAACATTCATGGATTGATGATGAAATTAACTTACCATGTAGTGTTAATGAAGGATGAGAGATGATTCTTGAGGTTAATTGAAATTTAAAGTGAGTCTGGGAAGGTTTTATTTCGGCCTTGAAAGGTTTTGGAGGGAGATTTTCTTTTGTTTTTGCAAAGTATTACATAATAGGGCTGGGTCGGCCATTTAACTTAAATAAATTTCGAACTGGGCCGACCCGTGCTTTGTACGTGCATACATGAACAGTGCATGTCAAGGAACTTTTTGAAGTTTTGAAAAAGAAATTTCTCAGACCCACTTGCTCTGTACGTGCGATGCAGGAGCAGCACACATCAAAGGATTTTATGAACTTTTGGTTTGAGAAATATCAGAACCATATGCTCTGCTTGTGCGACGCACGCACAGAGCATATTGCAAACGTGGAGAAATTTTCTTGTTCATTTTTTTATAGCCCATGGTTCCTCATTTTGCTTTCCTGCTCCTTCCTTAGTCCTGCAACAAGAACAAACATGACACTATAAAAGGTTGGATTTCCTTCTAACAAGCGTTGTAGTTTACGTTTGTGGCACGACAGATTTTTATTTTGTATTTTTCTCATTTTTTGTTGTTTTCATAATTTTGATTACAAAAGCATGGGTTGCCTCCCGTGAAGTGCTTGAGTTATTGTTGTGGTACGACACAAGTCACATACTAATCATCGATGATGACCATTTGCTCCTTTTTCTTCTCAATCTCCCTGCTACAATATCTCTTAAAGTGTTGCCCATTAACCAAGAAAATGTGCACCCCATCCGTTGTTTGTATTTCCACCGCACCATGGGGTGTCATCTTTCTTACTATGAAGGGTCTAGACCAGCGAGACTTCAGTTTTCCTGAAAATAACCGCACCTGGAGTTGAACAAAAGCACTTGCTGTCGGGTATGACCTCACGATACTAAATATGCTTGTCATGCCATCTTTTCATCTTCTCCTTGTACAACTTGACATTTTCATACTCCCTTAGTTTGAATTCATCTAACTCTTGCAGCTATAGAAACCTCTTCTCACCTGTCAAGCTCATATCAAGATTGAGCTTTTTGATGGACTAATAAGCATTATGCTCTATCTCGACATGTAGATGTCATGCCTTCCCATAAATCAGCCTGGAGGGAGAAGTCCCAATAGGCATTTTGTATGTTGTCTGGTACGCCCACAAGGCATCATCTAGCTTGGCTACCCAATCTTTCCTCTACACATTCACAGTTTTCTTCAAGATCTGTTTTACCTCTCTGTTGGACACTTCGACTTGTCCATATGTTTGCGGGTGGTAAGTATTAGAAACCTTGTGTTTTACCTGATATTTTGCCAAGAGGTTCTTCATCAGTTGATTGCAAAAATGGGCACCCCTATCACTAATCATCACCCTTGGAATGCCAGATATTGCAAATATATTCTTCCGTACAAAATTCATCCCACCTTTGCATCATTGGTGGGAAGATCCTACCTCTACCCATTTCGACACGTAGTCCACTGTAAGTAAGATATATTTGTTGCCATACGATAGTGAGAATAGTCTAATGAAATCAATGCCCCATACATCAAATATTACTACCTCCAAGATATTGTTTAGAGGTATCCCATTCTTTCTCAAAATGTTGCCCGTTCGTTGACATTTGTCACAACTTTTGACAAACACATGTGCATCCTTAAATAACGTAGGCCAACAGAAAATAGACTGTAATACCTTAGTTGCAGTGTGATCACCTTTAAAATTTCCCCCATATGGAGAGGAATGGCATCTCTCCAAGACTTGATTCACCTCGGTCTTTGGAATGCATCTTCTCACTAACTGATCAGGGCCTTATTCAAATAGATATGGTTCGTCCCAAATATAAAACTGTGAGTCATGATATAATTTTCTTCTCTGCTGGGTAGTTGTTTCCAGTGGAAAGATCCCACACACTATCAAGTTCACTATGCCTGCATACCACATAACTTCAGCATCTGGAATAGCAAAGAGCTGCTCATTGGGGAAAACTTACCGAATCTATCCATGTTCGATCACATGATCATGGCACTCTAATCTAGACAAGTGGTCTACAAGAAGATTTTCTATCCCCTTGCGATCTTTAATCTCTATGTCAATTTCTTGCAATAAGAGAATCCACCGAATCATCATGGGTTTCGCGTCTTTCTTGCTGAATAAGTATCGGATAACAGAATGATCTGTGTACACTGTGACATGAGTTCCCACTAGGTAAGACCAAAACTTATCAAAAGCATACATCACGACCAATAGTTCCTTCTCAGTAACCATGTAATTCATCTGAGCAGTGTCCAACATCTTGCTGACATAATAAATTGAGTTAAAGTTCTTCTCTTTTCTCTAGCCCAGAACAGCCCCTACCCCATTATCACTGGCGTCACACATCAATTCAAATGGAAAATTACAATTAGGTGCTATCATTATCGGAGCAGCCACCAATCTTTGATTCAACTCTTCAAACGCTTTCAGACACATGTTGCTAAACACGAACTTCACATCCATCTCCAACAACTTAAACATTGGACTAGATATTTTGGAGAAGGCCTTAATAAATCATCGGTATAACCCTGCGTGACCGAGAAAGCTATGTACCCCCCTCAAAGATACATGGGGTGGTAGTTATTGCTCCCAAACGTACACATAAGTATATGTGGTTGCCAAGTGATATAGAGACTTGTAAAATTCGGATGTCGAACACACGGAGACTTATGATCAACGATTGTAAAAGACTTCACTCTAACTAATAATCATGCAAGTATGAAAGAGGATATATGTTTTGTTTTATAACTAATGCATAAAGAAATAAACAACTAACTAATATATGCTAGAACGATTGTAAAACTTGAATTTATCACAGAGAGAATAGTATTCCAGGGTCGTGGTTGGTTCACCCAATACTATTATGCCATTTAAATAGCTATCCCTAGAAGATTTGTTCACGATTGCTAATTAACCGGATTATTAATCGTGTAGCATTCTCCCGAACTACTACTCGCCGATTCAGAATAGTTCGCCGCCTATATTCCTATGGAGTTGACCTGTTAATAATGCAATTAATCCACGATATCTAATTGAATGCGGTGTTTATGTATATTCCTTCCTAGTCACTAATCTTGGCCCTACTTACTTTAGGGATAATCAGATCACACTCTTCTTACTTCTTCTCTAATCAAATAATGACTTTCTGAAGCACATATATTAAATAATGAATAGAACTCGACTGTTGCGTAGACAATCAAGAAATTAAGAACAAAAGCAAGAAAACAACCGCATATGAAAATTACTAAGGTTTAATTACTTATAAAACATCAATAATCATAGCTACACCACAACCCCAGAATTTAGAGAGTTTAGCTACTTATGATTCGAGAATGATAACAAGAGTTCATGAATAATCGAGGGTTCAATTGATAAAAATAGAGAAAATAGATGAAAGCTAGTACCAACATCATGCCAAACTCCACAAAGTACGTCCTAGTCGATGTTACAATTTTTTAAACTTATATTTATAGTCTAAGGTAAAATAAAACTGAGTCCCAATATAAACAGGAAAACTGGGCATGACGTGTGGCACACCAGCGTCGCGCCCCCATGGAATATGACAAAAAATTCTTCAGAGGATTGACCTGCACGTGGCACCATCGGAACGCAGGTCCATCGCAGATCATATTCCGCATGTCGCACCTCTATCGTAGATGGCCACATAATCTTTAGAGCGAGGGCCTGCACGCGACACCCTCGCGACGCAGGCCCATCGCGGGAGGCTTCAGAGATTTAAATCTTATTTCCTTTCTTTCTAAGTGTTGCTCGATCATTTGGATGCTTTGTATTTGTGAATAATGCTTCCAAAATACTAGAAAAAGCTCGGAATTGACTCCATGTTTCTCATCACACCTACACATAGCAAACACAACAACATACGCTTAAAATACAACCTTTTAGACATGAATGAGCGATTAAAGTAATCAGAACCCGAGGGTAAGTGACGTGAAACATAGATATTTGTGCCAAATATCACCACCCCAGGCTTAGACCTTACTCGCTCTCGAGCAAACCACTACAGACCACTAACTTGATAACACCAAACAACACACTAATCCGAACAGGTCTACTCGGGCTTTGGCTAAGATAACACTTCCAAAACCATTTTACAAGCCATAATTCGAGAAAATCCTCAATATACTCATGACAATATATTCATGCATACGAATCACAAACAACCTCTTTAAACCAACTCAACCTCACAAACTGACTCAACGACACCACTTTAATAGAATAAACAATGCCCACAAAGAAACCATACTTCATCTATCTTAAGTCAATTATGTGCCTTCAGCGAAAGAGAGTTGTCCATATCTCACAATGTTTTCTCTTTGAACTGATAGCAATGGAAAAAAAGCAATCAACAAATTACACTCACTCTCACAAAGAACCTCAGGTGCAATAGATGACGAACCGTAGGCTTTCCTTTAGTATAGCTGATGTAAGTACGAAGGGCTTTGAGTTGGTAAGTGGTTCAGGTATTGGTGATTTTCGGGTTGACTCAAAAGTAGGCAAGGAAAATGGGATTCTCAGTTTATCGGCAAGGTAGGCAGTATGGTGATTGAAGGTTGTTTCGGGTGGCTTGGCTTAAAAGCGTGAGTTGGAATTTTGGGAGGTGATCCTGAGAGTCCTGTGGGAGAGGGTGGTGGTTTGGTACTTTAATGGAGCTGAAGTTGCGGAAACAACTTGAGGCAGTGAGGGTCCGAGAAGAGGATTCAATGGGGCATTGGGGTGGTTGTTTATGCCTGCGAATATTAAGCTTTGGTGGAGGTGTTTGTGAAATGTTGTGGAGGGTGGTGATGTAAATAAATAAGTAGTTGGAGCACGGATTTTTGGAAACACTCCGAGACACAAACCAAGTCACAATTCGGTTGATATGGGTCCTTGGATGGTAACACGAGGAGTTAAATTGCTCGTGTGGGCTCCAAGATGTTGTGATCAATTTCACAAGGACTAGTTTGAGGTTTGTTGCCCGCAATGCTCAAGACTAACCTAGCAAGGGTGATCGAAACCTTCGACACAAGGGTGGTTCTCCCAGAGAACCAAGCGACCCTCCCGGAGGATCAACTAAGTATAACAATCCCGGATTAAAATGCTTAGCTAAATTGAGTTAACACTCAAGTTTTTCATTCAACAACAACTGCCTTTTACAATGGCATAAGGCCTCTATTTATAGTACAAAAGAGACTATCCTAGAAAGCAAACAAAAAGACACAAACTAACACCTAGTGTAGACACATTTGGAGTGACTTGGTGACCAAGGGAGTTCAGCCAACCTTTCCACTTCCCTAGGCCGAAATTGTTGTCTCCTATTCATGAACTTGATTCTTCCAACAACCTCATCTTTTTGGAATGTGTTTGGAAGCTTCCATTCTTTGTACTTGCTTGATGAACCATTTCTTCCAACTTCTTCATCTCCCCCTTGGACGATTTGAAGACTTTAATGTAGCCAAATTTATGAACTAGTTGGTTCATGAATTGTCTTCTTGTAAACCTCAACTTCTAGATGCTTCTTGTTCTTGCCACCTTGTTACTCTCGGTCTAGTCAACTTGTTGAAAGAACTTTCGGCCTTATCACCTTATTATATGGCCTAGTCATTCTTTCTTATTACATGGCTTATTAATGTTGTCCTAATAAGAACTAAAGCTAAGCTAAGAATAAAAGATAAGCTAAAAGAGAAACAAACATGGTCTTCGGTCAATACCTACATACAAATCCAAAAATAAACATGTTTCTTAACTCTTCACATGATAATTCCAACTCCACTCCATTTTTCATGCCATTTGAGGCATATTATCTTCGGATAATCAATCTTCTTTGGAACTCCGAGCTTATCACTTCGAGGATCAAATTGGAACCTTGATCTCACAGGAATTTTTACACCATACTCCCTTTCTTCAAAAGAATTCGTCCTCAAATTCTCGTCGCCTAAATATTGTAAAACAATTTCAACAAGTGTGGATCTAGCGTTATATAAGTCCAGAAGTTTCATCTTGTAGGCGCCCTTTTCTAAACTTGCCAAATACGGATCCGTATACAAGGCAAATGGTTTTGACTTCACATGATACTCGCATTGGATCACAGATCCTACCATATCATAGTCCTCATCATAAGGGACATAATCGAACCATATACCACTCGTTTTCCCCTAAAGGAACCGATGGTTGCCTTGTCTTGAACTAAGATGGTGACAACACCGATCCCACTAGTTTCATATTCAAACATGGTCAACCTCACGAGCTTCCTGAAAAATGTATCCGACATTAAATCGAACTCGTTATTGAGTTTTGTGGAAGTTTGGTAGCATGCTATCTCCTTATCATATCTTGGACATGACTTCCTTCGCATCACATAAAATTTCGGGTTGTAAGTAGAATAGGGAAGCCGCGTACTACCCAATATCCTATTAGAGGAAGTCGTGGAGCCTTTCTTTTGAATTAGACCGGCACCAACTTTCCAAGCCTCATCTTTGACCTTAAATAGTGCTTTCATGATTGGTGTAGGGAAGGCGAAGGAACCATGGCCACGGAATATATGGGGACAAGACAACCCATAGTCTCGGGCAACACTTGTGTTATTGAAACAACCTCGGTTAGTTCTTACTTCGGATGGAGTAGTGTGAAGGCTTTCGGACAATGCCATGTAACTCGTAAATGGTTGTAGTAATTTGTGCATGAAACTCTCGGGGGAGCTTGGAATGCCACATACTCCAAATGGCATCACAAGCCATTCAAAAAAATCATGCTTGGCGTTGGAATCCAACTTCTCCTTACTTCCTTCTCGGGTCCTCATTCTATGGTGTCCAATACCCAAGTACCAAACTTTATTTTGCTTTGGCACCAACACGACGGAGTTGTGCATGGGCTAAGTCTCGTTTGGCTCTTGCCCACCAATTACCGTTCTTGGCATCTATAGTCCTGATGAGAATACAATGAACTTCTTGATAGTAAATCAAGAGTAAGCTCACTATCGTCCATCGGTTGTGTTCCGGATACAATGTCATTCGAAAGTTCCTCTACATTGGCACTTTCCACCATGGCTTCCGCAATGTTCTCCTTTTCTTAACACACCAACACCTCCGTCGGCCTCCCCTTCTTAGACTCCTCCCTGATCTCTCGCACTTTAAGTGGTTGGATCTCAGATTCCATCCGAGGCTTGGTGTCTTGCCCCTTTGTTATTTTTTTAAACTCACTAGATATATGATACTTGTATTACAGAAGCAACACCAAACAGGGAGTACATGAAACTGTTAAATGCATACGTAGAGCACCTCTAGAATTCTATTTTAGAATCGTACTCTATAGGCTACTAGTGTGGTCCCACCAAAGGGGAAATTCTGTCCTCTTTGCGGCAGCTCGTAACTTAATTTATAAGACAAATACGCTTGAGTAAGACCACATGTGAGCACATAACATCTCTTTCATGTCACTTTGTGTGCTACGAATGTTATCATACTTGAGGGGAATTCCAATCCTACCATAGCAACTGGGAACTCGAGTCTTGGGAGTAGATGCTTGAATAACAACTAATTATAGACGCATAACTTTACTTAAGAGATTCATGACACTTGCAACATGGAACTACTTCACTTGGATGCTCTAAATTTCATGGTTTACATAAGAAATAAATGTCGTATATCGTGTCGTAGTGGCGAGTCAACAAAATAGCCTTACATACCTTTAAGTTCTACCCTCGAATACTAATGAAGAACTCATCATCCTTTTATCATCAACTACAATATAGAAATAATACTACTGTTAACAACCATAAACACAAGAACTAACTGACGAATGACAAACTATGCTATTCAAGCTTCTATAACATATATCATCACCTAGCTCCCTTCCAATCATTGAAACTTCATAAATCAACATATAAACACATACATAAATATCTCCAGCCCCGTCATATAACAAAACAACCCAACTTTACCACCAAACCAGTCCCAACACACTATATAGCACAATCAACACTTCAACCACATTATCTAGTCATTCAACTTACAACTTGTATCTTCTAAGCATATTTAAATCATCAAACTAACTTATATATAACATGCTAATACTTTCAGCACTTGCACACACCAAAACAATCCCAATATGCTATACCACACAGCTAGTAACTCAACTACATCAATCAATTTAAACTTACAAACTAGCTAATGAGTGACAAGCTCATTTTATGACAAATTGGACAACATATCTCTAGTTTCTTTTACTTTCCTCAAGTTCAAAATAACAACAACAATAACAATAGTCAACAACTACATCTCCAGCACCTTTATACAATCAAATCAGCCCCAACATACTACATGACATGTCTAGTAACTCACCTGTAACATCCAACCACCAACTTACAATAACTCAACACATCTAGAGCTTAAACTAAGTCATTCACATGGGGGAAGGGAGAAATCTTACCTTTCTGTCCAATTCCATACTTTGTCTCAACTCGTTGCCCTTTCACTTTCTCCAAATAACTAGAATAGGAAAGGCAAATCAGCACAAACACTACGTGACAGCGGGGAAGATAAACCAAGCTTTAGACTTGATCTTCATGCCTTAACCTTGGAGGAGAGGGCTGATTTTATGGACTGTTTGGTGTAGAAAATACTTTGAGATCTTAGGAGAGAAGATAAATCACATGGAAATCCTTTTACACCATGGGAGAGGGAATAAACTTGGACATTTTCTACTTAAGACCCTAAGAGAAAGAAAGAAATGGTTGGTTGTGCTGGGAGACAGGGAGAGGAGTTTTGAATGTATTTTCTTATGAGGATATGGATAAATGACCATATTTTTGTCTTAAAACACCCCTATGGCCGACCTTACCTTTTTCCCTAATGGGCCTCACTTTATCCTTTCAAATTGGGCCTCTAGATAACCTTCTTCTTGTGAAAGACTAGGAATGTTAGTGTCAGTGTGACTCATCTTAGGTGACTCTCTATAGCCCAATCCAGTAACCGGGAAACTATCATCATGATTCATCTTACATTAAAAACTATCCATATGATTCATCTTACTTTATGATCTATAACCCATCAACAATCACCTGAAAGATAGCCATATGATAAAACTTGAGTAGTGATCATCTGAAAATTATTTGTATGATTCATCCTAAGTATCATTCTATCATCCATTAACGATCTTTGGAAGTCGCCTCATTCATCTTAAGTAACCCTCTATATCTCCATAATAATCATGTAAAACCTATTGATATCATTCGTCTAACGCACGATCTATAATCTTTTATCAATACTTTGGAACCTTGATGCTAAAAGTATAACAATTGAATGACGTACAAACTCATGAACATCTAATATTTATCTTAGGAGACTTATGGAACGTATAACATGAGATCAATATTCTTTCGTAAGCTCTAGAATTCATAACTTATGTAAAGAAATAATAAATGGAAGTCGTGCCATAGCATCGAAAAGAATGAATAGCATATACTTTGAATTTATCTTTGAATGATTACAATGAATCAATCCTTCCGGTAGACGTCTAAACTGTTAAAATGGGGCTAATATCAATATAACATAGGCACAGCCAAATATCACAGCTATACCAATAGTGTCATCAAGTAGTCAATGAGTGACAAGCTCCCAAATACATATACAATCGTATACTCCACAGCCGACGTCATTTTAACAACAAGCGTACCCTATACGAGCTATCAAACCCCCCACCAGTCGCTCATAAGAAAACAACCCACATCTAAATTATACAACTATTACGATTTGAACTCAGGACTTTCAATTACCGCCCCATGAGTTCTTAAAAAATACACACCTTAATCACTCATATGAGCCCGTAGAAGGTCATAGATGAGGTAACGTACTTGGGTAACCTTCTTGAAAGCTTTTGGACACCTTAAATCACTACGAAACAATATTCAACTCGCTTGGTAATTGGAGGAAACCAAATTTATGATTATATATCCATGAAGGAAATCATCATATTAAACTTGGAATAACTTATCCATGAACACTTTGATGTTAGGATGAACTTTGGAGAGGTTTGGGACTGATTTTCATGAAGGGCAGATGAAAAATGAACCCAAAATGATCTGATCTCATTATATATATAAAACCCACCACCTAAATACCCTTGTTGAGCATGATCCATCACGAGCAACATGCTCAATTTGAACCTCACTCGGTGAGGTCTTTTGTTGTCTACCTGGCATCCTGCAAAGTCTGGCTAAAATGTGAATATATCTACCCGGATGTCATATCGACAAACACTTTGATAAAATAGAAACTAGACTCGTAGATCTTCGATTTAGTTGATGGACTACCCCGTAACTCGAAGTAGGTTGGGAGAAAATCTCCAAGAAAACTGACCCCTATTCAAAAGAAGTTCAAAACTTAAATCTAAACATCCTTTTGCGACTTTTCTACCTCAACCCCCTATAGGTCTAATCTTGACATATACTAATATATTACTTGAATACCTTGTAAAGTTACCTACTTAGAATGATGAACATTTCCACTCTTAACCCGAAAGTACGGGTCATAACAAATGGACTCAATTCTGTATGCTTTAGAGGAACTTGATCTCCTTGAGACTCTTACGTGTGTTGAAGATATATGGGTTCATTCTCTCTATTTAAACATGATTATATATTGTCAAAGAAGTCTAATTTCTTTGGATCTCTACAGCTGATTGAAGAGGATTGGGGTTACTTGAAGAGGTTTAAACTTGAATATCTAGACTAAAAGATGTATTAAAGTTACTTGACAGGCTTCTCAATTACTCCTCAATGGACCATGCATCATATACTTTCAAGTTTCTTGGGATGTTAGATATTGAATTTACATTAATCGATACTTTCCTTCAAGAACTAACACTTTGAAATATTGAGGCACTCAAACTGCTTTGAGTTACTATTAGTTCATGGAAAGTGTGCGATGACTGCAGTAATTTTGCTACATGTTAGTAAAATAATCTTATTTGGTTTGAAATTGTATGCTAATAGCTACCAGACAGTTAGTGATTTTTATTAGATCACTTTACCAGATGTAGAGAAGTTTCTTTCATAATTGATAAAGATTTAATTTATGGCTCTACAAATTGTTTTGAACCTTTAAACTCAGTGTCGTAAAATCGAATCCTTGAACTTAGTGTCTTTGACTTATGGAATGTGATGGTATGTTGGTTATCATATAATTTTGTGGATGTCATTGTGGACAAGAGAGAGTATTGGATGACTGAACAATTCATGTTGTTTTCTGGTGTTAGTAGTATATGACTTTAGAAGGGGTTTTCGTTTCCTTTTACTACTCATTAAATACTATTATGGTTGCTGAAATTTTAGGTCGAACAAATAAGGGAAGACGAAACAAGTGAAGACTTGAGTGTATTTGTTGAACGTTGTTAAACCTTCAGATGTTCTAGAAATATTTGATTTAAATACTTTTATAAATTAGGTATGCTAACTCATTTATTGCCAACAATAATATATATGTTTTTCTTTTATACATGGATAATACTTGTAAGATATTTTGGATTAAGCTTTATTATACCGTTAGAATAGGTTTCGTAAACAATTGTAATAGCCTTTATAAATTGTTGTAATAGACAAAGAAACCGTTGCAACTGCCTGAAGAAAACTATTGCAACAACTCCAAATAACTGATGTTGTAGCCCCAAACGTTGTTGCATAAAACAATATTGCAATGGTTTTCAACTGTTCCTTTTGAACAAAACAATTGTTGCAATAGATAGTCCTACGACAATGACTTTTAGACAGTTGCAATAGATAGACTGCAATAGATCTATTGTCACGATCAGATGAAACGGTCCCTTTTCCGTTTCAATAGACCTATTGCAACAATTTCCTATCTATGGCAATAATTTTTGATCTATTGCCATAGGCTACTTTTCTAGTAGTCAAGAGCAAATTTTGACCACTTAGAATAGTCCAAGGGCAACTTAGACTCATTCTCTTCATAAAAAGTCCGACACAATAAATTTTTTTTATCGTTATTCAATAAGGACCAATCTAGCCCATTTTGGTAATAACAAAGGTAAATTTGACAACAACTATTAACGAAAAGCAACTCTAAACCAAGTTGTGAAGTTGAAGGGCAAATTTGACCCATTTTCTTTAATTCTTTAATAAATGAAGGAGAAAGCTTTTTGCAATGAGGGGCAGTCCACTTTGAGATACCGCGCTAGTTATTCAATAATAAATTTTGGGAACAATATCTATTATTGTAGCATGAACTTTACACATCGGCGTTTTCCACGACGCATACAACAAATTGTTTGTCATCAACATATGGCAAAAATAGTTCCTAGACAAAAATGTTCATTCTTGTAGTTGATGTTTATATAAAATCAAGTGTTTTAATCTTAAGAGTCTCAAAACATTAAATGGAAATACACATTGATTGATCCTACGATATAGTAGTGAAAGCTTATTTTTATAGTGTTTGTGAAAACACCAACAAACTATACGACTAAGATTTTTTGAAGCACCCATTCTTTCATATTGTGTCGAGATACTCAAACATGATTTGGTGTTCCATTAAGTGGAGTAGGTGTTGAAGCCACACACTTTCCACACTCCGACCGGCAGTTCTCAACAAACTTGATGCTATTTTGGTGTATACCTTTCTACTTCTCAGCCTCAGTGTACTCAGAGGAGAAGTAATGTTCTTCGATACTCTTGACATGGTCTTTTGTTGGAGGTAAAAACATACTTCCCTATTGTGGGAAATGAACCAATTCTACGGGAAGTGTACATGCTATGATCATGATCCCTATGTAAGTTATTCATGTTTCTGTTGAGTAGCTTGCGCTTGAGAAAAATAGAAGTTGTGTTAATCCAGAACCAAAATTGCCTCCAGCACCTGTCATACCTGAGATTATACCTAATGATCGCTGTGAAATATTTCTCTATCTTCATCATAAGATTCATGAGCACTATTGGCTTCATGTTCATCTCCGGAGTAATAGTTCTTGCTACCATATTGTTCATGATCATATTGATCATCATCGACTCCATAATATCCATCATCGTGGTCATATCCTTCCATGTAATCATCAAAGATATCCGAAGCTATGGACTACATGATCCTTTATAACCTCTTTCCTTATATCTCCTCTTCGTGTACCTAAAAAAAGAGCAAACAAGATTAGTAATAAAAGTTCCTCACCAATACTCGTATTTGCACTCATTTGTGCTTGGCTATCACCACTCAAATATGCTCACCCTCTTGCCTTTCACCACTCTAGGAGTATCAATTAACTCGTGAACAATCAACTTGAATAAGTGATAACACCATGTATTGGTTCAGAATGGAGTTTACGAGACACCAAGAAATGGACTAGTAAAAGCAACGGACAAGAGTCACACAATTCACAAAGAATTTAAACGAGAAAAACATAAAATGAAATGGAACGAAAGAAATACGAACACATGAACTAACTAACAATCAAGTAAGGATAATTACTAGTGTTAATTAGCTTGGACGATAAAAAGAAATAAAAATAGAAGTGAAATAAAATGAGATTTGGGCAAAGAACCTAAGATGTTCAACCCGCTAGAAGTTGTGTTCAACTTGCGGTTCGCAGGTTGAACTTGTGGAGGTCACATGTATTTCGTAGATAGTGCAGCTCAGAAGAACACTTGTCTGTCACAAGATGTGAAGCACCCTGGGTCCACAGATGGTGCACTTCGGTTCGCAACCACTAACTTTCGCTTTGCACCCACCCCCTGCGGCGTAGATGAGAGCCCTGCGGACCTTTGTGCAGTGGTGTGGTGTCCCGCATATGGATCATGCGACCCACAATTTAGTCGCAAGCTGGGCCAGTGACTTTTCCGAATTTTTGATCCCTCTTTGTTTTGTGCAACCTTTTATGAATTTTGAGATTTACTTAGGCCGACTTAACCTAGAAACTTACTCTTTTGGGTCTTACAACACTTTTGCCTAAGTTTTGGATAAGGGTTTTGGATGAAACTTGTACTTCTTGGTCTGCTTCTTCAACAAGATATGAAGAACACTATGAACATTCAAATATTACAATAGGCCCAAAACAAATCTAAATTCCTTCAAATTTCGGATCTCAACTTCTTGTTACCTAGAGATGAAACCCCAATATTTTTTATGGTCAAATAACAACGAACTCTTCAAGGCCAATTTCAAGTTCTTCAAACCTTCAAACCAAATAGTAGTAGAATCTTCAAAGTAACTCCAAACGACTTGAAATTTTGGCTATAGACTCAAATAACATTAGGGAAGACGAATCTAATGTAAAAACAACAAACAAGATAAAATTGAAACATTTATTTTAATTTTCAAAAAAAATCATATTTTGTTTTAAAAAATTTCAAATTGAAACAAGCTAAGGATTAAGAATTGTAAAAGCAACTCTTTAACATAAGCTCCTATATCAAATGATAGGATCCAAACTAGGAAAGTATGAAACCAACAACAAATACGCGGAAATTAAGATAGGAGCAATCGATAGATGAGATAGAAGAAATAGAAGATGAGAATAAAATAAATATGGGATCTAATCAACTATAATTGTGATTAAGCAACATAGGACTTGATACCTACACTTATTAATCAAGAATCAAAGAAGAAGTCAATCCAAGGAAGAAGAGAAACTTGAACTCATACATGGAAATCTAATCCAAGAATATACAAGAGAGGTTCAAAGTAAAGAGTTAAGGGAATCCACCCACTACTACCTAAATATTAACATTGACCTAAGCTCCATAAATGAGAAACGACACTCATAAGAGTTTCATCAATCTCAAAACAAAGTAAAGAAAATGGACTAAGGGATGTATTTTTAGTTTTTTCCTTTATATGCCAAGCCACAATTATTTAACAACTAGCCATATTTGGCAGTTAACTACTCAAGCTTGCAATTTTAGCCTTATATCAAATGTTTGGGCTTCATTAAAAGGCAATATTTGGGCCTTGGACTCTTGAACTCTTCCTCCATGTTATCTTTCATAACTTGAAGGCCCTGTTGCTCCCAAATGCACACGCAAGTATACGTGGTCGCCAAGTAATATAATGACTTATGAAAGTCAGATATAGATCCCACAGGGACTTATGATCAACGATTATAAACGAATTCACTATCACTAATAATTATGCAAGTATGAAAGAGGATTTTTATTTTTTTATAAAAGAAAATAATTAATTAATTTGTGCTAACAATTTGTTAGGAACGTTCGCTGAGGTTTGAATTTATCACAATGGGACAAGTATTTCAGGGTCATGGTTGGTTCACCAATCCTATTAAGTCATCTAAGTATCTCACCCTAGATAACTTATTCGCGATTGTTAATTAACCGAATTGTTAATCTCATAGTATTCTCCAAAACCACTACTCGCGGATTCAAAACAGTTCACCGCCTACATTCCTATGGAATTAACTTGTTAAGAACGCAATTCATCCACAATATTTAATTGAATGCGGTGTCTAGGTATATTACTATCCTAGCCCACCTCTAGCGATACTCATATCACACTCTCCTTACTTCTTCACACTCTCCTTACTTCTTCTGTAATCTAATAATGTCTTTCCCAAGTACGTATATTAAATAGTAAATAGAACTCGACTGTTGCACATGCAATCAAGAAATTAAGAACATAAGTAAAGAAACAATTGTATATGAATAAACTATTAAGGTGAAAATACTTGTCAAACATCAATATTCGCGGTTACACCACAACCCTAGAATTATAGAGTTTAGCTACTCATAATTGGATTAACACAAGAATTCATGATGAACTTAGGGTTTAATGGAGAAACGAAAATAAGAAATAAAAGTGCAGGAAGAAAGGCTTACAAGTCTCCAAAAAATAATCAGTGTTGGTCTAAAAAAATGTCCAAAAGGGTCTATTTATAGTCTAGGGTAAATGTTAAAAAAAGTAAACCAATTCCTAACTAAAATAGGAAAACCGCAGTGCCTCGTGCGATGCACATGCATCGCGGGTGTGTCTGCAGACTTCACAAAATCCAAACTCCAGAGAGGCAACATTCCTGCAATGGACATGCGATGCATGTCCATTGCACGTAGTTGTTCTCAGCTATCAGACGAGCTCCAGAAAGGTAATATACTTGCCTTGGTCCTGTGATGCAGATGCATAGCAACTGGTCCTGTCATGATAGTTCTTCCAATCTTCAGAGAGCTGGTATTGCTGCCTTGTGCATGCGACGCACAAACATAGCACAAGCCCTTCAGTGATCCATTTTCTTCACTTACTTCTCTGCAATCTTTCCATCATCTAGCCTTTTCACACTTTCATCTAAGACCTACCGAAATCGCTCAGTTTTCATCAGTTGTTCACATTGTACCTAGATACACAAATAACATCAACATAAACTAGAATACAACAATTCCACCAAAAAATACGCGATTAAATCACTAACATATGAGGTAAAGTGATACTAAATATTAGATATTTGTACCAAATATCACCACCCCACACTTAGTCTTCTCTCATCGAGCAAACCACTAACAACTACTATATTCACCATCCACAACAACCACCCATCAGAATAGGTGTACTCGGGCTTCGGCTAACACGACACTTTCAAAAATCATTTTTCAAACCACAATTCGAGAAAATCCCCCCTATAATCATGCCAACATATTTTACATATAAAATAATGAACAACCTTATAGAAATAACTTAACTTCCTAAACTGACTCAAGGCCACCACTTCACCAGAATTATCATGATACCCACAGAGACCAACACTTCACCTCTCCTAAGTCAGTTATGTTCCCTCACCGAAAGAGAGTTATCCATATCTCACATGATTTTCACTTTCAACTAATTTGAATGGAAAGAAACAATCAACAATTTACGCTCACTCTCACAAAGAAACTCACGTACAATATATGACGAACCATAGACTTGTCCTTAGTGTAATCACTTCACTAATACAAGTATGCCAAATCTAGGATCAATGAGGACTTAAAGGGTTGTAATGTAGGCTAAGGGACGGGTAGGATATATTTTGGATGAAATAGTGACTATCCTCCCTAAGCACTTTAATACACAAGACATGCCAATTTTCCACACTCTTTTACTAACCAAACACAGCTCAACCAACCAACACCTATTTATCCCAATCACACCCACATTTTGCTTTTTAGATTTAAGCACCTTTTGTTTCATACAAGCTAGATGGAAAAAACTTTCTAACATTTCACAAGATTGTTTTTTTTTCAAACACTTCCAACTAGAAAGCATTTCCTTTATTACCTAGGTGCACCCATAGACTATTTTCAGGTGTCAACTAACAAACCATAACATTTTCTTTTATTTTTCTACTCCCTTTACATCAAATACATCATTAAAGTGCTCAAGGAGTACGAATGATCAAATTAAGGTCAAATAGAAAAAAGGGAATAGGCTCATCAATATTTACCAAAGAAAAAGTCTAAAGGCTCAACGGAGCTGACTAGGGAAATTATTCACAAGGCAGGTCGTTTAGGCAATTTTCGTCTAACAAAAAAAGCCTCTATCACTTCCTAGATCAACAACTTCATTTCATTTCGCGAACACACAGAGCAAGTTCTATATACCAATACAAAGCACGGAGTACAGAAAAATACCTTACACACATGACACACAATTAACTCAAGATGAATCCATATCAGTTCTCAATTCAGGCAAACATAAGATAATTTAAATTAAGCTCAAATGGGTCATCTTAGAGTCATAAATAAGAGCCTAAGTGTATCAATGAATGTTATATTCTTTCTTTCTTTTGTTTAGCATATTTTTTATTTTAAACACAAAGAATTACTCATTATCGTCTTTCACCTAACCCGAGTACCTAGCATTCGACTACCTTTGGGACTTTGGTTTCCTAAAACCAACTAATACCCGGTTCAAAGGCTCCTCCCTCGGAAAGAACTGAGGCCATAAGAAAACCCAAGGGGGAGGGTGATGTATGCCACTAATGAGAGACTTAAGAAGTTACAAAAGAAAATAAAATAAACAAAAAGCTTCTTGAAACTTTTCAGTTTTCCTTTTTTTTGCTAAGACTCTAATACTCAAAACCACTAAAAAAATCCTAAGGCATATTAATCATCACCCTTAACCTCAAAATTGTACAATACAAGGGATGTATTTCCCACCCCACACTTAAAATATGCAATGCCCTCAATGCATCTTCACTCTATTAAATGTCAAGTAAGAAATAATTTATGGGGCCCACATGACCTAGTCCTCCTCATCAACGTCCCCATCGTCCTCCGGCTCGGACCTCTCTTCTTCTTCCTCGTCATCAGGGTTTCCTTATGGTTGTGACTCCACTTCTTCACTAGCTTCCAAGTCGGCATGTATTAGATCCACCATGCAGACATCCTTATCCTCAGGCAGATGGGTATCCTCACCAAGTAATGCCCTGGAATAGATGGTATGCAGGACCTCGACATAGACACTCGACTAATCTAACTAGAAGTGCTCTCCCTAAATCACCAATATTTTATGTATTTGTGTGAGCAAGATAGACTGGCTTGGACATTACTCAGAGGGGGTGAGATTGTGCTTTACTTATTGTCCCGGTGCCAAAACTTTGGAAACATCAATCGTGCTATCAAGTGGTTAGAGGACCCTATCCAACAGGTGAGCTACTTTAGGGTTCAGCCTTATTATGAATGTGGTCAGAGTGTTGCCATAACTCAACCTTTTGGTCTTGCACTACCTTACTTGCTTAATTTATTTCATCATCTAGTACCCAATTTAATGGGAAACCCCTTCATCAAGAAGTATACAATGCACACACATACTATACTCATACTTGAGAAATGATCCAAAGGCAGGATCTTGCAGTTCAGTAGTCGTAGCTAAACACGAGCCTCCCTACAAAAGTTGCTCATCTTCAAACTGTTGTGCTATCGGTACTTGTCATCATAGCGAGCCCATGTGGCCTTTGATTCAGGCCCACATAAAGTTTCCTGTATAGCTTTGTAGTCAGGATTCACGATAAAGTCATTCAGTGGTGCTATAGAATGATCACACACCCCTAGTATGGCACACAAAGTGGAGGGATACAAAGGAACATGCTTTCTCTGAATTTCTATCACAGGATATTCATATTCCAATAGCAACCGCGGTATATATGCATACAATTCCAAGACCAAATGAATGTTCACCGGTCCTGGCTGGTCAAAGACAGACTTCCAACCTATGGCGATAATTTGAATGTAGATATTTTTGAAAAATCACCTCAAAGGTACCTGATTCACAGCTTGCTCATGTATATATCCCTTGGATAGATCAAAGTTTTCATACCACTTTTTCCCATAACTAGCAATATCAAAGCGTGGATGAGGGAGTTGAGAAGCAATTCGAGGTACGGGGATAGTTAGGTTTTTACCTGCCCCAGTTTTGGAAGCCTGCTTCTTCTTCAGAGGGTTTACATAGCACTCTCTTTTAGTTCCCTGAGATGAGGATGCCACAACTTCCTTTTCTTTCACTTTCGGGTTCACCATAGTGCCTACAAACAAAATCCTTCAAACAATAAGTATCTCTAATCCACAAGAAGTGTCATGGAACGACCCCTCACTTATTTCACACTACCTATTTTTGAACTACTTGACTTTTCACAATATGGAACATTCATGGCTCGTTACTTTGGGGTTTAATCGACCCCACTTACTATAAACTATGATACAAAAATAGAAACAAAGAAGTTATCTACTTTATGTTACATCTAAAAAACCATGTTGTAGGAATTCGGTCATTTTTTTATCTCATCGTCAAAAAAAATCTTTTTATCTCCTCGTCAAAAAAATTCTCAACTCCTCAATTTTGTTGTGTTTTTGGATTCCCAAGGGTTTGTATATATGTTTAAAGTTCTATTGCTACTCAAGACTTCACAATTTTCACCAAAAACATGGTTCAGAAATTTATCAAACATATGTGGGGATAAAATCCTCCCTTTGATTTTTACAACAATGGGCGTTATGGAAACCTCCATTTTTCAATATGGAATCATATTCTAGCCCTTGCAAACAAGAATCAACAACAAAATTACCAAACCCCAATAACCCTAGCTTTCAGATTTCAACTTAAAACTCAAGAAATTAAGAACAAAAGCAAGAAAACAACTTGTAGGGAGAAGTCAGACCCACTTTCTCTGTACGTGCTATGCAGGAGCAACACACGTCAGAGTATTTTATGAACTTTTGGTTTGAGAAATCTCAGAACCATGTGATCTGCTTATGAGACGCACCCACCGAGCACATTGCAAACTTGGAGCAATTTTCTTCTTCATTTTTTACAGCCCATGGTTCCTCATTTTGCGTTCCTGCTCCTTCCCTAGTCCTGCAACAAGAACAAACATGACACTATAAAAGGTTGGGTTTCCTCCCAACAAGCATCATAGTTAATGTCGTGGCACGACAGATTTTTATTTTGTATTTTTCTCATCCTTTTGTTGTTTTCATAATTGTGATTATAAAAACATGGGTTGCCTCCCGTGAAATGCTTGAGTGAACGTTGTGGTATGACACAATTCACCTACTAATCATCACTAAGGACCATTTCCTCATTTTTCTTCTCAATCTCCCCGCTCCAATATCTCTTAAGGTGTTGGCCATTGACCAAGAAAATGTGCTCCATTTTTTGTATTTCCACCGCACCATGGGATATGATCTTTCTTACTATAAAGGGTCCATACCAGTGAGACTTCACTTTGCCCAGAAATAACCGCAGCCTGGAGTTGAAGAAAAACACTTGTTGCCCGGGTATGAACTCACGATACTAAATATGTTTGTCATGCCATCTTTTTGTTTTCTTCTTGTACATCTTGGAATTTTCATTCGCCTCTAATCTGAATTCATCTAACTCGTGCAGCTATAGCAACCTCTTCTCACTTTCCAAGCTCATATCAAGATTGAGATTTTTGATGGCCCAATAAGCATTATGCTCCAGCTCGATAGGTAGATGGCATGCCTTCCCATAAATTAGCCTGTAAGGAGAAGTCCGAATAGGCATTTTGTATGATGTCTGGTACGCCCACAAGGCATCATCTAGCTTGACTGCTCAATCTTTCATCTGCACATTTACGGTTTTGTTCAATATCTGTTTTACCTCTCTATTGGATACTTCGACTTGTCCATATGTTTGCAGGTGGTAAGTAGTAGAAACCTTATGATTCACTTGATATTTTTCCAAGAGGTTCTTCATCAGCTGATTGCAAAAATGGGCACCCCTATCACTAATCATCAGCCTCGAAATGCCGAATCCTGCAAATATATTCTTCCGTAAAAAATTCACCACCACCTATGCGTCATTGGTGGGAAGATCCCACCTCCACCCATTTCGACACGTAGTCTACTGCAAGTAAGATATATTTGTTGTCATACGATAGCGGGAATGGTCCCATGAAATCAATGCCCCATACATCAAATATTTCTACCTCCAAGATATTGTTTAGAGACATCTTATTTTTCCTCAAAATGTTACCCGTTCGTTGACATTTGTCACAACTTTTGGTAAATGCATGTGCATCCTTAAATAATATGGGCCAACAGAAACCAAACTGCAATACCTTAGCTGCGGCGCGATCACTTTTAAATTTCCCCCATATGGGGAGGAATTCTCTCCAAGACTTGATTCACGTCGGTCTATGGAATACATCTTCTCACCAACTAATTAGGGCCTTGTTCAAATAGATATGGTTTATCCCAAATATAGAACTGCGAGTCATGATATAATTTTCTTCTCTGCTGGGTGGTTGTTTCCGGTGGATAGATCCCACACACTATCAAGTTCACAGTGCTTGCATATCATGTCACTTCAGCATCAGAATAGCAAAAAACTTCTCATCAGGGAAAATTTCCCGAATTTATCCATCTTCGATCACATGATCATGGCTCTCTAATCTAGACAAGTGGTCTGCAACTGGATTGTTTGTTCCCTTGTGATCTTTAATCTCTATGTCAAATTATTGCAATAAGAGAATCCACCGAATCATCCTGGGTTTCGCGTGTTTCTTGTTGAATAAGTACCGGATAACGGAATGATCTGTGTACACCGTGACATGAGTTCCCACTAGGTAAGACTGAAACTTATCAAAAGCATACACCACGACCAATAGTTCCTTCTCAGTAACCATGTAATTCATCTGAGCAGCGTCCAACATCTTGCTGACATAATAAATGGAGTGAAATATCTTCTCTTTACTCTGGTCCAGAACAACCCCTACCGCATTATCACTGGCATCGCACATCAATTCAAATGGAAAATTCTAATTAGGTGCTATCATTATGGAGCAGCCACCAGTATTTGTTTCAACTCTTCAAACGCTTTCACACACATGTTTCTAAATACGAACTTCACATCCTTCTCCAACAACTTACACATTGGACTAGATATTTTGGAAAAGACCTTAATAAATCATCGGTATAACCCTGCGTGACCGAGAAATCTATGTACCCCATTCAAAGACACAGGGGGTGGTGGTTGTTGCTCCGAAACGCACACGTAAGTATATGCGATAGCCAAGTAATATAGAGACTTTTAAAAGTCGGATGTCGAACACACAGAGACATATGATCAACGATTGTGAAAAATTTCACTCTGACTACTAATCATGCAAGTATGAAAGAGGATATTTGTTTTGTTTTATAACTAATGCATAATGAAATAAACAACTAACTAATATATGTTTACAGTTTGCTAGAACGATTGTAAAGCTTGAATTTATCAAAGAGATAATAGTATTCCAGAGTCGTGGTTGGTTCACCCAATCCTATTATGCCATTTAAATAGCTATCCCTAGCAGATTTATTCACGATTGCTAATTAACCGGATTATTAATCATGTAGCATTCTCCAGAACTACTACTCGCCGAATCAGAACAGTTCATCACTTATATTCCTATGGAATTGACCAATTAAGAATGCAATTAATCTACGGTATCTAATTGAATGCGGTGTCTATGTATATTCCTATCATAGCCACTAATCCTGGCCCTACTTTAGGGATAATCAGATCACACTCTTCTTACTTCTTATCTAATCTAATGACCTCTTTTCTAAGTAATAAGAACCCGAGGGTAAGTGACACGAAACATAGATATTTGTGCCAATTATCACCACCCTGCGCTTAGACCTTGCTCGCTCTCGAGCAAACCATTACAGACCACTAACATGACAACACCAAATAGCACACCAATCTGAACATGTCTACTCGGGCTTTGGCTAAGATAGCACTTTCAAAACCATTTTACAAGCCACAATTCGAGCAAATCCTCACTATGCTCATGCCAACATATTCATGCATACGAATCACAAACAACCTCTTTAAAACAACTCAACTTCACAAACTGACTCAATGACACCACTTTAATAGAATCAACATGATGCCCACAGAGAAACCACATTTCAGATATCTTAAGTCAATTATGTTCCTTCACCGAAAGAGAGTTGTCCATATCTCACAATGTTTTTACTTTAAACTGATCGCAATGGACAAAATCAATCAATAAATTACTCTCACAAAGAATCTCAGGTGCAATATATGATGAACCATAGGCTTGCCCTTAGTATAGCCACTTCACTAATATAAGTATGCTAAATCTAGGATCAATGAGGACTTAACGGATTGTAATGTAGGCTAAGGGACGGGAAGGATAATTTTGGATAATATAGTGACTATCCTCCCTAAGCACTTTAATACACACAACTTGATAAGTATTCACTCCTTTACTAACCAAGCACAACCCAATTAACCAACACCCATTTATTACACTCATTCCCCAAATATTAAGCAACCATTTTTTTAATACACACCAACTAGCAGGGGAAAATTGTTCAGCATCTCAAACTTTTTTTTTCATGTCACATTTTTTTCAACAATCCCACTAACTAGTTCTATATTTAATACTTAGGTACACACATAAACTATTTTCGAACATCAACTAGCAGACCATCCCATTCTTCCTTTTCACTTTATCTACACCTTTATATTGGTTACATCATTAAAGTGCTCAATGAGTACAAATGATCAAATTAAGATCAAATATAATGAATAGGGATAAGCTTATCAGTAGTTACCAAAGAAAAAGTCTAAAGGTTTGACGGGGCTGACTAGGGAGATTATTCACAGGAAGGCTTTTTAGGAAAGTTTTCGGCTAACAAAGAAAGATCTACTTTACCTCTCTGTTGGACACTTTTACTTGTCTACATGTTTGCAGGTGGTAAGCAGTAGCACCTTGTGCTTTACCTGATATTTTGCTAGGAGGTTCTTCATCAGTTGATTGCAAAAATGGGCGCTCCTATCACTAATCATTGCCCTCGGAGTGCCGAATCATGCATATATATTCTTCTGCATAAAATTCACCACCACTTTTGCATCACTGGTGGGAAAAGTGATTGCCTCCACCATTTTCAACACCTAATCCACTACAAGTAAGATATATTTATTGCCATACGATGGTGGGAATGGTCCCATGAAATCAATGCCCCATACGTCATATATTTCAACCTCCAAGATGTTATTCAGAGGAATCTCACTCTTTCTTGAAATGTTGCCCATTCGTTGACATCTATTACAACTTTTGGCAAACGCATGTGCATCTTTAAATAAAGTGGGACAATAGAAACCAGATTGAAATACCTTCGCCGCAATGGGATCTCCTCTTAAATACCCTCCATATGGGCATGAATGGCAGCTCTATAATACTCGATGTACTTAAGTTTGTGGGATGCATCTTCCCACCAATCAATCAGGACCTTTCCTGAATGAATATGGTTCATCCTAGATGTAGAATTTCGAGTCATGATAAAGCTTTCTCCGCTGCTGAGTGGTCATTTCAGGGGGGTAAATCTCACTCACTATTAAGTTCACAATATCCGCATACTGGCACTTCAGTGTACATAATAGAAAAGAGTTGTTCATATAGAAAAGCCTCGCGTATCTGTCCATCTTCACTCACATGGTTGGGGCTCTCTAATTGCAAAAGGTGGTTTGCGACATGATTTTTTGTCCCCTTGCGATCTTTAATCTCTATATCAAAATCTTGTAATAAGAGAATCCACTGAATCAGCCTAGGTGTCATATCCTTCTTGCTAAATAAGTATCGAATACCAGAATGATCTGTGCACACCGTGATATGAGTTCCCACAAGGAAAGACCAAAACTTGTCAAAAGCATACACTACGACCAATAGTTCTCTCTCAGTAACTGTGTAATTTATCTGAGCAACGTCCAACATCTTGCTGGCATAGTAAATAAAGTGAAAAATCTTCTATTTTCTCTGGCCTAGAAAACCCCCTACTGCATTATCACTAGCATTACACATCAATTCAAATGGCAACTTTTAATATGGTGCTATCATTATTGGTGCAGTCACCAATCTTTGCTTCAACTCCACAAATGTTTTTAGACAAATGTTGTTGAACATGAACTTTACCTCCTTCTCCAAAAGCTTGCACATTGGACTGGATATTTTAGAGAATATTTGATAAACAGTCTGTAGAATCCTGTGTGCTTGAGAAAGCTACGTACCCCCCTTACAGAGACAAGGGGTGACGGTTTCTCAACAACTTCCACTTTAGCATGATCAACCTCTAGGCCTATATTCGGCACCTTTTACCGAGGACAATAACCTCTCAAACCATAAAGTGACATTTCTCCTAATTCAGCACTAAGTTAATCTTTTCATATCTTGCAAGGACCCAATCCAGATTCTCCAAACATGCTTCGAATGAGCTCCCGAATACAGAGAAGTCATCCATGAACACTTCCACAAAGTCCTCCACTATTTTATAAAATATTTCCATCATACACTGTTGAAAAGTTATAGGTACATTACATAAGCCGAAAGACACTCTCTTGAAACATACCTACCGTAGGGGCATGTAAATGTGGTTTTCTCCTGATCTTCGAGAGCAATAACTATCTGATTGTAACCTGAATATCCATCAAGAAAGTAATAGAAATCTTATATGGCCAATCTGTCCAGCATTTGATCAATAAGGGAATCGGGTAGTGATCTTTTCTAGTATCCTCGTTCAGCTTGCAATAATCCATACAAATCCGCCAGTCAGTTACTGTTCTCATTAGAATGAGCTTGTTTTTGTCATTTTTCACCACTGTTATCCCTTATTTCTTTGGGACACACTATACTGGGCTCCCCGCACTTACTGTCAGAAATTTGGAAGACAATGCCTACATCTAACCACTTAATTACCTCCTTTTTGACCACTTCCTTCAATACCTGATTTAATCTTCATTGATGTTGTATACTCGGCGTATGATCCTCCTCTATAAGTATCTTGTGCATGCAGAACGTATGGCTGATGCCATGAATTTCAGATATCTTCCAACCCAATGCTCTCTTACAATTTTTCAGACCGCCAAAAACATCTCTATTTCTGCCTCATTCAATTCAACTGCTAGAATAACAGGGAGAGTTTCACCCTCACCTAAGTATGCATATTTGAGATGCAAGGGTAGGAGTTTCAACTCTAATTTCAGTGCTCCTTCTATTCATAGCTTTGGTAGAGGTCCAATCTCTTTGTCAAGTGGTTCAAATTCACCTTTGCGGATATAGATCCCAGCTAGATCAATAATCGGCACCAATTCAAATGCCTTAGCATCTCCAAAGATATCATCACCCACTAAAGATCTTTCCAATAGATCACTCGATGGAATAGTAGTTCCAATGTCATCCTCTGACACCACTGTAATAGCAAAAAATTCTTCAAAAATTACAAGTAATTTGAGGGCCTTGTACACGTAAAAAACCTTAACTTTATCATGTACCCTCATAGTCAACTGTCCAGTTGCCATGTCAATCAGAGCTCTTCCTGTTACCCAAAATAGACACCTCAAAATAAATAGGATGGCTGAATCTGGATCAAAATCCAAAATCACAAAGTCTGCCAAAAAAATAAGAGATCCAACCTGTACCAACACATCTTCTATAATTCCCCCAGGCCTGGCTAATTATATGTCCGCTAGCTGCAAAACAATCATGGTTGGTCTTGGATTTCCTAATCCCATCTTTCTGAACATGGATGACGACATTAGATTAATACTTGCACCCAAATCACACAGTGCTCTTGCAATAACCTGCTTGCCAATAGTAATTTCAATTGTGAAGCTACCAGGATCCTTCTATTTCATAGGTAGTTTGTTCTGAATTCGAGATGTGCACTCATCAGTAAGTGCAACTGTGGAATACTCTATGAATCGACTCTTATTAGCGATGATGTCCTTGATATACTTAGCATATTTTGGAATCCCTTATAGCATAGCTACAAAAGGAACATTCACGTGCACCTGCTTAAGTAACTCAAGAAACTTTTTGTATGTAGTCTCTTCTTTCTGCTTAGCCAACCTCTGAGAAAATAGAGGTGGTGGTTTTGCAACCACTGACGGTGGTTGCTTTTCCACAGACGTCTTCGCTACCCTCTCTATCTCAATAACCTCATCTTCTATGGCTGCCTTTTCATCTGCTACTGTCTGATCTGCTTTATTTGGTGCCAGTTTTTCTAGTTGCCTCCCATTTTGGAGAGACATTGTATTACAAGGATTCAGGTTAAGATCAGTATCACTTAGAAGCCCCCCTTGTGGCCTTATATTCTGAGCACTAGCTATTTGCCCAAGCTGCCTCTCCAAATTTTGCACCACTAGGTCACCATTTTGATTATATGCTATTATATTTTGTTGAACATCCATCATTTTTTGCATATCACCCATCATATTTTTCATCATCTCTTCCATACTGTTTGTGGGAGCCTGATTAACTGGTGCTGGCTGCTAATTCTGTTTCTGATTTCCCTGATTACCCCAACTAAAGTTTAGATGATTCCTCATGTTAGAGTTTTAAGTATTTCCATACTGATTGTTATTCCCATGACCCCTACCAGTATTTCCCAGAAAGTAGATTGATGCGGGATTTGTAGGACATCTATCAAAGGTGTGGCCCTCTCCACATATTTCGCAGATCGTACCAGCATGTTGCACTGCTTGCACTTGTCATTTGGTTTGTGCCATATTAAGATTTTTAACTCATTCCACATGGTTGACATATGTGCCAATAGTTTCATATAATTGTCCGTCTCAATCATTTTAGTTAGCTTCTTAGGTTTATTCCTGCTCATGTCACTTTGCCAATCCGGATTGCTTTGAGAAAACATGTTCAAGAGACCAAACAGTTCATCATAATTCATATCAAGAGCATTCCCTCCTACTGCAGAGTCTATAAATATCTTTGTTTGTGTATCCAAACTCTCAATGAAAGTGTGTGTTAAAACTTCATTAAACTAACGATGAGGAGGACAATTCCTGAGAAGAGCCTTGAACCTTTACCATGCTTGTTATAAGCTTTCTCCTTATTTCTGCCTAAATGACATGATTTCACTCCTTAGCCTGGTTGTTTTCCCAGATGGAAATAATATTGTCAGAAATTTACTCGCCATATCATTCCAAGAAGTGATAGAATCCACAGGTTTCGCCAATAACCATTTCTTCACTTCCCCGATTAGAGAAAATATGAATAACGTAAGTCTCACATAATCTGAAGTTACACTGGTAGTGACATAAATATCAACAATCTCCAGAAACATTTGAATGTGTTGCTTAGGATCCTCATTTCTTAACCTTGTGAACTTCCCGTTGGATTGAAGTAGTTGAATCATAGGATGTATCAACTCAAAGTTCCCTTCGATGGTAGGTTTGCGGATGCTCGATGTCATATTACCCATGAGAGGTACTCCAACATCTCGCATAATTGTTCATGGTGCATTAACTTCCATGTTCACTGGTAGTTCAACTAATTCTCGTTGGTTATCAAATATATTCAATTACCTCCTACACTGGTGAAAGTATCATTACGGCTCAGGATTGAATTCCTTAATATTATTTTGACTCGCAAGTCTTCGCATATGATTGTAGCACCTGCATCAATAGCAGCTAAGATCAAGATGTCAATACTTGAATAACTAAAGTAGTCATAGATATTTCTAATAAAACCGTTAATTTCTAAGTCTCCAACAACAACACCAAAAACCTATTGCTCCCAAACGCACACGCAAGTATATGCAGTCGCCAAGTAATATAGAGACTTGTAAAAGTCGGATGTTGAACCCACAAAGACTTATGATCAATGATTTTAAAAGACTTCACTATCACTACTAATCATGCAAGTATGAAAGATGATATTTATTTTGGTTTATAACTAATGCAGAAAGAAATAAACGACTACCTGATATATGTTAACACTTTGCTAGAATGATTGTAAAGATTTAATTTACCACAAAGAGATTAGTATTCTAGGGTCGTGGTTGATTCACCAATTCTATTGTGTCGTTGAAGTAGCTAACCCTAGTAGATTTATTCACGATTGCTAATTAATTGGATTATTAATCATGTAGCACTCTCCCAAACTATTACCCACCAATTCAGAATAGTTCGTCGCCTATATTCCTATGGTATTAACCTGTTAAGAATGCAATTAGTCCACTGTATCTAATGGAATGCGGTGTCTAGGTATATTCCTATCCTAGCCACTAATCCCGACCCTACTTTAGGGATAATCAGATCACTCTCTCCTTCTTCTCTAATCTATTAACGTCTTTCCAAAGCACGTATATTAAATAGTAAATAGAACTCGACAGTTGTGCAGGCAATCAAGAAATAAAGAACAAAAGTAAGGAAACAATTGCATATGAATAAACTACTAAGGTTTAATTATTTGTAAAACATCCATAATCATGGCTACACCACAACCCCAAAATTTAGAGAGTTTAGCTACTCATGATTCAAGAATGATAACAAGAATTCATGAATAATCAAGGGTTCAATTAATAAAAATAGAGAAAGTAGATGAAAGCTAGTACCAACAACGTGCCAAACTCCACAAAATACGTCCTAGCCACTTTCACCATGTTTTAAACCTATATTTATAGTCTAGGGTAAAATAAAGCCGAGTCCCAATCTAAATAGGAAAATTGGGCACGACGTGCACACCCGCATCACGCCTCTATCACAGATGACCGAAAATTCATTAAAGGATGGACCTACACACAGCACCCTCGTGACGAAGGTCCATCGCGAATCATATTCCCCGTGTCGCACCTCTATCGCAGATGGCCTTAAAGTATTCATAGTGAGGGCCTGCACACGGCACCCTTGCGATGCAAGCCCATCACGGGAGGCTTAAGAGATTCAAATCTTCTTTCCTTTCCTTCTAAGTGTTGCTCAATCCTTTAGATGTTTCGGCTTTATGCATAATGCTTCCAAACTAACAAAAAATGCTCGAAATTGACTCCATGTTGATAATCACACCTATACATAGCAAACACAACATAAGCTCAAAATAAAACATTTTAGACACGAATGGATGATTAACGTACTAAGAACTCGAGGGATTGAGCAACACTTAGTTACGCGAAGCATAGATATTTGTGCAAAATATCAGTAGTTTCTCAATAACCTCCATCTTAGCACGATCAACTTCAAGACCTCTTTTCGACACCTTATGCCCGAGGAAAATACCCTCTTGGACCATAAAGTGACACTTCTCGCAATTCAGCACTAAATTAGTCTCCTCACATCTTCCAAGGACACGATCCAGATTTTTCAAGCATGCTTCGAAAGAGTTTCCGAATACAGAGAAGACATCCATAAATACTTCTACGAAGTCCTCCACCATTTCAGAAAATATTGCCATCATACACGTTTGAAAAGTCGTCAGTGCATTGCATAAGCTGAACGACATTCTATTGAAAGCTTACCTAACGTAGTGGCATGAAAATGTGGTATTCTCCTGATCTTTGGGAGAAAAGGTATCTGATTATAGCTTGAGTAACCATCAAGGAAGTAATAGAACTCTTGTTCTACCAATCTGTCCAGCATCTGATCAATAAAGAGAATCGAGTAGTGATCGTTTTTAGTGGGCTCATTCAGCTTGCGATAATCTATGCAAATTCGCCACCCTATTACTATTCTCGTTGGAATGAGCTCGTTTTTATCATTTGTTACCACTGTCATCCCTCCTTTCTTTGGGACACATTTACTGGGCTCACCCACTTGCTGTCAGAAATCGGATAGACAATGTCTGCATCTAATCACTTAATCACCTCCTTCTTGATCACTTCCTTCATTACTGGATTACACCTTCATTGATGTTATATACTCGGCTTATGATCATCCTCTAGAAGTATCTTGTTCATGCAGGATGCAGGGCTAATGCCCTAAATGTCAGATATCTGCCAACCCAATGCTCTCTTATGATTTTTCAGGACTGCTAAAGACATCTCCACTTCTGCCTCATTCAACTCAGCTGCTAAAATAATTGGAAGAGTTTCACCCTTACCAAAATATGCATATTTGAGATGTAGGGGTAGGGGTATCAGAGCTTCTTCTATTCATAGCTTTGGTAGAGGTCCACCCTCTTTGTCAAGTGGTTCAAACTCATATATGCGCACATAGATCCCTGCTAGATCAAGAATCTGCACCAATTCGAAAGCCTCAGTATCTCCAAAGATATCATCACCCACTAGAGATATTTCCAATGGATCACTCAACGGAATGGTAGCTCCAATGTCATCCTCTGACATCACTTTAATAGCCGACAACTTTACATAAATTGCAGGTAACTTGAGAGCTTTGTACATATCAAACACCTCAACGTTATCATGTACTCTTATAGTTAATTGTCCGGCAGCGACATCAATCAAAATCCCTTCCTGTTGCCAAAAATGGATGCCCAAAATAAAAACAACGGTCGGATCTTGCTCTAAAACCAAGATAACAAAATCAGCCAGAAAAATAAGAGATTCAACTTATACCAGCACATCTTTTATAATTCCCTCAGGCTTGGCCAACGATCTATCAGCCAACTGTAAAATGATAGTTGGTCTTGGATTATGCAACCCCAACTTTTTGAACATGAATGACGGTATCAGATTAATACTTGTAGTCAAATCACAAAGTTCTCTTGCAATGACTTACTTGCCAATACTAATTTCAATCGTGAAGCTACCTAGATCCTTCAATTTTATTGGCAGTTTGTTCTGAATTCGAGATGTACACTCCTCAGTAAGTGAAAATGTGTCATACTCTGTGAAGCACTCTTATTCGAAATGATGTCCTTGATATACTTAGCATATTTTGGAATCCCTCTCTACCAAAGGAACATTCATGTGCACCTGCATAAGTAACTCAAGAAACTTTTTGTATGTAGCATCTTCTTTCTACTTAGCCAACCTCTGAGGGAATGAAGGTGTTAGTTTTACAACCACTGGTGGTTTATGCTTTACCACATGCATCTTCGCTACCCTCTCCATCTCAATAATCATCTTTTACGGCTACCTCCTCATCTGCTACTGCTCGAGCTGTTTTCTTTTGTGCTAGTTCTTCCAGTTGCCTCCCATTTTGGAGAGACATGACATTACAAGGTTTCGGGTTAAGATAAATATCACTTGAAAGTCCCCTCTGTGACCTTGTATTCTAAGCACCCGTTATCTGACCCGTCTATCTTAAAGGTTCCTCACTGCAAGATCACAATTCTGATATTCGGCCATTATCTTTTGCTCAAAAGCCTATTGACTTGCCATCAACTTTTGCATATCCCCCATCATTTGTTTCATCATATATTCCATACTACTCTGAGGAGCTTGGTCCTTGTGCTGATTTCCCTGATTCTGCATATATTGCTGATGTTGCCCTTATACCTATTGTTGGTGTCACGCCCCAAGTATGAATAAGATGGATCATGCTCTACATGTACCTACTGTGATCTTGTAATAGAGTAAATGACATAACTTGTAGCACAAATGAATTATGTGAAGAAAAATTCTTTTATACATGAACGTGGCCACTGGCCCATGGTATGTAATTGAATATAAAAGAACCCACTAACTTTTCCTATGAAGCCTCTATAAGTACCTTTTATTGAATGAATAATACAAGTTTTAGGATAAGCCCCAAGCTACCCATAAAATCTAACATCAATGCAATTACAAGACCTGACTCAACTCTAGGTGAAATTGGAGCTTGCAACTCTTTCGTTGATGATATACACTATCTATCAAACTAGTCTGCCAACTTGTACAATTAGACCTACAATGTGAAATATAACAAATGCAATGCCCCCGAAAAAAGGGACATCAGTACAGAAAGATTGTACCGAATACGGAAGGCAGACTGAAATAATCATATGAAAGAATATCAAGTGTAAGGAAAGATAGGAAAGAATCAACCTGAAACTCTGAATTGCCACTGAGGGCCATGATATGCACATGCATACTATATATGCGTATATAATGTCGTCATACATATATATGCGTATATAACTCAATTGGCCTCATTGGGCATCTTCCTTACCATAACAACATTTGTAGGCATAATCCTCATCATATAACCAGCTGATCAGGTGGTGTTGTGTATATATAATGTCATAACCTTTCCCATACTCCATATACATATCATATAGCATACACATATATAACGCATGTGAGGTCATGGTATATATATGTATATAATGAATGAATGATACTAAGACACTCTGAGTCTATCGGAGTGATGTAAGGTCATTACTCCTCCGATTAACATTATGAAACTAACATCATCAACATGACTCACTTTGAAGAATCAACAAGCCATAAGATATGATCACTATCATTATATAGAAGTCAAGAACATCATCATCTAACATATCTAAGAGCAGAGCCGTTATGGATATTGTTCGTTTACGTTCATTTCATTATAATCATACCAAAAGAAGGATAGAAGGTGCCTTAACATACTTACTGCTCTCTGATGCTCTACCTATGAACCTTGGAAACATATAAGATTCATAACAATGAGGGTTGGGTCACTGTCGAGGATATAATACGACACAAATAATATCACACGGGGGGAACAACTTTGTAGAAGTAGAAGACTGGTGATACTTCTTTTTTTTTTGGAACTCACATTAAAGGAAGGAATCAAATGATATGACTTTATGTCGCTGGATATGATAGGAAAATACCTACTATTCTATGACCCGATTATGACACATTTGAAAACCATTATCTAGTCTTGTGGACCACCCTATTTTGGATAGACTGTGATCGTCTATGTCAATGTGGTTTATCTTAAAAGAAGCTATATACCCCACAAATGGTCATCTAGAAGCTTACGACATATATCCTCTTACATTACACTCTATAACCCTTAACGATCATCTGAACTCTTAACCATATGATGGCTTGTTACCATACAGTTGACATCATGTGAAAGGAGCACCTGAGCATGAATAAGAGAGTCACGATGCTTTACTTCTAAGAGCTCAAATAGGAAGGGAACATTTGATAGGACTTTATCTTGCTAAATGCAAGATGGACATATGCACTCTCTTTACTATAATCCTTATAGGGTTTTTCCCAAGCTTGTAATCTAACTCCATATGTTGTCTTTTCCTCAAGAAGGCTATAACGTTTATATCAACTTAGTTCACCTCATGTGACAATCTCTAAACCATTAACGATCACATAAAAGCTATAATATGATTCATCTTAAGTAGTAATCTATCATCCATTAGTGATACTCTGGAAGCCAACACTTAATATTTCTTAAGTAAGATACTACAATCCGTTAATGGTAATTTGGATATTACTGATATCATTCATCTTAGTTAACGAACTATAATCCATCAACAATAATATAGAACTCATCCACATAATTCATCTTCATTAGGACCTATAAACCATCGATAAACATCTGAAACTACTTACGTGATTCATCTTACCTTATGCTCTACACCCCCCACAACATTTACTTAGACATTAGCCGTGAGTTATCATCTACATTAGGCAACATGGTGTAGTCCCGTACCTATCATACCTTAACCTTAGATCTATGATCCTCCAACTATTATCTGCGAGTCGTATTATAGTCATTCTAAACATAGTTATCCTAGACAACCTAATGTAACTTCTTCGTTTATACTTATAGGCTATCACCTTCATTAACAAGTAAGGTTCCCATCTCATTGTAAAATAGTAGTCATGAACTAGAAAATACTTTTCACTTGTTGCTACTGATCACTAGAACATACAACAACTATCAACATACAAAGCTCCCCTTTTGTCATCAACTAGTCGTCACACTAAGGGAGTTCTTTTGAAGGTGCCACTATAGTTCATACTTACTCTATCGTAGGAAAACATGGCTACTAATACACTTATGAAACTCAACTTGTTGGGGAAATACCAATTAGGACATCTATGAAGATATTAAACATATGAGCGGAGCAACTCTTACTAACCATCGCTATGTTATCGGGAGTCTCACGAGGGAGCCATTGTGTCTCGTATACACTTTCTACGAAGAGTACCGACTTCTAATAGATATATGATACTCGTATTACATAGGCAACACCAAATAGGGAGTACATGAAACCGTTAAATGCATACGTAGAGCACGTCTAGAATTCTATTTTAGAATCATACTCTATAGGATACTAGTGTAGTCCCACCTAAAGGGAAATTATGTCCTCTTTACGATAGCTCGTAACTTAATTTATGAGACAAATACGCTTGAGTAACTACTACATGTGAGCACATAACATCTCTCTCATTTCACTGTGTGCTAGGAACGTCATCATACTTAAGGGGAATTCCAGTCCCACCATAGCAACTGGGAACTCGAGTCTCGGGAGTAAATGCTTGAATAACAACTGATTCTAGACACATAGCTTTACTTAAGACATTCATGACACTTGCAACATGGAACTACTAAACTTGGATGCTCTAAATTTCATGGTTTACATAAGATGCAAATGTCTTATATCGTGTCTTAGTGGCGAGTTAAGAAAATAGTCTTACTTACCTTTAACTTCTGCCCTCGTATACCAATGAAGAACTCATCCTCCTTTTACCATCAACTACAATAAGGAACAATACTACTGTTAACAACCAGAAACATAAGAACTAACCGACTAATGACAAACGAAGCTATACAAGCTTCTATAACATATATCTTCACCTAGCTTCCTTCCAATCCTTGAAACTTCAAAAATCAACATATAAACATATACATAAATATCTCCAGCCCCTTCATATAACAAAACAAACCAACTTTACCACCAAACCAGTCCTAACACACTATACAGCACAATCAACACTTCAATCACATTATCTAGTCATTCAACTTGAAACTTGTATCTTCTAAGCATATTTAAATCATCAAATTAACTTATATACAACATGATAATACTTCCAACACCTACACACACCAAAACAATCCCAATATGATATACCACACAGCCAGTAACTCAACTACATCAATCAATCTCAACTTACAAACTAGCTAATGAGCGACAAACTCATTTTATGACAAATCGGACAGCATCTCCCTTATTTCTTTTACTTTCCTCAAGTACAAAACAACAACAGTCAATAACTACATCTCCATCAGCTTTATAGAATCAAATTGGCTCCATCATACTACATGACATGTCCAGTAACTCTCCTGCAATATCCAACCACCAACTTGTAACAACTCAACACATCTAGAGCTTAAAGTAAGTCATACACATGGAGGAAGGGAGAAATCTTACCTTTCTATCCAATTCCTTAATTTTTTTAAACTCGCTACCCTTTAACTTTCCCCAAATAACTAGAATAGGAATGACAAATCAACACAAATATTACGTGACAGCGGGGAAGATAACCCAAGCTTTAGACTTGATCTTCATACCTTAACCTTGGAGGAGAGGGCTGATTTTATAGACTGTTTGGTTTAGAAAACATTTTGAGAGCTTAGGAGAGAAGATAAATCATATGGAAATCCTTTCACACTATGGGAGAGGGAATAAACTTGAGGTTTTTCTACTTAGAACCCTAAGAGAAAGAAAGAAATGGATGGTTGTGCTGGGAGAGAGAGAGAGAGAGGAGTTTTTGAGTGTATTTTCTTATGAGGATATGGATAAATGACTAGATTTTGGTCCAAAAACACCCTTGTGGCCCACCTCACTTTTACTACTAATGGGCCTCACTTTATCATTTTAGATTGGGCCACTTATGCACTTTAATTTGGGCCTCTCATTGCCCTTTTAATTTAGGCCTGTTATTTCAAGTAGGTGGGTCACCTACTTGTCACATACTTGAGCAACTAGTTTACTAATTAGCTCTAAACACATGTGTCATCCTCATTTAATAAGTAGGACGTTAAATAAGTAGGAAGTGCAAGAAAATAGGATGTGCGAGCAAGTAGGACGTGTGAGAAAGTATATGAAGCACATAGGACGTCTAAGAAAGTAGGTGAAACACAAAGGTGAAACTAGTAGGTCGTCTACCTTTGTCCGACATCTTATTCGTTTATGAATCTAATTTACTTTAACTAGGCTTAACATAATACATTCAATTGGACACTATAACCTCATTCTTCCATATTCAAGTAACATCGTTGAATTCAACATATTCTTAGACATGATGAGAAGTACAGGGTGTTATAGTTGGTTACCATATCCTTGATTGCCACCCCAAGAGAAATTTGGATGATTCTTCCACGACGGGTTGTACGAGTTGCCATATATGTTCTGATTAGCTGGACCAATGGCAGCATTGCCCATGAAAAAGACAGACTCTAGATTTACTGGACATATATAATTAGTATGCCCTTCACTGCATACCTCACAAAACACATGGGTTTGATGCACTGCTTGCACCTAAGATTGAGTCTTTCCCATGACGAAGTCCTTGAATTCCTTATGCATAGCCTCAATCAGAGTTGTCATGCATGTGTACATATCTTCCTCTAGTGCTCTCAGATTCTTCTTAGTAACATTATCACGGTGATCACACTTTCAGTCGGAGCTGCTCTGAGAGAACCTGTTCAATACGACGAACAACTCATTATAGCTCAGGTCAAAAGCTTGCCCTCCAATTGTAGTGTCTAGCAACACTTTTTTATGGTGATCCAGACTCTCAACAAAGGTGTGTGCCAGAACTTCATTCAATTGATGATGATGGGGGCAATTTTTGAGCAATACTTTAAACCTCTCCCATGCCTAATATAACCCTTCTCTAGGTTTCTGCCTAAAAGACATGATTTCCCTCCTGAGTCTCACTATCTTTCTATATGGAAAGAACTTAGTCAAATAATTTCCTTGCTAGATCAACCCAGGAGGTTATGGAATTCGTTAGTTCTTCCTGCAACCACTTCTTGGCATCTCCAAGTAGAGAGAATGGGGATAATGTCAACCTCACATAGTCAGCAGTGACTCTGGTGGTCACGTAAGTATCTATAATCTATAAGAAGGTTTGAATATCTCATTAAGGGTCCTCATATGGCAAACTAGTGAACCACCCGCTGGAGTAAAACAACTGAATCATGGGATGCTTCAATTCAAAGTGTCCTTCGATGGTGGGTTTGACAATGCTCGAAGTAACATTACCTACGAGATGTATTGCCACCTCTCAAACTATCGCTGATGGTGCGGTAGCTGCCATTACTTCAGGTACCACAGTAATAGCTTCTTGATTTTCCCAAAAATTAACTTCCCTCCTACGCTGGTGGAAATACCATTCAGGTTCACGGTGGAAGTCAACAAGATTATTTTGACTGGAAGACCTTCGCATTCGATTGTACTACCTGCGTTCAAATAACAACTAAGACCAAGACGTTAATACTTGGATAACTAAAGAAGTAATAGATTATTCTAAAAAAATATTAATTTCTAAGTCCCCGAAAACAACGCTAAAAACTTGTTTCTCCCAAACGCACATGCAAGTATACATGGTCGTCAAGTAATATAATGACTTGTGAAAGTCGGATATTGATCCCACAGGGACTTATGATCAACAATTATAAAAGAATTCACTATCACTACTAATTATGCAAGTATTAAACAGGATGTTTGTTTTGTTTTATGACTAATGCAAAAAGTAAATAATTAACTAATTTATGCTAACAATTTACTAGGAACGTTCGCTGAGGTTTGAATTTATCACTAGGAGAAAAGTATTCTAGGGTCGTTGTTGGTTCACCCTATTGAGATGTCTAACACCCTAGATAAATTATTCATGATTGTTAATTAACCGGATTATTAATTTCATAGTATTCTCCCGAACCACTACTCACTGATTCAAAACAGTTAGCTATATTCCTATGGAATGGACTTGTCAAGAACGAAATTCGTCCATGGTATTTTATTGAATGTGGTGTATAGGTATATTCCTATCCTAGCCACAAATGTTAGCCCACCTATAGGGAAAATCAGATCACACTCTCTATACTTCTCTAATCTAATAACGTCTTTCTCAAGTACGTATATTAAGTAGTAAATAGAACTCGACCATTGTGCAGGAAATCAAGCAATTAAGAACGGAAGAGAAGAAACAATTGCATATGAATAATAGAATTATAGAATTTAGCTACTGATAATCGGATTAAGAACACAAGAATTCATGATGAATTTAGGGTTTAATGGAGAAACGAAAATAAGAAATAAAAGTGCAAAAAGTACAACTTACAAGTCTCCCAAAAATAATCAGCGTTCGTCTAAAAAAACACCCAAAAGGGTCTATTTATAGTCTAGGGTAAAACTTAAAATAAGTAAACCAATTCCTAACCAAAATAGTAAAACCACAGTGCCTCGTGTGATGCACCCGCGACGCACATGCATCGCGGGTGTGTCTGTAGACTTAACAAAATCCAAACTCCAGAGAGGCAACACTCCTGCGATGCATGTTCATCGCACCTGGTTGTTCTCAGATATCATACTAGATCCAGAAAGGTGATTTACGTGCCTTTGTCCTGCGACGCAGATGCATAGCAACTGGTCCTGTCATGCTAGTTCTTCCAATCATCAGAGAGATGGTATTCTTGCCTTGTGCATGCAGCGCACAAGCATAGAACAAGCCCTTCAGTGATCCATTTTCTTCACTAACTTCTGTGTAATCTTTCCGTGGTCCAGCCTTTGCACATTTTCATCCAAGGCCCACCAAAATTGCTCTATTTTATATCAGTTGTTCACATTGTACCTAGATACACATATAACATCAACATAAGCTAGAATATAATGATTCCATCATAAAATAGGTGATTAAAGTACTAAGGTAGGAGGTAAGGTGACACTAAATATTAGATATTTGTGCCAAATGTCAGGCTCTCCAATATTTCTCTTCAAGTGCTTTCATAGCTTCATTCTCCACGAACTTGGCTTGAAAAGCATGAAAGTCTTTGACTTGACTTCTAGTATAAGACCTTGATAAAAGTTGAGCACTTGAGCCATCTGATATCGTATCATGGAGCTAGACAGAACAAGAAGCGCCAGAAGGCATCACAAGAAATCTCTCCACAATTTCATTTTGTGGAGACGAATAAAGAGATTTGTTGCCCAAAACGTCTCCATGAGTATAAACCATAGAAATAGTGTTCCTTTCCCATTCTTTCTATTTTGGACTAAATGTATTTAAGGCCTAGTTTAGGGGTACTTTATATTTGCCTTAGTATTTCCTATACCTAGTATAAATAGTCTTGTTTTCTCTTTGGAAAGGGTTGATTTTGACAAATGATGAGATATTATCTTAGATTGTGGAGCACTTTTTTTAGATTAGATTAGTGTTAGCTTAATTTTCTTCTACAATCTCTTTTGAATTACACCATATCTAGGTGATTCATGTATGAGTGTTTCATCTCCCTTTTATGTATTATTTCTTTACTCGAATGTTGTTTTAATTAGTGTCATGAGCTTCTGTTGATTATTCTTGATGTTAATTCTTTGCATCTTTACTATTTGATTCATCCCTTATTTGTTACCTATATACATTGGGTAATGATTATTACTAACTCATCTATGTGTTCATTTAGTTCTTAGTTGGGTTTTTGATAGTTCTAGCCCTAGTTGCTATTTCGCATATCTTTATTTGTATTCTATCAATTTTCGATAGTGTTCTTAGGATTGATTCTTTTAATATAACATGTTCTTTAAATCTTTCTGGATTGACAGTTATTAATGAAGTTTAACATCTATTTAAAATATATTTTCAATACGAAACAAGCTTGTTATGTTGAATCTGTTCTTGTATTTTTTTCCACCTTCACACATCCTGAGTACTGTTTTCCCCCAACTTTTAATAATTCTAGTATGGCCCCTCCATTTCCTTAATCGACCCCTAACCATGTGTTAAAATAAAAGAAATAAAAACAAAAATAAATCTCTCTCTCTTTGTTCAAGGGCCTATGGGAATAGATCATAGCGGCATACAACACTACTAAAAATAATGAAAATCAATCAAAAAAACTTACCTCATGAGGTCAAAAAATTAACCTAAAAACTTACCTCAAGCGCATGTCGCAAAAGTCCCAACCGGTTTTTGAAAGCGAGTCACAAAAAACCAACCTCATGAGGTCGATTGTTTTAAGAAAAAAGTTATACAATTATAAAATGCACCATCCGGGAATCAAACCCCCGTCTTGACAAGGGTAGAATACATTTCTACCACTATACCATAGTTGTTGTTGATTTAATACTTTGATTTTTTTATTAATACTCTTCAAATTCATGTTTTCGACAAAAATACTGACATCTACTGACCTCGTAAGGTCAGTATATTTAAAATAAATATTTTAAATTTGATTTTTTGACCACATCAGGTCGCATTACTTAATTTCTTTTTTTAATTTTGTTCATACAGATAACGACCTCACAAGGTCTCTAAATTTTCGCAGAATATATTTTCCACCTCATGAGGTCGGTATTTGTTTTTGCATGAATTTTATTATTAACTAACAGACCTCGTAAAGTCGGTATATAAAAGAAGTTATTCTTTTTTTAATTTGGTTTTTCGACCTCATGAGGTTGCATTACTCAATTTTAGTTTTAATTTTTTTTAAATAGATACCGACCTCATGAGGCGGCTATATTTTTGCAGAATATATTTGCGACCTCATGAGGTCTGCATTTGTTTTTCTCAAAATTTTATTATGAACTCACTGACCTCATGAGGTCGGTTTTTATAATAAAAATAAATTAAAAGGAGGTCCAAACCGACCTCATGTGGTCTCTTTTTTGACCTCTTTTGAGATGATTTTCACTATTTTTTAGTAGTGCAAATAGGCCGAGACATGTAGGCACACAACACATAAGTCTTCTTGGCTCAATTTTCTCAAGTAAGACATCAACTAAGGTTTACTTAAGAATAATAAGGCATAAATATTGTTATATTAATGAAAAATATACCATGTATACACAAATTGTATTCACGGAATCCAAAACAAATAAGTTACAAAAATTGTAATCAAAGTTGTACACAAACTTAACATAGTTGTAGAATTTTTGTACAAGTATAATTAGGATTTTAGAAGTATAGTAGGAATATGATTTTCCATATTTGGAAATTGTAAATTGTATATATACATCTTCATTAATGAAAATAATCAAGGGCTTGCCCGTTTGGGTCATCCGGAGTCGTCTATTATTTCTTCTAGCACAAAAATAATTTTATTTCTTGTAAGGGTACGCGGAGTACTCCACTTTGTCCTTATTGTCTGTTAGGGAAACATGTTAAATTACCGTTTGTAGCCTCTACCACTCGTACTTTGATGTCTTTTGACATTATTCATAGTAATTTATGCACATCTCCCGTTTTAAGTATTTGGGCCATCGTTATTATGTCTTATTTTTGGATGATTATTCTAACTTTTTGTGGACCTTTACTTTATCCAAGAAGTCTCAAGTTTTTTCCACCTTCTTAAAATTTAGAGCATTCATCTGTACCCAATTCGAACGGAAAATTAAAAATATTCAATGTGATAATGGGCCGTTTCGAGAGTTTTGTGACATTAATGGCATAGCATTTCGCTTTTCTTGTCCTCATACATCCTCACAAAATGGAAAAGCCGGAAGAAAAATTCGTACCATTAATAATATTGTCCCCTTCCTTTTGGCATCATGCATTACAAATGGTTACATATCTCCTTAACATCCTCCCTAACAAAAACCTAGCATATCATTCCCCACTTAAAACTACTTTACAATAAAGATTCTTCGTATTCTCATATTAGGGTGTTTGGGTGTTTATGCTATCCTCTTATTTCATCCATTACAATTAACAAACTTCAAGTCTGTTCTACAGCTTGTGTGTTTTTGGGTTATCCATCAATCATTGTGGTTACAAGTATTTTGATTTATCCTCTAATAAAATCCTAATTAGTCGCCATGTTATTTTTTATGAAACTCAATTTCCGTTTGCTTAAGTGTGTAGTTCCGTGCCTAGTTCGTATAATTTTTTGGATGACGGGGTCTCACCATATATTATCCACCATTTATCCAAATTGTCCCGTGTTACACCTCGTAAGATTAAGATGATAATTAAGAACGTCATTAAGGAAGTAAGATTCGGATATTGAATATAAGGAACACTAACATATGTTAATACGGGAAATTAATGTATAAACGGATGTTATCCCGGAATAGTTTTTCTTTAGTGCTATACATGTGACGACGAGAATTAATCCTAGTAGTTGAATTTATTCCAATGGAGTTATGGAATAGCATTGTATTATAAAATTATGACATTGAGGATACGAGGCTTTATGAAATTCTCGGGAATTAAAAGAGGTGGGTTTAAGATTTATTAATTGAAGAACTTGGGGGCCAAAGTGCAATATTAAAAATCCAGATTTTTTTTAATTAACCTACATTCTTTCATCTTCTTCATTCAAAACTTAAAACAAACTCTCCTCTCCTCTCCTCCCCCATACCCCAGCCGAGAACCCCCCAACCCCATAGCCAAATTTGAGGTTTTTATCTTCTCTTCCTAGACTACATTTTTCACCAAAAATTAGAAGCAAAACAACACCAAAAATAGTGGCAAAAATAACCACTGCTGGCCGAGACTCTAGCCCAGAAATTTCGAGATTTTTGGATTAAATTTTGGAAGAAAAACGTGTACGGATGATGGCTTAACATTGTAGAACACTTGCATGTCAATTGGAGTTGAAGAAGTGAACAAAAAAAAGGAGAAAATTACAAAACAGTGGGGATTTTCGGACAAGCAGTGTTCAGAAAATTGTAGACTGTTTTGGGACGAATTTGAGGTATAAAATTCTTCTTTCTACGATATAATTGGAATGCATGTTGTTAGAATTAAGGTAATGAATTTGTGTTAAGGAAAAATTGGAATTTAAGCGTTGCATGTGACAATTTTGGGCTAGTTGCCGATTTCGGACAGATTTTGGTGTTATTGGATTCGTTGGTTATTGTTGTTATTGCAGCGTTATGCTGCCAGATTTCAGACTCATTAAGTGTGAATTGGATTATGTGTGACAGGTTAGTATAATGACGTCATTAGGGCGGTTAGTCGCGGCCCATCGGGTCGGGTCGTGACAAAAGTGGTATCAAAGCAGTTAGTCCTCGGAATGTCTACATACCGTGTTTAGTAGAGTCTTGCGTATGAGTATGTTGTGCACCATACTTATACGCAGGAGGCTGCAGGGCATTTAGGATTGGTTTCTATTCTTTCATCTCTTAGATCGTGCAATAGAGCTATGTTATTAGGATAATCCCTTTCTGATGACTTACTATGTTTACAGCTAGGCCTCCGAAGAAGGCGATAGCAGCCCAGAAGGGCAAGCCTACAGCAGGAGATACTAGTTGGATTCAGAGAGTTACCAGGTCCCGTACTCAGTCAATGCCGGAGACTGTGCCCGAGTCGACGAGCTCTGCTTCATCGCCACCACCAGATGCTCCAGTTCAGGGGGCAACATCACCAGTTTCCGAGGCCCCAGAGCCATGAGAGATCCAGTTCAGCTGCTGACTAGATTGGTGGCAGGGCAGAACCGCAGACAGGGACCAGGAGTCGACCCTAGGTCTGACAGTTTAAGGGTTCGTGATTTCTTGAGTTGTAACCCTCCAGAGTTTTTCGGGTCTCAGGCCGAGGAAGACCCGCAAGAGTTTATCCGGCAGATGCAGCATACCTTGAGGGTAACCAAGGCTTCGGAGACTGAGTCTATGGAGTTGGCTTCGTATAGGATGCGGGATATAGCTACAAACTGGTATGAGTCTTGGGAGTTGTCCAGGGGAGAGGATGTTCCTCCAGCTACATGGGATGAGTTTACAGAGGCCTTCCTTGGTCACTTCTTGCCTCCAGAGATGAGAAGAGCTAGAGTGGACCGATTCTTACAGATGAGGCAGAGTGGCAGGACCATTCGTGTGTATAGCCTGGAGTTTGATTCATTGGCCAGATACACACCCACTATTGTAGCAGATATGGCAGACAGGGTGCATCGCTTTGTGATGGGGCTGTACCATTATCTGATCGCTGGTTGTATGGCGGTGGCTCTTCAGCCGGGTATAGATATTGCTCCTATCCAGGCATACGCACAGGGGGTTGAGGACCGATATAGAGGGCGACAGCCAGACAGAGGTCATGACAGGGACCAGCATAAGAGTGCTAGGTCGGCAGCTTATTCCGGTGAGTCTCGAGGCGACAGTTCCAGCAGCAGGTCAGATATTCATCTCAGCCAGCACAGAGTGCTCCTCTACAGTCTACGGGCAGGAGGTTCGACCATCCCGGGTATTCAAGAGCCGGCCAGAGCTTCAGGGCTTCGGGTTCCCAGCAAAATAGGGGCTCTAGTCAGTTGAGGCCACCTTATCCTCGGTGCTCTCAGTGTGGTAAGTTTCATATTGGGGAATGCCATTCGACCACAGGTGCTTGCTTCTCTTGCGGCCGTCAGGGCCATATGATGAAAGAGTGTCCCAATATGGGTGGTTCAGGTGGGATGGCTCGGCCTACGGGGTCGGGTGTTGGTTCATCATCATCTATAGCTATACGTTCCACCGGGCAGGGTATTCAGACACCAGCAGGCCGTGGCAGAGGCTATGGCAGAGGTCGTGGCAGAGTTTCTAGTTCCGATGGTCCTTCGAACCGCATGTATGCTTTGGCCAGTAGACGTGATCAGGAGGCGTCACCAGATGTTGTTACAGGTATACTATCGGTCTTTTTCTGTAATGTATATGCTTTGATAGATCCAGGTTCCACCTTGTCCTACATATCCCCTCTTGTTGCTAATAGAATAGGGATAGAACCTGAGCCGATAGAACCATTCGTGGTAGCTACACCGGTAGGAGATTCAGTTATAGCTGAGCGTGTGTATAAAAATAATTCGGTGGTGATATATAGTCGTCATACCTTAGCAGATTTGATAGAGTTGGATATGGCTGACTTTGATGTCATTATGGGCATGGATTGGTTGGCTTCTTGTTTTGCCAACGTTGATTGTAGAGAGAAGTTGGTTCGATTTCAGTTCCCAGGCGAGCCAGTTATAGAATGAAAAGGGAATGCAGCATCGCCGAGGGGTAAGTTTATTTCATACCTCAAGGCAAGGAAGATGGTCAGAAAAGGTTGTATCTATTATTTGGTTCGGGTGCATGATATAGAAGCGGAGGTACCGGCTCTTCAGTCAGTCCCGGTAGTTAGTGAGTTTGCGGATGTATTCCCAGATGATCTTCCAGGTCTTCCTCCAGAGCGGGAGATAGATTTCAGTGTAGATGTATTGCCAGGTACCCAACCTATATCCATTCCTCCTTATAGAATGGCACCTGCAGAGCTGAAGGAGTTGAAGGAGCAGCTGAGAGACTTATTAGAGAAAGGCTTTATTAGGCCAGTACATCTCCATGGGGAGCACCAGTGTTATTTGTGAGAAAGAAAGATGGTTCGCTACGGATATGTATTGATTATAGGCAGCTGAACAAAGTAACCATCAAGAACAGGTACCCCTTCCCAGGATTGACGATTTATTTGACCAGTTGCAGAGTGCTAAGTGCTTTTCAAAGATAGACTTGCGGTCAGGTTATATTCAGGTGAGGGTAAAGGAGACAGATATTCCAAAGACAGCATTCAGAACCCGATATGGATATTATGAGTTTAGGGTGATGTCTTTTGGACTGACCAACGCTCCAGTAGTGTTTATGGATTTGATGAACCGGGTATTCAGGCCGTTCTTAGACATGTTCGTCATTGTATTCATTGATGATATCCTGGTTTATTCCCGTTCAGAGCAGGAGCATGCAGACCATTTGAGGACGGTACTTAGGGTCCTCCAGCACTAGCAGTTGTGTGCCAAGTTTTCCAAGTGTGAGTTCTGGTTGACTTCGGTGGCATTCTTGGGGCATATTATGTGGGCTGATGGTATTCGGGTGGATACATAGAAGATTGAGGCGGTGAAGACTTGGCCCAGACCTACGACACCTACTGAGGTACGCAGTTTTCTGGGGCTAGCACGGTATTACAGAAGGTTTGTGGAGAAGTTTTCTTCGATCTCAGCGCCTTTGACTAGGCTAACCCAGAAGGCAGCTAAGTTTCAGTGGATGGATTCTTGTGAGCATAGTTTCCAGTTGTTGAAGGATAAGTTGACTACGGCTCCAGTTCTGACTCTTCCCGAGGGACCGGATGGTTATGTCATCTATTGTGATGCTTCAGGTATTGGGCTAGGTTGTGTGTTGATGCAGCATGGCAAATTTATAGTTTATGCCTCCCGACAGCTCAGGAAGCATGAAAAGAATTATCCTACTCATGATTTGGAGCTAGCAGCGGTGATTCATGCCCTGAAGATTTGGAGACATTATTTGTATGGGATTCATGTTGATATTTATACGGATCACAAGAGTCTCCAATATATCTTTAAGCAGAAGGAGTTGAACCTACGGCAGAGGCGGTGGTTAGAGTTGCTAAAGGACTATGATGTTGATATCTTGTACCACCCGGGGAAAGCCAATGTTGTGGTAGATGCTCTTAGCCGTAGATCCATGGGTAGCTTGACGGATGTGCAGTCAGACAGAAGGGAGATGGTTCGTGAGATACATAAGCTAGCTAGTCTTGGAGTCTGGTTGGCGGATTCGAGTGATAGCGGGGTTCTTATTCGGGATGTTGCTGAGTCCTCTATCATGGAAGAGGTAAAGAAACGTCAGTATGAGGATCCTGTTCTGGCCCGGTATAGAGATGCAACTCTCCGAAAGGGAAAGACTTTATTTGAGGTTACACCTGATGATGTGCTGAGGTATGAGGGTAGATTATGTGTACCTAATGTTGCAGGGCTACGATAGCAAGTTATGGGAGAGGCACATAATGTCCGTTATTCCATTCACCCAGGGTCGAAGAAGATGTACCATGACCTTAGATGCTTGTATTGGTGGGATGGCATGAAAAGAGACATCGCAGAATTTGTTGCCCAGTGCCCGAATTGTCAGAAGGTTAAGGTTGAGCATCAGAAGCCTAGTGGATTATTACAGGAGATTGAGATCCCGACTTAGAAGTGGGAAGTGATCAATATGGACTTCATTACAGGCTTACCTCGCACTCAGCGGAAGTGTGATTCCATATGGGTTATCGTGGATAGGCTGACGAAATCAACCCATTTTCTTCCAGTTAGGACTACTTACTCAGCTGAAGACTATGCTAGGCTGTACATCAGGGAGATAGTGAGACTGCATAGGGTTCCCACATCTATTATATCAGACCGAGGAGCTCAGTTTACAGCTAACTTCTGGAGATCATTCCAGAAGGGATTGGGGACACAAGTGAGTCTCAGCACAGTATTTCACCCTCAGACGGACGGGCAGGCAGAGCGTACTATCCAGACATTAGAGGATATGCTGGGGCCTATTTTAATGACTTCCAGAGGTAGTTGGGATGACCATTTACCACTCATTGAGTTTGCTTATAACAACAGCTACCATTCTAGCATCCAGATGGCACCGTATGAGGCTTTATATGGGAGGAAGTGCAGGTCACCTATTGGTTGGTTTGATGTAGGTGAGACTAAGTTGATCGGCCCAGACATGGTTCAGCAAGCTGTTGATAAGGTGAAACTCATTCAGGAGAGGTTATTAGCAGCACAGAGTCGACAGAAGTCATATGCTGATAATCAACGTCGACACTTAGAGTTTCAGGTTGATGATTGGGTGTTCCTAAAGGTGTCACCCATGAAATGTGTGATGAGTTTTGGCAAGAAAGGGAAGCTTAGCCCAAGGTACATCGGGTCTTACCAGGTCATTCGTAGGATAGCCAAGGTTGCCTATGAGTTGGATCTACCATCTGAATTGGAGGCGGTACATCCAGTCTTCCATGTATCTATGATGCGTAAGTGTATTGGTGATCCTTCCAGAGTCTTCCCAGTAGATGATGTCCAGGTAACAGAGGAGATGTCTTATGAGGAAAATCCCATAGCCATACTTGATCGCCAGGTCAGGAGATTACGGACGAAGGATGTGGCTTCCGTCAAGTTGTTGTGGCGAAAAAACAATAGGGAGGAAATGACTTCGGAGGCAGAAGATGAAATGAAGAAGAAATATCCTTGTTCCCTATGACTCTAGGTAATGTAATTTAACTCCTTATTTGATTCTGGTAATTGGGAATTGTATATGAGTGATATATTGTGGCCCTGTGTGGCATCTGTTGGTTTGCTGAATATAGGCAGATAGACATAGTTATAAAGGAGACTCTGCCGAAATTTTTCTAGCATAAGACTTATTATGAACATTCGAGGATGAATGTTTCTGAGGGGGGAAGAATGTTACACCTCGTAAGATTAAGACGTAATTAAGAACGTCATTAAGGAAGTAAGATTCGGATATTAAATATAAGGAACACTTACATATGTTAATACGGGATATTAGTGTATAAACGGATGTTATCCCGGAATAGTTTTTCTTTAGTGCTATACATGTGACGACGAGAATTAATCCTAGTAGTTGAATTTATTTCAATGGAGTTATGGAATAACATTGTATTATACAATGGAGTTATGGAATAACATTGTATTATAAAATTATGACATTGAGGATACGAGGCTTTATGAAATTCTCGGGAATTAAAAGAGGTGGGTTTAAGATTTATTAATTGAAGAACTTGGGGGCCAAAGTGCAATATTAAAAATCCAGATTTTTTTTAATTAACCTACATTCTTTCATCTTCTTCATTCAAAACTTAAAACAAACTCTCCTCTCCTCTCCTCCCCCATACCCCAGCCGAGAACCCCCCAACCCCATAGCCAAATTTGAGGTTTTTATCTTCTCTTCCTAGATATTATTTTTCACCAAAAATTAGAAGCAAAACAACACCAAAAACAGTGGCAAAAACAACCACTGCTGGCCGAGACTCTAGCCCAGAAATTTCGAGATTTTTGGATGAAATTTTGGAAGAAAAACATGTAGGGATGATGGCTTAACATTGTAGAACACTTGCATGTCAATTGGAGTTGAAAAAGTGAACAAAAAAAGGAGAAAAATTACAAAACAGTGGGGATTTTCGGACAAGCAGTGGGCAGAAAATTGTAGACTGTTTTGGGACGAATTTGAGGTATAAAATTCTTCTTTCTACGATATAATTGGAATACATGTTGTTAGAATTAAGGTAATGAATTTGTGTTAAGGAAAAATTGGAATTTAAGCGTTGCATGTGACAATTTTGGGCTAGTTGTCGATTTGGGACAGATTTTGGTGTTATTGGATTCGTTGGTTATTGTTGTTATTATTGTCACTAATTGCATGATGAAATTGAAAGGAAACATTGATATTTAGTAGGAATTAGTTATATGGAAGTATTGAAATACGAAATTGGATTTTAGGAATTAAGATAAGAGTTATGCAATTATGACATGTTATGGCCAAGAACTTGCATGAAATTGTTGGACATGTTGTGATGTATATGGAATGTTTTAGGGACTGTTTTGTGGTGTTATAATGCTGAAAATTTAGTTACCATTAGGCATGTTTAGGTGTGGTAATTGCTAATGTAAGTCCTAAAGGAATAAGGGTGTAGAAAGGCGTAGAAAGGCTTCACATTCTACCCTCGTTGTTGTTGGAACATGGACTATTTTGTGGGCTATTTTTAATGTGGATTAAGAGGCTAAATTTGCATGAGAAGTGGGTGTGTAAATTCCTTTTATTGTTGTTTTGGTTGTGCCCTTAATTGGTGCTTCGTTATTGATGTTATTAGCCTCGTTTGGAAGTTGTGGAAACATATATAAACGGGGGAAGTGCTGCCCGAATTTTTATAGAATAAGAAGTCGTTATTCGATATAAAGTATGCTAGTAACCATAGAGTTAACGAACGTATTACCATTATTATAGGTTGAAGTTCTATAACGAGGCATAGTCTAATATTGGGTGGATTAGTTCGTCTAAAAGGTACGTGGGTTGAAGTTCTATAACGAGGCATAGTCTAATATTGGGTGGATTAGTTCGTCTAAAAGGTACGTGAAACCCTTACTTCTTTCTTTTGGCATGATTTAATGAAAGTACGGCGGACATACTTGATTCTTATACAGTTTAATTCCTAAAGAGGATTGTTATGAGAAGTGCCTATGATTTTTCAGCAAAGAGTTTATTATGACATTATTAATGATTTTATTGAGAGACAAATGGTAATTTTTACTTGCATATGGTTACTCATGATATTTACTCGTGCTAAGTGTTACTACTTCACCTCACCGAGTCCCGGGCCGGGTTACGTTCGTGTACAGCCTTGCATTTTTCACCGAGACCCTCACTAGAGGGCCGGGTTACGTAGGATGGATCCATAGATGAGATATGACTTTACCGAGTCCCAGCATGGGTCGGGTTACGATATGACTTCACCGAGTCCCAGTATGGGCCGGGTTATGATATGATTCCACCGAGTCCCGCACTAGTGGGCCGGGTTACGTTACATATATATATATATATCTATATATATATATCTATATATATATATATTATATGGACAGGCACTCATGTTTTCTTGACTTGACTCTCATTTTTATAAGGTACGCCTGACTTTTATTATTTATGGCACAGTTGGATTTGGATCCTGATTTTTATACTGATCTCCTGTTTTCTGTTCGCCACTTATGACCTCTTTTACAGCATTTCATATTTTACATACTCAGTACATTATTTCGTACTGACCCCCCTTTCCTCGGGGGGCTGCGTTTCATGCCCGCAGGTACAGGTTTTCAGTTTGGTGAACCTCAAGCCTAGGTTCCTACTCAGCAGGTTGGGAAGCTCCTTTGATTCAGAGCTTTGTCATTTTGGGTACAGAACCCTATTATTTTGACTTTTGTATATTTAGGGGCACGACGGGGCCCTGTCCCGTCATATGTCGTTATCCTTCTTGTAGAGGTCTGTAGACAGTTGTGGGTTGTACTTATGTAAAGGTCATAACTCTGTTTTGGTCAGTCATGCTATTGTACTTATGTAAGGGTCATAACTCTGTTTTGGTCAGTCATGCTATTGTACTTATGTAAGGGTCATAACTTTGTTTTGGTCAGTCATGCTATTGTACTCTGTGTTGGGGTGTCCCCGTGTATATATGCCATTATATAGTGGAAGCCTTGTCGGCTTGCCTGTTGTATTGTATTGGCTAGTTGTGACTCCTCAGGAGGCAGGTACATTCGGGGGTAAAGGCAGCCTTGTCGGCTTGCCTACCCTGGCATATGTTGTTATTGCAGCGTTATGCTGCCGAATTTCAGACTCATAAAGTGTGAATTGGATTATGTGTGATAGGTTAGTATAATGACGTTATTAGGGCGGTTAGTCGCGGCCCGTCGGGTCGGATCGTGACATCCCGTGACTAAAATTCGCCAGCAGGCCCACTGCCTGCTGGCCACAAATTCCCATCCCTATTGGTCCAGTCCGTCAATGCATAAACAACCTATACAGGGGGCCTATATTATGGCCCGGTACCGATTTCGGTACTGTTTCCAAGCCCCAAACCACTTCTGTTTCTGCATAGGTACCAGTTTCAGGTCTAGTTTTTGGACCAGCAGGCCCAATGCCTGCTGGCCAGTCCGTCACTAACCTGCCTATTGCCCAAAATCCACCCGATTCTATCTCGAGTCAAGGGCCCGTTACTCTTAGCGAAAGGGGTATTTTTAAACCAAAATGATATTTTAATCTCAATTCTAATGTCCTTAAATCCCCACTACCACGTAATAGTGTGTCTGCCCAACAAGATCCGAATTCGAAATTGGCTATAAATGATTAATATAATGCTCTTATTGAAAATAAGACGTGAGAGTTAGTTCTCCGTCCGTTTGGTGTTAATATTCTGACGGTTCTTTTGAGAGACATAAGACTCGTCTTGTAGGTGATGGTAAAACTCAACATGTTGGCGTGGATTGTGGTGAGACGTTTAGTCCGGTGGTCAAACCGGCTACCATTCGCACTGTTCTCAGTTTGTCTCTCTCAAAAGCATGGCTCATTCATCAGTTGGATGTGAAGAATGCTTTTTTACACGGTGATATTAAGGAGACAGTATACATGAATCATTCCTTGGGTTTTAGAGACCCCAATTATCCTCAGCATGTATGTTTTCTGAAGAAGTCATTGTATGGGCTTAAGCAAGCTCCACGATCTTGGTACAAAAGGTTTGCAGATTATGTATCTACTATTGGGTTTTCTCACAGCAGGTCTGATCATTCTCTATTCATATATTGTCGTGGTACTTCTCTGGCATACATTTTATTGTATGTGGATGATATTATATTGACTGCTTCTTCTGATAATCTGCGCAAGTCTATCATGTCACTTCTTAGTTCAGAGTTTGCTATGAAAGAAGTTGTCACTCGTCATGTAGGTGGTCTATTTTTATCACAGAAGAAGTATGCGACTGAGATCATTGAGAGAGCTAGTATGTCATCTTGTAAGTCTACTTCCACTCCGGTTTATACCAAACTGAAGCTAAATGCTACGTCTGGCACACCATACGAGGATTCCCACCCACTACGTCATTCTTGTAGGGCCACTTCAGTATCTGTCTTTCACACGGCCTGATATTACTTATGTAGTTCAACATGTGTGTTTATTTATGCATGACCCACGGATTGAGCACATTCATGTGCTCAAATGCATTATACGATACATACAAGCCACACTTGATTATGGATTGCATTTATATCCATCCTCCGTCTCTACTCTCGTGTCATATACTGATGTTGATTGGGGTGGATGTCCTGATACCAGACGCTCGACATCTGATTATTGTATGTTTTTTTGTGATAACTTGGTCTCGCGATCTGCAAAATGCTAGGCTACATTATCGCGATCCAGTGCGGAGGCCGAGTATCGACGGGTAGCCAATGTGGTATCTGAATCATGTTGGATGCGTAATCTTCTATTAGAACTTCACTTTCCTATTTTGAAAAATACCTTGGTCTACTGTGATAATGTTAGCGCAGTCTATCTTTCTGGGAATCCGGTCCAACATCAGCGCCCTAAACATATCGAGATGGATATTCATTTTGTTCGCGAATAGGTAGCTCGTGGACAAGTACGCGTCTTGCATGTCCCTTTCAGGTACCAAATTGCAGACATCTTTACTAAGGGCCTTCCCTCGATTTTATTTGAAGATTTTAGGGACAGTCTCAGCGTACGATAGCCGCCCTCTATGACTACGGGGGTGTGACAAATATACGATGTATACACAAATTGTATACACGGAATCCGAAACAAATAAGTTACCGAAATTGTAATCAAAGTTGTACACAAACTTACCATAGTTGTAGAATTCTTGTACAAGTATAATTAGGATTTTAAAAGTATAATAGGAATATGACTTTTCATATTTGAAGATTATAAATTATATATATATACATCTTCATTAATAAAAATAATAAAGGAATTATTTCTTTCTTATAATTAATTATAAGTAAGAAGAATGGTATTTACCAATACCGAATGAAATGGAATGCTGACTCTGTCAAAGTAGTGAATTTTAATTTATTGCAGTACTAGATTGGTGCATTCATTAGACTCATCATCTTAGAAATTGTAGGGGTTGGCATTTTCTGATCAATTACTATATTCCGTCTCTTTTAACGTAACAACGAATCCATTTACGTGATAGCTTTTGACCACACATCATAACTATCTAAGATACATCAGTATCCACTTTTGGAAGCAATTTCTTGGAAAGCACAACAATCCATCACTTAATAGGTGATTGAAGGCTATGAGGCCGATCCAAACACCTTGAGCATTTTTTTTGTTTCATCAAACTTGTGGCGGAGAAGAAAAGAGATAACTGGGGCCCCCTCCTATCTTATTTGTAATGCTTCAAAGACAACTTTTGGATATCATTTGTAGTATGGACCTTTGCTTACTCCCCCATGACCAGTGCCCTACCAATTGAGTTTGTTGTGGGAAGTTGATAGAATAAAATACGGACATTGCAGTGGGAAGAGGTTTCCAAGTTCTGGCATTCTCAGGTTAGTCTTTTCATGGAAAGAGTATATGTAAAACTTCTGTAGCTGTGAAAGGCATTAGTTGGACTGCTAGAACAGGACATTCTCTAAGGCCATGCACAACTGTTATTCAAGCTCAACAAAGGCCAACATGGCTTCCTGGGCTTGACCCTCCACCTTATCTTGACGGAACGTAAGCTCCTTGCAATTCGATAAATGTTAGATCTTTTTTTTGTTGTTTAACCATCTAGTATTCATTGTTAATTGGCCCCACCAATTCAGATTTGTGCCCCATGGGGCCTACTACTCCCCAGCAGGAGCTTCTTCATTCTTAGCCTTGAACTCAAAGAACTGATCACCAATTTATATATTCAACCTGCTATGAGAGATACTATGAATTTTCCTACTTAGTGGCTGATGCTTTTTACTTCTTTTATAGTCTTGCTGGAGATTTTGGTTTTGATCCACTAGGACTTGGAGAGGATCCTGAGAGTTTGAGATGGTATGTACAAGCAGAACTTGTTCATGCCCGCTTCGCCATGGCTGGGGTTGCTGGAATTATTTTAACAGATGTAAGTCATTTCATACTTCTAGATTATGTTAAACTTCTAAACATATTTCTACTTAGACTTTGGGTAAGATGTCACACTTTAGCTTAACGTTTCTGGTGATTCTAAATGGATTTTGTTTTTAGTTGCTTCGTGTGACTGGAATAAGGGACTTGCCAGTGTGGTATGAAGCAGGAGCTACAAAATTTAATTTTTCCAGCACAAGAACTCTGCTCATTATTCAACTATTATTGATGGGGTAAAATGTGTAACCCGTTAAAGAAGGTTGATTCTGGACAATCTATATGCTATCTTCAGTAACTTTCTTCTATCTGATTTCTTTATTGTAGAGGTTCGTTGAAACAAAAAGGTACATGGATTTTCTTAATCCTGGCTCTCAAGCAAAACGTGGGTCCTTTTTTGGAATAGAAGCCGCACTGGAAGGCCTTGAACCATATACATATTTTCGTTTGCCAAAATGATGAAGTTCACCCTTGTTAGTGCGGATTAGGGGAAGAACGATGTAGGTGGATCTAGGACGGGTTCAACTAAACCCATTGCTTTGTGTTCAAACTACGTATCAGATACTAAATTAAGATGTATACATATAATAAGATTACATTTATTCTTAATACTCATTCTGAATGCGTAGACTTTATATTTTGGATTCGGCTCTGAGCGAGATAATGCTCCTACTAAGCATGGCTGAAAATCTTTGACATTTTGCAGGTATCCCGGTGGCCCTCTACATCCTCCTGGAATTGCGAAAGATATCAAGAATGCTAATGACTTAAAAACGTTTTGTTGCGATGCATTATTCTTTTAATGCTTTTAAGTTGTTGGAGATTTCTAAGCAATGTCTCACATTGGTGAGAAAACACTATATTATTGTGCTTATAAGAGAAAGTTCTTCCTTATGGGTTAAAATATATTTGGACATAATTAATTAATTAATTAATTCAGAAAATTATGAAAAATGCACCATTCTTAACCATTGGTTTAATATCAAGAGATACCATGAAAATGCACCATTCATAACCATTGGTTTAATCTCAAGAGGTACCATGAAAAGGCATCATCTAACTATAAATAGATTGTCATATTTCCATCAGAAAAATTCTCAATACAGTAGGAATCAAACATTCTTTTAGTGCTGATTAGACTTCTTAGTATCACTAAGACTTTCTATCCCGGTGCACTCTATGGGGTGAAATAGTCTTAAGAAGAGAGTTCGTACTCGCTTGTGAAGTCGGTTTTCTACATTTTTCTGCAATTTGTATTAACAATCTTAAGACTATTTTTGTCAAGGCTAGTATTAGGGAGATGACATCAAACTTTGTCAAACTGGACAAGTTTGATGGTGGTAATTTTCGAAGATGGCAGAAAAAGATGCACTTTATTCTCACCACATTGAACGTTGCTTATGTTTTGACTACTCCACAACCAGAAGAAAAGGAGAACGATACCATCGCAGAGACGCGCACCAGGACAAAATGGGAGAATGATGAATACATATGTCGAGGCCACATTCTGAACGAGATGATTGATGCCTTGTTCGATTATTACCAGACCGTGTCTTATGCAAAGGAACTGTGGGATCAATTGGAGGAAAGACATATGCGTGTAGATGCAACAAGTAAGAAATTTCTTGTTACCCAATTTAACAGTTATTCTATGAATGAAAAAAAAGTCATTAATGGAGCAATTCTATGAGATTGAACGCATCCTTGGAAATTTCAAACAACATAACATGAATATGGATGAATCTATTGTTGCATCTAGTATAATAGACAAACTTCCCCTAACTTGGAAGGAATTCAAACATAGCCTTAAACATAAAAAAGATGATCTTACTCTTGAGGAATTGGCTAACTATCTTCGTGTAGAAGAAGAATTTCGGAAATAAGAAAACAAAGATCAGGATATCCACATTGTGGAGGAAGGTCAATCCAGTAAGGGAAAAGGCAAGAAAAGGCAGTTCAATTCAAACAACCATAACAACAACAAGAAAAAAACTGACAAGCAATAAGAAAAAGAAGTTCTCTTGTTGAAATTGTGGTGGTCCTTACATGAAACGTGACTGCCCAAATAAGAAGGATCTTGGCAGTTCGAGTGGACAGAAGAACCGAAAGGCTGCAGATGGCAACGAAAATTTCACTGCCATAATTTCCGAAATCAATATGGTCCAAGATGACAATGATTGGTGGGTTGATTCGGGTGCTACAAGACATGTTTGCAAGGACAAGTCTCAACAACTTTTCTATATATGAGAAACAAATCTCCTGTTAGTGTTTTAGGCAAAGGAAGTGTTGTATTAGATTTTACTTCTGGAAAAATTTTAACTTTGAATGATGTTTATCATGCTCCAGAAGTTAGTAAGAATCTGATGTCTGGTAGTATTTTGAACCAATATGGGTTCACATAAGTGTATGAGGCTGGAAACTTTGTACTCTCTAAGGGTGGGGTGTTTGTAGGAAAGGGTTATTTACATTATGGTATGTTTAAATTGAACCTTGTTAACATTAATAAAGTGATGAATGCTTCTGTTTATGTCTTGGACTCTCTTGATGCTTCTTCTTTATGGCATTATCGTTTAGGAAATGTAAATTTTAGAATGTTGAAAGATATGGCTCTACAATCTCTAATTAATTCAATTGACAAGAATGCTGTAAAATATAGAACATGTATGCTCACTAAAATTACTAGATTACCATTTCCTTCTATTCAAAGCGATTCGAAATTGCTTGATTTAGTTCATAGTGATTTATGTGACATGAGTGACAATGTGACAACAGACGGGAAACATTATTTTGTTACCTTTATTGATGACTATTCCAGATTTTGTTATGTATATTTGTTACATTAAAAAAGTGAAGCACTTGAAAAATTTAAAGTGTTTAAAAGTAATGTAGAACTTCATTGTGAAACCTTTATTAAGTGTCTTAGATCGGATAGAGGTGGGGAATACTATAATCCATCATTCTTTGAATCAACTGGAATTGTGCATCAAGTTACAACACCTTCTACACCACAACAGAATGGTGTGGCCGAAAGGAAAAATAGAGTCCTAAAGGAAATGTCTGGGGTGTGGGTACCTATTATTATTCGGGTAATGTTGCCGCGTATTCCCAGACTATAGAATAGAGTCTTTCTTTCTTCTTTATCGAGGAGAATTTAAAGGAGCGTTCAACAACTCTCTTGACTATAAGGAAAGAGAGGAGTGAAAGTCATTTCCTTGACTATAAGCAAGGAAATTAGCAGAAGGCCACTCGCATTCGACCTTTCTTTCTTCCTTTGGAAATAGGGAAGTTAGAAGGGATGTCTTGGAAGGGACAATAACGAAACTCGACTTGAACAGCGCGTCCCCAGAAAAGCTTTTTTTTGAGGATCCGACAACTTATGCAGGACCTTTCCAACAGACCAGTTGTTGCTTCCACAACTAAGAAGGCTTTATTGAAAGCTTTAAAAGAGTGGGAGAAAGGATTCTGATTCCGGATACGAGAATAAGAAGAACGGAAGTACAAGAGGATAAGAAGGAGAAGAGGCGAGTACAGTGTCACTTGCTTGGCAACCTCTTTCCCAGTCAGAGATAGGAAAGAATCCAAAGTTTGCAAGGATGTTAGACACTCACAGAATGCTTAAGAACTGGCCAACAAACAAAGAGATATGATGCTCGAAGAGAGATTGGGGATACGTCCACTTGCATATCCTTGGTCCAAAATCTCTCGCCCCTCGGAACAAAGAAAAAGGGAGTGAAAGCCCGTATTCCAGCTATTTTCTTGGTTTTTTTTCTAAGTGTTAAAACGATAGATTTTGCATTTGCCAATGAATTGGATCCGCCCTGATTCGATCAATAATGGGATTCTTGGCTAGAGAAAGGTTATGTGACATGGACGCCCAGCCCAACTCGATCGGTCGGTTGGCCCACCTAACAGATGATGAGATTCTCAATCGATTTGATCGAATTTCATTCTACAGGCATTTGTGGGTTCAATGAGAAAATTGTTATGGATTAAATTATAAGAAATTTTTGAAATCCAAAATGAATATTTGTGAACAATGTGGATATAATTTGAAATGAGTAGTTCGGATAGAATTGAACTTTTGATTGATCCGGGTACTTGGGATCCTATGGATGAAGACATGGGATAGTTCGAGTTGGAGTGGAAGCAGTAAAGGTGGCGAGTTCCCTAACCTACGCGAGCCTAAAGAGAAGAGAGTTCAGTCTACGAAGGGTTCGGGTTATCAGTCCGGATCAATCCTACGCAGGCTGCAGAGAACGAGACAAGGAGGAAGAAGGGGGCACGGAAAAGGACCCACTTGAATAAAAAAAGCACGATAATGTCATCCATCATATTGATCCGCAAAAGAGATACGATAGTAGAAAGTTCGATCGTAGAGAACAACAATAGAGAGAAAGAAACATGAAGGGATCCGGAGTCGGAATGGGGATCCCTATCAATATAAAAAGAATATCTAATTAGAGTTTTCTCCCTTTCTCTCACTCAATAGATCTATCTGGTTTGATACGGTATAGTTTAATATGAGACGATGGAATGTAATGGGATAGATGGTAGAGGGTTGCCTGCGTCCAAAAGCGATGATTCACTTGTCCCCTTGTCCAACACCATCAACCCCATTTTTCACTGGGTTAAAGCTAAAAATCTGATGAATAGAAGGAAAGGAGCGAAACAACTCTCTTGACCAAACGAAATGACTTACTAGCCACAATATATCCACGACACAGAGGTTGAATGAATCATTCCACCTGGCAACAACAAAATTATAGTTTGGCACAGGTCAAAGGGGAAAGCAAGGATGAATTTCACTTTGGAAAGGAAAAAGTCAGTTCCAAACGAAGGACCCAGTCTCAAGGGGAAAGCTTGTCGATGTCCAAGTGTAAAGTCCCAAGGGCTTGTGTCTGCCGAAAGCTTCTTTTTTTCTTTTGACTCTTAGTACCTGCATACCTAAAAGAGGGCGCTGGTTAAAATACAATCATTTGATTTTCTTTCTTGCTCTCCCTTAGCAACGGGAAATGAGTCTATCTATCTGCCTAGCTTTGGTAGATTTCCCCCAACGCAATCCACTTTCTTTCTCTGCTCTCATTTCCCCTCTTCTTATTTGTAAAGTGTCATTCTTTCCTCAGCGCAGTCTGGGCCTTTCTAAGTTAGGGAGGTTTCTTTCTCTCTCTTCGAAAAGTGGAATTTCTCTTTTATTTTGTCATTTTCATTCACTCGGATTTCTTCCATTTCATCGATTTTGTCCGGATCCCATCTTTCTTCTGAAAAAAGGGAAGGGGAAGGATCTTCTTCAGTGGATCCCTCTTGTTCCTGTTTAGTCCCCTCATCACTTTTTTTGCAAGCAGAAGGAAAGAGAAAATGAGCGAAATGAAGTGGAGCAAGAGGGATGGAGGATCTACTTGGAATTGGCTGTCAGTGAATCCCAAGTATGACCCTTCGTCAATCTAGTCGACTAAGTGAACTGAAAGAGGAATGCACCTACCAATCCAATAAGGAGCTTGACTAATAAGATATCAAAGGGGCCTGAAAAAACGTAATAGGTTGCTACTCTAGGCTCGCTTCGCTTCTTCAAGCTCCGCCTCTTCTTTCAAAAATCAACAAAGAGAGCTAACGAGGCGAGGGTTGGAACCCTACTGCGAGAGGGACGCCTTGCGAGCTGGGCTTTTAAAGATGAGGCCTTTTGGCGAAGCCAAGTCAATTTCGGACTACCAAACCCTACTATTAGGGAACTCGGTATAAGCGATTTTCCACTTCCGCCTTTCTAGGCTTCACAATAGCTCCCCCTTTTCTTTTCCAATTCCTTCTTTTCATTCTTCTTAGGTAGAGCAATCTGAACTCTCGACAAAATATAAAAGAGGAGCTCTAAGCCACTTGGTTGATTGTAATGAAAGAAAGGAGCTCCAAGCCACTTGCTTGACATAATAAGGCGGATGGCGCCGCTTCATCCGGAGGGCGATTGGGAGCAACGTGGGGCTCGCGCTCTAGAAAATCCTAGGACCGTTACTAGTGCTTACGGCCGTAGTAGCTGCGAGCCTCCTGGGTCTTGCTCTCTCATCTTTTTTCCTCCGCCTTCCTCTTATAATTGACCTTTTTTTTTCTGCTACGCCTATCTATAGTAGAATCCAAGACTGAAGACAGGTAACCGGAGGTGGGGAAAGCTAAGAGAGAAAGGTCGGTAGGAGAGCAAGCGGTGGTCCAAGGAAGACTCAGACTATAAGAAGAATGGCCTTTGATAGATGGCACTTTCAAAGGCTTTGTCTTTCGACCTCTCTCTCTCCCTTCCAGTCCATCGATTGTTAGTTTTCTTGAGACTTCTGTTACATCCCTTAAGTCAGTCTTAAGGGTAGATAGCGCTATAGGCTAACGATAAGATTCAAGGGCCTTCTATTTAGTCGATGTTTTTTTTTCCTTTGATGGAGAAGTAGTAGTTGCTTCTCTCCTCAGTACGGTACGCAAGACAGTAATCCTTCTTTCTAAGAGTCCTCAGTCCTAGGGTCCTCGTAGTCCATGAGGAATAAGGGGAACCTAAGCTCTATGTCCTTGAAGAGATGATAAAAGAGATAAATACTACTTTACGAGATGAAAAAGGGCCTTCGGTCAACCAAGAGAGGTCCAGCCCTTCCTGATCATTCAGAATTTGTTGCGCTCTTCTTTCGAGCTGATCAGTCAGCTTCCAGCCACCCAATCAATCCTGTTGATCCTGACCGTCAAGTTCAATCGTCGAAAGTGATATCTCTTTTAGTCCGGTCTTCTTAAAGAATGAAAGATTTTTGGCAATAGTGGATTTTTTTTCTCATCATTCCACTTGAAAATTCAGTTTTATGATTGAGTTTCCCCTTTCTTCTACAGATGCTGGGGGGTCCAGCCTCATAGAAAAGTGCCTATGAGATTGCATTCCATCGGGTTTTTAAGATCCCTCTAGTGCTAAATAAAAAAGATCTTTGGGCAAGGGTTAGCTTTTCAACAGGCGAAAAAAGGCCTAATAACTTATAATAGACGAGCCTATTATCTGGCTGTTCTGAACTTGTTTCTTGGTACAAGGGGAGGGGCGAAGAATTCTCGTTCTAGTGCTTCTTCTGCCTAATCTTTAGTACCGCTTTGAGATTGAATCTTTAGAACCATGTGCCTTAGAGGGCATTTTTTCTTCATTATTCTTATTTTGGTTTTCGTATCATGGATCTTAGGTCGCGCTTTATGGCATTTCCACTTTCAAAAAAATCCAATCCCGCAATGGATTGTTCATGGAACTACTATCGAGATTCTTGTTATCCAAGTCGGGTTTAGGACATGGATATTGGGCTGAAGCCTTGCATACATCCTGTTATATTCTTAACAGAGTACCTAACAAGAGAAGTAAGACTACCCCATATAAATTCTGGAACAAGAGGAAACCAAACCTAAGTCATCTTAGAGTCTGGGGATGTAGAGCAATTGTAAAAGTTCCAGAGCCCAAAAGAAAGAAACTTGGAGAGAAAAGAATTGAGTGTGTTTTTATAGTCTATGCAATGAGCAATAAAGCCTATAGATTTAAGGTTATTGAACCTAATGATTCATATTCTGTTAATACTATAATTGAGTCTAGGAATGCTATTTTGGATGAAAATAGATTTAGTACCATTCATAGATCTCATGACACAACATTACATTCTAGTTCTCATTTACGGGAAGAGCATGGTTTAGTTGATAATAACTCAACTAATGAGGAAGTTGTGGAACCAAGAAGAAGTAAAAGGGCGCGAAAAGCTAAAGATTTCGGAGATGATTTCTTTATGTTTCTCGTTGAAGGAAGTAGGGATCAGTCTTCTGTTGACCCTTACATACCTTTCTGTTATAATTTAGAAGCTGATCCTGTCACTTTTGAAGAGGCAATGAAGTCTCCAGATGCTTCCTTTTGGAAAGAAGTAATTAATGATGAAATGGATATGATTATGGGTAATAGAACTTGGAAGTTGGCTGATCTACCACTAGGTTGTAAACCCATTGGTTGTACGTGGATATTCAAAAGGAAAATGAAAGTAGATGGAACTATAGACAAGTAAAAGGTTCGTTTAGTAGCCAAAGGTTACACTCAAAAGTTAGGTATTGATTACTTCGATACCTATGCTCTTGTTGCAAGGATAAGAACATAAAGGATGTTGATTGAATTAGCCTCAATTTTTTGTCTCGTTATTCATCAAATGGATGTGAAGACCGCATTTCTAAATGGTGAATTAGATGAGGAGGTTTATATGAAACAACCCGAGGGGTTTGTTGTTCCTCGTCAAGAACACAAAGTGTGTAAATTGGTCAAATTATTGTATGGGCTTAAGCAAGCTCCCAAACAATGGCACCAAAAATTTGATCAAGTTGAACTTTCTAATGGATTTCTTATCAATGATGATGATAAGTGTGTATATAGTAAGTTTGTTGGAAACAAGGGAGTTGTCATTTGCTTATATATGGATGACATGTTAATATTTGGCACTGATCTCCAACAAGTGGTGGACACAAAGGAGTTTTTATCTGCTAATTTCTCCATGAAATACATGGGTAAAACGGATGTGATTTTAGGCATTAAAATTACTAGACATACTAGTGGTTTGGCCTTGACTCAGTCACATTACATTGAAAATGTGTTAAAGAAGTTTAACAACTTTGATAGTAAATTTGCATCTACACCTCTTGACCACAATGTAGTGTTATCTAAGAATATAGGAGAACATGTGAAACAATTAGAGTATGCTAAGGTGATTGGGTGTCTTATGTATTCCATGACATGTACAAGACCTGATATTGGTTTTGTTGTAGGAAAACTAAGTCGTTTTACTCATAATCCAAGTCATGCTCATTGGCGTGCGGTTCGAAGGCTACTTAAGTATCTTAGGAGAACTATTCACTGTGGAATACATTATGATAGATTTCCTTGTGTATTAGAAGGGTTTTCTGATGCAAGTTGGATATCTAACAGTGATCATTCCTCTACGAGTGGGTGGATATACACACTTGGTGGGGGTTCAGTTCATGGGGATCCAAGAAACAGACTTGTATTGCATATTCAACTATGGCATCTGAATTTATAGCATTAGCGTCCGCAAGCAAGGAAGCTGAGTGGCTAAGAAATTTTTTGTATGATTTGCCTTTGTGGGAAAAGCCCATGTCACCTATCTCAATTCATTGTGATAATGAGGCTACACTGGTTAAAGCATACAGTGAAGTTTATAATGGTAAATCAAGGCACATTGGTTTACGACATAGTTATGTGAAACAACTCATTCGTGATGGTGTTATAACTATGGACTTTGTACGTACAAATCAGAATCTGGCAGATCCCTTTACAAAAGGCCTTACGAGGGATTTAGTCACCAAAACTACAAAAGGGATGAGTTTGAAGCCTATAATCTTAACTACCAATGGTGGAACCTCGACTTAACACCCGATAAAACCCTCGAGTCTTAAGTTCAATGAGTCCAAGTACATCATTCTGTAGTTGCAAGCACTTGTCTTACATCCCAAGTTGTGCTTGGTTCCATAATGTGTATGTAGGATGAACAAATTTTTGCTCTTAATGAACTTTAGTGGTATATTTATGCAATAAAGATGTGTGTGATATATTTTATATTTCTCCGGGTATACCTGAGTTAATATGTACATTTGATCGTAAATGAATAAAGTTGCTCATATATATTATTCAATTGATTTCCACAAGTGTACTACATTATGGAGTATGCGAAAGGTTCACCTATATGAGCTTAAAGTGAGGCCGCTTTAGGAAATCAAATAGGCTTGATTTCTTAATGCTCATGAAAAGGATACAGGACACATGGCCATAAAAGTGTCGGTAACTTCTATATGTATTGGGAATAAAATATCTTATGTGTGAGTTGAAATTAAGTAATAAGAGAGGATCGCTAGTTCAAAGCATAGTCTACCATGCCATCCTAATTACTTAAGAGACATTTCACTAATATAGGGGTTCAATCGCGAGACACCTCTATTTAAGCATAAGATCATGTTATTAAGTATTTCTTGGAAATGATGGGGGATTGTTGGAGATTTCTAAGCAATGTCTCACATTGGTGAGGAAACGCTATATTATTGTGTTTATAAGGGAAAGTTCTTCCTTATGGGTTAAGATATATTTGGATAGAATTAATTAATTAATTAATTCAGAAATTATGAAAATGCACTATTCTTAACCATTGGTTTAATCTCAAGAGACATCATGAAAAACACCATTCATAACCATTGGTTTAATCTCAAGAGGTACCATGAAAAGGCACCATCTATCTATAAATAGATTGTCATATTCCCATCAGAAAAAATTCTCAATACAGTAGGAATCAAACGTTGTTTTAGTGCCAACGATATTTGATTAGACTTCTTAGTATCCCTAAGACTTTCTATCCTTCCCGGTGCACTCTATGGGGTGAAATAGTCTTGGGAGAGTTCGAACTAGCTTGTGAAGTCGGTTTTCTATATTTTCTACGATTTGTATTAACACAAGTAATTTTCAATATTTATACTTCCCTCTGTTTTGTAGGACGGCTAGCTATGGTGGCTATGCTTGGTATCTTCGTCCAGGCTTCTGTTACCCATGTTGGTCCTATCGACAATCTGATCGAGCATCTCTCTAATCCATGGCACAAAACCATTCTTAAAACTATTGCTGCATCGAGTTCTTGATTATCGGAGCTTGTTTAAAACAGACATACTTAATTGTATTAATACAAAGGTCATTCAGTAAAGCAAGAAACCTTGTAAAAGAAACTTATATATGTGTATCAATCATGTCCTTCCATTTCTTGAGTGTTAAATACTAGGAGGACATGTAGAGAGCAATGGTCACTGGGTCAAATAATACGCCATTATATGGGATAGAAGATTGTATCATATGGTTTCAACACAAAGATCAAAGGCGGGGTGATCTGAGGATGATCTTTACGCCACATCGAGGAAAAATCTTACTTGCACCAGGTGTTTGCGCCTAATCCATGAATGTAATAGACGTCTTGCAGATAAAATTTTATGGCTTAAGGTTAAATTCCTAGATTTGGCGTAAACATCGAGATTAGGTAAGTATTTTTCCCACAACGATGTGATAACTGTATAAGTGCTTTAAATAACTAAAGCATGTTCTACCCAACAGAAATGGTCATTATGTACATTTGTCGCTGTTCATCACAGCATTCAATCAGGATTGCATGAAACAAAGTGGAAGACATGGGTTAAACAAACAGAATACTATGGAAATGGCAAAGGAAAATTCTGATTGTTAGGTGTTTTAACATCTACTGGCATACCAAATGATACGCAAGACTCGCAAATACATGAATTATACAACCCATACTGCCAAGAAACCCAATATTTCAGAATCTGAGAACTAGCAGGATTAAACAGTTGAAGCAGCAGATGATTTACTAACATAATCACTTTATTGACCTCAGCGGCCAAACCTATAACAACCTTACTCTGTTCTATAAACAGCTATCCAAAAGATGAGAGAAGTATTTTGATATTGTACAATATATAATGCTCGGCATGTACACAGAAAAGCAATGAGAATTTACACTCTGTCAACCAAGACAAACAACCAGAAAAACGTAGGAACAATTGTATAATATGACGAGATTCTCTAAAACCACAAAGCGCATCATGCTGTCTTGGCCTGTTCTTTCTTTCTGCCCAGGAACATGAAGAGCCTTGGAAAGAAGGACCTCTTCTTTTTCTTTGGGATCTTTACTTCTGGAGATGTATCAGTTTCAGTATTACTTGCTTCCTCATATGCTCTTGGACTTGACCTATGATGTAGTGAAGCAGCATCTGGCGCACGCACATAGGTTTTCGATACTTTAGTCTCATCAAAACTGGTTCTCGGACTTCTTGCTGTGTTTATCAGTGGAAGAGATTCACCAGCTTTCCGTCTTTGCCCATGCTCAGCCCTCCATTTCCTCAGCTCTTGCTCTACTGCCAACTTCCCTTCCTCGGCTTTCTCTGCCTTCTGCATTGCAATTTGCAGATCTTCCTTTCTAGTAGTCATCTCACGATTAACCTCCTCCAGCTTGCTTAAACTTCTCAGCTTTGATTCCTTGGCTACTTCGATTTGGGTGATAGCAGCAGCAACCCTCTTATTAGCTTGCTCCTCTGCCTCATGGGCCAGCTTGCTGAGATCATAATACTCTTCCAGAGAAAGTGTTACTCCAGATGGGGAATTTTCAAGATTGGTGCTTCGAGCTAATTCACTCCCTTGTAGAGCATTTATGGCATCTAGCGCCAACTTCTCAGAAGCTTTTGCCGCTTCTATCTCCTTTTTAGCAGCAAGTAGTCTACTTTCCATGGTACTTGCTCCTGCCTTTGCTTGCTCTGCTTCTTCCTTTGCCTTTCTCAAGTCTTCACGAGCTGTTTGTGCAAGTGACTTTGCCCGATCAGCCTCTTGGGCAGCCTCTTGCAATTGCTTGGGAAGCTCCACCACCTTTTCTCTTGCTTCTTTCTTTTTCATCTGCACAAGGGCAATCTCTGACTTGGTCCTGTTCAACTCAGCTTCAAGAGATGCTACTGCAATTGATGCCATTCCTTCTCTCTGCTGCATGGCAGCTAGTTCTGATTTTTCTTTTTCTAATTTTGCCTTCAATGAAGTTGCAGCCACCTTCAAGCAATTTACTTCATCTGTTGCTTTCTCAATATTGAGTTTCACTTCTTCAAGTTCCCGTGTAGCCAAGGCCACCGCTGCTTGTATCTCGGCATGACTTCTTTTCTCTGGGTCTGACAGTTCGCCGAAATTGCCTTCTTCATCCATCTCTTGTTTCACCTTTGATTCCATGTAAGAAGCAAACACCGCTTTGAGATCCAGTAGCAAAGCTGAAGCAGTGTCTAATTTTTCTTTGAGACCCTTCGTAGACAGTATTTGCTGGTTTAGCTTCTCAAGCTCCTCTTCTGCCTGCTTTAGTTCTTTCTCCCAATTTAGAGTATCTTGCTCTCTTGCCATTGCTGCTCCAATTCTGTGTTCCTCTGCCTCCAGATGTGCAGCTTGTGCAGCCTCCAAAGATTCCTTTGCAGTGATGAGCTCAATAGTCAAATCCTCCACTTCTTTATCAACTTTCTTTGAGGCAGAAACCGCTTCCTCTGCTCTTTGCACCGCATCATATCTCTCTGACACCAATACATCATACTCTTTATGAAGATCTTCTAACTCAGAATTCACAGTTTTTACCTCTGAAACTGCTGCTGCATGCCTGGCTTTAGCAACTTCAAGCTGCGCCTTGGCTGCAATACTAGCCTCATCAGCAATCCCCTGCTCCATCTCTTCTACCCTGAGCTTGGCAAGTTCCGAGTCCTGTTTTGCTTGTTGCTCTTCTGTTTGTGCTCTCTCCAGGTTCAGCTTCAACTCTTCTACTAGTCTTTTAGTGCTTTCTAGTTCCTTCAATACTATCATTTTTGCTTCTTCTGCAGCCTGAGACTGTTTCTTGTACAATGGGATCTCCTCCTGCACTTTCGCTAGTTCTTGATCGACAACTTTCCTTCTCTGCATCAGCCAGAAGTGCAAGAATAAGTTGAGAAATTCAGAGTGGGACAGATGTCAAAAAGATGAATGTACAGGTCAAAAGATGTAATATATAAAATCTGAACAGTCACAGCTTATAGTGCAGTATCCTGGTGGACTTGCAGATGCAATCCTTTATTAGATAGAATCATCTAAAGTGGTTTTCAAGACACCAATTTTACTGACAGCCAAATGGTTTCCTGAGTCAAGATTCAAAGAGTATATTAAGGGTTCACGAGCTTACCTCCACAGTCTGTACTCGATGAGCCTTCCAGTCAACAATGCCTCCAAACTTGGAAACTGCCTGCTTCACAGATTCAATAGGTGCTGCTGTGTCGATTTTAACTCTGTTACTATCAGAGTTTTCAGGGTGCTTAAATTGGGCACTGGGTTCTGGAATCTTAACTGTGAGATTGGAAGCCTTCGGTAGGGACTGACCAGTGTTAGGTGCCTCTACATGAATATTATTTTCAGTTTTTTGTTCTCGAGGGGATAAAGTAGGTGTATCAGCAGAAACATGAGTAATACTTGGAGAATTATCTTGCTGAAGTAGTGAGGCATTATTTTTTTCCGCTTCTACAAGATCAGGTTGAATGTGTTCCGAAGATTTTTTTTGGTTTTCCTCTGTTAGGGATGCTGAGTTTGAATTTGTGGTTAATAAAGGTGAAGCATCTTGCTCTTCTGTTGGTCCATCAGCAGTATTATTTGGTTGATTCAAAAGACCACCACTGGGACCACCATCGAATGATTGCTGCAATGAATCCCTTGCTTTTGCGTCCAATATAGATGATGGACTGGCTTCTAATAGGGCTGTTGCAGGCTCCAACGAATTCACATCCTCTACCAATTTTGGTGAAGCTTCCTGCTGAACTGTTGGCACAGCCGATTGAAGACTTTCTGTTTTTGAAATATCACCTGCTCCACCAGATTTAATGGAAGATGCTGAAATTAAACTTCCTGTTGGATGAGTTTGACTATCTTCCATCGGAAAGCTGTCAGAAGATTCTTTTGAATGCTGAGAAGCATCATCGGCTGACTCCTGATTTTTGGAGTTTGCTGTTTCATTCATATGTTGCCTAGTTGGAGTTGCAGTATGTGATTGATCCTCCTTCAGAACAGAAACTTTAGGTTCAGGTGCAGATTCTTGGGGAGAATTTTCCTTCATAGCTTTTGCATCTTCCTTTCCAATTAAGAGCTGAGGTGAACCACTTGGGAACCTACAGATTAAATTGGCAAAGCAAAGTAAGTTTTACCAGGACGTGAACTACAGCACTGAAGATATCAAACGGCTTTTCTGTAAGACCGAACATAAACTTAAGCAACTGCAACCATTTTCTGTACAACATTAAGATCACCATTTCGAAGTTTCTACACTATAGCCTATACATGATCATTCATTCATTTGAGGATTGCTAGAGTTAGAATCAACAAAAACAACGTTAACTTTTGTGAGAAGGTTTAGGGCAACACGCCTTGCTAAGAATATGAATGACTTCCTCCTTTCCAAATAAGCTATAATCTTTTTCTGTAAATGGAACACTTATCGTATGTTACTAATTGAACCAATATCATTTACAGTGCCAGCTAAATAAACCAAAGAATTCTTACTATCCCACATGAGGACACACTTCCCATCAAGTAATTTTGTTTGAAGCCCCTCTCAATAAAGAATTATGAGACAAGGTTTTTACATATAGAAGGAAGTGAAGTCAAACAAGTTATTCAATTTCAAACAGAGAAGTATGAGGGAAAGTGCATTTGTTACTTGAGTTTAACTTATCAAATGAATATTTATATATCACCTGAGCATGATATTTCCCTAATATTTTCATTAATGAATCACATAAAATGGAGGGATCAAAGATCACACTAGAGAGGTACAGTCCCTACTGTTTATCCGGTTATTTAAGATCAAGTTGTGTTCTACAACTCGTTGCATATGCATGCTATGGATTCAATAAAAAAGATATCCACCGGTGATTCTCCTGATCCGTCCCCCTTCCTCAACAAAAATAGAACCCAGAAAAAAAAAAAGCAACACAAAACCAACTAGGAAAATGAGAAATAAAAAAGTAGGCAATCAGCGTCACAAAAATAGATCTGTGAAATTTATTGTCATCCTTGATTTTTTCCTCTTCTTCAGCACTCTCATTAAGGAATAAGGAGATACCATTCTACGGTGAGATTAATCCTAGTTTAGGATTGTCCATGTAAACCTTAAACTTCTAAGGCTTATTCTAGTTTTTCCATATAACAAAATCCTTGAATTGTGTATGCGGGGGACGCAAGGAACCTCTTAAAACAGAAGGCTGTCTGAACTCCTTTTTTTTTCTCCCAACGAGCTATCTTCTAAGGCATATCAGTTTTTTCAAATAACCAAATGTTCCACTTGTGTTTGCTCCAAGCAGGAACCTAAGCAATCTTTATAGAAACTTTCTGAACTTTACTTCCTTTTCCAACATTGGTAGACACTTCTCACGAAACTACCAGTACATAATATATGAAACTTCCATCACACATAAACTCAATATGTTGAAAGAACAATCGGATGAAATAACTGAAATGTCAACTCTATGTATTAGTACTAATGCAAATGCTGGAGGTGTGGTTGCTGCACTTAAAAATCAGTCAGTGCCTAGTAGCTTTGCATTATCAATTCATGCAGCAAACTTAGCGGGTGACATGGAAAAACAACCTTCAAGGTTTCAAACTTGAGTTTGTAGAGTAAATTTTATTGAAAGGAAATTACGTGGTTAATACTCCTACTTAGAGCAGTTAAACCCTTATAGTAGTTTATACACTCGTTAGCATTTTTGAAGAAAGAATGTAACACATTCTCTTTCGGGCTCCCATTATAGGGAAGGAACTACAAAAATCAACTTTTCGGGGAAACATTTAATAATTATATCTTCCTTTTCCATCACCAGAAGATTCTTCATTCAGTAATCTCCATAGCAGATAATGTCAAACTCCAGTAAACTTCATCAACAAATTAATGCATGACTAGCACAGTGCTAGCACAATTGGAGCTTAGAAAAACTGCAGCTTAGCACAATCACAGCAAGCATATAAGATGTGTCTTTAAACCAATAAAAATATGAAACCAGCTTGAACTTGGGTCCCACTTCTTTGAAACTGATGAGTTAGATATGCAGGAATCCTAATACAGCATGTGCAGAAATCATGTGGAAGCTTCATCCTCCAATTAGATTAACCATATGCAAATCTAGTACTCAGAGAATGCCGTGTAGCTCTAAAATAATAAAAAATGACATTTAACTTAGTCAGTGAGGCTGATACCAGTTAAGCACGCTCAACCATACACCAGCAGGAACAAAAATAATAGCCCAGTTTAGGGATACAACTGTTCTGCACTAGCATGGTGTAGTAATACTGAAGCAAGTATATTGAAAATTGGTAGGTCAAAATGCAACTCATGAGCCGAGGGTCTATCGGAAACAACATCTCTACCTTTACAAGGTAGGGGTAAGCTTTGCGTACACTCTACCCTCCCCAGACCCACCTGGTAGGATTATATTGGGTATGTTGTTAAAATGCAACTCAATAGAATCGACCCAATGTTTCAGTAATCACATCCACATCGTATACTCTAAGCAGCTAGCTAGTAATTTTATCCATGGACAGTTAGATTCCAGATTCATGAAGATATTTGTCCAGAACATGTGTCTTGTGTGTGCGACTGAGTTGCATTAAATTTAGGACTAAATAGTTATCAAAAACTCTGCACAATGATGTTGCATTAAATCTCCTAGATAAATATATTTAAGACAGAAAACATGATATTAACAGTTGATAACCAAAAACATTAGGACTGCTTCTGATTTTTGACACCGCTAACCTCATCTAATGAAGCTGATTGAGGCTCCTTACAACGCATACATATATGACAACTAGCAAATTTTTAAAATTAAAACAATGAACAAGACTACGTATATTTCTAAGAGCTCCACATTTTATTAACTTCCAAATATAATCTTTTTGTTCCTTTTCTTTTCCATTTTACTTCATATAATAAATCGCTAACCTTTTCACGAGATAAGTTACAAGTTTCCTATCCGTAGAACATAATAAGGTCTCATCCAAACAAGGGACGACAGACATGCTAAAAAATTAATACCCACAATTTATCCAAAAAAAATCAATTAATGCCCACAAGCATGATCCCTAGTGTGGAATTGACCCAAAACAAAAAAAGGCCCCCACCCCGAACACCAAGGATTAAATGTGAGCTAAACTTGGTTTTAATTACATACAGTATAACATTTCCGGTATGCAAAGATTGCTCCTTGGCATATAATTCAGGAGTCAAAGGAAGCGTATGCATACAAGGAAAAACAACCATAGCCAATCATCAAAAATTAATCAAGAAACATTATTCATGCTCCAATTACAGACTAATATATCTACAGAATAATCATTCATCATCAGTTGATGAAAACAAAAACAGAAAAAAGGAAACAAAAAACAAGAGAAAAACAACAAAAGAATGAGGAAGATAACAGGAATTACCAGAAATGATCTACGTGTCTTGATATTGTCCCAAAAAAAGATAATTAAAAGAGTTAGTAACGTAACAACTGAGAAAAGGGTATTAGATTATTGAATTTAATTTAATTCTTAGAGAAAAAAATTGTGGTTTGAAAGAAGGAAGAAGAAGGAGAAGTAGAGGATTCCTCTTTGTCTACCTTCTTTTTTTCTTTTTGTCTTTTTCCAATTATGTCTCCTTTTCAAAATAAACATTACAATATCTAAAAGTCACCGCCAATTAAGGAGAGCTCATCTTTTTTGATGTGTTTCTGGCGCGTGTTTGAAGCAAACCATCCCCCGGGGGTCAGGGGGGTGGATTATAAAATGGGTTAGTATTTTGAATGGAAAAAAAAAAGCCCTCAATAAACATGATAATAAATAAACTAAAGAAATTCAAATAATGGGCAGTGGGGAAGGGAACAAGACTGGTTGAGAAGACTTTTCCACCCCAACCCACCTCATTGTCATTTGTCATCATTAAGCCTTCTCCTGCCCGCTAATTCTCACTATAATAATGATATACTCCCTCATCTCAATTTGATCGAGTACAAAATTAAGGTAAATTTATAATTTATAATTTATAATTTATAATTACTGATAAATTAGTACATTATTAAAAATACGAAAAAAGGTCAAAAATATTCCTGGACTATTGAAAATTATCTAAATATACCCTTCATCCACCTATTTAGCTCAAAATAACTCTTTGATTAACTTTTTAGCTCACTTATATTCTTATCACTAACTATCAATACGTAATTAAATAATTATTTAAATTTAATGTGATATTTTATTGCTGGTCCATTTTAAACTCTAACACCAATGAAATAAATCCACCCACCAAGTTTGACTAACCCAACCCAACCACTAACTTGCCTGAAAAACATAAAATTTCGCTAGAAATATCATTTTCGGAGATTGCTCTTTTTCCTCTTCTTCTTTATTTAAATCCTTTTTGGGAATTTATTTATTGATATTAGATAGTCGACAGAATCTAACTGTTGGCCAAACAATCAAGCAATTATGCATAAAATTAAAAAAATAATCAAAATCAACAACTCATATTAAGATAAAAATAGTCTTCAAACGTCAATATTCATGATTATATCATAACCCTAGAATGCGAAGTTTAACTCCACATAGATATGAAAGAAAAATAACAATTCTGTTAAATATACACAATAAACACACAATATACATGTGTATTGTGTATACTAGCTCTCGGATTTGGTCTCCATTGTATCGTATATACTCTATATATTTAGGAAATATTTAGTCTCCTAGTTTAGATAATATTGTAATGTAATTAGTATTGTACATTTACCATAATAATTGTATTACCATAAATGTATAGTTAGTATCCAAGTAGAATAAGGTTTTAGGAATAGAATAGGAATAGAATTCTCCTATTATGGAAATATGTAACTTGTATATATAGCCTTTCAATTAATGAAAATAATCAAGGTATTATTTCTTTCATGGTATCAAGAGTCTAGGTTTATTTTCTCTCCCAAATTCTGTCGAAATCCCTAGCCAAAATTCGAGACCTTGCTCTCGGGTTTCGTGCCGACGAGAACCTCCTTCTTCCAAAAAATTTCTTCCTAATCCCTCAATCACATATTGTTCTATCAATATGTTTACATCCCGGAACATGTTTCATCACGCCCTTACAGTTTCTAACATCAAGAATAACATCCCTCTCATTCTTGAAATAGAAAACGTCCAATATGCAACGTGGGATGAACTGTTCAAAATTCACGCACCATTGCATCAAGTCATCCATAACATAATCCCTGCGGCTCCTGAGGATAAGGAGGTGCCAAAACGCGAGGATGATCCAAAGTTGTGGACGACTATTGATGCTACCATCCTTTAGTAGATATATTCCACCATATCTACCGACATTTTGCAAACAATTATTGAGCCTGATGCTATGGCACATGCGACTTGGGATAGATTGCGTGGTATATTCCAAGATAATCAAAATTCTAGAGCCGTTACTATTGAGCAGGATTTCTCCCACGTCAATATGGAAGATTTCCCTAATGTTTCGGCTTATTGCAAAAGATTAAAGGAATTGGCAGACCAACTTCGCAACGTTGGCGCGCCGGTTTCGAACGATCGTTTGGTCCTCCAAATGGTTTTCGGCCTCTCTGAGGCCTATAGTGGTGTGGGAACGCTTCTTCGGCAAAGCAATCCGCTTCCGCAATTTTATCAAGCACGTTCTATGCTTACACTAGAAGAAGCAGGCATGGAGAAACGAGCGGCTACCGGTACTAGTCCCGTAGTCATGATGACTGAGTCCACGGTGTATCCTATCGTTTCCAATAACTCGGGCCAAAATCGCAACAGCGGTAGCGGCAAAAAGGGTGGAAATAAGAAAAATAAAAACCGTGTCGGCAACAACGGCGGCAGCCGGCAGAATGGTGGTGGCGGTGGGGGTCCTCGCGGTGGTCAGCAGCAGCAACAACAGTTCTGGGGCCCATAGTGGACCCCTATGCAGTGGTAGCGGCAACCACGCGGGACTGTGTCAATTCTTGTGTCACCTCCCTTATGGGAGGAGGGCCACTCATTTAGCCTCAGAGGTTCTCCTTTCTGGATAATCACATTATCACCTCAATACCTTCCACAATTCCGCGATCTTTTAACAACTTATCATTTGTTCCAGTATAATTTCTCCTTACTAGGGACTATTGGATCATTTACACGGATAGAAGGTTACATTCTTATAACTGACATACTCGATTATCAAACGACCCCTCTTTATCTTCCAACCATATTAGTCTTTAGATGTTTCTTTTTTTTTCTTTTTTTTTCTTGTAGGGGCTTCTTTCTTAATATTGAAGGTCACCCTTTTTGTTGTTTATACTTTTACTGTCTGACTACTTATCTTGCAAATTTCAAATCTGTGACTCGTATTCCACTTAACCAAGGAAACTTTCCCAATATAGATACTCTCTAATTCAGGAGGCTAGATCGTTTGATAGGTATATTTCATTAACATGTGGCTATCGAATCTCATAGTAGGTAATTAGTCTCAGAGCACATTCATTCTCACAACTTAGCATTTACTTTTCCTTGTCTTCTAGTTTACTTGACTATGAGCTATGTCAGATTATCATGCTTTATTGTATGACTCTCAGTCATTTTTCATATTTACTCAAGTTTCCAACCTATGTTGGTACCATTCCTTTGCTATCCATCTCAATTCTTATCTTAGTTCAAATAAACAATCCATTGCTTACATCTTTCTCTTCTTTAATTGACATTATCTCCTAGGCACTTACTATCTCTGCTTACTTCAGACCAAAAGCCTTTAAGAAGAAAACAATTACCTTACACACCATGAATTCAATACTTGGCCCTCGGAGCATCAATATTATTTAAAAGTCATGTTCATTTTACAAATTCGGGGTATGTTAGGTATATATGGTTCAAAGGAGTGGCTTTAGCACAACTGTACTATCTTCCCACACTGTCCATACTAAGGGTCATTCTAACCTCTACTAAATCCCGATATCTCTATAAGTTCTTCTCACTTCGATTCTACCATCATGGAAAACGGGGTAACAATACTTACATCATCCCATCGGAATATCAATTTTCTTATAACCTCCTGTATTCAGGTACTTTGCACCTCCTTCTCCTAACTTTTCTTGCATCAAAAAATCAGCGCCTTACCTTTCTAGGCGTTAATTATTTCCTCTGTATCTCAAATGCTCATACTCTAAGACCTTAGTATAACACTCGCACCTCTGGCGTATTAATAACCTGTTATGGGGAGGTCTTTTATTTATATATCAATAATACATAATGGACAGAGTCTTTCTAATAACCGAAATTACTGGAACTGTATAAAGAATGAATTAGACTCGAATTCTTATAACTCATCTCTCTTACACGATCTATGAGATGAAAGAATGGAAATCATCCCTAAAATGTCCATCAACCTCTTGCTTATAAGTGTGGTGCACAACACACCCATAAACAAGACTCTACTAGATAGGCTTGTAGACTCCCTAGGACAGGCCGACTCTGATTCCAAGTTTGTCACACCCCAACCTTGGGGGTGTGGCCAACACCCAGCGCCCGAAGACTTGAGCGGACCACTGTAGTAACTGAAACCTATAATATGAAACTTGGGCCGACAAGGCCTCCATATAACTATATAAAACCGGGAGATATGACAACCTGCACGCAGAAGAGTCCCAACATGATGACATATATACAGATAACCAAGGCCACAAGAAAAGTACACTGGTGATAAAAAGGGGCCGATAAGGCCAGGCCATACATATACCCATTATACACAAGTTTGTAAGATTCTAAGAGTGATATAATACGCCGATAGGTCGGGAGAGTGCCCCGCCATACCCAAAAATGCTAGTAACATACACAATAGTACCTAAAGACTCATGTACAACAACTAAGAGAGAAGGGAGTGCGAGCATCCCAGCTGAATAGGTAACTTACTGAGGAGGAGCGTTGCTCTGTCTACCTGTACCTGCAAGCATGGACATAGTGCCTCATAAATGGGGCATTAGTACTAAAAAAAATTTTGCACCGTACATTTTGACAGTGGTACTGTTCATCCATTGAATTTTTGATGGTGGTACTGTTCATCTGTCGAATGTTTTACGGTCCAAAATTTATTTTATGGTCTGCTCTGCAAAACGATCTTAAAACATACATAACTTCTTGTATAGAGCTCTGATTAACAAACACTGTGTTGGAAAGTAGACTTGATGTACTTGAGGTTACATATATTATCTATCCATAGTTCATTATAAACTATGAGATACAACCCCGACAAGTTGGGCCAAAAGTTTATCCAGAATCCTGTCATATTTTCTTGAATTTCGACGAACTTAATTTCTTTGATTCGATTTAACCCCGAACTCTTAAAAATATACATAACATCCATTAAAACCTTTTTTTTAACCTTGTGGAGGTATCATTCTCACCATCCTTACATTAGTTTACCTACAACAGAAATGATGTACAAAGTACGGGGTGTAACAATAATATTCACAAAAAACATATTTCTAGCAATTTATCAAACACTTTGTGCATAAAATAATCCCTTAGTTTTAATAACAATGGGGGTTGTTGAACCTCCCCCTTTTTCAATCGGGAATCATTTTATATCCCTAAACATCAAGAATAATCAATTCAATACCAAACCCCGCCCAATTTTGCCCAAACCTAACAACCCTAGTTTTCAACTTCAATAAAAACTCAAGAATAAGGTAAATAGGGTGGGAGAATTCATGGATTGATGACAAGAATCACATACATTGTGGTGTTAATGAGAGATGGAGGATGATTCTTGAGATTAATTGAGAGTTATAGGGAAGAGGGAAGGGTTTTTATCGGACTTGAGAGCTTTGAGAGAGAGTGAAATAATATTTTGAGGGTCTGTTTGATTTTAAAGATTTAAAAACAATTTGACATGGGCTGACCCGTGCGATGGGTGTACGTTTAGCACCCAACGTGGGTCCAACCCCTCTCTAAAGTTTTTGAGGGCTCGCGCGCTTGACGTGCGGCACACACACAACGCATGAGATACCCCTCTTTGAATCTCGTCTAAGAAATATCAAACCACTTGTGCGTTGATTGTGTGATGCACGCACAGTGCACAAGGAAAACTTGGAGCGATTGTTTTTGTCAATGTTGCCTCATTTTGGTTCCCACTCATTCCTTATTTATACAACATGAACAAACGTGACACTCTAGAGTAAAATATGGGTTGCCTCGTAACAAGCGCCTTAGTTAACATCGCGACATGATATTTTTTGTATTTTTCTCCTTTTATCAGTGATTTTTGTTTTCATATTTTTAATTACAAAAGCACGGGTTACCTCCCATAACACACTTGATTTAACGTCATGACACTACGCATGTTACCTCTAATCAATATTAAGGAGCACCTGGTCTTTCTCCTTTTCAATTTATGCGCCCCAATAATTCTTGAGGTGGTGCCCATTAACCAAGAATGTGGTTGTGAGGCGTGATTCTTGTCACGATAAATGGTCCTGACCAACGAGACTTGAGTTTGCTAGGAAATAACCTTAACCTTGTGTTGAACAAGAGTACCTGCTGCCCTGACATGAACTCACGATGTTGAATATGCTTATCATGCCATCTCTTAGTCTTCTCTATGTACAACTTGACATTTTCATACACCCCCAACCTGAATTCATCTAACTCGTGATGGTGGTACGTTAGCTTCCATAACTTAAGGTACCGCAACAATAGCATGTTGATTTGCACGAAAATTAACTTCCCTCTTGCGTGGGTGGAAAACCCGTTCAGGCTCAGGATGAGAGTCCTCAAGATTATTTTGACTAGCAGACCTTCGCATTCGATTATAATACCTACGTTAATAACGGCTAAGATCAAGATGTTAATACTTGAATAACTAAAGCAGTAATAGATTATTCTAGTAAAATCATTAATTTCTAAGTCCCCGACAATGGCGCCAGCAAGTATACGCGATCGTACAAGTAATATAGTGATTTCAGAAGTTGAATGATGAACCCACATAGACTTGTGATTGACCGTCAACTAAATTAAACTAATTTCTAATTAACAAAACAAGAGATGAATTTCGAGAGTTATAATTATAAACTATCTAAAAATAAAAGAAAACAAGTAATGAACTTCAACCAAGAAAGAGCGAGTTTTTATATTATAAATGATATAAATGTTTCGAGCTTGTGGTTGGTTCACCAATCCTATTGAATTCTAGAACTATATCTCCTTAATCCGAATTATCGATGATTGTTAATTAACCGGAATAGTAACTCTCGTAGTATTCTCCCGAAATGCTACTCGCCTATTTAAAATAGTTCGCCGCCTATATTCCTATGGAATTGACCTGTTAAGAACACAATTCATTTATGGTATTTAGTTGAACGCGATGCCTAGGTATATTCCTATCCTAGCCACAAATCCTAGCCCAACTATAGGGATAATCAGGCCACGCTCTCTTTAACCCTTCTCTAATCTAACAACATCTTTCCCAAGCATGTATATTAGTTAGTTGATAGAATCGAACTGTTGGCCAAACAATCAAGCAATTATGCATAGAATTAAAGAAACAATCAAAATCAACAATTCATATTAAAATAAAAACAGTCTTCAAACGTCAATATTCATGGCTATACCACAACCCTAAAACGTGAAGTTTAGCTCCACATAGACATGAAAGAAAAATAACAATTCATATAAAGAAACATTGAAACTAGTAGTAAGGAGAAGAAAAGATAAAATCAAACAACTCCGGCCTCCACGACAGCTCCAAGCTCTCTCTAGGTCAAAGATTCTGAGCTCAGGGTCACAAGTTGTTCCAAAGTTATGTAGAAACCCTGTCTTATGGACTATTTATAGATGTAGGAAAAGCTTAAATAAAATAATCAAGTTCAAAATAAATTAGGAAGAGTTAACTTTCGAATATCCTTCTTCGCGTAGCACAACTCAAGGCGACCAAATCTCTCGTATTCTAGGATACGCCGTTTGCGGGGGGGGGGGGGGGGGGCGTCTTTGAAATTTGATTTTCAGCAACACACTTTCGCTCACTGATGCCACGTAGAGAAAAGTTTTATTCAAGCCTTTTAAGTCGTTGCCTTCAATTTCTGCCACGAATACTCCTTTCACTTTGTATTTGCATTGTTCTTCAATTTATTTTGCATCTAAAATCATTCCAATCATTGCATAATTAGTGTTCCCCAATTTGTATCCTTTCCACTTTTTCCTTATTTTCTTCTCCGCTTTTATTCATTTTATTCCAAATCTTTTCATCTTCACATCGCTTTATTCCTACGTAATAAAAATACAATATTAAACAAAATTCATTATAATTAATACTTAAAAGATGATTAAAATTACTAAAATGTGAGACAACAATGGCTACATATATGCATTTTTTGACCGATCATCAGCAAGCAACAAATATAATTCTGTAATTTCAAACTTCTAAGTTTTCCAGTCTAACCTGTCAAACACTATTGAGAAAAATCGTTGAACAAATTCCTCTTTTGAACAACCTATCTTTCAGTGTAATCATCGCAGCAGATACAAAGATGTTGTGAAGACTAATAGTCATGGTCAAGCTCAAAGATCAGATACTAAAACAATGTGATAGAGTGCAGAACAACAAGATTAAATATCAGAAAGACTATTTTAATAGCAGGAATCCTGGATAGTGCAGAATGGGATTAGAGGAATTAGAGTTTGGCAGAAAAAAGAATAAAGAAGAAGAGGAAGTAGAGAAAAAAATGATCGAAAATGATTCTTCCGTTGAAATTATATTTTCCGGGCGGGTTAGTGTTTGGGTTTGGTAAGTTAGAATACCGGGTGAGTGAATTTATTTAATTGGGTTAGAATTTAAAATTTGACCAATAATAAAATGTCACGTCGAAGTTAAATACTTTTTTAAAATTAAATGTTGACCGTTAGTCATAAGGGCATAAGTGAGTCAAAAATGTAACTAGAGGAATATTTTGAGCAAAATAGTTAAATGAAGAATATATTTAAACCTTTTTTCAGCAGTTCAGAGGCATTTTTAGCCTTTAAGAATATAAGCATAGGTTTAAACTTAAATTGTTTTCTATTTAAAAAAGTATGACGTTTGTTATGTTTATAAACAAAATAAAGAGGGAAAGTATGTAACATAAATATAAATGGAAATACAAAAATTTGACCATACACATACATTACTATATATATATATATATATTAAAAGTGGGAAGCTCCTACCTTCAAAGTGTTGTAAATCAAAATGTAATAAAACATCTAATATATTAATTAAATATTTTATTTAATTACACGTTTAGGAGCAGTAATGAAGTTTCCACTGCACTGAATGAAATTCTAATTAAATATAATTAATTAACAATATTTAAATTACATAAAGACTGTGAATAAAAAGCTCAACAGCCCTATTTTTATGCTCCACATTCACTTCTTTCTAAACGTGTGCATCTAAAGTCTAATTAAATATCCGATTAAATAATAATATTAGTACATAAATGGTGAGTGAATAGGAAGTTCAACATTCCTATTATAATGCTTCACATTCACTTCTCCCTAAATGTGTGCAGCTTAATTATTCATTCATTATTTTTTTGATATCCAGCTTTCCGGTTTACGCCAGATTATTCCTGAAGATAGTAGTCCCGGTCACTCAGCACAATTACCAGTAAATCGCGGGATGTGCCTGAATGACCAGAATTTGAGATCAGAGCAACTGATATCACCTACAAGGTCCTACCCCAGAAGAAAGCAAATTGCTCCCACCAGGGTTCGAACCCACGCTGCAGGCCTCCAACTGAATTTTAAGTTCCCCTCCTTTGCCATCCAACTATGCCCCGGGGACCTTCATTCATTATTTTTTGTCTGTTTGATTGCTCTTTCATTTACAACTAAATAACGCTCATCATTTATGCATTTGAGAAGACATGATTTATGCATTTGATTTTAATGATATGTATAATGTATAGATAGCTCTTCGTATGAATTGGATAAGATACTCATGAGGATTTATTGATTAGCTTTTCTAGGGATTAATAACGGTCTCATTTTTTTAAAACTTTCTTTTAACTTTTTGTGTGTGTATTGATGTTAGGTGTATTTATACGTCTTTTCGTCGTGCTTTACCTATGTTTCTACCTTATTTTTAGAGTGAAATGCATTAAATACACCTAACTAATATTGACTTTGTGATATAAAGCTAATTTGTATGTTATTGCGGAATCTAGGTACTTTACGTTGAAAATGCTCTATTTTGAAGAAAAAGATATCAAAAATCGGCTAAGTGTGGAACAAGCTCATAAGCAAGCGAGGTCCAAAGCACGCAAATTGCATGCTATAATGCTCTCTCAGCAAGCAAAGAAGAAGAAACTGGACAAAATCGCTAAGTATGATTTTTTTGCAAGCTCTTGTCGGGAGAAGCCCATAGCGAGTGTTACGCCACAAATCTGAATGGGACGGACTATGGTCTACATGCAATCACTATGAATCTGTAATGAAGCACATAACGTAACTTGGAGGACAAATGACATATATGAATGACTTCTGTACATGAAGGTGGCCACTGGCCCATTTTATGCACCTGGCACATACAACTGAATACAAACAACACACCAGTACTTTCTATGAAGCCTCTATGAATATTTAATACTGAACAACTAATACATACAGTGGGACAGAGCCTGGACCTACCTGTAATCTCTATACATGTAGTCACTAGACATGACTCAACTCCAAATAGAAGTGGAGCCTACCACACTGTCGCTAAGCGTGTGCAATACCTAGTGAGAATGTCTGCCAACCTGAGTATCTAGACCTGCAATGTGAAAAATAACAAATGTAGCATCCCCCGGCATAAGGGACGTCAGTACAGAAAGATTGTACTGATTACGCAAGGCACACATAAATATATATAATAAAGTAAATCTCATAGAAGAAACAAATGAAATGTAACCAATCAAGTACATCTGAAGGCTCTGAAAGATCTCACAGGATCACCTATTAAGTCTTGTTTTACTTTTATCTTTCTGAATCTTCTTTAGAGTCTTTCTGGTGATATCTTTGGGTCGTTATGTGGAGCGGCGTTCTGCGATCATTCACTGTAATACTTGGGATCGTTGTTCTTTAGATTCATTCTTTACTTTCTTAGAACCTGTGTGAGAAACGAGGCCAAATGTTATACAACATATAATACCAATGCAACTATGTCATGTGCATAACCATGAGGTGACGCCTATACGTTTCAATGACCATCCATAGGGCTCACCTTTACATAAGCTGAACTATGCGTTTTATTTTCAGACTGCTCATAGTCAACCTTTATTTGTGTACCTATGTGTTTCATAGTCCGTCCATAGGGCATAAAACATCTCAACAACTATGCTCTTATGTGTTTCATATTCAGTCCATAGGGAATACAACATCTGGTTAAATATGCACCTATACATCTCATAGTCCGTCCATATGACATGAAACTCATGTATATGCAATGAATCAATATGCAAATTCCATCACCATTCTCATGTAACATATATATGCAAGTATACAATAAGAATTCTGGGATATTTGTTTGTTAAGTTATGGAAGTACACTTGTAGAATTGGTCCACTCAATGTACTTAGAATATATAGATTACTGAGGTAACATAACTGTCATTCTTACTAGACTTGAGGGGCTCTATACAACCATACGAAAGGAAGTAACTGCATACAAGTAAGAATCTACTATTATTTATACTTTGGAACTCATAGTGAACAAGGAAGATGGGACTCGAATTCATGTAGGGGGAATACGATAGAAACATACACACTTACACTTATATGATTCTCATTTAGTACTTCAAACCTGTGCTCTAGCCACTTAGGACCACTGTATTCTCATGGAGATTCGTACATATATGTGCCAATATGTCTCGTACTAAAAGGACACTATATGACTCAAGTAGAAACAATATGAACACTATCACTACGATTCTCCTTACTAGGCCATAAGATATCACTTATCTTAGATAGCGATCTATTACCCCATCTAACCATACTTTATGGATTACCAACATCATCCCACCTAATCATATCGACATAACTCGTCTTAAGGGACACTCTACTACCCAATAATAGTAACTTGAGTATCGTCAATCATAATTCATCCTACACTATACTCTGTAACCTCTTAACCATCACATGAACACTAGCCATATGGTGACATTCTTCCTAGTCAATACTCTATTGTCTTGTTATTATAATTCATAACTCTCGGTGTACTTTAAGTTATCTGAGGGTCGATAACTCCTCCCTATCTTTTAAAAATCATCATATAATCCATCTTAAACAACATTCCACAAACCCTTTTAAGCATACTCTGTAGGCTATCAATATCATCCCATCTAAGGGAACACTTTATTTCCATCATGATAACTCAAAAGTGACATCTAAGAGTCATACGTTTGAGGGACAACTGATTATGTACAAATAACACTTCTTAAAAAATTCACAAAGCTTGCAACATGAAACCAACATACTTGTAAGCTCTAAACCACATTGGTCATATAAGGAACAAATAACATACATCATGCCGTAGTGGCGAGTCAAGGGATAGCCTCACGTACCTTTTAAGCCAATCCTTCAACGGAGATGATGGAATAATGTTTCTTCGCAATTTATTCTTAGATGTCAAGATTCACACCTTTGATTCACCTTACTTCCTCTTAAAGAAACCTCAAACTTAGCAACTAAGAAGAGGACTCAAGCTATGCTAGCACCACAAATTTTTCAAAGCAAATTCTATGTTGTTTACCTTTGGATTAGCTCTAGGATCATGTGTGAACTCTTTGAGAGTGTTTTTGGAGTTCAACCAGATTGGGAGATAGAGGAAAGAGAGAGAAAACATCGGGAATAAAGTGAGGAAGAGATAAAGGTCAATCAGCCCTTTAAGTGGTACCATTTCCACCTCCTTACATTTGTTTATAGAGAAATAATGTGTTCCTTTCCTTTATTTAAGTGGGTGATGCACCTACTTGTCACTTACCTTAACAAAAGGGTTTCTGATTTTCTGTAAACACGTGTATCATCCTCATTTAATAAGTATGACGTGAAACAAGTAAGACAGGAAATAAGTAGGTCAAGCAAGTAGGTTGGATAAACGAGTAGCTCAAGACATAGGACATCTAAGAAAGTAGCTTAAGCAAGTAGGACATTATATCAAGTAGGACATGTGAGAAAGTAGGTGAGGCACATAGGTGAAACACATAGGTGAAGCATATAGGTGACACATACAAGGGAAGCTATTAGGTCATCTTACCTTTGCCGGACGTCTCATTCGCTTATGAATCTTATTTACTTTTAACTAGACTTAACATTTAAATACAGTTGGACCCTTAGGTAGCAACTATAGCCTTATTTTTCCATATTCAAATAACCTCATTGACTTCCAACTTAGTTTACAGACGTTAAAAAGTACAGGGCGTTATATCATCATTCCTTTTAGATTATTCGTCCTCGAATGAGAAGCGTGGCTTAAGGAAACGTTAATTTTGAGATTCTAAAAGCAGACAAATCCTTGACTAAGTTTACTTCCACACTTTAGGCATTGTAGCTCAGTTATGGGTGATTCAAATGAGAGAATCTGTAACAAAATATTGGGTAAGTGATTCTAACTTGATTTTGATCAATTATTTTTCTTACCATTCATTTTAACGCCTAGTGTGTGAAGATTTGAGTTAGAAATTTAGGATTTTCACCCTGGGATTAAGCAAGGGAAAATAACAATTGAAGGTCGATTTGATATTTAAATATATTTTTGAACTTGTGGGATAATGGGCAATGTGAAATTTTAATAAAGTTATAATTTTGACCCCGAGGCTCGGGTTTAACTTCTTGGTATCAAAAGAAAAAAGACGGGGGGGGGGGGGGGGGGGGGGTTATTCTGTCCAAAAAAAGAGGGAATGCACATTTGCGTGAAATATACAAGATTCGTCACTACAAAAAGGATAATGGTAACCCTACCATTAACTATTTCATTTATGAATTTCATAGTAATAGAAATACATGTCTTGCCGAGACAGGATTTAGGAGGAATCAATGAGAGAACATCAATTCAACTCCTGGATTTTCGAATTGAGAGAGATCAAGAATTCTCACTATTTCTTAGATTCATCGATCCAATTCAATTTAGTGGGATCCTTCATTCACATTTTTTCAAGGATCAAAACTGCCAGTTATTAATAAAATTCCTTGTCGGCTCTCTGTACAATACTCATTTGGCTGAGGACTTCCAAATACATCATAAGTGTTGAAACATCCGGAAGGGTTGGCTTATAGTTATTCAAGTACAAATACCTCCCTCTCCTAACCTACCCTTTCTAAAATACGAAAAAAATTGTTTTAACTATTCAGTTTAAATAAGTTGTATCTTGCTCAGACCAATAAATAGAGCCGAGGTTATAGTTAAAGACTCGAACCGCTGACATCCGCCGCAGGGTAAACCACCGCCTCCTAGATCCCTCAACTGATTTTACCATAGAGGCCAAGTATAGACAATAACTCCCCTCCGAACACAGCTTACGACTTTTATCGTACCGTGCTCTTTGCAGAGAACAACTTCCTTTCAATGCTAGTGACTGGAGTGAAGTCGTAACAAGGTAGTTGTACTGGAAGGTGTGGCTGGATCACTTTATTTTCAGAGAGAGCTAATGCTTGTTGGGTATTTTCGTTTGACACTGCTTCACACAGGGAATGAATGGGAAGATTGAAAAGTTGGAAGAAGAAAGAACTTTTTGGTTAGACGGAAATTTTTTAGTGTTTAGAATTTTTTTATAAAAGTAAAATTAAATATATGAAATAGAAAATTTGATCAAAATATCAAATAATTGAGAAAATTGATGAAAATGGTCTTTTTTATCTTACACTTCATCAAAATCTAGAAAACACTCAAATAAATTCGAAAAAGTATTTTTTGAATGTACTTGGGAAGGAAATGATCTTTACATGGAAATGAAAGAATCTGGGGTGATTAATGAAGAAAATATTGCAAAATTAAAAGTGGCCCCGAAAATAATATTATTTCCGTAAAGTAGAGATCCTGAAACAAGTTCACGAATACCATCATGTCTATTGGAGGAGCAGCAATAAAGGCAATAATAAATACATAAGTTGCCGTCAATAAGGTAGGGATCATCAATTCAACATTTTGTTCGTTCGGGTTTGATTGTGTCATAGCTCTATAATTCGGATCCTTGCCACGAGAAAGAAATTAATACTTTCTACTCGAACTCCAGCATGAACTATTTACATTACAATGATGTCAATTAAATTCAATTCTCTCCTATTTACTACGGCGACGAAGAATCAAATTATCACTATATTTATTCATTTTTCTATTTCTTCTTCCAAGTGCAGGATCACTCCAAGGGGTTGTGGGTTTGATTTTTTATTGTACTTGTTCTATTGGTCAAATCCTTCATTTTGGTGTCTATTAGTGAAGAATTTTGCCAATTTCCAAATTCAATTTGACTAAAAAAACCCGACAATCCACTCATGGGACAAGAAACCCTTCCCGCATCAAGCACTAATAAAATTTGAACGTCTAATTAGATCAGGAATTATTCAAATTAAGAATAAAAGCTTGAAGAAACTTATTAAATGGTCACTGCTAACCACTTTCGGTCCCAAATCTTTGGGGTTGCTTTTTTCAATAAATGTTGGTTACATTTCTTTATGTTAATTTGTACCAGTAACCGGTTTATGGATGAGTGCTCTTGGAGTAGTCGGTCTAGCCCTGAACCTACGTGTCTATAACTTCATTTCTAACGAAATTCTCTATCATTCTTTTATGAGTGAACTAGAAAGTTCTTTTTATAGTTATCCAAACTCAAGTTATCTGAATAATGGATTTAGGGGCGAGAACCACCCAATTTCTGATGCTCGTACTTCACTAGTTAATAGTTACGTTCAAGCAAATTAGATACATGATCTACTATATTCTTTTTTCCTCCCCTAGTAATGTTCTTTGAAGTCTAGGTAGATCTTAGTAGCCCCATATATATCGAACACCGTGAACTATGCATCTTCTCAAGGAGTCCATTTCCGGCACAAAAGATTGTCTATCAATCCGCATTACCCAATCATCGCCAAGGTAGTAGTATCACCCCTCTGAACCTTTTATCTAAGTGCAAGTAAATGTGGATCATCGTACCGATGATATTTAATTCGTTCAAGTAAAGAGAATTGTGCAACCACACATGCAAGAACTCTGTCCAACTATCAAATGTCCATCTTAACAAATTGTTCAACAACATAATGAACCTCTAAGGCTAATGGTCTCCTCTGAACTGCAATAAAGGCCAAACTACTAGTAGACTTCGAGCTCAAGGACTCTTCTACCACATTATCCTATTCCATATGATAATGAATAGTAATGTCATAGTCTTGAGAAATTAAACTCAAGCATCTTTGATGTCTCAAATTCAAGTTCGTCTACTTGAATATGTACCACAAGCTACGGTTGTTTGTGTAGATCTCACAAGACACTCCATACAAGTAATGCCTCCAAACCAGAAGTGCAAGAATGACTGTCACTAGCTCTATATCATGGTATGATAGTTTTTTTATGAACCTTTAACTGCCTCGAAGCATATGCAATTACCTTACCATTTTACATCAACACAAAATTAAGTCATCCATGAGAAGACTTTCTAAGAAAACTTTTCAGTACTAATATAAATATATGGTGTATGTTGAATTATTAGATATATTAGAAGAATTTTTTATGCTGTTTGGTGCACCTAAAATTGTTTGCTCAACTAATACTCTTTATTTACCAAGATGCTTTAATAGTATGGTTTCCAATTCTTGGAATTCACCCGATCTATCGAATAATAATATACATATTCTTCTACCCAACAACAAGGATCTGGACTATCGGTGATTTCTTTAGTCATTGAAACTGATAACTAGACTACTACTAATATTAATCCTTTTAGACTGCGTACCGATTATTTACCATCACAAATATTAAAAAGAAACTGATTATTTTCATTAATAAATAAGTATATATACAATTTACAATATCCATAATATGGAAAATCTTACTCCTATTCTATTCCCAAAACCCTATTCTATTTGTACAAGAATTCTACAATTATGGTAAGTGTACAATGCTAATTAAATACAACAACTTTACCTAAAATAAGCTTCCCAAATAGTGATATACACGGTTATGTATACCGTGTACACCACGGTCCAAGTCAGCCAACTATGGGTATAAATTATCACACCCCCGCAGTCATAGCGGGCGGTCTTCATATGCTGAGACTATCCCTAAAATCTTCAAAGAGAACCAAAGGAAGGACCTTTGTAAAGATGTCTGCAATTTGGTACTTGGAAGGGACATGTAAGACGCATACTTGTCCATGAGCTACCTTTTCGCGAATAAAATTGATTTCCATTTCAATATGTTTAGTGCACTGATGTTGAACCGGATTCCCAGAAAGATAGTCGGCACTAACATTATCACAATAAACCAAGGTAGCTTTTTGAATGGGAAAGTGAAGTTCTAAGAGAAGATTACGTAACCAACATGATTCAGAAACCACATTGGCTACCCCTCGATACTCGGCCTCTACACTGGAACGTGATAAGGTAGCCTGTCATTTTGCAGACCATGGGACCAAGTTATCACCAAGAAACATACAGTAACCAGACGTAGAACGTCTGGTGTCTGGACAGCCACCCCAATCAGCATCTGTATACAAGATAAGTGTAGAGATCGATGACGGATATAGATGCAAGTCATAATCAAGTGTTCCCTGCAAGTATCGTATAATGCGTTTGAGCCCATTCATATGCTCAACCCTATAATCATGCATAAAAAAATCACCTGTTGTACGGCATACGTAATATCAAGTCTTGTGAAAGTAAGATACTGAAATGCCCTTGCAAGACTACGATAGTGGGTAGGATCCTCGTAAGGTGAGATAGTTGCAGCACCCATTTTGGGTTATCGACTGGAGTGGAAGTATACTTACACGTGGACATACTAGCTCTCTCAATTATCTCAGCAACATACTTTCTTTGTGATAAGAATAACCCTCATGCATGACGAGCGACACAATACCCAAGAAATAACTCAAGGGCCCTAAGTCCTTCATAGCAAACTCAGAACCAAGTAGTGTCATGATAGATTTGCGTAACTCATTCGAAGAAGAAATCCATAAAATATCATCCACATATAATAGGGTATATGCCAGGCAAGTCCCACGATGATAAATGCACAGAGAATTATCAGACCTGCTGTGAGAAAATGATGGAAGAAAGGAAGTCAACTTGGTATTGCAACAAGAACAAAGAAGTGACTTGTTAGAGATTCCCAAAATGGTCAACCATCCAATGGTTACGTGCTTAACATGGTGCGGTATTGAAGATAAAACATAAAATATCAATAAGTACAATAGATTACTTTTCGGCTTTTATGTGGCCTTGGCCGAAGCCTTGCACTTAATTTCTTGTCTTTAAATCTAAGTCTACGATACTAGTTAGGACATATTAAAACCATATAATAACCCCTAGCTTGCATTAGGAAACATTCAATGCCTTGTAGGAATGTTCAAGCCGAGAATAGAAGATGGCCGAATACCATATCAAGGTGTGAAGAGGATTGACGATCGACTTTGTCTCCAAGAAAGGCCAAACCCTTTCTACATTACTCACCATGACCGAAGAACAAAATTGGTCTCCAAGCCAGTCGACTTTGTCTCCAAGAAAGGCCCAATCCCTTTTACATTAGTCACCATGGCCGACAACCAACTTGTCCCCCAAGCCAAGCCAAACCTTGTTCCCATTCAGCCGAAGTACTCTTGTAATTGTGTCCTTTTAGTTGCTTTCTAGAATGGTCCTCACCTCACTATAAATAGGACCCTTAGGATGAATGTAAGGGGGAGTTTGGAGTTTATGTAAAATATATCTTTAAGTTTTCAACTTGTGTGTTGAAGCTTGCCGATCCTTGTATGGATCAAACTCCTTCGGCGCAAATATAGACTAGGACTCGTGTGACTTAACCTTTACCCAAGCTTGAAGAACACCCTTGGTGGTAAACGAAGGTTGATTCTTGTGTAAATCAACTTAGTCTACTCTGGAGCAACAAGGGCATAGATCACCCTCACTTGGCTTGTTCACGGGCATTGCGACTAGCAACCCCTGTCTCGACCTTGTGATTGATCACTCATTTCCTTGGTGTTGGTTTGGGAAATTAACTCCCTGTTCCACTATCCTTGGACCCTTTTTTTACTTCGTCTCACTAAGTCGTTAAAAAAAATAACCAGCCAAAGCCGAAACCATACTTCACTTAATAACCATTCTTCACCCGAAAACTTGTGGCCTATTCCCCGAATATAATCCTTAACCAAACACCCTCACCCCTTCTACCAATACACTCCAGAACACTCCATTATCAGTCACTTAAAATGCCTTGAACAAAAAACACCTGCAAGCACCCATCCGAGTCCGATAACGCAGCAACCTACCATATTAGTTACTTTCCGAGGACACGCTGCCTCAATCCCATTTAATAAATTAATTCACATCCAAACGCTAAGACCTAAACACCTACTTGACCCTCAACTTATCAAACATCACTCACAAAAAGCCTTAACCCGAAATCCACTATAGCTTCCCTAAAACAACTCCCAACGTCCCACTGTCCGACTAGTCGAATACCTCACTGTTCTCGACTTGTTCCAGAACTTTGCCAACATTAAAATACCAACACCCAAGTATATTACTGACCCTCAGTCCATCCACAACCACTCCTCAAAATGCCCAGAAACGATTCCCTCTACAACTTTCCAAAACGGCCTTAATATACCACTCCCTAGCCCTAACCGAAAACCCAAAATAGTCCTCTTTATGCTCTCTATTCGGGTCAACCCGACTGTCTTCCACATCCGACCCACTTACCTATCCAACCCGCTCCTTTTATCCATCATATTGGTACCAGAGTTTGGACATCTCGTCCCATACTTTGATGCTATGTTCCAATTTTGAAAAGAACACCAAAGGTACCTCATCCAAATTGTCAAGGAACAAGTGCAAATCTTTAAAAAGAAACTTGCGGAAAAAACTATAAGAGTCAAGCCAATTCCGAGATTATACTTACTGGTCCAAAATGCGAAGGATTGGTACTTCAATATGATTTGGAAGTCCCACCCAAGGATCCGAGGGACACTCAAAGAAGTCAACTTTTCTATACTCGGTGTAACGTAAGTGACAAGGTGTGTAAATTGATTATCGATGGGGGAAGTAGTTCAAACCTTGCCTCCGCGGAAATGGTGGACAAGTTAGAACTGCCTACTCGTGATCACTCACAACCATATGACCTACAATGGGTGAACGAAGAAGAGGAGCTGAGAGTCACAAGGCTTGCACATGTCAAATTCCGGATTGGAAACTATGAGGATGAGATATGGTGTGACATCCTCCCTATGGATACGTGGCATATTCTGTTAGGGCGTCCTTGGAAGTATGATCAAAAGGCTCAACAATATTCTTTTCGGAAGGATGGCAAAATATTCTGACTAGTGCCATTGTCACCTAGAGATGTTAAGAAGTGGAAGACACGAAGTGCGGAAGCTCGGAAAGAATCTGAATCCTTACCTCTCAATGCTCAAAATATCAATGAAGAATTAAAGAAGGTGAGCCCTCTATCTGGCCTGAAGGTAAAAAGCAAGAAGGGCCTGTTAGGGGAAGTAACCGAAGATAACAATATGAAAATTCTCCTAAAAATATATGAAGATGTGTTTCCGGACGACCTTTCCCCTGGTCTACCACCAATTCGGGGTATTGAACATGCCATCGATTTTATTCCCGGAAGTTCATTGCCTAATCGACCAACATATCGGTGCAGATAGATTTGCGTAACTCATCTGAAGAAGAAATCCATATAATATCATCAACATATAATAGGATATATACCAGGCAAGTCCCCCGACGATATATGAATAGAGAATTATCAGACCTGCTGTGAGAAAATGATGGAAGAAAGGAAGTCAACTTGGTATTGCAACAAGAACCAAGAAGTGACTTGTTGGGGATGCCCAAAATGGTCAACGATCAAATGGTTACGTGCTTAACATGGTGCGGTATTGAAGATAAAACATAAAAGTTCAATGAGTAGTACAGTTTATTATTCAGCTTTTATATGTCCCTGGTCGAAGCCTTGCACTTAATTTCTTATCTTTAAATTAAAAGTATAAGCTACTAGTTAGTACATAATAAAACCATGTAATAACCACTAGCTTTCATTAGGATACATTCAATGTTTTGTAGGAATGTTGAAGCCTAGAAGAGAAGATGGATGAAGACCACGTCAAGGTGTGAAGAGGATTATAGATCGACTTTGTCTCCAAGAAAGGCCAAACCCTTTCTACATTACTCACCATGATCGAAGAAGCAACTTGGTCTCCAAGCCAGTCGACTTTGTCTCCAAGAAAGGTCCAATCCCTTTTACATTTGTCACCATGGCCGAGAACCAACTTGTCCTCCAAGCCAAGCCAAACCTTGTTCCAATTCGGCCGAAGTACTCTTGTAATTGTGTCCTTTTAGTTGCTTTATAGAATGGTCCTCACTTCACTATAAATAGGACCCTTAGGATGAATGTAAGGGGGAGTTTGGAGTTTATATAAACTATATCTTTAAGTTTTCAACTTGTGTGTTGAAGCTTGCCGATCCTTGTGCGGATCAAACTCCTTCGGCGCAAGTATAGACATGGACTTGTGTGACCTAACCTTTACCCAATCTTGAAGAAAACCCTTGGTGGTAAACGAAGGTTGATTCTTGTGTAAATCAACTTAGTCTAAGCCTCAGGAGCAACAAGGGTATAGATCACTTATTTCCTTGTTCACGGGCATTGCGATTAGCAACCCCGGTCTCGACCTTGTGACATTGATCACTTATTTCCTTGGTGTCAGTTCGGGAAATTAACTACCTGTTCCACTATCCTTGGACCCTTTTTTTACTTAGTCTTACTAAGTAACTAAACAAATAACCAACCAAACCTGAAACCATACTTCACCCGGAAACTTGTGGTCTATCCCCCGAATATAATCCTCAACCAAATACCCTCACCCCTTCTACCAATACACTACAGAACACTCAATTATAAGTCACTTAAAATACCTTCAACAAAAAACACCTGCAAGCACCCATCAGAGTCAGATAACGCAGCAACCTACTACATTAGTTACTTTCCGAGGACCCGCTGCCTCAATCCCATTTCGTAACTTAATTCACATCCAAACGCTAAGACCTAAACACCTACTTGACCCTCAACTTATCAAACATCACTCACAAAAAGCCTTAACCCGAAATCCACTATAGCTTCCCAAAAACAACTCCCAACGTCCCACTGTCCGACTAGTCGAATACCTCACTGTTCTCGACTTGTTCCAGAACTTTTCCAACATTAAACTTCTAACACCCAAGTATATTACTGACCCTCAGTCCATCCACAACCACTCCTCAAAATGCCTAAAAACGATTCCCTCTACAACTTTCCAAAACTGCCTTAATATACCACTCCCTCGCCCAAACCGAAAACCCAAAACAGTCCTCTTTATGCTCTCTATTCAGGTCAACCCGAATGTCTTCAACATCCGACCCACTTACCTATCCAACCCGCTCCTTTTATCCATCATACTGGTATCAGAGCTTGGACATCTCGTCCCATACTTTGATGCTATGTTGCAATTTTGAAAAGAACACCAAAGGTACCTCATCTAAATTGTCAAGGAACAAGTGCAAATATTTAAAAAGAAACATGCGGAAAAATCTATAAGAAGTCAAGCCAATTCCGAGATTATACTTACTGGTCCAAAACGCGAAGGATTGGTACTTCAATATGATTTGGAAGTCCCACCCAAGGATCCGAGGGAGACTCAAAGAAGTCAACTTTTCTATACTCGGTGTAACGTAAGTGACAAGGTATGTAAATTGATTATCGATAGGGGAAGTAGTTCAAACCTTGCCTCCGCGGAAATGGTGGACAAGTTAGAGTGCCTACTTGTGATCACTCACAGCCATATGACCTCCAATGGGTCAACGAAGAAGGGGAGCTGAGAGTCACAAGACAAGCATATGTCAAATTCCGGATTGGAAACTATGAAGATGAGATATGGTATGAAATCCTTCCCATAGATACGTGGCATATTCTGTTAGTGCATACTTGGTAGTATGATCAAAAGGCTCAACAATATTCTTTTCGGAAGGATGGCAAAATATTCTGACTAGTGCCATTGTCACCTAGAGATGTTAAGAAGTGGAAGACTCGAAGTGCGGAAGCTCGGAAAGAATCTGAATCCTTACCTCTCAATGCTCAAAATATCAATGAAGAATTAAAGAAGGGGAGCCCTCTAACTAGCCTGAAGGTAAAAATCAAGAATGGCCTGTTAGGGGAAGTAACCGAAGATAACAATTTGAAAATTCTCCTAAAAATATATGAAGATGTGTTTCCGGACGACCTTGCCCCCGGTCTACCACCAATTCGGGGTATTGAACATGCCATCGATTTAATTCCCGAAAGTTCATTGCCAAATCGACCGGCATATCGGTGCTGATAGATTTGCGTAACTCATCCGAAGAAGAAAACCATATAATATCATCCACATATAATAGGATATATACCAGGCAAGTCCCACGAAGATATATGAATAGAGAATTATCATACCTGCTGTGAGAAAATACTAGAAAAAAGGAAGTCAACGTGGTGTTGCAACAAGAACCAAGAAGTGACTTGTTGGGATGCCCAAAATGGTCAACCATCAAATGGTTACGTGCTTAACATGGTGCGGTATTGAAGATAAAACATAAAAGATCACTAAGTACTATAGTTTACTTTTCAGCTTTTATATGGCCTGACCGAAGCCTTGCTCTTAATTTCTTATCTTTAAATTCTAAGTCTATGCTACTAGTTAGGACATATTAAAACCATGTAATAACCGCTGCTTGCATTATGAGACATTCAATGTTTTGTAGGAATGTTGAAGCCGAGAAGAGAAGATGGCTGAAGACTACGTCAAGGTGTGAAGAGGATTATAGATCAACTTTGTCTCCAAGAAAGGCCAAACCCTTTCTACATTACTGACCATGACCAAAGAACCAACTTGGTCTCCAAGCCAGTCGACTTTGTCTCCAAGAAATGCCCAATCCTTTTTACATTAGTCTCCATGGTCGAGAACCAACTTGTACCCCAAGCCAAGCCACGTAAACCTTGTTCCCATTCTGTCGAAGTACTCTTGTAATTGTGTCCTTTTAGTCGCTTTCTAGAATGGTCTTCACCTCACTATAATTAGGACCCTTAGGATGAATGTAAGGGGGAGTTTGAAGTATATATAAAATATATCTTTAAGTTTTCAACGTGCGCGTTTAAGCTTGTCGATCCTTGTGTGGATCAAACTCATTCGGCGCAAGTATAGACTAGGACTTGTGTGACCTAACCTTTACCCAAGCTTGAATAACACCCTTGGTGGTAAAAGAAAGTTGATTCTTTTGTGAATCAACGTAGTCTAAGCCTCTGGAGCAACAAGGGCATAGATCACCCTCACTTGGCTTGTTCACGGGCATTGCGACTAACAACCCTAGTCTCGACCTTGTGACATTGATCACTCATTTCCTTGGTGTCGCTTCGGGCAATTAACTCCCTGTTCCACTATCCTTGGACCCTTTTTTTACTTAGTCTCACTAAGTCACTAAACAAAATAACCAACCAAACCCGAAATCATACTTCACTCAATAACCATTCTTCACCTGGAAACTTGTTTGCCTATCCCCCGAATACAATCCTCAACCAAACACCCTCACACCTTCTACCAATACACTCCATAACACTCCATTATCAGTCACTTAAAATTACTTCAACCAAAAGCATATGCAATCACCCATCCGAGTCTGATGACGCAACAACCTACCACATTAGTTACTTTCTAAGGACCTGCTGCCTCAATCCCATTCCGTAACTTAATTCACATCCAAACGCCAATACCTAAATACCTACTTGACCCTCAATGTATAAACCATCACTCCACAAGAAGCATTAACCCGAAATCCACTATAGCTTCCCAAAAACAACTCCCAACGTCCTACTATCCGACTAGCCGTGTAGCTTACTGTTCTCGACTTGTTCCAGAACTTTGCCAACATCACACTACCAACACCTAAGTATATTACTGACCCTCAGTCTATCCACAACCACTCCTCAAAATGACCCAAAATGATTCCCTCTAAACTTTCCAAAATGGCCTCCATATACCACTCCCTCGCCCATAGCGAGAACCCAAAAAAGTCCTTTTTGTTCTCTCTATTCGTGTCAACCCGACTGTCTTCAACATCCGACCCACTTACCTATCTAACCGACTCCTTAATCAGATTGGTATAAGAGTTTGGACATCTCATCCCACGTTTTGATGCTATGTAGCAAATTAGAAAAGAACTCCAAAGGTACCTCATCCAAATTGTCAAGGAACAAGTGCAAATCTTTAAAAAGAAACTTGCGAAACAAACTATATGAATTCAAGCCAATTCCGAGATTATAATTACTGGTCCAAAATGCGAAGGAATTGTACTTCAACATGATTTGGAAGTCCCACCCAAGGATCCGAGGAAGACTCAAATAAGCCAACTTTTCTATACTCGGTGTAAAGTAAGCGACAAGGTGTGTAAATTGATTATCGATGGGGCAAGTATTTCAAACCTTGCCTCTACAAAAATGGTGGACAAGTTAGAACTGTCTACTCGTGATCACTCACAGCCATATGACCTCCAATGGGTGAACGAAGAAGGGGAGCTGAGAGTCACAAGGCAAGCACATGTCAAATTCCAAATTGGAAACTATAAGGATGAGATATGGTGTGACATCCTTCCCATGGATACGTGGCATATTCGGTTAGGGCGACCTTGGAAGTATAATAAAAATGATCAACAGGATGGAGAAAAGAACACTTATTCTTTTCAGAAGGATGGCAAAATATTCTAACTAGTGCCATTGTCACCTAGAGATGTCAAGAAGTGGAAGACTCGAAGTGCGGAAACTTGGAAAGAATCTGAATCCTTACCTCTTAATGCTCGAAATATCAAAGTAGAATTAAAGAAGGGGAGCCCTCTATTTGGCCTGAAGGTAAAAAGCAAGAAGGGCCTGTTAGGGGAGGTAACCGAAGATAACAATTTGAAAATTATCCTAAAAATATATGAAGATGTGTTTCCGGACGACCTTGCCCCCGGTCTACCACCAATTCGGGGTATTGAACATGCCATCGATTTTATTCCCGGAAGTTCATTGCCTAATCGACCGACATATCGGTCAAGATGCATTTCCGTAACTCATCCGAAGAAGCAATCCATATAATATCATCCACATATAAAAGAATATATACCAGGTAATTCCCACGATGATATATGAATAGAGAATTATCAGACCTGCTGTGAGAAAATAATGGAAGAAAGGAAGTCAACTTGGTATTACAACAAGAACCAAGAAGTGACTTGTTGGGGATGCCAAAAATGGTCAACCATCCAATGGCTACGTGCTTAACATGGTGTGGTGTTGAAGATAAAACATACAAGATCAATAAGTACTATAGTTTACTTTTTAGCTTTTATGTGTCCCTGGCCGAATCCTTGCACTTAATTTCTTATCTTTAAATTCTAAGTCTAAGCTACTAGTTAGGACATATTCAAACCATGTAATAACCTCTAGTTTGCATTAGGACACATTCAATGTTTTGTAGGAACGTTGAAGCCAAAAAGAGAAGATGGTCGAAGACCACGTCAAGGTGTGAAGAGGATTATAGATCGACTTTGTCTCCAAGAAAGGCCAAACCCTTTCGACATTACTCACCATGACCGAAGAACCAACTTGATCTCCAAGCCAGTCGACTTTGTCTCCAAGAAAGGCCCAATCCCTTTTACATTAGTCACCATGTACGAGAACCAACTTGTCCCCCAAGTCAAGCCAAACCTTGTTCCTATTCGGCTGAAGTACTCTTGTAATTGTGTCCTTTTAGTTGATTTCTAGAATGGTCTTCACCTCACTATACCAAGTTAGGTCCGGAGGATCTAATCTAAGCGTATGCATTGCCGTCTCAGTCTTCATCGGTGGAAGCATGGGGCCCACTACCTGAAATGCCTGTGGGGGCCGAAGCGCAAGTACACATGCCTGCGGCCCCGACCCAGATGGAATTCTGCTACTAGTTGTTGGACCCGAGAAATTAGACCTGGCCTGGTGGTGGAATTGGGCCCAGTTACATGGGTAAGGGCTGGGAGGAAAATAACTATTGTTGGGCCTAGGGCCACTGGCCTAGTTCCACTGCCAGGGGGCCCATAGCTGGGACCAGTTGTCCTGCATCCCACTGCCACCGTTCTGATTTGGACTCCACAAATTGTAATTCATGTATAATTTTAATTATGGTATTAGTCTTGTACTAGGAAAAATTATTAGAATTAGAGTAGGAAAAGGTAGAATTATTTTCCTATATTTTCCCTAATTAGGAATTGTATATTTGTATATATACCTCTCATTATCAATAAAAATAATCGAAGAGATTATTTCTTTCATGGTATCAGACGTCTAGGACTAAATTACTTCCGCTCCTCTCCCAAATGTTTTCTCAATTTCCGACCATCCCTTCTCAGTTGAGACTGCCTCGAAAGTCGTGCCCTTTTTTGGATTTTGTGTTAATTTACCTCCTCTCTTGCCAAATTATCTTCCCAATCCCTTTGGTCTTTCATTATGTCGACGTCAAAGAACCTATTTCATCATGCCCTTACTGTTTCGAACATCAAGAACAGCATCCCTATTGTTCTTGAGATGGAAAACGTCCAATATGCGACATGGGCAGAGTTGTTTAAAATTCACGCAATCTCACATCAAGTCCTCCATCACATAATTCCTCCCGCTATCCATCATCCTATGGAGGATCCTCAGTTATGGATCACTCTTGATGCTACCGTCACGCAATCTCACATCAAGTCTACCGACCTTTTACAGATGATTATTGAACCAGACACTACGACTATGGCTACATGGAATAGATTGTGTGATATATTCCAGGATAATGAACATTCTCGCATTTTCACCCTTGAGAAGGAATTTTCCCAAGTCCACATGGAAGATTTCTCGAGTGTTTCGGCCTATTGTAAACGGCTCAAGGAATTGGCGAACCGACTCCATAACGTTGGCACGCTTATTACCAATGGCGTTGGGACTCTCCTTCGTCAAAGTAATTCGTTTCCCCCTTTTTATCAAGCATGTTCGATGCTCACATTAGAAGAATACGGCTTGGAAAAAGGTGGTAACCGGTGCTAATTATGTGGCAATGATGACTTCATCTAATAACTCTCACGGTTTTGTTGACAATTGGGGCCAACACCGCAACAACGGTGGCAGCAAGAAGGGTCAAAATCGTAAAAATAATAAAAATTATGGCGGTAACAACAACGGCGGACGAAATGGTGGTGGCAACCGCGGTAGGCCTCGGGGCAGTGGGAAGCAACCCAATTGGCCTCAGCAGTGGGCCCCCTGGCAATGGAACTGGGCGAATGGCCCATGGCCCAACATTGGTTATTTTCCACCCAGCCCTTACCTAGGTAACTGGGCCCAGTTCCAGCAACAGACCAGACCCAATTTCTAGGGTCCAGCAACTGGCGGCAGTTTTCCTTCTGGGCCGGGGCAGCAGGCAGGATTTCTTGGGCCTCGGCCACGGCAGGCATTCCAAGCAGTGGGCCCCACACTGACTTTGACAAATATTGAGGACGCGATGCATATGCTTGGATTAAATTCTCCAGAACCGAATTGGTACATGGACACCGACACCACTTCTCACATGACGTCAGAATAAGGTACTCTCTCATCTTATTCCAATTTGAGCATAAATCGTGGCATTATTATTGGTATGGCAATACAATTCCAATTCATGGTTACGGTAATACAACTGTCTCCCCCACATCCACCTCTTGTCTTGAAGATACCCTTCATGCCCCTAACTTAATTTAAAAAATTGGTGTATATCCGTAAATTCACCACTGATAATTGGGCTTCTGTTAATTTTGATTTGGGTTTTCTGTGAAAGATTTCAAGACATGGACACCTCTCATGAGATATAATAGTAGGGGAGATCTTTATCAAATCACGCCCGCATCTAGTCTCTTGAGTCAAGCCTTGCCATCTACTTTTGTAGCTGTAGCTCCTTCCTTATGGCATGCACGTTTGGGTTACCCTGGGTCGTTTGTTGTTTCTTCCTTGCATCAAAATAATTTTATTTCTTGTCAGGGTACGTGTAGTACTCCAATTTTTCATTCCTGTCATTTAGAAAAACATGTTAGATTTCCATTTGTAGCCTCTACTTCTCGTACTTTAATGCCATTTGATATTATTCATAGCGATTTATGGACATCTCCCGTTTTAAGTTATGTGGGCCGTCGTTATTATGTTCTATTTTTTATGATTATTCTAATTTTTTATGAACCTTTCCATTAGAGAAAAAATGTCATGTTTTTTCCACATTCTTAAATTTTCGAGCAGTCATCCGTACCCAATTCGAACGGGAAATAAAAAATATTCAATGTGATAATGGCAAAGAATATGATAATCGGTTGTTTTTGGAATTTCGTAAAACTAATGACATAGATTTTCATTTCTCTTGTCCTCATACATCCTCACAAAATGGAAAGGCCAAACAAAAAATTCATACCATTAATAATATTGTCCGAACTTTATTGGTTCATGCTTCCGTACCCCATTTCTTTGGCATCATGCTCTACAAATGACTACCTATATTCTTAACATACTTCCTACCAAAGGATTGGCATATGTGTCTCCTCTTAAAGTCCTCTATAATAAGAATCCTTCGTATTCACATTTTAGGGTCTTTAGGTGTTTGTGCTATCCATTTTTTCCGCCAACTACAATTAACAAACTTCAAGCCCGTTCTACCGCTTGTGTGATTTTAGGTTATCCATCTAATCATTGTGGTTACAAATATTTTGGTTTATCATCTAATAAAATCATAATTAGTCGTCATGTTATTTTTTTATGAAACACAACTTCCTTTTGCTAAAGTGAGTACTCCCGTGCCTTATTTGTATAATTTTTTAGATGACGAGGTCTCACCATACTTTACGCACCACCTCATGGGCAGATCCAGTGATCCGGACTCGCCAGCAGGCCTACTGCCTGCTGGCCCGCCTCCACCTACCGCTTCTGCCCAGTTTTAGCCAGTGGGCTGATTGCCCAGCCCACTACCGAGACTGCTTCTGTCCCTCTTCCATATCCAGTTTCCAGTGTTGGGCCAGTAGGCCCACTGTCTGTTGGTCAGTCCGTCATCCATCTGATTTTTTCTCAAAATCCACCCAATTCTCCCCCGAGTCACAGACCAGTCACTCGTAGTCAACTGGGTATTTTTAAACCAAAACAATATTTTAATCTAAATTCTAATGTTCTTAAATCCCCTACCCCGTAACCCAGTGTCTGCATTAAATGGCCCGTATTGGAAATTGGCTATGAATGACGAATATGATGCTCTTATTGATAATAAGATGTGGGAGTTGGTGCCTCGTCCTTCTAGTGTTAATATTATTCGGTTTATGTGAATTTTTACTCAGAAAGATAATTTTGATGGTTCTTTTGCGAGACATAAGGCTCGTCTTGTAGGTGATGGTAAAACTCAGCAGGCTGGCGTGGATTGTGGTGAGACATTTAGTCTGATGGTCAAACCGGCTACCATTCACACTATTCTCAGTCTGGCTCTTTCAAAGGCATGGACCATTCATCAGTTAGATGTGAAGAATGTTTTCTTACACGGTGATCTTAAGGAGACCATTTACATGCATCAACCCTTGGGTTTTCAAGACCTCAAATATCCTAATTATGTCTGTTTATTGAAAAAGTCTTTGTATGGGCTTAAGCAGGCCCCACGAGCTTGGTATAAGAGATTTGCAGACTATGTTTCGTCTATTAGGTTTTCTCACAACAGGTCTGATAATTCATTGTTCATATATCGTCGTTCTACTTCCCTGGCTTATATTCTATTATATGTGGATGATATTATCTTGACTGCCTCTTCTGATGCTTTGCGCAAGTCTATCATGACACTGCTCAGTTCCGGGTTTTCTATAAAAGACATGGGGCCCTTGAGTTACTTTTTGGGGATTGCTGTCACTCGTCATGCAGGTGGGTTATTCCTATCACAACGGAAGTATGCTTCTGAGATCATTGAAAGGGCTGGTATGTCCTCGTGTAAGTCTACTTCCACTCCAGTTGATACTAAACCCAAGCTAGGTGTTGCGGCTGGCTCACTTTACGAGGATCCCACCCACTATCGCAGTCTTGCCGGAGCTCTTTAATAGCTTACGTTCACGAGATCGGATATTACATATGTAGTACAACAGGTGTGTTTGTTTATGCATGATCCTAGGGTTGACCACATGAATGCGCTCAAACGCATTATACGATACATCCAGGGAACACTTGACTATGGCTTGCATCTATATCCGTCGTCGACTTCTACGCTGGTCTCGTATACATATGCTGATTTAGGTGGTTGTCCACATACCAGATGTGAAATATCTGGTTATTGTATGTTTCTTGGTAATAACTTGGTCTCGTGATCTGCGAAGCGACAGTCTACATTATCACTCTCTAGTGCGGAGGCCGAATATCGAGGGGTAGCCAATGTGGTCTCTGAATCATGTTGGTTACGTAATCTTCTCTTAGAGCTTCATTGTCCCATTCAAAAGGCTATCTTTGTTTATTGTGATAATATTAGTGTCTTCTATCTTTCTGGTAATCTGGTTCAATACCAGCGCACTAAACACATTGAGATGGATATCCACTTTATTCGCAAAAAGGTAGTTCGTGGACAAGTACGCGTCTGCCATGTCCCTTCCAGATATCAAATTGTAGACATCTTTACAAAGGGTCTTCCCTCTGTTCAATTTAAGATTTTAGGGACAGTCTCAGCATACGACCGCCCGCTATGACTGCGGAGGTGTGAAAGTATACCGTGGTACACGTGTATATCATGGTCCAATTTGGACTCCACAAATTGTAATTCATGTATAATTACAATTATGGTATTAGTCTTGTACTAGGAAAATGTATTAGAATTAGAGTAGGAAAAATGTAGAATTATTTTCCTATATTTTCCATAATTAGGAATTGTATATTTGTATATATACCTCTAATTATCAATGAAAATAATCAAGGGGATTATTTCTTTCTGGATAACTAGATTACTAGTAATATTAATCCTTTTAGATTGCGTACCGATTATTTACCATCACAAATAATAAAAAGAAAGTAATGAAGGTAACATATGTTTATGAAGATGCATTAACAAGTGCGTTGGTTACAGTCTCAGGAAAATTCCCAGTGATCAAGAAGTTATAGTCGAATTGTTCTGTCACAAGTTCAAATCCTAGTAGTTTCTAACATACTGAACCTTTCAGACTCTCTTATAAACAATGTAAAGAAAAATGCATTGGTTAAGCCGTAATCATTTTTATTTATACAATAAGCCTAACTCTATGAAGTGCATGTGTCTAAAACTATTTACTTATGTTCAAATAATTGGATTCAAATTGATTATTTTGTTGTATGTTATGGATAGTAGTTTAAAATAAAATTAGTTGGAGGCTTGGAGTCCGTTCCCACATAGACATGTATGTTCTAGAGTTATGTGTTAATTAGCAGTATCCAACTGTATATTGTAAAAAGGTATATACTACATAGAGTGACTCTTCAACAGGTCGTCGACTAAATATAATCGTAAAAAGTTCTTACGACATTTTTAATACTTACATTCACTTGAAGTTTATCATTAATTCTCGATATAATAATATCTCGAGTGGTAGCTGTTGTAGGCAAACTCTACCAAGGGAAAAAAATAGTCCCAATGACCACCGAAGTTAATCACAAAGGCCCAGAATATATCTTCCAGAACCAAAATAGTCCGCTTAGACTGACCATTCGTCTGCGGGTGAAATGACATACTGAGATCCAACTGAGTCCCCAATTCTTTTTGCAAAGTCCTCCAGAATTGAGAAGTGAACTGAGTCCTTCGATCTGAAATGATGGAAATGGGAACTCTATGTAACCAAACAATCTCCCTAATGTAGATATTTGCCGACTTCTCCGAATTATAGGTCGTCTAGATCGGAATGAAATGAGCAGACTTGGTCAACCTATCCACAATGACCAAAATAGCATCAAATTTTCCCAAAGTCTTTGGTCATCCAACTACGAAGTTTATAGCTATCCTTTCCCATTTCCACTCGGGTAAGGGCATTCTTTGAGTCATACCACCCGGCCTCTGGTGCTCATACTTAACTTGCTATCAATTCTAACACTAAGATAAAAATTCCATAGTATCCCTCTTCATCCTGCCCAACCATTAATGCTGCTTCAAATCACGATACATCTTTGTGCCACTAGGATGGATATAGAACTGTGAGTCTCCTCCATAATCAATATAGTCAACCCTCCAACACAAGGAACACAAACACGCCCCTTAATTCTCAAAACTCCCCCACTATCAAATTGCCTCTCTGGCCTCCCATCGTAACACCTTATCCTTAATTTTACACATCATCAAATTGTTGAGCCTTAATCTACTCCAAAAGAGATGAGCTTGCCTCAACACAAGCCAAAATCCTACCTGATTCCAAAATATCAAGTCTCACCATGCATAGGCCAAAGACTGAATATCTAATGACAAAGGACGCTCCTCCACAATCAACTGCGCCAAGCTACCCACACTCACTGTCTTTCAGCTTAATGCATCTACTACTATATTAGCCTTTTTCCGGATGATAAAGAATGGTAATAACATAATACTTGAGCAACTCCATCGATTTACGCTACCTCTAATTCAGATCCATCTGATTGAACACATGCAGAAGACTATGATGATCTGTGAGTACCTCACAATGGACCCCATACAAGTAATGCCTCCAAATCTTCAAAGCAAAGACTACCGTCGCCAACTCTAAATCATGAGTGGGGTAGTTCTCCTCATGCACCTTCAACTGCCTCAAAGCGTACACTAAGACTTTTTCTTCTTGCATCAACATACAACCCAATCTGATCTGTGAAGCATCATTACAATACACTCTAAAATCCTTCCCTTTCACCGGTAAAGACAAAGCCGGGGCCGAGGTTAAGAATGACTTGAGATTTTGTAAGCTCTCCTCACACTCATCCGACCAATGAAAAAGCACTTTCTTCTGAGTCAATCTAGTCAAATGAAAAGCAATAGTTGAAAACCCCTTCACTAATCACTAGTAGTAACTCATGAGACCCATAAAACTCTGAATCTCAGTCACTGAAGTAGGTCTAGCCGAATCGCTAACTGACGCAATCTTCTTATGATCTACCATAATACCCTGATTCGACATCACGTGCTCCAAAAATGCCATAGAACTGAGCCATAACTCACACTTCAAAAATTTAGGATAATTCTTCTTCTCTTTCATCAACCCAAGTACAATCCTAAAATACTTATTATGATCCTCCTTACTCCGAGAATACACCAAGATGTCATGGATGAAGATAATGACAAAATAGTCCAAATAGGGCTTGAAAACCCCGTTCATTAAATCCATATAGGTTGCAGGGGCATTTGTAAGCCCAAACGACATAACCAAGAACTCGTAATGGTCATGAAGGGTCCTGAAGGTCGTCTTTGATATATCCTATGCCCTAATACCCTAACCTCAAATTAATCTTGTACAACACTGACGCACAATGTAGTTGGTCAAATAAATAATAAATGCAGGGTATTAGGTAATTATTCCTAATTGTGACCTTGTTCAGCTATCAATGATAAATACACATCTGCATGGTACCATATTTGTTCTTCACAAATAGAGCAGGAGAACCCACGGAGACACACTAGGTCGAATGAATCCTTTTCTCAACAAATCCTGCAACTGCTCCTTTAACTCCATCAACTTTGTTGGAGCCATTCGATATAGAGGAATAGAAATAGGACAAGTGCCCGACTCCAAATCAATATAAAAATCAATGTCTTAGTCTGGCTACATACCAGGCTAATCCATCAGGAAAACCTCTAAAAACTCACTCACCACTGTTACAGATTCAAGTAGAGGACTAGTATCCCATATATGAGCCAAATATGCCAAACACCCCATATCTACTAACTTCATCGCCTGTTGGAATGATTTGATCTTTTTTGGTGCAAGTCTAGGAGTACCCCTCCACTATAACCTCGGAATACCCGACATAGCTAACATGACTATCTTGGCATGACAATCTAGGATCACATGATAAGGTGACAACCAATCCACACCCAAAATAATATCAAAGTCTACCATATCTAAAATAACCAAATCTACCCAAGTGTTGTACCCCATAAACATAACCACACAAGACTGATAGACTCGATCCACTACCACAGAATCACCAACAGAAATAGAAATTCAAATAGGTACATCAAGAAAATCACATAGCTTATCTAGACCCGTAGAGAAATAGGTAGACACGGAGGAGAAAGTAGAATCAGGATAAAATAACATGGAGGAAAACTGATGACAAACTGAGATGATAACTGCATCAGAAGACTCAACCTCTGGTCTACTCGAAAAAACATAAAAATGGGCACATTTGCCTTCAGACTGTGTACCTCCATGACTATTGCGGGCTGCCTGAGCTTCATCTGTCGTTGATCGAGTACCACGCCTACCAGACTGGTAACCACCTCATCTAGGCTACGAGCCTGCCCTACTAGAATATCTACCTCCCTTAGCTGGCTGTGTTGGAGACTTGGGTGTTTGAACTCGAGAACCCTGTTGGGCTCCACCTTGTCTAAATCTGGGACAATCTCTGTGAAAATGCCCTAGGTTACCATACTCATAGCAAGTATTTGCCAACATGGGTTGTTGAACTATCATGGTTGAACTAGAATTCCCTCCACGATCTAAATATCGGGAATAAGAACCCCGAGATATCTTTCCCGAGCTGAAACACTGTGCCCTGAAGGGCCATCTGCTAAAATCTAGAGTGTTGACTGAATAGGGCAACTGGACTAGTGATGGTGGGGTCTACCATACTATCCCTATCATCTAGAAGAAGAGCCACTGAAACTACCAAACTTGCGAGCCATTCTGTCCCTACCACTCCCCCAAGACCCAAACCTCACTGACTCAACCATATTGGCACACCATCTGGAGAGATCCCCCAAAAGCTACTAGCTTTAATGTCTGCAACTGAAGTGGAATAGTTAATCCCTTCAAAAAAACACCTGACTATCTCCACCTCAGTAGGAAGAAATGATGCTGCATAATGGGATAAGGCATGAAACCAGGACTCATACTCCATGACTGAAATACCTCCCTGATACAAACTTGAGAACTCAGCTCTCCTCCTCTCCTTTAGAATGTGAGGAACATACTTCTCCAAGAACACCTGATAAAGTCGAGTTTATGTCAACGAAGGTGACCCAGCTGGCTGACACACAATGTAGGACCTCCATTACCTTTTTGTCTCCTCGATCATCTTAAAAGCAACATAATCAAGCTTATGCGACTCCACTATACCGAGTGTGTGAAGCCTCTAATGACAACTTATAATAAACTCATAGGAATCTTCCTCGGGTCTACTATAGAAATAAGGAGGTTTGATATTCAAAAACTGCTCAAACATCTTCCGCTCCTCGTGGTGAGGATTTGGAGTCTAACCCTCAACTCTGGCTGGGTCAAACCCTTAAGAAGACTAAAGATGCGTACCATGCATCCTGGAGTACTGGCGTGGCAGTATTATCTTGCGGTGGCTGGGTTGGTCCCAACTCCTCCTCCTCAATAGGCTTGTCATGATGCTCAACCTCCGACTCGGGGAACAAGGATGGCCTGGCCAGCCTCAGGTGCTCTACACCAAGCTGGTGTCGCTCTACTGGGTTTACCCATACTACAACCTTTGCCTCTACCTCTACTGCATGTCATAGTCGCAGGAGCCAGCGCCTCATACCTAGCCGTATTCGCACGTCTCTTCACCATCTATGAGAGTATGGGAAATCAATGTCAGATACCAATTTGAAAAAAAACTAGAACTAAAGGAATGAAAGAAGCGGAGTTTCCTAAATATCATATAGCCTCTCGAGGATGAGTACTGACGTTACATACCAATTCACAAGACTCTACTAGACATTGCTCTTATTACTCGTGAGACCGGTGAATCTAGAGCTTTGATACCAACTTGTCAGGACCCATTTGACGGATCATGATGGCACATACACTATCCCCCCGGTAGGCGGGCCATCCCCAAAATCATTTAATCCATTTCAAAATATAAGAGCAAAATGGAACAACATATTAATACTTAAAACTGTCTTGCCATAAATAATATAAGTCATAAGTATGGAAATTACTAAGAGAATTACAACCCCTAAACCTGGTCTAAACTTGTACAAGAACATCTAAATAATTATTACAACTTTGAATTAGTGTACCAATACAACTGTCTGGAAGGAAAGTAAAATGTAAGAAATAGGATAGAGGGAGATCTAGGGTCACTGGTCGGATAGATGGCTCAACCTGAAACCTCCAAAAGCTCGCCTTGGGAATCTACCACGAGGCCCCGAACTAGAATAAGATGTTGAATCTGCATCTAAATAAAGATGCGACAAGTGTAGTATGAGTACACAACGTACCCCCATAGGTATCATAGGCCAACAATGACAGATATAACATGTAAAACATATAATAATTGAGTCTACTCAATAGTTTTCTATCCAATTCAACTTACTTCTTCTCTAATACTTTAACATTTTATATCAAGATCCATCTCAGTTACAATATTGGTATAAATGAAAATATGCATGAAACAGGTAAAATAATTATCATGGAAGCACGAGATGAGTAATTAATTATGTACGTATGAGATGAATAATCAAGTTCCTTAGTATCAACATTTCCACTAGTATTTCAAAATTCAGCCTTTCCATATTTATGAGACATAGAGCGATGGGGTAACAATTCACACCACAAGTATAAGTTCAATCACGGCTATCATAGCCCTCATAAACAACAATCACAACAACGTAAGTAGAATTGATCACCATGACCATGCCCGAAGGCACACATACTTCCACGACATTCTAACTACCCAACAATAAACACAAGTACCCACCTAAGTGCTCGTCGTAGTCACTAAGGTGGGACCCCCATCACACCGAATACCTCTTAATAATTATAAGCTACATATGCATCTCTATCGGAGTCTAGAAAGTGAACCGTAACCTAACTCAATGCCGAGCGGGTGCCACAAACCCTCACGCCAATGCTTTACCCTTCCGAAGTTCTTTCGAGGGATCAAAGTCTAGAAATTATAAGTTCTATGTTAAAATATAAATCTACAGACACTCATAGTACTATGCGTCTAAACGTAATCCAAAAAAGCAACTCAAAAGTGACCCCGGTCACAAAAGGGCAAAAGCAAAAATTTAATTTAGAAGCATGTTATCCATAGTCTAGATACTCATAATCCTAAATTTGATGCAGAACTAATGACAATTAGGCCTTCAATTTTATTAATTATCAAAAACCCCAAATAATGGAAAAAACTAAATCTTATTTCAAGAATCATGGATCGAATTGGAAATTCAAGCTTAGGACTAGTTTACCTATAGATTAGACAATCTAAATAAAAATTATCAATTTAAAAAGCCTATATCTTGACATTCAATTTCACGAAAAAGTCTCTTAAAATTTGGGGTTAAACCCTAAGTCTTCTACCCATAAATCATGTCTTAATCTATAATAAATGGAATGAATCATGGTTAAATAAAGATTTCAAGGATAGAATCTTACCCCTAGTTAAAATAGTTGAACCCCTCGTCAAATCTCTCCACAATGAGCTTTAAACTTGAAAAAGGTAAAAATGAAGTCTAAAATCGAACTTGGGGAATAAAAGGGTTCTGATTCAGTGATATGCACAGAATAAAAAAAAAACCTCGTAGGTGTGACGCCGCACATGCGGAAAAACCCACGTGGGTGCGAGTTTCACTTAAATGCCCGAAAATCGGGCAGAAGTCCACTCGCTTGTTCGACTCCGCCCCTACACAATACATCTTGTAGGTACAACCTTAGGAAGCCCCAACAATCATCGCTTCTGCAGATCGATAATCGTTGGTGTGAACTGTGGGTCGTAGGTGTGGTGCACTGGAACCAAAAAAGCTAAGTTTTAAGAAACTCCTGATCCAATACCTAAAACTCATTCAATACCTCCCGAATACGAACCAAATATGGTACCCGAGTATAATCAACGCTACAGAGTTGCTCGCGCGCTCAAAACATCATTCTGACACATTTTTCCTCAAATTACCTCTAACTTTCTAAAACCTCAAATTTAATCAATCAAGTATCCAAAATATATTTGAATGCCTCGAGGTTCGAACCAAAGACTCTACTAAGTTATAAATGATGTTCCGGACCTAGCGAAATTGATGAAACTCAAAAACAGACACGTTTACCCAAAAGTCATTTTTAGTCGACCCTTTCCATTTCAAACTTAAGAAACTTCTAACTTTAGATTTTCTTTCTAAAACCCATTCAATTCACCTCGGAAAGTATGCCACCCATTCCCACAAGCCATAAACATTAATAAGAGGCTATGGGAATAGTATTTTTTTCAAAACAACATAAGAAGCCTAAAACCATCGAATGGGTCATTATAGAAGATATCGTGAAATTGATAGTGAGTGGGATCTACCCAGTTGAACACACAACAGAGAAGGAAGATTTATCATGATTCACAGTTCTACATTTGGGATAAGGCATATCTATTCAAATAAGGCCCTGATCAGCTGGTGAGATGATGCATTTCGCAGACCAAAGTGAATGAAGTATTGGAGGCATTTCGCAGACCAAAGTGAATGAAGTATTGGAGGCATTTTGCAGACCAAAGTGAATGCATTTCGCAGACCAGAAGTTGTGATAGATGTTAGCGAACTGGAAACATCTCTAAGAAGCATGAAATTCCCTTGAACAACATTTTAGAGGTAGAGATATTCGACGTGAGGGGCATCGATTTTATGGGGTCATTCCTACCATCTTACAGAAAAAAGTATATTTTTCTTGATGTGGATTATATATCGAATTGGGTGGAGGCATTCTCTCTCCCCCAATGATGCAAAAATGGTGGTTAATTTTGTGAGGAAAATTATATTTGCAAGATTTGACACTCCGAGAATGATGATTAGTGATAGGGGAGCTCATTTTGGTAATAATCTGATGAAGAACCTCTTGGCAAAATATAGGGTAAAGCATAAGGTTTCTATAGCTTACCACCTGCAAATATGTGGACAAGTCAAAGTGTCTAATAGAGAAGTGAAGCAAATCTTAGAGAAAACATTGAATGTGCAGAGGAAAGATTGGGCAACCAAACTGGATGATGCTCTATGGGCGTACCAGACGGCATACAAGACACCTATTGGGACTTTTCCCTTCAGGTTGATTTATGGGAAGACATGTCATCTACCTGTCGAGTTGGAGCATAACGCGTATTGGGCAATCAAAAATCTCAATCTTGATATGAGCTTGGCAGGTGAGAAGCAGTTTCTACAACTTCAGGAGCTAGATAAGATCGGGTTACGGGCGTATGAAAATTCCAAGTTGTACAAAGAGATAGCACGATATGTATATTCAATATCGTGAGTTGCAGGTACTCTTGTTCAACTCCAGGTTGTTGTTATTTCCTGGCAAGCTGAAGTCTCGCTGGTCTGAACTGTTTGTTGTGATGGAAATCACGCCACATAGTGTGATAGAGATACAAACAATGGATGGGGAATGTATGTTTTTAGTTAATGGGCAGCATCTCAAGCGATATTGGGGTGGAGAGTTTGACAAGAAGGAGCACGTGCTCCTCAATGATGATTAGTTGAAAGACTTGCATCATGCCACGATGTTAAATCAAGCGCTTCACAAGAGGCAACCTGTGTGTTGTAATAAAAAAACAATTTTTTATTTAGTGTTCACATTTGTTCATGTTGCAGGACTGGGACAGAGAACAAACACAAAACAACAAAACATTAAAAAATATTCGCTCTAGGTTTGACTTAGGTGCTGCTTGTACGTCGCATATGCAACGCGCGTGACACTCTGAGATTCATAGAGTATGTTTTTGTGTGATGAATGTGTGATGCATATGCAGCGCACACACTCTCTAAGATTCAAAGGGTTAGATCTACGCTGGTTGTGCGATGTGAAGCCATTGCATGGGTCGGCCTAGTTAAAAAAATGTATCTTTAAGTTTAAAACCGATGACCCCTCTCTTTTTCTCACAAGAAACCTCCCTCATCCTCTCTAAATATAGAATACCCTTCCTCATCCCTTTTCAAACACAATAATGGAACAATATTCCATTCCTCCTCCATTATCATTAAAGGTAAGTGATTCACCTAAAACCCTTGAGATTTTCCCTTTCCCTTTTCCCCTTGTTCTTGGGTTATGATTCTTAGAAACTAGTGTTGTGGGTTTGGGTGAAAATTGGGTGGGATTTTGGTATTGCTTTATTGATTTTAATGTTTTGGACTAAAAAGTGATTCCCCATTGAAAAAGGGATGGTTTTATATCCCATTTTTTCAAATATAAAGGGAACATTCTACGCCACAAGGTGTTCGATAAATTGCTTGAACCAAGCTTTGTGTTAAAATTGTGAAGTCTTGAGTAGCAATGTAACACTAAACAACTATACAAACCCTTGGGCATCGAATGAAAAAAATCAATATTTGAGAGGAAATTTGAGAATGCACCTAAAACACCGAAGTCCTAAAGCATGATGATCTTGCTTCTGTTGTGTTAATTTATTTTGATAGCATTTGATTAGATAACTTCTTTGTTTTAAATTTTTGTATTGTAGTTTGAAATAAGTGTGGGATCGGTTCACCCATGAATGAGGACAAAAGTTGAAACACCAATAGTTAGTGCCCGAATTTAGGGGTCAAGTACTCCAAATACGAGTACATGTAATAGAACTAAGTGTGGGGTCATTCCAAGACCCCCTTTTGTTATTGAATTTCTACTTATTGTTTGGAATGCTTTGTTGGGCAAGTAAAATGGGTAATTCATAGGAAAAGCCATCGCCTCATCCTAATCAAAAGTTACAATGAGAGGTTCGTCAAAAAAACCACTGGAAAAAAAAAGCAACCAAATCTGGAGCGGGTAAAAATCCAACAACTCCCATTCCTAGGTGTTCGTCCTCAAGGCCTCCCGGATCTGATTTTGTCTAAGACGGGTAGGATTGGTACAATGAATTCGACCTCTCAGATGGTTATATTCATGAGCGAGCTGTCAATAAAGTCTCTTTGAAGCTACACTTCAAGGACATCTACAATCAGTTTGTGTCCATCGGATTGAGTTCCATCTTCGAACAATCGGTGCTAAGAATATGCAACTAAGGCAACTTCTCCTAATAGAGAAAATACAAAAAATGAGAAGAGTAATTCTGAAGCACAACAAATATTTCAGGGTAAAAGATTCCCAATTCAGAAGTTCCTACCTAGAGTCCTATTTAGTGTTAAAGTAATGGAATATCCATGAGTGAAGTACAAAGAATTAAGAGAGAATAGCAATGGATATAAGGGGGTAACACTAAAGGAGTAAGCTATACTATGCAAGTTATAAATAAGTTTGATGCCCTTAACAATGTAAAGAAGAATGTAACCAAAGAAGATGGTCAGATCAATGTGGTATCACTTAATAATGTAGAGGAGAATGTAGCCAATAAAGATTATCATATCAATGCAGTATCTCAAAAGTCCAAAGATGAGGAGAAAAACAAGGAAGAGGTGGAGAAGGTTACACAACCCAAGGAAAAGATGGTCGATGAATGCAATGAAGTTCAGAAACTACTAAACATTGGGAGCAGAGTATTGCAGATCAGACATGAGTGGTTTGCCAACCTATTGATCTCTCTCCTACAAAATCATGGGTAGATAGGATGGAAGAAGAGGAGGTTGAAGAGGGTGAAATTAGCATTGAGAAATGTCAAGAGGTAGTATAGAATTCAAAGGAAAAGGAGAATAATCCTTATACAGGGAATTATGAATATAGTGAAGATACTCCAACAATAGGTTACTCTTCTAGTGGAGTGAGTGAGAGAAATATAGAACAAGGCGTATCAAAATACCCCTAATCCCTACTTTCAGTGGAGTTTCTTCTATCTTTTTTTGGGCCTCACGCCAAAACACAACATCATTTGCCCCATACTTTAAGATGCCCCCGAAGATTCCGTTGGTATAACGAAAAAGTACGAAGGATCGACCACTATTCTAAATATAGTAAGGAGGAGAACTATTGTTTAGTGGAGTGCCCTACGACCTGAGATTGAGCTCGCCTAAAAGTATTGCCCTTTTAGAAGCCAACTAAGTGAAGACGACAAATGGAAGTAGGTTATGAATCTGTTCAAGTTGGTCAATCAATCCCTCATTTCTTTCCCGTGGTCAGAAAATATGCAATATAGTTGCTGAAGGCCTTATTGAATCAACAACAACAATGGGTAATAGTGCACATGATAATACAGGCTTCACAGATATGGTGGGAGAATTACCCTCTTCATCAAATATTAGTGCTGAGAGTGATATCTCACTTGACGTAGCAAATAACAGTTTAACAGGAACAGAAGAAGGTTAGGTCATCTCTGAAATTGAAGCATATATCAATCAAGAAGTTCATGTGCAAATTCATGCCGATAAAGTGGGAAATGACTCTTATGTAGAAGGAGATAATAGCCTAGCAATATCAGTTGAATATCAGGCTAGTACATGTCTAGAAGCAGTAAAAAAATGGAGTAGAAGTACAGAAAGACATGCAAAGCCTGGTAGGTCAACTTATAGCTGAGGTGAGTAATGATGAAGGAAGAAATATGGTTATATATCCAAATGTAGTAGAGGAGATGACTCCCAAGAGCTCTGATAATGTTATTATAGTCAGTAATGCTAGTAGTCAACTTGGTATTGTGATCAAGAAGAATTCACCTAACAAGGTACTACATGACTTGGTTTCCCATAATGTTGCCTCAATTGCAAATGTTGCGATGGAGAGCATTAATTTATAGGAGGATAAAGAAGAAACCATAATGTAGAATATAGAGTAAGTTTATAAGCAGGTTGGTCTGTCACCTATGAATAAATCCAACAATAAAGGCCAGAAGAAGAGTAATAAGAATGGGCCTATTAATAAACAACAACCTACCAGAGTGTTAAGAAAGAGGTCAATTGTGAAATCCAATATTAACTGATGATGATGAAGTTATTTATATAGAATATCATACCAATTAAGACTCAAATGGCCTTCCACAGGCTTCAAGTGGTCAACATACATCACAAAATTTTATTAATAGCTCTCATGGAGCATTTTCAACAAACTAGACATATTCAATAGTACAAGAGGAAGATTGGGAATGCATACAACCAATGAAAAATACAATGGGAAGATATGACACTTCGTAACTGATAACATTGAGGTAAAGATTCTTATGGATACTGATTAGCAAGACACTCTGAAGTTATTCTTCCATGAATTGAATTAACAGATGAGTACTACTCTGGTATATGCAAAATATGATGAAACTGAAAGAACTATGGAAGAGTATATATCATCTAGATTTCAACATGACAGATCTCTAAATGTTAGGAGGAGATTTCAATGTAGTGATTAATAAATAGGAGAAGATAGGTGGAATTCCTATACAACCACATGATATTGAAGACTTTATTTTTTATGTGAAATCTTGTGAGCTAGATGAGGTGAATTTTAAATACAGTCCCTTTACACAGTGGAATGGAAAAGTTGCAGAAGATTTTATATTTGAAAGATTGGACAGAATGTTAGTGAATTCTTCTACGCAGAACTGGTTTGGGCACATTGAAGTGGAGCACCTTGCAAGGACTAGATCAGACCATGCACCTCTACTTTGCAATTTTGAGGTTGTTGTTGAAGATCATGTCAGGCCATTTAAGTTCCTCAACATTTGGACTGAGCATGAAATATTTTTGGAAACTGTCAGGAAAAACTGGTCTAACTTGGAAAATTATGATCCATTCATTAACTTCAAATGTAAATTGAACAAGTTTAAAGGGGTGTTGTCAAGATGGAGTAGAGTAACTTTTGGTGATATACTCAAATAACCTAGAATCAAGGAGGAAATTGTGAGAATAAATGAGGAACTACTTGAAGAAAATCCCAGTCTCATAAATAGAAGTGTGTTACAACAAGCTTAGGCAGAAATTAAAAGATATTTGGACTTTGCAGAAGAATACTGGAAGCAAAAATCTAGATTGGATTGATTTGTAGATGGAGACAAGAATACATGATACTTCCATAATCTTATGAAAGGCAGAATGAAAAAGCTTCAAATCAAGAGAATCCAGGATTCAGATGGAGTGTGGATTGGATGATGATAAAATGGCAGATGAAGTTGTGAATTTTTATCTCAAACAATTAACTCAAGAAGATAAGGATCAAAATAGTGAGAGTTTTCTTGCACATGTTCTAATACTGATTGATCAAGGAATGAATGAAGATCTATATAAAATTCCTATAATGGAAGAAGTAAAATCAATAGTGTTCAATATTAATGGTAGTAGTATTTCAAAAAATAAATTTGGCCCTATCCGAGCATTTTATTAATTAAGCAAAAAATAGTCTACAAAATAAAAGGCAAAAATGCAAAAATAAAATAAATGAAAAAGGAAAAACAAAATCAGACAACATTTGATGTCTGCATTTGTTGCCCTAATATCTTATTTGCTTCTTTCTCTTCTTTCGGAGCATCTATCTCTAGAAGAAGCTTGATTCAACTGTGAAAATGATGATTTCAGCTGGATTTTGGTGTCAGTTTCTTCATCTTTGTGAGATGAAGCTGATTCGCACCTTTGGTTGCTGATCTGACCCTCTGTATCGCAATTATTCCTCACCATCTCACTGTGAGTTTTCTTGTTTAGGATTCTATCGATTTTCTCCTTCAAATGCATGATTTGATGCTCATCAGTTACTCTAATTTGTTGCATCTGTTGGTACCTGTATGTATGACCTCTCATCTTAGTTTTGTGAAACCTTAAGATGTTTTTGTTGTATTTGAGCTCGTCACATTTTCCAGGTATGATTTTGCATCTTCTAGCTATACAACACTCATATATTGAACTATGATAAATGACTTTCCTTTCTTGTTGTATTCTTTGTGTTGTTGCTGAATGACTTCCTTTTTTATTGTTGTTTATGAACTTAGTTATTAAACCATGTAATTTCGTGTTCTGTCGCATCATCGATTGATACTTAAAGTATTAGGAAGAGGTACGACCCTATGATAGGATAACTAAGGTTTATAACTTGTTTACGGAAGTCTCGAAGTATTTGAAAGTTAAATGGATCGAATGAAATTTGGGAACTGTGGAAGTTTGATGGGACAGTTGACGGACCGTCAAATGGATTGATGAACCGTCAAAGTACCTGATAATTTTTTATCTCAGGAGGTAGATCGACGGTCAAGATTGACAGACCATCGATCCCACTGTCAAAGTACGGCTGTGGAAAAGATTTAACGGGTTTAAATTTGGGTTTCACAATTTGGACTTCATTTTTCACCCTAATCAGATCATAAACATCCTCTAAATACTCTCTAGTGATCACATAACATTTAAGACCAGTTATAAGGTAAATCACCCAAGATTAACATGATAATACCTGCGGTAATCGTAGAAATCATAATCTCCGTAGATAGGAGATTTTGGATACCCTTTAGATTGGGGAAACTTTTTGTTTCAAGGAGGTTTTGTTGCGTTGAGGTAAAATTTATCCTCCTCTATCTATATATGTGATTAATTGATGATTTGGGATAAGTTGTGGGAGGATTTTCATAACAAAATTCGTAACCCTATGAAATTATTGTATATGCACTTGTGAGCTATTTTGATCAACATATGAGTTGAAATTGATTAATATATTATTTGTCGATATTGTAAACCTAAGAGCGTATGTTTCGGAGAATCATGGGACCAAATTACATGAATACCTTTTTGTTAACAAGTCTAAGAACCTTTTATATTAAGATGATCGCTAAGATGCCTAAGTGAAGTTTTCTTATTGAATATGGATTATATGTTGATATCGAACCTTTGTTTGTTATAGATAATCGGTCATAAAGAGTACGAGAGCTTATAACATGTCGTATAGCTTCGTGGATAAGGTATTTAAGGCTATCCCTTTCTTTCAAAAGCATGAAATCCTACGAGCTACCATTTTCAAAAAGTAACGTTGAGAACTCTACTCTATTGTCTATCAAAGTTCTATGTTGAGAAATGTTTAGCTATTCATATTCTTATGATCCTCGTTGTTGGTTACTGACCATATCATAAGTCTTTGAAAGGAAGCATTCTAGAAAGATATAATCTTCGAGTCGACCAAGAGTCGTTCTAAGAATAAAGTCAAAGAGTTATGAGTTTCAAAAAGGGCCAAAGAGACATTGTTATCACAAGTCTGTTGTTCACACCCCTATTTTCATTGGTATTGATATGTTTTCATTAACATTAATATAATGCATATAATTATGATCATATAGAGGAACAGGTTGCATGTTTCGCAATATACACATATATAGAGGATCGGGTTACACGTTTCGCAACATACACATATATAGAGGATCGGGGTGTACATTCTGCAACATACACATATATAGAGGATAATGTTGCACGTTCCTCAATATATACATATATTGGATCGGGTTGCTTGTTCCGAAACATATACATGTGATGGATCGGGTTGCGCATTCCACAACACATACATGAATTAGTGTGCATATTGCATTGCATATTCATACATACACCTAATTTTAATGACATGTTATACCTCGCACTATTATATGAGGATAGTTTACACGGTAAATACCTATTCAAACAGGTTGTATTAAGTTTCATTATTCACACATGTGTCCCAGGTTGCTTATGTCTTCCCTTATAACTAATCGTTACACATTGCTATATATGCTTTCCTTTATAGCTTACAGATTTTCCTTGATATTCATGCTTTACATACTCGGTTCATTATTTTGTACTGACCTTCCTTTTACCGGGGGTGCTGTGTGTTCATGCCGTAGGTTCTAATAGAGACTCTGCTAGGCCACCTCAGTAGGATCTATTGAATTCAGCCATCCGTAAGTGAGCTTCGTCTTCCTGAATCTTTTTGGTTGTATATATATGAAGTATTTAAGCGAAGATATGTACAATATGGGTAGGTCGGGGCCCTGTCTCATCCATATGTTTGTTCTGTCACTCGTAGAGGCTCACAGACTTGTTTTGGTACGTACAGTGTTGATATATAGCATTGTCAGCTAAGTCATCTTTTGTTGGACCATATTGGGAGCTTGTTAGTCCTGTTTTATATATGTTGGGTTAATCCATCCTATCCAGTAGTATTGTTGTGGTATATCCCAGTACGACCTTGTCGGCAGCTACAAGAACTTGATCGGGGTTGCTAAGTACAAGCCTGAATGCAAACCAAGTAAGGGTGGCTGGAAACCTTAAGATTGGCCCTAGGCTTGGGCTTGGTTAGATCACATAAGTTCCAATGTCCACTCGCACAAAAGCGGCGGGGGGGGGGGGGGTTCCTTAAGCTTGGGCTTAGTTTAGTCACAAAGTCTTAACCAAACTTACACCAAAGGGAAACCTTATCTTGGGTTTAACTAGGTCACACAGTCCTAGCTTCAACTTACACTAAGGGGTTTGGCTCACACAAGAACCAAAGGTCCTCCCGGAGAACCAACTAAGAATAACAACCCCGGGTTGAAAGACTTAGCTTTGTGAGTAAACACTAAACTTTTTATATATAATCAAACTCTGATTATTTACAATGCCCTAAGGGTCCTATTTATAGTAGAAAACGGACCATTCTAGAAGAAAAAATAAATGACACAACGACATGTAACTTTCAGCCATGTGGACAAGTAGGAACGGGTTCGGATTTACCTGGTGTCCAAGGGAGTTTTCGGCCATTGTGGGAACAATTGGAAAGGGTTTGATTTTACTTTGAGACATGGATGAACCCAATCTCTTTCACACCCCTTTGTGGTTCCCATGAAGAAGAATGCATGAACTTGGGCTCTCCATTTTCCATGCCACATTAGGCATGTTAGTGTAGATTGGCGGGCCTTCGTTGGCACTCTTAGCAAAACATCTCTCGGTTTAGTTTGAGAGTTTACATCAATCTCCCATTCTTTGAAAAAAATTTCCCTCAAATTCGTGCCGTCTAAATGGGGTAATAATTTTTGAACAACAAGGTTGATCTAATACTTCTACCATTAGATAAGTCCGGTAATTTTATCTTGTGGGCGCCTCTCTCAAAACTTGTCAAATAGGGATCCGAATATAAGACAAATGGTTTTGAATAGAATGATGTTCATATTGTGCCAAGAATACCATAAAATATAATTCCTTGTACTTAGAATCATGGCACCGTGCACCGTTCAATTTTGTGCTAGATCAAAAGATATTTACTCTAGTTTCATGTTTGGTGTCCAACGACTCTTTACGACTTGGCATGGTTAGGGCCTGGGCTTCACAAATATTTTTCCTCAACGCTTCAAAAACTCTTGTTGCTCCTCGGAACCATTCACACTTATCTTTTCTTATTAGCTCATTGGTAGGGGCAGTAAGGTCACAACGATTATGTATGACATGATGAGAATTAGAAGTCGAACCAAGGAAACTATTTTCCGCAATTATACATATATGCTCGGAACATCTTTGGTGAGAGTCCACCATGGTTGGATCATCACACATGCCCTCGGATGTCATGGTGTAACTCATGGACAGTTGTAGCATCTTGTGCATGAAGCTCAGGTTAGAAATTGTAGCATTGCACAATCTTCATGGCATGATGAAAGTTTTGTCCCGTGGTGCTCTTGGGTAACCGGGAATGAGATCCAAGTTTACATCTTTCCATGGTTGTTCCAGAACAGGCAAAGGAGTATACGATTCTTGGTGGAAGAACCTTCTAGCCCTTTGACACGTGGAACACTTTCTTACTAAAACATCGAACTTGGGGTCTCGTTCTTGGAACTCCTTTAACACTTCCAATATCATTGACCTTGGTTCAAGTATGGTCAACATTAGGAGCCTTCAAAGAAGTGTGTCCGCCACCATAATGGACTTGTCATCTTCATGTCTTGCGAAGAATGTGGGAGTTTGTAGGTGTGCTACCCAATTAGCAAGCCTCGAATTCAACTTCTTTTTCACCACATAAAATTCTGCATTGTAAGTATAACAAGGAAGCCGTGTACCACCCAATATTTCATTAGAGGAAGCTATGGATTCTTGGCCTCGAAGTAAGATGACTCCATCATCACATTCAACTCCAAGTCTTGGAATAGGGGCAGTAAGGGGCCAAAAGTTTTGAGTGAATTGACGAGGAAAGGAAGCCGCACTTCGGAACACATCCATTTGATGGTTCGTGCCAACTTCGGAAAGTTAACACCATGGATGGAACATTATGCATGCCGTCAGAAGATGCGATGTAAGCCATAGATGGTTGTAGCACTTTGTGTATGGAACTCACGGAAGGGCTTGGAACGTTGCACAATCCCAATGGCATCACAATCCATTCATAGCAACCATGCTCGATTTTGGAAGCCATATCTCTTTCATCTTCCTCTCGGACTCTTGCTTGAATGTAGCCCCTTTTTAAATCTGTCTTGAAGCACAACTTAGCCCTACTCAAGTCATCCAAACAATTACTCATTCTCAGCATATAAAGTTAGGACTCCATGGTGATTTTGTTGGCCGCTTGGCTTTCAACATACGTGTGCCAAGTTTCACTTTCTTTTGACTCCATCAAGATTGTTTCCTTGTCTGGATTGAAGCTATTGGCTTTATGATTAGATAATGAACTTCTTGGAAATAAACCAAGAGTATGTTCAACACCTTCTATCGTTGATGATCCTGTTGCAAGATCGTCCGCACATACATTTTCCAAGGGCTCCTTTGAGTCGGCAATTATAGTACTCCCATTCTTAGACTCTTTCTCTATCATCGGTGTATCGAGCAAGGGAGTCTCAGTTTCTTCTTGTTCTTCAAGTAGTATGGGTTCCATAATAGCCGAGGAAAACCCACACTCTCGATATTCCTCTCTAAGCACGTCCCGAGAATTAGGACATTCACTTACAAAGTGTCCTACCTTTTGACATTGGAAGCACGCTTTTATTTTCTTATCTATCCCTTTTGTAACTTCACTACCCTCGTGATTATACAAAGGGTTAGTAATGGAAGTACTATCCTTTTCTACCTTTGTATCTTTCTTTACTCTTCCGCGGCTATACAAGGGGTTTGTGAAAGAGGTACAACCCTTTGCCTTGTCATTAGTGTGCTTTACGTAGGGCCTTACATGGGACTTTGGGACATCTTTCTTTTCAAGCCTTGGATTGTTTTGCACAACCCTTGAATTGGAATTTTTATTCATGGCATGCCTCGCAAGTTCTTTCCTCAAGATTGGTGTATGGTTCGCAAATATGTATCTTACGATCCTCCTTAGTTCTTTTTTTGTTATTTGAGTTATAGCATCAAAGCGTGGGATCGGATGGCCTTGATCTAATACCAATCTAATGTATGTAAGGAGGGGATTAAGTGTGTAAGTGGGTCTAGCCTTGATTGTAAACGGGTCGACCCAAAAAATGAGACTCAAAGTGGGGTTCTCAGGTTGGGTGTTTCTGTAGGGAAGTGTGGTGTTCTGGGGTAATTTCGGGTAGTTGTATAGGTAAATGGGTCAAGGCGTTTTATGGAGTTGTGTTATACATATTGAGGGTTGTTGTGGTGGTCGGGGTGTAGTGGTTTTCTGGTGGAGGTTGTTGGGACTGAACTAGAACAGTGAAGGGCCCAAAAGAGGACTCTATGGAGACGTTGGTGTGGCTAGTTGTGTTTGTGGGTGTTGCGGGTGGTTGTGGGCAGTGGCCTTTTGTGGGGATGTTCGTGACATTTTGTGGGAGGTGGTGGTGGAAAGAAACAAGTAACTTGGACGAGGAATGGACACGGAATGCTAGAAGAAAGTCCGAGTACAACCAAGTTACGATCGGTCGATATAGAACAAGGATAATGACGCAGGGTTTTAATGCCCGAGTCGACACCAAGACTAGGGTGACCAATTCTACAAGAACTCAATCGGGGTTGCTAAGTACAAGCCCGAATGCAAACCAAGTAAAGGTGGCCGAAAACCTTAAGATAGACCCTAGGCTTGGGCTTGGTTGGATCACACAAGTTCCAACGTCCACTCGCACCAAGGGGGGTTCCTTAATCTTGGGCTTAGTTAAGTCACAAAGTCTTAACCAAACTTACACCAAAGGAAAACCTTAGCTTGGGTTTCACTAGGTCACACAATCCTAGCTTCAACTTACACTAAGGGGTTTGGCTCACACAAGAACCACAGGTCCTCCCGGAGAACCAACTAAGAATAACAACCCCGGGTTGAAAGACTTAGATTTGTGAGTAAACACTCAACTTTTTATATATAATCAAACTCTGAATATTTACAATTCCCTAAGGGTCCTATTTATAGTAGAAAATGGACCATTCTAGAAGACAAAATAAATGACACAACGACATGTAACATTTAGCCATGTGGACAAATAGGAACGGGTTCGGATTTACTTGGTGTCCAAGGGAGTTCTCGGCCATTTTGGGAACAATAGGAAAGGCTTTGGTTTTACTTTGAGACATGGATGAACCTAATCTCTTTCACACCCCTATGTGGTTCCCACGAAGAAGAATGCATGAACTTGGGCTCTTCATAAATGTCATCTTCTTGGAACATGTTTAGAAGCTTCCATTCCTTGTACTTGCTTGATGAACCACTCGACCAACTCTTCATCTCCCCTTGGACGATTTTGAAGTCTTTAATGTAGCCAAATTCATGAACTAGTTGGTTCATGAATTATCTTCTTGGAAGCCTTATCTTCTAGTTCATTCTTGTCCTTGCCACCTTGTCCTTCTTATACTCTTCTCGACCTAATCACCTTGTTGGAATAACTTTCGGCCTTATCATCCTCTTTTCTATTACATGTCTCATTAATTTTGCCCTAATGGGAGCTAGGAGTTATTTACACGTTACATCATGTCCTAAGGAGAGCTACAAGCTAAGTTACGAAATAAAGACAAGAAAAACAAACATAGTCTTCAGCCAAGACCTACATACAAAGGCCGAATAGAAACCTGCTTCCTAGATCTTCACGTGAAAACTCCAACTCCACTCCATTTTTCATGTCATATTAGGCATGTTAGTATAGATTGGCGGGCCCTCGTTGGCACTCTTAGCAAAACATCTCTCATCTTAGTTTGAGAGTTTAAGTCCGCGGGCTTTCTTACATCACATAATGTCAACTGAAGAAAATATAATGATATCATATGAATAAACAAGATGATTCACCTTAGGCATTCCAAAACCCTTAAATTGTGGCACCTGATGAAGCTGATTTAAATTCTGTATCAGCACCTTTGTAGCCAAAATAAACAAAGTAGGTGATAGAGGATCACCTTATTTCACACCCCTTGAAGATTGGAAAAACCCATATTGTTGTCCATTTATAAGAACAGAGTACCAATTGTTACTAATTATTCTGAATACCATATCTATCAACCTCTCTCCAAAACCCATTTTCCCCAGAACCTTAGTCAGAAATAACCAGGACACCATATCATATGATTTTTCCATATCCAATTTAAGGACCACATTGGTTGTCTTGATCCTTAATATGATATCTGCAACAATCTCCTAGGTCAGTAACACATTCTCCATAGGACCCTTTCAGAAATCCAGGTTGATTTAGACAAATTAAGTCACTTAAAAAAACACCAATTTTTCATGAATTAACCTTGAGAAGATCTTGTTCACAAAATTACTCACACTTATTGGTCTCATATCAGAAAAGGTATTGATCAATTCCTTTTTTGGTAATAACACCGAATTAGTGTGAGTTATAAATTTAGGTAACTCAACTCCACATAAAAATGTTCTAATCATATTAATAACATCTTCCTCTATAATGTTCCAACATGACTGATAAAACAGTCCAGTGAAGCCATTAGAGCCCCTAACACTTTCTCTATTTAGACTGAAAACAATTTTCTTCACTTCTTCATGAGTTGGCATCTTTGTGAATATGTTATTTTGATCATCTGAGATCATTTTTGGCACATAACCCAGAATTTCGAACTTACTAGGGTTTGTCTTCTTTGTGAATTAATCTTGAAAGAATCTTATTGCCTCAACTACTATGCCATAATTATCCTATATCCAAATACCATGTTGATTCTGAATTCTTCTCAACATCAACGTCTTTCTTCTACCCTGTACATAAGCATGAAAGAATTTTGTATTCCTATCCCAATATAGGGACCATTGCATGCCTGCCTTTTGTTCCAAAATTGCTCTTCTAGATGCAAGTACATGTTTAGGTCATCATGTACCCTTTGCAACTTCTCCCTATTATAAGGAGTAGGTTGCAATTCAAATTGGACCTTATGAACCTTAATAACATCCTCCAAAGTTTCAATCTCCCGAAAAATGTTACCAAAATATGTATCTATTGCACCAAAGCAGCCTTCAGTTTCTTCCACTTATGATGAAAGGATTATCCATAAAATATGTATGCCAATGTTCTTTAACAGTATCCAAAAAAAATTCATTCTTAACCCAGAAATTAAAAAAATTGAAAGGTTTCTTGATTGGGACAGAATTCCCAACATAGGATATCAACAATGGTGCATGATAAGACCTAGTTCTGATTAGATTCTAAATCTCTATGCTAGGATACAACTCCGGAAGAACTTGATTTTCCAAACATCTATCCAGCCTCTTGAAAATGCAATCATCCCCACTCTGTCCATTCCACCATGTATATTTACTACATTTGAATCCAAAATCATACACTCCGCCATTTTGAATATAAGACTTAACATCTTGTAATTCACTTGCTCTAATAAGAAGGCCCCCATATTTCTCCTCTTCAGAAGTTATCACATTAAAATCACCTCATATCATCCATGGATTAGTCATGCCATCAGTCAAGTCTTCTAAGCTTTCCCACAATTCTATTCTCTTCATTTGTCTACATTTAGCATACACCAATGTGACTAACAAATCCTCTTCTAGAAATTGTCTCCTGATTTTAATAGTGTAATGTTGTATATGATCAGCAATAACATCCACCTCAAATATTTCATCCACAAATACCCAAATTTTACTAGACAACAAAGCAGTATTCATGTTCAAATTCCTCTTATATTCTTCAATTTTGTCAGGTTCCTGAAAAGGTTCCAACAAACCAATAAAACCAAACTGATATTTGAGATGCATCTTTATCAATCTTTGAAATTCATTCATAGTATTCACTGATCCAATATTCAAGATTAATGCATTCATCATTAAATATAAGATTTATTTAAGGAACTTCTAGTTTGACATACACTGCAGGTGGAACACTTGATTCCCTCTATGTCTTTTTTTCCCTGCCTGCCCATTTGTGACAATTAGTATAAATATCCCCTTCCTAAGATACAACCTGATAATTTGGTTCCAGTGATTTTCCATCCATATCTCTAATTGTTTCATTTCCTTGCTGCCACAGTATGTGATTTTCTTGTGCCTTTTCTTGTTTGACTATCTGCATACTATTTTTATCTTGTGCTTGACTCCTTTATTTTTTAAGGCTGATTTTACTATTTGTGTTTTCTTTTTGTACAGGCTCCTCAACTTCAGTTAACTCCCTAGTATCCCAATTCACTGTTGTATCCCCTTATTCTTCACTTTGCTAATTATTATTCTCCATTCCTTTTGCGAGGTCACTTTTTGTTTTGCACTATTACTGCCTTGACTGCCCTTCTCCTCTTGTGACTTCTTAATCTGATTGATGCATGTACTTGTTGGTGTTTTCACATTTCTTCCCTTTGATGCTTGTTTTTTTATGGATTCATTTTTCTCCTTTGCATTACTATTAATAGCATTACCCTTCTTCCCTTGTATCTTCTTGTTTAGACTGTTTCCTATGCTTGATGGTGTTTTTATGATGCCCTCATCATTTTCTTGTATCTACTCCACATCATATATCAATTTTGATGAATTACATACTTCTATTTCCACATTCTCGTTGAGACTATCTTCTCAAATCCCTTGTGCTTTTATATGATTGTTCTATCTTTGCTTGTCATCCTCCCCTTATGTTATGCTTTGTTCTTTTTCAACCTCTGGTATATGTTGATGTTCCAATGTCTCACTGTGCCATGATCTTTCCCTATCATGTTATCCTTCCCTTAACTGTGTTTCTCTGTATTCACTGATGATTTTCTAGGATTTGCTTTACTAGAAAATCTATTTTCAATCCATTCTTTTGCGCTCCTTTGTTTTGCCTACTTCCCATTCTCCTTCTTGTCTCCCTCCTCTTTATTTAGTACAATTGTACAACAAAAGTGTTACCTGTTGCCATTGGTTCCCCCTCCTTATTATTGTTGTTCCAGTGGTCTAGATGGCTTATCAGGCTTGTTCTATCAATCTTGTTAAGACATCATAGAATTAGATGTGTATAGTATGATAAGTGCCTTGTTCCATGGTCATACTCCTCCTAAACCTATCACTCACACCAATCTAGTGTTACTACCTAAGAAAGAATTGGTGTAAACTTATTCAGATTTAAGGCCTATAAGTCTGAGTAACTTTATCAATAAGGTGCTATTAAGGATAGTGCATGACAAACTAGTATAGGTCATTCCAGACTTGATTTCCCCTAATCATGCAGGTTTTTTAAAGGGTAGGAGTATCATAGAAAATATACTTTTGACCCAGGAAATTATCACATATATCAAGAAGAGAGAAAAACCTGTAAATTTGGTGATAAAACTAGATATGACTAAGGCATATGATAGGGTGTCATGACTATATTTAGTTAAGATGTTGAGCAGGATGGGATTTTCTAATCAGTTCATAGACATGATATGGAGACTTATAGCTAACAACTGGTACTCCATTCTATTTAATGGAAAAGCTACAATTTTTTTCATTCAACAAGGGGTGTTAAACAGGGTGAATTTATCATCTCAGAAGAAGTTCTTTTTAGAGCCCTGAATGGCGTGTTTGAAAGCAGTAATTATGTAGGATATGAGATGTCAAAATAGAGCCATAACATCAATCATCTTGCTTATGAAGATGATACAATTATATTTGCATCTGCAGAAAAGCAATCTTTATAGAAGTGCATGAGTAGTTTACATGAGTATGAGACAGTATCGGGCCAGCTTATGTATTCTACATGAAGTTGCTGATAATCTGATTCAAGAGGTAGAATATGTCAAGGGTTTCACAAGAAGACAATTACCATTGACATACTTGGGTTGTCCAATCTTTCATACTAGGAAGAAAAATGTGTGTTATAATGATTTGATAAAAAAGGTGAAAACTAGTAAGAAAGTAGTACTAATAAACAATGTTTTACAAAGCATACCAGTATATATGCTTTATGTTGTAGTTTTTACAAAATACACCATTAATGAGTTACACAAGATCTTTGCAAGGTTCATTTGGAGTAACAAGGAAGAGGGCAAAAGAAGACATTAGATTTCATAGGAACATATCTGCTTACCAAAAGCAAAAGGTGTGGTTTCAGCTCTTTATATGATGTCTCAAACTTTATTTGCCAAATTATGGTGGAGGTTTAGAACTACAAATTCTCAATTGTCAACTTTCATGTGAAACAAGTATTGTAAGAAGCTCGAGACTACAAGAGTGCAGTGTGTTACCATTCACTTTTATGTAAGGCATAAAAGCTACGAGGAGGTTGTTAGTGCTCTAATTGGATGTTTAGTTTATAGAGTCGCCACCTAATTTATAGGTAAATTAGGAAAAACCATGTAAAAGTGTTTATTCAAAATTTAGTGAAAATCCTTTGAACCAGAGTTCGAGGTAAGGGTTCTGGTGATCCCCGGGGAAAGTGTTAGACACTCCGGTATTAAGGATCCATAGAATATGGTTGATTTTCGAGTTCTATAGCATGTTTATTTGTTACAAATTGCTTAAGGAGTGTTTACTTTCCGCAAAAATCATCAACATGTAGAACTAGACTATTTTATCAATCCATTTTCAGACTAAAGCACACTCAAGATTTAATTTGTGTAGGACTAGACTATTTTAGTCCAATGTGTTGTCCAAATATTCTTTGAGAAAGAGTATAGTTCATTTAGAATGACATGTTAAGGTTTTAGACAATAAAACACAAGTCTTTCCTTTTGTTATTATTTTGAAGGTCAACTTTATATTCTACTTTCCAAATCCCTTAATTCCACTCAAAATTTATTTTAAGACTTGTTTTCAACAGAACCAATTTGGTTAAGTCCGACCCAAAATCAATTTTGAACAGTTTCATAACTTAACCCATTTTTATTTAAGCCAGTTTTGAAATTTAATTTTCGTCCAAAATTCCACTTTGTTTTTCCCTTTACAAAACAATCCAGTTTTCTTCACCTTTTGTTGTCGAGATTTATGCAAAAAGAGTCCGCTTTTGTCAAAAAATGCAGTCCAAATCTATTAAGTTTTTGAAATCAGTCCAAATTCAAATTTCTCAAAGTTATTCCGTTTCATAAAGTGTACAAGTCACATTTAGTCCATTTTTAAAATCAGTTTTGGTGACTAATCTAAACGATGTACGTATCGTCTTTGCCTAGTCCTAGGTCGTAATCACATGGATTCCAATAATGTTATCGAATATGTATTGATACAAATATAATTACATAATCATAAATAGCAAAATGAAAAGAGATGAGTTAGGCTTGTGGGCCTATCGAGCCCACCAGTTAGCTATTTTCACCCATAGCTGGACCTTCAATGTGCAACTACAATGATTCCGGACTCGATGAATGAAGTAGTTGGGCCTTCGGCCTAACTTTATTGGCAGATGCACTTGGTTGTGTGTGAGGAAGAAGAGGGGAAAGGAAGAAAGAAGTTAGAAGGTATCTATGCTTATCTCATCTAAATCATAAAAACTTAACAAATAATTCATGTATATTAACGAAAACAATCACTCGTAAAAGAGACATATTTTGCCCAAACAGATAATTAATGGGACAGCAGCCCGCGATCAATAGAATATAAAATACAAATACATGGGCTTAGCCCATCTCGGACAGTAGCAGCAAAACATATAAAAAATAAGAGGGACAAAGCTAGTGCGCCAGCTAAAGTAAATGAGCATAGAGAATTAAAGAAATGATACAAAAATGGGTCGTGCCCAAGGAAACAAATATTGAGCAGTTAAGAGAAGGGTTTCAAAAAGAATGAAAGATTGGTCCAAGCCCAGAGGTATTCAGAATATGTAACATCCTACTGATATATGCAGATGATATACTTAGCCTGTATACCCCATATAGTATACATACTGTATATCATGGTATATATCAAACACACCTTAAAGAACAATCTCAAATGCAAGTAGGGGCAAACAGATGGAGTATACATCACATATATCCTACACAGACCCTCAGCTATCTCATATACTCCATGATTTCAGGTCAAAATGAATCAATCATGTATCTTAACACACAGAAAACAAATTGGCATAATAGTCAAAGTAGTGACATTACTTATTCAATTTCCGAATCCCATTAGGCTAAATTTTCCAAGTTACAACCTCATGCTAATACTCAAACTCAGGCAGTAGACTTTCATTACAACTTGAACACACCCATAGCATCACTAGTAGGCCTGAACAAAGCTCAAGGCTAGTAGCAGATAACAAGATCAGGCCTAAAGCCTTACCAGACAAAAATCACACATATTGATAACTTGAAGGTTCCTAGTTAATTCAAGATCTAAAAAATAACACCAGAACGTAGTTTAGAATTTAAATAGGACAGATAGGCATGCTCATCTCCTCATTCCATCCTTTTTAAGTCAAATAGATACAATGCAATACCATCCCCGGCCAAGCAGATTTTTATTAAGTATTCAGCATATATATATGGCAAATGAACATGTTATCCTTGACTAAACATGAAGAAGGTTTATGCATATACTAGTTTAGATAGATATCAAGTAATTATAAGACCTAAAACTCAGGTTCATAGCCTCATTTAACTAGGTGTTCAACTAGGTGATCTATTCCTAGCACGTTTAACATTACTATGCAACAAAAGGGACTGCCATTCATTTTAGCATATAAGCACAAACAATATCTCAATTGCTAAGTTTATTTGACTTAGGTCAAGACCTAAACATGCTATTCAACAGGTCTCAAATCTACATAAGTAGAGACAAGGCAGGACTGTTAAGTACTATATTCCTAGACATGTGGTTTAGAAGCATGAAATAAGATGTATATATGCAAACAAAGCTCCAGTAAGCATGCAGGGGTAATAATGTTGATGAAACTACAAGCCAAGAGCCTGAAGTAGGCAGTCATAAACTCATGTGGAATTCAAAGAGGCTTTATGCATATTAACTTGGACTAATATGTCAACAGAGCACTTAGTAGAGTTCAAATATACATGAGTGAGGACATGTCATGGAAATAAGTGGTATTAAGCTGCATTTATGAACAAAAGATACTCAGACAGGGCCTAATGCAACATACAAGTGGTTTCATGGGTTTGAAATATGACTTAGAGACCCTAGGGTGGACAAATTCAACACACCAGAATTTCACAGCTCAAAATGGTACAACATGCAATACTGAACTTCACAAGAACACTAAATAGCACACAAACCTTAGAATCTAGGTAACACAAACTAGGTTGACCATATAAGCTATATCAGACTTATATGAAACTCAGACTAACAGGAATTGGAACAATATGGACAAACAAGCTAAACAGATCAAAACACATACAACTCCTAACCCAGCAGATGCTTTCTTAACAGGATATGAACTAGACTTGATTTTCAAGTATACAAACAGAGCATCTCACATTCACCAAATTCATTTAAAACTCAAAGCAATGCAAGTATTTGAATAATGAGCTAAACAGATTCCTAGTTCCATTTTTAGTTTAGACTTGGGTGTGATCTGATTCAAGCCTAGACAAGTCACCTATCCTCAGCCATCATCAGCTAATAGCTAATCTGCATCCTTCTTTATCCTACCCTAAGTAGTCTACACAACACATGCATATTTGAGTGTACAAAGGTATCAATAGTGAGCCAAAGTCATCTCATGACTAGGCATTGAAGCTAAACAGGTCAGTAAGGATTACTTTCAAACCTATCATCCCATAAATCAATAACTAAAGCATAAAGTAGGCATAAAAAGACATCAATATACCTATTGATATTATATTAGGCTAAAATTAACTAAAATAAACATATGGGAGGCATGACATAAACTAAACAAGTTCTTCATTCTAACAGGCAAACCAAAAATGTTTCAGACCAATACTGAATTTATACCAAGTCTAAACCATCGTTAATGAACAGTAACCATTCATAAAAAACAATTAAGAAGAAGATCACCATTACAGATACCTACAGAGCTATTTTCAGGCCATTTCAAGCTCAACTTAACTACATATCAATCATGATAGTAACAAATTCATCTAAACAGGCTCATCAATATAGGAATATGCTTTTTGGACCTAATTAAGTGTCCTACCAACTGTAGGCACAAATTCATCCAAATAAACTCATGAACACATAAATATACACATAAACAGGCTGAAATTAAAGGAGAGGTAAATACCATTTTGTGAGGCAGCCTAGGATCGATGTTGAGGGGCTTGAATCTCCACTCCTCACCTCAATCACACTCGCACACACACCAAAAAGGAAAAGTTTTTAAAACTGGAAGACCAATTTCGAATGGTTAGGGTTCCACCAAAGGGCTTGGATCCCAAAATACTCGAAATCAGTCAATTTTATCAACAAAAAAAAGGCTATTCCAAACACAAAAGCTTGAGATTTTGAAATTCTGGACCTTAGACAATGAGAGGGTGGGGTTCAGTTTATAGAACCCCCAAACTCTAGAAATTTTAGGTTGAGACCGATGTGGGAGAATGAATTTGAGGGAAATTTCAAAAGTTCTCAACCAATCAGATGGCATTGTTTGAAATCAAATGAGACAAGAACTCATAAAAATAAAAATCACAGCAGAAAAAAAGAAAAGACAGGGACAACCGTCTTTGGGGATTATGCGTCCTTTGTGGCGCTTTTCTCTTTCATGGCCGGATTGTGCCGCCCTCATGGCCGGATTGTGCCGCCCTCATGGCACTTTGCTATGAGCAAAGAGAACGTACGCTTGACATTTCTATATTCACGCATCACGACAAAGATTCAAGAGAAGGGCTAGGATTCTTCGTTGATCTCAAAAGGAAAAACGGAATTGGAGGTCTGGGATTTTACGCGTTAAGATGAAGGTTTGGGCCGGGTTGCAGTCCGTTTGGGTTGGACACGACCGATTTAAGAAGAAAAAAGAGGCCCATCGGTTTTTTATCAAATAAAAATAAAGAGTGATACATTTTACAAATATGACCGTTTTTGTAATTAACAATTGACTAAAATAAACTCCATTAAAACCAAATCAAGTAAAAAGCTTCACTTTGAGCCTAAATCTGATACTAACTAGAAATTGAAATATTTAAATTGCACAAAATCCTTTTAAAATAAAATGATTTGAAATTGTTATGTAATTTAATTAAACAATTTTCTCAATTTTGATGGAATAAAATATGATCATTTTTAATTTGAGAATTTGAGCAATTAATTACACAACTATTTTTAATTTAATTTTAAAAACTGTAATTAATGATCAAGATAATGTAGAAATAAGGTATGATATACAATAAGTATACTGAATGGTATTTTGTCAAATAAACAATGACAAAATATTTCTAGAATAATTTTGTAAAATTATTTTTGTCTTGTTAACAAATATATTTCACACCGTCTGTGATCTAGGAATCCTGGATAATTAAAAAAAATTATTGGAGGGTAAAAATTAGGAGTGAAAACTGTTTCTTCGTTGTTCGGGGATGGTAGGATCATCCATGAGCAGAGAAATTTGACAAACCTAGCCTCTCGGCATGCATTTTGTCTGAATGACCCTCTCCGCATGTTGTTTGTATGGATGGCCCTCTCGACATGCAGTTTGCATGAATGATCCTCTCAGCATGCAGTTTGTGACAGATATGGCCTTTTAGGCTGTATCGTCTTTCTTTCATTCTTTTGTTGGATGTGACCCACCCAATGAGATGGCCATTTTTTCTTTTTATGGTCCTTATGGTTAGATTGTGCCACCTTTGTGGAACTTTTCTCTTTATATAGCTCTCATGGCCGGGTTATGCCGCCCTTGTGGCGCTTCATTCTTTGTATGGGTCTCATGTCAAGATTATCTTTATTTGCCTTTTGTGGCTCGCATGGCCGTATTGTGTCCGGATTGTGCCACCCTCGTGGTGCTTTGCTATGAGCAAAGAGAACGTACGATTGACATTTCTATATTCATGCATCGCGAAAAAGATTCAAAAGAAGGGCTAGGATTATTCGTTGATCTCAAAAGGGAAAAGGAAATTGGAGGTCTGGGGATTTTACGCGTTAAGATGAAGGTTTTGGCCGGGTTGCGGTCCGTTTGGGCTGGACCCGACCGATTTTAAAAGAATAAAAAGGCCCATCGGTTTTTTATCAAATAAAAATAAAGAGTGGTACATTTTACATAAATGACCATTTTTTAAATTAACAATTGACCAAAATAAATTCCATTATAACCAAATCAAGTAAAAAGCTTCACTTTGAGCCTAAATTAGATACTAACTGTAATTGAAATATTGAAAATGCACAAAATCATTTTAAAATAAAATGATTTGAAATTGATACGTAATTTAATTAAACAATTTTCTCAATTTTGATGGAATAAAATATGATCATTTTTAATTTGAGAATTTGAGCAATTAATTACACAACTATTTTTACTTTAATTTTAAAAACTGTAATTAGTGATCAAGATAATGTAGAAATAAGGTATGATATACAATAAGTATACTGGATGGTATTTTGTCAAATAAACAATGACAAAATACTTCTGGAATAATTTTATAAAATTATTTTTGTCTTGTTAACAAATATATTTCACACCGTTTGTGATTCAGGAATCCTGGATAATTAAATAAAATTATTGGAGGGTAAAAATAAGGTGTGAAAATTGTTTCTTCGTTGTTTGAGGATGGTAGGACCATCCATGAGCAGAGAAATTTGACAAACCTAGCTTTTAACAGACCAATTTGAAAAGTACTTCTCGTTTTTGCGCAATTTTAAAAATTATGGCCTGATCCTTGTCTCTGTGTTTTCTACATATCTCAGCCTGTATGAGAATTTAGGTCACTTGTAGTTCGACTCAATTAGACTTCTAGAAAGAAATAAAAATATGGTAAATTCTGAAACTAAAAGACCCGGAGCGCTTTTAGTAGAATGTGACCGATCTTCGGATATGGTTTTGTGGAATCAGGTCACTTGTAGTTTGACTCAGTAGGTTGAAAATGGTATCCCTTATGCGAGAGCGTCTTTGCCAGTTTTGAAAAACCTTTTTGATATATGTCTGACTGGTTGCGGATATTTGTAAACTAAAATTTTCTCTTACTATTGTGATTGAATGTGGTGTGGAGTGATGTTCAAGCCTAGGTAAAAATATCTTGACACTCGTTGGACATTGTTTTGACCAGCTTCTCATAAAAAAGTTCCACATTTGCGTCGCATACGTTTGGATCTGGTTTGGTTGCTCTCCTCCTCCGGTAGCTTCTGACCTGTTTCCATTTGCGGGGATATCGATGTGTTTGATTGTTCTATTATACCATACTTGCACGACTTTGTTTGGTGTGCCCTCTTAGGCAATAGTTTTGAGCGAGTGACACATCCGACACCATCTGGCTCGTATTAGCTTTTTTGGTTGAATGTTGTTTGAGCAAATGCCTCATATGACACTGTTTGACTCATTATGATTTCTTTGGTTGAAAGTTGTTTGAGCGAATGCCTCCTCCAACACCATCTGGCTCGTTATAATTTCATTGATTGAATGTTGTTTGAGCGGATGCGTCCTCCGAAACAGTCTGACTCTCATGGATTTCTTGGTTGAATGTTGTTTGAGAAGATGTCTCCTACGACACCGTCTGTCTTGTATGACTTTGTTGATTTGCATGAATGTATAGATGTTCCTTGTGATAATTGAATATGACTAAATGACCTTCTCGGTATGCAGTTTGTATGAATGGCCCTCTCGGCATGCTTGTTTGTATGAAGGATCCTCTCGACATACTTGTTTGTATGAATGACTCTCTTGGCATGAAGTTTGTATGAATGACCCTCTCGGCATGCAATATGTATGAATATCCCTCTCGGCAAGCAACTTTGATGAATGGCCCTTTAGGTACACTTGTTTGTATGAATATCCCTCTAGGTATGCAGTTTGTCAGAATGACCCTCTCGACATGTAGTTTGTATGAATGACCCTCTCAACATGTAGTTTATGAAAAATATGGCCTTTTAGGCTGGATCGTCTTTCTTTCATCCTTTTGTTGGATGTGACCCTCCCGATGAGATGGCCATTTTGTCTTTTTATGGCCCTTATGGCTAGATTGTGCCACCTTTGTGAAGCTTTTCGCTTTATATAGCTCTCATGGTCGGGTTATGCCACCCTTGTGGCGCTTCATTCTCTGTATGTCTCTCATGGCATGATTATCTTTCTTTGCCCTTTTGTGGCTCTCATGGCCGGATTGTGTTGCCCTTGTGGCACTTTAATCTTTGTATGGCTCTCATGGTCGGATTGTGCGTCCTTTGTGGCGCTTTTCTCTTTCATGGCCGGATTGTGCCACCCTCGTGGCACTTTGCTATGAGCAAAGAGAACGTACGCTTGACATTTCTATATTCACACATCGTGACAAAGATTCATGAGAAGGTCCAGGATTCTTCGTTGATCTCAAAAGGGAAAAGGGAATTGGAGGTCTAGGGATTTTACGGTTTAAGATGAAGGTTTGGGCCGGGTTGCTGTCCGTTTGGGCTGGACCTGATCGATATTAAAAGAATAAAGAGGCCCATCGGTTTTTTATCAAATAAAAATAGAGAGTGGTCACATTTTACAAATATGACCATTTTTAAAATTAACAATTGACCAAAATAAATTCCATTATAAACAAATCAAGTAAAAAGCTTCACTTTGAGCCATACTAACTGGAAATTGAAATATTAATATTGCACAAAATCCTTTTATAATAAAATGATTTGAAATTGATATGTAATTTAATTAAACGTTTTTTTTCAATTTTGATGGAATAAAATATGATCATTTTTAATTTGAGAATTTGAGTAATTAATTACACCACTATTTTTACTTTAATTTTATAAACTGTAATTAATGATCAAGATAATGTGGAAATAAAGTATGATATACAATAAGTATAGTGAATGGTATTTTGTCAAATAAATAATGACAAAATACTTCTAGAATAATTTTGTAAAATTATTTTTGTCTTGTTATCAAATATATTTCACTCCGTTTGTGATCCAAGAATCCTGGATAATTAAATAAATATATTGGAGGGTAAAAATTAGGAGTCAAAAACTATGTCTTCGTTGTTCGGGGATGGTAGGACCATCCCTGAGAAGCGAAATTTGACAAACCTGGTTTTTAACCGACCAATTTGTAAAGTACTTCTCGTTTTATGCAATTTTTAAAATTATGACCAGATCCTTGTCTCTGTGTTTCCTACATATCTTAGGATGTATGAGAATTTAGGCCACTTGTAGGTCGACTCAATTAGACTTCTAGAAAGAAATAAAAATAAGGTAAAATTCGGAACTAACAGTCCGGAGCACTTTTATTAGAATGTGACCAATCTTCGGATATGGTTTTTGGGAATCAAGTTACTTGTAGTTTGACTCAATAGGTTGAAAAGGGTATCCCTTATGCGAGAGCGTCTGTGCAGGTTTTGAAAAACCTTTCTGGTATATGTTCGACTGGTTGCGGGTATTTGTAAACTAAAAATTTCTCTTACTATTGTGATTGAATGTGGTGTGGAGTGATGTTCAATCCTAGGTACAAAGATCTTGACACTCGTCGGTACATTGTTTCGACCAGCTTTCCAAAAAAAAGTTCCATATTTGCGTCGCATATGTTTGGATCTGGTTTGGTTGCTCTCCTCTTCCGGTAGCTTCTGACCTGTTTCCATTTGCGGGGATATTGATGTGTTTTATTGTTATATTCTACCACACTTGAACGACTTTGTTTGTTGTGCCCTCTTGGGTTTTAAGAGGGTAACACCTCCGACACCATCTGGCTCGTATGGCCTTTTTGGTTTAATGTTATTTGAGTAGATGCCTCATATGACACTGTCTAACTCATTATGATTTCTTTAGTTGAATGTTATTTGAGCGGATGCCTTCTCCGACATCGTCTGGATCATTATAATTTCACTGATTGAATATTATTTGAGAGAATGTCTCCTCCGACATAGTCTAGCTCGCATGTATTTCTTGGTTGAATGTTCTTTGAGCAGATGTCTCCTACGACACCATCTGATTTGTATGACTTTGTTGATTTGCATGAATGCATAGATGTTCCTTATGACAATTGAATATGACTAAATGACCTTCTCGGCATGTAGTTTGTATGAATGACCCTCTTGGCATGGTTGTTTGTATGAAGGGCCCTCTCGATATACTTGTTTGTATGAATGACCCTCTTGGCATACAGTTTGTATGAATGGCGCTCTCGGCATGCAGTATGTATGAATATCTCTCTCGGCATGCAATTTATTTGAATGACCCTTTAGGTATACTTGTTTGTATGAATGTCCCTCTCAGCATGCAATTTGTATGAATGACCCTCCGGCATGTAATATGTATGAATGGTCCTCTAGGTATACTTGTTTGTATGAATGGGCCTCTCGGCATGCTTATTTGTATGAATGGGCCTCTTGGCATGCAATTTGTAAGAATGGCCCTCTCGGTATGTATTTTGTCTGAATGACCCTCTCGGTATGGTTGTTTCTATGGATGGCCCTCTCGACATGCAGTTTCTATGAATGACCATCTCAGCGTACAGTTTATGACAGATATGACCCTTTAGGCTGGATCGTCTTTCTTTAATCCTTTTGTTGGCTGTGACCCTCCCGATGAGATGACCATTTTATCTTTTTATGGCCCTTATGGCTAGATTGTAACACCATTGTGGCGCTTTTCTCTTTATATAGCTCTCATGGATGGATTATGTTGCCCTTGTGGCACTTCATTCTTTGTATTGCTCTCATGGCAGGATTATCTTTCTTTGGCCTTTTGTGTCTCTCATGGCCGTATTTTGTCGCCCTTGTGGCACTTTACTTTTTGTATGGCTCTCATGGTCGGATTGTGCCTCCTTTGTGGCGCTTTGCTCTTTCATGAACCTCATGGCCGGATAGTGCCACCCTCGTAGTACTTTGCTACGAGCAAAGAGAATGTACGCTTGACATTCCTATATTCAAGCATCGCGACAAAGATTCAAGAGAATGGCTAGTATTCTTCGTTCATCTCAAAAGGGAAAAGAGAATTGGAGGTCTGGGGATTTGATGCGTTAAGATGAAGGTTTGGGCCGGGTTGCGGTCCGTTTGGGCTTGACCCGACCGATTTTAAAAGAATAAAGAGGCCCATCGGGTTTTTATCAAATATAAATAGAGAGTGGTCACATTTCACAAATATGACCATTTTTTAAATTAACAATTGACCAAAATAAATTCCATTATAACCAAATCAACTAGAAAGATTCACTTTTAGCCTCAATTTGATACTAATTGGAAATTGAAATATTTAAATTGCACAAAATCCTTTTAAAATAAAATGATTTGAAATTGATATGTAATTTAATTAAACAATTTTCTCAATTTTGATGGAATAAAATATGATCATTTTTAATTTGAGAATTTGAGCAATTAATTACACAACTATTTTTACTTTAATTTTAAAAACATTAATTAATGATCAAGATAATATAGAAATAAGGTATGATATACAATAAGTATATTGGATGGTATTTTGTCAAATAAACAATGACAAAATACTTCTGGAATAATTTTATAAAATTATTTTTGTCTTGTTAACCAATATATTTCACACCGTCTATGATCCAGGAATCCTGGATAATTAAATAAAATTATTGGAGGGTAAAAATTAGGTGTCAAAAAGTGTTTCTTCGTTGTTCGGGGATGGTAGGACCATCCCTAAGCAAAAAAAATTTGACAAACCTAGTTTTTAAAAACCGACCAATTTGAAAAGTACTTCTCATTTTTACGCAATTTTGAAAATTATGGCCTGATCCTTGTCTCTGTGTTTCCTACACATCTCAGGATGTATGAGAATTTAGGCCACTTGTAGTTCGACTCAATCAGACTTCTAGAAAGAAATAAAAATAAGGTAAATTTCGGAACTAAAAGTCCCGGAGCGCTTTCATTAGAATGTGATCGATCTTCGGATATGGTTTTTGGGAATTAGGTACTTGTTGTTCGACTCAATAGGTTAAAAAGGGTATACCTTATGCGAGAGCGTCTTTGCCGATTTTGAAAAACCTTTTCGGTATATGTCCGACCGATTGAGAGTTTTTGTAAACTAAAAGTTTCTCTTACTATTGTGATTGAATGTGGTGTGGAGTGATGTTCAGGCCTATGTACAGAGAGCTTGACTCTCGTTGGCACACTATTTCGACCAGCCGCCCCATAAAAGGTTCCACGTTTGCGTCGCATACGTTTGGATCTGGTTTGGTTGCTCTCCTCCTCTGGTAGCTTCTAACATGTTTCCATTTGTGGGGATATGATGTGTTTGACTGTTCTATTCTACCACACTTGCACGACTTTGATTTTTGTGCTGTCTTGGGTGATTGTTTTAAGCGGGTAACACTTCCGACACCATCTGGCTCTTATGACTTTTTTTAGTTGAATGTTGTTTGAGCAGATGCCCCCTACGACATTGTCTCAATCATTATGATTTCTTTGATTGAATGTTGTTTGAGCGAATGCCTCCTCCGACACAATCTGGCTCGTTATAATTTCATTGATTAAATGTTGTTTGAGCGAATGCCTCCTCCGACACTGGCCCTCTCGGCATGCAATTTGTATGAATGACCCTCTAGGTATACTTATTCGTATGAATGGCCCTATCGACATGCTTGTTTGTATGAATGGTCCTCTCGGCATGCTTATTTGTATGAATGACCCTCTCAGCATGCTGTTTGTATGAATGGACCTCTCGGCATGCTTATTTGTATGAATGACCCTCTCAGCATGCTGATTGTATGAATGGACCTCTCGGCATGTAGTTTTTTTGAATGGCCCTCTCGGTATGCAATTTGTATGAATGGTGCAGTTTGTATGAATGACCCTCTCAACATGCTTGTTTGTATTAAAGACCCTCTTGGCATGAAGTTTGTAAGAATGGTATGCCATTTATATGAATGGGCCTCTCAGTATACTTATTTGTATGAATAGCCCTCTCGACATGCAATTTGTATGAATGACCCTCTCAACATGCAGTTTATGCCAGATATGGCCTTTTAGGCTAGATCATCTTTCATTCATCCTTTTGTTGGATGTGACGCTCCCGATCATATGGCCATTTTGTCTTTTTATGGCCCTTATGGCTAGATTGTGCCACCTTTGCTCTTTATATAGCTCTCATTGCTGGGTTATGCTTCTCTTATGGCACTTCATTCTTTGTAAGGCTCTCATGGCTGGATTATCTTTCTTTGCCCTTTTATGGCTCTCATGCCCGTATTGTGTCGCCCTTGTGGTGCTCTACTCTTTGTATGGCTCTCATGGCCAGATTGTGCCGCCCTTGTGACGCTTTGCTCTTTCATGCCCCTTATCGCCGGATTGTGCCACCCTCGTGGGACTTTGATCTTTGTATGGCTCTCATTGCCGAATTGTGCCGCCCTTTTGGCGCTTTACTATTTTCATGGCTCTAATGACCGGATTGTGCCGCCTTTGTGGCGCTTTGATGTTTTTGTTGCCTTCATGGCCGAGTCGTGTCGAGTCGTGTCATCTTCCGATGTCCGAGTTTCTTTTTTGCTATACCTGTTTCACCATGAACAAACAAATTAGTGGAGTAAACCGCCGTCCCCTGAAGGTGTTTTGGAGACATGCAATCACAAAAAATTTTATTAGTTTTCATGAAGTCGACCCGTGTCGTTGATGTAACGTCTTGTATTGTCAGGCTAAGGTTTGACCCATAAAATGGAAATATAATGGAACCAATATGAAGAGTGTAGGAAGTATTTTGAAAGCTATTTGAGTTATAAGAAGAGTCTTTGGGCAAGGTATAGTCGGAAGCTACTCTATCATATTTTCAAGTGAGTTTGCACAAGGCTTTACATCAAGCTCTTATATGGAAGTCTATATAAGGAAATTTGGAATTCTTCCTTCATGATAGTTGTATATATTCGAAATACCTTTCCAACGGTATATTATGGAGGTCAAACAGACATATTTACAAAAGGTTATGTGCGATTTACTAAACAGTGTTCTGCCGCTCTATAAAAACGGGTTGTAAAATATTTAACGGGCCATAAAATGGGCCATAATAAATCCCAAATTATCCAGAACACTGTCACAGTTTTACTATATGATTTACGGTCCTTAAAATTTACGGGTCGTAAAATAGGCCAAAAGTGAGTAAAATGGGTCAGACAATAACTTTAAAACTTCATTTTTTGGCTTTTTTTCACTTCAATCTTCACATCCTCAAACACTAGAACGACCATTCTCTCTTCCCATCATCCTCCTACATCAAGGTAAGCCTCTTCCAAGTGATTCTAACATCAAAACATGAATTCTAAGCAAAAATCCATTGTTCCTAACCTAGGGTTATCAAGAAAACCCATATCAAGGTTCAAGCTTTTGGAATTCTTCTTCAAAGATTCAGACCTTTCTCAAGTTTTTGGAGCGATTAAGATATGTGAAGATAAATTTGTACGTGTGGGAACCTTATAAATCACCCCCACACCTCATTCATCAAGATTACTATGAATTTCTTCAGATATAGAGATTATGCCCTAGTTCATGAAAAGTCTTGAACTTCTATCTTTTGAGAATATAACTTCGCAGATGTTCATAATTATCACTTTGAATATTATGAACTCATTACGTAATCGGTATAGACTCATGTTCGATATCCCATGAATCTCAATTTTGACAATTCAGGTTACTATGAACAGTTAATGCTTCAAACTTCATAATCAGTTTATGAATACATATCTCAGTCTAGTTCAATTCAGTATTTCCAGTATCAAGTACTTCAACATGATTCAATATTTCAGTATCATGTATTACATTATGAGTCTCAGTTGCTTATTTTATATATCAGCTCATGAGTTCATGTTCCGTATTTCATATTAGTATATTTTAGTATTTCAATATTATGTTGAGCTACCTGTAATATTGGGCCCAAGGCTAAAACTATATATTATGGGCCCAAGGCCATAATTATGCATATATTATGGGACTAAGGCCACAATTATATATATATATTAGTTAAACATGTGGCTCTCCATTTTAGTACAGAAAGTATTCTTATTATTTGATTCCTTGTTCAGTTATCAGTTGTCAGTTTTAATTTTTGATTCAGTACAATATCTTTTTATTGAGTTGGGTTTCCCTTTTTCCGAGCACCCCACATATATTTATTCTTTATGTTGCTTTACATACAGTACAATTCAAATGTACTAACGTCCCTTTGCATGAGGCCTGCACTTCACGGTCAGGTGCTGAGTTTCAGGACGACAAATCTTCTCAGTAGGATTGCTTCAGTATCAGCTAATTGGTGAGCCTCGTCTCATTCGGGTTGTCAGTCTATTATTTCATTATTATATTTTTTGATAGAGGTATCCCATGTCCTTGTCTTGGTAGACATTTTTCAATCAGACTCGTGTTAGAGGTTTCATAGACTAGACTAGTTCATTATGTCAGACGTATCAGTATTATTATATTCAGACTTATGATATTTTCAGATTACTTCCCCAATATACTTTCACATTATAAATTCAATAGTTTGAACTACATGTTCTTGAAATCATTACTATAGTATGTTTCGATGCCCATGTTGATTCAGTAGCCATATGGTTCACTTGATCGCATGCAGCTAGGCACCGAGTGCTGTGTTTCGCCCATGCCATGGTTCGGAGTGAGACAAAGCTTAGTATCAGAATCTAGGTTTAAGTGTCTTATGGAGTCTATAAAACCGTGTCCAATGGGGTCTCTTTTATATGTGTGTAGGCGCCCAAACACGTAAACAGTTGACCACCAAGACATTTAGGATAGTCTCACTTCTTTCATACTCTAGATCATGCAATTAGAGTAGTACCTTCAGGAATTCTTCTAACTCGTGCCATGAAGCCTAGAGTAGCAAGTAATGTTCTTTTTCCATCGAATCCCGAACGTATCGAATGCGTCAGCGACGAGAAGGAAATTCAAGGTACGAGTGAGGATGATTATCCATTGGGGTATAAATTGTGAGGTACATATTGGTAACAAATGAGACTCGAGATAATATTAAAAGTGGGACGAAATGTATAGTTACTACATACTAGAGCATAACCCTTATCAGAAAATAAAAGAAACAATCATGGTTTATTGTTATCAGTTAACCTCAGTTACCAGTTATACAATGTTTCAGGTAATGAGATTATGGTTATTCAATACACCAATGTTCGGTTATGTAGTTACCACCCTTTCAAATTTTTAGTGTATCGAGATTGTTGTGGTTTGTGAGTATATAGTGATGCCTATCAGTGCTAAAAGGAAGTGTAGGTAATAGTGACTATAGCAAAAATCTTCGCATGTTTTCAAGTTCGAGTTGAGACCCAAGACTCGCCAAATGGCGCATGATGTAATTATCAGATGATAGTATCATTTTAAGGATAATTATCGGCATGATAGTCTACATATGTTTTATACTTTACAGAATAGGTTTAATTGGATTTTTTTTATCTCGGAGCTACAAGTATGAGGATGATAGTTCAGATTTAAGATCCTATGGGGTAGCATTCTATGAAGTTATCCACAGCAGGCATAAACTGCCTACCATAGTTTTGAGCAGAAAATAACCTAAGAGCAAATAACCTGTGATTCTAGAATGTCTTGAGTTTTCAAAGATGTATATTTTGTCATAAGACCTATGCACCTGACTAAGAAAATATTGGGTACGACAGAAGAACCATGAGCATATGATATTTAATTTCTGGGGATAGTTTTAAATTATTTAAGTCTATTCAGATCAGAACCAGAGAGTATGACATTAGTAAGTTACTACAAGGAGTACATATTACAATAAGATGATAAGATGTGACAGTTCCCTCTAAGGTTATGTGATTTAAGTGTTTATCCCATGTGTGTATAATTTGACATGACCTTAAGGTGTATAAAAAGTTGGAGTTAGATATTTCAACCTTTCATTTAAGAGAAACGAAATTGCCCGTAAGTTTGATTCATGTCTATAGATCAGAAAAGATAGTATACGATAACAGAACAGGGTCAGATAAAGAGAGAAGTTATAAATAGTCTTACGCTTCACTTTAGTATTCAAGACAAAACTAGAGAACATGATGCTAGTAGGTGGTTAGTAGAGAATAGTAAGTAAGTTTTGAGTAGATACATTGAATTAACAATTTTAGTAGAGCTAGTAGAGGTACGATTTGATTTCCTTAGTTAGGTTAACACTGGTAAGTAAGTAGAACTTTGAATACGCTGAATACGTGTTAGAACCCAAAGAGTTTAAGATAAAATGGAGTACAGTGGCAGTGGAAGAAGAAATCATCCGAGCAGTAAGAGAGCAAACTACAGAAGCACAGTCCTTTAAAATGATCAAAAATTGGGGTTTTCTCTAAGACTACCAGTAGGAGCGAAGTTAAGTCATTAAGATAGAATATGCCAGTAATTTAGTTCATGTAATTAATTTAGTTCCCCGTTCATGTAAGAAATTCAGTTTCTCCTAGTAAGAAAGATCGCTCAGAGGTGAGTCAAACGATGACCGTCAGTGACATAAAGTGCAAGGAATTGCAGAAGTTAAGGAAAGTTGGTTGGATCCGAACGAGAGAAGAGGATCTCCAAATATAAGATTTTAATCTTTTGTCCAAGAGACAGATGTGTAAATTGTCAAGGAGTGCAGTCGAATATTTGAAAACCCGAAGGGTTATCATGAGATATGAAGAACATCAGTTCATCAATAAGGGCATTATGAGATAGTCTCCAAATATAGTGCCATTGCATGATACTCCATGTTTAGGGGGTTGGTCAAATTATGATCGACTCTGGAATGCTGAATTGACATATAATGTTGTTTCGAACAAAGTCTGCCCCTACCTACTTCGTCACTGACTTGTAAGAAGTAGCTTCAACCCATTTGGTGAAATAGTCTATGACGACCAGGATAAAACAATGTTCATTCGATAAGGGTGGATCTGTAGGCCCAATGACATCCATTCCCATGCTACAAACGACTATGGTGAGCTCATGACATTGAGTTCACTTGGTGGGACTCTGATTACATCTTTGTGAATCTGGAATTTATGGCACCTTTGCACAAATTTACTACATTCAGTTTTCATGGTCATCCAATAATATCCTGCCTTTATCATCTTCTTGTCTAGGACGAACCCATTCATATGAGAATCACAAGTATTGGTGTGTACCTCTTCAAGCAATTTCATGGCCTTTGTGGCATCAACACACCTGAGTAGCCCTAGATTGGGCGTTCTCCTATAGAGCACTCATTTGTTAAAAAAGAAATTGTTAGCCATTCTCCTGATGGTCTTCTTTTGGTCACTCGTGATACTCTCAGGATATTCTCCCTTTTCCAAATACGCGCTTATGTCAGCGTACCAATGTTTACCATCTAGTTCTGCTTCCACGTGGGAACAATAAGCATGTTATTCCCTGATGTTGATCTCCAGAGGATCAATATGACTGGTTTCGAGATGTTGTGTCATGGATGCTATGGTTGCAAGTACATCAGTGAATTCATTCTAGTCTCTTTGTGTATGCTGGAAGTCGATCTTTCAGAACCTTTTGCATAACCTTTGTGCGAGGTTTACATATGGAAGGATCTTCTTGATATTTATAGCCTATTCTCCTTAGACTTGGTGAATTAACAGATCTGAGTCTCCTATCACAAATAAATCTTGCATATCCGTATCGAGATCTATGTAGTGACCTAGGATGTAGGCTTCATATTCTGCCAAGGTATTGGTATATTGGAACTTGAGATTTTCCGCCATTGGGTAATGGTGACCCATTTCTGAGACTAGAACTGAACCAATTCCTGAACCCTTGTAATTGACTGCACCATCGAAAAACATTCTCCATCCTGAGTATGTTTCAACTGTGTCTCCTTTTATTGTTAACATTTCCTTGCTAGGGAAATATGTCCTTAGTGGTTTGAAATACTCGTCAATCAGACTCTCTGTGAGTAAATTGGCCAGTGCTTGTCCCTTGACTACTTTTTGAATCATATACGTGATGTCAAATTTTCTCAAAAGCATTTACCATTTGGCCAGTTTCCCTATAGGCTTGGGCTAGAGAAAGATGTACTTAAAGGGATCCATTTTGGAGATGAGGTGAGTAGTGTAAGCCGACATGTAGTGTTTTAGCTTCTAGGCTACCCATGTCAGAGCACATTATGTTTTCTCTACCAAGGTGTACCTCGACTCACATGCGGTAAATGTTTTACTGAGACAGTAGATGGCTCATTCCTTCTTCACCGTTTCATCGTGGTGCTCCAACATACATCCAAAAGTATTATCTTATACCGATAGATACAACAACAATGGACTTCCCGGTGGGAGGGACTAAGACTGCCAGATTGGAGAGCTATCTCTTGATAGTGTATAAGGCTTTCTAGCATTCATATGTCCAATTTGTGGATGTGTCCATTTTTAGTAACTTGAGGATAGGTTCTACTATGAATTATCTGATGTAGTTTAAACTTCCAAAAAAACTCATGACGTCTTTCTTTGTCTCTAGCAGCGGAAATTCATGGATGATTTGATCTTTGAGGGATCTAATTCTATGCCCCTAGGTTGACTATGAATCCCAATAATTTTCCGGCAAGCACTCCAAATGCACACTTAGATGGGTTCAGCTTCAGATTGAACTTCCGATGTCTGTCGAAGAACTTACGCAGGTGCATGATATGATTAGAACTATCTCTTAATTTGATAATGATGTCATCCACGTAGACCTCTATCTCATTATGCATCATATCCTGGAAGATGGTGCTCATTGCTTTCATATAAGTTGCACCAACATTCTTGAGGTCGAACGACATTACATGGTAGTGGTATACTCCCCATAGAGTGATGAAGGATATCTTTTGTGCATCTTCCTTCCTCATCAAAATTTGATAGTAACCGGTGAAGTAATATATGAATGACTGTAACTAGTGTTTCACACAGTTGTCGATGAGTATGTAGATGTTCGGATGTGGAAAATTGTCTTTAGGACTCGCTTTGTTGAGATCATGGTTGTCCACACAAATCCAGATTTTCCATATTTCTTCGGTACAAGCACAATGTTGGCCAACCATATCGGATACGGAGTTACTTCCACTACACATGACTTAATCCTTTTTTCGACCTTGTCTTTCATTCTGATGCTCAAATCTGGCTTGAATTGTCAAATTTTCTGCTTGATCTGGGTGAAACCCTTATTGATAGGAAACTTATGAGCCACTATGTCTGTGCTTAACCCGGGCATGTCTGTGTATGACCGCGTGAACATGTCAACATATTCTCTTAGCAAATTTATCAATTGTTCTTTCTGGGGCGCTTCCAAGTGTGTGATTATCCGAGTTTCTTTAAATGTTTCTAGTCCCCGAGGTTGATTACTTCAGTCTTATTCAAGTTAGGTTTCTTTCTAATCTCGTATTGATCAACCTCTTTGATAATATCCTCAGGTAACATGGTCTCTTCGTCGTATTCTTTATATTCTTCTTCTTCTTCTGTATCACTTAACTCAACAGTCTCGTGACATGTCATGAAATTATGAGTTGTTTTATGATTATTGAAAAACAAGACAAAGTGTGGTTAGTGTATAAACACATGTAATTAAATAAGAAGTTTATTTTTTCATATAACTGAGGCTTTCATTAATTTTGATAAAAGAAGTACAAACTGCGGTCTTGACTCAAATCAATATCGAGTCATTTCCATTCTTTCAAACATTATGAGGATAATAAATATGCAAATTGTGAATGCTCGGGCCTCAGCCAACTTTCACCATTTTTTTAAAGTAAATTAAAGTTATCATCTCTATCGAGAAGGCAAGAGCGGGGTAGAGTTCCAGTTAGATAGTTTCTCCCCTGGATCAACATTGTGGATGGTGGGAACTTCAGAGCATTCTTCTAGTATCATATCACAATCTTCCTCTCGGAACATCATCCCTAACCCTTAATCTGCACCTTCACCGTTGTGCATGAGCCTTCTGACTGAATATGACTAGTACAAATTCGGAAATGGCTTGCATAATTTTGGAGGACCCCTTTTTTTCAGGTTCATTGCGGAGGCTTCTTCAAAGTTTGGGATATTCCCGAGGCCAAAGCAGAAACCATTTTCTAAAACAGATGTTGGTTCCACTATGCCTTGTATATCTGTACATAAACCCTTTGTCGGGTTCGAACCCATGCTGAAGCATGATGGTTGCAATCATTTTATAGACCGGTGGCATAGGACTCTGCTCGTCATCCTCTTTGTGGGCGGCTCCCACTAATTCTAACACATGGAAATCCGTGTCCTTAGGGACTTCCTTGATCACTAGTACATAATTTTTGGGATAGTTATGTATGCTTCTCCCTCTGTGAATTACTACTTCGTGGTTCTCCCACACAAATTTCATAGACTGGTGCAGTGAAGATGGTACTGCCCCATTCATATGGATCCAAGGCCTACCCAACAACAAATTGTAGTTGGCGGCTATTGCCATGATTTGGAACTCAATAATGAATTCAGTGAGCCCCATTTAGATGTTGAGGTCCATCTCTCCAATGGGATCATGTTGAGCCCCATGAAAGGCTCTCACATTCATATGACTCTAGCTTATCTTCACGATATCATAACCTAACTGCTTGAGTGTAGACTCGAGGCATATATTAAGACTGACCCCATTATCAATCAATACTCGGGCTACAACTCTATCTCTATATTTGATAGTGATATAGAGAGCTTTGTTGTGTGACGTTCCTCCTTTTATCAATTCATCGAAGTGAAAGAAATTTGAAGGGCTTCGATGATGTGGCCTACCATGTCGGTCAGTGTTTCAGTACTTGTGCCCATAGGGATGTGCACTTCATCCAATACTCTCATTAGATCATGTTGGTGTTGTGATGAAATCAGTAGTAATTCCATTATCGATATCTAGGCTGGCGTCTACTTCAAGTGTTAGATAATAGAATATTCTTTGTGTTGTATTCTACACCAAAAGTCCTCAGCCTCTCCCTTAGTAATTGGCCTTCTCTGATTCCCTTTCTTTCGAGGTGCTCCCTGTTCTAGTTCTTTAGGAGTATAACACATCTTTAATCTTGTCATTCCAAGAGCTACCACTGCCTGGACAATAAACTATTTACTTGGGACTCAGGCTATCTCTTATGATACTTGAGCCATGACCGGTGCTGGGATCATCAGTTTCAAATTAGGTCATTAATGGAGGGTTATCGAGGCTACAGTTTGTTCGAAACTCTTAAATCGATCCCTAAATTAGTGGCTGACAGATAACTTAGTCTTCCTCTTACTTAATCATGTCGATTTTATTAGCGTCGTGATTGGGTAGAGGATTAGTGTTCACGTTTGGCGCTGTTGTCCACAACGTGATCTCTATTTTATTGATTAAATTTTGTATCTTCTGTTTTAGGTTGATACAATCTTATGTGTTATGTCCACTTCCTCTAGAGTGGTATGCATAAGTTTGGTCAGCTCGATAGAAGTGACTCCCAGGATTGGCGAGTTTTGGTGGGACCGTTTGGATGATTCCAGCAATTCTCATTCTTTTGAACAACTTGGTTCGAGTCTTGAGAAGCGGGGTAAATATTCATGGAGGCTTTTTTTCAAAGTTTGGACATGGCAAATCATATGTGGCAGGAGGCGGTTGATTTTGCTGATTTTGAGGTGCTTGGTAAGCAGCTGCGGGCATTTGATAATTCAGTTGTGGAGTTTGGTATGTGGGGATCGGTGTTTGGTAATTGGGCTCTGGAGCTTGTTATGTAAGGTATGTTGTTACGTAATTGGGCTTTGCGTAGAAAATTGAAACAGGGTTGTATGGGGAAGATATGTAACTGTTTGGAGGTGGAGATTGATATATGTCAAAGAAAGATTGAAATCCCCGCACTCTTCAATGTCATGTTCTGGTGCCCCTGAGTGGTATAAACAGATCTTCCTCTGCTCTGAAGTGCTTGCAGAGGGCTTCCAAGCAGTCTTGAGCAGATGGATTTTATCGATACTAGCTAGTGTTGAGAAAAGGCTTGCATACGAGTCTTTAAAGACAGTGGAGTCATAGCGCCAAACTTGCGTATCAATGGTGATTCCCTCACCAGGCATGATGGGGTCATAAACCAGTAAGGAATGTGAGCCCCACAGGTTGTGGATAGTCTTGTCATCGATCAACCCTATGATCTGTTTACTTGAAGGCCAGGCACTCGTCAGCAGTGTGGCCAAGCTGATTTTTATGAAAGGGGCACCTTTTGTGAGCATAGATGGGTGCATAAGTTGGGAGGACATCATGGCTGAAACAGGATTCTCCAGCAGTTGTCAATCCTTCAAACACTTCGATGCTTTGCACTGGCCTTGATGCGACTCTGAAGGGTGAAGTGCGAGCTGTGAGGGAAATTGCCCACCAAATTGGGGATGATATCCGGGATGGCCCTTATGGCATCCTATAGTAGTTAGCAGCTTTAAAAGCGTTGGGGGTAGCTATCTCAAGTGGTCCACTTGACTCCTCAACATATGACACAAGATCTTCCTCAGGCACCTCAGTCTCCCGCTTAGGTATCTTGAATAGAGGGATATAGTCGTTGACCATTTCTTTGACCTCGTTTGGGAGGATTTGACAATGGTGTTTTTTGTTTGGTAGTCTCTTTCGGAAGGTTTCCTACCAAGTCCAGAATTTTGTTAACCTTTTTCATTTTGGCTCTAGCTAGGTCAATCTTCTTCATTATTTTGCAGATCTTTGCCCGAAGTAACTCTTCGATTTCTTCATCGCTTATTGGATCAACAATGGTGATCTGGCAATTTGGCTATCTTGAGCAACCATCGGTAGCAAATCAACCTTTAGATAGGTGAAAATTTTAGTTAAGTTTTGGGTGTTTTCTTGTGTTTTTTTTGGGTTGGTGTTCGGAATGTGGAACCAATCAAGAGTTCAGATGAAGCACATGACAATATATAAGTAAATATATCACATAATCATATAATCAACAATTGTAATATTCGCGTTCCGGAACCTTTTTGCACCAAGGTTTTCTAATTGTATGAAGCATAATCGTGCCATATATTGATTCAAAGCACTGCCCCTATAATCATATTTAATTAATAATAAGGTTTTCCACAGCGGGGTAACAAACATTGATAAATCAGTATATAAAAGGTCAGTAGAAGTCGCTTCCAGTGGCAGATGATGAATCTCTGTCTGTTCGATCTTTCATTCCCTTCGAAAGGCGATCTGAACCATGGGGCGATCGACATCAGCAATGAATCAACATAGAACCCTTTCTCTATGAAGGTCATAGGTGTAGTATCTTTCGTCGCTCTCTTCATCCGAGCGTATCACTCATGGGTAAAGTCTAACTCCTAGATCATACTAGCTATAATGGTCTAATCATGCTCTATCTTCTCTAAGTACCTAACATATCATTCATCGACCTACCTTTGGATACAGAGTGCTTTGATTTTGGCTTTTGAATCCCTGTCTTGGCCACACTAATAACGGTTGGGCCCCGGAGTGAGGGTGCCTGGCGAATGTGCTCTCAACCAGCGACATAGTCTTCATCACAACCCAAATGAAAACTATCTTTAGAGTCTCTGGACCCTGTTGACACCTAAATATTTACCCTCCAATACTTTTATTTAATTACTCAAAGTTCCTGAGCCATGAACGAAGTGAAATATGCACTTTACAAAGCAAAAATGATTTTACAAAATTATCCCGGTGGCATTTTGCCATTTTATTAGAAAAATATCATCGAATATATTATTGTATATCACTTGCATATTTTCATATATTTTAATAAATACCTATAAATATTTTGTAAAGGAAGGAAGACAATTGTTCAATTAATTCTCTAAATTAATTATTATAAATTGATTAATATTTCACTGCAAAAAATCAAGAAAATTTGATTTATTAAATGGAGTGTCAAATAGTACCTCAATTTCATTGTCAATTTGATTTAATTTTAAAGGATTTTTCACTTTCTGCCTATTATTTAATGGTTCGTTTTAAATTGATTTTTAATTTTGCTCTTTATTTTTAAAATCCGGCCAATTTGGCCATAATGGAAATATCAAGAGGATATTTATTAAATTACCTCATGGTTACATTTGTAAAATTATCCTTGAATACCCAACCCCTCTTTATTTAAAGAATTTCGGCCACTCTTCCTTTTTAATTCGGCTGAGTCCGGTCCAATATGGACCTGACCTAGCCTAAAAGCCCTTTAATACGAATGAAGAGGGAAAAAGCCCTTCATTTTTCATTTCGTCCAAAATAGGGTTGAAACCCTAACCGCCCTCAATTTTTTTTATCTCCCCACGATGTCACACATGTCAGAATCGGCAAAATGTCGGGGCATCATAGCTTTTGCAATACGTGCTTGCCTTCTTCGGAGCCTTGTCTTCTACCACCGATATGCCACCCCATGCAAAGGTAACCCCTCTCTCCCCCCTTCTCCTTTCTGCGTTCTAGACTCCCATTAATGGGATTTGTCCATTACGAACGAAAAGCAGCAAGTCTGATTGGTGGATTGATTTTTCTCTTCAAAAGTAATTCAAAAATTCTTGAAATTCTTTTATCCCACATCGGTGTTGGACAAAAATTTGGGGGTTTTGAGTCCTATAAAAGGAACCCACACCCTCATGTCCAGCCCAAGCCTTGAATAGTTGGGAATCTCAAAGTTTAAGCAAAAGACTTTTATTTTGAAACCCTAGAATATTTTCTATGGTTTCAGTAGTCTAAATTTCATTTTTTCTTGTGTGGATTGAGTTCATGGATTTGGAGAAAAATCTTTCCCTTCCGAATCTTGTTTCACGGCAGCGCATCAAAATCGTGAGTTTGAATTCCTCTTACTTACCTTTTATTTCATTATGTGTGGGAGTTAAAATGCTTATATTAGTCTTATTAAGTTAATACAATTTGTTGTATGTTATAATGTGGGTGATTAGGTTGTATTAGGTTTTGAACTGAAGTGTAGCATGTTGAAGTGTTGTTAATGATTTATCATTTGTTTTTCACTGGTTTAATATTAGGTCCTGCTAGTCTTAATTATTTTGTGATTACCTAGATATTTAGTCATTATGTTGTATTATATCACACCAATAGTATGTTAATGTCATATAATGCTGATTTAGATTATATCTAAGACTTTTGATTTAAATATGTCCCTATTCTAAGTGTTAACTGATGCCTAGCTTCAAGTATATCATGATCCATTGCCTAGCGGAGCTATAAAGGTATTTAGATAGTCCTCTTTGGGATATATTGCTCATTTTCTGGTTTACTGATGTATAAGTCTGTGAGGATAACTAGATCGGTGTCTTGTAATATGCATATAGTTTGGTTTTCATCTTATGTAGAATCATTTTGGGTTTCAGTATGTTTATGTAGGATTATGGTATGATTGGTTGAATATTATATGACATTGATTTGTTCCATTACTTGTTCATGTCCAAATACAACAACAACAATAACAACAACATACCTAGTGAAATCCCACAACGTGGGGTCTGGGGAGGATAGAGTGTATGCAGACCTTACCTCTACCTTGGTAGGTAGAGAGGATGTTTCTAAAAGACCCTCGGCTCAAGACAAAGCATAAGCACAAGCAAAGAAAGAGAAACGGTCAGAACCGGAGAACAAATTTAAAGCAACATGAAAATGATGGTAACAAAAGCGAATAAGGCATGATAAAGCATTCTGAAAAAATAAGCAGTAACTAACGCAGGTAAATAGCATAAACAAAGTACACAAAAGAATATACAACAGCAGAAATCAAATGACAGGGGACTATAAAGCAATATTGCGCCTATTAGTTTGATAGGCTTAGTAGGGCTACAATGATAACACTACAACTACCAGTATGTAAGCATAAGTAGGACTACGCTCAACTACCTACTACCCTTCTACCCTAATCCGTGTCCTCCAAAACCCTATCTAAGGTCATATCCTCTGTAAGTTGCACCTGCGCCATATCTCATCTAATCACCTCTCCCCAATACTTCTCCGGCCTACCTCTACCTCTCTTAAACCGGTCCATAGCCAACCTCTCACACCTCCACACTAGAGAATTTGTTTTTCTCCTCTGCACATGCCCGAACCATCTCAACCTCGCTTCCCGCATCTTATCCTCCACCAAGGCCACTCCCACTCTGTCCCGGATATCATCATTTTTATTCTTGTCCCTCCTTTGATACCCACACATCCATCTTAACATCCTCATCTCCACAAATTTTATCTTTTGGATGTGCGAAGTCTTGACTGGCCAACACTCTTCACATACAACATAGTCGGTCTAACTACCACCCTATAGAACTTGCCTTTAAGTTTTGTGGCACCTTTTTATTGCATAAGAATCTAGATGCGAGCCTTGATTTCATCCACCGCGAACTAATACGATATGTGACATCATCATCAATCTCTCCATTCCCTGGGATAATTGACTTGAGGTACTTGAAGCTTCCTTTCTTTAGAATGACCTGAGTACCAAGCATCATATCCACACCTGTCTCATGGTCTCTCCCAATACTACACTTGCACTCCAAGTATTTTGTCTTAGTCCTACTCAGCCTGAACCCTTTCGACTCCAGATTTTGTCTCTAAACCTCTAGCTTAGCGTTCACTCTGCTGTGAGTCTCATCAATCAGGACTATGTTATCTGCGAATAATATACACCACGGCACCTCTCCTTGAATTTATCGCGTTAGTCCATCCATCACTAAGGCAAATAAGAATGGGCTAAGACTTGATCCCTGGTGCAACCCCATCATCACTGGAAAGTGCTATGAGTCTCCTCATACTATCCGTACCTTGGTCTTGGATCTATCATACATATCCTTGATCGCCCTACTGTACCCCACATGTACACCTCTAACCTCCAAACATCTCCATATAACCTCCCTATGGACTTTGTCGTATGCCTTTTCGAGGTCGATGAAAACTATATGTAAGTCTCTCCCTATACTGCTCCACCAACCTCCTAATAAGATGAATTGTTTTTGTAGTCGAATTCCCTGGCATAAATCTAAACTGGTTCTCAGAAATAGACTTCTCACCTTCATCTCCATGACCCTTTCCCAAACATTTATAGTGTGGCTTAGCAACTTGATACTCCTATAGTTGTTACAACTCCGGATGATGTATATAAGGAGGGGTGAGTGATGGTAAGTTGGTCGGAGTTTGGTTGGACACGGGTTGATACAAATGTGAGGTCGAAAGTAGGCAGCCGGGTGGAACGTTTTCTACCGGGCAGTGGGGTTTTTGGTGGGTTAGACATATAGTTTAGGGTTGAAGTGGACTAAGGATTTTTGTGAGGTGATTCTAGACAAGCTGATAGTTGTTATGGTGGTCGGGGTTTGGTGGTTGGATGGTGGTAATGTGACGTAAACTGACTGGAATAGTGAGGTTATCTGTAAGGAATTTTTGCAGATTATTTGAGGTTGTCAAGGTTGAACGGATATGTATGGGTGGTTTCGATTAATGGCATTTGGTGTGGGTGTTTGGGAAGTGTTATGGTGTATGATGGTGAAAGTAACAGGTTTTTTATACAAGGAATGGACACGAGGTTGCTAAGTGTAAGTCCGGGTACAAACCAAGTGAGGGTCGGTCGAAATAGACAAGGATAGAGACGCGAGGTTGCTATGGGAAAGATCGAGTCAACACCAAGTGAGGTAGGCCAATTGGACAAGGATTTGAACAAGGTTGCTAAGTACAAGCTCAAGAACAAACCAAGTGAGGGAGGTTGATGACCTTGTGATAGTAACCGGATAGGCCCTTGGCTTGGGTTTGGTTGAATCACAAAAGTTCCAACTTCAACTTGCACTGAGGGGAACTTTAGTTTGGGTTAGCTAGATCACAAAACTTTTAACTAGACTTGCACCAAGGGTTGACCCACAAAAGGATTGAGGATCAGACCACAAAATGACTGATGGCCCATAAAAGGACCAACTAAGATAAACAACACAAAAGTTGAGTAACTTTGCAAATGAGTAACACTCTAATATTTTTCATAAATCTTCCACACTTTTTTACATCAACTATATGTCATATTTATACTACTATTTATACCTTTCTAGAAGACAACTAAATAGACATAAAACTAGGACCACATCGGCCACAATGGGAAAGAAAGTTTGGCCGAATGGGAAAGGGATGGGATTCGGCCAATTCTTGAGGTTATCTAAGACATTCCTTTGTATATTTCATGTAGATGAATGCATGAACTTAAGCCACTCATGAATCATCCCCTTGGAATACGTTTGGAAGCTTCCATATTTAGCATGTTCCTTGGCCGAATGGAAAGGGGAGAATACTCGGCAACCCCTTCATGTTCCCTAGGCCATTCTTGATGTCTTCTATGTAGACAAGTGCATGAACTTGTTAGTTCATGAATTATCTCCTCAAAGATCTTCTTCTAGATGATTCTTGTCCTTGTCACCCGATCCTCTTACATGGCCTAGTCATTACGCGGCCTAGTCATTACATGGCCTAGTCATTACACGGCCTAGTCATTACATGGCCTAGTCACCTTATTACATGGCCTATTAATTATTTCCTAAGGAATCTAGTAGTAAAGCTAGGAATTTAAAGACAATCTAAAAGAAAATGGTCTCGGACAAGACCTACATAAAGGCCGAAATAAATATGTCTCCTTGCATCTTCAAGTGATGTCTTCAATTTCACTCCATATTCTATGCTATTTTAGGCATTTAGCCGTAGATTGATGGTTAGTTGTTGGCACCCTTGGCAAATCACTTAATGGCTCAAGTTGCGTGTGTAAGTTCACGGGCTTTATTTCATCAATCTCCTTTTCTTTAAAGAATTTGTCCTCAAATTCACGTCATCTAAGTGTGAGGACAAGTCTTCAACATGACATGTTGAACCTTCTCCTTCGTCTGGGAGTTCTTCCTTGTAAGTGCCTTCCCAACACCAACACAATACCTTGAAAGGACCACACTTTAAATAGTTTTCCCATTGGATCAAGGAGTCATAGGTAAAAGAATTGAGTCGTGCACCTCTCAATTTCCCACTATAGGAGGCAATGGGTTCTTTTTCTTAAATTAAGCCGGTACCACTATCAACTCCTTTAACATCACATTCAACTTCAAATAGTAATTCAACGTTCGGAGTACCAAGATCACTACCATCCCGAATGAAATTAAAGGAAGACAAACCACGGAGACTTCTTACCACGCTTCTATTTTATACCTGTGCCAACTTCGGATAGTCTCCACTTCGAATGGATGAAGGTCCTCGGGTGATACTTTGTATTCTTGGACCAAGGATCCCATGGACGGTTGGATTACCTTGTTCATGAGTCTTACGGAAGAGCTTGGGGCGTCACACACCGCGAATGGCATCACAAGCTACTCACACAAACCATAGTTGATCTTGAGAGCCATCTTCCACACACCTTTTACTCGTATCATCATTTGTTGGGAGCCACTCCTCCAATCTATCTTAGAGAATAAACAATCATCCATTCTTGGCCACGGAGACTTGTACATTACGGTGATTTATAGACTGCTTGGTTGCCAATACACACGTTCCAAGTTCCTTCTTCCTTTGGCACCAACAACGCGGGTGCCGTGTAGAAGCTAAGGCTCTTGCGAACATAGCCTTCCCGTAATAACTCTTGCTCTTAGCCTTGCAATTCCTTAGTCTCTTCCGATGGCACCCATAGTTTTGTTGGTTAGGTAATGAACTTCTTGAAAATAAATCAATAGCATGTTCCATACCTTCCATTGGTAGTGTTCCGGATGCAAGATCATTCAGAAGTTCCTTTACGTCAGCATTTTCAACCGTGTTTCCCATAAGATTCTCCTTCTCCTTGCACGCCAATGCACCTATAGAAATTCCCTTCTTTAATTCTTTTTCTATCTTCCGTGCGTCAAGTAAGGGGGGCTCGACCTTGCATTTCTTAGCGTTTTGGATTTTCATCTCCTTTACCTTGTTAGGTGACAATGGCATCAATCGGAACTCTTTACCATCCTTTCGAAAAGAATATATATTCTTCTCTCCATCATGTTGTTCCTTCCTATCATATTTCCACGGTCGACCTAACAAAACATGACAAGTATCCATGATAGGATGTCGCACCATAGCTCATCTTCATAATTACCAACCCGGAAGCTAGTAAGAGCTTGTTTTGCTACCCTTAGCATGTTGTCTTTGTTCACCCATCGGAGAGTATAGGGCTTGGGATGGTTGCGGGTAGGCAACTTCAATATGTCTGCCATTTCTACGGAAGCCATATTGGCACAACATTCTCCGTCAATGATCACCGTACACACCCTATCATTTACCTTGCATCAGGTATAGACTATTTGCTCTCTTTGTGACTCTTCATGTTCTTCAAGTTGAGCACTCAACACATGTTGGAGTATCAAACTTACACCGTCCTCCGCAATAGCAACATCTTCTTCTAGGGACTCTTCAATCTCGGGTTCTTCAACAGCAAAGGAATCCCCACACTATTGGTATTCTTCAATGGTCATGACCCGCGGGTTAGGACATTCATTTGCAAAGTGTACGAGTCTTTGACATTTTGAAACACCTCTTTCGGCTTCTATCCACCCACTTGGTAACCTTTACTTTCTTCCCCTTATCTTTCTGTACACCTTCTTGGTTATACAATGGGTTATAATAAGAGGTATTGGCCTTCTCTTTAACACTAGTGGGTTTTAAATAGGGTTTTGGGGTACCCTTCTTTTGTTGCCTTTTAAACTTGAGTGCTAAGTGGCATACATCTTCAAATATGTTGTAAGTTGACACTTCAACCTTCTTTTGAATTGCCACGTTCAAGCCTCCGATGAATCGTGAAATTCTTTGTGTCTTTGTTTCCTCCAAGTCACAAAGCATGGTGACCTTCTCTAATTCTCGAACATATTCCTCCACCTTCAAAGCTCCTTGATAAAGTTTGGTGAGCTTAAGATATAGGTCTTGTTCATACTCCCTTGGCAAGAATTTATTCTTCAAGTGCTTCTTTAATTTGTCCCACTCAGTCAATCTTAGTCTTGCCATTTCTCCTTCAGCTTCTTTTGAGGTTTTCATACCATACAGAAGTGAATCACTTCAACTTCAATGTAGCAACCTTAAAACATTTATGATCATCATATTGTTTGTACTCGAAAAGCCTCTCAATGGACCTTAGCTATTCAAAAAACTCTTCCGAATCCATATCGCCTTCAAAAGTTAGAAGTTCAAGCTGTAGGCTTCGGTCATCTTCCCTATCATGCCCCGGATTATTTTGGACATCATCCTCGGCATATATTGGGTTGTTTTATGCAACTTCTTCCACGGATTTGACATCATGAATCACAACACGCTCTGAAAACTCTCCTCTCAAGAGTTGCATTTGTTCCGCAACAAGTTCACTTATGGCCCTCCGAAGATCGTCATTTAAGTGAGCCATAGAATCAAGGAGTGAGACGGGATTACCTTGCTCTGATACCAAACGGATGTATATAAGAAGGGGTGAGTGAGGTTAAGTTGTTCAGAGTTTGGTTGGACATGGGTTGATACAAAAGTGAGGTCAAAAGTAGGCCACCAAGTGGGACGTTTTCTGCCGGGCAGTGGGGTGTTTAGTGGGTTAGACGGGTAGTTTAGGGTTGAAGTGGACTAAGGTTTTTTGTGGGGTGGTTCTAGACAATCTGAGGGTTGTTTTAGTGGTCGGGGTTTGGTGGGTGGATGGTGGTAAGGTGACGGAAATTGACTGGAATAGTGAGGTTATCGGTAAGGGGTATTTTGCGGATTGTTTGAGGTTGTCGGGGTTGGATGAATATGTATGGGTGGTTTCGGTTAATGGCCTTTGGTGTGGGTGTTTAGGAAGTTTTATAGTGTATGATGGTGAAAGTAATAGTGTTGTTTGAACAAGGAATGGACACGAGGTTGCTAAGTGCAAGCCTGGGTACAAACCAAGTGAGGGTCAGTCGAAATAGACAAGGATAGAGACGCGAGGTTGCTATGGGCAAGCTTGGGTTGACACCAACTGAGGTAGGCCAATTGGACAAGGATTTGACCAAGGTTGCTAAGTACAAGCTCAAGAACAAACCAAGTGACTGAGGACGATGACCTTGTGATATTAACCGGATAGGCCCTTGACTTGGGTTTGGTTGAATCACAAATGTTCCAACTTTAACTTGCACCGAGAGGAACCTTAGCTTGGGTTTAGCTAGATCATAAAACTTCTAACTAGACTTGCACCAAGGGGTTAACCCACAAAAGAATCGAGGTTCATACCACAAAATGACTGATGGCCCACAAAAAGACCAACTAAGATAAATAACACCAAAGTTGAGTAACTTAGCAAATGAGTAAAAGTCAAATATTTTTCATAAATCTTCCACACTTTTTTTACATCAAATATATGTCATATTTATACTAGTATCTAAACCTTTCTAGAAGATAACTAAATAGATATAAAACTAGAACCACTTCGGCCACAATGGGAAAGGGATGGGATTCAGCCAACTCTTGAGGTTCTTTAGGCCATTCCTTTGTATCTTTCATGTAGATGAATGCATGAACTTAAGCCACTCATGAATCATACCCTTGGAATACATTTGGAAGCTTCCAGCTTTAGCATGTTCCTTGGCCGAATGGAAAGAGGAGAATACTCAGCCACCCATTCATGTTCCCTAAGCCATTCTTGATGTCTTTTATGTAGATAAGTGCATGAACTTGTTAGTTCATGAATTATCTCTTTGGAATCTCTTCTTCTAGATAATTCTTGTCCTTGTCACCCGATCCTCTTACACGTCCTAGTCATTACACAGCATAGTCAGCTTATTACATGGCCTATTAATTATGCCCTAAGGAAACTAGTAGTTAAGCTAGGAATTTTGAAGACAAGCTAGTAGTTAAACTAGACATGCAGACTTCAAGTGATGTCTTCAATTCCACTCCATATTCTATTCCATTTTTGGCATCTAGCCGTAGGATGATGGTTAGTTGTTGGCACCCTTGGCAAATCACTTAACGGTTCAAGTTGCATGTGTAAGTTTACATACATTCTTTCATCACTGGATGTCACCTTTGTTCTTGTACAAAGGAATCATTGTACTCCACCTCCATTATTCGGTCATTCTCGCTATCTTAAAAATGACATTAAATAGCTCAGTCAGCCACTCCAAACCTGCCCTGCCTATGCTCTTCCAAAATTCAACTAGGATTTCATTAGGCCCAATCGCTCATCCCCTGCGCATCTTGCGAACAACACCCTTAACTTCTTCAACCTTAATACTTCTATAATATCCAAAATCTCGGTACCTTCCGAATTGCTCCACATCTCCCAGCACAATGTATTTATCTCCTTCTCCGTTCAAGAGTATATAGAAGTAAGACTATCACCCCCGTCTAATATGCATGTCCTCCACCAGTACTTTGCCGTCCTCATCTTTGATGCTCCTCACGTGATTCAAGTCATGAGTCTTTCTCTCTTTCACCTTGGATAGTCTGTACAACTTCTTATATTCCACATATAGGCATTCAAAAGCCGTCATTTTCACTGCCGTAACCTCTAGCTTTGCCTCATTCCTTGCCATCTTATACAATTCTCTATTTGAAAACTTCTCTACCTCATCCTTGCTTTCTACCAATTTCGCATACACCACTTTCTTTGCTTTCACCTTGTCTTGAACTTTATCATTCCACCACTAGTACCTGGATGCCCACCACGGCTACTCCGCGAGACCCCAACACTTCTCTAGCTACCTCTCGAATGCAACTGACCGTCCTATCCTATATATCGATCGCATCCCCACTACTCTCCCAAGGCCCCTGGCCATCAACCTCTCCCCCATCTCATTTGCACTAGCCATGGTCAAACTCCCTCATTTGATTATTAGCCTGTCATCCACAACCCTCCTCTTTTTCTCCATCTTGATCTCTAAATCCAGCACTAAAAGCTTATGTCGGGTTGTAAGATACTCACTCAGAATAACCATGCAATCTTTACAAAGACTGTTGTCAACCTTCTTAAGGAGCAAAAAGTCTATCTGAGTCTTAACCACCGAGCTATGGAAAGTCACCAAGTGCTCCTCCTTCTTCATGAACCTCGAATTGGCTATCACCATACCAAAAGCTTTAGCAAACTCCAAGAGTGAGATGCCTCCCATGTTCCTGTCATCGAGGCCAAAGTCTCCATGCACATCGTCATAACCCTAGAAAGTGACCTGATATGTCTATTGAAATCCCTTCCTACAAATAACTTCTCAGTGGGTCGTATACCTCCTATCACCTCATCCAAATCCTTCAAAAAGAGCCTCTTCTCTTCATCGTCCTAGCCTACCTGCGGCGCGTAAGCACTAATAATGTTCATAGTGAACCCTCCAACTACCAACTTAATTGCCATCATCCTGTCATTGACCCTCATAACCTCTACCACCTGATCTCTTACCTCGCTATCTACCAAAATGCCTACCCCATTCCTATACCTCGACCTACCCGAAAAACATAACTTATACTCATCCACATCCTTAGGCTTAGATCTTACCCATTTGGTCTCTTGGACACATGCTATATTAATCCTCATCTTCTTAAGAATCTTAACTAGCTCTATGGACTTCTCCGTTAAAGTCCTAATGTTCCAATACCATATTCTCAGCCTAGCATCTCCCTTACTCCACTTACCCCCATATCCCTCACCCCCGTCCTCGACTGAGAATATGACCCTAGTCTACCATCAGTCATCAAAGCCACTAAAGTGGATATAAACTAATAGACTAATCAAAGGTTTACACCTAATATAGGAACGCCAAGAATGATATAACTAAAGGCAACAAGAGTAAATGCAAGACCGCAATCTAGTAAGGACAGGAATCAATATATTATATAACAAATTCGACAGCCAAACAAAGATAAACTAGAAACAAGAATGAAAACCAGAGAGATAGAACCCAGATGTTACGCGGAAGACCAGACAGAGAGAGCCCAAATGCGCGTCGTGACAAGTTTGGTCTCGACGGTCGTGTTCCGTCAGTTGATTCTTTGGATATATATCTAATGGTACCTACAAAAGCAAAGAAAGGGAAAATAAAAAAGGAAAATGGAAAAGGGAAAAGGGAAAAGGGAAAAGGGAAGAGATATAGGGAGAAGGGTCACATGAGAACTACCAAAATAAGCTGTTAGCGATGTAGTGGTGGCCGATGTGGTGGGTGCTAGTGAGGAGCAGTGGGCGAGAGTAGATATCCAAGTCTAGTAGGTTTTTGGATATGAAGCCTTGCCTTCTCCAGAAATAATTCGGCCAGACAAAATCGTCGGTGTACTTTGCAACTCCAGTTGGGTAAAACCTGTTCTCTGCTGGAAAAACACTATTCATGGTTGGGATACTGTTCACCTTGGGATACTATTCACCGATATTATTCACTTTTGGAGTTGTTGTTCACGCCGGCTTCGTAGTAGCTTAGTAACCTGGTCGCCGATCCGAGTGGCAGAAGAAGAAAAAAATAGAGAAAAAGAGAAGAGAATAGAAGAAGAAGTAGAAGAAGTAGAAGAAGAAAAAGAAGATAAGAAGAAGAAGAAGTAAAAAAGAGAAGATGCTGGAAAAAATTCACTGGCATAGTAATCCGGCGGCGTTACCTAGTCGCCGACTGGAGTGGGTTACCTGGTCGCAAAGATTGTTACCGTCAGAGAAGGGGGTGAAGATCTAGCTTGTTACCGTCTGGGGGAGAGAGATAGAGGTCAAGCCTAGATTCATATGATATATGCGTTTGTCTGAGTATGTTTCATAACATGATTGGTTAAGTTAATGGTTTGGGTTTCCTAAAAGGTCATGTTATATGTTGAATGCTGAATTTTTCTCTTATTTGATTCTCCTCTTAAGCTGCAATATGTTCCTTAGGCAAAAGTTTTTGAAACTTGTCTACTCATATTAGGATCTTGTAGTTGATTAATCATGGGCGAAGTTTCTCACTTAAGTTTAATGAAAACATTAAATGAACTGATATGTGTTATACCCTTGAATTTATGAAATCGTATTCAATGCTAAGAGTTAGAGTTAATAAGAAGTTAATATTGTTGTGGCCAGACTAATTGTAATGCTCCTTGAGAAGGATTATTAATGATGATGTGCACTAATTGTCAACATGTCTTATTTCGCTTGATAACTTGGGTAGATGGATACCAAATGAGTATGACTTAGGCAGAGTTACTGATCAATGGGTATTACTTGTAAGATCTCTTTGTGTATTATGACTTGGATTGTACTTATCTGTGGATTGAACTCTTATGTGAATAGGGTGACTTATCTGGTTTACTTAATTGTGTAGAGTAGCATTATGTGAGAGTCAACTTGATATTTATTTCTTCTACGTATCTTCTGACGTTGTTGGTCTATGATTCCTATGAGGGTACGTTGGGTACTCATGCTACGATTGCTACATCTTTTAGGTGAATATAGGTATACAGTTGGTTCAGGTTGCAGTTGGACCACGTGAAGGTTAAGACCTACCACTCATTCTTGGCACCCTTGGTCTTCATCTTAGTCAGACGCTTGTATTCATTCCGGGCGGTTTTGTTTATTCTTTCATTACACTGTATCTTAGTGTCCTAGTACGAGTCAGATCAGGTTTTGGGAGATGGTGTTGTAAGAGTTTAATGGTGTTCTAATGAGTTTCAAGAGATTTATTATAAAATGTATCTCCTTTATTTCTGCAAGTGTAACGACTCGCAAAGTCATTTTGCTTTTTTTTCTTAAAAATACCTAAATTTACTTCTTCTTAGTCTTTATTTACTTGTTTCTGACTTACGGGGATGAGTGGCTCGATTTCCGAAGTAACCGAGTAGGTTTCAGACCCTTTTTGGTAAGTTGGGAAATTCTTGAGTTAAGAGAATAGAGGGATTTGACTCATAGTTGATTTTTGGGTAAATTCGCTCTTTTCATAGTTTAGTCGGTTCCATTAGATCCGGAACGACGTTTATGACTTAGTCTAGCCTTCGGTTTGGTTCCCGAGGCAACGGGGTATGTTTTAAGTGATTGGTTGTGAAATAATGAAACTAGAACTTAAGGGTTGACTTTAGTCAAACCCGAGCTGTAAGGACCTTTTTTGGGAATTTCGAGTGTGTGAGTAGGTCTGAAATGTATTTTATCATAGGAATGTATGTTTGGTTTGTATTTGGGAGGTCCCGGGAGTGTTTCAGGAGTTTGACGAAGAATTTGATGAGTTGGGGTTGTTGCTTGTTTCTGGTGACCGCACCAGCGACCCTCCGTCCGCTTATGCGTGTCTGCCTCTACGGAGCTTTGGCTTGCAGATGCGAGCTCTACTAGAAAATAGGCCTATAGCAACGCAATAAAAATTATTGTCATAAATACTTTAACCGTTGCAATAGACCTACGACAACGGTTTAGGGTCGGTTGCCTGTTGCAATTGGTCTATTGCGACGGCTTCTTGCAACGGCTTACAAACCATTCCCATAGCTAAGATCTATTGCAACGGTTATCCGTCAGTCCATTACCACACTTATTTGTAGTTTTTGCAACGGTTCGGGACCGTAGCAACAGACCTATTGCAACGCTTTTATGATACACTTTTGTTACTTATTGCCACAGTTTTTACTAGCTATTGCAACGGTTATTTTTCGCTTTTATTACTACGCTTACTAGCTATTGCAGTGGTTAATTATTAAAAGGTATTTGAACAACTATTATGTGATATTTCAATGATATAATATATAATACGCTGAATTTTATATAAACAACAAAAGAAAATTGTTCATCAACAAAATCTTAATTCAAAATATCCAACTAGTTGGTTAACAATTCAAGAGTTAGCATACATATAAGTTTGCAAAAAGTCCAAAGTTAAAAATAATCCTGGAATATTTGAAGATGTAGATTAACCAATATTGTTTAAGTAAGATCTTCGCTGCTTTCATCTCCGCTTTGTTCATTTCTTTCACCTACAATTTCAAAAGGGACAACAATCAGAGGATAGGGGAAAAAAGTTCGAAAAAGAAAAAAAATATGTTAAAGTAATCAATGACCCAGAAAAGTAGTGAACTTCAATACATATGTAATAACAAACTGAAATATATAAAATAATTACAATGCAATGAGAAGCCAATAATTTAACCCAACATCTGGAGGAATATATTATAAATATTACTGCAGCTCTAGCACTTTGCATTAAGCACCTCAAGATGCTATCATGTAATACCAGACACAAGAACAACTCGAACAATACATATTTTTGTGTTTTATGTATTTACTCCAAATAAATATACTTTAGAGATATTTACCCCTCACCCGTTAAAACTACCTGTATTTACCGCTCACCCGTTAAAATATTATTTTCAAAACTACTTTGCTTGCAAAATCAATTGTTGGTCCAAAGAGATGTGCTAATATTGAATAGGTTCCTAATGAACAAGACGGAGGCGCGAATGAACATGTTTCTAATGAACATTATGGAGGCGCTAATGAACAGGATCATAATCAAGATATAGATCAACTGGTTGATGGAATGGATAATATTGATCTGAATTAAGACATATAAACCAACTATTGATGAAAATGCAGACATTGACAACCCACTGATCATGTTGATAAATGTAGAACCATCTTATACAAAAATAGATACTTTCACTGGACGAACTCGCTAAAGTTCATATTCCTTAAAAACTAGTACTCCTACTTTATAAATGTGATACGTTTTTGGATGTTTTGTTATTTCAATTTGGAATATAGAATTTGACTATGAATTTCTTATATGTTTGAGCTCTCTGGTAGTACCAATTACTTCACTAAACAATTTCTGTATTGCAAAGGTGTAACCTTCTGAAAGCTGTAAAGTTGAACAGTTGCTTAATAGAATCTACAAAATTTTATTGAAGTAGTCTGCATGAACTTGTGTAGTGAAAGGTTCGTATTTGTATTTTGTTTGCATTTGTTGAAGTAGTTGAAGTAAAAAATAAGGTCAAAAACTCCAAAAAGTTTAATAGGAGCTACTATGAGAAACTTACTTTTAAATTTGACCAAGATAGAATTCACTTGTTTGCAGCACTCATGCAAGACAAATAGTACCTATGCTTTCATCAACTTCTTTTGTCAAACTGTGGAATATATAAATAATAAAAACCAAACAACGAGAATATTGGGAGAAGTTCATCTTTTGAGCAGCCAAAAAGAAGGAAAAATATACAGTAAACGCATATTTATGAAGACATGAAAAGCAGCAAAAGAAACACAAAAACTGTCAATACATTATTTTCTAGTTTCTATTCGCTCTGCAGAAAGCAACCAACTCAACAAGCAGCCACTTTAGAAAGACATCAAGATTACAAGAAAGAGAGAAATGCATAAAAAAGCAGCATAAATGTAACACCCCGTACTTTCGGGTAATAGTTTGAGCACATAAACGTAGGTAAGTAGATTCGGTCTCCGGGAATTTTATGTTGCACTCACGTATGCTAACAAGTAAATTCGTATATAAAAGGATGTGATCCCGAAATGATTTTGGATTTAACAAGTGTGGCGACGAGGATTAATAATAATGATTATATATCCCCAAAGAGGTTATGGACTAGTGTCATATTATATGAATTATGACATTGAGTATAAGAAGATTTTATAAGTCGTCACGATTTAAGTGAATTGAGATCGGAAATTTAATTGTGTGTATAATTAATTAATTATGGGACTAATTAATTATAATTGTGGATAATAGATAGTGTACTCTACGTGTAAACGCAATAACACTACCAAAATGACTCAGCCTTATACGATCGGTGTCCTCCATTAATTAACTGCCTTCATTTCTCAAAGCTTCTTAGAAATCTCTCATTGGAGAAGGAATTGATACACTTCCATTTGAAGGAGTGAAGCTCAGTTGGTAACCCTCTGAAATTCTCGGCCAAAATTGGGATTTTTCCGCAAGCTTCTGCTCGCCAAAAAGGGGGAACATTCATGGTGTTTTGGGCCTTAATTCCAGAGAAACTTAATCCTTGATAAAGCTTGAACACTCCTAAATCAAGCAAAAAACTAGAGTTTTGAGGAAATTCTGGAAGTCGATTTTCGGGCCCTATTTCAGCTTGTAGGAAGTTGCGTTGGGCGAAAGGTTTTCCGACAATGCTCGTCACTTCTCTTAAAAGAGGTAATGATTCTTGTTCCTATGTTTATACCAATTATATAGCATGATTCGTGCCACTAGGTTCTCAAGGGATTATTGGAAATGTTAAGTTGGTTGGGTACTGTTAGGGCTGTTCGTATGAAATTGGGGGTTGCATGTGAAGTTGTTGGGTTGTTATAGATACTGTAGTAGTTAAGGAGGAAGGATTAAGAGGGATGATTGTGTTGCTACATGTATAGGTTTGCATATAGAAGAAACATACATTCTACGCGTACGACGTGTTCGCTAGAATGTCTCAATGAATCTATTACTGGTATATTGATCCGATTGTGATTTAAATCATCCGTGTCATGTAAATAATCATTCATAGAGCTTACAAGGACCCGCGGAACTTAGATAATTTCGACAACAAGGTATGCAAGGCTCTTTCCTTCTTTTTGGCATAATTCTATGTGCGAAACATGACTATCGTGTTGCTATATAAATTACTCTACTCTTAGTAGTTAGGAATGATCGAGTCATTGACTCCTATGTTGAAAGAATATCCAAGTATGTTTCTAAGACCTTAATAAGGAAAACGGGAAAAGATGTTGATGTTCCCAATGTTAACAAAAGGTGTAAAGGATATTATGTCACTCCGGATGTTTTATTATTATTCATGTATTTCATTTGCATTGCATTCATATGTTACCCTGGACCACTTGTGCAATGCACATTACTATATGATAAATATTTTATATATATATATATATATATATATATATATATATATTTGGGAATTGGGGAAAGGGTAAAAAGCGTTATATACGCACACCACCTGCAGTTGGTACAGACTATCACGAAGAGCCCGTAGAGGCCAATATGATGTGATGATGTGATGCCCTTGTGTGGCGATATAACCTGATGCCCACAGAGGCGGTTTTGGAAGGATTCCTGTGTGGGCATTAGTATACCGCATTTGTAGTATGCATACATTCATTAATCATTATATGTTATGATGCCCACAGAGGTTGTTATGGTAAGGAAGATGCCCGAAGAGGCTGATGTATATGTATACTGCATTGTGCATAATATTTAGGCAGGTGTATTAGGGCCCTCAGAGGCATTTACTGATGTTCAGCTATTTCTGTTTCAGATTATAATATATCTCTGCTATGTTATTTCTTATGCCTGACATACTCAGTACATCAGTCGTACTGACGTCCCTTTTGTCGGGGGACGCTGCGTTTTATTCCCACATGTTCATATTGAGAGATTGACGGTTTGCACTAGTAGGTTGCTGGTTTAGCTGGTATTTGGAGCACTCCATTCGTTTCAGAGTTGCGGTCTGGTCGTGGTATGTTTACTCTTTAGAGGCTTGTAGACAGGTGTCCTATGGTTAGTTTCATCTAAGGCCTTGTCGGCCTTGGTATATAAATGTATAAGTTGGGGCTTTTGGGTTGAAACTTTATATAATCTACCACGGCTCAGTTTGTGTTTAAATATGTTTAAGGGTGGAGTGTATCTGTGGCGCCCGGCGGGTAGGGTCCGGGTGCCCGTCATGGCCCTCCGGTTTGGGTCGTGACAAACTGGTATCAGAGCATGTCTGTCCTAGGGAGTCTACAAGTCGTGTCTAGTAGAGTCTTGTTTATGGGTATGTTGTGCACCATACTTATAAACAGGAGGCTATCTGACATTTAGGGATGGTTTCTATTCTTTCATCTCATAAATCGTGTAGTAGAACTAAGTCTTAGGAATTCAAGTTTGACTCACGCCTTATACCGTTTCAGTAATGTCGGTTACCAAAAAAACTTCGGTTAGTTCATATTCGTATCCCGTAAATGAGTGACTTCTACTAAATGATTTATACGCCAGAAGGGCAGTATGATGTAATAAGTTTCAAGATTATGAGAAGTTGTCTCACTCATATACGGAAAAGTTAATGTGAGCCTGGAAAACAGAATGTTTGCTCTAGTTATAAAAAATGGGGTTGTTTCGTTTGGTCTTTGTTTTTTGTGTTTTTGATCCTGTCGAGAACCTTAAATTGTTAGATAACTGTTGAGACCTTAGATATCAAGGCCTTCATGAATCTGGTATTTTGCCTATGATTGATATTAAGTATATGATATGGTAATAAACCCTTGTACACTAGGTTGAGATCCAAAATTGATTCTATGTGATGTTTATAGAGTTCTGTAATTCCTAAGGATGAGATTATGTTCTGGTCCACTTTTGTAAGTTATGATTTGATATAGTTAATATTTGATGCTTGTGTCTTAATCTTGATTTGTCTACCTTATATTAATTAAAAACAACAAGCTTAGCATTTTGTTAAGTGTATATTTGGGTGATCTGATCTCATGTTCTTGCTGAATAAAATGAATGAGTCATAAGTACCATGCTAATTCTTAGTGTCATCAGATCCAATAATATAGTAAGTGTAGGATCTTGTGTGCTTAGTTCAGCATTTAATTTATTCTGAACACTTATGATGTCACATCTAGATGACCACCTATGCATTTTTAAACTATGTCCCTCTGGATTGGTTACATGATTTTCCTCTTGTCTAAGTATAAAAAGTATGTCAATCTTAGCAGAAAAAACTCTCTTAAGTCATTCTGTGACATGTCATGTCTGCCAAATTGTTGAATAATATTAATACTAACATTTTGTATCTATTTGAACTGGATTTTGCCATGTTGAAGTTATTACCTATTTGCACCCCATGTTTAACTCAGTCATATACATGCAATAGCATGTATAGACTATGACTTGGTGCTAGAAATGTCTAAGTGAGTAGAAGATCTTGATATATGATTTGAATAAGATACTGCTTAGGAAGAAATATCTTGCCCTTGTCAAATTGTGCATTCATGCCTAGACTACCTGCTTAAGAGTATATATATGTTTCCTTTGTTCATGACTCATTTTGTGTAAGCATGTTGAGTATGTGTATGATGGAAAATTTCCATGACCTTGTTGTCTTGCATTGTCCTGTTCTACTTTAGTATCTTGTTAAGGTGTTAAGTTATTTTGAGTTAGTCCTTTGCACATTGCCTTGTGCAAACCTGAAAGAAAGATATTGTAGTTCTCCTTTCCTGTTTTCAGTTTGATACATGTGATCTTTGTGTTGGTTGGAGAGATTTGCTGGATAGGCTTCATAAATCTGTCTGGTTGTGTATTTGGTTATGATATGCATATTGAGGAGGTTTGGAATTGATATCTGATAACTTGATCCTAAATGCCTATATGTGTGGATTTGTTCCATTGTTTGCCCTATTCTAAGTGTAGCATAAATCAATGAATGGTAGACATTGAGACTTACTTTGCTGCCATACCTTGAACTTCTGTCTCTTAAAGAAAGTCACTATTTTGAAGGAGAAAATGGCAGCCTTGACAGATAGTTACTGCCACAGTAATGAGAGCAATTTTTGGACATTCTAATGTTTACTGTGAGATTAGGATCTGAGGCTAAGTGTTGGGGTTTGAAACTATTTCCATTAACTGCTACATTTTGTTATTGGCACTGTCATCTTGAGCTGGTTGTTGTATATATTTGTTATTTTCTGAGGCATTTAGCTACCATGCTTACTATTATGGCTGTTGTTTGAGGTCACTTGTTACTACTGCTTAGCTATTGTTTTTGTTGTTGTTGCTACTGTCTCTGTTACACTTCAAACATATGTTGCTGCCTCAGTTTGTGACAGATGTTGCTGCCTTTTTTTTTCTTCTTTTTTTCAGTCTCAAATGTCCTGTTTTCAAACATGTTGTGCCCTCTTAGTTATCTGTATCATTTGTTAAGACTGGTGTGGCTCTTAAAATACTGCACTTTGAGTTATGGCTTCTGCTTTATTACTATTTGTTGTTACCTGCTGTCATGATTCCCTAAGCTGCTGTAGATTGGGTAAGGTTGTTGTTGCCTTTGAGATAAATTGTGGTTATGTATTATTTTGCTGCATATATAGCCTTGTAGAACTGTCCTATTGTGCTGAAAAGGTTGTTGATCTATTGTGCTATGGTGTAAATAGTTGTTGCCTTTTAAGTTGAAATAAGTTACATGTCCTAAGACAGTTTTGAGGATTGGAGACTGTTGTACCTTAGCCAATAACACTTTATTTGATTTGAGTAATATATGATGTGTCTAAGTTATGTAGGAATCCAAATATCTACTCATGTGCCTGTTTCTAGTGGTGTATGACTTGCCTAAGTTTCAATAACTTCAATTAAGAACAAGGCAGAGTGAAATATCTGTGACATCATGATGTTTGGATTAAGTGTCTTGTCATGTGTTTATGTTTTGTCTTGGTTTAAATATTTCCTTGTGTGAGCTGTTTGGCCAGGAAATAGTATGTGTTGAATTCCAGCATTTGATATCATATGTCAACTTGTTATTTGCATCTAGATAGTCCCATTGATTGAGTTCTGGTTCTCTGGTTCTCCTGAAATAGTAGGAGGGTACTGCTGTTGTTGTGCTTTGAGGATCTTTGCTGCCTGTGATTTGGCAGATCACTGTTGTTGTTATGCCCTTTTCATATATATTTGAACTTCACTAGCTGTTTTGTTAACCTATTTAATCCAAGATTATGTGCAACAAATCATTTTTTTTACATGTCACATAAGTTCTTGATTGCTTTTAATGATATCAATTTGTGTTTGGATCAATATGAACACTCTGCAGATCTGCTATGTGAATATGGTTCCTGATTAAAACTCTATGTTTAATAACATTAGTTCACATCCCTGTTTTACCTTGATATAATAAATTGAAGATCTGTTTAGATAACATGTTTATGCCATAGTATAGATTCAGAAAAAGAAATCAGGAACTAGCGTATATGTTCTGTATTTATATGCTTATGTGCTTAGGGACTCCTTGACCAATATCCCTATTAGCTAGAAATGTATCATTAGGCTTAAGTATCTAATTAGAAAGGAGACTTTGAACCTGTTTGCATATCACGTGGTGCTCAAGATCTGTTAGATTAATCCATGTTTAGATTAGTCCCATGCTAATTTTAGAACATATTTATTTGTTGGTACTTGTATTAAGATGAGAGCTGCACTTCTATCTGTTGAAATTAGAGATAAACATGCCTAAGTTGAGCATATACAAGCATTGGATATGTCACCCCGACATTTGAGGATGAATGTTTCTAAGGGGGAGAGGATGTAACACCCCGTACTTTCGGGTAATAGTTTGAGCACCTAAACGTAGGTAAGTAGACTCGGCCTCTGGGAAGTTTATGTTGCACTCACGTATGCTAACAAGGAAATTAGTATAAAAAAGGATGTGATCCCGAAATGATTTTGGATTTAACAAGTGTGGCGACGGGGATTAATAATAATAATTATATATCACCAAAGAGTTTATGGACTAGTGTCATATTATAAGAATTATGATATTGAGTATAAGAAGGTTTTATAAGTCGTCACAATTTAAGTGAATTAAGAGCGGAAATTTAATTGTGTATAATTAATTAATTATGGGATTAATTAATTATAATTGGGGACAATAGATAGTGGCTACATGTAAACGCAGTAAAACTACCAAAATGACTCAGCCTTATACGATCAGTGTCCTCCATTAATTAACTGCCTTCATTTCTCAAAGCTTCTTAGAAATCTCTCATTGGAGAAGGAATTGATACACTTCCATTTAAAGGAGTGAAGCTTAGTTGGTAACCCTCTGAAATTCTCGGCCAATTGGGGATTTTTCCTCAAGCTTCTGCTCGCCAAAAAGGGGGAACATTCATGGTGTTTTGGGCCTTAATTCCAGCGAAATTGAATCCTTGAGCAAGCTTGAACACTCTGAAATCAAGCGGAAAACCAGAGTTTCGAGGAAATTCTGAAAGTCGATTTTCAGGCCCTGTTTCAGCTTGTAGGAAGCTGGGTTTTGGGCGAAAGGTTTTTCGACAACGCTCGTCACTTCTCTTAAAAGAGGTAATGATTCTTGTTCCTAAGTTTATACCAATTATAGAGCATGATTTGTGCCACTAGGTTCTCAAGGGATTATCGGAAATGTTAAGTTGATTGGGTACTGTTGGGGTTGTCCGTATGAAATTGGGGGTTACATGTGAAGTTGTTGGGTTGTTATAGATATTGTAGTAGTTAAGGAGGAAGGATTAAGAGGGCTGATTATGTTGCTACATGTATAGGTTTGCATATATAAGAAACATAGATTCTACACGTACAACGTGTTCGCTAGAATGTCTCAATGAATCTATTACTGGTATATTGATCCGATTGTGATTTAAATCATCCGTGTCATGTAAATAATCATTCATAGAGCTTACAAGGACCCACGGAACTTAGATAATTTCGACAACAAGGTATGCAAGGATCTTTCCTTCTTTTTGGCATAATTCTATGTGGAAAACATGACTATCGTGTTGCTACATAAATTACTCTACTCTTAGTAGTTAGGAATGATCGAGTCATTGACTCCTATGTTGAAAGAATATCCAAGTATGTTTCTAAGACCTTAATAAGGAAAACGGGAAAAGATGTTGATGCTCCCAATGTTAACAAAAGGTGTAAAGGATATTATGTCACTCTGGATGTTTTATTATTATTCATGCATTTCATTTGCATTGCATTCATATGTTACCCTGGACCACTTGTGCTATGCACATATGTATATATATATATATATATATATATATATATATGTATGTATATATATATATATATGTATGTATATATATATATATATGTATGTATATATATATATATATGTATGTATATATATATATATATGTATGTATGGGAATTAGGGAAAGGGAAAAAAGTGTTATATACACACACCACCTGCAGCTGGTACAGACTATCACGAAAGAGCTTGAAGAGGCCAATATTATGTGATGATGTGATGCCCTTGTGTGGCGATATAACCTGATGCCCACAGAGGCGGTTATGGGAGGATTCCTGTGTGGACATTGGTATACCGCATTTGTATTATGTATACATTCATTAATCATTATATGGTATGATGCCCACAGAGGTTGTTATGGTAAGAAAGATGCCCGAAGAGGCTGATGTATATGTATACTGCATTGTGCATAACATTTAGGCAGGTGTATTAGGGCCCTCAGAGGCATTTACTGATGTTCAGCTATTTCTGTTTCAGATTATGATATATCTTTGCTATGTTATTTCTTATGCCTGACATACTCAGTATATCAGTCGTACTGACGTCCCTTTTGTCGGGGGACGCTGCGTTTTATGCACGCAGGTTCATATTGAGAGAGTGACGGTTTGCACTAGTAGGTTGCTAGTTTAGCTGGTATTTAGAGTACTCTATTCATTTCGGAGTTGCGGTCTGGTCGTGGTATGTTTTACTCTTTAGAGACTTGTCGACAGGTGTCCTGTGGTTAGTGTCATGTATGGCCTTGCCGGCCTTGGTATATAAATGGATAATTGGGGCTTTTGGGTTGAAACTTTATATAATCTACCACGGCTCAGTCCGTGTTTAAATATGTTTAAGGGTGGAGTGTATCTGTGGCACCCGGCGGGTAGGGTTCGGGTGCCCGTCACGGCCTCCGGTTTGGGTCGTGTCAATAAATTTCAAGAAGATAAGTCAAAAACAAAAATTTAAGCAAAGCCAAGAACCTAAAAGCAAGATGTTTCTTTTTGTATATGGCCATAATAAACCTTGAGCTAGAAGAGAAGTTCCAACATCAGAAAGCAAGAATACCATTTTTTACTAGGACTTTATCAACCATGAAAGAAACTTTTTTCAGCTAGCAACCAAAGTAAATAGCATTTGAACAAACGAATTCGACCGGTATAGCATCAACTTGAAACTACACAGATTCGACAAACCAGAAATGAATCACGAACAACTAATTTAGATAAAAATAATGACTTGCAATTAACTAATCTCATCTCCCTTCTTTAAACTAAAAAAACATTGTCTTTTTCTTTATACTAACAAAAATCTAGTAGAAGATTGAAGTCACAACAATATCATCAAAAGAAGAAGAAATAGAAACAGAAGAAGGAGGAGAGGAAAACAAGGACTCTGACCTTGATTGTGTAAGTGAGATTATAATATTATTCACAATTATTAAGTTTTGACATAAGCGTTTTATTGATTAGGCGTGGGCACGCTCTGTCAGACAGCCTTTTATCAATAATTATATATATATATATATATATATATATATATATTAAATATCACGAATTTTATATATAGTAGTAGATAAAATACATTTGATAGAAGGTTACTCACTTGAAAATTGTATCTTTCTGAATAAATACATTTGAATGGTTGTGTCTTTATGGATGGACACCATTAAAAGGTTGTGACCTTATGAAATGATACCTCTTTGAGAAGGGTTGTGTCCATTATGAAAAGAGATTTAAAAGTCTATAAATTCTCCAGATTTTACTACAAATTTGTATATAGATCAATATAGATTTATAATTAGTTCTAGAAACACCATCTTATTTGCTTGAGATAGTGTTTAGGATTTGTTGTATCTTGGGGATAATTTTCCATAAACTCTTAGCAAACCTTGTGTTGGTGAGGGTAAATAAAGCCTTAAAGGAAAGTGTTTCTACCAGCCTCAAATCCTGTTTTGTCATTTCTCTTCTTTTGCCTCCTTATTCTTCTTTTACTCCAACAATCTTTAAGGTTTTATTTTTGCAATGGAGGCTTCTAAGGATATGAATTCGTTCCTCAATTCAAATGTTCAACTTCATCGCTTTGACGGCACCAACTTCACTCGCTGGAAAGGAAAATTGTTCTTTCTTCTCATTGTGCTCAAGATTGCATATGTGCTTGATCCAAAGTTGCCACCACTTCCAGAGCCAAAGGAAGATGACACGGAAATGATCAAGGCCGCTAGGAAAAAGCGTGAAGATGATGAAGTGATGTGTAGAGGTCACATTCTCAATACTCTTTCCGATAGGCACTATGATCTCTACAACTTGATGGAATCTCCGGTTGAAATTTGGAATGCTCTCGAGTATAAATATAAGACGGAGAAAGAAGGTAGGGATAAATTTCTTGTATCTAAATATCTTAAATTTACCGTGATTGGCACAAAGTCCGTTCTTGATCAAACACATGAATTGTAAGTCATTGTTACTAAGCTTCGAGAATTGAAAGTTGAAATTTCTGAACCATTTGTAGTGGGGATAATTATTGCTAAATTTCCTCAAAGTTGGAATGGTTATAGAAAGAAACTTATTCATAAAAGAGAGGACATACCTTTTGAAGAACTAGTAAAACATTTGAGAATCGAAGAATAGACTAGATCTCGTGATTCTAAGAATAAATATGATTCTTCCAAAGTTAATGTCACTGAAGCTAGTAAGTTCTTAAAGAATTTCAAAGTCAAGAACAATCAGAAATTCAAAAAGTCCGGTAATGGCCCACAAAAGTTCTCTAGAAATTGTTTTAATTGTGAAAAAAAAAGGCCATCGCAAAAGTGACTGCAAATTCAAGAAGAAGGAAGAAGGAAATTCAAACAAGGCCAATGTTATTGAGGAGAAAATTGAAGAAATTTGTGCTATGGTCTCCGAAATGCAAATTGGCATGATTACCCAAATCAATATGGCTGAAACAAAGTCTTCGGATTGGTGGCTCAACTCGGGCGCAACCATTCATGTTTGTAATGATAAGAATCTATTTAAGTCTTACAAAATAAAGAATGAAGGACAAAAGGTTCTTATAGGGAAAAATGATTTAGCTGTGGTTACCGGTAAAGGTATAGTGGAAATTAACTCCACTTCCGGAAAAAAGGTCACATTGAACAATGTATTCCATGTGCCTTCCATTAAGAAGAATCTTGTTTCTGCTAGTCGCTTGTGTAAGAATTGGCGTAAAATTGTTCTTGAGGACAATAATTGTATTGTATCAAAGAATGCAATATTTGTGGGGAAAGGGTATTCTTGTGATGGAATGTATAAGCTAAGCAGTAATAATAATAATTTTAATTCTGCTTATATTGTTGAGCCTTTTGATATTTGGCATGCTAGATTAGCACATTTAAATTTTTGATCTTTGAAGTACATGTCCAAGCACGGTTTGATTAATTGCAAAGATATAAAAAATGATAAATGTGAAATATGCATCCAAGCAAAATTGACTAAGAAACCGTTTCTAAGTGTTGAACGAAATACTCAAATATTGGATTTAATTCATACTGATATTTGTGAGTATAATGGTGTTTTGACTAGAGGAGTGAAAAGATACTTTATCACTTTCAATGATGACTGTTCAAGATACACTCATGTGTACTTACTTATAACAAAAGATGAAGTCTTTAAGAAATTTAAAATTTTCAAGGCTGAAGTTGAGAACCAAAAAGATAAGAGAATCAAAATGGTTTGAAGTGATACAGGAGGTGAATTTTTTTTCTAATGAATTTGATAAATTTGGTGAAGAACATGTAATTATTCACCAAAGAACAACACCTTTATACTCCTAAACATAACAGTATCGCCGAAAGAAAGAATAGATTTTTTACAGATATGATAAATTTTATGATTCTTAATGTTAAGTTAACAAAAAACTTATGGGGGGAAGCATTACTCACTGCATGTCATGTTCATAATAGAATTACTTCTCTAAAAACATATGTATCTCCCTATAAAATTTGGAAAGGAAGAAAACCAAACTTGATGTATTTAAGGGTATGGGGTTGTTTAGCTTTTTATAGAAAGCATGACCCAAAATCATCTAAGTTAGATGCTAGAGGTATTAAAAGTATTTTTGTGGGATATGCAAAGAGTTCCAAGGCTTATAGATTATTAAATTTAGATTCTAATATCATTGTTGAATCAAGAGATGTTGAACTTGTTGAAAATAAGTTTAATCTTGATTTTGTAACTCAATTAGAATCTATCATTGATCAACCATGTGATGATTCTCTTGGTGTTTCTACTGATTATAAAAGGAATGAGTCTATGACATCTTTCGAACCAAGGATAAGTCAACGTGAAAGAAAAGGAAAAGATTTACCATCGGATTTTATTTCATCACAAACATTACTCTTCTTGGTTGAAAGGGATAGAAATAATGTACTAAATAAAGTACCATTATTGCTAAATGTTGAACCAGATCCAAAGATATTTAATGAAGCTATCTCTTCAAGAGATGTCTCCTTATGGAGAGAGCCGGTAAATAATGAAATGGATTCAATTATGTCAAATCAGACATGGATTTTGGTTGATCTTCCATTGGGATCTAAACCAATTATAAATAAATGGGTCATTCATAGAAAGTATAATATAGATGGCTCTTTGCAAACTTTCAAGGATAGATTGGTAGCCAAAGGGTTTAAACAAAGACATGGTATTGACTATTTTGACACATATGCTCCGGTAGCAAGATTAACATTTATTAGAGTGCTATTTGGAATTGCTTCCTTGAACAATTTGCATGTGCATCAAATGGATGTGAAAATGACTTTTCTTAATGGTGATCTTGATGAAGAAATTTATATGGAACAACCCGAGGGATTTGTTTTGCCTGGAAATGAGAAAAATGTATGCAAGTTAATCAAATCTCTTTATGATTTAAAGCAAGCACCAAAACAATGACATGATAAATTCGACAAAGTAATTCTATATTATGGTTTTCAGCATAATAATGCAGATAAGTGCCTATATTCCAAATTTACAAGTGATTTTGGTGTGATTTTATGCTTATATGTTGATGACATGCTTATCTTTGGAACAAACATGCAAGGGGTAAAAGACACTAAGAAGTATCTAGCTTCACAATTTAAGATGAAAGATCTTGGTGAAGTAGATACTATCTTAGGTGTAGAAGTGCGGAAAAATAGTGGGGGTTACTCGTTGTGCCAATCTCACTATATTGAGAAAGTACTTCTTAAATTAATCACTTAAAATTTAAAGAAGCTAATACCCCATTTGATTCTAGTATTAAATTACTAGAGAACTTAGGCCGAGTTGTAGCACAGCTTGAATATGCTAGTGCAATTGGTAGCTTGATGTATGCTATGCATTGTACAAGGCCTGATATACCTTTTGCGGTATGCAAAATGTCTAGATTCAAGAGTAACCCGGGAGTTGAGCGCTAGAAAGCAATTGGACGAATACTTGGTTATCTTAAAAGGACCATGAATTTGGGTTTGCATTATAACAACTATCCTGAAGTACTTGAAGGGTATTCAGATGCTAGTTGGATAACCAATATAAGTGATAATAAATCCACATCTGAATGGATTTTTACAATTGCTAGATGAGCCGTTTCTTGGACATCCAAGAAGTAAACGTGCATAACTCACTCAACAATGGAAAGTGAGTTTATAGCACTTGCAGCAGCATGCAAAGAAGCAGAATAGCAGAGAAATTTGTTATTTGATATAAAGTTGTGGTCACAGCCGATGCCGTCTATTTCTGTGTACTGTGATAGTAAAGCTACATTGTCAGGACTTATAATAAGGTGTATAATGAAAAGTCTAGACACATTATCTTGAGACATGAGTATGTGAAACAATTAATAATCGATGGTGTTATTAATGTGATTTACATTAGGACAAATAAAAACCTAGCGGATCCTTTAACAAAAGGTCTTTCAATAGATTTAGTTAAGGATACATCTAGTGAAATGGGGCTGAAACCTTTCAGTTTTACAGTCACCAATGATGGTAACCCAATTATGTAATAGTTATACCGCTATTCCATAGTTAAATAGGTAAGAACAAGTCAATGTATAGTGATGGGTTTGGCACCGAAAAAGAAAAAAAATATTAACTAGTCCCTTCCAAGATGTTCGGTGCAAATAGCTACTAAGTAGAGGTTGAGTCCTAACTCTTAATGAAGTTCAAGTCACATAGTAGCTAGAGGAAAATTTAAAACTTCACCTAAATGAGCATAAGAAATGGTGTCGTTTCTAACAAGATCGTGGTTTAATCTTGTAAATGTTCATGAATCCAAGATAGAGAACAAGGCCGGAATAGTGCTAAATAAATTAGAACATAATTTAAAATTTGGGATAGCTTATATGTGATGTATCTCCGGTATTTACTTAAGAGACAAAGTTCAATGCTAAGCACACTATTGTCTTGTAGATACTTTGAAATGCATTCACTAATTAAAGGTTAAAATCGAAAGATACCTCTTTGTATGTATAAGTTTATCATTGTAAATCTGGAATAATATTACAATCTAGTGGGGGATTGTAAGTGAAATTAAAATATTATTCATAATTATTCATTTTTGACAGAAGCGGTTTATTGATTAGGCGTGGGCACACTCTGTCAAACAGCCTTTTATCAATAATTATATATATATATATATATATATATATATATATATGAAATATCACGAATTATATATATATAAGTAGATAAAATACATTTGATAGAAGGTTACTCACTTGAAAGATTGTGTCTTTGTGAATAAATACATTTGAATGGTTTTGTCTTTATGGATGGACACCATTAAAAGGTTGTGACCTTATGAAATGATACCTCTTTGAGAAGGGTTGTGTCAATTATGAAAAGAGACTTAAAAGTCTATAACTTATCCACATTTTACTACAAATTTGTATATAGATTTATAATTAGTTCTAAAAATATCATCTTATTTTCTTGAGATAGTGTTTAGGATTTGTTGTATCTTGAAGGTAATTTTTCATAAACTCTTAGCAAACCTTATATTGATGAGGACAAATAAAACCTTAAAGGAAAGTACTCCTCAAATCCTGTTTTGTCATTTCTCTTCTTTTGCCTTCTTATTTTTTTTTACTCCAACCGATTGTTACTTCCAATAGATGGACGATGATATGGCTGAATAGTAGTTGCTCATATCGAGGAAGCTTCAACCAATGGAGAATCAATTGGTAATCCTGAATGCTGAAGTTTCGTTATGACATCTTCTGCAATTTCTTATCTCATCACAGTCTTTTGTTCCTCAAATTGTTTCTTTTGTTCTCTAATTTTTTCCTCCATTAATCTTTTCATCCTCTTTTCCATCTTTTGCACGAGATCATTTGTTGCATCTGGAGACGGATCGAAATATCTCACTTTTTTTTAAAGTAGTTTTTATAACCCCTTGTCTGTACAATCTCATATTGAGAATAAGAGAGTAGAAATCATGGATTTAAGGATAGATTATTGATTCGTTGATGTTAATATTGTAAACTAGTATTGATTCATGTTAGACGTTGGTGTTTAATTTGTTAATGTAATGTTAGAAACCCTTTTTGGAATTGGGTATAATTCTTACGAGAAGGACAATATAATCAAATAAGGGTCTTTAGCTAAAAATGACCGGACGAATCGTTACACTTTTTTATTATAAAATTAGGAGCAGAAACTAACAAAGATAAATTTTGATAGAAAATCCGAAAGGAGAGTATTTTCTTTATTCTTAATCTCACACACAAAAGGAAAAGATGTGAATATATATAGGTGAAGAAAATTAGGAGTTATAATGGGTTAATAAATATGGTCATAAGCGGTTATAAAAAAAATATTGACTCATATGTGAAATAAAATCATACTTTTAAGTTTCAATATAATAATATCTTAAAAACCAAAAAACAATCATACTTAATGTCTAGATGATGAATTTAGGCATTTTTAGTAAGCATAAATCTAGATACATTCTTTTGAGATATCATATTCATTATTTTTCTAATAATCCCTCACATATCTCAAAGGAATAAATGAGAGAATGTTTTGCTGAATTTTCCACATATGAGTACAACGCGTTAAATTTGATGTCTTGTAGACTATGAACCAAACCTAAATAAAATACAATTAAATTTACGGAATAATTGGTGAAGATTAACACTTCTATGAATCAATAATTTTTTATTAAGTCCAGAGTTTTATCTATCACATTATATTCACGCAGTCTTTATTGTTATTGTGATTTTTCGTTAAAAGGTCATGCCCGTGCTTGGTATTCATGACTGCTCAAATAAATTTATCACAAATTTCATAGAAGCTGCTCCAATCTACACTCATATAGGTTCATCTATCAAGTGTATTTTGCAGAGCTATACACCTCCTATAAAATATATGGATCGGATTAAGAGCTTAACTCAATCTTGCTTTGCCTTACAGTTTTGCACTATATTCGTACACCATATAAGGGACTTAATTTAATAGTGTATATTTGATCAACTAATTAGTCGTGTAGGTAATAATCTGGCTAAGGGTGTTCAAACTTATAAATAAATAATATTTTTCAACGACTATGTACTCTAAATTTTTCAATCAATGTACATAAGATTTAGCTTTGTCATTTTGTTGTATAGTTTCTCCTCAAAGTATTGTTGGAGCACTAGATTTGAAATATATTTTTGAATTTTCACTAAAAAAATTTAGTTGAACGAAAAAAATCACTCAACGGAGGCCAGTAAAGAAAAAAAGAACCTTTGGTGATAAAAAGTTGGGTAATTCCAATTTCTATTTTGACAACTGGATCAAATTGAGAGCATTATATTGTGATACATAATATTCTAATTGATGAAGAACTATCGTGTTTTGTAACAGAAGGAGAGTGGAATGAAGATATGCTGAAGGAAAATCTCCTAGAAGAGTTGATGCAACATGTAACATAAAACATTTCACCTCCAGTGGTGGCTGAATGCAATGATACAGCATGGTGGATGATAAGTATCAATGGTGTTTTCACAGTGAAATTTATGTTAAATTTCTCATTTTATCCTTAATGAGATGATTTGTAGCTAAAAAAAAATTTATGATTAGTTTTAGATAAATTAAAAAAAATGTACATTCTTTTTAAAATTTGTGTTCAGTCAAATAAATCATAAACAATATTGGTGTAATTTGAAAATTTTGAGAAGGTTTGAGTGAAACCTTTCTGATTTACTTTTTTACTGATATTTTAAGGCTAACATTTATAAAGAATACTTAAAAGTAAATACAGTAAAAAAAGGAGATCCTATTTGACAAACTTATCTCCTAAAATCAAGAGTTATTATTCCTGGATAACAAGAGAGGTTGCTCAGATGGTAAACGTCCTCCACTTTTAATCCGAAGGTTGCGAGTTCGAGTCACCAAGGGACTAAAGGGGAGTTCTTGAGGAGGGGTTAAAAAAATTATTCATGGGGAGGGTTCGGATGTATTCAATTCGATTATATTCATTTTTTATAGCTACTTTTACAATTCATTTACTTATTTTATTTAAATTCTGTTGTATTCAAATAATAAAATACAAAAAAATATATAAGGATATTCCTCTATATTCAAATTCACTACATTTATTTTTTTACTAAAAAAAATTCCTTCAAAATATAGGCGAAATATACATAAAGAAACACCGTATTTCACACTAAAAAAATAAGTAATACATTCAAATACATTCAGAACTGAGATATAAAATATAAAATACACTCAGATTGAGATACAAAAAATAAAATATGTTTAGATCTGAGATACAAAAAATAAAATATGCTTAAATATGAGAAAATACAGTTAGATTTAAGAAAAAATTGATTATTAACACCACCGGTTAAGCTGCCACCACCGTCAATTCATCCCCCGGAAAAGCCTCTAATCGTCGTCGGCTGTGTTAATTCCAAATCTTGCAGCAATTAACCACTTCTTTGAGACATGGCCTATCGGATACGGGGAAGATATAACTTGGAGGGAGAGTAGAGTGGCGGATTCCGCTGGAAAGGACTTTGGTTTTCATGGAATCTGTGGTTATGGCCAGCACATAAATAAATTGCAAAAGGGACTAATTGCTGCAAGATTAGAAGAAGAAGAAGTGACCGTATGGAATCAGTTGAAATTTCACACGTACCTAAAACTAGTGTGTTATATATATATATATGAGAACGTTTCACATGTTATATGCCCCATATTGCTCTCATTTGTTACATGCCTCATATGACTCACTCGTTCTAAAAGAAGTAAAGAATGAATCTAATGTACGAAGATCCCAAGTGTTATAGTGAACGATTCCAGAACGTTGCTCTATATTGCAATTCAAAGATATCAGAAAGATTCAGAAGAATATTCAAAACGACTTAAATACTGTAAGACTTAACATGTATTCTTGTAGGATGTTTCAGAGCCTTCTAATATGTTTGGTTGATTACATTTCATTGCCTCTCATATGAGCTTTTGTATTTGAATTTGCATTTTTGTCTGCCTTACGTATTCGATACAATCTTTTTGTACTGATGTTTCTTTTGTCGAGGACGCTACATTTGTTATATTTCACATTACAGGTCCAGTTATACAAGTTGGGCAGACTTTCTCGCTAGATAGCGCAGATGAGCAGTAAGCTCCAATTCTACTTGGAGCTCAATTAGATCTAGTGATTTTATTGATGTTAGAGATTATGAGTAGCTCGGGACCCTATCCCAACACTTGTATCAGTTGTTTAGTAATAAGTATTCGTAGAGGCTTCATAGAGTATTGGTGGGTTCATTTATAATCAGTTGTTCGTCAATTGCATGCATCCGGCCAGTGGCCACAGTTGTACACACCGTCATTTGCATTCTCAATTGCATTTTATGTTTTATGTCATGTAATCTGTTACAGAATTCATAGTAATTGCATGTAGAGCATGATCCGTCTCATCGAATTTGGGGCGTGACAAGATATATGGTCACTTTGTTATACAAGAAACGAGAGACTTGATAGAAATTTCACGTCTAAATAAAAGAGGTGAAATGGCATGCAAGACAAATAGTGTGTACATTCAATAATACCTCATAGGGAGGATGAAAAGATCAGATAGAAATACAAAAATTTCATCTCTTTGTTTAAAAGTCCCAAAAAGACAGGACTTGGGATTATATCCTGATTTGAATGGTTACTCCTCCTTGTTTTTTTTTATGAGAAGAAACAAATTAATTAATGATACAAGAATAAATGTAATAACATGTTGATCAGCAACTTTATCCTAGCGGGGAGAAGAAGGGAGGAAGAAAAAACCACCTAACAGTACCTGGTCAATCTTACTAGTTAAATAAAGTTACACTGAACCTTTCACTCACTATTAATTCTACAAAGGGAAAAAGAATCAGTATATGGTCTTAAGTTTCCATAGCACAATCACCTTTAGCTGGGGAGAGATGTACTTGAAATGTGAACCCCTTTTCAGAAAGTGGCTTTGAAATTTACCAAGGCAGTTGTCACTCTCCAGCTTTTGACCTAAAAGAGGCAAACCCGAATGCCTGGCGCTTGTATTTGCGATGCCACAGAAGCAATTATATATTTTCTTTACTGAAACAGAAGGAATGTTCATTCAATGATTGCTGGAACTGCCATCTATAATCATCGGTGAAGTAATTGTTAGTCGTTGCATGTGGGGGTTAACTAGTCGCTGTCACTACTATATCTTCCATCTGCAAAAGTTAAAAAAGAAAGGATGATCAGTAATCTTTTTGGCGGAAGAGTAGCATTTATGCAGAAAATGAGTCGTCTTACTTCCAGAAGGTCTTTTTCCTTCCATGGCTTCTTTCTTCTCTTGGCAGCTTGAGCAAAGGAAAGGGCCATCCCATGGACGAAAGTTTCTTGTATTCGAGGACCCAGCGTGTATTGAAATACCTTCTCCAGGCTTTATTTCTACTTGACAGACGGCACACATGAATAACTTAAACATGTTGCAAACTGGATACTTAGCGTCTAACCTGCAGCCATATGAAGATCGCAAATATGAACACTAATACACCACAACACTATCTAGAAGGTATATTCTATGTGACAGTGAATGCACCAGACATCATATGCATATAGCAACGAAATTGGCATATCAGAACACTTAGCATGACACACACCTGTCAGAAAGTGACGCAGATCCTTCCTCAAATAGTTCTTCAACCACATCTGGTTCATCATAATCTCTCTCAGCATTAGACGATGACTCAGAAGCTCTTTTGCGGAATATAGACTTAAACACTTTTTTCCCTGACTTTTTAGGTGGTGGCTGGGGAGGATTTGGCTTTTCTGATGGCTGTATGTCAACCACAATACAGGTTGTGTCATCTCGAATCCCTTTTGGCTGCACGGCTTCCTGCAAATTGGAGGAAAGAGGTGAGAATAGATAATAAGCAAATTAAATCAAGTAATTAACATCATAAAGTAACCTACATAGAGTAATGATCTTACCTTAACAATTTGAGTAGCTGCAGCATCCGGGGGCATTCCGCGACAACATTCTACAGACACTTCTGCAGACAAAGCATCCCAGACACCATCACTTGCAATTACTAGTCTTCCACCTGCTGAAGATAGCTGTTCGCATAATGTTTAACATGTTCAGGACATGTATAATATGCAAAAGAGATAAAGAGCTTGAGTAGAATTAGCAAATCAAAGTATTCAGGAACATCTAAAAGCTGACATCCTAGAGAAAAGGTACACATGAAGAATGCACAATTTAGGTTCTGGAAACCAGAAATTACATTTGTTTCCTGAAATAGGTAACAGAAATTGCATTGGTTTCCGTTAAATACTTTACAGTCAAATATTACTAAACCATGTCCAGTCGCGCGGATATGATCAATTCCAGATCCATCTACCCTCAAATTGACTTCTTGAAAAGGGATATCATGATTACTCTCAATGGTAGTGCTATAACATACACTTAAATGCAGAGATTCAAAAAGAAAAAAGAAAAGGGTATAATACCACTCTACCTCCAATCTGAACATATCATGACTGGATTAGATACTTCAACAAGCACAACGTTTCGTAAAAGAAGCCTCCACAGAAAAAGATTGCCAAAATCACAAAAATTGAAATTATTCCAGGAAAGGTGGAAGGAGAAAATGAATCACAACAAGACTCCACTCTACCATAAAGAAGATACAGGGGAAATTTACCAGTTTCTAACTTTCAATAAAAAAAAAAACTTGATGATTTACGGTACAGCTTCAATCTTTGAATATTTCAAATTGCACTTTCATCTTCCCAAATTTGATGTGGACTTTTTTTTATTGATGTGGACAATTAGAAGTGGGTGAGAGTTGTAGTTTTCCCAAGTGAATGCTTTGAAGTTCTTTAAGCTGAAATTATGTAGTTTCAGATACATAGAGGAAATATGCATTTGATCAATGGATCCAAAACAGAAAATGCAAAGAGCAAGCACATAGTAAACAAACCTTTACTTGCTTTACATAGGGTACAGGAACAATGAATTCGCCAACATCCATATCTCCAATGGATCGCGAGAGGCATAATCCACCAGGCCAACATCTCAAAGGACCAATCTGAAATCAATTTGGATCACTTGGTAAGAAAAACTTCATCAAAATAATAAATGAAAGCCCAAAATAGACCAAGAGGCTAATGGCGGTCCGGATATGATTGTTTCATGATCTGTGGTACATTCCCATTAATTACCACACTTCATAAATGTTTTGAGTAAGCAAAAAAAGAAAGAAATGGTTTATAGGCCTACAATCTCTAGGAGACAAGAGGGAAGATGCTTCTTTCGTACCTTTAGGTGGGGAAAGGTTGCATTATCATTTAAAAACAAGTGATAAGATGTCCAAGCATTAATAAAAAGCTACCTGTGTACCACCACCAGTATTAAGCCGACCAACCTCACCACCACTTGCTGTTATCCGTTCCCTCCTATTCAATTCAAAATAAATAATCAAAACGTTAACTCAAGAGGCAAGCCCATATTCATGAATTAATTAAACTCATAAAAAGGCACAAATCTCACTCCTCTTCATTGCACTCTAGTCTATGATCAGCTGATAGATAATAAATTCCCCCTTCCGCAGATTCTAATATACATCGAGAATCACCAACTGATGCAACTGTTACAACCCATCCTTCAATTATAACAAATGTGACTGTTGTCCCTGATTTTTGTGCTGCAAGATTACACAAGAATTTGTCAGAATAATATATTCATACTATTACTGGGAGAAACTAAACTGATTTTTCTGTGGAAAATATTCCATCATGCAGGAAAGAAGGTAATTGGAGATATGACTACTACAAGCATGACCAGATTGAAGGAAAAGGCATAATATTCTATTCAGCAGCTGAAGGAATATGTAACATATGTTGGAGCAAATGAATGCATTGAAACAGAAGACAAATAACAAATCTTGCATCTAAAGTAGGAGAGGTATGCAAATGAAAGAAGAAAAGACCCAACTTGACGCAATCCAGGCAGAGTTTCTCCGCTTTTCTTCTTGTGATTGCTAGATTTCACCCTCCAAAATACAAAGAGGTAAGGTTGGAGCACTTAGTAAAATTTTATATATAGTTGCAATCCAAAATTTTAGAAGTTAAAATCCAATTCAATGACCTGCCTGTTAGATGCGCGACGGGCAACAGAAAGAGTACTATAAAGGGAACTTCTAATAGGTCATTCCAAGTCATAGTAAACCCCCGAAAGATCCATCACATACGTTATATGAGCAAAACAAACTGCTTAAGCAATAGTAACAGGTCACATGAATTTTGTATTATATTTAATCAAGCACACAGAGTAGTACTATATCATCGAAACGATAAAGTCTTCTGTCATTTACATTTTCATGGGAACTTGATGTTAGAATTCCATAATAGCTCCCTTCTATATAGAAACAACCAATACCTTTTTCTTGGAATTCTTTGTCTGTCTTGACAAATCCTGCAACCAAAGCCCTAGGCAATGCTGCAACCCACTCATCTCTGTTGAGGTCTGCGGGGATAACACTCAAGACATTCTGTAACAGATTCTCTTTAGAATATATAGCGGCCGCCGGCCCATTGTGCCCATCAAATAACTACAAAATGAATGAAATACAAATTACATGACAGCAGTTATATATAAAAAATAAAAAAAAAGGATGTGTGTGTGACTACAGATAATTCCACAATTTGTCGAGAAGAGAATTTTTAGGTGAAACTGCAATACAACAATGCTACATTTGCAAGAATTAGTTTTTCCTGGCCAATAATCTTAAAAGGGAAAATAAAAGGACTTCTCCCTCTTGATATAACTGTTGATTCTGCATAGAGAACAAGTCAAAGAAAGACCAAGGCGAAAATGTTGAAAGTTGGTACCATGATCGTTTTTCTCAAACATATTGGATACTATACTGCATAACATATCGAAGTCAGCATGAAATCTATGGTTCAATGCGACAAATTATTAACCAAACAAGGAAATGACAGCATTAGCTTACAAAGGACATCATGAGCATATAGAAGATACCATGACATCTATAATCCAATATGATAAATTACACTACGGCATAGAAAATAGACACATTTCTTAACAATCATAGGATAGAAACATCAAAACGTACCCCAAAAACAGAAAAGGTAGTGACTCCATCTCCCAAAACCCGCTGGCATTCAGTCTTGAGGAAGGTGAAGTCTTCCCCTTTCTTGGTCTGAGCAGCCTGACCGTGAGAAATCTCGGGTCTTTCAATCTTCTCATGTGCCAATTCCCGCTTCAACAGTACGGACAATGGGACCGTTTGATGTTCACCTTTAGACAACATTGTTCGGTTCCTTCAAGTCAGATGAAAAAAATTTAACCTCCTTATTAATTCCAAAGATAATGTAGCTTTCCAAATTTACTTCTCCATTGTCTGCTAATCCATTTCAGTCAACGTTGTCCTATATAAACAAATAATAACAACCCAAATTAATACCTCTTAGACAAAAATCTACAACAACATAATCACATAAATGATCATATGGAAAAAGATAAGTTTTGTTCATTAATTAATGATGAATGAAAACCAAGAAATCCACACCCCCAGATTCTAAACTGAAAAACATTTCCCCCATAGTACCAGTCAATTTAGTTATATACCTCAACCCCACACTCAGTTATTTTGAATCACATTCTGCTCTGTTTCATCGTAAACCAGGGAGAATAATGGGAAATGTATTTATCACTAAATATTTGCAGGGGAGAAAAAAAAACATTGGTTAAAGAACCTATAACGATGCAGGAGAATAAAATGCAAAAAGATAAACATATATAAGAGAATAAAAGAAAAATGGTCCTTGATTTGGTCATGGAAAAAACAAGGATCCTATCATTTCACCAACCAATCAATCAATCAATAAATTTACCTCTTATTTTAAAATGTCCCTCAAAAAACTCCATTTATTACGGTTGCCTTTGGACTTATTTCTTGTATGAATTAATTCGTTTCTGCAAGAATTGATAAAATGGAGGAGGACGAGGAGGAAAAATGAAGGAATTTGTGTTTTTTTAAGTATAAATGTTGGTTTTGTGACATTATAGACATGTGCGGACATGTCCGAAACGCACCGTTCGTAAAGTTCGGCGTTTTAACTAAAAATTAAAAGCTGTGCGAATATGTTGAGCTGTTTATCACCCTAATCTTGGTCCCAAACTTACTCTTTTTGTCAAAGTGAATCTAGAATTTTCACTCAAAATGTTTTAAAAAAATAATAAAAGTTAAATATAAAAAAAATTGTTGTCCCGAATCAAAACTAGGACAATAGAGATAATTTTAAATATTCTAAATTACTTGAGCTAACTTTTTATATTTATTCAGAGTGTTCAAAAGTTAATATATGTACATAAATACAAAAAATACCCTATATATATACACTATAATTTTTTATCGAGAGTGTTCGGGTAAATCTGCTCCTGTTCTTGGCGCCTATTCTTTATTCACTTGCTCAATAAACAAAGGAAAACAAACAACAAAAAACAACAAATTCTATGTAATCCCACAATAAATTTTAGTGTGATCTCATAAATAAGATCTGAAAAAAGGATAGTGTGTATGTAAATTTTACCTTTATTTTGTGTAATTAGAAAGATTGTTTCCGATAGTCCCTCGACAAACAAATAAAAAAACAAAAATCAATATTTATCTCCTCCCTCCTTTTTTGCTTTAAAAGGTCATAAAAATAGTATAAAAGTCAACATATCATTTTAACATAAATTAAGTCATTAAAAAAATTGAAACGATTTAGACATTTAGAAATCAGATAAACAGTCAAATTTTCAACTGTTAAAAATATTTTAGTATCTGCTTAATTATGTCTTTTACAGAACAGTTGCGTTTATATTTGGGTGTCTTAATTTTTTTTCACGTTCTTTGATTCTAAATATAACAATAACAACAAAATACCTAGTGTAATCTTATAAGTGAGCTCTGAGAAGGTAGGAGTACACAGACCTTAACCTACCTTTTATTGTAAATGATTTGGTAAAAATCTAAAAGGGAAATGGGTAAAAAATATCCCTCTACTTTCATAAATTTGCTATTTTTTACCTTCCGTTACAAGTTGGAGCCAAATTTACCCATCCTATTACAAGTTGGAGACAAATTTACCCATCCTATTACAAGTTGGGGCCAAATATACCCATATCATTAGCAAATTATTAAAAAATATCCATCATTTCTAACATATTCCTACATAAGCAAGCCTAATCATTGAAATTGGGTGACATGGACACCACATGACATTTAACTTATTCTATGTGGTGTCTACGTGACAATTTAAAAAAAAACAATCTAGAAAATTAATTTTTCTAAAAATAAATATGGAAAAATGACTTTTATTAAATATATGAAATTTTTGTGATTTTATAAAAGCCGTTTTTTTAAAAACATATTCTGAAAAATAGATTTTTTAATTAAAAAATCTGAAAATGATTTTTTAATTTGGAAAACTGTAAAGTATTTTTTTTTAAAAGTGTCCTAATTTTTTGTTAAATCTGGATTAATTTTAAAAAAACATCTGAAAAAACCCTGATTTTAAAAAAATCATTTTCCAGATTTTTTAATAATAAAAATCAATTTTCTAGAATATTTAAAAAATCGTTTTATAAAAAAAAAATCAGATTTTAATAAAAGCCATTTTTTCCAAATTTGTTTTTAGAAAAATCAATTTTCCATATTGTTTTTTAAAAAATTGTCACATGTGTACCACATAGAATAAGTTAAATGTCATATAGTGTCCATGTCATCCAATTTCAATGACTAGACTTGCTTATGTGGGAATATGTTAGAAATGAGGGAATTCTTTGCTAACGGCAGGGGTATATTTAGCCCCCACTTGTAACAGGTAGCCAATTTATAAAAGTAGAGGATATTTTTGATCATTTTCCCAATTTAAAAATTAAGCCTGTAATATTGATTATCGCCATTTAATTTCTAGAAATAAAAAAAAAACAATGACGATGATGACCAAGATAATAATATTATCAAAATGAAGATCGATAAAACACTGAAATTTTAGAGAAAACAAAGGTAATATAAGATGTAATCTTGGGGTTATCTAATATTACAGATTAATTGTGGGGAAATACCCATGACTTAATTTCAAACAAAATATCACACGACTTAAAACTAGAAGAACACAAAAGAAAGGGGACAATACCTAAAATAACCAAATTATCGATCCCAGAATGTGAAAGCAAGATTGTTAAGAAAAAGAAAATTTCAAAAACTAATCGAAACTCAAGAAGATTATAAAGAAAACAAGAGACAGTTTCCTAAAAAAAAATAATCTAAGGCATGCGAAGATTAGACTACCAGAAAATATGTGTGTATTCATTCAGTTTATATATATCATTTGTTTGTTTCACTGTTTGCCAAATTTTTTAAACTATTTTTGCAGTATAAAAAAATAAGGGGGGAAAAACAGAAAAACCAAAATTGAAGTAAAGAGATAACGGAGAGAGCAGAGCACGCTGAGGTATTAATTTATAAATTATGTAATAGCTGGAGAAAACAGGCTGTCCAAAACATCAGATCCTATTTCTTGAATATTTGCTGCTACGATGCATTCACGACAAATATCTATCCATACTAAATATTTATACTCAATCAAACGTATATATTAATATAAGAGTCACAAATAAAAATAGAAGTGATAAGTTATCTTATGCTTTGTTTAGATGATTTCACAAACATGTATGAAGAATCAGATATACTTTTGAGGGATCATATACGCTTTTCAGAGGAACCAGATGGGCTCCGGTTCCCTAGCTGTTGCGAGCTTTCTCACCTACCCACTTCTTATTACGAGGAACCAGATGAGGAATCAGATATACCTCTACAGCTGTAAAGTTGCTGACACTGTACCGACTGGCAATAGTGCAATAGCACACCAGTTGTTGCAGGCTTTCTCACCTACCCACTTGCTATTACGAGGGACCAGATGAGGAACCAGGTTCCTCTTGTTACGAAAGTCAACTCTACAGCTGTAAAAGTTATTGGCGCAGTGGCAGGACAACAGAGCTGCAACTCGTCCTAGGAGTATGGCTTGTCACTATCTCACCTATCCACTTGCTCCACATATATCAACAACGTTCCAAGTAATCTTAACACTTGAAAAATCTGAATATTGACAATCATCTCAAGTGCTAGTTGTTTCACCTCAATGTGCTCTCAAGAATAAAGCTACAACAAACAGAAGGACCAGTTCCCAATCACTGAAGTTATTTTAAGTCCATAGGTTTGTTGAGTTTTTGTCTTTTGTTCTTTAACTTGTAAACCTACACTTCTTATAAGAAGTTGTTTGTAAATAGTTTATTTCTCAAGTTTTTGAGTTGTACACTTGGCTAGAGTTAGTCAAGGAGTGTATTTGCAATAGAGTTATTGTAAGGGGGAGGGATTAATAGTTTCACTTGGCTACAATCATATTTCAGCTTGTTAAAGTGCAAAGGAGATCTGGGAAGCTCTCCAAAATTCGCATGAGGGAACTAGTTAAGTGAAGCAGTCCAAAATGGAATATTGATGGTAGAAATTTTAAGACCATCCATAAAATCATTATGTATGCAGCCGCATCTTGGGGTAATAATCATCCTGAAGCTCATATAGTTAAAATGATTACTACAGGTTTTATAAGTCAAGTAAAAGCGTGGTGGGATAATTATCTTAGCTCTTACTATTTTAGAGTATTTTAAAGGAAATTATTCTACTAACTATGATAATATTAGGATTCTTTTACAGAATCATAGATGTCCTACCCTTACCTTATTTAGATGGTATAAGGATATATTCCTTAGTAGAGTTTAAAATCTTCCAGAAGCTAATAGAAATTTTTGGAAAGCCAAATTTATAGATGACCTACCTTTTTTGTTTGCTGAAAGAATAAAAAGAATTCTTAGAAAGGATTCAGGAAATTCCCAGATCTAATGGAATCTGTATTCTTATGGTCAGTTAATCAGTAAATGTATGGAAGAAGGTTTAGCTTTGTGTAATGACATGAAGTTACAAAGATAGCTTAAAAAGCAGAAAATTACAGAAAAAACTCAATTAGGAGAATTTTGTGAGCAGTTTGGTTTTGATGAACCTAGATCCTATTAAATAGGTAAAAAAATGAAATATTATGAAAACCCTCAAAAGAAACAGTATTATGATAGATATAAGTCTGCGTCTTATAAGAAAGCAATAGCCCGTAGAAGAGCTAGGAATGAAAAGAAGGTTTATACTCCTCAAAAGAAAAGACAAGTTCCTACATGTTATAGCTGTGGAAAAAGGGTCATTACGCTAATAAGCATAGAAATAAGAAACGAATAGACAAGATTAAAAAACTTGATATAGATGATACAGTTAAGGACGCTTTAATGAAAGTCCTTGTCTCATCTGAAGAATCTAGTGATTTTGATGATTCATTAGATATGAACTTAATACGTTATGAGAATAATGATGGTATTCTACTGAGGAAGAAACTCCTTGTGCCTACAAGGGGAGAAATGTCAAAAAACCATAAAAGAGTCAGAAACTGATGAAGAGTTTTATAAGCTCCAAGCACAGTTTTCTAATTTGATCTTAAGTGTTATTAATGGTGAGGAAATTACTGACATTCTAGAATATATTCCAAATAGGACTCAAAGAACCCAAATCCTTGAGGTATTACTTAAAGCTAAGGATAAGGAAAGACCGTATCCTATACCTTCTAGAGTCAAGGCAAGAATTAATTAGCCTTATATTTTTTTTAGAAATTCTTGAAGAATTGCAAAAGCGAAGTGTTGATGTTGGATGGATGTTGTGACAACATCTGTAAATGCTCAGGACAACATCTTATGAAAATAAGAATGTTGCCTGCGATGTTGTGACAACATTCCTGATAACATCCCTGTAACGATTTTGCCTATTCTACCGGCCAAAACAGGTTGTGTTACTGTGAGTAAAAAATGACCTAGGCAAACTAAAAATGATGCTGTGTTTAAAACGTGGTAAAAGAAACAGTCAAAGCTTGGAGAGGAAGCAGCGTGAAGACCAAGTCCAGAACGTTGAGCTTTTGAAGGAGCAAGAACCGGTCCAAGCTGAAGCCTTCTTTTAATCAGCCTCCGCAACCAACCAGTGAGGATTTCAAGGGAAGTTCCACACTATAAATAGAAGGGAACTTCAGAGTATCGATATCCAGAATTGAACGAGAAGAATTACCAAGAGAGCTCTCGGATATTCACCTTAGAAACTGGATCAACACACTTAGCCTAAAGTTGTATAACAACATCTAGTCCCACATTACTACTGCTGCTCAGATTCTAGATCAAGCTTATATTTCAAGCAATAGTAATAAAGATGTTGTATTTATCTTTTTAGATCTTTTAACTTTAGGCTGAAGTCATTTGCGACTTCATTTTTGTTTGTAATTTCTTTTTCGCATTTATTGTTCAATCTTGTAAAAAGAAATTCATTTGTAATTGTATATAATTTATACAATTCTTTGGTCATTGACCATCAAGGGATATATTAATATATACCCTTGAAAATATAAACCTTGTGTCTCTTTACTTTTCCGCTGCATTTACTCTATAAAGGTTTATAACTGTTTTATCACAATGTTGCCTCAGATGTTGACACAACATTGAAGGCAATATCCAGAAACTGTTTTAATTGCTTTAGCTGTTACTGTTTTATTCTTGCTTATCCGTAGCCCCGGACCCAACAAGTGGTATCAGAGCCAACACTTGATACAATAAGTGTTTGATTTTGAATATTACGGCTATGGACTCAGCTATACAAAATATTGGTAGACTTCCAATTCTTGACGGAACTAACTATGCCTATTGGAAAATCCAACTACGTTCGCACATCAAATCCATTGATGTTCGAGCTTGGAGATCAGTTCCCAAAGGCTATGTGATTCCTAAGTACCCAGCAGACGAGGATGGTGATGTACTTACCAAACCCGAATCTGAATGGACCGCGGAAGAGATCAATAGTGCGAGCTTCAATGAAAAGGCCCTACATGCGATATTTGGATGGGTAGATCTATATATGTTCAAACTAATCTAGAATTGTACTACGGCCAAGGACGCTTTGGAGACCTTACAAACTCATTGTGAGGGTAGCTCAAGTGTACGACATACAAAGCTTAGCATGATTTTGAGCCAATACGAACGCTTAAGGATGGAAGAATCTGAAGACATAAAATCCTATTTTGAAAAGTTAATTGACATTGCTAATCAGAGTCAAGTGTTTGGTTCTCCTTTAACCAACACACAACTTGTGGATAAAGCTCTCAGATCTCTTCCTGAAAGGTTTAATACTAAGATTTGTGCTATTGAAGAGGCCCATAATCTTCCTACTATGGATCTACATGCCTTGATGAGCATCTTTCAAACATATGAGATGAACATGAAGAGCCAAAGAGATCTGTATAAAGACGAGACTTTGGCACTCCAAGGACAAACCTCAGAAACTGAATTGGAAAACGAGGAAGAAAACTTGAAGGAACTGGGAAATGGTGCAACGGTTTCCTTACTTACTCGTCGATTCAATTCGATGGTGAGAAAGATCAACATTGATCACAATAAAGCCAAATACAAACAACATCAAAACCCATTATTCAATAAACAGCCGAATAGGTCACCTTCCGAGCAAAGAAATCACAATCCACTGAGGAAATCTAACTCCGACAATACCAATTTCAATCCCAAACAACTCGAGGGAGTGTAGTGTCATGCATGCTCGGGTTGGGGACACTATGCTAATGAGTGTGCAAACACCCTTAAAAAAATTGGTAAGGTTATGTGGGTAACTCTCAGTGATGATGATAATGAAGAGGAGGAAGGTGATCAAGAAGAAAAATCACAGGCAATGCTGGCAGCCATGTTCGAACATTCACTGTCCGACGATGAAGATGTTATTGACAATGTTGCGACAACATCAGACTCAACATATGGAATGTCTTCAACATCAGAGAGGTATGTATACTTTGACTATTCTGGTGTAAATTGTTTTAGTGGATTTATTTCTTCATCTGAGGCTATAAATTTGGATCTAGTTGACTCCAAAGACGACGTAATAAAGGAATTACAAAATCTGTGTAAAGCCTTAATCACTGAATCTGAGCAACTAGACTAAAAAGCAAAATTATTGGCTCTTGAGAATAAAAATCTAAAAGGCACAATCAACCGATTAGATGTGGTACTTACCAAGAAGGACCTAGAGCTTGGTAAGATTCGTGCACGATTGAACGTAGCTGAGACCACCTTTCAAAGGCTCAACATGGGAACCTCCAAACTGGATGAAATATTAAACTTCAATAATCCTACAAGGGCTGGGCTTGGGTACCAATCTCCTAGCAAAACAAATAATTCCAGAATCCATAGTCAAACTGAGAGGATAAAATTTGTCAAAGAAAATATGAGCAACTCTCAGATCACTGAAATTTGATCGACGTTTGTATGTAGCTTCTGTAAAAAGTTAGGACATCTTATGCCCTACTGCTACAAACTTCAAAACTCTGCACTCAAGATATTGCCTAAAATATCGTCAGCAATGTTGCCCAACATCACTGACAACATTCAAAGCAACCTGCCTGAAAGCAGAAGGAAGAAAAAGGAATGGGTACCCAAAATTGAATCTGAAATGTAATGTGTGCATAACTGCTTTGCGTACTAACATTACAGGGTCTTAGTATTTCGATAGTGGCTGCTCACATTATATGATAGGTACCAAAAGCCTATTGAAGGAGTATGGAGCATTCAATGGAGGATACGTGACATTTGGAGGAGGAAGTAAGAGTAAGATAATTGGTAAATGAACTCTTAATGTTCCGGATGTACCAACCTTGAAAAATGTTCTTCATGTAGAAGGTTTGGTTGCTAATCTTCTTAGCATAAGCCAACTATGTGATGATGATCTCGAGGTGAAATTCAACAAGCTTGGATGCAAGGTTACATATTCTGCAGATAAATGTGTCATGTCAGGAACCCGAACGGGAGATAATTGCTATCTAGTCGGTAGACAAGAGTTTTGAACTCCGCAAAGGTAGGTGACTTGACACTTTGGCATCAAAAGTTGGGACATGTCAACTACGGCACCTTGGAGAAGCTGATCTCATTTGAAGCTGTAGAGGCATTCCCATACTGGATCCAAAAGATAAAACATTGTGTGAAGATTGTTTGAAAGGAAAGCAGACCCGAGTCTCTCAGAATGTTGTCCAACGTGACGGACAACATTCAGGGACGTCTCATTATTTCCAATTATTGCATATGGATCTTATGGGTCCAATCGAGGTAGATAGCCTAGGAGGAATGAGATATTCTTATGTGATAGTAGATGATTTTTCCAGATTCACTTGGATCTATTTTTTAAAAGTAAAATCACAAACCTTTGAGATGTTTAGAACACTTTACTCTAGGATTAAAAATCTGTTTTGTTCTTTGATTTTTAGAATTAGATCTGATCATGGAAAGGATTTTGAAAATCAAATCTTTGCAAAATTCTGCGAAAAGAAAGGCATATTCCATGAATTTTCGGCACCAAAAACACCACAACAAAATGGGGTTGCCGAGAGAAAGAACAGAACTCTACAAGAAATGGCTAGGAGTTATGTTAAGTTCTAAGCAATTGTCAAAAAGGTTTTGGGCAGAAGCCTTGAACACGGCATGTCACATAACTAATAGAATTTATTTAAGGCCAGGGACCAAGATGACACCCTATGAACTGTTAAATGGAAAGAAACCCACAGTGCAGTACTTTCATGTCTTTGGGTGTGTGTGCTATATTCTTAATGACAGGGATAAACTGACCAAATTTGACTCTAAGAGTGACAAGGGAATATTCGTTGGCTACTCTCAGAATAGCCATGCTTATCGAATATACAATCTTCGGACAAAGACCACACAAGAATCAGTCAATGTTATTTTCGATGACCTGCTGGATATATCTGGTAGATCTTCAGAAAACAACATTGGGGTTACAGTTGAAGAGGAGCAACCCACAGAAGAAACAGATGTAGTCCCAGATGTTGTCCCAACATCAGAAGAAACATCTGAACCTCAAAAAGAGAACACAGGGGATGAAATCGAGGAGGAATCTTCTACTGAACTGAATGATCAAGTGAGAAGAGACCCTCCATCGAGGATTAGAAGGAACCATCCATTCGACCAGGTGATAGGGGGAGTTTTTGAGGAGAGGCATACAAGATGGAAAGAGCCAGTAAATTACCGAGAAATGGTAAGGTATGTGTGCATGTCCACCATATATCAACAGGTAAGTCTCTCTTGTCTTACATCTACTTTGGAACCTAAAAATATTGGGGAAGCATTAAAAGATAATTTTTGGATTCAAGCCATGCAAGAAGAGCTTGAACAATTTGTCCGAAATGAGGTTTGAGACTTGGTACCACGACCCAACAACACAAATGTTATTGGGACCAAGTGGATATTCAAAAACAAATCAGATGAGTTAGGGAAGATTGTCAGGAACAAAGCTCGACTTGTTGCTCAAGGATATACATAAGTAGAAGGTATCGACTATGACGAGACCTTCGCTCCTGTGGCTAGAATTGAGTCAATAAGGTTACTTCTTGCTATTGCTTGCTAACTAAAGATTACCTTGCACCAAATGGACGTTAAAGGTGCCTTTCTCAATGGATACTTGGACACAGAAGTTTATGTTGAACAACCAAAGGGATTTGAGGATCCTCACCATCCACATCATGTGTACAAGCTCAAGAAAGCCTTGTATGGACTAAAACAAGCACCACGTGCATGGTATGGTCGTCTAACTAACTTCCCTGTTGAGTTTGGTTTTACCCGTGGAGAAGCTGACAGAACATTATTCATTAAAAGACACGGTGTAGATGTAATAATAGCTCAAATCTATGTTGATGATATTGTTTTTGGTTCGACTACAGAATCACTAGTAAAGTCTTTTGTCGAAGCAATGTCGACAACATTTGAGATGAGCATGATTGGAGAACTAACATTTTTCTTAGGCTTGCAGATTAAACAGAATGAAGATGGGATCTTTGTATCCCAAAGCAAATACGCCAAGAATCTTGTTAGGAGATTTGGTCTGGAAAATGCTAAACACATGAAGACTCCAATGGGCTCTGCGCAACAGGTATGTAAAGACGATATTGGACAAGATGTTGACCCAACATTATACCGATCTATGATAGGTAGCCTTCTATACCTTACTGTCAGTCGCCCCAATATCATGTTTAGCGTATGTGTTTGCACCAGGTTCCAAGCCAGTCCCAAGGTATCTCATTTTAATGCTGTGAAACGTATCATTCGATACGTTGCCGGTACAAGTGACTTGGGAATTTGGTACTCCAAAGACACTAATCCTAATCTAATAGGATATAGTGACTCGGATTGGGCCGGTGATGTAGATGATAGAAAAAGCACTAGTGGTGGGTGTTTCTATCTTGGCAATAATCTAGTCTCATGGTACAGTCGTAAATAAAATTGTGTCTCACTCTCGACTGCCGAATCGAATATGTGGCAGCCGAAAGTTGTTGTGCTCAACTGATTTGGTTACGACATATGCTAGATGACTATGGCATATCTAATAACTCCAGGATTTTGTATTGTGATAATCTGAGTGCTATTAATATTTCCAAAAATACAGTTCAACATTCACGTACAAAGCACATAGACATAAGACATCTTTTTTAAGAGACTTAGTGGAAAAACAGCTAGTTCAAATCGAACATGTTGATACTCTTTTTCAACTGGCTGACATTTTTACCAAACCTTTAAATCATGAGAGATTTTCTAGCTTGAAAAAATCTCTTGGTCTCTGTTTTCTTTGAAAATAAGACAGACTAGGTAGATGTTGTCCGAAATGTTGTCCTAACATTCTGGGTAACATTTACTGTTGAGTCAATATACAAGATACGTGTTGTAGTGATGTTGCATTTTTTTTTAAAAAGATTCAAGCATGACTCTAAAAGGACAAAATATGAAGGCGAAGCCTCTACTAAAAGATTTGGATGTATACAAAAAGAGCAAAGCTCTAAGATTGGTATCGTTTCTATTTTATAGGAGTACCACGTGTTCAAAAAGGTTGAAAATTCCTCAATATTTTTTTTAATCGGTATGTTTTCAACTAAGTTGATTAAGGACAATGGTAAAATGTTACATTAGTCCAACGATCAGTCTCATAGGGAACATGTACGGAAATATTATCTGCCAAATCAGAAAATCCTTGGAGTCTCATAATGCTTGTTTAACTTTGAAATGTTGCCAACATCATCAACAACATCATGTTCCAGTACATTGATCAAACTGGTTTATCTTATTTTATTCATGTTTTTGGTATTTAAAACGTCTCTGTTTTTAACTGGAAGTCCAAAAATTCTGGATGATCGTTTTTTTTTAATGATGATATGTGCTATGACAATCCTATTTTAGGTATGTAAAGAGTTTTTATTCTTCTATACAATCTAAATTTAAGGAAAAGGAGTTTAAGTGTAAGTATACTTTGCCATAATAAAACCTCCCATTTTTTGTCTTGGATTTGTCACATCAGCCGACTACCAACATATTAAACCATGGCAGCCCAAACAACACCGTCATTTCTCAAAACCCAAAGCTTCTACAACACACCCAATCCTTTAAAGGCCTCTCCCATGTCCGTGTCCCCAAAATCAACAAACACCAAAGATTATTCTCCAATGTCGACTAGTCCAACAAATAACGACAAGGTTTACAAGCATTATACTTCCATCAATGACTTGAGACCTGTCGAGGAAGACTGCACACAGGCTAAGATCCTGCTTGGTTCAGATAAGCCATTATAGGTGAGCTACCCAGGCGATAATGAAAACCCAATCGATGTTGATGCAACATCTGATTTCTCGAACCTTGCCTCAAAATCGACATTTTCGACGCAAAGGTCAAAGAGGGTTTTCGAAAACCAATTCGGTGAATACCAGTCTGCCAAAAGATCCAGGGAAGAGTCGACTTTCCCTGTTAATACTACCACAAGCAGCAGCACTGACACAATTTCAGTGTGCCCAGTTCCTCCAGAACTCTATCGACTTCCACTCCACAAGCAGAATCTGAGAAGGAAAAAGAAGAAGAAGAGATGTCTGATGACACACCTCTACGAAACTTCATTCCTAAAGGGGTCCATAGAACATACTGGAATTTTGATAAATATGTTGCCTCACATCAAAGGCAACAGACGAGAAAATGGACCCAGACTATGTTGCCCCAACATCCGAGGCAACACATGTAGCCACCTCATCCGAACAAGTATACATAGAATCTGAAACAGATTCTGAGGTAATTCCCTACTCTTCCATGTTTCAAACTAAATCATGCTCCAGCAATTGGAATTGGTTTAAGAATAGAGGAGTTAGAGGGGAGAAGGTGATTGACCTAACTTCATTCTCCAAAAATGGTTTAATTGATTTCTTAAGTAGTCCAAACATCTTAAGCTCTGTATCTGGTAAGAATCCTTATTGTGAGAAGGTGATTAAGGTGTTCTATGCTAATCTGATGCTTGCAGTTAAGGACACAACCTCAAAGAAATTTGGGAAAGTGTACCTATACAACAAGGTATAAAATTTTACACCTAATATCATCAACTCCACCCTTGGGATAATTATTAGTAAAAGAGAACATTAACCAAACCCCACTGTGGAGGAACTCAATTCAATGATCAAGTACCTTACAGGGAATTTGATCACTGTTTGGGCTCCTCGCAGCCCTGTGTCGAAACTTACTGCCTTGTTTGCCACTTTGTACAAACTTGCTATATACAACTGGCTACCCTCTCTCAACGAGACAATAGTAACCCTTGATCAAGCATCACTGCTTTTTAAGATTGGAAGGAATCAGAAAGTTGACTTAGGAACACTTATATTCAACCATGCTGTCAACTTGGCAGAAAAACAAAGCAACTCTGCCCTTCCATACCCCTCCTTGATTTTTCAAATCCTGCTCAACCAAGGTTTTAAGACTCCAAAAGAGAAAAGTCGAGTCCAAATTTAGAGGTTTACTTAGTACAACGAGCAGTTGTTAACAGCAGGGACAGGGTTATTGACCTGCCCTGGAAGAAATATGAATGGGATACTAACACATCAAAGGATGTTGCCGACATTCCTGGCAACATTGCTCAAGGACAGGTCCCAATGTCCAAAGACTGGCTACGACAGCACATTGCTGAACTTGACAGACAAATTCAAGAACTAGTGCGAGCCAGGAACTATTACATGGGCTTACTTTCTTTACAAAAAGAGGGAGATGATGCTGATGTTGATGCTGCTGCTGGAAGTAGACAGACGACGGGGCAAACGGCCGATCTTCTTCTTTGAAGCAGACAGACAAGGGGAGCTGCTGCTGATAAGGGTCCAGGTAATAATGCAGGAGAGAGGAGGTGAGATGATTGATTGCTAACTACTTCTGAAGCCATGGAGATAAAGATGGTGCTGCACAGAGTGATTCATCACAAAAAGTGGCTGGAAGCTATTGTGACTTGATTACTCTAGTCAAGGATGATTATGCTGATGGAGTGTTGATTCAATGATGAATGTTTATTTGAATAGTGGACTATACTGACATTACTGACATTTGGAATATTATTTGTGTTTGTATTTTTTTTACTTGAGACATTTGGTCTGTTCTTGCAGACATTGTGACTGCTTTCAAAAGCTGTTTATATATGTTTGCCTGATGTGGATTGTTATGAATGGTTACTGTAGACTGATTACGCAGTTACCGTAAGTAAGTCATGACTAACAGAATATAACTCCTATCTGATCAAATCATCGATACAACACTGCTTGAAATTTTCTACTGTAGGTTAAGGGGGAGCATAACACTGATCCTACTGATTCTTGGAATGTAAGGACTACATCAGGAATCAGTATCTTAGTCATTTTCGCTTCGTATGGAGTTTTGTGAAGAAAGGCAAAAAGGGGGAGATTGTTGATGTTGGATGGATGTTGTGACAACATCTGTAAATGCTCAGGACAACATCTTATGAAAATAAGAATGTTGCCTGCGATGTTGTGACAACATTCCTGGCAACATCCCTGTAACGATTTTGCCTATTCTTCCGACCAAAACATGTTGTGTTACTGTGAGTAAAAAATGACCTAGGCAAACTAACAATGATGTTGTGTTTAAAATGTGGTAAAAGAAATAGTCAAAGCTTGGAGAGGAAGCAGCGTGAAGACCAAGTCCCGAACGTTGAGCTTTTGAAGGAGCAAGAACCGGTCCAAGCTGAAGCCTTCTTTTAATCAGCCTCCGCAACCAACCAGTGAGGATTTCAAGGGAAGTTCCACACTATAAATAGAAGGGAACTTCAGAGTATCGATATCCAGAATTGAACGAGAAGAATTACCAAGAGAGCTCTCGGATATTCACCTTAGAAACTGGGATCAACACACTTAGCCTAAAGTTGTATAACAACATCTAGTCCCACATACTACTGCTGCTCAGATTCTAGATCAAGCTTATATTTCAAGCAATAGTAATGAAGATGTTGTATTTATCTTTTTAGATCTTTTAACTTTAGGCTGAAGTCATTTGCGACTTCATTTTTGTTTGTAATTTCTTTTTCGCATTTATTGTTCAATCTTGTAAAAAGAAATTCATTTGTAATTGTATATAATTTATACAATTCTTTGGTCATTGACCATCAAGGGATATATTAATATATACCCTTGAAAATATAAACCTGGTGTCTCTTTACTTTTCCGTTGCATTTACTCTATAAAGGTTTATAACTGTTTTATCACAATGTTGCCTCAGATGTTGACACAACATTGAAGGCAACATCCAGAAACTGTTTTAATTACTTTAGCTGTTTCTGTTTTATTCTTGCTTATCCGTAGCCCCGGACCCAACACGAAGGAATCCCAATACTCCTTTAACTTTACAAGAACTGGAAAAAGAGATTCATAATCTTAAGTTAGAAATAACCCTGCTTCATCAAAATTATATGACATTAGATGACAAGATTACTTATTTGGAGTCAGAAAGATTAGATAATAAACCTAGTCCTGACCAACCATCTTCCTCTAATAGCAAGGAAGCCAAGGAATTACTTAATACAGTAAAATTATATTCCTGGCAGAAATGGATAACTAAGATCAATTTTTTAATTGAGGAAGGAGTCATGATCAGAGATATGGCCGCCTTAGTCGACTCAGTGGAAGACCTAAACTGTATCCATGAAGGATTAATTCCCACAAGATATTCAGTAAAACCATGCGTAATTTGACATCTTGAAAATTTCTAGAATATTGTGATAAAGAATGGGTTGGTAATAATATCTGAACCAAAATGAATATTTTCCAGACCAAAGTCAATTTTTTTGGTCATAATATTGAAAAAGGAAAAGTTATTCCTATCAATAGAAGTATTCACTTTGCTTCGAATTTTCCAGATGAAATTCATGACAAAATCCAATTGCAAAGGTTTTTAGGGATTTAAATTATATCTCTCATTATAAAAATTTCTTCAGATACCGATGTCCTATATGATAGATTAAAGAAGACCCCTAATCCTTGGACAAAAGTCCATACAGAAGCAGTAAGGAAGATTAAAGAAAAAGTAAAATCCTTGTCATGTCTTATGCTTGCTAACCCGAATTGGGAAAACATTATTGAGACTGCTGCCTCAGACATTGGTTTTGGAGGAATACTTAAGCAAGTCGATCCCCAAACCAAACAAGAATATCTTGTTCGCTTTCATTCAGGTAAATGGATGAAGAGTCAGCAAAATTATGCTACTATAGCTAAAGAAATCCTTACTATAGTCAAATGTGTTATGAAATTCCAGGATGATCTTTATAACTCAATGTTCTTAATAAGAACTGATTGTCATGCAGCTAAATTTATGTTTCAAAAAGATTTTAAATATGATGTTTCTAAACAAATTTTTGCTCGCTGGTATGCTCATTTAGTCCCTTTGATTTTGAAATTAATTATCTTAAAGGTGAAAATAATTCACTTCCTGATTTCCTTACTCGTGAATTTGTATAGGGCTAAGATGTCGTCCAGATGGGCACATACTACCTCTAATAGGGGTAGAGGAGGTAAGAGCCGAGGCTCAGCCAGAACTAGTTCCTCAGAGAATAATATTCCCAAAAATACTCCAAGGGTTATAGCCATGGAAACAGAATGCTCATCCAGCCAAACTAATAGCTCCTATGCTCAGACAGTGCAAAACAGGAGACAGACGACAGGAACCAATATTTGGTTAAGTCTCATGAAGAGATAATTCTCTATCTGCATCATGAAGATAAAAACTATCTGAATGATCCTTGGATTCTAATGAATCGCTATTTAGAACATTTTTACCATCTTTTTCCAAATGGAAAATATATAATGTATTATGAAAACATCCTCACATTCAAGAATGGGGATACTATTTATGGGGGATCCCCTCGTTAGGATCTTTATTTAAAAAAAACTTGAAAAAGAAATTGAATCACAACAAAGTTCACAAACAAGGATATATCTAAGTATATTCTAACCGCTATACGATTCAGTACATAAAATGGCCCAAAGAATGCCAAAGAAGAATCAAACGATGAGAAAGGGCACTCGTATGACTTTGTATAACTCTTAGAATATCTTAGGACCAGGGTGATATGTACTTTGAATTCTAGATTTTTTTTCATATCATCACAGAGTATTCCAAACAGTAAAAGCTATTAGCATGTCATAATAAAAAATTAGAATCAGAGAAGAGAGAGAAGAGAGTTACCGAAAGCGTGCGCATTACAAAAAGGCTGAAGATTTTTATTAAAATTTCTTAAATTGTTTTTTTCTCACTCTGCTTCTACACAGGAAAGAAGCCCCTATAAATAGGTGAATGAAGGACTTGAAAAAAGATTACAATATTACATAGGAATAGTAAAAGGGCCTAATAATTACAAACGACAAACAACTTTTAAAAAGAAGATAACATCTTTAGAAAAAGAAAGATAAGATTGCTTTCTTATCTTTGAAAAAAGAAAAACTTTTAAAAAGTTGGAAATGGACATTTGTCCTATTTTTGGTACGCGTGACCTTCATGGATGTCACAGTAGTCTAACATTTTAGACTTTCCTTTGTCGTCTTTTTCCTTTTGTTTGGTCTTGTACTTCTGCTGCAAGGCCTCAATTAGGCGATCAAACAGATCTTCTATCAATGGGACATAATCCTCTAAAGCTTCTGATTTTCTGGCGAGACAAGCAAATTGGTTTTCATCTTGGACATCCTTCATTGAGGCAGTAGACGCTTCCGAATATGGACTATCATCTATTTTTGTCTTAAAATACTGAACGAATTTTATTTTTACCTTATCAAGGTAGTAGGAGATTAGATCTGCCTTTGACGCAGGAGGATTCTTAATCTTCATGGATTTTTGCCAGTTTGGCAAAGAAAGATGATTCTTCTTCCTTAGCTTGTTTCTCCATATGATGGGTCTGTTTGAGACTACTAACCATAGAGGCTATGTCTTCTTATACTTGCCAATCATGCAGGTGTGTTGAAACTGTAAGATGTGGTTCTAGTAATTTAGACTAGAATTTACAGAGGAATTTCCTCTTAAGACATAATATACTTTGTGGATTTCTTGCCACTTCAGGGATCCACTTCCAAATCCATGGAATTCATGTCTGCATTAAGAAAAATAATGATGCATAGCCTTCAATATAATCTGAAGGATTGTGTCGAGTTTAACACTGGGAGTTAATTGTACCCAATCCTTATTAAAACCAATATAAGGCTCCTGTAAAACCCGAATTTCAGACCCAAATATATTCCACCAAGGGAAAATCCAATAAGGTAGTAATTGACCATTCTGACTATTTTTAAAAATATCAGAATTAATTTTTATCCACAAAGAATGGGAGTGCTTATGATTTTCATAATAAAACACATTTGTGAATGCATTGATATAATCATAGTAATTAAAAGTCATTTGTATAGATGTGCGAGGAATTATAAATTTCATTGGCCTAAATGGGCTAATTCCCATACATATGGTAAAATAATCTTTTTAATATAAAGTTTTGAGAAATTTCTCTCTTGTCCTGGCTTATTATCTGGGAATGGTGCGATCTCAGTAGAGCTGGTAGCTGTGAGGATATTTTCATAATACATTATGTCTTTTCCAATTTGAAAAGGATGGTAAAAATGTTCTACATAGAGATTCATTAGAATCCAAGGATCACTCAGATAGTTTTTATCTTCTTGATGTAGATAGAGAATTATCTCTTCATGAGACTTAACCAAATATTGGTTCTTGTCTTCTGTCTCCTGTTTTTGGACTGTCTGAGCATAGAAGCTCTTAGTTTGGCTAGATGAGCCTTCCGTCTCCATGGGTATAACCCTTTGAGTATTTTTGGGAATATTATTCCCTGAGGAACTGGTTCTGCTGAGCCTCGACTCTTACCTCCTCTACCCCTATTAGAGGTAGTATGTGCCCATTTGGGCGACATCTTAGCCCTGTAAAAATTCATGAGTAAGGAAATAAGGAAGTGAATTATTTGCACCTTTAAGATAATTAATTTCAAAATCGAATGGGACTAATTGATCTTTCCGGTGAGCAAACATTTGTTTAGAAATATCATGCTTAAATTCTTTTTGAAACATAAATGTAGTTGCATGACAATCAATTCCTATTAAGAATTTTGAGTTATAAAGATCATCCTGGAATTTTAGAACACATTTGACTAAAAGGATTTCTTTAGTTATAGTAGGATAATTTTGCCGACTCCTCGTCCATTTACATGAATGAAAGAGAACAAGATATTCTTGTTTGGTTTGGTGATTGACTTTCTTAAGTATTCCTCCAAAACCAATGTCTGAGGCATCAATCTCAATATTTTTTTCCCAATTCGTGTTAGCAAGCATAAGACATGGCAAGTGTTTTACCTTTTCTTTAATCTTCCTTTCTGCTTCTCTATGGACTTTTGTCCAAGGATTAGGGGTCTTCTTTAATCTATCATATAGAACAGAAGTATCTGAAGATAAATTTTTATAATAAAGAGAGATATAATTTAAACTCCCTAAAAACCTTTGAATTGGGTTTTTTCAAGAATTTCATCTGGAAATTTCAAAGCAAAGTCAATACTTCTATTGATAGGAATAATTTTTCCCCAATATTATGACCAAGAAATCTAACTTTGATCTGGAAAATATTCATTTTCGGTTTAGATATTATTACCAACCCATTCTTTATAATAATATTCTTGAAAATTTCAAGATGTCGAATATGATCTTGTTAAGTTGTAGAAAAATCTAACATGTCATCAATATATACAATTATAAAATCACTATATGGAGTGAAAACATCATTCATGATATGTTGAAATTCAGAAGGGGCATTTTTTAACCCAAAAGGCATAACATTCCATTCCTTGTGTCCAAAAAAATGGTAAAGACAATTTTATATCTATCAGATTCATTAATCTTGATCTGCCAATAGCCTGATTTAAGATCAAATTTGGAAAATATGTTTACTTGATATAATCTGTCTAGAAGATCCAGGGATCGAATATCTAATCCATTTTAAAACCTTGTTTAAGTGTTTATAGTTAATTACTAACCTGGGAACTCCACGTTCCTGCTGTGTATGTTTATTAACATAAAACGTTGTGCAACTCCATGAAAAGGTTAGAGTCTAATTAACCCTTTATCTTTAAGAGTGGCAATTTCCTTTTTACATATCTATAAATAATCCAAATTCATTTGACGGGGTCTGGCTTTTGTAGGAATATTCTTTTCAAGGAAATCATCTTCATAAGGAATATTAAAAATGTATTTTTTTTCTGTTCCAAAAAGAGTAGGTAAGTCATGACAAATAAAAAGAGAAAAAGCATGTTCTATTCTCTTAATCTTATCCTGTAATTTAGGATTTCTTAATTGGTCTATAATATTATAAACCACTAACTCTTGTTATAAAAAAAATCAAATGATTTTGTTTATTCTGTACAAGACTATTCAGGGTTTTCATTTTTGGTTCAGAAATAAAAGGGAAAGTTATTGAACTTCCATCTAAGGTACCTATAATACTCTCATCATCAGTTTGCTTAATAGGCATAATCTTCTCTAAGAAGGGAGTGCCTAAAATTATTTCATTAGTTAAATTTTTAACTAAAATAAAAAAGGTTTCTATACATCTTTTATTCTGACAGATATAAGCACGGGAAAGTTTATGTGAAACTTCTAACTTTTTTCCATCAACACCAGTCAAATTATGCATGGTTTTTCTGAAATATCTTGCGGGAATTAATCCTTCACGGATACAGTTTAGGTCTGCCCAAGAGTCTACTAAGGTGGCCATATCTCTGGCCATGACTCCTTCATTAATTAATAAATTGATCTTAGTTATCCATTTCTGTGAGGAATATAATTTTGCTGTATTAAGTAATTCCTTGGCTTCCTTGCAATTAGAGGAAGTTGGTTGGTCAGGACTAGGTTTATTAACTAGTCTTTCTGACTCCAAAGAAGTGATCCTGTCATCTAATGTCATATAATTTTGATGAAGCGGGTCTATTTCTATCTTAAGATTATGAATCACTTTTTTCAATTCTTGTAAAGTTAAAGGAGCACTGGGATTCATTTGCTTTTGCAATTCTTCAAGAATTTCAAAAAAAAAATTATAAGGCTGATTAATTCTTGCCTTGACTCTAGGAGGTATAGGATGAGGTATTTCCTCATCCTTAGATTTAATTAATACCTCAAGGATTTGGGCTCTTTGAGTCCTATCTGGAATATTTTCCAAAATGTCAGTAATTTCCTTACCATTAATAACACTAAAGCTAAAATTAGAAAACTATGCTTGGAGCTTATGAAACTCTTCATCAGTTTCTGACTCATTACTGATTTTTTGACATTTCTCCTATTTGCTGGCACAAGGAGTTTCTTACTCAGTTGAAGAAGAATTTATACCATCATTATACTCATAACTTATTAAGTTCATGTCTAAAGAATCATCAAAATCACAAGATTCTTCAGATGAAACAGGTACTTTCATTAAAGCGTCCTTAACTGTATCGTCTATATCAAGATTTTAATCGATTCTATTAGTTTCTTATTTCTACACTTATTAGCGTAATGACCCTTTTTTCCACAGCTATAACATGTAGGAACTTGTCTTTTTTTTTAGGAGTATAACCCTTCTTTTCATTCCTAGCTCTTCTACGGGCTGCTTCTTTCTTATAAGACGCAAACTTATATTTATCATAATACTATTTCTTTTGAGTTTTTTCATAATATTTCCTCATTTTACCGATATAATAGGATCTAAGTAAATCAAAACCAAACTGCTCACAGAATTCTCCTAATTGAGTTTTTTCTGTATTTTTCTGCTTTGTAAGATGTCTTTGTAACTTCATGTCATTACACAAAGCTAAACGTTCTTCCATACATTTACCAATTAACTGACCATAACAATACAGATTCCATTGGATCAGGGAATCTCCAGAATCCTTTCTAAGAATTCTTTTTATTCTTTAAGCAAACAAAGAAGGGAGGCCATCTATAAATTTGGCTTTTCAAAAATTGCTATTAGCTTCTGGAAGATTTAAGACTCTGCTAAGGAATATATCCTTATACCTCCTAAATGAGGTAAGGGTAGGACATCTATGATTCTGTAAAAAAGTCCTACTATTATCATAATTAGTAGAATAATTGGCTATAAAATTCTCTAAAATAGTAATAGATAAGGTCATAACCGAATTAGGCTGAGTTTCATTACCCTCTTGTTTTACTGCATTAAAAATTGTAGTTTTTTTGGACTAAGGTAAGATAATTATCCCAATACGCTTTTAGCTAACATGTAAAACCTGCAGTAATCATTTTAACTATATGAGATTCAAGATGATTATTACCCCGAGCTGTGACTGCATACATAAGGATTTTATGGATGGTATTAAAAAAAATTCTATCAACTCTACCATCAATATTCCATTCAATTATTTATATTCATGTATATGCAAAAATATCATCCTTATAGTTTTGTTCTTCTATTAGAACATCTAAAGGAGTAGAGCGCGGATAATAATAATTTTCCGAGCTTAATTTAGGAGTCCATTGACACCTACCTGAGTTTCCACGTACAACAGAAATTTACATTCTTTATCAAACTCAAATAATTTATCGGTATTGATCATATGAACACCTGGAGTAGAACTACTAAGTTCAGTAATTTTTAATTTAGACTCAAATTTTGAGAGTAAATCCCCTAAATAACCTACTAATTTCTGTGTTGATATTTTCCCTAGGTGAATGTCTTCCATTGAAGGAGGAGGTTGAAGGCTAGCTGGAATGTCCAAGACCTTAGTTGACTTGACTTCATTAGTGTCAACCTTTATTCTCTGATTCTCTATAAGAGATCTAAGTTGGTCAATCTTGTTATGTAACAAGTTCATTTGTTCACTGATTATCTTTAAATTAATATTAGTATAATTATTTTGATGAAATAATTTATTGATATGATCAATAGTTGGACCACTAGGAAGGGTCTGAGAAATAAGCTTCATATATGGTTGAGCTTGTAATTCAAAATTACTTTCTTCATTTTTTAATGAAAAAGGTTCGTCTGGACGATAAATGGTTTTAAGAACTTTCTTAGAGTCTAAATTCCATTATCTTTCAATAGCATTCAAACTAGGCAAGGCATAATCCTCAATAAACCATCTTACAAAAGGCTTATAATCCTGTTGTTTTTGTAATTGATCATAAAACTGGTCACAAATAACAATTTGTTCTTTTTTATTAAAGTAGGCAAAAAACCATTTCCTAAAGAGAGCATAGTCTTCCTTAAGAAATTCTTTAGTAATAATTTTCCTTAAATCCGATCCTGGACTATAATCTAGAGAAAGGGTATTACTTGGGTCGTTATTCATTAAAAAAACTTAAAATCCATCTCTGGGGTAGTAGGATCAGCCATTTGATCTGTCCTAATTCCTACAGGAATTTGGTTTTCTCTTAATATGATTTTTTTAATATCTTCTTCCTGTGAGATTTCTAAAGAAGAAGTGACTTTATATAAGTCTTCCTGGATTTGGGAGGTTGACGCTCTGGATGTAGAGGGTCTAGGGATTTCATCTATAGGAGATATATAATAATGAGATGAGACAGATCTACTTATTCTAGGTAGTCGTTGTGAAAATTGGAGGTGTATATTACCTTCAATGGTCTGAACAACTTGAGCAATTTGGGTATCTATCCTAGCCTGGACAAACTCTTCAATTATTTTTACAACATGGCGATTTTGCAAATTTTCAAATATGCCAAAATTATACATTTCTTTAACGACAACATATGGAATTGTCTATTTATTTAAAGCATCTTACTGTTGTGGAAGATCATATTCTTCCGATCTAACATATTTATATTATGTTTATAAGACTTAATAATATTCATCTTACAACAAAAAAATTGTCTGGAGATAAGCTGTGATATCCATGGCTCTGATACGACAAAAAAATAGGGATACCATTTATGGGGGATCCCCTCGTTAGGATCTTTATTTTAAAAAACACTTGAAAAAGAAATTGAATCACAGCAAAGTTCACAAACAAGGATATATCTAAGTATATACTAACCGCTTATTCAGTACATAAAATGGCCCAAAGAATACCAAAGAAGAATCAAACGGTGAGAAAGGGTACTCGTATGACTTTGTATAACTCTTAGAATATCTTAGGACCAGGGTGATATGTACTTTGAATTCTAGATTTTTTTTCCATATCATCATAGAGTATTCCAAACAGTAAAGGATATTAGCATGTCATAATAAAAAATTAGAATCAGAGAAGAGAGAAACCGAAAGCGTGCGTAGTACAGAAAGGCTAAAGATTTTTATTAAAATTTCTTAAATTGTTTTTTTCTCTCACTCTGCCTCTACACAGGAAAGAAGCCCCTATAAATAGGTGAAGGAAGGACTTGAAAAAACATTACAATAGTACATAGGAACAGTGAAAGGACCTAATAATTGCAAACGACAAACAAATTTTAAAAAGAAAATAACATCTTTAGAAAAAGAAAGATAAGATTGCTTTCTTATCTTTGCAAAAAGAAAAAATTTATAAAAGTGGGAAAAGGACATTTTTCCTGCTGTCGGTACGCGTGGCCTTCATGGAAGTCACATTAGTCTAACATTTTAGACTTTCCTTTGTCGTCTTTTCCCTTTGTTTGGCCTTGTACTTCTTCTGCAGGGCCTCTATTAGGCTATCAAACAGATCTTCTATCGATGGGACATAATCCTCTGGATCTTGTGATTCTCCGGCGAGACAAGAAAATTGGTTGTCATCTGGTACATCCTTCATGGAGGTTGTAGATGCTTCCGAATATGGACTATTATATATTTTTGACTTGATATTCTGAACGAATTCTGTTATTACCTTATCAAGGTAAGAGGAGAATAGATCTGCCTCTGACGCATGAGGATTCTTAATCTTCGTGGATTTTTCCAGTTTGACAATGAAAGATGATTCTTATTCCTTAGCTTGTTTCTCCATATGATGGGTATGTTTAAGACTATTAACCATAGAGGCGACGTCTTCTTTTAATTTCCAACCATGTCGGCGTGTTGAATCTATAAGATGTGGATCTAGTAATTTAGACTAGAATTTACAGAGGAATTTCATCTTAAGATATAATATACTTTGTGGATTTCTTGCCACTTCAGGGATCCACTTCCAAATCCATGGAATTCCTGTCTGCATTAAGGAAAATAATGATGCAAGCCTTCAATATAATCTAAAGGATTGTGTTGAGTTTAACATTGGGAGTTAATTGTACCAAATCCTTATTAAAACCAATATAAGGCTCCTGTAAAACCTGTATTTCAGGCCCAAATATATTTCACCAAGGGAAAATCCAATAAGGTAGTAATTGACCATTCTGACTATTTTTAAAAATATCATAATTAATTTTTATCCACCAAGAATGAGAGTGCTTATGATTCTCATAATAAAACACATTTGTGAATGCATTGATATAATCATAGTAATTAAAATCCATTTGTATAGATGTGCAAGGAATTATGAATTCATTTGGCCTAAATGGGCTATTTTCCCATTCATATGGTAAAATAATATTTTTAATATAAATATTTGAGAAATTTCTCTCTTGTCCTGGCTTATTATCCGGGAATGGTGTGATCTCAGCAGAGCTGGTAGCTAAGAGGATGTTTTTGTTGGAAATTAGCCTTTGGCGGGAGTTGCGACCGACCAACTTTAACGGCTTAAACACTAGTGTTACGTATGTTGGAGAATCCGGTTCTTCACGCATGCATGATGTACTAAGTACGTAGATAACCGTAGGGCCAAGAATCGTCAAATTTTATTGAGAAATGAAAGAGATATTGGTCCACGAAGTAAGGTGTTTGAAGAATGGAAAGTGTGGTATTGTGTTCAATTCTCCCTCATCGGTAGAGGAAGAAAGAATGGTTGTGTAAATAAGACTCGAAATTGGTTTGGGGTTTGGGACCCCAAGGGGTATCCCATGTGTTTAAAGGAGGGAGGACCTAGTTGTGCTTCGGTTCGAGGAAAGACCAGACGCGCGCCGCCGCCGCCCGCCCGTCCGGTCCGGTTCTGAGTTCCGGGTTCTCGGGTCACGGGTCACGGGTCACGGGCTGTGGGCCTTCTGTAGCCCAATATCTAATCCATTTTAAAACCTTATTTAAGGCTTTATAGTTAATTACTAACCTGGGAACTCCACGTTCCTGCTGTGTATGTTTATTAACATAAAACGTTGTGCAACTCCATGGAAAGGTTAGGGTCTAATTAACCCTTTATCTTTAAGAATGGCAATTTCCTTTTTACATAGCTCTAAATATTCCAAATTCATTTGACGGGGTCTGACTTTTGTCAGAATATTCTTTTCAAGGAAATCATCTTCATAAGGAAGATTAACAATGTGTTTTTTTCTGTTCCAAAAAGTAGTAGGTAAGTCATGACAAATCAAAAGAGAAAAATCATGTTCTATTCTCTTAATCTTATCCTGTAATTTAGGATTTCTTAATTGGTCTATAATATTATAAACCATTAACTCTTATTGTAAAAAATACAAATGATTTTGTTTATTCTATACAAGACTATTTAGGGTTTTCATTTTTGGTTCAGAAATAAAAGGGAAAGCTATTGAACTTCCATCTAAGGTACCTATAATACTCTCATCATCAATTTTCTTAATAGGCATAATCTTCTGTAAGAAAGGAGTGCCTAAAATTATTTCATTAGTTAAATTTTTAACTAAATAAAAGAGGTTTCTTTACATATTTTATTCTAGCAGATATAAGCACAAAAATGGTTATATGAAACTTCTAACTTTTTTCCATCAGCACCAGTCAAATTATGCATGGTTTACTAAAGTATCTTGTGAAAATTAATCCTTCACGGATACAATTTTGGTCTGCCCCAGAGTTTACTAAGGCAGTCATATCTCTGACTATGACTCCCTCCTCAATTAATAAATTGATCGTAGTTATGTATTTCAGCGAGGAATATAATTTTACTGTATTAAGTAATTCCTTGGCTTTGTTGCTATTAGAGGTAGATGGCTGGATAGGACTAGGTTTATTATCTAATCTTTCTAACTCTAAAGAAGTAATCCTGTCATATAATTTTGATGAAGCATGATTATTTCTAACTTAAGATTATGAATCTCTTTTTTTAATTCTTGTAAAGTTAAAGGAGTACTGGGATTCCTTCGCTTTTGCAATTCTTCAAGAATTTCTGAAAAATTATAAGGCTGATTAATTCTTGCCTTGACTCTAAGAGGTATAGGATGAGGTCTTTCATCATCCTTAGATTTAAGTAATACCTCAAGGATTTGGGCTCTTTGAGTCCTATCTGGAATATTTTCCAAAATGTCAGTAATTTCCTTACCATTAATAACACTTAAGCTAAAATTAGAAAACTATGCTCGGAGCTTATAAAACTCTTCATCAGTTTCTGACTCATTACTGATTTTTTGACATTTCTCCTATTTGCAGGCACAAGGAGTTTCTTACTCAGTAGATGAAGAATCTACACCATCATTATTCTCAGAACATATTAATTTCATATCTAACGAATCATCAAAATCACCAGATTCTTCAGATGTGACAAGGACTTTCATTAAAGCGTCCTTAATTGTATCGTCTATATCTAGATTTTTAATCTTGTCTATTAGTTTTTTATTTCTACAGTTATTAGCGTAATGACCCTTTTTTCCACAGGAATAACATGTAGGAACTTATCTTCTCTTTTGAGGAGTATAACCCTTCTTTTCATTCCTAGCTCTCCTACGGGCTCCTGCTTTCTTATAAGACGCAGAGTTATATTTATCATAATACTATTTCTTTTGAGGTTTTTCATAATATTTCCTCTTTTTACCTATATAATAGGATCTAAGTTCATCAAAACCAAACTGCTCACATAATTCTCCTAGTTTAGCCTTTTCTATAATTTTATGATTTTTAAGTTATCTTTGTAACTTCATGTCATTACACAAATCTAAACCTTCTTCCATATATTTACCGATTAACTGACCATAAGAATACATATTCCATTGGATCTGGGAATCTCCTGAATCCTTTCTAAGAATTCTTTTTATTCTTTCAGCAAACAAAGAAGGGAGACCATCTATAAATTTGGTTGTCCAATAAATGCTATTAGCTTCTGGAAGATTTAAAACTCTGCTAAGAAATATATATTTAGACCACCTAAATGAGGTAAGGGTAGGACATCTATGGTTCTGTAAAAGAGTCTTAATATTTCATAATTAGTAGAATAATTGCCTGTAAAATGCTCTAAAATAGTAAAAGCTAAGGTCATAACCGAATTAGGCTGAGTTTCATTACCCTCTTCTTTTTTGCATTAAAATTAGTAGTCTTTTGGTCCAAGGTAAGATAATTATCCCACCTAGCTTTTAGCTGACTTGTAAAATCTGCAGTAATCATTTTAACTATATGAGCTTCAGGATGATTATTACCCCGATCTGCGGCTGCATACATAAGGATTTTATGGATGGTCTTAAAATTTGGCTATCGACTCTACCATCAATATTCCATTCAATAATTTATGTTCCTGTATATGCAAAAATATCATCCTTATAGTTTTGTTATTCTATTAGAACATTTAAATAAGTAGAGCGCGGATAATAATAATTTTCTGAGCTTAATTTAGGAGTCCATTGATGCCTACGTGAGTTTCCATGTACAATAGAAATTTGCATGTCATTATCAGACTCAGATAATTTATCGGTTTTGATCATATGAACACTTGGAGTAGAACTACTAAGTTCACTAATTTTTAATTTAGACTAAACTTTTGACAGTAAATCTCCTAAATCACCTACTAAATTTTCTGTTGACTTTTTCCCTAGGCGAATTCCTTCCATTGAAGGAGGATGTTGAAGATTAGCTTGAATATCAAAGACCTTAGTTGACTTGACTTCATTAGTGTCAACCTTGATTCGCTGATTCTCTATAAGAGATCTAAGTTGGTCAATCTTGTTATGTAACAAGTTCATTTGTTCACTGATTATCTTTAAATTAATATTAGTGTAATTATTTTGACGAAATAATTTATTGATATGATCAATAGTTGGACCACTAGGAAGGGTCTGAGAAATAAGCTTCATACATGGTTGAGCTTGTAATTCATAATTACTTTCTTTGTTTTTTAATGAAAAAGGTTCGTCAGGAGGATAATTGATTTTAAGAACTTTCTTAGAGTCTAAATGTCATTATCTTTCAATAACATTCAAACTAGGCAAGGAATAATCATCAATAAACCATCTAACAAAACGCTTATAATCCTGTTGTGTCTGTAATTGATCATAAAATTGGTCACGAATAACAATTTGTTCTTCTTTATTAAAGAAGGAAAAAAACATTTCCTAAAGAGAGCATAGTCTTCCTTAAGAAATTCTTTAGTGAAAATTTTCCTTAAATCTGATCCTGGGTCGTTATTTATTAGAAATCTTTAAAATCCATCTCCGAGAGAGTAGGATCATCCATTTGATCCGTCCTAATTCCTACATGAATTTGGTTTCTCCTAATCTAATTTTTAATCTCTTTTTCTTGAGAAATTTCTGAAGGAGAAGTGACTTTATATAAATCTTCCTGGATTTGGGAGGTTGACGATCTGGACGTAGAGGGTCTAGGGATTTTATCAATAGGAAATACATAATAATGAGATGACATAGATCTACCTATTCTAGGTACTCATTACTGATTTTTTGACATTTCTCCTATTTGCAGGCACAAGGAGTTTCTTACTCAGTAGATGAAGAATCTACACCATTATTATTCTCAGAACATATTAAGTTCATATCTAACGAATCATCAAAATCACCAGATTCTTCAGATGTGACAAGGACTTTCATTAAAGCGTCCTTAATTGTATCGTCTATATCTAGATTTTTAATCTTGTCTATTAGTTTTTTATTTCTACAGTTATTAGCATAATGACCCTTTTTTCCACAGGTATAACATGTAGGAACTTACCTTCTCTTTTGAGGAGTATAACCCTTCTTTTCATTCCTAGCTCTCCTACGGGCTGCTGCTCTCTTATAAGACGCAGAGTTATATTTATCATAATACTATTTCTTTTGAGGTTTTTCATAATGTTTCCTCTTTTACCTATATAATAGGATCTAAGTTCATCAAAACCAAACTGCTCACAGAATTCTCCTAGTTTATCTTTTTCTATAACTTTATGATTTTTAAGTTGTCTTTGTAACTTCATGTCATTACACAAATCTAAACATTCTTCCATATATTTACCGATTAACTGACCATAAGAATACATATTCCATTGGATCTAGGAATCTCCTGAATCCTTTCTAAGAATTCTTTTTATTCTTTCAGCAAACAAAGAAGGGAGACCATCTATAAATTTGGCTTTGCAAAAATTGCTATTAGCTTCTGGAAGATTTAAAACTCTGCTAAGGAATATATCCTTATACCACCTAAATGAGGTAAGGGTAGGACATCTATGGTTCTGTAAAAGAGTCCTAATATTATCATAATTAGTAGAATAATTGCCTGTAAAATGCTATAAAATAATAAGAGCTAAGGTCATAACCGAATTAGGCTGAGTTTCATTGCCCTCTTATTTTACTGCATTAAAAATAGTAGTTTTTGGTCTAAGGTAAGATAATTATCCCACCACGCTTTTATCTGACCTGTAAAACTTGCAGTAATCAGTTTAACTATATGAGCTTCAGGATGATTATTACCCCGATCTGCGGCTGCATACATAAGGATTTCATGGATGGTCTTAAAATTTGGCTATCGGCTCTACCATTAATATTCCATTCAATAATTTATGTTCATGTATATGCAAAAATATCGTCCTTATTGTTTTGTTCTTCTATTAGAACATTTAAAGGAGTAGAGCGCGGATAATAATAATTTTCTAAGCTTAATTTAGGAGTTCATTGACGCCTACTTGAGTTTCCATGTACATCAAAAATTTCCATGTCATTATCAGTCTCATATAATTTATCGGTTTTGATCATATGAACACTTGGAGTAGAACTACTAGGTTCACTAATTTTTAATTTAGACTCAAATTTTGAGAGTAAATCCCCTACTAAAACTTCTGTTGACTTTTTCCCTATGCGAATGCCTTCCATTGAATGAGGAGGTTGAAGATTAGGTTGAATATCCAAGACCTTAGTTGATTTGACTTCATTAGTGTCAACCTTGATTCGCTGATTCTCTATAAGAGATCTAAGTTGGTCAATCTTATTATGTAACAAGTTCATTTGTTCACTAATTATCTTTAAATTAATATTAGTGTAATTATTTTGACGAAATAATTTATTGATATGATCAATAGTTGGACCACTAGGAAGGGTCTGAGAAATAAGCTTCATATATGGTTGAGCTTGTAATTCAGAATTACTTGCTTCATTTTTTAATGAAAAAAGTTTGTCTGGAGGATAAATGATTTTAAGAACTTTCTTAGAGTCTAAATGCCATTATCTTTCAATAACATTCAAACTAGGCAAGGAATAATCATCAATAAACCATCTAAAAAAGGCTTATGATGTTGTTTCTGTAATTCATCATAAAATTGGTCACCAATAACAATTTGTTCTTCTTTATTAAAGAAGGAAAAAAACATTTCCTAAAGAGAGCATAGTCTTCCTTAAGAATTTCTTTAGTGATAATTTTCCTTAAATCTGATCCTGGGTCGTTATTCATTAGAAATCTTTAAAATCCATCTCCGAGAGAGTAGGATCATCCATTATCTTTAAATTAATATTAGTGTAATTATTTTGACGAAATAATTTATTGATATGATCAATAGTTGGACCACTAGGAAGGGTCTGAGAAATAAGCTTCATATATGGTTGAGCTTGTAATTCAGAATTACTTGCTCCATTTTTTAATGAAAAAGGTTTGTCTGGAGGATAAATGATTTTAAGAACTTTCTTAGAGTCTAAATGCCATTATCTTTCAATAACATTCAAACTAGGCAAGGAATAATCATCAATAAACCATCTAAAAAAGGCTTATAATCATGTTGTTTCTGTAATTCATCATAAAATTGGTCACCAATAACAATTTGTTCTTCTTTATTAAAGAAGGAAAAAAACATTTCCTAAAGAGAGCATAGTCTTCCTTAAGAATTTCTTTAGTGATAATTTTCCTTAAATCTGATCCTGGACTATAATCCAGAGAAGGAGTATTTCTTGGGTTGTTATTCATTATTAATCTTTAAAATCCATCTCCGAGAGGGTTGGATCAGCCATTTGATCCATCCGAATTCCTACAGAAATTTGGTTTTCTCCTAATCTATTTTTTTAATCTTTTTTTCATGAGAAATTTCTGAAGGAGAAGTGACTTTATGTAAATCTTCCTAGATTTGGGAGGTTGACACTTTGGATGTAGAGGGTCTAGGGATTTCATCTATAGGAGATGCATAATAATGAGATGACATAGATCTACCTATTCTAGGTAGTCATTGTGCAAATTGGTGGTGTATATTACCTTTAGTGGTCTGAACAACTTGAGCAATATGGGTATCTATCCTAGGCTGGACAGGGACTGCTTTTTCAATTAACCAATCATTTGGATATTCAATTTCATCCCAATGTATCAGCCTTCTAGTTGGTATCTTAGATATTTTAGATAAGTTGGTTTCTATTAAAACCATTTGTCTTTTTCTTTTATGCACAAACACTCCTCTTAAATATCCAAAAGTAACATCATCTAGTAGAATAATATGATTACCAACACAAGCACTAAAAACACAATTAAGCTCTTTAAATAGTAGAGCGTCATTACCTAGATCAAAAACATATAAATACCAAGAAAACACACCATATTTTCTCTTTCTAAACAACTTAACCTCACCACTTGATTTACCATAGTCAAGATATGGATCAAAAGTAATTTTATTGAGAAGAGGCTTTGGATTAACCTGCAAAAAAGGATCTACAAAACATGATAATGATATTGTGCATTTAGCAACATGTGAGCACTTATCCTTTTCGACACTTGAGCCACTACATTCTTCATTTAGCTCAACTTTCTCGATATCTATGGCATCAAAAGCTTCATGTGTCTCATTATCTTCTTTGAGAGCTTCATCATCTCTGCTTCCTTCATTGGAATTCCAAAGTGGACAAAAATGTACTGTAAACTCATCTTTAGTATCACCCCGCAATGGATTATCACACACATTAAAAATGTGACCAATGAGATTATCTTCTTCAAGTGAGATGTCATCATCCTTTACACGAGGTTAATAATTAATTTTCTGCATAAAATGAGATGTAAGACTAAAGCAAGAAAGAGTTAGTTGATTGACATATGAACAAGATTCATTCTCTCTCAATTGTTTTTGGATTTGTTCACTCAACTTATCTCATCTCTTACCTTCATCACATTATGGCAGATTGTTCACATAAAAAGAATAGTCAACAAGGTCATGTTCACTCTAAATCTGAGTCACATCTCCACTTAAAGATTTGACCTTGTCAAATTATGGCACAAGTTCAGTTTGATTTTCATCGACAAATAGATCATCAATAAGGTCATACCACATGAGATTATCAAGCTCAACTTTTTCTTCTTTTCGCAATTGCTTCCACGAATCATCAGCCTTTGTACCTTTAAAATCTTATTTAACGCTAAATTCTTCATTCAATTATTGTTCCAGTTATTCAATGGTTTCTTCTTCAATAACCTGCACATTTGGAACACAAACACAAAAAAAGAATGAGTTAAATGGTTAGAGCTCAAAAAGAATCTTTCACATTTATGCACTCTATTCTTTTAAGCTCTTTTTTTTCCTCATATCTCAAGTTCACTTGTTCACTCTCTATTCTACCTCTTGAACTCACTTCACTCAATTTTGTCCACTCATTTCTACTTCTTGACAACTCACTCTTTTCACCAATCACTTCCTCTCCTTTTTCCTCTATGAAGTTATCAAGTTGCTCACCCATACTTCTCTCTTTTTTTTGTCTCTCATCCTCACTTTTGTTTGGTGTAGAAAAGGCTTTCAATGCTATATCATTCCTTTGTCTTCTTTGAAAACGTATATTGCAATAAGTACCACAAGTTCTCTTATACTTTCTAAGAATCCCTCTTTTGTCCCTTGGAGGACTTCTAACATCAACTCTAATTTTAGGCTTCCCACTCCTACTTTTGTTTCACCTCTTGTATATATTTTCCTTTTCAAACACCTCTATTGATCTCCTTACCCTTAATTGATCTTCTTGAATCTCCATGGGTGCCAAAGACACAAGGGCAATTCTTTTTCCATCATCTCTCACCAAGGAATACCTATTCTTTTCTTGATCATATGAAACTTTTCTATACCATGGCTTTCCTAATAAGACGTGACATGTGAACAAGGGAACCACATCACACCAAACCTCATCCTTGTATCTCCCAAGTGTTAATGATATTAACACTCTCTTATATACGTTTACTCCTTTTAAGGTGTAGGATGAAGCATGCTTAACACATGATAAACCCATTTTTCAACAAAGTAAGCACAAACTAAGTTGTGAGGAACATTCTTGTCAATATTAGTAGAACATACATTAGACAATACTTCCATTCTAGTTTGAAAATCCTTGTTAACTCTAGTAAGCTCATGGCCTCTTCTAGGACTCTTCCCCAAATTAGATCTTACCAAAGTAGGTTTAATAGGAGTCACACTCCCAACTTCAACATAATCAACACATTCACCACCATAACTAATTTCATCATAATAAGAAGATTCATCACTATAAGAATCTTCACAAATGTAGCTTTTACTCGAATCACAAATCTGATATGATTAATGAGAGGTTTGGCTAGTACCTGAGTCATCATAACCACCATACTCTTCACAAGAATCATAGTATGTCCTTCTTCCATATCTGATCCCAAATCATCCATTCCTTCACTCCAAATTCTTTCAAAATCTGTAGAAGACATGATTTAAAACAAAAGAAAACTATTAGTAGTAAAGTGAATCTCACATGCGCTCCCTTACGTGTATCACTCAAATGGTGGCTCTCAACACTCGTGTTTCACACTATTAGACTTTTACCCTAAAAAAATATCATCACTTTTGCCTTTTACCACTCAAGGTTACTCCTCGAAGTTCTTCAAGAAAACTATAACGGACTATAACAGACTAGAAACAAAGAAATACACAACGAAAATAAAGAGAAAAGTACTGAAAAATTCCCACAAAATAAAGAGAGAGACACAAAATCACTAGAACACAATAAGTATGAACAAATACTTAAAGTCTCTAGCAAGAGAACAAATAGGAATCCAAATCCAGTGAATAAATAATTTCAAGAGAAGATCTAGAACATATGAAATGAGATTTTATCCAAAAGTGATGCAATAACCTTTGAACTTCTCTAAGTGACTTTTAAGATTCTTGATGAGAAAAAAGTCAATGAAACTTTAAATCAAATGAGATTTTCAAGAGATAACAACTAGATTTGATTTCCCATAATTGAAAGTTACCAAATCACGAGATAAATCGTTGAACAAAAAAGAACAAGTGAAGATAACTAGAAGTTAGTGTTCTTGTCACTGTTCTTGTCACTGTTCACTTGAGCAGATTTTTTGACTTGTTTTTACTAACATGCACAACAATAACGTTTTTTTTAGATTTTTTTTGGATTTCTAGCGTTCAAATCAATAGATATGGTGAGTATAAGAATACCCAATCATTCAAAGCTCTGATATCACTTGATAACAACACGGATACAGAAGACTTTAGAATTAGAAGATTGAAAGAGGGAAGTATTGATTCTTGAGAAAGAAGAACACAAGTTCAAGTAGCTGATACTTGAAACCTTGTTTAAATAGTAAAGAATGAGTTGACTAGATTAAGAAGAAGAATAGGAGGGAGGAAACTCAAATAAGAAATCTTACCATTGAAGAGTCCGAGCTATGGTTCAAAGTAGAACAAAAAGGCCATAACCCAAAATAGAACCTCAAAGATCTCCACAAGTCACAAGGCTAATAATATTAATATTCATCAAACTTAGTTACAATGAAAAAGAAAACACCCATTTTTAAGGAGCCTAGAAGGGGGCTTCCAACACTTGGTCAAACTAAAATAAATAAAGTGCAATTTTCTAGGTGCATAGAAGACTAAAAACCTAAAATTCCCTAGGTTCATAGAAGACTAAAAACACTTAGACCAATGCAAGTCAACATAGATTAAAACAACTCTTAAATGTAGATTCTAGAAACTATTTTGGGGCACATTTGGGGTGCTGTATTTTTCTCATTTTTGGGGCAGTTTGGGCCTCATTCCATCTCATCTTGGACTTTAATTTGGGCCTCCAAATAGGTGTAAGACTTGAGAAAAATATCATGATTGGACTGGAGCTCTTCTTCCATCACAAGACACTTTTTAATTGCTAATTGTGGCCCATTGAGCTTGTCTTGAAATTTTCTTGTTTGAGATCTTGTCATGGGTCTTTTTGGAACTTCTAAAGCTTTAGCCATGTCCTTTAGTGATTTTGAGTTGGCATGGTTGATATCACTTGCATTGGCACCACATCACACACAACCTCATCTTGGTATTTATCAATGCTAAAATTCACCACTACTCGCTTGGTCACCTTCACCTCTCCACAATCATTGAACCGTTGAAGCTTATAGGGGATATGATGTTTCTTGATGGGAAACTTCATATGATCAACCAAAGTTGTACTAACCACGTTTGCACAACTCTCACCATAAATAATCACGGAGCACACATTATCTAAGATTTTGCATCTAGTATGAAAAAGGTTCTCCCGTTGGTCAAGCTCCTCTCTATTCAAGGCACCCATGATTCTTTGCAAAATACAAACAATATTGACATTCTTTATTATATTTTTCTCATCATCATCCTCCTCACTATCTCCCTCATGCTCTCTTTTTGGGTCACCTCCCTCACTCTCACCTCCACTCTCCTCCTCTCCCTTCATACGATATCCATCAAATAAAGACACAAAGATATCTTCTATTGGGATACTCTCAAGAAATATGACCCCTACCTTGACACTTGAAACATTGAATGGTAGAAGGATGAGTAAAGTTGGGTTTAACATTGTTACCTCTTTTAGCCTTGTCTTCAACTTTGGCTTTGTAGTCAACTTGGCTTGGGAAGTTTGAGAGTTGGTCTTGGGATTTTCCCACTTATCTTTTCTCTTTCTCCATGTTGAGGATGACACATTCTTCGCCTTATAGGATTTCTCCTCTTTCAAACCCACTTCAACTTTGGTGGCATCATGGAAGGCATCCTCAAGTATAGCATAAGTTTGAAGCCTCATGGGCTTAGAGAACCCATAGTTCAAATTATCTACAAATTGGATGATTATGCAGTTCAAGTGCTCTTCAATTTTTGACTTCAATCTCAAATTCATCGAAGTACTCTTCAACACTTTTACTATCCTGCCTCAACATGTACACCCACTTAAGGACATTTTGATAATAATCATTCATCACGTATCTTGCTTTCATAAGCTCACTTAATTCTTTCTAAGTCGGAACATTGAGTATGTATCATTGAACATGCTCTCTGATATGATCCTAGAAGGCTCAAGGATGATTATGAGAGCTAAGATTTGTGATGGAGCTAGGCCTTAAACCAATGACGGACCATAGAGCATTTGCACTATATTTGAGGAGTTTCAAGTGTGTATCTCCATGCTACACACATTAATGATAGAAGGTAAGCCTTATGCCATTAAAGACTCATGTGTGAGGATGGTCAAGTTATGAGAGATGGCGTGGAAGACTTTGAAGACCATCGTGTACTCGCGAATCAAACTATTGGAGATATAATGGATAATATGATTCAACTTAGGCTATGTGCGCAAAGAGAGGGTGGTTATTGATGCAAAAGGGATATTATTTGAAGACAAGCCATCATTCCTTTGGAAGACTACCAAACAATGACCTTAAGGGTATAATTGTAATATCTTAGTAGTCTTCTTATCTCAAGTAGTATAAATACTACCTTTATTATTTCATTATGTAGTCTTTGAGAGCTGATGAATATTGATAGAAAGTGATTCTCTAATATCTAGAGTTCGGATAGTACTCCTAGTGAGTGTAGGATTAGTGTAAGGATTAGCCTTAATCTCTTCAATTGAAAAAATCTAAAAATTCCACAAAAAATCATTAGTTCTGTGAATTTTGTGATTTGGGTATCATATTTGTTTGAGCCGAGGGTCTCTTGGAAATAGTCGCTCTACTTACCAAGGTAGAAGTAAGGTCTGCGTACACTCTATCCTCCCCAAACCTCACGTTGTGGGATTTTCACTGGGTCTATTGTTGTTGTTGTTGTTGTTGTTGGGTATCATATTTGAATTCCTTGTGGGTGATTCTATCAAAATCCGAAGTTTGCTTGCATTTGGAGTCGTTTAGAGTAGTTTCACCATTGTTGGAGCTTCAAACTTGAAGAACATGTTTTGGGTCTTGAGATTGAGCAAGAATTGGAGGTTCAAAGTTGATGGATTTAATTATGTAGTGATAGAGGCTCAAGATCTGAAGTTTGGGAGGATTTCAAGTTGATTTGAAGAGTCTACCATTGTTGAGTTTGAAGGTGTGAAGAACAGGTTGGTGGGTCTTGAAAAATAGGTTGAAATTAGAGCTTCAAACATATTGAGCTTTGTTATTCTAGTGAAGAAGGACTAGAATCTAAAATTTGGGAGCATTACATGTTGAATTGAAGGACCTTCAATCTTTGAAGTACACCAAAGTGGGTTTAGTGATTTGAAGGTCAATTGATTCTGATTTGGAGTGGGCTTTGTTCTCCTTCTTAAGAGGAGCTAAGATCTCAGATTTGAAGCAAATTCGAGTTGGAATTGCGGTACATTGGAAATTGCATGTTCTTGTGTTCTTGAACAATGTTCATATCTTCATAAGGAAGAAGACACCCAAAAGAGGCCTTTGATCTAAAAAATTCAAGTCCAAAGTGGAAAAGTGTTCTTTTGTCAAAAGAGGTAATTATTAAGTGAGGTGGGCCCAAAGATCTCCCAAGTTCAGGAAATATTATTTTTGGTCCAGATTTGTGAAAATAATCACTTCTGTCCAGATTTTGCAAAACTTCCACTATTGAAAATCTGATTTTTGCAAGGATTTCAATATTAACCACTTTTTCTCATTAGCTAATTTTCAGTCCATTTAAAATAAAGCCTTCTCCATATTAATTTTTGTCTTGTCTTGCTAGTTTTAACTTGAGTATTTAGTCCATACTTAATTTTTAACTAGTTTTGAGTCCGAATTTCATTTTCTACCAATTCTTTTCATGCTTTTTTCTTTTGTTTTATCATGAATTGTTTGACTCTTTTCAGTTTTCTTTGATCATCCGTTCTTGGTGTCACATAACTTCCACTCCGAACTGATGCTTGGGTACACTAGGAAACGGTTTGAGATTGTAGGTTCTTGACGAGTTTAATGATAATCTATTTAGGGAGAAAAAGGCAAAAGTGGTGAGAACATTCGACTGGTGCTAGCCATACACAAACAAGCGAAAACACGAGCATTGGTGAGGAGCTCTTATTACTAACCTTTTTGCTCGTTTTGTAGGTACAAGAAGAGGAAATCCAATGTATCAAGGGAGGATTGATCCAAAGAGGCGAATTATTGAAACAAAGGTGAATGTTTGGGATTATGCAGGATTCTCTCTTGTGCTTGACAATGATTGTTACACAAATTTCATCACGCCTCATTGCGGTTGAATGGTTGAGGATACCTTGTGTAATGAGTGGGGATCCTTATTATGATGAGGGAGGGTATTGAGTTGATATGAGAGTGAAGGTATTCATTACACATGGTGAGTACCAAGAGGAGGTTTGATGTGATGTGCTTCCCATGGATACTTGTCACATATGTTTGAAATATCCTTGGTTCCAAGAACATAGGATTCCATATGAGCAAGAATGGTACAAGTATGTAGTGGACAAGAAAGGGAGATTTTTCTTTCCACCTATACCCCTTAAAGAAGATGCAAGTGCAAGTGAACCACCTCCTAGAGTGAGACATCTTGATCTTTCATATTTAAAAAGGTTCAAGCAAAGAATTGATTCAATTACAAGAGATCTCCAACAAATAGAGGCTCAGTGATTGACCAAGGAGCAATCAAAACAAGACGAAAGGGCCACCCCAAGTGAAGCTAAATAGATGATTGAAATGAAGGGTCACCCTAACCCTTCAAAAGGAATCTTGGGAGCTCATCCCTCTTCTAAAGAACATGAGAGATACAAAATTGAGAGGAGTAACGGAGAGCCATGTGACAACTCTAGAGTGGAAAAATGAGAGGAAGTGTGGAGTGACGTGATGGAGTTGTCACAACTTCTTTCTAACAATTCTAACCTTTTTATCTCTTCTAGTTTTCTTGGTCCCTTTGTAGGTACTCATGAGAATGGATGCTCGAAAGAATCCCAAGTTTCTTTAGGAAGTGAAGTAACCCAAACCTCTTCAAAAGAGGAAAGACAATGCAAGGCACTTGATCAAGGTAACGAGGGTTATGTACATGAGCTACAAGGTAACAAAGCAAACCTTTTTACTCTATTGAAATTGGAAGAACATGTTGTGACTAATATCCAATTCAGTAAGGATGAAGTTTTGTCTTGTGTAAAGCATAGTGACTCTTTGCTATATAATGATGATGTCCTTGTTGACAGTGTTCACACTCTAATTGATCCTTTTGATGACCGAATTGATTCTTCTTGCAAGATAAATTTGTATCCACCTAGTGTGTACACTTGTGATTCTACACTAGTTGACTTTATTTGTGGTAATCATATGAGTAAATCTTGTGAGCTTGACATGCTACCCTCTAGTATTGATCAACTTGATTGTAATGTTAATCCACTATTCGATGAATCTTGTGATGCACTTTATGAACCTTAGATTAGTGATGATATTGATAAAGTTGGTCATTTGAATGAGTATAACACACCACCCACATTTGACACCTATGAAGATGAGTCCATTGGTATTACCTTGTTGACATTTGATAAGACTCAAGGTTATGATACTGTTATGTTCCATGTCTCTAATCATGATATTGATCCTTTGGAGAGTGACATTACATGCCTTCACTCACCAACTTTAGTTGATTACTCTTTCCTTAAGGATAATGTGTTGTTTGATATTGACATGATTGTTGATGATGATGTACATGGTTATATGTCTTGTGATGTGGTATATGAGCCACGTTTAGGGGTTACAAAATATATGGGAACCCATTATGGGATGATGATGCCCTTTCTTATGATGAAGTTAAGCCTTAGGGGATGATAATCTACTTGCAGGGAAGGAGTGTCTTGAAAAGAAAGGTGAAACTTATATAAATTGCTACCTCTTCTCTATGTGTCCAGAATCTTAGTAGCATGCTTAATCTTGTTCTTGAACCTAATAGTGAGGTTACATTGGAGGACATTATAGATGAAGAAGTTGTTTTGTTTGACACCTTTCTTTACAATCTATTTGCATATGATGACACTCATGTTTGTGTTAGCGGTGCCTCTTATGTTTGGAGGGGTGTTATTGGAGTATATCATTATCTTCTTGACACGTGTGATGTTAAACTTATTGACCCCTCTGCCTTCTTCCCATTTCATGATATTTGGAGTAGTCATAATCTTGGTTTTTCTTGTGGTAGATTGTTCTTCCTAAGAATTGTTGATACATGGTTATACCACAAGTTTGTGCCTCCTTGGCGTGTTGGTTGTTGTGTTTATTCTTACACTAACCTTCATGCTTTGACATCCTTTTTTTTTTTGTATTTCCTTCTTATGGTCGTGCAAGATTCGGATTCAAGGTTGAATCCTTTTTAAGAAGGGGAGAATGATCATATCCTAGGAGGCTCAAGGATTATTATGAGAGCTAAGATTTGTGATGGAGCTCGGCCTCAAATCAATGACGGACCATAGAGCATTTGCACCATATTTAAGGAGCTTCAAGGGGTCTCAAGTGTGTATCTTCAAGCTGCACACTTATTGATGATAGAAGGTGCTCTTTGAAGGCCATTAGAGACCATGTGTGAGGATGGTCAAGTTATGGGAGATAGCATAGAAGACTTTGAAGACCATCGAGTACTGGCGGATCAAACTATGGGAGATAGAATGGATGATACGAGTCGATTTAGGCTATGTGTGCAAAGAGAGGGTGGTTATTGATGCAAAAAGAATATTATTTGAAGCCAAGCCATCATTCCTTTGGAAGAATACCAAACAAGGTCCTTACTTCATTAACAGTATAATTGTAATAGCTTGGTAGTCTTCTTATCTCAAGTAGTATAAATACTTCCTTTATTATTTCATTATGTTGTTTTTGAGAGTTGATGAATATTGATAGAGAGTGATTCTCTAATATCTAAAGTCAGGGTAGTACTCCTAGTGATAGTAGGATTAGCCTTAATCTCTTCAATTGAACCTCTTTTGAATCTATCCAAGTTGGTAATTCAAGCATGAGTTCAAGTCTCTTCTCCCTTGGTTTGTGATTAATTACTAGATTTCAATCCTTTCTTTTTTCTATTCTCGCCTATATTTCTCCTATCCAATCTATCTTACTTTGTGTTGTTTAATTCCGCGTTTATCCTAATTTGAACCATATCACTCTCGCTTCTTGGATTCCCATCAAGTAGATGCATATCCCTCAAATTGAGTAAGGGAATATTTTAATTTCAAGGCATCCGAAATATTGTTGGTGAGGAAGATCCTCACTTTGGAACTTTCATTCTAGGAACTCTTCCGGATCACTTCCTCCTTTGACTTAGGAAGTTCCACTTGGATCATATGTAAATTGCATGAAATGATCACCTACATCTTCCCGACTTTGCTATCTTGCTCGGTCATCATGACCTTGCTGATTTGCCCGGTCATCTTGACCTTGCCATCTACCCCATTCATCAAAGGGTCTACCTCCTCGCCCACTTCGTCCCCTATTAGCATCATTCTGTGTCTCCCTCCAACATGTGGTCCTCCCACCACCTTTCATTCTTCTCAACTCCTTCGTAAGGACGATTTTGGTAATGTTATGGAAATGGATTTGGGATGAACATTTTGTAGTGTTGGTGCATATAGGTTCATTTGGGGATTGTTGGGTTTGGTGTTCATTTGGGGGTTGTTGTGTTGGGTGGCTCTCGGGGACACTTATGGTAGATGTCCATCTTGATAGGGTGGATAGAATTGTGGTTGGGTGTGGGAATTGGTTCGCCCCTCTTGACTCGAGGCTTCAACATTTGGGTGAGTAGAAGGGGGAATTGAGGTTGATGGGATGTGACTAGTATGGGGATAGCACATGGCTTGAAATTGTCCCGAGGTTATAGTGGGTGATGTTTTGGAGTTTCGACTTGATTCATTTCCAACATTCGCATCTCTACCAACCGATTGGGGAGTGACCAACCTACTCATTTTCTCCATACTATCCATCCTAGTACCCATAGTTTTAATCCTTGAACTCATAGTCCTCATTTCCAAGTTTATTTTCGCCAATTCCCTAGCTATAAACGCCATTGGGTCCTCCCCTTCTTGGGGTTGTCCTTCAGTGGTTGCCATAGTACCTACAAAATGCAACAAACAAGTTAGAAGTAAAAGTTCTCACGTCACTCTTTATGCCTACTCACTCCTCACGTCACTCAAGTGCTCTTGCAGGGTTGTAATGAATCTACGTTCGATCAATCACACAAGTTTTCTTAGCCTAGTGAAGGAATAGATTCTTGTTAGATAGAAAGACGTACGACTCAAAATCTAACGGACGGAGTCAAAGAAGTTAAACGAAATTAAATGAAAAAACATAGAAGAATTAGCACGAAATGAAAAATGGGACTCAAGAACTAATTAACAATCAAATAGGTAACTACTTGATGTTAAATAGTATGGAGAATCAAAGAAGTTAAAAGGAATGGATTTGAAATCGGAAAAGATCACAAAACATGAAAAAGTGTGATCCGCTAGACCTGTGCAAGGTCTGCGGTTTGCAGATGCTTCTTGCATGGCCTTCTGTGATTCGCAGATGCTACTCAAGGTTCGGCAAACTTACTGTCAGTGTTTGCGATTGACCTGCGAACCGCATATTGTCTGCAACTGCACTTGTGGTTCGCAAATGCTGCTTCACTGCCAAATCACTAATGACATAATTTTTGTCCATGGATCCGTTTGATTGACCATTTTTTCATTATTCCTTGTACTTTTAACGAATTGGACCCACATGAATAAGAGTTTGGATATTTTTGGGCCCAAAAACACTTTTCCAAAAATTTCCTTAGGGTTTTTGGATCAAACACCACTTTCTTTAGTCTTCTTCATTAGAAGAACTTGATGAACAATAAAGAACAATGAAGAAATTCCAACTAGTACAAATCAACTCCAATTTAGCTCAGATTTCAGATCTAGATTTCTCTCAATGAGGAGAACACAACCCAATGGTTTTTTGAATCAATTGGACACTAATTTACTAAGACCCAACTGGAGTTCTTCAAAACCTTCAATGCTTAACAATGGTATATGCTTGCAAACAACTCCAAATCACTTGAATTTTGGATATGTGATAGATTCAACCTCTAGGAACTCAAATCTATCAGCAACCACACTTAATTCAAACAACAACTCAATTTTTGGGAATTTTCAGATTTTTGTGATTTTCTAAATAAGAATAACCTAGGATTGAGAATTGTAGAAACAAATCACTAGGATAAGCTCTGATACTAAATGATACGATTTCTAAAAAGCGAAACTCTAAGAAATCGAATCGAATGTGGAAATTAAAAGGATAGAAGATTAAAAACACCTAATCTGTGAAGGTTTGAGTGATTCCACTAGTGAGCAATACTCAAGTGTGAATCACAATTAAGATCCAAAACAACCAAGCAATTATACTAAATTAAGTTAAGAACTAGAATTAGGGACTATCACTACAATATTAATTCTCTCAAGGATTTGTCATCATCAAAACAAGTTAAGGGTAAAATGAGGCTAAGTATCTTATTTATACCCTTACTTAATACAAACTTGGCCCAAAAGTGACCAAGCCCTCAACATTGCACGAAATATCCGAAATAAGCTAAAGTCACCCGTTAGCACCATAAGTGAATCTCAAATAGTGTCACAGAGCATGCTTTGTGGTTGACAACTCAATCGTAGACTGTGAGAACTCGGCTTTCAGGTTGTTCTTCCTCCAACATCATCTTCTAAATGTTGTATAATTGTGTCTGCATCCCTTTAAGTTCCTCCAAGGTTCCTTTGTGCCTGAACATTGCTTGAATCGCTTGGAGTTCCTTGGCTTGACTCAGAGTAAAGGATCTTGATCTTGAAGTGATCCCCAATATCATATCACTAAACTATATGAAAGTTTAGACCTCAATGAATAAATCAAATCAAACATCAATCAAATGATAGAAGCAAGACACAAGAATTGAAATCAATAGGAAACCAAAGGTGTATCAAACCAAAGACCTCCTAAAGATTAATCAATTTAGTATTGGACAAGAAAGGAATTTCCTTTGTGTATGTGTGACTCAAAAAGTATAGTACTCGATCCCATTACATGTATCGAGGACAATCAAAAAAGTCGGCATTTCCAAGTGAGATAACTCATGTGCGAATCATGAACAAGTTCAATAGACAACCAAGGAATCCACCCTAGTTTTGCTATCACTCTAATTACCTAACACTAATGTAGCTATCACTAAGATAACACTACAAAGTAGCTACCAAGAGAATTAATCTCAATTTATCAATCATCAAAAGTCTCATTTTAAGCCTTGAGAACTACCCTTTATAGTATTAGGCTTTATTACAAACTAGGCCCAAAAGTGACCTTAGTCTCAAATTGCAAAAGTAACCACAAGTGCCCATCTTCCAGCTTGTAGTCATCATCTGTGAATCACACAGAGTGCCGCATACATGACCTGCGAAATGTAGGTTGTGTTGCACACTGTAACAACTTCAATCTCAAGCTCTTATTCACTCCAAGTGATCATCCAAATGTCGTATGCTCCTGTATATGGGCCCTCAAGGGCTTTCAAAGCATCTTTATGCATCAACATATCTTGTAAATCTTGGATTTCCTTGACTCATTCTCATATGAAGGCTTTTGAGGGATTTGTGCTCCCCGATATCATATCATCCTCCCTTTCTTGAAAAGGATTCATCCTCAAATCCATACCTTGCAAAACATAGAAGATAATGAGTACATATCCTCTCACAAAACAATCAAGGTAATCATCATAAGACAAATGATAATACCTAAAGTAAGTATAGCATGCAAAGAACACACTAAATGGATCACTCTTATGATATAACCAAGCATCATAAGGATCTATAAAGACTATGTATCCAAATAATGCCCAAGACAATTGGCTATTCAAGACATGTTGACCAAAGGGTAAATTAAGGAACCCGATGCATTTAGGAAAATAAACATGCAAGTTCTCATTGGTCCTATCAATCAAGAAGCACATATCTCCCCTTAAGTCAAGAAACAAGTGATCTTCCTCATGGCTAAGTGCAACATCACAAACAAAACAAACCCAAGTCAAGAGTTTAATCATTACACTAGCCCACCTCAATGAAGGATCCACTATCAAGTCAACACCGGGGTCAAATACAAAGGTATCCCCCACATTATTTTTCTCACATTCCCCATGGAATCCCAACATGAACTCAAGTAATAACACTAGGACATAATCACATGAATGATTATAAGTTCTACTACTATACTCATCAAACAAGGAGGTTACCTCCATGGCTTTAGAAAGCCCATGAATAAGCATGATCCATGAGTACATACCATCCGTGAAGGAAGTACAAAATGTGATGTCATGCCAAGTTGTTGTCTAAAGAGGTTCCCTCGAATGGTTCTCCTCTTCGTGACTCCTCCTTTGATGGAACTTCACAAACAAGTTAGTCAAATAATCAAGTTCATCAAGAGAGAGTGTTGTACCTTTAATCTCATCGATCCTATGTGAAGCTTTGAGTAGCATCTCCTCACCTTTTGGGTTAGAAAATCTAGCATAGTCCCTCCAAAGTGTATGCTCTTTTTCTTTCATGTCACTCCCCTTCTTTAAAGAGCAATCTTCACTTACGCAAGCCTTTTTCAAATGCGACGTAGGTCCATCAAGTGGGCCACAAACCCTCAAGAAGGACTTTCAATCGTCGGGGAGGGCGTCAACAACCTCACCCATCCCATGCTTGTCATCATGACTAAGCATCAACTCACAATCTCTCAAGAAGGAAATTCCTTCATTAGAAAGAAAATCATCCTCCCATAGTGGGTCTCTAAACACTTTATAGCCTCCAAAAATGGCTATATTTTTAACATTACAATACATACCACCATGCACTTCACCTTCAATTGTCATGTCATTATCAATTAAGACAATATCCTTAAAGAGAGAATAATCAATGGACGATGAGGATTCTAACCTTGTAAGTTCACTCTCATAAAGGCAATTGCCATTTGTCAAAGTAATTTCCTTTTCATGGCTATTTATATGATCAATCATACCTACATCATCACTAAGTTGAGGTTCATTGAGCACATCACCAATTTCCTCAGTTAGTGAACTATCATAGCAAACAAATTAATCATCACAAGTACCTACACTAGTTGGAAATGAATCGGTCTTGCTAGAAGAATTAATTCGGTGATAGCTAGGATCAACTAGTGTGTGAGCTATCGTATCACATGAGAACATACTAACATGCAAATCACAAGTGTCAATATTATGTGGACATAAATTGATCTCACAAGTAGAATCAATTTGGTCATCAATAGGATCAACTAGTTTGGAATCACCCATTTCAACAACATTGTCAATAATCTTTAAAGAACTAAGCTCATCATATGGTAAAGATTCATTAAGTTCAACTAAGGACAAGTTATCATTCACACTCAATTAACAACATAAATATTCACATTAGTTGGAGTGTTGAGATGATACGATTCGACCTGGGATAAATGCGAAATTAAACAACACAAAGTAAGATAGTTTGACAGAAGAATTGGAGATGAGAATAAAAGAAACAAAGTAAAGAACCTGAAAGACCAGTTCCATCACTTCCAAGCAAGATTCTAACTGAAGGTGCACATTCTGCAATTGTATTGGTGGTTTTTACCATTTTTTAATCTATACATTTAACAGCTAAGCATATGTCTCCCCTTTTTATCTACTACTGTTTATTATGTGAGGTTTTGGGGAATGTTAATATTTTCCCCTCCTTGAACCACTTCTTTAATATCTCCAGAATCTCAAAGGGTATCAAGTAATACTGCTGTGTGTTTCTCAAAAAATTATTACTGTGTGTGGTTCGTTCTTTGATGTTGGTTATCTACCAACAAAGTGCTCCACTTTCGTGCATTTTAGCTATGTATTTATTTAAATATAATGTTAGTCAACTCTAAATGGCGTATACAAACTTTAACAACAAAATGTTCAAGTCAAATGGGATTATCTAAGTTGAGATGAAGGAATATCTACCATGATTGTACAGACCAGTTTTACTTATGTTCAAGTAGCATCCTGAGTAGGCATGGCTACTGTGACGAGCAGTTTCTTGAAGAACGAATTCGATCCTATAGTCGTCTTCTTTGTTCGGAAAATGCATTGCAGCTTCAAGTTTGTTTGATATGAACTACTAGTGTTTGTATATGCTGGCTGTGTGGTGCAAATTTCAGGATGTACATGACATTGACAGAATAATAGATTTCATTAGCACTCTACAGGAATATGACCTACTGAACAGGATCATCCCTCTTGTTTTTTTAGTGTAGGGGATATCTCACTTTTGTACAGTCCAATCACCTTCTTGGTGTTTGGCTTAATTCCACTTATAAGATCCAAATGTTGATTTTTGTTGCTTCCTGACTATTTCTGTAGAATATTTATCTCTCCTAACTTTATACGGATAAGTTCATGGTTTTTTATCACAGGTCAAGTTGGTGCAACAGAGGCAGAGCCAAAATTCAACCCTTTTACTGGTTCAGCAAGACGTTTGGATGGGAAACCTCTGCAACAGCAACCTCCACCGGTTTCCACATCTGGGTCTAAAGACAAGCGACCTGATATGGCAAATGCTACTGGACAGGCAGCTGCCGGTTCTAGTTCTCAAAGCTCCAACCGTCAGACACAGGGGAAGCTTGTGTTTGGATCAAATGCAAATCGGAATCCAGATAAACAGAAGGTTTCTCTTTCTCCACTTACGTACATTTCATCATTACGTTTTTATCTGTTCCTGATGATTGCCAAAGTACTATCTGCTGATCAAGTGGCGACATATTAATAATCTTCTGTATCTGCAGCAACCGGTGAAGGAGAAACCTCAAAAGAAAGAGGAGCCTAGGTTTCAAGCTTTCAGTGGGAAAAAGTACTCCTTGAGGGGTTAAATGTAAATATATTCATGTTATTTATCCTCTGCTTTTACAGCATATCTTCTCAGTCAAAATGCATGAACTATGTGAATCTTGTGTAATTGATCGACTTAGTTTTTGTTCCAAAGGCGACTGATATACAATTTCCGGCAAATTCCAAAGTTCCGGGCTTTTGATCACTCAGATATTTTCTTACAAGTGTTTATATTTGGCAAAGATGAACAATTGTTTCTCAGGGATTTAGCCTTGTGCTTCATAATGATCTTAATGAGTTGGAAGTCCCAAGTTCAATTCCAAAACTTATATTTGCATCGTGAAAAGATGGATGCTGTAGATATTAGCATTTTATCTTATTTTCCTTGTGAGGGGACTAGGTGTAGGGGGAAATTGTAAGTCCATAAAATGATTTACTGCTTGTTGGCTTGAAAACTTTTCTTTTGCCTCTTTTACAAATCTTGATTATTTCTCCTTATCGGATACCCAAGTTTCCATTGTCAAAGAAAAATTAACCAAGACATCGTCAACAACCAGAAGATAGTGCTCTCTTCTCTCTTTGAACTCACCGATTTGTGTGTGCCTTTGTCAACTATTCGTCAGCCTTTCAAGGTGCTAGCCTTTATAGAAAGATCTAGCTTAAATATCACTTGTTAGAATCGGGTTATTCCTTTGTACTCTAAGAATCTGATTCTATAGAGTAACTATGCAAGAAGATAATGCAGTGGAAATAAATAAATCAATATAAGATTTTTTTACGTGAAAAACTCTTTGTTCAATAGTATGAAAAAATATGACCTATCTCATATAGGACTTTTCCCAAACACTTCACATAATCAAGAGCCGAATAAAATCTACCATAACCTAAGGACTTGTTCCCTTTAACCGTTCGTCTATGATCCTAGCAATTATTTTGCCAACAAGCACTTATTAGACGATACTCGCAAAGTTAAATAAATGGAACCACGATGAACCTAACTATTACAAAGAACTAAAGATAAATCTTGATACACTCGTTTCTCTCTAGTTGGTTCTGCTAGAGACTGGTGTTGAATGTGCTCACTTGATGCCTCATGTTGGAATTTTGATTATGATTGTGGTTAAGCTCCAAAGTTTGTTTGTGTTGTGTATATATAGAAGTAGTTGCCCCCATTGAATTGTTGAAGTCAACCAAGTTTTGATTTCATTAATTGTACCCCAAAATCAAACCTTACTTGACAAGGATCTTCCTTCTTTTCTTGTATGTGCGTCGGCTTCCTCTTTCCTACTTTAATGCTAATACCATGTTTATCAACTTATGATACTTATAAAAATATTACCATAACTTAAATCCAACCTTTCATCGAATAAGAGTCCATTAATAACCCATCTTCTCTATGTCGGCATGAAATAGTTTTTAGTCTCCAATTGTGTAATTTAAGGATCAGTTTCTGTGAGCGGTTCCTTTATTGATATGACTGCTTCACTGAATTCTTTTGGAGATCTGCTTGGACGTCTGGTTCTTCGAATGCTTTCCTTATATCTCCCTTGATTGTCATTGGGTACATTATTTTTCAAATCATTTGAACTTCAATGTCAGCTCATAATCTATCATTAAGCCAACAACTCTCGATAATTTACTCCTTTTTTAATGATGACAAACACATAGCAGCTTCATATGTCTTCAAGTGCCATTTGATCAGCTTCTCTCAATCTTCTTCAGCTCTAGATCAAATTTTCCCCCTGGGTTGTGCTTCTATGTTGACAATCTTCCCCCTCAGAACCAACTCCATGTTGTTTAAACATTACAACTTCGTGTTGATACAACTAAGGCTCACCACACGAGGTTTGTAAGCTCGTAGTAGTTCACCCTCAAACACAGCGAAGTTTCTAAGCTCACTAAGCCGGATGCTATGACTTTACCTTCCATTCATTCCAGCATGCTTGATGGCTAGGTTGCAAGCAAGTATGATGGCCAACTTAATCTGCTAGAGACTAACCTTTCACTCATTGCAACCCTATAGGCGGCTAGGTTGTGTGGAACTTGTAAAATAATGTGTCCTAGTGATATGTGTAAGGACCAAGTTCTTGCCTCAGGACGCTATTTATATTTTGTTTTCTCGTTTCGGTGCCTTCTAATAGGACTGAGTTCTTTTATAAGTAAGAACCAGTTCCTTTACATTGAGTGTCTTCTAATACGGCTATTCTTTTATAAGTAAGAAACATTTTTTACATTGAGTGTCTTCTAATACAGCTATTCTTTTATAAGTAAGAAACATTTTTTTTACATTGAGTGTCTAATTGGCAACTGGATATGTGTGCAGGTTTCAATTTATAACATTGGACCATCTTCAATCTTAATGTGGTCAATATATTATTTGTGCTTGATAGCTGATGTTGACTCATGATCTATATGATTGAATCTTCCCCCTTTTAACATCATCAAAGAGTAAGTGAACCAATAGATCCAGTGTATTCGTAAATATCAAAACTCATGGTCACTCGGGCTGCATTATCATGAACATGTACAAGAGCTCTAACAACATAATCTAATTAAAATATTTGGAGGAATATTCAAATGCACCACTTTAAGTCATAAGACCCAAACCTTGGCTATACAACTTTAGAATGGACTAATATGATACAATATTTGTCATCATAAAAGGCTAAGTTGTTTTATGCTAAGGTCCTATGGAAATTACCATCAGCTGGGATAACGAAATGTAATATAGATGGAGATGACAAAGAGAACCCAAGTAGAAGCTCATATTCTTTTTGTATCAGAAATCAGCATGGAGATCTCATATATGCACAGGCAGAGGAAATACAAATGACAACAAGCATGGAAGTAGAAAACTATTTTTCCAATACAAGGCCCTGGCAACCCCTACTTGTAATGCATAACATGAAAATAATCAAACTAATACCTCAGATGAAATAGGGATCACAAATAACTGATACTAATGAAATCCTAATGAGCAACTCCATCGTTCTGAAACTCAATATCTGCACAATGAAGTGCCTGATCCGAGAAAAAAGGGACGCAAACACATTTGAATTGCACTGTATGTAAAGAAACTGAGAGAATAAGCAGGCATATTAAATAATATGGATTGGAACTGAAATAAAATTGTATCCTGGACACGAACATGATCAAATTTATAATATGAGTAAAAACATTTTTAAGTACATATGCGTATATGTGTCTTGTTAGAGATCTATAGTATAACCAACAACATGGAATCACCACGTAGGTACGTGGAGTCGGTTCCTCGCCCAACCAGCAGAGCAGCAGCCCCACCCCCCCACTTTTCCGAAAGGTACGAGACATAAGCATGGCATGAAAGGATTCAATTATATGAATGAATGAGTCATCCTAATCTATACGGATCGTCCCTAACACTACATTGGAATATATAGTATCAGGCTGTCTGAGCCTTCTCGGTAAACCTATACTACTTCCAAAACATGAACATGAATAATAGTGGCATCTACGCCCATGGTTTGTATAAAATAACTTGTAAGTGTGACTTATAGACATAATTCATAAACATGGTTTGTAAACATAATTAATGAGTATAATATAGCATGAATATAAGTATATAGTATATAACTTGTATGAAAAAAAAGGAAAGCATGCATATTTTCATGAAAAAAGCATAATAGTTCATATATTGCATTTAATAACCCATGGACTGCAAAGCATGGGTATTCATGGATTACGATGACAGTTCCAATAACCAAAATGGAATATCAAAAATATTATAATGAATTATTAATAACAACATGGTATGTCATCGTACATGTAACTTATATCATGGTACATGTAGAAACCCTCTTTCACGTTTCATGGATGGAAAGTGGCGTGGGGAAGAACAATGATGTTCTCACATGTGGATAGAGTCCGTATAACCTCTAGTGTAAAACAGGAATCACTAAACTGAAAGCGGATTTTAACTTCATACTCCTCATCTTGGTTTTCTATACTCCTGAATCATGAACACTGCCTAGTTTGAAGGTACGAGGTGTTACAGTATCTCCCCTTTGGGATCATTCGTCCTCGGATGATGGGTCATGATTAAGAATAAGACTGGATATCGCCTGAGTACATGAACGTGAAGAAACGTGACATAGATTAATGGAACTGAAATAACATGATTACATGAAAATATGAACATGGGGACATGAGACGTGAATTATGAATACATAAACGTGAAACATGAGACATGAATCATTTGTCATCGGATGATGGTCGTGGCGAACTGGGACTAACTATGCAATTATACAAAAATTTTGATAGAGTTTCCATTGTGGATAGGACTATCCCAACATTTCTCAAACACATGTCAGCTAAGCAGAGCATAACACAAGCCTCACAAGGCATTATAATACGCGTGAAATGACATAACAGGATAACTGAAATATGAACGTGGCTAACTTGAATACCGAACTGACATGAATACGTGAATACTAACTGTCATGAATTCTAATCTGATCTGAACACAAAGATATTGGAATGAGTGAATACATGAATATTATATATGGTATTTGAGAAAGAATTCATAGGCATGAATGACATGAGTACTGGAACATGAGCATGAACATAACATGATTGCATGGATGTGAGGAGCATAAATATGGAGCATGAATACTAGCTGATGTGGATAAATGAGTGTTGAACTGGCATGAGATGTAAATATGTGAAAATATTGATATCATAACATAAGATCTATATGCAGAACATGAACATTACAACAGGAGATCTGAATGCTGAGCGGAGATGGAAACTGAACACTTAGAGACTTGATCATAGATGTTCGTATGCCACCACGGTAGACATGTGAGATAAGACTATGACTTAGACCTTGAATAAAAGCGCAACTCAGTGTGAATGAGACAGACACGAGTCATAGAATAGGAATAGGATCCTAACACATAGCATGAAGATCGAGCATAGGCATGACTTAAATACGTCAAATCTGAGTATAATACTTCTGAAATAAGTACCACGAGGTACATGAAGGGAACTCCTTTATAGGTTGGAACTACATTATTTTAGACCTTATCTTGTTCGCTCTGAAACATAGATGCGTATACCTTAAATTATCTTGCTTTTCGTTCATCAACTCCGTTATTGTGAACAGATCATAAATGATTGAGAGGAAAAGAATCATAGATACGAATCATGTGAGACACTTCATTTTGGAGTATAGGCATGACATGGGTACATTGAACATGAAGGACGTAACATAGAACATGCGGACATGGAAATGTGATTAATATGGCATAAAATGTGAATACGCGAATAGCATGACATTTGCATGGGTACACCGAAGCTACATACCCTGGTGTTTGGACACGAGTTCATGAGTATTAAAGTAAGAATAAGACATAAGTATGACTTGCATAGAGTACGATTGTAGGCTTCACTCTTGGGTACTCAGGGACGTAGGGCGTAAATAAAGCATTACCTTTAGAACTTAGATATACTAAAAGAATGGGACATGGTTCAGCATAACTTACTCTTATCACTAAAAGTCATCACCATCTTCATAGAATAAACCTCATGAAAAAAAAGAATCATATGCATGAATACTTCATTCTTCGAGCACCTAAAACATGAGTAGAAGGTCACTTTGAACATAAACAAGACATAGGTACTTAGTCAAAGAAACTGGCATCCTTTGTGCCAACTTACGAGATAGTTCCAAAAATTTCATTGAAGAGGAAGCTCCGCATTATCCCAACATCTCCTTTACTCATAACCTACCCTCATAATGGATTATTGTCATCATGATCGTAAAATATTAGCTAGAGGAATATAAGCACGAGTTACATAGAATCGTGGGTAGGACATCCATCTCGACTTACTTTCATCACTGCCTATCGACATCATTGTTATGATATTACTATAAGTAGATGCTTGAAGAAGCGGATCATGGGCACGAGTACGTGAAAACATAGATAGCATAACATTGGAGTCAAAACAAGACATTTACCTTAGGCATTCTCCTCTTATCCAAGGAATATGTATGCATTACATAGGATCTTTTTATTTTTTAAACTCTTACATTACCTTCTCCTCGATCATTAACAAAATCAACATCATATCCGTAAATCACTTAGAAGCTAGAAAATAGACATGGGTATAAAAGCACAATAGATACATGGGACATGAATACGATTTTTAACTATGGACATGTTCACAACCTGATGTACGAAACATGAAAGAATATTTCTTTTGCATAGCTTACTATCGTATAGAGTCTTAATTCTTGAATCTTAAACGTGGAGTGTAAATCTCTAACATGGGCATGATATAGGTACATAAGAGTAGAGTACGTCTGGGCATGAGTACCACATAGTACGTGAATTACTCTGGAATTGAAAATGTAACATCATTTCAAACTTTTTCTTTCTCACTCTGAAACTTGCTCTCAAGACATCTTTAATCATTTTCACGCAGATTTACCCAATACTTGATCTTAACAGGCATGACAAAGATGAATTCTCCACATATACCTTACCTTAGTTACATGAAATCGTGATTCTCTGTCATAATCTTCTTGACGCCTATCGACTTATGAAACACATAATCTATATCAGCACCTTATCGTACAATCTCCCCTTAGTTCAAAAGATGACATTTAAAGCATGTGGATCTCTTAAGTTTAGCGATGAGTGGTCATCTAATCATTCTGCTGATTTTTCTCTTAATCTTGTACTATCTCTAAGACTATCATCATGAAACTTGTCTTTTATTTCCTTTCCTACCATCTCTATTACCCATCAAAATAATATTCATATGGCAACTTGGTAACACCATGCCCTCTAATTCGACCTAATCCACTTAGACAAATTCAAACTTTGTTAAGAGACTCGACATCATCTAATTCTATCTTCTGGTCAAACATTACCTTCTTTTAGCCATATACACAGTCACACTAAATTATGCCTACTTCCTTGAAGGGAAAAATTAAAATACTCTACTCTGAACTTTTAATCATATGATAACCACAGAAGACACAGTAGATCTAAGGGCACATCATTTCACACATATGAAGAAGGAAAAATTATCGGCATACCTATGATGACATGTGGCGACGCCTCTAAATCTTAGCGACCTACCATATCATGATAATGTGTTTAACCCAAATTTAATCCATACACTTCACCTCGAGGCATGCTGGTGAACGAGTGCTACAGGCTGCGAAAGGTGCTGCTGAATTGGCTGTAGTTGGTCAGGTGGGATGAACTACATTGCCACCTCTGTTGGCACTATTATACCTGGACGAAGGGCACTCTATCTTCATGTGGCCTTAGATACCACAATTATAACACACATCCATACCCATGTGACATTCCCCAACATGTCTTTTGCTACATTTTCGGCAAGGAGGATGTTACTGAAACTCAGAACCCATACGGTTATTAAAGTGGGGTTTCCTTTTGTAGATGTCCCAATATTTTACAAACAAAGCATTCATGGGAGTCCTTGTGACAAGGAGTTGAATGCTAATTTCCACGACCTAACTTGGGGCACTTAGTCTGCTTGTGGGCCTCTTATCACAATGGTAGCATATCTCGAGTCTCATGTAGTATTCCCCTAAGTTGCGCTTCCCACATGTAGGGAAAATTGTTGATATAAGAGACTCTCTAATGTCTTTTTATTGTACAAGAAACTCTATTAGGAGTCAGGGTTAGAGTTACATTATTAGGAGGGTGAATAAGAGCATATTCCCTCGAAACAAGAGCTTTAAATGCACCAAGGGCTCGGTCCATCCTCCCCATGAGTTCTTATGCAACTTGCTCCATTCCTGACGACTCCATCTGAAAGAAACACATCGATACGGATTAGCTCTACATCTCATTCTTCCTTTAGAGACGAGGCGTATTTAGTAGAAAAAAACTATTTTTCCAATACAAGGCCCTGGCAACCCCTACTGTAATGCATAACATGAAAATAATCAAACTAATACCTCGGATGAAATAGGGATCACAAATAACTGATACTAATGAAATCCTAATGAGCAACTCCATCGTTCTGAAACTCAATATCTGCACAATGAAGTGCATGATCCGAGAAAAAAGGGACGCAAACACATTTGAATTGCACTGTATGTAAAGCAACTGAGAGAATAAGCAGGCATATTAAATAATATGGATTGGAACTGAAATAAAATTGTATGCTGGACACGAACATGATCAAATTTATAATATGAGTAAAAACATTTTTAAGTACATATGCGTATATGTGTCTTGTTAGAGATCTATAGTATAACCAACAACATGGAATCACCACGTAGGTACGTGGAGTCGGGTTCCTCGCCCAACCAGCAGAGCAGCCCCACACTTTTCCAGTGTACGAGACATAAGCATGGCATGAAAGGATTCAATTATATGAATGAGTCATCCTAATCTATACGGATCGTCCCTAACACTACATTGGAATATATAGTATCAGGTTATCTGAGCCTTCTCGGTAAACCTATACTACTTCCAAAATATGAACATGAATAATAGTGGCATCTACGCCCATGGTTTGTATAAAATAACTTGTAAGTGTGACTTATAGACATAATTCATAAACATGGTTTGTAAACATAATTAATGAGTATAATATAGCATGAATATAAGTATATAGTATAACTTGTATGAAAAAAAGGAAAAAAAGGAAAGCATATTTTCATGAAAAAAGCATAATAGTTCATATATTGCATTTAATAACCCATGGACTCGCAAAGCATGGGTATTCATGGATTACGACACAGTTCCAATAACCAAAATGGAATATCAAGAATATTATAATGAATTATTAATAGGAACACGGTATGTCATAGTACATGTAACTTAATCTCTTTTCTAATGATAAGATATCAAAAAAATAATTTATCTACCTAGGGGATTCATTTCCAGAGCCGCTTCCGGAACCTCCGACTTTGTCATCCTCCGACCGAGCCTCGGCTCCTGAAGCGACATGACTGGTTCATGGGATCGTCTGTACTGGAGTCGCACTAGGCGGTACAGAGACTCCCCCATTTGCATTGTTGGAAGCCACTATCACTACCTTCTAGAGATCGTTATCCTCTGGACTTGCCGCGAAAGGGTGACATTATATCTCTGTGTTTCGCTGCTTAGATTCTTACCGTCTCCTCCAAAGCTTAAATGTTACCCCGGACTTCACTGTTATCATAACCCTCCATGTCATCAGGGGTTCAGCTCCTCGCCGTCCACTAGGTGTACCCTTCTTCACATATGGGAGTTTCTTCACCCTCCCCATGCTGAGGTTCTCCAATCGAAGGCTCTTGGAGAGGGCCAAATGGTGCAGAAGTTTGATCATTGGCCTCACGTGCATCGTTGTTACCTAGACTGGCGTTGATCTGCTTATTAGCACAGTTGTTGGCTATAAATGAAATCAATTTCATGTGTAAAACAAATCTCAGCAAGTTAGCAAAAAATCAGTAGGTCAAAATAATATAATAATTGTCCAAGCTTCAAGGTGGGCACCAAACTGTTTACCCGTAAAACAATATAGTATAATTTACGGACACGCGAATTAAGATAATCAAATTAAATAAATAAAAAATATAATACTTCAATATGATAAGAAAGTAGAGTAATTGAGAATTGATCAATTAGATAAATAAACAAAAGTAGCCTGAGTTCTGGCGTGATGAGCTGACAAAGCTGCCGGAGAAGGCTTCTGAGTTGAACAATGCATTGATACAATGAAACATAAGATTGAACTCAAAATATAAGTATGATGTGTTGTATGTTTATCAGAATTCGAATGCCATCCTACTATAATGCTAGGACCTATTTATAGATAGGTTTCAGGGAACACGATATGTGAATCATGCCCTCATATATCTATTAATGGCTCATTATAATGACTGAGTATGGCTGACGAAAATCTCGGAATCTTCCGTAACGGCTGAACTTCAGCCCTTATCCTATCTGATCAAAACCTTATACTCGATTCATATTCTTTGGAACCATGAATCATGTGACCGTTGGCTCGAGATGCTCGATGACCAGGCGCATAAACTAGACCGGACCCTCTGCTAACTCATTTTTGACCTGTTCTTATTTCCATGCGTCACCACATGATTCTTCCACCTGTCCACTCCAAATTCCATCCCATACAGAATTCATGGAAACTAAATATTGCCTCAAAATTCACCCAGTTGATCTACATGGAAGCTAGGACACTCATAAATATGGAGAAGACCGGTGGATACTAGGAAAGATATTGAACAACATATCAAATGGAGTCTCGGCAATGATTCATCTTCCTTTTGGTGGGATAGTTGGTTAGGAGTGGGTAACATCATAATATAAAAATTACATTAGAGCAGGTGAGTTGTATTGTAGACGATGGAATTTGGAACATGACAAAACTTAAAGCGACTGTACTTGAATCCCTTGTCAAGAAGATCTCTAAATTTCACCTACTCATTGATTAGAAGATGGACAAATCTATCTAGAATCTAACAAAGTAGGAATCTTCACATGTAGATCTGGGAAGTAATGAAACATGGTAAAGGCCCTACATCCATTGTTGTTTGGATATGGCACAAAGCAATTCCCTTCAAAATGTCCTTTCTTATGATGAGACTTTTGAACAGAAGGTTACCTATAGATGATGTGATATCTGAGTTTGGTATCACTAGTCCTTGTATCTGTTCATTTTCAAAATACCCTCCATTGAAACCATAGAACATATATATTCTATGAGAATGATAGGGTCATTGCTACTTAAAAACTATTCACAAGTTCCTTGAGATTGGAAGAACTCAAGGTCTCAAGAAAAACCTAATGAACTGGTGGCTCAAAACAATCAAGTACATGCCATGATTTTTCAAGAGCTCCAACTATCATATGTTGGGACCTTTGGAAGAAAGAGGTGTACTTTCAAATATAGTGGTCAGAAGTTCACTGGGTTTAGACAATAAAGCATGTTTAAATTCAATATTATTAATTTTAAGAGCCCATTTCAACAATTCTCCCCACTTCAGTGTCACATCCTAGCTTCGGGAGGTGTGGCTGGCTCCCGGGGCCTGAACAGGCCAACCGTACCACCTGTGTAGCATAACCTAAACATATAACCGTTTGGGCCGATAAGGCCTCGGAATGACAATCACAACGGAAATCAGAGTGTAACAAAGTGACAAACTGAACAACGTACATATATATATATATATATATATATATATATATATATATATATATATATATATATATATATATATAAGGACGGCAAGGCCTTAGTCAACAACAACAAAAGGGCCGACAAGGCCAAATCAACAACTATACATCAATCACTAGTTTGCAAGCCTCTAGGAGTAGTAAAACATGCCATAAGGTCGAAACGGGCCCCGCCAAACCCAAAATAGATAGTAGCATAAATAGCATAGCCTACCAACTCTCTATACAGCAACTCCGGAAGAAGGGGAGTGGTACATCCCGTACTTCCGGGTCACAGTTTGAACCGCTATGCGTATGTAAAATCGCTAGGTGTGTATAAAAGTAGACCCGAGCCCCAGAAAATTTTGGTCATATCCAAGTATGTAAAATAAAGGGTTCGTCGTATAAGAATATGAAATCCCGAAATAATTTAGGACTTAGAAAGTGTGACGACGGGGAATTAGAGATAATGTTTTATATGTGTCCAAAGAGGCTATGGACTAGTGCTATATCACACGATCACGATAATGAGTATATGAGGTGTATTAAATCAATTATTGGATAAGTGATAAATGATACCTTCTCTTCCACGTGGAAACAAAGAATGCAGCAAAGTCATTACTCATTCTACATCTACCCATATAGTGCCACCTTTAGGATTAGTCATCATTCCAAGTGGTGTCCAAAAAGTATTAGACCACACCTTCCACTATAAAAGAATTACTTAAAGACAATTTGGGTATTAAATTAGTATATCTTGAAAATGCAGTAAAGAAAGTTCCATGAAATTTTGGTTGCTAATTCAAACGAAATAAGTTGGATAACGTGAAAACAAGGTTTTGTAACATGAAATTTTGGTTGCTAATTCAGTCGTCCTGACGTCCCTTTTGTCGGAAGACACTGTGTTTCATGCCCGCAGGTTCAGTTAAAGAAGGTGACGGTCACGTTAAGTTGATTGCGAATCCAACGAATTTTTGGAGCACTCCCCTTGTTCGGAGTGTTGGTCTAATTTTGGTACGGTACATTTTTGCTTGTATATGTGGGTATGGCGGGGCCCTATCCCGACCTTTGATGTTGCTACTCCTAGAGGCTTGTAGATAAGTGTCATGTGGATAGTGGTCTTGTATGGTCTTGACGGCCTTGGTATGGGTATGTGTATATATAAGATGGTTACCTGATTTTCATAATTTTCTTTCGGCTTAGTCCGTAATTAATTATGATTAGATGTTAAATATACAAATGGCGGTACCCGACGAGTGGGATCCGGGTGCCCGTCGCGGCCCTCCGGTTTGGGTCGTGGCCCTCCGGTTTGGGTCGTGACAGGGAGTGTGATGACCATTCGTTGAGTCAGATAGCCTACTGAGGAGGTGTGTTTGTTTTGTCTACCTGCACATGCAGACATGAAACACAATGTCCCCAGCAAGAGGAACATCAGTATGAATGAATGTACTGAATATAAGGCATGTAAAACATGTATATAAGAATGTCATACAAGTGAAGGGTACAAAAGTCAACTTGAAACTCAAAACTGCCACGGGGGGCGTACAATAGACATACTCATGATCATGTGCATAATAGTAAAATGGGGCCACTCTATGGGGCCATATCATAACATATCAAGCCTATTTGTGGGGCGAATCATCATAACGTACCCAACTGCAGTGGTGTGCACATATAAGTGTCGTACCCAGCCAACTATAGCGCGGCTCGATGTCATAAAATAGATACATATATATACAATGCATGAATGACCTCAGAAGACCAATATGACCACGATCGAAGTGACTGAAGGTCGGTATCCTCAAATTATTATTATGTAACTACGTACATCAGCTTTCATCAATCAAGAAGAGGTATATATAGTGCTGAAAGTACTCCCGACAAGGAAAAAACAAGAGTCATATACTCTAATGGAATGGAAATACATGACAACTCAAGTTATCAAGAATATGATCATTTTGAAAGACGTTCTGTTTCATTTCGTTCTAAACAAGATCATTCCTAAAAAAGAAGAAGGAATAAGCCTTACATACCTTGTCACCTTCGCTATACGGATTCCACAAGCCCTCATATGCTCTACAAACGATTATCTACAATATACGAATGATTTGTATCAACGACAGATTCATAACTCATAAGAAAACTCACTTAGACATCTCATCGAACACCTAGTGTGCATAGAATCCATATCATCTTCTACATGAAAACCTATGTACATAGCAACACAATCAGTCCTTCCAATATTTTTCCTTAATCTCCATAACATCTTCAACCATCCAACAATTTTATATCATACTCACAACCCCATACAAGTAGCCCAACAACACCACAATCGATCCTACAACTCCCATAAGTGTTATCTTGCATTATTTCATCCAATTAAACTATCCAAGACTTAGACATGCTCAAGTCCATGAAGGGGAGGAAGAACTTACCTTAAAATAGCTAGAAGAGGCTTTGGAAATCACTCCCAAGTTTGAAGCAACCCACAACTTGTAACAACCTCATCCAAGAGACTTTCTTATCATCTTCAATACTTTTAATGAAGGAAGTAGTTGGTTTGGCTTTGGAATCACTTGGGAACCATGGAAAATTATTTAAAGAGAGTTTGGAGGTGCTTAGGGTTGATCTTGGTCAAAAATTGAAGAAAAAGATCGAGCAAACACTAAAATATCCCCAAAGAGTCGGCCACCGCGTTAGGTCTGCGGCACAATCTGCGATTCGCAGACACTGTCTGCGTTTCGCAGATCATGTCGCATATCTTCCCTCAACCTTCAATTTTTCCTGTATCAGTCTGCGACTCATCTGCAATTCACATATCATGCTCTGCGTTTCGCAGAGTACTCCGAACGATGGCATTCTGCCGAACTTTCATCGAAACTTATTTTCGTCGACCCGATTAGTCTTAAACCTTTCCAAAACTTACTCAACACTTCCGTAAACCTTCATTAGTCCCTTGGAGGGATCTTACTATCTCCGAGCCTATGTCGGCTAACATTACGATGTCGACGACGTACGAAAATACGGGGTGTAACATTTAGGGATTGGAGCCAGCTGAGTTTAGAGATTGAAAGAATCTAAAAAAAATCAGTTCAACGGAACAAATCACGTGATAGTAAGCTTAAGCTTAACACTGATGAATGCAGTCCTGAAGGAGGCAGAGGATGTTTGTGAGATCAAGAAGGAAATCTTATCATGTCAGACACTGCCTTCTTTGAAAGTCACAACTATACTCACTGGTGTTTTGAAAATGGATATGCAAGAGTTATAGTAGAATTTGATTCACATCAACAATACAATGGCAAATCAATTATCAGAAAAAGAAACTTAAAGAGAATGGTACATTTATGCTCACGCACTGCTACTGCTTATTGGACTCAATAATTTCTTTATGGGAGTTGTTGCTCTACCCGGTAGGATAAGAGCAGCCCTGAAGAGAGATAGGGACCAGATTGTCACTTTCAGAATTAGAATTTAGAACCAAGAAGAATCATTTTGATGTTTTAACTTATTTTATACATGGCTCACAACTCCTTAATCCTTATCCTGTTTTCTTCACGTATATACAGAGAGCCCCCCCTCTTACCAAACTCTAACTAGTGAGGAAGACATATCACTCGCCCCATCACAATAATGGTTGGTACAGAATTAGCTTTTTCATTCAATCATTTCCCTACACAAGCTCCAATGTTACAGAATCAGCTTTTTCATTCAATTAATTTAACTTAACGTATACGCACTTACCCTTATCAAACTAAATGTCTATCCTCTTTGCAGTTGAAGATAGACCAAGTATAAATAAATATTTCAAAAGAAATTCAATTGATATATCTCGCCCGGGGGCTCTTGAAAAGTTCATCTATAAATGACTCAATTCATATGACTAGGCATATGCGAGTCTGTGCGTGTGGAATTTTGGTTGATAAAAAAATAAGGAAAAAAAACTGATATGCCCAAACAACAACAAGAAGTTATTTCCTTTCCCAGGCAATTGAAATGAATTCAACTGAAAACCCTTTTGGACCACCTATGGAGTTGACAACTCAAAGATATATAGAAGATAGAATATGGGTTGATGGCTGATGGTGTCATGACATGATAGCTTTCAGAGCGTCTTTGATATATCGGTATTTGAATGGAAACCCCAACTCCTTGGCTTTTGTCGGAACCACCTTCTGCCCGTCCAACACCTGAAATACACATTACTCTAGCAAGATCAATACAGGAAGAGTCGGAGACAAATAGGTAATAAGCTGAGGTTACAAATTTCCTACCACTGCTGCACCCTCTCCAAGGACAGCTTTCAGTGCAATTTCTGGTACTGGTAGCCAGGAAGGTCTCCCTAAAACGGATCCCAGTTGTTCACACATTTCTCCCAGCCTTACAGGATTCGGTGCTGTTCCATTTATCACCCCTGCCATTGGTCAACTACACTATCAGTTAATTGAGGTTGGCCACAGTATTCAGAGAATTTTATCATGGTTATATTATTCTTCTGTCAGTCGTCAACCTACCACAACTATATTGTTCAGATAAACATAGAAGCAGTACTAAAAAGTATCCCTTTTTAATCGAACTTTAGTCATAAAGGATATCCGACAGAAATACATAGTATAGATGATTTTACCTTTATAGGATGGATTGGATAAAGCTTCATACATGAGATCCACAAGGTCGTCCAGATGAATCCAAGAAAACCTGTCAGTAGAATCTACCAAGTGAGAATGGGGAAAATCTTAGGACTAAAATTCAAACATCCCAACAGATACATATCGCTGATCCATATAAACCGAAAATAGATATAATAAGGACAAATATCAAAGGGCAATACCACTGCTTTCCGGAGCCCAAAGGTCCCCCGGCAAACATCATGAAGATAGGAATCATTTTAGCTGCAGAGACCAAGAGAAAGGAAAATAGAGAGATTTAAACAATATTAAGCATCTAAATATTATGTTCTGTCACAGGTGGATTCACATTTAGCTGATGGTGGGCAAACACTGTTTCCTCGCTTTCCACTAAAAATTCAATAAGAAAACCTTGTAGTTACCCCAAAAAACTATTGACTACTTGTCAAATTTGTACCTCAAATAAAAATTCAAGGGGGAAACGTAAAAAGAGGTTTTGACGCTAAACATCATAATCCAAATGCCTGAGCCCACAGCTATCTGGTATCTTGGGTCATTTGAGTAGAATTTCGGTAAACTATTAAGGGAAACAAGTTAGGAGATAAGGTAGATGCACTGAGTGATGTTTTCTACAACAATAAAGAGCCGTTGGATTTCCAAAGACCAACAAGACCTGCCACCAAAGTGAAAGTATATAAATTATAGAACCATAACACTCTCTTGGCTTATTTGACAAAGAATCATTGGTCTACTCCAGCTACATGAGGCCATTTTCGTGATGACCATTTTAAGATAAGAAAAAGGAATGAAAATTTTCGTAATGTCCTTTTTCTTTGGAAATGAATTTACTCCAAACCTGAACATCTGTTCCCTCTTTTGGATTTTGATTAATTTGACCAATTCCTATATAGTTTTCCAAAATGCAAAATCATTTGCGATTTCTAGGATTGTAGGTATCTAAATTTTATTTTATAAAAGATGAACTAACTTATAGTTTTACTTCAATAGATGGTTATTGACTCATTTTCCAGTTTATAAATTTTATGGCACCTCATTACTAAATGTTATAAAACCACACTTTTGCATGCACATATTGGATTAGTCCCCCTTCAAAAAGAACAAAGAAAAATAAAGGTCCTAGATCATGTCTTCTTTTTTCCACAAGATGAGTAACAGTTTCACCCAGTAGACAAAGCCTTGCATTGGTCTGCTCCACTCTAATCATATTTCTTTTAAATATAACCTAATGATTGTTACTTTGTGTCCAATCCGAGTAGTGTTTGTTTCACATCCATTGCTACCTATAGTTGTTATCAATTGGATTATGCTGCCATAAATGGGCAACCTTTTCATGTAAAGGAGCAACATTTTTCACAAAACACAATCACAATTGTTATAATCCAGAAGCAACAATGTGGAAAGGGAAGAAAGTATACCTAGTTTATCATTTATGGGCAAAAAAACGAAGAAAAAGAAAGCATACTACCTAAAGCACCACCATCTTTTCCAAGGACAACGCCAATACGAATTAGAGCAAGCCTGACATCGTCATTGATTTTGATGGCAGCTTCTTCCCATTCTCTACAAACCTGAAAGAAAGTGAACATGAAAACTAAAAAGATATAACATGCTGGCTCGATATATGTGTGTAACTGAGCATATTTACCTCAGCCAAGTAGTCATTTCCTGACGGACTTTGCTCATCAAACACTCTAGTCTCACTGGTTCCTGAGCAAGGGATATCAAGAACTCACTTCACTGAAGCTTTACCAGTAAAAAACAGATAAGAGTAGTAAGAGGATAAAGCCTGTAACAACTTGCCATAAAAGCACCATGCTTACAGGTTCTGGGATGGAAGCTAAATAAATAGGAACAGAAAAACAAGGCAAATACATGAATTTGGTCTCCCGTACCATAATAACCAACTGCAGTTGCACTTATTAAAACTTTGGGACGGGCATCATCCTGTGAATTATTGATTAATTCTACAACCTACAGGGCAACTGATATTGCTCAGATTCTTGCTCATATCATTGACATTTTTCACTATGTGTGAAGCTAACAGACCTGGGATGTTACTCTAATCCTGCTTTGCTTGATATCCTTCTTGATCTGCAGAATTACATTGAAAAGTTAATACATGCATTGATGACGGGGGACATGCAATATAAAAAAGGTCACACATTCCAATTAAGCTATAATGCATCTACACATAATGACTTGTATATCTTGAAAAAGGATAACAAGAAAATAGGAGAGACAAATGATACCTCGGGGGACCATCTAGTACTAATAGGCGTTCCAGCCAAATTTACAACGGCTGTTGACCCTTCAATGCAGTTTCTCCACTCTGGTTCCTCGGCAATTACAATTCCTGGAAACTCTTTAACTGCATATTTCAACAAGAATAAGAACAATCTCAGCTTTTCTCCAGAGAAGAAAGAATAATGCTAAAGTAGCGTGGGTGAATTAAAACAATCATTACTGTTAAATATACACAATATACATGTGTATATTGTGTATATTGGGCTGTATATTACCGTGCACAGTGGGCTGTATATTACCGTGTATATAGTAACGGATTAGGTAAGGTTTTGTAGTGTAAATAGTATTGTACACTTACCATAATTGTATAGTTAGTATCTAAGTAGAATAAGGTTTTAGGAGTAGAATAGGAATATGATTCTCCTATTATGGAAATATGTAAATTGTATATATAGTCTTTCAATTAATGAAAATAATCAAAGGGATTATTTCTTTCAATTACCTTCTTACCCGGAAATATTGACTGTGCTTTGGATCTTGACCTTGTCAACACTCGAATCTGATGCTTATCTGCATTTAAGATGAACCAGTTACATAACCTGGTTTTTCTACAATACAAGTTATGTTTGGGAATCTTTTGAGTTTTGAGGGTCTATCGGAAACAGCCTCTCTACCCCACAAAGGTAGGGGTAAGGTCTGCATACATCCTACCCTCCCAGATCCCACTTGTGGAATTACACTGGGTATGTTGTTGTTGTAAGTTGTGTTTGGGATATTCACATCTTATGGTACGTTACATCTCTATGCATGACAATGTCTTAGTGTTAATTACAAGAACCAAGTATTGCTTATTAAATCAGCTTCAATTAATTTTGGAGATGACACACGAACCAGTTCATCAGCAATTTAATGGACCTGCCATATATAGTGGTGTAACTCAAATAGCAACCCACACAGTGGTCAAGAACTATATATAATGAAGGTAAGTGTGTGCCTATGCACACACAAACAGATACATTTCCTAAATACTAGTACCCTACCTTCCAATTTTGACTTATACTTATTGTAGGTCCAAGAAACAACTTGTAGATATTTAGTGAAGAGTTTTTACTGGACTCCATAAATATAATTTCCAATCAAATGTTGCCAAGTTCAAAACCATAGTCACGAAGAAGTACCTGCATGCAATCTTTGCACCAATCTTTTCCCAACAAAACCAGTAGCTCCGGTGACTGATACAATCATCTTACTTTCCTGAACCAGTAAAACAATTTTTTACCGTTAACTTAACCATGAAATAATTTACTCCCTCCATATAAATATAATCATCTCCCTCCATATACCAGTGACTGATACAATCATCTTACTTTCCTGAACCAGTAAAACAATTTTTTACCGTTAACTTAAGCATGAAATTATTGTTGGAAATTTGCCTTTGGCGGGAGTTGCGACCGACCAACTTTAACGGCTTAAACACTAGTGTTCCGCATGTTGGAGAATCCGGTTCTTCACACATGCATAATCTACTAAGTAAGTAGATGACCGTAGGGCCAAGTATCGTCAAATTTCGTTGAGAAATGAAAGAGATATTGGTCCACGAAGTGAGGTGTTTGAAGCATGGAAAAGTGTGGTATGGGATCACTTCTCCCTCATCGGTGGAGGAAGAAAGAATTGTTTTGTTTATAAGTCTCAAAGTTAGCTTGGGGTTTGGGACCCAAGGGGTATCCCATGTGTTTAAAGGAGGGAGTACCTAGATGTGCTTCGGTTCGAGGAAAGGCGCGCCGCCGCCCGCCGGTCCGGGCCACAGGCTGTGCTTCTTCTGATATTATCTTTTTGGACCAGAATTCCTTCATATGTACAGTTTGGATCAGAATTCTTTCATATGTATAGTTTGGTCCCTGATGTTTCAATATGTACAGTTTGGTCCCTGATGTTTCAATATGTACAGTTTGGTCCCTGAATTACTTTGGCTGAATTACTCTTCCTAAATGTCATCCGTTGCACATCAAATTCACCATTTATTTTGGTGAATTACTCCTCTATAATTGTCATTACTTGTCCAGTAATGACAGTAATGTGGGCAGTTCATGAGCCTCTTCTCTAACTATATAAAGGACCCCTTGCACCATTGTTGACACACAATACAAACAGACAAAAAACAGAAACAAAGAATCAGTTCTTCCTACTACCTTCCAGCATCATTTCATTATTCAAAATTCTTCACGGTAACACTTGAGTTTCCTTTGCTCATTTGTTCACTTGCTGTTTTATCTTGGGAGACAATTGTCCAGGACGTAGAAAAGATACATACGGGGCAATATTGTCTTAAAGACAGAGTGCAAACACTCGACTCAGCATACCCAAAAACTGTTCCAGTTTATTATTCAAGTTCTTTGCAATTTCAATTCTTGTAATACTTAGCAGTTACTTGTAATTTCCGTTTCCTACACCTTTGTATCCAACAATAATTTTTATATATATATACACACACAACTAGTAAGTTCTCCATAGTTAACATCCTAAACTTGTATCCAGTATTTTAGCTTTCTCAGATAAATTGAGTAATGTAGATTGTACCTTGAGAGAGGGAGCAGAGTCAATGTTTCCATTCACACACCAAATTGTAATTCTTTTAGACACACCTGCCTATTTTTAAATACAAATTAAAAATAAAAACATTATTTGTATATAAAATGAGAAATTAAGTGAGGGATAGATGCATACAAAGAGAGTCCGAGGGACTTGAAGAGTAGTAGAGGAGATGGAGTTTGTCCATGCAAATGCAGTTGGTCCTCTGCATAGCTCCATGGTCATCTGGAATATACTTTTGCTAGCTTTCTTCTCTTAGTCTTGCCCTTATGTTCCTCGTGTATGAATTTCACCCACTCCTTTATTACACGTCCACACCCACCCTCTTTCTTTTCTTTATCTTCAAATGGGCGTTTGGACATTTTTTATTATTATTATTGTGGGGACAATTTTCAAAATGTTAAAAATAAATTATTATTTTTTAAGCTAAACCAACTACCAACATTCTGTTGGTATTTTATTCCAAAATAAAATCAACGTATTTACAAATAAATGAAGAAATAACAGAAATCTATTCTATAACAAAAAAGTGTAAATCTAGACTTTGATCAAGAACAAAAATTCAACAATAAGTAGTAGTGCTGCAACAAAATCTTCTTCTTTGGATTGATGTCACTATCAGTTACCTCAAAGCTCTCACCAGGTGCTATGAAATCAATTTCCAATGAAAATATTCAAGCGAAAGTATGAGAACATTTCATATTTTTTGTTGAAGTATTTGCTTCTCAAATCTGCTACCAGATGCTCTCCCTATCAGTCATTGTATCCAATTTTTTATTGTATGGTTCTTGTTGTGCTGATCAATATCTAAAACCTGTTTCAGTTGTCTAATGAAATCCAACTAATAGGTTGAAAATTAGTGTTAATACCACACATTAGTTGGATAGTCTTAGATAGCCAAACAATTCTTCTGCCCTCATTTCTCAGCTTTTTATTTGCTTGTCTTGTTTCTGCAAATCTGTTTTGTCCTAAACCTTATGTCATCAATCATAAATTAGCATTGGTTGATTTTCTAGTGATGCAGATATTTCTCTGGTTTTCTATTTATGTATGTTTTGTCTCTAATACAAGGCAGCATTGCCTTGTCACTGTTAAGAATCCTTCTTGCTTCCACTGGTAACTCCTGAAAATCTGAAAATGAATTGTACCTGCAAAATAAAAATCTAGATTAGTTAAAAAATCTGCAAGTGCATTGCCTTCCCTAAAAATGTGAGAAAACTGCACTTGACCCCTATTCCTCCGGTAGTTGATATTATTAATCTCCATGCTAAATTTTCATGGTACTTCTCATACACCTTGTATTATACTAACCAGGGTTAGTGAGTCTGTCTCAAGCACAACATGTATCAGCTCATTATTCACATAGTACTCTATCCCATCAAGTATGGCATGTGCTTCCACATTTATATTGGTTGTTGTTAAGAGTCTCACATCGGATATGGAATGGGAACATGGACTCCTTATATGTACTTGGACAATCCTCACCATACAAGATAGCTTTTGGGGTTAAGTTAGGCCCAAAATCCATTCTTTACATGGTATCAGAGCCAGACTCATTCCAATTCCTTGTTCACCGATGTTGGGACCCCAAATTATATTATCCATGCTCCAATTAACAAGGTCTGGGCGTGCGGGGGAGTGTTAAGAGTCCCACATCGGATATGGAATGGGAACATGGACTCCTTATATGGACTTGGACAATCCTCACCATACAAGTTAGCTTTTGGGGTTGAGTTAGGCCCAAAATCCATTCTTTACAGTTGTATCATCCAGTCTTCTTGCTCCTGCATATATTAGATCTCCCAACTCATCGCTTATGTAAAAGACTGTTGAACTCAATCCTGAATTTCCCTTTGAAGAACCATCTGTGTTACACTTGAACCAGCCTGATGTTGGACATCTCCACTACACTACCTTGTAACCAATTCTTGGTCTGTATCCTTCCAAGTACTACACCATTTGAGGCCAGTTGTATGGGACATTCTCCAGCCAAGGATATCTTGTTCTAACCAGATTATGAAGATTATAATTTATCTCATATATTACCTTCTCTTTGTTTATACTTTCTCCATGCATTATTGAGTTTCTTCTCTTTCATAGTTGCCAACATATAAAAGTTGGTGCTGTTTTCAGAATTGGTTTTAGCTTTGGAGCACATTGCATATCTCACCATTTCACTACCGCATGATGAATCTGAACCATTGAACCAATAATCGCAGTTGTATTAGTGTAATCATGCCATATTTCTGCAACAAAATCTCCAGTAAAAAACAGGTGTTGAGTTGTTTCTTCTTGCTATGGAATTCCACAACATCTACACTTTGATGCTATTAAAATCTTTATTCTCTTCAATACATCACCAACTAGTAGTTTGAATTTCCACAGTCTTCATAAGAAAAGGATATTTTGAAAAGAACTCCTTTCATCGACAACCTTGAGAAATGTATAGATTCTTGCCCTTTCCGCCTTAGCAAATTCCAAGAACTTTCTATAGTAAATTTACCTGTGCTGGTAAGCATCCACTAGGATTTATCCTTCTCTTATGATTGTTCCACTATACATAGTTAAGAATTTATATGTTCCACAATATCTGCTGGCTACTTGCTTGCATTCTCTGAGTATTCCAGCCTTCCGAGTTCATAAAGTATGACCGATCTTCTATATTACTATCAATATGAAAATTTGTTGGCATAATCTGAGCAAGTGCACCAAGTTTAGTCCAATTGTCCTCTCGAACATCATATGTTCCAATTATTAGTTTCCACTAAATATGTTGATCCACCTGGTCTCTTGCTTCTATCATCTTCTTCCATATTTGAGATCCTCCTTTTCACTGTACTTTAGTAGGCTTAAGCTTCTTACAATATTTATTCCACATGAATGTTGACCATAATGAGTTTGATGTCCTAAATCTCCACCACAGTTTGGCAAAGAGTGCATTGGACACATCATATAATGATCTGAATCCTAAATTCCCTTCTTCTTTAGGTAAACAAATCTTCTCCCATGAAACTCAATACCTACTTCTTCCCTCCTCCTTGTTACTCCAATAAAACTTTCCAAATATCTTATGAAGTTCATTTGTGGTATATTTTGTAGGAACAACTGCAGACAACATGTAGATAGGGTTACTTTATAAAACACTAGTGATGAGTACATGTAACACCTCGTACCTCCAAACTAAGCCATGTTCATGATTCAGAAGTTTAGGAAATCAAGAGGGGGAGTTTAAGTTAAAAACCCAGTTTCAGTTCCGCAATTCCAATTTTATGCCAAGGTTTTACGGACCCTAGAAATGGGAAGGACCGTAAAAATGGGCCGTACAAATCACCGTCAAAATTGATGATGTACGGTAGGTTATATGGATCGTATAAAAATATATGAATTGTACATTTTGATTGTAGGGTCCCCCTCAGCTTTTGGTAATCACTGGAAAGTCATACCTCAATGACATTTGCTTTATACGGACAATACAAAATTGTCCCTCACCGTAAAAGTATATGGACCATACAATATGGTCGTAAATCCCTCAACGACTGGAACAATATATATTGCGAACTTAGTTCTGAAAAATCAGTTTTCTTATTTTTCCAAACCCTAGAACGAAGTTCTCTTCTCCCATCATCCTCATAACTCAATATAAGCCCTTTTCATGTATTTCCACGCGATTCTAATCAAGTATACTTAATTCCTAAGTAAAATTTATTGTTTCTAACCTAGGGTTTTTAAGAAAACCCAACCCAAGATATTAAAGTTCAAGCTTTGTGTTTCTTCTTCAAAGTTAGATTTTATTACAAGTATTGGAGAGATTAAGGTATGTAGAGTTTCTATCCATGTGTGGGAACATCATTGTTCTTCCCCACGTTACTTTTAATACATGAAAAACAAATTTCCTTAGACCTAGGATTTTGTTCTAATTCATGATGACTACACATACATGTACAACTATATACCATGCTTATATCATGTTTTTATTATTTGTATTCATGATACGTCACTATGATTTGTCATGAACCTGTTCATAATCTATGAACACATGCTTTGAATTTTATGAGTTCCCGAATACAAGTCATGAATCATTATTACTCAATCTATGAAAGTATACATGTTTTCGCACAAGTTATATTATGTATTTATATTCATGTTAATTTACATTTACATATCATGTTTACAAGTTATATTCATGAAATCCATGGGCTTACATGCCAGCTATATTCGCGTTCATGTTTTGGGAGTTGCACAAAATACCGAGAAGGTTTAATACCTAAAGCTACATATGCCAATTTAGGATAAGGATCGCTCCGCCCAGTTAGGATGATTCCTTCATGTTACCCATAGCGGGTTATTGGATCCATTCATATCATGTTCATGAGTCGTACCCTAGCAAGGTACTGGTGGCTTAGCTGATTGAGCAAAGATCAGCCGTCATGTTCTAACGTGGTGGTTTCATATCGGTAATACTATGGCTCTCCCATAGATATAAATATATACAGACATACAAATTTTATACATGTTTTTACATTCATGTCAGATCATGTTGATGTTCATAGTTCAGTTTCAGTTCTTATTATTTCATGTGTCTGCTTATTATTTCAGTTTATTTACATATAGTACAATTCAAATGTACTTACATCCTTTTTTTCCCGAGGCCTGCACTTCACGGTGCTAGTACTGAGTTTTAGGACGATGGATATGTGCATTAGGACCTTATCAGTATCTGCTATTGGTGAGTCACATCTCATTCGGGGTGTCAGCTTTATTCATTTACATGTTATGTTTTACGGTAGAGGTATGCTAGGGCCTTGTCCTGGTAAATAGTTTTAGCAATCAGACTTATGTCCAGATGATTCATAGACTCGCTTAGCATATAATGTTAGTCATGCAGAATTATTATATTTTTAGACTATTTTCCGCTATGATATTTCAGACTATTTTTAATATACAGTTTTACATAATTTATTATCATTATTATTTCATACTTTTGATACCCATATTGATTTAACAGCCCATGTGATTCACTCGGTCACATGCAGTCAAGCACCGAATATTGTGTTTTGCCTAGGCCATGGTTTGATGCGTTACAAAACTTGGTATCAGAGCCTAGGTTCAAGTGTCTTAGGAAGCTTATGAAACCGTGTCCAGTGGGGTCACTTTTACGTGTGTGAGGCGCCCACACATGTAAACAATCGACCATCAAGACATCTAGGATTGTCTCACTTCTTTCATATTTTAGATCGTGCAGTTAGAGTTATACCTTTAGGACATTCTTCTAACTCATGCATAATATGTATTTCAAAAAATGCCTGCTAAAAAGAAGTCAGCTACAAGAAAAATGGCCGCTACTAGTGCTGCTCAAGAGGAGAACACTCAGGATCAGAGAGCCGATGTGGGAATATCACCCCCACATGACACTAGGGGGCCTGCGGAGGTTCGTACTCTAAATCAGCCGCCCAGTTCCACTAACCCATGTGTTAGGTGAGATATTCAGTTGCTTATCCAGATTGTAGTTGCACAAGCTCAATGTCAATGAATATCTCCGAGTACATATACTAGTGGAGAGTCATCCAGTTTCAGGACTCGATAATTTCTGTGTATGGACCCTCTAGTGTTCATAGGGTCTAGTAAGATAGAGGATCTACCAAAGTTCATTGGTGGGCTTCAGAAGATCTTTCATATTATGCATGCTACTGAGTTAGAGGCACCAGAGTTGGGGGGATATCAGTTTCAGGATGTTGCTAATATTTGGTATGAGTCATGGGAACAATCCCGAGGGGAAGATGTGTCTCATGCGACTTGGGATGAGTTTGCAGATGCTTTCATTGAACATTTCTTGCCATTAGAGGTCAGGGAGGCAAAGGCTCTTTAATTCGATAAGCTCAAGCAGAATGGTAGGAGTGTGCATGAGTACTACCTCCACTTTGTTTCGTTGGCTAAGTATGTTCCACACCTGGTTCCAGACTGAGGGCCAGAGTTAGGCATTTTGTATGGGGTCTTAACCCCCAGTTGTTCGATGTTGCTAATTATAATATCCCGTACTTTCGGGCTATGGTTTGAATCGCTAGACCTATGTAACTAGACCCGAGCGTTAGAGGATTTTTGGTCATGTTCACGTATGCGAATAAAGAAACTTAGTATATAAAAGGATGCAGTCCCAAAATAATTTAGGACTTAATAAGTGTGACGACGGGGATTGATAATAATAGTTGTATGTCCCAAAAAAGGTTATGGACTAGTGTTATATCACCTGATTATGACATTGAGTATATGAAGGTTTTATTAGTCATTAAGATTTAATTGATTTGGGATCAAGAAATTAATTATGTGTGTAATCAATTAAGTATTAGAGCATAGTATTAATTATGAATTGTTGGATAAAGATTACGTTAGTGCTAAAATTGTCACTTAAAATACATTGCAAACTTATCCAAATGATTAGTCAAGAAGGGGGGGGGGGTATGTGTCAATTGGAAAATCCATATGTAACCAATGTGCCACCAACACATTCATAGTAGAAAAGTCATTATCTCACTTTATGAAGCAATACTTCATTTTATGTACTCTTCCTCTATCTACCAAAAGAAATGTTCAGCAATATAGTCTCTCATTTTACGTCTAGCAGCATAATATCTTCTATTTATCAAAAGCAATGTATATCAACTTAATTGTTTGCCTATGGATACGTTATATTTGAAGTAGAAAACAGTGGCTGAAATATGAGTTGTCATAGTCTTTTGGTTCTTGGAAGCTCGGGGCCAGAGCATAGTAGTTCTAATTCGTTCAAGGTATGTTATGGCAAATTATTTCTTCTTTTGGAATGTTCCATGTAATGAAACGTAAACATAATATTGCTTCATAAATTATTCTGCTCTTAGTAGCCGAGGATGTTCCTGTTATTGATTCCTATGTTAAAAGCATGTCTGAATATGTTCCTAAATCCTTATTGAGGTATGTGGAAAAGATGTTAATATTCTCAATGTTAGCCGAAGGTACAAGGATATTATGTCATCCGATAAGTTCAAAAATGTTTCATTGTCATTCATGCATTTTATTCATATATTATCATGGACCATATATTGGGGATGGGAAACGGGATACGCAGACCACCTGATCAGCTGGGATATGATGATGATTATGCCCACAGAGGCCAAAATGATATGATGCCCATAGAGGTTGTTATGGGAAGGAAGATGCCCGATGAGGCCAATTTAAATATATATGTATACTGCATTTGCATGTTATCGGAAGGAAGATGCCCGATGAGGCCAATATATATATATATATATATATACCGCATTGTGCATGATATTCAGGCATATTATGGCCCTCAGAGGCATTTACTATTGGTCGGTTGTTTTTGTCAGATGTTGCTATCGGTTATTTCCGTCAACTATTGCTATCGGTTATTTCTGTCAACTGTCGGTTATTTCTGTCTCAGTTTATTTTTATATCCCTGTTATTCTATTGTTCATGCCTGACAGACTCGGTACATCAGTCGTACTGACATCCCTTTTGTCGGTGGACGCTGCGTTTCATGCCTGCAGGCTCAAGAAAATAGGGGGACTATTCGCACTAGTAGGTTGCTGGTTCAGCTGATATTGGAGCACTCTACTAGTTTCAGAGTTGCAGTGTGGTAGTGGTATGATGTTTTGCATATGCAAGTGGGTATGGCGGGGCCCTGTCCCAACCTTGTGATGTCATGTACTTTTTAGATGTTTGTAGACAGTTGTCCTGTGTATTGTAGTCATGTATGGCCATATCGGCCTTGATGTGTGTGTCAGCAAGATATATGGTGACGGTCCTTGTGGCCATGATTGTTTACGGTTGGCTGGTAAATATGTGAAGAGTGGTCATCGGCAGGTAGGGCCCGAGTGCCCGTCATGGCCCTCCGATTTGGGTCGTGACACTAATATTTTTGCTCAAAACAAGGAAATGACTATTACCAAAATGGTTGTTTTTGTGAAAGGCAATGAGAGAAGAATGAAGGAAGAAGAAGTGTTACGGAAGGATAAAGACAGGGAGTTCAATAAAAAAGGCTAAGTCTTCAGGCCACTTCAGTCGTGGGGGAGGTGGAGGCAGGAAGTTTTTTAAAAATAGGTCATCAAGACTCGTACCATCTTCATCTAGTGCCCCAGTCCCAAGGTTCAAGAATGATTAAATGAGGCAGAACTTCAGAGCATCCGGCTCTAAGTCACATGCCAGCGTGGGTCAGAAGACCTTTGATAATCCAATTTGTGGTACATGCGATAAGACAAACCCAGGGGAATGTCTCATGTGTATGGATATCTGTTATGAGTGTGGTCAACGAGGTCATTTTCAGGGAGATTGTCCATCTGTGAGGCAAGGTACATGAGGTAATGTGGCTCAGTCCACAATTCAGCGGTTCCTTGTAATTCTCACGCCCAATCAGGGCATGGTACAACTAAATCTGGCACATTGGTGGAGGTCCAAATTGCTTATATGCACTAGCAGGTTGTCAGGATACAGAGGCTCGAGAATATTTTGTCACAAGTATGCTAATCGTTTTCACTTTTGATGTTTATGCCCTTATGGATCCTAGATTCACTCTATCATATGTAACCTCATTTGTTTCTAAGAAATTTGGGATAGATCCAGAAAAGTTGCATAAACCCTTTGATCCACTCCAGTTGGTGAGTCAGTTTTAGTTAGGCGAGTATATAGGGGTTGTCCAGTTAAAGTCTACCACCGCATTACATTAGCTGACTTGGTAGAGTTAGAGATGGTAGACTTTGATGTAATAATGGGAATGGATTGGTTGTCTTCATATAATGCCACAATAGGCTGTAGAACCAAAATTGTCAGTTTAGAATTTTCCGGTGAACCAGTCATAGAATGGAAGGGTGGTGTAGTAGCACCCATAGAAAGGTTTATTTCATATTTTAAAGCCAGAAATATGATAACCAAGGGGTACATTTACCATTTAGTTTGAGTTAGGGATGCAGATTCCCAGACCCCAACTCTTCAGTCCGTACCAATTGTTAACGAGTTTCCAGAATTCTTTCCCGATGATCTTCCCAAAGTCCCTCCCGATAAGGAGATTGACTTTGGAATTAATTTACTTCCCGACACTAAGCCGATCTATTCCTCCATATAGAATGGATCCAGCAGAGTTAGAAAAATTAAAAACCCAGGTGAAAAACCTTTTTGATAAGGGATTTATTAGACCTAGTGTCTCACCTTGGGGTGCACCGGTCTTGTTTGTTCGGAAGAAGGATGAATCTTTGTGTATGTGCATTGACTACTGGCAGTTAAGCAAGATTACCATTAAGAACAAATATCCTCTTCCCAGAATCGATGACTTATTCGATCAACTTCAGGATGCCCAATGTTATTCCAAGAATAACCTTAGATCAGGTTACTATCAGCTTAAGGAAGTTGACATCCGAAAATCGCCTTCGGAACTCGCTATGGTCATTTTGAATTTTATGTCAGGTCATTCAGATTTACGAATACACCAGATGCCTTCATGGATCTTATGAACAGAGTCTTCAATCCTGATCTTGACCTTTTCATCATTGTCTTCATCGGTGATATTCTAGTCTATTCTCGTAGTGAGGTTGATTATACAGAACATCTCAGAATAGTGTTGCAGACTCTCCGGGATCGCGAGCTTTATGCAAATTTTTCCAAGTGTGAATTTTGGCTAAAATCAGTGGCGTTTCTAGGCCACTTAATTTCTAGAGAAGGTGTGATGGTAGACTTCCAGAAAATCGAAGCAGTAAAGAATTGGCCCAGACCCACCTCAGCCTCTAAGATAAGGAGTTTCTTGGGTCTGGTTAGCCACAGGCGCTTCGTAAAGGGTTTTTCCTCCATCACAGCTCCATTAACAAGATTAACTCTAAAGAAAGTCAAATTTTAGTGGTCAAATGCTTGTGAGCGTAGTTTCGAAGAATTGAAAATTAGACTAACTTCTGCTCCAGTGTTAACGTTGTCAGAAGGAACCGATAGGTTCGTAGTGTATTGTGATACGTCAGGAATTGGTATCGGATGTGTTTTCATGCAACATGGTAAGATTATAGCTTATGCATCTAGAAAGCTTAAGCCTCATGAAAAGAGCTATCCAACTCACGATTTAGAATTGGCAGTTGTGATTTTCGCGCTCGTGATATGGCACAACTACCTACATAGGGTTTACATTGAAATTTTCACAGATTACAAGAGTCTCTAGTAAATTTTCAAGCAGCGAGAGTTAAATCTTAGAGAAGATGGCTTGAATTGATAAAGGATTATGATGTAGATGTTCTCTATCATGCAGGGAAAGCGAATGTGATAGCCGATACTCTTAGTCGATGATCCATGGAAAGCTTAGCTCATGTTGAAGAAGAAAATAGAACCATGATGAAGGAAATGCACTGACTATCCAGTTTAGGAGTTCGACTCATGGACTCCGAAGATGGTGGTGGTGTTGTTATCCAGAATAAATTTGAATCCTCCTTAGTAGCTGAGGTGAAATAGAAGCAGTTTAATGATCCATTTTTATTGCAGTTAAAAGATGGGATCACAAGCATAAGACTATGGCTTTTGAACAAGGGGGAGATGACAGTACTTTGAGGTACCGAGGCATGTTATGTGTTCCAGATGGGGATGTACTCAGAGAGCGGATCATGGCAGAAGTGCATAATTCCAGGTATTCTATCCACCCAGGTTCTACAAAGATGTATCATAATCTTAAGAGATTCATTAGTGGAACGATATGAAGAGCAATGTGGCAAATTTTGTAGCCAAGTATCTAAATTGTCAGCAAGTGAAAGCTGAGCACCAAAGGCCTGGTAGGTTGGCTCATAATATTGATATTCCAGTGTGGAAATGGGAGATGATAAACATGGACTTCATAATAGGTCTACCTCACTCATCCTGAAGGCATGATTCAATTTGGGTGATTGTAGATCGACTCACTAAATCAACCCACTTCTTGTAAGTCAAGACCATAGATTTAGTAGAGGACTATGCCAAGTTATATATCTGAGTAATCGTCAGGCTTCATGGGACTCAGTGTCCATTATTTTGGTTTGTGGCGCCCAGTTCACAACGCACTTTTGCGCACCAAGGTAAATCTCAGCACAACTTTTCATAATCAGATAGATGACCAGGCAGAGCGTACTATTTAAAGCTTCGAGGACATATTGAGAGCACGTGTCCTATATTTCAAAGGTAATTGGGATGATCACTTGACTCTTATTGAATTTGCTTACAATAACAGTTACCATTCTAGGATCCATATGGAACCGTTCGAAGCTCTGTATGGGATAAGGTGTAGATTGCCAATTAGTTGGTGAAACATAATTTTTAAGGCCAGACTTGGTCCATCAGGCTATGGAAAAAGTCAAGTTGGTTCAGGAGTGTTTGAAAATGGCTCAGAGTCTCCAGAAGTCCTATTCGGATGTGAGGCGTAGAGACTTGGATTATGGACATCATCCTCACATAGTCCTCCTATAGAGACAACGAATCAAGATGTACCTCTCATCAATCAGACCTATTATTGCTCTGTCTTTGATATCACACTGTATTGGAATAATGTTCCTTAATTCCTTAATATCTAATGTTATCATAGGAGAACTTACCAAGAACTGCATATTGTAATTCCTCTTTAATTATCATCTATTGTACTTCTGTAAAATTCCAAGCAAAGTATGGTTCTCCATCCACAAAAGTCATAGTTTTGGATGAAATAGTTATTTGCTGGGCACTTTGTACTATTGTATGGGGCTTTAATAAATTAGCATACTTTGGTTGGTTTGTTTTTTCGTTAGGAAAATCAGTAAGCTCTCTTTGGGGTTGTGTAATACTTGTATATGTAGCATGATTTAGTGATGGTTTGAGGGGTAGGAAGTTGGAATCATATACTGGAGGTTGGGATATAGGTGGACCAATCTCCAGTGGAAGTTGTCCACCAGTTGAAGTGGCCATAGTGACCGGCGGCCGAAGTGGCCATTATGAGCTTGAATTGACACAAGATTTTAATTGTGATACACTCGGTGTTTCATGTGTCTATGTTGAGAAAATGTGTGGGAGATCCGTCATTGGTTGTCTCTACCGAATCCATCACAGTTAAGGAAGGCCTAACCTATGAAGAGGTTCCTATGGCTATTTCGAATTGTCAGATTCGAAAGTCGAGGACTAAGGAAGTTGTCTCTGTGAAAGTGTTGTGGAGAAGTCAGAAAGTTGAGAAAGCTACATGGGAAGCTGAAGAGGACATGAAGTCCAGATATCCGCACTTATTGGAGGAGCAAGCAGAAAGCATACAAGGTAATAGCTTCAGTATTTATGTCATATCTCATGCGTATCCATGTCTCATGTTTCATATTCATTACTCACGCCTCATGTCACCATATTCATGTCTTCATGTAATCAAGTCATCCAGTCCCCATGTTCCATGTCATGATTCGTAACGTTCATGTACTCATGCCATGCCTTATTTCTACCATGACCCATCATTCGAGGATGAATGATCCCGAGAGAGAGATATTGTAACACCTACCTCCAAACTAAGTCATGTTCATGATTTAGAAGTTTAGAAAACCAAAATGGGGAGTTTAAGTTAAAAATCCAGTTTCAGTTCTGCAATTCCAGTTTTATGCCAAGGTTTTATAGACGGTAGAAATAGGTACGGACCGTAAAAATGGGTTGTACAAATAACTGTCAAAATTGAAAATGTATGATAGGTTATATGGACCGTATATTTTGACCATAGGGCCCCCCTCAGTTTTTGGTAATCACTGGAAAGTCATACCTCAATGACGGTCATTTTATACGGACCATACAAAATTGTACATACTGTACCCCTCACCGTAAAAGTTATACAGACCATATAATACGACCATAAATCCCTCGACGACTGGAACAATATATATTGCGAACTTAGTTCTGAAAAATCAGTTTTCTTATTTTTCCAAACCCTAAAACGAAGTTCTCTTCTCCCATCATCCTCATAACTCAAGGTAAGCCCTTTCAGGTATTTCCACGTGATTCTAATCATGTATGCTAAATTCCTAAGTGAAATTCATTGTTTATAACCTAGGGTTTTCAAGAAAACCCAACGCAAGACATTAAAATTCAAGATTTGGGTTTCTTCTTCAAAGTTCAGATTTTTATTACTAGTATTGGAGCAATTAAGGTATGTAGAGCTTCTATCCATGTGTGGGAACATCATTGTTCTTCCCCACATCGCTTTTAATCCATGAAACATGAATTTCCTCAGACCTAGGGTTTTGTTCTAATTTATGATGACCACATATACATGTACAATTATATACCATGCTTATATTATGTTTTCATTATTTGTATTCATTATACGTCATTATGATTTATCATGAACCTGTTCGTAATCCATAAACACATGCTTTGAATTTCATGAGTTCCCGAATACAAGTCATGAATCATTACTACTCAATCTATGAAAGTATACATGTTTTTGCACAAGTTATATTATGTATTTATATTCATGTTAATTTACATTTACGAATCATGTTTACAAGTTATATTCATGAAATCCATAGGCCTACAAGCCAACTATATTTACACTCATGTTTTGGGAGTTGCATAGATTACCTGAAGGTTTAATACTTGAAACTACGTATGCTAATGTAAGATAAGGATCGCTTTTCCCAGTTAGGATGATTCATTTATGTTAGCCACAATAGGTTATTGAGTCCATTCATGTCATGTTCATGACTCGTACCCTAGTAAGGTAGGAGATGGCTTAGCTGATCGGGCAGAGATCAGATGCCACATGCTAGCGTGGTGGTTTTATGTCGGTTATACTATTGCTCTCCCACATATATACAGACATACATATTTTATACATGTTTTTACATTTATGTCAGATCATGTTCATATTCATAGTTCAGTTTCAGTTCCTATTATTCCATGTGCCTGCTTATTCTTTCAGTTGCTTTACATACGGTACAATTCAAATATAGTTACGTCTCTTTTTGTTTGGGGCCTACACTTCACGGTGTAGGTACTGAATTTCAGGACGATGGATATGTGCATTAGGACTTTATCAGTATCTGCTATTGGTGAGTCTCATCTCATTCGGGGTGTCAGCTTTATTCATTTACATGTTATGCTTTACAGTAGAGGTATGCTAGGGCCTTGTCATAGTAAACAGTTTTAGCAGCCAGACTCATGTCCAGAGGTTTCATAGACTCGCTTAGCATGTAATGTTAGTCATGTGGAATTATTATATTTTCATAGTATTTTCCGATATAATATTTCAGATTATTTTCAATATATTGTTTTACATATTTTATTATCATTATTATTTCATGCTTTTGATGCCCATATTGATTCAGCAACCCATGTGATTCGCTCGATCACATGCAGTCATGCACTGAGTGTCGTGTTTTGCTCAGACCATATTTCAGGGCGTTATAATACAAGATTGCCTCTATATTACAACAACTTAATTTTCCAGCTCTAAAGCTCATAAAATTTTAATAAGATTTTTTCCCTTGTAAAACTGGTAACTTGTTCCACTTGCTGAACCAGATTGTTTGCTACATTTTGGTACATACAAAAGGCACTCTTATCCTTGTTGATTAACTACCTTGATATTACCTCATACTTTTGCAGAATCTCCATGATCATCTTCAATGATTTCTTTTCTACTGATGCAAATATTATAATATCATTTACATAAGCTAAATGATTGATATTATGACCCCACTTTGGCATCTCATATCCCATATAGTTGCTATTGTCAAATACTACATTTAGATTTCTAGAAAGGACCTCTACTCATATGATGAAAAGAGCTAGTGACAGTGGATCACCTTATTTGACACCCCTAGTGGAGTGAAAAAGCATATTGCCTGACCATTTAGTAATATTGAGTACTAGTTGTTTGCAATAAGCCACCATGTCATATAAATGAATTGATCAACAAATCTCATTCTGCTAAGTACCTTATCTAAATATGGTAATGATACTCTATCATATGGGTTTTTCATATCTAATTTGACCACCACATTAGCAGGTTTACACATCTTTCTAATATATGTTACAATTTCCTGTGTCAAAAGAACATTTTCGATAATGCTCCTCCCCTTTACAAAACCTAATTTATTAGCAGAAATCATATCTGATAATACAATCTCTAATTTGTCATGAACCACCCTTGATAACACCTTATTGATAAAGTTACTTAGACTTATAGGTCTTAACTCTGAGTAATTTTGTACCAAATCCCTTAAGCAATAATACTAGGTTGGTATGTGTGATGGACTTAGGAAGTGTGTGACCATGAAAGAAAGAGTCATTGGTTAAAAATAAATTTTATATATTATTGTGAACGTCTGTTTATTTTTTATGTTATTGAATTGAGTGAGAGGTCCCTTTCTTTCCTACTACTGAACCCGTTTTGGAGAAAAAATAGGCTTAGTTACTTTGGGACCAATTTAGTTTATTTTCTATAAATATAGGGATTCTCATTCATTATATTTTCATCCCTCAAGAAAAATAATAATCTTTCTCTATTCTCTCTACCTTTACCTACAATATTCTTTTAGATTTATTTATTAAAATACGCTATCAACACGAGTCTTTGTTGACACCTAATTTTTGTCTTTCATAAATTTTATTTAATTAGTCGGACTTCTTGAATCATTAACCGGGTGAAATATGCATTGTCAAGTCAAAATGATTTTAAATTAGTTACAAGTACAGTTTTCCATTTCATTTGGCAAAATATCACCCAGTATATCATTGTATATTACCTGCGTACTTTTACATAATTATCTTGATTTTTAAATATATTTATCATAAATTTAATTCAAAATAGTAAAAATAATTATTTAATTAAATGTTTAAACTAAAAGGTGATTAATTGATAAATATTTTACTCGTTAAACTGAGAAGTGAAATTAACTAAATTAATTGTCAATTATATCTTAAGTTTTACAGCAACTTATCTTTAGTTTTAAATACTTCAAATTTGATTATAGTTATAATGACTAATTGATTTTTATATTAATTGTGGCTATAATTAAAAGAATATTGGTTTGAGGTCACAGTTGCAAAGATATTATTTCTATTTAATTCTTTTATTGTTTATGAAATTGGGCTTGTTCCTTTTAATTTTAGGCCGAGTCCAGCTCAAATAGGCCCACGAGCAGCTCAAAAGGGGAAAAGCCCTTCTCACATTTCATTTCGAAAAGTTTCTCGTAAGGGGAGAACTTCGCTCCACCTCTGCTCGCGTCATTCATACTGGAAAAGTCAATGTCAACACTGCGACCTGCTAATCTAGGCTCCGCATGGCCATTCCTGGCAAGACTCATCATGAGTTTTGTCCCTTCCACCTCTCTCCACCGTGCTTCAGCCAAGGAGTTGAGGTTGTCCATCCTACTTTCACTTTTGCTGCAATTTATTAATGACTTTCATCCATTTGTAAATTTGAATATCGAGTTATGATTGGTTCTATACGAATTGGAGGAAATTTTCCCCTCAATTTCACTTCTCCCACATCGATTTAGGGCTGATTGAAACCCTAGGTTAAGGTTTCTTAATTTTTGGCATTCAAGAGTTCTTAATTTTTGTAATCTTGTAAAGCTAGGGATTTTAGTTAAATTTTGGCTTATCTAGGAATTTGAGCTCGCTCAAAATCCTTAACTAGCCAAAATAGTCTTTTTTTACTGAAATCTTTTCTTGTGATGCTAGCAATGAAGTGAAGAATCCACTCTACCCCCTGCTCGACTAGGATGCCCTCCAAGAAGGTAAATTCGCTTCTATTTATTTTAATTACAGTCTGTTTAGATAAGTTAATATGTGCTTAGTTCGTTGATTAATCTAGTATAACTCATTAACTAGAGTGATTTACTTGAGTCATGAAATGAATCTTGCTTTGTGGAAATAGTTTAGTTAAACAACCTTCATAACTAATTGTACGATCATCTATCATTTTCTTTGTGATTAAGTACATGTTAAGCATGATTAAAAAATGAGCTTACTACATTGGTTAAGAGTTAATCATGTGTGCTAGTTGTTATGTGCTGAAATGACCAAGTTTTGTCTAGTTAAATAGCATAAAGTAGTTTAAAGTCATTGGAAATGAATCTAAGTTGATGTATGATTATTTAGAAACTCTTTGTGTAAAGTTCTACCCTGCAACCACTTGTCTGACTATGTGATGCTTGTATACCTCCTTCAAAAATTGAAATAAGTTGTGATAAGTTGTAAATGAATTCTATTGAGTTATTCCTGCATTCCATCTAGGTCTAGGTTGACTGCATATCTGTTGAATCAGTTTAAAGAACGAATATGTTGTCAGGAATAGGTCGTAGTCTCATTTTGATATTGCATTACATTATTAGCTTCAACACTTGATTTTAGATTGAAATTCAACTTAAAAATGATTTAAATGCATACAATATCTGAACCTGTCTGTTTTGCATTGTATATCATGTAAAATTTTAGTGGAAGGCCTATTTTATCTCTGTTTCTAAGATGAAGTGTGTAGTGGTAACCTGTTGTCTATCATGTCTGCTTAAAGGTGTGTTATGTTCCATTAGAGAGTGAAGATATGTAGAATTTGAGTGGATATTGTTCATTCCGTTACTGACATGTTATCTCATATAATAGTCTAAAACTTAGATAATATAAGTACAAGTAGGACTAAGTCTGAACTAGGAAGAAGTTACATATTCTCTTTTTCACCCTTGCATAATCTATTTCGCTCTTTCCTTTCCCTCGTGTGATTGTTGTATCTCACTGTGTGAATAACTTGAATTAATGATCACTTGGTCTTTTTGTTTTTTGTGGAGTAAATCATGTTTCAGTTCATTTTTGTCTTTTACTACTGTTAATTTGTTAAAAGGAAATGACTTGAAATCCAAGTACTCAGTTAACTAATTTGAGCAAGTATAATTACCTGCATTTGTATGTCATTTTGTGAAGAGTAATATGTTGTTTAAGCCTTGTATACCCTCCTGAGTCTGTGTAACACCAGTTTATAGCCCTAGTATAGTAGGGTGATGTATAACTAAAATGTAAGACCTCTAACCAATTTGAGATCCTTAGAATAAAATGTTGTGTTTCCAATAAAATAGTCTTGTTCCCTATGTGAAAGATGAATGCTTTTTCTCTTGAAATCTTGAGTCCTTGTTTTTGAAATCTGGATATTTGACCCTATGAGCGATTGTATTTGCCCACCGCTGTTTAGTTTAGGAAGTGCATGCTATTTTCATCTCCTGAAATACTTGGAATACTTGTTGGACATGCTAGGGGACCAACTTGCCTCTGTTTTAAGATTACTTCTAAATTATAAAATGTAAAACCTTAATTATAACTCTGAACTAATTTACCTTCTTTCATATGCTTCAAATCTGACAGAGTCAATAGTTCTATCATTAATTTGTACACCTTAAAGAAGATAACATGAAGAATGTGGTCACTTATTTGTTCTTTGGTTGATGTTTGATATAGTATCATGCCTATAGGATTTAGATAACAAGAATGGTGTTTCCTTGCCTATCTGTCTTGTTGTGTAATTGGAGTATAGGTGTCACATGTTTGGGAAAGGGGCATGGAATGATGTCCCTGAGTTATGAGCTCCAAATGGACTTTGAGTAACCCAATTCAATCTGCACCAAGTTGTGGGAACCATTTGAGCTATTATGTGCGTACGAAAATCAGACTTAGCCTCTAATCTTTGTTTTTTCCTTGACTCTGATGATTACTAGAAGATCCACAAAATCTGTGTAACGACCCATTTGGTCGTTTTGAACTTTTGGACTTATTTCCCCAAGAATACCCTTTTCGTAGCTTTATCTTGGCCTTTATGACTTGACCCATAGTTGACTTTTGGGTAAACGCACCCTTTTCATAGTTTCATTGGTTCCATTAGCTCTGAAATGATGTTTATGACTTAGTCGAGCCTTTGGTTTGATTTCTGAGGTAGTCGGGTGTGTTTTAGGAGTTTGGTTGTGAAAATTATGAAACTAAACTTAAGGATTGACTTTGGTCAAACCCGAGACTTAGAGACCTTTTTCGGAAATTCTAAGTGCACGAGCAGGTCTGGAATATGTGTTTTGATAGGAATACATGTTTGGTTTGTATCCGGGTCCTTAAAGTGTTTCAGATGTTTGACGGGGAGTTGTTGGTAAAGGCTGCTGGTGGTTTCTGGTGTTCGCACCAACGACAACTTGTCCGCTTCTGCGAGTCTACCTCTGCACAGGTCTGGCTCACAAATGCAAGACTTGATCAAGTGTCGAGGGTCCGCTTCTACCGATAAGTTCCTTGCAGAGGCGTGTGCGCCTTTGCGGAGTATTCTTCCGCTCCAGCATAGATTCAGGATTTTAAGAGACCTCGCCTCAGTGGATTGGTTTTTCGCCGAAGCAAGTCTGCCCTAGTGAAGTCAATTCTACTGGAGCGTAATCACTGTTCCTTTTAAGATCAATAGTTGCCCTAAATCGATTTCATTCCCCAAATTTCCTTACCTTGGAACTAGAGCTCAACCATTAGAGGATTTTTTGGAGATTGTGACTAAATTCTTCAATAGAGGTAAATTCCATTCCCTTTTTATTAAGTGATTGATCATTAAGTGCTTATCTAGAGTAATCTTTTAATAGAGGAAATGATGACTTAGTTCCATACTAAGATAAGAGAGTGGAAATTGGGATTTAGGGATTGGATACTGATTTATTGATGTTAATAGTGAGAACTAGTGTTATACTAAGTTAGAAGATGACGTTTAATTGATCAATTCCATGTTAGAAACCCTTTTTGAAATTGGGGAAAAATCCAGGATTATATTGGGGCTTTTGCTAATTCTTGAAATTGAGGATCCAATCGAACTTAGTTATTAAATTAACTTAAGTATATGATTATCTAGCATGTTATGGTACTAATTGAGTATTAAACCTCATATTTTGATATTATTGGCCCGAGGTTCCTTTGTAATTTAACTTGGGATTCTAGTTTCGCGTATAGATATGAGTACCATTAGATCCGTGATGTTATGAAGTTAATATAAATGACTAGAGTGGGCTCGTGAGGATGCTCAACGGAAGGGGAAAACTATTGCATGATTCTTCGGCTTCGAATCAGGAAAGTTGAGACTTACTAGACTCTAGCATAGTGTTATGTGTTGGTATGATGTTAATGATTTAATGGGAATATTGGGGTATTGGGGGTCCCGTATTAGTGAGGTGACGATCACTACTACGGGCAGCGGTGAATCTTACTTGGGTAACTAATGAACTACTATGATATATTTGAAGAAGATTATGTGGTTAGCCTTTGAGCTGTGAGCGCGGTGCATAAATCCACTTAGGTTTGGTATGATTGCTAATTACTCGTAGACACGTTTGATATTTCTATCCTTGATTTGACTTGTCCTGCATTCGTCACTCTACATCTCGTCTAAATACTTGAAAAATGAATTTATAATACTGATTGTATTGATTATGTTGATTTCATGGTGTACACATATCCATCTGATTCATACATATTATATTGGCATTTGATTGTTGAGATACTGCTGAAAAGGGGCTAGAGAAGCCTTTTATTGGATATGGCACATGATATGAGAGTGATGACTGGTATCCGATGGGATCGGATAGGTATATGGACCTCATGAGTCCCCCATGGGTCACGTGATAGCTACTACAGTAGTGTATGTATATCGGGACACCGGCACCCAGCGCCTGGACGACCCGAGCGAAACACCTAGATATCATCACATAAACACATAACTGTCTCGGCCGACAAGGCCTCGGAATGGAAACTATGACATGTACAACATTAAATCCTGCAAGCATAAGATCCTAACCTAACAGATATATACATATCAAGGCCGACAAGGCTACGCCAACAATTGTACAATACAGAACCAGTCTACAAAGTCTTTAGGAGAATGTCGACATACTACATATGGTGGGACAGGGCCCCCGACATACCTAAACTACCAAAGAAATATAAATATAGACACGACCCTGACTTGGCAATACTCTAGGAAGAAGTGGAGCTCACTAACAAAAATTGAACTCTGGAGGCGATTTATAAAGGTGGGTCCGTTCCTTGCCTACCTAAACCTGCGCGGCATGAAACATAGCGCTCTAGAAAGGGATGTCAGTATGAATAATGTGCTGAATATGTAAGATAGAAATCAAACACAATCATAAGTAGTTATAGGAGAGAAAAAGATATACGAGTCAACCTGAACACTTGAAATGCCACTGAGGACCACATCATACATAATTATCTTTCTTACCTTATAACTTTATTCTATGTCGTTATATCAACATCTTAAATCTAACTGCTCGACTGCCCAACTGATCAGTGGTAACTGCCAATCGGCCGTTGCTCAGTAGTAAATAACGCGACTGCCCAACTAGTGGTAAATAACAATACGTAACTGCCCAACCAGTGAGGAAGCCTTATGGTCAAATTTGACGATACATAACTGCCCAACCAGTGGTCAAATTTGAAACGACGTTTCGTTTGATAGATACTAGATAGATATAAGCACTTTTCCACGTGTGCCATGGAGAAAACGCTTGTAGTGACTATGACTTTAACAATCTGTAGGTGGCATTTGTTTGTGCCAAACAACTATTCGAAGTGAGGCCCTAGGTGGACCCCCATGGTCCATTAGTAGCCAAATACAAGACTTCTTTTGCTTACTAGTTAAGGACTTTAATTAACATAATCTATAATAATGATTTGTAGTATGTTGTGTATAAAGAGGGAGAGTAGGCGGTAGAAGACATTTGGAAAGCTTTCAAAAGAATAGTTTAAATGGAGCATTGGGGAATTACAAAGAGAATGGCTTATCCAAATCTCTTAAATTAGGTGACTTATTAAGGCAAGATAGGCAGCAACGTTATTTAAATTCTTCACGGATTCACGCATCGCTTTAATCTCGTGGTTCTCTGTAGGCGTGTTATTGAATCCGGGCTTTCTTAGAAGTGATGTAAGGTGGACGAAGAGGGGTTCTTGGCAAATAAGGTTGAGGTGCTAGATGAGCTGCATTGATTGGGTTGTTAAGAAGACCAATAAAGGTATGTAAGGCAAATTCTTCTTTCTTTTGGCATGTTCTAAGTACGAAACGTAAATGTAATATTGTCATATAAATAATTCTACTCTTAGTAGTTAAGGATGTTTATGTTATTCATTCATATTGTCAAATCATATCTAAATACGTTCCTAAATCCCTATTTAGGTATATGAGAAAGATGTTAGTATTCATAATGTTAATCGGAGGTGAAGCGACATTACATCACTCCGACAAACTTATAGTGTCTTATTATCATATCATTCATGCATTATATACATATATAAACCTTGACCTCAAAGGCGTTATATACGCTACTATATAGTATGCATTATATATATGTATGGGGCATAGGAAAAGAGAAGGTGTTATATACGCACTACCACCTTGCAGCTGGTATATATATGATGATGATTATGCCCACAGAGGTCGATATAATATGATGTGATGCCCACAGAGGCTTAATGACATTATATACACATATGTATATGTATGACCGCATTGTGCATGACATTTAGGCATATTATGGCCCTCAAAGGCATTCTGCATAGGTATGACACTTAGGCATATTATGGCCCTCCGAGGCATTCTCTACTGGTTAGTTGTTTCTTATTTCATGTTGCTTTTAGGTCTCTATTATGCTATTCTTCATGCCTGACATACTCGGTACATCAGTCATACTGACGTCCCTTTTGTCGGGGGACGCTGCGTTTCATGCCCGCAGGCTCAGGTAGACAGGGTGACGGTCCGCACTAGTAGGTTGCTAGTTCAGCTGATATTGGAGCACTCTATTTGTTCCAAAGTTGCAGTCTAGTCGTGGTAAAATATTTTAGATTTGCATAGGGGTATGGCAGGGCTCTGTCATGACCTTATGATGTTACGTACTCTTTAGAGGCTTGTAGGCAAATGTCCTGTGTATAGTAGTCGTGTATGGCCTTGTCGGCCTTAGTATGTGTATATGCATAGGTTGGGTTCTTCTGTTTGTAAAATTTTACGTAGATCATTTCTAGTTTATCATATTTATGTTTCAGTAGGGTACTTTGTGATGGCCCTTGGGGCCCATGATTAATTATGGTTTGATGTTAAATATATGATTGGTGGTACTCGGCAAGTAAGGTCCGGGTGCCCGTCATGATCCTTCGGTTTGGGTCGTGACAAATTTGGTATCAGAGCGGGTCTGTCCTAGGGAGTATACAAGTCGTGTCTAGTAGAGTCTTTATTATAAGTGTGTTGTGCACCACATTTATAGACATGAGGCTACAGGACATTTAGGATAATGGTTACCTTCATTCTTGATCTAGAATCGTGCTATAGAGCTGAGTTGTAAGAATTCTCTTTGTAAACCTTATCGTGTTTATGATTACAACAAAGCCTTCTTTTAGTAGGGCTATGATTAGCATGGAGATTGAGGTTGGATTTAGTGTAAATGCGAGTAGTATGTTCTCTATTGAGACAGATCCGTCAGAGGATATGAGTAAGTTGCTTTCCAGGTATCGACGAATCTAGTAGTACTAAAGGAGTTAAGGGAAGCTTTCATACCATCAATCCCATCACTGGCTCCGTTTGATAAGGATGTCAGGAGAGCGGTGCATGTATTGAATTAGTTGGTCGCCTCCTAGGAACGACTTCAGCGTAGAGCATCCGATAGAGATAGGCCTTTGAGAGGTCAGTGAGCTTATAACCTAGGGAGTTTATTAGTCAGGGATCGCCGATATTTAAAGGGTTCAAAGATGCCAATATCTCAGGGTCAAAGTTGTAAAGGCCGAGTGAGACCGCCCCGACCATCTTGTACTCAGTATGGTCGAGTGCATGCCAGATTATGCCGCGAAGGTACATGGGGTTTGTTTAGTGTGGCAGTCATGGCCACAACGTTCTGAAGTGTCCCAATTTGATGCGCAAATGTAAGGATAAGATGATTATGATTTGTACAGATGAAAAACAGAAGACATCATTGGAAGGTTTAGTAGGTTATGAAAATCTACACATTTTACTGTGACTCTTGCTGATTAGAATGAGGGAATATGTTATGTACGTGTGACCTAAATTGTAATGTCTTACCTAGAATAGATTGGGAATTATCCTACGATATCATTAACAAGAATGGATTGCCACAATCGAATCGTGTGAAAAGTGACTATCAATAAATTTAAGATCACGTAAAGTGACGTATACAAAATAGTGAGCCCAAGTCATATATAAGGATCGAGTTATCCACGGTAGTGTAAAGTGACATAAGCCTCTCGTCCGTGCGTAAAGGGCCATACCGCGTATTAGTGAGAATTACATGTATTGATGTTAGTAAGCTAAGGCATGATATAGGTATTGGACTGGTAAGGTCTTCGGCCTCATTGTGCAATATGTTATAATTCTAAATAACCTCTAGATAATAATAGCTTGTTAGGGGCAAGTGAGGACGAGGACTATGGAACAAGTGAAGAATGGTTGTAAGAAATACGAGAACAGTTAATAAGTATGAATGGAATGGTATGATCAAGTATCAAGGAAGAACTATTTCTGTTTAATGATGAGTAGAAGGAAGGATTACGATAAGAATGATAAAGGTGAATGAGATTATAGTTATGCAGATTTTCACAAAGGTATGATTACTCTAGAACAGCGTAATGACCAATGGTAGATGAGGGACGTAAGAACTCTACGGCCAAAGGTGACGGACCTCCGATGTTCAGGAAGATAATATGAGAAATATTTTGAGATAAGAGACCCCCTAAGACAATTTGAAATGGAAATGTAAAGGTAAGACGAATGAGCACTCGGTCGATAGGAAATCTAATAATGATAAGACAAGAAAGCTTGACAAGTCATGGGATCATGTAACACTGTGAATTGCATCTAAACATACGAAGCATCGGTTCCATAACATATGCAGTCATACCTCTCAGAAAGTATGTAAACGGAAGCAACGGTGATTAAAGTTCGAGATTAGCACCTAAACAGGTGAAAAGGGACCAATGATGCATATGGATATAAGGTAGACATTAAAGATATATGTCAATAGATAATGACATTATAATGAAGATAAAATGTCAGGAAAATACATATGTCTATGAGCATTTTTTTTTAACTGACAAAAGGTTCTATGAGATGGATAAGGTAATGGGTTTACAGCTTAACGAGATCAAGGAAAGCTTTTCCCAAAACGACATTGACAAAAAGAATTAGCCATGAGGCAAGTGAAGAAATCCAAATCTAAGTATAATGACCAGGTTTGGATATAGTAGGCTAACGTCATGTAATGCAAAAAATTCTTTAGAATCTTTCACGTATAGAATAAGGGAATAAGTTAACAAATCATCCTTTAAGGAATGTAACGCCAAGAATTGGAATCAGGAGCAATGTTTGAGAGTACGTATGTATACCAGAATATTTTAGAATTAAAAAGAGTACGACAAGTAAGAAAATGAGTGAACGAGTGTCAAAAGAAGTAAGAAAGGAAGTTGTTCATAATTACGAGTAGTGAGAAAGTACAGATTCCTTTCAGACCATGCATGAGAGTTAACTACGATGAGACATGCACTTCAAATTCGATGACATTGTCCATAAAGTGTTCATGGTTGAGATACTACAAATATAAGAGTTTTCAGCACATTAGTTAGTAAACAAAGCTAAGTTGACAATAGAATCATTCACCCAGAAGCGGCTTGACTAATGTGAGGACGAATGAGAGAAGTTGAATTGAGAGAACGTATCAGTTAGCTAAGTAGGAGTGCGATTGGAGGATTCAGATAGTGATAGCCCTATGACTCAAAATACAGCAGGGTCATGCCTCATACTAGAAAAAAAAGAACGTCATGACGAAGATCCCATTTTTGGAGAAGATAGGGAAAGATATTTAAAAAAAAGAGAACCGCAACCTTCGAGTATAATAGGATAGGGACCCTTAGGTGGAAGGTCCATTTGTGTATTTCCAATGTAGCAGGATTACGAGACAAGATTATGAGGGAGGTACATTGCTCACGATATTCCATTCACCATGGATCTACTAAGATGTATCATGATCTCAAAGGTATGTATTGGTGGAACGACATGAAGAGGAACATTGAGGAGTTGGTAGTTCAGTGTCTTAATTGTCGGTAAGTAAAAGTAAAGCACCAAAACCCCGACAGCTTGACTCAGAACATTGAGATCCCGATGTGGAAATGGGGAATAATTAATATGGATTTCATTACATGTTTATCTCGCCCTTATCATAAGTTTGATTCTATTCGGGTGATTGTTGATAGACTGACAAAATCAGCTCAATTTCTGGCGGTCAAAACTACCTACACAACCGAGGACTACGCAAAGTTGTACGTTAAGGAGATTGTTTACCTCCATGGTATGCCTATTTCTATTATATTGGACCGAGGTGCGCAGTTCACAATTAATTTCTGGAGATTATTTCAAAAAAGGGTTTGAACACTCAAGTTAATCTTAGCACAACTTTCCACCCTCAAACAGACGGGCATGCTGAGTGTATGATTCAAACGCTCGAAGACATGCTACGAGCTCGTGTATTGGACTTCAAAGGAAGTTGGGATGATCATCTATTCCTTATTGTATTTGCGTACAATAACAGTTATCGTACTAGGATCAAAATGGCTCCATATGAAGCTTTGTATGGACGGAAATGTAAATCTCCTATCAGATGGTTCGAAGTAGGTGAATCAAAATTATTTAGGCCTAACCTAGTGCACCAAGCCATAGCGAATGTGAAGCTTATTCAAGAACGGTTGTTAACCACTCAGAGTCGTCAGAATACATATTCAGATGTGCGACGGTGGGACCTAGAGTTCTAAGTGGATGATTGGGTCTTCTTGAAGATCTCTCCTATGAAAGGTGTAATGAGGTTTGGGAAAAAGCGGAAAGTTCAGTCTAAGGTACATTGGGCCATATCGCATAATTCGACAAATCGACCAAGTGGCTTACGACTTGGACTTTTGGAGTTAGAGTATATTCATCCAGTTTTCCATGTTTTTATGTTGAGAGCGTGTATCGGAGATCCTTCCCAAATTGTGTCAATTGACGATGTGATGGTTACAAAGGACTTATCATATGAAGAGGTTCCTATTGCTATCTTAGATCGACAAGTCCGCAAGTTGAGGACTAAGGAAATAGCCTCCGTGAAAGTTCTATGGCGGAATAAGAATGTAGAAGAAATGACATGAGAGGCGGAATAGGAGATGAAGCACAAATATCCGTACCTATTTCAGACCAACGCCGAGGTACCGAGAGAAGCATGAGGTGAATTCTATTTCAGATTATTATAATTAATACTGCTTGATCATGTGAGGTCTGACATAATGATATATGTTATATTATATGGCCCCGTGAAGCGGTGGTTATGTTTCCGGGCTACGTGACATGGATTAGATATGTCACCCCAACATTCTAGGATGAATGCTTCAAAGGGGGAAATGATGTAACACCTCGTACTTTCGGGCGATGGTTTAAACAGCTAGACGTGTGCAAATAGACCTGTCATATTCACATATGCAAATAAAGAGCTTAGTATATAAAAAGATGCGGTCCCAAAATAATTTAGGGCTTAATAAGTGTGACGACGGGAATTGAAAATAATATTTGGTGTGTGTCAACAGGCTATGGACTAGCGCTATACCACATGATCATAATAGTAGAGTACATGAAGTGTGCCAAAAAGTGATTTATTATTGAAGTGATTTGAGAACAAGGAATTAATTATGGGATAAGTTTAATTATAGTAGAGATAGGGACTTGTTTATACATTACTTGATAGATACTAGATAGATATAAGCATTTTTTCACGTGTGCCATGGAGAAAACGCTTGTAGTGACTATGACTTTACCAATCTATAGGTGGCATTTGTTTGTGCCAAACAACTATTCGAAGTGAGGCCTTAGGCGGACCCCATGGTCCATTAGTAGCCAAATACAAGACTTCTTTTGCTTACTAGTTAAGGACTTCAATTAACAGAATCTATAATAATGATTTGTAGTGTGTTATGTATAAAGATGGAGAGTAGGCGACAGAAGACATTTGGAAAGCTTCCAAAAGAATAGTGTAAATGGAGCATTGGGAAATTACAAAGAGAATAGCTTATCCAAATCTCTTAAATTAGGTGACTTATTAAGGCAAGATAGGCAGCAACGTTATTTAAATTCTTCACGGATCACGCACCGCTTTCATCTCGTGGTTCTGTGTAGGCGTGTTATTGAATCCGGGCTTTCTTAGAAGTGATGTAAGGTGGAAGAAGAGGGGTTCTTGGCAAATAAGGTTGAGGTGCTAGATGAGCTGCATTGATTGGGTTGTTAAGAAGACCAATAAAGGTATGTAAGGCAAATTCTTCTTTCTTTTGGCATGTTCTAAGTACGAAACGTAAATGTAATATTGTCATATAAATGATTCTACTCTTAGTAGTTAAGGATGTTTATGTTATTCGTTCCTATTGTCAAATCATGTCTAAATACGTTCCTAAATCCCTATTTAGGTATATGGGAAAGATGTTAGTATTCATAATGTTAATCGGAGGTGAAGCGACATTACATCACTCCGACAAACTTATAGTGTCTTATTATCATATCATTCATGCATTATATACATATATAAACCTTGACCTCAAAGGCGTTATATACGCTATTATATGGAAGTACCAACCCTCGACACCTGGGTACACGTGCTTTTCGTACTCATTCTACACTTGTTGCACTCTATGTATAGGTATTGAGCCGGACGTCGGTGGAGGAGCTTGACGCAGAGCTTGGAGATTCTTCTTGGGAGTCCAGGGTGAGCCCTAGATTCCATCCCAGCACTGGAACTCTTCATCTTGTTATTTTACTTTTCTGTCTTATATCTCAGACAGTGATTGTATTTAAAGTTTCAGACTTGTATTTCGATATTTTGGGTAGTGACAATCTGTTACAAGTTTAAGAAATGAACCCCTCTTATCCAAGGACTTGTTCTCTCTGAGTGATTGAACAACATGGACATGCAAAAGACCATTTACCTGCTTGAAATTAAGGAATGTGACTGTCTTGAATTTGTATGGTCTTGCTTGTTTCTTAATTATTGTCTGAAGTTATATTCATGCCTGCAATTTCTTCCAATGTTTGAATCGTTATTTGAACTCTTTTGTTTCACTATAACTTAAGGCTATGAGAACATGCTAATTTCTTGAACTGTCCTTGTATAGGAGTTAAACCCCTTTAAAATTTAAGTTGGGATCTATTTTTTCACCCAGTCAGTTCATCAAATTTGTTTAGGATACAACATGCCTATTCCTAGTTAAAATGAACTTTAGTGTGTGTGGTTGCTTCCGTCTGCAATGGGTTACTTCTGTGACTAGACCTAATGTTTGACTGAATTTGAACTTGCTCCTACCTTCTTTTGCAAACTGTCAATACTAGTTTAATAAATCTCTTGAACTTAAAATTCAAAATTGAATTATCACACCCCCAACCTACAAATTAGGAAAACCAAATTTAAATGGTTTATTCAAATAAAAGATAAAACCTTTTGAAAACCAGAGTTCGAGTAAGGTTTCAGGTGATTCTTCGGGGAAGGTGTTAGAACCCATGTATTAAGAATCTGCAAAATGCGGTTGACCTTTGGATTTCAAAAATATGAATTTGCTTTATTTGTCTAAAATGAGTTTAAAATGTATATATAAAATCATGACATTTAAAATTAATTTCCGCCAAAAAGATTTAAATGTTCTCAAAGAATGTAAACAAGAGCTAAAGTGACCTATCCCATTTTTTCAGACTAAAACCCACTTAAAGTTTTCCTCGAATAGAGTCCAATTTAATTTATTCCGTGCTATAGTCCACTTCATTTTTTTAGAAAAATATTTATATTCGTTTTAAAAGTTTAGACAAAGGGTTTAAAAAGTCACACTTGTTGAAGAAAGGACAATTTTATTCTTTTTAAATTTTAAGAGAAGGTCAACCGCTTTCCTACCCTTTTCGTACTTTAAGATTTTGGAAAATCCAATTTTTTTTAAAATAAGTTTTTAAAGGAGTAATACTAAAACTTATACAAAAAATCCTTAAAGGTAAAAAAACTCCATTTTTCCATTTGAGAAGAAACCTTTTCCCAATTCTTCCTTTAAAAGCAATTATATAAAAATCTTTAAGAAAATCCAAATTATTTTAAAGAAATTGATTTTTTCATCTTTTTGCCCCCTTTTATTTGCGAAAGCATAAAATAAAACACAAGCCAATTTAAGAAAAGACAACTTTTATTAATTCTTTTTCGAGTCATAATTACAAGTCATGGAATCCTATCCATTCTGACGATATCAGTACCATTTGCCTAGCCTACTTTAAAATAAATTCTAACCTAAGGTTCCAATAATACATCCCATGTCACAGATAATAATATAATTAAAAATACATGAATTTAAAAGGCCAAGTTAGGCTATTGGGCATACCGAGCCCACCAGTTAAATATGTACATCATTTTCACCTATGGCTGGACCTTCTAGGTTGCACAGACTCAATGAAAAGAAGTGGAAAGCCCAACAGAGAAGGCTGGTATGCAAATTGGGCCAAAGCAGGCCCATGCAGGGTCGCGGGTCATGCAAGGGGAGGGGAAAAAGAAGATGAGAGTAAGAGAGCATCTATACTAGGTAATTAAGATAGTTAAATAAATAAATAAATAAATTTGTATACAATACAGATACATACGTATATATATATATTAAAATAAATTATCCGGACAGTCGGACCCAAACCCAGTAGCTAATAGCAAAACCCATCAGGCCCAGTCAGTGAAATGAATAACACAAAAAGAAGTCTACTATGATCAGGAAGTTATAGGTTCAAGCCGGCGAAACAACCACTTGCACAATTGTAAGGCTGCGTACAATAGACTCTTGTCGTCCAGCCCTTCTCCGGACACGCGCATAGCGGGAGCTTAGTGCACCGGGCTGCCCTTGTGATCACAAAAGGGAGGAAAATCCAGTCCAGAATGAGAGCAACATCTACAAGGAGCATAAGACGAGATGAATGTAAAATAAAGCACACAGCATAGAGATAAATGGGCTTCAGGCCCAGTATCAGTCACATTTAATTTATTTACAATCAAAGGAAGGACGAGAGGTATGTTTTGGCCCAAGATGTTATTGCATAGCCCAACACATAGGTAACACACTCATATATATATATATATATATATATATATATGGAACACCAGCACATTATGATATATTTATAAGTATACAGCATATACAACACTCCTATATGCATTTGAGCATATACAAGGGCCTGTATATCTTGTATACTTGTGGTATATATGATATATCTGGGAATATACAGAATGTACAGCTCTTATACATATACCCAAGTATATGCAGAAGCTTGTATGCCATGTATACCTGAGAAATACCATATCCATCAAACAGAGCCAAGAAAAAGCAGAATACACCAGATACATAGACAATGACAGATTTTCACTCAGTCTCAATCACAGTTATGAGAAGGTACGCTCATATACATGGAAGCATATCAAATGTACTAAAGATATGTTCATGTTAGTCTCAGGTGACAAGGTGAGACAAACTGAGATTTGGTTTTCAAACAAAGCAAGAAGACATTCATGTATATACATTACACCCTTTTATTCAAAACAGAGTGTACAGCAGGATCATATCAGGAAAAATGTTCATGGTCTGCATTCTTTTAGCAAAGAAAACAAAGAAGAGTAGGCATTCATGTTATCGGTTCACTTAATGACTACATTAGCAAACAAACGCTGTTACTCGAAATCATTTGTACACAAAGAAACTCAACAGATCAGGGGAAGGCAGCAAATAATTTATTTAAGTCCTTTATATACTTGAGGCTAATAAAAGGAACCTTTATGTTCCTAAGCCATCAAGGACTTAGGCTAAGGTCACATCATGGCACATCAGGGCAGGCCATTAGTAGTGAGTCTTAGGGAGAGGAAACATATTAGCACATATATAAGCTCAGACTGGAGATGCTGATATTTGAATATGGATACTAAATGAATAGTTCACAGACTAAACATTGTCATTTCTTAACAAGGAAAAGATATGTCACAAGGGGATACATACACATACTCTGACATTGCACACATGTTCAAATGATCAGGCTCATAGCATGTAGCTTAACTCTATCATTTCTTGACCTATTTGTTACTCGTAGGGACACATGCAATACTGACTTTCTAGCTATGTTATCCAACTAAGCAGGCAGCGTTCAAGGTAGACATGAGGATCAAGAATTCTAGGTGTTTATACCGACAAGAACAAAAACAAATGTATCAGGTTTGCAATTCATATACTTGGTATTTATATTACCATCCAAAGACAACCGGAAAGAAAGGACAAATTCCTTGAATCAGAAAAAACATCAATCTTTCATGTTTACACTAAAAGGACTAACAAAATTCTCAACACATTTATGATTCATCAGGGAAGGAATCCCAGCAGCCTAGAACCACCAGGACAAGGCAAAGTGGTACACTCAACTCTTTCTGAGTTCTAAACCATGAGACACCATTCAATGTTTCCTCACAGGACAGAGGACACAGGTTGTTCATATAATTAGACAAAACAGCATATCCATCCTAATTTCAACACTTCCTCAATTTCACAAGTTCTAATCATAGTAAAATTTAAATATGGATTGAGACAAAACAACCACTAATCACTCGACACACAGATTCATAAGCACACCGTCATACCACAAGCAGAAACCAAAGAGGGTTCATAACCTAGTTCTTCTTCTACCATACTATCCTAACATGTTTATGAACAAGTAGTCAAGATTTAAAATTCTCGGAGCCACAAACACGTTAGGGGACTCCCCAATCTATGTGAACTAAGTTCAATCTAAGCATAAATCTTACATAGTTCAAACACAAACTATCTTAAGCATACGCTAAGCATTAATCATAGTCTCACAATGACTATTATGCTAACTCGACCTATTCATCATGGTCACATGGCTAATGCAGTAACACACAAATGCAGGAAAAACAAAGTGAGAAAGGGGAAGTGTTTACCTCTCTTCCATGCAGCCTAGGTCGAGATCTTGGAGTTGAGAACCTCAATTCCCTCCGATCCACACCACTCAGTCAGCAAAGAAAGAACAAATGAGTTAAATTTGACTATCCCTAATCAAAACTAGGGTTTCGGCAAAGGCCAAATCCTAAATTTGTTCGAAGATCTTAGGGTTTTGCTCAAATCTCTCCTACATTTCAGAAAAAATCGAACTCCCCCAATATGAAGCCAAGGGGGTCCTTTTATTGGACCACAAGAGCCTAGGTTTTCAGTTTTCAACCGATGTGAGATAAAAATTTGAAGGGTTTTCGATTTGAATCCTTGAGATTCGTTGAGACCCAATGAGAATCAAGCTGGAAGCGGACAAAACTCATTAAGAGATCGACCTTGTTTCGCAGAAAATGAAAGGGAAGAGAGATAAAAGCTTACCTCTACTGGTGGAGAGAAGCGGAAGGGGCCAAGAGTCATTATAGCCACGCCGAGCTCTGGAAAAGCAATCGTACACTAATGGCGGAATCAAGAAAAATGGAAAAGAGAAAAGGGGGCTTGGTCGCTTTCAAAATGCAAATTGGTCGGGTCTGGTCTGGTCCGAAATGGATTGGGCTCGGCCAAATTTAAAATAGAAATGTCCCAAAATCGCAAAAAAAATGGGAGGATGGAGTATCCAGCTATTTTTTGCTAAAACATGACCACTATTTAAATTTAAAAAATGGTCATTTGTGTTTCAATTATAACAAAATCCGCGCCAAAAGTTTAAAATGGAGCAAAATTAAAAACTAATTTAAATAACCCTTTAAAATGGAGCAAAATTGATAATGAAATTGACATGACATTGATGTTTCATTCAATTAATCAAATTTTTTAATTATACGGAATGAAATATTTATCAATTAACTATTAAATAATTTTAGACAATCGATCAAAAAATTGTCCTCATCATTTTGAGTTACAATTTTGAAAAATATATTTCAAAAATATACAAAATATATAACATTATATATAGTGATATACTTGATAAAACTTTATCAAATATTTTTTTGTAAAATCATTTTTGTCTTATAAAATGTAATACTTCACGTCGTCTGTGACTCAGGAACTTTGAATAATTAAATAGAAGTATTGGAGGGTAAAAATTAGGTGTCAAGAATAGAAATTTATCAATTTAACCTTATTACACCATTCATAACATTAAGAATTTTCAATCATGAATTCAAGTTCATCAACAAGCCACTCAAAGGTAACCGAAGTATAACATATGCCAATACAGGCTCAAATCAATATAACAAAGGGATGATCACTTGAGATTCCCTAAACTGCATAGAAACACCACATCGGAGCTATCAACCCACAACGGCTACCCTTCCTCCCGAATAGCTAGGCAAAGACCACACGAGGCTACTAACCCTCGATGACCACTCTTTCTCCCGAATGACTAGGCATGAACCACACCGAGGTTATCGACCCTCAATGGCCACTCTTCCCCTTGAATGTCTAGGCAAACCCACTAGGATCCATAGTGACTACCCTACCTCCAGAGAAGCTAGGCCAAACACAAACAACAAAAATCCTAGCATATTAGCAGAATTACAAGTCATGGCTTGGACACCGAATCTCAAATCATGGCATAGAAGTTGAATTCCTCATTATGGATTATGTTCATTCCAATTAATAAGGTACGTTAAGTCATTAATAGGTTTAGAAACCATGTTCCAAGTCATTAATCAAATTTCAACTCACCAAAACTCGCTCATAGGGCAAAACACATGAAATATCTAGCTTCCGAAATCAAATTTAAAGTGCCCCTTATAGGGGTAAATCATGTTCAAAGTCCCTAAGGTTCCATGACAGTTTGTCCCTCATCACATAAAACTTTGCCAAAACCCCATTTTTAAAGGTTGAAAAGTATGTTCGAAAAGAGACATACGTTTCCCGCTAAAAGCTAGCAAACGTATTCCTCCAAGTTCAACAATCACTCTACAATAATTATTTATGATAAAATGTAAAATTTTAACCAATTCTAAAAGTTCTCACCCTTATCGAAAAACTAGGGCTTCGTACCCAAAACGCGTTCTTGAATACTTTGTGAATCATTTATGGATTTTAATCCCATAGGATACTCTACACTAGTATAAACCCCTTACAATAACATCAGCAAAATCAAGAATCACACTTCTTGAAGGAATCACAAACGTCCTTTCTTCTTCTCTTTCTTGAGTTTTAAGAATCTAAGGGTTTGAAGGATGAACTAGTGTTAATTTGATGTTAGATTGATGTAATAATAATGTGTTTTGAGTAAGTATTTATCTTAGATATTTTAGGAAAGCCCTAGGGTGTTTTATCTCCAAAAAGTAAGTTTAGAACGAAATAGAAAAAGTCTTACGAAATTAGAGATATATAAAACTCAGGAAAAATCGCGTCAAGCCAAAATTGTCCTAGCGCCCCGCGCCACACCTAACGCCAGGTTTAGTATGCCAAGCCTGTCTAATTTTCACCACGCTAGAAAATATGCCTAGCGCCCCGCGCCCACACCCCACGCCAGGTTTATTTTTGACTTTGTCAATAGCGTTTGGTAAATAATGCATAACTCGTAGCATAGAGTTCCGTTTAAGTTGAACTGTATATAGTTGGAAAGGTGTTTCAAAGGACTACAACTTTCATGTTTTAAGTTTTCTCAAATTCCCTACGGATTGTCAAGTAAACAGACTGGAGGCAGACCTGTCGTAAACTTAATCGATTTTATCGAATCTTATGCACCTTACTATTCGTTTTGATATTAAATTAACTATTTCCATCCAAACTAATCTTGATATGATTTTATATGTCTAAAATTCCACATTAATACCCATTTAACACATTCACATCTAATTCGGATTTACAGAGTGTTACATTACGAAGGTAATCATATTTGATGTTAATCCATTTAGTATACGTACATTCATCTTCCTCGGCAATATTAATTTTGTGAGGATGTTTTGCCATTAAATCTAATTCAACTTTCAACTTTCACAACTAGTTCTTGTCTTGTTTATTGTTGCCAGATCAACTACTAAAGGTTTTCCAACTGTTGTTGCCATTGAAAACACTGCCTCCTTAGCAAAGAAATTAGGGCTAGTTCTGGAAAACTGATCCAAGACTACGACCGATGTCTCTTCATTGGGTTTGAACTAGTCCCAAATTAAAGATCTCATTTGGAAATATCTATCATGTACCTTCAAGTAATATGCTGGTGAGGACATCATCTTCACATAATCTTCTAACAAACTCAACCGGATCAAGATGTGCCTTCAACCAATCCCAATTGTCAATGGGCCCTTTATCTCACACTGGATTGGAATTACTTTCCTCAACTCCCGGATGTTAATGTTGTCATAAGAAAATTTACCAAGGACTGCATATTGTAGATTCTCCTTAATAATCAATTGTTGTATTTCTGATGAATTCCATTTTATATATGGTTCTCCTTCAATGTATGTAACTGGTTTGGGTGGTATAGTTATTTGATTTGTGTTCTGTAGAGGTGGATTGGGTTTTATCAGGTTTGAATATTTTGGTGTGGTATTTGAAGGTGGAATATTGTCGATAGGCAAAACAGTAGGCTCGGTTTGGTTAAGGGTAGGTAATCTGGATGTGGTGTTAGAAAAATTGGTAGGTGTTGTAAGTGGTGGAAAGTGTGATTCTGATAAGTGTGATTGAGAGAACGGTGGAGCAGCCACCGGAGGCGGCTGTCCACCAGTCGGATTGGCCATTTGAGGCCGATGGATGGTTTGATGGCTAGGGTTTTTATTTTCTAGAGAGCATTAGCATTTCAACACTAGGAATCATATTGACAAACAACTACTATTACTAAGCTACTGATTTTTCCCATTTTTCTCCTCATCAATCAATCCTTAAATGAGCATAGCTAATCCTCAAAGGTAAGCATTATACAACAGTGTTCAAATCAGTAAGCTGATTAGGCTGAGACCATAAGTGAGCTGCTAACTATCCTAATGGGATTTACTCATACTGTTAAAGATAATCTCTGACGTAACACTAATCATAAGCTACATTTCCAAACTAGCAGCTAATACCAATTATCAATAGCTAATCAACTAATCAAATTAACGGATTTAAACTAAGCAAAAATACATAAGCTGATAATCAAACTAATTAAGGTCGCGATGCATACACTTGGATTAAATCCCCCAGGCGCAAATTGGTATATGAACACTGATGCCACGTCTCAGATGACATCCGCACTAGGTAATCTCTCGTCTTTTTTTCAATTTGAGCAACAATCGTGGTATAACTGTTGGTAATGGTCATTCAATTTCAATTTGTGGTTATGGTCACACAAATTTGTCTCCCCCGCATCCACCTCTAGTCTTAAAAATGTTCTTCATGCCCCTCACTTAATTAAAAATCTAGTGTATTTCCGAAAATTCACAACTGATAATTGGGTTTCTGTTAATTTTGACCCTTTTGGACTTTCTGTGAAGGATTTCAAGATGGGGATACCTCTAATGAGATGTAATAGTAGGGGAGAGCTCTATCCAATCACCACCACCACCATTTCCACGAGTCAAGTCACACCTTCAACATTTGTCGCTCTTACTCCTTCTTTGTGGCATGTACATTTGGGTCATCCAGAGTCGTCTATTATTTTTTCTCTGCAAAATAATAATTTTATTGATTGTAAGGGTACACGGAGTACTCCAATCTGTCCTTCTTTTTCATTATGGAAATATATTAGATTACCTTTTATAGCTTCTACTTCTAGTACGTCGATGCCTTTTGAAATTATTCATAGTGATTTATGGACATCTCCCGTTTTAAGTTCGTTTGATGATTATTCTAATTTTTTGTGGACTTTTTATTTGGCTAAAAATCTCAAGCTTTTTTCACATTCTTAAAATTTAGAGCTTTCATCCGTACCCAATTTAAATGGAAAATTAAAAACATTCAATGTGATAATGGTAGGGAATATGATAATGGGTCATTTCAAGAATTTTGTGACACTCATGACATATCTTTTCGATTTTCATGTCCTCATACGTCCTCACAAAATGGGAAGGCTGAAAGAAAAATCCGTCCATTAATAATATTGCTCGTACCTTACTAGGACAGGCCCTTCGTATTTTTTGCATCATGCGTTACAAATGGCTACCTACCTTCTTAACATACTCCCTAACAAAGGCTTAGCATATCAATCCCCACTTAAAATCATTTACAATAAAGATCCCTCGTATTCTCATCTTAGGGTGTTTGGATATTTATGATATCCGTTTTTTCCGTCTACTACAATTAACAAATTTCAAGCCCGTTCTACTTCTTGTGTATTTTTGGGTTATCTGTCTAATCATCGTGGTTACAAATGTTTTGATTTATCCTCTAACAAAATCATAATTAGTCGCCATGTTATTTTTTATGAAATTCAATTTCTGTTTGCTAAATTGTATAGTTCTGTGTCTAGTTCGTATAATTTTTTGGATATGGGTTCTCACCGTGTATTATCCACCATTTATCCGAGCAGTCCCGTGATCCAAATTTGCCAGCAGGCCCACAACTCCCGGATCCAGCTCATGAATATCGGTCAATATGCCCACTGCCTACTGGCCCACTTCTGCATACTAGCCCAGCGTCTCGGCCAGCAGGCCCACTGCCCACTGGCCTAATTATTGTCCTTCCGAGTCCACTGCATCCTGCCACTGGGCCAGCAGGCCCAATCACTACTGGTCCAGATTCAGCTAACCCGTCACCTACCCAAAACACATCCACGTCTATTTCGAGTCAAAGGCCTGTTACTCGTAGCCAACGTGGTATTTTTAAATTGAAACATCATTTTAATCTAAATTATAATGCCACCAAATCACCCCTACCACGTAACTCAGTGTCTGCCTTACATGACCCGAATTGGAAAATGGGCATAGACGATGAATATAATGCTCATATTGAAAATAAGATATGGGAGTTGGTGCCCCGTTCGCCTAGTGTCAATATTATTCGTTCTATGTGGATTTTTACTATTAAAGAAAATTTTGACGGTTCTTTTGAGAGGCATAAGGCCCATCTTGTAGGTGATGGTAAAATTCAACATGTGCGTGGATTGTGGAGAGACATTTAGTCTGGTGGTCAAACCGACAACCATTCACACTGTGCTTAGTCTGACTCTCTTGAAAGCATGACTCATTCATCAGCTGGATGTGAAAAATACTTTCTTACATGGTGATCTTAAGGAGACGGTGTACACGCATCAGCCTTTGGGTTTTAAGGACCCCAATTATCCTCACCATGTCTGTTTGTTGAATAAGTCCTTGTATGTGCTTAAGCAGGCCCCACGTCCTTGGTATAAGAGGTTTGCCGATTATGTGTCTATTATTGGGTTTTCTCACAGCAGATCTGATCATTCGATGTTCATCTATCATCGTAGTACTTATCTAGCATACATTTTGTTATATGTGGATGATATACTTTTAACTGCCTCATTTGATAACTTGCGCAAGTCTATCATGTCCCTTCTCAGTTCAGAATTTGCTATGAAAGACTTGGGGCCCTTGAGTTAATTTTTGGGTATAGTTCTAACTCGTCATGCAGGTGGTCTATTTTTATCACCGAAGAAGTATGCGACTGAGATAATTGAGAGAGTTAGCATGTCATCTTGCAAGTCCTCTTCTACTCTGGTTGATACCAAACCAAAGTTGAGTGCTACTTCTAGCACACCATATGAGGATCCCACCCACCTACTATCGTAGTCTTGCAGGGGCTTTTTAGTATCTTACTTTTTCGAGACCAGATATTAGTTATACAGTATATCAAGTGTGTTTGTTTATGCATGATCCGCGGATTGAGCACATGCATGCACTCAAACGCATTATACGATACATATATGGCACGCTTGATTATGGATTGCATTTATATCCATCCTCCGTCTCTACTCTCGTGTCGTATACATATACTGATTGGGGTGGATGTCCAGATACCAGACGTTCAACATCTGGTTATTGTATGTTTCTTGGTGATAACTTGGTCTCTTGGTCAACAAAACGCCAGGCTACTTTATCGTGATTCAGTGCGGAGGTCGAGTATCGAGGAGTAGCCAATGTGGTGTCTGAGTCATGTTGGCTGCGAAATCTTTTATTAGAGCTTCACTTTCCTATTCAGAAAGCTACATTGGTCTACTGTGATATTGTTAGTGCGGTCTATCTCTCTGAAAATTCGGTCCAACATCAGCGCACTAAACATATCGAGATGAATATTCACTTTGTTCGAGAAAAGGTAGCTCGTGGACAAGTACGTGTCTTGCAAGTCCCTTCGCGATACCAAATTGTTGACATCTTTACTAAGGGTCTTCCCTTGATTTTGTTTGAAGATTTTAGGGACAACCTCAGTATACGATGACCGTCCGCTATGACTGCGGGGTGTGAAAGATGGTGATATACACGGTCAAAACCGTGTATATCATTGGGCCGAATTTTGTCTATATTATTACCATAGTTGTAAAATTCTTATACAAGTGTAATTATGATATTAGTCTTGTATTATGAAAAACTATTAGAATTATAGTAGGAAAAGATAGAGTTATTTTCCATATTTAAGAATTGTATATTTGTATATATAGACCTCTTCATTAATGAAAATAATCAAGGGATTATTCTTTTTCCATTAATTATATAGTTTTTGTCCCAAGTTAATGTGGAGACTCCTAAGACTTAATTTCTTGAATCAATTAAAATTGTATAACAAAAAAAATAATAATTCACAGATGTAAATAAATGTGTTTCATAATTCACAACTTGAGTAGATCCATGGATATATCCATGACATTAAAGCATCACCAATTAAAGTTTTTTTTTTTAATTCAGATGTAAAATTTTAAAATGCAATCATGTCAGCCTTGTATCATAAAAGCTATGGGTTTAGACCTTCTATTTGTTGTTATTTTAGTGAATTATGAACCCGAAAACTGCATGCCTCATCCATGCCAAAGGCCCGAGAATGGTTCATTTACTATTAGGGTATTTATTTACCTTTCGTTCCTATGTAGTTAGGCATAGAAAACGGAATTACTCTCTCTATCAGCCAAGCAAGGTGGTTTTTTTTTATTCTTTTCTTTCTAAGTTGTTTGTCTTTTGAGTTTTGATTTGCATACTCTTCTATGTTACTATTTGTTTTAGATTATCTTTTAACCATATCGATATGGATTTGAACCATGCCTGGCAAGATGTTCGAAGTATGCGATCATTACGGACCCCTCAAAATCGGTGCAAGAACGGCTCATTGACTTTCACTACCGCCTCATCGACTTGGCTGATGATGTCAACCGAATACTACATCAGCTCGATGATCTCGTGGGTACATTAGACTGTGTCTGCGGTATGTGGCCTTTGCATTGAAGTCGATGAGGCTCTTGTTTCCACCACCTCCCTCCCCTCGACCGCCCTGTTGATTATGATCTTGATCTGTTCCGGTTGTTAGGCCCTTTGGGGCCTGGGGTGGTGATCTTTGTTTTATCTAAAATATTACTAGTAGTATTGTGATATAACGGTTGTGGTTTTAAATATTGTATGTTGTTTGGTGTTGTTTTTCTGGAGACTTAGTTTTTGTATGTTGTTTGGTGTTGTTTTTCTGGAGACTTAGTTTTGGGGTTTCTACTAAGTTCTTACCTTAGTCCTTTCGTGAGCTCAATATGTAAAGGAGAGTCCCTCCTCTTTGGTTTTCTTCTATATTAATACGACACTGAGTAAATGGTCGTGGAGCCTCAATTTTTCTTCCTACGCCTTGTACATTTAGGACAGAGAATTTTTCTTCCGAAACTCAAAGGCTGACTTAGCCCTATAGATCTGTTGCTAGTTCACGGTTGACTACTATCTCCATGGGCTTGCGTAATCCAAGAAAATTCTGGAAAACATAAGATCAATTTCCCAAAGCGATGAAATAAGAATTATTTGTGCCCTTCATGCTTTTAATACAACTAGTCTTTATACTTGTGTGTTGCACGAATATCTCAAATTAAGTATCACATAATTTGTACAATAGATAGTAAAATTGTAAATAGTAACACATGTTAAGACTTGAGAGTAATAAAAACGTAACTTATTAATGCATTTGAACCTTTAGGTAAAGAAAAAAATCTAAATCATTTAGTTTTGATCTAGACCACGGAAATCAAATTTATTTTAACACGAGAGTACATTATTGTGTTGTTTAACAACATACGATTAGCCAATTTATTATTCGTCCGTCTAACTTCCTCATCCATTCTTTTTGATCGATTGATGCTATAGATTAAAACCTTCTTCAGGAATTAATATACTTCCATCTTCCTCATCAAACCTCCCCCCCCCCCCCCCCCCCCCATTGCAACAATAAAAGAAATTAGTGTATAGACTATCTTGGATAGCTTTAAACAGAACAAAACGAGAGGAGATATTTTCGTCATTCAACATTTAAAGTGAAATACTTGTGCTTTTATAATAACTAGTTTCTCTACAAGTGTGTTACACGTGAATGCTGAGTCATATAGTAACACAAAATTTTGAATAAATAATTATACATGAAAGAAAATGTATAAATATATATAAATAATCATGGATCTTCGTATGAACCTACGCAGATAAACAATAAAAATCATTTAATTTATTTTTTATTTTCATTTTATGATATACAAACATGTAATTGGGCATATATTTCTTACCTAATACTTCTTTATAAACTATGTTCCTGATGTATGTGTTGGAAAATATATGAATAATAAACACCGGAGGCTTGAAACACGTACGAAATGCTTTTCTAAAAATGATATGTGTTCCCTCTCCTCTAAGGGATTGCTATGGAATTTATGCAAATAGTTTTAGTGGATATGACAAGCCTATGAATTTCTGCACTAAGCAAATAGTAAAGAAATCCTATTGGAAAGCAAGAACTATGGAACTTGATCTTTGAATGGAGAAGAAAGAGTATTTGAAGAGAGAAGAAAAAGTTTGCAGAAGAAGAAAAAATGTTCTGCAAAGTAACGTTTAAGTGGATTTTATAGATAAAACATTTAATAACCAACACACCTTTTTAATAAAAGACACATCCTTTCATTTGATTTTTAAATTTAAAATAATAATTATGATATTTAAACAAAAATCTCAACAATCCCTCACTTATTTAAATATAAATTAGGACATAAACATCAAGCTATGTTCACGCATAGAGTATTATATCTTTGGATTTGAAAATTACCTTAGTACAATGTCACAAGATGAAATCGAAATCTCATGTAGAATAATAGCTTTGAACATGTTATTCCTTGTGATAATCTCGGTGATATTATACATATAAACATTTCATTCCTGCTTTCCACTCAAACATGCTTAGCACTTTTATGGCCATGTGCTATTCAAAATTCATGAACATTTATGAGAGTAACTCTACCTCTTAATCGAAGTGGCGCCACTTCTATGTTCATATAGGTGAAGTTCTTTCAGTGTCTTTGTCACATTTGAGACATTTGTTCATTGAACTGAACCTCATTAAGAGTATAACAACTCAACCCTATGTTTTGTGACAACCGGTACTAGTTTATCTTTTAATTTAGTACTGAAACATCCACGTATTAATAACTTATTGTTATCTTTGAACCCATAACTATCGATTTAATAGTGTTGAATAGGGTTGCCATTATCGGTGGAACTAATTAAGGAGTTTTAACCCAATTGAACTCGAAGTTGTTTTCACCAACTCCCTTGTAAGAGGTTTAGTAAATTGATCAGCCAAATTACTTTTTGACTTCACAAATATAAGAGAAATAATTCCATCTTTAATTAATTTTCTCACATAATCATTGTCGAAGACTTATGTGTCTTGACTTTCCATTGTATATATTGTTATATTCTCGAGCTAGACTAGCTTAACTATCACAGTAAATTGAAATCGAACTCACACCTTTCGAGAGCAATGGAATTTCTAAAAGAAAATCCCTCAGTCATTCAGCTTCTTTTCCTGCTTCCGCTAATGCAACAAATTCGAATTTCATGATTGAATGTGTTATGCAAGTTTATTTCTTAGATTTCCAAGAAATTGCACATCCTTCCAAGGTAAACACCCAACCAGTAGTGGATTTGTTGTCTCCTAAACTCGATATCCAACTTGCGTCAGTATATCCTTCTAAAATGACAGGAAACTTAGAGTATTGAATACTCAAAATTTTTAGTTTTCTTAAGAAGTCCTAGAACTCGCTCAATGTCTTTCCAATGATTAATACTCGGATTGCTAGTAAATCTACTTAATTTACTAACTGCAAATGCTATGCCTGGTTTTGTGCACTGTGTAGCATACACAAGACTTCCAATAGTGCGTGCTTATTCAAGTTGAGCCACAACTCTTCCTTCATTCGTAATTAACTTGATGCTTGGATCAAATGGAGTATTAACCTCTTTTATGTTTAAGTGACTAATTTTTTAGCACTTTCTCAATGTAATGAGATTCACTCAATACATATCCCTAACTATTTCTTTTAATCTTGATACCCAATATTGTATACTTGTCCAAGATTCTTCATCTCGAATGAGGAAGAAAGAAACCTCTTCGTTTCTAAAACTCCATTCATATCATTGTTCACAATCAACATATCATCAACATATAAACAAACTAAGATAAAATAATTACTAAAAACTTTAGTATAAACACATTTATCAGCTATATTATGTCTAAAGCAAAAAGATAAAAATTGTTCTATCAATTTTTTCATGCCATTGTTTAGGAGCCTGTTTTAGTCCATACAAAAACATGACAAGCTTACAAACTTTATGTTCATTTCCCCTCAGAAGACCCCTTTAGGTTGTTTCATATAGACATCCTCATCGAGATCACCATTTAAGAATGTCGTTTTGACATATATCGGAAGAACATGTAAATCATAAATAGATGCAAAGCAAATATAATTCTAATCGAAGTTATTCTTGCTATGGGTGCATATGTATCAAAATAATTAATTTCTTCTTTTTGTCGAAAGCACTTAGCAACTAACCTAGCTTTGTAGGTATGTAAAGTCTCATCAGTATGGTACTTTCTTCGAAACACCCACTTACAACCGATATATTTAGAACTTGGAGGCAAATCAACAAGTTCCCAAGTGTGGTTTGACATTATTGAATCCATTTCATCTTTAATAGCATCTTCCCAAAAGGCTGCATCTCTAGAAGTTATAGCTTCTTTATAAGTTTTCGGATCATCTTCCACTTGAAGAATAATTGGGATTGTTCTACAACTGTATCTCTATATTGCCTTCAACAAGATTAAAAGAAATACGTTGGGAGTCAATCTCATCTGATCCAAGTATTTTAGCCTTTCGAGCTCTAGTGCTTCTCCTCTGTTCACTAGGTTGATTATCAATCTCTTCTAAACTAGATTGCTCAATAATTTTTTGAGATGTTTCTTCTAATGTTATATCAGTGGATGAAGATTGAAATCTTTTACCCGATGTTAAAAGATATTCAAAAAAATTCACATCTCTAGATTCAATAATTACATTTGACTCTAAATTAAGAAGTCGATAAGCTTTGCTATTTGAGGCATAACCTACAAAAGCACACTTAACTAGGACCCAACTTGGTCCGATTTGAATCATTATTCTTGTAATATGCAAGACACTCCAACACTTTAAAATATCATATATTAGACTTCCTTCCATTCCATAATTCATATGGAGTAATATGATATTTCTTCATAGGAATCCTATTAAATATATGACATGTAGCAAGAAGTGCTTCTCCCCATAAATTAAATGGCAATTCAACATGTAACAACAAAGCATTAATCATTTTTAAATAAGTTCTATTCTTCTCTCTGCTAAACCGTTCTGTTGAGGAGTGCGAGGATCTTTCACAAAAAAAACATCAAATTCTTTAGGAAAATACTCTCCCCCTCTATCACTTCTTAATACTTTAATTCTTTTTTCTAATTGATTTTTTACTTCAGCCTTATAATTCTTAAAAAGTATTAAAGGCTTCATCTTTGTGTCTTAACAAATATACATAAATAAATCTAGAACTATCATCAATAAAAGTTATGAAATATTGACTTCCTCCTCTTGTTAACATGTCCTTTAACTCACATACATCAGAATGAATTAAATCTAACAAATTAGTATTTCTTTCAACATTTTTAAAAGATTTCTTAGTCAATTTAAATTTAACACATAATTCACATCTTTTAAATTCATTTATGTCACATGAAGTCATTCACTTTTCACCCTTCTTTTCATAGTACTTAGGCCAACATGTACTAATCTCTAATGCCATAAAGAAATTGAATCCAACATATAAACAGAAGCATGCATCATTCTTATTATTAATAATAAAATCATTGGTTACAACTTGACCATTCCATCAGTAGAATAGCCTTTTCCAACAAAGATTTCATTTTGGGATAAAATTAATTTTTTTGATTTAAATACATATATTAATATTAGGTTTGCCCAAAAGTACTCCACTAACAAAAATTTGATTCATATTAGGAACATGTAAGACATTGGTTAGAGTAACCATCTTGCCCGAAGTAAATGCAAGTTCAACATTTCCCTTGCCAAAAACTTTGGACCTTCGTTCATTTCCCGTTTGAATCTCTTGCTCACCAGTAACTTCTCTGTAAGTATTGAAGAGGGACTTGTCATAGCAAACATGAACAATGGCACATGTATCATAACACCAACCAGAAACTTTTTCATTTATGGCGTTGATCTCGCTCACAGTAGCAACGATTTCTTCATTTTCTTTTGTTGAATTCACTTATGGTTTCTGATTCTTTCTAAATATGCAATCTCTAGCATAATGGCCAGATTTTCCACGCACAAAGCAACCTCCTTGCTTGGACTTCTTGAATTTGTTTTGATCTTTTTTAGGATCAAGAGAAATTTTTTTGCTTCGCTTTTCTTTGTTGAATTTGTTTGAGGGCTTATTCAAAGAATTGGCCTTAGTATTGCCATTATAAGAATTTTCATTCTTATATCTCTTGCTCGATTACTCTTCGATTCAAAGGTGCTTTTGAATTTCTTCCAAAGAAAATTCTTTAGAATCATGGAGAATTTTCTTCCTATCCTTTCCAAGATGATGGCAATTTTGTTATAATTGCTCCAATTTGAAAAGATGCATGAAGTTCAATTTTTGCAACCCTCAACTGGTTTACTATAACCTGTTCATGTACTTTTGCCAAAATAGGTTTATCATCATTAAACTTGAACTCAAAATACTTAGAAACAAGAAACTTTTTGGTACCTTCCTCCTCCGCTTTGTATTTGAATTCCAAGGCATTCAGATTTTCTTTGCCAAAGGTTTGACGGTATAAGATCATAGACGATCAGAAAGTGCGTTTAGAATATGACCTCTACACATGATTTCATCTTTCTTCCTCTTCTTTTTTTTTGCCTTGAGTTCTTCATAATCATCATCCTTTGACGGAGGAATTGGAGTGAGACTTGAATCAAGCACATAAAAAATCTTCAAAACAGTTAATATAAACTTCAATTTGTCCCTCCATCTTGTGAAATCTGCGCCATCAAAACTATCAATATAGACAAAATCATGGTTCATAATTTTGATAGTGTCTGAAATCCATGATAAGAGATATAACAAACCTAACAAATTTCTGACAACCCGAAAATTCCAAATCGAAACAAAATTTTTGTAAACTGGGTTTTGATTGAGTGACCAAATCCCACCAATGGAATTGAACGAAGACAATATTGGCAGATAACAAAAATTATACCCAGGGAATCCAAACAACAAAATCAAAGTGAATCTATTTTTTTGTTCTTTCTCTGCCGACAAACACCAACAAGTATCTCCTATTATATACCCACTAAAATTAGAACAATTCTTTCTACACATATTGAAATAAAATAACCAACTTCACCAAACTTTTTAGGCAGCACACGAAACGAATACCCCCAAAACAAAAAAAACAAAAAAATCCCTTTTAGATTTTTGGAAAATATATGAATAATGAACATCGGATTGGAGGCTTGAAACACATATAAAACGTTTTTCTAAAAACGATATTTGCTCCCTCCCTCTACGAGATTACTATGGAATTTATGCACATAGTTTTAGTGGATAAGATAAGTTTGTGAATTTCTGCACTAAGCAAATAGTGAAGAAATCTTATTGGAAAGTAAGAACTATGGTACTTGATCTTTGAATAAAGAAGAAAGAGTATTTGAAGAGAGAAGAAAAAGCTTAAAGAAGAAGAAAAAGTTTTATGCAAAGTAACTTCAAGTGGGTTTATAGATAAAATATTTAATAATCAACACACTTTTTTAATAAAACACATTCTTTTATTTAACTTTTAAATTTAAAATAATAATAATGATTATTATATTTAAACAAAAGTCTCAACAATATGTTTCTTTCAGACCTTTAGATTGCGGTGTCATAAAAGCCTCTTCTTGTCAACATGGGTGTGTCTAGGGATGACAACGGATCGGATCTGAACCGGATCTTATTAGATCCAGATCCAGATCCATTTTTCATATCTGGATCCAGATCCACCGGGTTCATAAAAATCAGATCCAAATTCGGATCCATCGGATCCACCGGGTCCACGGATCGGATCTGGATCTACATGTAAATTTTTTTGACTTGAATAATATTCCCACATGTTGAAACTTTTACGACAAAATGAAACGCAATCTGATTGAAAAAAATGATTGAGTTCATTTAATCAACCTACACAAACATGACACCATTCTTTCAAAATACTGAACAAAGTTTTAGCATCACAAGAAAATAAAGACGATTGACTTCATTAGTGATGCAAACAAGTTGCAACTTTGAGCTAATTTTTGGAGGCTTTAGTGATGCTCCACTTGTAGTTCTACTGATTGACTTCATTAAACAACATAAAATAATGTCAGTCATATATCAAAAGTCCCAGTTTTTTTTTTTGCTGATAAAACAAATGAGAGACAGATATTTAAAGCTTACCGCTAGCAGATTCAAGAAAGGAAAATTTAAAGAAGAGTGATAATTTTTTCTTTTTTATAGAAATGAAAATATGGGAAAGTGCAGAGAGCATATAGGTAAGAGAAATGAAACTTTAAAGACAAATTACATGGCTGTGTGACTTGTGTCTTATCCTGGTTCAACCATTTATCCAATACATAAATTATGAAAAAAAATTAAGAAAATACTTATAAAATTATATTCTAGGTTATGGATATATTTAATAAAAATGGATCAACGGATCGGATCTGGACCGGATATGGATCTCAAATACAAGATCCATATCCAGATCCGATCCGTCAGAAATGGATCCGGGTCCGATCCGGATCCGTCGGATCCAAATTTTAAAGATCCATATCCTATAAAACGAATCTGGATCCACCGAATTCGGACCGGGTCCAAAATCCATTGCGATCTCTAGGTGTGCCTCTTAAAAGTGCAAGGAGAAAACCCAAAACTCCTTTTCCTACGTATTCGGCAAAGTACAAAAATTAGAAAAAGTGATATCTATTGGAAAAGAATAATGACAAATTCTAAAATTGCTACTAAATGCTACGGAAAGGTACAGAAATTGCTTAACTTCATCCTTTTCTATGCCACCACAATATCTTCTTTCTTTCTTTCTTTATCACAATATCAATTGGTATTCACCGTTTCAGCATTTGGGTTGATTTTTGTAGGCATTAATTTTGCACATGACTATTACTAACGAAAAGTATCAATTTTTGTGCTCTTATAACTTTGTTAGCTCCCAGTCTTCTTGATTAGCGATAAATTTATCCAAATAGTCATGTTTATCAAGCTATTGAAGCCTTGCATTTTTTCTTAGTGGAGGTTGGTGATGAGACCTCTTTTTGTAAAGAATATTTCTACTATTTCCTCCGTTTTAAAGATTGAATTACTTTTTTTATTAATTATTTTAATTTTTTTTATATTTAAAAATAATTTAACTTTACAATATCATTTATAATTATACAAATATTTTTTTTAAAAATAGATTACATATTTCAAAAATGTTTGAGAGAGAGTAATATACAATGGTGAGTTCAAATTGAGATCGACATATGACAACTTAACTTTTTCTGTTAAACCAAATGGCAACGTGTCATCAATGCATTTGGCCTCTGCGTCTCCGAAAATCTCCCTTCTTGTTTCTCTCTTGGTTTCCTTTCGCCTTTAATGGCCTCTGATCTGGAAAGAATTGCTGCACTAAGAGCAGAGATACGATCACGAGGTATTAAAGAGACCATTCCCTCCCTATCTCTTAATTTCAAGAGAAGTAAAAATTAATTTATTTTATCCTTTATTTAATTTGATTTGCAGTAACGAATAACTCTTTCTTACAAGCTTGATACTCATCCTACATGGAAGTTGTAATTTTGGGCAAGGTAACAATTGACGACAACTCATTTAGTATCATTAAGCTTTGATTTTTTGCAGCAACAAGTCAACAACTCATTTAGCATCTAGAGATGTTGAGCTCCATGTACAAATATTTAATTATTTAATATTTCAAGTTAATGAACTTCTCGACAAATTTGTGTCTCTGAATCTATCTTGATAAACATGGACTGATGAATCCCTCTATTGTTTAGTTTATAGATTCATTTTACAATTTTCAGGAAGACGAATTCATTGCTTAGAGCATTGATTGTGCATCTTAGATTAATGTCTGAGTTACCATATTCTGCTATTCCTATATTATTTATTTTTCTTTTCAAAGAATGAAGAAAAATAGAAACCAAGAAAATTCATTGTGTTGGTTCATGTATGCTTGCACAGGAAAACCAAAGTAGGGAAACAGGCCAATCAATTTAATATCCAATGGCATAAATATTTTGCTTCTGTTACAAATATGATGCAATGTGTGTACCTCTTTGTAGGGAAACTAATATGTTCAGAGTATGTTGTTTTTGACAAAAAAAAAAGTGAAGGTTTTTCTTATTCCATCATCCAAATATAGTTCAGAATTTTTATATGCAGCCAAAGTTATTTGTAAAGATTCAAGTTAAATGATGTGTGGTTCTTGCATTTAGTTCAAGCAGTTAGCGCATATACACTCTTTCTTTTCCTCTCTTTTGGTGTATTGGGATGGATTTATTTATGAGTTTAAGTATCATTACCCGTGTAAGGAATTTTTACAATATAAAGTCTCATTTATCTATTGTAGCCTGTAATTTGTTTTATTTTTAAGAATACAAAAATCTCACATTTTAAGGAGTGTATATATCCTTTGAGTGACCTGATAATGTAAAAAATTCGGTGTGTATAAATTTTACAAATTTCTAAAAAACCTGAATCTGTTCTTTTTTTTTCCTTAACCCCATTTTGGAGGATTTATAGTGTTTCCACACTTTCCCTACCATGGACTTACCGGCTGTGAGTGGTGGTGCTTTACCAACTGAACAACCCTCACTTGTTTTTAAATAAGCAAAGTGAATTACCCGACAGTTCTGTGATTTTATCTAATAAAGTGTGATTCTTTTTCCCTTCTACTCTGTTATTTACCATGTTAATGTAGGAAACCTCCTGATGCATGATGTTTGTGCATATATGAATAAAGACTGTACCAGATAATATGAGATCAAGGAATTAGAATTTAAGGTTTTTTGTTCATATGGAAGGAGAAAATGCAATTTGTTCCAGTCACAAACGTAACTATACAGTTGAACTAAGCAATTTGATTTCTCAACTGTCTTTTACTCTTGATTTGTCGGATTATTAGTAGGATCTTTTTTGGTTGATGTCTTGGTCCTTAATCTTAGCAATTGAGGTATTACTTTCTTTATATTAATCGTATCTATGTTTGGCACAGAGATAGCAAAATTCCTTCTTTAATTGTCTTCTTGAGCTAAGCATTTGAGATTTATTGATTATATATATAGATGATGAGAAGGGCCTTCGAAGGGAAAGACGAACAACAATCAGTGTATTTTTTTGTTTCATGGAGTTGTTGGATTATTAAACTTCATTTAAGTTGTGAGGTAGGGTTGCGTACAATAGACCCTTGTGGTCTGGCCTTTCCCCGGACCCCGCACATAGCGAGAGCTTAGTGCACCGGGCTGCCTCTTTTTTTTTAAGTTAAAGAGGCTATATCTCTATTTTTGGTTTATAATATCGTAATGATTTTTTTTCTTCTCAAAGACTATTAGCACATTTGAAACTTCTGGAGGCAGATCTGAAAGGACAAAGTACTTCAATATTGATCTATTGGAGTAGACTGCACTGCCTTACTCAAGCAAACCTGCAACATGACAGTGAAATGTATGCTTAGGATACTACATGCGCCTAGAGGATGCTCAAGCCATCATTTAGTGAAGTAACGGAATCTGCATCGGGTAATATTCAAACGTACTATTGATTCTTATGGAGCATTTTAATACTTGGATTCAAATGGGTGACAAAAGTTAGAAATTGTTGGAATTGTGAAACTGCTGTTTCTACATGTAATATACAAGATCTTGAAGTACCTCATAGGTTATCACTTATCTGGGCTTTCCGCTTTCATTAAAGAGACTCTTGCCAGCTCTATATATATGTAGGAATCAACAAATTTTATTTGAACATAAAGCTACTACTTTATAGTAGGGCTGTCCATGGGCCGGGTTCGGGGTGGGGCGGGACCCGGCGGGCCGGGACAGGCCGATGTCCCGTCCCGTCCCTCATCCCGCCGGAAAAGGGGACCGGTGTTAGCGGGGCGGGGTTGGGTCGGATCCGGAAATCCATTTTTTTTACACTTAATTGCAAAAAAGCTGTGAATATAAACACTTAAATAATTTAACAAGATAGTGTAATAAAAACATTCTAAGACTGTTTTTGTGCCTCTTATATTATTTAATAGAAATATGATTTTTTTGAAATACAATTTCAAAATTGAAACTTTGTGGTGTTGTTCAAAAGTTGCAAATCACATAGTAAAATTGCAATTAAAAAAATTACATAGTTATAAACATCTTTTCTAAATTCTTCACAATGTCTTGTAGTTCTTCGGTTGGAATTGGAATTGGTTGGTCAAATTGGTCGACGTCGCTTCCAGTTACCTCGGACAAGATTTCGTTGTAGTTTAAATCATCTTCTTCGTTGATCTCTGGTTGACCGCACCTTCTACGCTCCGCTCGTATCCAATCTCTGAATAGAACTGTAATCTCCAAGCTGTCTCCCGCTAATGAGTGTTTGTGCTCTTCTATTTGAAATCTTCCGACAGAAAAAGTGCTTTCAGACGCTGTTGATGACGCTTGAATGTTCAACACATCTCGGACCATCTTTGCTAGTATCAGAAATGTCTTCTCATTTTCCCTCCGGTATTTAAGCAAGTCTTCTTCATTGAGAACTGCTTGGTACGATACACCATCCTGCAAAACAAAAACATCAAACTCGCTAACTTGATTAGCAGTGGAACCACTAAACATTATATTTCTAAGACTTTCAATACTAGTTGCAGAAACATCATGTTTTTATAAGGTTGTATTGAAGAAGAAGAAGAAGAAAAAGGTATAGAAGTTGGTTGATTGCTATCACTTTCTTATTGGTAATGCATATATATTTTTTTACATTCATCGTGTATGCTAAACAAAACTTCTTCTTTAGTTGGTTCCTTAGGTGGTTGTTCATTTGAATTTTTTAGAGTTGGAGTTGGAAGTACTGCTATACAATCATAAATCATAGTCTATTTTAATAGTCTAATTTAATGCAACACCAATAATATAAATAATGAGAATAGAAAAAAAACATTTTTAATAGGCACCTTATAAAATGATTTTTCCATATATTTACCAAGTAACAAAAATATTAAAACTATATAAAATAACATAATTGAAATAGTAGGATAATATATACTAGAAAATTCTTTAGTTTGAAAAAAATTCTCTAAAAATTCAGTAAGTTCTGAATTTTTTTCCCAATCATTATCTACAAGCATATCAGTTGGATTTCGATTATAGGAATTAAAAAATAAGTAAGAGATCCACTTATTTTCCTAAAAACATAATCCAATAAAATATTTTCCTTCATACCGAATACATTCTTAACGTCCTGTAAATGGATGGGAAAAGGACATTTATAATGAAATCCAAATTACAGACAACTGATATAGACGGTTTAAAAAATTGCAGAAAATACAATATTAACATGACATCTTGTATTGCTCATCTGTTCTATACATTACATTTCAAGATCAAGGAGATCGTATAGCAACTCCTTGAGAACTTCAGATTTACTAATTTGTCACTTCCTCTATTGCTTTGTGTCTTCTTATTTAACAGTCCTTGGTTAAGTAAATAGGATCAAATGATATAGCATTTGAATAGGGTTGCCGGAAATTTACATACAGTTGAACTAATTAAAGAATATCATAGAAATGGCAAGTTGACAAGAATAAATGAACTCCTGCAATAAAGAGAAGACAGAGAGTAAGAATTTTTTCTTCAGAATGTATGTGTGCACAAAGGTAAGAGTAAAGTGTGACTCATGAGGACTCAAACCTCTTTTTGTGCACCATCATTCCAAGCAGATGAAGTTCAAAGTCAAGTAAAAGCAAAAATCCTATCTGCAATTTTTGTCCGACAGATTGGACACTCAATGCAGGCAAGGGAACAAGACTTGCACACTGCAATATTAAGACAGCATCAGAACAGCCTATTACATGAGAGCACATATAATGGAAGCAAAGAATTAAATTAGCAGCTTACAGCAAAAATGTCGGCAAGGAAGAAGCATTGCAGCAGTAGGCGACTCAAAACACACTTTACATATATGTGAATTTGCATCACCATTACCCAAGTACCTGTGTTCCTTCTCCTTCATTTCTTGCATTCGAGCCTGGAAGTGCAAATGTAAAACATCACGGAAAGTTCCCATATTTTTTTGGAGTCATCATGACATAGAAATAACAATAGATAGTAGCACTTTCTACTAAACAAAAACAGTAAGATGCAATCCGCGACTCTCCATCCTAGTTTATATAAAACATACTTTCATATTGGAAAATCCATTTGACATGTTTACAGAATGTAGCACTCTATATAACTTTATCTGTCAAGAATTAAATTTATTCGACTATTTAAATATTTGACAACTCTACAGCAATATTTTCCCCAAAATACTTACCACTTTGATCTTCTTCAACAACTACCATTAGAATAAATGAGTATATACTCCATTTGTCCCAATTTATGTGGCACCATTTCCTTTTTGGTCTGTTCAAAAAAGAATGTCACATTTCTATATCTAGAAACAATTTAACTTTATGATATGATTTAGAACCACGCATTTATATAAGACTTGTTTTAGACCACACATTTCAAAAGTTTTCGTTTCTTTCTTAAACTCCGTGACAAGTCAAATGGTGACACATACATTGGGACGGAGGGAGCATAAACTACAACCCAGTTTATAGCAGAGAGTGCCACACTACACAGCAAAGAATATAGCTAAAGTTGCTCTCCTACTTGCGATTCTTTGTAACATTTTACAAGTATTTATGCAGATATGTTCATTTCTGAACACCCTGTCATATGGCGAAATGTGGCTAAAAGATAAAACATCACCAGAAGATTCAGATGAATGAGAAGGATATGTCAAACACTACATGTGTCCAGACAAAGGTGCAGATAACCGATCAGAAAAGGACAAGCTGAATTACCTTCAAGCGGGCAACCAGAGGTTCTTCCTTCAGAATCTCCGCCGATGCATTTGTATGATCCCCGTCTTGGCTAACATCAGGGATGAAGTCCTTGTGGTCACCATCATTAATTTCTGGATTCATCATATTGTCTTCTCCACCAATCTGCCAGTCAGCTGCCAGCTTCAAGTCTTGCCCAACACTATTCTCTTTCTTTAGCTGAGCAACAAGCACCCACATATTTGCCAAATCATTTTCCAAAGAAGCCTCCCTTTTCTTTCCCTCCTCTACTTTTTTCCTGTACTCATCTTCCACAATTTCCTTGTCAGCCAAGGCAGCCTCAAGAACTGCTTCACGATGTTTTCTTGCTTGCAACTCCATCTTTAGATCTTCAGGATCTAGGTCCCACGTGTCGAAGTCATCATGAGTCACTCCTGAAACTTCACTTCCTCGGCCAGAAACCCGACCTCTACGCCCTGGTCTTATGTTTTCACCATGCTTTCTGCTACTTAAGTTACCAGCTTGTGCAATGCAACTCCTAGAATTCGACATCTCTCGAGCAGCCAACAGTTCTTTCTCTAGTTTTGCATTCTGTAATGAGAGCTTTGTGACTTCAGCAGCTAAATTTTTCAGTTCAACAGCAGCAGCAGATGCTAATTCTTTTGCGTATGAAGCTTCCTCGGACAATTTCTGGTTCTGCACACGCAGCCCACTGTTCTCCTCCGCAATCTGAATATGTTCCAACTTTAGCTTGTCATTCTCAATATCCTGCTCAAATACAAAAACATATTAGAACCATGATATGAACTCATATAAAGCATGTGCAACCACATTCATGTTCTTGTACAATCATGAAGGTCATTAAACAAAGGGTCTTGAGATTTAGTCTGACAATTGGGGATAATCCAAACAATAGAAGGTCAAAAGTTTAATACACAAATTCATGGCAACTTTTTTTCCATTAAATACAGACAACATAAAAACTTAAAATACCAATTCCTTCTCAAAAATAAACTTAAAATACCAATTCCTTCTCAAAAATAAACTTAAAATGCCAATTTCATCAAGAAAACAAATACTACAGAGTCAATCACAACAAAGATAATGTAGTTGGGCGACATGAATTGGATTGTTTTGAAGCAAAATCTTGAGTCTCGGAGCAGCTAATAATGCCAAGAGAGATACAGGTGAAGCTTGATACATTAACGTAGGATAAAGAGAAGGGAGAGATAGACACACTCATCAAATCCATTAATTGAATCACTTCAATTCCTAAGTTGAAGAAATTTTAAGCTAGTTATTATTCTGAAACATATTCCACAGGTTCTTTTCAATACTAACATGCATCAACTTGGGTAGCGCGGGTTTCTTCATTCTTCTGTTTTAATCAAAACTTAAATGAAAGAAGTTTCCTTAAACCTTCATATAGGCCTTGAATTTCCCTTGTGTTTTACTTTAACGCAAGGCATGATGCATTCTGCACCGTGTATTTAAATTTCAGAGGTAATCAGGCTATACTTGCTCCTGAGAAACCCCCTCCCCCAAGGAAAGCCACAACAGACAAATAATTGCAGAAGATAAAAGATCCTCTGTTCATCAGATCAATAACTACCATCAAAAGCTACTATCTACCTCAAGAACTCGAGAACAGATGTAGACCAAATATGTCAGTGGGCAGAAAGCTTTTAAAATCACCTGGGACTGAATTTTCCTTCTAAGCTCATCAACATATTCGTCAGATACACATCTTTCTGATGAGGGATATGATTGCTCTGCCTTGACTGCAGCTAGCTGCTGTTCAAGATGACAAATCCTTTCTTGTAGTTCCGTGTTCTCTAAGCACTGCAAACAACATAATATAACAGCCAAATTATGCCTAGGAAAGTAAATTAGGGAAGCTCGGTGCACTAAGCTCCCGCTATGTGCGGGGTCCGGAAATGGCCGGACCACAAGGGTCTAGGCAAGTAAATTAGCTACTCATTATAAAATGAATATGGAAAGGTCAATAAAATCTAGCAACTACTCCCTCCGTCGCAATTTATGTGATATACTTTGACTAGGCACGGAGTTTAAGAAAGAAAGGAAAACTTTTAAAACTTGTGGTCTAAAACAAGCCATAGATATTTGTGTGGCTCAAAATCATTTCACTAAGGGTAAAAGAGGAAGTTTAAAGTTAAATTATTTCTAAATATAGAAATGTATCATTGTTTTTGGGACAACCTAAAAACGTAAGTGTATCACATAAATTGGGACAAAGGGAGTAGGTTATTCCATTTGCAACAAGATATAAAGCCTTGTTTGACCTTGTTCTGCAGCTGTTCCTGGAGAATCCGATTATCTGCAGATTTGATCTGCATCAGAAGATCAAATTGTAAACAACTTCATCCAAAACAAGATGGTTACAAACCTGTAACCAGAATGAACTTATAAGATTTTTTTCTTTGAAGTGTACTCAACAGCTTTTATAGGGTAACCAACCTCAAGATCGAAACTCTGCTCACTACATTGTGTCATCAATTTCATCAAAGTCTGTCAAAGAAAGTAATATGAGACAAAGTACAGACCACGTAAGAGGTGGAGAAAAGCCCATGACAGTAGAAAAGGTTTTCATGAAATCACCTGCTGCATTTCAACAAAGGATGCCTTTGCAACAGATGCTTCACCACTTTCAACAATACGTTGTTCCAACATCCTCATTTGCTTTCTCTTTTCTTGAATTTCACACTCTAAATTTTGAATCTGTCGTAGGAATTCAGCACTACAATAAGCTCAGATTCTAAAAAATACAGCTACTTAAGGATCGAATGAAAATTGTCTCCATGTGCTTCAGACAGCAGCAATTGCACAAGGAAGAAGCTAAATAGCCGCAATGAACAAATTGTTACATCTTGTGGTAGGTCGTCAAGCATTTAAGATCCTAGGAACTTTGAAGATCAAAGATTACCCATCATTTCTGTGACGCATCCAGAATTGACTATGTTCCACAGCTGAAACACTAATATAATACATGACTTTCTGAAAAGCATCAATTGACAAATTCATACAAGTTTCTTTAAATAGCAGAAAATTGAAACCTTTCGAGAGATACTGAATGCAAAACCTAGTGAGATCATATTCTATAAGTGACTCGAACAAAATCATTTAGTCCGAGCAGGAAAAGCTTTCATAAAAATATCATAGTCTCATTACAACTTGACCAGCACATTGTTATAAAACATTGAGTCCAGAAAGACAAAAGAGTCTGTACTTGTGTTTGCGAACTCTCGGGGTCATTTACAGACTGCTCAACCAAGCGCTTCAATGTACTGGTGCTGAATGCAATCTCTCCAGCAAGCATCTTGACTTGCTCAACTAGGAGGTCCATCTGATCTGACATTGAAATTCCTTCCTATAATCAAACAGGAAGACAATCAAATGAAAAGGAAAAAGAAATCACAACCTGATAAACGAGTAAAGGACAATAATGTTTCACCTTTTCCTAGATGCTTTACTACCAACACACTACACAATTGACTAGAAACTTTACTATCTAAACCGAATTTAGACATCAGTGCTACAGGAAACTCTGTAAATCTACATGTGCAAGACTGGACTTGAAATAAATGTAGTATAGCTATTGGATCTAAATAACTTCTCGCTCCCGATACAAAATGGTGAGTTTGCTGAATACTACTTCACCATTGTAACTTCTTAATTCACAAGGAATATAAATGCAGACACATAAATTCTGCAGAAAGACAAGGCCTCAGAAAGCATTCAAGAGTAAACTTCATAACATGAAGCTTAGATAACAAAACTAACATCATATGTTAATGACAAATCTTTCAAGTCCTCCAGAGCATTAACGTTAGCAATATTAAGAATCACTGTGGTAGTCTTCTCCACTAAAAGGTTTTAAGAATGTGAAATTTAGAGAGGTAAAGACATACTATGGGCAGCTTTGAACCACGGGAAAAACCGATGAGAAGTTCACCCACCTGAGCTGATTCAGTGATCGCATTCCCAACATGAGATATATCATCATTCCACTTGCTAGAAGATCTTTGGTGTTTAAGATCAGAAGTATCTGCTGAAGGGTCTTTCTGATTCTCACCATCTATAAGCATAGAACTATCCATCTTCTGATGGAAGAGTGGGGGAAATAAGGAAAGAAGATCAATACGCAGAAAAAGATATTTTATCCTAGATGACATATCATAGAATCTGCAAGCAAAGCATAATATGAAATGTACATATTCCTAAAATACTTTGAATTTGAGAAAAGAATAAAAAAAGCAAAAAGAAGAGTACTTTTACTTTCCTGAAATAGAGGGACAATCTTAAACTGGTACAACAGATGAAAGAGGAAAATTGTAAGAGTCTTGTGAAAATCAGAAAGTATGATGCATCTTCAACATCTAATCGAGGATAGGATTCAGAGACTATCTACCAAGGTACTTGAGTGGCAAAAAATAGCATAAAGAAACAGTACTCATGATGAAAGGAAGAGCAGCCTACATCATCTTCAGAAGGAGAATGACTCCTCTGATGCCCAGCAACATCACCCAAATACCCAGGGATTGAATTCTTTGAAGAAACAAGGATCAGTTTAGTTAGCCTTTGTATCCGGCTCATTAGAGCTGCTTTGGCTTCCTCCTCCTCTTCCAATCTTGATTGCATTTTCACTTGCCCTTCTTCCAACTGCAAAAAGACCATGAACAAGTTATACAACCCCAGAACCCAACTACAGCTGAAATTCTAATCCACAAACGCTTATAAAACACAGATGTCTTTAAGCATGTAGTTAGTTGAACACACATATCTGACCTTTAGCTTTAGACAGACTTTACAATATAATGTAACTTGAGAAGTTACCTGCTGTTTCAGTGTCATAAGTTCTACAGGATTAACACCTACAAGCATCCCCCTTCTTAGTTGATCAAGCTCTTCTTTGAGACATGATATTTCCCTTTGATATTTCTTAATCAGGGATTTCTCATCAATAATCTGAAAGAGAGATATATTATCAAGCTTCAGTCTCCACAACTCCAATTCCACAAAATTGAAATAGCAAAATAGGGCAAACCTTGTTGCGTGATGCATAAATCTCCACACGTTTAGCCCTGTTTGCAAACTTCAGAGTATTGTGTGTTTCCTCCATATTGCTTGATGCAGGAGTAACAGTACATATGAGCTACAGAAAACATGAAAGAAGAGGTAAATTAGACCTATCTGTAATTTCCTTAGGTATTATCAAGCAACAGGAGTATCAGGTGAGAACAGATGAAAACGAGGATAGGAGGAAAAGATGCATATCAGATAAGGCATTACAGTTGAATAAAGATAAGATGTATCAATAGAGTGGAAATGTAATGTATATCCTCATCATACTCACAGACACATGTCCATGCCCACTCAGTGAAGTCTGGAGCAGCCGAGTAAGTTTAGAATCCCGATAAGGAACATGAGATGCCTTCCCTTCACTCAATTTTCCAATGACCTTAATACATGATAGAAGAATCAAGGTATCAGATTGAAAAATGAATAAATGTATAAAAATCTACTCTACTCCTCAGTCCAGCCCCAATGCCAAATAATGATAGATCATGAGCATGAATAATTTGTTGAAGGCCAATTAGAATTGATTTAGTTATTGTTAGAACGTTTATTCATTTTGAAATTAGGTTAGTAGCATAGAATATTCTTCCTAATTCTGTCACAATTAGGAATCTAGAAACTTATGTAATTTCCTTGTTTCATTTAGTCTCAATTTGCCTTATTTCTCACAGCCTCAACTCCTCCATGCGGAGCCCTCTTATTGTCTACAACCAATTCAACAGGTAGTCTTATCTCTCTTTTTTTTGTGTGATGAAAAACTTTAGGGTAAATAGTCTTCTCTCTTTTTCTTTCTTCTATTTTTCACATAATTAAGATATCACAACAGTGTTAATATGCAACAGTTATTGATGGTTTAGTACTTACAGTTCCAAGAGTCAGAAGACTTTTGTTGATATATGATCCTTCTTTTCTCCGCAATCCCGTTGTTTCAGTTTTAGAACTCTCAGATCCAGCTAAATCAATCAAGTTCTAATGGGAAAAAACAAAAACATTAGATGCTACGATGCACAGTTGTTTAATACAGAACAAATAGTGGCAGTAGCCATACAAGCTGTGAGAAGATCACTCCATCATATTCATCCCCGTGAGCACTACTTTCAATCATCTGCACAATGTGTAATAAAGTGGACAATAAGACATGACTACCAAAACCCAGTAGCAAATATAACCACTAAAATGTCTACACTAGAAGAGTACAAAAAAGGCTATTTTGTTATTTGGTCCAAATTCAGTAGCAGTTACAGATTGAAGATTTTTTTTATCAAGCAGTTACAGATTGAAGACTGTATATCAAGAATCAACATATGAACCATGTCAATGCTTTATCAATGTCACAAGGAATGGACCAAACATAATTGAGAGTTTTCGATAAGGAATAATTGACAGGTTTCGACAAGGAATAATTGACAGTTTTTGATAAGGCATAATTGACAGTTTTTCACACTTAGTGTTCACTGAACAAAAATCTTTAGTTACAGCTCCAACAGCTTTTCATCCAATATTCTAAGAGTGCTAATTGGGTAAATGAACCTGCAACACACAGTTGAATCCCATAATCCCATTTCAGCAGAAGTTTCTTCGCAACACTGTACCAGGATTTCATGTTATAGAAAAGTTATTCTCATTAGTTTTTTACAAATATTCAAGTTGATATGATGTTGCAGACAATGAATAAATAGACAAACAAGAAATTCTATATATTTCAGATGATTTTGAACATCTCCAGAAAATAATTCTTCAACAGCTTCTCATGCAACTTTCCAAGAACTGGCAGATTCTCTTATTATCATAAAACTTGGAAAACAAACACATTTTGTGATTATGCAGAGTAACAAGTGTAAATCAATAAAGCCACAATAGAACATTGCCTAGTTCAAACCTCCGTTGTTTTCCAATAACCAAAAGCTCAAACTTCCATTGTTCCATCTCCAATTCTAAACAAAAGAGGACATTTTCCACCCCGATAGAATATTATCAAACGAAATTGATACTAAAAAACAAAAATAAAAATAAAACGGAGCATTCTACCGAAGCTCTAAAAGTTTTATAGGTCTATTATTCAAAGGCAGTGAAATGGACAATTAATATATACATGGTTAGCAATTTAGGTATCATTTGCTCTGGACCCAGTCTATCTTTTCAACAAAAATTGAAAGAAACCCAAGTTTACTAGGAAGAGTGACCCAATAGACCAGTAGGTCAAATTCGCCCATCCTACCGAAAGTTATCCATAATTACGCACAGCAGCTTGCAATCCTTTAAGAATTAAGTGCATGACATAGAAGTTTCTGGTTGCAATAAGCAATACATCAAAAATGAACCATCATATTATACTCACCAAGGTAAATATTGTGTGACTACGGCTACTAAACAAGTTGAAATTGTTTGAACCAACGTGTCGATGCTCTGGAATAGGCAAATGGAAATCAATATCAATATAGGTAACAAGAACCTTGGCTGTCAACAAAGACAGACCTGAAAAGCTTACACTAAATACCTTCCCCTGCAGCAATGAAAGAAAGTGCATGCCCAGGTGATAAAACAACTTCTTCCTTTATACCTTCAACATAAGTACCCTGCACATACATTGCATGTAGAAAGAATCAAACACTACAGAGCAACATATAAAGTCAGGACTTTGGAAAGCAGCATAAATATCTCCGATATAGATAGAAGAACTTCACCAGAAACATCAGGAATTGTTCTGTGGCTATCAGATATAGGGCTTGTAGATTTTGAAAACATGTAAGGAAATGAATTATCTCAACCTTTAAGCACTTCAAAATTAATATGCTAGCTTCTGCTTCTTATTAATTACTTTTGAGAAATAAGGAGGGTACTCCTATTCAATTGATATCATATATAAGACTCAAACAGCTAGGACGTGCTGGGAGACAAGTTTCTTGATAATTTTCTATGATTTCTCGGAAATGATCATCTGTAGGAGTACTGTGCTATTTTCTGTTCCTGAATCAAAACAATATTCTCAACTTCAAAAACAAAGATATTAAAGAAAAGAGATCAAGCTACCAAAAAAAAAATTCCAGAACAGGTCGAAACAAATAAAATATCTTGCTCAATTACCCTACAATTCCCTGAACAGCAACAACTAGTATTAGTAGCAACAAATACCTGATTATCTTCCCTGACACGCAGATTCTGGCCAGTTGGATCCAGCAAGTCGTTGATAACCTGGAATCATAAACATGACGAGCATGCACACCAACTCTAGTTAATATTTGGTATGAGAAATGTTTAAGTATGCCACGGACGAGAGCATAAAGAGAGATGATAAATCTACTGCAGAAATTATTTGACTTTGTATAGCAGCTGTCTGTTATGTTGCAGGAAGAAGAGAATCATAAATTTTACTAACACTCTAAAGATGGATACAGCATTTGTAACAAAGGACGCTCTTTCAGAGATGATTTGTGCAGCAATTCATAATTAATTTAATCTTTATAGATGAACTCCACTTTCATCATATGCAGAAGAAGATGGCTGATGTGCACCATACTAACCTCATTATAGATTTCAAGATATGATACACGAAGTAAGAACTCGCGTCCAGGAGTCTGAAAGACAATTTTTAAGATTAGTCACACTTTTTGTTTGGATAAGTAAGAGTAGCACACTTCCATAAAGACAATCTAGTATTTTAAACAAGAATTGCTATCAAGCTTGAATAAAAGTGAACACTGGCATGCGCTTTAGAGTCATGCTTGAAGAGAAGCGCGGCATCAAACTTTTAAATTAACATAGATTTAAGTTGACTTACATCTTGAATGATGCTAAAAACATCCTTTATCGCCAACGGAATTATACCTGGGGAAATATGATCTCCCTGTGGAAACCAATATCTTCAATTAATATGGTGATAAATAAAACTTTCGATTGAGGTCTCTATGTGTGTGGTGGGGATCAAAATGAAGCAAATACTTAGTTTAACCATTCAATTTCGGCAATGCTACAGATATAAAAATAACACCGTATTCTTAAACTAACTTCTTTTTTATTTTTATAAAAAAAAATTATAACTAAAGAATCGAGGCCAGCTTGCTGCACCTCTACTAATTCTACGGGGTACATGGTACCTCTCACCGAACAGGTACCTGGTACAGGGCTTGGACAGATGGGGAAAGCACCTAGTATTTTGCCTCTGGGATTTGAACCTGAAACCTCATGGTTTTCAACCCACTTCATTAACCACTAAGCAGGCCTTTAGGTGCTTTTATAAAGAAATATTCTTAAAACTTATTGGGGTGTGTGTGTGGTGGGGAGGACTTGGCAAATGAAGCAAACACTTAGTTTGATCATCAAATTTCAACAATGCTACAGATATAAAAATAACACAATATTCTATACACTAACTTCATTTTATTTTTATGAACTTTATTTTAACCGTGGTTTCCGGACTAGCTCGCGCACAACTCGACTAATTCTACGAGACACCTGCTACCTCCCACTAGTACAACTGCTGAGTAGCTCTATCTAACAAGGCTTGGACAGACGGGAAGAAATCATCGCTTCCACTAGGATTTGAACCTAAGACCTTATGATTTCAACCCGCTTTCATTGACCACTAGGCCAGACCCTCGGATGCTTTTATAAAGAATTATTCTTAAACTAACTTTGTCAGTAGTTAGCAGTTAAATAATCCTAAACTGTTTGTATGGGATGCAGCAGAAGTCATCAAATCTTCTCTCAAATTCAAGGCAAAACGAGATATCCCCAAAGGAATCACTTACATACATAGTGTGTGTCTTTCCACTACTTGTAACACCATAGGCAAAAACTGTGCCTGCATAATCAGCAGATCTTGTGTCAATGAAACTGAACTGGAAAATGCAACCCGCTACACTCAAATGAAAATACTTCAGCCCAACAACGTAGCCCCTTGGAGCTGCGAGTCCCCTAGTACTATCATTTGGCAGATATCTCGACTATTGCCAATCACTTGGCAGAGATTAATTTTCTTCAAGCATGGGCTTTGAACTGAAGTATGTAAAATGAATAACGCATAGACATGTTCCGTTCAGCTCTAAATCTGACAAGTTTGCAGACATTAGACGTCAACTATCAATTATCATACCGTTTATGCCTTCCATTGCAGCCTTGACAACGGGTCGTGCAGCTACTTCATAAACCTCCTGGGTACTTGTATCAGGCCCAAATACTCTATCTACAAATCAAAATATGGACAAGATAAAAATTTAAACGTGGAATAACCATCTTAAAAGGCAATTCCGGTTAATAAGAAAGGATCGGGGGAAACTCGATGCTATTCCCAAAATAATTCACTAGCCAGCAGAATCAAAATCAGGAAATGACTCAAAAGTGGTTGGAATTGTACCAAAGGCATAAGATGTTGCAGGATTATACTCATTGCGCACAATTTTATCAGCGTCTGCGTACCAGGCAATTTCGTCGCCTTTCTGATATTCTCTTTCACTGCCACCACACAATAACACCAAAATCCATACGGCATTGTCACAATACTGAATTCAAATTCCTCCAATAGATCCAAATGAAATCAGGTAGATCTAGTATTTACCTCATTGGGCGAAACCTAACAGTGACCGAAATACTCTCTCCCGATCTGGGCATATCCACCAACGGCTCAGCCGAAGGATAATTAACAGGCGAACGATGTTGGGGGTTCCGGCTGGGAGTCATGGATCTGGAGCCAGAGCCAAAAAACGAAGACGAGGCTGATCGAGGCATAAGCCGACCATTCATGAAGGAATTTGAAGACGAAAATGGACTCGATGGCTTACGATGTTGAAACGGCGAAGCAGCCATTGACCGCCAAAACAAAAATAATCAAATCCTTGACTTGGTATGGTAATGTATAGTATGCGTGCGTTCAAGTAGAAGAATGTGTCAGATGTGAATGGGAAAAGGGAACAACATTGTTGGATTTCTTTTGTAGTAAGTATTCCTTTTTCAGCCTTTTGAGTAAAATGCCACAAGCTTCACTGTCTCTAATAATTTCATAGTTTATCTAAAAACTTCATTTCTTCTCCTTTACGACAAACAACAACTGCAGAGAAGAAACATGTACCAGACTTGTTAAGAAGGACATTAGTAGGCGAATCCATGGAGGGGTTTCAACTTTGAATTATACACTAGTGGAGTACTCCTATTTTTTTTTAGCTACACTGGGTTTTTAATTTTTTTTTTCCATCCCATATTCATTGTCTGAATTGGGTTCAACTAAATCCGGATTCATGCCGAGTAGTTTCACCTAATAGCAATCTACTACAATTAGTTAGTAATATATTAGGTAGATAATTGTAACATCCCGTACTTTCGAGCTATAGTTTAATCACTAGGCGTATGTAAATAGACCGAGCTTTGGGGAATTTATGTCATATTCAGACATATTCACGTATGCTATAAAGAGCCTAATACATAAAATGATGCGGTCCTGAACTAACTTGGGACTTACCAAGTGGGACAACAATGATCGGCTAATGGATGAATTTTGAGTGGGGGATAAGATTAAGTGGGAATGTTACGTGTAGCATTTAGATGAACCCCTAAGTGACTAAGGTGATCTAATTCGTTGGTGGCATTTTGTGGAATAGGGTGGCATCATGATAAGTGTAGAGATAACATCTGTTAAAAGGAAGCATTATCTCATTCCTTAGCATTTAAGTAGAATGAATCAGCTGCTGGCCAAAACGTAACCCTCTACCAGAACATTCAACAAATGTTCCTTCTGTCTCACGAAACGTAAAGTCAAATTAGAGAAACTTCTCCATTAATTTTATGCATAACACAAGACAAGGTATACTTGTAGCAACTAGATTATAGGCAGCAATATGGTAATATTTATTTGATATTAATGGGTGTTAGTTGCAGCAAGCCAAACACGGTCTCTAAGTCACATTGAATTCCATTTTTCAAGCTGGTTCATCCGTGCTTAAGGTTAGGTACTATACGGACTACCTGGGTTGTGCTATCAACAAGTCGACGAAGGTATGTTAAGACAAATTATTTCTTTCTTTTGACATGTTCTAAGAACGAAATGTAAACGTAATGTTGCTCCATAAATTATTCTGCTCTTAGTAGTCAAGGATGTTCCTGTTATTGATTTCTACGTTAAAAGCATGTCTAAATATGTTTCTAAATCCTTATTGAGGTATGTGGGAAAGATGTTAATATTTCCAATGTTAGCCGAAGGTACAATGATATTATGTCATCCGATAAGCTCAGAATATTTTATTGTCATTCATGCATTATATTCATGGCTTACCCTGGTACACATATTGGGGATGGGAAACGGGGTACGCAGACCACCTGATCAGCTGGATATGATAATGATATTATGCCAACAGAGGCCGATATGATATGATGCCCACAGAGGCTGTTATGGGAAGGAAGATGCTCGATAAGGCCAATATATATATATACCACATTTGCATTGTGCATGACATTTAGGCATATTATGGCCCTCAAAGGCATCCACTACTGGTCGGTTGTTGCTATCGGTTGTTGATGTCAACTGTTTCTGTCAGTTGTTGCTATCAGCTATATTTATCGACTATTTCTATTTCAGTTTATTCTTGTATTCCTGTTATGCTATTGTTCATGCCTGACATACTCGGTACATCAGTCGTACTGACATCCCTTTTGTCAGGAGACGCTGCGTTTCATACCCGCAGGCTCAGGTAGACAGTGGGACGGTTCGCGCTAGTAGGTTGCTGGTTCAGCTGATATTGGAGCACTCTACTTGTTTCAGTGTTACAGTCTGAGCGTGGTATGATATTTTGCATATGCATATGGGTATGGCGGGGCCTTATCCCGACCTTGTGATGTCATGTACTATTTAGAGGCTTGTAGACAGTTGTCCTGTGTATAGTAGTCGTGTATAGCCATGTCGGCCTTGATGTGTGTGTCAACAAGATATTTGGTGATGGTCCTTGTGGCCATGATTGATTAAGGTTAGCTGGTAGATATGTGAAGAGTGGTGCTCGACAGGTAAGACCGGGTGCCACTCATGACCCTCCGAGTTGGGTTGTGACAAACTTGGTATCAGAGCAGGTCTGTCCTAGGGAGTCTGCAAGTCGTGTCTACTAGAGTCTTGTTTATGGGTGTATTGCGCGCCACACTTATAAACAGGAGGCCGCAAGACATTTAGGGATGGTTTCCATTCTTTCATATCATAGATCGTGCAATGGAGCTGAGTCTTAAGAATTCGAGTTTAAGTGACTTCTACCAGACGATTGGTACGCCAGAAGGGTCAATGAGCTCATAACTCAGGGAGTTTATTAGTCAGGGATCGCCGATATTTAAAAGGGTCAAAGATGCTAATGTCTCAGGGACAAAGTTGTAAAGGTCGAGTGAGACCGCCTCGACCGTCTTGTAGTCAGAGTGGTCGAGCGCATGCCGAATTGTGCCGCAAAGGTACAGGGGGTTGATTTAGCGTGGCAGCCATGGCCACAACGTTCCGAAGTATCCCAAGTTGATGCGCAAAGGTAAGGATAAGATAATTATGAGTTGTACATATGAAACACAGAAGACATAATTGGAAAGTTTAGCAGGTTATGAAAATCCACACGCTTTACCGTGACTCATGCTAATTGGAATAGATTGAGAATTATCCCGGGATATCATTAACGGGAACGGATTACCATAATTGAATCGTGTGAAGAGTGACCATCAGTAATATAAGAAGATCACGTAAAGTGACGTACACCGAATAGTGAGCCCAAATTATATATAAGGATCGAGTTATCCACGGTAGTGGAAAGGGACATAAGCCTCTCGTCCTTGCGTAAAGGGCGATACCGCATATTATTGAGAACTATATGTAACAATATTAGTAAACCAAAGAATGCTATAGGTATTGGACTATGGAACAAGTGAAAAATGGTTGTAAGAAATATGAAAACTGTTAATAAGTATGAAGGGAATGGTATGATCAAGTATCAAGGCAGAAGTATTTTTCGATGAATAGAAGGAAGGATTTCGACAAGAAGGATAAAAGTGAATGAGATGATAGGATGCAGGTTTCATAAAGGTTAAAAGCATGTCTAAATATATTTCTAAATTCTTATTGAGGTATGTGGGAAAGATGTTAATATTCCCAATGTTAGCCGAAGGTACAAGGATATTATGTCATCCGATAAGTTCAGAATGTTTTAATGTCATTCATGCATTATATTCATGTCTTACCCTGGACCATATATTGGGGATGGGAAATGGGGTACGCAGACCACCTGATCAGCGGGATATGATAATGATATTATGCCAACAGAGGCCGATATGATATGATGCCCACAGAGGCTGTAATGGGAATGAAGATGCCTGATGAGTCCAATATATATATATATATATATGTATACCAAATTTGCATTGTGCATGACATTTAGGTATATTATGGACCTCAGAGGCATCTACTACAGGTCGGTTGTTCTGTCAACTGTTTCTGTCGGCTGTTGCTATCAGCTATATTTATCGACTGTTTCTATTTCAGTTTATTCTTATATTCCTGTTATGCTATTGTTCATGCCTGACATACTCGGTACATCAGTCGTACTGACATCCCTTTTATCAGGAGACGCTGCGTTTCATGCCCGCAGGCTCATGTAGACAGTGGGATGGTTCGCGCTAGTAGGTTGCTGGTTCAGCTGATATTGGGGCACTCTACTTGTTTCAGAGTTGCAGTCTGAGCGTGATATGATACTTTGCATATGCATATGGGTATGGCGGGGCCCTGTCCCGACCTTGTGATGTCATGTACTCTTTAGAGGCTTGTAGATAGTTGTCCTGTATATAGTAGTTGTGTATAGCCATGTCGGCCTTGATGTGTGTGTCAACAAGATATTTGGTGATGGTCCTTGTGGCCATGATTGATTAGGGTTAGCTGGTAGATATGTGAAGAGTGGTGCTCGACAGGTAAGGCCGGGTGCCCGTCATGGCCCTCCGAGTTGGGTTGTGACAAACTTGGTATCAGAGCAGGTCTGTCCTAGGGAGTCTGCAAGTCGTGTCTAGTATAGTCTTGTTTATGGGTGTGTTGCGCGCCACACTTATAAACAGGAGGCTGCAAGACATTTAGGAATGGTTTCCATTCTTTCATAGCATAGATCGTGCAATGGAGCTGAGTCTTAAGAATTCGAGTTTAACTCGTGCCTGATACTATTTCAGTAATGCCGATTACCAAAAAGACTTCGGTTAGTTCATATTCGTATCCAGTAAATTAGTGACTTCTACCAGACGATTGGTACGCCAGAAGGGTCAGTGAGCTCATAACTCAGGGAGTTTATTAGTCAGGGATCGTCGATATTTAAAAGGGTCAAAGATGCCAATGTCTCAGGGTCAAAGTTGTAAAGGTCGAGTGAGACCGCCTCGACCGTCTTGTAGTCAGAGTGGTCGAGCGCATGCCGGATTGTGCCGCAAAGGTACAGGGGGTTGATTTAGCGTGGCAGCCATGGCCACAATGTTCCGAAGTATGCCAAGTTGATGCGCAAAGGTAAGGACAAGATGATTATGAGTTGTACATATGAAAAATGGAAGACATAATTGGAAGGTTTAGCAGGTTATGAAAATCTACATGCTTTACCGTGACTCATGCTAATTGGAATAGATTGAGAATTGTCCCGGGATATCATTAACGAGAACGGATTGCCACAATCGAATCGTGTGAAGAGTGACCATCAGTAATTTAAGAAGATCACGTAAAGGTGACTACACCGAATAGTGAGCCCAAAGTTATATATAAGGATCGAGTTATCCACGGTAGTGGAAAGGGACATAAGCCTCCCGTCCTTGCGTAAAGGGCGATACCGCGTATTATTGAGAACTATTTGTATCAATATTAGTAAACCAAAGAATGCTATAGGTATTGGACTATGGAACAAGTGAAAAATAGTTCTAAGAAATATGAAAACATTAATTATATGAATGGAATGGTATGATCAGGTATCAAGGCAGAAATATTTTTCGATGAATAGAAGAAAGGATTTCGACAAGAAGGATAAAAGTGAATGAGATGATAGGATGCATGTTTCATAAAGGTTAAAAGCATGTCTAAATATGTTTCTAAATCCTTATTGAGGTATGTGGGAAAGAAGTTAATATTCCCAATATTAGGCGAATGTACAAGGATATTATGTCATCCGATAAGTTCAGAATGTTTTATTGTCATTCATGCATTATATTCATGTCTTACCTTGGACCATATATTGGAGATGGGAAATGGGGTACGCAGACCACCTGATCAGCTGGATATGATAATGATATTATGCCAACAGAGGTCAATATGTTATGATGCCCACAGAGGCTGTTATGGGAAGGAAGATGCCCGATGAGGCCAATATATATATGTTTACCACATTTGCATTGTGCATGACATTTAGGCATATTATGGACCTCAGAGGCATCTACTACTGGTCGGTTGTTGCATATCGGTTGTTGTTGTCAACTGTTTCTGTCGGCTGTTGCTATCAGCTATATTTATCGACTATTTGTATTTCAGTTTATTCTTGTATTCCTGTTATGTTATATTGTTCATGCCTGACATACTCGGTACATCAGTCATACTGACATCCCTCCTTTTGTCAGGAGACATTGCGTTTCATGTCCGCAGGCTCAAGGAGACAGTGGGATGATTTGCGCTAGTAGGTTGCTGGTTCTGCTGATATTGGGTCACTCTACTTGTTTCAGAGTTGCAGTCTGAGTGTTGTATGATATTTTGCATATGCATCTGGGTATGGCGGGGCCCTGTCCCGACCTTGTGATGTAATGTAATTTTTAGAGGCTTGTAGACAGTTGTCCTGTGTATAGTAGTCGTGTATAGCCATGTCGGCCTTGATGTGTATGTCAACAAGATATTTGGTGATGGTCCGTGTGGTCATGATTGATTAGGGTTAGTTGGTAGATATGTGAAGATTGGTGCTCGACAGGTAAGGCCGGGTGCCCGTCATGGCCCTCCGAGTTGGGTTGTGACAAACTTGGTATCAGAGCAGGTCTGTCCTAGGGAGTCTGCAAGTCGTGTCTAGTAGAGTCTTGTTTATGGGTGTGTTGCGCGCCACACATATAAACAGGAGGCTGCAAGACATTTAGGGATGGTTTCCATTCTTTCCTATCATAGATCGTGCAATGTAGATGAGTCTTAAGAATTCGAGTTTAACTCGTGCATGATACTATTTCAGTAATGCCGATTTCCAAAAAGTCTTCGGTTAGTCATATTCGTAGCCAGTAAATGAGTGACTTCTACCAGACGATTGGTACGCCAGAAGGGCCAGTGAGCTCATAACTCAGGGAGTTTATTAGTCATAGATCGCCGATATTTAAAAGGGTCAAAGATGCCAATGTCTCAAGGTCAAAGTTGTAAAGGTCGAGTGAAACCGCCTCGACCGTCTTGTAGTCAGTGTGTTCGAGCGCATGCCGGATTGTGCCGCAAAGGTACATGGGGTTGATTTAGCGTGGCATCCATGGCCACAATGTTCCGAAGTAGCCCAAGTTGATGGGCAAAGGTAAGGATAAGATGATTATGAGTTGTACATATGAAAAACGAAAGACATAATTGGAAGGTTTAGCAGGTTATGAAAATCTACACGCTTTACCGTGACTTATGCTAATTGGAATAGATTGAGAATTATCCCGGGATATTATTAACGAGAACGGATTTCCATAATCTAATCGTGTGAAAAGTGACCATCAATAATTTAAGAAGATCACGTAAAGGTGACTACACCGAATAGTGAGCCCATGTTATATATAAGGATCGAGTTATCCACGGTAGTGGAAAGGGACATAAGCCTCTCGTCCTTGCGTAAGGGGCGATATCGCGTATTATTGAGAACTATACGTATCAATATTAGTAAACCAAAGAATGCTATAGGTATTGGACTATGGAACAAGTGAAAAATAGTTGTAAGAAATATGAAAACAATTAATAATATGAATGGAATGGTATGATCAAGTATCAAGGCAGAAATATTTTTCGATGAATAGAAGAAAGGATTTCGACAAGAAGGATAAAAGTGAATGAGATGATAGGATGCATGTTTCATAAAGGTTAAAAGCATGTCTAAATATGTTTCTAAATCCTTATTGAGGTATGTGGGAAAGAAGTTAATATTCCCAATGTTAGCCGAATGTACAAGGATATTATGTCATCCGATAAGTTCAGAATATTTTATTGTCATTCATGCATTATATTCATGTCTTACCCTGGACAGTATATTGGGGATTGGAAATGGGGTACGCAGACCACCTGACCAGCTGGATATGACAATGATATTATGCCAACAGAGGCTGATATGATATGATGCCCACAGAGGCTGTTATTGGAAGGAAAATGCCCGATGAGGCTAATAGATATATATGTATACCACATTTGCATTGTGCATGACATTTAGGCGTATTATGGCCCTCAGAGGCATCTACTACTGGTCGGTTCTTGCTATCGGTTGTTGTTGTTAACTGTTTCTATCGGCTGTTGCTATCAGCTAGATTTATCGACTATTTCTATTTCAGTTTATTCTTGTATTCCTGTTATGCTATTTTTCATGCCTGACATACTCTGTACATCAGTCATTCTGACATCCCTTTTGTCAGGAGACGATGCGTTTCATGCCCGCAGGCTCAGGTAGACAGTGGGACGGTTCGCACTAATAGGTTGCTGGTTCAGCTGATATTGGGTCACTCTACTTGTTTCAGAGGTGCAGTCTGAGCATGGTGTGATATTTTATATATGCATATGGGTATGGCAGGGCCCTGTACTGACCTTGTGATGTCATGTATTATTTAGAGGCTTGTAGACAGTTGTCCTGAGTATAGTAGTCGTGTATAGCCATGTCGGCCTTGATGTTTGTGTCAACAAGATATTTGGTGATGGTCCTTGTGGCCATGATTGATTAGGGTTAGTTGGTAGATATGTGAATATTGGTGTTCGACAGGTAAGGCCGGGTGCCCGTCATGGCCCTCCGAGTTGGGTTGTGAAAAACTTAGTATCAGAGCAGGTCTGTGCTAGGGAGTCTGCAAGTCGTGTCTAGTAGAGTCTTGTTTATGGGTGTGTTGCGTGCCACACTTATAAACAGGAGGCTGCAAGACATTTAGAGATGGTTTCCATTCTTTCATATCATAGATCGTGCAACGGAGCTGAGTCTTAAGAATTCGAGTTTAACTCGTGCCTGATACTATTTCAGTAATGCCGATTACCAAAAAGTCTTCGGTTAGTTCATATTCGTAGCCAGTAAACGAGTGACTTCTACCAGACGATTGGGATTAAAATATGAATATGTGGGATGTAACATCGACACCTTACTTTACTATGAAGAAACCTTCGATTTGATATAATCCGAAGGGTATCAGCGTTAGGATCACGTAACGGACATAGACATAACATTTAAGTCAATCTTTTTCTTCTTGATGTAGCATTGAACTTGGTCTTTTTTTCAATCGGAACATATTATAGAGACCTTCTGAAATGGAATATGAAGTTTTGCCAACACTTTAAGAATTATGTCTACTAAAAGGCATGGTGGATAATTTTATTTGTAAGTGTGGGATCCACTCCATTATCCCTTACTCTAAATAAATACACTTATCCTTCCATTCAACCATCAAGATGTATACAAGATAGTGTCACCTAATTTTCTCCATGCATGCTGCCACATGGAAGGATATCCATCCAAACACTTATCCAAGTAACCACTTTATTTAATTACATTGTTAAAAACTAATAAGCCATATAAAACTAAGACAAGACAAATAATAACATTTCACAGATGTTGTGATATCTAGAAAATTTATTTTATCAAATTCTAATTTTTCCAACCTACTATCAAGAGTACAAATTTTTGTACTATTAATTCTCAAAATGATAAAACGATAAATTTATTTACTTATGAGAAAATAATTTCTATCTTCATAACAAAACAATTCCATTTATAAATTTCCTCATATCGTGTGTATAATTTAAAGCATATCCGGAAGTAGTAATAATAGTAACTATCGAAATCATACGTATCAAATCTTTACTAAAAGGTTTCACTTAAAACTTGATTTAAACCATTACTACCCATAAATACAATCTTAACCTCTTCGGGCTTTCGTTGCCTAACTTATGACACATACTAGAGAGAATTTTCAGGGTGTAATACATTCCTGAGCTTACATCGGCTAACTTACAATGAAACGTAACGTACGAAATACGGGATGTAACATCATCCCCATTAGGAACACTCGTCCTCAAATGTTAGACTTACCTGCTTACTTTACTACTCTCATGACTTGTCAAATAATTAGCTAGGTAACTAATCTATCCTTTTAGACCTCATTCTTATGCTAAGGTGTATCACTTGGAACTCATAGAGCTTACGACTATTATTACATTCCACTATGTAGCCTACATGACTCTCTTTTCATGGTGCCACTATACCTAGGTAGTTCAGTCTACCTCATTTCATACTTTGAAACCTTTATTCATCTACTATTAATTCATCTTATGTGAGGCGTTTTAATCCTATGTAGTACTTGAAATCCTTTCTCGTTGAGTCATTACTTCAATCACATACTATATTTTAAAATGCTATTCTCCTATCTCTTATCATTCGACTCACTTGTTCAGATATCAGGGCGGCATCCCACCTCTCCTAAGTTCTTATAATCTTAAACTCCTCTGGTTTCATTCAAGCTGTACCAGCCTCTCTATAACTTATGAAAATCGTCAACTCGCTTGTTTTGATGGGATTAATCCCAAGATCTTACCTATCCTTGTCACTTCCTCACTCACTCCCTCTTACCCTTACTTCTATCCATCTAAAACCATGTCATACTACCATACTTTGGCTTACAACCTATGATTACATATTCATACTATTTATAAACTTCCCTGAACTTTCTAGCATCATAGACTTCTTATGCTGTTCTAGAACCTTAAGCGAGACATCACATCACTTCTAACTTCTTCTTACTCTCATAACAAGGTATAATGTCTTTTGGAACCGATAGACCAGGAGGCGTGTTACTAACGGTGTCACTATCATTTCCGTATATAGAATCATGAATCTTCTGGCCCTCTATCTAAAGTCTGGACTATTCACAATCTTCTGTACTTAGATATCTAGTACCTTCTTCACCTCTACCACTTTTACATTTGAACATTGTACCTTATCTACTAATACTTTCATAAACTTCCCCCCATAAGTGGGATTGACATCCATACCATAAGGCTCTAATATAACACTTGCACATTCGATGCATACATAATCTGGTTGAAATTTCATACTGACTCATCACAAGCACGAGTCAAAATCAAGTTCTTATGATTCAACTCTACTACATGATCTGGAATATAAAAGAAAGGTGATCAATCCTAAATGCCAGTAGCCTCTGAATTATAAGTGTGATGCACAACAAACTCATAAGCAAGAATCCACTAGACACAACTTTGTAGACTCCCTAGGACACGACCTGCTCTTATACCAAGTTTGTCACATCCCAAACCTGGGAAGGCGTGGTTGGCACTCGATGCCTTACTTGATCAAGCATACCAACCTGTAACTCATACACTCTGGACATAAACCAGAATACTTAGGCTTATAAGGCCAACTTTTATTACTTCTAATATCATAGGTCGATAAGACCACAAATCGTACTGAAATCTGTAAATGGGATATTATTCCAACCAAGCTAGAACTCAATCCAAATGACATATAGATGTCTATGCGGGCCGTAAAGGCCGCCATGATCTACATATACTGTAGGGCTTGCAAGACCACAAAACATACTATAGATACTGAACATCTGTCTACAAAGTATCTAAGAGTGATTGACATCATAATATGGTCGGGATAGGGCCCCGACCTACCTATGAAATCTATAAATATGATCTGATAACCTGACAACTAGACTTGGCTCCACTCTAGATGAAATGTAGTTTTACCGATCCTTCATTGAATATCAACCCTATATACTGTAAGAGCTTGTCAAACTGGTAACCTAAACCTGCAGGCATGAATGTAACGCCACCTAGCAAAATGGATATTAGTACAAAGAATTGTACCGAATATGTAAGACAGATAACATAAGCATAATAAGCATTGAGGCTCTTGAACATGAATAAGATACATGAAAGATAACTCTGCTGGAAGAGAAGAATAAATATACCGAATACTCTAGGTTGACTTATCATACCACTAGTTATTTGGAACCATACGATCACTCTGTGTATGTCGTTAGAACTTCATCCGTAACAACTCTCTATAGCTATATATGTTGTACCCTCTACCTATCTCAGCTAGATCATAATATGTCAGAAACGTACTTGTACGTAACACTTTATATCACAAGCAAACATGACAAACCTAGAATAAAATGGTGGCACTTACGTCTAGTAAAGTAGATCGTCTATAAGACTCGGTGTATATCTCACCGGTCATAAATCTAGGATATCTCTGTATATCTCTGTCATGGTGTATATGTCTCGGTATAGTTCTTAAGGGTCATAAGACCGGGATATCTTTGTATATCTCTCACTAGCCATAAGGTCGGACTCTCACCAACCATAAGGTCAGGATATAACAACCCTGTAAATAATAGTAGTACTGTATATATAAACTTTTTCTTTTGATACATTTTACATAATGTCCGTCTTAATCACTCAAATGCATTATTTTTTCAACGGTTGCTAAGGCTTGTAGCTAAACAAGTTTCCCAAGCAACCAACCTCTCACCAATCTCACAAGCAGTCAACTCTAAAGAGATTTACATTGAGGGAATTTCCATAAGCAAATGCTGCTTCATATGGGCCTGTAAATGGCCATATGCAGTATGTGAGGCGGTGGATGACTTTCTTTATCTATTTAAGCGGTGCTTCGTTATATTTACTCATTTTTTTACCTACACAAGTCTCAGACCCTCCTAAACTCTCCCTAGACCATCCACAAGGAAACCCATACTTACCCTAAGCTAATCACTCCCCTCCTCTCTTAGAAGTAAGGTAGAAGTAGTAGAACCCTCTAGTCGGTATTGTTGTGGATGTGCATCTTCTTCTTGGCAAAGGAGGAGTTGTTTTAGAGGTTTATCTAGCTGGGTTAAGGTATGTTTACTTCCTTTCCTATGAAATTGATCACATATAAGTACGTGGCCAAAATCAGTAGCGTAGTCAATATTTTTGCTCCCCTACGTGGCTGCTTACGTGGCCAACGTGTGTTGCCCATATGGCATGCGTGGGTGGCCACGTGGCTTTCCTTTTCTCATTTTCTTTTACTTTTGTTGACTTCTTTGACATGTTTGGCCTCACACAACCTAGTATTTACCCCTTTACACTCCAAAATTATTTGGATCTAACACCCACTTTTATCTTCTTCTTCCTCTTGAAGATATGAACAATCTCAAGAACACCCAACCAATTTTAAAAACCTAACTACACTCGGATCAACTCCAAATTAGCTCAAATTTTGGATCTAAGTTCTCTTTGATGTGGAGAACAAAGCGCAATAGGTTTCAAGCCTCAATTTCACCTCCTACTATAAGACCCGCTTTCAAGTTTCTAGAACTTGAAAACCCTTTAATGGTGGAAGGTTCAAAACAACTCCCATTGACTCAAAACTTTGGATTTAGACTCTAAAAACACTAGGGAACAAGAATTTAGTGTCAACAACAAAATAAATACAATTGTTTTCGGTGGTTTGCGGAGAAATTTCTAGATTTTTTGTAGTAAGAACCCAAGATTAGATTTGTTGCAACTAACCTAAAACTTAGCTTTGATACCAATTGATATAATTCTAAAAATGAAAAGACAAGAACAATACGAGAGAGTAAAGATAGATTGATTGACACAACTAAAGACCCAATTTGGAAACCAAAGTTCTATCAATAACTAAGACCTCCAAATTAAATACAACAACTTAGTGTCTTGTTTTCTTCGCTGCCTTTTTCTTACATTTTACATAATGTCCGCAAAAAAGCGGTTGCTAAGGCTTGTAGCTAAACAAGTTTCCCAAGCAACCAACCTCTCACCAATCTCACAAGCAGTCAACTCTAAAGAGATTTACATTGAGGGAATTTCCATAAGGAAATGCTGCTTCATATGGGCCTGTAAATGGCCATATGCAGTGCTTCGTTAAATGGCCATTTCATATGTGAGGCGGTGGATGACCTTCTTTATCTATTTAAGCGGTGCTTCGTTATATTTACTCATTTTTTTACCTACACAAGTCTCAGACCCTCCTAAACTCTCCCTAGACCATCCACAAGGAAACCCATACTTACCCTAAGCTAATCACTCCCCTCCTCTCTTAGAAGTAAGGTAGAAGTAGTAGAACCCTCTAGTCGGTATTGTTGTGGATGTGCATCTTCTTCTTGGCAAAGGAGGAGTTGTTTTAGAGGTTTATCTAGCTGGGTTAAGGTATGTTTACTTCCTTTCCTATGAAATTGATCACATATAAGTACGTGGCCAAAATCGTAGCGTAGTCAATATTTTTGCTCCCCTACGTGGTCGCTTACGTGGCCAACGTGTGTTGCCCATATGGCATGCGTGGGTGGCCACGTGGCTTTCCTTTTCTCATTTTCTTTTACTTTTGTTGACTTCTTTGACATGTTTGGCCTCACACAACCTAGTATTTACCCCTTTACACTCCAAAATTATTTGGATCTAACACCCACTTTTATCTTCTTCTTCCTCTTGAAGATATGAACAATCTCAAGAACACCCAACCAATTTTAAAAACCTAACTACACTCGATCAACTCCAAATTAGCTCAAATTTTGGATCTAAGTTCTCTTTGATGTGGAGAACAAAGCGCAATAGGTTTCAAGCCTCAATTTCACCTCCTACTATAAGACCCGCTTTCAAGTTTCTAGAACTTGAAAACCCTTTAATGGTGGAAGGTTCAAAACAACTCCCATTGACTCAAAACTTTGGATTTAGACTCTAAAAACACTAGGGAACAAGAATTTAGTGTCAACAACAAAATAAATACAATTGTTTTGGGTGGTTTGCGGGGAAATTTCTAGATTTTTTGTAGTAAGAACCCAAGATTAGATTTGTTGCAACTAACCTAAAACTTAGCTTTGATACCAATTGATATAATTCTAAAAATGAAAAGACAAGAACAATACGAGAGAGTAAAGATAGATTGATTGACACAACTAAAGACCCAATTTGGAAACCAAAGTTCTATCAATAACTAAGACCTCCAAATTAAATACAACAACTTAGTGTCTTGTTTTCTTCGCTGCCTTTTTCTTACATTTTACATAATGTCCGCAGAAAAGCGGTTGCTAAGGCTTGTAGCTAAACAAGTTTCCCAAGCAACCAACCTCTCACCAATCTCACAAGCAGTCAACTCTAAAGAGATTTACATTGAGGGAATTTCCATAAGGAAATGCTGCTTCATATGGGCCTGTAAATGGCCATATGCAGCATATGGCCATTTCATATGTGAGGCGGTGGATGACTTTCTTTATCTATTTAAGCGGTGCTTCGTTATATTTACTCATTTTTTTACCTACACAAGTCTCAGACCCTCCTAAACTCTCCCTAGACCATCCACAAGGAAACCCATACTTACCCTAAGCTAATCACTCCCCTCCTCTCTTAGAAGTAAGGTAGAAGTAGTAGAACCCTCTAGTCGGTATTGTTGTGGATGTGCATCTTCTTCTTGGCAAAGGAGGAGTTGTTTTAGAGGTTTATCTAGCTGGGTTAAGGTATGTTTACTTCCTTTCCTATGAAATTGATCACATATAAGTACGTGGCCAAAATCAGTAGCGTAGTCAATATTTTTGCTCCCCTACGTGGTCGCTTACGTGGCCAACGTGTGTTGCCCATATGGCATGCGTGGGTGGCCACGTGGCTTTCCTTTTCTCATTTTCTTTTACTTTTGTTGACTTCTTTGACATGTTTGGCCTCACACAACCTAGTATTTACCCCTTTACACTCCAAAATTATTTGGATCTAACACCCACTTTTATCTTCTTCTTCCTCTTGAAGATATGAACAATCTCAAGAACACCCAACCAATTTTAAAAACCTAACTACACTCGATCAACTCCAAATTAGCTCAAATTTTGGATCTAAGTTCTCTTTGATGTGGAGAACAAAGCGCAATAGGTTTCAAGCCTCAATTTCACCTCCTACTATAAGACCCGCTTTCAAGTTTCTAGAACTTGAAAACCCTTTAATGGTGGAAGGTTCAAAACAACTCCCATTGACTCAAAACTTTGGATTTAGACTCTAAAAACACTAGGGAACAAGAATTTAGTGTCAACAACAAAATAAATACAATTGTTTTGGGTGGTTTGCGGGGAAATTTCTAGATTTTTTGTAGTAAGAACCCAAGATTAGATTTGTTGCAACTAACCTAAAACTTAGCTTTGATACCAATTGATATAATTCTAAAAATGAAAAGACAAGAACAATACGAGAGAGTAAAGATAGATTGATTGACACAACTAAAGACCCAATTTGGAAACCAAAGTTCTATCAATAACTAAGACCTCCAAATTAAATACAACAACTTAGTGTCTTGTTTTCTTCGCTGCCTTTTTCTTACATTTTACATAATGTCCGCAAAAGCGGTTGCTAAGGCTTGTAGCTAAACAAGTTTCCCAAGCAACCAACCTCTCACCAATCTCACAAGCAGTCAACTCTAAAGAGATTTACATTGAGGGAATTTCCATAAGGAAATGCTGCTTCATATGGCGTAAATGGCCATATGCAGTGCATATGGCCATTTCATATGTGAGGCGGTGGATGACTTTCTTTATCTATTTAAGCGGTGCTTCGTTATATTTACTCATTTTTTTACCTACACAAGTCTCAGACCCTCCTAAACTCTCCCTAGACCATCCACAAGGAAACCCATACTTACCCTAAGCTAATCACTCCCCTCCTCTCTTAGAAGTAAGGTAGAAGTAGTAGAACCCTCTAGTCGGTATTGTTGTGGATGTGCATCTTCTTCTTGGCAAAGGAGGAGTTGTTTTAGAGGTTTATCTAGCTGGGTTAAGGTATGTTTACTTCCTTTCCTATGAAATTGATCACATATAAGTACGTGGCCAAAATCAGTAGCGTAGTCAATATTTTTGCTCCCCTACGTGGCTGCTTACGTGGCCAACGTGTGTTGCCCATATGGCATGCGTGGGTGGCCACGTGGCTTTCCTTTTCTCATTTTCTTTTACTTTTGTTGACTTCTTTGACATGTTTGGCCTCACACAACCTAGTATTTACCCCTTTACACTCCAAAATTATTTGGATCTAACACCCACTTTTATCTTCTTCTTCCTCTTGAAGATATGAACAATCTCAAGAACACCCAACCAATTTTAAAAACCTAACTACACTCAGATCAACTCCAAATTAGCTCAAATTTTGGATCTAAGTTCTCTTTGATGTGGAGAACAAAGCGCAATAGGTTTCAAGCCTCAATTTCACCTCCTACTATAAGACCCGCTTTCAAGTTTCTAGAACTTGAAAACCCTTTAATGGTGGAAGGTTCAAAACAACTCCCATTGACTCAAAACTTTGGATTTAGACTCTAAAAACACTAGGGAACAAGAATTTAGTGTCAACAACAAAATAAATACAATTGTTTTCGGGTGGTTTGCGGAGAAATTTCTAGATTTTTTGTAGTAAGAACCCAAGATTAGATTTGTTGCAACTAACCTAAAACTTAGCTTTGATACCAATTGATATAATTCTAAAAATGAAAAGACAAGAACAATACGAGAGAGTAAAGATAGATTGATTGACACAACTAAAGACCCAATTTGGAAACCAAAGTTCTATCAATAACTAAGACCTCCAAATTAAATACAACAACTTAGTGTCTTGTTTTCTTCGCTGCCTTTTTCTTACATTTTACATAATGTCCGCAAAAAAGGTTGCTAAGGCTTGTAGCTAAACAAGTTTCCCAAGCAACCAACCTCTCACCAATCTCACAAGCAGTCAACTCTAAAGAGATTTACATTGAGGGAATTTCCATAAGGAAATGCTGCTTCATATGGGCTGTAAATGGCCATATGCGGTATATGGCCATTTCATATGTGAGGCGGTGGATGACTTTCTCTTTATCTATTTAAGCGGTGCTTCGTTATATTTACTCATTTTTTTACCTACACAAGTCTCAGACCCTCCTAAACTCTCCCTAGACCATCCACAAGGAAACCCATACTTACCCTAAGCTAATCACTCCCCTCCTCTCTTAGAAGTAAGGTAGAAGTAGTAGAACCCTCTAGTCGGTATTGTTGTGGATGTGCATCTTCTTCTTGGCAAAGGAGGAGTTGTTTTAGAGGTTTATCTAGCTGGGTTAAGGTATGTTTACTTCCTTTCCTATGAAATTGATCACATATAAGTACGTGGCCAAAATCGTAGCGTAGTCAATATTTTTGCTCCCCTACGTGGCTGCTTACGTGGCCAACGTGTGTTGCCCATATGGCATGCGTGGGTGGCCACGTGGCTTTCCTTTTCTCATTTTCTTTTACTTTTGTTGACTTCTTTGACATGTTTGGCCTCACACAACCTAGTATTTACCCCTTTACACTCCAAAATTATTTGGATCTAACACCCACTTTTATCTTCTTCTTCCTCTTGAAGATATGAACAATCTCAAGAACACCCAACCAATTTTAAAAACCTAACTACACTCGATCAACTCCAAATTAGCTCAAATTTTGGATCTAAGTTCTCTTTGATGTGGAGAACAAAGCGCAATAGGTTTCAAGCCTCAATTTCACCTCCTACTATAAGACCCGCTTTCAAGTTTCTAGAACTTGAAAACCCTTTAATGGTGGAAGGTTCAAAACAACTCCCATTGACTCAAAACTTTGGATTTAGACTCTAAAAACACTAGGGAACAAGAATTTAGTGTCAACAACAAAATAAATACAATTGTTTTGGGTGGTTTGCGGAGAAATTTCTAGATTTTTTGTAGTAAGAACCCAAGATTAGATTTGTTGCAACTAACCTAAAACTTAGCTTTGATACCAATTGATATAATTCTAAAAATGAAAAGACAAGAACAATACGAGAGAGTAAAGATAGATTGATTGACACAACTAAAGACCCAATTTGGAAACCAAAGTTCTATCAATAACTAAGACCTCCAAATTAAATACAACAACTTAGTGTCTTGTTTTCTTCGCTGCCTTTTTCTTACATTTTACATAATGTCCGCAAAAAAACGGTTGCTAAGGCTTGTAGCTAAACAAGTTTCCCAAGCAACCAACCTCTCACCAATCTCACAAGCAGTCAACTCTAAAGAGATTTACATTGAGGGAATTTCCATAAGCAAATGCTGCTTCATATGGGCCTGTAAATGGCCATATGCAGTGCATATGGCCATTTCATATGTGAGGCGGTGGATGACTTTCTTTATCTATTTAAGCGGTGCTTCGTTATATTTACTCATTTTTTTACCTACACAAGTCTCAGACCCTCCTAAACTCTCCCTAGACCATCCACAAGGAAACCCATACTTACCCTAAGCTAATCACTCCCCTCCTCTCTTAGAAGTAAGGTAGAAGTAGTAGAACCCTCTAGTCGGTATTGTTGTGGATGTGCATCTTCTTCTTGGCAAAAGGAGGAGTTGTTTTAGAGGTTTATCTAGCTGGGTTAAGGTATGTTTACTTCCTTTCCTATGAAATTGATCACATATAAGTACGTGGCCAAAATCGTAGCGTAGTCAATATTTTTGCTCCCCTACGTGGCTGCTTACGTGGCCAACGTGTGTTGCCCATATGGCATGCGTGGGTGGCCACGTGGCTTTCCTTTTCTCATTTTCTTTTACTTTTGTTGACTTCTTTGACATGTTTGGCCTCACACAACCTAGTATTTACCCCTTTACACTCCAAAATTATTTGGATCTAACACCCACTTTTATCTTCTTCTTCCTCTTGAAGATATGAACAATCTCAAGAACACCCAACCAATTTTAAAAACCTAACTACACTCGATCAACTCCAAATTAGCTCAAATTTTGGATCTAAGTTCTCTTTGATGTGGAGAACAAAGCGCAATAGGTTTCAAGCCTCAATTTCACCTCCTACTATAAGACCCGCTTTCAAGTTTCTAGAACTTGAAAACCCTTTAATGGTGGAAGGTTCAAAACAACTCCCATTGACTCAAAACTTTGGATTTAGACTCTAAAAACACTAGGGAACAAGAATTTAGTGTCAACAACAAAATAAATACAATTGTTTTGGGTGGTTTGCGGAGAAATTTCTAGATTTTTTGTAGTAAGAACCCAAGATTAGATTTGTTGCAACTAACCTAAAACTTAGCTTTGATACCAATTGATATAATTCTAAAAATGAAAAGACAAGAACAATACGAGAGAGTAAAGATAGATTGATTGACACAACTAAAGACCCAATTTGGAAACCAAAGTTCTATCAATAACTAAGACCTCCAAATTAAATACAACAACTTAGTGTCTTGTTTTCTTCGCTGCCTTTTTCTTACATTTTACATAATGTCCGCAAAAAAGGTTGCTAAGGCTTGTAGCTAAACAAGTTTCCCAAGCAACCAACCTCTCACCAATCTCACAAGCAGTCAACTCTAAAGAGATTTACATTGAGGGAATTTCCATAAGGAAATGCTTTGCTTCATATGGGCTGTAAATGGCCATATGCGGTATATGGCCATTTCATATGTGAGGCGGTGGATGACTTTCTTTATCTATTTAAGCGGTGCTTCGTTATATTTACTCATTTTTTTACCTACACAAGTCTCAGACCCTCCTAAACTCTCCCTAGACCATCCACAAGGAAACCCATACTTACCCTAAGCTAATCACTCCCCTCCTCTCTTAGAAGTAAGGTAGAAGTAGTAGAACCCTCTAGTCGGTATTGTTGTGGATGTGCATCTTCTTCTTGGCAAAGGAGGAGTTGTTTTAGAGGTTTATCTAGCTGGGTTAAGGTATGTTTACTTCCTTTCCTATGAAATTGATCACATATAAGTACGTGGCCAAAATCGTAGCGTAGTCAATATTTTTGCTCCCCTACGTGGCGCTTACGTGGCCAACGTGTGTTGCCCATATGGCATGCGTGGGTGGCCACGTGGCTTTTTTTTTTCTCATTTTCTTTTACTTTTGTTGCTTTTTTGACATGTTTGGCCTCACACAACCTAGTATTTACCCCTTTACACTCCAAAATTATTTGGATCTAACACCCACTTTTATCTTCTTCTTCCTCTTGAAGATATGAACAATCTCAAGAACACCCAACCAATTTTAAAAACCTAACTACACTCAGATCAACTCCAAATTAGCTCAAATTTTGGATCTAAGTTCTCTTTGATGTGGAGAACAAAGCGCAATAGGTTTCAAGCCTCAATTTCACCTCCTACTATAAGACCCGCTTTCAAGTTTCTAGAACTTGAAAACCCTTTAATGGTGGAAGGTTCAAAACAACTCCCATTGACTCAAAACTTTGGATTTAGACTCTAAAAACACTAGGGAACAAGAATTTAGTGTCAACAACAAAATAAATACAATTGTTTTGGGTGGTTTGCGGAGAAATTTCTAGATTTTTTGTAGTAAGAACCCAAGATTAGATTTGTTGCAACTAACCTAAAACTTAGCTTTGATACCAATTGATATAATTCTAAAAATGAAAAGACAAGAACAATACGAGAGAGTAAAGATAGATTGATTGACACAACTAAAGACCCAATTTGGAAACCAAAGTTCTATCAATAACTAAGACCTCCAAATTAAATACAACAACTTAGTGTCTTGTTTTCTTCGCTGCCTTTTTCTTACATTTTACATAATGTCCGCAGAAAAAGCGGTTGCTAAGGCTTGTAGCTAAACAAGTTTCCCAAGCAACCAACCTCTCACCAATCTCACAAGCAGTCAACTCTAAAGAGATTTACATTGAGGGAATTTCCATAAGGAAATGCTGCTTCATATGGGCCTGTAAATGGCCATATGCAGTATATGGCCATTTCATGTGGCGGTGGATGACTTTCTTTATCTATTTAAGCGGTGCTTCGTTATATTTACTCATTTTTTTACCTACACAAGTCTCAAAACTCTCCCTAGACCATCCACAAGGAAACCCATACTTACCCTAAGCTAATCACTCCCCTCCTCTCTTAGAAGTAAGGTAGAAGTAGTAGAACCCTCTAGTCGGTATTGTTGTGGATGTGCATCTTCTTCTTGGCAAAGGAGGAGTTGTTTTAGAGGTTTATCTAGCTGGGTTAAGGTATGTTTACTTCCTTTCCTATGAAATTGATCACATATAAGTACGTGGCCAAAATCGTAGCGTAGTCAATATTTTTGCTCCCCTACGTGGTCGCTTACGTGGCCAACGTGTGTTGCCCATATGGCATGCGTGGGTGGCCACGTGGCTTTCCTTTTCTCATTTTCTTTTACTTTTGTTGACTTCTTTGACATGTTTGGCCTCACACAACCTAGTATTTACCCCTTTACACTCCAAAATTATTTGGATCTAACACCCACTTTTATCTTCTTCTTCCTCTTGAAGATATGAACAATCTCAAGAACACCCAACCAATTTTAAAAACCTAACTACACTCGAGATCAACTCCAAATTAGCTCAAATTTTGGATCTAAGTTCTCTTTGATGTGGAGAACAAAGCGCAATAGGTTTCAAGCCTCAATTTCACCTCCTACTATAAGACCCGCTTTCAAGTTTCTAGAACTTGAAAACCCTTTAATGGTGGAAGGTTCAAAACAACTCCCATTGACTCAAAACTTTGGATTTAGACTCTAAAAACACTAGGGAACAAGAATTTAGTGTCAACAACAAAATAAATACAATTGTTTTCGGTGGTTTGCGGAGAAATTTCTAGATTTTTTGTAGTAAGAACCCAAGATTAGATTTGTTGCAACTAACCTAAAACTTAGCTTTGATACCAATTGATATAATTCTAAAAATGAAAAGACAAGAACAATACGAGAGAGTAAAGATAGATTGATTGACACAACTAAAGACCCAATTTGGAAACCAAAGTTCTATCAATAACTAAGACCTCCAAATTAAATACAACAACTTAGTGTCTTGTTTTCTTCGCTGCCTTTTTCTTACATTTTACATAATGTCCGCAAAAAAGCGGTTGCTAAGGCTTGTAGCTAAACAAGTTTCCCAAGCAACCAACCTCTCACCAATCTCACAAGCAGTCAACTCTAAAGAGATTTACATTGAGGGAATTTCCATAAGGAAATGCTGCTTCATATGGGCCTGTAAATGGCCATATGCAGTGCATATGGCCATTTCATATGTGAGGCGGTGGATGACTTTCTTTATCTATTTAAGCGGTGCTTCGTTATATTTACTCATTTTTTTACCTACACAAGTCTCAGACCCTCCTAAACTCTCCCTAGACCATCCACAAGGAAACCCATACTTACCCTAAGCTAATCACTCCCCTCCTCTCTTAGAAGTAAGGTAGAAGTAGTAGAACCCTCTAGTCGGTATTGTTGTGGATGTGCATCTTCTTCTTGGCAAAGGAGGAGTTGTTTTAGAGGTTTATCTAGCTGGGTTAAGGTATGTTTACTTCCTTTCCTATGAAATTGATCACATATAAGTACGTGGCCAAAATCAGTAGCGTAGTCAATATTTTTGCTCCCCTACGTGGCTGCTTACGTGGCCAACGTGTGTTGCCCATATGGCATGCGTGGGTGGCCACGTGGCTTTCCTTTTCTCATTTTCTTTTACTTTTGTTGACTTCTTTGACATGTTTGGCCTCACACAACCTAGTATTTACCCCTTTACACTCCAAAATTATTTGGATCTAACACCCACTTTTATCTTCTTCTTCCTCTTGAAGATATGAACAATCTCAAGAACACCCAACCAATTTTAAAAACCTAACTACACTCGATCAACTCCAAATTAGCTCAAATTTTGGATCTAAGTTCTCTTTGATGTGGAGAACAAAGCGCAATAGGTTTCAAGCCTCAATTTCACCTCCTACTATAAGACCCGCTTTCAAGTTTCTAGAACTTGAAAACCCTTTAATGGTGGAAGGTTCAAAACAACTCCCATTGACTCAAAACTTTGGATTTAGACTCTAAAAACACTAGGGAACAAGAATTTAGTGTCAACAACAAAATAAATACAATTGTTTTTTGGTGGTTTGCGGGGAAATTTCTAGATTTTTTGTAGTAAGAACCCAAGATTAGATTTGTTGCAACTAACCTAAAACTTAGCTTTGATACCAATTGATATAATTCTAAAAATGAAAAGACAAGAACAATACGAGAGAGTAAAGATAGATTGATTGACACAACTAAAGACCCAATTTGGAAACCAAAGTTCTATCAATAACTAAGACCTCCAAATTAAATACAACAACTTAGTGTCTTGTTTTCTTCGCTGCCTTTTTCTTACATTTTACATAATGTCCGCAAAAAAGCGGTTGCTAAGGCTTGTAGCTAAACAAGTTTCCCAAGCAACCAACCTCTCACCAATCTCACAAGCAGTCAACTCTAAAGAGATTTACATTGAGGGAATTTCCATAAGGAAATGCTGCTTCATATGGGCCTGGAAATGGCCATATGCAGCATATGGCCATTTCATATGTGAGGCGGTGGATGACTTTCTTTATCTATTTAAGCGGTGCTTCGTTATATTTACTCATTTTTTTACCTACACAAGTCTCAGACCCTCCTAAACTCTCCCTAGACCATCCACAAGGAAACCCATACTTACCCTAAGCTAATCACTCCCCTCCTCTCTTAGAAGTAAGGTAGAAGTAGTAGAACCCTCTAGTCGGTATTGTTGTGGATGTGCATCTTCTTCTTGGCAAAGGAGGAGTTGTTTTAGAGGTTTATCTAGCTGGGTTAAGGTATGTTTACTTCCTTTCCTATGAAATTGATCACATATAAGTACGTGGCCAAAATCAGTAGCGTAGTCAATATTTTTGCTCCCCTACGTGGCTGCTTACGTGGCCAACGTGTGTTGCCCATATGGCATGCGTGGGTGGCCACGTGGCTTTCCTTTTCTCATTTTCTTTTACTTTTGTTGACTTCTTTGACATGTTTGGCCTCACACAACCTAGTATTTACCCCTTTACACTCCAAAATTATTTGGATCTAACACCCACTTTTATCTTCTTCTTCCTCTTGAAGATATGAACAATCTCAAGAACACCCAACCAATTTTAAAAACCTAACTACACTCGATCAACTCCAAATTAGCTCAAATTTTGGATCTAAGTTCTCTTTGATGTGGAGAACAAAGCGCAATAGGTTTCAAGCCTCAATTTCACCTCCTACTATAAGACCCGCTTTCAAGTTTCTAGAACTTGAAAACCCTTTAATGGTGGAAGGTTCAAAACAACTCCCATTGACTCAAAACTTTGGATTTAGACTCTAAAAACACTAGGGAACAAGAATTTAGTGTCAACAACAAAATAAATACAATTGTTTTGGGTGGTTTGCGGAGAAATTTCTAGATTTTTTGTAGTAAGAACCCAAGATTAGATTTGTTGCAACTAACCTAAAACTTAGCTTTGATACCAATTGATATAATTCTAAAAATGAAAAGACAAGAACAATACGAGAGAGTAAAGATAGATTGATTGACACAACTAAAGACCCAATTTGGAAACCAAAGTTCTATCAATAACAAGACCTCCAAATTAAATACAACAACTTAGTGTCTTGTTTTCTTCGCTGCCTTTTTCTTACATTTTACATAATGTCCGCAAAAAAGCGGTTGCTAAGGCTTGTAGCTAAACAAGTTTCCCAAGCAACCAACCTCTCACCAATCTCACAAGCAGTCAACTCTAAAGAGATTTACATTGAGGGAATTTCCATAAGGAAATGCTTTGCTTCATATGGGCACGTAAATGGCCATATGCGATATGTTTCATATGTGAGGCGGTGGATGACTTTCTTTATCTATTTAAGCGGTGCTTCGTTATATTTACTCATTTTTTTACCTACACAAGTCTCAGACCCTCCTAAACTCTCCCTAGACCATCCACAAGGAAACCCATACTTACCCTAAGCTAATCACTCCCCTCCTCTCTTAGAAGTAAGGTAGAAGTAGTAGAACCCTCTAGTCGGTATTGTTGTGGATGTGCATCTTCTTCTTGGCAAAGGAGGAGTTGTTTTAGAGGTTTATCTAGCTGGGTTAAGGTATGTTTACTTCCTTTCCTATGAAATTGATCACATATAAGTACGTGGCCAAAATCAGTAGCGTAGTCAATATTTTTGCTCCCCTACGTGGCTGCTTACGTGGCCAACGTGTGTTGCCCATATGGCATGCGTGGGTGGCCACGTGGCTTTCCTTTTCTCATTTTCTTTTACTTTTGTTGACTTCTTTGACATGTTTGGCCTCACACAACCTAGTATTTACCCCTTTACACTCCAAAATTATTTGGATCTAACACCCACTTTTATCTTCTTCTTCCTCTTGAAGATATGAACAATCTCAAGAACACCCAACCAATTTTAAAAACCTAACTACACTCGGATCAACTCCAAATTAGCTCAAATTTTGGATCTAAGTTCTCTTTGATGTGGAGAACAAAGCGCAATAGGTTTCAAGCCTCAATTTCACCTCCTACTATAAGACCCGCTTTCAAGTTTCTAGAACTTGAAAACCCTTTAATGGTGGAAGGTTCAAAACAACTCCCATTGACTCAAAACTTTGGATTTAGACTCTAAAAACACTAGGGAACAAGAATTTAGTGTCAACAACAAAATAAATACAATTGTTTTGGGTGGTTTGCGGGAAATTTCTAGATTTTTTGTAGTAAGAACCCAAGATTAGATTTGTTGCAACTAACCTAAAACTTAGCTTTGATACCAATTGATATAATTCTAAAAATGAAAAGACAAGAACAATACGAGAGAGTAAAGATAGATTGATTGACACAACTAAAGACCCAATTTGGAAACCAAAGTTCTATCAATAACTAAGACCTCCAAATTAAATACAACAACTTAGTGTCTTGTTTTCTTCGCTGCCTTTTTCTTACATTTTACATAATGTCCGCAAAAAAACGGTTGCTAAGGCTTGTAGCTAAACAAGTTTCCCAAGCAACCAACCTCTCACCAATCTCACAAGCAGTCAACTCTAAAGAGATTTACATTGAGGGAATTTCCATAAGGAAATGCTTTTCATATATGGGCACGTAAATGGCCATATGCAGTGCATATGGCCATTTCATATGTGAGGCGGTGGATGACTTTCTTTATCTATTTAAGCGGTGCTTCGTTATATTTACTCATTTTTTTACCTACACAAGTCTCAGACCCTCCTAAACTCTCCCTAGACCATCCACAAGGAAACCCATACTTACCCTAAGCTAATCACTCCCCTCCTCTCTTAGAAGTAAGGTAGAAGTAGTAGAACCCTCTAGTCGGTATTGTTGTGGATGTGCATCTTCTTCTTGGCAAAGGAGGAGTTGTTTTAGAGGTTTATCTAGCTGGGTTAAGGTATGTTTACTTCCTTTCCTATGAAATTGATCACATATAAGTACGTGGCCAAAATCAGTAGCGTAGTCAATATTTTTGCTCCCCTACGTGGCTGCTTACGTGGCCAACGTGTGTTGCCCATATGGCATGCGTGGGTGGCCACGTGGCTTTCCTTTTCTCATTTTCTTTTACTTTTGTTGACTTCTTTGACATGTTTGGCCTCACACAACCTAGTATTTACCCCTTTACACTCCAAAATTATTTGGATCTAACACCCACTTTTATCTTCTTCTTCCTCTTGAAGATATGAACAATCTCAAGAACACCCAACCAATTTTAAAAACCTAACTACACTCGATCAACTCCAAATTAGCTCAAATTTTGGATCTAAGTTCTCTTTGATGTGGAGAACAAAGCGCAATAGGTTTCAAGCCTCAATTTCACCTCCTACTATAAGACCCGCTTTCAAGTTTCTAGAACTTGAAAACCCTTTAATGGTGGAAGGTTCAAAACAACTCCCATTGACTCAAAACTTTGGATTTAGACTCTAAAAACACTAGGGAACAAGAATTTAGTGTCAACAACAAAATAAATACAATTGTTTTGGGTGGTTTGCGGGAAATTTCTAGATTTTTTGTAGTAAGAACCCAAGATTAGATTTGTTGCAACTAACCTAAAACTTAGCTTTGATACCAATTGATATAATTCTAAAAATGAAAAGACAAGAACAATACGAGAGAGTAAAGATAGATTGATTGACACAACTAAAGACCCAATTTGGAAACCAAAGTTCTATCAATAACTAAGACCTCCAAATTAAATACAACAACTTAGTGTCTTGTTTTCTTCGCTGCCTTTTTCTTACATTTTACATAATGTCCGCAAAAAAAGCGGTTGCTAAGGCTTGTAGCTAAACAAGTTTCCCAAGCAACCAACCTCTCACCAATCTCACAAGCAGTCAACTCTAAAGAGATTTACATTGAGGGAATTTCCATAAGGAAATGCTTTGCTTCATATGGGCTCGGAAATGGCCATATGCAGCATATGGCCATTTCATATGTGAGGCGGTGGATGACTTTCTTTATCTATTTAAGCGGTGCTTCGTTATATTTACTCATTTTTTTACCTACACAAGTCTCAGACCCTCCTAAACTCTCCCTAGACCATCCACAAGGAAACCCATACTTACCCTAAGCTAATCACTCCCCTCCTCTCTCTCTTAGAAGTAAGGTAGAAGTAGTAGAACCCTCTAGTCGGTATTGTTGTGGATGTGCATCTTCTTCTTGGCAAAGGAGGAGTTGTTTTAGAGGTTTATCTAGCTGGGTTAAGGTATGTTTACTTCCTTTCCTATGAAATTGATCACATATAAGTACGTGGCCAAAATCAGTAGCGTAGTCAATATTTTTGCTCCCCTACGTGGCTGCTTACGTGGCCAACGTGTGTTGCCCATATGGCATGCGTGGGTGGCCACGTGGCTTTCCTTTTCTCATTTTCTTTTACTTTTGTTGACTTCTTTGACATGTTTGGCCTCACACAACCTAGTATTTACCCCTTTACACTCCAAAATTATTTGGATCTAACACCCACTTTTATCTTCTTCTTCCTCTTGAAGATATGAACAATCTCAAGAACACCCAACCAATTTTAAAAACCTAACTACACTCGATCAACTCCAAATTAGCTCAAATTTTGGATCTAAGTTCTCTTTGATGTGGAGAACAAAGCGCAATAGGTTTCAAGCCTCAATTTCACCTCCTACTATAAGACCCGCTTTCAAGTTTCTAGAACTTGAAAACCCTTTAATGGTGGAAGGTTCAAAACAACTCCCATTGACTCAAAACTTTGGATTTAGACTCTAAAAACACTAGGGAACAAGAATTTAGTGTCAACAACAAAATAAATACAATTGTTTTGGGTGGTTTGCGGGGAAATTTCTAGATTTTTTGTAGTAAGAACCCAAGATTAGATTTGTTGCAACTAACCTAAAACTTAGCTTTGATACCAATTGATATAATTCTAAAAATGAAAAGACAAGAACAATACGAGAGAGTAAAGATAGATTGATTGACACAACTAAAGACCCAATTTGGAAACCAAAGTTCTATCAATAACTAAGACCTCCAAATTAAATACAACAACTTAGTGTCTTGTTTTCTTCGCTGCCTTTTTCTTACATTTTACATAATGTCCGCAAAAAAAGCGGTTGCTAAGGCTTGTAGCTAAAAAGTTTCCCAAGCAACCAACCTCTCACCAATCTCACAAGCAGTCAACTCTAAAGAGATTTACATTGAGGGAATTTCCATAAGGAAATGCTGCTTCATATGGGCTGTAAATGGCCATATGCGGTATGTTTCATATGTGAGGCGGTGGATGACTTTCTTTATCTATTTAAGCGGTGCTTCGTTATATTTACTCATTTTTTTACCTACACAAGTCTCAGACCCTCCTAAACTCTCCCTAGACCATCCACAAGGAAACCCATACTTACCCTAAGCTAATCACTCCCCTCCTCTCTTAGAAGTAAGGTAGAAGTAGTAGAACCCTCTAGTCGGTATTGTTGTGGATGTGCATCTTCTTCTTGGCAAAGGAGGAGTTGTTTTAGAGGTTTATCTAGCTGGGTTAAGGTATGTTTACTTCCTTTCCTATGAAATTGATCACATATAAGTACGTGGCCAAAATCGGTAGCGTAGTCAATATTTTTGCTCCCCTACGTGGTGCTTACGTTACGTGCAACGTGTGTTGCCCATATGGCATGCGTGGGTGGCCACGTGGCTTTCCTTTTCTCATTTTCTTTTACTTTTGTTGACTTCTTTGACATGTTTGGCCTCACACAACCTAGTATTTACCCCTTTACACTCCAAAATTATTTGGATCTAACACCCACTTTTATCTTCTTCTTCCTCTTGAAGATATGAACAATCTCAAGAACACCCAACCAATTTTAAAAACCTAACTACACTCGAGATCAACTCCAAATTAGCTCAAATTTTGGATCTAAGTTCTCTTTGATGTGGAGAACAAAGCGCAATAGGTTTCAAGCCTCAATTTCACCTCCTACTATAAGACCCGCTTTCAAGTTTCTAGAACTTGAAAACCCTTTAATGGTGGAAGGTTCAAAACAACTCCCATTGACTCAAAACTTTGGATTTAGACTCTAAAAACACTAGGGAACAAGAATTTAGTGTCAACAACAAAATAAATACAATTGTTTTGGGTGGTTTGCGGGGGAAATTTCTAGATTTTTTGTAGTAAGAACCCAAGATTAGATTTGTTGCAACTAACCTAAAACTTAGCTTTGATACCAATTGATATAATTCTAAAAATGAAAAGACAAGAACAATACGAGAGAGTAAAGATAGATTGATTGACACAACTAAAGACCCAATTTGGAAACCAAAGTTCTATCAATAACTAAGACCTCCAAATTAAATACAACAACTTAGTGTCTTGTTTTCTTCGCTGCCTTTTTCTTACATTTTACATAATGTCCGCAGAAAAGCGGTTGCTAAGGCTTGTAGCTAAACAAGTTTCCCAAGCAACCGACCTCTCACCAATCTCACAAGCAGTCAACTCTAAAGAGATTTACATTGAGGGAATTTCCATAAGGAAATGCTTTGCTTCATATGGGCTGTAAATGGCCATATGCAGTATGTGAGGCGGTGGATGACTTTCTTTATCTATTTAAGCGGTGCTTCGTTATATTTACTCATTTTTTTACCTACACAAGTCTCAGACCCTCCTAAACTCTCCCTAGACCATCCACAAGGAAACCCATACTTACCCTAAGCTAATCACTCCCCTCCTCTCTTAGAAGTAAGGTAGAAGTAGTAGAACCCTCTAGTCGGTATTGTTGTGGATGTGCATCTTCTTCTTGGCAAAGGAGGAGTTGTTTTAGAGGTTTATCTAGCTGGGTTAAGGTATGTTTACTTCCTTTCCTATGAAATTGATCACATATAAGTACGTGGCCAAAATCAGTAGCGTAGTCAATATTTTTGCTCCCCTACGTGGCTGCTTACGTGGCCAACGTGTGTTGCCCATATGGCATGCGTGGGTGGCCACGTGGCTTTCCTTTTCTCATTTTCTTTTACTTTTGTTGACTTCTTTGACATGTTTGGCCTCACACAACCTAGTATTTACCCCTTTACACTCCAAAATTATTTGGATCTAACACCCACTTTTATCTTCTTCTTCCTCTTGAAGATATGAACAATCTCAAGAACACCCAACCAATTTTAAAAACCTAACTACACTCAGATCAACTCCAAATTAGCTCAAATTTTGGATCTAAGTTCTCTTTGATGTGGAGAACAAAGCGCAATAGGTTTCAAGCCTCAATTTCACCTCATACTATAAGACCCGCTTTCAAGTTTCTAGAACTTGAAAACCCTTTAATGGTGGAAGGTTCAAAACAACTCCCATTGACTCAAAACTTTGGATTTAGACTCTAAAAACACCAGGGAACAAGAATTTAGTGTCAACACCAAAATAAATACAATTGTTTTGGGTGGTTTGCGGGGAAATTTCTAGATTTTTTGTAGTAAGAACCCAAGATTAGATTTGTTGCAACTAACCTAAAACTTAGCTTTGATACCAATTGATATAATTCTAAAAATGAAAAGACAAGAACAATACGAGAGAGTAAAGATAGATTGATTGACACAACTAAAGACCCAATTTGGAAACCAAAGTTCTATCAATAACTAAGACCTCCAAATTAAATACAACAACTTAGTGTCTTGTTTTCTTCGCTGCCTTTTTCTTACATTTTACATAATGTCCGCAGAAAAGCGGTTGCTAAGGCTTGTAGCTAAACAAGTTTCCCAAGCAACCGACCTCTCACCAATCTCACAAGCAGTCAACTCTAAAGAGATTTACATTGAGGGAATTTCCATAAGGAAATGCTGCTTCATATGGGCCATAAATGGCCATATGCAGTATGTGAGGCGGTGGATGACTTTCTTTATCTATTTAAGCGGTGCTTCGTTATATTTACTCATTTTTTTACCTACACAAGTCTCAGACCCTCCTAAACTCTCCCTAGACCATCCACAAGGAAACCCATACTTACCCTAAGCTAATCACTCCCCTCCTCTCTTAGAAGTAAGGTAGAAGTAGTAGAACCCTCTAGTCGGTATTGTTGTGGATGTGCATCTTCTTCTTGGCAAAGGAGGAGTTGTTTTAGAGGTTTATCTAGCTGGGTTAAGGTATGTTGAATTCCTTTTTCCTATGAAATTGATCACATATAAGTACGTGGCCAAAATCGTAGCGTAGTCAATATTTTTGCTCCCCTACGTGGCCAACGTGTGTTGCCCATATGGCATGCGTGGGTGGCCACGTGGCTTTCCTTTTCTCATTTTCTTTTACTTTTGTTGACTTCTTTGACATGTTTGGCCTCACACAACCTAGTATTTACCCCTTTACACTCCAAAATTATTTGGATCTAACACCCACTTTTATCTTCTTCTTCCTCTTGAAGATATGAACAATCTCAAGAACACCCAACCAATTTTAAAAACCTAACTACACTCAGATCAACTCCAAATTAGCTCAAATTTTGGATCTAAGTTCTCTTTGATGTGGAGAACAAAGCGCAATAGGTTTCAAGCCTCAATTTCACCTCATACTATAAGACCCGCTTTCAAGTTTCTAGAACTTGAAAACCCTTTAATGGTGGAAGGTTCAAAACAACTCCCATTGACTCAAAACTTTGGATTTAGACTGCTAAAAAAACACCAGGGAACAAGAATTTAGTGTCAACACCAAAATAAATACAATTGTTTTGGGTGGTTTGCGGGGAAATTTCTAGATTTTTTGTAGTAAGAACCCAAGATTAGATTTGTTGCAACTAACCTAAAACTTAGCTTTGATACCAATTGATATAATTCTAAAAATGAAAAGACAAGAACAATACGAGAGAGTAAAGATAGATTGATTGACACAACTAAAGACCCAATTTGGAAACCAAAGTTCTATCAATAACTAAGACCTCCAAATTAAATACAACAACTTAGTGTCTTGTTTTCTTCGCTGCCTTTTTCTTACATTTTACATAATGTCCGCAAAAAAGCGGTTGCTAAGGCTTGTAGCTAAACAAGTTTCCCAAGCAACCGACCTCTCACCAATCTCACAAGCAGTCAACTCTAAAGAGATTTACATTGAGGGAATTTCCATAAGGAAATGCTGCTTCATATGGGCTGTAAATGGCCATATGCGATATGTGATGTGGGTGGATGACTTTCTTTATCTATTTAAGCGGTGCTTCGTTATATTTACTCATTTTTTTACCTACACAAGTCTCAGACCCTCCTAAACTCTCCCTAGACCATCCACAAGGAAACCCATACTTACCCTAAGCTAATCACTCCCCTCCTCTCTTAGAAGTAAGGTAGAAGTAGTAGAACCCTCTAGTCGGTATTGTTGTGGATGTGCATCTTCTTCTTGGCAAAGGAGGAGTTGTTTTAGAGGTTTATCTAGCTGGGTTAAGGTATGTTTACTTCCTTTCCTATGAAATTGATCACATATAAGTACGTGGCCAAAATCAGTAGCGTAGTCAATATTTTTGCTCCCCTACGTGGCCAACGTGTGTTGCCCATATGGCATGCGTGGGTGGCCACGTGGCTTTCCTTTTCTCATTTTCTTTTACTTTTGTTGACTTCTTTGACATGTTTGGCCTCACACAACCTAGTATTTACCCCTTTACACTCCAAAATTATTTGGATCTAACACCCACTTTTATCTTCTTCTTCCTCTTGAAGATATGAACAATCTCAAGAACACCCAACCAATTTTAAAAACCTAACTACACTCGATCAACTCCAAATTAGCTCAAATTTTGGATCTAAGTTCTCTTTGATGTGGAGAACAAAGCGCAATAGGTTTCAAGCCTCAATTTCACCTCATACTATAAGACCCGCTTTCAAGTTTCTAGAACTTGAAAACCCTTTAATGGTGGAAGGTTCAAAACAACTCCCATTGACTCAAAACTTTGGATTTAGACTCTAAAAACACCAGGGAACAAGAATTTAGTGTCAACACCAAAATAAATACAATTGTTTTGGGTGGTTTGCGGGGAAATTTCTAGATTTTTTGTAGTAAGAACCCAAGATTAGATTTGTTGCAACTAACCTAAAACTTAGCTTTGATACCAATTGATATAATTCTAAAAATGAAAAGACAAGAACAATACGAGAGAGTAAAGATAGATTGATTCACACAACTAAAGACCCAATTTGGAAACCAAAGTTCTATCAATAACTAAGACCTCCAAATTAAATACAACAACTTAGTGTCTTGTTTTCTTCGCTGCCTTTTTCTTACATTTTACATAATGTCCGCAGAAAAGCGGTTGCTAAGGCTTGTAGCTAAACAAGTTTCCCAAGCAACCGACCTCTCACCAATCTCACAAGCATCAACTCTAAAGAGATTTACATTGAGGGAATTTCCATAAGGAAATGCTGCTTCATATGGGCCTGTAAATGGCCATATGCAGTATGTGAGGCGGTGGATGACTTTCTTTATCTATTTAAGCGGTGCTTCGTTATATTTACTCATTTTTTTACCTACACAAGTCTCAGACCCTCCTAAACTCTCCCTAGACCATCCACAAGGAAACCCATACTTACCCTAAGCTAATCACTCCCCTCCTCTCTTAGAAGTAAGGTAGAAGTAGTAGAACCCTCTAGTCGGTATTGTTGTGGATGTGCATCTTCTTCTTGGCAAAGGAGGAGTTGTTTTAGAGGTTTATCTAGCTGGGTTAAGGTATGTTTACTTCCTTTCCTATGAAATTGATCACATATAAGTACGTGGCCAAAATCGGTAGCGTAGTCAATATTTTTGCTCCCCTACGTGGCTGCTTACGTGGCCAACGTGTGTTGCCCATATGGCATGCGTGGGTGGCCACGTGGCTTTCCTTTTTCTTTTTCTTTTCTTTTGTTGACTTCTTTGACATGTTTGGCCTCACACAACCTAGTATTTACCCCTTTACACTCCAAAATTATTTGGATCTAACACCCACTTTTATCTTCTTCTTCCTCTTGAAGATATGAACAATCTCAAGAACACCCAACCAATTTTAAAAACCTAACTACACTCAGATCAACTCCAAATTAGCTCAAATTTTGGATCTAAGTTCTCTTTGATGTGGAGAACAAAGCGCAATAGGTTTCAAGCCTCAATTTCACCTCATACTATAAGACCCGCTTTCAAGTTTCTAGAACTTGAAAACCCTTTAATGGTGGAAGGTTCAAAACAACTCCCATTGACTCAAAACTTTGGATTTAGACTCTAAAAACACCAGGGAACAAGAATTTAGTGTCAACACCAAAATAAATACAATTGTTTTGGGTGGTTTGCGGGGAAATTTCTAGATTTTTTGTAGTAAGAACCCAAGATTAGATTTGTTGCAACTAACCTAAAACTTAGCTTTGATACCAATTGATATAATTCTAAAAATGAAAAGACAAGAACAATACGAGAGAGTAAAGATAGATTGATTGACACAACTAAAGACCCAATTTGGAAACCAAAGTTCTATCAATAACTAAGACCTCCAAATTAAATACAACAACTTAGTGTCTTGTTTTCTTCGCTGCCTTTTTCTTACATTTTACATAATGTCCGCAAAAAGCGGTTGCTAAGGCTTGTAGCTAAACAAGTTTCCCAAGCAACCGACCTCTCACCAATCTCACAAGCAGTCAACTCTAAAGAGATTTACATTGAGGGAATTTCCATAAGGAAATGCTTTTTCATATGGGCTGTAAATGGCCATATGCGATATGTGAGGCGGTGGATGACTTTCTTTATCTATTTAAGCGGTGCTTCGTTATATTTACTCATTTTTTTACCTACACAAGTCTCAGACCCTCCTAAACTCTCCCTAGACCATCCACAAGGAAACCCATACTTACCCTAAGCTAATCACTCCCCTCCTCTCTTAGAAGTAAGGTAGAAGTAGTAGAACCCTCTAGTCGGTATTGTTGTGGATGTGCATCTTCTTCTTGGCAAAGGAGGAGTTGTTTTAGAGGTTTATCTAGCTGGGTTAAGGTATGTTTACTTCCTTTCCTATGAAATTGATCACATATAAGTACGTGGCCAAAATCGTAGCGTAGTCAATATTTTTGCTCCCCTACGTGGCTGCTTACGTGGCCAACGTGTGTTGCCCATATGGCATGCGTGGGTGGCCACGTGGCTTTCCTTTTCTCATTTTCTTTTACTTTTGTTGACTTCTTTGACATGTTTGGCCTCACACAACCTAGTATTTACCCCTTTACACTCCAAAATTATTTGGATCTAACACCCACTTTTATCTTCTTCTTCCTCTTGAAGATATGAACAATCTCAAGAACACCCAACCAATTTTAAAAACCTAACTACACTCGATCAACTCCAAATTAGCTCAAATTTTGGATCTAAGTTCTCTTTGATGTGGAGAACAAAGCGCAATAGGTTTCAAGCCTCAATTTCACCTCATACTATAAGACCCGCTTTCAAGTTTCTAGAACTTGAAAACCCTTTAATGGTGGAAGGTTCAAAACAACTCCCATTGACTCAAAACTTTGGATTTAGACTCTAAAAACACCAGGGAACAAGAATTTAGTGTCAACACCAAAATAAATACAATTGTTTTGGGTGGTTTGCGGGGAAATTTCTAGATTTTTTGTAGTAAGAACCCAAGATTAGATTTGTTGCAACTAACCTAAAACTTAGCTTTGATACCAATTGATATAATTCTAAAAATGAAAAGACAAGAACAATACGAGAGAGTAAAGATAGATTGATTGACACAACTAAAGACCCAATTTGGAAACCAAAGTTCTATCAATAACTAAGACCTCCAAATTAAATACAACAACTTAGTGTCTTGTTTTCTTCGCTGCCTTTTTCTTACATTTTACATAATGTCCGCAAAAAGCGGTTGCTAAGGCTTGTAGCTAAACAAGTTTCCCAAGCAACCGACCTCTCACCAATCTCACAAGCAGTCAACTCTAAAGAGATTTACATTGAGGGAATTTCCATAAGGAAATGCTGCTTCATATGGGCCCGTAAATGGCCATATGCGATATGTGAGTGAGGCGGTGGATGACTTTCTTTATCTATTTAAGCGGTGCTTCGTTATATTTACTCATTTTTTTACCTACACAAGTCTCGACCCTCCTAAACTCTCCCTAGACCATCCACAAGGAAACCCATACTTACCTAAGCTAATCACTCCCCTCCTCTCTTAGAAGTAAGGTAGAAGTAGTAGAACCCTCTAGTCGGTATTGTTGTGGATGTGCATCTTCTTCTTGGCAAAGGAGGAGTTGTTTTAGAGGTTTATCTAGCTGGGTTAAGGTATGTTTACTTCCTTTCCTATGAAATTGATCACATATAAGTACGTGGCCAAAATCAGTAGCGTAGTCAATATTTTTGCTCCCCTACGTGGCTGCTTACGTGGCCAACGTGTGTTGCCCATATGGCATGCGTGGGTGGCCACGTGGCTTTCCTTTTCTCATTTTCTTTTACTTTTGTTGACTTCTTTGACATGTTTGGCCTCACACAACCTAGTATTTACCCCTTTACACTCCAAAATTATTTGGATCTAACACCCACTTTTATCTTCTTCTTCCTCTTGAAGATATGAACAATCTCAAGAACACCCAACCAATTTTAAAAACCTAACTACACTCGGATCAACTCCAAATTAGCTCAAATTTTGATCTAAGTTCTCTTTGATGTGGAGAACAAAGCGCAATAGGTTTCAAGCCTCAATTTCACCTCATACTATAAGACCCGCTTTCAAGTTTCTAGAACTTGAAAACCCTTTAATGGTGGAAGGTTCAAAACAACTCCCATTGACTCAAAACTTTGGATTTAGACTCTAAAAACACCAGGGAACAAGAATTTAGTGTCAACACCAAAATAAATACAATTGTTTTGGGTGGTTTGCGGGGAAATTTCTAGATTTTTTGTAGTAAGAACCCAAGATTAGATTTGTTGCAACTAACCTAAAACTTAGCTTTGATACCAATTGATATAATTCTAAAAATGAAAAGACAAGAACAATACGAGAGAGTAAAGATAGATTGATTGACACAACTAAAGACCCAATTTGGAAACCAAAGTTCTATCAATAACTAAGACCTCCAAATTAAATACAACAACTTAGTGTCTTGTTTTCTTCGCTGCCTTTTTCTTACATTTTACATAATGTCCGCAAAGCGGTTGCTAAGGCTTGTAGCTAAACAAGTTTCCCAAGCAACCGACCTCTCACCAATCTCACAAGCAGTCAACTCTAAAGAGATTTACATTGAGGGAATTTCCATAAGGAAATGCTTTGCTTCATATGGGCCTGTAAATGGCCATATGCGATGTGAGGCGGTGGATGACTTTCTTTATCTATTTAAGCGGTGCTTCGTTATATTTACTCATTTTTTTACCTACACAAGTCTCAAACTCTCCCTAGACCATCCACAAGGAAACCCATACTTACCCTAAGCTAATCACTCCCCTCCTCTCTTAGAAGTAAGGTAGAAGTAGTAGAACCCTCTAGTCGGTATTGTTGTGGATGTGCATCTTCTTCTTGGCAAAGGAGGAGTTGTTTTAGAGGTTTATCTAGCTGGGTTAAGGTATGTTTACTTCCTTTCCTATGAAATTGATCACATATAAGTACGTGGCCAAAATCGTAGCGTAGTCATATTTTTGCTCCCCTACGTGGCGCTTACGTGGCCAACGTGTGTTGCCCATATGGCATGCGTGGGTGGCCACGTGGCTTTCCTTTTCTCATTTTCTTTTACTTTTGTTGACTTCTTTGACATGTTTGGCCTCACACAACCTAGTATTTACCCCTTTACACTCCAAAATTATTTGGATCTAACACCCACTTTTATCTTCTTCTTCCTCTTGAAGATATGAACAATCTCAAGAACACCCAACCAATTTTAAAAACCTAACTACACTCGATCAACTCCAAATTAGCTCAAATTTTGGATCTAAGTTCTCTTTGATGTGGAGAACAAAGCGCAATAGGTTTCAAGCCTCAATTTCACCTCATACTATAAGACCCGCTTTCAAGTTTCTAGAACTTGAAAACCCTTTAATGGTGGAAGGTTCAAAACAACTCCCATTGACTCAAAACTTTGGATTTAGACTCTAAAAACACCAGGGAACAAGAATTTAGTGTCAACACCAAAATAAATACAATTGTTTTGGGTGGTTTGCGGGAAATTTCTAGATTTTTTGTAGTAAGAACCCAAGATTAGATTTGTTGCAACTAACCTAAAACTTAGCTTTGATACCAATTGATATAATTCTAAAAATGAAAAGACAAGAACAATACGAGAGAGTAAAGATAGATTGATTGACACAACTAAAGACCCAATTTGGAAACCAAAGTTCTATCAATAACTAAGACCTCCAAATTAAATACAACAACTTAGTGTCTTGTTTTCTTCGCTGCCTTTTTCTTACATTTTACATAATGTCCGCAGAAAAGCGGTTGCTAAGGCTTGTAGCTAAACAAGTTTCCCAAGCAACCGACCTCTCACCAATCTCACAAGCAGTCAACTCTAAAGAGATTTACATTGAGGGAATTTCCATAAGGAAATGCTGCTTCATATGGGCCTGTAAATGGCCATATGCAGTATGTGAGGCGGTGGATGACTTTCTTTATCTATTTAAGCGGTGCTTCGTTATATTTACTCATTTTTTTACCTACACAAGTCTCAGACCCTCCTAAACTCTCCCTAGACCATCCACAAGGAAACCCATACTTACCCTAAGCTAATCACTCCCCTCCTCTCTTAGAAGTAAGGTAGAAGTAGTAGAACCCTCTAGTCGGTATTGTTGTGGATGTGCATCTTCTTCTTGGCAAAGGAGGAGTTGTTTTAGAGGTTTATCTAGCTGGGTTAAGGTATGTTTACTTCCTTTCCTATGAAATTGATCACATATAAGTACGTGGCCAAAATCAGTAGCGTAGTCAATATTTTTGCTCCCCTACGTGGCTGCTTACGTGGCCAACGTGTGTTGCCCATATGGCATGCGTGGGTGGCCACGTGGCTTTCCTTTTCTCATTTTCTTTTACTTTTGTTGACTTCTTTGACATGTTTGGCCTCACACAACCTAGTATTTACCCCTTTACACTCCAAAATTATTTGGATCTAACACCCACTTTTATCTTCTTTCCCTCTTGAAGATATGAACAATCTCAAGAACACCCAACCAATTTTAAAAACCTAACTACACTCGATCAACTCCAAATTAGCTCAAATTTTGGATCTAAGTTCTCTTTGATGTGGAGAACAAAGCGCAATAGGTTTCAAGCCTCAATTTCACCTCATACTATAAGACCCGCTTTCAAGTTTCTAGAACTTGAAAACCCTTTAATGGTGGAAGGTTCAAAACAACTCCCATTGACTCAAAACTTTGGATTTAGACTCTAAAAACACTTGGGAACAAGAATTTAGTGTCAACACCAAAATAAATACAATTGTTTTGGGTGGTTTGCGGGAAATTTCTAGATTTTTTGTAGTAAGAACCCAAGATTAGATTTGTTGCAACTAACCTAAAACTTAGCTTTGATACCAATTGATATAATTCTAAAAATGAAAAGACAAGAACAATACGAGAGAGTAAAGATAGATTGATTGACACAACTAAAGACCCAATTTGGAAACCAAAGTTCTATCAATAACTAAGACCTCCAAACCTCCAAATTAAATACAACAACTTAGTGTCTTGTTTTCTTCGCTGCCTTTTTCTTACATTTTACATAATGTCCGCAGAAAAGCGGTTGCTAAGGCTTGTAGCTAAACAAGTTTCCCAAGCAACCGACCTCTCACCAATCTCACAAGCAGTCAACTCTAAAGAGATTTACATTGAGGGAATTTCCATAAGGAAATGCTGCTTCATATGGGCCTGTAAATGGCCATATGCAGTATGTGTGCATTTCATGTGGTGGATGACTTTCTTTATCTATTTAAGCGGTGCTTCGTTATATTTACTCATTTTTTTACCTACACAAGTCTCAGACCCTCCTAAACTCTCCCTAGACCATCCACAAGGAAACCCATACTTACCCTAAGCTAATCACTCCCCTCCTCTCTTAGAAGTAAGGTAGAAGTAGTAGAACCCTCTAGTCGGTATTGTTGTGGATGTGCATCTTCTTCTTGGCAAAGGAGGAGTTGTTTTAGAGGTTTATCTAGCTGGGTTAAGGTATGTTTACTTCCTTTCCTATGAAATTGATCACATATAAGTACGTGGCCAAAATCAGTAGCGTAGTCAATATTTTTGCTCCCCTACGTGGCTGCTTACGTGGCCAACGTGTGTTGCCCATATGGCATGCGTGGGTGGCCACGTGGCTTTCCTTTTCTCATTTTCTTTTACTTTTGTTGACTTCTTTGACATGTTTGGCCTCACACAACCTAGTATTTACCCCTTTACACTCCAAAATTATTTGGATCTAACACCCACTTTTATCTTCTTCTTCCTCTTGAAGATATGAACAATCTCAAGAACACCCAACCAATTTTAAAAACCTAACTACACTCGATCAACTCCAAATTAGCTCAAATTTTGGATCTAAGTTCTCTTTGATGTGGAGAACAAAGCGCAATAGGTTTCAAGCCTCAATTTCACCTCATACTATAAGACCCGCTTTCAAGTTTCTAGAACTTGAAAACCCTTTAATGGTGGAAGGTTCAAAACAACTCCCATTGACTCAAAACTTTGGATTTAGACTCTAAAAACACCAGGGAACAAGAATTTAGTGTCAACACCAAAATAAATACAATTGTTTTGGGTGGTTTGCGGGGAAATTTCTAGATTTTTTGTAGTAAGAACCCAAGATTAGATTTGTTGCAACTAACCTAAAACTTAGCTTTGATACCAATTGATATAATTCTAAAAATGAAAAGACAAGAACAATACGAGAGAGTAAAGATAGATTGATTGACACAACTAAAGACCCAATTTGGAAACCAAAGTTCTATCAATAACTAAGACCTCCAAATTAAATACAACAACTTAGTGTCTTGTTTTCTTCGCTGCCTTTTTCTTACATTTTACATAATGTCCGCAGAAAAGCGGTTGCTAAGGCTTGTAGCTAAACAAGTTTCCCAAGCAACCGACCTCTCACCAATCTCACAAGCAGTCAACTCTAAAGAGATTTACATTGAGGGAATTTCCATAAGGAAATGCTGCTTCATATGGGCCTGTAAATGGCCATATGCAGTATGTGAGGCGGTGGATGACTTTCTTTATCTATTTAAGCGGTGCTTCGTTATATTTACTCATTTTTTTACCTACACAAGTCTCAGACCCTCCTAAACTCTCCCTAGACCATCCACAAGGAAACCCATACTTACCCTAAGCTAATCACTCCCCTCCTCTCTTAGAAGTAAGGTAGAAGTAGTAGAACCCTCTAGTCGGTATTGTTGTGGATGTGCATCTTCTTCTTGGCAAAGGAGGAGTTGTTTTAGAGGTTTATCTAGCTGGGTTAAGGTATGTTTACTTCCTTTCCTATGAAATTGATCACATATAAGTACGTGGCCAAAATCGTAGCGTAGTCAATATTTTTGCTCCCCTACGTGGCTGCTTACGTGGCCAACGTGTGTTGCCCATATGGCATGCGTGGGTGGCCACGTGGCTTTCCTTTTCTCATTTTCTTTTTTTACTTTGTTGACTTCTTTGACATGTTTGGCCTCACACAACCTAGTATTTACCCCTTTACACTCCAAAATTATTTGGATCTAACACCCACTTTTATCTTCTTCTTCCTCTTGAAGATATGAACAATCTCAAGAACACCCAACCAATTTTAAAAACCTAACTACACTCAGATCAACTCCAAATTAGCTCAAATTTTGGATCTAAGTTCTCTTTGATGTGGAGAACAAAGCGCAATAGGTTTCAAGCCTCAATTTCACCTCATACTATAAGACCCGCTTTCAAGTTTCTAGAACTTGAAAACCCTTTAATGGTGGAAGGTTCAAAACAACTCCCATTGACTCAAAACTTTGGATTTAGACTCTAAAAACACCAGGGAACAAGAATTTAGTGTCAACACCAAAATAAATACAATTGTTTTGGGTGGTTTGCGGGGAAATTTCTAGATTTTTTGTAGTAAGAACCCAAGATTAGATTTGTTGCAACTAACCTAAAACTTAGCTTTGATACCAATTGATATAATTCTAAAAATGAAAAGACAAGAACAATACGAGAGAGTAAAGATAGATTGATTGACACAACTAAAGACCCAATTTGGAAACCAAAGTTCTATCAATAACTAAGACCTCCAAATTAAATACAACAACTTAGTGTCTTGTTTTCTTCGCTGCCTTTTTCTTACATTTTACATAATGTCCGCAGAAAAGCGGTTGCTAAGGCTTGTAGCTAAACAAGTTTCCCAAGCAACCGACCTCTCACCAATCTCACAAGCAGTCAACTCTAAAGAGATTTACATTGAGGGAATTTCCATAAGGAAATGCTGCTTCATATGGGCCTGTAAATGGCCATATGCGTATGCGATGTGTGAGCGGTGGATGACTTTCTTTATCTATTTAAGCGGTGCTTCGTTATATTTACTCATTTTTTTACCTACACAAGTCTCGACCCTCCTAAACTCTCCCTAGACCATCCACAAGGAAACCCATACTTACCCTAAGCTAATCACTCCCCCCCTCCTCTCTTAGAAGTAAGGTAGAAGTAGTAGAACCCTCTAGTCGGTATTGTTGTGGATGTGCATCTTCTTCTTGGCAAAGGAGGAGTTGTTTTAGAGGTTTATCTAGCTGGGTTAAGGTATGTTTACTTCCTTTCCTATGAAATTGATCACATATAAGTACGTGGCCAAAATCAGTAGCGTAGTCAATATTTTTGCTCCCCTACGTGGCCAACGTGTGTTGCCCATATGGCATGCGTGGGTGGCCACGTGGCTTTCCTTTTCTCATTTTCTTTTACTTTTGTTGACTTCTTTGACATGTTTGGCCTCACACAACCTAGTATTTACCCCTTTACACTCCAAAATTATTTGGATCTAACACCCACTTTTATCTTCTTCTTCCTCTTGAAGATATGAACAATCTCAAGAACACCCAACCAATTTTAAAAACCTAACTACACTCGATCAACTCCAAATTAGCTCAAATTTTGGATCTAAGTTCTCTTTGATGTGGAGAACAAAGCGCAATAGGTTTCAAGCCTCAATTTCACCTCATACTATAAGACCCGCTTTCAAGTTTCTAGAACTTGAAAACCCTTTAATGGTGGAAGGTTCAAAACAACTCCCATTGACTCAAAACTTTGGATTTAGACTCTAAAAACACCAGGGAACAAGAATTTAGTGTCAACACCAAAATAAATACAATTGTTTTGGGTGGTTTGCGGGGAAATTTCTAGATTTTTTGTAGTAAGAACCCAAGATTAGATTTGTTGCAACTAACCTAAAACTTAGCTTTGATACCAATTGATATAATTCTAAAAATGAAAAGACAAGAACAATACGAGAGAGTAAAGATAGATTGATTGACACAACTAAAGACCCAATTTGGAAACCAAAGTTCTATCAATAACTAAGACCTCCAAATTAAATACAACAACTTAGTGTCTTGTTTTCTTCGCTGCCTTTTTCTTACATTTTACATAATGTCCGCAGAAAAGCGGTTGCTAAAGGCTTGTAGCTAAACAAGTTTCCCAAGCAACCGACCTCTCACCAATCTCACAAGCAGTCAACTCTAAAGAGATTTACATTGAGGGAATTTCCATAAGGAAATGCTGCTTCATATGGGCCTGTAAATGGCCATATGCGGTATGTGAGGCGGTGGATGACTTTCTTTATCTATTTAAGCGGTGCTTCGTTATATTTACTCATTTTTTTACCTACACAAGTCTCAGACCCTCCTAAACTCTCCCTAGACCATCCACAAGGAAACCCATACTTACCCTAAGCTAATCACTCCCCTCCTCTCTTAGAAGTAAGGTAGAAGTAGTAGAACCCTCTAGTCGGTATTGTTGTGGATGTGCATCTTCTTCTTGGCAAAGGAGGAGTTGTTTTAGAGGTTTATCTAGCTGGGTTAAGGTATGTTTACTTCCTTTCCTATGAAATTGATCACATATAAGTACGTGGCCAAAATCAGTAGCGTAGTCAATATTTTTGCTCCCCTACGTGGCTGCTTACGTGGCCAACGTGTGTTGCCCATATGGCATGCGTGGGTGGCCACGTGGCTTTCCTTTTCTCATTTTCTTTTACTTTTGTTGACTTCTTTGACATGTTTGGCCTCACACAACCTAGTATTTACCCCTTTACACTCCAAAATTATTTGGATCTAACACCCACTTTTATCTTCTTCTTCCTCTTGAAGATATGAACAATCTCAAGAACACCCAACCAATTTTAAAAACCTAACTACACTCAGATCAACTCCAAATTAGCTCAAATTTTGGATCTAAGTTCTCTTTGATGTGGAGAACAAAGCGCAATAGGTTTCAAGCCTCAATTTCACCTCATACTATAAGACCCGCTTTCAAGTTTCTAGAACTTGAAAACCCTTTAATGGTGGAAGGTTCAAAACAACTCCCATTGACTCAAAACTTTGGATTTAGACTCTAAAAACACCAGGGAACAAGAATTTAGTGTCAACACCAAAATAAATACAATTGTTTTGGGTGGTTTGCGGGGAAATTTCTAGATTTTTTGTAGTAAGAACCCAAGATTAGATTTGTTGCAACTAACCTAAAACTTAGCTTTGATACCAATTGATATAATTCTAAAAATGAAAAGACAAGAACAATACGAGAGAGTAAAGATAGATTGATTGACACAACTAAAGACCCAATTTGGAAACCAAAGTTCTATCAATAACTAAGACCTCCAAATTAAATACAACAACTTAGTGTCTTGTTTTCTTCGCTGCCTTTTTCTTACATTTTACATAATGTCCGCAGAAAAGCGGTTGCTAAGGCTTGTAGCTAAACAAGTTTCCCAAGCAACCGACCTCTCACCAATCTCACAAGCAGTCAACTCTAAAGAGATTTACATTGAGGGAATTTCCATAAGGAAATGCTGCTTCATATGGGCCTGTAAATGGCCATATGCAGTATGTGAGGCGGTGGATGACTTTCTTTATCTATTTAAGCGGTGCTTCGTTATATTTACTCATTTTTTTACCTACACAAGTCTCGACCCTCCTAAACTCTCCCTAGACCATCCACAAGGAAACCCATACTTACCCTAAGCTAATCACTCCCCTCCTCTCTTAGAAGTAAGGTAGAAGTAGTAGAACCCTCTAGTCGGTATTGTTGTGGATGTGCATCTTCTTCTTGGCAAAGGAGGAGTTGTTTTAGAGGTTTATCTAGCTGGGTTAAGGTATGTTTACTTCCTTTCCTATGAAATTGATCACATATAAGTACGTGGCCAAAATCAGTAGCGTAGTCAATATTTTTGCTCCCCTACGTGGTCGCTTACGTGGCCAACGTGTGTTGCCCATATGGCATGCGTGGGTGGCCACGTGGCTTTCCTTTTCTCATTTTCTTTTACTTTTGTTGACTTCTTTGACATGTTTGGCCTCACACAACCTAGTATTTACCCCTTTACACTCCAAAATTATTTGGATCTAACACCCACTTTTATCTTCTTCTTCCTCTTGAAGATATGAACAATCTCAAGAACAACACCCAACCAATTTTAAAAACCTAACTACACTCGATCAACTCCAAATTAGCTCAAATTTTGGATCTAAGTTCTCTTTGATGTGGAGAACAAAGCGCAATAGGTTTCAAGCCTCAATTTCACCTCATACTATAAGACCCGCTTTCAAGTTTCTAGAACTTGAAAACCCTTTAATGGTGGAAGGTTCAAAACAACTCCCATTGACTCAAAACTTTGGATTTAGACTCTAAAAACACCAGGGAACAAGAATTTAGTGTCAACACCAAAATAAATACAATTGTTTTGGGTGGTTTGCGGGGAAATTTCTAGATTTTTTGTAGTAAGAACCCAAGATTAGATTTGTTGCAACTAACCTAAAACTTAGCTTTGATACCAATTGATATAATTCTAAAAATGAAAAGACAAGAACAATACGAGAGAGTAAAGATAGATTGATTGACACAACTAAAGACCCAATTTGGAAACCAAAGTTCTATCAATAACTAAGACCTCCAAATTAAATACAACAACTTTAGTGTCTTGTTTTCTTCGCTGCCTTTTTCTTACATTTTACATAATGTCCGCAGAAAAGCGGTTGCTAAGGCTTGTAGCTAAACAAGTTTCCCAAGCAACCGACCTCTCACCAATCTCACAAGCAGTCAACTCTAAAGAGATTTACATTGAGGGAATTTCCATAAGGAAATGCTTGCTTCATATGGGCCCGTAAATGGCCATATGCGATGTGAGGCGGTGGATGACTTTCTTTATCTATTTAAGCGGTGCTTCGTTATATTTACTCATTTTTTTACCTACACAAGTCTCAGACCCTCCTAAACTCTCCCTAGACCATCCACAAGGAAACCCATACTTACCCTAAGCTAATCACTCCCCTCCTCTCTTAGAAGTAAGGTAGAAGTAGTAGAACCCTCTAGTCGGTATTGTTGTGGATGTGCATCTTCTTCTTGGCAAAGGAGGAGTTGTTTTAGAGGTTTATCTAGCTGGGTTAAGGTATGTTTACTTCCTTTCCTATGAAAATTGATCACATATAAGTACGTGGCCAAAATCGTAGCGTAGTCAATATTTTTGCTCCCCTACGTGGCCAACGTGTGTTGCCCATATGGCATGCGTGGGTGGCCACGTGGCTTTCCTTTTCTCATTTTCTTTTACTTTTGTTGACTTCTTTGACATGTTTGGCCTCACACAACCTAGTATTTACCCCTTTACACTCCAAAATTATTTGGATCTAACACCCACTTTTATCTTCTTCTTCCTCTTGAAGATATGAACAATCTCAAGAACACCCAACCAATTTTAAAAACCTAACTACACTCGATCAACTCCAAATTAGCTCAAATTTTGGATCTAAGTTCTCTTTGATGTGGAGAACAAAGCGCAATAGGTTTCAAGCCTCAATTTCACCTCATACTATAAGACCCGCTTTCAAGTTTCTAGAACTTGAAAACCCTTTAATGGTGGAAGGTTCAAAACAACTCCCATTGACTCAAAACTTTGGATTTAGACTCTAAAAACACCAGGGAACAAGAATTTAGTGTCAACACCAAAATAAATACAATTGTTTTGGGTGGTTTGCGGGGAAATTTCTAGATTTTTTGTAGTAAGAACCCAAGATTAGATTTGTTGCAACTAACCTAAAACTTAGCTTTGATACCAATTGATATAATTCTAAAAATGAAAAGACAAGAACAATACGAGAGAGTAAAGATAGATTGATTGACACAACTAAAGACCCAATTTGGAAACCAAAGTTCTATCAATAACTAAGACCTCCAAATTAAATACAACAACTTAGTGTCTTGTTTTCTTCGCTGCCTTTTTCTTACATTTTACATAATGTCCGCAGAAAAGCGGTTGCTAAGGCTTGTAGCTAAACAAGTTTCCCAAGCAACCGACCTCTCACCAATCTCACAAGCAGTCAACTCTAAAGAGATTTACATTGAGGGAATTTCCATAAGGAAATGCTGCTTCATATGGGCCTGTAAATGGCCATATGCAGTATGTGAGGCGGTGGATGACTTTCTTTATCTATTTAAGCGGTGCTTCGTTATATTTACTCATTTTTTTACCTACACAAGTCTCAGACCCTCCTAAACTCTCCCTAGACCATCCACAAGGAAACCCATACTTACCCTAAGCTAATCACTCCCCTCCTCTCTTAGAAGTAAGGTAGAAGTAGTAGAACCCTCTAGTCGGTATTGTTGTGGATGTGCATCTTCTTCTTGGCAAAGGAGGAGTTGTTTTAGAGGTTTATCTAGCTGGGTTAAGGTATGTTTACTTCCTTTCCTATGAAATTGATCACATATAAGTACGTGGCCAAAATCAGTAGCGTAGTCAATATTTTTGCTCCCCTACGTGGCCAACGTGTGTTGCCCATATGGCATGCGTGGGTGGCCACGTGGCTTTCCTTTTCTCATTTTCTTTTACTTTTGTTGACTTCTTTGACATGTTTGGCCTCACACAACCTAGTATTTACCCCTTTACACTCCAAAATTATTTGGATCTAACACCCACTTTTATCTTCTTCTTCCTCTTGAAGATATGAACAATCTCAAGAACACCCAACCAATTTTAAAAACCTAACTACACTCGATCAACTCCAAATTAGCTCAAATTTTGGATCTAAGTTCTCTTTGATGTGGAGAACAAAGCGCAATAGGTTTCAAGCCTCAATTTCACCTCATACTATAAGACCCGCTTTCAAGTTTCTAGAACTTGAAAACCCTTTAATGGTGGAAGGTTCAAAACAACTCCCATTGACTCAAAACTTTGGATTTAGACTCTAAAAACACCAGGGAACAAGAATTTAGTGTCAACACCAAAATAAATACAATTGTTTTGGGTGGTTTGCGGGGAAATTTCTAGATTTTTTGTAGTAAGAACCCAAGATTAGATTTGTTGCAACTAACCTAAAACTTAGCTTTGATACCAATTGATATAATTCTAAAAATGAAAAGACAAGAACAATACGAGAGAGTAAAGATAGATTGATTGACACACTAAAGACCCAATTTGGAAACCAAAGTTCTATCAATAACTAAGACCTCCAAATTAAATACAACAACTTAGTGTCTTGTTTTCTTCGCTGCCTTTTTCTTACATTTTACATAATGTCCGCAGAAAAGCGGTTGCTAAGGCTTGTAGCTAAACAAGTTTCCCAAGCAACCGACCTCTCACCAATCTCACAAGCAGTCAACTCTAAAGAGATTTACATTGAGGGAATTTCCATAAGGAAATGCTTTGCTTCATATGGGCCTCGTAAATGGCCATATGCGATGTGAGGCGGTGGATGACTTTCTTTATCTATTTAAGCGGTGCTTCGTTATATTTACTCATTTTTTTACCTACACAAGTCTCAGACTCTCCCTAGACCATCCACAAGGAAACCCATACTTACCCTAAGCTAATCACTCCCCTCCTCTCTTAGAAGTAAGGTAGAAGTAGTAGAACCCTCTAGTCGGTATTGTTGTGGATGTGCATCTTCTTCTTGGAAGGAGGAGTTGTTTTAGAGGTTTATCTAGCTGGGTTAAGGTATGTTTACTTCCTTTCCTATGAAATTGATCACATATAAGTACGTGGCCAAAATCGTAGCGTAGTCAATATTTTTGCTCCCCTACGTGGCCAACGTGTGTTGCCCATATGGCATGCGTGGGTGGCCACGTGGCTTTCCTTTTCTCATTTTCTTTTACTTTTGTTGACTTCTTTGACATGTTTGGCCTCACACAACCTAGTATTTACCCCTTTACACTCCAAAATTATTTGGATCTAACACCCACTTTTATCTTCTTCTTCCTCTTGAAGATATGAACAATCTCAAGAACACCCAACCAATTTTAAAAACCTAACTACACTCGATCAACTCCAAATTAGCTCAAATTTTGGATCTAAGTTCTCTTTGATGTGGAGAACAAAGCGCAATAGGTTTCAAGCCTCAATTTCACCTCATACTATAAGACCCGCTTTCAAGTTTCTAGAACTTGAAAACCCTTTAATGGTGGAAGGTTCAAAACAACTCCCATTGACTCAAAACTTTGGATTTAGACTCTAAAAACACCAGGGAACAAGAATTTAGTGTCAACACCAAAATAAATACAATTGTTTTGGGTGGTTTGCGGGGAAATTTCTAGATTTTTTGTAGTAAGAACCCAAGATTAGATTTGTTGCAACTAACCTAAAACTTAGCTTTGATACCAATTGATATAATTCTAAAAATGAAAAGACAAGAACAATACGAGAGAGTAAAGATAGATTGATTGACACAACTAAAGACCCAATTTGGAAACCAAAGTTCTATCAATAACTAAGACCTCCAAATTAAATACAACAACTTAGTGTCTTGTTTTCTTCGCTGCCTTTTTCTTACATTTTACATAATGTCCGCAGAAAAGCGGTTGCTAAGGCTTGTAGCTAAACAAGTTTCCCAAGCAACCAACCTCTCACCAATCTCACAAGCAAATCAACTCTAAAGAGATTTACATTGAGGGAATTTCCATAAGGAAATGCTGCTTCATATGGGCCTGTAAATGGCCATATGCAGTATGTGAGGCGGTGGATGACTTTCTTTATCTATTTAAGCGGTGCTTCGTTATATTTACTCATTTTTTTACCTACACAAGTCTCAGACCCTCCTAAACTCTCCCTAGACCATCCACAAGGAAACCCATACTTACCCTAAGCTAATCACTCCCCTCCTCTCTTAGAAGTAAGGTAGAAGTAGTAGAACCCTCTAGTCGGTATTGTTGTGGATGTGCATCTTCTTCTTGGCAAAGGAGGAGTTGTTTTAGAGGTTTATCTAGCTGGGTTAAGGTATGTTTACTTCCTTTCCTATGAAATTGATCACATATAAGTACGTGGCCAAAATCGTAGCGTAGTCAATATTTTTGCTCCCCTACGTGGCTGCTTACGTGGCCAACGTGTGTTGCCCATATGGCATGCGTGGGTGGCCACGTGGCTTTCCTTTTCTCATTTTCTTTTACTTTTGTTGACTTCTTTGACATGTTTGGCCTCACACAACCTAGTATTTACCCCTTTACACTCCAAAATTATTTGGATCTAACACCCACTTTTATCTTCTTCTTCCTCTTGAAGATATGAACAATCTCAAGAACACCCAACCAATTTTAAAAACCTAACTACACTCGATCAACTCCAAATTAGCTCAAATTTTGGATCTAAGTTCTCTTTGATGTGGAGAACAAAGCGCAATAGGTTTCAAGCCTCAATTTCACCTCATACTATAAGACCCGCTTTCAAGTTTCTAGAACTTGAAAACCCTTTAATGGTGGAAGGTTCAAAACAACTCCCATTGACTCAAAACTTTGGATTTAGACTCTAAAAACACTAGGGAACAAGAATTTAGTGTCAACAACAAAATAAATACAATTGTTTTGGGTGGTTTGCGGGAAATTTCTAGATTTTTTGTAGTAAGAACCCAAGATTAGATTTGTTGCAACTAACCTAAAACTTAGCTTTGATACCAAATGATATAATTCTAAAAATGAAAAGACAAGAACAATACGAGAGAGTAAAGATAGATTGATTGACACAACTAAAGACCCAATTTGGAAACCAAAGTTCTATCAATAACTAAGACCTCCAAATTAAATACAACAACTTAGTGTCTTGTTTTCTTCGCTGCCTTTTTCTTACATTTTACATAATGTCCGCAGAAAAGCGGTTGCTAAGGCTTGTAGCTAAACAAGTTTCCCAAGCAACCAACCTCTCACCAATCTCACAAGCAGTCAACTCTCAAGAGATTTACATTGAGGGAATTTCCATAAGGAAATGCTGCTTCATATAGGCCTGTATATGTGAGGCGGTGGATGACTTTCTTTATCTATTTAAGCGGTGCTTCGTTATATTTACTCATTTTTTTACCTACACAAGTCTCAGACCCTCCTAAACTCTCCCTAGACCATCCACAAGGAAACCCATACTTACCCTAAGCTAATCACTCCCCTCCCCTCCTCTCTTAGAAGTAAGGTAGAAGTAGTAGAACCCTCTAGTCGGTATTGTTGTGGATGTGCATCTTCTTCTTGGCAAAGGAGGAGTTGTTTTAGAGGTTTATCTAGCTGGGTTAAGGTATGTTTACTTCCTTTCCTATGAAATTGATCACATATAAGTACGTGGCCAAAATCAGTAGCGTAGTCAATATTTTTGCTCCCCTACGTGGTCGCTTACGTGGCCAACGTGTGTGCCCATATGGCATGCGTGGGTGGCCACGTGGCTTTCCTTTTCTCATTTTCTTTTACTTTTGTTGACTTCTTTGACATGTTTGGCCTCACACAACCTAGTATTTACCCCTTTACACTCCAAAATTATTTGGATCTAACACCCACTTTTATCTTCTTCTTCCTCTTGAAGATATGAACAATCTCAAGAACACCCAACCAATTTTAAAAACCTAACTACACTCGATCAACTCCAAATTAGCTCAAATTTTGGATCTAAGTTCTCTTTGATGTGGAGAAAAAAGCGCAATAGGTTTCAAGCCTCAATTTCACCTCCTACTATAAGACCCGCTTTCAAGTTTCTAGAACTTGAAAACCCTTTAATGGTGGAAGGTTCAAAACAACTCCCATTGACTCAAAACTTTGGATTTAGACTCTAAAAACACTAGGGAACAAGAATTTAGTGTCAACAAAAAATAAATACAATTGTTTTGGGTGGTTTGCGGGGAAATTTCTAGATTTTTTGTAGTAAGAACCCAAGATTAGATTTGTTGCAACTAACCTAAAACTTAGCTTTGATACCAATTGATATAATTCTAAAAATGAAAAGACAAGAACAATACGAGAGAGTAAAGATAGATTGATTGACACAACTAAAGACCCAATTTGGAAACCAAAGTTCTATCAATAACTAAGACCTCCAAATTAAATACAACAACTTAGTGTCTTGTTTTCTTCGCTGCCTTTTTCTTACATTTTACATAATGTCCGCAGAAAAAGCGGTTGCTAAGGCTTGTAGCTAAACAAGTTTCCCAAGCAACCAACCTCTCACCAATCTCACAAGCAGTCAACTCTAAAGAGATTTACATTGAGGGAATTTCCATAAGGAAATGCTTTGCTTCATATGGGCCCGTAAATGGCCATATGCGATATGTGAGGCGGTGGATGACTTTCTTTATCTATTTAAGCGGTGCTTCGTTATATTTACTCATTTTTTTACCTACACAAGTCTCAAACTCTCCCTAGACCATCCACAAGGAAACCCATACTTACCCTAAGCTAATCACTCCCCTCCTCTCTTAGAAGTAAGGTAGAAGTAGTAGAACCCTCTAGTCGGTATTGTTGTGGATGTGCATCTTCTTCTTGGCAAAGGAGGAGTTGTTTTAGAGGTTTATCTAGCTGGGTTAAGGTATGTTTACTTCCTTTCCTATGAAATTGATCACATATAAGTACGTGGCCAAAATCAGTAGCGTAGTCAATATTTTTGCTCCCCTACGTGGCTGCTTACGTGGCCAACGTGTGCCCCATGGCATGCGTGGGTGGCCACGTGGCTTTCCTTTTCTCATTTTCTTTTACTTTTGTTGACTTCTTTGACATGTTTGGCCTCACACAACCTAGTATTTACCCCTTTACACTCCAAAATTATTTGGATCTAACACCCACTTTTATCTTCTTCTTCCTCTTGAAGATATGAACAATCTCAAGAACACCCAACCAATTTTAAAAACCTAACTACACTCGATCAACTCCAAATTAGCTCAAATTTTGGATCTAAGTTCTCTTTGATGTGGAGAACAAAGCGCAATAGGTTTCAAGCCTCAATTTCACCTCCTACTATAAGACCCGCTTTCAAGTTTCTAGAACTTGAAAACCCTTTAATGGTGGAAGGTTCAAAACAACTCCCATTGACTCAAAACTTTGGATTTAGACTCTAAAAACACTAGGGAACAAGAATTTAGTGTCAACAACAAAATAAATACAATTGTTTTGGGTGGTTTGCGGGGAAATTTCTAGATTTTTGTAGTAAGAACCCAAGATTAGATTTGTTGCAACTAACCTAAAACTTAGCTTTGATACCAATTGATATAATTCTAAAAATGAAAAGACAAGAACAATACGAGAGAGTAAAGATAGATTGATTGACACAACTAAAGACCCAATTTGGAAACCAAAGTTCTATCAATAACTAAGACCTCCAAATTAAATACAACAACTTAGTGTCTTGTTTTCTTCGCTGCCTTTTTCTTACATTTTACATAATGTCCGCAGAAAAGCGGTTGCTAAGGCTTGTAGCTAAACAAGTTTCCCAAGCAACCAACCTCTCACCAATCTCACAAGCAGTCAACTCTAAAGAGATTTACATTGAGGGAATTTCCATAAGGAAATGCTGCTTCATATGGGCCTGTAAATGGCCATATGCGGTATGTGAGGCGGTGGATGACTTTCTTTATCTATTTAAGCGGTGCTTCGTTATATTTACTCATTTTTTTACCTACACAAGTCTCAGACCCTCCTAAACTCTCCCTAGACCATCCACAAGGAAACCCATACTTACCCTAAGCTAATCACTCCCCTCCTCTCTTAGAAGTAAGGTAGAAGTAGTAGAACCCTCTAGTCGGTATTGTTGTGGATGTGCATCTTCTTCTTGGCAAAGGAGGAGTTGTTTTAGAGGTTTATCTAGCTGGGTTAAGGTATGTTTACTTCCTTTCCTATGAAATTGATCACATATAAGTACGTGGCCAAAATCAGTAGCGTAGTCAATATTTTTGCTCCCCTACGTGGCTGCTTACGTGTGTTGCCCATATGGCATGCGTGGGTGGCCACGTGGCTTTCCTTTTCTCATTTTCTTTTACTTTTGTTGACTTCTTTGACATGTTTGGCCTCACACAACCTAGTATTTACCCCTTTACACTCCAAAATTATTTGGATCTAACACCCACTTTTATCTTCTTCTTCCTCTTGAAGATATGAACAATCTCAAGAACACCCAACCAATTTTAAAAACCTAACTACACTCGGATCAACTCCAAATTAGCTCAAATTTTGGATCTAAGTTCTCTTTGATGTGGAGAACAAAGCGCAATAGGTTTCAAGCCTCAATTTCACCTCCTACTATAAGACCCGCTTTCAAGTTTCTAGAACTTGAAAACCCTTTAATGGTGGAAGGTTCAAAACAACTCCCATTGACTCAAAACTTTGGATTTAGACTCTAAAAACACTAGGGAACAAGAATTTAGTGTCAACAACAAAATAAATACAATTGTTTTGGGTGGTTTGCGGAGAAATTTCTAGATTTTTTGTAGTAAGAACCCAAGATTAGATTTGTTGCAACTAACCTAAAACTTAGCTTTGATACCAATTGATATAATTCTAAAAATGAAAAGACAAGAACAATACGAGAGAGTAAAGATAGATTGATTGACACAACTAAAGACCCAATTTGGAAACCAAAGTTCTATCAATAACTAAGACCTCCAAATTAAATACAACAACTTAGTGTCTTGTTTTCTTCGCTGCCTTTTTCTTTCATTTTACATAATGTCCGCAGAAAAGCGGTTGCTAAGGCTTGTAGCTAAACAAGTTTCCCAAGCAACCAACCTCTCACCAATCTCACAAGCAGTCAACTCTAAAGAGATTTACATTGAGGGAATTTCCATAAGCAAATGTTGCTTCATATGGGCCTGTAAATGGCCATATGCAGTATGTGAGGCGGTGGATGACTTTCTTTATCTATTTAAGCGGTGCTTCGTTATATTTACTCATTTTTTTACCTACACAAGTCTCAGACCCTCCTAAACTCTCCCTAGACCATCCACAAGGAAACCCATACTTACCCTAAGCTAATCACTCCCCTCCTCTCTTAGAAGTAAGGTAGAAGTAGTAGAACCCTCTAGTCGGTATTGTTGTGGATGTGCATCTTCTTCTTGGCAAAGGAGGAGTTGTTTTAGAGGTTTATCTAGCTGGGTTAAGGTATGTTTACTTCCTTTCCTATGAAATTGATCCACATATAAGTACGTGGCCAAAATCAGTAGCGTAGTCAATATTTTTGCTCCCCTACGTGGCTGCTTACGTGGCCAACGTGTGTTGCCCATATGGCATGCGTGGGTGGCCACGTGGCTTTCCTTTTCTCATTTTCTTTTACTTTTGTTGACTTCTTTGACATGTTTGGCCTCACACAACCTAGTATTTACCCCTTTACACTCCAAAATTATTTGGATCTAACACCCACTTTTATCTTCTTCTTCCTCTTGAAGATATGAACAATCTCAAGAACACCCAACCAATTTTAAAAACCTAACTACACTCGAGATCAACTCCAAATTAGCTCAAATTTTGGATCTAAGTTCTCTTTGATGTGGAGAACAAAGCGCAATAGGTTTCAAGCCTCAATTTCACCTCCTACTATAAGACCCGCTTTCAAGTTTCTAGAACTTGAAAACCCTTTAATGGTGGAAGGTTCAAAACAACTCCCATTGACTCAAAACTTTGGATTTAGACTCTAAAAACACTAGGGAACAAGAATTTAGTGTCAACAACAAAATAAATACAATTGTTTTCGGTGGTTTGCGGAGAAATTTCTAGATTTTTTGTAGTAAGAACCCAAGATTAGATTTGTTGCAACTAACCTAAAACTTAGCTTTGATACCAATTGATATAATTCTAAAAATGAAAAGACAAGAACAATACGAGAGAGTAAAGATAGATTGATTGACACAACTAAAGACCCAATTTGGAAACCAAAGTTCTATCAATAACTAAGACCTCCAAATTAAATACAACAACTTAGTGTCTTGTTTTCTTCGCTGCCTTTTTCTTTCATTTTACATAATGTCCGCAGAAAAGCGGTTGCTAAGGCTTGTAGCTAAACAAGTTTCCCAAGCAACCAACCTCTCACCAATCTCACAAGCAGTCAACTCTAAAGAGATTTACATTGAGGGAATTTCCATAAGCAAATGCTTTGCTTCATATGGGCCTCGTAAATGGCCATATGCGGTATGTGAGGCGGTGGATGACTTTCTTTATCTATTTAAGCGGTGCTTCGTTATATTTACTCATTTTTTTACCTACACAAGTCTCAGACCCTCCTAAACTCTCCCTAGACCATCCACAAGGAAACCCATAGTTACCCTAAGCTAATCACTCCCCTCCTCTCTTAGAAGTAGTAGAACCCTCTAGTCGGTATTGTTGTGGATGTGCATCTTCTTCTTGGCAAAGGAGGAGTTGTTTTAGAGGTTTATCAAGCTGGGTTAAGGTATGTTTACTTCCTTTCCTATGAAATTGATCACATATAAGTACGTGGCCAAAATCAGTAGCGTAGTCAATATTTTTGCTCCCCTACGTGGCTGCTTACGTGTGTTGCCCATATGGCATGCGTGGGTGGCCACGTGGCTTTCCTTTTCTCATTTTCTTTTACTTTTGTTGACTTCTTTGACATGTTTGGCCTCACACAACCTAGTATTTACCCCTTTACACTCCAAAATTATTTGGATCTAACACCCACTTTTATCTTCTTCTTCCTCTTGAAGATATGAACAATCTCAAGAACACCCAACCAATTTTAAAAACCTAACTACACTCAGATCAACTCCAAATTAGCTCAAATTTTGGATCTAAGTTCTCTTTGATGTGGAGAACAAAGCGCAATAGGTTTCAAGCCTCAATTTCACCTCCTACTATAAGACCCGCTTTCAAGTTTCTAGAACTTGAAAACCCTTTAATGGTGGAAGGTTCAAAACAACTCCCATTGACTCAAAACTTTGGATTTAGACTCTAAAAACACTAGGGAACAAGAATTTAGTGTCAACAACAAAATAAATACAATTGTTTTCGGTGGTTTGCGGAGAAATTTCTAGATTTTTTGTAGTAAGAACCCAAGATTAGATTTGTTGCAACTAACCTAAAACTTAGCTTTGATACCAATTGATATAATTCTAAAAATGAAAAGACAAGAACAATACGAGAGAGTAAAGATAGATTGATTGACACAACTAAAGACCCAATTTGGAAACCAAAGTTCTATCAATAACTAAGACCTCCAAATTAAATACAACAACTTAGTGTCTTGTTTTCTTCGCTGCCTTTTTCTTTCATTTTACATAATGTCCGCAGAAAAGCGGTTGCTAAGGCTTGTAGCTAAACAAGTTTCCCAAGCAACCAACCTCTCACCAATCTCACAAGCAGTCAACTCTAAAGAGATTTACATTGAGGGAATTTCCATAAGCAAATGCTGCTTCATATGGGCCTGTAAATGGCCATATGCAGTATGTGAGGCGGTGGATGACTTTCTTTATCTATTTAAGCGGTGCTTCGTTATATTTACTCATTTTTTTACCTACACAAGTCTCAGACCCTCCTAAACTCTCCCTAGACCATCCACAAGGAAACCCATAGTTACCCTAAGCTAATCACTCCCCTCCTCTCTTAGAAGTAGTAGAACCCTCTAGTCGGTATTGTTGTGGATGTGCATCTTCTTCTTGGCAAAGGAGGAGTTGTTTTAGAGGTTTATCAAGCTGGGTTAAGGTATGTTTACTTCCTTTCCTATGAAATTGATCACATATAAGTACGTGGCCAAAATCAGTAGCGTAGTCAATATTTTTGCTCCCCTACGTGGCTGCTTACGTGGCCAACGTGTGTTGCCCATATGGCATGCGTGGGTGGCCACGTGGCTTTCCTTTTCTCATTTTCTTTTACTTTTGTTGACTTCTTTGACATGTTTGGCCTCACACAACCTAGTATTTACCCCTTTACACTCCAAAATTATTTGGATCTAACACCCACTTTTATCTTCTTCTTCCTCTTGAAGATATGAACAATCTCAAGAACACCCAACCAATTTTAAAAACCTAACTACACTCGATCAACTCCAAATTAGCTCAAATTTTGGATCTAAGTTCTCTTTGATGTGGAGAACAAAGCGCAATAGGTTTCAAGCCTCAATTTCACCTCCTACTATAAGACCCGCTTTCAAGTTTCTAGAACTTGAAAACCCTTTAATGGTGGAAGGTTCAAAACAACTCCCATTGACTCAAAACTTTGGATTTAGACTCTAAAAACACTAGGGAACAAGAATTTAGTGTCAACAACAAAATAAATACAATTGTTTTCGGTGGTTTGCGGAGAAATTTCTAGATTTTTTGTAGTAAGAACCCAAGATTAGATTTGTTGCAACTAACCTAAAACTTAGCTTTGATACCAATTGATATAATTCTAAAAATGAAAAGACAAGAACAATACGAGAGAGTAAAGATAGATTGATTGACACAACTAAAGACCCAATTTGGAAACCAAAGTTCTATCAATAACTAAGACCTCCAAATTAAATACAACAACTTAGTGTCTTGTTTTCTTCGCTGCCTTTTTCTTTCATTTTACATAATGTCCGCAGAAAAGCGGTTGCTAAGGCTTGTAGCTAAACAAGTTTCCCAAGCAACCAACCTCTCACCAATCTCACAAGCAGTCAACTCTAAAGAGATTTACATTGAGGGAATTTCCATAAGCAAATGCTGCTTCATATGGGCCTCGTAAATGGCCATATGCGATATGTGAGGCGGTGGATGACTTTCTTTATCTATTTAAGCGGTGCTTCGTTATATTTACTCATTTTTTTACCTACACAAGTCTCAGACCCTCCTAAACTCTCCCTAGACCATCCACAAGGAAACCCATAGTTACCCTAAGCTAATCACTCCCCTCCTCTCTTAGAAGTAAGGTAGAAGTAGTAGAACCCTCTAGTCGGTATTGTTGTGGATGTGCATCTTCTTCTTGGCAAAGGAGGAGTTGTTTTAGAGGTTTATCAAGCTGGGTTAAGGTATGTTTACTTCCTTTCCTATGAAATTGATCACATATAAGTACGTGGCCAAAATCAGTAGCGTAGTCAATATTTTTGCTCCCCTACGTGGCCAACGTGTGTTGCCCATATGGCATGCGTGGGTGGCCACGTGGCTTTCCTTTTCTCATTTTCTTTTACTTTTGTTGACTTCTTTGACATGTTTGGCCTCACACAACCTAGTATTTACCCCTTTACACTCCAAAATTATTTGGATCTAACACCCACTTTTATCTTCTTCTTCCTCTTGAAGATATGAACAATCTCAAGAACACCCAACCAATTTTAAAAACCTAACTACACTCAGATCAACTCCAAATTAGCTCAAATTTTGGATCTAAGTTCTCTTTGATGTGGAGAACAAAGCGCAATAGGTTTCAAGCCTCAATTTCACCTCCTACTATAAGACCCGCTTTCAAGTTTCTAGAACTTGAAAACCCTTTAATGGTGGAAGGTTCAAAACAACTCCCATTGACTCAAAACTTTGGATTTAGACTCTAAAAACACTAGGGAACAAGAATTTAGTGTCAACAACAAAATAAATACAATTGTTTTCGGTGGTTTGCGGAGAAATTTCTAGATTTTTTGTAGTAAGAACCCAAGATTAGATTTGTTGCAACTAACCTAAAACTTAGCATTGATATAATTCTAAAAATGAAAAGACAAGAACAATACGAGAGAGTAAAGATAGATTGATTGACACAACTAAAGACCCAATTTGGAAACCAAAGTTCTATCAATAACTAAGACCTCCAAATTAAATCACCTTCATACAATTTGATGCTCACACGAGCTCGTGAGCGGTCGTAGACAATGGATCAAACTTGGGTTGCCTCCATTAAAGCTTTCCGACACCATACTTTATTATGAAGAAAGCTCGATTTGATATAAATCAGAGGGTATCGACTTTAGGATCACATAACCGACATAGACATAACATTTAAGTTTGATATTTTTCTTCTTGATACATCGTAGAACTTGGTCTTTTGTTTTTTAATCGGAACACGTTATTGAAACCTTCTAAATTGGAATATGGAGTTTTGCCCTGCACCTTAAGAATTATGTATACTAAAAGGCATGGTGGATAATTTTATTTGTATGTTTGGGGTCCATCCCATTATTCCTTACTCTAAATAAAGACACTTATCCTTTCATGCAACCATAACCATAAAGATGTATACAAGATAGTAGTCACCTAATTTTCTCCATGCATGCTGCCACGTGAAATGCTATCCATCCAAGCACTTATCCAAGTAATCACTTTAATTAATTACATTGTCAAAATACTAATAAGTCATATAAAATTAAGACAAGACATATAATAACATCTCATAAATATTGTGATATCTAGAAATTTTATTTTATCAAATTCTAATTTTCCAACCTACTATCAAGAGTATAAATTTTCTGTACTATTAATTCTCAAAATGGTAAAAAGATAACTTTCTTTTCGCATGAGAAAACAATTTCTATCTTCATAACAAAAAAATTTCCATTTATAAATTTCCTCGAATCGTGTGTATAATTTAAAGCATATGCGGAAGTAGTAATAATAGTAACTACCCAAAATCATACTTATCAAATCTTTACTAAAAGGTTTTATTTAACGCTTGCTTTAAACCATTCCCACCCATAAATATAGGATCTTAATCTCTTTAGGCTTTCATTGCCTAAATTATGACACATACTAGACAGAAATTATAGGGTGTAACACATTCATGAGCTTACGTCGGCTAGCTTACAATGAATTTTAATGTACGGAAATACATGATGTAACAAATGATTTTTTGAAATTAGCTTACTTAGACCATGGGTAAACCATTTTAAAAATAAAAATTCAGTTTTGCCCTCGTGTGTCTGGGCTTACCTTTTTTTTGGGTTCGATTTTGAATTTGACTAGAAGTATAGCTCGTGTACTCATCTAGATCATATAATTGATAGATTTGGATTGAGTTGGTATGATTGCTGCTTATGTGGGCTATGATGACCATGTTTGAACTATGTTGTGATTATGAATTTATTGATTTGTCATTCTACATCTTATTTACCTCAAGGAAGAGGAATCATCCTTGCAATTGAGCTGATAATATGTAATGACATAAAACCCGTTTACCTTTTCATACTCTCTTGATATTTTTGGAACATGATATCTTGCATGCTGTATTCACTCACTCATACATACTTGTTCAAGTAAGCCATTGATTGAGATATAAGATGGCCCTATGAGACCAAAAGAGAGGTAAGAGTAATGTTTTCACAGTCCGAGGGAAAATAGTTTCAGGTGATATGATATGATATGACATGTTATGGTAAGATCTAATAAGATATGACAGGATTCTCACACTCTGAGGAGAAATAGTTCCGGATGATGGTGAGGGGTATATGGACCTCGCGAGTACCCCATGGGTTATGAGTAGACGAAATGGCTGCTAGCATGTGTGTACCGAGTTTGTATTGGTCAAATGCATTGCACTCATTCATTCATACATTTCTTTAGATGATCTAATTTTCTACATTTCTATTTGTTGTGTTCTTGTATCACGATTGGTTTACCGTAACTTTAAAGGATCATGTTACATTGGATATGAGGTAGGATCAGTCTTTATGTGCTATATGCGTATTTTCTTCATTGTCGGTCTATGATACTTATGGGGTACTAGTGGTTGTAATCTTACTACACTTTTTGCACTCTGTGAAGATACTGATCCTTATTCCAGCTCAGGACCTCATGGCTGATATTGCGGCACAACATCCTAGACATTCAGGGTGAGCTACATGGCTGATCCGTGGCCCCTAGACATCTCTTCTTATTCTGTTTTCTATTTGATTTTCATAGACAATGTTATTTCGTCTTACGTGAATTGAATAAGACTTTTGTACTGCTCTTGTATGATCTAGACTAGATTTTAGGGTTGTAAAGACTAATATATCTTTTCGTACTTTTGTCTACTTATATTAAGACTGTTGGATAATGTTTCGTATGTATTAAATTTTTCCGATTTTCTTGAAATGATTTGGCAACTTGAGAATGATTCACCTACCAAGGGGACAGTGTAGGTGCAATCACGACTGGCGATCTGGGTCATGACAATTTGATATGATAATTTATTAATTAAGCACATTTAAATTCGCCTAAAGCGCCTATTTGCCACCCATATACAAGAGCAAGGGAAATGATACTATTATATGAGAAAAAATTAATGTGTAGACAATGCTCGTTATATGCATGAGAGACGGTTAGGTAGTTGCTTCCATGAAGTGAGGACCAACGATTTCCTTGTTACTCCAACACCAGATTACCAATGGTGGGTATGATTCCAAAATTAAAAAATAAATAAACTTCATAGCTTGTCCATTCACTTAGTTATAAGGACCCCCGTTTCTTTCGAGAAGAGTAGTTAGGTAATTTAAGAGAAAACTCCTCCATATTTTCATATTGTCCCTGCCATTTTTTTGTCACTGGTAATCAATCTCCCTACTTCTCATGAAAACCCTTCATCGTTTCCGCTTTTTATTCATGTAAATTATTACTACTTTTCTTTTGTTTTTTTCCATTATCAATATATCTTGCCTGCCCCAAAATTCACCCACCTATGTGAGCTCCGCATTGCTTAGCTAGTTTTGCATCCGGATAAATGAGAAAGGTTACGGTACGTTGACAATCAATAAATAAATCCTAGTTAAATTAATATGAATTTTCATAGTAATGAGATTCCTAAGATATATAAATTACTTACCCATATTAAAATGAAATGAGCTGGCAAACTATGTAGGGGTTCTATATTATCGATTTGAACTAGTTTGTATTTGATTGAATGGAGGCATTTTCTGAAGACCCTTGTTGTTGGTTCTATGAGATTTGGATATTTATTTTTTCATTTCAATTTTGCCATTTCTTGTATTTAACATGTAAAGTTTCATGATATATGACCACACTGTCTTGAATTTACTGTTTGTTTCCTTTAATTGTTCTTTCTCTAAAAATTGCTTTGGCGTTTTTGTTTTTATTTTGTATTACTCAATGAATTCCAATTTTTATTGTATATGCATGAAATCTTTGTTACAAATATCAACTTTGGTTTTAGATGGTGCTTTGAAATATATATATTCCTCTCTGATTTCACTTTGTTTCAATAGGTGTAGGCATTCCACAAGAGAATTTTATAAATTGTCACAAATAATTATTGATTGCCATCATGAGTGGCAAAATGTCAGGACCTCTTGAACGACCGGTCAGGCCAAGTAAGCTACCTTTAATCTTTAACTTGAGGGTGAAATCTCCATCATGATTATTTCGAATGTAGTTGATCAAGAAGAATTACATTAAAGCTATAGTTTAAAACTTACTCTAGAATTCATGAAGAAATTATCTCCTCATAAAATATTTATTAAAACACCAAAATCTTGTTAGGCTATGTTTGCATATTTTTTATCCTGTGGATGTGTTAAATCTACGGCCTATACAATTATTTTCTATTTATTCTTCTTATAGGTATGGAAAAGATTGATATTGAAAACACTGATGAGGATAGGAAGCCAAGACTTGGGTCATTCAAGAAAAAGGCACTTAATGCCTCCAACAAATTTAGACAGTCTCTGAAAAAAACTGGGCGTAGAAACAGTAGGGTCATGTCTGTTGTCTTCAAGGATGAGCATGATGCGGAGGAATCAAAGGCAGTTGATGCCTTCCGTCAAGCACTTATCCTGGAGGAATTACTTCCTTCACAACATGATGATTATCATATGATGCTAAGGTAAAAGAAGTCATTTTCTTCTGTAATCATGGTCATTAAATTTCTGATAAGTATTTGGATGATGATACAGGTTTCTGAAGGCTAGAAAATTTGATTTAGAGAAAACAAAGCAGATGTGGTCTGATATGATTAATTGGAGGAAGGAATTTGGTGCAGACACTATCATGGAGGTACTTATCGAAAAAAAGTCAGAGATACACGTAATTCAAAAGACTTTAAGGTCTAATTCAAGTTTTTGTACATCTTTCTTAGGACTTTGAGTTCAAGGAAAAGGAGGACGTCCTCAAGTACTATCCTCAAGGGCATCATGGAGTTGACAAAGATGGAAGACCAGTTTATATTGAAAGAATTGGTCAAGTAGATTCTACCAAGCTCTTGCAAGTCACAACAATGGACCGATATCTCAAGTACCATGTGAAGGAGTTTGAGAGGACTTTCAATGACAAATTGCCAGCTTGCTCCATTGCAGCCAAAAAACATATTGACACAAGCACAACAATTTTGGATGTGCAAGGAGTGGTATGCTGGCATTTTATATACCACGATGTGAATATCCTTCTAGATTTTCTTAGAATGTAATTGGTGCAATTGTTGTTTCCAATGATTTTTGGTAAGAAGTATAACTGAAAAAGCAAATGTATTTCTTCCATTGGGAGGTTATTGCAATCACTAACTTAATTTACATCAATAATGCCTTAGGGACTTAAAAATTTCAACAAATCAGCAAGGGAACTCCTTCAATGCCTCCAAGGTGTTGATGGTAACAATTATCCTGAGGTACATGTTTGTCTCTCACTCGGCTGAATCCATTACACATTCTTTTTAGCCATTGGTTTTTTGATGAACTTTTTCATGTTTCTGTTGTTAACATGAATAAATTTTATTCACTTTTCTAGAGCTTGTGTCGTATGTATATCATCAATGCTGGATCTGGATTCAGGCTTTTATGGAACTCTGTCAAGTCATTCCTGGACCCGAAGACCACCGCAAAGATCAACGTAAGCCCACATTCATCTTCAATAAAAAACGGACTGCTTCTATCATTTTCATTGGAATAACAAATTCGGTTCTTTCCTTTTCCAGGTTCTTGGTAACAAATACCAGAGCACGTTGCTTGAAATCATTGATGCCAGGTAAATACAGGTGAACTTAAATATTCTCTTTCGCTTTCCTGAGCTTCAAGTATACCTCCAGCTAAATGTCCAAAAAATGTGCGACTCTAATTCTAATCCAGAAAATAATAAAATAGGACATTATCTATTTAGTACCAATCATATGCATCACTAACTAAAGCGACTTGTTTGTCACTGCCTTGCATCAGCGAACTTCCGGAGTTCTTAGGTGGTACATGCAGTTGTGATGACAAAGGAGGATGTATGCTTTCTGATAAAGGCCCATGGAATGATCCAGAAATAATGAAGGTTAGTTTTGAAGTTCTAGTATTCAGTACCTTTAAACCATGTAGTATTTGTGAATTGCCATTCCACTGACACGCCTAAGATGTGTAATTAATTTTACGCCAGATGGTTCACAGTGGTATGCATAAATGCACAAAGAAAACTGCCATTCCAACAACTGATGAGAAAACAATTTCAGATGATGGGAATGCCAATCCAAAGGTGCCTGCTTGGTCTTCCACCTTTTTGTCTTTTTTTTTTATTCTTTATACAGTGGTGAAAGTGATTAAATATATCGGATGAGCAATCATGTTGTAGGATGCAAAGAAGAGCAATTCCATTAATATGAGAACTGCCTCTTCCAAGGTCCAGAGGGATCATGTGTCTCATACACAACTCTCCACTGTCCATGAGGAAGTAAGGTTCTTCTTCATCCATCACATATTAGAATGCACAAAATTTTGTACTTGAAATGAGCTTAAGCTTCACTAGCATCTCTATTTTCAATACAAGTTTGAGGGCAATAAGACATACTAATGCATTTGCTTCTTTCCAATTTTTCTCCCCTTTTCCAGGGAAAACGTTTCCTCATATTATTAAACCAGATACTACATTATCGGATTTTCTTTATTCTATTAGTATGCCCCGGACTGAAACAAATCGAAACATGTGTTTGTAGGTTGACATAAAGAAAAACCATCCTAGTGCATATGATCCTGATAAGTACATCCCTATGGTGGACAAAGTAATTGATGCAACTATGCCTAAAGCTACAAAAGCCGACAACTACACCATTGCTAAAGGTAAACATTCATTTCTGTCATTGTATAGAATATGTTTTAATAGTTTAGTTAACAATATGATTTTGCTTTCAGTATCCTGGTTTGTTTGTAGTATTAAATTTTACTTGTCCTCTTTTCAGCTTCAGATTTCTTACCCATGCACGATATTTCTAAGTCACCCGAGGGATTTAGCAATCACGTTTTCACCGGAGTGATGACATTCGTGATGGGCGTCGTGACGATGGTCCGAATGACACGCAACATGCCAAGAAAGCTTACGGATTCAACCCTCTTGTCTGGTTCCTTAAAAGGAGTTGATATGGTTAAACCACAAGCTCAAGAATATCGGTTGAGTGGACCTGCCATCTCGAATAACGAGTACTTCAGCATGATGAAACGCATGGGAGAGCTCGAGGAGAAGGTTATTAGTCTTAGTAACAAGCCTAGTTCCTTACCACCTGAAAAAGAGGAAATGCTTAACAATGTCATGAGTCATGTTGATAAATTGGAACAAGAGCTTTGTGCAACCAAAATGGTATTTATCAGCTTCTCTTGATAGCTTGACATAATGTTAAGAGATTTGAGACAAAACTAATTTCATATTATTATTATTATTGGCAGGCACTTGAGAAAGCCCTTGCTCGTCAAGAGGAGCTCTTAGCCTACATTGAGAAGAAGAAGAAAAAAAAGAATTTCTTTGGTTTCTAAGCGCGGAAGCCACAACAAGAAATGGTGTTTGAATGACATGACTCTAAACGTATTTAAATTCCACATGCACATTAATATAAAGCTATTGTATATGATCTAAGTCGCTATTGCTTGTAGTGGCTTTCTTTTAGTCCTCTTCAGCGAGATTTTCATTCACCAGGAACTTCTTGTGAGCTCTAATAGTAATATACTTTGTATATTACACATTCAGCGGCTTGCAGTTTTGGTTCTTAGTTTTCTGTACATAAGGATAATAGCAGTTTGCATTAGTTATAATTGTTGCCTTGCAAGGTAGAGATTCCTTTGTTGTTTAGCAGTCTCCATCTTGCTTTCCCTGTGTCAAAAATATGTTTTTCTTTTCAATCCATCTTCTAACTCCTTTTTCTTAAAAAAATATCTGAACAATGAATGTGAACAAAATGACTACCATTCATAAAAATAACGATAAACATTATTACTGTCTACGTTTTGGCATTTTCTGCACAAAAGATAATACAGAAGGAGGAGGTCATGAAAAAAATGAAAACATAATAGAAGATGTCGCATATTTTAACTCTTTCATCGTGTCAAAAAAACAATTAGCAGGGCACTTAATTTTCAAATTACTCAGAACGTCTAATGCTTCAAAATCGAATGCATATTTGAATATGATTGGTGCCAACAACATACACACATTATAAACCAGTGGTGGTATGCTTGTAATCCCTTCAATGTTAGCCAGAGCTCTATTGTTTGAGCATTGACAATAGAAGATTAGTGGGCTTAGTTACCACAAATCTAAATTAGTAAGGTCAACTTCAAATATCAAATACCTAAAGCAAGTAAAAAGACCAAATTAATTTATATTGTATGCGTGAAACAATGATTTATACAATCATGTTACTAAAAAAATAATTATTGGTAACTCTATTTAATAAGCATTAATCGGTAATATAGAATAAATTATAAGTAACTGAGATGTTATAATATGTTAAGTTACAATAATGACGTACAAATTCTTTAAAATATAGTGCATATAATAATTGCAATCCTATAAATATGTAATCTTATTCGCCTTAGAGCTCCATGTATCGAGGCATTTTAGAAGAAACCATTCTTCTTTTCTTCATAGTAGAGATGAATGTATAAATATATCTGGGTGAGAGGTTTACCGTTATACAAGCCGTAGAGAATAGTAGAAGAAAAATTAGAATTTTTTTGCTAGCCCAAGATCGATAATTATTGTTAGAAGATTCAACTAAAGAAGAGAAATGTTTCTAGGAGAATGAAGATTTTGAATATGAGAACTTGGTTAAGCAAGAAGGATTTCTTGATTTTGGCTTAGTTACAAGTGCACTAGATCACCCCTGTTGATTAGCTGTTGACTTAACAATAAATGATAAGCTTATAATGATGTTTTGATGACTTGACAAATAATGTACCCAAGGTCAATCAAGAGAGATATAAGACATTTGATGAACCAGATATCCAAACAGATCTCCAAAGGATTCAGTGAAGCAGTCATATCAACAAAGGAATTGTTCAAAGGAACTGATCCTTATCGCACAACATAGGAGACTGTCGAGAAGAACTTTCATAACCAACTAGGAGAATTTGAAAGTGACTGAATCCTATTATCTGAGGATTTAGAGTTTAGCTATATGGAATCCTTACCATAAGTTGAACAAATGAAATTAGCATTGAAGTAGGAGAGACAATAGCCGGTGCGCCTATAAGAAAAGAATGAAGATCTAAGTCAAACAAGGTTTGGTTTTTGAGTCCAATTAATGAAACCCCTTATTTATGATTCAAAGTTCAAAATTGATAAACAAACTTCTATATCCATGATTTAGTTCCTTTCCAAACCTACAATCTACCTTCTTTTTCAAGAAATCTTTGTTTACTTTAGCATCTGCAGTTGGCAAACCCCTACAACTTAACCTGGCTACTATTAATAAGACAAGACCGAATTGTGCTAGAGTGAATGTCCAAGTGGATTTATTGGATGATCTTCCTAAATTTGTCATGATGGAGATAGAAGATGAAGTAGCAAAGGATATTACACGTGACAAGGTGAAATTCAGTATGGTTTTCTCCCAAAGTACTGTACTGAATATATGTTGCAAGGACATGCTATTGATAAATGTAGAACCTATCCAGAACTAGGTAAAGCTGTAAACGAGGGAGAGAAATTTGATACACTAGGAGGTTAGTAGAAGATTTCAGGGAAGGAACTATCCTGTGCAGAAATACTTACCGAGAGTTTTATCCAGTGATAAGGTGGTTACATATCTAGGGAGCAGAAATAGCAAGGAGAAGAGAGTTCGTGATAATACAGTCAAGGGAAAGGTAAATAAAGAATAGATGAAACAGTTAAAACTCAAAACAAATTTGACGTTCTAACCAACAACACTGAAGAAAATGACAACAAAGAGATAAATGAGAACAATACAGAAAAAAATACAGAGAAAGATAATTGTTTCAGGTACAAATAAGGAGGTGGATGAATGCCTAACATAATAGGAGAATGATAATTGTTTGGAGCATAGTAACATGGATGCAGAATAGGTACAACTAGCTGAGAAAATGAACAATGTTAATCCACAAAACTCCAAGGACAAAAAAACAGTTCTCAGGATCAAATGAGATATTAGTAATACCAGAGACTGGGTAGTAAAGGCTTTTGTGCAGAAGGAGGATGAAAACAATGATATGCAAGATAGAATGACAACAACAGTTCAAGTCCAACCAAAAGTGGAGAAGCTTGAGGAGAATGATAATGCTGACAGATCTAGTGAAGTAGAGGATATTACAGGAACTGATCAACAAGGAAAGCAAACAATGGTTATAGAGAATCACAGTTACACAGAAGAAGATGAGTTTGGTAAGCAGTCCTAATGATTGGCAATCATGAACAAGAGGAGGAGCAGAACTTGACTTTGTCTCCTCAAGACGAAGACACAACAACAGTTGAACAAACTCAGCATATCAGGAGTTTAGAGGCAATGGGTTCAGAAGGACAGACTCAAGGTGAGCATGAAAAGAAGTGGTTGGAAAGGGTAGAGGAAGAATAAGGAACTGAAGACTCCGAGGAGGGAAGGGGTGATTCCTAGGAGGTTTGCTCTCAGGAAATTGAATCAGATGTGGCATTAGTAAGAATTGATGAAACTATCCCCTCTAGCACAATTATCAAAGACAGCAGTACTTTGCACAAGATAAATCAGGAAAATGCCGAAATGGTTGAAGCAAAGAATCTGATAAAAGGTGCATAGGATCAGTTATCAGGGGAGGAGAATGCTTCTATGGAGGTCATTGGGTCATATCCACCAGGTGTGGAATCAGCAGGTGTTCATATGGAACATGCACTAATACAAGTTACAAATGTGGGATAGCCTGTATTGTCTAGATAATGATATAACAGATCCTTCGTTAGTTGAGATAGATTTAAATATGATCATGAATGAAGAAGTGAAGATAGGAGCATTACCAGTTTCTCTTCATGAATATGAGTACTTTGCATTTTGTATTAACTCATGTGAATTACTAGAATTGGGGTTTAAAGGGAGTCTATTCACCTGGTGGAATGGTAGAGCTACCAGTGATTATATATTACAAGACTAGACAGGATGTGTCACACCCTAACCTTGGAAGGTATGGCTGGCACCCGATACCTTACAAATCTGAGTGTACCACATCTAAGGCCATAACCTGAACATACAAAAATACTAGGCTGACAAGGCCACAAAATGACAATCATAAAGATAATTTGAGAAAAAAAAACCTAAAAGGGGTAAGAATCCAAAAACATATATACATATATAAGGCCGACAAGGCCACATTACGTGTCAATTGACCAACATAGAAGCCAACAAAGACATACATGATAACAAGACATACAACTCAATTCTACAAGCCTCTAAGAGTATCATAACTGATGAAAAGTCGGGACAAGGCCCCGTCATACACAAAATGCATATATACATAGATCTCGTAGCATATTGACACACTACAACAACTCTAGAAAGAATGGAGTACGTCAAACCACTGCTGAGCTAGGTAGCCTACTGAGAAGGTCCATCAGCCTATCTACCTGGTCCTGTGCGTATAAAACACAACGCTCCTGCAAAGGACTTTAGTACAAAATAATGTATTGGTATATAAGGCAAATAAAGCATAAATAAAGATATAATCATAAGTGAGAGACAATCAGGGTCAACTTGGAACTCTAAATTTCCACTGAGGGCCATGATATGCATAAATATACTTATATACGCATAAATAACGCTCTGGAGCCACACACAGACTCATAATATCATATCATATCAGCCTCTGTGGGCATGACTATCATCATCAATAATCCATAACCAACTGATCAGTGGTACTAAGACTTATATATCACATATATAATGTGCTTGTCATCTGAAATACCATATACATATTTATGTATGTATGTACACAGACACACACACACACACACACACACACACACACACACACACACACACATATATATATATATATGCATTCTAAGCTTGTCAGAGTGACATAAGGTCATTACACCTCTGGTTGTCGTTATGTAGCTAACTTTTCATCATATGTTTCATTATCAAAAAGGAAAAAACAGAACATAATATAATGAAGGATAAATATATGACACGAAAAGTACTCCTAACAAGAGACAAACAATGAAAATGAGTGGAATATTTGCATATGTATTTCATTTGAGAAATTGTTGTAGTTAGGATTCATGCCACGAAAAAAGAAGGGATATTCTTAACATAACTTTTGATGATATAGTTTTGACGACATGACCTACTCAGTTTGGATAGAACCTCAATCTACAATACACGACAATAACACTATTATCAAGCTAATGTAAAAATAATATAGTATATTGGGGGACAAACTCGGCTCTTACTAACTATTCAATTCTTTTCTTTACTCTATTCTTTCTCAAGATTCATCTCAAAAACATCACACGTATACAACATATTAATCCATAATTTCTAGTCACAAGAACACCATAGAAACACCTTAAAACAGTTTAAAGTGATACAACAACTTCTACGTGACTTTTAACCGTCGATTCGTATATTCTAGCTCAATTAGCTTATCAGGACTTGTATCTACTTAAAAAAAGGATAAAGAGTAAGATCCTTACCTCAAACAAATATAACAAGCCCAATCTTAAGATTACTTCACTTCGAAAGAACCTCCGAACTTGTAACGAAGCGGAAAATGCGAGTTTCGCTATCACTACAAACTTTCCGAAAGGAGAATCACCTTACAACCCCTTGGATTTGGCCTAGATGATGGGAGAATACTTTGAGGATATTTGGAGAAGATTTGGGTTGTGGGAGGGTGGAAAATTAAATGAGAAAATGAGCCACCGCTTCAAGGCCTTAAATAAAGGTTTCGACCGCCTTACTTTTATGGTGGGTTTTGTAGCGCAAAACCACTTATGCGGCCGCATTTCCCACCTCAGATGTGATGGAAGAAACTCTAAAATTGTTGGCCTAAAATGTGGCCAAGTTTTCGGGGCAAACGTTCAACATATTGTACTAATTTCATCGAAATCTATCGGGATATGTTTCATTCAATCCAATTAACCTCTAAACTCTCCGACATCTTCTGAACATACATCTAAGTCATAGATATCCTTACAAAAGGTCTCAAGTTATCAGAGTCTACCTCGACTAACTATGCACACACACGAATGCGAATATACGGGGTGTTACATCCTTTCCCCCTTAAGAACATTCTTCCTCGAATGTTGAGGTAGTATAGTAGAAGATTCTAACTCTAGGGATTCTACAGAAATTTTGACAGAATTTCCTTTATAAATAAGACTATTCAGAACCTACCACGTAGCAAAAAAATACAATACATGCTTTACAGGGCCATATAACATAACACATTCTATTATCGGCCCCATACAATCATTTGCACCAAGAAAATGCATATAACAAATTATTACTCACCTCAGATATTTGAACTGGTGGCCTAGTCTGTGCTACCTCATCTTCATTACGTTCGTCACCTAAACAAGATATATTAGTAGGTTTGCGCACATAGACTATAGATAAAGGAAATGTATCACACGATAATCATTATGCACCTTCCGCTTGGAATAGGTGAGGATATTTGACTTCATCTTTTTCTTGGCCTCCCATGTTATTGCTTCGACATTATTATTTTTCCACAACACCTTAACGGAGGCTATTTCTTTGGTCCTTAACTTCTAGACTTGGCGATCTAGGATATGTGTTCTGTTACCTGAACATCTTTCACTGGTAAAATGCGTGAAGTATCTCCCATATATATTCGTAGCATCAACACATGGAAAATCGGATTGACCGATTCTAACTCAGGAGGTAATTCAAGTTCATACACCACTTGGACTACACTTCGAACGATACTGTATGACCCAACGTATCTAGGTCTAAGCTTGCCTTTCTTGCCAAACCTCATTATGACTTTCATAGGCGAAACCTTCAAGAATACCTAATCATCAATGAAAAACTCTAAATCTCGGTGTTGCACATCTGAATAAGACTTTTGCTGACTTTGCATTGTCAATAACCACTCCTGAATCAACTTTAATTTCTCACTGCTTGCTAAACCAAATCAGATCCTAGTAACACAACTTCACCTACCTCGAACTAACCAATCGGTGATCTATACTTTCTGCCATATAAGGCTTCATATAGAGCTATCTTGATGCTAGAATAGTAGCTATTATTATATGCAAACTCAATGAGCGGAAAATGATCATCCCAATTACCTTTGAAGTCTAGAACACAAGCCTGTAATAGGTCCTCAAGCATTTGAATAGTGCACTCGGATTGACCATCTTTCTGCGGATGAAAGGCTGTACTGAGGTTCACATGAGTACCCAAACCTCTTTGGAAAGATCTCAATAAATTAGCTCTAAACTGGGCACTCCTTTCGGAGATAATAGAAACTAGAACATCATGAAGTTGAATTATCTCCTTTATATATAGCCTTGCATACTCTTTAGCCGTATAAGTAGTTCTGACCGGTAGAAAATGAGCAGACTTCGTAAGCCTGTCAACAATCACCCATATAGAATCATACTTCCGGGAGGAACGGGGAAAACCTGTAATGAAATCCACATGAAGCATCTCCCATTTCAACATTGTGATTTATATATTCTGGAGTAATCCTCCCGACTTCTGATGTTCTATCTCAAATTATTGGTAATTTAGAAAATTGGCCATAAATTCTGCAATATTCCACTGTATGTCGTTCAACCAGTAGACCTCTATTAGGTCATGGTACATCTTCATCGAACTTGGATCAACAAAATATCGTGATTGGTTAATCTATGTAATTATTCGATCCGAAGCTTCCCCACATCTAGGACATGCCACCGGCCTCGATACCTGAGAACTCCATTTTGTTGAGCTCTAATATTTGCTTCTTCAGTTGTGGAATCCCTTCCCTCATCTTTACTAATTGAAGATCCTCATATTGTTGTTTCTTGCCTCTACTATAAGCATCGACTCTGCTGTATTCTAAACCACAACACCTCAGTCGCCTGAATCTAGAAATCAAACCCTTAAACTAGCCAACTGACACAAATCTCTAATCATCTTCATTTTATCAACCTCTACATGGCTTCCACTACATATAGACTTGCGTCTTAGGGCGTCGAGTACCACATTAGATTTTCTAGGATGGTATAGGATATAAATGTAATAGTCTTTTAGCAATTCGAGTCATATGCTTTGCCTCAAATTCAAATCTTTCAACCAGAAGATACACTAAAGCTCCTGTGATCAGTAAATATGTCAACGTGGACTCCGTACAAGTAATGACGCCAAATCTTCAAGGAAAATACAATAACCGCTAACTAAAGATCATGAGTTGTGTAAATCTGCTTGTGCTTCCTCGATTGTCTCGAAGCATATGCAATAACCTTGCCATGCTACAGCAAAATATAGCCTAGACTAACCTTCGAAGCATCACAATACACAACATATCCCTATGTACCTTCTAGAAGTGTTACAACGGATGCTGATGTAAGCCTATCTTTCAATTCCTGAAAAATTTGTTCACACACATATGACCACTGAATCTTAGTTGCCTTGTGAGTTAGCTTTATCAATGGTGAAGAAATAGAATAAAAACTCTCTACAAATCCTTGATGATAAACTGCTAAGCCCAAGAAACTACAAACCTCCGTAGGAGTTGTGGGCCTTGGCAAATTACAACTCATGATCTTTAGTTAGCAGTTATTGGGTTTTCCCTGAAGATTTAGCGTCATTACTTGTACGGAGTCTACATTGACATATTTACTGATCACATGAGCTTTCAGTGTATCTTCCAGTTGAATGATTTGAATTTAAGGCAAAACATATGGCTCAAATTGTTGAAAGACTATTACATTGATATCCTATACCATCCCAACAAAGCTAATGTGGTAGTCGACGCCCTAAGACGCAAGTCTATGGGTAGTTGAAGCCATAAAGAGGCATACAAGATGAAGATGACTAGGGATTTGTGTCAGTTGGCTAGTTTGAGGGTTCGATTTCTAGATTCAGGCGACGAGGTGTTGTGGTTTAGAATACAACAGAGTTTTTGGTTAGCGGACAATTATTCTAGAAGTGTTAGAACGGGTGCTGATATAAGCCTATCTTTCAATTCCTGAAAAATTTGTTCACACGCATATGACCACTGAATCTTTGTTGCCTTGTGAGTTAGCTTTGTCAATGGTGAATAAATACAAGAAAAACTTTGTATGAATCCTTGATAATAAACTGCCAAGCCTAAGAAGCTCCGAACCTTCATAGGAGTTGTGGGCCTTGGCTAGTTATTCACAACTTCAATATTTTGACAATCAACTTTAATACCCTCATCTGAAACTATATGGCCAAGAAATGGTACTGAATTAAGATAGAACTCACACTTGGAGAATTTTGCATACAACTTATGATCCTGGAGCATCTGTAACACCGCTCACAAATGATCCACATGCTCCACTTCGGACCATGAGTATACTAGAGTATCATCTATAAACACAATCACAAATATATCCAAGAATGGCTGGACGACTCGATTCATTAGGTCCATGAAGGCAGTTGGTGTATTAGTAAGCCCAAACGATATCATGAGGAACTTAAAATGGCCATACCTGGTTCTGAAAGCTGTCTTCGGAATGTCATTCTACTTAACTCTCAATTGATTATATCCCGACCTAAGATCAATCTTTGAGAAATACTTAGCACCCTATAACTGATCAAATAAATCATTGATCCTTGGAAGCGGATATTTGTTCTTGATGGTAACCTTATTCAACAATCAATAATCAATGCAAATCCTCAACGAGCCATTCTTTTTACGGACAAACAACATTGGTGCACCCCACAATGAAGTGCTTGGCTACTAAAGCCCTTCTCCAATAAATCCCTCAATTCCTCCTTTAACTTCAATTCAGCAAGAGCCATTCTGTATGGAGGGATGGATATCGACTGAGTCACCGGAAGCATATCAATAGGAAAATCAATCTCCCATTCAGGAGGAATACCCGAAAGCTCATCTGGGAATACATTGGAAATTCATTAACCATAAGAATAAACTGAAAGGTTAGGGGTTTCGCCTAGGCATCTCAAAATCGAACTAAATGATAGATATAACCTTTAGAAATCATCTTCCTTGACTTAAGGAATGAAATAAACATATCATTAGGCATAGTAGAGTTTCCCTTCCATTCTAGGGCTGACTCGCCCGAGAAGTGAAATTAAAAGACCTTCGTCCAACAATCAACATTGCCATAACTCGATGCCAACCAATCCATACCCATGATACCATCAAAATCAACCATTTTAACTCCACTAACTCTTCTAGGGTATGACGACTAGCAATTATTACCGCTCAACCTTAATAGACTCACCTAGCAACCACCAGATCACCAACCGGCGTAGACACCGCAAATGGCTCACTTAATAGCTCAGGCTCCATACCAAACTTAGCAACAATGAAGGGAGTAAGATATGATAAAGTGGAGCCTAGGTCTATCAATGTATACATATCATAGGAAGATATAAATAATATACCTGTGACGATATTGGGTGAAGACTCTAGATCATGTCAACCCACCAATGCATAGATGCAATTCTGGTTACCGCCCGAGCTAGGAACTCGACCTCTACCTATTTCTCGACCAGTTGACATCTGAGAACTTTGCCCAGAAGGGCGTACTAATGATGATGAAGCCAATACACCTCTACCTATCGTCAGATAGTCTTGCATAATATGATCGAGATACCCACAAGAATAACACACATGCATGCCCTGATGACACTATTTGAAACGTTCCCTAACACACAGATCACATCATAGTAAAGGCAACCTTGTCTGACTAGAAACCCCATGATACTAAGAACTTGATGCTTGTGAACTCTGACCTGACCTGGAATAAGCAAATCAATCACCGCGCAGTCCTTAGAATTATGGGGGTGCATTGGCTGCAGGATGTACTAGGCTCTTAGGAAACTATGGCCTCAACCCACCTCAAAAATCACCTGAATAACTAGCATATCTTGCCCTCTTATGCATATCCCCTTTCACAATCACGGTCCACTCGTTGCTGTCGCTTACGTTCTTCCAGATTCTGTTAATTTACCTGAATGTTGGAAATATCCTTATTCTCATGCAAAGAGGACATAGTATACTCATTAATCATACGTGGCCCTAAACCATTAATGAATCGATGTACCTAGTCGATAATCTCTGCTACTATTGAGGGGCATACCTGGCTAAAGAGTCAAACTAAAGACTGTTCTGCCCCACACTTATATTCCCTTGTAGAAGATACAAGAACTTATCAACTCTAGCCTGCCATATCTCTACTGGTAGATAAAAAGTAGAAACGCCTCTAAGAACCATTTCCATACCGCTAGTGGGGCATGCGATCCCCATGACCTCTATCAGGCCTCATACCACAAAATAGCAACATCCTGCAACATATAGGAAGGCAACATAAGTAGTATGCATCACTCATAATATCCTCTGAAGCTAATCTATAAAATTTTACGGGTCCTCATCTAGGTTAGATCCTATAAATATTGAAGGATCCAGATTAATGGAATATCGGACTCTCGCACTAGCTGTCCTTTCAGATGATCAACACCCGTAGCTTGGCGCTGGGCCTGAGCAGCCACTAATGGGGTCAACAACTTCACTACACTCCGCATATTTGGTCAGAGGTGACAGGTGGTGGAACTAGGGGTACTGGAGACCCTCTAAGCTCCTCTGGAGCGGGTAGAGTCTAAGATGGTACCTCAGTCTGGGGCTCACTCTGTCCCACATTAATGGGTGGCACCTGACTAGTACCCTCTATCACATCCACATCTAACCTTCTATTAGTCATTTGCTTCCTAGTCATAGGAATTACTGAAATTACAAACAAGTTAAGGATTAGGAATTGAATTCTTACGACTCAGCTCTATCGCACAATATAGAACAAGAAAAAAAGGTGACAATCCTAAATACCCTGTAGCCTTCCATTTATAAGTGTGGTGCAAAATATACCCATAAACAAAACTCTACTAGACATGACTTATAGATTCCCTAGGACAAACCTGCTCTAATACCATGTTTGTCATGCCCTCACCTTGGGAGGTATGGTCGGCACCCGGTGCCTTATTGGAATGAGAGTACCACATTTGTCACACCCCAACCTTGAGGTGTGTGGAATGCACCCGGCAGCCCAAGGCCCGAGCGAACCAACTATAGTACCTGAAGGTAATGACATGAAACTTTGGCCGACAAGGCCTCAAAAACCCACAATAAGATGGAAAACGATAATAATCCGCACACAAAAAGGCCCAACACAATAGGTATGCATAAAGTAAGGCCGATAGGCCATCACGAGCATATCAACGATTGACAAGGGCCAACAAGACCATATAAAACATACAGTAAAACCTCGATAAATGAATATTTGATAAATTAATAACCTCGATTAAATAATAATTTTCTTCGGTCCCGACTTGGGACAATGAGATAAAATAATAACTTCGATAAATGCATAAGATAATAAGTTTTAAAAAATTCCTTGAGGTCCACTGAAAATATAAAATAATAATTCATTAAATACGTATGAAAATTACATATATAATTCATAAAATAAAGCACTTCCTAAATAATTTTTATTTCAAATTTTATGCTTTCCTAAATTATGTATCTATAGTCAATTGGTTCTTTTCATGCGAACTGAACTCAATTTTATCTTTAACTTTTTGGAGGGCATAAACTACATTCGGCACATTCTTCTCATTTTGAAGCAAGTGATTTTTCAAAGTCTCTATGACAAGAATAGCTTCTTTTGGAGAAACATGTGGTATAACATTACTATCATCTGGATCTTGATTGTCATCATCTTCCATACCCATTACTCCTCGAATAATTTCTTCGTCTGTAGGCGATTCCATTAAAGCTTCATTTTCACTAGGATAATTGTTTAATTTGAGAAATATAATGTACAAAATAAAAATGATTATATAAATTAATAAATATTAATTTATCGATAAATTAATAAAATATTCATTTATCGATAAAGTAATAACCCCGTATAAGATAATAATTTTCCACGTCCCAAGGATATTCATTTATAGAGGTTTTACTGTATATATAACAATATTTAGCTTGCAAGCCTCTACGAATACTAACATGTACCATCAAGTGGGGATAGGGCCCTGACATACCCAAAATAACCATATTTATATGCAGTAGTGCCTACCGACTCTATACAGCAACTACAGAAAAGTGGAGTGCGACAACCAACAATTGAAAACTGATATCCTACTGTGAAGATCAGTCGATCTGTCTATCTATACCTTCGGGCATGAAACACATCGCCCTAGAGAGGGGGATGTTAGTACGAAAGATGTACTGAATGTGTAAGGCATGTAAAACTTGTAAACAAGAGATGTAATACAAGAGAGAAGGGTACAAAATCAACCTAAAACTCAAAAAAGGTTGCTGAGGGCATGCAACTTACATAACCATAAATATATGCATATAAGTAAAATTGGGCCACTCTATGAGGCCATATAGTATAATATCAAATCTCCTTGTGGGGGTGAACTTATCATAAACTACTCGGCCATATAGGACGCGGTAATACCTGCCAACTGATCATTGGTTTGCATATCTACGTGCCTGCCCGACTGACTATAGCGATGCACGATATGCACATAGCTATATATATATATATATATATATAAGTGCAATGCATGACAGACCTCAAGGGATACCATGAACAGGGTCATAGTGACCTATGGTCAGTATCCTCCGACTATCATTATTGTCGCTACGTTAATCAATTCTTATAACTAATTAACCAGAAACATATGGAATACGAGAAACACTACCAATAAGGAGTATGCAAGACCTATGAATAATTTCATCAAGAGAGGAATATAATTATTTGAACTTAATGGAAGGAAGATTATTTTAAGAAAAGGTTTACCAAGTCATGCTAATGAAAGAAATTAGCCCTACATACCTTGTTGTCGAAGCTAGTTATGCTCCACGAACCATCGCACGAGATATGGATGATTATCTACATTATACGTAGAATTTGTATGATTATCTAATTCATATCTTATAAGAAAGTTTATTTAGACCTTTCGTCGAACAACTTAAGTGCATGGAGTTCTTGAGCTCTTCTACAATGGAAACTCATCTAAATCAACACCACTATTTTCCATAACTATTCTCCTTAACTTCACAACTTAGCCAATAATATTCAACACTTGAATCTACACATAATCTCAACCAACCACCCCAACAAACAAGACAACACAACTTCATGCTATATGAATTGGTTCTTCAAGATCATGCTTACAATACTTCCTTAACGTAAAAGTTATCTTCATCAATGAATAAAGCTAAGATAGGATGAGCTAAATAACACATAAGATTGGTGGAATCCTTAGCTTAACCATCCAAGTATTCCCCTATAACAAGCTCTAACTCAAGCTCAAAGAAATTCTCAACTTTGCTAAGCCAACAAGAGAAGATTTAAAGGTGTTCTTGATCTCCTAAGGGACAGATCACCTTAAAAATACACGGAGATGTCCTTCAATGATGAATAACCCTTGGGAGAGTGTTGGTGAATGTTTAAGATGTCAAAGGGTCGAGAAATGAAATAACCTAAGGCTTCCTTCAAAGTTAACTTAAATAAGCCTTCACCACCGCCTCACATATGTGACCGATTAATATGGCACATGCCCATGTGCGGACACATATGGTAGTAGTGAGATGGCGGGGTTGATCTGCAACCTGATATGCGAGGCAGAATGGCATCCACGACGTAAAACGCTTAGCATATTGCTTAATCTTCGTCAAACTTCATCGAGTTATATTTCCTTTAACCCAATTAACTTCCAACCTTCTGTATCCTTCCTTAACACCCTTATATGACATAAGAGACCTTCAAAAATGACCCCAAGTTCTCTAGACTCAAGTCAGCTAACTACGCTCTCATTTGCGTGTGAAACTACAGGGCGTAACATCCTTTCCCCCTTAAGAACATTCATCCTCGAAATGTTGAATAATATTCTAACTCCCAAGACTTCTAAAAATTTTGGCAGAGTTTCCTATATAAACAAGACTATCCAAAACCTATCAAGTAGCCTAAACAGTATCCAACGCCACATAGGGCAATAAAATAACATAACAACCTCATATTGGCCTCACACGACCGTCTATTAATGCAAGAATAAAAGAGTTTAGACTGATCTCACCTCAACTATCATATTATGTTATTTAAGCTGTGCCTGCCATATCTATCTCAACATTTTCACCTAAACAAGATATATGAATTAAGCCCAATATGTAAGCCAGAAATAGGGGAACTGTATCGCACAAGTATCAGTATAAACTTGAGATCTGAAACAAGTGTGGAGGCCAATTCTCTGAGTAATCTCCTTTAGTTCAATGTACCGGAGGCAAAGCTTGCTCCTCTTTTTTATTCTCATCACGCCTCTTCTGGACAACACTTCCAAGAATCACTAACATGAAATTCTAGACTCAGCCGCTATTTACTGTCGATCCTAGGTAGGTCAACATCCTTTGCCACGAGGTCTTATCTACTTTATGACATAATACCTTAAATCAAGTCTCTTTGGCTTAAGCTCACTTAAGTCTAATCATTTGATAGGAGTTCAACACCTTTTCTCCTTCAGAGTTTCATATGATATTATTCCAATATCCAACACGACAGTCGTTGCGGCATGTAACTTACCAAGAGATAGGTGGTCATTCAGATTTTCTTTAGTGTACTTTCAATCACACGAACCATAGGTTCAATATACATATTTATCTAAGGATAAGGGTAGACGGAGTGCCTCGCAGTCCTTACGAATAATCTCGCATAGTCCTCCATCACTTCGATAGTTCTAATTGACAAAACGTGAACTGGCCATCCGAACAATTCATCTCATGAGGATGGCAGGGTAAATCCTTAGATGAAAATTCATATTTAATTGTCTTCAGTCTTCCTGGGTTCTTTAGGGGTCCCATTTTCATGCTATCTCACTGATATCTCCGTTTAACATCCCAATGATTCTTAGTACATTTTCTATGAATACTAGTGTAGGGATTAAGGGGAGGCTTATGTAATAATCTTGTTTTATAATTTTCATTAGGTTAGGTGTACACAATGATCATGGTACCTGAGGGTCCCCTTCTACCGTTAAGCTTAAGGACTGCGGTTTTCTGTTGTTGATATACCACTCTCAAATCGCACAAGTGGAATCTTTATCCAGACGTTTCTTATCTCCCCCATGAAGGACGACTTTATTGAGTTCTGTACCTTACAATTATCATCCTATGAATTCATTCATCGACTTCCACTTGACTTATTGATATACTCCTTAGACTACTTCCCTTGTTTTAGCTTCTGCACTAATCGGTCCGCTGTGGTTACACCTCTAGTTTTCACGAATTACCATACTACCTAATTCCAGGGATATTAGACTATCGGTACATAAGATCCTAAAGTGTGGTTATGTCTTTACTCCTTTGTAAGTTTAGTAACTTTCAATGATCAATACATTTGAACTCTTTAGGACCGACAGTGTCTCGGCCGCGATCACTCTACAGATAATACCATCATAATTTTCATTCAAGATCTGGATGAGAACTTCTTCGTATCTTCTTGTTACTAATAACTACAAGTGACTGTCTCTTCTTACTTTCATTTATACTTCTCTTTTATTCGCTTACCAATCGTACATTATTCATTCTGAAATGCTCTAGCGTATATACATAGCCCTAAACATTATTGTTGTTTCTTATTTGCATGATGCTTGTCCCTTAAAGACTAGATCTTTAACTTAATCCCTTATAAGGTCCAACTAGATTCTAAGAGGTTTAACACTATATCACACTATCTAGTTACATTCAAACTCGGTCGTCGCACTTAGATCCAAACTTCTTTCCTTGCCTTATGGCTAAGATTTCCCACTAGCGGTGTTGAGGTAGTGGCTCATTTGACTACACTGAGCCATAAGCTCCTAATCTATCAGTATTATATGTAGAATAACCTTTAGTCTATTCGTAGATGTTCGTGGATATCCTTTCTTGTTCGACATTCCATTTTCCTTATCGGGTTACTATCCCTGAATGTACCTTTCTGATGCCTTCCCGACATTTCTAAGCTCATGGCCGCCTTTTTCCTACTTCTTTACCTGAGTATTTTGAGCTGTACCACCGTTATTCCCATCTACTTACTTCCTGCGAGTCATCGTCCTCTCAATTTAATTTACGGCGTTACATGGGCCAATAACCTTTCCTAAATCTTCTTGTCCTATCATAATCGATTCTTTTCTCACCTAATTACTTATATCTTACTCTATTTTTTTCTATTTCAAGATACGTGGAGGGTTTGTTGTCTTTGATATACTTCTCATACCGACTTTTCATACATCGAGGGTCCGACATCTCTAGTCAATGAGCCTATATTACGCTTTTCTTACTATAGATTCTCACATTACTTTGGCGTAATTACATCTTAGCGGGACCTATATAATCGTAACTTTATTTATTTTGTTACCTCTTTCATTCCAGTCGATCCTTCTGCAGTTAACATACTTACTCCTATATTAACACTTTATCATGTCCTTCTATTCATACTAAGGAAATATTTCCTCTTTCCGCTTACTCATTCCTCAGTCGTCCCCAGGATATTTCCATATTTAGTTTCAACAACTATTCTCATCTTGAGGTATCTAGAATCATATAATGTTTTTCGATAATTTTGAAGATTTCTTCACCTTGTTATCTATAGCATGCCCAGTTTACCAACACTCTGATTAGTAATTTTAAGCGGCCCGCAATACAACTTCTTCATCATTAGTAAAAGGGCTCGTATTGTCTCCTATTATCACGGATAACTATCCCTTATATAATCCGGAGTCATTTTTCTGAGTACGTCCTCCTCCGCATTCCCCTCACATGTCACTAAATCTAGTATTAATATAACCGAATCGAAGCAATTCTTCACATTACCAACGTCATGGGGTCATCCCTAATTCCTTTAATGTGGCTGTTGGGTCACGTATTCATAAGGCATTTTCTTGTATATGTCAATGGAAGTTATCGTAAAATGGTTGAATTCTCAGAGTCCTCTTTAAACCTATCAGCTACACCTTCTACATCTCACTTTCATGCTGACCTTCTGCTCACAGGACTTGAGTTGTCGTAGAGTCACCATAGTAGTGTAATATCATAAATTTAGGATCTAGCTAACAAAATCGTCTGGAAGGAAGAATAACATTACCTCTTTCATCTCTATATCAATGGGGTTTTCACTTTCTTCCAGTCTACTAACATACATATTGGAATTTAACTAGCGTCTCACTTCTACAGTCACAACCTATTCTCGTCAGAGTATCTAATCCCCTAAGTGATTCCATATAACTAGTCCTTGAAATAGAGTAGTATTAACACTTTTCAACACAAATGGATCAATACTAAGTCTATAAAAGGTAAAGATATCGACAATAATTTAACGATAGCGTACCTCAGACGACATCAAGCCTCGAGGTTCCTTCCATTCCCTTGCCCTTACCTTTACTAATCATCCACATATACTCGCGTACCTTGTGGCCTGACCTGCCACAACTATAGCAAACTCCTGTACCCTTACAACACTGTTCCATATGCATCCGACCACACTGCATGCAACTTGGTGGGGATGACCTCACTCAACCTACACTTTTTTGACCTAGAGATACAAATACTAGGGTGTGTGAGCCCTGTCTCGACCTTATCCGAGAACTACAATTACCCTCGATATTTCATGAAGGTCCTACCTACGGATCATGCAAATGTAACTCATCGTCATACGACCGTTCACTACACTCCCCAATCGTCCTAGCCCTCTTAACCCTCTTATCACCCTTAAAGGGGTCAAATCTGGTAGCCATCGGTGGTCTCTAATTAAAAATCTCCCTATACTGTGAACTACCTGACCCTTCACGAGATCTATCAAAATTAGATGCTCTGGGATAACTCCATGCCTGAGAGTCAACCAACTGAACACCTGCATCGCTCTCTAAATAACTTCATCAGATGGAACTGGCGGCGGGACTGGTAAGGTGGGAGTTTCCCTCAGTTCCCCTGGTATTACTGGAGTCAAAGATACTTGAAAAGGTGACTCACCTATGTCCTCTGATGGATCTGACTCAATAGAGGGCGTGCTACTCGCATACCCCCTCAACTCATCCTCAATATCTATACTAGACATAATTTTACTGGAAGAAAATATTCATGTATTTACAAATACGATAAGGGTTATGGAAATACTCCTTATGACTCAGCTCTATGTCACGATCTAGATTAGGAAATAAGGTAACTATCCTAAATGTCCTATATCCTCCTCTTTATAAGTGTGGTGCAAAATGCACCCATAAATAAGACTCTACTAGACAAAGGCTTGCAGACTCCATAGGACAGACCTACTCTAATACCCAGTTTGTCACACCCCAGCCTTGGGGTGTGTGGCTGGCACTCGGCACCTTAAGACCTGAGCAAACCAACTATAGTACCTAAAGGAAACAATATGCAACTTGGGCCGACTATGCCTCCAAAACCCATAATAAGATGGAAAACAATAATAATCTATATGTAGAAAAGGCCCAACACAATAGGTATGCATAAAGTAAGGATGATAGGCTGTCACGAGTATATCAACAACTGATAAGGGCCAACAAGACCACATAAAACATATATACAACAATCTCTAGTCTGCAAGCCTCTACGAATACTAATATGTATCATCATCTCGGGACAGGGCCCCGACATACCCAAAATAACTATATACATATGCAGTACTACCTATCGACTCTGTACATCAACTTCAGAGAAGTGGAGTGCGACAACCAACAGCTAAAAACTAATATCCTATTGTGGAGATGAGTTAATTTGTCTATCTATACATGCGAGCATGAAACACAGTGCCCTAGAGAGGGGGATATCAATATGAAAGATGTACTGAATATGTAAGGCAAGCAAAACATGTAAACAAGAGATGTAATACAAGAAAGAAGGGTACAAAATCAACCTGAAACTCAAAAGAAGGCCGCTGAGGGCTTGCAACTGACATAACCATGAATATATACATATAAGTAAAATTGGTCACTCTATGGGGCCATATAGTATAGTATCAAATCCCCTTGTGGGGGTGAGCTTATCATAAGCTACCCAACCATATAGGATGCGGTAATGCCTACCAACTGATTAGTGGTCTGCACATCTACATGCCTACCCAACCGACTATAGCGCGACTCAATATGAAAATAACTACATATGTATAAGTGAAATGCATGACTGACCTCAACGGATATCATGAATAGGGTCGGAGTGACCTATGGTCGGTATCCTCCGACTATCATTATTGTCGCTACGTACATCAATTCTTATAACTAATTAACAAAAAATATATGGAATAAGGGAAACACTACCAATAAAGAGTATGCAACAGCTATAAACAATATCATCAAGTGAGGAATATAATTATTTGAACTTAATTGGAGGAAGATTATTTCAAGAAAGGGTTTATACCAAGTCATGCCAATAAAAGAAATTAGCCCTACATACCTTGTGGTCAAAGCTAGTTACGCTTAACGAACCCCCACATGAGATATGTATGATTATTCTACATTATATGAAGTATTTGTATCAATATCTTTCATGCCCCAAAATGCACCCTAGACGCAATAGGCATCCGATGCTATGAAAAACACCCGAAGCACCTTATAAAATCAATAAATGTCGAATCTCTTTTAATAATATGTTGACATAAATGTGATATGCAAATAGCTACATATATATAAATGCAATGCATGACTGACCTCAAGGGATACCATGAACATGGTCGGGGTGACCTATAGTCGGTATCCTCCGACTATCGTTATTATCTCTACGTTCATCAATTCTTATAACTAATTAACCAAAACCACATGGAATAAGGAAAACACTACCAATAAGGAGTATGCAAGTTCTATGAAGAATATCATCAAGCGAGGAATATAATTATTCAAACTTAATGGGAGGAATATTATTTCAAGAAAGGGTTTATACAAAGTCATGCCAATAAAAGAAATTAGACCTACATACCTTATCGTCAAAGCTAGTTACGCTCTACGAACCCTCACATGAGATATGGATGATAATATACATTATATGAAGAATTTGTATCAATATCGAATTCATATTATATAATAAAGTTCATTTAGACATTTCGTCGAACAACTTAAGTGCGTGGAGTTCTTGAGTTCTCATACAATGGAAACTCATCTAAATCAACACCACTATTTTCCATAACTCTTCACCTTAACTTCACAACTTAGCCAACAAGATTCAACACTTGCATCTAGACATAATCTCAACTAACAACCCCAACAAACATGACAACAGAACTTCATGCTATAAGAATTGGTTCTTCAAGATAATGCTTACAATACTTCCTTAACTTACAAGTTATCTTCACCAATGAATCAAGATAAGCTAGGATGAACTTAAGAATGCATAAGAGTGGTGGAATCCTTATCTTAACCATCGAAGTAGTCCCCCATAACAAGCTCTAACTCAAGCTCAAAGGAATTCTCAACTTTGCTAAGCCAACAAGAGAGGATTTAAAGGTGTTCTTGATCTCCTAAGGGAGGAATCACCTTAAACACACATGGGGATGTCCTTAAATGATAGAAAACCCTTGGGAGAGTGTTGGGAAATGTTTAAGAGGTCAAAGGGTCGAGAAATGAAATAACCTAAGGCTGCCTTCGAAGTTAACTTAAATAAACCATCACTCCCACCTCACATGTGCGGCCGGTTATGCGGCACATATGACCATGTGTAGATGCATATGCCATTATATATGGTGAAATTAAGTTGGTGAAATGGTGGTCTGCAGCTAATCCGCGAGGCAGAATGGCATTGCGACACGAAACACTTAGCGTATCGCTTAATCTTCATCAAACTTAATTGAGTTATATTTCCTTTAACCCAATTGACTTCCAACCTTTTTCATCATTACTTAACACCCTTATATGACATACGAGACCCTCGAAAATGACCCTAAGTTCTTGAGACTCAAATTGGCTAACTACACTCTCATTTGCATAATAAACTATGGGGCGTAACAATATCTGAGGCCATTACCTGAACATACAAAAAGTCAAGACCGACAAGGCCAAAAAATGACAATAATAAAAGTAATCTGAGCAAAACAACCTGAAAAGGGTGAGCATCCCAAAAATATATACATATATAAGGCCGACAAGGCCACAATATGGTTCAACTGACCAATATAGAGGCCAAAAAGGCCATACATAATTACTAGACATATAACACAAGTCTTCAAGCCTTTAAGAGTATCATAGTTGAGAAAAGGTCGGGATAGGGCCCCACTATACCCAAATTGCATATATACTTAGATCCAATAACATGCTGACAGACTACTGAGCTGGATATCTTACTGATGAGGTCTAATTAGCCTGTCTTCCTGGATCTGTGGGCATGAAACATAGTGCGCCCATCAAAATGACATCAGTACAAAAGAATGTACTGATATGTAAGGCAGATAAAACATAAATAAAGATATAAGTGTAAGTAAGAGACAATGAGGGTCAACTTGGAACTCTGAATTTCTATTGTTACAAATTCACTTCTACGGTAAAGAAAAAAAGCAAGACTAATAGGCCTGGCCCAGTTAATGGCAAGACTAATATACACAAGGATATACCTGCCTTGTATACTAAGTATACATGATATGCAAGCGTTATATACTCGTATGTTCATCATATTGTTACATCCCATATTTTTGTACGTTAAGTTGCATTGTACGTGTTACATCCTGTACTTTTAGACTATGTCTTGGACAACTCAACGTATGTGAGTAGACCCTAGCCTCGGGGAATTTTAGTCATATTCAAGTATGAGGATAAAGAGCTCGGTGTATACAAGGATGAAGTCTCGAAATGATTTACGACTTAAAAGTGTGACGACGGAGATTGAAAATAATATTTTGTGTGTTCTAAAAGAGGCTACAGACTAGTGCTACATCATATGACCATGATAACGAGTATATGAAGTGTGTTAAAAGTGATTAATATGTAAGTGAAATGAGGTCAAGAATTAATTATGTGGGTAATTGATTAAATATTATATTTAGTGAGAGAAAATAAATCAATTAGTGGATAACTATTAGTATGTGCCATCCACGTGTGGGAACCAAAATGAGTGATGACAGACTTATATTTATATAGGTGGCATATTATTGAGTGTATATTGATGTTAATGATTAGGTGGACCCATAGTCTAGTAAATAAGGTGCAATTCATATCTCATTTTTGGTTGAGAGAAATGTGTCCTAAGAACATTCTATATGCAGCTCTATAATCATACACAAGAATGTTTTTATTATATAGAAATGATATATTATTTCTCATCTTAACTAGAGAAAATTCCTTATGAGAATTTGGCAGCAACATGTTAGAAAAAAATTCTATTACAATTGAGGCAACACAAAGAACGATATAGAGGTTATGTCCACATCTGCTGTGTCCAAATGATAGCAAATCGGAAATTTCCTCATAGTGAAGTAAGGTGTAAAGAGCTTATTTCTTGTAATCCAAGATAATAATCCTTCCTTTCTCTATGTCTATGAGCTCGTATGAGCTTTAGACGTATTTTTTTAGTAAGAACTCAGGGGACGATATTCGAAAGCCGTGAGTTTAATTATTTGGAGTTGTTATAGGCTATTGTTGGGTTGTTCTTGTTAAGATAAAGTTTTGGATATGTTGTTGAGTTACTGGATATGTTGTTGAGCTTGTGTACATGTAGTTTGTGTTGTTATGAAATTTGGGATAAATAAGGGTGAGGTGAAATGCCATATAGTCGATTATATAGAGAGCTTGCTGCTTGTCGTTTGGTAGATTGTGTCTTGTATTTGATAGTGGCATTATTATCATCCTTGTAGATTAACATGCATCAAGTGGACTTATTTCATGGTAGTTATTGAAAGGTCGACATTCGACATATGTAAGGTTTACCCCTTCCTTCTTTTGGCATGATTATAATAGAAATGACAAATACGAAATGTCTTTCAAAAAGGACTCTACTCTTGGTCATTAAAGATGTGCTTGTTCTTCATTCTATTGATTTGTTATTGAACTTTATTTGTCCCTGGTCGGGAGTACTTTTCTGAATCTATGTTATCTCTTATTATGTGATAATTGTAAGCTTTTTATTAGTTTATGACGATTGATATACGTAGTTACATAACAATAATCGGAGGATAACAACCTTCTGTCACTCCGAACCTATGCATAATGGTTTTCTAAGATCATTCATGCATTATATATATATATATATATACATGACACCGAGCTGTGATATAGTCGATCGGGTATGACACTTATATGTGGACACCACTATAGTTGGGTATGTTATGATGATATTAGCCCCAGAAAATGGCTTGATGAAGACAATATTGCCCCATTGTGAGGCCTATATATATGATTATGTTTTTAAAATAAAATCATTCATATCATAATCCCTTAGTGACAATCAGAGTTACATGTTGTCTCTTTGTCCTTCTTTACTTTACTGCATCTCTTTATACGTTTACTTGCCTTACATAAAGTATATTGTTCGTCCTGGCATTCCTTTGTTTTGGGTACTTCATTTCATGCCCGCAGGTTCAGATAAACGGAGTGACAACTATTTGCAGTAGGTTCTTAGCTCAACTGTGGTGTCGGAGCTCTTCACTTGTTTTGAAGGTGCTAGTCTAAGTCGGTATGGTCTTATGTGTATATAAATTCTGGGTATGGCGGTCTCCTGTCCCGACCTTATGATGTTTATGTACTTCTTAGAGGCTTGTAGACAGTTGTATTGTATAAATATGTCGTGTACGTCTTTGCCGGCCTTTCTGTTGGTCAATTGATGTATATTATGGCCTTGTCAGCCTTCCCTTCATATATATGTTTGGGCATTCTTCTTCTACAAGTTATTATGCCTTGAATGTATCATGGGAGTTACTCTAAGGCCTAGTCGGCCCAAATTCTTATATGTTCATGTTATGTTCTAGGGGTGGTGCGCTTGGGCCATTACGGCATCGGGGGAGGCCACCCCCAAGGTTAAAGTGCGACAAACATGGTATCAGAGTAGGTCTTTCCTAGGGATATCTACAAGTCGTGTCTAGTAGAGTCTTGATTATGGCTGTGTCGTGCACCACACTTATAATCGATAGGCTACCAGACATTTAGGGATTGTTACTCTTCTTTGATGTTCTAGATCGTACAATAGAGCTGAATCGTAAGAACTTGATTCCAATTCATTCGTGTGACAAGCGTATATGAGGTCTTTATCAGATCATATGTGGCTTAGATTTTTTAGTTTCCAATTTACCGTTATTGGGATATAGATTTTCTTTTATGATAAATCACCATAAAGTAGACAATCATAACCCCTTCAAAGTAGGATGGTCTGCAAGGCTTGAGAGTAGTTTTCGAAGGTATCATAGTAGGATAGAAGCATAATAGGCGTGTTCCTATAAAATACAATGGTGCAAGGTTTTATTAGTTGACCCTCCTCCATATGAGTTCTACAGAACAAGATGTTGCGCACCACCCATTTATATATGGATACCTCTTCGGTATAACACTATATTGAACCGAGCTAGCCTTTATAAGTTATACAGGACTCTTCTAATGGGTAAGGAGGTTAAATTCCATTACCTGAGCAACCTATACATCATATGAGTGTTGAATGAACCAGTCAATACGTAAACGACCATTCTCGTGATTTGTTAGTGATCTTAGAGTCACTAGAGTATATTAGCTCCATGTCATATGTCTCATCAACTTGCTAGGAGTGCGCCATAAGTGCCAATATCAATATTTCATCAGACAACCCTCTTCTAAAGTCGACTCTTTCAAACATCATCAAAAGGAGTTATAAAATAGGTTTGAATTAAAGAATGTTGAGAATTCCTAGGGTACGTTTAGTTGGATGATGGGGTGTATGTAAAGCTATTTCTTTGTTCACCAATACGACACAAAGTATTTTCGTTGAGTCTCCACACGAGTAAGGAAGTAGAATACTGACTCTATGTTAAGTGTTCTATAGGTCAAATAAGAGTTATGACATGTGCTTTCCTATAAGTATCCCGTCTAGCTATTCTGCTCGTAGATTCAAACTCCTACAGTATAGTGGGGATGTCATAGTGTCTTTTTCACAAGGTGCAAAATATCAGTAGCCTTAGAGGATGAATTATGGATGAGTTATAGCACCCGGTTAAGGTGAATGGTATAAGAAATAGCTAAAGGAGTTGTTCATGGGATGTAGTTGCTACTTAAGATCAATTATGTAAATAACTTTAGATATTCTTGACATATTTCAGATTATATTGAGATTTAGTAGATGAAATGGGTTCCAGGATATTATTACTGAATTTTAGACTAATACCTAAAGTAAAGCATATCAAAGGCTCAAGTAATAACTTTGGATCTATAGTTCTCAACCTAAGATGAAGAATGTTGTGAGACGTCGTAGAGCCTCCACCCTTAAAAATATTGTTCTCCTTTCATCATTACATCTAAAGATGGTGAAGGATACCATCCTTGAGCCATGAGTTTCACGAGTCAAATTAGGGTTGTGCTATATGCGTATGAGTTAGTATTCCTATGTGATGTCTTAGCTGTTAGAGCTAAATTCACAATCTGGCGTTGGGGGATTAGTTTGTCTGATTAAGATGAACTACATTGTTAATTTTGAAAGGGTGATAAAAATGATGTGAGGATACCTTATAGGGGTTAGTACTCAAGTGATTAATACGGAATTATATGAGTTATATAAGCCATATAAGACATATGTTATACGTCTATGAAGTGATTGCTACTCGAGCGTGCTAGTCTTAAGGACAAGTTGGCAGATAATTATTTTGGGCTTAGCATTCGTTTTAGATATGGCCATAATGTCAACAGTTCTTATAAGAATTAGGGGTATAGAAATATGCTTAATATGGATAATAATGGTAATTTTATGGGATTATTATCGAGGTACAAAGAGGTATTCGAGCTAGATTATGTTGATGACCCAAAAGGTTGCCAATCGATGGTGGAAGAATACTTGAAACAAATCAGGCGGATGGTCTGGTGAATTATAAATAGGTGAAGATACCTAGACTTGATAACTCTAGCGACTATTAGAGGGTTATATTCATGTTAAGAGAGGGTCACAGTGATAGCGTTATAATTACAATAGTTTGTGAACCGTTACTGATATGATGTAAATTGTTACTAGAGAATGATTCATTGAGAATTCTAGATATTCACTAGTAAGAGATAAGTAATAACTCGTGCTACTTATATTAGGGATGGTATATTATTGTAGATATATTTGATTCCCTTCCTAGGGTAAACTTGGACAACCATTGTTGAGATACATTATGCATCGATAAGTCAAGTTTTGATATGAGCATTAGGATCCAAATAACTATTACATATATGATAAGTGTATCAATAAGTTCTAAGTGACTTCCGTGTGACATCAAGAATATTATAGGTACCTCATATGAAGGACGTGACGAGATTCGGTAAGAAGAACAAGCAACGTCAAGGTACTTTGGGCCATATATAATTATCTAAAAAATGGGCCATGTAGCCTATGAGCCTACGAGTTAGAATTGCCTCCAGAATTGGAGTATATGTATCTTGTCTTTCATGTATCCATATTGCGGAAGTGCATTAGAAATCTTTCCCGAGTTATTTCAGTTGATGATGTTCAGGTCACCGAGGACTTATCCTTCGAGGAAGTCCCAATTACTATATTAGATCGGCATGTCCGTAAGTTGAGAACCAAAGATGTGGCTTCTGTAGAAGTATTATGGATAAATAAGAATGTCATAGAAATGACATGGGAAGTTGAAGAAGAAATGAAGTCTAAATCTCCTCATTTGTCTCAAACCGAAGGTTCTAGATAATTGCAGTTCAACTATATGTTTCTTTAGCCATGTCATAGCATGTTAAACTAACCCCTATTTTATAACCGGATGATACTATAGTTAAGGAATAATAGTGTAGCCAAAGTCGGAGATACGAATAAATATGAAGTAAGTTACAACTTGTGATTTTGATAGACATTGATGGCCATGTGGAGAGAAGAGTTGTTGTGGATTGTCTATGCCTTGTGTGGCATATATATTATGTTTTCTAGTTGAGTGACAAGTTAGATATAGTCTAGCATGCAGAGGAGATTCTGTCAAAATTTTCATAAAAAGTCCTTAAGAGTTAGTTTCTCTCCTATACACCTCTACATTTGAGGATGAATGTTCCTAGGGGGGGGGGGGAGGATGTTACATATCATATTTTCATATGTTAAGTTGCGTTGGAAGTGTTACATCCCGTACTTTTAGACTATGTCTTGGACCACTCAACGTATGTGACACCTAAGCCTCGGGAAATTTAGTCATATTCAAGTATGAGGATAAAGAGCTCGATGTATACAATGATGAAGTCTCAAAATGATTTATGACTTAAAAGTGTGATGACGGAAATTAAAAATAATATTTTGTGTGTTCTAAAAGAGGCTATGGACTAGGGCTACATTAGATGACCATGATAACAAGTATATTGAATGTGTTAAAAGTGGATAGTATTTTCTACGTATCTCTGCCGTAAGTGTCACATCACAACCTTGGGGTGTGTGGCTAGCACCCGATGCCTTAAGGCCCGAGAGTCCCAGTCGTGAAACCTGTAGCATACTCAACAATACATGGGCTGACAATGCCTCAAACCAGACTATACATTCAAATGACATATAAACCTGCATATAGAAGAGGCCCAACAGACATATGTAAACATACCATGGCCGACAAGGCCAACATAATTACTATGGATCAACAGAAAGGCCGGCAAAGCCATACATGACTGTTATGCACAAGAAGACAACTGTCTACAAGCCTCTAAGGAGTACGTGAACATCAGGTCAGGACAGGGCCCTGCGAGACCCAAACTATATACATATATGCAAAAAACATTACTTACCAACTCACTAGACAACTCCGAAAGAAGGGAGCATGACAATATGCAACATAGTCATGTCACATACTGGGAGAGATCGTCTGTACATCTATCTGTACCTATGAGCATGAAACGGAGTGCCTAAATAAGATATGTTAGTATGAAAGAATGTACTGAATATGTACTGCTGAAATGGTAAATAAGTGTAATACTGTAGATAAGGTAAGAAAGAGACAACCTGTGACAATGAGTGCCTCTGTGGGCTAATGATATGCATACTTTATTTAAAAACTCATATTTATATATATGTATGTATATGTAGGCCACATATCGGGGCTATCTCATTATCATTACGTTACTCTTTGAGACTCTCATCATCATAAACTACCCAACTGCAGTAGTGTGCATATATAAGTGTTTGCCCCGACCGACTATAGTGTGGCTCGGTATGATAAAATATATACGTAGGTATACAATGCATTAAAGGACTCAGAAGAACCTCATGAACCTAATTGGAGTGACACAAGGTCGTTACCCTCTAATTATCATTATGGAACTATGTACATAACAACTTCTGTAGAATCAATAAGAGCCATAAAATGGCATATAACCAGAGGTATTATCAAGTATAGAAAGATGCGCCTGATAATGGAGAACATGAGATATGAAATACTTCAATAGGAAGCAAAGAAATTTGCAAACTCAAGTCTTAAGAGTAGAAATCTTTTTGGAGAGACGCTCATTATCGTTATGGTTATTCATGGGTCATGCAAAAAAGAAAGACGAGTTAGCTTAACATACCTTTGTCATATGTCCAATTATAGCTCACACGCCCTCGTACATTCTACTAATTCCAAAAAGAAAGGTTTCGAGTTAAGTCAGAGTTAATGATTTAAGAGTTGATCCATTACGACATTTTATCAAAAACTTTATGCACATTGAGCTTCTTATTCTATCAAGAATGGCAATTTAAAATCCAACCCACCTGTATAACTTCTTCTAACTCCTTCTCCTCACTTACCAATCCTCTATCAAGATTCCAAACTTATTCCAAACTTGAATTTAATCAAAACAACCCAAAATAAAGTAACAATAATAAGAATCCATTTCTACATGTTTTCTAGTTACCTCTTCTTTAAGCTTCTGATGTGGCTTCTAATATTCAATACCAATACTTGGACAAGAACAACAACACCATACAGAACATATCTAAGTTATTTTCCATGCATTCCAACTTCAACAAGTTATGATTATTTGTTCAAAATAGTCCAACAACAAGGAAACTACATCTCCTCTTATTTCAAGATTTAGTTCATGATTCTTTATCCAAACAACTCATCTAACATGAAAGTTAACCTCAATTACAATCAAGAGGGTGTTATAATTACCTCAACCATAAGAAGCAATTCGAAATCCAAGCTTGGCTTTGCTCTCATCCACCCTTGATTACTCTACTACACCATAGAAGTGTCATCTCCCATCTAGACTAGTTGTAGGTGTTGTAACATGATGGATTCACTTGGTAATCACCCTTGGACCTTGTAGAAAGTCTAGGCAGGGTTTTGAGGTGTTAGGGATCTTTCTAGGTCAAATATGACTTAAATAAGCAAGTCACAACTTAAGTAAGCTAAGATGGTCGGCCACTGCCTCTGATGTGCGATGGAATTTGTGTCGCATATGCCATATGCGGCCGCATATCAATGGGCATATCAGGGCAGTGAGCTGGCCTTAATTCCTTGGCTCATCTGCGCTCCTATTTGTGAGGCAAACCTTATCCGTGATGTGAAATGCTCGGCGTATCGCGCTAACTTCGTCGAGGGATGGTTCCTTCAATCCCAATGACCTACAACCTTCCGTATACCTAGTTAACATCCGTATAAGTGGTAAGGAACCTTTGGAAAGGATTCCAAGTTACCGAGGCTTAAGTCGACATATTTTGCTCTCATGCACATGCAAAAGTACGGGGTGTAACATCCTTCCCCCCTTAGAAACATTCATCCTCGAATGTTTGGGTTAGTATCTTAAAAGCAAAACCAACTTTCATACCTTTATAAAAACCTCAACAGGGCTTCTTTTAACAATAAGACTGCCTTGATCTTTCATGTAATTAGAGAGCACAATTATTGCCTTACAATATCCTATGATGCAATACATGTCATAATGTCGGCCTTACTTGACCATATCATTATCCATAAAGATTTATTATAAACCATGAATCACTCTCTGTGATTAACATCTATATCTTGATAGAATTCTTATCCTTTTATCATAATTATCTCCTCTGTAGGGTATGTAAGATGGTTCAATTGGTAGTAAACATTGGTAGAAAGGATGATCTCGCACTATTACTGGAAAAAGATAGGGACATCTAGATCGTATGTTTTCCTTAGCCTTCCACCTCATCTTTTCCATATTTCTTACTTCAATCATTCTTACCCCATTTCTTTCTTATCTCTACATTGTTATAAAACTCATTTACGGGGACTACAACTATTGATACTTAGCTGACAGACTTGCTGGCTTAGAAATCCTTATAGCAAGCTCTTTTAAAATTTGTGCCTTCGCCATGGGTAGGATCCGAGGAAGATTCCTAATATAATTTCTTGACATCTAGACCCAATAGGTTGATTTTGACATTAATAGTATGTCTAACCCGTAAGTCACTTGACTTTTTTATTGAGTCTAGGTCCCTCCCCAATTCTTACCGAGCCTTTCATAGGTGTAATCTTTAGGGGCATCCCATCTCCAACTTACAATCTCTAGTTTTCTGGCTATGCAGTTAAATATAGTTTCCTGATGATTCTGAGAGGTTCATAATTATTCTTAAATAGCTTCATTCTCGAGTTCAGTTCCATCAAATCTGGTCTACTTACCCTTACTCGCTCTATTACTCCATCTATACAATACTTCATGTGGTACCATCACAATACTTAACATGATAGCCATCATTATAGCTTTACATAAAGTACATTACACAATTTATTACATGTCCTTGAGAGTTTACATCATACAATTGGCTTGTCTTTTTGTCTAAGATAAGCTAACTTAAATGCTTAAAGTCCCTTTGGAATGATTCCCGATAATGTAGTCGTAATTGTGCATGTTCCTAAAAGGCAATACAAGTAGAAATATCATGAAGGCACTCAATCTTCTTATCATACCACTTTGCATAGTTCTCAGTTGTATGAGTGACTTTAATCCTCAAGACGTAAATTGTCGGGTTAGCTTTTTTCAGTAATTATGCAGATAAAATCAGCTTATGATGATATCGAGGAAAACCCTTAGTGAATTTCATCTTAATCAATTTCCATCTTTCGTCGGCTTATTAATGTTTCTAAATTAATCATCATGGATTATGGTGTCTACTCATTCGCATCAACTAGCAGTACCCTAATTATGACCTTTGTATTGCTCATTCCCATGTTATTCTGCTAATACCTTTACTTAATTTCATGATGTACCTTAATAGATCCAAAATGGATGGAATTTTTGCGAATAATGAATCTTAATCATAACTTGTCTTATAGCTCATGTACTGGAGATATATAAGTGGCCTTGATACTTAAGAGGGGTTTCTCTTCCTTTAAGCTCAAAGGCTGCAATTTTTTTTTACTTTTGCCATTAGACATTGTGCCAAAGCCTCTTACGTCTTGTAATAATCTACTCTCAAATATCCTATATACAATGCTACCCAAATGGATATGCACTCATTAGTACAATTAATCTGCTATGTGCTTTCTTTTATTATTGGTGGTTACCAACAACTTCCCTTAAAAGTTTCTTCTTGAATCTCACTCATTTACTATCTATGTGTCTCATCCGTGTTTCTTCTAAGATATCTTGGTACATACTTGTGATCCCAACTCGTGGTGTTATTAGGTATGGGTCGTTAATTTGTTCCGTTGTTAGGTACATATAGAATTCTGAAGGGTTTGACATTGCAAGATGTTATCCTATTGTGCAATGCTGGTTGTCGTTCTTGGATTGACATTCCTTCCTTCATCTCTTGGCTAAGGCCCTTCGCTTGGATGACTTTGCTTGCAAGTTCAGTTGAACTTATTAATCTGCATGCCCATTACATTGTTTATCCCGAGAAGCTTTTAGTCAAACCAATATAATTAAAATTCACCGTTATTCATTTATCCCCATATGTGACCCATCTTCCTTATTTCTCAACTCATTACATATTCATGCCCTGTGCACAGTTTGACCTACGCTTATTGTTCTATTAAGTCCTCTTACTTTATTCATTACTAGATCTGTCATTACCGGCCACCCAATTATCTCACCTTTATAATTTTGATTTTGAATTTCCTCGAGGGGAGGGGGGTCACTTGTCTTGTATTACTCTTTATACTACATTTATGGATGTTGGAGATCTTGCACTTTAGCTGATAAGTTCTGGGTATACTTTCTTTGTTGTTGCCCTTACACTAGCCAAAGTAGTCGCACTATTGTGAGCTTCACCATAGCCTTGTTATTTGCATCCTTCTTGTTGTGGTCCTTTAACTTGTCTGCCCTTCCACGAAACATCTTCCAACCTTGATGCCTTGTCATAGCATCCTACTTGAATTTACTAAGTTTCTATTCATTGATTATAACAAATCTTTAGTTGTTTCGTGGTTCTATTTGCCGATTGCCCTCATCAAGCTATCACTACCTTGTAGGGGCTTAAAAATCACTTTGCATTATGCACAGAACTACAGATCTTCTCTCCCTAATGTTTAAATCCGATGATCTCCTGCTACCACTAACAACCGTAACTCCCAATGATGGTAAACTATAACTTTGTTCAGACAGATGGCAAAACTCGTCCCATCTCCTACATTTATAGATGGTTTAGTTCTTGTAGAAGAGTTGGAGTCATTAAGCTAGACGTGGCATATTTTGTAATTTTTTTGAACACCTCTTGGTACGATTCTTCGTATGATGTGGTTCTAACAATTTGCCTTTATTGGCAATAGCCTTGGGTGACCTTTAATCTCTTAAATCAATTGTTATCATTCTGATCACACATCCATAACGTACCCTGATGTTCAAATTAATGTATGTTCCATAAAATGAATGAATCCTCGTAACCTTTTAAACCTTCCAATGACACTGCCTATATTCCCTTGTTACAATCTTTTCTTTGACTTGTCAGTTTCCTCGTAAGCCTGAGGGTTTCATACAGTAGTTGAGTAACATAATATCATGAATTCAACATTTGTCTAATAAAGTCATTTGGATAACATCCTACACATTCTTTTACTAGGTCTGGTGTGAACTCCAGGTCCTTTCAGTCATCGGGTGGGCTAGAAAACCCCCTTCTTGATTGATACCCTTATATTCTGGGCTTATTCTTATCAAAATGTTTTATCCCACGAGTAACATTATAGGAACCAATTTTCGTAATGGGGTCAATATTTTTATGTATAAAATAGGAATATACTATGTACAGAAGAGGTAGATGGGTTAACTATGGAAACCAATAGCTTATGCCCGTCTACTGACCTTGGACAACTTCAGAACTCGAAGCTCCATCATCGCTCTCACCCTCATCCCTACGTGCCAATCTAAGACATTCTTGAATCATATACTTTCAATTACCACACCAATAGCATCCTCCTATTCCCTTATGGCACGACTTCACATGAATCTGACGCACTGTCTACAAATATTACATAGATGACCCCACTTGGTCTGCACCATTCTGACCCTGATGTATCGAAGTATGTGACTCCTATCTCGGTCTTACATGAGAACTCTGATGATACATGATCTGTCGTGAAAATCTATCATGCTGACCGTATATCCGTAATCTTTCCTTGCTCTGTCGTACCCTATAATAAGTAGCCACTCTAGCCTTCTTGGCCCTTTCCTCCTTCCCTACTGGGCGAATCCACCGAACATCGACAGTTCCTGGTCAATAAGCTCTCTAGGCTATGAACTTCCTGGCCTTTCTAGGGGTCTACCATTATCAATTATACTAGGGCGGTGTCGGCTTGAGAAGCAACCAACTGAGTCGGTATTTGAACTGCCTTCCTGACATCCATATGAGACGGTGCTGGTGGTATATCTAATGATTTGATAGCCTCTCTTAGCTCCCCTAATCCTGTCTGAGTTAGTGATACATGAGAAGGTAACCCACTCGTATATTTAGAAGGGTCTGTCGCAATGGAAGGTGCATTATCCGAAGAAGGTATCGCTGCAACTGTAAACACGATAAGGTAAAAAATGGGATACTTATGGATCGACTCTATTGCACGATCTAAATCAAGAAGGAAAATAACCATCCTAAATACCTTGTAGCCTCCTGTCTATAAATTTGGCGCACTACACATCTATAAAAAATAATCTACTAGACGCGGCTTGTAGACATCCCAAAGACTGACCTGCTCTGATACCAAGTTTGTCACACCCTAACCTTGGGGGGTGTGGCTGTCACTAGATGCTCTAAGGCCCGATCATACCAATCATGATACCTGTAGCATACTAAACAATACATAGGCCGAAAAGAACTCAAACCAGACTAAAAGTTTGAATGACATATCAACCTGCATATGGAAGAGGCCCAACAAACATATGTTTCCAAGGCCGACAAGGCCTCAAACCAGACTATCGTCTGTAGAACTATCTATACCCACGAGCATGAAATGCCGTGCCCAATCAAGGGATGTCAGTACAAAATAATGTACTGAATATGTAATGTTGAAATTATAAATAAGTGCAGTAATATAGATAAGGTAAGAGAGAGACAACCTGTGAATGTGAGCGCCTCTGTGGGTGAATGATATGCACACTTCCTTTAAAAAATCATATGTAAATATATATAGGCCACACATCAGGGCTATCTCATTATCATTACGTGGCTCTTTGAGACTCTCATTATCATAAACTACCCAACTATAGTGGTGTGCATATATAAGTGTCTGCCCCAACCGCCTATAGCACGAGTCGGTACAATAAAATAGATACGTATGTATACAATGAATTAAAGGACTCAGAAAAACCTCATGAACCTAATTGGAGAGACACAAGGTCATTACCCTCCGATTATCATTATGGAACTATGTACGTAGCAGCTACCATAGAATAGATAAGAGCCATAAAGGGGCATACAACCTGAGGTACTATAAAGTATAGAAATATGCTCCTGACATAGGAGAACATGAGATATGAACTACTTCAATAGGAAGCAAAGGGATTTGCAAACTCAAGTCTTATGAGTAGAAATCTTTTTGGAGAGACACTCATTATCGTTATAGTTATTCATGGGTCATGCCAAAAAGAAATAAGAGCTAGCTTAACATACCTTTGTCATCTATCCAATGATAGCTCAAATGCCCTCGTACGTTGTACGAATGTTAATCTACACAATAGAGAGGATTTGAGTCAAGTCAGAGTTAATGATTTAAGAGTCGATTCATTACAACATTTCATCAAACATTTTATGCACATTGAGCTTCTTATTCTATCAAGAATGGCAATTTAAAATCCAACCCACCTCAAATTATTCTAACTCCTTCATCTGACTTACAATGCTCTATCAAGATTCCAAACTTATTCCAAACTTGAATTTAATCAAAACAACCCAAAATAAAGTAACAACAATAAGAATCCATTTCTACATGTTTTCTAGTTACCTCTTCTTTAAGCTTATGATGTGGCTTCTAATATTCAATACCAATACTTGGAAAAGCACAACAACACCATACACAACATATCTAAGTTATTTTCCATACATTCCAACTTTTACAATTTATGATTATTTGTTCAAAATAGTCCAACAAAAAGGCAACTACATCTCCTCTTATTTCAAGCTTTAGTTCATGGTTCTTCATCCAAACAACTCATCTAACATGAAAGTTAACCTCAAGTACAATCAAGAGGGTGTTATACTTACCTCAACCAAAAGAAACAATTCGAAATCCAAGCTTGGCTTTGTTCTCATCCACCCTTGTTCACTCTACTACACCATAGAAGTGTCATCTCCTATCTAGACTAGTTGTAGGTCACCCTTGGACCTTTTGAGAAAGGTCATGATACTTTGTCGATCCCAGATAAATAGAATATCTGGATTAGTGGATCTTGGCCATAATTTACTCTCGGAGTCCTCCTAAGTTTGGTACACATAGCCGATCTTGATATCTAAGGAATCCATATCTAGTAAGCTCCAATATCAGCTTTTTCTGTAGAGGAATTCCTTCTTTCGTCTGGAGCAACTCAGGGTCCTCAAATTGTCTTGCCTTCACCTCAGCTATTAAGGATGATTCTGTGGTATTCTGCACTATCACTCCTCCATCAGCCGTTTCCAAGAGTTGCACATTTAAAATGGCTAAGTGATGTAATTCTTTGGTCATTTCCAGCTTGTTAGCTTCAATACCATCCAAACGTCAAATAGACTTATGACTTAAGGCATCAACTATGACATTTGCCTTTTCAGAATGGTATAAAATATGGACATTGTAGTCCTTTAATAACTCCAGGCACCTTCTTTGCCTTAAATTCAGCTCCTTTTGACAAAATATATATTGTAGACTCTTATGGTCGATGAATATGTCAACGTGGACTCCATATAAGTAATAACACTACATCTTCAGGGCAAAGATTACTACTGCTAACTCAAGGTCATGAATCACATAGTTCACCTTGTGCTTCCTTAACTGCCTTGAAGCATATGCTATAACTTTCCCGTGTTACATCAGAACACATCCTAGGACAACTCTGGAGGTATCACAATAAACCACATACCCATTGGTACCTTCTGGAAGGGCTAACACAGGTGCAAATGTCAACCTGTCCTTTAACTCTTGAAAACTGCACTCACATGCATTTGTCCACTGAAACGTAACTTCCTTGTGAGTGAGATTGGTTATAGATGCAAAGACAGAAGAAAAACCTTCCATGAATCTCTGATAATGCCCAAGAAGCTATGTACTTTTGTAGGAGTTGTAGGTCTCGGCCAATTCCTTACGGCCTCAATATTATGAGTATCTACCTTGATACCTTATGAGGAGACAATATGGCCCAGAAAAGCTACAGAGTTTAATCAGAACTTGTATTTAGAAAACATAGCATACAACTTACAATCTTGGAGCTTCTATAATACCGCTCAAAGATGATCTGCATGGTCTGCCTCAGTCCGCGAGTATACAAAAATATCATCAATGAACATGATCACGAAGATATCCAAGAATGGCTTAAAGTCTTAATTTATTAAGTCCATGAAGGCCGCAGGCGCATTAGTAAGTCCAAAAGACATTACCCGAAACTCAAAATGGCCATACTTGGTTCGAAAGGCTGTCTTCGAAATATCATTCTCCTTTACCCTTAATTGGTGGTACCCCATCCTTAAGTCATCTTCGAAAAAATACTTAGCACCTTGTAACTGATCGACTAAATCATTCATCCTCAGAAGTGGATACTTATTCATGATAGTGACCTTATTTAATAGCCTATAATCGATGCACATCCTTAAAGAACCATCCTTCTTGCGAACAAATAATAGTGGCGTGCCCCATGGCGAAGTGCTAGGTCTGATGAAACATTTCTCCAGTAAATCTTTCAACTGGTCCTTTAACTCCATCAGCTTGGCTGGAGCCATTCGATAAAGAGGGATAGATATCAGTTGCGTATCTGGAAGTACATCAATAGTGAACTCAATCTCACGCTCTGGAGGGATTCCTGGAAGTTTATCCAGAAATACATTAGGAATTCGTTGACTACTAGGATAGACTGAAGGGTTGGGGGTTCTGTATCTGCATCCCTGACCCGAACCATATGATATGTATAACCTTTGGAAATCATCTTTCTTGCCTTTAGGTAGGAAATAAACTTGCCTTTAGGCGTAGTTGCATTGCCTTTCTATTCAAGGGTTGGCTCACCTGGGAAACTGAATTTAACAATCTTCCTCTGACAATTGACATTCGCATAACAAGAGGCTAACAAGTCCATTCCCATAATAACATCAAACACTACCATAGGTAACTCAACTAAATTAGCCAAAGTAGGGCGATTAAAAACTGTTACAGTATAATTCCTGTAAATTCATCTTGCTACAATCGTCTCACCAATCGGTGTAGCCAATTCATATGGCTTGGACAATAGCTCTGGTTCAAACCCAAATTTGCTAGCAACAAAGGGTGTGACGTAGGACAAATTGGAGCCCAGATCTAACAATGCATAAACATCTTAGGTGAAGATGGATAGTATACCTATAACAACATTTGGAGATAACTCCAAATACTAGTGACCAGATAAAGCATATATGCGGTTTTGAACACCATTTGAACTAGAGGGCCCTCCTCTGCCTCTACTTCTACCTACTAAGGTCTGTGGCCCACCACTTTATAGACGTTCACTCGATGAATATGTTGTTGTCGATCCTGTCAGCTGAGCTGCATTATCTCTACCTCCACTTTTACAATGGCGCATGTAATAACCAGGTTCAACGCACTTATAACACACATCGGTACCCTGGCAACATAGTCCCGAATGTCTCTTACCATACTAACCATAAGGTAGCAATGGTGGTCTCATCTGGCTTGAACTCCCTTGCTCCTGGAAACCTAAAGCTCTCTAACTCTGCCCCGACCTAAACTGAGTACGCCTGTCATATCTAGGCCCTTAAAACTGATATGGAGCACTATTAGCAAACTGAGGCAGACATCTAGGAAATTGCTACCTAGAGCTACCAGTTTATTCTCCTAACGACCCAACTGACCTAGCCTTCTTGGTCAATTCTCTCTCTGTACTTCTATCCTCTTAGAACTGCCGCTTGCGGTCCTTGACGCTTTGAGCATATGCTTGTATTCTAGAAATATCCATATCTCTATTCAGTGAGGCTGCAGTACATTCTCCAATCAGGTATGGATCCAAGCCTGCTAAAAATCGATGAATTCTAGCTCTCATGGTATCCATGATATTTGGATCATATCTATACAGAGAATCAAACTGCAGACTATAGTCCCTTACACTCTTTCCCATCTGCTTGAGGTTTAAAAATTGCTCCACTTTAGCATCTCATACTTCCAATGGAATATAGTGATCCAAGAAGACTTCTGAAAACTCCTTCCACATAGTTGGATGTTCATCTGGTCTTCAAGACCACTCATACCACAAAACAACCACATCACATAACCTGAAAGAGGCCAACTCTACTACATCCATCTCTGAAGCATGCATCACTTGCAATACCCGCAACATTTGATTAGTAAAGTCTTGCGGGTCTGCATTTGGATCAGTCCAAGTTAATACTGGCAGACTCAAGCCGAGAAATTCTCGAGTCCTAGAACTTCTAACACCACCAAAAGACCTAGTGCCTGTAGAAGCCCTTATTTGACGCTACTGGTTATCTATTATCTAAGTTAATAATTGTACGATACTTCCCACTCCTTGGTCAGAAGTTTCGGCTGGAGGAACTGGAGGAACCGGATTCTGTGGGACTCGAGGAACTGTGACCAAAAGAGATGAAGGTACTGCACCTCCTCTAATCTCCTTCTAAGAGGGTGGAACTGGTAATACATGAGAGTGCGACTCTCCCTGAGCTTCATTTCTATCAACTTGGCAGGAAGGGGCATTACTGGTACCTCACCCCTATCAGCACTGGATTGATTACTAGCAGTAGCTCTTGTCATAATTGGAATAATTACTGAAAAGAGAATTAGAGCACGAATTAGACTCATAACCATGTAATTCCACTCTATAGCACCATCTAGGAATTAAATGAACAACAACCATCCCTAAATGCATGGCAACCTCCTATTTATAAGTGTGGTGCATAACACACCCTTAAACAAGACTCTACTAGACATGACTCACATACTCCCTAAGACTAGCCTACTATGTTACAAAGTTTGTCATACCCCTAACTAGGGGGTGTGGCAGGCACCCGGTGCCTAACTGGCCCTAGTGTACCACTCTGATGACCAATCTTCTATATGAGTAGAACTTCCGACCAACAAGTCTGTACTGGATTATATCACAACAATAATACTAAACAGGAGGGATTAACCCAGCCTATATGCACAATAGGACCAACAAGGTCACAACACGGTTCCACAAAAATGACTTAGCCGACAATGCTATATATGAACACTATACATACCAAAATAAGTTTGTGAGTCTCTATGAGTAACTGAACTGACATATGGCTGGGATAGGGCCCCGACCTACCCATATTGTACATAACTTTGCAAAATATACTACATATCTGACCAGGAAGCTCCGGAAAAATGAAGCTTACTTACTAATGGGTGAACTCGATACCTTCTACTATAGTGGCCTAGAAGAGTCTCTATCAGAACCTGCGGCATGAAGAAACAATTCCACTGACAAAAGGGACGTTAGAATAAATTAATATATCGAGTACGTAAAGCATGAATAACATTATGAATCTGTAAACTGTAAGAAAATGCATAAAAGCAATAAAAAGCAATAAGCTGTAAATGAAAGCATAAGCAACTTGGATGGGATATGTGGCGAATAATGAAACTCTGAAAATCAAATACAACCTATCTGGATTACTAAAAAGAGAATTAGAGCACGAATTAGACTCATAACCATGTAATTCCACTCTATAGCACCATCTACGAATTAAAGGAACAACAACCATCCCTAAATGCCTGGCAACCTCCTATTTATAAGTGTGGTGCACAACACACCCTTAAACAAGACTCTACTAGACATGACTCACATACTCCCTAGGACTAACCTACTCTGTTACAAAGTTTATCATACCCCTAACTAGGGGGTGTGGCAGGCACCCGGTGCCTAACTGGCCCGAGTGTACCACTCTGATGACCAGTCTGCTATATGAGTAGAACTTCCGACCAACAAGTCCGTACTGGATTATATCACAACAATAATACTAAATAGGAGGGATTAACCCAGCCTATATACACAATAGGACCAACAAGGTCACAACACGGTTCCACAAAAATGACTTAGCCGACAAGGCTATATATGAACACTATACATACCAAAATAAGTTTGTGAGTCTCTATGAGTAACTGAACTGACATATGGCTGGGATAGGGCCCCGACCTACCCATATTGTACATAACTTTGCAAAATATACTCCATATTTGACCAGGAAGCTCCGGAAAAATGAAGCTTACTTACTAATGGGTGAACTCGATACCTTCTACTATAGTGGACTAGAAGAGTCTCTATCAGAACCTGCGGCATGAAGAAACAGTTCCACCGAAAAAAAGGACGTTAGAATAAATTAATATATCAAGTACGTAAAGCATGAATAACAATATGAATCTGTAAACGGTAAGAAAATGCATAAAAACAATAAAAAGTGATAAGTTGTAAATGAAAGCATAAGCAACGTGGATGGGATATGTGGCGAATAATGAAACTCTGAAAATCAAATACAACCTGTCTGGATAGGCCTTTACTATATAAACTACCTTGGTCTTATATTGTGAGGTATATAATATGTTGTTACTCTTTTATATACTCTAAGGTGTACGTATGGATATGCAATGCAATGTGCACACCAACTTATGTATGTGTCTCTAAACGCGCAACTCGATCTATTATATGTATATATTTCAAAACGTGCAACCCAATCCCATATATGTATTGTTGAAGATGCAACCCGATCTAATATATGTATATATTATGGAACATGCAACCTGATCCAATATATTATCATGATTGTATGCATGATATCAAATGCCAATGAAAAATATATCAATACCAATTGGAATCGGGGGTGTGGACAACAGATTGTGATGACACTGGCTCTTTGGTCTCTTTTGAAGCTCATAAACCTTTTGACTTTGCCTTGACACAACTCTGGGTCGAGTCGATGCTTAGCTCTTTAGAATGCGTCATTATGAAGTCTTATGATAAGACAAACCAGTAACCAACAATGATGATTATGAGAATGAGAATAATCAATGAATACTACTTGACAAGATATTTCAATATACAATAGGACAAAGCCTTTGGCATTTCTTTTCGAAAATGATAACTCTTTGGATTTCATGCTTTTGAATGAAAGGGATAGCCTCATATACCTTATCCACGAAGCTACAAGTCGTTGTATAAGCCCTCGTATCCCTTATGGATGCTATCTATAAAAAATAAAAGGTCAATAGTATAATCGAATCCATATTCAATAAAGAAACTCCATTTAGGCATCTTATCAACAACTTTAAGCATATAGGTTCTTAGACCTCCTAGCAAGGGATATTTGGGTAATTTGATCCCACAATTATCCGAAATGTTCTTTCTTATTTTTAAAAACCAGTCACTGATTTACTAATCAATTCCAATTCATATCTCCAACAAAATAAAGCACAAGTCATATTACAATGATTTTATAGGTTTATGAGTTTCGATTGCGAAAATCCTTCCATAACCAATTCCAAACTATCAATTAATCACAAATATAGGTAAAGGAGGTTAAATCTTAACTTTACGCAGCAAAACCCTCTTAAAACAACATGTTATCCCACCACCAAGGGTTTCCAAAATCGATTCAATACGAAGAAGATTATTCTTATGATTACCATGGGATTTATCACATTAATCTTACATATTTCAGCTTTGATTTGATATAGGGATGACTATGAATCACAACAACTTTCAGGTGGGCACCCCAAACATGCACTTAGCCGGGTTTAACTTCAGGGTGAACTTCCAGAGTTGGTCAAGGAACTTTTGCAAATGCATGATACGATCATCACTTTCCCTTGACTTGATTATGATTTCATATACGTAAACCTCTATCTCTTTGTGCATCATGTCATGGAAAATGGTGGTCATTTTTCTCATGTACATTACACCGGTGTTCTTGAGGTCAAACATCATAACACGGTAATCGTATACTCTTTATGGAGTGATGAAGGCTGTCTTTTATGCATATTTGTTGCTCATCAGGATCTGATGGTAACTAGTGAAGCTATCCACGAATGACTATAGCTCGTGCTTCGCAAAGTTATCGATGAGTATGTGGATGTTCAGAAGTGGAAAATTGTCTTTTGGACTACCTCTTTTGAGGTCAGAGTAGTCCACACAAAGTCGATTCTTTGCATCTTTCTTTGTCACAAGCACAATGTTAGCCAACCATGTCAAACACGGAGTTACTTCCATTACAACATACTTGATCTGCTTCTCGACATCATTTTTGATTCGGATACTCAAATCTAGATTGAACAATTGGATTTTATACTTAACTAGGGTGAAACCTTTATTGATGGGTAGATTGTGGGCCATTATATCTGTGTCACACCCAACCTTGAGGGGTGTGGCTGACACCCAGTGCCCTAGGGCGAGCTTACCAATCATGATACATGTAATATACTCAACAAGACATGGGCCGACAAGGCCTCTGACGAATCACTATCTGATCATAAGACACAACCACCTGCACACAGAAAAGGCCCAACATACATATATATACACAATAAGGACAATATAAACATAACTGGTCTACTAAGAAAGTTTATAAGGCCACATACGATTACTATATGCAAAAGGATAGTCTACTAGCCTCTAAGGAGTATACCATAACATCTGGTCAGGACAGGGCCCCATCATACCCAATAATGTACATAAATGCAATAACCATATCTAACAAGACACTGGACAACTCTGGAAGAAAAGAGCATGACAACCCTCAACTGAATCGAGTCTCCTACTACACAGTATCATCTGAACCTCTATCTGTACCTACGGGCATAAAACGTAGTTTCCCCGAAAGGGACATCAGTACGAAAGATGTACTGAATATGTAAAGCATGTAGCATATAAATAAAGCGTGAAATATGAAGGAAGAGTATATAAGTCAACTTGAAACTCATAAACAACCTCTGAGGGCATACACTGTCATAATCATGGATAAATATGCATGTCTTTAAGAGAAATCAAGCCACTCATCGGGGTCATATATATATATATATTATAGTACCAAACAACTTTGTGTGGCAAATCATGTCATATCATATGATGAAATCAAGTCGAAAAGTGGTCCTGGCACGGAACAATAAGAGTTGTGAACTATGATAATGTGAAACAAAGGTATCCATAATCTCAAATGTTAGGAATATAGTTCTCTTTGGAGGGACGATACTACAGTTACATGTATTCATAGATCATGCCACAAAAGAGAAAGAATGAGCCTTACATACTTTGTTGATGGGCGATACCACTCTGAGGATTACGCGCTTGCTCTATAATTGTCGACCTAAGCAATAAGGAAAATCCATATAAAAATCCATTCAAGAGTTTCAAGAACTTATCGTTGTGACATTTTGCCGAACACTTAGCGTGAATACTTTACTCCATCGTATTACTATGGAAACTTAAGTTATCTTCACCTCTTGTACAATAATAACCATACTATCAAGGTTACCACAACCATACTCCATGAAATCTAACCATAGTTATCTTAGAAATCTCATCAAACTACCCTAGAGTTTATCTCCATCTATCCATGTTTTACTTTGTCCAAAAGATTACTTTAAGATAAGAACGACCTAAGAACATGAGGGGGTAGCAACAACCTTACCTTAACTCAGCCAAGAATCCTCCTAGAACAAGCTTCAATTCAATCTCCAAGAAGTCCACAACCTTGCCAAGCCAACTAGAGATGATTCCAAAGTGTTCTTTATATTTAAGGAAGAAATCACCTTAGATATATTTAGGGTTGTTATTAAATGGTGGGGAGGGTTTTAGGGAATGTTTGAGAGTGTCTTAGAGCTCAAGGGGTCGAAGTTGTGAAATAAAAATGAGCTAGCCGACTTTGAACTTAAATAGCCAACCCAACCGCCTCAGATATGCCGTCCCATATGTGACACATATGCTATATGCGGCTGTATATTAGGTGGAGGAAAAGTAGCCTTGATCCGTGGCCTCGTCCGAGTGGCAGAATGGGTTCTGTGGGGGCAAAACTCTTAGCGGATCCTCCTATATTTGTCAAATTTCATCGAGATGTAGTTCCTTTGATCCCAATGAATTATAACCATCAATAGAGATTCTTAACATCCATTTATGTCGTAAGTGACCCTCAGAATAGGGCTCAAATCATCAGAGCTTAAATCGATTCGACTAGGATATTGAATGTGCACGAAATGACGAACATAACTTGGAATCCTTTAGGTATGCTTCTAGCTTTGGCCCAAGGCTTTCCTTATCCTTTTTATATACATTATGCTATTTTCATATTACATTAGCTTGACACAACGTGCTCAATATAAGGATTTCAAGCACTAGAGCTGAACGACTCTTTAAACTCTTATGACTTCTTCGAGTTTCAACTCAACCATTCCTTAATCTTTTCAATGGAACCCTCTTCCTTGTCTTTGGCTTCAACTTAAGATATATGCGATATGCAAATTTACGGGGTGTAACATCCTTCCCCCTTTAAGAATATTCGTTGCCGAATAGTAGGGCATCATTACTTGAGCATAGTGACTCTTATATTCTTCAGCAACTTTGGCAGAGTTCTTTTGTTCATAGGACTATCTACCTATCGTTCAATCAGATTCCTTAACTATCACCTCATAGGGTTACATAAACACAACGCTTTCAGTGCATTATTGACCCTACACGGTCGTACATCTCCTTTAACTGAACCATTGAATCCTTATCTGAACTATGTCTTCCATTCCTTTTATCACATACTAGGATTTATGTGTCAGAGGTTCATAGGTATAGAGCATAAGTAAGATTATAATGAGAGGTTGTTATAAAATAATTGTCAAAAGTCAAGGGGTTTGAAAATTATAGGGTTGTTCAAGTTCATTTATTCTATTATTTCCTCTCATCTATTTGATACATTCTTGTACGCTCTTTTCTTATTACGCTTATATTTATCAACAACTTGCTGGTCTTGGAATTCTTCCCCTTCAGTGTCACACCCCAAATTAGGGGTGTGGCCGGCAACCGGTGCCCTGCTGGCTTGAGCGTACCACTCTGATGACCAGTCTCTTGTATGAGTATAACTTTTGGCCGACAAGGCCGTACTGGAATAAATAATAACAACAACACTGAACAAGGGGGATTAACCCATCATATGTACACAACAAGGCTGACAAGGTCACAACATGGTTCAACCATAGACAACTTAGCAAACAAGGCTATATATCAACACTATACATACCAAAACAAGTCATTGAGCCTCTACGAGTAACTGAACTAACATATGGTCAGGACAAGGTCCCGACCTACTAATATTGTACATAACCCTCCAAATCATACTCCATGTCTGACCATGAAGCTCCAAGAAAAGTCTAAGCTTACTTACTGATGACTGAACTCGACAACTCCTACTGTGGTGGCCTAGCAGAGTCTCTATCAGAACCTGCAGCATGAACACAAAGTGCCCCCGGTAAAAGAGATGTTTGTACGAAATAATGTATCGAGTATGTAAAGCATGAATAACAATATGAATATGTAAATAAATACATAAAAGCAATAAAAATGATAAGCTATAAATGAAAGCATAAATTTGAAAAAAAGCGATAAGCGATAAACTGTTTATGAAGACTTATGATAAGATAAACCAGTAACTAACAACGATGATTATGAGAATAATCAATGCATAATTCCTGACAAGAGATTTCAATAAACAATAGGACAAAGCCTTTGGCATTTTTTTTCAAAAAAGATAACTCTTTGGATTTCATGATTTTGAAAGAAAGGGATAGCCTCACATACCTCATCCACGAAGCTACTAGTCGTTCTATAAGCCCTCATATCCCTTATGGATGCTATCTATAACAAACAAAGGTTCAATATTATAATTGAATCCATATTCAATAAAGAAACTCCATTTAGGCATCTTATCGACAACTTTAAGCATATAGGTTCTAAGACCTCCTAATAAGGGATATTTGGGTAATTTGATCCCACAATTATCCAAAACGTTCTTTCTTATTTTTTCAACACCCGTCATCGGTTTACTAATCAATTCCAATTCATATCTCAAAGAAAATAGCCCACAAGTCACATTACAATGATTTCATAGGTTTACGAGTTTCGATTGCCAAAATCCTTCTATAAAAGATTCCAAACCATCAATTAATCACAAATATAGGTAAAGGAGGTTAAATCTTACCTTTACACAGGAAAACCCTCTTAAACAGTATGTTATCCCACCACCAAGGGTTTCCAAAATCGATTCAATACGAAGAAGATGATTCTTATGATTACCATGGGATTTATCACGTTAATCTTGCGTATTTCAGCTTTGATTTGATATAAGGATGACATGATATGATGGAGAGGGTTTATATAGAGTTTAGGATCTGATTTCTTGGGGAAATGAGTCCCAAATCGACATAACATGTATTTAAGCCCGACAAAAATTTCCACCACCGCAAAAGGATGGTCAGATTAATGGTCCGTCAAACCAGATCCTGAAATCTAAAAGATGTACTAAAATTGATGGTTCATATTGGACTTTGATGGTCCGACAATCTCTTTGATGGTCTGTCAACCCTGCTGTCAAAATAACCAGTTTTCCGATTTCATCAAAACGTATTTCCTTTGATCCGTTTAAATTCCATACACTCCGGCACTTCCAGAAACAATCTATAAACCTTTATTACCCTTCAGTGAGGTCGTATCTCTTCCCAGGACCTCAGTATCCATCGACGACACAACGGAACACAAACTACAGGGTGTAACATTCAGTAAATTTCTTTTCACCTTTACATTTCCATCATAGTGACATTTGAAGTGAATATCCAATAGACATCTATGGTTTGAAATATACTATATTTTCCTGTCACTGCATTTCTCGGCTGGTTTTGAGGCTTACGACCGCAAATGTTTCAGATGAAATCTTCCTTTCTTATAAAGTTATATCCTATTCCTACAACCAATTCTCTTAAGACACCCCTGCATTTATCCGAACGTTTTCTCATAATTTACTACATCAAATTCAACACTTGCTATTTCGGGTCTCTTCCTTTGTTGTTATTTGATAAGAATGCTTCTCCTTTTTTCGTACATAATACCTTATTCATCGACCTAGTAGTATTTCGCATTATGGTTATCGTTGATGATTTTAAATTCCTTCCAACTCCCATACCCTCACTTAATACATGTGTCCGATGGTCTGAATCCTGGTTTTTGTTGGTTGACCTCTTAAGACGGGGGTGGGGTAAATTCTGGACATCCAAAGTCCTTTCCGTACTAGCTTCTCAAATGGTAGTTTACTATAGAAAGAGCACTGGTATAATGGCTTAAAATAATTCTGGAAAACATACAATCTTCTTAATATAAATTGTTGGCTAATCTTTGACCTTATAAGTGGTCCTGATTATTGCGATGCAAATTGTAGAGCCATTTGTGTATCGGTCTCCCAGATCAGAATGGTTTACAATGATAATGGAATGAACTTTAGCAATTTCCATGCCACCCAATAATCCTTAATTAAATACTTCCTACTTTGGGTGCGTATTCTCTTACGTGTCAACAATAAATCTTTGAATTTTGTATGGTTTTCATTATTACCTTAACTTCATATCATGCTATATCCCCGTAGATTCTTGACGTGTTTTCAGCTCTCAATATGAGATACGATTCTTCCACATTTTGCTTCAGGGAATTATAATCACTTGGCTTCTATTTTTGCCAGCTACTTGTTACCTTACTCCTTCATTTAGTCTTCATATTCCTCCCCTAAATGACGGTACTCGACCATATTATTAACTACGTCCTTACCTATTATGTCGTAGCCTCTTATCTCTTATAACTTTTCCAATTTGGATATTCTAAAAGAAATGCTATGCAATCCAAGAAAGGCCCATCATCCTTTAGTTGTACTCCATATTTGCTCAAGTATCCTTTCTCGATGTGTATCATTTTTGTACTATTCACCTTACTTTCCCTCACTCTTACATACTGGAGACAAACCATCCTCTCACCTTCGACATCTTTTCCCTTGGTTAGTCATACCTCTTAGGCATCCATTATTTTTACTTATTCCGGACTTGTGGCAACTTCAAAATTTGTGACTCGCCATACTCGACTATTCTTTTGTTGGGTATGTCATATACACCTTATCCAAAGGAAAACCTTTGACATAATTGTACTGTTCTTCAGTATTGTTCATGCGAAGGGTCGTCCTACTATTTTCTCATTGAAGGATCCATTTCTGCAAGGCGTCGATATGTCGGATTCACCACTACCACCTTACTTGAGTTAATACTTTCCTCTTTACATCTTAGCTTCAGTTCCTTTTGCAACCTATTTCTTTAGACCTCATATTAAAAATCATCATACAACTCGTGGAGTTTCTTGTCAATGTGATAAATCCAAAATTTACCAGTATTTACTTACTTTATCCTCACTTCATCATCCCTGCTCTTTAACCCTTTTCATTAATGTTTACTTTGGCCTTTTGAGGTGATTATTTTGTCCTTCCGCTATATTCCCACATCCGTCCTTAATTGTCATTTCCTTCACTTACTTGCCCTCCATTGTCTTGCTGGTATTCAGGACAAAACTAGTGTTTGACATATCCAAGTTCAAATCTTGTTTTCAATTTACTACTTACTATTACTCAGGCTTCCCCTCTTAAAGGGTATTAATTCTCCTCTTAAACCACTACTCGATCATTTAATCTTTACATATCTGACTTAAATTTCATTACAGACACCCCTTAATTTGATGTATCCCTTGTACTTATCGCTCCCGTGCATCGGGGTTCTATCCCTTTGGCTTGGAGGGTCTACATATCATTTATTTACCATGGTCGTCATCTTCAAGGTGTTCATACTATTATGGATTCCCTTTTAGTCTCATCATTGGTATCCTTACCATTTAAATTTATTTTCGCTCGTCTGCCCCTACGAGGAATCCCTGTAACCTCAGTATCCTAGCATAAAATTCCACTTGCACTTGACGAACATCCTCCTACTACTTGCAGTCATTCCTTTGTTATATCGTGATCTTTATCGCAAACCGTAACTAACTGGGTGTTCTTACTCGATCGGCTCGTAGAATCACACCACAGAACTTGAAGTCCTCATCACCCATCATTGGGAATCTATAATCCTTCACTGCCACCCATGCATGTTGTTCACAATAGAAGGGGTATGATCTTCTTCTTCAATCAATGAAACTTATCTTGTTTCTAGTCCTCATATATTGTCCGGTCCTTATGAGGGGGGGGGGGGGGTTGGAGTCACTGGTTTGGACATGACACTCTGCGCCCCATACCTTTAACTATATTCTAGAGCGAAACTTCATGTAATTGGATTTTGAAAATCTATTCCCTTATCATTCTCCAGGGGTCCCTCTCATTCCTCGGGCCTGGGGTTACTATTTAAATCATGCATTTATAGCAAATTCTCACATTCAAAAGGACATTAATCACTAAGGAATGAGAAAGGTTCTCATGAAATTCCAACATTTCCAACGATCCTCTTTGTTTTATAATGTCTTTCGACCTTATATCAGCTTGCTATTTCTTACCCAAACCTGGGACTTTCATACAATCATCGGGTGATATATTAATGCAAATTCATAGTTTATCTAGTAATCATTTGGAAACATGCCACACATTCTAGTACTAGGTTGGTTTGGGTGCTCCATATCCTCCTAAATACAATACACGTATGAGATTTTAACTATCCATTGGACTAGAAACTTCCTTTTCAGCTGATATCATTACATCCACAACTCTTTCTTATCAGAATGTCTTACTTCACAGAAAATTCGGGAAATCGACTCATAAATGGTGCCACTCTTCTAGGGTATTAAACAAGTCGATTTGCGCATGTAGAAAGTAGCTAGATAAATAAGAAAAATTGGTAGCATACTACGCTCGTCTGCCCTCCTCGGGTAGCATCAGAACTCGAGGCTACATCATCGTTCTCCTGTTTCCTGATGTAAGCTAATCCAAGACACTCTCGTATCATGTGTCCTCGATCACCATACCAGTAACAACCCCCTATATCCTTGCTATAAAGCCCAACATGCATCAGTCCATATATCCTACAACATGGCCTAGACGACCCGACTTGATCTGAACCACTCCTATTCTGATATTGAGGGTTGTGACCCCTGCCTCTGCCTTACCTGAGAAGTTTGATCATACCTGATCTATCACCCACATCTATCATACTCATCATGCACTCGAAATCATTCCTTGTTCTTCCTTCCTCGATAATCACCAACCACTCTAACTCTCTTAGTCTTTTCCCTTGCTCCAACTGAGTCTCTCCTATCAAACATTAACTATCCTTGGAAAAATAGGCTCCCTGGGCTAAGAACTCCCTAACCCTTCCAGGGTCTATCACTGTCAATCGTACCATGGTGGTATCGTGCCAGAGAGGCAACCAGTTAGGTCCATACCTAGATTACCCTCTAAACATCTTCATTAGATGGTGCTGGGGGCTATATCTGAAGGTATATCTGACGGTGATGTGGTCTCCTTCGGTGCCCCTGATCGTATCTAGGTTAAAGACGGATGGGGAGGTAACCCACTTGTATCCTCTGACGGATCGATCTCGATAGAAAGTGTATCTCTTAAAGAGGACATAGCTGAAATCATAAACATGACAAAATTAAGAAGAAGATACTTACAGCTCGACTCTAATGCACGATCTAGATTAAGAAATAAGGAAATTATCCTAAATATCTTGTAGCCTCCTATTTGTAAGTGTGATGTGTAACACACCCATAAGCAAGACACTACTAGACACGGCTTGTAGACATCCCTAGGACTGACCTGCTATAATATCAAGTTTTTCACACCTGAACCTTGGGGTGGGGTAGGGGGTGGGGGTAGCTATCACCCGATTCCCTTATGTCCGTGTGTACCAATCTTGATACTTGTAATATACTCAACAAGACATAGGCTGACAAGGCCTCTAACGAATGACTACCTGATCAAAAGACATAACCACTTGCACACAGAGAAGGCCCAATATACATATATATAGAACAAGGACAACAAGGCTGATATAAACGTAATGGGTCCACTAAGATAGCCAGCAAGGCCACACAAGACTACTATATGCAAGACGACTATATACAAGCCTCTAGGGAGTATATCATAACATCTAGTCTGGACAGGGCCCCACCATACCCAACTATGTACATATATGCAACAACCATACCTAACACCACACTGGACAACTCCAAAAGAAACGAGCATGACAACCCTTAGCTAAATCGAATCTCCTACTATGCGGTGTCGTCTGAACCTCTATTTGTACCTGTGGGCATGAAACACAGTGTCCCTGGAAAGGGACATCAATATGAAAGATGACTGAATATGTAACATAGGTAACATATAAATAAAGGAGGAAATACGAAGAAAGAGTATAGAAGTCAATCTGAAACTCATAAACAGCTTTTGAGGGCTTACACTATCACAATCATGGATAAATATGTATGTATTTAAGAGAAATCAAGCCACTCATTGGGGCCATATATATATATATATATATATATATATATATATATATATATATATATATATATATATATATATATATATATATATGTATACATGTATGTAGTACCAAGCAACTCTGTGGGTCAAATCATGTCATATCATATCGTACCTAGCCTCGTAGAGGACTCGGTCATACTCGGCCTTAACAAGACTAGGTAATGTCAAAACCAGCTGCAGTAGTGTGCACATGTAAGCTCTATACCTGAAAGACTATAGCACATCTCGGTAAGAAAATAGATACATATATATAAGTGTAATGGAAGTAATGACTCTAAAGGGCCTTATGGACTTGATCGGAGTGGCTCGAAGTTGTTACCCTTAGATTATCGCTATATAACTGTGTCTTTATCAAGTGTTCGATAGTCATTCCACAAGATAATGTGAAACAAAGGTATCCATAATCTCAAATGTTAGGAATAGAGTTCTCTTTGGAGTGACGATACTATGGTTACGTTTATTCATAGATCATGCCACAAGATATAAAGAATGAGCCTTACATACCTTGTTGATAAGCGATACCACTCTGAGGATTCCTCACCTGGTCTACAATTGTCGACCTAAGCAATAAGGAAAATCCATATCAAAATCAATTCAAGAGATTCAAGAACTTATCATTGTGATATTTTGTCGAACACTTAGCGTGCATAGTTTACTCCTTCGTATTACTATGGAAACATAAGCTATCTTCACCTCTTGTACAATAATAACCATACTATCAGGCTCACCACAACCATACTCCATGAAATCTAACCATAGTTATCTTAGAAATCTCATCAAACTACCCAACAACCATCACACCAACTACCATGCTTAACCATAAAGTTTATCTCCATCTATCCATGTTTTACTTTTCCAAAAATATTACTTTAATCAAAGAGAGACCAAATAACATGATGGGTATAAAGAATATTACCTTAACTCAACCAATAATCCTCCTACAACAAGCTTCAATTCAATCTCCAAGATGTCCACAACCTTGCCAATACAACTAGAGATGATTCCAAGTGGTTCTTGATCTTTGGAGGAACAAATCACCTAACATCTATTTAGGGTTGTTCTTAAATTGTGGGGAGGGTTTTGGGGAATGTTTGAGAGTGCCTTAGAGTTCAAGGGGTTGAATTTTTTAAATAAAAATGAGCTGGCTGACTTTGGAGTTAAATAGCCAACCCAACCGCCTCACATATGCTACCTCATATGCGGTGCATATTCCACCACATATGGTGGAAGTGAGGTAGAGTAAAATTAGCTTTGATCCGTGGCCTCGTCCGCAAAGAGGAATGGGTTCCGTGGGGAGAACCTCTTAGCGTATCATCCTATCCTCGTCAAATTTTATCAAGATATAGTTCCTTTGATCCCAATAACTTATAACCATCCATAGAGATTCTGCACATCCATTTATGTTGTAAGTGACCCTCGAAATAGGGCTCGAGTCTTGAAGCTTGAATCGATTCGACTAGGATATTGAATGTGAACGAAACGACGAACATAACTTGGAATCCTTTAGGTATGCTTCTAGCTTTGGACCAAGGCTTTCCTTATCCTTTTTATAGATATTATGCTATTTCATCTTACGTTGGCTAGACATGACATACTTAACGTAAGGATTGTAAGCACGAAGAGCTTAACAGCTCTTTAAACTCTTACAACTTTTTCGAGTTTCAACTCGACCATTCCTTAATCTTCTCAATGGAACCCTTTTCCTTGTCTTAGGCTTTCTATCTTAAGGTATATTCGATATGCAAATTTACGGGGTGTAACAATCTGTGCTTATCCTAGTATTGGGTACTTCTAAATGCGTACTTATCTTAGTTTCTTTGACTGTTTTTTCTTTCATCCCCAAGGTTGAGTACTTCGGTCTCATCCAAGTTAGGTTTTTGCCTATTTTCATACTGCTCTACCTCCTCGATAAGATCCTCTGGTAACATGGTTTTATCATCTTATTCATCATATTCCCTTTCTTCTGTGTCACTCGAGTAACTCATCCCACGACATGTAATGACATTATGAGTTATTTTAATATTATTACTGAAAAATAAGTCAAAGCACGATTAGTGTATAAAAATATATAAATAAACGATAAAACTATTTTTCATGTAAATCGAGGCTTTCATTAATTTGAATAAAGAGGTACAAACCTTGGTCCTAACTCGGATCAATATCGAGTCATTTTCATTTTTTAAAAACATCACGAGGGAAATAAAATATGCAAATGGTGAACATTCGTGCCTCATCCAACTTGCATGGATTTTTATTGAAAGCAAATTAAATTAATCATCCCTACCGAGGAACCAAGAGTGGGGTAGAGGTCCAATATGATAGTTGCTCGCTCAGATCAACATCATATATTATGGGCACTTCATTGCACGTTTCTAGTATCATGTCGCATTCTTCCTCTTATAACAACATCTTTAACCCTTCTTCTGCATCTTTGTCATTATGTATCAACATTCATACTGGAAACGGTTGGTACAAATTTAGAATTGGCTTGCGTAACTTTGGAGGACCCCTCTTCTTCTGGTCCACTTTGGAGGCTTCTTCAGAGTCGGGAACATATCCGAGGTCAAAACGGATACCATTTTCCAGAGTAGATATCGATTCCGTTATACTTTACAGATCTTGGCCTAAACCATTACTGAGTTCAAACCAACTCTGGAGCATGGTAGATGCAATTATCTTGTAAATTAGCGGTATTGGAGTTTGCTTGTCATCTCTTTTGTAGGTGGTTCCCACTAGTTCTACCAAATGGAAATCCGTATCCTTGGGGACTTTCTCGATCACTAGTGCAAAATTGTTAGGGTAGTTATGGATGCTACCTTCTTCGTGAATTGTGACTTCATGATTCTCCTACACAGACTTCAAAGACTAGTACAGGGAAGATTGTACCGCTCTAGTCATATTGATCCAATGTTTTTCCAATAGCAAATTATAGTTAGAGGTGATTGCAATGACTTGAAATTCTGTAGTGTATTCAGCGGGCTCCATTTGGTTATTGAGGTCCACTTCTCCAACAAGGTCACATTGAGTGTCCTCGGCCCTCTATCTACTTGCGTACTCGCGGTAGTTATCAGTGGATTTCTATTTGATCTTTTCCAACTAGTATCAGTCTGGCACAGCTCCACATTAAATTGGAATCTCTCCATGAAGTCTTCCGCCATGTCTTTCCAGGTAGCCCAACGGTGTATAACTTATGCGGTGAACCATTTGGAAGCTTCTCCAATCAGGCTTCGTCTGAATAACCTCATGATAAGAGCTTGATTTTTTCTTACTCTAACTAGCTGGTCGCAATAAGGTTGAGACAGGGCCTCGTCATACCAATACCATATATACAAAATCATAACGACTCAAGAAGCCACTCCGGAACAACTGGAGTGCACCAACACCACTGCTGAGCTGAGTAGCCTACTAAGGAGGGTCGTCAATCTATCTAAATGAACCTACAAAAATGAAATGTAGTGCCCCCAGCAAAAAGTACATCAATACGAATAATGTAACGAGTATGTAAGGAAGATAAAGCCTAAACAAAGACATGAATATATGTAAGAGTCAATGAGGGTCAACCTGAAACTCTGAATTGCCACTGTGGGCGTATGAAATTCATGATAATATTAATATACATAAATATACATATCAAGACGCTTTGTGGGGCCATATCATATTGTATCAAGCCGCTCTATGGGGCCATATCATATCGTATCAAGTCACTCTGTTGGGCTAAACACTATCATCATAACTAACTGATCAGCGGTGCTATACATACATATATTTATACACACACACACACACACACACACACACACACACACACATATATATATATATATATATATATACATGTGTATATATATATATATATATATCATAAAGAACATTCTCAGCTCATCGGAGTGGAAGGTCGTTACACCTCCGAATATCATTTTGTAGCTATCAAGCCATCATATGTTTCAGTAACAAAAGGAATAATGTACGAAACAAAGAAGAGGAACTCGTATGACATGAAATAATTTCCAACAAGGAACAAACAAGATTCCATAGAATAAACAACAAGAACATTTCAACGCTGAAGAGTAGAGTCATTATGGCAGGATGTTCGTTTCCGTTAGATTCATGCCAAAAAGAAAAGAAGGGAGAGCCTTAACATACCTCTCGTCATTCAACTGAAACAATCCACCACGTACTTTAGTCTTTACAATACTTCAATCTATAACAAAGGATAATAACGCGAATGTCAAACCAAAGGATAACTAGAACTCGATATAATGAGCAACGAGCCCAACTCTTAAATAGTATTTTATCCTTCTTCCATATTTCTAATTCTTTCCATAACTTATCTCATCAACATCTTACATATTCTAAATGATTCCCATAATTTTCCAGCCACTACGACATCATGAATATGCTTAAAACAGTCCACACGACAACCACAACAACATATACGATTTTTCTGACATAACTTCCATATTTTACTTTTAAGAACTTGGATACAACTTGAATACATTAAAGCACAACATAAAAAAATATTCAAGCTATTCTTCATAGTTTCTTCACACAAGATAGCTCAATAACAACCCCAAACATTTCAATACACAACAACCTTACAATAACGATTTTTGACCTTTACTTCAGGCGTTTTCAATCATACAAGCCTTCTACTACTTCTACAAGCTCAAATACATGTTAAAGAAGAAAAACCTTATCTTGTGTAGAGAGAAAACCTCCTTAACCAATTCTTTATTCAACTTGAAGGAGATCTTAATCCAACAACAAGATAAAGGAGACAAGTTATGTGGTCTTTATGATCTTCTATGGTTTAAAGCACCTTGCAAACTTGTGGACTCCTTCCTAGATGATGGTTTAGATAGATCCTAGGGGTGTTCTATATCTGTAACAAATGAAAAATGAGACCCTAAGTCATTCCACCGAATTATATATATTTTAAGAAAATCCACATCCTTAAGTGGGTCCCAAATGGGCTGCCTGTGTAGTGTCGTAAAAATGTGAATATCTCTCTACTCTGACGTCGTATACATAAACAGTTTAATGCACTAAAAGCTAGACTCGTAGAACTTCAATTTGGTGGGTGTATCACCTCTTAAATCCAAGTAAATTTAGAGAAAACCTCAAAGACATATGACCGAAATTTTAGCGAACTTATGAACATTACTTGCAGTGACTTTTGCCAACTTTTGTTTTAAAACTTGCTTCACTTCAAATCTTATCATAAGACTATTGTACGATCCAAATAGCTCATAACAAGACCTTCTTATCATATTATGCACTCCTAGTTTGACCCAAAAAGTATGGGCTATTACAATCCATTTTCCTTTGCGAACTTTAGTAAAAAGTATTTTCTTTGATTTGTTTAGACTCAACCTCCCATGACATTTACTTACCACTTGTTTAATACATTTACTATCCATGTAAGGGATATTAATCCATCATGATTCTCGTTACTTTACTTGCAACGCACACTAGCGTGAAAATACGGGATGTAACAACACCTTTATCGGATATGATAGATATTGGAACTCCATGAAGACGTACTATCTCATTTATATACAATCTAGCATAATATTCAGTAGTGTAAGTAGTGTTAACTAGGAGAAAATAAGACGACTTTATAAACATGTTAACAATAACCCATGTAGAATCATACTTCCACTGAGAATAGGGAAAACCTGTAATGAAATATATGTTAATCATCTCCTATTTCCATGTTGGAATCTCTATATTCCGAATCAATCTCCAAGCTTCTGATTCTCAATTGTAACCTGTTGGCAATTCGGAAATTGAACCACAAACTCTGCAATATTCTTCTTCATGTCGTTCCATCAATTGACCTCCTTGAGGTCATGATACATATTTGTTGAACCAGATGAATGGAATATTGTGACTAGTGAATCTCTGTTATAATTTCCTCTTAGAGATCCCCTACATCTGGCACATATAGATGGCCTCAGTACCTATGAACTCCATCTTCCCCAAGCTCTAATATCGGCTTCTTCTGCTGCGGGATTCCTTCCCTCATTCTTACTAATTCACGATCCTTAAATTGTCATTATTTCACCTTCGATATCAAAGATAATTTTGTAATATTCTGAACGCTAATACGTCTATGACGTGAAACAAGGAGTCGTACTCTCAAACTGGCCAACGGGAGCTCAAATCTCTAATCATCATCTTATCGGTATCTATATGACTCAGACTACCTATAGACTTATGACTCGAAGCATCAACTACCACATTAGTTTTGCCAAGATGGTACATAATTTTGACATCATAGTCTTTCATCAATTTGAGCTATCTTTTTTGCCTCATTCGGCTCATTTTATCTGAAGATATACTGAAGGCTCTTACGATCAGTAAATATGTCAACATAAAATCCACCCAAGTAATGACGCCATAACTTCAGGGGAAATAGCACAACTGCTAACTCAAGATCATGGGTTGGGTAATTCTTCTCGTGCTTCCTCAATTGCCTCAAAGCATATGCAATAACCTTGTCATGATATATCAAAACACATCCTAAACCAACCCTCAAAGCATCATAATAGACAATATACCCTTCTGAACTTTCTGGGAGTTCAATATGGGTATTGACGTAAGCTTATCTTTCAACTCCATAAAACTTCACTCGCACGCATCTGACCACTAAAACTTGGATGCCTTGTGAGCTAGATTTTTCAATGAGTAAAAAATCAAATAGAAGCCCTCTACAAACCTATGATAATATTCTGCTAAGCCCAAGAAACTATGAACCTCTATAGGAGTGTGGGCCTCGACCAATTCTTCACAACTTTAATCTTTTGGATATCCACTTTGGACTCTCATCTAAAACTACATGACTAAGAAATGCTACTGAGTTCACCCAAAACTGACACTTGGAGAACTTTGCATATAACTTATGGTCTTCGAGCATCTGTAACACCCCTCACAAATGATTTGCATGCCCCACTTTATACTGTGAGTATACCAGAATATCATCTATAAACATAATCATGAATATATCTAATAACGGGTCGAAGATCCAATTCATCAAGTATATAAAGTCACTGGTGCATTAGTAAGGCTTAACTAGGCAAAAATTATTATTTGTTTCCTCTACAGATAAACCTTTCTTCCAAGTCACATCACGTGATCTCAAAATGGCGGTACCTAGTCTTGAAAGTTGTCTTTGGAATATCATTGTCCTTAACTCTTAACTGGATAACCCGATATAAGATCAATCTTTGAGAAATATCTAGACCTTGTAACTGATCAAACAAATCTTCGATCCTCAGGAGTAGGTACTTATTTTTAATATTAACCATATTCAATTGACAATAATTAATACACATCCTCAATAAACCATCTTTCATACGAACTAACAAACTCCTCCAACTAACAAAGTCCTTCTTCACCTTTAGTATTTTTCAAGTGCACCCCACGGAGAAGTACTGGGCCTAATAAAGTCCTTCTCCAATAAGTCTTTCAATTGTTCCTTCAATTCTTTCAATTCAGTAGGAGTCATTATGTAAGGAGGGATAGATATTGGTTGAATACCCTAGAGCACATCAATAAAAAAATTGTCACACCCCGGAGTTTGGTACGCGGATGTGAACATAGTTAGAAAGTTTGAGCTGGTGATTCAAGATTATTTTCGAGGGTCCCTTACGTCTTAGATTGATGTTATAAAGGTGTACAGAAGGTTGGAGAAAATTAGGATTGGAGGAACTATCCCTCGATGAAGTTACAGTGATACGCTAGGCATTTTGCATTGCAGATGTGATTTGCCTCGCTAATTGGGGTGCATAAAGGAAGCTAGAAGTTAAGGAAATTCTGGGAAGAGATGCGGATGCATATGGGCCGGCATATGTCCATATGCGACCACATATGGTCTCGCATCTCTGAGATGGTTGGGCAGTACAACACTTATTTAAAGCGGTGGAAGCCTCGTTTCTCATTCTTTTTTTACCAAAACGAGTCACCTTACTCCCCAAGAGTTCCCCTACCCTATCTTAAAGATCCAATAGTTATCCCAAAGAAAATCAACTCAAGTTTAGCATGAAGGTAATGGAAACTACAAGAGGAAGCTTATGTGGTGTTCATATGAAGTTAAGGGTTTTTATTAACCATGTGGAGCTTGGAGTTCAAGTTAAATTTTATTTACAAGGTAAGTTTAACCTCTCATTTACTATGCTCAAGTTGGTCTTGGTGTTTAATGAGTTGGAGAAGTGAAGAACTATAAGAAAGATGTAAGAAGATGGCTTAGAAAAGTATTATTGTTTTGTTGAGTTGTTGGAAGTGTATCTATATTTTCTTGTGGCTGGAAATTGTTATTAATAGCATGATTATGATGTTGATTTGGTTTTTATTATAATTTATCATGTGTTTGATTGTTGATTGAAGTGAGAGTTGAGGGAAGGAGGAATAGGGCTAAGTTTAATTCTAAATCGAACTTGTCAACAATCGTAGTTGTTACTAGTTGTGATAGTAATGTTTGTGTACTCATTTTGATATAGATGGAAGTGCGTCATTGGCCAGTTACGTCGCCTTCTTGAGACCAGATATGCCAAGATATGTTAAGGCTAAACTCTTTCTTCTTTTGGTATGTTTATTGAAGTGATGACTTACAATGAAACGTCCGCTAAAAAGACTCTACTTCATCCTAGGGAAGACATTGTTTTTCTTCACTCTAAAAGGTATTCAATGATTCTTGTTGTCCCCTTGTTGAGAATACTTCCCGCACCTTATGAAATCTCATCTAGATTAATATCCCATAGCTCCTTGTTGATTTCATGAAAGATAGACAAGATGTATACTATTTTGTTGACCAGTATGAAAGAGTAAAATGGTATGTTATCGTTGTAATGATAGTCGAAAATGTAGCGACCCTACTCTAAAGTTAATTAAGATCTCTTGTTTATGGCCCCTTAAGAGTTATGTATCCGTGCTAAAAGGTTAGTGGGTGTTGTTAATTATAGTTCTCGACGTCTCCTTATGACTAATAGTAGTGTGAATCCGTACGTGGATGTAATAGTGACATGCAAGCACAATAGTTAGGCTATATACGTGTGTACTCTTTATATAGGGGCATTATTTTATATTTTTATTTACAATCGGGTTAAGACCGGTTGGGTAGTTACCAATAGTTGGGTAGTTACATATCGTTATTTACTACTGGTTGGACAGACGCGTTATTTACCACAAGGCTATGACCGATTGGGTAGTTATATATATCATTATTTACCACTCGTTGGGAAGGTACATTATTTACCATCGGGCTACGACCGGTTGGGCAGTTACAACTGATCAGTTGAGCAGTCGAGCAGTTAGAATTACAACATCGATATAGCAACATAGAATAAGGTTTGAAAATAAGAATGACCATTACATATGTTGTGGGTCTCAGTGACATTTTAGAAGTTCAGGTTGATTCGTATCCCTCTCTTCTGTGATTATATATCATTATGTTTTATTATCCACATTACATATTCAGTAAATTATTAATACTAATGATCATTTGCCTGGGGACGCTACGTTTCATGCCATACAGGTCCAGGTAGGCGAGGAGATGACCTCCACCGTAGATCGCCTTCAGAGATTAACTTTTGTTGGTGAGCTCCACTTTATTCTGGAGTATTGTAGAGTTAGGGTTATGTTTATATCCTGTTGGTATTTTAGGTATATTGGGGGCCCTGTCCCGACTTATGTACTATGTCGACGTTCTCTTAGAGGCTTTGTAGACATGTCCTATGTTGTACAATTTGTTCAGTATGGTCCAAATCGTGTTGTATAGAGATGGGTCATAAGGAGTAAATGTCGAACTCCTATTCGATAAGTATTGTGTAAAGATGCTTGTAGTATGAAAGATTATCGCCAGTACAACTGCAGGTAAAAACATTAGTAGAAGGGATTTCTGATGATATTAGGTCCTGAGGGTGTCAGAAGGTAGAAGTATAAGTTCTACTAGATGAAGGGACAAAGTGAAAAAGATACAAGATATCCAGTTAGTGAAGGACCATCAGGCAGTAGTAGATCTAAAAAAAAGACAAGAATACGACTAGAATAGCTGGATTGAGGTAACTTAGGAATGAAGTACATGCTCAGAAGAGTGATAGACAGATGATGACTTTCAGTATAAGCTTTCACATTGAGGGACAAGTGAGGGACCTGTGAATAGATATTAGGTGAGATTAGAATGAATTACCTATGGTTGAATCAAAAGGATCGAGCATCTAAGTGGAAGTACTAGCAGTACGTTGGTGATGTTCGTAGGTAAAGGACTTTTGTATGGTAGCAATCGCAAACATGAGGTAGCTAGACATGTAAACCCTTACACCCTGGAGTTTGGTACGCAGATGATAGCATTGTTAGATGGTATGATCTAGTGATTTGAGATTCTTTCTGAGGGTACCTTACGTCTTAGATGAATGTTATGAAGGTGTATGGTAGGTTGGAGGAAATTGGGATTGGAGGAACTATCCCTCGACGAAGTTCGACGAAGTTACAGTGATACGCTAAGCATTTCGCATCACGGATATGATATGCCTCGTAGATTGGGGCGCAGAAAGGAAACTAGAAGTTGAAGAAAACCTGGGAAGATATGCGGCCACATATGGGTCAACATATGGCCATATGTAACCGCATATGGTCTCACTCACATCTCTGAGATGGTAGGGCAGTGAAACACTTATTTAAAGCGGTGGAAGCCTCATTTCTCATTCAGTTTTTTACCAAAACCAGTCCCCTTACTCCCCAAGAGGTCCCCTAGCCTATATTAAAGATGCAAGAGTCATCCCAAAGAAAATTAACTCAAGTTTAGCATGAAGGTGTTTGAAACTATAAGAGGAAGCTTGTGTGGTGTTCAAGTGAAGTTGAGGATTGTTATGAACTAGGTGGAGCTTGGAGTTCAAGTTGAATCTGTGTTACGCGGTAAGTTTAACTTCTCGATTACTATGCTCAAGTTGGTATTGGTGTTCATTAGGTTGGAGAAGTGAAGAACTATAAGAAAGAGGTAAGAAGGTGGCCTAGAAAAGTGTTGTTGTTTTGTTGAGTTGTTGGAATTTTATCTATATTTTCTTATGGCTGGAAATTGGTAGAAATAGCATGATTATGATGTTGATATTGTTATTATTCTGATTTTTCATGTGTCAGATTGTTGATTGAAGTGAGAGTTGATGGAAGGAGGAATAGGGCTAAGTTTAATTCTAAATCCAACTTGTCAACAATTGTAGTTGTTACTAGTTGTGATAGTAATGTTTGTGTACTCATTTTGATATAGATGGAAGTGCATCATTGGCCAGTTACGTCGCCTTCTTGAGACCAGATATGCCAAGATATGTTAAGGCTAAACTCTTTCTTCTTTTGGTATGGTTGTTGAAGTGATGAGTTACAATGAAACGTCCGCTAGAAAGACTCTACTTTAGCGTAGGGAAGACATGTTTGTTTCTTCACTCTAAAAGGAATTCCATGAATCTTGTTGTCCCCTTATCAAGAATACTTCTCGCACCTTATGCCATCTCATCTAGATTAATATCTCATAGCTCCTTATTGATTTCATGAAATATAGACAAGATGTATACTATTTTGTTGACCCGTATGATAAAGTAAAATGGTATGTTATCATTGTAATGATAGTCAGAAATGTAGTGACCCTACTCTTAGTTAATTAATAGCTCTTTTTTATGGCCCTTATGAGTTATGTATCCGTGCTAAATTGTTTCTTGGATTTATGATAAAGTGGGTGTTTTTAATGATAGTTCCCGATATCTCCTTATGACTTCAATGATAGTATGAATCCATGCGTGGATGTAAGAGTGACATGCAAGCACAGTAGTGAGTCTATATATGTGTGTACACTTTCTTTAGGGATATGATTATATATTTGTCTTTACGACCGAACTACAACCGGTTGGGAAGTTACCACTAGTTGGGCAGTTATGTATCCTTATTTACCACTGGTTGGGTAGACGCGTTATTTACCATCGGGCTACGACTGGTCGGGCAGTTCCTGCCGGTTGGGCAATTATATGTATCGTTATTTACCACCGATTGGGCAGGCACATTATTTACCACTGGTCTACAATCGGTTGGGCAGTTACCACTGATTAGTTGGGCAGTCGAGTAGTTAGAATAACAACATAGAATAAGGTTAGAAGATAAGAATGAGAATTACGTATGTTGTGGGCCTCAGTGACATTTAAGGAGTTTAGATTGATTTGTATCCCTCTCTTTTGTGATTATATACTATTATGTTTTATTATCCGCCTTACATATTAACTACATTATTCATACTAATGTCCCTTTGCCTGAGGATGTTATGTTTCATGCCACGCAGATCCAGGTAGGCGAGGATAAGACTCGTCACCGTAGATCGCCTTCAGACATCTGTTTTTTTTTGTGAGCTCCACTTCCTTCTAGAGTATTGTCGAGTTAGGAATACATTTATATCCTATTGGTATTTTGGGTGTGTCAAGGGCCCAATCTCGACTTATTTACCATGTCAACATTCTCGTAGAGGCTTTGTAGACATGACCTGTGTTGTACAGTTTGTTAAGTACGGCTTTGTAGGCCACGATATTGGTTAATGATAATATTGGCCTTGTTGGCCTTAATATGCATATGTTGTGTTCTTTTGTTTGCCGAATTTGATGTAATGTTCTATTACAGTTATCATTATGAGGCCTTGTCAGCCCAACCAGTTGTACGTTCACATAATGATATCCAGGTAGTTCGCTTGGGCCATCTAGGCGCCGGGTGCCGGCCCCCCCCCAAGGTTGGGGTATGACAAAAATCAATCTCCCTTTCGGAAGGGATACCCAGAAGCTCTTTTGGGAACTCATTTACTACATGAATAGATTGAAAGGTCAGGAAATCTACTTCTGCATCTCAAACCCAAACAAAATGATATTATACCCTTTAGAAATTATCTTTTTTGCCTTAAGGTAGGAAATAAATCTGCCCTTAGGCATTGCAGAGTAGCCCTTCCATTCTAGAACTAGTGTTCCCATAAAATGAAAGCGAACGACCTTCATCCAACAATGAACATTGGCATAACATAGAGCCAACCAATACATACACATAAAATGTCAAAATCAACCATTTGTGACTCTACTAAATCTGCTAGGGTATGACGGCTAGCTATTACCACCGCACAATGCTAATAGACTCGTCTAGAAATTATGGGGTTGCTAACCAGCGTAGATACCACAAATGGTTCACCCAATAACTCAGGCTCCATACAAAACTTACCAGCAACAATGGGAGTAACATATGATAAGTGGAGCCCGGGTCTATCAATGCTTCCACATTATAAGAAGAGAGGGATAATATACCTATGACAACGTTGAGTGAAGACTCTAGATCCTGTCGACCAACCAATATATGGATACATTTTGGTTATCGCCCAAGCTAGACATTCTGCCTCTCTCTACCTTGACTAGCTACCGTCTGAGAACCTTGCCTATAAAGGCGTACTAATAAAGACGAAGCTACTATAGATCTGGTCGACTGAGTTATACCACATCCACCTTTCGTCGGAGAATCTCATATAATAAGACCAGAATATCCACAAGCATAACACATATCCTCTCCCTGATGATACTTCCCCGTATGGGCCTTACCATACTGATCATATCGAGGTAAGTGTGTCCTCATCCGACTAGAATCTCCTTAATACTGAGGACCTGACGCCTGTGAACTCTGACCTAGTCCAGAATAAGCTGGATGCCTAGAAAACTGGGGCATAAACCCACCTTGGATCTCACCTAATTAACCTATAGACATTTCCCTTTTATGATGGCCCCTATCACGATCTCGATCAACCCATTATTGATGATTATGCTCCTCCAGATTTTGCGCATACTCCTGAATTCAGGAAATATCCATGCCCTCATGCAAAGAGGCCATGGTGCACTCATTAATCAAATGTGGACCTAAACAATTCACGAACACATGTACCCGATCGCTTATATTCACTACTATCGAGGGAGCATACCTGGCCAAGGATTCAAACCTGAGACTGTATTCCCGCATACTCATGTTCCCCTGTTGGCGATTCAGAAACTTGTTGACTTTGGCCCGTCATAGCTCTAAATGTAAATAATGATGTAAGAATGCCTCTAAGAACTCTTTCCATACATCATATGGTGCACGTAATCCCATGGACCGCTCCAAGCCTCATACCATAAAACAACAACATCTCTCAAGCTATAGAACGCTAACTCCACTGCCTCAGTATTAGTAGCATGCGGTACTCACAATGTCCTGTGAACCTTATCTACAAAGTTCTGCGGGTCCTCACCTGGAATAGATCCTATAAATACTGGAGAATCTAGATTAATGAAGTCTCGGACCATCACACTAGCCGCCCTCTTACAAGATCCACCACCCTTACCCTGATGTTGGGCCTAAGCAGCCATTAACCAGGTCAACAACTATACCGCACTCTGTGTATCAAGATCCTGATCAAGTGTGTCGGGTGGAGGAACTGGGGAGCTAGAGTCCCTCTAAGCTCCTATAGTGGTGGCGGATTCTGAGAAATCCGAGATGGTGTCTCACTTTGGGACTCGCTCGAACCCAAATTAGCGAGTCGAACCTGACTAGTAATCTCTCTCGCAGCCACATCATTCCCCTTCGCTGACATATTTCTCGTCATAGGAATCGCTGTAATGATGAAACAAAGTGAAGATTAGGGATTGAATTCGTACAACTCGGCTCTCTAGCATGATCTAGAATAAGAAGAAGGGTGGCAATCCTAAATACCCCATAGGAGTTTATAAGTTAGGTACACAACACACCCATAAATAAGAAACGACTTTCAGACTCCCTAGGACAGACCGGTTCTAATACCAAGTTTGTCACACCTAACCTTGAGGGGTGTGGCCGGCACCTGGTACCTTACTAGCCCAAGCGTACCACATATAAAACCATAACTTAAACATACAGTAGGTCTGGGCCGATAAGGCCGCCATGAGATAATCTGAATAAAATCAAGGACTATATACAAGTGACAATCCCAACATGATAGGCATATATATATATATATATATATATATATATATATATATATATATATAATAGCCGACAAGACCACCATAGAACACTATACAACAAAACATAAGCCGACAAGTCCATCCAAAACATCTATGCACAAGGCATATGTATACAAGCCTCTACGAGTGTCATAAATGTGATAAGGTTAGGATAGGGCCCCACCATACCTATAACATATATACAGAATCATAATGACACAAAATGGAAACTCTGAAATAAATAGTGTGTAGCAACACCATTACTGAGCTGAGTAGCCTACTAAGGAGGGACGTCAACCTATCTCCCAGAACCTGCAAGCATGAAACGCAGCGCCCCCGACAAAAGGGATGTCAATATAAAAAAATATACTGGTATGTAAGGAAAATAAAGCGTAAATAGAGATATGAACATATTTGAAAGACAATAAGGGTCAACCTGAAACTCTGAATTGTCATTGATAGCCATGATATGTAATAATACAATATATATATATGTATATAATGTCGTTGAGATACATAATGTGTATATAATGCCATAGGCCTCTGTGGACATCAGCATCATCATCACAACCAATTGATCAGTGGTGCTATACATATATATCCCATATATAATGTGCTTGTCATTATACATACATATATATATACATGAGGATTATAAGAAATATTCTGAGCTCGTCGGAGTGACGTAAGGTCATTACACCTCTAACTATCGTTATGAAGCTAACATGCCATCAACGTTTCATTATTAATAAGAGAAAACACAATGCAATAAGAGATAACCTTTATGGCATGAAAGTACTCCCAACAAGGGACAAACAAGATTCAAGAAACATTTCCATAGAATGAAGAACATTGGCACTTCTAACTTAACATGAATAGAGTTATTTTGGAGGGACATTTGTTTACGTTTCGTTTTTATTGGATTCATGATAAAAGAAGGAACCTGAAAAACCTTAACATACCTTTCATCTTCCAACCGACACAATCCTCAATGTGTTCAAGGTGTATAACACTTCAATATATAACCAAACTACAATATAACCACTGTTAACTAAAGGAAAGCTAGATTACACTACATCGAGTGGCAAGCTCATCCCATACCATTAGTAATACTTATTTGTCTTTTCTATTTACTTCACAACACTTTAATTAGATCATCAATAATATAATCACCCCATCCTAAATAATTACTAGCCATAAGATAGCTCAAGAATAGTCTCGGAATAACCCAACAACTACACCACTTCTATAATGATTTCTTAACTTTAATCTCCCAAGTATAGCTTCTAATTAACTAACCATGGTATAATTAACTTCAATTACTTAGAAAACAAGATCAACATTACCTCCAACAATAGCTACACCTCTTGTAACAGTCTTACTTTGTATTGAAGAAATTTACAACTTCAACCACGATGGGAGAAACAAGCTTCTACTAGTGCTACGAGCTTATCAGTGTCGGATTTACGTAACACACATTGGATTTTGGTCTTGAACCAAGGGAGATCTTCTTGGGAGAGTTTAGGGGTATTTAGGGTGTGGTATGAGTGAACAATGAGGCTCAAGGTCGAAGCTTTGACTTAAATAACAAGTCAAGTCAGTGGCACAACCTTAGTTTCACGGCGGAACTCACGGACCGTGCCATTTCATGGGCGGTGAATTAAGGGTGTGTTTATTTATATTTTTGTTGCATTACCTTCTTATGTGTTACTCTAGGAACCAAATTGTTAGAGTGTATAGGAGTAGCCCGATACTATCATTATTAGTGCCCATTTTCTTATTCCTTACATTGTCAGTGCTCAAATGTAGGAACTAGTATCTTTGAGGTTACTTTCGTTTCCTATTTTAATATTAGTAGCACTTTCAAGGCACATGAAATATCTCTTATTTTCCCCCTTTTTGCATCATCAAAAGCAAGTGTATTAGTCAGGTTAAGTGTGAATATTTAGCATTATTGAATCGATGGCTACTGGGGCTACACGTTTAACACCCCAAACCATGGCCTGGGCGAAACACGACACTCGGTACCTGACTGCATATGACCGAGAAAACCATATGGTTGTTGAATCAACATGGGCATTGAAAGCATGAAATAATATTGATAATAAAACATGCAAACTGAAATATGATTTGATATATCATAACGGAAATATCTGAATTAAACATGATAAGTTTGAAAATAATACTGCCATGCCATGCTAACTAGACTAGTCTATGAAACCTCTAAAACATGAATTTGACTGTGAAACTATTTATTGGGATAACGCCCTGGCATACCTCAATTCTAAAATATAGTCAGGAAAAAAAAATAACCAACTGACACCCCGAATGAAATGGGGCTCACCAATAGCTGATACAAGTAAAGTCCTAGCATGCAGGTCTGTCATCTTGAAACTCAATACCTGCATCGTGATGTGCAGGCCCAGGGCAAAGGGACGATGAACCTGCACGTTAGGACTTCACTTATATCAGCTATTGGTGTGCCCCATTTTATTTGTGGTGTCAATTGGTTATTTTTTTTCATGACTATGTTTTACAATAGAGGTATGTCAGGGCGTTGTCCTGATAAACAGTTTCACAGTCAGATTCATGTTTTACAGATTTCATAGACTAGTTTAGTTAGCATGGCATGATAGTATTATTTTCAGACTTATCATGTTTTATTCAGATATTTCTGCTATGATATTTCAAATTATATTTCAGTATTTGGTTTGCATGTTTTATTATCAATATTATTTAATGCTTTCGATGTCCATATTGATTCAGCAACCATGTGGTTCACTCGGTCATATGCAGTCAGGCACCGAGTGTTATGTTTTTCCCTGGCCATAGTTCAGGGCATTACCAAACTTGGTATCAAAGCCACTCATGTATCAACCTTGTTAGTGTGGGGCCAGAGTTCAACTGAATTTAGGTAAATACCAGGTAGACGGGGCAAACCTCAGTGCTGAGTTTAGGCAAATCCCATACGGTGAGGTAAACCTCAGTGAGGACGTTGAGTCCATAAGAAGGGGTGTATGTGACACCCTATCTTAGGAGTCCAACATCGGTAAAATACAAGAGAGATGTTGGGTATATAATTAAGAAAGCTTTAGACTCTAGTGACGCATTTTAATGACGTGTGGATCTAGGTCTAAAGCGGACAATATCACTAGCGAGCTGCACGGTTACAACACAATCATGAATATAACACAAGTTCATTAACTAAAATGCAATGATATTTGCTAACTCAATGAACTCATTAAACCAAAACATTAGGAGAACTTGATACGCATCATATTAAGTTGTAAGACCCAAACTATATAGATAGCTACATAACCTTCTAATACTTCAAAAAGGATAGTACAAAGAAATCAGGTTGGTATTTTGAAGGACTATGTTTTGGTTTTGGACAATAAGAAATTAAGGACCAAGTTCTCTTGCTAGAAACAAATGGTTTGTATGATTCCCCATAGTCCTGTCAAGGTGAGCATTGGTAGCATCTAGATCTCTTCAACTGCATATTCTCAACATTCAAGGTGACATTCTTTTAAGATATCCTCTAGTTTTTCCTTTGCATCTTTCTTCAAATCACTGATTATTTGTAGAAGTCATACATGTCGTTCTTTAAATATGACTTTTTTCTTCAAATATCTGTAATAACTCATTTTTTTGTTTATTTGATAACTTAAATAAAAGAAGGAATCTTTAAAACAAAATAGAGAATATAAGTGGGCCAAGCCCAAAAAGGGAGAAACAAAAGAAAGGTAAAATCTGATGGATTTAACCATCACGTGAGGCATTAGAAAGAAAAGAAATAGAACGCAGAAATAGAGAAATCAAAAATGCAGTGCAAGAAAATAGAAGAAATGGAGAAAAAAGAGAAAAAGAGAGAAGTAAAATATGGAGTTTCATCCCAAATTATTAAGGTAATAATTCTAATGTTTTATTTAAGTTTATTACATCATTATGGATAAGTTTTTATGGCGGGAAAATTGAGAAATTATGAGGAATTGAGAAAGTTTAGTCCTAGGATTCTTCAACCTAAATTATTGATTTGAAAGGACAAACGATGTCGGATTATAGAATTCTTTATATCGTTAGAATCTTCTCATCAAAAGATTTCTGAAAACATATGGCTTGTTGGGTTTTGAACCCGTTGACCAGAGGGCATTTTCGTCCATTAAAATTTAACTTTGACCATTTAAGCCTCTAAAGATATAGAAGTGGTCGACCCTAAGGTTTTTGACTGTCCTGAATCCCTTTATGAATAGATTGGATCAATTCGGAGACCTGATGATATTGAACATAATTTCAAGAGAACCGTTTGAGCTTGGATTTGAGGTAAGTGCGACTTTAAGCTTTGGATGCTTGCTTTTCAAACTCGTTTTTAAAAACATGTTTTGTTTGTCCAGTCCATGTGTTGGGACGGGCGTGTTCTTGACAGAATCAGTGATCCGTGAGGCGGCTACGTATATGCTATTTTTAAATAGTCTAAAACTCTGTTTATAAATTGGTTTGTGATGTGATATGGTTGTGAGCAATGAGATTAAGGCATTGTGTATGCTTCTTGACTTCATTGGGACATTGTATATATTTCTCCGAGCATTGTGTATGCTTTTTGACCTCATTGGACATTGTGTATGTTTTCCCGGCATTATGTATGCTTCTCGATATATTTGGCATGTTATGTATGTTGCCGTTGACTCGTGGTGTTGATTAATTTCTTTAACTTTTGTTTATGAAAAGTCCTGTAGATTTTGTTGTAGTATATATCATTTTTGATAAATGAAGGTTTGGACCTTGTTGGATATTATATTATGATATAATTCTTGTGCATATTATGTTATGCTCGTTGCGTGTTGTATTTTCTAACACTTTTTCCAGGAGTATTTAAAGTGTTGGGTCAAGGATCTTACTGGGTTATATATAAGTATAACTTACTCCTTACCTGCATATCCATGCAGATACTATTGGTGACGACAAAGCTAGTAGCAGACGAATTCTCTAGAGTTGATCCAGTTGTTGAGGTGAGAATCAACATTGTTCGTGGATGCTACCAAAAGAGTCTTTATTAATTATTTGTTGATATTTTTCCTTTCAAAATTTCCATATTTTAGTCTTTTGGAATTCTCTTAGATGCTCCACAGTCTAGTGTGGGATTTGGGCAAGAGTTGTATATGAATATTATGAGATACTAATTATCAGTAATTAATTATTATATCATTTGGATTCTTATTTAATTTATCAAATGTACCGAAGTGATGGTTAAGATATTGAAATTTGGTTCATCTGGCCGGTGGTGAGTGTCGTGTGCCAATCATCTCAAAGGGGTAATTTGAGAGGTGACAAAGTTGATATCAGAGCTTAGTCTTTAATTCTTGGGTCATGGAGCAATATTTAGTAGTCTTTTTCATGGGTATGTAGACGTCCATACTTTATAACCTTGAGGCTACTAAATATTTAGGATATTTTCTCTTTTTCAATTCATCATTCATGTGTTGAGATGAACTGAGTTTAACTTTGAGATGAACCTTTCGTAGACGGCTAGGACACGCGTATCCTCTGCTAGATGACACAGCTGACTAGGATTTTTAATCATATAAGTGCAGTTGAGAATGACATTGAGTACGTAAGATATTGTGAGTATTAGTTGTAATTGAGATAGGACATGTTGTATATTTTGAGATAAACTCTATTTACAAAGGAAACTCTCCAAAATATTTAAGAAGTTCGGGTGTTAGTGAAATTGTTTATCATCAAGAATTCGTGTGAATGTAAAAAGTAGCCAAAGGATACAATTTTTGTGTAAGACCGACAATTCAAGAGGGATTGTTGTATAAGGGAAGAGTGTAGCAAGAAAGTAAAAAGTGTAATAGCATGCCCGCGCCTAAGTCATTAAATTTTATGGTGAAATATATTTTGAGTAAAGTGCTTATATAGTTCTAAGCTTAATGCTTAAAGTGATTTTCTATTATTAGTAACGTCGTGATGGTGATATCATGAGTGTGACCGTCTATTAAGTATAAGCATAATAGTGGCTCTATGAGATTTAGAACATGTCATGGAGTAGGTCTGTGGGTGGATTCCAGGACGTGAGAGAGAATCAACTTAAATATAAGAACGTATGAACAAACATGCTAAGAGGTTCAGTATGCAACTTAGGATAGAGTGACATGATTAGTTGTTGAAGGGCAAGATGTGGGATATTAAAATATCACGCACTATGAAAATAACAAACCTTAAATAAATTGAGCAAATGCAAAGTGACTGATGACATGACTGCCACGGAGAATATAACCAGTTCACGCAATTTTGTTTACATGTGTTGTGTTCGATAAAGCACAATCTTGAGAAAGATGTGCAACATGTTAATTAGATGATGAGGATAAAGAGAGAATGGAGTAATTCAATGTACCACTTGTGGTTTCGACCTAAGTAGGGGAGTCTACTATTATTGATTAATCTATCGAACATGTCTGGACACAGTTCAGAGTCATGATACACTTACGGACAGTTATAACTTAGCATAATTGATCTTGAGATTATCTTTGATTTGGATTGGATGACTTCGTCTTGTCTTACACTTGATTTCCATGAAAAGATTATTGAATTTTTCTTTTTTGGTCGAGTCTAGTATTGCATAAAAAGGATGCACTTTGTATATCTACGGGCTAAGCCACCCAATCAATAAAAGTTCTATATATGATATATGAAGAGTATGTGTCATATCTAACTATAACTCGAGGCACCAAAGTTGATGTAGCTGGCTATTGAACTAATATTAGTGGTTAGTGAATTTTTGGATGTAGCCTCAGAGAACTTACGAAGTGTACGCCTATAGAAGATAAAATTTGAGCATATATATTGTCAGAAATATAATATATTTTTATTTGGTATTGTACAATGACTTTGTAGAGTCAAAGGAAAGAAAAAAAATTATAAGGCTTCGTGAATAAGAGGTCAGCATACCAAGTATAGCATCTTGAGGTGCTGAATTTATGTCAGCTGAGAAGAACAGTAGATCCATGCAGATGTTTATCGATAACAGAAAATGACGTAAAGTGCCATAAAGGGAAAGTATCTTCTTTCAAACTTAGATGAGTTGTGCCCTCAGTTATAGTGTGTTACATCTTATTTTGAGGATGTCTTATGATCGAGATACCATGAGTAGAAGGAATAAGTATTGGATAATTTGAAGACATGTTCTAAGAGTTGTGGTTACCATGGAAATCTAGTGACGTCTCTCGGATAGTCAAAAGAATTAGTAATCGTCATGGACTAGATGAACCGAGTATTCAAATTATTGGCGTTTATGTACTATATTCATTAATGACACATGAGAATATTTCATAATAAACAGAAGCATATCTTGTGATTGAGGAGGGTTCTACGGACATAGAGATAATATTGATTAAATGTCAAAAGTTACTAGTGTGAATTCTGACTTTTATATCGTGATGTTTTAAGCCTTATGTTGTCTGGTAAAAGGGTGGTAGGTTGATGATATTATGCATTATTTCACTAGCATGTGTGATGTTACAACTGCCGTTGTTTGAGTAGAAAACGTTGATTGGTACGAGAGTCCTGGTCTTATTGGGTGTTAGTGATATTGCGGGTCTACTTGGTAGTGATCAAAGAGTGGATATTATACTCAAATTTGTGTACACGTGTGGTAGTTGACTTAAGGAGCTTTGTACTAAAAGATATGCAAAATTTGTGATACTTAGTACTTTCGAGATTCGTGAACATACATTGGATCGAAGGAGATATAACATTTGCAGAAGGTGATCTTGGGTATCACAAATGTTTTTCTTCAGTGTTCGAATTGTTATATGTTAAACTACGCATGTTAAGAATTGGAGAATTACCACAGACATGATTGACTTTGAGAGAAAGTAAAAATAGATCATTGTAGATTTTGTAGCTGGTCTACACGTTCATTAAGGGAGTTGTGATGGTAGCTTGGGTTAATACTGAAAGGCTTAACAAGATTGAGCATTTGATTCAAGTTGAGCTGCTTATACATCATGCTAGCCTATGTTGCAATATATTTGAGAGATAGTGTAGAGGCATGAGATGTATGTATTGTCATGTTTGACAAGAGTAACAGTACATGAAATGTTATATAAGGGTGTATGGATGTGTTCTAGCGCTGCTGTACATGAGATATTGTGCTATCTAGAGGTGTATGAATGTGTTCTAGTATGTAGAGGCATACTGATGTGATCCAACGTTGTCATGCATAAGCACATTAAGTAGTCATATCTAAATGTGTTTCAACAGTATTGTATGTAAGAATGATAGATTTGTTCCATTATAAGACTGTGGTCCTTTCACTTGGATGTGTTCTTGCACAATATATATATATATAAGGAGTAGGGGATCCAGTCTTAATACTAGCCTAATAGCTATGACATAGCAAGTGATTCATCATCAGTTGCTTCTGATTGAGTCCTGTGTGATAATAGTTTACTACTCAGTATGCTGATCCTTTCAGTTTAAATTTTATGTGGATTTTGTTGTTTTGATCTATCTAGTTGGTTGAATATGGTAAGTCACGATTATTTGGTCTAGCTTTGGTTTAACGAGCCCTGGAAAAGACTGTGTTGAATGTGAGAATGACTTAGGACATTATAGAGTAGCACAAAAGTCTTATGGCGACAAGGAAGCTAATGGTATGGAGATCAACGAAAGGAAAAAAAAAACATATTGACCCCATGAATGGAGTTATGAGATTGGGTAATAAAAGAAAATTAACTTCAGGATATGTTGGTCCATATGAGGTTTTGATTGGATCAAATTAGAGACACATAGACTTACTTTGGCTTCAAGAAATTCGGTTGTACATTCTATTTTTATTATGTGTCTACGATTACATAATACGTTCATGATGAGATTCACATAATTTAGTCTGAGAACGTGGAAAATAGATGAGAATTTGACTTGCAAAAAGGTCAGATATTTATCGTTAATAGACAAGTGCGATAATTGAGGTCGAAGAAGGTTTCTTAAGTGAAAGTATGGTTGAAATCATGTCGTTTTAGGCTTTATGTGGATATCAATGTCATTCCCTAATTTTTTAGCTTGTACTCGATAAGATGAAGTTAACAGATCTGGAGCTGGCAAAGCAAGTAGGGGCTCTTTCGGACCAGAGAAGTCCATGGCATAGAATTATGACATATAATTTTGTACTTTGAGAGATTTCTTTTACTATAGGCGGTATCATGAAGACTTGGTACGAAGATAAGTTCAGAACGAGTCATATTTGTTGGTATATGTTTAATAACCGGTTGTTTTTGTGGCTAAGAGATTGCAATAATTATAGAGATACGTGATTTATCTTGTGATTTTGTTCCAAATAACGTTTATGACTCGACAAAGATTATATGTTTCAGGACAACGCATATGAACGAGAATAAGATCCTTGAGAAAGTTTCAGAAATTAATGATGGGATTTCAAGTTTGCGAGCTAAGGTTGAGTAAGCATTCTTTAGTTAAAATGTTTTAGAGGCGTATGTATATACAATTGACATGAGATCTCTGCAAGAATATGAATGGGAAGTTTATACAATTGTTCGATAGTGTCTGTTTAATTTAAGGCACGTTTGAGGACAAACGTTACTTTAAGTGGGGGAGAATGTACGAAGTCATTTTTTTGGTTTATTAGATAACTCAAGTAAAAGAAAGAATCTCTTAAAAAAGAATAAAGAGAATATAAGTGGGCCAAACCCAAAAGGGAGAAACAAAAGAAAGGTAAAATCTGATGTTCTTTCAAAAGAAAGGAATCTTTAAAAAAGAATAAAGAGAATACTAACTCATCTTGTGTTCTTTCAAATTATGAAGAGGAAGTATTACAAATGAGTTTGGTGTACTTCAGATTCAAAAAGGAATAACTTGGGAGGAGATTTATATGGTAAAAAATTCAGTTCAAGGCTGATGACATATGTGGTGTAACCCCTCGTACCTTCAAATTAAGCCTTATTCAAGATTCAAAGTTTAGAAAATCAAGATGGAGAGTGTGAAGTTAAAATCCATTTTAGTTCAGTGATTCATATTTTACGATAGGGCTTATATGTACCATACAAAGTTGTACGGGCCGTAGAAGTTTCACCGTACAAAGTCAGTTGAAAGCCAACAAAATATGGTGGCTTTGATGGGCCGTACAAATTTATATGGACCATCCTTTTATACCGTCGAATGACCCCCAGATCTTGATGCTCACTGGAAATTGACAACACTATTACGACCACTTTTATACAGACCGTACAAGTTATACGGCCCGTACTTCTCACTGTAAATATTTATACGGACCGTACCTTCCACCATATAAGTGGTCTGATAGCTGGACCTATATAATCCACATTTTTCCGTCTTTTAATTTCACTCTTCATTCACCGAAGCCCTAGAATGAAATTATTCTCCTCCCATCATCCTCATAGCTCAAGGTAAGTCCCTTCCATATATTTTCACATGATTCTAATCAAGTATACTCAAGTTCTAAGCGAAATCATTGATTCTTAACCTAGGGCTTCAAGAAATCCCATCTCAAGGGACTAAGTTTAGGCTTTGGGAATTCTTCATCAAGTTCAGATTTTTATTACAAGATTAGGAGTGAATAAGGTATGTAGAGCTTCTATCCACCTGTGGTAACATCATTGTTCATCCCCGTGCCACGTTTATCCATAAAACATGAATTTCCATAAGTTAGGGTTTTATTCTATTATTATGATAACTCTAACTATATGTATCACTATATGCCATGTTTATATTACAATCCATCAATTGTATTCATGATATGTCATTATGATTGTCATAAATCTATCAGTAATTCATAACACATGTTTTGATATCCATGAGTTCTTAAATACAAGTCATGAATCATTATGTTACACACCATACTTTTATCGTCGATTGCATCATAAATTAGTTGACATAAGCTCGGAGGGACAAGGTTATTCTTAAGGTAATTGATGCTCAAAATAGTGTTACTTATGCGCCAAAAGGATTAAAGGTTAAAAAAATCGCAGAGATTGAGTTTCGCCAAAGTTTGATATTTGAGAATATTTTAGGAACGTTGCTATGCGACATGATCATGATATTAAGTATATGAAGTGTGTTTAAATTTTTTTTTTTACATGTAAAAAATTTGAGATCAAGAAATTAATTGTGTATAGTGTGTTAAATGTTTGTAGTGAAGATAAAAGAATTAAATTATTTGCTTAGTGAATAATATTGAATGTCCGCCACCCCTCCATGTGTCATTATGAGAGGGAGAATAATGTGACTATGCATTATGATGCATAGGTGGAAGCTTTAGTGAAATTAATCATTTTGCGAGTGACACGTCAATTAATGTGGACCCCGCTACCTTTAGTAAGAGATATATAAAAGTTTGACCTTTGTTAATTGAGTTTCATAAGAAATATATGTATATATATATATGCAGCCACCTATTTCTATATAGATGAGACATAGTATATAGCAACATCTCTATTTTGGAATTTTGCAAAGACAAACAAATTTTAGCACGTCACTTTCCCTTTTATGAAAGTACCTAGACTTTCCTTTTAGGCAGCAATTCGTGACAATTATAGGAAAAACTCTTAGCAAATATAGGTAGCATCTCTTGTCAAAACATGAGTAGCAACATACAATTTGGGTATTCACTAAACGGCCAGAAGTTTGTGGTGTTCGATGAAGCTTCTTTCTCGCATCGTGGTTGAGTTGTATTCTACTTTGGGCTGCTTTAAAAGCGGTAGCTACTATTTGAAGTAAGAATCATACTCCTCTATCATGGTTTAGAATAGGTCTAATTCATAGTTAAGTTCTACAAGCTAGAACATGCGAATAAGTGGTCGGAAAGTCATAGTTGGATTGTAACAAGTTATGGACGGTTCGAGATATTTTTGTTGATGTTATTGTGGCATTAAAATAATGTGAGAATGGTTATCTATGTATTGATGTTGTTATATGAATAGGGAAGAAGAAGGAGTATAGAAGGAAGTTCAGTTGTTATTGAAACCGAGCTTGTCGCTCAAAGTATTGTATACTAGCTCTCCGTTAGCTTGACGATAGTGTTATTGTTATTATTGTAGATTGAATCTCTATACGACTTGTGTATGTTGTGTTGATGAGTAGACTGATGAAAGGTATGTGAAGGCTATCTCTTTCTATTTTGGCATGATTTTCTTATCAAGTTAGTTCCGATTAATCGCACAAAGAGGTGCTAAGCATAGAAATCGCTTTCGGGTTACCATGACTCTATTCTAGTAGATCTCCCTTGTCGGGAATGAGTTGTAGCTAGTTAAGTGTAGTTTTATAGTTGAGTCAATAAAAAGGTTGATTGTTGATTGTAACTAGCCATGAACTTGCCTTCAGGGCCATTCAGATACACTTGCCTTCGAGCCATTCAGATAAACTTACCTTCGGGGACATTCATATAAACTTGTCTTCGGGGCCATGCACTTGCCTTCGGAGCCATGCACTTGCCTTCGGGGCCATATACTTCCTTCAGGGCTATTTATTCATATTAAGATACCTTATGCAAGGTTAAGTAGTAGCTATTAGGTTGTGTAGTTAGTAGACCACAAAGGCAGGTAAGCATAGCCAATTTTCGTTAGTAGCTCTCCAATTGTATTTAAATTGTTTAACATTCTAGTGCAGTTTAGTTTCAGTAACTTTACATACTCGGTACATCATATCATACTGACGTCTCTTTGCCTGGGGATGATGTGTTCATGCCCGCAGGATCAGGCAGGTTACAGGAAAGATCGCATCAGTAGGACCTACCGAGTATCATCTTTTGTGGTAAGCTCCAGATCATTCGGAGTTTCTAGATGTAATTTTTGTGTACTTACAGCTTATAGGTAGGTCGGGGCCCTGTCCCGGTCAAAATACAGTTGTAACTCGTTAGAGGCTTGTAGACATACTTTGTATAAATAATAGTATCAGTATGGTGGCCTGATCGGCCCTTGTACATAATCTGTCTTGGATTTTGCTACTTGTAAGGACTAGGGTAGGCCTCGTCGACCGCCCAGTTATGTTTATATATGTGTGGGCACAGTCCCATTCCAGTCAAGTTGATATTTATTCTTAGATATTTCAGTGTATGGCTTTGCTGGCCTTAGTTGATATTACCTTTACAGTATGGCCTAATGGCCTACTTTTCCTTTAAGCTTAGATTGCGAGTTCATCTTGGTACAAATAGACCTAGCTAGGTACCGAGTACCTCTCCTAGGTTGGGGTGTGACAAATTGGTATCAGAGAAGGTCAGTCCTAGGAAGTCTACAAGCTGTGTCTAGTAGAGTCTTGTTTATACATGTGGTGTGCACCATATTTATAGACATGAAGCTATAGGGCATTTAGGAGTTGGTTACCCTTCTTTCAGATCTCCGATCGTGTATAGAGCCGAGTTTAAGAAATCCAAGTCTAACTTATGTTTTAAATACAGATTGTGCAGAGATTACTATTACTAGGCTAGATTTAGCCAGTCAGAGAGTTAGTGCAGTTGTAGGAGAGCGTACAAGTCGGGCACCGCCTGACAATAGAGGAGCTCCCTAGAGATTCAACACCACCAGTTCAGCCTCCAGTCCCACCCCCCGCCCCCTCTAATCAGGATAGCATGGTCGTGGTAAACTAATTAGCTCAAATAATGGCTACGCAGAGGTGGCTAGGAGTACCATCTAGTACTGGATCTCTAGAAGGACCTGGGAATTTGAGGTTTAGGAAGTTCATATTATTGAACCCTACAGAGTTCACAAGGTCAAATGCGAATGAAGATCCTCAAAATTTTATGGATCATCTTCATAAGGTTTTTAGAGTTATGCATACTACAGAAACGGAAGCGGTAGAGTTAGCAGCCTTTAGGTTATGAGATATTTTCATCCTTTGGTATGAGGCATGAGAGTAGTCTAGGGGAGAAGATGCCCCGCCAGCAGTTTTGGAGGAATTTACAGAGGCCTTTCTGGATCATTATTTGCCTTTGGAGATACGAGAGGCTCGAGTTGACTATTTCTTTACTCTTCAACAGGGGAGTATAAGCATTCGAGAGTATAGTCTCTGATATGATTCTTAGGTAAGGTATGCCCCAAGTTTTGTTGATATGATGTCTGCTCGGATTTATCGATTTATATCAGGTCTTGCACTAGAATATATTGAGGCGTGTACTACAACAGTTGTTTATGAAAATATGGATATCTCTCGCAAGAAAGCCTTCGCTCAGAATTTGGAAGAGCGTCGCCTTCAAGTATCGGTTACTGAGCGAATTGAGAGGGAGAAACATAAGAGGGTGAGACTTACAGGGTCTCAGGAGGAGTTTCAACTTGGTTATAGATAACGATAATTTATATGCCCACCCAGGCCTCAGTCATCTCAGTCACCAGGTTATATTCCATCAGGACTAGGTCAGAGCTCACGAGTATCTAGTTCGCAGTGCCAACAGAGTTTAGACTAGACGAGATCTGTGTCTCTACATTGTGATACTTATTGTAGAGGTCCTCATGGATGGTGTACGTTTGGATTGACCACTTGTCATATGTGTGGTCATGAGAGTCACGTGATGAAGGATTTCCCAAATAGAGGGCAATATAGCATGGCTCAGCCGACTGACTCGGTAGTAGGGTAATCTGCTTCAATGCATCCGCCAAGATGAGGGTCCCAATCTTCTGCTGGTAGAGGTCGAGGTCGAGGTCGAGGTGGAACCTCTAGTTCAGGCAGTATCCAGAATTGTATCTATACTTTAACTGGTCGATAAGACCCTGAGTTTCCCCTAGATGATATTATAGGTATAGTGAGTTTGCGTTCGTATGATATTTATGCTCTGACAATATTTGGACCTACCTCTTTTTTATATTACTATGTTAGTTACTAGAGAGCGTGGTATAATATCTGAGTTGCCAACTAAGTCATTCATGATATTCAAGTTAAGTGTCAAATCAGTTATTGCTAGACATGTCTTGGAAGATCGTGTGATAATGATATGTAATGATCAAACCTTAAGTTGACCTTATAGATCTAGAAATAGATGTTTTAAATGTTAAGGTAGGCTAGCGCTTTGCTATATGAATGTGGAGTATTAGTAAAAGAATTGTGTTGCCAATGGAATTTGCATGCTATTATAAGGTGGGTTGTAGAACTATAGTGTTAAAGGATAGAAATAATAGAAAAGAAGACGGAATCAAGCGAAACTTAGAAATCTTTAGACTTCCGATCAGGGATATAAGTTAGAAAAGAACTCAGTACTTACGGATAGTAAAACTATTAAGGGTAATTATTTTAAGCCTACCAAGAGGAATGATAACCCCTCGTAATAGAAGGTACGATAGGAAGTTCAATACATAAGAATCCGATGTTTGGCAATTAGGAGGGAACATATTTATAGATAGTTAGCAGGGCTAGGATATACTAAATAGGATTAAACCATAAAATTAGCAATTGAAGTTGGGGTAGTGCTAATAGGTAATGACGTCCCTAGACTACAAGTATTGAAAAGTTATTATGGGAAGAATGGGTATACTACAACCTGAGGTCCCAATCGAAAGTATTATATAAGATGAAATTTCGCAAGCCCTTGAGGTTTAACATTCGAGGATGAATGTTTCTAAGGGGGGAATGATGTTACACCCCGTACTTTTAACGTCATTTGCGTCGTAAATTAGTTGACATAAGCTCAGATGGACAAGGTTATTCTTAAGGTAATCGACGCTCAAAATAATGTTACGTATTCGTCAGAAGGATTAAAGGTTAAACAAATCAAAGAGATTGAGTTTTGCCAAAGTTCAAAATTTGAGATTTTTTTATGGAACATTTTTATTTCGGCCTTTAAAGTGACACAATGATGATTGAAAATAATATTTTATGTGTTTCAAAAGAGGCTACGGACTAATGACGACATGATCATGATATTAAGTGTATGAAGTGTGTTCAAAAATATTTTTTTACATATAAATAATTTGAGATTAAGAAATTAATTATGTGTATAGTGTGTTAAATTTTTGTAGTGAAGATAAAAGAATTATATTATTTTCTTAATGGCTTATATTGAATGTCCACCACCCCTCCATGTGTCACTGCGAGAGGAAGAATAATGTGACTATGCATTATGATGCATAGGTGGAGGCTTTAGTGGAATTAATCATTTTGAGAGTGACACATCAATTAATGTGGACCCCACTACCTTTAGTAAAAGTTTAACATTTGTTAACTAAGTTTCATAAAGAATATATATATATATATATATATATATATATGAAGCCACCTATTTCTATAAAGATGAGACATAGTATATATGTATGGATGTCCAGTGGGCCGAGTCGGCCAGATCCTGGCCCTCCCCGATCCCTCATAATTTTTTTTTATTGGTGTCGGGATTCGAACTCGGGACGGGGCCTGGGATCATCCTACCCGTCCCGATCCCAACCCGACCCTCCCCATCCTGATCCCGTCCTGCCCCGTCCTGTCCTGTCCCGTCCCTCCCTGCCAGCCCCCCTCCCCCTTTTCAAAAATAGTCGTTGCAACAATGACAAATTTCAATTTTGGTTGTTTTGCAACGGCTATAACGGCCATTCACCCCCCCCCCCCCCCCCCCCCGTACCCCTTTAATATTTATTTTTAACCCCTAAGTTAATATATTTACACTTTAACCGTATTTCTCAACTATAAATACCTCATTTTCCTTTTCATTTTTTTTCACAAATCTTCCTACAATATCTCTAATCTCTCAATTTATCTCTCTACAATTCTACATTGCCTACAAAATAATTTTTTTTTTTTGCTCATTTATATCAAAGTTAAAAAATTGGGAGTGAAGTTGGCAACTAGCTTGAGGATCATCCATCGAGCAAAGTTTCAATTTTCCACCTCGATTACATGCCGACGTTACATCTGCGTTTGGTACCTTCGTTCCTTCTTTAAATTATTATTGTTAATTTATTTTAATTATCTTACTAAGTTTTATTATCTTTAATTATTTACTTGCATAATTAAAATGGAAGGATTAAGATGTATGTTTAAGGGTAAGGGTAAGGGAGCTTCTTCTAGTGGGGGTAACAACAGCAAGGGTACTTCTAGTAATCACATTCCTAGTCCCGATGATTTCATTGATTTCACTCATATAGATAAAACTTCTTTTTTTTAATGATATACCATTAGATGATGCGGTAGATGAACCAAACTTTAATTTAGACAATAATCTAGATGACACACCCACTAGTTCAATGCCATCTAAGTCAGGACAAGGTTCAAATCGGGATTTTGACAGGCTAACAACTCGGGTGTGTAAATGTCATCTGAGTCAGGACAAGGTTCACATAGTGTCCCGACTAAGTACATGGTCAAATTAACCCGACGACGGGAGGAATTTTTGGTCCTAATTATGATAAAAACAAAGATAGGGAAAATTTGGCAAAATTAGTTGCGGTGGAGGGTTTGTATTTTTCATTTCCTTCATCTCCTGGTTTTATTCATTACATTCGAGAAACATATAATCATGCTTTTAATGATTTTCCTAGATCAACTGTTAGAAGGGATGTTTTTTAAATTTGCAAGTGAATATCAACAATATTTACATTATGCATTGTATCATTTTACTGGCAAAATTGCTATCACTTCTGACATAGGTTGTAGTACTAACGGTATTGATTATTTAACAATAACATGTCATTGGATAGATCAAAATTGGTTTATGCAAAAGCGTATTTTAGCATATAGATATAGTGATGATAGGCACACTGGAAGTTTTATTGCACAAAATATTAATGAAATTTGTGATTATTATGGAATAAATGATAAAATTATGACTATTACATTAGATAATGCTACTTCTAATGATTATGCTATAAGACTTTTAAAAGTTCAATTAAATCCATGTTTTCCTGATCATTTTCATATAAGATGTGTGTGCCATATTTATAATTTAGTTGTAAAGGATGGCCTAAACTTTTTGAAAGCATTCTTGATAAAATACAATTTGCTATAAAATTTATTTTTAAAGGTAATAAAATACAAAGACGGAAAGAGTATAAAAAAACTTGTCACGATTGTGGACTACCTTATAGAAAAAATTCAAAAGAAGTTTCGACTAGGTGGAATTCTATGCATGAGCAACTACTTGTTGCTTACGATTATAGACAACCTATAACTTTATTATTTAACACGCCCATAATAAAAATTCAAGGGATGTGCTTATAGATAATGATTGGGGAAAAATTTAGAACTTAATAGATTTCTAGAGAAATTTTTTCAAGCTACTAAAAACGTTTACGCTATTTATTATCCTACTATTTAAAATATGTTAAATAGCTCTAATATTTTTGTTACTTAATGAATATATGCAAAAACCAACTTATAAGACATCTATTGAAAAAATGTTTTAAAAAATACTTTTTTTCTATTTCCACTATTTATATTGTTGGTGCGGTATTAAATCTCACTATTAAAGTAGACGGTTGTAAAACACTAATAGAAACGATTTATGATTGTATAGAAATACTTCCAACAGACCCAACTGAAGAACCAACTCACAAACCAACTAAAGAAGAAGTTACGTCTAGCATACACACTGAATGCAAACAACTATATATGTATTACCAACAACAAAGTGAAAATAGTCAACCGGCTTATGTACCATCTTCTACTACTTCGTTGCAACCTTATAAAAACACATGCGGTTTCTGCTGATAGTATTCAAGGTCTTAGAAATAAAATGTTTAGTGGTTCAACTTCTTCACAAGTTAGCGAATTTGATGTTTATATTTTGCAGGGTGTTGTACAATATGAATTAATTGTCAATGATGAAGGACATGAAGACTTGCTGAATTACTAGAGGCAGAATGAGAATACATTTCCGACACTAGCAAAGATGGCCCGAGATGTGTTCAATATTCTAACGTCATCAACAGCGTCTAAAAGCATTTTTTCTGCTGAAAGATTTCAAATAGGAGAGCATAGATTCGAGCAGAGCGTAGAAGGTTCGGTCAATCGGAGATCAACGAAGAAGAAGACAACAACTACAACGAAATCTTGTCCGAGGGAACAGGAAGCGACGTTGAATAATTTGACCAACAAATTCCAATTCCAATCGAAGATCCTCAAGACATTGTGAGGAAATTAGAAAAAGTATGGTTAACTATGTAATTTTTTTAATTCCAATTTTACTATGTGATTTGCAAATTTTGAAATTGTATTATAAAAAAATCATATTTCTATTAAATAATATAAGAGGCACAAAAACAGCCTTGAATTGTTTTTATTACACTATCTTGTTCAATTATTGAAGTATTTATATATATTATTTTTTAAAATTATGTGGCAAAAAAAATACCTAAATTCCGATCCCGACCCGACCCGTCCCCCCAAATCTTGGCCCCTCTTCCAGTGGGATGTGGAACGGGATGTGACCTCTTCTAATCCCGCCTATCCTAGCCCGCATGGCCCGCAGGATCCCACATCTCGATCCTTCCCCCCGTCCTGTTGGGACCCACCCCGGCCTGCCTCACCCTGTTGGACAGCTTTAGTATATAGCAACATCTTTATTTTGGAATTTTGTAAAGACAAAAAACTTTTAGCACGTCACTTTCCCTTTTAAGAAAGTACCTAGATCATCCTTTTAGGCAGCAATTCGTGGCAATTATAGGCAAAAACTCTTAGCAAATATAGGCAGCAACTCTTGGAAAAACGTGAGCAGAAACATACAATTGGGTATTTACTAAACGCCGAGAAGTTCGTGGTGCTCGTTGAAGCTTGTTTCTCGCGTCGTGGTTGAGTTGTATGCTGCTTTGAGGTGAAAAAGGGTTGCTTTAAATGTTGTAGCCACATTTTTAGGTAAGAATCATTGTCCTCTCTCATGGTTTAGAATAGATCTAAGTCGTATATAAGTTCTACAAGCTAGAACATGCGAACAAGCGATCGAAAAGTCGTTGTTGGATTGTAATAAGTTATGGATAGTTTGAGATGTTTTCTTGATGTTATTGTGGATGGAAAATTATGGGAGAATGGTTATCTATGTATTGATATTATTATATGAATAGGGAAGAAGAATGAGTATAGAAGGAAGTTGAGTTGTTGTTGAAACTGAGCTTGTCGCTCAAAGTATTGTATACTAGCTCTCTGTTAGCTTGACGATAGTGTTATTATTGTTATTGTATATTGAATCGCTATAAAACTTCTGTACATTGTGTTGACGAGTAGACCAACGAAAGGTATGTGAAGGCTATCTCTTTCCTTATTTTGGCATGATTTCCTTATCAAGTTAGTTCTGATTAATCGCATAAAGAGGTGCAAATCATAGAAATCACTTTCGGGTTAGCATGACCCCATTCTAGTAGATCTTCCTTGCCGGGAATGAGTTGTAGCTAGTTAAGTGTAGTTTTACAGTTGAGTCAATAGAAAGGTTCATTGTAACTAGCCATGCACTTCCATTCGAGGCCATTCAGATACATTTGCCTTCGGGGCCATTCAGATACACTTACCTTCGGCGACATTCAGATACACTTGTCTTCGAGGCTATGCACTTGTCTTCTGGGCCTGCACGTCACGATACATGTACGAAGTTTCAAGATGACGGATTAGTTCGCTAGGATTCTCCCATATCAGCTATTTGGTGAGCCCCATATTATTCGAGGTGTTGGTTTATTTATTTTCATGTCATGCTTACGATAAAGGTATGTCAGAGCCTTGTCTTGGTAAATAGTTTAAGAAGTCATACTCCCGTTCAGAGGTTTCATTGACTAGTTTAGTATGTCATGTCAGATATTTATATTTAGACTTACTACGTCTTTCAAACTATTTTTGCAATTATATTTTTAGACTATATCTTCAGTATTCAGAATTTATACATTTTATTATTATTACTGATGTTTTTGATGCCCATGTTGACTCAACAAGCCACATGGTTCGCTTAGTCACATACAGTCAGGCACCGAATATCGTGTTTCAGCCAGATCATAATTCGGGGCGTTACATGTGGTCACACTTATTATGCTTCGATTTTATCAAGAGGAGATTATAAGACTGGTTTAAGGAATATAACAATATAGACAAGCTTATGCAACTAACTACTAGGAATGAGATGCATACCTGATTGTTAGAAAAACCAGATTTTTTTATTGGGTCCCTCAATGTGATTGAGTTACCTTCAAGAATATGAACATTATCATGAAATCTCACCTATGCTTACTTGGTCATGCCATGCGTGCGTACATGCTAAGGTATAAGATTATGTTAAATATTTTTCCACTGTGATCTGCTACATACTCAAGTTGAATCGTAGCCCAAATATTGAGGAAGTCAATTATGCTCAATTCATCCTGATCAGTTCAGGCTCTCAATTATTTCTCACGTGATTTCTATTCATATCTGTGGAAAATATGCTACTTCTTAGTTCTTCAAGATATAGCCTTCTTCAACAAGGAGAAGCTTGTCAAAAGTGATGCCTCATCCCAATATGTCTTGTCTTTTTCTGATCAACTAATCCTCGTCCAAGTTGTCAAGCATACTATTCTTCTTTATCAGTTGAGGTTCCAGGTTCATGGCTATTTCTCTCTTGACTATTCCCCTTATTAATTACAAATCATATCCATCTTCTAGAGAACCCGGTTCTTGTTCAGTAGCAACTTGCTCAATAGAGTTCTCAACAGGTTCTTGATTTAATCCATTTCCATATATTTGTGTATATCAATTCTTGATCACCATAATGTTTATCTTGCAAGCCCTTCTTTCCTAAATATTAAGATTTATTACGGATTCTTTGATCATAATCTTCAGCTAAAAGGGTTCTCTTTCCTCCAAGTAATCGAGATTTTGACATTTCCAAAACCAATTTTTTTGTTGTCAATTTCCTCAACAAAGAAAATCTTGCATGTACTAGTCTTTCTATTAATGAACCAATTTTGTGTGCCCTTAAGACTCATTACTTGATTCTTTAGAGGAGTCATGATATCTGTTTTACAAATATCTTTATGCCTCTTTCTTCTACGAACCAGGTTCCCAATTTTCGGATAAGTAACAATATATTCATCATGGATGATAGAACATGGTTTCCTTTGTCACACTTCTGTGATACTACTCTGACATAATTCATATTTGGATCAACTTTTATTTTTTGAAGCATATCTGACTATGTTGAAATCACCCTCTATCACTCATGAACAAGTGAACAAACTTCTAACAGCCCCTATGTCCCACCATACTTCTTGTCTTTCCTGGTTATAGATTGGTGCATATACCTTGTCATGTGCGTACTGAAATCACTGGTTTTTGACTTAAGCTACAAGTCAAAGTATAAGAACCAATCTCCACTACTTTCCATTCCCACATCTTGTTGTCCCACAAAATCAGAATACCTCACCTGGTTCCACTAGCCTCCAGTTTCCCATATTGAACTCCCCAATAACCCCATACGTGTTTAATTATATACCCATTACATTGCCATTTGTAACGATCAAGGCTGGTAAGTCCATCGGTCCATACAGTTATCCATGTACTAGTAGAAGATTCGGCAGCTACCGCGGCCCCTGCTTCTTCAGGTGGAACTCCGGGTTGAGTAGTTACTCGGAATGCTGCCAATATATCAGCCAAGCCTGCCATCAGCCTTTAAAGTTGTATAGCGCGGAGTTGCTTCGACTCAATGGTAGGGAATTACCATTCCCGAGTTATGGTTGGATCCCTGAAGGGTTTAGGCATTGAGGAGCTTTCCTAGTTAGATTTCAAGGTTTTCTACCTCGTTCAGTTACATTAGGGATTTATACAACTCTACCTTGGTGATTAAGTTCCTCTTTAGTTGGTGTGAAATGAGTGGATTCTGGGATAGGAGGTCTTGTCGGTATGGAACCTACCCTTTCGGAGTGAAAGATTGTCATCCTATAGCCGAATGTCTTAAATGAAATGAGTGGACTAGAATCAGCAGTATTCTAATAGATAGATAGTATGGTAGAAAGATTCATCTATTTCTTTCTATCGTACTATTTATTATTTAGATTGTAGTGCCCCCTAGAATAAAATAAAGATAGAGGCTACATTTGATATGGATCTATAGATCAATCTACAATATTATCTTGATATATGATCACCTTCCAATTTAGTTTTCTGCAGACAAAGAACATATGCTCTCCATTCTTGTACCAAGCTATTAATCACCCTTTTTTCCTCAATACTTTAATCCTCTCACATTCCATGATATTATTTTGACATTCATCATGACACAGTAGACATTCCTTTACCTATAGTTCTTACCATGTGCTTTGAAAGTTCATGTCTATGCTCGGCATTTTAAGTTCTAGATCTTACCTTGTGCTTTGAAAGTTCATGTCTATGGCTGGCCTTTTAAGTTCTTACAACCCTTTAGTTTTTAGCGCTTCCATGACCTTTGCTTCTGGTTCTATGATTCTCTCTTTTGCTATCAATCTTCTTGAATAAAGCCAAATCTTCATTTCTACAGCCCTAAAATTCAATACCAAACTCCTTGCTCATCTTAATGATATTATTATAAACCCAAATTGATGCACCCATCTCCCTACCACTATCCTCCTCAAAATAACAAGAATTTAAAGGTTCGGCATCCTCGATGTCCCAAGTTGTATCATCAATACAATCAATCAATTGCATGTCTTGTTATCTCTGTTGATATCACTATGTGCTTCTGCTTCTTAAATAATTGTACACCATATACATAATCATCGCCTTCTTCTGCAATTGTTCTCTGTGAAGAAATTGTTGGCTGAATTTCAACTAGAATTTTTGATACCCACATGCTTGCACCTCAAATCCACGAATAGTTGGGCCATTGACAATTGTGTTATTTGAATTGGCTACTTCTACAGACATACCCACGTGCTTGCACCTCTCTGTAGACATACCCTGTAGGGTTTCTTTGACCAGCGGTCTTTACCCTCCATTGGTTCTTCCTCTCTAGCGACCAACATGGTAGTCGATTCGCACCAGATCAGTATGTGAAAGGTAAGCCCATTGTCAACTAGTTTTACCTCTTTTTCAACTTCATCTCCGTCTCTTTTTATTTTGATTCTCAACCCAATCTCAGGGATGTGGCCGGCACTTGGAACACTAAGGCCCGAGCGTATCAATTATAGTATCAGAACCATATGTAACAAGACTTGGGCCAACAAGACCTCTAATCAACAATATCAAGATAAGATACAACAAGGTCTTTCACGCAAAAGAAGCCCAACAACTTATACATATACACATAACTGAGTCTGACAAGGACATATCAAACAACTGAACATGCGACACTAGTCTACAAGCCTCTAAACATGACATCGGGTAGCAACTAGTTGGGACAGGGCCCTGCCATACCCATGATATTCATACGTATATATAGCAAAACCAACACCTACCAACACACTAAATAACACCAGAAGAGGGGAGCGTATTGTCAACAGCTGTTGAATCAAACCACCTACTGTGAGGGAGCGTCGAATCATCTATTTGTACCTTTAGTGTCGAACCTCTACTAAGGGCATCTATATCAGCCTCTTCTACACCTTATTTGTGATGAAAAATGGAACAACATGATTGAAGCGGTGCGCAAAACCCATATGTTGTTCTTTATATGAATTCTACATTGCCTCCTTGAATGGAAATAATGTTACTATATTAGAGATCATGTTGTTGCTTATATATATATATAAGTTTCTGCCCATTTCTAAGAAGTAAACATTTTTACCTCTTGAACTTGATATTTATCGAATGGTCTATCCAAACACCTTTTAGACCCCCCCACCCCCACCCCTAAAACATACATGACAATTAAGGATTAATATTAATCTTTCTTAGTGATCATCAATCTTGACACTTTAAGACCCTCCATGTGTCATTTATACATTTCATGTTCTTTTGACTCATCATAAACCTTCCATGTGTCCCTGTATCTAGTGTCTTGTTGACTAATCATTAAAGCATATCTTGTCCTTTTGTCTAAATCCCTCCACTTGGCAGCCCCTTAACCAAAGTTGTTCCTTGATACGTAAGAGCAAAAATTGTTTTTCATGTAATATTTATTCAATAATCTTAATTAATTTCTAGTCATCATCGACACATTTTTAGGTCTTAAATCATTTCGGGATTTCATTCTTTTATACATCAAACTTTTGATCTGTATACTTGAACATGACCTTATTCTTGCAGGTTCGGTTACATTTTCTCATGTTATACGATTCAATTCCTAGTACGAAAAACGCAGGGTATTAAAGCTTGGACCATATTTCATCCCAAAAATGTTGAATTTCGACAAAACTTACTCTCTTCGATTCGTTTAACTTCTAATCCTTAAAAACCCCATAAACACTCTTTTTGAACCATCCATAACCCCATGAAGCACCCTATGTCCTTCGAGCTTTCATGAATTAACTACAACGCATCCTAACATAAACGTACGGGGTGTTACATCCTTTCCCCTTAGGAACATTCGCCCTTGAATGTAAAGATGATACTTTAAGGGAAAACTAATGTCAAGAATATTGATACCCTTAGTCATAACTTACTTTATGTCTATCACATCACATGGGTGGAATACTAATGAAATTCCAATGACATATGGTCTTGTATAAGCCTATACAAGGACGGGATGCTACTAATCTGCTCGACCTATTAGCTAGCATGTGATTAAGAACGTACATATCTTATACTTATCATATACTCACCTATTCAATTATCCTCACGTAGAAACACAAAATAACCATACCGATTTGATTTCTTCAAGTAAGAACCTATTATATGGTAATAACACGTAACGCTCTATATGATTCTACGTCGGCATTAGTTTATATCTCAACTTAAATGATCACCTATGGTCCCGTAGTATTTACTTGCAATTGATCTTAAGTAGAATGCCCTAATACCATCTGGTTCTTCGACACTTAGCAATATAATATCTCAATCATCAAACTACACAAAACAAAGTAACCTTAAAACTATTACTGCACAACACCCTAGTAAGGAAACAAATGACATACTTATGTCCTCGTCACGTGGTGGTCCCTGTCGACCTGCCAAAGCATACATACGGCCCTGACTGCCATCCTTACTAGATGCTCTACTCCTTCCTCTCGCATTGGTGAGATTGATATTCGAACCTTAAGTCTCTATCATAATACTTGCACCTCTGGTGCACACATAATCTTATAGAAACTTCACATTTACTCATCACAAGCACGAGTTGGAATCAAGTTCCTACGACTTGGCTCTACTGTGTGATCCGGAATATCAAAGAAGGGTAACAGTTCCTAAATGCCTTGTAGCCTCTTGTTTATAAGTGTGTTACACAACACACTCATAAGAAAGACTCTACTAGACACAGCTTGTAGACTCCCTAAGATATGACCTACTCTGATACCAAGATTGTCACACTCCAACCTCAAGGGGGTGATCGGCACTCAACACCCTAAGGCTCGAGTGTACCAATCATAGTATCTGAACCGCATGTAGCAAGACTTGGGCTGACAAATCCTCTAATCAACAATAACAATATAAGATTCAACAAGGTCATGCACGCAAAAGAAGCCCAACAACATATATATATATATACACATAACTGAGGCCGTCAAGGCCATATCAAACAACTGAATATGTGACACTAGTCTACAAGCCTTTAAACATGACATCGGGTAGCAACTGGTCAGGATAGGGCCCTTCCATACCCATGATATGCATATATATATATATATAGCAAAACCAACACCTACCAGCACATTAAACAGCTCCGGAAGAAGGGAGTGTATCGACAACAACTGCTGAATCAAACCACCTACTATGGGAGAGAATCAAATCGTCTATTTGTACCTTTAGTGCCTAACATCTACTAAGGACATCCAGATCAGCCTCTTCTATACCTTATTCGTAATAAAAATTGAACAACGTGATTAATGCGGTGAGCAAAACCCGTATGTTGTTCTTTATAAAAATTCTACCTTGCCTCATTGAATGGAAATAACATTACTTTATTAGAGATCATGTTGCTTCCCATGTTTTTATATATATAGATATATCTATATGTGTTACGCCTCATAGTTTCATATTCTGTCGTATCTTCAATTAATACCGATATTCTGAGAAGATATGTGACCTTACAGAAGGATAGTGAGGGTTCATAGGTTGTCTAGGGAAGTACCAGAGTGTAGAATTTCAACGGATTGAAGAAATCAAGATTCGATGAAATCTGCAGAATCCCAAATTGACAGCCCAAGTGTACGGACCGTACATTTTTGTACGAACCGTACATTTTTGTACGAACCGTACATTTTTGTAAGAACCGTACAAATTGGATTTTACCATCGTAGAATTTCCTCCAAACTTTCAATTTTCAGTTTTTGGATTTTACGGTCCAAATGTATGGATCGTACATTATTGTTTGGACCATACATTTGTACTATCTATTTTGATGGTGAATTTTATTTTTCATGTATAAATATGGATTGCTCAATTCTTAAGACTCCTTAAGTATTCTATATAAAAATCTAAAGTAAACTACGCATGTTCGACATAAAGAACCCCGTGAACACCACTATCTCCTCTTCTTCCTTGTTGCGGCAGTTTCGAAGGAGTTTTGCTGATGAAGTAAACTGAGAATTGGAGTGTTCTTGGTGGAATTGAGGTAAGTCTCATACTCTTTAACTTACTCTTAGGCTTGTTCAAGGGTTGAGTTAAGATTTATAGAAAATTCTCAAGGAATTTTGTGTTTATGAACCTTGGAACCAAGTTATGTTGTATGGGTTGTTTTTGTACGAATTAAGCCACTAAATGGAGTTGTAAAGGAATGAATATCATGATAGGAAATATTAGGAGTAAGGGTGAAGGCTGTTGGGCCGAAAAATGTCAAGTATGGTCTAGTAACTACCTTATAAATTATTGCTCACAAGTTGTTCGATGAATTGTCTAAATGAAAACTCTTATGAGATATCAGTTTTATATTGATATGAATCCCTCGTTTAATGTAGATAATCATCCATAGAACGTGCAAGGCTCCGTGAGACTTAACTTGCTTCATCGACAAGGTATGTTAAGGCTGACTCTTTCTTTCTTTTGGCATGGTCTAACAAACGTAACCATAACGAACATTCCTCTAAAAAGAACTCCCTCGTTTAGTGTAGATAATCATCCATAGAACGTGCAAGGCTCCGTGAGACTTAACTTGCTTCATCGACAACGTATGTTAAGGCTGACTCTTTCTTTCTTTTGGCATGGTCTAACAAATCTAAAAAGAACTCCATTTCTCTAAAAAGAACTCCATTCTTAATATTTGAGCTTATGAACACCTTTGTTTCATATTGTTATAGCTTATGACTCTTGTTATTCTTCATCGGGATCACTCCCTAACTTAGTGGCATCCTGAGTTTGTATGGTCTTTGTTGACTCTTGGATAAGCGATATAGATACAATTATATAACGATAATCGAAGGGTAACGACCTTGAGATACACTGATTGAATTCATGAGTCCCTTTAGAGTCATTCTTTGCATTGCATTTATATATATGTATCTATTTTCTTAACGATATGTGTTATAGTTAGTGGGGTATGGCGCTTATATATGCACACCACTGTAGTTGGTTTTGACATTATTGAGTCCTATATCTAGGCCAGGTACGCCCGAGTCCTCTATGAGGCCGGGCACGATATGATATGACATGATTTCCCCCACAGAGTGGCTTGATATAATATTATATATTTACATGACCTTGATAAGTGGCTTAATATTTACAGACATACATATATATCTATGATTGTGACAGTATATGCCCTTAGAGGCTATTTATGAGTTTCAGGTTGACTTGTATACTTTTCCTTCATATTTCATCATTTATTTATATGTTACCTATCTTACATATTTAGTATATTTTCATATAGATGTCTGTTTCTAAGGACACTCTGTCATGCCCGCAGGTACTGATAGAGATACAAACGATCCCTCACAGTAGGTGACCCAATTCAGCTAGAGGTTGTCAGGCTCCCTTCTTTCGGAGTTGTCTAGTGAGCTGATAGGTATGGTTGTAGAACATATGTATATAGTTGGGTATTGTGGGGCCTTATCCCGACCAGGTGTTGTTGTTATACTCTCTAGAGGCTTGTAGACAGTTGTCTTGTATGTAGTCATCTTATGTGGCCTTGTTGTATATATTTGTATGTTGGGCCTATTCTGCGTGTAGGTAATTTTGTCTTTTGATTATTTAGTTAATTGTCAGAGGCCTTATAGGCCTATGTATTGTTGGGTATATTACAGGTATCAGGGTTGGTACGCTCGGGCCTTAGGTCACCGGGTGCCGGCCACCCCTCCTAAGGTTGGGCTATGACAAACTTGGTATCAGAGCCGGTCAGTCCTAGGGATGTCTACAAGTTATTTCTAAAAGAGTCTTGCTTATGGGTGTGTTGCGCGCCACACTTATAAATAGGAGGCTATAGGGCATTTAGGATGTTACTTTCTTTGAAATCTAGATCGTGCGAAGTTGTAAGTATTAGAATTCTTATTTTCTCACTTTGGTTTTCTTTTACAGTAATGCCAATATCAAAGGAAAGTACCATTAGCAGAAAATTGGTCAGAAATACGGGGGAAGGCACCAGCTGATTGCCACCCATTAGTATGGATTCGAGGTCTATAAAGACACCAGAAGGAAATATGAGTTATTCTGTGGAAGAAGAACCATCTATGAAAGAAGATCTATTTATGGAGGAGGATCCATCTGAGACTCTGAAAAAATCGCCCATTCGAGTGTCATCAATTCCAGTGGTGTTGCCAGATTATAGGAAGGCCCGCATAATATCGAAATCATCTGCGCAACGATCATTTTCGGTCAATTTAGGTATGAGTGGTACCATGTACGCAGCAACGCCCCCAGTCATCTTTTAAGAGGATGGTCATATTCAGATGTCTCCACAGGTTAGTCCTTTTGAGAAACCAAGGAACCCATTATCATGAAAGTCGGTTAATCAAGGTTTTCTGAGAACAAGTAGAGGTGAGGAAAAAGTAACCAGTAGATGGACTGGAAAGTTTGGAATGGAGGTAGGTAACGAAAGATTAGCATTGCAAGATGTGTCAGATCGAAGCTCCCAGGTAAAAGTTAGGAAAGTATAAGGAGATGTTGGAAATAGTCTGCACTGTCATAAATGAGGAAGGAGGCATGATGGAGCATGTTTACACGATACTGAGTTATGTTCTAGATGCGGAGCCATAGGCTATAGTGCCAAAGAATTCCCCGAGGTACTTCAGTCGCTGTGCCATTAGTGTGGACTTGCATTATGGGCAATGTCTGGGTGATGTTGAGGAGTGCTATTGGTGTGGAAGCAGAGGCCATAGAGTATATAGATGCCCAAAATTGAGTCAATGGGAATAGTAGTCTCGATGTTATTTAGAGTTACACAACTAATTAGGTATGTTGATAATTTTATTGGGGATGACAGTGTTTATGGTTATAATTGGTCAATTATCATTGTTGTAGGTAGTATGTCATACATTTGTATATACAACGTAAATTGATAATAAAGGTGGAAGGTGGCGAGTGAAAATATAGTTATGTTCAATTTCTAAGTAAAATGACTCAGGAACCAACATTTTCTTAGCCACATGCATATTCAACACTCTTAGGCCTTGTAGTGTACGTGATATTGGGACATGAAATATATATGAATGTGCGATTTAAAAGATTACTCTCAGGTCTAAGAAATTAAGGGAAACCCCAAAAAATTGATAAGGAAAATGGATTTCCATAGTTAAGTTACTTGAAGCATCGTTTCAGGAAGCAATTAAAGAAAAGGGGCGCAGAATGTCATGCCAAAACTTGCTGTAAGTAAGCTTGCAGACTTAAACTCTCAACCAAGGTTGAGAGGTGATTTATTAAGAGTGCCAACAATTGACCGTCATTTACACTTAGATGTATAACATGGCATGGAAAATGGAATGGAGTTTGGGTTATCACGTGATGATCTAAGAAACATGTTTTATTCAACCTTCTCCTTGGTCTTGGCTGAGACTGTAAAGTCCCAAACCAAAGGGCCATGACGGGCACCCAGCCTTACCTGCCGAGCACCACTCTTCACATATCTACCAGCTAACCGTAATCAATCATGGCCATAAGGACTGTCACCAAATATCCTGCTGACGCACATCAAATCTGTCATGGCCATACACGGCTACTATACATAGGACAACTGTCTACAAGCCTCTAAAGAGTACATGATATCACAAGGTTGGGACAGGGCCCCGCCATACACATATGCATATGTGAAACATCATACCACGACCAGACTGCAACTCTGAAACAAGTAGAGCGCTCCAATATCAGCTGAACTAGCAACCGACTAATGCGAACCTTCCCCCTATTTATCTGAGCCTGTGGGCATGAAACGCAGCATTCCCTGACAAAAGGGACGTCAGTACGACTGATGTACCGAGTATGTCAGGCATGAACAATAGCATAACAGAATACAAGAATAAACCGAAACAGAAACAATCGACACAAGTAGCCGACCGAAACAACTAACAGAAACAACCAGATAGCAACAACTGACAGAAATAGCCGACCAGTAGTGAATGCCTCTGAGGACCATAATATTCCTGAATATCATGCACAATGCGGTATACACATATATATATATATATTGGCCTCATTGGGCATCTTCCTTCCCATAAATTGTAAATACATTATACATATATATTAGCCTCATCGAGCATCTTCATTCTCATAACATCCTTTGTGGCCATCATATCATTTTATCCTCTGTGGGCATAATCATCATCATATCCCAGCTGATCAGGTGGTCTGTGTATCCCGTTTTTCATCCTCAATATATGGTCCAGGGTAATACATGAATGACAATAAAACATTTTTGAACTTATCGGATGACATAATATCCTTGTACCTTAGGCTAACATTGGGAACATTAACATCTTTCCCACATACCTCAATAAGGATTTAGGAACATATTTAGACATGCTTTTAACATAGGAATCAATAAAAGGAACATCCTTGACTACTAAGAGCAGAATAATTTATGAAGCAACTTTACGTTTACGTTTCGTTCTTAGAACATGCCTAAAGAAAGAATTAATTTGCCTTAACATACCTTCGTCGACCTATTAATAATACAACCCAGGTAGTCCATATGGTACCTAACCTTAAGCACGGATAAACCAGCTTGAAAAATGGAATTCAATGTGACTTAGAGACCATGTTTGGCTTGCTGCGGCTAACACCCATTAATACCAAATGAATATTACCGTATTTCTGCCTATAATCTCGTTGCTACATGTATACCTTGTCTTGTGTTATTCATAAAATTAATGTAGAAGTTTCTCTAATTTGGCTCTACGTTTCATGAGACAGAAGGAACATTTGTTTAATGTTCTGGTAGAGGGTTACGTTTTGGCCAGTAGCTGATTCATTCTACTACTTAAATGCTAAGGAATAAGATAATGCTTCATTTTAACAGATGTCATCTCTACACTTATAATGATGCCACCCTATTCCACAAATGCCACAAACGAACTAGATCACCTTAGTCAGTTAGGGGGTTCATCTAAATGCTACACGTAACATTCCCACTTAATCTTGTCCCCTACTCAAAATTCATCCATTAGCCAATCATTGTTGTCCCACTTGGTAAGTCCCAAGTTAGTTCGGGACCACATCCTTTTATGTACTAGGCTCTTTATTAGCATATGTGAATATGACATAAATTCCCCAAAGCTCAGGTCTATTTACATACGCCTAGCGATTAAACCATGGCCCGAAAGTACGGGATGTTACATTCTTCCCCCTTAGAAACATTCATCCTCAAATGTTGGGGTGATATATCTAATCCCTGTCACATAACCAAAAAATACAACCACCGGTTCACGGGGTCATATAATATAACATACATCATTATATTAGATCTCACATGGTCATCAAGCCTTTATTATAATAATCTGAAATAGAACTCACCTTATGCTTCTTGGCGTTAAAATAGGTATGGATATTTGTTTTTCATCTCCTCTTCCGCCTCCCATATCACTTCTTCTACATTCTTACTCCACCAAAGAATTTTCACGGAGGCTACATCTTTACTTCTCAACTTGTGGACTTCATGATCTAAGATAGCAATAGGAACCTCTTCATATGATAAATCCTCTGTAACCGTCACGTCGCGATTGTCATAATTGGGAAGGATATCCAATACATGCTCTCAACATAGTAATATGGAAAATTGGATGACCAACCTCTAACTCCGAAGGCAAGTCCAATTCGTAAGCCACTTGACCAATTCGTCGAATTATGCAATATGGCCCAATATACCTTGGGTTGAGCTTTCCCTTTTTCCCAAATCTCATTACCCCCTTCATAAGCGTAATCTTCAAAAAGACCTAATCATTCACATGGAATTCCAAGTCTCGCCGTCGCACATTTGAATACGACTTTTGATGACTCTGAGTGGTTAACAACCGTTCTTGAACAAACTTCACCTTTCCTATGACTTGGTGACTAGGTCAAGCCCAAATAATTCTAATTCGCCTACTCCGAACCATCTGATAGGAAATCTATATTTTTGTTCATACAAAGCCTCATATGGAGCCATTTTGATGCTAGCATGCCAACTATTTTTGTATGCAAACTCAATAAGGTATAGATGCTCGTAGAATGTCCTCGAGCATTTGAATTGTATGCTCGGCCTACTCGTCTGTCTAAGGGTAGAACTTGTGCTAAGAATAACTTGAGTGTCTAAACCCTTTTTGAAATGATGTCCAAGAATTAACTGAGAACTGCATACCTCGGTTAGATATAATATAAATAGGTGTACCATAAAGGCGTATAACTTTACATAGTCCTCGGCTGTGTAGGTAGTTTTGACTGTCAGGAATTGAGCTGATTTGGTCAGTACAACAACAATCAGCCGAATAGAATCAAACTTAAGATAAGGGCAAGGTAAACCCGTAATGCAATCCATATTAATCATTTTCCATTTCCACATCGGGATCTCAATGTTCTGATTCAAGCTGTTGGGCTTTTGGTGCTTTATTTTTACTTGCTAACCATTAAGATACTGAGCTAAAATCTCCATAATGTTCCTCTTTCTATCATTTCATCAATACATACCTTTGAGATCAAGATACCTCTTAGTAGATCAAGGGTGAATGGAATATCGTGAGCAATGGACCTCCATCATAATCTTGTCTCGTACTCCTGCTATATCGGGAATACACAAATAGACCTTCCACCTGAGGGTCCCTCTCCCATTGTATTCGAAAGTTGTGGGTCTCTTTTGCTAAATATATTTCCCAATATTCCCTAAGAATATGACGTTCCTTTCCTTCCTGTATGAGGGATGACCCTGTTGTATTCATAGTCACGGGGCTATCACAACTTGAATCCTCCAATCGGACTCTCATTTAACTAACTGATTTGTTCACTTAGGTTAATTTCTCTTCTTCGTCCTCCCCATTAGTCAAGCCGCTTGTAGGTAAATGATCATATTGTCAGCTTAGCTTTGTTTACTAACTGGTGTGCTAAAAATCTTACATTAGTAGTATCCCAATCGTAAACACGTGATGGACAATGTTATCGAATCTAAAGTGTGTGTATCATCGCGAATAACTCTCATTCATGGTTTGAAATGAATCTCTATTTTTCTTGTTTTCGTATTTTCTCACTACTCGTAATTGTAAACAACTTCCTTTCTTTACTTCTTTTGACACTTGTTCACTCATTTTCTTACTTGTCGTACCCTTCTTAATTCCAAAATATCCTGGTATACGTACACAATCTTAAACATTGCTCCTGATTCCAATCCTAGGAATTACTACCCCCTTAAAAGGTGAGTCGTTAACTTATTCCCCCATTCAATACGTGGAAGATTCTGAAGAATTTACATTACCTGACGTTGGCCTGCTATATATAAACTTGGTATACTTAGATTTGAATTCCTTCACTTGCCTTATGGAAAAGATTTCCTTGGCCTCGTTAAGATGTAAACTCATTACTTTATCTATCTCGTAGAGCCTTTGGTTAGTTTATAAATACTCATAGACATTTGTATTTGTCTAACATTTTTTCTTCATTATAATGTCGTTATCTCTTTGACATATATCTTTAATGTCTACCTTATATCCATAGGCATCATTGGCTCTTTTCCACCTATTTAGGCACTAATCTCGAGCTTTAGTCACTGTTAATTCCGTTTACATACTTTCTGAGATGTATGACTGCATATGTTGTAGAACCGATGCTTCGTATGTTTATATCCAATCCAAGGTGTTCCATGATCTCATGACTTGTCCAGCTTTCTTGTCTTATCGATTATTAGATCTCCAATCGACCGAGTTCCCACTCGTCTTACCTTTACATTTCCATTTAAAGTTTCCTTGGGGAAACCTTTCCTCAAGGTATTTCCCATTTTATCTTTCTGAACATCAGAGGTTAGTCACCTTTGGCCGAAGAGTTCATAATATCCTTCCTCTACCATTGGTCCTTACACTGTTCTGGAGTAATCATACCTTTGTGAAAACCTGCGTTACTATAATCTCATTCACATTCATGCTTCTTGTCGTAATAGTTCCTTTTACTCGTCATTAAACGAAAAATGTTTCTGCCTTAATACTTGATCATCCCATCCCATTCATACTTACTAAATGTTTTCATATTTCCTACCACCATTCTTTGATTGTTCTATAATTTTCATCCTCAATTGCCCCTATTGTTAAGCAGAGGTTATTTAGAATTGTAACATGCTGCACAATAAAGATAAAGACCTTACCAGTTCAATACCTATAGCATTTTTTGGTTTACTAACATTGTTACATATAGTTCTCAATAATACGCGGTAACGCCCTTTACGCAAGACGAGAGGCTTTTGTCCCTTTCCACTACCGTGGATAACTCGATCCTTATATATAACTTGGGCTCACTATTCGGTGTACGTCACTTTACGTGATCTTCTTAAATTTACTGATGGTCACTCTTCAGACGATTCGGTTGTGGCAATCCATTTTCGTTAGTGATACCCCGGGACAATCCCTAATCCATTCTAGGTAAAATATTACAGTTTAGGTCACATGTACATAACATATTCCCACATTCTAATCAACATGAGTCACTGTCAAACGTGTAGATTTTCATAACTTGCTAAACCTTCCAATTATGTCTTCTTCCTTTCATCTGTACAACTCATAATCATTATATCCTTACGTTTGCGCATCAACTTGGGATACTTCGGAATGATGTGGCCATGGCTGCTACCCTAAACCAACCCCTTGTACGTTTGCGACACAGTCCGATATGTGCTCGACCACACTAACTACAATATGGTCGGGGGGGTCTCACTCGACCTTTACAACTTTGACCCAGAGATATTGGCATCTTTGAACCCTTTAAATATCATCGATCCCTGACTAATAAACTGCATGACCCCTCAAGGGCCTATCTCCATCAAATGCTCTAGGATGAAGTCGTGCCTGGGAAAGCAACTTACTCATGTCCTCTGACGGATCTGTCTCAATAGAGTACTACTCGTACTTACTCTCAATCAAACTTCAATCTCCCTTCTAATCATAGCCCTACTGGAAGAAGGCATTGCTATGATCATAAACACAATAAGGTCTACAGAGAGAATCCTTACAATATTTGCGTTCAGGTGCTTAGTACTTCCTCAAATATTTTTCTTTCCAGGCTTACATTATCTCTTCCGTATATGAGTGAGACAATTCCTTACAGTCTCAAATTTTGAACATAATATTGTCCTTCTGGCATATCAATCTTTTGGTAGAAGTCACTCATTTACTGGCTATGACTATGAACTAACCAAAGTCTTTTTTTGGTAACCGTTGTTACTGAAATAGTATCAGGCACGAGTTAAACTCAAATTCTTAAAACTCAGCTCTAGTGCACGATCTATGATATGAAAGAATGGAAACCATCCCTAAATGCCTTGTAGCCTCCTGTTAATAAGTGTGGCGCGCAACACACCCCTAAACAAGACTTTACTAGACACGGCTTGCAGACTCCCTAGGACAGACTGACTCTGATACCAAGTTTGTCACGACCCAAACCGGAGGGATATGACGGGCACTCGGACTTACCTGCCGAGCACCACTCTTCACATATCTAATAACTAACCATAATCAATTATGGCCACAAGGACCATCACCAAATATCCTGCTGACACACACATCAAGGACAACATGGCCATACACGACTACCATACATAGGACAACTTTCTACAAGCCTCAAAAGAGTACATGACATCACAAGGTTGGGACAGGGCCCCACCATACCCATATGCATATGTGAAATATCATATTATGACCAGACTGCAACTCTGAAACAAGTAGAGTGCTCCAATATCAGTTGAACCAACAACCTACTAGTGCGAACCGTCCCACTGTTTACTTAAGCATGCGGGCATGAAACGCAATGCCCCCCAATAAAAGGGACGTCAGTACGACTGATGTACCGAGTATGTCAGGCATGAACAATAGCATAATAGGAATACAAGAATAAACTGAAATAGTTGACACAAGTAGCCGACTGAAACAACCAACAGAAACAGCTGACAACAACAGCCGATAGCAACAGCTGACAGAAATAGCCGACCAGTAGTGAATGCCTCTAAGGGCCATAATATGCATGCATATCATGCACAATGCAGTATACATGTATATATTGGCCTCATTGGGCATCTTTATTCCCATAACATGTAAATGCAGTATACATTATATTGGCCTCATCGGACATCTTCTTTCCCATAACACCCTCTGTGGGCATCACATCATTTTGGCTTCTGTGGGCATAATCATCGTCATATCCCAGCTGATCAGGTGGTCTACATATCCCGTTTCCCATCCCCAATATATGGTCTAGGGTAATACATGAATAAAATGCATGAATGACAATAAAACATTTTAAAACTTATTGGTTGACATAATATTCTTGTACCTTCGGCTAACATTGGGAACATTAATATTTTTCCCACATGCCTCAATAAGGATTTAGGAACATATTTAGACATGCTTTTAACATAGGAATCAATAACAGGAACATCCTTGACTACTAAGAGAAGAATAATATATGGAGCAATATTACGTTTACGTTTCGTTCTTAGAACATGCCAAAAGAAAGAATTAATTTGCCTTAACATACTTTCGTCGTCCTATTGATAATACAATCTAGGTTGTCCGTATGGTAGCTAACCTTAAGCACGGATGAACGAGCTTGAAAAATGGAATTCAATGTGACTTAGAGACCATGTTTGGCTTGATGCGGCTAACACCCATTAATATCAAATGAATATTACCATATTGCTGCCTATAATCTCGTTGTTACAAGTATACCTTGTCTTGTGTTATGCATAAAATTAATGGAGAAGTTTCTATAATTCGGCTCTACGTTTTGTGAGACAGAAGGAACATTTGTTGAATGTTCTGGTAGAGGGTTACATTTTGACCAGCGGCTAATTCATTCTACTTAAATGCTAAGGAATGAGATATTGCTTCTTTTTAATAGATGTCATGCCTACACTTATCATGATGCCACCCTATTCCACAAAATGTCACCAATGAACTAGATAACCTTAGTCACTTAGGGTGTTCATCTAAATGCTACACGTAACATTCCCACTTAATCTTGTCCCTTACTCAAAATTCATCCATTAGCCGAGTTATTAATTATCCGATTTATCAATTAGCCGATCATTGTTGTCTCACTTGGTAAGTCCCAAGTTATTCGGGACTGCATCCTTTTATGTACTAGGCTATTTATTAGCATACGTAACATAAATTCTCCAAAGCTCGGGTCTATTTACATATGCCTTGCGATTAAACCATAGCCCAAAAGTACGGGATGTTACAGAGACCATTCTTTTTTTTAGCTTATCTTTTACTTACTAGCTTAGTTATTAGCTTAGGACATAGTATTCCATGTAATAACTACCTTAGGACACAATTAATAAGCCATGTAAAGGGTGACAAGGCCGAGAGCCTTCCAATAAGTCTTCCAAGAAGACAATTCATGAATCTGGCTACATTAAAGTCTTCAAAATCGTCCAAGGGGAGAGGAAGAGTTGGCTGAAATACCTTGGTCTCTAAGTCACTCCAAATCTGTTTATACTATAAATAGAGGCCTTAGGCCATTGTAAAATTCAGAGTTAGTTGATATATAAAAATTGTGTTTTACTCATTGCTAAGTGTTTCAACCCGGGGTTGTGATTCTTAGTTGGTTCTTGTGTGACCCAAACCCCTTAGTGCAAGTTTAGTTATAACTGTGTGATCTAGTTGAACCCAAGCTAAGGTTCCCTTCAGTGTAAGCTTAGTTAAGACTGTGTGACTTAACTAAGTCCAAGCTTAAGGAACACCCTTGGTGCAAGTGGACATTGAAACTGAGTGATTCAACCAAACCCAAGCCTAGGGTCTATCGTAAGGTTATCGGCCACCCTCACTTGGTTAGTATTTTGGCTTGTACTTAGCAACCTCGATCTAGTCCTTGTCCAATTGGCCAAACTCACCTTGGTGTCGACTCGGGCAGTAAAACCCCCATGTCTCTATCCTTAGGCATATCATTCGTACTTCACCTAAACCACAACAACCAAACACTTAGCCAAAACCGAACCAACCAACACTTGGTCTGTACTCGGTTTGCACCTAGCATCCTGTGGTCATTCCTCATCCAAACCACTTTAATCATTTCACCACCACTCCAAAATACATCCCTAACATCCACTATAACGGCCACTGACCGAAACCACACGTAAAAAACTATCCAATCACGACAACACCCAAACAGTCCACGACAAATACTAATCGAGAATCTCACTGTTTCAGATTGTTCAGTCTCCTTGCCACTACCAAACCACCAAGTCCCGATCACCATACTGACCCTCAACCCACCTGTGACAACCTCACAAAATGCATTGATCCTATTCCCACCATAACTACCCTAAATAGCCTCCCATACACTACACTGTCGGCCTAGCCGAGAACCCGAGACCCCCACTTTGTGTCTTGTTTTCGCATTAACTTATTCCCTACCAAACTCAGCCCCAGTTACCCTCACTCACCCCGATGTACATAAATTAAAACTTGTAACCCCAACTCCTCCATAGGGACTAGACCGTTTATAAATACCGAGAGACAAGAGGAGTTTCGTCAGTTAAAGGCAAGCGATATATCTTCTTTCCTATTAACAAATACGTGTGTGGGTGGCGGTAAAAGATAGTAAATCTTCAATATTGGATGATAATATTTTCAAATCCAATAGTGTAATTTGATAAGCCGAATGAGCAAGAATAGCTTGTTGAAGACCGTTCATGATAATGGTTTCGATGTGTTAGGAAAGTGACTATAAGTGGTAAATAAAAATGTAAGTAAAGTGTTATGACAAAGTAATGAGGCCGAAGGATGTTCCTCAAATAGATAGATGGGCGGAAAGATTGTAACAATAAGAATACCGATAACAAAACCATGGTGGGACCTATAACAGTATGATTATCATTAGATATAATGATATTAGTAAAGAAACGATACTTAAACTTCCCTGGCTAAAAAAAATATAACACCTGACGTCCATAGATGATGGTACTAGAAGTACATTAAGACGAGGAATCCTTAAAGGAATTCAATCCGGTAACGTACAAGTTAACTGGTTGAATAATGGGTAGAGAAGAACTCTAATACCAATTAAGGAGATTGTAACAATAAGAATACCGATAACAAAACCATGGTGGGACCTATAACAGTATGATTATCATTAGATATAATGATATTAGTAAAGAAACGATACTTAAACTTCCCTGGCTAAAAAGAATATAACACCTGACGTCCATAGATGATGGTACTAGAAGTACATTAAGACGAGGAATCCTTAAAGGAATTCAATCCGGTAACGTACAAGTTAACTGGTTGAATAATGGGTAGAGAAGAACTCTAATACCAATTAAGGGGGGAAGGCCGAATTAGTGGTAGGATTGAGATCGGCTGCGATTTGAATTGGAATATGTCATGCACTAGTTCCTCCACGAATGTCGACTAGCCGTTTGAGGATATGTAAGTAGAAGTAACGATGAAGGAAGCCTGATATAAGTATATGATGAAGTGATAAAAATGGTCCAAGGTAGACGATAAGGAAATGAGTTTAAAAACAAGAGCAAGGGAACAAGATATGAGCGAGCGGGTAATGGAAAATTATGAGTTGCCGAATGAACTAGAAACTCCACGAAAAGGATAATGTAATGGTCGTAAGGTTTAAGAAAATTATTTGAAAAGGAACCTGGAGTCAGGAAATAAAGGCAGAAGTGTTAACTCAAGTACGGACCACAGGGGGATCAAACAAATCAATGCCTTGCAAAGGTAAATCCTTCGATGAAACAGGGGGGAAAGAAGACCCCTATCATGAGAAATATTAAGAAATAGCATGAGTATGTCAAGGGTTCATTTTGGAAAATATGTACAGGAAATACCCAGCAAACGGATAGGCGAATATGATGTATATGATCTCGGAGTTACAAGGGTCAAGTGTTGCGCTCTTAGTATGGAGTAAATGTTTTTTCTCGAAAGAGCATAAGTTCATAGTCAATAAAAATAGTAGACGCCTAAGAAATAAGGCCAACAAAAGGGAAATGATGTCGAAGGGGAGAGAATGTTTTGTTTCCGGTACTTAAATGAAAAAGGGAAATTAAGGTAAATAGAAAGGGAACGATACGAATCGAGAAAGGATATTTGAGCAAATATGGGGTACGACTAAGTAATAATGAATCTATCTTGGAATACATAGCATCGCTTATATAGAATGCAGGTGGAGACGTTATAAAAAATAAGAAGTTCCGATGTAATGAACATGGAGATGATGGATGATAGGGTCGTGTACAATTGGAAAAGAGGGTCATTATGAAAGATACAGGAAAAAATTGACCCAAAAAGGTAATATGTGGTAAGCTATAATAGAGACCAGATGATGATAATTTCCCAAAGTAAAAGGCAAATGAACTTTTCATTATATTGGGAATTGGAGGAGCTTCAAGACAAATAGCCCCGTCTAGAGTCTGTTGGGAGGAATTGTGGTATGGAGTAAAGATAATGATGGGAACCTTATCAAAATCCAAGATTAAGTATATTGATAAACAACACCCAAGAAAATTCGCCCTTGAAGTTGAAGCATTACATAAAGATCCGAGGATTGTTATGGGCCATCTCATTACCATTGGAACTATTTTAGTTCGGGAGGTTAATGTCTAATGACTCGTCAGTCTGCATTATGACAACTAAGACTGCCTATACAATCAAAGCTTAGCCGATAGTTCATCTAGAAATTATCTTGAGCCATTGTACAATTTCTCTTTAGGATAAACAACTATTGGAGGAACCAGTTTGAAAGAGGCTCTGGATGTTCAAGATTACCCTTACCCTTGTTTTAAGGGAGCCAATTAAAACTAAGGTTCAGACCACCGGACACAGGTAGAGAGTGAAGGTATGGAACTTGGAAGAAATTTGGAATAATCATATACAGATCAACAACTATTAAACAACATACTACTAGGTCGATGAGTAAGTTGTTATACACGAAAGGGGAGTCGGAATCTTATCGAATAACTAAAAAGGAAGTGATCTGAAATATTGGTATCGGAATTGATGTAATAAGTTATGGGAAATTGCTCGGATTAATGTCGGATGTTTTAAGAGGCTTGGTGTCAGGAGCAAGATACAATTTGATAAGAAAAAAAGATTTCGTCTTAAATGTTCATGATCATATACCCGGACCCAACTATGGAATACAGCAACCGACAAGTAATGTATAATTCCAACCATATATATCTATTGGATATTCACTTCAGGTATTGCCAAGATGGAAATGTAAGGGTAAAAAAAAAGAAATTCCAAGATTAGTGATTTATGCATAATTCACGTCTTTGGGTATGACAGTGGGGATATACTAAGAAAGGACCGTATAATGATATAATAGAAAAGGTAAAAGGAAGAACAAAGGAAGAAATTGATTCAAATAACCCAATCATTTTCAAAACCCTTTACTTTGACGATCATCGTGCCACAATTTCTCATCGTAACCTTACTTATTCTCCATGCCTACGAGCTCTTTCACCTAAATCCCATTATGAGACAAAAATGTAACAAAGGAATGAAAGACATAGTTAAGATGTCATGATGCAACGGTTCGAATAAATTACAATTTTCTAAGCAATTTGGTAAAAGAGATGTACGATCGTGTGGAGGTCGATGATGTACCGATAATGTTGTGTTTGTGTGATCCTATAAAGCGATAGCTGTGGCATCTGATTACGCGGCAAGTTAATATAGTCCTATGTACAAAAGAACTCTGCCAGAATTGTCAAAGAATACAAGAATCACTATACTCGAGCGTTTCAAACTTTGGACTCATATTAATATTCCTGTGATACAATTCTCCTATTCCTATTTTGTTTACCGAAGTTGATCCATGTACCTCAATTAGATGGTGTTTATTAAATAAAAGTATTAGGCGTAGCTCAGATTCATCAGGAGAATGATAAGGTGAGTTATGGCTAACCTTTTTCTGGTTATTATAAGTACAATCGGTCGTGTGAGGCCAATATGATATTATCTTGTTACTATATTTCCCTGTGCGGTATTGGATATGTATTTGGGCTGCTTGGTAGGTTTTGAATAGTCCTGTTTACAAAGAATACTCTGTTGAATGTTTTGGAAAAACTTAAGAGTTAAAATATCTTCAACATTCGTGGATGAATATTTTCAAGGGGGAAGGATGTTACGCCTCATAGTTTCACGTTCTGTCGTGCCGTTGATTGATACCAGCATTCCGGGAAGATATGTGACCTTACAAAAGGATAGTGAGGGTTCATAGGTTGTCTAGGAATGTATCAGAGTGTATAGAAGTTTAACTGATTGAATAAATCACGATTCGATGTAATCTGCAGAATCCCAAATTGACGGCCAAAATGTACGGACCGTACAAATTGGATTTTCCACTTTAGAATTTCCTGCAATCTTTCAATTTTCAGTTTTTCAATTTTATGGTCTGAATGTACAGACCGTACATTATTGTACGGACCGTACATTTGTACCGTCAATTTTGACGGTGAATTTTCTTTTTATGTATAAATATGGGTTGCTGGATCAAAGCCCAAATACTTCCCCTCTTACATACCCTAAACCTTTGTAAAAATATTTCTTAAGAGTTCTTAAATGTTTTAGACAAAAATTCAAGGTGAACTACGCAAGTTCGACATAAAGAACCCTGTGAACAACACTAGCTTCTCTGCTTCCTTCTTGCGGCGGTTTCGGAGGAGTTTTGGTGATGACTCAAATTGAGAATTGGAGTGTTCTTGATGGAATTAAGATAAGTCTCATTCTCTTTAGCTTACTCTTAGGCAAAGCAAGGGTTGATTTAAGATTAATGAAAATTTCTTAAGGAATTTTGTGTCTATGAACCTTGGAACCAAGTTATGTTGTATGGCCTATTTTTGTGTGATTTAATCCACTAAATGGAGTGGTAAAGGAATGCATATCATGATAGGAAGGAGTAGGAGTGAGGGTGAAGGCTGTTGGGCCGAAACATGTCGAGTTTCGTCTAGAAACTACCTTACAAAGTATTTCTCACAAGTTATTCGATGAATTGTCTAAATGAAAACTCTTATGAGATATGATCTTGATATTGATATGAATCCCTCATTTAATATAGATAATCATCTATATCACGTGCAAGGCTCTACGGGATGTAACTAGATTCATCGACAAGGTATGTTAAGACTCACACTTTCTTTCTTTTGGCATGACCTATGAAAAAGCGTTACTATAACGAACGTTCCTCCAGAAAGAACTCCATTCTGAAGATTGGAGCTTATGAACCCCTTTATTCCATATTGTTATAGCTTATGACTCTTATTATTCTTCATCTAGATCACTCCCCGACTTAGTGGCATCCTGAGTTGTATGTTTTCTTATGGTATGTTTTACTCCTGGATAAGCGATACATATACAGTTACATAATGATAATCAGAGGGTAATGACCTTGAGTCACTCTAATTAAATTCATGAGGCCCTACAGAGTCATTCCATGCATTACACTTATATATATATATATATATATATATATATATCGATTTTCTTACCGATATATGCTATAGTAAGTCGGGTACAGTGCTTATATGCACACGACACTGTAGTTGATTTTGATATTACCGAGTCTCATATATGAGTCGGGTACAACTGAGTCCTCTATGAGGCCGGGTACAATATGATATGATATGATTTGCCCTATGAGTGGCTTGATACTATATATATATGGCCCTGATGAGTGGCTTGATTTTTACAGACATGCATATATATCCATGATTGTGACAGTATATGCCCTCAAAGGCTATTTATTAGTTTTTGGTTGACTTCTATACTCTTCCTTCATATTCCATCTTTTATTTATATGATACCTGCCTTACATATTCAGTACATCTTTCGTATTGATGCCCCTTTCCGGGGACACTGTATGTCATGCCCGCAGGTACCGACGGAGATACAGACGATCCCTCATGGTAGGTGACCCAATTTATCTGGAGGTTGTCATGCTCCCTATTTCGGAGTTGTCTAGTGAGCTGATAGGTATGGTTATAGCACCTATGTATATAATTGGGTATGGAGGAGCCCTGTCCCGACCAGGTGTTGTTGATATACTCTCTAGAGACTTGTAGACAGTCGTCTTGTATGTAGTAGTCTTATGTGGCCTTGTCGGCCTTGTTATATATATTTGTATGTTGGGCCTTTTCTACGTGCAAGTCAATGTGTCTTTTGATCAGATAGTTACTCGTCGGAGGCCTTGTGGGCTCATGTCTTGTTGGGTATATTACAAGTATTATGGTTGGTACATTCAGGCCTTAGGGCACCGGTGCCGGCCACACCCCCTAAAGTTGGGATGTAACAATACCTTCAGTCCATGTTACTACATCTATATTATATTAAAAGCATGAACTCCTAATTTAAAAGTTAACTTACTATAATACTCTTCTAAATAAACTAAATGACTTACTTAAATAAAAGATAAACATATTCTTTCTGAAAATGTGTTATTAGTCTTAAAATGTGTTTTCAATATTAAAGGGTGCATCTATTCTTGAAAAGGTACATTTATTGTTTGTTGAATCTCTATAGATATCTATTCTTCTTCACAGAAAATTTACAACAAAAATTTTAATCTTCTCATTCCACATAATGCAAATCATAAATATTTGCAATAGCCCGTACAGTTTCAGTAGAATATATACAATTAGTTAATCTAATTACGAGGCCACTATCGATTTTGGAAGGTTGCATCTACTCTTTTATCTATTTCAAAGAATTTTCCTAACACCATTTGAAGAAATATTTTCATCACTAGCATTTTAAATTAATTTCAACTTCATTTACTTTTTTTTAAAGAAATATTTACTTGACTAATTCATTAGACAATGGCTCGTTGTATAATATTTTCTATAGGCCGAACTCATTGTCAGCCACCTATGGTCGTTCAGATGTGTCACTTGAACACCTCAAGTAATGATTGTTCCATCTAGACACTTTAGATAGGTCTTCGCTGTGTCATTTAGATATTTTTTTCACAATCATCTATATATGTAAAATGTGTGTAATACACTCGCCGATGACGTGAAAAAATGACAAATTAAATTAAGACATGTGGCGTTTGATCAAATAATAATATAAAAACAAATTGAGAAAAAAATTAATATTTCAAAAAAGAAAAGAAAGCATGTTCTTGGTGTTCTTCACCATCTTCATATTTGTTCTTATTCCAACCACGATTTTAATCCAAAATTTCAAGAGAAACTCCTTCAAATTTGTTATAACTTCAGCTAAAGATTCCCACGAAAACTCGAAGACAACCCCAACATTAATTTCTCAAATTTTTCATCAAATCAAGTAATCCATTTTAAACCTTCATGCTTTCTAAATACCTCACTAATGCTGTTTAGACCCAATTAATTTAAAATATTCCAAATAGACAAAACAAAGTTGCTAGATCTGAAACTCAGATAAAAAAAAATCAAATCGAAAACAATGGAGTTTCGCCAGAAAATTATTTAAAAAAGAAAAAGAATGAAGAAGAAGAAGAAATAAAAAGAAAGAGAAATAATTGTTTTTTGGGCATCTCACGCGCCTTATTTCTGTGAAAATCACGCAAGTTGTCAAATCAGCAAAAAGTATCTAAATGACATAGCGGATGTCCACTTAAAATGTCTATATAGAACAAGCATTACTTGAGGTGTTCAAGTGACAAATCTGGACGACCACAGGTGGCTGGTGATGGATTTGGCCTTTTCTATACATAAAATTGGATATGGCTATTTGACTATTATGATTCTTAAATATCAAAATTATTTATCCCAAGAGCCCTCAAATTCATTGAAAAACGACCAAGTCCACAATCTCATATACGTAATTTGGTTAATTTGTGGAATTTCATAAAATAATTCATGCAAATTGTATTCTGACATATTTATTAATTTTAACTGATCATTTGTGATATATTTATTTTTTATCCTTTCTTTTCATGTTAGTGTGTATCACATTTGATGTCTTCGTCATACTTTTAAGTTATGATAATAGCAAATAGATAAATTACTATGAGTATCAAAAAGGTTAAGAGGATAAGATTATGTACTAAAGTTATTTAATCATTCATAATATGGGTCTTCTTTGAATATAAATCTAAGATACTATTCGCAGCCATGCAGTGTCAGATCATAAGACACTAATCAATGTTTTTACAACTCAATACAATAAAGTAATTTTCAACACTAATAATTATTATAACATTATGGATAACAAATACATTTGTTAGGTTTATCTTTTTTGTACCTGTTTATCCTGAGTGATTTGCTATGTTTAAATATCTTTACCTTAGATGTAGAATAATGTTCCATCTTCCAGATATAGTGTATAATTTTTTTATTCTATATAAATAAAATAACGTGATCAATAAAGATATTAAAGAAACTTAAAATATAAATAATAATTATTAATATTCGTGCCTCGACTTGACTTTTGTTTAATTCAGAAAATATCATACTTCATATTATAGAACTACTGATAGCAATGGTTAATATATAAATTTATCAAAATAATAAATTTTTTTAACTAAATAGATAATAAAAAATAGGCCAGTCAGATGCACAAAATATCTCGCGTTAGCATAATTGGGGGAAGGACCACATTAATAGATATTATCTATTAACTAAACAGATAAAAATATATAATTAACTAAAACCATGTAGCAGGATTCTAGAAACGGATAAGACTGAAGTCACCAACGAACTTTACTAATTGCAGATCTCATGATGAAGGTCAGTGTGATAATAACAAGTTGTCCAACAATCTGAGAAGTACCATAACTTTTCTTATTATCTTACTCCTGTCGTAGTTAATTTTTATGTACTAATTTAATGGTAGCAAAGAGAACAAGCTCTAAATGAATTTGTAGCAAATTATACAGGCTATGTACACCTCTCCTTGATAAAATGAAAATTATGTGCTATGTAATTTGGAATATATATATATATATATATATTGCCCATTTCTAAGATGTAAATATTTTACGTCTTAACTTGATATTTATCAAATGGTCTATATATATATATATTGCCCATTTCTAAGATGTAAATATTTTACGTCTTAACTTGATATTTATCAAATGGTCTATCCATACACCTTTTAGACCCCTCCCCTCCCCCCACCCCAGAATGTGACTATTAAGGATTAATATTAATCTGTATTAGTGATCATCAATCTTGACACTTTAAGACCTTTCATGTGTCCTTTATACATTTCATGTCTTTTTGACTCATCATAAACCTTCCATATGTCCTTCTTGTATCTAATGTCTTTTTGACAAATCATTAAAGCACATCTTGTCCTTTTGTCTAGATCCCTCCACTTGACAGCCCCTTAATCATAGTTTGTCCTTGATACCTAAGAGCAAAATTTATTATCCGCGTAATATTTATTTAATAATGTTAATTAATTTCTAGTCATCGTCGACGCACTTTTCTGTCTTAAATCATTTCGGGACTTCAATCTATTATATATCGAGATATTGATCTGTATACTTGAACATGGCCTTATTCTTGCAGGTTCGGTTAAATTTGCTCATGTTGGATGATTCAATTCCTAGTACGAAAATGCGGGGTATTATAGCTTGGACCGTATTTCATCCCAAAAATGTTGAATTTTTACAAAACTTACTCTCTTCGATTCGTTTAGCTTCTAATCCTTAAGAACCCCATAAACACTCTTTTTGAACCATCCATAACCCCATGAAGGACCCTAAGTCCTTCTAGCTTTCATGAATTAACTACAGCGCGCCCTAACGTAAAAGTATGGAGTGTTACAGACAGGGCCCCACCAATACCCATAGCATGTATTGAAGGTCACACCGACTCAAAATAGTAACTCTAAAATAAGTGGAGTGCACCAACCATAATTGAGTTGAGAACCTACTGAGGAGGATCGTCAATCCATCTACCTGAACCTGCGGGCATGAAATGCAGCGCCCCCATCAAAGGGACGTCAGTACGTATAATGTGCTGAATATGTAAGGAAGGTAAGAGCATGAGTAAAGACATCAAAGCAAAGGAGAGACAAGAATGATCAACATGTAACTCTGGATTGCCACTGTGGGCCATGATATGCATTATGCAATGATACAATATATAGGCATATATAATCTCATCATACATATACATGTGTATATAATGCCGTCAAGCCTCTATGTTCATCAACATCATCATCATCATCATCATAACCAACTAATAAGTGGTGCTATACATATATATATTACGTATATAACTCCATCGTACTTTATAAATGCGTATATAACACCGTCAAGACTCTACGGGCATAACCATAATCATTTATATATATATATATATATAAGGAGTATAAGAAGACATTATGAACTTATCGGAGTGATGTAAGGTCATTGAACCTCCGAATATCACTATGGAACTATCATTTCATCAATGTTTCTTTATCAATAAGAGAAAACATAATATAATAAAAGATAGATTTTATGACATGAAAAGTACTCTCGACAAGGGACAAACAAGATTCAATCAACATAATATAGAATGAAAGACATGAGCACTTCTAACTTAATAATAGAGTTATTTTGGAGGGATACTCGTTTACATTTCGTTTCCATTCAGGTCTTGCCAAAATAAGGAAATAATAGCCTTAACATACCTTGTAATCTTCTGCCCAACCAACAAGCTAAGCTTAACTCGTCGCTCCTTCGTCTACAATAAGTAAAATGATACTAACGTCACATTACAAGCAATATACTAGCATATTGTATCTCGAATGATAAACTACATCCTACAATAAAATGGGCAGCATCTCCCCTATTTCTTTAACTTTCCTCAAGTTCATTTTTGACATAATAGCAGACCAACAGTTAAAAGCATATAACCAGTTCCATGATGACTTAACAACACAATGAGAGGCAAGCTCGGATTATGATTAACAACTATAACTTCAATCTTTCTTCTTTATTTAAAATATAATAACAACAATAACAACAACAATATATATAGGTTTTAATCAATATCCAGCTTCAAAACAATAATAATACCTCCAAATCAGTTCCACAAGTTACTAGAGCTCAAACATAATTTCTCCCTCAATATCTCACAAGTTCTAACTTTCACAACCTTGACAAAACATATATAAGCTCAAACATAGAAAAAATAGGTGAAAGCTTACCTCAAACACCTTAGAACATTCCTTACATGAGGTTACTTCAACATGAAGAATCCTCCAAATCAGCCACACGAAGTAGAAGAACATTCCACTTGCACCACGGAACTCCTAACGTTGGATTTGCATTATTTCACCTTTTTTTAGCTCTTAGATGGTGTAGAACTCTTAGGAGAGAGCTTGGGAGGGTTTTGGGTCTGGAAAAGGATGAAAAATGAAATCTACAAAGCAGCCACCTTTTATATACTTAAAAATAAATTTCCACCGCCTCAAGTGGGTCCTAAAGGAAACTAAGCTCATAGACCTTTGATATGGTGGGTAGATCACCCCGTAACTCCAAGATTGGAAGAAAAGCTCGACGAGATATGACCTAAATTTTAGTAGAATTACGAACGTAACTTGCGGTGACTTTTGCAAACTTTTGTTTTACAACTTGCTTGACTTCAAAGCTTAACATACGAGTATTGTATGATCCAAATACCTCATAAAAAGACTTTCTTATCATATTATGCACTCCTAGTATTACCCAAATGTACGGGCTATTACAATCCATTTTCCTTAGGCAAACTGCGTTGAAAAGTATTTTCTTTGATTCGTTTAGCCTTAACCTCCCATGACACTTACTTAATACTTTTTTAATACCTTTAATACTTGTAAGGGATCTTAACCTCTTTGGATACTCGTTACATTACTTGTGATGGATACTAGCGCGAAAATACGGGGTGTAACATCTTTGATGAAATTGACAATCTTAAATGATATGTCTCCCCATCCCACATTGAATGTAATTTCTAGAATAATAATGACAGTTCTCTTCCTTCCTTGTACTGTCACAATGCTAATACATCTTCCGAATTTATTGTGTTTTCTAGAGTAAAGGAAATTTGAAAATTGCCCGCTTAGCTTCCACCTTCTCGTATGAGTGTCAGTATCTTTTGAAGCTTCTCGGAGAACAAAAACTAACCATTCCACGATTTTCTGGCTGAAAGTTGTTCTACGCATCAAATTTTTGCTCCTTTCAACCCATTCGAACCAAACTTTAGCTATTGCTACAAGTCTGGTATTAGCAAAAGATTTAAAACCTATCGCAAAATAGATTCAATTTTCCCCTATTATATGAATCGCTTATTGAATGTAATCAAAAAGAGATTATTAATATAACACCTTATACCTTCAAACTAAGTCATATTAATAATTTAGGAGTTTAGGAAACCAAGACGGGGAGAGTAAAGTTAAAACCCCAATTTCAGTTTTGCAATATCAGTTTTACGCCAAAGTTATACGGACTTTAGAATAGGGTACGGACCATAGAATTGGGCCATACAAATCACCCTCAAAATTGACTAATTATGGTAGGTTATACGGACTGTTGACACCCAATTTTGTCCCATCTTTTTGGATTTTATTAGCAATTTTTAATATTTTTGACACTTTAAAACAATTTTAAAATATAGGCATATATATGTATATATATCATTATTATTTGCATTTTATTGTCATTTGCTATTTTATATCATAATCATACTTTTATCTTAATATTATATGTTATTTTATTTTTCGCAAAACGGCCTTGCATTTTTATTTTTATTTAAGCATCAAGCATTTCGCAAATATTATATTTTATCATATTGTCATCTTTACAATTTATAAATTTTGCAAAGCTTTCTTTTTATATAATAAAACCCCTTTTATATTTTTAAACTCACCACCCACTTTTTATTTCCCTAACCCAAAATAATTCCTACCCAACCCAAACTAAAACCCATTTTCATCCAAGCCCAACCCATCACCCATTTTATTTCCCCAACCCAAAAAAAAACAAATACCCAGGCCCAACCGAAAGCCCACCCGGATCGGCCCAATACCCAACTCCCCATCCCTTTATTTCCCCCCTTTAAACCAAAAAACCCTAAATATTTTCATTCCATATCTCTTTCTCACTCTCTCTCTCTCTCCATCCATCACCGCACACACACCCCCGCACCCCCCCCGCACCGGCGACCCCACGTCGCCGGTCACCTCGCCAACACCCCACACCACTACCCCACCTACGTCGGACACCCTACACCACCCACACCACCGTCGATTTTGGAACTTTTGAGGTCCTAAGTCCATAAAAAATGGGGGAGGCTCGGGAGTTGTTTTGTGCGAGGTTTCGGTGCCATTGTTGGTGGTTTCCGTTTATTTTGTTGGTTGTTTCCGGTCATTTTGTTGTTGGTTTCCGGTTTACTTTTGTTGGTGGTTTTCGGTCTGTTTTGTGGGTTTTATTTCCGGTCGGTTTTGTGATTCTATTTTCTCGGTCGGAGTGCTAAAAAACAAGAACAACCCGGTCGGTCACTGTTCCGGTCGGGCCGAACCGGGTCGTAAGATTTCCATATTTTAATGCTTTTATATCTTCTTGTTGGGTTATCTCGAAGATTTGGAAAAATCTGTTCCGGGTCGGGTCATCGACCGGGTCGGGTCGACCCGGTTTGAATGAATTTCCAGATTTTTTGTGTGTTATATTTTGTTGTTGGTTACCCGAGTTTGGATGGAAAATCGATTCGGGTTGAAATCATTCGATTCGGGTCGGGTCATCGACCGGGTCGAGTCGACCCGATTTGGTTAATTTCCAGATTTTTTATAATTATATTGTGTTGTTGGTTATCCGTGATTTGGAGAAAATCGATACGGGTTGAAATCATTCGATTCGGGTCGGGTCAACATCCGGGTCGGGTCGACCCGATTTGGTTAATTTCCAGATTTTTATGTTTATATTGTGTTGTTGTCTATCCGAAAATAAAATAAAATGATTTCGGTCCGGTCTTCGATCCCGATTTCGGGTCGGGTCGGCCGGATCAAGTAAATTTCGTTTTTGCGTATTTTTGTATCTTTGTTGTTGGTTATCCGAAAATAAATAAATAAGAATGTTTGATTCCGGGTCGGGTCACTATTCGAAATTCGGGTCGCATAATTTAATTGCAAACTGTTGGTTATTTTGGTATTTAAATATCCATACACGGATATCCTATTGCTTTCTTGCTTTAGGCCGATGAAATTGAATTCGAGCCCGCGCTTTTTCTTTTGTTTCATTTTTCTGTTTTAGCACTATTTCGAATCCGGCAACGGATATCTTTCTCGTTTTACTGTTTTATTATTTTATTAATATCGCATTTAGTCCGATGAAATTAAATTCGAGGCCGCGCTTTTTTTTGTGTGTGTTTCTCACATCTTGTTTTTTAAACATCCGTGCGACGTATATCTTTTTGTTCTTCTGTTTTATTGTCTTAACTAATACTGCACTTAGGCCGATGAAATTAAATTCGAGGCCGCACTTTTTTTTTCTTTCTTTCATTTCTGTTTCAGTTTATTTATTTTTTTGGCATTTAAACATCCGTGCACGGATTGTCTTACTGATTTACTGATTTATATAAATACTGCATTTAGGCCGATGAAATTAAATTCGAGGCCGCCCTTTTTTTTCTTTCGTTTCGTTTCTCTCTTTTCTGTTTTCTGTTTTAAACATCCGTGCCACGGATATGTACTGTTTTAATGTTTACTGTTTTTTTAATTAAGTACTGCATTTTGGCCGATGAAAAAATATCCGTCGATTTTTGAGGCCTCCACATTTGTAAAGACGGAAAATAAAACTTCTGGGCAAGGATGAAACTTAAATCTTTTTCACCCAAGAGACCAACATGTTCGGTAGGCAAGTCAACTAAAATGACCAACGAGTCATACGTTCGCGACCACGACGTGATTGGAATGATCTTTTCAAAATTTGAGTCGAGCCCTCCGTAATCAAAACATTTATTGTTTTGGATACGAATCCGAAGTTATGTATATTCAATTGTTTCTAACCGTTTATTCTTGACGACTTGCAAAGATAAGTCAAAGAAGGCAAATACCCCTCGGAGATTTCTTATTTTTGTTGTTGTCTTTTACTTTCTTTAATTCAGCTTTATTTTCATTCGCATTGTAATATTATTGTACTCGTGAAATTATTGAAATATTTAGAATAGGTAGACATAGAATTAATTAATAGGGTAGTCTAAAATTGGAAACCCATCGCTAGGTTATCTATTTTTAGGCTCGTCACCCATACAATTTACATTGCATATATTTTTATCAATTTTCATACAAATGCATACTTATACTTTTTTTTTCCAGCTTTACATGTATATTAATGCCATACAAATGCATACTTGAACAAAATGTATCATTTTATTAACACCTTGCAATATTATTTTTATACTTGTAGAAACATGTATTTTTCTTAGCATAACAATTAACCTGAATTTGATCGGATAATCGCAAGTTAGCGGATCTTAAAGGATGCCTAACCCCTTCCCTTTAGGATAATAAAGAACCCTTGCCTAGAATCTCATTAGTTTCGTAGACCATAAAATCGGAGTTATTTTGCAGCATTTAGTTAGCATTCAGGTGCCCTAATTCACCTTAGAATAATTAGGTGGCGACTCCTCAAGCAAGCATTTTTTAATCCATCCGGAGGGAATCGACGCCATCGCGTCGCGAAGCCCGCAGTCAAAATCGGGCGCGACAGCATGGCGACTCCACTGGGGAACTTTCAGGTTCTTAACCATAGCAAATTCAGGTTAATTATTATTGTGCTTTATATTGCTCTTTATTTGATCTATTGTTTTTAATTGTTTCCTTTTTGAAATTTTGTATGTTTAACTGCTTTAATTGATACTTTCTTTTATTGCTTTTCTTAAATTGGCATTTCGCTCATATTTCTTCCACTCTGGAAAATTGACACTATCACACATTACACGCGAGGTGTGTTTTGCGCACCCGCAGACTTCTTTCAAATTTCCAAAATTTTAGGAGAGTTGGTATATGCGCGGAGTGTCCGGACCATCCGGTTGGCCGCGTAGCCTTCTCACTCGAGTAGTCCGCTCGGGAACCTTGAGTCTAGTTAGCCAAATCTTAGAAAATTTAGGATAGAGCTATACCACATTTTATTATAAGTCATGCATACATACACCTTAGATGGGTCGATACTTGGCATTGACTCCACAATTAAGAAATCCACCAAAATTGTCGACGGGTCTCGCTCCCCCAACGACTATCAACATATTATTTGTAGCGTGATAATGATAGACTAATCCAAGCCTAATCATGACATGCCGATATTGGAAATTGTACATACGTTTTGTCTTCATTTCCAACAAAAGCATTGCGCTTGACAAATTGGATTATTCTGTCATAATCTCTCATATTTGGCGTTTAGGCTCACCTCTGACATAAGAGAGGCTCCATGCATGTTAGGACGCACATTTAATTATCGCACAATTTGTTTGCTATTTTTTCTTCTTTTAACTTTGTACATATTATTTAATGCAATAAATACCTGCTTCAATTCTTTACATATCATACCATGTCGCTTGCAACAAAGGGACGAAATTGAGTCACTTCCCTCGGATAAAGCGTTCTTGAACATCCAAGACTCGGACCTCGTGCAGCAATCAGGGGAGTTTTTGACTATACTTTCACACTCCTACATTTTATTATTCTTTTAGTGACTTTCCTCCTTTCACTCGGTGCTCTTATTTTTGCAGGAAGATCGTCCTCGCGAACAGTTGGGGGCGGTCGTTCTAAAACATTATTCCTGGATATACTCCAGGAAAGAACAAAGCCAAAGGCTTTCACAAAGATGACCGGAAGATGTTTTGACTGGAAAAAGTCAGCCAACACCAGAGTCAACGAGGCGTCACTTTAGTTGTCTATACTTGTTTTATATATATTTTGCAAATTCAGTTGAGATGCTTAATTTTCGTTACATAATTTCTTTTTTGTATCATGCATTTTTTAACATATCCTTACGAACTACGAGTGTCTGACTCTCACCATACGGTGTGATACGTAGGTAACCCTTCTCGGGTGCGACACCCCTAAAAAAAAATCAAATAAAAAAAATCAAATAAAAAAAAATGAAAAAAATGATTCTGGTTTATCAATCTTTTTTTTTTTATTACATCCTAATGGACAATCTTTTTTCATTACATCCTATTGTGGACAATCATTTTTTTTTTTTCATTGCATTCATCCTAATTTGTCAATCACTTTTCAATGCATACATCTTTTACTTACTATCCTATCGTGGATAAGTTCTTTTTCAATCATACATTTTTATAACCTATCTGCACGAACTACGCACACCTGATTCTCGTCAAAGATGAGATACGTAGGCAGCCCTATTTGGGTTCGGTACCCTTTTTTCAAAAATACAAAAAAAATTATATATATTTTTAGAATCATTGATTGACTTGGTTGATACCAACACAGTTAAGAGTGTGCATAGGAAAGAACAAGCGGAGAAGACTAACTTTGTGGTAAACCATAGATTCTTCTGGTACCTCTCATTCACGCCTGTGTTGACATTTAAATATTGCTTTGCACGCTTCCAAGATATGAACAAAGCCAACCTCATCGTTTCATATGCATTGTGTGGTGAGTTTTAGAATAAGTTCAATTGCATTGCATTGTGATCTAGAACTTGGCTCGAATGTTTGTTGAGGCGAAATCCTGAGTAACACTTGGTATAGGAAAGGATCGTAGGCTTTCTTTGATTCGTTTGAGCCTTTCCAGCTTACCAAATAACATTATCTGTAGCATTTCCCCTTTGAGCCTGAAACCTATTTTTTTAACAACCACATCTTATGCCTATACCCTTTCTGAGTGCGTACACGCACTATCCCTCTCTTGGCCCAACTTCCTTGAGCGCATCAGAAATGTGCAAATTGCTAAAAAGATCCTTGTTGAAGTTGCAATGTTCCCAAAAGAGGAAATGAAACAAAACAAAGGGACGACTTCACAAAAAATGAAGTAAAAAGCCCCGACAATATCAAAATCAAAAAAAAAAAAAAAAAAAAACTCCGAAAAAGGGGAACAAAACTCCAATGAAATATTCAAAAGAAGTCGGTACAAAATAAAGGGGGCAAAAAGAAGCAAATCGGCATCAAGGCACACAAATACAAAGCGCGGACATATTCCAACGCTCAAGGAAGGATTAGTCACTCCTTACCCAAATGATATCCTTTCCTTTCCCCAAGCCTACATTACAAACCCATAACAAGCCCTACATGATCCTATACCAAGGGTTCTCACATTAGTGGATACTTACATGACGGCCAAGCCTATGGTATCACAATTAAATGCATTGAACATCTTTCTGAGGGTGAGTGTACTTCTCTACACGTCCCAAAGTTCAAAATGTTGAAATACATATGAGAATGGGACTTTCTTTCAGTGAGGGCATTTGAAACATGAGGATGCATATATGTCAAAACCTTGGCTTGAAGCGAGTGTCGATACTCAGGTATGTCTGAGGTACCATCTGAAGCTGTAGGAATTACCCTGGAGTCAGTCTCGTTATACATAGAGCAGTAATGGGAACCCTAAGCACATTACTAATTGTTGGTATCAACTGAAGTCAAGATGTGATTCTGTCTTTTTCATATTTTCAAAAAAAAAAAAAAAAAAAAAACATTCTAAAAAAAAAAAACCTTACAAAATCCTTTGTTCATGAACTACGTTATGACCTGATTCCCTTGGCGGGATACGTAGGCGGCCACATCGGCTTCGGTCCCATTTTCAGAAAATCCTTACAATCTCTTTTGCCGCATGAACTACGTTATGACCTGATTCCCTCGGCGGGATACGTAGGCAGCCACATCGGCTTCGGTCCCATTTTGGAAAACTTCATAATTCCTTTTTACTGGCGGCGAACTACGTTATGACCTGATTTCCTTTGTCGGAATACGTAGGCGGCCTATATCGGCTTCGGTCACACCATTGGAAATTTTCTTCCATTATCTTGCAGACAACGCAATGTGCTTACATGATTGCCTTAACAGGACAAGCAAGTGGCCCGCACAAACTCGGCTTTATCCAGTTGGAAGTTCATCATCTTCATATATACCAGAAACTGGGGCATTTTTTAAAGGGTTCACTGCAAGCATAGACCTGGAAAATGCCAGACAACTAAGTCTTCAATCTAAACCAGTATGAGCTTGCAAGCGTAAAAAAAAAAAAAAAAAAAAAAAAAAAAAAAAACCTTGCAAAAAATATATTGCATCATTTATCAAACTCTACTCACTCTTTTACAAAAAAAAAAAAAAAAAAAAAAAAAAAACATTCTACAAATACAAATCTCTTTTGCCTCATGAACTACGTTATGACCTGATTCCCTTGGCGGGATACGTAGGCGGCCACATCGGCTTCGGTCCCATTTTCAGAAAATCCTTACAATCTCTTTTGCCGCATGAACTACGTTATGACCTGATTCCCTCGGCGGGATACGTAGGCAGCCACTCAGCTTCGGTCTCATTTTTAGAAAACCCTTACAAAATTCTTTTTACTTACATGAACTACGTTATGACCTGATTCCCTCGGCGGGATACGTAGGCAGCCACATCGGCTTCGGTCCCATTTTGGAAAACTTCATAATTCCTTTTTACTGGCAGCGAACTACGTTATGACCTGATTTCCTTTGTCGGAATACGTAGGCGGCCTATATCGGCTTCGGTCACACCATTGGAAATTTTCTTCCATTATCTTGCAGACAACGCAATGTGCTTACATGATTGCCTTAATAGGACAAGCAAGTGGCCCGCACAAACTCGGCTTTATCCAGTTGGAAGTTCATCATCTTCATATATTTACCAGAAACTGGGGCATTTTTTAAAGGGTTCACTACAAGAATATGCCAATGGACTTGGAAAAATGCCAGACATCTATGTCTTCAATCCAAACAAGTCTGAACTTGTCTTCAGGTTGACAAAGGCGGAAAGCCGCGACATGAGGCTTAATTTCGCAAAGAATTCCCGCATCGCCGCTCACCACAAGGATCACGTTCCTATTGGACGTCTGCACAAAAAAAAAAAAAAAAAAAAAAACATCATCTTGACTTACAGGGTCCCAGCTGCTATGTCCGTATAAGGACGATATTTCGACTCACAGGGTCATATTTCTCATCCTTATCCATTCCTTTTACATCGCTTATGTCTGAGCATTAACTTTTAATCTAGATTGATGACATAGCAATTCGACCTTAGGGTCACACTTTGCATCACGTCTAAGCAATGACGTCATTTTTCATATCGTCTATGCAACGACGACATCTGCATCACGTCTAAGCAACGACGTCATTTCATTTCGTCTATGCAACGACGACATCTGCATCACGTCTAAACAACGACGTCATTTCATTTCGTCTATGCAACGACGACATCTGCATCACGTCTAAGCAACGACGTCATTTCAGGCGCCCACCTCCTAATGCGGGTATTTTTATTTCAGTCAGGCGCCCACCTCCTAATGCGGGTATTTTAATTTCAGTCAGGCGCCTACCTCCTAATGCGGGTATTTAATTTCAGTCAGGCGCCCACCTCCTAATGCGGGTATTTTATTTTCAGTCAGGCGCCCACCTTCTAATGCGGGTATTTATATTTCTGTCAGGCGCCCACCTCCTAATGCGGGTATTTTATTTCAGTCAGGCGCCCACCTCCTAATGCGGGTATTTTAATTTCTGTCAGGCGCCCACCTTCTAATGCGGGTATTTTAATTTCTGTCAGGCGCCCACCTCCTAATGCGGGTATTTTAATTTCTGTCAGGCGCCCACCTTCTAATGCGGGTATTTAAATTTCAGTCAGGCGCCCACCTCCTAATGCGGGTATTTCAATTTCAGTCAGGCACCCACCTCCTAATGCGGGTATTTTAATTTTAGTTAGGCGCCCACCTCCTAATGCGGGTATTTTAATTTCAGTCAGGCGCCCACCTCCTAATGCGGGTATTTAATTTCAGTCAGGCGCCCACCTCCTAATGCGGGTATTTCAATTTCAGTCAGGCGCCCACCTCCTAATGCGGGTATTTAATTTCAGTCAGGCGCCCACCTCCTAATGCGGGTATTTCAATTTCAGTCAGGCACCCACCTCCTAATGCGGGTATTTACATTTCTGTCAGGCGCCCACCTCCTAATGCGGGTATTTTATTTCAGTCAGGCGCCCACCTTCTAATGCGGGTATTTCAATTTCTGTCAGGCGCCCACCTCCTAATGCGGGTATTTTAATTTCTGTCAGGCGCCCACCTCCTAATGCGGGTATTTTAATTTCAGTCAGGCACCCACCTCCTAATGCGGGTATTTAATTTCAGTCAGGCGCCCACCTCCTAATGCGGGTATTTAATTTCAGTCAGGCGCCCACCTCCTAATGTGGGTATTTTAATTTCTGTCAGGCACCCACCTCATAATGCGGGTATTTCAATTTCAGTCAGGCGCCCACCTCCTAATGCGGGTATTTCAATTTCTGTCAGGCGCCCACCTTCTAATGCGGGTATTTTAATTTCAATCGCGCCTATGCAACTGCGCCATCTGCATAACGTCTAAGCAACGACGTCACCTCATTACGCATATGCTACATAATCATCTACATTGGGAAATACTTCGAACATCGTTCAACCCTTCTCCCAGTATTTCGCCACATCTGCAACCAGTGTCATCATAAGTCGACACTGGGGCATTGTTTCTTGAATGTGCATAATCTTTTGCAACTTCTCTCCCTGTCGGGATTCTATTTCATCCCACGCATCTCTAACCTTCCCTCGAGTCCCGATGATCAGGACAAAATTGGCTACTCAGTCAACTTCTTTGGCCGAAAACTCTTTCATCGTCTCCGGCCAAAGAGGGGCATCTGTTGACACCCAATTTTGTCCCATCTTTTTGGATTTTATTAGCAATTTTTAATATTTTTGACACTTTAAAACAATTTTAAAATATAGGCATATATATGTATATATATCATTATTATTTGCATTTTATTGTCATTTGCTATTTTATATCATAATCATACTTTTATCTTAATATTATATGTTATTTTATTTTTCGCAAAACGGCCTTGCATTTTTATTTTTATTTAAGCATCAAGCATTTCGCAAATATTATATTTTATCATATTGTCATCTTTACAATTTATAAATTTTGCAAAGCTTTCTTTTTATATAATAAAACCCCTTTTATATTTTTAAACTCACCACCCACTTTTTATTTCCCTAACCCAAAATAATTCCTACCCAACCCAAACTAAAACCCATTTTCATCCAAGCCCAACCCATCACCCATTTTATTTCCCCAACCCAAAAAAAAACAAATACCCAGGCCCAACCGAAAGCCCACCCGGATCGGCCCAATACCCAACTCCCCATCCCTTTATTTCCCCCCTTTAAACCAAACAAACCCTAAATATTTTCATTCCATATCTCTTTCTCACTCTCTCTCTCTCTCCATCCATCGCCGCACACACCCCCGCACCCCGCACCGGCGACCCCACGTCGCGGTCACCTCGCCAACACCCCACACCACTACCCCACCTACGTCGGACACCCTACACCACCCACACCACCGTCGATTTTGGAACTTTTGAGGTCCTAAGTCCATAAAAAATGGGGGAGGCTCGGGAGTTGTTTTGTGCGAGGGTTTCGGTGCCATTGTTGGTGGTTTCCGTTTATTTTGTTGGTTGTTTCCGGTCATTTTGTTGTTGGTTTCCGGTTTACTTTTGTTGGTGGTTTTCGGTCTGTTTTGTGGGTTTTATTTCCGGTCGGTTTTGTGATTCTATTTTCTCGGTCGGAGTGCTAAAAAACAAGAACAACCCGGGTCGGGTCACACCGTTCGGTCGGGCCGTAACCGGGTCGGTAAGATTTCCATATTTTAATGCTTTTATATCTTCTTGTTGGGTTATCTCAAGATTTGGAAAAATCTGTTCCGGGTCGGGTCATCGACCGGGTCGGGTCGACCGGTTTGAATGAATTTCCGCATTTTTTGTGTGTTATATTTTGTTGTTGGTTACCCGAGTTTGGATGGAAAATCGATTCGGGTTGAAATCATTCGATTCGGGTCGGGTCATCGACCGGGTCGAGTCGACCCGATTTGGTTAATTTCCAGATTTTTATAATTATATTGTGTTGTTGGTTATCCGTGATTTGGAGAAAATCGATACGGGTTGAAATCATTCGATTCGGGTCGGGTCATCGACCGGGGTCGGGTCGACCCGATTTGGTTAATTTCCAGATTTTTATGTTTATATTGTGTTGTTGTCTATCCGAAAATAAAATAAAATGATTTCGGGTCCGGTCTTCGATCCCGATTTCGGGTCGGGTCACCGGATCAAGTAAATTTCGTTTTTGCGTATTTTTGTATCTTTGTTGTTGGTTATCCGAAAATAAATAAATAAGAATGTTTGATTCCGGTCGGGTCACTATTCGAATTCGGGTCGCATAATTTAATTGCAAACTGTTGGTTATTTTGGTATTTAAATATCCATACACGGATATCCTATCGCTTTTCTTGCTTTAGGCCGATGAAATTGAATTCGAGCCCGCGCTTTTTCTTTTGTTTCATTTTTCTGTTTTAGCACTATTTCAGAATCCGGGCAACGGATATCTTTCTGTTTTACTGTTTTATTATTTTATTAATATCGCATTTAGGCCGATGAAATTAAATTCGAGGCCGCGCTTTTTTTTGTGTGTGTTTCTGTTTACTGTTTTTTAAACATCCGTGCGACGTATATCTTTTTGTTCTTCTGTTTTATTGTCTTAACTAATACTGCACTTAGGCCGATGAAATTAAATTCGAGGCCGCACTTTTTTTTTCTTTCTTTCATTTCTGTTTCAGTTTATTTATTTTTTTGGCATTTAAACATCCGTGCACGGATTGTCTTACTGATTTACTGATTTATATAAATACTGCATTTAGGCCGATGAAATTAAATTCGAGGCCGCCCTTTTTTTTCTTTCGTTTCGTTTCTCTCTTTTCTGTTTTCTGTTTTAAACATCCGTGCCACGGATATGTACTGTTTTAATGTTTACTGTTTTTTTAATTAAGTACTGCATTTTGGCCGATGAAAAAATATCCGTCGATTTTTGAGGCCTCCACATTTGTAAAGACGGAAAATAAAACTTCTGGGCAAGGATGAAACTTAAATCTTTTTCACCCAAGAGACCAACATGTTCGGTAGGCAAGTCAACTAAAATGACCAACGAGTCATACGTTCGCAGCCACGACGTGATTGGAATGATCTTTTCAAAATTTGAGTCTGAGCCCTCCGTAATCAAAACATTTATTGTTTTGGATACGAATCCGAAGTTATGTATATTCAATTGTTTCTAACCGTTTATTCTTGACAGCTTGCAAAGATAAGTCAAAGAAGGCAAATACCCCTCGGAGATTTCTTATTTTTGTTGTTGTCTTTTACTTTCTTTAATTCAGCTTTATTTTCATTCTGCATTGTAATATTATTGTACTCGTGAAATTATTGAAATATTTAGAATAGGTAGACATAGAATTAATTAATAGGGTAGTCTAAAATTGGAAACCCATCGCTAGGTTATCTATTTTTAGGCTCGTCACCCATACAATTTACATTGCATATATTTTTATCAATTTTCATACAAATGCATACTTATACTTTTTTTTCCAGCTTTACATGTATATTAATGCCATACAAATGCATACTTGAACAAAATGTATCATTTTATTAACACCTTGCAATATTATTTTTATACTTGTAGAAACATGTATTTTTCTTAGCATAACAATTAACCTGAATTTGATCGGATAATCGCAAGTTAGCGGATCTTAAAGGATGCCTAACCCCTTCCCTTTAGGATAATAAAGAACCCTTGCCTAGAATCTCATTAGTTTCGTAGACCATAAAATCGGAGTTATTTTGCAGCATTTAGTTAGCATTCAGGTGCCCTAATTCACCTTAGAATAATTAGGTGGCGACTCCTCAAGCAAGCATTTTTTAATCCATCCGGAGGGAATCGACGCCATCGCGTCGCGAAGCCCGCAGGTCAAAATCGGGCGCGACACGGACCATACAAAATTGTATAAGATTATATGGACCGTACATTTTGGCCGTAGTGTCCCCCCTCAACTTTTGGTGATTACTGGAAACGGCCACCTCGATGACGGTCATTTTATATGGACCGTAGAAAATTCTACAGACCGTACTTCCTAGCGTCAAAATTGTACGGACCGTATAATATGGCCATAAAACCTTCGATGACTGGAATAGTATATATTGTGAACTTAGTTCTAAAAATCAGTTTTCTTATTCTCTAAGCCCTATAATGAAGTTTCTCTTCTCTCAACCTTCTCTGCCACCAAGGTATGCTATTTCCATGTATTTCCATGCGATTCTAATCAAGTATACTCAATTCCTAAGTGAAATTCATTGTCTTTAACCTAGGCTTTTCTAGCATACTCAACCCAAGAGATTAAAGTTTAGACTTTGGGTTTCTTCTTCAAAGTTCAGATTTTTATCTCAAGTTTTCGAGCAATTAAGGTATGTAGAGCTTCTATCCACATGTAGAAACATCATTGTTCTTCCCACGCCACGTTAATCCATGAAAACCCTAGAAAGTTAAGGTTATGTCTCAGTTCATAATAGACCCTTGAAAATAAGTTATATATGTTCATGTATGTGTTGTTAAGGCAAATCATGTTTCCGTTATTGTATTCATGAATATCACTTTCATTATCATGAGTTTTCCTGTAATCCATGAATACATATGTCCTGCATTCCATGGGTATTTAAACACAAGTCATGACCCCATATTACTCAATTCCGTGAATTCTATATGTTTTCATGTTTTTATGCAGAGATACTATGTATTTATGTTCATTCTATATCTTATACTCATCAACCATGTTTACAAGTCATGATTGTACAAATCATGGCCTTTCTAGCCAACTATATTTTATGTTCATGTTTAGGAGTTGCACAGGTTACCGAAAAGGCTCGGACAGCCTGAAACTACGTATGCCAACATAGGATAAGGCTCGCTCCACCCAGTTAGGACGATTCTTTCATGTTACCCATCGCGGTTATTGGATCCATTCATGTCATGTTCATATCTCATACTCTGGCAAAGTATGAGATGAATTAGCTGATTTGGAAAAGATCATATGCCACGTTCTAGCATGGTGATTACATGTCAGTTCTACTAAAGCTCTCCCATTTAATTTAAGCTATCATATTTTATTATATTCATGTTAGATATTATACATGTTCATGCTCAGGTTACAGTTTTAGTTTCAGTTCCTATTATTTCATCTACCTGCTTATTCTTTTAGTTGTTTTACATACAGTACAATTCAAATGTACTTACATCCCTATTTTCCCAGGGCCTTCCCTTCACAGTGCAAGTACTGAGTTTCAGGACAAGAGATCTGCGCATTAGTATTTCATCAATATCAGCTATTAGGGAGCCCTATTTCATTCGGGGTGTCAAACTTATTTATTTTAATATTGTTTTGCCTTAGAGGTATGCCAGGTCCTTGTCTTGGTAAGAGAGTTTGGTAGTTAGACTCATGTCCAGAGGTTTCATAGACTAGTTTAGCATTATATGTCAAATATTCAGTGTTCAGACATATCATATTTTTCAAATTATTTCGCAATTATAATTTCATATCATATTTTCAGTATTATGTTTTTACATGTTTTAAACCATTATTATTATTGCATGATTTTGATGCCCATGTTGATTCAGCAGCTCATGTGGTTCGCTCGGTCACATGCAGTCAGGCATCTAGTATAATATTTCTCTCAGGCCATGGTTCTGGGCATTACAAAACTTGGTATCAGAGCCTAGGTTCAAGTATCTTAGGGAGTCTATAAAAACGTTTCCAATAGGGTCACTTTTATGTGTGTGAGGCACCCACAAATGTAAATAGTCAATCTCTAAGATATCTAGGATTGTCTCATTTCTTTCATACTCTAGATCATGCAGTTAGAGCAATACCTTCAGGAAATTCTTCTAACTCATACATATTACATATTTCAAAAAATGTCTTCTAGAAATAAGTCAACTACAAGCAACAGGGTTGCTACCAGTGCTGCTTAGGAAGAGAACACTCAGGCTCAGAGAGCCGACTCGGGAACAACAACCCCACATAACACTAGGGAGCCTACGGAGGTTCGTACGCCAATTCAGCCACCCAGTTCCACTGACCCAGATGTTAGAGAAGTTATTCAACTGCTCACCCAGATTGCGGCTACACAAGCTCAATGTCAGCGAATGACTCTGAATATGGGTACTAGTGGAGAGTTATCCAGTTTTAGGACTCAGAAATTTCTGCATATGGACCATTTAATGTAGACAGCGGAGTTGGGGGCTTATTAGTTGCAAGATATTGCTAATATTTGATATGAGTCATGGGAACAGTTTCGAGGGGAAGATATGTCTCCTGCGACTTGGGATGAGTTTGCATATGCTTTCATTGAGCACTTCATTCCATTAGAGGTGAGGGAGGCAAAGGCCATTGAATTCGAGAAGCTCAAGCAGAATGGTAGGAGTGTGTATGAGTACTACCTCCACTTTGTTTCATTGGCTAAGTATGTTTCACACTTGGTTCCAGACATGAGGGCCAGAGTTAGGCACTTTGTGTGGGGTCTTGACCCCAGTTGTTTGATGCTACTAATATTTCTGCTCAGAATAAGGAAATGACTATTACCAAGATGGTTGCTTTTGCACAAGGTAATGAGAGCAAAATGAAGGAAAAAAGAAGTGTTATAGAAGGAGAAAGAAAGGGAGTTCAATAAGAGGGCTAAGTCTTCAGGCCACTTCAATCATGGGGGAGGTGGAGGCAGAAAGTTTTTTAAAAATAGGTCATTAGGACCCGTACCATCTTCAGCCAGTTCCCTAGTCCCAAGGTACATGAATGATCATAAGAGACAGAACTTTAAAGCATCAAGCTCTCAGTCAAAGGCCAGTGTGGGTCAGAAAACCTTTGATAATATAGTTTGCGGTAAGTGTGGTAAGAGACACCCGAGGGAATGTCGTATGGGTATGGATATCTATTATGGGTGTCGTTAGCGAGGTCAATTTCATAGATTCTGTCCATCAGCGAGGTAGGTGTAAGAAATATTCTTCCTTGATTATTTCATTAATGATTTACACTATATATAATTGTACAAAAATATTTACCTTGCTATAAACTAGGTAACTAATCAATCCTAATTACAAAAGAAATATAATTCTACCTAATATAGGAGACGTACAATTTTAAATGCAATCTAATTCTATTACACCTCTGCAGTCGAAGCGGAAGGTCGGCATATGCTGAGACTATCCCGAATGTATTCAAATAAAACCAGCGGAAGACCTTTTCTAAAGATGTCGGCAATCTGATAACGTTACATTACATGTAAGATACGTACTTATCCACGAGCAACCTTTTCAAGAATAAAGTGAATATCCAACTCAATATATTTAGTGTGTTGGTGGTGCATCGGATTCCATGAGAGATAAATATCACTAACATTATCACAATAAACCAATGTCGCCTTCGGAACCAGACTGTGGAGCTCTAAAAGAAGGTTTTGTAGCCAACAAGATTCGGACACCACATTGGCAACTCCTCGGTATTCATCTTCCGCACTGGATCTAGACAAGGTTGCTTGCCATTTTGAGGACCAAGTTACAAAATTATCACCAAGAAATACATAATAACCAGACTTGGAGCGCCTAGTATCCGGACAACCACCCCAATCGGCATCTATATATGAAATAAATGTGGTTGTCGAAGATGGATATAAATGCAAGCCATGATCGAGAGTACCCAGAATATAACGCACAATGCATTTGAGAGCATGCATGTGATCCTCCATCGGGTTATGCATGAATAGACAAACCTGTTGTACAACATAAGAGATGTCGGACCTCGTGAAGGTAAGATATTTCAGCGCCCCTGCAAGGCTGCGGTAATGTGATGGATCAGCATATGGCTTACTGAAAGAAGCACTCAACTTCAGTTTAGTGTCAACCAGAGTGGCAGACGACCTACACGATGACATGCCAACTCATTTAATAATCTCTGTTTCATACTTCTTTTGGGATAAAAATAAACCACCTGCATGACGTGTCACAACTATCCCCAAGAAGTAACTCAGTGGCCCTAGATCTTTCATTAAAAACTCAGAGCCAAGTAGTGACATGATAGACTTGCAAAGAGCATCAGATGAGGCAGTTAAGATAATACCATCTACATATAAAAGAATGTAAGTAATATCATTACCCTGACGGTAGATGAATAGAGAATTATCAGGACTGCTATTAGAAAACCCAATATGTGAAACGTAATCTGCAAACCTCTTGTACCAGGCCCTATGAGCTTGTTTGAGCCCGTATAATGATTTCTTCAGCTGGCACACATGATTAGGATAAGTAGAGTATATGTACCCTATGGGTTGATACATGTACATTGTTTTATTGAGGTCTCCATGCAGGAAGTCATTTTTGACATCAAGCTGATGAAAAGGCCATGCCTTCGAAAGAACCAGACTGAGGACCGTCATGATAGTTGTCGGTTTGAAAACCGGACTGAAAGTCTCACCACAATCCACACCAACCTGTTGAGTCTTCCCATCACCTACAAGACGGACTTTGTGCCTCTCAAATGTACCATCAGATTTTTCTTTATGACTAAAAATCCACATAGACCGAATCACATTAAAATCAGGGGGACGGGGCACCAAATTTCACATCCTATTATTAATAAGAGAACTAAATTCAGCATCCACAACCATATTCCAATTCGGGTCATTAAGGACAGACATAGGATTACAAGGAAACGGTGACTTAGAAATATGGGTGTGAAGACTGTATTTTTTGTTTGGCTTAAAAATCCCGTATTGACTACGACTGACAGTTCGTTGGGCTGAAATTGGAGTTGGGCCAGGCGGGAAGGATGGACTACCCGCCAATGGGCTAGAAGTTACTGGACTGTCAGGCAGTGGGCTTGCAGGCAATGGGTTGCTTGAGCCAGATGGTGGGCCGAGACTTAGCGGACTGCCAGCCACTAGGCCTCGCGGTAGTGGGCTGCCGGTAAGAGACTCAGCTGGGCCAGTAGCCGCTGGGCTCGGTGATTGGGTCGAGACACTGGAAATATTAGACCTATTTGGGAGGATAATTTATGGATCAAATACGAAGGTATGCTATCGTCAATAAATTCATAGGTAGGAGGCCCAGAATAATTTAATTTGGCAAAAGGGAAATTTGTTTCATCAAAAATTATGTGATGACTTACGCTGATTTTATTAGAGAATAAGTCAAAACATTTATAACCATGATGATTTGATGGATATCCGGAAAAAAACACGGAGTTGACCGGTGTTGAAGTTTATTAATGGTAGTAGAAGGAAAGAGAGGATAGCATAAGCACCCAAAAACCCGTAAATGAGAATATAAAGGGTCTCTTAGGTATAAAATTTTAAGTTGGGATTGGTAGACGACTTGTTTGTTCGGAAGTATGTTTAACAGATATGTTGACATTTGTAACGCATGATGCCAAAAAGATGGTGGTAGAGAGGCATGGACAAGTAAAGTTCTAATAATATTGTTAATAGTTTGAATTTTTCTTTCTACTTTTCCATTTTTAGATGATATATATGGACACGAGAGTTAAAACGACAAACCATTAGTTTTGAAAAAATCCGAAAAAGGCCCATTATCAAATTCTCTATCATTATCACACTGAATATTTTTAATGTCCCGTTCAAATTGAGTGCGGATGTATGCTCTAAAGGATAGAAATGTGGAAAAAACTTGTGACTTTTTAGACAAAGTAAATGTCCACTATAAAATAGAGTAATCATCCAACAAAAAAGATAATATCAGTGGCCCGAAGAGCTCAAAATTGGAGATGTCCAAATATCACAACGAATAATATCAAAGGGCATAACAGTATGAGAATTCAAAGCAACAAAAGGTAACTTAATATGTTTTCCAAGAGAAAAAGAGCGACAAACATGAGAACTATGAGATCTAGTACACTCAATAAATTTATTTTATAGGAAACCAAAACCAGGTGCTCTCGGATGACCCAAACATTCATGCCATAAAGAAGGAGCTAAAGCTGCAAAAGTGGATGGTAATTTGGCTTGATGTGTTGTTATGGTGATTGGATAAATCTCTCCCCGACTATCACATCTCATTAGACACATACCCGTTTGAAAATCATTCACGGAAAACCCAAAATGATCAAATTCAATAGAAACTGAATTATTAGTGGTAAATTTTCTAACTTAAATTAAGTTTTTAATTAATTTAAGTGCGTGAAGGACATTTTTTTAAATTAACAGTGGGTTCAGGGGAGACGAGTTTGTAGTACCATAACCATGAATTGGAATTGAATGACCATTTTTGACAATTATACAACGATTATTGCTCAAATTAAAATAGGATGAGAGATTACCTTGTGAGACGTCATATGAAACATTGCACCAGTGTCCATGTACCAATTTGCATTGCGGAGTAAGCCTAAGAGTGTGCATCACGGCCTCAATATCTATCGGGGTCGCCACTACCGAGTGGGCCTGCTGGCACTAGCTCGGTAGTGGCCTAAGAATTCTAGGGTTGCTGCCTGCTGGACAGGCCTAATAAGCCTGCTGGGTTGCTGGTTATGACCTAGGCCTAGCCAGTTACTACCGGCTGGATAGGGGCAGGGCGGCATGGCCCAAGGCCACTGCCAGGCCCATGGGGGCGGCCCACTGCCCCAGGGTGCCCTCGACTGCCACTAGCTGGAGGTTTCTACTGGTCGCTACCACTACCGCCACCTCCTCCGTGGCAGTTGCCGCCGATATACCACCATCGCAGCCGCAGCCGCAGTTTTTGCTCCCATTACTGCTGTTTTTGCCCTTCCGGCCATGATCTGGCAGTAAATATTCAAATTGTGACAAACTCTCAGCGACAACCAAGGAGGAATGTGACACGGTGTCTTCGTGGAAAACCCCACTTCTTTGAGAATGAGCATAGAGCGGGCTTGGTAAAATGGTGGAAAAGAATTACTTTGGCGGATGAGTGTACCCACTTTATTATACGCATCGGTGAGGTCGGTCACTAGTTGTAAAACAAGTCGATTGTTAGTGACCGACGTGCCAACGTTCTTGAGTTGGTCCGACAACACCTTGAGTCATTGACAATATGCGGAAGCATTTGGACAGTCCGCCATGTCGATGGAGGAGAATTCCTATTCAAGAGTAACGGCCCAGGATTTTTGTTATCTTGGAATATATTGCGTAAGCGATCCCAAGCCTCCATCGTTGTGGAGTCAGGCTCAATAATTGTATGCAGCAAATCGCTAGAAATAGTGGCATAAATCCACTGAAGAATTTTCGCATCAAGGGTTAACCATAATTCTCTTTCGTCGTTAGTTTTTGGCACCTTCTCCTTGCCTTTTTCTGGTGGAATTATGTGATGAATGACCCGGTGGGAGAGGAAGTGAATCTTGAAGAGCTCCGCCCACGTTTCATAATAGAAGTTTTCCATCTCAAGAGTGATGAAAACATGAGATTTTATGTTGGAAACTATGAGGGTTTGATGAAAAAAAGATTTTGAGTCAGACATGGCTGACGGGGAGAAGAGTGGTTGGCGGCAAAAAGAAGAGGGGGGGTCGTCGGACACAAGAAAGCAGGGTTAGGGTTTCAGGAACTTTCCTTAGACTACTGATATCATGTAAGAAATATTCTTCCTTGATTATTTAATTAATGATTTACACTATATATAATTGTACAAATATTTACCTTGCTACAAACTAGGTAACTAATCAATCCTAATTACAAGAGAAATCTAATTCTATCTAATATAGGAGATGTATAATTTTAAATGCAATATAATTCAATTAGCAAGGTATAGGAGGAAACGTGGCTCGGTCCACAAATTCATCAGTTCCTCATAATTTACAGGCTCAATCAGGGTGTGGTAAAGCTAAGTCTAGTAACACATACGGAGGTCCAAACTGTTTATACGCACTAGCAGTTCGTTAGGATACAAAGGCTCTGGCAGATGTTGTCACATGTATGCTAACCGTTTTCACTTTTGACATTTATGACATGATGGATCCTAGATCCACTCTATCATATATAACCCCATTTGTTGCTAAGACATTCAGGATAGAGCCAGAAATGTTGTGTGAACCCTTTGAAGTATCTACTTCAGTAGGTGAGTCAATTATAGTTAGACAAGTATATAGGGGTTGTCCAGTTAAAGTCTATCACTGCATTACAATATTTGACTTGGTAGATTTAGAAATAGTAGACTTCGATGTAATAATGCGAATGGATTGGTTGTCTTCACATTATGCCACAATAGGTTGTAGAACAAAAATTGTCAGTTTTAAATTTCTCGGTGGACCAGTCATAGAATGGAAAGGTGATGCAGTAGCACCCATAGGAAGGTTTATTTCATATCTTAAAGCCAGAAAGATTATATCCAATGGGTATATTTACCATCTAGTTCGGGTTAGGGATACAGATACCCAGACCCCAACTCTTCAGTCCATACCAAATGTCAATGAGTTTTCATAAGTCTTTCACGAGGATCATCCCGGAGTACCTCTCGATAAGGAGATCGACATTGGAATTTATTTACTTCCCCGCACTAAGCCGATATTTATTTCTCCATATAGAATGGCTCCATCAGAGTTAAAAGAATTAAAAGCCCCATTGAAATATCTCCTTCATAAGGGATTTATTCGACCCAGTGTCTCACCTTGGGGTGCACCAATCCTATTTGTTCAGAAGAATGATGGATCTTTGCGTATGTGCATTGACTACCGGCAATTGAACAAGATCTTCATTAAGAGCAAATATCCTCTTCCCATAATCGATGATCTATTTAATCAACTTTAAGGCGGACAGTGTTAATCCAAGATTGACCTTAGATCAGGGTACCATCAGCTTAAGGTCAAGGAAGTTGACATTCCGAAAACCTCCTTCAAAACTCGTTATGGTCATTTCGAATTTTGTATCATGTCATTCGGATTGATGAATGCACCAGCTAATTTCATGGATCTTATGAATAGGATCTTCAATCCATATCTTGACATTTTCATCATTGTCTTCATTGATGATATTCTAGTATATTTCCGTAGTGAGGCTGATCATGCAGAACATCTCAGAATAGTATTGCAGACGCTCCAGGATTGCAAGTTTTACGCAGAATTTTCCAAGTGTGAATTTTGGCTGAAGACAGTGGCATTTCTAGGCCACGTCATTTCTAGAGAAGGCGTGATAGTAGATTTTTAGAAAATCGAGGCAGTATAAAACTGGCCCAGACCCACCTCATCCTTTGAGATAAGGAGTTTCTTAGGTCTGGCATGCTATTACAGGTTCATAGAGGGTGTTTCCACCATCGCAGCTCCATTCACTAGATTAATATAAAATAAAGTCAAATTTTAGTAGTCAGATGCCTATGAAAGTAGTTTCGAATAATTGAAAATGAGATTGACTCCTGCTCTAGTGTTAACATTGCTAGAATGAACCGATGGGTTTGTAGTGTTTGTGATGCATTAGGAATTGGTCTTGGATGTATTTTAATGTAGCATGGTAAGGTTATAGCTTATGCATCCAGATAGCTTATGTCTCATGAAAAGAACTATCCAACTCATGATTTAGAATTGGCAGCCATGATTATCGCGCTCAAGATATGGCACCACTACCTGTATGGGGTTCACGTTGACATTTTCATAGATCACAAGAGCCTTTAGTATATTTTTCAAGCAGTGAGAGTTGAATCTTAGATAGAGAAGATGGCTTGAATTGATAAAGGATTATGATGTGGATTTTCTCTATCATCCAGGGAAAGAGAATGTGGTAGTCGATACTCTTAGTCGGCGATCCATGTGAAGTTTAGCCCATGTTGAAGAAGAAAAGAGAACCATGATGAAGGAAGTTCACCAACTAACCAGTCTAGAGGTTCGACTTATGGACTCCAAAGATGGTGGTGTTGTTGTCCAGAACATGTCTAAATCCTCCTTAGTATCCGAGGTGAAAGAGAAGTAGTTTAATGATCCCGATTTACTGTAGCTGAAAGAGGGGATTCACAAGCATAAGACTATGGCTTTTGAACAAGAGGGAGATGACGGTACCTTGAGGTACCAAGGCAAGTTATGTGCCCCAGATGTGGATGGACTCAGAGAGTGGATCATAATAGAAGCACACAATTCCATGTATTTTATCCACCCAGGTTCTACAAAGATGTATCATGATCCTAAAGAGATTAATTGGTGAAACAATATGAAGAGGAATGTGGCAGATTTTGAAGTCAAGTGTCCAAATTGTCAGTAGGTGAAAGCTGAGTACCAGAGGCCTGGTGGGTCGGCACTGAATATTGATATTCTAGTCTGAAAATGGGAGATGATAAACATGGACTTCATAACAGGTCTACCTCGCTCATCCCGAAGGCATGATTCAATTTGGGTAATTAGGGATCGACTTACCAAATCAGCCCACTGCTTTACCAGTCAAGACCACTGACTCAACAGAAGATTATGCTAAGTAATACATCTGAGAAATTGTTAAGCATCATGGGACCCTAGTGTCCATTATTTCAAATCGTGGTGCTCAGTTCACATCAAACTTTTGGAAGTCTTTCCAGAAAGGATTAGGTACCAAGGTAAATCTCAGTACAGCTTTTCATCCTCGGACGGATGGCCAGGCAGAGCGAATTATTTAGACCCACGAAGACATATTGAGAGCATGTGTCCTAGGTTTCGAAGATAATTGGGATTATAATTTTCATTTCATTGAATTTGCTTATAATAATAGTACCATGTTAGTATCCAGATGGCACCATTCGAAGCTTTATATGGGCGAAGATATAGATCGTCAATTAGTTGGTTCGAACTGGGTAAAGCATAATTATTAGGACCATCTTTGGTCCATCATGACATGGAGAAAGTCAAGTTAATTCAAGAATGGTTGAAAATGGCTTAGAGTCATCAGAAGACCTATTTGCATGTGAGACGTAGAGACTTGGAGATTCAAGTTGATGATTGGGTGTTTCTGAAAGTTTCATCTATGAAAGGTGTCATGAGGTTTGGAAAGAAAGGGAAAATCAATCCCAGATATATCGGACCGTACAGGATCCTGCAAAGAATTGGTCAAGTGGCTTATCAGTTTGAATTGCCATAAGATATAATTATTTTATACCAGTGTTTCATGTATCTATGTTGAGGAAGTGTGTGGGAGACCCGTCACTGGTCGTTCCTACCGAATCCATCACAGTTACGGATGGTCTGACCTATGAATAGATCCATGTAGCTATTCTGGATCATCAGGTTCGCAAGTTGAGAACTAAAGAAGTTGCCTTAGTAAGAGTGTTGTGGAGAAGTCAGAAAGTTGATGAGGCTACATGAGAAGCTGAAGAGGACATAAAGTCCAAATATCCGCATTTATTTGAGGCACAAGCAGAAAGCGTACAAGGTAATACCTTTGGTATTCATGTCATATGTCATGTGTATCCATGTCTCATGTTTCATGTTCATCTATTCATTACTACTGCCTCATGTCACTATGTTCATGTTTTCATGTAATAATGTCATTCAGTCGCCATATTCCATGTCATGTTCCTTCATGTCCATATACTCATTCCATGTCCAGTCTCATTCTTAACCATGACCCATCATTCGAGGACGAATGATCCCAATGGGGAGATATTGTAGTACCTCGTACCTTCAAACTAAGTAATGTTCATGATTCATGAGTTTAGGAAATTCAAGACGGAGAGTGTAAAGTTAAAACCCAGTTTCAGTTCTGCAATATCAATTCTACTCCAAAGTTATACAGACTGTAGAATAGGGTAATAACTGTAGCATTGATTCGTACAAATCAACCATCAAAGTTGATGAATTACAGTAGGTTATACAGACCGTTTAAGATTATACGAACCATACATTTTGGTCGTAAAGTTCCCCTCAACTTTTGGTGATTACTGGAAATTGGCACTTCTATGACGGTCGTTTTATATATACCGTACAAAATTATACGGACCGTACTTTTAAGCATCAAAATTGTACGGACAGTACAATACGGTCGTAAAACTCTCAACAACTGAAACAGCATATATTACGAGCCTAATTCTGAAAAACAGTTTTCTTAATCTCCAAGCCTTAGAACAAAGGTTCTCTCCTCCCAACCTTCTCTTCCACCAAGGTAAGCTCTTTTCATGTATTTTCACGCAATTGTAATCAAGTATACTCAATTCCTAAGTGAAATTTATTATCTTTAATCTAGGGTTTTCAAGAAAATCCAACCCATGAGATTAAAGTTCAAACTTTGGATTTCTTCTTAAAAGTTCAGATTTTTATCACAAATTTTGAAGCGATTAAGGTATGTATATCTTCTATCCATATGTAGGAACATCATTGTCTTCCCTACGCCACGTTAAACCATGAAAACTCTAGAAATTGAAGGTTATGTCTCAGTTCATGATAGACCCTTGAAAACAAGTTATATATGTTCATGTATGTGTTGTTAGAGCCAATCATGTTTCCGTTATTTTATTCATGAATATCACTTTGATTATCATGAGTTTTCTTGTAATTCATTAATACCCATGTCTTGCATTCCATGGGTATTTAAACACAAGTCATGAACCCATATTACTCAATTCCATGAATTCTATATGTTTCCATATTTTTATGTAAAGTATACTATGTATTTATGTTCATGCTATATCTTATACTCATAAATCATGTTTGCAAGTCATGGTTATACAAACCATGGACTTTATAGCCAACTTTATTTCATGTTCGTATTTGGGAGTTGTACAGATTACCGAGAAGGCTCAGACAGCCTGAAAATACATGTCAACGTAGGATAAGAATTGCTCCGCCCAGTTAGGACTATTCCTTCATGTTACCCATCGTGGATATTCGATCCATTCATGTCATGTTCATATTTCGTACCTCGGCAAGGTACGAGATGGATTAGCTAATCGGACAGAGATCAGACGCCACGTTCTAGCGTGATGGTTACATATCGGTTCTACTAAATCTCTCCCATTTAATTTAAGTTATCATATTTTATTATATTCATATCAGATATTATACATGTCCATGCTCATGTTACAGTTTTAGTTTCAGTTTCTATTATTTCATGTGCTTGCTTATTCTTTTAGTTGCTTTACATACATTACAATTCAAATGTACTTACGTCCCTTTTTGCCCAGGGCCTGCACTTCACGGTCCAGGTATTGAGTTTCAGAATGACAGATCTGTGCATTAAAATTTCATCAGTATCAGCTATTGGTGAGCCTCGTTTCATTCGGAGTGTCAGACTTATTTATTTTCATGTTATGTTTTACCTTAGAGGTATGCCAGGGTCTTGTCCTGGTAAGATAGTTTTGCAGTCTGACTCATGTCCAGAGGTTTCATAGACTAGTTTAGCATGTATGTCAGATATTCAGTGTTCAGACATATCATGTTTTTCAGATTATTCCGCAATTATAATTTCAGACCATATTTTCAGTATTGTGGTCCCTTGTCGTTGTATTTATGCTGCTATGTGTATTTTGTTATCCTTATTTACTTGCATTAGCTATTGCTTCTTTTTGCTTCTTTCTTTTCCAGAATGCGATGTCATGACTTACACACTTTGTGTGTCTTACTTTGCTTGGGCTTGTGCTTTGTTTTGAGCTGAGCGTCTCTCTGAAACAGCCGCTCTACCTACCAAGGTAGAGGTAAGGTATGTGTACACTCTACCCTCCCCAGACCCCACAATGTGGGATTTCGCTGGGTATGTTGTTGTTGTTGTATTTTCAGTATTATGTTTTTACATGTTTTAAACCATTATTATTATTGCATGCTTTTGATGCTCATGTTGATTCAGCAGTCCATATGGTTCGCTCGATCACACAGGCACCGAGTACCGTATTTCGCCCAGACCATGATTCGGGGTGTTACAATTAAAGTACAAACTGATGAGAAAGCCTGCCGAAAATAAACCTTAGATCGCCGCAGAAAAAGATTCCCCCCTCCCCTCAGGAAGTGTGCCTGAGATTTTGTAAAACTTGAATAAGTAGTCTTACATGAAATTTTATTTAAAAATTGGGTAAGATCCACCGAAGTGGGTAGCGTTAATCGGATGTGTCTGATAACAGGTAAAGCCCGAAGGTTGTTCCCGTCCCTGTCGGGGAGATGTCAACTATATCTCCTCTCTACTAACACAAAGTTTGAGCTGGAGATAAGTACATAAAAAAATTAGAGAAAGAGAACAACAGAGATTAGAAACCCCCGCTATATCAGATTAGGAGATAGGAAATAATGTAGTTAATATAGTTCTTTATTAATGGAGGGAAATCACCACTCTGCAGTTTCAACCGAGAGAAATTATTGGAAGAGATGACTCTTTCTTTCTGGCAGTTATTTTGGGCTTTCAACAACGACTTTTGGAATCTGCAGTAGATCATCTATCGATTCTTTCTTTAGTAGTTGACGAGAAGAGTGACAGGTTTAAATGAAACGAATGTAAATTATTTATTGATCATCTAGCAAAAAGATAGGCAAGAATATCGTAGCAATGCCAACAGAAATACCATCAGACATAAAAATATTACATGGGCGAAGAAGTTAATCTATACAATGCCTACATAAACACAGATGCCACATATGGCACAACTAAACAACCCAAATTTCTTTAGAAGTGTAGGACATCTGAATCACTTTTTTATAAGTACTTCTTCATAGAGTAATCCAATTAATCTGGTAGAGGATTTTAACACTAAATGAAGCCTAAATAAAAGATATTTAATCTAACGGTCATTCCAATGCAATGTTTCTTTTATTCTTTCTACCAAAATAAAAGAGGAATTGAGGTTCAAGTTCATTTCAAAGGAGAAAAAATCATAAAGAATTAAATGTCCAATACCTATAATACTATGTGTAACGTCCCAAATCGTGAAACATATTGGCACCTACCCCTTTCTCACCTGGTAGGCTAACTCGTCCCTTAGTCACAACTTAATTAAAAATAAGGTAGAACCCAACCATCAAATATACATAATAAGTCTAGGATAGAAAAGGAAATAGTGCGGAAGTAATACAACAATCCCAAGAAATCTGGTCTAAAGCCGTACAAGAGCCACTACTACATAACTACGAGTCTGAACATAACTACAATGTTTGAAAAGTAGAATGTCTCAGAATAGCAAATAAGACAAGTAGATAAATAGAGAAATCCGGGATGCAGATCCATCATGTGCTCACCCTACATGCTCATCAGCAAAGCCTCGGGAATCAGTCACGGAGAGAGGAAGTGGATCCGATCACGTACTCTGCGCTCATATAAGAATGCAGCAAGGTAGTATCAGTACAAACACTATGTACCGGTAAGTATCATAGGTCGATAACAGTTAGATAACATAAATAAAGTAAGAGAATGAAAGATAGGCATGCTCTCAATCATAGATAAACACTACACAGTCCAAGAATAGTATCACAACCAAAAATACCAAGTCCGAATTCAATAAGTATGAATATGTGAAGATTAATGCATATGCAATGCAATGATACACACACGTTACGGGTGAAATACCTCCACGCCTCGATAGTCATGACCCATGGGGGACCCGCGAAGTCCATGTACCTGTTGTGGCGTACATCCCGATCCAATATATATATATATATAATATATATATATATATGTATGTATATATATATATATATGTATGTATGTTGCGGCGTGCAACCCTATCCAAATGTATGATCATGAATGTATGAATGATATTAATGCCAATGAGAATATATCAATGTCAATGGGAATATATCAAGCCAATCGTGCCATGCATGGATACATAACATCATGTCAAGAATGAATCAACCATTCCTCTATACACGGTCAAGTCTAGTGTCATACACGTGGCGATGAGCCACTAGATCAAATAAGGCAACAATACCAACCTAAGTATTCCATCCCAACTTCATACCCGAAGACGTAACATGCTTTCTCAAACAATCACTAACTCTACATATGCTTCGCTAACCGAAGTCTAACCATAAGATACGTCGTAACCTACCTGATAGCCGAGTGGGAGCCACGAACAATCACACATTTTCCTTGCCTTTTAGGAGAGCCTCTAAGTACTCAGAGTCTATCAATAAATGAATTCTAAATTAGAAATAAGGAACAACAATACCCATATTACTATCTTATCCTGTCAATCAAAACTAACTACGAAAAAGGGGAAAAGGGGCCCACAAGGGTAATACGGGTAATTCAAAAAGGAAATTGGTAATCCAACGTTCTAGAAGTCTAATTTTACTATTCAATTGCTAAATTAACTCAAAAATAGGTCAATTCCATTATTCAAGTCAAAACCCCCAATTTGGTATAAACCCTAACTTTCAACCTCTCAATTCATCAACCTAAATGGAAGATTCAAGCCTATTAGTTACTAAATCATCAAATCCATACCTAGGTTAGTCAAATCCACCAACAATTTTCATTTAGAAAAGCTAAATCCCAAATAGTAAACTAGACATCAAAACCCATCTTCCTTCTTAAGTTCTATAGGATTTCTAGCATGGATTCAAGTTTAGGAAAGGTAAAGGAATGAATTCTAAGGTAAGGGAACTTACCCACAAGAGAAATCACTCAAGAACTCCTTCAATTCGCCTCAAAGATGCTTTAGAATGATAAATAAAGTGATAGGAAATGAAGGGTTTTAACTAGGGCATTAAATAGGATCTGGTCTCTGGTGTCCGCTGCAGTGGCCACTGTCCCACTACAATGAGCCCGCGCTAGCGACCAACTTCTCGCTACAATGAGTCCACCACAGCGGATTCTCATCCATTACGGCGACTCAACACAACTCGCCATAGCGGATCAGGCCACGACATGGCGGGTCCGCTACATCGCTTCTGTTGTTGCTACGACGGACACCAGACACCAGAAAAACTGTTGGTTTTCACAAACTCAACCCCAAAATCCGACAATAACCTGAAACCTCCCAGACATACATTCACACATAAAAACACGCTACGAACTCACTCGTGGCCTCAGAATTTCCAACGAAGGTCTATTTGACTGAATCAATCCCTAATGGCCCAAGACTAACTTTCCAACCAATAACCCAAAACGCTCTGGAACCGAACTGAACATTCCACCAAGTCACAATCAACCATCCGGACCTCTCAGAACCGACAGATTTTCATAAAAGCCTCATTTACCCAAAAGTCAACTACTGATCAAATGTTTCTCACTTTAAGGTTCTATTTCTCAAAAGTCATAGAAAATCTCGCCCAATCACCTCAGGAACTGAACCCCGACTAAGTCATAAATCACGTTCTGGAGCTAATGAAATAGACAAAACTTTAAAAAGGACGCATTTGCCCCCGATGTTGACTTTGGTCATACTTTTTCATTTCTTAACTTAAGGTTTTCCAAAACATCCTTTCATTATCCAAAAATCCTCCGAAAGTCTTGGGAATCGCTCCACTCATCCTCGCAAGTCGAATACACTCTAATGATGCTAGAGGAAGGGTAGACAGGGGTAAAAGGGTAGAATGCCAAAATAACCAATCGGGTCATTACATCATATATCAATTAAAAAACATTCATCCTCGAACGTAAAAAGGAAAGTATGAAAGTCGAGGAGTAATTAAGGAATATCCATCATCGCAATAAATATACTGATGGTACCACTTGTTCACTGTATAATTCAAGATGCCGTTAACGTAGCTCAATGACTCAAGTCTCCATTCCTTCATAACCAAAATTTCATTCACCGTTGATTCCCTAATGTAAGAACTAACTATGCTCAAATTCTCTGATTTGAGCACAACAATACCTTTTTACGCGCCCGATTAAATTCACAACTATCACAACAACCACCAGCATCCTTTAGTTGTAGCCACAACTAAAATCCAACATGTATTGATAACATAGTCTAATTCTACTAGCCTTCCTTCTCAACTATTGAGGTCGTCATTGCACCAAAATCCCTTAGAAACACATAAACACATGTCACAAGTCCAATTTTCCTAGAATCTCCAAATCATCATACTATAAGCATACTTACTGATTTACCTTGTCGTGCCAGATCCGTAGAAAATCAACTGATCACTCTACAAACTTCCCATAACCATTTGTACCTCCTAAATACATCGCCAAGTACCTGTGTAAACTATTAGAAACTAAAAAATATCATGAATCCTACTTGCAAACTTCAAGATAACCGATAACACTGGCATACCTTCATTCCGAATTGAAATTCATCGAACCTCTATCGGTGGTTTACTAGAATACTATCCTTCAGGCAATATAAACACAGGCCACCCAACCCTAAATGAACAAATCTAACTCAGAATAAAATGTTGAATCTCTAAATCATCGATAGTCATCCTAACTAATTCCATACATAACTGATAGGCTTCTCATAAGCGTGCAGTGACCTATTTCATCCGTTTTCGCATGAGTAATCAATCATGTATCATCACCCACGACTCCAAAGGTTGGATTCCATCCAAGTAATCAACTTAGTACCGAAGATATGTACCTTTGATTGTAACCTTCATGTTTCTCAGCTTCCACCTGATATGCAAGTCTGATAGGACCCCATGAACTCTTAATACATCAAATTTTCTTTGTACGCTCTCTTAACTCGCCCACACTCTGGACACCTTGTTGAACCTCTATTTGTCATGTCTCGCTATTTACCAGCCTTATCAAATAATTTCACCCAGTCTGAAAGATGTGAATATAATTCAACCATAAACTACATCTAACCCAAGAATTTCCATTATTCCAAATCCAAATCCTACCCTATGTCGAAGAGTAACCTTACTCATTACAAATTATCTTAATTTCTCAATTTCCATATTCTATCCAAAATCACATTCACCACTATCGATCAAAAACTACTCAAACACAATCGAGAGTGTATAGATATATCATAAATCTTGCAAAATAATTGAGTAAATCCTGGAGATAGTAGTATACCACAAACTCGAATAACCAAAAGTTTTCTTTGCCTCACTCGAATCTCAAAATTGGATACTTATCCAAATCATACGCATAATATGAAGAATCTTTCATGAAACCTTCTCCCACCAGAAATATTGATCAATCTCTGTTACCCCCCAACAAGATCCATTATCGCTGATGCAATATTCCAAACCGTCACTTCAGGTCCATAAACTGCAGGGCGATCTCACTAACCATTCACAGAGTTCTACTAACACTCTCATATGGTTCCATACTACCATCCTAGCCTATGATTCCTAACTGACGAATCCTTCTTCTACCTTGGCTTTACAAGTCCATCGACCAAATATTCATATATAAGGTACTATAATGAATACATTTTTCTTGGTTTCAACCGTCATCATTGATACTTACTTCAATTTTGGAAATGTACTTCAAAACTCAAGCCAGTTAACATCTAACATAGATCTACCATTTTAAATATCCTTATCAACTAACACCTTACTTAAGGATCCTTAATTGATGCTTTCTCAAGAGCAACCATCTCTTGCCTTGTCTCGCCGATCTAGAATGCCTTTAACAAATCATGTAGTTATCCTCTTCAACCTGTCAACTTCAGAAAATCACATTGCTATATATTGTGGAAACTTGCCTAGCCCTAAGCAATAAGTACATTGCACACATCCCCTATCCAAAATTAAAATCAACCACCAATAAATCCTTAAGTAATTAAATCTTCACACTTTTCCATCGCTAGATCTATCCTCATTAGCCACTTACATAGAGAGTCCACATACCACTCGTCTTACTCCACCACCTCAATGCCATCCTATCGCACTCCACTTATCCCTTCATACTCCCATGAATTAAAAGACTTAGCATACTCTGCGCTACTATCATATGAATACTTTACCATTTTAACATTTTGTTACCAAGCTTAAACAATTCGAATTCTCTTTAGTACGATTTAATTACATAAGATGGAAAGAAAACTCCTCATATGAACCTTGTAACAAGTCCTACCACCTCTGACCTTATTACCAAGGATCACCTTTCACGTTGTTGTCTTTTATCAAATTCTTTTCACAATATTACCATGGTCTCTGCCCTCTCAAATCTAAGCTTATCTTTAAGATGCCAACTTATGAACTCTTCTGTTACTGAATCATCGGCTCGTCATTGATACACCTTCATCACAAGAATGTCTGATGTATATAAGGAGGGTATTATATGGTTAGGTGGGTCAGAGTTGGATTGGGACCAGGTGAATATGAAAATGGGGGTCAAATGGAGGTTGGCGGGTTTCCAGGCAGTGTGTGTTTGGTGGGGGGTATGAGGGCAAATTTGGAGGGTATTGGGCTAAGGCATTGGGAGGGGATAAACTAGACACATTGTAGGTTATGTTGGTGGTTGGTATTTGCTAGCTTGGTGGTGGTAAGGTGGCGGAAACTGGTCGAGACTGTAAGGTTGGTGGAATAGGGGTGCGATCGGGATAGTGAGGAATTAGTTGAGGGTTTTGGGTGTTTGTGGGAGGAGTCAGTTGACGACCTTTTAGGTGTGAGTTGGGAAAGTGTTAGAGTGTATTGAGGTAAAAAGAATTAGGCAGTTTGTACAAGGATGGGGTACGAAATTGATATACAAATTCATATGCGGGTAAGGTAATGTAGGCCGAGAAGACCTTCAATGTGTTTGTAACAAGTAACCGGATAGAACCTTGGTTTGGGTATAGTTAGATCACAAAAGTTCTAACTAGACTTAAACCTAGAGTATAGACCACAAAAGGACCAAGGGTTAGACCATAAAAGGACCGGGGGTTGGACCACAAAAGGACCAACTAAGATAACAACACAAAAATTGAATAACTTAGCAAAGTTTGAGAAAACTCAAATATATTTCATAAAAATTCAACGTCCCCGTAGATCAATTACATCTCCTATTTATACTAGTTCTAGACCTTCTAGAAGAGGAAACAAGAAAGGCACAAACATGTATCTTGGCCGAATGAGGGAGATGCTTGACCAACCCTTCATGTTCTCTAGGCCACCCTTTTGTGTTATCCATATATCTCGGCCGAATGGGGGAGATGCTCAACCAACCCTTCATGTTCTCTAGGCCAACCTTTTGTGTCATCCATGTAGATAAGTGCATGAACTAGCTAGTTCATGAATTACCTCCTTGTGAGACGTTGGAAGCTTCTTTTTCTAGATAGTTCTCGGCTTAGTCATCCTATTTTATTACAAGGCCTAGTAATTAAGCTAAAAATTGAAAGTAATTAAGCTAAAAGGGAAAGTAATTAAGCTAGAAATTAAAAACAAGCTAAAAGATGGTCTCGGCCAAGACCTACATAAAAGCCAAAAATTAATGGCACTTCTTGAATCTTCAAGTCTTTTCTTCAACTCCACTCCGCACTCCACTCCACATTAATCATATTACCATAGGACGATTGGCAATCTTCGGCACTCCTAGCAAATCACCTCGTGGCTTATGTTGGACACTTAAGCTCATGGCCTTCTTTACATCATACTCCCCTTCTTTAACAGAATTTGCCCTCAAATTCTCATCATCTATGTATGGCCAAACCAAATGATCCGAATATAAGACAAAGGGTTTCGACTTCAAATAATGTCCCTATTGGACCAAGGATCTCACAATACAAAAGTCTTTGTCATAAGTAGAATGATTGAGTTGTGCACCACCCAATTTTCCACTAGAGAAAAGAATGGATATTTTGTCTTGAATCAAGACGGAACCACCACCAATTCCACTAGCATCACACTCAATATCAAATAACTTCTCTGGGTCTAGAGTCTATGCTTCACATATCCTTCCCTTCAAGGTTTCCAAAGTTCTTTGTGGTCCTTAGGACCATTTTAACTCACTCTTTCTCATTAGTTCAGTGATAGGGGCAGAAAGGGTACAACAATCTCAAATGAAACGATGAACCAAACAATGGAAACTTCTTACCTCAAGTGATTGGATGGATCCACAAGAATGCCCTCGGATGATACTATGTACCCCATGAATGGTCATAGCACCTCATGTATGAGCCTCATAAAAGAGCTGGGAGCATTCCACAATCTAAATGGCATCAAACGCCATTCGTACAAGCCATACTTGGTTTTGGAAGCCATCTTCCATTCACCTTTCTCTCGTATCCTCATTTGATGGTAGCCACTCCTCAAATCTATCTTGGAGAACAACTTGGCCCCACTCAATTCATCCCAAAGATCATCCAATCTTCGCATAGGAAACTTGTACTTCACGGTGATGTTTTGGACCGCTCAGCTACCAATACTCATGCGCCAAGTTCCATCTTTCATTGGTACCAACAAGGCGGGTACCACACATGGACTACGGCTTTCTCGGACAAAGCCTTTGTCTAGTAATTCTTGCACTGGTCTTTGCAACTCTTTAGCCTTTTTCAGATTGCATCTATAGGCTGGACGATTAGGTAATGAACTTCCTGGAATAAAATCAATATCATGTTCAATACCTCTGATTGGTGGTAATCCGGGTGCAAGATCATCCAGAAATACATCTTCAAATTTCTTCAAGAGTTCCTTCAAGTCGGCATTTTCAACCGTATCTCCCACACGAATCTTCTTATCCTTGCACACCAATGGATATATAGGACACCCCTTTTTCAACTCATCTTCTATCTCCGATGCATTAAGCAAAAGGGCCTCGAATCTTTCCTTGCATTTCTTGGTATTTTGGATCTTCATTTTCTTCACCTCACTAGGTGACAATGGTATCAATCAGACCTTCTTGTCATTCTTTTGAAAAGAATAGACATTTTTTTCTCCATCGTGTTGCGCTTTCCTATCAAATTGGCATGGCCGATCCAATAATATATGACAAACATACATAGGTTTCACACCATATCTCATCTTCATACTTACCAACCTGAAAACAAACAAGAGCTTGATTCATTACCTTTAGCCTTTTGTCTTTGTTCAATCATTGGAGAGAATATGGTTTAGGATGGTTGCGGGTAGGCAACTTCAATTTGTCCACCATCTCCACGGAGGCCGCATTGGTATAGCTTCCTCCATCAATTATCACATTACATACCTTGTCAAATACCTTGTATCGAGTGTAAAATAGTTGCTCTCTTTGTGTCTCCTCCTATTCTTCAAGTTGAACACTCAACACACGTCGTAGTACTAAACTTTCACCTTCTTCTGCAAGATCAACATCTTCCTCTAGGACCTCCTTGACTTCGGGTTCCTCAATAACAAAAGAATTCCCACAATCTTAATACTCTTCGATAGTCATTACCTGAGGGTTAGGACATTCATTTGTAAAGTGTCCTAATCCTTGACATTTAAAACACCTTTTTCTACTTCTATCTACCCCCTTTGTAACCTCTACCTTCTTTCCTTTATCTTTCTCTACACTTTCTTGGCTATACAATGGGTTACAAAAAGAGGTACTGCCCTTTTCTTTGACATTAGTGGGATTTACATAGGTTTTTGGGGTACCTTTCTTTTGTTGTTTTTCAAACTTAAGTGCTAAGTGACATACGTCTTCAAATGTGTTGTATGTTGCAACTTCGACCTTCTCTTGAATCGCCACGTTCAAGCCTCCAATGAATCATGCAATCCTTCGAGTCTCCTTTTCTTCTAAATCATAAAGCATGGTGACTTTCTCGAACTCTCGAACGTATTCCTCAACTTTAAGAATTCCTTGACAAAGTTTGGTGAGCTTGAGGTATAGGTCTTGTTCATACTCCCTTGGCAAGAACATCTTCTTCAAATGTTTCTTTAGTTTGTCCCAAGATTCAATCTTGGTTTTCCCATTCCTCCTCCGGCTTATTTTGAGGTTTTCATACCACATATAAGTGAATTCCTTCAACTTCAATGTAGCAACCTTATAACATATGTGGTCATCATATTTCTTGTATTCGAAAAACCTCTCAATGGCCCTTAACCATTCAAGAAACTCTTCCGGGTCCATATTTCCTTCAAAGGTTGGAAGATCAAACTGTAGACTTCGGTCATCTTCCCTTTCATGTCTTGGGTTGTCTTGGACATCTTCCCTTTCTTTCCATATTTTGTTTTGTCCAACATCCTCCCCGGACTTGGCATCATTAATCACGACATGCTCCGCAAACTCTCTTCTCAAGATTTGCATTTGTTCCGCAAAAAGGTCACTTATGATCACCTGAAGTTCTTTATTTATATTAGCCATAGTGTCAAGGCGTCGGACAGGAAAGTCTTGCTCTGATACCAAACTGATGTATATAAGGAGGCGATTGTATGTTTAGGTGGGTCGGAGATGAAAATGGGGGTCAAATGGAGGTTGGCCGGTTTCCGGGCAGTTTGTGTTTGGTGGGGGGGTGCAGGTGAATTTGGAGGGGATGAACTAGACACGTTCTAGGTTATGTTTGTAGTTGGTATTCGGTGTTTGGGTGGTGGTAAGGTGGCGGAAAGTAGTCGGGACAGTAAGGTTGGTGGAATAGGGGTGCGATCGGGACGGTGGGGAATTGGTTGGTGGTTTTGGGTGTTTATGGGAAGAGACAATTGACGACCTTTTGGGTGTGAGTTGGGGCAGTGTTGGAGTGTATTGGAGTGAAAGGAATTAGGCAGTTTGATGTACGTACATAGTGCTTTCACTTGGTAAGTGGGGCTGAGTTTGGCAGGGAACAAATTGACGCGAAAATGGATGTGAAATAGGGGTTCTCGGGTTAGGTGTTATTGTCGGGTAGGTGGTGTTTTGGGACTGTTTCGGGTAGTTGTGTTTGGAATCGATTCAAGGCTTTTTGTAGAGTTGTTATGAGTGGGTTGAGGGTAAGGAGGATGTTCGGGACTTGGTTGTTCGGTGGTGGTAAGGTCACGGAAATGAATAAAAATAGTATGGTTCCGGCAAGGTCAGATTAGTGAATTGTTTCGTGTTATTGGCTTGGATCGGTTGTGTGTGTGTAGTTTTGGGTAGTGGATTTTATAGTGGGTATTTGGGACGTATTTTATAGTGTGGTGGTGGAAGGATTGAAGTGGTTTGGATGAGGAATGAACACGGAAAGCGAGTTGCAATCCGAGCACACACCAAATGTTGATTGGTACAGATTTTCGCTAAGTGTTTGGTTGTTGTGGTTGTAGTGAAGTGCGGTCGATGAGCCCAAGGATAGACACACGGGGTTTTACTTCCCGAGTCGACACCAAGGAGATGGTGACCAAATACATGAGGTCAAGACCGAGGTTGCTAAGTACAAGCCCGTGAACTAGCCAAGTGAGGGTGATCATAAGCCCTTTTAGTAACCCGAAGCTTAGGCTAGGTTGGTCCACACAGTTCCCATGTTCACTTACCACTAAGGGAGTTCCTCGAGCTTGGGTATTGATTAGATCACACAGTCCTAATCAAGACTTACACTAAATAAAACCTTAGTTTGGGTTCAACTAAGTCACACAGTCTTAGTTAAACTTGCACCAAGGGGTTTGGCTCACACAAGAACCAAAGGTCCTCCCGGAGAACCAACTAAGAATATCAATCCCAGATTGAAAGACTTAGCAAAGATGAGTAAACACTCAAGTTTTATATTCAAACAACTCTGCCCTTTTACAATGGCCTAAGGCCTCTATTTATAGTACAAAATAGACTATTCTAGAAAGCAAATGAAAAGACATAAAATAACACCTGGTGTGAACACATTTGGATTGACTTGGTGACCAATGGAGTTTGGCCACCTCTTCCTATTCTCTAGGACGATATTGAGGCCTCCCATGTGACCATATTCATGAATTTGTTAGCCCATAAATTCTTCCAACAACCTCATCTTCTTTAAATGTGTTAGAAGTTCTTGGTATTTTTTTTATGATCATTTCGGCTAAATCCTCTCCCCTAGGTTGACTTGAAGTCTTCAATATAGATACCTTCATGAACTTGTTAGTTCATAAAGTCTCTCCTTGAATTCCCCATCTTCTAGATGTCCCTTGTCCTGGCCATCTTGTCCTCCAACTCATGGCCTAGTCATCCATTTGGAAGAGTTTTTGGTCTAGTCACCTTATTGGAAGCCTCTCAACCTTGTCACCCTTTACATGGATTATTAATTGTGTCCTAAGGTATTTATTACAAGGCATACTATGTCCTAAGCTAATATCTAAGCTAGTAAGTAAAAGATAAGCTAAAACAAAAGCATGGTCTCGGCCAAGACCAACAATAAGGCCGAAAATACAATGTCTTATTGAACCTTCACTTAATAACTCCAACGCCATTCCATTTTCCATGCCATGTTAGGCATCTAAGTGTGAGACGATGTGCCATTGTTGGCACTCTTGGTAAAGCTCGTCTCGGCATTGGTTGAGAGTTTAAGTCTGCGGGCTGATTTATATCAATCTCCCCTTCTTTGAAGGAATTTTCCCTTATATTTGCGCCACATAAATGTGGGAAAAAAATTCAACAACAAGTTTTGATCCATTACTTCCATCATTAGACAAGTTTGGAAGTTTTATCTTGTAGGTGTTTTTCTCAATTCTTGCCAAATATGGATCCGAATACGAGACAAATGGTTTTGGTTCAAAATGTTATTCGTAGTGGATCACGGATCCCATGGATGGTTGACCAACCGAAGGATCTTGTAAGTATGTTACCCAACTAGCAAGCCTCGAGTTCAATTTTCCCTGCAACACATAATATTCCGCATTGTGAATAGAACAAGGAAGCCGTGTGTCACCCGCTCTTCCACTAAAGGATGCCGCGGATTCTTTGCCTTGAAGTAAGATGATCCCAACATCACTTCCACTTTGAAGATTCGGAGTAGGGGCGTAGGGCCCAAAATGTTTGAGTGAATTGACGAGGGAAGGAAACCGAAACACGGCAACCCTTTGCTACGCTTTCGAGCCAATTTTGAAAGGTTAATATCGTGGGTGGAACGTCTTGCATACCTTTGGAATACGTGATGCATCCCATAAATGGTTGTAGCACCTTGTGTATGGAACTCACGAAGGGACTTGAAAAGTCAGTACAACCCGAATGGAATCAAACTATAGTTTATCTTTAAGATCGTCTTCCATTCGCCTTCTCTTCGCATTTGCACTTAATGGTAGCCACTTTTCAGTTCTATCTAGATGAACAATTTGGCTCCATTCAATTTCTCAAAAGATCTTTCAACCTCAAAGCATAGGAAGTTTATTCCCTACGATGAAGTTGTCGACCTTACGCTTTTGACATACGTGTGTCAAGACTCATTTTCTTTTGCCTTCATCAAGCTCATCTCCTTGGCCGGATTGTGTGCATATGCTTGAGGGTTGGGTAATGAACTTCTTGGAAATAAACCAAGAGAGTGTTCACTACTCATCATCGAGGATGGTCTGGTTGTAAACTCATCCGCACATGCAACTTCCAAAGGCTCCTTTGAGTCGGCACCTATAGAACTCCCCTTATTAAGCTCCTTATCTATCTCTCGCGCATCAAGTAAGGGGGTCTCATGTTCTTCCTTGGCCTCGGATTCCTCCAAGGGCTTCCCATTAGCTTCATTCGTCACCACTCAGGGTTTAGGACATTCTTGTGCAAAGTGTCCCAATCCTCGACATTGGAAACACCTTCTTCTCCTTTTGTCTATCCCCGTTGTGACCTCTAGCTTCTTCTACGTATCTCCTTCTACAACTCCTTGGTCATTTAATGGATTAGTAAAAGAAGTAGTCCTCTCTTCTACCTTTTGATCTTTCTCTTCAACTTCATGACCTTACAAGGGGTTGATAAAAATGGTGCTTGACCATTTTTTTTTAAATTGGAGGGCTCTATGTAAGACTTTAGGGAAACTCTCCTTTGTGGTTTCTCAACCACGCCTCTAAAGGTGCGACATGATGCCACTTCAACCTTTTCTTGATGACGTGTGGCAAGCTTGAAGCGTAAACTTTATTCATACTCTCTCGGCAAAAATTTCCTCTTCATGTGCGTCTTTAATTTTCTCCAAGAATCAATCTTGTCTATGCCACTTCTTTTTCAATTTGTTTTTAGATTTTTGTACCTATCGGAAGCAAATGACTTGAGCCTCGATTTGGCAACTTTGAAGCACTCATGATCGTCATATTGCCGGTACTTGAAAAATCCCTCAATGGTGTTTAATCATTTAAGGAACTCTTTTGGGTTCAAATCTCCATCGAAAGTTGGGAGATCAACATCTATTTTTAAGATTGGCACATGTTCGGCAAAAAGGTCACTAACGAGTTTCCGAAGTTCTACTTTGTTCGTAAGTGACATTTTTGGGTTGGTCATCGCGTCAAGGCGTGGGACGGGAGCGCCTTGCTCTGATACCAATCTTATGTAAGTACGGAGGGCTTTGAGTTGGTAAGTGGGGCTGAGTTTGGCAGGGAACAAATTGACGCGAAAATGGATGTGAAATAGGGGTTCTCGGGTTAGGTGTTATTGTCGGGTAGGTGGTGTTTTGGGACTGTTTCGGGTAGTTGTGTTTGGAATCGATTCAAGGCTTTTTGTGGAGTTGTTATGAGTGGGTTGAGGGTAAGGAGGATGTTCGGGACTTGGTTGTTCGGTGGTGGTAAGGTCACGGAAATGAATAAAAATAGTATGGTTCCGGCAAGGTCAGATTAGTGAATTGTTTCGTGTTATTGGCTTGGATCGGTTGTGTGTGTGTAGTTTTGGGTAGTGGATTTTATAGTGGGTATTTGGGACGTATTTTATAGTGTGGTGGTGGAAGGATTGAAGTGGTTTGGATGAGGAATGAACACGGAAAGCGAGTTGCAATCCGAGCACACACCAAATGTTGATTGGTACAGTTTTCGCTAAGTGTTTGGTTGTTGTGGTTGTAGTGAAGTGCGGTCGATGAGCCTAAGGATAGACACACGGGGGTTTTACTTCCCGAGTCGACACCAAGGAGATGGTGACCAAATACATGAGGTCAAGACCGAGGTTGCTAAGTACAAGCCCGTGAACTAGCCAAGTGAGGGTGATCATAAGCCCTTTTAGTAACCCGAAGCTTAGGCTAGGTTGGTCCACACAGTTCCAATGTTCACTTACCACTAAGGGAGTTCCTCGAGCTTGGGTATTGATTAGATCACACAGTCCTAATCAAGACTTACACTAAATAAAACCTTAGTTTGGGTTCAACTAAGTCACACAGTCTTAGTTAAACTTGCACCAAGGGGTATGGCTCACACAAGAACCAAAGGTCCTCCCGAGAACCAACTAAGAATATCAATCCCAGATTGAAAGACTTAGCAAAGATGAGTAAACACTCAAGTTTTATATTCAAACAACTCTGCCCTTTTACAATGGCCTAAGGCCTCTATTTATAGTACAAAATAGACTATTCTAGAAAGCAAATGAAAAGACATAAAATAACACCTGGTGTGAACACATTTGGATTGACTTGGTGACCAATGGAGTTTGGCCACCTCTTCCTATTATCTAGGACGATATTGAGGCCTCCCATGTGACCATATTCATGAATTTGTTAGCCCATAAATTCTTCCAACAACCTCATCTTCTTTAAATGTGTTAGAAGTTCTTGGTATTTTTTTTATGATCATTTCGGCCAAATCCTCTCCCCTAGGTTGACTTGAAGTCTTCAATATAGATACCTTCATGAACTTGTTAGTTCATAAAGTCTCTCCTTGAATTCCCCATCTTCTAGATGTCCCTTGTCCTTGCCATCTTGTCCACCAACTCATGGCCTAGTCATCCATTTGGAAGAGTTTTTGGTCTAGTCACCTTATTGGAAGCCTCTCAACCTTGTCACCCTTTACATGGATTATTAATTGTGTCCTAAGGTAGTTATTACAAGGCATACTATGTCCTAAGCTAATATCTAAGCTAGTAAGTAAAAGATAAGCTAAAATAAAAGCATGGTCTCGGCCAAGACCAACAATAAGGCCGAAAATACAATGTCTTATTGAACCTTCACTTAATAACTCCAACGCCATTCCATTTTCCATGCCATGTTAGGCATCTAAGTGTGAGACGATGTGCCATTGTTGGCACTCTTGGTAAAGCTCGTCTCGGCATTGGTTGAGAGTTTAAGTCTCATGGGCTGATTTACATCAATCTCCCCTTCTTTGAAGGAATTTGCCCTTATATTTGCGCCGCATAAATGTGGGAAAAAAATTCAACAACAAGTTTTGATCCATTACTTCCATCATTAGACAAGTTTGGAAGTTTTATCTTGTAGGTGTTTTTCTCAATTCTTGCCAAATATGGATCCGAATACGAGACAAATGGTTTTGGTTCAAAATGTTATTCGTATTGGATCACGGATCCCATGGATGGTTGACCAACCGAAGGATCTTGTAAGTATGTTACCCAACTAGCAAGTCTCGAGTTCAATTTTCCCTGCAACACATAATATTCCGCATTGTGAATAGAACAAGGAAGCCGTGTGTCACCCGCTCTTCCACTAAAGGATGCCGCGGATTCTTTGCCTTGAAGTAAGATGATCCCAACATCACTTCCACTTTGAAGATTCGAGTAGGGGCGTAGGGCCCAAAATGTTTGAGTGAATTGACGAGGGAAGGAAACCGAAACACGGCAACCCTTTGCTACAGTTTCGAGCCAATTTTGAAAGGTTAATATCGTGGGTGGAACGTCTTGCATACCTTTGGAATACGTGATGCATCCCATAAATGGTTGTAGCACCTTGTGTATGGAACTCACGAAGGAACTTGAAAAGCTGTACAACCCGAATGGAATCAAACTATAGTTTATCTTTAAGACGTCTTCCATTCGCCTTCTCTTCGCATTTGCACTTAATGGTAGCCACTTTTCAGTTCTATCTAGATGAACAATTTGGCTCCATTCAATTTCTCAAAAGATCTTTCAACCTCAAAGCATAGGAAGTTTATTCCCTACGATGAAGTTGTCGACCTTACGGCTTTTGACATACGTGTGTCAAGACTCATTTTCTTTTGCCTTCATCAAGCTCATCTCCTTGGCCGGATTGTGTGCATATGCTTGAGGGTTGGGTAATGAACTTCTTGGAAATAAACCAAGAGAGTGTTCACTACTCATCATCGAGGATGGTCTCGGTTGTAAACTCATCCGCACATGCAACTTCCAAAGGCTCCTTTGAGTCGGCACCTATAGAACTCCCCTTATTAAGCTCCTTATCTATCTCTCGCGCATCAAGTAAGGGGGTCTCATGTTCTTCCTTGGCCTCGGATTCCTCCAAGGGCTTCCCATTAGCTTCATTCGTCACCACTCAGGGTTTAGGACATTCTTGTGCAAAGTGTCCCAATCCTCGACATTGGAAACACCTTCTTCTCCTTTTGTCTATCCCCGTTGTGACCTCTAGCTTCTTCTACGTATCTCCTTCTACAACTCCTTGGTCATTTAATGGATTAGTAAAAGAAGTAGTCCTCTCTTCTACCTTTTGATCTTTCTCTTCAACTTCATGACCTTACAAGGGGTTGATAAAAATGGTGCTTGACCATTTTTTTTTAAATTGGAGGGCTCTATGTAAGACTTTAGGGAAACTCTCCTTTGTGGTTTCTCAACCACGCCTCTAAAGGTGCGACATGATGCCACTTCAACCTTTTCTTGATGACGTGTGGCAAGCTTGAAGCGTAAACTTTATTCATACTCTCTCGGCAAAAATTTCCTCTTCATGTGCGTCTTTAATTTTCTCCAAGAATCAATCTTGTCTATGCCACTTCTTTTTCAATTTGTTTTTAGATTTTTGTACCTATCGGAAGCAAATGACTTGAGCCTCGATTTGGCAACTTTGAAGCACTCATGATCGTCATATTGCCGGTACTTGAAAAATCCCTCAATGGTGTTTAATCATTTAAGGAACTCTTTTGGGTTCAAATCTCCATCGAAAGTTGGGAGATCAACATCTATTTTTAAGATTGGCACATGTTCGGCAAAAAGGTCACTAACGAGTTTCCGAAGTTCTACTTTGTTCGTAAGTGACATTTTTGGGTTGGTCATCGCGTCAAGGCGTGGGACGGGAGCGCCTTGCTCTGATACCAATCTTATGTAAGTACGGAGGGCTTTGAGTTGGTAAGTGGGGCTGAGTTTGGCAGGGAACAAATTGACGCGAAAATGGATGTGAAATAGGGGTTCTCGGGTTAGGTGTTATTGTCGGGTAGGTGGTGTTTTGGGACTGTTTCGGGTAGTTGTGTTTGGAATCGATTCAAGGCTTTTTGTGGAGTTGTTATGAGTGGGTTGAGGGTAAGGAGGATGTTCGGGACTTGGTTGTTCGGTGGTGTTAAGGTCACGGAAATGAATAAAAATAGTATGGTTCCGCAAGGTCGATTAGTGAATTGTTTCGTGTTATTGGCTTGGATCGGTTGTGTGTGTGTAGTTTTGGGTAGTGGATTTTATAGTGGGTATTTGGGACGTATTTTATAGTGTGGTGGTGGAAGGATTGAAGTGGTTTGGATGAGGAATGAACACGGAAAGCGAGTTGCAATCCGAGCACACACCAAATGTTGATTGGTACAGTTTTCGCTAAGTGTTTGGTTGTTGTGGTTGTAGTGAAGTGCGGTCGATGAGCCCAAGGATAGACACACGGGGGTTTTACTTCCCGAGTCGACACCAAGGAGATGGTGACCAAATACATGAGGTCAAGACCGAGGTTGCTAAGTACAAGCCCGTGAACTAGCCAAGTGAGGGTGATCATAAGCCCTTTTAGTAACCCGAAGCTTAGGCTAGGTTGGTCCACACAGCCCAATGTTCACTTACCACTAAGGGAGTTCCTCGAGCTTGGGTATTGATTAGATCACACAGTCCTAATCAAGACTTACACTAAATAAAACCTTAGTTTGGGTTCAACTAAGTCACACAAGTCTTAGTTAAACTTGCACCAAGGGGTATGGCTCACACAAGAACCAAAGGTCCTCCCGGAGAACCAACTAAGAATATCAATCCCAGATTGAAAGACTTAGCAAAGATGAGTAAACACTCAAGTTTTATATTCAAACAACTCTGCCCTTTTACAATGGCCTAAGGCCTCTATTTATAGTACAAAATAGACTATTCTAGAAAGCAAATGAAAAGACATAAAATAACACCTGGTGTGAACACATTTGGATTGACTTGGTGACCAATGGAGTTTGGCCACCTCTTCCTATTATCTAGGACGATATTGAGGCCTCCCATGTGACCATATTCATGAATTTGTTAGCCCATAAATTCTTCCAACAACCTCATCTTCTTTAAATGTGTTAGAAGTTCTTGGTATTTTTTTTATGATCATTTCGGCCAAATCCTCTCCCCTAGGTTGACTTGAAGTCTTCAATATAGATACCTTCATGAACTTGTTAGTTCATAAAGTCTCTCCTTGAATTCCCCATCTTCTAGATGTCCCTTGTCCTTGCCATCTTGTCCACCAACTCATGGCCTAGTCATCCATTTGGAAGAGTTTTTGGTCTAGTCACCTTATTGGAAGCCTCTCAACCTTGTCACCCTTTACATGGATTATTAATTGTGTCCTAAGGTAGTTATTACAAGGCATACTATGTCCTAAGCTAATATCTAAGCTAGTAAGTAAAAGATAAGCTAAAATAAAAGCATGGTCTCGGCCAAGACCAACAATAAGGCCGAAAATACAATGTCTTATTGAACCTTCACTTAATAACTCCAACGCCATTCCATTTTCCATGCCATGTTAGGCATCTAAGTGTGAGACGATGTGCCATTGTTGGCACTCTTGGTAAAGCTCGTCTCGGCATTGGTTGAGAGTTTAAGTCTCGGGCTGATTTACATCAATCTCCCCTTCTTTGAAGGAATTTGCCCTTATATTTGCGCCGCATAAATGTGGGAAAAAAATTCAACAACAAGTTTTGATCCATTACTTCCATCATTAGACAAGTTTGGAAGTTTTATCTTGTAGGTGTTTTTCTCAATTCTTGCCAAATATGGATCCGAATACGAGACAAATGGTTTTGGTTCAAAATGTTATTCGTATTGGATCACGGATCCCATGGATGGTTGACCAACCGAAGGATCTTGTAAGTATGTTACCCAACTAGCAAGTCTCGAGTTCAATTTTCCCTGCAACACATAATATTCCGCATTGTGAATAGAACAAGGAAGCCGTGTGTCACCCGCTCTTCCACTAAAGGATGCCGCGGATTCTTTGCCTTGAAGTAAGATGATCCCAACATCACTTCCACTTTGAAGATTCAGAGTAGGGGCAGTAGGGCCCAAAATGTTTGAGTGAATTGACGAGGGAAGGAAACCGAAACACGGCAACCCTTTGCTACAGTTTCGAGCCAATTTTGAAAGGTTAATATCGTGGGTGGAACGTCTTGCATACCTTTGGAATACGTGATGCATCCCATAAATGGTTGTAGCACCTTGTGTATGGAACTCACGAAGGAACTTGAAAAGCTGTACAACCCGAATGGAATCAAACTATAGTTTATCTTTAAGACTGTCTTCCATTCGCCTTCTCTTCGCATTTGCACTTAATGGTAGCCACTTTTCAGTTCTATCTAGATGAACAATTTGGCTCCATTCAATTTCTCAAAAAGATCTTTCAACCTCAGCATAGGAAGTTTATTCCCTACGATGAAGTTGTCGACCTTACGGCTTTTGACATACGTGTGTCAAGACTCATTTTCTTTTGCCTTCATCAAGCTCATCTCCTTGGCCGGATTGTGTGCATATGCTTGAGGGTTGGGTAATGAACTTCTTGGAAATAAACCAAGAGAGTGTTCACTACTCATCATCGAGGATGGTCCGGTTGTAAACTCATCCGCACATGCAACTTCCAAAGGCTCCTTTGAGTCGGCACCTATAGAACTCCCCTTATTAAGCTCCTTATCTATCTCTCGCGCATCAAGTAAGGGGGTCTCATGTTCTTCCTTGGCCTCGGATTCCTCCAAGGGCTTCCCATTAGCTTCATTCGTCACCACTCAGGGTTTAGGACATTCTTGTGCAAAGTGTCCCAATCCTCGACATTGGAAACACCTTCTTCTCCTTTTGTCTATCCCCGTTGTGACCTCTAGCTTCTTCTACGTATCTCCTTCTACAACTCCTTGGTCATTTAATGGATTAGTAAAAGAAGTAGTCCTCTCTTCTACCTTTTGATCTTTCTCTTCAACTTCATGACCTTACAAGGGGTTGATAAAAATGGTGCTGACCATTTTTTTTTAAATTGGAGGGCTCTATGTAAGACTTTAGGGAAACTCTCCTTTGTGGTTTCTCAACCACGCCTCTAAAGGTGCGACATGATGCCACTTCAACCTTTTCTTGATGACGTGTGGCAAGCTTGAAGCGTAAACTTTATTCATACTCTCTCGGCAAAAATTTCCTCTTCATGTGCGTCTTTAATTTTCTCCAAGAATCAATCTTGTCTATGCCACTTCTTTTTCAATTTGTTTTTAGATTTTTGTACCTATCGGAAGCAAATGACTTGAGCCTCGATTTGGCAACTTTGAAGCACTCATGATCGTCATATTGCCGGTACTTGAAAAATCCCTCAATGGTGTTTAATCATTTAAGGAACTCTTTTTGGTTCAAATCTCCATCGAAAGTTGGGAGATCAACATCTATTTTTAAGATTGGCACATGTTCGGCAAAAAGGTCACTAACGAGTTTCCGAAGTTCTACTTTGTTCGTAAGTGACATTTTTGGGTTGGTCATCGCGTCAAGGCGTGGGACGGGAGCGCCTTGCTCTGATACCAATCTTATGTAAGTACGGAGGGCTTTGAGTTGGTAAGTGGGGCTGAGTTTGGCAGGGAACAAATTGACGCGAAAATGGATGTGAAATAGGGGTTCTCGGGTTAGGTGTTATTGTCGGGTAGGTGGTGTTTTGGGACTGTTTCGGGTAGTTGTGTTTGGAATCGATTCAAGGCTTTTTGTGGAGTTGTTATGAGTGGGTTGAGGGTAAGGAGGATGTTCGGGACTTGGTTGTTCGGTGGTGGTAAGGTCACGGAAATGAATAAAAATAGTATGGTTCCTAAGCAAGGTCGATTAGTGAATTGTTTCGTGTTATTGGCTTGGATCGGTTGTGTGTGTGTAGTTTTGGGTAGTGGATTTTATAGTGGGTATTTGGGACGTATTTTATAGTGTGGTGGTGGAAGGATTGAAGTGGTTTGGATGAGGAATGAACACGGAAAGCGAGTTGCAATCCGAGCACACACCAAATGTTGATTGGTACGCTTTTCGCTAAGTGTTTGGTTGTTGTGGTTGTAGTGAAGTGCGGTCGATGAGCCCAAGGATAGACACACGGGGGTTTTACTTCCCGAGTCGACACCAAGGAGATGGTGACCAAATACATGAGGTCAAGACCGAGGTTGCTAAGTACAAGCCCGTGAACTAGCCAAGTGAGGGTGATCATAAGCCCTTTTAGTAACCCGAAGCTTAGGCTAGGTTGGTCCACACAGCCCAATGTTCACTTACCACTAAGGGAGTTCCTCGAGCTTGGGTATTGATTAGATCACACAGTCCTAATCAAGACTTACACTAAATAAAACCTTAGTTTGGGTTCAACTAAGTCACACAGTCTTAGTTAAACTTGCACCAAGGGGTATGGCTCACACAAGAACCAAAGGTCCTCCCGGAGAACCAACTAAGAATATCAATCCCAGATTGAAAGACTTAGCAAAGATGAGTAAACACTCAAGTTTTATATTCAAACAACTCTGCCCTTTTACAATGGCCTAAGGCCTCTATTTATAGTACAAAATAGACTATTCTAGAAAGCAAATGAAAAGACATAAAATAACACCCGGTGTGAACACATTTGGATTGACTTGGTGACCAATGGAGTTTGGCCACCTCTTCCTATTCTCTAGGACGATATTGAGGCCTCCCATGTGACCATATTCATGAATTTGTTAGCCCATAAATTCTTCCAACAACCTCATCTTCTTTAAATGTGTTAGAAGTTCTTGGTATTTTTTTTATGATCATTTCGGCCAAATCCTCTCCCCTAGGTTGACTTGAAGTCTTCAATATAGATACCTTCATGAACTTGTTAGTTCATAAAGTCTCTCCTTGAATTCCCCATCTTCTAGATGTCCCTTGTCCTTGCCATCTTGTCCACCAACTCATGGCCTAGTCATCCATTTGGAAGAGTTTTTGGTCTAGTCACCTTATTGGAAGCCTCTCAACCTTGTCACCCTTTACATGGATTATTAATTGTGTCCTAAGGTAGTTATTACAAGGCATACTATGTCCTAAGCTAATATCTAAGCTAGTAAGTAAAAGATAAGCTAAAATAAAAGCATGGTCTCGGCCAAGACCAACAATAAGGCCGAAAATACAATGTCTTATTGAACCTTCACTTAATAACTCCAACGCCATTCCATTTTCCATGCCATGTTAGGCATCTAAGTGTGAGACGATGTGCCATTGTTGGCACTCTTGGTAAAGCTCGTCTCGGCATTGGTTGAGAGTTTAAGTCTCGGGCTGATTTACATCAATCTCCCCTTCTTTGAAGGAATTTGCCCTTATATTTGCGCCGCATAAATGTGGGAAAAAAATTCAACAACAAGTTTTGATCCATTACTTCCATCATTAGACAAGTTTGGAAGTTTTATCTTGTAGGTGTTTTTCTCAATTCTTGCCAAATATGGATCCGAATACGAGACAAATGGTTTTGGTTCAAAATGTTATTCGTATTGGATCACGGATCCCATGGATGGTTGACCAACCGAAGGATCTTGTAAGTATGTTACCCAACTAGCAAGCCTCGAGTTCAATTTTCCCTGCAACACATAATATTCCGCATTGTGAATAGAACAAGGAAGCCGTGTGTCACCCGCTCTTCCACTAAAGGATGCCGCGGATTCTTTGCCTTGAAGTAAGATGATCCCAACATCACTTCCACTTTGAAGATTCGAGAGTAGGGGCGAGGGGCCCAAAATGTTTGAGTGAATTGACGAGGGAAGGAAACCGAAACACGGCAACCCTTTGCTACAGTTTCGAGCCAATTTTGAAAGGTTAATATCGTGGGTGGAACGTCTTGCATACCTTTGGAATACGTGATGCATCCCATAAATGGTTGTAGCACCTTGTGTATGGAACTCACGAAGGAACTTGAAAAGCTGTACAACCCGAATGGAATCAAACTATAGTTTATCTTTAAGACTGTCTTCCATTCGCCTTCTCTTCGCATTTGCACTTAATGGTAGCCACTTTTCAGTTCTATCTAGATGAACAATTTGGCTCCATTCAATTTCTCAAAAGATCTTTCAACCTCAAAGCATAGGAAGTTTATTCCCTACGATGAAGTTGTCGACCTTACGGCTTTTGACATACGTGTGTCAAGACTCATTTTCTTTTGCCTTCATCAAGCTCATCTCCTTGGCCGGATTGTGTGCATATGCTTGAGGGTTGGGTAATGAACTTCTTGGAAATAAACCAAGAGAGTGTTCACTACTCATCATCGAGGATGGTCTCGGTTGTAAACTCATCCGCACATGCAACTTCCAAAGGCTCCTTTGAGTCGGCACCTATAGAACTCCCCTTATTAAGCTCCTTATCTATCTCTCGCGCATCAAGTAAGGGGGTCTCATGTTCTTCCTTGGCCTCGGATTCCTCCAAGGGCTTCCCATTAGCTTCATTCGTCACCACTCGTGGTTTAGGACATTCTTGTGCAAAGTGTCCCAATCCTCGACATTGGAAACACCTTCTTCTCCTTTTGTCTATCCCCGTTGTGACCTCTAGCTTCTTCTACGTATCTCCTTCTACAACTCCTTGGTCATTTAATGGATTAGTAAAAGAAGTAGTCCTCTCTTCTACCTTTTGATCTTTCTCTTCAACTTCATGACCTTACAAGGGGTTGATAAAAATGGTGCTGACCATTTTTTTTTAAATTGGAGGGCTCTATGTAAGACTTTAGGGAAACTCTCCTTTGTGGTTTCTCAACCACGCCTCTAAAGGTGCGACATGATGCCACTTCAACCTTTTCTTGATGACGTGTGGCAAGCTTGAAGCGTAAACTTTATTCATACTCTCTCGGCAAAAATTTCCTCTTCATGTGCGTCTTTAATTTTCTCCAAGAATCAATCTTGTCTATGCCACTTCTTTTTCAATTTGTTTTTAGATTTTTGTACCTATCGGAAGCAAATGACTTGAGCCTCGATTTGGCAACTTTGAAGCACTCATGATCGTCATATTGCCGGTACTTGAAAAATCCCTCAATGGTGTTTAATCATTTAAGGAACTCTTTTGGGTTCAAATCTCCATCGAAAGTTGGGAGATCAACATCTATTTTTAAGATTGGCACATGTTCGGCAAAAAGGTCACTAACGAGTTTCCGAAGTTCTACTTTGTTCGTAAGTGACATTTTTGGGTTGGTCATCGCGTCAAGGCGTGGGACGGGAGCGCCTTGCTCTGATACCAATCTTATGTAAGTACGGAGGGCTTTGAGTTGGTAAGTGGGGCTGAGTTTGGCAGGGAACAAATTGACGCGAAAATGGATGTGAAATAGGGGTTCTCGGGTTAGGTGTTATTGTCGGGTAGGTGGTGTTTTGGGACTGTTTCGGGTAGTTGTGTTTGGAGTCGATTTAAGGCTTTTTGTGGAGTTGTTATGAGTGGGTTGAGGGTAAGGAGGATGTTCGGGACTTGGTTGTTCGGTGGTGGTAAGGTCACGGAAATGAATAAAAATAGTATGGTTCCGGCAAGGTCAGATTAGTGAATTGTTTCGTGTTATTGGCTTGGATCGGTTGTGTGTGTGTAGTTTTGGGTAGTGGATTTTATAGTGGGTATTTGGGACGTATTTTATAGTGTGGTGGTGGAAGGATTGAAGTGGTTTGGATGAGGAATGAACACGGAAAGCGAGTTGCAATCCGAGCACACACCAAATGTTGATTGGTACAGTTTTCGCTAAGTGTTTGGTTATTGTGGTTGTAGTGAAGTGCGGTCGATGAGCCCAAGGATAGACACACGGGGGTTTTACTTCCCGAGTCGACACCAAGGAGATGGTGACCAAATACATGAGGTCAAGACCGAGGTTGCTAAGTACAAGCCCGTGAACTAGCCAAGTGAGGGTGATCATAAGCCCTTTTAGTAACCCGAAGCTTAGGCTAGGTTGGTCCACACAGCCCAATGTTCACTTACCACTAAGGGAGTTCCTCGAGCTTGGGTATTGATTAGATCACACAGTCCTAATCAAGACTTACACTAAATAAAACCTTAGTTTGGGTTCAACTAAGTCACACAGCCTTAGTTAAACTTGCACCAAGGGGTATGGCTCACACAAGAACCAAAGGTCCTCCCGGAGAACCAACTAAGAATATCAATCCCAGATTGAAAGACTTAGCAAAGATGAGTAAACACTCAAGTTTTATATTCAAACAACTCGCCTTTTACAATGGCCTAAGGCCTCTATTTATAGTACAAAATAGACTATTCTAGAAAGCAAATGAAAAGACATAAAATAACACCCGGTGTGAACACATTTGGATTGACTTGGTGACCAATGGAGTTTGGCCACCTCTTCCTATTCTCTAGGACGATATTGAGGCCTCCCATGTGACCATATTCATGAATTTGTTAGCCCACAAATTCTTCCAACAACCTCATCTTCTTTAAATGTGTTAGAAGTTCTTGGTATTTTTTTTATGATCATTTCGGCCAAATCCTCTCCCCTAGGTTGACTTTAAGTCTTCAATATAGATACCTTCATGAACTTGTTAGTTCATAAAGTCTCTCCTTGAATTCCCCATCTTCTAGATGTCCCTTGTCCTTGCCATCTTGTCCTCCAACTCATGGCCTAGTCATCCATTTGGAAGAGTTTTTGGTCTAGTCACCTTATTGGAAGGCTCTCAACCTTGTCACCCTTTACATGGATTATTAATTGTGTCCTAAGGTAGTTATTACAAGGCATACTATGTCCTAAGCTAATATCTAAGCTAGTAAGTAAAAGATAAGCTAAAATAAAAGCATGGTCTCGGCCAAGACCAACAATAAGGCCGAAAATACAATGTCTTATTGAACCTTCACTTAATAACTCCAACGCCATTCCATTTTCCATGCCATGTTAGGCATCTATGTGTGAGACGATGTGCCATTGTTGGCACTCTTGGTAAAGCTCGTCTCGGCATTGGTTGAGAGTTTAAGTCTGCGGGCTGATTTACATCAATCTCCCCTTCTTTGAAGGAATTTTCCCTTATATTTGCGCCGCATAAATGTGGGAAAAAAATTCAACAACAAGTTTTGATCCATTACTTCCATCATTAGACAAGTTTGGAAGTTTTATCTTGTAGGTGTTTTTCTCAATTCTTGCCAAATATGGATCCGAATACGAGACAAATGGTTTTGGTTCAAAATGTTATTCGTATTGGATCACGGATCCCATGGATGGTTGACCAACCGAAGGATCTTGTAAGTATGTTACCCAACTAGCAAGCCTCGAGTTCAATTTTCCCTGCAACACATAATATTCCGCATTGTGAATAGAACAAGGAAGCCGTGTGTCACCCGCTCTTCCACTAAAGGATGCCGCGGATTCTTTGCCTTGAAGTAAGATGATCCCAACATCACTTCCACTTTGAAGATTCGGAGTAGGGGCAGTAGGGCCCAAAATGTTTGAGTGAATTGACGAGGGAAGGAAACCGAAACACGGCAACCCTTTGCTACAGTTTCGAGCCAATTTTGAAAGGTTAATATCGTGGGTGGAACGTCTTGCATACCTTTGGAATACGTGATGCATCCCATAGATGGTTGTAGCACCTTGTGTATGAAACTCACGAAGGGACTTGAAAAGCTGTACAACCCGAATGGAATCAAACTATAGTTTATCTTTAAGACTGTCTTCCATTCGCCTTCTCTTCGCATTTGCACTTAATGGTAGCCACTTTTCAGTTCTATCTAGATGAACAATTTGGCTCCATTCAATTTCTCAAAAGATCTTTCAACCTCAAAGCATAGGAAGTTTATTCCCTACGATGAAGTTGTCGACCTTACGGCTTTTGACATACGTGTGTCAAGACTCATTTTCTTTTGCCTTCATCAAGCTCATCTCCTTGGCCGGATTGTGTGCATATGCTTGAGGGTTGGGTAATGAACTTCTTGGAAATAAACCAAGAGAGTGTTCACTACTCATCATCGAGGATGGTCTGGTTGTAAACTCATCCGCACATGCAACTTCCAAAGGCTCCTTTGAGTCGGCACCTATAGAACTCCCCTTATTAAGCTCCTTATCTATCTCTCGCGCATCAAGTAAGGGGGTCTCATGTTCTTCCTTGGCCTCGGATTCCTCCAAGGGCTTCCCATTAGCTTCATTCGTCACCACTCAGGGTTTAGGACATTCTTGTGCAAAGTGTCCCAATCCTCGACATTGGAAACACCTTCTTCTCCTTTTGTCTATCCCCGTTGTGACCTCTAGCTTCTTCTACGTATCTCCTTCTACAACTCCTTGGTCATTTAATGGATTAGTAAAAGAAGTAGTCCTCTCTTCTACCTTTTGATCTTTCTCTTCAACTTCATGACCTTACAAGGGGTTGATAAAAATGGTGCTGACCATTTTTTTTTAAATTGGAGGGCTCTATGTAAGACTTTAGGGAAACTCTCCTTTGTGGTTTCTCAACCACGCCTCTAAAGGTGCGACATGATGCCACTTCAACCTTTTCTTGATGACGTGTGGCAAGCTTGAAGCGTAAACTTTATTCATACTCTCTCGGCAAAAATTTCCTCTTCATGTGCGTCTTTAATTTTCTCCAAGAATCAATCTTGTCTATGCCACTTCTTTTTCAATTTGTTTTTAGATTTTTGTACCTATCGGAAGCAAATGACTTGAGCCTCGATTTGGCAACTTTGAAGCACTCATGATCGTCATATTGCCGGTACTTGAAAAATCCCTCAATGGTGTTTAATCATTTAAGGAACTCTTTTGGGTTCAAATCTCCATCGAAAGTTGGGAGATCAACATCTATTTTTAAGATTGGCACATGTTCGGCAAAAAGGTCACTAACGAGTTTCCGAAGTTCTACTTTGTTCGTAAGTGACATTTTTGGGTTGGTCATCGCGTCAAGGCGTGGGACGGGAGCGCCTTGCTCTGATACCAATCTTATGTAAGTACGGAGGGCTTTGAGTTGGTAAGTGGGGCTGAGTTTGGCAGGGAACAAATTGACGCGAAAATGGATGTGAAATAGGGGTTCTCGGGTTAGGTGTTATTGTCGGGTAGGTGGTGTTTTGGGACTGTTTCGGGTAGTTGTGTTTGGAATCGATTCAAGGCTTTTTGTGGAGTTGTTATGAGTGGGTTGAGGGTAAGGAGGATGTTCGGGACTTGGTTGTTCGGTGGTGGTAAGGTCACGGAAATGAATAAAAATAGTATGGTTCCGGCAAGGTCAGATTAGTGAATTGTTTCGTGTTATTGGCTTGGATCGGTTGTGTGTGTGTAGTTTTGGGTAGTGGATTTTATAGTGGGTATTTGGGACGTATTTTATAGTGTGGTGGTGGAAGGATTGAAGTGGTTTGGATGAGGAATGAACACGGAAAGCGAGTTGCAATCCGAGCACACACCAAATGTTGATTGGTACAGCTTTTCGCTAAGTGTTTGGTTGTTGTGGTTGTAGTGAAGTGCGGTCGATGAGCCCAAGGATAGACACACGGGGGTTTTACTTCCCGAGTCGACACCAAGGAGATGGTGACCAAATACATGAGGTCAAGACCGAGGTTGCTAAGTACAAGCCCGTGAACTAGCCAAGTGAGGGTGATCATAAGCCCTTTTAGTAACCCGAAGCTTAGGCTAGGTTGGTCCACACAGCCCAATGTTCACTTACCACTAAGGGAGTTCCTCGAGCTTGGGTATTGATTAGATCACACAGTCCTAATCAAGACTTACACTAAATAAAACCTTAGTTTGGGTTCAACTAAGTCACACAAGTCTTAGTTAAACTTGCACCAAGGGGTATGGCTCACACAAGAACCAAAGGTCCTCCCGGAGAACCAACTAAGAATATCAATCCCAGATTGAAAGACTTAGCAAAGATGAGTAAACACTCAAGTTTTATATTCAAACAACTCTGCCCTTTTACAATGGCCTAAGGCCTCTATTTATAGTACAAAATAGACTATTCTAGAAAGCAAATGAAAAGACATAAAATAACACCTGGTGTGAACACATTTGGATTGACTTGGTGACCAATGGAGTTTGGCCACCTCTTCCTATTCTCTAGGACGATATTGAGGCCTCCCATGTGACCATATTCATGAATTTGTTAGCCCACAAATTCTTCCAACAACCTCATCTTCTTTAAATGTGTTAGAAGTTCTTGGTATTTTTTTTATGATCATTTCGGCCAAATCCTCTCCCCTAGGTTGACTTTAAGTCTTCAATATAGATACCTTCATGAACTTGTTAGTTCATAAAGTCTCTCCTTGAATTCCCCATCTTCTAGATGTCCCTTGTCCTTGCCATCTTGTCCTCCAACTCATGGCCTAGTCATCCATTTGGAAGAGTTTTTGGTCTAGTCACCTTATTGGAAGGCTCTCAACCTTGTCACCCTTTACATGGATTATTAATTGTGTCCTAAGGTAGTTATTACAAGGCATACTATGTCCTAAGCTAATATCTAAGCTAGTAAGTAAAAGATAAGCTAAAATAAAAGCATGGTCTCGGCCAAGACCAACAATAAGGCCGAAAATACAATGTCTTATTGAACCTTCACTTAATAACTCCAACGCCATTCCATTTTCCATGCCATGTTAGGCATCTATGTGTGAGACGATGTGCCATTGTTGGCACTCTTGGTAAAGCTCGTCTCGGCATTGGTTGAGAGTTTAAGTCTCGGGCTGATTTACATCAATCTCCCCTTCTTTGAAGGAATTTTCCCTTATATTTGCGCCGCATAAATGTGGGAAAAAAATTCAACAACAAGTTTTGATCCATTACTTCCATCATTAGACAAGTTTGGAAGTTTTATCTTGTAGGTGTTTTTCTCAATTCTTGCCAAATATGGATCCGAATACGAGACAAATGGTTTTGGTTCAAAATGTTATTCGTATTGGATCACGGATCCCATGGATGGTTGACCAACCGAAGGATCTTGTAAGTATGTTACCCAACTAGCAAGCCTCGAGTTCAATTTTCCCTGCAACACATAATATTCCGCATTGTGAATAGAACAAGGAAGCCGTGTGTCACCCGCTCTTCCACTAAAGGATGCCGCGGATTCTTTGCCTTGAAGTAAGATGATCCCAACATCACTTCCACTTTGAAGATTCGGAGTAGGGGCGTAGGGCCCAAAATGTTTGAGTGAATTGACGAGGGAAGGAAACCGAAACACGGCAACCCTTTGCTACGTTTCGAGCCAATTTTGAAAGGTTAATATCGTGGGTGGAACGTCTTGCATACCTTTGGAATACGTGATGCATCCCATAGATGGTTGTAGCACCTTGTGTATGAAACTCACGAAGGGACTTGAAAAGCTGTACAACCCGAATGGAATCAAACTATAGTTTATCTTTAAGACTGTCTTTCCATTCGCCTTCTCTTCGCATTTGCACTTAATGGTAGCCACTTTTCAGTTCTATCTAGATGAACAATTTGGCTCCATTCAATTTCTCAAAAGATCTTTCAACCTCAAGCATAGGAAGTTTATTCCCTACGATGAAGTTGTCGACCTTACGGCTTTTGACATACGTGTGTCAAGACTCATTTTCTTTTGCCTTCATCAAGCTCATCTCCTTGGCCGGATTGTGTGCATATGCTTGAGGGTTGGGTAATGAACTTCTTGGAAATAAACCAAGAGAGTGTTCACTACTCATCATCGAGGATGGTCTCGTTGTAAACTCATCCGCACATGCAACTTCCAAAGGCTCCTTTGAGTCGGCACCTATAGAACTCCCCTTATTAAGCTCCTTATCTATCTCTCGCGCATCAAGTAAGGGGGTCTCATGTTCTTCCTTGGCCTCGGATTCCTCCAAGGGCTTCCCATTAGCTTCATTCGTCACCACTCGGGTTTAGGACATTCTTGTGCAAAGTGTCCCAATCCTCGACATTGGAAACACCTTCTTCTCCTTTTGTCTATCCCCGTTGTGACCTCTAGCTTCTTCTACGTATCTCCTTCTACAACTCCTTGGTCATTTAATGGATTAGTAAAAGAAGTAGTCCTCTCTTCTACCTTTTGATCTTTCTCTTCAACTTCATGACCTTACAAGGGGTTGATAAAAATGGTGCTGACCATTTTTTTTTAAATTGGAGGGCTCTATGTAAGACTTTAGGGAAACTCTCCTTTGTGGTTTCTCAACCACGCCTCTAAAGGTGCGACATGATGCCACTTCAACCTTTTCTTGATGACGTGTGGCAAGCTTGAAGCGTAAACTTTATTCATACTCTCTCGGCAAAAATTTCCTCTTCATGTGCGTCTTTAATTTTCTCCAAGAATCAATCTTGTCTATGCCACTTCTTTTTCAATTTGTTTTTAGATTTTTGTACCTATCGGAAGCAAATGACTTGAGCCTCGATTTGGCAACTTTGAAGCACTCATGATCGTCATATTGCCGGTACTTGAAAAATCCCTCAATGGTGTTTAATCATTTAAGGAACTCTTTTGGGTTCAAATCTCCATCGAAAGTTGGGAGATCAACATCTATTTTTAAGATTGGCACATGTTCGGCAAAAAGGTCACTAACGAGTTTCCGAAGTTCTACTTTGTTCGTAAGTGACATTTTTGGGTTGGTCATCGCGTCAAGGCGTGGGACGGGAGCGCCTTGCTCTGATACCAATCTTATGTAAGTACGGAGGGCTTTGAGTTGGTAAGTGGGGCTGAGTTTGGCAGGGAACAAATTGACGCGAAAATGGATGTGAAATAGGGGTTCTCGGGTTAGGTGTTATTGTCGGGTAGGTGGTGTTTTGGGACTGTTTCGGGTAGTTGTGTTTGGAATCGATTCAAGGCTTTTTGTGGAGTTGTTATGAGTGGGTTGAGGGTAAGGAGGATGTTCGGGACTTGGTTGTTCGGTGGTGGTAAGGTCACGGAAATGAATAAAAATAGTATGGTTCCGGCAAGGTCAGATTAGTGAATTGTTTCGTGTTATTGGCTTGGATCGGTTGTGTGTGTGTAGTTTTGGGTAGTGGATTTTATAGTGGGTATTTGGGACGTATTTTATAGTGTGGTGGTGGAAGGATTGAAGTGGTTTGGATGAGGAATGAACACGGAAAGCGAGTTGCAATCCGAGCACACACCAAATGTTGATTGGTACGAGTTTTCGCTAAGTGTTTGGTTGTTGTGGTTGTAGTGAAGTGCGGTCGATGAGCCCAAGGATAGACACACGGGGGTTTTACTTCCCGAGTCGACACCAAGGAGATGGTGACCAAATACATGAGGTCAAGACCGAGGTTGCTAAGTACAAGCCCGTGAACTAGCCAAGTGAGGGTGATCATAAGCCCTTTTAGTAACCCGAAGCTTAGGCTAGGTTGGTCCACACAAGCCCAATGTTCACTTACCACTAAGGGAGTTCCTCGAGCTTGGGTATTGATTAGATCACACAGTCCTAATCAAGACTTACACTAAATAAAACCTTAGTTTGGGTTCAACTAAGTCACACAGTCTTAGTTAAACTTGCACCAAGGGGTATGGCTCACACAAGAACCAAAGGTCCTCCCGGAGAACCAACTAAGAATATCAATCCCAGATTGAAAGACTTAGCAAAGATGAGTAAACACTCAAGTTTTATATTCAAACAACTCTGCCCTTTTACAATGGCCTAAGGCCTCTATTTATAGTACAAAATAGACTATTCTAGAAAGCAAATGAAAAGACATAAAATAACACCTGGTGTGAACACATTTGGATTGACTTGGTGACCAATGGAGTTTGGCCACCTCTTCCTATTCTCTAGGACGATATTGAGGCCTCCCATGTGACCATATTCATGAATTTGTTAGCCCATAAATTCTTCCAACAACCTCATCTTCTTTAAATGTGTTAGAAGTTCTTGGTATTTTTTTTATGATCATTTCGGCCAAATCCTCTCCCCTAGGTTGACTTGAAGTCTTCAATATAGATACCTTCATGAACTTGTTAGTTCATAAAGTCTCTCCTTGAATTCCCCATCTTCTAGATGTCCCTTGTCCTTGCCATCTTGTCCACCAACTCATGGCCTAGTCATCCATTTGGAAGAGTTTTTGGTCTAGTCACCTTATTGGAAGCCTCTCAACCTTGTCACCCTTTACATGGATTATTAATTGTGTCCTAAGGTAGTTATTACAAGGCATACTATGTCCTAAGCTAATATCTAAGCTAGTAAGTAAAAGATAAGCTAAAATAAAAGCATGGTCTCGGCCAAGACCAACAATAAGGCCGAAAATACAATGTCTTATTGAACCTTCACTTAATAACTCCAACGCCATTCCATTTTCCATGCCATGTTAGGCATCTAAGTGTGAGACGATGTGCCATTGTTGGCACTCTTGGTAAAGCTCGTCTCGGCATTGGTTGAGAGTTTAAGTCTGCAAGGCTGATTTACATCAATCTCCCTTCTTTGAAGGAATTTTCCCTTATATTTGCGCCGCATAAATGTGGGAAAAAAATTCAACAACAAGTTTTGATCCATTACTTCCATCATTAGACAAGTTTGGAAGTTTTATCTTGTAGGTGTTTTTCTCAATTCTTGCCAAATATGGATCCGAATACGAGACAAATGGTTTTGGTTCAAAATGTTATTCGTATTGGATCACGGATCCCATGGATGGTTGACCAACCGAAGGATCTTGTAAGTATGTTACCCAACTAGCAAGCCTCGAGTTCAATTTTCCCTGCAACACATAATATTCCGCATTGTGAATAGAACAAGGAAGCCGTGTGTCACCCGCTCTTCCACTAAAGGATGCCGCGGATTCTTTGCCTTGAAGTAAGATGATCCCAACATCACTTCCACTTTGAAGATTCGAGTAGGGGCAGTAGGGCCCAAAATGTTTGAGTGAATTGACGAGGAAGGAAACCGAAACACGGCAACCCTTTGCTACGCTTTCGAGCCAATTTTGAAAGGTTAATATCGTGGGTGGAACGTCTTGCATACCTTTGGAATACGTGATGCATCCCATAAATGGTTGTAGCACCTTGTGTATGGAACTCACGAAGGAACTTGAAAAGTCGTACAACCCGAATGGAATCAAACTATAGTTTATCTTTAAGACTGTCTTCCATTCGCCTTCTCTTCGCATTTGCACTTAATGGTAGCCACTTTTCAGTTCTATCTAGATGAACAATTTGGCTCCATTCAATTTCTCAAAAGATCTTTCAACCTCAAAGCATAGGAAGTTTATTCCCTACGATGAAGTTGTCGACCTTACGCTTTTGACATACGTGTGTCAAGACTCATTTTCTTTTGCCTTCATCAAGCTCATCTCCTTGGCCGGATTGTGTGCATATGCTTGAGGGTTGGGTAATGAACTTCTTGGAAATAAACCAAGAGAGTGTTCACTACTCATCATCGAGGATGGTCTGGTTGTAAACTCATCCGCACATGCAACTTCCAAAGGCTCCTTTGAGTCGGCACCTATAGAACTCCCCTTATTAAGCTCCTTATCTATCTCTCGCGCATCAAGTAAGGGGGTCTCATGTTCTTCCTTGGCCTCGGATTCCTCCAAGGGCTTCCCATTAGCTTCATTCGTCACCACTCAGGGTTTAGGACATTCTTCTGCAAAGTGTCCCAATCCTCGACATTGGAAACACCTTCTTCTCCTTTTGTCTATCCCCGTTGTGACCTCTATCTTCTTCTACGTATCTCCTTCTACAACTCCTTGGTCATTTAATGGATTAGTAAAAGAAGTAGTCCTCTCTTCTACCTTTTGATCTTTCTCTTCAACTTCATGACCTTACAAGGGGTTGATAAAAATGGTGCTTGACCATTTTTTTTTAAATTGGAGGGCTCTATGTAAGACTTTAGGGAAACTCTCCTTTGTGGTTTCTCAACCACGCCTCTAAAGGTGCGACATGATGCCACTTCAACCTTTTCTTGATGACGTGTGGCAAGCTTGAAGCGTAAACTTTATTCATACTCTCTCGGCAAAAATTTCCTCTTCATGTGCGTCTTTAATTTTCTCCAAGAATCAATCTTGTCTATGCCACTTCTTTTTCAATTTGTTTTTAGATTTTTGTACCTATCGGAAGCAAATGACTTGAGCCTCGATTTGGCAACTTTGAAGCACTCATGATCGTCATATTGCCGGTACTTGAAAAATCCCTCAATGGTGTTTAATCATTTAAGGAACTCTTTTGGGTTCAAATCTCCATCGAAAGTTGGGAGATCAACATCTATTTTTAAGATTGGCACATGTTCGGCAAAAAGGTCACTAACGAGTTTCCGAAGTTCTACTTTGTTCGTAAGTGACATTTTTGGGTTGGTCATCGCGTCAAGGCGTGGGACGGGAGCGCCTTGCTCTGATACCAATCTTATGTAAGTACGGAGGGCTTTGAGTTGGTAAGTGGGGCTGAGTTTGGCAGGGAACAAATTGACGCGAAAATGGATGTGAAATAGGGGTTCTCGGGTTAGGTGTTATTGTCGGGTAGGTGGTGTTTTGGGACTGTTTCGGGTAGTTGTGTTTGGAATCGATTCAAGGCTTTTTGTGGAGTTGTTATGAGTGGGTTGAGGGTAAGGAGGATGTTCGGGACTTGGTTGTTCGGTGGTGGTAAGGTCACGGAAATGAATAAAAATAGTATGGTTCCTAAGCAAGGTCGATTAGTGAATTGTTTCGTGTTATTGGCTTGGATCGGTTGTGTGTGTGTAGTTTTGGGTAGTGGATTTTATAGTGGGTATTTGGGACGTATTTTATAGTGTGGTGGTGGAAGGATTGAAGTGGTTTGGATGAGGAATGAACACGGAAAGCGAGTTGCAATCCGAGCACACACCAAATGTTGATTGGTACAGCTTTTCGCTAAGTGTTTGGTTGTTGTGGTTGTAGTGAAGTGCGGTCGATGAGCCCAAGGATAGACACACGGGGTTTTACTTCCCGAGTCGACACCAAGGAGATGGTGACCAAATACATGAGGTCAAGACCGAGGTTGCTAAGTACAAGCCCGTGAACTAGCCAAGTGAGGGTGATCATAAGCCCTTTTAGTAACCCGAAGCTTAGGCTAGGTTGGTCCACACAGCCCAATGTTCACTTACCACTAAGGGAGTTCCTCGAGCTTGGGTATTGATTAGATCACACAGTCCTAATCAAGACTTACACTAAATAAAACCTTAGTTTGGGTTCAACTAAGTCACACAGTCTTAGTTAAACTTGCACCAAGGGGTATGGCTCACACAAGAACCAAAGGTCCTCCCGGAGAACCAACTAAGAATATCAATCCCAGATTGAAAGACTTAGCAAAGATGAGTAAACACTCAAGTTTTATATTCAAACAACTCTGCCCTTTTACAATGGCCTAAGGCCTCTATTTATAGTACAAAATAGACTATTCTAGAAAGCAAATGAAAAGACATAAAATAACACCTGGTGTGAACACATTTGGATTGACTTGGTGACCAATGGAGTTTGGCCACCTCTTCCTATTCTCTAGGACGATATTGAGGCCTCCCATGTGACCATATTCATGAATTTGTTAGCCCACAAATTCTTCCAACAACCTCATCTTCTTTAAATGTGTTAGAAGTTCTTGGTATTTTTTTTATGATCATTTCGGCCAAATCCTCTCCCCTAGGTTGACTTTAAGTCTTCAATATAGATACCTTCATGAACTTGTTAGTTCATAAAGTCTCTCCTTGAATTCCCCATCTTCTAGATGTCCCTTGTCCTTGCCATCTTGTCCTCCAACTCATGGCCTAGTCATCCATTTGGAAGAGTTTTTGGTCTAGTCACCTTATTGGAAGGCTCTCAACCTTGTCACCCTTTACATGGATTATTAATTGTGTCCTAAGGTAGTTATTACAAGGCATACTATGTCCTAAGCTAATATCTAAGCTAGTAAGTAAAAGATAAGCTAAAATAAAAGCATGGTCTCGGCCAAGACCAACAATAAGGCCGAAAATACAATGTCTTATTGAACCATCACTTAATAACTCCAACGCCATTCCATTTTCCATGCCATGTTAGGCATCTATGTGTGAGACGATGTGCCATTGTTGGCACTCTTGGTAAAGCTCGTCTCGGCATTGGTTGAGAGTTTAAGTCTCAAGCGGGCTGATTTACATCAATCTCCCCTTCTTTGAAGGAATTTTCCCTTATATTTGCGCCGCATAAATGTGGGAAAAAAATTCAACAACAAGTTTTGATCCATTACTTCCATCATTAGACAAGTTTGGAAGTTTTATCTTGTAGGTGTTTTTCTCAATTCTTGCCAAATATGGATCCGAATACGAGACAAATGGTTTTGGTTCAAAATGTTATTCGTATTGGATCACGGATCCCATGGATGGTTGACCAACCGAAGGATCTTGTAAGTATGTTACCCAACTAGCAAGCCTCGAGTTCAATTTTCCCTGCAACACATAATATTCCGCATTGTGAATAGAACAAGGAAGCCGTGTGTCACCCGCTCTTCCACTAAAGGATGCCGCGGATTCTTTGCCTTGAAGTAAGATGATCCCAACATCACTTCCACTTTGAAGATTCGGAGTAGGGGCAGTAGGGCCCAAAATGTTTGAGTGAATTGACGAGGGAAGGAAACCGAAACACGGCAACCCTTTGCTACGGTTTCGAGCCAATTTTGAAAGGTTAATATCGTGGGTGGAACGTCTTGCATACCTTTGGAATACGTGATGCATCCCATAGATGGTTGTAGCACCTTGTGTATGAAACTCACGAAGGGACTTGAAAAGCTGTACAACCCGAATGGAATCAGACTATAGTTTATATTTAAGACTGTCTTCCATTCGCCTTCTCTTCGCATTTGCACTTAATGGTAGCCACTTTTCAGTTCTATCTAGATGAACAATTTGGCTCCATTCAATTTCTCAAAAGATCTTTCAACCTCAAAGCATAGGAAGTTTATTCCCTACGATGAAGTTGTCGACCTTACGGCTTTTGACATACGTGTGTCAAGACTCATTTTCTTTTGCCTTCATCAAGCTCATCTCCTTGGCCGGATTGTGTGCATATGCTTGAGGGTTGGGTAATGAACTTCTTGGAAATAAACCAAGAGAGTGTTCACTACTCATCATCGAGGATGGTCTGGTTGTAAACTCATCCGCACATGCAACTTCCAAAGGCTCCTTTGAGTCGGCACCTATAGAACTCCCCTTATTAAGCTCCTTATCTATCTCTCGCGCATCAAGTAAGGGGGTCTCATGTTCTTCCTTGGCCTCGGATTCCTCCAAGGGCTTCCCATTAGCTTCATTCGTCACCACTCAGGGTTTAGGACATTCTTGTGCAAAGTGTCCCAATCCTCGACATTGGAAACACCTTCTTCTCCTTTTGTCTATCCCCGTTGTGACCTCTAGCTTCTTCTACGTATCTCCTTCTACAACTCCTTGGTCATTTAATGGATTAGTAAAAGAAGTAGTCCTCTCTTCTACCTTTTGATCTTTCTCTTCAACTTCATGACCTTACAAGGGGTTGATAAAAATGGTGCTTGACCATTTTTTTTTAAATTGGAGGGCTCTATGTAAGACTTTAGGGAAACTCTCCTTTGTGGTTTCTCAACCACGCCTCTAAAGGTGCGACATGATGCCACTTCAACCTTTTCTTGATGACGTGTGGCAAGCTTGAAGCGTAAACTTTATTCATACTCTCTCGGCAAAAATTTCCTCTTCATGTGCGTCTTTAATTTTCTCCAAGAATCAATCTTGTCTATGCCACTTCTTTTTCAATTTGTTTTTAGATTTTTGTACCTATCGGAAGCAAATGACTTGAGCCTCGATTTGGCAACTTTGAAGCACTCATGATCGTCATATTGCCGGTACTTGAAAAATCCCTCAATGGTGTTTAATCATTTAAGGAACTCTTTTGGGTTCAAATCTCCATCGAAAGTTGGGAGATCAACATCTATTTTTAAGATTGGCACATGTTCGGCAAAAAGGTCACTAACGAGTTTCCGAAGTTCTACTTTGTTCGTAAGTGACATTTTTGGGTTGGTCATCGCGTCAAGGCGTGGGACGGGAGCGCCTTGCTCTGATACCAATCTTATGTAAGTACGGAGGGCTTTGAGTTGGTAAGTGGGGCTGAGTTTGGCAGGGAACAAATTGACGCGAAAATGGATGTGAAATAGGGGTTCTCGGGTTAGGTGTTATTGTCGGGTAGGTGGTGTTTTGGGACTGTTTCGGGTAGTTGTGTTTGGAATCGATTCAAGGCTTTTTGTGGAGTTGTTATGAGTGGGTTGAGGGTAAGGAGGATGTTCGGGACTTGGTTGTTCGGTGGTGTTAAGGTCACGGAAATGAATAAAAATAGTATGGTTCCTAGGCAAGGTCGATTAGTGAATTGTTTCGTGTTATTGGCTTGGATCGGTTGTGTGTGTGTAGTTTTGGGTAGTGGATTTTATAGTGGGTATTTGGGACGTATTTTATAGTGTGGTGGTGGAAGGATTGAAGTGGTTTGGATGAGGAATGAACACGGAAAGCGAGTTGCAATCCGAGCACACACCAAATGTTGATTGGTACAGTTTTCGCTAAGTGTTTGGTTGTTGTGGTTGTAGTGAAGTGCGGTCGATGAGCCCAAGGATAGACACACGGGGTTTTACTTCCCGAGTCGACACCAAGGAGATGGTGACCAAATACATGAGGTCAAGACCGAGGTTGCTAAGTACAAGCCCGTGAACTAGCCAAGTGAGGGTGATCATAAGCCCTTTTAGTAACCCGAAGCTTAGGCTAGGTTGGTCCACACAGTTCCAATGTTCACTTACCACTAAGGGAGTTCCTCGAGCTTGGGTATTGATTAGATCACACAGTCCTAATCAAGACTTACACTAAATAAAACCTTAGTTTGGGTTCAACTAAGTCACACAGTCTTAGTTAAACTTGCACCAAGGGGTATGGCTCACACAAGAACCAAAGGTCCTCCCGGAGAACCAACTAAGAATATCAATCCCAGATTGAAAGACTTAGCAAAGATGAGTAAACACTCAAGTTTTATATTCAAACAACTCTGCCCTTTTACAATGGCCTAAGGCCTCTATTTATAGTACAAAATAGACTATTCTAGAAAGCAAATGAAAAGACATAAAATAACACCTGGTGTGAACACATTTGGATTGACTTGGTGACCAATGGAGTTTGGCCACCTCTTCCTATTCTCTAGGACGATATTGAGGCCTCCCATGTGACCATATTCATGAATTTGTTAGCCCATAAATTCTTCCAACAACCTCATCTTCTTTAAATGTGTTAGAAGTTCTTGGTATTTTTTTTATGATCATTTCGGCCAAATCCTCTCCCCTAGGTTGACTTGAAGTCTTCAATATAGATACCTTCATGAACTTGTTAGTTCATAAAGTCTCTCCTTGAATTCCCCATCTTCTAGATGTCCCTTGTCCTTGCCATCTTGTCCACCAACTCATGGCCTAGTCATCCATTTGGAAGAGTTTTTGGTCTAGTCACCTTATTGGAAGCCTCTCAACCTTGTCACCCTTTACATGGATTATTAATTGTGTCCTAAGGTAGTTATTACAAGGCATACTATGTCCTAAGCTAATATCTAAGCTAGTAAGTAAAAGATAAGCTAAAATAAAAGCATGGTCTCGGCCAAGACCAACAATAAGGCCGAAAATACAATGTCTTATTGAACCTTCACTTAATAACTCCAACGCCATTCCATTTTCCATGCCATGTTAGGCATCTAAGTGTGAGACGATGTGCCATTGTTGGCACTCTTGGTAAAGCTCGTCTCGGCATTGGTTGAGAGTTTAAGTCTGCGGGCTGATTTACATCAATCTCCCCTTCTTTGAAGGAATTTGCCCTTATATTTGCGCCGCATAAATGTGGGAAAAAAATTCAACAACAAGTTTTGATCCATTACTTCCATCATTAGACAAGTTTGGAAGTTTTATCTTGTAGGTGTTTTTCTCAATTCTTGCCAAATATGGATCCGAATACGAGACAAATGGTTTTGGTTCAAAATGTTATTCGTATTGGATCACGGATCCCATGGATGGTTGACCAACCGAAGGATCTTGTAAGTATGTTACCCAACTAGCAAGCCTCGAGTTCAATTTTCCCTGCAACACATAATATTCCGCATTGTGAATAGAACAAGGAAGCCGTGTGTCACCCGCTCTTCCACTAAAGGATGCCGCGGATTCTTTGCCTTGAAGTAAGATGATCCCAACATCACTTCCACTTTGAAGATTCGAGTAGGGGCGTAGGGCCCAAAATGTTTGAGTGAATTGACGAGGGAAGGAAACCGAAACACGGCAACCCTTTGCTACGCTTTCGAGCCAATTTTGAAAGGTTAATATCGTGGGTGGAACGTCTTGCATACCTTTGGAATACGTGATGCATCCCATAAATGGTTGTAGCACCTTGTGTATGGAACTCACGAAGGAACTTGAAAAGCTGTACAACCCGAATGGAATCAAACTATAGTTTATCTTTAAGACTGTCTTCCATTCGCCTTCTCTTCGCATTTGCACTTAATGGTAGCCACTTTTCAGTTCTATCTAGATGAACAATTTGGCTCCATTCAATTTCTCAAAAGATCTTTCAACCTCAAAGCATAGGAAGTTTATTCCCTACGATGAAGTTGTCGACCTTACGGCTTTTGACATACGTGTGTCAAGACTCATTTTCTTTTGCCTTCATCAAGCTCATCTCCTTGGCCGGATTGTGTGCATATGCTTGAGGGTTGGGTAATGAACTTCTTGGAAATAAACCAAGAGAGTGTTCACTACTCATCATCGAGGATGGTCTGGTTGTAAACTCATCCGCACATGCAACTTCCAAAGGCTCCTTTGAGTCGGCACCTATAGAACTCCCCTTATTAAGCTCCTTATCTATCTCTCGCGCATCAAGTAAGGGGGTCTCATGTTCTTCCTTGGCCTCGGATTCCTCCAAGGGCTTCCCATTAGCTTCATTCGTCACCACTCAGGGTTTAGGACATTCTTGTGCAAAGTGTCCCAATCCTCGACATTGGAAACACCTTCTTCTCCTTTTGTCTATCCCCGTTGTGACCTCTAGCTTCTTCTACGTATCTCCTTCTACAACTCCTTGGTCATTTAATGGATTAGTAAAAGAAGTAGTCCTCTCTTCTACCTTTTGATCTTTCTCTTCAACTTCATGACCTTACAAGGGGTTGATAAAAATGGTGCTGACCATTTTTTTTTAAATTGGAGGGCTCTATGTAAGACTTTAGGGAAACTCTCCTTTGTGGTTTCTCAACCACGCCTCTAAAGGTGCGACATGATGCCACTTCAACCTTTTCTTGATGACGTGTGGCAAGCTTGAAGCGTAAACTTTATTCATACTCTCTCGGCAAAAATTTCCTCTTCATGTGCGTCTTTAATTTTCTCCAAGAATCAATCTTGTCTATGCCACTTCTTTTTCAATTTGTTTTTAGATTTTTGTACCTATCGGAAGCAAATGACTTGAGCCTCGATTTGGCAACTTTGAAGCACTCATGATCGTCATATTGCCGGTACTTGAAAAATCCCTCAATGGTGTTTAATCATTTAAGGAACTCTTTTGGGTTCAAATCTCCATCGAAAGTTGGGAGATCAACATCTATTTTTAAGATTGGCACATGTTCGGCAAAAAGGTCACTAACGAGTTTCCGAAGTTCTACTTTGTTCGTAAGTGACATTTTTGGGTTGGTCATCGCGTCAAGGCGTGGGACGGGAGCGCCTTGCTCTGATACCAATCTTATGTAAGTACGGAGGGCTTTGAGTTGGTAAGTGGGGCTGAGTTTGGCAGGGAACAAATTGACGCGAAAATGGATGTGAAATAGGGGTTCTCGGGTTAGGTGTTATTGTCGGGTAGGTGGTGTTTTGGGACTGTTTCGGGTAGTTGTGTTTGGAATCGATTCAAGGCTTTTTGTGGAGTTGTTATGAGTGGGTTGAGGGTAAGGAGGATGTTCGGGACTTGGTTGTTCGGTGGTGGTAAGGTCACGGAAATGAATAAAAATAGTATGGTTCCGGCAAGGTCAGATTAGTGAATTGTTTCGTGTTATTGGCTTGGATCGGTTGTGTGTGTGTAGTTTTGGGTAGTGGATTTTATAGTGGGTATTTGGGACGTATTTTATAGTGTGGTGGTGGAAGGATTGAAGTGGTTTGGATGAGGAATGAACACGGAAAGCGAGTTGCAATCCGAGCACACACCAAATGTTGATTGGTACAGTTTTCGCTAAGTGTTTGGTTGTTGTGGTTGTAGTGAAGTGCGGTCGATGAGCCCAAGGATAGACACACGGGGGTTTTACTTCCCGAGTCGACACCAAGGAGATGGTGACCAAATACATGAGGTCAAGACCGAGGTTGCTAAGTACAAGCCCGTGAACTAGCCAAGTGAGGGTGATCATAAGCCCTTTTAGTAACCCGAAGCTTAGGCTAGGTTGGTCCACACAGCCCAATGTTCACTTACCACTAAGGGAGTTCCTCGAGCTTGGGTATTGATTAGATCACACAGTCCTAATCAAGACTTACACTAAATAAAACCTTAGTTTGGGTTCAACTAAGTCACACAGTCTTAGTTAAACTTGCACCAAGGGTATGGCTCACACAAGAACCAAAGGTCCTCCCGGAGAACCAACTAAGAATATCAATCCCAGATTGAAAGACTTAGCAAAGATGAGTAAACACTCAAGTTTTATATTCAAACAACTCTGCCCTTTTACAATGGCCTAAGGCCTCTATTTATAGTACAAAATAGACTATTCTAGAAAGCAAATGAAAAGACATAAAATAACACCTGGTGTGAACACATTTGGATTGACTTGGTGACCAATGGAGTTTGGCCACCTCTTCCTATTCTCTAGGACGATATTGAGGCCTCCCATGTGACCATATTCATGAATTTGTTAGCCCATAAATTCTTCCAACAACCTCATCTTCTTTAAATGTGTTAGAAGTTCTTGGTATTTTTTTTATGATCATTTCGGCCAAATCCTCTCCCCTAGGTTGACTTGAAGTCTTCAATATAGATACCTTCATGAACTTGTTAGTTCATAAAGTCTCTCCTTGAATTCCCCATCTTCTAGATGTCCCTTGTCCTTGCCATCTTGTCCACCAACTCATGGCCTAGTCATCCATTTGGAAGAGTTTTTGGTCTAGTCACCTTATTGGAAGCCTCTCAACCTTGTCACCCTTTACATGGATTATTAATTGTGTCCTAAGGTAGTTATTACAAGGCATACTATGTCCTAAGCTAATATCTAAGCTAGTAAGTAAAAGATAAGCTAAAATAAAAGCATGGTCTCGGCCAAGACCAACAATAAGGCCGAAAATACAATGTCTTATTGAACCTTCACTTAATAACTCCAACGCCATTCCATTTTCCATGCCATGTTAGGCATCTAAGTGTGAGACGATGTGCCATTGTTGGCACTCTTGGTAAAGCTCGTCTCGGCATTGGTTGAGAGTTTAAGTCTGCGGGCTGATTTACATCAATCTCCCCTTCTTTGAAGGAATTTGCCCTTATATTTGCGCCGCATAAATGTGGGAAAAAAATTCAACAACAAGTTTTGATCCATTACTTCCATCATTAGACAAGTTTGGAAGTTTTATCTTGTAGGTGTTTTTCTCAATTCTTGCCAAATATGGATCCGAATACGAGACAAATGGTTTTGGTTCAAAATGTTATTCGTATTGGATCACGGATCCCATGGATGGTTGACCAACCGAAGGATCTTGTAAGTATGTTACCCAACTAGCAAGCCTCGAGTTCAATTTTCCCTGCAACACATAATATTCCGCATTGTGAATAGAACAAGGAAGCCGTGTGTCACCCGCTCTTCCACTAAAGGATGCCGCGGATTCTTTGCCTTGAAGTAAGATGATCCCAACATCACTTCCACTTTGAAGATTCGAGTAGGGGCGTAGGGCCCAAAATGTTTGAGTGAATTGACGAGGGAAGGAAACCGAAACACGGCAACCCTTTGCTACAGTTTCGAGCCAATTTTGAAAGGTTAATATCGTGGGTGGAACGTCTTGCATACCTTTGGAATACGTGATGCATCCCATAAATGGTTGTAGCACCTTGTGTATGGAACTCACGAAGGAACTTGAAAAGCTGTACAACCCGAATGGAATCAAACTATAGTTTATCTTTAAGACTCGTCTTCCATTCGCCTTCTCTTCGCATTTGCACTTAATGGTAGCCACTTTTCAGTTCTATCTAGATGAACAATTTGGCTCCATTCAATTTCTCAAAAAGATCTTTCAACCTCAGCATAGGAAGTTTATTCCCTACGATGAAGTTGTCGACCTTACGGCTTTTGACATACGTGTGTCAAGACTCATTTTCTTTTGCCTTCATCAAGCTCATCTCCTTGGCCGGATTGTGTGCATATGCTTGAGGGTTGGGTAATGAACTTCTTGGAAATAAACCAAGAGAGTGTTCACTACTCATCATCGAGGATGGTCTGGTTGTAAACTCATCCGCACATGCAACTTCCAAAGGCTCCTTTGAGTCGGCACCTATAGAACTCCCCTTATTAAGCTCCTTATCTATCTCTCGCGCATCAAGTAAGGGGGTCTCATGTTCTTCCTTGGCCTCGGATTCCTCCAAGGGCTTCCCATTAGCTTCATTCGTCACCACTCGGGTTTAGGACATTCTTGTGCAAAGTGTCCCAATCCTCGACATTGGAAACACCTTCTTCTCCTTTTGTCTATCCCCGTTGTGACCTCTAGCTTCTTCTACGTATCTCCTTCTACAACTCCTTGGTCATTTAATGGATTAGTAAAAGAAGTAGTCCTCTCTTCTACCTTTTGATCTTTCTCTTCAACTTCATGACCTTACAAGGGGTTGATAAAAATGGTGCTGACCATTTTTTTTTAAATTGGAGGGCTCTATGTAAGACTTTAGGGAAACTCTCCTTTGTGGTTTCTCAACCACGCCTCTAAAGGTGCGACATGATGCCACTTCAACCTTTTCTTGATGACGTGTGGCAAGCTTGAAGCGTAAACTTTATTCATACTCTCTCGGCAAAAATTTCCTCTTCATGTGCGTCTTTAATTTTCTCCAAGAATCAATCTTGTCTATGCCACTTCTTTTTCAATTTGTTTTTAGATTTTTGTACCTATCGGAAGCAAATGACTTGAGCCTCGATTTGGCAACTTTGAAGCACTCATGATCGTCATATTGCCGGTACTTGAAAAATCCCTCAATGGTGTTTAATCATTTAAGGAACTCTTTTGGGTTCAAATCTCCATCGAAAGTTGGGAGATCAACATCTATTTTTAAGATTGGCACATGTTCGGCAAAAAGGTCACTAACGAGTTTCCGAAGTTCTACTTTGTTCGTAAGTGACATTTTTGGGTTGGTCATCGCGTCAAGGCGTGGGACGGGAGCGCCTTGCTCTGATACCAATCTTATGTAAGTACGGAGGGCTTTGAGTTGGTAAGTGGGGCTGAGTTTGGCAGGGAACAAATTGACGCGAAAATGGATGTGAAATAGGGGTTCTCGGGTTAGGTGTTATTGTCGGGTAGGTGGTGTTTTGGGACTGTTTCGGGTAGTTGTGTTTGGAGTCGATTCAAGGCTTTTTGTGGAGTTGTTATGAGTGGGTTGAGGGTAAGGAGGATGTTCGGGACTTGGTTGTTCGGTGGTGGTAAGGTCACGGAAATGAATAAAAATAGTATGGTTCCGGCAAGGTCAGATTAGTGAATTGTTTCGTGTTATTGGCTTGGATCGGTTGTGTGTGTGTAGTTTTGGGTAGTGGATTTTATAGTGGGTATTTGGGACGTATTTTATAGTGTGGTGGTGGAAGGATTGAAGTGGTTTGGATGAGGAATGAACACGGAAAGCGAGTTGCAATCCGAGCACACACCAAATGTTGATTGGTACAGTTTTCGCTAAGTGTTTGGTTATTGTGGTTGTAGTGAAGTGCGGTCGATGAGCCCAAGGATAGACACACGGGGGTTTTACTTCCCGAGTCGACACCAAGGAGATGGTGACCAAATACATGAGGTCAAGACCGAGGTTGCTAAGTACAAGCCCGTGAACTAGCCAAGTGAGGGTGATCATAAGCCCTTTTAGTAACCCGAAGCTTAGGCTAGGTTGGTCCACACAGTTCCAATGTTCACTTACCACTAAGGGAGTTCCTCGAGCTTGGGTATTGATTAGATCACACAGTCCTAATCAAGACTTACACTAAATAAAACCTTAGTTTGGGTTCAACTAAGTCACACAGTCTTAGTTAAACTTGCACCAAGGGGTATGGCTCACACAAGAACCAAAGGTCCTCCCGGAGAACCAACTAAGAATATCAATCCCAGATTGAAAGACTTAGCAAAGATGAGTAAACACTCAAGTTTTATATTCAAACAACTCTGCCCTTTTACAATGGCCTAAGGCCTCTATTTATAGTACAAAATAGACTATTCTAGAAAGCAAATGAAAAGACATAAAATAACACCTGGTGTGAACACATTTGGATTGACTTGGTGACCAATGGAGTTTGGCCACCTCTTCCTATTCTCTAGGACGATATTGAGGCCTCCCATGTGACCATATTCATGAATTTGTTAGCCCACAAATTCTTCCAACAACCTCATCTTCTTTAAATGTGTTAGAAGTTCTTGGTATTTTTTTTATGATCATTTCGGCCAAATCCTCTCCCCTAGGTTGACTTTAAGTCTTCAATATAGATACCTTCATGAACTTGTTAGTTCATAAAGTCTCTCCTTGAATTCCCCATCTTCTAGATGTCCCTTGTCCTTGCCATCTTGTCCTCCAACTCATGGCCTAGTCATCCATTTGGAAGAGTTTTTGGTCTAGTCACCTTATTGGAAGGCTCTCAACCTTGTCACCCTTTACATGGATTATTAATTGTGTCCTAAGGTAGTTATTACAAGGCATACTATGTCCTAAGCTAATATCTAAGCTAGTAAGTAAAAGATAAGCTAAAATAAAAGCATGGTCTCGGCCAAGACCAACAATAAGGCCGAAAATACAATGTCTTATTGAACCTTCACTTAATAACTCCAACGCCATTCCATTTTCCATGCCATGTTAGGCATCTATGTGTGAGACGATGTGCCATTGTTGGCACTCTTGGTAAAGCTCGTCTCGGCATTGGTTGAGAGTTTAAGTCTCATGGGCTGATTTACATCAATCTCCCCTTCTTTGAAGGAATTTTCCCTTATATTTGCGCCGCATAAATGTGGGAAAAAAATTCAACAACAAGTTTTGATCCATTACTTCCATCATTAGACAAGTTTGGAAGTTTTATCTTGTAGGTGTTTTTCTCAATTCTTGCCAAATATGGATCCGAATACGAGACAAATGGTTTTGGTTCAAAATGTTATTCGTATTGGATCACGGATCCCATGGATGGTTGACCAACCGAAGGATCTTGTAAGTATGTTACCCAACTAGCAAGCCTCGAGTTCAATTTTCCCTGCAACACATAATATTCCGCATTGTGAATAGAACAAGGAAGCCGTGTGTCACCCGCTCTTCCACTAAAGGATGCCGCGGATTCTTTGCCTTGAAGTAAGATGATCCCAACATCACTTCCACTTTGAAGATTCGGAGTAGGGGCAGTAGGGCCCAAAATGTTTGAGTGAATTGACGAGGGAAGGAAACCGAAACACGGCAACCCTTTGCTACAGTTTCGAGCCAATTTTGAAAGGTTAATATCGTGGGTGGAACGTCTTGCATACCTTTGGAATACGTGATGCATCCCATAGATGGTTGTAGCACCTTGTGTATGAAACTCACGAAGGGACTTGAAAAGCTGTACAACCCGAATGGAATCAAACTATAGTTTATCTTTAAGACTGTCTTCCATTCGCCTTCTCTTCGCATTTGCACTTAATGGTAGCCACTTTTCAGTTCTATCTAGATGAACAATTTGGCTCCATTCAATTTCTCAAAAAGATCTTTCAACCTCAGCATAGGAAGTTTATTCCCTACGATGAAGTTGTCGACCTTACGCTTTTGACATACGTGTGTCAAGACTCATTTTCTTTTGCCTTCATCAAGCTCATCTCCTTGGCCGGATTGTGTGCATATGCTTGAGGGTTGGGTAATGAACTTCTTGGAAATAAACCAAGAGAGTGTTCACTACTCATCATCGAGGATGGTCTGGTTGTAAACTCATCCGCACATGCAACTTCCAAAGGCTCCTTTGAGTCGGCACCTATAGAACTCCCCTTATTAAGCTCCTTATCTATCTCTCGCGCATCAAGTAAGGGGGTCTCATGTTCTTCCTTGGCCTCGGATTCCTCCAAGGGCTTCCCATTAGCTTCATTCGTCACCACTCGGGTTTAGGACATTCTTGTGCAAAGTGTCCCAATCCTCGACATTGGAAACACCTTCTTCTCCTTTTGTCTATCCCCGTTGTGACCTCTAGCTTCTTCTACGTATCTCCTTCTACAACTCCTTGGTCATTTAATGGATTAGTAAAAGAAGTAGTCCTCTCTTCTACCTTTTGATCTTTCTCTTCAACTTCATGACCTTACAAGGGGTTGATAAAAATGGTGCTTGACCATTTTTTTTTAAATTGGAGGGCTCTATGTAAGACTTTAGGGAAACTCTCCTTTGTGGTTTCTCAACCACGCCTCTAAAGGTGCGACATGATGCCACTTCAACCTTTTCTTGATGACGTGTGGCAAGCTTGAAGCGTAAACTTTATTCATACTCTCTCGGCAAAAATTTCCTCTTCATGTGCGTCTTTAATTTTCTCCAAGAATCAATCTTGTCTATGCCACTTCTTTTTCAATTTGTTTTTAGATTTTTGTACCTATCGGAAGCAAATGACTTGAGCCTCGATTTGGCAACTTTGAAGCACTCATGATCGTCATATTGCCGGTACTTGAAAAATCCCTCAATGGTGTTTAATCATTTAAGGAACTCTTTTGGGTTCAAATCTCCATCGAAAGTTGGGAGATCAACATCTATTTTTAAGATTGGCACATGTTCGGCAAAAAGGTCACTAACGAGTTTCCGAAGTTCTACTTTGTTCGTAAGTGACATTTTTGGGTTGGTCATCGCGTCAAGGCGTGGGACGGGAGCGCCTTGCTCTGATACCAATCTTATGTAAGTACGGAGGGCTTTGAGTTGGTAAGTGGGGCTGAGTTTGGCAGGGAACAAATTGACGCGAAAATGGATGTGAAATAGGGGTTCTCGGGTTAGGTGTTATTGTCGGGTAGGTGGTGTTTTGGGACTGTTTCGGGTAGTTGTGTTTGGAATCGATTCAAGGCTTTTTGTGGAGTTGTTATGAGTGGGTTGAGGGTAAGGAGGATGTTCGGGACTTGGTTGTTCGGTGGTGGTAAGGTCACGGAAATGAATAAAAATAGTATGGTTCCGGCAAGGTCAGATTAGTGAATTGTTTCGTGTTATTGGCTTGGATCGGTTGTGTGTGTGTAGTTTTGGGTAGTGGATTTTATAGTGGGTATTTGGGACGTATTTTATAGTGTGGTGGTGGAAGGATTGAAGTGGTTTGGATGAGGAATGAACACGGAAAGCGAGTTGCAATCCGAGCACACACCAAATGTTGATTGGTACAGTTTTCGCTAAGTGTTTGGTTGTTGTGGTTGTAGTGAAGTGCGGTCGATGAGCCCAAGGATAGACACACGGGGGTTTTACTTCCCGAGTCGACACCAAGGAGATGGTGACCAAATACATGAGGTCAAGACCGAGGTTGCTAAGTACAAGCCCGTGAACTAGCCAAGTGAGGGTGATCATAAGCCCTTTTAGTAACCCGAAGCTTAGGCTAGGTTGGTCCACACAGCCCAATGTTCACTTACCACTAAGGGAGTTCCTCGAGCTTGGGTATTGATTAGATCACACAGTCCTAATCAAGACTTACACTAAATAAAACCTTAGTTTGGGTTCAACTAAGTCACACAGTCTTAGTTAAACTTGCACCAAGGGGTATGGCTCACACAAGAACCAAAGGTCCTCCCGGAGAACCAACTAAGAATATCAATCCCAGATTGAAAGACTTAGCAAAGATGAGTAAACACTCAAGTTTTATATTCAAACAACTCTGCCCTTTTACAATGGCCTAAGGCCTCTATTTATAGTACAAAATAGACTATTCTAGAAAGCAAATGAAAAGACATAAAATAACACCTGGTGTGAACACATTTGGATTGACTTGGTGACCAATGGAGTTTGGCCACCTCTTCCTATTCTCTAGGACGATATTGAGGCCTCCCATGTGACCATATTCATGAATTTGTTAGCCCACAAATTCTTCCAACAACCTCATCTTCTTTAAATGTGTTAGAAGTTCTTGGTATTTTTTTTATGATCATTTCGGCCAAATCCTCTCCCCTAGGTTGACTTTAAGTCTTCAATATAGATACCTTCATGAACTTGTTAGTTCATAAAGTCTCTCCTTGAATTCCCCATCTTCTAGATGTCCCTTGTCCTTGCCATCTTGTCCTCCAACTCATGGCCTAGTCATCCATTTGGAAGAGTTTTTGGTCTAGTCACCTTATTGGAAGGCTCTCAACCTTGTCACCCTTTACATGGATTATTAATTGTGTCCTAAGGTAGTTATTACAAGGCATACTATGTCCTAAGCTAATATCTAAGCTAGTAAGTAAAAGATAAGCTAAAATAAAAGCATGGTCTCGGCCAAGACCAACAATAAGGCCGAAAATACAATGTCTTATTGAACCTTCACTTAATAACTCCAACGCCATTCCATTTTCCATGCCATGTTAGGCATCTATGTGTGAGACGATGTGCCATTGTTGGCACTCTTGGTAAAGCTCGTCTCGGCATTGGTTGAGAGTTTAAGTCTGCGGGCTGATTTACATCAATCTCCCCTTCTTTGAAGGAATTTTCCCTTATATTTGCGCCGCATAAATGTGGGAAAAAATTCAACAACAAGTTTTGATCCATTACTTCCATCATTAGACAAGTTTGGAAGTTTTATCTTGTAGGTGTTTTTCTCAATTCTTGCCAAATATGGATCCGAATACGAGACAAATGGTTTTGGTTCAAAATGTTATTCGTATTGGATCACGGATCCCATGGATGGTTGACCAACCGAAGGATCTTGTAAGTATGTTACCCAACTAGCAAGCCTCGAGTTCAATTTTCCCTGCAACACATAATATTCCGCATTGTGAATAGAACAAGGAAGCCGTGTGTCACCCGCTCTTCCACTAAAGGATGCCGCGGATTCTTTGCCTTGAAGTAAGATGATCCCAACATCACTTCCACTTTGAAGATTCGGAGTAGGGGCGTAGGGCCCAAAATGTTTGAGTGAATTGACGAGGGAAGGAAACCGAAACACGGCAACCCTTTGCTACGCTTTCGAGCCAATTTTGAAAGGTTAATATCGTGGGTGGAACGTCTTGCATACCTTTGGAATACGTGATGCATCCCATAGATGGTTGTAGCACCTTGTGTATGAAACTCACGAAGGGACTTGAAAAGCTGTACAACCCGAATGGAATCAAACTATAGTTTATCTTTAAGACTGTCTTCCATTCGCCTTCTCTTCGCATTTGCACTTAATGGTAGCCACTTTTCAGTTCTATCTAGATGAACAATTTGGCTCCATTCAATTTCTCAAAAAGATCTTTCAACCTCAGCATAGGAAGTTTATTCCCTACGATGAAGTTGTCGACCTTACGGCTTTTGACATACGTGTGTCAAGACTCATTTTCTTTTGCCTTCATCAAGCTCATCTCCTTGGCCGGATTGTGTGCATATGCTTGAGGGTTGGGTAATGAACTTCTTGGAAATAAACCAAGAGAGTGTTCACTACTCATCATCGAGGATGGTCTGGTTGTAAACTCATCCGCACATGCAACTTCCAAAGGCTCCTTTGAGTCGGCACCTATAGAACTCCCCTTATTAAGCTCCTTATCTATCTCTCGCGCATCAAGTAAGGGGGTCTCATGTTCTTCCTTGGCCTCGGATTCCTCCAAGGGCTTCCCATTAGCTTCATTCGTCACCACTCGTGGTTTAGGACATTCTTGTGCAAAGTGTCCCAATCCTCGACATTGGAAACACCTTCTTCTCCTTTTGTCTATCCCCGTTGTGACCTCTAGCTTCTTCTACGTATCTCCTTCACAACTCCTTGGTCATTTAATGGATTAGTAAAAGAAGTAGTCCTCTCTTCTACCTTTTGATCTTTCTCTTCAACTTCATGACCTTACAAGGGGTTGATAAAAATGGTGCTGACCATTTTTTTTTAAATTGGAGGGCTCTATGTAAGACTTTAGGGAAACTCTCCTTTGTGGTTTCTCAACCACGCCTCTAAAGGTGCGACATGATGCCACTTCAACCTTTTCTTGATGACGTGTGGCAAGCTTGAAGCGTAAACTTTATTCATACTCTCTCGGCAAAAATTTCCTCTTCATGTGCGTCTTTAATTTTCTCCAAGAATCAATCTTGTCTATGCCACTTCTTTTTCAATTTGTTTTTAGATTTTTGTACCTATCGGAAGCAAATGACTTGAGCCTCGATTTGGCAACTTTGAAGCACTCATGATCGTCATATTGCCGGTACTTGAAAAATCCCTCAATGGTGTTTAATCATTTAAGGAACTCTTTTGGGTTCAAATCTCCATCGAAAGTTGGGAGATCAACATCTATTTTTAAGATTGGCACATGTTCGGCAAAAAGGTCACTAACGAGTTTCCGAAGTTCTACTTTGTTCGTAAGTGACATTTTTGGGTTGGTCATCGCGTCAAGGCGTGGGACGGAGCGCCTTGCTCGATACCAATCTTATGTAAGTACGGAGGGCTTTGAGTTGGTAAGTGGGGCTGAGTTTGGCAGGGAACAAATTGACGCGAAAATGGATGTGAAATAGGGGTTCTCGGGTTAGGTGTTATTGTCGGGTAGGTGGTGTTTTGGGACTGTTTCGGGTAGTTGTGTTTGGAATCGATTCAAGGCTTTTTGTGGAGTTGTTATGAGTGGGTTGAGGGTAAGGAGGATGTTCGGGACTTGGTTGTTCGGTGGTGGTAAGGTCACGGAAATGAATAAAAATAGTATGGTTCCGGCAAGGTCAGATTAGTGAATTGTTTCGTGTTATTGGCTTGGATCGGTTGTGTGTGTGTAGTTTTGGGTAGTGGATTTTATAGTGGGTATTTGGGACGTATTTTATAGTGTGGTGGTGGAAGGATTGAAGTGGTTTGGATGAGGAATGAACACGGAAAGCGAGTTGCAATCCGAGCACACACCAAATGTTGATTGGTACAGTTTTCGCTAAGTGTTTGGTTGTTGTGGTTGTAGTGAAGTGCGGTCGATGAGCCCAAGGATAGACACACGGGGGTTTTACTTCCCGAGTCGACACCAAGGAGATGGTGACCAAATACATGAGGTCAAGACCGAGGTTGCTAAGTACAAGCCCGTGAACTAGCCAAGTGAGGGTGATCATAAGCCCTTTTAGTAACCCGAAGCTTAGGCTAGGTTGGTCCACACAGGTTCCAATGTTCACTTACCACTAAGGGAGTTCCTCGAGCTTGGGTATTGATTAGATCACACAGTCCTAATCAAGACTTACACTAAATAAAACCTTAGTTTGGGTTCAACTAAGTCACACAAGCCTTAGTTAAACTTGCACCAAGGGGTATGGCTCACACAAGAACCAAAGGTCCTCCCGGAGAACCAACTAAGAATATCAATCCCAGATTGAAAGACTTAGCAAAGATGAGTAAACACTCAAGTTTTATATTCAAACAACTCTGCCCTTTTACAATGGCCTAAGGCCTCTATTTATAGTACAAAATAGACTATTCTAGAAAGCAAATGAAAAGACATAAAATAACACCTGGTGTGAACACATTTGGATTGACTTGGTGACCAATGGAGTTTGGCCACCTCTTCCTATTCTCTAGGACGATATTGAGGCCTCCCATGTGACCATATTCATGAATTTGTTAGCCCATAAATTCTTCCAACAACCTCATCTTCTTTAAATGTGTTAGAAGTTCTTGGTATTTTTTTTATGATCATTTCGGCCAAATCCTCTCCCCTAGGTTGACTTGAAGTCTTCAATATAGATACCTTCATGAACTTGTTAGTTCATAAAGTCTCTCCTTGAATTCCCCATCTTCTAGATGTCCCTTGTCCTTGCCATCTTGTCCACCAACTCATGGCCTAGTCATCCATTTGGAAGAGTTTTTGGTCTAGTCACCTTATTGGAAGCCTCTCAACCTTGTCACCCTTTACATGGATTATTAATTGTGTCCTAAGGTAGTTATTACAAGGCATACTATGTCCTAAGCTAATATCTAAGCTAGTAAGTAAAAGATAAGCTAAAATAAAAGCATGGTCTCGGCCAAGACCAACAATAAGGCCGAAAATACAATGTCTTATTGAACCTTCACTTAATAACTCCAACGCCATTCCATTTTCCATGCCATGTTAGGCATCTAAGTGTGAGACGATGTGCCATTGTTGGCACTCTTGGTAAAGCTCGTCTCGGCATTGGTTGAGAGTTTAAGTCTGCGGGCTGATTTACATCAATCTCCCCTTCTTTGAAGGAATTTTCCCTTATATTTGCGCCGCATAAATGTGGGAAAAAAATTCAACAACAAGTTTTGATCCATTACTTCCATCATTAGACAAGTTTGGAAGTTTTATCTTGTAGGTGTTTTTCTCAATTCTTGCCAAATATGGATCCGAATACGAGACAAATGGTTTTGGTTCAAAATGTTATTCGTATTGGATCACGGATCCCATGGATGGTTGACCAACCGAAGGATCTTGTAAGTATGTTACCCAACTAGCAAGCCTCGAGTTCAATTTTCCCTGCAACACATAATATTCCGCATTGTGAATAGAACAAGGAAGCCGTGTGTCACCCGCTCTTCCACTAAAGGATGCCGCGGATTCTTTGCCTTGAAGTAAGATGATCCCAACATCACTTCCACTTTGAAGATTCGGAGTAGGGGCGTAGGGGCCCAAAATGTTTGAGTGAATTGACGAGGGAAGGAAACCGAAACACGGCAACCCTTTGCTACAGCTTTCGAGCCAATTTTGAAAGGTTAATATCGTGGGTGGAACGTCTTGCATACCTTTGGAATACGTGATGCATCCCATAGATGGTTGTAGCACCTTGTGTATGAAACTCACGAAGGGACTTGAAAAGTCAGTACAACCCGAATGGAATCAAACTATAGTTTATCTTTAAGACTGTCTTCCATTCGCCTTCTCTTCGCATTTGCACTTAATGGTAGCCACTTTTCAGTTCTATCTAGATGAACAATTTGGCTCCATTCAATTTCTCAAAAGATCTTTCAACCTCAAAGCATAGGAAGTTTATTCCCTACGATGAAGTTGTCGACCTTACGGCTTTTGACATACGTGTGTCAAGACTCATTTTCTTTTGCCTTCATCAAGCTCATCTCCTTGGCCGGATTGTGTGCATATGCTTGAGGGTTGGGTAATGAACTTCTTGGAAATAAACCAAGAGAGTGTTCACTACTCATCATCGAGGATGGTCTGGTTGTAAACTCATCCGCACATGCAACTTCCAAAGGCTCCTTTGAGTCGGCACCTATAGAACTCCCCTTATTAAGCTCCTTATCTATCTCTCGCGCATCAAGTAAGGGGGTCTCATGTTCTTCCTTGGCCTCGGATTCCTCCAAGGGCTTCCCATTAGCTTCATTCGTCACCACTCGGGTTTAGGACATTCTTGTGCAAAGTGTCCCAATCCTCGACATTGGAAACACCTTCTTCTCCTTTTGTCTATCCCCGTTGTGACCTCTAGCTTCTTCTACGTATCTCCTTCTACAACTCCTTGGTCATTTAATGGATTAGTAAAAGAAGTAGTCCTCTCTTCTACCTTTTGATCTTTCTCTTCAACTTCATGACCTTACAAGGGGTTGATAAAAATGGTGCTGACCATTTTTTTTTAAATTGGAGGGCTCTATGTAAGACTTTAGGGAAACTCTCCTTTGTGGTTTCTCAACCACGCCTCTAAAGGTGCGACATGATGCCACTTCAACCTTTTCTTGATGACGTGTGGCAAGCTTGAAGCGTAAACTTTATTCATACTCTCTCGGCAAAAATTTCCTCTTCATGTGCGTCTTTAATTTTCTCCAAGAATCAATCTTGTCTATGCCACTTCTTTTTCAATTTGTTTTTAGATTTTTGTACCTATCGGAAGCAAATGACTTGAGCCTCGATTTGGCAACTTTGAAGCACTCATGATCGTCATATTGCCGGTACTTGAAAAATCCCTCAATGGTGTTTAATCATTTAAGGAACTCTTTTGGGTTCAAATCTCCATCGAAAGTTGGGAGATCAACATCTATTTTTAAGATTGGCACATGTTCGGCAAAAAGGTCACTAACGAGTTTCCGAAGTTCTACTTTGTTCGTAAGTGACATTTTTGGGTTGGTCATCGCGTCAAGGCGTGGGACGGGAGCGCCTTGCTCTGATACCAATCTTATGTAAGTACGGAGGGCTTTGAGTTGGTAAGTGGGGCTGAGTTTGGCAGGGAACAAATTGACGCGAAAATGGATGTGAAATAGGGGTTCTCGGGTTAGGTGTTATTGTCGGGTAGGTGGTGTTTTGGGACTGTTTCGGGTAGTTGTGTTTGGAATCGATTCAAGGCTTTTTGTGGAGTTGTTATGAGTGGGTTGAGGGTAAGGAGGATGTTCGGGACTTGGTTGTTCGGTGGTGGTAAGGTCACGGAAATGAATAAAAATAGTATGGTTCCTGGCAAGGTCAGATTAGTGAATTGTTTCGTGTTATTGGCTTGGATCGGTTGTGTGTGTGTAGTTTTGGGTAGTGGATTTTATAGTGGGTATTTGGGACGTATTTTATAGTGTGGTGGTGGAAGGATTGAAGTGGTTTGGATGAGGAATGAACACGGAAAGCGAGTTGCAATCCGAGCACACACCAAATGTTGATTGGTACAGCTTTTCGCTAAGTGTTTGGTTGTTGTGGTTGTAGTGAAGTGCGGTCGATGAGCCCAAGGATAGACACACGGGGGTTTTACTTCCCGAGTCGACACCAAGGAGATGGTGACCAATTACATGAGGTCAAGACCGAGGTTGCTAAGTACAAGCCCGTGAACTAGCCAAGTGAGGGTGATCATAAGCCCTTTTAGTAACCCGAAGCTTAGGCTAGGTTGGTCCACACAGCCCAATGTTCACTTACCACTAAGGGAGTTCCTCGAGCTTGGGTATTGATTAGATCACACAGTCCTAATCAAGACTTACACTAAATAAAACCTTAGTTTGGGTTCAACTAAGTCACACAGTCTTAGTTAAACTTGCACCAAGGGGTATGGCTCACACAAGAACCAAAGGTCCTCCCGGAGAACCAACTAAGAATATCAATCCCAGATTGAAAGACTTAGCAAAGATGAGTAAACACTCAAGTTTTATATTCAAACAACTCTGCCCTTTTACAATGGCCTAAGGCCTCTATTTATAGTACAAAATAGACTATTCTAGAAAGCAAATGAAAAGACATAAAATAACACCTGGTGTGAACACATTTGGATTGACTTGGTGACCAATGGAGTTTGGCCACCTCTTCCTATTCTCTAGGCCGATATTGAGGCCTCCCATGTGACCATATTTCTGAATTTGTTAGCCCATAAATTCTTCCAACAACCTCATCTTCTTTAAATGTGTTAGAAGTTCTTGGTATTTTTTTTATGATCATTTCGGCCAAATCCTCTCCCCTAGGTTGACTTGAAGTCCTCAATATAGATACCTTCATGAACTTGTTAGTTCATAAAGTCTCTCCTTGAATTCCCCATCTTCTAGATGTCCCTTGTCCTTGCCATCTTGTCCTCCAACTCATGGCCTAGTCATCCATTTGGAAGAGTTTTTGGTCTAGTCACCTTATTGGAAGACTCTCAACCTTCTCACCCTTTACATGCATTATTAATTGTTTCCTAAGGTAGTTATTACATGGCATACTATGTCCTAAGCTAATATCTAAGCTAGTAAGTAAAAGATAAGCTAAAATAAAAGCATGGTCTCGGCCAAGACCAACAAGAAGGCCGAAAATACAATGTCTTATTGAACCTTCACTTAATAACTCCAACGCCATTCCATTTTCCATGCCATGTTAGGCATCTAAGTGTGAGACGATGTGCCATTGTTGGCACTCTTGGTAAAGCTCGTCTCGGCATTGGTTGAGAGTTTAAGTCTGCGGGCCGATTTACATCAATCTCCCCTTCTTTGAAGGAATTTGCCCTTATATTTGCGCCGCATAAATGTGGGAAAAAAATTCAGCAACAAGTTTTGATCCATTACTTCCATCATTAGACAAGTTTGGAAGTTTTATCTAGTAGGTGTTTTTCTCAATTCTTGCCAAATATGGATCCGAATACGAGACAAATGGTTTTGGTTCAAAATGTTATTCGTATTGGATCACGGATCCCATGGATGGTTGACCAACCGAAGGATCTTGTAAGTATGTTACCCAACTAGCAAGCCTCGAGTTCAATTTTCCCTGCAACACATAATATTCCGCATTGTGAATAGAACAAGGAAGCCGTGTGTCACCCGCTCTTCCACTAAAGGATGCCGCGGATTCTTTGCCTTGAAGTAAGATGATCCCAACATCACTTCCACTTTGAAGATTCGGAGTAGGGGCGTAGGGCCCAAAATGTTTGAGTGAATTGACGAGGGAAGGAAACCGAAACACGGCAACCCTTTGCTACGGTTTCGAGCCAATTTTGAAAGGTTAATATCGTGGGTGGAACGTCTTGCATACCTTTGGAATACGTGATGCATCCCATAGATGGTTGTAGCACCTTGTGTATGGAACTCACGAAGGGACTTGAAAAGTCAGTACAACCCGAATGGAATCAAACTATAGTTTATCTTTAAGACTGTCTTCCATTCGCCTTCTCTTCGCATTTGCACTTAATGGTAGCCACTTTTCAGTTCTATCTAGATGAACAATTTGGCTCCATTCAATTTCTCAAAAAGATCTTTCAACCTCAGCATAGGAAGTTTATTCCCTACGATGAAGTTGTCGACCTTACGGCTTTTGACATACGTGTGTCAAGACTCATTTTCTTTTGCCTTCATCAAGCTCATCTCCTTGGCCGGATTGTGTGCATATGCTTGAGGGTTGGGTAATGAACTTCTTGGAAATAAACCAAGAGAGTGTTCACTACTCATCATCGAGGATGGTCTGGTTGTAAACTCATCCGCACATGCAACTTCCAAAGGCTCCTTTGAGTCAGCACCTATAGAACTCCCCTTATTAAGCTCCTTATCTATCTCTCGCGCATCAAGTAAGGGGGTCTCATGTTCTTCCTTGGCCTCGGATTCCTCCAAGGGCTTCCCATTAGCTTCATTCGTCACCACTCAGGGTTTAGGACATTCTTGTGCAAAGTGTCCCAATCCTCGACATTGGAAACACCTTCTTCTCCTTTTGTCTATCCCCGTTGTCACCTCTAGCTTCTTCTACGTATCTCCTTCTACAACTCCTTGGTCATTGAATGGATTAGTAAAAGAAGTAGTCCTCTCTTCTACCTTTTGATCTTTCTCTTCAACTTCATGACCTTACAAGGGGTTGATAAAAATGGTGCTGACCATTTTTTTTTAAATTGGAGGGCTCTATGTAAGACTTTAGGGCAACTCTCCTTTGTGGTTTCTCAACCACGCCTCTAAAGGTGCGACATGATGCCACTTCAACCTTTTCTTGATGACGTGTGGCAAGCTTGAAGCGTAAACTTTATTCATACTCTCTCGGCAAAAATTTCCTCTTCATGTGCGTCTTTAATTTTCTCCAAGAATCAATCTTGTCTATGCCACTTCTTTTTCAATTTGTTTTTAGATTTTTGTACCAATCGGAAGCAAATGACTTGAGCCTCGAATTTGGCAACTTTGAAGCACTCATGATCGTCATATTGCCGGTACTTGAAAAATCCCTCAATGGTGTTTAATCATTTAAGGAACTCTTTTGGGTTCAAATCTCCATCGAAAGTTGGGAGATCAACATCTATTTTTAAGATTGGCACATGTTCGGCAAAAAGGTCACTAACGAGTTTCCGAAGTTCTACTTTGTTCGTAAGTGATATTTTTGGGTTGGCCATCGCGTCAAGGCGTGGGACGGGAGCGCCTTGCTCTGATACCAATCTTATGTAAGTACGGAGGGCTTTGAGTTGGTAAGTGGGGCTGATTTTGGCAGGGAACAAATTGACGCGAAAATGGATGTGAAATAGGGGTTCTCGGGTTAGGTGTTATTGTCGGGTAGGTGGTGTTTTGGGACTGTTTCTGGTAGTTGTGTTTGGAATCGATTCAAGGCTTTTTGTGGAGTTGTTATGAGTGGGTTGAGGGTATGGAAGATGTTCGGTGGTGGTAAGGTCACGGAAATGAATAAAAATAGTATGGTTCCGGAAAGGTCAGATTAGTGAATTGTTTTGTGTTATTGGCTTGGATCGGTTGTGTGTGTGTAGTTTTGGGTAGTGGATTTTATAGTGGATATTTGGGACGTATTTTATAGTGTGGTGGTGGAAGGATTGAAGTGGTTTGGATGAGGAATGAACACGGAAAGCGAGTTGCAATCCGAGCACACACCAAATGTTGATTGGTACAATTTTCGCTAAGTGTTTGGTTGTTGTGGTTGTAGTGAAGTGCGGTCGATGAGCCCAAGGATAGACACACGGGGGTTTTACTTCCCGAGTCGACACCAAGGAGATGGTGACCAATTACATGAGGTCAAGACCGAGGTTGCTAAGTACAAGCCCGTGAACTAGCCAAGTGAGGGTGATCATAAGCCCTTTTAGTAACCCGAAGCTTAGGCTAGGTTGGTCCACACAGCCCAATGTTCACTTACCACTAAGGGAGTTCCTCGAGCTTGGGTATTGATTAGATCACACAGTCCTAATCAAGACTTACACTAAATAAAACCTTAGTTTGGGTTCAACTAAGTCACACGCCTTAGTTAAACTTGCACCAAGGGGTTTGGCTCACACAAGAACCAAAGGTCCTCCCGGAGAACCAACTAAGAATATCAATCCCAGATTGAAAGACTTAGCAAAGATGAGTAAACACTCAAGTTTTATATTCAAACAACTCTGCCCTTTTACAATGGCCTAAGGCCTCTATTTATAGTACAAAATAGACTATTCTAGAAAGCAAATGAAAAGACATAAAATAACACCTGGTGTGAACACATTTGGATTGACTTGGTGACCAATGGAGTTTGGCCACCTCTTCCTATTCTCTAGGACGATATTGAGGCCTCCCATGTGACCATATTCATGAATTTGTTAGCCCATAAATTCTTCCAACAACCTCATCTTCTTTAAATGTGTTAGAAGTTCTTGGTATTTTTTTTATGATCATTTCGGCCAAATCCTCTCCCCTAGGTTGACTTGAAGTCTTCAATATAGATACCTTCATGAACTTGTTAGTTCATAAAGTCTCTCCTTGAATTCCCCATCTTCTAGATGTCCCTTGTCCTTGCCATCTTGTCCTTCAACTCATGGCCTAGTCATCCATTTGGAAGAGTTTTTGGTCTAGTCACCTTATTGGAAGACTCTCAACCTTGTCACCCTTTACATGGATTATTAATTATATCGTAACGTAGTTATTACATGGCATACTATGTTCTAAGCTAATATCTAAGCTAGTAAGTAAAAGATAAGCTAAAATAAAAGCATGGTCTCGGCCAAGACCAACAAGAAGGCCGAAAATACAATGTCTTATTGAACCTTCACTTAATAACTCCAACGCCATTCCATTTTTCCTTGCCATGTTAGGCATCTATGTGTGAGACGATGTGCCATTGTTGGCACTCTTGGTAAAGCTCGTCTCGGCATTGGTTGAGAGTTTAAGTCTGCGGGCTGATTTACATCAATCCCCCCTTCTTTGAAGGAATTTGCCCTTATATTTGCGCCGCATAAATGTGGGAAAAAATTCAACAACAAGTTTTGATCCATTACTTCCATCATTAGACAAGTTTGGAAGTTTTATCTAGTAGGTGTTTTTCTCAATTCTTGCCAAATATGGATCTGAATACGAGACAAATGGTTTTGGTTCAAAATGTTATTCGTATTGGATCACGGATCCCATGGATGGTTGACCAACCGAAGGATCTTGTAAGTATGTTACCCAACTAGCAAGCCTCGAGTTCAATTTTCCCTACAACACATAATATTCCGCATTGTGAATAGAACAAGGAAGCCGTGTGTCACCCGCTCTTCCACTAAAGGATGCCGCGGATTCTTTGCCTTGAAGTAAGATGATCCCAACATCACTTCCACTTTGAAGATTCGGAGTAGGGGCGGTAGGGCCCAAAATGTTTGTGTGAATTGACGAGGGAAGGAAACCAAAACACGGCAACCCTTTGCTACAGTTTCAAGCCAATTTTGAAAGGTTAATATCGTGGGTGGAACGTCTTGCATACCTTTGGAATACGTGATGCATCCCATAGATGGTTGTAGCACCTTGTGTATGGAACTCACGAAGGGACTTGAAAAGCTGTACAACCCGAATGGAATCAAACTATAGTTTATCTTTAAGACTGTCTTCCATTCGCCTTCTCTTCGCATTTGCACTTAATGGTAGCCACTTTTCAGTTCTATCTAGATGAACAATTTGGCTCCATTCAATTTCTCAAAAAGATCTTTCAACCTCAGCATAGGAAGTTTATTCCCTACGATGAAGTTGTCGACCTTACGGCTTTTGACATACGTGTGTCAAGACTCATTTTCTTTTGCCTTCATCAAGCTCATCTCCTTGGCCGGATTGTGTGCATATGCTTGAGGGTTGGGTAATGAACTTCTTGGAAATAAACCAAGAGAGTGTTCACTACTCATCATCGAGGATGGTCTGGTTGTAAACTCATCCGCACATGCAACTTCCAAAGGCTCCTTTGAGTCGGCACCTATAGAACTCCCCTTATTAAGATCCTTATCTATCTCTCGCGCATCAAGTAAGGGGGTCTCATGTTCTTCCTTGGCCTATGATTCCTCCAAGGGCTTCCCATTAGCTTCATTCGTCACCACTCAGGGTTTAGGACATTCTTGTGCAAAGTGTCCCAATCCTCGACATTGGAAACACCTTCTTCTCCTTTTGTCTATCCCCGTTGTCAGCTCTGCCTTCTTCTACGTATCTCCTTCTACAACTCCTTGGTCATTGAATGGATTAGTAAAAGAAGTAGTCCTCTCTTCTACCTTTTGATCTTTCTCTTCAACTTCATGACCTTACAAGGGGTGGATAAAAATGGTGCTGACCATTTTTTTTTAAATTGGAGGGCTCTATGTAAGACTTTAGGGCAACTCTCCTTTGTGGTTTCTCAACCACGCCTCTTAAGGTGCGACATGATGCCACTTCAACCTTTTCTTGATGACGTGTGGCAAGCTTGAAGCGTAAACTTTATTCATACTCTCTCGGCAAAAATTTCCTCTTCATGTGCGTCTTTAATTTTCTCCAAGAATCAATCTTGTCTATGCCACTTCTTTTTCAATTTGTTTTTAGATTTTTGTACCAATCGGAAGCAAATGACTTGAGCCTCGATTTGGCAACTTTGAAGCACTCATGATCGTCATATTGCCGGTACTTGAAAAATCCCTCAATGGTGTTTAATCATTTAAGGAACTCTTTTGGGTTCAAATCTCCATCGAAAGTTGGGAGATCAACATCTATTTTTAAGATTGGCACATGTTCGGCAAAAAGGTCACTAACGAGTTTCCGAAGTTCTACTTTGTTCGTAAGTGACATTTTTGGGTTGGCCATCGCGTCAAGGCGTGGGACGGGAGCGCCTTGCTCTGATACCAATCTTATGTAAGTACGGAGGGCTTTGAGTTGGTAAGTGGGGCTGAGTTTGGCAAGGAACAAATTGACGCGAAAATGGATGTGAAATAGGGGTTCTAGGGTTAGGTGTTATTGTCGGGTAGGTGGTGTTTTGGGACTGTTTCGGGTAGTTGTGTTTGGAATCGATTCAAGGCTTTTTGTGGAGTTGTTATGAGTGGGTTTTCTGTAAGGAGGATGTTCGGGACTTGGTTGTTCGGTGGTGGTAAGGTCACGAAAATGAATAAAAATAGTATGGTTCCGACAAGGTCAGATTAGTGAACTGTTTCGTGTTATTGGCTTGGATCGGTTGTGTGTGTGTAGTTTTGGGTAGTGGATTTTATAGTGAGTATTTGGGACGTATTTTATAGTGTGGTGGTTGAAGGATTGAAGTGGTTTGGATGAGGAATGAACACGGAAAGCGAGTTGCAATCCGAGCACACAATAAATGTTGATTGGTACAGTTTTCGCTAAGTGTTTGGTTTTTGTGGTTGTAGTGAAGTGCGGTCGATGAGCCCAAGGATAGACACACGGGGGTTTTACTTCCCGAGTCGACACCAAGGAGATGGTGACCAATTACATGAGGTCAAGACCGAGGTTGCTAAGTACAAGCCCGTGAACTAGCCAAGTGAGGGTGATCATAAGCCCTTTTAGTAACCCGAAGCTTAGGCTAGGTTGGTCCACACAGTTCCAATGTTCACTTACCACTAAGGGAGTTCCTCGAGCTTGGGTATTGATTAGATCACACAGTCCTAATCAAGACTTACACTAAATAAAACCTTAGTTTGGGTTCAACTAAGTCACACAGTCTTAGTTAAACTTGCACCAAGGGGTTTGGCTCACACAAGAACCAAAGGTCCTCCCGGAGAACCAACTAAGAATATCAATCCCAGATTGAAAGACTTAGCAAAGATGAGTAAACACTCAAGTTTTATATTCAAACAATTCTGCCCTTTTACAATGGCCTAAGGCCTCTATTTATAGTACAAAATAGACTATTCTAGAAAGCAAATGAAAAGACATAAAATAACACCTGGTGTGAACACATTTGGATTGACTTGGTGACCAATGGAGTTTGGCCACCTCTTCCTATTCTCTGGGACGATATTGAGGCCTCCCATGTGACCATATTCATGAATTTGTTAGCCCATAAATTCTTCCAACAACCTCATCTTCTTTAAATGTGTTAGAACTTCTTGGTATTTTTTTTATGATCATTTCGGCCAAATCCTCTCCCCTAGGTTGACTTGAAGTCTTCAATATAGATACCTTCATGAACTTGTTAGTTCATAAAGTCTCTCCTTGAATTCCCCATCTTCTAGATGTCCCTTGTCCTTGCCATCTTGTCCTCCAACTCATGGCCTTGTCATCCATTTGGAAGAGTTTTTGGTCTAGTCACCTTATTGGAAGACTCTCAACCTTGTCACCCTTTACATGGATTATTAATTGTGTCCTAAGGTAATTCTTACATGGCATACTATGTCCTAAGCTAATATCTAAGCTAGTAAGTAAAAGATAAGCTAAAATAAAAGCATGGTCTCGGCCAAGACCAACAAGAAGGCCGAAAATACAATGTCTTATTGAACCTTCACTTAATAACTCCAACGCCATTCCATTTTCCATGCCATGTTAGGCATCTAAGTGTGAGACGATGTGCCATTGTTGGCACTCTTGGTAAAGCTCGTCTCGGCATTGGTTGAGAGTTTAAGTCTGCGGGCTGATTTACATCAATCTCCCCTTCTTTGAAGGAATTTGCCCTTATATTTGCGCCGCATAAATGTGGGAAAAAAATTCAGCAACAAGTTTTGATCCATTACTTCCATCATTAGACAAGTTTGGAAGTTTTATCTAGTAGGTGTTTTTCTCAATTCTTGCCAAATATGGATACGAATACGAGACAAATGGTTTTGGTTCAAAATGTTATTCGTATTGGATCACGGATCCCATGGATGGTTGACCAACCGAAGGATCTTGTAAGTATGTTACCCAACTAGCAAGCCTCGAGTTCAATTTTCCCTGCAACACATAATATTCCGCATTGTGAATAGAACAAGGAAGCCGTGTGTCACCCGCTCTTCCACTAAAGGATGCCGCGGATTCTTTGCCTTGAAGTAAGATGATCCCAACATCACATCCACTTTGAAGATTCGGAGTAGGGGCAGTAGGGCCCAAAATGTTTGAGTGAATTGACGAGGGAAGGAAACCGAAACACGGCAACCCTTTGCTACAGTTTCGAGCCAATTTTGAAAGGTTAATATCGTGGGTGGAACGTCTTGCATACCTTTGGAATACGTGATGCATCCCATAGATGGTTGTAGCACCTTGTGTATGGAACTCACGAAGGGACTTGAAAAGCTGTACAACCCGAATGGAATCAAACTATAGTTTATCTTTAAGACTGTCTTCCATTCGCCTTCTCTTCGCATTTGCACTTAATGGTAGCCACTTTTCAGTTCTATCTAGATGAACAATTTGGCTCCATTCAATTTCTCAAAAAGATCTTTCAACCTCAGCATAGGAAGTTTATTCCCTACGATGAAGTTGTCGACCTTACGGCTTTTGACATACGTGTGTCAAGACTCATTTTCTTTTGCCTTCATCAAGCTCATCTCCTTGGCCGGATTGTGTGCATATGCTTGAGGGTTGGGTAATGAACTTCTTGGAAATAAACCAAGAGAGTGTTCACTACTCATCATCGAGGATGGTCTGGTTGTAAACTCATCCGCACATGCAACTTCCAAAGGCTCCTTTGAGTCGGCACCTATAGAACTCCCCTTATTAAGCTCCTTATCTATCTCTCGCGCATCAAGTAAGGGGGTCTCATGTTCTTCCTTGGCCTATGATTCCTCCAAGGGCTTCCCATTAGCTTCATTCGTCACCACTCAGGGTTTAGGACATTCTTGTGCAAAGTGTCCCAATCCTCGACATTGGAAACACCTTCTTCTCCTTTTGTCTATCCCCGTTGTCACCTCTGCCTTCTTCTACGTATCTCCTTCTACAACTCCTTGGTAATAATGGATTAGTAAAAGAAGTAGTCCTCTCTTCTACCTTTTGATATTTCTCTTCAACTTCATGACCTTACAAGGGGTCGATAAAAATGGTGCTGACCATTTTTTTTTAAATTGGAGGGCTCTATGTAAGACTTTAGGGCAACTCTCCTTTGTGGTTTCTCAACCACGCCTCTAAAGGTGCGAAATGATGCCACTTCAACCTTTTCTTGATGACGTGTGGCAAGCTTGAAGCGTAAACTTTATTCATACTCTCTCGGCAAAAATTTCCTCTTTATGTGCTTCTTTAATTTTCTCCAAGAGTCAATCTTGTCTATGCCACTTCTTTTTCAATTTGTTTTTAGATTTTTGTACCAATCGGAAGCAAATGACTTAAGCCTCGATTTGGCAACTTTGAAGCACTCATGATCGTCATATTACCGGTACTTGAAAAATCCCTCAATAGTGTTTAATCATTTAAGGAACTCTTTTGGGTTCAAATCTCCATCGAAAGTTGGGAGATCAACATCTATTTTTAAGATTGGCACATGTTCGGCAAAAAGGTCACTAACGAGTTTCCGAAGTTCTACTTTGTTCGTAAGTGATATTTTTGGGTTGGCCATCGCGTCAAGGCGTGGGACGGGAGCGCCTTGCTCTGATACCAATCTTATGTAAGTACGGAGGGCTTTGAGTTGGTAAGTGGGGCTGAGTTTGGCAAGGAACAAATTGACGCGAAAATGGATGTGAAATAGGGGTTCTCGGGTTAGGTGTTATTGTCGGGTAGGTGGTGTTTTGGGACTGTTTCGGGTAGTTGTGTTTGGAATCGATTCAAGGCTTTTTGTGGAGTTGTTATGAGTGGTTTGAGGGTAAGGAGGATGTTCGGGACTTGGTTGTTCGGTGGTGGTAAGGTCACGGAAATGAATAAAAATAGTATGGTTCCGGCAAGGTCAGATTAGTGAATTGTTTCGTGTTATTGGCTTGGATCGGTTGTGTGTGTGTAGTTTTGGGTAGTGGATTTTATAGTGGGTATTTGGGACGTATTTTATAGTGTGGTGGTGGAAGGATTGAAGTGGTTTGGATGAGGAATGAACACGGAAAGCGAGTTGCAATCCGAGCACACACCAAATGTTGATTGGTACAGTTTTCGCATAGTGTTTGGTTGTTGTGGTTGTAGTGAAGTGCGGTCGATGAGCTCAAGGATAGACACACGGGGGATTTACTTCCCGAGTCGACACCAAGGAGATGGTGACCAATTACTTGAGGTCAATACCGGCATTGCTAAGTACAAACCCGTGAACTAGCCAAGTGAGGGTGATCATAAGCCCTTTTAGTAACCCGAAGCTTAGGCTAGGTTGGTCCACACAGTTCCAATGTTCACTTACCACTAAGGGAGTTCCTCGAGCTTGGGTATTGATTAGATCACACAGTCCTAATCAAGACTTACACTAAATAAAACCTTAGTTTGGGTTCAACGAAGTCACACAGTCTTAGTTAAACTTGCACCAATGGGTTTGGCTCACACAAGAACCAAAGGTCCTCCCGGAGAACCAACTTAGAATATCAATCCCAGATTGAAAGACTTAGCAAAGATGAGTAAACACTCAAGTTTTATATTCAAACAACTCTGCCCTTTTACAAAGGCCTAAGGCCTCTATTTATAGTACAAAATACACTATTCTAGAAAGCAAATGAAAAGGCACAAACTAACACCTAGTGTGAACGTATTTGGATTGACTTGGTGACTAAGGGAGTTCGGCCACCTCTTCCTCTTCTCTAGGCAAAGATTGAGGTCTCCCATGTAACCATATTCATGAATTTTATAGCCCATAAATTCTTCCAACAACCTCATCTTCTTGAAATGTGTTGGAAGCTTCTATTCTTGGTATTTGTTTTGATCCTCATTTCGGCCAACTCAACTCCCCTTGGACGACTTGAAGTCTTCAATATAGCTAACTTCATAAACTTGTTAATTCATGGAGTCTCTCCTTGAATTCTCCATCTTCTAGATGTCCCTTTTTCTTGCCATCTTGTCCTCCAACTCACGGCTTAGTCATCCATTTGGAAGAGTTTTTGGTCTAGTCACCTTATTGGAAGCCTCTCGGCCTTGTCACCATTTAATGGCTTATTAATTGTGTCCTAAGGTAGTTATTACGTGGCATACTATGTCCTAAGCTAATAGCTAAGCTAGTAAGTAAAAGATAAGCTAAAAGAAAAACATGGTCTCGGCCAAGACCAACAAGAAGGCCGAAAATACAATGTCTTCTTGAATCTTCATGTAATAATTCTAACGCCATTCCATTTTCCATGACATGTTAGGCATATAAGTGTGGGACGACGTGCCATTATTGGCACTCTTTGTAAAGCTTTTCACGGCTTTGGTTGAGAGTTTAAGTCCGCGGGCGGATTTACATCACAGTTTGGACAAGGATTGGGTACGAAATTGATAAACAAATTCGTGTGCGGGTAAGGTAATATAGGCCAAGAAGACGTTCAATGTGTTTGTAACAAGTAACCAGATAGAACATTGGTTTGGTATAGTTAGATCACAAAAGATCAAATTAAACTTACACCTAGGGTTTGGACCACAAAAGGACCAAGGATTGGACCACAAAAGGATCAAAGGTTGGACCACAAAAGGACCGGGGATTGGACCATAAAAGGACCAAGGTTTGGACCAAAAAGGACCAACAAAGATAACACAAAAGTTCTATAACTTGGCAAAGTTTGAGAAAACTCAAATATATTTCATAAAAATTCCCCTTACATCAATTACATCTCCTATGTATATTAGTTCTAGACCTTCTAGAAGAAGAAACAAGAAAGACACAAACATGTATCTTGGCCGAATGGGGGAGATGGTCAACCAACCCTTCATGATCTCTAGGCCACTCTTTTGTGTTATTTATGTATCTCGGCCGAATGGGAGAGATGCTCGACCAACCCTTCATGTTCTCTAGGCCAACCTTTTGTGTCATCCATTTGGATAAGTGCATGAACTAGCTAGTTCATGAATTACCTCCTTGGGAGACGTTGGAAGATTCTTTTTCTAGATGGTTCTCGACTTAGTCAACCTATTTTATTACAAGGCCTAGTAATTAAGCTAAAAGGGAAACTAGTAATTAAGCTAGAAATTAAAAAGCAAGCTAAAAGATGGTCTAGGCCAAGACCTATATAAAAGTCGAAAATTAATGGCACTTCTTGAATCTTCAAGTCTTTTATTCAACTCCATTACACATTAGGCTTATCACCATAGGACGATTGGAAATCTTCGGCACTCCTAGAAAATCATTTGGTGGCTCATGTTGGACACTTAAGCTCATGGCCTTCTTTACATCACTTCGCAATAAATCCGAATGACATTGAAGTATTCCTACATCAAGCACACCTCAAGTAAAAACATCCTTGATATGTCGAACCTTCTCAAGTATTAAACTTTACATACCAATGCCCATAAATCTCATCCAAAAACTAGATGCAACACCCGATAATCCTTCGAATACCTCCACACTTATCCAGCGCAAGAGTTATTCATATTGGTCTATCACTGGCTCCCATTAGCCTATGACGAGTCTAACATACCAATGTATATACAACTTTCACACTCACTTAATACTAAACAATTGTGAAATACTCACAAATCAACAATCTCTTGGTTTTAATATTCCCATATCATCTCTAAGGCCGTACAAGAGCCATTACTAAATAACTATGAGTATGAACATAAGTACAATGTCTGAACATAAGTACAATGTCTGAAAAATAGAATACTATCTCGGAATAACAAATAAGACAAGTAGATAAAGAGAGACATCTGGGCTACGGATCCATCCATGTGCTCACCCTAGATGCTCATCAGCAAAGCCTCGAGAATCAATCATGGGGAGAGGAAGTGGACCCGATCACGTACTCTACACTCATAAAAGAATGCAGTAAGGTAGTATCGGTACAAATACTATGTACCGGTAAGTATCATAGGCCAGATACAGTTAGATAACATATATAAAGTAAGAGACTGAAAGATAGGCATGCTCGCAATCATATATTAACACTAAAAAGTCCAAGAATAGCATCACAACTACAAATATCAATTCTCAATCCAATAAGTATGATTATGTGAATCTGAATGCATATGCAATACAATGATACACACATGTTCCTGGCGGAATACCTTCACGCCTTAATACTCATGACCCATGTAGGACCAGTGAAGTCCATGTAACTGTTGCGGCATACAGCCCGATCCAATATAAGTATATGTTGCAGAATGTGCAATCCGGTCCAATATATATATATATTACGACCTGCAACCCAATCTATATGTATGATCATAAATATATGAATGATATTAATGCCAATGAGAATATATCAACACCAATGGAAATATATGAAGTCAATCGTGCCACACATGGACACATAACATCATGTTAAGAATGAATCAATCATTCCTCTATTCACGATAAAGTCTAGAATCATACACGTTTCGATGAGCCACTAGATCAAATAAGGCAACAAACCACAATCAAGCAATAATACCAACCTAAGTATTCCATCCCAACTTCATACCAGAAAGCGTAACATGTTTTCTCCAACAATCACCAACTCTACATATGTTTTGCTAACCGAAGTCTAACATAAGATAAGTCGTAACCTACCTGATAGCCGAGTGGGAGCCAAGAACAATCACACATTTGTCTTGCCTTTTAGGAGAGCCTCTAAGTACTCAAAGTCTATCAATAAATGAATTCTAAATTAGAAATAAGAAAGAAAAATACCCATATTACTATCATATCCTGTCAATCAAAACTAACTATGAAAAAGAGGGAAATGGGCCCACAAGGGTAATACGGGTAATTCGATTAGTAATCCAATGTTCTAGAAGTGGAATTCTACTATTCGATTTCTAAATTAACTCAAAAATAGGTCAATTCCATTATTCAAGTCAAAACCCCCAATTTGGTATAAACCATAACTTTCAAGCTTTCAATTCATCAACCTAAATGGAAGATTCAAGAGTATTAGTTAATAAATCATCAAATCCATACTTAGGTTAGTCAAATCCACCAATAATTCTCATTTAAAAAAGCTAAATCTCAAATAGTAAAGTAGATCAAAACCCAGTTTCCTTCTTAAGTTCTATAGGATTTCTAGCATGGATTCAAGTTTAGGAAAGGTAAAGGACTGAATTCTAGGTTAGGGAACTTACCCACAAGAAAAAACAGCCAAAAACTCCTTCAATTCGCCTCAAAGATGCTTAAGAATGATAAATGAAGTAATAGGAAATGAAGGCTTTTAACTAGGGCATTAAATAGGATCTGGTCTCTGGTGTCCGCTACAGTGAGCCCGCGCCTGCGACCCACTGCTCGCTACAATGATTCTTCCACAGTGGATTCTCGTCCGTTATAGCGACTCAACAAAACTCGCCACAGCAGATCGGCCATGATGTGGCGGGTCCACTACAGTGTTCTGATGCCTCTACGGCGGACACCAGACACCAGCAAAACTGTTGGTTTTCACAAACACAACCCCAAAATCTGACAATCAACCGAGACCTCCCAGACATGCATTCACACATAAAAATACGCTATGGACTCACTCGTGACCTCGGAATTTCCAATGAAGGTCTATTTGACCGGTCAGTCCACAATGGCCCAAGACCAACTTTCCAACCAATAACTCAAAATGCTCCCGAGTGCCTCGGGAATCAAACTGAATATCCCACCAAGTCACAATCAACCATTTGAACCTCTCGGAATCGACAAATTTTCGGAAAAGGTCCATTTACCCAAAAGTCATCTATTGATCAAACGTTTCTCACTTTAAGATTTTATTTCACAAATGTCATAGAAAATCTCGCCTGATCACCTCGAAAACTGAACCAACGACACGACTAAGTCATAAATCATGTTCCAGAGCTAATGAAATTGATAAAACTTTGAAAAGGACGCATTTTCCCCCGATGTTGACTTTGGTCAAACTTCTTCATTTTCTTAACTTAAGAATTTTCAAAACATCCTTTTCATTATCCAAAAGTCCTCCAAAAGTCTTGGAATTCGCTCCACCCATCCCCGCAAGTCGAATATACTCTAAGGATGCCAGGGGAAAGGTCAACCGGGGTAAAAGGGTAAAAGGCCTAAACGACCAATCGAGTCGTTACATTGAATAAAATTTATTTGAATAATGATTTATTTTTCTATTATAAGTGGAAATATTTTTATTCGATTTACAAAAAGGAATGAAATGATTCAAGTTCAAGCAAGAGGAAGAGAAAATAATAAAGAGCTACAGGTTAATCTCAAGAAAATATGAACAATAGTTGGTATGTTGGTAATTGAAATCCTACTCGAAAAATAATGTTTTTTTATCTAATGCGAATTTATAAAGATAACTACAAAATGAGGGGGGGAAAGTGAAGAAGGGATGACATTAGTAAAGAGAAAACAATACCACTAATTAAAGTATTGTGCAAATTGCCAATGCTAATCGCCGACCTTTACCCACCAGCAATGGCTTTTTATTACTACATATTTACATGATTAAAACAAATCCTGCATACAATATCACATGTATAGCTTTTTAAAAAATTAATAAAATACAAACTCATATGTATTAATTTATACAACCATCAGAAAAGAAAATGAAAATCCTCAATGGAAAATGATGCATCTACACATATCACAAAATATTTTACTATTGTCATCAAATCATACAATGGAAAACAAAAAGACGAAAAGGGAAAAAGGGACAGAAACAAAAGAATGATATTGCAATAGATAAATTAAGCTTTAAGGTCAAAAGACTATGAAGGGAAAAAATAAAAGAAAAGAAGTAGAATGGTATCACAAACAATACTTTATAAGTTTAGAGGTGTAGGTTTTAAGAATTTTTCAGATTTACTTTATCATTTTATTTATTCAAAAAGGTAAAGTACTGTTAATCAATAATGAAATTAATAAACTACTCTTAATCTTTTTTTAAAATAATAATTTACATGATTTTGTTCTTGTACGTTGATTTGTATGTTGCAAATAGTGAGCAAATATGGCAAATTAAAACAACAATTTTTTCTCGAAAAGGGGAATTTTTCACTTAGGCAATGATCTCATAGATTGCTTAGTTGAAGTTGCCCAAATTTTTTTTATGTTTGACTATAATTTAGAAAATAAAAAAAAGAATTAGAAATTACTTACATGCACTGTATATGTGCAGTGAGCAAGTAGTTGGTATCTTTTGAACTTCAATAGCTGCCAGAAGTCCAATATTTGGCGAAAATTGCATTGATCTTATACTTAGTGCACCAACTTATGGATAAATGCTTCATTAATACATTACGTTGATATACATAGGGAGCTCAAAAGGTTTAACGTTGAGAAATGAAAAGATTTTGGATATGACCTCATAATAATAGGTTCTTAAGTAATTCAAGACAAACGTTATAACTTATTCAAAGGTGCACTTAATGTATTATTTATTATAATGTATATTTACTTATTTGTCCAAAAATATTACTAACATTAGTGTTTAATAGAAAGGAAATAATGTTGTTCAATTTTATAAAAATATTTTGGTATTTCAACTTCCAACTTGTGGTCTTCCCACTTTTAATATAGTACTAGCCTATTTCCCGTTGAGCATTAGTCCCAAAATAATAGAGTATAAAATTTGTATCGCTAATTGTAAATTTTAATTGTGTTTACCCAAAAAAATATATAGTTGAATTTGTTACGTGGATTAAAGGATACATGGATTGATTTTCTTTAGAAAATGTAAATAACAAGAGATAAATAATGAAATCAAGTGATAAAGAAATAATGGTATGATAAATTGAGCCTGATCCGTCTGAACTCGGAGTATTCTCATAATGAGAATGACTTTGGTTGAAAAAGTCAGCCTTCGAGAACACTTCGAATCCGGAGCAAAAGAATATAAAGAACAAAGTGAGTATGTTGTCTTGCTATATCCTTTCTAATGCCTTACAATAAGATGAGAACATCTACTTATACTAGGGCGATGGGGTACATGATCCACAACCTATTTCCTTTTAATTACTAATATTAATGTTGCAATAAAATGTAATAAAAGATAATAAAGTCTAATAAAAGCTAATAAAGGCTGGAGGAATTTCGGGGATAACAGTCATATTCTTGAGTTAACTCTTATCCGGCCACAAGTTTATGTCCGGTGTAATGGTCACATGTTTGTATCCGGTGTTCTGGCTACAAGTTTGCATCCGGTGTCATCATGGTTGAGTCACCTCTGAATGGCCATTCCTGACACGTGTGGCTTCCTAACTCGTTCAGCTCTTGAGGTCGATTTTTAACGTATATAGATAGTCCCCCCACTTTTCGATTACCCCCTGTGATGTGACCAAAAAGTGAAATATTTAATCCTTTCTACTCAAAAATCGTGTAATCATCATTGCCTCTGCCTCATTAAAAACCTTACTGGAAAAATCCAATTGGGACAAAAAATGGGTGAAGGAAAAAAGAGTGCATGACTTAAGGATTTTGGATGACAAAAAATCCAATCGGGACAAAAAGGGTAAAACTTGATCTAAGATTTTTTAGTGTTCATCCGGAACTTTTAATCTTTGAGTTTCGACTCTTGTGTTTTTTGTTGTACCCGAAACTTATAGTCTTTAAGTGTTTACTCTTGGATTTTTAGGTATACCCGGAATTTTTAGAACCTCATAGTCTCGTAGACCAGAGATATTAATGACTAGAAAAATTTTACTTCTGATTTAGGGTAAAGTCGGGAAACTTAATGCATCTGATTAACTTTACGGTCGGAAAATAAAGCACCCGACTTTTAGCCATTTGACTCAGTGGTTTTATAAGAAAAGGCCCTTATTTTTATGGTGCTTATGAAGAGGATGTATCTTGTTCATCTGGGCACAATTGTTTGGATTCGTAATCCTTATTTTCTTTTAAGTGTGAGCAAATTCAAGAATGATTTAATTCATTCGGGCATATGCGAGGATGTTTAAAAGGTGCAAGTTTTGCTTCATTCATTCATCGCACATACACAAGTGCTTACAACATTGCATATAAGATAGTTTAGAGGAAATTAACAAAAGTACATTGCAAGAATTATGACCGAGCTGACATCTATTGGGTCTAGCCGGTTCCTAATTATGTTTCCTTCTATTTTTTTCTCGGGATTAATCTGGCAGTCCTAATCTTTTTTTCTTTACTTCGGAGCCAGTTCAGGCTATCTCCGATATTTCTTCTTGAGTATGAAGTATGAGGATTCGGACATGGTGCCTTCGGGCATAATGCCTTCCTTTAACTCTGTTCTAGAGCCATCTTCAAATGCTTCTGGTACTTATTGTTAAAGTTTCCACTATTTTGATGCAACAGTCCCCAGTGTTCGTGGACATTACTGTTCTTCATGTAAATTACTTTCAGGTGATTCACTCCAGAAAAGCTCCTGCCTCCTGTTAGTCTGTGATTCTGATGGGTATGGTTCAAACCGGTGTCTAGAATGCCTCCGATCAAAGTTTTGTTGATCTTGATTCCGAGTCGTAGAAGACGTCGACACAATCATCTGATCATCTTCCATGTGAATCTTTAATTCGTACTTGTTATGAACATCAACGCATGTTGTGAAAAATTCTAGCAGGTTCTCCTTGAGTTTAAATGAGGCACTAGAGCTCCTATGATTTAATCCTTTAGTGAAAGCTTCCGCTACCCCTTCATCCGGTATCGGAGAAAGAAGCATCCGTTCCTTTTGAAACCTTGTCACGAACTTACGCAGCAACTCTATCCTTCTGAGCAATTTTGAATATATCCATTTTTCTTGCTTGGATCTTCTATGCTCCGACATATGCCTTTATAAAAGCATCTGCAAGCATTTCAAACGAGTTAATAGAATGTTCATGTAACATAGAATATCATGCCATTGCTCCCTTGGACATTGTTTCATCAAAATTCTTCAACAACATTGATTTGATCTCATCTAGGTGTATGTCATTGCTCAGTGTGAATTCGGAGGAATTTCGTAATGAGGATGACTCCGGTTGAACACTCAGCCTTTGAGAACACTTCGAATCTGGAGCAAAAGAATATAAAGAACAAAGTGAGTATGTTGTCCGGCTATTTCCTTTATGAAGATGAGAACATCTACTTATAATAGGGCTATGGGGTGCATGATCCACAAATCATGCCCTCTTAATTACCAATTTTAGTGTTGCAATAAAAGGTAATAAAAGATAATAAAGGTTGAAGGAATTTCGGAAATAACGGTCATATTCTTGAGTTGACTTTTATCCGGCCACAAGTTTGTCTGGTGTCATGGTCACATGTTTGTATCCGGTGTTCTGGCTATAAGTTTGCATCCGGTGTCATCATGGTCTAGTCACCTTCGACTGGCCATTCCTGACACGTGTCACTTCGTAACTCGTCCAACTCTTGAGGTCGATTTTTACCGTATACAAATTGGTACACATGTTTTCGAACTTTTTTTGAGCTATAAAGTAAACATCAAACATACAGAAAATGTAATAAACTTGTAGCCTGAAGCTAGAAAATATTTTAAACTTGATGTTCATACATCCTCGAAAATATATAAATATATATACATATAGTAAATACTATAGATTATGATGTTTATACATCAGCCCAACCAATGACTATTCATGATTCCATAATTGAATCAATTCCATACCGGTTCTTAGAAGAATGTTATGGTAAAACTTCGTTTGAAACGATGTGGTAGAAAGCAACGTGCGACTTGAAGGACACGATCCGTTGTGGATTTATACATCCACCATTTTATACCTTGTAAAAATTAACATTTCATGCCTGAAAAATAAAAATGAAACTAATTTACACATACTTTTAATCCTATTATGATCGACCCAACTTACCTTGTCATAACTCAGAAGTCATATGAATCTTTCTTCGACTCAAACACATGAATATTACACAGAAATAATAAAATATATATTGTAGTTCTATTATTATGTATTATTTCATTTGTCTTAGTAGTAGTATTTCGGTATTATTCTTATCTGTGTATTATTCTATTTTTTTCTTTATTTGGATATTTTGATGTCTTATTTTCTTGTCTCTTACATTGATTACGTTCTTTTTCTTTATTTGGATATTTTGATGTCTTATTTTCTTGTCTCTTACATTGATTACGTTCTTTCTAAGCCAAGGACCTATCGGAAACAACCTCTCTTCCCCACAAAGGTAGAGATAAGGTCTGCGTACATCCTACCCTCCTCAGACCCTACTTTGTGGGATTACACTGGATATGTTGTTGTTGCTGTATATTGTAGTTCTAATTGGTAAAATAATTTCTCGGTGAAAGGATAAACTTAACCGTAAATTTAATAGTGCAAGTCATTTAAATGAATAAGAGGTTAGAAACCAAAAGCATCTAGAATTTAAATTTAATAATACAAATAATGCTTACCTATTTTTCGTGCATATATGGCTAATGTTTAGCAGTTATGTTTGTTATGACATTAACTCATGACAAGTTCACTTCGGCTTTCTTCGGGATCTATGGCAATCCGAAATTCGGGAGAGGTACCACATGTAGCATTTTAAATTTTACCTGGTGATTGGTGAACAATGTTTAGACAAATTCGAAGGTTTATCAAAGATCAGGCATAAGCACAAAAGAGCACGGAAATAATATAGCAATAGTAACTTTCAAAAAAACTAAAGAAGAGCAGTCATAGTGATTAATGCGTTTCCGTTTGGTGTTGGCTTTTGTATTTTTATAAAATGGTAGTCTGGAGGAATAGTCCTCTTAGTATGGGAAGTGAACTTGTTCCTCTTTTAAAAGTGGCAACTTGAGATGGGAAGGGGTGTTAATTCTGAAACTGACGTTGTAAATTGAGGTCTAGCAGAGGGTTTACTCAAGTACTTTAATGCTTTCTAATAGAAATGAACTGTTGGGTTTCTACAATTATAACTGTTGCGAACGTTTTGTCCCGCTGGTTTTTTGCTTTGTCTACAATTTTCAAGGTCTACAATTTTCCACATTCTATTTGAAAGAAATAATTCCTTGATTATTCTTATTAATGAAAAGATATTTATATACAATATACAATTCCTAATTATGAAAATTTTTATTCCTATTATAACAACAAATGAAAAGTCCTATTCATATTATAACAAAAAATCATAATTACACTTGTACAAGAATTCTTCAACTATAGTAAGTTTACACTAAAACTTGAACTCGGATACACGTGTATACTCCTTCAGTCATACCCCCGCAGTCATAGCGGGCGGTTGTCGTACGCTGAGACTGTCCTTAAAATCTTCAAATAGAACCGAGGGAAGACCCTTAGTAAAGATGTCAGCAATTTGGTACCTGGAAGAGACATGCAAGATGCGTACTTGTCCACGAGCTACCTTTTCTCGAACAAAGTGAATATCCATCTCAATATGCTTAGTGTGCTGATGTTGGAACGGATTTTCATAAAGATAGACTGCACTAACATTATCACAGTACACCAAGGTAGCTTTCTGAATAGGAAAGTAAAGTTCTAATAGAAGATTACGCAGCCAACATGATTCAGACACCATATTGGCTACCCCTCGATACTCGGCCTCTACACTGGATTGCGATAATGTAGCCTGCCGTTTTGAAGACCAAGAGACCAAGTTATCACCCAGAAACATACAATAACCAGAGGTCGAGCGTCTAGTATCAGGACAGTCACCCCAATCAGCATATGTATAAGACACGATTGTAGAAACAGCGGACGGATATAAATGCAATCCATAATCAAGTGTGCCATGTATGTATCGTATAATGCGTTTGAGCGCATGCATGTGCTCAATCTGTGGATCATGCATAAACAAACACACCTACTGCACTGCATAAGTAATATCAGGTCTCGTGAAAGTCAGTTACTGAAGTACTCCTGCAAGACTGCGAGAGTGGGTAGGATCCTCGTATGGGGTGCCAGACGTAGCATTTAGCTTCGGTTTGGTATCCACCGGAGTAGAAGTAGACTTACAATATGACATGCCAGCTCTCTTAATAATCTCTGCCACATACTTTTTTTGAAATAAAAATAGACCATATGCATGACGAGTGACTGCTATGCCCAAAAAATAGCTTAAGGGCCCCAAGTCTTTCATAACAAATTTTGAACTGAGAAAGGACATGATAGACTTGCGTAGAATATCCGATGAGGCAGTCAATATAATATCATCAACATATAACAGAGTGTATGCCAGAGAAGTACCACGCCGATAGATGAACAGTGAATGATCAGACCTGCTGTGAGAAAACCCAATAGTAGACACATAATCTGCAAACATTTTATACCAAGCCCGTGGGGCCTGCTTAAGCCCATACAAGGACTTTTCAATAAACAGACATGATGAGGATAATTGGGGTCCCTAAAACCCAAGGGTTGATGCATGTAAACTGTCTCCTTAAGAACACCGTGTAAGAAAGCATTTTCACATCCAGCTGGTGAATTGGCCATGCCTTCGAGAGAGCTAGACTGAGCACAGTGTGAATGGTTGCTGGTTTGACCACCGGATTAAATGTTTCTCCACAATCCATGCCAACATGTTGTGTTTTACCATCCCTTACAAGACGGGCCTTATGCCTCTCAAAATAACCGTCAGAATTTTCTTTATGAGTAAAAATCCACATAGACTGAATAATATTAACACCAGATGGATGGGGCACCAACTCCCACATCTTATTTTCAATAAGAGCATTATATTTGTCATACATGGCCAATTTCCAATTCGGGTCATGAAGGGCAGACACTGGGTTACGTGGTAGGGGAGATTTAGTGACATTAGAATTAAGATTAAAATGTCATTTTGGTTTAATAATACCCCTTTAGCTACGAGTAACATGCTCTTGACGTGAGGTAGAATTGGATGAGAGTTGGGCGTTTCTCGGGTTGGCAGTGGACTGGCCAGCAGACCCACTGCCTGTTGGCCTAACAACTGGGTGAGCAGTAGATATCAGATCGAAATGAGTAGTGGGGCGTGTCGCTGGAACAATACCATTATCGGTACTGGGCCGAGAAACTAGACTGGGCCGAGACTCTGGATCGGCAATTTATGGGCCGGTAGGCAGTGGGCCTACTGGCGGATTCAGTCACGGTACATCTCGGACAATTGGTGGATAATATACTGTGAGATCTCATCATCCAAAAAAAGTTTGTGAACTAGACACGGAACTACACAATTTAGTAAATAGAAATTGGGTTTCATCAAAGATAACATGGCGACTAATAATGATTTGTTAGAGGATAAATTAAAATATTTGTAACCATGATGATTAGATGGATAACCCAAAAACACACAAGCGGTAGAACGAGCTTGAAGTTTGTTAATTGTAGTAGACGAAAAAAGTAGCTGGCATAAACACCAAAACATCCTAAGATGAGAATACGAAGGATCTTTATTGTAAAGAATTTTAAGTGGGGATTGATATACTAAGCCTTTATGAGGGAGGATGTTAAGTAGATATGTAGCCATTTATAATGCATGATGCCAAAAAGAATGTGGTAATGAAGCATGGGCGAGCAAGGTACGGACAATATTATTTATGGAACGAATTTTTCTCTCAGCCTTTTCATTTTGTGAAGACGTATGTGGACAAGAAAACCGAAAATATATGTCATTAGTGTCACAAAACTCTCAAAACGGCCCATTATCATATTCCCTCCCAATATCACATTGAATATTTTTTAAATTTTCCGTTCGAATTGGGTACGGATGAATGCTCTGAATTTTAAGAAATATGGAAAAAACCTAAGATTTTTTGGTTAAAGGAAAGGTCCACAAAAAATTAGAAAAATCATCCAAAAATAAGACATAATAATGATGGCCCAAAGAACTTAAAATGGAAGATGTCCATAAATCACTATGAATAATGTCAAAAGGCATCAAAGTACTAGAAGTAGAGGCTACAAATGGTAATCTAACATGTTTTCCTAATGGACAAGAAGGACAAAGTGGAGTACTATGCGTACCCTTACAAGTAATAAAATTATTTTTATGCAGAGAAGAACTAATAAATGACCTCAGATGTCCCAAACGTGCATGCCACAAGAAAGGAGCAAGAGCGGAAAAGGTAGAAGGTGTGGCTTGACTCGTGAAAATGGTGGTGAGTGGATATAGCTCCCCTCCCCCCTAATATTGCATCTCATTAGAAGTATCCCCGTCATGAAATCCTTCACAGAAAAAATCCAAAAGGATCAAAATTAATAGAAACTCAATTATCAGTGGTGAATTTTCGAATAGACACCAAATTTTTAATTAAGTTAGAGGCTTGAAGAACATTTTTTAAGACAAGAGATGGATGTGGGGGCGACAAACTCGTATGACCATAACCGCGAATTGGAATTGAGTTGCCATTACCAATAATAATGCCACGATTTTTGCTCAAATTAAAATAAGAAGAGAGATTATCTTGTGCGGACGTCATATGAGAAGTGGCTCCGGTGTCCATGTACCAATTCGAGTCTGGGGATGTAATCTGAGTGTATGCATTGCGGCGTCAATATCCGTAGGTGTCGGGACTGGAGCCGGGCCCGCAACAGTGAAGGCGTGCTGAGTCCGAGGCCCAAGCAGGCCCGACCTGCTGCCCCGGGCCAGCACTGTATCGTGATGCACTGTTCGGGAAACTGGGCCCGGAAGCCGACTGCAATTGGGCCCAGTTTTCAGGATATAGAGTTGGTGGATAATAAGGGCTATTGGGCCAATGGCCACTGGCCCAGCCCCACGGCCAAGAGGCCCAAGGCTGCAGCCAGTTGGCCTGCAGTCCACTATTTCGAGCCTCACTGCTGCCGTCGCGACTGTTCTGGCCACCACCACTGTCGATGTTACCACCGTGACTACCACCGCGGTTCTTGCCATTATTTTTACGATTTTGACTCCTTTTTTTGCCACCGTTGGTACGGTTTTGGCCCGAATTTTCGGAGAATGTGTGAGGGTTGTCTAAGGTGACAATCATCATGACAGAATTTACGCCAATAGCCGCCTTCTTAGCCAAACCGGCTTCTTCTAACTGAGCATGGAACGGGCCTGATAAAATGGCGGGAGAGGATTACTTTGACGAAGCAGTGCCCTAACTCCATTATAGTCCTCAGATAGGCCTGAAACCATATGAAGAACAAGATGATCATTGATAACGGGTGCACCAACATTTCGGAGTTGATCCGCCAATTTCTTCAGTCTTTTACAATAGGCTGAGACGTTCGAAAAATCTTCCATGTTGACGTGGGAAAATTCCTACTCAAGGTGACAGCACGTGAATTTTGTTATCTTGGAATATATCACGTACCCTATTCTAAGTTTCTATCGCCGCAGCATCGGGTTCAATAATCATCTGCAAAAGGTCTATAAAGATAGTGGAATAAATCCACTGGAGAACGGTAGCATCAAGGGTCGCCCATAATGTAAGATCATCCTCGGGGGTAGGCACATTCTCCTTGACAGTGACCGAGGGGATGATGTGATAGAGGACTTGATGCGAGCGTGCGTGAACTTTGAATAATTCCGCCCACGTCGTGTATTGGACGTTTTCCATCTCAAGAACAATAGGGATGTGATTCTTGATGTTGGAGAATGTAAGGGCAGGATAAAACATGTTTTTTGATGTAGACATAACGAAAGAACAATAGGTGAATTAGGGAGTTGGAAGAAAATTTGGGAAGAGAGGAAGAAATTGCACGGAAACCGATGATGAATCACGAAATCCGAGACGGGAGAAAAGGGCAGCGGAAGAGTTTTTGTGAGAAGGTATTTTAGCCCAAGACTTCTGATACCATGAAAGAAATAATCTCTTGATTATTCTCATTAATGAAGAGGTATTTATATACAATATACAATCCCTAATTATGGAAAATCATATTCCTACTATAACAATAAATGGAAAGTCATATTCCTATTATAAAAATAAATCATAATTACACTTGTACAAGAATTGTTCAACTATGGTAAGTTTACACTAAAACTTGAACTCGGATACATGTGTATATCACGTGTATACTCCTTCTGTCACTATTTGTATAATGTAAATGAAATCCTACTCGTTTCTTTCTTTATGCAATATTTACTACTCCTTTCGTCCCAATTGATGTGACATCATTTGACTTGACACAGAGTTTAAGAAAGAAATGAAGACTTTTGAAATGTGTGATCCAAAACAAGTCTTATATAAATGTGTGACTGTAAATCATCTCATAAAATTAAATTATTTCCAAATATAGAAATGTGACATTATTTTTAGGACAGACCAAAAATGAAATGGTGCCACATAAATTGGGACAGACGGATTATATAAATGAAGAATGACCATTAGATAGCTGATGAAGTTGATTACATCAAAACATTTTTCCCCAAATGTTTAAATGCTCCTTAGAGAATAATGAATTGGTTAATACATGATTGACCTCCGATTTAATAGTTTCATTTATCATTTAATTTTTTCAAAGGCAACTTTACTATTTTGTACAAAATCATTATAGGAATAGTGTTAGATTAGGGGTAATAATGTCGTTTAACTTTTGATGTACATTTTGGTAATTCAACTTTCACTTAGTAGCTTTCCACTTCTAGAATAATATAGATGGATGATTATGATATATCCGAAAGAAAACTCTTAAGTAGTTGATGTGAAAACATATCCAAAGAAGGATTAGGTGGTAAAATTTTACTTGCTATCCAGTTTTCCTTTACTTCGTTGGTAACACTGAGGGAGTCATTAACACACTGAAATAGAAAAATCAAAGGTAAATAACTGAAACACTTTAAATGAAAATGATAATGGGGAAAAAATATTTAAGAGGGGGGGGGGGGGGGGGGGACAATGGACAGAGTAAAGAATTAGTATAGGAAGAAGTTGTTGTGTTTCGTAAGGCGCATTTTGTTTGGTTGCGAAGAATTTTGATTTTGCATTCACGTCGAAAATTAGAGGAAAATATTAAAATTACAGAAAAAGATAAATGCAATTCCTGATTAATAAGGTGTGCCCCATCACCGAGCTAATATCTCAATTATATATAGATAGATATACTATAGTAATCTCAACAATTCTCCATAACCTTGGAAGAAATTTGCATAAAACAACAAATAGCCTTGAGGAGATTACAGGTCAATTTTTTTCGACAGCATATTATGGTTTATGAATTGAACAACAGTCTTCAGAACAATAGAATAGTCACATGTTAGAATGAAGTTCCAAATTTTATCTTACAGGTAAGAATACTATGTTGGAAATTTGCCTTTGGCGGGGAGGTGCGTCCACTCATATTTAATGAATTAAACACTAGTGTTCCGCATGTTGGAGGCTTTGTCTCTTCACACATGCATAATCTACTAAGTGAGTAGATGATCGTAGGGCCAAGAATCGTCAAATTTCGTTGAGAAATGAAAGAGATATTGATCCACGAAGTAAGGTGTTTGAGGCATAGAAATATGGTGTGGGACAAATCTACCACATCGGTGGGAAAAGGAAGAATTGCTCTCTTTATAAGTCTCTAAAGTGGTTAAGGGTTTGGGACCCCAAGGGGTATCCCATGTGTTTAAATGAGGGAGGATCTAGATGTGCTTGGGTTCAAGGCTAAGCCCACACGCGCGCCGCTTCTCACCCGTCCGGTCTCGGGGTCGTGGGTCGTGGGACTTTCTGATATTATCTATTTGGACCCCCCAAATTGCTTAATATTTACAGTTTGGTCCCTGGAGTTTCTGCCTACCATTTGGACTGATTTTTGGAGCATTAACCAGCTATTACTTGGCTGTTAACTCCTCCATAAACAGCCCTCTTTTATTGGCCATTAACAGCCCTCACTAATGGCTCTTGAACAACCATGTCTTGGGCAGTTGAGCAACAATCTCCCTTGTGCTATATATTGAGTTGTTTGGCTCAATTGTGCAACACACGAAAAATAGTGATATACAGTGACGAAAAACACAAAACATATACACACGAAAAATACACAAAACAGAAATAAACACCCAAACAGCCAGCAAAAACGAGACAACATTTATATACACAGAGACAAACATAAGAGACACTGAAAGTCAGTCCAAAATGTTGGACGAAAACAGAAACTCTTCCTTCCTTTTCCATTTATTCAACAAGTCGATTCGTATTTGAATTCTTCGTCAGACTCAACCTATTTGCTTTGCAGTGTTGAGATTAAAGTGTTATTTTATCTTGGGAGACTATTGCCCATTAACGTAAAAGCATATATACGGGGCAATCTTGTCTTAAGGACAAAGTGCAATCACTCGACTCAGCACACAGTTGTAACCATCCAGATTTAGTTGTTTCTTGATTTCAGGTTATCAAGATTCAAGATTCAAGATTCAACAAGCTTGCGGCAGTTCTGAACATTGACGATTTGTTTATCCTTTCGAACACTTGTAATATTTATTTACTTCTCGTACTGCTTTACAATAGAAAGCCAACAATTTAAGACAAGATTGTATTAGTGTTCGAAAGATGTCGGTCAAAAGTTGTGTGACCAAATCTGGATATGGCTGTGATTTTTTGGTAGAAGAGAGTGATGATGATGCCGTCCAAGGTCAACGTGTTCATGGTGTCACCGCTCCCAAGAATGGTGGGAACAAGCGCTCATGAGAGGCTGAGGATGTCAACTGGGACAAGAGGAGAAGGCTGAAGATGTGGTTCTATCTTGCAGCAGAAGGCCTATATCTGCCTCAGACAAAGGATCCGAATTATGGTAAGGAGGAAATGGACACTCAGTTAGATGAAGTGACTGAAGTAGGCCAGAATCCGAAATTGGGATAAGTTATTTTATTCCTTGTCAAGAATAAAGATTAAATGATGTCTGATTAAAAATGACTTAAAAGTAAGGAGGAATATGAAAATGTTTTACGAAATAAATTATATTCCTTACGCTTTAAAATCAGAAGTTTAATCTCTTCTTCTTTCCTGTTTAAAGATTGGACTTTATAAACGACTTAAAAAGATCCGTTCTTTTAAGTGTAATTATTAAAAGTGTGTAAAGTATGTTCGCACATACGATGGAGAAAGATCCACTAATTGTGCGAAAACTGTTACCACTCTTAAGTAAGCGCCAAGAATTGTCTGGGCACCAATCATAACGGAAGAAGTCTAAAAGCTAAAGACGTTGAGCCTGTCACACTATTTGGCAGAAGATTATTCATAGGATGATATTGGACACTCAGTCATACAAAGCCCCAGGGCGACTGGAGTGGGCGAAAATTCCTTTCATAGGATGATATTGGACACTCAAAATTTCTTTGATAGGATGATATTGAACACTCAGTCATACAAAGCCTCCGGGCGACTGGAGTGGGCCAAAATTCCTTTGATATGATGATATTGGACACTCAGTCATACAAAGCCTACGGGCGACTGGAGTGGGGCCAGAATTCATTTCATAGGAAAAGTAATGGACACCTAGTGTGGTGAGCCAGAGTTTCCAGGTCTTAAATGATCTGAAGGCCTAAAGAAAGGCATAAAATAAATTAGACACTCAGTCTGCCAAAGCAACTAGAGTGGGCCAAAGTATCCGGTTACGCCCTAACCACAGGCAAGAGGTTGTTCGTGTGAAACAACGCCACCTCTAAAGTAGAAGGGGTTGGAGAGGTTATCCTCAATAGGACTTCAGGGAATGGGATCACTCTCAGATGAGGTGATACATGTCCCTGACTTGGTTTAAGGGACGATGTTGGTCAAGCTGGTTTGAGACTAGTCCAACAGGTATGTAATAACTAAGAATGGTACGGTATGTCTGTAGCCAAATAAATGATATATTTGTAATCCGTGCATCTATACCATCATAGATTAAGACACGTTAAATAGAAAGTCATTCAAAAGCTAACAAAGTTGAGATTGTTGCCTTCTGTGGACATAAACCCTCAAAATAAATGTGAGGTAGGCGAAGAGGCAAAATCACCTTTCGAAATTTCGTCAAGGGAATAGCGAAAGAAGCACCGCTCCTCTAGAACTTAATCACACCTACTTGGGTGATTTGAAGTTTATACAAAATAGAGGGGGGAGGCAAGTACTTTGTGACCTTCATTGATGATGGTACAACGTATTGTATCCTTTGTTCGTCAAAAAGCAAAGATGAAGTTGTTGAAGTGGATAAGCGCTACAAAGTAGAAGTTGAAAATCAACTAAGACTACGGATTGAGGAATTCGTAGTAATAGAGGGGGAGAATGTGAAACATCGTTCATTAAACGACTGCTCATACTCACCTCAGTCCAACGGTGTGAGCCAAGCGCAAAGCCGTACGCCCAAAATATGTGGAGCAAGGGGATCCTTACCGCTAATGCGATTCTCAACAGAAATATGCATAAGGATAAAGATAACTCTCCGTGTGAAACATGGAAATGATCTCACATACAAATGTTGTGATATGGGGTAGCTTGGTAAAAGTTGGAATACCGAAACAGGTCTAGTTGGACCTAAGACTGTAGATTGCATATTCACTGGATCTGCAAATAACAGTAGTGCTTATCGCCTCTTGGTGTCAAAGAATGTTGAATTCTTTGAGGATAACTTTCCTTGAAAAGGAAAAAGAAGTAATTGCTCAAGGTTAACAAGAACCCGCGAGGGCCTGACTGTCCGGAACTAGACGTTCCGTATCTATAGGACTCAGAAGTTGCTGACTATCCGGAACTTAATATTCCAGATCTGCAAAACTCAGGGATTCTAGATATTGAACCGAGACGGAGCAAAGAAGGGGACAAAGACTTGTTCCAGCCCTTCTAGCTTGTATGGTTGAGAATGAACCAAGGACAATTGACAAATAATTGTCATCTCCATAATCGCTGCTTTGGAAAGAAGCTACAAAGAGAGAAATAGATTCCATCATATAGAACTATACTTGTGTAATGGTTGATCTTCCTCCGGAAAAAGAACCTTTGGGTTGTAAAAGTGGATACTCAAAAGCGAGTACAAAGTAGATGAATCTACTAACGAGTACAAGGCCTCGTCTACTTGTACATGTACTCCTCTGTGAGTAGCTTAACATCCAGGGCCATTGTAGTCTTGCGTGGCATGGATGTTGAAACAGTCTTCCTAACCAGAGAGTTGGAAGGGGAGGATCAGAGTCGGTTTGCTGGACTGTTGGCCTTCTTCCTGAACTTTCTTTTTAGTCCCTGAAATATTTACATTTTGGTCCTGTAAGTTTCAGATAAAACAGAAACAATGAATCTTGACCACAGAAACATTGACTCTGAAATTAGAAAGCCAACAGTTAGAAAACCAACAGAGAATGGAAGTCATATTGAAACAAAGTCTCGATATGAAAGGTATGGGTATCACATATGACATCTTATAAATTGGATTTCTAAAACATCTAACGGACTGGTCTAACTCCAAACTCAGTTGTGAGATAGTTGACAGTCTCGTTGAAGCCACCAATGGATATGAATCATATAACTGATTGAAATCATGGTGCACCCATAGACAAGGAGTGATATGCACAGGTCACGTGTAGTTCAATGTATTGTACACACTACAACCGACCTGGTATCGGCCTACAAACAGATCAGTTGAACTAAGGTTCATTGATGATCTTAATAAATGATCAATAGAAGGCGTTAAGTCGGATATGACGATATCTGAATTATTCGCTTATCTACGGATTATAGTATTCTGGATGTCCAGCGGTTCTGGGAGAACACAATGATGCAAACTGGACATCAGATATGAAGAACACCAAAGCTACAAGTAAATGTGTATGGTGGGTCTTGGAAAATCCTCTAAGCAAACTTGCATCGACCGATTCATGATGGGATCGGAGTTTATCGCTTTATACAAAGCATGAAAGAAGTTGAGTAACTTCATGACTCCTTAGAGGACGTCCCTTATTGGGAGAAACCCATGCCGTGGCTAGCCGGTCGGCTTCAGGAAGGACACGGATGACGACATCTGGACATATCTGTCGGAGACATAAGACCGTATGGCAGTTGATCATCACGGGTGTCACTTCCTTGTTTACTAACTAAGGGACTACCCGGAGATCAAATGTTTTGCCTGTCTAGGGGAATAGGCTTAAAACCCAAACAATACGAACCATTGCGGTGGTAACCCAACCATACTGATTGGAGATCCCAAGAATTTGGTTCAATGGGAAAACTAAGATGCAAAAGGTTCAGTTGGGTGCTTCGGTGGAAGCAAGAAGCACTTCGGATGATGATTTCTGTGAGGAAACATGAATCCAAAGTTGTTCCCGTGATAGACATTAAAATGTTACCTGCATGGTGGGTAAAGGTTAAGTTTCCAAACCTTTAACGATCCTCAAACGGTTGAGGTTAAGGTTTGGGAAACTTTTAATGATTCATAACACTTGTGAAGTGGGGTATAGCAGGATACCTTGTAGGAGATCACCTATTTAAGTGCGAGGACAGGCTGCCTCAAATGGACGCACTTAAGAATCCAAGTGTGTCCACAGCCACAACGGACAAAACCATAAGAATGAAAACGAATAAGGAGAGTTATTGTGTTGGTATCATTGTCTTGGCTTACACTAAACACTGACGGTTCAAGACATCACGTTCACCGCACAGTAAAAGCGGAAGCTACCTCTCCTGATGCAATATCTTTTCGCTGAAAGATTGCTGAAAGTAGGCACCTTGTGTGTGCGCCAAAATCTCTCTTTCATAGAGGGGATTGTTGGAAATTTGCCTTTGGCGGGAGCTGCGTCCACCCATATTTAATGAATTAAACACTAGTGTTCCGCATGTTGGAGGCTTTGTCTCTTCACGCATGCATAATCTACTAAGTGAGTAGATGACCGTAGGGCCAAGAATCGTCAAATTTCGTTGAGAAATGAAAAGAGATATTGGTCCACGAAGTAAGTTGTTTGAGGCATGGAAATATGGTGTGGGACAAATCTACCACATCGGTGGGAAAATGAAGAATTGCTCTCTTTATAAATCTCTAAAGTGGTTAAGGGTTTGGGACCTCATGGGGTATCGCATGTGTTTAAATGAGGGAGGACCTAGATGTGCTTGGGTTCAAGGCTAAGCTCACACGCGGCCCGTCCGGTCTCGGGCTGTGGGCTGACATTATCTTTTTGGACCAGAGAACTTTGCCAGATGTACAGTTTGATCCATGAAGTTTCCGCCGTCGCCCGCCCGTCCCGTTTGGTCTTGGGCTCGTCCCGTCCGGTCTTGGGTTGGGTCACGGGTCGTGGGTCGTGGGACTTTATGATATTATCTATTTGGACCCCCAAATCGCTTAATATTTACAGTTTGGTCCCTGGAGTTTCTGAAAATGTGAATTTGGCAACAACGGAAGCCAGAAAGTTTCTGCCTACCGTTTGGACTGATTTTTGGAGCATTAACCAGCCATTACTTGGTTGTTAATAACTCCTCCATAAACAACCCTCTTTTATTGGCCATTTACCTGCCATTAACAGCCTCCATAATGGCCATTAACATCCCTCACTAATGACTCTTAAACAGCCATGTCTTGGGTAGTTGAGCAGCCTCTCTTGTGCTATATATTGAGTTGTTTGGCTCAATTGTGCAACACACGAAAAACAGTGATATACAGTGACGAAAAACACAAAACATATACACACGAAAAATACACAAAATAGAAATAAACACCCAAACAGCTAGCAAAAACGAGACAATATTTATATACGCAGAGACAAACAGAAGAGACACTGAAAGTCAGTCCAAAAACGTTGGACAAAAACAGAAACTCTTCCTTCCTTTTCCATTTCTTCAGCAAGTCGATTCGTATTTGTTTTCTTCGTCAGACTCAACCTATTTGCTTTGTAGTGTTGAGATTAAAGTGTTGTTTTATCTTGGGAGACTATTGCCCATTAACGTAAAAACATATATACAGGGCAATCTTGTCTTAAGGACAGAGTGCAATCACTCGACTCAGCACACAGTTGTAACCATCCAAATTTAGTTGTTTCTTGATTTCAGGTTATCAAGATTCAAGACTCAACAAGTTTGCGGCAGTTTATCCTTTCGAACACTTATAATATTTATTTACTTCTCGTACTGCTTTACAATAAAAAAGCCAACATACTATTCTAGTAGATCAAGCTGCAAAAGCCATGTTTTATACTCTTAACACAATATATTCAGCATTGGTGATATGAGGTTTGATAGAGTAACCTTAACTTTTTGACGTTACGAAAATATTCTCCTAAAGTTAACTATATAACATGTTTGTCTCGATATATTTTGATTGCTATAGTGAGATGATGTTTAAAAAAAAAGGGCAGCCCAGTGCACTAGGTTTCCTCTGTGCGCGGAGTCCGGTTCCACATAAAACATGATTATTATAGAAAAATTTGACTGTACATCAAGCTGTGTGACTGTAATATAATGACCATAGCAAGCCAGAAGCTACACTACAAGAAATTATAAAATTGACAACAAAACTTTAGCAACAAAAATTTAATATATTGTTGTTGCGAGAAATTTTCACATCGAGGTAATTGCAACGGCATGCAATAATTTTTGTTGTTGCGAGAAGTACTTTTGACAATAACATCCAACATATGGCAACAAAAATGTTGTTGGCAAATGTTTTCTTCTTGTAGTGCTAAGCAAAAAATTAGACTGCCGCTCAAGTAAGCTAGCTAACCAATTTTTTCAACTTGCTCAATGATAAAGAGAAAGAAGTTATTCATCGATAATTACAAGAACCAGAACTGGTCAAATTGATGTGTTTGCCTAGGTGATTGCCTCTGAGAGTTACTTGGCAAGAGATATGAATGTAGAACTTGGATTTCACCAGCCTTCCCAATATATAGCCCCTTGATCTCATTAGGAATGTTAAGTTCAGCGGCACAGAGACACTCTGAATCCGGTCTTTAGCATCACTAAGAAGTGGAATCGCACCATACAGTGGAATTTGGTGGCCTTGAAGAACAGCCACCACTATCCGCTTACTCTTCCTTGGCTCATAGAACTTCTTCATCTGTTAAAACACACTAGGGTGAGTAATGGAGAAAGAAAAGATGTAACAAAAACTAATAGGCCTTAGTAGAAGTAGGGGGTGTTCATGGATCGGTTTTTGGTTAAAACCAAAACCAAATTAATTTAGTGATTTTTCAATTATTAAAACCAAACGAAATCAAATATAATACATATTCAACGATTTGATTATTGTTTGGTTTGATTCGGTTTGGTTTGGTTTTTCAATTTTTAAGAAACCAAATGATATTGCTCTTTTTTATTTTCCCTACAGTTGGGAATGACTTTTCCATCATTTTCCAACTTATAGTATGTTACTGTCCTTTGTGAAAGCTATAATTTTCTTGATTATGAAAAAAATGTCTTAAGATCATATAAGCTTTAATTAAGTGCATAAAGTTTATAAGAAATATAATTTTGTTTAGGTAAGTCTCATATTGTTTTCTCTTAATTAATGAGTTTAGAAATTCATGATACTTTTAAAAATGGACTTAAGGTGTAAAGTTCATCATCCTAATAGAGAAAAACAAAATTTTGATGAAAAAGTAAATAAAGTATAAAATTATTTATAAAAATTAATATATTATGTATATAAATTATAGAATTGTGTATATTTCTTTTGTCGGTACGCTTTGATTTTTCTTCGGCTTGTTTTTAATAAAATCAAACCAAACCTCCCAAACAACTATCAATTTGATTTGGTTTGCAATTTAAATCGATTTTTAACTAAATCGTGAACACCCCTAAGTAAAAGTATTCATTATTTCAAACAGAAAGTTCAATTTTTCGACACGCCTAGATACGAGCATCAACTAATTTCATCACGGTTTACATAAAAAAAAATTAAAATACAAAGGTTGAAAACTATAAGCGCCTCTTTGGAAGTCGCCTTATAATTATAATTAAATATAATTACATAATTTTACATGTTTATCTAGTAAATGATTGTAATTGAGGACGAAAATTACACTCTTCAATTCTTAAGAGGGTTAGAAATTACTGGCAATTACATGGTGTAATTACAATGTTATATTTTAATTTCAATTCTTTTTTATTTATTTTATTTTTTATTTGTCAAATACATTATTATTTTTATATTATTTGTCTTTCATTTCTCACTTTCATTTCACAACATTTACTTCTACCTTGTTTGGTCAAACTACTAAAATCAGCATATGTTGAAAAGTATTTTTCAAAAAAAGTACTTTGACGAGATATAATTTGTGTTTGGCTAATCAATTTAAAAAGCAATTTTAAACAGCAATTAGTGTTTAACCAAACTTTTAAAAAGTGATTGTAAGTTTATTTTCTTAAAAGCGTTTTAGCTTCTGAAAACCAATTTATACTCCTTCCTAAAAGCTTATTTTCTCCTCAAAGCTAGGACAAGCATCTTACTTTTTTTTAAAATAAGCATTTGTAGCCTCCCAAAAGCTTGTCAAACAGGCTAGAATTCATGTGCTTTCGAGTAAGTTCTAGTATTTTGTTTTTCTTCTCTTATTTATTTTTCTTTATGGTCTTCATTTCACTTAACGGTGTTAATATTTTAATTTTATGAAATTATACCTATTAAATCATAGAAATGACGAGTCATCTATCAAGTTGATTTATAATGACTGATGTCATTAAAATTGGATTTCCTTGTTTGGTGAGGTAATAGACAAAATTTTATTTATACTGACTGATTTCTTATTTTTTGTTTCTTTGTTATTTATATTTCATTATTTTTTTCATTTCACTTAAATGTGTTATTATTTTAATTTTCTGAAATTATACTTACTAATCATAGAAAAAATGAGTCATCTATTCCAGAACACGAATGAATCCATCTACTTCTGATTATCTACTTCTGATTAACCAAATAAAGGAAAGGGATTACAGATCCAGGAATATCTATATAGTTTAGGTTTAGGCCTGTTGGAAATTTGTTTTTGGTGGGAGTTGCGTCCACTCATCTTTAATAACTTAAACACTAGGGTTCCGCATGTTGGACTTTGGTTCTTCACACGTGCATAATCTACTAAGTGAGTAGATGACCATAGGGCCAAGGATCGTCAAATTTCGTTAAGAAATGAAAGAGATATTGGTCCACAAAGTGAGGTGTTTGAAGCATGAAAATATGGTGTGAAACAAATCTCACTCATTGGTGGGGAAAGGAAGATTTGTTCATTTTATAAGTCTCAAAAATGGATAAGGGTTTGGGACCCCAAGGGGTAACCCATGTGTTTGAAGGAGGGAGACCTAGGTGTGCTTGGGTTCGAGGCTAAGCCCACGCGCGCGCCGCCGCCCATCCCGTATGGTCTGGGTCGTGGGCCTTGAGCTTCTTCTGATATTATCTTTTTGGAGCGTTGAATCTCCATTACTTTGCACATAAATTCAATCATTTACTTGGCTGAATATAACTCATCACTAAGTGTCATTACATGGCTATTAAAAGTCATTAGTTGGCTAGTTGAGAAGACCCTCCTTACACTATAAATTGAAGTCTTTGGCTCAATTGTTCTAGCAAGAAACAGAAAAATCAGAAATCTTCTTCTTCCTCTCCAGCATCATTTCGTTACTTTATGTTCTTCAAAAGTAACACTTGAGTTTCTTTTGCTCATTTGTTAAGTTGTTGTTTTATCTTGGAAGACTATTGTCCATAACGTAAAAAGATATATACGGGGCAATCTTGTCTTAAAGACATAGAGTGCCATCACTCGACTCAGCAAAATATCAAAGTTGTTGTAATAGTTAGCAGTTACTTACTTCTCGTTTCCTGCAATTGTTGTAACCAATAATTTTAAGACAAGATCGTTGTAACTGCTTAGAAAGATGACTGGAAAAGCACAACACGCTTTTGATTCTACTGTTGCTGCTAGTGCTACTCAAGGCAACCTCTCTATTGTTGTAATAGTTAGTAGTTACTTACTTCCCGTTTCCTGCAATTGTTGTAACCCATAATTTTAAGACAAGATCGTTGTAACTGCTTAGAAAGATGACTGGAAAAGCACAACACGCTTTTGATTCTTCTGTTGCTGGTGGTGCTACTCAAGGCAACCTCTCTACCTTCCCCATTGCTGCTCAAGGCACGCCTAACGTTTTTCCTGCTGCTCAAGGAAATGTTACAGTTCCTCCACCCTCTGGATTCCACCATGAACGCCCAGAAAAGTTCATGGGCTCCATCTTCAAGAGATGGCAACAGAAGATGTTGTTTTACTTGACTGTTATGGGAATGGCTCAGTTCCTAACAGAAGATCCTCCACAAGTTGGAGATGAGATGGACCCTCAGCCTAATGAAACGGCTGAGGCCAAGGTATCCATGTCGTTAATGGCATGAAGATGGTTCTTGATGCATGAAGTTATAGCGACTTCATGTGTAAGAACTATATTTTGAACTGTCTGTCAGACCCACTCTACACGATGTATTGCACCGTAGGCACAGCTAAAGAGTTATGGGAAAAACTGCAGAAGAAGTACAACGCACAAGATGCTGGTACGAAGAAATTCATCGTTGGGAAATTCCTGAAAATTCAAATGGTGGATAGCAAAACTGTGATGTCCCAAGTCCTGGAATTCCAAATGATTCTACATCACTTGGATTTGGAAGGTATGAAACCAAATGAGCAGTTTTTGGTTGCATCACTAATTGGAAAGTTACCTCCCTCGTGGAATGAGTTACTTAAAACTCAAGATAAAGGAAATGACCTTTGAGGAACTTATTATCAAACTTCAGATTCAGGAAGATAATAAGAAGGTCTTGCCTAGGGGAAAGCAACCCGCTGAGGCAAAAAGGAACTCAAGCAAGAAACTTAAGTTCCAGAAAGACAGCAAGACCCAATCGGCGGAGAAGTTCAAGGGGAACTGTCACCACCGTGTGGAAACCTGGTCACATAATCAAGAACTGCCGCAAACTCAAGACTGAGCAACAAGAAAAGGCCAAGGCCAAAGGCAAGCACAGGCTAACGTCGTCAAAGACACGCTTCTTGACGACATGGTTAAGGAGTTCTCGACGGTGGTGCTTGAAGCAAACCTTGTTGAGAATCTCATGCAATGGTGGATGGACACGGGTGCTACCAGACATATCTGTTCCAATAGAAATGCCTTCTCCACATATACACCAGTTACATACAAGAAGATGTTCATAGGTAACAACGCTTCCTCTGACGTGCTCACTCTGAAGGAGCTGATGCATGTCCCTGAGATTAGGAGGAATTTAATTTTAGGTCATTTATTGGTTAATGCTGGTTTTAGGCTAGTATTTGAATCCAATAAATTTATAATCACCAAGAATGAAACTTTTGTAAGGAGATGCTTCGGCTGTGAAGGCCTTTTCAAAGTTAACGTCATGTCTGTAATGCGTCCAAGCAATAAAATTGAAGTTTCTTCTTATTTGCTCGAGTCTTCTAATTTATAGCATCATAGATTAGGACATGTTAACTATAAGTTCATCCAAAGGTTGGTAAAGTTGGAGTTGTTGCCGTCTATCGACGTAAACCCTCAACATAAGTGTGAGGTGTGCGTAGAGGAAAAACTTACAAAGATTCCTTTTCGATTCGTCGAAAGGAATACCGCTCCTCTAGAACTTATTCACACAAATATATATGTGATTTGAAGTTTGCACAAACTAGGAGGGAATAAGTACTTTGTGACATTCATTGATGATAGCCAAGGTATTATTACCGTTACTTGTTGAAAAGTAAAGATGAAGCGTTCTGACGCTACAAAGCAGAAGTTGAGAACCAATTACGCATGCAGATTAAATCAATACGTAGCGATAGAGGGGGAGAATACGTAGCGCCATTCGAGGAATATTGTGTCGAATCGGGCATTGTTCATCAAATGACGGCTCCATACTCACCTCAGTCGAACGGTGTTGCTGAACGCAAGAACCGCACATTGAAGGAAATGATGAATGCCTTGCTCATCAATCCGGTCTTCCTCAAAATATATGGGGAGAAGATTTCCTTACCGCTAATACGATTCTTAATAAAGTCCAACATAAGGGTAAGGACAAAACTCCATAAGAATCATGGAAAGAAAAGAAACCCACCTATAAATATTTAAAGGTGTGGGGTTGTTTGGCAAAGGTGGAAGTGCCTAAGCCAAAGCAGGTCAAGATTGGGCCTAAGACTGTAAAGCATTTTCATCAGATATGTAAATAACAGTAGTGCTTATCTCTTCTTAGTGCATAAGTCAGATATTTCAGATATCCACGGGGGTACAATCATGGAATCAAGGAATGCTCAATTCTTTGAGGATACTTTTCCTAGAAAGAAAAAAGGCATAACCTCTCGCAAACGAAGTTATGAACAGAGCTCTCAAGAACTAGAAGTCGTTGACTGTCCGGATCTAGATGGTTCAGATCTAGTGGACTTCGATGTGGCTGAATATCCGAAATCTGGTGTTCTAGATTCTCAGAACTTGGAGACTCCAGAGATGGAACCAAGGCGAAGTAAAAGGGCTAGGAAGGATAAAACCTTCGGTCCTGACTTTGTAGCTTATATGGTTGATGATGAACTAAGGACAATTGTTGAAGCATTGTCAATTCCAAAGGCACCGCTCTGGAAAGAAACTATTGAGAGTGAAATAGACTCGATCCTGCATAATCATACTTGGGAGTTGGTTGATCTTCCTCCGGGAAATAAACCGTTGGGTTGTAAATTGATACTCAAAAGGGAAGTATAAAACAGATGGGTCTATAGACAAGTAAAAGCCAGGTTGGTAGTTAAGGGCTATCGATAGAAAGAAGGCCTTGACTATTTTGACACGTACTCCCCGGTGTCTAGGATGACGTTCATACGAGTATTCATTGCGATTGCAGCATTGAATGACCTTGAGATACATCAAATGGATGTTAAGACAACATTCCTAAATGGTGATTTGGAAGAAAAAATCTATATGGAACAACCCGAGGGGTATGTGGTTCCAGGGCAAGAGAAGAAAGTCTGTCGACTTGTCAAATCTCTGTACGGGCTGAAACAAGCCCCGAAGCAATGGCACGAAAAGTTTGATAGTACTCTACTATCAAAGGGTTTCTCCATTAATGAGTGTGACAAATGTGTCTACACGAAAGGTAACTCTGACTCGTTCGTCATGATATGCATGTACGTAGATGACATGTTAATCATAGGAAACAATCCTAGCTTAATCCTAGAGACTAAAAAATATGTTGAAACAATGCTTCGACATAAAAAAATATGGGTATCGCAAATGTCATCTTAAGGATAAAAATCTCTAAGATGTCTGACGGACTGGTCTTATCTCAGTCTCACTACATCGAGGATGTTTTGAGAAAGTTTGAGGTGCTTGATAGTTCGCCTATGAAGTCACCACTAGATAGAAATCAAAAGCTTGATAAAAATCGTGGTGCACTCGTATGCCATGAGCAATATGCACAGGTGGGACAAACCCATGCCTTTACTAAAGGGGTAAGATGGAATCGGAAATCCTCTAAGCAAACTTGCATCGCCCGATCCTCTAAGTCGTACCACCAGTGGGTATATATTTATAATTGGTGGTGGGGCTTTGTCTTGGAAATCTTCTAAGCAAACTTGCATCGCCCGATCCGTGATAGAATCGGAGTTTATCACTTTAGACAAAGCAGGAGAATAAGCTAAGTGGCTTCACGACTTCTTAGAGGATGTCCCTTGTTGGGACAAACCCGTACCTTCGGTAATGATTCACTGCGACAGCCAATCGACTTTAGGAAGGGCACGAAGTTCTATGTACAATGGCAAATCTCATCATATTCGACGGAGACATAAAACCGTTAGGCAGTTGATCACCACGGGTATAATATCCATTGATTACATAAAATCAAAGGATAACATCGCAGACCCACTAACAAAGGGCATACCCAGAGATCATATATTATGTTTTCTAGGGGAATGGGCTTAAAACACAAGCTTTAAGGACTAATACGGTGGTAATCCAACCTTACTGACTGGAGATCCCATAAATTTGGTTCAATTGGAAAACTAAGTTGTAAATATTTAGTTGAGCGCTTCGGTGAAAGCAAGAGCACTTCGGGTTATGATCTCTGTAAGGAACATAAACCCAAAGTCATTCCCGCGATAGACGTTAAGTGCTATCTGCAGTGTGGGTAAAGGTTAAGTTTCCAAAACCTTTAATGATCCTCAACGGTTGAGGTTATGTTTGGAGAAACTTTTAATGGTTCCTAACACTTGTAAAGTGGGGTATATCAGGATACCTTGTAGGAGACCACCTATTTGAGTGAGAGGACAGGCTGCCTCAAATGAACGCACTTAAGAATCCAAAAAGTGTCCACGACCTTAACAGACAAAACATTATGAAGAACAGAGTAAGAGAAGTTGTTGTGTTGGTACTATTGACTTGGCTTACACTAAACACTGACGGTTCAAGACATCACGTTCACCGCGCAATAAGTCCGATGGTATTTAACTATGGAAGGTTCAAAGCTGAAGCTACCTCTCCTGATGCAACATCGGTCCGCTGAAATATTGCTGAAAATAGGCACCTTGTGAGTGCGCCAAAATCACTTTCAAGAGAGGATTGTTGGAAATTTGCCTTTGGTGGGAGTTGCGTCCGCCCATGTTTAATGACTTAAACACTAGGGTTCTGCATGTTGGAGACTTTGATTCTTCACACGTGCATAATCTACTAAGTGAATAGATGACCGTAGGGCCAAGGATCGTCAAATTTCATTGAGAAATGAAAGAGATATTGGTCCACGAAGTGAGGTGTTTGAAGCATGAAATGTGGTGTGGAACAATTCTCCCTCATCAGTGAGGGAAGGAAGATTTGTTCATTTTATAAGTCTCAAAATTGACTAAGGGTTTGGGACCCCAAGGGTTAACCCATGTATTTGAAGGAGGGAGGACCTATGTGTGCTTGGGTTCGAGGCTAAGCCCACACGCACCGCCGCCGCACGCCCGTCCCGTCCGATTCGGGCTCGGGTCTTGGGTAGTAGGCCTTGGGCTTCTTCTAATATTATCTTTTTAGAGTCCAAATTGCTTAATATTTACAGTTTGGTCCTGGAGTTTCAGGAAAGATAAAATTAGGCAGAGGCTCACGATGGAAGGCATAAAGTTTCTGCCTTTTGGGTATAACTCATCACTAAGTGTCATTACATGGCTATTAAAAGTCATTAATTGGCTAGTTGAGAAGACACCCTCATTACACTCTAAATTGAAACGTTTAGCTCAATTGTTCTAGCAAGAGACAGAAAAATCAGAAATCTTCTTCTTCCTCTCCAGCATCATTTCGTTACTCTATGTTCTTCAAAAGTAACACTTGAATTTCCTTTGCTCATTTGTTAAGTTGTTGTTTTATCTTGGGAGACTATTGTCCATAATAAAAGTATATATATACGGGGCAATCCTGTCTTAAAGACAAAGTGCAACAAAATATCAAAGTTGTTGTAGTAGTTACAGTTACTTACTTCCCATTTTTTGCAATTATTGAAACCCACAAGACCAACACCTTACCACTGATTTATAATGCGGGATGTCATTAAAATTGGATTTTCTTGTTCTATAAGGTAATAGACAAATTTTATTTATAAGTGATTTCTCATATTTTATTTTTTTCTTATTTATTTTTCTTTATTTTCTTCTTTTCACTTAAATGTATAATTATTTTAATTTTCTAAAATTATACCTACTAATCATAGAAAAAGTGAGTCATCTACCAACTTGGTTTATAATGAATGATGGTAGAATTGATAGATTATTTTTTATCAAACTGTTGAACAATATTATGAAATTGTGGTTGTAAATTTTTTGTCTCCCCCAAATTGATTAAAGATTCCATTTTTTCAATTGATTTTGCTCAATTTCCAATTGGGTCTCTCTCGATTTGATCAAAACTCCATTTTTTTAACTGGGTTTTGCCCAATTTCTAGCTGAGTCTCCCCCCAAATCGATAAAAAAAAATCAATTTTTGCAACTGATTTTGAGAAGGGTTGAAGAAGCAATTATTGAGCTTTTCAATGCTTACCTCGAATTTACTGGTATGTTTATGAGTCTTTTAGGTGGATGCTCGGTTATTTGGATTTTTATTAATTAGGGAATAGTTTAAAATAAGTTAATAGGATAATGACACATATTTCTCCGCTAGAATGAGAGGTATATATATCAAAGTATAACAGCAGAAATATATTTAAATAAAAAATATAACGAAGTATATATTTAAACTATTTCTAATAGTACAGGGGTATATTTGACCTTTCCATATATGAACGATACAACACATCAGTGGTCCTAGGAAACATAACTTTTTAACTAGCCAAGACAACCCCACTTAAATTGAAGCCATTACTGAACTAGTTCAAGACGATCGGGCCAGCTCAACTTGGTCCGATTAGTCCTAGTCGTACTTCATATAAATCATAGGCATTTTAAATTTTCTTTCTAAATATGTTACGAGGTATATTCTTCGCCTCAATTTTCGTGATGGTTTGATTAGCTAAGTTGCACTGACTTCATTTTTGCTGCCACCTCCGTTTCAATAGGGTCAGGGTGCGGGTGTGGGTGCGGAAGCGGGATACATTTCAGATACGGTCAACTAACTTCGGTTAGTTTGGCCGAAATTCATGGACGAATTTGGGAAAAATTGATATTTTAATTTCTCAAATATAAGATAAAACAGATTTAAGACATTGAAAAATATCATACCTTTAATATTATATTCCTTTTGTCTCATATCTATTGCTTCATGTTGCAGGCCAAACAGGAAAAAACAAGAATTCATTGGGGTGTGTTTTGAGTTCTGACTTCTGGTAGACAATAACAGCGATCTGTAAGGAGAGTCGGTGGAAGACCTTGAGTGGCTTTGTTTTTCTACTTGAGGGGAAGAACCAGAGAGTTTGAAAGAAGAAGTTCGGACTTTATAACTCTACTTTTATAATTTTGAGTTTTCTTAGCCAAATTTTTGCACTCGTATCTATATTTGAATTCGCACCTTCGAATCTTAAAATTTAGATTTTGTTGTATCTGACACTCGAATTTGTATCCGTATCGGATGCTCGCACCCGCCTTCAAGCAACTTAATTGATTAGGCACAAAACTCAAAGGCAAAAAAAATTAATATTTATCTAAAATAATCTATAAATATTTGAGTGGATATAAATTATATTGTTAAAGAAAATAAGTTAAAATTAATAAATTATTTAAAACTTGTGGTACTCAATATTCACTAATTATATTTGTATAGTTATAGATTATCTCGTTAAATGTAAAAGATAAAATTTAAAATTAAATTATTGATAAATAAAAAAATGTGTAATTTTTTTTAACTAACTTACCAGGAAAGTGTGTCAAATATTACGTAAAATTGACCGAGGAACTACTAACTTTACTTCGAAAGTATAGAAATTTCAAACAAATTTTTATGCAAGAACTTATTAATTTGTATAAAATGTCATGATCAAAATATTGTCTTTAGGGTAGTGGGATGTTTCCTTGTTTTGGAATAAAAGAGATACACAGGAGAGGGAAGCAAAAGTGGGCCCAACTGGTAATAAGGGGCCTGCTGACCTGCAGCCTTTCTCATGCTACCCAAAACACATTAACCAACGCAATGGCAATAGCAGACTTTCTCGAGCTCCTCGACAAACACCAAGACTTACTCGGTTCACAATTAATTTTCTATTATTCCAAACACTTTTACCTTAGACTTAAATGTAAGTTTTCCCTCCCGTCAAGAATTAAACAAGCAATCACTAAAATTAAATGAGAGTTGCACAGTATAAGGGTTAAACAAAAGAAAAAGGGGGAATAAAAATTAAGTGACATACTTGACCAGAGGCGACCTTGAGCATGTAGTAATGAAGCTCAAGTGGTGTAGCTGTGACATGCACGCCGAAAAAAGATGCTGGGTTCCGGTAATAGATCCTGACCGTTGAATTTAGAGTCAACATGTCCGTTTGAACCCCGGTCCCATCTATCCCTGCTTGCACGTTCAAATTTTCAAACACCATGCTCTGCACAACACACTCCTCATTAATTATAGTAAACAATACGTACTGACAAAAGCATGGTGTAATAATTATTGCTATTATCAAAATAAAGCAAAAGTCCCCTGTTCACACAAGCCAAGATATCCATAGTTGGAAAAAGAAAAGCCGTTGCTACAAAATGAAATTAAATATTTCCTCCTCTTTCAAAATGTATGTCATACTTTTTTTTTAATCCGTTTTTTAAAAAATAACTTTTTTATTCTAACTTTTCACAATAACATATTTAAGATTATAAAATTAAATATTATTTTTATATATTAAAATATATCTTTAATTTAAAAATATAAAACTTTAAAAAAAATCTAATTTCTTAAACTTTATGACAAGTAAAAAATAAATAATCTTTTAAAAAAGAGGTAGTACCGACAGTAACTGACTCAAGTCAGAATGAAAAAGCATTGTCACCTTAACAAAGATTTTGGGTTTGTAAGGCAGACTAGCAGCCCAAAGGATGAGGGAGAAGATGGTGAAGAGCACAAGGAATGAGAAGAGAAAGCAGAGCACATAGAACTTGACATTTCCCTGATCAGACATGTCATCTTCATCTGCCCCGGTGTCATCATGATCATCGTCATTCGTTCGGGGTATTCTCTTCCAGACAGCAAGATGATTACTCCTAGAGGTGGAGGACTCACGGGAGTGGTGAATGGGAGAGCAGTGGTAGTGATGGGCGGGCGACCCGAATGGGCTCGACCTATATGACATCTTCTCAACATCATGCTGCGAGTGCGATGGACTCTGAACGTAATACAGTGGCCTCCTAGGTGATCGTGGTGGTGAAGACGCGTCGATGCTCGTAACCTCCGAGTCCGATTTCGCATGTATCGTAACCCCCATTCCTTGTTAGCTCACAGAGTTATGGCTTAAATCAAGGAGAGCAAAAATGGGCTAATCGAAGGTTTTATAAAATAGGGGTAAGGACATAATTGGCCATTCTGCCAAAACTAATGATAGACAGATGGCCCAATTATATTGTAAACTCATTTGTTAGCCCCAAATAAAATTCAACAGGTCTTTATTTGTGTCCATTAAACTCAACAGGTCTTCGGCCTTTTATATCATCATTGATTTGACACAACTATTTAATAGAAAAATATTTTATTTTTTATTTTTTTGCTATATAACATTCAGTTAGAATTTCATTGTCAATTTTTCTATGGAAGAATATGAAACAATAGTAATTATTTGTAACTCAAATCTATTTATATTACTGTTCCAAAAATCATGAATCTAGTTCTTTTACGCTAGAAATTACTTTTGAAAAACTGTTTTAGCTAATTCTTCTAATTTTATATTCATATTTAATTATATATATAATATTATTTTGTTTAACTGAAAAATCATTGAACTTATTAAAATATTAATATATTATTTTTGCTTCACCTTTCTTTACTTTTAATTAAGGGCTAAATTATAATTTTATAATAATATCTTCGTCCCATTTTGTATGACATTTAATTAACTTTGACAGATTTTCCATTTTATAATAATTTCTTTTTTTTCTTTTTTGTCAATGATAATTTTTAGATCTTTTTGAGCATATGTATAGAAATTGTATCGTTATAGTATAGAATATATATATCACTATTGTATATGTATAAAAATGTATCATGCGTATATAAAGTGTAATATTATTATATATAATATGTAGCCATACAATGTGTATAAAAATTGTATCATTATTGTATATAATATGTATCAATTCTATATATGTATAGAAATTATATCATACATATAAAAATTGTATCATTGATTTATAAAACATATATCCTTACAATATGTGTATATAAATCATATCATTGTTGTATAGAGTATATATCAATATTGTATATGTATAGAAATTATATCATCCATATAGAAATTGTATCATTGATGTAGAAAACATGTATCTCTGCAGTATGTGTATAGAAATTATATCATTGTTGTATAAAATATATCAATAGTGTATATGTATAGAAATTGTATCATTGATGTAAAAATATGTACAGTATGTGTATAGAAAATTGTATCATTCTTATATAATTTATGTATAATAAATATAAAATCAACGTATACTTACTAATTATACACTTATTATACAATATTTTAAGGATATTTAAAAAAAATCATAATCTACAATATTTTAAGGATATTTAAAAAAAATCATAATCTACAATAGCAAGAAACACGATAAGAGTTTCTTGAAAAAATTAGTGGAACTCTTGTAATTTTACTAAATTACCCCAAAATTACAAAGAAAGCAAACTAAGATCCTACTTCTATGTATGAACCCCATAATAGCACCACAAGAAATTACTTTTCCCCCATTTTTAGTTTTCAAAATAAAATTCCAATTAGAGCCATACTAGAAATAACCATTCCCATTGCATAGCCAGCACCAAATGAAACAAAAGACAAAGAAGAAGAAAGAGCTATAATGAGGATGAAGAATAGGATTCCTTGTTTTGTGCTAAAATAAAATTAAAAGAGACACTTTTGAAACAAACATAACACAAATGTCACTGCAAGAAGACTTGAGAAGAAGGCAAAGAGGTAGAAAGGGAGAGAAAATACTAGCCCTAAAATTAAAACTTAAAAGAGTGGAGAAAACATACACATACACATACACACACAAAAAAAGAGAGTGAAATAGGTGAAAATCAAATAGGGGAAACGAGAGAGAAAGGAATAAATATGACAAGAACTCATGAAACAAAAGAAGAGAGAAAGAGAGTAGCGTTTTTATAGTAAAGGGGACGAAAGACTAAGGGTTGGGCTACTTGTGTCAATAGTTTGGGCCAAATGTGTATTTCGGGGCATTTAGTTCAAATTGGGCCATTAAAATTTCTAGTGGCCACATAGTGTCCTTTTCCCTTTAAAATAAGATATATTCGTGGGAGGACAATGGGTTTTGTTTGTTCATTTTGTGTTTTCCTAGGTATATGCTGCGCTTTGGACCATTTGTTAGAAGAGTATTGCCATTTGTTAGTGTTCTCGTGTTTCAGTTTGTGTTTCAGTTTGATTGAGCAAAAAGATTATTTATGAAGTAAATTTTTTATTACTTTCGTCACAAATTAATAGTCGGGTGTCTTCCATAAAGAATAAGATGAGGGAAGCGAAGCTGAGATGGTTCGGACATGTGAAAAGAAAGTGTGAGAAATTAACGGTAGCAGGAGTTATGAGAGGTAGAGGTAGGCCGAAGAAGAATTGAGGAGGTGATTAGACTGGACATGGCACAACTCCAGCTGACTGAGGATATTATCTTAGATAGAAAGATTTTGAGGTCAAAAATTAGGGTAGGGTTAGTAGTGTGGGAAAGGTGGGGGGAGGGGGGGGGGGGGGCTAGCCTCTTCTTCTCCTCTTCCCCTTTTTCTTAGTGGTATTATTTAGGTGTCGTGTAGACCCTTACTCTTTAGGTGTGTATTACTATGTATTGCCCCATGTGCTTTATATCTGAATATTTTATTATCTTATTTTCCTTGCAATCCGGTATCTACTACTTTCCTTTTGAGCTGAGGGTCTATCGAAAACAGTCTCTCACCCCATAAAGGTTGAGGTAAGGTCTATGTACATCTTATCCTCCCAGACCCCACTTTGTGGATTACACTAGGTATGTTGTTGTTGTTGTTATTGTTACAAATTAATAGTCATTTTAACTGAAAAAAATTATTTCAAAGTAATTGTCACATTAGAAATTTAAGATTAAAATCGACAATTGCTGCTAATTATACCTGTAATATAAAAAATACTCTCTTCGATTCAAGAGTCTAGTGTATGCAATCTTACCTCACATTTCTGCAAGAGGTTGTTTCCACGGCTTGAACACATGTCCCCCTGGTCACATGACAACAATTTTATCAGTTAGTCCAAGGCTCCCCTTCACACTTTAAAAGTAAAATAATAGAAAATTAACCAAACTGTACCAATGCCGAAGATAAACGACATGATTAGAATGATTTTTTTTAAAAATCTAATTTTAGTTATATATTGTAAAATAACCGAAGAATTGGGATGGTATAATTTTTTAAAAATATCCGGTCGAACCGTCCCATTGACACCCCTCCTCACGCTCTCTCTTTCGCTTTTCTGTGCAACCAGGACGAAATTCTTAATGAGTTTTATCCGATTGCTCTTTTGCATACTCGATTTCCATTGGTTATTCGTTTTATCAAAGAATTTAGAAGGAAAATTTGATTTACTTAATTTAATTCTTTTATGATTGACAGATGAAAGAAATACCATGAAAGAAATAATCCCCTTGATTATTTTCATTGATTGAATAGGTATATATACAAGTTACATCTTTCCATAATACTACAAATCCTTTTCCTATTCTACTTCTAAATCCTTATTCTACCATAATTCTAACTATACAATTATGGTAGGTGTATAACACTAATTAAGGTATCCTTTTTATTACAATATACTACAAATATATATACCATAAATACTACAAATATTTCTGGCCGAGAGGCTCAACTTATTCTGTTTAACAACAGATAACTAATGTTGCCTATATTATTCGGCCAAAAAAGATTATGGACTAACAACTAATATTGCTAGAAGGTCACACCTTAATGAAGGGTTAAATATAGTCTTCAAATGAGTTTGGTTCTAAAATTTGATGGGATTAAACAGGAAAATGGAGAAGATTTATTAAACCAACAACTCCAACAAAGTAAGCATTACTTTATGGTTACTTTTTTTTTTTTGTTATGAAAAAGGTGATGATCATGTTGTTAAATATATATGAAGAAGGTGCTTCATATCTGATTTTCGCTCGATATCAGAATTGCTGCACTGTTTTTTTGTCCAGTTTACATATGAAAATATTTTCCACCAAAGAATGAAAATTCACTGGGGTGAAAAGGGGAGAAATGTGGGAAAAAAACTTTTTTTTTCCTTACTATTCTTTGCTAAAATTTTGCTGAAGAAAAAGATGTGTTAAATAGTGGGAGAAAAAAAGTAAGAAAAATAAAACTAACGAAAAAATGATATGAAGCCAAAAAAAAAAAAATGGACGTGGATGACGTTGATATGATAATGATACTAAGATACTGTGAGCGCCAAATGTCATTTTCATTCTCCTTGGCCTTTTATTCCAAGTATTAAAATTAAAAAATGTAATTTCTTTTAAGATATTTACACTTTTTATTTGAAATCAAATCCCGTTACAATAACTTTTGGCCATCATGTTCTCATTACTCTCTGCACATTCGAAACACAATTGTTAACACATTGACATTTCCTCCATCAGAATCTAATTTTTCTTTTATAATTATTCAATTATTAAAATTTAATTAGGCTTTCAGTGTATGCAATTACGAGTCTTAAATAAGAAAAGAGGAGGAGAGACTCTTCAGTTAAATGCCAAATATCCAAAGTGTTTGGCCCAGTGGCCAATACATTAGGGTATTGCTGTATGAGGTTCCGTGTTCGAGTCCTCTGATCAGCGAGAGTGGAACTGTGTTCCCCCAAAAAAATCCCTCCATACGCGTAGGGCCAAGCGGTGTATACTAATCCGTAGGGCCAGGCCGAAGGTGGGGTTTTCGGGGTATGGGGCCGTAATGCGGTGGGACCAGTCACTTTAAAAAGTTTACCCTACCACAGTTTTCTATTACCTCCAGGACGTCTGCGTAATACCAGTGAAGTAGTCAGGCGCAAGCCTGGAAACCTGGATTATCAAAAAAAAAAAAAAAAAAAAAAAAAAGGAGGAGATACTCTTCAACTAAATGCCAAATAAGAAAAGAGGAAGACGTTTTATGTAACCATGCAAAATAAGAAGAGGAAGACGTTTTGTGTAACCGAATCAAAAGTAAAAAATTATGTACTACCAAAAAAAACTATATAATTATGAGTTTAAATTGCACTCTCCTATTCAAAGTGTTCACATAGTAATTCTAAAATTAAATTGAATGGATTAATAGGTTTCCAAAATTAAACTGAATGAGAAATAGTGGGAGAGAGAGAGTGAGAAAGAGGAAAAAGAAGGAAAAACTCTTAAAAGGAAGTAAAGGTAGGAGAAGGAGGAAAGTGAGAATGTTTTGGTAAATGGCTCAATGAATTGAGAGTCAGAGTAATATCTATTTATAGTGATAAATATAAATGTATAGATATGTACATTTGATAAGAATGTTATCTATGGGATAATTACAATACGAGTCCAAGTACAATAAGAGTCCTAATACGCCCCTCAATCTGGACTGGCAGAGATGACGTTCAGATTGTCACATAAAAGACAGAATTGAGATGAAGGTAATCCTTTCGTAAAGATATCAGCAAGTTGTGAGCGAGTCGGCACATATTGAACAACAAGATCTCCCTGAGCAACTTTGTCACGAACATAATGAAAATCAACATCAATGTGCTTTGAGCGGTCATGAGACACCGGCTTACGTGACATATATGTAGAAATGACATTGTCACACAATACACGAACTGGTTCACGCAGATAAATACCAATCTCACAAAGTATATGATGAATCCAAGTGGTCTCAACAACAGTATAAGCAATAGCTTTATACTCAGCATTTGTAGAAGATTTAGAGACCGTTGGTTGGTTCTTTACACACCAAGATATAAGATTGGAACCCAAGAATACAACATATCCAGTGGTAGAACGATGACTATCGGGACAACCAGCCCAATCAGCATCAAAATAGGCAAAAAGCAAAGAGGTAGAAGAAGAGGCACGTAAGAACAACCCACAGGTGATAGTGCCTTGCAAATACCTGAAAATATGCTTCACACAATGCAAATGAGTTGTACGAGGATCAAACATAAATTGAGAAATAATATTAACAACATAGGAAATATCTGGACGAGTCATAGTCAAGTATTAAAGAGCACCAACCATACTCATATATTCACTAGGATCTGAAAGTAATACACCATCTATAAGAGATATAGAAGTGCGAGAAGAAATAGAGGTACGAACGGGTTTGCATGTATGCATATGAAACTTAAGAAGCATATCATAGATGTACTTTTGTTGAGATAAGTGAAGTCCATAAGGGGAGCGAACAACTTGAAAATAAAAAAAAATAATGAAGATCACCTAAGTTATTCATAGCAAATTGATGAGAAAGATGAGAAATAAAGTGATCAAGAAGATCTGAAGAACTATCAGTAAGAATGATGTCATCAACATAAAGTAATAATATGAGCAGACTAGATGAGAACCTAGGAATAAACTTGAAAGTATCTGATTTACAGAAAACAAAATCATGAGCAAGGAAAAATGCACTAAAGCGATGAAACCAAGCACGTGATACTTGTTTCAAACCATAAAGGCCTTTAGACAGTTTTGCAGACATAGTGAGGATAGTCAGGATGAGTAAAATCGGGAGGTTGTTTCATAAATCTTCTACCGTAAGAACACCATGTAGAAAAACATTTTTGACATCAAATTAATTAATAGGCCAAGAAAATAAAACAACAATGTAAAGAACAAAACGAACAGTAGTAGCACAAACTACAGGAGTAAATACTTCATGGTAATCTATACCTGGTTGCTGATGAAAACCTTGTGCTACGAAGCATGCCTTGTATCGCTCAATAGACCAATTTGAATTATATTTAATACGATAAATCTATTTACAACTGATTAAGTTCATGTTAGGTCGAAAAGGAACAAGAGTCCAAGTGTTATTTTCTAAAATTGTATTAAATTAATCAACCATGGCTTGTTTCCACTTTGGACTTTTTACAGCTTGAAAAAAACAAGAAGGTTCAATTTCCTGAATGGTCGTATCTAAAGAAAGCATCTGTCTTGATTTTGAGATACCAGATTTAGAGTGTGTTTACATTGAATAAGCGGGAAGAGTGGAATCAGGAGGAGTGGAAGTGCTAGGAGGCATATAGGAAAATGGACCACTAGAGACACACTCCATAGAATGACTAGATGGAGACACATGTTCAACAGGGCTAGAGGTAGAACGATGAGGTGAATTTTCAAAATTAGAACGAAATTCAAAAGACGGATTAGAGGAAATACAAGACCTAGAACATTGTAACGAATATAATGGTGATGTGACTATAAGGATGTCAGGAGAAGAAGATGATGAAGAAGCATTTCTAAGACAAGACAATGTAGGATATGGAAAGACTAACTCATGAAAGACAACATGTCGGCTAACATAGACACGACCAGTTTTAGGGTCAAAATGACGGTAATCTTTATAGTTGGAAGTGTAATTTAGGAAAACACATTGTACAGACTGTGGTGTAAGCTTGTGAGACACTCGAGTAGACAAGTTCAGAAAACATTCACAACCAAAAACATAAAGAAAATTATAGTCTAAAGATGTGTGATTTTTTTTTTCAAAAGGAGACAAGTCATTCAAAACAGAGGTAGATTAAAAACAGAAGCATCAATCCAAAATTGAGTTGGTAATATAGCCTCCGTGAGGATAGTACGTACCATTAATAATGTGTCAATATTTTTGTTCAGCAACCCCATTTTGTTGCCGGGTGTCTAGACATGACTTATGAAAATAAATACCCGAGTTACAAAAATGTTGGAGCATACTTGTGTTGTCAAATTCACCACCTCCACCACTTTGAAAAGCCTTTATTTTGATAGTAAAAATATTCTTCACAAGCTTCTGGAAAGCACAAAAGTGTTGAAAAACTTCTGATTTTCTTTTCATAGGGTAAAGCCATGTAAATCGAGAAAAATCATCAATAAAGATAACATAGTACCGAAGATTCAAATTTGATAAAACATGTGATTGTCAAACATCTGAATGAATGTCTAAAGGAAAGGAACTACAATAGTCAACTGAATTGAAAGACAAACGTTTTGATTTTCCTAATTGACAAAAAACACAACTATCACTAAAAGAATTAACTAAACTAATGTAATTATATTTCCTAAGACTAGCAAAAACACGAGCTACACTGTGACCCAGACGATGATGCCATACATCACCAGACTTACGGAGAGAAACAGATGCTTGAGGAAGAGAGGACATAGGTGAAGAGGATAAGGGATATACATCACCATTACTGTTGGATTGGAGAAGAGTTTGCCCCGAGGTGTTCTCCTTCACAGAAACACAAGATTCATCAAAGTTAACAACACAATTATTATCTTTACATAACCTTTTAACAGAAATTAGATTATGACGAAGCTGAGGAACATGAAATATAGAGTTCAAGTGTAGAGGATGAGAAGTTGAAGGTATTTTAGAATAATCAATGTTAAGAAATGTACCATTTCCTGCCAAAACACTATCAAAACCAGAGTAAGGAATTTTTCGTATAAAATTACTTTCTGATAGAGTCATATGAGAGAATGCATCAGAATCAAAATACCAAGTAGCATCATTTGTTTCAACAATAGACATAGTAGCAAAAGACTTGAGAAGATCATTAGCAACAAAGGAATGATTGAAACGATTGTGATATTGTAAAGCAGTATGACTGGACAATGCACAAATTTGATAAATAATAGAAGACAGTAGATGACCCAATATCCCATTGGATGGCGAAGATGGATTAACAAATTGTGAATTATATGAATTAGAGGAAGCACTACCAATACCTGACCAGGACTGACCAGTAAAGCCATTACATGCAATATTGTTTTGATTAGATTGTTGACAACGACCATATCTATAACCTCATCCACCATGACCTCTACCTCGAGAGTATGAAGCTTTCCCTTGACCACAATTACCTTGAGATGAAGTTGCATTGCCAGATACATCAGAGGATCCTGATGACACATATTGTGTACTGAAAGCATGATGTGACACGGGCGAGTCAAATTCACGAGACCGCTTCAATCTATGTTCATGGAGAAGGAGTTTGGAACGCAAATCTTCAAGAGACATATGACGAGGAAAGTGAGTAATGATGCCCACCAGTGTATCATATTCTTTACCTAATCCAAGGAGCATATAGTCAATAAAGTGTAGATTGGTCACCATGATTTACCTCCTTCACAGACCTGTCGGACTGGGGTGTGGGGGATCCTGGGGTGGGAGTTCCACCTTTTTGGAAAATAAAGTGTAGATTGGAAACTGGAGAATTTATTGCAACAAGTGAATCGACCAGTTGCTTAGCATCCCGGAGATACTGATCAATAGACATAGAATCTATTTTCTTCATAGTTGTAAGTTGGCGTTTTAATTCGACAACTTTTGCTTGACTAGCATCCATAAATCTACGATGTAGGGATAGCCAATTATTATGTTAAGTAGGCAAAAGGTGGACATCAACAAGTACTTCATGAGATAGTGTAGCAAAAATCCAAGAACGAACACTTTGATTGATTCGAATCCATAAACGATGGGCTGGATTTGGTTGTGGAGAGCCAACAACGTCACAAATGAGTGGTAAAGGTGATGGAAAAGATCCATCAACAAAGCCCAATAAATCATGAGATATTAACAGAGAAGTGAATTGTGTACGCTATGTAAGATAATCTTTAACATAGTTCAACTTGATTGTTACCAGATTAGTAACATTAGGGACAACCAAAGCAGCAAAAGATTGTAAGCTAGAAGAGGACACTAAATCAGTATATGAAAAAAAGTTCGGCAGTCCACCATAATTTAGTAGCATGCCAGGAGGTGTGAAAGTTACGGGGAATGAAGAAATTGGGGATAATATGGTAGGTAGAGATGCAGGATGAGACAGAGAAGTCATTGGAGAGGTAGATATGAGTGGTACAGTAACAGATGGTACATATGTAGTGGTACCAGACGTGGGCAAAGATTGAGAAGTTATTGTTTTATTAAAATTATGGAAACTAGTGGGAGATATAGGAAGAAAACAGATATATGTGATTAGTAATTATTCAGAATAAGGAATCTTATTTCAGTAGAAAGTCGTGTCCTAATCCAAAAGAAATAGAAGTGAGCAATAAATTTATATAAAGCAAAAAGGAGAAGTCAACTTTGAATGGGAAAAAAAATCTCACGCGAAGGCTTAAGGGAGAACTAATTAGAGTGGTTGAATTTAAAGTAGAGGAAAGGGAACAGATGGTGGTTAAGGTGGTATCACAATATTGCTTTATACAATCCAAGAGGCAGTGACATAAAAAGAAAGGAAACATGCACGACTTTGGCAAAGTAAGAAACTGAAATAGTAGGCAAAGGATTTGCTGGCTAATCTGATACCATGAGAATGTTTTGGTAAATGGCTCAATGAATTGAGAGTCAGAGTAATATCTATTTATAGTGATAAATATACATGTATAGATAAGTACATGAGATAAGGATGCTATCCATGAGATAATTACAATACGAGTCCTAGTACAATAAGAATCCTAATAGAAAGAAAATAAATAAAAAATAATAATAATAAAGTGTTGTAAAATCAACCTAAAAGAGTTAGTACAATATATCAAAGATTAAAGCAAGAACACTAAATAGATAAAAGAGAGACAAGAGATGAGAGCATTTCTTATTTCTTTTTAGTATCAAGTGTGTTCAAGTATGTACATTATGAACTCTTGTGTCTCTATGTATATACATAGAGGCATACCAAAGATAGCCATAAACATGATGTTCAGTATATGAGATCATGAAGGAGGTGAGAGACATGGCGTTAAGGAGTTGAGATCATGGAATAGATGGAACATAATGGTGAAAAGTAATGGGAGCATTATATTTGTGAAGTGGACATCGACATAAATAATATATTTCATAACATAAATGATATAGAGGACGTGATTTGTTTTCTTTTGAAACATTTAGGTGATAGAGAGCTGAGGGGGAAATTAAGGTAAAAAAGAAGAAATTAAAAGAACAACAATTAAAAAAATGTAAAAGGAAAAAGAATTAGAAAAGAAGTCGACAACGAAAATGTTATGTTGCCACACTTATTTCTTTTGTTTACTTTTCTACATTTTTTTTTTTCATTTCATATTTATTTTATTTAAGTTTTTAGCAAATACAAGAAATTAAATGTAATGACAACTTTTCTATTCAGCTATATCAAGGAAGAATTGTTAATGTTACACTAGAAGAATATAGAAGAAGATAAATTGATAAAAAACTAAATACTAATGTTTTTCTTATAAAAATTATAACAATAATTACTTAATTATAATTAGATTTTCTTTAGCGATCGTGCGAAGTTCAGTACTATGATATATAGTATAATATCTAATATCAACTCTATTCCCAAGTGTTAGCATTCAAACATGGAACTGAAAGTTTGAGGTTAAAATAAATTATTAGAATATTGAAATTTGTCCTGCCAGATTTTCGTCTAGTAAGGACGGTGGACTAACCCTTATGCTTTGATTTTGTTAGTGTTTACAAAGATTGCAGGAAACGGGAATTACAAGTAACTGCTAATGTAAGAATTGAAATTACAATTCAACTAGAAATCTGAAAATTACAAAGATGAACAAGTAAACTGGAAAATTGGAAAACTGTTTTTGTTTGCTTGCTGAGTCGAGTGTGACACTCTGTCCTTAAGACAATATTGCCCCGTATGTATCCTTTATACGTCCTGGACAATTCGTCTCCCAAGATAAAACAGCAATTGAAGACTTGAGCAAAGGAAACTCAAATGCTACCGTGAAGAATATTGAGCAATGAAATGATGCTTGGAAGTTATAGGAAGAACGATTTACGGTTGTATATTTTCGTGTATATCAAGTGTGTCTCAACAATGGTGTAAGGGGTGTTTATATAGGTGAGGAAGGAATTTGTTTGATGCCTCCATAACAGCCATTATTGGCCAAATAATAACCATTATGGAGGTAGTAAAGCCACCAAATAAATGGAGAGAAATACCAACGGATTGGCCATTATAGGAGGTGTAATTCGGCCAAAATAAATGGTGAATTGAGTGCTTGACGTTTCGTTCTCTTCGCCGAAATTCTGACTTTCTGGAAACTTCAGGGACCAAACTGTACATCTGAAAGAATTCTGGTCCAAACTGTACTTCTGGCAAAGTTCTCTGGCCCAAAAAGATAATATCAGAAGGCCCACAGCCCACGACCCGTGAACCGGAACTGGACCGGACGGGCGGGCGGCGGCGGTGCGCGTGTGGTCTTTCCTCGAACCGAAGCACATCTAGGTCCTCCCTCCTTTAAACACATGGGATACCCCTTGGGTCCCAAACCCCAAACCAATTTCGAGTCTTATACACACAACAATTCTTTCTTCCTCTACCGATGAGGGAGAATTGAACACAATACCACACTTTCCATGCTTCAAACACCTCACTTCGTGGACCAATATCTCTTTCATTTCTCAACGAAATTTGACGATTCTTGGCCCTACGGTTATCTACGTACTTAGTAGATCATGCATGTGTGAAGAACCGGATTCTCCAACATACGTAACACTAGTGTTTAAGCCGTTAAAGTTGGTCGGTCGCAACTCCCGCCAAAGGCAAATTTCCAACAGATTTTTCATAGTGCCTCGTGATATATCAAGAACTGTTGAAGATCATGTTTTAGTCTTGCTTTTAACCTTGGACATTCTGTCTCTCTTGGTTTTTTCTCTCTCTTCAATACCAAATTAGTGATTTCTTAGTACGATGATATCTTGAACCTTCATAACTGGATTAAATGTTTCTGGCTGATCATTTAGATTTGATAGCTCTCTTGCACAAGTTTTTAAGAATAATAATTGCTTTTAAAAATGTGTATAAAGTACATTTGTCCTAATACATATTGTCTCTATGACATACATATACTTTCACAATCATTTTTAGAGATGCTTCCCGACACTTTCTACATATCCTTGTAGAGTCTCTCGTTATCTCGTTCAGTACACTTTCTACATATCCTGTAGGAAGCTAGAGGAAATAGGAAAGATTTTCCCTGATCATTCCATTCCTGCATCCTTTCAGATCCTCACGGCTGGAGACTCTAGACTTTGCCACTGGATACAAGAAGCTGTATACTGAACCTGGCAACCGCAGCATCAGGTTGCCCTCAGAAACTATTGACCTTCACATTAGATTATAATCATCATTGTTTATGTGATACTGGCACAATGAATTAGAAGATCTGGAAACGGGGAAATCTCCTCTTTTTAGCGGTTCAATCTCTATTCTTACAGGGCTCCTTCGGTGTTTTTTGGCCTATTTTACACTTTTTCATACATTCATAGAACAGTCTATTTCCTCTGCCAACCAGGGGTGAACAAAAGAAACCTCTCAAACCATAAACAGCTGCTAGCAATTTAGCTGTCGTTATCCAGACAGCAATAGTCGATGAGAACAATATTCACTAAAGTGGAACGTGCGTCCAGTTACATTACAACGCGGTAAAATGCATTCCAAGTGATCCTGCATGAAATGGAAAAATGTATCCTTGCCAAATTATCAGCCTATGGGATGCTGTAATAGGTTTCTCATTTCTGGGTCCATATACTATTTGTTGTAAGGTGAGACGTCATCCCAACCAAAATTTATATCTCGATGCTACCCTTCCAGTGTCATTACCGTCTTGAGACGAGATATCATCTTTATCATTGCACTGGGAATAATGGCTATCAACTGCATACACAAAAAACACAAACTTAACCTGTGTTATAAGTTAAATACACATAAAACCTACAAGATTAGGAATGAATAGATCTCGATAATCAATAATTTCCACATTGAGTGCATTGGTTCCTATGTGGATCGACTTACCCAAGCAAGGCCAATGCATAGGATGCTAAAGCCAGGATATGGAAAAGGAGCTTTTTCTGAAAGGAATAAGGCTGGATAAGAAAAGGTTTAAGTGTTAGCTTTATGTGGAGAGAAATAATATGCTATGGGATAAGTATCACTCGACATACCTGTCAGAGGACTATATATGAATGGGGAGAGAATGTTAGCTGTGGAACTTATGCTTGAAATGCACCCTTGAGCAATTCCCTAGTAGGAGAATAAGAGACATCGTACTAGTCAAAATATGTTTTTTCTTTATATTTGTGTCAGCTTGTTGTATATCCAACCATTAATTCAGAATAGTGCGGCTATTCACCTGTTCACTAAGCCCAATTTGTTTTGAGACAATGCTTTGAAGCTACATGTATAAAACATTCAACGACATAGCAGTACAGGAAAAAGATTTTTTTTGAAAGTAAACTTGAGAAAACTCACAGAGGGTTTCACAAGTGAGGTGAAAATAGGCAGCAATGCAGCAGTATAAGGAATCTAAAAATCATGCAATCATGGAGTTAACACACTTGAATCATAAATGTTAATATAGAAAATTTGAGCTCAACGTTTTAGAGCTTACCCAGATTTTTTGTGCTACGCTATCAATAAGAAGCTGCAGAATTAGGTAAAAACAGACTGAAAATTAGTCTTTGCCCTCCTCTAAAGAGAGCGGATCAAATCAATGGGTACATGATTAGTGATTGCGTAGGAAGCATTGGGATCATGAGGGTGACTTCAACTCAAAAAACTCCGGGGAAAGTATATTTTTAAGTGTTCACATACGTTTGAAAATCCAGCAGTCAGCCCTAAGCACAGCAGAACCTCCTCTCCTGTAAGAGGAGCCAACATAGGCATGAGGAGCAACTGCATGATTTCGCAAACCTTGAAAAGTTAATATGAAATACAACCATCTGAAGCTGAATAAGAAATAAGTTACATAGAAAAAATTACCTGAGAAGTTGCAGAGAAAATGTTGGCTATAAGCATCACATCAGCAAAGTTATCTTTCTTGAAGTGAAATCGAGCCTTTAAGAAGTACTGCAGGCAAATAATTAAAGACACTATCAGGTACCCATATGGTTGAAAGAAGTTAGAATGGCCTTCCAGAAGCTCCCCTTGCTCATGAAGCTTCATACTATCACGTACCAATACACCAGTTTCTCTCAAAATGAATCAGTTTTCGACGTGTCAAAATTGTACAGCAAAAACTTATTTTATTCTGAATATGATGGCTTATACCTTAGCTCTCATCAACACTTGAAAAAGCAAAAAGGAAAAATAATACCTGAAATGGAGCTTGTTCTCCGCCTTCTGCAAGACTATTCAAGAAAGCAACAGATGCTGCAAGTGAAAAAGTAGCACTGCAACAAGACAACCAACAATTGCCATCATATTTCTTGACAAGAATGATGAAAATATTGATTGAAAACACATCAAGCCAAGAGGTGTGGGTAGGCCATTTAGGTCAAACAAAATGGTACAAAATCTTCAATTCTCCTTTAGGGAGGAAGGGCAGGGGAGATTTGAGTTGACTATAAGACTAAGAGGAATTTTCAGCTTGATAAGACTCAACACCTGATAGAGCTTCTTTTGTTAGAAGAAATGATGATAAAATAGCTCACGTACTACCTTACCTCTTCTTAAGAAAGCAAATGACATCCTTCAGGGATGGAACTTTCTTGAAAACCTTTATATTCTTTGCTGTCTCGCGATCCAAGTCAATATCTTCCATTTCAGTTCTCAAAATTGGCTGCTCAATAGAATCTTTAAAGCAAGCTGTATCCTCTAGAAAAATTTGCATGTATACAGCAGCAACGGTTGATGCAAATGTTGCTACCTTTATCAATAAAGAAGAGCAAATAAGCTCAGACTGAACCAAACTAGATCAGCCAAAGCTAAAATTGAGGATTTAAATTTTTTATAGAAGGACCAGAAATATCTGAGAAGTGGAGAGGAAGTGATCAGCTAAGGTTCCAAAGACAAATGCAGCAGATCCAACACCAGCCAAAATCCCGATTGCAGAGGCACGATTTGCCTGTGACATATGGTCTGCCTGCAAGGGAAGAAACAAGAGGTTTGAAACAAAGTGTTACTAGTAATAGCATTGTTTTCTAATACTGTGTTTATGTGGATAAAATATAAGAATATAGGATGTGTACAAATACATATACACACACACGCACACATATATATATAGTATCAATCTTAATGACAAATGATCAAGGCGTACACAAGCTAGCTAAAGAAAACGTCTACTTGATTTTGTCCTGCTGACTGCTACCTATATGTTACATATGTTTTTTTTATTTTGCGTATTCTGGCTGATTTAACTCATTTTTATCTGCCAAGTCCGTTGGATACACCAAATGATCATGAATTATGATCTTCCGGTAGGCTTTTAATTTGGAGACTTTGATTCGATGGCAATATCTTTTACAAGCTAAATGTTCCAAATCAACCTTTTAGGAACTTTCCTTTTTTGAAGGTTTCATTTGGGAAAGTAAATAGATAATGAGACGAGGTGATGTCAAAATAATTACCACGTAAGCAAGGGAGACACACTGAATACCACCATCACATATCATGCCAGTGAGCGTCCGCAACACATAGTACACATAGTAAAATTTCTTGGTCCTCCTATACGCCAATATGACTGCCAAATGTGACTTGAGTTATAGTAGTGGTTCTTTTTTCCAAAGAATTATAGCCCCATCACCTCATTTGATTGAAACAAAAATGAAGCATTGAAGTAGAACCTGGGGGAATGATGGAGAGAATCACTGGGACTGTGAGCAAAGCTTTCCTTCCATACACATCAGACAAATTCCCAATTATTGGCATCATTAACACTAAACCAATTCCAATTATCTGCATGTAGAGTGTAAGCACATCATGAGAATTTAATTGGAAAAATACCATATCACTTTCGGGTAGAGCCTCCAATCGAAATCAGAATCAGATGAATAACAACAAAACGGTTTCCTAATTTAATTTTTAGTGCTCTTTAATTATCAATGTTAGGGCATAGATGTAGAATAGTGGATGACTACGCCAGGGGTGAACTGAGTCAGGAAAACTGTTAAGGAGACATGTAAAATCAGGTAGATTGCCCTTTTATTTTTTTACTAGTTTCTAGACACGTGCATTCCACTCTCATCCCCATTCATATATTAGACATTTTGTTAAATTATCTCAAGATTATCAAAGTAAAAAATTGAGTAAATATTTATATATGAAAGAATAAAGTGTTGGAAATTTACTAATGTGGAATTAAGTTTATCCCATTATTTATGACTCGAACAATTGGGCCCCGCACGTCGGAAATATCGTTTTCACACACGTGCAATCTTAGTGCCAAGTATCGTAAATTTCGTTAATGAAAGAGATATTGGTACGTAAGTGAAATGTTTGAGACATAATATGATGGATGGTTATTTGCTAAATGACAAGTGTTCCACGTTGGTAAACGAAGGAAGGATTGTGCGAGGTGTAAGATGGAACGGGTCGGAAAGGGCCGCGGAGCCGAGAAGGGCCGCGGCGCCTCCCGGATTGGGTCGCAGCGCCGGAGCGCCGCGGCGCCCCCCTTGCAGCGCCGCAGCACTAATTCCCACTTTTGGTTTCTGGAGCCGCGGCGCTAAATACTACAGCGCCGCAGTGCTTCCCAGGCAGTGTTTGCTCGACGGAATTCCAAAGGTTTGGCTGTTGAGGGGGCTTTAATGGCATTGAATCCACCCAATAATCACCATTACTTGGACCATTATGTTGCTGCATTACTTGGGGGTTAAATGTCATCCATTACATGGCAATTGATTGCCATTGTGGGGGCACTTGAAGAGGTCATCTTGCACGCCTATAAATTGAAGCCTTGGCTCAATTCTATATGTTCAACAGAAAAACAAGTTCACAACACCACAAAGAGATCAATTTTTTCTGATATCAATCCTTCTCTTAGCAATCTTCATTATTCGTGTTCTTCGCTGAGATCATTTGTGTAGGCTTTGCACACTTGATAGTTTGTTGTTTCATTTTGGGAGACTATTGTCCACACTTCCGTAAACTCCTATATACGGGGGCAATCTTGTCTTAAAGACAGAGAGTCATCTCTTGACTCAGCCGGTGGTGTTGTGGTTTATCTAATTGGTTGCTAAGTGTTTCAGGTGTCAACTTAACGGACGAAGGACTCTAACCGTTCGTATTCTCAGCGGATCTACAAGCCACAAGTGTAGCAGTTCATGTTCTTGTATTCCCGAATACAAGATCCATATTTGAAGTTTCAATTCAAGATCAAGATATTGACAACTTGTTGTTGTCCACTTTGTTGTTTATCCTTTCGATCACTGTAATAGTTATTTACTATTCCCGTTGTTGCTTTACATATTCCAACATAAAGTACACATTTTTGTAAATTGTCAATGTGTATCGTCGTATCTCGACTTGTTTTTCAAGGTCAAGATGATTGTATTGGTCTTAACCTTAAAAGATGAACCGGAAAAAGTTTGATCAAATACATATAATTTTTCACTTATTTTGCTTTTAAGAGTAAAAGTATGTGACGAAGCATATCTTACCTAATACTTCTTTATAAAGTTTATATTCACGCTTTAACTAAAAAAAGAATAAACATTTATTGAAATTAAACAGGTATATTTCGAAACTCATAAATAAGTTATGAATACAAGTTATTCAATAAAGATATACCAATTATTGGCAATTAACTTCTTGTATTTTAAATATGTAATTTTAATTGTATTTTAATTTAATCTTTTATTATATAAAAAATTGGATTTATTTTAGTTTGTTTATTTACATTTTCATTTCAAATTTATCTTAAGTTTACTTAATTAGATAAACCTTCATTTGTGTAGAATTTCAATATATAAGAGGTTTAATAATTTCAGGAAAAATAGGGATAAAATCATCATATTAAAGAGTTTCAAATGATAAAAATGTTTTCCCAAATACGTCAAAATTAGTCATCTTATTAAGTTTTTTGTGTTCAGTTTCCATTTAGCAGTTTCAAAAGATAAATATTTCAAAAATATTAATCTCTCTATCAATCAAAGGCATGAATAAAGATTTTCAACAGATCCTCTTTTTAAAATTCCATAATAATTAATACATAAACTCTTTTTATTCATAATTTTATCGTCTTTTAATAATATATATACATAAATATACACACACACGGTCAAGGGTGGTTTGTGTAGGATTTTTATAGTATTGAGGAGTTTAAAATTCATAAAAACATAAGTACATAAAATCTATCTATTCATGATTTTATTGTCTTTTAATAATTATATATATTTTAATATACTTGGTCAAGAATATACCTCTAAGGGGTGTATGTGTAGGATTTTCATAATATAAAGGGTGTAAATGTGAGATTTTAAAATTCGAAAAATATATCCGAAGCTAAATCATATTATGAGTGTGTAATGTTAATAAACCGTAATTACTAAGTCGGGGAAGGGGTAACACTACTTTTAAACTTTTCAATAAATAAGCTGATGACTAGATATATTTTATGTAATATTTGCAGGAATTTTCATGAACTTTAAAAATCATCTTTCAATTTTAAAATTTCATAATAATTAATACATAAACTCTTTTTATTCATAATTTTATCGTCTTTTAATAATATATATACATAAATATACACACACACGGTCAAGGGTGGTTTGTGTAAGATTTTCATAGTATTGAGGAGTTTAAAATTTCATAAAAACATAAGTACATAAAATCTATCTATTCATAATTTTATTATATTTTAATAATTATATATATTTTAATATACTTGGTCAAGAATATACCTCGAAGGGGTGTATGTATTGGATTTTCATAATATAAAGGTTGTAAATTTGAGATTTTAAAATTCGAAAAATATATCCGAAGCTAAATCATATTATGAGTGTGTAATGTTAATTAACCGTAATTACTAAGTCGGGGAAGCGGTAACGCTACTTTTAAACTTTTCAATAAATAAGCTGATGACTAAATATATTTTATGTAAGATTTGCAGGAATTTTCATGAACTCTATAAAGCATCTTTCAGTTTTAAAATTTCATTTAATTGTTTAATAGATATTCAGAATACTACAAATTCAAACTTATACATGAAAACAAACAACTACTTGCATGTAACTCCAAAAATATAACACTCTTCGTCTCATTTATCTAGCGACATTTGATTAAGTAAGGAATTTAAGAAAGAAAAAAATATCTTTAAAACATATTAAATACATATCTTCTGAACTTATGATTTTAAACAAGTCATAATATTTTTATAGCAATACGAGCATGTTAAAAAGTTAAATTGAAAGATTTAAGATTAAAACTTTCAAATATAAAAAGATTCTATATTATATATAAAAAGTACTCTTCCTTTATTTTTTTAAATTATGTATATTCAAATGCCCCCTCATAAAATGAGATGCAGGGAGAATGAATTACTTTTTGTGGCAGTGACTGTTACAAAATTTAAGAAAGAAGGAGAAGATTTTGAAACTTGTATTCCTAAATATGGCATGTGTATATAGTTATTAATGCAGGTCATTGAGAACAAACTGATATCCTAAAATTAAAGTATTTTAAAATTTGAAAATGTATCATTTATAAAAAAAAAAAGAGAAAAGAAGAACTACCAAATAAAATGGAACAGTGGAGTAATAGTTGAAAATTTAGTTTGACAGAAAAATTTCACATGAAAGTTTAACATCGGATAGTTAAATGAATTTGAGATATGGTTGAAAATTAATCTGGAAAGTTGAGTTTTGAAAAGTGTAATAGGAAAATAGCTTTACGTCAAATAGAAGTAGATGAAATATTAAAAGAAAAAGGGTTTTAAACTGGTCTCCACCAAGAAAAATAGCTTATATTATGCCAAAAAGAGAAAATGAAAATCTTCAATATTAATTATTTCTGTCATGCTCTATAAAATCAGTTATTAATAGTTTGGCGGTTGCGTGGTACCCTTCACTAGTTCACATTACGTGTTAGGGGTGGACATAAAAACTGATGAACTGAAAAAATCGAACCGAACCGGCAGTTCGGTTCGGTTTGAATTCGGTGAAATAAATATAAAAAACCGAATGTTTTAAAATACCGAATGTATTAATGTTAAATAATTCGGTTTGATTCTTTAGAATTGGTGATGAACCGAACCGAATACCGGTGGCAAAATTTGTAATTAATCATAACATATATAAATGAAAATTAAATGAAAATTGAAAGCTTTGATTATGAAACCCTAAAAATTTACTTTGGTGTACTGATTGAAAATTGAAATAGAAGTCGTGGCTGCCGGTTTGACAGGAAGCTGAAAACGCAATCGGACGGCACCCTCTCCTTGCGTTTTTGAACTGTAAGTGACATCGCCGATCATTTTCTTTAATTCTTATCATAGTAATTTTTCTCTGCATGATATTTCAAGTTTTGTTTATTGTGATTGGATTTTAGTTACATAGGGTAAATTTGAGATTGAGTTGATGTTTAGTTCAAGATGCATATGTTTGGCATAGGAAGCATTCAATCATGGAAATACTCATCATTTTGTGTATGATTTCCGAGAGTTGAAGATTGCTAGTTGGTGTTTAGTGGAGTTTGAATACACGTTATTCCTAAGAATACTCCTTGTATTGTGTTAAAGCTTCTCAATCTTGTTTAAATTGCTTATGTTGTGTTAACATATTGGATTATTGCTGTAACTTTTAGTATTGAATTTAGTTGATTCTTAAACAGTTAGGTTATTGTTTAATTATGAATTATTCTTTTATGTTAGGTTCTTGGTAGAATGGAAGATATTTTGGATGATGAAACAAAAGAGGTGAAACGAAACGACGAGGGAAAATTGAGATCAAAAGTTTGGAATTTTTTTACTAGGCTACCTGGAGGAAAGAAATGTCATTTTTACCGTAAAGATTATGCTTGTGATAGCTCGACAGTTGGGACAACTAATTTAAGGAACCACTTGAGTAGATGCAAAGTGTACAAGAAATTGAAGCTTGAAGAGGATAAGAATAAAAAAGTATTAACTCGTGATAAGGGTAAGAACAATGGTAAAGTTGTATTTGTGGGGTGTAATAAAGATGCTTGTAGAGCCGCACTTGTGAAATTAAAGCTGATATCAAAGACTTGTTATTACGATTATTTGTAAGTTATAATGATGATGATCCAAATAGTGGTGTGGGTAGTAGTTCATATGTTCGGTTAAGTGAAATTTGTGATAGTAACAGCAATAGAAAAGAATCAATTGACCCTTTTCAACTGTTTTAAAGAGATGAAAACAAGTGCAAATGATGATTTTGAGGGGAAGAATGATGTTGAGAAATATTTGTCAGAGCGGAATGAAAGTCCTAATGATCCGAATTTTGATCTTTTTGGTTGGTGGAAGATGTATTCGTCTAGGTATCCGACTTTGTCAAAGATTGTCAAAGATATTTTGGTAATTACAGTGTCTACAGTGGCTTCCAAATCGACATTTAGCATGGGGCACATTTTTGACCCTTTTAGGAGTACATTAACTCATAAGACAGTTGAGGCATTAATTTGCACACAAAATTGGCTTCGCTCAACTCTTATATGAGAACAAATTGTGTAACCAACCGAAGAAGAAACTGAGTTTTATGGAGAAGTTGAATTGTGTAACAATACTATTTTTATATATTATTTTTAATAGAATGATTATACTTTAACATTTTGTTTATTATATTGACGCTTTGGCAAATTGTATGTAGACTTTGAGAAACTTTCAATCGTACCGCAATCACAAGAAGCAGAACAACCACAAGCAGCGGAGGACTTGACAATGAATTGATATTACTTGTTGGAAGTATTGTTTAACAGACTTGTTTATTGTAATAATTGTCATTGGTTATGTTGCCATGGAATTGAATTGAAAAATTCAAGACAGTGTTTATTTATATTTGCTGATTATGATACACTTAAATTGAAAAAATCGATATAAACCGATACGATTGGTTTATATTTTAAAAGTTTGATTCGATTTAAAAAAATAAAAACTGAATTTTATTCGGTTAATATTTTTTTGATACAAAACCGAACCGATATACGTCCACTTTATTACGTGTTTCAAACGCTTAATGAATATCCATGACTACTATTAGCTTGCCACGCATATTGGTGTATCCACGTGTGAGTTTCACGCAACAAAAGAAAAAGAACGCATTATCCTCATTTCCTTTTTTTCCTTCGACTAGAGAATTTTAAAACAAGCAGAGGTATAAAAAATATGGACGGATACACATTCCTCGTGACTTGATCCACCTGCTATGTTTCAATTATGTGTTTTACCTCTTTTAGTTTGTTGTTTAATCAAACTGACAATTTATTTTCTATTCCCTTCGTATCAAAAAGATTTTCATACGTTCCTTATTAATTTGTTCCAAAAAAATTAATATATTTATATATTTAAAAATAAGTTAACTTTATGAGATTCACACCAATATTAGAGACTTGTTTTAGACCACATATTTCAAAAGTTTTTCTATAGTTTTACATTCCGTGCCAAGTCAAATTTTTTAAAAACAGAGGGAGTAACAATTTTGAATTTTAAATATTTTTAATAATACTTTCTTATAAAAATGACAATGACATGATATGATTAAAGTCTGAATATTCAAATAATTGTCTTGATATATTATATCTATCTTTAATTTAAATAAAAAAAAATCTTTACTTTTTTTTAAAAAAAATATTGTGTCTCAAATAAAGAGATACAAAATGAAACGGGGGAATGTACTATATCAGTTTGGAATTGGCACCGCTTCTAACAAAAAAAAAACCGACTCTGACGCCTAAACGAAAATCCATTACATGGATATTTAGCACGTAAGATTAAGATACGATTATACCGCTTTACCATCTTAATCGCACTGTTCCAATTAGATTCTTTATTTTACTACTCCTATTTAACTAATGTACTGGACCCCCTAAAAAAGAGAAGACGATGTTTAATTGACCTAAACCCTTTACTTTGTGGGATAAATTTGGCTTTAATGCCAGCCACCTAAAAGAAAAATATCTCCTACAGGGACATGATATATATGATTCAGTAGCGTGAGCCTCAACAAACTTAAAGACTTGAGTGACTGGTTAGCCTAAATGTATATATATATATATATATATATATATATATATATATATATATATATATATATATATATATATATATATATATATATATATAAAAGTAGTGGAAGATGAAGCATGTATAATAAGCTAAGAATTTAAAGAGCAGAGACAGACCGCTTGTTGAAAACCAGAGAGATAAATGGCGAGAGAACACAGGTCTTGACCAGGGCAGAGTGTCATCATAGTCACATCTGGCATCACCGGAGTTACTACGAACGTCGCCAACTGCGACATAAACACCGTCACAAACAGGTGCTTCAAGCTTCCTAACTTATCCATCTCTCTCTATTTTCCTGTCCTAATCTACTAGCTGTCACTTGTTATCTCGACCTATATATATAGAAGAATACGTGAAGGAAGATATAGTAAAAAATTAAAAGGGGAATGGGGCAGGGCGGTGGACACTTGTTTAGCAGCCACAAGGTCACCAAATCATCATTAATTCTTGGCTTCTTGGCCCTTCTTGTTTTGCACATGATGCAGCTATGTAAAATCAATTCTTTGAATTTTTTTCATTTTGTACTTTTTTTAATATATTTAAAATATCTTTTTTACTTGTCTACTTTAATAAATTAAGATAGAAATATTCTTTTAAGAATTTCTCCTTATTTTTAAGTAATCATTTCCACACTTATTGAAGTAGTATTAATTGAAATTAATTATTTAACAATAAAATAAAGTGAACCGACTCATTAGATAATTTCTAATGGTTAAAATTACCACAAGTTGTCAATGGGATATTATCTTGAGGAATGTGATGTGAGAATTTTTTTTATCATAATAGTAATTGATAAGTTATTTATTGAAATTTGATACATGCCACCCATGTCCCTATGAAGATGGTTGAAAGGATGTTGAATATGATTAAATGCTTGTAGAATTAATGATTGATTAAGATGAAATATGTAAATTCTTGGTAATGAGTTTAAGCTCTATATTGTCATGAATTATAAATTAATTAAGACCTCCACAAGTGCAATTGAATGAAAGAAGAAAAGTAGTTTTTTAAATCATTCAATAGTCAATTATAATTTGTCATTCATACATAATTGATTACCTATTGAGATTTGACAGTCAGAATATATCCTAGGGTGATCCGGAGCTATAAGAACAGAAGAAAATATAACATCATTCTTCTACATGATTTTGAGAGTAATTGTATACTTCATGTTGTCCGGTCGTTAAGGAGTGTTTCTAGATGCCACTCTTGATTAATATATTAATATGATTAATTAACTACCGATTTAGTAATAAACCTGTGGGTTTGCACACTAACGATCTTTGTTAATGAATTAATTATATATTGTTTGATAATTATATAAATTAGAGAATTTAATAAGTCAAATAAATAAACTTATTTGTTCAAATGAAATATTATTATATTCTTTGCTAGCACAAAGAATATAATTAATATTGTGACTAAATTGGAGTTTTTTTTATTTGAAATAGAGAATTAAATTATATTTCTTGGTTGAAATACATAAATGTGATATATATATATTTAGTGCTTATAATTAATAATTATTTATATAAGGATATAAATATAATATTAATGAAGAACTTAAATCCAATTTGGAATCGGATTATCCATGCTAACTGACGGCACATGCATGAAACCCATTTAGGAATGGGATCCATGCTACTTCAATTGGTTTATGATATTTTATAGAAAATTTTCATAATATCAATTGGCCGTAGAATGGAATTCTTATTTTTCAATGTAAAATGTTCATAAAGGATTAATTATGGAATCAAACTTTTACCCCAGTAAATCATCACCTTAACTAAATAAGAAAAAGTTTTATAGGTAATGTTATATAAAGGATGATAAAAAAGAGTTTCGTAGAAGTTTTATTAAGAGAAAAATATTTGTTGAAAGTTTGTGAGTATTACACCAAATCAAGAGAGAGAAAATTTCAGCACAATAGCTTTGATTCAAATTGTTCGCGAGTTTCGTTGATCAAAGAGTTGATAGCAAAGACCGATATCGGTGTGAATACACATAGAATCTTTATACTATCGAATAAATTTTGAACTATGACTCTCATCATAGGTATGTCTTGAAACCCTATTATTTTATATGTAAATAAATTTTAATCGCAATTAGATATGTCTAGTATTTTTTTTGTATTTCTCTGAGTGTTATGAACGCTCTTTGCAATTCTTCAATGGTATCAGAGCCTTGATTGTTCTTTGTGTTTAAAATTTATTACTCATTTTTTTTACGTATTATATTTGAAGAGTTCAATTATAATAATTATGTATTGATATATTTTTTTATTATGAGTTAAGTTATATATAAATACATGACGAACTAATGATAAAGTTTATTACTTGAATTTGAAATTGTGTATTAGATGAAATAGTAATTCATTTAAGATTTTTGAACTTTACTATTATTTTTTATTATTATTTCTTAATTCATGAGATGTTAATTAGTAATAATAATTTGGTACGAATTTCAATTATATGTGATTTATATGTATATAGGATAACAAGTTAATGACATATTGAATTTTGTTTATGTGTTTCACGCTCGTTCGTTATATCATTCTGAATTATTTGTTACATGTGATGTAAGTGAAATTAGGACTATGCATGTAAATAACTTAATCTAAATTTATATTTTATGAACGATTTGATCACCATGCTATTAAAAGTTGTTTTAAGAACTATTCCCTCCCACTAAAATTTGGGGTTTTAACTTATATAGTTATTCATTAAAATAAATATTTTTATTTGTTTTTTGTTTACAAGGAACGACTTGACTACCAGAAGACTTGTAGTTCGAGAATAAATTAAAATTACTTATTGCATTAGATGCATGAATGGGAAGAATTATTTAACTTTTATGCTAATGCCCGAACTACACGGGGAGTATGAAATCTAATTGATTCTTTGTTGTCATGATGGTTGAACTCAACTATTTTCAGTAGGATCGAACTGACTATCAGGAGGCAATTTGACATAGAGCTATTTAAGGAATTTCTATAGAGATACAATTAGTAAGAGTATCTACCTTTAAAGTATGTGTGAGAAACGACCTGACTATCAGGGGCTCATATATATATTGTTGAAGGGATTCTTTAATACACTAAAAGATATAGAGATGTCTTACATCATAATGAGGGTACATGGTAATTAGTAGAAAGATCATTTATATAAAAATTCATATTTTTAATTATATTGTGTAAATATGTTCTTACATTGTTGTCTTTCTTTTCTATTTTAAAATTTTCAACATGTCTACTATAAAATTGCGCGGTATACTTGATGCCAACAAGTTGGTAGGACTAAACTATGAAGACTAGTATAAAAACTTGAGAATTGTTCTCATGCATGAAAAAGTTAATTGTGTGATCATAAGCCTGTAAAGGAAGTTCCAGCTGAGGATGATTTTAAGTGCACCATGTACTATTAGAAATACTTGGAAGACTGTCTTACTGCTAAATGCATAATTCTCACTTTTATGAAGTGTTCAAGTGGCTCGTGATGCTGTACGGTAACTGAACTCCAGAGGAAACATCAAGATATGAAGCCAATTAAAATTATTGGACATCTCAAGAAGATGTTTGGTATCCATAGTAGGACAGCTAGATACAAGTTGTCTAAGACTTTGTTTGGATTCAAGTTGACTGCAAACTCTCTAGTTGTACCCCATGTCAATCATATGATTGATTTTATTGAAGAACTTAAAAAGTTGGGATGTAAACTTAGAAAGAGATTTCTCGAGATTTGATCTTGAAGTCACTATCTGAATTCTTTTCAAAATTCACTATTAATTTTATTATGTGTAAAATGGATTGTGATCTTCATGAGATGCTTAACATGTTAATTGATTATGAGAATCAACTTGCATCTGAGAATAAGAAAGGACATGTTATGTTGGTTGGTAACTCTTCTAAAAGAAAGGATAAAGGTAAAATAAACGCAAAAGGATCCTACTGCGCCTAGGGGTGGTGTGACCAAACCCAAAAGCAAAGATGGAAAAGCTGATCAATCTAAAGCAGAATGTTTCCACTGCAAAAATAAAGGACATTGGAAGAGAAATTGCAAAGAGTATCTTGTAACTCTAAAGGACAAGAAACAAGGTAACTTTAGTGAAAAATGTTTTTATGGTTTGTTTAACTACTATTGATTCTTCACTGTGGGTATTAGATATTGGTAGTTGTTTTAACATATGCAATATGTTTCAGGGGCTCCAGATAAATAGGAGGTTGAAAAAATGAGAAGTCAATCTACAAATTGGAAATGGTGCAACAGTTGCAACCTTAGGTGTAGGATCAATTTCTTTATTAATGCCTACGGACAAAACACTTATTTTAGAAGATTGCTATTACGTTCCTAAATTTGTTGTGAACAAAATTTCAGTTTCATTGTTGGACAAGCATGGTTTTTTAGTGTCACACCCCAACTTCGGGGGGTGTGGCCGGCACCCGGTGTCTGGACGGCTCGAGCGTACCACATGTGTATCATAACCTGAACATATAACCGTTTGGACTAACAAGGCCTAAGAATGACAAATATGATGAAGATATGGATACAACCTGGAAGAACAACAACTAACCCATATATATATATATAACAGGGTCGACGAGGACATAACAAGAGTTCAACAGACCGACAAGAAGGCCGACAAGGCCGTATAGAATAACTATACATAGACCAGTAGTATACAAGCCTCAATGAGTTATACAATATGTCATCAGGTCAGGACAGGGGCCCCCATACCCAAAATAGATATAAACATATGTAACAGTGCCTACCAACTCTATAAAGAAACTCTGGAAAAGTGGAGTGCCACGACCAACAACTAAATTAGATAGCCCACTGAGGAGGTGCGTCTGTCTGTCTACCTGCACCTGCGGGCATGAAACACAATGCCCCAGCAAAGGGGATGTCAGTACAAAAGAATGCACTGAATATGTAAGGCATAAATAAACGTAAATAGAGGCATTAATGAGCAAAGGAAACCAAAGGATATAACCTGAAACTCAGAAGTGTCACTGTGGACCATGCGACATATAAATGAGACATAACGGGGTTCACTGATCTATTAATGAACTTATGGGGATATGCTTTAGAAGCAACAACATACTTACTAAATAAAGTTTTCACTAAGTCATTCTCTACAACACCATATGAGATATGGAAGGAACGTAAGCCTAACCTTAAACATATTAAAATTTGGGGTTGTCCAACTTATGTTAAAGATTGCAATCTATATACTTGATTCAAGATTTGATAGAACCAAATAGGTTGAATCTAATGGTGCAAGATGATGTTTTAGATGGGATTGATCATAATGATGATAATCCTAATACTTATGAAGAGGCAATACAATCTAACTATGAGAAATGGAAAATTTCCATGGAATCCATGAAGGTCAACAATTCAAAGGATATAAAACCTATTGGTTCTAAATTGGTTTTTAAGATAAAGATTGGAACAGACGGAAAGGTAGAGACCTATAAAGCCCATCTCGTTGCCAAAGTATATCATCAAAAGGAAGGAATAGATTCTGACAAGACTCTCTCTCCCATGACAATGCTCAAATCAATTCAAAATTTTCTTATTATAGCAGCATACAATTATTATGAAATATGACAAATGGATATGAAAACAACTATTCTTAATGGTGAGTTGGAAGAGGATTTGTACATGACACAACCTGAAGGTTTCATATCCCCCTATGATCATAAAAAAGTTTGCAAGCTACAAAGGTCTATTTATGGACCAAAGAAAGCTTCTCGAAGTTGGAACATACACTTTAGCAAGACAATTGATACATTCAATTTTGTTAGATGGGAAGAAAAAACTTGTGTACAAAAAGGTTGGTGGGAGCACAATTATTTTCTTAGTACTATATGTTGATGATATATTACTCATTGGAAATGATGTACCATCATTACAAAGTACCAAGATTTGGTTATTTGAACAATTCTCATGAAAGACTTGGGAGAAGTAGCTTATATATTGGGAATAAAAATCTATAGAGATAGATGTAAAAGGCTATTTGTACTTTCTCGGTCTATGTACATTGATACCATCCTAAAAAGGTACACCATGAATAATTCTAAAAAGGGAAATCTACCGATAGGCATTGGAATTACTCTCAGTAAGGAGGATTGTCCTAAAACATCCAAAGAGAGATAACTCATGAATAGGATTCCATACGCTAGTGCGATGGGAGTTATCATGTATACCATGACAAGTACACGTCTTGATATGTCTTATGCACTAGGAGTGATTAGCCGATATTAGGCGAATCCTGGTGAGGAGCATTGAAAAGTCGTTAAGATTATTCTTAAGTACTTAAGAAGAACTAAAGACCAATTCCTCCTTTATGGAGACTCTGAATTGAAACTAGAAGGTTATACTGATGCAAGTTTCACTTTAGACAAGGATGATAACAAATCTACTTCGGGTTATGTATTCACCTTAAATGGTGGTGCAATGAGTTGGAAAAGTTCAAAGTAAGCTACAATAGTTGATTCCGTGAATGAAGCAGAATATATAGCAGCTAGTGAAGCTATATGGATGAAAAAGTTCTTAAATGAACTAGGTGTGGTTCCTTCAATAGAAGTTGTTGTTCCATTATTGTATGCCAATACTGGTGCTATTGCTCAAGAAAAAGAACGAAGATCACATCAAAAATCTAAACATATTCTATGGAGGTATCATTTGATAAGAGAAATCATTAAATGATGGATGTTGAGATTCAAAAGGTTGATGGAAAAGAAAATGTAGCAGAACAATTCACTAAAGCTTTGGGAGAAAATAGTTTGACAAGCACAAATGGAAATTGAAAATGAAGCACATGAGCATTGGGCTCTAGTGCAAGTGAGAGATTGTTAGGAATATAGTTAATATGCCCTTGATCCAATCTTACATATGATGATTCGAACATATTTTGTGAATGTTATTTAATATAAATATATGGAGTCAGATATTCTTTTATCATACATAGTTATTATCAACTATTTGATTAACTATGATAAGATCGTTGATTAAAGTTTTTGTACTTAATATCATGATGGAGATTATGATAGTGAGAGAGTCATGTATCTTATAAGTTAATCTAAAATTGTTCTTGATCGTGGATTATAAATTAGGATATTAGTGATCCAATTAGATCAATATGTATGTGGCGACCTTTATTGGATAAAGATTAATTGATTTTATAAAGTAAATTACATACATAGATGATATAGATATATGATTGAACTAACTCATTGGATAATTCCTAATGGTTAGAATTACCATAAGCTGTTAATGAGATAGTATCTTGAGGAATGTGATGTGAGAGTTTTCTTTGACTATCATAGTAATTGATAAGTTATTTATTGGAAGTTGGTACCGGACACCCATATCCCTATGAAGATGGTTGAAAGGATATTGTGTATGATCAAATGCTTATAGAACTAATGATTAATTAAGATTGAATATGTAAACTCTTGGTAATGAGTTTAATCTCTATGTTATCATGAATTATAAATGACTAATTAAGACCTTGGCCAGGGCATGAAATAAGAAAAGAAGTTTCTTGAGTCATTCACTAATCAGTTATAATTTGACATACATACATAGTTGATCACCTATTAGGATTTGACAGATAGACCATATATGTAATGACTCGTTAGGTCATTTCGGTTATTTTTAGTATTTCCCCTAAATGACCCTTCCCCTAGCTTCTTTATGTCTTATTTGACTTGCACAAATTGGTGAGATTCTCGAGGAAATCGGGTGGAAATATCGAAAGAAATCCTAGTTTTGGTAATTGGAAGTTCTAATTTTGGAAAGTTTGACTAAGAGTTGACTTTTGAGTAAGTGCGTCCAGAATTAAATTTCGATGGTTCCTGTTACACTCCATGTTTTTGTACATTATCGTCATCGTAATGTTAGCTGACACATGCTTGGAGATGGTAAGATCCCTCCAAGGGACTAATAGCGGTTTATGTAAGTGTTGAGTAAGTTTCGGGAAGGTTTAAAACTAATCGGATCGACGGAATGAAGTTTTGACAAACGTTTGACAAAATGTCGTCGCCTAGAGTGATATGTGAATCTCATACCATGTCTGTGAAACGCATATGAAACACAAATTGTGACAACCATTTTAGGGTTTTATGGAAAGATCTGTGACACCACATGCGATTCGCAGGTAGTGTCTGCGATTCACAGACCTCGCCACAGACTTAGTCTGTGCAAACTTATCCAATCTTCTATATAAACACCCAACTCGACCCTTATTCCTTTTCTCCCTATTTTTAGACCTCTACAAAAGATCTCTTATGATCCTTAGCCAAGATCAAAAGCAAAGCAAGTGACTTCAACGTAAAGAATCCCGTGGTTGTCGATAGATCACTCTTCTACTTGTGTAAATTGAGAGTCTCCTTGCAAGTGAAGTAATCTAGAAATTTGAGTGATTCATATGCTTGGAGGTAAGTTCCATCTCTTTCTTCTTGTTCTTAAGTTTATACAAGTGTTAGAAGTATGATTATTGAAAAATCTTGTAGAACAAGTTCTTGGAATTTTGAACGTTGCTTGTTGTGCTGTTGGGCTGCTTGTATGGGGTTGTGAGTATGATATGAAGTTGCTGGATTGTTGATGATGTTATGGAGTTTAAGGAGAAGGATTGGATTGTGTTGGTTTGTACATACGTTTTCATGTAGAAGATGATGTGAATTCTATGCATGCTAGGTGTTCGATGAGATGTCTAAGTGAGTTTTCTTATGAGTTATGAATCCATCATTGATACAAATTATTCATATATTGTAGATAATTATTTGTAGAGTATACGAGGGCTTGTGGAATCTGTATCGCCAAGGCAATAAGGTATTTAAGACTTATTCTTTCTTTTTGGCATGATCTTATTTAGAATGAAAAGGAACGAAACGTCTTTCAAAATGATCCTATTCATGATAACTTGAGTTGCAATGTCTTTTGATTTAATTAGAGTATATGAATCTTGTTTTTCCCTTGTCGAGATACCTTTTGCACTTTATATATCTCTCTTGTTGATTGATAAAAGCTGATGTGCGTAGTTACATAATGATAGTCATAGGATACCGACCTTCAGTCACTCCGACCATGTTTTATGATGTCCCTTGAGGTCCTTCATGCATTGTATACCTATATATATATATATATATATATATATATATATTTATTTATTTTATACCGAGTCATGCTATAGTCGACTGGGTACGATACTTATATATGCACACCACTGTAGTTGGGTCCATTACGATGATTCGCCACACAGAGATATTTGATATGATATGACATGGACCCATAAAGTGGCAGGATTTTACTATTATGCATATGATCATGAGTATGTCGCCTTTGGTGCAATTCTGAGTTTTAGGTTGATTTATGTACCCTTCACTTGTGTTATATTCTTATATACATAATTTACATGCCTTACATATTCAATATATTCTTTCGTACTGGCATCCCTCTTGTTGGGGGCGATGTGTTTCATGCTCGTAGGTGCAGGTAGACAGACAAACGCAGTCTATCTGACCCAGCTATTGGTCATCGCACTCCCCTTCTTTTGAAGCTGCTGTATAGAGAGTTGGTAGGCTATGATACTTATGCTATTAACTATATTAGGTATTGAGGAACTATTTTCCAACCTTATGACATGTTGCACCACTCCTAGTGGTTTGCAGACCAATAGTTGATGTATAGTTGTTGGTATGGAATTGTCGGCCCTTCTGTTGTTGTTGATTGTGGCCTTGCCGGCCTTGTTATATATATATGTTGGTCAACTGTATATGTTACAAGTCGTTCTACTTATATTTATTTTGTGTTTATCATTCTGAGGCCTTGTCGGCCCAGACTATTATATGGTCTGGTTATGATACAGATGTGGTACGCTCGTTTAGGCACCGGGTGCCCCCCCAAAAGCTGGGGTGTGACAGCTCCGTTAGTTCTACAACATTATTTTTGAGGTAGATGGATAGATGGATGAGGCTTGAGTGATTTGGGTGGGATTCGGATAAGAAAATAGATTTTGAAGGTTCTTAAGTTAAAAGAAGAGTTTGGGTGGACTTAAGTCAACATTATGGGTTATCGAGTATTTTTTGAAGTTTCATCAATTTTGTCAAGTCCGGAATGTCATTTATAACTTAGTCAAGTCATTGATTCAGATCCCGAAGTACTCAGAGGTAGTTTGGACTTTTTGTTGAAATTCTAGTTTTTAAAGAGAATTGGAGTTGACCATGGTCAACATCGTGTCAAGACGACCTCTACGCTTGATTTGAGTGTGTGAGAAGATTTGTTGCATGTTTTAGGACTAGTTTGCATATTTATTTTGTGTTTTGGGGGTCTCGGATGAATTTCGAGGGTCAAATCGATGTTTGGAGCACACCAGGATTTTCTGGTGTGTAGCTGCTTGTGTGCTCTACGCGATGAGGTGCATGACCAGGCTTGGCGATTGCGGAGACCAGAATCACATTTGCAAAGAGGAAATCAAGGGCCCGGATAGGAAAGGCTCCGCAATCGCGAGGCTGGGGCCTGCGGTCGTGAAGAAGGTTTTGTCTAGCGACATAAAATGCCCAAAACTGATTCTATTCATTTCTTTCTCAAATTTTAAGCTTGGAGTCTCGGTTTGGAGAGCATTTTGGAGGATTTTCAAGGATCTACAAAAGGGGTTGGGTCTAAGAACCCTAGGTTGAATTAGAGGGATTATTTGATTAATGATGTATTTTATGTTGGAACTAGTTGATAATTGATATTTAAACTCCATGAACTTTGTGTATATTTCTTAACACACACACTGTATCAATATCAAGAGATATATGATCTCTCTCTCTCTCTCTATATATATATATATAAGGGCCGTCAAGGTCACCATGGAAGACTGTACAAAAAAATATAGGCCGATAAGGTCATACAAAATATCTATACACAAGACATGTATCTACAAGCCTCTAAGAGTGCCATAAACATCATACGGCTAGGACAGATCCCTGCTATACTCATAACATATATATACAAAATCATACCGACTAAAAACTGCAACTCCGAAATAAATGGAGTACATTAAAACCATCGCTGAGCTGAATAGACTATTGAGGAGGGTTGTCAATCTGTCTACCTGAACCTACGGACATGAAACATAGCGCCTCTAGCAAAAGGGGCGTCATTACGAATAATGTACCGAGTATGTAATGCATATGAAGCATAAGTAGAGACATGAACGTAGGTAAGAGACAATAAGGGTCAACATGAAGCTCTGAATTGCCACTGAGGGCCATGCCATGATATGCAATAATATAATATATATGCGTATATAACGCCACTGAGATACATCATGTGTATATAACGTCATAGGCCTCTATGGGCATCATCATAACCAACTGATCAGTGGTTGCGTATATAATGCCTTTGTATATATATATATATATATATGTTACAACCCGTAAGTTTGTACATGGGATTTGTGATGAGTTGGTTAAGTAAAGTTAGAAGGAATGAGTAATTCCTTTGAGATTAGGGGAGTAATCGCGACAACTCTACTCTTTTATGTTCACTTTGGTGTGATGAGGGTTGAGCTAGACTATGGTGACATGAGCCTTTTCCGATGGATATCTATTGCTTAGGAGGGCATCAAGAAGGTGTCTGGGGGTATAGATGCCATTGGGATTGAAGACAACACTCCTCGACGAGGTTCAATGAAATTAAAGTTATACGCTAAGCATTTTGCGTTACGGATGAGGTCTACCCTACAGATTGGGCCGCATAAGGAAATCCGAAAGTCGAGAAGTTTTTGGGAGAATATGCGGCCTCATATGGCCATATGCGCCACATATGAGGTCGCATCCCTAAAGCGGTGGGGTGGCGCAACACCTATTTAAAGAGGTGGCAACCTCATTTCTTCATTGAGCATGATCAAATTAAGCCCCCAAACCCTCCTAAGAGTCTCCTAGGTGTTCTTCAAGGTTCAAGAACATATCCTAAGTAATGTGAGTAAGACTCAACTCCTACAAGTTGATGCAATCTTGAAGATGATCTTTCATAGTGTGGTGTGGTTGTTAGGTGTTGTCTCAAGATCAAAAGAAGTTGTGGTTGAAGTTTTCCCGATTCCTCAAGGTATTTTTAACCTCTTGTTGTTATGTTCAAGATAGTCTTTGTGTTGGTTAAGTTGGAAAAGTGACAAACTACAAGGATGAGGCAAGAAGATGATCTAGAAAAGTGTTGTTGTTTTGTTAAGTTATTGGAAGTGTATCCATAGTTTCTTATGGTTGGAAATTGCTAGAAATAGTATGATTATGATGATGATATGCTTGTTACATAGTCTTTCATGTGTTGTAATGTTGATGGAAGTGAGAGTTGAGAAAGGGAAGAAGAGCACTATGTTTATGATAGTTGCCTTCGGGGCTTTGACGGTTTCCTTCGGGGCTATGATAGTTGCCTTCGGGGCTATTGGCCATACAGATCGCCTACGAGGATATACATATGTGAACTTGCCTATAGAGATATATGGATACAGATTGACTTCAAGGCTATTCATCTAAATTTAGGTTCATTGCACGAGGCTAAGTAATGAATATTAGTTCGTGTGTAGTTAGTAGATGACAGAGGCAGATAAACACAACCAGTCTCCCTTTAGTAGCTCTTCACTTTATATTTGAATTTCTTTACATTTTAGTATAGTTCAGTTTCAGTCGCCTTAAATACTCCGTACATTATCTCGTACTGACGTCCCTTTGCTTGATGACGCTGTGTTCATGCCCACAGGTTCAGACATGTTGCATAAAGGATTTCATCAGTACAATCAACCGAGTACCAGAATTTGTGGTAAGCTCCATATCATCTAGAGTTTCTAGGTCCAGTTTTTGTGTATTCACATGTCATGGGTAGGTCGGGGCTCTGTCCCGGTCATGATACATTTACGACTCATTAGAGGCTTGTAGATGTGTCATGTACTGTCAATAGTGTCAGTATAGTGGCCTAGTCGGCCATTGTATATAGTTTGTCTTGGATTTTGCTGTTTGCAGGGACTAGGGTAGCCCATGTTGGCCGCCTAGTCATGTCTATGTGTGTGGGGACAGTCCCATGTCAGTCGAGTTGACTTTTATTTACAGATATTGTGATGTTCAGTTTTGTCGACCTAAGTATATGTTCTAATTACAGCATGGCCTCAAGGGCCTAGGTTGCCTTTAAGGCTCAAATCGCGAACGCAACTTGGTACGCTCGGACCTAACCAAGTATCGGGTGTCAGCCACACTTCTTCTAGATTGGGGTGTGACAAATTGGTATCAAAGCAGGTCGTGTCCTAGGGAGTCTACAAGTCGTGTCTAGTAGAGTCTTATTTATACATGTGTTGTGCACCACATTTATAGACAGGAGGCTACAGGGCATTTAAGAGTTGGTTACCCCTTATTTCTGATCTCAGATCGTGCTATAGAGCTGATATATGCTAGCAAGTTAATTCTAACCTATGTTTTTTATACAGATCATTCAAGAATGACTAATACTAGGCGAGTGTCGGCTACTCATAGAATTGGTGTAGAGGTAGGATATGGTGCGAGTCGGGCACCACCTGACAATGCGAACCGACATGAGTCCCAGGAAGAGACACAACCACTCAGCCACCTCGACCTCATCCACTACTAGAGTAGCTTCCTTGAAATGCAGCGCCACCAGTTCAGCCTCCAGTCCCTCCTCCTGCATCATCTAAACATGATATCAGGAGTGCAGTACACTTATTAGCTTAGATAGTGGCTACACATAGGCATCCAGGAGTACCAGCTAGTGCCAAAGTTTTAGAAGGACTCGGGAGTTCAAGGTTAGGAAGTTTATATTATTGAACCCTCCAGAGTTCACAGGGTCAAATACAAATGAGGATCCTTAGAATTTTACGGGACCGTCTCCACAGAGTTTTCAGAGTTATGCATGCTACAAAAATAGAAGCAGTTGAGTTAGCAGCCTTTAGGTTGCGGGATATCGCTATCCTCTAGTACAAGGCATGAGAGCGGTTTAGGGGAGAGGATGCCCCACTGGCTATTTGGGAAGAGTTTGTAGAGGCCTTTATGGACCATTATCTACCTTTGGAGATCCAAGAGGTTCGAGTGGACTAATTATTGACTCTCTAGTAGGGGAATATGAGCGTACGAGAATACGACCTCCAATTTGACTCTTTGGCAATAGATGACCCAATTTTTTTTAATACGATATGTGCTCGGATTCATCGGTTCATATCAGGCGTGGCACCGGAGTATGTTGAGGCATGTACTACAATTGCCATTTATGAAAGTATGTAATCTCTCATATACATGCCTTCGCTCAGAATTTGGAGGAGCGTTGCCTTCAGCAATCGATTACTGATCGGATTAAAAGAGATTAACATAAGAGAGAAAGATTTACTAGGCCTCAAGAGGAGCCCAGGTTGGTTCCAGGCCACGACAGTTCAGACGCCCACCCAGGACATAGTCATCTCAGTCACAAGGTTATGCTCCATCATAACCAGGTCAGATCTCCCGAGCATCAAGCTCACAGAGGCAGTAGAGTGCAGATCAGATGAGACCTACCCCTCCGCGTTGTGGTACTTTCGGCAGATGGAATTATAGAAGGTGTAGGTTAGTATCAGCCGCTTGTTATACGTGTGTTCGTAAGTGTCACATGATGAGGGATTTCTCGGACAGAGGGCAAGGTATCATGGCTCAGTCAACTGACTTGGTAGTAGGATTATCTACTTTAATGCACTCTCAAGGGCGAGGGTCCCAATCTTTTGCTGGTAGAGGTCGAGGTCGAGGTGGAGCCTCTAGTTCAGGTAGTAGTCAGAACCATATTATGCTTTAGATGGTCGATGATACCCTAAGTTTACTCTAGATGATGCTGCAGGTATAGTGAATTTTCACCCGCATAGAAAATATATCTCGACCAGTTCTGAATTTACTTTCTCCGTAATGCCTAATTAGTAGGCAATAATCGATATATTACTGGAGTTGTGAATTAAGCCATTCGTAATGTTCAATCCAAGGGTCAATTATCTATTGTTAGATAATACTTAGATGGCGGTACGGTAAGGATATATAACTATTAGACCTTAGTCGAATATATAGGGATGAACATAATAGTGTTAGATATTAAAGATACACTGACATCTTCCTAGGCTTAAAGTGACGTATAGGAGGACGACGTCAAAAGATAGATGGACTAGACAAGAGAACAGGTTCGAGAGAAATATGAGATAGAACAGAACCCTGTGTCCAATACAGAGGGATATTTGGAGGGACAATAGTTGTAGACTAACTCAGAGAATTGACGATATTTTCTAGCAGAACGCACGATAGAGAGTTCCAAAAATAAACATTTCGTGTTAAGCAATCTAAGGGTACCCATCTAGAAAGAATAGGACTAGAATGTAATATAGCTACAAGAAGAGAAATTATAGACTACAATGTGAGATCCCAAATAGGAGTAATATACATGTCAAAGTGTCCCAGCAAAAGATTTTTCGCAAAGCCTCTAAGAGTTAACATTCGAGGATGAATGTTTCTAACGGGGGAAGAAAGTTACACTCCACAAGTTTGTACATGGGATTCTTGATGAGTTGGTTAAGTAAAGTTAGAAGGAAAGAGTAATTCCTTTGAGATTAGGGGAGTAATCACGACAACTCTACTCTTTTACATTCGCTTGGGTGCGATGAGGGTTGATCTAGAATATGGTAATATGGGCCTTTTCTGATAGATATCTATTGGTTAGTAGGGAATCAATAAGGTGTCTGGAGATGTAAAGGCCATTGGGATTTAATATAACACTCCTCGATGAGATTCAATAGAATTAAAGTTATACGTTAAGCATTTCACATCGCAGATGAGGTCTTCCTTGCGGATGGGGCCGCATAAGGGAAGCCAAAAGTCGAGAAGTATCTGAGAGAAGATACAGGTGCATATGGCCCCGCATATGGCGACATGCGCCACATATGGGTTCGTATCCCTGAAGTAGTGGGGTGATGCACCACTTATATACAGAAGTGGTAGCCTCATTTCTTCATTTAGCATGACCAAATTAAGTCCCCCAAACCCTCCTAAGAGTCTCCTAGCTATTCTTCAAGGTTCAAAAACATATCCTAAGTAATTTGAGTAAGATTCAACTCCTACAAGTTGATGCAAGCTTGAAGAGGATCTTTCTTAGTGTGGTGTGGTTGTTGAGTATTGTCTCAAGCTTAAAGGAAGTTGTAGTTGAAGTTTTCCAAATTCCTCAAGATATGTTTAACATTTTGTTGTTATGTTAAAGATAGTCTGTGTTGGAAAAGTGACGAACTACAAGGATGAGGCAAGAAGATGATATAGAAAAGTGTTGTTGTTTTGTTAAGTTGTTGGAAGTGTATCCATAGTTTCTTATGGTTGGAAATTTCTAGAAATAGTATGATTATGATGTTGATGAGCTTGTTATCTAGGTATTTCATATGTAGAATTGTTGATGGAAGTGAGAATTTAGAAAGGGAAGAAGAGAACTAAGTTTAACTCTAAATCGAGCATATCGACGATTGTAATTGCCGCTAGTTGTGAGAGTAATATTTGTGTATTTGTTTTAGTATATATTGAAGTGTGTTGCGGACTTGTTACATCGCATTATTGAGACAAGATAAGCTAAGATATGTGAAGGCTATCATTTTTCTTGGTTTTGGCATGATTTCCTTAACCAACTAGTTTTGATTTAATCGCACAAAGACGTGCTACTTAAAGTAGTTATATTCGGGTTACCGTGATCCTATCCTAGTGGTTCTTCCTTGTCGGGATGAGGTGTGTATAGTTGAATAGTTAGAATAATAGAATGTATGACTATGAGATGCGTAGAAATGATTGTTGTCTTCGGGGCTATGATAGTTGCCTTCGGGGTTATGATGGTTGCCTTCAGCCAATGACAGTTTCCTTCTGGGCTATTAGCTATACAGATAGCCTATGGAGCTATACATAAGCGCGCTTGCCTACGGGGCTATATAGATACAGATTGCCTTTGGGGCTATTCATCTATATTTAGGTTCCTTGCATGCGGTTAAGTAATGAATACTAGTTTGTGTGTAGTTAGTAGACGACAAAGGCAGGTAAACACAACCAGTTTCCCTTTAGTAGCTCTTCAGTTTATATTTGAATTGCTCTACATTTCAGTACAGTTCAGTTTCAGTCTCCTTACATACTTGGTACATTATCTCGTACTGACGTCCCTTTGCTCAGGGACGTTGTGTTCATGCCTGTAGTTTTGGACAGATTGCAGGAAGGATCACATCAGTAGGATACGCCGAGTACCAGCTCTTGTGGTAAGCTCCATCTCATCCGTAGTTGCTAGGTACAGTTTTTGTGTATTCATAGGTCATGAGTAGGACGAGGCCCTATCTTGGTCATGATACATTTATGACTCATTAGAGGCTTATACACGTGTCTTGTATAGTCAGTAGTGTCAGTATGATGGCCTAGTCGGCCCTTGTATATAGTCTGTCTTGGATTTTTCTGTTTGCAGGGAACAGGGTAGCTCGTATTGGCCGCCCAGTCATGTATATACGTGTGGCGACAGTCCTGTGTCAGTCGAGTTGACTTTTATTTTCAGATATTGCGATGTTCAGTTTTGTCGACCCAAGTATATGTTCTAATAACAGCATGGCATCAAAGGCCTAGGTTGCCTTTAAGGCTCAAATCGCGAGTATAGTTTGGTACGTTCGGAGCTACTGTGCACCACCACACCTTTTCTAGTTTGGGGTGTGACAATATATATATATATATATATATATATATATATATATATATATATATATATATATATATATCATGAAGATCATAAGGAACATTCCGAGCTCGTCGGAGTGACGTAAGGTCGTTACACTTCCGATTATCGTTATGTAGCTAACAGGTCATCATACGTCTCATTTTCATAAAGAAGAACACAATACAAGAAAGAATAACTCTTATGACATGAAAAGTAATCCCAACAAGGGACAAACAAGATTCAAGAAAATATTTTCATAGAATAAAGAACAAGAACATTTCAATGTTCAGGAGTAGAGTCATTATGGCAGGATGTTCATTTACGTTCATTTCCTTTGGATTTATTCCAAAAATAAGAAAAGGGATAGCCTTAACATACCTTGCTAAATAATCTGCCCAACCACCACGATAAGCTCAACTTGCCGTGCCTTAATCTACACCACTGAAAATGATGCTATCATCACACTACAAATACTACTACTATCGTATTCCGAACAATAAACTTATTTTATAACAAAATGGAAAGCATATCCCCTGTTTCTTCCACATTCCTCAAGTTCATAATAGTTACAACAACAATCCAAACAACCAACAACTCTATAGTATGCTTGCAACCTAAAACAATGATACAACGAGAGGCTAACTCAATTTACGACTAACAAAGCTATACCTTCAAACCCTTTATTCTTCCATATACATGTCAACAAAAACAACATACTCAGGTTATCCCATCAATTTTCATCCAAAAGTACCACAAGAACAACCTCAAAATAGTTCAACAACACAACTATGATTTTCGACTTTTATTTTATGGGGTTTTCAATCGTACAAGCTAGCTATGACTACTAAAAGCTAAAATACATGAAGGAGGAGTGTAATATTACCTTATAATACTTAGTAAAACTCTCCACACAAGCTGGAGCATGTCCAAAATTAGTAAATAAAAGAAGAATAGAAACTCACTAGCACCATGCGATTCCCGGCATTAGATTTGCGTTATTTGCCTTTGGATTCACTCTAGGATCATAGAGGAAGTCTTGGAGAGAATTTGGGGGGGGGGGGGGGTGTTTGTGAACTAGTTTTGGGGAAAAATTACTAATTAAGGAGCTGGAAGGCTTAAATACCTTAAACGGGTAGTCCACCACCTCAAGTAGGTCCGAAAAGGGCTGCATATGCAGTCTCGTGAAATGGAAAATTTCTCTCTCCTCCGAAGTCATATAGATGAGTGGTTTGATGGGTTGGAATATAGACATTTAATATGGTTTATGTATGACCCCTTAAATCAAAGTACATTGAGAGAAAATCTCACAGATATCTGACCCAAATTTCAGCGAACTTATGAATGTAACTTGCGGTGATTGGGATATGAAGCCAATATGGTATATGATGATAGATAGTATTATTCTATGAATCTGTGATTGGGATATGAAGCCCGTACTTTATGTCTTCATGATTATTTTGCTGTCGTTTTTGTGATTTTGTTCTCATCACTCCTAAATATTTGTTTAAAAGTGACAAAAAGCTAAAAGACCGGATCTTTATTGATTATTATGGTTAAAGGTTGAGTATTTGTGGACTATGTTGGTTAATGATTGAATCTTTATTTGTTGGCATTAGCGAGAATGACTTGTCAGGCCCCAAACCTGTAGAGGTATGGCTGGCACCCAGTGCCTTACTTGACCCCGAGCGTACCATCTGTAACTCGTAAGCTCTGAAAACCTAATGTTACACCCAATCTTTGGGGGTATGGCCAGCACCCGGAGCCTGAACGGCCCAAGCGTACCATCTGAATATCATAGTCTGAAAGCATAACCGTCTAAGCCGACAAGTCCCTAGAATGACAATATGACAGAAGCCTGAACATAAAAACTTTGACGTAAGTCAACAACCCAACAGATATATACATATAACGGGGCTGACAAGGCCATAAAAAAGTATCAACTGCAAATCATAAGGCCGACAAGTCTTTACAAAACAACTATACAAGACCATCAGTCTGCAAGCCTCTATGAGTACTATCATAAATATCAGCTAGGGACAGGGCACCAACATACCCAAAATGATTATATACATAAATAATATAGCCTACCACTCTCTAGATGACAACTCCAGAAATAGGGGAGTTCGGCGACCAACTGCTGAGCTGTACAATCTACGGTGGAGGTGCGTCAGTCAGTCTAGCTGCATCTACGGGCATGAACACAACGCTCTAGCAACGGGGACGTCAGTACGAAAGAATGTGCTAAATATGTAAGGCATAATCAAATGTAAACAAGGAAATAATAGGTGAAAAGATACAAGATATACCATCTGAAACTCATAAGTATCACAATGAACCAAACATCATATCTATGTGATATAATTGCACATATAACATTGTAGGCCTCTATGGGCATTATCTTGTATATAGTATATCGCGTATATAACATCGTAGGCCTCTGTGGGCAATGTCATCAATATCATACATGTACAAGCTGCATATATAATACCATAAGCCTCTGAGGGAAGTATATATACATAACATATACACATACGGACTATCTGAAGCACATGACATACTCATCAACTCGTCGGGGTGACGTAAGGTCATTACACTCATGACTATCCTTATGTGGACTACATATTACCTCTTACTTTGTTATGATCCATAAGAAAATAAACATGTTTTCTTTAGCTTTTGAACATGACATGAATGAATCTTGTTTTATCCATGTGAAGATGATAACCTCGAGAATGAAACGTAATCTTAATGAAGGATGGATAAATACACAATCAAGTAACTGGATAAGCCACAAATGTCTCTTTAACTACTAGGAATGGAGTTCTTATTATGATGTGTTTGTAGTTATCGTTATTAAGATGGTCATTCCAAAAAAATAATAGAAGAGTAGGCCTTACATACCTTATCGTCGAAGATATTTAAGTTCTCCGAGTCCTTGTAAGCTCTACAAATGATTATCTACATTATACAAATGATTTGAATCAATATTGTATTCATATCCTACAAGGAAGTTCATTTGGATATTTTGTCAAACAACTTATGTGTGTTAACTTGTAAGATAATTTATAAGTTGAATTTGACATATACTATTACAACAATCTTTACTACAAGTCCTAATCATCACCATAATTTCATCCATATCTTCATAACTTCATGTAGCAATCTTAAGTCATACCAAAACAGCCCACAATAACACAACTAAGCTTCAAACTCCTTAACACAACTTCTTCAAGAATTCTCCAACAAACTTAGCTCAACCACTTGTATAATATTAAGAACACAGTAGAGGAGGTGAAACATACCTTAATTCACAAAGGACACTTTAATTATTAGATTACTTCACCACCAAGCTATCTCTGAAATCATTGCCACAAGGAAGAAGAAGATCTATGGGTGTTCATGGGATTCCCCACGCCAAACTTGCATTGTTTACCTTCGAATTTAGCCCAGGGTAATAGGAGACCTTTGAGAGAGAGTATAGAATGTTTTAGGGTTTGGGAGATGAGAAAAATGGAGCCCTTTGTCGAGCAAATTATATTTATACTTGAAAAAAATTGCCACCACTAAGATTTACAGTGCAAATGTACGGTCCGTACATTTGGACAATAGGTCTTAGGCAAAAACTTGAAAATCTCATAAATAAGCTACGATGCCATGAGCAACATGTACAGTCCGTACCTTTAAGGGTACTTTTCGATAAGTTGCAATTTTTTGTCGAAACGTAGTTTCTTTGATTCGTTTAACTTTTATACTTCCCGATTCTTCTATAAACAAGTGTTAAACCTTCATTACCCTTCCATAAGGTCTCATATCTTTCAAGATACCGGTGTTAATAGACGACACGACTAGATGTTAAATTACGAGGTGTAGCATTCTCCCCCCCCCCCTTTGGAACATTCGTCCTCGAATGTGGGGGTAGCATATCCTTAGATCCTAACTCTTAAGGATTTTTTGGAAATTTCGACAGAGTTTTATCTATAAATAGGACTATCCAGAACCTGTCAAGAAACCCAAAACACATATTCATTGCCACACAAGGACACAAGCAACTAGAACACAATAATACTAGCCTCACACGACCATCCATTTACTTAGAAATCAAAAGGGTTAACCATCGCTCACCTAAACTGTCAGAACCCTAGGCTGCATATGCTATATCTGTCTCAATAAAATTACCTAAATAAGATATACATATAAGATAAGCTCAACAGATAGAATAGAAATAGGAAAGTCGTATTTCATGAGTGTCGATATGAACATGAAGTCTGAAACAAGTAAGGATATCTAGACTTCATGTCCTCTTCCTCCTCCCATGTCATCTCTTCCATGTTATTATTCCTACAAATAACCATAACTGAGGCCACTCACTTGGTCCATAATTTATGGACCTGACAATCTAAAATAGCAATAGAGACTTTTTCTTATGATAAATCCTCTATGATCAAGACATCCTCGATAGGGGTAATACGGGAGGGATCGCCTATACATTTCTGAAGCATAGATACATGGAATATTGGATGGACCGCCTATAACTACGGGGGTAACTCAAGCCTATATGCTACCTGGCCTACTTTCTAGACAATCGTATATGACCCTATATATCTAGGGTTAAGCTTGACCTTTTTTCCGAACATCATTACACCCTTCATAGGTGATACTTTCAGGAACACCCAATCTCCAACAACAAACTTTAAGTCTTGACGCCGATTATCTGAATAGAACTTTTGCCGGCTTTGACCAGTCAACAATCACTCCTGAATCAATTTCACCTTTCTACTACTTATTTCACCAAATAAGGCCCCAATAACTTTGTCTCACCAACTTCAAACCAGCCGGTAGAAGACTTACACTTCCGCCCATATAGAGCTTCACACGATGCCATCTTGATACTGAAATGATAGCTGTTGTTATAAGCAAACTCGATAAGCGGTAGATGATCTTCCCAACTTCCTTTTAATTCCAAGACACAAGCTCATAACATATCCTCGAGAGTCTGAATAGTGCACTCGGCCTGGCCGTCTGTTTGTGCGTGAAAAGCTGTGTTGAGATTAATTTGCGTACCTAAACCTCTATGAAAGGATCTCCAAAAGTTAGTTGTAAACTCGACACCTCTATCAGATATAATAGAAACCAGAACCTCATGAAGTTAGACTATTTCTTTAACGCATAGCTTGGCATAATCCTTCGATGAATAGGTAATTTTGACCTGTAGAAAATGAGCTCACTTTGTGAGTCTGTCAGCAATAACCCAAATAGAGTCAAACTTCCGACGACAATTAGGCAACCCTGTAATAAAATCCATGTTGATTGACTCCCATTTACATATCAGAATCTCAATGTTCTGAATTAGTCCTCCAGCTTTTGATGTTCAACCTTAACTCGTTGGCGATTAGGACATTGGGCCACGAACTCTGCAATATTTTCTTCAAATCATTACACCATTAGATTTGCTAAAGGTCGTGGTACATCTTAGTAGATCCAGGGTTAATAGAATACCTGGACTGGTGATTCTCTGCCATAATTCATCCTCGAAGTCTCTCGATATCAAGTACATAAAATCAGTTCTTATATTTAAGAACCCCATCATCTGACAGCTCGAACAACTGCTTCTTCTGAAAGGGAATCCCTTCCCTTATTCTGAGTAGTTCTGGGTCATCGAACTACCACGCATTTACTTTGGCTACTAAAGATGATTTGGCGGAATACTGAACTATAGCACCTCCATCACCCGCATCAAGAAATCGTACACTTAAATTTGCCAATCGATACAGGCCTTTAGTCATTTCCAACATTTCAACTCTCATATGCCTCAAACTGCCCATAGATTTATGACTCAACGCGTCAACTACAAAATTTGCTTTGCCAAGATAGTATATGATATCAACATCATACTCTTTCAGCAACTCAAGCCATCTCCGATGTCTCATATTCAACTCCTTCTGCCCGAATATATATATTGTACTCTTATGATCAGTAAATAAATCAAAATGAACTCCATAAAGATAGTGATGCCATATCTTCAGGGCAAATATAACAGCTGCTAACTGAAGATCATGGGTCGGATAATTTTGCTCGTGCTTCCTCAACTGTCTCGAAGCATATGCAATAACCTTGCCATGCTGCATTAAAACGTAGCCCAAACCGACTCTGGAGGTATTAGAATAGACAACATAACCCTCTGATCCTTCAGGAAGTGCCAGAACTGGTGCCGATGTTAATCTACATTTTAACTCCTGAAAACTCCTCTCGCAAGAATCTGACCACTGAAACTTAGTTGGCTTATACATCAACATTGTCAGTGGGGCAGCAATAGAAGAGAAATTCTATATGAACCTCCAATAATAACTAGCTAAGCCTAAGAAATTACGCACTTCAGTAGGGGTTGTGGGCTTCGGCTGATTCTTCACTGTCTCAATCTTTTGACTACCAACTTTAATACATTCGTCAGATATTATATGGCCGAGGAAAGCCACCGAATTCAGGCAGAACTCACATTTAAAAAAATTAGCATACAACTTACGATACTGAAGCATCTGTAATATCGCTCACAATTGATCTGTGTACTTTGATTCTTATCAAGATTACACAAGAATATCATTAATAAATACTATCACCAAGATGTCTAGAACCGACTTGAACACCCGATTCATCAGATCCATTAAAGCCGCTGGTGAATTGGTAAGTCTGAAAGACATAATGAGAAACTCATAGTGGCCATATCTGGTCATGGAAGCAGTCTTTGGAATATCTCTCTCCTTCACCCTCAACTAGTGGTACCCAGATCTGTGATCAAACTTTGAAAAATGTTTTTCACCCTGCAACTGATAAAATAGGTCATCGATCTTGGGAAGTGGATATTTATTTTTTATAGTAACCTTATTTAGCTAACGATAATCAATACACATCCTCAACGAACCATCTTTCTTACGGACAAACAATACAGATACGCCCCAAGGTAAAGTAATGGGTCTGATAAAGCCCTTCTCTAATAAATCTTTTAGTTGCGCCTTTAATTCTTTTAGCTCAGCAGGGGCATTCTATACGAAGGAATATAGGCTGGGTGTTAGGAAGCACATCGATAGCAAAATCAATTTCCCTTTCGGGAGGAATGCCAGAAAGTTCATCAAGAAATACGTCAGGAAATTCATTAACAATAGGAATTGACTGAAGGGTTGGAGGCTTGCTTCCTTATCCTGCACTCGCACCAAATGATACACATATCCTTTTGAAATCATCTTTCGAGCCTTAAGGTAGGAAATAAACCTCTCTTTGGCGCTGCAGCATTGCCTTTCCATTCAATAACAGGCTCAGTTGGAAAATTAAAATAAGTAATCTTCGTTTAGCAATCCATGTTAGCATAACATGAAGGCAGCTAATCCATACCCATAATAAAATTGAAATCAACCATCTCCAATTCATTTACATCGTCAAGAGTATGACAATTATAGATCATTACATCACAACCCCGACAAACCCGTCTAATAATTATAGATTCACCGACTAGCGTAGATACCTCGAATGACTTATGCAATAATTCATGTTCCCTACCACACTTACCAACAATAAAAGGGAGTAATATGTAAAAGAGTAGAGCCTGGATCTATCAATGCGTACACATCAAGAGAAAAGATGAATAATATACATGTAACTATATCAGGAGATGATTCCAAATCCTGTCAACCTGATAATGCATAGATGCGGTTCTGGTGAACACCTGATCTAGATGCTCTACCTCTACCCCTACCCCTACTAGCCGATGTCTGCGTACATTTCCTAAAAGGGCGTACAAATGAATAAGAAGTAGCTACAGATCCTGTCAGCTATGCCATACCACCTCTATCTCTTATCGGGCGGTCTCTAGCAATATGCCTCAGATAACCACAAGCATAACACACATCTGACCGTCTACGACATTGCCCTGGATGGGCTTTTTTTTCATTGATCACATCGAGGCTAGGGCAGCCTTATCTGGATTGAATCTCCTCTATACTGTGGGCTTGGTGCCCGAGAACTCTGACCCTGACCCAAATAAACAGATTGATTACAGCGTTGACCTTAAAACTGAGGTAGTACACTAGCTGTCGAATAAGATGGGCGCCTAGGTAACTATGGCCTAAACCCATCTCTGAACTCCCCTACATTACCTGCGGATCGGGCCCTCTTGTGCTGTCCCCTGTCAAGATCTCGATCCATCCGTTTCTGTCTCTTACGGTCCTACAAGTTCTGTGCATAAGCCTGAATGCGAGAAATATCTATATTCGGATTCATAGAGGTCGTAGTACACTCATTAACCAAGTGCGGCCCCAAACCATTTACGAACTGATGTATCCGGTCACTCATCTCAGCCACAATCGTCAGAGTATACATGGCCAAAGAGTTAAACTGCAAAATATACTCTTGGACACTCATACTACCATACTCTAAACGTCGGAACCTGTCTTGCAAATATTGACGCAAGAATGCCTTACAAAACTCTCTGCATCCTGCTAGTGGGTCACGGGATCTCCTAGACTGCTCCCAGGACTCATACCAAGTCACAATGACATCTCGCAATCTATAAGAAGTAATCTCTACTGAATCGACATTAGAAGCGTGCATAACCTATAAAGTCCGTTGTATCTGGTCTAAGAAGATTTATGGATCTGTATTTGGATCTGTCCCTGTGAATACCGGGGGTTCCAAGTTGATGAAATCTCAAACTCTCGCACTGACAGCTCTATCAGAAGGACCAGGGGTCTGACGCTGGGCATGTCAAGCCACTAGTTGAGTCAATAGCTGTACAATACTCCGCATATTGATATGCTAATTAGGAGTAACATGGGGAGGAACTGAGGGTACGCCAACTCCCTAGGCTCCTCTGGAGGCAGTAGAGTCTTGGAGGCCTGGGATATAGTCTCATCCTGATGTTCCTACTATCTTGGATTAGCGGGTGGTATCTGAATGGCACCCTCTCCCATCTCAAGGTCCAACTCCTGAATAGCCGCATTTCGCCTAGTCATAGGCGTGTTTGAAAACGTAAACAAAATACAAATTAGGAATTTGAACACTTAAGATTCAGTTCTATAGCACGATCTAGATCAAGAAGAATGGTAACCATCCTAAATGTCTCGTAGCCTCCTATTTATAAGTGTGGTACACAACACACCTATAAACAAGACTCTACTAGATACAACCTGCAGACTCTCTAGAACAGACCCGCTCTAATACCAAGTTTGTCACACCCTAATATTAGGGGGCGTGGCTAGCACCCGATACCTAAACGACTCGAGCGTACCACCTAAATATCATAATCTGAAAGCATAACCATCTAGATCGACAAGGCCTCGGAATGACAATATGACAGAAGCTGAACAGAACAACATATGATATAAGACAACAAACCAACAAATATATACATATAACGGGGTCGAGAAGGCCATAACAAGAGTATCAACTACTAATCAGAAGGCCGACAAGTCCGTACAAAACAACTATACAAGACCATCAGTCTGCATGTCTCCAAGTGTACTATCATACATCATCAGGTCGGGACAAGGCCCCGATATACCCAAAATGATTATATACATAAGCAATATAGCCTATCACTCTCTAGATGACAACTCTGGAAGTAGGGGAGTGCAACGATCAACTACTGGGTTGTACAACCTATGGTGGAGGTGCATCAGTTTTTGTCTACCTGCACCTGCGGGCATGAACACAGCGCCCTAGCAATGGGGACATCAGCCGAAAGAGTGTACTGAATATGTAGGGCATAATCAAATGTAAGCAAGGCAACAATAGGTAATGATATACAAGAAATACCGCTTGAAAATCATAAGTGCCACAATGAACTAAACTGCATATCTATGTGATATAATCCCATATATGAAGTCGTAGGACTTTGTGGGCATTATCTTGTATAAGGTATATCAAGTATATAATGTCGTAGGCCTCTATGGGCAATGTCATCAATATCATATATGTATAAGCTACGTATATAACGCAATAGGCCTCTGAGGGCAGTATATATACATAACATATACACATAAGACTATCGGAAACACATGACATACTAATCAACTCGTCGGGGTGACATAAGGTCGTTACACCCTCGACTATCCTTATGTGGACTAAATAGTACCTCTTACTTTGTTATGATACATAAGAAAGGAAACTTGTTACCTTTAGCTCTTGAGGATGACATGAATGAATCTTGTTTTATCCATGTGAATATGATAACCTCGAGAATGAAACGTAATCTTAATGAAGGATGGATAAATACATAATAAAATAACATGATAAGCCACAAATGTCTCTTTAACTACTAGGAATGGAGTTCTTATTATGACGTGTTTGTAGTTATCGTTATTAAGATGGTCATTACAAAACAAAAAGAAGAGTAGGCCCTACATACCTTGTCATCGAAGCTATTTAAGTTCCCTGAGTCCTCATAAGCTCTACGAATGATTATCTACATTATAAGAATGATTTGTATCAATATTGGATTCATATCCTACAAGGAAGTTCATTTGGACATTTTGTCAAACAACTTATGTGCGTAACTTGGAAGATCATTTATAGCTTTAATTTGACATATACCATTACAACAATCTTTATTACAAGTCCTAATCATTACCATAATTCCATCCATAGCTTCACAACTTCATATAACAAACTTAAGTCATACCAAAACAGTCCACAACAACACAACTAAGCCGCAAAGTGCTTAACACAAGTTCTTCAAGAATTATCCAACAAATCTTAGCTCAACCACTTGTATAATCTTAAGAACATAGTAGAGGAGGTGAAACTTACCTTAATTCACAAAGGACACTTTAATTATTAGCTTACTTCACCACCAAGATATATCTGAAATCATTTCCACAAGGAAGAAGATGATCTATGGGTGTTCACGGGATCGCCCATGTCAAACTTGCATTGTTTACCATCGGGTTTAGACCTAGGGTAATAGGAGACCTTTGATATAAAGTACATAATGTTTTAGGGTTTGGGAGATGAGAAAAATAGAGTCCTTGGTTTGAGCAAAATGTATTTATACTTGAAAAAAAAATTCCACCGCCAAGAAGTACGACACAAATGTATGGCCCATACATTTGGACCGTAGGTCTTAGGCAAAAACTTGAAAATCTCAGAAATAAGGTACGGTCCCATGAGCAACATATGGTCTGTACATTTGAGGGTACTTTTTAGGAAGTTGCAAATTTTTGTCAAAATGTATTTTCTTTGTTTTATTTAACTTCTATACATCCCGATACTTCTATAAACAATTGTTAAACCTTTATTACCCTTCTGTAAGGTCTCATATCTTCTTAGGAAACCGGTGTTAATAGACGTCATGACTAGAAGTGAAACTATGAGGTGTAAGACTACCATGATCTTCTACAATCTGGGCCGACAAGGGCAATTTATAAACTAATCATAATATCTTAGGCCGACAGGACTACCATGATCTTCTACAATGGAACAACTTAAGGCAACATAAACAAGGGCTGACAAGGACATATAACATACGGTACATATCGACGTATGTCTACAAATCCTCTAAGAGTGACTAACATCATATGGTCGGGATAGGGCCCCAACCTACGCATGAATTCTATAGACATGATCTGATGACATGACAATAGACTTGGCTGCACTCCAGATGAAATGGAGACTTAGCGATCATTTGCTGGATATCGATCCTATCTACTGGAAGGCTCATCAAACTAACTACCTAAACCTGCAGGCATGAAATACAGTTCCCCAATAATGGGATGTCAGTACAAAGAATTTTACCAAGTATGTAGAGTAGATAATAACCGAATAACTAAAATTGAATTGATATGTATGATATACTGAATATAAAATGAGGAGTCAATGATAATCTGGAAACATATCTACTTGTATATGTCTCATATCATGAATGTAATATTGAAAATAAACTATCTGACCTCATATGGGGTCCGGTGTGTAAGTGCATAGCCATGAAGGAACCATGAATGGACCAAAGGCAAATGTAAATAGCCCCGAAGGAAAACTGTATTTTTATAGCCCCAAAGGCAATGTGCATATCTGTATAGCCCTGAGGCAAACTGTATCTCTATATATCTCTCACCAGCCATAGGGTTGGGTTCACACCAGTCATAAGGCCGAGACATAGTAACTTTTTAAATAATAATAGTACTGTATATATAAACTCTCTACACTTTCTATTAAGCAAGAACTGAACATAGATTCCCAACGGTGGATAGCTCACACAACCTGAGTCATAACATACAAAGGTTAGCTAATTGTTAATAAGTTAAAGAATCATGACCTTTCATTATGAGATGCCTTTTATTATCTTCTTTTCTTCACTTCTCATCTTTCTAGATTAAGATTTAGCCCTTTCTATGATCGACTAGTTATTAGGGATAATTATTATAATTTCCAACAAATACTCATAAGCTTAATCATTCTACACACTCTACAATATTTCTGGTTTGATACATTATTCATATGGACGTCATGAATCCGCGTCTAGCACTTATAGGCTTATCCATTTATGTGCTATGTGTTACTTCTTAAAATCTTTCATTACTTACATAAAGAGGTGGTTTATTATCCTACATTTTGATATCTTAAGGAGTAGACGTTCTTACAGGAAGCTCTACTCATTCTTAGGAACAATGACTTATTTATATAACTACGACACTCTTGGCTCTTATACTTTATAAAATTTGTTCTTTTACTCTCGTGCGACATTTGGTCGACTCTATGAATATGTACTTCCTACTCTTTCTATTTTAGGAGGAACATGATATGAGACAAGCTCAACCATCAGCCAACAAGTCAATATAAGTAAATAGGAGGCTTTACAGCATGAAAGTACTCCGAACGAGGGATAAACAATAGCAAGAACAAGATATTTCTTTTGGTAACATGCATGACCTGAAAGATCTTCTGTAACTCATCAGTAAAGTTTCGTGGGTCCTCATGTGAGTCTAACCCTGTGAACTCAGAAGGGGCTCAGGCTAATGAACTCTCGAAACTTCAAACATATCGATATCCCCATTGGTTCCATACTCAAGGGTGCTCTCACCTGCTGATGGGTCTGTGTGGCTACCATCTGAGTCAACAATTATACCACATCACTCAAGTCATGCTCATATGAGCTAAATGGGGGTACTTGGAGTATTGGAGATCTTTGAAGTTCCTCTGTGCAGGGGGGTCAAGACAACCTAAGAAGGTGACTTATTTTGAGCTTTAGTACGACCCTCATCTACTAGTGACACATCACTAGTCCCCTTATCTATAGCTGAACTATTTCGATGACTGGTTGTAACTTCCCTATTAATAGACATTTGTGTAGACAAAGCACGAGTTATAATTGACTCAAATAATTTGACTTCATGGCACGATCTGGAGATGAAAGAAAGGTAACAATCCTAAAATGTACTATAGCCTTAATTCTATAAATTTAGTGCACAACACATCCATAAATAAGACTTTGCTGGACATAGATTTTTAGAATCGCTAGGACATGACTTGCCCTGGTACCAAGATTTTCACATCCCAAAATTAGGGAGGTATGACCAACACCCGGCGCCTTACTTGACTGAGTGAACCAATCTTGTAACATAATGTATGAAGATATACGAATGAATAACTAGGCTGATAAGGCTATACTCAATATACTCTGACCGATAATGAGAGTGTCAATCCACACAGGGAATAACCCAAAAGATATATACATAAGTGCGGGACGATAAGGCCACGATAGACTACAACAACGGAGGCATCAAACTGGAATACAACAAGGGCTGACAAGGCCATCATATAGACTATCATATTTACTGAACTGACCAACGTGTGTCTACAAATCCTCTAAGAGTGACTGATAACTTAATACGCTCGGGATAGAGCCCTGCTACCCATAGTTTATATACAAACTCAAAAGTAGAATAACCTCTAGACTCGGCTATGCTCCGGAAGATAGAGAGCCTTACCAATCAATCGCTGATAACTAGACAGCCTAAAATTGATGTCAATCTATCTATCTATCTGAACCTACAACATGAAATGCAACACTCCGGCAAAGGGACATCAGTACAAAATAATGTAATGGTATGTATGGCAACATGAAAGATATAATTCATAAACAAGGCATATGAAATAACCTGGTAACCTAGATGCCGCACAGGGCGATCAATATAACTCTGTAACTTTACTGAAACTCTTATACCTACATATTGTTACACCCCGCGCTTTTTTGTGCGAACGAACATATAATTAGTCAATTTGAGATTCAGAGACCTGACACCCTTCCCAAGGGTGAAGTATGAATTATATGAGTTCTACAGAGATATATGGAAGGTTGGAAGTCAATTGGGCTATGGGAAACACATCTCGGTAAAGTTTGGTGAAAATTAGATGGTATGCCAAGAGTTCTTCCCCACGGAAGCCAATCCGCTTCGCGAATCAGGACACAGATCAACACCTCACCTAAATTACTTCTCTTCCCCCATCTGTGAGGGGTTCTATGATTGCAGATGGTGTTCTGTAGTGCAGAACCAGTCGCATGTCAAAGGCGGTGGGGAGTACTATTTATAACAAAAAATGGTGGCTTCTTATCCTCTTTTCATTTTCGACCCCAAACTCTCTCAAACATTTCTATAGGGTTCTTAGATCATAAAGGATCAGTCCCATACAATATTGAAGGGAAATCCTCCATGGATGATCTATTGAAGCTTGGAAATCTCCTTAACGGTAAAGAGAAGTGGAGAGTCTTCCTGACCTTGGAGAAGAGCTCATGGTGAAGATCTCTTGATTGGTTTAAGGTAATATCTTGATGTTCTTAATGATATATAACCTCTCTTGATTTAGTTTAAATTGTTGGTAAAAGCAACTTGTAATAATTAAGCTAAAAACTCCATGGAAGAGTTGCTACAATTATTGGATTGTTTTGATCAAGGTTTGAGATGATTATGGCTATGAGTTGAAGAAGGTAATTTAGATATTATATGATCTTGTTGTTGTGGTGGTGGTGTTGAAAGGGATTTAATAGTATGATTGATATCCATGGACACCATAGTTTGAGAAACACGCCTTCTAAGTGTTCGTGAAATTGTCTGAGTGAATTGATTCTTAGTTTATTGATCCTATTTTGATCCAAACCATCTATATTATGTAGATAATCACTCGTACGATATTCGGGGGTTCGTGAGGTGTTTTTAACTAAGCGACGCAGGTATGTAAGGCTATCCCCTTCTTTTAAAAGCATGATATCCAAAGTGTTTATCGTTTTAAAAAATGAAACGTCAAAAGAGCTATTCTATTCGTCGATCATTTATCCCTTGTTTGGAGTAGTTCCATTGCTATTATTTCATGTCATATTTGTCATCTTTCGCCTGGTTGAGACCATACTCACCCCCTAATGGAGCTTCTTGAGTCGCAGTCTTATATAGTGACAAATCGTCATCGTAAAGTAAAGGAAAGGACCGAATCAAAGCTAAGGGTTAAACGTCATTGTTAACTTCAAATAAGTGTCATATTCACATGTTGTCCCTCGTTGGAAATACTTTCTTGTCTTGTTATCATATTCTATATATCTATAGCATCTCTGAATTCTACAACCCGCTAAAAAAGACGTTACAGAGTTAAACCATAGAGACGACCAAGAGTCATTTCAAAACAAAGTCATAGAGTTTACGAGTCTAATAGGCCACAAGTGCCATTACTACTACAATATATCATTCACACCACCGAACTAATATCTGTGGTATATATATATATATATAATATTCACACCACCATTAAAAATAGTCGATGGGCAGTTGTACATGTACATTATACACACCCCGGGCTATAACCGGAGGTTAGGCACTTATATGTTCATCAATACATAAACCTTAGAGAAATACCTGAGGGCAGTGACATATTACACACCTCGGTCTATAAGCCAAGGGTAGACTATATAATAAGGCCTTAGATAAAGGTTTCATTTCAGTTTTAGAGTTTCATGATTCGCCCTATATGGCATACAAGTTTTCAAGATATCAGATTATTTTTATGCTCTTCTTTACATCTTGTACTTTGATATTGTTATTCATGTTTTACATACCAGTACATTTCATTCATATTGATGTCCTTGCTAGGGGCGCTGCATTTGATGCTGCAGATTCAGGTAGAGGTGCAGATAGACCTCCCTAGTAGGAGCATGTTGAGTTCTACGAATCTAGTGGTAAGCTTCACTTCACTCGAAACTACCGAGCTAGAGTCATGCGCTATGTTTTGGCACAGTGTTACACCCCGTAATTCCATATTTTACCATGTCGTGAATTGTTACCGAAGTCCCGGTAAGAGGTACGACCATACGAAAGGATAATGAAGGTTTATAGGTTATTTATGGAAGTACCAAAGGGTTTGAAAGTTAAACAAATCAAAGTGAATACTTTTCGATGAAATTGGAAATATTGGTAATTTGATGGAAAGATTGACGTACCATCAAAATGCCCAATCCAAACCGTCAAAGTTCTTGAGAATTGAAATCCCAAATCTGGATTAACGATCCTGATTGATGGACTGTCAAAGGATCATCAAATGGAGGCGGTGTAGATTTTATGTCGCGTTTAAATTGGGATTATCGTTTTGGGACTTCATTTGTCTCCAAGAACATACCCTAAATCACCTCTCAATCCCTCTCTAAGATACTATACCCTCCCAAGACCAAACCCAATCCAAATTATGAAAGATTAACGTGATAAATCCCATGATTATCCTAGTAATCATCTTCTCCGCATAAAATTGGTTTTTGGAAAACCCTTGGGGGCAAGATAACTTGCTGTTTTGAGGAGAATATTGTGTATATATGTAAGTTTTACTCTCCTTTACCTATATTTATGATTAATTGATTATTTGAAGTAAGTTGTGTGTTACATCATATAATTTTACATGCTAAGTTGCGTCATGAGTAAGTTGACATAAGCTCGGAAACAAGATCATCTTTGAAATTATAAATGAGTTAAGGTGAACTTTACTCCGAGCTGTTAAGATACCTCTACAAGGTAAAGGAAGGTTTTAAAACAAGTGTTAAGTATGTATCATAAGAATTTGGGGCTAAACGAATCGAAGAAATTAAGTTCGTCCAAACTCGAGAAAAAGTAGGCAAACTTCTGGACAGGATTTTGGCCCACCTTTATGGGTGTATATATTCTAGTATATAAGGATTCATGAGGCTCATAACCTATGTATATTCAAGGTCAGCAAGTCTACTTTATAACGCAATAAACCATTCGTCAATCAGAGCTCCGTACAAACGGTAATGTGTGTTTTACGATAACACTGCAAGCAGTCCCTAAGGGACCCACTTAGGCGGTGGACACTTATCCTTTTGTATTTAAAATGGTGGAACGTCTTTGAGACCTCATTTCTCACCATTTCAGATCCTAAGCATCTCTAAAATACTCCAAAGACATCTCCCTATCATCTAAGTAAAGTTCCACAAAAAATCAAAGTGGTTTTTCCCTTGGAGATCATAGAAGTGTAGGAGGAAGCTTGTTCATATCTTGTGGTGGTGAGATTGAGGTTACTTCAAGCTGAAGTAAGGTTAAGGGGGGCTTTTTTTCGTGTATCTAAGGTAATACTTACCCTCTTCTTCATATATAAGAGTTTAATAAAGTCTTTGAAGTGTTGTTTGATTAAGAACTTGTGAAATAAAGTTTGAAAGTTGTAAGCTGAGGTGCTTGTGGCATAAGAACTATTTTTAGGGGTTTGTGAGCTATGTTTTTGGCTGGAAATTTATGGAGTATCTTGAGTATGATGTTATTAACATTGGTCATATGTTGTTGATGTTGTGTTGCTGGATTTGGAAGAAAATAGAAGGTGGAGACTTGTTGTTTCCTAGTTAGAACCGAGCTTGTAGCTTGTTGGTTGTTGTTCCATGTTGGGCTACGTATGAAGAAATTTTTTTAGCTATGTCCTTACTGATTTATAGCGGCGGAAACTTATACATGCATTGTTGATAGAGTTCCATGTCTTAGAAGGAGGGAAGAGTGTGGTATGATATTGTAAGCCGAGCCTGCCACTCATTATACTATTATTTGAATTGTTGGAATTTTTCTTACGTTGTTGAGGGGTTGAATGAATGGGATTGGTTATTGATATTGTTAATATCGTTGTTTGGTTCTGTTTTGAATTTGGGGAAGTAAGGGAATGTAGGGAAAGTGCTTCCCAATTTTCCATAAGAGAGCTACTAGCTTAGAAATGTGTTTTGAGTCCTTCCATGGCATTAACCATAGTTCGGATACCTTGATGTAGGTTGAAGTACTATAGGCAATATGTGGAGTCGTTAGCAACAAAGGTATGTTAAGGCTACTCTTCCTTCATTTGACATGATCATAATGAAACGAACGTAAACGAACAATATCCATAATGGCTCCACTCTTAGATATATTAGTGGTTGATGTTCTTGACTTCTATTTAATGATAGTGATCTTATCTTATGGCTTGTTGATTCTTCAAAGAAAGTTATGTTGATGATGTTAGTTCCATAATGTTAATAGGAAGTGTAAGGACCTTACATCACTCCGATAGACTCAGAGTATTTTAGTATCATTCATGCATTATATACATGAATATGCCATGACCTCACAGGAGTTATATATGCTATATGATATGTATATGGGGTATGGGAAAGGTTATGGCGTTATATATGCACCACCACCTGATCAGCTGGTATATGATGATGATTATGCCCACAGAGGTCGATATGATATGATGGGATGCCCACAGAGGCTTGATAGCATTATATACGCATATGTATATGTATGATCAGGCATTATGTACGCACATATACGATACTTAGTCATATTATGGCCCTTGGAGGAATTATGTACATGTTGGTTTCTTCTTGTCTTATGTTACCTTCATGTCTCTATTATGTTATTCTGCATGCCTTACATACTCAGTACATTATTTGTACCGACGCCTCTTTTGCTTGGGGGACGCTACGTTTCATACCCGAAGGTTCAAGTAGATAGGGCACTCGAATAAGAGAGGGAATCCCCATTCAGAAGAAGCAATTGTTTGAGCTATCAGATGATGGAGTTCTGAAATATAAGGGTCGATTATGTGTACCCAATTTTGGGGGACTTCGAGGGTGAATTATGACTGAGATTCACCAGTCCAGGTATTCAATCCATCCCGGTTCTACCAAGATATATCATGAACTTCAACAGATTTACTAGTGGAACGATATGAAGAAAAATATTATAGAGTTCGTGGCCCAATATACAAATTGTCAGCAAGTTAAGGTTGAACATCATAATCCTAAAGGGTTGCTTCAGAACATTGACATTCTGATATGGATGTGGGAGTCAATCAATATGGATTTTATTACAGGTTTACCTAGTTCTCATCAGAATTTTGACTCTATTTGGGTTATTGTTGATAGACGCACGAAGTCAACACATTTCCTACCTATTAGAACTACCTATTTAGCTAAGGATTACACCAAGTTATACGTTAAGGAAATAGTCTGAGTTCATGGAGTTCCGATATCTATTATATCTGATAGATGTGCTCGGCTTACAACTAACTTCTAAAGGTCCTTCCAAAGAGGTTTGGGTACTCAAATTAATCTCATCATAGCTTTTCGTCCGCAGATAAACGGGGAGGCCGAGTGCACTATTTAGACGCTTGAGGATATGTTACGAGCTTGTGTTTTAGATTTCAAAGGGAGTTAGGAGGACCATTTGTTGCTTATTGAGTTTTTCTATAATAACAATTACTACTCCAGTATCAAGATGGCACCATATATAGTTCTGTATGGGCGAACGTGTAGGTCTTCTATTGGCCAGTTCGAAGTAGGCAAAGCAAAGTTAACTCAGGAACGGTTGTTGACAACTCAGGGTCGACAAAAATGCTAATCAAATAACCGACGCCAAGACTAGAGTTTGTTGTAGGCGATTGGGTATTTCTAAAGGTATCGCCTATGAAAGGCGTAATGAGGTTCGACAAGAAAGGCAAACTTAGCCCCAGGTATGTTGGACCATATAAGATCATTTAGAGGATTGGCCAAGTGGCTTACAGATTGGAATTACCCCTAGAGTTGGAAGTAGTCCATCTGGTGTTTCATGTATCCATGCTTTGAAAATGTTTGAGCGATCCCTGGCGGATTACCCCTATAGAGGATGTCTAGGTCACCGAAGATCTATCATACGATAAAATCCCTGTTACTATTCTAGATCATCATGTCCGTAAGTTGCGAACCAAAGAAGTAACTTTGGTTAAGGTGTTATGAAGGAACAATAATGTGGAAGAAATGACATGGGAGGCTGAGGATGACATGAAGTCCAGATATCCCATTTGTTTCAGACTTTAGTTTTATGTCGACACTCGTGCGATAAGACTTCTCTATTTCTACTCTATCTAGCGAGCTTAGCTTACATATCTTATTTAGGTGATGTTCTTGAGGCAGATGTGACAAATGCAGCCCAAGATTCGGCGGTTTGATAGTTTACGTGAGTATGGCTAATCTTTTAACTTCTTAATATATAGACAATCGTGTGTTGCTGATGTTGCTATGTTATACTATTTTGTGGCCCTATGTGGCATTTGTTATAGATATTCTGGATGCTTGACAAGTTTTGAATAGTCATGTTTACAGAGGAAACTTGGTCAAAATTTTCAGAAATCTTGAGAGTTAGAATATTTTCTCAACATTCGAGGACGAATGTTCTTAAGGGGGGAAGGATGTTACACCTCATATTTTCATGCATCGTCACTGTCGTAACTACCTAGCCTAACCCAGATATGATGAGACCCTTCTGAAAGGCTTATAAAGGTTTACGGATGTATCGAGTAAGTTTTGGAAAGGTTTAAGATGTATGGAAGAAAGTTTGATGAATCGTTGCCTCTCGGAGAACTCTACGAATCCCAAAGCACAACATGTGAATCGTAGGAGGTCACTTCGAGACGTAGAGGAATCACAGGAGTTGACTGAGAATTTGGGGACACATGACATGTCGTCATGCGACTCGCAGGACGTATCTCGGGACATGTCAGTGCCAACTTTTAATTTTCCTATAAATAGAACCCTCTTCGACCAAAACTTCATTTCACTCCATTTTACAACCCTAACCAACTCAAACACTCTCTCTAAGGAATTCCAAGTGAACCAAGGTGAAATCAAAGATAAATTATGCAAATCCGACATGGGAAATTTTGTGAACATCGCTAAATCATTACTTTCCTTGTTGTGACGATTTAAGAGGAAGCTTGGTGGTGAAGTAAGTTGGAATTAGAGTATTTCTTGTGGTTTAAGGTATGTTCTATCTTCTCCTCCTTGTTCTTGAGCTCTACAAGTTATAGAGATTGGTTTTTGCTATTAGTTTGTGAAGGTGATTAGTGGAGGTATTGTACCTTGTTTGTTTGTTGTATGGTTTGGCAGCTTGTATGAAGTTGTGATTGTGAGATGAAGTTGTTGGGTTGATGTTGATGTTGATGTTGATGTTGTGGAGGTTGAGCAGGAGGATTAATAGGGTTGGTTGTGTTATTTCATGTATAGGTTTCCATGTAGAAGAATACGTAAAATCTACGCATATGAGGTGTTCGACAAAAATGTCCAAATGAATTTCCTTGCAAGATACGAATCCATTATTGATACAAGTCATTTGTATAATGTAGATAATCATTCGTAGAGTGTACTGGAACTTGAGGAACTGTGATTCCTACGACGACAAGGTATGTAGAGCGAACTCCTTCATTTGGTATGATTTGATATAAACACTTCCTTAAAATGACATTCTTCTTGTTAATCTTGAGATTACCATGTCCCTTGTATACCCCTTATCAGTAGTACTTCCTGCGTTGTATACATCTCTTTTCAATTGGTTAAAGGTTGATGAACGTAGAAACAATAACGATAGTCGGAGGATAACAACCATAGGTCATTTTGACTCTGTTTATGGCATCCTTTGATGTTTGTCCTGCATTGCATTTATATATATGTATCTAATTTCTCACCAGCAGCGCTATAGATGGTCGGGCAAGCACTTATACATAAACACCACTGCAGTTAGGTATGACATTATCGAGTCCAATATGGTCGGGTATGTTATGATGAGATTTTCCCCACAAAGATGCTTGATACTATATTATATGGCCCCGTAGAGTGGCCCAATATTACTTTCATACATCCATTCAGGATTATGTCAATTATATGCCCTCAACGGCCTTTTCTGAGTTTCAGATTGACTTTTGTACCCCTATCTTGCATTACTTTCCTTATTTATATGCTTTACCAGCCTTACATATGTACATTCTTTTGTACCGACGTCCCTTTCCAGGCGCTGTGTTTCATGCCTGCAAGTACAGATAAATAGAATAAATTCACTCCATAGTAGGGTATCTGCTTTCAACTGCTGGTGGTCGCACTCCACTTATACGGAGTTGGTGTACAGAGTCGGTAGGCACTATTGCATATGTATATGGTTTTCTTGGGTATGTTTGGCCCTGTCCCGAATTGATGACATATGTTAGTACTCTTAGAGGTTTGCAGGCTAAAGGTTGATGTATATATGTTTTGTGTGGCCTTGTCGACCCTTGTCGGTTGTTGATATGGCTATTATGGCCTTGTTGGCCTCGCTTGTATATATATATATATATATATATATATATATATATATATATATATATATATATATATATATATAACAAACACAGAAGGAATCGGGATATAAGGGATTGAAAAATTAAAAGATAATTGAAATATGCCGAAAGTAAATAAAGATTAACTTACAATTTAAGGTTCCAGTTATGGAAACCATAAATCAAAGGTTCTGCAGGAATTTAAATCAAATAGGCGGTAGAACCAACCAAGTATTTAATGCAGGAATTTAAAGAATTTAAAAGCATGAAGTATTTAAAAGATTAGGAGGTAATACCTTCCATAATCATATTCATTTAAAATAAATTAAAATTTACAAAGTATTTTATCAAGGAGATATACCTTGGAAATTTCTAAGGTATTTTGGATCATATGATATGAGTCATATGAACTGAATCATATGGGTATTTGAGGGGGTATTTAGGAATTTTAATCTAACCTAAAGGGGAATTTCTTTAGAGCTCTCAACTTCTCTCTAGTTGTAGAAAGAGAAAGAGAAACTTAGAAAACAAAAGCTTGTAAAGAAAAGCATGTCTAACTAAGGGAGAGGGAGTCTCCCTTTATAGGAGTTTTACATGGTATTTTCGTAATTAAAAAGGAATCTAACTATTTATCCAAGTGGAGAATGACTATTCATCTGTGGCATTTTCTTGAATTATTGCTGGAATCTTTGCTTTTGCTTTTCCTTTTTCTTTTTGAAAGTAGCTTTTTCGAGCACTTTCTTTTGTCGGAATTTTGTCTGAACTCTACTCCGGGTATTTTGAATTCTTTTGGCAATTTTGTTCAGAATCCACTGTTGCCAAAAAACAGACTGTCTTCAATATCAATCTCTGGTTCTTCTTCTTCTGACGAAGAGCCTTGTTTTGATGAAGATGGTGCAAATTTCAGAATTATGGCTTGCATTTCTTCTGGATTTTTGGCCACTGCAAGCATTGATGCCATCTGTGACTTCTGTGAAAGGAACTCGGTGTGCTCCTTTGTTTGTAGTGGTGCCGGTGGTGTTGGTAGAGGTACCTGTACTGGAATAGATTTTTGGGCATTTAACTATTCCTGGAATTTTTGTGAGGCGAGGTTTGATGGTATTTTAAAGCTGTCCCACCATCTGATTTTGAATCTTCTTCGAATTGTTGGTATTTTATTGTCCGAATAATCTACGAACCATGTAAATACCCATGGTAACTGGAATTTTGTGTGAAAAAAGTGAGTGGCACAAAAAAAAATTCTTCTCAGAGGGTTTATATTGGGATTTGAAGAAGCTGAAAGATTTAGTGACTTCTAGTTTTTGTGTTTCTAGGGTGGATCTGAATTGCTCCCACCATGAATTCCACCATGTTGGAAATTGTGATGGACACATGAGGTATCAAAAATGGAAAAGCCAAGTGTGGCTTTGGTTGGTATTTTGAATAAAGAAGGAATTGAACCAAGCTTGTTGGTAATCCTAGTAAAAAATGGGGTATTTTAATTGAAAGTTTCGCAAACTATTTTCTGGGGACTTGTGATATCCCAAGTTTTTGAAAATTGAATTTTCAGAAATAGTTTTTGAAAATAGATTTTTTGAAAAAATGTTTTTGAGAAAGGGTTTTGGAAATTCTTTCTCTAATTTTATAAAATTTTGAGTGTGTTTGCCTTCCGGATGATCTTTTGTCTATGAATTTCGCCTTCGTGGTTTTGGAACTTTTTCAAGGAGTGAGAGGTGTTTTAGGTATTCTTTCTTGGAGGAGTTTCTGGATTTTTCTCTTTGTTTTGAATGAATTCACGGGTTAAGAAATATGGAATAGAATTTGTTTCTCCTTTAATATATTCAATATCAAAATAAAAAATGCTAAGAATCGCTTGTCATCGTATAAAAATATGTTTTGATGCAAGGTTTTGAACATCCTTTTGTAAAACTTCTCTAGCACTTTTGCAATCAATTCTGAGTAAAAAATTTTGATTTAGTAAATCACTTTGAAATTTTTGTATGCATAAGACGATGCTCAAAATTTCTTTTTTAATAGTGGAATAGTTTTTCTGGGTATCATTCCAAAGGCGTAGTATACTTGGACTATACACTCTTCCCCCCCCCCCCCCCCGAATTTTGTTTCAGGATCCCACCATAACCTAAGTCAGAGGCGTCTGTTTCTACAACCTTAGGTAGCTGAGGGTTTGCTAAATGAAGACACGGGATTTCTAGCACTTTCTTTTTAATATTCTGGACATAGGCAGTATGGTTACTAGTCCATGGAGCAGGGTTTTTCTTAAGTCTATCATGGAGTAGTTTCGCCATTTTATTAATCTCAAGACAAAAATCTAAAACATAGTATAGGCTTCCTAGGAATCTCTGCAATTGGGTTTTATCAAGGATTTTGTCAGGGAATTTATTAGAGAATTCCAAGGACCATTCTATAGGAGTTATTTTCCCCTGGGATATATAATGTCCTAGAAATCTAATCTTTGTCTGAAAAAGGCTCATTTTTTATTTGGAAACTACCAAACCATTTTTCTTTGAAACATAGAAGAAAGTTTTGAGGTGTTTGAAATATTCTTCCACAGAATCTGAGAAAATTAAGACATCATCAATATAAACAATGCAGAATTTGGAATAATCATTGAAGATGTCATTCATGATTCGCTGGAATTTAGAAGGTGCATTTTTTAGACCAAAGGGCATTACATTCCACTCGTATTGTCCGAAGGGGACCGTAAAGGCGGTTTTGTAACGATCTTTTGCAGAAATTTGTATTTGCCAAAAATCGGACTTCATATCAAATTTTGAAAATATCAAGGCAGAATGTAACTTTTGCAGTAAATCCTTTTTGTTTGGAATTGGGTATCTAATCCATTTTAGAGTGGTATTTAGAGGTTTGTAATTAATTACTAATCTAGAAGTTCCTCTTTCTATTTCAGAATTTTTGCTTACATAGAACGCATCACAACTCCAAGGGGATCTAGATTTGGAAATTAGTTTTTTATTTTCAAGATCTTGAATTTCTTTTCTGCAGTATTGTTCAAGATCACTATTCATTTGGATAGGTCTTGCTTTTGTTGGGATTTGTTTTTCGTCAAAATCCTTTTCGTAAGGAAGATCTACGATATGTTGCTTTCTACTCCAGAAGGCATTAGGAATCTCATAACACAATTCAGTTTCAAAAGAATTTTGGAGTTTAGAAATATTATTTTTAACAACAGGTGATTCTAATTGAGTTTTTATTCTTTCAAAAGAAAAACTTTTTTTCATTTCTTGTAGATGGTAAGATTTTCCTTGGATTTTTGCATTTTTACCATCTTCATGTATTGAACAAGCTCTCATTAGGTTGAGACTTCTTGTTTTTGGTTTTGTTATGAAATGGAATTTCAAATTCTTTTTATTGAATTTAAAAGATACGAAATCACTATCTACCTTATAAGGGGTGATAAGATTCATGAACGGTATTCCTAAGATGACAGAACTGTGTATGTCATTTGTTAAGACAAACGATGTTTCTATAGAGACTCCGTCATTTTCTATTGACGCACTAGTTTTGGAATCAATTTTGATTTTGTGCTGTTAGCAGCTGCTAATTTCTCACTAGATTTTTCTCTAAATTTTTTTGGTACAATACCAGTTTTTATCAGATTTAAATCAGCACCAGTGTCGAAAAGCGCAATAGTCTGAATTCTAAAGTCGCCTGGCAATTGAAGGGTTATTTTTATTAGGTATCTTTTTGAGGTGATTTGCCGCAAGATACTTAGAAAGTCTTTTGGGATCTTTTCTGTATTGGAATCTTTCGAGTTGTGAGAATCGGAGTTTTGTGGTGTAGTTTTTGAAAGGATTGCATTTATTAATAAAGAATCATGTTTTTGTTTTTGTTTCAATTCTTTTATCTCCGTTTTTACTTGTTTAATCTCTTTTTGGAGATTCTAAACTGGTATTTCTATGCTTGAATTTTCCTCTTTTTCTTGATCATTGGTTAATATACAAATGCATAATCCTTTATGATCACCAGAATTTTCGAATAAATTAGTTGTGACTAACTCATCTATTTGAAGGGATTTTTCAGCATCTGAAGATAGAGAAAAATAGTAAGATTCTGCTATGGTGGCTGAATCAGTGGAGCTTGAATCAGAAGAGCCTGAATCAGAGGAGTCTGAATCAGAGGAATTTATAAAAGGATCGGAGATCTTCTGGATTACTTCTTCATCCAAACCTGGTTTTTGTATTATTTTTGTATTATTTTTGTAATTTTACAAAATCTCGAAGTGTGACCCTCTCTGCAGCATTTGTAGCATGTTATATGCTTATATCTGGAAACGCTTCTTTTGGGATTTGTAGTTTTTTGGAATTGTTCCAATGTACTCTTTTTATTGGAATCATTCGTTAGAGTTGTGAATTTCTTGGATGTTTGTGGGGTAACTGGAACAATGGTTTTAGTATTAGAACTGTTGGAAGTTTCAATTCTACTCAATCGATTTTGAATAGCCTAAATAAATTCAGACTTATTTTGCTGGATATTCTTGACGCCATCTTTGGACACCTGAAAGGGTTTAAAGATAGGGCTTTGGCTTTTCTTCTCCTTAGTCGTTCCTGGGGAATAAATGGTGACTAAAGGATTGGTCTTTATGTATTTTTCTACCCTGTCGAGTTGTTTTCCTAGGGTATTCAAACTGATATTGGTAAAATTGTTTTGGGCGAGAATATTCTTGGTATTTGTCTTTTCATCCTCTGTAGGATTCTTAAGAGGAATCGCGTCTACAGGGCATCCATGAATATTAAGCTTAATCCCTTGTAGAGGAGGGTGGTTGGACTGGACTTTCCTAGAATCAACTAGGGTCTCCCACTCCGGTGTTTTGTTCCTAGTCGTAACGGGATTTACCGTTTTAGAAAAGGGGTAATCAATGGAATTTTCGGAGGAGTAAATTTCAAACCACTCAAAGAATAGGATGTTTATCCTATGATCATTAACATATTTATAAAATTCTTCCTGTATTTTTGTCCTGGTATTTAAAAAGGTTTTGAAGAACCAAACTCTTTTTTCTAGGTTGTATTTTTTATAAAAATCTTTTTGTAGGAATTTTTTGTCTACTTTGAAATCTTTTTCTAAAACACCAATTTCGTTTATTATGTTCTCTGTAATTGAGGAAAAAGTCGGACTAGTAGGTTCCTGGTCTTCTATCTTTTCTCTAACAGGGGAATTTTCCTAAACGGGTCTCGGTATTTCTTTGGAGTAGTCTACGCTTCGTAGATTGGGTAAATCAGACGTAGAACATATGGGTTTTGCTTTGTAAGGAGTATTTATGACTGAAGGAATTTGTGAGACTCTTCCTAAGTCAAGAGTTTCTACGGAACTGGAATCATCGTATCTACTACTCGTAGATTTTCTATGGAACGATAGACTGACTCTACCATCCTGGTATTGGGTTATTTCTCTGAGACGGATATTTGGTTGGGAAGTCTCTAGAGGTTCAGGTTTAGCAACACCTTCTATGATCCATTCGTCTGGTAGGGTAATATCCTTCCATCTAATAGGTCTTGGTATAACGGTGTTAGATCTAGAAAGATCTGTTTGTAAAAAAGGGGTTTTGCCTTTCTTACTAAGGTATCTGACTTTTGTAGCAAAAGCTGAAGTCATAGCTTTGTAATGGATTCTGTAAATTATAGCTACGGATGTGGATTAAAAAAATAGGGTAGAGATAGAGAGAATATTGTCCAGACCAGATGAGATTCCTTGTTAGAGGTTCAGAATCTTCTGAAGTTAGGGTAGTCCAGGGTCGGTAAGTCCTCAACGAACGCAGGCAGTTATACCCAAAGAAAGACCTTTAGGAAGAAGTCCGGGTGCTCTGTTATAGGTGTCCCATAACATGGATCTGTTTCTCAACAGATATACTTTGCGTGATTTTGGTTCATCTTCTTCCATGGATTCAAAGAAGATAATAAACTCATAAGAAATCTTGATACAAGATTTTGATAAGTCTATCGATAATTGGGAAATACCGAGAGTAAATCGAGACCAAATTTACAAAAATTCCAAGTACCAGTTATTCAAAACCGATTTCACAATCAAAACAGAGGAAATAGATATCCAATTATCTCAACCTTTTGAAACAATCCAATTACTTTCTCAAAATTCCTTGAAGAGACACCGAGAAAGAAATTACAAATACATCCATATTGGATTAGTCCAAGTAGGGATAAAACCCCTCACGAAGGAAGGATTAAACACCTCAATCCTTGCTATCTTACGTGATGCCAGATTCACAAATTTTGAAGATTCCCCATTGAGTTCTGTTGAGTCTATTCTCTGCACAGGACCAATATCTTTTGACTGTTACCCAAATTTCTCAGTTTCTTTAAACGACAAAAATATCCAAAAATCCCTAGTCTTACAAATCAAGACTCACAATTACCAAATGCTTGAAGGATCGATTCCCGTAGCTATAATTTACCGAATCCATTACAAAGCTATGACTTCAACTTTTGCCACAAAAGTCAGATACCATAGTAAGAAAGGCGAAACCCTTCTTTTACAAACTGACCTTTTCAGATCTAACACCGTTATACCGAAACCTATTAGATGGAAGGATATTAGCCTACCAGACGAATGGATCTTAGAATGTGTTATAAACCTAAACCTCTAGAGACTTCCGAACCAAATACCCATCACAGAGAAATAACCCAATACCAGGATGGTAGAGTCAGTCTATCGTTCCATGGAAAATCTACGAGCAGTAGATACGATGATTCCAGTTCCGTAGAAACTCTTGACTTAGGAAGAGTCTCACAGATTCCCTCAGTCATAAATACTCCTTACAAAACAAAACCGAGACATTCTACGTCAGATTTACCCAATCTACGAAATGTAGACTACTTCAACGAAATACCGAGACCCGTTTATGAAAATTCCCCTGTTAGAGAAAAAATAGAGGACCAGGAACCTACTAGTCCGACTTTTTCCTCAATTACAGAGAACATAATAAACGAAATTGGTGTTTTAGAAAAAGATTTCAAGTAGACAAAAAATTCCTACAAAAAGATTTTTATAAAAAATACAACCTATAAAACAGAGTTTGGTTCTTCAAAACCATTTTAAATACTAGGACAAAAATACAGGAAGAATTTTATAATTTTGTTAATGAACATAGGATAAACATCCTATTCTTTGACTGGTTTGAAATTTACTCCTCCGAAAATTCCATTGATTACCCCTTTTCTAAAACGATAAATCTCGTTACGACTAGGAACAAAACACCGGAGTGGGAGACCCTAGCTGATTCTAGGAAAGTCCAGTCCAACCACCCTCCTCTACAAGGGATTAAGCTTAATATTCATGGCGGCCCTGTAGACGCGATTCCTCTTAAGAATCCTACAGAGGATGAAAAGACAAATACCAAGAATATCCTCGCCCAAAACAATTTTACCAATATCAATTTGAATACCCTAGGAAAACAACTCGACAGGGTAGGAAAAACACTTAAAAAAACCAACCCTTTAGTCACCATTGATTCCCCAGGAACGACTAAGGAGAAGAAAAGCCAAAGCCCTATCTTTAAACCCTTTCAGGAGTCCAAAGATGGCGTCAAGAATATCCAGCAAAATAAGTATGAATTTATTCAGGCTATCCAAGATCAATTGAGTAGAATTGGGACGTCCAACAGTTCTAATACTGAACACGTTGTTCCTGATACTCCACAATCTTCCAACAAAATCACTACTCTTGTCAACGATTATGACGACAGTGATACTCCGAAACCATTCCAAAACAAAAAACCTTTTGTTAACCATATGGATTGGCAATGACCAATACAACAGGTCCAACAACAGCAATTACAAATTATTCCTGCTCCTGAACTAGGAATAGTAAAACCCCTAGCTCAATCCCGCTTTAATGCCTCTTCCATTTATGATTGGAACATAGATGGGATAACCGAATACAATATTCTCAGTTTTCTTCAACAAATGACCATGGCTGCAAATGCCTACAAAACCCAAAATGGTACGCAAGACAAGACCATTGCAGAACTGCTCATCGCAGGATTCTCTAGTCAATTGGAAGGTTGGTGGGATAATTATCTCGCTGATCAACAAAAGGAAGATATCCCCAATTCCATCAAAACTGATGAAGAAGGATTACCAATCCTTGATGAACAAGGTGAACCCCTACAAGATGCCGTAGCAACCTTGATTCTCACAATCTCTTTAAATTTCATAGGAGATTCTTCACATTTGAAAGACAAAAATGCCGAGTTACTTTCCAACCTCAAATGCAAGAAACTCAGTGATTTCCAATGGTACAAAAATACCTTCTTAACCAGAGTTATGCTTAGGGAAGATTCCAACCAGCCATTTTGGAAAGAGAAATTCCTGGCCGGACTACCTACCCTTTTAGGAGAAAAGGTTAGGAACAAAATCAAAGAGAATTGCGGTAAACAGATTATACTCTACAGTGAGTTTACATACGGACAGCTTGTCAGTATAACTCAACAGGAAGGTCTAAAAATCTGTCAAGACTTGAAATTACAAAAACACCTCAAACTGGAGCTAAAGAGAACTAAGTGCGAACTTGGAACCTTTTGCAAACAGTTTAATACGAATTTCTCAAAACCCTCTTCTAGTTGTACAGGAAACTGTAGCAAGACTCAAAAATCCCTTAAGAGTACTTCGAGAGGTTACAAAAGAAGAGATTTCAGCAAAACCAATGAAGAGTATTACAAAAACCCCTACAAAAATACTCATCATTTCAAAAGACCAAATACCAAAAAACCTGATTCCAAATACAAGGACATAACGTGTTACAAATGGCATAAAAAGGGTCATACATCGAAATACTGCAAAATGAATACAAAATTACAAGAATTAAAGCTCGACGATGACGTCACCCAAAAAATCTCCAATCTTCTCATTGATTCCTCCGATTCAAATGCCGAGTCAGAACCTGACTACTTTTCTCTGTCTTCTGAAGACAACAAAGCCCTCCAAATTGATGAATTGCTTACAACCAGTTCTTCTGAATATTCTGATAAGGGTACGGGAAAACTTGTTTGTGTTTTAACCAAGGATCAAGAATTCATGTTAGAAATGGTTCAACACATAGATGTCGAACACCAAAAAGATTATTTGAATAAACTCCTCAAATCTTTTACTGACGAGAAAAAAGATTTCAAAAATTCGATTTTGTCAAACACCTCCAAAAATACCTACGATTTAACGAAAATCCTGAAAAAGGGTAAAAGGATGAAAGAATCCAAAGAAACCCCAATTCTAGAACTCCAGAGGGAAGTGAAACAAATCAAAGTAGAGATCAAGGCTCTACGAGAAAAACAAGATCAAGACTCTCTTCTACTAAAAACAGTCCTTTCAAAAACCCACGATAATTCTGAATCCAGTTCTGAGTCCAGCAATTCCGACTCTGAAAATCCAGAGGAACCTCCTGACAACCCTTTTCTTGAACAGGTCCCACAAGAATTCCTTGCTGTCTTACGACAGATCACGTCCAAAAAATACCTTGTTCAAACAACCCTTAAATTCTCAAGCAATTTTAGAATTACTACTATTGCTCTTTTTGACACCGGTGCAGATCTGAATTGCATAAAAACAGGTCTAATACCCAATAAATTTCATGAAAATACCCAGGAAACACTAGCGGCGGCAAATAACACAAAGCTAGAAATCAATTCCCAAACCAGTGCGTCCGTTATTATTAATGGAGTTTCTATAGCGACATCGTTTGTCTTAGTAAAAGACATTCACAACTCCGTTATCTTAGGAACACCATTTATAAATCTTATCACTCCTTATAAGATAGATAATGATTTCATCTCTTTTGATTCCAATAATAAGAGTTTAAAATTTCCTTTTCTGACAAAACCAAAAGCTAGCGACCTCGATCTGATTAAAACTTATTCTTGTCATCTAGGCGAATTAAGAAATAGTTTTTTAGATCAGAATTCCGAGTCCCCAAGAAACTGTGATACCCGTTCCATCAAATTAATTAATTGCTTTGCATACAAAAAAAATTTGAAGCATAATTTACAATATCAAAAACAATTTTCAAAAATTGCATTCAAAAATAACTTCTACAAATTAATTTCTGACAATTTTTACTTTAAAAATCTTTTAACCAGTGGTTTACTCAAAAACAGGAGAAAAAACCCACAGATTTCCATTACCAGTTACAACACAGAAATGTCCTATCACTGTCCTTTGCCCCAATGTCCGGGTTACAGAGAAAAAATATCCAGAAAGGACATGAGAGAATCCAGACAATACTGTTACCATGCAATGTGTGGAGCATTGCTCCAAAAGAGAAAAGAAGAGATACCTCCACCAATAAATATACCTGTTGTTGCACCACAACAACAAACAAATTCCATGGCCCCCAAAAAACCCACAAAAGAAGAAAAAGAAAAATTCCCAGCCAAATCTACCACTAAAAAACCCTTGTCATGGTACGATGCAGTCATGAAAGAAGAAAATGAAAATGCCGCAGCATCTGTGCAAAAAACACCAGCACAAGAGATAACTGCCGAAAATCTTCTGCAACTCCTGTCGAAATCCCCAGAAATACAATAGGCATTGATACAACTTCAAAATTCCAAACAAGAAGTTGTTCAAAGCTCAGGAGAGGAAAAAACCTCTCAAATTTTTTTAAAAATCGAGAAAGGAGAATCTTCAAAAACCCTTTCTCAAAAAGAATTTTCAAAACTCCAACTTGAGAAAGAAGAGTCTTCAAAAAACCTTTCTCAAAAATAATTTTCAAAAAATCAACTTGTGGTACCACAAGTCCCCAAAAAACCTGCTCCTAAATTCTTCATAAAGCCATTTTTTCAAAATATTGCGACTCTTGAAAAATAATTTTTTAATAAAGACCCTTTTTTAGCACTACAAAATTATTTTGGACAAAAATGTTTTTATAAATCATGGGATGTTTTAAAAACCCCATATTTTTGTTAGGCTATCCTTGAAATATTAGGATCAACAACAATTAAAAATAATTATTACAAAAAAAACCCAGATCCCTCTTATTCAATTTGTAAAATACTTAGCATAATTGCTCCTATTGATTGGGGAATGACCTGTCTCAACTGCATGTATGTACCAAGGGTAATAGGAGCGATGATCCAAGGTTGGAATTAGTTAGACCTAATCATTAGGCGGTGGTAGAAGTACAACTCCCTCAAGAGCGAATGTTTGAGATTGTTATGATGAGGCGCCAAAATTTAAATACAATGAGAAGTAGAGTAGAGCCAAGTATTGGCGCAGAAACCCAATGATCAGCATGGAAGGATAGAGCTTAGAGGACTAGTGTATAAAATACAGATTCCCAACTAGAGAAGGAAGTGTGGTCTGAAGATAAAAGTTTTGTATGGGTTCGTGAGTATCGCTCCCCCACAGTTAATAGTCAATAGATTTATAGTGTTGACCCTATTCTTGCCAAATGGAGCTATTCGCAAATTGAAAATTATGTTTGCTATCCATTGACAAAAGGTCATTAAATTCCAAAACATTTAAGTAGAAGGGACTCGGTGCAGTACAATTCCAAGATTCTCTAAGGAAAGTTTAAGAGTGCAGAGAAAGCCCTTGTAGTTTTCTCTCAATTCGGTGGTCCAACCGAGCACACGATTTAGACGCTTGAAGATACGATACATAAAGGTATGCTTGATCTGTAAGAAGAATGGGATGGTCGTCTACCCCTATTATGAGATGCATGTTATGGTGATTGTTACATTATCATTAAGATAGATTCTTATAAAACCTTGTATGGTCGGGGTATAGATTGTCATTAAATTGCCTTGGCGTAAGAAAATAAAGAGTTGTTTAAACCTATGATGATTCTGTTAGCTCCCAGAGTTGTTAAAAAAGTAAGGTTCCTATAAGGGTAAATGTCAATAGGCCAGGATTGCGAGGAGTCACCTGCAATGCTGAGATTTAAAGGACAATATCCATTATGGGATATCCTTGAGGGCCTTACCATAAAGGTGTAACAAGAATTTATCCAGGAAGGCAAGTTTAGCTCTAGATAGAGCAAACCGTATAGGGTTACCCAAGAATTTAGCCAAGTGAACTTCGCGCTTGGGATTACCTCCAGAATCAAAGGGAGTTCACTCAGTTTTCACACATTGACATCATTGAATTCTATAGGAAATGTCTCTCACATATTGCCTATCGAGGATGCTCGAATTACTGAAGACCTATCTTAAAAAGAGGTCTCAACTACTATCATTTATCACTATGTCTAGAAGTTTTAGACACATGAGATGGCATTCGTTAGAGTACTACAGAAAAGCAATGGCATAAACGTAATGATATAGGCGACTAAGAAAGGCATAAGATCTAGATATTCTCCCATAGTCCGGACATCAGGTTCACATAATGTTTGTGCAATATGATCCCTTTATTCCTACTCTATAGCAGTAAACTTATTTCATACACCTGTATAGATGATGAACGCATCATAGATATGATAGACGCAGCCCAAATGTTGAGATTGGAACATTAAGGTGAGTTATGTCTTACCCTTTTTGTTATCGTGATAGATAGACAGTCGTGTGAGGCCAGTATTGCTTTGGATGACCCTGGGTGGCATTTGTGTTGGTTTTGGATGTTAAGCAGGTTTTGAGTTAGTCCTATTTGTAGAGGAAACTCTGTTGAAATTCTGGTAAGACCCAATAGTTAAAGCCTCTCAGTTACGTCCCTCAATATTTGAGGACGAATGTTCTTAAGGAGGAAAGATGTTACACCTCGTACTTTGAACATCGTTTTCATCATGGGTTAACTGATGTAATCTTAGTAAGGTTGAGATCCCATCACAAGGTTAACAAATGTTTAGATGAGTTTTAAGTATGTTTTGTAAGAGTTTGGGGCTAAATGAATTGAAGAACGTAAATTCATTGAAATTCGAGGAGAACTAGGCAAGCTTCTAGACAGAATTTTAGCCCATATCTTTGGGGGTATATCTCTTAACATAAAAGGAATTATGGAGTCCACTTCTGAACATTCATATTCTCATTGATAATTGTGCAAAGCACAAACTACAGTCATTCATCGATTATGACGCTAGATATAATCAGCTTTTGATGGAAAACGAAGACGCATAGCTTTCATCACACTGTGGGGGCATATATTATTATCGAGTAATGTCACACGCTGCAGGCCTCCAACTGAATTTTAAGTTCCCTCATTTAACATTCAGTTATGTCCCGGGGAACTCCTACTATGCTTTTCTATAAATACTTGATAATGTCAAGCCCGTGTAAGCACGTGCCCAATATAAAAAATAAGCAAGTTTATTAATTAAACTATAAAAGTCATATTTTCTATATTTGTTAGAGAACTTGTCTCACAGATTAAAAGTAAGCATGTTAACTATCAATTTATATAATTAAGTCCAATAGATTTTTCTCAATTAATTTGCATAATTTCAGAAAACTAGTCACATAATTTAAATATGGTGGTATTTCACTACTCCCTCCATTTCAAAATACTTGTGTCATATTTACTTCTCGAGAATTAATTTGACTACTTTTCGGAACTAAATAGGATTAGATTAATTAAATATTTAAAATTAAAATTTAGATATTTGAAAACTGTACAAAACGTACTATAAATTACAATTCTTCTCATATCAATATAGTAAAAAGTACATATTAAAATGTTAGTGAAAACACATTTTAAACATTTTGAATGGTCAATTATTGTGAGTTACGGTACTTTTTACATAGTTTACAAATATGTTAATTTTATTTTAAAAAATTTAAAGATTTCACGTTAAAATTTAGGATCAAAATTTAAAAATTCAGAGATTCCACGTAAAATTGAGACAAAGGGAGAATATATTCCAATATTGAAACAAAGAATTGTTTAAATAAAAGAGCCTAGCTGTATTGGCCTAATATAATGGAAAGAACTAAAAATAAACTCATCTAGTTACCAAACTAAATTGATGAGCGTGTATGAATTGTTGGAAATTTGCCTTTGGTGGGGAGGTCCGTCCACTCGTATTTAATGACTTATACACTAGGGTTCCGTATGTTGGAGGCTTCGTCTCTTCACACGTGCATAATCTACTAAGTGAGTAGAGGACCGTAGGGCCAAGAATCGTCAAATTTCATTGAGAAATGAAAGAGATATTGGTCCACGAAGTAAGTTGTTTGAGGCATGGAAATATGGTGTGGGACAAATCTACCACATCAGTGGGAAAATGAAGAATTGTTCTCTTTATAAGTCACAAAATTGGCTAAGGGTTTGGGACCCCAAGGGGTAACTCATGTGTTTGAAGGAGGGAGGACCTAGATGTGCTTTCAGGGCTAAGTCCACACGCGCGCCGCCGCCGCCCGCCCGTCCCGTCCAGTCTGGGCTCGGGTCGTGAGACTTGGCCCTTGGGCTTCTTCTGATAGACCCCCAATTGCTTAATATTTATAGTTTGGTCCCTGGAGTTTCTGGAAAGCTGAAATTGGGAACGACGGAAGGCAGAAAGTTTCTGCCTGCCGTTGGAGTTGATTTTTAGAGCGTAAAACTCCATCAGCCATTACTTGGCTGATTAACTCCCTCACTAATGGCCATAAACTGCCATTACTTGGCAGTTGAGGAGTCCCTCCGCTTATGCTATATATTGGAGCTTTTTGGCTCAATTGCAGATACTACATTATACTACACAAAGACAAAACAGAAGAGAAACAGTGAACATAAAACTCCTCCTTCCTTTTCCGTTTTTCAGCAAGTCGTTTCGTGTTTATTTTCTTCGTCAGAATCAACCTATTTGCTTTGTAGTGTTGATTAGTTGATGTTTATCTTGGGAGACTATTGCCCGTTAACGTAAAAGCATATATACATGGCAATCTTGTCTTAAAGACGGAGAGTCATCTCTTGACTCAGCCCACAGTTGTAACAATCCATATTTAGTGTGTCTTGATTTCAGGTTATCAAGATTCAATACTCAACAAGCTTGCGACAGTTCTGAATATTGCCTATTTGTTTATCCTTTCGAACACTTGTAATATTTATTTACTTCCCGTATTGCTTTACATATCCAACAATTTTAAGACAAGATTCTATTAGTGTTCGAAAGATGTCGGTCAAAAGTTGTGTGACAAAATCTGGATATGGCTGTGGGTTTCTGGTTGAAGAGAGTTTTGATTATGCTGTTGAAGGTCAACGTGTTCATGGTGTCACCGCTCCTGAGAGTGGTGGGAACAAGCGCCCACGAGAGGCTAGGGATGTCAACTGGGACAAGAGGAGAAGGCTGAAAATGTGGTTCTATCTTGTAGCAGAAGGCCTATATCTGTCCCAAACAAAGGATCCGAATTATGGTAAGGAAGAAATGGGCACTCACTCCAATGAAGTGACTGAAGTGGGCCAGAATCCGAAATTGGGATAAGTAATTTTTCTTCCTTGTAAAAAATAAGATTAAATGATGTCTGATTAAAAATGGCTTAAAGTAAGGAGGAATATGAAAATGTTTTCCGAAATAATTTATATTCCTTACGCTTTAAAATCAGAAGTTCTATCTCATCTTCCTTCCCGTTTAAAGATTGGATTTTGTAAACGACTTAAAAAGATCTGTTCTTTTAAGTGTAATTATTAAAAGTGTGTAAAGTATGTTCGCACATACGAGGGAGAAAGATCCACTGACTGTGCGAAAACTGTTACCACTCTTAAGTAAGCGCCAAGAATTATCTGGGCACCAATCATAAGGGAAGAAGACTAAAAGCTAAAGACATTGAGCCTACCACACTATTTGGCAGAAGATCCTTCATAGGATAATATTGGACACTCAATCATACAAAGCCTACGGGCTACTGGAGTGGGGCCAAAATTCCTTTGATAGGATGATATTGGACACTCAGTCATACAAAGCCTACGAGCGACTAGAGTGGGGCCAAAATTCCTTTGATAGAATGATATTGGACACTCAGTCATACAAAGCCTACGGGCGACTGGAGTGGGGCCAGAATTCATTTCATAGGAAAAGTAATGGACACCTAGTGTGGTGGGCCAGAGTTTCCAGGTCTTAAATGATCTGAAGGTCAAAGGAACGACAGAAAAGAAATTGGACACTCAGTCTGCCAAAGCAACTGGAGTGGGCCAAAGTTTCCAAGTCTTAAATGATCTAAAGGCCTAAAGAAAAGCAGAAAAGAAATTGGACACTCAATTTGCCAAAGCAACTGGAGTGGGCCAGAGTATCCAGATCACATATGATCCAGTTACGCCCTAACCACGGGAAAAAGGTTGTTCATGTGAAGCAATGCCACCTCTAAAGTAGAAGGGGTTGGAGAGGTTGTCCTCAATAGGACTTCAGGGAATGGGATCACTCTCAGATGAGGTGATACATGTCCCAAACTTGGTTTAAGGGACGTTGTTGGTCAAGATGGTTTGAGACTAGTCCAACAGGTCTATAATAACTAAGAATGGTACAGTATGTCTGTAGCCAAATGAATGATATATTTGTAATCCATGCATCTATGCCATCATAGATTAAGACACGTTAAATAGAAAGTCATTAAAAAACTACCGAAGTTGATATTGTTGCCTTCTGTCGACATAAAACCTCAAAATAAATGTGAGGTAGGCGAAAAGGCAAAATCACCTTTCCAAGTTCCGTCGAAGGAATAGCGAAAGAAGCACCGCTCCTCTAGAACTTAGTCACACCTACATGGGTGATTTGAAGTTTATACAAAATAGAGGGGGGAGACAAGTACGTTGTGACCTTCATTGATAATGGTACAACGTATTGTATCCTTCGTTTGTTGAAAAGCAAAAATGAAGTTGTTGAAGCGGATAAGCACTAAAAAGAAGAAGTTGAAAATCAACTAAGCCTACGGATTGAGGAATTCGTAGTGATAGAGGGGGAGAATGTGAAGTGTCGTTCATCAAACGACTGCTCATTACTCACCTCAGTCTAACGATATTAGCCAAGCTCAAAGCCGAACGCCCAAATTATGTGGGGCAACGCGATCCTTACCGCTAATGCGATTCTCAATAGAAATACGCATAAGGATAAGGATAACCCTCCGTGTGAGACATGAAAATGATCTCACATACAAATGTTGTGATATGGGGTGGCTTAGTGAAAGTTGGAATACCGAACCAGGTCAAGTTGGACCTGAGACTATAAATTGCATTTCCACTAGATCTGCAAAATAACAGTAGTGCTTATCGCCTCTTGGTGTTAAAGAATGCTGAATTCTTTGAAGATAAATTTCCTTGAAAAGGAAAAAGAAGTAATTACTCAAGGTTAACAAGAACCCGCGAGTGCCTGACTGTCCGGAACTAGACGTTCTGTATCTACAGGACTCGGAAGTTGCTGTCTATCCGGAACTAAAAAATTCAGATCTACAGAACTCAGGGATTCTAGATGTTGAACCGAGACGGAGCAAAGAGGGGACAAAGACTTGTTCCAGGACTTCTAGCTTGTATGGTTGAGAATGAACCATGGAAAATTAACAAATAATTGTCATCTCTAGAAGCGCTTCTTTGGAAAGAAGCTACAAAGAGAGAAATAGATTCCACCATACTTGTGTAATGGTTGATCTTTCTCTGGAAAAAGAACATTTGGGTTGTGTAAAAGTGGATACTCAAAAGTGAGTACGAAGTAGATGGATCTACTGTCGAGTATAAGGCCTCGGCTACTTGTACATGTGCTTCCCTATGAATAGCTTAACATCCACGGCCATTGCAGTCTTGCGTGTCATGGATGGTGAGACAGCCTTCCTAACCGGAGAGTTAGAAGGGGAGAATCAGAGTTAATTTGCTGGACTGTTGAGCTTCTTCCTGAACTTTCATTTTGGTCCCTGAAATATTTACATTTTGGTCTTGGAAGTTTCAGATAAAACAGAAACAACGAATCTGACCACAGAAACATTGACTCTGAAATTAGAAAGCCAACAGTTGGAAAACCAACAGTCCGAGAGTGGAAGTTATATTGAAATAAAAGATATGGGTATCACAAATGACATCTTAGGAATTGGATTTCTAAGACATCTAACGGGCTGGTCTAACTCCAAACTCAGTTGTGAGATAGTTGACAGTCTCGTTGAAGCCACCAATGGATATGAATCATATAACTGATTGAAATCATGGTGCACCCATATACAATGAGCGATATGCGAAGGTCACATGTAGTTCAATGTATGTTACACACTACAACCGACCTGGTATCGGCCTACAAAGCAGATTAGTTGAACTAAGGTTCACTGATGATTTTAATAAATGATCAATAGAAGGCGTTGAGTCGGATATGATGATATTTGAAATATTCGTTTATCTACGGATTATGGTATTCTGGATGTCCAGCGGTTCTGGGAGAACACAATGATGCAAACTGGACATCAGATGTGAAGAACACCAAAGCCACAAGAAAATGTGTATGGTGGGTCATGGAAAAACCTCTAAGCAAACTTGCATCGGCCGATTCATGATGGAATCAGAGTTTATCGCTTTATACAAAGCATGAAAGAAGTTGAGTAACTTCATGACTCCTTAGAGGACGTCCCTTATTGGGAGAAATATGTGCCTTCAGCAGTTATACACTGTGACTAGCCAGTCGGCTTTAGGAAGGACATGGATGACGGCGTCTGGACATATCTGTCAGGATCTGTTGGAGATATAAGACCATATGGCAATTGATCATCACGGGTGTCACTTCCTTGATTACTAATCAAAAGATATAGCGGACCCTTTTAACTAAGGGACTGCCCGAAGATCAAGAGTTCTACTTGTCTAGGGGAATGGGCTTAAAACCCAAATAATACGAACCTTTGAGGTGGTAACCCAACCATACTGACTGGAGATCCCAAGAATTTGGTTTAATGGGAAAACTAACCTGTAAAAAGGTTTAGTTGAGCGCTTCGGTGGAAGCAAGAGCACTTCGGATGATGATTTCTGTAGGGAAACATGAATCCAAAGTTGTTTCCGCGATAGATATTAAAGTGCTACCTGCATGGTGGGTAAAGGTTAAGCTTCCAAACCTTTAACGATCCTCAAACGGTTGAGGTGAAGGTTGGGAAAACTTTTAAAGATTCCTAACACTTATGAAGTGGGGTATAGCAGGATACCTTGTAGGATATCACCTATTTAAGTGCGAGGATAGGCCACCTCAAATGAACGCACTTAAGAATCCAAGTGTGTCCAAGCCACAACGGAAAAAACAATAAGAAGAAAATGAATAATGAGAGTTATTGTGTTGGTATCATTGTCTTGGCTTACACTAAACACTGACGGTTCAAGACATCACGTTCACCGCGCAGTAAGTAAGTCTAGTGGTATTCAACTAGGGAAGGTTCAAAGAAGAAGCTACCTCTCTTGATGCAATATCTTTTCGCTGAAAGATTGCTGAAAGTAGGCACCTTGTGTGTGCGCCAAAATCTCTTTCAAGAGGGGATTGTTGGAAATTTGCCTTTCTTGGGGAGGTGCGTCCACCCGTATTTAATAACTTAAACACTATTCCATATGTTGGAGGCTTCATCTCTTCAAACATGCATAATCTATTAAGTGAGTAGATGACCGTAGGGCCAAGAATCATCAAATTTCATTGAGAAATGAAAGAGATATTGGTCCACGAAGTAAGGTGTTTGAGGCATGGAAATATGGTGTGGGACAAATCTACCACATCGGTGGAAAAAGGAAGAATTGTTCTCTTTATAAGTCTCAAAATTGGCTAAGGGGTAACCCATGTGTTTGAAGGAGGGAGGACCTAGATATGCTTTGGTTCAAGGCTAAGTCCACACGCGCGCCGCCGCCGCCCGCCCGTCCCATCCGGTCCGAGCTTGGGTCGTGGGACTTGGGCCTTGGGCTTCTTCTGATAGACCCCCAATTGCTTAATATTTACAGTTTGGTCCCTGGAGTTTTTGGAAAGCTGAAATTGGGAACGACGAACGGCAGAAAGTTTTTATCTGCCGTTGGAGTTGATTTTTGGAGCGTTAAAACTCCATTAATCTGCACCTTAACTCCTCCCTAACAGCTCGTTTATGTTGCACATTAAATCAGTCATTACTTGGCTGATTAACTCCCTCACTAATGGCCATAAACTGCTATTACTTGGCAGTTGAGGAGTCCCTCCCCTTATGCTATATATTGGAGCTTTTTGGCTCAATTGCAGAGACTACAATATACTACACAGAGATAAAACAGAAGAGAAACAGTGAACAAAAAACTCCTCCTTCCTTTTTCGTTCTTCAGCAAGTCGTTTCGTGTTGTTTTCTTCGTCAGAATCAACCTATTTGCTTTGTAGTGTTGACTAATTGTTGTTTTATCTTGGGAGACTATTGTTCGTTAACGTAAAATCATATATACGGGGCAATCTTGTCTTAAAGTCAGAGAGTCATCTCTCGACTCAAATTTCACAACAATAACAATCCAGATTTAGTGTTTCTTGATTTCAGGTTATCAAGATTCAACACTCAACAAGCTTGCGACAATTCTGAATATTGCCTATTTATTTATCCTTTCGAACACTTGTAATATTTATTTACTTCCCGTATTACTTTACATATCCCACATGAATAAATTATTTGGGTCCTCTGATATCAGACCTGGAACAAGCAGAAGAGAATAAACTATTAGCTAAGGAAATGATTAAAGTACCATCTAAATTAAATGATGTCGATCTCAATTGCTGCTACTGATGCTTCTATATAGTAGTAAAGCAATTTTTAGAAACTACCCAGTTTGGTAGCTCAGAGGAAAAAAGAACAATCAATATTAGCACTATTTATAAAATGTTACCAAATTTAGCCTTAAATTTATTTTTATTTCAAAAGGCTAATTAAGCCTCCTTATCTACTTCGAAGCCTTTAACATGTGTTCGAAACATGAAATCCTCTTGCCAAACCATCGACTGACATGCACAGAAATAGAGATATTGGAACAAAAATATCCACCTTTTCTTTGTGATTCTTGTGGATTTTCAGTCCTTTTTTCTCCTTTTTCGTTTGCAAAACTCATCAACAGGGTAACATTCATATTCTTTGGGTTACAAAAGCCTGTCATTTGCTTTCCAGAGATCTCAAATTGTATGTGGCGACATACTTCCCCTAATTATTTGACAAAGTTAGAACTTAATAATTTCGTAGATAGAACACTGTTTGGTTGCTTGGAAAGTGATGGAGATGAGCTAATAAACTCCATTGAAGCTCGTTTAAGAATTTGGATTTTCTCAATTGGAATTTGTTTTAAGTGAGTGTTGTCGGAATAGATTGGGTACATATTAAAGAGTATTACTCTCGATTTTGAGACGATTTAGTGGAGAAGTGAGATGATCTAAATTGAAAATTCCAAGTAGAAGATGAGCATGAAAGAAGATGAGATGTGTATCCCCGTGTATCACTTGTGTATTCCATATGTATCCACTGTATATCCTCTGTATACACCTGTGTAAGAGATGCATGTGGCGCAGAGAGATTTTCCAACTCCATTTTAACTACCAATTTCACCTCCAATCTTCCTCAAATTTTATATACTGCCTAGTCTATGTGTTATCAGCGAATTTCAACCATATCCATTTAAAAATATCCTTTCTTCTAGGTTTTTGAATATTGTATATCATTAAAAACTTTTTGTGGCAAAAAATGGCTCCGTAACGAATTTTGCATATTTGGAATGGCCATTTGTTTTTAGGAAAATGGTTAAAAAATAGTCCAAGTGTGTTTGAAGGAAAGCTGCAAACAATGCCTAAAACAACAGATAATAAATAAAGGAGTAACTAAACAAGCTTTTGGGCTGAACACCGTTGCTCGAATATTAAGTGGAGACTTTCGAAACCTTTATTTTCACAATACAAGAACCTAACGTGAACCTTTGCCTATAAGCTAGCTAATTTTATCGATAGACCAAGGAGCTGAGCTTACCTAATAATATAGCATGAATATTACAAGTTAATGTTCTGTGTACACAAGGGAACGGCACAATTAGGACCTTCTCCACTTGTCTAGCTCTTGTGTAGTTGCTTTGATTAGCTTTTTGGTGTTCACAACAAGCTCATCAAGGAGTTCGCCTACCTCATCCCTGACAATATGGGGAACATGGCATTATCAATTACAGCTTAAAGGTTAGAAACATGAAATGTATATTAGTAATTAGTAAACCACCCTCAATAAGAGCCCCCCTGTTCCAAACAGCAAGAGAGACACCCATCAAGGTAGTTCCAACAGTTGGTTAAATACAAGAAGAGAGCATTTGTCTGTTGAATGGTAATAATAAAAAGACAAAAGTGTAGGAGACCAGTTTGTGTCCCTCTTTTCAGCCTTCTTTTGTACGGAATTACCCGACTTATGCCTCTCTGGAAATATCACAAGAGCATAATGATGAAAAAAGTTCTGCTTTCTATGAAGAATTAAAAAGCAATATTTCCAGTGATCAACTTGTACAGCTAACCAATAAAACATCAAAAGTAAAAGCAGATCCCTTGAAGACAAGGCCAACTTTTTTATTTGATAGGCAAGACAAGGTCAACATTATATCAAAACTAACATTACTGAGCACTATGCAGGATCAGAATTTAGGGAGGTAAATCATGCATTACACTAAAAGGCCTTATAGGCCACACACAAACAAGAATGATGGTTAAAAGTCTCATTGAGGTAAAACAGGAGAGTAATGAAAGAATGTCAACTAGAGTTGAGGAAAGGACCATGTATTAAGGCCACCACATTCAAGTGTTCAAAATCTGCAATTGGGATGAAGATTTTATATTTTCGGTTTTGAATTGGTAATATCAACAACAAGAAGCCATTATCAAATAACGGATATGGGCTTAGAAAGCACATGGGTCAACTAAAATGAACAATTTACATTGATGAAGTGCCTGGAGTAACTTTCATACTAATGGTAGTTTTCTTAGAAAGTCACTTTTCTTTGTTTTATAACCCCAAAAGTCACTCAACTATTGATATTTCACGTACAAAGTCACCCAACAAATTTAAGTGATTTTTTCATTGGATTTTGCTGATATGAAATTTTGATTTTAAGTCAAACTTTTAACAAATAAAAACCATTTTATTGACCCGGCCCGCTAAAACTATATGGGTCAAATATATATAGTGCAAGATCCTTTTATTTTACATTCATTCTCCCCTAAACCGATCCTCTCTTGCGTCCAGGGTTCTTTCTACCTCTTTCAAGTAGAATCATGGCATTCACAATTTGGAGTTCTGATTTCCATGTCTTCTCATCATGGCAGAATGCTCTTATATACCCGATTCTTTCTCTGGGTTCACATTTCTTGCTAAAAATAATGGCTCACCTCCATATCATTTATCTCCATACATAAGTTTCTGAACTTCCCATGTTGATAAGTAAACTTTTGCAAAACCAGAGACTTTTGGTCACGGCTCTGCAATAGCTTGCATATTCATTCTTTTGACCAAGTTTGTTCCTGTTAACCATTCCAGCTTCCAAATTAGCCTGTTCTGATGATTGAATTATCTGTCGTTTCGTTGACTCTCCGATCTTCAAATTGAGCGTCATTTCTGATAAAACACTCTTTAAATTCTCACTACATTCATTGAAAATTGAGTCTGGTTGTGTCATGCACCGGACCCAAAAGAGGATCGGTTTGGGAGGGAATGAGTGTAAAATAAAAGGGTTTTGCACTATATATATTTAGCCCATATAGTTTTAGCGGGTTGGGTCGGGTCAGGTGGGGGCGGGTCAGTTAAATGGTTAAAATGAGTAGTTTTTTTATTTTATAAAATTTGGCTTAAAATAAAAATTCCATGTCAGCAAAATCCAATGGAAAAGTCACTTAAATTGATTGAGTAACTTTGTAGGTGAAATACCAACAATTGAGTGACTTTTGGGTTATAAAATAAAGAAAAGTGACCTTATAAGAGAACTACCATTAGTTGACCATCTGAGAAATTAACACAAGAAGTACTAGTTCCCTATCAATTAGACATTACTGAAAATAAACTAAGACAGGAAGCAAAGATTTTGTGTGTGTGTGTGTGTATAAAACACACACATATATGAATGTTGAAATAATAATAAGAACTGGTGGTGTTTAGCAAGAAAAATTACAGAGAACTTCACTTACAGATGCATATGATCATAAGAGCAATCATTACCAGTTTGGCACCTAAATTAGAAAGGATCTGGGAAGCCCATGGGAGTAAGTCACTGTTTTATAGATGTTAAAACTGGGCTCATGTTCCTCAGATAAACCAGCATAAAAGGCCAAAATGCATGTAATGCAATGCGAGGATGACCCAATGTAGGAACAGTTTTGAAAGTATACCGTGATATACACGGTATACACGGCATATACAATGCCTTGTGTAGACCGTGTATATCACGGAAACACAAGTCAATTAGTCAATTTGGAGAACGTGTATTTGGTAATATGTTGTTGTATTTAATTAGCATTGTACACTTACCATAATTGTAGAATTCTTGTACAAATGGAATAGTGGAGTAGAGTAGGAATATGATTTTCCATATTATGGATAATGTAAATTGTATATATACTCATTCATTAATGAAAATAATGAGGGGATTATTTCTTTTATGGTATCAGAAGTCTAGGTCTAACTTCTCCTGATTTCCTCTCTTCTGATGCCTCGGTTTCTGTGTCCATTCTCGGGATCCGTGCAATCTTACCTCTTCTATTCCCAAATTTTCTTCCAAATCACCTATTGTTCTTTCGTTATGTCTACGTCAAAGAACATGTTTCATCCTGCTCTTACAGTTTCCAACATCAAGAACCACATCCCTATTGTTCTGGAGATGGAAAACGTCCAATATGCGAAGTGGGCAGAATTGTTTAAAATTCACGCACGCTCGCATCAAGTACTACATCACATCATCTCCTCGGTCAAAAGCGCGGCGAAGGTGTCTGCCCCGGAGGATGACCCGATGTTATGGAGAACCATTGATGCTACCGTTCTCCAGTGGATTTATTCCACTATCCCTACAGACCTCTTGCAGACGATTATTGAGCCCGACACTACGGCAATGAAAACTTGAAATAGGGTGCGTGATATTTTCCAAGATAACAAGAATTCCCGTGTTGTCACTCTTGGGCAGGAATTTTCCCATGTCAATATGGAGGATTTTCCACATGTCTCGGCCTACTGTAAAAGACGTAAAAGGCTGAAAGAATTGGCGGACCAACTACGCAACGTTGGTGCGCCCGTTACCAATAATCATCTTGTTCTGCAAATGGTTGCAGGCCTCTCTGAGGCCTATAATGGCGTTGAGATTCTACTCAGTCAAAATAATCCACTTCCACCTTTTTATCAAGCTCGTTCAATGCTCACGTTAGAAGAAGCCGGCTTGGCAAAAAAGGCGGCTATCGGCGCAAGTTCCGTGGCGATGATGACTACATCCGATAACTCTCACGGTTTTGTTGACAATTCGGGCCAACACCGCAACAACGGTGGCGGCAAAAAAAGGTCAAAATCGTAAAAATAATGACAAAAATCGCGGAGGCAACAACAGCGGCGGACGGAACAGTAGCAACACCAGCAGTGGGCCTCGGGTACTGGGCCCCAGCCGTCTGCTCTTGGCAGTGGGGGCCTGGACCAGCGGCCAGTGGCCTAGTCCCACCTACTGCCCTCCCAGTTATTTCCAGGGAAATTGGGTACGGTCCAGCCTAATCACAGGCCCAATTACTCGGGTTCTTACGCCAACAACCAGCAGTGTTCCGGGTAGGGTCAGCAAGTCGGTCTGCTTGGGCCTCGGCCCCCGCAGGCCTTCAATGATGTGGGCCCGAATCCGATCACGACACCCACCGATATTGAGGCCGTCATGCATACACTTGGATTAAATCCTCCAGAAGCAAATTGATACATGGACACCGGTGCCACTTCTCACATGACATCCGACCAAGGTACTCTCTCGTCTTATTCCAATTTGAGCAAAAATCGTGGCATTATTGTTTGTAATGGCAACTCAATTCCAAGTCATGATTACGGTCATACAATTGTCTCCCTCACATCCACCTCTTGTCTTGAAAAATACCTTTCATGCCCCTAACTTAATTAAAAATTTGGTGTCTGTCAGAAAACTCACCACTGATAATTGAGTTTCTGTTAATTTTGATCCATTTGGGTTTTCTGTGAAGGATTTCAAAACGGGGATACCTCTCATGAGATGCAATAGTAGGGGAGATCTTTATCCAATGATAACCGCCACCACTTCTTCGGGTCAAGTCATGTCGTCGACATTTGCAGCTCTAGATCCTTCCTTGTGGCATGCACGTTTGGATCATCCTGGGTCGTCAATTATTTCTTCCTTACATTAAAACAATTTTATTTCTTGTAAGGTACGCGTAGTACTCCAATTTGTCATTTTGTCTGTTAGGGAAACATGTTAGATTAACATTTGTAGCCTCTACTTCTCGTACTTTGATGCCTTTTGACATTATTCATAGCGATTTATGGACATCTCCAGTTCTAAGTTCTTTGAGCCATTGTTATTATGTTCTATTTTTGGATGATTATTCTAATTTTTTATAGACCTTTCCGTTAGCGAAAAAATGTCAAGTTTTTTTCACATTCTTAAAATTTAGAGCATTCATCCGTACTCAGTTCAAACGGGAAATCAAAAATATTCAATGGGATAATGGCAACGAATATGATAATGGGTTGTTTCGGGAATTTTGTGATGCTAATGGCATAATTTTTCGTTTCTCGTGTCCTCATACGTCCTCACAAAATGGGAAACCCGAACGAAAAATTCGTACAATTAATAATATTGTCCGAACTTTATTGGCCCATGCTTTTGTACCTCCTTCTTTTTGGCATCATACTCTACAAATGGCTACTTACCTCCTTAACGTACTTCCTACCAAAAGGTTAGCATATGAATCTCCCCTTAAAATTCTCTGTAATAAGAATCTTTCGTATTCACATCTTAGGATCTTTGGGTGTTTATGCTATCCATTGTTTCCGTCAACTACAATTAACAAACTTCAAGCTCGTTCTACCACTGGTGTGTTTTTGGGTTATCCATCTAATCATCGTGATTACAAATATTTTGATTTATCGTGTAATAAAATCATAATTAGTCGTCATGTTATTTTTTATGAAACTCAAATTCCATTTGCTAAAATGAGTAGTTCCGTACCTAGTTCGTATAATTTTTTAGATGACGAGATCTCACCATATATTATCCACCATTTATCGGACTTGTCCCGTGACCAAAATACGCCAACAGACAGTGGATCTCACCATATATTATCCACCATTTATCAGACTTGTCCCGTGACCAAAATACGCCCCAAATAGCAGGCCCACTGCCTGCTGGCCCACACAGTCCAGTTTCCACTGGTCCGCCACCTCTGCCCAGTAGGCCAGAAACACGGCACAATACCAATCTCGGTACTGTTCTAGTGTTCCAGCCCACTAGAGTCTCGGTTCCCGCCCATGTTTCAGTTATTGGGCCAGCAGGCACTGACCCAATGCCTGCTGGCCAGTCTGTCACTAGCCCACCCACTGTCCAAATTCCACCCAATTCTTTCTCGAGTCATGGGCCCGTTATTCGTAGTCAAAGTTATATTTTTAAGCCAAAACGGTATTTTAATCTCAATTTTAATGTCTCTAAATCCCCACTACCACGTAATCTGCACTATATGACCCAAATTGAAAATTGGCTATGACTGACGAATATAATGCTCTTATTGAAAATAAGACGTGGGAGTAATATTATTCGGTCTATGTGAATTTTTACTCATTAAGAAAATTATGACGGTTCTTTTGAGAGGCATAAGACTCGTCTTGTAGGTGATGATAAAACTCAACAAGTTGGCGTGAATTGTGGTGAGACGTTTAGCCAGGTAGTCAAATCGGCTACCATTCGCACTATTCTTAATTTGGATCTCTCCAAAGCATGGTCGAGATTCCAATCATCCTCATCATGTCTGTTTGCTTAAGAAGTCCTTGTATGGGCTTAAGCAGGTCCCGCGGGCTTGGTATAAGAGGTTTACAGATTATATATCCACTATTGGGTTTTCTCACCGCCGGTCTGATCATTCTCTATTTATCTATCATCGTGGTACTTCTCTGGCATACATTTTATTGTACGCAGATGATATTATATTGGCTGCTTCATCTGATAATCTGCGCAAGTCTATCATGTCACTTCTCAGTTCTGAATTTGCAATGAAAGACTTGGAATCCTTGAGTTATTTTTTGGACATTGCTGTCACACGTCATTCAGGTGGTCTATTTTTATCTCAAAGGAAGTATGCTGCGGAGATTATTGAGAGAGCTAGTATGTCATCTTGTAAGTCTACTTCTACTCCGGTTGATACCAAACCGAAGCTGGGTGTCGCGGATGGCTCGCCTTATGAAGATCTCACCCACTATCGCAGTCTTGCAGGGATACTTCAGTATCTTACTTTCACAAGACCTAACATTACGTATGCCGTTCAGCAGGTGTGTTTGTTTATGCGTGATCCTCGAATTGAGGACATGAATACGCTCAAACGCATTATACGATACATCCAGGGAACACTTGACTACGACTTGCATCTATATCCATCATCGGTCTCTACACTTGTCTCGTGTGGTTGTCCGAATACCAGACGCTCTACATCTAGTTACTGTATGTTCCTTAGTGATAACTTGATCTCATGGTCTGCAAAGCGTCAGTCTACATTATCACGCTCCAGTACAGAGACCGAGTATCGAGGGGTAGCCAATGTGGTATCTAAATCATGTTGGTTACATAATCTTCTCTTAGAACTTCATTGTCCCATTCAGAAAACTACCTTGGTATATTGTGATAATATTAGTGCAGTCTATCTTTCTAGTAATCTAGTTCAACATCAGCGCACAAAACATATAGAGATGGATATCCACTTTGTTCGCGAAAAGGTAGCTCGTGGACAAGTACACGTCTTACATGTCCCTTCTAGTTATCAAATTGCAGACATCTTTACTAAGAGTCATCCCTCGGTTCTATTTGAGCATTTTAGGGACAGTCTCAGCGTACGACAACCGCCCGCTATGACTGCGGAGGTGTGAAAGTATACCGTGATATACACGGTATATACAATGTCTTGTGTATACTATGTATATCACGGAAACACAACTCAATTAGTCAATTTGGAGAACGTTTATTCGGTAATATGTTGTTGTATTTGATTAGCATTGTGCACTTACCATAATTGTAGAAGACAAATAGAATAAGGTTTTGGGAGTAGAGTAGGAATAGAATTTTTCATATTATGGATATTGTAAATTGTATATATACTCATTCATTAATGAAAATAATTAGGGGATTATTTCTTTCAAATATAATGGTAGAATTAAGTATTTTCAGAGTAATATATGTTTGTTTATGTGGTAAAGGAAAAGAAGAACAAGAGAACAAGAATGGCAAAAGGAGGTTATTTTCAGTAGGAATCTGATTCTGGTGAGCATTATGGAAGAAAAGAAAGCAGCTTATGTCTCATTTGTCAAACGTGAAAGAAAAACTCCAGACACATTGGCATATCTACTTGAGCTTATAACAGCAAGGAGTTTGTGAGAGGAAAGTTAATTGTCAAGGAAGTGAAGCAAGCCCAGGGCAGACCCACGTTGATTACTATGTGTGCTTGAACACCCATTGTCTCTCATTTATAGTCTCTGTATGATATAGAAAGTTACGATAATGAGACATATTAAAACAATGAGCACCCATAATGAAAATGTTGGACTGGGTGCTTTTGTTCAAAGAATGGATAAAAAGTCACGCCCTTTTTTGCCCTGGGATCAAAACTGAAATGAAGCATTTGCTACCAACAGCGAGAGGTTGTTTCATTTTGGAATTCTTTCCTGGTTTCCACTTTTTCTTTCTATTTTTCCTTGTTACGTTTCCCCTTTTCTTTTATGCATTCTTTCTCTTTTTCCCTTTTATCAGTTATTAATCGCGAATGTTAATGGGAGATCTTACCAATGAAAAAAGAATCTCGTGAAGAAACACAAGTAAATTCTTTTTCTTTTATTTGCAATGGCAGATAATTGAATTGAAACGTGGAGCTCCTTTTCTTTTTTTTAGTCTAAAATAACTAGTTAACAGTTTTCAAAGTGAATGCAAGTTATTTGCATTTGAATTAAAAAGTTATTTGCATCAAAGTAGATGTCACCACTGATGAAATATATTTTCACTGTCCGCAAATAGAATACAATTTCTTTTGTATTGATGATAATACTAATTACACTTTATTGGTAGAATTTCTTCACCTTAAGTTTTAAATAACCATACATTATATAAGATTTAAATTTGATTCGTTCAACGTGTAAGTTTTTTACCATCAAACACATTTTAAAATTATGAGTTCAGATCTAATATTTGTTGAAAGTGCGGATGAACGCGTTGTCAATGTGCTGCAACCACCTCTACGGTATACTTATACTATGTGGAGACCTAAGCTAAGGTATTGAGCAGCCATTGAAACAAGCAACATATTACACCCAAAGTTGAAAAATGATTAACAAGAATTGAGGAAGCAAAACTTACTGATTAGGAAAACTTGCAAGCTTGCCGACATTAGAGTATCTACGGATGTCATCATAAGCAAAACCTCTTCCAACAGCGTAGCCGAAACCAAGACCAATTCCACAGCCAGCACCGAACCCAAAACCCAGTTGCAAGCCAGGAAGCCCCGGACCGAAGCCAGTGCCTTAAGGAATGAAAAAAAGAAAGAAAGAATTATTTCTTGGGAGAAGTTGGAAAAGTGAGGAAAATGAAAGAACTATTTGAACCTCCAATAAGGCCGATTCCGAGACCAAAACCACAGCCAACGCCAAGTCCAAAAGCAGGTCCAATCTTTCCCAATTGCTTCGACTTAACGCTCGGTAGCTTCCATACCAAACCCTTTTCTTCATCTCTGCCGTTCATCTCTCTCCTGATTTCTGAGAAGGAACTTCAAGAGTGGTTTTAAACCACATCTCAACCACCCCCCCACCCCCCCCAAATCTCTATAATGGACAAGAATTTGCCTAATTGGCGCAGGGTGAATTGGTTTTGTGGCTCAACACTAAAACAAAACAAAAAAAAAAAAAAAACAGTTCTATATAAAAAAATTCAGATAATGTTAGGAATATTTTCTTGAGATGATGGTCAAACCACACCTCAACAATCATTTTTTTATTATTTTGTACCTGAATTATTACGTGTGAGAGTTTCTTACTTAAATTATTATCAATTAATTTGTAAAACACATCTCAATTATAGTTGTTCACTTTTTCTACCTAAAGTTGTTGGTAAAGTTCAGTCATTATCAGGAGATCATGGGTTCAAGTCGTAGAAATAACCCCTGACAGAAATACAAGTTAAGGCTGCGTACAACAAGCCCTTGTGGTCCGTCCCTTCCCCGGACCCGCACATAACGGGAGCTTAGTGCACCGGACTGCCTTTTTTTACTTTTCCTACTTAAACTATAACCAATTAGATGGTGTCTGTTGAAAATTGAAAAACTGTTTGAGCATGTTCTCAAATGTCTATCACGTAGATAAGTTGATCAATTAAAATATGTTACATACTTTAATTGTACATATTCACCTCAATAAGTCATAAATTTCCATGCTTGTTCCAATGTTGATGTCTATAATAAAAGCAGATAACATATTTTATGTGGTTAACTTAACTAACTAAAGGTTGCTTAGGTGGTAAGCACCCTTCACCTCCAGCCTTGAGGTTTTGGGTTCTAATCACTAAGGGAGCAAAGTGGTGGAGAGATCATACAGAGGGGTAAAAAAAATAGACGTTTGAGAGCACACACACAAAAAAATCAATTTTCTAATCAAAAGTATCTAATAGAAACACTTTATCATGTTGAGGTGCTAAATTTGAACAAGTTGTAATTCAAATGTCTAAATAAAAATTACTGACAAGTTTAATGGATTATCGATGTATTAAGTCATTATATGTAAAACATCTGAAAATAAAATACAAGAGAATGATTATTTCTTCTATTTAAATTCTAAAGTCTTACCATTTCTTCAATGTTGTTTAACCTAAAATTTGGGTTCAATATTAATAATTAAATTCATAAAAGGGCTAAAATTGCTCATGGACTATCGAAAAAGATCTAAATATATCATTCGTCCATCTAATTTACTAAAAATACCTCTTTGTTTATATTTTTTGCTCACTTATGTCATTTGACTAACGGTCAATACATATTTTAACAAAGAATTCCTTGTTGTAGAAAAAGAGATGTCACGACCCAAACTGGAGGGCCATGACGGGCTCCCGGACCCTACATGCCGGGCTCCCGGACCCTACATGCCGGGCACCACTCCTCACATATTTACCAACTAACCGTAATAAACCATTACCTAAATATCCTTCTGACACACACATCGAGGCCGACAGGGCCATACACGACTACTATACACAGAACAACTATCTACAAGCTTCTAAAGAATACGTACATTACAAGGTCGGGACAAGGCCCCGCCATACCCACATGCATATGCAAAAAAATTGTACCAAGACTAGACCGCAACTCTGGAACAAGTAGAGTGCTCCAATATCAATTGAACCAGCAACCTACTAGTGCGAACCATCACCTGTCTACCTGATCCTGCAGGCATGAAACGCAGTGTCCCCCGACAAAAGAGACGTCAGTACGACTGATGTACTGAGTATGTCAGGCATGAAGAATAGCGTAATAGAGATATAAACATAAACTGAGACAGAAACACCGTCAGAAATAATTGACAGAATTAGCCGATAGTAACAGCTGACAAAAACAACCGATAGTAACAACCAACAGAAACATCCGATAGTAACAGCCGACAGAAACAGCCGACCAGTAATGAATGCCTCTGAGGGCCTTAATATGCCTAAATGTCATGCACAATGCATATGCGGTCATGCACATTTGCGTATATTACGCCATCAAGCCTCTATAGGCATCCCATCATACCATATCGGCCTTTGTAGGCATAATCATTTTTCGTGTATATATGTACTAGCTGCAGGTGGTGTGCGTATATAACGCCTTCTCTTTCCCCATATCCCATACATATATATAATGCATACTTATAGTTGAGTATTTAACTTTTTTGAGGTCAAAGTATGTACATGAATGTACTGCATGAATGATATGATAATAAAACATCCTGAGTAACATAATATCCTTGTATCTTCGGCTAATACTGTGAACATTAACATCTTTCCCATATACCTCAATAAGGACTTAGGAACATAGTTAGACATGCGTTTAACATAGTAATCAATAACAGAAACATCCTTACCTACTAAGAGTAGAATAATTTATTAAATAATATTACGTTTATGTTTCGTTCTTAGAACATGCCAAAAGAAAGAAATGATTTGTCTTAACATACCTTCGTCGATCTATTGATAATACAACTCATGTAGTCTGTATGGTACCTAACCTTAAGCACGGGTGAACCAGCTTGAAAAATGGAATTCAATGTGACTTAGAGACCGTGCTTGGCTTGTTGTGGCTAACACCCATAAATTTCAATTGAACATTACTATGTTTCCACCTATAATCTCGTTGCTACAAGTATACCTTGTCTCGTGTTATGCATAAAATTAATGGAGAAGTTTCTCTAATTTAGCTCTAAGTTTCGTGAGACGGAAAGAACATTTGTTGAATGTTTTGGGTATAAGATTGTATTTCGGCCAGCAAATGTTTCATCCCATTTAAATGTTACGAACCGAGGTAATGCTCCTCATTAATACATGTCATCTTTCAACTTAATACAATGCCACCCTAACCTTATGCTTGCCTAACTTGAATACACCTCACTAAATTGCATGCACTAATGGGTTTGTGATCACCTATTCACGCTACATATAACATTCCCACTTAATCTTGTCCCCCACTCAAAATTCATCTATTAGCCGATTTGTCAATTAGCCGATTTATCAGTTAGCCGATTTATCAATTAGCCGATCATTGTTGTCTCACTTGGTAAGTCCTAAATTTATTTGGGACCACATCATTTTATATACTAAGCTCTTTATTGGCATACGTGAATATGACATAAATTTTCCAAAGCTCGGGTCCATTTACATACACCTAGTGATTTCACATACGCCTTGCGAATCAAACCATCGCCCGAAAGTATGGGATGTTACATTCTTCCCCCCTTAAAAACATTTGTCCTCGAATGTTGGGGTGACGTATCTAATCCTTGTCACGTACCCAGAGAACACAACTACTTTTTCACGGGGTCATATACTATAATATATATCAATACATCAGGCCTCCCATGGTCCTTAAGCATTAAGAAATAGAATTCACTTTATGCTTCTCTCGGAACCTCGGCGTTGGCCTGGAATAGGTATGGATATTTGTGTTTCATCTCCTCATCCGCCTTTCATGTCACATTTTCTACATTCTTATTCCGCCATAGAATTTTCACGAAGGCTACTTCCTTAGTCCTCAACCTGCGAACTTGTCGATCTAAGATAACAATAGGAACCTCTTCATATGTTAAATCCTCTGTAATTGTCATATCGTCAATTGGCATAATTTGGAAAGGATCTCCAATACATACTCTCAACATAGAAATATGAAAAACCGGATGAACAAACTCTAACTCCAAAGGCAAGTCTAACTCGTAAGCTACTTGGCTGATCCATCAAATTATGCGATATGGCCCAATGTACTTTGGACTGAGCTTTCCCTTTTGCCCAAATCTCCTTACACCCTTCATAGGCGAAATCTTCAAAAAGACCCAATCATCTACTTGAAACTCTAAGTCTCGTCGTTGCACATCTGAATACGTCTTCCGACAACTCTGAGAGGTTAGCAACCGTTCTTAGATAAGTTTCACATTCTCTATATCTTGGTGCACTACATTAGGTCCAAATAATTCTGATTCGCCTACTTCGAACCATCCGATAGGAGGTTTACATTTCAGCCCCTGCAAAGCCTCGTATGGAGTCATTTTAATGCGAGTATGATAGCTGTTATTTTACGCAAATTCAACAAGGGATAGATGATCATCCCAACTTCCCTTAAAGTACAATGCACAAGCTCGTAGCATGTCCTCGACTGGGTAAGTAGTTTTAACTGCCAGGAATTGAGCTGATTTGGTCAGTCTTAGCAACAAACATCCAAATAGAATCAAACTTATAATAAGAGCGAGGTAAACCCGTAACGAAATCCATGTTAACCATTTCCCATTTCCATATCAGAACCTCAATGTTCTGAGTCAAGCCGTCGGGCTTTTGGTACTCCGCTTTTACTTGCTGACAATTAAGACACTGAGCTACAAGCTCTGCGATACTCCTCTTCATGTCCATCATAATCTTGTCTCATACTCCTACTATATTGGGAATATACAAATAGACCTTCCACTTGGGGTCCCTCTCCTATTATGCTCGAAGGTTGCGATTCTCTTTTGTTAAATATCCTTCCCAATACTCCTTAAAATGGGCTCTTCATCATGACGTTCCTTCACTTTCAGTATGAGGGATGACCCTGCTATATTATGAGTCGTAGGGCTATCACTACTTGAATCCTCCAATTGGACTCCCACTTAACTAACTGATGCGTTCTCTCAGGTCACTTCTCTCCTTAGTCCTTACATTAATCAAGCCATTTGTGGTGAATAATTCTATTATCAACTTAGCTTTATTTACTAAATGGTGTGCTGAAAACTCTTATTTTTGTAGTATCTCAATCGTGAACACTTTCTGAACAACGTCATCGAATCTGAAGTGTGCGTATCATCGCAGTTATCTCTCATTCATGATCTGAAAGGAATTTGTACCTTCTCATTACTCATAATTATAAACAACTCTATTTCTTTACTACCTTTGACACTTGATCACTCATCTTCTTACTTGTTGTACTCCTCTTAGTTCTAATATATTCTGGTATACATATGTAATCTTAAACATTGCTCTTGATTCTAATCATTGGCGTTACCAACCTTTAAAGGATGAAATGTTAACTTATTCCCTCATTCAGTACATGGAAGATTCTGAAGAATTTGCATTACATGATGTTGGCCTACTATATCCAAACATGGTCATTATACTTAGATTCGAATTCCTTCACTTGCCTCATGGCTAAGACTTTCTGTCAATGGCGCTTTGGAAAAGATTCCCTCGATCTTGTTAATCTGTAAAAATCCATTACTTTATCTATCCCGTAGAACCTTTGGTCAGTTCAAAAATGCGCATAGACATATGTATTTGCCTAACATTTTATCTTCATTATAATGTCATTATCTCTTGACATATATCATTAATGTCTACCTTATGTCCATAGGTGTCATGGGCCCCTTTTCACCTGTTTAGGTGCTAATTTCGAGTTTTACTCCCTATTACTTCTGTTTACATACTTTTTGAGAGGTATGACTGCATATGTTATGAAACTGATGCTTCGTATGTTTAGATACAATTCACAGTGTTACATGATCCCATGACTTGTCAAGCTTTCTTGCCTTTTCATTATTAGATCTAGCATCGACTGAGTGCTCATTTGTCTTACCTTTATATTTCAAGTTGTCTTGGGGGGTCTCTTATCTCAGAGCATTTCTTATACTATCTTCCTGAACCTCAGAGGTTCGTCACCTTTGGCCGAAGAGTTCTTATTGTCCTTCCTCTACCATTGGTCCTTACGCTGCTCTGAAGTAACCATACCTTTGTGAAACCTGCCTAACTATAATCTCATTCACATTCATCCATCTTGTCGTAATCCTTCCTTCTACTCGTCACTAAACGAAAAATGTTTCTGTCTTGATACTTGGTCATACCATTTCATTCATACTTATTAACTGCTTTCATATTTTCTACCACCATTCCTTGATAGTGACTTTGTTCAGCTGCTGATAGTCAACACACATCCGTAACGAGCTATCTTTCTTTCGTACACACAATACCGGCGCACCCCAAGGGGATATATTGGGCCTAACAAAACCTTTCTCAAGTATATCTGTTAATTGCTCCTTTAGTTCTTTCAATTCAGCTGGAGCCATCCTGTAAGGAGGAATAGATATCGGTTGAGTGTCTGGCAACACGTCTATACCAAACTCAGTTTCCCTTTTGGGAGGAAGGCTTGAATGTTCGTCTAGAACTATATCAAGGAACTCATTACCCACCGGAATTGATTGAGAAGTAAGTGGTTCTACATCAACATCGCTAACCCGAATAAAATGGTGTATACAAACCTTTGGAGATTATCTTTCTTGCCTTAAGTTATGAAATAAACCTACTTTTTGGCGCCGACGTATTACCCTTCCATTCAAGGACTGGCTCGCCTGGAAATTGAAATCTAACAATCTTTGTTCGGCAATCAACATTAGCGTAGTACGATACAGCCAATCCATGTCCATAATAACATTAAAATCAACCATATCTAGTCCTACCAAATCCGCTGGGGTCTGACGGCGACAAATTAGTACTACACAATTATGATAGACTCGTCTAGCAACTACCGACTCAACAACTGGTGTAGATATCACAAAGGGATTTCTTATTAACCCACATACAGAATTCAAATACTTATTCAATTAGTCCAAACATATAACCACATATTGGTTAAACACAATACATGATCTACTTAAGGGTAACTAATATAAGGACTTATGGACTATTATTGGAGCTAAGACAATGTTGTGGTCCTGTTAGTGTACCTGCACTGTTCTGTCTCGGTCCTATATATGAGCCTCGATCAGACACCTTTTGAAGTAGACCACTTCTATCCCTACTAACCATCTGCATCTTCTTGCTTGCCTACTATCTTCCTCCTCCGTACATCTCATGACATATACCGGCGAGTCCTGATTAACGGACTCCCAAGATTGTGGGCTATCCGAAACCTCAGAAGAGTCGGTGTTAGTAAATAATATGAAGACTCTGTCATGGCGCTGCACCTGAGGGGGACCCAGCTGTGCCAATCCCTGTGTTGTCCTACTTACTCCATGATCAATGGGGTCCGATACTAAAACTAAGGGTCTCAGTGAGGTCGGAACTCCCCTCACCCCATCTTCTGTTGCCAGAACTGAAACTGTTCGAGCGGGTGACTCATATGGATCCTCCTCAATAGAAACCATGATCTTTGACAGGTCTGATTTCATAGTATAACTTATGTCTCTTTTTTCTACCTCTGTAGCCCTCCGACCCGTACCAGCGGGTAGCACTTGTCTAGTATATTCCCCTATAGTAATACCCACACTCTTACTAACCTGGGTCTTTCTCATCATAGACATCGCTGCAGTTTCAAATGGGTAAATAAGATCATACTTATAGTAGAGTATATAACTCATTTGAGGTCAAGGTATGTACATGAATGTAATGCATGAATGATATGATAATAAAACATCCTGAGTAACATAATATCCTTGTACCTTCGGCTAACACTGTGAACATTAACATATTTCCAATATACCTCAATAAGGACTTAGGAATATATTTAGACATGCGTTTAACATAGGAATTGTCACGACCTAAATCGGAAGGCCGCGACGGGCACCCGGACCCTACCCGTCGAGCACTACAGATACACTTCACCCTTAATTATATTTAAACACGGACTGAGCCGACAAGGCTATACATGACAACTAACCACAGAACACCTATCTATAAGCTTCTAAAGAGTAAAACATACCACGACCTGACCGCAACTCCGAAACGAATAGAGTGCTCCAAATACCAACTGAACCAGCAACCTACTAGTGCGAACCGTCACTCTCTCAATATGAACCCGCGGGCATAAAACGCAGTGTCCCCAACAAAAGGGACGTTTGTAAGACTAATGTACTGAGTATGTCAGGCATACGAAATAACATAGTAGAGATATATCATATTCTGTAACAGAAACAGCTGAACATTAGTAAATGCCTTCGAGGGCCCTAATACACATGCCTAAATGTTATGCAAAATGCAGTACACATATACATCAGCCTCTTTGGGCATCTTCCTTACCATAACAACCTTTGTGGGCATCATACCATATATTGGTAAACGAATGTATGCATGATGCAAATGCGGTATATATATATATATATATATATATATATATATATATATATATATATATATATATATATATATATATATATATATATATATATATATATATAGTGTTGCGAATTGTGCAACCGTCCCAATATATGTTAGTGTTGGGAATCGTTCAACACGTCCCAATAAGCCACACATGCATCACATCATATTGGCCTCTTAGGGCTCTTTTGTGATAGTCTGTACCAGCTGCAGGTGGTGTGCGTATATAACGCCTTTCCCTTTCCCCATATCCCCTATATATATAATATTTACCATATAGTAATGTGTATAGTACAAGTGGTCCAGGATAATACATGAATGCAATGCAAATGAGAATGCATGAATGACAATAACACATCCTGGCCCAATATCCTTGTACCTTTGGCTAACACTGTGAATATCAAGATCTTTTCTGTATGGCTCAATAAGGACTTAGAAACATACTTAAACAGGCTTTTAACATAAGAGTCAATAACATGATCATTCTTAACTACTAAGAGTAGAGTACTTTATGGAATAATATTTCGGTTATGTTTTGTACGTAGAATATGCCAAAAGGAAGAAAGAGCCTTGCATACCTTGTTGTCGAAATTATCTAAGTTTTGCGGGTCCTCGTAAGCTCTATGAATGATTATCTACACCATATGAATGATTTAAGTCATAATCAGACCAATACACCATTAATAGAGTCACTGAGACATTTTATCGAATATTTTATACGCGTAGAACCTATATTCCTTCTATATAGAAACCTATGCATGTAGTGAGACACCCAGCCCTCTTAATCCTTCTTCTTACTGCTACAATATCCAAAACAGTACAACAATTTCACATGCAACCCCAATACCTTACAATTATGGCAGTCCCGACAACACCAACCCAAACTTAGCATTTTCGATAATATTTTTAGAGCTAATGGCAAGAATCATGTTCAGTAATTTGTATAAACTTTAGGAATAAGAAAGATTACCTCTGTTAGACATAGCGACGTGAATCGTCGGAAAACCTTTCGCCCAAATCAGTTTCCGACAAGCAGAAATAGCAGAAACAGGACCCAAAAAATGATTCAAGCTACAACTTCTTATACCCAAGATCCCGGCTTCGTTTCTCAGTCTCTAGGCTTGTTTAAGGACTCGATTCTACTGGAATTAAAGTTCAAAATGCTCTGAATTTCTCCCGCAGAAGCTTACAGGAATTCCCAATTTGGTCGAGAACTTCCAGCGCTTATCAATTGAGACTCAGTCCTTCTAATTTTGAGGTGTATAATCTCTTCTTAGAGAAAGAGTTCTATATAAATTGAAGGAGATAGAAGGTTTTGTAGAAGAAAAGATGGCATGTGTGGAGTCTGGTGCAGCTTTAATGCTGCCAACGATCGTTTTCTTAAATTGAGTCACTGCACCGTTGTTTTATAAGACAACACGTAATATTCCACTGAATTTGGTTCTCCACTTATAATTAATTAATCCCATAATTAATTAATTATACAAGCAACTAAATTCTCGATCCTGATTCACTTAAATCCCGACGACTTATAAAATCCTCTTATACTTAATGTCATAATTTATGTAATATGACACTAGTCTATAACCTCTTTGGGGATATAAAATTATTGTTATTACTCCCTGTCGTTGCACTTGTTAGATCCAGAAATTATTTCGGGATCACATCCGTCTATATACTAATTTCCTTATTAGTATATGTAACTACAACATAAATTTCCTGGGGTCCGGATTTACTGGCCTACGTTGTGTGTTCAGACCATTACCCAAAAATACGGGGTGTTACAGGAATCAATAACAGGAACATCCTTATCTACTAAGAGCAGAATAATTTATGGAACAATATTACGTTTACGTTTCGTTCTTAGAACATGCCGAAAGAAATAATTTGTCTTAACATACATTAGTCGATCTGTTGATAATACAACCCAGGTAGTATGTATGGTTCCTAACCTTAAGCACGAATGAACCAGCTTGAAAAATGGAATTCAATGTGACTTAGAGACCTTGTTTGGCTTGTTACGGCTAAGACCCATAAATTTCAATTAAACATTGCTATGTTGCCGCCTATAATTTCGTTGCTACAAGTATACCTTGTCTTATGTTATGCATAAAATTAATGGAGAAGTTTCTCTAATTTAGCTCTAAGTTTCGTGAGACAGAAAGAACTTTTGTTGAATGTTTTGGGTATAAGATTGTATTTCGGTCAGCCAATGTTTCATCCCATTTAAATGTTACGAACCGAGGTAATGCTCCTCCTTTAACACATGTCATCTTTCAACTTAATACAATGCCACCCTAACCTTATCCTTGCCCAACTTGAAGACACCTCTCTAAATTGCATGTACTAATGGGTTCGTGATCACCTAATCACGCTACACGTAACATTCCCACTTAATCTTGTCCCCCACTCAAAATTCATCCATTAGCCGATTTGTCAATTAGTCGATTTATCAGTTAGTCGATTTATCAGTTAGCCGATTTATCAATTAACCGATCATTGTTGTCCCACTTGGTAAATACTAAATTAGTTCGGGACCACATAATTTTATATACTAAGCTCTTTATTGACATACGTGAATATGACATAAATTCCCCAAAGCTCGGGTCCATTTGCATATGCATAGCGATTTCACATACGCCTTGCGATTTAAACCATGGCCCGAAGTACATGATATTAAATGAGACTTCTCTCTAGGAAAATTTCTCTAGCCTCTCTAAGTAGTTGACCTACTTTTGTGCTTCAATGATGGAGAAAACAGATGTGGAGATGATCTCTCCTAACATTATTCCCTCAGAACCACCAGATAAACAAAGCACCAATACCTTTGCTAATTCCAAAAATTCCTACAAGTCAAAATTACTCTCCAATGAGTTGATTTTGAATCAATACAGGGAAATAAAGATGGATGACGGTGCACTCAATCATAATTCGAATCTGTCCAATCTAGGAGAAGGGAAGATAAAGGAATTATTATCCTCTATAATCAGTGCAGTGATTTTAACGGATGAAGATAAGGAGAGAATGTATTCTCTCTGGAAATACTCCATTATCATCAAATTAATAGGTAAGAGAATGATGCACCAATATCTAAAATAAACAATACAGGCTCGTTAGCAACCCTCAGGGCATTTTTCTTTTGATTGATCTTGGGTTGGACTACTATATAGTCAAATTTAGCAAGGAGGAAAATTTTAATAAGGTATTTGAAAGGGACCATGGTTTATTAATGGTCATTACCTAGCAATTCAACGATGGGTTCCTAACTTTGTTCCAAATCAAGCATCACATTTAGAAACTGCTATTTGGTATCACCTAACACAGCTACCAACTGAATTTTATGACGAAATCATTCTTAAAAATGGTAATGCTATTGCCAGACTTCTCAAAGTGGATGCGTGTACTAGTTCTGCCCGTAGGGAAAGATATGCTAGATTATGTGTAGAGGTGCCTTTAAATTATCCGGTAAAATCAACTACTTTTATTGGTTCTCGTAAATAAATTATTTTATATGAGGGTGAGGAACAATTATGTAAAGGGTTCTGGTTGGTTGGGACACTTGTTACCACACTTTCCTAATAAAGAAACTAATAAGTATGAGTCTCCTTTCAAGTCACAAATGGAGATCCTCTACTGACTATCAATGGAGGATCGTCTCCTTCCCAGCTAGAAAATCCAAAAAATCATTCCTCGCAAAGATCAGGTATCCAAGCTAGATTATTTGATGCTAATACATGTAAGTATATTTCTACTCAAATTTTTAATTATAAACAAAAGAATTCTGATACCAGGAACTCTGTGTTTCCTAAGTTAACTAGTCCTTCGACTTCCTCTTCCTCTTCCTCTCCTATTGATAACTCTACTATTAATCTCAATAATACCTTTGCTGCTCTACGAGTTTTGGAAGGGGTTCGAAATCTCTCAATCTGACTTCCCCAATCATAAATCCTCTCCCATTCCCCTTCACTCCATCGACTTAACTCAAGCACGTGGACTACATGTAGACGAAATTCTCCAAAATAATACGCTAACTTCCTTTTCACTTAACCCCCAAGTTATGACAACTAATAACCCAGCTATGATTTGTAAAGATGTTAATATTTGTTGGAAATTTGCCTTTGATTGGGAGGTGCGTCCACCCATATTTAATGAATTAAACACTAGGGTTCCGCATGTTGGAGGCTTTGTCTCTTCACACGTGCATAATCTACTAAGTGAGTAGATGACCGTAGGGCCAAGAATCATCAAATTTCGTTGAGAAATGAAAGAGATATTGGTCCACGAAGTAAGGTGTTTGAGGCATGGAAATATGGTGTGGGACAAATCTACCACATCGGTGGAAAAAGGAAGAATTGTTCTCTTTATAAGTCTCTAAATTGGCTAAGGGTTTAAGACCCCAAGGGGTATCCCATGTGTTTAAAGGAGGGAGGACCTAGATGTGCTTGGGTTCAAGGCTAAGCCCACACGCGCGCCGCCGCCGCCCGCCCGTCCCGTCTGGTCCGGGCTTGGGCTCGGGTCTTGGGCTTCTTCTGGTATTTTCTCTTTGGACTCCAAACTGTTTAATATTTACAGTTTGGTCCCTGGAGTTTCTGGAATGTTGAATTTGGGAACGACGGAAGGCAGAAAGTTTCTGCCTTCTACCTACCGTTGGAGTTGATTTTTTGGGGCGTTATTGTGCATTAACCAGCCATTACTTGGCTGATTAACACCCTCCATTAACAACCATTATTTGGTTGAATTACACCATCTTTCAATGGCCTTAAACAACCATTACTTGGCTAGTAATGGCTGGATTACTCCCTCCTGCAATAGCCATTATTTGGCAGTTGAGGAGTCTCTCCCTTATGCTATATATTGGAGCCTTTTTGGCTCAATTGTGCAATACAAAAATATACAGAAAGTATATAGAAATATATACACAAAGACAAACAGAAGAGTAAAACACAATCCATAACGTGAGCAGTAACGTTGGGACGAAAAATAGAAACTCTTCCTTCCTTTTCCATATCTTTAGCAAATCGATTCGTATTTGGTTTCTTCGTCAGGGTCAACTTATTTGCTTTGTAGTGTTGATTAAAGTGTTGTTTTATCTTGGGAGACTATTTTCCGTTAACGTAAAAGCATACATACGGGGGAATCTTGTCTTAAAGACAAAGTGTCATCACTCGACTCAGCACACAGTTGTAACAATCCAGATTTAGTGTTTCTTGATTTTAGGTTATCAAGATTCAAGACTCATCAACTTTGCGGCAGTTCTGAACATTGGCCTACTTGTTTATCCTTTCGAACACTTGTAATATTTATTTACTTTCCGTACTACTTTATAATATCCCAACAGTTTTAAGACAAGATTTATATTAGTGTTCGAAACATGTCGGTCAAAAGTTATGTGACCAAATCTGGATATGGCTGTGGTTTTTTTATTGAAGAGAGTTTTGATTATGCTGTTCAAGGTCAACGTGTGCATGGTGTCACCGCTCCCGAGAGTGGTGGCAACAAGCGCCCACAAGAGACTGAGGATGTCAATTGGGACAAGCGGAGAAGGCTGAAGATGTGGTTCTATCTTATAGCAGAAGGCATATATCTGTCCCACACAAAGGATCCGAATTATGGTAAGGAGGAAATGGACACTCATTCCGATGAAGTGACTGAAGTGGGCCAGAATCCGAAATTGGGATAAGTAATTTTTCCTTCCTTGTCAATAATAAGATTAAATGATGTCTGATTAAAAAGGGCTTAAAGTAAGGAGGAATATGAAAATGTTTTCCGAAATAATTTATATTCCTTACGCTTTAAAATCAGAAGTTTAATCTCTTCTTCTTTCCCGTTTAAAGATTGGATTTTGTAAACGACTTAAAAAGATCCATTATTTTAAGTGTAATTATTAAAAGTGTGTAAAGCATGTTCGCACATACGAGGGAGAAAGATCCACTGACTGTGCGAAAACTGTTACCACTCTTAAGTAAGCGCCAAGAATTGTCTGGGCACCAATCATAAGGGAAGAAGAATAAAAGCTAAAGACGTTGAGTCTGTCACACTATTTGGCAGAAGATCCTTCATAGGATGATATTGGACACTCAGTCATACAAAGCCTCCGGGCGACTGGAGTGAGGCCAAAATTCCTTTGATAAGATGATATTGGACACTCAGTCATACAAAGCCTCCGGGCGACTGGAGTGGGGCCAGAATTTATTTCATAGGAAAAGTAATGGACACCTAGTGTGGTAGGCCAGAGTTTCCAAGTCTTAAATGATATGAAGGCCTAAAGAAAGGCAGAAAAGAAATTGGACACTCAATCTGCCAAAGCAACTGGAGTGGGCCAGAGTATCCAGATCACATATGATCCGGTTACGCCCTAACCACGGGCAAAATGTTGTTCATATGAAGCAACGCCACCTCTAAAGTAGAAGGGGTTAGAGAGGTTGTCCTCAATAGGACTTCAGGGGATGGGATCACTCCAAAAGGAGGTGATACATATCCCAAAACTTGGTGAAGGGACGTTGTTGGTCAAGCTGGTTTGAGACTAGTCCAACAGGTCTATAATAACTAAGAATGGTACAGTATGCCTGTAGCCAAATGAATGATATATTTATAATCCATGCATCTATGTCATCATAGATTAAGACATGTTTAATAGAAAGTCATTCAAAAGCTAACGAAGTTGAGATTGTTGCCTTCTGTCGACATAAACCCTCAAAATAAATATGAGGTAGGCGAAGAGGCAAAATCACCTTTTCAAATTCCGTTAAAGGAATAACGGAAGAAGCACCGCTCCTCGAGAACTTAGTCACACCTACATGGGTGATTTGAAGTTTAAACAAAATAGAAGGGGGAGACAAGTACTTTGTGACCTTCATTGATGATGGTACAATGTATTGTATCCTTTGTTTGTTGAAAAGAAAAGATGAAGTTGTTGAAGCGGATAAACGCTACAAAGCAGAAGTTGAAAATTAACTAAGCCTACGGATTGAGGAATTCGTAGTGATAGAGGGGGAGAATGTGAAACATCGTTCATTAAACGACTGCTCATTACTCACCTCAGTCTAACGGTGTTAGCCAAGCGCAAAGCTGTACGCCCAAATTATGTGGGGCAAGGCGATCCTTACTGCTTGAAATCATGGTGCACCCATATACAAGGAGCGATATGCGCAGATCACATGTAGTTCAATATATGTTACATACTACAACTGACCTGGTATCGGCTTATAAAGCAGATCAGTTAAACTAAGGTTCACTGATGATTTTAATAAATAATCGGTAGAAGGCGTTAAGTGAGATATGATAATATCTGAAATATTCGTTTATCTACAGATTATTGTATTCTGGATGTCCAGCGGTTCTAGGAGAACACAATGATGCAAACTGGACATCAGTTATGAAGAACGGCAAAGCCACAAGTAAATGTGTATGGTGGGTCTTGGAAAAACCTCTAAGCAAACTTGCATCGGCCGATTCATGATGGAATCGGAGTTTATCGCTTTATACAAAGCATGAAAGAAGTTGAGTAACTTCACGACTACTTAGAGGACGTCCCTTATTGGGAGAAACCCGTGCCTTCAGCAGTTATACACTGTGGCTAGCCGGTCAGCTTCAGGAAGGACACGGATGATGGCATCTGGACATATCTATCAGAATCTGTCAGAGACATAAGACCGTATGGCAGTTGATCCTCACGGGTGTCACTTCCTTAATTACTAATCAAATGGTATAACAGACCCTTTTAACTAAGGGACTACCCGGAGATCAAGTGTTCTGCCTGTCTAGGAGAATGGGTGTAAAACCCAAACAATACGAACCTTTGCGGTGGTAACCCAACCATACTGATTGGAGATCCCAAGAATTTGGTTCAATGGGAAAACTAAGCTATAAAAAGGTTCAGTTGAGCGCTTCGGTGGAAGCAAGAGCACCCCAGATGATGATTTCTATAGGGAAACATGAATCCAAAGCTGTTCCCGCGATAGACATTAAAGTGCTACCTACATGGTGGGTGAAGGTTAAGCTTCTAAACCTTTAACGATCCTCAAACGGTTGAGGTTAAGGTTGGGGAAACTTTTAATGATTCCTAAGACTTGTGAAGTGGGGTATAGCAGGATACCTTGTAGGAGATCACCTATTTAAGTGCGAGGACAGGCCGCCTCAAATGAACGCACTTAAGAATCCAAGTGTGTCCACGACCACAACGGACAAAACCATAAGAAGAAAATGAATAAGGAGAGTTATTGTGTTGGTATCATTGTCTTGGCTTACACTAAACACTGATGGTTCAAGACATCACGTTCACCGCGCAGTAAGTAAGTCCGGTGGTATTCAACTAGGGAAGGTTCAAAGCAGAAGCTACCTCTCCTGATTCAATATCTTTTCGCTGAAAGATTGCTGAAAGTAGGCACCATGTGTGTGCGCCAAAATCTCTCTTTCAAGAGGGAATTGTTGGAAATTTGCCTTTGATGGAGAGGTGCGTCCACCCATATTTAATGAATTAAAAACTAGGGTTCCGCATGTTGGAGGCTTTGTCTCTTCACACGTGCATAATTTACTTAGTGAGTAGATGACCATAGGGCCAAGAATCGTCAAATTTCGTTGAGAAATGAAAGAGATATTGGTCCACGAAGTAAGGTGTTTGTGGCATGGAAATATGGTGTGGGACAAATATACCACATCGGTGGAAAAAGGAAGAATTGCTCTCTTTATAAGTCTCTAAATTGGCTAAGGGTTTGGGACCCCAAGGGGTATCACATGTGTTTAAAGGAGGGAGGACCTAGATGTGCTTGGGTTCAAGGCTAAGCCCACACGCGCGCCGCCGCCGCCCGCCCGTCCCATCCCGTCCGGTCCGGGCTCGGGTCTCGGGTCTCGGGCCTCGGGCTTCTTCTGGTATTATCTCTTTGGACCCCAAACTGTTTAATATTTATAGTTTGGTCCCTGGAGTTTCTGGAATGTTGAATTTGGGAACGACGGAAGACAGAAAGTTTCTGCCTACTGCCTACCGTTGGAGTTGATTTTTTGGGGCGTTATGATGCATTAATCAGCCATTACTTAGCTGATTAACACCCTCCATTAACAGCCATTACTTGGATGAATTACACCCTCCTTCAATGCCCTTAAACAACAATTAATTGGCTAGTAATGGCTGGATTACTCTCCTTCAATGACCATTATTTGGCAGTTGAGAAGTCCCTCCCTTATGCTATATATTGGAGCCTTTTGGCTCAATTGTGCAATACAGAAATATACAAAAAGTATACAGAAAAAAAAAAAGACAGAAATATATACACAGAGACAAACAGAAAAGTAAAACACAATCCATAACGTGAGCAGTAACGTTGGGACAAAAAACATAAACTCTTCCTTCATTTTCCATATCTTCAGCAAACCGATTCGTATTTGTTTTCTTCGTCAGGGTCAACCTATTTGCTTTGTAGTGTTGATTAAAGTGTTGTTTTATCTTTGGAGACTATTGCCTGTTAACATAAAAGCATATATACGGGGCAATCTTGTCTTAAAGACAGAGTGTCATCACTCGACTCAGTACACAGTTGTAACAATCCATATTTAGTATTTCTTGATTTCAGGTTATCAAGATTCAAGACACAACAACTTTGCGGCAGTTCTGAACATTGGCCTACTTGTTTTTCATTTCGAACATTTGTAATATTTATTTACTTCCCGTACTGCTTTACAATATCGCAACACTATTCTCCCCCTCCGCACAAAAAAATTCCTAATTAATTTTTCTTTATGAATCCGCCAATAAACAGTTGGCAAAAGCTGAACGACAAGTGGACACTCCCTATAATCTTGCATGCAGGAACGAGGAAGCTATTTTAGAGATAAATAGCCAACTCAACACACCCAATCACCCTCAACCTAAATCTTCTAACAAAGATATTCAATCATTACCGGATATTAAGGAAGTTTATTCATCTAAACATCCTTTTATAAATTCTCTCCCAGATAGTCCAAATGCAACGTCTTCTGATCCTTCTTCACAGAAGAAACAACAGACTAGCTTTGTTAACCCAACGAGCTATGAACAATCATCCTCAAAACCCTCCGCTTCCCAATGTTCCAATGGTTTATGCCACAGTGCCTCTTCCACCTACCCAACCCCTATTATCATGGATAGAACAGGGTCTTCAGGGTCAGGCGAACTTGTTCACTCTAGACCTAGAAGGGATAGAGATAATGATAATAATTCAGAATCCAAATTACTTGGCCCAACTAGTGCCAGAGGCATTGAAGCTTACGATGGACAATTATCTCAACCATGTGTGGATGCACAATATGTTAAATCCCCTAGCCCCAGCTATAGATCCATCTCTATTCCATGCCATGCAAACTTAAAGGAACATGCCTCCACGTTTCAACCCTCTTATCAACCCAACAACTACCCAAAATCTCCACTTCCCCAGGAGATAATTGCAATAAATCCACTCCTCTTCCCATGGATTTCACAGCCTATCTCTGTGAATCCAAACATGCAAGCATATGGTCACGGTTCCTGCTATAGGTAGATCTGGGGAAAGTTTTGCTTTGGCATGATCATATGGTCACGGTTACTAATCTTCGTCACTATTCCCAGGAATTGCATATCATGGTTAATGTATTACCTAACTCTATTGAGTGGCTTTTTACTATTATTTATGCTATTACTAATGTTTCTAACCGTAAGTTACTTTGGGATAATCTTCGTAGTATTAAAAATACATACAATGATCCTTGGTTAGTTGCAAGGGATACCAACTAAATTCTTAGTCAAAATGAGAAATGGGTGGTAGACTGAAAGAAATAATTCCTTGATTATTTTCATTAATTGAAAGAGTTTATATATAATTTATATATTTCCATAATAGGAGAATCCTATTCCTATTCTACACCTAAAACCTTATTCTACTTGGATACTAATTATACAATTATGGTAATACAAATATTATGGTAAGTGTACAATACTAATTACACCACAACATTACCTAACTAGGAGACTAAAACCTTACCTAAAATATGTCCTATGTACACAGTACATTACCTAAACCGAGAGCCTAATATACACAATATACACATGTATATTGTGTGTATATTATGTATATTTAACACACCCCCGCAGTCATAGCGGGCGGTCTTCGAACGCTGAGATTGTCCCTAAGATCTTCAAAAAGGACCGAGGGAAGACCCTTTGTAAAGATGTCGGCAATTTGATATCTTGACGGGACATGGCAGACGCGTACGTGACCACGAGCAACCTTTTCGCGAACAAAGTGCTTAGTGCGCTGGTGCTGAACCGAATTACCAGAAAGGTAGATGGTACTAACATTATCTCAATAAACCAAGGTTGCTTTCTGAATAGGACAATGAAGCTCCAAAAGCAAATTACGTAACCAATATGATTCCGAGACCACATTAGCTACCCCTCGATACTCGACCTCGGCACTGGATCGGGACAATGTCGACTGACGTTTTGTCGACCATGAGACCAGGTTATTGCCAAAAAACATACAATAGCCAGACGTAGACCGTCTGGTGTCTGGACAACCATCCAAATCAGCATCCGTATACGAGACAAGTGTGGATGTTGAGGAAGGATATAAATGCAAACCATAGTCAAATGTACCCTGAATATACCGAATAATGCGTTTGAGTGCATTCATGTGCTCAACTCTAGGATCATGCATGAATAAACACATCTGGTAGATAACATACGTAATATCTGGTCTCGTAAATATAAGGTACTGAAGGGCCCCTGCGAGACTGCGATAGCGGGTTGGATCCTCGTATGGTATGCCGACCGCGATACTAAGCTTGGGCTTAGTACCAACTGGAGTGGAAGTGGACTTACAAGATGATATCTCAACCCTCTCAATGATCTCAGCTGCATACTTCCTTTGAGATAAGAACAACCCACCTATATGATGAGTGACAGCAATCCCCAAAAAATGACTCAATGGCCCCAAGTCTTTCATAGTAAACTCAGAGCTGAGCATTGTCATGATAGACTGGCGTAAGGCATCGGAAGAGGTAGTCAGAATAATATCATCCACATATAATAGAATATAGGCCAAGGACGAACCACGATGATAGATGAACAAAGAATTATCCGACCTGCTGTGAGTGAACCCAATAGTCGAAACATAGTCGGAAAACCACGTATACCAGGCCCGTGGAGACTACTTAAGCCTATTTAAGGACTTCTTCAACAAACATACATGATGAGGATGTTTGGGATCCCTAAATCCCAAAGGATGGTGCATATAGACTGTTTCCTTGAGATCACCATGTAGGAAAGCATTCTTTACATCTAACTGGTGAATAGACCATGCTTTCGAAAGAGTCAAGCTAAGCACAATGCGAATGGTAGCCGGCTTGACCACCGGACTAAATGTCTCACCATAATCCACACCAACCTGCTGAGTCTTACCATCACCCACAAGCCGCGCCTTATGTCGTGCAAATGAACCATCTGAATTGTCCTTATGAGCAAAATCCACATAGACCTAATAATATTAATACCATATGGATGGGGCACCAACTCCCACGTCTTATTATCAATAAGAGCATTCTATTCATCGGTCATAGCAAGTTTCCAATTCGGGTCATTTATCGCAGACACAAGATTATGGGGTAAGGGTGATTTATGAACATTAGAATTTAAATTAAAATGTCTCTTTGGTTTAAAAACACCCCGTTGACTACGAGTGACCTATCTATGAGTCGAGGAAGAATTGGGCGGATTTTAGAAATTTGCTGGACTCGGGACGGACTGGCCAGCAGGCAGTGGGCCTGCCGGCCCAACACGGTAAACAGGGACTGGATCACTTGCAAAAGTGGGGTGGACTGGCCCTAAAACTGGCCCAGTGAATAAACTGGGTACTGTAGCTCGTGACGGGGCAGTGGGCCCACTGGAGATTTTGGGTGCGGGAGACATCTGAAAAATGGTGAATAATATACGGAGATATACCATCATCCAAAAAAGTATATGAACTAGGCACGGGAGTACTACCCTTAGCAAACGGGAATTGAGATTCATAAAAAATCACATGGCAATTAATGATGATTTTATTAGAGGATAAATCAAAGCATATGTAATCACGATGATTAGACGAAAAACCCAAAAACACACACGGAGTAGACCGGGCCTGAAGTTTGTTAATTGTGGTGGACGGGAATAACGGATAACACAAACACCCAAAAACCCGAAGATGTAAATACGAAGAAGTCTTATTATATAAAATTTGAAGGGGGGAAGAATATGTCAAACCTTTGGAAGGAATTATGTGAAGGAGATATGTAGCCATTTGAAGAGCATGATGCCAAAAAGACGAGGGTACGGAAGCATGAATCAATAAAGTTCGGACAATGTTATTTATGGTACGAATTTTGCATTTGGCTTTCCCATTTTGTGAAGACGTATGAGGACAAGAAAAATGAAATTTGATCCCATTATTAGCACAGAATTTTTGAAACACCCCATTGTCATATTCTTTGTCATTATCACACTGAATATTTTTAATTTCTCGTTCGAATTAGGTTCTAATGAATGCTCTAAATTTTAAGAAGACGGAAAAAACTTGAGATTTTTTCGCTATCGGAAAAGTCCATAAAAAACTTAGAATAATCATCCAAAAAGAGAACATAATACCGATGACCCAAAGAACTAAGAACATGAGACGTCCATAAGTCACTATGAATAATATCAAATGACATTAAAGTATGAGAATTTGAGTCTACAAATGGCAACCTACCAATTTTTCCTAAAGAACAAGAGTGACAATTTGGAGTACTACTCGTACCCTTACATGAAATAAAATTATTTTTATCTAATGACGACAAAATAGATGATCCCGGATGACCAAGAAGAGCATGCCACAAGGAATGAGAAAGGGCTGCAAATGCGGATGGATCAAATACTATCATACTATCACACCTCATGAGAGGACTCCCCATCTTGAAATCCTTCATAGAGAAACCAAATGGATCAAATTCAATAGAAACATAATTGTCAGTAGTTAATTTACGGACAGAGACTAAGTTTTTAATCAATTTGGGGGCGTGTAGGGTGTTTTTCAAGATAAGATGTGGATGAGGGGGAGATAAAGTTTTATGACCATAACTACGAATTGGAATAGAATTACCATTACCAACAATTATGCCGCGAGGGTTGCTCAAATTGGAATAAGACGAGAGCGTACCTGAATCGGATGTCATGTGGATAGTGGCACCGGTGTCCATATACCAATTTGGGTCCAGAGGATTTAAACCAAGCGTGTGCATTGCGTCTTTGATGTCGGTAGACGTGGGTGCCACTGCGTGATGGGCCTACGGGGGTCGAGGCCCAAGTACCCCTGCTTGCTGCCTCAGCCCAGAAGACTGACTGTAAGTGGACTAGTGCGTAGTGGGCATGGACTGTTGCTGGGCAGCCCACTGCCAGTGGGGTGAACCATGACTTGGCCAAACTATGGCTGTGGGGCCCACTGCCACGGCATAGGGGCCCAGAACTGCTGCTGCTGCTGCTGACCACTGCGGGGCCCACCACCGCCACCACCATTATGCCGGCTGCCGCCGTTGTTGCGGTCGCAATTCTTGCCATTATTTTTCTTATTTCCACCATTTTTGCCGCCACCGTTGTTGCGGTTTTGACCTGAGTTGTTGGAACCGGTAGGATAAATCGTGGACTCAGTCATCATGACTACGGGACTAGCACCGGTAGCCGCCCTTTTTTCCATGCCTGCTTCTTCGAGTGTAAGCATAGAACGAGCCTGATAAAAATGCGGAAGTGGATTGCTTTGCCGAATAAGCGTTCCAACACCATTATAGGCCTCGGAGAGGCCAGAAATTATTTAGAGGACCAAACGATCATTCGAAACTAGCGCGCCAACGTTGCGAAGTTGGTCCGCCAATTCCTTTAATATTTTGCAATAAGCCGAAACATTAGGGAAATCTTCCATATTGATGTGGGAGAAATCCTGCTCAAGAGTAACAGCTCTCGAATTTTGATTATCTTGGAATATATCACGCAGTCTATCCTAAGTCGCCTGTGCCATAACGTCAGGCTCAATAATCATTTGCAAAAGGTCGGTAGAAATTATAGAATATATCCACTGGAGGACAGTGGCATCAAGAGTCGTCCACAACTTAGGATCATCCTCGCATTTTGGCATCTCCGTATCCTCAGGAGCCGCGGAGATTATGTGATGGATGACTTGATGCGATCGTGCGTGAATTTTGAATAGTTCAGCCCACGTCGCATATTGGACGTTTTCTATTTCAAGAACAAGAGGGATGTTATTCTTGATATTAGAAATTGTAAGGGCAGGATGAAACATGTTTCGGGATGTAGACATATTGATAGAACAGTATGTGATTGAGGGATTTTGAAGAAAAAATTGGGAAGAGGGAGGATCTTGTCGGCACGAAAAACTGAGAGCAAAGGTCTCGGAATTTCAAGGGAGGTCGACGGAAGTTGGAGGAAGTTAGAGAGAGGATTTTAAGACCTAGACTTCTGATACCATGAAAGAAATAATCCCTTGATTATTTTCATTAATTGAAAGAGTTTATATACAATTTACATATTTCCATAATAGGAGAATCATATTCCTATTCTACTCCTAAAACCTTATTCTACTTGGATACTAACTATACAATTATGGTAATACAAATATTATGGTAAGTGTACAATACTAATTACACCACAATATTACCTAAACTAGGAGACTAAAACCTTACCTAAACTATGTCCTATGTACACGGTACATTACCTAAACCGAGAGCCCAATGTACACAATATACACATGTATATTGTGTATATTTAACATAGACCAATCAATATCTCTAGGGCTGCTAGATTTTGTAGTTGTATTAATTATTGCGAACTAGTTGATATGGGATTTAAAGGTAGTCATTTTACTTGGTCTAATCTTAGGAAGCGAGGGGGATTAATTATGGAGAGATTGGATAGGGTTGGCTAACGATAAGTGGATTAGTTTCTTTCCTAATGCCAAGGTCACCCATCTCCCTAGATTGGTGTTGGATCATAATCCTCTTCTTATTACATTACTAGACCAGGTTACTAATTATAGGGAAAAATATTTAGATTAGAAAATTATTGGACTGTTCATGCTGATTTTAAAAATATAGTTTCGCAATGTTGGGATAATAGGAGTTTTATGGAAGCTTGCTCTTGTTTTGGAAATCAGATTAACGCCTGAAGTATTATTACTTTTGGAGATAGTGGGGAATGGATTAGTGATATTCATGTTATAAGTAATCTCACCCTCAATTATTTTCAACGAGTTTTCACTACATCCCACCACAAAACTTCTCTTACTAATGTTACTGATTTGCCTACCTCCTTTACTAATATTGATTTAACTTCCTTGGATGACACACTTTCAGATCATGAAATTACTAATGCGACTTTTTCTTTTAAACCTTTTAAATCTCCAGGTTCGGATGGTCTCCATCCTTCTTTTTTACCCAAATTATTGGAATGTTGTGGGAAATTCTGTTAGAACTCTTTGTCATGAGATTTTTCAAAGTTGCCCCATGCCCCCACAACTCAATTAAACTTACCTATGTTTGATTCCCAAAACTAAAAATGATAGTATTGCTAATTATCGTCCTATAGGTCTTTGTAACACTATGTATGAAATAGTTACAAAAATTATTGTCAATCGCTTGGAACCTTTCCTCAACGATCTCATTATTCCTTTTCAATCTAGCTTTCTTTCGGGCAGGAGGCCGTCTGATAATAGTATTGATGTAAGAATGGAGGGGTAAGTGAGGGTAAGTTGGTTTGAGTTTGGCAGGGAACGAGTTGACGCGAAAACGTACTTGAAAGTAGGTTCTCGGTTGGTTAGTTTTCAGCCAGGCAGTGGGTATTTTGTGGCTGTTTCAGGTGGATTCAGGGGGAGTTGGATTTAGGCATTTAAGGACGTTGTCTTGGAGGTGTTGCGGGAGATTGTGGTGGCAGTACTTTGGTGTTTTAAGGTGGTAAAATCTCGAAAACGAACCGAAACAGTGAGGTCTCGGTAAAGGTAGTTTTATGGAACGACTTGGTTTTATCGGGTTTGAATGGGAAGATATGTTTGGCTTTGGGTGTTGGCATTTATTGTGAGTGTTTAGGAGGTGTTGTGGGAGGTGAGGAAGATCAATATATGGTGGGTTAGGTTTGGATGGCCCACGCGTTACAAGATGCAAGCTCAGGTGAAGAATGGACGACTTGGTGAAGTGATGGTACAGTCGATATGTCTTGGATAATGAAAAGGGATTTTTAATGCTCGAGCCGACACCAAGACGAGGGTGACAAATTTCACAAGGACTAGACCGGGGTTGCTAAGTACAAGCCCGAATACTAACCAAGTAAGGTTGCCCGGAAACCTTAAGATAGACCCTAGGTTTGGGTTTGGTTGGGTCACACAGTCCGAACATCCACTCGCACCAAAGGGGGTTACTTAAGCTTGAGTTTAGTTAAGTCACAAAGTCTTAACCAAACTTACACAAAAGGGAAACCTTAGTTTCGATTCAACTAAGTCACACAATCTTAGTTAAACTTACGCTAAGGGTTTGGCTCACACAAGAACCAAGGTCCTCCCAGAGAACCGACTAAAGCATACAACCCCGGGTTAAATACGTTTAGCAATAAGTAAAACTCAAGTATTTTTATTCATCAAACTCTCCATTTTACAATGACCTAAGGCCTCTATTTATAGTACAAAATAGACTATTCTAAAAAGTAAATGAAAAGACACAAACTAACACCTAGTGTGAAAGCATTTGGATTAGCTTGGTGACCAAGGGAGTTCGGCCACCTCTTCCTCTTCTCTAGGCCGAGATTGAGGTCTCCCATGTAACAATATTCATGAATTTTTCAGCTCATAAATTCTTCCAACAACCTCATCTTATTGAAATGTGTTGGAAGCTTCTATTCTTGGTATTTGTTTTGATGATCATTTCGGCCAACTCCTTTCCCCTTGGACGACTTGCATTCTTCAATATAGCTAACTTCATGAACTTGTTAGTTCATAAAGTCTCTCCTTGAATTCCCCATCTTCTAGATGTCCCTTGCCCTTGCCATCTTGTCCTCTAACTCACGGCCGAGTCATCCCTTTGGAAGACCTTTTGGTCTAGTCACCTTATTGGAAGCTCTCGGCTTTGTCACCTTTTACATGGCTAATTAATTGTATCCTAAGGTAGTTATTATGTGGCATACTATGTCCTAAGCCAACAGCTAAGCTAGTAAGTAAAAGATAAGCTAAAAGAAAAATATGGTCTCAGCCAAGATCAAACAAGAAGGCCGATAATACAAAGCTTCTTAAACCTTCACGTCACAACTCCCACTCCATTCTATTTTCCATGCCATGTTAGGCATCTAAGTATAGAATAACATGCCATTATTAGCACTCTGAGTAAATCCCATCTCGGCTTTGGTTGAGAGTTTAAGTTCGCGAGCTGATTTACATCAATCTCCCTTTCTTTGAAAGAATTTATCCTCAAATTCTTGGGGATCAAGTATGAGGACACCTCATGATCATACCAATTTATACCAATTCTTTTGTCCGGATCTTGTTTCTTGCTTGGGCCTTCATGAAGGTTGGCTAACCATATGAAAGGACCATCCACTAAGTAATATCCACATTCCATCCAGGTGACATAAGTCCATGGTTTGTAGCGCGTGCCTACCAACCTTTCATCACAAAGAATCACGACTCGTGGTTCGTTTATTAGTGTGGCACCAAGCTTTTGTTCCATTTTCACCATCATAATCGTGATAGGGACAGCATAGGGATAAATTCTTTGGATGTCATAACTTCCGCATGATGCTACAAGACATCCGTACTCACCTTGTTGTTTTTTGACGAGTCTTTCTTGCTAAATCTCCATTCGAATCGCTACTGGTGGAGTTCTTATCTTCAAGGCAAACATTGATGGCATTATCGTTTCCCAGAACTCATTAAAATAGGTACTCATTCTTGACTATGGAGTCTCGGTACTCATGGTGAGATTATAGACCAATCGAGGACCAATGTGCACCTTCCAAACTTCATTTTGCTTTTGTATCAACAAGGTAGGTGTCATGTCAGAGTTAGGGCATTCTTGATCATCCTCCTGGCCGAATTATTCTTTTTGTTCTTCATATCCATAGGTTTGATGAGTGGACAACGAACCTCTTGAAAATAAATCAAGAATAAGTTCATTACCCCCCCCCCCCTTAGTAAGATTCCAGATGTGTTGTCCTTTGGGAATTCCATGTCGGCTCCTTTCTCTATCCTTGTTTGCTCATATAATGGGTTAACAAAGAAGGTACCGCCCATATCCTCAACTTGATACAATGGATTGGTCAAGTAGGTCCACCTTGGTTTTGATTTTTTATCATCATGGATAGGGGTTGGGCATGGAACAAAACTCTCTTGAGCACACATATCGGTTGTTTCCTTCAGATCATCATAGGGAGGGATCTTTCGAAATCTGCCTAAAAAATAGTATCAATATTGTTGTTAGGTGATAGTGGTCCATTCGATATGGTATTTCCAGCATCCCCTACAACTTCTTTCAAACCGACATTTTCAAATATATGTGCCTCTCTATATGCTAAGACATTGATGGCACTCCCCTTCTTAGATTCTTGCTTTATCCTTTGTGCATCAAGTAAGAGAGTTTAGGCTTCGCGCTTCTTGACGCGTTGGACTTTCATAATCTTTACTTTACAAGGTAACATCGGCACTAATCAGATCTTTTTATTACCCCTTTGAAGGGAATAGGTATCCCTTCCTACATCATGTTGTGCCTTCGTGTCAAGTTTCCACGGTCTTCCCAATAAAATATGACATGCATCCATAAGAAGGATGTCACACCATATTGTATCCTCATACATTTCAATCCGAAAGTCAACAAGAGTTTGTTTTATTACTTTTATCCCTTCATCTTGGTTTAGCCGTTAGAGAGTATACAGGTGAGAATGGTTGCGGGTGGGTAGTTTTAACTTGTCCATCTTTTCCACAGAGGCCAAGTTGACACTACTTCTTCCATCAATAATCACATGGCACACTTTATATTTGTGATTATACAATGGGTTGGGAAAGGATGCACCATCCTTTTCTTCATGCCTTGGGCTGCTTCTCATAACCCCAGATTCAGCATTATTGACTATGACATGATTTGCAAGTTCCCTTCTCATGGCTTGCCCACGTTTGTACAAAACGCCGCATACGGTCCGCCAATAATTTTTTTTTGTGTAAGGCGTGGGACGGGAGTGCCTTGCTCTGATACCAATTTGATGTAAGTACGGAGGGGTAAGTGAGGGTAAGTTGGTCTGAGTTTGGCAGGGAACGAGTTGACATGAAAACGTACTTGAAAGTAGGTTCTCGGTTGGTTGGTTTTCAGTCAGGCAGTGGGTATTTGGTGGCTGTTTCGGGTGGATTCAGGGGGAGTTGAATTTAGGCGTTTAAGGAGGTTGTCTTGGGGGTTTTGCGGGAGATTGTGGTGGCAGGACTTTGGTGTTTTAAGGGTGGTAAAGAATCGGAAACGAACCGAAACAGTGAGGTTTCGGTATAGGTAGTTTTATGGAATGACTTGGTGTTATCGGGTTTGGATGGGAAGATATTCTTCGCTTTGGGTATTGGCATTTATTATGAGTGTTTATGAGGTGTTGTGGGAGGTGAGAATGATCAGTATATGGTGGGTTAGGTTTGGATGGCCCATGAGTTGCAAGATGCAAGCTCGGGTGAAGAATAGACGACTTGGTGAAATGATGGTACGGTCGATATGGCTTGGATAATGACAAGGGCTTTTTAATGCCCGAGCCGACACCAAGATGAGGGTGGCCAATTAAACAAGGACTAGGCCGAATACTAACCAAGTAAGGTTGGCTAGAAACCTTAAGATAGACCCTAGGTTTGGGTTTGGGTTTGGTTAGGTTACACAGTCCCAACGTCCACTCGCACCAAAGGGGGTTACTTAAGCTTGGGTTTAGTTAAGTCACAAAGTCTTAACCAAACTTACACAAAAGAGAAACCTTAGTTTGGATTCAACTAAGTCACACAGTCTTAGTTAAACTTACGCTAAGAGTTTGGCTCACACAAGAACAAAGGTCCTCCTGAAGAACCGACTAAAGCATACACCTCGTGTTGAATACGTTTAGCAATGAGTAAAACTCAAGTATTTTTATCCATCAAACTCTCAATTTTACAATGGCCTAAGGCCTCTATTTATAGTACATAATAGACTATTCTAGAAAGCAAATGAAAAGACACAAACTAACACCTAGTGTGAACGCATTTGGACTGACTTGGTGACCAAGGGAGTTCGACCAGGTGAACGCATTTGGACTGACTTGGTGACCAAGGGAGTTCGACCACCTCTTCCTCTTCTCTAGGCTGAGATTGAGGTCTCCCATGTAACCATATTCATGAATTTCTTAGCTCATAAATTCTTTCAACAACCTCATATTCTTTAAATGTGTTGGAAGCTTCTATTCTTGGTATTTGTTTTGATGATCATTTTGGCCAATTCCTCTCCCCTTGGATGACTTGCGGTCTTGAATATAGCTAACTTCATGAACTTATTAGTTCATAAAGTCTCTCCTTGAATTCCTCATCTTCTAGATGTCCCTTGTCCTTGCCATCTTTCCTCCAACTCACGGCCGAGTCATCCCTTTGGAAGACCTTTTGGTCTAGTCACCTTATTGGAAGCTCTCGGCTTTGTCACCTTTTACATGGCTTATTAATTATGTCCTAAGGTAGTTATTACGTGGCAGACTATGTCCTAAGATAATAGCTAAGATATTAAGTAAAAGATAAGCTAAAAGAAAAGCATGGTCTTGGCCAAGACCAAACAAGAAGGCCGATAATACAAAGCTTCGTAAATCTTCACGTCACAACTTCCACTCCATTCCATTTTCCATGCCATGTTAGGCATCTAAGTGTAGAATGACGTGCCATTGTTGGCACTCTTAGTAAATCCCTTCTCGGCTTTGGTTGAGAGTTCAATTCCACGGGCTGATTTACATCAAGTATCATTATACAAGAAATCATTTCTTTCCTTCATAAGTCCACTAGTAATACGCACAGTTTAGTTTTCAATATTGACTTAGAAAAAGCATATGATAAACTGAAATTGTCATTTATTTATCGTTCTTTAAAATATTTCCGTTTTCCTCCAAATATTTCCAAGCTTATAATAAGTTGTATCTGAACTTCCACAATTTCCATCCTTGTGAATGGAACTAAAACACCATTTTCCAACCTTCTAGGGGATAAGACAAGGGACCCTTTGTCTCTTTATATATTTATCATATGTTTGGAAATGCTTTCTAGTTATATTACCTACCAAGCTGATATTGGTATTTGGGAGCCTATAAATTATCTTCCACTGGTCCTAGTTTGTCCCATTTATCTTATGCGGATGACCTGAGTCTCATGACCAAAGCCTCTCATACTTCGATTCATGCCATTAAGAATTGATTGGATACTTTTTACCTTCCATCAGGACAGACTATTAATGCTAATAAATATAAAATATTTTTCTCCAAATGTTTCCCTTCTAATATTATTAGTATGAACACCAGTATCTCTCACTTTTACGAGCCTCATCCAAATTATCACATTTCAAATCAGGGAAAGCGCGGGCACCTAATCCTTTCCCACCCGGTAGGCGAAATCGTTCCTTAATCACAACTCAATTAATAATAAAGTAAAGCCCAACTATCAATGTACATAATAAGTCTAGGATAAATAAGGAAATAGTGCGGAAGTGATACAACAATCCCAAGGAATCTGGTCTAAGACCGTACAAGAGCCACTACTACATAACTAAAAGTCTGAATACTAATACATAGTCTGCAAAGTACTATACTCTCTCGAAATACCAAAATAAGACAAGTAAATAAGAGAGACATCCGGGATGCGGATCTATGTATGTGCTCACCCTAGATGCTCGTCAGCAAAGCCTCTGAATCAATCATGAGGAGAGGAAGTAGACCATGTCACGTACTCTGCACTCATAAAAGAATGCAGCAAGGTAGTATCAGTTTAAACACTACATGTAAGTATCATAGGCCGACAATAGTTAATTAACATATATAAAGTAAGAGACTGAAATATAGGCATGCTCACAATCAGATATAAAGATTACACAGTCCAAGAATAGCATTACAACTACAAATACTAAGTCTGTATCCAATAAGTATGAATATGTGAATATGAATGCATATGCAATGCAATGATACACACACGCTCCGGGTGGAATACCTCTACGCCTCGATAGTCATGCCCATGGGGGACCCGCGAAGTCCATTTACCTACTGCGGTGCGCAGCTCGATCCAATATAAGTACATGTTGCAGAACGTGTAACCCGGTCCAATATATGTATATGTTACGGAACGTGCAACCCGGTCCAATATATGTTACAGCGTGCAACCCGATCCAAATGTATGATCATGAATGTATGAATGATATGAAATACCAATGAGAATATGTCAACACCAATGAAAAAATATCAAGTTAATCGTGCCACGCAAGGACACATAACATCATGTCAAGAATGAATCAATCCTTCTTCTATATATGGTCAAGTCTAGTATCATACATGTGGCGACGAGTCACTAGATCAAATAAGGTAACAAACCACAATCCAACAACAATACCAACCTAAGTTTTCCATCCCAAATTCATACCCGAAGGCGTAACATGCTTTCTCCAATAATCACTAACTCTATATGCTTCGCTAACCGAAGTCTAACATAAGGTAAGTCGTAACCTACCTGATAGCCGAGTGAGAGCCACGAACAATCACACATTCGTCTTGTCTTTTCGGAGAGCCTTCAAATACTCATAGTATAGTCAATATCGAAATCTAAGTTAATAATGAGAAACAACAGTACCTATTTTTCTATACATTCATTCGAATCAAATCAACCAAGGAAAAGAGGAAAATGGGTATTTAAAAGATGGAATAGGTAACCCAACGTCCTAGAAGTTCAATTCTCCTCCCCAATTTCTAAAATAGCTCAAGTATTGATCAATTTCATCATTCAAGTCAAACCCCCCCGATATGAGTATAAACCCTAATTTTTTTCAATCCTTCAACTAAAATGGAAGGTTCAAGCCTATTGGTTACTAGTTCATCAAATTCCATGCTTAGATTAGTCAAACTTGTCAATTTATCTCACATTCAAAGTTTAAGATTCAAATTAACACTATGTAGGTAGAGACTCATCTTCTTCAACTAATTTTCTAGATTTCCACCATAGATTCAAGATTAGAAAAGGTAAATAAAGGATAACAAGGTTGAAGAGACTTACCCCAAGGAGAATCCACTCAGAACATTTCAATCTCCCTTGAGACACTTTGGAGAAATAATTCTAGGAATGGAAAATAAAGGGTTTAACTTAGCATTAAATAAAATCTGTTTTTGCATTTTCCGCTGCAGTGGTAAGGGGTCCGCTACAGCGGAACCGCTCCCGTGATGCCTGCTTCACTATAGCGCATCCGCTCCAGTGGAGTATTATCCGCTGGAGTGGATTCATAATAATCCGAAATACCCGCGTCAATGGACTAGGCTCGCCCTAACAAAACATCAGGCACCAGAAGTTTGTTGTTTTTTCACTAACTTCTTTCCAAAACTCGACAATCACCTGAGACCTCTCAGATGCAAACCAGACATGTAAACATATATAAAAATACACTACATACTCACTCATGATCTCGGAATCCCCAACGGGGGTTTATTTGACAAAGTCAACACCCAACGCCCAAAAGAAACTAATTTTCCAATCAATAACCCAAAATGCTCCTGAATGTCTCGGGAACCGAACTAAACATCCCACCAAGTCATAATCGACCCTTCGGACCTCTCGAAATCAATGAATTCCCATAAAAAGGTTCGTTTACTCAAAAGCCAACTATCGGTTAAAGGTTTTTCACTTTAAGGTTCTAATTCTCATAAGTACCATGAAACTCGCCCGATTACCTCGGGAACCATGTCGCCCATCTTTGCGGGCCAAAAATTATACTAACAGGTCTCAGGGATGGGTCAACGGGGGCAAATGGGTCAAAATATAATAACGACCAAACGGATCGATACACAAATCCTATACACTGGCTTTTCCTCATTAAAGACCATAATACAACCATGCAGAATCATCTGCTTTAATGACAAATTTTCTACCTCTTTGCATTATGACACATTTGGAAGAATATAAACCATAATATTTTCAACAACTCGACCAAGAAAATTAATAAAAGAGATGTCATCAATAAAGTGATTGAGTTTACCTATACTATTAATGCTATCCCCACAGTGCAAGTTATGCGTGCTATTCATGTTAAGTGGTATCCTCCCCTACTGAATTTATCAAACTTAATATTGATGTTGCTTTTCAAACTAAAAACCAATTCAGTGGCCTAGAAGGAATATTTCGTGATTTTGCAGGAAGCTGGAAGTTTTGTTTTTGGGCCACGACAGTTGCTAATAGTCGCACTGAAATGGAAATCAAAGCATTTATCCTTGGGCTCAAAACTGCCTATGAGCAGCAGTTTAATCACCTTGAAGTGGAAATGGACTCCACTGAAGTTATCAATCTCCAATAATCTCCTTCACCTCCCTTCACTAATTTGATTCTTCAATGCAGGTATTGACTGAGGAAGTTGGGGAGTTCAATGGTCCGCCACAGCTTTAGAGAAGGAAATCAAGTTTCTCACTTATTAGCACAACAATGAGTGCAAGGGAAACCGCATATCAGTCTATGTTTGCAGGGAACGGGAAGTAAGTAAATATTGCAATTGCTAGAAAGGATAAACTAAAGATTACAACAAAACTGGAAATCAAGAATGAAACAAACTCCTTGTGTGATTTGCTGAGTCGAGTGATGACACTCTGTCTTTAAAACAAGATTGCCCCATATATATCCTTTTACTTTTTCGGCCAGTAGTCTCCCAAGATACAACAACTTAACAAATGAGCAAAGAAAACTCAAGTGTTACTCTTGAAGAACTTTGAGTGTAGTAAACTTGCTAGAGAGGAATAAGAAGATGTTAGAAAATTCTGTAAATATTTCTAAGTGTAGTTGAACAATTGAGCCAAATGCCTCAATTTATAGTGTAAGGAGATGACCCCTCAACTAGCCAACTAATGGCCTTCAATTCAATGTGATGACACTTATTGAGGGGTTTACATTCAGCCAAATAATGGCTGAATTCATGTGCCAAGTAATGGAGATTCAATGCTCCAAAACCAGCCTAAAGGTCTGAAGTTTCCAACTTCCCATCGCAGTATTCTGCCTCTGAAGCGCCGCGACTTGTGAATTAGCGTCGCACTTCTTCCTTCGTTTACCAACGTGGAATACTTTATTATTTAGCCAATAACCGTCCATCATTCTATGTCTCAAATGTATTACATACGTACCAATATCTCTTTCACTAATGAAATTTGCGATACTTGACACTACGTGTGCACGTGTGTGGAAACGACATTTTCGACGTGCAGGGCCCCAATTGTTTGAGTCATAAATAATGGGATATATTTAATTCCACATTAGTAAACTTCCAACAATCCCCTCTTGAAAGAGATTTTGGCACACTCACATGGTGCATTTTCCAGCAATCTTTCAGCGGACCGATGTTGCATCTGGATAGGTAGCTTCCGCTTTGAACCTTCCATAGTTGAATACCACCGGACTAAGTTACTACGCGGTAAATGTTATGTCTTGAACCGTCAGTGTTTAGTGTAAGCCAAGTCAATGGCACCAACACAACAACTTTCCTTACTCTGTTCTTCGTAATGTTTTGTCTGTTGTAGTCGTGGACACTTCGTGGATTCTTAAGTACGTTTATTTGAGGCGGCCTATCCTCGCACTTAAATATGTGGTCTCCTACAAGGTATCCTGCTATACCTCACTTAACAAGTGTTAAGAACCATTAAAAGTTTCCCCAAACCTAACCTCAACCGGTGAGGATCATTAAAGGTTTTGGAAACTTAACCTTTACCCACACTGCAGATAGCACTTATAGTCTATCACGGGAACGACTTTGGATTTGGTGTTTCTTTACAGAAATCACTATCCAAAGTGCTCATGCTTCCACTGAAGCGCTCAACTGAACCTTTACAGCTTAGTTTTCCCATTGAACCTAATTCCTGGGATCTCCAGTCAGTAAGGTTGGGTTACCACCGTATTGGTCCTTATAGCTTGGGTTTTAACCCCATTCCCCTAGACAGGTAGAATATTTGATCTTTGGGTAAGCCCTTTGTTAGTGGGTCTGCTATGTTATCCTTTGATTTTATGTAATCAATGGATATTATACCCGTGGTGATCAGCTGCCTAACGGTCTTATGTCTCCGTCGAATATGACGAGACTTGTCGTTGTACATAGAACTCTGTACCCTTCATAGAGCCGACTGACTGTCGCAGTGGATCATTATAAAAGGTACGTTTTGTCCCAACAAGGAACATCCTCTAAGAAGTCGTGAAGCCACTCAGCTTCTTCTCCTGTTTTGTCTGAAGCGATAAACTCCGATTCCATCATGGATCGGGTGATGCAAGTTTACATAGAGGATTTCCAAGACACAACCCTACCACCAATTGTAAATACATACCCACTGGTGGACTTGGTGTTCTCTATATCAGATATCCAGTTTGCATCAATATACCCCTCTAGTATAGCTGAATATCTCGAATAATGCAACTCGTAAGTTAGCGTGTATTTCAGGTATCGTAGTACTCGATTCAACGCCTTTCAATGATCATTACTCGGATTACGGGTAAACCTAGCCAACTTGTTGACTGCATAAGCAATATCAGGTCGGGTGCAATTTGTTATGTACATCAAACTCCTAATCACCTGTGCATATTGCTCATGGCATACGAGTGCACCGTGATTTTTATCAAGCTTTTGATTTCTATCCATTGGTGACTTCAGAGACGAACTGTTAAACATCTCGAACTTTCTCAATATATCCTCAATGTAGTGAGACTGAGCTAAGACCAATCTGTCAGACGTCTTAGAGATCTTTATCCCTAAGATGACATCTGTAATATCCATATCCTTCATGTCGAAGCATTGTTTCAACATGTTCTTAGTCTCTAGAATCAAGCTAGGACTGCTCTCTGTGATCAACATGTCATCTATGTACAGACATATCATGACGAACGAGTCAGAATTACCTTTCATGTAGACACATTTGTCACACTCATTAATGGAGAAATCCTTCGATAGTAGAGTACTATCAAATTTTTCGTACCATTGTTTCGGGGCTTGTTTCAGCCCGTACAGATTTTTGACAAGCCGATATACTTTCTTCTCTTACCCTGGAATGACATACCCCTCGGGTTGTTCCATATAAATTTCTTCTTCCAAATTACCATTTAGAAAGGCTGTCTTGACATCCATTTGATGTATCTCAAGGTCACACAACGCTGCGATCGCAATGAATACTCGTATGGACGTCATTCTAGACACCGGCAAGTACGCATCAAAATAGTCAAGGCCTTCCTTCTATCGATAGCCCTTGACTACCAACCTGGCCTTGTACTTATCTATAGGCCCATCTGCTTTATACTTTTGTTTGAGTATCCACTTACAACCCAATAGTTTATTTCCCGGAGGAAGATCAACCAACTCCCAAGTATGGTTATGCAGGATTGAGTCTATTTTACTCTCAATAGCTTCTTTCCAGAGCGGTGCCTCTGGAGTTGACAATGCTTCAGTAATTGTCCTTGGTTCGACATCAACCATATAAGCTACAAAGTCAGGACCGAAGGATTTATCCTTCCTGGACCTTTTACTTCACCTTGGTTCCATCTCTGGAGTCTCTAAGTTCTGAGAATCTGAAATACTAGATTCCGGATATTCATCCACTTCGAAGTCCACTAGATCTGAACCATCTAGATCCGAACAGTCAACGACTCTCGGTTCCTGAGAGCTTTGTTCATAACTTCGTTTGCGAGAGGTTATATCTTTTTCCTTTCTAGGAAAAGTATTTTCAAAGAATTGAGCATTCCTTGATTCCATAATTGTACCCCCGTGGATATCTGAAATATCTGACTTATGCACTAAGAAACGATAAGTACTATTGTTATTTGCATATCCGATGAAAATGCAATCTACAGTCTTAGGCTCAATCCTGACCTGCTTTGGCTTGGGTACTTCGACCTTTGCCAAACAACCCCACACCTTTAAATATTTATAGGTGGGTTTCTTTCTTATCCATGATTCATATTGAGTTTTGTCCTTACCCTTATGTGGGACTCTGTTAAGAATCGTATTAGCGGTAAGGATGGCTTCTCCTCACATGCTTTGGGGAAGACCGGAGTTGATGAGCAAGACATTCATCATTTCCTTCAATGTGCAGTTCTTGCGTTCCGCAACACCGTTCGACTGAGGTGAGTATGGAGCCGTCGTTTGATGAACAATGTCCGATTCAGCACAATATTCCTCAAACGGCGCTACGTATTCTCCCCTTCTATCGCTACGGATGGATTTAATCTGCATGCTTAGTTGGTTTTCAACTTCTGCTTTGTAACGTCAGAACGCTTCAAAGGCTTCATCTTTACTTTTCAACAAGTAAAGGTAACACTACTTTGTGTTATCATCAATGAATGTCACAAAGTACTTGTTCCTCCCTCTAGTTGGTGCAAACTTCAAATCACATATATCTGTGTGAATAAGTTCTAGAGGAGCAGTATTCCTTTCAACGGATCAAAAAAGAAGCTTTGTGAGTTTTGCCTTTACGCACACCTCACACTTATGTTGAGGGTTTACGTCGATAGACGGCAACAACTCCAACTTAACCAATCTTTGGATGGACTTGTAGTTAACATGTCCTAATCTATGATGCCATAAATTAGATTACTCAAGCAAGTGAGGAGAAACTTCAATATTATTGCTTTCATGTATTACAGACATGGCGTTAACTTTGAAGAGGCCTTCACAAAAGAAGCCTCTTCCCATAAAGGTTCCATTCTTGGTGATTACAAACTTATTGGACTCAAATACTAGCCTAAAACCAACATTAACCAATAAATGACCTGAAATTAAATTTCTCCTAATCTTAGAAACATGCATCACCTCTTTCAGAGTGAGCTCATTTCCAGAAGTCATCTTCAGGACTACCTTTACAACTCCCAGCACGTCAAAGGAAGCGTTGTTACCTATGAATAGCTTTTTGTTAGTAACTGGTGTATAAGTGGAGAAGGCATCTCTATTGGAACAGATATGCCTTGTAGCACCCGTGTCCATCTACTATTGCATGGGATTCTCAACAAGGTTTGCTTCAAGCACCACCGCTGAGAACTCCTCAATCATGTCATCCAGAAGCCTGTCTTTGACGACGTTAGCCTAAGCCTTGCCTTTGGCCTTGACCTTCTCTTGTTGCTCAGTCTTGAGCTTGCGGCAGTCCTTGATTATGTGACCAGATTTCCCATAGTGGTGACAGTTTTCTTTGAACTTCTCCGCCGCTTGGGTCTTGCCGTCTTTCTGGAACTTGCGCTTCTTGCTTGGGTTCCCTTTGGCCTCAGCCAGATTTGCCTTTGCCTAAGCGGGTTGTTTTCCCCTGGGCAAGGCCTTCTTATTATCTTCCTGAATCTGGAGTTTGATAATAAGTTCTTCAAAGGTCATCTCATTTGTCTTGAGTTTTAAGTAACTCATTCCACGAGGGAGGTAACTTCTCAATCAGTGATGCAACAAAAAACTGCTCATTTGGTTTCATACCTTCCAAATCCAGGTGATGTAGAATCATTTGGAATTCCTGAACTTGGGACATCACTGTTTTACTATCCACCATTTGAAATTTCAGGAATTTCTCAACGATGAATTTCTTTGTATCAGCATCTTGTGCGTTGTACTTCTTCTGCAGCTTCTCCTATAACTCTTTGGCGGTGCCTACGGTGCAATACACCGTGTAGAGTGGGTCTGACAGGCATTTCAAAATATAGTTCTTACATATGAAATCACTAGACTCCATGCATCAAGAACCATCTTCATGCCATTAATGACATGGATACCTTAGCCTCTTTCAATCATTTCAGTAGGCGAAAGGTCCACTTTATCTCCAGCTCGTGAAGGATCTTCTGTTAGGAAATGAGTCATTCCCATAACAGTCAGATAAAAGAGCATCTTCTGCTGCCATATCTTGAAGTTGGAGCCCATGAACTTTTTTGGGCGTTCATGGTGGAATCCAGCGGGTGGAGGAACTGTAACGTTCCCTTGAGCAGCAGTGGGGAAGGCAAAGGGGTTGCCTTGAGTAGTAGCAGCAGCAGAATCAGAAGCGATTTGTTCCCTTCCAGTCATCTTTCTAAGCACTTACAACAGTCTTGTCTTAAAATTGTGGCATACAACAATTGCAGGGAACGGAAAGTAAGTAAATATTACAATTGCTAGAAAGGATAAACTAAAGATTACAACAAAACTGGAAATCAAGAATGAAACAAACTCCTTGTGTGATTTACTGAGTCGAGTGATGTTACTCTGTCTTTAAGACAAGATTTCCCCGTATATATCTTTTTACTTTGTCGGGCAATAGTCTCCCAGGATACAACAACAACTTAACAAATGAGCAAAGGAAACTCAAGTGTTACTCTTGAAGAACTTTGAGTGTAGTAAACTTGCTAGAGATGAAGAAGAAGATGTTAGAAAATTATGTAAATATTTCTAAGTGTAGTTGAACAATTGAGCCAAAAGCCTCAATTTATAGTATAAGGAGATGACCCATCAACTAGCCAACTAATGGCCTCCAATAGCCAATGTAATGACACTTATTGAGGGGTTACATTCAGCCAAATAATGGTTGAATTCATGTGCCAAGTAATGGAGATTCAATGCTCCAAAACCAGCCCAAAGGTCAGAACTTTTCAACTTCCCATCGCAGCATTCTGCCTCCGAAGCGCCGCAGCTCTGTGAATTAGCGTCGCGGTGCTGCCTGGGAGGCGTCGCGGCTCCTACGGTGTTGCACCGCGGCCCTTTACGGCTCTGCGGTGATTTCCGACTCGTTTCATCTTACACTTCGTACACTTCTTCCTTCGTTTACCAACGTGGAGTACTTTGTCATTTGGCCAATAACCGTCCATCATTCTATCAAACGTATTACATACGTACCAATATCTCTTTCACTAATGAAATTTGCGATACTTGGCATTACGTGTGTACGTGTGTGGAAACGGCGTTTCAACGTGCGGGGCCCAATTATTTGAATCATAAATAATGAGATATACTTAATTCAACATTAGTAAATTTCCAACAATGTTTTTCTCTAGTCCACCGTCTTATGTCATACAAAGTATGAATAAAGATGTGTCTGATCAATATGTTAGTACAGTGTCTCCTATAACTTGTTTAAACCTAGCAAGGTTAGGGAATCTTAGTATCATCAACTTTGATGTAATGTTTATCTCGGCTCTGCCGACGTAGTTATTAATAAATAAAATCTATGTTATCCAAAAAAAAGAAAAGAAGATTGATGATCAACACTTAATTAAAAAAATATTTATTTAAATTTCACGTGATAATTTTTTATTGGTTGAAATTAAAATAGTTGACCTGTTTAAAAAGGCCTACCCATATGTATTCATTTTTCGGACTAAGCCGACCAAAACATCAACCCAGCCCGAACAAAAAATCTTAACTTAAAAAGAGACCTCCACTTCCATCTAACTCCATGGAAGCAAAAGTAGTAATCTTGGTGTAATTACCCAACAAATAGACATCTAAAAAATGATATTGTAAAACATTTCACAAAAAAAGAAGATAAAATGCGTGGAACAAATGGCTCTATTATCTTTTGAGCATGTGAGATTTTCACCGCATGAGAAATATGATTGAAATTTGAAGGCCCACAGAGAGAAAAGGAAACAGACAGAGTGACGAACTGACTATAAAGACAATTAAGAGAAGAATTCACTTTGTTTTGAAGATTCTCTTTTATGTCCTTAAATTTATTTATTTTATGACAATTCTCTCTTAGTTGAGATTAGAGATGACAGTGGATCCTGGACCCGGTCCGGATCCGGTGAATTCAGATCCGTTTTATAGGATATGGATCTTCAAAATTTGGACCCGACGGATCCGGATCAGACCCGAATCTGTTTCTGCCGGATCGGATCTGGATCTTGTATTTGAGATCCGTATCCGGTCCAGATCCGATCTGTGGATCCGTTTTTTATTAAATATATTCATAACCTAGAATTTAATTTTATAAGTATTTTCTTAAAATTGATAAGCACATCCTTGCAAGTTTAATTTTCAAAACAAGTTTAATTTATCCCCGCATTAACTCAAAAATAAAAAATAAAGAGGTAACTTCGATAATATAATCAATGTTATATTAGTGAATGACTAACATCTCTATAAACTAGTTAAAATTATATTCACTTCATTTGTGAAGATTTCAAGCACATGCAAGTTCTGCATTGTGGAAATACTAGTTATTATTTTCCACAACTATTGTCATTGTCCAACATTTTCAATTAATAGCTCACAATCAAAACGAGAAAACGAACAAAATATCTCATATGAACATTTCAAAATTGAAACACAGTAAACGGTTAGCTAAGTAAAAATCGTTTGTCAGTTCAAAAAAAAGCAAGGCAAATTTTTTTACATGTGAATCTAGATCCGATCCGTGGACCCGGTGGATCCGATGGATTCAGATTTGGATATGATTTTTATGGACCCGATGGATCTGGATTCGGATCTGGATCCATATATAAAAAACGGAGCTGGATCTGGATCTAGTAGGATCTGATCCAGATCCGATCCGTTGCCATCCCTAATTGAGATGAACTGAAATATTTCTTGTTTTCTGTATCGAAAATTTTAAACAATTCAGATAAAAAAAAAATCTTGTGCAATCAACTTCTTTCTTGTTGAAATACTATTTGAACTGGGATAGAAAATTTAAAAAGCAAATGAACATGTCACAAGCAAGTTAAAAATTAATGGCAGAGTTGGGTGATTGAAGTACAAAGTAGTTGTAGTTGAATCGAAGTTTCTTAATTCGATTGTGAAAAAATATCATTTATGTTCTCTGCTACTTTTATGTAGCTTTTGCTTCCATGAAGCTTTATGGAAGTGGGGTCTCTTTTTCTAGTTAGAGTTCTGTTCAGGTCGGTTTGGTATTTGGGGCGGGTTAGTTCTAAAAGTGGGTACACATAGATGGGTCTTTTTAATGTGTCAGGTGTTTTAATTTTGGCCAATAGGAAATTGCCACGTAAAATTTAAATAAATTTTTTAATTAAGTGTTGATCGTTAATCAAAGGGCAGCACAGTCTGCATTCTCTTCATAAATCCCATCCGTCCAATTCAGATCCAACAACCCTTGATTTATCCTTTTATAAATTTTTCCAAATATATCTTTATATATTATATTTTTCTTTCATATTAGTCAAGAGTCGTCTAATCACTTTAATAAGACGATCATAATTTAATTTCTTGTATAATATATAAGTTCTTTAATATTTTTTCATTCCATTTTTACCTTGTTCGAATTCAGACAAACCCTAGTCCCTCGTATCTCTCAACACCTCGTCAACACCCAAAGCCTTAGAGCGTGTTTCCGACAACTTTTGGCAATATGTTCATCAAAGTTTCGTCAATCCTAGTTAATGTCAACTATTTCGGACAATACAATCAATGCGTGTTGTCTCTTTCTCCCGTGAATCGCTACCAGACTCGAATGGTAAGCCTCTCGCTCTTTTTCTTTCATTTCTCCTCATATCTCAAGGACGAAGATCAATGATCTTCGTCTTCACATCATGTTGTCTCACCGGATCGATTTTATAATATTTCCCACACCGTTTCTAATGTCAAACCCTAATCTATTGGGGTTCTATAAAAGAACTATTTCCTCTATATTCAAACCACATACTCGATATTAGGACGAGATATTTACTCGATCAACTTAGTTAAAAGTAGATCCTGAATTTTGAGTTATCTCGAGCTATTTCAAGTACTAATTTCCAGGCACGTGCATTGCACATGTATCGAATCATGTAATACACGATTTTATAAGATGATAATATCATTAAAAGAAAGTATATTTGTGATAAAGTACACGTTTTGTATGATGACTTATTTATCCAGATTAAGATGATTAGATATCATTCAAACCTACGAGGATGAACAATCAAAATTTATTTAGATATATGTAACTTTGTACTTAGTATTTTGCAATGTACAAAACACGTAACAAAATATATTTCATCTAATACTTCCTTGTAGACGATATTCTTAGTGTATGTTCCCTTTATGTATTTCCCCTCTGCAATCATGACCATCTTGTTATCAATATTGATATTTTTTTAATTACCACTAAGATTGTCTTAGTAGTTTTATTTTATTATAATAAAATATATACAAAAGGAGAAAACAAAAGCAAAAGCAACAAAAGAAAATAAAGACAGCAAACAGAAAAGTTTCCTAATCTCGACGACATAGACCAACTTAACCCTAAAAACTCTCCACCTTTTTGAAATTCTCAACGCTGCTGGAGCTTCATCGGAGAAAAACAAGACCAGAAGAACATGGAAACACCCTAGAGATGAAGTCTGAGCTCTAAACCCATCTAATTTCATAGTAGCAACACCTTCGGAGGTAATATTCAACTTTGGTTGGACTTCCCTTTTATCGCACCTGCTAAACTCTCACCTGGTGTAGTGAAGCCATAACCATGAAACAACAAACTCAACGTAAGATTAATATCAAAACAATCAAAGAACTCATAGATTTGGAATCCATGAAAGGGATCAATTCAAAACAAGGTAAGAACTTTTATCCTTTTGTGACACCCCCCAAAATGAGAGAGATTTAGGTATTTTACCGAGATCTGTAAGATATACTCGATGCTTCCTTAATCTGACATTTGTGACCTTTTCTATTGATGGATTGTTTGCTATAGATTATTGCTAACTCTTTGATAGTACTTAGAAATCTGCTTCTTTCCTATTTCTAAGACTTTGACGGAATGAGTCGTAGCTAATACCACCATCAAAACCCTATTAATAGTTAGGTTACAAAGTTTCTTAAGTACTTCCTTGATAATTGTTGTTCCTTGCTGATATGATCTTGAGGTTTGGTAGTTGTTATTTGTCTAGATTAATAATTTTTCTTCCTGCACTAGGCAAATCAGAAAAATTATTAAATCTTAAAGTACCTACAATATTAAAAGCTAGGTTAGTTAAATAATCAGTCAAAAGTGTTTTCTTCCTAGAATACATGTTGTATTGTCACATTGTTATTCACTTTCGGAACTCTGATTCTATCCACCAATGAGGCAATACACCATGGGGAATCCCATCTTCATTCCAAAAAAGTTCTAAGCATCATAGAGTATATTTCAATTATTACTGGAAGAAACATTTTATTCACACAGAACAACAGACCCTCTATTATTGCTCTAGCCTCTACCATGATAGTCTCATCTAACTCTTTGCATTGAGCATACACCAAATCATTCCTCCAATCTCTCACACAAAACAATAGGAGCTATGGCTAGACCCCTTTGATGCTCAATCAGTGTTACACTTATAGGTTCTTTCAATAGGAAATTTCCACAACACAGTTCTAGTAACTAGAATAGACTTGTTGTCACACCCCAACCTTGGGGGTTGTGGCCGGCACCTGGTGCCCTATTGGCTCTAGCGTACCACATCTAAACCATAGCCTATACAAAATAATCTATATAAAGGATATGTGTCTACAAGCCTCTAAGAGTGCCATAAATGTCATATACACACATGTATATATATGTATATGTATATATATATATATATGGACCGACAAGGCCACCATGGAAGACTATACCACAAAACATAGGTTGACAAGGCCTGTACAAAATAATCTATATAAAGGATATATGTCTACAAGCCTCTAAGAGTGTCATAAATGTCATAAGGTCAGGAAAGGACATCACCATACCCATAACTATTGAAGAGGGTCGTCCACTAGTCTACCTAACCTGCGGGCAAGAAACGCAGCACCCTTGGCAAATGGATGTCATTACGAATGATATGTACTGGTATGTAAGGTATGAATAATCATATGAAGGACAATAACAATAAGCGAGGTATAAGAATCAACCTAAAACTTGAATGCCTCATAGGGAAAACAATGTAAACTCTGAAAAACCTATAAGTGGTCCCATCACCCACCGGTTATAGCTCGGTAGTGGTCATATAATACATACATAAATATATATCCATCACCCAACTAATTATAGCTCGATGGTGTTCATAAAAGTATAACATCGCCCAACCGGTGGTGTTCATCATGTCATAAGTGTGCATACGCCATGTAAGGGCCATCACCCACTGATTATAGTTTGTGGTGTCAATATATATATATATATATATATATATATATATATATACATACATACTTAGTACTCTAGAATCGATAGTTTATATAACTTACTCTTTTTTGTCTTGGAACGACTCTTTCTCTTTGAAATGGAATAATGATTCAATATAGACTTGAAACATCAGCCAATAAAATATCATATAAGAGATAACTTTACAACATGGAAAGTACTCCCTATAAGGGACAATCAAGATTCAATAACATTCAATGGAATCAGTGAATATTTCTAGCTTAATATGAATGGAGTTGTTATGATGGGACGTTTGTTTATGTTTCGTTTCCTTTGGTTCATGCCAAAAGAAGGAAAAGAATGGCCTTAACATACCATTCAAACCTTTGTCCAATAACCAACTAAGCTTAACACATTGCACCTGAATTAACAACAATGACACGACGTTATCGTCATATTACAAGTGATATAACTACCATATTATATTCCGAACAATAACCTTATTCTATAACGAAACATGCAACATCTCCTTTATTTCTCTTACATTCCTCAAGTTTCCAAAGGAAACAATAAACACAATAACTACTCAAAAACCAGTAGCTATACAATTAGCTCTACAATCAACACAAAAATTATGTCGAGCCACAAGCACAATTTTACAAGGAACAACTAACATTTCTCTGTACTTCTCCTTACTTATAACACAACCATTATTTTTAACACATAACAAGTCCATCAATATATGATTTCTAGCCTTAAAACCATCACAAGAACAACAAGTAACAACCGAATATTTCATAACGACATCATACGTTACCTTCTGATTTCAGTCTCATGATATCCCCTTCAAACAACATATCTATGACCTAGATAAGTTTAAATACACCAAAGGAGAAGAGAAATATTACCTCACTACAGCAAGATAACACCCTTATCCAAGTTTACTCCAACTCAGAAGATGGCCAGCCGAAGAACAAGAAGAAAGGAAAGAAACACTCGACTTCTATGGGCTTTTCGAGACTTGATTCACTTTACAATCTGGCAGATCTTGGTCTAGATGATGAAGGAACCTTTACAGATAATTTTGAGGTGTTTTGGGTATGAGGAAAGTTAAACATGATAGTCTAAATGCATCCACCGATCAAATACACTAAAAGAAACTTTCACCGCCTCAAGTAGGTCCCAAGGGGCTGCCTGCGAAGTCTTGCAAAAAGGCGAATATCTCTATACTCCAACGTCGTATACAAGAACGGTTTAACGTGTTGAAAACTAGACTTGTAGAACTTCAATTTGGTGAGTGGTAACCCCGTAACTCCCAGTATATTAGGAGAAAAGCTAGGTGAGATCTGACCCAAATTTCGGTAGAATTATGAATGTAATTTGCGGTAACTTTTGCCGCCTTTTATTTTACAACTTGCTTGAATTCAACACTTAACATATGAATATTATACGATTCAAATTCCTCATAATATGACATTCTTATCATGTTAATAACTCCTAGTCTTACACCAAAAGTACGGGCTATTACAATCCATTTTCCTTCGTCGAATTTCATTGAAAAGTATTTTCTTTGATTTGTTTAACCTCGAAACCTTACGACACATACATAATACTTATTTAAAACATTCCTTAACTTTAATGGGGTATCATAACCTCTCCAAGTTTACTTTAGTTTACTCACGATGAAATCGACGTACAAAATATGTGGTGTAACGTTACGGTCCTTTGTAAGGACAGTGATAGTTTAAAATAAGTGTTGAGGAAGCATCATAAGGTTAAGGAGTCAACAAAGCAAATGGAATAAGTTTTGTTCATATAATACCTTGTGATTTCAGGATATGGTTTGGATCGTTCAACATATGTAAGTAGACTCGAGCCCCGGAGAATTTTAGTAATATCAATTATGTAGGGCCAGAGCCTAGTGTATGAAAGGACGAATTCCCAAAATGATTTAACAGTTAAAAGGTATGACGATGATGGTTAATAAATTTTTGTATGACAAAAGGGGCTATATATTAATGTTATATCACACAATTATGATATTGAGTATGTGAAGGTGTTAAGTCATTAATATTCAAGTAAATAGAGATAAAAAAAATTAATTATATGTGTAATTGATTAAATGGGAAAATTATAGCGTAATACAAAGAATTAATGAAGATTATTGGATAAAAATTATGTGAACAATATTTCTTTCAAGTAATGAGACAATATTGGACTAGTAGCTGTCAAGTGGCAACAATTAGATAAGGGCATGGCATTAAGTGAATTCACGAGTCATAAAGCACATAATGTGCAATAATGACACATGGAAAGTAAGAGCACACTATGTTTGGGTCATATATTTATCCCTATCATCTCATACTTCTAGAAATGTGTAAGGATTTATATGTATATGTTTGGATATATATGTTTGGTTGATTTGGAAGCCGTTGCAAGTTGGAGCAAGTTAGGTTAAGAGTTGTTCTAAGTTGTTTGAGATCGAAGAGGTGCTCGGGCTGAATATATTATTGTATGGGTTAAGTCGAAAAAGGTATGTTAAGGCTACCCCTTTCCTTCTTTTTGGAATGAATCCGATTACGACGAAATGTAAACGAACGTTCCTCCAAAATGACTCTACTCATGTTAAATTAGAAGTGCTAATATTCTTAATTCTATGGAAATGTTTCTTGAATATTGTTTGTCCCTTGTCGGGGGTACTTTTCATGTCATACAAGCTATTTTTTATTTATTGTTTTCTTCTTTATGATAATGAAAGTACGATAGTTTGTTAGCTACATAATGATAGTGGAGGTATAACGACCTTATGTCACTCCGACGAGCTCAGAATGTTCTTTATGATCCTCGTGCATATATATGTATATGTATTATGTATCTTAGATGACAATCACATTATATACGTGATATATATATATATATATATATATATATATATGTATAGCACCACTAATCAATTGGTTATGATGACGATGACGACGATGCCCACAGAGGCATATGGTGTTTTATACGCATTATGTATCTCAACAGTGTTATATACACATATATATTGTATTATTGCATATCATGTTTCTCTGTGGCAAATTCAGAGCTTCACATTGATCCCTATTGTATCTCACTTATGCTCATGTCTCTATTTATGCTTTATCTGCCTTACACACTCAGTACATTATTCGTACTGACATCCATTTGATGGGCACTGCATTTCATGCCCTTAAATTTAGGTAGATATACTGTCGACCGTTCTCTGTAGGCTACTCAACTCAGTGGTGGTGTTGGTTCACTATATTTGTCCTGAGTTGACATTTTGAGTCAGTATAATTTTGTATATATGTTATGGGTATGGCAGGGCTCTGTCCCAACCTTATGACGTTTATGGCACTTTTAGAAGCATGTAGACAGATGTCTTGTGTATAGATATTTTGGTGGCCTTGTCGATATATATATATATATATATATATATATATATATATATATATATATATATATATATATATATATGTGTCTTGTGTATAGTTCCTTGTATTCATTCAGATTATCCCATGGTTGCCTTGTCGGTCCAGACCTTCTGTATGTTCATGTTATGGTTTTAGATGTGGTACGCTAGGGCCAGTAAGGCACTGAGTTCCGGCCACTACCCTCTAAAAATGAGGTGTGACAAACTTGGTACCATAGTAGGTCTATCCTAGGGATTTCTACAAGTCGTGTCTAATAGAGTCTTATTTATGGGTGTGTAGTGCACCAAACTTATAAGTAGGAGGATTTGAGGCATTTAGGATTGTCACCTTTCTTTCTCATTCTAGATCATGCGATAGAGTTGAATCGTAAGAATTAAACTTCTAATCTCCATTGTTCATGATACAATAATACCTACGGCTAGAAAGAAGATAACTAGTAAGAAATTGGATGTGGATGTGAGAGAACTGAGTTATAGGGACCCAATTTTAACTCAAGCTTATAATAAGTCAATGTAAGGTATTCATCAGATCATGTGTGCACTAGATGCACAAGTATGATGTTAGAGCCTTAAAGCGTGCACCTTTATCTCATATGTGCAGGGAAAAGGTCACAACGGCACCAGAAGATAAAGTATGAAATTCAAAAGGGAAAAAGGGTAGGCTATATGAGGCACGAGGTATTCGAGTAGAGAAAATTGTGAGGTAGATAGAGTTTATAGGGAGTAACTCAAGCATTATGATCTCGCTTTCATTAGTGAAGAAAGCATAATTAGTAGCACACATCCCAATTTATGACCTATATACTCCAACAGAAGTAGCCTTAGAAAAGAGTGGGACTTCAGAATCTAGTAAGGGTTAGGTAAGCCTTAGCGTTGAACAATTGCTAGGATTGGATGACTGTTACACCCTGTAGTTTTACATCGAAGCGTGTCATTGATAAAACTAAGTGTTTACATGTAATATCCCTTATTCTTATGATAGATTATGTCACATTTGTATGACTAATTTAAGATGAGTGTGACTTGGAGGAGATACATGATATTGGACAAATAAATAAGATACTTGCTTACCCGTCCTACTTGTTTGAGCTACTTGACATATGTCTTAATTATTAACGAGGATGAGACATGTCTCTAAATGTTATAAGGACCAGTATGCATCATCTAACTAAGCAAGTACATGCATCACCTACTTTCTTATAAAGGAATGAACAATGAGGTACTTGCATCACCAGCTTGCTTCACCACCCCATTTAATGAGTTGCTTGCTTGTCATTTCCTTTATGAGAAAGTGTATATCATACAATACATGTATATATATTTGTGGGCCCCATAATCCATCAAGTAATTACATAACTTGAAGATTGCATCTTTGCTTGCTGATTTCTCTTCACAAAACGTTGGCAGCATCTTGAGAGCATTTTTTAGCTTAGAAAGTTTTTCATGAACTTGTGCAACAACCATCAACACCTTAGAGGATTCATACACAATTTTGGGTAGTATTCTTCTTGTCCAAAAATGTCCAACAACTTAAAAGCTCAATTGTTGGCTTAGAAAAGCTTTTACAAACTTATGCAGCAACTAAAGAAGAGGGTCTCGAATTGCTTTCATGGTGCAACAACGTTTTGTTTCCATTTCAAGAGGAAAGATTTAGTTCTTCTTCAAAGATTAAGAAGGAGCAAAAGTTGTTCTTAGCAAGCTCAAGTTGGAGTAAGGTGGAAACAAGACTTGTTCTTGACATCTAAGGTAAGATATTTTCTCTTCCTCCATGTGTTTGAGATCATCTATGTCACATCTAGTTGATTGAATGAAGAACTTGTAAGATTAATGTTAGAAATCGTAGTTTGAATTTTGTAGATTGTTGGATTGTTTTGTGTGATTCTTAAGCTACCTAGTGGCTGAAAATTGTGAAGAATATAGTGAATATATTGTAATAATATTGTATCTCATTGGGCTGGTTTTGGAGGTTCTTATGATGAATATAAGGATGAATCTTGTTGTATATATGTTTGTTGATGTGCTGGATATGTTGGTATATTGGATATGTGAGAAAAGTGAAATGATTAGAAGTGGTTCTGCCCAAATTATTATAGTTGAGCTCCTAGTTCATTATAGCCTACTTTAGCTCTGTATTAGCTTGGCGATAGTGTTATTGACATTATTATAGATTGAAGTGTTAAAGCGTATATGTCGCATCGATGAGTGAATCGACAAAAGGTATGTAATAGCTATCATTTTCTTCAAAGCATGAATTCCGAGTCATATGTATTGAGATTCCATATTGTGGCCTTATTGGACCTGTATGTATGTTGGTTATACTGCCATACTTATCATGATTATTATGGCCTTGTCGGTCCCAGTTTCTGTATGTTAAAGTGTTGTTCTTTATGGTGGTACGCTTGGTCCAGTACGACACCGTGTGCTGGCCACATCCCCTAGTTTAGGGTGTGACAAACTTGGTATCATAGCAGGTTAGTTCTAGAGAGTCTATAAGTCGTGTCTAGTAGTCTTGTTTATAGGTGTGTTGTGCACCACACTTGTAAACGAGAGACTGCCGAGCCTTTAGGGAAAGTTACTGTTCTTTTATCTCATAGATCGTGCTATAGAGCTGAGTTATAAAGAATTTGAGTCTAATTTGTACTTTATCTCTTTTTAGTCATGCCGGTTACTAGAAAGACTACCGCTAGCCGATGAGCCAATGTAGATAGGGGTGAAGGTACTAGTAATGCCCCGCTTGGCCAGAGTAATAGAGCCAAGGTATAGGGTTAGTCGCATTCCCATGTACCGCCTACACCACTCCCGTTAGAGGAGATATAATGACTCTAGCTCCTTAAGATACAGTGCCACCAGCACTTCAGAATCTATTCCCCCAATTCCCCCAATCGAGTCTACTGAGTAGGGTGTGGTAAGTTCTATGCAATTGTTGACATAAATAGTAGCTTCCCAGCAGTGACAAATAAGGGCATCTACAAGTGTTTATTCATCTTATGGTGCGAAGAGTTCTAGAGTCCGAGAGTTTCTTAGATTGAATCTGCAGTGTTTATCGGTACTGACCCAGATATAGATCGACATGATTTTATTAACCAGATATAGAGGGTATTGAGGCTCATGCATGCTTCAGATACTGAGGTGGTATTTAGTAGAGCTAACATGTTTTAGGCTACGAGATGTGTCTATCGTATGTTATGAGGCTTGGGAGCGGTCCAGAGGTTTAGATGCACCTCCAACTGTATGAGAGGAATTTGCAGATTCCTTCTTTGATCATTACTTTCCACCAGTGGTACGAGAGGATACGGTAGAGCGGTTCTTGAACCTTAAGCAAAAGGGAGTGAGTGTGCGGGACTACAACCTACAGTTTGATTTAATGGATAGGTATGCTTCGACTATTATGGACACAATGAGGGCTCGAGTTCACTAGTTTACAGCAGGTTTTGACCCATACTTGATTAGAGAATGTACGACAGCTTACTTAATAGGAATATGGATATTTCTGAGATGCAGGCATATGCTCAAAATGTCGAGGATCGTAAGCGCCAGTTTTGATCTGACAGAAATGCAGAGAGAGAGTTGAGTAAGAGGGCTAGATCTGTCGGGTCTTTTAGATAGGCATCTAGTAGTTCCAGGCAGTGATTCCCTAGGCATCTACCTAGATCTACTAACAGTGCTCCACCTTAGTTTCAGGGACCCATATATGATAGATATTCACAGTCTAGACCATGTTAGAGTTCTAGGGCTTCTGGTTTTCATGTTCATGAGGGTTTGATTAAGATGATATCCCCGTTACCGCTTTGTGTTCAGTGTGGTAGGACATATATGGGACCATGTCATCATGGTTCGGATACGTATTATTGGTGTGGGCATCCTGGAGATATTATGTGATTCTGCTCGAACAGAGCAATGAGTAGTATAGCTTAGCCGACTGGGTCGACAACAACTTCCTCATCAAGTGTACATCAGTTAGGTAGTGAACCACAGACCCCAACAGGTAGAGGCAGAGGAAAAAGGGGATTATCTAGTTCATGCGGTGGTCAGAACCGCATATATGCTCTATTAGGTCGACAAGACTTAGAGTCGTCTCCAGATGTTGTCACAGGTATACTATTTGTCTTCATTTATGATGTCTCTACATTAATAGATCCTGGCTCCACATTGTATTTTGTTACGCCCTTTGTTACTGGCAAGTTTGGAATAGAGCCAGAGTTATTATCTAAGCCAAGTGGCTACACCGATTGGCAATATGATTGTGGCTTTACGAGTTTATCTAGATTATACGGTGACAATTTGTAATTGTCATACTTCAGATGATATAGCAGCGTTACCAATGGTTGATGTTATTATGGGTATGGATTGGTTGGCTTCATATCGTGCTAATATCAATTATCGAACAAAGACTGTCAAGTTCTGCTTTCTAGGTGAATCAACCCAAGAAAAGAAGGGTAATTTGGCATCGCCAAAGGGTAGGTTTATTTCCTGTCTTAAGGAGCTAAAGATGATTTTCAAGGGCTATATATATCCCCTAATACGAGTCTGAGATGTGGAGGTAGAGCCTCGATCCTTTAGTCTGCTTTTGTTGTGAATGAGTTTCCAGATGAACTTTCGGTTATTCCTCTAGAGAGAGAGATTGAGTTGACTATTGATGTACTTTCAGATACTTAGCATGTATCCATCCCTCCTTATAGAATAACTCCTGCTGAATTAAGTTAGTTGAAAGAGCAACTGCTAAATCTTTTGGAAAAAGCTTTATCAAGCCTAGTACTTCACCATGAGGCGTATGGTGTTGTTTTTTCGGAAGAAAGACAGTTCTATGAGAATGTGCATTGACTATCGGCAACTGAATAAAGTTACTATCAAGAATAAATATCCACTTCTGAGGATCGATGATCTATTTGATCAGTTACAGGGTGCTAAGTACTTTTCGAAGATTGATTTGAGGTTTGGGTATCACCAGTTGAGACTAAAGGAGAAATATATACCCAAGACAGCTTTTAGGACCAAATATAGTCACTTCGAGTTTCTTGTGATGTCTTTTGGCCTTACTAATGCACTAAGTGCCTTCATGGACTTAATGAATCGGGTCTTCAAGCCGGTCTTGGATGACTTTGTGATTGTATTCATGATGATATTCTGATTTATTCATATATGGAGGCAGATCATACATATCATTTGCGAGCGGTTTTATAAACACTCCAAGTTCATAAGTTGTATGCCAAGTTCTCTAAATATGAGTTCTGGTTGAGCTCAGTTGCTTTTCTAGGCCATATAGTTTCTTCAAAAGGCATTAAAGTGGATAGTCAGAAGATTGATATTGTAAAGAATTGGCCGAGGCCCATGACTCCTACTAAGGTACGTAGTTTCTTAGGCTTGGTAGGTTATTACCAAAGGTTTATGGAAGGCTTTTCTTCTATCTCGGCACCTCTGACAAAGCTTACACACAAGGGGCCATGTTTCGGTGGTCAGATACGTGTGAATGAAGTTTCTAAGAGTTAAAGAATAGATTGACATCCGCATGGTCTTGGCACTTCCAGAAGGTATCGAGGGGTATGTTTTTAGTGTTATGCCTCCAGAGTTGGCCTAGGATATGTTATGATATAATACAATAAGGTTATTGTATATGCTTCGAGACAGTTGAGGAAACACGAGCTGAACTACATGACTCATGATCTTGAGTTAGCTGTTGTGGTATTTTCCTTGAATATATGGTACCATTACCTATATGGGGTTCATGTTGATCTATTTACCGATCATAAGAGCTTGCAGCATATATTTCAGCAGTAGGAGTTAAACCTGAGACAACGAAGATGGCTTGGGCTGTGGAAGGATTATAATGTTGATATTCTATGTCATCTCGGCAAAGCTAATGTTGTAGCTGATGCCTTGAGTGGTAAGTCCTTGGGTATCCTGAGCCATGTTGAACCTGACAAGTTGGAGATGACCAGAGATTTATGTCGATTAGCCTGCTTAAATGTATGCTTACTTGATACATGTGATGGAAGTGTTGTGTTCTAGGATATCGTAGAATCATCCCTGATAGCAAAAGTGAAAGCAAGACAATTGATGATCCTGAGTTAGTTAGAATGAAGGAAGGACTTCATCTGCAAAAGAAGCCATTATTAGAGATTACAGAAGATGAGATTCTTATATATCAAGACCGGTTATGTGTACCTAATATTGGAGGGATTCGAGAGTGGGTTATGGCAGAGATCCACCAGTCCATGTATTCTATTCATCTTGGTTTGACTAATATATATCATGATCTTCAACAAGTCTACTGGTGGAACGACATGAAGAGAAATATTGTAGAGTTTGTAGCCTAGTGTCCAAATTGCTAACAAGTTAAAGATTGAACATCAGAAGCCTTGGGGCTTAATTCAAAACATAGAGATTCCGACGTGGAAATGGGAGATAATTAATATGGATTTCATTATGGGGTTGCCTCATTCCTATCAGAAGTTCGACTGTATTTGGGTCATTAGTGACTGGCTCACAAAGTTGACACATTTTCTACCTATTAGAACTACTTATTCGACTAAAGATTATGCCAAAGTGTACATTAAGGAGATAGTCTTACTTCACGGGGTTCCAACTTCTATCATATATGATAGAGGTACCCAGTTCACAACTAACTTTTAGAAGTCCTTTCAGAGAGGTTTGGGCACTCAGGTGAGCTTGTGTATTGGACTTCAAAGGTAGTTGGGACGATCACTTTCCACTTATTGAGTTTGCTGCTAATAATAGTTATCGTTCCAGCATTAAAATGGATTTGTATGAAGCCTTGTATTATCGGAAGTGTAAATCTCCAATTGGCTGGTTCAAAGTGGGAAAATTGAGTTATTAGGCCCCGATTTGGTGCAGCAAGTGGTAGAGTAAGTGAAACTGATCCAGGATTGATTATTGACTGCCTATAGTCGGTATAAGTCTTATTCAGATGTTCGGCGCTGATATTTAGAGTGTGCCATTAATGATTGTGTATTTTTAAAGGTATGACACATGAAGGGCGTAATGAGATTCGGCAAGAAGGGCAAGCTTAACCTTAGATACGTCGGGCAATATAAGATTGTTTCAAGAATTGGCCAAGTGGCCTATGAGCTTGAGTTACCTCCCGAGTTATAGGTAGTCCATATAGTTTTTCATGTATCATTGTTTCGGAAATACATACGAGATCCCTCTCATATATCACCAGTTGGGGATGTTCAGATTACGGAGGATCTGTCTTATGTAGAGATTCCAGTTTCAATTCTAGATTGTCAAGTCCAGAAGTTGCAGTCTAAAAAGATAGCCTCCGTTAAGGTACTGTAGAGGAATAACAACGTGGAAGATATGACATGGGAGGTTGATGAAGACATGAAGACTAGATATCCTCATCTATTCCAGATCAAAGGTTTATATTGATACTCGTGCGATATGATTTCCTTATCCTTACCCTATAGTGGTGAACTTATTTTAAGTACCTTATTTAGGTAATGATTCTAGCAAGAATCTGGTGGATGCAGCCCAGTCTACAAGTCGAGACACTTGAGGTGAGTTATGGCTTACTATGTAGCTCTTTTAATTGTAAGAGGTCGTGGGGGGATGGTGTGATGAGATATATCGTATCTTATGGCTTTGTGAGGCTATTGTCGTGTTTTCAGGTTGCGTGGCAGGTTTTGGATAATTCTATTTAAAGTGGAAACTCTGCCAAATTGTTTTTTAAATCCCAAGAGTTAGAATCCTCAGATATGTCACCCCAACATTTAAGGATTAATGTTCTTAAAGGGGAAGGATGTTACACCCCTTTGTTTTACGTTGAATAGTGTCATTGATCTAACTAAGTGTTTACATGTAATATCCCGTATTCTTATGATAGATTACATCATATTTGTACAACTAAGTTAATGTGAGTGTGACTTGGAGGAGAAATGAGATATTGGACAAATAAATGAGCTACTTGCTTACCCCTCCTACTTTTTTGAGCTACTTGACACATGTCTTAATTATTATCGAGGATGACAAACATGTCTAAATGTTATAAGGACTAATATGCATCATCTAACTAAGCAAGTAGGTGCTTATAAAGGAATGGACATTCAGGTGGTTGTTTTACCAGCTTGCTTCACCACCCCATTTAATGAGCTGCTTGCTTGTCATTCCATTGATGAGCAAGTGTATGAGTTATACAATACATGTATATCTATTTGTGTGCCCCACAATCTATAAATTAATTGCATAACTTGAAGATTTCATTTTTGCTTGCTGATTTCTCTTCACAAAATGTTGACAGCATCTTGTGAGAATCTTTTAGCTTAGAAATTTTTTCATGAACTTGTTCAACAACCATCAACACCTTAGAGGATTCATACACAATTTTGGGTAGTAATCTTCTTGTCCAAAAACGTCCAACAACTTAAAAAGCTCTTACAAACTTGTGCAATAACTAAAGAAGAGGGTCTCATATTGCTTTCATGGTGCAATAACGTTTTGTTTCCATTTCAAAAGGAAAGATTTAGTTCTTCTTCAAAGATTTAGAAGGAGCAAGAGTTGTTCTTAGCAAGCTCAAGTTGGAGTAAGCTGGAAATAAGACTTGTTCTTGACATACAGGCGCACCTAGGAATTATACTGTCAAGTATTATATTTCTTGAGTGTTCACAAAATTCAGGGGAGTAGGTACTCAAATCTTTAAGTGTAGGGTAAGTATTCACTTCCGTATAACTCCTATATTCATTGAAGAAGAAACATCAAATAACCAATGATAAGCTCGATTGAGGAGGGGAGAAATTAGAAGCGAAAAAACGTCTCGCTAGAGTTCTCCAAAATAAGATAAGGTGGTGAGGTTATCCAGAGATTGGTATAATGAGTGAAGAATTAGTAAGATATAGGAGAAATGATTAAATGGTGTAGGCTAAGTATGGCAATGCGAAAAGATTTGTGATCAAGTAGAAGAAAAGGCAAGAGGTAACAAGTTTTGAGATTATAAAGTGGTCTAAGTGTTGACACCTAATTTTCGGCCTCCAATAATATTATTTAATTATTCAGAGTTCCCGACTTACAAACGGAGTAATTTTTTTTTTTCAAAGTGAAAAAGATTTTAAAAAATTATTCTGAAAATATTTTTTCATTTCACTTGACAAAATATCGCCCAGTTTATTTATTGTATATCATATCCTATTTTCACATTATTTTGATTATAAATTGCAATTCTTGAATTTTAAATCATAATGGCGAAATTATTTGTCCTAAAGTCATCAATTTAAAATAATCAATATTTATTCTATCAAAATTCGGGAAGTTATTTAATTAAATAGGATAACTAAATTACATCTCAAATTTAAATCACGTTTTGTTTAATTAAAAAATATTTTGCTTAATTTTGAGATTTTTATTTCTGAATTATATCAAATTTGGCCTCAAGTTGAAGCTATTGATTTAATTCGGTTATATTTGATATGTTCTGGCAATTTGTTAGTTTAAAACATGGCCACGTTTGAAAAATGTAGCAATTGCTTTGATCTTTTTTAAATGACCAAATTGGGGCCTCTTATTCCTTTTAAATAGGGTGGCCGATTCCAGGCACAACGCCCAAAACCTGACCCAATGCCCCTATGCGTAAAAATAATGATGCCCACCCATCTTTTCTCTTTTTCCCTTCACGATTGAACCCTAACTGAAGGCTTTGTCATCTTCGTTTGCCAGAAATGGCGACTCGCTGTAGTGGATCATCGTCTGCTGCAGCGATCCCAATCTACTGGGGCGTACTGAGGCTCTCCCCAGCGAATACACCAGAAACTAGAAGATTTCAGCCTCACACAATTTCGATCCGAAATCCGACAATCACCCGAGACCTCCTAGACACAAACTAGATATGTACACATACGTAAAAGCATGTTACAGACTCACTCGCAATCTCATAATTTCTATCAGAGGTCTAATTCTTTGGGTCAACCCCCAACGACCTAAAACCAACTTTCCAACCAATAGATGGAATCACTCCTAAGGGCCTCAGGAATTGAACCAACTATTCCACCAAGTCATAAACGACCATACAGACCTTATGGAATTGACGAAATTTTGAAAAAGATTTGTTTACCAAAAAGTCAATTATAGATCAAACGGTCTCACTTAAAGGATTCTAATTCTTTCAATTCTCACTAGGATCGATCGATAACTTCGAGAATTGGGTCAACATGGGTAAAATAGTCAAAACACATGTAATGGCCAAACGGGTCATTACAGTCCGACCATATTTTTCAAAAATTGTACAAAAACGAGATGTACTTTTCAATTTGTCAGCTAAAAAACTAGACCAATCAAATTTCACTGCTCAGGAAAAGACTATCCATGAACAATGAAGGAGCCGTTTTTGACACCTAGTTTTTACCCTCTAATAATTTTATTTAATTATTCAGAGTTTCTGAGTCACAGACGGAATAAAATATACCTTTTTCAAAGTGAAAAAGATTTTACAAAATTATTTTAGAAATATTTTGTCATTTTATTTACAAAATATTTCCTAGTTTATATATTGTATATCATATCCTATTTTCACATTATTTTTATCATAATTGCAATTCTGGAATTTTTAAATCATAATTGTGAAATTATTTATCCTAAAACCATCAATTTAAAGTAATCAATATTTATTCAGTCAAAATTTAGGAAATTAGTTAATTAAATAGGATAACTAAATTACATCTCAATTTTAAATCACGTTTTGTTTAATTAAAATAGTTTTTGCTTAATATTGTGATTTTTATTTCTGAATTATATCAAATTTGGGCTCAAATTGAAGCTATTGATTTAATTCGGTTATATTTGATATGTTCTGGAAATTTGTTAGTTTAAAACATGGCCACATTTGAAAAATGTAGCAGTTGCTTTGATCTTTTTTAAATGACCAAATTGGGACCTCTTATTCCTTTTAAATAGGGTGGCCGAGTCTAGGCACAACGCCCAAAACCCGACCCAAGCCCACCTCTCTTTTCTCTTTTTTCCTTCGCGATTGAACCCTAACTGAAGGCTTTGTCATCTTGGTTTGCCAGAAATGGCGACTACTCAGTGTACGTTTACTTTACACCAGACTTGCTCATCCATTTTGGGCCCTTATCTCACCAGTACGCCACTGTAACCCCCACCCCTCACGAGGTTAGTTTACCCCTCTCCATGCCTCTGCACGATTTTTAATTACTCTTGTCTCATACGATTTTGAATTCTAGCTTGTGATTGGTCGAGAACTCTTTGGGAGGGATTTTTCCCTTTCATTTTTGTTCTCCCACACCAATTTCAACCTTGATTTCTAGGGTTTTGGGGTTCTATAAATTGAACCCCACCCTCTCACTGTTACGGGTCAGCGATTTGAGTATTAAGCTTGTATTATTCACGAGATTAACCTAATCATCTAATTTTAGGGATTTACTTTGACTGATTTGGGTTCCAAGACTTTTGGTGGAACCCTAAGTGTCGATTTAAGTATGATAGTTCTAAAAACATACCTTTTCTGTGTGTGTGAGCGAAATCAAGTGGAGGAGTGGAGCATTAAAGCCTCAAACTCGATTTGGCTTCCACTACAAGAGGTAATCCTCAATCCTTTTAATTTTCTAGTTTAATTTCATTAATTTTAGATTAATTCAAGACATTGTGATGTATTATCTGTTATCTTAAGTGATTAGGGGTTATGAGCTTTTCTAGACTTGATAGTTATCTGAAAAACATATAATAGCTCATAATAGTCATGTTTGTCTAAGTTCAGATAGATGTCGTGTTTGTTGTTTAACCTAGACTGATTCAAGCTCAAACAAATAACTAAATGTGATACTGTGTTGGCCTAATCTATTTGATTAAGTGAAAAAATGATCATATTTAGTCTTAAAAAACCATCACTGCTATCCTATGAACACCTTATGCTATATAAGTATTGACCTAATGAATGTTGATGTGCTAGTTGTTGTAGTTAAGTGGCAGCTTTAGGTTGATATAGTATAGGATAGTTGAAATTGACTTGTCAAGCTTCAAATATGAGACTGTTAAGTTCCGAATAGCCTATGTAAGATCTATTTATATAGCTTAAGATAAAACCTAACTAAGAAAGGTGGTTTGTGACATGATTCTGAAATGATATGCTATTTTGAACTTGTATGCTTGGTTGTGGGATCTGTTTTAATTCAGAAATGGGGGATGTTTCTATTTGGTATAGTTTAGTATATGCAAGCATCTTAAGTATTTCAAGAATCTTTTGCTTTGTGTCCTTTTGTTGAGTTTCTGGGGAGTTCCAGGGGCTTGGGATTGATACTTGTTGGTTTTGTGGTTCCAAGGTCTGAAGAGTTCATCATATATCCATATATGTGCACCACTTGCCTCTTTCTGAGTATGTATTAACCAAAGAAATGCATAGCTAAGGCTGGTAATCTGCCCCTTTTTTGAATCTGTGTGTTTGTCTTTGCTGTGTTTTAAGAAGTATGCTTAAGTAGCTTGAACCTAAAAAGAATAATGGTATATCAGCTTGTGGGGATGGATAGATGACTGTTGTAGCCTCCCTATGTCATATCTTGTATTGAGTAGACTTTTGTAGATTCTTATGTGGCCCTTCCTAGATGCTATGTCTTGTCTCTGTTCCACATCCGCATTTATGTACTACACACCATTACTGTGAACCAACCTAAGAACTATCTTAACTGGATACTACAACTTGTTTCCTGTCCTGCAGTCTGTTGTTAATTGGATTTAGGCTTATAGGTTATCTGATCATCACAGGGTTGCATGCTTCAAATGTTGTGTGTAAATCATGAGTTGAACTTTAAGGCACCATTCTGACAATTTGCTGAAGCTCTCAAAGAGATTAGAGGTGGTTTTATGACTTGATTGTAGAAGACACGTTGGTAGGATAGCTTAGGATTAGCTTGTTGTCAAAATATGTGATTGAAATAAGTTATTTTTCATGTGAGCACTGTGTGAATGAGACACGTCTTTCCATAACCAATTTGTCCTTGTATGTTCTAACTGATACACACAGCATGAATGTAATTAAGAATGTCAACTAGTGTCATAACATAATTGTCTAGGTTTGCTATATACATAGGCTGAGTCTGCAATTGTCAATTGGTGAATAGATTAGGATTCACTATCTTTGAAAAAAATGACAGGAAGAAGGGAGTATAAAGAACTTGTTTATGCCATGATTTCTGACTGCAACTGCTCTTTCCTTTCCTAAAAAGATATGTTATTATTATGTGATATATGTGGGGTTATACTGACTTTATACCAGTATATCTAATATACTGAGTATATTAGTCTAGTATACCTCTATGAATAAATAATATTCAAGTTGGGCTTGGTATTATGCCTTAAGGGTTTAATTTTCGTCCTGACCATTTGATACCTGTATATGAGCCTAGCCCATTTCATCTGTACCTCATTTTTACCGTTATCAAATGATTTTCTCTGGCCAGGCCACTTGCATCATATTTTGTTAGACGAATTCATTACATGTTTAAGTTGGGCTTAGCCTATTTACTTGTCTTTCTTCATGTCACCAAAGGTTAGTTTGGGATGTGTCGTCTTCAGTATTATAATTTGGGCCTTAGTTTATTATTGGACTATCTTTGTGTGTGATTTAATTTTGTATGTGATAAGGACAGATACTTTCTAACTGGTATTTTTGTTTTCCCCTCTTCTGTTTTCCACTATCGCATATGACGAGATGGGCCCCTTGGGCCTGTCATCTTCTCCAACTAGTTGGGCCAAGGCCCAGCTAATTCCTTTGATCAAGTCTGTATGAATGAAGGTCCACCTATGAGTGAAAATAGTTAACTGGTGGGCTTAGGTAGGCCCACCAGCCTAAAATATACTCTTTTAATTTTTATATTTGTACTATATGTATTATAATTGTATAAAACATACTTTGCATATATTATTGGAATCACTTATGGTTGTACCCTAGGATAGGCAAATGATATGTGCATCATTTAGTAAGAATCGCCACAAATGAATTTGAAATGTTAGTTAACTTTTAGAACAAAGTGATTTTTGAACTTAATCAAAACTGTTTTGGTTTTGACTGAGCGGACTGAAATGGATTAATTGGACTATCTCTTTGAAAAACCAAACTTTGATTTAACAGAAGTGCTGATTTTGAAAACCAAAATGTTAAACAAATTCCGGACTGCTGAAACTGATTTTTTGATCCAAGTTTAAACCGTAATTGACATTTTAAAAGCTGATTTTATTGGTTGAATCCAACTTAAATGATTTTAAAGAAAAGAACTAAACTCTTTCATAGACTTGAATTAAGATATGGACTTTGGTAAATTGTGCAAAGGGGGACAGCCATGCCAATCCAAGCACTGGAAAAGTGTGCCCAGCAGGGAAATAGAGAAGTTCGACCTACCCACCTACACGAGGGGGATCCCTCTATACGTTACGTCTACTTATTTATTTATGACTTCAAAATAGACGTGACTAATGCAATAAGTAGACAAATAGCGCCCCGGTCTTCATTAGCAATTTATGGCATGAGCTCTTTCGTTTACAAGGGACACAATTTCACATGAGTACTGCTTTACACTCTTTTCCCGGGTGGGGCTTTATGGGATGACCTTTGAGAATATAGCATGAAAAAAAAGTGAAACCTATTTTCTTTGAACACTCCTTTCAATTTCAAAAATATTTTGAAAGTGTGTAAAGTAATATTGGAAATTTTATTGGACTAATTGTAGAGTTCTAGTCAAGTTAATTCTTGAGAATTCTTATTCTGAAAATAAATTGACTAAATTACCCTTAAGCAAACCATTTTTAGGTGGAATTAAACTTTTTTATTTTCAAAAAGTCTTTTGAGTTTTGAAATGAAAAGAGTGGCATGAATTTTGCAGGAATCTAAACACCTTTAAAGCAATTTATGGAATTTAAACATGCTATAGAACTCAAAGGTCAATCGTATTCTATGGATCCTTAATATCGGGGTATCTAACACCTTCTCTGGGGATCACCAGAACCTTTACCTCGACTCTGGTTTTGAAAGGACTTTTCATTGTTTTGAATAAATCCTCTCAACTTGATTTTTCTAATTTACTTATAAATTAGGTGGCAGCTCTAAAAATAATTATTCGAAGTAGAGCATCAACAACCTCTTAATAACATTTATGCCTCCTCGTAAAGTGAACCGTAACAATAAGTCACAAGACTATGTCTTCAATATGAAAGGAAAATTGGCCCCTCAAATAAAAGTTATCAGCTGACCAATTTAGCTCCTTGGCTTAGGAGGAACCAGTATTGGTAAAGTTAAACAGAATGTGAATTGGAACCTCGAGAGACTTTTGTAATAGTGGGCATTGTGAATTTTTCAAGTGAGCGATTAGGCAGTGAAAAGGTGTATGACAAAGAGCGACTTTGAGAGTCATTAAAAGATGATCACCCTAAAACAAGTATTATGAGTAGAAGTTAAAGTTCATCGAGATCGAAAACTAAAGAAAGATAGAATAATACAAAGAAAGATACCAATTGGCACCTAAAGCTCTATAATAGTCAAAACCTCCAACTGAGCATACAATCTAGAATCAATTCTCTTAGGATGACTTCAAGGAAACTAATGTCCCAATCAACCAATCCTTTCAAAAAAACCAAGCACAATTAAAAGATTCAACAAGCTCACAACTATCAAAGAGTATTCTAAACATCAATATTCAAAATAGTCTACCCCTCATGAAAATAACAAGTCTAGTATTTATACTAGTTAGGATAGGAAGACTAAACTAGTTATTATAAAAACACCGTTAATAAAATAAGAGCCTTCTGAAGTATTCCCTTAGAGATGATGGCTTGCATTTATAGAATGACCTCTTTGCATGCATAACTATCTTCTTCACTAATTCGGCCCCTTCAATACTCATCTGTTACACCCCATACTTTTGTACGCAAGCAAGAGCGCATTTAGTTAACTTCAGTTTTAGCAATTTAAGAAGGTGTATGGAAGGTTAGAAGTCATTTGGGTTAAAGAAAACCTTCCCCGATGAAGCTCGATGAAGTCAGTACGGTACGGTAAGCATTTCGCATCATGAAAATCATTCCGCCTCATGGATTTTGGCCATAGATTAGGCCACCCTCTCATCACCTCACTGTCACCATCTGCAATGGGAAATGCGGACGCATATGAGAGACGGTGAAGATTGGCTATTTAAGTTAAGTTCAAGGAAAGCTTTGGGCTATGTCATTTTTTGACCTAGATAGTTGATAAACACTCTCCAAATTTTCCTCCCTCGTTGAAGAACAACTCCATGTGTTCTTGAGGTGATTTCTTCCGTAGAATATCTATAACACCTAAAAATCCTCTCTAGTTGGCTAAGTAAAGTTTAAAAGTTCTCTTGAGCTTGGAGGAGAGCTTGTTGTGGAGGGCATCTTGGATGTTTGAGGTCATATTTTACTCATATATGCTCTCCAGTTCCTCCTAGCTTAGCTTGTTCAATTGGTAAGGATAACTTGTAAGATTAAGCTACACCCCATGAAAGAGTTGTTGTGATTATTGGATTATTTGGGTAGTTCTTGAGGTGTTTATGGCTTGAAGTGGTAAGGGTTTATAGCTGAGAACTTGGTGGTATTGTAATAGATGAAGTGGAGTTGATGGTATCTTGGTTGCCATGAGAACAAAGCATGAGAATTATTCACTCCAAGTGTTCGATAAAATGTCGTAGTGAGTCGATTCTTAGACTATTTTTCCGATTATGATTCACATTAACTATGTCGTATAGATCACCACCCGTAGTGTGGACTTGAACTCGTGAGACCATCGTAGCTAAGGTGATTGAGGTATGTAAGACTAACCCTTCTTTCTAAAGCATGAATTCCAAAACGTATATCGACTTTTAAATGAAGTATCAAAAGGAGTATTCTAAATCCATGTTTATCTGTCCCTTGTCAAGAGTACTTTTTCGTCTTAAGATCATATCTTGTATGTCTTGGTTAGAGTTTCTTGAGTTTCATATCCCTCCCAAACGGAGTGTATCGAGAGAAAGTTAGCCATCCAATCAACCATGTTTTGCCCCAAAGTAAAGAAAGAGAATTATAAGTTACAAAGGGCCAGAAGTGCTATTACTACTACAATATATTATGAACACCACCGATCGTATATCAGTTGGACAATTATATATGTATATAAATACCCCGGGCTATGACCGGAGGGCGTAATATATATATATATATATATATATATATATATATATATATATATATATATATATATATATATGTATGAACACCCCGGGCTATAACCAGAGGGCAACATCCTATTTAAATACCTCAGGCTATAACCTGAGGATATATTGTATAATACAATATATATATATATAATAGTCCAGAGCAGTTTTTGAGTTTATTTGTTTGCCTTGAGTGGCATATAGGTTATCAGTTTGCTTTTTATCCCCTATTTTACACCTTATACTTTCATCTTATTATTCATGCCTTACATACTTGTACATTTCATTCCTACTAACGCCCCTTTGTCGGAGGCGCTGCAATTCATGTTGTAGGTTCAGGTAGAGGCACATATAGACCTCCCCAGTAGGAGCTGGTTCAGTTCAGCTGTTGATTGGTAAGCTTCGCTTGTTTTGAGGCTATCGAGTCAGAAGTCATAAGTTAAGACATGGTATGTAAATTTAAATGTCTTGTGCGGCATTGCCAGCCTGGATGTTGGTCAATTGATCTGTAAAATGACCTTGTCGTTTGATCCGTTGAGCCAGAGCCCTTCCACACTGGACTCCCAAATCACTATGGCCGACTTTCGTCTCTGTTTGACCAATCGACTTCTTAGTTAATATATTCCTACTCGGACTCGCCGTACTTCCTTTGACTACTCCTGAGATATAGTGGAAAGATTTTGAGCTGATTGACTACTACATCTAGGGACGGGACTGTTCCCGAAAGAGAGGTCTTTCTTTATGGTTATGAAATCGCTTTGATTGAAAAGTGACGAAAGGGATGAGCGGAAGAGGGGGTCTACTGGACGCGACAACTGGAGTAAGAAGGGTCTTATATATATATATATATATATATATATATATATTTGGGTTGTTTACACTTCTTGTCGAGATGTCTAGATTCTGTCCCATGTTTACAGATGGTGGCCTTATCGGTCGACGTTTCTGTAAGTTTAGATGTTATGTTTCAGAGTGGTATACTCGGGCCATTAAGGCATCGGGTGCCGGCCACACTTCCCCCAGGGTGGGGTGTGACAAACTTGGTTTTAGAGCAGGGCAGTCCTAGGAAGTCTACAAGTCGTGTCTAATAGAATATTATTTATAGGGGTGTTGTGCACCACACATATAAATGAGAATCTACTAGGCATTTGGGGATGGTTTCTATTCTTTCATATCATAGATCGTTCAGTAGAGATGAGTTGTAAGAATTCGAATCTAACTCATGCTTTATATAGTTCCAGTAATGTCGGATACTAGAAAGAATTCGACTAGTTCGTACTCGTGGCATGTAAATGAAAGACCCCCCACCAAGTTATTGATACGCCAGAGGTGCAAGTGTTATACTAAAGTTTTAGATTATAAGCATCTGTTTGACTCATTACGAAGGAGACAATGAAAGCCTAGCAGGGTGAAGTGCTGGTTTTAAAATGCCACAGAAGTAAAGTGAAGGAGGTATAGAGTACCTGGATACAAGAGGTTTTAAGGAGATTGATATTCAGATAGAATGATGTAAGTATTGTTATCACGCCCTCCATAGTGGTAGAACCACAATGAAAGTACCTATTCCACCCTCTGACTTACTGACTTCAATAAATGTGGTTTTAGAAATAAGTGAGATCTCGGGATCTAGTAAAGGTTAGAACAATCCTTAGTATGGCTAGTACTGGAGAATAGTACAATTATGTTAAAGGCCCTCCTCTTGGGAAAATGTTTACATGACGTACCAAGAAATTGTTAGTCGAACATGACCTTTAAAGAACCTTGAAGCTACAGGGGCTAAGTATTGAACTCTCTATGTGCGAGGTAAATGTTTCCTTTAGAGGGGCTCCTGTCCAAAGTAAGTGGAAATAGTAAGTGCCTAGGAGATAAGGCCGATTAAAGAAGGAGTAGTTAAAAGTGATAAAATGTTTTGTTACAAGTATCTAGATGAAGGGGATAAAGTAGGGTAATGCGACAAGTTCGTAACCAAGTAAACCAAAAAACAAGAAGAAGTAAATGCTGAGTTGTGAAGATGAATGTGTTACAAGACCTAGTATCTACCAGGAGATTGAAACAGCCAAATGTCAACAAAATATACTGATATTATATTTAGCTCCCTGAATTAGAAAGTATCGATATTTAAAGGTTTCCTCAGTTAAACGGAATAAATGTCGGAGACTTGGAAGATTGTTATAATAAAAGGTATTAAGAAGTTGCAAGGTAAGCAATCACGCATCAAGAGAATAAACTACAAAAAAGGTGATTCTTAAAGGTTATTAAGAAGGAAGACCTTAAGACAAATGTCTTGATGAGAAGATAAAAAGTCTAATGAGACTCAGCATGTCATCTAAGAACATGTGACATTCTATCAGTATAAAAGATTTAGTAGTCCCTAATAAGAAGGAATTGTTTGTAAGCAAGTTGTAAGTTATTAGTAGATCGCATAATTACAAAAAGGTGGTGAGACAACAATATGACTTTTCAAGAAGGAAATTTCTGAGCGCAGAGCGTGGTCCTCCTCCTATAGGGGAGATAGTACAATAAAAAGTTGATACAAAACTTACATAATGGTTTAGTAAGTAGATGAGAAGGTAACAATGAAGAGTTCCAAGATGAATAAGATTGTTTTGTTCAGATTTTGCAATGCGTTATGACTATAGAATAAAAAGTAGGTATCAACATTAAGAAAAGAATAGTAGTAACCTCCTGGTTAAAGGATTTAAGAGATGGCAAGAGCCGTCAGACACGTGGCGCTCAAAAAGGGAAGCATGAAGAGTAATCAAAGACATTTGTAGGCCTAGGAGGAGTTATTCAGAAATAATGAATAAAAGGGGTAAGTCAAATTACATTGAGAGATGACATATGTAAATCCTAGAAAAAGGCCAGTCCAGAGGACGAACGAGCTATCAGTCGATACAACATTTTACATTATAGAATGGTTTTAGAGATTGAAGTATTAATTTTACAAGTAGTGACAACTATAACAAAGTATTTCATATAGAAAGTAATGGCATAAGGGGCTAGTACAAAGTAGATCAAATGTTGAAGGGATATGAAGCCCGAAAATGAAGACAAACAGCTAAATGTTTCACCTTGAGCTGGTGTTGCCAGAACAGAAGTGGAAGTGAGAGTAAGAAGGAAAACTGCGGGAAGTTAAAGGTGCCCAAGACCCTATAAGGATATAGGACGATGAGATTACAATATACTGTTATAAGATGGTAGCTAAGGGACAATGGAGGAGAATTTACTCCGAATATAGTGGTTGAGTATATATTAAAGAAAGGTTGACCAATAACATAAATCCCTTCAGAATATGGGCGTGTATCCAATAAATAAATACGTCAACAACTTGTTAAATTTTGTTGATTGAATAAAGAACCAAGATTGAAATCCATAGTTGAACTTAATGCAAGATATATAAGAAACTCCCGGATGATAGAGGTTGATATAAATCAATGCATTGTAATGCACATGTTCATAATGGATAAAGAATGATGCCGTTTATGTTTAAGAGCGGTTGGAAAAAGTGAAAAAAATGTCTGTAGTAGTGAGCACACATTAGAAGTATGACGTGATACCTTTAATAACAATAAGGACCTCCAGCACACCTTTAGGTGTCAGCAACTGAGTTTGAAGATGAGTTTCTCTTATTAATAGTAAAGGATCCCTCCAGGACGAGTCGCAATGATACAAAAACCTATGAATCTTCTTAAAGAGAATAACAGTTCTTGGGGATTGTAGAATGTTGTCATCTATAGACGAAAATGTTGTCATCTATAGACGGAAATGGTTCAGAAGCTAGATTACTATGAATAGAGTTACTAAATAGAACTCAGTGGTAGCACCTTTGGTGATCGGAATATTACAGTTTAAAGAGGGAGTTCAATAGAACAAAGTGTCAACCTTTAGGGAAACATAAGATAAGATATATAGGCAGCTTAGCCTATCTAGAGGTCGAGGAAAGAGAAGGTTACCCAAAGAACTTCATCAGTTAATAAGTTTAAGAGTCCAATTTCAGGACTCCAATGATAATAGAGTTGTAGCGCAAAAGGGAAAGTTCCATGGCAAAGGAAGGGAAAGTTCCATGGCAAAGGAAGACAAAGTTTTCCGATACCCAAGTTGATTGTATATCCCAGATCTACCTGGTTTTCGGGGTAAGATTAGAGTTGTGGTACATTATTTCCGCTATTCTATTTATCCTAGCTCAATGAAGATGTACCATGGTACTACAGGCATGTATTGATATAACAATGCGAAAAGGAGCATTGTCGAGTTTTGGGCATAATGATCCAATGGTTAGCCGATACATCTAATAGCATTAAAGGCCCCAAAGGACTAGTTTAGAGAATAGAGATCTTGACTTGGAATTAAAAAAGTGGTTAAAAAATAAAGTTCGGTATGAGCTTACCCTATTCTTATTAGAAATATTACTCCAAATGGTTGATGGTCAACCAAATTACAAGGTTAACCCATTTATGGTCAGATAGAATTATTGCACAACCACAGATTATACATGTAAAATATTGAGAAGACCATACGACTTCGGAACATTCTAATGTCTATTAACTTAGATAAAGGGGCTAAGTTACAACGAACTTCTAGAGATTCTTCCAAAAAGGTTTGGGTGACATTGGAAAAACCATGTTATAACTTTATCCCAAATAGATGTAGGTTGACTATAGGATTCGAACACTCGATGATATGTTATGGGTAGGTATGTTAGTTTTCAAATGGGAGTGGAATGATCATATACCCCTACAATGAATTGCATATTATAGCAATTATCATTGTACCATTAAGATGACTCCTTATGAGACCTTGTATGGTCAAGAGTACATACCTTCTAACGATTGATTTGACGTGAGAAAATATGAGTTGTTTAGACCTGTTTTAGTCCACCATGCGGTTGAGAAAATACTGGTCCCTCAGAATTGAATGTTAATAATTTAGGATTGCTGATATGCGATGCCGAGATTTAAAGAACATCGTTCACGATTGAGTATTCTTGAAGGTTTTACCTATAAAAACTGCATTGAGATTCGACCGGAAAAGCAAATTTATCCCCAGATACATTGAACCGTATAAGATTATTCAGAAATCTGACCAAGTGGCCTATAAACTTGAGGTACCTCCAATGTTAAAAAAAAGTCATTCAGTTTTCCATGTAATCATATTACGGAAGTACATAGGAGAATCCTATCATATATCACTAGTCGAGAATGTTTAGATTACATAGAATTTGTCTTATGAAGGTATCTCAGTTGATATTCTAGATCTCGAGTCCGGATGTTCTGGACTAAAGAAATAGCCTATGATCTACGGTGTTGTGGTGAAACAACTAGGTAAAGGAGATAATTTGAAAAAAATTAGGAAGAAATGAAGTCTAGATATCCTTATTCATTCTAGCTAGAATGATACTTGTGCAATACGACTTCCTTATCTATGTTCCATAGCGATAAATTTATCTTATATACCTTTTATAGGTGATGATCATAGTACATATATGAAAGACATAGACCAGATGACGAGAATTGACAATTGAAGTGATTTATGGGCATACTATATATATCTATTGGTGCGTAGATGGTCATGGGAGGCGGATGATATGTTATATGGCCCTGTATGGCACTTGCTATGTTTTCTGGTTGCGTGGCAGCTTTTTGATAGTTCTACTCATAAAGGAGACTCTGCCAAAATTTCTATGAAATACCAAGAGTTAAGAATCCTCAATTACGTCCCCCAACATTTGAGGACGAATGTTCTTAACGAGGGAAGAATGTTACACCCCATACTTTTGTAATCGAGTGATAGATCAGTTAGTCGACTTGAGTTTTGGCAACTCGAGACCCTTTCAGAGGGTCACCTATGGCTTGGATGGATGTTAAGAAGGTGTATGGAAGGTTATAAGTCATTTGGGTTAAACGAAACCTTTCCTGATGAAGTTCGATGAAGTTAGTACGATATGCTAAGCATTTTGCATTGTGGAACCCATTCCGCCTCGTAGATTTTGGCTACAGATCAGGCCACCCTCTTAACACCTAACTGTCACTATCTGCGGTTGGAAATGAGGCCACATATGAGGATCTACGCCGCATATTCAGCCGCGGATAGGAGGTAGTGGAGATGGGCTATTTAGGCTAAGTTTGAGGGCAACTTTGGGTTATATCATTTTTTGACCTAGATAGCTCCTAAAAACTCCCAAACGCTTTCAAAAGCTTCCTCCCTCATTGAAGAACAACTCCATGTGTGCTTGTGGTGATTTCTTCCTTAAAAGATCTAGAACACCTTGAAATCCTCTCTAGTTGGCTAAGTAAGGTTGAGAGTTCTCTTGAGCTTGGAGGAGAGCTTATTGTGGAGGACATCTTGGCTGTTGGAGGTAATATTTTACTACTCCTATATGCTCTATAGTTCCTCCTTTCTTAGCTTGTTCAATTCATAAGAAAGGCTAGAAGTTGTAAGGTATGATGATGAGAACTTGGTGGTGTTGTAATTGATAAAGAGGAGTTGATGGTATCTTGGTTTCCTTGAGAAAATGCATGAGAATTATGTACTCCAAGTGTTTGATAGAATGTCGTAGTGAGTCAATTCGTAGAATATTGTTCCGATTATGATTCACGTCAACTATGTCATGTAGATCACCACCCGTAGTGTGGATTGGAATTCATGAGACCATAGTAGCTAAGGCGATTAAGGTATGTAAGACTAACCCTTCTTTCTAAATCATGAATTCCAAAACGTATATTCATTTCTAAATGAAGTATCAAAAGGAGTACGTTATGTAAGTATGAACGCTAAGAAAGGAACAGTAGCAACCTCTTGGTTAGAGGAGTCAATCGACGGTAGGAGAAACTAGACATATGAGGTTCAAGAAATAATAACATGAAGTATAAACAATGACATAATTATATAGGCCCAAGAAGGGTTATTCAAAACTAATGTATGAAAGATAAGTAGAGTTAAACAATCAGGAAATAATTTATGTAAAGAATAGAGAGAGATTAGTCAAGAGGCCATATGACCTGTTACAGAACGGTCTTAGTGTCTGAAGTTTCAATTTCGCAAATAAATAATCGCAACTCCTAGTAGGTATTTCAGAAGAAGTAATGACAGATAAGGTCTAGTATAAAGCAGTTTAGAAGAGAATAAGGAGGCTGGAATTGATGTAACATTTAAAGATGGTACATAGATTAGATACTATCAAAGTAAGGATGGAGATGGAAGTGATTAAGAATAATTGCGGGCAGTTTAAAAGTGCCCAAGATCCTACATGAATACATGATAATGAGCTTGTAGCCTATTATGAATAATGAGTTTCCTTTTGAAAGTATAATTGATAGGAGAGTATGGGTAAGAAAAGAGGGAGGAGAAATCTACTCTGTGTATAGTGGTTTAAAGTGTGGAATATAGAAAAGTTGACCAATAACGTCAATTCCTTAGAATATGGACATGTATCCACTAGAGAAGCACATCAATAACTTGTTGCTAGCTACGCCCATTAAATAAAGAACTAACCAGAATCTGGTTCAAAACTTGAGGTTATACATATAAGAAACTCCAGAATGATGGAGACTGAGATAAGTTAATGTATTCGTAATGCACATGTCAGGAAGAGTAATGGAATGATATCTTTTACGCTTAAGGGAGGTTGAGGATACAAAGGAGAATTATTGACCAATGACTTAGAGTTGGCAAAAGTAAGCACACATTTGAGATGTGGCGTGACATCGTTTATAAACCATTAGAACCATCATTATACCTTCAAGCAGAAATAGTTGAATTTGGGACGAGTTACCCCTATTTAATAATAAAAGCGTTCTCTAGGACAAGTCACGATAGTACAGAGATACGCGAGTCTTCTCAAAGGAGGTATCAGTCCTTGGGATTGAATTATAAGTAAAGATATCCCAGATAAAGGAGTTCAGCTTACAGCAAAATTCTGGAGACCATTCCAGAAAGGTGTGGGGACACAGAAAAACCCTAGTACAATTTTCACCCCAGACAGATGGTCAGGCTGAGTGCACGATTCAGACACTCGAGGATATAGTACAGCGAGATCTCCTATCAAATAGTCAGATGTGGGAGAAACACAGTTATATTATTCCCCCTTATGTTGGTGTTTTGGCTACTTAACACATTTTTGAGTAGTCACATGTATAGAGGAATCTCTATCGAAATTTTCAGAACCATGTGGGGTTAGTACCCCTCCATGTACACCTCCACATTCGAGGATGGATGTTTATAAAGGGTGGGGGTGGTGGGATGGGGGGGGGGAGGATGTTACACCCCATATTTTTACGCTAGTATGTATCATAAGTAAAGTAACGTAAGACCAACGAGGCTAAGATCCCATATTTGGGTGATAATGAATTTAAACAAATATTCAATAAGTTTCATATGAGTTCGGAGCTAAGCGAATCAAAGAAATTAGTTTTGTTAATGTAATACCCCATATTTTCGGGCTATAGTTTGAATCACTCGACGTATGCAAGTAGATTCGATCCTCGGAGAATTTTGGTCATACTTGGTTTATAAAAAAAAAGATGAAGCCTCGAAATGATTTTAGACTTAAAAGTGTGACGATGTTGGTTAGAGATACTATTTTTTGTGTGTGCCAAAAGGGGCAGAGACTACTGCTATATCACATGATCAAAATAATGAGTATATAAAGGGTGTTAAATTATTACTATTTAAGTGAATTGAGATCAAGAAATTAATTATATATGCAATTAGTTAAATATTGAATTATAATGGGAGAAAAAAAAATAATTAAGGGTATATTTTGATAATTAATAAGGGACAACTTCTCCATGTGTCACCATGGGAGAAAAGTTAAAGGTGACTATGCATTTTATGGATAATAGGTGGAACCTTTGGAGGGTATAAGAACTTAACATGGCATAAGTAGTGCACCCCACATTCCAAAAGAGGAAAAAGGAAAAGACTCGCTCATAGATTTTATTTTATTTCCACATTCCATCTGTATATTCCTGAAAGACCGCTTTAGAGATTTCATATATATATAACACATTGCAGGAACATCAATTGGGGATTTGGTTTCACATAAACATAGTATATGCAATGTCTTTTCAAAAAACAACAACGTTAACTTCAAATAAAGGGCAGCAACCTTTTATTCTTTTAAGAGCAGCAACAACGTGACGTTATTTTTTGAGGAAGAAACATGTAATTTTTCTCAACAACATACGAGTTTTGCTCACATCTTCGATCTTGTTGTTCGGTTCAAAGGTATGTAATAACTATCTCTTCTTTCTATAGCATGATTCCATACCTAAAATGATACTCATTACATAAGTATAAAAAAAGTTTTCAGAAATGAGTTTGTGCCTCTTATTCAGACATCCTTAAGATGCTATTGTTTGTCCCTTGTTGGGAGTACAATCTGCCTTAGAGCTTATTCTCATCATTAATTGAGTTTTATAGATCTTATAGAATCAACCCTTGGTTGATGACAACTGTTTACTTCTTTGAGCTATGTTTGATTGTTTGGCTCCTTATTGCATAATCCACAGAGCCTATAGAGGACCTGGTACATCGTATGCTTATTCCACAGAGCATTGTTATGACCTGGTATATTATATTTATCCCATAGAGCCTCAATATGGCTTGGTACGTTGCGTACACCGCAGATGCCCCCAGCGACCTGGTGTGATTTATGATACTTCCCACTGAGTCTTGTTAAGGCCTGATACATTATACTTTACCACAAAGCCTCATCAATGTAACACCTCGTACCTTGAAACTAAACTATGCTTATGATTCAAGGGTTTAGAAAACCAAAATGGGGAGTTTAAGTTGAAAAACCAATTTTAGTTCTGCAGATACAAATTGACGCCTGGATTGTACGAACCGTAGAATTTTTGATGGCCCGTCAAATTCAACCGTCAATTCTGTTTTTGGAATTGACGAAATAAAGTGAGAGGTATGGACCGTATAAAAAGTTACGTCCATCGATTCCAACCGTAAAGGGCATGTGCAGTCGACTAGGTCCATTTAAAGGGATGATGAAGATCATCTTTATCCCATTTACATTCAACAACTTCACTCTCAAGTCAGCCATAGAAGCCTTCTCCAAAATGTTGATTGTTCCATAATCCTAAGAGACCTCAAGTGATTTTCTTTCCTTTTCAAGTGTGAATTGGAAGAGAAACTCCATCTAAACTTGTCAGCCCCAAATCATTAATAATCTTCAAGTAATCATCTTCTTGTTCTTCAATTCAAGTTGAAAGATTGTCTCCAATCTTGAAGAATCCAAGTGAAGGAAAGTGATTCTCATCCAAGGAAATCTACTGCCATGTTTTTCCACTTGTACTGATTGAATTAGGTTAAGGCATCCCCTTCTTCATGTATTTAAGTTTATCTAGGTTCTAGCTAGGTTATTTGGTGAAGAACTTGTGAAGTAGAGGTTGGAAATTATTGTGGTGTTACGGGCTGTTTTGGAGTAGTTTTATGTTATTATATGGCTGGCACATGTGAGGATTGGCTTGAGTATATTATGGTTAATCTTATTGGTGTCTTAACTAAGTTGTGGAAGTAAGAATTTATGAAGAAATGATCTGAAAATCAGTTCGAGTTGCTGAAAGTTGATGGAATGTTATGAGGTCGTTTTAATGTTGTGCTGTGGCTAAACCTCAGTTGGAGTAATTGATTATGTTGTGACTATTGTTGTTAAGAAATTTTGGAATGCAAAAGGGTTTAAAGCTATAGTTTGTTTAATCGTAAACTGAGCTCTCCACTCATTGTACTATTACTTGAGCCAGTAGTTACGGATGGTATAGCATGGCTATGTTGTTATTAATGTTTTTCTAGTTGTTGTTGGTGTTATCCTAAAGCAGATGGAACTGAAAGTTACCGGGGAGATGCTGTCCAATTTTCTATATAGAGCTGCTAGCTTAGAATGTGTTTGTAAGTCCTTCCATGGCAATAACCATAGGTTATATTGTCTTTAATGTATATTTAAGTGCTACGGGAAGTTATACTCGAAGTCGTTAAGTAAAAGACAAAGGTATGTTAAGGCTATATTTTTCTTCTTTTATCATGAATCCAACGTAAACAAAACGTAAACAAAAGTCCCTCCAAAACGATTCTATTCATGTTAAGTTAGAAGTGTTCTTGTTATTGGTTCCATTGAATATTATTAGAACTGTTACGGTTTACTTTTACACGAAGGCATAAAAGCTACTAGGAGGTTGTTGGAACTCTATTTAGAAATATTATTTTTAGAGTCGCCACCTAATTTATAGGAAAATTAGGAGAATCGGATAAAGAGTTTATTCAGAAAAGTCGTGAAAAATCTTTTTTAAACTAGAGTTCGAGGTATGAGTTCTGTTGATCCCCCATGGAAGGTGTTAGACACCCCGGTATTAAGGATCCGTAGAATACGGTTGACCTTCGGGTTCTGTAGCGTGTTTAATTACTAAAAATTGTCTTAAGAGTATTTTCTTTCCGCAAAAATCATAGCGTGTCATTTCATATTCCTAGAGATTTTTTTAAAATCAAAGAGTTGAAGTTTATTTAGAAAGATTCATATAAGGTGATTAGCCAAACCATTTTTGGACTAAGATACACTCAAGTTTTAAATTTAGTAGAATATTACTAGAATTAGTTCAATGGGTTGTCCAATATACTTATATGTTTTGGAAAAGTATTTTGAAAAAGAGTGTAATCCCTTTAAAATAACATGCTAAGGTTTTATTTTTTGAAATACAAATTGATTCCTTTCATTATTGTCTAAGAAGGTCAACCATACTCCCTTTCAAACCATTACCTTAATTTAGGTACTTAAGTCATTTTCTCCTTTTAAGAAATATTTTTATTTGGGCTTGACCCAAAATAGTCCTTAAAGGGGTTTTACAAACTTGACCATTTTCATCCAAAATCAATTTTGAGACCCACGTTTTTCACCAAGTTTTTCAACATTCCAGATTCTTTTTTTAAAAATAGTCCGGTTTTATTCAAAATAGTCCAGATTATTTTTAAGATAACAATAGTTCATATTGTATCCAAAATATCCCGATTTTATCCAAAACAGTCCCATTAAGCTATATATATATACAGAAACACAATAGTCACATACACAGGATGTTAAACACTTTTCATAGCATCTCCTAAGTTTCAATTTCAAACTATATGAATCAAAGTTTAACACATAAGGGCAGCATAATGTCATGAAAGAACATGTCCTATACTTGACTTATCCACATTTCAGCTGAGTGTATCTCTTCTACTAAGGTAGTTAATATTCACATATCCAAGACAAGAAGGAAAAGTAATGCCAAGCAAAACATGTTGCTAACATTTAAAATTAGGTTACATGATTTCCATTTTTAGATTAATAATTAGGGGAGAAGCATGGTATTTGGATAGATCGCGTCATTCAGAATTCACACACTATGCAGGGAAAGACAACCCACTCAACCAGATATTCACATTCAAATAGCAGCAAGCTAGTCCTTAGTTAGTTAGTCACATGCTTCTTTATAATCAGACATTGGGAGAACATCTAGTCACCTTGACAAGCTTACACAGGTTACTGCGATTATATTTTTTATCCTACCATGTTTCAAACCCCCACACATAACATTAGAAGCTTTCAAAGACCCTCTAGAGCCTAATTAAATTGACAAAAATTGTTCATCCAGAATGTATGATAGGGAGAAGATCACCAGAATCCAACTAGGACCTTTCGCAGGCTATTTCATAGGCATGGTAACATTCAATGTATCATATATCACAAGAGTAAAGGAGAAACACATCATTTTTAGAAAAGAAGCATGCTTAGCACTTAGAACAATAAGAATGGGAAAAATCTTGAATTTTACTTAAGGTCCTAATATCTGTTCTATCGAAAAAATGTAGACAGTCCGATCAAACTACACAATTAGCTTCTTATGTAAGCAGGCATGGTTCAAATTGATTTTTATTTTTTAGACAAGACACATACCAAAACACTTAGCATGGCACTTCAGGTTTCAGAATTTACTTAAGCAGATGTTAGACTAAGTGGTTTATACTTTAAATTAGCAATTTCAGCATGGATATGCAGATATATGAAAACAAGAACATGGCACTATGGCATAATCTCCCATCATTTAAAGATTTTTTCAAAGGTCTAATGTTCAAACTAGACTAGGTGCAGGCAGACATGGTCATGAATCATATTGAAACTAAGACATGTGAATTGACATAAAACAAGAACACATAGAAAGAACAAGGTCATGTCAAGGTATGCAGGTGATCACTTGGTCCAAAACATCAAATAGAGATCCTAAGGCAGACATTACTAACTCCTACAGTACTAACATGTTGTCATTTCAGGGCTCAAATGAACACATGCATGGTTAAGGTTTGAATAGGGTATGCTGATGCAAGTTTGCAAGTTTACAAGATATCAAAACTAAGCTAACAAGTCTTGGAGGTCATTTTACTTAGACTGAGTTCATATTTAGAATAAATGGGCATAAACTAGGCTTAAGATGAATCAAAACAAGCATTGGAAACACATAGTTGATATATCAATCCCAAACTTCCCCCAAACAGGTACATAACTTGATAAAACATAAACCACACAAACTAGTTAACACCCCAAAAGATATTCTGAGTTCATATTAATCTTGTTTTAAACATTGAGTTATCATGACATATAAAATATAAGCTGGATTACATTTTCATGTTCATTTTTAACTAAACTAATCTCAGACCTATGTGAATGTGATTTACAAGCTTGAACCATTTTATTACCCTAAGAGGTCATCTCAGAAACTAGCATTCTAAGTCAAGTTTTAGCCTTTACATATTTAATAGACCTCAAATGATATCTACAGAATTAAGTAGGTCAATCTGAGACTAGATAAGCATTTTAGCCATCCTAATGTCTCTATGTGTTACTCCTTAGCTCATTTTAGAACAGATTTATACAACATCAGCCCAAAACTATCATTTAACTACAAAGTAAGCAAAGCAAATAGGCAAACTTCATATTCTGGAACATTATGCATACAATACTACTTAAGAATAGATTATTTTCTCATTATGTCCAACATTAGTCTTTCCAAACAGTAATGTCAACTAAAAGATTTATTACTCACCTAAACAAGTTGTTATATCCACAATGCCTAAACAAGTTGTTATGGGCTAGACATGGACATTCAAAAAGAAAAAGAGAGAGGTCCAAATCTGTGTTTTGATTAAAAATAAAAGTATTGGTCATATTTTGTAAATGTGGCCATTTTTTAAATGTATAAATGACCAGTTTTTTCAATTATAACCGAACTAAGTCATAAGCTTCAATTTGAGCTCAAAATTGACATTAATTAGAAATTGAAATTGTTAAATCATGCAAAATCTTTTAATTAAAGAATAAAGATGATTTGAAATTGAGACGTAACTTAATTATCCCATTTTAATTAAAAAGTTCATGATTTTGCTGGAATAAAATATTGATCATTTTTTAAATTGAGAGTTTAAATAATTAATTGCACAATGATAAAAAATAATGTAATATGATATACAATAAGTATACTGGATGATATTTTGTTAAATGAAATGACAAAATACTTCTGAAATAATTTTGTAAAATTATTTTTGTCTCATAAAAAGTATATTTCACTATGTCTTTGACTTGAAAATCCTGAATAATTAAATAAAATTATTGGTGGGTAAAAATTAGGTGTCAACAACTGCCCCTTTGTTGTTCGAGGATGGAAAGACCGTCCCTGTGTAGCAAAATTTGACAAACCTAGTTTTTAGCCGACCAATTGGAAAGTACTTCTCGTTTTTGGGTAGTTTTGAAAATTATTGCGGGTATTTCGATTTGCTACATATCTCAGGCTATACGAGAATTCAGGTCACTTGTAGTTCGATCCAATTAGACTTCTAAAAAGAAATAAAATAAAACAAATTCTAAAACTAAAAAGTCCTAGAACGATTTTGTTGGAATGTGACTGATCCTCGGGTATTCAGTCCGCCTACATATCCCGAGTTTTCGGGAATCATGTCACTTGTGGTTTAACTCAATAGGTTGAAAATGGTATTCCTTATGCGGGAATGCCTTTGCCAATTTTGGAAAACCCTTTTCGGTATATATCAGACTGGTCGCGGGGGTTTAAAAATAAAACTTTCCTTATTACATATGAGGCCCACAAGTCCCGCCGTGTACCTCTTCTAACAATTTCGTGGCCTTTGTGGCGTCGACACATCTGAGTAACCCTAGATCAGGCGTTCTCCTGTAAAGTACTCTCCTTTGTTAGAAAAGATCTCGTTGGCCATTCTACTAATGGTTTTCTTTTGGTTACTTGTGATGTTCTCGGGATACACTCTCTTCTCCATATATGTGCTTATGTCGGTGTACCAAGGTTTTCTATCTGGTTATGCTTCCACATGTGCACAATAACCATGCTCTTCCCTAATGTTGATTTCCAGATAATCAATGTGACTGCTTTTGGGATACTGTATCATGGATGCTATGGTTGCAAAAGCATTGGTGAATTCATTCTGGGCTCTCGGTATGTGCCTGAAGTCGATCTTTCTGAACCTTTTACATAGCCTCTGTGAGGTTTACATACAACACAATCTTTTCATTCTTCGTAGACCACTCTCCCTAGACTTGATGAATTAACAGATCTGAGTCTCATATTACCAATAACTTTTGAATATCCATATCAAGAGCCATGCGGAGACCTAGGATGTAGGCTTCATACTTTGCCATGTTGTTAGTACATCAAAACATGATCTTTACAGCCACTGGGTAATGCTGACCCATTTCTGAGACTAGAATTGCTTCAATTTGCGCTATCGAAAAACATTATCCAACCTTATTAAGTTTCGACCATGTCTTCCTCTATTGTAAACACTTCCTCGTCCAGGAAATATATTCTGAGTGGTTTAAAAATCTTCATCAACCGGACTTTCTGTGAGCAAATCGGCTACTTCTTGACCCTTGATGGCTTTTTGAACCATACACGTGATGTCGAATTTTCTCAAAAGCATTTTCCATATGGCCAGCTTTCCTATGGGCATGGGCTGGCAAAAGATGTACTTTAAAGGATCCATTTTGGTAATGAGGTGATTAGTGTAGAACGCCAAGTAGTGTCTCAGTTTCTGGGCTACCCATGTCAAAGCATAACATATTTTCTCTACCAAGGTGTACCTCGACTCGCAGGCGGTGAATTTCTTACTGAGATAGTAAATGGCTCATTCTTTATTTCCAAATTCATTGTGTTGCACTAATATGCATCCGAAGGCATTGCCTGATATGTATAGATATAACAACAATGGACTTCCCGAGCTGGGATGGACCAAGACTGCCAGATTGAAGAGTTACTTCTTAATAGTGTCAAATGAGAGGCCAAAATGAAAGTCATTTTCTAGAATGGAAACCGGTTCTATTATCCCATGTAGATCTCTTCCAAACCTCTATCGGGTTCAAACCCATTCTGGAGCATGGTAGAGGTAATAATTTTGTAGACCGGAGGCATGGGAGTTTGTTCATCATTTCCTCTATGGGCGGCTCCCACTAATTCTACCACATGGAAATTCGTGTCCTTGGGGACTTCCTCGATCACCAATGTAGAATTATTAGAGTAGTTATAGATTCTTTCTTCTCCGTGAATTATTACCTCATGGTTCTCCAGCACAAATTTCAAGGACTGGTGTAGGAAACATGGCACCGCTCCAGCCATGTCCAAGGCCTACCTAACAACAAATTGTAATTGGTGGTGATCTCCATGACTTGAAATTCTATAGTAAAATTGGCGGGCCCTATTTGTATATTGAGGTCCACCTCTCCAATGGGGTCACATTGAGCGCCATCAAAAGCTCTCACATTTTGTGCGGCTCTAGTATATCTTTATGATGTTGTAACCTAATTGGTTGAGTGTAGAGTCAGGACATATTTGAGACGGGATCTATTGTCTACCAATACTTGGGCTACAACCTTGTTTCTACACTTGACGATGATATAAAGAGCTTTGTTATGTGTCGTTCCTTCTTTTGGCAACACATCTTGGGTGAATGAGATTTAATGGGCCCTGATGATGTGGCCTACCATATCTGATAGGGTTTCACTGCTTGTACGAGTAGGGATGTGTACTTTGTCCAACACTCTCATTAGAGCTTGTCGGTGTTGTGAGGAACTTAGTAGTAATTCCATTACCGATATCTGGGTTGGCATTTTCTTTAGATGCTCAACAATGGAGTATTCTTTGGGCTGCATTCTTCACCAAAAGTCTTTGGCCTCTCCTTTTGTAATAGGCCTTCTCTGGTTTCCTTCTTTTCAAGGCACTCCCTACACCAGTTCTTCAGGAGTATAGTACCACCCTAACTGTCATTTCGTGAGCTACCACTGCTTGGACAACAAATTCTATCCTTAGGGTTGGACTATCTCTTGCCATACCTAAGACACAACTGGTGCTGAGATCAACACTTTGAATTTAGGTCTTTGTTGAAAGGTGAAAGATGCTACTATTTACAGACGACCTAGTCCTTCTGTCACTCAATCATATGGATGTGATAAGCGCCATGATTGGGTAGAGGATTAGTGTTCACATTTGGTATTGTTGTCTGCAGTGTGATCTCTCTTGTAAATAAAATCCTATATTGTGTGTTTTAAGTTAATACAGTCTTTCGTGTTGAGTCTACTTCCACCAGAGTGGTATGCACATGTTTGATCATCTTGGTAAAGTGACTCCCGGGGTTGGCAGGATTTGCTGGAATAGCTTAGGTGATTCTAGCAGCACTCATTCGTTCGAACAACTTGGTTTGATTTTCAAGCTGTGGGGTGAATAGCCGTAGAGGCTTCTTCTCAAAATTTGGACATCATATGTGATCGGAGGTGGCTGAATTTGGTGATTTTGAGGGGCTCGATAGGTAGGTGTCGGCATTTGGTAATTTGGTTGTGGAGCTTGGTGAGCAGGGATCGATTTTAGGTAGTAAGGCTATGTATAAAACACCGATACAAGGCTGTATGGCGTGGGTATGTAACTACTCGGAGGTGGTGATGGGTATATGTCGAAGAAAGATTGTGATCATTCATTTTTTGGGGTTTTTGGGCTAGATGTGTAGGAGACGTTTGCCGCGTCTTCTTTCTTCTTTCTCATAGTCCCATCAGTGTTTTGTAGACCAGCTTTGTTGCTACGCTGACAATTCTACCAGACTTTAGGCTATTTTCTATGGCCTCTCCCATTTTAACCAACTCGGAGAATAGCCTTCCAGCAATAGACAACATACGGTTGTAGAAGTCTAACTCTTATGATCGGATGAATACTGAGACCAACTCTTCTTCACTTATTGGCGGTTGCACTTGGGTGGCTTCGGCTCTCCATCTACTTGCATATTCACGGTAATTCTCTATAGATTTTTTTAACCTTTTCTAGGTAGTATTGGTAGGCATAGTCTCCATATTAAACCTGAATCTTTCCATAAAGGCCTTCGCCATGTCTTCCCAGGTAGCCTAGTGGCGTATGTCTTGTGCAGTGAACCATTTAGAAGCGTCTCCAGTTCGACTCCGACTGAATAGCCTCATGATCAGAGCCTGAATCCTTCTTAATATGACTAGCTAGTCGCAGTAAGCTCTTAGGTAAGCTTTGGGATTCCTGTCCCGTTGAACATCTCAAACTTAGGCACTTTATGGTCTTCAAGTAGGTCTAAATCTAGATGCATGTAGAGATCATTATAACTCAGTCCTGTTGCTTTTCAAGCGGCCTTGTTAGACTTCTCGAGAAAGTCTACCATTTGTTTCTCCATTTCCTTATCTCGGCTGTCCTATTCAGCTCTCCTCACCTTTTTCATCTTTTCCTAGTGATCAAGTTCTGGTGATGAGTCAATTATGGTAATAGGGATATGGAAGGATATAGTGGGATGTGTTTGGCGATTTCTGTGAGTGTTGGTACTTTTAGGTTTAGAGTGAGTAGTGGCATTTGGATGTATGCTTGGGTCAGTGTGAGTATGTGGTGGCGCTTAGTATGAAGGCACCGAATAAGAAATCCTGAGTATTTAGGTGATTGGTCGGTGGTGGGGTTTGGTATGAGGTACCAATGTGGGGAGTTTTGTTGTGAGCTCGTGTGGTTGGTATTGTTCTTGTCGGGTAAGCTGGAAAGTGGTCGGGTATTGGTGAACTCATAGATAGAAACGGTGGTGGAGGCCTCATTGCTTTAGGATCCGCTTCTTTGGCAGCGCTGGCCATCTTATTTCTTGGAGGTCCGTGATTCTTCGGAATAACATATTAATTACATCCTTGTGGTGTGACACTTCTTGAGAAAGAAAATCCATTTAGTTAGTTGTATAGCGAGTTTGCCGCTCATTTTGTTGTTGTGTCTTCCTTTAGTTAATAATCACGTCATCATTGTTTCTTGTAAATTGAGGTGTAGAGGAAGCTGATCTTGATACCGTTAGTAGATGTTCGACATTAAAGGTATGTTAAGGCTATCCTTTCCTTCATTTTTGAATGAATCCAATGGAAAAGAACATAATAGAATGTCCTGCCCTAATAACTCAACTCTTGAACGATGAAATGTTCTTTTTCTTTCTTCTATGGAAATATTTTCTTGAATATTGCTTGTCCCTTATTGGGAGTACTTTTCATGTCATAAGAGTTATTTTTTATTGTATTGTGTTCTTCTTTATGAGAATGAAATGTATGATGGCCTGTGAGCTACATAATAATAGTCGGAGGTGTAATGACCGTACCTCACTCCGAAGAGCTCAAAATATTCTTTATGATCTTCATGCATGTACATATATATGTACAATGACAAGTGTGTTATATACGCGACCACTTATCAGTTGGTTATGATAATGATGATGATGATGCCCACAGAGGCCTATGGTGTTATATACGCATGATTTATCTCAATGGCGTTATATACGTGTATATATTATATTATTGCATATTGCATATCATGGCATGGCCCTTCGTGGCAATTTAGAGTTTCAGGTTGACCCTTATTGTCTCTTACCTACATTCATGTCTCTGTTTATGCTTTATCTGCCTTACATACTCGGTACATTATACCTACTAAAGTCCCTTTTGCTGGGAGGTGCTGCATTTCATGCCCACAGGTTTAGGTAGACAGAGTGATGACCCTCCTTAGTAGGTTACTCAGCTCAGCGGTGGTGTTGGTGCACTACATTTTTTCTAGAGTTTCTACTTTGAGCCGGTATGATTTTGTATATATGGTACAGGTATGGTAGGGTTCTGTCCCGATCTTATAACATTTATGTGTCTTGTGTATAGATATTTTGTATGTTTTTTAGCCTATGTTTTGATGTATAATCTTACATAGTGACCTTGTCGGCTGTTACATATGTATATATGCATGTCTCATTGGGATTGTATGTTGTATATGGTCCCTTGATTTCATTAAGATTATTTCATGGCAGCCTTGTCGGCCAAGACCTACTATATATTCAGGTTATGATTTTAGATGTGTTTCGCTCAAGCCAGTAAGGCACCGGCTGCCGGCCACACCCCTAAGGTTAGGGTGTGACAAACATGATATCAGAGCAGGTCCGTCCTAGAGAGTCTACAAGTCATGTCTAAAAGATTCCTTATGTGTGTGTTATGTACCACATTCATAGTCAGGTGGCTACACGACATTTAGGGATGGTTATTTTTCTTTGATATTCTAGATTGTGCGATAGAGCTGAGTCATAAGAACTTGATTCTAATTCATGCTTATGACAATTATATATAAAGTCCTTATCAGATCATCGGTGCACCAGGTATGCAAGTATTATGTTAGAACCTTAAGGTTTGGATGTCAATCTTATCCTGGCTATGAGGCCTCACATGGGTAGAGCTCGGTATTCCTTTGTCGATGGCTGATCCAGATCTTTCCTTTCATCGGTCGGTAAGTACATCATATTCCTATTAAGTGGGGCGACAATTGGTTTCTTATTGACCAACAGAAATTATGGGAGATAAAAAGATGGACAAATACATCAGGACACTAAGTGACATCAAAATATTCATTCAGTCGATTCGCGGGAATACATTTCTTTAGATCATATTTGTGTCAATTATGACATCATCGCAGAAAACTTGATGTTGTAAGAGTATTAAGTGATATAGTATGAGACTTGAGTATAAAATAGTAAAGGTTAAGAAGTGTGAGGTATCTAATAAACGAAGGTTATCGAATAGTATAAAATTCACACCAAGGGGCAAAAATGTTGTGATCCAACGATTGGAAGTGCTAGTAGTATCTTTTAGTAGCATATATAATTAGATCATTCTATTTAATATAGGTCCTCAATAAGTCAAATAGGATATACGTCATGTGTTCCACTATAGGTATTACATACCTTTGTCCCAACTCCGTAGTCGAGTTTCAAATATGTTGTTAAAGGGTTATATATCCCATCTATGGTATATGATGACGAGAATCTCTAAGGGATTATAGGCCTTTATTTAAAATACCGACAACCCTTATAAGGTCATAATAGGGACATAGAGGAGAGCATTAATAGAGCATGTTGATAGTTCCTAAGGGTTGTTAATAGAGGGAAAATAATACTTAAGGTAAATCATATGATAATATTAAGGAGATTGCTGATGATTTTGTTGTTCTTACTTGAGGTGAATTACTATGGTATGACTGTTACAAGACATTCATAAAAATAAAATTATGTGAGTACTATTGTGGGATGTGATAAATCTTTTGTTACACCTCATACTTTCATGTTAAAATTTGTCTTAAGTAAAAGATAGACGAAGACAACAGGACAGTAAGTGACATCAAAATATTCATTCAGCCGATTCGCGGCAATGCATTACTTCAGATTATATTTGTGTCAAGTATGATATCACTGCAGAAAACTTGATGTTGTAAGAGTATTAAGTGATATAGTATGATACTTGAGTATAAAAGAGTACATGTTAAGAAGTGTGAGGTATCTAATAGACGAAGGTTATCGAATATTATAAAATTCACACCAAGGGGCAAAAATGTTGTGATCCAACTATTGGAAGTGATAGTAGTATCTTTTAGTAGCATATATAATTAGATCATTCTATTTAATATAGGTCCTCAGTAAGTCAAATAGGAGATACGTCATGTGTTCCACTATAGGTATTACATACCTTTGTCCCAACTCCGTAGTCGAGTTTCAGATATGTTGTTAAAGGGTTATATATCCCATCTATGGTATATGATGACGAGAATCTCTAAGGAATTATAGGCCTTTATTTAAAATAAATAATACCGACAACCCTTATAAGGTCATAATAGGGACATATAGGAGAGCATTAGATGGAGCATATTGATAGTTCCTAAAGGTTGTTAATAGAGGGCAAATAATACTTAAGGTAAATCGTATGATAACATTAAGGAGATTGCTGATGATTTTGTTGTTCTTACTTGAGGTGAATTACTATGGTATGACTGTTACAAGGCATTCATAAAAATAATATTATGTGAGTACTATTGTGGGATGTGATAAATCTATTGTTACACCTCATACTTTCATGTTAAAATTTGTCTTAAGTAAAAGATAGACGAAGACAACAGGACACTAAGTGACATCAAAATATTCATTCAGCCGATTCGCGGCAATGCATTACTTCAGATCATATTTGTGTCAAGTATGATATCACTGCAGAAAACTTGATGTTGTAAGAGTATTAAGTGATATAGTATGATACTCGAGTATAAAAGAGTACAGGTTAAGAAGTGTGAGGTATCTAATAGACGAAGGTTATCGAATATTATAAAATTCACACCAAGGGGCAAAAATGTTGTGATCCAACTATTGGAAGTGATAGTAGTATCTTTTAGTAGCATATATGATTAGAACATTATATTTATTATAGGTCGTCAGTAAGTCAAATAGGAGATACGTCATGTGTTCCAATATAGGTATTATATACCTTTGTCCCAACTCCGTAGTCGAGTTTCAAGTATGTTGTTAAATGTTTACAAATCCCATCTATGGTAAGTGATGACGAGAATGTCTAAGGTATTATAGGCCTTTATTTAAAATAAATAATACCGACAACTCTTATAAGGTCATAATAGGGACATAGAGGAGATCATTAGATGGAGTATGTTGATAGTTCTTAAAGGTTGTTAATAGAGGGAAAATAATACTTAAGGTAAATCGTATGATAACATTAAGGAGATTGCTGATGATTTTGTTGTTCTTACTTGAGGTGAATTACTATGGTATGACTGTTACAAGACATTCATAAAAATAAAATTATGTGAGTACTATTGCGGGATGTGATAAATCTTTTGTTACACTCCGTACTTTCATGTTAAAATTTGTCTTAAGTAGAAAGATAGACGAAGACAACAAGACACTAAGTGACATCAAAATATTCATTCAGCCGATTCGCGGCAATGCATTACTTCAGATCATATTTGTGTCAAGTATGATATCACCGCAGAAAACTTGATGTTGTATGAGTATTAAGTGATATAGTATGATACTTGAGTATAAAAGAGTACAAGTTAAGAAGTGTGAGGTATCTAATAGACGAAGGTTATCGAATATTATAAAATTCACACCAAGGGGCAAAAATGTTGTAATCCAACTATTGGAAGTGATAGTAGTATCTTTTAGTAGCATATATGATTAGAACATTATATTTAATATAGGTCGTCAGTAAGTCAAATAGGAGATACGTCATGTGTTCCAATATAGGTATTATATACCTTTGTCCCAACTCCGTAGTCGAGTTTCAAGTATGTTGTTAAATGTTTACAAATCCCATCTATGGTAAGTGATGACGAGAATGTCTAAGGTATTATAGGCCTTTATTTAAAATAAATAATATCGACAACCCTTATAAGGTCATAATAGGGACATAGAGGAGAGCATTAGATGGAGTATGTTGATAGTTCTTAAAGGTTGTTAATAGAGGGAAAATAATACTTAAGATAAATCGTATGATAACATTAAGGAGATTGCTAATGATTTTGATGTTTTTACTTGAGGTGAATTACTATGGTATGACTATTACAAGACGTCCATAAGCATTGCCTAGACTCTCATTTTCACTTGTTTCCAGTCATAAGCATTCCGTAGACTCTCTCTAAACATCTCTCCGAGGTTCAAGAGTAAATCCAAGTGGTTCTACCCAAATCTAACCTCAGAAGCTAGTTTAAGTAAAGAAAAGATCCTCTAAGGTGTTGTGGTGATGTTGAGGGTCCTTCCAGGTGGGAATAGGCTTTGGTTAAAGTTGTACTTTCTGGATAAGTTACGATTAACCCTCGCTTACTTATTCATACATTTATTTATGTGTTGGTTAAGTTGTTTGAGTGCAAAACTAAAAGATAGCACTTGAAATGGCATGAGATGTAGTTGTCTTATTTTGGAATGTTTTTGGGGTGATATATATGGCTTCTTGTGGCTGGAAATTATAGAACATAGATTGATTATGTTATGATTGTTGTTTTTATGCTTGTCCATGTGTTGGTATGAAGATGATGTTATAAGCTAGAAGGAGAAGTGGTCATATAACACCAAGAAGTTGTTATGTTGTTGTTAACTCTTGTTTGGTTGTTTGATGTTATTTTTAAGATGGATAAAAGGCTAGAGTATAATGTCATTATCTATTTTCATATGATGGACCTGTTGATGGTGTTGTAAGTATGGGAGAGATGGGAAATGAGTTGGGTTTTTGTTCCAATCCGAGCTTGTCGCTCGTCGTAATAAATAGTAGTTTCATTGGTGATGTTTGTGCACCTGTTGTGTGTAGAATGATTTGTGTTGTTGGGCTGCTAGATTTAATATGGTGCTGCAAGTATATAGTTGAAGGTTGTATGTGTTCTTGTTATTATTATGAACTTGGGAAAATAAGGAAAACGGGGGATATGCTGTTCGATTTTATATAGAATGAGCTTGCCGCTTGATAGGGGATTGTTTAACTACTCATAATTAACTTTAGTACCCTTTTTGTTTGTTGTAGATATAGGCGTGAATGAGGTTGATTCCGGTTTGATATGTCGTGGTTCAATGTAAGGTATGATAAGGCACTTACATTCCTTCTTTTGGCATGATTTCAAGTGAACGAAATGTAAACGAAATGATATTCATAACGACTCTACTCTTATAGATTAGAAGCTCATGTCTATTTTGTTGATAATGGTTTCATAACATTAATCGGAGGTGTAACGACCATATATCACTCGAAAGGTTCGAGAATGTTATTCTAGGAGTCTATATATATATATATATATATATATATATATATATATATATATATTTTTTATGACATCGAGTCGCGCTATAGTCGGTTGGGTACGATACCTATTGTGCACACCACTTTATTTGGATATGTTATGATGATGTTAGCCCCAAAGAGTGGCTTGATGATGATGTTAGACCCACACAGTGGCTTATATATATGTATATTTTTTAAACGAAAGCATGCATGTCATACGCCCTCAGCGGCATTCAGAGTTACAAGTTGTCTATTTATTATATCTATTTACATTATTGCTTTTACTAATGCTTTCCTGCTTTACATACTCTATACTTTATTCGTAATAACGTCCCTTTTGTATGGAAACGCTGCATTCATGCCTGCAGGTCCTGATAGATAGGTTGACGATCCTCCTTAGTAGGTTATAATCTCAGTAGAAGGTGTTGGTGCACTCCACTTGCTCCGAAGTTGCCTTTGAGTAGGTATGCTTATGTATATATGTTCGTGGGTATAGCAGGGACCTGTCCTGACCTTATGATGTTTATGCACACTTAGAGGATTGTAGACGAATGTTATGTGTATAAATGGTCATGGAGGCCTTGTAGGCCCATTTGTCTTATGTATATAAGCTTGCATATCATTTTGGGTCGTCCTTTGTCGAGTATTCTTTAATGTTTTAATAAGATTATCTCATAATGGCCTTTTGGATCAATTTACGCATGATAGCATGCTTGTGGATGTACGTTATGATGGTGGTCGATAAGGTAGGCCCGAGTGCTCGTCGTGCCCCTCCGATTTGGGGGGTGATATATTTTATCCGAGCTAAGAATGTTTCTACTCTCATTATTGTTGATATTCTTATGTATGATGTCCCGACAGTCGAGTTCCCTCGCAGATTGTCCTTTTTCATATGAAGTATGTTAGTAGGAAGTCATAAAACCTCCAATTTCCTATTAAATGTCCCTTATTTCCTCGCTATAATCCGATGAATCCTAAGGGTAGATAGGGAACGTCAAATTCAAGCAGTAATCATAACCACATATAAGCATTAAGTCAAAGAAGTCAACAAAAGAAAAAAAAAAAAGCAAAGCCACGTGGCCACCCACGCATGCCATATGGGCAACACACGTTGGTCACGTAGGGGAGCAAAAATATTGACCAAGCTACTGATTTTGGCCACGTACTTATATGTGATCAATTTCATAGGAAAGGAAGGAAACATACCTTAACCCAGCTAGATAAACCTCTTAAACAACTCCTCCTTTGCCAAGAAGAAGATGCACATCCACAACAATACCGACTAGAGGGTTCTACTACTTCTACCTTACTTCTAAGAGATGAGGGGAGTGATTAGCTTAGGATAAGTATGGGTTTCCTTGTGGATAGTCTAGGGAGAGTTTAGGAGGGTCTGAGACGTGTGTAGGTAAAAAAATGAGTAAATATAACGAAGCACCGCTTAAATAGATAAAGAAAGTCATCCACCGCCTCACATATGCAAGGCCATATGCACTGCATATGGCATATACAGGCACATATGAAGCCGCATTTCCTTCTGGAAATTCCCTTAATGTAAAACTCTTGAGAGTTGACTGCTTGTGAGATTGACGAGAGGTTGGTTGCGTGGGAAACTTGTTTAGCTACAAGCCTTACCAACCGCTTTCCTGCGGACATTATGTAAAATGTAAGAAAAAAGCAGCGAAGAAAATAAGACACTAAGTTGTTGTATTTAATTTGGAGGTCTTAGTTATTGATAGAACTTTGGTTTCCAAATTGGGTCTTTAGTTGTGTCAATCAATCTATCTTTACTCTCTTGTATTGTTCTTGTTTTTTCATTTTTCGAATTATATCAATTGGTATCAAAGCTAAGTTTTAGGTTAGTTTCAACAAATCTAGTCTTGGGTTCTTACTACAAAAAATCTAGAAATTTCCCCGCAAACCACCCAAAACAATTGTGTTTATTTTGTTGTTGACACTAGATTCTTGTTCCCTAGTGTTTTTAGAGTCTAAATCCAAAGTTTCGAGTCAATGGGAGTTGTTTTGAACCTTCCACCATTAAAGGGTTTTCAAGTTCTAGAAACTTGAAAGCGGGTCTTATAGTAGGAGGTGAAATTGAGGCTTGAAACCTATTGGGCTTTGTTCTCCACATCAAAGAGAACTTAGATCCAAAATTTGAGCTAATTTGGAGTTGATCTGAGTGTAGTTAGGTTTTTAAAATTGGTTGGGTGTTCTTGAGATAGTTCATATCTTCAAGAGGAAGAAGAAGATAAAAGTGGGTGTTAGATCCAAATAATTTTGGAGTGTAAGAAGGTGTTTTTCCACTCCAAAAGGGGTAAATACTAGGTTGTGTGAGGCCAAACAAGTCAACAAAAGTAAAAAAAAAAAGATGAGAAAAGGAAAGCTACGTGGCCACCCACGCATGCCATATGGGCAACACACGTTGGCCACGTAAGCAGCCACGTAGGGGAGCAAAAATATTGACCAAGCTACTGATTTTGGCCACGTACTTATATGTGATCAATTTCATAGGAAAGGAAGGAAACATACCTTAACCCAGCTAGATAAACCTCTTAAACAACTCCTCATTTGCCATGAAGAAGATGCACATCCACAACAATACCGACTAGAGGGTTCTACTACTTCTACCTTACTTCTAAGAGAGAAGGGGAGTGATTAGCTTAGGATAAGTATGGGTTTTCTTGTGGATGGTCTAGGGAGAGTTTAGGAAGGTCTGAGACTTGTGTAGGTAAAAAAATGAGTAAATATAACGAAGCACCGCTTAAATAGATAAAGAAAGTCATCCACCGCCTCACATATGCAAGGCCATATGCATTGCATATGGCATATACAGGCCCGTTATGAAGCCGCATTTCCTTCTGGAAATTCCCTCAATGTAAAACTCTTGAGAGTTGACTGCTTGTGAGATTGGCGAGAGGTTGGTTGCGTGGGAAACTTGTTTAGCTACAAGCCTTAGCAACCGCTTTCCTGCGGACATTATGTAAAATGTAAGAAAAAAGCAGCGAAGAAAACAAGACACTAAGTTGTTGTATTTAATTTGGAGGTCTTAGTTATTGATAGAACTTTGGTTTCCAAATTGGGTCTTTAGATGTGTCATTCAATCTATCTTTACTCTCTTGTATTGTTCTTGTCTTTTCATTTTTAGAATTAGATCAATTGGTATCAAAGCTAAGTTTTAGGTTAGTTTCAACAAATCTAGTCTTGGGTTCTTACTACAAAAAATCTAGAAATTTCCCCGCAAACCACCCAAAACAATTGTGTTTATTTTGTTGTTGACACTAGATTCTTGTTCCCTAGTGTTTTTAGAGTCTAAATCCAAAGTTTCGAGTCAATGGGAGTTGTTTTGAACCTTCCACCATTAAAGGGTTTTCAAGTTCTAGAAACTTGAAAGCGGGTCTTATAGTAGGAGGTGAAATTGAGGCTTGAAACCTATTGGGCTTTGTTCTCCACATCAAAGAGAACTTAGATCCAAAATTTGAGCTAATTTGGAGTTGATCTGAGTGTAGTTAGGTTTTTAAAATTGGTTGGGTGTTCTTGAGATAGTTCATATCTTCAAGAGGAAGAAGAAGATAAAAGTGGGTGTTAGATCCAAATAATTTTGGAGTGTAAGAAGGTGTTTTTCCACTCCAAAAGGGGTAAATACTAGGTTGTGTGAGGCCAAACAAGTCAACAAAAAGTAAAAAAAAAAAAAAAAAGAAAAAGCTACGTGGCCACCCACGCATGCCATATGGGCAACACACGTTGGCCACGTAAGCGACCCACGTAGGGGAGCAAAAATATTGACCAAGCTACCGATTTTGGCCACGTACTTATATGTGATCAATTTCATAGGAAAGGAAGGAAACATACCTTAACCCAGCTAGATAAACCTCTTAAACAACTCCTCCTTTGCCAAGAAGAAGATGCACATCCACAACAATACCGACTAGAGGGTTCTACTACTTCTACCTTACTTCTAAGAGAGAGGGGGAGTGATTAGCTTAGGATAAGTATGGGTTTCCTTGTGGATGGTCTAGGGAGAGTTTAGGAGGGTCTGAGACTTGTGTAGGTAAAAAAATGAGTAAATATAACGAAGCACCGCTTAAATAGATAAAGAAAGTCATCCACCGCCTCACATATGCAAGGCCATATGCACTTGCATATGGCATATACAGCCCATATGAAGCCTATTTCCTTCTGGAAATTCCCTCAATGTAAAACTCTTGAGAGTTGACTGCTTGTGAGATTGATGAGAGAGGTTGGTTGCGTGGGAAACTTGTTTAGCTACAAGCCTTAGCAACCGCTTTCCTGCGGACATTATGTAAAATGTAAGAAAAAAGCAGCGAAGAAAACAAGACACTAAGTTGTTGTATTTAATTTGGAGGTCTTAGTTATTGATAGAACTTTGGTTTCCAAATTGGGTCTTTAGATGTGTCATTCAATCTATCTTTACTCTCTTGTATTGTTCTTGTCTTTTCATTTTTAGAATTAGATCAATTGGTATCAAAGCTAAGTTTTAGGTTAGTTTCAACAAATCTAGTCTTGGGTTCTTACTACAAAAAATCTAGAAATTTCCCCGCAAACCACCCAAAACAATTGTGTTTATTTTGTTGTTGACACTAGATTCTTGTTCCCTAGTGTTTTTAGAGTCTAAATCCAAAGTTTCGAGTCAATGGGAGTTGTTTTGAACCTTCCACCATTAAAGGGTTTTCAAGTTCTAGAAACTTGAAAGTGGGTCTTATAGTAGGGTGAAATTGAGGCTTGAAACCTATTGGGCTTTGTTCTCCACATCAAAGAGAACTTAGATCCAAAATTTGAGCTAATTTGGAGTTGATCTGAGTGTAGTTAGGTTTTTAAAATTGGTTGGGTGTTCTTGAGATAGTTCATATCTTCAAGAGGAAGAAGAAGATAAAAGTGGGTGTTAGATCCAAATAATTTTGGAGTGTAAGAAGGTGTTTTTCCACTCCAAAAGGGGTAAATACTAGGTTGTGTGAGGCCAAACAAGTCAACAAAAGTAAAAAAAAAAAATGAGAAAAGGAAAGCTATGTGGCCACCCACGCATGCCACCATATATGGGCAACACACGTTGGCCGCGTAAGCAACCACGTAGGGGAGCAAAAATATTGACCAAGCTACTGATTTTGGCCACGTACTTATATGTGATCAATTTCATAGGAAAGGAAGGAAACATACCTTAACCCAGCTAGATAAACCTCTTAAACAACTCCTCCTTTGCCATGAAGAAGATGCACATCCACAACAATACCGACTAGAGGGTTCTACTACTTCTACCTTACTTCTAAGAGAGAAGGGGAGTGATTAGCTTAGGATAAGTATGGGTTTTCTTGTGGATGGTCTAGGGAGAGTTTATATAACGAAGCACCGCTTAAATAGATAAAGAAAGTCATCCACCGCCTCACATATGCAAGGCCATATGCATTGCATATGGCATATACGAGCCCATATGAAGCCGCATTTCTTCCGGAAATTCCCTCAATGTAAAACTCTTGAGAGTTGAGTGCTTGTGAGATTGGTGAGAGGTTGGTTGCGTGGGAAACTTGTTTAGCTACAAGCCTTAGCAACCGCTTTCTGCGGACACATTATGTAAAATGTAAGAAAAAAGCAAATGAAGAAAACAAGACACTAAGTTGTTGTATTTAATTTGGAGGTCTTAGTTATTGATAGAACTTTGGTTTCCAAATTGGGTCTTTAGATGTGTCATTCAATCTATCTTTACTCTCTTGTATTGTTCTTGTCTTTTCATTTTTAGAATTATATCAATTGGTATCAAAGCTAAGTTTTAGGTTAGTTTCAACAAATCTAGTCTTGGGTTCTTACTACAAAAAATCTAGAAATTTCCCCGCAAACCACCCAAAACAATTGTGTTTATTTTGTTGTTGACACTAGATTCTTGTTCCCTAGTGTTTTTAGAGTCTAAATCCAAAGTTTCGAGTCAATGGGAGTTGTTTTGAACCTTCCACCATTAAAGGGTTTTCAAGTTCTAGAAACTTGAAAGCGGGTCTTATAGTAGGAGGTGAAATTGAGGCTTGAAACCTATTGGGCTTTGTTCTCCACATCAAAGAGAACTTAGATCCAAAATTTGAGCTAATTTGGAGTTGATCTGAGTGTAGTTAGGTTTTTAAAATTGGTTGGGTGTTCTTGAGATTGTTCATATCTTCAAGAGGAAGAAGAAGATAAAAGTGGGTGTTAGATCCAAATAATTTTGGAGTGTAAGAAGGTGTTTTTCCACTCCAAAAGGGGTAAATACTAGGTTGTGTGAGGCCAAACAAGTCAACAAAAGTAGACAAAAGTAAAAAAAATGAGAAAAGGAAAGCTACTAGGTTGTGTGAGGCCACGTGGCCCCACGCATGCCATATGGGCAACACACGTTGGCCACGTAAGCAGCCACGTAGGGGAGCAAAAATATTGACCAAGCTACTGATTTTGGCCACGTACTTATATGTGATCAATTTCATAGGAAAGGAATGAAACATACCTTAACCCAGCTAGATAAACCTCTTAAACAACTCCTCCTTTGCCAAGAAGAAGATGCACATCCACAACAATACCGACTAGAGGGTTTTACTACTTCTACCTTACTTCTAAGAGAGAAGGGGAGTGATTAGCTTAGGATAAGTATGGGTTTCCTTGTGGATGGTCTAGGGAGAGTTTAGGAGGGTCTGAGACTTGTGTAGGTAAAAAAATGAGTAAATATAATGAAGCACTGCTTAAATAGATAAAGAAAGTCATCCACCGCCTCACATATGAAAGGCCATATGCAGTGCATATGGCCATATACAGCCCATATGAAGCAGCATTTCCTTCTGGAAATTCCCTCAATGTAAAACTCTTGAGAGTTGATTGCTTGTGAGATTGGTGAGAGGTTGGTTGCTTGGGAAACTTGTTTAGCTACAAGCCTTAGCAACCGCTTTCTGCGGACATTATGTAAAATGTAAGAAAAAAGCAGCGAAGAAAACAAGACACTAAGTTGTTGTATTTAATTTGGAGGTCTTAGTTATTGATAGAACTTTGGTTTCCAAATTGGGTCTTTAGTTGTGTCAATCAATCTATCTTTACTCTCTTGTATTGTTCTTGTCTTTTCATTTTTAGAATTATATCAATTGGTATCAAAGCTAAGTTTTAGGTTAGTTTCAACAAATCTAAGTCTTGGGTTCTTACTACAAAAAATCTAGAAATTTCCCCACAAACCACCCAAAACAATTGTGTTTATTTTGTTGTTGACACTAGATTCTTGTTCCAAAGTGTTTTTAGAGTCTAAATCCAAAGTTTCGAGTCAATGGGAGTTGTTTTGAACCTTCCACCATTAAAGGGTTTTCAAGTTCTAGAAACTTGAAAGCGGGTCTTATAGTAGGAGGTGAAATTGAGGCTTGAAACCTATTGGGCTTTGTTCTCCACATCAAAGAGAACTTAGATCCAAAATTTGAGCTAATTTGGAGTTGATCCGAGTGTAGTTAGGTTTTTAAAATTGGTTGGGTGTTCTTGAGATTGTTCATATCTTCAAGAGGAAGAAGAAGATAAAAGTGGGTGTTAGATCCAAATAATTTTGAGTGTGTAAGAAGGTGTTTTTCCACTCCAAAAGGGGTAAATCCAAAATTTGAGCTAATTTGGAGTTGATCCGAGTTGTGTTTTTAAAATTGAGGTTCCAAAGGAAGAAGTAGATAAAAGTGGGTGTTAGATTCAAATAATTATGTCCAAAAAAGGGGTAAATACTAGGTTGTGTGAGGCCAAACAAGTCAAAGAAGTCAACAAAGGTAAAAAAAAAAAAAAAAAAAAGGAAAGCCACGTGGCCACCCACGCATGCCATATGGGCAACACACGTTGGCCACGTAAGCAACCACGTAGGGGAGTAAAAATATTGACCAAGCTACTGATTTTGGCCACGTACTTATATGTGATCAATTTCATAGGAAAGGAAGGAAACATACCTTAACCCAGCTAGATAAACCTCTTAAACAACTCCTCCTTTGCCAAGAAGAAGATGCACATCCACAACAATACCGACTAGAGGGTTTTACTACTTCTACCTTACTTCTAAGAGAGGAGGGGAGTGATTAGCTTAGGATAAGTATGGGTTTCCTTGTGTTGGTCTAGGGAGAGTTTAGGAGGGTCTCGAGACTTGTGTAGGTAAAAAAATGAGTAAATATAACGAAGCACCGCTTAAATAGATAAAGAAAGTCATCCACCGCCTCACATATGCAAGGCCATATGCATTGCATATGGCATATACAGGCCCATATGAAGCCTATTTCCTTCTGGAAATTCCCTCAATGTAAAACTCTTGAGAGTTGAGTGCTTGTGAGATTGGTGAGAGGTTGGTTGCTTGGGAAACTTGTTTAGCTACAAGCCTTAGCAACCGCTTTCTGCGGACATTATGTAAAATGTAAGAAAAAAGCAGCGAAGAAAACAAGACACTAAGTTGTTGTATTTAATTTGGAGGTCTTAGTTATTGATAGAACTTTGGTTTCCAAATTGGGTCTTTAGTTGTGTCAATCAATCTATCTTTACTCTCTTGTATTGTTCTTGTCTTTTCATTTTTAGAATTATATCAATTGGTATCAAAGCTAAGTTTTAGGTTAGTTTCAACAAATCTAGTCTTGGGTTCTTACTACAAAAAATCTAGAAATTTCCCCGCAAACCACCCAAAACAATTGTGTTTATTTTGTTGTTGACACTAGATTCTTGTTCCCTAGTGTTTTTAGAGTCTAAATCCAAAGTTTCGAGTCAATGGGAGTTGTTTTGAACCTTCCACCATTAAAGGGTTTTCAAGTTCTAGAAACTTGAAAGAGGGTCTTATAGTAGGAGGTGAAATTGAGGCTTGAAACCTATTGGGCTTTGTTCTCCACATCAAAGAGAACTTAGATCCAAAATTTGAGCTAATTTGGAGTTGATCTGAGTGTAGTTAGGTTTTTAAAATTGGTTGGGTGTTCTTGAGATTGTTCATATCTTCAAGAGGAAGAAGAAGATAAAAGTGGGTGTTAGATCCAAATAATTTTGGAGTGTAAGAAGGTGTTTTTCCACTCCAAAAGGGGTAAATACTAGGTTGTGTGAGGCCAAACAAGTCAAAAAAGTCAACAAAAGTAAAAAAAAAAAACAGAAAAAAAAGCCACGTGGCCACCCACGCATGCCATATGGGCAACACACGTTGGCCACGTAAGCAACCACGTAGGGGAGCAAAAATATTGACCAAGCTACTGATTTTGGCCACGTACTTATATGTGATCAATTTCATAGGAAAGGAATGAAACATACCTTAACCCATCTAGATAAACCTCTTAAACAACTCCTCCTTTGCCAAGAAGAAGATGCACATCCACAACAATACCGACTAGAGGGTTTCTACTACTTCTACCTTACTTCTAAGAGAGGAGGGGAGTGATTAGCTTAGGATAAGTATGGGTTTCCTTGTGGATGGTCTAGGGAAAGTTTAGGAGGGTCTCGAGACTTGTGTAGGTAAAAAAATGTGTAAATATAATGAAGCACTGCTTAAATAGATAAAGAATGTCATCCACCGCCTCACATATGAAAGGCCATATGCAGTGCATATGGCCATATACAGGCCCATATGAAGCAGCATTTCCTTCTGGAAATTCCCTTAATGTAAAACTCTTGAGAGTTGAGTGCTTGTGAGATTGGTGAGAGGTTGGTTGTTTGGGAAACTTGTTTAGCTACAAGCCTTAGCAACCGCTTGCTGCGGTCATGATGTAAAATGTAAGAAAAAAGCAGCGAAGAAAACAAGACACTAAGTTGTTGTATTTAATTTGGAGGTCTTAGTTATTGATAGAACTTTGGTTTCCAAATTGGGTCTTTAGTTGTGTCAATCAATCTATCTTTACTCTCTTGTATTGTTCTTGTCTTTTCATTTTTAGAATTATATCAATTGGTATCAAAGCTAAGTTTTAGGTTAGTTTCAACAAATCTAGTCTTGGGTTCTTAAGACAAAAAATCTAGAAATTTCCCCGCAAACCACCCAAAACAACTGTGTTTATTTTGTTGTTGACACTAGATTCTTGTTCCCTAGTGTTTTTACAGTCTAAATCCAAAGTTTCGAGTCAATGGGAGTTGTTTTGAACCTTCCACCATTAAAGGGTTTTCAAGTTCTAGAAACTTGAAAGAGGGTCTTATAGTAGGAGGTGAAATTGAGGCTTGAAACCTATTGGGCTTTGTTCTCCACATCAAAGAGAACTTAGATCCAAAATTTGAGCTAATTTGGAGTTGATCTGAGTGTAGTTAGGTTTTTAAAATTGGTTGGGTGTTCTTGAGATTGTTCATATCTTCAAGAGGAAGAAGAAGATAAAAGTGGGTGTTAGATCCAAATAATTTTGGAGTGTAAGAAGGTGTTTTTCCACTCCAAAAGGGGTAAATCCAAAATTTGAGCTAATTTGGAGTTGATCTGAGTGTAGTTAGGTTTTTAAAATTGGTTGGGTGTTCTTGAGATTGTTCATATCTTCAAGAGGAAGAAGAAGATAAAAGTGGGTGTTAGATTCAAATAATTTTGGAGTGTAAGAAGGTGTTTTTCCACTCCAAAAGGGTAAATACTAGGTTGTGTGAGGCCAAACAAGTCAAAGAAGTCAACAAAAGTAAAAAAAAAAAAGAAAAGGAAAGCCACGTGGCCACCCACGCAAGCCATATGGGCAACACACGTTGGCCACGTAAGCAGCCACGTAGGGGAGCAAAAATATTGACCAAGCTACTGATTTTGGCCACGTACTTATATGTGATCAATTTCATAGGAAAGGAATGAAACATACCTTAACCCATCTAGATAAACCTCTTAAACAACTCCTCCTTTGCCAAGAAGAAGATGCACATCCACAACAATACCGACTAGGGGGTTTTACTACTTCTACCTTACTTCTAAGAGAGGAGGGAGTGATTAGCTTAGGATAAGTATGGGTTTCCTTGTGTTTGGTCTAGGGAAAGTTTAGGAGGGTCTGAGACTTGTGTAGGTAAAAAAATGAGTAAATATAACGAAGCACCGCTTAAATAGATAAAGAATGTCATCCACCGCCTCACATATGAAAGGCCATATGCAGTGCATATGGCCATATACAGGCCCATATGAAGCCGCATTTCCTTCCGGAAATTCCCTCAATGTAAAACTCTTGAGAGTTGAGTGCTTGTGAGATTGGTGAGAGGTTGGTTGCTTGGGAAACTTGTTTAGCTACAAGCCTTAGCAACCGCTTTCCTGCGGACATTATGTAAAATGTAAGAAAAAAGCAGCGAAGAAAACAAGACACTAAGTTGTTGTATTTAATTTGGAGGTCTTAGTTATTGATAGAACTTTGGTTTCCAAATTGGGTCTTTAGTTGTGTCAATCAATCTATCTTTACTCTCTTGTATTGTTCTTGTCTTTTCATTTTTAGAATTATATCAATTGGTATCAAAGCTAAGTTTTAGGTTAGTTTCAACAAATCTAGTCTTGGGTTCTTACTACAAAAAATCTAGAAATTTCCCCGCAAACCACCCAAAACAATTGTGTTTATTTTGTTGTTGACACTAGATTCTTGTTCCCTAGTGTTTTTAGAGTCTAAATCCAAAGTTTCGAGTCAATGGGAGTTGTTTTGAACCTTCCACCATTAAAGGGTTTTCAAGTTCTAGAAACTTGAAAGCGGGTCTTATAGTAGGAGGTGAAATTGAGGCTTGAAACCTATTGGGCTTTGTTCTCCACATCAAAGAGAACTTAGATCCAAAATTTGAGCTAATTTGGAGTTGATCTGAGTGTAGTTAGGTTTTTAAAATTGGTTGGGTGTTCTTGAGATTGTTCATATCTTCAAGAGGAAGAAGAAGATAAAAGTGGGTGTTAGATCCAAATAATTTTGGAGTGTAAGAAGGTGTTTTTCCACTCCAAAAGGGGTAAATACTAGGTTGTGTGAGGCCAAACAAGTCAAAGAAGTCAACAAAAGTAAAAAAAAAAAAAAATGAGAAAAGGAAAGCCACGTGGCCACCCACGCATGCCATATGGGCAACACACGTTGGCCACGTAAGCAACCACGTAGGGGAGCAAAAATATTGACCAAGCTACTGATTTTGGCCACGTACTTATATGTGATCAATTTCATAGGAAAGGAAGGAAACATACCTTAACCCAGCTAGATAAACCTCTTAAACAACTCCTCCTTTGCCAAGAAGAAGATGCACATCCACAACAATACCGACTAGAGGGTTCTACTACTTCTACCTTACTTCTAAGAGAGGAGGGGAGTGATTAGCTTAGGATAAGTATGGGTTTCCTTGTGGATGGTCTAGGGAGAGTTTAGGAGGGTCTGAGACTTGTGTAGGTAAAAAAATGAGTAAATATAACGAAGCACCGCTTAAATAGATAAAGAAAGTCATCCACCGCCTCACATATGCAAGGCCATATGCATTGCATATGGCATATACAGGCCCATATGAAGCCTATTTCCTTCTGGAAATTCCCTCAATGTAAAACTCTTGAGAGTTGACTGCTTGTGAGATTGGTGAGAGGTTGGTTGCTTGGGAAACTTGTTTAGCTACAAGCCTTAGCAACCGCTTTCCTGCGGACATTATGTAAAATGTAAGAAAAAAGCAGCGAAGAAAACAAGACACTAAGTTGTTGTATTTAATTTGGAGGTCTTAGTTATTGATAGAACTTTGGTTTCCAAATTGGGTCTTTAGTTGTGTCAATCAATCTATCTTTACTCTCTTGTATTGTTCTTGTCTTTTCATTTTTAGAATTATATCAATTGGTATCAAAGCTAAGTTTTAGGTTAGTTTCAACAAATCTAGTCTTGGGTTCTTACTACAAAAAATCTAGAAATTTCCCCGCAAACCACCCAAAACAATTGTGTTTATTTTGTTGTTGACACTAGATTCTTGTTCCCTAGTGTTTTTAGAGTCTAAATCCAAAGTTTCGAGTCAATGGGAGTTGTTTTGAACCTTCCACCATTAAAGGGTTTTCAAGTTCTAGAAACTTGAAAGCGGGTCTTATAGTAGGAGGTGAAATTGAGGCTTGAAACCTATTGGGCTTTGTTCTCCACATCAAAGAGAACTTAGATCCAAAATTTGAGCTAATTTGGAGTTGATCTGAGTGTAGTTAGGTTTTTAAAATTGGTTGGGTGTTCTTGAGATTGTTCATATCTTCAAGAGGAAGAAGAAGATAAAAGTGGGTGTTAGATCCAAATAATTTTGGAGTGTAAGAAGGTGTTTTTCCACTCCAAAAGGGGTAAATACTAGGTTGTGTGAGGCCAAAGAAGTCAATAAAAGTAAAAAAAAAAAAAAAAAAAAAAGAAAGCCACGTGGCCACCCACGCATGCCATATGGGCAACACACGTTGGCAACGTAAGCAACCACCTAGGGGAGGAAAAATATTGACCAAGCTACTGATTTTGGCCACGTACTTATATGTGATCAATTTCATAGGAAAGGAAGGAAACATACCTTAACCCAGCTAGATAAACCTCTTAAACAACTCCTCCTTTGCCAAGAAGAAGATGCACATCCACAACAATACCGACTAGAGGGTTCTACTACTTCTACCTTACTTCTAAGAGAGGAGGGGAGTGATTAGCTTAGGATAAGTATGGGTTTCCTTGTGGATGGTCTAGGGAGAGTTTAGGAGGGTCTGAGACTTGTGTAGGTAAAAAAATGAGTAAATATAACGAAGCACCGCTTAAATAGATAAAGAAAGTCATCCACCGCCTCACATATGCAAGGCCATATGCACTGCATATGGCCATATACAGGCCCATATGAAGCAGCATTTCCTTCTGGAAATTCCCTCAATGTAAAACTCTTGAGAGTTGACTGCTTGTGAGATTGGTGAGAGGTTGGTTGCTTGGGAAACTTGTTTAGCTACAAGCCTTAGCAACCGCTTTCCTGCGGACATTATGTAAAATGTAAGAAAAAAGCAGCGAAGAAAACAAGACACTAAGTTGTTGTATTTAATTTGGAGGTCTTAGTTATTGATAGAACTTTGGTTTCCAAATTGGGTCTTTAGTTGTGTCAATCAATCTATCTTTACTCTCTTGTATTGTTCTTGTCTTTTCATTTTTAGAATTATATCAATTGGTATCAAAGCTAAGTTTTAGGTTAGTTTCAACAAATCTAGTCTTGGGTTCTTACTACAAAAAATCTAGAAATTTCCCCACAAACCACCCAAAACAATTGTGTTTATTTTGTTGTTGACACTAGATTCTTGTTCCCTAGTGTTTTTAGAGTCTAAATCCAAAGTTTCGAGTCAATGGGAGTTGTTTTGAACCTTCCACCATTAAAGGGTTTTCAAGTTCTAGAAACTTGAAAGTGGGTCTTATAGTAGGAGGTGAAATTGAGGCTTGAAACCTATTGGGCTTTGTTCTCCACATCAAAGAGAACTTAGATCCAAAATTTGAGCTAATTTGGAGTTGATCTGAGTGTAGTTAGGTTTTTAAAATTGGTTGGGTGTTCTTGAGATTGTTCATATCTTCAAGAGGAAGAAGAAGATAAAAGTGGGTGTTAGATCCAAATAATTTTGGAGTGTAAGAAGGTGTTTTTCCACTCCAAAAGGGGTAAATACTAGGTTGTGTGAGGCCAAACAAGTCAAAGAAGTCAACAAAGTAAAAAAAAAAAAAAAAGAGAAAAGGAAAGCCACGTGGCCACCCACGCATGCCATATGGGCAACACACGTTGGCCACGTAAGCAGTCACGTAGGGGAGCAAAAATATTGACCAAGCTACTGATTTTGGCCACGTACTTATATGTGATCAATTTCATAGGAAAGGAAGGAAACATACCTTAACCCAGCTAGATAAACCTCTTAAACAACTCCTCCTTTGCCAAGAAGAAGATGCACATCCACAACAATACCGACTAGAGGGTTCTACTACTTCTACCTTACTTCTAAGAGAGGAGGGGAGTGATTAGCTTAGGATAAGTATGGGTTTCCTTGTGGATGGTCTAGGGAGAGTTTAGGAGGGTCTGAGACTTGTGTAGGTAAAAAAATGAGTAAATATAACGAAGCACCGCTTAAATAGATAAAGAAAGTCATCCACCGCCTCACATATACAGCCCATATGAAGCCGCATTTCCTTCTGGAAATTCCCTCAATGTAAAACTCTTGAGAGTTGACTGCTTGTGAGATTGGTGAGAGGTTGGTTGCTTGGGAAACTTGTTTAGCTACAAGCCTTAGCAACCGCTTTCTGCGGACATTATGTAAAATGTAAGAAAAAAGCAGCGAAGAAAACAAGACACTAAGTTGTTGTATTTAATTTGGAGGTCTTAGTTATTGATAGAACTTTGGTTTCCAAATTGGGTCTTTAGTTGTGTCAATCAATCTATCTTTACTCTCTTGTATTGTTCTTGTCTTTTCATTTTTAGAATTATATCAATTGGTATCAAAGCTAAGTTTTAGGTTAGTTTCAACAAATCTAGTCTTGGGTTCTTACTACAAAAAATCTAGAAATTTCCCCGCAAACCACCCAAAACAATTGTGTTTATTTTGTTGTTGACACTAGATTCTTGTTCCCTAGTGTTTTTAGAGTCTAAATCCAAAGTTTCGAGTCAATGGGAGTTGTTTTGAACCTTCCACCATTAAAGGGTTTTCAAGTTCTAGAAACTTGAAAGCGGGTCTTATAGTAGGAGGTGAAATTGAGGCTTGAAACCTATTGGGCTTTGTTCTCCACATCAAAGAGAACTTAGATCCAAAATTTGAGCTAATTTGGAGTTGATCCACTCCAGTGTAGTTAGGTTTTTAAAATTGGTTGGGTGTTCTTGAGATTGTTCATATCTTCAAGAGGAAGAAGAAGATAAAAGTGGGTGTTAGATCCAAATAATTTTGGAGTGTAAGAGGTGTTTTTCCACTCCAAAAGGGGTAAATACTAGGTTGTGTGAGGCCAAACAAGTCAAAGAAGTCAACAAAAGTAAAAAAAAATGAGAAAAGGAAAGCCACGTGGCCACCCACGCATGCCATATGGGCAACACACGTTGGCCACGTACGTAGCGCCACGTAGGGGAGCAAAAATATTGACCAAGCTACTGATTTTGGCCACGTACTTATATGCGATCAATTTCGTAGGAAAGGAAGGAAACATACCTTAACCCAGCTAGATAAACATCTTACACAACTCCTCCTTTACCAAGAAGAAGATGCACATCCACAACAATACTGACTAGGTGGTTTTACTACTTCTACCTTACTTCTAAGAGAGGAGGGAAGTGATTAGCTTAGGATAAGTATGAGTTTCCTTGTGGATTGGTCTAGGGAAAGTTTAGGAGGGTCTGAGACTTGTGTAGGTAAAAAAATGAGTAGATATAACGAAGCACCGCTTAAATAGATAAAGAATGTCATCCACCGCCTCACATATGCAAGGCCATATGCACTGCATATGGCATATACAGGCCCATATGAAGCCGCATTTCCTTCCGGAAATTCCCTCAATGTAAAACTCTTGAGAGTTGAGTGCTTGTGAGATTGGTGAGAGGTTGGTTGCTTGGGAAACTAGTTTAGCTACAAGACTTAGCAACCGCTTTCCTGCGGACATTATGTAAAATGTAAGAAAAAAGCAGCGAAGAAAACAAGACACTAAGTTGTTGTATTTAATTTGGAGGTCTTAGTTATTGATAGAACTTTGGTTTCCAAATTGGGTCTTTAGTTGTGTCAATCAATCTATCTTTACTATCTTGTATTGTTCTTGTCTTTTCATTTTTAGAATTATATCAATTGGTATCAAAGCTAAGTTTTAGGTTAGTTTCAACAAATCTAGTCTTGGGTTCTTAAGACAAAAAATCTAGAAATTTCCCCGCAAACCACCCAAAACAACTGTGTTTATTTTGTTGTTGACACTAGATTCTTGTTCCCTAGTGTTTTTACAGTCTAAATCCAAAGTTTCGAGTCAATGGGAGTAGTTTTGAACCTTCCACCATTAAAGGGTTTTCGAGTTCTAGAAACTTGAAAGAGGGTCTTATAGTAGGAGGTGAAATTGAGGCTTGAAACCTATTGGGCTTTGTTCACCACATCAAAGAGAACTTAGATCCAAATTTGAGCTAATTTGGAGTTGATATGAGTGTAGTTAGGTTTTTAAAATTGGTTGGGTGTTCTTGATTGTTCATATCTTCAAGAGGAAGAAGAAGATAAAAGTGGGTGTTAGATCCAAATAATTTTGGAGTGTAAGAAGGTGTTTTTCCACTCCAAAAGGGGTAAATCCAAAATTTGAGCTAATTTGGAGTTGATCTGAGTGTAGTTAGGTTTTTAAAATTGGTTGGGTGTTCTTGAGATTGTTCATATCTTCAAGAGGAAGAAGTAGATAAAAGTGGGTGTTAGATTCAAATAATTTTGGAGTGTAAGAAGGTGTTTTTCCACTCCAAAAGGGGTAAATACTAGGTTGTGTGAGGCCAAACAAGTCAAAGAAGTCAACAAAAGTAAAAAAAAAAAAAAAAAAGGAAAGCCACGTGGCCACCCACTCATGCCATATGGGCAACACACGTTGGCCACGTAAGCAACCACGTAGGGGAGCAAAAATATTGACCAAGCTACTGATTTTGGCCACGTACTTATATGCGATCAATTTCGTAGGAAAGGAAGGAAACATACCTTAACCCAGCTAGATAAACATCTTACACAACTCCTCCTTTACCAAGAAGAAGATGCACATCCACAACAATACCGACTAGGGGGTTTTACTACTTCTACCTTACTTCTAAGAGAGGAGGGAAGTGATTAGCTTAGGATAAGTATGAGTTTCCTTGTGTTTGGTCTAGGGAAAGTTTAGGAGGGTCTGAGACTTGTGTAGGTAAAAAAATGAGTAAATATAACGAAGCACCGCTTAAATAGATAAAGAATGTCATCCACCGCCTCACATATGCAAGGCCATATGCACTGCATATGGCCATATACAGGCCCATATGAAGCCGCATTTCCTTCCGGAAATTCCCTCAATGTAAAACTCTTGAGAGTTGAGTGCTTGTGAGATTGGTGAGAGGTTGGTTGCTTGGGAAACTTGTTTAGCTACAAGCCTTAGCAACCGCTTTCCTGCGGACATTATGTAAAATGTAAGAAAAAAGCAGCGAAGAAAACAAGACACTAAGTTGTTGTATTTAATTTGGAGGTCTTAGTTATTGATAGAACTTTGGTTTCCAAATTGGGTCTTTAGTTGTGTCAATCAATCTATCTTTACTCTCTTGTATTGTTCTTGTCTTTTCATTTTTAGAATTATATCAATTGGTATCAAAGCTAAGTTTTAGGTTAGTTTCAACAAATCTAAGTCTTGGGTTCTTACTACAAAAAATCTAGAAATTTCCCCACAAACCACCCAAAACAATTGTGTTTATTTTGTTGTTGACACTAGATTCTTGTTCCCTAGTGTTTTTAGAGTCTAAATCCAAAGTTTCGAGTCAATGGGAGTTGTTTTGAACCTTCCACCATTAAAGGGTTTTCAAGTTCTAGAAACTTGAAAGTGGGTCTTATAGTAGGAGGTGAAATTGAGGCTTGAAACCTATTGGGCTTTTTTCTCCACATCAAAGAGAACTTAGATCCAAAATTTGAGCTAATTTGGAGTTGATCTGAGTGTAGTTAGGTTTTTAAAATTGGTTGGGTGTTCTTGAGATTGTTCATATCTTCAAGAGGAAGAAGAAGATAAAAGTGGGTGTTAGATCCAAATAATTTTGGAGTGTAAGAAGGTGTTTTTCCACTCCAAAAGGGGTAAATACTAGGTTGTGTGAGGATTCAAATAATTATGGAGTGTAAGGAGGTGTTTTTCAAGTCAACAAAAGTCAAAAAAAAAAAAAAGAGAAAAGGAAAGCCACGTGGCCACCCACGCATGCCATATGGGCAACACACGTTGGCCACGTAAGCAGCCACGTAGGGGAGCAAAAATATTGACCAAGCTACTGATTTTGGCCACGTACTTATATGTGATCAATTTCATAGGAAAGGAAGGAAACATACCTTAACCCAGCTAGATAAACCTCTTAAACAACTCCTCCTTTGCCAAGAAGAAGATGCACATCCACAACAATACCGACTAGAGGGTTCTACTACTTCTACCTTACTTCTAAGAGAGGAGGGGAGTGATTAGCTTAGGATAAGTATGGGTTTCCTTGTGGATGGTCTAGGGAGAGTTTAGGAGGGTCTGAGACTTGTGTAGGTAAAAAAATGAGTAAATATAACGAAGCACCGCTTAAATAGATAAAGAAAGTCATCCACCGCCTCACATATGCAAGGCCATATGCACTGCATATGGCCATATACAGGCCCATATGAAGCCGCATTTCCTTCCGGAAATTCCCTCAATGTAAAACTCTTGAGAGTTGAGTGCTTGTGAGATTGGTGAGAGGTTGGTTGCTTGGGAAACTTGTTTAGCTACAAGCCTTAGCAACCGTTTTCCTGCGGACATTATGTAAAATGTAAGAAAAAAGCAGCGAAGAAAACAAGACACTAAGTTGTTGTATTTAATTTGGAGGTCTTAGTTATTGATAGAACTTTGGTTTCCAAATTGGGTCTTTAGTTGTGTCAATCAATCTATCTTTACTCTCTTGTATTGTTCTTGTCTTTTCATTTTTAGAATTATATCAATTGGTATCAAAGCTAAGTTTTAGGTTAGTTTCAACAAATCAAGTCTTGGCTTCTTAAAACAAAAAATCTAGAAATTACCTCGCAAACCACCCAAAACAACTGTGTTTATTTTGTTGTTGACACTAGATTCTTGTTCCCTAGTGTTTTTACAGTATAAATCCAAAGTTTCGAGTCAATGGGAGTTGTTTTGAACCTTCCACCATTAAAGGGTTTTCAAGTTCTAGAAACTTGAAAGAGGGTCTTATAGTAGGAGGTGAAATTGAGGCTTGAAACCTATTGGGCTTTGTTCTCCACATCAAAGAGAACTTAGATCCAAAATTTGAGCTAATTTGGAGTTGATCTGAGTGTAGTTAGGTTTTTAAAATTGGTTGGGTGTTCTTGAGATTGTTCATATCTTCAAGAGGAAGAAGAAGATAAAAGTGGGTGTTAGATCCAAATAATTTTGGAGTGTAAGAAGGTGTTTTTCCACTCCAAAAGGGGTAAATACTAGGTTGTGTGAGGTTTTTTAAAATTGGTTGGGTGTTCTTGAAATTGTTCATATCTTCAAGAGGAAGAAGTAGATAAAAGTGGGTGTTAGATTCAAATAATTATGGAGTGTAAGGAGGTGTTTTTCCACTCCAAAAAGGGGTAAATACTAGGTTGTGTGAGTCAAACAAAAAGTAACAAAAAAAAAAAAAAAAAAGAAAAAAAGGAAAGCCACGTGGCCACCCACGCATGCCATATGGGCAACACACGTTGGCCACGTAAGCAGCCACGTAGGGGAGCAAAAATATTGACCAAGCTACTGATTTTGGCCACGTACTTATATGCGATCAATTTCGTAGGAAAGGAAGGAAACATACCTTAACCCAGCTAGATAAACATCTTACACAACTCCTCCTTTACCAAGAAGAAGATGCACATCCACAACAATACCGACTAGGGGGTTTTACTACTTCTACCTTACTTCTAAGAGAGGAGGGAAGTGATTAGCTTAGGATAAGTATGAGTTTCCTTGTGTTTGGTCTAGGGAAGTTTAGGAGGGTCTGAGACTTGTGTAGGTAAAAAAATGAGTAAATATAACGAAGCACCGCTTAAATAGATAAAGAATGTCATCCACCGCCTCACATATGAAAGGCCATTTGCACTGCATATGGCCATATACAGGCCCATATGAAGCCGCATTTCCTTCCGGAAATTCCCTCAATGTAAAACTCTTGAGAGTTGAGTGCTTGTGAGATTGGTGAGAGGTTGGTTGCTTGGGAAACTAGTTTAGCTACAAGACTTAGCAACCGCTTTCCTGCGGACATTATGTAAAATGTAAGAAAAAAGCAGCGAAGAAAACAAGACACTAAGTTGTTGTATTTAATTTGGAGGTCTTAGTTATTGATAGAACTTTGGTTTCCAAATTGGGTCTTTAGTTGTGTCAATCAATCTATCTTTACTATCTTGTATTGTTCTTGTCTTTTCATTTTTAGAATTATATCAATTGGTATCAAAGCTAAGTTTTAGGTTAGTTTCAACAAATCAAGTCTTGGCTTCTTAAAACAAAAAATCTAGAAATTTCCCCACAAACCACCCAAAATAATTGTGTTTATTTTGTTGTTGACACTAGATTCTTGTTCCAAAGTGTTTTTAGAGTCTAAATCCAAAGTTTCGAGTCAATGGGAGTTGTTTTGAACCTTCCACCATTAAAGGGTTTTCAAGTTCTAGAAACTTGAAAGAGGGTCTTATAGTAGGAGGTGAAATTGAGGCTTGAAACCTATTGGGCTTTGTTCTCCACATCAAAGAGAACTTAGATCCAAAATTTGAGCTAATTTGGAGTTGATCCGAGTGTAGTTAGGTTTTTAAAATTGGTTGGGTGTTCTTGAGATTGTTCATATCTTCAAGAGGAAGAAGAAGATAAAAGTGGGTGTTAGATCCAAATAATTTTGGAGTGTAAGAAGGTGTTTTTCCACTCCAAAAGGGGTAAATCCAAAATTTGAGCTAATTTGGAGTTGATCCGAGTGTAGTTAGGTTTTTAAAATTGGTTGGGTGTTCTTGAGATTGTTCATATCTTCAAGTGGAAGAAGTAGATAAAAGTGGGTGTTAGATCCAAATAATTTTGGAGTGTAAGAAGGTGTTTTTCCACTCTAAAAGGGGTAAATACTAGGTTGTGTGAGGCCAAACAAGTCAAAGTTGTATACAAAAGTAAAAAAAAGAAGTAGAGAAAAGGAAAGCCACGTGGCCACCCACGCATGCCATATGGGCAACACACGTTGGCCACGTAAGCGCCACGTAGGGGAGCAAAAATATTGACCAAGCTACTGATTTTGGCCACGTACTTATATGCGATCAATTTCGTAGGAAAGGAAGGAAACATACCTTAACCCAGCTAGATAAACATCTTACACAACTCCTCCTTTACCAAGAAGAAGATGCACATCCACAACAATACCGACTAGGGGGTTTTACTACTTCTACCTTACTTCTAAGAGAGGAGGGAAGTGATTAGCTTAGGATAAGTATGAGTTTCCTTGTGTTTGGTCTAGGGAAAGTTTAGGAGGGTCTGAGACTTGTGTAGGTAAAAAAATGAGTAAATATAACGAAGCACCGCTTAAATAGATAAAGAATGTCATCCACCGCCTCACATATGCAAGGCCATATGCACTGCATATGGCCATATACAGGCCCATATGAAGCCGCATTTCCTTCCGGAAATTCCCTCAATGTAAAACTCTTGAGAGTTGAGTGCTTGTGAGATTGGTGAGAGGTTGGTTGCTTGGGAAACTAGTTTAGCTACAAGACTTAGCAACCGCTTTCCTGCGGACATTATGTAAAATGTAAGAAAAAAGCAAATAAGAAAACAAGACACTAAGTTGTTGTATTTAATTTGGAGGTCTTAGTTATTGATAGAACTTTGGTTTCCAAATTGGGTCTTTAGTTGTGTCAATCAATCTATCTTTACTATCTTGTATTGTTCTTGTCTTTTCATTTTTAGAATTATATCAATTGGTATCAAAGCTAAGTTTTAGGTTAGTTTCAACAAATCAAGTCTTGGCTTCTTAAAACAAAAAATCTAGAAATTTCCCCACAAACCACCCAAAATAATTGTGTTTATTTTGTTGTTGACACTAGATTCTTGTTCCAAAGTGTTTTTAGAGTCTAAATCCAAAGTTTCGAGTCAATGGGAGTTGTTTTGAACCTTCCACCATTAAAGGGTTTTCAAGTTCTAGAAACTTGAAAGAGGGTCTTATAGTAGGAGGTGAAATTGAGGCTTGAAACCTATTGGGCTTTGTTCTCCACATCAAAGAGAACTTAGATCCAAAATTTGAGCTAATTTGGAGTTGATCTGAGTGTAGTTAGGTTTTTAAAATTGGTTGGGTGTTCTTGAGATTGTTCATATCTTCAAGAGGAAGAAGAAGATAAAAGTGGGTGTTAGATCCAAATAATTTTGGAGTGTAAGAAGGTGTTTTTCCACTCCAAAAGGGGTAAATCCAAAATTTGAGCTAATTTGGAGTTGATCTGAGTGTAGTTAGGTTTTTAAAATTGGTTGGGTGTTCTTGAGATTGTTCATATCTTCAAGAGGAAGAAGTAGATAAAAGTGGGTGTTAGATTCAAATAATTATGGAGTGTAAGGAGGTGTTTTTCCACTCCAAAAAGGGGTAAATACTAGGTTGTGTGAGGCCAAACAAGTCAAAGAAGTCAACAAAGTAAAAAAAAAAAAGAAAAAAGGAAAAGCCACGTGGCCACCCACTCATGCCATATGGGCAACACACGTTGGCCACGTAAGCAGCCACGTAGGGGAGCAAAAATATTGACCAAGCTACTGATTTTGGCCACGTACTTATATGCGATCAATTTCGTAGGAAAGGAAGGAAACATACCTTAACCCAGCTAGATAAACATCTTACACAACTCCTCCTTTACCAAGAAGAAGATGCACATCCACAACAATACCGACTAGGGGGTTTTACTACTTCTACCTTACTTCTAAGAGAGGAGGGAAGTGATTAGCTTAGGATAAGTATGAGTTTCCTTGTGTTTGGTCTAGGGAAAGTTTAGGAGGGTCTCGAGACTTGTGTAGGTAAAAAAATGAGTAAATATAACAAAGCACCGCTTAAATAGATAAAGAATGTCATCCACCGCCTCACATATGCAAGGCCATATGCACTGCATATGGCCATATACAGGCCCATATGAAGCCGCATTTCCTTCCGGAAATTCCCTCAATGTAAAACTCTTGAGAGTTGAGTGCTTGTGAGATTGGTGAGAGGTTGGTTGCTTGGGAAACTAGTTTAGCTACAAGACTTAGCAACCGCTTTCCTGCGGACATTATGTAAAATGTAAGAAAAAAGCAGCGAAGAAAACAAGACACTAAGTTGTTGTATTTAATTTGGAGGTCTTAGTTATTGATAGAACTTTGGTTTCCAAATTGGGTCTTTAGTTGTGTCAATCAATCTATCTTTACTATCTTGTATTGTTCTTGTCTTTTCATTTTTAGAATTATATCAATTGGTATCAAAGCTAAGTTTTAGGTTAGTTTCAACAAATCAAGTCTTGGCTTCTTAAAACAAAAAATCTAGAAATTTCCCCACAAACCACCCAAAATAATTGTGTTTATTTTGTTGTTGACACTAGATTCTTGTTCCAAAGTGTTTTTAGAGTCTAAATCCAAAGTTTCGAGTCAATGGGAGTTGTTTTGAACCTTCCACCATTAAAGGGTTTTCAAGTTCTAGAAACTTGAAAGAGGGTCTTATAGTAGGAGGTGAAATTGAGGCTTGAAACCTATTGGGCTTTGTTCTCCACATCAAAGAGAACTTAGATCCAAAATTTGAGCTAATTTGGAGTTGATCGAGTGTAGTTAGGTTTTTAAAATTGGTTGGGTGTTCTTGAGATTGTTCATATCTTCAAGAGGAAGAAGAAGATAAAAGTGGGTGTTAGATCCAAATAATTTTGGAGTGTAAGAAGGTGTTTTTCCACTCCAAAAGGGGTAAATCCAAAATTTGAGCTAATTTGGAGTTGATCTGAGTGTAGTTAGGTTTTTAAAATTGGTTGGGTGTTCTTGAGATTGTTCATATCTTCAAGAGGAAGAAGTAGATAAAAGTGGGTGTTAGATTCAAATAATTATGGAGTGTAAGGAGGTGTTTTTCCACTCCAAAAAGGGGTAAATACTAGGTTGTGTGAGGCCAAACAAGTCAAAGAAGTCAACAAAGGTAAAAAAAAAAAAAAACAGAAAAGGAAAGCCACGTGGCCACCCACTCATGCCATATGGGCAACACACGTTGGCCACGTAAGCAGCCACGTAGGGGAGCAAAAATATTGACCAAGCTACTGATTTTGGCCACGTACTTATATGCGATCAATTTCGTAGGAAAGGAAGGAAACATACCTTAACCCAGCTAGATAAACATCTTACACAACTCCTCCTTTACCAAGAAGAAGATGCACATCCACAACAATACCGACTAGGGGGTTTTACTACTTCTACCTTACTTCTAAGAGAGGAGGGAAGTGATTAGCTTAGGATAAGTATGAGTTTCCTTGTGTTTGGTCTAGGGAAAGTTTAGGAGGGTCTGAGACTTGTGTAGGTAAAAAAATGAGTAAATATAACGAAGCACCGCTTAAATAGATAAAGAATGTCATCCACCGCCTCACATATGCAAGGCCATATGCACTTGCATATGGCCATATACAGGCCCATATGAAGCCGCATTTCCTTCCGGAAATTCCCTCAATGTAAAACTCTTGAGAGTTGAGTGCTTGTGAGATTGGTGAGAGGTTGGTTGCTTGGGAAACTAGTTTAGCTACAAGACTTAGCAACCGCTTTCTGCGGACATTATGTAAAATGTAAGAAAAAAGCAGCGAAGAAAACAAGACACTAAGTTGTTGTATTTAATTTGGAGGTCTTAGTTATTGATAGAACTTTGGTTTCCAAATTGGGTCTTTAGTTGTGTCAATCAATCTATCTTTACTATCTTGTATTGTTCTTGTCTTTTCATTTTTAGAATTATATCAATTGGTATCAAAGCTAAGTTTTAGGTTAGTTTCAACAAATCAAGTCTTGGCTTCTTAAAACAAAAAATCTAGAAATTTCCCCACAAACCACCCAAAATAATTGTGTTTATTTTGTTGTTGACACTAGATTCTTGTTCCAAAGTGTTTTTAGAGTCTAAATCCAAAGTTTCGAGTCAATGGGAGTTGTTTTGAACCTTCCACCATTAAAGGGTTTTCAAGTTCTAGAAACTTGAAAGAGGGTCTTATAGTAGGAGGTGAAATTGAGGCTTGAAACCTATTGGGCTTTGTTCTCCACATCAAAGAGAACTTAGATCCAAATTTGAGCTAATTTGGAGTTGATATGAGTGTAGTTAGGTTTTAAAATTGGTTGGGTGTTCTTGAGATTGTTCATATCTTCAAGAGGAAGAAGAAGATAAAAGTGGGTGTTAGATCCAAATAATTTTGGAGTGTAAGAAGGTGTTTTTCCACTCCAAAAGGGGTAAATCCAAAATTTGAGCTAATTTGGAGTTGATCTGAGTGTAGTTAGGTTTTTAAAATTGGTTGGGTGTTCTTGAGATTGTTCATATCTTCAAGAGGAAGAAGTAGATAAAAGTGGGTGTTAGATTCAAATAATTATGGAGTGTAAGGAGGTGTTTTTCCACTCCAAAAAGGGGTAAATACTAGGTTGTGTGAGGCCAAACAAGTCAAAGAAGTCAACAAAGGTAAAAAAAAAAAAACAAAAGGAAAGCCACGTGGCCACCCACTCATGCCATATGGGCAACACACGTTGGCCACGTAAGCAGCCACGTAGGGGAGCAAAAATATTGACCAAGCTACTGATTTTGGCCACGTACTTATATGCGATCAATTTCGTAGGAAAGGAAGGAAACATACCTTAACCCAGCTAGATAAACATCTTACACAACTCCTCCTTTACCAAGAAGAAGATGCACATCCACAACAATACCGACTAGGGGGTTTTACTACTTCTACCTTACTTCTAAGAGAGGAGGGAAGTGATTAGCTTAGGATAAGTATGAGTTTCCTTGTGTTTGGTCTAGGGAAAGTTTAGGAGGGTCTGAGACTTGTGTAGGTAAAAAAATGAGTAAATATAACGAAGCACCGCTTAAATAGATAAAGAATGTCATCCACCGCCTCACATATGCAAGGCCATATGCACTGCATATGGCCATATACAGGCCCATATGAAGCCGCATTTCCTTCCGGAAATTCCCTCAATGTAAAACTCTTGAGAGTTGAGTGCTTGTGAGATTGGTGAGAGGTTGGTTGCTTGGGAAACTAGTTTAGCTACAAGACTTAGCAACCGCTTTCTGCGGACATTATGTAAAATGTAAGAAAAAAGCAGCGAAGAAAACAAGACACTAAGTTGTTGTATTTAATTTGGAGGTCTTAGTTATTGATAGAACTTTGGTTTCCAAATTGGGTCTTTAGTTGTGTCAATCAATCTATCTTTACTATCTTGTATTGTTCTTGTCTTTTCATTTTTAGAATTATATCAATTGGTATCAAAGCTAAGTTTTAGGTTAGTTTCAACAAATCAAGTCTTGGCTTCTTAAAACAAAAAATCTAGAAATTTCCCCACAAACCACCCAAAATAATTGTGTTTATTTTGTTGTTGACACTAGATTCTTGTTCCAAAGTGTTTTTAGAGTCTAAATCCAAAGTTTCGAGTCAATGGGAGTTGTTTTGAACCTTCCACCATTAAAGGGTTTTCAAGTTCTAGAAACTTGAAAGAGGGTCTTATAGTAGGAGGTGAAATTGAGGCTTGAAACCTATTGGGCTTTGTTCTCCACATCAAAGAGAACTTAGATCCAAAATTTGAGCTAATTTGGAGTTGATCTGAGTGTAGTTAGGTTTTTAAAATTGGTTGGGTGTTCTTGAGATTGTTCATATCTTCAAGAGGAAGAAGAAGATAAAAGTGGGTGTTAGATCCAAATAATTTTGGAGTGTAAGAAGGTGTTTTTCCACTCCAAAAGGGGTAAATCCAAAATTTGAGCTAATTTGGAGTTGATCTGAGTGTAGTTAGGTTTTTAAAATTGGTTGGCTGTTCTTGAGATTGTTCATATCTTCAAGAGGAAGAAGTAGATAAAAGTGGGTGTTAGATTCAAATAATTTTGGAGTGTAAGGAGGTGTTTTTCCACTCCAAAAAGGGGTAAATACTAGGTTGTGTGAGGCCAAACAAGTCAAAGAAGTCAACAAAGGTAAAAAAAAAAAAAAAAAAAGGAAAGCCACGTGGCCACCCACTCATGCCATATGGGCAACACACGTTGGCCACGTAAGCAGCCACGTAGGGGAGCAAAAATATTGACCAAGCTACTGATTTTGGCCACGTACTTATATGCGATCAATTTCGTAGGAAAGGAAGGAAACATACCTTAACCCAGCTAGATAAACATCTTACACAACTCCTCCTTTACCAAGAAGAAGATGCACATCCACAACAATACCGACTAGGGGGTTTTACTACTTCTACCTTACTTCTAAGAGAGGAGGGAAGTGATTAGCTTAGGATAAGTATGAGTTTCCTTGTGTTTGGTCTAGGGAAAGTTTAGGAGGGTCCGAGACTTGTGTAGGTAAAAAAATGAGTAATATAACGAAGCACCGCTTAAATAGATAAAGAATGTCATCCACCGCCTCACATATGCAAGGCCATATGCACCGCATATGGCCATATACAGCCCATATGAAGCCGCATTTCCTTCCGGAAATTCCCTCAATGTAAAACTCTTGAGAGTTGAGTGCTTGTGAGATTGGTGAGAGGTTGGTTGCTTGGGAAACTAGTTTAGCTACAAGACTTAGCAACCGCTTTCCTGCGGACATTATGTAAAATGTAAGAAAAAAGCAAATAAGAAAACAAGACACTAAGTTGTTGTATTTAATTTGGAGGTCTTAGTTATTGATAGAACTTTGGTTTCCAAATTGGGTCTTTAGTTGTGTCAATCAATCTATCTTTACTATCTTGTATTGTTCTTGTCTTTTCATTTTTAGAATTATATCAATTGGTATCAAAGCTAAGTTTTAGGTTAGTTTCAACAAATCAAGTCTTGGCTTCTTAAAACAAAAAATCTAGAAATTTCCCCACAAACCACCCAAAATAATTGTGTTTATTTTGTTGTTGACACTAGATTCTTGTTCCAAAGTGTTTTTAGAGTCTAAATCCAAAGTTTCGAGTCAATGGGAGTTGTTTTGAACCTTCCACCATTAAAGGGTTTTCAAGTTCTAGAAACTTGAAAGAGGGTCTTATAGTAGGAGGTGAAATTGAGGCTTGAAACCTATTGGGCTTTGTTCTCCACATCAAAGAGAACTTAGATCCAAAATTTGAGCTAATTTGGAGTTGATCTGAGTGTAGTTAGGTTTTTAAAATTGGTTGGGTGTTCTTGAGATTGTTCATATCTTCAAGAGGAAGAAGAAGATAAAAGTGGGTGTTAGATCCAAATAATTTTGGAGTGTAAGAAGGTGTTTTTCCACTCCAAAAGGGGTAAATCCAAAATTTGAGCTAATTTGGAGTTGATCTGAGTGTAGTTAGGTTTTTAAAATTGGTTGGGTGTTCTTGAGATTGTTCATATCTTCAAGAGGAAGAAGTAGATAAAGTGGGTGTTAGATTCAAATAATTTTGGAGTGTAAGAGGTGTTTTTCCACTCCAAAAGGGGTAAATACTAGGTTGTGTGAGGCCAAACAAGTCAAAGAAGTCAACAAAAGTAAAAAAAAAAAAAAAAAAGGAAAGCCACGTGGCCACCCACTCATGCCATATGGGCAACACACGTTGGCCACGTAGGGGAGCAAAAATATTGACCAAGCTACTGATTTTGGCCACGTACTTATATGCGATCAATTTCGTAGGAAAGGAAGGAAACATACCTTAACCCAGCTAGATAAACATCTTACACAACTCCTCCTTTACCAAGAAGAAGATGCACATCCACAACAATACCGACTAGGGGGTTTTACTACTTCTACCTTACTTCTAAGAGAGGAGGGAAGTGATTAGCTTAGGATAAGTATGAGTTTCCTTGTGTTTGGTCTAGGGAAAGTTTAGGAGGGTCTGAGACTTGTGTAGGTAAAAAAATGAGTAAATATAACGAAGCACCGCTTAAATAGATAAAGAATGTCATCCACCGCCTCACATATGCAAGGCCATATGCACTTGCATATGGCCATATACGAGCCCATATGAAGCCGCATTTCCTTCCGGAAATTCCCTCAATGTAAAACTCTTGAGAGTTGAGTGCTTGTGAGATTGGTGAGAGGTTGGTTGCTTGGGAAACTAGTTTAGCTACAAGACTTAGCAACCGCTTTCTGCGGACATTATGTAAAATGTAAGAAAAAAGCATCGAAGAAAACAAGACACTAAGTTGTTGTATTTAATTTGGAGGTCTTAGTTATTGATAGAACTTTGGTTTCCAAATTGGGTCTTTAGTTGTGTCAATCAATCTATCTTTACTATCTTGTATTGTTCTTGTCTTTTCATTTTTAGAATTATATCAATTGGTATCAAAGCTAAGTTTTAGGTTAGTTTCAACAAATCAAGTCTTGGCTTCTTAAAACAAAAAATCTAGAAATTTCCCCAAAACCACCCAAAATAATTGTGTTTATTTTGTTGTTGACACTAGATTCTTGTTCCAAAGTGTTTTTAGAGTCTAAATCCAAAGTTTCGAGTCAATGGGAGTTGTTTTGAACCTTCCACCATTAAAGGGTTTTCAAGTTCTAGAAACTTGAAAGAGGTCTTATAGTAGTAGGTGAAATTGATGCTTGAAACCTATTGGGCTTTGTTCTCCACATCAAAGAGAACTTAGATCCAAAATTTGAGCTAATTTGGAGTTGATCTGAGTGTAGTTAGGTTTTTAAAATTGGTTGGGTGTTCTTGAGATTGTTCATATCTTCAAGAGGAAGAAGAAGATAAAAGTGGGTGTTAGATCCAAATAATTTTGGAGTGTAAGAAGGTGTTTTTCCACTCCAAAAGGGGTAAATCCAAAATTTGAGCTAATTTGGAATTGGAGTTGATCTGAGTGTAGTTAGGTTTTTAAAATTGGTTGGGTGTTCTTGAGATTGTTCATATCTTCAAGTGGAAGAAGAAGATAAAAGTGGGTGTTAGATTCAAATAATTTTGGAGTGTAAGAAGGTGTTTTTCCACTCCAAAAGGGGTAAATACTAGGTTGTGTGAGGCCAAACAAGTCAAAAAAGTCAACAAAAGTAAAAAAAAAAAAAAAAAAAAGGAAAGCCACGTGGCCACCCACTCATGCCATATGGGCAACACACGTTGGCTACGTAAGCGGCCACGTAGGGGAGCAAAAATATTGACCAAGCTACTGATTTTGGCCACGTACTTATATGCGATCAATTTCGTAGGAAAGGAAGGAAACATACCTTAACCCAGCTAGATAAACATCTTACACAACTCCTCCTTTACCAAGAAGAAGATGCACATCCACAACAATACCGACTAGGGGTTTTTACTACTTGTACCTTACTTCTAAGAGAGGAGGGAAGTGATTAGCTTAGGATAAGTATGAGTTTCCTTGTGTTTGGTCTAGGGAAAGTTTAGGAGGGTCTGAGACTTGTGTAGGTAAAAAAATGAGTAAATATAACGAAGCACCGCTTAAATAGATAAAGAATGTCATCCACCGCCTCACATATGCAAGGCCATATGCACCGCATATGGCCATATACGAGCCCATATGAAGCCGCATTTCCTTCCGGAAATTCCCTCAATGTAAAACTCTTGAGAGTTGAGTGCTTGTGAGATTGGTGAGAGGTTGGTTGCTTGGGAAACTAGTTTAGCTACAAGACTTAGCAACCGCTTTCCTGCGGACATTATGTAAAATGTAAGAAAAAAGCAGCGAAGAAAACAAGACACTAAGTTGTTGTATTTAATTTGGAGGTCTTAGTTATTGATAGAACTTTGGTTTCCAAATTGGGTCTTTAGTTGTGTCAATCAATCTATCTTTACTATCTTGTATTGTTCTTGTCTTTTCATTTTTAGAATTATATCAATTGGTATCAAAGCTAAGTTTTAGGTTAGTTTCAACAAATCAAGTCTTGGCTTCTTAAAACAAAAAATCTAGAAATTTCCCCGCAAACCACCCAAAACAACTGTGTTTATTTTGTTGTTGACACTAGATTCTTGTTCCAAAGTGTTTTTAGAGTCTAAATCCAAAGTTTCGAGTCAATGGGAGTTGTTTTGAACCTTCCACCATTAAAGGGTTTTCAAGTTCTAGAAACTTGAAAGAGGGTCTTATAGTAGGAGGTGAAATTGAGGCTTGAAACCTATTGGGCTTTGTTCTCCACATCAAAGAGAACTTAGATCCAAAATTTGAGCTAATTTGGAGTTGATCTGAGTGTAGTTAGGTTTTTAAAATTGGTTGGGTGTTCTTGAGATTGTTCATATCTTCAAGAGGAAGAAGAAGATAAAAGTGGGTGTTAGATCCAAATAATTTTGGAGTGTAAGAAGGTGTTTTTCCACTCCAAAAGGGGTAAATCCAAAATTTGAGCTAATTTGGAGTTGATCTGAGTGTAGTTAGGTTTTTAAAATTGGTTGGCTGTTCTTGAGATTGTTCATATCTTCAAGAGGAAGAAGTAGATAAAAGTGGGTGTTAGATTCAAATAATTTTGGAGTGTAAGAAGGTGTTTTTCCACTCCAAAAGGGGTAAATACTAGGTTGTGTGAGGCCAAACAAGTCAAAGAAGTCAACAAAAGTAAAAAAAAAAAAAAAAAGGAAAGCCACGTGGCCACCCACTCATGCCATATGGGCAACACACGTTGGCCACGTAAGCAGCCACGTAGGGGAGCAAAAATATTGACCAAGCTACTGATTTTGGCCACGTACTTATATGCGATCAATTTCGTAGGAAAGGAAGGAAACATACCTTAACCCAGCTAGATAAACATCTTACACAACTCCTCCTTTACCAAGAAGAAGATGCACATCCACAACAATACCGACTAGGGGGTTTTACTACTTCTACCTTACTTCTAAGAGAGGAGGGAAGTGATTAGCTTAGGATAAGTATGAGTTTCCTTGTGTTTGGTCTAGGGAAAGTTTAGGAGGGTCTGAGACTTGTGTAGGTAAAAAAATGAGTAAATATAACGAAGCACCGCTTAAATAGATAAAGAATGTCATCCACCGCCTCACATATGCAAGGCCATATGCACTGCATATGGCCATATACAGGCCCATATGAAGCCGCATTTCCTTCCGGAAATTCCCTCAATGTAAAACTCTTGAGAGTTGAGTGCTTGTGAGATTGGTGAGAGGTTGGTTGCTTGGGAAACTAGTTTAGCTACAAGACTTAGCAACCGCTTTCCTGCGGACATTATGTAAAATGTAAGAAAAAAGCAGCGAAGAAAACAAGACACTAAGTTGTTGTATTTAATTTGGAGGTCTTAGTTATTGATAGAACTTTGGTTTCCAAATTGGGTCTTTAGTTGTGTCAATCAATCTATCTTTACTATCTTGTATTGTTCTTGTCTTTTCATTTTTAGAATTATATCAATTGGTATCAAAGCTAAGTTTTAGGTTAGTTTCAACAAATCAAGTCTTGGCTTCTTAAAACAAAAAATCTAGAAATTTCCCCACAAACCACCCAAAATAATTGTGTTTATTTTGTTGTTGACACTAGATTCTTGTTCCAAAGTGTTTTTAGAGTCTAAATCCAAAGTTTCGAGTCAATGGGAGTTGTTTTGAACCTTCCACCATTAAAGGGTTTTCAAGTTCTAGAAACTTGAAAGAGGGTCTTATAGTAGGAGGTGAAATTGAGGCTTGAAACCTATTGGGCTTTGTTCTCCACATCAAAGAGAACTTAGATCCAAAATTTGAGCTAATTTGGAGTTGATCTGAGTGTAGTTAGGTTTTTAAAATTGGTTGGGTGTTCTTGAGATTGTTCATATCTTCAAGAGGAAGAAGAAGATAAAAGTGGGTGTTAGATCCAAATAATTTTGGAGTGTAAGAAGGTGTTTTTCCACTCCAAAAGGGGTAAATCCAAAATTTGAGCTAATTTGGAGTTGATCTGAGTGTAGTTAGGTTTTTAAAATTGGTTGGGTGTTCTTGAGATTGTTCATATCTTCAAGAGGAAGAAGTAGATAAAAGTGGGTGTTAGATTCAAATAATTTTGGAGTGTAAGAAGGTGTTTTTACACTGCAAAAGGGGTAAATACTAGGTTGTGTGAGGCCAAACAAGTCAAAGAAGTCAACAAAAGTTAAAAAAAAAAAAAAAAAGAAAAGGAAAGCCACGTGGCCACCCACGCATGCCATATGGGCAACACACGTTGGCCACGTAAGCAGCCACGTAGGGGAGCAAAAATATTGACCAAGCTACTGATTTTGGCCACGTACTTATATGTGATCAATTTCATAGGAAAGGAAGGAAACATACCTTACCCCAGCTAGATAAATCTCTTAAACAACTCCTCATTTGCCAAGAAGAAGATGCACATCCACAACAATACCGACTAGATGGTTCTACTACTTCTACCTTACTTCTAAGAGAGGAGGGGAGTGATTAGCTTAGGATAAGTATGGGTTTCCTTGTGGATGGTCTAGGGAAGTTTAGGAGGGTCCGAGACTTGTGTAGGTAAAAAATGAGTAAATATAACGAAGCACCGCTTAAATAGATAAAGAATGTCATCCACCGCCTCACATATGCAAGGCCATATGCACTGCATATGGCCATATACAGGCCCATATGAAGCCGCATTTCCTTCTGGAAATTCCCTCAATGTAAAACTCTTGAGAGGTGACTGCTTGTGAGATTGGTGAGAGGTTGGTTTCTTGGAAAACTTGTTTAGCTACAAGCCTTAGCAACCGCTTTCCTGTGGATATTATGTAAAATGTAAGAAAAAAGCAGCGAAGAAAACAAGACACTAAGTTGTTGTATTTAATTTGGAGGTCTTAGTTATTGATAGAACTTTGGTTTCCAAATTGGGTCTTTAGTTTGTCAATCAATCTATCTTTACTCTCTTGTATTGTTCTTGTCTTTTCATTTTTAGAATTATATCAATTGGTATCAAAGCTAAGTTTTAGGTTAGTTTCAACAAATCTAGTCTTGGGTTCTTACTACAAAAAATCTAGAAATTTCCCCACAAACCACCCAAAACAATTGTGTTTATTTTGTTGTTGACACTAGATTCTTGTTCCCTAGTGTTTTTAGAGTCTAAATCCAAAGTTTCGAGTCAATGGGAGTTGTTTTGAACCTTCCACCATTAAAGGGTTTTCAAGTTCTAGAAACTTGAAAGAGGGTCTTATAGTAGGAGGTGAAATTGAGGCTTGAAACCTATTGGGCTTTGTTCTCCACATCAAAGAGAACTTAGATCCAAAATTTGAGCTAATTTGGAGTTGATATGAGTGTAGTTAGGTTTTTAAAATTGGTTGGGTGTTCTTGAGATTGTTCATATCTTCAAGAGGAAGAAGAAGATAAAAGTGGGTGTTAGATCCAAATAATTTTGGAGTATAAGAAGGTGTTTTTCCACACCAAAATGGGTAAATACTAGGTTGTGTGAGGCCAAACAAGTCAAAGAAGTCCACAAAAGTAAAAAAAAAAGAAATGGAAAGCCACGTGGCCACCCACACATGCCATATGGGCAACACACGTTGGCCACGTAAGCAGCCACGTAGGGGAGCAAAAATATTGACCAAGCTACTGATTTTGGCCACGTACTTATATGTGATCAATTTCATAGGAAAGGAAGGAAACATACCTTAACCCAGCTAGATAAACCTCTTAAACAACTCCTCATTTGCCAAGAAGAAGATGCACATCCACAACAATACCGACTAGAGGGTTCTACTACTTCTACCTTACTTCTAAGAGAGGAGGGGAGTGATTAGCTTAGGATAAGTATGGGTTTCCTTGTGGATGGTCTAGGGAGAGTTTAGGAGGGTCTGAGACTTGTGTAGGTAAAAAAATGAGTAAATATAACGAAGCACCGCTTAAATAGATAAAGAAAGTCATCCACCGCCTCACATATACAGGCCCATATGAAGCCGCATTTCCTTCTGGAAATTCCCTCAATGTAAAACTCTTGAGAGTTGACTGCTTGTGAGATTGGTGAGAGGTTGGTTGCTTGGGAAACTTGTTTAGCTACAAGCCTTAGCAACCACTTTCCTGCGGACATTATGTAAAATGTAAGAAAAAAACAGCGAAGAAAACAAGACACTAAGTTGTTGTATTTAATTTGGAGGTCTTAGTTATTGATAGAACTTTGGTTTCCAAATTGGGTCTTTAGTTGTGTCAATCAATCTATCTTTACTCTCTTGTATTGTTCTTGTCTTTTCATTTTTAGAATTATATCAATTGGTATCAAAGCTAAGTTTTAGGTTAGTTTCAACAAATCTAGTCTTGGGTTCTTACTACAAAAAATCTAGAAATTTCCCCGCAAACCACCCAAAACAATTGGGTTTATTTTGTTGTTGACACTAGATTCTTGTTCCCTAGTGTTTTTAGAGTCTAAATCCAAAGTTTTGAGTCAATGGAAGTTGTTTTGAACCTTCCACCATTAAAGTGTTTTCAAGTTCTAGAAACTTGAAAGAGGGTCTTATAGTAGGAGGTGAAATTGAGGCTTGAAACCTATAGGGCTTTGTTCTACACATCAAAGAGAACTTAAATCCAAAATTTGAGCTAATTTGGAGTTGATATGTATGTAGTTATGTTTTTAAAATTGATTGGGTGTTCTTGAGATTGTTCATATCTTCAAGATGAAGAAGAAGATAAAAGTGGGTGATAGATCCAAATAATTTTGGAGTGTAAGAAGGTGTTTTACCACTCCAAAAGGGATAAATACTAGGTTGTGCGGGGCCAAACAAGTCAAAGAAGTCAACAAAAGTAGAAAAAAAAATGGAAAGCCACATGGCCACCAATGCATTCCATATGGGCAACACACGTTGGCCACGTAAGCAGCCACGTAGGGGAGGAAAAATATTGACCAAGCTACTGATTTTGGCCACGTACTTATATGTGATCAATTTCATAGGAAAAGAAGGAAACATACCTTAACCCAGGTAGATAAACCTCTAAAACAACAACCTCCTTTGCCAAGAAGAAGATGCACATCCACAACAATACCGACTAGAGGGTTCTACTAATTCTACCTTACTTCTAAGAGAAGAGGGGAGTGATTAGCTTAGGATAAGTATGGGTTTCCTAGTGGAGGATCTAGGGAGAGTTTAGGAGGGTCTGACACTTGTGTAGGAAAAAAATGAGTATATATAACGAAGCACCGCTTAAATAGATAAAGAAAGTCATCCACCGCCTCACATATGCAAGGCCATATGCACTGCATATGGCCATATACTGGCCCATATGAAGCCGCATTTCCTTCTGGAAATTCCCTCAATGTAAAATTTTTTAGAGTTGACTGCTTGTGAGATTGGTGAGAGTTTGGTTGCTTGGGAAACTTGTTTAGCTACAAGGCTTAGCAACCGCTTTCCTACGGACATTATGTAAAATGTAAGAAAAAAGCAGCGAAGAAAACAAGACACTAAGTTGTTGTATTTAATTTGGAGGTCTTAGTTATTGATAGAACTTTGGTATCCGAATTGGGTCTTTAGTTGTATCAATCAATTTATCTTTACTCTCTTGTATTGTTCTTGTCTTTTCATTTTTAGAATTATATCAATTGGTAACAAACTAAGTTTTTGGTTAGTTTCAACAAATCTAGTCTTGGGTTCTTAAGACAAAAATTCTAGATATTTCCCCGCAAACCACCTAAAACAATTGTGTTTATTTTGTTGTTGACACTAGATTCTTGTTCCCTAGTGTTTTTAGAGTCAAAATTCAAAGTTTCGAGTCAATGAGAGTTGTTTTGAACCTTCCACCATTAAAGGGTTTTCAAGTTCTAGAAACTTGGAAGAGGGTCTTATAGTATAAGGTGAAATTCAGGCTTGAAAACTATTGGGCTTTGTTCTCCACATCAAAGAGAACTTAGATCCAAAATTTGAGCTAATTTGTAGTTGATCTGAGTGTAGTTAGGTTTTTAAAATTGGTTGGGTGTTCTTGAGATTGTTCATATCTTCAAGAGGAAGAAGTAGATAAAAGTGGGGGTTAGATTCAAATAATTTTGGAGTGTAAGAAGCTGTTTTTCCACTCCAAAAGGGGTAAATACTAGGTTGTGTGATGCCAAACAAGTCAAAGAAGTCAACAAAAGTAAAAAAAACAAAGAGAAAAAGAAAGCCACGTGGCCACCCACGCATGCCATATGGGCAACACACGTTGGCCATGTAAGTAGCCACGTAGGGGCGGAAAAAAATTGACCAAGCGACTGATTTTGGCCACGTACTTATATGTGATGAACTTCATAGGAAAAGAAGGAAACATACCTTAACCCAGCTAGATAAACCTCTTAAGCAACTCCTCATTTGCCAAGAAGAAGATGCACATCCACAACAACACCGACTAGAGTGTTCTACTATTTCTACCTTACTTCTAAGAGAGGAGGGGAGTGATTAGCTTAGGATAAGTATGGGTTTCCTTGTGGATGGTCTAGGGAGAGTTTAGGAGGCTCTGAGACTTGTGTAGGTATAAAATGAGTAAATATAACGAAGCACCGCTTAAATAGATAAAGAAAGTCATCCACCGCCTCACATATGCAAGGCCATATTCACTGCATATGGCCATATACAGGCCCATATGAAGCCGCATTTCCTTCTGGAAATTCCCTCAATGTAAAAATTTTGAGAGTTGACTGCTTGTGAGATTGGTGAGATGTTGGTTTCTTGGGAAACTTGTTTAGCTACAAGCCTTAGCAACCGCTTTCCTGCGGACATTATGTAAAATGTAACAAAAAAGCAGCGAAGAAAACAAGACACTATGTTGTTGTATTTAATTTGGAGGTCTTAGTTATTGATAGAACTTTGGTTTCCGAATTGGGTCTTTAGTTGTGTCAATCAATCTATCTTTACTCTCTTGTATTGTTCTTGTCTTTTCATTTTTAGAATTATATCAATTGGTATCAAAGCTAAGTTTTAGGTTAGTTTCAACAAATCTAGTCTTGGGTTCTTAAGACAAAAATTCTAGAAATATCCCCGCAAACCACCCAAAACAATTGTGTTTATTTTGTTGTTGACACTAGATTCTTGTTCCCTAGTGTTTTTAGAGTCTAAATTCAAAGTTTCGAGTCAATGGAGTTGTTTTGAACCTTCCACCATTAAAGGGTTTTCAAGTTCTAGAAACTTGAAAGAGGGTCTTATGGTATGAGGTGAAATTGAGGCTTGAAAACTATTGGGCTTTGTTCTCCACATTAAAGAGAACTTAGATCCAAAATTTGAGCTAATTTGGAGTTGATATGAGTGTAGTTAGGTTTTTAAAATTGGTTGGGTGTTCATGAGATTGTTCATATCTTCAAGAGGAGGAAGAAGATAAAAGTGGGTGTTATATCCAAATAATTTTGGAGTGTAAGAACGTGATTTTCCACTACAAAAGGGGTAAATACTAGGTGGTGTGACGCCAAACAAGTCAAAGAAGTCAACAAAAGTAAAAAAAAAATAGAAGAGAAAAGGAAAGCCACATGCCACCCACGCATGCCATATGGCAACACGCGTTGGCCACGTAAGCAGCCACGTAGGGGAGGAAAAATATTGACCAAGTTACTGATTTGGGCCACGTACTTTTATATGTGATGTATTTCATAGGAAAGGAAGGAAACATACCTTAACCCTGGTAGATAAACCTATTAAACAACTCCTCATTTGCCAAGAAGAATATACACATCCACAACAATACCGACGGGAGGGTTATACTACTTCTACCTTACTTCTAAGAGAGGAGGGGAGTGATTAGCTTAGGATAAGTATGGGTTTCCTTGTGGATGGTCTAGTGAGAGTTTAGGAGGGTCTAAGACTTGTGTAGGTAAAAAATGAGTAAATATAACGAATGACCGCTTAAATAGATAAAGAAAGTCATCCACCGCCTCACATATGCAAGGCCATATGCACTGCATATGGCCATATACTGGCCCATATGAAGACGCATTTCCTTCTGGAAATTCCCTCAATGTAAAACTTTTGAGAGTTGACTGCTTGTGTGATTGGTGAGAGTTTGGTTTCTTGGGAAACTTGTTTAGCTACAAGCCTTAGCAACTGCTTTCCTGCGGACATTATGTAAAATGTAGGAAAAAAGCAGCGAAGAAAACAAGACACTAAGTTGTTGTATTTAATTTGGAGGTCTTAGTTTTTTATAGAACTTTGGTTTCGGAATTGGATCTTTATTTGTGTCAATCAATATATCTTTACTCTCTTGTATTGTTCTTGTCTTTTCATTTTTAGAATTATATCAATTGGTATCAAAGCTAAGTTTTAGGTTAGTTTCAACAAATCTAGTCTTGGGTTCTTACTACAAAAAATCTAGAAATTTCCCGTGCAAACCACCCAAAACAATTGTGTTTATTTTGTTGTTGACACTAGATTCTTGTTCCCTAGTGTTTTTAGAGTCTAAATTCAAAGTTTCGAGTCAATGGGAGTTGTTTTGAGCCTTCCACCATTAAAGGGTTTTCAAGCTGTAGAAACTTGGAAGAGGGTCTTATAGTATGATGTGAAATTGAGGCTTGAAAACTATTGGGCTTTGTTCTCCACATCAAAGAGAACTAAGATCCAAAATTTGAGATAATTTGGAGTTGATATGAGTGTTGTTAGGTCTTTAAAATTGGTTGGGTGTTCTTGAGATTGTTCATATCTTCAAGAGGAAGAAGTAGATAAAAGTGGGGGTTAGATTCAAATAATTTTGGAGTGTAAGAAGCTGTTTTTCCACTCCAAAAGGGGTAAATACTAGGTTGTGTGATGCCAAACAATTCAAAGAAGTCAACAAAAGTAAAAAAAAAAGAGAAAAAAAGAAAGCCACATGGCCACCCACGCATGCCATATGGCGACACGCGTTGTCCACGTAAGCAGCCACGTAGGGGAGGAAAAATATTGACCAAGCTACTGATTTTGGCCACGTACTTTTATATGTGATCTATTTCATAGGAAAGGAAGGAAACATACCTTAACCCAGGTAGATAAACCTCTTAAACAACTCCTCATTTGCCAAGAAGAATATACACATCCACAACAATACCGACGGGAGGGTTGTACTACTTTTAACTACTTTTACCTTACTTCTAAGAGAGGAGGGGCGTGATTAGCTTAGGATAAGTATGGGTTTCCTTGTGGATGGTCTAGGGAGAGTTTAGGAGGGTTTGAGACTTGTGTAGGTATAAAATGAGTAAATATAACGAAGCACCGCTTAAATAGATAAAGAAAGTCATCCACCGCCTCACATATGCAAGGCCATATTCACTGCATATGGCCATATACAGTCCCATATGAAGCCGCATTTCCTTCTGGAAATTCCCTCAATGTAAAACTTTTGAGAGTTGACTGCTTGTGAGATTGGTGAGATGCTGGTTTCTTGGGAAACTTGTTTAGCTACAAGCCTTAGGAACCGCTTTCCTGCGGACATTATGTAAAATGTAATAAAAAAGCAGCGAAGAAAACAAGACACTAAGTTGTTGTATTTAATTTGGAGGTCGTAGTTATTGATAGAACTTTGGTTTCCGAATTGGGTCTTTAGTTGTGTCAATCAATCTATCTTTACTCTCTTGTATTGTTTTTGTCTTTTCATTTTTAGAATTATATCAATTGGTATCAAAGCTAAGTTTTAGGTTAGTTTCAACAAATCTAGTCTTGGGTTCTTATTACAAAAAATCTAGAAATTTCCCCTAAAACCACCCCAAACAATTGTGTTTATTTTGTTGTTGACACTAGATTCTTGTTCCCTAGTGTTTTTAGAGTCTAAATTCAAAGTTTCGAGTCAATGAGAGTTGTTTTGAACCTTCAACATTAAAGGGTTTTCAAATTCTAGAAACTTGGAAGAGGGTCTTATAGTATGATGTGAAATTGAGGCTTGAAAACTAATGGGCTTTGTTCTCCACATCAAAGAGAACTAAGATCCAAAATTTGAGATAATTTGGAGTTGATATTAGTGTTGTTAGGTCTTTAAAATTGGTTGGGTGTTCTTGAGATTGTTCATATCTTCAAGAGGAAGAAGTAGATAAAAGTGGGGGTTAGATTCAAATAATTTTGGAGTGTAATAAGCTGTTTTTCCACTCCAAAAGTGGTAAATACTAGGTTGTGTGATGCCAAACAAGTCAAAGAAGTCAACAAAAGTAAAAAAAACAAAGAGAAAAAGAAAGCCACGTGGCCACCCACGCATGCCAAATGGGCAACACACGTTGGCCATGTAAGCAGCCACGTAGGGGAGGAAAAAAATTGACCAAGCGACTGATTTTGGCCACGTACTTTTATATGTGATCTATTTCATAGGAAAGGAAGGAAACATACCTTAACCCAGGTAGATAAACCTCTTAAACAACTCCTCATTTGCCAAGAAGAATATACACATCCACAACAATACCGACGGAAGGGTTGTACTACTTTTACCTTACTTCTAAGAGAGGAGGGGAGTGATTAGCTTAGGATAAGTATGGGTTTCCTTGTGGATGGTCTAGGGAGATTTTAGGAGGGTTTGAGACTTGTGTAGGTATAAAATGAGTAAATATAACGAAGCACCGCTTAAATAGATAAAGAAAGTCATCCACCGCCTCACATATGCAAGGCCATATTCACTGCATATGGCCATATACAGTCCCATATGAAGCCGCATTTCCTTCTGGAAATTCCCTCAATGTAAAACTTTTGAGAGTTGACTGCTTGTAAGATTGGTGAGATGCTGGTTTCTTGGGAAACTTGTTTAGCTACAAGCCTTAGCAACCGCTTTCCTGAACATTATGTAAAATGTAATAAAAAAGCAGCGAAGAAAACAAGACACTGAGTTGGTGTATTTAATTTGGAGGTCTTAGTTATTGATAGAACTTTGGTTTCCGAATTGGGTCTTTAGTTGTGTCAATCAATCTATCTTTACTCTCTTGTATTGTCCTTGTCTTTTCATTTTTAGAATTATATCAATTGGTATCAAAGCAAAGTTTTAGGTTAGTTTCAACAAATCTAGTCTTGGGTTCTTATTACAAAAAATCTAGAAATTTCCCCTGCAAACCACCCAAAACAATTGTGTTTATTTTGTTGTTGACACTAGATTCTTGTTCCCTAGTGTTTTTAGAGTCTAAATTCAAAGTTTCGAGTCAATGGGAGTTGTTTTGAACCTTCCACCATTAAAAGGTTTTCAAGCTCTAGAAACTTGGAAGAGGGTCTTATAGTATGAGGTGAAATTGAGGCTTGAAAACTATTGGGCTTTGTTCTCCATATCAAGGAGAACTTAGATCCAAATTTTGAGCTAATTTGGAGTTGATCTGAGTGTAGTTAGGTTTTTAAAATTGGTTGGGTGTTCTTGAAATTGTTCATATCTTCAAGAGGAAGAAGTAGATAAAAGTGGGGGTCAGATTCAAATAATTTTGGAGTGTAAGAAGGTGTTTTTCCACTCCAAAAGGGGTAAATACTAGGTTGTGTGATTCCAAACAAGTCAAAGAAGTCAACAAAATTAAATAAACAAAGAGAAAAAGAAAGCCACATGGCCACCCACGCATGCCATATGGCGACACGCGTTGGCCACATAAGCAGCCACGTAGGGGAGGAAAAATATTGACCAAGCTACTGATTTTTGCCACGTACTTTTATATGTGATCTATTTCATAGGAAAGGAAGGAAACATACCTTAACCCAGGTAGATAAACCTTTTAAACAACTCCTCATTTGCCAAGAAGAATATACACATCCACAATAATACCGACGGGAGGGTTGTACTACTTTTACCTTACTTCTAAGAGAGGAGGGGAGTGATTAGCTTAGAATAAGTATGGGTTTCCTTGTGGATGGTCTAGGGAGAGTTTAGGAGGGTTTGAGACTTGTGTAGGTATAAAATGAGTAAATATAACGAAGCACCGCTTAAATAGATAAAGAAAGTCATCCACCGCCTCACATATGCAAGGCCATATTCTCTGCATATGGCCATATACAGGCCCATATGAAGCCGCATTTCCTTCTGGAAATTCCCTCAATGTAAAACTTTTGAGAGTTGACTGCTTGTGAGATTGGTGAGATGCTGGTTTCTTGGGAAACTTGTTTAGCTACAAGCCTTAGCAACCGCTTTCCTGCGGACATTATGTAAAATGTAATAAAAAAGCAGCGAAGAAAACAAGACACTAAGTTGTTGTATTTAATTTGGAGGTCTTAGTTATTGATAGAACTTTGGTTTCCGAATTGGGTCTTTAGTTGTGTCAATCAATCTATCTTTACTCTCTTGTATTGTCCTTGTCTTTTCATTTTTAGAATTATATCAATTGGTATCAAAGCTAAGTTTTAGGTTAGTTTCAACAAATCTAGTCTTGGGTTCTTATTACAAAAAATATAGAAATTTCCCCTAAAACCACCCCAAACAATTGTGTTTATTTTGTTGTTGACACTAGATTCTTGTTCCCTAGTGTTTTTAGAGTCTAAATTCAAAGTTTCGAGTCAATGGGAGTTGTTTTGAACCTTCAACATTAAAGGGTTTTCAAATTCTAGAATCTTGGAAGAGGGTCTTATAGTATGATGTGAAATTGAGGCTTGAAAACTATTGGGCTTTGTTCTCCACATCAAAGAGAACTAAGATCCAAAATTTGAGATAATTTGGAGTTGATATGAGTGTTGTTAGGTCTTTAAAATTGGTTGGGTGTTCTTGAGATTGTTTATATCTTCAAGAGGAAGAAGTAGATAAAAGTGGGGTTAGATTCAAATAATTTTGGAGTGTAAGAAGCTGTTTTTCCACTCCAAAAGGGGTAAATACTAGGTTGTGCGATGCCAAACAAGTCAAAGAAGTCAACAAAAGTAAAAAAAACAAAGAGAAAAAGAAAGCCACGTGGCCACCCACGCATGCCATATGGGCAACACACGTTGGCCATGTAAGCAGCCACGTAGGGGCGGAAAAAAATTGACCAAGCGACTGATTTTGGCCACGTACTTATATGTGATCAACTTCATAGGAAAAGAAGGAAACATACCTTAACCCAGCTAGATAAACCTCTTAAGCAACTCCTCATTTGCCAAGAAGAAGATGCACATCCACAACAATACCGACTAGAGTGTTCTATTACTTCAACCTTACTTCTAAGAGAGGAGGGGAGTGATTAGCTTAGGATAAGTATGGGTTTCCTTGTGGATGGTCTAGGGAGAGTTTAGGAGGGTCTGAGACTTGTGTAGGTATAAAATGAGTAAATATAATGAAGCACCGCTTAAATAGATAAAGTAAGTCATCCACCGCCTCACATATGCAAGGCCATATTCACTGCATATGGCCATATACAGGCCCATATGAAGCCGCATTTCCTTCTGGAAATTCCCTCAATGTAAAACTTTTGAGAGTTGACTGCTTGTAAGATTGGTGAGATGCTGGTTTCTTGGGAAACTTGTTTAGCTACAAACCTTAGAAACCGCTTTCCTGCGGACATTATGTAAAATGTAATAAAAAAACAGCGAAGAAAACAAGACACTAAGTTGTTGTATTTAATTTGGAGGTCTTAGTTATTGATAGAACTTTGGTTTCCGAATTGGGTCTTTAGTTGTGTCAATCAATCTATCTTTACTCTCTTGTATTGTCCTTGTCTTTTCATTTTTAGAATTATATCAATTGGTATCAAAGCAAAGTTTTAGGTTAGTTTCAACAAATCTAGTCTTGGGTTCTTATTACAAAAAATCTAGAAATTTCCCCTGCAAACCACCCAAAACAATTGTGTTTATTTTGTTGTTGATACTAGATTCTTGTTCCCTAGTGTTTTTAGAGTCTAAATTCAAAGTTTCGAGTCAATGGGAGTTGTTTTGAACCTTCCACCATTAAAGGGTTTTCAAGCTCTAGAAACTTGGAAGAGGGTCTTATAGTATGAGGTGAAATTGAGGCTTGAAAACTATTGGGCTTTGTTCTCCATATCAAAGAGAAGTTAGATCCAAATTTTGAGCTAATTTGGAGTTGATCTGAGTGTAGTTAGGTTTTTAAAATTGGTTGGGTGTTCTTGAAATTGTTCATATTTTCAAGAGGAAGAAGTAGATAAAAGTGGGGGTCAGATTCAAATAATTTTGGAGTGCAAGAAGGTGTTTTTCCACTCCAAAAGTGGTAAATACTAGGTTGTGTGATGCCAAACAAGTCAAAGAAGTCAACAAAAGTAAAAAAAACAAAGAGAAAAAGAAAGCCACGTGGCCACCCACGCATGCCATATGGGCAACACACGTTGGCCATGTAAGCAGCCACGTAGGGGCGGAAAAAAATTGACCAAGCGACTGATTTTGGCCACGTACTTATATGTGATCAATTTCATAGGAAAAGAAGGAAAGATACCTTAACCCAGCTAGATAAACTCTTAAGCAACTCCTCATTTGCCAAGAAGAAGATGCACATCCACAACAATACCGACTAGAGTGTTCTACTACTTCTACCTTACTTCTAAGAGAGGAGGGGAGTGATTAGCTTAGGATAAGTATGGGTTTCCTTGTGGATGGTCTAGGGAGAGTTTAGGAGGGTCTGAGACTTGTGTAGGTATAAAATGAGTAAATATAATGAAGCACCGCTAAAATAGATAAAGAAAGTCATCCACCGCCTCACATATGCAAGGTCATATTCACTGCATATGGCCATATACAGGCCCATATGAAGCCGCATTTCCTTCTGGAAATTCCCTCAATGTAAAACTTTTGAGAGTTGACTGCTTGTAAGATTGGTGAGATGTTGGTTTCTTGGGAACCTTGTTTAGCTACAAGCCTTAGCAACCGCTTTCCCGCGGATATTATGTAAAATGTAATAAAAAAGCAGCGAAGAAAACAAGACACAAAGTTGTTGTATTTAATTTGGAGGTCTTAGTTATTGATAGAACTTTTGTTTCCGAATTGGGTCTTTAGTTTTGTCAATCAATCTATCTTTACACTCTTGTATTGTTCTTGTCTTTTTATTTTTAGAATTATATCAATTGGTATCAAAGCTAAGTTTTCGTTTAGTTTCAACAAATCTAGTCTTGAGTTCTTAAGATTAAAATTCTAGAAATTTCCACGCAAACCACCCAAAACAATTGTGTTTATTTTGTTGTTGACACTAGATTCTTGTTCCAAAGTGTTTTTAGAGTCTAAATCCAAAGTTTCGAGTCAATGGGAGTTGTTTTGAACCTTCAACATTAAAGGGTTTTCAAATTCTAGAATCTTGGAAGAGGGTCTTATAGTATGATGTGAAATTGAGGCTTGAAAACTATTGGGCTTTGTTCTCCACATCAAAGAGAATTTAGATCCAAATTTTGTGCTAATTTGGAGTTGATCTGAGTGTAGTTAGGTTTTTAAAATTGGTTGGGTTTCTTGAGATTGTTCATATCTTCAAGAGGAAGAAGAAGATAAAAGTGGGTGTTAGATCCAAATAATTTTGGAGTGTAAGAAGGTGTTTTTCCACTCCAAAAGGGGTAAATCCAAAATTTGAGCTAATTTGGAGTTGATCTGAGCGTAGTTAGGTTTTTAAAATTGGTTGGGTGTTCTTGAGATTGTTCATATCTTCAAGAGGAAGAAGAAGATAAAAGTGGGTGTTAGATTCAAATAATTTTGGAGTGTATGAAGGTGTTTTTATACTCCAAACGGGGTAAATACAAGGTTGTGTGATGCCAAATAGGTCAAGGAAGTCAACAAAAGCAAAATAAAAAAAGGAAAGCCACCTGGCCACCCACGCATGCCATATGGGCAACACACCTTGGCCACGTAAGCAGCCACGTTGGAGAGGAAAAATATTGACCAAGGTACTGATTTTGGCCATGTACTTATATGTGATCAATTTCATAGGAAAGGAAAGAAACATACCTTAACCCAGCTAGATAAACCTCTTACACAACTCCTCCTTTACCAAGAAGAAGATGCACATCCACAACAATACCGACTAGGGGGTTTTCCTACTTCTACCTTACTTCTAAGAGAGGAGGGAAGTGATTAGCTTAGGATAAGTATGAGTTTCCTTGTCTTTGGTCTAGGGAAAGTTTAGGAGGGTATGAGACTTGTGTAGGTAAAAAAATGAGTAAATATAACGAAGCACCGCTTAAATAGATAAAGAATGTCATCCACCGCCTCACTAATGCAAGGCCATATGCACTGCATATGGCCATATACAGGCCCATATGAAGCCGCATTTCCTTCCGGAAATTCCCTCAATGTAAAACTCTTGAGATTTGAGTGCTTGTGAGATTGGTGAGAGGTTGGTTTCTTGGGAAACTTGTTTAGCTACAAGACTTAGCAACCGCTTTCCTGCGGACATTATGTAAAATGTAAGAAAAAAGCAGCGAAGAAAACAAGACACAAAGTTGTTGTATTTAATTTGGAGGTCTTAGTTATTGATAGAACTTTGTTTTCCAAATTGGGTCTTTAGTTGTGTCAATCAATCTATCTTTACTATCTTGTATTGTTCTTGTCTTTTCATTTTTAGAATTATATCAATTGGTATCAAAGCTAAGTTTTAGGTTAGTTTCAACAAATCTAGTCTTGGGTTCTTAAGACAAAAAATCTAGAAATTTCCACCGCATACCACCCCAAACAATTATTTTTTTTTGTTGTTGACACTAGATTCTTGTTCCCTAGTGTTTTTAGAGTCTAAATCCAAAGTTTCGAGTCAATGGGAGTTGTTTTGAACCTTCCACCATTAAAGGGTTTTCATGTTCAAGAAACTTGAAAGAGGCTCTTATAGTAGGAGGTGAAATTGAGGCTTGAAATCTATTGGGCTTTGTTCTACACATCAAAGAGAACTTAGATCCAAAATTTGAGATAATTTGAAGTTGATCTGAGTGTAGTTAGGTTTTTAAAATTGGTTGGGTGTTCTTGAGATTGTTCATATCTTCAAGAGGAAGAAGAAGATAAAAGTGGGTGTTAGATCCAAATAATTTTGGAGTGTAAGAAGGTGTTTTTCCACTCCAAAAGGGGTAAATCCAAAATTTGAGCTAATTTGGAGTTGATCTGAGTGTAGTTAGGTTTTTAAAATTGGTTGGATGTTCTTGAGATTGTTCATATCCTCAAGAGGAAGAAGATAAAAGTGGGTGTTAGATCCAAATAATTTTGGAGTGTAAGAAGGTGTTTTTCCACTGCAAAAAGGGGTAAATACTAGGTTGTGTGAGGCCAAACAAAACAAGAAGTCAACAAAAGTAAAAAAAAAAAAAAAAAAAAAAAGGAAAGCCATATGGCCACCCACGCATGCCATTTGGGCAACACACGTTGGCCACATAAGCAGCCACGTAGGGGAGCATAAATATTGACCAAGCTACTGATTTTGGCCATGTACTTATATGTGATCAATTTCATAGGAAAGGAAAGAAACATACCTTAACCCAGCTAGATAAACCTCTTACACAACTCCTCCTTTACCAAGAAGAAGATGCACATCCACAACAATACCGACTAGGGGGTTTTCCTACTTCTACCTTACTTCTAAGAGAGGAGGGAAGTGATTAGCTTAGGATAAGTATGAGTTTCCTTGTCTTTGGTCTAGGGAAAGTTTAGGAGGGTCTGAGACTTGTGTAGGTAAAAAAATGAGTAAATTTAACGAAGCACCGCTTAAATAGATAAAGAATGTCATCCACCGCCTCACTAATGCAAGGCCATATGTACTGCATATGGCCATATACAGGCCCATATGAAGCCGCATTTACTTTCGGAAATTCCCTCAATGTAAAACTCTTGAGAGTTGAGTGCTTGTGAGATTGGTGAGAGGTTGGTTTCTTGGGAAACTTGTTTAGCTACAAGACTTAGCAACCGCTTTCCTGCGGACATTATGTAAAATGTAAGAAAAAAGCAGCGAAGAAAACAAGACACAAAGTTGTTGTATTTAATTTGGAGGTCTTAGTTATTGATAGAACTTTGTTTTCCAAATTAGGTCTTTAGTTGTGTCAATCAATCTATCTTTACTATCTTGTATTGTTATAGTCTTTTCATTTTTAGAATTATATTAATTGGTATCAAAGCTAAGTTTTAGGTTAGTTTCAACAAATCTAGTCTTGGGTTCTTAAGACAAAAAATCTAGAAATTTCCCCGCAAACCACCCCAAACAATTATTTTTTTTTGTTGTTGACACTAGATTCTTGTTCCCTAGTGTTTTTAGAGTCTAAATCCAAAGTTTCGAGTCAATGGGAGTTGTTTTGAACCTTCCACCATTAAAGGGTTTTCAAGTTCAAGAAACTTGAAAGAGGCTCTTATAGTAGGAGGTGAAATTGAGGCTTGAAATCTATTGGGCTTTGTTCTACACATCAAAGAGAACTTAGATCCAAAATTTGAGATAATTTGAAGTTGATCTGAGTGTAGTTAGGTTTTTAAAATTGGTTGGGTGTTCTTGAGATTGTTCATATCTTCAAGAGGAAGAAGAAGATAAAAGTGGGTGTTAGATCCAAATAATTTTGGAGTGTAAGAAGGTGTTTTTCCACTCCAAAAGGGATAAATACTAGGCTGCGTGAGGCCAAACAAGTCAAAGAAGTCAACAAAAGTAAAAAAAAATAGAAGAGAAAAGGAAAGCCACATGGCCACCCACGCATGCCATATGGGCAACACACGTTGGCCATGTAAGCAGCCACGTAGGGGAGGAAAAATATTGACCAAGCTACTGATTTTGGCCACGTACTTATATGTGATCAATTTCATAGGAAAAAAAGGAAACATACCTTAACCCAGCTAGATAAACCTCTTAAGCAACTCCTCATTTGCCAAGAAGAAGATGCACATCCACAACAATACCGACTAGAGTGTTCTACTACTTCTACCTTACTTCTAAGAGAGGAGGGGAGTGATTAGCTTAGGATAAGTATGGGTTTCCTTGTGGATGGTCTATGGAGAGTTTAGGAGGCTCTGAGACTTGTGTAGGTATAAAATGAGTAAATATAACGAAGGACCGCTTAAATAGATAAAGAAAGTCATCCACTGCCTCACATATGCAAGGCCATATGCACTGCATATGGCCATATACAGGCCCAAATGAAGACGCATTTCCTTCTGGAAATTCCCTCAATGTAAAACTCTTTAGAGTTGACTGCTTGTGAGATTGGTGAGAGGTTGGTTGCTTGGAAAACTTTTTTATATACAAGCCTTAGCAACCGCTTTCCTGCGGACATTATGTAAAATGTAAGAAAAAAGCAGCGAAGAAAACAAGACACTAAGTTGTAGTATTTAATTTGGAGGTCTTAGTTATTGATAGAACTTTGGTTTCCGAATTGGGTCTTTCGTTGTGTCAATCAATCTATCTTTACTCTCTTGTATTGTTCTTGTCTTTTCATTTTGAGAATTATATCAATTGGTATCAAAGCTAAGTTTTAGGTTAGTTTCAACAAATCTAGTCTTGGGTTCTTAAGACAAAAAATCTAGAAATTTCCCCGCAAACCACCCCAAACAATTGTGTTTATTTTGTTGTTGACACTAGATTCTTGTTCCCTAGTGTTTTTAGAGTCTAAATCCAAAGTTTTGAGTCAATGGGAGTTGTTTTGAACCTTCCACCATTAAAGGGTTTTCAAGTTCTCGAAACTTGAAAGAGGGTCTTATAGTAGGAGGTGAAATTGAGGCTTGAAACCTATTGGGCTTTGTTCTCCACATCAAAGAGAATTTAGATCCAAATTTTGTGCTAATTTGGAGTTGATCTGAGTGTAGTTAGGTTTTTAAAATTGGTTGGGTTTCTTGAGATTGTTCATATCTTCAAGAGGAAGAAGAAGATAAAAGTGGGTGTTAGATCCAAATAATTTTGGAGTGTAAGAAGGTGTTTTTCCAATCCAAAAGGGGTAAATCCAAAATTTGAGCTAATTTGGAGTTGATCTGAGCGTAGTTAGGTTTTTAAAATTGGTTGGGTGTTCTTGATATTGTTCATATCTTCAAGAGGAAGAAGAAGATAAAAGTGGGTGTTAGATCCAAATAATTTTGGAGTGTAAGAAGGTGTTTTTCCACTCCAAAAGGGGTAAATACTTGGTTGTGTGAGGACAAACAAGTCAAAGAAGTCAACAAAAGTAAAAGAAAAAAAAAACCACTTGGCCACCCACGCATGCCATATGGGCAACACACGTTGGCCACGTTAGCAGCCACGTAGGGGAGCAAAAATATTGACCAAGCTACTGATTTTGGCCACGTACTTATATGCTATCAATTTCGTTGGAAAGGAAGGAAACATACCTTAACCCAGGTAGATAAACCTCTTAAACAACTCCTCATTTGCCAAGAAGAAGATGCACATCCACAAAAATACCGACTAAAGGGTTCTACTAATTCTACCTTACTTCTAAGAGAGGAGGGGAGTGATTAGCTTAGGATAAGTATGGGTTTCCTTGTGGATGGTCTAGGGAGAGTTTAGGTGAGTCTGAGACTTGTGTAGGTAAAAAATGAGTAAATATAACAAAGCACCGCTTAAATAGATAAAGAAAGTCATCCACCGCCTCACATATGCAAGGCCATATGCACTGCATATGGCCATAAACAGGCCCATATGAAGCCGCATTTCCTTCTTGAAATTCCCTCAATGTAAAACTTTTGAGAGTTAACTGCTTGTGAGATTGATGATAGTTTGGTTGCTTGGGAAACTTGTTTAGCTACAAGCCTTAGCAACCGCTTTCCAGCGGACATTATGTAAAATGTAAGAAAAAAGCTGCGAATAAAACAAGACACTGAGTTGTTATATTTAATTTGGAGGTCTTAGTTATTGATAGAACTTTGGTTTCCGAATTGGGTGTTTATTTGTGTCAATCAATCTATCTTTACTATCTTGTATTGTTCTTGTCTTTTCATTTTTAGAATTATATCAATTGGTATCAAAGCTAAGTTTTAGGTTAGTTTCAACAAATCTAGTCTTGGGTTCTTAAGACAAAAAATATAGAAATTTCCCCGCAAACCACCCAAAACAATTGTGTTTATTTTGTTGTTGACACTAGATTCTTGTTCCCTAGTGATTTTTGAGTCAAAATCCAAAGTTTCGAGTCAATGGGAGTTGTTTTAAACCTTCCACCATTAAAGGGTTTTCAAGTTCTAGAAACTTGAAAGAATGTCTTATAGTAAGAGGTGAAATTGAGGCTTGAAACCTATTGGGCTTTGTTCTCCACATCAAAGAGAACTTATATCCAAAATTTGAGCTAATTTGGAGTTGATCTGAGTGTAGTTAGGTTTTTAAAATTGGTTGGGTGTTCTTGAGATTGTTCATATCTTCAAGATGAAGAAGAAGATAAAAGTGGGTGTTAGATCCAAATAATTTTGGAGTGTAAGAAGGTGTTTTTCCACTCCAAAAGGGGTAAATCCAAAATTACAGCTAATTTGGAGTTGATCTGAGCGTAGTTAGGTTTTTAAAATTGGTTGGGTGTTCTTGAGATTGTTCATATCTTCAAGAGGAAGAAGAAGATAAAAGTGGGTGTTTGATCCAAATAATTTTGGAGTGTAAGAAGGTGTTTTTCCACTCCAAAAGGGGTAAATACTTGGTTGTGTGAGGCCAAACAAGTCAAAGAAGTCAAGAAAAGTAAAAGAAAAAAAAAACCACTTGGCCACCCACGCATGCCATATGGGCAACACACGTTGGCCACGTAAGCAGCCACGTAGGGGAGCAAAAATATTGACCAAGCTACTGATTTTGGCCACGTACTTATATGCTATCAATTTCGTAGGAAAGGAAGGAAACATACCTTAACCCAGGTAGATAAACCTCTTAAACAACTCCTCCTTTGCCAAGAAGAAGATGCACATCCACAACAATACCGACTAGAGGGTTCTACTAATTCTACCTTACTTCTAAGAGAGGAGGGGAGTTATTAGCTTAGAATAAGTATGGGTTTCCTTGTAGATGGTCTAGGGAGAGTTTAGGAGAGTCTGAGACTTGTGTAGGTAAAAAATTAGTAAATATAACGAAGCACCGCTTAAACAGATAAAGAAAGTCATCCACCGCCTCACATATGCAAGGCCATATGCACTGCATATGGCCATATACTGGCCCATATGAAGCCGCATTTCCTTCTGGAAATTCCCTCAATGTAAAACTTTTGAGAGTTGACTGCTTGTGAGATTGGTGAGAGTTTGGTTCCTTAGGAAACTTGTTTAGCTACAAGCCTTAGCAACCACTTTCCTGCTGACATTATGTAAAATGTAACAAAAAAGCAGCGAAGAAAACAAGACACTAAGTTGTTGTATTTAATTTGGAGGTATTAGTTATTGATAGAACTTTGGTTTCGGAATTGAGTCTTTATTTGTGTCAATCAATATATCTTTACTCTCTTGTATTGTTCTTGTCTTTTCATTTTTAGAATTATATCAATTGGTATCAAAGCTAAGTTTTAGGTTAGTTTCAACAAATCTAGTCTTGGGTTCTTACTACAAAAAATCTAGAAATTTTCCAGCAAACCACCCAAAACAATTGTGTTTATTTTGTTGTTGACACTAGATTCTTGTGCCTTAGTGTTTTTAGAGTCTAAATCCAAAATTTCGGGTCAACGGGAGTTGTTTTGAACCTTCCACCATTAAAGGGTTTTCAAGTTCTAGAAACTTGAAAGCGGGTCTTATAGTAGGAGGTGAAATTGAGACTTGAAACCTATTGGGCTTTGTTCTACACATCAAAGAAAACTTAGATCCAAAATTTGAGCTAATTTGGAGTGGATATGAGTGTAGTTAGTTTTTAAAATTGGTTGGGCGTTCTTGAGATTGTTCATATCTTCAAGAGGAAGAAGAAGATAAAAGTGGGTGTTAGATCCAAATAATTTTGGAGTGTAAGAAGGTGTTTTTCCACTCCAAAAGGGGTAAATACTAGGTTGTGTGAGGCCAAACAAGTCAAAGAAGTCAACAAATGTAAAAAAAAAAAAAAAAAAAAGGAAAGCCACATGGCCACCCATGCATGCCACATGGGCAACACACGTTGGCCATGTAAGCAGCCACGTAGGGGAGGAAAAATATTGACCAAGCTACTGATTTTGGCCATGTACTTATATGCGATCAATTTCGTAGGAAAGGAAGGAAACATACCTTAACCCAGGAAGATAAACCTCTTAAACAACTCCTCCTTTGCCAAGAAGAAGATGCACATCCACAACAATACCGACTAGAGGGTTCTACTAATTCTACCTTACTTCTAATTGAGGAGGGGAGTGATTAGCTTAGGATAAGTATGGGTTTCCTTGTGGATGGTCTTGGGAGAGTTTAGGAGAGTCTGAGACTTGTGTAGGTAAAAAATGAGTAAATATAACAAAGCACCGCTTAAATAGATACGGAAAGTCATCCACCGCCTCACATATGCAAGGCCATATGCACTGCATATGGCCATATACAGGCCCATAGTTTGGTTGCTTGGGAAACTTGTTTAGCTACATGCCTTAGCAAACGCTTTCCAGCAGAGATTATGTAAAATGTAAGAAAAAAGCAGCGAAGAAAACAAGACACTAAGTTGTTATATTTAATTTGGAGGTCTTAGTTATTGATAGAAGTTTGGTTTCCGAATTGGGTGTTTATTTGTATCAATCAGTCTATCTTTACTATCTTGTATTGTTCTTGTCTTTTCATTTTTAGAATTATATCAATTGGTATCAAAGCTAAGTTTTAAGTTAGTTTCAACAAATCTAGTCTTGGGTTCTTAAGACAAAAAATATAGAAATTTCCCCGCAAACCACCCAAAACAATTGTGTTTATTTTGTTGTTGACACTAGATTCTTGTTCCCAAGTGATTTTTTGAGTCTAAATCCAAAGTTTCGAGTCAATGGGAGTTGTTTTAAACCTTCCACCATTAAAGGGTTTTCAAGTTCTAAAAACATGAAAGAGGGTCTTATAGTAGGAGGTGAAATTGAGGCTTGAAACTTATTGGGCTTTGTTCTCCACATCAAAGAGAACTTAGATCCAAAATTTGAGCTAATTTGGAGTTGATCTTAGTGTAGTTAGATTTTTAAAATTGGTTGGGTGTTCTTGAGATTGTGCATATCTTCAAGAGGAAGAAGAAAATAAAAGTGGGTGTTAGATTCAAATAATTTTGGAGTGTATGAAGGTGTTTTTATACTCCAAAATGGGTAAATACAAGGTTGTGTGATGCCAAACAGGTCAAGGAAGTCAACAAAAGCAAAAAAAAAAAGGAAAGCCACGTGGCCACCCACGCATGCCATATGGGCAACACACCTTGGCCACGTAAGCAGCCACGTTGGGGAGGAAAAATATTGACCAAGGTACTGATTTAGGCCACGTACTTATATGTGATCAATTTCATAGGAAAGGAAGGAAACATACCTTAACCCAGCTAGATAAACCTCTTAAACAACTCCTTATTTGCCAAGAGGAAAATGCACATCTACAACAACACCGACTGGAGGGTTCTACTACTTCTACCTTACTTCTAAGAGAGGAGGGGAGTTTAGGAGGGTTTCAGACTTGTGTAGGTAAAAAATGAGTAAATATAACGAAGCACCGCTTAAATAGATAAAGAATTCATCCACCGCCTCACATATGCAAGGCCATATGCACTGCATATGGCCATATACAGGCCCATATGAAGCCGCATTTCCTTCCGGAAATTCCCTCAATGTAAAACTCTTGAGAGTTGAGTGCTTGTGAGATTGGTGAGAGGTTGGTTGCTTGGGAAACTAGTTTAGCTACAAGCCTTAGCAACCGCTTTCCTGCGGACATTATGTAAAATGTAAGAAAAAAGCAGCGAAGAAAACAAGACACTAAGTTGTTGTATTTAATTTGGAGGTCTTAGTTATTGATAGAACTTTGGTTTCCAAATTATGTCTTTAGTTGTGTCAATCAATCTATCTTTACTATTTTGTATTGTTCTTGTCTTTTCATTTTAAGAACTATATCAATTGGTATCAAAGCTAAGTTTTAGGTTAGTTTCAACAAATCTAGTCTTGGGTTCTTAAGACAAAAAATCTAGAAATTTCCCCGCAAACCACCCCAAAAAATTGTTTTATTTTGTTGTTGACACTAGATTCTTGTTCCATAGGGTTTTTAGTGTCTAAATCCAAAGTTTCGAGTCAATGGGAGTTGTTTTGAACCTTCCACCATTAAAGGGTTTTCAAGTTCTAGAAACTTGAAAGAGGCTCTTATAGTAGGAGGTGAAATTGTGGCTTGACATCTATTGGGCTTTGTTCTACACATCAAAGAGAACTTAGATCCAAAATTTGAGCTAATTTGGAGTTGATCTGAGTGTAGTTAGGTTTTTAAAATTGGTTGGCTGTTCTTGAGATTGTTCATATCTTCAAGAGGAAGAAGAAGATAAAAGTGGTTGTTAGATCCAAATAATTTTGGAGTGTAAGAAGGTGTTTTTCCACTCCAAAAGGGGTAAATACTAGGTTGTGTGAGGCCAAAGAAGTCAAAGAAGTCAACAAAAGTAAAAAAAAGTAGAAGAGAAAAGAAAAGCCACATGGCCACCCACGCATGCCATATGGCAACACGCGTTGGCCACGTAAGCAGCCACGTAGGGGAGGAAAAATATTGACCAAGCTACTGATTTTGGCCACGTACTTTTATATGTGATCTATTTCATAGGAAAGGAAGGAAACATACCTTAACCCAGGTAGATAAACCTCTTAAACAACTCCTCATTTGCCAAGAAGAATATACACATCCAGAACAATACCGACAGGAGGGTTCTACTACTTCTACCTTACTTCTAAGAGAGGAGGGGAGTGATTAGCTTAGGATAAATATGGGTTTACTTGTGGATGGTCTAGGGAGAGTTTAGGAGGGTCTAAGACTTGTGTAGGTAAAAATGAGTAAATATAACGAAGGACCGCTTAAATAGATAAATAAAGTCATCCACTGCCTCACATATGCAAGGCCATATGCACTGCATATGGCCATATACAGGCCCAAATGAAGACGCATTTCCTTCTGGAAATTCCCTCAATGTAAAACTCTTGAGAGTTGACTACTTGTGAGATTGGTGAGAGGTTGGTTGCTTGGGAAACTTGTTTAGATACAAGCCTTAGCAACCGCTTTCCTGCGGACATTATGTAAAATGTAAGAAAAAATCAGCGAAGAAAACAAGACACTAAGTTGTAGTATTTAATTTGGGGGTCTTAGTTATTGATAGAACTTTGGTTTCCAAATTGTGTCTTTAGTTGTGTCAATCAATCTATCTTTACTATCTTGTATTGTTCTTGTCTTTTCATTTTAGAATTATATCAATTGGTATCAAAGCTAAGTTTTAGGTTAGTTTCAACAAATCTAGTCTTGGGTTCTTAAGACAAAAAATCTAGAAATTTCCCCGCAAACCACCCCAAACAATTGTTTTATTTTGTTGTTGACACTAGATTCTTGTTCCATAGGGTTTTTAGTGTCTAAATCCAAAGTTTCGAGTCAATGGGAGTTGTTTTGAACCTTCCACCATTAAAGGGTTTTCAAGTTCTAGAAACTTGAAAGAGGCTCTTATAGTAGGAGGTGAAATTGAGGCTTGAAATCTATTGGGCTTTGTTCTACACATCAAAGAGAACTTAGATCCAAAATTTGAGCTAATTTGGAGTTGATCTGAGTGTAGTTAGGTTTTTAAAATTGGTTGGGTGTTCTTGAGATTGTTCATATCTTCAAGAGGAAGAAGAAGATAAAAGTGGTTGTTAGATCCAAATAATTTTGGAGTGTAAGAAGGTGTTTTTCCACTCCAAAAGGGGAAAATACTAGGTTGTGTGAGGCCAAACAAGTCAAAGAAGTCATCAAAAGTAAAAAAAAATAGAAGAGAAAAGAAAAGCCACATGGCCACCCACGCATGCCATATGGCAACACGCGTTGGCCACGTAAGCAGCCACGTAGGGGAGGAAAAATATTGACCAAGCTACGGATTTTGGCCACGTACTTTTATATGTGATCTATTTCATAGGAAAGGAAGGAAACATACCTTAACCCAGGTAGATAAACCTCTTAAACAACTCCTCATTTGCCAAGAAGAATATACACATCCAGAACAATACCGACAGGAGGGTTCTACTACTTCTACCTTACTTCTAAAAGAGGAGGGGAGTGATTAGCTTAGGATAAGTATGGGTTTACTTGTGGATGGTCTAGGGAGAGTTTAGGAGGGTCTAAGACTTGTGTAGGTAAAAAATGAGTAAATATAACGAAGGACCGCTTAAATAGATAAATATAGTCATCCACTGCCTCACATATGCAAGGCCATATGCACTGCATATGGCCATATACAGGCCCAAATGAAGACGCATTTTCTTCTGAAAATTCCCTCAATGTAAAACTCTTGAGAGTTGACTACTTGTGAGATTGGTGAGAGGTTGGTTGCTTGGGAAACTTGTTTAGATACAAGCCTTAGCAACCGCTTTCCTGCGGACATTATGTAAAATGTAAGAAAAAAGCAGCGAAGAAAACAAGACACTAAGTTGTAGTATTTAATTTGGAGGTCTTAGTTATTGATAGAACTTTGGTTTCCGAATTGGGTCTTTAGTTGTGTCAATCAATCTATCTTTACTCTCTTGTATTGTTCTTGTCTTTTCATTTTGAGAATTATATCAATTGGCATCAAAGCTAAGTTTTAGGTTATTAGTTTCAACAAATCTAGTCTTGGGTTCTTAAGACAAAAAATCTAGAAATTTCCCCGCAAACCACCCCAAACAATTGTGTTTATTTTGTTGTTGACACTAGATTCTTGTTCCCTAGGGTTTTTAGAGTCTAAATCCAAAGTTTCGAGTCAATGGGAGTTGTTTTGAACCTTCCACCATTAAAGGGTTTTCAAGTTCTCGAAACTTGAATGAGGGTCTTATAGTAGGAGGTGAAATTGAGGCATGAAACCTATTGGGCTTTGTTCTCCACATCAAAGAGAACTTAGATCCAAAATTTGAGCTAATTTGGAGTTGATCTGAGTGTAGTTAGGTTTTTAAAATTGGTTGGGTGTTCTTGAGATTGTTCATATCTTTAAGAGGAAGAAGAAGATAAAAGTGGGTGTTAGATCCAAATAATTTTGGAGTGTAAGAAGGTGTTTTTCCACTCCAAAAGGGGTAAATCCAAAATTTGAGCTAATTTGGAGTTGATCTGAGCGTAGTTAGGTTTTTAAAATTGGTTGGGTGTTCTTGAGATTGTTCATAACTTCAAGAGGAAGAAGAAGATAAAAGTGGGTGTTTGATCCAAATAATTTTGGAGTGTAAGAAGGTGTTTTTCCACTCCAAAAGAGGTAAATACTAGGTTGTGTGATGCCAAACAAGTCAAAGAAGTCAACAAAATTAAATAAACAAAAAGAAAAAAAAAACACTTGGCCACCCACGCATGCCATATGGGCAACACACGTTGGCCACGTAACCAGCCACGTAGGGGAGGAAAAATATTGACCAAGCTACTGATTTTGGCCACGTACTTATATGCTATCAATTTCGTAGCAAAGGAAGGAAACATACCTTAACCCAGGTAGATAAACCTCTTAAACAACTCCTCATTTGCCAAGAAGAAGATGCACATCCACAACAATACCGACTAGAGGGTTCTACTAATTCTACCTTACTTCTAAGAGAGGAGGGGAGTTATTAGCTTAGAATAAGTATGGGTTTCCTTGTGGATGGTCTAGGGAGAGTTTAGGAGAGTCTGAGACTTGTGTAGGTAAATAATTAGTAAATATAACGAAGCACCGCTTAAACAGATAAAGAAAGTCATCCACCGCCTCACATATGCAAGGCCATATGCATTGCATATGGCCATATACAGGCCCATATGAAGTCGCATTTCTTTCTGGAAATTCCCTCAATGTAAAACTCTTAAGAGTTGACTGCTTGTGAGATTGGTGAGAGGTTGGTTTCTTGGGAAACTTGTTTAGCAACAAGCCTTTGCAACCGCTTTCCTGCGGATATTATGTAAAATATAAGAAAAAAGCAGCGAAGAAATCAAGACACTAAGTTGTTGTATTTAATTTGGAGGTCTTAGTTATTGATAGAACTTTGATTTCCAAATTGGGTCTTTAGCTGTGTCAATCAATCTATCTTTACTCTCTTGTATTGTTCTTGTTTTTTCATTTTGAGAATTATATCAATTGGTATCAAAGCTAAGTTTTAGGTTAGTTTCAACAAATCTAGTCTTGGGTTCTTAAGACAAAAAATCTAGAAATTTCCCCGCAAACCACCCCAAACAATTGTTTTATTTTGTTGTTGACACTAGATTCTTGTTCCATAGGGTTTTTAGTGTCTAAACCCAAATTGCTTAGCCTAGTGAAAGAATGGATTCTAATTAGATAAAAGGACGTACAACTCAAAATCTAACGGCGGGAATCAAGAACTTTTAATGAAATAAAGGAGAAAAGCTTAAGGAGAATTATCAAGAAATGAAAATGGTATTCAAGAACAAAGTAACAATCAAACAAGGACAATTACTCGTTGTTTGTTAGTTTTTAGGATCAAAGATATGAGAATTAAGATGAGAAAAGTGTGGAATTCATAGAAAACAAAATCTTTGGACGTACGACTCAAGAAAAAACTAAGAAACTCAAATATAACAGTAGAATCAACAAACAAATAACTATTTTTGGATTATTTTTTTGTAGTCATCAAAATCCAAGACGAGATTTGTTGGAATAACCCTTCAATCAAGCTCTTATACCAATTGATGAAACATTAAATGTGCAATTAAAAGAAAGCAAGATAAAAGGAAGACACAAGGAATTGTAATAAAAAATAACCCAGATTATATTAAACAATGGACTTTAACTGATTAATCAATGCAAGCACCTATCCTATGAGATCGACTTCAAGGGAATTAAATTACCAAGCAACCTATATTTCCAAACAAAGTTCAATCACAAGCTTCACAAGCTCTCCAAAATAAAAAAAGAGTATAAGTTTCAATATTCAAGATAATCTAAGCAATGAAATGGCCTAGAATAGCTATTTATAGTTTAGGCTAAATTATTACAAGGAAGTCCAAAAAGTGACACTTCCCATTTTTGCAACGTTTGCCCCTCGATGTCATTCTGCGGTCCGCATTCTCAATCAGCGAATCACAGACTTATTCTGCAGCTCGCAGATAGTGTTCTCCGGTTCTTCTCCTACTGTGTCATTTTGGGGTTTCCAGCCCAAATTGTGGGGCGCAAACTCGCTCTACGAGTCGCAAATAGTGCCTGCCAATACACTCTTCGCTGCTTCGTCTTCCCATGCAATCTTAAACACTTGAAAACCCCGGAATTGCTCTAAACTGAACTGAAGAACCTCTATCTTAATCAACAACCCCTGAAGTATTTGGAGCTCACGAGCTTGACTCCTCATGAATGGTCTTGAGATGACTCGAGTTGCATCAAGGGTTGAATTGAGGTAGAAGAGATGTTGCTAGTGTGTGGAAAGCACAACGCATGAAATGGCCCCGGGGTCATAGTGGGTGAAGTGCTAGAGTTCCGACTCGATTTATTACCAACAATTGCATCTCAACTAATCTATTGGGGAGTGCCCAACCAACTTGTTTGCTCAACACTACCCAATCTAGTACCCATAGTTCCCATTTCTATCCTCATTGCACTAATCTCCGTTCCCAACCTCGCGAATTCTCTAGCTATGAAAGCGATTGGCTCCTCTCCCTCTTGGTATTGTCCTCCGGAAGTCGACACGGTACCTAGAAAATTCAACAAACACGTTAGAAGTAAAACCCCTCACACCACTATTTATGCCTACTCACTACTCACGTTACTCAAGAGTTCTTGCAAGGTTGTAAAGAACCTAAGTTCAATCAATCACACAAATTGCTTAGACTAGTGAAAGAATGGATTCTTATTAGATAAAAGGACGTACAATTCAAAATCTAACGGCGGGAGTCAAGAACTTTTAATGAAATAAAGGAGAGAAGCTTAAGGAGAATTATCAAGAATGAAAATGGTATTCAAGAACCAACTAACAATCAAACAAGGACAATTACTCGTTGTTTGTTAGTTTTTAGGATAAAAGATATGAGAATTAAGATGAGAAAAGTGTGGAATTCATAAAATAAAAATCTTTGGACGTACGACTCAAGAAAAAACTAAGAAACTCAAATATAACAGTAGAATCAACAAACAAATAACTATTTTTGGATTTTTTTTGTAGTCATCAAAATCCAAGATGAGATTTGTTGGAACAACCCTTCAATCAAGCTCTTATACCAATTGATGCACTATTAAATGTTCAATTAAAAGAAAGCAAGATAAAAGGAAGACTCAAGGAATTGGAATAAAAAACAACCTAGATTATATTAAACAATGGACTTTAACTGATTAATCAATGCAAGCACCTATCCTATGAGATCGACTTCAAGGGAATTAAATTACCAAGCAACCTATCTTTCCAAACAAAGTTCAATCACAAGCTTCACAAGCTCTCCAAAATCAAAAAAGAGTATAAGTTTCAATATTCAAGATAATCTAAGCAATGAAATGGCCTAGAATAGCTATTTATAGTTTAGGCTATATTATTAAAAGGAAGTCCCAAAACTGACACTTCCCGTTTTTTGCAACGTTTGCTCCTCGATGTCATTCTGCGGTCCGCATTCTCAGTCACCGAATCACAGACCTATTCTGCAGCTCACAAATAGTGTTCTCCGGTTCTTCTCCTACTGTGTCATTTTGGGGTTTCCAGCCCAAATTGCGGGGCGAAAACTCGCTCTACGAGTCACAAATGGTACCTGCCAATACACTCTTCCTTGCTTCGTCTTACCATGCAATGTTAAACACATGAAAACCCCGGAATCGCTCTGAAGTGAACACAAGAACCTCAATCTTTTAGAACAACCCCTGAAGTACTTGGAGCTCACGAGCTTGACTCCTCGTGAATGGTCTTGAGGTGACTCGGGTTGCATCAAGGGTGGAATTGAGGTAGAAGAGATGTTGCTAGTGTGTGGAAAGCACAACGCATGCAATGGCCCCGGGGTCATAGTGGGTGAAGTGCTAGTGTTCCGACTCGATTTATTACCAACAATTGCATCTCCATTAATCTGGTGGGGAGTGCCCAACCTACTTGTTTGCTCAACACTACCCAATCTAGTACCCATAGTTCCCATTTCTATTCTCATTGCACTCATCTCCGTTCCCAACCTCGCGAATTCTAACGTGTATGAAAGCGATCGGCTCCTCTCCCTCTTGGTATTATCCTCCGGAAGTCGACATGGTACCTAGAAAATTCAATAAACACGTTAGAAGTAAAACCCCTCACACCACTATTTATGCCTACTCACTACTCACGTTACTCAAGCGTTCTTGCAAGGTTGTAAAGAACCTAAGTTCAATCAATCACCCAAATTGCTTAGCCTAGTGAAAGAATGGATTCTAATTAGATAAAAGGACGTACAACTCAAAATCTAACGGCGGGAATCAAGAACTTTTAATGAAATAAAGGAGAAAAGCTTAAGGAGAATTATCAAGAAATGAAAATGGTATTCAAGAACAAAGTAACAATCAAACAAGGACAATTACTCGTTGTTTGTTAGTTTTTAGGATCAAAGATATGAGAATTAAGATGAGAAAAGTGTGGAATTCATAGAAAACAAAATCTTTGGACGTACGACTCAAGAAAAAACTAAGAAACTCAAATATAACACTAGAATCAACAAACAAATAACTATTTTTGGATTTTTTTTTGTAGTCATCAAAATCCAAGACGAGATTTGTTGGAACAACCCTTCAATCAAGCTCTTATACCAATTTAAGCAATATTAAATGTTCAATTAAAAGAAAGCAAGATAAAAGGAAGACTCAAGGAATTGGAATAAAAAACAACCTAGATTATATTAAACAATGGACTTTAACTGATTAATCAATGCAAGCACCTATCCTATGAGATTGACTTCAAGGTAATTAAATTACCAAGCAACCTAACTTTCCAAACAAAGTTCAATCACAAGCTTCACAAGCTCTCCAAAATCAAAAAAGAGTATAAGTTTCAATATTCAAGATAATCTAAGCAGTGAAATGGCCTAGAATAGCTATTTATAGTTTAGGCTAAATTATTAAAAGGAAGTCCCAAAACTGACACTTCCCGTTTTTTGCAACGTTTGCTACTCGATGTCATTCTGCGGTCCGCATTCTCAGTCAGCGAATCACAGACTTATACTGCAGCTCACAGATAGTGTTCTCCGGTTCTTCTCCTACTATGTCATTTTGGGGTTTCCAGCCCAAATTGCGGGGCGAAAACTCGCTCTACGAGTCATAAATGGTACTTGGCAATACACTCTTCCTTGCTTCGTCTTACCATGCAATCTTAAACACAGGAAAACCCCGGAATTGCTCTAAAGTGAACACAAGAACCTCTATCTTTATGAAAAAACCCTGAAGTACTTGGAGCTCACGAGCTTGACTACTCGTGAATGGTCTTGAGGTGACTCAGGTTGCATCAATGATGGAATTGAGGTAGAAGAGATGTTGCTAGTGTGTGGAAAGCACAACGCATGCAATGACCACGGGGTCATAGTGGGTGAAGTGCTAGTGTACCGACTCGATTTATTACCAATAATTGCATCTCCACTAATTTGTTGGGGAGTGCCCAACCTACTTGTTTGCTCAACACTACCCAATCTAGTACCCATAGTTCCCATTTCTATTCTCATTACACTCATCTCCGTTCCCAACCTCGCGAATTCTAACGTGTATGAAAGCGATCGGCTCCTCTCCCTCTTGGTATTGTCCTCCGGAAGTCGACACGGTACCTAGAAAATTCAACAAACACGTTAGAAGTAAAACCCCTCACACCACTATTTATGCCTACTCACTACTCACGTTACTCAAGAGTTCTTGCAAGGTTGTAAAGAACCTAAGTTCAATCAATCACCCAAATTGCTTAGACTAGTGAAAGAATGGATTCTTATTAGATAAAAGGACGTACAACTCAAAATCTAACGGCGGGAATCAAGAACTTTTAATGAAATAAAGGAGAGAATTATCAAGAAATGAAAATGGTATTCAAGAACAAAGTAACAATCAAACAAGGACAATTACTCGTTGTTTGTTTGTTTTTAGGATCAAAGATATGAGAATTAAGATGAGAAAAGTGTGGAATTCATAGAAAACAAAATCTTTGGACGTACGACTCAAGAAAAAACTAAGAAACTCAAATATAACAGTAGAATCAACAATCAAATAACAATTTTTGGATTTTTGTTTTGTAGTCATCAAAATCCAAGACGAGATTTGTTGGAATAACCCTTCAATCAAGATCTTATACCAATTTATGCAATATTAAATGTTCAACTAAAAGAAAGCAAGATAAAGGGAAGACTCAAGGAATTGGAATAAAAAACAACCAAGAATATATTAAACAATGGACTTTAACTGATTAATCAATGCAAGCACCTATCCTATGAGATCGACTTCAAGGGAATTAAATTACCAAGCAACATATCTTTCCAAACAAAGTTCAGTCACAAGCTTCACAAGCTCTCCAAAATCAAAAAAGAGTACAAGTTTCAATATTCAAGATAATCTAAGCAATGAAATGGCCTAGAATAGCTATTTATAGTTTAGGCTAAATTATTAAAAGGAAGTCCCAAAAGTGACACTTCCCATTTTTGCAACGTTTGCCCCTAGATGTCATTCTGCGGTCCGCATTCTCAATCAGCGAATCACAGACTTATTCAGCAGCTCGCAGATAGTGTTCTCCGGTTCTTCTCCTACTGTGTCATTTTGGGGTTTCCAACCCAAATTGTGGGGCGCAAAATCGCTCTACGAGTCGCAAATAGTGCCTGCCAATACACTCTTCGCTGCTTCGTCTTCCCATGCAATCTTAAACACTTGAAAACCCCGGAATTGCTCTAAACTGAACAGAAGAACCTCTATCTTAATCAACAACCCCTGAAGTACTTGGAGCTCACGAGCTTGACTCCTCGTGAATGGTCTTGAGGTGACTCGAGTTGCATCAAGTGTGGAATTGAGGTTGAAGAGATGTTGCTAGTGTATGGTAAGCACAACGCATGAAATGGCCCCGGGGTCATAGTGGGTGAAGTGCTAGAGTTCCGACTCGATTTATTACCAATAATTGCATCTCAACTAATCTATTGGGGTGTGCCCAACCTACTTGTTTGCACAACACTACCCAATCTAGTACCCATAGTTCCCATTTCTATCCTCATTGCACTAATCTCCGTTCCCAACCTCGCGAATTCTCTAGCTATGAAAGCGATTGGCTCCTCTCCCTTTTGGTATTGTCCTCCGGAAGTCGACACGGTACTTAGAAAATTCAACAAACACGTTAGAAGTAAAACCCCTCACACCACTATTTATGCCTACTCACTACTCACTACTCACGTTACTCAAGCGTTCTTGCAAGGTTTTAAAGAACCTAAGTTCAATCAATCACACAAATTGCTTAGCCTAGTGAAAGAATGGATTCTTATTAGATAAAAGGACGTACAACTCAAAATCTAACGGCGGGAATCAAGAACTTTTAATGAAATAAAGGAGAGAAGCTTAAGGAGAATTATCAAGAATGAAAATGGTATTCAAGAACCAACTAACAATCAAACAAGGACAATTACTCGTTGTTTGTTAGTTTTTAGGATAAAAGATATGTGAATTAAGATGAGAAAAGTGTGGAATTCATAAAATCAAAATCTTTGGACGTACGACTCAAGAAAAAACTAAGAAACTCAAATATAACACTAGAATCAACAAACAAATAACTATTTTTGGATTTTTTTTTGTAGTCATCTAAATCCAAGACGAGATTTGTTGGAACAACCCTTCAATCAAGCTCTTATACCAATTTAAGCAATATTAAATGTTCAATTAAAAGAAAGCAAGATAAAAGGAAGACTCAAGGAATTGGAATAAAAAACAACCTAGATTATATTAAACAATGGACTTTAACTGATTAATCAATGCAAGCACCTATCCTATGAGATTGACTTCAAGGTAATTAAATTACCAAGCAACCTAACTTTCCAAACAAAGTTCAATCACAAGCTTCACAAGCTCTCCAAAATCAAAAAAGAGTATAAGTTTCAATATTCAAGATAATCTAAGCAGTGAAATGGCCTAGAATAGCTATTTATAGTTTAGGCTAAATTATTAAAAGGAAGTCCCAAAACTGACACTTCCCGTTTTTTGCAACGTTTGCTCCTCGATGTCATTCTGCGGTCCGCATTCTCAGTCAGCGAATCACAGACTTATACTGCAGCTCACAGATAGTGTTCTCCGGTTCTTCTCCTACTATGTCATTTTGGGGTTTCCAGCCCAAATTGCGGGGCGAAAACTCGCTCTACGAGTCATAAATGGTACTTGGCAATACACTCTTCCTTGCTTCGTCTTACCATGCAATCTTAAACACAGGAAAACCCCGGAATCGCTCTAAAGTGAACACAAGAACCTCTATCTTTATGAAAAAACCCTGAAGTACTTGGAGCTCACGAGCATGACTACTCGTGAATGGTCTTGAGGTGACTCAGGTTGCATCAATGATGGAATTGAGGTAGAAGAGATGTTGCTAGTGTGTGGAAAGCACAACGCATGCAATGACCACGGGGTCATAGTGGGTGAAGTGCTAGTGTACCGACTCGATTTATTACCAATAATTGCATCTCCACTAATTTGTTGGGGAGTGCCCAACCTACTTGTTTGCTCAACACTACCCAATCTAGTACCCATAGTTCCCATTTCTATTCTCATTACACTCATCTCCGTTCCCAACCTCGCGAATTCTAACGTGTATGAAAGCGATCGGCTCCTCTCCCTCTTGGTATTGTCCTCCGGAAGTCGACACGGTACCTAGAAAATTCAACAAACACGTTAGAAGTAAAACCCCTCACACCACTATTTATGCCTACTCACTACTCACGTTACTCAAGCGTTCTTGCAAGGTTGTAAAGAACCTAAGTTCAATCAATCACACAAATTGCTTAGCCTAGTGAAAGAATGGATTCTTATTAGATAAAAGGACGTACAACTCAAAATCTAACGGCGGGTATCAAGAACTTTTAATGAAATAAAGGAGAAAAGCTTAAGGAGAATTATCAAGAAATTAAAATGGTATTCAAGAACAAAGTAACAATCAAACAAGGACAATTACTCGTTGTTTGTTAGTTTTTGGGATCAAAGATATGAGAATTAAGATGAGAAAAGTGTGGAATTCTTAGAAAACAAAATCTTTGGACGTACGACTCAAGAAAAAACTAAGAAACTCAAATATAACAGTAGAATCAACAAAGAAATAACTATTTTTGGATTTTTTTTTTGTAGTCATCAAAATCCAAGACGAGATTTGTTGGAATAACCCTTCAATCAAGCTCTTATACCAATTGATGCAATATTAAATGTGCAATTAAAAGAAAGCAAGATAAAAGGAAGAAACAAGGAATTGTAATAAAAAATAACCCAGATTATATTAAACAATGGACTTTAACTGATTAATCAATGCAAGCACCTATCCTATGAGATCGACTACAAGGGAATTAAATTACCAAGCAACCTATCTTTCCAAACAAAGTACAATAACAAGCTTCACAAGCTCTCCAAACTCAAAAAAGAGTATAAGTTTCAATATTCAAGATAATCTAAGCAATGAAATGGCCTAGAATAGCTATTTATAGTTTAGGCTAAATTATTACAAGGAAGTGCCAAAAGTGACACTTCCCATTTTTGCAACGTTTGCCCCTCGATGTCATTCTGCGGTCCGCATTCTCAATCAGCGAATCACAGACTTATTCTGCAGCTCGCAGATAGTGTTCTCCGGTTCTTCTCCTACTGTGTCATTTTGGGGTTTCCCGCCCAAATTGTGGAGCGCAAACTCGCTATACGAGTCGCAAATTGTACCTGCCAATACACTATTCACTGCTTCGTCTTCCCATGCAATCTTAAACACTTAAAAATCGTGGAATTGCTCTAAACTGAACTGAAGAACCTCTATCTTAATCAACAACCCCTGAAGTACTTGGAGCTCACGAGCTTGACTCCTCGTGAATGGTCTTGAGGTGACTCGAGTTGCATCAAGGGTGGAATTGAGGTAGAAGAGATGTTGCTAGTGTGTGGAAAGCACAACGCATGAAATGGCCCCGGGGTCATAGTGGGTGAAGTGCTAGAGTTCCGACTCGATTTATTACCAACAATTGCATCTCAACTAATCTATTGGGGAGTACCCAACCTACTTGTTTGCTCAACACTACCCAATCTAGTACCCATAGTTCCCATTTCTATCCTCATTGCACTAATCTCCGTTCCCAACCTCGCAAATTCTCTAGCTATGAAAGCGATTGGCTCCTCTCCCTCTTGGTATTGTCCTCCGGAAGTCGACACGGTACCTAGAAAATTCAACAAACACGTTAGAAGTAAAACCCCTCACACCACTATTTATGCCTACTCACTACTCACGTTACTCAAGCGTTCTTGCAAGGTTGTATAGAACCTAAGTTCAATAAATCACACAAATTGCTTAGCCTAGTGAAAGAATGGATTCTTATTAGATAAAAGGACGTACAACTCAAAATTTAACGGCGGGAATCAAGAACTTTTAATGAAATAAAGGAGAGAAGCTTAAGGAGAATTATCAAGAATGAAAATGGTATTCAAGAACCAACTAACAATCAAACAAGGACAATTACCCGTTGTTTGTTAGTTTTTAGGATAAAAGATATGAGAATTAAGATGAGAAAAGTGTGGAATTCATAAAATCAAAATCTTTGGACGTACGACTCAAGAAAAAACTAAGAAACTCAAATATAACACTAGAATCAACAAACAAATAACTATTTTTGGATTTTTTTTTGTAGTCATCAAAATCCAAGACGAGATTTGTTGGAACAACCATTCAATCAAGCTCTTATACCAATTGATGCAATATTACATGTGCAATTAAAAGAAAGCAAGATAAAAGGAAGACACAAGGAATTGTAATAAAAAACAACCCAGATTATATTAAACAATGGACTTTAACTAATTAATGAATGCAAGCTACTATCCTATGAGATCGAATTCAAGGGAATTAAATTACCAAGCAACTTATCTTTCCAAACAAAGTTCAATCACAAGCTTCACAAGCTCTCCAAACTCTCAAAAAAGAGTATAAGTTTCAATATTCAAGATAATCTAAGCAATGAAATGGCCTAGAATAGCTATTTATAGTTTAGGCTAATTTATTACAAGTCCCAAAACTGACACTTCCAATTTTTGCAACATTTGCTCCTCGATGTCATTATGCGGTCCGCATTCTCAATCAGTGAATCACAGACTTATTCTGCAGCTCGCCAATAGTGTTCTTCGGTTCTTCTCCTACTGTGTCATTTTGGGGTTTCCAACACAAATTGTGGGGCGTAAACTCGCTCTACGAGTCGCAAATGGTGCCTGCCAATACACTATTCGCTGCTTCGTCTTCCTATGCAATCTTAAACACTTGAAAACCCCGGAATTACTCTAAACTGAACTGAAGAACCTCTATCTTAATAAACAACCCCTGAAGTACTTGGAGCTCATGAGATTTACTCCTCGTGAATGGTCTTGAGGTGACTCGACTTGCATCAAGGGTGGAATTGAGATAGAAGAGATGTTGCTAGTGTGTGGAAAGCACAACGCATGAAATGGCCCCGGGTCATAGTGGGTGAAGTGCTAGAGTTCCGACTCGATTTATTACCAACAATTGCATCTCAACTAATCTATTGGGGAGTACCCAACCTACTTGTTTGCTCAACACTACCCAATGTAGTACCCATAGTTCCCATTTCTATCCTCATTGCACTCATCTCCATTCCCAACCTCGCGAATTCTCTAGCTATGAAAGCGATTGGCTCCACTCCCTCTTGGTATTGTCCTCCGGAAGTCGACACGGTACCTAGAAAATTCAACAAACACGTTAGAAGTAAAACCCCTCACACCACTATTTATGCCTACTCACTTCTCACGTTAGTCAAGCGTTCTTGCAAGGTTGTATAGAACCTAAGTTCAATCAATCACACAAATTGCTTAGCCTAGTGAAAGAATGGATTCTTATTAGATAAAAGGACGTACAACTCAAAATCTAACGGCGGGAATCAAGAACTTTTAATGAAATAAAGGAGAGAAGCTTAAGGAGAATTATCAAGAATGAAAATGGTATTCAAGAACCAACTAACAATCAAACAAGGACAATTACCCGTTGTTTGTTAGTTTTTAGGATAAAAGATATGAGAATTAAGATGAGAAAAGTGTGGAATTCATAAAATCAAAATCTTTGGACGTACGACTCAAGAAAAAACTAAGAAACTCAAATATAACACTAGAATCAACAAACAAATAACTATTTTTGGATTTTTTTTTGTAGTCATCAAAATCCAAGACGAGATTTGTTGGAACAACCATTCAATCAAGCTCTTATACCAATTGATGCAATATTACATGTGCAATTAAAAGAAAGCAAGATAAAAGGAAGACACAAGGAATTGTAATAAAAAACAACCCAGATTATATTAAACAATGGACTTTAACTAATTAATGAATGCAAGCTACTATCCTATGAGATCGAATTCAAGGGAATTAAATTACCAAGCAACTTATCTTTCCAAACAAAGTTCAATCACAAGCTTCACAAGCTCTCCAAACTCTCAAAAAAGAGTATAAGTTTCAATATTCAAGATAATCTAAGCAATGAAATGGCCTAGAATAGCTATTTATAGTTTAGGCTAATTTATTACAAGTCCCAAAACTGACACTTCCAATTTTTGCAACGTTTGCTCCTCGATGTCATTATGCGGTCCGCATTCTCAATCAGTGAATCACAGACTTATTCTGCAGCTCGCCAATAGTGTTCTTCGGTTCTTCTCCTACTGTGTCATTTTGGGGTTTCCAACACAAATTGTGGGGCGTAAACTCGCTCTACGAGTCGCAAATGGTGCCTGCCAATACACTATTCGCTGCTTCGTCTTCCTATGCAATCTTAAACACTTGAAAACCCCGGAATTACTCTAAACTGAACTGAAGAACCTCTATCTTAATAAACAACCCCTGAAGTACTTGGAGCTCATGAGATTTACTCCTCGTGAATGGTCTTGAGGTGACTCGACTTGCATCAAGGGTGGAATTGAGATAGAAGAGATGTTGCTAGTGTGTGGAAAGCACAACGCATGAAATGGCCCCGGGGTCATAGTGGGTGAAGTGCTAGAGTTCCGACTCGATTTATTACCAACAATTGCATCTCAACTAATCTATTGGGGAGTACCCAACCTACTTGTTTGCTCAACACTACCCAATGTAGTACCCATAGTTCCCATTTCTATCCTCATTGCACTCATCTCCATTCCCAACCTCGCGAATTCTCTAGCTATGAAAGCGATTGGCTCCACTCCCTCTTGGTATTGTCCTCCGAAGTCGACACGGTACCTAGAAAATTCAACAAACACGTTAGAAGTAAAACCCCTCACACCACTATTTATGCCTACTCACTTCTCACGTTAGTCAAGCGTTCTTGCAAGGTTGTATAGAACCTAAGTTCAATCAATCACACAAATTGCTTAGCCTAGTGAAAGAATGGATTCTTATTAGATAAAAGGACGTACAACTCAAAATCTAACGGCGGGAATCAAGAACTTTTAATGAAATAAAGGAGAGAAGCTTAAGGAGAATTATCAAGAATGAAAATGGTATTCAAGAACCAACTAACAATCAAACAAGGACAATTACCCGTTGTTTGTTAGTTTTTAGGATAAAAGATATGAGAATTAAGATGAGAAAAGTGTGGAATTCATAAAATCAAAATCTTTGGACGTACGACTCAAGAAAAAACTAAGAAACTCAAATATAACACTAGAATCAACAAACAAATAACTATTTTTGGATTTTTTTTTGTAGTCATCAAAATCCAAGACGAGATTTGTTGGAACAACCATTCAATCAAGCTCTTATACCAATTGATGCAATATTACATGTGCAATTAAAAGAAAGCAAGATAAAAGGAAGACACAAGGAATTGTAATAAAAAACAACCCAGATTATATTAAACAATGGACTTTAACTGATTAATGAATGCAAGCTACTATCCTATGAGATCGAATTCAAGGGAATTAAATTACCAAGCAACTTATCTTTCCAAACAAAGTTCAATCACAAGCTTCACAAGCTCCCCAAACTCTCAAAAAAGAGTATAAGTTTCAATATTCAAGATAATCTAAGCAATGAAATGGCCTAGAATAGCTATTTATAGTTTAGGCTAAATTATTACAAGTCCCAAAACTGACACTTCCAATTTTTGCAACGTTTGCTCCTCGATGTCATTATGCGGTCCGCATTCTCAATCAGTGAATCACAGACTTATTCTGCAGCTCGCAAATAGTGTTCTTCGGTTCTTCTCCTACTGTGTCATTTTGGGGTTTCCAACACAAATTGTGGGGCGTAAACTCGCTCTACGAGTCGCAAATGGTGCCTGCCAATACACTATTCGCTGCTTCGTCTTCCTATGCAATCTTAAACACTTGAAAACCCCGGAATTACTCTAAACTGAACTGAAGAACCTCTATCTTAATAAACAACCCCTGAAGTACTTGGAGCTCATGAGATTTACTCCTCGTGAATGGTCTTGAGGTGACTCGACTTGCATCAAGGGTGGAATTGAGATAGAAGAGATGTTGCTAGTGTGTGGAAAGCACAACGCATGAAATGGCCCCGGGGTCATAGTGGGTGAAGTGCTAGAGTTCCGACTCGATTTATTACCAACAATTGCATCTCAACTAATCTATTGGGGAGTACCCAACCTACTTGTTTGCTCAACACTACCCAATGTAGTACCCATAGTTCCCATTTCTATCCTCATTGCACTCATCTCCATTCCCAACCTCGCGAATTCTCTAGCTATGAAAGCGATTGGCTCCACTCCCTCTTGGTATTGTCCTCCGGAAGTCGACACGGTACCTAGAAAATTCAACAAACACGTTAGAAGTAAAACCCCTCACACCACTATTTATGCCTACTTACTTCTCACGTTAGTCAAGCGTTCTTGCAAGGTTGTATAGAACCTAAGTTCAATCAATCACACAAATTGCTTAGCCTAGTGAAAGAATGGATTCTTATTAGATAAAAGGACGTACAACTCAAAATCTAACGGCGGGAATCAAGAACTTTTAATGAAATAAAGGAGAGAAGCTTAAGGAGAATTATCAAGAATGAAAATGGTATTCAAGAACCAACTAACAATCAAACAAGGACAATTACCCGTTGTTTGTTAGTTTTTAGGATAAAAGATATGGGAATTAAGATGAGAAAAGTGTGGAATTCATAAAATCAAAATCTTTGGACGTACGACTCAAGAAAAAACTAAGAAACTCAAATATAACACTAGAATCAACAAACAAATAACTATTTTTGGATTTTTTTTTTGTAGTCATCAAAATCCAAGACGAGATTTGTTGGAACAACCATTCAATCAAGCTCTTATACCAATTGATGCAATATTACATGTGCAATTAAAAGAAAGCAAGATAAAAGGAAGACATAAGGAATTGTAATAAAAAACAACCCAGATTATATTAAACAATGGACTTTAACTGATTAATGAATGCAAGCTACTATCCTATGAGATCGAATTCAAGGGAATTAAATTACCAAGCAACTTATCTTTCCAAACAAAGTTCAATCACAACCTTCACAAGCTCCCCAAACTCTCAAAAAAGAGTATAAGTTTCAATATTCAAGATAATCTAAGCAATGAAATGGCCTAGAATAGCTATTTATAGTTTAGGCTAAATTATTACAAGTCCCAAAACTGACACTTCCAATTTTTGCAACGTTTGCTCCTCGATGTCATTATGCGGTCCGCATTCTCAATCAGTGAATCACAGACTTATTCTGCAGCTCGCAAATAGTGTTCTTCGGTTCTTCTCCTACTGTGTCATTTTGGGGTTTCCAACACAAATTGTGGGGCGTAAACTCGCTCTACGAGTCGCAAATGGTGCCTGCCAATACACTATTCGCTGCTTCGTCTTCCTATGCAATCTTAAACACTTGAAAACCCCGGAATTACTCTAAACTGAACTGAAGAACCTCTATCTTAATAAACAACCCCTGAAGTACTTGGAGCTCACGAGATTTACTCCTCGTGAATGGTCTTGAGGTGACTCTACTTGCATCAAGGGTGGAATTGAGATAGAAGAGATGTTGCTAGTGTGTGGAAAGCACAACGCTTGAAATGGCCCCGGGGTCATAGTGGGTGAAGTGCTAGAGTTCCGACTCGATTTATTACCAACAATTGCATCTCAACTAATCTATTGGGGAGTGCCCAACCTACTTGTTTGCTCAATACTACCCAATCTAGTACCCATAGTTCCCATTTCTATCCTCATTGCACTAATCTCCGTTCCCAAACTCGTGAATTCTCTAGCTATGAAAGCGATTGGCTCCTCTCCCTCTTGGTATTGTCCTCCGGAAGTCGACACGGTACCTAGAAAATTCAACAAACACGTTAGAAGTAAAACCCCTCACACCACTGTTTATGCCTACTCTCTCCTCACGTTACTCAAGCGTTCTTGCAAGGTTGTAAAGAACCAAAGTTCAATCAATCACACAAATTGCTTAGCCTAGTGAAAGAATGGATTCTTATTAGATAAAAGGACGTACAACTCAAAATCTAACGGCGGGAATCAAGAACTTTTAATGAAATAAAGGAGAAAAGCTTAAGGAGAATTATCAAGAAATGAAAATGGTATTCAAGAACCAACTAACAATCAAACAAGGAGAATTACTCGTTGTATGTTAGTTTTTAGGATCAAAGATATGAGAATTAAGATGAGAAAAGAGTGGAATTCATAAAAACAAAATCTTTGGACGTACGACTCAATAAAAAACTAAGAAACTAAAATATAACACTAGAATCAACAAGAAAATAACTATTTTTGAATAATTTTTGTAGTAATCAAAATCCTAGACGAGATTTGTTGGAACAACCCTTCTATCAAGCTCTTATACCAATTGATGCAATATTAAATGTGCAATTAAAAGAAAGCAAGATATAAGACACAAGGAATTGGAATAAAAAACAAATCAAATTATATTATACAATGGACTTTAACTAATTAACCAATGCAAGCACCTATCCTATGAGATCGACTTCAATGGAATTAAATTACCAAGCAATCTATCTTTCCAAACAAAGTTCAATCACAAGCTTCACAAGCTCTCCAAACTCAAAAAAGAGTATAAGTTTCAATATTCAAGATAATCTAAGCAATGAAATGGCCTAGAATAGCTATTTATAGTTTAGGCTAAATTATTACAAGTCCCAAAACTGACACTTCCAATTTTTGCAACGTTTGCTCCTCGATGTCATTATGCGGTCCGCATTCTCAATCAGTGAATCACAGACTTATTCTGCAGCTCGCAAATAGTGTTCTTCGGTTCTTCTCCTACTGTGTCATTTTGGGGTTTCCAACACAAATTGTGGGGCGTAAACTCGCTCTACGAGTCGCAAATGGTGCCTGCCAATACACTATTCGCTGCTTCGTCTTCCTATGCAATCTTAAACACTTGAAAACCCCGGAATTACTCTAAACTGAACTGAAGAACCCCTATCTTAATAAACAACCCCTGAAGTACTTGGAGCTCATGAGATTTACTCCTCGTGAATGGTCTTGAGGTGACTCGACTTGCATCAAGGGTGGAATTGAGATAGAAGAGATGTTGCTAGTGTGTGGAAAGTACAACGCATGAAATGGCCCCGGGGTCATAGTGGGTGAAGTGCTAGAGTTCCGACTTGATTTATTACCAATAATTTCATCTCAACTAATATATTGGGGAGTGCCCAACCTACTTGTTTGCTCAATACTACCCAATCTAGTACCCATAGTTCCCATTTCTATCCTCATTGCACTAATCTCCGTTCCCAACCTCGCGAATTCTCTAGCTATGAAAGCGATTGGCTCCTCTTCCTCTTGGTATTGTCCTCCGGAAGTCGACACGGTACGTAGAAAATTCAACAAACACGTTAGAAGTAAAACCCCTCACACCACTGTTTATGCCTACTCTCTCCTCACGTTACTCAAGCGTTCTTGCAAGGTTGTAAAGAACCAAAGTTCAATCAATCACACAAATTGCTTAGCCAAGTGAAAGAATGGATTCTTATTAGTTAAAAGGACGTACAACTCAAAATCTAACGGCGGGAATCAAGAACTTTTAATGAAATAAAGGAGAAAAGCTTAAGGAGAATTATCAAGAAATGAAAATGGTATTCAAGAACCAACAAACAATCAAACAAGGACAATTACTCGTTGTTTGTTAGTTTTTAGGATCAAAGATATGAGAATTAAGATGAGAAAAGAGTGGAATTCATAAAAACAAAATCTTTGGACGTACGACTCAATAAAAAACTAAGAAACTAAAATATAACACTAGAATCAACAAACAAATAACTATTTTTGAATATTTTTTGTAGTAATCAAAATCCTAGACGAGATTTGTTGGAACAACCCTTCTATCAAGCTCTTATACCAATTGATGCAATATTAAATGTGCAATTAAAAGAAAGCAACATATAAGACACAAGGAATTGGAATAAAAAACAAAGCAAATTATATTATACAATGGACTTTAACTAATTAACCAATGCAAGCACCTATCCTATGAGATCGACTTCAAGGGAATTAAATTACCAAGCAATCTATCTTTCCAAACAAAGTTCAATCACAAGCTTCACAAGCTCTCCAAACTCAAAAAAGAGTATAAGTTTCAATATTCAAGATAATCTAAGCAATGAAATGGCCTAGAATAGCTATTTATAGTTTAGGCTAAATTATTACAAGTCCCAAAACTGACACTTCCAATTTTTGTAACGTTTGCTCCTCGATGTCATTATGCGGTCCGCATTCTCAATCAGCGAATCACAGACTTATTCTGCAGCTCGCAAATAGTGTTCTTCGGTTCTTCTCCTACTGTGTCATTTTGGGGTTTCCAACACAAATTGTGGGGCGTAAACTCGCTCTACGAGTCGCAAATGGTGCCTGCCAATACACTCTCCGCTGCTTCGTCTTCCTATGCAATCTTAAACACTTGAAAACCCCGGAATTACTCTAAACTGAACTGAAGAACCTCTATCTTAATAAACAACCCGTGAAGTACTTGGAGCTCACGAGCTTGACTCCTCGTGAATGGTCTTGAGGTGACTCGACTTGCATCAAGGGTGGAATTGAGGTAGAAGAGATGTTGCTAGTGTGTGGAAAGCACAACGCATGAAATGCCCCCGGGGTCATAGTGGGTGAAGTGCTAGAGTTCCGACTCGATTTATTACCAACAATTGCATCTCAACTAATCTATTGGGGAGTGTCCAACCTACTTGTTTGCTCAACACTACCCAATCTAGTACCCATAGTTCCCATTTCTATCCTCATTGCACTCATCTCCGTTCCCAACCTCGCGAATTCTCTAGCTATGAAAGCGATTGGCTCCTCTCCCTCTTGGTATTGTCCTCCGGAAGTCGACACGGTACCTAGAAAATTCAACAAACACGTTAGAAGTAAAACCCCTCACACCACTGTTTATGCCTACTCTCTCCTCACGTTACTCAAGCGTTCTTGCAAGGTTGTAAAGAACCAAAGTTCAATCAATCACACAAATTGCTTAGCCTAGTGAAAGAATGGATTCTTATTAGATAAAAGGACGTACAACTCAAAATCTAACGGCGGGAATCAAGAACTTTTAATGAAATAAAGGAGAGAAGCTTAAGGAGAATTATCAAGAATGAAAATGGTATTCAAGAACCAACTAACAATCAAACAAGGACAATTACCCGTTGTTTGTTAGTTTTTAGGATAAAAGATATGAGAATTAAGATGAGAAAAGTGTGGAATTCATAAAATCAAAATCTTTGGACGTACGACTCAAGAAAAAACTAAGAAACTCAAATATAACACTAGAATCAACAAACAAATAACTATTTTTGGATTTTTTTTTGTAGTCATCAAAATCCAAGACGAGATTTGTTGGAACAACCATTCAATCAAGCTCTTATACCAATTGATGCAATATTACATGTGCAATTAAAAGAAAGCAAGATAAAAGGAAGACACAAGGAATTGTAATAAAAAACAACCCAGATTATATTAAACAATGGACTTTAACTGATTAATGAATGCAAGCTACTATCCTATGAGATCGAATTCAAGGGAATTACATTACCAAGCAACTTATCTTTCCAAACAAAGTTCAATCACAAGCTTCACAAGCTCCCCAAACTCTCAAAAAAGAGTATAAGTTTCAATATTCAAGATAATCTAAGTAATGAAATGGCCTAGAATAGCTATTTATAGTTTAGGCTAAATTATTACAAGTCCCAAAACTGACACTTCCAATTTTTGCAACGTTTGCTCCTCGATGTCATTATGCGGTCCGCATTCTCAATCAGCGAATCACAGACTTATCTGCAGCTCGCAAATAGTGTTCTTCGGTTCTTCTCCTACTGTGTCATTTTGGGGTTTCCAACAGAAATTGTGGGGCGTAAACTCGCTCTACGAGTCGCAAATGGTGCCTGCCAATACACTCTCCGCTGCTTCGTCTTCCTATGCAATCTTAAACACTTGTAAACCCCGGAATTACTCTAAACTGAACTGAAGAACCTCTATCTTAATAAACAACCCGTGAAGTACATGGAGCTCACGAGCTTGACTCCTCGTGAATGGTCTTGAGGTGACTCGACTTGCATCAAGGGTGGAATTAAGGTAGAAGAGATGTTGCTAGTGTGTGGAAAGCACAACGCATGAAATGCCCCCGGGGTCATAGTGGGTGAAGTGCTAGAGTTCCGACTCGATTTATTACCAACAATTGCATCTCAACTAATCTATTGGGGAGTGTCCAACCTACTTGTTTGCTCAACACTACCCAATCTAGTACCCATAGTTCCCATTTCTATCCTCATTGCACTCATCTCCGTTCCCAACCTCGCGAATTCTCTAGCTATGAAAGCGATTGGCTCCTCTCCCTCTTGGTATTGTCCTCCGGAAGTCGACACGGTACCGAGAAAATTCAACAAACACGTTAGAAGTAAAACCCCTCACACCACTATTTATGCCTACTCACTTCTCACGTTACTCAAGCGTTCTTGCAAGGTTGTATAGAACCTAAGTTCAATCAATCACACAAATTGCTTAGCCTAGTGAAAGAATGGATTCTTATTAGATAAAAGGACGTACAACTCAAAATCTAACGGCGGGAATCAAGAACTTTTAATGAAATAAAGGAGAGAAGCTTAAGGAGAATTATCAAGAATGAAAATGGTATTCAAGAACCAACTAACAATCAAACAAGGACAATTACCCGTTGTTTGTTAGTTTTTAGGATAAAAGATATGAGAATTAAGATGAGAAAAGTGTGGAATTCATAAAATCAAAATCTTTGGACGTACGACTCAAGAAAAAACTAAGAAACTCAAATATAACACTAGAATCAACAAACAAATAACTATTTTTGGATTTTTTTTTGTAGTCATCAAAATCCAAGACGAGATTTGTTGGAACAACCATTCAATCAAGCTCTTATACCAATTGATGCAATATTACATGTGCAATTAAAAGAAAGCAAGATAAAAGGAAGACACAAGGAATTGTAATAAAAAACAACCCAGATTATATTAAACAATGGACTTTAACCGATTAATGAATGCAAGCTACTATCCTATGAGATCGAATTCAAGGGAATTACATTACCAAGCAACTTATCTTTCCAAACAAAGTTCAATCACAAGCTTCACAAGCTCCCCAAACTCTCAAAAAAGAGTATAAGTTTCAATATTCAAGATAATCTAAGTAATGAAATGGCCTAGAATAGCTATTTATAGTTTAGGCTAAATTATTACAAGTCCCAAAACTGACACTTCCAATTTTTGCAACGTTTGCTCCTCGATGTCATTATGCGGTCCGCATTCTCAATCAGCGAATCACAGACTTATCTGCAGCTCGCAAATAGTGTTCTTCGGTTCTTCTCCTCTGTGTGTCATTTTGGGGTTTCCAACAGAAATTGTGGGGCGTAAACTCGCTCTACGAGTCGCAAATGGTGCCTGCCAATACACTCTCCGCTGCTTCGTCTTCCTATGCAATCTTAAACACTTGTAAACCCCGGAATTACTCTAAACTGAACTGAAGAACCTCTATCTTAATAAACAACCCGTGAAGTACATGGAGCTCACGAGCTTGACTCCTCGTGAATGGTCTTGAGGTGACTCGACTTGCATCAAGGGTGGAATTAAGGTAGAAGAGATGTTGCTAGTGTGTGGAAAGCACAACGCATGAAATGCCCCCGGGGTCATAGTGGGTGAAGTGCTAGAGTTCCGACTCGATTTATTACCAACAATTGCATCTCAACTAATCTATTGGGGAGTGTCCAACCTACTTGTTTGCTCAACACTACCCAATCTAGTACCCATAGTTCCCATTTCTATCCTCATTGCACTCATCTCCGTTCCCAACCTCGCGAATTCTCTAGCTATGAAAGCGATTGGCTCCTCTCCCTCTTGGTATTGTCCTCCGGAAGTCGACACGGTACCGAGAAAATTCAACAAACACGTTAGAAGTAAAACCCCTCACACCACTATTTATGCCTACTCACTTCTCACGTTACTCAAGCGTTCTTGCAAGGTTGTATAGAACCTAAGTTCAATCAATCACACAAATTGCTTAGCCTAGTGAAAGAATGGATTCTTATTAGATAAAAGGACGTACAACTCAAAATCTAACGGCGGGAATCAAGAACTTTTAATGAAATAAAGGAGAGAAGCTTAAGGAGAATTATCAAGAATGAAAATGGTATTCAAGAACCAACTAACAATCAAACAAGGACAATTACCCGTTGTTTGTTAGTTTTTAGGATAAAAGATATGAGAATTAAGATGAGAAAAGTGTGGAATTCATAAAATCAAAATCTTTGGACGTACGACTCAAGAAAAAACTAAGAAACTCAAATATAACACTAGAATCAACAAACAAATAACTATTTTTGGATTTTTTTTTGTAGTCATCAAAATCCAAGACGAGATTTGTTGGAACAACCATTCAATCAAGCTCTTATACCAATTGATGCAATATTACATGTGCAATTAAAAGAAAGCAAGATAAAAGGAAGACACAAGGAATTGTAATAAAAAACAACCCAGATTATATTAAACAATGGACTTTAACTGATTAATGAATGCAAGCTACTATCCTATGAGATCGAATTCAAGGGAATTACATTACCAAGCAACTTATCTTTCCAAACAAAGTTCAATCACAAGCTTCACAAGCTCTCCAAACTCACAAAAAAGAGTATAAGTTTCAATATTCAAGATAATCTAAGCAATGAAATGGCCTAGAATAGCTATTTATAGTTTAGGCTAAATTATTACAAGTCCCAAAACTGACACTTCCAATTTTTGCAACGTTTGCTCCTCGATGTCATTATGCGGTCCGCATTCTCAATCAGCGAATCACAGACTTATCTGCAGCTCGCAAATAGTGTTCTTCGGTTCTTCTCCTACTGTGTCATTTTGGGGTTTCCAACAGAAATTGTGGGGCGTAAACTCGCTCTACGAGTCGCAAATGGTGCTCGCCAATACACTCTCCGCTGCTTCGTCTTCCTATGCAATCTTAAACACTTGTAAACCCCGGAATTACTCTAAACCGAATCGAAGAACCTCTATCTTAATAAACAACCCGTGAAGTACATGGAGCTCACGAGCTTGACTCCTCGTGAATGGTCTTGAGGTGACTCGACTTGCATCAAGGGTGGAATTAAGGTAGAAGAGATGTTGCTAGTGTGTGGAAAGCACAACGCATGAAATGCCCCCGGGTCATAGTGGGTGAAGTGCTAGAGTTCCGACTCGATTTATTACCAACAATTGCATCTCAACTAATCTATTGGGGAGTGTCCAACCTACTTGTTTGCTCAACACTACCCAATCTAGTACCCATAGTTCCCATTTCTATCCTCATTGCACTCATCTCCGTTCCCAACCTCGCGAATTCTCTAGCTATGAAAGCGATTGGCTCCTCTCCCTCTTGGTATTGTCCTCCGGAAGTCGACACGGTACCGAGAAAATTCAACAAACACGTTAGAAGTAAAACCCCTCACACCACTATTTATGCCTACTCACTTCTCACGTTACTCAAGCGTTCTTGCAAGGTTGTATAGAACCTAAGTTCAATCAATCACACAAATTGCTTAGCCTAGTGAAAGAATGGATTCTTATTAGATAAAAGGACGTACAACTCAAAATCTAACGGCGGGAATCAAGAACTTTTAATGAAATAAAGGAGAGAAGCTTAAGGAGAATTATCAAGAATGAAAATGGTATTCAAGAACCAACTAACAATCAAACAAGGACAATTACCCGTTGTTTGTTAGTTTTTAGGATAAAAGATATGAGAATTAAGATGAGAAAAGTGTGGAATTCATAAAATCAAAATCTTTGGACGTACGACTCAAGAAAAAACTAAGAAACTCAAATATAACACTAGAATCAACAAACAAATAACTATTTTTGGATTTTTTTTTGTAGTCATCAAAATCCAAGACGAGATTTGTTGGAACAACCATTCAATCAAGCTCTTATACCAATTGATGCAATATTACATGTGCAATTAAAAGAAAGCAAGATAAAAGGAAGACACAAGGAATTGTAATAAAAAACAACCCAGATTATATTAAACAATGGACTTTAACTGATTAATGAATGCAAGCTACTATCCTATGAGATCGAATTCAAGGGAATTACATTACCAAGCAACTTATCTTTCCAAACAAAGTTCAATCACAAGCTTCACAAGCTCTCCAAACTCACAAAAAAGAGTATAAGTTTCAATATTCAAGATAATCTAAGCAATGAAATGGCCTAGAATAGCTATTTATAGTTTAGGCTAAATTATTACAAGTCCCAAAACTGACACTTCCAGTTTTTGCAACGTTTGCTCCTCGATGTCATTAAGCGGTCCGCATTCTCAATCAGTGAATCACAGACTTATTCTGCAGCTCGCAAATAGTGTTCTTCGGTTCTTCTCCTACTGTGTCATTTTGGGGTTTCCAACAAAAATTGTGTGGCGTAAACTCGCTCTACGAGTCGCAAATGGTGCCTCGCCAATACACTATTCGCGCTTCGTCTTCCTATGCAATCTTAAACACTTGAAAACCCCGAATTACTCGAAACTGAACCGAAGAACCTCTATCTTAATAAACAACCCCCGAAGTACTTGGAGCTCACGAGATTGACTCCTCGTGAATGGTCTTGAGGTGACTCGACTTGCATCAAGGGTGGAATTGAGATAGAAGAGATGTTGCTGTGTGTGTGGAAAGCACAACGCATGAAATGGCCCCGGGTCATAGTGGGTGAAGTGCTAGAGTTCCGACTCGATTTATTACCAACAATTGCATCTCAACTAATCTATTGGGGAGTGCCCAACCTACTTGTTTGCTCAACACTACCCAATCTAGTACCCATAGTTCCCATTTCTATCCTCATTGCACTCATCTCCGTTCCCAACCTCGCGAATTCTCTAGCTATGAAAGCGATTGGCTCCTCTCCCTCTTGGTATTGTCCTCCGGAAGTCGACACGGTACCGAGAAAATTCAACAAACACGTTAGAAGTAAAACCCCTCACACCACTATTTATGCCTACTCACTTCTCACGTTACTCAAGCGTTCTTGCAAGGTTGTATAGAACCTAAGTTCAATCAATCACACAAATTGCTTAGCCTAGTGAAAGAATGGATTCTTATTAGATAAAAGGACGTACAACTCAAAATCTAACGGCGGGAATCAAGAACTTTTAATGAAATAAAGGAGAGAAGCTTAAGGAGAATTATCAAGAATGAAAATGGTATTCAAGAACCAACTAACAATCAAACAAGGACAATTACCCGTTGTTTGTTAGTTTTTAGGATAAAAGATATGAGAATTAAGATGAGAAAAGTGTGGAATTCATAAAATCAAAATCTTTGGATGTACGACTCAAGAAAAAACTAAGAAACTCAAATATAACACTAGAATCAACAAACAAATAACTATTTTTGGATTTTTTTTTGTAGTCATCAAAATCCAAGACGAGATTTGTTGGAACAACCATTCAATCAAGCTCTTATACCAATTGATGCAATATTACATGTGCAATTAAAAGAAAGCAAGATAAAAGGAAGACACAAGGAATTGTAATAAAAAACAACCCGATTATATTAAACAATGGACTTTAACTGATTAATGAATGCAAGCTACTATCCTATGAGATCGAATTCAAGGGAATTAAATTACCAAGCAACTTATCTTTCCAAACAAAGTTCAATCACAAGCTTCACAAGCTCTCCAAACTCACAAAAAAGAGTATAAGTTTCAATATTCAAGATAATCTAAGCAATGAAATGGCCTAGAATAGCTATTTATAGTTTAGGCTAAATTATTACAAGTCCCAAAACTGACACTTCCAGTTTTTGCAACGTTTGCTCCTCGATGTCATTAAGCGGTCCGCATTCTCAATCAGTGAATCACAGACTTATTCTGCAGCTCGCAAATAGTGTTCTTCGGTTCTTCTCCTACTGTGTCATTTTGGGGTTTCCAACAAAAATTGTGTGGCGTAAACTCGCTCTACGAGTCGCAAATGGTGCCTGCCAATACACTATTCGCTGCTTCGTCTTCCTATGCAATCTTAAACACTTGAAAACCCCGGAATTACTCGAAACTGAACTGAAGAACCTCTATCTTAATAAACAACCCCTGAAGTACTTGGAGCTCACGAGATTGACTCCTCGTGAATGGTCTTGAGGTGACTCGACTTGCATCAAGGGTGGAATTGAGATAGAAGAGATGTTGCTAGTGTGTGGAAAGCACAACGCATGAAATGGCCCCGGGGTCATAGTGGGTGAAGTGCTAGAGTTCCGACTCGATTTATTACCAACAATTGCATCTCAACTAATCTATTGGGGAGTGCCCAACCTACTTGTTTGCTCAACACTACCCAATCTAGTACCCATAGTTCCCATTTCTATCCTCATTGCACTCATCTCCGTTCCCAACCTCGCGAATTCTCTAGCTATGAAAGCGATTGGCTCCTCTCCCTCTTGGTATTGTCCTCCGGAAGTCGACACGGTACCGAGAAAATTCAACAAACACGTTAGAAGTAAAACCCCTCACACCACTATTTATGCCTACTCACTTCTCACGTTACTCAAGTGTTCTTGCAAGGTTGTATAGAACCTAAGTTCAATCAATCACACAAATTGCTTAGCCTAGTGAAAGAATGGATTCTTATTAGATAAAAGGACGTACAACTCAAAATCTAACGGCGGGAATCAAGAACTTTTAATGAAATAAAGGAGAGAAGCTTAAGGAGAATTATCAAGAATGAAAATGGTATTCAAGAACCAACTAACAATCAAACAAGGACAATTACCCGTTGTTTGTTAGTTTTTAGGATAAAAGATATGAGAATTAAGATGAGAAAAGTGTGGAATTCATAAAATCAAAATCTTTGGACGTACGACTCAAGAAAAAACTAAGAAACTCAAATATAACACTAGAATCAACAAACAAATAACTATTTTTGGATTTTTTTTTGTAGTCATCAAAATCCAAGACGAGATTTGTTGGAACAACCATTCAATCAAGCTCTTATACCAATTGATGCAATATTACATGTGCAATTAAAAGAAAGCAAGATAAAAGGAAGACACAAGGAATTGTAATAAAAAACAACCCAGATTATATTAAACAATGGACTTTAACTGATTAATGAATGCAAGCTACTATCCTATGAGATCGAATTCAAGGGAATTAAATTACCAAGCAACTTATCTTTCCAAACAAAGTTCAATCACAAGCTTCACAAGCTCTCCAAACTCACAAAAAAGAGTATAAGTTTCAATATTCAAGATAATCTAAGCAATGAAATGGCCTAGAATAGCTATTTATAGTTTAGGCTAAATTATTACAAGTCCCAAAACTGACACTTCCAATTTTTGCAACGTTTGCTCCTCGATGTCATTATGCGGTCCACATTCTCAATCAGTGAATCACAGACTTATTCTGCAGCTCGCAAATAGTGTTCTTCGGTTCTTCTCCTACTGTGTCATTTTGGGGTTTCCAACACAAATTGTGGGGCGTAAACTCGCTCTACGAGTCGCAAATGGTGCCTGCCAATACACTATTCGCTGCTTCGTCTTCCTATGCAATCTTAAACACTTGAAAACCCCGGAATTACTCTAAACTGAACTGAAGAACCTCTATCTTAATAAACAACCCCTGAAGTACTTGGAGCTCACGAGATTGACTCCTCGTGAATGGTCTTGAGGTGACTCGACTTGCATCAAGGGTGGAATTGAGATAGAAGAGATGTTGCTAGTGTGTGGAAAGCACAACGCATGAAATGGCCCCGGGGTCATAGTGGGTGAAGTGCTAGAGTTCCGACTCAATTTATTACCAACAATTGCATCTCAACTAATCTATTGGGGAGTGCCCAACCTACTTGTTTGCTCAACACTACCCAATCTAGTACCCATAGTTCCCATTTCTATCCTCATTGCACTAATCTCCGTTCCCAACCTCGCGAATTCTCTAGCTATGAAAGCGATTGGCTCCTCTCCCTCTTGGTATTGTCCTCCGGAAGTCGACACGGTACCTAGAAAATTCAACAAACACGTTAGAAGTAAAACCCCTCACACCACTGTTTATGCCTACTCTCTCCTCACGTTACTCAAGCGTTCTTCCAAGGTTGTAAAGAACCAAAGTTCAATCAATCACACAAATTGCTTAGCCTAGTGAAAGAGTGGATTCTTATTAGATAAAAGGACGTACAACTCAAAATCTAATGGCGGGAATCAAGAACTTTTAATGAAATAAAGGAGAAAAGCTTAAGGAGAATTATCAAGAAATGAAAATGGTATTCAAGAACCAACTAACAATCAAACAAGGACAATTACTCGTTGTTTGTTAGTTTTTAGGATCAAAGATATGAGAATTAAGATGAGAAAAGAGTGGAATTCATAAAAACAAAATCTTTGGACGTACGACTCAATAAAAAACTAAGAAACTAAAATATAACACTAGAATCAACAAAGAAATAACTATTTTTGAATAATTTTTGTAGTAATCAAAATCCTAGACGAGATTTGTTGGAACAACCATTCAATCAAGCTCTTATACCAATTGATGCAATATTACATGTGCAATTAAAAGAAAGCAAGATAAAAGGAAGACACAAGGAATTGTAATAAAAAACAACCCAGATTATATTAAACAATGGACTTTAACTGATTAATGAATGCAAGCTATTATCCTATGAGATCGAATTCAAGGGAATTAAATTACCAAGCAACTTATCTTTCCAAACAAAGTTCAATCACAAGCTTCACAAGCTCTCCAAACTCACAAAAAAGAGTATAAGTTTCAATATTCAAGATAATCTAAGCAATGAAATGGCCTAGAATAGCTATTTATAGTTTAGGCTAAATTATTACAAGTCCCAAAACTGACACTTCCAATTTTTGCAACGTTTGCTCCTCGATGTCATTAAGCGGTCCGCATTCTCAATCAGTGAATCACAGACTTATTCTGCAGCTCGCAAATAGTGTTCTTCGGTTCTTCTCCTACTGTGTCATTTTGGGGTTTCCAACACAAATTGTGTGGCGTAAACTCGCTCTACGAGTCGCAAATGGTGCCTGCCAATACACTCTCCGCTGCTTCGTCTTCCTATGCAATCTTAAACACTTGAAAACCCCGGAATTACTCTAAACTGAACTGAAGAACCTCTATCTTAATAAACAACCCGTGAAGTACTTGGAGCTCACGAGCTTGACTCCTCGTGAATGGTCTTGAGGTGACTCGACTTGCATCAAGGGTGGAATTGAGGTAGAAGAGATGTTGCTAGTGTGTGGAAAGCACAAGGCATGAAATGGCCCCGGGGTCATAGTGGGTGAAGTGCTAGAGTTCCGACTCGATTTATTACCAACAATTGCATCTCAACTAATCTATTGGGGAGTGTCCAACCTACTTGTTTGCTCAACACTACCCAATCTAGTACCCATAGTTCCCATTTCTATCCTCATTGCACTCATCTCCGTTCCCAACCTCGCGAATTCTCTAGCTATGAAAGCGATTGGCTCCTCTCCCTCTTGGTATTGTCCTCCGGAAGTCGACACGGTACCTAGAAAATTCAACAAACACGTTAGAAGTAAAACCCCTCACACCACTGTTTATGCCTACTCTCTCCTCACGTTACTCAAGCGTTCTTGCAAGGTTGTAAAGAACCAAAGTTCAATCAATCACACAAATTGCTTAGCCTAGTGAAAGAATGGATTCTTATTAGATAAAAGGACGTACAACTCAAAATCTAACGGCGGGAATCAAGAACTTTTAATGAAATAAAGGAGAAAAGCTTAAGGAGAATTATCAAGAAATGAAAATGGTATTCAAGAACCAACTAACAATCAAACAAGGACAATTACTCGTTGTTTGTTAGTTTTTAGGATCAAAGATATGAGAATTAAGATGAGAAAAGAGTGGAATTCATAAAAACAAAATCTTTGGACGTACGACTCAATAAAAAACTAAGAAACTAAAATATAACACTAGAATCAACAAAGAAATAACTATTTTTGAATAATTTTTGTAGTAATCAAAATCCTAGACGAGATTTGTTGGAACAACCATTCAATCAAGCTCTTATACCAATTGATGCAATATTACATGTGCAATTAAAAGAAAGCAAGATAAAAGGAAGACACAAGGAATTGTAATAAAAAACAACCCAGATTATATTAAACAATGGACTTTAACTGATTAATGAATGCAAGCTACTATCCTATGAGATCGAATTCAAGGGAATTAAATTACCAAGCAACTTATCTTTCCAAACAAAGTTCAATCACAAGCTTCACAAGCTCTCCAAACTCACAAAAAAGAGTATAAGTTTCAATATTCAAGATAATCTAAGCAATGAAATGGCCTAGAATAGCTATTTATAGTTTAGGCTAAATTATTACAAGTCCCAAAACTGACACTTCCAATTTTTGCAACGTTTGCTCCTCGATGTCATTAAGCGGTCCGCATTCTCAATCGATGAATCACGGACTTATTCTCGCAGCTCGCAAATAGTGTTCTTCGGTTCTTCTCCCTACTGTGTCATTTTGGGGTTTCCAACACAAATTGTGGGGCGTAAACTCGCTCTACGAGTCGCAAATGGTGCCTCGCCAATACACTCTCCGCTTGCTTCGTCTTCCTATGCAATCTTAAACACTTGAAAACCCCGGAATTACTCTAAACCGAACCAAGAACCTCTATCTTAATAAACAACCCGTGAAGTACTTGGAGCTCACGAGCTTGACTCCTCGTGAATGGTCTTGAGGTGACTCGACTTGCATCAAGGGTGGAATTGAGGTAGAAGAGATGTTGCTAGTGTGTGGAAAGCACAACGCATGAAATGCCCCCGGGGTCATAGTGGGTGAAGTGCTAGAGTTCCGACTCGATTTATTACCAACAATTGCATCTCAACTAATCTATTGGGGAGTGTCCAACCTACTTGTTTGCTCAACACTACCCAATCTAGTACCCATAGTTCCCATTTCTATCCTCATTGCACTCATCTCCGTTCCCAACCTCGCGAATTCTCTAGCTATGAAAGCGATTGGCTACTCTCCCTCTTGGTATTGTCCTTCGGAAGTCGACACGGTACCTAGAAAATTCAACAAACACGTTAGAAGTTAAACCCCTCACACCACTGTTTATGCCTACTCTCTCCTCACGTTACTCAAGCGTTCTTGCAAGGTTGTAAAGAACCAAAGTTCAATCAATCACACAAATTGCTTAGCCTAGTGAAAGAATGGATTCTTGTTAGATAAAAGGACGTACAACTCAAAATCTAACGGCGGGAATCAAGAACTTTTAATGAAATAAAGGAGAAAAGCTTAAGGAGAATTATCAAGAAATGAAAATGGTATTCAAGAACCAACTAACAATCAAACAAGGACAATTACTCGTTGTTTGTTAGTTTTTAGGATAAAAGATATGAGAATTAAGATGAGAAAAGTGTGGAATTCATAAAATCAAAATCTTTGGACGTACGACTCAAGAAAAAACTAAGAAACTCAAATATAACACTAGAATCAACAAACAAATAACTATTTTTGGATTTTTTTTTGTAGTCATCAAAATCCAAGACGAGATTTGTTGGAACAACCATTCAATCAAGCTCTTATACCAATTGATGCAATATTACATGTGCAATTAAAAGAAAGCAAGATAAAAGGAAGACACAAGGAATTGTAATAAAAAACAACCTAGATTATATTAAACAATGGACTTTAACTGATTAATCAATGCAAGCACCTATCCTATGAGATCGACTTCAAGTGAATTAAATTACCAAGCAACCTATCTTTCCAAACAAAGTTCAATCACAAGCTTCACAAGCTCTCCAAACTCACAAAAAAGAGTATAAGTTTCAATATTCAAGATAATCTAAGCAATGAAATGGCCTAGAATAGCTATTTATAGTTTAGGCTAAATTATTACTAGTCCCAAAACGGACACTTCCAATTTTTGCAACGTTTGCTCCTCGATGTCATTATGCGGTCCGCATTCTCAATCAGTGAATCACAGACTTATTCTGCAGCTCGCAAATAGTGTTCTTCGGTTCTTCTCCTACTTGTGTCATTTTGGGGTTTCCAACACAAATTGTGGGGCGTAAACTCGCTCTACGAGTCGCAAATGGTGCCTGCCAATACACTATTCGTCGCTTTTCGTCTTCCTATGCAATCTTAAACACTTGAAAACCCCGGAATTACTCTAAACTGAACTGAAGAACCTCTATCTTAATAAACAACCCCTGAAGTACTTGGAGCTCACGAGATTGACTCCTCGTGAATGGTCTTGAGGTGACTCGACTTGCATCAAGGGTGGAATTGACGTAGAAGAGATGTTGCTAGTGTGTGGAAAGCACAACGCATGAAATGGCCCCGGGGTCATAGTGGGTGAAGTGCTAGAGTTCCGACTCGATTTATTACCAACAATTGCATCTCAACTAATCTATTGGGGAGTGCCCAACCTACTTGTTTGCTCAACACTACCCAATCTAGTACCCATAGTTCCCATTTCTATCCTCATTGCACTAATCTCCGTTCCCAACCTCGCGAATTCTCTAGCTATGAAAGCGATTGGCTCCTCTCCCTCTTGGTATTGTCCTCCGGAAGTCGACACGGTACCTAGAAAATTCAACAAACACGTTAGAAGTAAAACCCGTCACACCACTGTTTATGCCTACTCTCTCCTCACGTTACTCAAGCGTTCTTGCAAGGTTGTAAAGAACCAAAGTTCAATCAATCACACAAATTGCTTAGCCTAGTGAAAGATTGGATTCTTATTAGATAAAAGGACGTACAACTCAAAATCTAACGGCGGGAATCAAGAACTTTTAATGAAATAAAGGAGAAAAGCTTAAGGAGAATTATCAAGAAATGAAAATGGTATTCAAGAACCAACTAACAATCAAACAAGGACAATTACTCGTTGTTTGTTAGTTTTTAGGATCAAAGATATGAGAATTAAGATGAGAAAAGAGTGGAATTCATAAAAACAAAATCTTTGGACGTACGACTCAATAAAAAACTAAGAAACTAAAATATAACACTAGAATCAACAAACAAATAACTATTTTTGAATATTTTTTGTAGTAATCAAAATCCTTGACGAGATTTGTTGGAACAACCCTTCTATCAAGCTCTTATACCAATTGATGCAATATTAAATGTGCAATTAAAAGAAAGCAAGATATAAGACACAAGGAATTGGAATAAAAAACAAATCAAATTATATTATACAATGGACTTTAACTAATTAACCAATGCAAGCACCTATCCTATGAGATCGACTTCAAGGGAATTAAATTACCAAGCAACCTATCTTTCCAAACAAAGTTCAATCACAAGCTTCACAAGCTCTCCAAACTCAAAAAAGAGTATAAGTTTCAATAAACAAGATAATCTAAGCAATGAAATGGCCTAGAATAGCTATTTATAGTTTAGGCTAAATTATTACAAGTCCCAAAACTGACACTTCCAATTTTTGTAATGTTTGCTCCTCGATGTCATTATGCGGTCCGCATTCTCAATCACCGAATCACAGACTTATTCTGCAGCTCGCAAATAGTGTTCTTCGGTTCTTCTCCTACTGTGTCATTTTGGGGTTTCCAACACAAATTGTGGGGCGTAAACTCGCTCTACGAGTCGCAAATGGTGCCTGCCAATACACTCTCCGCTGCTTCGTCTTCCTATGCAATCTTAAACACTTGAAAACCCCGGAATTACTCTAAACTGAACTGAAGAACCTCTATCTTAATAAACAACCCCTGAAGTACTTGGAGCTCACGAGCTTGACTCCTCGTGAATGGTCTTGAGGTGACTCGACTTGCATCAAGCGTGGAATTGAGGTTTAAGAGATGTTGCTGGTGTGTGGAAAGCACAACGCATGAAATGGCCCCGTGGTCATAGTGGGTGAAGTGCTAGAGTTCCGACTCGATTTATTACCAACAATTGCATCTCAACTAATCTATTGGGGAGTGTCCAACCTACTTGTTTGCTCAACACTACCCAATCTAGTACCCATAGTTCCCATTTCTATCCTCATTGCACTAATCTCCGTTCCCAACCTCGCGAATTCTCTAGCTATGAAAGCGATTGGCTCCTCTCCCTCTTGGTATTGTCCTCCGGAAGTCGACACAGTACCTAGAAAATTCAACAAACACGTTAGAAGTAAAACCCCTCACACCACTATTTATGCCTACTCACTACTCACGTTACTCAAGCGTGCTTGCAAGGTTGTATAGAACCTAAGTTCAATCAATCTCACAAATTGCTTAGCCTAGTGAAAGAATGGATTCTTATTAGATAAAAGGACGTACAACTCAAAATCTAACGGCGGGAATCAAGAACTTTTAATGAAATAAAGGAGAGAAGCTTAAGGAGAATTATCAAGAATGAAAATGGTATTCAAGAACCAACTAACAATCAAACAAGGACAATTACCCGTTGTTTGTTAGTTTTTAGGATAAAAGATATGAGAATTAAGATGAGAAAAGTGTGGAATTCATAAAATCAAAATCTTTGGACGTACGACTCAAGAAAAAACTAAGAAACTCAAATATAACACTAGAATCAACAAACAAATAACTATTTTTGGATTTTTTTTTGTAGTCATCAAAATCCAAGACGAGATTTGTTGGAACAACCATTCAATCAAGCTCTTATACCAATTGATGCAATATTACATGTGCAATTAAAAGAAAGCAAGATAAAAGGAAGACACAAGGAATTGTAATAAAAAACAACCCAGATTATATTAAACAATGGACTTTAACTGATTAATGAATGCAAGCTACTATACTATGAGATCGAATTCAAGGGAATTAAATTACCAAGCAACTTATCTTTCCAAACAAAGTTCAATCACAAGCTTCACAAGCTCTCCAAACTCACAAAAAAGAGTATAAGTTTCAATATTCAAGATAATCTTAGCAATGAAATGGCCTAGAATAGCTATTTATAGTTTAGGCTAAATTATTACAAGTCCCAAAACTGACACTTCCAATTTTTGTAACGTTTGCTCCTCGATGTTATTATGCAGTCCGCATTCTCAATCAGCGAATCACAGACTTATTCTGCAGCTCGCAAATAGTGTTTTCGGTTCTTCTCCTACTGTGTCATTTTGGGGTTTCCAACACAAATTGTGGGGCGTAAACTCGCTCTACGAGTCGCAAATGGTGCCTGCCAATACACTCTCCGCTGCTTCGTCTTCCTATGCAATCTTAAACACTTGAAAACCCCGGAATTACTCTAAACTGAACTGAAGAACCTCTATCTTAATAAACAACCCGTGAAGTACTTGGAGCTCACGAGCTTGACTCCTCGTGAATGGTCTTGAGGTGACTCGACTTGCATCAAGGGTGGAATTGAGGTAGAAGAGATGTTGCTAGTGTGTGGAAAGCACAACGCATGAAATGGCCCCGGGGTCATAGTGGGTGAAGTGCTAGAGTTCCGACTCGATTTATTACCAACAATTGCATCTCAACTAATCTATTGGGGAGTGCCCAACCTACTTGTTTGCTCAATACTACCCAATCTAGTACCCATAGTTCCCATTTCTATCCTCATTGCACTAATCTCCGTTCCCAACCTCGCGAATTCTCTAGCTATGAAAGCGATTGGCTCCTCTCCCCCTTGGTATTGTCCTCCGGAAGTCGACACGGTACCTAGAAAATTCAACAAACACGTTAGAAGTAAAACCCCTCACACCACTGTTTATGCCTACTCTCTCCTCACGTTACTCAAGCGTTCTTGCAAGGTTGTAAAGAACCAAAGTTCAATCAATCACACAAATTGCTTAGCCTAGTGAAAGAATGGATTCTTATTAGATAAAAGGACGTACAACTCAAAATCTAACGGCGGGAATCAAGAACTTTTAATGAAATAAAGGAGAAAAGCTTAAGGAGAATTATCAAGAAATGAAAATGGTATTCAAGAACCAACTAACAATCAAACAAGGATAATTACTCGTTGTTTGTTAGTTTTTAGGATCTAAGATATGAGAATTAAGATGAGAAAAGTGTGGAATTCATAAAATCAAAATCTTTGAACGTACGACTCAAGAAAAAACTAAGAAACTCAAATATAACACTAGAATCAACAAACAAATAACTATTTTTGGATTTTTTTTTGTAGTCATCAAAATCCAAGACGAGATTTGTTGGAACAACCATTCAATCAAGCTCTTATACCAATTGATGCAATATTACATGTGCAATTAAAAGAAAGCAAGATAAAAGGAAGACACAAGGAATTGTAATAAAAAACAACCCAGATTATATTAAACATTGGACTTTAACTGATTAATGAATCCAAGCTACTATCCTATGAGATCGAATTCAAGGGAATTAAATTACCAGGCAACCTATCTTTCCAAACAAAGTTCAATCACAAGCTTCACAAGCTCTCCAAACTCACAAAAAAGAGTATAAGTTTCAATATTCAAGATAATCTAAGCAATGAAATGGCCTAGAATAGCTATTTATAGTTTAGGCTAAATTATTACAAGTCCCAAAACTGACACTTCCAATTTTTGCAACGTTTGTTCCTCGATGTCATTATGCGGTCCGCATTCTCAATCAGTGAATCACAGACTTATTCTGCAGCTCGCAAATAGTGTTCTTCGGTTCTTCTCCTACTGTGTCATTTTGGGGTTTCCAACACAAATTGTGGGGCGTAAACTCGCTCTACGAGTCGCAAATGGTGCCTGCCAATACACTATTCGCTGCTTCGTCTTCCTATGCAATCTTAAACACTTGAAAACCCCGGAATTACTCTAAACTGAACTGAAGAACCTCTATCTTAATAAACAACCCCTGAAGTACTTGGAGCTCACGAGATTGACTCCTCCTGAATGGTCTTGAGGTGACTCGACTTGCATCAAGGGTGGAATTGACGTAGAAGAGATGTTGCTAGTGTGTGGAAAGCACAACGCATGAAATGGCCCCGGGGTCATAGTGGGTGAAGTGCTAGAGTTCCGACTCGATTTATTACCAACAATTGCATCTCAACTAATCTATTGGGGAGTACCCAACCTACTTGTTTGCTCAACACTACCCAATCTAGTACCCATAGTTCCCATTTCTATCCTCATTGCACTCATCTCCGTTCCCAACCTCGCGAATTCTCTAGCTATGAATGCGATTGGCTCCTCTCCCTCTTGGTATTGTCCTCCGGAAGTCGATACGGTACCTAGAAAATACAACAAACACGTTAGAAGTAAAAGCCCTCACACCACTGTTTATGCCTACTCTCTCTTCACGTTACTCAAGCGTTCTTGCAAGGTTGTAAAGAACCTAAGTTCAATCAATCACACAAATTGCTTAGCCTAGTGAAAGAATGGATTCTTATTAGATAAAAGGACGTACAACTCAAAATCCAACGGCGGGAATCAAGAACTTTTAATGAAATAAAGGAGAAAAGCTTAAGGAGAATTATCAAGAAATGAAATTGGTATTCAAGAACCAACTAACAATCAAACAAGGACAATTACTCATTGTTTGTTGGTTTTTAGGATCAAAGTTATGAGAATTAAGATGAGAAAAGAGTGGAATTCATAAAAACAAAATCTTTGGACGTACGACTCAATAAAAAACTAAGAAACTAAAATATAACACTAGAATCAACAAACAAATAACTATTTTTGAATATTTTTTGTAGTAATCAAAATCCTAGACGAGATTTGTTGGAACAACCCTTCTATCAATCTCTTATACCAATTGATGCAATATTAAATGTGCAATTAAAAGAAAGCAAGATATAAGACACAAGGAATTGGAATAAAAATAAAATCAAATTATATTATACAATGGACTTTAACTAATTAACCAATGCAAGCACCTATCCTATGAGATCGACTTCAAGGGAATTAAATTACCAAGCAACCTATCTTTCCAAACAAAGTACAATCACAAGGGCTCTAAACTCAAAAAATAAAGTATAAGATTAAATATTCAAGATAATCTAAAAAATGAAATGGCCTAAGATAGCTATTTATAGTTTAGGCTAAATTATTACAGGGAAGTCCCAAAAGTGACACTTCCAATTTTTGCAACGTTTGCTCCTCGATGTCATTCTGCGGTCCGCATTCTCAGTCTGCAGATCACAGATTTATTCTGCAGCTCGCAGATGGTGTTCTCCGGTTCTTCTTCTACTGTGTCATTTTGCGGGGCCCAGACTCGCTCTACGGGTCGCAAATGGTGCCTGCCAATACACTATTAACTACTTGGTCTTAGCATGCAATCTTAAACTCTTGAAAACCCTGGAATTGTTCCAGAGTGAACTCAGGAACCTCTATCTTCATGAACAACCCTTGAAGTACTTGGAGCTCATGAGCTTGACTCCTCGTGAATGGTCTTGACGTAACTCGGGTTGTATCAAGGGTGGAATTGAGGTAGAAGGATTTTTCTAGTGTATGGAACGCACCACGCATGCAATGGCCCCGGGATCATTGTGGGTGAAGTGTTGGTGTTCCGACTCGAATTATTACCAATAATTGCATCTCCACCAATCAATTGGGGAGTGCCAAAATTACTTGTTTGCTCAGCACTACCCAATCTAGTACCCATAGTTCCCATTTCTATCCTCATTGCACTCATATCTGTTCCCAACCTCGCCAATTCTATAGCTATGAAAGCGATTGGCTCCTCTCCCTCTTGGTATTGTCCTCCGGAAGTCGACATGGTACCTAGAAAATTCAACAAACACGTTAGAAGTAAAAGCCCTCACACCACTGTTTATGCCTACTCACTCCTAACGTTACGAAAAAGTTCTTGCAAGGTTGTAAAGAACCTAAGTTCAATCAATCACACAAATTGCTTAGCCTAGTGAAAGAATGGATTCTTATTAGATAAAAGGACGTACAACTCAAAATCTAACGGCGGGAATCAAGAACTTTTAATGAAATAAAGGAGAAAAGCTTAAGGAGAATTATCAAGAAATGAAAATTGTATTCAAGAACCAACTAACAATCAAACAAGGACAATTACTCGTTGTTTGTTAATTTTTAGGATCAAAGATATGTGAATTAAGATGAGAAAAGAGTGGAATTCATAAAAACAAAATCTTTGGACGTACGACTCAATAAAAAACTAAGAAACTAAAATATAACACTAGAATCAACAAACAAATAACTATTTTTGGATATTTTTTGTAGTAATCAAAATCCTAGTCGAGATTTGTTGGAACAACCCTTCTATCAAGCACTTATACCAATTTATGCAATATTAAATTTGCAATTTAAAGAAAGCAAGATATAAGACACAAGGAATTGGAATAAAAAACAACCCAAATTATATTAAACAATGGACTTTAACTAATTAACCAATGCAAGCACCTATCCTATGAGATCGACTTCAAGGGAATTAATTTACCAAGCAACCTATCTTTCCAAACAAAGTTCAATCACAAGGGCTCCAAACTCAAAAAATAAAGTATAAGATTAAATATTCAAGATAATCTAAACAATGAAATGGCCTAAGACAGCTATTTATAGTTTAGGCTAAATTATTACAAATAATTCCCAAAAGTGACACTTCCCATTTTTGCAACGTTTGCTCCTCGATGTCATTCTGCGGTCCGCATTCTCAGTCTGCGGATCACAGACTTATTCTGCAGCTCGTAGATGGTGTTCTCCGGTTCTTCTCCTACTGTGTCATTTTGCGGTTTCTAGACCAAATTGCGGGGCGCAGACTCGCTCTACGGGTCGCAAATGGTGCCTGCCAATACACTATTCACTGCTTGGTCTTAGCATGCAATCTTAAACACTTGAAAACCTTGGAATTGCTCCAAAGTGAACTCAAGAACCTCTATCTTCATGAACAACCCTTGAAGTACTTGGAGCTCATGAGCTTGACAACTCGTGAATGGTCTTAAGGTAACTCGGGTTGTATCAAGGGTGGAATTGAGGTAGAAGGATTTTTCTAGTGTATGGAAAGCACCACGAATGCAATGGCCCCGGGATCATTGTGGGTGAAGTGTTGGTGTTCCGACTCGATTAATTACCAACAATTGCATCTCCACCAATCAATTGGGGAGTGCCAAACTTACTTGTTTGCTTAACACTACCCAATCTAGTACACATAGTTCCCATTTCTATCCTCATTGCACTCATCTCCGTTCCCAACCTTGCCAATTCTCTAGCTATGAAATAGATTGGCTCCTCTCCCGCTTGGTATTGTCCTCCGGAAGTCGACATGGTACCTAGAAAATTCAACAAACACGTTAGAAGTAAAAGCCCTCACACCACTGTTTATGCCTACTCACTCCTAACGTTACTCAAGCGCTCTTGCAAGGTTGTAAAGAACCTAAGTTCAATCAATCACACAAATTGCTTAGCCTAGTGAAAGAATGGATTCTTATTAGATAAAAGGACGTACAACTCAAAATCTAACGGCGGGAATCAAGAACTTTTAATAAATTAAAGGAGAAAAGCTTGAGCAGAATTATCAAGAAATGAAAATGGTATTCAAGAACCATCTAACAATCAAAAAAGTACAATTACTCGTTGTTTGTTAGTTTTTAGGATCAAAGATATGAGAATTAAGATGAGAAAAGAGTGGAATTCATAAAAACAAAATCTTTGGACGTACGACTCAATAAAAACTAAGAAACTAAAATATAACACTAGAATCAACAAACAAATAACTATTTCTGGATATTTTTTGTAGTAATCAAAATCCTAGACGAGATTTGTTGGAACAACCCTTCTATCAAGCTCTTATACCAATTGATGCAATATTAAATGTGCAATTACAAGAAAGCAATATATAAGACATAAGGAATTGGAATAAAAAACAACCCAAATTATATTAAACAATGGACTTTAACTAATTAACCAATGCAAGCACCTATCCTATGAGATCGACTTCAAGGGAATTAAATTACCAAGCAACCTATCTTTCCAAACAAAGTTCAATCACAAGGGTTCCAAACTTAAAAAACAAAGTATAAGATTATATATTCAAGATAATCTAAACAATGAAATGGCCTAAGATAGGTATTTATAGTTTAGGCTAAATTATTACAAATAAGGTCCAAAAGTGACACTTCCCATTTTTGCAACGTTTGCTCCTCGATGTCATTCTGCGGTCCGCATTCTCAGTCTGCGGATCACAAACTTATTCTGCAGCTCGCAGATGGTGTTCTCCGGTTCTTCTCCTACTGTTTCATTTTGCGATTTCCAGTCCAAATTGCGGGGCGCAGACTCGCTCTACGGGTCGCAAATGGTGCCTGCCAATACACTATTCACTACTTGGTCTTAGCATGCAATCTAAAACACTTGAAAACCCCGGAATTGCTCCAAAGTGAACTCAAGAACCTCTATCTTCATGAACAACCCTTGAAGTACTTGGAGCTCATGACCTTGACTCCTCGTGAATGGTCTTGAGGTAACTCGGGTTGTATCAAGGGTGGAATTGAGGTAGAAGGATTTTGCAAGTGTATGGAAAGCACAACGCATGCAATGGCCCCGGATCATTGTGGGTGAAGTGTTGGTGTTCCGATTCGATTTATTACCAACAATTGCATCTCCACCAATAAATTGGGGAGTGCCAAACCTACTTGTTTGCTCCACACTACCCAATCTAGTACCCATAGTTCCCATTTCTATCCTCATTGCACTCATCTCCCTTCCCAACCTCGCCAATTCTCTAGCTATGAAATAGATTGGCTCCTCTCCAGCTTGGTATTGTCCTCCGGAAGTCGACATGGTACCTAGAAAATTCAACAAACATGTTAGAAGTAAAAGCCCTCACGCCACTATTTATTCCTACACACTCCTAACGTTACTCAAGCGTTCTTGCAAGGTTGTAAAGAACCTATGTTCAATCAATCACACAAATTGCTTATCCTAGTGAAAGAATGGATTCTTATTAGAAAAAAGGACGTACAACTCAAAATCTAACGGCCGGAATCAAGAACTTTCAATGAAATAAAGGAGAAAAGCTTAAGGAGAATTATCAAGAAATGAAAATGGTATTCAAGAACCAACTAACAATAAATCAAGGACAATTACTCATTGTTTGTTAGTTTTTAGGATCCAAGATATGTGAATTAAGATGAGAAAAGTGTGGAATTCATAAAACAAAATCTTTGGACGTACGACTCAAGAAAAAACTAAGAAACTCAAATATAACACTAGAATCAACAAACAAATAACTATTTTAGGATTTTTTTTGTAGTAATCAAAATCCAAGACGAGATTTGTTTGAACAACCTTTCAATCATGCTCTTATAACAATTGATGCAGTGCAATTAAAAGAAAGCAAGATATAAGACACAAGGGATTGGAATAAAAAACAACCCAAATTATATTAAACAATGGACTTTAACTAATTAACCAATGCAAGCACCTATCCTATGAGATCGACTTCAAGAGAATTAAATTACCAAGCAACCTATCTTTCCAAACAAAGATCAATCACAAGCTTCACAAGCGCTACAAACTCAAAAAAAAGAGTATAAGTTTAAATATTCAAGATAATTTAAACAATGAAATGGAATAAGATAGCTATTTATAGTTTAGGTTAAATTATTACAAAGAAGGCCCAAAAGTTACACTTCCCATTTTTGCAACATTTGCTCCTCGATGTCATTCTGCGGTCCGCATTCTCAGTCTGCGGATCACTGACTTATTCTGCAGCTCGCAATGGTGTTCTCCGATTCTTCTCCTACTGTGTCATTTTGCAGTTTCCAGCCCAAATTGCGGGGCGCAGACTCGCTCTACGGGTCGCTAATGGTGCATGCCAATACACACTTCGCTGCTTCGTCTTCCCATGCAATCAAAAATAGTTGAAAACCCCGGAATTGCTCTAACGTGAACTGAAGAACCTCTATCTTCATGAACAACCACTGAAGTACTTGGAGCTCACGAGCTTGACTCCTCGTGAATGGTCTTGAGGTGACTCGGGTTGCATCAAGGGTGGAATAGAGGTAGAAGAGATGTTGCTAGTGTGTGGAAAGCACAACGCATGCAATGGCCCCGGGGTCATAGTGGGTGAAGTTCTAGTGTTCCGACTCGATTTATTACCAACAATTGCATCTCCACTAATTTGTTGGGGTGTGCCCAACCTACTTGTTTGCTCAACACTACCCAATCTAGTACCCATAGTTCCCATTTCTATCCTCATTGCACTCATCTCCGTTCCCAACCTCGCGAATTCTCTAGCTATGAAAGCGATTGGCTCCTCTCCCTATTGGTATTGTCCCCCAGAAGTCAACATGGTACCTAGAAAATTCAACAATCACATTAGAAGTAAAAGCCCTCACACCACTATTTATGCCTACTCACTCCTCACGTTACTCAAGCGTTCTTGCATGGTTGTAAAGAACCTAAGTTAAATCAATCACACAAATTGCTTAGCCTAGTGAAAGAATGGATTCTTAATAGATAAAAGGATGTACAACTCTAAATCTAACGGCCGGAATCAAGAACTTTCATTGAAATAAAGGAGAAAAGCTTAAGGAGAATTATCAAGAAATGAAAATGGTATTCAAGAACCAACTAACAATCAAACAAGGACAATTACTCGTTGTTTGTTAGTTTTTAGGATAAAAAATATGAGAATTAAGATGAGAAAAGTGTGGAATTCATAAAAACAAAATCTTTGGATGTACGACTCAAGAAAAAACTAAGAAACTCAAATATAACACTAGAATCAACAAACAAATAACTATTTTTGGATTTTTTTTGTAGTCATCAAAATCCAAGAGGAGATTTGTTGGAACAACCCTTCAATCAAGCTCTTATAACAATTGATGCAATATTAACTGTGCAATTAAAAGAAAGCAAGATATAAGACACAAGGAATTGGAATAAGAAACAACCCAAATTATATTAAACAATGGACTTTAACTAATTAACCAATGCAAGCCCCTATCCTATGAGATCGACTTCAAGGGAATTAAATTACCAAGCAACCTATCTTTCCAAACAAAGTTCAATCACAAGCTTCAGAAGCGCTCCAAACTCAAAAAAATGAGTATAAGTTTAAATATTCAAGATTATTTAAACAATGAAATGGCCAAAGATAGTTATTTATAGTTTAGGCTAAATTATTAGAAAGAAGGATCAAAAGTGACACTTCCCGTTTTTGCAACGTTTGCTCCTCGATGTCATTCTGCGGTCCGCATTCTCAGTCTGCGGATCACAGACTTATTATGCAGCTCACAGATGGTGTTCTCCAGTTCTTCTCCTACTGTGTCATTTTGCGGTTTCCAGCCCAAATTGTGCGGCGCAGACTCGCTCTACGGGTCGCAAATGGTGCCTGCCAATACACAATTCGCTGCTTCGTCTTCCCATGCAATCATAAACAGTTGAAAACCCCGGAATTGCTCTAAAGTGAACTGAAGAACCTCTATCTTCATGAACAACCACTGAAGTACTTGGAGCTCACGAGCTTGACTCCTCGTGAATGGTCTTGAGGTGACTCGGGTTGTATCAAGGGTGGAATTGAGGTAGAAGAGATGTTGCTAGTGTGTGGAAAGCCTAACGCATGCAATGGCCCCGGGGTCATAGTGGATGAAGTGCTAGTGTTCCGACTCGATTTATTACCAACAATTGCATCTCCACTAATCTGTTGTGGAGTGCCCAACCTACTTGTTTGCTCAACACTACCCAATCTAGTACCCATAGTTCCCATTTCTATCCTCATTGCACTCATCTCCATTCCCAACCTCGCCAATTCTCTAGCTATGAAAGCGACTGGCTCCTCTCTCTCTATTGGTATTATCCTCCAGAAGTCAACATGGTACCAAGAAAATTCAACAATCACATTAGAAGTAAAAGCCCTCACACCACTATTTATGCCTACTCACTCCTCACGTTACTCAAGCGTTCTTGCAAGGTTGTAAAGAACCTATGTTCAATCAATCACAGAAATTGCTTAGACTAGTGAAAGAATGGATTCTTAATAGATAAAAGGACGTACAACTCTAAATCTAACGGCCGGAATCAAGAACTTTCAATGAAATAAAGGAGAAAAGCTTAAGGAAAATTATCAAGAAATGAAAATGGTATTCAAGAACCAACTAACAATCAAACAAGGACAATTACTCGTTGTTTTTTAGTTTTTAGGATAAAAGATATGAGAATTAAGATGAGAAAAGTGTGGAATTCATAAAAAAAAAAATCTTTGGACTTACGACTCAAGAAAAAACTAAGAAACTCAAATATAACACTAGAATCAACAAACAAATAACTATTTTTGGATTTTTTTTGTAGTCATCAAAATCCAAGAGGAGATTTGTTGGAACAACCCTTCAATCAAGCTCTTATAACAATTGATGCAATATTAACTGTTCAATTAAAAGAAAGCAAGATATAAGACACAAGGAATTGGAATAAGAAACAACCCAAATTATATTAAACAATGGACTTTAACTAATTAACCAATACAAGCCCCTATCCTATGAGATCGACTTCAAGGGAATTAAATTACCAAGCAACCTATCTTTCCAAACAAAGTTCAATCACAAGCTTCAGAAGCGCTCCAAACTCAAAAAAATGAGTATAAGTTTAAATATTCAAGATTATTTAAACAATGAAATGGCCAAAGATAGTTATTTATAGTTTAGGCTAAATTATTAGAAAGAAGGATCAAAAGTGACACTTCCCGTTTTTGCAACGTTTGCTCCTCGATGTCATTCTGCGGTCTGCATTCTCAGTCTGCGGATCACAGACTTATTCTGCAGCTCGCAGATGGTATTCTCCGGTTCTTCTCCTACTATGTCATTTTGAGGTTTCCAGCCTAAATTGCGGGGCGCAAACTCGCTCTACGGGTCGCAAATGGTGTCTGCCAATACACTCTTCGCTGCTTCGTCTTCCCATGCAATCATAAATAGTTAAAAACCCCCAGAATTGATCTAAAGTGAACTGAAGAACCTCTATATTCATGAACAACCACTGAAGTACTTGGAGCTCACGAGTTTGACTCCTCGTGAATGGTCTTGAGGTGACTCGGGTTGTATCAAGGGTGGAATTGAGGTGGAAGAGATGTTGCTAGTGTGTGGAAATCACAACGCATGAAATGGCCCCAGGGTCATAGTGGGTGAAGTGCTAGTGTTCCAACTCGATTTATTACCAACAATTGCATCTGCACTAATCTGTTGGGGAGTGTCCAACCTACTTGTTTGCTCAACACTACCCAATCTAGTACCCATAGTTCCCATTTCTATTCTCATTGCACTCATCTCCATTCCCAACTTCGCGAATTCTCTAGCTATGAAAGCGATTGGCTCATCTCCCTCTTGGTATTGTCCTCCGGAAGTCGACATAGTACCTAGAAAATGCAACAAACATGTTAGAACTAAAAGCCCTTACACCACTGTTTATGCCTACTCACTCCTCACGTTACTCAAGCGTTCTTGCAAGGTTTTAAAGAACCTAAATTCAATCAATCACAGAAATTGCTTAGCCTAGTGAAAGAATGGATTCTTATTAGATAAAAGGACATACAACTCAAAATCTAACGGCGGGAATCAAGAACTTTCAATGAATTAAAGGAGAGAAGCTTAATGAGAATTATCAAGAAATGAAAATGGTATTCAAGAACCAACTAACAATCAAACAAGGACAATTACTCGTTGTTTGTTAGTTTTTAGGATAAAAGATATGAGAATTAAGATGAGAAAAGTGTGGAATTCATAAAATCAAAATCTTTGGACATATGACTCAAGAAAAAACTAAGAAATTCAAATATAACACTAGAATCAACAAACAAATAACTATTTTTGGATTTTTTTTGTAGTCATCAAAATCCAAGACGAGATTTGTTGGAACTACCCTTCAATCATGCTCTTATAACAATTGATGCAGTATTAAATGTGCAATTAAAAGAAAGCAAGATATAAGACACAAGGAATTGGAATAAGAAACAACCCAAATTATATGAAACAATGAACTTTAACTAATTAACCAATGTAAGCACCTATCCTATGAGATCGACTTCAAGGGAATTAAATTACCAAGCAACCTATCTTTCCAAACAAAGTTCAATCACAAGCTTCACAAGCCCTCCAAACTCAAAAAAAAAAAAGGTATAAGTTTAAATATTCAAGATAATCTAAACAATGAAATGGCTAAAGATAGTTATTTATAGTTTAGGCTAAATTATTACAAAGAAGGTCCAAAAGTGACACGTCCCATTTTTGCAACGTTTTCTCCTCGATGTCATTCTGCGGTCCGCATTCTCAATCTGCAGATCACAGACTTATTCTACAGCTCGCAGATGGTGCTCTCCGGTTCTTCTCCTACTGTTTTATTTTTCGGTTTCCAGCCCAAATCGCGGGGCGCAGACTCGCACTATGGGTCGCAAATGGTGCCTGCCAATACACTCTTCACTGCTTCGTATTCCCATGCAATGTTAAACACTTGAAAACCCCGAAATTACTCCAAAGTGAACTCAAGAACCACTATCTTCATAAACAACCCTTGAAGTACTTGGAGCTCACTGGCTTGACTCCTCGTGAATGGTCTTGAGGTGACTCAGGTTGCATCAAGGGTGGAATTGAGGTAGAAGGGATGTTGCTAGTGTATGGAAAGCACAACGCATGCAATGGCCCCGGGGTCATAGTGGGTGAAGTGCTGGTGTTTCGACTCAATTTATTACCAACAGTTGCATCTCCACCAATCAATTGGGGAGTGCCCAACCTACTTGTTTGCTCAAAACTAGCCAACCTAGTACCCATAGTTCCCATTTCTATCCTCATTGCACTCATCATCGTTCCCAACCTCACTAATTCTCTAGCTATGAAAGCGATTGGCTCCTCACACCATTCTTTATGCCTACTAACTCCTCACGTTACTCAAGCGTTCTTTTAAGGTTGTAAAGAACCTATGTTCAATCAATCACGCAAATAGCTTAGCCTAGTGAAAGAATGGATTCTTATTAGATAAAAGGACGTACAACTCAAAATCTAACGGCGGGAATCAAGAACATTTAATGAAATAAAGGAAAAAAGCTTAAGGAGAATTATCAAGAAATGAAAATGGTATTCAAGAACCAACTAACAATAAAACAAGGACAATTACTCGTTGTTTGTTAGTTTTTACGATCAAAGATATGAGAATTAAGATGAGAAAAGTGTGGAATTCATAAAAACAAAATCTTTGGACGTACGACTCAAGAAAAAACTAAGAAACTCAGATACAAGGTAAATATTAAAGAAATTTGTTAAGAAATAAAGATAATAGAAGAAAGACGTGGATAGGTAATGGTGATTTTATGCATGTAGAGTTGACTAAAGGCTTCACGGAATGGACAATGAAATGGACATGCAGTCTAACGAGATTGAGTAAATGTTTCGCCAAGGCGCCATTTGTGAAAGGCCTTAGCCAAGAGACGAATAAAGAAGTGTTGATCTAAATGTGATGACTAGTGCGGATATGGTTGAACAATGCCTTTTCATGTCAAACCTTTCAAAATCTTGTACGTACGTAACAAAGGAATATATTAAGGACTCATTCTCTACAGGTTAATAACCTTAAAGATTGAGGTCAAGAACAATGTTTGGATCATAAATAAGAGTTAATCGCAATGGTAGCCAAACATCAGATTTGGTGACGTCGTATATAGAGCATTCGAGATTAAAATACTACATGATGTAAGAGGTTTCAGCACATCCTCAGGTAAACAAAGACAAAATTGATAATATAATCACATATCCAGTAACAACTTGACTAATGCAAAGGCTAAGGGAAGGAGTTAACCTAAGAAATGCATCAGTTAGCCACATATTGGTCAAATTCAGATGATGATAACCTCACGACTTGGAATTTGATTAAGTTATCCCTCTTATTACAAGATAAGAAACATCAAGAGAAAGATCTCGATTTAAGGAGAATCAAAAGAGGTATACTCGATCTGTAAAAAACTTTTAGATATTGTTTTGGAAAGATTTTGGACACCCGGATTAGTCCCACCCTCAAACAAATGGACAAGTGAAGAGTAGAACCATAGAGGACATGTTATGAACAGACGTGTTGGACTCAGAAAGGAATTAGAATAACCATCTATATCTTAATAAGTTGTGGACAATTACAACTACCGTGTATAGTATTACCATGATGTCATATAAGGCTCTGTATGAGTGGAGTGGAAGGACTCTATCGGATGACTAAGGTGTACACCCTTTACCAAAAAATTACACGGTGTACATAAGTTAAATGCTAGCTACTATGAGTATATATTTAAGTTTACACACCGAGTGGCAGGACACTATTAGATGACTATAAGTAAGTAGTCTAAAGTTGGTGGGATATGGCATAATGTATCAAGTTATAAAGAGAATAAAGTAAGAGACTGATCGCTCAAGATAGTTAGAAGATCGTGTTCGTCTACAGGAGGACAAGGCTTAGAGTTCCAAATTGGTTAATTCTTGGATATTACACCTATGAAGGATGTGATGAGTCTTTGGAAAAGAAAAAGGCTTAATCCGAGACATATGAGACTGTAGTGCATAAACTTGATAAAGAAGCCATCTGGCTTGTAGATGAGACATGCCCCTGACGTTAGAGCTCACTTACCTGATCTCCACATTTCGGTGTTAAGAAAGTATGTTGGGAATACCCATGATGAATGTGCAAAATTAAAAAGAACCTATCGCGTGAAAAAGTCCCAAGACTAACAAGTCTGCCAGTTAAATATCAACACTTATAGCTTCCATAAACAAGTGTTATAGTATGGTAAGGATAACAAATAAATGACATAAGAAAAGTAGAAGAGATGACGGGGAAAGCAGAAGAAGACATGATATCTAAATGTCCCCATCTTTTCCAAATTGAAAGTCAAAAATGATAATCGTGCAAATTCTTCCTTTTATTGGTAATTTATACCAATTGTCTCATCTTATGAACCCTCTGTAGGGAATAGTCATGATAAAGAGGTGAAGAGCTAGCTCAAATATCAGAGTTTGACATTGAAGATGAGTTATGATAGTTTACTGTATGATCTTATGGATAGATGTACAGTTGTGTTTGGCTGATGTTGTGATATATGTTTCATTGTATGGCATTGTGAGGCAATAGTTGTATTGTATGGCTGCATGACAAGTTGAGATAGTGCTAATTACAGAGGAAACTCTGCTGAAATTTTTGAATGATTTACGAATTTAGATCTTAAGCTATGATACTACATCATTCGAGGATGAATTTTTTTAGAAGGGGGAGGATATTACACCCCGCAATTTCATGTGCGAATGAGAGCGTAGTTAGTCTACTTGAGCTCCAGCGACTCGATATCCTTTATGAGGTTTACTTATGACTTAGATCGATGTTAAGAAGATTTATGAAAGGTTAGAGGTAATTTGGATTGAAGAAAACATCCATTGGTAAGGTTCGACAAAGTTAGCATGATATGCTAAGCGTTTTGCATCACGAATGGGGGCCCAGATGAAGTCCATCATTTTGGCCACCTCTCTACCACTATATGCGGTAGAGAATACGGCTGCAGACCCCCATTTACATCGCACATCCTCCCACAGATATGAGGCGGTGGGAGTCCTATTTAAGGCAAAAGATCGGTGATAGCCTATTTTAATATTTCATTTCGTCCCCCACTAGCCATAATTGCTCTCAAACTCTCTCGAAAGGCCTATACACTATTAAAGAATATTCGCTTTTGATGATGATGTCAAAACCCTCTTGAAATGCTTAGATCATCTTGGAAATCTTCTCAAGTTTGCTGGATTAAGCTTGGATGTTATTGAAGCTTGAAAGGAGGCTTGGTGTAGAGGATGTTTTGGTTGTTTTAAGGTAATATGTCACTACCCTTATATGTTCTCTAACTTCTCCTAGCTTAGCCTTCTCAAATGGTAGATATAATTGGTATGAATTGAGCTAGACCTGGTGATGTAGGTATGTTGATGGATTGGTGGTTTTGGTTATGTTCTTGAGGTGTTTGTGGATAGAGATTGTGAAGTATGATAGATATAATCTTGCTTTTGTTGTGGTTGATGAAGAATAGATTATAGTAGCTTGAATTTCCATGAAAAGAAGATATGATAATTGTGCACGCTAAGTGTTCGATAGAATATCGCAATAAAGAAATCTTGTAACTATCGACTTGATCTTGTTATGGGCTATCTCTTTTTCATAGGTCATCGACTGTACAGTGTGTTAGACTCCATAGGACTAACATTGGCAAGGCGATGAGGAATTTAAGTCTTACCTTTTCTTATTTTGGCATAATTGTAGTAGAAACGACAAATACAAAATGTCCCTCAAATAAAGAATTTACTCTTGGTCGTTAAAGATATGCGTGTTATTCATTCTATTGATTTGTTATTGAATCTTATTTGTCTCATCTAGGGTGTACTTTTCTGCACTTTTATGATATCTCTTGCTATGTGATGATTCTGAGTTTCTTGTTGGTTTTCAACGATTGGTGTACGTAGTTATATAATAATAGGCGGTGGTTAACGACCTTATGTCACTCTGACCTTTTTGTAGTGGTCTTATGAGGTCATTCATGCATTATATATATATATATATATATATATATATATATATATATATATATATCTTTTTTTATGGCATTGAGTCTCGCTATAATCGGCCGGGTACAACACTTATATGCGAGCACCACTGTAGTTGGGTACGTTATCTTAGCCCTACAGAGCTTCTTGATGATGATATTTCCATATTATGTGGCTTATATATGTATGAATATGTTTCTAACAAAAGTATGCATTGCATATGCCCAGAGTGGCCTTTCTGATATTCGAGGTTATCTCTTTCTTACTTTAATTTCGTTACTGTCCTTTCTTATGTTTACTCGCCTTACATATTCAGTACATTTTTTCGTACTGACGTCTCTTACTGTGGCGCTGCTTTTCATGCCCGCAGGTACGAATAAACATTTAGACGCTCCTCCATATTATGTAACTTGAACTAACTGTTGATTGTCAAGCTCCCTTCTTTCGGAGTTGTCCTGGAGTAGTTGTAAGTGATGGTTTGACGTACTTATATATATTTTGTGTATAGCGGGGCCCTGTCTCGACTTGTTGCTACTCCATATTGTATGTGGAGGCTTGTAGACTTGAGTCTTGTCTTTAGTCAGTTTGTATGGCCTTGTCAGCCTTTTGGATGGTCTGTTGCACTTATGATGGCCTTTTCGAACTTAGTATGTATATATATAAATATATTATATGGATCCTTTCTGGTTACATGTGGTTGTGTCATATTTCATTACAGCTATCGATAAGAGGCCTTGTCGTCCCAGAAATTGTTATGTCTTCTCCATGTATTATGACTAGTATGCTCGGACCGTAAGACACTAGGTGTCATTCACACCCTCCAAGGTTGGGGTGTGATAAAATGAATAAAGGATTGCTTCTTAAGTCAAAAAAGTGTTGGAAATAACTTGCAAAAGTAATTTTTTCCTTCATAAATGTCTTTTTGCCAAACTTGAAGAACTTTGGACATAAAAGAAAAGATTGGGGAAAAAAAGAATGGATACTTCAATCTTGGTTTAGAAAAGGTTACAAAATATCAAAGAAATGAAATTGCTAAAAGATCCATTTTAGGGGCCTTAGCCCACCTTAAAGTCAAACAAAATAAAGGAAATTTACTCAATTTTATGTTTAGGAAAGGGTAAAGAAAGTGGTTGACCTTCATTATGACCAAAGGACAAAAATGTCATTTTTTCTTATAAATTCATGATTTTGTCAAACGTCCTTTTTATTAAGTTTAAGGACATAACCAGAACATTTTTTAAAACTATAAGGATAAAATGGATTATGATACTTTGAAATAAATCGAGTTGAACTCTACTTAGGGATATTGGGTGGTTTTTGATCCAGAAAGTAGAGTAGGACATTTAAAACCTTATTTCATTTTGAAGGAATTTTAACTCTTTTGGAGAAAATTTTACTCTTTGATAAAAACAAATTTTGACATGCCATAACTTTAAACACATCTTTAGGCCGATAAAGCGAAATTCATATTTTAAAACCTGAGGCTCAACCGCATTCTACGGATTGTTAATACCGGGGTGCTTAACACCTTCCCTGAAGAATCACTTGAACTCTTACACGAACTCTGGTATTAAAGAAGGATTTACCTCTTTTTTGGCTAAACCCTTTAATTTTTTTTCCTAATCTTCCTTAGATAAATTACAGGCGACTCTAAAATAAATAAATCCAAAAGTCCACAATTTATAAAGTAGCTCGTATGCCTTGCGTAAAAGTGAACCTTAACAGATGGCGACTCCGTTGGGGATTTTAAATAGGTTATAATCATAAGGGTTTGAATAATGTGAATTTGCTTGTAATTATTTACCGAAGTGTTTAATTATTGTATATAATTGTCATGCCATGCATATCATATTTCCGCTTAATGGAACGTACACACACACGCGTCAGTGTACAAACACGATTATGAGATTTTGCATCCTCCAATAAAAAAATGAAAACACTTCATTTGAATGTGTTTAAGACATAGTTGGTTGGTTGGCTGTTGTCCAACAGTCAACAACGGTTCACATGAGTGGTCCACTCGGTCCCTAGTCTATTGAAAAGCCCACGCTAGTCAACTTAGGATAGAGTAAAACCAAATTCCAATTACTTAGCGCATACTTACCTAGGAGGGATTAAATATTTGAGACGTATTTAAGCCCATTAGAAGACTACCATTTGTGTCGATATGGTCTTTGACCTGAGGACACTGTGTCCAACTATGTGCTAATTGAGAACATAATTGCGCCATATGTGTTAAACAATTATCCAACAGGGGAAATTAGTTGTGTTCTTCTATGTAGATGGCTACCAACCTCCGATTTGATATGGTCCTCGAGGAACTCGAGATATTGAAGATATGGTATACCGGGTTAGATATCGAGTAGCAGAAGAAAGGCACAGACTATTTAGCACACTTGCCCCCCTAATGTTCATGAAGGGTTGTAAGGTACTAATCAAGGTACTCATCATATATTAGGACACTATAGGATGGTGTTCATATTTGGGGAGATAGAGATCACCCCGACCTTGGAAGAAATCCAGGACTACATAGAAAGTAATGGGACTTGAATAAGGAGAAGGAAAAATCCCTACCATAACATTCTAGTCCTAAACAAATCCACCCCAGCTGAAATCATGAAAATTCTCTCGCTAGCCCATGCCCAATAGATTTCCAGACCAACTGTTGTATTATGAGATATGTACTGTCATTTTGGTTTGAGAAGCCACTCGACCTCTAGCCTTCACTATTTACGTATTGGGACTCATGGTATTTCTAAGAACATACATATTTCCATCAAAACCCAAGTTATCTCAGTCACCCATGCCATTTTTTATGGGATACCACAAATGGAGAAATCAAATAGTTCAACCTAGTCCCCATCATCCTTATCGATATGTACTGGACCCTAGGTCGATGCAGAAACCAGCTTAGGTATTTCCAGGGATGAAACTTGTTGTTAGAGTGGTGGATCTTCAAACACTTACAGACATTTTAAGGGCCTCCAGTCCTATCCAATAAAAATAGGAAGGACGACTTTAAAGACCATCGTCCAAATTTCAGTCTCAAACCAAAAAAGAGTGGTACATCAGCTTTTTTAGTCTTAAGGAAGAAAGCATGCAATGGATGTTCCAAGATTTCTTTTTGGAATGGGTCGTAGTCTGAGGCAGAAACTATCTATTCTAACCACTCATAGGTATTTGAGGGATTCACCTTTCTACACCAGCTAAGTTACATCATGAGTTAGTGGACGTAAGCTTGGAAACGAGATCATCTTTGAAATTATAAATGAGTTAAGATGAATGTAAGCTCGGAGAGGTTAAGATACCTCTAAAATGTTATGGAAGGTTATAAAAAATTATTACGTATGTCTTGTAAGAATTCGGGGCAAAATGAATTGATGAAATTAAATTCATCGAAACTCGGGGAAATGTAGGCAAAATTCTGGAGAATTTTGGCCCCACTCTAAGAGAGTATATCTTCTAGTGTATAAGGATTTATGGGGTGAAAAACTTATCTAAATTTGAGTTCAGCAAGTTTACTTTCCAATGTAACGAACAGTTCATCAATTCAAGCTATGTACAACATGTTATGCACGTTTTAACAAAATGCTGCAAGCAGCTCCCTTGGGACCCATATAGTCGATGTGGACTTACCCTAATGTATATAAAATAGTGGAACGTCTTTGGGACTTAATTTCTCACCATTTATATCCTTAGCACCTTGATAATACTCCCAAGAAATATCCCTATCATCTATGTATATTTCCACAAGAAATCAAAGTGGTTTTTCCCTTGGAGATCATAGAAGTTTAAGAGAAATCTTGTTCATCTCTTGTGGCGGTGAGATTAAAGATACATTAAGCTGAAGTAAGGTATGAGAGGGCTGATTTTCGTGCATCTAAGGTAAGACTCACCCTCTTCTTCATTTATAAGACTTTAATGAAGTCTTTGAATTATTGTTTGATTAAGAACATGTAAAATAAAGTTTGAAATTTGTAATTTAAGGTGATTTTGGTGTATGAACTATTTTGAGGTGTTTGTGAGCTATGTTTTGGGCTAGAAATTTATGGAGTACCTTCAGTATGATGTTATTAACATTGTTCTTGTGTTGTTGTTGTTGTGTTACTGGATTTGGAAGAAAAGAGAAGGTGGAGACTTGTTGTTTCCTAGTTAAAAACCAAGCTTGTAGCTTGTTGGTTGTTGTGACATGTTGGGCTACATATAAAGCTGATTTTAAGTTATGTCCTTACTAATTTATAGGGGAGGGAACTTATACATGTATTGTTGATAGAGTTCCATGTCTTAGAAGGAGGGAGAAGTGTTGTATGATATTGTAAACTGATCCTCTCGCTCGTGTATTGTTGTTTGAGTTGTTAGCTACCTTGTAATTATTGTTTATGCCTATTGAGGGCTTAAGAATAGTGAAAGAAACAACAGATATTTTTCCCATTTCGTTATAAAATAAGTTAACTTCGACATATGATTAAGAGAATCGTTCATATGTTTGATGATAATGTCATTCTTGTTGTTGTTATAGATCGTAGAGCGGGTACAAGTTGAACTCTTGAGCTATCGAGCCAGTGATAGGTATGTAAAGGCTATTCATTCTCTCTTTTGGCTTGACCTTAGTTCCAAAACAACTTTTCAGAAAGAATCATTTTAAAGAAGAGTTTTCAACGAGAAGCATTTTATTCTATTCAAGTCCTTTCCTTTAAAGTTGTATTGTGATTGTCCCTTGTCGGGAGTACATTCTAGTTCATACTTATTCCTAGAAAGTGAGAAAGAAAATACTCATTCATATGACTACAGTTATACAACGTATCTGCATTACCGAGCCTACATGGCCGGATAGTCACTTACTGAGCCTACATGATCGAGTAGACACTTACTGAGCCTATATGATTGGGTAGACACTTACCGAGCCTACATTGCCGAGTAGACATTTGACGAGCCTACATGACCGGGTAGACACTTACTGAGCCCATGTGACCGGGTAGTCACACACTTACCGAGCCCTAAATGCGGATGGGTAGCTATATATGTATTGAATTGCATTGGTGTGTGAGTTGAGACAAGAGAAGGTAAGTACATACTCAGATTATCATAGACTCTCAGTACTTTCAGTGGTTATGTAAATTCAGTTCAGTTTAAGCTTTCAGTTATCCAATTGCCTTAAATGCTCGGTACATTATTTCGTACTGACGTCCCTTTTGGCGGGAGAGCTCCATTTCATATGTGTAGGTCTTGAGAGACAGATAGATAAGCCTCCTCAGTAGGCAATGCCGAGATCAACTTTATTGGTAAGCTTCGTGTCATTCGGAGTTACCAGGTCTAGATTATGATATGCTTACATAGATGATGGGTAGGTCGGGGCTCTGTCCTGGCCACAGTATAGTGGTATTCTTTTTTAGAGGCTTGTAGTCATGTCCTGTGTGTATAGTTGTCACCATGGTAGCCTTGTCGGCCCTTGTATATATTTGTTTTGGGTTGCCATTGTAGACTTCTATGGTGTCCTTATCTACCTAAGATGTTATGATTAGTTTATAGAATGGTTAAAAACTTCCAGATGCTCACAAGTTACAGATGGTACGCTCGGGGTCATGTAAGGCACCGGGTGCCCTGGTTTGGCGTATGACAAATTTTGTACCAGAGCAGATCTCTCCTAGGGAATTTATAAGTCGTGTCTAGTAGAGTCTTATTTATGGATGTGTAGTGTACCACATTTATAAAAATGAGGTTGTGGGGCATTTAGGATTGGTTACCCTTCTTTCTGATTCCAGATTGTGCAACAGAGCTGAGTCATATGAACTTGATGTCCATCAAATACTCGTAGAAAGTGAATGAAAGATCCTTATATGCAATAAAGGGTTGAGTATTATACTAAAGTTTCAGAGCATGAGCATTTGTCTCATTCGTATATAGAGACAGTAATGAAAGTCTGAAAAGGTAATGTGCAAGTTTTAGAATGCAAAGAAAGTAAAGCTAAAGAGGTACAAATGTCTGAATAGAAAAGATTGTAAAATGGTTGGCATTCAGAAAGAACAATATAAGCATTGTTATCCCACTTTCATAAGTGGTAGAATTATAGTGAGTAGGATCTACTCCAACTCATGATTTATAGACATCGATAGACGTAGTTTTAGAAAGAAGTGAGATCTAAGGATCTAGTGAGGGTTGGTGTAATCCTTAGTGTTGGATATATTGTCAGAACCGAATGGCGGTACAGAAGAATAGTATGAATATGTCAATATTATCTCTTCGGAGGATATATACATACATGATGTAACCAAAAATCATTAGTCGAATACGACTCCTCTAGAATCTTGAAGATCCAGGGGCCAAGTATTGAAATCTTTGTACACGAGGAAATATTCCCTTAGTGAGGATCCTATTCGATGTAAAGGATGAACATTACATACCTACAGAATAAGGCCAGTCGAAGAGAAAGAAGTTAAAAGTTAAAGAATGTTTCATTAGAGTTATCCAAAGTAAGATGAGAAGCGATGATATTAGCAAAAAGTGCGAGAAGGACTTGTGGGGCACACAAGTAGTTATGAGAAATGACCGGGGATTCATAAGATAAAGTATGATACTGCGACAAGTTTGTAGCTTAGTAAAACGAAGGGTTAAATGAAGTAAATGTTGAGTTGTGAAGAGAAATAGGTTATAAGACTGTCTCTATTACGAGATTTGAATTGATAAATGTCAATAGAATATATACGTCAGATGATTTAGCTCCCTGAATCGGGAAGTATTGATGTTGAAAATTACCCTAAGCTAACCTAAACACTAGTCAGAGACTCGAGAGATTGTTATACAAGTAGGTATTGCAAAAATTGCAAGGTAAGCGATTAGATAGTAAGGGACTGAACTGCAAAAAAGCAACCTTTGAAGGTTATCAAAAAAGGATCCCCCTACGTCTAACGTCTTGTGTAAATATTACATTTATCAAGATCGGCACATCAGCTATGAATACAAGGCATTCTATCCATGTCAGTGATTCAGTTGTCTCGGGTAAGAGAGACTTGTTCTAAGAAAAGTTGTAAGTTAGTAAGGTTCATATAATTGCGAAAGATATTGCGGTAACAATATGACTTCTCTATAATAAAATTCTTGAGCACAAGTGTGGCCATCCTCCCAAAGGGGAGATAGTATGATAAAAATATTGAAACAGAATCACATGTTAATTTAGTGGTTGAGTAAGTGAGAAGGGTTACAACGAAGAGTTTCAAGACGAATAAGATTGTGTTATCCATAATCTACATATGCATTATGAATATCGAATGGTATGCAAGTATGAAGACTAAGAAAGTAACAGCAACAACCTCCTGGCTAGAGGTGCTAATCGACAGTAAGAGCACCCAATATATGAGGCTCAGAGAAGAATAGTATGAAGTATAAATAAAGATAGAAATGTATAGGCCCAAGAGGGTTTATTAAGAACTAATAAATGAAAGGTAAGTCGAGTTAACAATCAGAAGATGATTTATGTGAAGTCTAGAGAGAGGCTAGTCAAGAGGCCAGATGAGCTGTTAGATGATACAATATGCATACATTACATAATAGTTTTTGTGCATGGAATTTTAATTTCACAAGTAAATGATCGTCACCTTCAGAAGGTATTTTATATACGAGTAATGATCAATAAGATAGATTGTACACTAGTTCAGAAGTTAAAAAGGGTATGACGCCTAGGATCAATGCAAACATTTAAAGGTTGTGTACAGATTTCTATTATCAGAGTAAGGATGGAAGTGGAAGTGATTAAGAATAATTGTGGGCAATTGAAGAGTGCCTAAAATCCTACAAGGATATATAATAATGAGCTTGAAGCATAATATGAACGAGAAATTTAGTCTGAAAGTATATTGATAAAGCATGTCAGCTAAGAGACAAGGGAGGAGGATTTACTCCGAGTAGAGTGGTTTAGCGTATGGATTACAGAAGAGTTGGACAATAATGTCAATCCCTTCAGAAATGGGTATGTATCCAATAAGGAATACGTCAACAACTTATTATTAACTATGCAGGGTAAATAAAGAACCAAACCAGAACCCATAATGATACTTTAAACTATGTATATAAGAAACTCCATATTAGTGGATACTAAGAAAAGTTAATGCATTTGTAATGCGCATATTCAGAATGAAAAATGAAATGAGATCATGTATGCTTAAGAGCGGTTAGAAAAGCCAAGGAGAATTACAGAGCCATGACTTGGGGTTGACAGCAATTGAGCATGCATTCCAGATATGGCATGACATCTTTATATTCATAAGAAACCTCTAGTATATATTCATATAAAGGTAGATAAGTTTTTAATGAATTTACCCTATTAATAGTAAAAGCGTCCTCTAGGATGAGTCACGATAGTATAGAGATACACAATTCCTCCTAAAAAGAGTAACATTCATTGGGATTGAGAAGTAGGTAAAGATCAGCCAAGATGATATAGTTGAGTATGGCCCTCCTCGAGAGGGAAATGACTCAAAAGCTGGAATACAATGGAAGAGTATCCCATGAAAGAGGTAAAGAAGTATTGAACTAAGATAACAATAAAGTAACCATCCAGAACCTAGTGGTATTACTCTTAGTGGTAAAAGTGAAAGAGTAGCAGTAGGAAGATTTTGTCCTCATATAGTTTAAACAGAAAGTTTAGCAAAATGAGATGACAGGCTTCAGAGCATCATAAGATAAGATTTATGGGTAGCTTGGCTTACCTAAAGGCTGAAAAGACAGAAAGTTAGCCAATATGCTCCATCGGGTAGCAAGTTAGGAATTCAACTTATGGACTCCAAAGATAGTAGACTTGTGGTGCAGAATGTAATTTCATTGTCCCTTGTGATAGGAGTGGAGAAATGACAATACGAGGATCTTGAGTTAGTGAAAATGAAAGAGAAAGTTCTGTGGCTAAAGAAACCAATGATTGAGTATAAGGGACATAGAGTTCTCCAATACAGACGTATATTATTCCCGTTATTCTATCCATCCTGGTTCGAGGAAGATGTATCATGATATCAGATATATATACTGGTGGAATATATGAAGAAGGACATTGCTGAGTTTATGGCACAGTGTCCCAATTGTGAGCAAGTAAAGATGGAGCATCAAGGCCTAGAGGGCTAGTACAAAGTATAGAAATCTAGACTTGAAACTAAAAGATGATTAATATGAGTTTCATTGCAAAGTCACCCCACTCTTATCAGAAATATGACTCCATAGGAGTGATGGTTGAAATACTTGGGGCCGAGGATTACACAAAGTTGTATATTAATGAGACTTTGTGACGTCATGACATTTTAATGTGATTAGTTCAGATAGAGGAGTTCTTTTTACAATAAACTTTTGGATATCCTTCCAGAAAAGTTTGGGAATATAAGAGAACGCTAGTGTAATTTTCACCCAAATAGATAGCCAGAAGATTCAGATGTCATCTATTGAGAAGGTTCATCGAACTGATTACCTACACCTGAAGGAATGAATGCAGCGCCCAGCAATGGGACGTCAATATAAAGAAATGTACCAAGTATGTAAGGTAGAAAATAATCTGTATACATATATATATATATATATATATATATATATATATATATATAAATTCGGAAAACGAAGAACATGAATAAATATGCTAGAAGTCTCTACTAAAAGAAAGGGAATGGAATGGACTGACCAAAACCTCTCAGTCAACTTACCCGGTCGTTGTTGCTTGGACCTCTTGGCCCCTCTGCTTATCTATACAATATATTCCGTCTCGGATCTATGTACTATCCTTACTATCTCATATTTCTAATCTTTATTACGTTACTATCTAGCATTCAAAATTGAACACAATATTCCAGCCTCACAGGGGATCCGGTGTGTAAGTGCATGGAACCGAAAGCAAGTGTATCTAAATATCCCCAAAGGCGATCTATATATATATATAGCCCTAGTGGCGAACGCGCGACTGTATAGCTCTGAAGGCAATCTGTATCTGTATAACCCCAAAGACAATGCGCATATTTATATTGCCCCGAAGGCAATCTGCATCATAGCCCAGAAGGTAGTGTCAATAGCCCCAAAAGCGACATCATAGCCCCGAAGGAAAGTGCAAACAACAATAAGCCAACAATCTGTAAAACTATGTAACTCCGTACATAACTAATAGCTTGTCTAGCACATCTTGTAACCAACGGTTCATACTTATTATCTTGTGAGCTAGTCTGTTAGATTTTAAGGAGTGTTGTACTATCTTAGCTCTCATCTGATTATATCGTTATGCTGCTCAATTCATTTCTTTTATAACTCGCATATCTCTTCCTTTCCTAGAATGGAGGAGTACCTTATATACTCGTGTGCTATACCCTTCTACGTGACTTATCCTGTAGTACCTCGTACTCTATTTCTCTTGACCTTAGAGAGTCGCTTTATCCCCTTCAAATATGCATACACGCTCATCTTGCTAGGCTATTACAACCTGATCTTCTAGCTAATATAATCTCATCTTTTCTTTACTTATGTTCTATTACTAGTTTATTAGCTCGTTCTTTCAGATCTCTTTCTATTTGAACTCTTATCTTATATATAGATAGCTTACAAATGTCTTAGAGGTGCTACTAACTCTGCATCCTAGGACTTACACGGGAGTTCTACTCAAGGTCAACTTTTTAACTCTTAGACGGTCTTAATCCGTCACTAAGAAACATAGAGGCAAACTAGCTTTCATTGGCTTTTAATAAAAGGGCATACTATGGGTTCATGCCAAAATGAAAGAAGGATAGAACTTACATAACTTAGAAGGAGATCTTCAATGATAACGATGCAATCAGTCTCTTCATCATGATATCTACAACAACAAACAACACTCATGTCAACAAGAAGGGCATACTAGCTAGCTATTGAGTGCCAAGTTTGCTCTACGGCAACTCAGACATCATCTCCCACATATCCTTACCTTGTCCATATCATGAACAATATCTACAACAATAACAACACCAAAGACAACTTATGCTTTAATATTTCATCCATCCAACATCAAAGAATCACTCCCAAACAACTTATTTTTCCCTCAACATAGACATAGCTTCTTCATGCCTTCTTGCTACTCCTTCTTTTAACTTGTGGTGAATTTCATTGTCTTCAACACCAATACTTAGACAAGTACCACAACACCATAAATATCATATATAAGCTACTTTCCATGGATTTTGACTACTACAAGTTATGGTTATTTCTACAAAACACTCTAATTTCATCGAACTTCGTCGAGGGATGGTTCCTTCAATCCCAATGACTTCCAACCTTCGGTACACGGTCACAACATCCATATAAGTCATAAGGGACCCTCAGAAAGGATCTTGAACCACTAGCTCATACCACCTGGCTATGTCTTCATCCGCATACCAAACTCCAGGGTATAACATCCTTTCATCTTTAAGAACATTCATACTCGAATATTAGGGCTTACCCAGCTAGCTACCTCATCATTGTGATTGTTATCACACTAAGGTCTCTTATCTATGGACATCACCCACATACGACTATTACTTCTATATCTATGTTTAATCCTTTCTGGTTCAAGCCTATGTAATCTATTCTAATCTCACTTAATATTTATAAGTCGGCCCCCTCTTGGACGTCAATTTAAAGTCCCACACTAGAAGTCATCACCTGCCCCTCGCTCTCCTAATCTTACACTTCTTGTGCCCTTAATCCCTAAATTACCTCAAATCAGCTACTTTGGTCGCATCCTCGACTGTTATAATATCTGCTACTACCTGATGGCACTTTGATTATAGGATACCTCACACACTTCTCACCTTTCTCTCTTCATCTATTGAAACTTCTACTTCTACCTTTTGATATTCACAAGACCAACATCGTCCAAAAGTCTCTTTACTAATGTTCTGATCTGTTGTTGTCTTGGCTCTCTGGATGGCGATACTCTTTCGGCTATGAACATCTCTTCACAATACTTATCGAATAGAAGTCAAACATTGACTCCTTATGACTCATCTCTATATAACACGATCTGGATCAAAAAGAAGGGTAACAATTCCTAAATGTCCTATAGACTCCTGCTTATAAACGTGGTGCACAACACATCCATAAACAAGACTCTACTAGACACGGCTTTATAGACTCCCTAAGATAGACCTAATCTGATACCACCTTGTCTCACCTCATCATAGGTAAGGTATGGCTAGCACCTGGTACTACACTAACCCGAGAGAACCACTGTGTAATTCATGGTTTATGGATGTAACTAAGACAATCTTGGGCCGACTGGGCCAAACTTATTCTTACTATAAGCTATTGTGGGCCAAGAAGGCCTATGTAAATTTAATAAAACTTATAACAAGGGACCGGTAAGGCCACTAACATACTGAACCTGTGTCTAAAAGGCCTATATAGATAACTGACATCTATTGTGGTCGGGATAAGGCCCCGACACCTATAATCTGTACAAGTACCTACTACCTGACCTCTAAAGTCGGCTTCACTCCAGAAAAGGTGGAGTCCTACCAATCCTCTGCTGAATGTCAACCTCATACACTGAGAAGGTTCGCCAAACTGATTACCTACACATGCAGGAATGAATGCAACCCCCAATAATGGGACGTCAATACAAAGAAATGTACCAAGTATGTAAGGTAGAAAATAATCTGTATTTATATATATATATATATATAAATTCGGAAGATCCAGAACATAAATAAATATGCTAGAAGTCTCTATTGAAAAAAAGGGAAAGGAGTGGGCTGACCACAACCTCTCGGTCAACTTACCTGGTCATTGTTGCTTCGACCGCTTGGCCCCTCTATTTTTCTATAAAATCTATTATGTCTCGGCTCTATGTACATTCCTTATTATCTCTGATTTATGATATTTATTATGTTACTATCTAGTATATAAATCTGAACACAACACTCTGACCTCACAAGGGATCTGGTGTGTAAGTTCATGGCCCCAAAGGCGATCTATATATGTATAGCCCCGGAGGCAAGCGCCCGTCTGTATAGCCCCGAAGGCAATCTGTATTTGTATATCCCCAAATGCAATGTGTATATCTACATAGCCCTGAAGGCAATCTACATCATAGCCTCGAAGGTAGTGTCAATAGCCCTGAAGATGACATCATAGCCCGGAAAGCGAGTGCATACAACAATAAGCCAATAATCTATAAAACTAACTGCGTACATAACTAATAGCTCATCTAGCATTTCTTATAACCCACGGTTCATACTTATTATCTTATAAGCTAGTTTGTTAGCTAGTAGGGAGTCTTGTACTATCTTAGCTCCCGTATGATTATCTCATTATGCTGCCCAATTCATTTATTTTATACCTCACATATCTCTTCTTTTCCTAGGTCTGAGGAGTACCCTTCTAAGTGACTTATACTGTCATACCTCGTACTTTATTTCTCTTGACCTTAGAGAGTCTCTTTATCCCCTTAGAATATGCGTACACGCTCATCTTGCTAGGCTATTATATCCTGATCTTCTATCTAGTATAATCTCATCTTCTCTTTACTTATGTTCTGCTACTAATTTATTAGCTCGTTCTTTTGGATCTCTTTCTATTTGAACTATTAGTTTATATATAGATAGCTCACGAATGTTTTAGAGGAGATACTAACTCCGCTTCCTAGGAATTACACGGGAGTTTTACTCAAGGTCGACTTTTTAACTCTTAGACGGTCTTAATTCGTCACTATGAAACATAGAGGCAAACTAGCACCCTTCGGCTTCTAATAAAAGGGCATACTACGGGTTCATGCCATAAATGAAGAAGGATAGCCCTTACATATCTTAGAAGTAGAGCTTCGACGAAGACGATGCAATCCATCTCTTCATTATCCATATATAACAACGAACAACACTCATGTCAACAAGAAGGGCATACTAGCTAGCTATCGAGTGCCAAGTTCGCTCTACGAAAACTCGGACATCATCTCCCCTATCCCCGCACCTTGTCCATACTAAGAACAATATCTACAATAATAACAAAAGCAAAGACAAATACTTTATTATTTTCAGACATCCAATATCAAAGAATTACTCCCAAACAACTTATTCTTCCCACAACATAGACATAACTTCTTCATGCCTTCTAGCTACTTTTTCTTTTAGCTTGTGGTGAAATTATTAGTCATCAACACCAATACCTAGACAAGAACCACAACACCATAAAAATCACATCTAAGCTACTTTTCATGGATTTCAACTACCACAAGTTATGGTTATTTCTACAAAACAGTCCAACAACAAGACAACTACATCTCCTCTTTTCTCAAGTTGTAGTTCATGATTCTTTATCAAAGCAACTAATCTAACACAAGATTAATCTTAAACATAATCAAGAGGGTGTTATACATACCTTATCCAGTAGATTTGACTTGAAATCCAAGTTCCACCTAGCTCACACAACTCTTAACTTCACATGAACATCACACAAGAATTTTCTTGTAATTTCCAATATCTTCATGCTAAACTTGGGTTGATTTGATTTGGAATGGCTTTTTTATCTTTGGCGAATTTCTAGGGAGGGTTTGGGAGTGTCTACACTTTATTTGGGAAAAAATGAGATAAAATGAGGCTTCCACCACGTAAATAGGAAAAGAAGGTCAATCACCGCTTTCCATCTACGGGACCATCTGTACCGCAAATGGTCATACGTGGGCCTATAAGCAGCCACATCTTACTTCATTAAATTCCTCAACTTTTGGCGTCCCTTTTGCGGCCCTATTTGTGAGGCGAATCCCATCCACAACGCAAAACACTTAGCGTAACACTCTAACTTAGTCGAACTTTATTGAAGGATGGTTCCTTCAATCCCAATGACTTCCAACCTTCGGTACACCCTCACAACATCTATCTAAGTCATGAGGGACCCTGGGAAATGATCTTGAACCATCGGCTCACGCCACCCAGCTATGCCCTCATCCGCGTAGGAAACTCTGGGTGTAACATCTTATATATTGTAGTCTTATGTGTCCTTGTTGGCCTTGTTGTATATCTATGTATGATAGGCCTTTTTTGCATGTAGGTAGTTGTTTTATTTGATCAGGTAATCATTCGTCAGAGGCCTTGTTGGCCCATATATTGTTGAGTATGCTACAAGTATAATGAGTGGTACGCTCGGGCCTTAGGGCACCGGTTGCCTGCCATAAGTGTGACATCATGTCACTTGCTTGGTCGTGAGGTAGGATACAACTTAGTTTTATTATACTTCGATAGATACATGTAATTGATGTAAATATTGAGGCTTATTAGGCGTATCGGGGGTCCCACCTCAATAGTTGTGATGGGTGCTTGGGTGGGTACTGGTGTTGAACTGTGTTGGAGGGTTGTGTTGGGGAATTATTCTTAGGAATGATTACGATTGCTGTTATGTGGGCTTGTTGCTATTACGTGGGCTTGTTGCCATTGACTGATACTTCTTGTGTTTACTTATCACATATGCCTTTTGATATGAAAGATTTATTATGTGGGATTAAATGTTATTGATAATTCTGAGGCATGTGTTATTCATATCTTAAACTTGATTACATCTCATACTTCATGATTACTTGTCTTATTACTGTTGCATTCATACATTCATAGTTATTCAGATATTGGAATGAAGTGGTATAGAATGTTGTGGGTCTAACGAGACCAAGAAAGAAAGGTAATGATACTATTATGAGATAGTTGGAAAATACTAAGATGATTGATAATTGATATGGCACAAAAATGAGTCTATGGTTGATGTTCTAGACAGACTGAGGGACCATTCCGGCTGTTGGGCGCGATGTAAATTGATATGGCTTGACAAGTGAATCTGGGCTCTAGCCAGATCTGACGTGCTTCCAGCTGGTTGAGAGCGGTATATAGACTTTACAGGTCCCCTATGGGTCACTTTTATATGGCAAAGACCTATAGAGTGTGTATATTGATTGGTTGAGAGGTATTGATGTGTATAAGGAGTGGATTGTATGGTTAGGTGGGTCAGAGTTGGATTGAAACCGGATGGACACGAAAATGGGGGTTAAATAGAAGTTGGCGGGTTTCAGGGTAGTGTGTGTTTGGTGGGAGGTGTGCGGGTACCTTCGGTTGGAATCGGGCTGAGGAGTTTGGAGGGGTTAATCTAGACACGTTGTGGGTTATGTTGGTATTTGGTGGTTGAATTATGGTAAAGTGGCGGAATCTGGCCGGGATAGTAAGGTATGACAGTGGAACTCAATAAGGACGGTAGAAAAGTTGGTTGGGGTGTTCGGGTGGTTTTTGGAGGTTTCGATTAATGGCATTTTAGGTGGAGGTTGGTGAAGTGTTGTGATGTGTTGTGATGAAAAGAATGAGGTAGTTTGAACAAGGATTGAACACGAAATTGATGGACAAAAGCGTGGGCGGATAAGACAATGAAAGCCGAGAAGACCTTCAATGTATTCGTAACCAAGTAACTGGATAGAACCTTGGCTTGGATATAGTTAGATCATAAAAGTTCTAACTAGACTCACACCGAGGGGTTGGACCACAAAAAGACCAAAGGGTGACCCATAAAAGGATCGAGGTTCGGACCACAAAAGGATTGATGGCCCACAAAATGGAGAAGACCAACTCTTCATGTTCTCTAGGCCACTCTTTTGTGTCATCCATGTAGATAAGTGCATGAACTAGTTAGTTCATGAATTATCTCCATGGGGCACGATGGAAGCTTCCCTTTCTAGATTGTTCTTCGGCTTAGTCACCTTACCCTATTACATAGATTGCTTAGTCATCTTATTCTATTACAAGGCCTAGTAATTAAGCTAGAAAGAAATTAAGATAGGAATTTAAAACAAGCTAAAAGAAAGTGGTCTCGGCCAAGACCTACATAAAGGCCGAAAAATGTTTCCTTCTTTGGATCTTTAAGTCTTGTCTTCAACTCCACTCCATAAATTCCACAATAAGAATGACACCATCGAACGGTTGGCAATCTTCGGCACGCCTAGCAAATCACCTCATGTTTCTTGTTGGAAGCTTACGTTCACAGCCTTCTTTTCATCATACTCCCCTTCTTTAACAGAATTTACCCTCAAATTCTCGTCATCTAAGTAGGGTGATAAGTCTCCAACATTAAACGTTAAAATAATACCTCCATATTCGTCTGAAAGTTCTACCTTGTAGGCATTTTTGTCGAACCTAACCAATATCTTGAAAGGACCATCCGCCCTTGGCATTAGTTTGTTCTTTCTCATGTTCAGAAATCTCTCCTTCCTTAGGTGTATCCAAACCAAATCTCTGGGCTGGAATTGTGGTTGAGTCCTTGACTTGTTCACATCCATCTTGTACTTGGCGTTGGCCTTCTGAATTTGTGCTCGGATTTGATCATGTAACTTCTTAAAGGCCTCAATGCGATTTTTAGTCATGAAGCTAAGGATTTCTTTCTTTGGGATGAGAACTAGATCAATAGGTGAAAATGGGTTAGTGCCATAAACAATTTCAAATGGAGCTTTACCCATTATACAAGATTGACTCCGATTATAAGCAAATTTCGCGTGGTCTTGCTCCCCAATCCTCTCAATAGTATGCCAAGAGTTATATTAGTTACTTTCGTTTGTCCATCCATTTAAGGATGATGGGAGGTACTAAATAGCAACTTGGTACCAAGAAGCCCCCATAGTGTTTTCGAGAAATAACTTAGGAACTTCACATCCTTATCAAACACAATAGTCTTAGGAACTCCATGCAATCTTACCACTTCCTTCAAATACAAGTCCGCAATATGTGTTGCATCATCGGTCTTGTGAAAAGCAATGAAGTGAGACATCTTCGAGAATCTATCCATAACTACCATGATAGAGTCTTTGCCCCGTTGTGTTCTTGGTAAGCCGAAGGTGAAATCCAAACTCACACCTTCCCATGGTCACTCCGGAACTGGTAAAGGAGTATACAATCCCTTGTGGAAGAAACTTTTAGCCTTTTGGCAAGTGGAACACCTACATACAACTCTATTTACATCTTTATCCATCTGTGGCCAGTAAAAGTGTTCTTGTAGAATGTCCAAAGTCTTCACTACCCCAAAATGTCCAGCTAGTCCACCCGAATGTACTTCATGTACAAGTAATTCTCTTATGGATAAATTGGGCACACACAATTTGTTCCCCTTGAAAAGGAACCTTCTACTATGGAATACGGATTATGAACTCCACTATTACATTCTATGTTGAACTCGGGATCTTGTTCATAGAATTCCTTTAGCACTTCAAATCCCGCAAGTTTTTGTTCAAGTACGGTCAACATTACGTGCCTCCGAGAAAGTTCATCCGCCACTATGTTGGACTTGCCATCTTTGTGCCTTGTAGAGAATGTGAAAGTTTGCAAGTAGGCTACCCACTTAGCATGCCTTGGATTCAACTTTCTTTGCCCGTGTAGATACTTCAAAGACTCATGATCCGAATATAAGACAAAAGGTTTTTGGCCGCAAATAATATTCCCATTGGATCAAGGATCTCACAATAGCATAAAACTCCTTGTCATAAGTAGAATAATTGAGCCATGCACCACCCAATGTTTTACTAAAGAAGTCAATAGGACATTTGTCTTGGATTAAGACGTCACCAACACCAACTCCACTAGCATCACATTTAACCTCAAATAGTTTCTCAAAGTTCGGAATAGCTAGAACCGGTGATTCACATAACTTTCCTTTCAAGGTTTCAAAAGATCTTTGTGCTCCTTGGGACCATAACTCACCTTTTTCATTAGTTTAGTGATAGGGGCAGCAAGGGTACTAAAATATCGAATGAAATGACGACAGAAAGACGCCAAACCATGGAAACTTCTTACCTCACTTACATTCGTAGGCTCGGGCCAACTCCGAATAGCTTCCACCTGGGATGGGTCCACATGAATGCCCTCGGATGATACTATGTACCCTAAGAATGGGACACTAGTAATCATAAAGGCACACTTCTCTAACTTGCCATACAACTTTACTTCTCTTAACTTTTCAAATATAGCTTCTATATGCGACAAGTGAGATTCCCGATCTTGACTATAAATTAAGATATCATCTAAGTAAACCATAACAAATTTACCCATGAACGATCGTAGTACCTCGTGCATGAGCCTCAAGAAAGATATGGGAGCATTACACAATCCAAATGGCATCACACGCCACTCGTACAAGCCATACTTAGTTTTGAAAGTCGTCTTCCATTCATCTCCCTCTCATATCCTCATTTGATGGTAGCCACTCCTCAAATCTATCTTAGAAAACAACTTGTCCCCACTCAATTCATCCAAAAGATCATCGGCATAGAAAACCTATACTTCACGATGATGTTATTGACCGCTCGAATATCGATACACATGCGCTAAGTTCCATCTTTCTTTGGCACCAACAAGGCGGGCACCGCATATGGACTAAGGCTTTCTCGGAAAAATCCTTTGTCTAATAATTCTTGCACTTGTTTTTACAATTCCTTGGCCTCTTCCAAATTGCATCTATAGGCTGGACGATTAGGTAATGTACTTCCCGAAATAAAATCAATAGCATGTTCAATTACTCTTATTGGTGGTAATCTGGGTGCAAGGTCATCCGAAAATACATCTTCAAATTTCTTCAAGAGTTCTTTCAAGTCGGCATCTTCAACCACATCTCCCACACGACTCTTCTTATCCTTGCACTTCAATGCATATATGGGACTCCTTTTCTTCAACTCCTCTTCGATCTCCTGCTCATCAAGCATGAGGGTCTCAGGTTTCTCCTTGCGGTTCTTGGCGATTTGGATCTTCATTTTCTTCACCTCACTAGGTGACAATGGTACCAACCGGATCTTCTTACCATCATTTTGAAAAGAATAGATATTCTTTTCTCCATCATGTTGCACTTTCCTATCAAATTGCCATGGCTGATCCAATAAAATATGACAAGCATCCATAGGTAGGATGTCACACCATATTTCATCTTCATACTTACTAACCCGAAAACTAACAAGAGCTTGTTTCGTTATATTTAGCCCTTCATCTACGTTCCCCCATTGGAGAGTATATGGTTTAGGATGGTTGTCGATAGGCAATTTTAATTTGTCCACCATTTCTACGAAAGCCACGTTGGCACAACTTCCGCCATCAATGCCTTATTACATACCTTGTCTTTTACCTTACATCGAGTGTAAAATAGTTGCTCTTTTTATGTTCCCTCATGTTCTTCAAGTTGAATAGTCAACACATGTTGGAGTACTAAACTTCCACCTTCCTCCGCAAGATCAACACTTTCTTCTAGGACCTCTTTGACTTCGGGTTCCTTACTAACAATGGAATCCCTACACCCTTGATATTCCTCACTTTCATGCCTTGTGCTATTTTGTACAACCCCGGACTTGGCATTTTTGCTCACGGCACGCCTAGCAAATTCTTTACTCAAGATTTGTGCTTGTTCCGCATATAGGTCACTTATAATCCTCTGTAGTTCTTCTTTTATGTAGCCATATCGTCAAGGCGTGAAACGGGAAAGCCTTGATCTAATACCACACTGATGTATATAAGGAGGTAATTGTATGGTTAGGTAGGTCGGAGTTGGATTAAAACCGGATGGACACAAAAATGGGGTTAAATGGAGGTTGGCAGGTTTCAAGGCAGTGTGTGTTTGGTGGGAGGTGTGCGGGTACCTTCCGTTGGAATTGGGCTGAGGCATTTTGAGGGATTGATCTAGACACGTTGTGGGTTATGTTGGTGGTTGTTATTTGGTGGTTGGATTATGGTAAGGTGGTAGAATCTGGTCGGGATAGTAAGGTATGACGGTGGAACTCAGTAAGGACGGTGGAGAAGTTGGTTGGGGTGTTCGGGTGGTTTTGGGAGGTTTCAGTTAATGGCCTTTTAGGTGAAGGTTGGTGAAGTGTTGTGATGAGTTGTGGTGAAAAGAATGAGGCAATTTGAACAATGATTGAACACGAAATTGATGGACAAAATCGTGGGCGGATAAGACAATGAAAGCCGAGAAGACCTTCAATGTATTCGTAACCGGATAGAACCTTGGCTTAGGTATAGTTAGATCACAAAAGTTCTAACTAGACTTACACCGAGGGTTTGGTCCACAAAAAGACCAAGGGGTGACCTACAAAAGGATCGAGGTTCGGACCCCAAAATGACCAACTAAGATAAGCAACACAAAAGTTGAATAACTTAGCAAAGCTTGAGTAAAACTCAAATATATCTCATATAACTTCAACGTCCATTTACATCAACTACATGTCCTATTTATACTATTGCTTAGACCTTTCTAGAAGAGCAACTAAATAGACACATACAAGCACTTCGGGCGAATGGGAAAGGGGTTCGACCCTTTTGGGGGAAGGGAGAAGACTAACTCTTCATGTTCTCTAGGCCACCTTTTTGTGTCATACATGTAGATAAGTGCATGAACTAGTTAGTTCATGAATTATCTCCTTGGGGCCTGACGGAAGCTTCCGTTTCTAGATTGTTCTTCGGCCTAGTCACCTTACCCTATTACACAGATTGCTTAGTCATCTCATTCTATTACACGGCCTAGTAATTAAGCTAGAAGGAAATTAAGCTAGGAATTTAAAATAAGCTAAAAGAAAGTGGTCTTGGCAAAGACCTACATAAAGGTCAAAAAATGTTTTCTTCTTTGGATCTTCAAGTCTTATCTTCAACTCCACTCCATAATCCATTTCACATTAAGCATGTCACCATCGGACAGTTGTCAATCTTCGGCACTCCTAGCAAATCACCTTTTGTTTCATGTTGGAAACTTAAGTTCACGACCTTCTTTCCATCAGGTACCTTTGCATTGCGTCATACTCACGACATCACATATATTTCATCAGCATCTTATTCATGCCTGGTTGTTGGATATGTCTGTTGCTGGTGTGATTGGATAGTATATTTGACTTAGTGCATGATTTATGTGTATACTATTTGAGTGTTAGTGTCTGTTTTGTTCAATGATCTAAGAGGGTGAAGATCAAATTCAAAATGGGGATAATTACCTTACTTGATAGGGAATCTAGAGTCTAGATGAATATTGTGTTATTGTAACCATTGTCTCGTGTGATTTAGATATGTCAAAATCAATCCTAAATAAGAACTCATGACCATAATCACTTATTCGAACATAATAGGGTTACATAATAAGCTTTTATGCACCAATGTCCTTAGTATATGGGTAGTAACAAAGTGTACGGGTTAGAGGTATTATAAGACCAATAGGACTAATGTATGTTCTAATACAAGCTTATGTGAAAGGTCGTGATGTGGTTGTGTTCTTTAAGTGTTCGATTGTCCCTTCTAGGAAAACCAATGATGTTTACGTAGTTAGGTTAAGTGTGACTCAGGTTATTGAATGACGCATAACTGACTTATTTCTATGTGAATTATGCATCTATGTGTGGATGAGATGACTTAAGTGTAAGACCATTTCTATTGCTAAAGGTGTATTATGTGATATATCAGACTGTGTAGGTTAAGGGTACCTGTATGTGTCAACAAGATGTATATATTTGTTACATGTTATCTGTCATTGTCGGTCTATGATATCTACGGAGGTACATTATGTACTCATACTATGCTTGCTGCATCTTTTATGTGGAAGCCGGTACATCGATTTATCCAGGTTACAATCTCAGAGTACACGAAGATTTAGGGCAGGCCACTCATCCAATCTGCGATCCTGATCTTCATCCATGGTTGAATTGTCTTATTTATCTAAGACATTTGTTAGCTTTACTTTCTATTCATTGTACTCATAATAGCTCTTGTACAAGTCAAACCAAGTTTTGAAAATGATGTAATATAAAGGTTATTGATATTTATAAGTTTTTGAAATGAAGTATTGTTATTTCTTAAGAACTCTCATTATTATTCCGCGATGTTTAATTATTGTTAAATGGTTTTGGGGATGATTCCCCTACTGGCGAGTTAGTGTAGGTGCCATCATGCCCCGTGATTTGGGTCGTGACACCAACCTTCACTCGACTTTAGTCCCAAAATCTGGGATTTAAGTATTTCTCTTTCTCCTAAGTGTCGTGGGCCATGTAATTATAGCGTATCAACCCCTATTTTTCTAAACCAAGTGTTCAACACAAGTTAACCCTTCCCTCTATATCATACAACAATCCTGCCAACTAACATGGAGTAATGTGAAAGCTCTGTCTACTGTTTGATGCATTTGATCTTAACAATCTCGCCAACGGACGTGGAGTATTTTTAAACTCTGCCAAAATTGGCATCCCTCTTATAACCTTGCCAGCGGACGCATATTATTTTTAAAGCTCCGCACACATTGGCATTTCCTTATAACCAACCATGCCGACGGTCCCAAGTAGTGTCAAAGCTCTACAACATCCAGCCTTCTCATCCATAAAATCTTGTCAACGTACCAGAGTAGTATCAAAGCTCCATCTACATTTGACATTTCTCCCTCTCGATCGCCCATCAGAGTATTTTCAATGCTCTAGGCATACGGTATGCTTCCTCCAGCGGTATTTTCAATGCCTTGTGCCTTCGATCGGCACATCTTTCAGCCGCTTGGTCAAAGTATTGTCAAAGCTCTGAGCCTACGATCGACTCCCTTTTAAAGTATTTCCAAACCTTGTGCCTTCGATCGGCATACCCTTCGGCCACCTGGCTAGAGCATTATCAATTCTATATGCCTACGATCGGTTCTCTCCTGGGATATTTTCAAAGTCCCATGTCTTAGATTGGCATACCCTTCGGCCGCCTAGCGAGAGTATTGTCAAAGCTCTGTGCCTATTGGTCTCCTTCCTATCGCCGGGCCGAATAATATCAAATTTTTGTGCCTACGATCGAGACTCTTTTGACAGCCCAACCGGATTAGTTTCCCGTGCATGCGATCGGTCCCTTCTTCTACCCTTGTCGACAAAAGGACATAAGTGCAAAATAGAAAGATACAAATTGCCCCTTCGCCAGGTTGGCAAGGGAAAAGAATCTTGCTAGTTTCTCGTGTTTGAAGACCCAAGTTGTCATGACCATGAGAAAAACTCGCCAGTTCGTCGTGTGTGAATAACCAAAGTGTCATGACCATGAGAGAACATTGCCAATTACTCATGCGTAAAGACTCAAGGTGTCATGACCATGAGAGAATCTTGCTAGTTCCTCGTGCGTAAAGACCCAAGGTGTCATGAGAGAAGATCGCTCCCTCTTTTTTCTGCGGCCTATCGTAGTACTTGCAAAGTTCCGCCTACGATTAGAACATTTTCTTCTATCCTATCTGCACGAACTACGCACACCTGATTCTCTTCTTTTATGAGATACATAGGAAGCCCTTTCTTGGGTTCGGTATTTCTTATTCAAAAATCACAACAAAATTTTTTTAATCCTTATTCAAAAATCACAACAATTTTTTTTTAATCCTTATTCAAAAATCACAAAAGAAAATCAGAAAATTCTTTATTTGAAAAATTGCAAAAAGATATCTTCTTTCTCCTATCCTATCTGAACGAACTACACGAACCTGGTTTTTATTAAAGATGACATATGTAGGCAGCCCTTTCTTGGGTTCAGTATTTCTTATTCAAAAATCACAAAAAAAATCAAATATTCTTTATTCAAAAATCACAAAAAAAATCTATTATTCCTTATTCAAAAAATCAAAAAATCCTTACTAAAAAATTACAAAAAATCATAAAACTTTTTATTTGAAAAATTTTAAAAATATTTTCTTTTTCCTATCCTATCTGAAAATAAATACGTGCACCTGATTCTCGTCGAAGATGAGATACGTAGGCCAGCCTACTTGGGTTCGGTAACCTTTATTTAAAAAATACAAAAATGGTTTTATGCAATAATTCTTTGACTTGGTTGGTACCAGCATAATTAGGATTGTGCATAGGAAAGAACAAGTAACAAAGGTATGATGGAGAGGATTGATTTCATGGTAAACCATAGATTCTTTTCCTACCTTTCATTCACACCTTAAGTGACACATGAAAAATTCTCTTGCATGCTACCAAGATATGAACAAAACCAACCTCATTGTTTCATGTGCATTGTGTGGTGAGCTTTAGATTAAGTTCAATTACATTGTATTGTGATCTAGAACTTGGACCAAATGTTTGTTGAGGCGAAATCCTGAGTAATACTTGGAATAGAAAATGATTGTAGGCCTTATTTGACTCGTTTGAGCTTTTCAAGCCTACCAAATGACATTATACCTAGAATACCCCTTTTGGGCCTAAAGCTTATTCTTTGACAACCAAATCTTAAGCCTATACCCTTTTTGAGTGCTTACACGCACTATCCCTCACTTGGCCTAATCTTCCTGGTTGCACTAAAAATGTGTAACTGCAGATAAAGATCCGAGCTAAAGCTTCCAAAGGAAAAGAGATACAAAAGCCCCAGAAAAATGAAGACGAAAAGAATGACCTCCAAAGCAAGAAGGATCCAATAAAAATCATTAGTCATCATTTAGGATCTCGGGCATACAACTCATTATTCCTCTTTATTTTCACAGTTTGTCATACAATCGGATATAGTATCAGGACTTCTAGCATACAAGCCAGGTCCATTCTCTCAATCCCTATAAAGTCTCGGGTATATAACCCCGAACTGCAAAACAAATGAAAAAGGCTCCAACTTACAAAAGAAGTCGTACAAGTACAAAAGAAAGGGACAACAAAGTAAAACAGATCAGTATTAGAGCACACAAATACATAGCACATACATAGTACCGCTCAGAGAAGGATTAGTCACTCCTTACCCAAATGATATCATACCCTTTTCCCAAACCTACATTACAAACCAGTTACAAGACCTACATGATCTTATCCCAAAAGTTATCACATTAGTGGATACTTACATGATGGCCAAGCGTATAATATTATATTGCATGCATTGAACATCTTTTCGAGTGTAAGTGTACTTCTCAAGACGTCCCAAAGTTTAAAAAAATACTGAAATATGTGTGTAAAAGGGACTTTTTTACTATTGAGGGTAGGTATAGTTCAAAATCTTTGCTTGAAGCAAGATGAACATTTTTTGTCGATACTTAGGTATGTCTGAGGTACCACTTCAAGCTATAGGAATTATCACGAAGTGAATCTCGGTTAGCTGTGAAGAAAATGATGGAATTCTTATGCACAAAACTAATTGTTGGCACCAACTAAAGTCAACTCGTGATTCTCTCTTCACTTCTTCATTTTCCAACATTCTTTACAACAAAAACAATGAAAAATACATCAAAAAGAAAAATTACAAGCGCTAACCTTCTAATGCAGTTATTTCATTTTAGTACATTTTACAGGCCACCTTCTAATATGGGTATTTTAATTTCAGTCATGCGGCCACTTTCTACTGCGAGTATTTTAATTCCAGTCAGGCTCCCACATTCTAATGAGGGTATTTTTATTTCAGTCAGGCGCCCACCTTCTAATGCGGTTATTTTAATTTCAATCAGGTGCATACCTTCTGATGCGGGTGTTTTAATTTCAGTTAGGCACCCACCTTCTAATGCGTATGTTTTAATTTCAGTCAGGCGCCCACATTCTAATGCATGTATTTTATTTTCAGTCATACACCCACCTTTAAATTCGGGTATTTAAGTTTTATTGTTTTTTACAAGCGTCCACCTTCAAATATATGTATTTCATTTTAAAGCACTGGCACACAAACCAGAATATGTATTAGGATCTCGGCACACAACTCAAGATTTTATTTCATTTCAAGGTTCCAGCACACAAACCGGTGTATGCGTCAAGGTCGTGACACACAATCAAAGAAATCACTCCATTCAATGTTTCGGCACACAACTCAAAGCTTTTCATCAAGGCTATTGCACAAAACCTGAAGTTTTTCATCAGGATTTTGGCACACATCTCTGTAGTCCATTTCAATCCATGGATCTGAGTTCGGTCGCCCCTATAAAAATAATTCTTTTCTCCCCAACAAGTTTTCATGAACTACAACAGGTCTGACTCCCATCTCTGAGATATGTAGGTAGCTCGAATTTGAGTACGACCGACATTCGTCATATATGCTAGGACCACTCGAACAACACTGGGGGAAACTTTGATCGGATGCTAAAAAATTTCCACAACATCCGGTAGTTATCACTTTTCGAACTATCTTGACCTGATTCTCGTGATGGACGAGATATGTAGGAAGCTCTATGAATAGTTTGATCATATCGGGGCAAGTATCGTTCTTTCCCCCTGTGGGTGTACAACCTTGAACCCCAAACATCTCGTAACTCGACACTGGGAAAATTTTTGGAAGCATGTCAAAGGTACGTAAATGTTTTCCATACTCGAACAATTCTTCTGCCTTTATCATTTTCTATTTCTTCTTATGAGAAATCCACCGACAGACGGAGAGTATTGTTAAAGCTCTACTAATGTCTAGCTTCTTTCTTAGTACATATCCTTTTAGCAATCCTATGTCGAGCCAAAATTAGCTACACGTCAACATCTTCGCCCAGAAACACTTTCATCATCTACGATCGAAGAAGGGAAAGATGTTGACACATAACTTTAGCTTGTCGTGCTTAAAATTAACGCCTCAAGGGGGATTAAAAAGAATGATATAACATTCTTACATGTTTTTACATTTTTTGATGATTTATTGATGATTATCCTTATTTTTTAGAAATTTTATTAATTTAGTATCATTTTCAAGAATTGTTATTTTTGCACATGTACAATGTAACACTACGATTTTTGTGCAATTAATAATCGTTTCTTAATTTTTAAAACAAATGCATTTTTATCTATATATGATACATTAATACTTAGGTTTATATTTACATTATTATTTATATATATTAGTTAATTAAATTGTTAAGTGAAGAAAAAGCCGAAGCAATTAATTTTAAACACGGCAAAAATTCGATCAAGTCAAGGTCTTGTCACCTTTTTAAAAGGTGACATTTGAAATGACTAATTGCGGTTTTGACCCTTTGGTTAATAAGCTTTCATCTTTTGGTTAATAGGGTGATTATTATCCTATGGATAAAGGGACGGGTTATTTTGTATTATAAAGAAAGGTCGGGTTAGTTTTATTTTCATCTTCTCACACATCAATTTTCAAATTTTTCCTCGTTCTCTCCTAAGAAAAACCCTAAATTTTTTCTCTCTGACGAGCTTGCTTCACCCTCTCCACCACGAACCTCCACAACACCACTATCCCTTCGTACCGCCTTCACGCCGGAGCCACCACCACTATTTTGCCAGAGTCGGCAAGCCCACCACCGTCACCGCTCCGACGAGCCACCACACCACACCACCTCACTTCTTCTTCCTCACATCGCATCAAACTCCGGACAAACCTCAACCACGACCCCATCCAACCCCTTTCGCTTCTTTTCCAACCACGACGCAGATGTAGTTCACCATCGAACAACTCCACCAGAACACTGTCTCCCTTCTCCCTCTATTTTCCTCGTTATCTCCTTGCCCGGGGCTTCGCCAGAGATTGTTCTCCGATGACCATGGTTGTTTGTTTTTTCTACAGTTTTCTCTTATTTTTTACTACCTTGTTACTGCTTTTTTTTTTATTCTCTACTACTGCTGCTGATTCTTTTATCGTTGATGGACTATTTTTGCATTTTTCCGGCTACGACCTTCATTATTTGTCCCGTTTTGGCTGTTATCTTTGATTCTGCTTACTTTTGTTGATGTTGGGTTTGTTGCTCTGTTTAACTACTAGTTGATCTACGAATTGTTTGAAATGATTTTATAGCTTTTTACATTATTCTTTTTACTTAAATAAGTATTGGTTTTGTGCCCCAAAAATACTTCAGGCGGTCAAAATTACCGTTATATTTTTTATTGCATTTATTTAAATTTATTTTGGGTGAATACTAAACCCAAATGGCCGATGAAGAAATTTCCGTTGATTTCCAAGTCCTCCCCTATACAACATACGGATATTTATTTTAAGTTTATTTATTAGTTATTTAATTAATTCGATGCTTATTTATTTTTTACAATACTTTGACTAACAATTTATACAGGTATCCTGAGATCCATCCTGAAGACAACACTCGAAAGGAACTCAAAAGATCTTCATTGAATCGTTGTTTGTATTTATTTTTGTATTATTAAACTGTACAAAATATAAACTCATTAGTCGTATTTACTGTGATAAGAAAGCGCTCTTAGTTCAGTTCGGTAGAACGTGGGTCTCCAAAACCCGATGTCGTAGGTTCAAATCCTACCGAGCGTGATTTTTATAGTGGAAATTTTATTTACCTGCCGCCTTATGTGTTTAATTTAAAATTTGTCATTTTCGTTGGGCAAAACTTAGGACGTAAATGCTTTAATAAAATAATTAAATTTGATTTGGTACAAGTGCTTAATTAATTAATTCATACTTTTGACGTTTTAGAAAATACTAGCCCATTCTTTACTTTATATTCTTTAAACACATTAATTACAACATATATTTTACGATCATTTCATATACAACTTTTTACATTCTTTATACAATTTAAGTATATGCATTTCTTTACATACATTTTATACATCTTTTTTACACTTTTATTTCTTTGATATACATTGTCCATATTGATAATATACATATTTATATAATGCCTTTACATTTTATGTCTTATATACACTCTTTAATATTTACATTCTTTTTTATATATGCAGACATACATTCTTTATATATTTGATATACATACTTTACATACTATTTTTATACATCCTTGTATAATTGTATACATTATTTTATATTTTGTACACTAATTGATATACACTCATTTTACTAACAAATACAACACTATACAAACAAGGTATGTTTTTTTACACTCCCTTTGTACATTTTCTTTAATATACATTTATTATATATACTTGACACTTGATATACTTAGTGTTTTTATACACTATATATACTTAGCATATCATCACCTAGTGTAGATTTTATGAAATCACGACTTTTTGAAAATAGATAATAATAATGATAAACAGATAGATAATCCCCTCTAGTGTTTAGTTAAACTAAGTTGAAGGACTATTTTCGGACAGGCTTTGGGCGGTGCTTAATACCTTCCCCTCGTGGTAAATAAAACTCTTATCTCATAGGTTTCATGGAGCATAAACATAGTAAATACACAAATGCATATAGGTTTTTTGATTTCCCATAGAAATTAGGTGGCGATGCTAACACTTCTAAACCAAGTAGAAGAGTCGGGAAGTTGCCAACTATCTTGGATCCATTCAAAATAGGGCGCGACAATATGAATAATTGCTATAATTTATTTGAAATTGAGGTGTATGCATGCAAATACTTTAAATATGAGAAATTAATTTTTTTGCAACGTGAAGGCTTATTACATGATTATCTTAGTTGAAATTAAAGGAAGTTAAATGTGAGAGATATCATTAAGACAAGAAAAACTTCCTTCCAAGTTAAAATGTTTCAAGAAATATGTATTTCTTGATATAGTTTAGAATTTTGTATATATGATAGCCCTCTATGTGATGGTATGACTTGTAAAATTGTTTGATATTTAATCGATAAAACCATTATTGAAAATTTGCAGTTCTCAAGAGGAATGGGACTAAAGCTCTTAATTTGTAATTATTGATGGTGTGTAATTATCTGTTCGGTCATTTTTAGGTAAAGACCCTTATTTGACTAAATTACCCTTTCTATAGACTTTGTGTGGGGTTTGTGACACACGAGGATGGATATCATGATTCCCGAGGTGCCTTTATTGTATTTTCGAGAGAAAAAACTCAAAATGCATAGTTTTGAAATGATAAGCTTGACCCAAAGTTCACTTTCAAGTATATGTGTTCGTTTCAGGGTTCCGTCGCTTCTAGTAGATCCGGAGTGCCATTTATGACATAGTTGAGTCATTGATTTGTTTCTTGGGGCATTCAGATGTATTTTGTGACTCTATTTATAAAATTGTGAAATTTGAATATTTTGGGTGATTTCATAGAAAAGTGAGTCTTAGCTCGACTGAATGAGAAATCTGAGTACACGGGCGAGTTTGTAGCATCGTTTCCCTTGGAGTAGCATATTTGGTTTGTATTTGTGGGGTCTCAAGAGCGTTCCAGGTGTTTGGTAGAGAATTGACTAAATTTCCTTGTTGGTGGTTTCTGGTTTGTCGCAGAAGCGGATACGGTGTTTCCGCTTCTCCGGGCCTTATTGCACATAGGTGATCCGCCTATGCAGTGTATTTTCCACTCTTACGCCCATCCGGTATTTCAATTTGAGCCGCTTCGGCAGTGGATTTTCTGTCGAAGCAATTCTCCTAGGCGATGTCGATTCCGCCGAAGCGAAATCGCTATTTTTCATAGCTTAATTTAATACGCATTTCGATTTCATTTCCTTAAGTGATATCTTGGAAGTTGAGCTCGGTAGAAAGAGAATTTTTAGGGCATTCTTCATCATTTATCTTGGCGGTAGGACCTTCCATTCCCTTTTACTCATTTATTATTAATGCCTTCTAATCTTGGTTGAGTTCTTAAAATGGGGAAAGAATTAACCTAGGTTTCCATTCTAGAATAAGAGAGCTTAAATCATGAATTGGAGGTTGATTAATGATCTTATTACTTTAATATTGTAACTTTGTGTTGAGTAACGATAGTAAAAGCTTTTGTGATGGTTAATTTGATTAGAATCAATTTTTAGATTTGAGAAAAATCTACAGTTTCAATTGAGGGTTTTGCCTAAATGTGAAATTGGAAGTCCAAACCTGAGTAGTTCTCAAATTAACTTAATGATATGACTCTATAGATTATTCTCAAGGTTTTTGAATAATAAAGTTTTAATTTTTACCATCGTGGTCAATTTTGGGATTGACTTTTGGGTTACTTTTAAGGACTAAGTCCTTGTGCATGTGTTAGATTATTTATTAACGTAGAATCTATCTATTAGACTAAGAGTATTATGAGGTGTTTCGCAAGGGCAAGGCTTGCATAGAGGACTAAGGTTCATGTCACCTGCTTAGCTCCGAGGTAGGCTACGTTTTATTCTTTACTGACTCTGATAGAAGTACATAGTTGCTATAAATATTGAGGTATTGGGTGTGTTTGGGGGTACCACCCAAGTGGTTGTGATGAGCGCTTGGGTAGGTACCGATGTTGAACTCTGTTGATGGGTGATTTGGGAAATCAGCCTAAGTGTTGATTCTGACTGTTGTTTGGGCTTGTCGTTATTATTTGGGCTTGTCGCCATTGATTAATAACTTGTTGTGTTTACTCATCACATTTGCTTCTGATATGAAAGACCGAGTATGTGGAATTGCGTGTTATTGAATTCTAAAGCATGTGATATTCATCTCTTACATTGTTGTTGTATTCATACACTCATGGTTATTGTGATTTAAAAGAGGAATGGTATGGAATTGTTGTCGGTCCAAAGAGACCGGAAAGGTAATGATACTATATGAGATGGTTGGAAATATTAAGATGATTGAAATGATTGATATGACTCAGAAAAATGAGTCTTGGGCTCTAGTTAGATTCGTGTGTTGCATTTCGGCTAGTTAGGAGCTGTATATGGATGGTGCGGGTCCCCCGTGGGTCACGATTCATAGAATTTGAATGTGTATATACCAAGTTCATGGAAAGATACCTTGCATTTGCATTCATACATACATTCATATACATTGATTATTTATTGAGTGGTAACGTATTTTGTACTGATTATCGACACTTGGATTAATTATCATGATTAAGTGGTTCTCGTTGATTTAACCTCCGCAATATATGATGTTATGCCCCGTAGTTTCACACCTGAATGAGAGTGTAGTTAACCGACTTGAGTCTTGAGAACTTGAAATTGATTTCGAGGGTTCGTATGACATATAAGTACGTTAAGGAGTGGTTTTGGAAGGTTGGAAGTCAATAGGACCAAAGGATATACAACTAGACGAAGTTTTGATGATTCGCTAAACGTTTCATGTTGCAAATATCATTCCGCCTCACAAATGAAGCCGCAGACCAAAGCCACAATTCTACCACCTCACTGCCACTATATGTGGTGGCATATGCGGATGCATATGGGCATATGAGCCGCATATGGATCCGCATATGTGAGGCAGTGGGATGGGTTATTTAAGTCAAAAGTCGGCCAGCTTCACTTCATTTCATAATTATGACCCCTTGAGCTCTAGACACCTCCCAAACACTCTCCAAAGCTATCTCCGCCATTGAAGAACATCCCTACCTATATCTAAGGTGATTTCTACTTCCAAGAATCAAGAACACCTTGATAACCTCTCTAGTTGACTTGGCAAGCTTGTGAGCCCCTTTGAGATTAGGTTGAAGGTTGTTATGGGAGACTTCTTAGCTGATTAAAGTAAGGTTTATGACTTCTATGTGTCCTTTAGCTTCTCTTAACTTAGCTTGATTGGTTAGTGGAGATAACTTGTGAATTATGAAAGTATGGTGGGTATGATCTTGAAGAACATCTCTTATGGTATGAAGTTATGTTAACTTGTTGTTTGGGTTGTTGATTGAGATTGAGAGTTAATATAAGTGTTGAATCATGTTGTGAAGTGGTAAAGTTATGGGAATGAGTTATGGAAGATGGTGGTGTCAAATTGAGTGAGAATACATGATAAAAATCACTCTAGAACTTCACGTACGCAGGTTGTTCGACGAAATGATTAAATGAAATCTCTTATAAGATATGAATTTGATATTGATACAAATCCTTTATATGATGTAGATAACTACCCGTAGGAGGTACAAGGGTTCGTGGGATGTAACTAGCTTTCTCAACAAGGTATGTAGGGCTTACTTTTTCTCCCTTATGGCATGACCTTCCTTGTGATGATAACTACAAACATGTCGTAACAAGAATTCCACTCTTAATTGTTAAGAAGACATCCATGGCCTATTCCACTGATTAATTATGTGTGTATCCGTACTTCGTTAAGGTTACGTTTCATTCTTGATGTTATCCTCTTTACACAGGTAAAACAAAGTCATTTATGTTATGGTATGGAACTAAAGGTAGTGAGTCTCTTTTCTCATTGGTTACCACAAAGTAAAAGATAACATGTAGTCCACCTAACGATAGCCGAGGGTGTGAGGACATTATGTCACTCCGGTGAGTTGATGAGTACTTCGTATACTTTATATAATTCGGTATACAGATATGATGCTAATGATATTACACAAAGAGGCCTATGGTGTTATATACGCGACAAACTACATAGAGAATATTGTGAATAGATATATATATATATATATATATATATATATATATGTTTGCCAAAAGATTTCTTGTGGATGAGCTCCGCCGAGATCTGTCACCAGTCTCGGTTAGGTGTCTCATGAATTATTTCTCCCCATTAGGCGTTTATGGCATTGCCCGTCAGTATGACATTAAGCGGTTTTACACTTTCTGTCATATTGGGGGAATAGGCTATAGAAGTATTTCTTGTTTATCCACTAAGCGTTCTCGCACGACGGAGAGACGCTTTTGGATATTCAATAAGATTCGACTACCAGTCTCCTAGTGGCTCGGTCGAGGTCAAAGTTGACATAATAAGGCGGATGGTGCCTCTTGATCCCGATATATATATATATATATATAATGCAAATTGACCCACCTTCGTGACACTTCTGAGATTCAGGTGGTATCCTTCATTCCCATTCATTTATTGTAATCTTATTTCTAGTTGATTATGCCTTACATATTAAGTACATTCATTCATACTGACGACCCCTCCTGGGGCGCTGTGTTGATTCCCTAGCATTTTAGGTATGGCGGGGCCCTATCCTTACTATAAATGTATTATAGCGCTTTTAGAGGCTTGTAGATTAGCGTACGGTGTGTGTATCTTTTGTCATGGCCTTGTCGTCCTCTTGTTAGTTGATGATACTCTTCTAGTGGCCATGTCGACCTTGGCTATTTATTTATATATATATATATATTGTGTTGGGACTTATCTGCGTGCAGGTTATCATACATTCTTGTCTTGGTGAGAATTATTAAAGGCCTTATCGGCCCAAAGTTTTGTGTTAAGGGCTCTAGGTACTATAGTTGGTTCGCTTGGGCTTTCGGGTGCCGGCCACACCCTCCAAGGCTGGGGTGTGACAAACTTGGCATCAGAGTAGATCTGTCCTAGGTAGTCTGTAAGTCGTATCTAGTAGTCTTATTTATGGGTGTGTTGTGCACCACACTTATAAACAAGAGGCTACGAGATATTTAGGATGGTTACTTTTCTTCCTGATATAGATCGTGCGATAAAGCTGAGTCATAAGTGTTCATCCCTAACCTTCACTTGTTGGTATTCTCAGTGATGCCTACTACAACTAGATGCCAAGAAGCTGCTCAAAGCTTATATGAGAAGGCGAGGGACGGCACTAGTCGGGTATGACCCACTAATATAGAGTATCATGAGCCTCATGATGAGGTTGATTCTCAGGGTTTTGGAGCACAACCACCACCTCCAGAAGGGTATATGGGAGCTGATGTACCTCCAAATCCTACTATTTTTTCCCCTGATCAAGATCTAGATATGCAGAGTATGGTGCAACTGTTGACTCGACTAGAGGCCGCTAAGGCCTAGCGCCAGACCCCCGGTATTGCTGCTAGGGCTGTGAGCGCGAGAATTTTGTACTTTATTAACCTAGACCCTGTAGTATTTATAGGGATTGATCATAATGCGGATCCTTATGATTTTCTAGATTGGATGCAGCGTACCTTACGAGTTATGCATGACATAGATGCTGAGTCAGTAGAGTTGGATTCCTATTGGTTGCGTGATGTTTCCGTGACCACCTATGAGACTTAGGAGCATACTCGGGAACCCCATGCCCTACCAACAGGCTGGAGGGAGTTGTCCAAGGCATTCTTGCAGCAGTATCTGCCAATTGAGCTTCAACGAGCTAGGCGCGGTAGGTTCTTACACTTGGAGCAGGGTAATATGAGAGTTCGAGAGTATAGTTTGTAGTTGAATTCCTTGTTTAGGTACACTCCTACGATTGTTGCTGATATGAGTTACTAGGTATATTCGTTTGTTAGTGGTTTGGGGCTGCACTTGGTGAATAAGTGCACTATAGCTTCTTTGCACCCCAACATGGATATCTACCGTATTCAGGCCTATACGCAAAATTTAGAGGACCGTAAAAGGCAGCAGAGAGCTAGTCGAGAGCATGATAGAGGCTAGCATAAGAGGGTCCAGTCCACATATGATATGGGAGAATTTTGAGGTGGATTTAGGCCCAGTTTCCTAGATGCCCATCTTATCCAGCGGCTAGCGCATCATCACAATTCCAGGGCGAGCATCGTGATCAGACCATTTACTCTGGTCAGGGTCAAAGTTTGCAGGCATCATGATCATAGCATAGAGGAGATTCGAACCAGATGAAGTGGTCTTTGCCTCAATGTATTCAGTGTGGCTAGACCCATCTAGGTCAGTGTTGTTAAGGGTCGGATGTATATTACATTTGTGGTTATTCTAGGCATTTTGCTAGAGATTATCCGACGAGAGGCAAAGGCTGTATGGCGCATCCAACGGGATCTGTATCAGGTTCTTCTTCATCAATACGCCCTCCTGAGCAAGGTATGCAGATGTCGACTGGTAGAGGCAGGGGCATGGGTACATCATCTAGCTCAGGCGATCATTAAAACAAGGATCCTATAGCCGTTACCGAATGAGGTTGCAAGTATACTATATGTATGTTCACTTTATGTGTATGCTACGATAGATCCAGGGTCTACTTTGTCATGTATGACTCTTATTGTTACTGGTAAGTGTGATAAGGATCCTAAAGTATTACGTAAGTTATTTGAGATGTCCCCGCCTGTGGGTAAGTCCATAATCGTTAAGCAGGTATACCAGGGTTGTGATGTGGTGACTGATGACTATCACACCTTAGAGAATTTTAATGAATTATAAATGATTGATTTCAATGTTATTATGTGTATAGACGTGGATTGTTGGACGAAAGTCATTCATTTTAATATTACAGGCGGGCCAATATTGAATGGAAAGGCAATGTTGCGACGCTTAAATGGATGTTTATTTCCTACCTTAAGGCTCGGAAGATGATATAGAAGGGATATATTTATACTCCGGTGTGAGTATTTTCTACTTAGGATAAGGAATATATGCTGGGACATTCTGGGTTCATTTTTCCTTATGTTCTTTCCTTTCACTCCTCTTTTACGTCATTATACTTTCCTTTCTTACATTAGTTATATCGTCACCCTTGTAGATATAAATTATAGACAACTCGATGGTCCTAGAATCATTTGATTGGTAATCTCTCCACTACCTTCACATTTCCATCATAACAAAATCTGATGTGGATTCCTAATAAATGCTCTTAGTATCAAAACATAAGAACCAAGTGGGTAGACATCCACGATTAAGGATATACTCTGTTTTCTGTCATTTCATTTCTTGGTCAAGTTCGCGTGTTACAATCGCAAATAGATGAAATTTGCCTCTCTTTTCAAGCCAAATACCATTACTTCAAGTAATTTCTTTTTTCGTTATTCAGCAAGGAGTCTTGCTCGTGTTTCTTACAAAACACGTTATATATTCATTTGGTAGCACTTCATATAATAGTTATCGATCCATAGATGATTGTCTCAGTGGGTGATAAGGGCTTCGAGTTTTGTGGTGTGATTCAACGAGTCGACTGGGCAAGCAATAGCTTGATGTTCTAATATAACTCTCTGATTCTATGGTTCTCCCTGGCTACGAGGCCTCACACGAGTAGAGTTCGGTATTCATTTGTCGATGGCTGACCCAGCTCAATTGAAGACAGTTTATTATAAAGATCACGAGGTGATAGAATAATGACAATAAGTAGTAGACAGATGTTCGGTAAATATAAGCGGGATATTATGACATAGTAATGAGGCCGAAGAACATTCTTCATAAGGACGACAGACGAAAAGATTTTACAGATAAGGGTACCGATAACGAGGCTAGAAAGGAATCCGCAATAGTACAATCACCTTGAAGTGAGATAATAGCGAAGAAATGATGCTTAGACCCCTCTAGCCAAAGGCAAAAGACCCCGACCTCTAGAAGTGACGGTACAAGAGTTACATTAAAACAAGGGATCCTTAAAATAATTCAAGCCATAAAAAAGGTTAATAGATAGAATTGAGGGTTAAGAAGAGATCTGATACCCCTTAAGGGTGGAAGCCCGAAGCAGTAATAAATAGAAACTTGGCTATGATGTGAATTTTGAATATGTCTAGCACTAGCTCTGCGACGAATACTAGTAGAATTTTTCAGAATCAGTAAGGGGAGACAACAACGAATAAAGGCCTGATGTGAGCATATAGTGAAGTAATAAAATGGTTAACCAATCTTATGAATTAAAGGTAGACATTAAGGATGTTACACCTCGAAATTTTAAGACAATAATTAGAGGACGTAATTAAGGAGGTAAGATTCGAATCTTGGATATAGAGTATACTTATATATGATAATCCGGAAATTAGTATACAAGAGGATGTGATTCCGGAAAGATGTTGGTCACAATAAAGGTGACGTTGGATACTTATAGCAATAATTGTATATTCCCGTTATGGAATAGTATTGTATTATAAAATTATGACATTGAGGATACGAGGCTTATGAAATTCTCGGAAATTAAAAGAAGTGGGTTCGAGATTTATTAATTGAAGAACTTGGGGGCCAAAGTGTAAAAAGGAAAAATTAGATTTTTTTTATAAACCTACACTTACCTCTTCATCTTCTTTCTAAACTTAAACAAAAAAAAACTCTCCTCTCATTCTCTCCTCTAAACTCAGCCGAAAATCACCCTCCACCCATAATCAAATTTAAGGATTTTATCTCCTCTTCTTAGACTACATTTTCACCAAAAATTGGAAGCCAAAACAACACCAAAAACAATGGCAAAACAGCCATTGCTGGCCGAAAATCTGCCCAGAAATTTGAGATTTTTGGGATGAAATTTTGGAAGAAAAATGTGTAGGGATGATGTCTTAACATTGTAGAACACTTGCATGTCAATTGGAGTTGAAGAAGTGAACAAGAAAGGGATAGAAATACGAAAACATTGGGGATTTTCGGACAAACAGTGGGCAGAAAATTGCGGACAGTTTTGGGATGAATTTGAGGTATAAAATTCTTCTTTCTATGATATAATTGAAATGCATGTTGTTAGAATTAAGGTAATGAATTTGTGTTAAGGAGAAATTGGAATTTAAGCGTTGCATGAGACAATTTTGGGCTAGTTGCCAATTTGGGACAGATTTTGGTGTTATTGGATTCGTTGGTTATTGTTGTTATTATTGTCACTAATTGCATGATGAAATTGAAAGGAAACATTGATATTTAGTTGGAATTAGTTATATGGAAGTATTGAAATACGAAATAGGATTTTAGGAGTTAAGATAAGAGTTATGGAATTATGACATGTTGTGGCCAAGAACTTGCATGAAATTGTTGGACATGTTGTGATGTATATGGACTGTTTTAGGGACTGTTTTGTGGTGTTATTATGCCAAAAATTTAGTTACCATTATGCATGTTTAAGTGTGGTAATTGCTAATGTAAGTCCTAAAGGAATAAGGGTGTAGAAAGGCGTAGAAAGGCTTCACATTCTACCCTCGTTGTTGTTGGAACATGGACTGTTTTGTGGGCTGTTTTTAATGTGGATTAAGAGGCTAAATTTACATGAGAAGTAGGGGTGTAAATTCCCTTTATTGTTGTTTTGGTTGTGCCCTTAATTGGTCCTTGATTATTGATGTTATTAGCCTCGTTTGGAAGTTGTGGAAACATGTATAAACAGGGGAAGTGCTGCCCGAATTTTTATAGAATAAAAGTCGTTATTCGATATAAAGTATGCTAGTAATCATAGAATTGACGAACGTATTACCATTATTATAGGTTGAAGTTCTAAAACGAGGCGTACTCTAATATTGAGTTGATTAGTTCGTCTACGAGGTATGTGAAACCCTTACTTCTTTCTTTTGGCATGATTTAATGAAAGTACGGCGGACGTACTTGATTCTTATACAGTTTAATTCCTAAAGAGGATTGTTATGAGAAGTGCCTATGATTTTTCAGCAAAGAGTTTATTATGACATTATTATAATGATTTTATTGAGAGTCGAATGATAATTTTTACTTGTATATGGTTACTCATGATATCTACTCGTGCTAAGTGTTACTACTTCACCTCACCGAGTCCCGGGCCGGGTTATGTTCGTGCACAGCCTTGTATTTTTTCACCGAGACCCTCACTAGAGGGTCGGGTTACGTAGGATGGATCCATAGATGAGATATGACTTTACCGAGTCCCAGCATGGGCCGGGTTATGATATGATTCCACCGAGTCCCGCATTAGTGGGCCGGGTTACGTTACGTATATATATGTATATGGACGAGCATTCATGTTTTCTTGACTTGACTCTCATTTTTATAAGGCACGGTGACTTTTATGGTTTATGGCACAGTTGGATTTGGATCCTGATTTTTATACTGATCTCCTGTTTTCTGGTTGGCTACTTATGATCTCTTTTACGGCTTCATGTTTTACATACTCGGTACATTAATTCGTACTGACCCCCTTTCCTCGGGGGCGCGTTTCATGCCCGTAGGTACATGTTTTCGCTTTGGTGAACCTCGTGCCTAGGTTCCTACTCGGCGAGGTTGGGAAGCTCCTTTGATCCGAGCTTTGTCATTTTAGTACCGAACCTCTTTTAGACTTATGTTTGTATTTAGGGGCACGACGGGGCCCCGTCCCATCATATGTCGTTGTCCTTCTTATAGAGGTCTGTAGACAGTTGTGGGTTGTACTTATGTAAGGGTTATAACTCTTTTTTGGTCAGTCATGCTATTGTACTCTGTGTTGGGGTGTCCTCGTGTATATATGACATTATCTAATGGCAGCCTTGTCGGCTTGCCTGTTGTATTGTGTTGGCTAGTTGTGACTTCTCAGGAGGCAGGTACATTCGGGGGTAAAGGCAGCCTTGTCGGCTGGCCTACCCTGGCATATGTTGTTATTGCAGCGTTATGCTGCCGGATTTCAGACTCATTAAGTGTTAGTTGGATTATGTGTGACAGGTTAGTATAATGACGTCATTAGGACGGTTAGTCGCGGCCCGTCGGGTCGGATCGTGACAAAGGAAAGGAGATAAAGAGTAAGGACTACGAAACAAAGATATGAGTACACAATTAATGGTCAGTTTTGGAATTGTCAAATTATTGATTCAAGAGAGATTGTCGATGGCCCAGAGTCAACCAAAGGTCCTACTCAAATAACTGGTGCCGAGACTTTGGATAGAAGATATGAAATCCCGATATCCTTACTTGTTTCAGTCTTCAGGTTTATATCTATACTCGTGCGATATGGTTTCCTTATTCTTAATTCATTATCAAGCTTAATTCGTATATCTTATTTAGGTGATAATGATGAGACAAATATAGTAGGTGCAACACAGAGTATAGTGAAGGATAAATGAGGTGAGTTTGGATAACCTTTTTCGATTCTTGTATAGATAGATGGTCATGTGAGGCCAATTGGATGTTATTATGAAATTATATAGTCCTGTGTGGTCTAGGTTATATGTTTGGGCTATTTGGCATCTTTTGGATAGTCTTGTTTACAGGGGAAACTCCACTGAAATTTTCTGAAATATTTGGAGTTAAAATATTATCAACATTTGAGGACAAATGGTCTTAAAGGGGTAAGGATGTTACGCCCCGTAGTTCGCACCCGAATGAGAGCGTAGTTAGCCGACTTGAGTTTTGAGAACATGAATTGATTCCGAGGATTTGTATGATGTATAAGGATGTTAAGGAGTAGTTTTGGAAGGTTGGAAGTCAATAGGACCAAAGGAAATACAAGTCGATGAAGATTGAAAACGTTTTGATTATACGCTAAGCATTTCGCGTCGCGGAGGCTGTTCCGCCTCACGGGCATATGCGCCGCATATGGAGCCGCATATATGAGGCGGTGGGATGGCTAATTTAAGTGAAAAGTCATCCAGCTTCATTTCATTTCATAATTATGACCCTTTGAGCTCTAGACACCTCCCAAACACTCTCCAAAGATCTATCCACCATTGAAGAACATCCCTACCTATATCTAAGGTGATTTCTCCTTCCAAGAATCAAGAACACATTGATAACCACTCTAGTTTGCTTGGCAAGCTTGTGAGCCCCTTTGAGATTGAGTTGAAGGTTGTTGTGGGAGACTTATTGGCTGATTAAGGTAAGTTTTTATCACTTCTATGTGTCCTTTAGCTTCTCTTAACTTAGCTTGATTGGTTGGTGGAGATAACTTGTGAATTATTTAAGTATGGTGGGTATGATCTAGAAGAACATCTCTTATGGTATGAAGTTATGTTAACTTGTTGTTTGGGTTGTTGATTGAGATTGAGAATGAATATAAGTGTTGAATCATGTTGTGAAGTGGTAAATTAAGGGAAGGTGTTATGGAAGATGGTGGTGTCAAATTGAGTGAGAATCCATGATAAAAATCACTCTAGAACTTCACGTACGCAGGTGGTTCGACGAAATGATTAAATGAAATATCTTATAAGATATGGATTTGATATTGATACAAATCCTTTTTATGATGTAGATAACTACCCGTAGGAGGTACAAGGGTTCGTGGGATGTAACTAGCTTCCTCAACAAGGTATGTAGGGCTTACTTTTTCTCCCTTATGGCATGACCTTCCTTGTGATGATAACTACAAACATGTCGTAACAAGAATTCCACTCCTAATTGTTAAGAAGACATCCATGGCCTATTCCATTGATTAATTATGTGTGTATCCGTACTTCGTTAAGGTTACGTTTCATTCTTGATGTTATCCTCTTTACACAGGTAAAACAAGGTCATTTATGTCATGGTATGGAACTAAAGGTAGTGAGTCTCTTTTCTCATTAGTTACCACAAAGTAAAAGATAACATATAGTCCGCATAAGGATAGTCGGGGGTGTAATGTCCTTATGTCACTCCGGTGAGTTGATGAGTACTTCATATACTTTATATATACATATACATATGAGTTATATCTTTATACTGCCCTCAGAGGCATATGGCGTTCTATACGCAATTATACATATATGATGCTAATGATATTACCCACAAAGGCCTATGGCATTATATATGCGATAAACTAGGTAAAGAATATTGCCTATAGAGGACTACGATGATATACATATATATATATATACACATTGAAATATACATATATATCCTCCTCTGGTTTCCCCTGATTAGGATGTAGATATGCGGAGTTTGGTACAATTATTGACTCGACTAGTGGCTACTAAGGCCCAGTGCCTACCCCCGGTATTGATGCTAGGGCTGTAAGCGTGAGAATTTTGTACTTTATTAACCTGGACCCTTCAGTATTTACAGGGATTGATCCTAATGCGGATCCACATGATTTTCTACATCGAATGCAGCGTACCTTACTAGTTATGAATGACACAAATGCTGAGTCGGTAGAGTTGGCTTCCTAATAGTTGTGTGATGTTTTCGTGACCTTATATGAGACTTAGGAGCAGACTTGGGAACCCCATGTCCTACCAACAGGCTGGAGGGAGTTCTCCAAGGCCTTCTTGCAGCAGTATCTATCAGTCAAGCTTCGATGAGCCAGACAGGATAGGTTCTTACACTTGGAGCAGGGTAATATGAGCATTTGATAGTATAGTTTGCAGTTCAATTCCTTTGATAAGTACGCTCTTATGATTGTTACCGATATGAGTTACTAGGTACATCCGCTTGTTAGTGTTTTGGGGCCACACTTGGTGAATGAGTGCATTATAGCTTCTTTGCACCCCAACATGAATATCTCCTACATTCAGGCCTATGCACAGATTTTAGAGGACTGTGAGAGGCAGCAGCGAGCCAGTCAAGAGCATGATAAGGGCTAGCATAATAGGGCCCGGTCCGCAAGTGATACGAGAGATTTTTGAGGTGGATTTAAGCCCCAGTTTTCTAGATGCCCATCTTATCCAGCGGTTAGTGCACCAGCATAGTTCCAAGGCGAGCATCGTGATCAGACCATTTACTCTGGTCAGGGTCAAAGTTTGCAGGCATCAAGCTCGCAGCATAGAGAAAATTCAAACCAGATGAGGTCGCTTTTGCCTCGATGTATTAAGTGTGGCTAGAACCATCTAGGACAATGTCATCATGGGTCAGATGTATGTTTTGCTTGTGGTTATCCTAGGAATTTTATTAGAGACTATCCGACTAGAGGCAAAATGGGTATGGCACAACTGATGGGATCTATAGAAGGTTGTTCTTTTCAGTACGCCCTCCTAGGAAAGGTATGTAGATGCCGACTAGTAGATGCAGTGACAGTGGTAAAGCATCTAGCTCAGGCGGTCATCAAAATCGCATTTATGCATTGTCATATCGATAGGACCTAGAGTCATCTCCGGATGGGGTTGCAGGTATACTATATGTGTCTTCACTTGATGTATCTACTTTGTCATGTATAACTCATTTTGTTACTGGTAAGTATGATGAGGATCCTGAAGTATTACTTAAGTTATTTGAAGTGTCCCTGCATGTGGGTAAGTCTGTAATTATTAGGCAGGTATACCGGGTTTGTGATGTTGTGACTGGTGACCATCACACCTTAGTCGATTTTAATGAATTAGAAATGATCGATTTTGATGTTATTATTGGTATGGACGTGGATTGCTGGATGAAAGTCGTTCGTTTTAATTTTCCAGGCGGGCCTACTATTGAATGGAAGGGTAATGCTGCGGCGCCGAAAGGGAAGTTTATTTCCTACCTTAAGGCTCGGAAGATGATATTGAAGGGATATATTTATCATCCGGTGCAAGTATTTTCTACTTAGGATAAGGCATATACGCTAGGACATTCCTGGTTCATTTCTCCTTTTGTTATTTCCTTCCACTTCTCTTTTACGTCATTATACTTTCCTTTATTACATTAGTTATATCGTCACCCTAGTAGATATAAATTATGGATAACTCAGTGGTCCTAGAATCGTTTGATTCGGTAAGCTCTCCACTACCTTAAAATTTCCACCACGGCAAAATCTGAAGTGGATTCCTAATAAATGTTCTTAGTATCAAAACGTAAGAACCAAGTGGGTAGACATCCACGATTAAGGATATACTCGGTTTCTGTCATTTCACTTCTTGGTCAAGTTCGTGTGTTACGGTCACGGACGTTTCAGATGAAATTTTCCTCTCTTTTTAAGACAAATACCATTACCTTGTCACTATTTTTTTCATTATTCGACAAGGAGTCTTGCTCATCTTTCTTACACGCACCTTATATATTCATTTGGTAACACTTCACATAATAGTTATCGATCCTTAGACAATTGCCTCAATGGGTAAAAAGGACTTCTAGTTCTGTGGTGTGATTTAACGAGTCGACTGGGAAAGTAATAGTTGATTGAAGGCAATTTATGATAAAGATCACAATGTGAAAGAATAATGACAATAAGTAGTAGATATATGTTTGGTAAATAAGCGGGATGTTATGACACAGTAACGAGGCTGAAGAACAATCTTCATAAGGACGGCGGGTGGAAAGATTATTAAAACAAGGGATCATTAAAATAATTCAAGCCAGAAATGTAAAGGTTAATGGATCAAATGGCGGGTTAAGAAGAGATAGCAATCCCCTTTAGGCGAGGAAGCCCTAAGCAGTAATAGATAGAACCCTGGCTACGATGTGAATTTTGAATATGTTAAGCACTAGCTCCACCAAGAATACCAACATTTTTTTTAAGAATCGATAAGGGGAGACAACAACTAATAAGGCCCGATGTGAGCATATAGCGAAGTAATAAAAGGGTTAACCAATATTAAGAATCCAAGGTATGCATTAAGGAAATAAGCTAAAGAGTAAGGCTGATGAAACAAAGATATGAGTAGATAGATAATGGTAAGTTTCAAATTTGTCAAATTATTGATTCATGTGCGGTTGGCGATAGTCCAGAGTCGACCAAAGGTACTACTCAGATAACCAGTGTCGAGACTTAGGATAGAAGATATGAAATCCCAATATCCTTACTTATTTTAATCTTCAGGTTATTACCAATACTCGTGTGATACGGTTCCCTTACTCTTAATTCATTATCGAGCTTAATTTGTATGTCTTAATTAGGTGGTAATAATGAGTTATATATAACAGGTGCAACACAGAATACAGTGAAGGATAATTGAGTTGAGTTATGGATAACCTTTTTCGATTCTTGTATAGATAGATGGTCATGTGGGGCCAACTGGATGTTATTATGTCATTTTGTAGCCCTATGTGGCATATGTTATATGTTTGGGCTGTTTGGCAAGTTTTGGATAATCTTGTTTACCGGAAAACTCCGCCGAATTTTTTTGAAATCTTGGGAGTTAGAATATTATCAACATTCGAGAACGAATGTTCTTAAGGGGGGAAATATGTTATGTCCCGTAGTTTCGCACCTGAATAAGAGTTTAGTTAGCTGACTTGAGTCTTGAGTACTTGAAATCGATTATAAGGGTTCGTATGATGTATAAGGACATTAAGGAGTGGTTTCAGAGGGCTGGAAGTAAATATATCTCAACGAAGATTGATGAAGTTTAGAAGATATTCAAATCGTTTCGCATCGCAGATGCCATTCTACCTAATGTAAGATGATGGTTTAGGTCATCTGATGATGGTTCTGCGGGTCAAACTTCTAAAGGTTCTCAATCTTTCTCTGATCGTGGGTGTCATTCAGGTTCTTCTGTGACTATTCAGAAACCCATCACGGTCACAGTTTGTTACAACTATTGTGATGTTGGGCATTTTAGGATAGATTGCCCCAGGCTTAGATCAGGTGGATCCCAGACACCCAGGACCCCAGCACAACCATCTAGGAATGGTGGTCAGTCTAGCAGAAGGTGTTCTCAGTTAGGTCATGGTAGTCATTAGATTGATAGAGGTGGGTCTCAGACTAGTAGAGATAGAGCGCGTACAGGCCGAGGTGGTCATCATGGTACTTAGTCCGTAAGAGGATGCACTTACTGTTGTGATTTCCCTGGTAGACCCGAGGCTGAGGAATCAGATGCATTTATCACAAGTATCATCTTAGTCTATCATCAGTCTACTTCCGTGCTATTTTATTCAGGGTCTACATTCTCCTATGTGTCTACATACTTTTCAGCTTCTTTAGATATGTGATGTGATATGCTTGATTTCCCTATTCATGTTCTACACCAGTTGGTGGTTCTATCATAGTAGATCGAGTTTATCAGTATGATGTGGTTACTTTCATGGGTTATGATACTTGGGTAGACATGGTTATATTAGGCATAGTTCATTTTGATATTATTCTGAGGATTGATTGGTTATCACCGTACTATGCGATTCTGGACTGTCACGCTAATATAGTCACTCTAGTGATGCCGGGTATTCCAAGGTAGGAATGGAAGTGTACTCCAAGCCATGCTCCGTACAAGATCATCTCTTTCCTTCAGGCTAAGAAGTTGGTACATAAGGGTTGTTTGGCGTACCTAGCTCATATTCGAGATACGAGTGTGGATACTTCATCCATTGAGTCAATTCTTATAGTATGTGAGTTTGTCATGGTCTTTCCGACGGACTTTCCGGGTATGATACCGAATATAGATATTGATTTTTGCATTGATTTAGAGTTGGGTACTCGACCCATTTCTAATCCTCCATATTGTATGGCTCAAGAAGAGCTGAGAGAGTTGAAGGATCAGTTTCAGGATTTATTGAGAAAAGATTTTATTCGACCGAGTGTGACTCCTTAGGGCGCTCCTGTGTTGTTTGTGAAGAAGAATGATGGTACCATGCATATGTGTATCTACTACAGGTAGCTGAACAAGGTCACAATCAGAAATAAGTATTTGATTCCTTGCATTGATGATCTATTTGATCAGCTTCATAGTTCTTTTATATTTTTAAAGATTAATTTGAGGTTTGGGTATCAGCAGTTAAAGATTAGGGCCGAGAATGTTCCCAAGACAGCTTTCAAGACTCGATATGGACATTATGAATCTTAGTGATGTATTTTGGGCTTACCAATGCCCCCCAACATTCATGGATTTGATGAATGGGATATTCAACCCTTGTTTGGATTCATTCGTGATCATATTCATTGATGACATTCTAAAACATTCGAAGAGTAAGAAAGACTAGGAGAAGTATTTGAGAGTGATTCTTGGGTTGTTAAAAGTGAATGAGTTGTATACTAAGTTTTCAAAATATGAGTTCTGGCTCAGTTCAGTAGCGTTTTTAGGACACTTGGTGTCAAAAGAGGGGATTATGGTAGATCCAAATAAGATAGAGGCAGTCAGGGACTAGCCTAGGCCTACTTCAGTGATAGAGATTTCGAGTTTCATGGGTTTTGCAAGCTATTATCATCTATTCTTCAAGGGTTATTCATCTATTTCTTCTCATTTGATGCATTTGACTTAAAAGGAGGTGTCTTTCAGTGGTCAGATGAGTGTTAGGAGAGCTTTCAAAAGCTCAAGTCATTTTTTACCACAACCTCGATTTTGGTCCTTCTAGTGGAGGGGAATGACTTTACCATTTATTGTGATGCTTCAAGGATTGGTTTGGGTTGTGTGTTGATACAAGAGGGTAGAGTGATAGTGTTTGCATCGAGGCAATTAAATGAGAATAAGAAGAACTACCTTACTCGTGACTTGGAGTTGGCGGCTATAGTATTTGCTTTAAAGATTTTGAGGTACTACCTTTATGTAGTTCATTATGTGGAGTTTACCAATCACCGCAGCCTTCAACATGTGTTCAATCAATGAGAATTTAATTCTAGACAACATAGGTAGATGGAGTTGCTCAAGGATTATGATATGACTATTTTGTACCACCTTGGCAAGGCCAATATGGTGGCAGATTCTTTGAGCAGAAAGGCAGTGAGTATGTGGAGTTTGGCGCGATTGATTGTTGATGAGCATCCCTTGGCATTAGAGGTTCTGTCCTTAGCCAACATTTTTATAAGGCTTGACATTTTGAATCCGAGTAGGATTTTGGCATGTATTGAGGCGAGGTCGTCTATTTTGGAGCAGATTAAGGCCCAGCAGTATGATGATGTCAAATTGTGCAAGATCATGGATAAGGTGATGGGATGGGAATCCAAGGAGGCTATGATTGATAGCGAGGGAGTCTTGAGAATCAAAAGGAGAGTGTGTGTTCCTCCTGCAAGAGATTTGACGAGGTTTATTATGGAGAAGGATCACAACTCTAGATATTATGTTCATCTAGGTGCAACAAAGATTAATTGTAATTTGAAGCAGCACTATTGATGGGGTAGGATAAAGAGAGACATTGTTGAGTTTGTGTCTTGGTGTCTGAATTGTTAGCAGGTCAAGTATGAGCACTAGAGACCTGGTGGTTTGACTTAGATGATGAACATTTTCGAGTGGAAGTGGGAGGGGATTGCCATGGATTTTGTTGTTGGGTTGCCGAAGACTTTGGGCAAGTTTGATGCATTTGGGTCATTGTTTATAGGTTGACCAAGTCCGTGCACTTCAATCCGATCCAAATGACTTACAATAAAGAGAAATTGGCCAACATTTATATTCGTGAGATTGTTCGTCTGCATGGGGTACCTATTTCTATCATTTCATATCGGGGTAAACATTCGGATCTCAGTATAGCATCCACCCTCAGACGAAGAGTCAATCTGAGAGGACCATTGACGTTTTAAATGATATGTTGCAAGCCTGCATGATTGATTTTAGTGGTCATTGGGACCAATTATTACCTGGCGGAGTTTGAGTACAACAACAGTTATCACTCCAACATTGATATAGCGCCATTTGAGGCTTTATATGGTAGGAGGTGTCATTCTCTTATTGGGTAGTTTGATGCGTTCGAGGTGAGACTCCTTAGAGAAGGTGAAGGTGATTCAGGACAAGCTCCTTGCTACTCAAAATAGGCAGAAGGAGTATGCAGACTGGAAGGTATGGGATACAAAGTTCATGGTTGGTGACAAGGTTCTATTGAAGGTCTCGCCTATGAAAGGCGTGATGAGATTTGGCAAGAGAGGAAAGTTGAGTCTGAGGTATATCGGGCCTTTTGAGATTCTTCAGAGGGTTGGAGAGGTGGCACAATATTTTGTGAAAACGTGTTACCCATTCTTAAAGAATACACCTATACATCATGAAAATGTGTCATCTAATTTTAAGGGGTACACTCATTCATTAAGAGGTGTGATCACTTTTTATAAATAGTTGTCCCCTTGAAGAAAAATAAATATTGGAATTCTAGATCTTTAAGTTCTAGATCTTCAAGAGTTCATTTTATTTCTTATTATGAATTTCTACAAAGGCACTCGAGAGAATAAAAGGAATATCCGGAACTTCTATTTGAGTGCACATTAGAAGATTTCTGAGTGGTTCCTTCTATCTTGGGAGTACAACATCACTTTGCTATTTTCACCGGGGTAGCGACGGAAATCTACTCTGAAGACAGCGCCATCCATATTGTGCCTTGAACCGGATTTTCTAATTTCAACTTTGTTTTATCTTTATTGTTATTGCGATATTTTATTTATCTGTTATTTGTTCTTCTTAATGTGATCATCTCTAATATTTTTTCGACGCTACCATTATTCACTTTCAAGCAAAGAAGTTTGCCTAATCAATTGAAACCGGGTGGTAAGGAGCAATTGCCAGCAAAATAAGATTAGTAATTTACATGTCTCGAATAATAATCAAGGTGGATTCAAGGTTTAAATTTATTGTGTTCAACCTTTAAATTTATACTAGCAATAAATTCATTACACTCTTGAAATCACGAATTTAAAGTTTAAGAATTTTTATAATCTTGATAATCTTTTATATATAAATTTATATTTCATATTGAAAATACAAAATAAGTTGAACCGGGTAATTACATGCTATCTCCGCCACTGCAACTGGTTATTAAACCCCTCAATGTCAACGTAGATAATTAATAGCTAGCTAGGCAACAACTACTAGCAACAGTTCTATTGCCTAATAATAAAAGAAAATACACAATAATAATTGTAACATGAAGTTAATAAGAAAAATATGAATCTCGAAAAATCATTTAGTGCTCATTCAGCAATTGGAGTAGATGGTTCTTTTAGGCCACTCTTTAAATTCGTGATGGAAATTTTTGTTGGAAAAAGTTCATAAGTAGTGAAATTAGTGTCTTTTTTAACAAAAAATAGTGATATTATTTTTTTCAAAATATAACTATATTTTTCTTTCAAAATGTAGCATATACATTGTATGCACACGTATACAATACTCATGTATATACACTGATACATTATACTATATAACAGTGGTGTATATACTGATATATTATATATACAGATGTATATACACTGATACATTGTGTACATACAGATAGCATATACACAGTATGCAGGCGCATACAAGAATTGTGCCTGAAATTTAGGGATATGTATATCAATGTGTATTTGCTGCAAAATGTAAAATATAACAATGTATTGTAATTATCTAAAAGTACCGCTATAAAGTATAATTTTGGAACATAATCAGTTAACATTAGGTATTTTTTTTCAAAAATTATTGGATTGGATCAATTAATAAGGGATAGTAATTAGTCCAGTAGCCTATTAATTCATTAATTTGCCTTCTCCCTAAATTGTATTCATAACCTTAAAATATGTCATTAAGAGTGTGAAAAATAAGAGGTTTTTCTAATGACTCCTATGGAAAACAAGTGACGACTACCCTTAATTAAACAACAAAATAGGTAGTGGAAATAGAGAAATTCATCCAATAATTCCTGCCAATCTATAACTCAAGTTATGTTTGCTGCAAATCTTCTTTCACAAGGAGAAACACGTAAATTTTCTTAAACTAGTATTTTTTTGTTAAATACTATAACTAGTCTTTGTAGCTTAATGGGCTAAAGTTTGTATCTAAAAATAGTTTGATGAGCAGCAATTTCACTGTAATGATCCGGTCAGTCATTTTAAAAATCAATGCTCTGTTTTGTGTCTCGTTTATTTCAAAAACTCCGTAATAATTATTTTGACTTGTTGCAAAAATTTGAAGTCAAACGGATATCATTTTATTCACATTAGGAGAAGGTTTTACTTTGAAAATTCCGGCATTCAATTATTTGGATAATTTTTTTATTTTGGAAAAGCATACTATGATTGGCGATCTGAAGATTCCATTAGATTGAAAATATTATTCTTGACCTGTAGAAACTGACGGAGCTAATTTTAGAGTACATTTGGTTGATTTTTGACAATTAAGTCGATTTTAACATTTAATATGCTTATTTATGGTGAAGAAATGGTCATGGCAAGAAATAAGATCCAGATTTAAAATTTGTTAGTTCCATTAGCTTCGTGTTGATGTTTTTGACTTGCGGAGAATAGTGACGCAATTCTCGAGGCTTTCAGGTGAGTTTTGGATAAAAGAAAGGGATATTTTAGAAATCCTTAAGTTAAGAAATGAAGAAGATTGACCAAAGTCAACACCGGGGGTAAATGAGTCCTTTTTTATGTTTCGTTGATTCCATTAGGTCCAGATTATGATTTTTGACTTGGTTGAGTTGTTGGTTCGGTTCCTAAGAGGTTCGGGTGTGATTTAGATGGTTGGTTGAGAAACTAGCTTTTGATAGGATTTGAAGTTGTCAACAGTCAAGATCAGGTTAAGACGGTCCCGTTTGGATGTTTTGAAAGTTCGAGTAGGTTCGTATGATGATTTTAAACTTGTCCACAAATTTTGGTTAGATTCTGATGAGTTTCGGGTTTTGGTAGTATGGTATATTTTTTGTTTCGGCGTTGTTTTGAAAAAAACAGGTACCATATAGAGCAAACGCTCTTTTATTTATGTTTTGATTGAACCGTTAGATCTATATCGTAATTTCAGAACTATAGCAATTGGAATCGCCGTGTCTCGACATCGTATGAGAGAGTTATGACTATTTTACTTGAAATTGTTGTTGCTGGTTTTTTTGTTAAAAGAAAATATTGTCCATCACGATTGTAACAGCTTTCAATTCATGATCGCGATGAGGAAAAAAGGCATGGACAATATATAAATCGAGCAGTCTGAAATATTTAGTATTTTGAGCATATTTTGAGTTTTAGAGCTCCGCTTGAGGTGCTTTTCTTGGCGTTGTTTTCGTATCAGCGAGGGGGTAAGTATATAACCTTTATTTTGGTGTTTCCACATGATTATTTTTGTAGGTTATCATTTATATCCGTGTTTGGATTATAGAAATTGGAATTTTGAACCCAAAAGTTGAAAAGTGGCAAATCATGGATTTGAGAATAAAGATGATGGCTTTTTTTAATGGACTTTCTAGATTTAGACTAATTAAGCTATGGGTAAACTAATTTTGAAATAAAATTTTAGTTTTTCCCTTGGGGGCTCGGGGTTTGGTTTTTGGATTCATTTTTGGGTTCCGAATTAAGGTATAGCAATATGAGTATCATTGGACTCATTTAAATTCGTAGAGTACTATTTTGATTATATTGGACCAATTTTGTAATAAAATTACAGTTTTGACCTTCGAGCCTCGAGATTGACTTTTTTTACCTAAATCATCATCATAGCAATATGGGTGTCTACAAACTCTTATACTTACGTAGACTACGTACTTGAATAGTTTGGGATCGTTCGGAAGCTTTGAAGAAGGGCACAACCATATGGTGATCACTTGAGCTTCAAACTTCAAATCAGGCAAGTTGAGATCTTGTACCTTACTTAAGCATCATGGTTGGTCTAAATGAACTAATTAAGAAGGGGTAACAGGGCTACTATGGCGGTCCCGATACTTGTGAGGTGATGAGCACACGTATCGGATACCGGTGCCATGTTATGAACATTTGTGCTTTAAATTGCTTAGTGAATGTCATGCTTTAGGCACTAGCTGATAGTATAGTACAATCCTTTGGATCTGTGATTGGAGTATGAAGCCCGTACTTTTTGCGATATTATTATATGTCTGTGTGCTAAGTGATTGCGTGTCTCCTTTCATCATTTTATCATCATTTAAAAGTGAAAAGAAGCTAAAGATCGAGTCTTTATTGTACAAATGACTGAGTTAGAACCCGTATGACCTATATTTGCTTCTTGTTGTTGTGCATAACATATTTATGCTTCATAATGTGTGAGCCTGTGTGGCAATGGATGAGTATAAGAGTTGTGTGATTAGAAACATGTATTGTGTGAGCCTGGTGTGCGATTATACTTAGGTATTGTGTGAACCTCACACCAGACGACTGTATACAATCCTCTAAGAATACATGAACATCATTAGGTCAGGACAGGGCCCCGCAAACCCCATAACTATATATTTAAAATCATATTGACTCTGACTAGTACCTCTAAAATAAGTGGAGAGCTCTGACATCACTGCTAAGTTGAGGTCCTACTGGAAATGAGTGCTACTCCGTCTATATGTACCTACGGGCATGAAACACAGCGCCCCAGCAAGAGGACATCAGTACGAATAATGTACTGAATGAATATGTAAGGCAAGGAAATGTAAATAGGTACAGTGGTATAAATGAGAATAACGGTGCGAAATGAAATTCATAGGATATATATGAGTAATTCAAAGGATAAATTGAAATATTTGATAGGATTCGATTCATTTTAGTAATGAACAAAACAAATAGGATTGATTATGTATCACAATTTCATCACTAGAAGAAATAACCTCTAACTCAAGAGTGTCACTGTGGCTCATACTGTACATAAATGAGATATAATCGCCTATATAATGTGGTAGACCTCTGTGGGCAATATCATCAATACAGTAAATGAGTATATAACATCGTAGGCATCTGTGGGCAATATCATCAATATAGTATATCGCGTATATAATGCCGTAGACCTTTGTGGACAATATCATCAATATAGTGTATCACATATATAATGTCATAGGCCTCTATGGGCAATATCATCTCGTATTCCTCTCGATATATATATATATATATATATATTTATATATATATATATATATATATATATATTTATATATATATATATATATATAAGTTGCGTATATAACACCATGGATATATATAATACTTATATATACATGCATGAGAACCATCAGAAGGACACCATGAACATGGTTCGGAGTGACATAAGGTTGTTACACATCCGGTTATCGTTATGGAACTAACATCATCAATATATGTTCAATGGGATTCAAGAAGTAATTTCATAAATCAGAAAATACATTATAATAAACAAGGAACATAAGCTTTGTACATTTACTAAGAATGGACTCATTTATCAATGTCATTCATTTACGTTTTGTTTGTTTGAATCATGCCAAAAGAAATAGAGAAGGTGCCTTAACATACCTTTATCTGCTTGCTTCAACAATTTCAATCTAAACAACCCGTAACACGCCTTGTTATACACAGCAAAACAAGTACACAAGTGTTACCAACGAATCTACTAATCATCACAACAGCGGCGAGCTCGGATTGAAGCCCATTCAAGCCCTTCTACAGCTTTGTTTTCCTCAACATCAACTTGACAACATACAAGTTAACAAATATATTCATAAAATTTTCACACCTTTTATTCATCTCTAATAACAACAATAGTCACCCAACAAGAGTTATCATATCACAAACAACTTTTAAGCATTCTTGTGGCTATTCTTTCTTTTAGTTCATAACCTCATCTACACAACCAACACATAAGCAAGCATAATAACAACAACAACATCATAACCAAGTTATTTTCTTTAATTTCCAGTCATAAAAAGCCTTATACATAGCCTCAAAACAGTCCACCAAAAGGACAACAACAAGAATCCAAATATCAAGTTTAACTTTGAGGCAATTAGTAACATATCAAGCAAAGGAAAATTCGGCAGCACCTATCTTGAATTACTTACCTTGACACAATCATAAGAAAACAAAGAATACATATATAACTTGGACTAAACAAAGAATACATGCAACAATCGACTTTCATAACTACCTTGTACTTCCTATTATCCACACAACATATCCAGCACTTATAAAAGCTTAAGCACAACTAGGGTAGTGATTTACTTGCCTTATAAAGCACCAACAAGATTTAATTAAGGCTTCTCTTAGCTCACAACAACCATAAACATCATAGAAGTGTTGTTCTTCACCATACCTAACTTTTGATGTTCAAATATGGTGTAATCACTTTGGAATCACCCTTGAACCTTTGGAATCTCTTTAGGAGGGTTAGGAAGAGTGTAGGGACGAAGTTGGGTCAAATTATGAGAAATAATGGTCGTCCAAATTGGTTTTAAAATGAAGTCTACCATCTAAGTAGGTCCCAAAAGGGGTTGTCTGCGTAGTCTCATGAAAACGGAATAAAGTAAGTCAGCCACCGTCACTATGAGCGCACTATCCAGACTCTTTAGCACATGTTACGAGCTTGTGTATTAGATTTTAAGGGCAACTGGGACAATCATTTTCTGCTTATCGAGTTTTTTTATAATAACAGCTATCACTCCAACATAAAGATGGCCCCTTACGAAGCCTTGTATGGATGAAAATATAGATCACCGATTGTCTAGTTTGAAGTGAGAGAAGCTGAATTGCTAGGCCCCGATGGTTACAACAAGCTGTGGAGGAAGTGAAGTTAATCTAGGAGCACTTATCGACTGCCCAGAGTCAGCAGAAATCCTATTCAGATGTTCAACTCGTGACTTGGAGTTTGAAGTTGGTGACTGGGTATTCCTAAAGGTTTTTCCTATGAAATACATTATGATATTTAGCAAGAAAGGCAAACTTAGTCCCAGGTACATCGCATAAACTCATTCGAAGGGTAGGCCAAGTAGCCTATGAGCTTGAATTACCCCCCAGAATTTGAAGCAGTCCATCCAGTGTTCCATATATCAATGTTGCGCAAGTGTATATGAGATCCCTCCCGCATTACTTCCATAGAGGATGTTCAGATTACCGGACCTATCTTATGAAGAGGTACCTATAACTATTTTAGATCGCCAAATTCAGAAATTGAGAACTAAAGGGATAACTTCCTTTAAATTATTATGGAGGAATAACAACATGGAAGAAATGACTTGGGAGGCCGAGGAAGACATGAAATCTATTTATCCTTATCTTTTCCAAACCACAAGTTCATATTAATATCGTGCGACATGATTTCCTTACTCTTACACTATAGTGAGCTTATATTATGTACCTTGTTTACGTGATTACAACATCCAGGGGAGAAATGATGCAGCTCAGACTTCAGATAGAGATGTGTGAGGTGAGTTATGGCTAACCTTTTATATCTATTGATGCGTTGGTGGTCATATGAGACCAATGGTATATTATATGGCCCTCTGTGGCATTTGTTTTGGTTTCTTGTTGCATGGCAGGTTTTGGGATAACTCTATTTATAGAGAAAACTCTGCCAAATTTTTTATTGAGCCCCGAGAGTAAAGAATACTCAATTACATCCCTCATCATTCAAGGATGAATGTTCTTAAGGGGGGAAGGATGTTACACCCCGTACTTCTTTGCGTGATGGATAGCATAGTTAATTGACTAGAGTTACGGCAACTCGAGACCATTTCCAAAGGTAATCTATGACTTAAATAAATGTTAAGAATGTATATGGAAGGTTAGAGGTCAATTGGATTGAAGGAAACATTTCTTGACAAAGTTCGACGAAGCTAGTGCTATATGCTAAGCATTTTGCATCGCGGATGCCATTCTGCCTCGCATATCAGGCCACAGATCAAGGCCCTCATTTTATCACCTCACTGATACTATCTGCAGTGAGATATGTGGTTGTATATGGGGATTTGCGCCACAAATCCAACTGTATATGGGAAGTGGTGGATATGTTATATTTATGTCCAAATCGAGATAACCCATTCTTATTTCATTCTTCGACCCTAAGAGCTTCTAAACACTCCCAAACACCCTCCTAAGGTTCCTCCATCATTTAATAACATCTCCAAGTGTAATTGAGGTGATTCCTCCCTTAGAATATTAAGAACATCTTGGAAATTCTCTCTAGTTAACTAGATAAAGTTAGAAGTTTTCTTTAGTTGGAAAAGAGCTTGTTGTAGAGGACTTTGTTTCTATTTGAGGTAAGATTCTACTACTTCTTAATTATATCTAGCTTCTTTTACCTTAGTTGATTGAGTTGGTAAAGATAACTTGGGAAGAACTCAAGCTAAACTCTATGGTGAAGATGTTGTAATTGCTGGGTTGTGTTGATTAATTTCTTAAGATGTTATGACTAGAAATTGTAAGGTGTGGTAGTGATAATTGTTGAATGTCTAGTTGTGATCTTGTTGATGTTGTTTTTTATGAAGGGGAATTGATAGTACTTAGATTTCCATAAAGACAAAGCATGAGAAGTATGCCTTCTAGGTGTTCGACAAAACGTCATAGTGAATCGATTCTTAGTTTATTGATCCTATATTGACCTGAACTATCTATATTATGTAGATAATAATTCATAGAGAATACATAGGTTCATGTAACATTAATAGCTAAGTGACGCATGTATGTAAGGCTAACCTTTCTTTAAAAAGCATGAATTCTAGAAACGTATATCGATTATTAAAGGAATCGCTAAACAAAGTGTACTAACTCCATGTCTAGATGTCCCTCGGGAGTACTTTCCATATTGAATCATTATCTTGTTTGTCTTGGCTTGTCTATTGTATTGTTGAGTTCCTTATCCCTCCCCTATGGAGTATACCGAAATCATGAGTTCATAGACCAACCAAATGTCGTTCTCAAAGTAAAGGAAAGAGTCATATAAGTTATAAAAGGACAAATCCCACTAATACTATAGTATATTATACACACCACCAAACTAACATCAGTTGGGAAATTATATATGAGCATATACACCCCGAGTTATAATCGAAGGGCAGTTATATATATACAATACCCCAAGCTATATCCGGAGGGCAGATTATATAGTATAGAATATGTATGAGTCTAAGAGTAGTTTCAGAGTTTCATATGTAAACCCCGTATTTTTTGCGATAATATGTGTCATGAGTAATGAAGTGTTACATCCAATACTTTTGAGATAAGACTGTAACACCTTGTACCTTGGCATTAGGGTGCGTCGTAGTAAATCCATATGATCTTTAAGGGACTTAGGTCATTCATGAGATTATAGAAGGTCACTAATAATGTTATTGTAAGACCCCGTAAATTTGACAACCTTGATGTCGGTATATATTGTGTTGACCGTGACAATATTTTCTTCTAACTAAAACTTTTTAATCAGAATATGATATGTATGATATATTATATTATTATATTATTTTTACTTCTAGTACATTTCGATAAATATTGTAGGAGATATATATAAATTAGTAGTTACAAAGTAAGTATAAGAAAGGGGGATAAGTCCTTAAGTTATGTAATATGTGTAAAAGGAAATGCATGAGTCATTTTTCACTTTAGTAAATACTTTATTTTAAAGTAGATAATATTGTAAGTCTTAGCTACTTATTTATATATGTGGATAGTTGTTGGTCACTCATTTTCTTAGAAATATAATACAATCTCTTTCATTACAATAGTTTTAAGTCTTTAGCCAACCACTTTGTCGGTTTTGTTTTAGTTACAAGATCATTTTTTTAGTGAATCTCTTACTTGGTTGCTAAGAAATCAAGTATCCCCTCAATCACCGTCACTCCGTCTTTTATATAACAATAGTTTTAATTTATATGATGCCCATGAGTTTGCAAAACAAAATCCCGATTCAAGGCGAGGCAAAATTACCATCTTCATCTTCTATTAGTTAAGTTGAGTATATATCGGAAGGATTGACACGTTGCAGTCATTCGAAGATTTAATCAAAGTATGTTAAGTCTAAACTCTTATCTATTTTGGCATAATTATTGAAATGACGATGTATAACAAAATGTCCACCCAAGAGAACTCTATTCTTGTCTATGGAAGATACACGTGTTCCTTTACTTTTTAAAGGTTGTAATTCTTGTTTGTCCCTTGTCAGGAGTACTTTCCGCACTTTATAAGATATTAACTATATTTACATCTTGTAGCTCCTTGTTAGTTTCACAAAAGTTAGAAATTATATATACTGTCTTGTTGAGTCATATGAAATAGTAAAATGGTATGTTACATCCATAATATCAATCGAAAGTGGAACGACTCTCTTCTTAGTGGATTAGAAGTTCTTGGTTATGCTATCCTATGATATATGTATCCATGCTAAAAGGTTCATTTGGGCTTCAAGATGAAGTGAGTGTTTGTTGATAATAGTTCAAAAATTCTACTTGGAGTTTAACAACCTTACGTCACCCCGATGAGTTCACAATGTCTCTTTATGAGTCCAATGATAGTATGAGTCCATGTGTGGCTCTAATGACGACATATAATCTAAGTAGTAATGTTATATATATATCTACAATACCTATAAGGGCATGACTATGTATCTCTATTTACCATCGGGCTACGATTGGTCCGACAGTTACCACCGATTAGGCAATTATAAGTCATATTTACCACCGGTTGAGCTGTCACGTATTTATCACCGGGGTATGACCGGTTGAGCAATTACCACCATTTGGGCAATTATATATTGTATTTGCCACCAGTTGGGCAAACGCATATTTAACACCAAGAGACAACCTGTCAGAAAGTTGCCACTGATCAGTTGGGCAGTCAAGTAGTTAGATTTACAACATTGATATAGCGGCATAGAATAAAGTTATAAGATAAGAATAATCATTATGTATTTTGTGGCCCTCAGTGGCATTTCAGGGGTTCGGGTTGATTCGTATCTCTCTTTTATGATTATGTACTATTGTGTTTTATTTTTGCCTTACATGTTCAATACATTATATGTACTAACATCCCTTTTCCTGGGGACGCTGTGTTTCATGCCACGCATGTTCAAGTAGGCGAGGAGAGGATCTGTCATTATAGATCGCCTCAAGTTACTAACTTTTGTTAGTGACTCCATTTCCTCTTGGAGTATTGCCGATTCAGGATCTTGTTTATATCCTTTGTTTTTTTGGTATTATGGGTATGTCGGGGGTCCTATCCCGACTTATGTACTATGTCGATGTTCCCTTTAGAGGCTTTGTAGACATGTCCTGTGTTTTACAGTTTGTTTAGTATGTTGGCCTGGATGTTTGTTAAAGATTATGTTGGCCTTGTCGGTCTTAGTATGTATGTATATATATATATATACACAAGTTTGGTCTTCTATTTGCATGATATTATGTCATGTTGTTCTAGAGTTATCATTTTGAGGCCTTATCGGCCTAGACGATTATACATTCTTATGGTGATATTCATGTTCGATTTTAGATTTTCTTTTCCTCTCCTCTATATCACTCTAACGGTAACTTCACCAACCCCCACCCCCTCCCCATTCACGACAGTAAGACCCCATCAGCGTCGCTTCGACCACTCACCGGCGGCGACGGTAAGACTCCAACAACACCTCTCCGACCACCCATCGGCGTCAACGGAAAAATTACATTTATTTTTTTGTTCTTTTTGTTCTTTTTCTTGTTATTGTTCTTGTTCTTGTTCTTATTCTTGTTCTTGTTCTTGTTCTTGTTCTTGTTCTTGTTCTTGTTCTTGTTCTTGTATTCTTTGTCCTAGATCTACGCAGGTACGCGGTTTTTTTTTTGGATGAAAATTTCGGTGAACAATACTTTCGTCGACGGTGAACAATGACGTGAACAGTGACCGTGAACAGTGATTTTCGCCGGCAAACAAGTTTGATTCAACTGGAGTTGGTACCTCCGGTTGCCCGTATCCATTCCTTGTCCTTAACCTTGTTGTTAAATTTTTCCGCTTCTTATCTTTACTTGTAGCATTCTTGGCGTAGTGATTTTACTTGCCTCTATATTCCTGTTAATTTGTGCTTGCACTTTGATCTCTCCCTGTTTTAGGGTAAACATTTGAGTATTCTTAATTTGGTATTATGTTTGTTTACTGTATTATAATATTCAGATCCTTCTTTAGTTTTATTGGCATTGTTTCCTTTCCCTTTTGGTAGTTCTTGCTAATTTGTGCTTTAGTGTTAGTTCCCGTGTGTGTTAACGTTAGCCTTTGACTATTATTTTTTGTTTTAGTGGCTTTGGTGAATGATGGTAGACTAGGGTCATGTTCTCGGTCGGGGACGGAGGTGAGGTTTAGGGGGGTAAGTGGGGTAAGGGTAATACTAGGCTGAGAATAGGGTCTTGAAATATTGGAACTCTAACAGGGAAGGCCATAGAGCTAGTTAAGATTCTTAAGAAGAGGAAGATTAATATAGCATGTGTCCAGGAGACCAAATGGGTAGGACCTAAGGCTAAGGATGTAGACGGGTATAAGCTATGGTTCTCGGGTAGGTCGAAGTATAGGAATGAGGTAGACATTTTGGTAGACAGCGAGCTAAGAGATCATGTGGTAGAAGTTAGGAGGGTCAATGACAGGATGTGTCAAGATAGTTGGACAATAAGTGAGTTTGAACATGGGAATGTGGTTATAAGAGATGTCTTAGTGCGGTAATTAGTGGGATGAATTACACTACCACTTTCTTGTCAATTTTTAACCACAATCATGATAAGAAGTAATGTATTTTAATAATATAATTTTAATGTTAAAATGTACATAAACACCAACAAATGTCAAAAGTGTAAACCTCAATCAATCAAATGGAGATTTTCTTTTAGCAGTCTGTATCAATCTGCGTGATACCCAGAGTTTATAAAGATGAACTCAATTGCTGCAAAATGAAAACAGTCTCCTTGAGCCCATGTTCTGCATGTCATGAACAATATCTATTTATTTCACCCAAACTAACTCTGGTATTTCACTTATTAAGTTCGCAAAAGATTAATCAATTGTGAAATTTTCATGTCATCCATTTTAGGTAATGTAAAGTAATAATTAACTAATGATACTTCGTTCTTTTTGGCATTTTCTATCCCATCAATAAATTAATCAAGTGTACGTAATTCTCAAATTAGTTGAAATCAACCAAGAATTAATTATGTTGTATATTAATTAGAGTAACAACGCTATAAAATTAGGCTCACCTTTTAAAATATTACAAAAACTGACTCACGTTTCTTTTTTACCATCGCCCCTTTCTTTCTCTAGGTTTTCACTGTTTTCTTCTTATTATTCTTCTTCCCTATGTTTACTGCTTCAGTTTATGTATATATTGTTGGTACTCTATTGTACTTTATAAAGCAGTACGAAAAGTAAATAACTATTACAAGTGTTCGAAAGGATAAGCAAATATTCAATATTCAGAAATTGAATCTTGTTGAAGAAATAGGCCAATCTTCAAAACTGTCGCAAGCTTGTTGTGTCTTGAATCTTGATAACCTGAAATTAAGAAACAACTAAATCTGGATGGTTACAACGTTGTGTGTTGAGTTGAGTGATAGCCCTCTGTCCTTAAGACAAGATTGCCCCGTAAATATGCTTTTTACGTTAGCGGGCAATAGTCTCCCAAGATAAAACAACACTTTAATCTCAACACTACAAAGCCAATAGGTTGAGCCTAACGAAGAAAACAAATATGAATCGACTTGCTGAAGATATGGAATAGGAAGGAAGAGTTTCTCTTTACTCTTCTCTTTTGTCTCTGTGTATATAGTGTGTCTCTGTAGTGTATATCTTGTGTATATGTGAGGGTTTGGTCACTGTTTTTCACTGAATTTTAGTCACTGTTTCGAGCAGTTTTTTGCCACTGTTTTCGTGACTATTTTGTGATGAATTTCTGTCTGGTTTTCGTTACTGTTACTGCCTATTTTTTCAGTGGCTGAATTGAGTCAAAGGAGGCTCAATATATAGCATGGAGGAGGGGCTAAACAACTGCCCAAAACATGGCTGTAATGGCCATAAAGGAAGGTTGTAATGGCAGTTTTAATGCCATTAGTGAGCTGATTTATGGTCATGAAGTAGGCTGCTCAATTGCCCAAGTAATGGGATGTTAATGGAGGAGTTAATAATGACTGGTTAATGCTCTAGAAAACAGTCCAACGGTAGGCAGAAAACTCTGGGGACCAAACTGTAAAATATTAAACTTCAGGGACCAAACTGTACATAAGAGACTTCAGGTCCAACCCGTGACCCGTGACCCGGAACCCGAGCCCAGACGGACGGGCGGGCGGCGGCGGCGCGCGTGTGGGCTTAGCCTTGAACCCAAGCACATCTAGGTCCTCCCTCCTTTAAACACATGGGATACCCCTTGGGGTCCCAAACCCTTTACCATTTTAGAGACTTATATAGAGAGCAATTCTTCCTACTCCCACCGATGTGGTAGATTTTTCCCACACCATATTTCCATTCCTCAAACACCTTACTTCGTGGACCAATATCTCTTTCATTTCTGAACGAAATTTGACGATTCTTGGCCCTACGGTCATCTACTCACTTCGTAGATCATGCATGTGTAAAGAGACAAAGCCTCAAACATGCGGAACACTAGTGTTTAATTCATCAAAGATGGGTGGATACATCTCCCCGCCAAAGGCAAATTTCCAACATATATTTCTTCAAAAAACTATTAACTGGAATTTGAAGAATAGAAGTCCACCATTGAAGACCGGTCTAAGATTTGGTTTTTGAAATTGGGTTGTGTTGAATTTGTTAGTTGTTTGGAATTGTGATTGAATGTTGTTCTAATTGATCGAAAATATTAAGAGGAGTTCAAAACTTAAAATTTGAAGTGATTTGGAATATAATTTGAACTAGATTTGAGTTAAATTTCAGAAGAGACTCAAGAAAGAAGAACATGTGAAGCTCCATTGATAGGATTCATTTGTATACCAATGTATAATTTGTATAATAGTGTATATAGGTATATAAACACCTCTTATACACTATATTATAAAATTGATACATTATTTATAGGTATTTGGTGGATTTCTCACTACTACTTCTTCTCTGTTTTTTCCCTATGGTTATTTTTCGTTGAAATTGAGGTGTAATGGTGGCTAAAAGATGTTTTCTAAGAAGGTATACATGATAAATCTCCATTAAAAACATGTTGAAATCACAAATTGCAACAAAAAAGCCAACTATACAATATTTGTAGAATTATGTGTAAATGTGTATAAATTCGTATTTTCATTTATAATGTATATTTTTTAGTATATATATCTACATATTATACACTTTTATACACCTATATATATAATGTATCTGTTTTTATATATAAGTGTATAACATTATATAAAAATGTTTTAGGCTAAAATTTTACAATATAAATTATGGGTTATATTTTTGCAATGTAAATCAACGAATTGTACTTTTCTGGAATTTCTCCATCAACTAAATGACATTTTTTGCAACCATTCTACAGTACTCGAGGTTTGACCCAAAAGGATTGACCAAAAAAAAAAGAAAAAGAAAACAGAGAAACCTCCATTTAAGTTTTCTTTTTCTTGTTTTGGGAGAAGGTCCACAAATACTAATTAACTATGAGAAATAGAATAATTTTGCCCGCCCTTATCATCATGGAATGACTCTAGTTTGTCCCTCAATTATAAAAAATAAAATATATTTGCCCTTCATTTGGATTTGGTCCAAATATGTTGTTATCATTGAAGAACTTCCTCAAATTGCCTCTCAAAACGCACGAAATTCACTTTTTTTATCAATCATTTTATTTTAAAATCAAAGGTTTATTTGACTTCTATTTTCTAAAATGACGAGAGGAAGAACAAAAAGAAGAAAATAAAGGAAAAGAAAAAGAATATATAAAAGAAAAAAAGTTCCTTAAAAAAGTACACAAAAAAAATATTTTTTCCTAAACGTTCATTTTCGCTCAAAGATAATTAACAAGTCCTTTCTCTCGGAGTTCTTGACGATCAATACTTATTTGTCTACATAATTGTGATCATAGAAATAAATATAATATTTTATTAATTTTTTTTGAAGTTACAGCAATCATAATTTCTTCATCAAGATCAATTATTTCTATTAAGGGTACAATAACTTCTTCCAATTGCTTTCAATTATTTTCACATATTTAAGAATTTTAATTTGGTAGTGGGTTCTTAAAGATTATTTATTTTTTCATGAAAATTGTTTGGTTTTCTATTGATTGTTGTTGATCTTCAAGAAAGTAAAGATTTATTATGGAGGAAAGGCAGAAAAATGATGAGAAATTAAATGTAAATTAACTTTTTTAAACATCTTTGGTCTGTATAATTTCTTTGATAAACATTTTTTAGAAGAAAACTTCAGGGTTTAGATTATTGTCTTTCAAGGTGGAACTCCATTTCAATAATGAATTATATTTATAATGGGTAAAAACAAGATATTTGAAGGTCCATTAATTTTGATGGACAAATTGAGAAAGTTCTTCAATAATAAGGACATATTTAGGACCAAATTTAAACAAAGAGCAAATATATTCTATTTTTCTGAGGGGAAAATCTAAGCCAACCCACTAATGATAAGGGTACATTTAAGACCAAATTCGAATGGAGGAAAAAAATATTCTATTTTTCATAATTGAGGTGCATTTGGTTTTACCCTTTTTCTTATTTTGATGGATAATTTCTCTTAAAATATATATATATATATATATATATATAACCTGCTACATGAATGTAGTAGGTTAGCATTGTACCCACTTTTTGATTCACTAAAAGTTCTTACTATTTTATTTCACTCAAATTTCCCCATTTCTTCTCATTCCTAGATAGAACCCCTGCTCAATCAACTTTTCCCTGCCTCCATCTATGTTGCCTCTCTTCTATTTTTTCTCTCATTATGAAGTTTCTAATCTTTTTGTGACACCCTAGCTTAGGAGGAAAGTCCCACATCAACAAAACACAAGTGAGATGATGGGTATATAAGTAACAAGGCCTTAGACCCTACTGACGCGTTTTAAAGTCATGAAGGTCTAGGCCCAAAGTGGACAATATCACTAGTGGGCTAGAGTGTTGCAAATGGTATCAGATCCACTCTTGTGTCAACCTTGTCGATGCTGGATCAGAGTTCAACTGAGTTTAGGCAAATCTCGAGTAGGGGTGACAAACCTCAGTGCTGAGTCTAGAAAAATCACATGCGGTGGGAAAAACCTCAGCGAGGACGATGAGTCCATAAGAAGGGGTGTATGTGACACCCTAGCTTAGGAGAAAAGTTCCATATCAGCAAAATATAGGAAAGATGCTAGGTATATATATAAGTAACAAGGTCTTAGACCCTAGTGATGTTTTAAAGTCGTGAGAGCCTAGGCCCAAAGTGAAAATATCACTAGTGGGCTGAGCGGTTACACTTTTAAGCATGTAAATCACCAGCGATCAGAATCACAACAAAATCTAATCAATTTCATTGTTATACTTGAAAATATAAACCCAGTAATTAAAATCTTAAGCCAAATCTGACCAATGAGTTATAATCAAAAAGTGTAAACCCGGCAATCAAAAGTGTAAATCAAATCTGATCAATTTCATTGTCATAATAAAAAAATATAAATACAACAATCAAAAGCTTAACTAAATTTAACTTGTTTCCTCGGAAATATAAACACACCAATCAAAAGTTAAACTAACGAGATCTTAGTTGATTTATGTTCTTTTTAAGCTAAATTTAAAAGTGGGTTCTATTTGAGTTATTCTTTGGAAGGTGAAATAACAACAATTTAGTTGATTTAGGTAACTCATTCACAATCTTCTTGATTAATGGAGGTCCATCTACAAAGTAATGCACCAAAGATTGAGATATAATGACTGTTAAGCAAATAAAATGCGATTTCAAAAAATAAAAAAAATTGGAAGCTTTTTGCAGGGGAGATGAAAAAGAGAAATCAACATAGAGATTAGAGAGAGACGACAAATAGAGAAATGAGTAAGGAGTGAGTTTCATTTTTTGGCAAAAAGACCAAAATGCCTTTCTCATTCATGTGAGCTTAAAATTAAATTAGGGGCATTTTAGTGAATTAAAAAGTGGGTACAATGCTAATCTACTACACGAATTAGGTTAGCATTGTACCCACTTTTTTATTCACTAAAATGTCCTTACTATAATACTATTTGATGCCAACACATTAAATGCAGGGACATTTTTATCTTTCACTCAAATATTCCCCTTTCTTCTCATTCCTAGTTAGAACTAAGGCTGGCCAGTGGGCCGGGACGACCCGACCCCGGCCCGACCCCGCCCCGGTCCCGACCCGACCCCGCCCCGGTCCCGACCCGACCCCGCTCTAAAAAAAAAAAAAAAATTAACGGGGGCGGGACTCGAACTCGGGACGGGACGATGTCTCGTCCCGCCAGACCCGAGCCCGCCCCAAGCCCGCCGGACCCGAGCCCGCCCCGAGCCCGTCCCGACCCCGAGCCCGACCCCGCCCTTTGTTCCCCCTTTGCAAAAATAACCGTTGCACCAACGGCCATTTTAGATTATGGCCGTTGGCCAACGACCATTTTAGGCCCCCCCCCCCCCCCCCCAACCCCCCCTACCCCTTAATATTTATTTTTAACCCATAAGTTATTATATTTACACTTTAACCCAATTTTTCAACTATAAATAACTCATTTTCTCTTCATCTTTCTCACAAATCTTCCTACAATCTCTCTAATTTCTCAATATATCTCTCTACATTGTTTGCTAAATATTCAATTTTATTAATTCATTTGGGAATTGGGAGTGAAGTTGGCAACTATCTTGAGGATCTTCCATCGAGCAAAGTTTCAATTTTCAACCTCTCGATTACACGTCGACGTTACGTCGGCGTTTGGTACATTCGTTCCTTCATTAAATTATTATTGTCTGTTTATTTTATTTAGCGCACTTAATTTTATTGTCTTTAATTATTTATTATCATAATTAAAATGGAAGGATTAAAAGGTATGTTTAAGGGTAAGGGTAAGGGTGCTTCTTCTAGTAGAGGCAACCAGGGCAAGGGTACTTCTTCTAGTCATCTTATTCCTACACAGGATGATTTTGTTGATACTCAACATTTTCCTACAATACCATTAGATTTAGACGAGGAGTTATTTTCTGGAACTCAAGAAGACTTTAATTTAGACGATGATCTAGACGATACACCCACTAATATTGATGACAACACGCCCACTAGTGCACCTTCAACTGAAATACCTCCTATTCCCCCTAGTATGAGACGAGGTCCAAAGAAAACGACCATTAAAATCATATGCATGGACATTTTTTGATAGGGACGTAGAGAATCAAGTAGCCATATGTAAAATTTGTAAAAATGTTTTAAAATTTAAAACTGGAAAAGGTCACGGTGGGACGGGGGGTTTAATTAGACACGTAGTAAGTGCTCATCCAAATAGGTATGCCCAATACCAGGCTTCAAAACCGGGTGCGCAAACGGCCGCTCCATCGGGACAAGGTTCACATACCGATACATCGTCCCGGACCAAGTACGGGTCAAATTAACCCTATGACGGGGGGAATTGTAGGCTCTAAATACAACAAACATAGAGATAGGGAAGCAATATCAAAATTAGTTGTCTTGTGGAGGGTTTGCCTTTTTCATTTCCTTCATCTCCCGGTTTTATTCATTACATTAGAGATATATATAATCCTGCTTTTAACGGTTTTCCTAGGTCAACTCGTTAAGAGAGATGTATTTAAATTTGCGCATGAATATCAACAATATTTACGTTTTTCATTATATCATTTTAATGGCAAAGTATCTATCACGTCGATATAGGTCGTAGTACTAACGGCCATGATTATTTAACTTGTAACTTGTCATTGGATAGATTATAAATGGTCTATGCAAAAACGTATTTTAGCGTATAGATATATAGATGATAGGCACACTTTGGTACTTTTATTGCGAAAAATATTTATCAAGTGTGCGATTATTACGGAATTACCGATAAAATTATGACTATTACATTAGATAACGCTTCTAATAACAATTACGCAATTACAATGTTAAAAAATAGTTTAGCTCCGTCTTTTCCGGACCATTTTCATATAAAATGCGCGTGCCATATATATAACTTAATTGTAAAGGATGGTCTATCACTTTTTGAAGACATTCTTAGTAAAATACAATTTGCTATAAACTTTATTTTTAAAAGTAATAAAGTACAACGTAGAAAAGAATATAAAAAAATTTGTCATGATTGTGGACTACCTTTTAGAAGAATTCCACAAGAAGTATCCACTAGGTGGAATTCTTTATACGAGCAACTCCTTGTTGCTTATGACTATAAATTACCTATAACTTTATTTTTTAACTCTCATAATAAAAAGCCAAATGATATGATTTTAGATAGTGATTGGGAAAAAATTTCCGAACTTATTGTATTTTTAGAGAAATTTTTTCAAGCAACAAAAGAATTTTCCGGTATATATTATCCTACTATTTCAACTATGTTATTTTATATAACTCTAATATTTTTATTACTTAGTGAATATATGGAAAAACCAACTTATAAGGCAGCTATTAAAAAAATGTTTGTCAAAATAAAAAAATATTTTATTCCTATTCCTTCTATTTATATTATTGGTTCGTATTAAATCCTACTATTAAAATAGACGGTACTAAATCACTAATTGAAACTATTTACGATTGTATAGAAGTACTACCACCTCCAAGTCCCAAAAATCTAAATCACCCACCACCTATTGAACAAACTAAAGAAGAAGTGTTGAATAGCGTAGAACACCACCGCAAAAATATATATAGATTTTATCAACAAGAAAATGCTAGTAACGTACGGCTACCATACCATCTTCTTCATCTTCAACACAACCTCACAAAAGACATGCTTTCTTACGCGGCTAGTATTGAAAGCCTCGTAAATAGAATGTGCGGCCGTACCTCTACTAACCAAATTAGCGAGTTGGATATTTTTGTTTTGCGGGGTTCGTACCGTATCAAGAAGTTATCAATGAAGATGGACAAGAAGACTTGTTTGAAATACGGAGGGGGAATGAGAAGACCTTTCCGACACTTTCATTGATGGCTCGAGATGTTTTGAACATTCAAGCGTCATCAACTGCGTCGGAAAGCGCTTTTTCTGAGCGAGATATCAAATAGGAGACCACGAGACACTCATTGGCGGAGACGACTTGGAAATTGCGGTATTATTCGAGAGATTGGATACGAGCGGAGCGGAAAGGTGCGGTCAACCGGAGATCAACGAAGAAGATGATGAAAACTACAACGAAATCTTAACCGAAGGTAGTGGAAGCGACGTGGATCAATTTGACCAACAAATACCTATTCCAACCGAAGAACCACATGAAATCATCAAGCAATTAGAACAGATTTTTTTGAAAATGTAATTTTTTTAATTGCAATTTTATTATGTAATTTGCAACTTTTGGACAACACCATAAAGTTGCAATTTAGATTTTAGACAATTGTATTTGTATTACAAAAAAATCATATGTCTATTAAATAATATAAGAGGCACAAAAAAATTTCCTTGGGATGTTTTTATTACACTATCTTGTTTTATTTATTGAGTTTTTTTTATACATATGTTATTTAAAAAAAAAAAAAAAAAGAAAACCCGACCCCGCCCCGCCCCGACCCGAGCCCGACCCGAGCCCGCCCGCCCCCGATACTGACGGGATCGGGATCGGACGGACCGGAGCGAGTCCCGCCCGGACCCGACCCCGCTAGGCCCGCTAGTCCCGATCCCGACCCCCGGATCGTCCCGCCCCGACCCCGACCCCCCGCCAGACCCGGCCCGCCAGACCCGAGCCCGGCCCACTGGCCACCCATAGTTAGAACCCCTGATCAATCAACTTTCCGTTGCCTCCACCTGTGTTGTCTCTTTCCTAACTTTTCTCTCATTATGAAGTTTCTAATCTTTTTAAGCATGTCAATCACCAGCAATCTAATCAATTTCATCGTTATACTTGAAAATATAAACCCAGTAATTAAAAGCTTAAGCCAAATCTGACCAATGAGTTATAATCAAAAAGTGTAAATCCAACAATCAAAAGTGTAAATCAAATCTGATCAATTTCATTGTCATAATAAAAAAAATATAAATACAACAATCAAAAGCTTAACTAAATTTAACTTGTTTCCTCTGAAATATAAACACACCAATCAAAAGCTAAACTAACGAGATCTTAGTTGATTTATGTTCTTTTTAAGCTAAATTTAAAAGTGGGTTCTATTTGAGTTATTCTTTGGAAGGTGAAATAACAACAATTTAGTTGATTTAGGTAACTCATTCACAATCTTCTTGATTAATGGAGATCCATTTACAAAGTAATGCACCAAAGATTGAAATATAATGACTGTTAAGCAAATAAAATGTGATTTCGAAAAAAAAAAAAAATTGGAAGCTTTTTGCAATGGAGATGAAAAAGGTTAGAGATTGGAGAAAGATACGTCAAATAGAGAAATGAGTAAGGAGTGAGTTTCATTTTTTGGCAAAAAGACCAAAATGCCTTTCTCATTCATGTGAGCTTAAAATTAAATTAGGGGCATTTTAGTGAATAAAAAAATGGGTACAATGCTAACCTACTACATCATGCAGTAGGTTAGCATTGTACGCACTTTTTTATTCACCAAAAAGTCCTCACTATAATACTATTTGATGCCAGCACATTAAATGTAGAGACTTTTTTATCTTTCACTCAAATTTTCCCTTTTCTTCTCATTCCTAGATCGAACCCTGATCAATCAAATTTTCGTTGCCTCCATCTATGTTGTCTCTTTCCTAACTTTTCTCTCATTATGAAGTTTCTAATCTTTTTAAGCATGTAAATCACCAGCGATCAGAATCACAACAAAATCTAATCAATTTCATCGTTATACTTGAAAATATAAACCCAGTAATTAAAAGCTTAAGCCAAATCTGACCAATGAGTTATAATCAAAAAGTGTAAATCCAGCAATCAAAAGTGTAAATCAAATCTGATCAATTTCATTGTCATAATAAAAAAAAATATAAATACAACAATCAAAAGCTTAACTAAATTTAACTTGTTTCCTCTGAAATATAAACACACCAATCAAAAGTTAAACTAACGAGATCTTAGTTGATTTATGTTCTTTTTAAGCTAAATTTAAAAGTGGGTTCTATTTGAGTTATTCTTTGGAAGGTGAAATAATAACAATTTAGTTGATTTAGGTAACTCATTCACAATCTTCTTGATTAATGGAGATCCATTTACAAAGTAATGCACCAAAGATTGATATATAATGACTCTTAAGCAAATAAAATGCGATTTCAAAAAAAAAAAAGAAATTGGAAGCTTTTTGCAGGGGAGATGAAAAAGAGAAATCAACATAGAGATTAGGGCTGGCAATGGATCGGAGGTGGATCGGGTGGAGCTCAATCCGCCTCCACCCACCAACGATCCATCCACCCCCCGACCCATCCATCACCCTATTTTTTTTAATCCACATCCAATCCACCCATCATCCACGGGTGAATCGGGTGGAGCGGGTGCTTCGCGGTTGTAAAATTCTGCAACCTAACACAATAAGCAGACTGTAAGAAATTGAAGGGCAATCCCTCTAAAAATCTCTTAGTCATAGCAGACATTATTGATAAAACTATTGATAGCGAAACTCGAAACGGTGAGAAATAGCAAATGAAAGCACGAAACTCTATTAATAAATAGCGAAAACTCGAAACAAAGTGAAACACTATTGATAAAACCACTTAAATTACATTTCACTTCTAATATCGGACATTATTTCGAGAAATAGCAAATTTGAAACTCGATAAAACCAAATTATAGCGATGAGCAGTCCAGATTATACACTTATTGAGAAATAGCGAAACTCGAAAACAGTGAAACACTATTGATAAAACCAAATTAAATTACATTTCACTTCTAATAGCGGACATTATTTCGAGAAATAGCAAATGAAACTACGATAAAACCAAATTATAAGCGATGGCGATGGCAATTTGAAACTCGATAAAACCAAATTAAAACCAAATGAAATTACGAAATAAAACCAAATTAAACTACGAAATAAAACCAGTTGAAACTACGATAAAACCGAAAACTCGAAACTATGATAAAACCAAATTTGAAATTCTGAAATAAACCAAATAAACTCGAAATAAAACCAAATTTTATGTTCCGTCTTCATATCACATCATTGAAGATCCATTCATTTTCTAAATCACATATACATGTCCTCTCCATCCTGTCGTTAATGAAATAAAAGCATAGAAAAAACAAAACATTATTAAAACAAACATTATCGTAGGAAATAAATGTGATTAGTTTACCGAGTTAACATCAATGAATTCACTTGTAGTTGTAGAGCTTCCATCACCTCCCACATCGGCATCATCCAAAATAGTTGCACATGTGTGTGCATTATCAAAAGAAGATTCTAAAAAAAATCCACCCGAACTCATAAATTATCATCATATCAATTTTAAAAAAAAGGTTCAAGTGAGTGTAAATAAAAAATATATATTACCTGAATACTCTCCAAGGATCCAATTTTGCATGCACATAAGTGCTTCCACTGTATCGGCATGAAGGCTCGAACGATGGGGACTAACCACCCTACCGCCCATACTAAAAGCACTCTCAGAAGCTACTCATTGATGCGGTATTGCTAATATATCTTTAGCAATTTTTCTCAAAGTTGGATACTTCAATCAGTCTTCCAAAAATTAAGGACATCAAACTCACTACTCTCTGGTAATGCATCCTCTTCAAGGTAGTGGTCTAACTCACATCGCACATTGCCTTTTCTTTTCTTAGTCTTTTTCATCAAAGTCCATTTATCAGAAGCATTGCAATCACTAGGTCGCTTCCCAAGAAGTACATTATGTCTACAAGTAGGAGACGCAACATCCTCTATTTCGGATTTCTCATGGTACTCATGCAACAAATCATACAACAAACTCTTTATCCTAGATACCTCAACATAAGCTTTATCACCAAATATTTCATTAAAATAAAACTCCACACATTCCAACTTATTTCTAGGGTCTAAAATTGCGCAACCGAACGGTATTCCATTGATATTAGACCAATACTTGTCAAATTTTTCAACCATTTTTTGAGTCATATCCTTAACAACCTGCTCATTACTATTTCTCCACAAGCGCAAAGCTAATTTAATCTCACATACTTGACGAAAGAACAAGTTGGCAGTGGGATATTTTCTCGCCGAGAGAACAATCGAGTCACTATGTGAAATCTTTTCAATTTATCACATATAATTTCAGCCAACTCCCAATCACGTTGAGTAGGAACCACAAATTTAAACTTCGGATTTTGAGTTTTCAAGTTAGCAAAAACATTCTTATATGGTAGAGCACTTTCAAGCATTAAAAAAGTCGAGTTCCATCTTGTTTTACAATCAAGAGACAACTTTCTAGAACAATCAACTTTCGAACATCTCGCCTTATCCTCAAACTTTTGAAGTCTTTTTTGTGTTGAACCCCAAAAAACAACACAATTACGTATCCTTTCTATTCCGATCCAATCACCTCCAAACCATCCTGGACAATCAAATTTAATATATGTGCACTACAACGCACATGCAAAAATTGACCAGAACACAAAAGACTATCCGAATCAAACTTTTCTTGTAATAGATCAACCATGGCATCATTTGTGGAACAATTATCAAGAACCACGAAGATATTTTCTCGGCTATATTGTATACATTCAACGTATCCACCGAACTTGAGCAAGCATATTGGCGGTGTGTGGACAAGGAACGTAAACAAACCTATTTTGAAAATAATATATCAATTTGGTGGAAAACAATATGCATAAAATTAAACAAGCATATATACATCCACTAATCAAGAATAATAAATAACAAGAAGCTTCAAATTTTAAGTACCTCAAAGTTTTGTTCCGCAAAATCCATTGATCATCAATGAAATGTGATGTGACGGCCATATAACCTTTCTTTTGGTATGAAGCGGTCCACATATCGGTTGTAATAGCTACTCTTCCCACATGACCATCAAACAACTTCTTAAGATTTGCTTTCTCAATCACAAACATCTTCATAATATCACTTTTTAAAGTGTTGCGACTTATTATCTTGAAGTTAGGATTCAAGCAATTAACAAATCTCTTAAACCCAATATGCTCTACAATTGACAATGGGTACTCATGGAGAACAACCATGTGAGCCAACTCTTTTCTTGCTTCTTCTTGACTAAAGACATGGTTTTCTAGACTTAAGCTTGAATCTTGTCTATGATTAACCGACAACAATTTTTGACGTATATCACCCTTAATGTGTTTTTAGTGCATCTACGATCAAGATGGTCTTTCAAATGAGAAGTCCCATTCTTACTATTGCCCGAAAATAATAACTTACAGTGCAAACATCTAGCTTTTTGTTCACCATTGATTACGGTCTTCTCGAAGTGATTCCACACTTCTGATTTAAGTCTCCTTGGTTGACGTAGAAGTGACGGTCCCATTTCTTCTTCTCCCTCTCCTTGTTGAGGTTGAGTAGTTAGCCGAGAAGGCATTGGGACTGAGATTTCAGGAGACAACGGAGAAGGGGATAATGAGACAGACTTGGAGCCAGCACTACTATCTCCCGTGTCCATCACTGTCATACATTAACATTACAAAAAATAATTAGAAAACCTCTTCTACAGACAACACAACCTGAATGTTGGTAATTTCTACAGGCAAATACAGAACAACACAATCGAATGTTGGTAATTTCGACGGACAAATACAGAACAACACAACCTGAATGTTGGTAATTTCTACAGAGAAATAACAGAAACTAATTGTCAAAAGGAATAAAAGATTTATCGCAGAGAAATAACAGTCGTAGCGTAGCGCCTTAGCCTTAACTACAGAGAAATAACAGTCTTACAGCCGTATGAATGTGCTGAAAATGCACAAAAACACCTCCAAAATGCACAAAAAGTAAAACACCTCCAAAATGCACAAAAAGAAAAACACCTCCAAAATGCACAAAAACACCTCCAACAACCAACATGCACAAAAACACCTCCAACATGCACAAAAAATAACTTAAAATCTTGAATTTTAGTACTATTACCTCAACAATATTGGGTGAAGAGTGAACTGTGAAGACGAGCGAGGATTTTACCTTGTGTGGTGGCGATTTGCCGCATTAAATGTTCAGGAGGACTTGTCATTTCTGGCTGAAGAACGGCTGATGAGAGGGCTGCTTGGCTGAAGACTGGCTGATGAGAGGGTTGTGTTCTTTCAGTTCAATGGCGGCTGGCTGAGGTGAAGAGATGAGGATTTTCTGGTTTAGGTCATCTTTAGGACTTAGGAGTTGTGTGTTTGTGATTTTGTGTTATTGTGTGTGTATAGTGAAGACTGAAGATGAAGAATGAAGATAGGGTTTTCTCTTTTCAGGTATAGTGAAGAATTAAGATGGATTTAAATTGGGCTTTGATATTTTGGGCTTTACAATAATTTAATTTAAGAGAGGGTGGGCCGCGGGTGGACTGGATCAGGATCACTGCCTCAAGCCCTCACTGGACTGCTGGACTATTAAAGTATAACGGGTGGGTGGGTGGGGTCGGGTGATGGGTTGGATGTATGTCCACCCGAATCCGACCCGATCCGTCACCCGATCCATCCGTCACCCGATTAAAATCCATGTTTTGTCGGGTTTTCATCCGTATAATCGAGTCGGGTGGATGGATATCCATTGGATTAGGGTGAAATTGCCAGCCCTAGAGATTAGAGAGAGACGACAAATAGAGAAATGAGTAAGGAGTGAGTTTCATTATTTTGGTAAAAAGACCAAAATGCTTTTCTCATTCATGTGGACTTAAATTAAATAAGGGACATTTAGTGAATTAAAAAGTGAGTACAATGCTAATCTACTACACGAAGTAGGTTAGCATTGTACCCACTTTTTTATTCACTCAAAAGTCCTTACTATTTGATGCCAACACATTAAATGTGGGGAGCTTTTTATCTTTCTGTAACATCTCGTACCTTCAACCTAAGCCTTGTCCATGATCCACGAGTGTAGGAAATCAAAACGGGTAGTTTAAGTTGAAAAACCAAGTTCAGTTCTGCAAATGGAATTTGACGGCAGATTTTATGGATCGTAAAATGTTTTACGGCCTGTCAAATGAATCATCAATTTCACTTTTGAAATTGACGGCCAGACTGTAAATTCTACGAACCTTCAAATTATTGACGGCCCGTCAATCTTCACAGTCTCCAAACTCCAGATTTCACAACTCTTTGAAAATTTTTAGAAAATAATTGTATGGTAAGATTATACGCACCGTCAAACTATCGACTGACAGTCAATCTGGACTGTCAAAATATTGACGCCCCAAACTCTGATCGTCGAACAATCGACGGACCGTCAAACTCCCCCGATAGCAAATAGTATAAATACAAAACTTGATTCAAAAAATCAGTTTTCACAATTTCCAAGCCATAGAACGAAGGTTCTCTCTTCCCAAAAAAATCAATTTTCACAATTCCCAACTCATACCTTAATTATATTTCATGTTATGTCTTGACGTCGTTACTGAATATGTTGTAACACCTCGTACCTTCAAACTAAGCCTTGTTCATGATCAACAAGTGTAGGAAACCAAAACGGGGAGTTTAATTTGAAAAACTAGGTTCAGTTCTGCAGATGGAATTTGACGGCAGATTATACGGCCATAAATATTTTACGGCCTGTCAAATGAACCGTCAATTTCACTTTTAAAATTTTCGGACAGACTGTAAATTATATGGATCGTGAAATGTTTTACGGTCCGTCAAACAAACCGTCAATTTTATTTTTGAAATGGACTGCCACATTGTAAATTCTATAGACCATCAAATTATTGACGACCCATTAATCTTCATCTTCTCCAAACTCTAGATTTCACAACTCTTTGGAAAATTTTAGAAAATAACAGTATGGTTCGATTATACGGACCGTCAAACTATCAACGGACTGTTAAAGTATTGACGGCCCAGACTCTGACTGTCGAACAATCGACGGACCGTTAAACGTCCCGTCAAACTCCCCCGACAACAAATAATATAAATACGAGACTTGATTAAAAAATCAGTTTTCACAATTCCCAAGACCTAAAACGAATGTTCTATCTTTCCAACCATCTCCTATACCCAAGTAAGTTCTTTCTATGCAATTCTAATCGATTACTATCAATTCCTAAGTGGAATTCACTATTTCTAACCTAGGGTTTTCAAGAAAACCCAACTCAAGGAATTAAAGTTCAAACTTTGGGTTCCTTCTTCCAAGTTTAGATTTTTAAGACAAGTTTTGGAGCTATTAAGATATGTAGAGTTTCTATCCACGTGTGGGAATATCCATGTTCTTCCCACACCACATTTATCCATGAAATCATGAATTTCTATACTTAAGGTTTTATTCCAAGTTCATGATAACCCTAAACTACATGTATCATGTTTACCCATGTTAGTATTATTAATTCATTGTTGTATTTTTGATATTCCATTATGGTTATTGGGAATCCGTCTGTAATCAATGAATACCCATAACCTTGAATTCCATGGATTTATAAATACAGGTGATGAAATAATATTCTCAATTTCCAAGAAATTACACATGTTTTCATATTTTACATAAGTTATATTAGATATTTAATTACACGTCAGATTACCATCATGGATCATGTTTTCAAGCTATGTTTATGAAATTCAAGGGCTTAAAAGCTACGTTTATGAAACTATATTTTTCAGCGTAGGATAAGGATCGCTCCGCCCATAGGAAGATACCTTCATGTTACCCCTTAATGGGATTACTAGATCCATCATATTCATGTACATGTCTCGTACTCCGGCAAAGTACGAGATGTCTTAGATGATCGAATAGAGATCAGACTCCACGTTCACGCGTGGTGGTTCATGTTAGTTTTGCTAATGCTCTCCCACAGATATAGAAATATACAATTTTCATATTTTTACTCATGTTATTATATTCATGTTCATGTTATAAATTTCCGTTCATGTTTTTATCATTCCATGTGCCTGCTTATTCATTCAGTTGCTTTACATATGGTACAATTCAAATGTACTAATGTGTCTTTGCATAGGGCATGCACTTCACGGTCCAGGTGCTGAGTTTTAGGAAAATGGATCTGCTCAGTGGGACTGCTTCAGTAACAGCTATTCCGGTGAGCCCCATTCCATTCGGGGTGCCAGTCTAGTTATTTTATAATTATATCTTATTAGCATAGGTATGTCAGGGCCTTGTCCTGGTAAACAGTTTTGCAGACTCATGTTTTAGAGGTTTCATACACTAGTCCAGTATCATGTCATGTTAGTCATGTCAGCAGTATTTTTAGACTTATTATGTTTTACTCAGACGATTCCGCAATTACATTTTCAAACTGTTATTTCAATACCATGTTTTAAATGTTTTAAATCATTTTTAGCATATTTTGATGCCCATGTTGACAAGAAAGTCATGTGGTTCGCTCAGTCACATACAACAAGGCATCAAGTGCCCTATCACTCCCCGGCCATAAGCTTGGTATCAGAGCACTAGGTTCAAGTGTCTTAGGGAGTCTATGAAATCGTATCCAGTAGGTTACTTTTATGTGTGTGAGGACCCCACACATATAAACAGTTGACCACCAAGAGATCTAGGATTGTTTCACTTCTTTCATACTCTAGATAGTGCAATTAGAGTTATACCTTTAGGATATTATTCTAATTCGTGTATAGTACGTATTTTAAAAAAATGTCTGCGAAGAGGAAATTAGCTACCAGCAAGAGGGCCGCTACTAATGCTTTGAGCGAGAAGGATGCTCAAGCTTAGGGAGCCAATTTGGGTACAACGCCCCCACCCAATACCACAAGGCCTGTGGAGATCCCAGTTCTTCTGATTCAGATGTTAGGGGAGCCATTCAGCTACTCATCTAGCCTATGTCTGTTCAAGATCAATGATAAGGAATGGGTCTAACCACGGAAACTAATGGGGAGTCATCCAGTTTCAGGATGCGTGAGTTTATTCGTATGGACCCTTCGGTATTCATAGGGTCAAGTAAGACTGAGGATCCTCGGAATGTCATTGATGGGCTTCAGAAAATCTTTTGTGTTATGCATGTTAATGAGGTAGAGGCAGCAGAGTTTGGAGCTTATTAGTTGCAGGATATTTCTAACCTCTGGTATGAGTCATGGGAGCAATCCCGCAGGGAAGATGCACCTCCAGCGACTTAGAATGAGTTTGCAGATGCCTTCATTGAGCACTTTCTGCCAATAGAGGTCAAAGAGGCAAAATATGTGGAATTTGAAAAGCTTAAGCAGAAGGGTAGGAGTGTGCATGAGTACTACATTCAGTTTGTCTTTTTGGCAAATTATGCTCTGTATATGGTTCCACGCGTGAGAGCCAGAGTTAGACGTTTCATGTATGGTCTTGATCCCCATTTGTACAATGCAACTAATCTAACAACTCAGAATAGAGAGATAACTATTACAAAGATGGTTGCTTTCATATAGGGTAATGAGAGTAGGTTGAAGGAAGAGGAAGCCTTTCAGAAAAAGAAGGATAGGAAGTTCAATAAGAGAGCCAAGTCTTTAGGCCACTTCAGTCATGGGGGAGGTGGAGGCAGACAATGCTTCAAGAATAGGTCATCTGTACTTGCTTCTTCTTCAGCCGGTGTCCCAGCCCCAAAGTTCAGGAATGATAATAGGAATCAAAACTTCAGAGCATTAGGCTCTCAGTCACAGGCTAGTGTAGGTCAAAGTTCTTTTAGTAATCCCATTTGTATTGTGTACGAAATGAGATAGCCATAGGAGTGTCACTTGGGTATGGATATCTATTTTGGGTATGGCCAGCGAGGTCATTTTCAACAAGACTGCCCATCAGTGAGGCAGGGTACATGAGGTAATGTGGCTCAGTCCGTAAATTTTACAATCCCTCGTAATTCATAGGCCCAATTAGGGAGTGGTCCAGCTAAGTCCGGTAATACAGGCAAAGGTCCAGACTGTTTGTATGCATTATCAGGTTATCAGGATATAGAGGCCCGTGTAGATGTGGTCACATGTATATTAACTATTTTTACTTTTGATGTTTATGCCCTTATGGATCTTGGATCCACTCTGTCATATGTAACCCCTTGTGTTGCTAAGAAATTTGGGATAGAACCAGAAAAGTTGCATGAACCCTTCAAAGTATCCACCCCAGTTGGTGAGTCAATTATAGTCATGCGAGTATATAGGGGTTGTCTAGTTAAAATCTATCACTACATTACCATAGCCGATTTAGTAGAGTTAGAAATAGTATACTTTGATGTAATCATGGGTATGGGTTGGTTGTCGTCATGTTATGCCACAGTGGGTTATAGAACCAAACTTGTAAAGTTCGAATTTTCGGGTGAGCCAATCATTAAGTGGAAGGGTTATTCAATAGCATCCATGGGTAGATTTATTTCCTATTTTAAGGCCAAAAAGATGATATCCAATGAGTATATTTACCATCTAGTTCGGGTTAGGGATGTAGATACCCAGACCCCAACTATTTAGTCAGTGCCAATTGTCAATGAGTTTCCAGAAGTCTTTCCTGAAGATCTTCCTGGAGTTCCTCTCGATAGGGAGATTGAATTCAAAATTGATCTACTTCCTGGCACCAAGCCGATATCTATTCCACCGTACAGAATGGCTCTAGCAGAGTTAAGAGAGATAAAGGTCCAGTTGAAAGATATCCTTGATAAGGGATTTATTAGACTAAGTGTCTCAACATAGGGTGCACCAATTCTATTTGTTCGAAAGAAAGATGGGTCTCTGCGTATGTGCATTGATTACCGGCAGTTGAACATGGTTACCATTAAGAAAAAATATCCTCTTCCCAGAATTAATGATTTATTTGATCAACTACAGGGTGCTAAGTGTTATTCCAAGATTGATCTCAGATTAGGGTACCATCATCTTAAGGTTAAAGAAGTTGATATTTCGAAAATCGCCTTCAGAACTCATTATGGTCACTTTGAATTTTGTGACATGTCTCTCAAATTGATGAATGCCCCAACTGCTTTTATGGATCTTATGAACAAGGTATTCAGGCCTTATCTTGATCTTTTCATCATTGTCTTCATTGATGATATCTTAATCTATTCCCGTAGTGAGGCTGATCATGCAGAACATCTCAAAATTGTATTGCGAACACTTCAGGAATGCGAGCTTTATGCGAAATTTTCCAAGTGTGAATTTTGACTAAAGTCAGTGGCATTCTTAGGCTATGTGATTTCAGGTGAGGGCATCTATGTTGACTTTCAGAAAATTAATGTTGTTAAGAATTTGCCCAGACCCACTTCTGCTTCAGATATTCGGAGTTTCTTGGGTCTGGCAGGATATTACAGATGATTCGTAGAGGGTTTTTCCTCCATTGCAGCTCCATTGACTAGATTAACTCAGAAGAAAGTCAAATTTCAGTAGCCATATGCCTATAAGCGTAGTTTTGAAGAATTGAAGATGAGACTGACTTCCGCTCCAGTGTTAACTTTGCCAGAAGGGACTGAGGGGTTCATTATATATTGTGATGCTTCAGGATTTGATCTTGGGTGTGTTTTAATGCAACATGGTAAGGTTATAGCTTATACATCTAGACAACTTAAACCTCATAAAAAGAATTATCCGACTCATGATCTAAAAATAGAAGCTGTGATTTTTGCACTCAAGACATGGCGTCATTATTTATATGGAGTTCACATTGATATTTTCACAAATCATAAAAGCCTTCAGTACATTTTCATGTAGCGGGAGTTGAATCTCAGGCAGAGGAGATGGCTCAAATTGATAAAGGATTATGATGTAGATGTTCTCTATCATTCAGGGAAAGCGAATGTGGTAGCCGATGCTCTTAGTCGATAATCCGTGGAAAGTTTAGCTCATGTTGAAGAAGGCAAGAAAATCATGACGAATGAGATTCATCGACTAGCCAATCTACGAGTTGACTCATGGACTCTGAAGATGGTTATGTTATTGTTCAGAATAAGTCTGAATCCTCCTTAGTGGCCGAGGTGAAGGAAAAACATTTTAGTGATCCCTACTTGTTGTAGCTAAAAGAGAGGATTCACAAGCAAAAGATTACGACTTTTGAACAAGGGAGAGATGATGGTACGTTGAGGTACGGAGGCAAATTATGTGTTCCAAATGTGGACGAACTCAGAGAGAGAATCATGGCAGAAGCGAATAATTCAAGGTATTCTATTCACCCAGGTTCTACTAAGATGTATCATGATGTTAAAGAAATTTATTGGTGGAACAATATGAAGAGGAATGTAGCAAACTTTGTAGCTAAGTGTCTGAATTGTCCGCAAGTGAAAGTCGACCACCAGAGGCCTGGTGGGTTGGCACATAATATTGATATTACTGTTTGAAAATGGGAGATGATAAATATGGATTTCATAACAGGTATACCTCGCTCAGCCCGAAGGTTAGGTGATAATGGACCAATTGACTAAATCAACTCACTTTTTGCTAGTCAAAACCATGGATTCAGCAGCTGATTATGCTAAGTTGTATATCCGAGAAATTGTCAAGCTTCATGGGACCCAGTGCCCATTATTTCAGATCGTGGTACTCAGTTCACAGCTCAATTTTGGAAGTCTTTCCAAAGAGGATTGGGTACCAAGGTAAATCTCAGCATAGTTTTTCATCCCTAGACAGATAGTCAGGCAGAACGTACTATTCAGACCCTTGAGGATATGTTGAGGGAATGTGTTCTCAATTTTAAAGGTAATAAGGATGATAATTTGCCTCTCATTGAGTATGCTTATAATAAAAATTATCATGCTAGCATCCAGATGGAACCATTTGAAGCTTTATATGGACGGAGGTGTAGGTCACCAATTGGTTGGTTCGAGTTGGTGAAGCAGAGTTGTTAGGGCCAGACTTGGTCCTTCAGGCTATGGAGAAAGTCAAAGTGATTCAGGAGCATTTTAAAATAGCTCAGAGTTGTCAAAAGTCCTATTCGGATGTGAGGCGTAGAGATTTGGAGTTCCAAGTTGATGATTGGTTATTTCTGAAAGTTTCACCCATGAAATGTGTCATGAGGTTTGAAAAGAAAGGGAAGCTCAGTCCCAGATATATCAGACCTTACAAGATTTTAAGGAGAGTTGGCCAAGCGGCTTATGAACTTGAATTACCACAAGACATAGTTGTTGTGCATCTAGTATTTCATGTGTCCATGTTGAGAAAGTGTGTGGGAGACCAGTCCTTGGTTGTTCCTACTTACTCCATTTCAGTTAAGGATGGTTTGACCTATGAGGTGATTTCCGTAGATATTTTGGATCGTCAAATTCGAAAGTTGAGAACTAAGAAAGTTGCCTCAGTGAAAGTATTATGGAGAAGTCAGAATGTTGAGGAGGCTACATATGAAGCCAAAGAAGACATGAAGTCCAGATATCTGCATTTATTTGAGAAGCAAGCAGAAAATAAATGAGGTAAATACCCTCAGTATTCATGTCATGTCTCTTACGTATCCATGTATCATGTTTCATGTTCATATATTCTGTACTCATGTCCCATGATTATGTTTTCATGTCACTCACTCTCATGTTCAATAGCATGTTTCTTCACGTTAATGTACTCATGCTATGTCCAATCTCATTCCTAACCATGACTCATCATTCGAGGATGAATGATCCCAATGAGGAGATATTGTAACACCTCGTACCTTCAAATTAAACCTTATTCATGATCCACGAGTGTAGGAAACCAAAATGGAGTGTTTACGTTGAAAAATCAGGTTCAGTTCTGCAGATGAAATTTGACGGCAGATTATACGAACTGTAAAATATTTTACGGCATGTCAAACAAACCGTCAATTTCACTTTTGAAATTGACGGCTAGACAGTAAATTCTACGAACCATCAAATTATTGGCGTCCCGTCAATCTTCACTGTCTCCAAACTCTAAATTTCACAACTCTCTGGAAATTTTTAGAAAATAATAGTACAGTCCGATTATGCGAACTGTCAAACTATCGACTGACAATCAATATGGACCGTCAAAATATTGATAGCCCAGACTCTGACCGTCGAACAATAGATGGAGCGTCAAACGTCCCGTCAAACTTCCCCGTTAGCAAACAATATAAATATGAGACTTAATTAAAAAAAACAGTTTTCACAATTCCCAAGCCTTAGAATGAAGGTTCTCTCTTTCCAACCATCTCCTACACCAAGGTAAGTCCTTTCCATAGATTTCCCATTCAATTCTAATCGATTACTATCAATTCCTAAGCGGAATTCACTATTTCTAACCTAGTGTTTTCAAGAACACCCAACTCAAGGAATTTAAGTTCAAGCTCTTGGGTTCCTTCTTCCAAGTTCAGATTTTTAAGACAAGTTTTAAAGCGATTAAGGTATGTAGATTTTCTATCTACGTGTGGAAACGTCATTGTTCTTCCCCACGCCACAGTTATCCATTAAACCATGAATTTCCATAACCTAGGGTTTTATTCAAGTTCATGATAATCCTTTTATACGTGTATAATTATATTTCATATTATGTCTTGACTTCGTTACTTACATTTATGGTATGATATTGTGATTGTTATGAACCCGTCCGTAACCCATGAACCCATGTCTTGATTTCCATGAGTTCTTAAATATAAGTTATGATCATTATCACTCAGTTTCATGAAGTCATATATGTTTCTCATGATTTATACAAGTTATATTATGTATTTCTTCACATGCTAAATTATAAATTTACAAGTTATGATTTCAAGTTATTTCATGTAATTCATGGGCTTCCAAGCCAACTATTTTCAAGTACATATTTTGGGAGTTGCACAAATTACGGAGAAGGCTCATACATGCTGAAACTACGTATGACAGCGTAAGATAAGGGTCGCTCCACCAGAGGACGATACCTTCTTATTACCCCTTGCGGGATTATTGGATCCATCATGTTCATGTTCATGTCTCGTACTCCGGTAAAGTACGAGATGGCTTAGTTGATCGGGCAGTGATCAGACTCCACGTTCACATGTGACGGTTTATGTCATAATGCTCTCCCACAGATATACAGATATACAGTTTTTAAATTTTTACTCATGTTAGTTTCAGTTCATGTTCCTATCATTTCATGTGCCTGCTCATTCTTTCAGTTGATTTACATACGGTACAATTCAAATGTACTAAAGTCCCTTTGCATGGGGCATGCACTTCACGGTACATGTATTGAGTTTTAGGGAGACAAATCTGCTTAGTAGAACTACTTCAGTATCAGCTATTCGGTGAGCCCCATCTCATTCGGGGTGCCAGTCTAGTTATTTTATGATTATATTTTATTAGCAGAGGTATTCCAGGGCCTTGTCCTGGTAAACAGTTTTGTAGACTCATGTTTTAGAGGTTTCATGGACTAGTTCAGTATCATGTCATGTCAGTCATGTCAGTCATGTCAGTAGTTTTTTAGACTTATTATGTTTTACTCAGATGATTCTGCTATTATATTTTCGGACTGCTATTTTAATACCATGTTTTAAATTATTTCTTAGCATGTTTTGATGTCCATGTTGACAAGCAAGTCATGTGGTTCACTCGGTCACATGCAGCAAGACACCGAGTGTTATGTTCCGCCTAGTCCATGGTTCGGAGCATGACACTTTCACTCAAATTTTCCCCTTTCTTCTCATTCATAGATAGAACCCTTGCTCAATCAACTTTTCGCTGCCTCCATCTATGTTGTCTCTCTCCTAATTTTTCTCTCATTATGAAGTTTCTAATCTTTTTAAGCATGTTAATCATCAGCAATAAAAAGCTCAATAAAATTTAATCAATTTCATCGTTATACTTAAAAAAGTAAACCCAGTAATTAAAAGCTTAAGCCAAATCTGACCAATGAGTTATAATCGAAAAGTGTAAACCCAACAATCAAAAGTGTAAACCAAATCTGATCAATTTCATTGTCATAATAAAAAAATGTAAATCCAACAATCAAAAGCTAAACTAAATTTAACTTGTTTCCATGTTATAATCTGAAATGTCAACACACCAATCAAAAGTTAAACTAACGAGATCGTAGTTAATTTATGTTCTTTTTAAGACAAATTTAAAAGTGGATTCTATTTAAGTTATTCTTTGGAAGGTGAAATAACAACAATTTAGTTGATTTAAGTAACCCATTTACAATCTCCCTGATTAATGGAGATCCATTTACAAATTAATGCATCAAAGATTCAGATATAATGATTGCTAAGCAAACAAAATGCGATTTAAAAAAAAATAAAGGAGAAGAAATTGAAAGCTTTTTGTAGGGGAGATGCAGAGAGAAAGAGAGACGATAAATAGAGAAATGAGGAAGGAGTGAGTTTCATTTTTTGGCAAAAAAAACCAAAAAGCCTTTCTCATTCATGTGAGCTTATATTAAATTAGGGGCATTTTAGTGAATTAAAAAGTGAGTACAATGCTAACTTACTACCTTCATGTAGTAGGTTAGCAAAACCTATATATACGAGTAAGGTATGCCAGTGTTGTGCACGTGCTCAACACAACGGCTATAACTTTAATCTTTTTAATGTTACAAGTACAAGATTATAGGTACTGTAAGACCTTTCTATGACAGCATCTGCATATAACAATACCTCTCTGTAACAATTAATTTTTTCGGAACCGGTTTTTCATGTCATATTTTATTTCTTTATAACAGTTTTTACCTATAACAACAACAATTATCTACATAACAATACACTTTTTGAAAAATAACCCCCCATATAACAATTATCTTCTTTTTTTGATAATATAATAATTAATCATCTTTATTAAAATAGAATATCTATGATTACCAATAATAAATGTAGAGATTTTGACCAAATAATTTGATACTTTAATACGCTACTTAAAAATGAATATATATTTTCATCATTAAAAGATTTTTCTTAATCATACAAAGTGTGATTAAGCTTAAGATTTGGCAATTAAAAATGACAAATCAAATTTTATGCCTATTTTTTTTACCTTAATGTGAATGTTGTTATAGATGTATAACAACCATTCACTATAGCAACAAAAATATTTTGAACGCAACAATGATGTTAAAGAGAGATTTGGCCGTACAACTCTCTTTATTTTATGTTGAAGGTAATTTCTAATATGAAAATAAAGAATGAGATGTCTACTTTTTTTCCTGGTCAAGCTATCTGTTAACACTCAAAAATAATTTAAGTGTTTAGCCGAATTCAGTGACAGCCGAACTGTTTCAGAGCCGAATTTACTCCTAGCCCTCGACTATAAAAACTTCATCGGCTACTTAGGCATCTTAGCCGAGTTGTTAGTTAGAGGTACGACTGGAACCCACTTAGATGCAGACGTCTCAACGACCAAGTCAAAAGGGTTTCCGAACCCCTATAAGCGGTAACAGCCAACAAAAGCTAAAAGAAAGGGCCATTATCCGAGCAAGAGGAGTAAAGAGTGAGAAAATCGGCACCACCTCCCCCATAGTTAGCCATTGAACTTAGTGTGTTACTTGATGGCTGACATGGAGGGGGCATATTGTACAATTTTTTCCTTTTTTTTTTTACTATAAATAGGAGCAATCTTTGTATATAACACACACAATCAATCAAACAACTCAAAGGGTCCCTATCGACGCCAGGAATAGGCCTGGGGGGGCAAGTACGGATGCCAACCAATCGGCAGCCGAGCATGCCTCGAATAGATGAAGAACCACTCCCTAAAACCAAACAGATGGTGGTCGAGTTTAACGTAAACGAGGGTGTTTCCTCCTTACGTATCATGGTGAGAATTGAGGACCAGACAAGTCCCCGGAGAATGATTAAACCAGCCGCCAACACAGAAGAAGGGAAGTGGTCTGTCAATCAGGCTCCCGAAAAGAAAGAGGCACCACCGAGAGTCGCATCAAGGACTCAGAAAAAAAGGATGCAACGTGCCAAGGCCTTGCATAAGATGCAACAGACATTGAATCTAATTTCCAACACCAAGGCAGCCGAAAATCAGGAGATTTCTGAGTCTTCCATAGCCGAGGCTATCGAGCAGGCATTCGACTCAGTTGCTTCAGGGACAATGTCGCCTGAAGGAGAGACGTCGGGTCAATCAGAGTTAGATGAACAACCTACCGACAACCCGATGGAGGAACCCCGACAAGAGAACGTGGCCCCGGATAGATCTAACTGAGGCAATCCCACATATCGTGCAGAGGATTCAGTCAGAGAATTCTCAGTCGATCCCCATTTGTCTCCAGCAAAATGGAAGACATGAGCTCTTGGTCAGCCGAATTAAATGAAGGAGGGAACTCTATCCTCGATTTATTTAGCCATGACCTGGTTGATGAGATGTGGGTGGACATTGAAATGGTCAGCCTAATCCCATGTGAGTTCTGGGCCAGCCGCTCCGCGCTGGATAGCCTAGAAGGTGATGTTTGCGTAGAAGACACAGAATGGGTAACAATAGCTGATACCACAGCTAGGGATGCTTTGAGCACTGCATTTGGTGCACCTACGGAAGAGTTGGTTAAACACCTCAAGCCCCTCTATGTGACGGCTTACATCAACGGCAAAACCATTAGCACTGCATTTGGTGCAGCTAGGGATGCTTTGAGCACTCGATCAGTGGGAGATATAATAATGATAAGACAAGGAAAGCTTGACAAGTCATGGGATCATGTAACACCGTGGATGGATCTAAACGTACGAAACATCGGTTCCACAACATATGCAGTCATACCTTCCAGGAAATATGTAAACAGAAGTAGCTTATATGAAAGTTCTGTGGCGAAATAAGAATGTGAAAGAGATGACGTTGGAGGCGGAAGAGGAAATGATGCACAAATATCCACACTTGTTCCAGACCAATGCCGAGGTTCCAAAAGGAGCATAAGGTGAGTTCTATCTCATAGTATTATAATTAATGCTTGGAGATCATGAGAGGTCTGATGTGGTGATGTCATGTATTCTTTAGAGGCTTGTAGACAGGTGTCCTGTGGTTAGTTATCATGTGTGGCCTTGTCGGCCTTAGTATGGGTATGTATGTATGAAAATTGAATTTCTGGTTAAGATTTTCTATAATTTTTTCGGCTTAGTCCGTATTCAATTGTGATTAGAAGTTGGTTGTTCGATTAGCGATACCCCGCGGGTGGGGTCCGAGTGCCCGTCGCGGCCCTACGATTTGGGTCGTGACATGTACTCAATTGTATTCATGTTTCTTACCTCTTAGTTTACTCATACCACCGTCCTAACGCTTTCTGGAGTAGTTGAAAAACCCATTACTGGAAATTAGAGTTTCGTTTCCAGTCCGAATCGCTTAAGTTAAGGAATCAATTTGTCTTCCGTTTTCATCAGCTGATAAAACGGTAGATCGCAAAATTCGGGGCGAGAACACTATCATACTGAGTAAAATTATTCAAAAGTTGTTTACAAAATGAAACATTAACTTTAACAATTGGAATATGTATTGGTAAGTTTTCAGTTAACAAATGGAATGGTGAGTTTCTTGTTATATTGAAACATTCAATTGAATTCGGTCCACACCAAGTGTTTAGCATATATAAAATTCTCGAAATTGAAAGGCATAGATGAACGTTGCAAATGAAAACCTATGTGAAATCACTTCGGTTGATTTTTGGAATAGAAATTGTCCCCTAACTTGTCGAAAATTACTACTCCTAAAACACATGCAGGCAGTTTCACAATAAAAGAATAAATCAGGGGCAAAAATGGAAAATGAAAAAGTAGTAAATGTGGTGACGTGAGGGGACAATAGCAAATGATATTCTAGTCCAGGTACTCAAAATAATAAACTACAGCCGGAGTAAGATACTTTTGAGGCCCAATCAGATTATTTCACTTTAATCAAAATGACCAAGTTGCCCTTGAAATTCCCAGCATACATGTTGACAGGCTGGTGTCTGCTTAACACAGATAAAAAAAAAAATGAAATTGATGGATAGTTTCTTTTCATGAATTTTGGATTGGTTAAATAAAATAAGCTTTATTGTCTTATCATAAAAATATAAATCTCGAGTAGGTGATTTTTAATTTTTTTAGCTAATGTTGTAAAAACAATATATTTGTAGATGTTCTTTCTTTTGGAACAATTTTTATGATTGTGGATTGTAAATTTCACTTTTACTTGTCCACTATACTAAAAATATACCACTCGGCCATGTCGCCAAAATGCTATAAATACAAAATAGATGAAAACTTTCCCGGATTACTGAACTGCTTTATTGTCTTATCATAAAAATATAAATCTCGAGTAGGTGATTTTTAATTTTTTTAGCTAATGTTGTAAAAACAATATATTTGTAGATGTTCTTTCTTTTGGAACAATTTTTATGATTGTGGATTGTAAATTTCACTTTTACTTGTCCACTATACTAAAAATATATTTTCACTTTTATTTGTCAGTTTTAGCATATCAAGAGAAGACAATTTCTTTTTTTCTGTTTTACCGATAATATTAATTACTTATTTCAAATCATTTTTCAAATCCATTAAAGTTATACACCAATCAATATGAGTATCATGGTAAATTATGCACTTCATTTATTATTTTCCTAAGGGGTGTGCAAAGTCAATCTTAAATCCAGATAGAGCCTAATGATTTCCTTAAATAAAGATTTATCTAATCTTATATTAATAAAATGTAAATGTCAACTTATATTTACATAATATCTTCAATATTATAGGATACCATTTCCTTAATCTAAATTAAGTTCTACGGTTAATAATTAAATTTAACATATTTTGTAAAAAATTGCTATGGAATAAATTGACTATGGCTAGTTGGCTACAAATAGGATTAAGTGGTAATAGCTTCACGTACTCAGAGGTCTCTGACATCACTCTATTACTTTTTGGAATAGAAATTGTCTACTAATTTTAAAATATTTATCAAAATACTTTAAGTAACAATGTAATAAAAAACTAAAGCAGGAGCAAAAACGAAACATGAAAAGTATTAAACATGGTGATCATAGAAGCAAAGGATAATTTTGTCAACTCACTCAAAATTTTATAGAGCAATACAGTGATTATTATTTTAAGCAAATCATATTACTCTAATCAGCGAAATGACCGAACTGCCTCCATCAACAAGCAGGCATGTTGACGGGGAGCTGTGTGCTGTTCGCACTTATTAAAAAAGATTTATCTAATCTTATATTAATAAAATGTAAATGTCAACTTACATTTCCACAAATATCTTTTTCCTTAATCCAAGTGAAGTTCTACGATTAATAATTAAATTTAGCATATTTCGTAAAGATTTGCTATGGAATTATAGGTGGGCAGTGGGACGGGCTGGGACGAGTCGGGTTGGGACCGGCGGGGCGGGGCGGGACGGGGAAGGGGCGGGATCGGGACAGGCGGGATTCGCCGCCGTCCCGTCCCGTTTCCGGTCCCGTCGGAATCGGGTCAGGGCGGGATCGGGCTGGGGCGGATTTTTTTTTTTGCACTTAATTTAAAAAATAACATATATATATAAAAAACTCAATAATTAAACAAGATAGTGTAATAAAAACATCTCAATGTTGTTTTTGTGCCTCTTATATTATTTAATAGACATATAATTTTTTTTGTAATACAAATACAATTGTCAAAATTGCAACTTTGTGGTGTTGTTCAAAAGTTGCAAATTACATAGTAAAATTGCAATTAAAATAATTACATTTTGAAAAAAAACTGTTCTAGTTTCTTGATAATTTTCTGTAGTTCCTCGGTTGGAATTGGTATTTGTTGATCAAATTGCTCCACGTCGCTTCCACCACCTTCGGATAAGATGTCGTTGTAGTTTTCGTCTTCTTCTTCATTGGTCTCCGGTTGACCGACCTTCTCCGCTCCGCTCGTATCCAATCTTTGAATAATACTGCAATCTCCAAGCTGTCTCCGGCTAATGAGTGTTTGTGTTCTCCTATTTGATATCTGCCGGCAGAAAAAGCGCTTTCAGACGTCGTTGATGACACTTGAATGTTCAAAACATCTCAGGCCATCATTGAAAGTGTCGGAAATGTCTTCTCATTCCTCCTCTAGTATTTCAGCAAGTCTTCACGTTCTTCTTCATTGAGAACTGCTTGGTACGGTACGGAACCCTGCAAAACAAAAATATCAAACTCGTTAATTTGGTTAGTAGCGGTACGACCGCACATTCTATTTCTGAGGCTTTCAATACTAGCCGTAGAAACAGCATGTCTTTTGTGAGGTTGTGTTGAAGAAGAAGAAGATGGTATGAAAGCCGGTAGGTTGCTATCACTTTCTTGTTGGTAAAACCTATATACTTTTTTGCATTCGTCTTTTACGCTAGACAACACTTCTTCTTTAGTTTGTTCAATAGGTGGTGGATGATTTGGATTTTTGGGACTTGGAGGTGGTAGTACTGCTATACAATCATAAATAGTTTCAATAAGTGATTTAGTACCGTCTATTTTAATAGTCGGATTTAATACATCACCAATAATATAAATAGTGGGAATAGGAATAAAATATTTTTTTATTTTGATAAACATTTTTTAATAGCTGTCTTATAAGCTGGTTTATCCATATATAATCATTAAGTAGTAAAAATATTAGAGCTATACAAAAACAACATAGTTGAAATAGTAGGATAATATATACCGGAAAATTCTTTTGTTGCTTGAAAAAATTTCTCTAGAAATACAATAAGTTCGGAAATTTTTCCCCAATCGCTATCTACAACCATATCAGCTGGATTTTGATTATGAGAGTTAAAAAATAAAGTTATAGGTTTTCTATAGTCATAAGCAACAAGTAGTTGCTCGTATAAAGAATTTCACCTAGTGGGCACTTCTTCTGAAATTTTTCTATAAGGTAGTTGGCAATCGTGACAAGTTTTTTTATATTCTTTTTTTCGTTGTATTTTATTATTTTTAAAAATAAAGTTTATAGCAAATTGTATCTTACTAAGAATATCTTCAAAAAGTGATAGACCATCCTTTACAACTAAGTTATATATATGGCACACACATTTTATATGAAAATGATATGGAAAAGATGGAGTTAAACTACTTTTTAAAATTGTAATAACATAATTGTTAGAAGAAGCGTTATCTAATGTAATAGTCATAATTTTATCAGTTATTCCGTAATAATCGCACACTTGATAAATATTTTCTGCAATAAAAGTCCAGTGTGCCTATCATCTATATATCTCTACGCTAAGATACGTTTTTGCAAAGATCATTTATAATCTATCCAATGACAGGTTACCGTTAAATAATTATGGTAGTTAGTACTATGACCTATATTAGAAGTGAAAGTCACTTTGCCATTAAAATGATATAAATGAATAACGTAAATATTGTTGATATTCATGTGCAAATTTAAATACATTTCTCTTAACAGTTGATCTAGAAACACCGTTAAAAGCAGAATTATACATTTCTCTAATGTAATGAATAAAACCAGGAGATGAAAGAAATGAAAAAGGCAAACCCTCCACAACAACTAATTTTGCTATTGCTTCCCTATCTCTATGTTTATTGTAATTAGGGCCTACAATTCCCCCGTTGTGGGGTTAATTTGACCATGTACTTGATCCGGGACAATATGTGAACCTTGTCCCGATGGAGCGGGTGTTTGTGCACCTGGTTTTGAAGCCTCGTATTGGGCATACCTAGCTGGATGAGCCCTTGCTACGTGTCTCATTAAACCCCCGTCCCACCATGACCTTTTCCAGTTTTAAATTTTAAAACATCTTTACAAATTTTACATCTAGCTACTTGATTCTCTACGTCCCTATCAAAAAATGTTCATGCATCTAATTTTAATGGTCGTTTTGCTGGACCTCGTCTCATACTAGGGGGGAATAAGAGGCATTTCAGTTGAAGGTGCACTAGTGAGTGTGTTGTCATCTACATTAATGAGTGTATCATCTAGATCATCGTCTAAATTAAAGTTTTCTTGAGTTCCAGAAAATAGCTCCTCGTCTAAATCTAATGGTATTGTAGGAAAATGTTCAGTATCAACAAAATCATCATGTGTAGGAATAGGATTCTGTCTAGAAATAGGATGACTAGAAGAAGTATCCTTGCCCTTGTTTCCCCTACTAAAAGAAGTCTGACCCCTACCCGTAAGCATACGTTTAAATCCTTTAATTATAAAATTAAATTATACTAATAAATAATTAAAGTAAATGAAATTAAGTGCGCTAAATAAAATAAACAGACAATAATAATTTAATGAAAGAACGAATGTACAAAACGCCGACGTAATGTCGACGTGTAATCGAGAGGTTGAAAATTGAAACTTTGATCGATGGAAGATCCTCAAGCTAGTTGTCAACTTCACTCCCAAATGAATAAATAAAATTCAATATTTAGTAGACAATGTAGACTTGTAGAGAGATAGATTGAGAGATTTAGAGAGATTGTAGGAAGATTTGTGAGAAAGATGAAGAGAAAATGAGGTATTTATAGTTGGAAAATTGGGTTAAAGTGTAAATATAATAACTTATGGGTTAAAAATAAATATTAAGGGGGTAGGGGGTTGGGAGAGGCCAAAAATGGCCGTTGCACAACGGCAAAAATGTAAAATGATCGTTGGTGCAACGATTATTTGTGCAAAGGGGTTTCGGGCGGGATCGGGGGCGGGTCCGGACGGGGGCGAGACCGGGACCGGGTCAAGCCTGGCGGGATTGGGACGGACCGGGACGGGTAGGGACGAACCATGTCCCATCCCGATTCGAGTCCTAATATCGCAATTTTTTTTAAAAAAAGTCAAGATCGGGGCGATATCGGTGCGGGACCAAGCCGACTCACTGGCCAGCCTTATATGGAATAAATTGACTCTGGCTACAAATAGGATTAAGTGGTAATAGCTTCACGTACTTAGAGGTCTCTGACATCACTCTATTGCTTTTTTGGAATAGGAATTGTGTACTAATTTTAAAATATTTACTAAAACGTTTACCTTTAAGTATCAATGTAATAAAAGAGTAAAGCAGGGGCAAAAACGAAACATGAAAAGTATTAAGTATGTTGATCACAGAAGCACTTTTGTCAACTCACTCAAAATTTTATACAGCAGTTACCGTGATTATTCCTAAGTTTTCATTTATACGACATGTTTTTTATTTTTAATCAATAAAAAAATGATATATTTTTTATTTGATATTAATTTAATTTTAAATTGTATCTTTTACTTTTAATGATATGATCTATAACACAAAAAAATCTTTGAACTTATTTTATATCATAAGATTCAAAAATCTTTTTTTATTTTTTAAATTTATATCGAGTCAAATTATCGTATAAATTGGGACGAAAAAAGTATTTCTGTAAACCAATTATATTACTCTATTTTCGGTGAGAAGCAGACATGTTAACGGGGAGCTGTGTACTGTTCGCACTTATTAGATAGTAAAAAAAATAATATCTATATGTTAAATGGAGAAATGTCACCAATTGCTTATTTCCAAATTTTACCAAAACAAAATCAGTAGTACTAGTTCAGTGGAGTAGTAGCAAAACCACCTCCATCTTCTGACTTTCTCAATTCATTCTTCATTTAAAATCTGCAAGTTATTTATCTCCACCATTAGAATCTCAGTACAGTTTGTCGACGGTCCACCTCTCCTCTATTCTCCTGGCTCTGTCTACAATTCAGAAGAAAAGGTATTTACCTTTATCTTACAGATCCATTCTCCAATCTTCAATTTAGTAATTCACAACCCTTCGATCTCTGCTTCACATCTCTACACAATCCACTGCTTATAATTAATCTCCTGTTGATATTTTTGTTTGTTACTTTGCCCTAGCTTTTTCGAATGATAGCACTGTTGATACGTCTGTAGTCCTTTGTTATAGTAGTATATATTTATACTATTAAGTCTACACCTTTTGTTCCAAAGGAATAGTGAGCACCTGCTACCGGATTTAAAATTGTGTATCCGTCTCTACTAATCAGCTTGGCATTTTGATATTTCTTTGTTTATGAAATGAGATGTGATCTGATGATCAACAGTCAAGTGATTATCAGTACTTGTGGTCATCGGATATTTCTTGTTATTCAGGTTGAATATGAGTGCGGAAAACAACAAAATTGACATGGAGGAGGGAACCTTGGAGGTTGGAATGGGTGTGTCTATACAAATTTGTTCTTCACGTGCCGCCTTCTGTTTCACGTGTTCCACTTTTAATATGCACATGCGATAGTTTTTTCCTGGAAATGGTGTTAGCACTTTGCCCTCTTTTTTTTCCCTCAAGGGATCAACGAAGTCTAGGAAGAGTGAATTGATGTCTCAATTGAGTAGCTGTTAGCCTTTGTTAGGTAATTACTAAATAACTCTTAAGACTCTTGAGAATGTTGTTGTTTGGTTTTTATCTGCTGCACAATGGATAGTTCAGCAATTGAAGCAAACTATAAACATATCGAGTAATTTGATGTACCTTCTGTCTATACATTACAAGGATGATTTTCTTAGTTTGAGGTTTTAAGGATTTAATATATCCATATTCAGAAAATTGGTGATCTAGTGGAACATAAAACTTAAGTCCACATCTTTTCTGGCTTTTTTGGTAGTTTCTACTCAAAGTCTAAGCTCAAAAATTAATAAACTTGTCATTTATCAACGAAAAAAATACTGACTTCCAATATTATGTACAATTGCAGAATATAGAACTGTCTCGGGTGTTGCTGGACCACTTGTTATCCTTGACAAAGTCAAGGTAATCCTTGTACAATCTGGTATGCATTTTTATTATTTTCTTACATTTGATGTTGTTTATTCTTGCTTGTTTCTATTAGTTCTTTGGAATAATGTGCGCATGTGTAATCTCTTCTCAGGGACCCAAGTATCAGGAGATTGTTAACATTCGTTTGGGAGATGGAACAACTCGACGTGGACAAGTTCTGGAAGTTGATGGGGAAAAAGCTGTTGTACAGGTTGGTTAGCCTCTGGAATCAGTTGTTGCTTGATATAATTTTTTTAAAACTGGTAACTATCTTGTATTTCATATGAGCAAAACAGTACATAGGTTGTACTGAAACCATATTTACAAAAGTACTCCAAGACTACTGTTTTATACCTATATTGAATCTAAAACATCAATAATGGTAACCTAAGTTGCGTGGATTCTTCACTTTCAATGCGGCACCCGTGTCGGATTCTCCGAAAATACACTATTTTGGAGAATCCGACATGCACCCGTTGACATTTTTGAAGAATCCGAGCAACATAGATGGTAACAGCATATGAGTAAACCTGGTTACACCAAAAACAAAACAATAAAATACAATTCAGCTTGACTTTCTGCACTCCATTCTCTAGGATCTCAAAACATCTAGAATTTCTCTCCTTCCATATAATTGTTTAGAATTTTCAAGTATGTACTATCTACTTTGACTAGAATTTTCAAGTCTGTACTAGGCGATCCTAACTAAATGATCTACGTATTGTCTATCTATCCTAAATTCATAACTACAAAAGTTCCAATATATGTAAAATATTTTATTATAAATATACATATACGTTCATACAATACATATAATAGGAAATGGAAAAGAGTTTGAGTTTAGGCTGGTGGGCTGACCTAAGCCCATCAGTTAACTATTTTCACTCATAGTTGAGCCTTCATGCTCAACCATGGTACTGGACTCAATCAAAATATGCTTAGTTGGGCCTCAGCCCAACTAGTTGAAGGAGGAAGTGACAGGCCGAATGGGGTCATCGCAGTGTACCTCGACAGTGGAGAGAGGAGGGGAAAAAGGAGAAATTCGATTAGCAAGCAGCCGAACCCGTCATATGCAAAATAAAATTAAGCAATGTACTAGCAGCCTATAACAATTTGAAACTTTAATGCAAGACCTATCTGCCGGCCCAAGCCAACAACAATGAGTAATGAAGGTTGGAAGAGGCAAACAGTGGGCTCGGTATGCATGAGTTTTAAATCAAGATGTGCAAAATAAACTCAAACAATCCACCTAGACAGAATTAGACATGCTAAAGTATCCATAAGATCAAATAGGGTCATGCTATCACTAGCAAATTTAGTCAAGATACAGGACTGATAGCAGGTCAATAAAACCAAACTAAGGACCTTTCTCAAGCTATTTTTAAACACAGCTATACTTAGGACATCATAAAATCACAGGGTTAAGAGAGGAAAACAGAGAATCTTGGAAGCAAACATGCTTTGCACTTAATTACAACAAGACTAGGAAGGATTTCTAATTCAAACTAAGGACCTGGTCATGATTTTTTACTTAGACAGAGGCAAACAACCACACTAACCTCTGTACCTGGCCTTCTAGGTTAAATAATCATTATTCAACTTGACACCTAGTTTGGGCAGATGCACTTTAAGACACTTAGCACAATATTTTAACAAGTAGACAAAAATATCATTTTATCTTAACATGGGAGGTAACCCTAATGGGAGGCAACCCTAATATAGGTTAATCACAGATGGACATCAAATCTTATCATTTAACATGTAGCTTCAGATTTCAGATCCTATTCTAAATAAATGTTCAACTAGGTGGTCTGGACTTAACAAATTCAGCATGATAAAATAGCAAGAGAGGTTGACATTCACATGACATATAAGCATAGTTGCACATACTTTTAATTCTTAAAACTCATCTAACTTAGATTGAGGTGTATACAGAACATTCTACAGAACCATGACATGGTTATATGATACTATGGCCAACACATGTGAACCAAGATTTGAAACACAACACATACAAGCAGAACAGAGTCATAACAGACATGCAAGATTATTCAGTTAAAATCATCAACTAGAAATCCTAAAATAGACATGTATAACCCATACATGCTTCAATATGTGACTCATGATTCAGAATAAGCACAGGTACTCAAGGCTATGGAAAGATAAGGAAACCAACATGCAGAATTGAAAATTTTATGTGTCAAGGCTAGACTAGTCTAGAAGACTATTTTAAATCATATTTGTGTCCCAGATTAGCAGAGATAACTCAGAGTGCCATGAAATGAGATAAACAATCATCAATACATGTAATATCCCTGTATTAGACTTAAACCAGCCTAACAGATACATATTCCATAGAAGGTAAATTAGGACAACTTCATTAACATATAATAGTCATCTTGAATTCAAATTAAGCCTAACATGACCTGAAAATAACATGGGATTACTAAGATAAGCCTGAATAGACCTTCTAGGTTCATCCTCTTTACAACCAGCCTAACCTTAAATCAAATTTTAATCATATGCTACTAAAACAGACCTCAGTCATCATACAAGTTACATATAGGTCTTAGAAGTTCAAGTATAGCCTAGAGAATCCTTCAACTAAGTGTAAATACTAACTAAAACCTAAATAGGTTCACTATATATCCCCTAAAATTACAAGCAAAAAGATGTACTACACCATTATTCTACCTACACATGTTTTAAAAAGTCCCAAACTAATATTTGGAGCCTTATATTAGCCACACAGACCTTTAAAGTCCTTAGAGGATCTCAAACAGTAGCCTGCTAGTCACGATCCCTTTTTCATTTATACAAAATGTTTTGAACTAACACACTTTAGTCCATTTCTTAGGCTCGAATTAATATTAGATGATTTGTCATGCATAATCAGTTAACAAGTCATCTAAACATGATTCCTAAGCACTAATACACATTCTTAGATAAATATCATAGCTTAAAACAGGCCATATACATCAACAATAGCTTCAAAGTAACTATTATAATCTGAATAACCTATATGCAGTTAAGATAAGCTTTTAATTAACACATTTACACAAAACAATCAACACATGAGACAAGGGGGGTATTTATAGGATTGTCGATTTAAATTTGATTAAGCATAATTAGTCAATTTAAATTCGATTAAGGCTCTCAATCAATGTGAATGTTGTTGGGATACAATTGTTGTAGGGAACGGGAAGGAAGTAACTATTACAATAGTAGAAAGGATAAACAAACTATTACAATAGAACTGGAAATCAAAACCTTACAAACTGCTTGTCTGATTTGCTGAGTCGAGTGATGGCACTCTGTCTTTAAGACAAGATTGCCCCGTATATCTCCTTTTACGGTGTTGAGCAATAGTCTCCCAAGATACAACAACAACTTTAACAAGTGAGCAAAGGAAACTCAAGTGTTACTCTTGAAGAACTTTGAGTATAGTAACTTTGCTAGAGAGGAAGAATATGAACTCTGAAAATTCTGGAGTATTTTCTAAGTGTTGAGTTGTGTTCTTCAATTGAGCCAAAGGCCTCAATTTATAGTGTAAGTAGAAGACCCCTCAACTAGCCAACTAATGGCCTTTAATATCCATGTAATTGTACTTGATTGAGGGGTTACATTCAGCCAAATAATGGTTGAATTCATGTGCCAAGTAATGGAGAATCAATGCTCCAAAACCAACCCAAGTGTTAGATTTTTCCAACTTCCCGTCGCAGCATTCTGCCTCCGAAGCGTCGCGGCGCTGCCTGGGAGGCGCCCCGGATCTACGGTGCCGCGGCTCCGACGGTGTGGCGCCGCGACCCTTCACGGCTCCGCGGCGATTTCCGACTCGTTTCATTTTGCACTGTACACTTCTTCCTACATTTACCAACGTGGAATACTTTGTCATTTGTCCAATAACCGTCCATAATTCTATGTCTCAAACGTATTACATACGTACCAATATTTCTTTCACTAATGAAATTTGCGATACTTGGCACTACGTGTGCACGTGTGTGAAAACGACGTTTCCGACGTGCGGGCCCAATTGTTCGAGTTATAAATTAATGGGATATACTTATTTCCACATTTAGTAAATTTCCAACAATCCCTTCTTGAAAGAGATTTTGGCGCACACACATGGTGTCTTTTCTAGCAATCTTTCAGCGGACCGATGTTGCATCTGGATAGGTAGCATATGCTTTGAACCTTCCATAGTTGAATACCATCGGAATTACTTATTGCGCGGTGAATGTGATGTCTTGAACCGTCAATATTTAGTGTAAGCCAAGTCAACGGTACTAACACAACAACTTCCTCTACTCAGTTCTTCGTAATGTTTTATCCATTGTGGTCGTGGACACTTCTTGGTTTCTTAAGTGCGTTCATTTGAGGCGCATGTCCTCGCACTTAAATAGATGGTCTTCTACAAGGTGGATGCTATACCCCACTTTACAAGTATTAGGAACCATTAAAAATTTCCCCAAACCTAACCTCAACCGGTGAAGATCATTAAAGGTTTTGGAAACTTAACCTTCACCCACACTGCAGATAACACTTATAGTTTATCGCGAGAACGACTTTGGATTTGGTGTTTCTTTACAGAAATCACTATCCGAAGTGCTCATGCTTCCACCGAAGCGATCAACTGAACCTTTACAACTTAGTTTTCCCATTGAACCTAATTCCTGGGATCTCCAGTCGGTAAGGTTGGGTTACCACTATATTGGTCCTTATACCTTGGGTTTTAAGCCCATTTCCCTAGACAGGCAGAACATCTGATCTTTGGGTAAGCCTTTGTCAGCGGGTCTGCTATGTTATCCTTTGACTTTATGTAATCAATGGATATTATACCTGTGGTGATCAGCTGCCTAACGGTCTTATGCCTCCGTCTAATATGACGAGACTTTCCATTGTACATCGCATTTTGTGCCATTTCTAGAGCCGACTGGCGGTCGTAGTGGATCATTACAGAAGGTACGGGTTTGTTCCAGCATGGAACATCCTCTAAAAAGTCGTGAAGCCACTCAGCTTCTTCTCCTGCTTTGTCTAGAGCGATAAACTCCGATTCCATCGTGGATCGGGCGATGTAAGTTTGCTTAAAGGATTTCCAAGACACATCCCCACCACCAATTGTAAATACATACCCACTGGTGGACTTGGTGTTCTCTATGTCAGATATCTAGTTTGCATCACTGTACCCCTCTAGTACAGTTGGATACCTCGAATAGTGCAACCCATAAGTTAGCGTGTATTTTAGGTATTGTAGTACCCGATTCAATGCCTTCCAGTGATCATCACTCGGATTACGGGTAAACATAGCCAACTTGTTGACTGCATAAGCAATATCAGGTCGGGTGCAGTTTGTTATGTACATCAAACTAACAATCACCTGTGCATATTGCTCCTGGCATATGGGTGCACCATGATTTTTATCAAGATTTTGATTTCTATCCATTGGTGACTTTATAGGCGAACTGTCATACATCTCGAACTTTCTCAAAACATCCTCGATGTAGTGAGACTAAGATAAGACCAGTCCGTCAGACGTCTTAGAGATTTTTATCCCTAAGTACCCATATTCTTCATGTCAAAACATTGTTTCAAAATGTTCTTAGTCTCTAGAATTATGCTAGGACTACTCCATGTGATTAACATGTCATCTACATACAGGCATATCGTAACAAATGAGTCAGAGTTACCTTTCATGTAGTCACATTTGCCACACTCATTAATGGCGAAACCCTTCGATAATAGAGTACTATCAAATTTTTTGTGCCATTGCTTCAGGGCTTGTTTCACCCCGTACAGAGATTTGACAAGCCGACATACTTTCTTCTCTTGCCTTTGAACAACATACCCCTCGGGTTGGTCTATATAAATTTCTTCTTTCAAATCACCATTTAGGAAGGCTGTCTTGACATCCATTTGATGTATCTCAAGGTCACGCAACGCTGCGATCGCAATGAATACTCGTATGGACGTCATCCTAGATACTGGGAGTACGTGTCAAAGTAGTCAAGGCCTTCCTTTTGCCAATAGCCCTTGACTAAAAACCTGGCCTTGTACTTATCTATAGACCCATCTGCTTTATACTTCCATTTGAGTATCTACTTACAACCCAACATTTTATTTCCCGGAGGAAGATCAACTAACTCCCAAGTATGGTTATGCAGAATAGAGCGTATTTCACTCTAAATAGATTCTTTCCAGTGCGATGCCTCTGGAGTTGATAATGCTTCAGCAATTGTCCTTGGTTTATCATCAACCATATAAGCTACAAAGTCAGGACTGAAAGATTTATCCTTCCTGGCCCTTTTACTTCGCATTGGTTCCATCTCTGGAGTTTCCAAGTTCTGAGAATCTGGAACACTAGATTCCGGATATTCAGCCACTTCGAGATCCACTAGATCTGAACTATCTGGATCTGGGCCGTCAACGACTCCCGATTCCTGAGAGCTTTGTTCATAACTTTGTTTGCGAGAGGTTGTCTTTTTCCTTTCTAGGAAAGGTATCTTCAAAGAATTGAGCATTCCTTGATTCTATGATTGTACCCCCGTGGATATCTGGAATATCTGACTTATGCACTACGAAGCAATAAGCACTACTGTTATTTGCATATCCGATGAATATGCAATCTATAGTCTTAGGCCCAATCTTGACCTGCTTTGGCTTGGGTACTTCGACCTTTGCCAGACAACCCCACACCTTTAAATATTTATAGGTGGGTTTCTTTCCATTCCATGATTCATATGAAGTTTTGTCCTTACCCTTATGTGGGACTTTGTTAAGAATCGTATTAGCGGTAAGGACAGCTTCTCCCCACATATTTTGGTGAAGACCGAAATTGATGACCAAGACATTCATCATTTCCTTTAATGTGCAATTCTTACGTTCTGCCACACTGTTCGATTGAGGTGAGTATGGATCCACCGTTTGATGAACAATGCCTGATTGGGCATAATATTCCTCAAATGGCGCTACATATTCTCTCCCTCTATCGCTACGAATGGATTTAATCCGCATGCTTAGTTGGTTCTCAACTTCTGCTTTGTAACGTCAGAACGCTTCAAAGGCTTCATCCTTACTTTTCAACAAGTAAAGGTAACAATACCTTGTGCTATCATTAATGAATGTCACAAAGTACTTGTTCCCCCTAGTTTGTGCAAACTGCAAATCACATATATCTGTGTGAATAAGTTCTAGAGAAGCGGTATTCCTTTTGACGGATCGAAAAAGAAGCTTTGTGAGTTTTGCCTCTATGCACACCTCACACTTATGTTGAGGGTTTACGTCGATAGACGATAACAACTCCAACTTTACCAACCTTTGGATGGACTTGTAGTTGACATGTCCTAATCTATGATGCCATAAATTAGAAGACTCAAGCAAGTAAGAAGAAGAGGCTTCAATATTATTGCTTGTGCATAATACAGACATGGTGTTCACTTTGAAGAGGCCTTCACAGACTAATCCTTTTCCCACAAACGTTCCATTCTTAGTGACTACAAATTTATTGGACTCAAACACTAGCCTAAAACCAGCATTAACCAATAAAGGACCTGAAATTAAATTTCTTCTAATTCAGGAACATGCATAACTTCCTTCAGAGTGAGCTCCTTTCCAGAAGTCATCTTCAGGACTACATTTCCTACCCTCAAGACGTCAGAGAAAGCGTTGTTGCCCATGAACAGCTTCTTGTTTGTAACCGGTGTATAAGTGGAGAAGGCATCTCTGTTGGAACAAATGTGTCTTGTAGCACATGTGTCCATCCACCATTGTATAGGATTCTCAACCAGGTTTGCTTCTAGCACCACCGCTGAGAACTCCTCAATCATGTCATCCAGAAACTGGTCTTTGACGATGTTAACCTGAGCCTTGCCCTTCTCTTGTTGCTCAGTCTTGAGCTTGCGGTAATCCTTGATCATATGACCAGGTTTCCCACAGTGGTGACAGTTTCCTTTGAACTTCTCCGCTGCTTGGGTCTTGCCGTCTTTCTGGAACTTGCGCTTCTTGCTTAGGTTCCCTTTGGCCTCAACCTGATTTGCCTTTGCCTCAGCGGGTTGTTTACCCCTAGGCAAGGCCTTCTTATTATCTTGCTGAATTTGGAGTTTGATAATAAGTTCTTCAAAGGTCATCTCCTTTGTCTTGAGCTTTAAGTAGCTCATAAACTCATTCCACGAAGGAGGTAACTTTTCTATCAATAATGCAACCAAAAACTGCTCGTTTGGCTTCATACCTTCCAAATACAAGTGATGTAGAATCATTTGGAATTCTTGGACTTGGGACATCACTGTCTTACTATCCACCATTTGAAATTTCAGAAATTTCCCAACGATGAATTTCTTAGTACCTGCATCTTGTGCGTTGTACTTCTTTTGCAGCTTCTCCCACAACTCTTTGGCAGTGCCAACGGTGCAATACACCGTGTAGAGAGGGTCTGACAAATAGTTCAATATGTAATTCTTACATATGAAATCACTATGACTCCATGAATCAAGAACCATCTTCATGCCATTAATGACATGGATACCTAGGCCCCCTTCACCCGTTTTAGAAGGCGAAGGGTCAATTTCATCTCCAGCTTGTGGAGGATCTTCTGTTAAGAAACGTGCCATTCCCATAACAGTTAGATAGAATAACATCTTTTGTTGCCATCTCTTGAAGTTTGACCCTATGAACTTTTCAGGGCGTTCATAGTGAGATCTAGTAGGTGGAGGAACGACAACATTCCCTTGACCGGCAGTAAAGGCGTTAGATGAGACTTGAGCAATCGAAAAGGCATTAGGAGTGCCTTGAGCAGCGGGGAAGGCAGAGGGATTGCCTTGAGCAGCAGCAGCAGAATCAGAAGCAGTTTGATTTATGCCAGTCATCTTTCTAACTTGCTTACAACAAATCTTGTCTTAAAATTATTGGGATACAATTGTTGTAGGGAACGGGAAGTAAGTAACTATTACAATAGTAGAAAGGATAAACAAACTATTACAATAGAAATGGAAATCAAAACCTTACAAACTGCTTGTGTGATTTGCTGAGTCGAGTGATGGCACTCTGTCTTTAAGATTAGACTGCCCCTTATATCTCCTTTTATGGTGTTGAGCAATAGTCTCCCAAGATACAATAACAACTTTAACAAGTGAGCAATAGAAACTCAAGTGTTACTCTTGAAGAACTTTGAGTATAGTAACTTTGCTAGAGAGGAAGAATATGAACTCTGAAATTTCTGGAGTATTTTCTAAGTGTTGAGTAGTGTTCTTTAATTGAGCCAAATGCCTCAATTTATAGTGTAAGTAGAATACCCCTCAACTAACCAACTAATGGCCTTCAATAGCCATGTAATTGCACTTGATTGAGGGGTTACATTCAGCCAAATAATGGTTGAATTCATGTGCCAAGTAATGGAGAATCAATGCTCCAAAACCAGCCCAAACGTCAGATTTTTCCAACTTCCCGTCGCAGCATTCTGCCTCCGAAGCGCCGCGGCTCCAGTGACTGGCGAGCCAATTTGGCCGCAGCGCTGCCTGGGAGGCGCCGCGGCTTTACGGCTCCGCGACGATTTCCGACTCGTTTCATTTTACACTTTGTATACTTCTTCCTACATTTACCAACGTGGAATACTTTGTTATTTGTCTAATAATCGTCCATAATTCTATGTCTCAAACGTATTACATACGTACCAATATCTCTTTCACTAATGAAATTTGCGATACTTGGCACTACGTGTGCACGTGTGTGGAAACGATATTTCTGACATACGGGCCCAATTGTTTGAGTCCAACAAATGCCACCAATCAAGTTTCAGACCGTTCAATTGAAGAACAAGGGTGTATTCATAGGATTGTTGAAACCCAAGCATATCCCAAATGGGTTGATGTGGGATAAAAAATAAATGGGGGGAAAAGTCCCTCCAAAGTTCTCAACCAATTGAATTTCGTGATTTGAATTCACACGAGACAAGAAACAATTAAAGATTTGCAGAAAAGCAATGGAAAAGAAAAGGGTAGCCTCACCTTGGGGTTGGGGGTGGTGGTACGGTGGCATGAGAGGTGAGAGAGGAGAACATTTAATGATATTTCTTCTCTCAGCCACACCAAGTCACAACAAAAGGACCCGTACTCTGCCATTGCCATTTTGGGCATGAAGATGAATATGACTTCTAGGTAGGGATGTCCAACGGGATGGGGTGGGACCGGCCGGGATGGGTCCCGACGGGATGGGGCGGGGCGGGCCGGGACCCGGCGGGACGGGAGGAGGGTTGGGACTCGTGTTCCGGGGGGCCTGGTGGGACGGTGGGAGGTCCTGTCTCATCCCACATCCAGCCGGTAGAGGGACCGGGATTTGAGGGGACGGGTCGGGATCGGGATTTGACCCTTTTTTTATCACTTAATTTTAAAAAGTAATATATTCAAATACTTCAATAATTGAACAAGATAGTGTAATAAAAATATGCAAGACTGTTTTTGTGCCTCTTATATTATTTAATAGAAATATGATTTTTTGGTAATATAATTTCAAAATTGCAACTTTGTGGTGTTGTTCAAGAGTTGCAAATCACATAGTAAAATTGCAATTAAAAAAATTACATATTTAACCATACCTTTTTCTAATTTCCTCACAATGTCTTGAGGATCTTCGGTTGGAATTGGAATTTGTTGGTCAAATTGTTCGACGTCACTTCCTGTTCCATCAGATAAGATTTTGTTGTAGTTGTTGTGTTCTTCTTCATTGATCTCCGGTTGACCGCACCTTCTACGCTCCGCTCGAATCCAATCTCTAAAAAGAACTGCAATCTCCAATGCGTCTCCTGCCAATGAATGTCTGTGCTATCCTATTTGAAATCTTCCAGTAGAAAAAGCGCTTTCAGACGCTGTTGATGACGCTTGAATGTTCAAAACATCTCGGGTCATCTTTACTAGTGTCGGAAATGTATTCTCATTCTGCCTCCAGTATTTCAGCAAGTCTTCACGTCCTTCATCATTGACAATTAATTCGTACGGTACAACACCTTGCAAAACATAAACATCAAATTCGCCAACTTGTGAAGAAGTTGAACCACTAAACATTTTATTTCTAAGGCTTTGAATACTAGCAGCAGAAATCACATGTTTTTATAAGGTTGCAACGAAGTAGTAGATGATGGTACAGATGCTGGTTGATTATTTGCACTTTGTTGTTGGTAATACATATATACTTGTTTACAACCGTCTATTTTAATAGTCGGATTTAATACTACATCAATAATATAAATAGTGGGAATAGAAAAAAAATATTTTTAAATTTTGTAAACATTTTTTCAATAAATGCCTTATAAGTTGGTTTTTGCATATATTCATTAAGGAACAAAAATACTAGAGCCATATAATTTTTTTTTTGAAATAGTAGGATAATAAATACCGGAAAATTCTTTAGTAACTTGAAAAAATTTCTCTAGAAATTCATTAAGTTCTAATTTTTTTTTTCCAATCATTATCTACAAGCATATCCCTTGAATTTTTATATGTGCATTAAATAATAAAGTTATAGGTTGTCTATAATCGTAAACAACAAGTAGTTGCTCATACAGAGAAATCCACCTAGTCGAAACTTCTTCTGGAATATTTCTATAAGGTAATCCACAATCATGACAATATTTTTATATTCTTTGCATCTTTGTATTTTATTACCTTTAAAAATAAATTGATAGCAAATTGTATTTTTTCAAGAATGCTTTTAAAAAGTTTTAGGCCATTATAACTAAGTTATAAATATGACACGCACATCTTATATGAAAATGATCAGGAAAACATGGAGTTAATCTAACTTTTAAAAGTCTTATAGCATGATCATTAGAAGAAGAATTATCTAATGTAATAGTCATAATTTTATCATTTATTCCATAATAATCACAAATTTTATTAATATTTTATGCAATAAAACTACCAGTGTGCCTATCATCAATATATTTATATGATAAAATACGTTTTTGCATAGACCAATTTTGATCTATTCAATGACATGTTAACATTAAATAATCATTACCGTTAGTACTACGGCCTATGTCAGAAGTGATAGCCACTTTGCCATTAAAATGATACAATGCATAACGTAAATATTGTTGATATTCACTTGCAAATTTAAAAACATAAATTCTAACAATTGATCTAGGAAAACCATTAAAAGCAGGATTATATATTTCTCAGTAATGAATAAAATCAGCAAAGGAAGGAAATGAAAAAGGCAAACCCTCCACCGCAACTAATTTTGTCATATTTTCCCTATCTTTGTTTTATCATATTTAGGACCAAAAATTTCCCCCGTCGTCGGGTTAATTTGACCCTGTACTAGGTCGGGGACACTATGTGAACCTTGTCCCGACTTAGATGGTATTGACACACCCGCTTTTTTAGCCTGGTATTGATTCCACCTAGCTGTGTGCTCGCCTTGTACATGCCTCAATAAACCTCCCGTCCCACCTTGACCTTTTCCGATTTTAAATTTATAAACATTTTTATAAATTTTACATCTTGCTAGTTGATTCTCTTGGTCCCTATAAAAAATGCCATGCATCTGATTTAGATTTTCATTGTGTGGGGCCTCGACTCATACTATGGGGAATAAGAGACATTCCAGTTTCAGTTTCAGGCTGAGACTCAGTCTGAGCCTGAGGTTGAGGTGCACTAGTGGGTGTGCCATCTAGTGGTTCATCTAAATTAAAGTCTGATTTATCTACCTCATTATCTAATGGTATATCATTAAAAAAGCAGTTTCATATATATTAGCGAAATCAATGAAGTCATTGAGACTAGGAATAGGTTTACTAGACGAAGTACCACTGCCCTTATTACCCCTACTAGAAGAAGCCTTACCCTTAAACATACCTCTTAATCCTTCCATTTTAATTATGCAAATAAATTATTAAAGATAATGAAATTAAATGCGATAATTAAAATAAAGTAACAATAATAATTTAAAGAAGGAACGAAGGTACCAAACGCCGACGTAACGTCGAGGTTGAAAATTGAAACTTTGCTCGATGGATGATCCTCAAGCTAGTTGCCAACTTCACTCCCAATTTTTTAAAACTTTGATATAATATTTAATAGTAGGAAAATTTGTAGAGAGATAAATTGATAGATTAGATTAGAGAGATGGTAGGAAGATTTGTGAGAAAAATGAAGAGGAAATTATAGTTGAGAAATAGGGTTAAAGTGTAAATATATTAATTTAGGGGTTAAAAATAAATATTAAGGGGGTAGGGGGTTTATGGGGTGGGGGGAGGAGGCGGGGGGAAAATGGTCGTTATAGTCATTGCACAACGATCAAAATCAAAATTTGGTCATTATTGTAACGATTATTTTTGCAAAGGGGGAGGGGGCGGGTCGGGATCGGGACGGGGCAGGATGGGGTCGGGATTGGGACGGGCGGGACGATCTCATGCCCCGTTCCGAGTTCGAACCCCGACGTCGATAATTTTTTTTAGGGGTATCGGGCTGGGCCGGGCAGGTAGCGGGATGGGCCGGGTCGGGATCGGGCTGACCTGACCCACTGAATAGGCCTACCCCCATGGTTTTCTTGGAGCCAAAATCGTGAAAAGAGAGTGAAGGAGGGCTTTGCCCTCTTTTATGATAGGCTAAACAGATCTAGGGTGGGTTTTGGGCATTTTGGCCTTGGGCTTGGCTGAATGAACAATTAAAAGGGGAAGCCTAATGCGTTTTAAACAACCTTATCAATTATGGTCATATTTTTCAAATGCGGTCACATTTTAAATTAAAAAATGGCCGGATAATTTCATAAATAACCTAATTAAATTTAAAGCTATTTTAAAGCCCAAATTTGATACTAATTAGGATTTAGAAAATTTAAATCATGCAAAGGTCCTTTGATTTAAACTTGATTTGAAATTGAAATGTAATTCTGTTATTATATTTAATTACATAATTTTCCGACTGACGGAGTAGAACATTAATTTCTCGAGAATTTTAAGTCGAAATTTTTTGTATCTGTTAAAATTCTAAAATCATAATTAGCGATCAAATATTGCAAAAATAGGCTATGATTTACAATAAATATACTAAGTGATATTCTGTCAAATGAAATGACAAATTACTTCCGAAGTAATTTTGTAAAATCATATTTTTCCTGTAAAAAGTATATTTCACTTCGTCTATGACTTGGAAATCTTGAATAATTAACTAGAATTATGAGAGGATAAAAATTAAGTGTCAACAACATCTACATAGCTTTCAACAACAAGTGGAACACCAACTACAACTGTGTGGATCATGAGACCAAACTAATACTTGTCAATGGTGGTGTAATTTTTAAAGAATTCACTCAACATATATTTGAGACACATACACATGACATTCAATAGAAAGAGGCAAACATATGGTTTGACACTAGTGAAAAAACATCCAAAGAAACGACAAGAAGCTTAACACTTGCATGTATCTGCGCAACAACAACAACATCTTCAGAATTACCCGTTTTATTGTAGACTTTAATACAACTGATGCGGAGCAATGCACATTCCAAACAAATATAACAAGTTTGAGCAAAGGATGGAAGGGAAAATTATAGAAGACATTGACACACAAAGAAAACTCTGCGTTACTAATGAAGAAAACATGGATATAATTAACATGGATGCATAAATCACTTTCCAGACTCCCAAAGATGACGCTTCACTGCATATTGACTTTCTTAATCCAACCCGAATAGATGTGGAACAACTCAGTATTGAACAGAGCTTTGGGATACCACATTACGAGAATCCAACAACTGATACTTCAGTAAAGAATGAAATACTAACTCCAAACCCAATACTTGAATCACCATAAAAATAGCCACTCACACAAGTAGAAACCAATGAGCAACCCACTTTCTAGCATGCAATAATACAAAACTTAATGGAGATTGTAATCGTGACTCCAACCCCGATAGTTGAAGAAACACAAATAGAGCCATCTAATGTTAGAAAGATAGTAAAGAGGAAGAGGATACAAATTAAGACAATTTTTTTGACACCTAGTGCATCAATGGATCAAGTACAAGTCGAAATTATTTTCAAAGAAAAATGATGTCAAGAATTGCATAAATAATGTCACAATTACCCATCATCAATAGTACAAGGTAGAGAAGTCATGCACGATAAGGTATTATATTAAATGTCTTGACTCAAACTGCATTTGGCATTTCCACAGTTCAAAGGTGAAAGACTCAAAACTTTTCAAAGTGGTTAAGTTTGAAAAGAGACATAGTTATTCCATTGATTTCATTATCTCTGACATGAGGAATGCAATATCAAAAGTCATATTCCAGACCTAGTATGCCATACACTACAATAGATAACCCCCAAATTATGATTGAAGAAATGAAAAACAGATAGGGTTGCACATTAGTTACCACAAAACATGATGTTTCCTCCAACACACTTACTATGTGATAATAGGGAACCCAAATAATAACTACAAACTGCTACCACAATATCATCACATGATAAGTTAGAGAAATCGTGGCACAATAGTAAATATGAGATGGGACAATGACTAAAAATTTAAGTATGCTTTTTTTGCTTATGGAGCATCAATTGAGGGCTAGAAACACTGCAGACCAATAATGATGATGGACTCAACGTTCTTGAAATCGAAATACCATGGTGTCCTCATGAAAGCAGTAGGAAAGGATGGCAATAATAACATATTCCCTATGGCATTTGGAATTGTAGACTCTGAGAACAACGAATTGTACAACAAGTTCTTTAAGCATGTAAAGAATGTGTTTGACACGCAATAAGCACTATCAATTCTTTTTGACTGCCACTCTGTGTTACACCTTGTGCTTTCATGCTCGCATGTATCGTAAGTAAAGTAACATAAGTCTGATGAGGCTAAGATCCCATAAGTGGATGATCTTGAGTTTAAGAAAGTGCTAAGTAAGTTTTGGGGAAGTTTGAGACTAATTAGATTGAAAGAAATAATTTTCAATGAAGTTTGCCGAATGAAGTAGATATAATAGCCCGTACTTCTTGGATAAGGCTTGGAATGCATAATATGCTAATAAGGTCTTGTTATGAGTTATTTGGATCATACAATAGTTTTATGTTAAGCTTTGAGGTCAAGAAAGTTTTAAATCAAAAGTTGGCAAAAGTCACCGCAAGTTACACTCATTTGTTTGCTAAAATTTGGGTAAGATGTTTTTGTGGTTTTCTCTCAATGTACCGAGAGTTACAAGGTGATCCACTTATGAAATTGAATGTCTACGAGTCTATTTTCTAGTGCATTAAACCATTTCCAATACAACATTAGAGTAGAGATGTATTTGTATTTTTATCAGACTGCGTAGACTACCGGGAAGATGGTGGGGGTAGCTCACCGAGCGAGCTCCATTGAGAAACTATTGCTTGCTATGGGCTTAGTTCAGCAAGCCAGTGTGACCAAAGTGAGGCAGTGGACTTTAATTTAAGTCCCTAGCTTGACCAAATCATTATTTTACAATCCCTTCAATCCCTATGCAACTCTAAAAACTCTCCCAAAGTTCTCTAATGGTGTCTTAACCATCAAAGCCATGTTCAGAAGTAATCAAAATCAATATCTTACCGGCAAGTTCGTGGTGGTGGTCTACTACTTCTCCTCCCTCTTGTGTTGAGTTAGAGGCTTGGTTGCTTCAGATTAAGGTGTGAAAATGGTTGATTTGAGTTCTTGAGGTAAGTCTCATATTCTTCTCCATGTATATAAGTTCATATGAGTTTTGGAGTGTTGTTGTTAAGACCTTGTAAAGATATAGTCGGAACTCATAGAGTTGTATTATTTTATTGTTGTGCTGCACGTATAAGGCTATGGATATGGTGTTGAGTTGTTGGATATTGTTGTATATGTTATGAGTAGAGAATAAGGGTAAGGAAAGATCTCATTGTGTTTCTTGAATGTTGATTCACCATAGATGAAGTGCATTACACCTTATGCACTCTAGGTATTTGATAAAAGGTCTATGACCTAATTCTGAGTTATTGATGTTTTGGGATTAAGAATGACGAAATTAATTGAAGAAAGATAAAGATGTTATTAGAAAGTTGATCTCGTAGCTCATTATATCTATTATAAGATTTCCGTTAACTTGATGATAGTACTATTACTATTCATTTAGAGTGAAGTGCTATGGCTTACACGTGCGTCGACAAGTGAATCGACAAAAAGGTATGTAATGGTTATCCCTTCTTTCTATAGTATGATTACATACCTAAAATAGTACTCGATAGAAAAACATAAAAGAAGTATTCAGAAATGAGCTTGTGTCTCTTATTCAGACATCCTTGAGATGCTATGGTTTATCTCTTGTCGGGAGTACTTTCTGCCTTAGAGCTTATTTTCCTCATTAGTTGAGTATATATAGATCTTACAGACTCATTCCTTAGTTGACAACAACTATTTACTACTTTGAGCTATGTTTGATTGTTTGGCACCTTGATGTTATTTCACAGAGCCTATATAAGGTCTGGTACGTCGTATGCTTATCCCATAGAGCCTTGTTATGGCATAGTACACTATATTTATCCCATAGAGACTCGCTATTGCCTGGTACGTTGAATACACCATAGATGCCCTAGTGGCCCAACTTGATTTATGTTATTCCCAAAGAGCCTCATTAGGCCTGATATGTTATACTTTCCCACAAAGCCTTGTTGAGACCTGGTACGTTATACTTATACACAGAGTCCCAATAGGGCCTGGTACGCTATTGATATTACTATATAATGCGTGCAGGGACTGGTAGGTACATCCTCAGATTTTCCTTCTATCTCTCCAACATATTTAACTATTATGCTTACAATTTCAGTTTCAACTATTTAGTTGCCTTACATATTCAGTATATCTATTCATGCAGGTGTTGAGTGTCAGATGAACAAGCCTTCTCAGTAGGCATTGGAGAGCTCAACTTGATTGGTAAGCTCCATGTAATTCAGAGATGCCAAATATAGAGTATTGATATATATACAGAGATGATGGGTAGGCTGGAGCCCTGTCTCGACCACAATACAATTGTCATTCTATAGAGGATTATTGATGTGTCTTGTGTATGTCCAGTATGGCCTTATAGGCCTTGATACTGTGTCTTAGTTATACAGGATGGCCTTGTAGGCCTTGATTGGTTACCTATTATGCTGATTGAGTCACGGAATCCATGGTGGCCTTGTTGGTTCGCTTATGTATTTATGCTTTTGGACCAAGTAAACTAAAGGGTAAGAGGAAGTAAAAGCCTGAGTTATGATGAGAAATACGTTATGAGTCTACGTCTCTATTATGAGATTCATATTGATATGACATCAACTGAATATGTCATTTAGATGATTAACTTCCAAAATTAGGAAGTATCGATATTGGCAAGTACCTCAGGTCAAATTGAATATGAATCGGAGACTTGAGAGATGGTGTATAGTGAGTATGGTTAAAACCACAAGGTAGGCAATTAAGTTGTAAGAGAATGAACAGCAGGAAAGCGATCTGTGAATGTTATTAAAAACGAAGCCCCCTTAAGACTAACATTTTAGGTAAATGATGAAATTTATAGAGATTAAACACGTTAGTTATAAGTACGTGGCATTATATCCATGTAAACTGTTTAGTTGTCCCTAGTAAGAGGGACTTGTCCCAAGGCAAGTCGTAAGATAGTTAAGTTCATAGAGTTGCGAAGGGAATTCACATAACAATATGACTTCTCAGGAATAAAATCCTTGAGAAAAAGGTGTGGCTATCCTTCTGAAGGGGAAGATGGTACAATAAGGTGTTAAAACAAAAAATCACATATGGACTTAGTGATTGAGTAAGTGAGAAGGGTTGTAATGAAGAGTCCTAAGTCGAATAAGATTGTATTATCCAGATTCTACGAATGTGTTATGACTACAGAATGATACGAAGTATAAATACTAAGAAAATGACAGTAGAAACCTCTTGACTAGAGGTGTTAAGCAACCGAAGGGCCACCAGACATATGGGGCTCAAAAAGGAAAGCATGAAGTGTAATCAAAGACAAAAGAGCATGTAGACCTAAGAAGGTTATTCATATAAAATAAATGAAGTGTAAGTCGAGTTAGAAATTGGAAGACGATTTATGTAAATCCTAGAGAGAGGGTAATCAAGAGGCTAGACGACCCGTCAGACGATACAAAATTGGACATCATAGAAGGGTCCAAACAATAGAAATTTTAGTTTAACAAGTAAATGCTCGCAACCCTCAGAAGGTACTTCAGACAGAAGCAGTGACCAAGAAGGTTTAACATAAGGTAGATTAGTGGTTAAATGGGTCATGAGGCCTAGAAATTGATGCAAACAGTTAAAGGTTGTACACTGAATTGGTACCGTCAAAGCGAGTATGAAAGTGGAAGTGCGTAAGGACAACTGCGAGTAGTTAAAGTGCGCAAGATCCTATGGGGATACATATAGATATATAATTATGAGCTTGCAGTTTAGAAAAGAACGAAAAGTTTCATTTTGAATAGTATGTTGCTAAAAGATATTAGCTAAGAGACGAATGAGGAGAATTTTCTCCGAGTATAGTGGTTTAAAGTATGGGTTACAAACAAGTTGACCAATGATGTCAATTCCTTTAGAATACGGGTGTGTATCCAATAAGAAAGTATGTCAACAACTTATTGTTAGATACGTTGATTGACTACAAGAATAGTCAGAATCCTGAAGAAAAAGGAAATGAAATCCTCTACGCTTAAGAGCACAAACGAACCCAAAATTTAGGGTCGGCACGGTAAAGAACGCATTTGAGATATGGCGTGACATTTTAATGACCATAAGAATCTTCAGGTTATCTTCAAATAGAAATAATAGAACTTGTGGTGAGTTTCTCCTATAAAGCGTCCTCGGGGATGAGCCACGATAGTACAAAGGTTGATGAAAAGAAGGCCGTAAACTTAAGTTTCCAACATGAGCCGTGAGGTGATTTTCTAGGAGTGCCAAAGATTGCCAACCGTCCTATGGTGACATGCTTAATGTGGAGTGGAGTTGAAGATAAGACTTGAAGATCTAAGAAGGAAACATTTTATTCGGCTTTTATGTAGGTCTTGGTTGAGACAACCTTTTAGCATGTTTTAATTCCTTGCTTAATTACTAGGTCTCCTTATAGCTTAATTACTATGCCATGTAATAAGATAAGATGACCAAGCCAAGAACCATCTAGAAGGAGGAGCTTCCAATGTTCTCCAAGGAGGTAATTCATCAACTAGCTAGTTCATGCACTTATCTACATGGATGACACAAAAGGGTGGCCTAGAGAACATGAAGAGTTGGGTCTTTTCCCTTCTCCCAAATCGGCCGAACCTCTCCCCCTTTCCCATTAGGCCTAGATGCATTTTTATGTCTATCTTGTTACCTCTTCTAGAAGGTTTAGAACTAGTATAAATAGGGGATGTATTTGATGAAAGGAGACATTGACATTTTATGAAATTTATTTGAGTTTTCTCAAACTTTGCTAAGTTATTCAACCTTTTTATTGTTATCTTAGTTGGTCCTTTTGTGGTCCAAACCTTGGTCCTTTTGTGGTTCAACTCTCGGTCCTTTTGTGGTCCAACCCTTGGTCCTTTTGCGGATCAAACCCTAGGTGTAAGTCTAGTTAGAAACTTTGTGATCTAACTATACCCAAGCCAAGGTTCTATCCGGTTACTTTGTCACAAACACATTAGAAGGTCATCTCGTCCTACATCACCTTACCTGCACCCGAACTTGTCTATCAATTTCGTGTCGAATCATTGTCCAAACTGCCTAATCCCTTTCCCCCCATTACACAACAACACTTCCCCAACCAATACCAAAAAGTTCTTTAATCAACTCCCCCCAAAAACACCCGAAAACCCAACCAACTACTTCACCATCCTCACTAAGTTCAACCTTCATACCTTACTATCCCGACCAGTTTACGCCACCTTACCACCATCCAATCACCAAATACCAACCACCAACATAACCTATAACGTGTCTAGTTCATCCTCTCCAAATTCCATGCTCCAAACCACGTAAGGGCACCCGTACACCTCCCACAAATCTAAACCGTCCGAAAATCGTCCTATTCAACCAACATCCATTTGATTCCCATATTTATGCCCGTCCAGCCCCAAACCAACTCCGACCAACCTAACCATACTATTCCCTCCTTATATACATCAGTTTGGTATCAGATCAAGGGTTTTCCGTCCCACACCTTGACGTTATAGCTAACATAAATAAAGAACTTCGAAGGATCATAAGTGACCTTTTTGTGGAACAAGCGTAAATTTTGTGAAGAGAATTTGCGGGGCATGCCGTGATTAATAATTCCGAGTTCAGGGAGGAGTTTGTACAAAACAACCGAAGGCATAAAAGGGAAGAGTATCAAGATTTTGGAGATTTCGTTGTTATTGAGGAACCCGAAGTCAAGGAGGTCCTAGAGGAAGATGTTGATCTTGTGGAAAAGGGTTAAAGTTTAGTACTCCGACGTGTGCTGAGTGTTCAACTTGAATAATAGGATGAGACACAAAGAGAGCTACTATTTTACACTCGATGCAAGGTAAATGACAAGGTATGTAATATGACTGTTGATGGAGGAAGCTGTGCTAATATGGCCTCCATGGAAATGGTGGATAAATTGAAGTTGCCTACCCGCAGCCATCCTAAACCATATGCTCTCTAATGTTTGAACAAATACAAAAGGCTAAAGGTAATGAAACAAACTCTTGTTAGTTTTTGGGTTGGTAAGTATGAAGATGAGATATGGTGTGACATCCTACCGATGGATGTTTGTCATATTTTATTGGGTCGTCCATGTCAATTTGATAGGAAAGCGTAACATGATGGAGAAAAGAATGTGTATTCTTTTCAAAAGGATGATAAGAAGGTCCGGTTGATACCATTGTCACCTAGTGAGGTGAAGAAAATGAAGATCCAAAATGGCAAGAACCGCAAGGAAAATTTCGAGGCCCTTTTGCTTAATGCATCGGAGATAGAAGAGGAGTAGAAGAAGGGAAGTCCTATATATGCTCTGGTGTGCAAGGATAATAAGAGTCTTGTGGGAGATACAGTTAAAGATGACGACTTGAAGGAACTCTTGAAGAAATTTGAAGATGTATTTCCAGATGATCTTGCACCCGAATTACCACCAATCAGAGGTATTGAACATGCTATTGTTTTTATTCCAGGAAGTTTATTACCTAACCATCCAGCCTATAGATGCAATCTGAAAGAGTCTAAGGAGTTGCAAAGACAAGTTCAAAAATTACTTGACAAAGGCTTTGTCCGAGAGAGCCTTAGTCCCCGCATGGTGCCCGCATTGTTGGTGCCAAAGAAAGATGGGACTTGGCCCATGTGTATTGATAGTCGAGCGGTCAATAACATCACCGTGAAGTACATGTTTCCTATACCAAGATTAGATGATATTTTGGATGAATTTAGTGGGGCCAAGTTGTTCTCCAAGATAGATTTGAGGAGTGGCTACCATCAAATGAGGATACGAGAGGGAGATGAATGGAAGACGACTTTCAAGACCAAGTATGTTTTGTACGAATGGCTTGTGATGCCATTTGGATTGTGTAATGCTCCAAGCCCTTTTATGATATGCATGCACGAGGTACTACGACCATTCATGGGTAAATTTGTTGTGGTTTACTTAGATGATATCTTAATTTATAGTCAAGATAAGGAATCTCACTTGTCGCATTTAGAAGCTTTATTTGAGAAGTTAAGAGATGTAAAGTTGTATGGCAAGTTAGAGAAGTGTGCTTTTATGATTACTAGTATCCTATTCTTAGGATACATAGTATCATCCGAGGGCATTCATGTGGATCCATCTAAGGTGGAAGCTATCCGGAGATGGCCCGAGCCTACGAATGTAAGTGAGGTAAGAAGTTTCCATGGTTTGGCTTTTTTTTTATCGTCATTTCATTTGAGATTTTAGTACCCTTGCTGCCCCTATCACTGAACTAATGAAAAAGGGTGAGTTTAAATGGTCCCAAGGAGCACAAAGAGCTTTTGAAACTTTGAATGGAAGGTTATGTGAAGTACCGGATATAGCTATTCTAAACCTTGAGAAGCTATTTGACATTGAATGTGATGCTAGCGGGGTTGGTGCCATCTTGATTCAAGACAAATGACCTATTGCTTTCTTTAGTAAAAAATTGGGTGGTGCACAACTCAATTATTCTACTTATGACAAGGAGTTTTATGCTATTATGAGATCCTTGGTCTAATGGGAACATTATTTGAGGCCAAAATTTTTTGTCTTATATTCGGATAATGAATCCTTGAAGTATTTACATAGGCAAAGAAATTTGAATCCAAGGCATGCTAAGTGGGTAGCATACTTGCAAACTTTCACATTCTCTATAAGGCACAAAGATGGCAAGTCCAACATAGTGGCTGATGCACTTTCCCGGAGGCACGTAATGTTGACCGTACTAGAACAAAAACTTATGGGATTTAAAGTGCTAAAGGAATTCTATAAACGAGATCCCAAGTTCAAAGACGTAATGATAGAATGTAATAGTGGAGCTCATAGTTCTTATTCCATAGTAGAAGATTTCCTTTTCAAAGGGAATAAATTGTGTGTGCCCAAATGTTCCATGAGGGAATTACTTATACATGAAGTGCATTCGAACGGACTAGCTGGACATTTTGGGGGTAGTGAAGACTTTGGAGATTCTACAAGAACACTTTTACTGGCCACAGATGGATAAAGATGTAAATGGAGTGGTAAGTAGGTGTTCCACTTGTCAAAAGGCTAAAATTTTCTTCCACAAAAGATTGTATACTCTTTTACCGGTTCCGAAGCGACCATGGGAAGGTGTGAGCTTGGATTTCATCCTCGGCTTACCAAGAACACAATGGGGCAATGACTCTATCATGGTAGTTATGGATAGATTCTCGAAGATGGATCACTTCATTGCTTGTCACAAGACCGATGATGCAACACATATTGCGGACTTGTATTTGAAGGAAGTGGTAAGATTGCATGGCGTTCCTAAGACTATTGTGTTTGATAGGGATGTGAAGTTCCTAAGTTATTTATGGAAAACACTATGGAGACTTCTTGGTACCAAGTTGCGATTTAGTACCTCCCATCATCCTCAAATGGATGGTCAAACGAAAGTGACTAATAGAGCTCTTGGCACACTATTAAGAGGATTGGTGAGTAAGACCACCAAGGATTGGGAAATCAAGTTGGCACATGCGAAATTTGCTTATAATCGGAGTCAGTCTCGTACAACGGGTAAAGCTCCATTTGAAATTATTTATGGCACTAAACCATTTTTACCTATTGATCTAGTTCCAATCCCAAGGAATGAAATCCTAAGCTTCACGGCTAAAGATCGAATTGAGTCCTTCAAGAAGTTACATGATCAAATCTGAGCACAAATTCAGAAGGCCAATACCAAGTACAAAATAGATGCGAACAAGTCAAGGACTCAACCATAATTCCAGCCCGGAGCTTTGGATTGTCTACACCTAAGGAAGGAAAGATTTCCTAACATGAGAAAGAACAAGCTAATGTCGAGGGCGGATGGTCCTTTCAAGATATTGGCCAAGTTCGGGGAACGCTCCTACAAGGTAGAACTTCCGGACGAATATGGAGGTATTAGTTCAACGTTTAATGTTGGAGACTTATCACCATACATAGATGATGAGAATTTGAGGGCAAATTTTGTTAAAGAATGGGAGTATGATGAAAAGAAGGCCGTAAGCTTAAGTTTCCAACATGAGCCGCGAGGTGATTTGCTAGGAGTGCCAAAGATTGCCAACCGTCCTATGGTAACATGCTTAATGTGGAGTGGAGTTGAAGATCCAAGAAGGAAACATGTTTTTCGGCTTTTATGTAGGTCTTGGTCGAGACCACCTTTTAGCTTGTTTTAATTCCTAGCTTAATTACTAGATCTCCTTATAACTTAATTACTATGCCATGTAATAAGTTAAGATGACCAAGCCTAGAACCATCTAGAAGGAGAAGCTTCCAACGTTCTCCAAGGAGGTAATTCATGAATTAGCTAGTTCATGCACTTATCTACATGGATGACACAAAAGGGTAGCCTAGAGAACATGAAGAGTTGGGTCTTTTCCCTTCTCCCAAATCGGCCGAACCTCTCCCCCTTTCCCATTAGGACTAGATGCATTTTATGTCTATCTTGTTACCTCTTCTAGAAGGTTTAGAACTAGTATAAATAGGGATGTAGTTGATGAAAGGAGACATTGAAATTTTATGAAATATATTTGAGTTTTATCAAACTTTGCTAAGTTATTCAACTTTTGTGTTGTTATCTTAGTTGGTCCTTTTGTGGTCCAACCCTTGGACATTTTGTGGTCCAAACCCTAGGTGTAAGCCTAGTTAGAACTTTTGTGATTTAACTATACCCAAGACAAGGTTCTATCCGATTACTTTGTGACAAACACATTAGAAGGTCATCTCGGCCTACATCACCTTACCCGCACCCGAACTTGTCTATCAATTTCGTGCCCAATCATTGTCCAAACTGCCTAATCCCTTTCCCTCAATTACACTACAAAACTTCCCCAACCTACACCAAAAGGTTCGTTAACCAACTCTCCCCAAAAACACCCGAAAACCCAACCAACTACTCCACCATCCTCACCGGATTAAACCTTCATACCTTACTGTCTCGACCAGTTTCTGCCACCTTACTACTATCCAACCACCAAATACCAACCACCAACATAACCTACAACATATTTAGTTCATCTTCTCCAAACGCCTTAGCCACAAACCACGTAAGGGCGCCCGTAAACCTCCCACAAACCTAAACTGTCCGGAAACAGTCCTATTCCACCAACCTCCATTTGATTCCCATATTTGTGCTCGTCCATCCCCAAACCAACTCTGACCAACCTAACCATACAATCCCCTCTTTATATACATAAAAGGTATACGGGTGTTCCTAAAAGAAGTACTAGAGCTTGATATTGAAATGTAAGAAAAGATGAGCCAAGATGATTGAGTTAAACATGGACCTCTACTGGAGGGAAATGATTCAGAAATATAAACGACAACAGAAGAGTATTCCACGAAAGTGGTAGAAGAGTAAAAATATAGAGTTGCATTAGCTAGTCGGTTTTATGGCTCGATTTTGGACCAAGATAATAGTAGAGTTAAAATTCAAAACTTAGTGGTATCACCCTTAATGGTAGAAGGAAAGAGTAACAGAATAAGGATTCTATCCTATTTCATCTTAAAGGAAAAGTTTAGTATAAGGTGACAGCCTTCAGAGCAAACAAAAGGTGCTGACTATGAGTAGATTGGCCTGCCAAGAAAAACAAGTTAGCTAAAGGGCTCCATCAGTTGGCAAGTTTAGGAGTTTGACTTATAGACTTCGATGATGGTAGAGTTGGGGGCAGAATGTACCAGCAGTTTCCCTTGTGATAGAGGTAAATGAACAACAATATGAGTATCCTAAGTTAGTAATACTGAATGAGGAAGTTTCATGGCTAGTAAAGCCAATGTCGATTGTGTGTGTCCCAGATGTAGCTGGTCTACGGGGTAAGATTATGGTAGAAGTAAATTATCCCCGCCATTTTAATCATCCTAGTTTGACAAAGATGTACCATAATATCAAAGATATTTATTAGGATAAGTGATATGAAGTAGGACATTGCCGAGTTGTTGCATAGCATCCTAATTGTTAGCAAGTAAAAATAGAGCATCAGAAGCCCCAAGGGGTAGTACAAAGAATAAAGATCTCGACTTGGAATGGGAGGATTAGGGTTACTTGGACCTATTTTGGTCCATCAAACTGTAAAGAAAGTAAAGCCCATTTAGGAGCAGTTAGTGACAGCTCAGAGTCACCAAAAATCACATACTGGCATGCGACACCTAGATTTAGACTCTTATGTGAATAATTGGGTCTTTCCAAAAGTTTAGCCTATGAAAGGTGTATTGAGACTTGAAAAGAAGGGCAAGCTTAGCCTAAGATACATTGGGCCATATATAAATGTTTGAGGGATAAGACAAGTAGCCTACGAGCTAGAACTACCTCCAGAATTGGAGTGTGTGTAGCCAGTCTTCTATGTATTCATGCTATGGTAGGGCATTGAGATCCCTCCAGAGTTGTATCAGTTGATGAGATTTACATCGCCGAGGACTTATCCTATGAGAAGTCCCACTTTTTATATTAGATCGTCAATTCTGTGAGTTAAAGACCAAAGAAGTAGCTTTTGTTAAAGTTTTATGGAAAAGTGAGAACGTTGAAGAAATGATGTGAGAAATCGAGGAAGAAATGAAAAAATATGAATACCCTCACTTGTTCAAGATAGAAGGTTTACAACCTAATTGATTTCATGTTTTCCTTTAAGCCATGTTATGGAAGATTTATGTTAGTCCTAGGTTACATTTAGATGATATTCAGAATTGAGACACTATGAAATCACAAGAGACAAGGTTAGTTATGCTCGAGGTGTACTAATGTTATTATGTTCATATTTGATAGACCGAGATATGATAAATATTGTTTGTTATGGCCCTGTGTGCATTACATTTGTTAGTTGACTTCTTGGAAGGTGTGTGAGTTGGATGATTATAGAGGAAATTATATAAAAATTTCAGAACCATTTAGAGTTTATATGCCTCCATGTACGGCCCCCCCACATTCGAGGATGAATGTTCCTGTGGGGGGGGGGGATGTTACACACTACACTTTCATGCCCAATGCATCATAAGTAAAGTAAAACCGATTAGGCTAATAACCCATAAGTGGATGAACTTGAGTTTAAGCAAGTGCTAAGTAAGTTTTGGGAAAGTTTGAGACTAATCAGATCGAAAGAAATAAGTTTTGACGAAGTTCACCGAATGAAGTAAATATAATAGCCTATACTTCTGTGATAAGGCTAGTAGTGCATCATATATTAAGAATATCTTGTTATGAGGTATTTGAATCATAAAATAGTCATATGTTAAGCCTTGATATCAAGAAAGTTGTAAATCAAAAGTTGGCAAAATTTACCGCAAGTTATGCTCGTTAGTTCGCTGAAATTTGGGTAAGATATCTATGAGGTTTTATCTTAATCAGTAAGAGTTATGGAGTGATTCACTCATTAAATTTAAGCTCTATGAGTCTAGTTTTCAGCACATTAAATTGTTCATCGATACAACATCAGAGTAGATAGATATGCACATTTTTGTCAGGCTACATAGAATGTCGGGCAGATGGTGGGGGTAGCTCACCAAGCGAGCTCCATAGAACAATTGCTTCTTTATATGTCTTAGCTCAGCGAGCATGTGTGACCAAAGTGAGGTGGTGGACTTTAATTAAAGTCCCTAGCTCAACAAATCATCAGTTTACATCCCCTGAAGCCCTAAGTAGCTCTAAATACTCTCCCAAGGTTATTTAATGGTGTCTTAACCATCGTATCCATGTTCAAAAGTAATTAACATCAATATTTTACCAACAAGTTCATGGTGGTAGTCTACTACTTCTCCCTCTTGTGTTGAGTTGGAGGCCTGGTTGCTTCAAATTAAGGTGTGCAAAGGGGCTGGTTTTGAGTTCTTGAGGTACTTTCATCTTCTTCTCCATGTATATAAATTCATATGAGTCTTGGAGTGTTGTTGTTAAGAGCTTGTAAAGCTATAGTCGAAACTCATAAAGTTGTATCGTGGTTCTGTTATGCCACACGTATAAGGCCATAGATATGTTGTTGAGTTGCTGGATATTGTTGTATATGTTGTGAGTAGAGAATAAGGGTAAGGAAAGATCTCATTATGTTTCTTGAATGTTGATTCACCATAGATGAAGTGCATAACACCTTATGCACTCTAGGTATTTGATAAAAGGTCTAATGACCTAATTCTGAGTTATTGATGTTCTGGGATTAAGAATGAAGAAAGTAATTGAAGAAAGACAAAGATGTTATTAGAAAGTTGACCTCGTAGCTCATTATAGCTATTATAAGCTTTCCGTTAACTTGATGATAGTACTATTACTATTCATTTAGAGTGAAGTGCTATGACTTAGACATGTGTTGATGACTGAATTGACAAAAAGGTATGTAATGGCTATCCCTTCTTTCTATAGTATGATTATGTACCTAAAATAGGACTCGATAGAAAAACAGAAAAGAAGTATTCAGAAATGAGCTTGTGTATTCAGACATTCTTGAGATGCTATGGTTTGTCTCTTGTCGGGTGTACTTTCTGCCTTAGAGCTTATTTTCCTCATTAGTTGAGTATATATAGATCTTACAGACTCATTCCTTGGTTGACGACAACTGTTTAATACTTTGAGATATGTTTGATTGTTTGGCACCTTGATGTTATTTCACAGAGCCTATAGAAGGCCTGGTACGTTGTATACTTATCCCATAGAGTCTTTTTATGGCCTGGTACCCTATATTTATCCCACAGAGCCTCGCTACGGCCTGATATGTTGCCTACACCACAGATGCCCCCAGTGGCCTGGTGTGATTTATCTTAATCCGACATAGCCTCGTCAAGGTCTGGTACATTATACTTTCCAAATGAGCCTCGTCAAGGCGTGGTACACTGTACTATATAATGCGAGCAGGAACATGTAGGTACATCCTCAGATTTTCCTTCTATGTCTTTGACTTGTTCAGCTATTATGCTTACAGTTTCAGTTTAACTTTCAGTTATCTAGTTGCCTTACATATTCAGTACATTTATTTGTACTAACATTCCTTTGTCCGGGGCACTGCATTTCATAGATGTAGGTCTTAAGAGATAGATAAATAGGATTGCTCAGTAGGCGTAGTCGCGCTCAGCTTGATAAGTAAGATCCATGTCATTCGAAGATGTTAGGTCTAGAGTATTGATATGTATACAAAGATGATGGGTAGGTTAGGGCCCTGTCCTGACCACAATACAATTGTCATTTATAGAGTCTTGTAGATGTGTCATGTGTATGTCCAGTATGGCCTTGTAGGCCTTGATGTTGTTTCTAGGTTATACAGGATGGCCTTGTCGGCCTTGATTGGTCACTTGTTTTGCTGATTGATTTACAAAATCCATGGTGGCCTTGACGACCCACTGATGTATTTATGCTTTTGGGCCAAGGCCCTTAAAGATGATATTGACTTGAGTGCAGCCTTGTCTTGTTACAAAGTTCCACCTTTTGATGCGATTCGACCTTGTTGGCCAAATATAGGTATATACGTGTAGTATTACTGATGGGGCCCCTCCGGTTTGAGGTGTGACACTCTACAATTGCAAATGCAATCAGAGAAGTGTATCTAAATAGCCGGTATGGAATATGCATCTACCATATAACGAAAAACATACAAAATTATTTCCCATCCGCAACTATTATTGCACTATTATACAATTCAACACCTATCTACAAGCGCACTGATTTTGATAGCTATATGGCACAAATACAACACATCGACCCAAAAGCTGTAGAATACATAGAAGAAGAACCATGGGAAAGTGGGCACGTTCATTTCACACAAATAGGCGTCACAACACCTCACAATGAATAATGTAGAGACGATGAATTTTGTGTTGAGGAAAGCAAGAGAACTTCCAATACTGGCATGCATAGATTGCATACAAAACAAACTGCAAAATTGGTTTTACCCGAGAATATTTGATGCAACAGGACCATCACATGACTTGACGTGGTTGGCTGAAAAGATTATGCTTGAAAAGATAAGTAAGCGCTCACAATGAAAGTAAGTATATTTTTCCAACAATACTTAGACTCATGATGTCGTGTACAATAACTATTTACTATACATGACAACAAACCTTTAAGTAGAATTATGCCGAACAAGGAATGAGTTACTTTTAACTTGGACAGATTATGCCGGACAAGGCAAAACTTTCAACACTCAATATAATTTTAAATTTCTTCCAGCATAGTTTATGTTTTACTTTGGCATGCATATCATAACATCCACATAATTATACCGGAAAAGGCAAGAGAACAAATTTTATGTGAGAATTTGCACAAAAATATCACTGTTTATATTACTACATTCCACAGATAGGAAATATTACTGTGGTCAAATATGTCATGAAAAATGAAGGATATTAATATAACGTAGACCGGAAGAGCATGACTTGTGACTGCCTCGAGTTCCAAACTGCTGAGTTACCATGCACCCACGCCATGGTAGTTATAAATTAAATATGCTTGCTCAAGTCTACATACTGAGTTACCATGTACCCACACCATGACAGTTATAAATAAAAAATGTTTGCTCAAATTTACATACTCTTCGGACTGGTTCAAGAAACACGCTTGGCAAGAGACATATAAAGGTGAAATCTTCTCAGTAGGAAATAAAGACTCATGGATTATTCTACAAAATATCATGGATATCAAAATAACCCCACCAGATGTAAAAAACAGGTCTGGAAGAAAACAGAAGAAAAGATTTCATCCAAGAGGAGAAGCAACAAAGTACACATACAAATGTGGTAGATACAAATTCTTTAGACACACTAAGGCATTATGTATCCACAGTCCAGCTCTCAATACATTTACAAAGAGATATAGGAAAAGAATATTGTGATGATCACATCAAACTGTTAAAATTACTTAATATGATTCTAATTAATCAAATGTGCATGATATAAAATTTGTCTTTGGTTATAGTATTTCATGTCTGATTGTGTTATTACCTATGCCCCATACGACAAAGTTAGCCATCAAAGGACTTTGAGAAGGTAAGTCATAAAGCATAATTAGACTGCATGAATAAACAAAATTTAGGTATAAGTATGACTAACACCGTGAAAATCTTAAACAACTTAAGCCGTAAGGCATAATTAGACTTTCCTTTTTTTATAAAATTGATATCTTCTTAATTGTAAAAATAAAACAATATACAAAAAATAGCTGAAAATAGATTAAAGAAAATTTGCAGTACTTGTCTTGCATAATTATTGAAAACATATTTTCAGTTTATAACTTTTGCCTCCTATGGCAGGTGTATTGGCAAAGAGTCACATTTCCAAACTAGTAATTTTATACAACTATTATACCTCAATTAATTGTTTTCATTTTATTTTTATTAAAACAGATATCTTCTAAGTTGTGATAATTATTTTTTGATCTAGTTTTATAACTTGTGCCATATATGGCAAGCATAACAATTTTGCAGGATATGATAAATATTTATGTAATGCCCCAATCAGTTATTTTGAGAAATGGTGCTCTGTTCTACGTGTCGCCTATTCCAGAATCTCCATAGTAATTATTTTGACTTGCTTGCATAATTTGAAGTCAAACGGATATCATTTGGTTCACTTTGGGAGAAAGTGTCATTTTGGAAATCTTAATATTTAATTATTTAGATTAATTTTTTGTTTTAGTAAAGGTGCTCTAATTGGAAACCTGAAGATTTCGTTGGAATTATATTTTCTGACTATCAACCTTGATACCCTCTTCCGATACTTTATGCCCGAGGAAAGCCACCGAATTTAACCAGAATTCACATTTGGAAAACTTAGCGAATAACTTGCGATCTTGGAGCATCTACAACATCACTCTCATCATCTACATTAACTGCAGTTAAGCGAGAATACACCAGACTGTCATCGATAATCACAATCATAAATATATCCAGAGACAGCTTGAACACCTGATCATCAAATCCATGAGAGCCGCTGGTGCATTAGTAAGACTGAAGGACATAATGAGGAATCCTTAGTGGATGTATCTGGTCGTGAAAGTGGTATTTGGAATATCTTTGTTCTTGACCCTTAATTGATGGTATCCAAACCTAAGATTGCTCTTCAAGAAATACTTAGCACCCTGCAACTAGTCAAACAAGTAATTGATCCTGGGGATCGAATATTTACTTTTGATGGTGACTTTATTCAGCTGACAGTAATTAATACACATCCTCAACATGCCATCTTTCTTATGAACAAACAATACAGGTGCACCTCATGATGAAGTACTAGGCTTAATAAAGTCCTTTTCTAATAAATTCTTCAGCTGCGCTTTCAGTTCTTTCAACTCAGTAGGGGCCATCCAATACAGAGGAAAAAAATATAGGTTGGGTGTTAGGAAGCACATTAATAGAGAAAATAATTTCCCTTTCGTGAGGAATGATAGGAAGTTCATCGGGAAATACATCGGGAAATTCATTAACAACAGAGACAGACTGAAGGGTTGGTGGTTTCGCCTCCGCATCCTAAACTCGTACCAAATTATAGATATACCCCTTCCAAATCATCTTCCTTAAGGTAGGAAATAAACCTCCCCTCAGGCGCTGCAAAACTACCTTTCCATTCAATAACGGGCTCGCTTGGAAGATTAAAACGAACAACTTTCGTCCAGCAATCCATGTTAGCATAATAAAAAGCCATCCAATCCATAATAACATTGAAATCAACTATCTCCAATTCATTTAGGTCAGCTAAAGTATGAAGATCATAAATCCTCACATCACAACCTCGATATACCCACCTAATAATCACGGATTCACCAATGGGTGTAGATACTTCAAATGACTTATGCAATAACTCAGGTTCCTTACCATATTTACTAGAAACAAATGGGGTGATATAGGACAGAGTAGAACCTGGATCTATCAATGCGTACACATCAAGAGAAAAGATGGATAATATACCTGTGACCACACTAGGAGACAACTCTTGATCCTATCAACCCCACAATGCATAGATGCGGTTCTGATGACCGCCTGAGCCTAACCCTTGACCTCTGCCTCTACCTCTACCACTCGATATTTGTTTACCATGCCTAGGAGGGCGTATAAATGAATACGTAACAACTACTGATCATGTTTACTGTGTTATACCACATCCTCATCTCATCGGACAGTTCCACATAACATACATCCGAATCCTGAAGGCATTGTCCCAAATGAGCTCTACCACATCGATCACAATAGGGCATAGAGGTCTCATCTAACTTGAATCTCCCATATACTGCAAGCCTGATGGCCGTGAACTCAAACCTTGACTAGAATAAGTGGTCCGATCACGATGCTAGCCCTGCAACTATAGTGGTGCACTGGCTGCTGGATAAGATGGGCTCCCAGAAAATGGTATCCTGAACCCACTTTTGAACTCTCCTGTATCTTTTGTAGACCAAGCCTTCTTATGCTGGTCCCTATCGCACTCTCGATCAACCTTCTGGTGCCACTTACGATCCTCCAGATTCTTTGCGTAAGCCTGAATGCAGACGATATCCATATTCAGAGAAGCCGTAATACACTCATTAACCAAATGGTGCCCCAAACCATTAACAAACTGATGTACTTGATCTCTAATCCTAGCTACGATCGTTGGAGCATACCTGGCCAACAAACTAAACTGCAAAATGTACTCCCGCACACCCATATTACCATGCTCCATGTATAAGAACCTATCCTACCTAGCTCATCGGAACTCAACTGGTAGAAAATGTTGTAAGAAGGCCTTAATAAACTCTCTCTATCTTGCTGGTGGGTCCCGGGGTCCCCAAGTCTACTCCTAAGTCTTATACCAAGTTACGACAATATCTCGCAACCTATAAGAAGACAACTCTATTGACTCGATATATGTAGCATGTATTACCCGCAAAGTATGCTGCATCTGATCTAGAAAGTTTCGCGGGTCCATGCTCGGGTCTGATCCTGTGAATATCGGAGGGTCTAGGTTAATGAAATCCCAAACTCTAGCACTGAATGCTCTATTAGAAGGACCAATAGTCTGGCGTTGAGCTTGAGATGCTACTAATCAGTCCTAAATTCCATGTAGCCTCCTGCTTATAAGTGGTACACAAGACACCCATAAACAAGACTCTACTAGACACAGCTTGCAGACTCGCTAGGACAGACCAACTTTGATACCACGTTTGTCACACCCTGATAAAATCTCTAAAATGAAACTCTAAGAATCAAATGCAAAATTAAAAGGATAGAAGTAAGACCCACTTAGTAAAGGATTTATGAGCAAATTTAGACTTGATACCAAACCCTCTCAATTGAATCCTACCAAAGAACCTATACTGTTTGAATTCAATCAAATACAACCCAATTAAAATGCACAAATGAGCAATATTTAAATGAATTTTAAGGACAAAGGATTGTAATACCAACAAGGGAATCACACACTACAAACTTAAGTTATCAACTAAGACTATGGATAATCTAGCTATCAATCTAGGACTAAATTAACTATTACACTCATGAGAGTTTTTCATCAAAATCCAAGATAAGGAATGAAAATAACACTAAGGCAACTTTATATAATTTTGCCTATTCCAACAAAGGCCCAAAAGTGGACTTAGCACAAATATCCCAACATGGGACATTCATTTGCTTTTCACTTCTAAACATTTTTCATGGCTTTCACTCTTGTGTCTTCTTCTTCAATTTCCTCCCAAGCAATCATCCATACAATGTATACCCTTGTGGCTTCTTCTTTCATGGCCCTCAAAGGCCCTCTCTTTATCATCAAAGGTTATGTGACATAGAAATACACGTTCGAATCGCTATCACAAATCTTAGCCCTCATAAGTGACCATCAGCTTCCTAGGGTCATATCATCCCCCCTTCTTGAAAATGATTCGTCCTCGATTCCGAACCTTGCAAAAACCAAGGAAAGATATATGCAAACATGGTCCTCATAACATGAGGGTTAGCACAAAAAGTAATAATCTTATTCTCATGCCAAGGATGTATAAACTTGTGGTACAACCATGTATCAATGATCACCAAGAACAAATTTTCCACATATCAAGTATCAAGAACTTAATTCCTCCAAGTATAAAGAAATGAGGAAAAAGTAAAGAAACCAATGCATTTAAACTAAGGAGAAAGTGATGCTACATTGTTTCAAGATAATATGAAGTACATTCGATCCCCATTTCTCAATAAAAATGACCCTCCTCATGACTAGGTGCAAGGCCCAAAATAAGACCAACCAAAATCAAGACCTTATTCCTTGCACTAGCTCTACCTAAAAATGGGGTGACTACCCAATCATGAAAAAGAAGTATGATACTCAGGTCAAAGACTAGGATATCTCCCAAATTAACATAAGCACACAATTCATTTAACTCCGAAATTAACTCAAGTAACAACACAATAAAGGGATCACATGATGATTCAAGAGTGTTATTACCACACAAGGAAAACACATCAGAGATAGTATAATATTTATGGTATGGCATAGAATTAGATAATTTTGGAATTCCATCTACCACAACATAATTATTGTCATGTTTTTCTATGAATCTTGGGATACCCCCAACAAAGCCCATAAAATTGCTCATTTGAGGACCCAAAGAGTTGGGAAGATAGATGTGCAAACTTTGAGGATGAGGTATTCCATTTGACATCTCCTCGAGAATCACATCATCATGTGCCAAAAAGATAAAAGACACAACACTAGGGAAAGTGCTAGTATCTTGGTTAGTATCAAATAGAAATGCTTCATGGACGGGGTGCACCAAGAAGAACTCAACATCTTCCAAACAAGTACTAGGCTTTGAAATCATGCACATTTTAGGATTCTCTTGGTTTGAACCTTGTCTTCCTTGAATAACCAAGGCCCCCTTTTCACGTATTTTTGTTTCCTCCCTTTTAACTCTTTCTCGGAGTTCTTTCATGACTCAATAATCTTCACTCACTTGATAGGGTGTCAATGGTGCAAGAGTGTATTTCGACCTCCAAATACAAATGAGTACTTGTTGGTTCTACCAATATGTTGGCCATCCCTATCAAAGTGTCAAGGCCTCCCAAGTAAAATATGATATTCTTGTATTGGGACAACATCACATAACATCTCATCCGCATACCTGCCAATGCTAAATTTGATAACCGATTGCTTGGTCACCCTTACTTCACTGCATTTATTGAACCATTGGAGTTTGTAAGGACTAGGGTGTTTTCGAGTGGGAAACTTCATATGTTCAACCAATGATAGCTCACCACGTTTTTCTAACTCCCACCATCAATGATCAAAGAGCACAGCTTGTCTATTATCTTACACCTAACACTGAATAAGGTTTCCTTTTGATCGAGTGCTTCCCTAGCTAGCGCACCCATGGCATGTTCACTCATGATACCTGGGAGATGCCAATAGAATGTTTCAGGATCATCTTCTTTTGCGAAGCTATAAGTAGGTTGGTACATCTGAAAGGAAAAAGGTTGGTTTTTTGGGTTTTTTGAGGTGAGAGTGATCAAAACTTAAGAATTTTTTTGTCATATTTTTTGACAAAGGTTGGTTCAGAGGATTAGAGAGATTCAACAGGTTCTCTTAAGTTGTCATAAATTGTGACCTATGAATCAGGAAATTTTTTGACAAGTTCCTCCCTAGAAATTTTCCTTGGGATTTGGGTGCACATGGTTGTTTCTTTGGTGGCATCTACATTTAAGAGCAAAGAATTTTCTCCACCTAGAAGAGAAAGATCTATAGCATGATTCTGAACTCGCCAAGCTATTTGATAATGTAGAGTAGCTTGAATAACATCTCTAGCTTGTGGAACACCATAGATTTGGACTTGGATTTTTAAAGCCTCCGTCAAATATGGATCATACATGGACATGTTAATGTTTGGGAATATAGTAACAAAGACTGTCCTAGCATTCAGAGTAACTTCTGTGGTACCCAATTTTACATGTTGGTACTCATAATATCTGGTATCAAGAAGAGAAAGATGAGCCACGACTGGTTTTCTCTTTCTTCCATAATATGTCAATGCAATCCTAATATCACCAAAATGGATATGGATGAAACCATGATTTTTCCATTCCCCAGGAAAATCCTCTGCAATTTGTAAAGTGATAAATTATTCCTCTTGAGTTGCAAGAATAGGGTGATGGTCAAGATTTGAGGCATCGACATATTCTTTAACTCCTTTATGTTTTTATTGGTCCAATGAACGAATTTGTGATCACAAGAAACATGTCTTTTTGGCAAAAGCGGAGTATGGATTTATGAGGGGTAGTTCAGTTGGAGACACTTTATTTTCATCAAGTAAAATATCTACTTCATATAGGTAATCATATTTACAAAAGGGTTTTATAAAGAGTAGGAGACATATTTATTTTTGCAAATGATGTACAAGGGTTGGATGAGGATGGAAATGACTCAAACATATTTACTGAACTGCTCCACTCTCAGAAAAGATGGACTTGCTCTGATACCAAAAGGGGAAAAATGTGAGAAAATAGCAAGCAATATAGCAAGGACACAAGCTACAATAGTTTTCCTACATAGAAGACTAGGATTTAACATCCCAAAGGATGGCTTGCCACAAACCTGGCTTCAACATCCATAAGGACGGCTTGCTAGGGTGAGAAAATAGCAAGCAAGATAGCAAGGCCACACACTACAATAGTTTTCCTACAGAGAGGACTGGGCTTCAACATCTCGAAGGACGGCGTGCCACAAACCTGACTTCAACATTCATAAAGACGGCTTGCCAAGCTATTCGAATAGTAAATCTTATCATAGATGTAAACATTTTTCCTACTACGGGGCTAGCTTCAACATCCCTAAGAATGGCTTGCCAAGCTACTCAACTCGAAAAGACTTTTACACTACTATAGATTTAGCTATTACAATTCAAAAAACTTATGTATTTATAGCAAGTTAACTTGCTCATTATTTTCTAACCCTATACTAAATTAAGGACCAACCTTTCCATGACATTCGAAGAGAAGAACAAGAGAGAAATTTAGAAAGCACTCATTTATTTGATATAGCAAAGTTTATAAGATGATTATTTGATGATATTCCAAATACTACCTAGCCTCCGTTATAAAAGAGTTGGAAGACTAGTACAAGACAAACCTATATTACATGGAAAACTTATCATACAAAGTCGGTCCCTTAAACATGTGGAGGACCCTAATAAAATAAGAAATAAATAAGCTTAAGCATGACTAATCATGTGCAAACACTTGAAATAATGTGAAAGTAGAAATATATACATGAAAAAGCATGTGATACCATATGGTTTCATGTGCAAGTGAGGTAGACTTTTGTCTTCTTTTAGGTAGCATGTGTAAGCTTGTGGAAAGCATGTGGTAGCATGTGGTGAGCATGTGAAAGTAGAGTAGGAATATAAAATTATAGGAAGATTTGTTTTGGCATGAGTAGTAAACTTTTGGTGGGTAATTAGTTGAGGTAAGTAAGTGTAAGTGGTGAAAATCTTGCGTACGTCAATAAAAATCATTCGACGAGGTAGTGTTTGATGGTGTTGATGGCGGACTTGTGTATCTTTCATCTATCCACCATTCAGCGCCATGCTTTTTCTTGAAACTTCCATTGTTTTCCAGGCTTATTTTTAACGACCTTGTGTAGTAACATTTTCTGTTGGATGGTCCCGATATATTATGCTCTATTTTTTATGAACTCAGAGATGGAATATTTAATCTTCTCCTCGTGATAGCTTGAGTGACTTCATCCCTAATTACTTCATACGGTACTTGGTACTCATTTGATGCTTGTCTAACTCTTTCTTAATAGGGATGATTATCAATGTAATTCCAACGCGCCCACTCCTTTAGCCATATCTCCTCAGAAGTGCACTTATTATGTTGGAAAATATTTCTCTGTACTACGCCATATTCAACTTCTAAGAAAAAGATAGAGACGAAGAATTTCCCCAGAATGAAATATCTGACTGCGCATGGACCTTTCTGTCAATAATCTTCACAGAGCGATTTAACATGAATACTTTTGTTGCGTGGGAATCTTGAAAACATTGAGGCCGATACGTTCGTTGGTTAAACTATTATGGAATTTTTCTGAGAGCAGGTTTAATCTTGTCAAAATCCCAGAACATATCGCACTTGAATTACATAAAGATATATATTGGTGATGCAAGTCCTATAAAAATCGTAATAGCTCTTGTGGAAAATCATTGGCTAGTGGTATGAATCCATGACAGAATGAGTATTCTGGATTGACTCCAAACGCCTTAAGGATGGATCATCCATATTGCCTAAAAATTTAAAGCCCATAAAAAGTCCTTCTTACTATATGGATGGATCAAACGGGTCCACGAACTGGTTGAATAATTTCAGTGAATGATTTTCTATCCTGGATGAACTGTCTCTTGGTGAGCTTGCAAGCATAAAAATTTGGCTAGTTGGCTTTTTCTTTTGACTGCCCTATTCTGACAAAAACTTTTTGAAAATTCATCTGGTCAGGATAGGAAATCTGCTAGAATATTCTCCTTCCCCTTGTGGTGCTTCACTTTTAATTTTTAAGGGGAGAACCATTGTGTTCATCTAAAAACCTACAGATTTGGAATAATTTTTGAATTTATCCGGATCATCTTCGGGAAAGCCTTCATATCCATTTCTATAAGAAATTCTATGTGAATTAAAAAGAAATTGAACTTTTTGATTCCGTTCTTCAGAGCAAGATTTTTTGAATGTGGAATGATAGTGTTTTTCAACATCTTTGAACCTCCACTGGCATATCCGCATATCTTCCGCGGGCTATTTTTGTTCTTCAAAAATTACCGTGCTCCAATATTCGTTGATGGCAACAGTCTGCAATATTTTCCTTCCGTCTGAGGGGATATAGATGGCTTTGACTTCTTTGGATATTTCTTTTATTTTTTGAACTGCTTCATCTTGTTCCTTCCCCCAAACTTGAGCATTTTTCTTGAGTATTTTTGTAAGTGGAGAATGTATGTAGAGACATTAAGGATAAAATCTCTAACATAATTAATCACACCTAAAAATTGCTGGAGCGGTTTTGTTGAGAAGTTGGTGTCTGGAAACTTGAGTAATCCGTGGAAAATATGTGGCCCCAGGCTGTATGCTCCATGGAAAAAATGCATTCCCAGAAAATCAAACTCTCTTTTAATAATAACCATCTTTTTACTAAGAGCATAAGAAACTGATGGAGCAAGTTGAGGTGCTCTTCCACAATATCACTAAATAGTAATATGTCATAAATATAAACTAGTGATGTATGGAGGATGGGTTTAAATATTTTGATCATGACCTTTTGGAACAGAGAGGGTGCAATTTTTAACCCAAATGACATGACTTTCCATTGAAAATGGTGATCGAGTATGGAAAAACATGTTTTGCTCTTTCTTCACAGTGTATTCTGAGTTGCCAAAACTCGAATTTAATGTCAAACTTGGAAAAGTATTTAGATTTGGCTAAGTGTGAGAAAATGGTAAGTATTTAGATTTGGCTAATATGAGTTTACCTCTTGTTTGTTTAGATCGTTTGTTGACATAGAATGCTTCACATGCCCATTGCGAATCAGATGACTTGATTAGTCCAAACTTCAAGAGTTCTTCACATTCATTTTTCACAAACTGAAGATGTTCTAGATTCATGCCTGAGTGACTTGCCTTTGTTGGATTAATTCTTTCATCTTTCTTGAAAGGGAGCTTAATGAAAAACTCTTCATTTAGCCGTAAAGGATTTTTTCTTTTTTCTCATAAACTCCTTGTGAGACTCTGCACATGAATGCTCCACTAGTTGTTGTTCGATATCCTTTATCTACTCGTCATCTATTATCTGGAATAACCGAAAAACTGCTGAGTGTGGATTGAATTATTTTCTGAATGTTATTATATGGGATCTGATCTGGAGTTGATCTTTGAGTTGCCTAAGGATATATGTCCAACAATGAGGCCTTTTCCTGGGACATCTGAACCAATCATCTTTGCTCTAAACTTCAACCTTAGGAAGAATTCAATTGTGATCGGATGCTTTGTGATGACTGTGGTGGTCAGGATTTCATTTGATGCATTGTTGAAATATTGGAAATGTGGAATCTATTGATCCTCAGAAAGGATGGTTGCGTTCATCAGTGAACATGTTTCTCCAGTGTCTAAGAAAGTAATAACTTGGATTGGTTTATCCCATTTGGATGAATAAACTATAAGTTGGACTTGAGAAATAACCATGATGCTATTGATTTCATTTTTAGCCTTTACTTTTGCTTCTGAAATATGGTAATAGTCATCACCATATTCTTCATATACATCCATGGATAAAAGAGTTTTCTCTATGGGTTCGTCTTCCAATGAGAGAACAGATTCAAGATCATCATCTTCACTAAGATGGATACCCGTGTAATCTTCTATTTCAGTAAGAAGCATGATTGACTATCCGGATTAAGGATAATTTTTTGCATAATGTCCAATCCTGTTGCAGATTAAGCATCTGTCATTTGTTTGTGAATTGCCTGAGCTTTTTCTTTTGAAATATTTTGTACATCTTTTGAACTTAGATCTTTCCCCCGAAGGCTTTGGCTATTTGAACCGAGTTACACATTATAGTTTCACGCGAGAGTGAGAGCATAGTTAGCCGGCTTGAACCCCGAGTACTCGAGGTCCTTTTTGAGGGTCTTATATGGATTATAAGGGTGTTAATAAGGTTTACAGAAGGTTAGGAGTCATTTCGATTAAGGGAACCATATACTGGCAAATTGATGAAGATGGGACAATACGCTAAGCGTTTCACGTCACAAAATCCCATTTGCGTAATGGATCAGGCCATAAATCAAGGTCACTCTTCTGCCACCATTTGCGGTGGGAAATGTGGCTGCAGATCCTCCTGCATATTGGAGGCGGTGGGTTGGCTATATATATGTTAATATCGAAACTTCACTCGACTCATTTCATTTTTGACCCTCACTTAACCTAGAAGACCCCAAATACTCTCCAAGGGGTTTGTATATCATATAAGATCCATTCATTAAGCTTATGAAGTCAATACCCCCTTAGAAAGGCTAGATCATCTCAAGACAACACCTAGTTGGTTTGATTGAGTTTAGAATTTCTTGAAGATTGAAAGAAGGCTTGGGGTGGAGGAATTCTTGGTTGATTAAAGGTAAGTCTTGCTACTCCTAAGTGTTATTAATATTATCCTAGTCTAGTTGGATCAATTGTTAAAGATGATAATATATGAGAATTGGGCTAAGTCGTTAATATAGAAATCATATTGGTTGTTGAGTTGGTTTAATTTAATTTTTGTGATAATTAAGGACTAGATCGTATAGAACACGGGAGTTGTGATCTTGGTGTTGTTTTGGTTGTTGAAGAATACATGAGGGTAGCTTGAATTGCCATAAAAATAATGTATGAAGGTTGCACATGCTGGATGTTTGATAGAATATTGTAATGAAGTAATTGAGAAGCCATCGACTTGATTTGTTATCCAACTTGCCTCTATTGCTAGGTTGACGACTGTAGAACAAACGAGACGACATCAGAGTAATGTTGGTCGACAATAAGGTATGTTAAGACACTTTATTTCATTCTTTTGGAATGATCCTTTCTACAACAATCGATAAGAATATGTCCTAGAAAAGACTCTATTCTTAGTTAAGAATACATTTGAGGTCATCCCATTCCTTGACTATATACGTACCCGTTGTTTGTTAAGGTTCCGTCCTTGATATGTTCCCTTCCATGGATAAATCAAGAGTTAGCATTTCATGATTAAGAAAGTAAGATGAGAAGTCTTCTTTCTTATTGATCTTAACAAAGTAAAAGAGTATATGAGTCCACATAATGGTAGTCGGGGGTGCAACGACCTTACGTCACCTCGACTAGTTGATGAGTCTTTCATAGGTGTAGTATGGCCCTTATGTGTATGTATTATGTATTTACATTGACCACAAAGGCTAATGGAGTTATATACGTAGCTTATACAGATACGACATTGATTACATTGCCCACAAAGTATTATGGCATTATATACACAGCTTATACATATATGATATTGCTTATATTTCCCACAGAGACTTATGAAGTTATATACGCGGTTTATACAGATATGATACTGATGACATTGCCCTTAGAGGCTTACGACGTTATATATATGTGATTATATTCCATTTATGTACAGTGACACTTTTGAGCTACAAGTTGTTACTTCCAGTTTCCTTTACTCATTGATGCTCTTACTTACATTTGCTTATGACTTAAATATTCAGTATATTATTTCATACTGACGTCCCCTCCTGGGGTGCTGTGTTTCATACATGCAGGTATAGATAGAGATACACACAATCCCTTGCATTAGGTGTCTTGACTTAGCTGAAGAGTGTCTCACTCATTTCTTCCGAAGTTGTATAGTGAGTTGATAGGTATGGTAGTTATATATATATGTACACAGTGGGGTATGGTAGGACCCTGTCCCGACCAGATGTTATTGACGTACTCCTTAGAGGCTTGTAGATAGTCGTCTTATTTATAGTAATCTTGTGTGGTCTTATCGGCCTTGACAATGACTCTTTCTTTAATATAATCATTTTTTTAGACTTATTTTATTTGAGCAATGGATAATGGGTATGAAAGGACTTGGAGGCAATTGTTTCCCCAGAACAATACCGAAAATAACCAAATCGGATCAGAAGGCCTTCTGATAATGAACCCGGCACTAGAAGATCCGACAATCATAGACGGGGCCTTCTGAAAGATGAATAGCCCCGTGCAGATGCGGTTCATAATGATGAAATTCCCGATGAGGCAATGCAGATTCTAAGGGCATAGAATGTTGCGATGAGACAAGAATTGGGCAGCATAAAGTGGGTTTCCTCTAAGTTCGCATCCAACTTTGCTGGAAACACTCCAGCGACCGTGGCGTCACCAGCAACAAATGTCCCAAGTGCAGTAAGAAATGGCCGGAATGAGCCGAGGAAGGATAATGATTCGGGAAGTGAAATTGTTCTTGACAACCCATTCCAGGAGTAGGTGTTGAAATTCATGAAAAAGATAACTGGCAAGGTAGATACAAATGCTCAGGAGGCAGAAAAAATGCTAAGGAGTTTGAGCATTAGTTGAACCAAATACAGGGGGGCCCTCCAGTGATTGAAGGTCCAGACGCAAAAAGATATTCAGTTGGCATATAATCCAAAGGCCACACCTGAACTGACCCATAAGAACATATAACGGCATATACCACAGCCGTGAAAGGGAACGATTTGAAGGAACACGAGATAGAATCGGTTCTAATAAAAAAGTTTGCTGAAAAGTTCACTAAGAGAACGTTGACATGGTATTCACTCCCCTCCGAGCATTTGATTAGTTCATTCGCCATGCTGGCCGACATGTTCATAAAAGCTCAAGTTGGGGAACAAAAAGTAAAAATGAGAAAGGCGAATATCTTCCACATTGCACAGAGAGAGTCCGAATCCTTAAGGATTTTGTTATGTGGTTCCAGAAGGAGCGAATATTGTTATCTGTGGTCCCAGAGGGATGGGCTACCGAGGCTTTTATGAAAGGTTTAAACCCCTTGAGTTCAGATGCCTCGTTAAAGCTTAAAGAAAATATCGTAGAGTTCTACCTGGGAAGATATTCACAACCGGTACTAGTCAAAGATGTAAAGACCCATCCAGTTATTTTTACCTAAAGACCCTTATTTGACTAAATTACCCTTCCCGTAGACTCTATGTGGGTTTATTGATATGCAGAGATGCATGGCACTAATATCGAGGTCTATTTATGTGTGTTTTAGTTAATAAAACAAAATAAGAGCCTTAGAGTTGGATAGTTTGACTCAATGTTGACTTTTGAGGTTATGGATTCATTTCTGGGTTATGTCGCCTTCGGTAGCTCTGCAGGGTCATTTATTACTTAGACGAGTCATTGGTTCGTTTATCAAGATAATTGGATGTATTTTGTGGCTTTATTTATGAAAGTTAGATATTTAGTTATTTTGGGTGATTCTTTAGAAAAATATGTCTTAGCTCGATCAAATGGGAAATTCAAGGGTGTGAGTGAGTTTGTAGCACCATTTACCTTAGGGAGCATGTCTAGTTTGTGTTTGGAGGGGGGAGGGGGGGGGGGGGTCTTGAGAGTGTTTTGGGTGTTTGGGATAAAATCCAAGTTGCTGGTGTCTGGTGTCCGCCCCAGCAAGTGGATTGTCCGTTCCTACATGTCCGCCTCAGCAGAGGTTGGTTCGTAGAAGCGTGTGTTGAGAGTTTTGTCATGTTCTACCTTAGTGGAGGTTTTCTTGTGGAAGCATTTGCCTCTGCGGAATTTTGTTCGCTTCTGCATTGGGGCGAGCTATCAAGTGACTGTGCCCCAGCGATGTTTTTTTATGCGGGAGTGAGACCGCACCATCAGAGTCAGGTCTGCGGGGGCAGAATTGTTGTATCTGATAACCCAATAAAATTCTCTAGGTTGAATCACTTTCCAAAATATTTTCGCCTAGGTTCTACAGATGTCTAATGAGGATTCTTGAATGTTTTTGCTAGATTCTCCATTTGAGGTAAGATTCTTCACTCTTGTGGTTATGTTTCATGAATTTAGTTTTTAATGGTGTATGTAAATTGGGGAAAATAAGGTCTAGTGTTCATATGAGAATAAGAAAGGTGAAATCATGATTTCATGGTGTAATTTGGATTAGTTTACTTTAATATTGTGAATAAGTATTAACTTATAATAGAAGATCATGTTGTAGCATTTAATTCGATTACAGAAATCCATTTTGAATTGGGAGATATTCTAGGGTTTATGAATTGGGGCTTTTCTTAAATTGTGCAATTGAGGGTTTAACTGAGTTTAGTTCTTCAATTAACTTAAGGATATGATTAGTTAGTATGTGTTTATGCTTTTTGGGTAATAAAGTTGGGATCTTGACACTGTGGGCCCAAGGTTAGTTTAGAAGTCTTGGTATGTTTGAGGACTACGTTATTATATTATGTGATAGCTTGATTTTAATATATAATATATGTCTGTTAGACTTCGATTACCACAAGGCACTCCGGAAGGGCAAGGCTTGCATGGAGGGTTGACCGTTTGAGGCTCCTGCTTGGCCCAGAGGTAGGCTACGACATAATTTCACTAGACTCTGATAGAAGTACGTAATTAGTTATAAATGTTGAGGGGTATTGGGCGTGTTTGGGGTTTCCACTCAAATAGTTGTGATAAACGTTTGAGTGAGTATCAGTGTTGAACTGTGATGATGGGTAATTTGGGGAATCGGCCTCGAGTTGATTGTATTTGTTGTTGATTGGGCTTGTCGCCATTATGTCGCCATATTTGCTATTGTTGTGCTTATTCATCACACATGCTTTGAGATAATATCCTGATTGTACTTGGATTATATGTTATTGAATTATTGAAAGCATGCGATAATCATCTCTATATTTGGTTGCATCTCATGATTTCTTACCTTATATTATCATTTGCATTCATACACTCATGGTTCTGATGATGTTGATATGAGAGTGGTATGAAAATATTATGGGTCTAAGAGACCGGGAAGGTAAGAATACTTATGAGATTTTGGCAACATTGATTGATGATGATACTATAGCCTCAAAGCTGTAATCTGATGGAAAATTCCAGATGATGATGATACGCAAGGGAACGGGTTTCATGCCTGCAATGGTTATTATTATTTAGCCAAGAGATGGCTCTGATGGGAGATTCCGAAGGAGTATATGGACTTCGCGGGTCTCCTATGGGTGTGTTGTTCATAGAATTTGAACGCCCATATACTGGAGATGAAAGGTACCTGGTATATGCATTGCATTCATATCATTCATTCATACGGTGAATACTTATTGTTTGGTAATGTGATACGGATTGGTATTGAAACTTGGATGACTTCCTGATTAAATGGATTTGAATGATTGGATTGATTATATTAGATAGGATTGGTTGCTAAGATTGGCTTGTTCTCTGTGCAATGAGTTAAGTGGTTAGACCTTTATGAGTCTGAGTACTCATTGTAGAACTATATTATAGTTAATGATTTTACTGATGGGACTATCTTGTTGATCATAGAAAATTGTGCATGTCTTTTATTGCTTGATGATTGACAACGTTATTTGATAAAGAGAGTAGTGAAGAATTAGTCGAGGTGTTGTAACTAAATGATTCTATGTTATGCATGTGTAGATCCCCTTCTTAATGAAGGATAAATTACTAGACCTCTACTTAGAGTATGATGAGGATGTTAAAAGAACAAATATGTGTCCTGTCCTTACTTATGTAAACTTGTAATTAAGCCCAGGGGTCAAAGAGAATTAAAAGCTAGTATTATTATGATTAGGCTAATCGTAAGACCTTTGAGAAGGATTGCGATATGATGTGTGTACTAGAGTCAACCAATTTTAATTGAATATTTTATGACTCGAGTAGGTGGTGACAACATGAACATGACTTAGACAGAGTATACTGATCAATGGGTAATAAGTGTAAGATCCTTGTGTGCAATATGAACTGAATTGTACTTGACTATGGTTGAACTCTTAAGTGAATAAAGTGAATTGTTGATTCAGTGAACTACTATGTGGACAATATGACTTAGAAGAGCTGGATTGGTAAGTTGATGACTTGCTTGATTGTTGTAAATGAGGATTTAGAATTAATCGCTAAGTACTTGAACACTGCTATTGAACCTTTTGTAGTTGGATAACTCTTATGAATATGAGGTCATATGTGAAATAAATGACTTGTTGATTTTAGTGGACCTGTACATGAACTACGTGACTTATCTGGATTATGGAACTGCCTTATATAGGAATTACTTGGTGTCAACTCGATATTTATCTCTTTTTGTGTATCTTCCATCGTTGTCGGCCTATGATGCCTAAGGGGGTACGTTGTGTACTCATACTACACTTGTTGCATTATATTTGGATGTAGATACAAATCTTTCTATCAGTTCGGGACCTCGAGCTTGAGTCTGAGCGGGTTGACTTCCAGTAATCGGGGTGAGGATGCTACTTCTAGCACGCTTTGGATGCTCTATCTCTTGCCTTGGCTTTACTTCTGTTCTAAAGATATGTTTCAGACTTTTAGACTATGATATTTAGTTTGGGCTTATGTTGCCCTTTTACTTCAGACATGTATCAATATTAGCGCTTTTATAATATTGACTAGATCTTTGGGGGTGCATTTGGTATTTAAAACTTATGTTCCGTATTTTATATTAAAATCTATAGTTATTTAAGTATTTTGTTATAATTCCGCTTTTCATTATTATATCATGTTAAATGATTTGGGAGTGGTTCGCCTACTGGTGGGAAGTGTAGGTGCCACCATGATTCCTAAAAAGATCGTGACAAAGATTCGTGTGGAAGATGATTGCTGAGGACTCTGGATGAAAGTATTTCTCGAAGGGCAGACAAAGGATCCGGATACGACCGTAACTCCTCGAAGAATCATTTCTAGCCTTATCCCACTCCTGGAAAGCAGAGAGGCGGATAAGGTTTTCATTCCCTTGAAAAGCCACACAACAAGGGGACCCTGTGATAACTCCATGGGGAAGGATGACGCTATAGAAGCTCTAAGAAGACCATCGTCAAGATCACAAGCTAAGAAGATGCAAGTCAAGGTTGTTGGGCTTCAATTGGAAATCAAAAAGATACTTATCATGGAAGAAGAGCCTAAGAATGAGTCCAAGAATTATGAAGAAGAATGGGCTAAGTGCTACACATTTTCGTGATTCAAGTCAAAGTTTAAGAAGAGGGAGATTGAAGTCAAATAAAGCCCAAAATAGCCCAAAACCAAGCCCACATGGGGCTGAAATTTCTGCCCCAAATTGGGCTTAAATCCAACCCATATTTGGGTGGAAAAAGTCACACGTACAAAGTAACTCTTTTTGGTAACTTTTTCCTTATTTTATAAGAAAAGATGTTTCCCAATTATTTTACATGCTTTCCTAGTTTAAAAGTTTCCTAGAAAGGTTTTAGTTTAGTCATTTCCATAAAAGAAGATTCTATTCCAATTCTGTTTGGGATAAGTTTCCCCTATATATAGGGGTAGATTTTGTATTTTCATTAGACAACATTATTGTTATTTGAAAGTTTCTCTTCTTTATATCTTTGTGTGTGGATACTTTAGATTTATCTTGTAACCTTATAAGAACGATTCTTCGAAGAGGTAAGATTAATTCGTGCTTGATATCTTTGGTACTTATTCATAAATTAAAGAAGGTAATTAATCTTATACTAATTATTGTCTCTAATTTCTTTAAAATAGGGGTCTAGGTCACTTTTTTATATTAGTTCTTGACTTGAGTCTATTAGTATCATAATTAGTCTTAATCCACTAATTTTGAATACTAAGATCAATTAGCATTCTTATTACTTCATCTTGAAGTTTTGGAGATTTTATTCTCGAATTTCGCATATCTTTAAATTCCGCCTTTAGTCTTCATATTTTCGCTTCCGCATTATTTTCTTATTTTATTCAAGTAACCTGATTCTTATCACCCTGGCAGGAGTAACCGAGGACTGATGAATCATGATTAAGGGAATTCATCTAATTCCTCTCCAAAGAGACCTGAATACAAAAAATTATCCGAATACAATTTCAGCATCAACAAAGATCAGATGGTGGCGGTACTAAGTACTCATCCGATATCTGTCACTAAAGCTACTGTGGTATGATGCAAATTCTAGGGAACAAACCATTTGGTATGATTTCCATGCCACTCATGGGCATAAAACCACGGATTGCAGACAATTTCAGGAGGAGGTGGTAGGAATGCTGAACAGAGGCCATCTACGGGAATACTTGAGCGAAAGGGCCCGCTACATTACATAAGATACAACACGATATTTCGGAGGCCTTGGATTCACCACATGAAGGCGGTCCCTACTACATTACATCTATTGGACAAATTTCCAACACCGAAAGAAGTTCAATAAATTAAGGGACAATACCCTGCAACAAAATAAATGTTCACCATAGAAGAACCAGAGGTAGCTGCAGATCTAAAATAGTAATTAAAGAAAGCGGAGCCAACACTAGATGAGGTCCACCACAGTCTGCCAACAGAAACAGAACTAGCGTATCTAGAGGAAGAGTTCTCAGATCGGTACCAGGTGCCTATATATTTTCAAGCACCAGACGAATCAGCCACCACCATATCTATAGCTGAAGAGATTTCTTGGTGCTGCCTAAGCATAGGGAAAAGGAAAAGGACAGGTTCTTTCAAGCTACGAAGTCTAGGATTTCCTTTTCGTGCCATATGCGCTTAGACTTTACTGAAAGCCACTTGCTTGACTATAAAGTTGGAGAGGAGCTCTAAGCAACTCGCTTGACTATAAGGAAAGAGAGGCGCGGGGAGCCACTTGCTTAACTATAAGGAAGCCTTGGTATGGGCTAGGTAGAGGCTCCGACATTACCCTCAAGGCCTATTCCCTTCTCCTGTTGACTCTGGCAGGTCCTTGGACGCTGGCCCTTATAGTAGTGGTCGGCCTTATAAAGCTCGCTAAGCCTCGCTTCACTCTCCCCTTCACTTATGTTGTGGAAAATCGTCGTCGGCATTCTATAAGCGACTTGACCGAGTCTACGAAGCTTTGCTTTTCTTGTAGTCGGCCCGTAATGCCTCTGTCCGACCCTACTTCACTTCCTTATAGTGCCTTGCCTACTGTCTTTGAATAATGCTTGAGCAAATAGCCTTACATGAGGAAACTCCCGACAAGAAGGAATACATGGGCATGGGGCTATCCCCAGAGCTCAAGGATTCAATTCTTCATTATGTTATGGCTAACAATGATTGTTTTGCTGGGTCACATAAGGATATGACAAGCATCCCTATAGAAGTCACATGTCACGACCCAAACCGAGGGATGTGACTGGCACCTAGTGCCCTACTTGACCGAGCGCCAATGTTCATTTTATCTTTTTCAATCATTAGACTCAACATAAGCTTATAAGGCCGTATTAACATTCATTATTTAAGAAGCATAACTCTATAAATAATAAATATCCCAAAAAGAAATGTACATATATATATGGGAAATAAGGCCGCCATGATTGACCAATGATATCATATGCGTACTATACATAGGAGACAATCTGCAAAGCCTATAACATGGAACACCATACTCGTACATAGGTCGGGATAGGGGCCCCAACATACCCAACATATAAAATGACATATACATATGTACCCTGACTCGGTAAGGCTCTGGATGAAAGTAGAGCTCACCAATCCAAGCTGATATGCAAAGATAGCCTATTGAATGAGGTTCTCTATCCGTCTACCTATACTTTTGTGGCATAAAACACGGAGTCCCCATGCAAAGGGATGTCAGTACGAATAATATATTGAATATGTAAGGCAGAAATGAAACATAACAACAAGACATCCTTAATGAGAGGGATATGAGGATCAACATGTACCTTGAACTACCTCTGTGGGCCATGAATATGCATAATTATACTTACATACATATACATATATGTGTATATAATGCTATTGGCCTCATTGGGCATCTTCCTTACCATAACAGCCTCTGTAGGCATAATCATCATCATGTAACCAGCTGATCAGGTGGTGGTGCATATATAACGTCATTTTCCTTCCCATAACCCATATAGATATCATATATGTGTAGACAACACCTTTTATCATAGTACATATATATAATGCATGAAGACTCTTATGGAACGTTAGAACATCTTTCGAAGTGACTTGTAGTAGATAACCATCCAAATACATTATGAACATCAATATCATTATCATTTGCCTCAAAAGGGAGTTATGTATCATATATAGACATGCTTTGAATGCATATCATATGAATGAATAACATGGACATTCTTAAGTTTCAAGAGTAGAGCCAAATTATGGAATGACATTACGTTTACATTTTGTTTACTTGGATCATGCCAAAAGAAAGAGAGTTAGCCTTAACATACCTTTGTTTCTAATGACTCAACATATATTATCATAGTACTTCAACCTACATCAAGATATTAGAACTATGGTTAATGCCATGGAAGAACTAAAATACATTTCTAAGCTAGTAGCTCTTTTACGGAACATTGAGCAGTACTTCCCCTACATTTATTCACTTCCCCAAATTAAAAACAACACCTAACAATGATATTAACAATATCAATACCCAATCCCATCCATTCAGTCCCTCAACAACGTAAGAAAAACTCCAACAATTCAAACAATAGCACAACAAGCGGCAAGCTCGGTTTGTGATTAAAGAACTATAGTTTTAAACCCCTTTTTCTTTCTAGAATTTATCAACAACATTACCAACAACATATTCAATTATTCCTACTGCTTTTCAGCCACAATACAACTTTAAAATGACCCGCTAATAGTCCCACAAGTTCAGCAACTCAAAACTGATTTTTCAGATTATTAAGACGCATTTCCGACTTGTCTTTTTTTTCAAATTGAGCAACACAACCAATAGTACATAATCAAGCCTCTTATCAGGTAAACCAACCATGAATTCAACTTAAAAACAAGTTCACAACCAGCCAGCAATGGCGCAACAACAAACAACATACTACACTTTCGAAACTCGTAAGCTCTTGGCTTTACGATTGAGCTACAACTCATACAAGCTTAGATAAGGGAAAGAAAAACATAAAATTACCTTGGACGGAGTATAATCCATGAAACATATTCCCTATACATCTAAAATTAGTCCTCCAACGCATCTATAAGAAGGAGAAAGGAAAACTAGCAAGCAGTCTGGGTCCTTCGGCACTAGAAGCACTTCGTATCACTAGAAATCACCTAGAGTTTATGTGTAGCTCTTGGGATAAAATTTGAATGGATTCTCTCTTCATTTCAAGATCTGACAAAATATATGAAAATAAATGAAGAGGATCAGCCTTTTAAGACCCCTCTTGGTTGGCCCTCTCTAGCTTCTTTACGAAGCTTTTAATTGTCGCCTCTCCTTTTGGCAAGTTGGTGACACACCTACTTGTAACCTACTTGTTTAATTAGGGTGTGTCACATGATGTCCTTATTTAATTTAAATGTGTGTCTCATCCTTAGTTAATAATTAGTAGTTCAAGCAAGAATTACGGGAAGTATGTTGGTGAAGCAGGCACGTCGGGTAAGCAAGAAACTCATTTTTATTTGCCCAAAATCTCATTTCTCATGTTTAAGGGCATTTGTCAATCTCAACTTAGTCGTGTATATATTGAGTAAAAATACGGGATGTAACATCCTCTCCCCTTAGGAACATTCATCCTTGAATGTTAAGTCTCACAAAGGTCCTATTGATCTTGCGGCTCTTTATATCACTTTGACAGAACTTCCTCTATAATTCCAACATACCCCTTACCTGCACGTAGTCCAAAAAATATACTATAGGCCGTACAGGGTTAGGTATATCATCATATTAGTCTCACCGGATTATAAACCATTTAATGCAACTCATTATCATCTCATATCTCCTATGCTCGAATGGACAGTAATGTCTTAAATGTTAATATCTTCGATAGTATGAAATAAATAAGGGGATCGCTTTCTTTATCATGTTGTTTCCTCATGATGCTTATTTCTTGGTTCTCAACTCTCTAACCCAATATGGTAATCAAGACCTATTTTTGTTAAGCCTTCCACAACTTTCGGCCTGGTTACTTACCCAACTCATTGAATTACTTTATGTAACGTTGCACATTGTGGGCTGAGCTTATCATTCTTATCGAATTGTATTACGCAGTTCATTGGCAAAATTTCAGGGCTACCCTTTCCATTTGAATCAACCTTGAGTTACATTATTGCTTATTTATTTAAAAAAAATTATCCATCCTAAGTTACCTTTAACAACCTTGTAATCCTTTTACTTCTTCCACCACCCGGTGGGCTAGATTTTGTCCGAACAGTCTCGTCTTCATAGTTTTCAACTACCCAATCAGAGTCCCATATTTATACCCATATAAGGATAATTCATATTGTAGACAACTTAATAAAGGAGTAAGCAACCATCTCCTACCAATTCTTGCTTCAAAACTCTCATAATTTTTTATCGTATGTTTTGTATCCTGAATTGGCTTATCGGATTCACCTTAACTTGTGGTTAAAACTTTGTCATTCTTTCTTCTTATGATCTTACTAATATGTTATTTGCACCTAGTAGTACATTTATCTCGAACTTAGATAAATAAATAGTAGAAGTAATAACCCTTGATTATAATCTTATCTGATAACCCGACTTAGGACATCACTTGAACAAAGTTCAAAAGGTATGACTCATTCCCATTAACTTACCGCTCTATGCTATACCAACATAAGATTCGTATGTTGTTATTTCTCCACTTTGATCACAAGAAGTGATTCCACACAACGCCACCCTCATTCTTTAAGTTCACCAATATAAGATGAATATCAAATAATTGTTAAGATCCCAACGATATCATTTCTTTCCATCATTTGTATGCGTAAAGATTCCTATTAAAAATTCATCATTAAATGTATACTAAACTGTAGATTCATGTTCCAACGGTTTACTACCCCTATTAGGGAACCGTCATATCTTAAATTCTTATATCGTTGCTTATCCTTACTTTACCTCTAATCAGTCTTACTTGGCCCCTGTAACAATTTCATAGCATACACGTGTAAGTATTACCCGTCATAGTTTTCTACAAACTGTGCATCATGTTGGCTCATCGATTACTTGCATTTCATGTAACACTTAACCTTTCAAGATACTATTATTCATCGTCTCCATAAAAGTCACTGGCGCATTAGTTAGCCCGTGTCACATTACTAGAAACTTAAATTTTTCATACTACGAAAAACTTCTCACAAATTCATCTCTCTGGTGACATAAGGTATTGACACTGTAGTCTTTTGTCAACTCAACCTATCCTCCTTACCGTATCCTCAACTTCGTCTATGAAGAGGCATGGTTCCCTTTTTGATCCATGTGTAATGTCGTCTTATCATTCCATTGTTACCTAGATGTTGTTTACCCCAAAATTTGAAGTCAAATAGCTCTCTTCTGTGTTTTCATAATTATCTGGAACATACTCAGTCATTTTTCATACCACATTAATATGCGACTTAAGTCAGCCGACGTTCAAAACATTTCAAAATATCATTGTCCTGATTGCTCTTTTAGGGTATATAAACATCATATCTTGTTTGTACCCTCAGGTTATATCATTACCGGCATCGTCATTAGTTTATCTCCTGATCCTGGAACATCTCCTCATAAGCTTACACATAATTATTTCCTAAGTCCATTCCGTTATTGGGTCTGCAATGGAAGGGACCCTTCTTCATGGAGACTTCTACTAGTAACTTTCCAACTTGTCAAGTCCGTAGATTTAGGCTAACTCTTTGTGGCCTTTGCTTAAGTACTTTTATTAAACGCTATCCGATTGGGAAAATAGTTAATCAACTTAGATCTGAATTTGCAGTGTTCATATCATCCTCAGTAGTCACTTTACTTTTTTCTCCCTTGAATGGGGATACACCGGCTATCACCTACAGTTACCATTACAATTGTGTCTTCCCTCCGACACATCCATAATAATTATTCACATCTTACCAATCCTGAACAATCATTATTAATCACCCTCTTGTTTTACGAAAATCCTTCTTCATTACATATGTTTTTCAATTCTTTTTATTTTCTGCTTCAGTTTACACACAAGGCTTCAAGTGTGTCCCATTTACCATAGTAAGTTAGGTAGCAATAAGGATCCTTCCTTGAAAACAATGTTCGTCCTGTACTATAATATTATTAACACTTTAACCTCAAACTTCAGTCGATCATGGGGGACCATATCAATGTCCAGGTTAATTTACCTTTCAGTAAGATATCCGAAGTTCTTCGCTTACCCAATAGTAGAGGGGAATGTATGAACATTTATTAGCAGTCGTATTTTTCTTTCTTTTGATTCGTAACCATTGTTTCGTCTTTAGGTGTAGCGAAATTACTTATTTCCTCTTATAGGATTAACTTGCCCAGAAACTGAAGTCCATAAACTCTTTTCCCCAAGACTTTTGATTTCATTCTACTTCAATTTATTAATCCAAAATTAAGTCACACATCGGATGATTAACTAATACATGGACAACACTTTTATTCCTACATGACTTATTCGCTCCATTCATAATTTTGACTTAAGCCATATGTGCTTCTGATCATCTATTACCCATCTTTACGACACATTTATTTTTATCTCTGTGCCAGTCCATGCTTCTTATAACTTTTTCCTATATACTATCATAACAACTTTGTATAAAATAACAAATCATATTCTTGTCGTTGTATAATTCATCGAATGACGCATGCCCTCTTTTAGCCTTTTCTAACCGTAATTAATCTTGTTAGTGGAGCTCACCAATCCAAGCTGATATCCAAGGACAGCCTACTATGAAAGGTTCTCTATCAGTCTACATGTACCTGTATGGCATGAAACACATCGTCCTTAGTCAAAGGGACGTCAATATGAATAATGTACTGAAGATGTAAGGCAGAAATGAAACATAACAACAAGACATCCTTAATGAGAAGGATATGAGGATCAACCTGTACCTTGAACTGCCTCTATGGGCCATGAATATGCATACTTATACTTATATACTTATACATATATGCGTATATAATTCCATTGAACATATATATGCGTATATAACGCAGTTGGCCTCATTGGGCATCTTCCTTACCATAACAGCTCTATGGGCATAATAATCATCATGTAAACAATGATCAGGTGGTGGTGCATATATAACGCCTTTCCTTTCCCATAACCCATATAAATATCGTATATGTGTATATTACACCTTTGATCATAGTACATATATATACATATGTATATATATTACATGAAGACTCTTATGGAACATTATAACATCTTTCGGAGTGACTTGTAGTCGATAACCCTTCGAATATATTATGAACATCAACATAATTATCAGTTGCCTCAAAAGGGAGTTACGTATCATATCTAGACATGCTTTCAATACATATCATAGGAATGAATAACATGGATATTCTTAGCTTTCAAGAGTAGAGCCAAAATTTGGAATGACATTACATTTACGTTTTGTTTACTTGGATCATGCCAAAAGAAAGAGAGTTAGCCTTAACATACCTTTGTTTCTAACAACTCAACATAGACTCCCGTAGTACATCAACCTACATCAAGGTATTAGAATTATGATTAATGTCATGGAAGAACTAAAACACATTTCTAAGCTAGTTGCTCTCTTACAGAAAATTGGGCAGCACTTCCCCTACATTTCTTCCCCGAATTCAAAACAGCACCAAACAACGATACTAATAATATCAATAACCAATCCCATCCATTCATCCCCTCAACAATGTAAGGACAACTCCAACAATTCAAATAATAGTACAATGAGCGACAAACTCGGTTTGTGATTAAAGAACTATAGTTTTAAATCCCTTTTTTCAGAATTTATCAACAACATTAACCACAACATATTCAATTATTCCTACCGAGTTTCAGCCACAATACAACGCTGAAATGACCCCATAATAGTCCCACAACTTCAGCAACTCAAAACTGATTTTCAGATTATTAAAACACGTTTCTGACTTGTCTTTTCTTTCAAATCATACAACACAACCAATAGTACATAATTGAGCCTCTTATCATGTAAACAAATCATGAATTCAACTTAAAAACAAGTTCACAACCAGCCAGCAGTGGTGCAACAACAAATAACATACTACTCTTTTGAAACTCACAAGTTCTAGTCTTTATGATCGAGCTACAACTCGTAGAATATTAGATAAGGGAAAAAGAAGCATAAACTTACCTTGTACTGAGTATAACCCATGAAACCTATTCCTTCTTCATCTGAAATTAGTCCCCCAAGACAGCTACAAGACGGAGAAAAGGAAAATAACAAGCAGTCGATGTCCGTCGGCACTAGAATCACTTTGTATCACTCAAAATCACCTAGGGTTGGTGTGGAGCTCTTGGGAGAACGTTTGTAGGGGTTATCGCTTCATTTTAATGTTTAAAAATATATGAAAATAAATGAAGAGGATCAGCCTTATAAGGCCCCTCTCTAGCTTATTTAGGAAGCTTTTAATTGTGGCCTCTCCTTTTGGCAAGTTGGTGACACACCTACTTGTCACCTACTTGTTTAATTAGGGTGTGTCACATGTTGTCCTTATTTAATTTAAATGTGTGTCTCATCCATAGTTAATAATCAGTAGCTCAAGCAAGTATTACGGGAAGTAAGTTGGTGAATCAGACATGTCGGGTAAGAAAGCAACTCATTTTTATTTGCCCAAAATCTCATTTCTTGGGTTTAAGTGCATGTGTCAACCTCAACTTAGTCGTGTATATATTGAGTGAAAATATGGGATGTAACATCGCAACTCATAAGTTAGCCTGGATCTTAGTTTCCCTCCTTTGCGACAGAAGAAATGGCCCATCGCCGAAGTCCACAATAGGTTTGTAAAATAAGAGGTAACTAGCTGCTCAATATAAGATCAATCCGGGAGGTATAATATCCAAATTGATTAGGAAATGTAGTGGTAGTACCTAAGAAGGAAAACAAATTTAGGATGTGTATTGATTATAATTATTTAAATAATGTGTGCCCTAAAAACTCATTCCCGTTTCCAAAAATAGATCAAATGATTGATGCTTTGGTCGGGCACAAAGTCATGAGCTTCTTCGATGCGTATTCCGGGTATAATCTAATTAGAACGCACCCGGAAGACATAGAGAAAATATCTTTTTTAACTAATTTCAGCACTTAGTGCTATAATGTTATGCCTTTTGGATTAAAAAATGTCGGAGCCACCTATCAGAGACCAGTGAACAAAATGTTTGAAAAAACAAATAGGTAAAACTATGGAGGTATATATAGATGATATGCTTGTAAAAAGTCTTCGAGCAGAAGATCATTTGAGTCTCTTGCAGGAAACATTCGAAGTCTTGAGAAGGTGCAACATGAAGCTTAATCCTGAAAAATGCGCCTTCGGGGTAGGCTCAGGAAAATTCTTATGGTTCTTGGATTCTCAAAGAGGAATCAAAATAAAGGCCATTGAGGATTTTTCGTTTTCACTTGAAAATTTAAAGGCGGTGCAGTGGGATACTGGGAAAATAATAGCTCTCAGTAGATCTATATCACGATCTTCGGAGAAATTCCATAAGTTCTTTTCACTCCTTAAAAAGAAGAATGACTTTGAGTAGACACCCGAATGTCAGCCGGACCTTTGAGATTTGAAAGCTTACTTGCCTAGTCCTCCACTCATGTCAAATCCAAAGGACAAAGAGCAACTTTTTATATCTAGCAGTCTCACAGGTAGCAGTAAGCGTGATATTAGTACAAGAAAAAAAGGGTATGCAGTTTCCTATTTATTATGTAAGAATGGTCATGTCAAGGGCCCAAAATTGGTACCCGCTTCTCAAAAGGTTACCTTTTACTTTAGTAATGTCATCGCGAAAGCTTTGACCGTATTTCCAATTCCACCTGATAGTTATGGTAACAACATTTCCTTTAAGAAATGTATTGCACAAGCTCGAACTTTTATAACGATTGGATAATTGGGTTGTGGAATTGAGTGAATTTGATATTTAATGTAAACTCTGGATTGCAATAAAGTCGTAGGTCCTCGCAAATTTTGTGTCTGATTTCAGTCCGGGAGTAACCCCTCATGCGGAAAAAGAAGTTACTTTAGTCTTGGGGACTACTTTTGGATGCTCCACACATATGCAGTTAAGGGGGCCAGTTTGGAATAGTACTGCATACTCCCACCTAGGAAATTTTATGGCAGGAAATTCACAGTTCACCTTTGACTAACAATGAAGCCGAGTATGAGGATCTGATTGCAGGTCTGGAATTGGCTCGAGGTCTAGGGTCACAAATAATAAAAGTCAAATGTGATTCCTTGCTGGTGGTGAACCAAGTTCATTTAGTGTTTGAAGCTAAGGAGGAGTGTATGTCAAGGCATCTCGAGAAGGTCCTGAAGTTGCTTTCTCGATTCCAAGAGTGGACGGCGGTACATATACCTCGAGAGGAAAATGTAGAAGTTGATGCACTTGCAAATTTGGGTTCCAGCACAGAAGTAGAAGTCTTCAAAGCCGAATTAGTTGTTTAGCTCCTATACTCGGCCTTGGATCCGGTAGTGTATGACAAAGTAAACTCAACAAGCCTGAATTTGAATTGGAAGAACAAATTCATAGACTACCTCGTGAACGGAAAGCTGCCAGAAGACCCAAAAGCATCTAGAGCCTTGAGGACTAAGGTCGCTCGTACTATATTATCAATGGAAAACGTTATTGGTGGTGTTACTGTGGTCCCATGTCTCGAAGAGGCCAATTACTTGATGAGGTAGGTGCGTGAAGGAATCTGTAGAAACCATTCAGGAGCGGAATCCCTGATGAGAAAACTTATGAGGGCTGTATATTAGTAGCCATAGATCAAAGAAGACATGAAAGCATTCATTAGAAAGTGTGACAAGTGTCAGCGTCATGCACAATTGTTGCACTAGCTAGGAGAGGAATTGCATCCGGTCGTATCTCAATCAATGGTCATTCATGAAATGGGGGATGGATATAGTTGGACCTTTAGCTTCTGTCCTAGGATATGTATCGCAACTATTGTTTATGAATGACTATTTCTCTAAATGGGTTGAAGTTACAGCTTATACAAAGCTTGGAGAGAATGAGGTGATTGAATTTATTTGACAACTTGTCATTTTATGCTTTGGTATTCCAAAGGAGATATCTTGTGACAATAGTCGAAATTTTATTACGGTCGAAGTCACAAAATTCCTGGATGACTTGAACATCAAACGTATCAACTCCACCTCTATCATCCTAGTACAAGTGGTCGGGAGAAATCAACAAACAGGACTATAATAAAAAATTTGAAGAAGAAGCTGGAAGCTGCTAAAGGGAGCTGGCCTTCCAAGTTACCCGAGATATTATGGGCATACAGAACCATGGCAAAAATGAGTACCGGAGATACTCATTTTTCCTTGGTTTTATGGCACCAAAGTATTCATCCCGATAGAAGTAGGAACTCCAAGCTTGTGGTACCTCATGTCAGAGGAAAAAGCTACTCATAGTTAATTATGGTACAACTAGACTTGTTCTAAGAATGTCAAGATCTTGCATGCGTCCGGATGGTTGCCCAGAAGCAACAAATGAAGTGATACTATAACTAGTATACAAATCTCTGGCACTTTATATTCGGGGAGTTGGTACTCCGAAGGGTGACTCGGAGTACCTGGGAACCTAATGCAGGAAAATTAGGCCCGAACTAGGAAGGACCATACACAATCACCGGGATTAGGGGCAAATGATCTTACCAATTAACAGACCAAGAAGGGAACAAACTTCCTAGCAATTGGAATGTAAGTCACTTGAAGAAATATTATGTTTAGCGAGACAAATGCGCGCTGCACTCTTTTTTCCTTCATTTGGTTTATGTCCCAATTGAGTTTTTCTGGCAAGGGTTTTAATGAGGCAGCACCATAGAAATCATGTTAAAAGTCTTGCTACATAAGTATTATCCAGTGTCTGGATCTCCACTAAATGAACAACCAAACACTGGGGGGCCATATATACTGATGGCAAGGCTGAAGTAATATTTTGAAAATTAGAGAACACATGCCGATATTGTTAAAGCTTCAAGAGAAAGCACTCATCACCGAGGACTTCCCGGATCACAAGATATTGTGTATGTCTAACAGGACTAACTACACTAGATTCCAGCCAGACTATCCGGGAATTTGTTTTCATAATTGTAAGCTAAAGAAATTAATAAAATTTTCCTTTTATGATAAAATTCTTCCCATCGAAAGCATAAGAATTATTGAAACATGTGTTGTTATAAACATATCAAAAAATTGTGCCATAATGAACGAGAGACATCCTCTTATATATCACCATGTCCTCTCTTATCAAAACCATAAAAAAAAAAAAGGTTGAAATTCTGACTGCTCGAAGCGCTCGAATAAAAAGTTGACCGGGACCAAAACAAGTTCGAAATCAACTAAAAGGCCATGAGAAGCCCAGATAAAAATACATCTTTTTACGAGTAACTTCAAGTCTTGTTAAAATTCATCAAAAGACTTTAAGACTTAGAATTTTTAGTTCAAAAGTCTCATATTTTACTTAGCTAATAAAAGTGTAGTAACCTAAAAACTACGGCTAGAGTTATACGATGAATAAAAGTGTTCTCTAACTAAAAGCATGAAATAAAGCTTTGAGTAAAAGCTGCATATAATGGACTCTGAAAAAAGGAACTTCATTCATTTAAAGATAATATCGAGCCTAAAAGTTACCCGGATTACAAGATAAAAGCTAAAAAATAAAAACCCGCGCGAATTGCAACGACATGCTCATTCCATGGTCCGCCGGTGGTGTTTACAAAATAATGTAACCATTATCAATTGCGATCAGGAGAAGTTGGGGCAGAAGGAGGCAATTCAGAAGTTGTGGATACCTATTATCTGAAGAATATGACATATTTGCTTGAGGATGAGGAATTTCTGCTTCCGGAAGGTTTTCATCTTCTTCTCAACCGGATGATGCATCTTCTTCATCCATTAGAAGGGGTTCTTTTGGCTCTTCCACTAAAGCTAAATCCAATTATCGGGCCTTGGTAATCTCATCATCAATATCATTGAATATCCCAGCCCTCACTGCCTCCAAAGCCTTGCAGCGCATCTTATAGTCGTTGCTTACCATAGACAATGTAAAGTTGTAGATTGTAGCCTGAAGCTCAGTTTAAGTATATTGAACGGCACGAGTGAGTTCGGCACTGGTTGAATGGAGAAGTTCATTGACCTTATTCAAATCTGCAATTTCCTCACGTTGCTTTTCAGTCTGAGCTGTCATGGTGGATAACCGGGACCTTAAGGATTCATTTTCTTTCTAAAAGGTCTCAATTTCAGTTTCTTTTATTTGGAGGCACTCAAAGAAAGTATCCACATCTGCCTCAATCCCAGACATGCGCATCATCAAGTCGGACACATAATCGAAAGCTTCATTCCACTTTTTCTGCCAATCACTTGCACGATCTTCATGAAGTGTGATCTACTGCATGAAAGCTTCATTTTCTTCCTCTAGGTGTGCAAGTTTGCATTCCAACTCATTAACTTTGGTGATCTTGGATTCTTCTCTACAATATTTTCTCTCTCATTCATTAGAGTAGCCTTCTCCTCGATCAGCTGTTGGAGCCCATCGTAACAAAGGAAATTAGCATGACCAAAGGATTCAGTTTCAAAATTCAGAAAGTAGAAATCGGGAACTAAAAGGAATAAAAAAGGAGAGAAATTGATACCTTAGCCGCGGCGTGCATCCCTTCATTAATGGTGAATTTTTCTGACACCCTGCGAGTTTTCCTTCGGTCTTTGTCTGAGGCCATATGCTTCATATAGTTGGCCACTCCTATAGGCTTAGAGAAAAGGTAGAAATCAGAGAGAAGTTGAAAGTCCATAGATCAGAATTCTCCAGGTATATAGCCGGCATAATTCATTTGATAATTACTCATTTCGTGGGGGAAGGAATGCGGTCGGGAGAAGCTGGAGCTTTATGATAATCTTTTGGAATTATAGTCGGAAGAACACGGGACTCGGAATCTTCTAGAGTCAGAGGAAGAATGGTATCGAAAGCCGCAAGCGGCGCCGATGGGGGCTATCGAACAACAGTACTTCATCCAATCAGAGCGAATGATACATTAGTATGGCCAGCCCCATGACTGACAAACTCCATTTCTGTGAAGAGTTGAGGAACTTCTGACCTCCTCATTTCCAGCGGATGCTCAACTTTCTCTGGAACTTCAGTATCTAGGTCACAACAGATAGAGATCCAACCACCAGCCTAGTTACACAGAGAGTACTGGGGGGTGCGATCATCTCGGTCCAGAATTCTTATCTTTGAGCATTTAGAACTAAATCGAAGACTAGTAGAAGATTTTTGATAGAGTCTCTTTCGCTCTTGAGCCTGCTGAATAAGGTGAGTGGTCGTGCCCAAGTGTTCCAGTACTTCAAGGAGTGGAGCAACAAGAATGAATTTGGAAAGATCTAAAAAGAAAATTACGAGATAAAGATCTCCTATAACAAAACACTAGAAGGGAGTCATATCTTACTATGGTTTCTAGTGATCCAGATTTGGTCCTTTGAGAGTTTCTTCCATTTTCGGAGTTCCGGTGTGGAAATGTCAATAATGTTCTTAACCCAGTCAATAAACTTGGATATCTCTGCAGACTCCCAATGAGTGGATGAAAGGAAAAGTTAAATGCAATGATTAATACAGGGAAGGGGATTCCTGGAGATATAAAAGTAACAATCAAAAGGATATAAGGAAACTTACGATGAGGGTTCCATCACTCCGGATGGTTTGGCTACCCGAAAGAAGAAGATCAACGGTGGCAACGACAAGGGGGTATTTCTAGGCATTAGAAGTCATCATTGTTATGGTACTCGAGGAGACGAATAGCAATCGATGGTTGCTTGACAGACAACACGTGCGTGTCAGACTAGGTGCGGTGAATAGACACGCCTCATCATGATTTCACAGTATTCCATCAATTCAGGGAAATCAGACAGTTGCCATCGTTTTGGGATGAGGACGATTGGTATGATGAGTTGAGTAGTTGGCATCTTTTTGTTTTCCCGCCAAAATAAGGAGTTTTAATTGGTTGACTGTCTAAATCCACTACCCGAGCATGCGAGAGACACATCCAGAAAGTGAGGGGACTATCTGTATAGGGCAAATTCGTATTATAAAGTTGGACGAATTATGTCATGAAATGTGGCCGAAATTTTTGAGTCGCATCCAAGTCAGCTTTCAGTACTACCGCTAGCATAGAAGTAGCACCGGGGGTATCAAAGGGTCACATGTAACGAAAAGCAAGAATATCAGAGGGCCAATTCGAATTCCAACAGACGACCATTGTTGTCTTATTCTACAACTTCAAATGGTGCATTAATGGCATTATGAAGACACTAATTGTCTCATTATTATAGCATTTATGTACTGGTATTATTAGGGCATAATTTATGGGGTGTGTACCCATGAGTTCAAGTATAAACAAGACCAATTAACTCATTATAAAGGGACCATACTCGAGAATACTAAAGCATTACCTTCTGATTCATACTATTTGTTTCAATACTTGTGCTATTATACTGGTTAAATATCTAATTTGGAGGCCTTGTCAAGAAGCTTCTCTCAGGCTAACTATTTTCTAATCTCGCTTTGTTATTCATTATTTGCTACAATTATTTGCTAATTTATTTGTTGTTCACTTGAGACCCTCGTTTCCTTGGCCACGTATACAAATTTAACTATACCGATTTACGGGTAAACAATATATATGTTCATATGCTTTTGACTTGCGACGAGAAATCATTAGAGCGAGTAAGCTGATATGAGAATATGAGAAGGGTAATAAATGAACAGAAAGGAAGCGTAAAGTTGAATCAAATGAACTTCCTTAAGGTCGTCTCCTAACATGTGCGAAGCCCGAGCTATGGCGACTGCATCTCCAACTGTTCTCCCCTTAGACTAAAACCTTCACCGCTTTATTTTACTATACATTAAATATTAAAATTCATGATCATAATGCATAATTAAATATGGGCCGTCCAATTGACTTTTGCATCAGAAGGTTTTTAGCTGTTTCTCCCAAAAGATTGCTTTAGGAACAATCAAACATCCTATAATTTCATTCCTCGGGATCGTTTATTTTTTAGAATAGTAGAGCTAATTCGGGTTCTAAGTGACAAAAAAACAACGCGTTTATGCAGCAAGTGAACGACAAGCAAATTGACAAAATCAAATGTTTGATCTTCACTAAAGAGATGTATCTAAAAAGATGAAAATAAAATAGTTATTTTTATTTTATAAGCAAAGGGGGAAATAAAATCAATGTAATGAAGAAAAGAGTAGACATACTTCAATACATATGCGCGTGGAGATCTCTAGGACTAACGATTATTAGGGGAATAAGCGTAGCAAATACTAATACCATATCTATTAACTTGCAGTTTACTTTAGCTTTAAGCTTTGGCGCCGGCGTAGTGACCGGCCGTCAACTTTCTCCCCTCACAAGACCTCGTTGACCGTTGAGAGAAGCGAATATATAAGCTCATTTCAAACAATACGAAGAAAGATGATCACGTATGCAATTTGCTGCGTACAGTCAAATATACCTTAGAAAAACATCTATATATCTATGGTAGGAGTCAAAGGTTGAGAGTTGTGAATCAAAGGAGAGACCGAGCATGGCTTCATCTAGCGGCGGTGTTCCGCCGGGCTTCCGATTCCATCCCACGGACGAAGAGCTTCTTCACTACTACTTGAAGAAGAAAGTTTCATTTCAGAAGTTTGACATGGAAGTTATCAGAGAGGTCGACTTGAATAAGATTGAGCCCTGGGAATTGCAAGGTATATATCATCATTTATACACAACCTACTAGCCAAACACTTTTGTTTTTCTAGTTTATCATTTCAACCTACACGGCAGTTGCTATAGTTTAAATTCTAGGACAACTTAGAAACGAGTTAAGCGGTGGTAGGGATTTTGATATATAGTTCTTTTGAAAGGATTAGAATAATTTGAGCATAGTTGACACACACATTACTATATAATTTTATTTTGAGCTGCTCTTTGCTTTTAAGGATTAAAGGCATGATATTCATATATCTTGGGTAAAGTTAGTTTTTACATATTTCAAATTTGAGATCAAATTAAAGGTGGTATTTGTGGGATACCATAATTGCAGGGAACGAGAAATAAGTAAATATTACAATTGCTAGAAAGTATAAACTAAAGATTACAACAAAATTGAAAATCAAGAATCAAACAAACTCCTTGTGTGATTTGCTGAGTCAAGTGATGGCACTATGTCTTTAAGACAAGATTGCCCCGTATATCTCCTTTTACGTTGTCGGGCAATAGTCTCCCAAGATACAACAACAACTTAACAATTGAGTAAAGGAAACTCAAGTGTTACTCTTGAAGAACTTTGAGGGTAGTAAACTTGCTAGAGAGGAAGAAGAAGATCTTAGAAAATTCTGTAAATATTTCTACGTGTAGTTGAACAATTGAGCCAAAGGCCTCAATTTATAGTGTAAGGAGATGACCCCTCAACTAGCCAACTAATGGCCTTTAATAGCCAATGTAATGACACTTATTGAGGGGTTATATTCAGCCAAATAATGGTTGAATTCATGTGCCAAGTAATGAAGATTCAATGCTTCAAAACCAGCCCAAATGTCAGAACTTTCCAACTTCCCGTCGCAACATTTTGCCTCCGAAGTGCCGCAACTCTGTGAATTAGCGTCGCGGCTCCGACGGTGTTGCGCCGCAACCCTTCACGGCTCCGCGGCAATTTCCGACTCGTTTTATCTTACACTTCGTACACTTCTTCCTTCGTTTACCAACGTGGAATACTTTGTCATTTGTCCAATAACCGTCCATCACTCTAGGTCTCAAACGTATTACATACGTACCAATATCTATTTCACTAATGAAATTTATGATACTTGGCACTACGTGTGCACGTGTGTGGAAATGACGTTTCCGACGTGCGGGGCCCCAATTGTTTGAGTCATAAATAATAGGATATACTTAATTCCACATTAGTAAATTCCCAACAATCCCCTCTTGAAAGAGATTTTGGCGCACTAACATGGTGTCTTTTTCAGCAATCTTTCAGCGGACCGATGTTGTATCTGGATAGGTAGCTTTCGCTTTGAACATTCCATAGTTGAATACCATCGGACTTACTTACTGCATGGTGAATGTGATGTCTTGAACCGTCAGTGTTTAGTGTAAGTCAAGTCAACGGTACCAACACAATAACTTTCCTTACTCTGTTCTTCGTAATGTTTTGTCCGTTGTGGCCGTGGACACTTCTTGGATTCTTAAGTGCGTTCATTTGAGGCGGCCTGTCCTCGCACTTAAATAGGTGGTCTCCTATAAGGTATCCTACTATACCCCACTTAACAAGTGTTAGGAACCATTAAAAGTTTTCCCAAACCTAACCTCAACCGGTGAGGATCATTAAAGGTTTTGGAAACTTAACCTTTACCCACACTGTAGATAACACTTATAGTCTATCGTGGGAACAACTTTGGATTTGGTGTTTCTTTACAGAAATCACTATCCGAAGTGCTCAAGCTTCCACCGAAGCGCTCAACTGAATCTTTACAACTTAGTTTTCCCATTGAACCTAATTCTTGGGATCTCCAGTCAGTAAGGTTGGGTTACCATCGTATTGGTCCTTATAACTTGGGTTTTAAGCCCATTCCCCTAGACAGGCAGAACATCTGATCTTTGGGTAAGTCTTTTGTCAGAGGGTCCGCTATGTTATCCTTTGATTTTATATAATCAATGGATATTATACCCGTGGTGATCAGTTGCCTAACAGTCTTATGTCTCCGTCGAATATGACGAGACTTGCTGTTGTACATAGAACTCCGTGCCCTTCCTAGAGCCGACTGACTATCGCAGTGTATCATTACAGAAGGTACGGGTTTGTTCCAATAAGGAATATCCTCTAAGAAGTCGTGAAGCCACTCAGCTTCTTCTCATGCTTTATCTAAAGCGATAAACTTTGATTCCATCGTGGATCGGGCGATGCAAGTTTGCTTAGAGGATTTCGAAGACACAGCCCCACCACCAATTGTAAATACATACCCACTGGTGGACTTGGTGTTCTCTATATCAGATATCCAATTTGCATCAATGTACCCCTCTAGTATAGCTGGATATCTCGAATAATGCAACCTTAAGTTAGCATGTATTTCAGGTATCGTAGTACCCGATTCAACGCCTTCCAATGATCATTACTCAGATTACGGGTAAACCTAGCCAACTTGTTGACTGCATAACAATATCAAGTCGGGTGCAGTTTGTTATGTACATCAAACTCCCAATCACCTGTGCATATTGCTCCTGTCATACGGGTGCACCATGATTTTTATCAAGCTTTTGATTTCTATCCATTGGTGACTTTAGAGGCGAACTATCAAACATCTCAAACTTTCTCAATACATCATCGATGTAGTGAGACTGAGATAAAACCAGTCTGTCAGACGTCTTAGAGATCTTTATAACTAAGATGACATCTATAATACCCATATTGTTCATGTCGAAGCATTGTTTCAACATGTTCTTAGTCTCTAGAATCAAGCTAGGACTGCTCCCCGTGATCAACATGTCATCTACGTACAGGCATATCATGAGGAACGACTCAGAATTACTTTTCATGTACACACATTTGTCACACTCATTAATGGAGAAACCCTTCAATAGTAGAGTACTATCAAAATTTTCATGCCATTGTTTCGGGGCTTGTTTCAGCCTGTACAAAGATTTGACAAGCCGACAAACTTTCTTCTCTTACCCTGGAACCACATACCCCTCGGGTTGTTCCATATACATTTCTTCTTCTAAATCACTATTTATGAAGGCTGTCTTGACATCCATTTGATGTATCTCAAGGTCACGCAATGCTGCGATCGCAATGAATACTCGTATGGACGTCATCCTAGACACCGGGGAGTACGTGTCAAAATAGTCAAGGCCTTCCTTCTGTCGATAGCCCTTGACTACCAACCTGGCCTTGTACTTATCTATAGACCCATCTGCTTTATACTTCCGTTTGAGTATCTACTTATAACCCAACAGTTTATTTCCCGGAGGAAGATCAACCAACTCCCAAATATGGTTATGCAGGATGGAGTCTATTTCACTCTCAATAGCTTCTTTCCAGAGTGGTGCCTCTGCAGTTGACAATGCTTCGGCAATTGTCCTTGGTTCGACATCAACCATATAAGCTACAAAGTTAGGACTGAAGGATTTATCCTTCCTGGCCCTTTTACTTCGCCTTGGTTCCATATCTGGAGTCTCCAAGTTCTGAGAATCTGGAACACTAGATTCTGGATATTCAGCCACTTCGAAGTCCACTAGATCTGAACCATCTAGATCTGGGCAGCCAACGACTCCCCGTTCCTTAGAGCTTTGTTCATAACTTTATTTGCGAGAGGTTATGCCTTTTTCCTTTCTAGGAAAAGTATCTTCATAGAATTGAGCATTCCTTGATTCCATGATTGTACCCCCGTGTATATATGGAATAACTGACTTATGCACTAAGAAGCGATAAGCACTACTGTTATTTGCATATCCGATAAAAATACAATCTACAGTCTTTGGCCAAATCTTGACCTATTTTGGCTTAGGTACTTCGACCTTTGCCAAACAACCCCACACCTTTAAATATTTATAAGTGGGTTTCTTTCTCTTCTATGATTCATATGGAGTTTTGTCCTTACCCTTATGTGGGACTCTATTAAGAATCGTATTAGCGGTAAGTACGGCTTCTCCCCATATGTTTTAGGGAAGACCGGAATTGATGAGCAAGGCATTCATCATTTCCTTCAATGTGCGGTTCTTATGTTCCGCCACACCATTCGACTGAGGTGAGTATGGAGTCGTCGTTTGATGAACAATGCCTGATTGGGCATAATATTCCTCAAATGGCGCTACGTATTCTCTCCCTCTATCGCTACGAATAGATTTAATCTGCATGCTTAGTTGGTTCTCAACTTCTGCTTTGTAACGTCGGAATGCTTCAAAGGCTTCTTTACTTTTTAACAAGTAAAGGTAACAATACCTTGTGTTATCATCAATGAATGTCACAAAGTACTTATTCCCCCCTCTAGTTTGTGCAAACTTCAAATCACATATATCTGTGTGAATATGTTCTAGAGGAGAGGTATTCCTTTCGACGGATCGAAAAAGAATCTTTGTGAGTTTTGCCTCTTTGCACACCTTACACTTATGTTGAGGGTTTACGTCGATAGACGACAATAACTCCAACTTTACCAACCTTTGGATGGAATTATAGTTAACATGTCCTAATCTATGATGCCATAAATTAGAGGACTCAAGAAAGTAAGAAGAAGCTTCAATATTATTATTTGCACGTAATACAGACATGGCGGTAACTTTGAAGAGGCCTTCACAGATGAAGCCCCTTCCTACAAACTATCAATTATTGGAGATTACAAATTTCTTGGACTTAAACACTAGCCTAAAACCAGCATTAACCAATAAATGACCTGAAATTAAATTTCTCCTAATCTCAGGGACATGCATCACCTCCTTCAGAGTGAGCTCCTTTCCAGAAGTCATCTTCAGGACTACATTTCCTACCTCCAGCACGTCAGAGGAAGCATTGTTACTCATGAACAGATTTTTGTTTGTAACTGATGTATAAGTGGAGAAGGCATCTCTATTAGAACAGATGTGTCTTGTAGCACCCGTGTCCATCCACCATTGCATGAGATTCTCAACAAGGTTTGTTTCAAGCACCACAGTTGAGAACTCCTCAATCACGTCGTCCAGAAAACTATCTTTGACGACGTTAGCCTGTGCCTTGCCCTTAGCCTTGGCCTTATCTTGTTGCTCGGTCTTGAGCTTGCGGCAGTCCTTAATCATGTGACCAGGTTTCCTACAGTGATGACAGTTTCCTTTGAACTTCTCCGATGCTTGGGTCTTGCTGTCTTTCTGAAACTTGTGCTTCTTGCTTGGGTTCTCTTTGGCCTCAACTAGATTTTCCTTTGCCTGAGCAGGTTGTTTTCCCCTAGGCAAGGCCTTCTTATTATCTTCCTGAATCTGGAGTTTGATAATAAGTTCTTCAAAGGTAATTTCCTTTGTCTTGAGTTTTAAGTAACTCATAAACTCATTCCACATGGGAGATAACTTTTCAATCAGTGATGCAACCAAAAATTGCTCATTTGGTTTTATACCTTCCAAATCCAGGTGATATAGAATCATTTGGAATTCCTGGACTTGGGACATCACAGTTTTGCTATCCACCATTTGAAATTTCAGGAATTTCCCAACGATGAATTTCTTAGTACCTGCATCTTGTGCGTTGTACTTCTTTTGCAGTTTTTCTCATAACTCTTTGGCAGTGCCTACGGTGCAATACACCGTGTAGAGTGGGTCTCACAAGCAATTCAAAATATAGTTCTTACATATGAAATCACTATGACTTCATGCATCAAGAACCATCTTCATACCATTAATGACATGGATACCTTATACCCCTTCAACCATTTCAGTAGGCGAAGGGTCCACTTCATCTCCAGCTTGTGGAGGATCTTCTGTTAGGAAACGAATCATTCCCATAACAGTCAGATATAATAACATCTTTTGTTGCCATCTCTTGAAGTTGGAGCCCATGAACTTTTCAGGCCGTTCATGGTGTAATCCAGCGAGTGGAGGAACGCAACGTTCCCTCGAGCAGTAGAAAAGGCATTGGATGCGCCTTGAGCAGTAGTGAAAACATTAGGTGTGCCTTGAGTAGCAGTGGGGAAGGAAGAGGGGTTGCCTTGAGTAGCAGCAACAACAAAATTACAAGTGAGTTGTTCTCTTCCAGTCATCTTTCTAAGCACTTCCAACAAATCTTGTCTTAAAATTGTGGGATACAATAATTGCAGGGAACGGAAAGTAAGTAAATATTACAATTGCTAGAAAGGATAAACTAAAGATTACAACAAAACTAGAAAACAAGAATGAAACAAACTCCTTGTGTGATTTGTTGAGTCGAGTGATGACACTTTGTTTTTAAGACAAGATTGCTCCGTATATCTCCTTTTATATTGTCGGGCAATAATCTGCCAAGATACAACATCAACTTAACAATTGAGCAAAGGAAACTCAAGTGTTATTCTTGAAGAACTTTGAGGGTAGTAAACTTGCTAGAGAGGAAGAAGAAGATGTTAGAAAACTCTATAAATATTTGTAAGTGTAGTTGAACAATTGAGCCAAAGGCCTCAATTTATAGTGTAAGGAGATGACCCCTCAACTAGACAACTAATGGCCTTCAATAGTCAATGTAATGACACTTATTGAGGGGTTACATTCAGCCAAATAATAGCGGAATTCATGTGCCAAGTAATGGAGATTCAATGCTCCAAAACCAGCCCAAAGGTCAGAACTATCCAACTTCCCGTCGCAGCATTCTGCCTCCGAAGCGCCGCAGCTCTATGAATTAGCGTCGCGGTCCGGCACCGCAGCTCCGACGGTGTTGCGTCGCGGTCCTTCACGGCTCCGTGGCGATTTCCGACTCATTTCATCTTACACTTCGTACACTTCTTCCTTTGTTTACCAACGTGGAATACTTTGTCATTTGGCCAATAACCGTCCATCATTTTATGTCTCAAACGTATTACATACGTACGAATATCTCTTTCACTAATGAAATTTGCGATACTTGGCACACCGTGTGCACGTGTGTGGAAACGACGTTTCCGACGTGCGGGGCCCCAATTGTTTGAGTCATAAATAATTAGATATACTTAATTCCACATTAGTAAATTTCCAATAGTATTTTTGTGGAAACTTTCTAGTTAATCTAAAAAAAAATATTTTCCGTTCATGTTTATTTAAGTTTTATCAAGAAGTCATTCAAAATATATGTTTTTTGAAGAAATGGTTACTTTGACGTAGTTTCCAAAGAATGTCCATCTTCCATGCTCAAGACACTTAAAAGTCTTCAGAAAAATTAAAACTATTCAAACAAGATTTATTTTCGCACAAATGTTATTTTTTCAAGAAAACTGTTTAAATTTCTGTTTGAAAGATTTGTCAACTTTAACTTCAAATTTGTCTGTGCAAATTACTATAGTATGATACACCATTAGTGCCAAATTAGGTGTTATTTTCGCTTTTTGAGAGTAAATTTTAATTAATTTTTAAATCTAAATTTGATTAAATAAACATAATATTTTAAAATTAAAAATTAAAAATTAATAAAAACAATACAAAAAGTACAATGAGTTTCATTTTTCTCATGTCAATATGATGAAAAATACATTTTAATATGTTAGTCAATATTAACATAATTTGATTCTCAAAAAGCTAAACATGACAATTAATTTGGAAGGAAGGGAATATAAAGTTAGTATGGACTGGTTTGCTCCCTGAGGCACCAATCTTACCTCTAGGCTATAGCAGAACTTTTAATAATTCAGAAATTCTTTAATACAATTCCACCCTAATTAGGAAGAAAAGAAATTCTCCTAGAGGTTAAGTTAATTATTGAAATGTGTGACCATTTCATTTAAAAATTTAAATTATCAAATAAAACACACTTTTAATTAGTTAATTATATTACTCCCTTCGTTCCAAAAAGATTATCTTAGTTACTATTTAGATAGTCAAAGAATATTTTATTTGACCGTAATTTTTTCAAATGCTTTCTAAATATTTTGAATTGTTAACTATTATGACTTATAGTACTTTTATGTAATTATAAAATATATTTCTTTGAGTTTTAAAAAAATTAAAAATTTTGTTTCCGAATTCACATCAAACATTAGTTAGTTTAACTTATGTTCTAATCAAACCTATCTTTTTGGGAAAGAGGGAGTATCAAAACTATCTTTTTGGGAAAGAGGTATGTCTCAATAGTAATTTATTACATATGCATTCATGTACAGAGAAGTGCAAGATCGGATCAACTCCACAGAATGAGTGGTACTTTTTCAGCCACAAGGACAGAAAGTATCCGACAGGTTCAAGGACAAACCGAGCAACTAATGCTGGGTTCTGGAAAGCCACTGGCAGGGACAAATGCATAAGGAATAGCTTCAAGAAGATAGGTATGAGGAAAACCCTAGTTTTCTACCGAGGAAGAGCTCCCCATGGACAAAAGACTGACTGGATCATGCATGAGTACAGGCTGGAAGATGTTGATGACCCTCAAGGAAATCAAAGTGTAAGTCATTCTCCCTTATTGATTCTCGAACAAAATGTTGAATTGTGTGTCAAGCTTATTTTAAAGCTTATGAGCATATTATTATTTACTTAATTATGTGTCTCTAACATGTGATTTGATTCTTTTTTATGTGCCAAGGCACATAATTATTTTTTTAATAATGAATAGGGATGAGACTTGAATCTCGGACTTCTGTATGTTTTGATATAAAGTTTAATTATATGACAACCCCTTCTAAAAATTTGTAATGTAAAAAAGATCATATTTTTATTTGATTAATTATGTATTTAACCTAGAACACCTAATTAGAACTTGTCTGGGATAATTGCTTTCTTATAAACAAAAAACATTCAAGTATTTCAGGAGAGAGGCACATGGGCCCCGAGGTGGGGGATAGGAATTGTGCCCTCGCATAACCTAGTTTTTAATTTTTTAAAATTAATAAAAATAGTCACAGAAAGCTAGAATACTGGTTAAAGCAGTTGGAATCATCATTTAATGGGGCAGGGACTCCGTTGAACGGTTGAACTCTGGTGTGCCAATTGAGTCAATGCAAACATGCCCGTTCAAACCGTGTGATATGATTCATTCAATATTGTAGTAGGTGTCTGTTGAAGGTGTAATAAGTCAATCATAACAATTAAATGCTCTATGTTTTAATCCTATGGTTAGCATTGATATAAGCATTTAATGAAGGTTCTTTAATTTTCCTTGTGAATGCTGTGCATGCAGGATGATGGTTGGGTGATTTGCAGAGTTTTCAAGAAGAAACACCTATTCAAAGTTGGTAGCGAAGGGGGTGCCGCAGCCTCATTAAATCAACTGAACAACACATCAAGCAACCAACCTCGCGCCTTCAACAGCCAATATCTGCTACAACAACAGGCGCAGGGGCATGGCTTAAACTATTCCCACATCCCTCTAGCATTGCCACCATATAATTCTCACGTCCAGCTTCAAGCTCAAAACTTCATTCCCACTAACAAGCTATTGGGCTATCATGGCTTCTCTAGGGAAACTTCTGAATCACCCATCATGTTGAAGCAACTAATATCTAGCACCGACAGAGGTTGCAGCGACCAGAACCTCCCCTACCACCAGGAGGTCGGAAGTAATTGTGATCATCAGAATTTGAATGAATGGGGAATGATTGTGACTTCTCAACAGCTCGGCCAGGAGGAAGATGATTCAGCCAAAACTGTCGGAGTCAGGTTTGTCCATGATACAAATACATCCTCCATGAATCAAATCAATCAGCTTTCCCTAAGCGGGGAAATGGATTTCTGGGGTTACACAAAATAACAAACGTTATATATACCTACACTTTGTATCTGGATTCTTATTAAATGTATAAGTAGAGTTACTCTTATATTGTTGCCTCACTCTACCCATTAATCACATGATTGAAAAGACGGGTAAGTGATGGTCCAAACATTATTTGCATTATAGTACGTTATATTTCCAATGTTCTTGAATGTCCATAATTTACCGTATCAATTTCCTTAAAGATTGATATGGTCACATTATTTGTTCCTGCACTATTTGTTTTTTTTTTTAGTATTCAGGAGGAATCCTGAGTAGGAGTATTATACCGAAGAGATGTCTGAGGGGACTAAGCCTGACCTCCAAGATACAATTGACTTTTTTTTTATTGCGCCAAACTCCAAGATACAATTGACAAATCGTATCACTCAATTTTTCTAGCAAAAACAGAGGTTGTGTCGGGAAAGGCATTGGTATTGTGTGATCAAGACAATAAATCAGAATATAGGAAATAATTTGGAAAATAATTAAACAAGAACCCACAAAATTCATTGTGTATCCTTAAGAAATTTAATCCACGCATATTAGATTACTTATTCCCAGAATAGAAAAGATATACCTGTTATTGGAGTAGCAGTGCCTCAAACGCCAACAACTTCTTCAACCTTGAAGATAGCCAAGAACCACACAAAGTCCCTACTTTGTTTATAAGAAAATATGCAGAAGAGGTGCAGAAATTTCAATGCAGAAAACTTTTAGGTTAGTCCTCTTAGTTTATAGTGAACGATGCGTAGTATGAACATGTGCTATTGTACATTATCGAAAAGGCACAACCTATTCAATCTAAAAAAATGATGTTCAGATTGCATTGTTTCTCTTGGTTTATTTTTGGGAGAAAACATCTTCATTTTCTATTCACACCACACAAAACTCAACAATCCCCACATAAATGGGAAATGGTCATATAAAAGAATTTATGACATGCAAAAACTATGTTATTTGTAAATAAGGATTAATTTCATCTTGATAAGTAGATAACTTTTAATCTTTTCATAGTGAACATAGGATATACTCGGTCAATTAGTAAATTTGTTATCTTTGAACCATTGAGCTTTGGTTTATCTGATAAATATTGTTTTGTAGTTAAGTTTGTCTAAGAAGTTGAGCCTAACACTGAAGCAAGCAGTCCAGGACCCAAGATGGATAGAGCAATGCAGGCAGAATCCAAGCCTTGGAAGATAATAAAACCTGGACAATTATTGATTTACCTCAAGGGAAGTACCCCACCACCACCCACTGCCACCACTACCCTCCAAAACCTCACCACCTACCGCACCTACATACCTATTCACTGCCCACTCTTCTATAAATCACCACCAACCCCCACCCCTCACACCTCATCCACCACCAACCACCTCACATATCACCACCAATCCTACCATCTCTAACCACCTTTACCATCACAACCATACCACCATCATTGTCAATAACCACCACCTTCGCCAATCATTAGTCATCACCCCCAACCACCATTGTCATCACAATCATCGCCATTGTTGCCACCATTGCCACTACCACAATTGCGGCCAATCCTTACAACTAACCACATCTACCATCATAATTAGCACCGCCGCCAACCACCGCCAACACCATCATCGACCACCACACATTCTTCAGCCACCACTATCAACACCGCTAATTACTAATATCAACTAACTCCACCATCACAACCACCACTACCAACTGCTTACAACACCAACTACCTCCACAATCACAACTATGATCACCACCATTACTAGCCACTAGCACCAACCATCACCACCACCACCATCACTACAAAGCATCTCCCCCATCACCAGCGAACAAACATATTTTGTTTTTTATCAAATAATATTTTTATTTTATTAAATTTATATTTATTATCTAATATTTAGTTACTTTTTTATTTGAATTGTACATTTGTTATGTTTAAATAGATACATTATGAACATTAAGATATTTTAAAACAAACAGTTTTAATCATTCAGTGTCCAGATCTAGAGACAACATCTTAATCATTCAGATATGCATTCAGATTTAGATGTCTTAGTCTTAATGAAAATAAATGAGGCCCACTCATACTATCCAGTCGGCAATGATTTAACATAATCTACTATCACGAACACACCCTTACCTTCAAATAGAAGGGATTCTCATGATTTCCTCTTATTAATCCACTCTTGACCCTTCATTCAAGGATGCCGCGAGATCACCCATCTCGATACAACCTAAACCGCCTATCCATCAATCTTATCACATCCGTGACCCGAGATTCTCTTCTCACCAGTCGCCAATCACAAAACGCCGTAGAACATTCATCATAACATTTAGTCAATTACCGTAGACTTACTCTTTCGAGCGTACTAAACAATTTCACCCCATCTGAAAGATGCAAAAATAATGCCACCATAATCCACACTAACTCAAGTAATCATGCTACTTCGAATCCAAATCCTTCCCTTTGCCCGAAGATGTACCTTACTCCTTCCGATTCTCTATCAACTATACGTTTATCTTAATTCTTCAATTTTCCGATTCCATTTGAATCACATTCACAACCACTCACGTATAAATTTTGGAGTGTGTTCCCACTGTCAATAATAGAATAGGATGAAGAATTTGCAGATACTAATTAGAATCAACCATATACCAACTTGAATGAGGTAGCACGAAAGGAACGAAAGAATGGAAGTTTTCTAAATGTCCTATAGCATGTCGAAGATGCGTACGGACGTCTACGTACCAATCCGCAAGACTCTACTAGACATTGCTCTTGTACTCATAAGACCGGTGAACCTAGAGCTCTGATACCAATTGTCACGACCCAAATCGTGTGTCATGATGTCACCTACACTATCCCCCTGGTATGTGAACCATCCCCAAATTCCTTTTACTCACACTCATGAAATATAAGAGGAATACTAATGAATTTATAAAAGAACTAAATTTTCCATTAAATGATTTAAACCTCATTATCTAAATATTACATTTCCCAAAACCTTGTTTAGCTGTATAAGAGCGACTATAATTTAAACAACTTGAAAGAACTAAAAATCAATGTCAGTCTTGAAATAGTAAGAATAGAATAATAATACATAATTAGAACAATAAGCTATATCTGCATTTAAATAAAAGATGCAGCAAGTGTAGTATAAGAACATAATGTACCCCCGTCAGCATCATAGGTCGACAACAACAGAAAACACATAACACGTATAAAGATTGAGTCTACCATGCAATGGCTATCATCTTAGCCTGATCCTCATCTAATCACATAACACATTAGAACATCAAAATTGAGAAAACATTCAATCAAGGATATGAATCTAATCATAGTATATCTTATTGAATTTACACAATTCAAGCCCATATCATTCTCCATAGGATTACCGTAAGTCCATTTAACTCTAATTTACCCTAAAACTCACTTTTTAACAATTAGTGTGCTACTATTATATATTTACTCATAATTGATCACTAACTGAATAATTTTCACCAAAGGAGGTAAATTCACACATAAGAACCCACACTTCACATCATTTTGGGCACATAGATTTATACAGACTCGACTTTTATACTATATAAGACAGTATTTTAGTAAGGTCTAGACAATTTATTATTTAGAGCAAGCATCCTTATAAAAGTCCAATCTTTCCATCCTTCAAGTAAGAATTTATTAAAAATTCTATATTACTTCCTTTTTATACGGGTGACACGAACAGGTTTCCATTATATATCATTCAAGCACACATAGCATGAAAACACATCACTAAATATATCAATATGCAGTGCAAGTGGAATGAATGAAATGTCATGGGATGTACTATGGTGCAATGCAACTGGCCATTTTCCAAACCTGTTATACACATGCTACTGTACGTCGCCATATAGTTATGACCCATGGGGACTCCGCGAGTCCATATACCGCTCACAACCAACTGTCATGATCTATTAGACTAGTAGAGTATCAAATCAAGGACTCATGTATAGAGTCATTTCATATCATATCATCTAATGTCAGATTCATTTACCTTTATATCCCGATCTCATCGGTCAAAAAAACATTACATATGAAATCCATCTCAGTATCAATAATGATATGAATGTACAAATGCAAACTATGACAACTAATCATGGTAGTATGAGATGAAAGTCATGTTTAAACAGATGAATAAACAGTACCTCAATATCATCAATATCATAACGATTCTAGATAATCAGTCTTTCCATATTAAGAGGCATAGAGTGATGAGATAAATCAATGCACACACCGGATAGAAGTTCACATACGTCTACCATAGCCCACATAACAACTGATAAAACTAACTTAAGTGTGATCATTCCACACACAATACACTGGTACCCATCCAAGTGCTCATTACAATCACTAAGGTGGGACCCCCATCACTACCACTACCCCTCAAAGTTATAAATATTACATACATCTATCGAAGTGTAAAAGAATAAACCGTAGCCTACCTCATGGACGAGCAAGTGCCACAAAATCAATCCCATGCCAAGGTCTAGCCTTTTTGTAGCGCCTCTGAATGATCGTAGTCTAATATCATAGATTTTACGTTAACACATAATTCGGAACACAACCATAAAGATAAATCTTTTAAAGAATTTCAGATACCCGACCCCAAAGCGACCCCGAGCCCACAAGGGAAAAGTCAGAACTTTAAGATTAAAATACTATACTCATACCCCAAATAGTCATAATCCTAATTTTCATAGATTTATATTCCCAATTGAACCTCCAATTCCAAGAATTTATTCCAAAACTCACTTTGTGTCAAGACAAACATCAAAGTTGGAAAATATATATTTGAAACCAAAATTGGAGTTAGAAATAGGTCCCTCAATCATAAACAAGTAAAGACTTGACCATTTATGTTTGTTGAAAAAGATCAAATTGTTCAATTTTAGGATTCACGCCCACATACTTTTCATTCCCAAAACTCTATTAGTAACATAAATTCATTAACTAGACATGGGTATAATCACAAAACCAAGGTAAAAATCTTATCCAAGAGAAAACCTTAAAAAACCCTCTTCAATTTGCCCAAAACCGAGCTCCAATGCTCCCAAAATTGTAAAATAAAGAGTCTAGGTCGAAAAATGGAGTTTTAAGAGAATGTTGAATTGAGATCCCGCTTATCCGGAAATTTAATCACAGAAGCCGCTATGCATCTGCGAAAAAGAGGCCGCATGAGCGGTTGTCACTTAACTGCCCAAAATGTGGAGGGGTGAGGTTTTTCCGCAGATGCAGCCTCGCATCTGCGCTCAACCCATCACAGATGAACCCTCCCCCAACCCAAGGGTTCCCCACATCTACGCACCAACTTCCGCAAAATTGGATGTGCATGTGTGGCTACCCATCTGCAGGTGCCACACAAGAACAAAAAAATAAGCCATTTCTAAAATTTTCAACCAGACGCCAGAAACTCATCTACGACCTCCCGTATATAAACCAAATATGTAGAAATATAAAAAAAACATGCTATAAACTCACTCACGCACTTAGATATCCTAGACGGGGTTGTCTTGACCTGGTGTTGACTCAAATCAACTCTAAACCAACCAAAATACATAATTCCACCAGATGACTCAATACACACACGGATGCCTCAGTAACTGAATCAATGACTCAACTAAGTTCATAAATAACATTCCACACCTAACGGAAGTGATGAAACTTGGCAATAGACACGTTTACCCAGAGTTAATTTTTGGTCAAGTCTTTCCACTTTAAGACTTAAGAAACTTCTAACTTTGTATTTTCCATCCGAAACATATGAGGTTTTACCTCGAGACACAATCATTGAAAAGAGTTTACAAGAAGGGTAGTCGGGTCAAGACAGGGTGATAAGCCTAAAATAATCGAAAGGGTCATTATAATATGTGATGTGTATGGGGCTATTTTGTATGTTATGGTATGTGGAAGGTGTTGTTTATCTTGTAAGGGTTTTGTTGTGTTGCTGTAATAAATGAGGAAGGAAAGATGTGGTGAAATACCATTGGTGAAGGGTCTTACGCTCACCAAGTATTCAATGAATTATCTGAATGGCTTGAATAATATTTGGTTGTTAACATGAGCTTTCTTTTATTGTTATTATTATAAATAGAATTTTTGAAGAAGCATATTGATATTCCTAGTATGACAACCATTGGAATTAAGGTACATAAGGCTATTACTTGACTCGCCATTAGAGCATGACATGCGTTATTTGTTTCCTATATGAGCTATGAAATTTGGAGCCTGCAAGTATATCAATTCCACGTTCTAATGTGCCTATACCCATTTGTTGATCAAGCGTATATCTCTTTAAAGTTAAGTTATGAGTTTTCATGATGGGGAGAGTTTCCCTTTAGGTGGGACTATATTAGTAGTCTATATAGAGTTCGATTCTAAAAAAGAATTCTAGAGATAATCCATTGATGTATTTGATAACCTTATATACTTATTATTTGATGTTGCCCCGATGATATACGTTTCATATATCTATTAGTGATTTCTCATCCCTTTCAGAAGGTACTTGTGGACCATAGTGGCACCCTTAAAAGAGTTTTCGAAGCATGATGATTGATAGTTGAAAATAGGATGAGAATCTTACATGCTAGATAGTTGTGGTATGAAGATGACCATTAGTAAAGGGGACATGAGGATTTAGTTTTTGATGATTACTAGTTGATAAAGTGATAAGAAGTTTACTTGTCAATGATGTGGTTAGTCACCAAGTATGATTTAAGAGGCTATAGAGCATTATTTAAAATGAATAAAGCTTAAGGTAAATGGCATGACAATTCCTAGATGATAGTTGAGCAATCATAGACCTATGGTTGAGATATAATACTTGATATTGCGGGATATAGGTATGGGACTATAAAATGTTGCTTAAGGTCAAGATATTCCATGGCTAATGTCTAAGTGACTATCATGGGTTATAGAGCACAACGAAGGTGAAACAGAGTGTTGGTAATTGCATTATTTCTATCTAATCGTAGAGCACATGTTTGAAGTACCAGACGAGTATCATATAAGCATAAGTATGTAGGTCCTTATGGTACCCCTCAGCTTGAATCCGAGTCATTTGTCGTCTCTTCTATATGTGTTCCATAGAATAAAAAGTATAGGTATTTCTCTCATATTTAGTTGTTCCTTTCATTTGATGTCATTTTTATTGCATCAAGTTTCCACTTGTCAATATTCAAATCTTTGGTTAGAATAAACATTAGTTTCTACTACTTGAGCAATTTGTAAGTTATTTAAGTATCACATGAATCAGTCTATACTTAACAATATCATTAGAGTCGTAAATAATGACTAGTTATTTGTCTTTGTTGATAGAGATCTGTAGTATTTATCCTTTGTTGTAAGCCAATATCTCTAAAGGATAAATAAATTGTAGATGCCTTGTTTAGATATTTGATAGTTTTCCAGCTCATTCAACCAGTTGAGCTCATGACTGCTAAGTTCGTATTTGATTACATCATACATGAATTGCCTTATGAGAATGTTTAGACATCCTAATTGAGTTACTTGCAAGCATAGTATGGTTTGTATATTTGCATTATTTGTATGATCCCTCCAAAGTTATAGGTAATCAAAATGGAGTTAATTGTATGCACTAAAGATTTATATTTGGGTGTAATTATCATTTAGAGTACGTAGCCTATAGAGGCTTATTTATTGGCACATATCGGTTCATTTACTGGCCTATCGAGGCTTATTTGCTGGTCTATTGAGGCTTATTGGCTAGCCTATAGAGGCTTATTTGGTGGCCTATCAAGGCTTATTTGTTGGTCTAGTGAGGCCTATTTGATGACTCATAAGAGGTTTACTTGGTGGCATGCAGGTGCTTATTCGATAGCCTACCGAGGCTCATTTGCAGAGTAAATATTTATCATTCTTATACGTATTAGATCCTATTATGACTTGACATATTACTTGTTACGTTATGTGCTCAATTGATTAATGTACCATAAAGGGAAGTAAAGAACAGATCTAATGTACCATTATCTCAAGTATTTCAATGATCAATTTCAGAATGTCACTCCACATAGTTATCCAAATATATCACCAAAAAGACGCCAAAGAATATTCAGCGAGATTGTTGTACAATAGGGTTCAATAAGTGCTTACATAGAGGTTTCGAAGCATTCATTTTATGTGCTTGATTTCATTCCAATTGTCTCTTCTATGAGCTTTAATTTATTGTATATGTTTATGTCTGCCTTGCGTACTTGGTGCAATATTTCTGTATTGTCGTCCCTTGATCGGGGATGCTGCATTTGCTATGTTCACATTTGCAGGCATATATAGGTTAGAGGTCATATTGGCTAATTGTTGCAGACACTCAGCGAGATGGTGTAGGCTCCTAGTCTATCTAGAGCTGAGTTAGGTCTAGTATTTGCATACATAGAGATTAGGGGTAGGTTGGAGTCCTGTCCCGACACTTGTATTAGTTGTCCCGTATTAGGTATTCGTAGAGGTTTTATAAACGGTGTATGTGGGTTTATTTGTATAACAGTTGCATGTCATAGGAAAGTATCCACATTTCCATACAGAAGTCATTATTACTTGCTCACTTGTCTCTTGAGTAATGTCATATGATCTGTATATGTTTACAGTAATTGCATATAGAATATAGTCCACCCCATTTGGGTTTAGGGCGTGATAGAGTGGTATCAGAGAAGTTCAGTCCTAGGGAGTCTATGAAGTCGTGTCTAGTAGAGTCTCACTTATGGGCATATTGTGGGCCATACTTATATTTGAGAGGCTACAGGACATTTAGGAAAGTTACTATTCTTTCACATCTCAGCTCGTGCAGTAGAGCTATGTTTTATGAGATTATCCCTTTACATATGACTACGAGTCATTGATAAGTAATTGTGAAGTCCATAATAGATCAGATATGCCCTAGATGTACATGTAATGTGTTAGAATCCCAGAGTTAACATTTCCTTAAGTCATAATTTTTTCACTCGAAGGCGAATGATCCAAAGGGTGGATGATGTAACGCCCCGTATCACTCAACGTGTGTATGACTAAGTTGAAGTTGACAAACTTACTTAGAATGAGGGGGAATAAGGTTATATTTAATCCTAAGGATCCAAGTGTATGTGAATTTTAAGTCTAGTTAAATTAAATGAGATTCATAAACGAATGAGACATCGTAAAGGTAGATGACCTACTAGCTTTCTATAATATCTCATATGTCCAGAGTAAGAGTGAACTGTGCAACAAATGTCATGAGACTTAAGCCCTAAATAATTTTGGATGTATGCAAGTGAATCCATGAAAAATTTGTTATTAGAAAAGGTCGACCTCAAAAGTTGAAGTAAAAGTCGCTTTGTAGTTATGTTTTTTAGAATGCATTTGAACAAGGTCCAACTTTCAGTGAGTGTTGGGACATGTGTAATTGGAGTTGTTTGCACCCAATTTTTGCCCTCCACAAATATATTTAATTAATCTAACTTCTTCAATAAAAGTGAGGGTCGGAGGTTAAACGAATAAAAAATGTTATAATCCACACTTTTGGGGTAAAACTACGAGTTATTAATATTCTAAGGAGGTCATTTTTTAAGGTATTTGAATCATATAATATTCATATGATATGTTTTCAAGTCAAGCAAGTTGAAAAACAAAAGTTAGAAAAAGTTAGTTCATAATTTTACTGAAATATGGGCCTAATGTCACATAGCTTTTCTCCTAATATATTGGAATTACAGGGTGGTTTACCCACCAAGTTGAAGGTCTATGAGTCTAGGTTCCAACATATTTAACATTTCATCGATACAACGTCGGAGTAGGGAGATATTCGCGTTTTCATGAGAATACGCAGGCAACCCCTTTAGGAACCACTTGAGGCGGTGGCCGACATTTGGTCATTTTAAAGTTGATTAAGAGATCATTTTTGTCATTTTTCACCAAAACAGATCCTACACTACCCCTAAAGGTTCTCTGAAAGTTATTACATGATTCAAGGGTAAATCTAAAGGCAACCAACGCAAATCTAACAATGGGAATTCCGTGGTGCTAGTACATTGTAGTTTCTCTTTGTTGTTGTTGATTTAAAGGTTACCCTATCACACCCCAAAATTGGATGGGCACAACTAGCGCCCGGGCCTACCTTATCGAGAACCCATATGACTACATACATAACCATGCTATCATGTGTGAGTGGGCCGAAAAGGTCGTCATGAGATAATCTGAATAAACATGAAATAGTACTGGACAAAGGACAATTCAAAATGACATGCAAGATTTTAAATAAGACATGCGTTCCTACAAGGACGTAAAAAATATCTATACATATGACATATGTTTTCAAGCCTCTAAGAGTACATAAATATCATAAAGGTTGGGACAGGGCCTCACCATACCCATAAACATGTGTACATAAACATACCAACTCAAAAGACAACTCCATATTGAGTATGTAGGGTACATAATGACATAAGTAAATACATCAATGTAACAAAGGAATAAGAAACTCAACCTGGGCCCTGTATTTCCACTGAGAGCCATGATATGCATGCTTCTGTTTAAAAATATATACATATATATAAGCCACAATGTAGGTCTACATCATCATAATCATCAAGCCGCTCTTTGGGGCTAACATCATTATAACATACCCAACTGCAGTGGCGTGCATAGTAGGTGCCGTACCCAGTAGACTATAGCGTCACTCAATGTTATAAAATAGATACATATATATAATGCATGATAGACTTGTGGAATAACATTCTGAACCTTTTGGAGTAACGTAAGTTCGGTAAAACTCCGAATACGTTATTTGAGCTACTCATCAACATATGATGTCATAAGAAGTAGAAATATCATCAACGTATGACTTATATGAGAAGCCAAGTATCAAAATATAAACATGATGATATACTTTTCATTGGAATGAAGAACTTGGACATTTTCTAGTTACTAACAATACAACCTTATTAGAATGGCATTCGTTTATGTTACGCTCTTTCGGAATCATGCCAAAAGAAGGAAAGAAGGTACCTTAACATACCTTGACCAATATTTCCTCAACAATCCCAAATCCAACAACCTACAACGCACCTTAATCTATATAGTAACAAATACATAAACATTACTAGCGAATTACTCGTTAACACGACGAGCGTCAAGCTCGGATTGAACCTAACTTAAATCCCTTTACCCTTATTAAGCCTTTACTTCAATACAACAACATATACATAATAACATCAAGTTTATTTAAGGGGTCTTCAACCTTATATCCATCTTCACAACAACACTAAATATCCCCAACAAGAGGTAACAACAACATGAACAACTTCCAAACATTATGTGCCATTTCTTCTTCTAGGTTATAACCTCATCCATACAACCAACACATATACAAGCATTACAAAAACAACTACATCATAAACAAGCTATTTCCCATAATTTCCAGCCACAATAAGCCATATATACCACTCCAAAATTGTAAAACATGAGACAACAACACCTTATACCAATTCAAGTGTTATCTTGTAGTTTTTCATCCAAACAACTTAACCAACATATAAATAAACTTAAGCACAAGGAATAGGATATTGTACTTACCTCAAACAGTAGAAAAAACCTAGAATCCTAGCTTTACTTAACTCACAAAAGCCCCTAATCACACCACAACACCAAAGAGGTGTTATTCTTTACCTTAGCTAACTTTTAATATTGGATTTGGATATAAACACTTCGTTTTCACCTTGAACACTTAGAGAACTGTTGAGAGGTCTTAGGAGAGTGAGAGGATGAGGTTTTGTCGAACAATGAACAAACATGATCTGTTTATCAACTTTAAACCGTCCAAAGGTCGGCCACCACCTCAAGTGGGTCTCAAAGAGGTTGCCTGCAGTCTTGCAAAAATGCAAATATCTCTCTACTCCGATGTCATATCGATGAATGGTTTTGTGAGTTGGAAACTAGACTTGTGGAAATTCAATTTAGTGGGTGTACCACCCCCATAATTCCAAGTATATTAGGAGAAAATCTCGATGACATTAGACCCAAAGTTTAGTACAATTATGAATGTAACTTGCGATAACTTTTTCTAACTTTTGTTTTACAACTTGCTTGACTTCAAAACTTATCATACAAATATTATATGATTCAAATACCTTAAAACGAAACCTCCTTAGAATATTAAGTACCCCTAGTTTTACCCCAAAAGTATGGGTTATAACATCTTTGATTCATTTAACCTCCAACCCTCACGATAATTCCTTAATACTTGTTTTAACACATCATTATATTTGTAAAGGTCCTTATCCTCTCCAGCTCATATTGATTCACATACAATGTATTCTAATATGAAAGTATGAGGTGTAACATCCTTCACCCCTTAGGAACATTCGTCCTTGAATGTATAGGTGTCTTAGAGAGAAACTAGCTCAAAACATAATTTCCTAAAAATTTCAGCAGAGTCTCCTTTGTTAATAGGACTATCTCAAAGTTGTCAAGCAGCCAAAAAACATACCATATACCTCACAATACCACAAACAAGTAGTAGTATATCATTTCTCCTGAAAATGATATAATGCCTCATCTTGGAGTATCACCTTCTATTAGAAATATGTGAGCGTTCTTAGATTTTGATTCTTCTTTGTCTCCCTATGTCATTTTTGGTGAGATAATAAGTTATACACATTCGAATAGAATCTTCAGACTGATATAAATGAGGATATTTGAACTCCTTTCTCCTTCTGCTTCTTATGTAATTCCTTCCACATGCTTATAGCGCCATAGGCCATAGGCATTCACGGGGGGGCTACATTTATTGGTCCCCCTCTTCATACCATAAATTCTCTGCTACTTGCATAATGTCAATCGTCACTACCAGAGAGGGGACCTTCAATAGATCTCTTCCGTATAAAGACATAGAAACAGGGTGAACATATCCTAATTCTGAGGGCAACCCTAATTTATATGTCATTTGGTATGTACTTCAAATAATTCGATATGACTCTTATATCTTAGTAAACTTGTCATACTATATCATTATGTCTTTCATGGGTCATATTTTCAAAAAAAAAAATAACCGCCCACCACTGACTTGAAATTTTTAAATCTCATTGCCATGTGTCCAAATACGATTTGTAGTTTGATATACTAAATCAGGCCCTAACAATTTATGTCTTTCAAACTATCTTAGGAACAATGTACACTTTTTACCACTCTTCATAAGAAGTTACTCTACCAAGCTTCAAATGTATTTTTCATGATCCTGATAAAATTGTTGTACACGAACTCAATAAACGGTAATTGATTGTCTCATCCTTCTGGGAAGTCTTACACCTTTGTTCGTGATATATATTTGGCTCCGCTCGATCACCCGTATATGGGTGAAAGGTTGTACTGTAATTATCTTATGTGTCCGAGTTTCTTTGAGAGGACCTTCAGATGTTAAACGTAATTAAGGTGGAAACATTATGCACTCGCACTACCTCCTGTACCTTGCCGTTTTACATAACCTTTGATGATTTGTCCAGTAGTAAGTATGGTTATCTTTATGGAATCGAACTTATCATATCCATAACGATTTTCATGTTAACCATTCCTGATTTCATGTCAAAGTTATCATATTCTGTGTCAATCCACTGAATTTCTGATGTTCTATCTTGACTTGCTGAGAATTAGACATTGAGCCATGAACTCTGTGATGTTCTTTTCATACCATCTGGACAATGTAGTTCTTTAGTATTATAATATAGCTTCAATATTCTGGGATGATCTGGACAATGTAGTTCTTTAGTATTATAATAAACCTCAGTCCTAGTCTTATCTTATAATCCTATAATACTCGGGGCACGCAAACAACCCTGATATCTCAAGACCCCTCCTTCAATAAACTCAAAAGTTGTGATCTTCTTTTGCCGAACACCTCCTTTGATGTTTCCTAAAACAAAATTGTTTCATTGACATTCATTTCTCCTTGGTCATACGAAGTGCCTCTAATAGATTATGTTCTTTTTCTGCTTGCTTATTTATCAATCACTCGTGGCTTTACGTCTAAACACATTTGCTAAGATATTACTTTGTTCTCTTCACTCTAATTTAAACAAGGAATCCTATATGAAAAAACACTTCTCTTTATCCTTCTCGCCACCATTAGTTTCCAATGACCCCTTATTTAGGCTTATTTTTATTACACCTTACTCATAACTCTATTCTAACTCTCTCACATTCTATATTTCTCATATATATATATAATTCTGACGTCATTCTTGATTCCCGTCCTCATGTTATCATACATGGTAAATGATAAATTCTTAATGTCTTATCTTATTGGTTGTAATCATAACCTATAAGAAGCTGACATTATCTACAGGCTCATCCTTATACTACCTCTTATTATTCCCATCTTTTTCTTATTTGCCGGTTTTAACCCAAGGCTTCCCTTCAGTTCTGATTTTATATTCATAACCTATTTTTTTTCTACTACATTCCTTGTGTTTGCTGCTGTGTAGGACATTTATCGAGGTTGCAACTTTGTAGTGGTAAACTAATTTTAGAGTAATTATTCCATTTGGATGTTTCCCCGGGTTATCTTTAACTTCATGTATAGTCGTGACTAGGTTTTCCTCATGATCCTTATCATTTCCTCATCTGATTTTCCTTCACATCTCAATTCCAAATAATTACTTTTGAAGTCATATCTCCAACTTTACTCCATATTAACATCCCATGTATGAAGTATTCAACTATGCTCATCATCAATCGGTAAATCAATGTTGTCTCATCTCCATATCGCTTGCATTCACGCATTTCTTTAAAGTTCCCTCCTAATCCTTTCTATCACAATCCTTCCATCATTTTCGCTTCTTATCTTATTTGGAATAATATCAACAATACCTCCTATTGTTTTTATTTCTTTTATTTAACCTACCTCATTCTTTAGTCTCTTGATATTGCTTTACTTATTTACCAACCCCATAGATGTAGAACTTCCTTCAGGCTAAAACTGTAAACAAATGTAATACTGTAAATGAAGCATAAAGCTGAAATTGTAACTATGTGTAAAACTGTAAATGGAGTAATAGAGAATCAACCTATACTCTGAATGCCTCTATGGGCCAGGGATATGCAAACTTTGTTTTTAAAACTCTTTGTATACGTATATAATTAAATGTATATATATAGACCATACATCGGTGCTACTTTGACATCATTACGCTGTGCATACGATGACTATGGAGGGCCTTGTGAATTTGGTCGGAGAGACTCAGGGTCATTATCCTCTGACTATCATTATGTAACTGTATTTGTATCAATGGGTTAAGAATTAACAAAATCCATAAGAAGGCGTAGGATTCAATTTACTATAAAGTTGGGGAAGATGCTCCTGAAGTAGAACAATAGGTGTCATGGGTTATATCAATATGATACAAAAGTAACCGCAAGCTTAAACTTTAAAAATAAAGTTTCTTTTGATGGGACATCATTATGGTTATTCTTATTCGTTGATCATGCCAAAAGGATGAAAAAGTGATCCTTAACATACCTATATCGCTTAGTTAAGAACATCTCACGAACACCTGGATGCTTTACGAGCAATTATCTACATGATATAGAGGTTTTTGATTAACATACAATTGACAACTAAGATGCGATTTGCTAGAACAATTCAACGAACACCTAGAGTGCATACTCCTCTAGTTATGGTGTTCATGTAAACTAACCATGCTATCAACATCCTTTCAAAACTGTTCCTTATCAACAACAAAACTAATACAACAACATCAACAACCACAAGATCACCATACATAATCCATAATTCTAACACCGCATCTTTCAAATTCAAGTTATGACCATCTCCAAGTTAACTCAAGAAATAACCAAGGTTCATAGAAACTCTTTCATGGAGTTCTAACTTAACTATCACAAGTTTCATTTATCCATAATCACAACAAAGCTATGAGATTCTTAGAGATCATTAAGAACCTCAATAACTCACCTTAACTCAGCCAAGAAAGCTTGCGCCATATGAGGATTTCCAAGCTCTTGATGAATGGAATATTTTCCTTAAAATTGATATGGAACTGATATTGTATGGTATAAGAACCCTAGGGAAATGTTTGAGAGTGTTTGGAAAGTGTTGGGGTGAAAATGAAGCCTTAGTTGGGTTATAAACCCATAAAACTGCCCCACCGCTTCGAGTTTACGGTGGCACTTGCGGCTGCAAGTCACCACAAGCTGTGCCACAAGTCCATTGCATCTCTAGGCAATGGGAAGCCCAAAAAATTCCAAAATGCGGTGTTTGCGGCCGTATTCTACTTCCGTCGAAATGCGCTTTCTAAAACGTACACACCTTTTTTACAAAGCTCCGATTGATTAATGATTTTTTGAGTTGGAAAGTAGACTCTATAATCATAAATTTAGATAGGCTATGGACTACATAAACTTACTTTCTTCGATTCGTTTAGTCCCAAACTCTTACGAACATACTTAACACTCATTAAACCTTTGTTAACCTTGTGATGGGATCTGAACCTTACTAAGATTATTCTAGTTAAGCCACGATGAAAACAATGTTCAAAGTACGGGTGTAATATCTTTTCCCCTTATAAATATTCGTCATCGAATGTTGAGTTCATAAATTTTGAACCTCTAGGGGATCCTCCCTTAATCTTCATAGAGGGGATCCTTCTTCCTTATTTGGATCCCTACTTAAGGTATAATTGATATATGAAATTACATGGTATAACATCCTACCCCCCTTAGAAACATTCGTCCTTGAATGTTGGGACATCATTAATTGAGTATAGCGACTCATACATCCTCTGGAAGTTTGGCAGGGTTTCCTTTGTACATAGGATCATCTCAACCTGTTATGCAGTCAGATACCATAACTATTGCCTCATAGGGTTATGCTAATAATATCATTTTAATATCGACCTTACATAGTCGTACATCCCTTTATACAATATCACTTAATAACTGTCATTTATCCAGACCGTTGAACCTTGACATTTGATTCAGTCTTTTACTTTTCTTTATGATGACAACTTTACAATATACAAGGATGTGACTTGAGAGGCTCCATTAGGAAGGAGTATGGTCTCTATCAACCAAGCAACCAATAATAAATATGGAGCACAATAATAGTAATATGTTGTTTCCGACAAAGGATAAATGATAGACGGATATAATAGTTCTTTTGATGTTCCTTTTGAAAAAGGAAAACAATTTGGAGCATAAGTAGGGATATAATGAAATACTACGGTACGATGGTTATCAATGACCGGGGTTCTTTGGAAAATATAGGGATCTTCGGAGTTTGTTTTCTCATTTGTCTTCCCTTTGCATTTTTCTTCGTACATTCATTTCTTACTTTGTTCGTATTGTCGCATTCATAGGTGTAAATTTTATGGACAACTTGTTGACCCTGAGGTTTCCTTTATTAAATAAGTTCCTTTCTAATTCTACATCCCTTTCATTATGGCAACCTTTGAAGTGAATTTCCAATAGATGTCCTAGATGTGTAGATTCCTTTGTCGGTCTGCCATTACATTCCTTCAGCAAGTTGGTCGCGAATGTACAAAATTAAGTTTTTCTTCCTTTCGAATTTCATCCTACTCTGGTTGTCGATTATTTTAACTCATCCTATCATTAACCTGGGTACTTTATCAGATACTACTTCTTCGAGTTATTTCTTTTTCATCATTCAGTGAGAGTCTTATTTATCTCCCATACATGATGCCTTATACATCGGCCTAGTAGTATTTATTCTAATAGTTGTGGTTCCTTAACCGATCATTCCAAGTTCCTTCAAAGTCCCATATGTCCATTAACTAAGGGTGGCCAGTAGGCCGGGCTCGAGACCGACGGGCCGGGTTTGGCGGGATCGGGTCGGGGCTGGACGAGGGGAAGGGGCGGATCGGGTCGAGTCGGGTCAGGCGGGATTGGGATAGGTGGGATTTGCCGAAGTCTTGCCCCGATCCCGATCCCATCGGAATCGGGACGGGTCAGGATTAGGTCGGGTCGGGATAGGGATCGGGATCCCGAGCGGTTTTTTTTGTTTTGCACTTAATTTAAAAAATAACGTATTTATAAAAAACTCAATAATTAAACAAGTCAAGATAGTGTAATAAAAACATCCCAAGGCTGTTTTTCTGCCTCTTATATTATTTAATAGACATATGATTTTTTTTTTGTAATACAAATACAATTGTCAAAATTGCAACTTTGTGGTGTTGTTCAAAAGTTGCAAATTACATAGTAAAATTGCAATTAAAAAAATTACATTCTGAAAAAAACATGTTCTAGTTTCTTGATAATTTCTTGTGGTTCTTCGGTTGGAATTGATATTTGTTGGTCAAATTGATCCACATCGCTTCCACTACCTTCGGATAAGATTTCGTTGTAGTTTTCGTCTTCTTCTTCGTTGATCTCCGGTTGACCGCACTTTCTCCGCTCCGCTCGTATCCAATCTCTGAATAATACTACAATCTCCAAGCTGTCTCTGGCTAATGAGTGTGTGTGCTCTCCTATTTGATATTTTCCGGTAGAAAAAGCTCTTTCAGACGCAGTTGATGACACTTGAATGTTCAAAACATCTCGGGTCATCATTGAAGGTGTTGGAAAGGTCTTCTCATTCCCCCTCCAGTATTTCAGCAAGTCTTCACGTCCTTCTTCATTGAGAACTTCTTGGTACGGTACAGAACCCTGCAAAACAAAAATATCAAACTCGTTAATTTGGTTAGTAGCGGTACGACCACACATTCTATTTCCGAGGCTTTCAATACTAGCCGCAGAAACAGCATGTCTTTTGTGAGGTTGTGTTGAAGAAGAAGATGGTATGGAAGCCGGTAGGTTGCTAGCACTTTCTTGTTGGTAAAACCTATATACTTTTTTGCATTCGTCTTCTACGCTAGACAACACTTCTTCTTTAGTTTGTTCAATAGGTGGTGGGTGATTTGGATTTTTGGGACTTGGAGGTGATAGTACTTCTATACAATCGTAAATAGTTTCAATAAGTGATTTAGTACCGTCTATTTTAATAGTCGGATTTAATACATCACCAATAATATAAATAGTGGGAATAGGAATAAAATATTTTTTTTATTTTGATAAACATTTTTTTAATAGCTGCCTTATAAGCTGGTTTTTTCATATATTCACTAAGTAATAAAAATATTAGAGCTATATAAAATAACATAGTTGAAATACTAGGATAATATATATCGGAAAATTCTTTTGTTGCTTGAAAATATTTCTCTAAAAATACAATAAGTTCGGAAATTTTTACCCAATCGCTATCTACAACCATATCAGCTGGATTTTGATTATGAGAGTTAAAAAAATAAAGTTATAGGTTTTCTATAGTCATAAGCAACAAGTAGTTGCTCGTATAAAGAATTCCACCTAGTGGGTACTTATTATGGAATTTTTCTATAAGGTAGTTGGTAATCGTGACAAGCTTTTTTATATTCTTTTCTTCGTTGTATTCTATTATTTTTAAAAATAAAGTTTATAGCAAATTGTATTTTACTAAGAATGTCTTCAAAAAGTGATAGACCATCCTTTACAATTAAGTTATATATATGGAACACACATTTTATATGAAAATGATCTGGAAAAGATGGAGTTAAAATATTTTTTAAAATTGTAATAGCGTAATTGTTAGAAGAAGCGTTATCTAATGTAATAGTCATAATTTTATCAGTTATTCCGTTATAATCGAACACTTGATAAATATTTTCTGCAACAAAAGTACCAGTGTGCCTATCATCTATAAATCTATACGCTAAGATACGTTTTTGCATAGACCATTTATAATCTATCCAATGACAGGTTACTGTTAAATAATCATGGCCATTAGTACTACGGCCTATATCAGAAGTGATAGCCACTTTTCCATTAAAATGATATAATGAATAACGTAAATATTGTTGATATTCATGTGCGAATTTAAATACATCTCTCTTAACAGTTGATCTAGGAAAAATGTTAAAAGCATGATTATACATATCTCTAATGTAATGAATAAAACCAGGAGATGAAGGAAATGAAAAAGGCAAACCCTCCACAGCAACTAATTTTGCTATTGCTTCCCTATCTCTATTTTTATTGTATTTAGGGCCTACAATTCCCCTCATTGTGGGGTTAACTTGACCCTGTACTTGGTCCGGGACAGTATGTGAACCTTGTCCCGATGGAGCGGACATTTGCGCACCCGGTTTTGAAGCCTCGTATTGGGCATACCTAGCTGGATGAGCCCTTGCTACGTGTCTCATTAAACCCTTTGTCCCACCGTGACCTTTACCAGTTTTAAATTTTAAAACATCTTTACAAATTTTACATCTAGCTACTTGATTCTCTACGTCCCTATAAAAAAATGTCCATTCATCTGATTTTAATGGTCGTTTTGCTGGACCTCGTCTCATACTAGGGGGCCTCGTCTCATACTAGGGGGAATAAGAGGCATTTCAGTTTAAGGTGCACTAGTGGGTGTGTTGTCATCTACATTAATGGGTGTATCATCTAGATCATCGTCTAAATTAAAGTCTTCTTGAGTTCCAGAAAATAGCTCCTCATCTAAATCTAAGGGTATTGTAGGAAAATGTTCAGTATCAACAAAATCATCCTGTGCAGGAATAGGATTCTGTCTAGAAATAGGACCCTTGCCCTTGTTGCCCCTACTAGAAGAAGCATGACCTCTACCCGTAAGCATACGTTTAAATCCTTCCATTATAAATTTATACTTATACTAATAAATAATTAAAGTAAATGAAATTAAGTGCGCTAAATAAAATAAATAGACAATAATAATTTAATGAAGGAACGAATGTACCAAACGCCGACGTAACGTCGACATGTATTCGAGAGGTTGAAAATTGAAACTTTGCTCCATGGAAGATCCTCAAGCTAGTTGCCAACTTCACTCCCAATTCCCAAATGAATAACTAAAATTGAATATTTAGTAGACAATGTACACTTGTAGAGAAATAGATTGTTGAGGGATTAGAGAGATTGTAGGAAGATTTGTGAGAAAGTTGAAGAGAAAATGAGGTATTTATAGTTGGAAAATTGGGTTAAAGTGGATATATAATAACTTATGGGTTAAAATAAATATTAAGGGGGTAGGGGTGTTGGGGGAGGGGGAGGCCAAAAATGGCCGTTGCACAATGGCCAAAATGTAAAATGGTCGTTGCTGCAATGATTATTTTTGCAAAAGGAAGGGTTTTGGGCGGGATCGGGATCAGGTCGGGACAGGCGGGCCGGGCTGGGTCGGGATGGGACGAGACCATGTCCCGTCCCACTGGCCAGCCTTACCATTAACTACATATGTCTAGTGGTTTTGGACCTTAGTAGAGGTCAAGTTAATCCTGGATGTCCATAATTCTCTCCAAACTAGTTTTTCAAAAGTAGTTTATCATAAAAAGAGCGTTTGTATAATGGCTTGAGATAACTCCGAGGAAACAACAGTCTTCCTAATGTAAATTATTGGCCAGTCGTTGGTTATATTAATTGTCTTGGCTATTATGATGCCATCTAACGAGTTATTTATACGTTGATCCTTCTGATCAGGATAGCTTACTATGATAGTTAGGTGACTCTTAATGATTTTTGTACCAACCAGTAGTCGTTAGTTAATTCTTCCAAATTCGAGCGCCCGTCTTCTTATGTGTTGTCGACCAATATACTAATTTTCCGATCTCAATGGATTTCTCATTTCTATCTTTATTCCATGTCACAATACCTGTCAATGGACTCTAAACGATACTTTTTTTGTCTTAACATTCCTCAAGTCCCCAATGTAAGGAAGGGTTCATTTGCATTCTATTTCAGGGAATTTTCATCCCTTGGCTTCTAGTGTGGCTGGCTACATCTTACCATCTTGGGTCGACTCTTCCCTTGGGTTTTTATAATAACTCTTAATCCAATGATACATGACCTTATCATTCATTATGTCGAAACTTCTTATTTCTTATAACATTTTAACCGAATATTCCATAAATGATGTTGTCATGACACAAGCTCATCATCCTTTAGTCATTTTCCATGTTTGTTCAAGTATTATTTGTCGACTTGCAACATTTCCTCTCTACTCACCTTGCGGTCCTTTTTTGTTTATATTCTAGAAACAAGACATCTTTTCATATTTGATATATTTTCCCATACTCAGTCTTATCTCTTAGGTGTCCACTGTCTTTACTTATCCCGAACCTTCACCTTCTTGGGATCAACATTCATTTCATACTAGGAGCGCAATACTTGACCTTGGTGACTTTGAGATTTGCTACCCATCATCTCTGACTATCCTTTCACAAGGTATGTCGTATATGCCTTACTCGGAGGAAAACCTTTGATGTAATTGTATTGTTCTTCAATTTTGTTCATGTTAAGGGTCATTCTACCCTTTTCTCATCGAAGGATTCATGTATGCAAAATGTCGATCAGCCAAATTCCTCATGACTATTGTTCTCGAGTTAATGCTTTCATCTTTATGGCTTTTCCTAGATTCCTTTTGCAACCCACATTCTTAGTTATGATTCATATTCTTTTACCCATTTCCTTAATGCCTATCTTTGCCCCTTTTAGATATGTTGATCAGTTCATCATTCTGCCATATATGCCAACATCGGAACTTATTCGACATTACTTTCACTTATGTATCCTGCAATGTCTTACTGATACTCCGGGTGGAACTAGTGTATAATATATCCCAATTCTAGTCATAGCTTGGTTCCAATTTACTACTTACCCCAGTTTCCCCCCTTAATGGGTATTAGCTCTATCCATGCCCCACCACTTGATCCTTTAACCTTTACATTTCCAGCTTAAGTCCCTTTAAGAATCCCTTGACTTGATATACTCCTTGTACCTATCGCCCCCGAGTATCATGCTTGTACTGTCATAGGTTCCACCCGTCTCATTATCGGTACCCTTACTATTAAATTTTTTCCATCCGTCTGTCCTCGCGGGGAATATCATGTGGCCTTCGTACTTGTCATAACATTCCGCTTGCACCTGCTAATCATTCATCCACCGATTATAGTCATTTTTTTTCCTGTCATGGCCTTTATCGTAGGTTGTCTTCAATCCGCTGTTCTTGCCTGCTCGACTTATAAATTTATACCATAGGATTCGAAAACCTTATTTTTTACCACCATCCACATACGTATTTAATAACGGTAAGGAAGGTATTCCTTCTATCTTTAACCGACAACACTCATCTTGTCTCTTAATCTTCATAAACGATCCAGTCCTTGTGAAGAAGTTGGAGTTTCTAGGTTGGGCAAATCGCTTCGCGCCCCTTTCCTTTAACTATTCCCTTAAATGAAGCTTTATATAACTTAATTCCAGAAATCCATTCCCCTTATCCATTTTTGGGGTCCTCCTAAGTTCTTGGGTCCATGATTACTATTTAATTCACACATTCATAACAAATTCTAACGTTCAAGAGATATGAGCCGCTAAGAGGCGAAGAACATTCTAAAAAATGCCCCAAACTCTTCGATCAACCCTTTTGCTTTACCTTGTCTTTTGATATTATGTCAGCTTGACAGTTCTCACCCAAATCCTGGTATTTTTATTCAACCAAATTGGAAGTTCGTCTAGTATAGTCATTCGAAAATATGCCACACATCTCAGAACTTGATCAGGTTACAGATCTCCACAACCTCTATATTTGCATTATGCATTCGTAAGGTTAATTGTCCATTGGACCAAAAGCTTCCTTTTAGTGGACATCATTACATCCACAACTCTTTCTTATCAGAATGTCTCGCCCCATGGTTAGTTTAGAAAATTGATTCCAAAATGATATCACTCTTCTAGAGTACAAAACAAATCCATATTATGTAGTTAGAAGATAGGTAAATGAGTAAGAAAATCAGCAGTATACATGCGCTCATCTGCTCTCCTCGAGTAGAATTAGAACTCGAGGCTATATCATCACTCTCATCTTTCCTCTTGTTAGCCAACTTGGAACACGCTCGTTCTAAACCATTGCAAACAACCTTCAAAACCCCTTTGAGCCGTGACAAGGAGTGGCGAAATGCACTCGATAGCTGCACTCATTCTGGATCTTCGTCCTGTCAATCCTCTCGTCAAGTTGAGAGATCTCCTCCCATGGCAAATGCTACCTCAACCATTTCTTCACAATCGTCATCTTTTAGTTGATTGATGAGTGTCAAAGATAGACGTCGGGTTATTCACATTTCATTTGATGGCCAGAGGCGAATTGGAAGTTAAGCAATGGTAATTCTAAAGATCCACCTCTTTATGGGCTATATGCCCTGCTTTTCCCCCCATACCCCTTTTAGCAAGGGTTGTCGTGGTCTCCAAGAATGTTCTTCCGACCTCTGAGGTGGTCCGTCAAGTCCTTTTGCCTAGGGTAGTCAAAATAAAGGCAGGATTCTCTCGTCTTTTATTTCCTTTTTTCTAAGAGAGATGTCGTCCTTCCAGTTCTTGATGAATTGAGTCCGCCATCAAGAGTCTTCTAGAAAAATTCATAGTTTTAGAGGAACTCCTCTTCTTGGATGAAATGATCAAGGAATACTCGAAAACACATCTCGAAGAGTTTGGGATAGGAATCCAAAAAGAAACGATCCAATTAATCAAGATACAAAATGGGAATCGTATCCATATGATTTTTGCACTTCTCGTCAAATATAATATGTTTTATTATTCTAAGCGGGTAAGCTTGCTATGGGGACGGACCAAGGAAGGGCGATGGATATGTTATCATCCAATGCTTTTTCTTGCTACCCCAATACCGATGTTGATAATCTGACCTTGGGCACAGATAACTATCAGTTATTTGGTTCCGTCTAAACTCACGAAATAGCTTGAGAGAACTTTTTTTTCCTATGACTTTCTCTCTCATTCGCGGAGTGAAGAAAGCGGGCTTTGCCCCAGATACCGCTATCCTTGGGAAATCAAAAGAGTTACCGAAGGAAAGGGATGCAGTCTCTCCCTTGGCCTTTGGAGAGGAGAGGGCAGAGAAGAAAACATCCTTCGCACAAGTTTATTTTGCTTCCTGCGTCCTTACTAGTCAAAAATGGGCTTTTTGACCAAAAATGCATTCTGTTAGGAAGGCCGATCACTACATAAGTCACCATCCATCCAGGAGAGAAGAAAGCTACCTTTCTTTGGGGAAGTGTGGTTTAATTAGATTGATATTAATAAATTCATATATTTTAGAAATGGGTTTAAGCAGATATCCAAAGATTTCTGAATATATTCTAGGAAGAGTTTCAGTGTATCTAACATTAGTAACAAAATTGTTGTGAATTGTGAACATAGGATCTTCACAACTATTAAAGTTTTCTAGTACTTTCATAGCAATAAAGATATTCATGTGATGAACAATTTCTGGAACAATCACAAACACTTTTTTTATTATGGATCTACTACCAGAAATTCCGTCACTCGTTCGTTAGTGTTCAATTCTTTTTATTGAGACTATGCCTTCAATTCCATTCTTTATTTCCCTAGTTGAAATATTCTTGATCAACCCAACATTTATAGTGTCATGCTGGGGCGATAGGCGCACCGCAGTCACGCATTCGAGTTTGGAAGACGGGTTGAAATCAGATCTGGATAGAAGATTCATCTACGCTGGCAAAAGGGCTATCAAAAAAAGTCCAATCCCAAGAGGCCCCTTTCCCTAAATATCTTGGGAAGCGAAGAGGATAGGTTTGAAACTCATTCGATAATATTCTCTTGAACGTAGGCATTTCCCCAAGGCACTGATATGATGACTCTCATCATTACACGTGTTGTAGGGAGTTAAACGTCTTATTATTATGAGTGGCCTATGTGAATATAAGATAGGAGCAAGGAATTCGGAAAGTCAAATTCGATATTGCAAATGCAAGTCAACGTTCCTGATATGAAAGTGAAAGTGGACTGCAAGCCAGCCTTAACCAGGATCCAAAGACGTTTAAGTCTAGTTCCATGCTTAAAGGCTTAATCCTGTTCCGGTTCCCAAGCCTTATACCTTTCATCTGTAATGATTCTATTCAGGGATTTCGCGCTTCAAAAAAGTGTTTTTTGATGCGTCTGCAATAGCCTATGTGTCCCAAAAAGAACGTGCTACGCCCGACTCCCTTTTCAGTAGATGAGATTACAATTTAAGGGCGCTCACTCGATTCTATGATTGGTCAGACTCGTAATTCACTTCTGACCCTGTGTTCGATAGCCCGACCGCAGTGATGTTAATTGTGGTTACATTCATAAGTAGCTTGGTCCATCTTTATTCTATTTCATATACGTCTGAGAATCCGCAAAACCCTCGATGTATGTGTTATTTATCCATTCCTACTTTTTATGCCAATTTGTGTCCTTGATTTCCGCACCAATAATAACCTTCTATTTTCTTATGACATGGTCCAGCATATATCCGCCCACACGTCTTACAGCATGGTCTTGATGGCCCTATTCAGTCTAAACCACTCCTATCCTGATCCAGAAATATCAAGGGTTATGATCTTTGTCTTGTCCTAGCACGAAAACTCTGATCATACCTGGACTGCCACGAGACTTCACCATACTGATCACATATTTGTAATCCTCTATCTTTTCGTCTTCTCCAATGATCACCAACCATCTTAGGTCTCTTAATCCTTTCTTTTTCTTTAACTGAGCCAGACCTATCGAACATCAACTGTCTCCGGTCAATGGGTTCTCTGGGTTGTGAACTCCCTTCCAATTCCAGGTGTATACCACTATTCATCATACCAATGTGGTATCGTGCCTGAGAGGCAATCAACTGTGTCAATACCTGAACCACCCTCCTAACATCTTCATCAGATAGTGCCGAAAGTATATCTAATGGTATATATCACAGTGCGAGGGTCTCTCTCAGTGCTCCTGATCGTATTTGATTCGAAGACTGGTGGGGAGGTAATCTGCTTGTATCCTCTTACGGATTAGTCTCGATAGAAGATGTATCTCTCGAAGAATACATCGTTGATATCGTAAACATGGCAGGGTTAGGAATATAATACTTATAGCTCAGCTCTATTGCACGATCTAGATCAAGAAGGAAATAAATCATCCTAAATGTCCTATAGCCTCTTTTTTTATAAGTGTGGCGCACAACACACCTATAAGCAAGACTTTACTAGACACAATTTGTAGACATCCCTAGGACTGACCTGCTCTGATACCAAGTTTGTCACACCCCAACCTTGGAAGATGTGGCCGGCCCCCGGTGCCCTAGGGTCCGAGCGTACCACTCATAATACATGTAACATAGATACATATATATAATGTAACCAATGACTCTGGAGGGCCTTGTGAATCAGTTCGGAATGAATCAGGGTCGTTATCCTCTGACAATCGTTATGTAACTGTATCTGTATCAATGGTCTAATTTAACACCTCATACCTTTAAACTAAGCCATGTTTATGATTCAGAAGTTGGAAAGTTAAGAAGGGGAGTTTAAGTTGAAAAACTAGTTCCAGTTCTACAAATCAGATTTTACGACAGGTTATACAGACCGTAAAATATTTTATGGACCATCGAAACAATCCGTCAATTTCTTTGAAATTGACGAAACTCTGTGAATTCTACGGACCATATATGTTTATACGGACCGTCAATTCCAACCGTCTAAGAACCTCAACTTTTACAGATCACTGCAAACTTGCATACTTCAAGACGGTCCAATTATATGGACCGTACAAAATTTTATGGTCCCTTGACAGACCGTATAAAATTTGACAGCCCATTACATTTGTCCATCAAATCCTTTTGACTGGAAAAAGTATAAATATAAATTCATTGTTCATAACCTAGAGTTTTTAATATAAACCCATCTCAAGGTTCCAAGGTTCAATCTTTGGGTTTCCACTCTAAAGTTCAGATTTTTAAGATAAGACTAGGAGCGAACAAGATATTTTCATCCGAAAGTCAATCATTCCCAGATTTGATATGAAGGTATGGGGGAGGAGAGGGCGTTCAGACATTTTACTGGTTGGAGAGGGGGACTTATTAAAGGCATATCTGGGAGAAGAGAAAAAGAACTAGCATAGGGTATGAAATCCTTGTTGATCCTTTTCTCCTCTTGATCTTCGCTATCGTGCCTCCTCCTTGTACCAGTTGATGTTGGGGCAGTGCAACATATGAGTTTTCTCCTGCCCCAGACATCGGTAAAGAAGCTTCTTTAAGACACTGAGTTGCGTCAGGAAGAGTAGAGTCAGAAGAAGAGCTAAAAGCTTGAGTTGAATCTTGCCATTGTGCCTTGGTCGTTAAAAGGGGCACAAACATCCTTAAAGTACTGTTCCATGTCCCATCCTTCCCGGATCTTCTTCCATAATGGTATAGAGCAATTCGCTAATGGAATAAATAGCTTTATGCGGGTATCAAATCCCGCCGCTGAGATATCTTGCGGATTCATGGGCCTTGACGAATGGTTGGCCACTGAAGAGGCCTATTGGTCCTTTCTCAAAAGGCTGGCTTTCTCTCTCGGTGGGGGTGAAAAAGGGAAGTTGAGTTCAAGTTTGGAGCACATGGCATAAGCCAAAGATCCCAGGATTAACAATAGTCTTATCCACAAGCAAATCAATGTTCGACACAAAATGGGGAGGGAATGAGACTGAGAGTTCAATTTCATTTATGACTTTCGCCTTGCACCTTAGACTAAATAGAATCTTGTTGCTATTTCTACACCTTTTACGGTGGTTTGAGAAAAAAAGTCAACTAACGTGTGAAACACTCCTTCTGAGGAGTACGGTCGCAAGACCGAAACTCAAAGGAATTGACGAGGGCCTGCACAAGCGGTGGAGCATGTGGTTTAATTCGAGTCTAAATGATTTGGGGAACAAAATCTGCCGTAGATGTGAAATAAGGAAAGAGGAAAAGCCTTGAATAGGCATTGGCATCTCCGGTCCATTGACACCTATTATTGTTTCAACCAAGGCTGAGCACTCTTCTAGAATTTTTGGAAAAGGGCTACTAAGGGGTAGAAGTCAGTCCAGATTCGGTATGTGACAGCCCACAAGTTGACTAGTGTTGTTTCTTCTGTACCGCCACTTGAATGAAGACACCCTTTCGCCCCCTATAGTCGTAATACTCGGCTTGTCACTACTTTGATTCAAAAGGTAACCTACGGTTCCCAACTTTCTCCCATCCCGGGAGGAATGCATGGTTCCCTGGCGCCTTTAGCTTTTCCAGCATTCGCCGCCCCTTCTTCTCTGGTAACCCGCCTAGCATATGTAGAAAAAGAAGGAGCGGAGAAGGAAGAACAACCATTTGACTTTGGCTCTTTCTTTTTTGTTTTTGAAAGCGCCGGTTGATTTTGAGTCCAAAATGAATCATTTAGAGCTCCGATTTCTAGTCTATTCTATTTTGCTTTTGGTAGTTCGATCGTGAATGCTTCAACCTCGGATCGTTGGTGAGGAACATTACGAAACTGCCCAAAAAATGTTTTTATAGATTCCTTCTTTGTTACTGGGGTCGTGGTTTAGCCAAAGGGGAAACGTGCAATAGTTGGATTCAGCACGCTCTTAGAATAGTTGTTCAAATTCGAATGCCTATCCCACCATGTTGAACCATTGCTACCTTGTCTTGGTTATCAGAACCTGAAACCCTAGGGTTTGCATGGGAGGTGAGGACAGAGAGCATAGAAATCTCGTAGAAGAAGAAATGATGGTTGACTCATTCAAGTCAGAAATCGGACAGGACTAGTATTTTTAAAAAGAATCTCTATTCCTCAAGCAAGGTAGTCGATAGGTCATCGAAGGGTTTGTGTGAATAATGAAATGTTTAACTCTCTCATTCGAGACCCCTATTTTCTCAGAGATAGCCTGGTCTGAGCTAGAATAGCAGATTCGTGAGTAAGAGCGTTGTCTTATAAAATAAAAGCAGGAGGGGCAATTCAGGTGAGATCCAACTTTTGCTTCGGGCACACGTCCCCCAGAACCAGGCTTTCTCAAGAAAGGTATCAATCCAGACTTTGTTGTACACGAGGGAAGGAATTCCATTCGACTATTAGTGGTCGTTACTTTTGGTGGTCTTTCTTTTTGGATGAATCCTCTTCGTATTTTGTTGATAAGAAGCATCCAGCAGCACCACGCCGATTTAGAATTCAATTCTAAGGGCGGCCAGCCCCCGACCCTTCCCACTTGAAGAAATTCCCATAGTTGCATAAGGGGAACGTTGAAAACATTCCAGCAGATAGTATGTAATACTCTTATCAAAATGAGCGAGGGGGAAGGGTACAGAGTAGCCTGCGGATTAGTGCCCGATGATATAATAAAGGTTGAACCATCAACCAAGCAAGGACACGTTGCGCGGTAGTAGCCAGTTCAAGGAATGTGAAGGCCTCTCCTTCGAAAGGAGACCGGGGAAAGAAAGAGATAACATTTGATTTGAAGCAGAAAGTCCTTCAAACAAATAAGCTTCCAACGTATCCTCGATCTCTTTCTCAAACCTGACGGATGGGATAAGAATCATTTTTTAAGCAATCAACCAACCCAACCCCAAGAACCATACCCTGTTGACAGTGTCCCTGTCCCTTAATCATCAGGCTACCCTCGGATTCTTCCTTCCAGATATGTTTTAGTCGCCTATTCGTGCTGATGAGATCAGACATAGTAAGCTTCTTTTTTTGACTAACGTGTAGTAACCTTCTCTCATAAACCTATCCTCATTGGGGTTTGGGATGTAGATGGGTCATTTATCTGGTTCGTAGAACTTCTGTAAATATCTTGGATTTTATTATCTTTGGAAGGCAAGAGATTTGTTTTTCGCTATATCTTCATCCAACAAAAAGTAGCTCATAATCTGGAAAGCGCTTGCAGAACCGTCTTCTCATTACTGATTAACTCATATATACCCCACTCTATGGGACTGATGCAGCATAAATCAAAATAAAAGAATGGCGTTGGACTCTCATGTCTATCCGAATGAATCATCCTTTCCACGGAGGTAAATCTTTGTCTGCTAGGCAAGAGGATCCCTCCTCTCTGATCGAGTTTTATAGTCTTCATATCTATGGAAAGAGAAAGCTACGAGAGGATTCTAAACAATTCTAAGGTCTTGGTTGGCCCCCTATTTTCAACCATTATAGCTGGCATCGACCATGTCCTTCTATGATGGAGTTTTTCTCCAAAGGCTTCCCCTGTATTGATCCATTGTGTTAGCCGGCGAAAGTGGGCATGCTTTCAACGCTTCTGTGCAACTTGACAGCGATAGGCTATATCAAAGCCTGACCGGCAGGGCAACCGACTGACCGGCGGAGTGAACTACAGGCGAAGACCTACAAGCCAAGTGACCTACTGGCGTACATTTCCAGGTAGGCTCCCATGACATTCCCTTTTCCAAGGGGATGTCACGTAGATGTGGTAAATAAATTTTGAGATAAGGGAATCGAGGTTGATTGCTTGTCTATCTAGGTGAGTATCGAACAGCCTTAGCCGGAGCAGTAGCCAAAGAGGCAAGAGCGGTAAGGCAAAAAGTGGTACCTTTGGGAACGTGCCTCCCCTTTACCTTAGCCAACAGGGGTAATTCAGATATTCAAAAATCTTACCCCTTTTGGGGGATCACTCCTCGGGTAGTCACTAATCGTTGCGCCTTCCGACTGAACATCTCAGCCATTGGCGGGAATTTCTCCTTGATTTCAACTCAAATAAAATGAACATTCTTTAAGAACTTTTTTGAATGCTTATTTCTCAAGCAGTAAGAGAAAGCAAGAGGGAAATCCCGCCCCTGATCATGCCTCGAAGAAGGCAATTCTGGTATATCCAGATAATAGGTAGGAGCATAAATTGAAACATTCTGGGGCTGGAAAGATAGTTATTAAATCATTAGCACCACATATTCTTCGGGATCGAACATCAATTGCAACGATTCGATAGACGGCTTATTGGGATAGATGTAGCGCTAAAGAAAAAGTAATTCTTCATCCAATATCTGTGGCTTTAATAAGCTATTCGCAACAATGCTATGTACAACTTCTATCCACGTGTGGAAATATCCATGTTCTTCCACACGCCACGTTTATCCATGAAACCATGAACTCTATACTTAGGGTTTTATTCTAAGTTTATGATGACCCTAAACTACATGTATAATGTTCCCCCATGTTTGTATTATTAATTCATTGTTGTATTCTCAATATTTCATTATGGTTATTGGGAATCCGTCTGTAATCCATGAATACCTATAACCTTGAATTCCACGGGTTTGTAAATATATGTCATGAAGTAATATTCTCAATTTCCATGAAATTACACATGTTTTCATATTTTACACAATTAATATTAGATATTTAATTACATGCCAGATTATCATCATGAGTCATGTTTTCAAGCTATGTTTATTAAAATTCATGGGCTTACAAGCCAACTATGTTTAAGTACATGTTTTGGGAGTTGCACAAATTACCTAGAAGGCTCAGATAACCGGAAACTACATTTGCCAGCGTAGAATAAGGATCGCTCCGCCCAGAGGATGATACCTTCATGTTACCTCTTAGTGGGAATATTGGATCCATCATGTTCATGTTCATGTCTCGTACCCCAGCAATATATGAGATGTCTTAGCTGATCGGGCAGAGATTAGATCTCACGTTCACGCGTGGTGGTTACATGTCGATTATACTATTACTCTCATTACACATATATAGATATACAGTCATACATATTTTACACATGTTATATTCATGTTCATCCACTTCACGGTGTGGGTACTAATTTTCAGGATGACAGATCCACTCGCTAGGATTTAGCTTAGTATCAGCTTTGGTGATCCCCATCTCATTTGGGTGTCAACTTTATTTACTTATATGTCATGATTTTTAGTAGAAGTATGTCAGTGTTTTGTCTTGGTAAACAATTTTGCAGACTCATGTTTCAAAGGTATCATAGACTAGTCTACTTAGCATGGCATGACAATATTATTTTAGACTTACCATGATTTTCAGATATTTCCACTATGATACTTCAGATTATTTTCAGTATACAATTTTACATGTTTTCATTATCATTACTAATGCATGCTTTTGATACCCATGTTGATTCACCAAGCCATGTGGTTCGCTCTGTCACATGCAGTTAGGCACTGAGTACCATGTTTCGCCCAGGCCATGGTTCGGGGAATTACAAAACTTGGTATCAGATCCTTGGTTCAAGTGTCATAGGGAGTCTATAAAACTGTGTCTAGTGAGGTCACTTTTATGTGTGTGAGGTCCATACACATGTAAACAGTTGAGAACCAAGACATCTTAGATTGTCTCACATATTTCATACTCTAGATTGTGCAATTAGAACTATACCTTCACGATATCCTTCTAACTAGTGTGTATTACGTATTTCAGAAAATGCCTGCAAAAAGAAAATCAACTACAAGCAAGAGGGATGTTGCTAATGCTTCTTGTGAGGAAGATACTCAGGCTCAGGGAGCCAATTAGGGTATAGCACCCCCACCCGATACTATAGGGCCTACAGAGATTCTAGTTCTACATTCAGTTCCCCTTATTCGGATGTTAGGGTAGCTATTCAGTTGCTCACCTATCTACTGTCCGCTCAAGCCCAACATCAGGGAATGACTCTAAGTACATGAACTAGTGGGGATTCATCTAGTTTCAGGATTCGGGAGTTTTTATGCATGGACCCTCCGGTCTTTATAGGGTCTTGTAAAAATGAAGATCCACAGAACTTTATTGATGGGATTCAGAAAATCTTTCGGGTTATGCATGTTACTGAGGTAGAGGTAGAAGAATTTGGAGATTATCAGTTGCAGGATGGTGCCAACATTTTGTATAAGTCATTGGAGCATTCCCGGGGGGACAATGCACCTCCAGAAACTTGGGATGAGTTCACTAATGCTTTATTGAGCACTTTCTACCAGTAGAGTACTATCTCAAGCAGAATGCTAGAAATGTTAGAAATGTGCAAAGGCTATTAAATTTGAAAAGCTCAAGCAGAATGCTAGAAATGTGCAAGAGTACTATCTTTATTTTGTCTCTTTGGCAAAGTATGCTCTGCATATGGTTCTAGACATGAGGGCCAGAGTTAGGCATTTTGTATATGGCATTGATCCTCAGTTGTTTGATGCTGCTAATATTGTTGCTCAGAATAGGGAAATGACCATCACCAAGATGGTTGCTTTTGTTCAGGGTAATAAGAATAGGATAAAGGAAGATGAAGCATTTCAGAAGGAGAAATATAAAGAATTCAAACAATTCAGTCATGGGGGAGGTGCATGCAAACAATTTTTCAAAAATAGGTCATCAAAACTTGTTTCATCTTCAGCCAGTTCCCTAGCTCCAAGAGGCAGAACTTTAAGGCATCAGACTCTCAGTCACAAGCCAGTGTGGGTAAAAATTCTTTTAGTAATCCAGTTTGTGCTAAGTGTGGTAAGAGACACCAGCGGGAGTATCATATCGGTATGGATATCTGTTATGGGTGTGATCAGCGAGGTCATTTTCAGAGAGATTGTCTATCAGCGAGGCAGGGTACAAGAGGTAATGTGGCTCAATCCACAAATTCAGCAGTTCCTCATAATTCTCAAGCCCAATCAGGGCATGATCCATCTAAGTTCGATAACACGGGTAGAGGTCCAAACCGTTTGTACGCACTATCAGGTCATTAGGATACAAAGGCCTGTGCAGATGTGGTCATATGTATATTAACCGTTTTCACTTTTGACATTTATGCACTTATAGATCCTGGATCCACTCTGTCATATGTAACCATTTTTGTTGCTAAGAAATTTGGGATGGAACCAGAAAAGTTGCATGAACCCTTTGAGGTATCCACTCCAGTTGGTGAGTCAATTATAGTAAGGCAGAAATATAGGGGTTCTCTAGTTAAAGTCTATCATCGCATTACCATAGTCAATTTGGTAGAGTTGAAATGGTAGACCTCAATGTAATCATGTGTATGAACTGGTTGTCTTCATGTTATGCCACAGTAGGTTGCAGAACCAAAATTGTCAGTTTCGAGTTTCCTAGCGAATCAGACATAAACTGGAAGGGTGATGTAGTAGCACCCATAGGTAGGTTTATTTCCTATCTTAAAGCCAGAAAAATGATATATAATGGGTGTATTTACCATCTAGTTCAGATTAGCGATGCAGATACCCAGACCCCAAATCTTCAGTCCATACCAGTTTTCAATGAGTTTCCAGAATATCTTCTAGGAGTTCCTCCCGATAGGGATATCAAATTTGGAATTGATCTGCTTTACAACACTAAGCCAATATCTATTCCACTGTACAGAATGGCTCTAGTAGAGTTAAGAGAATTAAAAACCCAGTTGAAAGATCTCCTTTATAAGTGATTCATTAGACTGTCTCACCATGTGGTATGCTAGTCTTGTTTGTTCGAAAGAAGGATGAGTCTTTGCATATGTGTATTGACTACCATCAGTTGAATAAGGTCACCATTAAGAACAAGTATCCTCTTACCAGAATCGATGATTTATTTGATCAACTTCAGGGTGTCCAGTGTTATTCCAAGATTGACTTCAGATCAGGGTACCATCAGTTTAAGGTTAAGGAAGTTGACATTCCAAAATCCTCCTTCAGAACTCATTATGATAATTTTGAATTTTGTGTCATGTCGTTCGTATTGAAAAATGCACCAGCTGCTTTCATGGATTTCATGAAGAGGGTCTTCCTTATCTTGACCTTTTCATCATTGTCTTCATCGATGATATTCTAGTCTATTCCCATAGTGAGGTTGATCATGCATAACATCTCAGAATAGTATTGCGAACACTCCAGGATCGCGAGCTTTAGGTGAATTTTTCCAAGTGTGAATTTTGCCTAAAGTTAGTAGCATTCTTAGGCCATGTGATTTTAGGTGAAGGCGTCGAAGTTGATTTTTAGAAAATAGACTCTGTAAAGAATTGGTCCAGACCCATCTCAACCTCAGAGATACGAAGTTTCTTGGGTCTGATAGGCTATTACAAATGTTTCATAGATGTGTTTTCCTCCATTGCAACTCCAATGACTAATTAACACAGAAAATTCAAATTCCAGTAGTCAGATGCTGCGTAGTTTCAATGAATTGAAAGTGAGATTGACATCAGCTCCAGTGTTAACATTGCCAGATGGAACCGAGGGGTTCGTGTATATTGTGATGCTTCAGGTGTTGGTCTTAGGTGTGTTTTAATGCAACATGGTAAAGTTGTAGCTTATGCATCCAGATAGCTTAAGCCTCATAAAAGGAATTATCCGACTCATGAGTTAGAATTGGCAGTCGTGATTTTTGCACTCAAGTTATGATGTCATTATTTGTATGGAGTTGATGTTGACATTTTTACAGATCACAAGAGCCTTTAGTATATTTTCAAGCAGCGGGAGTTGAACCTTAGACAGAGGATGTGGCTTGAATCGATAAAGGATTATGATGTAGATATTCTCTATCATGAAGGGAAAACGAATATGGTAGCCGATTCTCTTAGTCGGCTATCCATGAGAATATTAGCTCATGTTAAAGAATATAGGAGAACCATGACAAAGGATATTCATCGACTAGCCAGTCCAGGAGTTCAACTCATGAACTCTGAAGATGGTGGTGTTTTTGTTCAGAACAAGTTTCAATCCCCCTTAGTAGTTGAGGTAAAGCAGAAGCGGTTTAGTGATCCCTACTTGTTATAGATGAAAGAGGAGATTCACAAGCATAAGACTTTGGCTTTTAAACAAGGGAAGATGATGGTACTTTGAGGTACTGAGGCTGATTATGTGTTCTAGATGTGGATAGACTCAGAGAGAAAATCATGGCAGAAGCACATAATTCTATGTATTCTATCCACCCAGGTTCTACCAAGATGTATTATGATCTTAAGGAGATCTATTGGTAGAACAACATGAATAGGAATATGGCAGGTTTTGTAGCCAAATGTATGAATTATCACCAGGTGAAGGTAGAGCACCCTAGGCTTGGTGGGTTGGCTTAGAATATTGATATTCCTGTGTGAACATGGAAGATGATAAATATGGATTTCATAAAAGGTCTACCTCGCTCAGCCAAAAGGCATGATTTGATTTGGGTGATAGTGGATTGACTTACTAAATTATCCCATTACTTGCCAGTCAAGACCACAGATTCAGCAGAGGATTATGCTAAATTGTATATCAGAGAAATTGTCAGGCTTTATAGGACCCCAATGTCCATTATTATAGATCATGGTGCTCACTTCACAACTCACTTTTGGAAGTCTTTTAAGAAAGGATTGGGTACCAAGGTAAACCTCAACACAACTTTCCACCCATAAACAGATGGCCAAGCAAAGTGTACTATTCAGACCCTTGAGGATATGTTAAGAGGACGTGTTCTAGATTTTAAAGGTAATTGGGATGATAATTTTCCTCTCATTGAATTTTCTTATAATAAAAGTTATCATGCTAGCATCCAAATGGCACAGTTCAAAGCTCTGTATGGGCGGAGGTGTAGATCACCAATTGGTTGGTTCGAAATTGGTAAAGCGGAGTTGTTAGGACCAGACTTGGTCCATCAGGCTATGAACAAACTCAAGTTGATGTAGGAGCGTTTGAAAATAGCTCAAAGTCACCAAAATTCCTACTCGGATGTGAGACGTAGGGACATCGAGTTTCAAGTTGATGATTGGGTAATTCTAAATGTTTCACATATGAAGGGTGTCATGAGCTTTGGGAAGAAATGGAAGCTCAGTCCCTGATATGTCGGACCATAAAAGATTTTGAGGAGAGTTGTCCACGTGTCTTATGAATTTGAATTGCCACGACATTTAGTTGTTGTTCATCCAGTATTTCATGTATCCATGTTGAGAAAGTGTGTGGGAGACTCGTCGTTGGTTGTCCCTATAAAATCTGTTATAGTTAAAGATGGTTTGACCTATGAGGAGATCTCTGTGGCTTTTTTTGGATCGTCAGATTTGAAAGTTGAGAACAAAGAAAGTTGCCTAAGTGAAAGTGTTATGCAGTAGTCAGAATGGTACGGAGGCTACATAGGAAGCTGAAGAATACATGAAGTCCAGATATCCACACTTATTTGAGGATCAAGAAGAAAATGATAAAGGTAAATGACTTCAGTATACATGTCATGTCCCATGTGTATCCATGTCTCATGTTTCACATTCATGTATTCAGTACTCATGTGCCATGTCCCCATGTTCATGTTTTCATGTAATCATGTCATTCAGTCTCATGTTTTTGATGTCATGTTTCTTCACGTTCATGCCATTTCTAGTCTTGTTCTTAACCATGACCTATCATTAGAGGATTAATCATCCCGAGGGAAAGATATTGTAACACCTTGTACCTTTAAACTAAGACATGTTTATGATTCAAAAGTTGGAAAGTTAAGACGGGGAGTTTAAGTTGAAAGAACAGTTCTAGTTCTGTAAATTAGATTTACGACAGGTTATACGATCGTAAAATATTTTATGTACCGTCGAAAAACCGTCAATTTCTGTTTTGAAATTGATGGACCTATGTGAATTCTATGAACCGTATAAGTTTATATGGTCCGTCGATTCCAACCGTCTCAAAACCTTAAGTTTTACAGATTACTGGAAACTTGCACATTTCAAGAAGGTCCGATTATACTGACCGTAAATAATTTTATGATCCCTTGGCAGACAATAAAAAATTTGACGGCCCGTCGAATTCGGCCATCAAATCCTTCCGTTTGGGAATAGTATAAATACAAGACTTCTTTCTAAAAAATTAGTTTTCACTCTTCCCAAGCCCTAGCACGAAGGTTCTCTCCTCCCATCACTTTCATACATCAAGGTAAGCCTATTCCAAGTGAATCAAGTGGATTGTAACATATATACATGACTCCTAAATAGAAATTCATTTTTCATAACCTAGGGTTTTAAAGATAAACCCATCTCAAGGTTCCAAGGTTCAAGCTTTGGGTTTCCACTCTAAAGTTCAGATTTTTAAGACAAGACTAGGAGTGAACAAGCTATGTACAACTTCTATCCACGTGTGGGAATATCCATGTTCTTCCCCATACCACGTTTATTCAAGAGTTTCTATACTTAGGGTTTTATTCTAAGTTTATGATGACCATAAACTACATGTATCATGTTTCCCCATGCTTGTATTATTAATTCATTGTTGTATTCTCAATATTCCATTATGGTTATTGGGAATTCATATGTAATCCATGAATACCCATAACCTTGAATTCCATGGGTTTATATAAACAGGTCATGAAGTAATATTCTCAATTTCCATGAAATTACACATATTTTTATATTGTACACAAGTTATATTATCTTTATATTACATGCAAGATTACCATTATGAGTCATGTTTTCAAGCTATGTTTATTAAAATCATGGGTTTACAAGCCAACTATGTTTAAGTACATGTTTTGGGAGTTGCACAAATTACCTAGAAGGCTCAGATAGCCGGAAACTACGTTTGCCAGTGTAGGATAAGGATCGTTGTGCCCAGAGGATGATACCTTCATGTTACCCTTCAGTGGGATTATTGGATCTATCATATTCATGTTCATGTCTCGTACCCCAGTAACATATGAGATGTCTTAGCTGATCGGGCAGAGATTCGATGACACGTTCACGCGAGGTGGTTATATATCAGTAATACTAATGCTCTCCTTACACATATATAGATATACAGTCATACAGATTTTACACATGTTATTATATTCGTGTTCATGCTTATGTTTAGTTTCAATTTTAATTTCATGTTCCTATTATATCATGTACCTACTGAATCTTTCATTTTCTATACATACAATATTATTCAAATGTACTAATTTCCCTTTGCTAGGGGCCTGCAATTCACGGTGCGGGTACTGATTTTCAGGATGAAGGAACTGCTCACTAGGATTTACCTCAGTATCATCTTTGGTAAGCCCCATCTTATTCGGGGTGTCATCTTTATTTACTTATATGTCAGGATTATTATTAGAGGTATGCCAAGGCATTGTCCTGCTAAAGAGTTTTGCAGACTCATGTTTTATAGGTATCATAGACTAGTGTAGGTAGCATGACAGTATTATTTCAGACTTATCATGTATTTCAGATATTTCCACTATGATATTTCAGGCTATTTTCAGTATATAGTTTTACATGTTTTCATTATCATTACTATTGCATACTTTTGATGACCATGTTGATTCGGCAGCCATGTGGTTTGCTCAATCACATTCAATTAGGCACTGAGTGTCGTGTTTCGCCCAGGCCATGGTTTGGGACATTACAGCTAAGAATCAACAAAAGCCATAAGAAGGCATAAGATTCAATTTACTATAAAGTCGGGAGAGATTCTCCCGAAGAAGAACAATAGAAGTCATGGGTTATAAACATATGATACAAAAGTAACCGCAAGTTTAAACTTTAAGAATAGAGTTTCTTTTGAATGGACATCATTATGGTTATGCTTATTCGTTGATCATACCAAAAGGATGAAATAGTGAGCCTTAAAATACCTGTATCGCTTAGTTAACAAAGTCTCAAGAACCCCTAGATGCTTTACGAGCGATTATCTACATGATATAGGGGTTTTGGATTAACATACAATTGACAACTAAGAATCGATTTGCTAGAACAATTCAACAAACACCTAGAGTGCATACTCTTCTAGTTATGGTGTTCATGTCAACTAACCATGTTATCAACTTCCATTCAACACAATATCCTTAGCAACAATAAAACCAACACAACAACATCAACAACCAAAAGATCACCATACATAATCCATAATTCTAACACCACATCTTTCAAATTCAAGCTATGACCATCTCCAAGTTAACTGAAGAAATAACCAAGGTTCATAGAAACTATTTCAAGGAGTTATAACTCAATTATCACAAATTTTCTTTATCCATAATCTCAACAAATCTATGAGATTCTTATATATCATTAAGAACATCAATAACTCACCTTAACTCAGCCAAGCAAGCTTGCACCGTGAACTTCTTTCCAAGTATCAAGAAGCTCCTTCACTCAATCTTGCTTCTATGAGGATTTCAAAGATCTTGATGGTTATCAATGAACGATTTACCTTCCAATTTATATGGAACTGATCTTAGATGGTATAAGAACCCTAGGGAAATGTTTAAGTGTGTTTGCGGCTGCATTCTACTTTTGCTGAAACATGGTTTCTTAAAACGTACAAAACATTTTGTACAGAGCTCCGATTGATGAACGGGTTGTTTCACTAGCAAGTAGACTCTATAAACTTGAATTTATATAGGCTATGGACTCCATAATTCCATATATGCAAAAAAAAATCCGCAAAGATATGAGCCAAAATTTTGTCCAGAATTTTGCCTAGTTCTCCCCGAATTCCAACAAACTTACTTTCTTCGATTTGTTAAGCCCTGAACTCTTATGAACATACTTAAAACCCATTTAAACCTTTATTAACCTAGTGATGGGATCTCAAACTTACTAAGTATACATTAGTTAACCCAGGATGAAAACAACGTTCAAGGTACGGGGTGTAACACATGAAAGTACGAGGTGTAACATACCCTAAGTTTAAGTATCCTCATATTTAAAGCTTTATTTATTGTTTGAGGTAATATTTAACTTGTATTTCATGTATTTAATCTTGTAGGAGTCATGGCTAGCTGGTATGATTGAAACCCTTAAGATAAAGGCCAAAAAACTTAGTTTAATTGTCGTTGTTTGTTGAACTATTTTGTAAACCCCCTTATGGTATTTTCTGGATGAAAATTCATGGAATAAATTGAGTATGTTGTGGTTTCTATTGTTAACTAGTTTTGTAAGGAAAATGGGTTTAAAGCCATAGTTGTTTAATCATAAATTGAGCTTGTCGCTCGTTGTACTATTACTTGAGTTGTTAGAGTTATTCTTACGTTGTTGAGGGGTTGAATGGATTAGATTGGTTATTGATATTGTTAATGTTGTTGTTTGGTGCTGTTTTGAATTCGGAAAAGTAAGGAAATGTAGGGGAAGTGATGCCTAATTTTCTATAAGATAGCTACTAGCTTAGAAATGTATTTTAAGTTTTTCTATGACATTAACTATAGGTTATGTTGTCTTGATGTAGACCGAAATGATACGGGAAGTTATATGATGAGTCGTGAAGTAAACAACATAGGTATATTAAGGCACCTTCTTTCGTTTTTCATGATTCTGATGAATGTAAGATAAACGAATGTCCTTCCAATAAAGTTCTATTCTTAGTAACTAGAAAACAAGCAAGTTCTTCCTTCCAATGAAAAGTATATGATCATGTTTATGTTTAGATTCTTGGATTCTCATATAGGACATATGTTGATGGTATTTTCTGCATCTTATGATATCATATATTGATGAGTTAGCTCACATAACATATTCAGAGATTTACCGACCTTACGTCACTGCAAAAGGTTCAGAATGTTATTCCATGAGTCTATCATGAATTATATATATATATATATATATATCTATTTTAACACACAGAGCCGCACTATAGTCGGCCGATTACACCTATTGTGTACACCACTGCAGTTGGGTACGTTATGATGATGTAAGCCCCAAAGAGCAGTGTGATAATGATGATGCAACCCTATAGTGTGGCTTATGTATATGTTTTAATTGAAAGCATACATCTCATGGCCATCAGGGGAAATACAGAGCCTAAGTTGAGTTTCTTATTCCTCTTTTACATTGATGTCTTTACTTATTTCGTTATCTGGCTTATATGATTAGTACTTTATTCGTACGGATGCCCCTTTTACCTGGGGACGCTGCATTTCATGCCTACAATTCCTGATAGATAGGTCGACGATCCTCATCAGTAGGTTCTTAGCTTAGCGGAAGGTGTTGGTGCACTTCACCTACTCTAGAATTGCCTTTTTAGTCGATATACTTATGTACATATGTTTATGGGTATGGAGGGGCCCTGTCCCCACCTTTATGTTGTTTATGTACTCTTTAGAGTCTTGTAGATAGATATCCTGTGTATATATGATTGTACGACCTGTATATCTTATGCATATACTTGTATATATGTCTTTTTGGGTTGTCTATTGTTGAGTAGTCTTTAATGCTTCATCAGATTATCATCTGACAGACTATGCTAGTTTGGTTATGGATATATGTTATGTTGGTGCTTGCTAAGTCAGGCTTAGGTGTCAGTCATGCTCCTCAATTTGGGGTGTGACAAACATGGTATCAGAGCAGGTATGTCCTAGGGAGTCTACAAGTTGTGTCTAGTAAAGTCTTTTTTATGGGTATGTTATGCACCACACTTATAAATAGGAGGCTTCGAGACATTTAGGATGGTTACCTTTATTTCATTTTCTAAATTGTGTGATAGAGCTTAGTTATAGGAAGTCGAATTTGATGTATACAATGATGTAGGTTGTATAGAGATGTCTTCATCCAGAAGAACTGCAGCTAGCCGAGACATTAAGGAAGAATTGGAAGAAGGTGTGAGAGTTACGCCCTCTATTGAGATAGATTTACCGAAGGCCCAGAGTGAGTCACTTTCTCAGATAGCCTCAATTCTGCCAATACTAGAGGAGCTGAGGGAAGATTCATCATCATCTGCTCTACCAGTTCATCCATTCGCTCTGTCTGATCGGCACATAAGAAGAACGGTGCAGATATTGACGCAATTGGTTGCCTTACAAGCTTGGCGTCACTGAGAGAATCTGATAGAGATAAAACCCTTGAAGGGTCAAGGAGTAAACAACCTAGGGAGTCCAGAGAGCGAGGCCCATATATATTTTAGGATATAATCCTGATGAGGTTACTGATGGTCCAAGATGGCAAGGACATTTAGTGATTACAGAGGGTTGCATAGGTGATGGTTTGCAGCAGATTAGCATGGTATAGCAACCTGTTCATGATCATAACTCTTAGGTAAGGCCAAGGTAGGGTTCACAAACCTTGGTATGCTAGAATTATGTTAGTATATATAGAGTGAGCTGCCCTGAACGTTGTGCCACCAGTGCAGTCAGGCGTATGGCAGACTATGTCGTGTAATACTAGGGGCTGTTTTTGGTGTGGAAGTAAAAATCATAGGATACTGACGAGTCCAAGTAAAAATCATAGGATACTGACTAGTCCAAGGCTTAGCTGTAAAGACCAATATAGGAGTGGGGATGGAGAGTCAGGCTCCGGTGCTATTTGAGACTACTTTCTAGACACATGTAAATGATATTCTGTAAGACATTCATCTTTTATGAGTTGGTGGAAAGGTATTATATGTTCTATAGTTCTAATACTTTTATCGTAGAGTTTGAATTTTAATCGTATTATCAAGCGTTCACTGCATCCCAATGGAAATAAGTTACAAATATAATTGAATGTTGGGTAGAGTTCTTATGTTTGAATGATAATTAAGGGTCGTACTTACATCCTATCATGTTAGTGAGTTAGGAACCTTGATTGAGATTATGATATATACACATCCTAATTTTCTTTTATAATGTTTATGCTGACTAGTAGAATGTTACCCGAGTGTACGGGGAAGCACAAATGGATAGTTTCTGATTCTTATGAGTAAATTGCAGTTTATGTAATTTTATTAAAGATTAGAGGTAAGCGAAGTATGTGAAAGATACTATTGAGGAGGTTTTACAACTTATTGGGTTATTAAATAAGTAAAGCAATATCGGATGACTTAAGAATTGGGTCATTCAGAGTAAGGGAAGTCAAGAATCAAGGATGTTTTGTTGGGATTACTCCGAATAAGATGAGAAGTGAATGTTATGAAATGTAAGTAAAAAAAATTGAGTAAGTGATAAGTATGAAATGGGGGAGACCATTAGAAGATGTAATTTAATGTATGGAAGTACGATAAGATTCGTAGGCAAGAAAAGATAAGGAATAAGTGAGCTTTGAGGATATGAAGTAGTGTAGGCCATGTTTTCATTAAGGGTGAATTAATAATCTTAATGGGAATTATTAGAAGGTCAATTTAACCATATAACCGAGAGACACCAATATTGTAGGATGACTTAAGATGAATCAAAACTACGACATAGATTATAGATGCAAAGGACTCTCACACTAGCCAGCATTGCAGTGCTAAAATGAGTGAATGAGTAGAAGGAGGAAGGTGATTTACAAACCTCCATTTGACCTGGGACTTTTATGGATCGAATGGTATTTCAAAGGCATACAACTTTCATGAAGGAAGTTTTCCCAAATTCATTATAGATTTATCCGTAAAATCAGTTTAAGTGAGGGTTGCTGCAAAGTCACTTGAAAACATCCTCCGTAGAGTAGTTTCTGACTCTATTTTTTCCTAAAATCCTTCTTATGCCTTGATTAGTTTTAAAATAATTCCTACACTTCTCATATTTGTTCCATAATGTTCCTATCATATGGTTCAAATCATAGCCCGAAGGTACGAAGTGTTACAATATCTCCCCCTTGGGATCATTCGTCCTTGAATGGTGGTTCATGGTTAGGAGTATGGATAACTCTAGAATTTTTACAAAAACTTTAGCAGGGTTTGCTCTGTAAGTAGGACTATCCCAACATTTTCAAACATCTACCGGCTACAAGAGTACAAGACAAGCCTCATAGGGTATCTTAATAAGCATGACATGACATAACATGGTAACTAAAATATAGACATGACTAATACTCACAGGGTATCTTAATACGCTGGCATGAATGTGTGAATACCATCTGTTATGAATACCGGTCTGACAAGAACACATGGATATTGGACTGATTGGTTACATATATACAATACATGGGATTTGGAAAGGAATTCATAGGCATGAATTTAGACTTCCTACAACATACCTGCTCTAGTACCAAGTTTGTCACACCCCAACCTTGGGATGTGTGGCTGGCACTCGGCGCCTGGACAACCCGAGCCTACAACAACAACAACAACATACCCAGTAAAATTCCATAATGTAAGGTATGGAGAGGGTAGAGTGTACATAGACCTTACCTCTACCTTGCGGCTGTTTTCGAGAGACCCTCAGCTCAGGACAAATCACAAGCCCAAGCAAAGTAAGACACACAAAGTGCGTAAGCCATGACAACGCATTCTGAAAAAGAAAAAAACAATAGCTAATGTAAGTAAATAAGGCAAACAAAATACACATAGCAACATAAATCAAATGACAATGGACTATAAGGTAATATGATAGGCTAAGCGAGCCTACAATAATAATACTATAACTACCAGCTTGTAAGTGTAGGTAGGACTACGCTGGACTACCTACTATCCTTCTACCCTAATATGTGGCCCCCAAAACCCCCTATCTAAGGTCATGTCCTCAGTGAGTTGCACCTGCGCCATATCCTATCTAATCACCTCTCCTAAATACTTCCTCAGCCTACCTCTACCCCTCTTATACCCGTCCATAGCCTACCTTTCACACCTCTGCACTAGGGCATTTATGTCTCTCCTCTGCACGTGTCCGAACCATCTCAACCTAGTTTCTCGCATCTTATCCTCCACCAAGACCACTCCCACTCTATCCCTAATATCATCATTTCTAATTATATCCCTCCTTATATGCCTACACATCCATCTTAGCATCCTCATCTCCACAACTTTTATCTTTTGGGTGTGAGAAGTCTTGACCGGCCAACACTCCGCCCTATACAACATGGTCAGTCTAACCACCACCCTATAGAACTTGCCTTTAAGTATTGGTGGCACCGTTTTATCACACAATACTCCAGACGTGAGCCTCTATTTCATCCATCCTGACCCAATACGATGTGTGACATCATCATCAATCTCTCCATTCCCTTAGATAATAGACCCAAGTACTTGAAGCTCCCTTTCTTTAGAATGACTTAGGTACCAAGCCTCACCTCCACGCTTGTCTCAAGGTCACTCTCATCACTGAACTTTCACTCTAAGTCTTCTGTCTTGGTCCTACTCAGCCTGAACCCTTTAGACTCCAGAATCTATCTCCAAACCTCCAGCTTAGCGTTCACTTCACTGTGGGTCTCATCAATCAGGACTATGTCATCTGCGAATAATATACACCATGGAACCTTCCCTTGGATTTGTCACGTTAGTCCATCCATTACCAAGGCAAATAGAAATGCGCTAAGAGTTGATCCCTGGTGCAGCCCCATCATCACTGGGAAGTGCTCCGAGTCTCCTCCTACTGTCCATACCCTGGTCTTGGCTCCATCATACATATCGTTGATTGCCCTAGTGTATGCCATAGGTACACCTCTAACCTCCAAACATCTCCATAGAACCTCCCTAGGGACTTTGTCGTATGCCTTTTCGAGGTCGATGAAAATCATATGTAAGTCTCTCTTCCTCTCCCTATACTGCTCCACCAACCTCCTAATAAGATGGATGGCTTCTGTATCCGATCGCCCCGGCATGAATCCAAATTTGTTCTCGGAGATAGACACTCTTCTTCTCACCCTCATCTCCACGAGTCTTTCCAAAACTTTCATGGTGTGGCTTACCATCTTGATACCCCTATAGTTGTAGCAACTCTAGATATCATATTTGTTCTTGTACAAAGGAATCATTGTACTCCACCTCTATTCTTCGGCCATCCTCCCCGTCTTAAAAATGATGTTAAACAACTTCGTCAGCCATTCCAAACCTGCCCTGCCTGTGCTTTTCCAAAATTCAACTAGGATCTCATTAGGCCAGGTCGCTCGTCCCCTGCGCATCCTGCGCATAGCACCCTGAACCTCCTCAACCTTAATATTTTCACAATACCCAAAATCCTGGTACCTACTAGAGTGCTCCAGATCTCCCAACACAATGTCTCTATCTTCTTTTTCGTTCAAGAGTTTATGGAAGTAAGACTGCCACCTTCGCCTAATATGTGCGTCCTCCACCAGTATTTCGCCATCCTCATCCTTGATGCACCTCATGTGATACAAGTACCGGGCCCTCCTCTCTCTCACCTTGGCCAGTCTGTACAACTTTTTATCCCCGTATTTTTCCTTTAATTCCACATATAGACGTTCAAAAGCCATCATTTTTTCCATCGTAACCGCTAGTTTTGCCTCTTTCCGCGCCATCTTATATAATTCCCTATTCGTCCACTTCTCCACCTCATCCTTGCTTTCTACCAATTTCGCATGCACCGCTTTTTTTTGCTTCCACCATCTCTTGAACTTTACCATTCCACCACCAATCTTCTCGATGCCCACCATGACTACCCCACGAGACCCCTAGCACTTCTCTAGCAACCTCCCGAATGCAACTGGTCTTCTTGTCCCACATTCTGATTGCATCCTCACTTCTCCCCCATGCCCCTTTGGCCATCAATCTCTCCCTCATCTCCTTTGCACTAGACATGGTCAAACTCCCCTATTTGATTCTTAACCTGTCATCCACAACCCTCTTCTTCTCCATCTTGATCTCCAAATCCATCATCAAAATCTTATATCGGGTTGTAAGATCCTCCTTCGGAATAACCTTGCAGTCTTACAAAGACCTTTGTCAACCTTTCTAAGGAGCAAAAAGTATATCTGAGTCTTAGCCACCGAACTACGGAAAGTCACCAAATTCTCCTCCTTCTTCAGGAACCTTGAATTGGCTATCACCATCCCAAAAGCTCTAGCAAACTCCAAAAGTGATACGCCTCCCCTGTTCCTATCCCCGAGGCCAAAACCTCCATGCATGTCATCATAACCCCCCAGAATTGTCTCGATATGTCCATTGAAATCCCCTCCTACAAATAACTTCTCAGTGGTTGGTATACCACTAACCACTTCTTCCAAATCTTCCCAAAAATGCCTCTTATCCTCCTCTTTCAAGCCCGGCTGTGATGCATACGCATTAATAATGTTCATAGTGCACCATTCAACTACCAACTTACTCGCCACTTATTTTATGAGAGAATTTTACACCTATAAATTAATAGTGTTTCTTCCTTGAGTAGTGTAGAGGAAAAGTGGATGTCAAAAGTATTGTGTTTTGAGGTGGTATAATAAAAGAGAGAGTTCAGAGAAAGAAAAATACATTAAGTCTACAACTTATTCACTAGAAAATAGAGTAATTTTATATTGAAGGAATGTGTTCGTAATGGTGGAGCTTTGGACTCTTCTACTAGTCCGGAGTTGTTCGAGTTATACAATGTTCAGGTTGTTATATTCCGGAGGGGACAAGTCAAGTGTGGTACTGCTGGACCGGTGAAGATAATGCCACAGTGGGCTTGAATGTCCTTAAAGAGAGCAAATATCTGCGGCTCAGCCTGAATAATATTTATTTATTATTTATTCTTATTTTATTTTTCAACCGTAATTTATCGTATATTCATCAATATTTTTAAGGAGATTCATTTTGGTTGCAGTTGAAAATTTTTGTGAATATCAAGGTGGAAGATTTCATCATGCATCTCCATTTTAATAGCTCTCACTTTAAGTCATGAAAAGGTAAAATAGTTTTCTAATTTCCACCGAAGAGATGAAAAGGTAAAATTATTTTTTACCTAATACTTTTTCAGCAATGTGTGATATATTTTTATGAGTATAAAATTTTGTTAAATTCTCAAAATAGGGGGGATTGACTGTAACGACTAGAAAAGTTGTTCGCTTTGCTTATTTTACTTAGAAACTCCTAAATTACCCTTCTCAAACCTTAATTTGCTTGTTTGTGACTTGCAAAAATGGGTGGTATGGTTCTCGAGGTAATCGGGTTAGTTTCGGGTCCTTTTGGAAAGTTTGGAAATCCTTAAGTTAAGAGTAGGAAGATTTGACTAATAGTTGACTTTTGGGTAAACACGTCCTTTTCATAATTTCGTCGGTTCCACTAGATCCGGAATGAAATTTGTGACTTAGTCGAGCCTTCAGTTTGGTTCCCGAGGGAACCGGATGCATTTTGGGTGATTGATTGTGAAATAGTAAAACTAGAACTTAAGGGTTGACTTTGGTCAAACCCAGGCCTTAGAGATCTTTTTTAGAAATTCTGAGTGCGCGAGCAGGTCCGGAATGTGCTTTACGATGGGAATGCATGTTTGATTTGTCTGTCCCTGTGGTGGTTGGCTCGCAAATGCGGACATTATCTAGTATTGGGTTTTCCTCTTATATGGATGCTTTACTCGCAAAGGCGATGTCGCCTCTACAGAGTCATTTCCGCCCAAGCACATATCCAAAAGGTTAAGTGATTACCTTTTTTTACATGTTTAACATGATTACCTTTTTTACATCCTCAAGGGTCATCTCTTCCTTGGCTCATGCTGACTATCTTATGATGAACTCAAAGAACAAAAATACGATATGTAACAAGATCTCAGCAGTTCAATGATGAGCAATTATGTAAGATTCATGACAAGGTATTGCGGGGAGAGGCTATGGAGGTGGTTACAGATAGTGATGGTGTTTTGAGTATCAAGGGTCGAGTTTGTGTTTCTATGGTGGGTGATAGGACTAGATTGATCATGGAGGAGGCCCATAGTTTGAAGTATACCATTCACCCAGGGGCTACGAAGATATACTTTAACTTCAAACAATATTATTGGTGGTGCAAAATGAAGAGGGACATAGTGGAGTTTGTGTCCCGGTGTTTGAATTGCTAATAAATGAAGTATGAGTACCAGAGGCCTAATGGCGTGATTCAGAGGATGCCCATACTCAAGTGGAAGTGGTAGTGGATTACTATGTATTCCATGGTAGGGTTTCCACAGACTTTGGACAAGTTTGATGCTATATGGGTTATTGTGGACAGGTTGACCAAATAACATATTTTATTCTGGTTCAGACTACTTACAATTCTAAGAAATTGGTTGGGATTTACATTTGGGAGATAGCTCGATTGCATGGGGTCCCTATTTCTATCATTTTGGACCAGGGTATGTTGTTTACTTCTCACTTTTGGCAGTCTATGTAGATGGAGTTGGGTACTAGTGTGGAGCTTAGTACAACTTTCCACCCTAAGACTGACGGTCAGTTCGAGTAGACTATTCAGGGTATTGAGGATATATTATGAGCTTGTGTGATTGATTTTGGCAGTCAATGGGACTAGTTTCTACCCTTGGCGGAGTTTTCTTTCAACAACAGTTACCATTCGAGTATTAAGATGGCACTATTTGAGGCTTTGTATCGTAGGATATGTTGTTCTCCGATTGAGTTGTTTTATGCTTTCAATGTTAGACCATGTGGTACTGATCTTTTGAGAGATTATTTAGTTAAGGTTAAGTTGATTCAGGATCAGCTTCTTACATCCTAAAGCAGACAGAAGAGGTATGCAGATCGAAAGGTTCATGATTTAGTGTTTATGGTTGCAAAGCAGATTTTATTGAAGGTTTCACTCATGAAGGGTGTGATGAGGTTTGGGAAGAAGGGCAAGCTTATCCAGAGGTTTATTGAACCTTTTGAGATAGTTCATAGAGTTGGCAATGTGGTCTAGGAGTTGGCTTTACCTCCTAGGTTATTGAGTGTGCACCCTATATTCCATGTGTCGATGCTGAAAAAGTATCTTTCGGATGGTTCTCATGTGATTAAATGGGATTCGGTGATGCTTGATCAGAATTTAGCTTATGAGGAGGAGCCTATAGTTATTTTGGATAGGCAGGTTCGAAAGTTGAGGTTCAAAGAGATAGCTTCTGTGAAAGTGCAATGGAGGAAGCTCCTTGTGATACTGAGTTCAATATACGCATTAGATACCCTCAGCATTTTTAGAGTTCATGTATTTCCTTTTCTTTACCGTTGGAGGACGAACATTTATTTAAGTGGTATTTGATATAATGATTTGAAAAGTCATTTTACTTATTTTACATAGAAACCCCTAATTACCTTTTTCGAGCATTTATTTACTTGTTTGTGACTTATGGGGATGAGTGGCTCAGTTCTTGAGGTAATCAGGTAGGTTTCAGGTCCTTTTTGGGAAGTTTGGAAATCCTTAAGTTAAGAGAATATGAAGGTTTGACTCATAGTTGACTTTTGGGTAAACATATCCTTTTCGTAATTTTATTAGTTCTACTAGATCCGGAGCAACATTTATGACTTAGTCGAGCCTTCGGTTCAATTCCCGAGGCAACCAGGTGCGTTTTTGTTGATTGGTTGTGAAATAGTGAAATTCGAACTTAAGGGTTGTCTTTGGTCAAACCCAAGCCTTATAGATATTTTTCGGAACTTCTAAGGGCGCGAGCACGTCCGAATGTGTTTTACGATGGGAATGCATGTGTTGGTTTGTATCCGGGGGGTTCCAGGGGCGTTTTGGTAGAGAATTGGCTAACTTCTAAATCTGTTGGTTTGTGGTGTACGAATCAGTGTTCCTCCATTTTCTTCTGCATGTCCGTCCATGTGGAGGTTGGCTCGCAGATGCAGTTATTGTCTAGAATTGGGTTTTCCTCTTTTGCGGATGCTTTTCTCGTAGAGGCGATCGCGCCTCTGCGGAGTCATTTTCGACCCAGCGCATATCCGAAAGGTTAAGTGACGTCGACCTTCTTTCTTGCTCCGTTCTATTTTCTATCTCTTCAACTAGAGATTATTTAGATAAGGTTAAGTTGATTCAGGATCAGCTTCTTACATCTTAAAGCAGACAGAAGAGGTATGCAAATCTAAAGGTTCATGATTTAGAGTTTATGGTTTGAAAGCAGATTTTGTTGAAGGTTTCACCCATGAAGGGTGTGATGAGGTTTGAGAAGAAGGGCAAGCTTATCCCGAGGTTTATTGAACCTTTTGAGATAGTTCATAGAGTTGGCAATGTGGCCTAGGAGTTGGCTTTAGCTCCTAGGTTATTGAGTGTGCACCCTATGTTCCATGTGTCAATGCTGAAAAAGTATCTTTCGGGTGGTTCTCATGTGATTAGATGTGATTCGGTGATGCTCGATCAGAATTTAGCTTATGAGGAGGAGCCTATAGTTATTTTGGATAGGCAGGTTCAAAAGTTGAGGTTCAAAGAGATAGCTTCTGTGAAAGTGCAATGGAGGAATAGCTCGGTGGAGGAAGCTACTAGCGATACTGAGTTCGATATACGCATTAGATACCCTCAGCATTTTTAGAGTTCATGTATTTCCTTTACTTTACCGTTGGAGGACGAACATTTATTTAAGTGGTATTTGATGTAATGATTCGAAAAGTCATTTTACTTATTTTACTTAGAAACCCATAATTACCTTTTTCGAGCATTTATTTACTTGTTTGTGACTTATGGGGATGAGTGGCTCAGTTCTTGAGGTAATCAGGTAGGTTTCAGGTCCTTTTTGGGAAGTTTGGAAATCCTTAAGTTAAGAGAATATGAAGGTTTGACTCATAGTTGACTTTTGGGTAAACATATCCTTTTCGTAGTTTTATTAGTTCTACTAGATCCGGAATAACATTTATGACTTAGTCGAGCTTTCGGTTCAATTCCCGAGGCAACCAGGTGCGTTTTTGTTGATTGGTTGTGAAATAGTGAAATTCGAACTTAAGGGTTGTCTTTGGTCAAACCCAAGCCTTATAGATATTTTTCGGAACTTATAAGGGCGCGAGCACGTCCGGAATGTGTTTTACGATGGGAATGCATGTGTTGGTTTGTATCCGGGGGGTTCTAGGGGCGTTTTGGTAGAGAATTGGCTAACTTCTAAATCTGTTGGTTTGTGGTGTACGAATCAGTGTTCCTCCATTTTCTTCTGCATGTCCGTCCATGTGGAGGTTGGCTCGCAGATGCAGTTATTGTCTAGTATTGGGTTTTCCTCTTTTGCGGATACTTTTCTCATAGAGGTGATCGCGCCTCTGCGGATTCATTTTTGCCCCAGCACATATCCGAAAGGTTAAGTAACGTCGCCTCAGCGGCTTGTTTTTCCTCCGAAGTGCATCCGCTTCAGCGAAGTCAATTCCATCGAAGAAGAATCGTTGTTTCATATTAGAGTGTTAAATGCCCTAAAATGATTCCATTCCCCAAAATTCAGTTCTTTGGGATTGGTACTCGGCTAAGAGGGGACTTCTTGAGGATTTCAATTGGGTTCTTCATTAGAGGTATAAATCCAGTCCTTTTTAATTATTTTTTATCATTTAAGTTCTCTATCATAGTGTAATCTCTAATTGGGGAAAATATGGAATAGTTCTATGTTGAGAATAAGAGAGTAAGAACCTTGAATTGAGGATTGGTTATTGATTAGTTGGTTATAATATTGTGAATTAGTGTTGTTCCATGTTAAAGGATGATGTTGAAATTGTTAATTTTATATTAGAAACTCTTTTAAAATCGGGAAATTCTAGGGTTTGGGAATTGGGGCCTTTTACCTAATCTTACAATTGAGGATCCAATTGGGTTTATATTATGATAATTTTTAGGATATGTATTGTATGGGTGATGGGTGAGATAATGTTACTTTCAATTTCCTATTTTACCCTTGTGGGACCGGGGTTCTAGCTTTAATGTATCAATTTGGGTACCGTTAGACTCGAAATCCATCTAGTTAATGTAATTGAACATAATGGGCACGTGAGGAGGCTTAGAGAAAGGGGAAGACGATTTCATGATGCTTCGACTTCGGAAACTGGCAAGTTGAACCTCACCAAACTCTATATATTGTTCATGTGTAGGTATGATAATTAAGGGAAGTAATGAGAATTGGGGGTCCTGTACTGATGAGGTGATGAGCACTTGTACGAGTACCGATGTATTTAAAGGGTAATTAAATAAATTAGTATGTTGTATATGATGACGACTATGTGTTTAGCCTTCGGGCCATAAGCGAGGTGCATAAATCCACTTATGTTGGTATGTCTCCTGCTTATTTGGGCTCGTAGCCATGATTGATAGCTTATTGTGATTTGACTTGTCATGTATTCATCCTCTACATCTCGTATAAATACTTGAAAAATATTTGATAATACTGATTATATTAATTATGTTATTGCATGGTGTACACATATCCATATCATTCATACACATTATTATTGACATTTGAACTGTTGAGATAATGATGAAAGGGGCTGGATAGCCGATTACTAGATATGGTACATGGAACGAGAGTGATGATTGATGATGATACTACAACCACAGAGCTTGGATCCGATACGAAATTCTGGATGGGTATATGGACCTCATAATTCCCCCATGGATCAGGTGACACCTACTGTATGAGTGTGTGTATACTAGGTACATATGACTATGTCATACATACATATGATTTGCATTGCATTTCATTCATATTCTTGATATGTATTTGGTGTTGTGTGTACTCAGTGATGAATACTGGTAGTCTTTATGATCTTGTGACTGTTAGTAGAAGGAATTATTGTACTTGAGACTTATACATGAATATGAATTGCTACATCGGTACTTTAGGATACTCTGGTTTGTATGATGAGCTTTCTTAAGACTGTAGCTCAGGGTATTCTGCCGGTGACTTCTGATGGATCACAGACTCGGGTTGGAGGACAGACTCCTGACCATGTGCCTATGCCTAGATTTTAGACACCAGGGGTTCGGCCAACACCTACTGGGTTTCTCAATTTTTAGGTGTGACTATTCCTGGTCTTGCTATACCTCCAACTACTCAGCCCACTATTTCTATTGGGGAGTAGAAGATGTTTGAGCAGTTTAGGAAGTTGGATCCTCCTAGATATAATGGACATCCTGAGGATGATACGTATGAGTTCTTGATTAGCTGTCATGAGAGGTTGCACAACCTCAGTTTAGTGGAGTCTCTGGGAGTTAATTATACTACTTTCCAGATGGTTGGACTGGCCAAGTAGTGGTGGAGGTATTATGATGAGTCTAGACCAGCAAGGTCCCCTCCTTTCACTTGGGTATTATTTACTCAAATTTTCTTGGAGAAGTTCGTGCCTCGCAGTGTTAGAGAGAGGAGGAGATCTCAGTTTGAGGGTTACACCAGGGGCTTATGTCTATGACAGAGTACGAGAAACGTTTACATGCCTTGTTTAGCCATACTTTGATGATTCTTCCTGGTGAGGCTGAGAGGGTAAGGAGGTTCACCAATGGGTTTATTTGTCCTCTTCATTTGATTGTAGCACAGATGGCTACCACAGGTTTCACTTTCTAACAGATTGTTAATGCGGTAAGAGAGGCCTAGTTTATTAGGCGATAGAATTATAAGGAGAGGGTGGTCAAGAAGCCTCATTTTAGCACTCATGTAGTTGCCTCATCTGGAGGTAGCGCTCATTATGGCTGAGGTCATCACCGTTCAAGTGATAGGCTAGTTATTGCAGATATGCCTACATCTGAGGGTGGACAGTCTTCGCATATTTCTCATAGTTCGGGGTAGCTAGTCCCGAGTTCTTATCGGCCATCTAGTTGTGGTGGTCATTCTGGTGCCAGTTCTTCTTCTTAGCCATCGGCAATTCCTAGAGGTTATTTTGAGTGTGGTGATCTTGGGAATCTTAAGAGAGTTTGTCCCAGACGTAGGCATATTGGACAATACCAGGGGTCTCAGAGTTCAAGTTCTAGAGCAGCAGGGCAGCCAGCTAGAGGCGGGTCACAAAGTACTAGATGTGGTTCTCAGGGTGGCACAGGTGTCCCTCAGACTTCGGGTGATTGTCGTGCTTTCTCTGGTCGAGGTAGTGGACGTAGGGGTACTCAGACTTCGGGTGATTGTGCTCATTTCAATGCATTTCCAGGCAGGCCCGAGGTAGAGGCCTTTGATGTTGTGATTACAGGTATTTTTTCAGTTTGCCATCAACCTGCTATAATTTTATTTGATCCAGGTTCTACCTATTCTTATGATTCTGCCTACTTTTCTTTGAGTTTGGACTGATGTATGAGTCCCTAGCCGCCTATTCATGTTTCTTCACCTGTTAGAGATTCTGTAGTGGTAGATCAAGCGTATCTTGGTTGTGTAGTTAATTTAATGGGGTATGATACTCAGGTAGCCTTGAAAGTTTTACATATGGTAGATTTTGACGCCATTTTGGGTATGGATTGGTTAGCTTCGTAGCATGTGATCTTGGATTACTATGCCAAGATTGTTAGAATGCCCAGTTTTTTTGTCTTCTTCGGGTCCTTAATAGACATTGAAAGAATAAGATTTTCTCATGTCGGGTATTCCTCAATTTGTATGGAAGGGTACTCTTAACCAGTATCCGAAGAAGGTGATCTAATTTCTCAAGGCTCAAAAGATGGTACAAAAAGAGTGTCTCTCCTATTTGGCTAATATTTGGGATTCGAGTGCGTAGACTTCTCCATTAGAGTCAGTCCCCGTAGTGAAAGAGTTTTCAGAGGTGTTTCTTATAAACCTTCCTGGTGTTCCGCCGGATCGTGATATCAATTTCTGTATTGATAAAGCTGGGTGCTTATCCTATTTATATTTTTCTTTATTGGATGGCACCGGCCTGATTGAGAAAGTTAAATGAGCAGTTGTAAGATCTTTTGAGTAAGGGTTTATTCGACCTAGTGTTTCACCTTAGGGTGCTCCTGTGTTGTTCGTGAAAAAATGATGGGACTATGCGCATGTGTATTTATTATCGACAATCGAACAGGGTGACTATTAAAAACAAGTATATGATACCTCGCATTGATGACTTATTTGACCAGTTACAGGGTGCTTCAGTCTTTTTCAAGATTGATTTGAGGTCTGGTTATCACCAATTGAAGATTAGGGCAGAGGATATTCCTAAGACGGCCTTCCAGACTTAATATAGGCATTATGAGTTTTTGGTGATGTCATTTGGGTTGACAAATGCACCTGCAGCCTTTATGGAGTTCATGAATGGGTTGTTCAGACCTTACTTGGATTCGTTCGTGGTTGTGTTCATTGATGATATGTTTATCTATTACCGGAGCGAGGAGGAGCACGAGCAGCATTTGAGGACCAGGCTTGGTATTTTTAAAGAAAAACAACTCTATGCAAAAATTTCAAAATGTGAGTTCTGGCTCAGTTCGGTATCTTTCTTGGGGCATGTAGTGACTAAATATGGTATCATGGTAGCTCTCAAGAAGATTGAGACGGTTCGGGATTGGATTCACCTTGCTTTGGTCACCAAGGTTTAGAGTTTTGTTGGCCTCACATGATATTATCAGCGTTTTGTGGATGGGTTTTCATCCATCGCAACTGTTGACTAGATTGACCCAAAATGATATAGCATTTCAGTGGTCCGAGGAGTGTGAGAAGAGCTTTTAAAAGCTCAAAACCTTATTGACTACCGCTCCAATTTTTACCTTACCAGTTGAGGGAGAGAGCTTTACAGTTTATTGTGATGCTTCTAAGGTAGGTGTTGATGCAAAAGGGAAAGGTGATAGCCTATGGTTCGAGGCAACTGAAGGATCATGAGAAGAATTATCCAATCCATGACTTGGAGTTAGCGGCTATCATGTTTGCCTTGAGGATTTGGAGGCATTATCTCTATAGGGTGCATTGTGAGGTATACACGGACCATTGTAATCTTAAATATTTATTCAATCAGAAGGATCTTAATTTGAGATGGCGTAGATGGTTGGAGCTACTTAAGGATTATGACATGACAATCTTATATCACCCGAGCAAGGTAATTATGGTAGCGGATGACTTGAGTCGCAAGGCAGTGAGCATGGGTAGTTTGGCTATGTTGTATGTGGGAGAGCGTCCTATGTCTATGGATGTCCAGTCTTTGGAAAATCAGTTTATGCGGCTTGATATTTCGGAGCTCGGTAAACTTTTAGCATGTGTGGAGGTACAGTTTTCCTTATTGGAGAAAATTAGATCTGTCACACCCTAACCTTGGGGGGCATGGCCAACACCCATCACCCTAAGGCCCGAGCGTACCAACCATAGTCCCTGAACCACCCGAAGCTAGACGTGGGCCGACAAGCATCTACTTAACAATATTAACGTAAGACACAACAATGTCCTACAAGCAGAAGAAGCCCAAATAACATATATATATATATATATATTCTAAACATAACATAGAGTTACAAAAAGTCAGGACAGGCTCCGACATACCCGTGATGTACTATATATGCAGCAAAATCAACACCTACCAATACTCTAGACAACTCCGGAGGAAAAGAGGGTTCCAATAGCAGTTGAATCAGGTCACCTACTGCTGGTGAGAATCCGAACGTCAATCAGCATATGCGAGCATGAAATATAGCACCCCATAAAGGGACGTCAGTACGAAAGAATGTACTGAATATGTAAGGCGGATGACATAAGTATGCATAGCAACAAGAGAAAAGTGAAGTAAAGAAACCACCTGAACCTCAGGAAGCCACTGTGGGCATATGCAATTCATAATATCATAGAAAAATCATATATATATAGCCACACTTTGGGGCAATGCAAATATTATATCGTACTTTACCCTAACAAGGATTCGGTGTTATCATACCCGACCTTAATAGGACTCGATGTTATTGTACCTAACTGTAGTGGCGTGCACATATAAGTGTCGTACCCTGCCGACTATAACGCAACTCGGAGTCATAAAATAGGTATATGTATATATAATGCATAAATGACCTTAGAGAACAAATAAGAACAGGATGGAGTGACACAAGGTCGTTAACCCCCGCCTATCATTATGTAACTATGTACAACAATCGTTACAATCCAACAAGAACTCAGAACCCTTCATAAAATAAGGAATATCATAAATTTGAAAAGTACTCCCGACAAGGGATAACAATGATCATGAAATCACTTTAAAAAGTAAGGAACAAACATGTTGTCAATCAATCAAGAATAGAGTCTTCTTTTATTGACATTTCGATATATGTTGCTATTCTTAGGATCATGCCAAAATGAGAGAAAGGGTAAGCCTTACATACCTTTGTTTCCTAGCCGATGATAGCTCACAAGTCCTCAAATGCTCTTTGAATGATAGCCTACGTATTAGAGACGATTCGTATCAAAATTGGGTTGATAACTAAAGATGGTTTCACTATAACATTTCATCGAACACTTGACATGCCTAGAACTTCACGTCCTTTACCAATGGCAATTCAATATCGACATAACTTCATTATCTTCTTCTAGCTTCCTTTACTCATTCATCAACTATTAACAAGATTCAACCGCTTAATATCAAGCTTAATTTTAACCAAATTATCCAAGACAAGAACAACCTTAACATGACTTCTAGCCATCTCTCCTCCTAGCTTGCAACTCTATTAACAAGACAAAAACTTAGATAGATACAAAAATATCATTTACAACATAATCAAGTTACTTTCCAAGATATTCAGCCATAACAAGTCATGTGTTCAACCCCAAACCATCAAACAACAAGACAACAACATTTCTTTCCATTTAGAGTGCTATCTAGAAAATACTTCACCCAAAAACTTAGCCAACATAGGAATAAACTTAATCACAAGCAAGAGAGTGTTAATCTTACCTTATATAGCAAGTATAACTCTGAACCAAGACTTCTCAACACCAAGAACAACCTTCAATTAAATAGTAACTCCATAGAAGTAGTATCATTCACTCAGTCCTAGCTTTTTGTGTTGGAACTTGATATATTCGCTTTCAAATTGCTCTTGAGCCTTTATAAGGTGTTAGGGGGTCTTGAGAGAGGTGTGGGGAGGAGTCTCAGATGTAATAATTAAGAAAATGAGCTTGTACTACCTAAATAGACAAGGATTGTCGACCACTGCCTCTGATATGTGAAGGGATCTACGACACATATGCCCATATGCAGCCGCAGACCCTAGGGCATATCAGGCAGTTAGTTGTTCTCCTGTTCTAAGCTCATGTGCGCCCCAATCTGAGGGGCAGAATTCATATGCGATGCATAATGCTTCCACACTTGCCAAACTTTGCCGAGACGCGCATTCTTCAATTCGTTTAACTTCGATTCTCCCAACACTTCCTTAAACTAGTCTTATACCTTCGTTATTCTTAAACAAGACCTTATACTTCCTTGGAAACATACATTAACCAATGATGTACCATGGCGTAAAGTTATGGGGTGTAACAACATAAACACCATAACTTCTTCTAACTTACATTAGTTTGCTCACAATGTAATTCGATACGAAGAACACGAGTGCAAATGACTTAGCAATTCGTGAACTCATGTGACCTCTTGAAAGTTTAACATGATTACCTTTTTTACATCCTCAAGGGTCATCTCTTCCTTGGCTCACGCTGACTATCTTATGATGAACTCAAAGTACAAAAATATGATATGTAACAAGATCTCAGCAGTTCAATGATGAGCAATTGTGTAAGATTCATGACAAGGTATTGCGGGGAGAGGCTATAGAGGCGGTTACTGATAGTGATGGTGTTTTGAGTATCAAGGATTGAGTTTGTGTTTCTAGGGTGGGTGATAGGAATAGATTGATCATGGAGGAGGCCCATAGTTTGAAGTATACCATTCACCCAAGGGCTACGAAGATGTACTTTAACTTCAAACAAGATTATTAGTGGTGCAAAATGAAGAGGGACATAGTGGAGTTTGTGTCCCGGTGTTTGAATTGCCAATAAATGAAGTATGAGTACCAGAGGCCTAATGGCGTGATTCAGATGATGCCCATACTCAAGTGGAAGTGGTAGTGGATTGCTATGTATTACATGGTAGGGTTTCCACAGACTTTGGACAAGTTTGATGATATGTGGGTTATTGTGGACAGGTTGGCCAAATAATATATTTTATTCTGGTTCAGACTACTTACAATTCTAAGATATTGGTTGGGATTTACATTCGGGAGATAGCTCGATTGCATGGGGTCCCTATTTCTATCATTTTGGACCAGGGTATGTTGTTTACTTCTCACTTTTGGCAGTCTATGTAGAAGGAGTTGGGTACTAGTGTGGAGCTTAGTACAACTTTCCACCCTAAGACTGACGGTCAGTTCGAGTAGACTATTCAGGGTATTGAGGATATATTATGAGCTTGTGTGATTGATTTTGGCAGTCAATGGGACTGGTTTCTACCCTTGGCGGAGTTTTCTTTCAACAACAGTTACCATTCGAGTATTAAGATGGCACTATTTGAGGCTTTGTATGGTAGGATATGTTGTTCTCCGATTGAGTGGTTTTATGCTTTCAATGTTAGACCATGTGGTACTGATCATTTAAGAGATTATTTAGATAAGGTTAAGTTGATTCAGGATCAGCTTCTTACATCCTAAAGCAGACAGAAGAGGTATGCAAATCTAAAGGTTCATGATTTAGAGTTTATGGTTTGAAAGCAGATTTTGTTGAAGGTTTCACCCATGAAGGGTGTGATGAGGTTTGAGAAGAAGGGCAAGCTTATCCCGAGGTTTATTGAACCTTTTGAGATAGTTCATAGAGTTGGCAATGTGGCCTAGGAGTTGGCTTTAGCTCCTAGGTTATTGAGTGTGCACCCTATGTTCCATGTGTCAATGCTGAAAAAGTATCTTTCGGGTGGTTCTCATGTGATTAGATGTGATTCGGTGATGCTCGATCAGAATTTAGCTTATGAGGAGGAGCCTATAGTTATTTTGGATAGGCAGGTTCAAAAGTTGAGGTTCAAAGAGATAGCTTCTGTGAAAGTGCAATGGAGGAATAGCTCGGTGGAGGAAGCTACTAGCGATACTGAGTTCGATATACGCATTAGATACCCTCAGCATTTTTAGAGTTCATGTATTTCCTTTACTTTACCGTTGGAGGACGAACATTTATTTAAGTGGTATTTGATGTAATGATTCGAAAAGTCATTTTACTTATTTTACTTAGAAACCCATAATTACCTTTTTCGAGCATTTATTTACTTGTTTGTGACTTATGGGGATGAGTGGCTCATTCTTGAGGTAATCGGTAGGTTTCGTCCTTTTTGGGAAGTTTGGAAATCCTTAAGTTAAGAGAATATGAAGGTTTGACTCATAGTTGACTTTTGGGTAAACATATCCTTTTCGTAGTTTTATTAGTTCTACTAGATCCGGAATAACATTTATGACTTAGTCGAGCTTTCGGTTCAATTCCCGAGGCAACCAGTGCGTTTTTGTTGATTGGTTGTGAAATAGTGAAATTCGAACTTAAGGGTTGTCTTTGGTCAAACCCAAGCCTTATAGATATTTTTCGGAACTTATAAGGGCGCGAGCACGTCCGGAATGTGTTTTACGATGGGAATGCATGTGTTGGTTTGTATCCGGGGGGTTCTAGGGGCGTTTTGGTAGAGAATTGGCTAACTTCTAAATCTGTTGGTTTGTGGTGTACGAATCAGTGTTCCTCCATTTTCTTCTGCATGTCCGTCCATGTGGAGGTTGGCTCGCAGATGCAGTTATTGTCTAGTATTGGGTTTTCCTCTTTTGCGGATACTTTTCTCATAGAGGTGATCGCGCCTCTGCGGATTCATTTTTGCCCCAGCACATATCCGAAAGGTTAAGTGACGTCGCCTCAGCGGCTTGTTTTTCCTCCGAAGTGCATCCGCTTCAGCGAAGTCAATTCCATCGAAGAAGAATCGTTGTTTCATATTAGAGTGTTAAATGCCCTAAAACGATTCCATTTCCCAAAATTCAGTTCCTTGGGATTGGTGCTCGGCTAAGAGGGGAATTCTTGAGGATTTCAATTGGGTTCTTCATTAGAGGTATAATTCCATTCCTTTTTAATTATTGTTTATCATTTAAGTTCTCTATCATAGTGTAATCTCTAATTGGGGAAAATATGGAATAGTTCCATGTTGAGAATAAGAGAGTAAGAACCTTGAATTGAGGATTGGTTATTGATTAGTTGGTTATAATATTGTGAATTAGTGTTGGTTATAATATTGTGAATTAGTGTTGTTCCATGTTAAAGGATGATGTTGAAATTGTTAATTTTATATTAGAAACTCTTTTAAAATCGGGAAATTCTAGGGTTTGGGAATTGGGGCCTTTTACCTAATCTTACAATTGAGGATCCAATTGGGTTTATATTATGATAATTTTTAGGATATGTATTGTATGGGTGATAGGTGAGATAATATTACTTTCAATTTCCCATTTTACCCTTGTGGGGCCGGGGTTCTAGCTTTAATGTATCAATTTGGGTACCGTTAGACTCGAAATCCATCTAGTTAACGTAATTGAACATAATGGGCAGGTGAGGAGGCTCAGAGAAAGGGGAAGACAGTTGCATGACGCTTCGACTTCGGAAACAGGCAAGTTGAACCTCACCAAACTCTATATAGTGTTCATGTGTAGGTATGATAATTAAGGGAAGTAATGAGAATTGGAGGTCCCGTACTAATGAGGTGATGAGCATTTGTACGAGTACCGATGTATTTAAAGGGTAATTAAATAAATTAGTATGTTGTATATAATGACGACTATGTGTTTATCCTTCGGGCCATGAGCGTGGTACATAAATCCACTTAGGTTGGTATGTCTCCTGCTTATTTGGGCTCGTAGCCATGATTGATAGCTTATTGTGATTTGACTTGTCATGCATTCATCCTCTACATCTCGTAAAAATACTTGAAAAAGATTTGATAATACTGATTATATTAATTATGCTATTGCATGGTGTACACATATACATATCATTCATACACATTATTATTGACATTTGAACTGTTGAGATAATGATGAAAGGGGATGGATAGCCGATTACTAGATATGGTACATGGAACGAGAGTGATGATTGATGATGATACTACAATCACAGAGCTTGGATCCGATATGAAATTTTGGATGCGTATATGGACCTCATAATTCCCCCATGGATCAAGTGACACCTACTACATGAGTGTGTGTATACCAGATACATATGGCTATTGCATACATACATACGATATGCATTGCATTTCATTCATATTCTTGATATGTATTTGGTGTTGTGTGTACTCGGTGATGAATACGGGTAGACTTTATGATCTTGTGACTGTGAGATTGAATTATTTAATCTTGATGGGACTAGACACCCTGAATAGGGTTTAGGCTGATTTTAGTAACACTGCTTTGGCTTAACTTTAGTATATGCTTTGACATTGTAGTAAGCCTTGTGAGCTTCGATTATTCTTGTGCTTTTTTTAAATATAGGAATTGGTGGTAGGTTTATATAACTAATTTGTTCATACTTAGTTAACTATTAACTAGAGAAGTATCGGAAACTACCAACCCTCTCCACCCCTATAGTTAGGGTCGGTCGACGATTTTGCTGGGTATACATGTTTTCCGTTCTCACTCTACACTTGTTGCACTCTATGTGTAGGTACTGAGCCGGATGCTAGCAGAGGAGCTTAAGCACGACGCTTGGATTGTTGTCTTGGAGTCCATGGTGAGTTGCAGATACTACCCCAGCACTGGAACTCCTTCCTTTATCGTTTATCTTCTGTCCTCTACTTTTCAGACAATATTGTGTGTTTAAATCTCAGACTTGTATTCTAAGTATTAGCTATGTACTCGTGATAATTATATTTTAGGGTTTTTCTTTTCAAGGATTGTGTATTAAGTACTAAGGCTTGACAATACTTCTGTTGTTCCTTACTTTCCTCATTTATACTTATGTTATATTATCTTGAATGTTAGTGATTCGCCTATGGGTTAGGGTAGGTGCCCTCACGGTACAAATGAGATTTTAGATCATAACATTGAAGAAGTGATAAAAATGTCCATCATGAAAAATGTAATTTATGGATCTTCGAAAATGCTCTACTAAAATGTTACAAGTGCGTATATTAGTCTTGAAAGAATTCACATGTTATTGTTTACATATGATTTGATGATTTTTGGTTCTAACATGGATGTTATCATAGAAACTATAAAATAAATTATATGTTGAGTTGCCATTTTGACATGAAATATTTCGTGAGAAAAAAATTTATTCTTGAAATGATTTTATACTATAAAACACGTGATAGAATTTTTTTCTGACCATATGTTGAAATTTTTTGTGATTACAACTCCTTTTAATTGAAGTATTTATTTATCTTGATTTTAAAATGAAAAGGATGTGATACATTAAAACAGGAGTATGCTAGAATTATTTAAAATATGAGGTATGTGACTGACTGTACTTGGCCTGGATTATATGCAAATTTTCTGTTGTACTCGAATATGTTTTTGGTGCAGATAAGAACACTTGGTGCTATTTGATGGAGATAAAAAAATATTATTATTGCGAACACTATTACAGATGCTGAGTTTATTACTTTAATTTCAGCTAGTGAAAAAGTGAATTGGTTTAAAAATTTGTTATATCAAATATTTTATTTTAAGAAATCAATTCCTCTAATTTTGATTTATTATGAGAGCATCAATTCTATTGGTAGAGTACAAAGTCATTATTACAACGGTAAATACAGACTCATGAGGAGAAAATATTATATTGTGAAATCATATTTGACAAGTGGTACCATTAATATTGATTATGTCAAATTTTTTGTGATAATTTTGCAGATTTACAAACTAAGGCCTTAGCAAGAAAAAGGGTCTGGAGCACATCGAGGGGGATGAGATTAAGTTGCATAAATTCATGAGTTATATATGAGAAAACCCAATATGAGGATTGGAGATCCTATAACTGGGTTCGATGGAAAAACGAATCATATGATGACTTATTGTGAAGCACACTATTATATTATTTTATTCTGTCCCAATGGTGTGCATTTATCCTATAATGATTTGTGAAGGTTGAGTCTATGACCTTTTAATGAAAATATGTAGCTCGAATGAGTGGAGTGTTAAAGTTACATGAGCACCCTTGATAGAATTTCACTTATGTGAGTGTATAAGTAGGCTACTTCCTAAAGGAATTGAGCTTGTTATAAAATACACTCATGAAATTAGGATAGCACGAGGTCGTAATGTGCTGACTATTAAAGTTTATGTTAACATCTTGATTATTATATGTAAGCAGTGATACTTTATTTTCCCTAAGTAGTCATTATTCAATGCGGAGCACACTACTGACTCTGGAGTAGAGATTGTTATTTTACTAAGTGAAGATTCAATGCAGAACACCTTCATTTTGCATAATAGTCCCCTTTCAACTAAATTGATGAATCTCTACTATTTTAATATTAAAATGAGTAGGTGAATGTTGGTGTTTATGTAACTTTTTAATATAAAAACTATATTATTAAAATGCATAACTTCTTATCAGGTTAGTGGCCATAAATTGACAAGAAAGTGGTGGTGTAATTCATCATACTAATTACCCCATTAATACATAGCTCTTGTAACCATGTTTCCATGTTCAACCTCACTTATTGTCCCACTACCTTGATATTATCTTATGAGAAAATTTTACACCTATAATTTGGTGGTGTTTCTTCCTTGTGTGGTGTAGAGAAAAAGTGGATGACGATAGTATTGTGTTTTGAGGTCGTGTAGTAAAAGAGAAAGTTGAGAGAAAGAAAAATATTTTTAACTCTCCAACTTATTCACTACAAAAGAGAGTAATTTTATGTAGAAGAAAGGTGTTCTTAATGAGCTTTGGACTCTTCAACTAGTTCGGAGTTGTTTGAGTCAGACGAAGTTGGCGAGCTGTCATATTTTGGAGGAGACAAGTCAAGAGTGTTACTACTGGACCGATGAAGATAATGGCGAAGTCAGCTTGAATCCCCTTACAGAGTGTGAGATATTTGTGCTTCAGTCTGAAGAATCTTTATTTACTTATTTATTACATTTATTTTCATTTTATTTTTCAACTGTAATTTACGATATATTTAAAGATACCTGTAATTGAATTTGATAGATGAAACTAATATGTTTCGCAATTTAAAAGTCTATCCAACGTAGATGCAATATGCCAAAAGCAATTTCTCAAAGTAGAATCTGATGATGTGCGTTTCAACCCCTAATTTGAGAATATAATTCTCCCAGGTGAGATAGGGTGAAAGAAAAGAAAAGAAACTTCAATTGGATAAAAATATTAAAATACGTCAAGGTTTCACAAATCATCTGGCATTTGGTTCCTTCAACTAGTTTTTACTTGCCACAGAATTGAATCACAGAGATTCTATAAAGACCAATACTTGTCCACAAAGACCAATACATGGCTACTGGGAAATGAAAATCCTTATGGCCAAAATACTTGCTGCTTCATATGATAAAGATTGACAACAAGAAATGGTGACGGAAGAGTTCATGGAGGTAGTTTCTTGCAGGGCAGAACATTGTACAACTCCACCTATTTGTTAGCATTGACTTGACTGGAAATTAAATCACTACCTTGTATTACACTTGACGGATCCGAATTACGCTTCTCTTCCTCACTCTTGTAATTCTAAACAATTTTCTTTCCATCTGGACGCAAAGATAAAACAAATACAAACAAACAAACGTTTCTATGGCATGGTGTATGGATATCCCAAGATATTGCTTTGACGCAACTTTGTTGCTTACATGAAATTGTAGTTAAAATCTAAACGCAACAAGTCAAGAAGAAACTTGCAGGTTTCTATTAGTACAGTTTTTGTCCCAGACACCGACACTAGTATGGCTACAAGTTCCTAACCAATCTGAGGACATTTAGGCTGAATTCATTTCCAAGAAGTAAGGATATCGTGAGCCCGAACTGCAGTTTTGGAAGCCAAAAGTAGATGCTTCAGATGGAAAATACTCAAATAGCACTTTTAGCAGCCGAGTGGTAAAACCTGCTCTCTCTAGTTGCTTTGGTGTTGCCAAATACTGCTTAGAGCCCTTTACCTTCAAAAAGTGTGTTTCATCTTCTAACCAGGAGCTTTCAGAGTGAAAAGTCATCTATATCTTGTGAACACTGTAACCGGCATCCTCCGATGTCAAGTTCTCCTTCCAGTTCTCATATTCAGATCCACCAAATACTACTTGTTTGATGCCAACATAGCTGTTCAGAAGATATTATCAGGGTGAGTCTGAAAATTGCTTGATGTTGGGAAGGCAAATAGAGATTCTACTTGAAAATGAAGAAGGAAGTCTGAAAGAAGCTTTACTCGGAGCTTATCTGTGACAAAGCATTAATGAATACATCCAACAGTAAAGGCTCACTTGTCCCAATGTCTACCCTATCATGAGAAAAAGGTCAGATTATAATATAAGCAACAAGCACCATTTCATATCTAAGGATAACGTATGCAGCCTTTACCATATGCGAGCCAAGTTATCTTGAATCTCAAGATCTCCAATATTATAGAATGTAGTAGGTGTTACATTTTCCCCCTGAACAGCATCATAACTTGGTCTTTTCTCCAAAACAGATTGTGACAACTACAAGGAAGAAACTTCGTTGAGCCTACACTCAAGTGGAAGAAGCTACTCTTTGAACTTTGTAAACTAAACATAACAATGATAGGTTATTTCTTTTTTGCTTCCACCATCTAAAAGAAGAACATAACAGGTTTGCAAAACTCTACTTGCATATTCAGTGAATTACATCCATCAAGACGTCCAACAATGTGCCAAGACCGAATTGTCTGCAACAAAGGTTGATGAAAACTGTCAATAAAATCCTTACACAAATGTGTCGAGAATATGAAGAATAAATTACTTACGTCACAAATCAAGGAGATATCCTTCTCCAACGGGGCATTGTAGAACTCAAACCATATGTAGGTGTTTGTAAAATCAAATCTGAATCAGAAGTAAGCAGAAGCTGTTATGAATTTCAAGACTCTTCTACGGCATGCAGAATACTTGTCAGATAATTATCCTTCAGTCTGTATTGTGGGCAAAGAAACCCTGATGAGATAAAGGATTGAAGTCATAGGCCTAGAAGTAACACTTTCTGTTCAATTGCTGACACAAAGGTGCTCGGGGAAAAAGTGGAATCCAGAAGAAGAAGCTGTCCTTGTTGCGTGGTAAGTCAGTACCAGGAATATTCACCACAAACGAGAGAAATGATCATGCTTTTTGAGTCGATAAAAGGTTCAATACCCTATCCTTCTAAATATAATTAGGCATATACATCAAGAAGAAAAGGAGCTGAATAAAAAGAAAATAAAGGGTGTTTGTTATGAAGGAAAATATTTTCCGTGGATAATGTTTTCCTAGAAAATGTTATCTTGAAAAATAAGTGAATTTCTTACTTATTTTCTAGTGTTTAGTAAGAAAGCAAAATAATATTATCACTATGTAATCTAGCAAAAGACTATGGGGTGGATGGGTAGTAAGGATTCCGGGGTGGGGAGGGGACAACTATTGAAAATTTGCCTTTGGTGGGGAGGTTGCGTCCACTCATATTTAATGACTTAAACACTAGGGTTCCGCATGTTGGAGGCTTTGTCTCTTCACACGTGCATAATCTACTAAGTGAGAAGATGATCGTAAGGCCAAGGATCGTCAAATTTCGTTAAGAAATGAAAGAGATATTGGTCCACGAAGTAAGGTGTTTGAGACATGGAAATATGGTGTGGGACAAATCTACCACATCGGTGGGAAAATGAAGACTTATTCTCTTTATAAGCCTAAAAAATGGATAAGGGTTTGGGACCCCAAGGGGTAACCCATGTGTTTGAAGAAGGGAGGACCTAGGTGTGATTGGGTTCGAGGCTAGCCCCACACGTGCGCCGCCCGTCCAGTCCGGGCTCGGGTTTCGGGTCACGGGTCACGGGTTGTGAGTCATGGGCTTCTTCTGACATTATCTTTTGGACCCCAAAGTGTTTAGTTTATGGCATTATGGCACGTTACGTTTCTGGTCATGAATACCCATGATTACACCTCTCTTAATCACCTCTCCTTCTCCAAAAACACTATATAAACTTCTGAAATAGATTTGAGGTATATGAAAAAAGAAACGAGAGAGGACGAAAAAACAAGAAAAAATATGTCCAAAAGTGAGCAACAAAAACATAAACTCTTTCTTCTTTTTTCCTCTAAATCAGCAAGTCGTTTCGTGTTCGTTTTCTTCATCAGAATCAACCTGCTTGTTTTGTAGTGTTGATTAGTTGTTGTTTTATCTTGTGAGACTATTGTCCGCCACGTAAAAGCATATATACGGGTCAATCTTGTCTTAAAGACAGAGAGTCATCTCTCGACTCAGCCACAGTTGTAACAATCCAGATTTAGTGTTTCTTGATTTCAGGTTATCAAGATTCAAGACTCAACAAGCTTGTGGCAGTTTTGAATATTGGCTGTTTGTTCATCATTTCGAACACTTGTAATATTTATTTACTTCTCGTACTGCAATTATATCCAACAAAAATAAACTTGGAATGTCACTTATGGAACTTGTTTTCCCTGCTTCCATCAAGGAAGTCATTTTCCTAGAGAAAAATATTTTCCAAAAATTTTGGCCAACCAAACGTGGGAAAATTGGAAATTTCGTCGTACCAAAGACACCAGAAGACTTTTGATTTCTCTCAAACAGGCATTTCTTATATATCTCAAACAACACTTGTAATATTAGGCATTTTATGACTATATTAGCAAAAAGGGGTGTTCCAGCCTATAGCCATCTATTGTTGAAATAGAAATCCTTCTCTGAAATTTAATGGAAATGGAACTTACTGCAGATCCGAAGAATGTCACACACATCCTATAAGGGCGAATAACAAATCTATGGCCGCTTATCTAGTTCATATTGATGTTACAGACACATAAGGACACAAGTAGAACACAATCACATGGCGTCTCTTCCAAATTTTAAACTCGAGTCCCTAGAACTGGATTATTTCAATTAAAATAAATAACATGACACAAGGTGCACATGCTACTCGATATTTTTGGAACCAATCTTATACAGTTGGAAGGTAGAGATGAGTTATTTCATGTGATAATAAGAAATAGAATAATTAAACTCGACCGAACACAAAAGGCAAAGATGTGTGTGTAATTTTGGTAATTTTTGTGAATTGTATTGTGTCTTGTTATGTATATTGCAACCTATAACTGATCAAATATGTTCTTTGCAGTTATTCATGGTATATTTAGAATTTTAGATTACGTAAGGTTATACATGCGTATCAAAGGTTTCATGTGCGTTTGATATTTTCACAGTTTTTGTCCAGTTCATACACAATCCTGATGAGTGAGTCTATGCTAGACAAGATGCATCAGATGGAAAAAGGCCCAGTTCCTGTAATGAAAAAGCAGTTGAGATCTAATGGATTTGTTCAGCTCTGGAAGATTGCCAATTCTATCAAAAAGATCAAGTGGAGTAATATTTTTGGTCAACATAAGTCTAAACTTACTTGTTGAAATTCACTTTCATGGGTGTTGCTGAACCTGTCTTTGTATGTACTATTTTGTTCCTTTTCTTTCTCAATCTCTCCTCCAACTGATAACAAAGTAAATACAAGATTAGATAGATAGACAGACAGACATGTCCAATCTACCTTTGACACAAAAAAATACCAATTCTAAATAGCCACAAATATGAAATACAAAAGTCCAAGTGTTACAAAAACCATAACCTGCATAATTAATTGAATTAGGTTGGAAGAGAAATTAAGTATGAATACAGAATTATTACGAAACAAAAACTGACCGATCACTTAGCTTTATCGGGATCATCAAGGCAACTCCCAAGAATCTCAGCAAGCTCAGGATCTTTGTCATAATTCTTCTCATCTTTGTCATAATTCTTCTCATCTTTGAAGCCCCTGTTGGAACTCTATTGTAAAGCAGTACGGGAAGTAAATAAATATTACAAGTGTTCGAAAGGATAAACAAATAGTCAATCTTCAGAACTGCCGCAAAGTTGTTGAGTCTTGAATCTTAATAACCTGAAATCAAGAAACAACTAAATGTGGATGGTTACAACTGTGTGCTGAGTCGAGTGATTGCACTCGGTCCTTAAGACAAGATTGTCCCGTATATATGCTTTTACATTAGCGGGCAATAGTCTCCCAAGATAAAACAACACTATAATCTCAACACTACAAAGAAAATAGGTTGAGTCTGACGAAGAAAACAAATACGAATCGACTTGCTGAAGAAATGGAAAAGGAAGGAAGAGTTTCTGTTTTCGTCCAACGTTATTGGACCGACTTTCTCTTATGTTTTGTCTCTGTGCATATAGTGTGTCTCTGTTGTGTATATCTTGTGTATATGAGTGTGTTTGCTCACTGTTTTTCGTCACTGTTTTGTGCTATTTTCGTGTATATTCTATGCAACACAATTGAGCCAAAAGGCATCAATATATAGCATGGAGGAGGGACTCCTCAACTGCCACAAATATGGCTGTAAATAGTCATTAGGAGGGCTGTTAATGGCTATTAGGGAGGCTGATAATGGCAGGTTTAATGCCATTAGTGAGGTTGTTCATGGTCATTGAAGGAGGGCTGTTTATGGAGGAGTTAATAGCCAAGTAATGGCTGGTTAATGCTCCAAAAAACAGCCCAAACGGTAGGCAGAAAGTTTCTGCCTTCCGTCATTCCCAAAATCAACTTTTCAGAAACTCTAGGGACCAAACTGTAAATATTAAGCAATTTGGGGTCTAAAAAGATAATATCAGAAAGTTCCCACGACCCACAACCCGTGACCCGAGCCCTGCTCGGACCGGACGGGACACATGGGATACCCTTTGGGGTCCCAAACCCTCAACCACTTTAGAGAGTTATAAAGAGAGCAATTCTTCTTTTTCCCACCGATGTGGTAGATTTGTCCCATACCATATTTCCATGCCTCAAACACCTTACTTCGTGGACCAATATCTCTTTCATTTCTCAACGAAATTTGACGATTCTTGTCCCTACGGTCATCTACTCACTTAGTAGAATATGCATGTGAGAAGAGACAAAGCCTCCAACATGCGGAACACTAGTGTTTAATTCATTAAATATGGGTGGACGTACCTCCCTGCCAAAGGCAAATTTCAAACAATCCCCTCTATGAAAGAGAGATTTTGGCGCACACACAAGGTGCCTACTTTCAGCAATCTTTCAGCGAAAGATATTGCATCAGGAGAGGTAGCTTCCGCTTTGAACCTTCCCTAGTTGAATACCACCGGACTTACTTACTGCGCGGTGAACGTGATGTCTTGAACCGTCAGTGTTTAGTGTAAAGCCAAGACAATGATACCAACACAATAACTCTCCTTATTCATTTTCATTCTTATGGTTTTGTCTGTTGTGGCCGTGGACACACTTGGATTCTTAAGTGTATTCATTTGAGGCGGCCTTCCTCGTACTTAAATAGGTGATCTCCTACAAGGTATCCTGCTATACCCCATTTCACAAGTGTTAGGAATCATTAAAAGTTTCCCCCAACCTTAACCTCAACCGTTTGAGGATCGTTAAATGTTTGGAAGCTTAACCTTTACCCACCATGCAGGTAGAACTTTAATGTCTATCGCGGGAACAGCTTTGGATTCATGTTTTCGTACATAAATCATCATCCGAAGTGCTTCTTGCTTCCACCGAAGCGCTCAACTGAACCTTTTACAGCTTAGTTTTCCCATTGAACCAAATTCTTGGGATCTCCAATCAGTATGGTTGGGTTACCACCGCAAAGGTTCGTATTATTTGGGTTTTAAACCCATTCCCCTAGACAGGCAGAACATTTGATCTCCGGGTAGTCTCTTAGTTAGTAAACAAGGAAGTGACACCCGTGATAATCAACTGCCATACGGTCTTATGTCTCCAACAGATCCTGACAGATATGTCCAGACGCCGTCATCCGTGTCCTTCCTGAAGCCGACTGGCTAGCCATAGTGTATAACTGCTGAAAGCACAGGTTCTCCCAATAAGGGACGTCCTCTAAGGAGTCATAAAGTTACTCAACTTCTTTCATGCTTTGTATAAAGCGATAAACTCCGATCCCATCATGAATCGGTCGATGCAAGTTTGCTTAGAGGATTTTCCAAGACCCACCATACACATTTACTTGTGGCTTTGGTGTTCTTCAGATCTAATGTCCAATTTGCATCACTGTGTTCTCCCAGAACCGCTAGACATCCAGAATACTATAATCCGTAGATAAGCGAATAATTCAGATATCATCATATCCGACTTAACGCCTTCTCCAGAATCACTTATTAAAATCATTAGTGAACCTTAGTTCAACTAATCTACTTTGTAGGCCGATATTAGGTCGGTTGTAATGTGTACAATACATTGAACTACACGTGACCTGTGCATATCGTTCCTTGTCTGTGGGTGCACTATGATTCCAATCAGTTCTATGATTCATATCCATTGGTGGCTTCAACGAGACTGTCAACTATCTCACAACTGAGTTTGGAGTTAGACTAGTCCGTTAGATGTCTTAGAAATCCAATTCCTAAGATGTCATCTGTGATACCCATATCTTTCAAATCGAGACTTTGTTTCAATATGACTTCCATTCTCAGACTGTTGGTTTTCCAACTGTTGGCTTTCTATCTTCAAAGTCAATGTTTCTGTGGTCAGATTCATTGTTTCTGTTTTATCTGAAATTTTCAGGACCAAAATGTAAACATTTCAGGGACCAAAATGAAAGTTCAGGAAGAAGCCCAACAGTCCAACAAACCAACTCTGATCCTCTTCTTCCAACTCTCCGGTTGGGAAGACTGTTTCAACATCCATGCCATGCAAGACTGCAATGGCCCTGGATGTTAAGCTACTCACAGGGGAGCACATTTTACAACCCAAAGGTTCTTTTTCCGGAGAAAGATCAACCATTACGCAAGTATGGTTCTATATGATGGAATCCATTTCTCTCTTTGTATATCTTTCCAAAGCAGCGCTTTTGGAGATGACAATTATTTGTTAATTGTCCATGGTTCGTTCTCAACCATACAAGCTAGAAGGACTGGAACAAGTCTTTGTCCCCTTCTTTGCTCCGTCTCGGTTCAACATCTAGAATCCTTGAGTTCTGCATATCTGGAATATTAAGTTCCGGATAGCCAGCAACTTTCGAGTCCTGTAGATACGGAACGTCTAGTTCCGGACAGTCAGGCCCTCGCGTGTTCTTGTTAACCTTGAGCAATTACTTCTTTTTCCTTTTTCAAGGAAAGTTATCTTCAAAGAATTCAACATTCTTTGTCACCAAGAGGCGATAAGCACTACCGTTATTGCAGATCCAGTGAATATGCAATCTACAGTCTTAGGTCCAACTTAACCTGTTTCGATATTCCAACTTTTACCAAGCCACCCCATATCACAACATTTGTATGTGAGATCATTTCCATGTTTCACACGGAGAGTTATCCTTATCCTTATGCGGAGTTCTGTTGAGAATTGCATTAGCGGTAAGGATCACCTTGCCCCATATAATTTGGGCATACAGGCTTTGCGCTTGGCTAACACCATTAGACTGAGGTAAGTAATGAGCAGTCGTTTAATGAACGATGCTTCACATTCTCCCCCTCTATCACTACGAATTCCTCAATCCGTAGGCTTAGTTGATTTTCAACTTCTGCTTTGTAGCGCTTATCAGCTTCAACAACTTTATCTTTGCTTTTCAACAAATAAAGGATACAATACGTTGTACCATCATCAATGAAGGTCACAAAGTACTTGTCTCCCCCCTCTATTTTGTATAAACTTCAAATCACCCAAGTAGGTGTTACTAAGTTCTAGAGGAGCGGTGCTTCTTTCGCTATTCCTTTGACAGAATTTGGAAAGGTGATTTTGCCTCTTCGCCTACCTCACATTTATTTTGAGGGTTTATGTCAACAGAAGGCAACAATCTCAACTTTGTTAGATTTTGAATGACTTTCTATTTAACGTGTCTTAATCTATGATGGCATAGATGCACGGATTATAAATATATCATTCATTTGGCTATAGACATACTGTACCATTCTTAGTTCTTATAGACCTATTGGAGTAGTCTCAAACCAGCTTGACCAACAGCGTCCCTTAAACCAAGTTTAGGACATGTATCACCTCATCTGAGAGCGATCCCATTCCCTGAAGTCCTATTGAGGACAACCTCTCCAACCCCTTTTACTTTAGAGGTGGCGTCGCTTCACATGAACAACCTCTTGCCCGTGGTTAGGGCATAACCAGATCATATGTGATCTGGATACTCTGGCACACTCCAGTTGCTTTGGCAGACTGAGTGTCCAATTTCTTTTCTGCCTTTCTTTAGGCCTTCAGATCATTTAAGACCTCGAAACTCTGGCCCACCTTACTAGGTGTCCATTACTTTTCCTATAAAATGAATTATGGCCCCACTCCAGTCACCCGTAGGCTTTGTATGACTGAGTGTCCAATATCATCATATCAAAGGAATTTTGGCCCACTCCAGTCGCCCGTAGGCTTTGTATGACTGAGTGTCCAATATCATCCTATCAAAGGAATTTTGGCCCACTCCAGTCGCCCGGAGGCTTTGTATGACTAAGTGTCCAATATCATCCTATGAAGGATCTTTTGCCAAAAAGTGTGACAGGCTCAACGTCTTTAGCTTTTAGACTTCTTCCGTTATGATTGGTGCCCAGACAATTCTTGGCGCTTACTTAAGAGTGGTAACAGTTTTCGCACAGTTAGTGGATCTTTCTCCATCGTATGTGCGAACATACTTTACACACTTTTAATAATTACACTTAAAAAATGGATCTTTTTAAGTCGTTTACAAAGTCCAATCTTTAAACGGGAAAGAAGAAGAGATTAAACTTCTGATTTTAAAGCGTAAGGAATATAAATTATTTCGTAAAACATTTTCATATTCCTCGTTACTTTTAAGCCATTTTTAATCAGACATCATTTAATCTTTATTCTTGACAAAGAAAAAAATAATTTATCTCAATTTCGGATTCTGTCCTACTTCAGTCACTTCATCGGACTGAGTGTCCATTTCCTCCTTACCATAATTCGGATCCTTTGTCTCGGACAGATATAGGCCTTCTGCTGCAAGATAGAACCACATCTTCAACCTTCTACTCTTGTCCCAGCTGACATCCTCAGCCTCTCGTGAGCGCTTGTACCCACCACTCTCAAGAGCGGTGACACCATTAATATATTGACCTTTAACAACATAATCATCACTCTCTTCAAGCAGAAAACCACAGCCATATCCAGATTTGGTCACACAACTTTTGACCGACATCTTTCGAACACTAATACAATCTTGTCTTACATTGTTGGGTACTCTATTGTAAAGCAATACGGGAAGTAAATAAATATTATAAGTGTTCGAAAGGATAAACAAATAGTCAATCTTCAGAACTGCCGCAAAGTTGTTGAGTCTTGAATCTTAATAACCTGAAATCAAGAAATAACTAAATGTGGATGGTTACAACTGTGTGCTGAGTCGAGTGATTGCACTCTGTCCTTAAGACAAGATTGTCCCGTATATATGCTTTTACGTTAGCGGACAATAGTCTCCCAAGATAAAACAACACTTTAATCTCAACACTATAAAGAAAATAGGTTGAGTCTGACAAAGAAAACAAATACGAATCGACTTGCTGAAGAAATGGAAAAGGAAGGAAGAGTTTCTGTTTTCGTCCAACGTTATTGGACCGACTTTCTCTTCTGTTTTGTCTCTGTGTATATAGTGTGTCTCTGTTGTGTATATCTTGTGTATATGAGTGTGTTTGCTCACTGTTTTTCGTCACTGTTTTGTGCTACTATTTTCGTGTATATTCTATGCAACACAATTGAGCCAAAAGGCATCAATATATAGCATGGAGGGGGGACTCCTCAACTGCCACAAACATGGCTGTAAATAGTCATTAGGAGGGCTGTTAATGGCTATTAGGGAGGCTGATAATGGCAGGTTTAATGCCATTAGTGAGGTTGTTCATGGTCATTGAAGGAGGGCTATTTATGAAGGAGTTAACATCCAAGTAATGGTTGGTTAATGCTCCAAAAAACTGCCCAAACTATAGGCAGAAAGTTTCTGCCTTCCGTCATTCCCAAAATCAACTTTTCAGAACTCTAGGGACCAAACTATAAATATTAAGCAATTTGGGGTTCAAAAAGATAATATCAGAAAGTCTCCTTGACCCGTGACCCGTGACCCGGAAGGGCGGCGGCGGCGCGTGTGTGGGCTTAGCCTTGAACCCAAGCACATCTAGGTCCTCCCTCCTTTAAACACATGGGATACCCCTTGGGGTCCCAAACCCTCAACCACTTTAGAGACTTATAAAGAGAGTAATTCTTCCTTTTCCCACCGATGTGGTAGATTTGTCCCACACCATATTTTCATGCCTCAAACACCTTACTTCGTGGACCAATATCTCTTTCATTTCTCAATGAAATTTGACGATTCTTGGCCCTACGGTCATCTACTCACTTAGTAGAATATGCATGTGAGAAGAGACAAAGCCTCCAACATGCAGAACATAGTGTTTAATTCATTAAATATGGGTGGATGCACCTCCCGCCAAAAGCAAATTTCCAACAGCCCCCACCACGAGCAACCTCCTCCATTTCCCCATCATTATAATCGTTGTTTTCGGTTAGCAAATTTCTTGGTTTTGCCCTTTGGCAGTTCATTTGCGTCCTGATACATAATGAGCCTTGATTGGGATGAAAAGGGGAATGAATCAGAGGTGGAAGAAACTCTGTTATGTGAGGTAAAACTCTGTTATGTGAAGTCCGAGACACCTGGAAAAGAGATGCACTGTGGTGCAACATAAACATCTTGAAACAGAAATTCTCATAAATACCTTAAATGACAACATACATTAACTTGTAAATATTTATAAAAACATATCAACTTGTAAATAGGCAGATGCAACATCATAGTCCAATTAACTAATATTTGTTGTTACCGTCACAAAAAGGATAATAAGGGTTTCATCCTAACTAGTAATATACAGGAAGGACATTAGGTATGGAGAGAGAGAAGCAGAAACATACACTTGGATGCACAAAGAGATATTAGCGCACAGGATAGTTCCACTACAACTAAGCTCACAATTTTGGTTTTCATCCGGCGGCTTGGGCCAAGGTCCTTATCAAGTGGTCTAATTTTTTTGAAGGAAGTTGGCCCTGGGCCAAGGTCTGGTTAGTCGAAGATGGAGTATGTGCGTGGTAGTTAAGGATGGAAATGGATCGGATCTGGACCGGATCCTACTAGATCCAGATCCAGATTCGTTTTTCATACATGAATCCAGATCCGGATCCAAATCCATCGGGTCCATAAAATTCATATCCAAATCCGAATCCATCGGATCCGCCGGGTCCACGGATCGGATCTGGATCCACATGTAAAAAAAATTGTCTTGCTAAAAATGTAACCTTGCTAAGAATTTTTTTTTTGAACTGGCAAATGATTTTTACTTAGCTAACAGTTATTGTGTTTCAATTTTGAAATGTTCATATGAGATATTTTGTTCGTTGTCTCGTATTGATTGTGAGCTATTAATTGAAAATGTTAGACAATGACAATAGTTGTGGAAAATGCTGACTAGTATTTCCACAATACACAACTTGCATGTGCTTGGAATCTTCACAAATGAAGTGAATATAATTTTAACTACTTGTCTATGGAGATGTTAGTCATTCACTAATATAACATTGATTTTATTATCGAAGTTACCTCTTTATTTTTTGGTTTTTGAGTTAACGCGGGTATAAATTAAACTTGTTTTGAGAATTAAACTTGCAAGGATCTGCTTAGCAATTTTAAGAAAATACTTATAAAATTACATTCTAGATTATGAATATATTTAATAAAAATGGATCCACGGGTCGGATCTGGACTGGATACGGATCTCAAATACAAGATCCAGATCCAGATCCAAATCCGATCCGTCAGAAACGAATTCGGGTCTGATCCGGATCCGTCGGGTCCAAATTTTGAAGATCCATATCCTATAAAATGGATCTGGATCCGGACCGGGTCTAGGATCCACTGCCATCTCTAGTGGTAGTAGTGGTAGTAGGTCATTTGCACTTTTGACCCTATCTAATTTTGTGCTGGTCTTTAATTTTTGTCCCTCAAGACAAATAATTTTTTTGCATCATAATATCTCACAAATTATTCCAGGTCTCTTCAAAAACTTATAGTCCGCTAGGCATAAGTTCGATTTTGAAGGACAAAATTAAGACCAGCCCGTTTGAAGAGCAAACTGTGCAATTTCTTCAGTGGTAGTTGATAATTGTATGCGATTGTGATAGTTAACGGTGAAAGTGGATGATAATATCTTAATAATATTAAGATTTTTTTTTATAAATCTTAACCATTCCTATCTTTTCCGGCTCATTAAGTGGTTGTAAAGTAAGAAAAACAAATACACTTAATGATTGAGATCGAAATTGTCAAGATAAAAAATTGGTGGTCGTGATGGTGCCTAACTTTCCCACCATTAGGCAACCCAAAATCAAACCATAACAATCCAAATCAATAACTTAAAGCGGAAAGCAAAAGAGTCGAAAGAAATATCCCATACTAAGTCTCATATATAAGAAAATACGGAAATACAATACTATCCAAAATCCATGTCACAAGTACAAGAACCTTTATGAAATACATACAAGTCTAAAACCGAAATACAAAGTTTGGAATAGCAAAATACAATGTTTGACTACAAAAGACTGGATAAATAAAAGGGATAGAGGGAGATATGCGCGGCGGAACTGCCAGACATCTCACCACAACTCCAGATCAATCACACGCAGACTCAGAAAGCTCCACGAGGTGCGCTTGGAATTGAATCTGCACCACAAAAGAGTGCAACAAGTGTAGTATGAATATAAAACCACGTGTACCCAGTATATCTCATAGACCAATAATAAAAGAAGTATTGGCGGAGTGATTAAAAGAAAACCATTTATGCCATTACCAACTTACCTTATCTGGAAAACTAATATCCAACCTTATTAGGCCTATTTATTATTTCTAATCCAATTTGGATAATAGGCAATCATGTAAGGCAAATAAACTTAACTAGTCAAATAGGAGAAACAATACACATATTCAATCAAGGAAAAAATGATAATACACGATACTCCTAGGTAATCTTTGGAAGTTTGTGATCCATGGGGGACTCACGAGGTCAATATATCTATTGCAGGCATGCAACTCGATCCAACCATAATATAATTTGTTGCAGGCGCATCTGAGTAAACCATATGCAAGTGTATTATATAACACATAAGGCAATAATCATCTCAAATGCCAAAGGTTAAACATTTTCAACAACAAATCCGAACTTATTAGTCGACAATTCAGTAACATGTTATTTCAAGTGTACGAGTCCCTTAATGCACCATCTATAACCAATTAGTCAAATACAATACATGTAGCACATAATAGCTAATGCTCATATGCTTTGGCATTCTCGGAATACTATTACGTAACAACATAGTAATATACCTTTCCATTCATACACCGGTACCCGTATCAATGCTCGTCAAATCATGGGTATGAGACCCCCTATTACGCCCTTTATTATTTTCTATTTTAATCTTTACTTAACAAAAACGTCCCTCAAACGAAGTCTAGAAAGTCTTAACATACCTTGAAAGCCGAGCAAACGCGTCACGAACCTTAAGATTTTACCTTTCCTTTCTGTAAAGTTTTGAAATGTTCCTAATCTATCAAATACGCGCTACTCAATGAGTAAATGAGTCCGTAGACACCCATATTTCCATACTTTGATTCGGAACCCAAAAACGGACCCAAAAGGATGAATCCAAACCGACAAAGGCAAAACTAGAATTTTATTTAAATATTGGCTTACCCATATATCCTAAGGATAAATATTCTTTAAACTCATCGAAATCCGATCACGAATCGATATTCAATTTCATAAAATACTTGAAAACTCCTTTCCATGAAAAACTCCAATTTAAAGATAAATTCATGGATGAAATCGCTAAATTGTTACACACCGTACTTTGGCATTAGATTACGCCGTGGATAAAGTAATGTGAACCTGGAGAGGGTTAGATCTCTTATAAGGATAGTGAAGGCTTAAAAGAAGTGTTAAGTAAGTATCATGGGAGTTTGAGGTCGAACGAATCGAAGAAAATAAGTTCGTCGAAAGTCTACCCTTGAGGCGGTTTTGTCACGCCCCAAACCTGGAGAGGCATGGTCGTCACCCGATGCCTTACTTGACTGAGCGAACCAACATATAACCCATATGTCCTGAACATATACCAAGATTTATAGGCCGACAAGGCTGTAACATGTGACACGCTTAGAATAGGAATAAATAATGCTTCAACTCATAACCAAGCCAAACCATATATACATAAGTGGGATGACAAGGCTGCCATGGATATCTACAACTGAACAATCCAAAAGGAATACAACAAGGCCATCATACATATTATACAGATTGGAAATACATCTACAAAGCCACTACGAGTAACTGACAATATAACATGGTCAGGACAAGGCCCATATAATATATATACATAACCATACCAACTAGACTCAGCTAACTACAGGAAGAACTAGAGCTCACCGAACATCTGCTGAACTCTGGAGACTGCCTATTGTGGAGGTCCGTAAACTTGTCTATTTTAACATGCAACATGAAATACAGTGTCCCCGACAAAAGAGACGTTAGTACAAAGAATATATTGGAATGTAAGGCATGAATAACATATGAAAGGTAACAGCAGTAATAAAATAGAATACTCTCAAACTGAAACTGGAATGCCTTAAAGGGCACATTATGGAAACTGAGGAGCCATATCATGCTTCGTGTACATACGTATATCTGTCGCCCACTGATTATAACTTAGTGGTGGTAATATATAATTATGTGTTCATCGCCGACCAATTATAGCTCGATGGTGATAGTATAATATTGCTAAGCTGGTGTCAGCCATAAAGGGATATATCATATACATAAAAGGCGACAGATCTTATATGGCTTAATGAAAAACAACTTACTGTTTTACTTCGGGATGACTCCTGGACGATAATATATATATATATCATGTTTCAACTCTTTTCTTTTTAATAGAATACGATTCATAATGAAATTTCGAATACCAATCAATGGAATATTCTTCTCTAATGAACAAGTAAGCTTAAAGACAACATGAATGGAATGCACATTGCATGACACTTCTTTTTAAGGTAATCACGTATAGCTTGCTGTTATGGCGGATTCATGCTGAATGAAGAAGGAGAATAGCTTTAGCAAACATTATGGTAGGAACAACGAGACACTAATGAACCTTTGAAGATCATATCACTGAGGTAGCATGAAATAAGAAGCGGATGAATCTATCAAATACATGGATTCTACTTCAGTATGCCTTTATAAATAGTACTTGTGACTCTTTTTTCGGAAGGAAACACGCCTTATGATAGGCCTTGAAATATCAATCAATAGAACGTCATATGTAAGAAATAACTCTACAACATGAAAAGTACTCCCGACAAGGGACAACAATGGCAAGAGTGGTATGCTTCACTTATGTACTTTGTTTGAAAAAAATTATAAAACTGGATTAATTCTAAGAAAGAATTAGGATAGCCATTACATACCTTCTTGTCGAATCTCTAACAATGGTATCTGGACTAGCCTCATTGACACACTAGTCTACAAGTAGAGATAATGGCACTAGCGTTAAACTAGGGGAATTACAACAATAACTTCATCGAGCAGCCAATTCATTATATGATTAACTAAACGGCGTTTCTTCCCACCCTTCTTTCTTATCGAATTCAGAACAATAACAAGAATGCATATACATCTTCAATTTTACCTCTCCATCTCCTAGTCATACCAATAACAAGCCCTAAATGAATCACAACAACACCCAACAACTAGTTTGCCTACTTCAGATTGTTGTCTCGCAAATTCTTAGCAACCAAGCACATCTAAATCTTAGATAAGATTATATACATGAAGAAGGACATAATTCATACCTTAAGAAACCAGACCACATTCTATTATATCCTTAGAAGAAGCTTCAACTTTGAAACCAACATGAAGACGACAACTACATGAATACCACGACTTCCCGAAGGAGAATTCTTGTTGAAAACTAGTAGCTCTTAGCTTGTAGGTAGACCATTAGAGAATTTTCAGAGAGCTTAGGGACTAAATTTGGAAGAGAGAGGAGTGAAAATGAGGTCTCCACATCCCCCAAACACCTAAATAGCTGCTTCACCACCTAAACTTGCGGTGGTACTTGCGGCTGCAAGTCACAACTTGCTGCAATGCAAGTGCACCACAAGTCCAAGGAAAAAACAGCCCCAAAATGACCAGAACGCGATCAGCTTGCGGCCCTACATGCGGCTGCATCTTGAGTCTGCTGCAGCATTTTCTTAAAACGTACATAACTTCTTGTATAGAGCTCCGATTGGTGAACGATATAATACATTGAAAACTAGACTCGATGAACTTGAATTTATATAGAATGCAACCCATAACCCTTTGTATACTAGGAGGAAAGCTTAGTAGAAACTGACCCATTTATCGAAGAACATACAAACTTAACTTCAGAAGTCCTTTGCCGAATTTTGATTTAGAACTTGACTTTGAAACTTATCGTATGACTATTATGCACTCCAAATGCTTCATGACACTACCTACTTCACATGATAAGCATTTCTGTTCTTACCCCAAAAGTATTGTCCCTGAATCATATCTATGGTCTGTGGAATACATAAAACTTGTCAAACTTTAGCAAACTCATTTTATTTGATTCGTTTGACCTCTAAATCCTATGACATTAACTTAACAATATTTTAAAACTATTACTAACTTTGTACGAGTCCTTATAACCTCACTGAATAAATCCATACTTATGATGGAATAATCTAACGCAAAAATTGGGGAATTTCATCCCCTAAAAACATTCGTACTCGAATATAGGGTGTGACTCCCACGAAACTAATCGTAGGAATATTATCTGTGACTCATCTTACACCTTATTTTCTTCTATAGAGAAAATTACCTATTCTCATTCTTATTGTGTGGACTTGCTTCTTGGATTTGAACTTACTTCGAGGTATCCCCATGGAGCTTATTACATGATTCTTCTTTGATATTAATCCATAATTGCATTTAAACAATCACTTATGGTTCTCACTTATGATCTACTCTGGATAAACTAATATGGTATTAGCCTATTATTTGCTAATAGTACTTTGGAAGTCATACATCCAATTCACCTTAATCCTCTATTGTTAAATACCTGTAGGTTATTACATGGTTCATTTTACACAATGACCTATAATCCCTTAGCTCTACTTTTGCCGTCCCAATACGATTCATCTTAAGTATATGTCTAAGACCCATTAGTGATTCTTTGGTGATTATCTATATCATTCACCTTACGTTAAACTACAACTCAAGTATGGTAATATGGATACTATTTATATGATTCATCAATGATGATTCGAAACTATTTTTGTAATTCATCTCCACTAGTACTCATAACCCGTTGACGAACATATGTAGCTATTTGCATAATTCATCTTAGGGACGATGCTATATCCCAATAACAGTATTCCATAATGCATCAACCTGATTTATCTTATGAGAGGTATTCTAATCCCATATGGTACTTGAAATCCTTTCTCATCAAACTGATACTCCACTCGTAAATTATATCCTCAAACGTTATTCTCTTATCGCTTATCCTCTTACTACTTAGGCAGTTGCTTTGCTATCATGGCGATGTTCCACATTTTTGTAAGTTCTTCTAATCTCTAACTTCTCTAGTTTTATTCAATCTAATCTTTAACTTTTCTAGTTTTATTCAATCTATACTGGTCTCTTTATATCCTACAGAAATCGTCAATTTACCACTTTGATGGGTTTAATCCCAATGTCTATTTAATTTCGTCGCTTTTCTGCTCATTTTTTCTTACCTTTACTTCTATCTATCCAAAAACTTTGTCGTACTACTGTGCTTTTGCTTCTATCATGGTTACGATATTTAGAACTCAACTCGCTAGAACACTATCGTAACCATGAAGGTGTTACAGTTCACTTTTACGCAGAGAAATAAAAGCTACTAAGAGGTTGTTGGTGCTCTAAGTTGAATATTATTTTTTAGAGTCGCCACCTAATTATAGGTAAATTAGAAAACCAAGTTGAGAGGGTTTATTCAAACTAATGAAAAATCCTTTCTAAATCAGAGTCGAGGTAAGGGTTCTGGTGATCCCCCATTTAAGGTGTTAGACACCCCGGTAATTAAGGATCCGTAGAATACGATTGACCTTTGGGTTCTATAGTATGTGTAAAATTTATGAACTACTTTAAAGTGTTTAAATTCCTGCAAAATTCTTGTCATTCATTTATTTCAAACTCAGGGTTTTGAAAACCAAAGAGTTAAGTAACGCCAAAATATAGTTTACAAAGGGGTAATTTGATCAACTTATTTTCGGACTAAGGACACTCATGAATTAACTTGGGTAGAACTCTACAATTTAGTCCAATACATTATCCAATATTACTCATATACTTCGATTTTTTTTTTTTTGTAATTTGAAAAGAGTACAACCCATTTAAAATGTCAAGTTTTGATAAAAAAAAATAGGTTTCCTTTTAAACTTTCCATGGTATAGTCCCAAAAGATCCTCAATAGTCCACAATACCGAAACTTCCACATCTCAACCCAAGTCCAAGAAAGTGTTTAGAGTCCTTAAAACCATTTGAGTTGGGCTTGGCCCAAAAATCAACTAAGGAAATGTCCAATTTAGTCCAACTTTGAACAATTTTTCAGAAAAAATCAGATTTGAGTTATCATTTTTGAATTCCATTAAATCAATCAGTTTTACCACATTTTGGAAGCAAAGTCCAGATTTCAAAAGGAAGTACATGGTCCAATTTAAATCATCTTAGTCCATTAGAGTCCGAAACAGTTCGATCCAAGTTTGAAAATCTATTTTTTGGTTCTACTTTCTTTAAAATACAAAACAATCCATTTTCTTTAAATTTTGAAGTTAACACATTTTCAAACTCATTTGTGGTGATTCAATTCTAAACGATGTACGTATCGTTTGCCTATTCTAAGTCGTAACCATAAAAGTTATAATAATATATACGAAGTATGTTTTTACACTAGTACATATATACATACACAACGTACACACATGAAAATGGAAAGGAGGAAGAGTTTAAACCCACCAGTTACTATTTTCACCCATAGTTGGACCTTCAATGCGCATATACTATTTATGTGGACTCGATCAAGAGTTTTGATTGTTCCTCAACCCAATTAGCTACAGAGAAATGACAGGCCCAGAGGAGCCCATCTCGATATGCCTCGGCAGTAGAAGAAGAAGAGGGGAATACAAGGATATCAGTTAGAACGTATCTAAAATTAATCATATATAAAACAAATTAGAACATGCAAGCAGTCCCAATTAAACCCAAGTTAAATATTAGAGTCAGCTCAATCCGATAAGTACACAGTGGCATGAAATAAATAACAGGCGGGCTCAGGCCCATTCACAACACATAGGCAGAGATCATGAGAAAAAAACAAAATCAATAGGCCCTGACCCGTCGTGTAAATTACAAAGAGGAAACAAAGAGAGTTAACATGAATGGGCTAAACCCAACGAGTTTTCATGATACATCAGACATAAATGATATACAAATATTAGTTCTGTTCATGCCAAGCTACAGGGTAAGTCCCCAGACTATGTCAAACTACACGAACATGCAATCACAACACTTTATCAGTCAACATACCATTCCTTGGAACACCCTAATTTCCTAACATGATCCAAATACAAGCAGTCATGAACATAGTAGCAGACAGATCAACATTGTGACTTCATTTATCTAAACTAGCATGCTGAACTAAGTTTCCTCCTTACAACTAGTTAAACACACATGATGGCCAACATAAGCATATTGAGCCCTTCACTTCTTACCTAATCATGCATTTGAACTAAGTGGATGAAATTACAAGTAGGTAGATACAACATGACATATAGATAGATGCTAACAGTTCACTACTTAAGCATTCATAGCAAGGAAATGAAACAACTAGAAGCTAGTGAGTTAGAACAGATGTAAATGATTGGATTTTGTGCACAATAGGGATATTAGGACCTATAAGGGAAAATTTTGACATGCTATTTGGCTAAGGCAGTACCGCATATGCAAAATAGACTATCCTAAACATGATACCTTCAATTATTATGCATAGATTTGCACAATTTCAGTAGAGCATATTATCAAGACATATTGGTCAAGTTACATTACTGGACAGAGTTAATAGAACCAAAACAAGAGCAAAGGGGAGGATTCTTAAGGCTATTCCCCACTTAGACATGCTTAGAAATGATGCAAATAGTGAACACATGTTGGCATGTGATGGACATGGTCATTTATGCTAAGTAATATGCTACCAGATATCAAATCCCTTACCTCTTTACTCCCACAGATTACCACATGAACTCAAATAAACAAATTAAAAGACACTCCTATTTCACAGAACATCATTTCTTTTAAGCCAAAGAGATCAAACTCAGAATTATGTAACAAAGAATACAAGATGCAGACGCATATACCAAATACTGGATTAGGACACATCATTTTTAACCCATCCAAAGCTTAAAGATAGCTTAACACACCTTAAATGGTCTTTAAGAGTACTAAAATAGCCTAGTGATTAAGATACCTTTCTGACTATATTTAGAACCTAAATGTTTCCCTTAATTCATGTTAAGACCATCTTTTATGCCATGTTAGCCTCACATCTTCATTCAAATACAGCAGATATGCAAGACATACATTTCATTCATCTTTAAGGCATTGAATACACATAAGTTATTGAGATAATACTTTCTTCCACTTTTTAAACCTCCAAAGAGTCCTAATGGTCATGATAGGAGTTCTAAGCACTAGGTATCTTTCCCTAGGAGCATAAATGAGTCAACTGATTGAAATACCAACCTATGTAGTTCATTTTCTGGCTTTAAGCTGATATTAGGTGATATTAAGACAGGCTATATTAACAAGTTAACCAAACATCACCCTAATCACTAACACATATCTTCAGACAACTATTATGACTTAAACAACCTATTCACAGTTAAAGCAGACCACAAACTAGTACATTAAACAACACATTAGCTTAAACATCCCATACATAGTTTAGACAAGCTTTAAACTAACACATTAGGTATCATTTTAACATAAACAGTCTACACATAGCTAAACAAGCTTCATATTCATACATTAGGCATCTCAAATTAGTCCACATGAGTAAACAAGTTTTAAACTAATATTTAAAACACCATATTAACTTAACCAGCCTATACATAGCTAAAACAAACCTTAAATTAGCATATTATGCATCATTTTAACTACACATACTAGTTTAAATAACCATAACACATGTGACACATTATACTATCACATATTAACCTAAATCTACTAAAATTAAAGAAAATAATAACAAGGAAATGGAATTACCTTGTATGCAGGCAACCGAAAGGTCGAAGGGGAGCTTGTATTCACTCTCGAACCTTATAGTCTCGCAAATCACATAAAAAGGTAAGGTTTTAGTTGTAATTGACTAATTACGCTAAGTATGGGTTCCACCAAAGGATTTAGATCCCAAATTAAGCAGTAATCAATCGGATTTAGCTCAAAAAATGGCTCTCAAAATATGAATGCCAAAATATCAAGCTCGGATATGTAACATGAAAAACCAAGGTCTCAATTTATAGACTTTAGAAACCCTAGCAGACCTTAGTAACCGACGATGTGGGAGAATAAGTTTTTTTTTGGGGGGGGGGGGGGGGGGAATGCCTCAAAAAAGGTTCTCAAATAATGAAATTGAATTGTTTGAAATAAAATCGGACAAAACCAATTAAGGATTTGCAGAAAAGTAACTTTGAGTGGGGTAACCTCACTTGTTGGGTGGTGGTGGGTTACAGTGGGTGTGAAGGATGAAGGATAAGGGCCATTAAGCCCTTACCCCATCTGGATGAACCAAGGACTGGTGAAAAGGAGCGTACACCGTGGTATCGCCATTCTTGGAAATGACAACGATGCGGCTAGGGTTTCTTTGACCTATGTCGTAATGTCCAAATGAGGCTTACCTCTTTCACGCTTAAAGGGCGTATTGGACCGGGTCACAGTCCAATTAGGCCGGACCCAACCATTATTTTGAACAAAAATAAGCTCAAATCCAACCCTTTTAATAAGTTTAAATAAGTAATGGCCACACTTTTACAAATGTGGCCAACAACAACATTAATAGGATGTTCATGTTATTCATTCCTATTGTCAAAGCATGTCTAAATATGTTCCTAAATTCTTATTGAAGTATATGAAAAGAATTTTTAGTATTCATAATGTTAATCGGAGGTGAAGCGATACTACATCACTCCGACAAACTTATAGTGCCTTATTATCATATCATTCATGCATTGTATTTATGTACATACCTTGACCTCAAAGGAGTTATATACTCTACTATATGTATGCATTTTATATATATGTATGGGGTATGGGAAAAGGGAAGGCGTTATATACGCACACCATCTGCAACTGGTACAAATATACACGATAATGATTATTCCCACATAGGCCGATATGATATGATGGGATGCCCACAGAGGCTTGGTGGCATTATATACGTATATATATATATGTGTGTGTGTGTGTGTATGACAGCATTATTCATGGCATTTACGCATATTATGGCCCTCAGATGCATTCTACATATACATGATACTTATGCATACTATGGCCCTTAGAGGCATTCTACACAGACATGATATTTATGCATACTATGTCCCTCAGAGTCATTCTACACAGACATGGTATTTATGCATACTATGTCCCTCAGAGTCATTCTCTAGTGGTTGGTTGTTTCTTGTCTCATGTTACTTTCAGGTCTCTATTATGTTATTTTTCATCTCTGACATACTCGGTACATTATTCTTACTGAGTTCCTTTTGTCGGGGACGCTACGTTTCATGCCTGCAGATCCAGGTAGATAGGGCAACGGTCCGCACCAGTAGGTTGCCAGTCTAGCTGATATTGGAGCACTCCATTTGTTCCGGGGTTGCAGTCTAATCTTGGTACATTATTTTTCATATACATATGGGTATGGCGGGGCCCTGTCCCGACTTTGTGATATCACGTACTCTTTAGAGGCTTGTAGACAGTTGTCCAGTGTATAGTAGTCGTGTATGACCTTGTCGGCCTTGGTATAAATATGTATATAGATTGAGTCTTTCTGGTTGCAGGATTTTACATAGCTCATTTCTAGTCTACTATTTTCGTATATCAGCAGGATATCTCGTGGCAGCCTCGTGGGTCATGAAAAATTACGGATATATGTTAAATATATGATTAGTGGTACTCGACAAGTAAGGTCCGGGTGCCTGTCATGACCCTCTGATTTGGGTCGTTACACTAACACACCGGATAATATCAGAACTCCGAAGTTAACCGTGCTTGGGCGAGAATAGTACTAGGATGGGTGACCCCCTGGGAAGTCCTCATGTTGCATCCCTCTTCCCCCTGAGAATAGTAGATTGACGGGCCATCTTTGGCACTCTTAGCAAAACACCTCTCGGCTTAGTTTGAGAGTTCAAGTCCGTGGGCTTTCTTACATCAGGACGGGTAGGAAAACTATATAATAGTGACTTACACTTCCCTAAGCACTTTGCACTTTTACACCTCATCATGCATTATTCTCTCCTCTTTACTTTATTTTTTAGCCCTCTCTTCATCAATTATTTCAGAAGTATTTTTCTCATATCAAAAATGTTTTAATCAATTTTTTTTTTCAAAGCAATTTTCATTCTCATTTTTTTTCTTTCATGTCATATTCTTTCTAAGAGAGCCTTTTCATCACTTTATAGCTATCATTGGTCACCATTTTTCAATTGACCATCCCTTTCTTTAGATTTATTAATTATATCACAGTCTAAGCTACAATGCTTAAGAAAGCAGGGTTCAAAAACTAAGGATTCAACCAAAGGATCAAGGTAAAAATACGGCTTCCAAACAAAAGGTTAAAGGCTCAAAGGGCTAACTAGTAGTAACAATTTTTGAAAAGGCTAAAATTCACAAGACATATCAAAGAAAACCTATTATCATCTTCTAAACAAAATAACACTTTTTATTTTCTTCAATACCATGCAAGGCAAGTTCTAGAATAAGATGCGAAACATGAAATATATGTATAAAATTCTTACCACACATGGAACAAGTATCAATCAAGATGAATCAAATCTACTCTAAAAAAGACAGGGTCATGGCGAACTACAAAATAAGAATAAGTTATATATAGAGTCGTAACCCTGAGCCTAGGTGTCAGAAAGTCAGAGATTCTAAATTAACTCAAGCACTCATAGGAAAGTGCTACTCAAACTCAGGCCCAAATATACGAGTATCAAAAAGTCATAAAATTTTTTATTCTCCCTCTTTTACTACTCCTAAAAATATTAATCCTAAAAATTAAAAAAATTACCCAGTTCAAAGGTCCCCCTTTGAAAAGAACCGATGCCATAAGAGAAACCAAGGGGTGGATGATCTATGCCGCTAATGAAAAACAATAAAAGAATAAATGAAAAATAAAATCTTTTCAAATTTTTCTTAATTTTCATTTTTTTATATTTTAGAAAAAAGCTAATGAACTAAAAAAGAAAAAAAAAATCCTATGACATAATCATCCACGACCTCAAAAGTATCGGAAGTACCCCACCCTATACTTAAAATATGCGTTGTTCTCAATGCATGGATAGTAGAGAAAAAATTAAAACAAGAATGAGAAATACTCCCCGAGACCCTCTACGACCTAGCTAGCAGCATAATCCTCAACATCGACTGTCGGCACGACCCCACACTTCAACCCAAACATGTTCCTCAGCTTCAACTTAGGGTACTCAGACTTTTCTTAATCTGTAAAATAAAAACAAAAAAAATGTAAAACAAAAAAAATAAAAAAATAAAATACAAGCTGGGTTGCCTCTCAACAAGCGCTTGATTTAACGTCGCGACACAACGCAAATCAACTTTTTCCTCCACCTTGAACTTATGAATTGTACCCCTAAGAGGGCATCCAGTCTGTGGCTATGCTCCTTTGATGGGGCTACAAAGATAACCAGGCCAAGTAAAAATATTTTCGATCTGCATTTCTCGGTCTTTAGATGAGGAATGTAATTTTTACTTTTTGGCACAACAAATTGAAGAATGTAGGCACTCTCATCCTCATCATTTGACTCCCCCACAGGCTCAGATGGCTCGATTAATATCTTACTATCTAAACACAATGTCGAAAAATGATTTGAATGAGGTCTAATGTGTCCTAACTCATGAATTATACTACTATTTACATCCTCATATATACACACACCCAAGTCTCCAAAATTAATGTTATCTACTCTGTCACATGAGTCTAGGGCACTCTTCTCAACATTGGCACCATCACAAAAAATATGGTCTAATGATGGTATTCTCGTTTTAGCTCCTCAATTTGGCATAGAAGAATTTTTTAAGCTTCACACAACTCATCATTAAATTATTAGGCGTTACACGCATCAACCTTTGCACTAAAATCTGCATCCAGGTTGTGCACAATCAAGTCAAACCTATCAATTTCTTGTGCAAGATCAACTCTCTTCTTAGACCATTTTTTTACCAACTTTGTTAGAAGACAACGTCGTTCCGCAAATTCCCTTAATCAAGAATATTCATCACAATACCAACCCCTACTTCCATATTCATATTCACACTTTCAAGATGCCAGGTTACGATAAGACCAAATATACAGGCCATAAAAGTCTTCCGTCAACCAAGCGTCTGCATCAATAATCTTACTTCCATATATTTCATCCTAATGTCATGATGAGAGAACTAGAAACACACTAAGTACAAAAAATCAAATAATTACAAAAATAAAAATATTTACAAAAAATAAACTTGTAAAGATAAAAGTAAAAGTCTAGTCTAGAAAAACAGTTAATTTCTAAGTCCTCGACAACATCGCCAAAAACTTGTTATTCTCAAATGCACACGAAAGTATACGTGGTCGACAAGTAATATAGTGATTTCAAAAATCGGATGTCGAACCCACAGAGACTTGTGATTAATCGTCAACTAAATTAAACTAATTCTAATTATCTAAACAAGATATGAGATGTGAAGGTTTTAATTATAAACTATCTAAAAATAAAAGAAAATAAGTAATGAACTTCAACCAAGAATGAACGAGTTTTTATGTTATCAATGAGATGAACGTTCCAGGATTGCGGTTGGTTCACCAATCCTATTGAGCTATCAATCTATTTCTCCTTGATCCGAATTATTGACAATTGCTAATTAACCGGATTATTAACTCTTGTAGTATTCTCCCGAACTACTATTTGCCTATTCAAAAAGTTCACTGCATATATTCCTATGAAATTGACCTGTTAAGAACACAATTCATTCATGGTATTTAATTGAACGTAGTGTCTAGGTATATTCTTATCCTAGCCCAACTGTAGAGATAATCAGATCATGCTCTCTTTTACTCTTCTCTAATCTAATAACATATTTTGCTATTCAACTGCCAGGTATGCAACTGCCAAGTGTGCTCTTCACTTAATCTTTTTTTTGCTTCTCATTTTTTTATATTCATGTTGGGGGACAAAAATTTGTAAGTGTTCCCTATTATTTTAATATTTTCTCTTCTTTTCTTTTTCTTTCACTTTTATTTAGTTTTGCTTCAAATCACTTCATCTTCACACCGCTTTATTTCTACATAGTAAAATATAATATTAAGCACAAAATTATATAATCAATACCAAAAGACGATTAAAAGTATTAAAATGTGAGGAAAACAATGAGTAAATATATTCATTTTTAGCCGAACATCAAGGTGTACAAAACTTGAGGATGAGGTAATCCTTTTGGCATCTCCTAGAGAATTATTTATTATATGCCTGCAAAAGAGAATATACAATTATAGAAAAAAGGTTAGTATCATGGTTAGTACGTAGCAGATCTTTATTGACAAGATATACCATGAAGTGCTTCTCATAAACACCATTAAAAAATTGCTTGGTTTAGAAGTCAAGCACAACATTTTTTTCCTTGTGCCAACCTCTTCTCTTCTTGAGCAAGCAATATTTCCTTCTCCTTTTTCTCATCTTTTTCTTTTTGAAATCTCTCTTGAAGTTCCTTCATGATTCTATTGTAACATCTCATAAATTCAGACTAGATGCAGATGTATTAAATAAGTATTAATGCAAAATTTTAGACATATGAAGTGCTATCGGGATAGTTTGGGTGGAAATAGTTATTTTGAAATCAAGACGAGTAGTGAGGTGCTTAAGATTCGCTAGAATCGCCGAAGTTTACGGCAGCTCTACCTACCAGCCCGATTTTGTAAAATACTGTTGTGAATTTCAGAAAACGTAAAACATGAATGTTGTAGAGATTCGAAATACCTTTCCAATGGTATATTGTGGAGGCCGAAAGGAGCTCTGTAAAAAAAGTTATGCGCGTTACACAAATACTGCACACAAGCTGCCACGGGCGACACACGATGGACATGCGCCGCACGTGCGGGCGTTTGCATTGGCCCGAGTCGTGGCCTGGTCGCAAAAAACTGTCCTCTCGGGAATTTTTATCTACAGGGTGTCACGTGGTGGCCCTGCGTCGCGGGACCACGCGAATGGGCCGAGTTTCGGGTTAAAACTTCATATTTTCGGGTTTTTCCTTATATTTAAGCTTGGGTTTTATTTCCCTAACTTCCCTAATCACGAAATATCACCCTAAAGTCAGATAGAAGAATTCTCAAGCCTAAGAAACACTCCAAGGTAAGTTATCCAATGATTCTAGTATGAATTCAAGTTCTTAGTATCCTTCTAACTTGATTAAAACCTTTCTAATCCATAGAATTGCGATTGAAAAGTTATTGTCGGATGAGGAGCCTTTCGAATTCAATATTCTTGAACATTAAAAAGGTATTATCTTCATCCCTTAGTTGATTATAGATTGGATTAATGATTATAAACCATAGCTTCTTGAGATAAGCTATTAGGTTTGATGAAGAAAACCGTATGAACTATTGTATGGGTTGAATTGTTGACTTAGGGTTGTTGTAATCATATGGGTGATGAAGAATGATGTTAATTATATCTATTTGGGATTGTAGAATCACCTAGAAATAGGAGAATGGAAAATTGGGTGTAGAAACACAATTGATAAGGGATATGAAGCTTTATGCCCACCAAGTGTTTTGATAAAATTCCTAGATAGCCAAAACACGAGAATTGTTGCTTATGTTGATTCTATTGACATATATTGATATAGATTAAAGTCTAAAGGAAGCGACGAAGATCGTATTACACTTAGGAGTAGGAAGTTAAGGTATGTGAAGCTAACTCTCTACGTTTGGGAGTGTTGATTATTCTCCCTATGCCACATTCTTTATTGACTATTATGAATTTCCTCAGAACATAGTGATGTCTTAGTTTCCTGAATAGTCGCATAACTTCTATTCTCTAGTTTCATAATTCGGTCATGATTAACTTTTAGAACATTGTGAAATCAGAACGTAATCAATATAGACTCGTGTTTGATACCCATGAGTCTCAATCTAGAAACTCAACAGGTCTAGAAACACTTAAGGCTTCAGGTCTCATAATCAGTTTCATGAATACATGTCATAGCAAATCATTGCTCAGTATGTCAGTGTTGTATCTTTCAACATGATTACCAGTTCTCTTATGTAAACTATTTAATGTTGAACAACTTTATTTTGGGCCCAAGGCCACAATTTATGTATACTTATACTTGGACCTGAGGCCACAGATTTATGCACATACATTGGGCTAAGGCCACAATTATTTATTATTTTAGTTAAACAAGTTATTATTCATTTCAGTTGAGGAAGTATTCATATCCTTTGCTTATTTTATTCACTTCGGTTATCAGTTATTAGTTATCAGTTCAGTTTCAGTTTTAGTTTTTCAGTTTCGTATTTATTCCTATTTATTGTTCTGGGTTGATCCTATCCCAAGCACCCCATAAACTTATTATTTCATTCAGTTTATTTATATACAGTACAATTTAAATGTTCCAACGTCCCTTTTGCCTGGGGCCTGCACTTCACAATGCAGGTAACGACTTTTAGGATGACACATATGCACGCTAGGATCTCTGGTATCAGGTGAGTTGGTGAGCCCTAGTCTTTCGGAGCCTTATAATTTATTTTGCAATCTTTATAGTTTATTACAGATAGTCAGGTATGTCGGGAGCTTTGTCCCGACAAACAGTTAGCATATCAGTACTCTTCAGAGGCTTCATAGACAAGAGTAGTAATTAGACAGAGTTCATCAGATTTTCATGTTTGCTGTGTTGGCACTTTTACTATGTTCAGACTTATTCACTATCTTATGCACTTAATGATGATTCAGTAAGACATTTAGTTCATCAACTTGTATTAGCTTAATTCCTATTTTAGTATATTTTGATATCATATGTTAATTTAGCCAATTAGTTAGTTCGCTCGGTCCCATGTAGCCAGGCACCGAGTGTCGTAATACATCCAGGCCATGGTTTAGGGCGTGACAAAGATTGGTATCATAGAACTAGGTTCAACTGTCTTAGGGAGTCTATAAAGCCGTGTCGAGTGGAGTTTTCTTAATATGTGTGTGCCGGCCACACATATAAATGGTTGACTACCAAGACATTCAGGATTGTCTCACTTCTTTCTACTCTAGATCATTCCATGAAACTTAGAGCAGTAAGTAGAATTCTCTTCCTATCAAATGCTGTTAGTGTCGAAGGCGCCAGTAATGAGCAAGAAATTGAAGGTCCGAGTTAGAATGATTACCCATTGGGGTATAAATATGGAGTTTCTAATAACAACGAATGAGACTTGAGATGATATTGAAAGTGGAATAAAGTTGACATCTCCCGAGAAGGGGTATTATATAATGATATTGGGATTTGAATAATAATGATGTACCTGAGAAATGAGAATGAGAGACTGCAGGAAGAAAATGACAGAGAAATTAGCAAAGGAGCTAAGTCTGCAGGAAATGTAAATCACGGAGGATGTCAGGGAGGTGGAGGCAAATAGTTTCCTATAGGAAGTCATCAAGACCCACTCCATCTGTAGCTAGTGCACCAGTCTCGAGGTCCAAATATGATAAGAAAGGTAAGTTCAGTCAGAAACAGAATTTCAGAGTACCAGGCTCTCAGTCATAGGCAAGTATAAGCCACAAAGATTTTTAGAATCCTATGTGCAACAAGTGTGATACGAGCCACCAAGGGGTGTGTCATTCAGGTATGAATATGTGTTTTGGGTGTGGCAAGTAGGGTCATTATCTAAAGGAACAGGGTACCGGAGGTAATGTGACTCGGTCTACAAATTCAGCAGCCCATCGTAATTCTAAAACCTAAAGAAATTTTAATGAAGCTAAGTCTGCTAATACATGCCGCCATCAGAACCGCTTGTATGCTTTAGCAGGTTGTCAGGATTCTATAGGTATCCCTAGATGTCACCACATGTATGAAGATGATAACTATAATGTAATACCCCACGAGGCAACATGTTATGATTTTATCCACAACGGGCATACATTTATTATTATGATTTTGAGTAGAAAGGTGACTAAGGGCAAATTACCTATGATTCTTAAATGTTATGATGTTTTAGAGGAAGTGTATTTCTTTCCGTACAATCCAGACACATGGATAAAGAGGAGATGATGTACGACATGAGAACCACGATCGAATGATATTTAATTTATGGGAATAGTTTTAGTTTGTTTAAGTTTAGTCAGATCGGAACTAGAGAGTATGATGGTAGTAAGTTACTATAAGGAGGAAATATTATTAAGAGATAAGAAGGTGTGACAGTTCCCTCTTAAGTTATGTACTTTAGTGTTTACCCGGATGTGTATAGCCTGATACGATGTTGAAGTATATAGAAAGTTTGGAGTTAGGTATTTTGATATTTTGTATAAGAGAGACGTAATTTCCCTAAGTGTGATCTATGTATTTAATTAAGAAGATATAGTATACGACCGTATAATAGGGTTGAATGATGAGGAAAGTTAGAAATAACCTTCTGCTTCACTTTAGTTATTCAGAGCAGAATGAGAGAATATGATGCTAGCAAGTGGTTAGTAGAAGAATAGTAAGTTTGGATAAATACAGTGAATTAGCAATTTCAGTAGAGATAGTAGAGGTACAACTTAATTTCCTTATTTAGATGAACACTAGCGAGTGGGTAACAATTTGAATACACTGAATGCGTGATAGAACCCAAAGAAGATTATGTTAAACCCGAAGTACCATTTACATTGGAAGAAGAAAATCATAAAGGCAATAAAAGAGCAAACTACAGGAGAATAACCTTTAGGAGTTATCAAAAAGATATTTCCCTAAGACTGACAGTATGAGTAAAGTTAAGTCGTAAAGACAGAATATACATGTTATGAATATGTCGGTACACCGGTCAAATAAGTAATTTAGTTTTTCTCCAGTAAGTAAGTCAAAAGATGAGTCGTTAGTGATGTAAAGTACGAAAATTGCAGAAAAGAAGGAAAGTTAGTTGGATCCCAACGAGAGAGAAAGATCTATAGGTATAAGACCTTAACCTTTGGTCAAAGGGAGAGATCTCTAAATATGAAGTAAGTCCTATTGGACATTTAAAACCCGAAGGGTTAGTAGGAGATATGAAGAACCTCAGTTCAGTATGCCCCGCGTGCATAAGAAACCTAGTTCAGTAACGTGAGCAAAATGATATATTCGCCATAAGGAGGAAAGAAATGCGAAGTGAGTAGAATGATTGTCGGTCGAGTTGTGTCAAACACAATTATTTCCATAGGAGATCATAGAAAAGCTATGAGATCATGTCAAGTTATGTGATTCGTAGATAGTTCCATTACACTAAACTCTAATCTTCAGGGTGCTGGTCAAAGACTTAGTACATAATTATACTATGATAATTTCAGAAATTGTCTCTGAAATAAATCAAGTTGGGGGAGTTTAGCTCATGTTTAGACAGACAAGAGAATCATTGCTATAGAAGTTCATCACTTAGCAAACCTAGGAGTTCAACTTTTGGACCCCGAAGATGGTAAAGCTTTTGTATAGAATAAAGCCAAATCCTCCTTAGTAGCTGAGAAAAAGAGGTAAACAGTTTCATGATCCCTATCGATTGTAACTAAAGGAAGGTATTAACAAGAATAAACCTATGGCTTTCGAACAAGGGGGAGATGATGGTACTCTAAGGTACCAAGGAAAATATATGTCTCTCAGATGTAGATAGGCACAAAGAGAAGATTATGACAGAGGCGCGCAGATTCAAATATTCTACCTACCCGAGCTCCATGAAAATGTATCATGATCTTGAGAAGAATTATTGGTGAAATGACATGAAAAAAAATGTAGCAGATTATGTGACTAAGTGTACAAATTGTCATCAAGTGAAGGTCGAGCATCATAACCCAAATGTGTAGCACATAATACATATATTATTGAGTGGAGATGATGAATATGAACTTTATAATGGGTTTACGTCGCTCATTTTGGAAACATGATTCAATTTAGGTGATCATAGGGTGACTTACTAAGACAACACTTTTTCCAGTAAGGACCACCGACTTAGTAAAATATTAGACCAAGTTGTATATTTAGAAAATCGTCAGGTTACGTAGGACTACGTTGTCCATCATATCAGATTGTGCTTCTCAGTTTACAATAATGTCTTGGAAATCTTTACAGAAGGAATTAGGCACAAGGGTAAATCTCAATACAATTTTCATCATCAGACAGATTCTCAGGCTGGGCAAACTATTCAATCACTTGAATATATGTTGAGAGCATGTGTCTCAGACTGTAAGGTAAATAAGGATGACATTTGCCTCTCATTGAATTTGTTTCTAATTATAGATATCATGCTAGTATCAAGCTGGAACTGTTTGAAGCATTGTGTGGGCGAAAGTGTAGATCACCTATTGGTTGATATGAAGTTGGCAAAATAGAATTTCTAGGGCCAGACTTGGTCCATCAGGCTATGGAAAAAGTTAAATTGATTCAGGAGCGTTTGAATGCGGCTAAGAGTTGCCAAAAGTCCTATTCGGACGTGCAACATAAAGATTCAGAGTTTTATGTTAATGATTGAGAGTTACTTAAAAAAATTTCCTATAAAGGCATCAAGAAAAATTAGAAGAAAGAGAAGCTTATTCCCAGATATAATTAGACCAGAAAGGATCTTACGAGGGGTCAGTCCAACAAAATACGAGTTAAAAATTACCACCTGATCTGGTTGTCGTACACTCGGTGTCATGTTATAACGTTCACGTTTCGAGTATTAAGATCTCGTATTACAACATTAATGTTCCAGTACTCATATATACATGATAATTCATCACTCAGATATTCATGTCAGCTCAGTACTCAAATATTCATGTCAATCAGCACTGAAAAATTTGTGCAATTCAATATTCGTTTAGTTCAGTATCCAGTCAATTCAACATTCATTCACTTCAGCACTCATTTAGCTTATTCATTCAGTTCAATATTCGTGTGTTCGCGGAAGTTCATTACTCACACATTTCCATCAGTCACGTTTAAGATCCAGCATTTACCATATTTTATAACCTGAACCATCATTTGAGGACAAATGATCCCAAGGGGGAGATAATGTAACATCTCGTAAATCCGATCTAGATGTGGATATCTTAAATGAGTATTAATGTGACATTTTAGACATGTGAAGGGCTATCAGGATGAGTTTGGGTATAAATAGTTTTTTTGAAATCAAGTCGAGTAGTGAGGTGCTTAAGATTCGCTAGAATCGCCTAAGTTTACAGTAGGTATGCCTTCCATGCTGATTTCGTAAAGATATATTGAGAATTTAAGAAACCGTAAAACATTAAAGTTGTAGAGATTCGATATACCTTTCCAAAGGTATATTCTGGAGGCCGAGCGGAGCTCTGTAGGAAAAGTTATGCACATTACAAAAACACTGCACAAAAGTCGATATGGGCAACACATGATGGACATGTGCCGTGCGTACGTTGGAACCGTGTCGTGGGCTAGTCATACAAAAATGTCCTCTATAGACTTTTGACTGTAGGGGGTCCCGCAGTGGAACTGCATCACGGGCCCATCATGAACGGACCGGTTTCGAGTGAAAACTTCATATTTTCTTATATTTAAGCTTGGGGTTTATTTCCGTAACATCCCTAATCATGAAATATCTCCCTAAAGTCAGAGAAAACAAGTTGAAAGCCACAAGAACCCTCCAAGGTAAGTTAGCCAATAATTCTAGCATGAATTCAAATTCTTAATACACTTCTAACTTGATTAAAACCTTTATAATACATAGAATTGTGATTGAAAAGTTATTGTTGGATGAGGAGACCTAGATTTCGAATTCAATATTATTGAACATCAAAAGGTATTATATTCATCCATTAGTTCATTATTGTCACATTGTTCATAGAATGGTTCACAGAATCAGCAAAAGACCTTGTACATATAAGATTTTATAATCACATAAGTCACCCAGTTCCAAAATAGTTCAATAATAGGATTTCAAGTATCAATGAGTAATTAACAAGCCTTCTTCATTCAGGAATACACCACATTATCAATAATCAATCCAACACATAAATCCATCACAGATATTCAATGAAATGATATAAGTTTGAAATGAATGTGATGTATATGCTAGGTACATGTATTCAAGTTTTTTATTATGAAACACACACCCATGAGGGACCCTCAAAGTTCATATACTCATCCAAAATTTCCCATTAGAGCCCAACTCTTAGATGAATAATAATTATTGCAGGCGTGCAACCCGTCCCCTCGCGTATCATCATCATCATCATCATCATCTCAGTGTTGCCATAATCTCATAAGTATTCTCACCTTTTCGGTCTTTTTGAGCCTCAGCATTTCCATACCACTCTCATATCAATATTACAGAACCAAGAGTGTATGAATCCAAATGATAATATAAGGCATGAAATCATGATGTAATGAGATGCAGCCAAGTATAGAGATGGATATCACATGCTTCCAAGAAATCAACAACATAACAATCTAAGTACAATTCAGGATATCATATCATAAGTAGGTGTGATGAATAAACATACAATAGAAAATATGGCGACAAGCCCACATATGGCGACAAGCTCAATCAATTAGCAGTCGGAACCAGCATAAGGGCGATTCCAAAAATCACCCATCATCACAGTTCAACACCGGTACTGTAACATCCCGTACTTTCGAGCGGTGGTTTGAACAGCTAGACGTATGAAAGTAGACCCGAGCCTCGGAGAATTTTGGTCATATTCAAACATGTAAATAAAGGGCTCGTCATATAAGAAGATGAAGTCCCGAAATAATTTAGGACTTAAAAAGTGTAACAATGATGACTAGGAAAAATATTTTATGTGTACTGAAAGAAGCTATGAACTAGTGTTATATCACATGACTATGATAATGGATTTGTGAAGTGTGTTAAAATGATTAATATTTAAGTGAATTGAGATTAAGAATTAACTAAGTGGATAAGTGTAATTAGTGGGAGACAAAAAGGGATATAGTAAATTAACATGGGATAAGTAGTATATCCACGTGTAACATGGAAATTAGATTATAGTGACTAAGCTTAAAAAGGGATAAGGTGGCATCTAATCACTAATCTACTAATTGGGGTAATTAATAGGGGGAGACTTATGTGTCTAGTACATATCCATCTAATACTAGGATGTTGCCAACACATTATTTCACTTCGGGACAACTTCAGTTGAAGAAGACTAACACGAACAACAAACAATCCACTTTGACAATTGCATTTTGACTTAACCACTTCATACAACAACTTATCTCTTCGCAAGCTGTACTTAGGCAATAAATAATATCTTGCAACGTGATTTATATTTTGGGTAAGGGCAGCAACATTTTAAATTTTATATGGCCGCAAGTTGTCTATTTTGGTTGCCGTAGTCATTGGTTCTTGGAATCTCAGGGAGAACGGACATGTTCCATCTTGTTTAAAATTAACGTAGGAGTTGGACATACTGGTTTCGTAGTAGATATTGAAAGGAAAATATTTCAGGTATGTTAAGGCAAATTCTTTTTTCTTTTGGCATATTCTAAGTATGAAACGTGAACGTAATATTGTTCCATAAATAACTCTACTCTTAGTAGTTAACGATGTTCATGTTATTCATTCCTATGTTCAAAGCATGTCTAAATATGTTCCTAACTCCTTACTGAGGTATATGGAAAATATGTTAGTATTCATAATGTTAGTATCATTCATGCATTATATTCATGTATTACCCTTGACCCACATGCATTATATACGCTACTATATGGTATGCATTATATATATATAGGGGATGGGAAAAGGGATACGGCATTATATACACACCACCACCTGATCAGCTGGTATATGAGGATGATTGTCCCCACAGAGGCCGATATGATATGATGGAATGCCCACAGAGGCTAAAGGGATATGACATTATATACGCATATATATATATATGTATGTATAACAGCATTATGCATGACACTTTGGCATATTATGGCTCTCAGAGGCATTCACTACTGGTTGGTTGTTTCTTGTCTCAGTTTAATTTCATGTTTTTATTATGCTATTCTTCATGCCTGACATACTCGATACATCATTCGTACTGACGTCCCTTTTGTCGGGGGACGCTGCGTTTCATGCCCGCATGCTCAGGTAGGCAAGGCGACGGTCCGCACTAGGTTGCTGACTCAGCGGATATTGGAGAACTCCACTTGTTTGAGAGTTGATGTCTAATCTCGGTATGGTATTTTTTGCATATACATATGGGTATGGCGGGCCCTGTCCCGACCTTACGATGTCATGTACTCTTTAGAGTCTTGTAGACAGTTGTCCTGTGTATAGTAGTCATGTACGACCTGATCAGCCTTAGTATGTATATGTACATAGGTTGGGTTCTTCTGGTTGCAGGATTTTATGTAGCTCTTTTCCAGTTTATTATTTCTATGTGTTAGCAGGTTACCTTGTGACAGCCCTCATGGCCCATGCTTAATTACGGTTAGGTGGTAAATATATAATTAGTGGTGCTTGGTAAGTAAGGCCTGGGTGCCCGTCATGGCCCTCCGGTTTGGGTCGTGACAGGTACCCACTCAAACATTCATCACATCTGTTTGTGAGGGACCTCCAAACACGCCCAATACCCCTCAATATTTATAACTAGTTACGTACATCGATAAGACTCTAGAAAGTAAACAGTTTCCTACCTCTGGAGATCGCTGGAGTCTCGAACAGTCAAATCTCTGCAACAGCCTTGCCCTTCCACTGCACCATGTGATACTCGAAGTCTAATCACGCATATACTATTCATTAATATAAGGCTTACACACATACAAGGACATAATCTTTAACAAATCAAGACTTCCGATACCAAACCCGGACCCATGTTGTCAAGACTCAAGCTTTAATATTCAAAAGGCATCAATACATACTTGTTAATCATATCCTTAAGTTAATTGAAAACCTATACTCATTTGGACCTTCAATTGATCAATGTGCAAAAAGCCCAATTTAAAACCTTAGAATTTCTCCCAAATCAAAAGAGACTTCCATAATCAAATTAAACTTCACAACATGATAATATAGCATATTCCATCACTAATTAATAACAATTGAAGTAAACTAGTCCATAAACACCCCTTTAATCAAGAATATTTTTTTTTCTTACCAGAACCTATAACTAATCTTCCCCAATTTTTATAAGCATAGTAACACCATTAAAACACATTAAATCATGGAACAAAAACATAAATGATGGAAATCTTTACCTCAAAGATGAATTCACTCTTAAACTTCAGAATACCCCCTTTGTGCGGCTCTAGGTTCGAGAGTTGCTATTTTGGAAAATGAGCCTTGACCTAGGAATTTAATATACCACTGATCTAGCGATTCCTCCCCAGCAGAATTGATTCCGCTGGTGCGGATTCGCTCCTGCGTAAATCAACCTCGCTGAGGCAGTTTCACTTGACACTTCGCCTCAGCGCAACAGTGAACCTGAATTGGCAGAGACGCACCCGCCCCTGCGCAAGTCCCAACCACCAAAGCAGAAACTCAGTAGTTACCCATACCCTGCTTTTGCGAGCCAACCTCCCGCTGAGGCTAATACGCATGAGTGGATAGCAGAGTCACTGACACGAACACCAGACACCAACTAAAGGAAAACTAGGCCAAAGTTCCACCAAACATCTGAAACACTCCCTAGACCCCCGAATACAAACCAAACATACTCTCCCAAGGTAAACAGTGCTACGAACTCACCTGTACCGTCAAATTTCCTATTTAACTGAGCTAAGACATACTTTTCTAAAGAAACGTTTGGAATAACTAAATATCTAAATATTACAAATAAGGCCACAAAATATATCTGATTGTCTCGAAAAGCAGACCAATGACTCGACTAAGTCATAAATGACCCTCCAGAGCTACCGGGAGTGAATGAACTCGGAAACAAACCCATCTACTCAAAAGTCAGCCTTGAGTCAAACTATCAAACTCTAAGGTTCTAGTTTTTGGGTTTTTCATCTGAAACTCATATAAATGGACCTCGGGATCCGTGTCATCCATCCCCGCGCATCACAAACCCACATAAAGTCTATAGGAAGGATAAAATAGTGAAATATAGGTCTTAGGATAAAAGCGATTGGACGGGTCGTTCATCATCAAAAAATGCCTTCTCACCAATATTTAGTCCAACTTTTCACATGACATATTCAAAACCATTAGATTAAAATGCATTTTTATATATTTCACATATCTTTACTTAACAACCATAAGACTCAAAACTGTGTTTACTTTTTTTTTAAGGTCTATTCCAAGTCAAAACCAAACAAATATTTTAAAATAGAGGGAGTAACATGTAGCATCACTTATTGCTCAAGTTATGTCAAACCGGACATTATGATATGGTGGTCATGATCATATTTTCAAGTATATGAATGGGTATATCCTTTGAGTCTGCTGCAGTGCTTCTACGTAATTAGTGGAAACACTTTCTTATGAGTGTGAGAGTACGCTCATATATATCCTACCTTAATTCAAGGCCTAGACACATAATTACCTGTACAATACCAATATGTGGCAGTGAGTGCGCTGTAAGCCATAATATATTATGGCAGTTAACCACACCATTAACACTAGAGGGTCTAGAGCAGAGTCAACTAATTGACAAAAAGAAAGTTATCAATAAGATGCAAATATAAATACGAGGCAAAATTCACTTGCAACTTTGTCACCAAAGAATCAAAGAAAGCGAGAGAAAGACAACCTTTTGGTTATTTCCCTTATCTTGTTTAGATACACAGTTGTAATGTATATTCGTCTACCAATATAGTATTATGCTTTGAGATTCCTACAGGGGAAAACTTCTTTTTTCTTCTTTTGTAGTTGAGAAAAAAAAAGCGGGAAAGAGATTGAGTTGATGTATAGAGAAGAGAAAAGAAAGAATAAATTGAAAAGTGAATCTGCAATATCTATGGGTACTGCGAAAGAGAAAAGCTCTGTTTATTAGAGAGGAAGACCTTGCAAACCCAATAAACATGATGGCATGACAGCTACTATCTTTGTATTATGTACGCTTTTCTTCTCTGTTGCTATATTGATACACACTCAAAGAAATCGTACTTGGATTCATGTCAGGGCAGTAGACTACAGAAGCCATCCATCTTATTAGGAGGTTGGTGGAGCAGTATAGGGAGAGGAGGAGAGACTTACATATAGTTTTCATCGACCTCGAGAAGACATACGACAAAGTCCCTAGGGAGGTTATATGGAGATGTTTAGAGGTTAGAAGTGTACCTGTAGCATACACTAGGGCAATCAAGTATATGTATGATGGAGCCAAGAATAAGGTACAGACAGTAGGAGGAGACTTGGAGCACTTCTCAGTGATGTTGGGGTTGCACCAGGGATCAACTCTTAGCTCATTCCTATTTGCCTTGGTGACGGATGGACTGATGCGACAAATCCAAGGAGAGGTGCCATGGTGTATGTTATTCACAGATGACATAGTCCTGATTGATGAGACCGACAACGGAGTGAATGCTAAGCTGGAGGTTTGGAGACAGACTATGGAGTCTAAAGGGTTCAGGCTGAGTAGGTCCATGACAGAATACTTGGAGTACATGTTCAGCGACGGGACCGACCTTAAGACAGGCGTGGATGTGAGGCTCGGTACCTAGGTCTTTCCAAAGAAAGGGAGTTTCAAGTACCTCGGGTCTATTATCCAAGGGAATGGAGAGATTGATGATGATGTCACAATCTTATTGGGTCAGGATGGATGAAATGGAGGCTCGCATCTGGAGTATTGTGCGATAAAAAAGTGCCACCAAAACTTAAAGGCAAGTTCTATAGGGTGGTGGTTAGACCGACCATGTTGTATGGGGCGGAGTGTTGGCCTGTCAAGACTTCACACACCCAAAAGATGAAAGTTGCGGAGATGAGGATTCTAAGATGGATGTGTGGGCATACAAGGAGGGACAAAATTATAAATGATAATATCAGGGATAGAGTGGGAGTGGCCTCGATGAAGGATAAGATGCGAGAAGCTAGGTTGAGATGGTTCGGACACGTGCATAGGAGAGATATAAATGCCCCAATGCGGAGGTGTGGATGGTTGGTTATGGACGAGTACAGGAGAGGTAGAGGTAGGCCGAGAAATTAGTGGGAGAGGTGATTAGATGGGATATGGCGCAGGTGAAACTCACTAAGGACATGACCTTAGATAGGGGGTCATGGAGGACACGTATTAGGGTAGAAGGATAGTAGGTAGTCCAACATAGTCCTACCTATGCTTACAAACTGGTAGTTGTAGTATTGTTATTGTAGGCTCGCTTAGCCTATCATATTATCTTATAATCCCTTGTCATTTGATTTATGCTGCTATGTGTATTCTGTTTGTCTTATTTACTTGCATTACATATTGCTTCTTTTTACTTCTTTCTTTTTTAGAATGCGATGTCATGACTTACGCACTTTGTGTGTCTTATTTGCTTGGGCTTGTGCTTTGTCTTGAGCCGATGGTTTCTCGGAAACAATTGTTTTACCTACCAAGGTCTAGGTCTGTGTACACTCTACCCTTCCAGACCCCACATTGTGAGATTTCACTAGGTATGTTGTTGCACTCAAAGAAATCGTACATATTTTAATTTGAGTGGCATATTTCTATCATTTTGCTTTCGATCACTAGCTAAAAGATTGATGCAGTGAGTATTGCATTTCATATATGTTGAATTGTGTTATCATCCCTCCTGAAAGCTTAATAAGTTGTATGTTAGAAAGAATATACTTTTATTTACTTATTAATTACGTATAAGGGGAGCCTTGGTGTAACTGGTAAAGTTGTTGTCATGTGACCAGAAGGTTGTGAGTTCAAGCCGTGGAAACAGCCTCTGGCAGAAATGCAAGGTAAGGCTAAGTACAACAAACCCTTGTGGTCCGGCCCTTCTTTGGACCCCGCGCATAACATGAGCTTAGTACACCGGGCTGCCCTTTACTTATTAATTACATATGTATTAGATGATGTTCCTTTAATTTCGTTTGTGTTAATTTGGAAGATGAATATACAGGACTTCAGGTATTTGAAATGATGGCGATTGCAGCTGTTTGGAATAATCTAATAACCTACGTCTTCAATGAGATGCACTTCCTACTCTCAAAGTCAGCAAACATAGTCACAAATTTCATTGGAACTGTTTTCCTCCTTTTCCTTTTTGGTGGTATTCTCTATGATTGTTATCTTGGGAGCTTCTGGACTATGTTGATCTTTGGATTTTTCGGGCTCTCTTTAAGCACTAGATCTTTCATCAAGAACAAAATATTATAGAACTTGAGCTCGTTTAAGACGTTCAACTACAGTTTTCCTTGCTAGCATGTGGATAAACACATATATTATGAGTTTCTACGTAATGTATTGTTGGGATAAAATTGTTGCAGGGAACAGGAAGTAAGTAACTATTACAATAGTAAGAATGGATAAACTAAATATTACAATAAACTGGAAATCAAGAACTTAACAAACTGCTTGTATGATTTGCTGAGTCGAGTGATGGGACTCTGTCTTTAAGACAAGATTGCCACGTATATCTCCTTTTATGGTGTTTGGAAATAGTCTCCCAAGATACAACAACAACTTAACAAATGATCAAAAGAAACACAAGTGTTACTCTTGAAGAACTTTGAATATAGTAACTTTGCTAGAGAGGAAGAAGATGAATTCAAAAAATCTGGAGTATTTTCTAAGTGTTGAGTGTATTGTTCAATTGAGACAAAGGCCTCAATTTATAGCGTAAGTAGAAGACCCCTCAACTATCCAACTAATGGCCTTCAATATCCATGTAATGACACTTGATTGAGGGGTTACATTCAGCCAAATAATGGTTGAATTCATGTGTCATGTAATGGAGAATCAATGCTCTAAAACCAGCCCAAAGGTAAGATTTTTCCAACTTCCCGTCGCAGCATTCTACCTCCGAAGCACTGCGGCTCCAGTGACTGGCCAACCAATTAGCGCCGCGGTACTGCCTGCGAGGCGTCGTGGCTCTCCGGTGCCGTGGCTCCGACGGTGTGGCGCCGCGGCCCTTCACGGCTCCGCGATGATTTCTGACTCGTTTCATCTTACACTTCGTCCACTTCTTCCTTCGTTTACCAATGTGGAATACTTTGTTATTTGGTCAATAACCGTCCATAATTCTATGTCTCAAACGTATTACATACGTACCAATATCTCTTTCATTAATGAAATTTGCGATACTTGGCACTACATGTGCATGTGTGTGGAAACGATGTTTTCGAAATACGGGCCCCAATTGTTTGATTCATAAATTAATGGGATATACTTAATTCCACATATAGTAAATTTCCAATAATCCCCTCTTGAAAGAGATTTTGGCGTACACACTTGGTGCCTTTTTCCAGCAATCTTTTAGCAGACCGATGTTGCATCTGAATAGGTAGCATACACTTTGAACTTTCATAGTTGAATACCATTGGAATTACTTATTGCGCGGTGAACGTGACGTCTTGAACCGTCAGTGTTTTGTGTAAGCCAAGTCAACGGTACCAACATAACAACTTTCCTTATTCAGTTCTTCGTAATGTTTTATCCGTCGTGGCTGTGTACACTTCTTGGATTCTTAAGTGCATTCATTTGAGGCGGCATGTCCTCACACTTAAATAGGTGGTCTCCTACAAGGAATCCTTCTATACCCCACTTTACAAGTATTAGGAACCATTAAAAGTTTCCCCAAACCTAACCTCAACCGGTGAGGACCATTAAAGGTTTTGGAAACTTAACCTTCACCCACTTTAGATTTGGTGTTTCTTCACAGAAATCACTATCCGAAGTGCTCATGCTTCCACCGAAGCGATCAACTGAACTACAACTTAGTTTTCCTATTGAACCTAATTCCTGGGATCTCCAGTCAGTAAAGTTGGGTTACCACCGTATTGGTCCTTATACTTTGGGTTTTAAGCCCATTCCCCTAGACAGCCAGAACATATGATTCTTGGGCAAGCCCTTTGTCAGTGGGTCAGCTATGTTATCCTTTGATTTTATGTAATCAATGGATATTATACCCGTAGTGATCAACTGCCTAACTGTCTTATGTCTCCGTCGAATATGACGAGACTTGCCATTGTACATAGAATTCCGTGCCCTTCCTAGAGCCGACTGGCTGTCGCAGTGGATCATTACAGAAGGTACGGGTTTGTTCCAACAAGGAACATCCTCTAAGAAGTCGTGAAGCCACTCAGCTTCTTCTCCTACTTTGTATAAAGTGATAAACTCTGATTCCATCGTGGATCGGGCGATGCAAGTTTTCTTAGAGGATTTCCAAGACACAACCCCACCACCAATTGTAAATACATACCCACTGGTGGACTTGGTGTTCTCTATGTCAGATATCCAGTTTGCATCGCTGTACCCCTCTAGTACAACTGGATATCTCGAATAATGCAACCCGTAAGTTAGCGTGTATTTTAGGTATTGTTGTACCCGATTCAATGCCTTCCAGTGATCATTACTCGGATTACGGGTGAACCTAGCCAACTTATTGACTGCATAATCAATATCAGGTCGGGTGTAGTTTGTTATGTATATCAAACTACCAATCACCTGTGCATATTGCTCCTAGCATATGGGTGCACCACGATTTTTATCAAGCTTTTGATTTTTATCCATTAGTGACTTTATAGGCGAACTGTCAAACATCTCAAACTTTCTCAAAACATCCTCTATGTAGTGAGACTGAGATAAGACCAGTCCATCAGACGTCTTAGAGATCTTTATCCCTAAGATGACATCTGCGATACCCATATCCTTCATGTCGAAGCATTGTTTCAACATGTTCTTAGTCTCTAGAATTATGCTAAGATTACTCCATGTGATCAACATGTCGTCTACATACATGCATATCATAACGAACGAGTCAGAGTTACCTTTTATGTAGACACATTTGTCACACTCATTAATGGCGAAACCCTTCGATAATAGTGTACTATCAAATATTTTATGCCATTGCTTCGGGGCTTGTTTCAGCCCGTACAGAGATTTGACAAGCCGATAGACTTTCTTCTCTTGCCCTGGAACCACATACCCCTCGGGTTGTTCCATATAGATTTCTTCTTCCAAATTACCATTTAGGAAGGTTGTCTTGACATCCATTTGATGTATCTCAAGGTCACGCAACGCTACGATCTCAATTATGGATGTCGTCCTAGACATCGGGGAGTACGTGTCAAAGTAGTCAAGGCCTTTCTTTTGCCGATAGCCCTTGACTACCAACCTGGCCTTGTACTTATCTGTAGACCCATATGCTTTATATTTCCATTTGAGTATCTACTTACAACCCAATATTTTATTTTCCGGAGGAAGATCAACCAACTCCCAAGTATGGTTATGCAGAATGAAGCATAGTTCACTCTCAATAGTTTCTTTCCAGAGTGGTGCCTCTGGTGTTGACAATGCTTCAGCAATTGTCCTTGGTTCATCATCAACCATATAATCTACAAAGTCAGGATCGAAGGATTTATCCTTCCTGGCCCTCTTACTTCGCCTTAGTTCCATCTCTGGAGTCTCCAAGTTCTGAGAATCTGGAACACTAGATTCCGGATATTCAGCCACTTCGAGATCCACTAGATCTGAACCATCTAGATCCGGGCCGTCAACGACTCCCGGTTCCTGAGAGCTTTGTTCATAACTTTGTTTGCGAGAGGTTATGTCTTTTTCCTTTCTAGGAAAGGCATCTTCAAAGAATTGAACATTCCTTGATTCCATGATTGTACCCCCGTGGATGCAATCTACAGTCTACAATCTTAGGCCCAATCTTGACCCACTTTGTCTTGGGTACTTCGACCTTTGCCACACAACCCCATACCTTTAAATATTTATAGGTAGGTTTCTTTCCTTTCCATGATTCATATGGAGTTTTGTTCTTACCCTTATGTGGGACTCAGTTAAGAATCGTATTAGCCGTAAGGACAGCTTCTCCCCACATATTTTGGGAAAGACCGGAATTGATGAGCAAAGCATTCATCATTTCCTTCAATGTGAGGTTCTTACGTTCCACCACACCGTTCGATTGAGGTGAGTATGGAGTCGTCGTTTGATGAACAATGCCTGATTGGGCACAATATTCCTCAAATAGCGCTACATATTGTCCCCCTCTATCGCTATGAATGTATTTAATTCTCATGCTTAGTTGGTTCTCAACTTCTGCTTTGTAACGTCGGAATGCTTCAAAGGCTTCATCCTTACATTTCAACAAGTAAAGGTAACAATACCTTGTGCTATCATCAATGAATGTCACAAAGTACTTGTTCCCCCTAGTTTATGCAAACTTCAAATCACATATATATGTGTGAATAAGTTCTAGAGAAGCGGTATTCCTTTCGACGGATCGAAAATGAAGCTTTGTGAGTTTTTCCTCTAGAGGACTCAAGCAAGTAAAAAGAAACTTCAATATTATTGCTTGTACGTAATACAGACATGACGTTAACTTTAAAGAGGCCTTCACAGATGAATCCTCTTCCCACAAACGTTTCATTCTTGGTGACTACAAATTTATTGGACTCAAACACTAGCCTAAAACTAGCATTAACCAATAAATGACATGAAATTAAATTTCTTCAAATCTCAGGAACATGCATCACTTCCTTCAGAGTGAGCTCCTTTCCAGAAGTCATCTTCAGGACTACCTTTCCTACCCCAACACGTCAGAGGAAGCATTGTTGCGCATGAACAACTTCTTGTTTGTAACCGGTGTATAAGTGGAGAAGGCATCTCTATTGAAACATATGTGTCTTGTAGCACCTGTGTCCATTCAGCATTGCATGGGATTCTCAAAATTGTTTGCTTCTAGCACCACCGCTGAGAACTCCTCAATCATGTCGTTCATAAATTGGTCTTTGACGACGTTAACATGTGCCTTGCCCTTAGCGTTGGCCTTCTCTTGTTGCTCAGTCTTGAGCTTGCGGAAGTCCTTGATCATGTGACCAGGTTTTCTACAGTGGTGACAGTTTCCTTTGAACTTCTCCACTGCTTGGGTCTTGCCGTCTTTCTGGAACTTGCGCTTCTTGCTTGGGTTCCCTTTAGCCTCAGCCAGATTTGACTTTTCCTCAGCGGGTTGGTTACTCATAGGCAAGGCCTTCTTATTATCTTCCTGAATTTGAAGTTTGATAATAAGTTCTTCAAAGGTCATCTCATTTGTCTTGAGTTTTAAGTAACTCATAAACTCATTCCATGAAGGACGTAACTTTTCAATCAGTGATGCAACCAAAAAACTGCTCATTTGTTTCATACCTTCCAAATCCAGGTGATGTAGAATCATTTGGAATTCCTGGACTTGGGACATCACTCTTTTACTATTCACCATTTGAAATTTTAGAAATTTTCCAACGATGAATTTCTTAGTACCTACATCTTGTGCGTTGTACTTCTTTTGCAGCTTCTCCCACAACTCTTTGGCAGTGCCTACGATGCAATACACCGTGTAGAGAGGATCTGACAAGCAGTTCAATATGTAATTCTTACACATGAAATCACTATGACTCCATGCATCAAGAACCATCTTCATGCCATTAATGACATGAATACTTAGGCCCCCTTCAACCGTTTCAGAAGGAGAAGGGTTCATTTCATCTCCAGCTTATGGAGGATCTTCTGTTAGGAAATGTGACATTCCCATAACAGTCAGATAAAATAGCATCTTCTGTTGCCATCTCTTGAAGTTTGAGCCCATGAACTTTTCAGGGCGTTCATGGTGAAATCCAGCGGGTGGAGGAACGACAACGTTCCATTGAGCGGCAGTAAAGGCGTTGGATGAGCCTTGAACAACCAGAAAGGCATTAGGGGTGCCTTGAGCAGTGGGGAAGGTAGAGGGATTGCCTTGAGTAGCAGTAGCAGTAGCAGAATCATAAGCATTTTGATATCATCTAGTCATCTTTCTAGGTACTTACAACACAAATCTTGTATTAAAATTGTTGGGATACATTTGTTGCAGGGAACGGAAAGTAAGTAACTATTACAATAGTAAGAAAGGATAAACTAAATATTACAATAAACTGGAAATCAAGAACTTAACAAACTGCTTGTGTGATTTGCTGAGTCGAGTGATGACACTCTGTCTTTAAGACAAGATTGCCCTGTATATCTCCTTTTACGATATTGGGCAATAGTCTCCCAAGATACAACATCAACTTAACAAACGAGCAAAAGAAACTCAAGTGTTACTTTTGAAGAACTTTTGAGTATAGTAACTTTGCTAGAGAGGAAGAAGATGAATTCAGAAAATCTAGAGTATTTTCTAAGTGTTGAGTGTATTGTTCAATTGAGCCAAAGGCCTCAATTTATAGTGTAAGTAGAAGACCCCTCAACTATCCAACTAATGGCCTTCAATAGCCATGTAATGGCACTTGATTGAGGGGTTACATTAAGCCAAATAATGGTTGAATTCATGTGCCATGTAATGGAGAATCAATGCTCCAAAACCAGCCCAAAAGTCAGATTTTTCCAACTTCCCGTGGCAGCATTCTGCCTCCAAAGCACTGCAGCTCTGTGAAGCGTCGCGGCACCGCGACTCCAGTGACTGTCCAACCAATTAGCGCCACGGCACTGCTTGGGAGGTGCCACGACGCTCCGGCGCCGCGGCTCCGACGGTGTGGCGCCGCGGCCCTTCACGGCGCCGCGGCGATTTCCGACTCGTTTCATCTTACACTTCGTACACTTCTTCCTTCGTTTATCAACATAGAATACTTTGTCATTTGGCCAATAACCGTCTATAATTCTATGTCTCAAACGTATTACATACGTACCAATATCTCTTTCATTAATGAAATTTGCAATACTTGGCACTACGTGTGTGGAAACAACGTTTCCGACGTGCGGGCCCCAATTGTTAGAGTCATAAATTAATGGAATATACTTAATTCCACATTTAGTAAATTTCCAACATGTATCAATATTTTTCTTACACATGATGCATAAGAAATACTCCATCCTTCCCAATTTAAATGACACCATTTGACTTGACATAAGTTTAACAAAGAAAGGTTGACTTTTGAAATATGTGGTCTAAAATAAACCTATGACAATTGTGTGGCTATATTCATTTCATTAAGGGTAAAAGTAGAATCTTAAAGTTAAATTATTTCTAATTGTAGAAAGGTGACATTCTTTTTTAGACAGACTAAAAATAATGGTCTCACGTGAATTGGGACTTTGGGAACAAAAATAGTACTCCCTGTGTCAAAATATTTATCTTACTTTCTTTTTAAGTTCGTTTAAAAAAATATTTCTTTCCTTTTTTGGCAACTCTATAATTGCAACTTTACACATGACATGTTTAAGACCACAAGATTAAAGGGCATTTTGGTACATTTTACATATCTTTAGTTAATAACCACAAGATTTAAAAGTCTTATTTACTTTCTTAAACTCTGTGTTAAGTCAAAATCAGAAGAACAATTTGAAACGGAGGCAGTATTCAAATTTAATTACAACTATAATAATAAGCATGTGAAGACATATATAATAAATGATGATAAACATGTGAAGACATATATAATAAATGATGTTTTCCCCTCCTCTTCAAGACTCTAATGTGCTGATACATATATCTATATTGGCAGGGGTTTATTCTATTGGCAGTGCAAACACATGTTCCACAGCTAAGGCCGCAAATGTGTGACATGATGTTAAGCAAAGGGCAGTGCTTAGAAGCAAAGGGATACAATGCTATGATCTTCTTTGTGGCATTCTACTTGGTTGCTTTAGGCAGTAGCTGTTTAAAAAAGAATATAATCTCCCACGGGGCTGACCAATTCACGAAACATAACTCCAAGCAATCCAAGAAGCTCTCTACCTTCTTCAACTTTGCCAATTTTTCCTTTTGTGCTGGGGAGCTTGTTGCTGTAACACTTTTTGTTTGGTTGCAAACTCATTATGGAATGGACCTTGGATTTGGTGTTTCTGTGGCTGCCATGGTTGTTGTTGGATTGATCAGTTTGCTCTGTGGAATAGTTCTTTATAGGAACACTCCACCTCGAGGAAGTATATGTTAGAAATTTACTAATGTGAAATTAAGTTTATCCCATTATTTATGACTCGAACAATTGGGCCCCGCACGTCGGAAATATCATTTCCACACACGTGCAATCTTAGTGCCAAGTATCGTAAATTTCATTAATGAAAGAGATATTGGTACGTAAGTGAAACGTTTGAGACATAGAATGATGAATGGTTATTGGATAAATAACAAGTGTTCCATGTTCGTAAACGAAGGAAGGATTGTGCGAAGTGTAAGATGGAACAGGTCGGAAAGGGCCGCGGAGCCGAGAAGGGTCGTGACGCCTCGCGTCCTGGGACGCAGCGCCAGAGTGCCGTGGTGCCCCCTTTGTAGCGCCGCGGTGCTAATTTCAATTTTGGCTTCTGGAGCAGATGAGCCGCGACACTAAATGCTGTAGCGGCGTGGCGCTTCCCAGGCAATGTTTGCTCGACGGAAGTCCAAAAGTTTGGCTAATTATGGAGAGGTTTTGGAGCATTAACTTGGCAGTTTTTCCTCCATAACTCAACCATTATTTGGCTGCATTAGTTGGTGGTTTAAAAGGCCATTACATGGCATTTAAATGACCATTACTTGGGCACTTGAAGAGAAGATATTGCACACCTATAAATTGAGGCCTTTGGCTCAATTCAATAGAAGAATATATATGAACTTATGAACAGAAAAACAAGTTCACAACACCACAAAGAGATCAGATTTTCCTGATATCAATCATTCTCTTAGCAATCTTCATTATTCTTGTTCTTCGCTGAGATCATTTGTGTAGGCTTTGCACACTTGATAGTTTGTTGGTTCATCTTGGGAGACTATTGTCCACACTTCCGTAAAGCCTATATACGGGGGCAATCTTGTCTTAAAGACAGAGAGCCATCTCTCGACTCAGCCGGTGGTGTTGTGATTATCTAATTGGTTGCTAAGAGTTTCAGGTGTTAACTTAACAGACGAAGGACTCTAACCGTTCGTATTCTCAGCAGATCTACAAGCCATAAGCATAGCAGTTCATGTTCTTGTATTTCCGAATACAAGTTCTATATTTGAAGTTTCATTGAAGATCAAGATATTGACAATTTGTTGTTGTCCTCATTGTTGTTTATCCTTTCGATCACTGTAATAGTAATTTACTATTCCCGTTGTTGCTTTACACATATTCCAACAAGTTTTAAGACAAGATTGTATTAGTGTTCGAAAGATGTTGGTCGACAAGTGTGTGACTGAATCTGGATGTGGTTTTCTTCTTGACAATCATGCTTTCAAATCTAGTCCAGTTTTGGTTCTCTCTTTAACGACAGTTACAAATCTGTTTCCGTCAAAGGTGGGATCTCTGGATCTGATGCTGAGCTTTAAGATATTGTTGATAGTCATGCTAGTATGGCTAAATATCAAGGACAAATTGCTGTCACCGCTCCCGAAGGTGGTGGAAACAAGCGCCCACGAGAGGCTGAGGATGTCAACTGGGACAAGAGGAGAAGGCTGACGATGATGTTCTATCATGTAGCAAAAGGCCTATATATGTCCCAGATAAAGGATCCAAATTATGGTAAGGAGGATGTGGACACTCAATATGACTGAAGTGGACCAGAATCCAAAAGGTCTAAGTTAATAATCCTTCCTCATCTATAATGTGTTTAGTTAATATCTGAATAAAAGTGTGTAAAGCAAAGCTGGGAATATGAAAGTGTTTTCATTAAAAACTTATAATCTCTACACTCTAAAATCAGACATTGAATCTCCTTCCTTCCCGATTAATGATTGGACTATAGTAAACAAAACTTAAAAGATCTATTCTTTTGGGTGCAATTATTAAAAGTGTGTAAAGTATGTTCGCACATACGAAGGAGAGCGATCCACTGACTGTGCGAAAAATGTTATCACTCTTAAGTAAGGGCCAGGGATTTCCCTGGGCACCAATCACAAGGGAAGAAGACTAAAAGATAATGGCTTATCTTAAGACGTTGAACCTGTCACACTATTTGACAAAAGATCCTTCATAGGAGGATATTTGACACTCAATCGTACAAAGCCTACATGCGACTGGAGTGGGCCAAAACTCATTTGATAGGATGATATTGGACACTCAGTCGTACAAAGCCTACGGGTGACTGGAGTGGGTCCATAATTCATTTGACAGAAAAGTAATGGACACCTAGTGAGGTGGGCCAGAGTTTCCAGGTCTTAAATGATCTAAAGGCCAAAAGAAAGGCAGAAAAGTAATTGGACACTCAGTCTGCTAAAGCAACTGGAGTGGGCCAGAGTATCCAGATCACATATGATCCGGTTATGCCTTAACCATGGGTAAGAGTTTGTTCATGTGAAGTAACGCCACCTCTAAAGTAGAAGGGTTTGGAGAGGTGTCCTCAATAGGACTTTAGGGAATGAGATCACTCTAAAATGAGGTGATACATGTCCCAAACTTGGTTTAAGAGATGTTGTTGGTCAAACTGGCTTGAGACTAGTCCAACAGGTCTGTAATAACTAAGAATGGCACAGTATGTCTGTAGCTAAATGAATGATATATTTGCAATCCGTGCATCTATGCCATCATAGATTAAGACACGTTAAATAGAAAGTCATTCAAAAGCTAACGAAGTTGAGATTGTTGCCTTCTGTCGACATAAATCCTCAAAATGAATATGAGGTAGGCGAAGTGGCAAAATCACCTTTCCATTCTGTCAAAGGAATAGCGAAAGAAGCACCGCTCCTTTAGAACTTAGTCACACCTACATGTGTGGCTTTAAGTTTATACAAAATAGAGGGGGGAGACACGTACTTTGTGACATTCATTGATGATGGTACAACGTATTGCATCATTTATTTGCTGAAAAGCAAAGATGAAGTTGTTAAAGAGGATAAGCTCTACAAAACAGAAGTTGAAAATCAACTAAGCCTACGGATTGAGGAATTCGTAGTGATAGAGGGGGAGAATGTGAAGCATCGTTGATCAAACAAATGCTCATTACTCTCCTCAGTCTAACGGTGCTAGCCAAACGCAAAGGCGTACGCCCAAAATATGTGGGGCAAGGTGATCCTTACTGCTAATACGATTCTCAACAGAACTACGCATAAAGATAAGGATAACCCTTTTATGAAACATGGAAAGGATCCCAAATGTTGTGGGGTGGCTTGGTAGAGGTTGGAATACCGAAATAGGTCAAGTTGGACCTAAGACAGTAGATTGCATATTCACCGGATCTAAAAATAACAGTAGTGCTTATCGCTTCTTGGTGTCTAAGAATGCTGAATTCTTTGAGGATAATTTTCCTTGAGAAGGAAAAATAAGTAATTGCTCGAGGTTAACAAGAACTCGCGAGTGCCTGATTATCCAGAACTAGACATTCCAGAGCTACAGGACTCGGAAGTTACTGACTATCCAAAACTTAATGTTCCAGATCTACAGAACTTAGGAATTCTAGATGTTGAACCGAGACGGAGCAAAGAGGGGACAAAGACTTGTTCCAGGCCTTCTAGCTTGTATGGTTAAGAACGAACCATGGATAATTTAACAAAGGATTGTCATCTACAGAAGCGCTGATTTGGAAAGAAGCTACAGAAAGAGAAATAAATTTTATCATATAGAACCATACTTGTGTAATGGTTGACCTTCCTCCGAGAAAAGAACATTTGGGTTGTAGAAGTGGATACTCAAAAGTGAGTAAAAAAGAAGATGGATCTACTGACGAGTATAAGGCCTCGGCTACTTGTACATGCTCCCCTGTGAATAGCTTAACATCTAGGGCCATTGCAGTCTTGTGTGGCATGGATGTTGAAAGAACCTTCCTAACCGGAGAGTTGAAAGGGGAGGATCAGAGTTGGTTTGCTGGACTGTTGGGCTTGTTCCTAAACTTTCATTTTGGTCCCTGAAATGTTTACATTTTGGTCATGGAAGTTTTAGATAAAACAGAAACAATGAATCTGACAACAGAAACATTGACTTTGAAGTTAGAAAGCCAACAGTTGGGAAAACCAACAGTCTGAAAGTGGAAGTTATATTGAAATGAAAGATATGGATATCACAGATGACATCTTAGGAATTGGATTTCTAAGACATCTAACGGACTGGTCTAACTCCAAATTCAGTTGTGAGATAATTGACAGTCTTGTTGAAGCCACCAATGGATATGAATCATAGAACTGATTGGAATTATGGTGCACCCATATACAAGGAGCGATATGTGCAGGTCACATGTAGTTCAATATATTGTACACACTACAACTGACCTGGTATCGGCCTACAAAGAAGATCAGTTGAACTAAGGTTCACTTGTGATTCTGGAAATGATCGATAGATGGCGTCAAGTCGGATATGATGATATCTGAAATATTCACTTATCTATGGATTATGGTATTCTGGATGTCCAGCGGTTCTGGAAGAACACAGTGATGCAAATTGGACATCAGATATGAAGAACACCAAAGCTACAAGTGAATGTGTATGGTGGGTCTTGGAAAATCCTCTAAGCAAACTTGCATTGGCTGATTTATGATGAAATCGGAGTTTATCGCTTTAAACAAAGCATGAAAGAAGTTGAGTAACTTCCCGACTCCTTAGAGGACGTCCCTTATTGGGAGAAACCCATGCCTTCAGTAGTTATACACTGTGGCTAGCCAGTTGGCTTCAGGAAAGGCACAGATGATGGCGTCTTGACATATCTGTTGGATCTGTCGAAGACATAATACCATATGGCAGTTGATCATCATGGATGTCACTTCATTGATTACTAATCAAATGATATAGCGGACCATTAACTAAGGGACTACCCGAAGATCAAAAGTTCTGCATGTTTAGGGGAATGGGCTTAAAAATCCAACCAATACGAACCTTTGCGATGGTAACCCAACTATACTGACTGGAGACTCCAAGAATTTGGTTCAATGGGAAAACTAAGCTGCAAAAGGTTCAGTTGAGTGCTTCGGTGGAAGCAAGATCACTTCGGATTATGATTTATGTTTAAGAAACATGAATCCAAAGTCGTTCCCGCGATAGACATTAAAGTGCTACCTGTATGGTGGGTAAAGGTTAAGCTTCCAAACCGTTAACAATCCTCAAACGGTTGAGGTTAAGGTTGGGGAAACTTTTAATGATTCCTAACACTTGTGAAGTGGGGTATAGCAGGATACCTTGTAGGAGATCACCTATTTAAGTGCGAGGACAGGCCGCCTCAAATGAACGCACTTAAGAATCCAAGTGTGTCCACGGCCACAACGGACAGAACAAAAGAAGAAATGAATAAAGGGGAGGTATTGTGTTGTTACTGTTGTCTTGGCTTATATTAAACACTGACGGTTCAAGACATCACGTTCACCGCGCAGTAAGTAAGTTCGATGGTATTCAACTAGGGAAGGTTCAAAACGTAAGCCACCTCTCCTGATGCAATATCTTTTCGCTGAAAGTATGTACATTGTGTGTGCGCCTTTCAAGAGGGGATTGTTGGAAATTTACTAATGTGGAATTCAGTTTATCCCATTATTTATGACTCGAACAATTGGGGCCCGCACGTCGGAAATATCATTTCCACACACGTGCAATCTTAGTGTCAAGTATCGTAAATTTCGTTAATGGGAGAGATATTGGTACGTAAGTGAAATGTTTGAGACATAGAATGATAGATGATTATTGGATAAATAACAAGTGTTTCACATTGGTAAATAAATGAAGAATTGTGCGATGTGTAAGATGTAACACGTCGGAAAGGGCCACAGAGCCGAGAAGGGCTGCGGTGCCCCCTTGTTGCGCCGCGACGCTAATTCCAATTTTGGCTTCTAGAGCCGCGACGCTAAATGCTGCAGCGCCGCGGCGCTTCCCAGGCAGTGTTTGATCGACGGAAGTCCAAAAGTTTGGCTGATTATGGAGAGGTTTTAAAGCATTAACTTGGCAGTTTTTTCTCCATAACTCAGCCAATATTTGGCTGCATTAGTTGGTGGTTTAAAGGGCCATTAAATGGCATTTAAGTGACCATTACTTGGGCACTTGAAGAGGCTATCTTGCACACCTATAAATTAAGGCCTTTGGCTCAATTCGATAGAAGAATATATATGAACATATGAACATAAAAACAACTTCATAACACCACAAAGAGATCAGATTTTCCTGATATCAATCCTTCTCTTAGCAATCTTCATTATTCGTGTTCTTCGCTGAGATAATTTATGTAGGCTTTGCACACTTGATAGCTTGTTGTTTCATCTTGAGAGACTATTGTCCACACTTCCGTAAAGCCTATATACGGGGGCAATCGTTTCTTAAAAATAGAGAGCCATCCCTCGACTCAGCCGGTGATGTTATAATTATATAATTGGTTGGTAAGTGTTTTAGGTGTTAACTTAATAGACGAAAGACTCTAACCATTCGAATTCTCAGCGGATCTACAAGCAACAAGTGTAGCAGTTCATGTTCTTGTATTCCCGAATACAAGATCCATATTTGAAGTTTCAATTCAAGATCAAGATATTGATAACTTGTTGTTGTCCTCATTGTTATTTATCATTTCGATCACTGTAACAATTATTTACTATTCCCGTATGTTAATTTACACATATTCCAACAGTATATTCACACCAATTACCCAAGTACTTAATTCTCATTTTCCTATCTTTTATGTGTAGAAAATCACTTTTCTCTGAGGGGGGGAGGGGGTCACCCAGATCTCGATATCAGATCTTTAATTTGAATGTTCTATCTCACAATAAAAATTACTCCCTTCATCCATTTTACTTTTCGTGTATTTATTTAGCATATTCTTAATGAGCAATAAATATAATGATATTTTTACTATATCACCTTTATTATTTCCCTTTTGGTAGTTCTTTGCTAATTTGTGCTTTAGTATTAGTTCCCGTGTGTGTTAACGTTAACCTTTGACTAGTATTTTTTTGCTTTAGTGGCTTTGGTGAATGATGGTAGACTGGGGTTATGTTCTCAGTCGGGGACGGAGGCGATCTTGGAACTCTAACGGGGAAGGCCATAAATCTAGTTAAGATTCTTAAGAAGAGGAAGATTAATATAGTCTGTGTCCAGGAGACCAAATGGGTAGGACCTAAGGCTAAATATGTAGACGAGTATAAGATATGGTTCTCAGGTAGGTCGAAGTATAGAAATGGGGTAGGCATTTTGATAGACGGAGAGCTAAGGGATCATGTGGTAGAGGTTAGGAGGGCAATGACAGGATGATGGTGATTAAGTTGGTAGTTGAAGGGTGCACTATGAACATTATTAGTGTGTATACGCCGTAGGGGGGCTTGAAAGAGGAGGAGAAGAGACATTTTTGGGAAGATTTGGATGAAGTGGTAGGTGGTATACCAATCACTGAGAAGTTATTTGTAGGAAGGGATTTCAATGGACACATCGGGGCGCTTCCGGGAGGTTATGACGACGTGTATAAAGGTTTTGGCCTCGGGCACAGGAACGGGGGAAGCATCTCACTTTTGGAGTTTGCTAGAGCTTTTGGGATGGTAATAGCCAATTCAAGGTTCCTGAAGAAGGAGGAGCATTTGGTGACTTTCCGTAGTTCGGTGGCTAAGACTCAGATAGACATTTTGCTCCTTAGGAAGGTTGACAAATGACTTTGTAAAGACTGCAAGGTTATTCCGAAGGAGGATCTTACATCCCGACATAAGCTTTTGGTGATGGATTTAGAGATCAAGATGGAGAAGAAGAGGGTTGTGGATGACAGGTTAAGAATCAAATGAGGGAGTTTGACCATGGCTAGTGCAAATGTGATGGGGGAGAGGTTGATGGCCAAGGGGGCTTGGGGGAGTAGTGTGGATAAGATCGGAATGTGGGACAAAATGACTATTTGCATTCGGGAGGTTGCTAGAGAAGTGCTAGGGGTCTTGCGGGGTAGCTGTGGTGGGCATCGAGTGGACTGGTGGTGGAATGGTAAAGTTCAAGAGAAGGTGGAAGCGATAAAAGAAGCGTATGCAAAATTGGCAGAAATCAAAGATGAGGTAAAGGAGTGGACGAATATGGAATTATATAAGATGGTGCGGAAAGAGGCAAAATTAGTGGTTACGTCGGCGAAAACGACGGCTTTTGAACGTCTATATGTGGAATTAGAGGAAAAATACGGGGATAAGAAGTTGTACAGACTAGCCAAGGCGAGGGAGAGGAGGGCCCGAGACTTAGATTACGTGAGGTGCATTAAGGATGAGGATCACAAAGTGTTGGTGGAGGACACGCATATTAGGCGGAGGTGGTAGTGTTACTTCCATAAACTCTTGAACGAAAAAGAAGATAGAGACATTATGCTAGGAGATCTGGAGCACTCTGGTAGGTACCGGGATTTAGGGTATTGTGAAAACATTAAGGTTGAGGAGGTTCAGGGTGTTGTACGCAGGATGCACAGGGGATGAGCGACTGGGCCTGATGAGATCCCTATTGAATTTTGGAAAAACGCAGGCACGATAGGTTTGGAGTGGCTGACGGAGTTGTTTAACGTAATTTTTAAGACGGTGAGGATGCTTGAAGAATGGAGGTGGAGTACAATGATTCCTTTGTACAAGAACAAAGGTGATATCTAGAGTTGAAACAACTATATGGGTATCAATCTGCTAAGCCACACTATGAAAGTTTGGGAAAGAGTCGTGGAGATGAGGGTGAGAAGAGGAGTGTCTATTTTCGAGAACAAGTTTGGATTCATGCCGGGGCGGTTGACTACAGAAGCCATTCATCTTATTAGGAGGTTGGTGGAGCAGTATAAGGAGAGAAAGAGAGACTTACATATGGTTTTCATCAACCTCGAGAAAGCATACGACAAAGTCCCTAGGTAGGTTCTATGGAGATGTTTGGAGGTTAGAAGTGTACCTGTGTCATACACTAGGGAAATCAAGGATATTTATGATGGAGCCAAGACCAGGGTACAGATAGTAGGAGGAGACTCGGAGCACTTCCCAATGATGATGGGGCTGCACCAGGGATCAACTCTTAGCCCATTCCTAGTTGGGTTCAGAAGGACCGAGATTGATCTCAGATTGGGGTCAGTAGAGTTTCATTTATCAAATTTGCTGATGGATGGACTGACGCGATAAATCCAATGGGAGGTGCAATGGTGTATGTTATTCACAGATGACATAGTCCTAATTGATGAGACTCGCAGCGGAGTGAACGCTAAGCTGGAGGTTTGGAGACAGACTCTGGAGTCTAAAGGGTTCAGACTGAGTAGGACCAAGACATAATACTTGGAGTGCAAGTTTAGCGACGGGAGTTTCCTTGAGACAGGCGTAGAGGTGAGGCTTGGTACCCAGGTCATTCCAAAGAAAGGGAGCTTCAAGTACCTCGGGTCTATTATCCAAGGGAATTGAGATATTGATAACGATGTCACACATCATATTAGGTTAGAGTGGATGAAATAGAGGCTCACATCTGGAGTATTGTGCGATAAAAAGGTACCACAAAAACTTAAAGGCAAATTTTATAGGGTGGTGGTTAGATCAACCATGTTGTACGGGGCGGAGTGTTGGCCGGTCAAGACTTCGCATAACAAAAAGATGAAAGTTGCGGAAATATGGATGCTAAGATGGATGTGTGGGCATACAAGGAAGGATAAAATTAGAAATGATGATATTAGGGACAGAGTGGGAGTGGCCTCGGTGGAGGATAAGATGCGAGAAGCTAGGTTGAGATGGTTCGGGCACGTGTAGAGGAGAGAAACAAATTCCCCAGTGCGGAGGTGTGAAAGGTTAGATATGGACGGGTACAAGAGTGGTAGAGGTAGGCCAAGGAAGTATTGGAGAGAGGTGATTAGACGGGATATGGCGCATGTGCAACTCACTGAGGACATGACCTTAGATAGGGGGTTATGAAGGACACGTATTAGTGTAGAAGGATAGTTGGTAGTCCAGCATAGTCCTACCTACGCTTACAAACTAGTAGTTGTAGTATTATTAGTGCAGGCTCGCTTAGCCTATCATACTAGTAGGCACAATATTGCCTCATAGTCCCCTGTTGTTTGATTTATGCTGCTATTTGTATTTTGTTTGTCTTATTTACTTGCATTAGCTATTGATTCTTTTTTCTTCTTTCATTTTTAGAATTCGCTGTCATGACTTACGCACTTTGTGTGTCTTATTTGCTTGGGCTCGTGCTTTGTCTTAAGCCGAGGGTCTCTCAGAAACAACCGATCTACCTATCGAGGTAGAGGTAAGGTCTGTGTACACTCTACCCTCCCCAGACCCCACATTGTGGGATTTGCCTGGGTATGTTTTTGTATCACCTTTAATTATTACTAAGTTATTTAATAAATGAAATCAATCAAACATACTTTAAAATTTGTGCAACCTATAATAATTCATTGAAGTTGCCAACAATAATTAATATAAGGGTAAAACCGATATAAAATGATAAAGTATCTCTTGATTTTATTAATTGAATAAGTAAAAATGGATATCTATTTTTAGTAAGCAGGATAAGTAAAAATGGACGTAGTACAAGAGGGACCAAACTTTACATTACTAATTTTAGAGAAGAAAAGACAGGCCTCTATCCTTTACATCAGAAATAAAATATGAATTAGAAAAAATTAAATGTCATAATATCATCTTAAGAAGTATTCATTTATCATAACTCTTTATTCTAAGGTTTAGTTTCTTATACATTAAGTAATGCATAATTTCCTTTTTTATAAAGTGCACAGGATCAATTGCTCATGTTTCTGTAGTTAAAAGGTTTTGAATCAATTTTTTTTTTTTGTGTTCATTTAGCTTTACGAGGAAGTTAGTTTCGTGATATATATAGTTGTTGTGGCCCCTTGATTCCTTTTAGACCACTTTATACTGTCGAAAGGCCGTGAGTTTTATTCCGATAATCCTTGTATAACATAGAGATGTAACAAATTTGTTGTTCAGTACATATGAATCAGAGCATAAGTATGTATATTTACGGCTTATTATTTTAGTCTACGTTTAAACTTTGCAATAGCTACTTAAAACTGATCAAATATCTGGATTTTAATTCTTCATCAAGCTCTACTGATTAATTTGCTAATCTTCTTTCCAAGGTTTTTGTGGCTGCAATCACAAAAAGAAAACAGATCTGTCCTTCAAATCTGGAGATGCTTCATGGAAGCCAATGCATTGTGCCTCAGCATGGTCTTTCTGGCATGCCATCCAAAGGCGGCACTCTCATTCATACGGATAAGTTCAGGCGGGATACAATAAATTATGAGTTACACGGACATGATTTAAACTGTGTTCAATTTATATGGCCATGACAATTTTTTACTTTTTTCCGAAAATTTCTTCAATTATTTAAAAATTAGTGTTTAATCATGAAAATTCTAAATACAACTTGAAGTTATATTTGAAATTTGAAAAACACCTAAAAGAATGTTTTCATTTTTTCCCACTTTCAGTATATTAAAACAATCAAATATTCTTTGCAAAAACTACAACGTCCAAACGCAACTCCATCTTCAATTGCAACTTCAACTCCAGCTTCAAAATTACGAATAAAGTGATTTTTTTTTATTTTCATGGCCAAACGCCTACTTAATATTTTTGGCTTGAGCTATTAAAATGTACTTTTGAATTTTGGATTACTCCGTAATTATTTTAATACTCCCCCGTCCCAAATTAAGTGTTTTGTTTTCCATTTTGGTCTGTCCTAAAAAGAGTGTCTCTTTCTATATTTAGTAAGTTGATAATTCAAATATATTAAATAACAAGTTTAAAATCATAAGACTCAAAGGACAGTTTAGTACATTGCGCATATCTTTAATAAATGATCGCAAGATTCAATGGGCTCTTGTTATTCTTTAAATTTTGTATCAAATTAAATTAAGACACTTAAATTGGGACGGAGAAAGTAATTTTTACCTCTATTTACTTATGTTTCATAATAAGCAAGAAAATGAATGTATACATAAAAAAAATCGAGGTATACTCTTAACTGCTCCCCTTTTTCTTTTTAATTTTTTTGTGTGGGAAAATGCAAGGCAGGTTCCTAGACAAGGCGTGCATCAAATTACAAAATGGAAGTAGTACAAGTGAAAGCCCCTGGAGATTATGCACAGTATCCCAAGTGGAGCAAGTATAAATACTAATCTCAGTTCTTCCCATCTTCGCTTGCACTATAATCTTCAACACAATCCTAGCTCAGCTCCAGACCTTCTCAGTCCAACAAGGAACTACCATGAACACACGCCTCGCCCACAATTCCAAGATCCCTCCATCTTCCCTTCACTCCATACCTTATATCATGCTTATATTTTTGGTCCCACTCTATGAAATTGCATTTGTCCCCATGACACGAAAGTTCACTGGTAAAGATTCAGGGATCACACCTCTACAAAGAGTTGGCATTGGCCTTTTCATCACAACACTCTCCATGGTCTGTGCTGCTAGTCGAGAACAAGAGAAGAAATTATTATTAGCGAATATTCTCCGTATATTTTGTAATTATGATAGATGTATATTTAAGGTAACTTAGGAATGTAATTGTATTAGGAATCAACCTTTGTAAGGTAAGTTAGGATTCGTACCATATTAGGAATCAACCTTTGTAGAACTATATATATTGTGAATAATGAAAGGAATCCCTAAGAGAAATTATTCTATCTTACATGATATCAAGAGCCTAAAACCTAAACCCTACTCTTCTCCTTTATCTCTCTATTTCTCGGCCAAACCAAAAATTTCCCTTCCCTCAGCCGGCGGCAACCATGTCTTCCCCCACAAATTCTGGTTCCTCCACTGACACTTTTGACAACCCCTCTCAACGTTCATCGTCTTCTTTTCACCCGACTTTCACCGTTACAAACATCAAGAACACTATCTCTATAATTCTTGATCAGAAGACTGTCAATACTCCATGTGGACATAACTGTTCTATAATCATGCATGTGCGTATAACGTGCTCGACCACATTGATGACTATGTTCATCGTCTCACCGACATTGCCGAATCGATATGGCGTCGCCTTGACGCCATCGTCAAACATTGGATATACGACACCATCTCCAAAGACTTGTTGTGTACCATCATGAAAACAGGTGCTACGGCACATGAACTTTGGGTGCGGTTGGAAGAAATTTTTCAGGACAATAAAAATACGCGTGCAGTGTATTTGGAGGAGCAATTCAACAATATGCGTCTCGAGAATTTTAACAACATGTCTGAATATTGCAAACAACCTAAACTTATAGCCGACCAACTATCCAACGTCGGGAATTCTATTTCTGAAACCAAAATGGTACTCCAATTGGTTGCAGGTTCACCGAAAGGTGAATGTGATACACTTGCAACGATGATTCAACAGGCCGACCCACTACCCAGTTTCACCAAGGCACGGTCACAACTCTTGTTGGAAGAAACCCGTCGTGCTAAACTAGAGAAACATAATCAAAAGGCGTTAGACGTTAATGGGATGACAACACCGGCGGCCAACACTAACCCGCCACCACCAGAAGACCACCAGCAGCAGCAGTCCCGCGGCGGCAAAGTCCGCGGCAACAACAACAAAGGCAAGGGCCTCGGAAAGGGCCATCGCAACCAGTGGGCTGGACAACAAACATGCCCAAGCACTGGACAACAGCAATTCTGGCCCAACCAGCAACAACAGTGGTCCAACCAGCAGCAGTGGCCTAACCAGCAGAACTGGGCCTCGCCTGCATGCCCGTACCGACTGCAGGGGCCCAGTTCTAGCAACCTGCATGGTCGACCAACCTTTTGGGCCTTGTCCCGGCCTACCGAGCAGAGCCCAAGGCGGCGAGCCCACCTGGTTTTAGTCCAAAGAAATAGCCAGCTACGGACCCCAAAGAAGCAGGCAATAGCTACAAGACCCCCCGGCTGCCCCGACTGATTTGGGCCAGGCCTACAACACCATGAACCTTCAACAGCCCGACAAAAATTGGTACATGGACACCGGAGCCACATCTCACCTCACCCGGTCGTCAGGTAATCTATCTCAACTAAGTCGGTTAAAGTGTCCTCAATTTATTACTGTCGGCAATGGTCATCGCATTCCAATTGAAGGTTACGGTAACACACATACCAAACATCCACACCCGCCTTTCTCCCTAAACCATGTCCTATACACACCTAACATCATTAAAAACTTAATCTTTGTTAGAAAATTCACTAGCAATAATTCTTTGTCTGTCGAATTTGACCCTTTTTGTTTTTCTGTGAAGGAACTCAATACGGGGAAAATTTATACACGCTGAAATAGTGTGGGAGATCTCTACCCATTCACTCAATCTTCCGCTGTCAGACCGCAAGCACCTCTATCCCTTGCGGCGATCTCTCCCTCAACTTGGTACAACAGACTCGGACACCTCGGAGACCCAATTTTTACTTTTCTTAGGACTTCTAAGCGTATTCAATGTAATAATGGGAAAATTACCCAACATTGTTTTTCTTGCCCACTAGGCAAACATACTCGTCTTCCATTTATGTCATCAAACAGTGTTACTTTTTCTCCCTTTGATATTGTTCATGCTGATTTGTGGACAACTCGATTGTTAGCTCTTTGGGTCATAAATTCTATCTAGTATTCTTGGATGATTTTTCACATTTTGTCTGGATTTACCCACTGAAATTCAAATCTGAAGTTTTTGCAAAATTCCTCGAGTTTCAAAAATTCATTAAAACACAATTTGAAAAATCTATCAAATCATTCCAATGTGATAATGGACGTGAATTTAATAACTCATCATTTCACAATTTCTGTTCTAAACAAGGCATGGTTTTCCATTTTTCTTATCCCTATACTTCTTTCCAAAACAGAAAGGCTGAACGAATTATACGTACTATCAATAACATGGTTCGCACACTTCTGTTTCATGCATGTCTACCATCGCCTTTTTGGGTCTATGCTGTCAAAATGGTAGAATCCCTTCTTAGTATTTTACCAACTAGCACACTCCAACACAACAAGATCCCTACCGAAATCTTATACCGTAGGCTACCATCACATGATCACCTATGTATTTTTGGATGCTTATGCCACCCTAACATAGCCTCCACTACACCTCACAAACTTGCCCCTCGCACTCTGCCATGTGTCTTCCTTGGTCTATCTCCTAATCATCGGGGCTACTTGTGCTATGACATTGCTACTCGCAAAATCATCATCTCCCGCCACGTCACATTTGACGAGACAACCTTTCCTTTTTCAAATCTCCGGAAATTTCAGACCACCGACTACTTCTTTTTCGATTAACCAAGTCTATCCCCGGTCATCCAAAATCTATACCAACAGCAACCTACTGTTCTGACAGTCTCGTCCCCGCCACTGTCCGGCACCACCCCAACAGCTCCCTGCTCTCCTGCACCACCCATACGGCCTCCGAGTCCCAAAGATCCGGTCGTGTCTCCCCGCACCTCCAGCAACACCGTGCGCCCATCGATCCGGCAAAGAACTATGCCGCTCCCGATCCGGAAACCGGTCCCGAACTCTCACTGGTGACCTCTCACCGCATAGAGACTCGTGCAGAACACGGGATCTTCAAACCCAAGGTTCACTTCAATCTCTCCATACAACCCTTATCACCAATTCCAAAGAATCCAAAACTAGCTAAACTGGACCCTAATTAGAATGCGGCCATGTGCAAGGAGTTTAATGCTTTAACCAAGTAGAACACTTGGGATTTGGTACCTAGACCAGCTGGTGTGAATGTTATCCGGTGTATGTGGCTATTTCGTCACAAGTTCAGAGACAACGGTGACTTAGAGAGGTATAAGGAAAGACTAGTTGCAAATGACACTAATCAGCAGGAGGGTATTGAATGTGGTGAGACTTGTTAAACCGGCCACTATTCGGACTGTTCTCAGTATTGCTATGGGCATGTGTTGGCCGATTCATCAGCTAGATGTTAAGAATGCATTTCTTCATGTGGATTTGAAGGAAACTGTATACATGCATCATCCCCCTGGCTTTGTTCATCCGGCAGTTCCACAGTTTGTATGTCGTCTCAGAAAATCACTGTATGGATTGAAACAGGCACCCCGCGCTTGGTATGATCATTTTGCCAGGTATCTTCTGGCAGATTGGTTTTATATGTAGCAGGTGTGATAACTCTCTCTTCACTTTTCACCGAGGTAGCATCACTGCATATTTGCTATTATATGTCGATGACATTGTTCTTACTGCCTCATTTGACGGGTTGAAGAATGAAATCATTGCTCTACTCAAAACTGAATTTGCTATGACTGACTTGGGCAAGCTAAGTTATTTTTTGGGTATATCGGTGACCAGATCTGCAGCCACTATGTACCTGTGTCAGCGTAAGTATGCAGAAGAGATAGTGTATAGGGCCAAAATGGCAAATTGTAAATTATGCCAACTCCGGTGGACTCAAAATCCAAGCTTAGTGCCAATGACGGTGCGCCAGTTTCTGATCCCACTCTATATCGGAGTCTAGCAGGTGCTCTTCAGTATCTTACATTCACTAGGCCTGATATTGCATATGCCATTCAGCAGGTGTGTCTATTCATACACGACCCACGAGAGTCCCATTTTACCACCCTCAAACATATTATCAGATACGTTAAGGGCACACTAGACTTTGGATTACATCTATACCCCTCTGCCCAACCAAGCTACTTGCTTACACGGATGCAGATTGGGCAGGATGCCCCGACACACGTCGCTCCACCTCATGGTACTGTGTATTTCTTGGGGATAATCTTATCTCATGGTCCACCAAGCGGCAGGCCACACTATCCCGTTCTAGTGCTGAAGCAGAATATCACGGTGTCGCTAATGTAGTTACTGAGATCTGTTAGCTCCGATATGTTCTTTTGGAGCTCCAGTGTCCACTCCACAAGGCGTCTATAGTCTATTGTGACAACATATCTGCCATCTATATATCTCATAATCCGGTCCAACATCAGCGGACTAAGCATATTGAAATGGATATAAACTTTGTGACAAAGAAGGTTGCCCGTGGTCAGGTCAAAATATTACACGTGCCTTCCTCTTATCAGTATGCAGATATCTTCACAAAGGGAGTACCGCGACAACTCTTCACCGACTTCCGATCCAGCCTTAGCATTCGGCCTCCTCCCGCTCCGTCTGAGGGGGAGTATTAGCTAATATTCTCTGAATATTCTCCGTATATTTTGTAATTACGATAGATGTATATTTAAGGTAACTTAGGATTCTAATTGTATTAGGAATCAACCTTTGTAAGGTAAGTTAGGATTCGTACCATATTAGGAATCAACCTTTGTACAACTATATATATTTTGAATAATGAAAGGAATCCCTAAGGGAAATTATTCTATCTTACAATTATGCTATGAACCAGAACAGGACACTGTCCATTTTCTGGATAGCTCCACAATTCCTTATTTACGGACTCTCAGAGATGTTCACTGCAGTGGCACTTATTGAGTTCTTCTACAAACAATCATTGGAAAGGATGCAGTCTTTCTTGACTGCCATGACCTATTTTTCCTATTCATTTGGATTTTATTTGAGCTCCTTATTAGCTTCATTGGTTAACAGAATAACCTCTTCATCAGGAGGAGGTGGATGGCTAAATGACAATGACCTCAACAAGGATAGGCTAGATCTTTTCTATTGGCTATTAGCTGCTCTTAGTCTCGTCAACTTCATTAATTATCTTTTCTGCTCCAGATGGTATTCTTATAATTCATCTCTGTTACATATTGCTCCACTACATGAGCCACAAGCACAAGGACATGACCCTGAGAACCCAAATGTCAACTTTTCGTGAATTGTATAGAATTGAGGAATTAAGCTACTAACTATAGTTATAGCGCAACAGAAATTCATTGGATAGAATTATATGTTGATAATTAAATCGATCTTTGCGTCTCTCCTTTATTTCTTCTGAATTATATTGTGTATTTCAATGGATGCCATAGATTGATTGTTTATGTGTCTAGTGACTGTGTAAGTTTGACAATGTTAATTACAAGATTCAACACACCATCAAATGTGTGTCAAAATGAATGATCATGGCCGCGGTTTCTGCTTTAATTAAAGGAAGAGCATTGCTAAAGTAAAGGGTGATGGTGATTTCTCCAACTTCCTCGTTTGGCCTGGTATTATGACGGCAATCTTCTTGAAAACTCAATTGAATCATCACTTCCTAGTTCCTATATATGATTTTTCTCGGCATTAATATTCCCTTGGGTCATTTTGAAAGTCACCTCAGGATTAGATTTATAGCCTGTTTGGCCAAATTTATTTTTCTCCAAAAGTATTTTTTTTAAAAAGTGCTTATTTTAAAAAACTGAGGTGTTTGGCCATATTTTTGAAAGAAAATAAGCACTTTTGAGAAGTAGTAGAAGCATTTAGAAGATAAAAAAAATGTTTTTGCCCGGAATGACTTTTTTGAAAAACACTTTTGAGAAAAAATACATTTAAAAGCACTTTTTGAATGCTTGACCAAACACTAATTGATGCTCAAAAGTGCTTTTAAAATTATTTGGCCAAACACAAACTATTTCTTAGCAAAATTATTTTTTTGAAGACAGCCAAAGTGCCATATCTCTAGTCATCGATTTGATTAGCAACGAAGATAGCACGGAGTCGCTTCGGGCAAAGATTCACAATGTAGACGTGAAGATTGAGTTGGCAAGAGCCAGGATGATAGAGGTTGATGAGATCTTAGAGTTCGTGGGAAACCTAGCTGAAGAGTCCCCTGAAGGAAAACCCCAATACCAAAACCTCCATGAAGAGGTCAAGAAGATGGTAGATGACTACGTCCCTCTGACACATTACCTGAAAATGATCGTCATACATTCCTAGCTTCAACTTACACTAAGGGGTTTGGCTCACACCAGAACCAAAGGTCCCCCCGGAGAACCAACTAAGAATAACAACCCCGGGTTGAAAAACTTAGCTTTGTGAGTAAAATCAACTTTTATATATCAACAAACTTTCCCCTTTTTACAACATTCTAAGGGTCCTATTTATAGTAATACATGGACCTTTCTATAAGACAAATTAAAGTACAAAAACTACTTGAACCTCTCGGCTAAGTGTGGACAAGTGGAAAAGGGTTTGGGTTAACTTGGGGACCAATGATGCATGCTTCCTAGACCACTCTTGTGTGTTGACCGAATGGGAAGGGGAATTCGACCACCCCTTGATGATCTCTAGGCCTTTCCTTTGTATCTTCATTGTATAGCAATGCATGAACTAGTTAGTTCATGAATCTATTCCTTGGAGCACGTGTGGAAACTTCTTGATTTTGGAATGCCTTGGTGAGTAGTTTTGGCCAACTCTTCATATTCCCTAAGCCAATCATGATGTCTCCCATATAGCCAAGTTCATGAACGATTTGTCCCTTTGGAAGCCACATTTTCTAGATTATTCCTCATCCTTGTCACCTTATCCATTCTCGGCCAAGTCATCTCTAGAGGAAGCTCTCGACCTTGTCACCCTTTCTCTTACATGATGCATTGATTGTGTCCTAAGGGGAAATAGGGGTTATTACATAGTTTATTGTGTCATAAGGAAACTATTAACTAATCTAGAGCTAAAAGAAAACAACACGGTCTCAGCCAAGACCAACAAGAAGGCCAAAAATAATCATGCTTTTTGGATCTTCACGTGACAACTCCAACTCCACTCCATTTTCCATGCCACATTAGGCATGTTACCATAGGTCGATCGATAATCTTTGGAACTTCGAGCATCTTACCTTGGGGACTAAATCGAAACTTAGAGCTCACGGTCTTTTTTACATCAGATGTGATCAGCTTGCTACATAGAAAAATTGAGAACCTTCAAGAGCAGGTCACAAGTAATTAAGCTATCAATGTTGCCAGAGAGGCAGCTGATGCTGAGGCAAGAAGCCCTCCACCACCTTTTCTATCTATAAATTCACCTGTACCCGAACACTTTCCAAATACTTATGCTGGTACCTCATACCAAACCCACCTCCAGTAAATGGCACACATATAGCCGGGACTTCCCATTCCGTGCCTTATTTCCATGCACTACCTTTTTATGCTGACTCCAGCGTTCACCAAAACACTACTACCCACGCTATACCCAAAGCAGTTGGCACTCCTAAGAGTCGCCCAACACATCCTATAGTATCCTTCCACACTCCAATTACTCCCATTGACTCTTCACCAAAACTTTATCACTACGAAGAGATGGAAAAGGCATGGAAGGATGAATAGGACCGTAAGGACAAGAGAGATGGAATATAAGATGATGGATCTGTTCAAAAAGTCCAACAAGGGTTCCCGCAAAGCAACGAAATTAAGATATGATGACTTGTGCATGCATCCAGATTTGGACTTACCCGAGGGCTTCAAAGTGCCTAAAATTTGAACTCTTCAATGGGACTGGGAATCCCAAAGCTCACCTAAGGGAATACTACGACCATATGGTCGAAATCAAAAGGAATGAAGCATTGATAATGAGGCTATTCATCTGAAGCCTCACAGGAAAAGCATCAGAGTGGTTCACAACACAAGATATTCGTCGTTGGGACTCATGGAAAGAAATAGCGGGGGCATTCATAGATAAGTTCCGCATTAATATAGAAATCGTGCCTGATCGAAACTATCTAGAAAAGATTATACAAAAGTCTACAGAAGCTTACCGCGAGTATGCGAGTATGTGGAGAGCTGAAGCCACCCGAATGCAACCGCCAATGACGAAAAAGGAATTGGCTTCAGTATTTATCCGATCTCAGGAATTGTATTGCTACGACCACATACTATCTATGTCCAGGAGGCCATTCTCAAAATTTGTCAAGATGGGAGAGGCAATAGAAGATGGCCTAAATAATTAAAATATCGTTAGCATCGTCAATAAAGATAGAATGGAAAGCTCCACTGGAGCCACAAAGAAGAAGAATTAGGATGTGGCAAACGTCTCTCATATCCCCAACCTGAGAACTCGTAGAAAGGAGGGTTCACGATCATCATTCGACATTTACCAATCTCCTCCTCTTAGCAATTGCATACCATCACCCTATAGTCATGTACCAATCTATTATGCACAACCCAATTACTAAAACCCGGCTCTAGCCTATCAAGCTCCACAACCAAACTACCAAACATCGATGCCCACTTATCAAGCTCCATCCCCAAATTACCAAATTCTCGCACCTACTTACCAAGCACCTTAGAATAAGAAAAATCATCATAATCAGTTGCCTCTGGCTATATATGGCTTGCCATAACTGAATTTCGAGAGGAAACCTCTTTGGACATTCACTCCACTTCCAAAAACTCGCTAACCCCGAAAGTCGCTTCTACAGAGCTGACCAAACTTGTGCTTACCATTACCATTACGGAGGAAAAAGCACACCATAGAAGATTGCATTAGTCTGAAGCACAAGTTATAGGATTTAATCAACAAATGAGATATTGTCTTGGAGGCCGCAATGCCAAACGTGAATACAAATCCTCTCCCAAATCATGGTTTCAACCATATACACGTGATCGAATGAGAACAAGATTGGGCCATATGCCAACCATTGGCCCAAGCGTCTGTTGAAAGCTTAGAGCAAACAATTGTCTCTCTCACTCTACAATAACGACCATAGTATAAGGTGTTGATCCTAGCCCTAAAGAAACCATACGTGGTCTAAGTCTCACAAGTAATCATTCCATTTCCAAGAAAAGAACTCACAGACGTTGCCCAAGAAATGAAAAAATCAGGAAGATGTTATACTCATCAACAATTGGCGCAAGAGGCGCTCCGCAAGAAAACCAATCAAAGAAGGCCCATCATTGATAGAGAGGCCGAAGATTTCTGGTGCAGGATGTAGCAAAAATAGTACTCTATTGTTGAACACTTGCAGAAAACACTGGCAAAAAAATATCGGTCATGTCAATGCTTTTGATTTCTTCACAACATCGTTAGGCCCTAATGAAAGTGTTGGATGAGGTCCACGTCCCAGTAAGGGCAAGTAGCAAAACATCGGCCGATATAATAGGCCACATTAATAGGCATCATATTTCATTCACTACTGATGAATTGTCCAAAAAGGGAATAACCCACAACAAGGCCCTGTACATCACCATCAAATGTAGAGGCAAGGTCATCTCGCGAGTACTGGTTGATAATGGGGCTGGTATTAATATATGCCCCTAATCTACATTAAAGCATTTGGGCTACGACCTTGGAAAGATACGCCAAAGCTGTACCAACATAAGAGCTTTTGACGGGGCACAACGTGATCTCGCAGGTGAAGTAGACCTCAATTTACAAATGGGGTCCACTAATTTCACCACTGAATTTTAGGTTATGGACATCAATTCCTATTATTGGGAAGACCATGGATACATATGACTGCAGAAGTGACATCATCTTTCCATGAATTTATGAAGTTTGTATGGGATGACTATGAAGTCATAATACACAAAGCGGGTAGCATTCACAACTACCCCAACAACTCTATGCTAGTGATAGAGGAGATCCCCAGAGATACATATTTTCATATGATAGAGTTTGTGGGAGACACCCACCAAGGGGACGAGGAATAAATCCCTATGACACCATTTTATAAGATGATCGTCGCCACCATGCTCTAGAACAGGTTCAAACCCGGAAAACGACTTGGTCTAGAGCTCAAAGGCATCCAGGAACTTATGTCAATGGCGGGAAACGAGTACTGCTTTGGTCTTGGATATATACCAAGCTATGAGGAACCACTGATGCTGATAAAAAAAAGAGGTCCTCTATAGCTCCACAAGCCATTCCCGGGTTTGTACCAGTCATTCCCAGTCAGAATACCGATGCACAACAACGGGGATGCAGAAGTACATTTAGGGATGGTGTTCCAAGAGGAAGAGTGTTCTATAATACTAGAGGAATGCTTTGAAGCACCTACCATCCACGATGATGATCTAGAAGAGCAGTTGTCCAAATCGACCTCTACCCCACTTTGGGCTCCGATAGAATGAATTTTTAAAAATCTATTTTTAAAAATTGGTGGAAATCGACTGAGGCCCGAGCATTTACCATTTATGTCTTTACTTTCACAAGTGATGTTTGAAAATACTGAAATGACTAGACGCTGATCCAAGTCGTCACCACAGTTTGTACTATCTTTATCAAATCAATGAAAGCTTCAATTTACGCAAAAAAACTGTCTTTTTATTTATATAATATGTTTTTATACACTAACCTTGCTTTGCCTTATTTTTCAGTAATAATAATAAAATAACTCATAATGTCATGACATGTAGTGAGTCGAGTGATGTAGACGAAAAGGAATATGAGGACTACAATGAGGGAGCAGAGCTTCTAGAAGACCTTGTCGACAAGGAAGATAAGTATGACAATAAGCAAACACCTAATTTGGATAAAATCAAAGCAATCAACCTCGGGGATGAGGAAATAGTTAAAGAAACCAGGATAAGTGTGCATTTGGACGTGCCTAGAAAAGAAGAGTTAATAAATCTGCTAAGAGAATACGTTGACGTATTTGCATGGTCATACATGTATATGCTCAGAATAAGCACATACATCATAGCTCATAAGCTACCCATCAACTAGGGATTCACTTCGGTCAAATAAAAAATCTAACAATTCAAGGCTGATCTCAGCATAAAAATCAAGGATGACGTTGAAAAGCATATAAGGTCAGGAGTGGTGGAAGTAACTCTATACCCCGCATGGTTGGCCAACATTGTGCCAATACCAAAGAAAGACGGGAACATCCGAATCTGTGTGGACTACCTTGATCTTAATCGACCTAGTCCAAAGGATAATTTTCCACTTTGAAACATCCATATACTCATCGATAACAGCACGAAGCACGAGTTATAGTCATTTGTAGATTGATTTGCCGGTTACCCTCAGATTCTGATGAGTGAAGAGGATGCACAAAAAATGACATTCATCACTCCATGGGGAGTATACCACTATCGAGTAATGTCGTTCGACCTAAAAAATGATGGCACCACTTACATGAAAGAAATGACCACCATCTTCCATGATAGGATGAACACAAAAATAGAGGTTTACATGGATGACATCATAATCAAGTCACAAAAGGGCTTCGACCACATCATACACTTGCAAAAATTCTTTGACAAACTTCACAAGTTTAATCTAAAGCTAAATCTGAGAAAATGCGCATTCGGAGTGCCTGTCGAAAAATTATAGGGCTTCATAGTAAGCCGCAGGGGCATAGAACTAGAACCCACGAAGATCAAAGCTATTCAAGAGTTGCCACCGCCAGACACTAAGAAATATGTCATGAGTTTCCTACGAAGGTTAAACTACACTGGGCGTTTCACAGCCCAATCTACGATAATCATGGAGCCCATACTTAAGTTACTGAAGAAGGATGCGCATACTAAGTGGACAGATGAGTACCAAAAATCCTTCGACACTATCAAGAGATTCCTCTCCAGTCCTTCAGTTTTGGTCCTTCTCAGGCTGGGGAGCCCATTATTTCTATAGATCAGTGACAGACAATGTGTTTGGATGCATGTTGGTACAACATGATGAGACTAGGAACAAAAAGCGAGCAAACTACTATCTTAAAAAAAAGTTCACCGCCTGTGAGTGAAGATACACTCTGGTGGAAAAGACCTGTTACGCATTGCCATGGGTATAACAAAGGCTGAGACACTACTTGTCAGCCTACACTACTCATCTAATATCCAAGATGGATCTCTTGAAGTATATATTTCGCCAGCCCATGCCTATAAGGAAACTGGCCAAGTGGAAAATGTTTCTATGCAAATTTGACATCAAGTACGTGGTCCAGAAAGCTGTTAAGGGACAAGTATTGGCCGATTTCCTAGGGAAGTCTGGTCGACCAAGAGTTTGCACCATTGAGGACATATTTCTCGGACGAGAAAGTAATGGCAGCTGAAGAAGACATGGTCAAAACCTACTCAAGATGGAGAATGTTCTTCGATGGCGTTATCAATTACAAGTCTTCAGGGATCGGAGCAGATTAAGTTTCAGAAGCAGGTCAACATTACCCAATGTCCTCTAAGCTCAACTTCTAACGTGCAAACAATAACGCTAGAGTACGAAGTGTGCATTCTTGGTATTCACATGACCATCGACATGGATATCTAAGAACTCCTGTTAATAGAAAACTTAGATTTACTAATTCACCAGGTTCTAGGAGAATGGGCCACTAAGAATGAGAAGATCTTGCCATATGTGAACTTCGCACAAAGATTGTGCTGAAGATTTAGAAAGATGAAGTTCCAACATATGCCCAGGGATCAGAATGAATTCACCAATGCTCTTGCAACCATATCATCCATGATACAACACCCTGAAAGCAGTCACATTGATCCGCTAGAGATCAACACCAAGGAAGAACATGCTTATTATTCCCATGTGAAAGCAGAACCAAAAGGTAAACCGTGGTATGTCGACATAAGGACATATTTGGAAAAGGGAGACTACCCCCAAAATATCACATCCAATCAAAAGAAGATGATAAAGAGAATGACCAATGGTTTCTTCCTAAACAAGAGAGTACTCTATAGGAGGACGCCCAATCTAGGGCTACGCAGCTATGTCAACATCACAGAGGCCATAAAACTGTTTGAAAAAGTACACGCCGGGACTTGTGGCAATTTTATGAATGAGTTCGACTTGGCCAAAAAAATTTGAGAGTAAGTTACTACTGGATGACTATGGAAACTGACTGTAGCCGATTTGTGCAAGGATGCCATCAATGTCAGATTCACAGAGTTCTAATCTGGGTCCTACTAAATAAGCTTAATGTCATGAGCTCACCCTGGCTTTGTATCCTGGGACATAGACGTCAGCGAGCCCATAGAGCCATCAACATCCAACTGATATTGCTTAATCCTAGTCATAATAGACTACTTTATAAAGTGGGTTGGTACTACTTCTTATAAGTGGATGACAAATAAAGTGGTAGCCGACTTTATCAGGAATAACATCATATGCTGACTCAGCATCCCCGAGTCAATCATAATTGACAATGAAGCAAATCTGAATAGCCATTTGATGAAGGACATTTGTGAACAATTTCGTATAACTCATTGGAATTCGACAGCATTTAGGCCATGAATGAACGGAGCCGTAGAGACATCTAACAAAAATATTAAGAGGATACTAAGGAAGATGACCTAAAACTATAAGAGTTGGCATGAACAGCTACCCTACGCATTGTTAGGATACTGAACAACCACTCGGACCTCAACCGGAGAAACTCCATATTTGCTTATCTACGGTACTAAAGCAGTGATACCAGCCGAGGTAGAGATACCCTCGCCCAAAATCATATAAGAAGCAGAACTTGATAACACAGAGTGAGTTTATAAATGATACGAGCATTTGGCTCTAATCGACGTGAAAATGATGGTTGTCATATATCATAGTCAACTATACCAACAGAGAATGGCATGCACCTTAAATAAGCGGGTAAGAGCCCAAACCTTCCAAATAGGACAATTGACACTCCAGCGCGTGTTTCCACACCAAGACGATCACAAAGGAAAGTTCTCACCCAAGTAGCAAGGGCTCTACATAGTGCACAAGGTACTATCATCCTCGCATATATGGATGACCAAGAATGGCCCAAAATAATTAACTCAGATGCAATCAAATGATACTACGCATGAAGACACGCTCCTCAGTTTGCAATCACTTTTGCTTATAATCGCATTTTCCTTTGCTTGTACTCACATTTCTTTTCTAGTATTTGCATTAGAAAACCAAATGATCACTTTGTAATGAATTATGCAAGGACCTGATTCCCAAGATTGGATACGTAGGTGTTCATTTTGGGCTTGATCACTTTATTATCAAAATCCATATTTCCTTTATATGAACTATGCAATGACCTGATTCCCAAAGAAGGATACATAAGCTTCCATTTACGACTCAATCACACTATTATAAAAAATCAACCATCTTTGTTCTGAATTACGTTTCGACCTGATTCTCTAGAGGAGATACGTAGGCGCTCTTCGAGTTCGATCACACCAAAAAAAACCAAAGAAACTATTAGGGAGCCTCAAAGGCATCAAGGGTCCAAAGAATCACCACATGATGTATAAACTGGCACAATATTTTTGAGAAGATCTCAAAAATTCTACCAACAAACCTGACACAAAGGATCTTGAAAATTCCACTAACGACACCGGCACAAGAGTTAACCAGTCTAAAACCAGCAACTATGGTAGAATTTTGGGAATGACTCAAAAATTCCTTTATGCAAATCGGCATGAGAATCAGTCGATCCAAACGTTTAACTAGGGAAATTTTTTGAGGGGTCTCAAAAAATTTCACCAAGACGGACAAGTGAAAAAGAAGAGCACCAAGGATGGTCAAAGAACCTCGCTTAAAGCATATATGTCATGACACTGAGTTAACGATATTTTTGGTATAATAAAATGCTTTAGTCAAAATTTTGTTTTCTAAAATATTTTCAAAATGCTCTATTTAAAATTTTCTTCTCATAAATATGGGGACCGAAAGAGAGGTCGGAACTGGAGAAATGAAGAAAACAACATGTTTGGAGTCGGTGACATAGATCAGACCCCATAGGAACTAACTATCTTTACGTGTTTATAGGTCCCCAAATGTCGTCAGGAGGACGGTGGAAATTTCTACTAACATGTTTGTTTGTGAATGAAATAGGGGCAACAAAAGACACTCCGACACCGAAAGATGACAACCATGACCTAAGAGCCACAAACAAAGCAAAACTCTGAATGGGAACAATACCGACCAAGAGAGCCATGTAAAAGACAAAGCACCACAAGGGCATAATACCTAGCCAGGAAATCCAGGAAAAGGATGAAGAAAACACAATCAGAAAACCATGCAAAATTAGAGTGATATAAAACTGGTCAAATAGGCCACAATCTTCACACCACATTCCGAACGATGTAAATCCAGTTGAAATGCCGTAGTCATCATTCCAAAAAGTCAGAGTGATGTAATTCTAGTTGAAAAGGTTGCAGTATTCACTCTAAAGTCATAATAATATAAACCTGGTCAGAAGGTCGTAGTCTTTATTCCAAAATACAAAGTGATGTAATTTCAGTCAAAAAGGTTGTAGTATTCACTCCAAAGTCAGAACGATGTAAATCATATCGGAAGGCCGCAATCTTCATTCCAATGGTAAGGTGATGTAAAACTGGTCGAAGAAGCCGCAGTCTTTATCTTCAAAATTATAATGATGTAAACTCAGTCTGAAGGCCACAGTCTTTATTCCAAAATACATAGTGATGTAATTTCGGTCAAAAAGGCTACAGTAGTCACTCCAAAATCATAACAATGTAAATCCGATCGAAAGACCGCAATCTTCATTTTTTTATTATATAGGGTGTAGGGGAAGGGGAAATGAAATGGGGAGCGAATTATAATATGGGGATTCGAATCCTCACCAACAAGGTGAAAGTTCAGATAGGAAACCAACTGAGCTACTAGATACCTACTCCGCAGTCTTCATTCCAGGGGTAGGTCAATGTAATACTGGTCAAAGAAGCCGCATTCTTCATCTTCTCAGTCAATTTGATATAAATCCAATCAAAGAGGTCGCAGTCTTTACACCAATGTCTGAACGATGTAAATCCAGTTTCTTTGTTACAGTCTTTGTTCCCAAGAGTCAAGTGCATGCCGAGAGGGCCATTCATTGCCAAGAGGGTCATTCATACAAACATCGTCGTGAGGGTCACTCATACAAGTATTTCTGAGAGAACCATTCATTGTCGAGAGTGCCATTAATTACCGAGAGGGGTATTCATATTAACATTATCGAGAGGGCCATTCATATAAACATGTCGAGAGGGCCATCTAGACAAACTGCATATTGAGAGGGCCATCCATACAAACTACATACTGAGAGGACCATCCATACAAACTGAAGGGAGATGTTCATTATAGGCAGTATTTGTAGGTATTGTGAGTATGATGAAGGGTATAATTAAAATAATAATAATAATAATAATAATAATAATAATAATAATAATAATAATACAAGGGTAAGAAGTAGAAGAATGATTTTGATATATCAACAATGAAAATAAAGGACTTCCTTATCCTAAGGCTGTCACTGAATGAATTTGGTATCTAATGCCGCCAGAGAGGCTGAGGTGAGTATCGTCGCATCGCCTCCGACAACTTCTTTTGCTTTATAGCTACAACTCTTATCCTTCCTAAGTGGTTCGTAAGTCTTTCTTAGTTTAGACTTCTAAAGACTGCTTGCACCCCTTGTTCCTGCTTTAGCCTGTGAAGTATTGCTCTTGTTCTTCTTTTTAGTTTCAGTGAAGTGCTTATAGGGCTTAACTTCCGATTTAGCTAGGAATAATGTCTAAGTCTCCATAACTTGGAAGTGTTAATAGACTTAATCAACCTAGAAATAGTAGGTAGGCAAATACGAACGTGTAAACTTTACAAGAAGTAGGCAGTATTGGATGCTAGGATACAAATCTTGGAAAGAGATCCACCGGGTTGTAAATGAGTAAGCATAGGTAAATATCTTGCATGTGGTAACGTAAGGCCCCATTAGCTATCCCTGACCTATCTAAATTCCTACGAATGAAGTACCGTGATTTTTTATGCCCCTATCCAAAAATATTTCTTTCCACATGAAGTTGGTGGCCATTATATAATTGGTATTCCGATAATTGTTAACGGATGATAGAGCAAAATAAAGAAGAACCATGTCGTGAATCTTTAGTTACAACTACCCTTGGGGTATAGAGTTCTTTTAAGGTAAATCACCATGAGACAGCCAATCATAAACCTCCCTCTAAGGTAGGATGGTTCGCAAAGTTTGAGAATTCCTTAGTATCATTGAATGGGTTATAGAGTGTATGTAGAGCTATCTTCCTATAGGCCATTACAGAATGACATGTGTACATGGTGTACCTATGTGAGCTGGAAAATCTGAAGTTATGGTGTCATATCAACACTATATCAAGTATTTTGTTGGTAAGGTGGTGATATGTTTTTAGAAGTAGAAACTTTGTTCGGTTGTTAAACTGTAGGTCCAATGCTTCAAAAATATGATGGGGGTATTATAGTAGTGCCTATATCAGTAACCTTAGGGGATAGATTATTGATAGGTTGTAATTCTTAGTTAAGGTAAAAGATTTAAGCAACAACCAAGGGATTCTTTAAGAGGCGTATATACTATCTAGGATGAATTATAGTAGTAGCCTCGAGTGCTCGGTGACAAGATAGAGTTTTTATTACGAATGACTATACCGATACCTTACGATATCAGGATACCCTATTTAAGATAAGCGGGTTGGAAAGTCATGATTAGAAGATCATAGTATGTCCTTGTTCAGCATCCCTTGGACTCTTTGGGTGAGAAAGAATCATGAAGTCTTGTACGCCTTCTACCTTAGGAGAGATTTTCCTCCTCTCGGCATTAGGATTTAGAGATTATCAGGGAGACGAAATTCATGATCATGGGTTCATGAATCAGATTAGAGTTATTCTATATACCTATTCTAGTCAATAGAGCTAAGTTCACAATTCAACAAATTAAGAGGTAGTATATCCGATTAAGATGAATTGTATTAGTAACTCAAAAAAATGGGATGAGAAAGGATATAGGATAAGAGTGACTGCTACAGGATTAAAGAAATTCTATGGAGTCACATAAGGAAACATGTTATACGTCTATACAACAATTGTTGTTTAAGCGTGCTAGCACTAAAGGCAAGTTGACAAATTATTCAGTATGATTTAGAGTCCGATCAGGGTTAACTAAAAGCTGGGATGTCAGTAGTTTTATGAGAAGTGAGATTTGGGGTATAGAAATTTGGGTAGGATGTCATACGATGATGTTGATAGCCGTATATGATGGTTAAAGGGGTAATAGATCATTGACTTGGTAGATGTTGTTGATAAATTCCATATGATCGTAACTAGGAAAAGGGAAGTTATTGAAAGAAATGACGTTCACAACTTTTAAGGGTCGTAGACTAATGATGGGATAATGTGCAACGTTAACTATATGGTTAGTTTCATGCGATTAATGGTTGTTTATAGATTATAAAACAAGACGAACGACATTTGTATCTTAATTTGATTATTGTAGGGGTACAAAGAATTGAGTAAAGTGGGTCATCTAAAAATTCCTTAAGGGTTACTATATTAACGATGGGGTGAAAGACTACCACTCAAATTAAATTTTATAATTAGTGTGATCGTCGAAGAGATATTAGGCTGATGCTTAAGAAAAATGATGACTTGTATAGTTGTCATTGGTACGTAAAGGTGGTAAATATACATCTGAGATCGACCTTGTTAGTGAAATTTAGGGAATGAAGTATAAATTAAGAAGTAGAACATCAGACAGGTGGATCGGTAATTTTAGAAGATCTCTGAAAAGTTCTAGCTTATAAGATGACCAGTATAATCAACTCTAAGATGCGATTTAGTAGTAACACTTCTTCTAAGTTAGGTATGGCTAGTAATATTGTTTTAAGTTACTCAGAGAATGGCATTGCGAGATTGACCTGTGTACAAATTCTAGATTGTGATAACCGTAGCAACTTAAAATCATTATGATCCGCAACATGTCAAGCCTTCATGAAAGTATGTGAATTCCCCGTGCATCCTTACAAAACTTCATTCATTCATGCCCATATCTAAGGAACTGTGCTCGTGTATGGCATATCCACATAAACATACAAGACCCTATGGGATGGGCTACCCTGTAATGTAACTACCAAAGTATAGGTCGAGTCCTTATTTGATACCCTGTATAAGTTAACATAAATACAATAGCTGATTCAACGAATTTAAGAAAAGTAATGAACGAACTAATGATGGACATGAGTTTTTGATTGTAAGCTAAAATATAGAACTATGATGAAATTATAGATTACTAGAAGTAAAGATAGGAGATGTTGAGTTACAAAATTATGAGGATAAGTAGACCTTGGGATTGAACCCACCAGAACAAGTAAGTTGACAGTTTTAGTGAGCTATAGGGAGGCCGGTGTTACTAGAATGAAATCAGAAGAATTAGAGAATAAACAAACTTAGAAGGAGTGGAATATCACCATGACAATAGAACAAGGGAATAAGATAATCAATAAGAGGACAACATTTGAGGATACATTTTACGAGTGAAGTAACAGGTTAATAAGAAAGGATCTCAAGTGTGACATGGGATTAGAGTATTCCCTACAAGATGAATCATGTCAAATCATGCAAATAGCTTCAGATGCTCAGTGAGGAGATATGAGTCTTAGGGAGGATGAATTGTATAATAGGTACTAGTAATGGATTATAGATTGGTTAAGAAAACATTAGTGTTTAGATTTTTCCTTGGGTGAGTTATAATGTAATGCAAAGTGAGTTGTATTGATAGTTTCCAGAGTACCGCCAATACGCCATAAATGGTTACTTAATACAAGACATAAGGTACGACCCAAGTTGCACTAAGAAATTGTCTGATAAGTCATGAGGATAGCGCGCAAATAAGTCCAACATTCGAGGACGAATGTTCCTAAGGGGGGATGGATGTTACATCCCGCAAATTCCATATGTTAAGTCACGTCATGAGTTAGTTCTCACATGTTGGGGAAGCTAATATAATCTAAACTTTTTAGTTGGTTACAACTATGTCTTGTATAAGTTAGAGTAGTTGGAGGTTAAATGGATCGAAAAAAGTAAGTTTCATCAGATTATACCCCATACTTTCGAGGTCAGCTTCAAGGTTAACAAGTGTCAAGTAAGTATCGTTAGACTTTAGGGCTAAACAAATCGATGAAATTAAGTTCGCCGAAACACGAGCAAAGGTAGGAAGAATTCTGGATAGGAGTTTGGCCAACTTGGTAGAGGTATATCTTCTAGTATAGAAGTACGTATAGGGTGCATAACATATCTACATAAATTTAATGCGTTGTCTTTCAAATTCAACAAATCGTCCTTTAATCGAAGCTCTGTACAAGATATTATGAAAGTTTTAAGAAAGCGTTGTACAGCAGACAACATATGTACGACCTGTCACTCCCACTATACTTTAGGGTGGTGAAGGCGCTGCTAAGCTTATATAAATAGAAGGCAATGTATTCCAGCCAAATGTTCACAACAAAATTGATCTCCTAAACCCAAACTCCCTCTAACAGCTCATCTATCATCTTAGAAGAGATCTATAAGATTCTGGGACAAATCTTCCTTCTGAAAGATTGTAGTGCTCGTAGAAGCGTAGTTCTCCCTTGTCATCATTGTACGAAGAATTCTTCAAGTTGAAGTAAGGTGTCCCAAGGTTGGATCTTGTAGATGAAGGTAACAATACACTTCTTCTTTATGAATATGAGTTAGTTTGATGATTTGATGTACTTAGTTTCTTCGAAGTGTAAGTTGAAAGGTGAAGGATGTTGTTCAATAAATTAGTTAAGTTGTGTAATATGTTGGGTTGTTTTTGTTGTATAAAAATTCTAGGGGGTTTGATGTATTTGTATTCATGTGTATTCATGGTGTTACAAGGATTAGAAGAGGGATAGGTAAAGTTAATGTCGTAGAATCACGTATAGGCACGATTTGGAAGATCATATATGTTGCTATTATTGTTTTGTGGGCTGGTTGATGGTTGTTCCAAGTTAAATTATGGATGGAAATTGGTAGTCTTGGTGTAGTTATTGTTTTTTTTAATGTTGAACTTGAGATAAGTCAAAGAAACAGGAGAAACGTTGTGTGATTCATTATAAGACGAGTGTGTGGCTTGATATACATGGAATGGTAGTATTTCCTTAGAATAACGAGAGTGTTATCATTATTATAGATTAAGGTGTTAATTAAGCATCTTGGGTGGTTTTGGCATGCGAGTCGACAAAGGTATGTAAGGCTTACCCTTTCTTGCATTTTGGCATGATCATACGAATAACAAAATGTATCAGAATTTCTTTTAAAATGATCTTATTCATGATAATTTAAGCTACCCTGTCTTCCCATTTTATTAGAGTGTATGACTCTTAGTTTTCCCTTGTCAGGAGTACTTTCTGCATTTTATAGTATCTGTCTTATATTGACATAGTATCGTTCCTTGTTGATTTCCTAAAAGCTAAAAATGGTACGTTTATCATTTCTTATTGATTCATATGGGAAAGTAAAATGATATATTATTCGCATAAGGATAATTGGAGGTGTAATGACTTTATGTCACTCCGACTGGCTCAAAGAGTATTCAATGTTCTTCGAATGGTTCTCATATATATGTATGTATTATACATCTATGTTTCCCATAGCCTATGGCGTTATATATGCAATCTATACAAGTATGGTACCACTGATCACTTGGTTATGGTATTTATGATACTGCCCACAGAGGCCTACAAGGTTATATACGCGATATACTATACATATGATATAGCCCACAGAGGCCTACGATGTTATATATGTGATATACTATACATATGATATGGCCAAAAGAGGCCTACGACGTTATATACATAATTATATTATAATTATGCATATCATGGTCCTCAGTGGCAATTCAGAGTTACAGGTTGTTTCTTCCTATCCTTATTTACATTTCTCTATCCATTTACATTTATTGCCTTACATATTTAGTACATTGTTTGTACTGACATCCCTTGCTTGGGCGTTGCGTTTTATGCCAGCAGGTTCATATAGATGAAGCGATGCGCACTTTCAATAGGATCTCAGCTCAGCGGTGGTGTCAAAGCTCTCCACTTGTTCCGGAGGTACTAGTCTGAGTCGGTATGGCATTATATATAAATTTATAGGTATAACGTGGCCTTGTCCCGAATTGTTGATACTCTATATTGTATTTAGAGGCTTGTAGACTGGAGTCTTGTGTTTATTTATTTTATATGGCCTTTCGGACTTTTAGATAGTATTTTTCACTTATGATGGCCTTGTCAACCTTAGTATGTATACATATAAGTTGTTGGATCCTTTCTGCTTGTAGGATGTTACATTATATCACTTATAACTATCGATTAGAGGCCTTGTCGGCCCAGATTTTGTCATGTCTTCTTCAGGTACTACGACTGGTATGCTCGGGCCATAGGGCACCGGGTGTTGGCCACACACATATACACACACACAGACACCAAAGTTGGGGTGTGACACTACGATACTTGAGAGGAACAAGTGACCTAGGACTATTGTATCTAAGAGGAAGAAATTTTGACTTGGTTGGATATGAAGACGTTGATTATGTGAGGTACCTGGTTGATCGAAGAAGCACCTCTCGTATGACATATTTTCTTGGTTTATTCTTAGTGCCCCTAGGTTACCAAAAAGTAGAACTTTGTAGTCTTATCAATTGTTGAGGCAGAATACGTGGCAGCTGCATTCTATTATGCCCAACTATTATGAACCAAACAACAACTAAAGGATTTTGGTATGAATATTGACTGCATTCCCATATTCTGTGATAATACTAGTTCTATTAACATTACAAAGAACCTTGTGCAACATAAGAGAACTAAACACATTGACATAAGACATCACTCTTTGAGATAATATCGAAAAAGGTCTTATCTTAATCAAGTTTTGTGCTACTGATAAATAGATAGAATATATTTTCACAAAAGCCCTATGGAGATATCACTTTCAAAGAAACAAGCTAGAATATAAGATGACAAAAAATTGCATAAGTATCTCCTCATGATTGGGTAGAATAGTTGTCTTAGTTCAAACTAGCTCCAAAAATGAATAAATGTTCTACTCAGTCTTGTACATTAAGTTTTATTTCCTATGCTCTCATAGTTTATTGATATGATAAAAGACTAACAAGTCTTCTATCACAATAATTGGTTGTGAACACGTGTCTAAAATCATTCACTACTAAGATACATTTCCTTTCCTTTGTGTTCTTTATATGTTCAGGCCATGAACCATGTTACCCAACCTATTCTCCCATACTAGGTCAACGCCTATGCTATAAAAAAACTTGTTCACTAAAACTTAGGTCTATATTTACAAGTAACCAGTCTTTTCAAAAGTTCTCTCTAAAATAATTTGCGTCGCTCTGAAAATTTGACCATTAAATTAGACTCTTCCCAAGAGAATCTTATATCTATCCTATTCACACCTCAATTCTCCTCTACTTAAACTAACCTAGCCCTTATTATTTCTTATCACATCAGAAACCTTTCTTCACTTCGATCCTTCTCCCAAAATTCCCAATCTTCTCTTGACAAGGTTTATTGGTCAAAAATCCACACATGCACCATCTACCAATGACACCACTGCTACACCTCTCATGACTCTCACTCGCCTGTCGATGGAAATGGCGATAGGATTACTGCAGAAATTGTTCTCTACCATGGATGCTTGTTGTCAGGTGGAAGTAACCCAACTAGCTAACATAGGTTCACATCATTAGCGGACCATATTGCCTCTTGCCGACCCCAGCATTGCAAATAATGTCCTAGAATCCCTAGGGAAGAAAGATAGACTAAGTCTTGGTGCTCATAAACAAACCAAGAAGGCTATTAAAGGAAATTAACTGCCATTATCTATGGAACCCAACTATCTAGAAATAGAGAGAAGTCAGGAAAAAAATGTTTGCTTACAATGGCGAAGTTGTTACATCTCGTGTTTTTGTGCATCATCATTATCGTAACATAGCCAACATAGGCCCAGAGATGTTAGGACCCATCTGAGAGGTTTACGAAAGTTTATAAAAGTATTGAGTAAGTTTCGGGAAGGTTTAAGACTAATCGGAATAATGAAAGTAACTTTCAACGAAAGATCGACAAAAGGTAGCCGTCCGGGGTGATCTACGGATTGGAAATCTGGTCTGCAAGCAGCAGATTGCACCGTAGATTAAGAAATTTTTTTTTAAGTTTTGGGCTGAATCTGCGACCCCATCTGCGAACCACAGACAAGATTTACGAACCATAGATCAAGCTGCAAATTAAGTCGGTAGGAGTTTTTTGTTTATTCTATAAATTGACCCTCCACACATTGGAACTATTTTCCACTTTGTTTTACAATCCTAATCTATTCAAATATTATCTCTAGGAGATTCTAAGTAATCCTGAGTGAAATCAAGGATAAATTATGCAAATCGATGTAGGGAATCTCGTAGTTATTGTGGAATCATTTTCCTTTGTGTTATAGCGACTTTGGAGGAAGCTTGGTGATAAAGTAAGCTTGGAGTTGAATTGTTTCTTGTGAGTCAAGATGAGTTTTATCTTCTCCGTCATATTCTTAAGACTATATAAGTGTAAAAGATAAAGTTGTTGAAGAATTCTTGAACAACAAGTGATTGTGGACCTTAAGGTTGAGTTATGTTGTTGTGGACTATTTTAGGTGATTTGTGGTTGCTATTTGAAGTTATGAAGTTGTTGGGATGATTTGTAGAAGTAGTAGTGAGATTGTTGGGATGTTATAAATAGAACTTAAGCTATGAATAAGATTACAAACTTATGCACGCAAGTTGTTCGACGAAATGCCTAAGGAAAACTTCTTAAAAGCTATAACTCTATTATTGATACAAATCATTCGTACGTTGTCGATAATCGCTCATAGGGTGTTCTAAGACTTGTGGAACCCAAGTAGCTTCAACGACAAGGTATGTAGGGCTTACTTTTCTCCCTGTTGGCATTATCATCTTAACAGAAATAACTACAAAATATTTGTAATAAGAACTCTAGTCCTAGTTGTTAAGAAGACACTTGTGGCTTATCCCGTTACTCGATTTTGAAATTATCAACCTTTCATTAAGAATATGTTTCACTCTCGATGCTATCATCTTCCTATGGGTAAAACAAGGTTCATTGATGCCTAATTAAAGAGCTAACGATAATGAGTTTCTTTTTCTATTGATCATATCATAATGAGAGGTAACATGTCATCCGCATAAGGATAATCGGAAGCGTAACAACCTTACGTTACCCCGAGCTTGTTGAGTATGCCACAGTTTCCAAATGGTCCTTATATATATATGCTATGTATCTATATTTCCCTCATATGCCTATGGCGTTATATACAGAGCTTATACAACTATAATACTGATGATATTGCCCATAGAGGCCTACGACGTTATATACGTGATATACTATATACAGAACGTTGCCCATAGAATCCTATGGCATTACATATGCGATTATATTATTTATATATATTTAGTTTGGTCTATTGGGACATTTATGAGTTTAAGGTGGTATATCTTGCTTCCCTTTCCTTATTGTAGCCTTACTTACATTTGATTATGTGGTATATATGCTGTATATTCTTTCGTACTGATGGCCCCATACTGAGGTGTTGTGTTTCATGCCCACGGGTGCAAGTAGACAGCCGGACACACCTCCATAGTAGGTTTTACAACTCAGAAGTTGGTCGTCGCTTTCCCCTTCTTCCGAAGTTGCTATCCAGAGAGTGTTAGGCTACACTGCTTATGTATATAGCTATTTTGTGTAATGTCGGGGCCCTGTCCCAACTTGATGTTGAATGATTGTACTCTTAGAGGCTTGCAGACTAGTGGTTACTGTATATTTATTTTGGTTGGACTAGTCGATCTTTTTGTTAGCTGTTGATACCCTTGTTAGTACCTTGTCAGCTCCGTCATGTATATATGTCTGTTGGTTAGCTATTTGACGCTACATGTTATCCTATTTTGACTCTATTTTCCCTCTCTGAGGCCTTGTCAACCTAGACGGTTATGCATACATGTTATGATACTCAGGTGGTACGCTCGGGCCATTCAGGCATTGGGTGCCAGCCACACACCCAAGGTTGGGTGTGACAAACATGGTATCAGAATAGGTATGTCATATAGAATCTACAAGCCAAGTCTAGTAGGTGTGTTGTGCACCACACTGATAAGTAGGAGGCTACGTGACATTTAGGATTGTTACCTATCACACCTGAATCTTGAGGGTGCAGTCGTCACCCGACACCCAAAGGCTCAAGTGTACCAACTGTAGAATCTGGAGTCTCTAAAATGCACTTAGGGCCGACAAGGTCTGCAAACAATCATAACACGAAGGTTGGCAAGGCTAGACAAGACGAATAGTATGTATAAATAACTGAGGCCGATAAGACCATATCAACAGTATCGACAACTGACAAGAAGGCTGGCAAGGCTAGACAAGATGAATATACATAGATACTAGTCTACAAGCCTCTAAGAGTACTATAATACAATATCTGGTCGGTACAGGGACCAACGTACCCAAACTGTCAAAACATATATACATAAGTACCTAGTGACTCCAACAGCAACTCCAGAGAAGTGGAGTGCAACTATCAACCATTGATAGCAAGTATCCTTCAAGGGAGCTACGTCTGCCTACGTACCTATACATATGGACATGAACACAACACCCCATAAGAAGGGACATCAGTACGAAAGATGTACTGAATATGTAAGGCAGATAGCATCAGTAAGCATGAAATGAAATACAAGAGATAAAGGTATATAAGTCAACTTGGAACTGGGAAAGAGCCACTAAGGACATACAACTGACTCAACCATGAATATATGCATGTACATAAAATTGGGCCACTCGATGGGGCCATATAATATCATATCAAATCCCTCTGTGGGGTGAGCTCATAATAAACTGCCCGACCATATAGGATGTGGTGGTATCTACCCAACTGATCAGTGGAGTGCACATATAGGTGCCTACCCGACCGACTATAGTACAGTGCAGTGTGGTAAAATAGATACATATATATAAGGGAAATGCAATATAGACTGCAAGACATACTCTGGATAGAGCCGGAGTGACCTATGGTCATTATCCTCTGACTATCGTTATTGTCGCTATGTTCATCAATACAGCTTTTATTAAGATTCAATAAAACAAGATATATATGAGTCGATAAACTTCCTCATTATAATGAAGAACGTATATACTTCTAGCCTTTAAAAGTAGAGTACTTTGGGACGAATATTCATTTACATTCATTCACATACAGATCATGCCAAAAGAAGGAAGTATTAAGCCTTACATACCTTTGTCGTTAACTTATCAACTCAACATATATCCTCCAAAGCCTTTTGATCTACAACAAGAATGATTGAATCTATAATTAATGCCATTAAAGGAATTAAAACAGCCATATAAGTTACTAGCCCATTTATAGAAAATTGGACAGCACTTCCCCTATAACCGTCACTTCCATCCAATCCAAAAAAACACCAAAAATAGCAAGGACAACATCAATAACAACATAGCCAAGTTACTGCATCAAGAACCAACTAAAACATGCCTTTCATAGGCAACACCTTTAGGAATACCCAATCTCCCACGTTAAACTCTAAGTCCCAATGCTTGTCATCTAAATAAGACTTTTGTCGGCTCTGAGCTGTTAACAACCGTTCCTAAATCAATTTTACCTTTTATATGACTTTCTATACCAAATCAGTTGTTAATAACTTCATTTCACCAACATCGAACCAGCCAATAGGAGACCTACACTTCTGCCCGTATATGGCTTCATATAGTGCCATCTGGCTACTGGAATGGTAGATATTATTATAGGCTAACTCAATGAGCGGTAGATAATCTTCCCAACTTATCTTGAAGTCTAAAACATAGGCTCGTAACATGTTCTCGAGTGTCTGAATAGTACGTTCGGCATGTTCGTCTATTTGCGGATGGAAAGGTGTGCTAAGACTAATTTGAGTGCCCAATCCTTTCTGAAAGAACCTCAGAAGTTAGTTGTTAATTGATCACCTCTGTCCGATATAATAGATACCGGAACTCCATAAAGTCACATTATTTTCTTGATATATAACCTGGCATAAACCTCAGATGAATAGGTAGTTTTGACGGGTAAGAAATGAGCTGACTTTGTAAGTATATCCATAATAACCCATATAGAATTGAATTTTTGACGAGCATTAGATAATCCGGTAATGAAGTCCATGTTGATCGTCTCCCATTTCCAGGTCGGAATCTCAATATTCTAAAGCAATCCTTCAGGTTTCTAGTGCTCAACCTTAACTTATTGACAATTTGGACACTGAGCAATGAATTCTGCAACGTTTTTCTTTATATCGCTCCACCAATATATTTGCTAAAGGTTGTGATACATCATGGTAGATCCAGGATGAATGGAATACCTGGACTTGTGAATTTCTGCCATAATTTTCCCTCGAAGCCCTCCTACAATAGGCACGCACAACCGACCCTTATATTAGAGGACTCTATCATCTGACAACTCAAAGAACTTCTCCCTCTCTGATTTTGACTAAAATTGGATCATTAAATTGTTGTGCTTTTACTTCTGCCACTAATGAGGACTCGGTGGCATTCTGAATTATAGCACCTCTATCTCATGTATCTAGCAATCGTACATTCAGAATAGCCAATCGATATAGATCTTTAGTGATTTCCATCTTGTCAACTCCTACATGTCTTAGGCTACCCATAGAGTTATGACTCAATGCGTTGGCTACCACATTTTCTTTGTTGGGATAGTACAAGATATCAAAATCATAGTCCTTCAGCAATTCAAGCCATCTCCGCTGCCTTAGATTCAATTCCTTCTGTCTGAAGATATATTGTAAACATTTGTGATGTGTATACAAGTCAACATGAAGCCCATATAAATAGTGGCGCCATATCTTCAGGGAAAATATAACAGCTGCTAGCTCCATATCATGAGTCAGGTAATTCCGCTCGTGCTTCCTCATCTGCCTCAAAGCACATGCGATAATCTTGCCATGCTTCATTAGAACATAGCCCAAACCCACTATAGAAGCATCATAATACACAGCATAACCCTATGAACCTTCAAGGAATGCTAAGACAGTTGTTGAGGTCAACCTACCCTTCAATTCCTAGAAACTTTTTTCACAAGCATCGGACCATTGGAACTTAGTTGCCTTATGAGTCAACTTTGTCAATGGAGCAGAAATGGAAGATAAATTCTCTATGAATCTCCGATAGTAACCAGCTAAGCCCAAGAAACTACGCACCTCGGTAGGTGTTGTGGGCCTTGGACACTTTTTAACTACTTCAATATTCTGATTATCAACTTTAATGCCTTCATCCAATACTATATGCCCAAGAAAGGCCACCGAGTTCAACCAAAACTCACATTTAGAGAACTTAGCATACAACTTATGATCCTGAAGTGTTTGTAGCACCACTCACAAATGATCTACGTGCTCTGCTTCTAATCGAGAATATACCATAATATCATCAATAAACACAATCACAAAGATGTGCGAAAATGGCTTGAACACCTGATTCATCAGGTCCATAAAAGTTGTTGATATGTTAGTAAGACCAAAAGATATAACAAGATAACTCATAATGACTGTATCTAGTCCTGAAAGCAATCTTCGGAATATCTTTCTCCTTAACTCTTAGTTGATGGTATGCGGATTTAAGATCGATTTTTGAGAAATATTTGGCACCCTACAATTGATCAAACAAGTTATTGATCCTGGGATACGGATATTTGTTCTTTATAGTGACCTTGTTCAACTAACGGTAGTCAATACACATTCCCAGCATACCATATTTCTTACGAACAAACAATACATGTTCACCCCATGATAAAGTACTAGGCCTAATAAAGCCCTTTTCTAACAAATCCTTCAGTTGTGCCTTCAGTTCTTTCAACTCGGCAGGGGCCATTCGGTATGGAGGAATAGATATAGGTTGGGTGTTAGGAAGCACATCAATAGCAAAATCAATTTACCTTTCGGCAGGAGTGCCAGGAAGTTCATCAGAAAATATATTGGGAAATTCATTAACAATGGGAGCAGACTGAAGAGTTGGAGGTTCCGCCTCCGCATCATATACTCGAACCAGATGATAGATATACCCTTTTGAAATAATCTTTTGAGCCCTAAGGTAGGAAATAAAACTATCTTTAGTTGCTACAACATTAGCCTTCCATTAAATAATGGGTTCCCTTAGAAAATTAAAATGAACAACTTTCATCCAACAATTCACATTAGCGTCATAAGAAGCCAACCATTCCATACCTATGATAACATCAAATTCCACCATTTCTAGTTCATTTAAATAAGCTAAAGTGTGACAATCATAAATCATCACATTACAACCTCGATATACTTGCCTAACAATCATGGACACACCTACAGGTGTAGACACCTCAAATGACTTAGGCAGCAATTCACGTTCTTTGACACACTTACCAACAAACAAAAAAGTAATATATGACAAAGTCGTACCTAGATCTATCAAAGCGTACACATCAAAGGATAATATCGATAATATACCTATAACACATTCGGTAATGACTCTAGGTCATGTCGACCTGACAATGTATAAATATGCGGTTCTAATGACCACCTGAGCTAGACACTCTACCTCTTCATATTCCTCTACCAGCCGATATATGCATACCTTTCCCAAGAGGGCATACTGATGAAGAGGAAAATGATACAGACCCTGTCGGTTGTACCATACTGCCCCATCCTCTCGACGGATAAAATCTCATAATATGACATGGCTGCCCATACGAATAACATACGTCTGAACCCTGACGACACTGCCCGGTGAGAGATCTACCTCATTGATCATAATAGGGCAATAAAGGCCTCATTTGGCTAGACTCGCCTCTATACTCCAGGCTTGATATACGCAAACTCTGACCTTGACCAAAATAAGTGGTCTGATTACGACACTATCCCTAAAATTGTGGTGGTGCACTAATTGCTGCATAAGATGGGCATCTAGAGAACTATGGCATGAACCCACCTCTAAAGTCACTTGTATCACCTAGGTACTGGGCCCTCTTATGTTGACCCCTATCTTGCTATTTGTTGACCCGCTACTACCTCTTATGATCCTCCAGATTATATGTATAGGCCTAAATGCGAGCAATATCCATATTCGGATTCAGAGAAGTCATAGTACACTTATTGACCAAGTGTGGTCCCAAACTGCCCACAAATTGATATACTCGGTCACTGATCTCTGCCATACTGTAGGAAAATATTTATCCAAGGAACTAAACATGTTATACTCTCTAACGCTTATGTTGCCCTGCTCCAAACGTAGAAACCTATCCTGCCTAGCCCAACGAATCTCAATACGCATGTACTGCTGCAAAAATGCCTAAAAAAACTCCCTTTATCCTGCTGATAGGGCACGAGGCCCCTTAGACTGCTCACAAATCTCATACCATATGGCAGCAACATCCTGCAACCTATATGAGACAAAGTCCACTGTCTCCATATTGGTAGTATGCATAACTCACAAGGTCTGTTGCATCCAATCCAGAAAATTATACAGGTCTGCATTAGGAACATTCCCTGTGAATACTAGAGGGTCCAGGTTGATGAAATCCTAAACTCTCGCACTAACAGCTCTATCAGCAATATTGGGGGTATGATGTGGGCCTGAGAGGCCAGTAGTCAAGTCAATAGTTGTACAACACTCTGCATGTCTAGATCCTGGTAAAGAGGAACTGGAGCTACATCAACTCATTTATTCCCTTTGGAGGTACATCATATCCTCTATTCCCCGAGATACATCCTTATCTTAATGCTCTTGTCTCCCTAGGTTAGCGGGTTATATCGGACTAGCACCATCTCCTTCCTCTTCATCTAACCTCCATAGAGCCTTTTATTGTCTAGTAGTAGTAGGCATCGCTGAGAATGTAAACAAAATGAAGGTTAGAAGTAAACACTTACGACTCAGCTCTATGGCACAATCTAGATAAAAAAGAAAGGTAACCATCCTAAATGTCATGTCTCCTTATGTTTATAAGTGTGGTGCACAACACACCCATAAATAAAACTCTACTAGACACGGCATGCAGACTCCCTAGGACATACCTTCTCTAATACCAAGTTGTCATACCCCAACCTTGGGGGTGTGGACGTCACCCGGCACCCGAAGGCCCGAGCGTACCAACCGTAGAACCTGCAATCTCTAACATGCACTTGGGGCTGACAAAGCCTCCAAAACATCATAACATGATAAGAAATACAACCTATGAGCAGAAGAGTCCCAATAACAGAATATATACATAACTGAGGCTGACAAGACCATATCAAGAGTATCAACAACAAACAAGAAGGTACGCAAGGCTAGATAAGACGAATATAAACAGATACTAGTCTATAAGCCTCTAAGAGTACTATACTACAACAGTTGGTCGGGACAGGTCCCACCGTACCCAAAATGTCCAAACATATATACATAAATACCTAGTGACTCCAACAGTAACTCTAGAGAATTGGAGTGCGACTATCAACCCTGACAGTAAGTACCCTACTGGGGAAGTACGTCTGCCTGCCTACCTGTACCTGTGGACATGAACACAACGCCCCAGAATAAGGGGATATCAGTAGAAAAGATGTACTGAATATGTAAGTCAGATAGTATCAGTAAGCATGAAATGAAATACAAGATATAAAGGTACATAAGTCAACCTGGAACTCAGAAAGAGCCATTGAGGACATAAAACTGACTCAACCATGAATTATATATATACTTAAAATCGGGCCACACGATGGGTCCAGATAATATCATATCAAATCCCTCTATGGGGTGAGCTCATAATAAAATGCCCGGCTATATAGAATGTGGTGGTATCTGCCCAACTGATTATTGGAGTGCACATGTAGGTGCTTACCCAGCCGACTATTGTACGACTCGATGTGGTAAAATAGACAGATATATATAAGGGCAATACAATATAGACTGCAAGAGATACTCTGGAGAAAGCCAGAGTGACATATGATCATTATACTCTGACTATTGTTATTGTCGCTACGTTCATCAATACAACTTTCATTAAGATTCAATAAAATAAGATATATATGAGTCGATAAACTTCCTCATTAGAACGAAGAACATAGATACTTCTATCCTTAAAAAGTAGAGTACTTTGGGATGAATATTCATTTACATTCATTCGCATACAGATCATGCCAAAAGTAGGAAGAGTTAAATCTTACATACCTTTGTCGTTAAGTTATCAACTCAACATTTATCCTCCGAAGCCTTTTGATCTACAAAAAATGATTGAATCTATAATAATGCCACTAAAGGGCTTAAAACAAGCTTTTAAGCTACTAGCCCATTTATAGAAAATTGAGCAGCACTTCCCCTATAATCGCCACTTCCATCCAATCTAAAACAACATCAACAACAACATAGCCAAGTTATTGCATAAAACACATACCAAAATAGAGCCTAAAACCTTTTATTAGCGTGAGAAGGTGGTAAAAGTAAAACGGTTGGGGATAGATAGTCTTTCCTTTCCGTGGTTCTCTTAGTCTAAGCAAAGAGATGAGACCCCCCTTTCAAAAAAGTCCACATGCACAACACCTTAATCTTCACTATCAATCTCAAGTTTCATATGTTTCTTTCATCAATTCACTTGATAAACATATAGACATGCATAACAACAACAACCATATTATAATCAAGTTATTTTCCACAATTTCCAGCCATAACAACTTACATATATAGCCTTAAAATAGTCCAACAAAAATATAACATAACTTCCCCTTTCAAGTGCTATTGTAATCATTCACTAAAACACCACAACCAACATGTAATTAACTTTAAAAACAATCAAAAAGATATTAAACATACCTTAGGAAGAATATACAATTCGAACCCTAAGTTTAACTTAGCTCACCATCATCCTTATTCACATTACAACACCATAGAGGGGTTATTCTTCACCTTTGGCTAACTTTGATATTGGGTCTAAGTTAAATCACATTGGATTTACCTTGAAGCCTTAAGAATCTGTTAGAAGGGTTTGTGAGGAGTGTGGGGACGAAATTTGGTTGAAAATGATGATAAATGAGTCCCGAAATCGTTTTATAAAAAGTAAGGTCGGCCACCACCATAGTGGGTCCCAAATAGGGGTTGCCTGCGCAGTTTTGCAAAAATGTGAATATCTCTCTACTACTACATTGTATCGATAAATGGCTTAATGCGTTGGAAACTAGACTCGTAGAACTTAAATTTGGTGGGTGGATCACCCCATAACTCCAAGTACATTAGAAGAAAATCTAAGAAACATTGGACCCAATTTTGAGCAAAAACATGAACGCAACTTGCAATAACCTTTGCCGAATTTCGTTTTACAACCTGCTTGAGTTCAAAACATAAAATACGAATATTATATGATTCAAATAACTTAAAACATGACCTAGTTAATATCTAAATCACTCCTAGTTTTACATCAAATGTACGGGCTTAACATCTTTGATTTGTTTTACGCCGAAACCCTTTGTACATACTTAACACTTGCTTATGACCTTTCTTAACCCTAGAAAGAGTTTCATACCTTCTCTGGGCTCACATTATTTTAATTACGGCATGAACGACGCAAAAAAAATTGAGGTATTACATTACCTTTCTTCTTGATCTAGATCCTGCAATAGAGTTGAGTCCTAAGTGTTTAAACTTTTAATCTATATCTTGTTCATGCTTTCAGCTATGTCTATGAATAGACAATAGGTGGCTATTCAAAGGTTGGATGTTGAGGCAGAAGAGGGTGCCAGTTAGGTACCACCCACTAATTAGATACCGCAGGAACATTAGGATGAGGCTATATCTCGGGCTTCTAGGACTCCACCCCCCACCGCATCCAGAGGTGCCTAGGGGAGTTGCGTACCTCAAGTTTCTCCCCAGGTTGCTCCTAATCAGGATATCGATATGTGGAGTGTTGTATAGCTATTGACTCAACTAGTGGCCTCTCAGGCCTAGTATCACCTCTGGTCTTTCTAATAGAGCAGTTAGCGCGAGAGTTCAGGGTTTCATCAACCTGGACCCTCTGATATTCACAAGGATAGATCCAAATATAGATCTGCAGTGTTTTCTGGACTAGATTCAGTGAACTTTATGTGTTATGCATGCCACCGATGCTGAGTCAATAGAGCTTACTTCTTATAGATTGCGGAATGTCGTTGTGACTTGGCATGAGACCTAAGAGTAGTCTAGGGGACCTCGTGCCCCACCAATAGGATGGAGAGAGTTTTATAAGGCATACATGTAGCAGTATTTGTCGGTTGAGCTTCATAGGGTTAGGCAAGACTGGTTTTTACTTTTGGAGAAGGGTAATATAAGTGTTTGGGAGTATAGTTTGCAGTCTAACTCATTGGCCAGGTATGCTCCAATGATAATGGCAGAGATGAGTGATTGGGTACATTGATTCATAAAAGGTTGGGGCCACACTTAGTTAATGAGTGCACTATAGCTTCTTTGAATCCAAATATAGATATTGCTCGCATCTAGGCTTATGCATAGAATTTGGAGGACTGTAAGAGGCAGTAATGGGTGAATCGAGAGCATGATAGGGGATAATATAAGAAGGCCTGATCGGCTGGTGATACAGGAGAGTTTAGGCGTGGATCCAAGCCACAATTTTGTAGGCACCCATCCTATTCGGCAGCTAGTACACTGTCACATATTCATAGACAGTGTTATGATCAAACTACTTATTCTGGCTAGGGTTAGAGTTCCTAGGAATTAGGTCCGTAGTATAAAATAAATTCAAGTCATTATAAGGTTGTATTTGCCTTAATGTGATCAGTGTGGTAAGGCTCATCTGGGGCAGTGCTGTCGGGGGTCAGATGTATGCTATGCTTGTGATTATCTAAGACATATTGCTAGAGAGTGCCCACTGAGGTGCAAAATGGTATGGTGCATCCAATAGGATTGATAGTTGCTTCTACTTCATCTATACGCCCTTCTGGGCGAGGTATGCCAACATTAGCAAGTAGAGGCAGAGGCAGAGGTAGAGCGTCTAGCTCAGGCGGTCACCATAACCGCAACTATGCATTGTTTTGTCGGAAGGATTTGGAGTCGTCTCCTAATGTGGTTATAGGTATATTATTCGTCCTTTCTCTTGATGTGTACGCGTTGATGGATCCAAGCTCTAGTGTTTCATATATTACTCTCTTTATTGTTGGTAAGTGTGGTAGGGAACCTAAATTATTACATAAGTCATTCAAGGTGTTTATGCCAGTCGGTGAATCTGTGATAGTTAGGAAGGTATATCGGGGTTGTGATGTAATAATCTATAATTTTCATACACCAAATGAATTAAAGATGGTTGATTTTGATGTTATTATGGGTATGGTGGCTGGCTTATTTTTATGCTAACGTGGATTGCTGGATGAAGGTTGTTCGTTTTAATTTTCCAGGAAAGCCCGTTATTGAATGGAAGGGTAATGCTATAGCACCTAAAGGGAGTTTTATGCTAACCTTAAGGCTCGAAATATGATTTCAAATGGATATATTTATCATTTTGTGTGAGTACAGGATGCAAAGGCAAAGCCTCCAACCCTTCAATTGGTCCCTATTGTTAATGAATTCCCTGACGCATTTTCTGCTGAACTTCCTAGCATTCCTCCCGAAAGGGAAATTAATTTCGCTATCGATGTGCTTCCTAATACCCAGCCTATATTTATTCCTCCGTATAAGATGGCCCCTGTTGAGTTAAAATAATTGAAAGCATAGTTGAAGGATTTGTTGGAAAAGGCCTTTATTAGTCCTAGTACTTTGCCTTGGGCCGCACATGTATTGTTAGTTCATAAGAAAGATGGCATGCTGAGGATGTGTATTGATTACCATCACCTAAATATGGTCACTATCAAGAATAAATATCCACTCCCCAGGATCGACAACTTGTTTGATCAGTTGCAAGGCGCTAAATATTTTTCAATGATCGATCTTAGATTTGGGTACCATCAGTTGAGGGTTTAGGATAAATATATTTCGAAGACCTCTTTCAGGACCAGATATGTCCACTATGAGCTTATCATTATATCCTTCGGTCTTACTAATGCACTAGCGGCTTTTATGGATTTGATGAATCGAGTTTTCAAGTTGTTCCTTAATATCTTTGTGATTGTCTTTATTGATGATATTCTGGTGTATTCTCGATCAGAAGCTGAGCACGTGGACCATCTACAAGCGGTATTGCCGAAGCTTCAAGATCATAAGCTATATGCTAAATTTTCCAAATGTGAGTTCTGGCTGAATTTGGTGGCTTTCCTTGGGCATATAGTATCTGAAGAGGGTATTAAAGTTGATAGTCAGAAGATCGAGGCAGTTATGAATTGGCTGAGGCCCACAATCATTTTCCTTTGTGTTATAGCCACTTTGGAGGAAGCTTGGTGATAAAGTTAGCTTGGAGTTGAAATGTTTCTTATGGTCCAAGATGCATTTTATGTTCTCCATCATATTCGTAAGACAATATAAGTGTAAAATATAGAATTGTTGAACAATTCTTGAAGAACAAGTGATTGTGGACCTTAAGGTTGAGTTTTGTTGTTGTGAACTATTTTAGGTGATTTGAGGTTCCTATTTGAGTAGTAGTGGATTGTTGAGATGTTATGAATAGAACTTAACCTACGAATAAGATTACAAACTTATGCACTCAAGTTGTTTGACAAAATGCTTAAGTGAATCTTCTTAAAAGCTATAACTCTATTATGATATTGATGATATTGTCCCCAGAGGCCTACGACGTTATATATATGATATACTATATACAAAACATTTCCCACATAGACCTATGGCATTATATACACAGTTATATCATTTATATATATGTATTTTGGTGTATTAGGACATCTATGAGTTTCAGGTGGTATCATTTGCTTCCCTTTCCTTATTGTTGCCTTACTTACATTTGATTATGCACTACATATTCAGTACATTCGTTCGTACTAACGTCCCCATGATGGGGATTTGTGTTGTATGCCCGCAGGTGCAGGTAGACAGTCGAACGCACCTTCATAACAGGTTGTACAGCTCAACAGTTGGTCGTCACACTCTCTTCTTCCATAGTTGCTATCTAGAGAGTGGTAGGCTACACTTCTTATCTATATATCTATTTTGGGGTACGTCGGGGCCATGTCCCGACTTGATGTTGTATGATAGTAATATTAGAGCCTTGCAAATTGGTCATTAGTGTTTATTTGTTTTTGTTGGCCTTGTCGGTCTTTCTGTTAGCTGTTGATACCCTTGTTAGGGCCTTGTCGACCTCATCATGTATATATGTTTGTTGGTTGGTTGTTTTACGCTACAGGTTATCCTATTTTTACTTTATTGACCCTCTTTGAGGCCTTGTCAGCCCAGATGGTTATGTATACAGGTTATGATATTCAAATGGTACATTCGGGTCGTTCAGGAATCGGGTGTCGGCCACACACCCCAAAGTTTGGATGTGACAGGAGTAGATTGGCAGATAGGTCTAAGATAGAGTGCACGAGACATATGATACAAAGATGAAAAATGGTGTTCAGTGGAGAGCCCAAACTCGCTTTAGCCTTCCTCATAATCTCTAGCAAAGTGTCTTGACTCATCACCTTGTCATTACTCATAATTCCCTACTGTGTCCAAAATCATGGCCTACAAGTCTTATTTTTCTTCATTAAGTGGCTTGTTCTGTATTTTGTGATGCTTTGGGTAGATTTGTATTCAACATATCAATCAATAAAAGTATTTTATTTTTCATCCTTTGTCTTTTGTTGTGTCTTGAATGATTTGTTATATGGTATTGTGTATGTTATAGTCCCAGTGGCCATAGATTTAATATTATTACATTCACATAGGGCTTTTCCGCACTACAGTCACTTTTTAATGATGCTAAAAGGGGGAAGAAACAGTGTAATATTTATAACCCATGTATGCTAACCTTGTTCATCCTAGTTGTGTTCTGTCCAATCATTTTGACTTTGAGATGTTTTGCATGGGGTTATATACTGGCATCACAGGAATGGGTTTATCATCATCAAAAAAAGGGAATTTGTTAGTATTAGCAAGAATGACATGTGGTAGTTCTGATGATTGACAAAGATAATGCACGAGGTGAATGAACCAGGTCAATGCACTTGTTCTATTAGATACCAAATGTGGTACAGAGCTGAATAAATCAAAATCAGGGCATAAGTTGAATAAACCAGGTCGGAAAACATGTTTCTTTTCAGACACAGCAGCGAGACAAATGTGATAGAACATATGCAAGGAACACAACCAACAACATATTCCAAACAAATCCTTGCAGCGACTAGGATTTATGTTAATTTTATGGAAAAGACTTGGCGTACAAGGCGGCAGGATTCTGTGCTATAATTATTAGGATTTTTCACCATACTTATCAAGTTATTTCACAGTCCTATAAGTAATTTAAATATATAAGTATGTGTAAGAATCTCAATCAACCTCAAACCCTATTCTACCTTGATGGGTCGTATCAAGCCGGGTTTATGACAGTCGCTATTGATGAAGACAATTGTTATATATACCAAGTCGCATCATTAAAAATGTTATGCACTCACATAGAGAGAATTTAGAATATTGAGCGATCATCGATATCATTAAGAGTGTTCTGATTCCAGAGTTGCAACCCTAATACTATGAGGATGATTGAAGAAGTTATTCTACTGAATAATATTTTCTAGAATCTTGTAAGAGGATGTTTATCGAGTTATACCTTATTAGTTATACTAGAAACAATTTTAATAGGTATAAACGTTGTCAAATTCAACTTCAAGTTAGAGTTTGACTTGAAGGTTCCTTACTTGACTAGGTAGATTAGTGAGATAGGAATCAGAGTGTAGTTCCTAAGTTACAGAGTTTGTAACTTGAATTTGCAGAGCCTCACCATTGTAGTGGAGTTGGGGATAAATCCTACAGAGGTGCAGGTCATGATTTTTACTGCCCTTGTGAGTTGGGTGGTTTACACATAAAAGTGTTGTGTCATTTACTTTACTATTCTTATTATTCGTCAATTGCTATGCATAGAATAGGTAGGGCAAAGTGTTTCATCCTATAGGCATAACTATCGCATAGGATAGAATCCTATGTGTGCAGAATATCATCTTTTGATATTGTTGAGGTAAACTGGAAGAGTAGAAAATCTTAGAAGGATGTCGGGTTGCTAGTTAAGGAATCAGTCCTTTTGCTTGATGAATCGTACTCTATATTTCTCTTAGCTTTACATTACTTTTACTGTCGTTATTGTAGATTAAGATGTTGAATTGAGCTAGGTTTGTTGCGTCATTGAATGAAGGAACGAAAGGTATGTAATAACTATCCTTATTCCTTTCTTTTGCATGAATCCGAGCATACGATGATTTCCAAACAAAGTACCTAAATGAAATGTTCTAGTTAATTCTATTGTTTGTCCCTTGTTGGGAGTACTTTCCTTCTTGTAGAGTTACTTCTTATTATGTGATGTCCCGTTGATTGATATTCTAAGGTTTCTATTGAATCTTTTTTCATTAAAAAGTAAGCAGTTGTTCCAAGGGGAAAGAGTAAGTCATATTCACACTCGAGTCTAGAGTATTATCTATATATACTGATATACAATACAAACAACATCGAGCTTTAAATGGTGGGCGATGGCCCTTATGTGGCATATGTACATATATAATATGATAACCAACACCAATTATAGCTTAGTGGTGTTTATATAGGTATAACATCGACCAATTAGTGTTGGTTATCATATTATATATGTAGATATGCCACATAAGGGCCATTGCCCACCATTTATAGCTCGATGTTTTCTGTATTATATATCAGTATATATAGATAATACTCTAGACTCGAGTGTGCGTATGACTTACTCTTTCCCCTTGGAACAACTGTTTACTTTTGAATAAAAAAAGGTTCAATAGAAACCTTGGAATATCAATCAACGGGACATCACATAATAAGAAGTAACTCTACAAGAAGGAATGTATTCCCGACAAGGGACAAACAATAGCACTAACTGGAACATTTCATTCAGGTACTTTGTTTGGAAATCATCGTATGCTCGGATTCATGCAAAAAAGGAATAAAGATATATATAGTATATGTATGGTAGGCATATTGTGGCCATTCATAATTCTATATGGTTCGCCCTAAGAGAGTTCAGGTTACAGGTTGTTTCTCATACCTCATATAATGTTACTATATTTTATCTAATGTTCATGCTTTACATATCAGTACATTTCATTCCTACTGATGCCCTTTTACCTGGGGGCACTGCATTTCATGTTGCAAGTCCAAGTAAAGATCCAGATAGACCTCTCCAATAGGTGCTTGCTTGTTCAATAATTGGTTGTTAAGCTTCGCTTCTTTCAGAGCTATCGAGTCAGACATTTTATTATGTTATATATGTATATACAGTGCATAGGTAGGCTGGAGCCCTATCCCGACCATATGAAAGACGTTTTCATCTTAGGGGCTTTTAGACTTGAATTGTATGTTTAGTATGTCTTGTATGGCCTTAACGGGCCTGTTGTTGGTCTGTTGATTCATATTGTGGCTTTGTCAGTCTTGTATATATATGTTTTAGATTATCTATACTTTCAGGTCATTTATCTAGATTGTATGTACTCTATTACATTATGGTCTTGTTGGACTTTTAAATGTTGTTGTCATTCTATTTACAAACTGTGATAAGTCGTGGCCTGGACGGCCCATATATAGTGTACATCCAGGTTATATGATTTCAGGTTGGTACACTCGGTTAAGTAAGGGACCGAGTGCCGACCACACCTCCCTAAGTTGGGGTGTTGTCACGACCCCTTTTTAGGAATCGTGGTAGCACCTACATAATCCCATCGGTAGGCGAACCACTTCCACTTATTCACAAGACATGATATAAATAAAAGCGGAAGATAGCAAATAATACATAAGTTGTCTCATAATATAAATGCAGAAGAAGGAATAAGTCCGATACACCAAAACATCCCCAAGTGATCTAGTCTGTGGATACAAGAGCACTAATATATCCGATACAAGTCTAAATAGGCACCCAGGCCAAAACCAACATAAATAGTCTAAGAAAGTATGACATGTCTCTCAAATGCAACAAACTACTGAAATAGAGATAAATCTCAAGGGTATGCTGGAGATAGCATCCTCACCCTGAATGTTGGAGATCCACTACTCGAACTCGGCTACGTGGTGTTGTGGAGGTGGAAGGTACTGAATCCACATCCAAAACGAATGCAATAAGTGTAGCATGAGTACAAAGTACCCTCGTATACATCATAGGCCAATAACGACGGAAGATACATAATCAAAGATAAATATCACGTTGACACCAAGTGATCCAATACTAACAATTTAATAATCCAAGTAAATCACATAGTCAAATGTTGTTCATAGAGTTCAACAATATTTCAGGTCTCAAGTAGAATGTATAATCCTTCAAATTCCATAATCCAGTCAAGTTATCAACAACCACTTCAAATTCAAGTTCAATCACAGTTTATCCATAAAAGGGCATAACTATGTATGATATAAATGCAATGCATATGTAAGGTACCTTTCTCAACTTGTTATACAATACGTCAAGGTTTTATTATGATCCATACATCTATGAGGGACCCGCCAAGTCCATAAACTGCTCCTAGCCATCCGAAATTTCGCACACGAATCTGACTGGAGCCCAAGACTTATTGTCGTGCCTTATCATATTGCAGGCGTGAAACTCTTCTCCCTGCATATCAATATCATCTCAATGTGACATAATCTCATAGTATTCTTACATTTCTGGACTCTTGGACCCACAGCATATCCATACCACTCTCATACCAACATCATAGAATCATGAGTGTATGTATGCAAATGATAATACAAGGAAAGATATCAGGATATATCGAGATGCAATCAAGTATAGAGATGACATGTCACATGTTTTCACAATTCAACAACACATTTATATAATCCAAGTCAGAATCAAGATATCATATCGAAAGCATGTGTGATGAGTAAAAAAATAATAGAAAATATGGCAACAAGCCCACATATGGCGACAAGCTGAAATAAGCAGTAGTTGGAATCAACACAAGCCTGATTCCTCAAATAACCCATAACGCAGTTCAACATTGGTACCCACTCAAACGTTCATCACAACCGGCTAAATGGAACCCCCAAACATGACAATACCCCATAATATTTATAACTAATTACGCACTTCTATCAAAGTCTAAAAAAACTAAACCGTAGCCTACCTTTGGGCCTAACATGAGTGCTACACGATCAAGCCTCGATGATAGCCTTGCCCTTCCTTTGCGCCTCGTGATAATTAAAGTCTAATCATGCATATTATATCGTTAATATAAGGCTAACACAACATAAAGCATGACTTTTAATACCCATCCCTGGACCAAGCTACCAAGACTCAAACTTTAATACTTAATTAAAAACGCATATTAAGTAGTCACATTTATGTAAATCAGCCCGCGGACTTAAATTCTCAACCAAACCCAAGAAGAAATTTACCAAGAGTGCCAACAATGGCACGTCGTACTACACTTGGGTGCCTAATATGGCATGGAAAATGGAATGGCGTTAGAGTTGTCACGTGAAAGGCTAAAGAACATGTTTTATTCGGCCTTCTTGTTTGGTCTTTGCCGAGACCATGCTTTTCTTTTAGCTTATCTTTTACTTACTAGCTTAGATATTAGCATAGGACATAGTATGCCATGTAATAACTACCTTAGGACACCATTAATAATCCATGTAAAGGGTGACAAGGCCGAGAGCCTTCCAATAAGGTGACTAGACCAAAAGTCTTCCAAAGGGATGACTGGGCCGTGAGTTGGAGTTTGTTCATATAGAAAAGTTGAGTTTTACTCAAAAGTTAAGGTATTCAACTTGTGTGTTGTATACATTAGTTTGTCCTTGTTTGGGCCTTTGGTTCTTGTGTGAGCCAAACCCCTTAGTGTAAGTTGAAGCTAGGACTGTGTGACCTAGTTAAACCCAAGCTAAGGTTTTCCTTCGGTGTAACTCTTGGTTAGTATTATGTGACCTAATCAAAACCCAAGCTTGAGGAACCCCCTTGGTGGTAAGAGAACGTTGGAACAGTGTGATCCAACCTAGCCTAAGCCTAGGGTCTATCTAAATGTTTTCGACCAACCTTACTTGGCTTGTTCACGGGCTTGTACTTAACAACCTCGGGCTTAACCTTGTTGAATTGGTCACCATCTCATCTTGGTGTTGGCTCAGACATTAAAACCCCCATGTCATTATCCAAGCCATATCTACCATGTCTATTGCTTGTATCGACTATCCAAACACTTGGTTTGTACTAGGGTTTGCACCTAGCATCCCGTGTTCATCCCTCGCCCAAACCATCTCATTATTTTCACTTACCTTACAAATATCCATAATAAAGGCCAAGTCCCGAAACCACCCATAACTCCCCGTCCAAACCTGACAACCACAAACAATCCACAAAACAACACCTTCTACGACCTCACTATTTCAGCTTGTTTCGGCCATCTTTCCACCACCCAACCACCAGTCGCAACCACCACAACAACCCTCTGGGTGTCCACGATAACCCCATAAATGCCCTGACCCATCTCCACTTGAATCCACCCGAAACAGCATCCAAATACCCACTTCCCGATAATAGCTAAAATCGAGAACTGGCACTTTGTGTCTTGTTTTCGTGTCAACTTGTTCCCTTTTGAACTCAGCCCTACTTACCCCCACCCTTCCGTACATACATCATATTTGTATCAGAGCATGACTTTCCCGTCCTACGCCTTGACGTGATAGCCAACACAAAAATGTCACTTAGAAATAAAGAAGAACTTCAGAAATTCGTTAGTGAAATTTTTATGAAACATGCGCCCATCATGAGAAAAGAATGTGATCTCCCAAACTTTTATGGAGATAGGGACCCAAAAGTTTTCATTGAATGGTTAAAGACCATTGAAGGGTTTTTCAAGTACCGGCAATATGACGATCATGAGTGCTTCAAAGTTGTCAAATCGAGGCTCAAATCATTTGCTTCTGATTGGTACGAAAATCTAAGAACCAATCGAAAAAGAAGTGGCAAATCCAAGATTGACAGTGGGAAGAAATTTAAAAAGCATATGATAAGGAAATTTTTGCCAAGGGAGCATGAACAAAGTCTATACTTCCGACTCCCCACTCGTCGTCAAGAAAAGGTTGAAGTTGCGTCATGTCGCACCTTTGGAGGCGTGGTTGAGAAACCACAAAGAAGAAGTGCCCCAAAGCCTTACGTAAGGCCCACCAATGTTAAGAAAATTGGCAGTATCTTTTTTACTAACCCTTTGTATTGTCACGAAGTTGAAGAGAAAGATCAAAAGGTAGAAGAGGGTACTACCTCTTTTACTAATCCATTATATGACCAAGGAGTTGTAGAAGGAGACACGGATAAGATATAGGTCACCACGGGGATAGACAAAAGGAGAAAAAGGTGTTTCCAATGTCAAAGATTGGACACTTTGGCAAATAATGTCCTAACCCCCATTTAGTGACAAATGAAGATGGTGCGAAGTCCTTTGAGGAATCCAAGGTCAAGGAAGGTTCCGAGATTCCCTTTACTTGATGCACAAAAGATAGAGAATGAATACACAACTAGGCCGTGAGTTGGAGTTTGTTGATATATAAAAGTTGAGTTTTACTCAAAAGCTAAGGTATTCAACTTTTGTGTTGTATACATTAGTTGGTCCTTGTGTGGGCCTTTGGTTCTTGTGTGAACCAAACCCCTTAGTGTAAGTTGAAGTTAGGACTGTTTGACCTAGTTAAACCCAAGATAAGATTTCCCTTCGGTGTAAGTCTTGGTTAGGACTGTATGACCTAATCAAAACCCAAGCTTAAGGAACCCCCTTGGTGGTAAGCGAACATTGGAACTGCATGATCCAACCTGACCTAAGCCTAGGGTCTATATAAAGGTTTCCGACCAACCTTAGTTGTCTTGTTCATGGGCTTCTACTTAGCAACCCCGGTGATGTAAGTAAGGAGGGGTGATGTTGGGTAAGTGGCTCGGTTGTGGAGGATATTCGGGTTGACCCGAAAATAGATGACAAAATGGGGTTCTCGGATTGACGGGACAGTGGTGTATTTGATGGCTATTTCGGGAGAGTGTAGAGGGAATCGGGTCACGGAATTTTGTGGGGTGGTTTCAGACACGTTGAGGGTGGGTTGTATGGTCGGGCTTTGTGGTGGGGTGGTGGCAGGTTGATGGAACAGAACCAAGATATTATGGTTCTCTGAAGGTTGTGTTATGTGGACTAGTTGGTGTTGTTTGGATTGGACGGGTATTTGTGGACTGTTTCGGGTGATGAACTTTGGTGGGGATGTTAATAAGTTATTGTGGGAGGTAAGGGTATCTGGTATATAGTATATTGAGTGAGGGTTGAACACGAGTTGTCGGATACAAACTCGAGTGAAGGAAAGGTGACTTTTGGTTAAGTGTTGGTTTGGTTGATATAGTTTAAGTGTTTAGTGGTCGTGGTTGAAATGAGGATCGGTTGATGAGCCCAAGGATAAATACACGGGGGTTTTATTGCCCGATCTGACACCAAGGATAATTTGATCAATGCCACAAGGTCGAGACCGGGGTTTGCTAAGTGCAATGCCCGTGAACTAGCCAAGTGAGGGTGATCAAAAGCCCTTTTGGTAACCCAAAGCTTAGGCTAGGTTAGTCCACAAAGTTCCAATGTTTGCTTACCACTAAGGGGGTTCCCCGATCTTGGGAAATGATTAGGTCACACATTCCTAACCAAGTCTTACTCTAAAGGGAGGGGTGACCCACACAGGATCAATATGCTTCAACAGACAAGTTGAAAACAAACTTTAGATTCAATCTTAAACTCAAACTGATTATTTACAATATCGTAAGGCTCTATTTATAGTGTCATATAGACTATTCTAGAAGGTAAATAAAAGGACACAAAGCTAAGTCTAATCGGCCATAATGGGAACACGGGTAGGGGATGGATTGGTCTGGGCATCAAATCGGCCTTCGATCCTGAATGATGTTGGTCTTTCTTGGAGACAAGGGTAAACTCAGTCCTCTTCACACATCCCTTGTAGTGACCGAGTAGAAGGGGGAATCACTATTGGCTGCTCAAAACTTCATCTTCTTGGGATCAATATAAAGCTTCCATTCCTTGCACGATGGAATGGTTCTCGACCAACTCTTCCACTTCCCTAGGCCGAGCTTGACCTTCCTCGTTTGGCTCTTGAATAATCTTCTTGGCAATCTTCTTGTCTCGACCAAGCCTCCCTTTGTCCATCCATCTTGGCATTCATTGGTCATGTTCACCTTCTCGGCTTCACCTCCTTCTTACAAGCATTGAATGTGTCCCAAGTCAATCTAAGAGCTATTACATGATTTTAGTATGTCCTAATATGACTAATAGCTAGAATAGAAATTAAAGACAGCAAAATATAATGCAAGGTCTCGGCCAAGACCAATACATAAGGCCGAATAAAACTTGTCATTCTCACCCCATAATCCATGACATTCTCACCCCTCAACCACGGGTCGATGGCCATTCTTTGAACCCCTCCATCCTTTGGTCAATTCATCAAATTGAGAAGCTATGTTCGGACCCTTTCTTTCATCAATCTTCCCTTCTTGGAGAGAATTTGTCCTCAAATTTGGATGGTTCAAGTGTGAAGGCAGCTTAGGAACATAACATGTTATTCCATTACTCAAAATTTTTGTTTCACATAAGCTGCCTCGGAACCTAGCCAATAACTTGAAGGGACCATTCCTCAAGTAGACTTCCCATTCAAGCAAGTCGTCATAAGACCATGTTTTGTGGTGCGTGATCAACTTTTCATCACAAGGAGTCATGGCTCGGGGTTTCTTCATAGGATTGGCACTAAGCTCTTGTTCAATTGCCTCTCGGTTTCTTTTCAAGCCATGCGTAAAGAAATTTTAGCTTCCATAATTCTTCTACATAAGTACTCATTTTTACCATGGAGATTCGAACTTTATGGCAAGATTGCAGACCAATGGTTTGTTGAGGTGCACATTCCATTCTTCATGTTGCCCCGGCATCAATAAGACATATACCATGTCAGAGTTAAGGTACCTTTGGCCATTTTCTTCGCCCAATACTTCTTGTTTTCCATGTCCATAGGCTTGGTGAGTAGATAATGAACCTCTTGAAAATAAATCAAGAGTGAGTTCATCACCTTCCTTTTGACAATATCCCGGACGTATTGTTGTCTGAGCTTCCCATACTGATTCCTTCTTCCACCCTTGTTTGTTCATATAATGGATTGGAAAAGAAGGTCCAACCTTGTGTTGCTTCTCCATTATCATGGCTAGAGGTTTGACATGTAACAAAGTCTCCTTGATCAATTGGCTCGGTGGTTGTCTTCGGATCACTACATGGATGGGGGAATCTCCCAAGAGTTACCTCACCAATAGTATCAACATTATTGTTAGGTGGTAGCTCGGTTGTTGGCTCATGTGACTTTATCATTTCAGCACCCTCCAAGTTTTCTTTCTAACCGGCTTCTTCTCTACATGCCAAAAATATTCATGGCACTCCCCTTCTTAGATTCATCCTCTTCCTTCCGTGCCTAGAATTTGGCTTGGCACTTTCGCGCTTGTTGGATTTTCATGTCCCTTACCTTACTTGGTGGCAACGGTATTAGCGGAAAGTCCCTACCGTCCTTGTGAAAGGAGTAGGTGTTATGTTCGCCATCGTGCATGGTTTTTCGATCATATTGACATGAACTACCCAAAAAGATATGGCATGCGTCCATTGGAAGGACATCGCACCAAATTTCATCAATGTATCCTCCAATCCGAAAATTGATAAGGGATTGGGTGGAAACCTTGAGCCCATTTGCTTTGTTCACCCAATGGAGGTTGTAGGGTTTAGAATGTTCACGAATTGGTAGTTGTAATTTGCCTACCACTCCGATGGATACCATATTTGCACAACTCCCTCCGTCAATAATCACACTACACACTTTATCTTTTATTTTGCATCGTGTGTAGAAAATCTGCTCCCTTTGATTTTTGTCAAGCTCCTCCAATTGTGCACTTAGCACGTGTTGAAGGACTAGATTCACACCATCCTCCGCAATAGCCTCGTCTTCCTCTTTGCCTTTAACTCACCAAGCTTCGGCAAGGTGTTTTAAGGTTGAAGAGTAAATCCGGGAATTCGAGAAGGTCATAATGTTGTGTGATTTAGAAGAGAAGGAGCTGCAACGCATTAGATGGTGTGTCATAACTAACATGACCGTCATGGAATGACAGTCCAGAATCGCATGATATGGTGATAGCTAATCCATAACTAATATAACATTGAAATCCACCATATCCAAGATGACTAGATCTACCCAAGTGTCGTAACCTATGAAAGTAACTAAACACATACAATAAACTCTATCTACAATCACATAATCACCGACTGGTGTAGACATATGAATAGGAACATCAAACATATCTCACCATATCTCCAATTTCGCAAAATAGTAGGCAGACACATAAGGGAATGTAGACCCCGGATCAAATAACACAATAGCAGATCGATGATCAACTTAGATGATACATGTGATGACTGCGTCCGATTATTTAGCCTCAACCCTACCAGGAAATGCATACAAATGAGTGAGCCCTACCTCGGACTAAGTACCTTATTGGAAAACGTGACTTGAATGAGCTCCATCTATCCCCGATTGGGATCCACCACGACCAGACTAATGGCTATCACAGCCCGATTGGGATCCTCCCTGGCTATTCTAACTACCACCTATATATGTCTGTGTTGGGGTCCTAGGTGCATGCGAGGCACTCGAAAACTGTCTGGGCAATCTCTTCCGAAGTGTCCAACCTCTCCTTAACCGTAACAAGTCCTAGCCACTAAGGGTTGCTGAATGGAGATAGAAGAACTCGAACCACCATGGTCTGAATATCTAGACTAAGAGCCTCTTAAAGACTGGCCCCCATAATTAGTAATCTGAAGAGCTGCCTGAATTGGTCGACCGGGCTGCGACTCCTGATATCTACGCTGATACCCATAATCACAGAAAGTAGAACCACTAAATTGTCTATGTTTCCTCACCCTCTTATCAAACTCGTGTTTATACATCTTGCCCCTCGGTACTCCACTATTCTATCATGTTCAGTTACAGTCTCAAAAGAAGATCTAGTAGCCACCAACTGCACTATAGCCAACTGAAGTGGAACAATCAATCCTCTAACAAAACATCTCACTCGCTCTGCCTCAGTAGGTAGCAAATGTGTTGCATAATAGAATAAAGCATAGAAGTGAGTCTCATACTGTGCAATTATAGAATTACCCTGCGCAATCTTCTAAAACTCATCACGCTTGCCCGAACGCAAGCTCAATGGCACATACTTCTCAACGAACACTTTGTAGAACCTAACCCATGTCAATGGAGGCGACCCTATGGGTAAGCAATCAACATCTGCTCTCCACCACTATTTTGCATCTCCCAAAAGCCGAAGGGCCACAAAACTAACTCCATGAGACTCTAAATACCTAGAGTATGCAACCTCTCATGGCTGCTCACGATGAACTCGTACACATCCTCATCAGGATGTCTATGAAATATCGGAGGCTTCATGTTCGAAATGTGCTCCCAAATCTTCTTCTTATCGTGGGTCATAGTTTCTCCCCCCCCCCCCCCCCTCCAATACATCGGGGACCAAATGTTGGAGCATAAACCTCATCAATACGGGGTCCTGACATTTGCCGCTGGCTGAACCTCAGGAGTACTAAACTCAGGGGTATGAGTCTACCTCTCTCCCATACGGGTTTGGAAACTACCTAAAATAGTAGGATGTATGAGTGTCTAAGGAAAACCATCAAGAACACTCAATAACCTGACCAGTGTGTCCTATAGAATCGAAGTAGCAATAAATCAAGGTTGATCTTGGGCTATCCCCATCTCCTCCTCTAGCATATCATCTTGAGGATCAATAACCGGCTCAGGGAAAATAGATATAGCATGAGCTGACTGACTCTCTATTCTCTTCCCCGAGCTGATGTTGCCGCTTTGGTTCTACCTCGACCCTGAGCACGACCGCGCACCACCAGAGCTGATGTTTTTTTCATCCTCCCTCAATGCGTCTGCACGAGTCCTCACCATCTATGAGAGAATAGAAACAAAGGTCAGCTATCAATTTGATTCAACTTAGCACGAAAGGAATAAAGAAGGTGAAATTTCCTAAATGTCCCAAAGCCTCTCGAATATAAGTACGGACGTCTCTGCAATGATTCGCAAGACTCTACTAGACATTGCTCTTGTATTTAAGACCATTTTACCTAGGGCTTTGATACCAACTTTGTTACGACCCCTTTTCAAGAATCATGGTGACACCTACATAATTTCACCGGTAGGTGAACCACTCCCAATCATTCACAAAACATGATATAAATAAATGTGAAAGATAACAAATACTACATAAGTTATCTCATATTATAAATGTGGAAGAAGGAATAATTTTGATATACCAAAACATCCCTAAGCGATCTAGTTTGTAGATACATGAGCACTAATAAATCCGATACAAGTTTAAATAGGAACGCAGGCCAAAACCAACATAAGTAGTCTAAATAAGTATGTCATGTCTCTCAAATGCAACAAAATACTGAAATAGAGATAACACTAAAGGGTATGTTGGAGATAGCATCCTCACCCTGAATGTTGGAGATCCACAACTCGCACTCGACTACGTGGTGTTGTGGAGATAGAAGGTATTGAATCTACATCCAAAATGAATGCAACAAGTGTAGCATGAGTACAAAGTACCCTCATAGACATCATAGGCCGATAACGACGGAAGATACATAATCAAAGATAAATATCAAGTTGACACCAAATGAACCAATACTAACAATTTAATAATCCAAGTAAATCACATAGTCAAATGTTGTTCATAGAGTTCAACAATATTTCAGGTCTCAAGTAGAATGTATAATCCTTCAAATTCCATAATCCAGTCAAGTTATCAACAACCACTTCAAATACAAGTTCAATCACAGTTTATCCATAAAAGGGCATAACTATGTATGATATGAATGCAATGCATATGCAAGGTACCTTTCTCAACTTGTTATACAATACGTCAAGGTTTTATTATGATCCATACATCTATGAGGGACCCGCCAAGTCCATAAACTTCTCCTAGCCAGCCAAAATTCCCCACACGAATCTGACTGGAGCCCAAGACTTATTGTCGTGCCTTATCATGTTGCAGGCGTGCAACTCTTCTCCCTGCATATCAATATCATCTCAATGTGACATAATCTCATAGTATTCTTACATTTCTGGCCTCTTGGACCCACAGCATATCCATACCACTCGCATACCAACATCATAGAATTATAAGTGTATGAATGAAAATGATAATACAAAGCAAGATATCAGGATCTAACGAGATGCAATCAAGTATAGAGATGACATGTCACATGCTTTCACGATTCAAAAACACATTTATATAATCCAAGTCAGAATCAAGATATCATATCGAAAGCATGTGTGATGAGTAAACACATAATAACATTATATGGCAACAAGCCCAAATAAGCAGTAGTCTAAACCAGCACAAGGTTGATTCCTCAAATCACCCATTATCATAGTTCAACACCGGTACCCACTCAAATGTTCATCACAATCGGCTGAGTGGGACCCCTAAACACGCCCAATACCCCTCAATATTTATAACTAATTACGCACTTCTATCGAAGTCTCGAAAAACTAAATTGTATCCTACCTTTGGGCCAAATAGGAGCACTACACGATCAAGCCTCGAATATAGCCTTGTCGTTCCTCTGTGCCTCGTGATAATCAACGTCTAACAACGCATATTATATCATTAATATAAGGCTAACACAACATAAAGCAAGACTTTGAATACTCATCTCGGGCCCGCGCTACCAAGACTCAAATTTTAATACTTAATTACTAAGAACACATCCTAAGTAGTCACATCCTTAAGTTAATTGGAAATTTATACACATTTGAACACTCAATTGGATAATATATGAAAAAACCCTGATTTGAAACCCTAAAAATTTTCCCCCTATTGAAATAAGCTTCTACAGCCAAATTAAGCCTTAGAACATGATCTTCTAACAATACCCATCACCAATTCACAATTATACAAGTAAACTTATCCATAGACCTCCATTAATCAATAACATAACTCTCTTAATATCACAATCATACATAACTCATCTTCTCCAACTTATGTTCATACAATATCACCATTATTGAAGAACTTAAACACATAAACTTAATCCACAAAGGAAGAATCACTTACCCTAAGGATGAAATTACCCCTAAACCTCTGAAAATGCTTTTATGACGTCTCTAGTCTCGAGGTTTTTTTATTTTGGAAAAGGAATTATGACCTAATGCATTTATAGGACACCTGATATAGTACTTCCGCCCTGGCAGAATTGACTCCACTGGATCAGAGCTACTATGACAGACCAAACCCTCGTTGGGGCGGTGTCACTTGATACTTCATCCCAATGTCAAGGCAAACACAACTCCGTAACAGAGGACTCGCCCCTGCGAACAAATCCACCGCCATAACGGAAACCCACCATCTCCCAAATTTACGATTCGGTGAGCAAACCTCTGGTTGAGGCGGACATGCCGAAGCGGACACCAGGTACCAGCAATGGGAATATCACTCCAAACTCTTATCCAACACCGAAAACACTCTCGAGACCCCCCGAACACAAACCAGATATGATTGTCTAAGATGAATAGTGCTATGAACTCACTCGTACCCTCAGATTTCCCATTTAATCAAGCTAAGGCATACATTTTTAAATAATTGTTTGAGACAAATCAAAATCTAAATATCTGATTGCCTCGGGAAGTGAACCAATGACTCGAATAAGTCATAAATGACCTTCCAGATCTAGCAGAAGCGACAAAACCCGGAAACAAACTCATTTAGCAAAAAGTCAACTTTGAGTCAAACTAACAAACTCTAAGTTTCTAGTTTCGGGTTTTGCATATGAAATGCATATAAATGGACCTCGAGATCCGTGACATCCATCCCCACGTATCACAAACCCCACACAAAGTCTTCAGAAAGGGTCAAATAATTAAATAAGGATCTCTAGCTTAAAAAAACCGAACATGTCGTTATAGGTGAGACATAATATTCACCAGTCTTCTTCAAAAGGCCAGATGTGAGTTACTATTTATTGAATAGATCAGGCAACTCATTGCAGATGCATATGGTGTCTGAATATTATTTATACAACATTATCTTACAACATAAATATATACGCTCTATGGAGAAAGGAGAAAATGTTGTAGCACATGTTTCATACAATGTGTACAAATGTCTACCAAAAGGAGAAATATTTTCCTTAGATTCGTGAAGCTTGAGCAACCCCTTATGTGTGAGTGTGCGTCCACCCATAAGTAGAGCTGGTTAGCCCCTTAGCTTATTAACTTGTCTACCTCCTAAACCTGAACCCTTGGTCACCATTATGGATGTATGAAAATAGAAGGGTTTTCACAAATATATGACGTCTAGAGTTTACACAAAAATATTCTATGCATCTCCTAGAGGATATCAAGGATGTGAACAAAGAGAATCCACCCGCTTCATGAGGATTTCTTATCAAGGATGTGAACAAAGAGAATCCACCCGCTTCATGAGGATTTCTTACCGCTAGTGACATGAGTCGTGGTCGCTGCAGATTCACTTCCACTAAGGAGAAACCTGAAAGTCTCCTAAACTAATATTTACAGTTAATACTAAACTTACGTTATCATTATTTTCAGCAGTATTGTCAAATAATTTTTAGCTTAACTTTGATGAGATTGATGGAAAGAGAATGATTTAAGTACATCAAAATCAAATTATTGGTTTCTTTGAAAACTTAAAAATATATATTTCCTATTTTGTTGAGATTATTATCATACAGTTTGAGCATATTATTCATATAGATTGAGTTCCATTTTGTATTATGAAAATATGATATAAATCCTGTACCATTAGGTTCCAAGGGTACTCTTTCACTCTCCACACCGAATGCTACGTCTGAATGCTGATATGTATATTTAATTTTATTTAAGTGTATATATTTTCATCGATTGATCTATTATGCTAAAGTATGTTATATTCATCAATATCTCGACATAAAGGAAAATTTTAGATGGTTGGTCAGATGTACACTGTTTAATATAAAATCATATTCGAATTTATACACAATAAAAGAAAATTATTTGAAATCCCTCATTTCATCCTATTTGCACTTTTGGTCCATACATACCCTTATTGTTAGCAAATCTCTTGGTAATTTTTCTTGTTATTAACGAATCTCCATCATGAAATGCGTGGAATCCACATGAAACGAAGTGAACATATACCCGCTTTTGAGGCCACCATTTAATTTATATCAGAAGTTAAAAATATTACAAGTAATACCACTTCGGGAATAACTTCAAACATAAGGGATTGAAGTTGCAAAAATTTGTGTCTGAAGACTAGAAAACTTCGAATATTTTTATATGAAGTGTGACCTTGTGAAGGCGAAACATCGAACATTTTTGCCTTAAGTTTGGTATGGCTTGCCAAGGCCAACTTCAGATACTTTTAACTGAAGTTATGTACTTGAAAAGGCTAAACGTCGGACATGTGTTTACTGAAGTTGTGGCCTTGCTAACGCTTTAGATATATAATGCGTTGCCAAAGCCAACTTCACATATTTTCTAATAACGATGTGGCCTTGGGAAGACCAAACTTCCGAAATTTTGGCCTAAGGTCAAAGCATATAGTTGGCTGAACTTCAGACATGAAGTTCGGTGAAGAATTTTTTTCCCACTACAAATGACTTATTTTTCAAATTTCAACAATAAAATACTCGATTTAAAACCCAAATATACCTCAAATATTCTCCGATTTGAAATATAAGTTTCATATAATTTAGAACAAACATCAATCATCAATTTGCCAAGACAACAACAAATCTAACAAACCTATTTTGCAATAATTATGGTGTTCTAGCATTTTCGATAACACTCATTTGATTTTATATTATTCCACTTTTCAGACCAATTCAAAGTCAGGATCAATATATAGAAAGTATCTTGTAATCTTAAATCCAAGAAGAATCATATTTTTGAAACTAAATGATTTTAAAAAGTGAGAATAAGTTTAATGGCATTTCACATATAGGGCATGCTGTGAAATATTTACTTCCATGTGCCCAAATCCTTCGACAGAAAAGTTTCAAATTTATCCATTATCTTTTGACTATATTTTAAAAATTACTCTGATCAGGTTGTAGAGTACACCATTGTATATAGCCTTGGGAGATCTTTGTTCTTTGATTGCTTGACGATAGTATTGGTATAACTGTAGTATTTAGCTGGGATAGCTATATTTATATTAGTCCCGTTTTAATACGTTAGATGTTTATTGTGAGGATTGACTCGTTGTTGTCATTGAAAGATGGATTCTAGGTATATGTAAGGCTATTCTTCCTTTCTCAGCTATGACACGACTTCCAGTTTATTGTTCTATGTTTGACATGTAGAGTCTAAAGATGGTGAAGTATTCCAATCTCATATTATTGGTTTTATGAATCAAATCTGAGTTACGTCATGAGCTTACGTAATGGTACTCCATTCAGCTGTTCCACTAGTAGAATTGGGTTTCCATAGTCATCATCGTTGGGACATAGTAATCCATTTAAGATGATTCGTATGTAACAGTCTAAATATTTTATCAAGATAAGATTAGGCAGATCGTAAGGATCGTTAACTTCTATGAGAGTTTGTAGTTTAACTTCGATGAGATTGAGGAAAGAGAACGATTTAAGGACATCAAAATCTAATTATTAAACTTTTTGGGAACTTAAAATATATATTTTCCTATTTTGTTGAGATTATTATACTATATGAGCATATTATTCATATAGATTGAGTTCCAATTTATCTTTTCAATAGTTATTATCTGAGAATTCGTAGTTTAACTTCGATGAGATTGTGGGAATGAGAATGATTTAAGTACATCAAAATCTAATTATTAATTTTTTTGGGAACTTAACTTATATATTTTCCAATTTTGTTGAGATTATTATCATACAATTTGAGCATATTATTCATATAGATTGAGTTTCATTTTGGATTAAGTGTATAGAAATGTGATCTAAAGCATACACCTTTAGGTGCCATGGGAGCTCTTTAGCTCTCGACATCGAATGCTACGCTCTGAATGGTGGTTTGCCATTGTTTTCTAGCATTTTCAATAACACTCAATTGATTTTATATTATGCCACCTTTAAAACCAATTCAAACCTAGGATCAATATATAGAAAGTATCTTGTAATCTCAAATCCTAGAAGAATCATTAGTCTGAAATTAAATATTTTAGAAAAAGTGAGAACAATTTAAATGGCAGTGAAATATTTACCTCTACATCCCAAATCTTGGAGAGAAAAAAGTCTAAATTTAACTCTTAACTTGTGACTATATCTTAAAAATTACCCTGATCAGGTTGCGTTTTGTTAAGAGTCCGAGGAAAAAAAAGCAATTTTTTCCTAAAGGCAACGACAATATTAGACCAAAATCCAACATAGGGAATTTGCCCTCTGTTTTGAATAGTACAGAGGGAATTGTGACCATATATTTTTCCAACGATAAATTGTTCTAGATCCAACGTTTTTTGACATAATGAGCAAAAATGGAACTTCATGCATTCTTTATGCTTTAATTCTTCAATCCAATTTCAAGCCAGTAGACGTCTTAACAGATAGTAAATCTTATTCGTATTCAAAAACAATAAAGGGAAAATGTTGCCTCTAAACTATCTGAAAATGCTCGGTATTGACCTTTTTGCACATTTGGTCCATACACATATCCTTATCATTAGTAAATCACCTGGTATCAATTTTTGAATATGATTTTTAAAAATCAAACGAACTTCATTATGGGGCCAAGGATAAAAACGAGACTTTTTTCTAAGGATATTAGATCAAGTCTAACCGAGGAAATTTGTCCTCTTAATTTCAAATGGTACATGGGTAAATTTGACCATTTCCCTAACAATAAATTCTCCTAAATCCAATTAATTCCGACATTATGTGAAAACAGTGGCTTCTAAAGAGCTGAAATTTAGGCCAATGTTTCTCAAATTTAATTGCATCGATCTTTCGGTAGGATGTTCATATACAGGTGTAAATCATATACCAAGAGAAGCGTGCCTATTAGTAGCTTCAAAACAACAAGAAGGACAGATGAACTTTTTTTTCTGCTTAAATTAGGCAGACAGTTTGTTGGGAACATGAAAGTCACATGATTAAACTGCCTGGCTTGCAACTGGACTCTTTCATCTAATAGGAAGGGAAGCTTTAAGGCTTCTTTAAAAAATGACAGATATTTTCTTATCTCCATATCACTCCAATTACCATGTCCTAGCAGGTACTACCCATCTGTTCTTTCACTGTGAACAAAATGCACATTTGTCAAACAATAGTAAACATAAATTGAATGATGTCTTTTAGCTGAAAATGAATATAATTATTTACTAATACCCATTGCATTCGACTTTGTTTTGTTTTCCAAATGAGGTACTCTTGTTTATGACAAACATCATGACATTGCACATGAGAAATGAATCTTCAATTCATTTTAGGAAGTAAAATTAATATCTTCTGAACGACAAAGAAAAATTTGACCAAGCTGTTCTAATTTTTCAGTTCACTGAATATTTTCCAAGTGTGCCTAACATGATTGGCTTCTTCTTGATACATTGTTTGTGTCCAATCTTTCCATCTTTGTTCATCATGCTGTTAAAGGAAACAAAAAAGAAATATTTGTTTTCATCCGGTTCAGGCCAAAAACGCTTCTTCAAGAGTGCTTGTTATTATTAGTCCTTGACATCCCATGCAATTTAACATGACGTGTTTCTCTTCCCTTATTTTCTTCCAAGAATATGATTCCATTAATAATTATTCAGCCAAAGTTTGAAGTCACTATCTTTTATATATAACAGATATCAAATGTTGTTCTTCATGAAGAATATTGCAAAAGCAGCAAACAATAGGGTGCTACTGGCCGAGGAAAAGAAGCTAAACAGTGGCGGCCGAGTTTGGGTCCCGGTGTGCCTGCCAAATTCAGAAATGAGATCAGGGAAGATGCCGGTCGCTGGGAAAACCATAATGCTGTTATGCATTGCTAGCTTTCTGGCAGGATCACTTTTTAGTAGCCGGATATGGACTCAACCTAATTCGGAAATGAATACCGACCTCGTGATCCCCACCATCTCCAATCATGAGAAGCTTAAAACCATTTCACGTACTGAATGTGATCACAAGCGTGTAAGCTTAATTTCAAACAACTTCTTATTGTTGTTTGAAAATTTGACTTAAGTGTTGTTATGAATGATTGTCATTTATTTTTGGCAGAAATTAGCGGAAAGCAATTCTGGAGACATCATGAGGGAAGTCATGAAGACTCATCAAGCTATTCAGTAAGCACGGTTGATACATAACATAATAAAATAATTAACAGTATGCTATCTCTTATAGCTTAAACATTTAAATTAAATGATCACACATTTTAACAAGCACATATCTCAAGTAAAGTACTACTACCATTTAAAATTTGCGCCTACAGCTAGCCTGCCTTCCTCATTAGTATTTTTTTGTAACAGATCACTTGATAAAAGTATATCAACATTGGAGATGGAATTAGCAATAGCTCGGACAAGGCAAACAGTCCGCAAAAATGCAAAGGAAAACAGAGCTTCAAATCACAGCATTCCAAATAAAGCATTTATCGTGATAGGTATCAATACCGCATTCAGCAGCAGGAAAAGACGCGATTCTCTTAGAGAAACATGGATGCCTAAAGGTCTATAATTAGTCTATTTCTCTTCCTATTAGTTTGAATTGGATGGATGATTCATTCTGATTAATGTATTGATCGATCCATATATTTGGGATGCAGGAGATAAGCTAAGGAAGCTAGAGAAAGAGAAGGGGATAGTGATACGGTTTGTGATAGGACACAGTGCTACACCAGGAGGAGTTTTGGATCGTGCCATTGATAGTGAGGATGCTCAGTACAAAGATTTCCTTCGACTTGACCACGCTGAGGGTTATCATGAGCTGTCCACCAAGACCAGATTGTATTTCTCTAAAGTTGTCTCCATTTGGGAAGCTGTGTTCTACGTTAAAGTGGATGATGATGTCCATCTCAACTTGGGTACATACCTAACTTATTTAATTTCCAGAAATGCATGCATAGTTATATATGCTTAGGTAGTTATCTCAACCTTTTGCAGGTATGCTTGCTGGCACATTAGCAAAATACAAATCCAAACCAAGAGTCTATATTGGATGCATGAAATCAGGGCCAGTTCTTTCCCAAAAGTGAGTCGTCTTCCATTTGTTCCATAAAACATAAAACGAAATTTGCCTCCCGATCGAAAAGTTAATTGGTGATAATTGGTTTGGTAGAGGATTAAAGTATCATGAGCCTGAGTATTGGAAATTTGGAGAAGAAGGGAACAAGTATTTCAGGCATGCCACCGGTCAAATTTATGCCATCTCCAGAGACCTTGCTGCTTACATCTCCATCAACTCGTAAGTTATTAAATTTACATGCATATTACATAGATATGTCATAATTAATTAACATGATTGTCCATGTATGATGAAAAAAATAGGGGCATATTACATAGATATGCAAATGAAGACGTTTCCTTGGGATCATGGTTAATTGGGCTGGAAGTGGAACATGTGGATGAACGTTCAATGTGCTGTGGGACACCTCCAGATTGTGAATGGAAAGCAAAAGGAGGGAATATGTGTGTGGCATCGTTTGATTGGTCATGCAGTGGAGTATGCAAGTCAGTAGACAGGATGAAAGATGTGCATCACTCATGCGGCGAAGGTGATGCAGCTGTTTGGAATGTTGCTAATTAATGCTCTCCAGGCTACTGGACTACGGCCTCCTTTATTTATACGACGAGATAGTATTAGGATTGAAATATAGAAGAGATTTATTCTTCAACTGGGAGGGAACTTAAATTATCCACATAACCATTAGTATTTCCTTTCAATTAATAAATTACTTATGCAATAAAATTTCTATTTTGCTTATTTTTGTCACCGCCTTTTGTATTTTTACTCTTTCTGCCCTTGTCTCTAAAGTGAGTATTTCTTATTTCTATCACGACTTAGCAGATTATTCAATGAAAGATAATGTTATCTTTAATCAGAAGCGGATTCAGGATTTAAAAAATTATGGGTGCTATAACTTTATGTATACTAGTTTAGTATATATGTGTTGCACGTGAGTATCGTGTTGATAAATATATATATATATATACATATACATATATATACATATATATACATATATACATATACATATATATATGTATATATGTATACATATATATACATATATATACATATATACGTATATATACATATATATATATACATATATATACGTATATATACATATATATATATATATATATGTATATATATGTATATACATATATGTGCATAGGTGTGTATAATAGATTCTCTGAAAAGAGGGCACAATTATTTACATATTGGTCTAGTACACGTAGCGGTAAAATCACTTACCTGTACAGGTTTGAATACCTCCATTTTGGTTAGCGTACGTGATAAACGTCATAAAAGGTATATGGACTCTATGCTTGGGTTGGTTGAATCTTCCCTTAGCGAAGGGCTTGTATATTTTAACTACTATCCAAATTTCTCTGTCTCTCTAACTGATCCAGGTATACTCAAAGCGCTCACTTTAAGTATTAACACTCAAGGTTACGATATGGATCTCGGATCACAGAACCTTGCGGTTATCTACCGAGTTTGTTGCAAGGTAATGAACATAGTAGCCCCTCGAGCTAAAAGTAATTGACAAAAATGGACAAACCACTCTTTTCCAAGCTAACCTCGGAAAATCCAACATTGTGGTTCCGAAGATGATTCGATGGAATGAAGTGACTTTACTAGAAAAATGGATCGTTGAGGAAGCAACGGCCCCAAAACTAATTCAGAACAGAGAACCAATGCAGGTTTAAAAAATTTGAGGATGGAGACGTAGAAATACAGTTCTCTAATCAAAGATCAGTCAGGCTAAGTGTCGAGCAACCCCGAAGAAGCATCGACTTATATTGACAGCCCACGCTGGCAAGATCTGCTTCTTTTAGGACAGATATGTCTTACGAAGAAGACCATGAAAGAACAATGCTAGTCGGGTTAAGAAGGACCATTGAAGATATTCAAGTTCCTTGCTACAAAGAGGAATCAGCTCAGAAGCAAGAACGCCGAAATCCACCTCAACCCGAACCAGTTTGGAATGATGTAAATTCCACCATCTCTGTATTAACAAAATTCGAAATTGATATTCCTATTCATAGGAAAGACTTTTCGAGTTCTGATAATACAGGAAAAAAAAAGAATGGTTTCTACGGACTTATAGTCTGGATCAGGTAAAAGCCTTTCATATAGAACATTTTAAAGATATGACTAAGAAGAACATGGTTTCAATACCACTGTAAGAAGAACAAATCACCTAAATATCTTAACTGTGTTAGTGTTCTAGATAATCATTTCAAGACTTATACCACTAAATCAGGCAAAGAACATAAGTCCATTCATCCGCCTGAAATGGCAAAGAAGTCAATAACCAGGGCACCATGACAGCTCCTTTCAAAGATGCACAAGAGGAAAGCTCTAGTGAAATCTATGTTGTCATTCAGCAGAACAATTATACTAATCTTTTCTTACAATCTATTGGAAGACAGACTTCTAGGATAGAACAATCTATCTAGAAAGGAAGAAGGACGCAACTCTAGATCATCCAAAAGAGTAGAGAAATCCTTAGTCACTCCATCCTACTCTACCTTAGAAGGCTTCAACAAAGTTAAAAAGGATGATGATTTCATCAGTGCCCTTGCAGACAGACTAACCACTATCAGCAAAGGTAAAAGGATCGAAGTCACCGACTCGGTAATCACAGAGGAGCAGATAGAGGAGATGGAAGAACAATTTACTCCTGATCTAGGGGTAAATAGAATCGGATATGGTAAAGAGGTAAATACTATCCTAGACCTACTCCTGTAGATATACAGTTTAAAGAATATAATATGAGCAATCAGGCCCACTATGATGGAAGGTCCATTGTTGAATGAACTGTCACGACCCAAACCATAGGTTCATAACGGGCACCAGGACATTACTTGTCGAGTACCACTAAGCATCCATTCAACATCTAATCATAATTAATTACGGCCACAAGGGCCATCACCCAGTACCCTGCTGACACATAGAAATCATAAACTAAAGAAAGAAACCATGTAACATTTTTCAAACAGCAGGACTCAACCCATACATATATATATACTAAGGCTGACAAGGCCATATTTTTTACTGCTATACACAGGACACCGTCTAGAAGCCTCTAAAGAGTACGTAATATCATAAGGTCGGGATAGGGCCCCGCCATACCCATATATATATGCAAAAATTACCGTACCAAGATTAGACCAACACTCTGAAATTAGGGGAGTGCTCCAATATCCGCTGAGTCAGCAACCTACTAATGCGGATCGTCGCCTTGACTACGTGAACATGCGGGCATGAAACGTAGTGTCCCCCGACAAAAGGGACGTCAGTACGACTGATGTACCGAGTATGTCAGGCATGAGAAACTGCATAACAAAGATACAAAAGTAAACTGAAATAGAAACAACCGACAGCAACAACCGACAGAAATAGCCGACCAGTAGTGAATGCCTCTGAGGGTCCTAATATGCCTAAATGTCATGCACAATGTGGTATACACACATATATATATATATATATACGTATATAACGCCATTTGGCCTCATTGGGCATCTTCCTCCCCATAGCCTTTTTGGGCATTATTTCATATCGGCCTCTGTGGGCATAATTATCATCATATCCCAGCTGATCAGGTGGTCTGCGTATCCCATTTCCCATTCCCAATATATGGTCCAGAGTAATACATGAATAAAATGCATAAATGACAATAAAATATTTTGAGTTTTTCTGAGTGACATAATATCCTTGTACTTTCGGCTAACATTGAGAATCTTAACATCTTTCCCATATACCTCAACAATGATTTGGGAACATATTTAGACATGCTTTTAACATAGGAATCAATAACAGGAATATCCTTAACTACTAAGAGCAGAATAATTTATGGAATAATATTACGTTTACGTTTCGTTCTTAGAACATGCCAAAAGAAAGAAATGATTTTCATTAACATACCTTCGACGATCCATTGATAATACAACCCAAGTAGTTCGTATGGTACCTAACCTTAAACACGAATGAAGCAGCTTAAAAACTGAATTCAATATGATTTAGGGACTGTGTTTTGCTAGCTATTTGCTAACACCTATCAATTCCAATTGAAAATTATGTTGCTGCCCATAATTAATGAGCAAGTTTCTCTAATTTGGCTCTAACTTTCGTGAAACAGAAGGGGCATTTGTTGAATATTTTGGTAGAGGCTTATGTTTTGGCAAGCAGCTGATTTCATTCCATTTAAGAAATGAGATAATGCTCCCCCTTAACCGATGCCATCTCCCAACTTAATACAATGCCACCTAATTGATTATATTGCCTTAGTCACCTAGGTGGCTCCTCTAAATGCTACACGTAAATATTCCCATTAATATTGTCCCCCACTTTAATCTATTAATTAGCCAATCCTTATTGTTAATTAGCCGATCATAGTTGTCCCACATTATAATTTATCAATTATCCGATCATTGTTGTCCCACTTGGTCAGTTCTAAATTAGTTCGGGACCGCATCCTTTTATATACTAAGCTCTTTATTTGCATATATCTATATGGTCAAACTATCGCCCGAAAGTACGAGGTGTTACATCTTTCTCCCCTTAGAAACATTCGTCCTCGAATGTTAGGGTGACATATTTGATCCCCGTCACGTATACAGAGAATACAACTGCCTTTTTCATGGGCCATATAATATAACATACATTATTACATCTACATCAGACTTCTCATGGTCTTTAAGCATTAAATATAATATTAGGAATTAGAACTCACCTTATGCTTCTCTCGGCACCTCGTTGTTGGTCTGAAATAGGTGAGGATATTTGTGTTTCATCTCCTCTTCCGCCTCCCATGTCATTTCTTCTATGTTCTTATTCCACCATAAAACTTTTACGGAGGCTACTTCTTTAGTCCTCAACTTGCGGAGTTGTCGATCTAAGATAGATATAAGAACCTCTTCATATGATAAATCCTTTGTAATATTCACATCATCAATTGGCATAATTTGGGAAGGATCTCAAATACATGCTCTCAACATAGAGACATGGAAAACTGGATGGACAAACTCTAACTCCGAAGGTAAGTCCAACTCGTAAGCTACTTCACCGATTTGTCAAATTATGCGATATGGCCCAATGTACCTTGGACTGAGCTTTCACTTTTTCCCAAATATCATTACACCCTTCATCGGAGAGATTTTCAAAAAGACCCAATCATCTTCCTGGAATTCTAAGTCTCATCGTCGCACATCTGAATACGACTTCTGACGACTCTGAGCGGTTAACAGCCGTTCTTGGATAAGCTTTACCTTCTCTATGGCTTGGTGTACTAAGTTAGGTCCAAATAACTCTGACTCACCTACCTCGAACCATCCGATAGGAGATCTACATCTCCGTCCATAAAAAGCCTCATATGGAGCCATTTTAATGTTAGCATGATAACTATTATTGTATGCAAATTCAATAAGGGGTAAATAATCATCCCAACTTCTCTTAAAGTCAAATACACAAGCTCGTAGAATATCCTCGAGCATCTGAATCGTACGCTCAGCCTGCCCGTCTGTCTGAGGGTGGAAAGTTATGCTAAGATTAAGTTGGGTGCCTAAACCTTTTTGAAATGATTTCCAGAAGTTAGATATAAACTATGCACCTCAGTCAGATATAATAGAGATAGGCATACCATGAAGGCGAACAATATCCTTAACATACAACTTCGCGTAGTCCTCGGCTATGTAGGTAATTTTGACCGACAGGAAATGAGCCAATTTAGTTAGTATGTCAACAATTACCCAAATAGAATCATACTTACGATAAGAGCGAGGTAAACCCGTAACAAAATCCATATTAATCATTTCCCATTTCCACATCGGAATCTTAATGTTCTGAGTCCGACCACCGGACTTTTGGTGCTCTATTTTTGTTTGCTGACAATTAGGACACTGAGCTACAAATTCCGCAATTCTTCTCTTCATGTTGTTCCACCAATAAATGTCCTTAACATCATGATACATCTTAGTAGATCCAGGGTAAATAGAATATCGTGAGCAATGGGCCTATGTCATAATTCTATCTCGTAATCCCGCTACATTTGGAACACATAAACGGCCCTGGTGCTTGAGAACCCCATGTTCGTCAATCTCAAAGGTTGTGGTCTTCTTTTGTTAAATTCCCTCTCTGGTCTTTTCCAAACTGAGGTCTTCCCACTGACGTTCCTTAACTTCCGATATGAGGGACAACTCTGACCTATTCCGAATCACAAAACCACCATCATCCGAATCCATTAGTCGGACTCCCAAACTAGCTAACTGATAGAGTTTCTTTACTAATTTCTTTCTTTCGACCTGCACATGCATCGAGCTGATCATCGACTTACGACTGAGCGCTTCTGCTACAATATTAGCTTTACGGGGATGATATAAAATGTCTACATCATAATCCTTCAATAATTCAAGCCACCTCCTTTGTCTCAAGTTTAACTATTTCTGTTTAAATATGTATTGCAGACTTTTATGATCAGTGAAAATGTCTACATGAACACCATACAAGTAGTGCCGCCAAATCTTCAGTGCATAGACCACTGCGGCCAACTCCAAATCATGTGTCGGATAGTTTTTGTCATGTTTCCTCAATTGCCTTGAGGCATAGGCAATCACCTTACCATGTTGCATTAGCGCGCATCCTAGAACTACTCCCAAGGCATCATAATACACAACGTAGCCTTCTGGATCCTCTGGGAGAGTAATGACTGGTGCCAATGTTAGTCTGTCTTTTAGCTTTTGGAAGCTCTGCTCACAGTCATCGGACCACTGGAACTTCATGGCCTTTTGTGTCAACCATGTTAATGGTGTTGATATGGTAGAAAATCCTTCTACAAACCTTCTATAATAGTCGGCTAAGCCCAGAAAGCTGCGAACCTCTAATGGAGTCGTGGGTCTCGGCCAATTCTTCACCGCTTCAATCTTCTAAGTGTCAACTCTTATACCCTCGTCTGACACTATATGACCAAGAAAAGCCACTAAATTCAACCATAATTCACACTTGGAGAGCTTAATATACAACTTATGATCCCGGAGCGTCTGTAGTACTATCCGCAAATGATACACATGCTCTGCTTCCGAGTGAGAGTAAACCAGAATATCATCTATAAATACTATCACAAATACATCCAGAAATAGGCGAAACACGATGTTCATTAGATCCATAAATGTCGCGGGCGTGTTTGTAAGTCCAAATGACATTACTAAGAACTCGAAGTGCCCATACCTTATTCTGAAAGCCATTTTCAGAATGTCATTCCATTTGACCCTTAGCTGATGGTGCCCCGACCTTAGGTTGATCTTTGAGAAATATTTTGCACCTTGTAACTGATCAAACAAATCATCAATTCTGGGAAGAGGGTACTTGTTCTTGATAGTGACTTTGTTCAACTATCCATAATCGATACACATCCGTAACGAGCCATCTTTTTTTGTACAAACAATACCAGTGCACCCCAAGGAGATATGTTAGGCCTAATAAAGCCTTTCTCAAGCAGATATTTTAATTGCTTCTTTAATTCTTTCAATTCAGTTGGAGCCATTCTATAAGTAGGAATAAATATCGGCTGAGTGTATGGAAACATGTCTATACTGAACTCAATCTCCTTTTCGGGAGGAAGGCCTGGAAGTTCATCCGGAAATACATCAAGAAACTCATTAACCACCGAAATTGATTCAGAAGTAGGTGGTTCGGCATCGACATCTACATCTCTACCCTGAATAAGATGGTATATACAACCTTTGGAGATCATCTTTCTTGCCTTAAGGTATAAAATAAACCTACCTTTTGGCATCGCCGTATTACCCTTCCATTCAAGGACTAGTTCACTTGGGAACTGAAATCTAATAATCTTTGTTCGGCAATCAACATTAGCGTAGCACGATACCAGCCAATCCATGCCCATAATAACATCAAAATCAACCATTTCTAATGGCTACAAACTAATACTGCACAATTCTGATAGACCCGTCTAGAAACTACCGACTCACCAACTGGTGTAGGTACCACAAAGGGATCTCTTATCAGCTCAAGCTCCATACCAAATTTACAGGCAATAAAATGGGTGATATACGATAGATTGGAGCCTAGATCTAACAACGCATACAGATTATGTAAAAAAACTAATAATATACATGTATTAACATTAGGTGAGGACTTCTGATCCTGTCGTCCCATTAATGCATAAGTGCGGTTCTAGCTACCACCAAAGTTAGTTGCTCCGCCCCTACCTCTTCCTCGACCGGATGATATTTGATGACCTTGCCCTGACGGGCACACTAAATATGATAAAGCTGCTACAGATCCGACCGGCTGGGCCCTAACACCTTCGCCTCCTAACGGGCATTCTCGCATAATATGACCAGGTTCACCATAAGAATAACACACATTTGATCTTTGTCGGCACGATCCTGGATCGATCTTACCATACTGCTCGCATAGAGCCAACATGGTCTCATCCGAATAGAATCTCCTCTATAATAAGACCTTGACGCTCGTGAACTCTGACCTGGTCTCGATTGAACATACCGATCAACCCTCGACCTTGAAATTGGTAATGATGCGCTAGTTTCCAGGTAGGATAGGCGTCTATAAAGTTGTGGACTGGGCCCACCTCTGAACTCCCTTACGTCACCTACGGATCGAGCCCTCTTATGCTGGCCCCTATCACGCTCTCGATCTACCCGCTGTTGTATCTTACGATCCTCCAGATTTTGTGCATAATCTTGAATGCGAGCAATATCCATATTCAGATTCAGAGAAGTCGTAGTACACTCGTTGACCAAGTGCGGCTCCAATATAGTAACAAACTTATGTACTCGATCACTCATCTCAGCTATAATCGTAGGAGCATATCTGGCCAACAAATTAAATTGTAAGCTCTATTCTTGAGCGCTCATATTTCCCTGCTCAAGTCGTAGAAATCTATCCTGCCTGGCCCATCGAAGCTCGATTGGCCAAAAATGATGTAAGAACGCCTCTGAAAATTCTCTCCATCCTGCTGGTGGAGCACGAGGTCCCCTAGATTGTTCCCATGTCTCATACCAGGTCACCAGACATCCCGCAGTCTATAAAAAGCAAACTTTACCGACTCAGTATCGGCAACATCCATTACTTGCAAGGTACACTGTATCTGAGCTATAAAATTCTGCGAGTCCGTGTTCAGGTCTGATCCTATGAATACCAGAGGGTCTAAGTTGATGAAATCCCTAGCTCTCGCGCTAGCAGCTCTATCAGAAGGACTGGGAATCTGACGTTGGGCTTGAGCAGCCACTAATCGAGTCGATAACTGCACATCACTTCACATATCAAGATCCACATCTGGAGTATCAAGTAGAGGAACTGGGGGTACTGCAGACCCACTAATCTCCTTTGGAGGGGGTGAAGTCAGGGAATCATACGAAGGAGTAGCACCATGGGTCTCACTCTGGCCCTCGCTAACGGGTAGCGCTCAGCTAGTACCTTTGTCAGCAGTCATATCTAACGCCGTCATACTCTTGAACTTCCTCCTTGTTTTAGGCATTGCTGAAATCATAAACATGAGGCGGATTAGGAGTGGAATGCTTAAAACTCAGCTCTACTTCACACATCTATGAGATGAAAGAATGGAAACCATCCCTAAATGTCAGATAGCCTCCTGTTTATCAGTATGGTGAACAACATACCCATAAATAAGACTCTACTAGACACGGCTTGAAGACTTCCTAGGACAGATCGACTCTGATACCAAGTTTGTCACTACCCAAACCAGAGGGTCATGACGGGAACCCAGACCTTACCTACCGAGTACCGCTAAGCATCCATTCAACATCTAATCATAATTAATTACGGCCACAAGGGTCATCACCCAATACCCTACTGACACAGAGAAATCATAAACTAAAGAAAGAAACCATGTAATATCTTTTAAAAAGCAGGACTCAACCCATACATATATAAATACTAAGGCCGACAAGGCCATATTTGACTGTTATACACAGGACACCATCTACAAGCCTCTAAAGAGTATGTAATATCATAAGGTTGAGACAGGGCCCCGACATACCCATATATACATGCAAAAAATTACCGCACCAAGATTAGACCAACACTCTGAAATAAGGGGAGTGCTCCAATATATGCTGAGTTGACAACCTACTAATGCGGATCGCCGCCTTGCCTACGTGAACCTGCGGCCATAAAATGCAGCGTCCCCTGACAAAAGGGACGTCACTACGACTGATGTACCGAGTATGTCAGGCATGAGAAACTGCATAACAAAGATACAAAAGTAAATTGAAATAGAAACAACCGACAGCAACAACCGACAGCAACAGCCGACAGAAACAGTCGACCAGTAGTAAATGCCTCTGAGGGTCCTAATATACCTAAATGTCATGCACAATGTGGTATACATATATATATATATATATGCGTATATAACGTCATTTTGCCTCTTTGGGCATCTTCCTCCCGTAGCCTCTATGGGCATAATCATCATCACATTGACCTCTGTGGGCATAATCATCATCATATCCCAGCCGATCAGGTGGTCTACGTATCCCATTTCCCATCCCCAATATATGGTCCAAGGTAATACATGAATAAAATGCATGAATGACTAAAACATTTTGATTTTTTCTGAGTGACATTATATCCTTGTACTTTCGGCTAACATTGAGAATCTTAACATCTTTCCCATATACCTCAACAAGGATTTGGGAAGATATTTAGATATGTTTTTAACATACGAATCAATAACATGAACATCCTTAACTACTAAGAGCAGAATAATTTATGGAACAATATTACGTTTATGTTTACGTTTCTTTCTTAGAACATGCCAAAAGAAAGAATTGATTTACCTTAACATACCTTCGTCGATCCATTGATAATACACCCTAAGTAGTTCGTATGGCACCTAACCTTAAACACGAGTGAACCAGCTCGAAAATGGAATTCAATATGATTTAGGGACCGTGTTTTGCTGGCTGTTTGCTAACACACATCAATTCCAATTGAACATTACTATGTTGCTGCCCATAATTAATGAGTAAGTTTCTCTAATTTGGCTCTAACTTTCGTGAAACAGAAGGGGCATTTGTTGAATATTTTGGTAGAGGCTTATGTTTTGGCCATCAGTTGATTTCATTCTATTTAAGAAATGAGATAATGCTCCCTCTTAACAGATGTCATCTCCCAACTTAATACAATGCCACCTAATTGATTATATTGCCTTAGTCACCTAGGTGGCTCCTCTAAATGCTACACGTAAATATTCCCATTAATATTGTCCCCCACTTCAATCTATTAATCATCCGATCCTTATTGTCAATTAGCCGATCATAGTTATCCCATATTATAATTTATCGATTAGCCGATCATTGTTGTCTCACTTGGTCAGTCCTAAATTAGTTCGGGACCACATCCTTTTATAAACTAAGCTCTTTATTTGCATATATCTAGATGCTCAAAATATCTCCCGAGAATACGGGGTGTTATCTTAAGCATCAGCTCAAAGGATTATTGTTAGAAGACTCAGACTCTGGAGATTCTGATAATAATCTAGCTACCATTAAAAATGAGCAGTTATTTGATTTAGACTCTACTGATAGTAGCTCCATCTCTGAAAATGAGCAGGCTAAATGCAAGTGTTCCAACCTTAACATATGTGTCCTAACTCAGGAGGAAGGTATGATTCTATACCTCATTGACAAAATAGAATATCCTATTGAAAAAAGGACCCAATTAGAAACTTACTTTGTTATGGCCAAAAGTAAAAAAAGAAGATTAGGTCCTAACCATGAAGGCTCCCGAGACTTATAGTCTAAAAATAGAGTTTGATCGCATAGCTGAAAGGTCAAAAAGGGAACCTACTCTAAGCGATCTTCACATTGACATCAAGGAAACAAAATCTGAACTCAAAGATCTCAAAAAAAGAGTTCAGGTCCTTGAACTTCAAACTGAAAAAGGGCTACGCCGATAACGACAAAGAATCTGAAAAAGACTTTGATCATATGTTCAATGAATGTGCTAATAAGCAGCAAGAAGGTCTCATTGTTACCCCAGAACCTGGGGTTACCACCTTGAAATTTGTTAACAGTATCGATAAGGTAACATCCCAGAAATAGTTTACTATTGTTACTTTTATTATTAACAAAACTTACAGGTTCACAATGGAAGCTTTGGCTGATTCTAGAGCAGACCTCAATTGTTTCTGTGAAGGGGTTATACCTACAAAATACTTCATAATAACTTCACAATGACTGAGAGATGCTAGTGAGAAGCCAATGAAAATTGGCTACAAGATCTTTAATGAAACAATCGTACAAAATGGAGTGTGTTTCCAAACTTTGTTCGTCATGGTAAAAGGGTTAAGTCATGACATTATTCTAGGAACTCCTTTTTTAAACATGTTTTATCCATTCAATGCCTCTGAAAAAGGCACTACTACCTCTGTTGATGGAATTAATGTTTTGTTTAAATTTTCAAAGAAGCCCCAAGAGCAATATATTAACAGTATCCATCAAAATATCACCAACAAAGAAAAGTTTATGCTCGCTGAAAGAAGATATACTTTTCAAAAGAACAGAGGAACGCCTCTTGAAAAAGGATGTCATTGGTAAGATCGACTCCCTAAAGGAGACTTTTGAAAAACAAGTTTGTGCGGAGATACCCAGCGCATTCTAGGGCAGAAAGCAACATGTGGTCATTCTTCCCTATGAAGCAGAATTTGATGAAAGGAAGATACCTACTAAAGCTAGGCCAATCCAAATGAACATCCGACTTATGGAGATTTGCAAAAAGAAAATTAATGAACTCCTAAAAAGGGGCTCATAAGGAAAAGAATGTCCCCATGGAGCTGCTCATCCTTCTACATTAAAAACGTGGCAGAACTGGAAAGAGGAACTCCAAGGTTTAGTAATTAACTACAAACCGTTGAACAAGGCTCTTAGATGGATTCGTTACCCGATTCCTAACAAGAAGAGCCTTTTAGACATGGTTAATAGTTCTGTTATTTTTTCCAAGTTCGACATGAAATCTAGATACTGGCAAATCCAGATCGCTGAAAATGATAGGTAAGACTGCCTTCAACGTCCCATTCGAGCAATTCGAATGGAATGTCATATGTTTTGGATTAAAGAATGCTCCCTTAGAGTTTCAAAATATCATGAATGATATTTTTAATTCATATTCTACTTTCACCATAGTCTATATAGACGATGTTTTAGTATTCTCTAATTCGTTAGAATAGCATTTTAAGGATTTAAATATATTATTGAAAGTAGTTAAAGGTGCAGGTCTTGTTGTATCAGCGAGGAAAATGAAACTCTTCCAAACAAAGGTATGTTTCCTTGGCCATAATATTCACCAAGGGCTGATTATCCCAATAGATCGTGCTATTGTGTTTGCTGATAAATTTCTAGATGAAATCTTGGAAAAGACACAGTTGCAAAGGTTCCTTGGAAGCCTGAATTACATAGGCAACTTCTATAAAGATCTACCTCGCGATTGTAAAACTCTCTATCAAAGGTTAAAGAAGAATCCATAATCCTGGACCTAAAAATATTCGGACGTAGTGAGAATCTTGAAAAGAAAAGTTAAAGAGCTACCTTGCCTGGCTCTGGCTAATCCCGACTATTTCAAAATAGTCAAAACTGAAGCTTTCGAAGAAGGATACAGAGGGATCCTGAAGTAGAGGAACCTTGATAATAAGGAAATCCTAGTACCATTTACTTCCGGAGTATGGAAGCCCGCACAACAAAATTATTCAACGATTAAAAAAGAAATCTTAGCCATAGTCCATGCAGTTACCAAATTCGAAAGTGACTTGCTAAATCAGCGCTTCTTAATTATAGTCGATTGTAAATCTGCAAAATATATTTTGCAGAAAGATGTTAAAAATCTTGCTTCTAAACAAATATTTGCTAGGTGGCTGGCCATTTTATCAACTTTCGATTTTGATAATGAGTACATTAAAGGCGAAACTAATTCTTTGCTTGATTTTTTAACGCGTGAATTTTTACAGGGGAAGGAATAATAACAAAGGAAAGGGAAAATGATGGCCTTCCCTGGGCTTACCAAAATCAAGGAACATCGTCTTCCTCCTCATCCTCGCAAAAATCCCCTAAACCAATTGATTTAGCCCATCCTTTTTATATTAATCGACAAAAGTCTATTAATGAAAATCTTTTTTTATGGACGAATGAAATTCCTCTTGTAATTGTTGAAAATAACAATTGTCTTGGATAAGCTGAGCTGATAGCGACCAGATATCTGATAGATCACAAAAAACTGGATTTAAAGTCCAGATACTGGTATGAGCAGATACTGAAAGAAACTGGCTCTATCGAAATCATACATTGATTCTGCAGTGATAATCGGCATATGATTGCTTTTTTCAAAATTGATAATTTTAATGATCATCACTGCAGATGCGTGGGGAAATAGCCCCTTCAAAGAATACACCCTGCAAGATCCTAATTTAGACCAAAAAAATATTCTTTCTTAGATTATCTTGAAGCATGGAGAAACGTCTTATTATTTCAAAACGCAAAAAATTCTCATACTTGGTTTGTCCAATTTAGTCTAAAAGAAATACCAAATTGGTTAAAAAATTGGTTTCTCTTCTGGGACCTACAATTGATTATCTACCCCCAAAGGTTACTGATTCTTATAAGATTTTTCTTAAAGAAAATGCTCATTTCCCTGATAAGGGATGGTGTTCTTTATGGTTCGTGATTTTATACGAACTCCCATGAATCCTGAAATGGTCCTACGGGTTTGACAAAAATGAAGATGGAGACTCCCAATGGACTCCCCATCTAACCAGAAATACTTATATCCGTTGGTGGGATAAGTTCATAACTACTCACTTAGAATCTGATAGGTTTGTTACTAAAATTATTGATCTGGAAGTTGGAAGAAAATCCAACCAAACTCATTTTTCAACAGCTAGTACTTCTTCGTCCAAAAGAGACCTATTGAACACTCTTCTCAGTTCGACTGGGTCTACATCCAAAGAAGATCTCAAGAAAAGAGCCCTAGACCACTTTAAAAAGGATGAAATGGAATGCTTACAAGCATGTGAGGGAGATAGCCAATATGATCATGAAGATGACTGTTTCGGAATTGAGGGAATAGACCCTGTTCAGCGATAGTACAGTCAATTATTAAATAACTGCTTTTTCTATTTACTTTTTTTAAAGTTGTTTTCTTTTACGTTGGCATGTCAACGTGTTTTAGTAAAGTTATTTTTCTACTAGCGTCGGCTATGTAAAGTTGTTTGTCTGCTAACGTCGGCTACCGTTCGTTCCATTTTCCACGTCAAAAGGTGAAGATGTCGTCCACTTGCACAGGTTGTCTTTTGTCCTACCACTATGGTATTGACACGTTGCTAGTCTGACTGTCTATATAACGAGGACCTTAGTTAGTTCTCAAAAATAAGTTTTGAGAGTGAAGCATAAGTCTATAAGTGTAGTTTCCTTTCCTCTAAGTTTGTAAAGAGTGTGAAGTTTTTTCAAGTCTTCAGAAGTGATGTACTTACATCTCTTCTATCTTTAATGTAAGTTTGTTGAAGTATTTTATATTTGATATTCTTAGTTCTAAATCTTTTTTTCTAAATGTATATTTATATAATAGAATAAATTATTGAAAAGTAGCAATTTACATTAAACTAAATGCAATATTTATTTAAATGATGAAAAAAATGTTACTCCCTCTTTCCCAATTTATGTGATACACTTTCCTTTTTATTTCCAAAAATAATGATACAGTTTTATATTTAAAAATAATTTAATTTAAAATTTCTCCTTTTACCCTTAATGAAATGATTTACAGGCACACAAATATCTATAGTTTGTTTTAGATTAAAAGTTTTAAAAGTTTTTATTTCTTTTTTAAACTTCGTGTCTAGTCAAACTATATTATATAAATTGGAATGGAAGAAGTATTACATTGGCACAATAGCTAAATTTGATATTCTGACCATGCAAGGATAATGAATTAAGTTAAATTAATTAGTTGCACATTATGTATAAGAGTACATATCTTATTACATGAGATGTGAATATGTTATGTTTTATTTGACCTGACATTTCTTTATAAACAATATTCCGTTAAATTTGATCTATTTGTTTAACCAAAAAAATAAATGTGGTTTTCCTTCCTGTCTCTTTGTGCTATTGACTTGATAATTGTTAAGCTTTCTCTTTGGTAAATCACCCTTCGTCGTCTATATGTTTGAAAATTCATATGTATTGTGTTTATAAAAAATAATGTTGATTATAATTATTTTATCATAAGGTAATTACTTTTTATCAAAAGTAATCTTTTCTAATCAATTTTGTATTAAAAATAAAAGATACATAAATAATATTATAAATGAATTAATTTGGAATTTAAAATTTAGCAAAAATTTGTTATATCCCGTGTTTTCACTTGTCGAATTGTGTCGTAAGTTAGTCGACGTAAGCCTGAAGAACAAGATTATCTTTGAGGTTATAAATGATTATACTAAGTTTAACAAGTTTTAAGCAAGTGTTGTGGGAGGTTGAGGTACGGTCAAACCTTAGCCCAAAGATACGAGGTGCTACATGTTTAGTATGTTTTGTGGCCTTGCCGGCCTACAGTTGTCAGTAGATCATATGGTGGCCTTGTCGGCCTTTGTTTATGTTGCCTTGAGTTATTCAATTGTAGATGATCATGGCGGCCTTGTCGGCCCGTATATGTATTTATATATATTATTTGTGTTGCGCATTTCAGCTCAGTTGGGATATTTGCCTACCTACAAATTTAGTACAAGTTGTGGCCTTATTGGCCTATGATGTCAGAAGTAATAGAAATTGACCTTATGGGCCTAAGTGTTTTGGTTTATGTACAGAGTCTATGAGTTGCAGGTTGGTACGCTCGGTCGATTAGGGCACCGGGTGTCAGCCATGCCTCCCCAGGTTTGGGCGTGACAAAATCGCATCTTCATCAGCGTAAATAACTTTACGAGTATTTAAATTATTCCAACATAATAAAGGTATTTATTAGATATTTATTACTCAATATTTCAACTACTTTTTTTAAGCAAAGTCCACTAGGCTTTTTAGCATCTAGGGCTAATTTTTATATATTTTTCTCAAAACAAATCCAAAGAGTCTTTACAAATGTAACCTTAAGGCAATAAAAGATGCAAAAATTAAGCTAATGACCAATTTAAGACTTATAAATTGTCTTAAGTTGGTGCTACAAATTGCTAAAGAATAAACAAAAGCTTAACTAAAAATTGTATAATAACTTCTGAATGCACTGCATAATGTTGAATCCTGCATAAGTGATCTTATCCTGTGTTGTGTAAGCCGTAGGTGTGTGTTGCTACTGCTACTTGAATTTCCAGAAAAAACACCAGCAACATCATCTGTGTAGCTCCTAGCTGCTTTTTGTACCACAGCAACTTATGAACCATATATCTGTACAGAAACACCTTGAGTTATCATGATGTAGCCCATAAGATCACACCACTTTCCACATATTGTCAATATCAGAGTAGGCTGAGTACATAGCACTAATACAACACACTGTGCGAAAGACAATACATGGATCATGGTTGAACTTAATGCTTCCAAAATCTAAGACCAGGCTGCATTCTTTGTGAACCTGCAACTAACAAAAACAAGTAATCATGTGTCCTGTTGAATGTGCTGCAGATGTTTCCTTTGTGAACCTGCAGCATTTGTGAAGCTTTCCTGTAAACCTTCTACACATCCACAGCTCCACCAGAAGTGTGTCACTTCATATCCCTATGTGATTAGGATCAATGAAAAAGCTCTCTTCCTTCGCTGTGTAGTTGAAACTGATCTCAGCATATTTCCTTTCCTATGCAACAGGAAAATTCTTGCAAATATATAGCAAAACCAAGTTGTTCCAGACGTGCTACCTATCAAATCCTCAGATATATCCTTGTAGAGTAAATTGGGAACCATAATGTACAGCTGCAAATCTGAAAAACCATATCCCAACCTTCTACTGCCTGTAATGTAACATTTTCCCTTGTACAATAACTAGACAGAAAAAGATGTCAGCAATTTGGTACATGGAAGGGACATGCAAGACGCGTACTTGTCCATGAGCTACCTTTTCGCGAACAAAATGAATATCCATTTCGATATGTTTAGTGCGCTGATGTTGGACCGGATTCGCCGAAAGATAGACTGCACTAACATTATCACAGTAGACCAAGGTAGCTTTCTGAATAGGAAAGTGAAGTTCTAATAGAAGATTAGGTAGCCAACATGATTCAAACACCACATTGGCTATCCCTCGATACTCGGCCTCTGCACTGGATCGCGATAATGTAGCCTGACGTTTTGCAGACCAAGAGACCAAGTTATCACCAAGAAACATACAATAACCAGATGTCGAGCATCTGGTATCAGGACAGCCACCCCAATCAGCATCTGTATAAGACACGAGAGTAGAGACTGAGGATGGATATAAATGCAATCCATAATCAAGTGTGCCCTGTATGTATCGTATAATGCGTTTGAGCACATGCATGTGCTCAGTCCGTGGATTATGCATAAATAAACACACCTGCTGAACTGCATAAGTAATATCTGATTGTAAAGAAAGAAGCCAAGAGGCCGCTAGAGAAAGGGTTCCGTTTTCTAGTCTGTTTCCGATTCTTCCGACCTTCGCAAGACTGCGATAGTAGGTGGAATCCTCGTATGGAGTGCTAGACGTAGCACTCAGCTTCGGTTTGGTATCAACCGGAGTAGAAGTAGACTTACAAGGTGACATACCATCTCTCTCAAGGATCTCAGCCGCATACTTCTTCTGTGACAGAAACAAACCACCTGCATGACGAGTGACAGCTATACCCAAGAAATAACTCAAGGGCCCCAAGTCTTTCATAGCAAATTCTGAACTGAGTAGTGACATGATAGACTTGCGCAGATTATCAGATGAGGCAGTCAATATAATATCATCCACATACAATAAAATGTATGCCAGAGAAGTACCACGACGATATATGAACAGAGAACGATCAGATCTGTTATGCGAAAATCCAATAGTAGATACATAATCTGCAAACCTTTTATACCAAGAACGGGGGACCTGCTTAAGCCCATACAAGGATTTCTTCAGCAAACAGACATGATGAGGATAGTTGGGGTCTCTAAAACCCAAGGGCTGAGTCAGATAGTCACGGGATAAGTCAGATAACTGGTGGATAATATAAAGGGAGACATTGTCATCCAAAAAATTATATGAACTAGGCACGGAACTACACACTTTAGCAAACGGAAATTGAGTTTCATAAAAAATAACATGGCGACTAATTATGATTTTATTAGATGATAAATCAAAACACTTGTAACCACGATGATTAGATTGGTAACCCAAAAACACACAGGGGGTAGAACGGGCTTGAAGTTTGTTAATTGCAATGGATGGAAAAAGTGGATAGCATAAACACCCAAACACCCTAAGATGAGAATACGAAGGATCTTTATTGTAAAGAAGTTTATGTGGGGAATTATATGCTAGGTTTTTGTTAGGAAGTACGTTAAGGAGGTAAGTAGCCATTTGTAGGGCTTGATGCCAAAAAGAAGGGGGGGGGGGGTATGGAAGCATGATCTAATAAAGTTCGGACAATATTATTAATGGTACGAATTTTTCGTTCGGCTTTCTCATTTTGTGAGGACGTATGAGGACAAGAAAAATGAAAGACTATGCCATGAGCATCACAAAATGCCCGAAACAACGCATTATCATATTCTTTGCTATTATCACATTGAATATTTTTAATTTCTCGTTCGAATTATGTACGGATGAATGCTCTAAATTGTAAGAAGGTGGAAAAAGCTTGAGATTTTTTCACTAAAGGAAAGTTCCACAAAAATTTAGAATAATTATCCAAAAATAGAACATAATAACGATGGCCCAAGGAACTTAAAATGGGAGATGTCCATAAATCACTATGAATAATGTCAAAAGGCATCAAAGTACGAGAAGTAGAGACTACAAATGGTAATCCAACATGTTTCCCTAACGGACAAGAAGGACAGAGTGGAGTACTACGCGTACCCTTACGAGAAATAAATTTTTTTTATGTAAAAAAGAATAACAGACGATCCAGGATGACCCAAACGTGCATGCCACAAGGAAGGAGAAAAGGCGGCAAAGGTAGATGGTATGTCTTGACTCGTGGAAGTGGTGGAGGTTGTGAGTGGATAAAGATCTCGCCTACTATTGCATCGCATTAGAGGTATCCCCATCTTGAAATCCTTCACATAAAACCCAAAGAGATCAAAATTAATGGAAACCCAATTATCAGTGGTGAATTTTCGGGCAGACACCAAATTTTTAATTAGGTTAGGAGCATGAAGAGTATTTTTCAAAACTAGAGGTGGATGTGGGATGTCCATAACCTCAAATTGGGATAGTGTTGGCATTACCAACAATAATACCACGATTGTTGCTCAAATTGAAATAAGACGAGAGGGTACCTTGATCGGACGTCATATGAGAAGTGGCGCCGATGTCCATGTACCAATTCGCGTCCAGTGCAGTTAATCCAAGGGTATGCACTGCTGCCGCAATATATGTAGGTGTCGGGATATGATTTGGGCCCGCAGCATGAAAAGCATGTGGAGGCCGAGGTCCAAGCAGGCCTGCCTGCGGCCCCGACCCAGAAGAGTACCTGCCGCCACTGTTTGGATCCGAGAAGCTGGGCCTGGAGTGTTGCTAAAACTGGGCCCAGTTACCCGAATATGGACTGGGCGAGAAATAGGGGTTGTTGGGCCAATGGACACTGGCCCAGCTCCACGGCCAGGGAGCCCACACTTGGGACCAGTTGGCCCGCGACCCACTGCTGCTGCCACTATTGTTCCGTTCGCCGCCATTACCACCGTGGTTTTTGCCATTATGTTTATGATTTTGACCCTTTTTCCACCACCGTTGTTGTGGTTTTTGGCTTGAATTTTTAGAGAATGATTAAGGGTCGTTTGACATTGTCATCATCACGACGGAATTTGCTCCGGTAGTCGCCTTTTTAGCCAAGCCGGCCTCTTCTAACGTGAGCATGGAACGGGCCTGATAAAATGGTGGTAGAGGATTACTTTACGAAGCTATGTGCCAACGCCATTATAGGACTCAGATAGCCCGGCAACCATCCGGAGAACAAGACGATCATTGGTAACAGGCGCACCAACATTGCGGAGTTGGTCCGCTAATTCCTTGAGTCGTTTACAATAGGCTGAAACGTTAGGAAAATCTTCCATGTTGCCATGTGAAAATTTCTGCTCAAGAGTGACAGCTCGAAATTTTTTGTTATGTTGGAATATATCACGCACCCTATTCCAAGTGTCCATTGTCGTAGCGTCGGGTTCAATAATCGTCTGTAAGAGGTCTGTAGAGATAGTGGAGTAAATCCACTGGACAACGATAGTATCAAAGATTGTCCATAACGTATGATCATCCTCAGGGGTAGGCACCTTCTCCAGGCCAGGTACCGTGGGGATTATGTGATGGAGGACTTCATGCGAGCGTGCGTGAACTTTGAATAACTCCGCCACATCGTGTATTGGTCGTTTTCCATCTCAAGAACAATAGGGATACGGTTCTTAATGTTAGAAACTATAAGGGCAGGATGAAACATGTTCTTTGACGTAGACATAATGAAAGAACAATAGGTGAATTAGGGATTGGGAAGAAAATTTTAGAATAGAGGAGGAGAAAAAAAATCAACGGAATCCGAGAGTAGGTCACAGAAATTGAGAAAAGAAGGGGGAGCGGAAGTGTTTGAGAGAAGGTATGTTAACCCTAGACTTCTGATACCATGAAAGAAATAATCCCTTGATTATTTTCATTAATGAATAGAGTATATATACAATTTACAATCTCCAAATATAGAAAATCTTATTCCTACTATACATCTAATATCCTAATTGTATTTGTACAAGAATTCTACAACTATGGTAAGTTTGTACACTAATTTGATTACAACAATAAACCCACTGTTTCCGTGGTATACAATGCCGTGTATATCACGGGTTCTGTCAGATTTCTTATCTAGATCATTTATACTTTTATTACCACCTGGAAATGCAACTTGCAAATTTCCTTTAGCATTTAGAGTTGTAACCTGTGCCTGATTCTTAGCACTCGATGATGGATCATGTTGTACAATCTAGTTCTGTTTACCTCTTGTATTTGCTTTGATTTTTTTGCTACTGTGATTTCGGCACCTCTGCATTATCATTAGAACTAGAAACCTGCTGCAAGGTCTATCCTGCATTGCCCTAGATCTTTTGTTGGATTTTTATGATTCTACATTTTCTTTACCAGCTGCTTTGCCCTGATTATTTGCACTGATCTTTGATGGAACTACAGGTTCATTCTCCTTTCTCCACCTCTTGACTGCTTTCATGAATTCCAACATTGATATCAGGATCAAGAATCATAATATCACGTTCCTCAACTGATTTCTGCTGCTACTGCTTAGATACTAATTTCCTTGGAGTCACTTCAAGACTCTTAAGAAATTATCCCTTGCTAGTAATGCATCACTCTCTCCTCATTCATTCATCTGCTGCATATGAACATTTTCCTCAGGTACCTTGTCCACCTCTTGATTGCTCACATAAACATTTTCACCAGTCAACTGCATATTACCATGCTCCTGTACTTTTGTCTGAATTTGAGTGCGAATGTGATCCAGCTGCTGAACTTCACCATCTGCTTCTATAGAGTTTTTGCCAAATATAAAATCAACAGGATCTTCTGAAGAATCTGATGCATCAAAAATCTTCTCAACTTCTTTCCTACTTAGAATTTCACCTTCTTCAGTATCTTCTTCAAATTGGTCACTCTATAGTTTTCTTTCACTATCTGTACCTTCAGTAGCAATAGTATTTGAAGGAATGACAGGATTTGTTTATAGTAACCAGTTCCCTGCAGGTTTAGAAAAAGAAGATTCCACCCATTGTTTCGTCTTAATAGGTGTCATATTCTTTTTTCCAAGAGAAAACACAACTGCATAAACATTCAGCTGTTCCATAAGACTTTTCTCCATCACAGGTATTGAAGGTTTTCGTTGGGTTCGTGTACGCAGCGGAATTTGAAATTTTTGTGTTTCAAACCCAACAAGCGACGAACTGTAGGATGATTATGTAGTAATATAGAACACGTCAATACATAACATGTGTATAACCGTAATACTTTGATAGAATACTTAAGATCTGAAAACTCTGGAGTCTTTTAGTAATTTCCGAGGGTGCGCACGCAATTGATCCTCGACAGCAAGTTCCAAAAACTCTGATGTATACCTCCTTCGAACAGCTAGAAAATTCGGCAGAGATTCAAGAGAGAGTTTTATTCTAGGTCTCTAAGGCTTAGAATAATATATGAATAATATGTCTAATAATGAATGACAAGGTGCTCTATATATATAGGTGAAATTAGCGAAAAATTCATATTTTGGGTTGGGCTCAAAGCCTAGCCCAAAACGAATTGCAGCAGGCCCATCTGATTTGGCCTGCAGCCCAATTAGCGTCGCGGCTCTGCCCATTGGGCGCCGCGGCGTCTCGCCCTTTTCACAAAATATTTTTCAGCACATTTTAATTAAATCCAAAATTCAATCTTGACTTAATTAAATAATTTCCATCAAATATAAATTATCTCATAGTTATTATTAATTTCAATATCTCGATTCCAAAATTGAATATTTAACACTTTCTCAATACACCCTTAGATCGAAGAAACAATTGACATAGTGTTACCCTACAGGTCTTCACATATCAACACTAATCATATTAGGGTCTACACGGAACTCCTAGACGGCGTCGTAAGACGAACTCAATATGTGAAGTATATTACACGAATCCAGTAAACTGAACCTCTATGTGGGAAGATAAAATCCTTTCATTCTCGACGCACTCGATAAAGCTTGGGATTTTGCCAAGTGTCTATCAAAATGGCTTGATCACTATATCTCATCTATATTGGTTGAAAACAAGACCATAATCTAGATATGGCTATTGTGTTGGCCAATGACTTAGTCAACCCAATATAACTGAGAAGCTGAGTGTTCTCTTGAGTATACAATCGAGGAATGAATCCTAATCTTGGCTCAACTACCACCTTTAATCCACATCGTAATGTACCCAATACAAGTTGTATCTCAACCTATAAGGCATTTGAGCTTAGGACAGGATCAAAGTATATTACTCTGTAGAAAAGGTGTGTATTGACCTCAAGTCTAAGGACTTCTATCTCCCACACGTTGATCATAGTTTAGACATGTATAACAAATAGTATATCAGCAGGGTATATCAATACTTCCAAACTATATATGTGTCCATCACGAGTAGCCATTACTCGTAGCATGTGAGACATACTACATCCTCTAAGGATGTTATGCAGACTACATATCCACTTATCACATATCATCGATATTCCATTCTCGATGATCATTAGTCAAAGCTATTTTAAGAGTTACGTTATAATATTAATATCTCACACTATTAATAACAGTGTAACCTCTAGGGATGCATATTATAGAATATTACAAACAATCAACTAATAATTCAATAATTGCAAATGCCAAAATATTAATCTCTATTAATAATAATACGAATGTGTATAAAGTACATTTGTCCTAATATAGATTGTCTATAGGACATACATATACTTTCAATCTCCCACTTGGCCTAGAGCCAATCTTTAACATATCTAATGCCCATATTCTCAAAATGACTATTATGTTTGACTAAGCTTAATGGTTTAGTGAATGGGTCAGCTAGATTATCGTTTGTAGGAATATAGTCTAATCTAATCTCTTCAGTCTCCACCATCTCCCTAAGTATGTGGTACTTCGTTGGTACATGCTTGTTTATGTTTGTTGATCTTGGTTCCTTAGCATGTGCAATCGCACTAGTGTTGTCACAATAAATAGTTATTGGACAACTGGCACTCGGAACTACCCTTAATTCCTTCAGGAACAATCGCGACAGCTTCTTTACCAGCTTCCGATCCAGCAATGTACACAACTTTTATTGTCGAATCAGCAGTTGTAGCTTATTTGGAACTTTTCCAGCTCACTGCTCCACCATTGAAAATGAACGTGTACCCATATTGAGATTTGAAGTCATCAAGATTCATCTAGAAGCTAGCATCAGTGTACCCTGTAGCAACTAGCTTTTCTTCCCCACCATGGACTAAGAAGTATTCTTTAGTTCGTCTAAGATACTTAAGAATACTCTTGACTACTTTCCAGTTTTCTTCCCCAGTATTCTGCTGGAATTTACAAGTCATACTAAGTGCAAATGCCACATCTGTCCTAGTACAAGTCATGGCATACATGATCGATCCTATAGCCGAAGCATATGGGATCCTCTTCATGCGCTCAAGTTCTATAGCATTAGAAGGACTGTCATTCTTAGATAACTTGGAATTTTCCATAGAAACACGTCTAAGCACTTTGTCTATGTAGACTGGCTGTGACTGCCCCAACAATCTATTAGGTATATCTCTATAGATCCTAATTCCCAGAATGTAGCAGGCTTCACCTAAATCCTTCATCATGAAGGTACTGGACAACCACTTCTTGACTGACTGGAAGAGAGTCTTATTGTCTCCCATTATCAAAATGTCATCTACATATATAATAATGAAGGCAATACTCTCATCCTTGCGTTTACTGTAAACACAAGGATCCTCTTTGCTTCTGACGAAATCAAATGACTTGATAGCCTTGTCAAAGCAAATGTTCCAACTCCTCAAGGCTTGCTTAAGCCCATAAATGGACTTCTGTAGCTTGCATACAACATTTGGTTTGGACTCTAATGAAAAACCCTCAAGTTGTTTCATATACACTTCCTCAACTAGATTACCATTGAGGAAAGCGGTTTTGACGTCCATCTGCCAAATGTCATAGTCATAATATGCAGCTATTGCAAGCAAACTCTGAATGGACTTAATCTTAGCAACATGTGAAAATGTTTCATCATAATCGACCCCAGACCGTTGATTATAACCTTTAGCCACCAACCTTGCTTTATAAGTCTGTACCTTGCCAAATGTATCGATCTTCTTCTTGAAGACCCATTTGCATCATGTAGGTTTAACCCCATCTGGCAAATCAATCAAGTTCCACACTTGATTGATGTACATAGATTCCATCTCAGATTTCATGGCTTCTTGCCATCTCTTCGAATCAATATTCAACATTGCTTCGCTATAGGTTGTAGGCTCATTGTTATTGGGAACATCTATCTCATTGTGTGTTTCCATAAGTAGATTTAGTTTTGTAGGAGGACGATGAGTCCTAGTGGACCTACGGAGTTGATTGTTTTGCAGTTCAGTGCTTGGTATATGTTGGATAATCCACTAACTTGATAGCTTTCAGGAATATCATTTTCATGTATTTCCTGAATGGGAGGAGGTGCAACCATTGCATCTACTCCCAAAGGCTGTGTAGGAGGATCTTGCATTTCTGCATTGTTCCTCGTAACACTCCCACTGGCCAAAGGGCGTACTTGAAGTACCCAATCTTCGCCAAATACTCCCACTGAATTCTTGCCTTGGTAATTCGGCAAGGATTCAACCTCTATGTTATCTCGCGGTTCTTGAATTTCTTCAAGTTCTATCTCTGTGCAACTATGTACCTTGTAGACATATTCTTCTTCAAGGAAAGTTGCGTTCCTGGAAACAATGACCTTATGTTATCTAGGAAGATAGAAGTAGTATCCCTTAGTTTTCTTTTGGATACCCCACGAAGTAACATTTCTCACTTTTGGATTCCAACTTGTCAGTGAGCATCTTCTTAACATATGCAGGGCACCCCTAGGGTCTCATATTTTTAAGAGTTGGCTTCTTGCCACACCATTTCTTATATGATGTCTTTTCTACTGACTTGGAAGGAACCGTGTTCAGAATATATATTGAGGTTTATATAGCATGTCCCCAAAGGTATGTCAGTAGAGCTGAGAAGCTCATCATGGATTGAACCATATCCAATAAGGTTCGATTTCTCCTTTCGGCAACACCATTCATCTGAGGTGTTCAAGGAGGTGTCCATTCTGATTAGACTCCATGTAGCTTTAAGTAATTTATAAACTCCTTGCTCAAGTATTCACCTCCTCGATCAGATCGGAGGGTCTTGATAATCGTTGCGAGTTGTTTCTCTACTTCAGACTTGTACTCCGTGAACTTTTTGAAGGCCTCCGATTTGTGTTTCATAAGATACACATATACATACCTTGTGAAGTCATCAATAAAAGTAATGAAGAAAGGGAAACCTCCCTTAGCTTGAGTCGATAATGGTCCACATACATTAGTATGTACCAACTCAAGCACCTCCTTGGCTCACACACCCTTTCGAAAAAGTGGTTTGTTGGTCATCTTACCTTTCAAACAGGATTCACAGTTGTCATAAGACTCCAAGTGAGATGGCTCGAGGTAGTTAAGCTTCCTTAACCTTGCTATACTTGTTTCGTTGATATGAACAAGTCTACAATGCCATAGGTTTATTTTGCACATTGAATATTTCTCGACTACAATTTGTATATAATCCATCCACAAGAGGAGCAGTTCCATATATAACATTATCAAAAGACAGTACATGACTGCCATTATAAATATATGAGGAAAAACCCTCAATGTCCAAAACAGGGATAGAAATGATATTCCTCATTAACGAGGGTACATAGTAACAATCATTTAACACTAGACAATATCCAGAAGGCAAATTTAATCTATAAGTTCCTACGCGCTCAGCATCCACTCGTGCTCCATTTCGAACGCATAGGTCCACCTCTCTTAGTCCAACCTTCCTGCTGTCAGTTAGCCCCTACACATTGGTATAAATGTGTGAGCCATAAGTGGTATCCAATACCTAGGAATGAGAGTTATTTATAGACATATTTATTTCAATGATGTACATACCTTGTCCACTAGAGGTAGAAGCGCCTGGTGCTTTTCCTCCTCCTGGTGCAGTGCAGTCCTTCTTCCAATGCCCCTTCTTGTTACAATTGAGGCATACATCCTTAGCCGGATTCACCTTCTTTTAGTTCACACCTCATTTAGGCTTCGTAGTTGAGGGCGGAAAAAATTCTTTTCCCTTATTCTTCTGTCATTCCTTACCTTTCGGCTTGGGCCGGCTAGTAGAGCTCACCATGAGCACAATTTTTCCTTTGGTAGTTGAAGATTCAAAGGTCTTGAGCATGTTATTCAGCTCTGGCAGACTCGCCTTCGTTCCGTTCATAATGTAGTTTACAATAAAATTCTCGAACGAATGAGGGAGAGAGTTTAGGATGAGAGTGGAAGCGACGTTTTTCTGCAACTTTATACCAATCGAGGAAAGCCTTTCTATCAGCCCTATCATCTTCAACACATGCTGAGACACTTGGCCCCCTTCATTTAGCTTACATTTGAAGAGTTCTATCAACAACTCATATTCCATAGTTTGGGACTGAGATTCGTAGAGACTTTTTAAGTGTTCGAGCATTTCGTTAGGGCCCATGTTTTCGTGTTGTCTCTGAAGCTCCACTGACATGGAAGACAACATCACGCACTGTGCTGAGGTGGCGTCATCTAGGTTCTTCTGGTACGCTACCTTATCGAATGTGGCATATCCTTCAGAATCCTCAGCAGGGACTTTGGGGAATACTTTGTCCAATATGTATTCTATCTTTTCTTGGGTCCAGTATGTTTGTTCATTTCCATCAACATTTTCAATAATTGGATCGACATTTTGATAATCTGAAGAGTTAGATAGACAGATAATTAAACTCAAATTTATTTCCTATGATAAACATTCATTTAGGATAATCAAAACCTCTCACCAATCTCACAAGCTAAACAAGTTTCCCAAGCAACCAACCTCTCAACTCTAAAAAGAGTTTTACATTGAGGGAATTTCCAGAAGGAAATGTTGCTTCATATGGGCCTGTAAATGGCCATATGCAGTGCATATGGCCATTGCATATGTGAGGCGGTGGATGACTTTCTTTATCTATTTAAGCGGTGCTTCGTTATATTTACTCATTTTTTTACCTACACAAGTCTCAGACCCTCCTAAACTCTCCCTAGACCATCCACAAGGAAACACATACTTATCCTAAGCTAATCACTCCCCTCCTCTCTTAGAAGTAAGGTAGAAGTAGTAGAACCCTCTAGTCGGTATTGTTGTGGATGTGCATCTTCTTCTTGGCAAAGGAGGAGTTGTTTTTTAGGTTTATCTAGCTGGGTTAAGGTATGTTTCCTTCCTTTCCTATGAAATTGATCACATATAAGTACGTGGCCAAAATCAGTAGCTTAGTCAATATTTTTGCTCCCCTACGTGGCTGCTTACGTGGCCAACGTGTGTTGCCCATATGGCATGCGTGGGTGGCCACGTGGCTTTCCTTTTCTTTTTTTTTTTTTTTACTTTTGTTGACTTCTTTGACCTATTTGGCCTCACACAACCTAGTATTTACCCCTTTTGGAGTGGAAAAACACCTTCTTACACTCCAAAATTATTTGGATCTAACACCCACTTTTATCTTCTTCTTCCTCTTGAAGATATGAACAATCTCAAGAACACCCAACCAATTTTTAAAACCTAACTACACTCAGATCAACTCCAAATTAGCTCAAATTTTGGATCTAAGTTCTCTTTGATGTGGAGAACAAAGCGCAATAGGTTTCAAGCCTCAATTTCACCTCCTACTATAAGACCCGCTTTCAAGTTTCTAGAACTTGAAAACCCTTTAATGGTGGAAGGTTCAAAACAACTCCCATTGACTCAAAACTTTGGATTTAGACTCTAAAAACACTAGGGAACAAGAATTTAGTGTCAACAACAAAATAAACACAATTGTTTTGGGTGGTTTGCGGGGAAATTTCTAGATTTTTTGTAGTAAGAACCCAAGATTAGATTTGTTGCAACTAACCTAAAACTTAGCTTTGATACCAATTGATATAATTCTAAAAATGAAAAGACAAGAACAATACAAGAGAGTAAAGATAGATTGATTGACACAACTAAAGACCCAATTTGGAAACCAAAGTTCTATCAATAACTAAGACCTCCAAATTAAATACAACAACTTAGTGTCTTGTTTTCTTCGCTGCTTTTTTCTTACATTTTACATAATGTCCGCAGAAAAAGCGGTTGCTAAGGCTTGTAGCTAAACAAGTTTCCCAAGCAACCAACCTCTCACCAATCTCACAAGCAGTCAACTCTAAAGAGTTTTACATTGAGGGAATTTCCAGAAGGAAATGCTGCTTCATATGGGCCTGTAAATGGCCATATGCAGTGCATATGGCCATTGCATATGTGAGGCGGTGGATGACTTTCTTTATCTATTTAAGCGGTGCTTCGTTATATTTACTCATTTTTTTACCTACACAAGTCTCAGACCCTCCTAAACTCTCCCTAGACCATCCACAAGGAAACACATACTTATCCTAAGCTAATCACTCCCCTCCTCTCTTAGAAGTAAGGTAGAAGTAGTAGAACCCTCTAGTCGGTATTGTTGTGGATGTGCATCTTCTTCTTGGCAAAGGAGGAGTTGTTTTAGAGGTTTATCTAGCTGGGTTAAGGTATGTTTCCTTCCTTTCCTATGAAATTGATCACATATAAGTACGTGGCCAAAATCAGTAGCTTAGTCAATATTTTTGCTCCCCTACGTGGTCGCTTACGTGGCCAACGTGTGTTGCCCATATGGCATGCGTGGGTGGCCACGTGGCGTGGCTTCCTTTTTCTCTTTTTTTTTTTTTTTTGTTGACTTCTTTGACCTATTTGGCCTCACACAACCTAGTATTTACCCCTTTTGGAGTGGAAAAACACCTTCTTACACTCCAAAATTATTTGGATCTAACACCCACTTTTATCTTCTTCTTCCTCTTGAAGATATGAACAATCTCAAGAACACCCAACCAATTTTAAAACCTAACTACACTCAGATCAACTCCAAATTAGCTCAAATTTTGGATCTAAGTTCTCTTTGATGTGGAGAACAAAGCGCAATAGGTTTCAAGCCTCAATTTCACCTCCTACTATAAGACCCGCTTTCAAGTTTCTAGAACTTGAAAACCCTTTAATGGTGGAAGGTTCAAAACAACTCCCATTGACTCAAAACTTTGGATTTAGACTCTAAAAACACTAGGGAACAAGAATTTAGTGTCAACAACAAAATAAACACAATTGTTTTGGGTGGTTTGCGGGGAAATTTCTAGATTTTTTGTAGTAAGAACCCAAGATTAGATTTGTTGCAACTAACCTAAAACTTAGCTTTGATACCAATTGATATAATTCTAAAAATGAAAAGACAAGAACAATACAAGAGAGTAAAGATAGATTGATTGACACAACTAAAGACCCAATTTGGAAACCAAAGTTCTATCAATAACTAAGACCTCCAAATTAAATACAACAACTTAGTGTCTTGTTTTCTTCGCTTTTTTTCTTACATTTTACATAATGTCCGCAGAAAAAGCGGTTGCTAAGGCTTGTAGCTAAACAAGTTTCCCAAGCAACCAACCTCTCACCAATCTCACAAGCAGTCAACTCTAAAGAGTTTTACATTGAGGGAATTTCCGAAGGAAATGCTGCTTCATATGGGCTCGTAAATGGCCATATGCGTGCATATATATGCCATTGCATATGTGAGGCGGTGGATGACTTTCTTTATCTATTTAAGCGGTGCTTCGTTATATTTACTCATTTTTTTACCTACACAAGTCTCAGACCCTCCTAAACTCTCCCTAGACCATCCACAAGGAAACACATACTTATCCTAAGCTAATCACTCCCCTCCTCCCTTAGAAGTAAGGTAGAAGTAGTAGAACCCTCTAGTCGGTATTGTTGTGGATGTGCATCTTCTTCTTGGCAAAGGAGGAGTTGTTTTAGAGGTTTATCTAGCTGGGTTAAGGTATGTTTCCTTCCTTTCCTATGAAATTGATCACATATAAGTACGTGGCCAAAATCGTAGCTTAGTCAATATTTTTGCTCCCCTACGTGGCTGCTTACGTGGCCAACGTGTGTTGCCCATATGGCATGCGTGGGTGGCCACGTGGCTTTCCTTTTCTCTCTTTTTTTACTTTTGTTGACTTCTTTGACCTATTTGGCCTCACACAACCTAGTATTTACCCCTTTTGGAGTGGAAAAACACCTTCTTACACTCCAAAATTATTTGGATCTAACACCCACTTTTATCTTCTTCTTCCTCTTGAAGATATGAACAATCTCAAGAACACCCAACCAATTTTTAAAACCTAACTACACTCAGATCAACTCCAAATTAGCTCAAATTTTGGATCTAAGTTCTCTTTGATGTGGAGAACAAAGCGCAATAGGTTTCAAGCCTCAATTTCACCTCCTACTATAAGACCCGCTTTCAAGTTTCTAGAACTTGAAAACCCTTTAATGGTGGAAGGTTCAAAACAACTCCCATTGACTCAAAACTTTGGATTTAGACTCTAAAAACACTAGGGAACAAGAATTTAGTGTCAACAACAAAATAAACACAATTGTTTTGGGTGGTTTGCGGGGAAATTTCTAGATTTTTTGTAGTAAGAACCCAAGATTAGATTTGTTGCAACTAACCTAAAACTTAGCTTTGATACCAATTGATATAATTTCTAAAAATGAAAAGACAAGAACAATACAAGAGAGTAAAGATAGATTGATTGACACAACTAAAGACCCAATTTGGAAACCAAAGTTCTATCAATAACTAAGACCTCCAAATTAAATACAACAACTTAGTGTCTTGTTTTCTTCGCTGCTTTTTTCTTACATTTTACATAATGTCCGCAGAAAAGCGGTTGCTAAGGCTTGTAGCTAAACAAGTTTCCCAAGCAACCAACCTCTCACCAATCTCACAAGCAGTCAACTCTAAAGAGTTTTACATTGAGGGAATTTCCGGAAGGAAATGCTGCTTCATATGGGCCTGTCAATGGCCATATGCAGTGCATATGGCCATTGCATATGTGAGGCGGTGGATGACTTTCTTTATCTATTTAAGCGGTGCTTCGTTATATTTACTCATTTTTTTACCTACACAAGTCTCAGACCCTCCTAAACTCTCCCTAGACCATCCACAAGGAAACACATACTTATCCTAAGCTAATCACTCCCCTCCTCTCTTAGAAGTAAGGTAGAAGTAGTAGAACCCTCTAGTCGGTATTGTTGTGGATGTGCATCTTCTTCTTGGCAAATGAGGAGTTGTTTTAGGGGTTTATCTAGCTGGGAAAGGTATGTTTCCTTCCTTTCCTATGAAATTGATCACATATAAGTACGTGGCCAAAATCAGTAGCTTAGTCAATATTTTTGCTCCCCTACGTGGTTGCTTACGTGGCCAACGTGTGTTGCCCATATGGCATGCGTGGGTGGCCACGTGGCTTTCCTTTTCTCTTTTTTTTTTTTTTTTACTTTTGTTGACTTCTTTGACCTATTTGGCCTCACACAACCTAGTATTTACCCCTTTTGGAGTGGAAAAACACCTTCTTACACTCCAAAATTATTTGGATCTAACACCCACTTTTATCTTCTTCTTCCTCTTGAAGATATGAACAATCTCAAGAACACCCAACCAATTTTAAAACCTAACTACACTCAGATCAACAACCAAATTAGCTCAAATTTTGGATCTAAGTTCTCTTTGATGTGGAGAACAAAGCGCAATAGGTTTCAAGCCTCAATTTCACCTCCTACTATAAGACCCGCTTTCAAGTTTCTAGAACTTGAAAACCCTTTAATGGTGGAAGGTTCAAAACAACTCCCATTGACTCAAAACTTTGGATTTAGACTCTAAAAACACTAGGGAACAAGAATTTAGTGTCAACAACAAAATAAACACAATTGTTTTGGGTGGTTTGCGGGGAAATTTCTAGATTTTTTGTAGTAAGAACCCAAGATTAGATTTGTTGCAACTAACCTAAAACTTAGCTTTGATACCAATTGATATAATTCTAAAAATGAAAAGACAAGAACAATACAAGAGAGTAAAGATAGATTGATTGACACAACTAAAGACCCAATTTGGAAACCAAAGTTCTATCAATAACTAAGACCTCCAAATTAAATACAACAACTTAGTGTCTTGTTTTCTTCGCTGCTTTTTCTTACTTTTTTACATAATGTCCGCAGAAAAGCGGTTGCTAAGGCTTGTAGCTAAAAACAAGTTTCCCAAGCAACCAACCTCTCACCAATCTCACAAGCAGTCAACTCTAAAGAGTTTTACATTGAGGGAATTTCCGAAGGAAATGCTTGCTTCATATGGGCTCGTAAATGGCCATATGCATGCGCATATGGCCATTGCATATGTGAGGCGGTGGATGACTTTCTTTATCTATTTAAGCGGTGCTTCGTTATATTTACTCATTTTTTTACCTACACAAGTCTCAGACCCTCCTAAACTCTCCCTAGACCATCCACAAGGAAACACATACTTATCCTAAGCTAATCACTCCCCTCCTCTCTTAGAAGTAAGGTAGAAGTAGTAGAACCCTCTAGTCGGTATTGTTGTGGATGTGCATCTTCTTCTTGGCAAAGGAGGAGTTGTTTTAGAGGTTTATCTAGCTGGGTTAAGGTATGTTTCCTTCCTTTCCTATGAAATTGATCACATATAAGTACGTGGCCAAAATCAGTAGCTTAGTCAATATTTTTGCTCCCCTACGTGGTAGCTTACGTGGCCAACGTGTGTTGCCCATATGGCATGCGTGGGTGGCCACGTGGCTTTCCTTTTTTTTTTTTTTTTTTACTTTTGTTGACTTCTTTGACCTATTTGGCCTCACACAACCTAGTATTTACCCCTTTTGGAGTGGAAAAACACCTTCTTACACTCCAAAATTATTTGGATCTAACACCCACTTTTATCTTCTTCTTCCTCTTGAAGATATGAACAATCTCAAGAACACCCAACCAATTTTAAAACCTAACTACACTCAGATCAACTCCAAATTAGCTCAAATTTTGGATCTAAGTTCTCTTTGATGTGGAGAACAAAGCGCAATAGGTTTCAAGCCTCAATTTCACCTCCTACTATAAGACCCGCTTTCAAGTTTCTAGAACTTGAAAACCCTTTAATGGTGGAAGGTTCAAAACAACTCCCATTGACTCAAAACTTTGGATTTAGACTCTAAAAACACTAGGGAACAAGAATTTAGTGTCAACAACAAAATAAACACAATTGTTTTGGGTGGTTTGCGGGGAAATTTCTAGATTTTTTGTAGTAAGAACCCAATTTAGAATTTGTTGCAACTAACCTAAAACTTAGCTTTGATACCAATTGATATAATTCTAAAAATGAAAAGACAAGAACAATACAAGAGAGTAAAGATAGATTGATTGACACAACTAAAGACCCAATTTGGAAACCAAAGTTCTATCAATAACTAAGACCTCCAAATTAAATACAACAACTTAGTGTCTTGTTTTCTTCGCTGCTTTTTTCTTACATTTTACATAATGTCCGCAGAAAAAGCGGTTGCTAAGGCTTGTAGCTAAACAAGTTTCCCAAGCAACCAACCTCTCACCAATCTCACAAGCAGTCAACTCTAAAGAGTTTTACATTGAGGGAATTTCCAGGAAAATGCTGCTTCATATGGGCTCGTAAATGGCCATATGCGTATATGCCATATGGCCATTGCATATGTGAGGCGGTGGATGACTTTCTTTATCTATTTAAGCGGTGCTTCGTTATATTTACTCATTTTTTTACCTACACAAGTCTCAGACCCTCCTAAACTCCCTAGACCATCCACAAGGAAACACATACTTATCCTAAGCTAATCACTCCCCTCCTCTCTTAGAAGTAAGGTAGAAGTAGTAGAACCCTCTAGTCGGTATTGTTGTGGATGTGCATCTTCTTCTTGGCAAAGGAGGAGTTGTTTTAGAGGTTTATCTAGCTGGGTTAAGGTATGTTTCCTTCCTTTCCTATGAAATTGATCACATATAAGTACGTGGCCAAAATCAGTAGCTTAGTCAATATTTTTGCTCCCCTACGTGGTTGCTTACGTGGCCAACGTGTGTTGCCCATATGGCATGCGTGGGTGGCCACGTGGCTTTCCTTTTCTCTTTTTTTTTTTTTACTTTTGTTGACTTCTTTGACCTATTTGGCCTCACACAACCTAGTATTTACCCCTTTTGGAGTGGAAAAACACCTTCTTACACTCCAAAATTATTTGGATCTAACACCCACTTTTATCTTCTTCTTCCTCTTGAAGATATGAACAATCTCAAGAACACACCCAACCAATTTTAAAACCTAACTACACTCAGATCAACTCCAAATTAGCTCAAATTTTGGATCTAAGTTCTCTTTGATGTGGAGAACAAAGCGCAATAGGTTTCAAGCCTCAATTTCACCTCCTACTATAAGACCCGCTTTCAAGTTTCTAGAACTTGAAAACCCTTTAATGGTGGAAGGTTCAAAACAACTCCCATTGACTCAAAACTTTGGATTTAGACTCTAAAAACACTAGGGAACAAGAATTTAGTGTCAACAACAAAATAAACACAATTGTTTTGGGTGGTTTGCGGGGAAATTTCTAGATTTTTTGTAGTAAGAACCCAAGATTAGATTTGTTGCAACTAACCTAAAACTTAGCTTTGATACCAATTGATATAATTCTAAAAATGAAAAGACAAGAACAATACAAGAGAGTAAAGATAGATTGATTGACACAACTAAAGACCCAATTTGGAAACCAAAGTTCTATCAATAACTAAGACCTCCAAATTAAATACAACAACTTAGTGTCTTGTTTTCTTCGCTTTTTTTTTTCTTACATTTTACATAATGTCCGCAGAAAAGCGGTTGCTAAGGCTTGTAGCTAAACAAGTTTCCCAAGCAACCAACCTCTCACCAATCTCACAAGCAGTCAACTCTAAAGAGTTTTACATTGAGGGAATTTCCAGAAGGAAATGCTGCTTCATATGGGCCTGTAAATGGCCATATGCACTGCATATAGCCATTGCATATGTGAGGCGGTGGATGACTTTCTTTATCTATTTAAGCGGTGCTTCGTTATATTTACTCATTTTTTTACCTACACAAGTCTCAGACCCTCCTAAACTCTCCCTAGACCATCCACAAGGAAACACATACTTATCCTAAGCTAATCACTCCCCTCCTCTCTTAGAAGTAAGGTAGAAGTAGTAGAACCCTCTAGTCGGTATTGTTGTGGATGTGCATCTTCTTCTTGGCAAAGGAGGAGTTGTTTTAGAGGTTTATCTAGCTGGGTTAAGGTATGTTTCCTTCCTTTCCTATGAAATTGATCACATATAAGTACGTGGCCAAAATCAGTAGCTTAGTCAATATTTTTGCTCCCCTACGTGGTCGCTTACGTGGCCAACGTGTGTTGCCCATATGGCATGCGTGGGTGGCCACGTGGCTTTCCTTTTCTCTTTTTTTTTTTTTTGTTTTGTTGACTTCTTTGACCTATTTGGCCTCACACAACCTAGTATTTACCCCTTTTGGAGTGGAAAAACACCTTCTTACACTCCAAAATTATTTGGATCTAACACCCACTTTTATCTTCTTCTTCCTCTTGAAGATATGAACAATCTCAAGAACACCCAACCAATTTTAAAACCTAACTACACTCAGATCAACTCCAAATTAGCTCAAATTTTGGATCTAAGTTCTCTTTGATGTGGAGAACAAAGCGCAATAGGTTTCAAGCCTCAATTTCACCTCCTACTATAAGACCCGCTTTCAAGTTTCTAGAACTTGAAAACCCTTTAATGGTGGAAGGTTCAAAACAACTCCCATTGACTCAAAACTTTGGATTTAGACTCTAAAAACACTAGGGAACAAGAATTTAGTGTCAACAACAAAATAAACACAATTGTTTTGGGTGGTTTGCGGGGAAATTTCTAGATTTTTTGTAGTAAGAACCCAAGATTAGATTTGTTGCAACTAACCTAAAACTTAGCTTTGATACCAATTGATATAATTCTAAAAATGAAAAGACAAGAACAATACAAGAGAGTAAAGATAGATTGATTGACACAACTAAAGACCCAATTTGGAAACCAAAGTTCTATCAATAACTAAGACCTCCAAATTAAATACAACAACTTAGTGTCTTGTTTTCTTCGCTGCTTTTTTCTTACATTTTACATAATGTCCGCAGAAAAGCGGTTGCTAAGGCTTGTAGCTAAACAAGTTTCCCAAGCAACCAACCTCTCACCAATCTCACAAGCAGTCAACTCTAAAGAGTTTTACATTGAGGGAATTTCCAAGGAAATGCTGCTTCATATGGGCTCAGAAATGGCCATATGCGCCATATGGCCATTGCATATGTGAGGCGGTGGATGACTTTCTTTATCTATTTAAGCGGTGCTTCGTTATATTTACTCATTTTTTTACCTACACAAGTCTCAGACCCTCCTAAACTCTCCCTAGACCATCCACAAGGAAACACATACTTATCCTAAGCTAATCACTCCCCTCCTCTCTTAGAAGTAAGGTAGAAGTAGTAGAACCCTCTAGTCGGTATTGTTGTGGATGTGCATCTTCTTCTTGGCAAAGGAGGAGTTGTTTTAGAGGTTTATCTAGCTGGGTTAAGGTATGTTTCCTTCCTTTCCTATGAAATTGATCACATATAAGTACGTGGCCAAAATCAGTAGCTTAGTCAATATTTTTGCTCCCCTACGTGGCTGCTTACGTGGCCAACGTGTGTTGCCCATATGGCATGCGTGGGTGGCCACGTGGCTTTCCTTTTCTTTTTTTTTTTTTTTACTTTTGTTGACTTCTTTGACCTATTTGGCCTCACACAACCTAGTATTTACCCCTTTTGGAGTGGAAAAACACCTTCTTACACTCCAAAATTATTTGGATCTAACACCCACTTTTATCTTCTTCTTCCTCTTGAAGATATGAACAATCTCAAGAACACCCAACCAATTTTAAAAACCTAACTACACTCAGATCAACTCCAAATTAGCTCAAATTTTGGATCTAAGTTCTCTTTGATGTGGAGAACAAAGCGCAATAGGTTTCAAGCCTCAATTTCACCTCCTACTATAAGACCCGCTTTCAAGTTTCTAGAACTTGAAAACCCTTTAATGGTGGAAGGTTCAAAACAACTCCCATTGACTCAAAACTTTGGATTTAGACTCTAAAAACACTAGGGAACAAGAATTTAGTGTCAACAACAAAATAAACACAATTGTTTTGGGTGGTTTGCGGGGAAATTTCTAGATTTTTTGTAGTAAGAACCCAAGATTAGATTTGTTGCAACTAACCTAAAACTTAGCTTTGATACCAATTGATATAATTCTAAAAATGAAAAGACAAGAACAATACAAGAGAGTAAAGATAGATTGATTGACACAACTAAAGACCCAATTTGGAAACCAAAGTTCTATCAATAACTAAGACCTCCAAATTAAATACAACAACTTAGTGTCTTGTTTTCTTCGCTGCTTTTTTCTTACATTTTACATAATGTCCGCAGAAAAGCGGTTGCTAAGGCTTGTAGCTAAACAAGTTTCCCAAGCAACCAACCTCTCACCAATCTCACAAGCAGTCAACTCTAAAGAGTTTTACATTGAGGGAATTTCCAAAGAAATGCTTTGCTTCATATGGGCTCGTAAATGGCCATATGCAGCATATGGCCATTGCATATGTGAGGCGGTGGATGACTTTCTTTATCTATTTAAGCGGTGCTTCGTTATATTTACTCATTTTTTTACCTACACAAGTCTCACACCCTCCTAAACTCTCCCTAGACCATCCACAAGGAAACACATACTTATCCTAAGCTAATCACTCCCCTCCTCTCTTAGAAGTAAGGTAGAAGTAGTAGAACCCTCTAGTCGGTATTGTTGTGGATGTGCATCTTCTTCTTGGCAAAGGAGGAGTTGTTTTAGAGGTTTATCTAGCTGGGTTAAGGTATGTTTCCTTCCTTTCCTATGAAATTGATCACATATAAGTACGTGGCCAAAATCAGTAGCTTAGTCAATATTTTTGCTCCCCTACGTGGCTGCTTACGTGGCCAACGTGTGTTGCCCATATGGCATGCGTGGGTGGCCACGTGGCTTTCCTTTTCTCTTTTTTTTTTTTACTTTTGTTGACTTCTTTGACCTATTTGGCCTCACACAACCTAGTATTTACCCCTTTTGGAGTGGAAAAACACCTTCTTACACTCCAAAATTATTTGGATCTAACACCCACTTTTATCTTCTTCTTCCTCTTGAAGATATGAACAATCTCTCAGAACACCCAACCAATTTTAAAAACCTAACTACACTCAGATCAACTCCAAATTAGCTCAAATTTTGGATCTAAGTTCTCTTTGATGTGGAGAACAAAGCGCAATAGGTTTCAAGCCTCAATTTCACCTCCTACTATAAGACCCGCTTTCAAGTTTCTAGAACTTGAAAACCCTTTAATGGTGGAAGGTTCAAAACAACTCCCATTGACTCAAAACTTTGGATTTAGACTCTAAAAACACTAGGGAACAAGAATTTAGTGTCAACAACAAAATAAACACAATTGTTTTGGGTGGTTTGCGGGGAAATTTCTAGATTTTTTGTAGTAAGAACCCAAGATTAGATTTGTTGCAACTAACCTAAAACTTAGCTTTGATACCAATTGATATAATTCTAAAAATGAAAAGACAAGAACAATACAAGAGAGTAAAGATAGATTGATTGACACAACTAAAGACCCAATTTGGAAACCAAAGTTCTATCAATAACTAAGACCTCCAAGACAATTAAATACAACAACTTAGTGTCTTGTTTTCTTCGCTGCTTTTTTTTTCTTACATTTTACATAATGTCCGCAGAAAAGCGGTTGCTAAGGCTTGTAGCTAAACAAGTTTCCCAAGCAACCAACCTCTCACCAATCTCACAAGCAGTCAACTCTAAAGAGTTTTACATTGAGGGAATTTCCAAGGAAATGCTTGCTTCATATGGGCTGTAAATGGCCATATGCGGTGCATATGGCCATTGCATATGTGAGGCGGTGGATGACTTTCTTTATCTATTTAAGCTATTTAAGCGGTGCTTCGTTATATTTACTCATTTTTTTACCTACACAAGTCTCGACCCTCCTAAACTCTCCCTAGACCATCCACAAGGAAACCATACTTATCCTAAGCTAATCACTCCCCTCCTCTCTTAGAAGTAAGGTAGAAGTAGTAGAACCCTCTAGTCGGTATTGTTGTGGATGTGCATCTTCTTCTTGGCAAAGGAGGAGTTGTTTTAGAGGTTTATCTAGCTGGGTTAAGGTATGTTTCCTTCCTTTCCTATGAAATTGATCACATATAAGTACGTGGCCAAAATCAGTAGCTTAGTCAATATTTTTGCTCCCCTACGTGGTTGCTTACGTGGCCAACGTGTGTTGCCCATATGGCATGCGTGGGTGGCCACGTGGCTTTCCTTTTCTCTTTTTTTTTTTTTTTTTGTTGACTTCTTTGACCTATTTGGCCTCACACAACCTAGTATTTACCCCTTTTGGAGTGGAAAAACACCTTCTTACACTCCAAAATTATTTGGATCTAACACCCACTTTTATCTTCTTCTTCCTCTTGAAGATATGAACAATCTCAAGAACACCCAACCAATTTTAAAACCTAACTACACTCAGATCAACTCCAAATTAGCTCAAATTTTGGATCTAAGTTCTCTTTGATGTGGAGAACAAAGCGCAATAGGTTTCAAGCCTCAATTTCACCTCCTACTATAAGACCCGCTTTCAAGTTTCTAGAACTTGAAAACCCTTTAATGGTGGAAGGTTCAAAACAACTCCCATTGACTCAAAACTTTGGATTTAGACTCTAAAAACACTAGGGAACAAGAATTTAGTGTCAACAACAAAATAAACACAATTGTTTTGGGTGGTTTGCGGGGAAATTTCTAGATTTTTTGTAGTAAGAACCCAAGATTAGATTTGTTGCAACTAACCTAAAACTTAGCTTTGATACCAATTGATATAATTCTAAAAATGAAAAGACAAGAACAATACAAGAGAGTAAAGATAGATTGATTGACACAACTAAAGACCCAATTTGGAAACCAAAGTTCTATCAATAACTAAGACCTCCAAATTAAATACAACAACTTAGTGTCTTGTTTTCTTCGCTGCTTTTTTTCTTACATTTTACATAATGTCCGCAAAAGCGGTTGCTAAGGCTTGTAGCTAAACAAGTTTCCCAAGCAACCAACCTCTCACCAATCTCACAAGCAGTCAACTCTAAAGAGTTTTACATTGAGGGAATTTCCATAAGGAAATGTTTGCTTCATATGGGCTCGTAAATGGCCATATGCAAAGCATATATGCCATTGCATATGTGAGGCGGTGGATGACTTTCTTTATCTATTTAAGCGGTGCTTCGTTATATTTACTCATTTTTTTACCTACACAAGTCTCGACCCTCCTAAACTCTCCCTAGACCATCCACAAGGAAACCCATACTTATCCTAAGCTAATCACTCCCCTCCTCTCTTAGAAGTAAGGTAGAAGTAGTAGAACCCTCTAGTCGGTATTGTTGTGGATGTGCATCTTCTTCTTGGCAAAGGAGGAGTTGTTTTAGAGGTTTATCTAGCTGGGTTAAGGTATGTTTCCTTCCTTTCCTATGAAATTGATCACATATAAGTACGTGGCCAAAATCTGTAGCTTAGTCAATATTTTTGCTCCCCTACGTGGCTGCTTACGTGGCCAACGTGTGTTGCCCATATGGCATGCGTGGGTGGCCACGTGGCTTTTTTTTTCTCTTTTTTTTTTACTTTTGTTGACTTCTTTGACCTATTTGGCCTCACACAACCTAGTATTTACCCCTTTTGGAGTGGAAAAACACCTTCTTACACTCCAAAATTATTTGGATCTAACACCCACTTTTATCTTCTTCTTCCTCTTGAAGATATGAACAATCTCAAGAACACCCAACCAATTTTAAAAACCTAACTACACTCAGATCAACTCCAAATTAGCTCAAATTTTGGATCTAAGTTCTCTTTGATGTGGAGAACAAAGCGCAATAGGTTTCAAGCCTCAATTTCACCTCCTACTATAAGACCCGCTTTCAAGTTTCTAGAACTTGAAAACCCTTTAATGGTGGAAGGTTCAAAACAACTCCCATTGACTCAAAACTTTGGATTTAGACTCTAAAAACACTAGGGAACAAGAATTTAGTGTCAACAACAAAATAAACACAATTGTTTTGGGTGGTTTGCGGGGAAATTTCTAGATTTTTTGTAGTAAGAACCCAAGATTAGATTTGTTGCAACTAACCTAAAACTTAGCTTTGATACCAATTGATATAATTCTAAAAATGAAAAGACAAGAACAATACAAGAGAGTAAAGATAGATTGATTGACACAACTAAAGACCCAATTTGGAAACCAAAGTTCTATCAATAACTAAGACCTCCAAATTAAATACAACAACTTAGTGTCTTGTTTTCTTCGCTGCTTTTTTCTTACATTTTACATAATGTCCGCAGAAAAGCGGTTGCTAAGGCTTGTAGCTAAACAAGTTTCCCAAGCAACCAACCTCTCACCAATCTCACAAGCAGTCAACTCTAAAGAGTTTTACATTGAGGGAATTTCCATAAGGAAATGCTTTGCTTCATATGGGCTGTAAATGGCCATATGCATGCATATATGCCATTGCATATGTGAGGCGGTGGATGACTTTCTTTATCTATTTAAGCGGTGCTTCGTTATATTTACTCATTTTTTTACCTACACAAGTCTCAGACCCTCCTAAACTCTCCCTAGACCATCCACAAGGAAACCCATACTTATCCTAAGCTAATCACTCCCCTCCTCTCTTAGAAGTAAGGTAGAAGTAGTAGAACCCTCTAGTCGGTATTGTTGTGGATGTGCATCTTCTTCTTGGCAAAGGAGGAGTTGTTTTAGAGGTTTATCTAGCTGGGTTAAGGTATGTTTCCTTCCTTTCCTATGAAATTGATCACATATAAGTACGTGGCCAAAATCGTAGCTTAGTCAATATTTTTGCTCCCCTACGTGGCTGCTTACGTGGCCAACGTGTGTTGCCCATATGGCATGCGTGGGTGGCCACGTGGCTTTCCTTTTCTCTTTTTTTTTTTTACTTTTGTTGACTTCTTTGACCTATTTGGCCTCACACAACCTAGTATTTACCCCTTTTGGAGTGGAAAAACACCTTCTTACACTCCAAAATTATTTGGATCTAACACCCACTTTTATCTTCTTCTTCCTCTTGAAGATATGAACAATCTCAAGAACACCCAACCAATTTTTAAAACCTAACTACACTCAGATCAACTCCAAATTAGCTCAAATTTTGGATCTAAGTTCTCTTTGATGTGGAGAACAAAGCGCAATAGGTTTCAAGCCTCAATTTCACCTCCTACTATAAGACCCGCTTTCAAGTTTCTAGAACTTGAAAACCCTTTAATGGTGGAAGGTTCAAAACAACTCCCATTGACTCAAAACTTTGGATTTAGACTCTAAAAACACTAGGGAACAAGAATTTAGTGTCAACAACAAAATAAACACAATTGTTTTGGGTGGTTTGCGGGGAAATTTCTAGATTTTTTGTAGTAAGAACCCAAGATTAGATTTGTTGCAACTAACCTAAAACTTAGCTTTGATACCAATTGATATAATTCTAAAAATGAAAAGACAAGAACAATACAAGAGAGTAAAGATAGATTGATTGACACAACTAAAGACCCAATTTGGAAACCAAAGTTCTATCAATAACTAAGACCTCCAAATTAAATACAACAACTTAGTGTCTTGTTTTCTTCGCTTTTTTTTTCTTACATTTTACATAATGTCCGCAGAAAAGCGGTTGCTAAGGCTTGTAGCTAAACAAGTTTCCCAAGCAACCAACCTCTCACCAATCTCACAAGCAGTCAACTCTAAAGAGTTTTACATTGAGGGAATTTCCAGGAAGGAAATGCTGCTTCATATGGGCCTGTAAATGGCCATATGCACTGCATATGGCCATTGCATATGTGAGGCGGTGGATGACTTTCTTTATCTATTTAAGCGGTGCTTCGTTATATTTACTCATTTTTTTACCTACACAAGTCTCAGACCCTCCTAAACTCTCCCTAGACCATCCACAAGGAAACCCATACTTATCCTAAGCTAATCACTCCCCTCCTCTCTTAGAAGTAAGGTAGAAGTAGTAGAACCCTCTAGTCGGTATTGTTGTGGATGTGCATCTTCTTCTTGGCAAAGGAGGAGTTGTTTTAGAGGTTTATCTAGCTGGGTTAAGGTATGTTTCCTTCCTTTCCTATGAAATTGATCACATATAAGTACGTGGCCAAAATCAGTAGCTTAGTCAATATTTTTGCTCCCCTACGTGGCTGCTTACGTGGCCAACGTGTGTTGCCCATATGGCATGCGTGGGTGGCCACGTGGCTTTCCTTTTCTCTTTTTTTTTTACTTTTGTTGACTTCTTTGACCTATTTGGCCTCACACAACCTAGTATTTACCCCTTTTGGAGTGGAAAAACACCTTCTTACACTCCAAAATTATTTGGATCTAACACCCACTTTTATCTTCTTCTTCCTCTTGAAGATATGAACAATCTCAAGAACACCCAACCAATTTTAAAACCTAACTACACTCAGATCAACTCCAAATTAGCTCAAATTTTGGATCTAAGTTCTCTTTGATGTGGAGAACAAAGCGCAATAGGTTTCAAGCCTCAATTTCACCTCCTACTATAAGACCCGCTTTTAACTTTCTAGAACTTGAAAACCCTTTAATGGTGGAAGGTTCAAAACAACTCCCATTGACTCAAAACTTTGGATTTAGACTCTAAAAACACTAGGGAACAAGAATTTAGTGTCAACAACAAAATAAACACAATTGTTTTGGGTGGTTTGCGGGGAAATTTCTAGATTTTTTGTAGTAAGAACCCAAGATTAGATTTGTTGCAACTAACCTAAAACTTAGCTTTGATACCAATTGATATAATTCTAAAAATGAAAAGACAAGAACAATACAAGAGAGTAAAGATAGATTGATTGACACAACTAAAGACCCAATTTGGAAACCAAAGTTCTATCAATAACTAAGACCTCCAAATTAAATACAACAACTTAGTGTCTTGTTTTCTTCGCTTTTTTTTCTTACATTTTACATAATGTCCGCAGAAAAGCGGTTGCTAAGGCTTGTAGCTAAACAAGTTTCCCAAGCAACCAACCTCTCACCAATCTCACAAGCAGTCAACTCTAAAGAGTTTTACATTGAGGGAATTTCCAAAAGGAAATGCTGCTTCATATGGGCCTGTAAATGGCCATATGCAGTGCATATGGCCATTGCATATGTGAGGCGGTGGATGACTTTCTTTATCTATTTAAGCGGTGCTTCGTTATATTTACTCATTTTTTTACCTACACAAGTCTCAGACCCTCCTAAACTCTCCCTAAACCATCCACAAGGAAACCCAGGCTTATCATAAGCTAATCAATCCTCTCCTCTCTTTAAAGTAAGGTAGAAGTAGTAGAACCCTCTAGTCGGTATTGTTGTGGATGTGCATCTTCTTCTTGGCAAAGGAGGAGTTGTTTTAGAGGTTTATCTAGCTGGGTTAAGGTATGTTTCCTTCCTTTCCTATGAAATTGATCACATATAAGTACGTGGCCAAAATCAGTAGCTTAGTCAATATTTTTGCTCCCCTACGTGGCTGCTTACGTGGCCAACGTGTGTTGCCCATATGGCATGCGTGGGTGGCCACGTGGCTTTCCTTTTCTCTTTTTTTTTTTTTTTTTTTGTTGACTTCTTTGACCTATTTGGCCTCACACAACCTAGTATTTACCCCTTTTGGAGTGGAAAAACACCTTCTTACACTCCAAAATTATTTGGATCTAACACCCACTTTTATCTTCTTCTTCCTCTTGAAGATATGAACAATCTCAAGAACACCCAACCAATTTTAAAACCTAACTACACTCAGATCAACTCCAAATTAGCTCAAATTTTGGATCTAAGTTCTCTTTGATGTGGAGAACAAAGCGCAATAGGTTTCAAGCCTCAATTTCACCTCCTACTATAAGACCCGCTTTCAAGTTTCTAGAACTTGAAAACCCTTTAATGGTGGAAGGTTCAAAACAACTCCCAATGACTCAAAACTTTGGATTTAGACTCTAAAAACACTAGGGAACAAGAATTTAGTGTCAACAACAAAATAAACACAATTGTTTTGGGTGGTTTGCGGGGAAATTTCTAGATTTTTTTTATAGTAAGAACCCAAGACTAGGTTTGTTGAAACTAACCTAACACTTAGCTTTGATATCAATTGATATAATTCTAAAAATGAAAAGACAAGAACAATACAAGAGAGTAAAGATAGATTGATTGACACAACTAAAGACCCAATTTGGAAACCAAAGTTCTATCAATAACTAAGACCTCCAAATTAAATACAACAACTTAGTGTCTTGTTTTCTTCGCTGCTTTTTTTTCTTACATTTTACATAATGTCCGCAAAAAGCGGTTGCTAAGGCTTGTAGCTAAACAAGTTTCCCAAGCAACCAACCTCTCACCAATCTCACAAGCAGTCAACTCTAAAGAGTTTTACATTGAGGGAATTTCCAGGAAAAATGCTTTGCTTCATATGGGCTCTGTAAATGGCCATATGCGGTGCATATGGCCATTGCATATGTGAGGCGGTGGATGACTTTCTTTATCTATTTAAGCGGTGCTTCGTTATATTTACTCATTTTTTTTTTTACCTCAAGTCTCGGACCCTCCTAAACTCTCCCTAGACCATCCACAAGGAAACACATACTTATCCTAAGCTAATCACTCCCCTCCTCTCTTAGAAGTAAGGTAGAAGTAGTAGAACCCTCTAGTCGGTATTGTTGTGGATGTGCATCTTCTTCTTGGCAAAGGAGGAGTTGTTTTAGAGGTTTATCTAGCTGGGTTAAGGTATGTTTCCTTCCTTTCCTATGAAATTGATCACATATAAGTACGTGGCCAAAATCGTAGCTTAGTCAATATTTTTGCTCCCCTACGTGGTCGCTTACGTGGCCAACGTGTGTTGCCCATATGGCATGCGTGGGTGGCCACGTGGCTTTCCTTTTCTTTTTTTTTTTTTTTTTTTGTTGACTTCTTTGACCTATTTGGCCTCACACAACCTAGTATTTACCCCTTTTGGAGTGGAAAAACACCTTCTTACACTCCAAAATTATTTGGATCTAACACCCACTTTTATCTTCTTCTTCCTCTTGAAGATATGAACAATCTCAAGAACACCCAACCAATTTTAAAAACCTAACTACACTCAGATCAACTCCAAATTAGCTCAAATTTTGGATCTAAGTTCTCTTTGATGTGGAGAACAAAGCGCAATAGGTTTCAAGCCTCAATTTCACCTCCTACTATAAGACCCGCTTTCAAGTTTCTAGAACTTGAAAACCCTTTAATGGTGGAAGGTTCAAAACAACTCCCATTGACTCAAAACTTTGGATTTAGACTCTAAAAACACTAGGGAACAAGAATTTAGTGTCAACAACAAAATAAACACAATTGTTTTGGGTGGTTTGCGGGGAAATTTCTAGATTTTTTGTAGTAAGAACCCAAGATTAGATTTGTTGCAACTAACCTAAAACTTAGCTTTGATACCAATTGATATAATTCTAAAAATGAAAAGACAAGAACAATACAAGAGAGTAAAGATAGATTGATTGACACAACTAAAGACCCAATTTGGAAACCAAAGTTCTATCAATAACTAAGACCTCCAAATTAAATACAACAACTTAGTGTCTTGTTTTCTTCGCTTTGCTTTATTCTTACATTTTACATAATGTCCGTAGAAAAGCGGTTGCTAAGGCTTGTAGCTAAACAAGTTTCCCAAGCAACCAACCTCTCACCAATCTCACAAGCAGTCAACTCTAAAGAGTTTTACATTGAGGGAATTTCCATAAGGAAATGCTGCATATGGGCTCTGTAAATGGCCATATGCATGCATATGGCCATTGCATATGTGAGGCGGTGGATGACTTTCTTTATCTATTTAAGCGGTGCTTCGTTATATTTACTCATTTTTTTACCTACACAAGTCTCGACCCTCCTAAACTCTCCCTAGACCATCCACAAGGAAACCCATACTTATCCTAAGCTAATCACTCCCCTCCTCTCTTAGAAGTAAGGTAGAAGTAGTAGAACCCTCTAGTCGGTATTGTTGTGGATGTGCATCTTCTTCTTGGCAAAGCAGGGAGTTGTTTTAGAGGTTTATCTAGCTGGGTTAAGGTATGTTTCCTTCCTTTCCTATGAAATTGATCACATATAAGTACGTGGCCAAAATCGTAGCTTAGTCAATATTTTTGCTCCCCTACGTGGCTGCGCTTACGTGGCCAACGTGTGTTGCCCATATGGCATGCGTGGGTGGCCACGTGGCTTTCCTTTTCTCTTTTTTTTTTTTTTACTTTTGTTGACTTCTTTGACCTATTTGGCCTCACACAACCTAGTATTTACCCCTTTTGGAGTGGAAAAACACCTTCTTACACTCCAAAATTATTTGGATCTAACACCCACTTTTATCTTCTTCTTCCTCTTGAAGATATGAACAATCTCAAGAACACCCAACCAATTTTAAAAACCTAACTACACTCGATCAACTCCAAATTAGCTCAAATTTTGGATCTAAGTTCTCTTTGATGTGGAGAACAAAGCGCAATAGGTTTCAAGCCTCAATTTCACCTCCTACTATAAGACCCGCTTTCAAGTTTCTAGAACTTGAAAACCCTTTAATGGTGGAAGGTTCAAAACAACTCCCATTGACTCAAAACTTTGGATTTAGACTCTAAAAACACTAGGGAACAAGAATTTAGTGTCAACAACAAAATAAACACAATTGTTTTGGGTGGTTTGCGGGGAAATTTCTAGATTTTTTGTAGTAAGAACCCAAGATTAGATTTGTTGCAACTAACCTAAAACTTAGCTTTGATACCAATTGATATAATTCTAAAAATGAAAAGACAAGAACAATACAAGAGAGTAAAGATAGATTGATTGACACAACTAAAGACCCAATTTGGAAACCAAAGTTCTATCAATAACTAAGACCTCCAAATTAAATACAACAACTTAGTGTCTTGTTTTCTTCGCTTGCTTTTTTTTTACATTTTACATAATGTCCGCAGAAAAGCGGTTGCTAAGGCTTGTAGCTAAACAAGTTTCCCAAGCAACCAACCTCTCACCAATCTCACAAGCAGTCAACTCTAAAGAGTTTTACATTGAGGGAATTTCCAGAAGGAAATGCTGCTTCATATGGGCCTGTAAATGGCCATATGCAGTGCATATGGCCATTGCATATGTGAGGCGGTGGATGACTTTCTTTATCTATTTAAGCGGTGCTTCGTTATATTTACTCATTTTTTTACCTACACAAGTCTCAGACCCTCCTAAACTCTCCCTAGACCATCCACAAGGAAACCCATACTTATCCTAAGCTAATCACTCCCCTCCTCTCTTAGAAGTAAGGTAGAAGTAGTAGAACCCTCTAGTCGGTATTGTTGTGGATGTGCATCTTCTTCTTGGCAAAGGAGGAGTTGTTTTAGAGGTTTATCTAGCTGGGTTAAGGTATGTTTCCTTCCTTTCCTATGAAATTGATCACATATAAGTACGTGGCCAAAATCAGTAGCTTAGTCAATATTTTTGCTCCCCTACGTGGTCGCTTACGTGGCCAACGTGTGTTGCCCATATGGCATGCGTGGGTGGCCACGTGGCTTTCCTTTTCTCTTTTTTTTTTTTTTTTTTGTTGACTTCTTTGACCTATTTGGCCTCACACAACCTAGTATTTACCCCTTTTGGAGTGGAAAAACACCTTCTTACACTCCAAAATTATTTGGATCTAACACCCACTTTTATCTTCTTCTTCCTCTTGAAGATATGAACAATCTCAAGAACACCCAACCAATTTTAAAAACCTAACTACACTCAGATCAACTCCAAATTAGCTCAAATTTTGGATCTAAGTTCTCTTTGATGTGGAGAACAAAGCGCAATAGGTTTCAAGCCTCAATTTCACCTCCTACTATAAGACCCGCTTTCAAGTTTCTAGAACTTGAAAACCCTTTAATGGTGGAAGGTTCAAAACAACTCCCATTGACTCAAAACTTTGGATTTAGACTCTAAAAACACTAGGGAACAAGAATTTAGTGTCAACAACAAAATAAACACAATTGTTTTGGGTGGTTTGCGGGGAAATTTCTAGATTTTTTGTAGTAAGAACCCAAGATTAGATTTGTTGCAACTAACCTAAAACTTAGCTTTGATACCAATTGATATAATTCTAAAAATGAAAAGACAAGAACAATACAAGAGAGTAAAGATAGATTGATTGACACAACTAAAGACCCAATTTGGAAACCAAAGTTCTATCAATAACTAAGACCTCCAAATTAAATACAACAACTTAGTGTCTTGTTTTCTTCGCTGCTTTTTTCTTACATTTTACATAATGTCCGCAAAAAAGCGGTTGCTAAGGCTTGTAGCTAAACAAGTTTCCCAAGCAACCAACCTCTCACCAATCTCACAAGCAGTCAACTCTAAAGAGTTTTACATTGAGGGAATTTCCAGAAGGAAATGCTGCTTCATATGGGCCTGTAAATGGCCATATGCATTGCATATGGCCATTGCATATGTGACGAGGTGGATGACTTTCTTTATCTATTTAAGCGGTGCTTCGTTATATTTACTCATTTTTTTTTTCTACACAAGTCTCAGACCCTCCTAAACTCTCCCTAGACCATCCACAAGGAAACCCATACTTATCCAAAGCTAATCACTCCCCTCCTCTCTTAGAAGTAAGGTAGAAGTAGTAGAACCCTCTAGTCGGTATTGTTGTGGATGTGCATCTTCTTCTTGGCAAAGGAGGAGTTGTTTTAGAGGTTTATCTAGCTGGGTTAAGGTATGTTTCCTTCCTTTCCTATGAAATTGATCACATATAAGTACGTGGCCAAAATCAGTAGCTTAGTCAATATTTTTGCTCCCCTACGTGGTTGCTTACGTGGCCAACGTGTGTTGCCCATATGGCATGCGTGGGTGGCCACGTGGCTTTCCTTTTCTCTTTTTTTTTTTTTTTTTACTTTTGTTGACTTCTTTGACCTATTTGGCCTCACACAACCTAGTATTTACCCCTTTTGGAGTGGAAAAACACCTTCTTACACTCCAAAATTATTTGGATCTAACACCCACTTTTATCTTCTTCTTCCTCTTGAAGATATGAACAATCTCAAGAACACCCAACCAATTTTAAAAACCTAACTACACTCGATCATCAACTCCAAATTAGCTCAAATTTTGGATCTAAGTTCTCTTTGATGTGGAGAACAAAGCGCAATAGGTTTCAAGCCTCAATTTCACCTCCTACTATAAGACCCGCTTTCAAGTTTCTAGAACTTGAAAACCCTTTAATGGTGGAAGGTTCAAAACAACTCCCATTGACTCAAAACTTTGGATTTAGACTCTAAAAACACTAGGGAACAAGAATTTAGTGTCAACAACAAAATAAACACAATTGTTTTGGGTGGTTTGCGGGGAAATTTCTAGATTTTTTGTAGTAAGAACCCAAGATTAGATTTGTTGCAACTAACCTAAAACTTAGCTTTGATACCAATTGATATAATTCTAAAAATGAAAAGACAAGAACAATACAAGAGAGTAAAGATAGATTGATTGACACAACTAAAGACCCAATTTGGAAACCAAAGTTCTATCAATAACTAAGACCTCCAAATTAAATACAACAACTTAGTGTCTTGTTTTCTTCGCTGCTTTTTTCTTACATTTTACATAATGTCCGCAGAAAAGCGGTTGCTAAGGCTTGTAGCTAAACAAGTTTCCCAAGCAACCAACCTCTCACCAATCTCACAAGCAGTCAACTCTAAAGAGTTTTACATTGAGGGAATTTCCAGGAAGGAAATGCTTTGCTTCATATGGGCTGTAAATGGCCATATGCATGCATATGGCCATTGCATATGTGAGGCGGGGATGACTTTCTTTATCTATTTAAGCGGTGCTTCGTTATATTTACTCATTTTTTTACCTACACAAGTCTCAGACCCTCCTAAACTCTCCCTAGACCATCCACAAGGAAACCCATACTTATCCTAAGCTAATCACTCCCCTCCTCTCTTAGAAGTAAGGTAGAAGTAGTAGAACCCTCTAGTCGGTATTGTTGTGGATGTGCATCTTCTTCTTGGCAAAGGAGGAGTTGTTTTAGAGGTTTATCTAGCTGGGTTAAGGTATGTTTCCTTCCTTTCCTATGAAATTGATCACATATAAGTACGTGGCCAAAATCAGTAGCTTAGTCAATATTTTTGCTCCCCTACGTGGCTGCTTACGTGGCCAACGTGTGTTGCCCATATGGCATGCGTGGGTGGCCACGTGGCTTTCCTTTTCTCTTTTTTTTTTTACTTTTGTTGACTTCTTTGACCTATTTGGCCTCACACAACCTAGTATTTACCCCTTTTGGAGTGGAAAAACACCTTCTTACACTCCAAAATTATTTGGATCTAACACCCACTTTTATCTTCTTCTTCCTCTTGAAGATATGAACAATCTCAAGAACACCCAACCAATTTTAAAAACCTAACTACACTCAGATCAACTCCAAATTAGCTCAAATTTTGGATCTAAGTTCTCTTTGATGTGGAGAACAAAGCGCAATAGGTTTCAAGCCTCAATTTCACCTCCTACTATAAGACCCGCTTTCAAGTTTCTAGAACTTGAAAACCCTTTAATGGTGGAAGGTTCAAAACAACTCCCATTGACTCAAAACTTTGGATTTAGACTCTAAAAACACTAGGGAACAAGAATTTAGTGTCAACAACAAAATAAACACAATTGTTTTGGGTGGTTTGCGGGGAAATTTCTAGATTTTTTGTAGTAAGAACCCAAGATTAGATTTGTTGCAACTAACCTAAAACTTAGCTTTGATACCAATTGATATAATTCTAAAAATGAAAAGACAAGAACAATACAAGAGAGTAAAGATAGATTGATTGACACAACTAAAGACCCAATTTGGAAACCAAAGTTCTATCAATAACTAAGACCTCCAAATTAAATACAACAACTTAGTGTCTTGTTTTCTTCGCTGCTTTTTTCTTACATTTTACATAATGTCCGCAAAAAAAGCGGTTGCTAAGGCTTGTAGCTAAACAAGTTTCCCAAGCAACCAACCTCTCACCAATCTCACAACAGTCAACTCTAAAGAGTTTTACATTGAGGGAATTTCCAAGGAAATGCTTTGCTTCATATGGGCTCGTAAATGGCCATATGCATGCATATATGGCCATTGCATATGTGAGGCGGTGGATGACTTTCTTTATCTATTTAAGCGGTGCTTCGTTATATTTACTCATTTTTTTACCTACACAAGTCTCGACCCTCCTAAACTCTCCCTAGACCATCCACAAGGAAACCCATACTTATCCTAAGCTAATCACTCCCCTCCTCTCTTAGAAGTAAGGTAGAAGTAGTAGAGAACCCTCTAGTCGGTATTGTTGTGGATGTGCATCTTCTTCTTGGCAAAGGAGGAGTTGTTTTAGAGGTTTATCTAGCTGGGTTAAGGTATGTTTCCTTCCTTTCCTATGAAATTGATCACATATAAGTACGTGGCCAAAATCGTAGCTTAGTCAATATTTTTGCTCCCCTACGTGGTGCTTACGTGGCCAACGTGTGTTGCCCATATGGCATGCGTGGGTGGCCACGTGGCTTTCCTTTTCTCTTTTTTTTTTTTTTTACTTTTGTTGACTTCTTTGACCTATTTGGCCTCACACAACCTAGTATTTACCCCTTTTGGAGTGGAAAAACACCTTCTTACACTCCAAAATTATTTGGATCTAACACCCACTTTTATCTTCTTCTTCCTCTTGAAGATATGAACAATCTCAAGAACACCCAACCAATTTTAAAAACCTAACTACACTCAGATCAACTCCAAATTAGCTCAAATTTTGGATCTAAGTTCTCTTTGATGTGGAGAACAAAGCGCAATAGGTTTCAAGCCTCAATTTCACCTCCTACTATAAGACCCGCTTTCAAGTTTCTAGAACTTGAAAACCCTTTAATGGTGGAAGGTTCAAAACAACTCCCATTGACTCAAAACTTTGGATTTAGACTCTAAAAACACTAGGGAACAAGAATTTAGTGTCAACAACAAAATAAACACAATTGTTTTGGGTGGTTTGCGGGGAAATTTCTAGATTTTTTGTAGTAAGAACCCAAGATTAGATTTGTTGCAACTAACCTAAAACTTAGCTTTGATACCAATTGATATAATTCTAAAAATGAAAAGACAAGAACAATACAAGAGAGTAAAGATAGATTGATTGACACAACTAAAGACCCAATTTGGAAACCAAAGTTCTATCAATAACTAAGACCTCCAAATTAAATACAACAACTTAGTGTCTTGTTTTCTTCGCTGCTTTTTTCTTACATTTTACATAATGTCCGCAGAAAGCTTGGTTGCTAAGGCTTGTAGCTAAACAAGTTTCCCAAGCAACCAACCTCTCACCAATCTCACAAGCAGTCAACTCTAAAGAGTTTTACATTGAGGGAATTTCCAAAGGAAATGCTTTCATATGGGCTGTAAATGGCCATATGCATATGCATGCATATGGCCATTGCATATGTGAGGCGGTGGATGACTTTCTTTATCTATTTAAGCGGTGCTTCGTTATATTTACTCATTTTTTTACCTACACAAGTCTCGACCCTCCTAAACTCTCCCTAGACCATCCACAAGGAAACCCATACTTATCCTAAGCTAATCACTCCCCTCCTCTCTTAGAAGTAAGGTAGAAGTAGTAGAACCCTCTAGTCGGTATTGTTGTGGATGTGCATCTTCTTCTTGGCAAAGGAGGAGTTGTTTTAGAGGTTTATCTAGCTGGGTTAAGGTATGTTTCCTTCCTTTCCTATGAAATTGATCACATATAAGTACGTGGCCAAAATCGTAGCTTAGTCAATATTTTTGCTCCCCTACGTGGTGCTTACGTGGCCAACGTGTGTTGCCCATATGGCATGCGTGGGTGGCCACGTGGCTTTCCTTTTCTCTTTTTTTTTTACTTTTGTTGACTTCTTTGACCTATTTGGCCTCACACAACCTAGTATTTACCCCTTTTGGAGTGGAAAAACACCTTCTTACACTCCAAAATTATTTGGATCTAACACCCACTTTTATCTTCTTCTTCCTCTTGAAGATATGAACAATCTCAAGAACACCCAACCAATTTTAAAAACCTAACTACACTCAGATCAACTCCAAATTAGCTCAAATTTTGGATCTAAGTTCTCTTTGATGTGGAGAACAAAGCGCAATAGGTTTCAAGCCTCAATTTCACCTCCTACTATAAGACCCGCTTTCAAGTTTCTAGAACTTGAAAACCCTTTAATGGTGGAAGGTTCAAAACAACTCCCATTGACTCAAAACTTTGGATTTAGACTCTAAAAACACTAGGGAACAAGAATTTAGTGTCAACAACAAAATAAACACAATTGTTTTGGGTGGTTTGCGGGGAAATTTCTAGATTTTTTGTAGTAAGAACCCAAGATTAGATTTGTTGCAACTAACCTAAAACTTAGCTTTGATACCAATTGATATAATTCTAAAAATGAAAAGACAAGAACAATACAAGAGAGTAAAGATAGATTGATTGACACAACTAAAGACCCAATTTGGAAACCAAAGTTCTATCAATAACTAAGACCTCCAAATTAAATACAACAACTTAGTGTCTTGTTTTCTTCGCTGCTTTTTTTACTTTTACATTTTACATAATGTCCGCAGAAAAGCGGTTGCTAAGGCTTGTAGCTAAACAAGTTTCCCAAGCAACCAACCTCTCACCAATCTCACAAGCAGTCAACTCTAAAGAGTTTTACATTGAGGGAATTTCCAGAAGGAAATGCTTTTTCATATGGGCCTGCATATGTGAGGCGGTGGATGACTTTCTTTATCTATTTAAGCGGTGCTTCGTTATATTTACTCATTTTTTTACCTACACAAGTCTCAGACCCTCCTAAACTCTCCCTAGACCATCCACAAGGAAACCCATACTTATCCTAAGCTAATCACTCCCCTCCTCTCTTAGAAGTAAGGTAGAAGTAGTAGAACCCTCTAGTCGGTATTGTTGTGGATGTGCATCTTCTTCTTGGCAAAGGAGGAGTTGTTTTAGAGGTTTATCTAGCTGGGTTAAGGTATGTTTCCTTCCTTTCCTATGAAATTGATCACATATAAGTACGTGGCCAAAATCGTAGCTTAGTCAATATTTTTGCTCCCCTACGTGGTCGCTTACGTGGCCAACGTGTGTTGCCCATATGGCATGCGTGGGTGGCCACGTGGCTTTCCTTTTCTCTTTTTTTTTTTTTTTTTTTTTGTTGACTTCTTTGACCTATTTGGCCTCACACAACCTAGTATTTACCCCTTTTGGAGTGGAAAAACACCTTCTTACACTCCAAAATTATTTGGATCTAACACCCACTTTTATCTTCTTCTTCCTCTTGAAGATATGAACAATCTCAAGAACACCCAACCAATTTTAAAAACCTAACTACACTCAGATCAACTCCAAATTAGCTCAAATTTTGGATCTAAGTTCTCTTTGATGTGGAGAACAAAGCGCAATAGGTTTCAAGCCTCAATTTCACCTCCTACTATAAGACCCGCTTTCAAGTTTCTAGAACTTGAAAACCCTTTAATGGTGGAAGGTTCAAAACAACTCCCATTGACTCAAAACTTTGGATTTAGACTCTAAAAACACTAGGGAACAAGAATTTAGTGTCAACAACAAAATAAACACAATTGTTTTGGGTGGTTTGCGGGGAAATTTCTAGATTTTTTGTAGTAAGAACCCAAGATTAGATTTGTTGCAACTAACCTAAAACTTAGCTTTGATACCAATTGATATAATTCTAAAAATGAAAAGACAAGAACAATACAAGAGAGTAAAGATAGATTGATTGACACAACTAAAGACCCAATTTGGAAACCAAAGTTCTATCAATAACTAAGACCTCCAAATTAAATACAACAACTTAGTGTCTTGTTTTCTTCGCTGCTTTTTTCTTACATTTTACATAATGTCCGCAGAAAAGCGGTTGCTAAGGCTTGTAGCTAAACAAGTTTCCCAAGCAACCAACCTCTCACCAATCTCACAAGCAAATCACTCTAAAGAGTTTTACATTGAGGGAATTTCCGGAGGAAATGCTTGCTTCATATGGGCTTTGTAAATGGCCATATGCAAGTGCATATGGCCATTGCATATGTGAGGCGGTGGATGACTTTCTTTATCTATTTAAGCGGTGCTTCGTTATATTTACTCATTTTTTTACCTACACAAGTCTCAGACCCTCCTAAACTCTCCCTAGACCATCCACAAGGAAACACATACTTATCCTAAGCTAATCACTCCCCTCCTCTCTTAGAAGTAAGGTAGAAGTAGTAGAACCCTCTAGTCGGTATTGTTGTGGATGTGCATCTTCTTCTTGGCAAAGGAGGAGTTGTTTTAGAGGTTTATCTAGCTGGGTTAAGGTATGTTTCCTTCCTTTCCTATGAAATTGATCACATATAAGTACGTGGCCAAAATCGTAGCTTAGTCAATATTTTTGCTCCCCTACGTGGTCGCTTACGTGGCCAACGTGTGTTGCCCATATGGCATGCGTGGGTGGCCACGTGGCTTTCCTTTTCTCTTTTTTTTTTTTTTTTTTACTTTTGTTGACTTCTTTGACCTATTTGGCCTCACACAACCTAGTATTTACCCCTTTTGGAGTGGAAAAACACCTTCTTACACTCCAAAATTATTTGGATCTAACACCCACTTTTATCTTCTTCTTCCTCTTGAAGATATGAACAATCTCAAGAACACCCAACCAATTTTAAAAACCTAACTACACTCGATCAACTCCAAATTAGCTCAAATTTTGGATCTAAGTTCTCTTTGATGTGGAGAACAAAGCGCAATAGGTTTCAAGCCTCAATTTCACCTCCTACTATAAGACCCGCTTTCAAGTTTCTAGAACTTGAAAACCCTTTAATGGTGGAAGGTTCAAAACAACTCCCATTGACTCAAAACTTTGGATTTAGACTCTAAAAACACTAGGGAACAAGAATTTAGTGTCAACAACAAAATAAACACAATTGTTTTGGGTGGTTTGCGGGGAAATTTCTAGATTTTTTGTAGTAAGAACCCAAGATTAGATTTGTTGCAACTAACCTAAAACTTAGCTTTGATACCAATTGATATAATTCTAAAAATGAAAAGACAAGAACAATACAAGAGAGTAAAGATAGATTGATTGACACAACTAAAGACCCAATTTGGAAACCAAAGTTCTATCAATAACTAAGACCTCCAAATTAAATACAACAACTTAGTGTCTTGTTTTCTTCGCTGCTTTTTTCTTACATTTTACATAATGTCCGCAGAAAAGCGGTTGCTAAGGCTTGTAGCTAAACAAGTTTCCCAAGCAACCAACCTCTCACCAATCTCACAAGCAGTCAACTCTAAAGAGTTTTACATTGAGGGAATTTCCATAAGGAAATGCTTTGCTTCATATGGGCTCGTAAATGGCCATATGCATGCATATGGCCATTGCATATGTGAGGCGGTGGATGATGACTTTCTTTATCTATTTAAGCGGTGCTTCGTTATATTTACTCATTTTTTTTACCATTACAAGTCTCAGACCCTCCTAAACTCTCCCTAGACCATCCACAAGGAAACCCATACTTATCCTAAGCTAATCACTCCCCTCCTCTCTTAGAAGTAAGGTAGAAGTAGTAGAACCCTCTAGTCGGTATTGTTGTGGATGTGCATCTTCTTCTTGGCAAAGGAGGAGTTGTTTTAGAGGTTTATCTAGCTGGGTTAAGGTATGTTTCCTTCCTTTCCTATGAAATTGATCACATATAAGTACGTGGCCAAAATCAGTAGCTTAGTCAATATTTTTGCTCCCCTACGTGGCTGCTTACGTGGCCAACGTGTGTTGCCCATATGGCATGCGTGGGTGGCCACGTGGCTTTCCTTTTCTCTTTTTTTTTTTTTTTTACTTTTGTTGACTTCTTTGACCTATTTGGCCTCACACAACCTAGTATTTACCCCTTTTGGAGTGGAAAAACACCTTCTTACACTCCAAAATTATTTGGATCTAACACCCACTTTTATCTTCTTCTTCCTCTTGAAGATATGAACAATCTCAAGAACACCCAACCAATTTTAAAAACCTAACTACACTCAGATCAACTCCAAATTAGCTCAAATTTTGGATCTAAGTTCTCTTTGATGTGGAGAACAAAGCGCAATAGGTTTCAAGCCTCAATTTCACCTCCTACTATAAGACCCGCTTTCAAGTTTCTAGAACTTGAAAACCCTTTAATGGTGGAAGGTTCAAAACAACTCCCATTGACTCAAAACTTTGGATTTAGACTCTAAAAACACTAGGGAACAAGAATTTAGTGTCAACAACAAAATAAACACAATTGTTTTGGGTGGTTTGCGGGGAAATTTCTAGATTTTTTGTAGTAAGAACCCAAGATTAGATTTGTTGCAACTAACCTAAAACTTAGCTTTGATACCAATTGATATAATTCTAAAAATGAAAAGACAAGAACAATACAAGAGAGTAAAGATAGATTGATTGACACAACTAAAGACCCAATTTGGAAACCAAAGTTCTATCAATAACTAAGACCTCCAAATTAAATACAACAACTTAGTGTCTTGTTTTCTTCGCTGCTTTTTTTTCTTACATTTTACATAATGTCCGCAGAAAAAAGCGGTTGCTAAGGCTTGTAGCTAAACAAGTTTCCCAAGCAACCAACCTCTCACCAATCTCACAAGCAAGTCAACTCTAAAGAGTTTTACATTGAGGGAATTTCCAAGGAAATGCTTTGCTTCATATGGGCTCAAATGGCCATATGCACATGCATGCATATGGCCATTGCATATGTGAGGCGGTGGATGACTTTCTTTATCTATTTAAGCGGTGCTTCGTTATATTTACTCATTTTTTTACCTACACAAGTCTCGAGACCCTCCTAAACTCTCCCTAGACCATCCACAAGGAAACCCATACTTATCCTAAGCTAATCACTCCCCTCCTCTCTTAGAAGTAAGGTAGAAGTAGTAGAACCCTCTAGTCGGTATTGTTGTGGATGTGCATCTTCTTCTTGCAAAGGAGGAGTTGTTTTAGAGGTTTATCTAGCTGGGTTAAGGTATGTTTCCTTCCTTTCCTATGAAATTGATCACATATAAGTACGTGGCCAAAATCGTAGCTTAGTCAATATTTTTGCTCCCCTACGTGGTGCTTACGTGGCCAACGTGTGTTGCCCATATGGCATGCGTGGGTGGCCACGTGGCTTTCCTTTTCTCTTTTTTTTTTTTTTTTTGTTGACTTCTTTTTGACCTATTTGGCCTCACACAACCTAGTATTTACCCCTTTTGGAGTGGAAAAACACCTTCTTACACTCCAAAATTATTTGGATCTAACACCCACTTTTATCTTCTTCTTCCTCTTGAAGATATGAACAATCTCAAGAACACCCAACCAATTTTAAAAACCTAACTACACTCAGATCAACTCCAAATTAGCTCAAATTTTGGATCTAAGTTCTCTTTGATGTGGAGAACAAAGCGCAATAGGTTTCAAGCCTCAATTTCACCTCCTACTATAAGACCCGCTTTCAAGTTTCTAGAACTTGAAAACCCTTTAATGGTGGAAGGTTCAAAACAACTCCCATTGACTCAAAACTTTGGATTTAGACTCTAAAAACACTAGGGAACAAGAATTTAGTGTCAACAACAAAATAAACACAATTGTTTTGGGTGGTTTGCGGGGAAATTTCTAGATTTTTTGTAGTAAGAACCCAAGATTAGATTTGTTGCAACTAACCTAAAACTTAGCTTTGATACCAATTGATATAATTCTAAAAATGAAAAGACAAGAACAATACAAGAGAGTAAAGATAGATTGATTGACACAACTAAAGACCCAATTTGGAAACCAAAGTTCTATCAATAACTAAGACCTCCAAATTAAATACAACAACTTAGTGTCTTGTTTTCTTCGCTGCTTTTTTCTTACATTTTACATAATGTCCGCAAAAGCGGTTGCTAAGGCTTGTAGCTAAACAAGTTTCCCAAGCAACCAACCTCTCACCAATCTCACAAGCAGTCAACTAAAGAGTTTTACATTGAGGGAATTTCCAGAAGGAAATGCTTTGCTTCATATGGGCTGTAAATGGCCATATGCATGGCATGCATATATGGCCATTGCATATGTGAGGCGGTGGATGACTTTCTTTATCTATTTAAGCGGTGCTTCGTTATATTTACTCATTTTTTTACCTACACAAGTCTCAGACCCTCCTAAACTCTCCCTAGACCATCCACAAGGAAACCCATACTTATCCTAAGCTAATCACTCCCCTCCTCTCTTAGAAGTAAGGTAGAAGTAGTAGAACCCTCTAGTCGGTATTGTTGTGGATGTGCATCTTCTTCTTGGCAAAGGAGGAGTTGTTTTAGAGGTTTATCTAGCTGGGTTAAGGTATGTTTCCTTCCTTTCCTATGAAATTGATCACATATAAGTACGTGGCCAAAATCAGTAGCTTAGTCAATATTTTTGCTCCCCTACGTGGTTGCTTACGTGGCCAACGTGTGTTGCCCATATGGCATGCGTGTGGCCACGTGGCTTTCCTTTTCTCTTTTTTTTTTTTTTTGTTGACTTCTTTGACCTATTTGGCCTCACACAACCTAGTATTTACCCCTTTTGGAGTGGAAAAACACCTTCTTACACTCCAAAATTATTTGGATCTAACACCCACTTTTATCTTCTTCTTCCTCTTGAAGATGTGAACAATCTCAAGAACACCCAACCAATTTTAAAAACCTAACTACACTCAGATCAACTCCAAATTAGCTCAAATTTTGGATCTAAGTTCTCTTTGATGTGGAGAACAAAGCGCAATAGGTTTCAAGCCTCAATTTCACCTCCTACTATAAGACCCGCTTTCAAGTTTCTAGAACTTGAAAACCCTTTAATGGTGGAAGGTTCAAAACAACTCCCATTGACTCAAAACTTTGGATTTAGACTCTAAAAACACTAGGGAACAAGAATTTAGTGTCAACAACAAAATAAACACAATTGTTTTGGGTGGTTTGCGGGGAAATTTCTAGATTTTTTGTAGTAAGAACCCAAGATTAGATTTGTTGCAACTAACCTAAAACTTAGCTTTGATACCAATTGATATAATTCTAAAAATGAAAAGACAAGAACAATACAAGAGAGTAAAGATAGATTGATTGACACAACTAAAGACCCAATTTGGAAACCAAAGTTCTATCAATAACTAAGACCTCCAAATTAAATACAACAACTTAGTGTCTTGTTTTCTTCGCTGCTTTTTTCTTACATTTTACATAATGTCCGCAGAAAAGCGGTTGCTAAGGCTTGTAGCTAAACAAGTTTCCCAAGCAACCAACCTCTCACCAATCTCACAAGCAGTCAACTCTAAAGAGTTTTACATTGAGGGAATTTCCATAAGGAAATGCTACTTCATATGGGCTGTAAATGGCCATATGCACTGCATATGGCCATTGCATATGTGAGGCGGTGGATGACTTTCTTTATCTATTTAAGCGGTGCTTCGTTATATTTACTCATTTTTTTACCTACACAAGTCTCGACCCTCCTAAACTCTCCCTAGACCATCCACAAGGAAACCCATACTTATCCTAAGCTAATCACTCCCCTCCTCTCTTAGAAGTAAGGTAGAAGTAGTAGAACCCTCTAGTCGGTATTGTTGTGGATGTGCATCTTCTTCTTGGCAAAGGAGGAGTTGTTTTAGAGGTTTATCTAGCTGGGTTAAGGTATGTTTCCTTCCTTTCCTATGAAATTGATCACATATAAGTACGTGGCCAAAATCAGTAGCTTAGTCAATATTTTTGCTCCCCTACGTGGCTGCTTACGTGGCCAACGTGTGTTGCCCATATGGCATGCGTGGGTGGCCACGTGGCTTTCCTTTTCTCTTTTTTTTTTTTTTTTTGTTGACTTCTTTGACCTATTTGGCCTCACACAACCTAGTATTTACCCCTTTTGGAGTGGAAAAACACCTTCTTACACTCCAAAATTATTTGGATCTAACACCCACTTTTATCTTCTTCTTCTTCCTTGAAGATATGAACAATCTCAAGAACACCCAACCAATTTTAAAAACCTAACTACACTCAGATCAACTCCAAATTAGCTCAAATTTTGGATCTAAGTTCTCTTTGATGTGGAGAACAAAGCGCAATAGGTTTCAAGCCTCAATTTCACCTCCTACTATAAGACCCGCTTTCAAGTTTCTAGAACTTGAAAACCCTTTAATGGTGGAAGGTTCAAAACAACTCCCATTGACTCAAAACTTTGGATTTAGACTCTAAAAACACTAGGGAACAAGAATTTAGTGTCAACAACAAAATAAACACAATTGTTTTGGGTGGTTTGCGGGGAAATTTCTAGATTTTTTGTAGTAAGAACCCAAGATTAGATTTGTTGCAACTAACCTAAAACTTAGCTTTGATACCAATTGATATAATTCTAAAAATGAAAAGACAAGAACAATACAAGAGAGTAAAGATAGATTGATTGACACAACTAAAGACCCAATTTGGAAACCAAAGTTCTATCATAACTAAGACCTCCAAATTAAATACAACAACTTAGTGTCTTGTTTTCTTCGCTGCTTTTTTTTTACATTTTACATAATGTCCGCGAGAAAAGCGGTTGCTAAGGCTTGTAGCTAAACAAGTTTCCCAAGCAACCAACCTCTCACCAATCTCACAAGCAGTCAACTCTAAAGAGTTTTACATTGAGGGAATTTCCATAAGGAAATGCTGCTTCATATGGGCTGTAAATGGCCATATGCAAGCATGCATATGGCCATTGCATATGTGAGGCGGTGGATGACTTTCTTTATCTATTTAAGCGGTGCTTCGTTATATTTACTCATTTTTTTACCTACACAAGTCTCGACCCTCCTAAACTCTCCCTAGACCATCCACAAGGAAACCCATACTTATCCTAAGCTAATCACTCCCCTCCTCTCTTAGAAGTAAGGTAGAAGTAGTAGAACCCTCTAGTCGGTATTGTTGTGGATGTGCATCTTCTTCTTGGCAAAGGAGGAGTTGTTTTGAGGTTTATCTAGCTGGGTTAAGGTATGTTTCCTTCCTTTCCTATGAAATTGATCACATATAAGTACGTGGCCAAAATCGTAGCTTAGTCAATATTTTTGCTCCCCTACGTGGTCGCTTACGTGGCCAACGTGTGTTGCCCATATGGCATGCGTGGGTGGCCACGTGGCTTTCCTTTTCTCTTTTTTTTTTTTTTTTTTTGTTGACTTCTTTGACCTATTTGGCCTCACACAACCTAGTATTTACCCCTTTTGGAGTGGAAAAACACCTTCTTACACTCCAAAATTATTTGGATCTAACACCCACTTTTATCTTCTTCTTCCTCTTGAAGATATGAACAATCTCAAGAACACCCAACCAATTTTAAAAACCTAACTACACTCGAGATCAACTCCAAATTAGCTCAAATTTTGGATCTAAGTTCTCTTTGATGTGGAGAACAAAGCGCAATAGGTTTCAAGCCTCAATTTCACCTCCTACTATAAGACCCGCTTTCAAGTTTCTAGAACTTGAAAACCCTTTAATGGTGGAAGGTTCAAAACAACTCCCATTGACTCAAAACTTTGGATTTAGACTCTAAAAACACTAGGGAACAAGAATTTAGTGTCAACAACAAAATAAACACAATTGTTTTGGGTGGTTTGCGGGGAAATTTCTAGATTTTTTGTAGTAAGAACCCAAGATTAGATTTGTTGCAACTAACCTAAAACTTAGCTTTGATACCAATTGATATAATTCTAAAAATGAAAAGACAAGAACAATACAAGAGAGTAAAGATAGATTGATTGACACAACTAAAGACCCAATTTGGAAACCAAAGTTCTATCAATAACTAAGACCTCCAAATTAAATACAACAACTTAGTGTCTTGTTTTCTTCGCTGCTTTTTTCTTACATTTTACATAATGTCCGCAGAAAAGCGGTTGCTAAGGCTTGTAGCTAAACAAGTTTCCCAAGCAACCAACCTCTCACCAATCTCACAAGCAGTCAACTCTAAAGAGTTTTACATTGAGGGAATTTCCAGAAGGAAATGTTGCTTCATATGGGCTGTAAATGCCATATGCATGCATATGGCCATTGCATATGTATGTGAGGCGGTGGATGACTTTCTTTATCTATTTAAGCGGTGCTTCGTTATATTTACTCATTTTTTTACCTACACAAGTCTCAGACCCTCCTAAACTCTCCCTAGACCATCCACAAGGAAACCCATACTTATCCTAAGCTAATCACTCCCCTCCTCTCTTAGAAGTAAGGTAGAAGTAGTAGAACCCTCTAGTCGGTATTGTTGTGGATGTGCATCTTCTTCTTGGCAAAGGAGGAGTTGTTTTAGAGGTTTATCTAGCTGGGTTAAGGTATGTTTCCTTCCTTTCCTATGAAATTGATCACATATAAGTACGTGGCCAAAATCAGTAGCTTAGTCAATATTTTTGCTCCCCTACGTGGCTGCTTACGTGGCCAACGTGTGTTGCCCATATGGCATGCGTGGGTGGCCACGTGGCTTTCCTTTTCTTTTTTTTTTTTTTTTACTTTTGTTGACTTCTTTGACCTATTTGGCCTCACACAACCTAGTATTTACCCCTTTTGGAGTGGAAAAACACCTTCTTACACTCCAAAATTATTTGGATCTAACACCCACTTTTATCTTCTTCTTCCTCTTGAAGATATGAACAATCTCAAGAACACCCAACCAATTTTAAAAACCTAACTACACTCGATCAACTCCAAATTAGCTCAAATTTTGGATCTAAGTTCTCTTTGATGTGGAGAACAAAGCGCAATAGGTTTCAAGCCTCAATTTCACCTCCTACTATAAGACCCGCTTTCAAGTTTCTAGAACTTGAAAACCCTTTAATGGTGGAAGGTTCAAAACAACTCCCATTGACTCAAAACTTTGGATTTAGACTCTAAAAACACTAGGGAACAAGAATTTAGTGTCAACAACAAAATAAACACAATTGTTTTGGGTGGTTTGCGGGGAAATTTCTAGATTTTTTGTAGTAAGAACCCAAGATTAGATTTGTTGCAACTAACCTAAAACTTAGCTTTGATACCAATTGATATAATTCTAAAAATGAAAAGACAAGAACAATACAAGAGAGTAAAGATAGATTGATTGACACAACTAAAGACCCAATTTGGAAACCAAAGTTCTATCAATAACTAAGACCTCCAAATTAAATACAACAACTTAGTGTCTTGTTTTCTTCGCTGCTTTTTTTTTCTTACATTTTACATAATGTCCGCAGAAAAGCGGTTGCTAAGGCTTGTAGCTAAACAAGTTTCCCAAGCAACCAACCTCTCACCAATCTCACAAGCAGTCAACTCTAAAGAGTTTTACATTGAGGGAATTTCCAGGAAGGAAATGCTTTGCTTCATATGGGCTTGTAAATGGCCATATGCAGTGCATATGGCCATTGCATATGTGAGGCGGTGGATGACTTTCTTTATCTATTTAAGCGGTGCTTCGTTATATTTACTCATTTTTTTACCTACACAAGTCTCAGACCCTCCTAAACTCTCCCTAGACCATCCACAAGGAAACCCATACTTATCCTAAGCTAATCACTCCCCTCCTCTCTTAGAAGTAAGGTAGAAGTAGTAGAACCCTCTAGTCGGTATTGTTGTGGATGTGCATCTTCTTCTTGGCAAAGGAGGAGTTGTTTTAGAGGTTTATCTAGCTGGGTTAAGGTATGTTTCCTTCCTTTCCTATGAAATTGATCACATATAAGTACGTGGCCAAAATCAGTAGCTTAGTCAATATTTTTGCTCCCCTACGTGGCTGCTTACGTGGCCAACGTGTGTTGCCCATATGGCATGCGTGGGTGGCCACGTGGCTTTCCTTTTCTCTTTTTTTTTTTTTTTTACTTTTGTTGACTTCTTTGACCTATTTGGCCTCACACAACCTAGTATTTACCCCTTTTGGAGTGGAAAAACACCTTCTTACACTCCAAAATTATTTGGATCTAACACCCACTTTTATCTTCTTCTTCCTCTTGAAGATATGAACAAATCTCAAGAACACCCAACCAATTTTAAAAACCTAACTACACTCGATCAACTCCAAATTAGCTCAAATTTTGGATCTAAGTTCTCTTTGATGTGGAGAACAAAGCGCAATAGGTTTCAAGCCTCAATTTCACCTCCTACTATAAGACCCGCTTTCAAGTTTCTAGAACTTGAAAACCCTTTAATGGTGGAAGGTTCAAAACAACTCCCATTGACTCAAAACTTTGGATTTAGACTCTAAAAACACTAGGGAACAAGAATTTAGTGTCAACAACAAAATAAACACAATTGTTTTGGGTGGTTTGCGGGGAAATTTCTAGATTTTTTGTAGTAAGAACCCAAGATTAGATTTGTTGCAACTAACCTAAAACTTAGCTTTGATACCAATTGATATAATTCTAAAAATGAAAAGACAAGAACAATACAAGAGAGTAAAGATAGATTGATTGACACAACTAAAGACCCAATTTGGAAACCAAAGTTCTATCAATAACTAAGACCTCCAAATTAAATACAACAACTTAGTGTCTTGTTTTCTTCGCTGCTTTTTTCTTACATTTTACATAATGTCCGCAGAAAAGCGGTTGCTAAGGCTTGTAGCTAAACAAGTTTCCCAAGCAACCAACCTCTCACCAATCTCACAAGCAGTCAACTCTAAAGAGTTTTACATTGAGGGAATTTCCAGAAGGAAATGCTGCTTCATATGGGCCTGTAAATGGCCATATGCACTGCATATGGCCATTGCATATGTGAGGCGGTGGATGACTTTCTTTATCTATTTAAGCGGTGCTTCGTTATATTTACTCATTTTTTTACCTACACAAGTCTCAGACCCTCCTAAACTCTCCCTAGACCATCCACAAGGAAACCCATACTTATCCTAAGCTAATCACTCCCCTCCTCTCTTAGAAGTAAGGTAGAAGTAGTAGAACCCTCTAGTCGGTATTGTTGTGGATGTGCATCTTCTTCTTGGCAAAGGAGGAGTTGTTTTAGAGGTTTATCTAGCTGGGTTAAGGTATGTTTCCTTCCTTTCCTATGAAATTGATCACATATAAGTACGTGGCCAAAATCGTAGCTTAGTCAATATTTTTGCTCCCCTACGTGGTGCTTACGTGGCCAACGTGTGTTGCCCATATGGCATGCGTGGGTGGCCACGTGGCTTTCCTTTTCTCTTTTTTTTTTTTTTTTGTTGACTTCTTTGACCTATTTGGCCTCACACAACCTAGTATTTACCCCTTTTGGAGTGGAAAAACACCTTCTTACACTCCAAAATTATTTGGATCTAACACCCACTTTTATCTTCTTCTTCCTCTTGAAGATATGAACAATCTCAAGAACACCCAACCAATTTTAAAAACCTAACTACACTCAGATCAACTCCAAATTAGCTCAAATTTTGGATCTAAGTTCTCTTTGATGTGGAGAACAAAGCGCAATAGGTTTCAAGCCTCAATTTCACCTCCTACTATAAGACCCGCTTTCAAGTTTCTAGAACTTGAAAACCCTTTAATGGTGGAAGGTTCAAAACAACTCCCATTGACTCAAAACTTTGGATTTAGACTCTAAAAACACTAGGGAACAAGAATTTAGTGTCAACAACAAAATAAACACAATTGTTTTGGGTGGTTTGCGGGGAAATTTCTAGATTTTTTGTAGTAAGAACCCAAGATTAGATTTGTTGCAACTAACCTAAAACTTAGCTTTGATACCAATTGATATAATTCTAAAAATGAAAAGACAAGAACAATACAAGAGAGTAAAGATAGATTGATTGACACAACTAAAGACCCAATTTGGAAACCAAAGTTCTATCAATAACTAAGACCTCCAAATTAAATACAACAACTTAGTGTCTTGTTTTCTTCGCTTGCTTTTTTTCTTACATTTTACATAATGTCCGCAGAAAAGCGGTTGCTAAGGCTTGTAGCTAAACAAGTTTCCCAAGCAACCAACCTCTCACCAATCTCACAAGCAGTCAACTCTAAAGAGTTTTACATTGAGGGAATTTCCGAAGGAAATGCTCTTCATATATGGGCTCAGTAAATGGCCATATGCGGTGCATATGGCCATTGCATATGTGAGGCGGTGGATGACTTTCTTTATCTATTTAAGCGGTGCTTCGTTATATTTACTCATTTTTTTACCTACACAAGTCTCAGACCCTCCTAAACTCTCCCTAGACCATCCACAAGGAAACCCATACTTATCCTAAGCTAATCACTCCCCTCCTCTCTTAGAAGTAAGGTAGAAGTAGTAGAACCCTCTAGTCGGTATTGTTGTGGATGTGCATCTTCTTCTTGGCAAAGGAGGAGTTGTTTTAGAGGTTTATCTAGCTGGGTTAAGGTATGTTTCCTTCCTTTCCTATGAAATTGATCACATATAAGTACGTGGCCAAAATCGTAGCTTAGTCAATATTTTTGCTCCCCTACGTGGCTGCTTACGTGGCCAACGTGTGTTGCCCATATGGCATGCGTGGGTGGCCACGTGGCCACGTGGCTTTCCTTTTCTCTTTTTTTTTTTTTTTGTTGACTTTTGTTGACTTCTTTGACCTATTTGGCCTCACACAACCTAGTATTTACCCCTTTTGGAGTGGAAAAACACCTTCTTACACTCCAAAATTATTTGGATCTAACACCCACTTTTATCTTCTTCTTCCTCTTGAAGATATGAACAATCTCAAGAACACCCAACCAATTTTAAAAACCTAACTACACTCGATCAACTCCAAATTAGCTCAAATTTTGGATCTAAGTTCTCTTTGATGTGGAGAACAAAGCGCAATAGGTTTCAAGCCTCAATTTCACCTCCTACTATAAGACCCGCTTTCAAGTTTCTAGAACTTGAAAACCCTTTAATGGTGGAAGGTTCAAAACAACTCCCATTGACTCAAAACTTTGGATTTAGACTCTAAAAACACTAGGGAACAAGAATTTAGTGTCAACAACAAAATAAACACAATTGTTTTGGGTGGTTTGCGGGGAAATTTCTAGATTTTTTGTAGTAAGAACCCAAGATTAGATTTGTTGCAACTAACCTAAAACTTAGCTTTGATACCAATTGATATAATTCTAAAAATGAAAAGACAAGAACAATACAAGAGAGTAAAGATAGATTGATTGACACAACTAAAGACCCAATTTGGAAACCAAAGTTCTATCAATAACTAAGACCTCCAAATTAAATACAACAACTTAGTGTCTTGTTTTCTTCGCTGCTTTTTTCTTACATTTTACATAATGTCCGCAGAAAAGCGGTTGCTAAGGCTTGTAGCTAAACAAGTTTCCCAAGCAACCAACCTCTCACCAATCTCACAAGCAGTCAACTCTAAAGAGTTTTACATTGAGGGAATTTTCCAGAAGGAAATGCCTTGCTTCATATGGGCCTGTCAATGGCCATATGCAGTGTGCATATGGCCATTGCATATGTGAGGCGGTGGATGACTTTGACTTTCTTTATCTATTTAAGCGGTGCTTCGTTATATTTACTCATTTTTTTACCTACACAAGTCTCCCCTCCTAAACTCTCCCTAGACCATCCACAAGGAAACCCATACTTATCCTAAGCTAATCACTCCCCTCCTCTCTTAGAAGTAAGGTAGAAGTAGTAGAACCCTCTAGTCGGTATTGTTGTGGATGTGCATCTTCTTCTTGGCAAAGGAGGAGTTGTTTTAGAGGTTTATCTAGCTGGGTTAAGGTATGTTTCCTTCCTTTCCTATGAAATTGATCACATATAAGTACGTGGCCAAAATCAGTAGCTTAGTCAATATTTTTGCTCCCCTACGTGGTTGCTTACGTGGCCAACGTGTGTTGCCCATATGGCATGCGTGGGTGGCCACGTGGCTTTCCTTTTCTCTTTTTTTTTTTTTTGTTGACTTCTTTGACCTATTTGGCCTCACACAACCTAGTATTTACCCCTTTTGGAGTGGAAAAACACCTTCTTACACTCCAAAATTATTTGGATCTAACACCCACTTTTATCTTCTTCTTCCTCTTGAAGAATGAACAATCTCAAGAACACCCAACCAATTTTAAAAACCTAACTACACTCGATCAACTCCAAATTAGCTCAAATTTTGGATCTAAGTTCTCTTTGATGTGGAGAACAAAGCGCAATAGGTTTCAAGCCTCAATTTCACCTCCTACTATAAGACCCGCTTTCAAGTTTCTAGAACTTGAAAACCCTTTAATGGTGGAAGGTTCAAAACAACTCCCATTGACTCAAAACTTTGGATTTAGACTCTAAAAACACTAGGGAACAAGAATTTAGTGTCAACAACAAAATAAACACAATTGTTTTGGGTGGTTTGCGGGGAAATTTCTAGATTTTTTGTAGTAAGAACCCAAGATTAGATTTGTTGCAACTAACCTAAAACTTAGCTTTGATACCAATTGATATAATTCTAAAAATGAAAAGACAAGAACAATACAAGAGAGTAAAGATAGATTGATTGACACAACTAAAGACCCAATTTGGAAACCAAAGTTCTATCAATAACTAAGACCTCCAAATTAAATACAACAACTTAGTGTCTTGTTTTCTTCGCTGCTTTTTTTTCTTACATTTTACATAATGTCCGCAGAAAAGCGGTTGCTAAGGCTTGTAGCTAAACAAGTTTCCCAAGCAACCAACCTCTCACCAATCTCACAAGCAGTCAACTCTAAAGAGTTTTACATTGAGGGAATTTCCAAAGGAAATGCTGCTTCATATGGGCTCATGTAAATGGCCATATGCGTATGCATATGGCCATTGCATATGTGAGGCGGTGGATGACTTTCTTTATCTATTTAAGCGGTGCTTCGTTATATTTACTCATTTTTTTACCTACACAAGTCTCAGACCCTCCTAAACTCTCCCTAGACCATCCACAAGGAAACCCATACTTATCCTAAGCTAATCACTCCCCTCCTCTCTTAGAAGTAAGGTAGAAGTAGTAGAACCCTCTAGTCGGTATTGTTGTGGATGTGCATCTTCTTCTTGGCAAAGGAGGAGTTGTTTTAGAGGAGGTTTATCTAGCTGGGTTAAGGTATGTTTCCTTCCTTTCCTATGAAATTGATCACATATAAGTACGTGGCCAAAATCAGTAGCTTAGTCAATATTTTTGCTCCCCTACGTGGCTGCTTACGTGGCCAACGTGTGTTGCCCATATGGCATGCGTGGGTGGCCACGTGGCTTTCCTTTTCTCTTTTTTTTTTTTTTACTTTTGTTGACTTCTTTGACCTATTTGGCCTCACACAACCTAGTATTTACCCCTTTTGGAGTGGAAAAACACCTTCTTACACTCCAAAATTATTTGGATCTAACACCCACTTTTATCTTCTTCTTCCTCTTGAAGATATGAACAATCTCAAGAACACCCAACCAATTTTAAAAACCTAACTACACTCAGATCAACTCCAAATTAGCTCAAATTTTGGATCTAAGTTCTCTTTGATGTGGAGAACAAAGCGCAATAGGTTTCAAGCCTCAATTTCACCTCCTACTATAAGACCCGCTTTCAAGTTTCTAGAACTTGAAAACCCTTTAATGGTGGAAGGTTCAAAACAACTCCCATTGACTCAAAACTTTGGATTTAGACTCTAAAAACACTAGGGAACAAGAATTTAGTGTCAACAACAAAATAAACACAATTGTTTTGGGTGGTTTGCGGGGAAATTTCTAGATTTTTTGTAGTAAGAACCCAAGATTAGATTTGTTGCAACTAACCTAAAACTTAGCTTTGATACCAATTGATATAATTCTAAAAATGAAAAGACAAGAACAATACAAGAGAGTAAAGATAGATTGATTGACACAACTAAAGACCCAATTTGGAAACCAAAGTTCTATCAATAACTAAGACCTCCAAATTAAATACAACAACTTAGTGTCTTGTTTTCTTCGCTGCTTTTTTCTTACATTTTACATAATGTCCGCATGAAAAGCGGTTGCTAAGGCTTGTAGCTAAACAAGTTTCCCAAGCAACCAACCTCTCACCAATCTCACAAGCAGTCAACTCTAAAGAGTTTTACATTGAGGGAATTTCCGGAGGAAATGCTGCTTCATATGGGCCTGTAAATGGCCATATGCAGTGCATATGGCCATTGCATATGTGAGGCGGTGGATGACTTTCTTTATCTATTTAAGCGGTGCTTCGTTATATTTACTCATTTTTTTACCTACACAAGTCTCAGACCCTCCTAAACTCTCCCTAGACCATCCACAAGGAAACACATACTTATCCTAAGCTAATCACTCCCCTCCTCTCTTAGAAGTAAGGTAGAAGTAGTAGAACCCTCTAGTCGGTATTGTTGTGGATGTGCATCTTCTTCTTGGCAAAGGAGGAGTTGTTTTAGAGGTTTATCTAGCTGGGTTAAGGTATGTTTCCTTCCTTTCCTATGAAATTGATCACATATAAGTACGTGGCCAAAATCGTAGCTTAGTCAATATTTTTGCTCCCCTACGTGGTGCTTACGTGGCCAACGTGTGTTGCCCATATGGCATGCGTGGGTGGCCACGTGGCTTTCCTTTTTCTTTTTTTTTTTTTACTTTTGTTGACTTCTTTGACCTATTTGGCCTCACACAACCTAGTATTTACCCCTTTTGGAGTGGAAAAACACCTTCTTACACTCCAAAATTATTTGGATCTAACACCCACTTTTATCTTCTTCTTCCTCTTGAAGATATGAACAATCTCAAGAACACCCAACCAATTTTAAAAACCTAACTACACTCAGATCAACTCCAAATTAGCTCAAATTTTGGATCTAAGTTCTCTTTGATGTGGAGAACAAAGCGCAATAGGTTTCAAGCCTCAATTTCACCTCCTACTATAAGACCCGCTTTCAAGTTTCTAGAACTTGAAAACCCTTTAATGGTGGAAGGTTCAAAACAACTCCCATTGACTCAAAACTTTGGATTTAGACTCTAAAAACACTAGGGAACAAGAATTTAGTGTCAACAACAAAATAAACACAATTGTTTTGGGTGGTTTGCGGGGAAATTTCTAGATTTTTTGTAGTAAGAACCCAAGATTAGATTTGTTGCAACTAACCTAAAACTTAGCTTTGATACCAATTGATATAATTCTAAAAATGAAAAGACAAGAACAATACAAGAGAGTAAAGATAGATTGATTGACACAACTAAAGACCCAATTTGGAAACCAAAGTTCTATCAATAACTAAGACCTCCAAATTAAATACAACAACTTAGTGTCTTGTTTTCTTCGCTGCTTTTTTCTTACATTTTACATAATGTCCGCAGAAAAGCGGTTGCTAAGGCTTGTAGCTAAACAAGTTTCCCAAGCAACCAACCTCTCACCAATCTCACAAGCAGTCAACTCTAAAGAGTTTTACATTGAGGGAATTTCCAAGGAAATGCTTTGCTTCATATGGGCTCGTAAATGGCCATATGCGGTGCATATGGCCATTGCATATGTGAGGCGGTGGATGACTTTCTTTATCTATTTAAGCGGTGCTTCGTTATATTTACTCATTTTTTTACCTACACAAGTCTCGAGACCCTCTCCTAAACTCCCCTAGACCATCCACAAGGAAACCCATACTTATCCTAAGCTAATCACTCCCCTCCTCTCTTAGAAGTAAGGTAGAAGTAGTAGAACCCTCTAGTCGGTATTGTTGTGGATGTGCATCTTCTTCTTGGCAAAGGAGGAGTTGTTTTAGAGGTTTATCTAGCTGGGTTAAGGTATGTTTCCTTCCTTTCCTATGAAATTGATCACATATAAGTACGTGGCCAAAATCTGTAGCTTAGTCAATATTTTTGCTCCCCTACGTGGCTGCTTACGTGGCCAACGTGTGTTGCCCATATGGCATGCGTGGGTGGCCACGTGGCTTTCCTTTTCTCTTTTTTTTTTTTACTTTTGTTGACTTCTTTGACCTATTTGGCCTCACACAACCTAGTATTTACCCCTTTTGGAGTGGAAAAACACCTTCTTACACTCCAAAATTATTTGGATCTAACACCCACTTTTATCTTCTTCTTCCTCTTGAAGATGTGAACAATCTCAAGAACACCAACCAATTTTAAAAACCTAACTACACTCAGATCAACTCCAAATTAGCTCAAATTTTGGATCTAAGTTCTCTTTGATGTGGAGAACAAAGCGCAATAGGTTTCAAGCCTCAATTTCACCTCCTACTATAAGACCCGCTTTCAAGTTTCTAGAACTTGAAAACCCTTTAATGGTGGAAGGTTCAAAACAACTCCCATTGACTCAAAACTTTGGATTTAGACTCTAAAAACACTAGGGAACAAGAATTTAGTGTCAACAACAAAATAAACACAATTGTTTTGGGTGGTTTGCGGGGAAATTTCTAGATTTTTTGTAGTAAGAACCCAAGATTAGATTTGTTGCAACTAACCTAAAACTTAGCTTTGATACCAATTGATATAATTCTAAAAATGAAAAGACAAGAACAATACAAGAGAGTAAAGATAGATTGATTGACACAACTAAAGACCCAATTTGGAAACCAAAGTTCTATCAATAACTAAGACCTCCAAATTAAATAAACAACTTAGTGTCTTGTTTTCTTCGCTGCTTTTTTTCTTACATTTTACATAATGTCCGCAAAAGCGGTTGCTAAGGCTTGTAGCTAAACAAGTTTCCCAAGCAACCAACCTCTCACCAATCTCACAAGCAGTCAACTCTAAAGAGTTTTACATTGAGGGAATTTCCAGAAGGAAATGCTGCTTCATATGGGCCTGTAAATGGCCATATGCAGTGCATATGGCCATTGCATATGTGAGGCGGTGGATGACTTTCTTTATCTATTTAAGCGGTGCTTCGTTATATTTACTCATTTTTTTTTACCTACACAAGTCTCAGACCCTCCTAAACTCTCCCTAGACCATCCACAAGGAAACCCATACTTATCCTAAGCTAATCACTCCCCTCCTCTCTTAGAAGTAAGGTAGAAGTAGTAGAACCCTCTAGTCGGTATTGTTGTGGATGTGCATCTTTCTTCTTGGCAAAGGAGGAGTTGTTTTAGAGGTTTATCTAGCTGGGGGTTAAGGTATGTTTCCTTCCTTTCCTATGAAATTGATCACATATAAGTACGTGGCCAAAATCAGTAGCATAGTCAATATTTTTGCTCCCCTACGTGGTTGCTTACGTGGCCAACGTGTGTTGCCCATATGGCATGCGTGGGTGGCCACGTGGCTTTCCTTTTCTTTTTTTTTTTTACTTTTGTTGACTTCTTTGACCTATTTGGCCTCACACAACCTAGTATTTACCCCTTTTGGAGTGGAAAAACACCTTCTTACACTCCAAAATTATTTGGATCTAACACCCACTTTTATCTTCTTCTTCCTCTTGAAGATATGAACAATCTCAAGAACACCCAACCAATTTTAAAAACCTAACTACACTCAGATCAACTCCAAATTAGCTCAAATTTTGGATCTAAGTTCTCTTTGATGTGGAGAACAAAGCGCAATAGGTTTCAAGCCTCAATTTCACCTCCTACTATAAGACCCGCTTTCAAGTTTCTAGAACTTGAAAACCCTTTAATGGTGGAAGGTTCAAAACAACTCCCATTGACTCAAAACTTTGGATTTAGACTCTAAAAACACTAGGGAACAAGAATTTAGTGTCAACAACAAAATAAACACAATTGTTTTGGGTGGTTTGCGGGGAAATTTCTAGATTTTTTGTAGTAAGAACCCAAGATTAGATTTGTTGCAACTAACCTAAAACTTAGCTTTGATACCAATTGATATAATTCTAAAAATGAAAAGACAAGAACAATACAAGAGAGTAAAGATAGATTGATTGACACAACTAAAGACCCAATTTGGAAACCAAAGTTCTATCAATAACTAAGACCTCCAAATTAAATACAACAACTTAGTGTCTTGTTTTCTTCGCTTTTTTTTTCTTACATTTTACATAATGTCCGCGAGAAAAGCGGTTGCTAAGGCTTGTAGCTAAACAAGTTTCCCAAGCAACCAACCTCTCACCAATCTCACAAGCAGTCAACTCTAAAGAGTTTTACATTGAGGGAATTTCCGAAGGAAATGCTTTGCTTCATATGGGCTGTAAATGGCCATATGCGGTGCATATGGCCATTGCATATGTGAGGCGGTGGATGACTTTCTTTATCTATTTAAGCGGTGCTTCGTTATATTTACTCATTTTTTTACCTACACAAGTCTCAGACCCTCCTAAACTCTCCCTAGACCATCCACAAGGAAACCCATACTTATCCTAAGCTAATCACTCCCCTCCTCTCTTAGAAGTAAGGTAGAAGTAGTAGAACCCTCTAGTCGGTATTGTTGTGGATGTGCATCTTCTTCTTGGCAAAGGAGGAGTTGTTTTAGAGGTTTATCTAGCTGGGTTAAGGTATGTTTCCTTCCTTTCCTATGAAATTGATCACATATAAGTACGTGGCCAAAATCGTAGCTTAGTCAATATTTTTGCTCCCCTACGTGGCTGCTTACGTGGCCAACGTGTGTTGCCCATATGGCATGCGTGGGTGGCCACGTGGCTTTCCTTTTCTCATTTTTTTTTTTACTTTTGTTGACTTCTTTGACCTATTTGGCCTCACACAACCTAGTATTTACCCCTTTTGGAGTGGAAAAACACCTTCTTACACTCCAAAATTATTTGGATCTAACACCCACTTTTATCTTCTTCTTCCTCTTGAAGATATGAACAATCTCAAGAACACCCAACCAATTTTAAAAACCTAACTACACTCGATCAACTCCAAATTAGCTCAAATTTTGGATCTAAGTTCTCTTTGATGTGGAGAACAAAGCGCAATAGGTTTCAAGCCTCAATTTCACCTCCTACTATAAGACCCGCTTTCAAGTTTCTAGAACTTGAAAACCCTTTAATGGTGGAAGGTTCAAAACAACTCCCATTGACTCAAAACTTTGGATTTAGACTCTAAAAACACTAGGGAACAAGAATTTAGTGTCAACAACAAAATAAACACAATTGTTTTGGGTGGTTTGCGGGGAAATTTCTAGATTTTTTGTAGTAAGAACCCAAGATTAGATTTGTTGCAACTAACCTAAAACTTAGCTTTGATACCAATTGATATAATTCTAAAAATGAAAAGACAAGAACAATACAAGAGAGTAAAGATAGATTGATTGACACAACTAAAGACCCAATTTGGAAACCAAAGTTCTATCAATAACTAAGACCTCCAAATTAAATACAACAACTTAGTGTCTTGTTTTCTTCGCTTTTTTTTTCTTACATTTTACATAATGTCCGCAGAAAAGCGGTTGCTAAGGCTTGTAGCTAAACAAGTTTCCCAAGCAACCAACCTCTCACCAATCTCACAAGCAGTCAACTCTAAAGAGTTTTACATTGAGGGAATTTCCGAAGGAAATGCTTTGCTTCATATGGGCTCGTAAATGGCCATATGCAAGGCATATGGCCATTGCATATGTGAGGCGGTGGATGACTTTCTTTATCTATTTAAGCGGTGCTTCGTTATATTTACTCATTTTTTTACCTACACAAGTCTCGAGACCCTCCTAAACTCTCCCTAGACCATCCACAAGGAAACCCATACTTATCCTAAGCTAATCACTCCCCTCCTCTCTTAGAAGTAAGGTAGAAGTAGTAGAACCCTCTAGTCGGTATTGTTGTGGATGTGCATCTTCTTCTTGGCAAAGGAGGAGTTGTTTTAGAGGTTTATCTAGCTGGGTTAAGGTATGTTTCCTTCCTTTCCTATGAAATTGATCACATATAAGTACGTGGCCAAAATCGTAGCTTAGTCAATATTTTTGCTCCCCTACGTGGTTGCTTACGTGGCCAACGTGTGTTGCCCATATGGCATGCGTGGGTGGCCACGTGGCTTTCCTTTTCTCATTTTCTTTTACTTTTGTTGACTTCTTTGACCTGTTTGGCCTCACACAACCTAGTATTTACCCCTTTTGGAGTGGAAAAACACCTTCTTACACTCCAAAATTATTTGGATCTAACACCCACTTTTATCTTCTTCTTCCTCTTGAAGATATGAACAATCTCAAGAACACCCAACCAATTTTAAAAACCTAACTACACTCAGATCAACTCCAAATTAGCTCAAATTTTGGATCTAAGTTCTCTTTGATGTGGAGAACAAAGCGCAATAGGTTTCAAGCCTCAATTTCACCTCCTACTATAAGACCCGCTTTCAAGTTTCTAGAACTTGAAAACCCTTTAATGGTGGAAGGTTCAAAACAACTCCCATTGACTCAAAACTTTGGATTTAGACTCTAAAAACACTAGGGAACAAGAATTTAGTGTCAACAACAAAATAAACACAATTGTTTTGGGTGGTTTGCGGGGAAATTTCTAGATTTTTTGTAGTAAGAACCCAAGATTAGATTTGTTGCAACTAACCTAAAACTTAGCTTTGATACCAATTGATATAATTCTAAAAATGAAAAGACAAGAACAATACAAGAGAGTAAAGATAGATTGATTGACACAACTAAAGACCCAATTTGGAAACCAAAGTTCTATCAATAACTAAGACCTCCAAATTAAATACAACAACTTAGTGTCTTGTTTTCTTCGCTGCTTTTTTCTTACATTTTACATAATGTCCGCAGAAAAAGCGGTTGCTAAGGCTTGTAGCTAAACAAGTTTCCCAAGCAACCAACCTCTCACCAATCTCACAAGCAGTCAACTCTAAAGAGTTTTACATTGAGGGAATTTCCATAAGGAAATGCTTTGCTTCATATGGGCTGTAAATGGCCATATGCAGTGCATATGGCCATTGCATATGTGAGGCGGTGGATGACTTTCTTTATCTATTTAACCGGTGCTTCGTTATATTTACTCATTTTTTTACCTACACAAGTCTCGACCCTCCTAAACTCTCCCTAGACCATCCACAAGGAAACCCATACTTATCCTAAGCTAATCACTCCCCTCCTCTCTTAGAAGTAAGGTAGAAGTAGTAGAACCCTCTAGTCGGTATTGTTGTGGATGTGCATCTTCTTCTTGGCAAAGGAGGAGTTGTTTTAGAGGTTTATCTAGCTGGGTTAAGGTATGTTTCCTTCTTTCCAATGAAATTGATCACATATAAGTACGTGGCCAAAATCAGTAGCTTAGTCAATATTTTTGCTCCCCTACGTGGCTGCTTACGTGGCCAACGTGTGTTGCCCATATGGCATGCGTGGGTGGCCACGTGGCTTTCCTTTTCTCTTTTTTTTTTTTTTTTTGTTGACTTCTTTGACCTGTTTGGCCTCACACAACCTAGTATTTACCCCTTTTGGAGTGGAAAAACACCTTCTTACACTCCAAAATTATTTGGATCTAACACCCACTTTTATCTTCTTCTTCCTCTTGAAGATGTGAACAATCTCAAGAACACCCAACCAATTTTAAAAACCTAACTACACTCAGATCAACTCCAAATTAGCTCAAATTTTGGATCTAAGTTCTCTTTGATGTGGAGAACAAAGCGCAATAGGTTTCAAGCCTCAATTTCACCTCCTACTATAAGACCCGCTTTCAAGTTTCTAGAACTTGAAAACCCTTTAATGGTGGAAGGTTCAAAACAACTCCCATTGACTCAAAACTTTGGATTTAGACTCTAAAAACACTAGGGAACAAGAATTTAGTGTCAACAACAAAATAAACACAATTGTTTTGGGTGGTTTGCGGGGAAATTTCTAGATTTTTTGTAGTAAGAACCCAAGATTAGATTTGTTGCAACTAACCTAAAACTTAGCTTTGATACCAATTGATATAATTCTAAAAATGAAAAGACAAGAACAATACAAGAGAGTAAAGATAGATTGATTGACACAACTAAAGACCCAATTTGGAAACCAAAGTTCTATCAATAACTAAGACCTCCAAATTAAATACAACAACTTAGTGTCTTGTTTTCTTCGCTGCTTTTTTCTTACATTTTACATAATGTCCGCAGAAAAGCGGTTGCTAAGGCTTGTAGCTAAACAAGTTTCCCAAGCAACCAACCTCTCACCAATCTCACAAGCAGTCAACTCTAAAGAGTTTTACATTGAGGGAATTTCCATAAGGAAATGCTTTTCATATGGGCCTGTCAATGGCCATATGCAGTGTGCATATGGCCATTGCATATGTGAGGCGGTGGATGACTTTCTTTATCTATTTAAGCGGTGCTTCGTTATATTTACTCATTTTTTTACCTACACAAGTCTCAGACCCTCCTAAACTCTCCCTAGACCATCCACAAGGAAACCCATACTTATCCTAAGCTAATCACTCCCCTCCTCTCTTAGAAGTAAGGTAGAAGTAGTAGAACCCTCTAGTCGGTATTGTTGTGGATGTGCATCTTCTTCTTGGCAAAGGAGGAGTTGTTTTAGAGGTTTATCTAGCTGGGTTAAGGTATGTTTCCTTCCTTTCCTATGAAATTGATCACATATAAGTACGTGGCCAAAATCGTAGCTTAGTCAATATTTTTGCTCCCCTACGTGGTGCTTACGTGGCCAACGTGTGTTGCCCATATGGCATGCGTGGGTGGCCACGTGGCTTTCGTTTTCTCATTTTTTTTACTTTTGTTGACTTCTTTGACCTGTTTGGCCTCACACAACCTAGTATTTACCCATTTTGGAGTGGAAAAACACCTCCAAAAATTATTTGGATCTAACACCCACTTTTATCTTCTTCTTCCTCTTGAAGATATGAACAATCTCAAGAACACCCAACCAATTTTAAAAACCTAACTACACTCGAGATCAACTCCAAATTAGCTCAAATTTTGGATCTAAGTTCTCTTTGATGTGGAGAACAAAGCGCAATAGGTTTCAAGCCTCAATTTCACCTCCTACTATAAGACCCGCTTTCAAGTTTCTAGAACTTGAAAACCCTTTAATGGTGGAAGGTTCAAAACAACTCCCATTGACTCAAAACTTTGGATTTAGACTCTAAAAACACTAGGGAACAAGAATTTAGTGTCAACAACAAAATAAATACAATTGTTTTGGGTGGTTTGCGGGGAAATTTCTAGATTTTTTGTAGTAAGAACCCAAGATTAGATTTGTTGCAACTAACCTAAAACTTAGCTTTGATACCAATTGATATAATTCTAAAAATGAAAAGACAAGAACAATACAAGAGAGTAAAGATAGATTGATTGACACAACTAAAGACCCAATTTGGAAACCAAAGTTCTATCAATAACTAAGACCTCCAAATTAAATACAACAACTTAGTGTCTTGTTTTCTTCGCTGCTTTTTTCTTACATTTTACATAATGTCCGCAGAAAAGCGGTTGCTAAGGCTTGTAGCTAAACAAGTTTCCCAAGCAACCAACCTCTCACCAATCTCACAAGCAGTCAACTCTAAAGAGATTTATATTGAGGGAATTTCCATAAGGAAATGCTGCTTCATATGGGCCTGTAAATGGCCATATGCAGTGCATATGGCCATTGCATATGTGAGGCGGTGGATGACTTTCTTTATCTATTTAAGCGGTGCTTCGTTATATTTACTCATTTTTTTACCTACACAAGTCTCAGACCCTCCTAAACTCTCCCTAGACCATCCACAAGGAAACCCATACTTACCCTAAGCTAATCACTCCCCTCCTCTCTTAGAAGTAAGGTAGAAGTAGTAGAACCCTCTAGTCGGTATTGTTGTGGATGTGCATCTTCTTCTTGGCAAAGGAGGAGTTGTTTTAGAGGTTTATCTAGCTGGGTTAAGGTATGTTTCTTCCTTTCCAATGAAATTGATCACATATAAGTACGTGGCCAAAATCGTAGCGTAGTCAATATTTTTGCTCCCCTACGTGGCTGCTTACGTGGCCAACGTGTGTTGCCCATATGGCATGCGTGGGTGGCCACGTGGCTTTCCTTTTCTCATTTTCTTTTACTTTTGTTGACTTCTTTGACATGTTTGGCCTCACACAACCTAGTATTTACCCCTTTACACTCCAAAAATTATTTGGATCTAACACCCACTTTTATCTTCTTCTTCCTCTTGAAGATATGAACAATCTCAAGAACACCCAACCAATTTTAAAAACCTAACTACACTCAGATCAACTCCAAATTAGCTCAAATTTTGGATCTAAGTTCTCTTTGATGTGGAGAACAAAGCGCAATAGGTTTCAAGCCTCAATTTCACCTCCTACTATAAGACCCGCTTTCAAGTTTCTAGAACTTGAAAACCCTTTAATGGTGGAAGGTTCAAAACAACTCCCATTGACTCAAAACTTTGGATTTAGACTCTAAAAACACTAGGGAACAAGAATTTAGTGTCAACAACAAAATAAATACAATTGTTTTGGGTGGTTTGCGGGGAAATTTCTAGATTTTTTGTAGTAAGAACCCAAGATTAGATTTGTTGCAACTAACCTAAAACTTAGCTTTGATACCAATTGATATAATTCTAAAAATGAAAAGACAAGAACAATACGAGAGAGTAAAGATAGATTGATTGACACAACTAAAGACCCAATTTGGAAACCAAAGTTCTATCAATAACTAAGACCTCCAAATTAAATACAACAACTTAGTGTCTTGTTTTCTTCGCTGCCTTTTTCTTACATTTTACATAATGTCCGCAGAAAAAGCGGTTGCTAAGGCTTGTAGCTAAACAAGTTTCCCAAGCAACCAACCTCTCACCAATCTCACAAGCAGTCAACTCTAAAGAGATTTACATTGAGGGAATTTCCATAAGGAAATGCTTTGCTTCATATGGGCTCTGTAAATGGCCATATGCGGTGCATATGGCCATTGCATATGTGAGGCGGTGGATGACTTTCTTTATCTATTTAAGCGGTGCTTCGTTATATTTACTCATTTTTTTACCTACACAAGTCTCAGACTCTCCCTAGACCATCCACAAGGAAACCCATACTTACCCTAAGCTAATCACTCCCCTCCTCTCTTAGAAGTAAGGTAGAAGTAGTAGAACCCTCTAGTCGGTATTGTTGTGGATGTGCATCTTCTTCTTGGCAAAGGAGGAGTTGTTTTAGAGGTTTATCTAGCTGGGTTAAGGTATGTTTACTTCCTTTCCTATGAAATTGATCACATATAAGTACGTGGCCAAAATCGTAGCGTAGTCAATATTTTTGCTCCCCTACGTGGCTGCTTACGTGGCCAACGTGTGTTGCCCATATGGCATGCGTGGGTGGCCACGTGGCTTTCCTTTTCTCATTTTCTTTTACTTTTGTTGACTTCTTTGACATGTTTGGCCTCACACAACCTAGTATTTACCCCTTTACACTCCAAAATTATTTGGATCTAACACCCACTTTTATCTTCTTCTTCCTCTTGAAGATATGAACAATCTCAAGAACACCCAACCAATTTTAAAAACCTAACTACACTCAGATCAACTCCAAATTAGCTCAAATTTTGGATCTAAGTTCTCTTTGATGTGGAGAACAAAGCGCAATAGGTTTCAAGCCTCAATTTCACCTCCTACTATAAGACCCGCTTTCAAGTTTCTAGAACTTGAAAACCCTTTAATGGTGGAAGGTTCAAAACAACTCCCATTGACTCAAAACTTTGGATTTAGACTCTAAAAACACTAGGGAACAAGAATTTAGTGTCAACAACAAAATAAATACAATTGTTTTGGGTGGTTTGCGGGGAAATTTCTAGATTTTTTGTAGTAAGAACCCAAGATTAGATTTGTTGCAACTAACCTAAAACTTAGCTTTGATACCAATTGATATAATTCTAAAAATGAAAAGACAAGAACAATACGAGAGAGTAAAGATAGATTGATTGACACAACTAAAGACCCAATTTGGAAACCAAAGTTCTATCAATAACTAAGACCTCCAAATTAAATACAACAACTTAGTGTCTTGTTTTCTTCGCTGCCTTTTTCTTACATTTTACATAATGTCCGCAGAAAAGCGGTTGCTAAGGCTTGTAGCTAAACAAGTTTCCCAAGCAACCAACCTCTCACCAATCTCACAAGCAGTCAACTCTAAAGAGATTTACATTGAGGGAATTTCCATAAGGAAATGCTGCTTCATATGGCGTAAATGGCCATATGCAGTGCATATGGCCATTTCATATGTGAGGCGGTGGATGACTTTCTTTATCTATCTATTTAAGCGGTGCTTCGTTATATTTACTCATTTTTTTACCTACACAAGTCTCAGACCCTCCTAAACTCTCCCTAGACCATCCACAAGGAAACCCATACTTACCCTAAGCTAATCACTCCCCTCCTCTCTTAGAAGTAAGGTAGAAGTAGTAGAACCCTCTAGTCGGTATTGTTGTGGATGTGCATCTTCTTCTTGGCAAAGGAGGAGTTGTTTTAGAGGTTTATCTAGCTGGGTTAAGGTATGTTTACTTCCTTTCCTATGAAATTGATCACATATAAGTACGTGGCCAAAATCAGTAGCGTAGTCAATATTTTTGCTCCCCTACGTGGCCAACGTGTGTTGCCCATATGGCATGCGTGGGTGGCCACGTGGCTTTCCTTTTCTCATTTTCTTTTTTTTTTACTTTTGTTGACTTCTTTGACATGTTTGGCCTCACACAACCTAGTATTTACCCCTTTACACTCCAAAATTATTTGGATCTAACACCCACTTTTATCTTCTTCTTCCTCTTGAAGATATGAACAATCTCAAGAACACCCAACCAATTTTAAAAACCTAACTACACTCGATCAACTCCAAATTAGCTCAAATTTTGGATCTAAGTTCTCTTTGATGTGGAGAACAAAGCGCAATAGGTTTCAAGCCTCAATTTCACCTCCTACTATAAGACCCGCTTTCAAGTTTCTAGAACTTGAAAACCCTTTAATGGTGGAAGGTTCAAAACAACTCCCATTGACTCAAAACTTTGGATTTAGACTCTAAAAACACTAGGGAACAAGAATTTAGTGTCAACAACAAAATAAATACAATTGTTTTGGGTGGTTTGCGGGGAAATTTCTAGATTTTTTGTAGTAAGAACCCAAGATTAGATTTGTTGCAACTAACCTAAAACTTAGCTTTGATACCAATTGATATAATTCTAAAAATGAAAAGACAAGAACAATACGAGAGAGTAAAGATAGATTGATTGACACAACTAAAGACCCAATTTGGAAACCAAAGTTCTATCAATAACTAAGACCTCCAAATTAAATACAACAACTTAGTGTCTTGTTTTCTTCGCTGCCTTTTTCTTACATTTTACATAATGTCCGCAAAAAAGCGGTTGCTAAGGCTTGTAGCTAAACAAGTTTCCCAAGCAACCAACCTCTCACCAATCTCACAAGCAGTCAACTCTAAAGAGATTTACATTGAGGGAATTTCCATAAGGAAATGCTTTGCTTCATATGGGCTGTAAATGGCCATATGCGTATATGGCCATTGCAGTTATGTGAGGCGGTGGATGACTTTCTTTATCTATTTAAGCGGTGCTTCGTTATATTTACTCATTTTTTTACCTACACAAGTCTCAGACCCTCCTAAACTCTCCCTAGACCATCCACAAGGAAACCCATACTTACCCTAAGCTAATCACTCCCCTCCTCTCTTAGAAGTAAGGTAGAAGTAGTAGAACCCTCTAGTCGGTATTGTTGTGGATGTGCATCTTCTTCTTGGCAAAGGAGGAGTTGTTTTAGAGGTTTATCTAGCTGGGTTAAGGTATGTTTACTTCCTTTCCTATGAAATTGATCACATATAAGTACGTGGCCAAAATCGTAGCGTAGTCAATATTTTTGCTCCCCTACGTGGCTGCTTACGTGGCCAACGTGTGTTGCCCATATGGCATGCGTGGGTGGCCACGTGGCTTTCCTTTTCTCATTTTCTTTTACTTTTGTTGACTTCTTTGACATGTTTGGCCTCACACAACCTAGTATTTACCCCTTTACACTCCAAAATTATTTGGATCTAACACCCACTTTTATCTTCTTCTTCCTCTTGAAGATATGAACAATCTCAAGAACACCCAACCAATTTTAAAAACCTAACTACACTCGGATCAACTCCAAATTAGCTCAAATTTTGGATCTAAGTTCTCTTTGATGTGGAGAACAAAGCGCAATAGGTTTCAAGCCTCAATTTCACCTCCTACTATAAGACCCGCTTTCAAGTTTCTAGAACTTGAAAACCCTTTAATGGTGGAAGGTTCAAAACAACTCCCATTGACTCAAAACTTTGGATTTAGACTCTAAAAACACTAGGGAACAAGAATTTAGTGTCAACAACAAAATAAATACAATTGTTTTGGGTGGTTTGCGGGAAATTTCTAGATTTTTTGTAGTAAGAACCCAAGATTAGATTTGTTGCAACTAACCTAAAACTTAGCTTTGATACCAATTGATATAATTCTAAAAATGAAAAGACAAGAACAATACGAGAGAGTAAAGATAGATTGATTGACACAACTAAAGACCCAATTTGGAAACCAAAGTTCTATCAATAACTAAGACCTCCAAATTAAATACAACAACTTAGTGTCTTGTTTTCTTCGCTGCCTTTTTCTTACATTTTACATAATGTCCGCAAAAAAGCGGTTGCTAAGGCTTGTAGCTAAACAAGTTTCCCAAGCAACCAACCTCTCACCAATCTCACAAGCAGTCAACTCTAAAGAGATTTACATTGAGGGAATTTCCATAAGGAAATGCTTTGCTTCATATGGGCCTGTAAATGGCCATATGCGATGTATGGCCATTTCATATGTGAGGCGGTGGATGACTTTCTTTATCTATTTAAGCGGTGCTTCGTTATATTTACTCATTTTTTTACCTACACAAGTCTCGACCCTCCTAAACTCTCCCTAGACCATCCACAAGGAAACCCATACTTACCCTAAGCTAATCACTCCCCTCCTCTCTTAGAAGTAAGGTAGAAGTAGTAGAACCCTCTAGTCGGTATTGTTGTGGATGTGCATCTTCTTCTTGGCAAAGGAGGAGTTGTTTTAGAGGTTTATCTAGCTGGGTTAAGGTATGTTTACTTCCTTTCCTATGAAATTGATCACATATAAGTACGTGGCCAAAATCGTAGCGTAGTCAATATTTTTGCTCCCCTACGTGGCTGCTTACGTGGCCAACGTGTGTTGCCCATATGGCATGCGTGGGTGGCCACGTGGCTTTCCTTTTCTCATTTTCTTTTACTTTTGTTGACTTCTTTGACATGTTTGGCCTCACACAACCTAGTATTTACCCCTTTACACTCCAAAATTATTTGGATCTAACACCCACTTTTATCTTCTTCTTCCTCTTGAAGATATGAACAATCTCAAGAACACCCAACCAATTTTAAAAACCTAACTACACTCGATCAACTCCAAATTAGCTCAAATTTTGGATCTAAGTTCTCTTTGATGTGGAGAACAAAGCGCAATAGGTTTCAAGCCTCAATTTCACCTCCTACTATAAGACCCGCTTTCAAGTTTCTAGAACTTGAAAACCCTTTAATGGTGGAAGGTTCAAAACAACTCCCATTGACTCAAAACTTTGGATTTAGACTCTAAAAACACTAGGGAACAAGAATTTAGTGTCAACAACAAAATAAATACAATTGTTTTGGGTGGTTTGCGGGGAAATTTCTAGATTTTTTGTAGTAAGAACCCAAGATTAGATTTGTTGCAACTAACCTAAAACTTAGCTTTGATACCAATTGATATAATTCTAAAAATGAAAAGACAAGAACAATACGAGAGAGTAAAGATAGATTGATTGACACAACTAAAGACCCAATTTGGAAACCAAAGTTCTATCAATAACTAAGACCTCCAAATTAAATACAACAACTTAGTGTCTTGTTTTCTTCGCTGCCTTTTTCTTACATTTTACATAATGTCCGCAAAAAGCGGTTGCTAAGGCTTGTAGCTAAACAAGTTTCCCAAGCAACCAACCTCTCACCAATCTCACAAGCAGTCAACTCTAAAGAGATTTACATTGAGGGAATTTCCATAAGGAAATGCTTTGCTTCATATGGGCTGTAAATGGCCATATGCGTATATGGCCATTGCATATGTGAGGCGGTGGATGACTTTCTTTATCTATTTAAGCGGTGCTTCGTTATATTTACTCATTTTTTTACCTACACAAGTCTCAGACCCTCCTAAACTCTCCCTAGACCATCCACAAGGAAACCCATACTTACCCTAAGCTAATCACTCCCCTCCTCTCTTAGAAGTAAGGTAGAAGTAGTAGAACCCTCTAGTCGGTATTGTTGTGGATGTGCATCTTCTTCTTGGCAAAGGAGGAGTTGTTTTAGAGGTTTATCTAGCTGGGTTAAGGTATGTTTACTTCCTTTCCTATGAAATTGATCACATATAAGTACGTGGCCAAAATCGTAGCGTAGTCAATATTTTTGCTCCCCTACGTGGCTGCTTACGTGGCCAACGTGTGTTGCCCATATGGCATGCGTGGGTGGCCACGTGGCTTTCCTTTTCTCATTTTCTTTTACTTTTGTTGACTTCTTTGACATGTTTGGCCTCACACAACCTAGTATTTACCCCTTTACACTCCAAAATTATTTGGATCTAACACCCACTTTTATCTTCTTCTTCCTCTTGAAGATATGAACAATCTCAAGAACACCCAACCAATTTTAAAAACCTAACTACACTCGATCAACTCCAAATTAGCTCAAATTTTGGATCTAAGTTCTCTTTGATGTGGAGAACAAAGCGCAATAGGTTTCAAGCCTCAATTTCACCTCCTACTATAAGACCCGCTTTCAAGTTTCTAGAACTTGAAAACCCTTTAATGGTGGAAGGTTCAAAACAACTCCCATTGACTCAAAACTTTGGATTTAGACTCTAAAAACACTAGGGAACAAGAATTTAGTGTCAACAACAAAATAAATACAATTGTTTTGGGTGGTTTGCGGGGAAATTTCTAGATTTTTTGTAGTAAGAACCCAAGATTAGATTTGTTGCAACTAACCTAAAACTTAGCTTTGATACCAATTGATATAATTCTAAAAATGAAAAGACAAGAACAATACGAGAGAGTAAAGATAGATTGATTGACACAACTAAAGACCCAATTTGGAAACCAAAGTTCTATCAATAACTAAGACCTCCAAATTAAATACAACAACTTAGTGTCTTGTTTTCTTCGCTGCCTTTTTCTTACATTTTACATAATGTCCGCAGAAAAGCGGTTGCTAAGGCTTGTAGCTAAACAAGTTTCCCAAGCAACCAACCTCTCACCAATCTCACAAGCAGTCAACTCTAAAGAGATTTACATTGAGGGAATTTCCATAAGGAAATGCTGCTTCATATGGGCCTGTAAATGGCCATATGCAGTGCATATGGCCATTTCATATGTGAGGCGGTGGATGACTTTCTTTATCTATTTAAGCGGTGCTTCGTTATATTTACTCATTTTTTTACCTACACAAGTCTCAGACCCTCCTAAACTCTCCCTAGACCATCCACAAGGAAACCCATACTTACCCTAAGCTAATCACTCCCCTCCTCTCTTAGAAGTAAGGTAGAAGTAGTAGAACCCTCTAGTCGGTATTGTTGTGGATGTGCATCTTCTTCTTGGCAAAGGAGGAGTTGTTTTAGAGGTTTATCTAGCTGGGTTAAGGTATGTTTACTTCCTTTCCTATGAAATTGATCACATATAAGTACGTGGCCAAAATCGTAGCGTAGTCAATATTTTTGCTCCCCTACGTGGCTGCTTACGTGGCCAACGTGTGTTGCCCATATGGCATGCGTGGGTGGCCACGTGGCTTTCCTTTTCTCATTTTCTTTTACTTTTGTTGACTTCTTTGACATGTTTGGCCTCACACAACCTAGTATTTACCCCTTTACACTCCAAAATTATTTGGATCTAACACCCACTTTTATCTTCTTCTTCCTCTTGAAGATATGAACAATCTCAAGAACACCCAACCAATTTTAAAAACCTAACTACACTCGATCAACTCCAAATTAGCTCAAATTTTGGATCTAAGTTCTCTTTGATGTGGAGAACAAAGCGCAATAGGTTTCAAGCCTCAATTTCACCTCCTACTATAAGACCCGCTTTCAAGTTTCTAGAACTTGAAAACCCTTTAATGGTGGAAGGTTCAAAACAACTCCCATTGACTCAAAACTTTGGATTTAGACTCTAAAAAACACTAGGGAACAAGAATTTAGTGTCAACAACAAAATAAATACAATTGTTTTGGGTGGTTTGCGGGAAATTTCTAGATTTTTTGTAGTAAGAACCCAAGATTAGATTTGTTGCAACTAACCTAAAACTTAGCTTTGATACCAATTGATATAATTCTAAAAATGAAAAGACAAGAACAATACGAGAGAGTAAAGATAGATTGATTGACACAACTAAAGACCCAATTTGGAAACCAAAGTTCTATCAATAACTAAGACCTCCAAATTAAATACAACAACTTAGTGTCTTGTTTTCTTCGCTGCCTTTTTTTTCTTACATTTTACATAATGTCCGCAAAAAGCGGTTGCTAAGGCTTGTAGCTAAACAAGTTTCCCAAGCAACCAACCTCTCACCAATCTCACAAGCAGTCAACTCTAAAGAGATTTACATTGAGGGAATTTCCATAAGGAAATGCTGCTTCATATGGGCTCGTAAATGGCCATATGCGTGCATATGGCCATTTCATGTGAGGCGGTGGATGACTTTCTTTATCTATTTAAGCGGTGCTTCGTTATATTTACTCATTTTTTTACCTACACAAGTCTCAGACCCTCCTAAACTCTCCCTAGACCATCCACAAGGAAACCCATACTTACCCTAAGCTAATCACTCCCCTCCTCTCTTAGAAGTAAGGTAGAAGTAGTAGAACCCTCTAGTCGGTATTGTTGTGGATGTGCATCTTCTTCTTGGCAAAGGAGGAGTTGTTTTAGAGGTTTATCTAGCTGGGTTAAGGTATGTTTACTTCCTTTCCTATGAAATTGATCACATATAAGTACGTGGCCAAAATCGTAGCGTAGTCAATATTTTTGCTCCCCTACGTGGCTGCTTACGTGGCCAACGTGTGTTGCCCATATGGCATGCGTGGGTGGCCACGTGGCTTTCCTTTTCTCATTTTCTTTTACTTTTGTTGACTTCTTTGACATGTTTGGCCTCACACAACCTAGTATTTACCCCTTTACACTCCAAAATTATTTGGATCTAACACCCACTTTTATCTTCTTCTTCCTCTTGAAGATATGAACAATCTCAAGAACACCCAACCAATTTTAAAAACCTAACTACACTCGGATCAACTCCAAATTAGCTCAAATTTTGGATCTAAGTTCTCTTTGATGTGGAGAACAAAGCGCAATAGGTTTCAAGCCTCAATTTCACCTCCTACTATAAGACCCGCTTTCAAGTTTCTAGAACTTGAAAACCCTTTAATGGTGGAAGGTTCAAAACAACTCCCATTGACTCAAAACTTTGGATTTAGACTCTAAAAACACTAGGGAACAAGAATTTAGTGTCAACAACAAAATAAATACAATTGTTTTGGGTGGTTTGCGGGGAAATTTCTAGATTTTTTGTAGTAAGAACCCAAGATTAGATTTGTTGCAACTAACCTAAAACTTAGCTTTGATACCAATTGATATAATTCTAAAAATGAAAAGACAAGAACAATACGAGAGAGTAAAGATAGATTGATTGACACAACTAAAGACCCAATTTGGAAACCAAAGTTCTATCAATAACTAAGACCTCCAAATTAAATACAACAACTTAGTGTCTTGTTTTCTTCGCTGCCTTTTTCTTACATTTTACATAATGTCCGCAAAAAGCGGTTGCTAAGGCTTGTAGCTAAACAAGTTTCCCAAGCAACCAACCTCTCACCAATCTCACAAGCAGTCAACTCTAAAGAGATTTACATTGAGGGAATTTCCATAAGGAAATGCTTTGCTTCATATGGGCTGTAAATGGCCATATGCGGTATATGGCCATTTCATGTGAGGCGGTGGATGACTTTCTTTATCTATTTAAGCGGTGCTTCGTTATATTTACTCATTTTTTTACCTACACAAGTCTCAGACCCTCCTAAACTCTCCCTAGACCATCCACAAGGAAACCCATACTTACCCTAAGCTAATCACTCCCCTCCTCTCTTAGAAGTAAGGTAGAAGTAGTAGAACCCTCTAGTCGGTATTGTTGTGGATGTGCATCTTCTTCTTGGCAAAGGAGGAGTTGTTTTAGAGGTTTATCTAGCTGGGTTAAGGTATGTTTACTTCCTTTCCTATGAAATTGATCACATATAAGTACGTGGCCAAAATCGTAGCGTAGTCAATATTTTTGCTCCCCTACGTGGTCGCTTACGTGGCCAACGTGTGTTGCCCATATGGCATGCGTGGGTGGCCACGTGGCTTTCCTTTTCTCATTTTCTTTTACTTTTGTTGACTTCTTTGACATGTTTGGCCTCACACAACCTAGTATTTACCCCTTTACACTCCAAAATTATTTGGATCTAACACCCACTTTTATCTTCTTCTTCCTCTTGAAGATATGAACAATCTCAAGAACACCCAACCAATTTTAAAAACCTAACTACACTCGATCAACTCCAAATTAGCTCAAATTTTGGATCTAAGTTCTCTTTGATGTGGAGAACAAAGCGCAATAGGTTTCAAGCCTCAATTTCACCTCTACTATAAGACCCGCTTTCAAGTTTCTAGAACTTGAAAACCCTTTAATGGTGGAAGGTTCAAAACAACTCCCATTGACTCAAAACTTTGGATTTAGACTCTAAAAACACTAGGGAACAAGAATTTAGTGTCAACAACAAAATAAATACAATTGTTTTGGGTGGTTTGCGGGAAATTTCTAGATTTTTTGTAGTAAGAACCCAAGATTAGATTTGTTGCAACTAACCTAAAACTTAGCTTTGATACCAATTGATATAATTCTAAAAATGAAAAGACAAGAACAATACGAGAGAGTAAAGATAGATTGATTGACACAACTAAAGACCCAATTTGGAAACCAAAGTTCTATCAATAACTAAGACCTCCAAATTAAATACAACAACTTAGTGTCTTGTTTTCTTCGCTGCCTTTTTCTTACATTTTACATAATGTCCGCAGAAAAGCGGTTGCTAAGGCTTGTAGCTAAACAAGTTTCCCAAGCAACCAACCTCTCACCAATCTCACAAGCAGTCAACTCTAAAGAGATTTACATTGAGGGAATTTCCATAAGGAAATGCTTTGCTTCATATGGGCATGTAAATGGCCATATGCAGTGCATATGGCCATTGCATATGTGAGGCGGTGGATGACTTTCTTTATCTATTTAAGCGGTGCTTCGTTATATTTACTCATTTTTTTACCTACACAAGTCTCAGACCCTCCTAAACTCTCCCTAGACCATCCACAAGGAAACCCATACTTACCCTAAGCTAATCACTCCCCTCCTCTCTTAGAAGTAAGGTAGAAGTAGTAGAACCCTCTAGTCGGTATTGTTGTGGATGTGCATCTTCTTCTTGGCAAAGGAGGAGTTGTTTTAGAGGTTTATCTAGCTGGGTTAAGGTATGTTTACTTCCTTTCCTATGAAATTGATCACATATAAGTACGTGGCCAAAATCGTAGCGTAGTCAATATTTTTGCTCCCCTACGTGGCTGCTTACGTGGCCAACGTGTGTTGCCCATATGGCATGCGTGGGTGGCCACGTGGCTTTCCTTTTCTCATTTTCTTTTACTTTTGTTGACTTCTTTGACATGTTTGGCCTCACACAACCTAGTATTTACCCCTTTACACTCCAAAATTATTTGGATCTAACACCCACTTTTATCTTCTTCTTCCTCTTGAAGATATGAACAATCTCAAGAACACCCAACCAATTTTAAAAACCTAACTACACTCAGATCAACTCCAAATTAGCTCAAATTTTGGATCTAAGTTCTCTTTGATGTGGAGAACAAAGCGCAATAGGTTTCAAGCCTCAATTTCACCTCCTACTATAAGACCCGCTTTCAAGTTTCTAGAACTTGAAAACCCTTTAATGGTGGAAGGTTCAAAACAACTCCCATTGACTCAAAACTTTGGATTTAGACTCTAAAAACACTAGGGAACAAGAATTTAGTGTCAACAACAAAATAAATACAATTGTTTTGGGTGGTTTGCGGGGAAATTTCTAGATTTTTTGTAGTAAGAACCCAAGATTAGATTTGTTGCAACTAACCTAAAACTTAGCTTTGATACCAATTGATATAATTCTAAAAATGAAAAGACAAGAACAATACGAGAGAGTAAAGATAGATTGATTGACACAACTAAAGACCCAATTTGGAAACCAAAGTTCTATCAATAACTAAGACCTCCAAATTAAATACAACAACTTAGTGTCTTGTTTTCTTCGCTGCCTTTTTCTTACATTTTACATAATGTCCGCAGAAAAGCGGTTGCTAAGGCTTGTAGCTAAACAAGTTTCCCAAGCAACCAACCTCTCACCAATCTCACAAGCAGTCAACTCTAAAGAGATTTACATTGAGGGAATTTCCATAAGGAAATGCTGCTTCATATGGCGTAAATGGCCATATGCAATGCATATGGCCATTTCATATGTGAGGCGGTGGATGACTTTCTTTATCTATTTAAGCGGTGCTTCGTTATATTTACTCATTTTTTTACCTACACAAGTCTCAGACCCTCCTAAACTCTCCCTAGACCATCCACAAGGAAACCCATACTTACCCTAAGCTAATCACTCCCCTCCTCTCTTAGAAGTAAGGTAGAAGTAGTAGAACCCTCTAGTCGGTATTGTTGTGGATGTGCATCTTCTTCTTGGCAAAGGAGGAGTTGTTTTAGAGGTTTATCTAGCTGGGTTAAGGTATGTTTACTTCCTTTCCTATGAAATTGATCACATATAAGTACGTGGCCAAAATCGTAGCGTAGTCAATATTTTTGCTCCCCTACGTGGCTGCTTACGTGGCCAACGTGTGTTGCCCATATGGCATGCGTGGGTGGCCACGTGGCTTTCCTTTTCTCATTTTCTTTTACTTTTGTTGACTTCTTTGACATGTTTGGCCTCACACAACCTAGTATTTACCCCTTTACACTCCAAAATTATTTGGATCTAACACCCACTTTTATCTTCTTCTTCCTCTTGAAGATATGAACAATCTCAAGAACACCCAACCAATTTTAAAAACCTAACTACACTCAGATCAACTCCAAATTAGCTCAAATTTTGGATCTAAGTTCTCTTTGATGTGGAGAACAAAGCGCAATAGGTTTCAAGCCTCAATTTCACCTCATACTATAAGACCCGCTTTCAAGTTTCTAGAACTTGAAAACCCTTTAATGGTGGAAGGTTCAAAACAACTCCCATTGACTCAAAACTTTGGATTTAGACTCTAAAAACACTAGGGAACAAGAATTTAGTGTCAACAACAAAATAAATACAATTGTTTTGGGTGGTTTGCGGGGAAATTTCTAGATTTTTTGTAGTAAGAACCCAAGATTAGATTTGTTGCAACTAACCTAAAACTTAGCTTTGATACCAATTGATATAATTCTAAAAATGAAAAGACAAGAACAATACGAGAGAGTAAAGATAGATTGATTGACACAACTAAAGACCCAATTTGGAAACCAAAGTTCTATCAATAACTAAGACCTCCAAATTAAATACAACAACTTAGTGTCTTGTTTTCTTCGCTTGCCTTTTTCTTACATTTTACATAATGTCCGCAGAAAAGCGGTTGCTAAGGCTTGTAGCTAAACAAGTTTCCCAAGCAACCAACCTCTCACCAATCTCACAAGCAGTCAACTCTAAAGAGATTTACATTGAGGGAATTTCCATAAGGAAATGCTGCTTCATATGGGCTGTAAATGGCCATATGCGGTATGTGATATGTGAGGCGGTGGATGACTTTCTTTATCTATTTAAGCGGTGCTTCGTTATATTTACTCATTTTTTTACCTACACAAGTCTCAGACTCTCCCTAGACCATCCACAAGGAAACCCATACTTACCCTAAGCTAATCACTCCCCTCCTCTCTTAGAAGTAAGGTAGAAGTAGTAGAACCCTCTAGTCGGTATTGTTGTGGATGTGCATCTTCTTCTTGGCAAAGGAGGAGTTGTTTTAGAGGTTTATCTAGCTGGGTTAAGGTATGTTTACTTCCTTTCCTATGAAATTGATCACATATAAGTACGTGGCCAAAATCGTAGCGTAGTCAATATTTTTGCTCCCCTACGTGGCTGCTTACGTGGCCAACGTGTGTTGCCCATATGGCATGCGTGGGTGGCCACGTGGCTTTCCTTTTCTCATTTTTTTTTTACTTTTGTTGACTTCTTTGACATGTTTGGCCTCACACAACCTAGTATTTACCCCTTTACACTCCAAAATTATTTGGATCTAACACCCACTTTTATCTTCTTCTTCCTCTTGAAGATATGAACAATCTCAAGAACACCCAACCAATTTTAAAAACCTAACTACACTCGGATCAACTCCAAATTAGCTCAAATTTTGGATCTAAGTTCTCTTTGATGTGGAGAACAAAGCGCAATAGGTTTCAAGCCTCAATTTCACCTCCTACTATAAGACCCGCTTTCAAGTTTCTAGAACTTGAAAACCCTTTAATGGTGGAAGGTTCAAAACAACTCCCATTGACTCAAAACTTTGGATTTAGACTCTAAAAACACTAGGGAACAAGAATTTAGTGTCAACAACAAAATAAATACAATTGTTTTGGGTGGTTTGCGGGGAAATTTCTAGATTTTTTGTAGTAAGAACCCAAGATTAGATTTGTTGCAACTAACCTAAAACTTAGCTTTGATACCAATTGATATAATTCTAAAAATGAAAAGACAAGAACAATACGAGAGAGTAAAGATAGATTGATTGACACAACTAAAGACCCAATTTGGAAACCAAAGTTCTATCAATAACTAAGACCTCCAAATTAAATACAACAACTTAGTGTCTTGTTTTTCTTCGCTGCTTTTTCTTACATTTTACATAATGTCCGCAGAAAAGCGGTTGCTAAGGCTTGTAGCTAAACAAGTTTCCCAAGCAACCAACCTCTCACCAATCTCACAAGCAGTCAACTCTAAAGAGTTTTACATTGAGGGAATTTCCAGAAGGAAATGCTGCTTCATATGGGCCTGTCAATGGCCATATGCAGTGCATATGGCCATTGCATATGTGAGGCGGTGGATGACTTTCTTTATATATTTAAGCGGTGCTTCGTTATATTTACTCATTTTTTTTACCTACACAAGTCTCAGACCCTCCTAAACTCTCCCTAGACCATCCACAAGGAAACCCATACTTATCCTAAGCTAATCACTCCCCTCCTCTCTAAAAAGTAAGGTAGAAGTAGTAGAACCCTCTAGTCGGTATTGTTGTGGATGTGCATCTTCTTCTTGGGAAAGGAGGAGTTGTTTTAGAGGTTTAACTTGCTGGGTTAAGGTATGTTTCCTTCCTTTCCTATGAAATTGATCACATATAAGTACGTGACCAAAATCAGTAGCTTAGTCAATATTTTTGCTCCCCTACGTGGATGCTTACGTGGCCAACGTGTGTTGCCCATATGGCATGCGTGGGTGGCCACGTGGCTTTCCTTTTCTCATTTTCTTTTACTTTTGTGTCATTCTTTGACCTGTTTGGCCTCACACAACCTAGTATTTACCACGTGTTTCCTCCTTTTCCAGGTCTTATTGTGGTATCAAAGCCATACTTGATGAGTATTCTAAGACAGTATTTCTTAAAATATGAATATTTTCAGAAATTACAAGCATAGCGTCAAGAACGCTAGAACGGAAGAATATGATCTTCCAACCCAGCTTGATGCTCTAAACAAATGGACTATTCCATTTGTAGCCACAAAAGAAATTTATAATTTCGGCATTTTTGAGAATCTTCGTAATCGCCATATCATTAAGACGGTTGAAGAATCAGTCCAAATGGATAACCAGGAAAAAACTATTCAGTTATTTTCTGATTCTGATATTGATAGATATCAAAAAATGCATTACAAATTTCTGCATATTGGTTTAGTGCAAATTGCTTTTAAACCCCTTACATTAGAAGGTTTGCCAGAAAGCTTCATGACTGTTCTAAGAGATGCCAGGAACTTAAACTGGAAGCAATCTCTTATGAGTGCTATGCAGTCAAGTTTAGCCTATGGCCCAGTATATTTTAATGTCAGACCTAATCTTACTTTATCTCTGTCTGATCCTAATATACTACATGCTTTAACTTTATATGTGAAAGCTAATGGGTATAATTACATGCCTGAAACAGAAGTTATGAGTATCTGTTATCGTGTTTATTTCCGTGTTTTAGACACCATGAACCCAAACTGTAGGATCATGGATGATAAACGAAATAGACAGACTGTCTTGATAGAGACGAACTTAGCCAAAAGGTCCAAGATTACTACCAGGAGACCTATCAGCTGGGATGAAATACATTATCCCGAAGATTGGCTAATAGAGAAAGCTATCCCTGTTCACCCTAGGATAGATTCCCAGATCGCTCATGTGATCCAGACTACTGACGGTAGTATTCCCCTTCAGTTTGCTAAGCAACCTAGAATAGGTAGATCTTTATCATCCCACTATTATTTGTCCCCTGTGGATGATACTGCTGGTACGTCTGCTGCCAGAGCCTCCATGTCTCAAGCAGATGATGATCTTTACAGAGTTAACACCTCCTCAGAAATTTCTCAGGAGGAAAAAGTTAGCAAAATAAAGGTTGAGAACCAGATTCCTGCTGAAATTCCGGCAGACAACAGTAATTCTGATTATACAGATTATTTCCATGAAGGTTGATTACCCGAATGATCCATCTTACTGCGGTTTGAATTATGCTCCTGATTCTGACTTACGCAGGATTATCAATGATGAATTCCATAGTTCTGACTACTTGCCCTTTAGAGAATGGTTCTTTACATTCTTTTCCAGGAAAGAGCAGGAGGAGATTGCAGAACAATTTTATGGAGAACTCCAATTAAAGCAAGATTTTAAATATTTTGTTAATTGGTTTGTTGAAGATTATGCTTTGCCTAACATTAATGTCATAGAGAGGCAATGGCATCTGGATTCCAAGAAGGTCTTGAGAAGCCTTTATCCGCCAGATGAGCCCTTTTCATTAAAAAAGGATAACAGTAATACTGATTTGCAGGCTCAGCCTTATCTTAAAATGTTGCAGGGAGTTCTCAATGCAGATGCCTGGAACAACCTCTACAAGCAGGGGAATAGCACTAACATGTGCTTAAAAGTCCTTGGAGAGCAGATGACTTTATTGCATAATAAGGTCGACAGGCTCAGTTCTCTCATAGAAGCGCAGAGGACAAAAATGAGTGCAGAGGAGAATGCGAGAAAGGCCCCGAAGCCTTTGGAGACTTGCACCAATATTCAGCCCCCTGCATCTATGGAAGGAATATCCTTGGCAAAGGATACAGCTAGTAACATCGAAAATTTGATATTACAGCTGGGAGAGAAATTAAAGATTTCTCCTGACAAAACCTCCACTAGCAAATCTGTGGTAGGAATGGTTAACAACCACGACACCCAGAAGGAGGCAAACACCGACGACAATCGTATTGCTGCGGTAAAAAAAGGGAGTAATTGGACTCCTAGGATCACTTCGGAAAACTAATATTATCCGAGGCCCACTCCTATGGATGTCATGCTTGAAGAAGGAGCATGGAAAAATGATACGGCTGCCTGTACCGGTACCGAAATCATTGAGTGGAACATTGACGGTGGTGCTGAGAGTCAGATCTACAGGACCTGCCACAAAATGCTAATGTATGCTGCTGCTGCTAAAGGCAACAACCAGTCAGAGCTTAGCATAACAAAGATGATCCTAGTAGGATTCACTGGACAGCTTAAAGCTTGGTGGGACAATTATCTCACACCAGAACAAAAATTGCAGATCAATAATTCTGTAAAACAATAGGGTAATACCCAGGTTCCCAATTCAGTTTATACTTTGATCCTAACCATTTTAGATCATTTTACAGGGAACTATTCTACAAACTATGACAATATCAGGACACTTCTGCAGAATCACAGATGTCCTACTTTGACCTCTTTTAGGTGGTACAAGGATGTCTTCCTCAGTAGGGTTTATAATCTCCCTGAAGCAGGTGACCGCTTCTGGAAGGCCAGATTTATTGATGGTCTCCCTCCACTCTTTGCGGAAAGAGTAAAAAGGACTCTGCGGATTGATTCCACAGCAAATTCCCAAATTCCTTGGGATATGTTCTCCTATGGCATGCTTATCAGCAAATGCACGGAAGAAGGTTTGGCCTTATGCAATGATATTAAATTGCAACGCCAGTTGAAAAAGCAGAGACTGACGGAGAAGACACAGTTGGGAGAGTTCTGCCAACAGTTCGCCATGGACGAACCTACCCCTACCCAAAATACCGGGAAAAGGAGGAAACACGTGGTCAAACCACGTAAAAAAGAATACTATGAAAAGTATAAGTCGGCCCCTTACAAAAAGAAAGCTGCAAAGCAAAGGGCCAAAAATCAAAAGAAGGGCTATGTCCCTAAGAAAAGGACAACCAAAACCACAACTTGCTATGCATGTGGAGAAGTGGGCCATTACGCCAATCGGTGTAAGAAAAAGAAGGCCGACAAGATAAAGGCACTCAAAATCGATGATAATATCAAAGATGCCTTACTAAAAATAATGATTCCATCCGACGAATCAGAAGAATCAGAAGGATCAATGAGTACTGATTCTGAGGATCCGTATTCCTCCTCCTCCGAGGACAATTGTATAGCCTGTACCTCGAAAAAATGTCAGAAAGAGGAAGGCACTGAGGATGAGTTCTATGAACTCCAATCACGGTTCTCCGCCCGAGCTTCGGTATAAGCGTCATCAATGGAGAAGAAATAAATGACATCTTAAAAGATGTCCCTGACGATGCTCAGAAGGCTAGGATTCTTGAAGCTTTACTCAAAGCACAAGAGAGGGATAAAACTCCCCGTAAGATCAAATCCAGAATTGATCCTCCGTATAATTTCTCGGAAATTATTGCGACTTACGAGAAGAAGAGAAGTGGTAGTAGCGCCATAACCACTCGGAATTAAAAGATGAGATAAATGATCTCAAAATCGAAATAACTCATCTCCATAAAAATTGTGGAGGATTAGAAAACAGAATTACTCGTTAGAACAAATCTCCTATGAGGAAAGAGAACCAGGGAAACTCCACACTCCCATCACAGATATACCAGGAACCTCGTATGACAACGATGAACCTGCAGGAGCTGTCAGCTTTATCACACGCCAAAGATGGGTTACCCATATCACATTACTGATAAAAGGAGGAGCCATCTTCAAAAACGTCCCGACATTAATTGATTCGGGAGCAGATGTAAATTGCATCAGAGAAGGATTAATTTCGACAAAATACTTTACCAAAACAAATCGGAAAGTATCTGGAGCAGATGGAAATGATTTCAGCGTCTCCTACAAACTGTCAAGCGCATACATCTGCCATGACAAGGTTTGCATAGAACATTCCTTTACCTTAGTAAAAAATCTTACTAATGATATCATTTTAGGCATACCGTTCATTAATGGATTAATGCCTCTAAACAATGTTACTGAGACAGGTTTTTCAGGGACATATGAAGGAAAGCAGATTACTTTCCCATGGAGTGACACTTATAAAACTATTAGTTTTGTAAACTTGGTGCAGAATAAACAACAGCATTTGGAATATCTGCAGCATGAATTGGTGGTTTATAATATTGAGCACCAACTGACAAATCCCAAATTGCAGGAAAAAATTAAAAGTATAGGAAACGATTTTTCCATTTCTATCTGTGACGATTTGCCTACAGCCTTTTGGAACAGGAAGAAGCACATCGTCAGACTTCCCTATGAGGAAGAATTCAGAGAGCAGGACATTCCCACCAAGGCTCGCCCTTGCCAGATGAATATGGAATATCTGGAAGTTTGCAAGAAGGAAATTGCCTCCCTGATAGGAAAGAACCTAATCAGACCTTCAAACTCTTCATGGAGCTGCACGGCGTTCTACGTTAATAAACATTCGGAACAGGAAAGAGGAGTTCCTCGTCTGGTTATTAACTATAAGCCCCTGAACAAGGTTTTAAAATGGATCAGATATCCGATCCCCAATAAAAAGGATTTATTAGATAGATTATATCAATCTAACATCTTCTCCAAATTTGATTTAAAATCAGGTTTTTGGCAGATACAGGTACATGAACCTGACAGGTATAAGACAGCTTTCACCGTCCCGTTCGGCCATTACGAATGGAATGTCATGCCTTTCGGACTCAAGAATGCCCCGTCCGAATTTCAACATATTATGAATGACATATTCACCCCTTACAGTGGATTCATCATCGTTTATATTGATGATATTTTGGTATATTCAAAAACCATCCAAGATCATATTAAGCATCTTGATATCTTCAAAAAGATTATCATTTTAAATGGCTTGGTTATTTCTAAACCAAAAATGAGTATCTTCCAGACTAAGATAAGGTTTCTTGGTCACAATATCGAAAAGGGAAACATTATCCCTATCCACAGGAGCATTGAATTTGCTTCTAAGTTCCCAGATGAACTTCTGGATAGAACTCAGCTACAAAGGTTCTTAGGTAGCTTAAATTATATTGCCCCCTACTATAAGAACTTGTCTACTGATGCTGCTATTTTATATGACAGACTTAAGAAGACTGCCAGCCCTTGGACTGATGTTCATACTGAAGCAGTCAGAAAAATTAAGAAAGTTGTTCAAGCCCTGCCATGCCTCATGCTTGCAAACCCAAATTGGGGAAAAATTATAGAAACTGACGCCTCTGACATTGGTTATGGAGGAATCCTTAAACAAATTAATCCCCAAACCAAGCAGGATTATCTTGTCAGATACTATTTGGGAAAATGGATGAGTAGCCAAACAATTATGCTACTATTGCTAAAGAAATTCTTGCAATAGTAAAGTGCGTCTTGAAATTTCAGGATGACCTTTATAATTCTAAATTTCTAATTAGAACTGACTGCAATGCAGCCAAATTCATGTTCCAGAAGGATTTTAAACATGACATGTCCAAACAGATGTTTGCAAGGTGGCAGGCCCATTTGGCCCCATTTGATTTTGAAATTCAATACTTGAAAGGGGAAGATAATTCTTTACCAGACTTTCTAACCCGTGAATTTTTGCAGGATTAAACATGCGTCCGCAGTGGACACCACCCACTCCTAATAGGGGCAGGGGGAGAGGTCGCGGAGATCGTGGCCGTGGAAGAGGAAAACCTGACCCAAGGACTATTCCTAAAGTCAGGCTAGTGGAACAAGCTTCCTCTAGTCAGCAGGGTTCATATGCCCAAAAGCTGTTACAAATAGAAGAAGACAGGAACCAATATTTGGTCCGTCCTCATGAAGAGACTATTCTCTTATTGACTCATGAAGATAAAAATTATCTGAATGACCCTTGGATTCTAATGAATCGATATGTAGAAAATTTCTACCACCCCTTTCAGGAGGGAAAAAACAGGATGTATTATGAATATATCCTCACAGCTACATCCACTGCTGATATTACCTCTTACCCGGATCATAAACCAGGGGCAGAGAAGAGCTATTCAAAGCTTTACTTAAAGAAGATTATATCTCCTTACGAATGGGGAATTAGCCCGTTCAGATCTAAGGAATTCATAATTCCTAGAACCGATATTCGGTTGGCATTCAATTATTATGATTACATTGATGCCTTTACATATGTTTTTTATTATGAAAACAAAAAACATGGTCACACTTGGTGGGTCAAATTGAACCCAGATATTTTTAAAAACAGCCAGAATGGGTTATTATTACCAGGCTGGATCTTCCCTTGGTGGAATATCATCGGACCTGAAATTCAGATCCTTCCAACCCCTTATATTGACTATTATAAGGAATGGATTAATATGACACCATGTGTCACGCCAGAAAACCCTTCCGACTATGTCGAAGGATCGGCTTCTCTAATGTTCTTTTTGCAGACAGGGATCCCATGGATCTGGAAATGGATTCCCGAAGCCGGGAGAAATCAGCAAGGCATATTATGTCTTAAGAGGAAATTCCTCTCCAAATTCTGGTCTAAATTATTAGACAAAGACGCAGCAGAACCTTCCCGAACACATGGATGGGAGCTTGAGGGAGAAATTAAGTCCCTATTGAAAAGTCTTAAAACAATCCATCACCTTAAGACTGATACTAAGGACAATGACTCCATCTTCGCTAATATACAAAAAACTATTAAATTGCGAAATCCTCATGCATCGGAGGAAGAACTCATGACTGCCTATCTAGACAAAGTAAAGGCAGATTTCGTCAAAAATTTTGCACAGAAAATTGATGAGACACCATATTCAGAGACCTCAACGGCCTCCATGAGAGAGACCCAAAATGACGGACTATTCCAGGATTCACAGGATGAAGATGAATATTCCTATCATCCCTCCACAACCGACTTGTTCGACGGGCTGATTGAAGCTGTCAAAGAAAAGGCCAAAGCCAGACAGGAAGATAAAACTTCACGAGGAAAAGAAAAGATGAGCGAATAAAGTAGCCGGGACCCATGTCCTCCACCAAAGGAAAGAAGACAAGGCCATATTCGGCCACAGGACTAACTTTATGAAAAGTTACTTCAACTTTATGAAAGTTGTTTGTTTTATTATTAAAGATAAGAAAACGACATGTGTCGGGCATCTTATCTTGCTTTTTGTAAAGTTATTTACTTTCCGTCTTTTTCTTTTTTACTTTCCGCAAAGTAGGACCAATTATGTAATAATTTAGATTCCTTTTCTAAATTAGAATTAGAGCTGAAGTCCGCCTTTGTCTATAAAAGGCACTTCACATTCATTTGTAAAGAGAGAGAAAAACAGAAAATCGAGCTTGTAAATCTCCTTTCAATAATAAGATCGGAATTGCTCACAACACTGGTGTTCTTGGTTTCGTTTCGGTAATCCTCGCTTTATTTAAAATTTTTGTTTTTACTTATTCATATGATAGGCTAAACGCCTATACTGTCTAAGAATGCTCTGAAAGATATGATTTAGATAAGTAAAGGTTTTACAAAATCTCTAAGTTTAAAGGAGTACATATCACTGTGAGTAATGTTAATGCTTGGGTAGGCTTGTTCTTAAAGATGACCGTACATTTGCTCATACTTAGCCGCAGCCGAGGATGGCGTTATGGCGTTTCTTTTGAGCTACAGTTCAGGTCTGGTGAACAGCTAACGTACTGGCATTTACATGATAAATCTTATATGAATAGTACTATTTGAATTTAAGAGAACATAGGTCTGTAAGGATCTTATCGATAGAATAAGACATAAGTAAGGATTTAATCAACAAATTCTCTTAAATTCAAATAGTACTATTCATATAAGATTTATCATGTAAATGCCAAGATACGTTAGTCGTTCACCGACCGAACCGTAGCTCAAAAGAAACGACATAACGCCATCCTCAATGCGGCTAAGTATGAGCAAATGTACGGTCATCTTTAAGAACAAGCCTACCCAAGCATTAACATTACTCACAGTGATATGTACTCCTTTAAACTTAGAGATTTTGTAAAACCTTTACTTATCTAAATCATATCTTTCAGAGCATTCTTAGACAGTATAGGCGTTTAGCCTATCATATGAATAAGTAAAAACAAAAATTTTAAATAAAGCGAGGATTACCGAAACGAAACCAAGAACACCGAAGTTGTGAGCAATTCCGATCTTATTATTGAAAGGAGATTTACAAGCTCGATTTTCTGTTTTTCTCTCCTTTACAAATGAATGTGAAGTGCCTTTTATAGACAAAGGCGGACTTCACTCTAATTCTAATTTAGAAAAGGAATCTAAATTATTACATAATTGGTCCTACTTTGCGGAAAGTAAAAAAGAAAAAGACGGAAAGTAAATAACTTTACAAAAAGCAAGATAAGATGCTCGACACATGTCGTTTTCTTATCTTTAATAATAAAACAAACAACTTTCATAAAGTTGAAGTAACTTTTCATAAAGTTAGTCCTGTGGCCGAATATGGCCTTGTCTTCTTTCCTTTGGTGGAGGACATGGGTCCCGGCTACTTTATTCGCTCATCTTTTCTTTTCCTCGTGAAGTTTTATCTTCCTGTCTGGCTTTGGCCTTTTCTTTGACAAACTTCAATCAGCCCGTCGAACAAGTCGGTTGTGGAGGATGATAGGAATATTCATCTTCATCCTGTGAATCCTGGAATAGTCCGTCATTTTGGGTCTCTCTCATGGAGGCCGTTGAGGTCTCTGAATATGGAGTCTCATCAATTTTCTGTGCAAAATTTTTGACGAAATCTGCCTTTACTTTGTCTAGATAGGCAGTCATGAGTTCTTCCTCCGATGCATGAGGATTTCGCAATTTAATAGTTTTTTGTATATTAGCGAAGATGGAGTCATTGTCCTTAGTATCAGTCTTAAGGTGATGGATTGTTTTAAGACTTTTCAATAGGGACTTAATTTCTCCCTCAAGCTCCCATCCATGTGTTCGGGAAGGTTCAGCTGCGTCTTTGTCTAATAATTTAGACCAGAATTTGGAGAGGAATTTCCTCTTAAGACATAATATGCCTTGCTGATTTCTCCCGGCTTCGGGAATCCATTTCCAGATCCATGGGATCCCTGTCTGCAAAAAGAACATTAGAGAAGCCGATCCTTCGACATAGTCGGAAGGGTTTTCTGGCGTGACACATGGTGTCATATTAATCCATTCCTTATAATAGTCAATATAAGGGGTTGGAAGGATCTGAATTTCAGGTCCGATGATATTCCACCAAGGGAAGATCCACTGGTAATAATAACCCATTCTCGATCGTTTTTAAAAATATCTGGGTTCAATTTGACCCACCAAGTGTGACCATGTTTTTTGTTTTCATAATAAAAAACATATGTAAAGGCATCAATGTAATCATAATAATTGAATGCCAACCGAATATCGGTTCTAGGAATTATGAATTCCTTAGATCTGAACGGGCTAATTCCCCATTCGTAAGGAGATATAATCTTCTTTAAGTAAAGCTTTGAATAGCTCTTCTCTGCCCCTGGTTTATGATCCGGGTAAGAGGTAATATCAGCAGTGGATGTAGCTGTGAGGATATATTCATAATACATCCTATTTTTTCCCTCCTGAAAGGGGTGGTAGAAGTTTTCTACATATCGATTCATTAGAATCCAAGGGTCATTCAGATAATTTTTATCTTCATGAGTCAATAAGAGAATAGTCTCTTCATGAGGATGGACCAAATATTGGTTCCTGTCTTCTTCTGTTTGTAACAGCTTTTGGGCATATGAACCCTGCTGACTAGAGGAAGCTTGTTCCACTAGCCTGACTTTAGGAATAGTCCTTGGGTCAGGTTTTCCTCTTCCACGGCCACGATCTCCGCGACCTCTCCCCCTGCCCCTATTAGGAGTGGGTGGTGTCCACTGCGGACGCATGTTTAATCCTGCAAAAATTCACGGGTTAGAAAGTCTGGTAAAGAATTATCTTCCCCTTTCAAGTATTGAATTTCAAAATCAAATGGGGCCAAATGGGCCTGCCACCTTGCAAACATCTGTTTGGACACGTCATGTTTAAAATCCTTCTGGAACATGAATTTGGCGCATCATTGCGATCAGCTCTAATTAGAAATTTAGAATTATAAAGGTCATCCTGAAATTTCAAGACGCACTTTACTATTGCAAGAATTTCTTTAGCAATAGTAGCATAATTTTTTTGGCTACTCGTCCATTTTCCCGAATAGTATCTGACAAGATAATCCTGCTTGGTTTGGGGATTAATTTGTTTAAGGATTCCTCCATAACCAATGTCAGAGGCGTCAGTTTCTATATTTTTTCCCCAATTTGGGTTTGCAAGCATGAGGCATGGCAGGGCTTGAACAACTTTCTTAATTTTTCTGACTGCTTCAGTATGAACATCAGTCCAAGGGCTGGCAGTCTTCTTAAGTCTGTCATATAAAACAGCAGCATCAGTAGACAAGTTCTTATAGTAGGGGGCAATATAATTTAAGCTACCTAAGAACCTTTGTAGCTGAGTTCTATCCAGAAGTTCGTCTGGGAACTTAGAAGCAAATTCAATGCTCCTGTGGATAGGGATAATGTTTCCCTTTTCGATATTGTGACCAAGAAACCTTATCTTAGTCTGGAAGATACTCATTTTTGGTTTAGAAATAACCAAGCCATTTAAAATGATAATCTTTTTGAAGATATCAAGATGCTTAATATGATCTTGGATGGTTTTTGAATATACCAAAATATCATCAATATAAATGATGATGAATCCACTGTAAGGGGTGAATATGTCATTCATAATATGTTGAAATTCGACGGGGCATTCTTGAGTCCGAAAGGCATGACATTCCATTCGTAATGGCCGAACGGACGGTGAAAGTCAGTCTTATACCCGTCAAAGTTCATGTACTCGTATCTCGCCAAAACCCGATTTTAAATCAAATTTGGAGAAGATGTTAGATTGATATAATCTATCTAATAAATCCTTTTTATTGGGGATCGGATATCTGATCCATTTTAAAACCTTGTTCAGGGGCTTATAGTTAATAACCAGACGAGGAACTCCTCTTTCCTGTTCCGAATGTTTATTAACGTAGAACGCCGTGCAGCTCCATGAAGAGTTTGAAGGTCTGATTAGGTTCTTTCCTATCAGGGAGGCAATTTCCTTCTTGCAAACTTCCAGATATTCCATATTCATCTGGCAAGGGCGAGCCTTGGTGGGAATGTCCTGCTCTCTGAATTCTTCCTCATAGGGAAGTCTGACGATGTGCTTCTTCCTGTTCCAAAAGGCTGTAGGCAAATCGTCACAGATAGAAATGGAAAAATCGTTTCCTATACTTTTAATTTTTTCCCCGCAATTTGGGATTTGTCGATTGGTGCTCAATATTATAAACCACCAATTCATGCTTGCGTATATTCCAAATGTTGTTGTTTATTCTCGCACCAAGTTTACAAAACTAATAGTTTTATAAGTGTCACTCCATGGGAAAGTAATCCGCTTTTCCTTCATATGTCCCCGAAAAACCCGTCTCGAACATTGTTTAGAGGCATTAATCCATTAATGAACGGTATGCCTAAAATGATATCATTAGTAAGATTTTTTACTAAGGTAAAGGAATGTTCTATGCAAACCTTGTCATGGCAGATGTATGCGCTTGACAGTTTGTAGGAGACGCTGAAATCATTTCCATCTGCTCCAGATACTTTCCGATTTGTTTTGGTAAAGTATTTTGTCGAAATTAATCCTTCTCTGATGCAATTTACATCTGCTCCCGAATCAATTAATGTCGGGACGTTTTTGAAGATGGCTCCTCCTTTTATCAGTAATGTGATATGGGTAACCCATCTTTGGCGTGTGATAAAGCTGACAGCTCCTGCAGGTTCATCGTTGTCATACGAGGTTCCTGGTATATCTGTGATGGGAGTGTGGAGTTTCCCTGGTTCTCTTTCCTCATAGGAGATTTGTTCTAACAGAGTAATTCTGTTTTCTAATCCTCCACAATTTTTATGGAGATGAGTTATTTCGATTTTGAGATCATTTATCTCATCTTTTAATTGCTGAGTGGTTATGGCGCTACTACCACTTCTCTTCTTCTGTAAGTCAGCAATAATTTCCGAGAAATTATACGGAGGATCAATTCTGGATTTGATCTTACGGGGAGTTTTATCCCTCTCTTGTGCTTTGAGTAAAGCTTCAAGAATCCTAGCCTTCTGAGCATCGTCAGGGACATCTTTTAAGATGTCATTTATTTCTTCTCCATTGATGACGCTTATACTGAAGCTGGAACTGGAGAACTGTGATTGGAGTTCATAGAACTCATCCTCAGTGCCTTCCTCTTCCTGACATTTTTTCGAGGTACAGGCTATACAATTGTCCTCGGAGGAGGAGGAATACGGATCCTCAGAATCAGTACTCATTGATCCTTCTGATTCTTCTGATTCGTCGGATGGAATCATTATTTTTAGTAAGGCATCTTTGATATTATCATCGATTTTGAGTGCCTTTATCTTGTCGGCCTTCTTTTTCTTACACCGATTGGCGTAATGGCCCACTTCTCCACATGCATAGCAAGTTGTGGTTTTGGTTGTCCTTTTCTTAGGGACATAGCCCTTCTTTTGATTTTTGGCCCTTTGCTTTGCAGCTTTCTTTTTGTAAGGGGCCGACTTATACTTTTCATAGTATTCTTTTTTACGTGGTTTGACCACGTGTTTCCTCCTTTTCCCGGTATTTTGGGTAGGGGTAGGTTCGTCCATGGCGAACTGTTGGCAGAACTCTCCCAACTGTGTCTTCTCCGTCAGTCTCTGCTTTTTCAACTGGCGTTGCAATTTAATATCATTGCATAAGGCCAAACCTTCTTCCGTGCATTTGCTGATAAGCATGCCATAGGAGAACATATCCCAAGGAATTTGGGAATTTGCTGTGGAATCAATCCGCAGAGTCCTTTTTACTCTTTCCGCAAAGAGTGGAGGGAGACCATCAATAAATCTGGCCTTCCATAAGCGGTCACCTGCTTCAGGGAGATTATAAACCCTACTGAGGAAGACATCCTTGTACCACCTAAAAGAGGTCAAAGTAGGACATCTGTGATTCTGCAGAAGTGTCCTGATATTGTCATAGTTTGTAGAATAGTTCCCTGTAAAATGATCTAAAATGGTTAGGATCAAAGTATAAACTGAATTGGGAACCTGGATATTACCCTCTTGTTTTACAGAATTATTGATCTGCAATTTTTGGATTGGACCTTCTTACACTCCAAAATTATTTGGATCTAACACCCACTTTTATCTTCTTCTTCCTCTTGAAGATGTGAACAATCTCAACAACCCCCAACCAATTTTAAAAACCTAACTACACTCAGATCAACTCCAAATTAGCTCAAATTTTGGATCTAAGTTCTCTTTGATGTGGAGAACAAAGCCCAATAGGTTTCAAGCCTCAATTTCACCTACTACTATAAGACCCGCTTTCAAGTTTCTAGAACTTGAAAACCCTTTAATGGTGGAAGGTTCAAAACAACTCCCATTGACTCGAAACTTTGTTTTTAGATTCTAAAAACACTAGGGAACAAGAATTTAGTGTCAACAACAAAATAAACACAATTGTTTTGGGTGGTTTGCGGGGAAATTTCTAGATTTTTTATAGTAAGAACCCAAGACTAGATTTGTTGAAACTAACCTAAAACTTAGCTTTGATACCAATTGATATAATTCTAAAAATGAAAAGACAAGAACAATACAAGAGAGTAAAGATAGATTGATTGACACAACTAAAGACCCAATTTGGAAACCAAAGTTCTATCAATAACTAAGACCTCCAAATTAAATACAACAACTTAGTGTCTTGTTTTCTTCGCTGCTTTTTTCTTACATTTTACATAATGTCCGCAGAAAAGCGGTTGCTAAGGCTTGTAGCTAAACAAGTTTCCCAAGCAACCAACCTCTCACCAATCTCACAAGCAGTCAACTCTAAAGAGTTTTACATTGAGGGAATTTCCAGAAGGAAATGCTTGCTTCATATGGGCCTGTAAATGGCCATATGCAGTGCATATGGCCATTGCATATGTGAGGCGGTGGATGACTTTCTTTATCTATTTAAGCGGTGCTTCGTTATATTTACTCATTTTTTTACCTACACAAGTCTCAGACCCTCCTAAACTCTCCCTAGACCATCCACAAGGAAACCCATACTTATCCTAAGCTAATCACTCCCCTCCTCTCTTAGAAGTAAGGTAGAAGTAGTAGAACCCTCTAGTCGGTATTGTTGTGGATGTGCATCTTCTTCTTGGCAAAGGAGGAGTTGTTTTAGAGGTTTATCTAGCTGGGTTAAGGTATGTTTCCTTCCTTTCCTATGAAATTGATCACATATAAGTACGTGGCCAAAATCAGTAGCTTAGTCAATATTTTTGCTCCCCTACGTGGCTGCTTACGTGGCCAACGTGTGTTGCCCATATGGCATGCGTGGGTGGCCACGTGGCTTTCCTTTTCTCATTTTCTTTTACTTTTGTTGACTTCTTTGACCTGTTTGGCCTCACACAACCTAGTATTTACCCCTTTTGGAGTGGAAAAACACCTTCTTACACTCCAAAATTATTTGGATCTAACACCCACTTTTATCTTCTTCTTCCTCTTGAAGATGTGAACAATCTCAAGAACACCCAACCAATTTTAAAACCTAACTACACTCAGATCAACTCCAAATTAGCTCAAATTTTGGATCTAAGTTCTCTTTGATGTGGAGAACAAAGCCCAATAGGTTTCAAGCCTCAATTTCACCTCCTACTATAAGACCCGCTTTCAAGTTTCTAGAACTTGAAAACCCTTTAATGGTGGAAGGTTCAAAACAACTCCCATTGACTCAAAACTTTGGATTTAGACTCTAAAAACACTAGGGAACAAGAATTTAGTGTCAACAACAAAATAAACACAATTGTTTTGGGTGGTTTGCGGGGAAATTTCTAGATTTTTTGTAGTAAGAACCCAAGATTAGATTTGTTGCAACTAACCTAAAACTTAGCTTTGATACCAATTGATATAATTCTAAAAATGAAAAGACAAGAACAATACAAGAGAGTAAAGATAGATTGATTGACACAACTAAAGACCCAATTTGGAAACCAAAGTTCTATCAATAACTAAGACCTCCAAATTAAATACAACAACTTAGTGTCTTGTTTTCTTCGCTGCTTTTTTCTTACATTTTACATAATGTCCGCAGAAAAAGCGGTTGCTAAGGCTTGTAGCTAAACAAGTTTCCCAAGCAACCAACCTCTCACCAATCTCACAAGCAGTCAACTCTAAAGAGTTTTACATTGAGGGAATTTCCAGAAGGAAATGCTTTGCTTCATATGGGCCTGTAAATGGCCATATGCAGTGCATATGGCCATTGCATATGTGAGGCGGTGGATGACTTTCTTTATCTATTTAAGCGGTGCTTCGTTATATTTACTCATTTTTTTACCTACACAAGTCTCAGACCCTCCTAAACTCTCCCTAGACCATCCACAAGGAAACCCATACTTATCCTAAGCTAATCACTCCCCTCCTCTCTTAGAAGTAAGGTAGAAGTAGTAGAACCCTCTAGTCGGTATTGTTGTGGATGTGCATCTTCTTCTTGGCAAAGGAGGAGTTGTTTTAGAGGTTTATCTAGCTGGGTTAAGGTATGTTTCCTTCCTTTCCTATGAAATTGATCACATATAAGTACGTGGCCAAAATCAGTAGCTTAGTCAATATTTTTGCTCCCCTACGTGGCTGCTTACGTGGCCAACGTGTGTTGCCCATATGGCATGCGTGGGTGGCCACGTGGCTTTCCTTTTCTCTTTTTTTTTTACTTTTGTTGACTTCTTTGACCTATTTGGCCTCACACAACCTAGTATTTACCCCTTTTGGAGTGGAAAAACACCTTCTTACACTCCAAAATTATTTGGATCTAACACCCACTTTTATCTTCTTCTTCCTCTTGAAGATGTGAACAATCTCAAGAACACCCAACCAATTTTAAAAACCTAACTACACTCAGATCAACTCCAAATTAGCTCAAATTTTGGATCTAAGTTCTCTTTGATGTGGAGAACAAAGCCCAATAGGTTTCAAGCCTCAATTTCACCTCCTACTATAAGACCCGCTTTCAAGTTTCTAGAACTTGAAAACCCTTTAATGGTGGAAGGTTCAAAACAACTCCCATTGACTCAAAACTTTGGATTTAGACTCTAAAAACACTAGGGAACAAGAATTTAGTGTCAACAACAAAATAAACACAATTTTTTTGGTGGTTTTTGCGGGGAAATTTCTAGATTTTTTGTAGTAAGAACCCAAGATTAGATTTGTTGCAACTAACCTAAAACTTAGCTTTGATACCAATTGATATAATTCTAAAAATGAAAAGACAAGAACAATACAAGAGAGTAAAGATAGATTGATTGACACAACTAAAGACCCAATTTGGAAACCAAAGTTCTATCAATAACTAAGACCTCCAAATTAAATACAACAACTTAGTGTCTTGTTTTCTTCGCTGCTTTTTTCTTACATTTTACATAATGTCCGCAGAAAAGCGGTTGCTAAGGCTTGTAGCTAAACAAGTTTCCCAAGCAACCAACCTCTCACCAATCTCACAAGCAGTCAACTCTAAAGAGTTTTACATTGAGGGAATTTCCATAAGGAAATGCTTTGCTTCATATGGGCTCGTAAATGGCCATATGCAGTGCATATGGCCATTGCATATGTGAGGCGGTGGATGACTTTCTTTATCTATTTAAGCGGTGCTTCGTTATATTTACTCATTTTTTTACCTACACAAGTCTCAGACCCTCCTAAACTCTCCCTAGACCATCCACAAGGAAACCCATACTTATCCTAAGCTAATCACTCCCCTCCTCTCTTAGAAGTAAGGTAGAAGTAGTAGAACCCTCTAGTCGGTATTGTTGTGGATGTGCATCTTCTTCTTGGCAAAGGAGGAGTTGTTTTAGAGGTTTATCTAGCTGGGTTAAGGTATGTTTCCTTCCTTTCCTATGAAATTGATCACATATAAGTACGTGGCCAAAATCGGTAGCTTAGTCAATATTTTTGCTCCCCTACGTGGCTGCTTACGTGGCCAACGTGTGTTGCCCATATGGCATGCGTGGGTGGCCACGTGGCTTTCCTTTTCTCATTTTCTTTTACTTTTGTTGACTTCTTTGACCTGTTTGGCCTCACACAACCTAGTATTTACCCCTTTTGGAGTGGAAAAACACCTTCTTACACTCCAAAATTATTTGGATCAAACACCCACTTTTATCTTCTTCTTCCTCTTGAAGATGTGAACAATCTCAAGAACACCCAACCAATTTTAAAACCTAACTACACTCAGATCAACTCCAAATTAGCTCAAATTTTGGATCTAAGTTCTCTTTGATGTGGAGAACAAAGCCCAATAGGTTTCAAGCCTCAATTTCACCTACTACTATAAGACCCGCTTTCAAGTTTCTAGAACTTGAAAACCCTTTAATGGTGGAAGGTTCAAAACAACTCCCATTGACTCGAAACTTTGTTTTTAGATTCTAAAAACACTAGGGAACAAGAATCTAGTGTCAACAAAAAAATAAATAAAATTGTTTTGGGTGGTTTGCGGGGAAATTTCTAGATTTTTTATAGTAAGAACCCAAGACTAGATTTGTTGAAACTAACCTAAAACTTAGCTTTGATACCAATTGATATAATTCTAAAAATGAAAAGACAAGAACAATACAAGAGAGTAAAGATAGATTGATTGACACAACTAAAGACCCAATTTGGAAACCAAAGTTCTATCAATAACTAAGACCTCCAAATTAAATACAACAACTTAGTGTCTTGTTTTCTTCGCTGCTTTTTTCTTACATTTTACATAATGTCCGCAAAAAGCGGTTGCTAAGGCTTGTAGCTAAACAAGTTTCCCAAGCAACCAACCTCTCACCAATCTCACAAGCAGTCAACTCTAAAGAGTTTTACATTGAGGGAATTTCCAGGAAGGAAATGCTTTGCTTCATATGGGCTCGTAAATGGCCATATGCAGTGCATATGGCCATTGCATATGAGAGGCGGTGGATGACTTTCTTTATCTATTTAAGCGGTGCTTCGTTATATTTACTCATTTTTTTACCTACACAAGTCTCAGACCCTCCTAAACTCTCCCTAGACCATCCACAAGGAAACCCATACTTATCCTAAGCTAATCACTCCCCTCCTCTCTTAGAAGTAAGGTAGAAGTAGTAGAACCCTCTAGTCGGTATTGTTGTGGATGTGCATCTTCTTCTTGGCAAAGGAGGAGTTGTTTTAGAGGTTTATCTAGCTGGGTTAAGGTATGTTTCCTTCCTTTCCTATGAAATTGATCACATATAAGTACGTGGCCAAAATCGTAGCTTAGTCAATATTTTTGCTCCCCTACGTGGTCGCTTACGTGGCCAACGTGTGTTGCCCATATGGCATGCGTGGGTGGCCACGTGGCTTTCCTTTTCTCTTTTTTTTTTTACTTTTGTTGACTTCTTTGACCTGTTTGGCCTCACACAACCTAGTATTTACCCCTTTTGGAGTGGAAAAACACCTTCTTACACTCCAAAATTATTTGGATCTAACACCCACTTTTATCTTCTTCTTCCTCTTGAAGATGTGAACAATCTCAAGAACACCCAACCAATTTTAAAACCTAACTACACTCAGATCAACTCCAAATTAGCTCAAATTTTGGATCTAAGTTCTCTTTGATGTGGAGAACAAAGCCCAATAGGTTTCAAGCCTCAATTTCACCTACTATAAGACCCGCTTTCAAGTTTCTAGAACTTGAAAACCCTTTAATGGTGGAAGGTTCAAAACAACTCCCATTGACTCAAAACTTTGTTTTTAGATTCTAAAAACACTAGGGAACAAGAATCTAGTGTCAACAAAAAAATAAACACAATTGTTTTGGGTGGTTTGCGGGGAAATTTCTAGATTTTTTATAGTAAGAACCCAAGACTAGATTTGTTGAAACTAACCTAAAACTTAGCTTTGATACCAATTGATATAATTCTAAAAATGAAAAGACAAGAACAATACAAGAGAGTAAAGATAGATTGATTGACACAACTAAAGACCCAATTTGGAAACCAAAGTTCTATCAATAACTAAGACCTCCAAATTAAATACAACAACTTAGTGTCTTGTTTTCTTCGCTGCTTTTTTCTTACATTTTACATAATGTCCGCAAAAGCGGTTGCTAAGGCTTGTAGCTAAACAAGTTTCCCAAGCAACCAACCTCTCACCAATCTCACAAGCAGTCAACTCTAAAGAGTTTTACATTGAGGGAATTTCCAAAGGAAATGCTTTGCTTCATATGGGCTCGTAAATGGCCATATGCGGTGCATATGGCCATTGCATATGTGAGGCGGTGGATGACTTTCTTTATCTATTTAAGCGGTGCTTCGTTATATTTACTCATTTTTTTACCTACACAAGTCTCAGACCCTCCTAAACTCTCCCTAGACCATCCACAAGGAAACCCATACTTATCCTAAGCTAATCACTCCCCTCCTCTCTTAGAAGTAAGGTAGAAGTAGTAGAACCCTCTAGTCGGTATTGTTGTGGATGTGCATCTTCTTCTTGGCAAAGGAGGAGTTGTTTTAGAGGTTTATCTAGCTGGGTTAAGGTATGTTTCCTTCCTTTCCTATGAAATTGATCACATATAAGTACGTGGCCAAAATCGTAGCTTAGTCAATATTTTTGCTCCCCTACGTGGTCGCTTACGTGGCCAACGTGTGTGTTGCCCATATGGCATGCGTGGGTGGCCACGTGGCTTTCCTTTTCTCATTTTCTTTTACTTTTGTTGACTTCTTTGACCTATTTGGCCTCACACAACCTAGTATTTACCCCTTTTGGAGTGGAAAAACACCTTCTTACACTCCAAAATTATTTGGATCTAACACCCACTTTTATCTTCTTCTTCCTCTTGAAGATGTGAACAATCTCAAGAACACCCAACCAATTTTAAAAACCTAACTACACTCAGATCAACTCCAAATTAGCTCAAATTTTGGATCTAAGTTCTCTTTGATGTAGAGAACAAAGCCCAATAGGTTTCAAGCCTCAATTTCACCTCCTACTATAAGACCCGCTTTCAAGTTTCTAGAACTTGAAAACCCTTTAATGGTGGAAGGTTCAAAACAACTCCCATTGACTCGAAACTTTGTTTTTAGATTCTAAAAACACTAGGGAACAAGAATCTAGTGTCAACAAAAAAAATAAATAAAATTGTTTTGGGTGGTTTGCGGGGAAATTTCTAGATTTTTTATAGTAAGAACCCAAGACTAGATTTGTTGAAACTAACCTAAAACTTAGCTTTGATACCAATTGATATAATTCTAAAAATGAAAAGACAAGAACAATACAAGAGAGTAAAGATAGATTGATTGACACAACTAAAGACCCAATTTGGAAACCAAAGTTCTATCAATAACTAAGACCTCCAAATTAAATACAACAACTTAGTGTCTTGTTTTCTTCGCTGCTTTTTTCTTACATTTTACATAATGTCCGCAGAAAAGCGGTTGCTAAGGCTTGTAGCTAAACAAGTTTCCCAAGCAACCAACCTCTCACCAATCTCACAAGCAGTCAACTCTAAAGAGTTTTACATTGAGGGAATTTCCAGAAGGAAATGCTGCTTCATATGGGCCTGTAAATGGCCATATGCAGTGCATATGGCCATTGCATATGTGAGGCGGTGGATGACTTTCTTTATCTATTTAAGCGGTGCTTCGTTATATTTACTCATTTTTTTTTTACCTACACAAGTCTCAGACCCTCCTAAACTCTCCCTAGACCATCCACAAGGAAACCCATACTTATCCTAAGCTAATCACTCCCCTCCTCTCTTAGAAGTAAGGTAGAAGTAGTAGAACCCTCTAGTCGGTATTGTTGTGGATGTGCATCTTCTTCTTGGCAAAGGAGGAGTTGTTTTAGAGGTTTATCTAGCTGGGTTAAGGTATGTTTCCTTCCTTTCCTATGAAATTGATCACATATAAGTACGTGGCCAAAATCGTAGCTTAGTCAATATTTTTGCTCCCCTACGTGGCTGCTTACGTGGCCAACGTGTGTTGCCCATATGGCATGCGTGGGTGGCCACGTGGCTTTCCTTTTCTCATTTTCTTTTACTTTTGTTGACTTCTTTGACCTGTTTGGCCTCACACAACCTAGTATTTACCCCTTTTGGAGTGGAAAAACACCTTCTTACACTCCAAAATTATTTGGATCTAACACCCACTTTTATCTTCTTCTTCCTCTTGAAGATGTGAACAATCTCAAGAACACCCAACCAATTTTAAAAACCTAACTACACTCGATCAACTCCAAATTAGCTCAAATTTTGGATCTAAGTTCTCTTTGATGTGGAGAACAAAGCCCAATAGGTTTCAAGCCTCAATTTCACCTACTACTATAAGACCCGCTTTCAAGTTTCTAGAACTTGAAAACCCTTTAATGGTGGAAGGTTCAAAACAACTCCCATTGACTCGAAACTTTGTTTTTAGATTCTAAAAACACTAGGGAACAAGAATCTAGTGTCAACAAAAAAATAAATAAAATTGTTTTGGGTGGTTTGCGGGGAAATTTCTAGATTTTTTATAGTAAGAACCCAAGACTAGATTTGTTGAAACTAACCTAAAACTTAGCTTTGATACCAATTGATATAATTCTAAAAATGAAAAGACAAGAACAATACAAGAGAGTAAAGATAGATTGATTGACACAACTAAAGACCCAATTTGGAAACCAAAGTTCTATCAATAACTAAGACCTCCAAATTAAATACAACAACTTAGTGTCTTGTTTTCTTCGCTTGCTTTTTTCTTACATTTTACATAATGTCCGCAAAAAGCGGTTGCTAAGGCTTGTAGCTAAACAAGTTTCCCAAGCAACCAACCTCTCACCAATCTCACAAGCAGTCAACTCTAAAGAGTTTTACATTGAGGGAATTTCCAGAAGGAAATGTTGGCTCATATGGGGCTGTCAATGGCCATATGCAGTGCATATGGCCATTGCATATGTGAGGCGGTGGATGACTTTCTTTATCTATTTAAGCGGTGCTTCGTTATATTTACTCATTTTTTTACCTACACAAGTCTCGACCCTCCTAAACTCTCCCTAGACCATCCACAAGGAAACCCATACTTATCCTAAGCTAATCACTCCCCTCCTCTCTTAGAAGTAAGGTAGAAGTAGTAGAACCCTCTAGTCGGTATTGTTGTGGATGTGCATCTTCTTCTTGGCAAAGGAGGAGTTGTTTTAGAGGTTTATCTAGCTGGGTTAAGGTATGTTTCCTTCCTTTCCTATGAAATTGATCACATATAAGTACGTGGCCAAAATCGTAGCTTAGTCAATATTTTTGCTCCCCTACGTGGTCGCTTACGTGGCCAACGTGTGTTGCCCATATGGCATGCGTGGGTGGCCACGTGGCTTTCCTTTTCTCATTTTCTTTTACTTTTGTTGACTTCTTTGACCTGTTTGGCCTCACACAACCTAGTATTTACCCCTTTTGGAGTGGAAAAACACCTTCTTACACTCCAAAATTATTTGGATCTAACACCCACTTTTATCTTCTTCTTCCTCTTGAAGATGTGAACAATCTCAAGAACACCCAACCAATTTTAAAAACCTAACTACACTCGAGATCAACTCCAAATTAGCTCAAATTTTGGATCTAAGTTCTCTTTGATGTGGAGAACAAAGCCCAATAGGTTTCAAGCCTCAATTTCACCTCCTACTACTATAAGACCCGCTTTCAAGTTTCTAGAACTTGAAAACCCTTTAATGGTGGAAGGTTCAAAACAACTCCCATTGACTCGAAACTTTGTTTCTAGATTCTAAAAACACTAGGGAACAAGAATCTAGTGTCAACAAAAAAAAAAAAAAATTGTTTTGGGTGGTTTGCGGGGAAATTTCTAGATTTTTTATAGTAAGAACCCAAGACTAGATTTGTTGAAACTAACCTAAAACTTAGCTTTGATACCAATTGATATAATTCTAAAAATGAAAAGACAAGAACAATACAAGAGAGTAAAGATAGATTGATTGACACAACTAAAGACCCAATTTGGAAACCAAAGTTCTATCAATAACTAAGACCTCCAAATTAAATACAACAACTTAGTGTCTTGTTTTCTTCGCTGCTTTTTTTCTTACATTTTACATAATGTCCGCATGAAAAGCGGTTGCTAAGGCTTGTAGCTAAACAAGTTTCCCAAGCAACCAACCTCTCACCAATCTCACAAGCAGTCAACTCTAAAGAGTTTTACATTGAGGGAATTTCCAAAGGAAATGCTGCTTCATATGGGCACTGTAAATGGCCATATGCGGTGCATATGGCCATTGCATATGTGAGGCGGTGGATGACTTTCTTTATCTATTTAAGCGGTGCTTCGTTATATTTACTCATTTTTTTACCTACACAAGTCTCAGACCCTCCTAAACTCTCCCTAGACCATCCACAAGGAAACCCATACTTATCCTAAGCTAATCACTCCCCTCCTCTCTTAGAAGTAAGGTAGAAGTAGTAGAACCCTCTAGTCGGTATTGTTGTGGATGTGCATCTTCTTCTTGGCAAAGGAGGAGTTGTTTTAGAGGTTTATCTAGCTGGGTTAAGGTATGTTTCCTTCCTTTCCTATGAAATTGATCACATATAAGTACGTGGCCAAAATCAGTAGCTTAGTCAATATTTTTGCTCCCCTACGTGGCTGCTTACGTGGCCAACGTGTGTTGCCCATATATGCATGCGTGGGTGGCCACGTGGCTTTCCTTTTCTCATTTTCTTTTACTTTTGTTGACTTCTTTGACCTGTTTGGCCTCACACAACCTAGTATTTACCCCTTTTGGAGTGGAAAAACACCTTCTTACACTCCAAAATTATTTGGATCTAACACCCACTTTTATCTTCTTCTTCCTCTTGAAGATGTGAACAATCTCAAGAACCCCCAACCAAATTTTAAAACCTAACTACACTCAGATCAACTTCAAATTAGCTCAAATTTTGGATCTAAGTTCTCTTTGATGTGGAGAACAAAGCCCAATAGGTTTCAAGCCTCAATTTCACCTCCTACTATAAGACCCGCTTTCAAGTTTCTAGAACTTGAAAACCCTTTAATGGTGGAAGGTTCAAAACAACTCCCATTGACTCAAAACTTTGTTTTTAGATTCTAAAAACACTAGGGAACAAGAATCTAGTGTCAACAAAAAAATAAATAAAATTGTTTTGGGTGGTTTGCGGGGAAATTTCTAGATTTTTTATAGTAAGAACCCAAGACTAGATTTGTTGAAACTAACCTAAAACTTAGCTTTGATACCAATTGATATAATTCTAAAAATGAAAAGACAAGAACAATACAAGAGAGTAAAGATAGATTGATTGACACAACTAAAGACCCAATTTGGAAACCAAAGTTCTATCAATAACTAAGACCTCCAAATTAAATACAACAACTTAGTGTCTTGTTTTCTTCGCTGCTTTTTTTCTTACATTTTACATAATGTCCGCAGAAAAGCGGTTGCTAAGGCTTGTAGCTAAACAAGTTTCCCAAGCAACCAACCTCTCACCAATCTCACAAGCAGTCAACTCTAAAGAGTTTTACATTGAGGGAATTTCCAGAAGGAAATGCTGCTTCATATGGGCCTGTAAATGGCCATATGCAGTGCATATGGCCATTGCATATGTGAGGCGGTGGATGACTTTCTTTATCTATTTAAGCGGTGCTTCGTTATATTTACTCATTTTTTTACCTACACAAGTCTCAGACCCTCCTAAACTCTCCCTAGACCATCCACAAGGAAACCCATACTTATCCTAAGCTAATCACTCCCCTCCTCTCTTAGAAGTAAGGTAGAAGTAGTAGAACCCTCTAGTCGGTATTGTTGTGGATGTGCATCTTCTTCTTGGCAAAGGAGGAGTTGTTTTAGAGGTTTATCTAGCTGGGTTAAGGTATGTTTCCTTCCTTTCCTATGAAATTGATCACATATAAGTACGTGGCCAAAATCGTAGCTTAGTCAATATTTTTGCTCCCCTACGTGGCTGCTTACGTGGCCAACGTGTGTTGCCCATATGGCATGCGTGGGTGGCCACGTGGCTTTCCTTTTCTCATTTTCTTTTACTTTTGTTGACTTCTTTGACCTGTTTGGCCTCACACAACCTAGTATTTACCCCTTTTGGAGTGGAAAAACACCTTCTTACACTCCAAAATTATTTGGATCTAACACCCACTTTTATCTTCTTCTTCCTCTTGAAGATGTGAACAATCTCAAGAACACCCAACCAATTTTAAAACCTAACTACACTCGATCAACTCCAAATTAGCTCAAATTTTGGATCTAAGTTCTCTTTGATGTGGAGAACAAAGCCCAATAGGTTTCAAGCCTCAATTTCACCTACTACTATAAGACCCGCTTTCAAGTTTCTAGAACTTGAAAACCCTTTAATGGTGGAAGGTTCAAAACAACTCCCATTGACTCGAAACTTTGTTTTTAGATTCTAAAAACACTAGGGAACAAGAATCTAGTGTCAACAAAAAAATAAATAAAATTGTTTTGGGTGGTTTGCGGGGAAATTTCTAGATTTTTTATAGTAAGAACCCAAGACTAGATTTGTTGAAACTAACCTAAAACTTAGCTTTGATACCAATTGATATAATTCTAAAAATGAAAAGACAAGAACAATACAAGAGAGTAAAGATAGATTGATTGACACAACTAAAGACCCAATTTGGAAACCAAAGTTCTATCAACTAAGACCTCCAAATTAAATACAACAACTTAGTGTCTTGTTTTCTTCGCTTGCTTTTTTCTTACATTTTACATAATGTCCGCAGAAAAGCGGTTGCTAAGGCTTGTAGCTAAACAAGTTTCCCAAGCAACCAACCTCTCACCAATCTCACAAGCAGTCAACTCTAAAGAGTTTTACATTGAGGGAATTTCCAGAAGGAAATGCTGCTTCATATGGGCTGTAAATGGCCATATGCGCATGTGCATATGGCCATTGCATATGTGAGGCGGTGGATGACTTTCTTTATCTATTTAAGCGGTGCTTCGTTATATTTACTCATTTTTTTACCTACACAAGTCTCGACCCTCCTAAACTCTCCCTAGACCATCCACAAGGAAACCCATACTTATCCTAAGCTAATCACTCCCCTCCTCTCTTAGAAGTAAGGTAGAAGTAGTAGAACCCTCTAGTCGGTATTGTTGTGGATGTGCATCTTCTTCTTGGCAAAGTTGTTTTAGAGGTTTATCTAGCTGGGTTAAGGTATGTTTCCTTCCTTTCCTATGAAATTGATCACATATAAGTACGTGGCCAAAATCGTAGCTTAGTCAATATTTTTGCTCCCCTACGTGGCGCTTACGTGGCCAACGTGTGTTGCCCATATGGCATGCGTGGGTGGCCACGTGGCTTTCCTTTTCTCATTTTCTTTTACTTTTGTTGACTTCTTTGACCTGTTTGGCCTCACACAACCTAGTATTTACCCCTTTTGGAGTGGAAAAACACCTTCTTACACTCCAAAATTATTTGGATCTAACACCCACTTTTATCTTCTTCTTCCTCTTGAAGATGTGAACAATCTCAAGAACACCCAACCAATTTTAAAACCTAACTACACTCGATCAACTCCAAATTAGCTCAAATTTTGGATCTAAGTTCTCTTTGATGTGGAGAACAAAGCCCAATAGGTTTCAAGCCTCAATTTCACCTACTACTATAAGACCCGCTTTCAAGTTTCTAGAACTTGAAAACCCTTTAATGGTGGAAGGTTCAAAACAACTCCCATTGACTCGAAACTTTGTTTTTAGATTCTAAAAACACTAGGGAACAAGAATCTAGTGTCAACAAAAAAATAAATAAAATTGTTTTGGGTGGTTTGCGGGGAAATTTCTAGATTTTTTATAGTAAGAACCCAAGACTAGATTTGTTGAAACTAACCTAAAACTTAGCTTTGATACCAATTGATATAATTCTAAAAATGAAAAGACAAGAACAATACAAGAGAGTAAAGATAGATTGATTGACACAACTAAAGACCCAATTTGGAAACCAAAGTTCTATCAATAACTAAGACCTCCAAATTAAATACAACAACTTAGTGTCTTGTTTTCTTCGCTGCTTTTTTCTTACATTTTACATAATGTCCGCAGAAAAGCGGTTGCTAAGGCTTGTAGCTAAACAAGTTTCCCAAGCAACCAACCTCTCACCAATCTCACAAGCGTCAACTCTAAAGAGTTTTACATTGAGGGAATTTCCAGAAGGAAATGCTGCTTCATATGGGCCTGTCAATGGCCATATGCAGTGCATATGGCCATTGCATATGTGAGGCGGTGGATGACTTTCTTTATCTATTTAAGCGGTGCTTCGTTATATTTACTCATTTTTTTACCTACACAAGTCTCAGACCCTCCTAAACTCTCCCTAGACCATCCACAAGGAAACCCATACTTATCCTAAGCTAATCACTCCCCTCCTCTCTTAGAAGTAAGGTAGAAGTAGTAGAACCCTCTAGTCGGTATTGTTGTGGATGTGCATCTTCTTCTTGGCAAAGGAGGAGTTGTTTTAGAGGTTTATCTAGCTGGGTTAAGGTATGTTTCCTTCCTTTCCTATGAAATTGATCACATATAAGTACGTGGCCAAAATCAGTAGCTTAGTCAATATTTTTGCTCCCCTACGTGGCTGCTTACGTGGCCAACGTGTGTTGCCCATATGGCATGCGTGGGTGGCCACGTGGCTTTCCTTTTCTCATTTTCTTTTACTTTTGTTGACTTCTTTGACCTGTTTGGCCTCACACAACCTAGTATTTACCCCTTTTGGAGTGGAAAAACACCTTCTTACACTCCAAAATTATTTGGATCTAACACCCACTTTTATCTTCTTCTTCCTCTTGAAGATGTGAACAATCTCAAGAACACCCAACCAATTTTAAAAACCTAACTACACTCGAGATCAACTCCAAATTAGCTCAAATTTTGGATCTAAGTTCTCTTTGATGTGGAGAACAAAGCCCAATAGGTTTCAAGCCTCAATTTCACCTACTACTATAAGACCCGCTTTCAAGTTTCTAGAACTTGAAAACCCTTTAATGGTGGAAGGTTCAAAACAACTCCCATTGACTCGAAACTTTGTTTTTAGATTCTAAAAACACTAGGGAACAAGAATCTAGTGTCAACAAAAAAATAAATAAAATTGTTTTGGGTGGTTTGCGGGGAAATTTCTAGATTTTTTAGTAAGAACCCAAGACTAGATTTGTTGAAACTAACCTAAAACTTAGCTTTGATACCAATTGATATAATTCTAAAAATGAAAAGACAAGAACAATACAAGAGAGTAAAGATAGATTGATTGACACAACTAAAGACCCAATTTGGAAACCAAAGTTCTATCAATAACTAAGACCTCCAAATTAAATACAACAACTTAGTGTCTTGTTTTCTTCGCTGCTTTTTTTTCTTACATTTTACATAATGTCCGCAGAAAAGCGGTTGCTAAGGCTTGTAGCTAAACAAGTTTCCCAAGCAACCAACCTCTCACCAATCTCACAAGCAGTCAACTCTAAAGAGTTTTACATTGAGGGAATTTCCAGAAGGAAATGCTTTGCTTCATATGGGCCTGTCAAATGGCCATATGCAGTGCATATGGCCATTGCATATGTGAGGCGGTGGATGACTTTCTTTATCTATTTAAGCGGTGCTTCGTTATATTTACTCATTTTTTTACCTACACAAGTCTCAGACCCTCCTAAACTCTCCCTAGACCATCCACAAGGAAACCCATACTTATCCTAAGCTAATCACTCCCCTCCTCTCTTAGAAGTAAGGTAGAAGTAGTAGAACCCTCTAGTCGGTATTGTTGTGGATGTGCATCTTCTTCTTGGCAAAGGAGGAGTTGTTTTAGAGGTTTATCTAGCTGGGTTAAGGTATGTTTCCTTCCTTTCCTATGAAATTGATCACATATAAGTACGTGGCCAAAATCAGTAGCTTAGTCAATATTTTTGCTCCCCTACGTGGCTGCTTACGTGGCCAACGTGTGTTGCCCATATGGCATGCGTGGGTGGCCACGTGGCTTTCCTTTTCTCATTTTCTTTTACTTTTGTTGACTTCTTTGACCTGTTTGGCCTCACACAACCTAGTATTTACCCCTTTTGGAGTGGAAAAACACCTTCTTACACTCCAAAATTATTTGGATCTAACACCCACTTTTATCTTCTTCTTCCTCTTGAAGATGTGAACAATCTCAAGAACACCCAACCAATTTTAAAAACCTAACTACACTCAGATCAACTCCAAATTAGCTCAAATTTTGGATCTAAGTTCTCTTTGATGTGGAGAACAAAGCCCAATAGGTTTCAAGCCTCAATTTCACCTACTACTATAAGACCCGCTTTCAAGTTTCTAGAACTTGAAAACCCTTTAATGGTGGAAGGTTCAAAACAACTCCCATTGACTCGAAACTTTGTTTTTAGATTCTAAAAACACTAGGGAACAAGAATCTAGTGTCAACAAAAAAATAAATAAAATTGTTTTGGGTGGTTTGCGGGGAAATTTCTAGATTTTTTATAGTAAGAACCCAAGACTAGATTTGTTGAAACTAACCTAAAACTTAGCTTTGATACCAATTGATATAATTCTAAAAATGAAAAGACAAGAACAATACAAGAGAGTAAAGATAGATTGATTGACACAACTAAAGACCCAATTTGGAAACCAAAGTTCTATCAATAACTAAGACCTCCAAATTAAATACAACAACTTAGTGTCTTGTTTTCTTCGCTGCTTTTTTCTTACATTTTACATAATGTCCGCAGAAAAGCGGTTGCTAAGGCTTGTAGCTAAACAAGTTTCCCAAGCAACCAACCTCTCACCAATCTCACAAGCAGTCAACTCTAAAGAGTTTTACATTGAGGGAATTTCCAAGGAAATGCTTTGCTTCATATGGGCTCATAAATGGCCATATGCATGCATATGGCCATTGCATATGTGAGGCGGTGGATGACTTTCTTTATCTATTTAAGCGGTGCTTCGTTATATTTACTCATTTTTTTACCTACACAAGTCTCGACCCTCCTAAACTCTCCCTAGACCATCCACAAGGAAACCCATACTTATCCTAAGCTAATCACTCCCCTCCTCTCTTAGAAGTAAGGTAGAAGTAGTAGAACCCTCTAGTCGGTATTGTTGTGGATGTGCATCTTCTTCTTGGCAAAGCAAAGGAGGAGTTGTTTTAGAGGTTTATCTAGCTGGGTTAAGGTATGTTTCCTTCCTTTCCTATGAAATTGATCACATATAAGTACGTGGCCAAAATCAGTAGCTTAGTCAATATTTTTGCTCCCCTACGTGGCTGCTTACGTGGCCAACGTGTGTTGCCCATATGGCATGCGTGGGTGGCCACGTGGCTTTCCTTTTCTCATTTTCTTTTACTTTTGTTGACTTCTTTGACCTGTTTGGCCTCACACAACCTAGTATTTACCCCTTTTGGAGTGGAAAAACACCTTCTTACACTCCAAAATTATTTGGATCTAACACCCACTTTTATCTTCTTCTTCCTCTTGAAGATGTGAACAATCTCAAGAACACCCAACCAATTTTAAAAACCTAACTACACTCGATCAACTCCAAATTAGCTCAAATTTTGGATCTAAGTTCTCTTTGATGTGGAGAACAAAGCCCAATAGGTTTCAAGCCTCAATTTCACCTCCTACTACTATAAGACCCGCTTTCAAGTTTCTAGAACTTGAAAACCCTTTAATGGTGGAAGGTTCAAAACAACTCCCATTGACTCGAAACTTTGTTTTAGATTCTAAAAACACTAGGGAATAAGAATCTAGTGTCAACAAAAAATAAATAAAATTGTTTTGGGTGGTTTGCGGGGAAATTTCTAGATTTTTTATAGTAAGAACCCAAGACTAGATTTGTTGAAACTAACCTAAAACTTAGCTTTGATACCAATTGATATAATTCTAAAAATGAAAAGACAAGAACAATACAAGAGAGTAAAGATAGATTGATTGACACAACTAAAGACCCAATTTGGAAACCAAAGTTCTATCAATAACTAAGACCTCCAAATTAAATACAACAACTTAGTGTCTTGTTTTCTTCGCTGCTTTTTTCTTACATTTTACATAATGTCCGCGAGAAAAGCGGTTGCTAAGGCTTGTAGCTAAACAAGTTTCCCAAGCAACCAACCTCTCACCAATCTCACAAGCAGTCAACTCTAAAGAGTTTTACATTGAGGGAATTTCCATAAAATGCTGCTTCATATGGGCTGTAAATGGCCATATGCGGTGTATGGCCATTGCATATGTGAGGCGGTGGATGACTTTCTTTATCTATTTAAGCGGTGCTTCGTTATATTTACTCATTTTTTTACCTACACAAGTCTCAGACCCTCCTAAACTCTCCCTAGACCATCCACAAGGAAACACATACTTATCCTAAGCTAATCACTCCCCTCCTCTCTTAGAAGTAAGGTAGAAGTAGTAGAACCCTCTAGTCGGTATTGTTGTGGATGTGCATCTTCTTCTCGGCAAAGGAGGAGTTGTTTTAGAGGTTTATCTAGCTGGGTTAAGGTATGTTTCCTTCCTTTCCTATGAAATTGATCACATATAAGTACGTGGCCAAAATCAGTAGCTTAGTCAATATTTTTGCTCCCCTACGTGGCTGCTTACGTGGCCAACGTGTGTTGCCCATATGGCATGCGTGGGTGGCCACGTGGCTTTCCTTTTCTTTTCTTTTTTTACTTTTGTTGACTTCTTTGACCTGTTTGGCCTCACACAACCTAGTATTTACCCCTTTTGGAGTGGAAAAACACCTTCTTACACTCCAAAATTATTTGGATCTAACACCCACTTTTATCTTCTTATTCCTCTTGAAGATGTGAACAATCTCAAGAACCCCCAACCAATTTTTAAAACCTAACTACACTCAGATCAACTCCAAATTAGCTCAAATTTTGGATCTAAGTTCTCTTTGATGTGGAGAACAAAGCCCAATAGGTTTCAAGCCTCAATTTCACCTACTACTATAAGACCCGCTTTCAAGTTTCTAGAACTTGAAAACCCTTTAATGGTGGAAGGTTCAAAACAACTCCCATTGACTCGAAACTTTGTTTTTAGATTCTAAAAACACTAGGGAACAAGAATCTAGTGTCAACAAAAAAATAAATAAAATTGTTTTGGGTGGTTTGCGGGGAAATTTCTAGATTTTTTAAGTAAGAACCCAAGACTAGATTTGTTGAAACTAACCTAAAACTTAGCTTTGATACCAATTGATATAATTCTAAAAATGAAAAGACAAGAACAATACAAGAGAGTAAAGATAGATTGATTGACACAACTAAAGACCCAATTTGGAAACCAAAGTTCTATCAATAACTAAGACCTCCAAATTAAATACAACAACTTAGTGTCTTGTTTTCTTCGCTTTTTTCTTTTTTCTTACATTTTACATAATGTCCGCAGAAAAGCGGTTGCTAAGGCTTGTAGCTAAACAAGTTTCCCAAGCAACCAACCTCTCACCAATCTCACAAGCAGTCAACTCTAAAGAGTTTTACATTGAGGGAATTTCCAAGGAAATGCTTCATATGGGCTTATGTAAATGGCCATATGCATTGCATATGGCCATTGCATATGTGAGGCGGTGGATGACTTTCTTTATCTATTTAAGCGGTGCTTCGTTATATTTACTCATTTTTTTACCTACACAAGTCTCGACCCTCCTAAACTCTCCCTAGACCATCCACAAGGAAACCCATACTTATCCTAAGCTAATCACTCCCCTCCTCTCTTAGAAGTAAGGTAGAAGTAGTAGAACCCTCTAGTCGGTATTGTTGTGGATGTGCATCTTCTTCTTGGCAAAGGAGGAGTTGTTTTAGAGGTTTATCTAGCTGGGTTAAGGTATGTTTCCTTCCTTTCCTATGAAATTGATCACATATAAGTACGTGGCCAAAATCAGTAGCTTAGTCAATATTTTTGCTCCCCTACGTGGCTGCTTACGTGGCCAACGTGTGTTGCCCATATGGCATGCGTGGGTGGCCACGTGGCTTTCCTTTTCTCATTTTCTTTTACTTTTGTTGACTTCTTTGACCTGTTTGGCCTCACACAACCTAGTATTTACCCCTTTTGGAGTGGAAAAACACCTTCTTACACTCCAAAATTATTTGGATCTAACACCCACTTTTATCTTCTTCTTCCTCTTGAAGATGTGAACAATCTCAAGAACACCCAACCAATTTTAAAAACCTAACTACACTCAGATCAACTCCAAATTAGCTCAAATTTTGGATCTAAGTTCTCTTTGATGTGGAGAACAAAGCCCAATAGGTTTCAAGCCTCAATTTCACCTACTACTATAAGACCCGCTTTCAAGTTTCTAGAACTTGAAAACCCTTTAATGGTGGAAGGTTCAAAACAACTCCCATTGACTCGAAACTTTTTTTTAGATTCTAAAAACACTAGGGAACAAGAATCTAGTGTCAACAAAAAAATAAATAAAATTGTTTTGGGTGGTTTGCGGGGAAATTTCTAGATTTTTTATAGTAAGAACCCAAGACTAGATTTGTTGAAACTAACCTAAAACTTAGCTTTGATACCAATTGATATAATTCTAAAAATGAAAAGACAAGAACAATACAAGAGAGTAAAGATAGATTGATTGACACAACTAAAGACCCAATTTGGAAACCAAAGTTCTATCAATAACTAAGACCTCCAAATTAAATACAACAACTTAGTGTCTTGTTTTCTTCGCTGCTTTTTTCTTACATTTTACATAATGTCCGCATGAAAAGCGGTTGCTAAGGCTTGTAGCTAAACAAGTTTCCCAAGCAACCAACCTCTCACCAATCTCACAAGCAGTCAACTCTAAAGAGTTTTACATTGAGGGAATTTCCAGGAAGGAAATGCTTTGCTTCATATGGGCTGTAAATGGCCATATGCATATGCATATGGCCATTGCATATGTGAGGCGGTGGATGACTTTCTTTATCTATTTAAGCGGTGCTTCGTTATATTTACTCATTTTTTTACCTACACAAGTCTCAGACCCTCCTAAACTCTCCCTAGACCATCCACAAGGAAACCCATACTTATCCTAAGCTAATCACTCCCCTCCTCTCTTAGAAGTAAGGTAGAAGTAGTAGAACCCTCTAGTCGGTATTGTTGTGGATGTGCATCTTCTTCTTGGCAAAGGAGGAGTTGTTTTAGAGGTTTATCTAGCTGGGTTAAGGTATGTTTCCTTCCTTTCCTATGAAATTGATCACATATAAGTACGTGGCCAAAATCGTAGCTTAGTCAATATTTTTGCTCCCCTACGTGGTCGCTTACGTGGCCAACGTGTGTTGCCCATATGGCATGCGTGGGTGGCCACGTGGCTTTCCTTTTCTCATTTTTTTTTACTTTTGTTGACTTCTTTGACCTGTTTGGCCTCACACAACCTAGTATTTACCCCTTTTGGAGTGGAAAAACACCTTCTTACACTCCAAAATTATTTGGATCTAACACCCACTTTTATCTTCTTCTTCCTCTTGAAGATGTGAACAATCTCAAGAACACCCAACCAATTTTAAAAACCTAACTACACTCGAGATCAACTCCAAATTAGCTCAAATTTTGGATCTAAGTTCTCTTTGATGTGGAGAACAAAGCCCAATAGGTTTCAAGCCTCAATTTCACCTACTACTATAAGACCCGCTTTCAAGTTTCTAGAACTTGAAAACCCTTTAATGGTGGAAGGTTCAAAACAACTCCCATTGACTCGAAACTTTGTTTTTAGATTCTAAAAACACTAGGGAACAAGAATCTAGTGTCAACAAAAAAATAAATAAAATTGTTTTGGGTGGTTTGCGGGGAAATTTCTAGATTTTTTATAGTAAGAACCCAAGACTAGATTTGTTGAAACTAACCTAAAACTTAGCTTTGATACCAATTGATATAATTCTAAAAATGAAAAGACAAGAACAATACAAGAGAGTAAAGATAGATTGATTGACACAACTAAAGACCCAATTTGGAAACCAAAGTTCTATCAATAACTAAGACCTCCAAATTAAATACAACAACTTAGTGTCTTGTTTTCTTCGCTGCTTTTTTCTTACATTTTACATAATGTCCGCATGAAAAAGCGGTTGCTAAGGCTTGTAGCTAAACAAGTTTCCCAAGCAACCAACCTCTCACCAATCTCACAAGCAGTCAACTCTAAAGAGTTTTACATTGAGGGAATTTCCGGAAAATGCTTTGCTTCATATGGGCTGTAAATGGCCATATGCGGTGCATATGCGATGCATATGGCCATTGCATATGTGAGGCGGTGGATGACTTTCTTTATCTATTTAAGCGGTGCTTCGTTATATTTACTCATTTTTTTTTTTACCTACACAAGTCTCAGACCCTCCTAAACTCTCCCTAGACCATCCACAAGGAAACCCATACTTATCCTAAGCTAATCACTCCCCTCCTCTCTTAGAAGTAAGGTAGAAGTAGTAGAACCCTCTAGTCGGTATTGTTGTGGATGTGCATCTTCTTCTTGGCAAAGGAGGAGTTGTTTTAGAGGTTTATCTAGCTGGGTTAAGGTATGTTTCCTTCCTTTCCTATGAAATTGATCACATATAAGTACGTGGCCAAAATCGTAGCTTAGTCAATATTTTTGCTCCCCTACGTGGTGCTTACGTGGCCAACGTGTGTTGCCCATATGGCATGCGTGGGTGGCCACGTGGCTTTCCTTTTCTCATTTTTTTTTACTTTTGTTGACTTCTTTGACCTGTTTGGCCTCACACAACCTAGTATTTACCCCTTTTGGAGTGGAAAAACACCTTCTTACACTCCAAAATTATTTGGATCTAACACCCACTTTTATCTTCTTCTTCCTCTTGAAGATGTGAACAATCTCAAGAACACCCAACCAATTTTAAAAACCTAACTACACTCGATCAACTCCAAATTAGCTCAAATTTTGGATCTAAGTTCTCTTTGATGTGGAGAACAAAGCCCAATAGGTTTCAAGCCTCAATTTCACCTACTACTATAAGACCCGCTTTCAAGTTTCTAGAACTTGAAAACCCTTTAATGGTGGAAGGTTCAAAACAACTCCCATTGACTCGAAACTTTGTTTTTAGATTCTAAAAACACTAGGGAACAAGAATCTAGTGTCAACAAAAAAATAAATAAAATTGTTTTGGGTGGTTTGCGGGGAAATTTCTAGATTTTTTATAGTAAGAACCCAAGACTAGATTTGTTGAAACTAACCTAAAACTTAGCTTTGATACCAATTGATATAATTCTAAAAATGAAAAGACAAGAACAATACAAGAGAGTAAAGATAGATTGATTGACACAACTAAAGACCCAATTTGGAAACCAAAGTTCTATCAATAACTAAGACCTCCAAATTAAATACAACAACTTAGTGTCTTGTTTTCTTCGCTTTTTTTCTTACATTTTACATAATGTCCGCAGAAAAGCGGTTGCTAAGGCTTGTAGCTAAACAAGTTTCCCAAGCAACCAACCTCTCACCAATCTCACAAGCAGTCAACTCTAAAGAGTTTTACATTGAGGGAATTTCCGGAAGGAAATGCTGCTTCATATGGGCCTGTCAATGGCCATATGCGGCATATGGCCATTGCATATGTGAGGCGGTGGATGACTTTCTTTATCTATTTAAGCGGTGCTTCGTTATATTTACTCATTTTTTTTTTTTACCTACACAAGTCTCGGACCCTCCTAAACTCTCCCTAGACCATCCACAGGAAACCCATACTTATCCTAAGCTAATCACTCCCCTCCTCTCTTAGAAGTAAGGTAGAAGTAGTAGAACCCTCTAGTCGGTATTGTTGTGGATGTGCATCTTCTTCTTGGCAAAGGAGGAGTTGTTTTAGAGGTTTATCTAGCTGGGTTAAGGTATGTTTCCTTCCTTTCCTATGAAATTGATCACATATAAGTACGTGGCCAAAATCAGTAGCTTAGTCAATATTTTTGCTCCCCTACGTGGCTGCTTACGTGGCCAACGTGTGTTGCCCATATGGCATGCGTGGGTGGCCACGTGGCTTTCCTTTTCTCATTTTTTTTTACTTTTGTTGACTTCTTTGACCTGTTTGGCCTCACACAACCTAGTATTTACCCCTTTTGGAGTGGAAAAACACCTTCTTACACTCCAAAATTATTTGGATCTAACACCCACTTTTATCTTCTTCTTCCTCTTGAAGATGTGAACAATCTCAAGAACACCCAACCAATTTTAAAAACCTAACTACACTCGATCAACTCCAAATTAGCTCAAATTTTGGATCTAAGTTCTCTTTGATGTGGAGAACAAAGCCCAATAGGTTTCAAGCCTCAATTTCACCTACTACTATAAGACCCGCTTTCAAGTTTCTAGAACTTGAAAACCCTTTAATGGTGGAAGGTTCAAAACAACTCCCATTGACTCGAAACTTTGTTTTAGATTCTAAAAACACTAGGGAACAAGAATCTAGTGTCAACAAAAAAATAAATAAAATTGTTTTGGGTGGTTTGCGGGGAAATTTCTAGATTTTTTATAGTAAGAACCCAAGACTAGATTTGTTGAAACTAACCTAAAACTTAGCTTTGATACCAATTGATATAATTCTAAAAATGAAAAGACAAGAACAATACAAGAGAGTAAAGATAGATTGATTGACACAACTAAAGACCCAATTTGGAAACCAAAGTTCTATCAATAACTAAGACCTCCAAATTAAATACAACAACTTAGTGTCTTGTTTTTTTCGCGCTGCTTTTTTCTTACATTTTACATAATGTCCGCATGAAAAAGCGGTTGCTAAGGCTTGTAGCTAAACAAGTTTCCCAAGCAACCAACCTCTCACCAATCTCACAAGCAGTCAACTCTAAAGAGTTTTACATTGAGGGAATTTCCGGAAGGAAATGTTGCTTCATATGGGCTTGTCAATGGCCATATGCAGTGCATATGGCCATTGCATATGTGAGGCGGTGGATGACTTTCTTTATCTATTTAAGCGGTGCTTCGTTATATTTACTCATTTTTTTTACCTACACAAGTCTCAGACCCTCCTAAACTCTCCCTAGACCATCCACAAGGAAACCCATACTTATCCTAAGCTAATCACTCCCCTCCTCTCTTAGAAGTAAGGTAGAAGTAGTAGAACCCTCTAGTCGGTATTGTTGTGGATGTGCATCTTCTTCTTGGCAAAGGAGGAGTTGTTTTAGAGGTTTATCTAGCTGGGTTAAGGTATGTTTCCTTCCTTTCCTATGAAATTGATCACATATAAGTACGTGGCCAAAATCGGTAGCTTAGTCAATATTTTTGCTCCCCTACGTGGCTGCTTACGTGGCCAACGTGTGTTGCCCATATGGCATGCGTGGGTGGCCACGTGGCTTTCCTTTTCTCATTTTTTTTTACTTTTGTTGACTTCTTTGACCTGTTTGGCCTCACACAACCTAGTATTTACCCCTTTTGGAGTGGAAAAACACCTTCTTACACTCCAAAATTATTTGGATCTAACACCCACTTTTATCTTCTTCTTCCTCTTGAAGATGTGAACAATCTCAAGAACACCCAACCAATTTTAAAAACCTAACTACACTCGATCAACTCCAAATTAGCTCAAATTTTGGATCTAAGTTCTCTTTGATGTGGAGAACAAAGCCCAATAGGTTTCAAGCCTCAATTTCACCTACTACTATAAGACCCGCTTTCAAGTTTCTAGAACTTGAAAACCCATTGACTCGAAACTTTGTTTTTAGATTCTAAAAACACTAGGGAACAAGAATCTAGTGTCAACAAAAAAATAAATAAAATTGTTTTGGGTGGTTTGCGGGGAAATTTCTAGATTTTTTATAGTAAGAACCCAAGACTAGATTTGTTGAAACTAACCTAAAACTTAGCTTTGATACCAATTGATATAATTCTAAAAATGAAAAGACAAGAACAATACAAGAGAGTAAAGATAGATTGATTGACACAACTAAAGACCCAATTTGGAAACCAAAGTTCTATCAATAACTAAGACCTCCAAATTAAATACAACAACTTAGTGTCTTGTTTTCTTCGCTGCTTTTTTCTTACATTTTACATAATGTCCGCAGAAAAGCGGTTGCTAAGGCTTGTAGCTAAACAAGTTTCCCAAGCAACCAACCTCTCACCAATCTCACAAGCAGTCAACTCTAAAGAGTTTTACATTGAGGGAATTTCCGGAAGGAAATGCTGCTTCATATGGGCCTGTAAATGGCCATATGCAGTGCATATGGCCATTGCATATGTGAGGCGGTGGATGACTTTCTTTATCTATTTAAGCGGTGCTTCGTTATATTTACTCATTTTTTTACCTACACAAGTCTCAGACCCTCCTAAACTCTCCCTAGACCATCCACAAGGAAACCCATACTTATCCTAAGCTAATCACTCCCCTCTCTCTTAGAAGTAAGGTAGAAGTAGTAGAACCCTCTAGTCGGTATTGTTGTGGATGTGCATCTTCTTCTTGGCAAAGGAGGAGTTGTTTTAGAGGTTTATCTAGCTGGGTTAAGGTATGTTTCCTTCCTTTCCTATGAAATTGATCACATATAAGTACGTGGCCAAAATCGTAGCTTAGTCAATATTTTTGCTCCCCTACGTGGTGCTTACGTGGCCAACGTGTGTTGCCCATATGGCATGCGTGGGTGGCCACGTGGCTTTCCTTTTCTCATTTTTTTTTTTTTACTTTTGTTGACTTCTTTGACTTCTTTGACCTGTTTGGCCTCACACAACCTAGTATTTACCCCTTTTGGAGTGGAAAAACACCTTCTTACACTCCAAAATTATTTGGATCTAACACCCACTTTTATCTTCTTCTTCCTCTTGAAGATGTGAACAATCTCAAGAACACCCAACCAATTTTAAAAACCTAACTACACTCGAGATCAACTCCAAATTAGCTCAAATTTTGGATCTAAGTTCTCTTTGATGTGGAGAACAAAGCCCAATAGGTTTCAAGCCTCAATTTCACCTACTACTATAAGACCCGCTTTCAAGTTTCTAGAACTTGAAAACCCTTTAATGGTGGAAGGTTCAAAACAACTCCCATTGACTCGAAACTTTGTTTTTAGATTCTAAAAACACTAGGGAACAAGAATCTAGTGTCAACAAAAAAATAAATAAAATTGTTTTGGGTGGTTTGCGGGGAAATTTCTAGATTTTTTATAGTAAGAACCCAAGACTAGATTTGTTGAAACTAACCTAAAACTTAGCTTTGATACCATTGATATAATTCTAAAAATGAAAAGACAAGAACAATACAAGAGAGTAAAGATAGATTGATTGACACAACTAAAGACCCAATTTGGAAACCAAAGTTCTATCAATAACTAAGACCTCCAAATTAAATACAACAACTTAGTGTCTTGTTTTCTTCGCTGCTTTTTTCTTACATTTTACATAATGTCCGCAGAAAAGCGGTTGCTAAGGCTTGTAGCTAAACAAGTTTCCCAAGCAACCAACCTCTCACCAATCTCACAAGCAGTCAACTCTAAAGAGTTTTACATTGAGGGAATTTCCGGAAGGAAATGCTGCTTCATATGGGCCTGTCAATGGCCATATGCAGTGCATATGGCCATTGCATATGTGAGGCGGTGGATGACTTTCTTTATCTATTTAAGCGGTGCTTCGTTATATTTACTCATTTTTTTACCTACACAAGTCTCAGACCCTCCTAAACTCTCCCTAGACCATCCACAAGGAAACCCATACTTATCCTAAGCTAATCACTCCCCTCCTCTCTTAGAAGTAAGGTAGAAGTAGTAGAACCCTCTAGTCGGTATTGTTGTGGATGTGCATCTTCTTCTTGGCAAAGGAGGAGTTGTTTTAGAGGTTTATCTAGCTGGGTTAAGGTATGTTTCCTTCCTTTCCTATGAAATTGATCACATATAAGTACGTGGCCAAAATCGGTAGCTTAGTCAATATTTTTGCTCCCCTACGTGGCTGCTTACGTGGCCAACGTGTGTTGCCCATATGGCATGCGTGGGTGGCCACGTGGCTTTCCTTTTCTCATTTTCTTTTACTTTTGTTGACTTCTTTGACCTGTTTGGCCTCACACAACCTAGTATTTACCCCTTTTGGAGTGGAAAAACACCTTCTTACACTCCAAAATTATTTGGATCTAACACCCACTTTTATCTTCTTCTTCCTCTTGAAGATGTGAACAATCTCAAGAACACCCAACCAATTTTAAAAACCTAACTACACTCAGATCAACTCCAAATTAGCTCAAATTTTGGATCTAAGTTCTCTTTGATGTGGAGAACAAAGCCCAATAGGTTTCAAGCCTCAATTTCACCTACTACTATAAGACCCGCTTTCAAGTTTCTAGAACTTGAAAACCCTTTAATGGTGGAAGGTTCAAAACAACTCCCATTGACTCGAAACTTTGTTTTTAGATTCTAAAAACACTAGGGAACAAGAATCTAGTGTCAACAAAAAAAAATAAAATTGTTTTGGGTGGTTTGCGGGGAAATTTCTAGATTTTTTATAGTAAGAACCCAAGACTAGATTTGTTGAAACTAACCTAAAACTTAGCTTTGATACCAATTGATATAATTCTAAAAATGAAAAGACAAGAACAATACAAGAGAGTAAAGATAGATTGATTGACACAACTAAAGACCCAATTTGGAAACCAAAGTTCTATCAATAACTAAGACCTCCAAATTAAATACAACAACTTAGTGTCTTGTTTTCTTCGCTTTTTTTTCTTACATTTTAATAATGTCCGCAGAAAAGCGGTTGCTAAGGCTTGTAGCTAAACAAGTTTCCCAAGCAACCAACCTCTCACCAATCTCACAAGCAGTCAACTCTAAAGAGTTTTACATTGAGGGAATTTCCGGAAGGAAATGCTTTGCTTCATATGGGCTCATCAATGGCCATATGCAAGCATATGGCCATTGCATATGTGAGGCGGTGGATGACTTTCTTTATCTATTTAAGCGGTGCTTCGTTATATTTACTCATTTTTTTTTTTTTCTACACAAGTCTCGACCCTCCTAAACTCTCCCTAGACCATCCACAAGGAAACCCATACTTATCCTAAGCTAATCACTCCCCTCCTCTCTTAGAAGTAAGGTAGAAGTAGTAGAACCCTCTAGTCGGTATTGTTGTGGATGTGCATCTTCTTCTTGGCAAAGGAGGAGTTGTTTTAGAGGTTTATCTAGCTGGGTTAAGGTATGTTTCCTTCCTTTCCTATGAAATTGATCACATATAAGTACGTGGCCAAATCGTAGCTTAGTCAATATTTTTGCTCCCCTACGTGGCTGCTTACGTGGCCAACGTGTGTTGCCCATATGGCATGCGTGGGTGGCCACGTGGCTTTCCTTTTCTCATTTTTTTTTACTTTTGTTGACTTCTTTGACCTGTTTGGCCTCACACAACCTAGTATTTACCCCTTTTGGAGTGGAAAAACACCTTCTTACACTCCAAAATTATTTGGATCTAACACCCACTTTTATCTTCTTCTTCCTCTTGAAGATGTGAACAATCTCAAGAACACCCAACCAATTTTAAAAACCTAACTACACTCGATCAACTCCAAATTAGCTCAAATTTTGGATCTAAGTTCTCTTTGATGTGGAGAACAAAGCCCAATAGGTTTCAAGCCTCAATTTCACCTACTACTATAAGACCCGCTTTCAAGTTTCTAGAACTTGAAAACCCTTTAATGGTGGAAGGTTCAAAACAACTCCCATTGACTCGAAACTTTGTTTTTAGATTCTAAAAACACTAGGGAACAAGAATCTAGTGTCAACAAAAAAATAAATAAAATTGTTTTGGGTGGTTTGCGGGGAAATTTCTAGATTTTTTATAGTAAGAACCCAAGACTAGATTTGTTGAAACTAACCTAAAACTTAGCTTTGATACCAATTGATATAATTCTAAAAATGAAAAGACAAGAACAATACAAGAGAGTAAAGATAGATTGATTGACACAACTAAAGACCCAATTTGGAAACCAAAGTTCTATCAATAACTAAGACCTCCAAATTAAATACAACAACTTAGTGTCTTGTTTTCTTCGCTGCTTTTTTCTTACATTTTACATAATGTCCGCAGAAAAGCGGTTGCTAAGGCTTGTAGCTAAACAAGTTTCCCAAGCAACCAACCTCTCACCAATCTCACAAGCAATCAACTCTAAAGAGTTTTACATTGAGGGAATTTCCAGAAGGAAATGCTGCTTCATATGGGCTCGTAATGGCCATATGCGGTGCATATGCCATTGCATATGTGAGGCGGTGGATGACTTTCTTTATCTATTTAAGCGGTGCTTCGTTATATTTACTCATTTTTTTACCTACACAAGTCTCAGACCCTCCTAAACTCTCCCTAGACCATCCACAAGGAAACCCATACTTATCCTAAGCTAATCACTCCCCTCCTCTCTTAGAAGTAAGGTAGAAGTAGTAGAACCCTCTAGTCGGTATTGTTGTGGATGTGCATCTTCTTCTTGGCAAAGGAGGAGTTGTTTTAGAGGTTTATCTAGCTGGGTTAAGGTATGTTTCCTTCCTTTCCTATGAAATTGATCACATATAAGTACGTGGCCAAAATCAGTAGCTTAGTCAATATTTTTGCTCCCCTACGTGGCTGCTTACGTGGCCAACGTGTGTTGCCCATATGGCATGCGTGGGTGGCCACGTGGCTTTCCTTTTCTCTTTTTTTTTTTTACTTTTGTTGACTTCTTTGACCTGTTTGGCCTCACACAACCTAGTATTTACCCCTTTTGGAGTGGAAAAACACCTTCTTACACTCCAAAATTATTTGGATCTAACACCCACTTTTATCTTCTTCTTCCTCTTGAAGAAGTGAACAATCTCAAGAACACCCAACCAATTTTAAAAACCTAACTACACTCAGATCAACTCCAAATTAGCTCAAATTTTGGATCTAAGTTCTCTTTGATGTGGAGAACAAAGCCCAATAGGTTTCAAGCCTCAATTTCACCTACTACTATAAGACCCGCTTTCAAGTTTCTAGAACTTGAAAACCCTTTAATGGTGGAAGGTTCAAAACAACTCCCATTGACTCGAAACTTTGTTTTTAGATTCTAAAAACACTAGGGAACAAGAATCTAGTGTCAACAAAAAAATAAATAAAATTGTTTTGGGTGGTTTGCGGGGAAATTTCTAGATTTTTTATAGTAAGAACCCAAGACTAGATTTGTTGAAACTAACCTAAAACTTAGCTTTGATACCAATTGATATAATTCTAAAAATGAAAACAAGAACAATACAAGAGAGTAAAGATAGATTGATTGACACAACTAAAGACCCAATTTGGAAACCAAAGTTCTATCAATAACTAAGACCTCCAAATTAAATACAACAACTTAGTGTCTTGTTTTCTTCGCTTTTTTTTTCTTACATTTTACATAATGTCCGCAGAAAAGCGGTTGCTAAGGCTTGTAGCTAAACAAGTTTCCCAAGCAACCAACCTCTCACCAATCTCACAAGCAGTCAACTCTAAAGAGTTTTACATTGAGGGAATTTCCGAAGAAGAAATGCTTTGCTTCATATGGGCTCATCAATGGCCATATGCAGTGCATATGGCCATTGCATATGTGAGGCGGTGGATGACTTTCTTTATCTATTTAAGCGGTGCTTCGTTATATTTACTCATTTTTTTACCTACACAAGTCTCAGACCCTCCTAAACTCTCCCTAGACCATCCACAAGGAAACCCATACTTATCCTAAGCTAATCACTCCCCTCCTCTCTTTAAAGTAAGTAAGGTAGTAGTAGAACCCTCTAGTCGGTATTGTTGTGGATGTGCATCTTCTTCTTGGCAAAGGAGGAGTTGTTTTAGAGGTTTATCTAGCTGGGTTAAGGTATGTTTCCTTCCTTTCCTATGAAATTGATCACATATAAGTACGTGGCCAAAATCAGTAGCTTAGTCAATATTTTTGCTCCCCTACGTGGCTGCTTACGTGGCCAACGTGTGTTGCCCATATGGCATGCGTGGGTGGCCACGTGGCTTTCCTTTTCTCTTTTTTTTTTTACTTTTGTTGACTTCTTTGACCTGTTTGGCCTCACACAACCTAGTATTTACCCCTTTTGGAGTGGAAAAACACCTTCTTACACTCCAAAATTATTTGGATCTAACACCCACTTTTATCTTCTTCTTCCTCTTGAAGATGTGAACAATCTCAAGAACACCCAACCAATTTTTAAAACCTAACTACACTCAGATCAACTCCAAATTAGCTCAAATTTTGGATCTAAGTTCTCTTTGATGTGGAGAACAAAGCCCAATAGGTTTCAAGCCTCAATTTCACCTACTACTATAAGACCCGCTTTCAAGTTTCTAGAACTTGAAAACCCTTTAATGGTGGAAGGTTCAAAACAACTCCCATTGACTCGAAACTTTGTTTTTAGATTAAAAAACACTAGGGAACAAGAATCTAGTGTCAACAAAAAAATAAATAAAATTGTTTTGGGTGGTTTGCGGGGAAATTTCTAGATTTTTTATAGTAAGAACCCAAGACTAGATTTGTTGAAACTAACCTAAAACTTAGCTTTGATACCAATTGATATAATTCTAAAAATGAAAAGACAAGAACAATACAAGAGAGTAAAGATAGATTGATTGACACAACTAAAGACCCAATTTGGAAACCAAAGTTCTATCAATAACTAAGACCTCCAAATTAAATACAACAACTTAGTGTCTTGTTTTCTTCGCTGCTTTTTTTCTTACATTTTACATAATGTCCGCATGAAAAAGCGGTTGCTAAGGCTTGTAGCTAAACAAGTTTCCCAAGCAACCAACCTCTCACCAATCTCACAAGCAATCAACTCTAAAGAGTTTTACATTGAGGGAATTTCCAAAGGAAATGCTTGCTTCATATGGGCATGTAAATGGCCATATGCAGTGCATATGGCCATTGCATATGTGAGGCGGTGGATGACTTTCTTTATCTATTTAAGCGGTGCTTCGTTATATTTACTCATTTTTTTACCTACACAAGTCTCAGACCCTCCTAAACTCTCCCTAGACCATCCACAAGGAAACCCATACTTATCCTAAGCTAATCACTCCCCTCCTCTCTTAGAAGTAAGGTAGAAGTAGTAGAACCCTCTAGTCGGTATTGTTGTGGATGTGCATCTTCTTCTTGGCAAAGGAGGAGTTGTTTTAGAGGTTTATCTAGCTGGGTTAAGGTATGTTTCCTTCCTTTCCTATGAAATTGATCACATATAAGTACGTGGCCAAAATCGGTAGCTTAGTCAATATTTTTGCTCCCCTACGTGGCTGCTTACGTGGCCAACGTGTGTTGCCCATATGGCATGCGTGGGTGGCCACGTGGCTTTCCTTTTCTCTTTTTTTTTTTTTACTTTTGTTGACTTCTTTGACCTGTTTGGCCTCACACAACCTAGTATTTACCCCTTTTGGAGTGGAAAAACACCTTCTTACACTCCAAAATTATTTGGATCTAACACCCACTTTTATCTTCTTCTTCCTCTTGAAGATGTGAACAATCTCAAGAACACCCAACCAATTTTAAAAACCTAACTACACTCGGATCAACTCCAAATTAGCTCAAATTTTGGATCTAAGTTCTCTTTGATGTGGAGAACAAAGCCCAATAGGTTTCAAGCCTCAATTTCACCTACTACTATAAGACCCGCTTTCAAGTTTCTAGAACTTGAAAACCCTTTAATGGTGGAAGGTTCAAAACAACTCCCATTGACTCGAAACTTTGTTTTTAGATTCTAAAAACACTAGGGAACAAGAATCTAGTGTCAACAAAAAAATAAATAAAATTGTTTTGGGTGGTTTGCGGGGAAATTTCTAGATTTTTTATAGTAAGAACCCAAGACTAGATTTGTTGAAACTAACCTAAAACTTAGCTTTGATACCAATTGATATAATTCTAAAAATGAAAAGACAAGAACAATACAAGAGAGTAAAGATAGATTGATTGACACAACTAAAGACCCAATTTGGAAACCAAAGTTCTATCAATAACTAAGACCTCCAAATTAAATACAACAACTTAGTGTCTTGTTTTCTTCGCTTTTTTTTTTTTCTTACATTTTACATAATGTCCGCAGAAAAGCGGTTGCTAAGGCTTGTAGCTAAACAAGTTTCCCAAGCAACCAACCTCTCACCAATCTCACAAGCAGTCAACTCTAAAGAGTTTTACATTGAGGGAATTTCCAGGAAGGAAATGCTTTGCTTCATATGGGCTCGTAAATGGCCATATGCAATGCATATGGCCATTGCATATGAGGCGGTGGATGACTTTCTTTATCTATTTAAGCGGTGCTTCGTTATATTTACTCATTTTTTTACCTACACAAGTCTCGACCCTCTCCTAAACTCTCCCTAGACCATCCACAAGGAAACCCATACTTATCCTAAGCTAATCACTCCCCTCCTCTCTTAGAAGTAAGGTAGAAGTAGTAGAACCCTCTAGTCGGTATTGTTGTGGATGTGCATCTTCTTCTTGGCAAAGGAGGAGTTGTTTTAGAGGTTTATCTAGCTGGGTTAAGGTATGTTTCCTTCCTTTCCTATGAAATTGATCACATATAAGTACGTGGCCAAAATCGTAGCTTAGTCAATATTTTTGCTCCCCTACGTGGCTGCTTACGTGGCCAACGTGTGTTGCCCATATGGCATGCGTGGGTGGCCACGTGGCTTTCCTTTTCTCTTTTTTTTTTTACTTTTGTTGACTTCTTTGACCTGTTTGGCCTCACACAACCTAGTATTTACCCCTTTTGGAGTGGAAAAACACCTTTCTTACACTCCAAAATTATTTGGATCTAACACCCACTTTTATCTTCTTCTTCCTCTTGAAGATGTGAACAATCTCAAGAACACCCAACCAATTTTAAAAACCTAACTACACTCAGATCAACTCCAAATTAGCTCAAATTTTGGATCTAAGTTCTCTTTGATGTGGAGAACAAAGCCCAATAGGTTTCAAGCCTCAATTTCACCTCCTACTATAAGACCCGCTTTCAAGTTTCTAGAACTTGAAAACCCTTTAATGGTGGAAGGTTCAAAACAACTCCCATTGACTCGAAACTTTGTTTTTAGACTCTAAAAACACTAGGGAACAAGAATCTAGTGTCAACCAAAAAATAAACACAATTGTTTTGGGTGGTTTGCGGGGAAATTTCTAGATTTTTTATAGTAAGAACCCAAGACTAGATTTGTTGAAACTAACCTAAAACTTAGCTTTGATACCAATTGATATAATTCTAAAAATGAAAAGACAAGAACAATACAAGAGAGTAAAGATAGATTGATTGACACAACTAAAGACCCAATTTGGAAACCAAAGTTCTATCAATAACTAAGACCTCCAAATTAAATACAACAACTTAGTGTCTTGTTTTCTTCGCTGCTTTTTTTCTTACATTTTACATAATGTCCGCAGAAAAGCGGTTGCTAAGGCTTGTAGCTAAACAAGTTTCCCAAGCAACCAACCTCTCACCAATCTCACAAGCAGTCAACTCTAAAGAGTTTTACATTGAGGGAATTTCCAGAAGGAAATGCTGCTTCATATGGGCCTGTAAATGGCCATATGCAGTGCATATGGCCATTGCATATGTGAGGCGGTGGATGACTTTCTTTATCTATTTAAGCGGTGCTTCGTTATATTTACTCATTTTTTTACCTACACAAGTCTCAGACCCTCCTAAACTCTCCCTAGACCATCCACAAGGAAACCCATACTTATCCTAAGCTAATCACTCCCCTCCTCTCTTAGAAGTAAGGTAGAAGTAGTAGAACCCTCTAGTCGGTATTGTTGTGGATGTGCATCTTCTTCTTGGCAAAGGAGGAGTTGTTTTAGAGGTTTATCTAGCTGGGTTAAGGTATGTTTCCTTCCTTTCCTATGAAATTGATCACATATAAGTACGTGGCCAAAATCGGTAGCTTAGTCAATATTTTTGCTCCCCTACGTGGTGCTTACGTGGCCAACGTGTGTTGCCCATATGGCATGCGTGGGTGGCCACGTGGCTTTCCTTTTCTCATTTTTTTTTTTTTTTTGTTGACTTCTTTGACCTGTTTCGCCTCACACAACCTAGTATTTACCCCTTTTGGAGTGGAAAAACACCTTCTTACACTCCAAAATTATTTGGATCTAACACCCACTTTTATCTTCTTCTTCCTCTTGAAGATATGAACAATCTCAAGAACACCCAACCAATTTTAAAAACCTAACTACACTCTGATCAACTCCAAATTAGCTCAAATTTTGGATCTAAGTTCTCTTTGATGTGGAGAACAAAGCCCAATAGGTTTCAAGCCTCAATTTCACCTCTACTATAAGACCCACTTTCAAGTTTCTAGAACTTGAAAACCCTTTAATGGTGGAAGGTTCAAAACAACTCCCATTGACTCGAAACTTTGGATTTAGACTCTAAAAACACTAGGGAACAAGAATCTAGTGTCAACAACAAAATAAACACAATTGTTTTGGGTGGTTTGCGGGGAAATTTCTAGATTTTTTATAGTAAGAACCCAAGACTAGATTTGTTGAAACTAACCTAAAACTTAGCTTTGATACCAATTGATATAATTCTAAAAATGAAAAGACAAGAACAATACAAGAGAGTAAAGATAGATTGATTGACACAACTAAAGACCCAATTTGGAAACCAAAGTTCTATCAATAACTAAGACCTCCAAATTAAATACAACAACTTAGTGTCTTGTTTTCTTCGCTGCTTTTTTTTCTTACATTTTACATAATGTCCGCAGAAAAAGCGGTTGCTAAGCTAAGGCTAGCTAAACAAGTTTCCCAAGCAACCAACCTCTCACCAATCTCACAAGCAAATCAACTCTAAAGAGTTTTACATTGAGGGAATTTCCAAAGGAAATGCTTTGCTTCATATGGGCTGTAAATGGCCATATGCATGCATGCATATGGCCATTGCATATGTGAGGCGGTGGATGACTTTCTTTATCTATTTAAGCGGTGCTTCGTTATATTTACTCATTTTTTTACCTACACAAGTCTCGACCCTCCTAAACTCTCCCTAGACCATCCACAAGGAAACCCATACTTATCCTAAGCTAATCACTCCCCTCCTCTCTTAGAAGTAAGGTAGAAGTAGTAGAACCCTCTAGTCGGTATTGTTGTGGATGTGCATCTTCTTCTTGGCAAAGGAGGAGTTGTTTTAGAGGTTTATCTAGCTGGGTTAAGGTATGTTTCCTTCCTTTCCTATGAAATTGATCACATATAAGTACGTGGCCAAAATCAGTAGCTTCGTCAATATTTTTCCTCCCCTACGTGGCGCTTACGTGGCCAACGTGTGTTGCCCATATGGCATGCGTGGGTGGCCACGTGGCTTTCCTTTTCTCATTTTTTTTTTTTTTTTTACTTTTGTTGACTTCTTTGACCTGTTTGGCCTCACACAACCTAGTATTTACCCCTTTTGGAGTGGAAAAACACCTTCTTACACTCCAAAATTATTTGGATCTAACACCCACTTTTATCTTCTTCTTCCTCTTGAAGATATGAACAATCTCAAGAACACCCAACCAATTTTAAAAACCTAACTACACTCGAGATCAACTCCAAATTAGCTCAAATTTTGGATCTAAGTTCTCTTTGATGTGGAGAACAAAGCCCAATAGGTTTCAAGCCTCTATTTCACCCAACTATAAAACCCACTTTCAAGTTTCTAGAACTTGAAAACCCTTTAATGGTGGAAGGTTCAAAACAACTCCCATTGACTCGGAACTTTGGATTTAGACTCTAAAAACACTAGGGAACAAAGAATTAGTGTCAACAACAAAATAAACACAATTGTTTTGGGTGGTTTGCGGGGAAATTTCTAGATTTTTTATAGTAAGAACCCAAGACTAGATTTGTTGAAACTAACCTAAAACTTAGCTTTGATACCAATTGATATAATTCTAAAAATGAAAAGACAAGAACAATACAAGAGAGTAAAGATAGATTGATTGACACAACTAAAGACCCAATTTGGAAACCAAAGTTCTATCAATAACTAAGACCTCCAAATTAAATACAACAACTTAGTGTCTTGTTTTCTTCGCTGCTTTTTTCTTACATTTTACATAATGTCCGCAGAAAAGCGGTTGCTAAGGCTTGTAGCTAAACAAGTTTCCCAAGCAACCAACCTCTCACCAATCTCACAAGCAATCAACTCTAAAGAGTTTTACATTGAGGGAATTTCCAGAAGGAAATGCTGCTTCATATGGGCCTGTAATGGCCATATGCAGTGCATATGGCCATTGCATATGTGAGGCGGTGGATGACTTTCTTTATCTATTTAAGCGGTGCTTCGTTATATTTACTCATTTTTTTACCTACACAAGTCTCAGACCCTCCTAAACTCTCCCTAGACCATCCACAAGGAAACCCATACTTATCCTAAGCTAATCACTCCCCTCTCTCTTAGAAGTAAGGTAGAAGTAGTAGAACCCTCTAGTCGGTATTGTTGTGGATGTGCATCTTCTTCTTGGCAAAGGAGGAGTTGTTTTAGAGGTTTATCTAGCTGGGTTAAGGTATGTTTCCTTCCTTTCCTATGAAATTGATCACATATAAGTACGTGGCCAAAATCAGTAGCTTAGTCAATATTTTTGCTCCCCTACGTGGCTGCTTACGTGGCCAACGTGTGTTGCCCATATGGCATGCGTGGGTGGCCACGTGGCTTTCCTTTTCTCATTTTTTTTTTTTTTACTTTTGTTGACTTCTTTGACCTGTTTGGCCTCACACAACCTAGTATTTACCCCTTTTGGAGTGGAAAAACACCTTCTTACACTCCAAAATTATTTGGATCTAACACCCACTTTTATCTTCTTCTTCCTCTTGAAGATATGAACAATCTCAAGAACACCCAACCAATTTTAAAAACCTAACTACACTCGATCAACTCCAAATTAGCTCAAATTTTGGATCTAAGTTCTCTTTGATGTGGAGAACAAAGCCCAATAGGTTTCAAGCCTCAATTTCACCTCCTACTATAAGACCCGCTTTCAAGTTTCTAGAACTTGAAAACCCTTTAATGGTGGAAGGTTCAAAACAACTCCCATTGACTCGAAACTTTGGATTTAGACTCTAAAAACACTAGGGAACAAGAATCTAGTGTCAACAACAAAATAAACACAATTGTTTTGGGTGGTTTGCGGGGAAATTTCTAGATTTTTTGTAGTAAGAACCCAAGACTAGATTTGTTGAAACTAACCTAAAACTTAGCTTTGATACCAATTGATATAATTCTAAAAATGAAAAGACAAGAACAATACAAGAGAGAAAGATAGATTGATTGACACAACTAAAGACCCAATTTGGAAACCAAAGTTCTATCAATAACTAAGACCTCCAAATTAAATACAACAACTTAGTGTCTTGTTTTCTTCGCTGCTTTTTTTTCTTACATTTTACATAATGTCCGCAGAAAAGCGGTTGCTAAGGCTTGTAGCTAAACAAGTTTCCCAAGCAACCAACCTCTCACCAATCTCACAAGCAGTCAACTCTAAAGAGTTTTACATTGAGGGAATTTCCAGAAGGAAATGCTGCTTCATATGGGCCCGTAAATGGCCATATGCAGTGCATATGGCCATTGCATATGTGAGGCGGTGGATGACTTTCTTTATCTATTTAAGCGGTGCTTCGTTATATTTACTCATTTTTTTACCTACACAAGTCTCAGACCCTCCTAAACTCTCCCTAGACCATCCACAAGGAAACCCATACTTATCCTAAGCTAATCACTCCCCTCCTCTCTTAGAAGTAAGGTAGAAGTAGTAGTAACCCCTAGTCGGTATTGTTGTGGATGTGCATCTTCTTCTTGGCAAAGGAGGAGTTGTTTTAGAGGTTTATCTAGCTGGGTTAAGGTATGTTTCCTTCCTTTCCTATGAAATTGATCACATATAAGTACGTGGCCAAAATCGTAGCTTAGTCAATATTTTTGCTCCCCTACGTGGCTGCTTACGTGGCCAACGTGTGTTGCCCATATGGCATGCGTGGGTGGCCACGTGGCTTTCCTTTTCTTTTTTTTTTTTACTTTTGTTGACTTCTTTGACCTGTTTGGCCTCACACAACCTAGTATTTACCCCTTTTGGAGTGGAAAAACACCTTCTTACACTCCAAAATTATTTGGATCTAACACCCACTTTTATCTTCTTCTTCCTCTTGAAGATATGAAACAATCTCAAGAACACCCAACCAATTTTAAAAACCTAACTACACTCAGATCAACTCCAAATTAGCTCAAATTTTGGATCTAAGTTCTCTTTGATGTGGAGAACAAAGCCCAATAGGTTTCAAGCCTCAATTTCACCTCCTACTATAAGACCCGCTTTCAAGTTTCTAGAACTTGAAAACCCTTTAATGGTGGAAGGTTCAAAACAACTCCCATTGACTCGGAACTTTGGATTTAGACTCTAAAAACACTAGGGAACAAGAATCTAGTGTCAACAACAAAATAAACACAATTGTTTTGGGTGGTTTGCGGGGAAATTTCTAGATTTTTTATAGTAAGAACCCAAGACTAGATTTGTTGAAACTAACCTAAAACTTAGCTTTGATACCAATTGATATAATTCTAAAAATGAAAAGACAAGAACAATACAAGAGAGTAAAGATAGATTGATTGACACAACTAAAGACCCAATTTGGAAACCAAAGTTCTATCAATAACTAAGACCTCCAAATTAAATACAACAACTTAGTGTCTTGTTTTCTTCGCTGCTTTTTTCTTACATTTTACATAATGTCCGCAGAAAAGCGGTTGCTAAGGCTTGTAGCTAAACAAGTTTCCCAAGCAACCAACCTCTCACCAATCTCACAAGCAATCAACTCTAAAGAGTTTTACATTGAGGGAATTTCCGGAAAGAAATGCTTTGCTTCATATGGGCTCATGCCAATGGCCATATGCAATGCATATGGCCATTGCATATGTGAGGCGGTGGATGACTTTCTTTATCTATTTAAGCGGTGCTTCGTTATATTTACTCATTTTTTTACCTACACAAGTCTGAGACCCTCCTAAACTCTCCCTAGACCATCCACAAGGAAACCCATACTTATCCTAAGCTAATCACTCCCCTCCTCTCTTAGAAGTAAGGTAGAAGTAGTAGAACCCTCTAGTCGGTATTGTTGTGGATGTGCATCTTCTTCTTGGCAAAGGAGGAGTTGTTTTAGAGGTTTATCTAGCTGGGTTAAGGTATGTTTCCTTCCTTTCCTATGAAATTGATCACATATAAGTACGTGGCCAAAATCAGTAGCTTAGTCAATATTTTTGCTCCCCTACGTGGCCAACGTTGTTGCCCATATGGCATGCGTGGGTGGCCACGTGGCTTTCCTTTTCTCATTTTTTTTTTTTTACTTTTGTTGACTTCTTTGACCTGTTTGGCCTCACACAACCTAGTATTTACCCCTTTTGGAGTGGAAAAACACCTTCTTACACTCCAAAATTATTTGGATCTAACACCCACTTTTATCTTCTTCTTCCTCTTGAAGATATGAACAATCTCAAGAACACCCAACCAATTTTAAAAACCTAACTACACTCGAGATCAACTCCAAATTAGCTCAAATTTTGGATCTAAGTTCTCTTTGATGTGGAGAACAAAGCCCAATAGGTTTCAAGCCTCAATTTCACCTCCTACTATAAGACCCGCTTTCAAGTTTCTAGAACTTGAAAACCCTTTAATGGTGGAAGGTTCAAAACAACTCCCATTGACTCGAAACTTTGGATTTAGACTCTAAAAACACTAGGGAACAAGAATCTAGTGTCAACAACAAAATAAACAATTGTTTTGGGTGGTTTGCGGGGAAATTTCTAGATTTTTTGTAGTAAGAACCCAAGACTAGATTTGTTGAAACTAACCTAAAACTTAGCTTTGATACCAATTGATATAATTCTAAAAATGAAAAGACAAGAACAATACAAGAGAGTAAAGATAGATTGATTGACACAACTAAAGACCCAATTTGGAAACCAAAGTTCTATCAATAACTAAGACCTCCAAATTAAATACAACAACTTAGTGTCTTGTTTTCTTCGCTGCTTTTTTCTTACATTTTACATAATGTCCGCAGAAAAAGCGGTTGCTAAGGCTTGTAGCTAAACAAGTTTCCCAAGCAACCAACCTCTCACCAATCTCACAAGCAATCAACTCTCAAGAGTTTTACATTGAGGGAATTTCCATAAGGAAATGCTTTGCTTCATATGGGCTGTAAATGGCCATATGCATGCATGCATATGGCCATTGCATATGTGAGGCGGTGGATGACTTTCTTTATCTATTTAAGCGGTGCTTCGTTATATTTACTCATTTTTTTACCTACACAAGTCTCAGACCCTCCTAAACTCTCCCTAGACCATCCACAAGGAAACCCATACTTATCCTAAGCTAATCACTCCCCTCCTCTCTTAGAAGTAAGGTAGAAGTAGTAGAACCCTCTAGTCGGTATTGTTGTGGATGTGCATCTTCTTCTTGGCAAAGGAGGAGTTGTTTTAGAGGTTTATCTAGCTGGGTTAAGGTATGTTTCCTTCCTTTCCTATGAAATTGATCACATATAAGTACGTGGCCAAAATCGTAGCTTAGTCAATATTTTTGCTCCCCTACGTGGCTGCTTACGTGGCCAACGTGTGTTGCCCATATGGCATGCGTGGGTGGCCACGTGGCTTTCCTTTTCTCATTTTTTTTTTTTTTTTGTTGACTTCTTTGACCTGTTTGGCCTCACACAACCTAGTATTTACCCCTTTTGGAGTGGAAAAACACCTTCTTACACTCCAAAATTATTTGGATCTAACACCCACTTTTATCTTCTTCTTCCTCTTGAAGATATGAACAATCTCAAGAACACCCAACCAATTTTAAAAACCTAACTACACTCGAGATCAACTCCAAATTAGCTCAAATTTTGGATCTAAGTCCTCTTTGACGTGGAGAGCAAAGCCCAATAGGTTTCAAGCCTCTATTTCACCCAACTATAAAACCCACTTTCAAGTTTCTAGAACTTGAAAACCCTTTAATGGTGGAAGGTTCAAAACAACTCCCATTGACTCGAAACTTTGGATTTAGACTCTAAAAACACTAGGGAACAAGAATCTAGTGTCAACAACAAAATAAACACAATTGTTTTGGGTGGTTTGCGGGGAAATTTCTAGATTTTTTGTAGTAAGAACCCAAGACTAGATTTGTTGAAACTAACCTAAAACTTAGCTTTGATACCAATTGATATAATTCTAAAAATGAAAAGACAAGAACAATACAAGAGAGTAAAGATAGATTGATTGACACAACAAAGACCCAATTTGGAAACCAAAGTTCTATCAATAACTAAGACCTCCAAATTAAATACAACAACTTAGTGTCTTGTTTTCTTCGCTTTGCTTTTTTCTTACATTTTACATAATGTCCGCAGAAAAGCGGTTGCTAAGGCTTGTAGCTAAACAAGTTTCCCAAGCAACCAACCTCTCACCAATCTCACAAGCAATCAACTCTAAAGAGTTTTACATTGAGGGAATTTCCAAAGGAAATGCGCTTCATATGGGCTCGTAATGGCCATGGCCATATGCGGTGCATATATGGCCATTGCATATGTGAGGCGGTGGATGACTTTCTTTATCTATTTAAGCGGTGCTTCGTTATATTTACTCATTTTTTTACCTACACAAGTCTCAGACCCTCCTAAACTCTCCCTAGACCATCCACAAGGAAACCCATACTTATCCTAAGCTAATCACTCCCCTCCTCTCTTAGAAGTAAGGTAGAAGTAGTAGAACCCTCTAGTCGGTATTGTTGTGGATGTGCATCTTCTTCTTGGCAAAGGAGGAGTTGTTTAAGAGGTTTATCTAGCTGGGTTAAGGTATGTTTCCTTCCTTTCCTATGAAATTGATCACATATAAGTACGTGGCCAAAATCGTAGCTTAGTCAATATTTTTGCTCCCCTACGTGGTCGCTGCTTACGTGGCCAACGTGTGTTGCCCATATGGCATGCGTGGGTGGCCACGTGGCTTTCCTTTTCTCTTTTTTTTTTTTTTACTTTTGTTGACTTCTTTGACCTGTTTGGCCTCACACAACCTAGTATTTACCCCTTTTGGAGTGGAAAAACACCTTCTTACACTCCAAAATTATTTGGATCTAACACCCACTTTTATCTTCTTCTTCCTCTTGAAGATATGAACAATCTCAAGAACACCCAACCAATTTTAAAAACCTAACTACACTCGATCAACTCCAAATTAGCTCAAATTTTGGATCTAAGTTCTCTTTGATGTGGAGAACAAAGCCCAATAGGTTTCAAGCCTCAATTTCACCTCCTACTATAAGACCCGCTTTCAAGTTTCTAGAACTTGAAAACCCTTTAATGGTGGAAGGTTCAAAACAACTCCCATTGACTCGAAACTTTGGATTTAGACTCTAAAAACACTAGGGAACAAGAATCTAGTGTCAACAACAAAATAAACACAATTGTTTTGGGTGGTTTGCGGGGAAATTTCTAGATTTTTTGTAGTAAGAACCCAAGACTAGATTTGTTGAAACTAACCTAAAACTTAGCTTTGATACCAATTGATATAATTCTAAAAATGAAAAGACAAGAACAATACAAGAGAGTAAAGATAGATTGATTGACACAACTAAAGACCCAATTTGGAAACCAAAGTTCTATCAATAACTAAGACCTCCAAATTAAATACAACAACTTAGTGTCTTGTTTTCTTCGCTGCTTTTTTCTTACATTTTACATAATGTCCGCAGAAAAGCGGTTGCTAAGGCTTGTAGCTAAACAAGTTTCCCAAGCAACCAACCTCTCACCAATCTCACAAGCAGTCAACTCTAAAGAGTTTTACATTGAGGGAATTTCCAGAAGGAAATGCTGCTTCATATGGGCCTGTCAATGGCCATATGCAGTGCATATGGCCATTGCATATGTGAGGCGGTGGATGACTTTCTTTATCTATTTAAGCGGTGCTTCGTTATATTTACTCATTTTTTTTACCTACACAAGTCTCAGACCCTCCTAAACTCTCCCTAGACCATCCACAAGGAAACCCATACTTATCCTAAGCTAATCACTCCCCTCCTCTCCTAGAAGTAAGGTAGAAGTAGTAGAACCCTCTAGTCGGTATTGTTGTGGATGTGCATCTTCTTCTTGGCAAAGGAGGAGTTGTTTTAGAGGTTTATCTAGCTGGGTTAAGGTATGTTTCCTTCCTTTCCTATGAAATTGATCACATATAAGTACGTGGCCAAAATCGTAGCTTAGTCAATATTTTTGCTCCCCTACGTGGTGCTTACGTGGCCAACGTGTGTTGCCCCATATGGCATGCGTGGGTGGCCACGTGGCTTTCCTTTTCTCATTTTTTTTTTTTTTTTGTTGACTTCTTTGACCTGTTTGGCCTCACACAACCTAGTATTTACCCCTTTTGGAGTGGAAAAACACCTTCTTACACTCCAAAATTATTTGGATCTAACACCCACTTTTATCTTCTTCTTCCTCTTGAAGATATGAACAATCTCAAGAACACCCAACCAATTTTAAAAACCTAACTACACTCGATCAACTCCAAATTAGCTCAAATTTTGGATCTAAGTTCTCTTTGATGTGGAGAACAAAGCCCAATAGGTTTCAAGCCTCAATTTCACCTCCTACTATAAGACCCGCTTTCAAGTTTCTAGAACTTGAAAACCCTTTAATGGTGGAAGGTTCAAAACAACTCCCATTGACTCGAAACTTTGGATTTAGACTCTAAAAACACTAGGGAACAAGAATCTAGTGTCAACAACAAAATAAACACAATTGTTTTGGGTGGTTTGCGGGGAAATTTCTAGATTTTTTGTAGTAAGAACCCAAGACTAGATTTGTTGAAACTAACCTAAAACTTAGCTTTGATACCAATTGATATAATTCTAAAAATGAAAAGACAAGAACAATACAAGAGAGTAAAGATAGATTGATTGACACAACTAAAGACCCAATTTGGAAACCAAAGTTCTATCAATAACTAAGACCTCCAAATTAAATACAACAACTTAGTGTCTTGTTTTCTTCGCTGCTTTTTTCTTACATTTTACATAATGTCCGCAGAAAAGCGGTTGCTAAGGCTTGTAGCTAAACAAGTTTCCCAAGCAACCAACCTCTCACCAATCTCACAAGCAAATCAACTCTAAAGAGTTTTACATTGAGGGAATTTCCAGAAGGAAATGCTGCTTCATATGGGCCTATAAATGGCCATATGCACTGCATATATGCCATTGCATATGTGAGGCGGTGGATGACTTTCTTTATCTATTTAAGCGGTGCTTCGTTATATTTACTCATTTTTTTACCTACACAAGTCTCAGACCCTCCTAAACTCTCCCTAGACCATCCACAAGGAAACCCATACTTATCCTAAGCTAATCACTCCCCTCCTCTCTTAGAAGTAAGGTAGAAGTAGTAGAACCCTCTAGTCGGTATTGTTGTGGATGTGCATCTTCTTCTTGGCAAAGGAGGAGTTGTTTAAGAGGTTTATCTAGCTGGGTTAAGGTATGTTTCCTTCCTTTCCTATGAAATTGATCACATATAAGTACGTGGCCAAAATCAGTAGCTTAGTCAATATTTTTGCTCCCCTACGTGGTTGCTTACGTGGCCAACGTGTGTTGCCCATATGGCATGCGTGGGTGGCCACGTGGCTTTCCTTTTCTCTTTTTTTTTACTTTTGTTGACTTCTTTGACTTGTTTGGCCTCACACAACCTAGTATTTACCCCTTTTGGAGTGGAAAAACACCTTCTTACACTCCAAAATTATTTGGATCTAACACCCACATTTATCTTCTTCCTCTTGAAGATATGAACAATCTCAAGAACACCCAACCAATTTTAAAAACCTAACTACACTCAGATCAACTCCAAATTAGCTCAAATTTTGGATCTAAGTTCTCTTTGATGTGGAGAACAAAGCCCAATAGGTTTCAAGCCTCAATTTCACCTCCTACTATAAGACCCACTTTCAAGTTTCTAGAACTTGAAAACCCTTTAATGGTGGAAGGTTCAAAACAACTCCCATTGACTCGAAACTTTGGATTTAGACTCTAAAAACACTAGGGAACAAGAATCTAGTGTCAACAACAAAATAAACACAATTGTTTTGGGTGGTTTGCGGGGAAATTTCTAGATTTTTTGTAGTAAGAACCCAAGACTAGATTTGTTGAAACTAACCTAAAACTTAGCTTTGATACCAATTGATATAATTCTAAAAATGAAAAGACAAGAACAATACAAGAGAGTAAAGATAGATTGATTGACACAACTAAAGACCCAATTTGGAAACCAAAGTTCTATCAATAACTAAGACCTCCAAATTAAATACAACAACTTAGTGTCTTGTTTTCTTCGCTTTTTTTTTTTACATTTTACATAATGTCCGCAGAAAGCGGTTGCTAAGGCTTGTAGCTAAACAAGTTTCCCAAGCAACCAACCTCTCACCAATCTCACAAGCAATCAACTCTCAAAGAGTTTTACATTGAGGGAATTTCCAGAAGGAAATGCTTTGCTTCATATGGGCTCGTATATGGCCATATGCAATGCATATGGCCATTGCATATGTGAGGCGGTGGATGACTTTCTTTATCTATTTAAGCGGTGCTTCGTTATATTTACTCATTTTTTTACCTACACAAGTCTCGACCCTCCTAAACTCTCCCTAGACCATCCACAAGGAAACCCATACTTATCCTAAGCTAATCACTCCCCTCCTCTCTTAGAAGTAAGGTAGAAGTAGTAGAACCCTCTAGTCGGTATTGTTGTGGATGTGCATCTTCTTCTTGGCAAAAAGGAGGAGTTGTTTTAAGAGGTTTATCTAGCTGGGTTAAGGTATGTTTCCTTCCTTTCCTATGAAATTGATCACATATAAGTACGTGGCCAAAATCAGTAGCTTAGTCAATATTTTTGCTCCCCTACGTGGCTGCTTACGTGGCCAACGTGTGTTGCCCATATGGCATGCGTGGGTGGCCACGTGGCTTTCCTTTTCTCATTTTTTTTTTTTTTTTTACTTTTGTTGACTTCTTTGACCTGTTTGGCCTCACACAACCTAGTATTTACCCCTTTTGGAGTGGAAAAACACCTTCTTACACTCCAAAATTATTTGGATCTAACACCCACTTTTATCTTCTTCTTCCTCTTGAAGATATGAACAATCTCAAGAACACCCAACCAATTTTAAAAACCTAACTACACTCGATCAACTCCAAATTAGCTCAAATTTTGGATCTAAGTTCTCTTTGATGTGGAGAACAAAGCCCAATAGGTTTCAAGCCTCAATTTCACCTCCTACTATAAGACCCGCTTTCAAGTTTCTAGAACTTGAAAACCCTTTAATGGTGGAAGGTTCAAAACAACTCCCATTGACTCGAAACTTTGGATTTAGACTCTAAAAACACTAGGGAACAAGAATCTAGTGTCAACAACAAAATAAACACAATTGTTTTGGGTGGTTTGCGGGGAAATTTCTAGATTTTTTGTAGTAAGAACCCAAGACTAGATTTGTTGAAACTAACCTAAAACTTAGCTTTGATACCAATTGATATAATTCTAAAAATGAAAAGACAAGAACAATACAAGAGAGTAAAGATAGATTGATTGACACAACTAAAGACCCAATTTGGAAACCAAAGTTCTATCAATAACTAAGACCTCCAAATTAAATACAACAACTTAGTGTCTTGTTTTCTTCGCTTGCTTTTTTCTTACATTTTACATAATGTCCGCAGAAAAGCGGTTGCTAAGGCTTGTAGCTAAACAAGTTTCCCAAGCAACCAACCTCTCACCAATCTCACAAGCAATCAACTTAAAAGAGTTTTACATTGAGGGAATTTCCAAAGGAAATGCGCTTCATATGGGCCTGTAAATGGCCATATGCAGTGCATATGGCCATTGCATATGTGAGGCGGTGGATGACTTTCTTTATCTATTTAAGCGGTGCTTCGTTATATTTACTCATTTTTTTACCTACACAAGTCTCAGACCCTCCTAAACTCTCCCTAGACCATCCACAAGGAAACCCATACTTATCCTAAGCTAATCACTCCCCTCATCTCTTAGAAGTAAGGTAGAAGTAGTAGAACCCTCTAGTCGGTATTGTTGTGGATGTGCATCTTCTTCTTGGCAAAGGAGGAGTTGTTTAAGAGGTTTATCTAGCTGGGTTAAGGTATGTTTCCTTCCTTTCCTATGAAATTGATCACATATAAGTACGTGGCCAAAATCGTAGCTTGGTCAATATTTTTGCTCCCCTACGTGGTGCTTACGTGGCCAACGTGTGTTGCCCATATGGCATGCGTGGGTGGCCACGTGGCTTTCCTTTTCTCTTTTTTTTTTTTTACTTTTTTACTTTGACTTCTTTGACCTTGTTTGGCCTCACACAACCTAGTATTTACCCCTTTTGGAGTGGAAAAACACCTTCTTACACTCCAAAATTATTTGGATCTAACACCCACTTTTATCTTCTTCTTCCTCTTGAAGATATGAACAATCTCAAGAACACCCAACCAATTTTAAAAACCTAACTACACTCGATCAACTCCAAATTAGCTCAAATTTTGGATCTAAGTTCTCTTTGATGTGGAGAACAAAGCCCAATAGGTTTCAAGCCTCAATTTCACCTCCTACTATAAGACCCGCTTTCAAGTTTCTAGAACTTGAAAACCCTTTAATGGTGGAAGGTTCAAAACAACTCCCATTGACTCGAACTTTGGATTTAGACTCTAAAAACACTAGGGAACAAGAATCTAGTGTCAACAACAAAATAAACACAATTGTTTTGGGTGGTTTGCGGGGAAATTTCTAGATTTTTTGTAGTAAGAACCCAAGACTAGATTTGTTGAAACTAACCTAAAACTTAGCTTTGATACCAATTGATATAATTCTAAAAATGAAAAGACAAGAACAATACAAGAGAGTAAAGATAGATTGATTGACACAACTAAAGACCCAATTTGGAAACCAAAGTTCTATCAATAACTAAGACCTCCAAATTAAATACAACAACTTAGTGTCTTGTTTTCTTCGCTGCTTTTTTTTACATTTTACATAATGTCCGCAGAAAGCGGTTGCTAAGGCTTGTAGCTAAACAAGTTTCCCAAGCAACCAACCTCTCACCAATCTCACAAGCAATCAACTCTCAAAGAGTTTTACATTGAGGGAATTTCCAAAGGAAATGCTTTTTCATATGGGCTCGTAAATGGCCATATGCAGTGCATATGGCCATTGCATATGTGAGGCGGTGGATGACTTTCTTTATCTATTTAAGCGGTGCTTCGTTATATTTACTCATTTTTTTACCTACACAAGTCTCAGACCCTCCTAAACTCTCCCTAGACCATCCACAAGGAAACCCATACTTATCCTAAGCTAATCACTCCCCTCCTCTCTTAGAAGTAAGGTAGAAGTAGTAGAACCCTCTAGTCGGTATTGTTGTGGATGTGCATCTTCTTCTTGGCAAAGGAGGAGTTGTTTTAAGAGGTTTATCTAGCTGGGTTAAGGTATGTTTCCTTCCTTTCCTATGAAATTGATCACATATAAGTACGTGGCCAAAATCTGTAGCTTAGTCAATATTTTTGCTCCCCTACGTGGTTGCTTACGTGGCCAACGTGTGTTGCCCATATGGCATGCGTGGGTGGCCACGTGGCTTTCCTTTTCTCATTTTTTTTACTTTTTTTGTTGACTTCTTTGACCTGTTTTGCCTCACACAACCTAGTATTTACCCCTTTTGGAGTGGAAAAACACCTTCTTACACTCCAAAATTATTTGGATCTAACACCCACTTTTATCTTCTTCTTCCTCTTGAAGATATGAACAATCTCAAGAACACCCAACCAATTTTAAAAACCTAACTACACTCGATCAACTCCAAATTAGCTCAAATTTTGGATCTAAGTTCTCTTTGATGTGGAGAACAAAGCCCAATAGGTTTCAAGCCTCAATTTCACCTCCTACTATAAGACCCGCTTTCAAGTTTCTAGAACTTGAAAACCCTTTAATGGTGGAAGGTTCAAAACAACTCCCATTGACTCGAAACTTTGGATTTAGACTCTAAAAACACTAGGGAACAAGAATCTAGTGTCAACAACAAAATAAACACAATTGTTTTGGGTGGTTTGCGGGGAAATTTCTAGATTTTTTGTAGTAAGAACCCAAGACTAGATTTGTTGAAACTAACCTAAAACTTAGCTTTGATACCAATTGATATAATTCTAAAAATGAAAAGACAAGAACAATACAAGAGAGTAAAGATAGATTGATTGACACAACTAAAGACCCAATTTGGAAACCAAAGTTCTATCAATAACTAAGACCTCCAAATTAAATACAACAACTTAGTGTCTTGTTTTCTTCGCTTGCTTTTTTCTTACATTTTACATAATGTCCGCAGAAAAGCGGTTGCTAAGGCTTGTAGCTAAACAAGTTTCCCAAGCAACCAACCTCTCACCAATCTCACAAGCAATCAACTCTAAAGAGTTTTACATTGAGGGAATTTCCAAGGAAATGCTGCTTCATATGGGCGCTGTAAATGGCCATATGCACTGCATATGGCCATTGCATATGTGAGGCGGTGGATGACTTTCTTTATCTATTTAAGCGGTGCTTCGTTATATTTACTCATTTTTTTACCTACACAAGTCTCAGACCCTCCTAAACTCTCCCTAGACCATCCACAAGGAAACCCATACTTATCCTAAGCTAATCACTCCCCTCCTCTCTTAGAAGTAAGGTAGAAGTAGTAGAACCCTCTAGTCGGTATTGTTGTGGATGTGCATCTTCTTCTTGGCAAAGGAGGAGTTGTTTTAGAGGTTTATCTCTGGGTTAAGGTATGTTTCCTTCCTTTCCTATGAAATTGATCACATATAAGTACGTGGCCAAAATCAGTAGCTTAGTCAATATTTTTGCTCCCCTACGTGGTTGCTTACGTGGCCAACGTGTGTTGCCCATATGGCATGCGTGGGTGGCCACGTGGCTTTCCTTTTCTCATTTTTTTTTTTTTTTGTTGACTTCTTTGACTTGTTTGGCCTCACACAACCTAGTATTTACCCCTTTTGGAGTGGAAAAACACCTTCTTACACTCCAAAATTATTTGGATCTAACACCCACTTTTATCTTCTTCTTCCTCTTGAAGATATGAACAATCTCAAGAACACCCAACCAATTTTAAAAACCTAACTACACTCGATCAACTCCAAATTAGCTCAAATTTTGGATCTAAGTTCTCTTTGATGTGGAGAACAAAGCCCAATAGGTTTCAAGCCTCAATTTCACCTCCTACTATAAGACCCGCTTTCAAGTTTCTAGAACTTGAAAACCCTTTAATGGTGGAAGGTTCAAAACAACTCCCATTGACTCAAAACTTTGGATTTAGACTCTAAAAACACTAGGGAACAAGAATCTAGTGTCAACAACAAAATAAACACAATTGTTTTGGGTGGTTTGCGGGGAAATTTCTAGATTTTTTGTAGTAAGAACCCAAGACTAGATTTGTTGAAACTAACCTAAAACTTAGCTTTGATACCAATTGATATAATTCTAAAAATGAAAAGACAAGAACAATACAAGAGAGTAAAGATAGATTGATTGACACAACTAAAGACCCAATTTGGAAACCAAAGTTCTATCAATAACTAAGACCTCCAAATTAAATACAACAACTTAGTGTCTTGTTTTCTTCGCTGCTTTTTTTCTTACATTTTACATAATGTCCGCAGAAAGCGGTTGCTAAGGCTTGTAGCTAAACAAGTTTCCCAAGCAACCAACCTCTCACCAATCTCACAAGCAATCAACTCTCAAAGAGTTTTACATTGAGGGAATTTCCATAAGGAAATGCTTTGCTTCATATGGGCTCAGTAAATGGCCATATGCAATGCATATATGGCCATTGCATATGTGAGGCGGTGGATGACTTTCTTTATCTATTTAAGCGGTGCTTCGTTATATTTACTCATTTTTTTACCTACACAAGTCTCAGACCCTCCTAAACTCTCCCTAGACCATCCACAAGGAAACCCATACTTATCCTAAGCTAATCACTCCCCTCCTCTCTTAGAAGTAAGGTAGAAGTAGTAGAACCCTCTAGTCGGTATTGTTGTGGATGTGCATCTTCTTCTTGGCAAAGGAGGAGTTGTTTTAGAGGTTTATCTAGCTGGGTTAAGGTATGTTTCCTTCCTTTCCTATGAAATTGATCACATATAAGTACGTGGCCAAAATCAGTAGCTTAGTCAATATTTTTGCTCCCCTACGTGGTTGCTTACGTGGCCAACGTGTGTTGCCCATATGGCATGCGTGGGTGGCCACGTGGCTTTCCTTTTCTCTTTTTTTTTACTTTTGTTGACTTCTTTGACCTGTTTGGCCTCACACAACCTAGTATTTACCCCTTTTGGAGTGGAAAAACACCTTCTTACACTCCAAAATTATTTGGATCTAACACCCACTTTTATCTTCTTCTTCCTCTTGAAGATATGAACAATCTCAAGAACACCCAACCAATTTTAAAAACCTAACTACACTCGATCAACTCCAAATTAGCTCAAATTTTGGATCTAAGTTCTCTTTGATGTGGAGAACAAAGCCCAATAGGTTTCAAGCCTCAATTTCACCTCCTACTATAAGACCCGCTTTCAAGTTTCTAGAACTTGAAAACCCTTTAATGGTGGAAGGTTCAAAACAACTCCCATTGACTCAAAACTTTGGATTTAGACTCTAAAAACACTAGGGAACAAGAATCTAGTGTCAACAACAAAATAAACACAATTGTTTTGGGTGGTTTGCGGGGAAATTTCTAGATTTTTTGTAGTAAGAACCCAAGACTAGATTGTTGAAACTAACCTAAAACTTAGCTTTGATACCAATTGATATAATTCTAAAAATGAAAAGACAAGAACAATACAAGAGAGTAAAGATAGATTGATTGACACAACTAAAGACCCAATTTGGAAACCAAAGTTCTATCAATAACTAAGACCTCCAAATTAAATACAACAACTTAGTGTCTTGTTTTCTTCGCTGCTTTTTTTTTCTTACATTTTACATAATGTCCGCAGAAAAGCGGTTGCTAAGGCTTGTAGCTAAACAAGTTTCCCAAGCAACCAACCTCTCACCAATCTCACAAGCAGTCAACTCTCAAGAGTTTTACATTGAGGGAATTTCCAAGGAAATGCTTTGCTTCATATGGGCTTGTAAATGGCCATATGCACTGCATATGGCCATTGCATATGTGAGGCGGTGGATGACTTTCTTTATCTATTTAAGCGGTGCTTCGTTATATTTACTCATTTTTTTACCTACACAAGTCTCAGACCCTCCTAAACTCTCCCTAGACCATCCACAAGGAAACCCATACTTATCCTAAGCTAATCACTCCCCTCTCTCTAGAAGTAAGGTAGAAGTAGTAGAACCCTCTAGTCGGTATTGTTGTGGATGTGCATCTTCTTCTTGGCAAAGGAGGAGTTGTTTTAGAGGTTTATCTAGCTGGGTTAAGGTATGTTTCCTTCCTTTCCTATGAAATTGATCACATATAAGTACGTGGCCAAAATCAGTAGCTTAGTCAATATTTTTGCTCCCCTACGTGGTTGCTTACGTGGCCAACGTGTGTTGCCCATATGGCATGCGTGGGTGGCCACGTGGCTTTCCTTTTCTCATTTTTTTTTACTTTTGTTGACTTCTTTGACCTTGTTTGGCCTCACACAACCTAGTATTTACCCCTTTTGGAGTGGAAAAACACCTTCTTACACTCCAAAATTATTTGGATCTAACACCCACTTTTATCTTCTTCTTCCTCTTGAAGATATGAACAATCTCAAGAACACCCAACCAACCAATTTTTTAAAACCTAACTACACTCAGATCAACTCCAAATTAGCTCAAATTTTGGATCTAAGTTCTCTTTGATGTGGAGAACAAAGCCCAATAGGTTTCAAGCCTCAATTTCACCTCCTACTATAAGACCCGCTTTCAAGTTTCTAGAACTTGAAAACCCTTTAATGGTGGAAGGTTCAAAACAACTCCCATTGACTCAAAACTTTGGATTTAGACTCTAAAAACACTAGGGAACAAGAATCTAGTGTCAACAACAAAATAAACACAATTGTTTTGGGTGGTTTGCGGGGAAATTTCTAGATTTTTTGTAGTAAGAACCCAAGACTAGATTTGTTGAAACTAACCTAAAACTTAGCTTTGATACCAATTGATATAATTCTAAAAATGAAAAGACAAGAACAATACAAGAGAGTAAAGATAGATTGATTGACACAACTAAAGACCCAATTTGGAAACCAAAGTTCTATCAATAACTAAGACCTCCAAATTAAATACAACAACTTAGTGTCTTGTTTTCTTCGCTGCTTTTTTCTTACATTTTACATAATGTCCGCAGAAAAGCGGTTGCTAAGGCTTGTAGCTAAACAAGTTTCCCAAGCAACCAACCTCTCACCAATCTCACAAGCAATCAACTCTCAAAGAGTTTTACATTGAGGGAATTTCCAAAGGAAATGCGCTTCATATGGGCTCATAAATGGCCATATGCAGTGCATATGGCCATTGCATATGTGAGGCGGTGGATGACTTTCTTTATCTATTTAAGCGGTGCTTCGTTATATTTACTCATTTTTTTACCTACACAAGTCTCAGACCCTCCTAAACTCTCCCTAGACCATCCACAAGGAAACCCATACTTATCCTAAGCTAATCACTCCCCTCCTCTCTTAGAAGTAAGGTAGAAGTAGTAGAACCCTCTAGTCGGTATTGTTGTGGATGTGCATCTTCTTCTTGGCAAAGGAGGAGTTTTTTAAGAGGTTTATCTAGCTGGGTTAAGGTATGTTTTTCTTCCTTTCCTATGAAATTGATCACATATAAGTACGTGGCCAAAATCAGTAGCTTAGTCAATATTTTTGCTCCCCTACGTGGCTGCTTACGTGGCCAACGTGTGTTGCCCATATGGCATGCGTGGGTGGCCACGTGGCTTTCCTTTTCTCATTTTTTTTTTTTACTTTTGTTGACTTCTTTGACCTTGTTTGGCCTCACACAACCTAGTATTTACCCCTTTTGGAGTGGAAAAACACCTTCTTACACTCCAAAATTATTTGGATCTAACACCCACTTTTATCTTCTTCTTCCTCTTGAAGATATGAACAATCTCAAGAACACCCAACCAATTTTAAAAACCTAACTACACTCGATCAACTCCAAATTAGCTCAAATTTTGGATCTAAGTTCTCTTTGATGTGGAGAACAAAGCCCAATAGGTTTCAAGCCTCAATTTCACCTCCTACTATAAGACCCGCTTTCAAGTTTCTAGAACTTGAAAACCCTTTAATGGTGGAAGGTTCAAAACAACTCCCATTGACTCGGAACTTTGGATTTAGACTCTAAAAACACTAGGGAACAAGAATCTAGTGTCAACAACAAAATAAACACAATTGTTTTGGGTGGTTTGCGGGGAAATTTCTAGATTTTTTGTAGTAAGAACCCAAGACTAGATTTGTTGAAAGTAACCTAAAACTTAGCTTTGATACCAATTGATATAATTCTAAAAATGAAAAGAAAAGAACAATACAAGAGAGTAAAGATAGATTGATTGACACAACTAAAGACCCAATTTGGAAACCAAAGTTCTATCAATAACTAAGACCTCCAAATTAAATACAACAACTTAGTGTCTTGTTTTCTTCGCTGTTTTTTTCTTACATTTTACATAATGTCCGCAGGAAAGCGGTTGCTAAGGCTTGTAGCTAAACAAGTTTCCCAAGCAACCAACCTCTCACCAATCTCACAAGCAGTCAACTCTCAAGAGTTTTACATTGAGGGAATTTCCAAAAGGAAATGCTGCTTCATATGGGCCTGTATATGTGAGGCGGTGGATGACTTTCTTTATCTATTTAAGCGGTACTTAGTTATATTTACTCATTTTTTTACCTACACAAGTCTCAGACCCTCCTAAACTCTCCCTAGACCATCCACAAGGAAACCCATACTTATCCTAAGCTAATCACTCCCCTCCTCTCTTAGAAGTAAGGTAGAAGTAGTAGAACCCTCTAGTCGGTATTGTTGTGGATGTGCATCTTCTTCTTGGCAAAGGAGGAGTTGTTTAAGAGGTTTATCTAGCTGGGTTAAGGTATGTTTCCTTCCTTTCCTATGAAATTGATCACATATAAGTACGTGGCCAAAATCGTAGCTTAGTCAATATTTTTGCTCCCCTACGTGGTCGCTTACGTGGCCAACGTGTGTTGCCCATATGGCATGCGTGGGTGGCCACGTGGCTTTCCTTTTCTCATTTTTTTTTACTTTTGTTGACTTCTTTGACCTGTTTGGCCTCACACAACCTAGTATTTACCCCTTTTGGAGTGGAAAAACACCTTCTTACACTCCAAAATTATTTGGATCTAACACCCACTTTTATCTTCTTCTTCCTCTTGAAGATATGAACAATCTCAAGAACACCCAACCAATTTTAAAAACCTAACTACACTCAGATCAACTCCAAATTAGCTCAAATTTTGGATCTAAGTTCTCTTTGATGTGGAGAACAAAGCCCAATAGGTTTCAAGCCTCAATTTCACCTCCTACTATAAGACCCGCTTTCAAGTTTCTAGAACTTGAAAACCCTTTAATGGTGGAAGGTTCAAAACAACTCCCATTGACTCAAAACTTTGGATTTAGACTCTAAAAACACTAGGGAACAAGAATCTAGTGTCAACAACAAAATAAACACAATTGTTTTGGGTGGTTTGCGGGGAAATTTCTAGATTTTTTGTAGTAAGAACCCAAGACTAGATTTGTTGAAACTAACCTAAAACTTAGCTTTGATACCAATTGATATAATTCTAAAAATGAAAAGACAAGAACAATACAAGAGAGTAAAGATAGATTGATTGACACAACTAAAGACCCAATTTGGAAACCAAAGTTCTATCAATAACTAAGACCTCCAAATTAAATACAACAACTTAGTGTCTTGTTTTCTTCGCTGCTTTTTTTCTTACATTTTACATAATGTCCGCAGAAAGCGGTTGCTAAGGCTTGTAGCTAAACAAGTTTCCCAAGCAACCAACCTCTCACCAATCTCACAAGCAGTCAACTCTCAAGAGTTTTACATTGAGGGAATTTCCAGAAGGAAATGCTGCTTCATATGGGCCTGTATATGGCCATATGCACTGCATATGGCCATTGCATATGTGTGGCGGTGGATGACTTTCTTTATCTATTTAAGCGGTGCTTCGTTATATTTACTCATTTTTTTACCTACACAAGTCTCAGACCCTCCTAAACTCTCCCTAGACCATCCACAAGGAAACCCATACTTATCCTAAGCTAATCACTCCCCTCCTCTCTTAGAAGTAAGGTAGAAGTAGTAGAACCCTCTAGTCGGTATTGTTGTGGATGTGCATCTTCTTCTTGGCAAAGGAGGAGTTGTTTAAGAGGTTTATCTAGCTGGGTTAAGGTATGTTTCCTTCCTTTCCTATGAAATTGATCACATATAAGTACGTGACCAAAATCAGTAGCTTGGTCAATATTTTTGCTCCCCTACGTGGCTGCTTACGTGGCCAACGTGTGTTGCCCATATGGCATGCGTGGGTGGCCACGTGGCTTTCCTTTTCTCATTTTTTTTTTTACTTTTGTTGACTTCTTTGACTTGTTTGGCCTCACACAACCTAGTATTTACCCCTTTTGGAGTGGAAAAACACCTTCTTACACTCCAAAATTATTTGGATCTAACACCCACTTTTATCTTCTTCTTCCTCTTGAAGATATGAACAATCTCAAGAACACCCAACCAATTTTAAAAACCTAACTACTACACTCGATCATCAACTCCAAATTAGCTCAAATTTTGGATCTAAGTTCTCTTTGATGTGGAGAACAAAGCCCAATAGGTTTCAAGCCTCAATTTCACCTCCTACTATAAGACCCACTTTCAAGTTTCTAGAACTTGAAAACCCTTTAATGGTGGAAGGTTCAAAACAACTCCCATTGACTCAAAACTTTGGATTTAGACTCTAAAAACACTAGGGAACAAGAATCTAGTGTCAACAACAAAATAAACACAATTGTTTTGGGTGGTTTGCGGGGAAATTTCTAGATTTTTTGTAGTAAGAACCCAAGACTAGATTTGTTGAAACTAACCTAAAACTTAGCTTTGATACCAATTGATATAATTCTAAAAATGAAAAGACAAGAACAATACAAGAGAGTAAAGATAGATTGATTGACACAACTAAAGACCCAATTTGGAAACCAAAGTTCTATCAATAACTAAGACCTCCAAATTAAATACAACAACTTAGTGTCTTGTTTTCTTCGCTGTTTTTTTCTTACATTTTACATAATGTCCGCAGGAAAGCGGTTGCTAAGGCTTGTAGCTAAACAAGTTTCCCAAGCAACCAACCTCTCACCAATCTCACAAGCAGTCAACTCTCAAGAGTTTTACATTGAGGGAATTTCCAAAGGAAATGCTTTGCTTCATATGGGCCTGTATATGGCCATATGCACTGCATATGGCCATTGCATATGTGAGGCGGTGGATGACTTTCTTTATCTATTTAAGCGGTGCTTCGTTATATTTACTCATTTTTTTACCTACACAAGTCTCAGACCCTCCTAAACTCTCCCTAGACCATCCACAAGGAAACCCATACTTATCCTAAGCTAATCACTCCCCTCCTCTCTTAGAAGTAAGGTAGAAGTAGTAGAACCCTCTAGTCGGTATTGTTGTGGATGTGCATCTTCTTCTTGGCAAAGGAGGAGTTGTTTTAGAGGTTTATCTAGATGGGTTAAGGTATGTTTCCTTCCTTTCCTATAAAATTGATCACATATAAGTACGTGGCCAAAATCGTAGCTTAGTCAATATTTTTGCTCCCCTACGTGGTGCTTACGTGGCCAACGTGTGTTGCCCATATGGCATGCGTGGGTGGCCACGTGGCTTTCCTTTTCTCATTTTTTTTTTTATTTTGTTGACAACTTTGACTTGTTTGGCCTCACACAACCTAGTATTTACCCCTTTTGGAGTGGAAAAACACCTTCTTACACTCCAAAATTATTTGGATCTAACACCCACTTTTATCTTCTTCTTCCTCTTGAAGATATGAACAATCTCAAGAACACCCAACCAATTTTAAAAACCTAACTACACTCGATCAACTCCAAATTAGCTCAAATTTTGGATCTAAGTTCTCTTTGATGTGGAGAACAAAGCCCAATAGGTTTCAAGCCTCAATTTCACCTCCTACTATAAGACCCGCTTTCAAGTTTCTAGAACTTGAAAACCCTTTAATGGTGGAAGGTTCAAAACAACTCCCATTGACTCAAAACTTTGGATTTAGACTCTAAAAACACTAGGGAACAAGAATCTAGTGTCAACAACAAAATAAACACAATTGTTTTGGGTGGTTTGCGGGGAAATTTCTAGATTTTTTGTAGTAAGAACCCAAGACTAGATTTGTTGAAACTAACCTAAAACTTAGCTTTGATACCAATTGATATAATTCTAAAAATGAAAAGACAAGAACAATACAAGAGAGTAAAGATAGATTGATTGACACAACTAAAGACCCAATTTGGAAACCAAAGTTCTATCAATAACTAAGACCTCCAAATTAAATACAACAACTTAGTGTCTTGTTTTCTTCGCTGCTTTTTTCTTACATTTTACATAATGTCCGCAGAAAGCGGTTGCTAAGGCTTGTAGCTAAACAAGTTTCCCAAACAACTAACCTCTCACCAATCTCACAAGCAGTCAACTCTCAAGAGTTTTACATTGAGGGAATTTCCAGAGGAAATGCGCTTCATATGGGCTGTAAATGGCCATATGCAAGTGCATATGGCCATTGCATATGTGAGGCGGTGGATGACTTTCTTTATCTATTTAAGCGGTGCTTCGTTATATTTACTCATTTTTTTACCTACACAAGTCTCGACCCTCCTAAACTCTCCCTAGACCATCCACAAGGAAACCCATACTTATCCTAAGCTAATCACTCCCCTCCTCTCTTAGAAGTAAGGTAGAAGTAGTAGAACCCTCTAGTCGGTATTGTTGTGGATGTGCATCTTCTTCTTGGCAAAGGAGGAGTTGTTTTAGAGGTTTATCTAGCTGGGTTAAGGTATGTTTCCTTCCTTTCCTATGAAATTGATCACATATAAGTACGTGGCCAAAATCGTAGCTTAGTCAATATTTTTGCTCCCCTACGTGGTCGCTTACGTGGCCAACGTGTGTTGCCCATATGGCATGCGCGGGTGGCCACGTGGCTTACCGTTTCTCTTTTTTTTTTTTTTTACGTTTGGTGACTTCTTTGACTTGTTTGGACTCACACAACCTAGTATTTACCCCTTTTGGAGTGGAAAAACACTTCTTACACTCCAAAATTATTTGGATCTAACACCCACTTTTATCTTCTTCTTCCTCTTGAAGATATGAACAATCTCAAGAACACCCAACCAATTTTAAAAACCTAACTACACTCGGATCAACTCCAAATTAGCTCAAATTTTGGATCTAAGTTCTCTTTGATGTGGAGAACAAAGCCCAATAGGTTTCAAGCCTCAATTTCACCTCCTACTATAAGACCCGCTTTCAAGTTTCTAGAACTTGAAAACCCTTTAATGGTGGAAGGTTCAAAACAACTCCCATTGACTCAAAACTTTGGATTTAGACTCTAAAAACACTAGGGAACAAGAATCTAGTGTCAACAACAAAATAAACACAATTGTTTTGGGTGGTTTGCGGGGAAATTTCTAGATTTTTTGTAGTAAGAACCCAAGACTAGATTTGTTGAAACTAACCTAAAACTTAGCTTTGATACCAATTGATATATAATTCTAAAAATGAAAAGACAAGAACAATACAAGAGAGTAAAGATAGATTGATTGACACAACTAAAGACCCAATTTGGAAACCAAAGTTCTATCAATAACTAAGACCTCCAAATTAAATACAACAACTTAGTGTCTTGTTTTCTTCGCTGCTTTTTTTTTCTTACATTTTACATAATGTCCGCAGAAAAGCGGTTGCTAAGGCTTGTAGCTAAACAAGTTTCCCAAGCAACCAACCTCTCACCAATCTCACAAGCAGTCAACTCTAAAGAGTTTTACATTGAGGGAATTTCCATAAGGAAATGCTTCATATGCTTCATATGGGCTGTATATGGCCATATGCAGTGCATATGGCCATTGCATATGTGAGGCGGTGGATGACTTTCTTTATCTATTTAAGCGGTGCTTCGTTATATTTACTCATTTTTTTACCTACACAAGTCTCAGACCCTCCTAAACTCTCCCTAGACCATCCACAAGGAAACCCATACTTATCCTAAGCTAATCATCACCCCTCTCTCTTAGAAGTAAGGTAGAAGTAGTAGAACCCTCTAGTCGGTATTGTTGTGGATGTGCATCTTCTTCTTGGCAAAGGAGGAGTTGTTTTAGAGGTTTATCTAGCTGGGTTAAGGTATGTTTCCTTCCTTTCCTATGAAATTGATCACATATAAGTACGTGGCCAAAATCGTAGCTTAGTCAATATTTTTGCTCCCCTACGTGGTCGCTTACGTGGCCAACGTGTGTTGCCCATATGGCATGCGTGGGTGGCCACGTGGCTTTCCTTTTCTCTTTTTTTTTTTTACTTTTGTTGACTTCTTTGACTTGTTTGGCCTCACACAACCTAGTATTTACCCCTTTTGGAGTGGAAAAACACCTTCTTACACTCCAAAATTATTTGGATCTAACACCCACTTTTATCTTCTTCTTCCTCTTGAAGATATGAACAATCTCAAGAACACCCAACCAATTTTAAAAACCTAACTACACTCAGATCAACTCCAAATTAGCTCAAATTTTGGATCTAAGTTCTCTTTGATGTGGAGAACAAAGCCCAATAGGTTTCAAGCCTCAATTTCACCTCCTACTATAAGACCCACTTTCAAGTTTCTAGAACTTGAAAACCCTTTAATGGTGGAAGGTTCAAAACAACTCCCATTGACTCAAAACTTTGGATTTAGACTCTAAAAACACTAGGGAACAAGAATCTAGTGTCAACAACAAAATAAACACAATTGTTTTGGGTGGTTTGCGGGGAAATTTCTAGATTTTTTGTAGTAAGAACCCAAGACTAGATTTGTTGAAACTAACCTAAAACTTAGCTTTGATACCAATTGATATAATTCTAAAAATGAAAAGACAAGAACAATACAAGAGAGTAAAGATAGATTGATTGACACAACTAAAGACCCAATTTGGAAACCAAAGTTCTATCAATAACTAAGACCTCCAAATTAAATACAACAACTTAGTGTCTTGTTTTCTTCGCTGTTTTTTTCTTACATTTTACATAATGTCCGCAGGAAAGCGGTTGCTAAGGCTTGTAGCTAAACAAGTTTCCCAAGCAACCAACCTCTCACCAATCTCACAAGCAGTCAACTCTCAAAAAGTTTACATTGAGGGAATTTCCAAAAGGAAATGCTGCTTCATATAGGCCTGTATATGTGAGGCGGTGGATGACTTTCTTTATCTATTTAAGCGGTGCTTCGTTATATTTACTCATTTTTTTACCTACACAAGTCTCAGACCCTCCTAAACTCTCCCTAGACCATCCACAAGGAAACCCATACTTATCCTAAGCTAATCACTCCCCTCCTCTCTTAGAAGTAAGGTAGAAGTAGTAGAACCCTCTAGTCGGTATTGTTGTGGATGTGCATCTTCTTCTTGGCAAAGGAGGAGTTGTTTAAGAGGTTTATCTAGCTGGGTTAAGGTATGTTTCCTTCCTTTCCTATGAAATTGATCACATATAAGTACGTGGCCAAAATCGTAGCTTAGTCAATATTTTTGCTCCCCTACGTGGCTGCTTACGTGGCCAACGTGTGTTGCCCATATGGCATGCGTGGGTGGCCACGTGGCTTTCCTTTTCTCTTTTTTTTTTTTTTACTTTTGTTGACTTCTTTGACTTGTTTGGCCTCACACAACCTAGTATTTACCCCTTTTGGAGTGGAAAAACACCTTCTTACACTCCAAAATTATTTGGATCTAACACCCACTTTTATCTTCTTCTTCCTCTTGAAGATATGAACAATCTCAAGAACACCCAACCAATTTTAAAAACCTAACTACACTCAGATCAACTCCAAATTAGCTCAAATTTTGGATCTAAGTTCTCTTTGATGTGGAGAACAAAGCCCAATAGGTTTCAAGCCTCAATTTCACCTCCTACTATAAGACCCGCTTTCAAGTTTCTAGAACTTGAAAACCCTTTAATGGTGGAAGGTTCAAAACAACTCCCATTGACTCAAAACTTTGGATTTAGACTCTAGAAAACTAGGGAACAAGAATTTAGTGTCAACAACAAAATAAACACAATTGTTTTGGGTGGTTTGCGGGGAAATTTCTAGATTTTTTGTAGTAAGAACCCAAGACTAGATTTGTTGAAACTAACCTAAAACTTAGCTTTGATACCAATTGATATAATTCTAAAAATGAAAAGACAAGAACAATACAAGAGAGTAAAGATAGATTGATTGACACAACTAAAGACCCAATTTGGAAACCAAAGTTCTATCAATAACTAAGACCTCCAAATTAAATACAACAACTTAGTGTCTTGTTTTCTTCGCTGCTTTTTTCTTACATTTTACATAATGTCCGCAGAAAGCTTGGTTGCTAAGGCTTGTAGCTAAACAAGTTTCCCAAGCAACCAACCTCTCACCAATCTCACAAGCAGTCAACTCTAAAGAGTTTTACATTGAGGGAATTTCCAAAGGAAATGCTTTGCTTCATATGGGCTGTAAATGGCCATATGCAGTGCATATGGCCATTGCATATGTGAGGCGGTGGATGACTTTCTTTATCTATTTAAGCGGTGCTTCGTTATATTTACTCATTTTTTTACCTACACAAGTCTCAGACCCTCCTAAACTCTCCCTAGACCATCCACAAGGAAACCCATACTTATCCTAAGCTAATCACTCCCCTCCTCTCTTAGAAGTAAGGTAGAAGTAGTAGAACCCTCTAGTCGGTATTGTTGTGGATGTGCATCTTCTTCTTGGCAAAGGAGGAGTTGTTTTAGAGGTTTATCTAGCTGGGTTAAGGTATGTTTCCTTCCTTTCCTATGAAATTGATCACATATAAGTACGTGGCCAAAATCGTAGCTTAGTCAATATTTTTGCTCCCCTACGTGGCGCTTACGTGGCCAACGTGTGTTGCCCATATGGCATGCGTGGGTGGCCACGTGGCTTTCCTTTTCTCATTTTTTTTTACTTTTGTTGACTTCTTTGACTTGTTTGGCCTCACACAACCTAGTATTTACCCCTTTTGGAGTGGAAAAACACCTTCTTACACTCCAAAATTATTTGGATCTAACACCCACTTTTATCTTCTTCTTCCTCTTGAAGATATGAACAATCTCAAGAACACCCAACCAATTTTAAAAACCTAACTACACTCGGATCAACTCCAAATTAGCTCAAATTTTTTATCTAAGTTCTCTTTGATGTGGAGAACAAAGCCCAATAGGTTTCAAGCCTCAATTTCACCTCCTACTATAAGACCCGCTTTCAAGTTTCTAGAACTTGAAAACCCTTTAATGGTGGAAGGTTCAAAACAACTCCCATTGACTCAAAACTTTGGATTTAGACTCTAAAAACACTAGGGAACAAGAATTTAGTGTCAACAACAAAATAAACACAATTGTTTTGGGTGGTTTGCGGGGAAATTTCTAGATTTTTTGTAGTAAGAACCCAAGATTAGATTTGTTGAAACTAACCTAAAACTTAGCTTTGATACCAATTGATATAATTCTAAAAATGAAAAGACAAGAACAATACAAGAGAGTAAAGATAGATTGATTGACACAACTAAAGACCCAATTTGGAAACCAAAGTTCTATCAATAACTAAGACCTCCAAATTAAATACAACAACTTAGTGTCTTGTTTTCTTCGCTGCTTTTTTCTTACATTTTACATAATGTCCGCAGAAAAGCGGTTGCTAAGGCTTGTAGCTAAACAAGTTTCCCAAGCAACCAACCTCTCACCAATCTCACAAGCAGTCAACTCTAAAGAGTTTTACATTGAGGGAATTTCCATAAGGAAATGCGGCTTCATATGGGCCTGTAAATGGCCATATGCAGTGCATATGGCCATTGCATATGTGAGGCGGTGGATGACTTTCTTTATCTATTTAAGCGGTGCTTCGTTATATTTACTCATTTTTTTACCTACACAAGTCTCAGACCCTCCTAAACTCTCCCTAGACCATCCACAAGGAAACCCATACTTATCCTAAGCTAATCACTCCCCTCCTCTCTTAGAAGTAAGGTAGAAGTAGTAGAACCCTCTAGTCGGTATTGTTGTGGATGTGCATCTTCTTCTTGGCAAAGGAGGAGTTGTTTTAGAGGTTTATCTAGCTGGGTTAAGGTATGTTTCCTTCCTTTCCTATGAAATTGATCACATATAAGTACGTGGCCAAAATCGTAGCTTAGTCAATATTTTTGCTCCCCTACGTGGTCTGCTTACGTGGCCAACGTGTGTTGCCCATATGGCATGCGTGGGTGGCCACGTGGCTTTCCTTTTCTCATTTTCTTTTACTTTTGTTGACTTCTTTGACCTGTTTGGCCTCACACAACCTAGTATTTACCCCTTTTGGAGTGGAAAAACACCTTCTTACACTCCAAAATTATTTGGATCTAACACCCACTTTTATCTTCTTCTTCCTCTTGAAGATATGAACAATCTCAAGAACACCCAACCAATTTTAAAAACCTAACTACACTCGATCAACTCCAAATTAGCTCAAATTTTGGATCTAAGTTCTCTTTGATGTGGAGAACAAAGCCCAATAGGTTTCAAGCCTCAATTTCACCTCCTACTATAAGACCCGCTTTCAAGTTTCTAGAACTTGAAAACCCTTTAATGGTGGAAGGTTCAAAACAACTCCCATTGACTCAAAACTTTGGATTTAGACTCTAAAAACACTAGGGAACAAGAATTTAGTGTCAACAACAAAATAAACACAATTGTTTTGGGTGGTTTGCGGGGAAATTTCTAGATTTTTTGTAGTAAGAACCCAAGATTAGATTTGTTGCAACTAACCTAAAACTTAGCTTTGATACCAATTGATATAATTCTAAAAATGAAAAGACAAGAACAATACAAGAGAGTAAAGATAGATTGATTGACACAACTAAAGACCCAATTTGGAAACCAAAGTTCTATCAATAACTAAGACCTCCAAATTAAATACAACAACTTAGTGTCTTGTTTTCTTCGCTTGCTTTTTTCTTACATTTTACATAATGTCCGCAGAAAAGCGGTTGCTAAGGCTTGTAGCTAAACAAGTTTCCCAAGCAACCAACCTCTCACCAATCTCACAAGCAGTCAACTCTAAAGAGTTTTACATTGAGGGAATTTCCAAAGGAAATGCTTTGCTTCATATGGGCTCAAATGGCCATATGCAATGCATATGGCCATTGCATATGTGAGGCGGTGGATGACTTTCTTTATCTATTTAAGCGGTGCTTCGTTATATTTACTCATTTTTTTACCTACACAAGTCTCGAGACCCTCCTAAACTCTCCCTAGACCATCCACAAGGAAACCCATACTTATCCTAAGCTAATCACTCCCCTCCTCTCTTAGAAGTAAGGTAGAAGTAGTAGAACCCTCTAGTCGGTATTGTTGTGGATGTGCATCTTCTTCTTGGCAAAGGAGGAGTTGTTTTAGAGGTTTATCTAGCTGGGTTAAGGTATGTTTCCTTCCTTTCCTATGAAATTGATCACATATAAGTACGTGGCCAAAATCGTAGCTTAGTCAATATTTTTGCTCCCCTACGTGGTCGCTTACGTGGCCAACGTGTGTTGCCCATATGGCATGCGTGGGTGGCCACGTGGCTTTCCTTTTCTCATTTTTTTTTTTTTACTTTTGTTGACTTCTTTGACCTGTTTGGCCTCACACAACCTAGTATTTACCCCTTTTGGAGTGGAAAAACACCTCCAACACTCCAAAATTATTTGGATCTAACACCCACTTTTATCTTCTTCTTCCTCTTGAAGATATGAACAATCTCAAGAACACCCAACCAATTTTAAAAACCTAACTACACTCGATCAACTCCAAATTAGCTCAAATTTTGGATCTAAGTTCTCTTTGATGTGGAGAACAAAGCCAATAGGTTTCAAGCCTCAATTTCACCTCCTACTATAAGACCCGCTTTCAAGTTTCTAGAACTTGAAAACCCTTTAATGGTGGAAGGTTCAAAACAACTCCCATTGACTCAAAACTTTGGATTTAGACTCTAAAAACACTAGGGAACAAGAATTTAGTGTCAACAACAAAATAAACACAATTGTTTTGGGTGGTTTGCGGGGAAATTTCTAGATTTTTTGTAGTAAGAACCCAAGATTAGATTTGTTGCAACTAACCTAAAACTTAGCTTTGATACCAATTGATATAATTCTAAAAATGAAAAGACAAGAACAATACAAGAGAGTAAAGATAGATTGATTGACACAACTAAAGACCCAATTTGGAAACCAAAGTTCTATCAATAACTAAGACCTCCAAATTAAATACAACAACTTAGTGTCTTGTTTTCTTCGCTGCTTTTTCTTACATTTTACATAATGTCCGCAGAAAAGCGGTTGCTAAGGCTTGTAGCTAAACAAGTTTCCCAAGCAACCAACCTCTCACCAATCTCACAAGCAGTCAACTCTAAAGAGTTTTACATTGAGGGAATTTCCAGAAGGAAATGCTGCTTCATATGGGCCTGTAAATGGCCATATGCAGTGCATATGGCCATTGCATATGTGAGGCGGTGGATGACTTTCTTTATCTATTTAAGCGGTGCTTCGTTATATTTACTCATTTTTTTACCTACACAAGTCTCAGACCCTCCTAAACTCTCCCTAGACCATCCACAAGGAAACCCATACTTATCCTAAGCTAATCACTCCCCTCCTCTCTTAGAAGTAAGGTAGAAGTAGTAGAACCCTCTAGTCGGTATTGTTGTGGATGTGCATCTTCTTCTTGGCAAAGGAGGAGTTGTTTTAGAGGTTTATCTAGCTGGGTTAAGGTATGTTTCCTTCCTTTCCTATGAAATTGATCACATATAAGTACGTGGCCAAAATCAGTAGCTTAGTCAATATTTTTGCTCCCCTACGTGGTCTGCTTACGTGGCCAACGTGTGTTGCCCATATGGCATGCGTGGGTGGCCACGTGGCTTTCCTTTTCTCATTTTCTTTTACTTTTGTTGACTTCTTTGACCTGTTTGGCCTCACACAACCTAGTATTTACCCCTTTTGGAGTGGAAAAACACCTTCTTACACTCCAAAATTATTTGGATCTAACACCCACTTTTATCTTCTTCTTCCTCTTGAAGATATGAACAATCTCAAGAACACCCAACCAATTTTAAAAACCTAACTACACTCGATCAACTCCAAATTAGCTCAAATTTTGGATCTAAGTTCTCTTTGATGTGGAGAACAAAGCCCAATAGGTTTCAAGCCTCAATTTCACCTCCTACTATAAGACCCGCTTTCAAGTTTCTAGAACTTGAAAACCCTTTAATGGTGGAAGGTTCAAAACAACTCCCATTGACTCAAAACTTTGGATTTAGACTCTAAAAACACTAGGGAACAAGAATTTAGTGTCAACAACAAAATAAACACAATTGTTTTGGGTGGTTTGCGGGGAAATTTCTAGATTTTTTGTAGTAAGAACCCAAGATTAGATTTGTTGCAACTAACCTAAAACTTAGCTTTGATACCAATTGATATAATTCTAAAAATGAAAAGACAAGAACAATACAAGAGAGTAAAGATAGATTGATTGACACAACTAAAGACCCAATTTGGAAACCAAAGTTCTATCAATAACTAAGACCTCCAAATTAAATACAACAACTTAGTGTCTTGTTTTCTTCGCTGCTTTTTTTCTTACATTTTACATAATGTCCGCAGAAAAGCGGTTGCTAAGGCTTGTAGCTAAACAAGTTTCCCAAGCAACCAACCTCTCACCAATCTCACAAGCAGTCAACTCTAAAGAGTTTTACATTGAGGGAAGTTCCAGAAGGAAATGCTTTGCTTCATATGGGCCTATAAATGGCCATATGCAATGCATATAGCCATTGCATATGTGATGCGGTGGATGACTTTCTTTATCTATTTAAGCCGGTGCTTCGTTATGTTTACTCATTTTTTAACCTACACAAGTCTCAGACCCTCCTAAACTCTCCCTAGACCATCCACAAGGAAACCCATACTTATCCTAAGCTAATCACTCCCCTCCTCTCTTAGAAGTAAGGTAGAAGTAGTAGAACCCTCTAGTCGGTATTGTTGTGGATGTGCATCTTCTTCTTGGCAAAGGAGGAGTTGTTTTAGAGGTTTATCTAGCTGGGTTAAGGTATGTTTCCTTCCTTTCCTATGAAATTGATCACATATAAGTACGTGGCCAAAATCAGTAGCTTAGTCAATATTTTTGCTCCCTTACGTGGCCAACGTGTGTTGCCCATATGGCATGCGTGGGTGGCCACGTGGCTTTCCTTTTCTCATTTTCTTTTACTTTTGTTGACTTCTTTGACCTGTTTGGCCTCACACAACCTAGTATTTACCCCTTTTGGAGTGGAAAAACACCTTCTTACACTCCAAAATTATTTGGATCTAACACCCACTTTTATCTTCTTCTTCCTCTTGAAGATATGAACAATCTCAAGAACACCCAACCAATTTTAAAAACCTAACTACACTCGATCAACTCCAAATTAGCTCAAATTTTGGATCTAAGTTCTCTTTGATGTGGAGAACAAAGCCCAATAGGTTTCAAGCCTCAATTTCACCTCCTACTATAAGACCCGCTTTCAAGTTTCTAGAACTTGAAAACCCTTTAATGGTGGAAGGTTCAAAACAACTCCCATTGACTCAAAACTTTGGATTTAGACTCTAAAAACACTAGGGAACAAGAATTTAGTGTCAACAACAAAATAAACACAATTGTTTTGGGTGGTTTGCGGGGAAATTTCTAGATTTTTTGTAGTAAGAACCCAAGATTAGATTTGTTGCAACTAACCTAAAACTTAGCTTTGATACCAATTGATATAATTCTAAAAATGAAAAGACAAGAACAATACAAGAGAGTAAAGATAGATTGATTGACACAACTAAAGACCCAATTTGGAAACCAAAGTTCTATCAATAACTAAGACCTCCAAATTAAATACAACAACTTAGTGTCTTGTTTTCTTCGCTGCTTTTTTCTTACATTTTACATAATGTCCGCAGAAAAGCGGTTGCTAAGGCTTGTAGCTAAACAAGTTTCCCAAGCAACCAACCTCTCACCGATTCTCACAAGCAGTCAACTCTAAAGAGTTTTACATTGAGGGAATTTCCATAAGGAAATGCGCTTCATATGGGCTGTAAATGGCCATATGCAAGTGCATATGGCCATTGCATATGTGAGGCGGTGGATGACTTTCTTTATCTATTTAAGCGGTGCTTCGTTATATTTACTCATTTTTTTACCTACACAAGTCTCAGACCCTCCTAAACTCTCCCTAGACCATCCACAAGGAAACCCATACTTATCCTAAGCTAATCACTCCCCTCCTCTCTTAGAAGTAAGGTAGAAGTAGTAGAACCCTCTAGTCGGTATTGTTGTGGATGTGCATCTTCTTCTTGGCAAAGGAGGAGTTGTTTAAGAGGTTTATCTAGCTGGGTTAAGGTATGTTTCCTTCCTTTCCTATGAAATTGATCACATATAAGTACGTGGCCAAAATCAGTAGCTTAGTCAATATTTTTGCTCCCCTACGTGGCTGCTTACGTGGCCAACGTGTGTTGCCCATATGGCATGCGTGGGTGGCCACGTGGCTTTCCTTTTCTCATTTTTTTTTACTTTTGTTGACTTCTTTGACTTGTTTGGCCTCACACAACCTAGTATTTACCCCTTTTGGAGTGGAAAAACACCTTCTTACACTCCAAAATTATTTGGATCTAACACCCACTTTTATCTTCTTCTTCCTCTTGAAGATATGAACAATCTCAAGAACACCCAACCAATTTTAAAAACCTAACTACACTCAGATCAACTCCAAATTAGCTCAAATTTTGGATCTAAGTTCTCTTTGATGTGGAGAACAAAGCCCAATAGGTTTCAAGCCTCAATTTCACCTCCTACTATAAGACCCGCTTTCAAGTTTCTAGAACTTGAAAACCCTTTAATGGTGGAAGGTTCAAAACAACTCCCATTGACTCAAAACTTTGGATTTAGACTCTAAAAACACTAGGGAACAAGAATTTAGTGTCAACAACAAAATAAACACAATTGTTTTGGGTGGTTTGCGGGGAAATTTCTAGATTTTTTGTAGTAAGAACCCAAGATTAGATTTGTTGCAACTAACCTAAAACTTAGCTTTGATACCAATTGATATAATTCTAAAAATGAAAAGACAAGAACAATACAAGAGAGTAAAGATAGATTGATTGACACAACTAAAGACCCAATTTGGAAACCAAAGTTCTATCAATAACTAAGACCTCCAAATTAAATACAACAACTTAGTGTCTTGTTTTCTTCGCTGCTTTTTTCTTACATTTTACATAATGTCCGCAGAAAAAGCGGTTGCTAAGGCTTGTAGCTAAACAAGTTTCCCAAGCAACCAACCTCTCACCAATCTCACAAGCAGTCAACTCTAAAGAGTTTTACATTGAGGGAATTTCCAGAAGGAAATGCTGCTTCATATGGGCCTGCCATTGCATATGTGAGGCGGTGGATGACTTTCTTTATATATTTAAGCGGTGCTTCGTTATATTTACTCATTTTTTTACCTACACAAGTCTCGAGACCCTCCTAAACTCTCCCTAGACCATCCACAAGGAAACCCATACTTATCCTAAGCTAATCACTCCCCTCCTCTCTTAGAAGTAAGGTAGAAGTAGTAGAACCCTCTAGTCGGTATTGTTGTGGATGTGCATCTTCTTCTTGGCAAAGGAGGAGTTGTTTTAGAGGTTTATCTAGCTGGGTTAAGGTATGTTTCCTTCCTTTCCTATGAAATTGATCACATATAAGTACGTGGCCAAAATCGTAGCTTAGTCAATATTTTTGCTCCCCTACGTGGCTGCTTACGTGGCCAACGTGTGTTGCCCATATGGCATGCGTGGGTGGCCACGTGGCTTTCCTTTTCTCATTTTCTTTTACTTTTGTTGACTTCTTTGACCTGTTTGGCCTCACACAACCTAGTATTTACCCCTTTTGGAGTGGAAAAACACCTTCTTACACTCCAAAATTATTTGGATCTAACACCCACTTTTATCTTCTTCTTCCTCTTGAAGATATGAACAATCTCAAGAACACCCAACCAATTTTAAAAACCTAACTACACTCGATCAACTCCAAATTAGCTCAAATTTTGGATCTAAGTTCTCTTTGATGTGGAGAACAAAGCCCAATAGGTTTCAAGCCTCAATTTCACCTCCTACTATAAGACCCGCTTTCAAGTTTCTAGAACTTGAAAACCCTTTAATGGTGGAAGGTTCAAAACAACTCCCATTGACTCAAAACTTTGGATTTAGACTCTAAAAACACTAGGGAACAAGAATTTAGTGTCAACAACAAAATAAACACAATTGTTTTGGGTGGTTTGCGGGGAAATTTCTAGATTTTTTGTAGTAAGAACCCAAGATTAGATTTGTTGCAACTAACCTAAAACTTAGCTTTGATACCAATTGATATAATTCTAAAAATGAAAAGACAAGAACAATACAAGAGAGTAAAGATAGATTGATTGACACAACTAAAGACCCAATTTGGAAACCAAAGTTCTATCAATAACTAAGACCTCCAAATTAAATACAACAACTTAGTGTCTTGTTTTCTTCGCTGCTTTTTTCTTACATTTTACATAATGTCCGCAGAAAAGCGGTTGCTAAGGCTTGTAGCTAAACAAGTTTCCCAAGCAACCAACCTCTCACCAATCTCACAAGCAGTCAACTCTAAAGAGTTTTACATTGAGGGAATTTCTAGAAGGAAATGCTGCTTCTCATATGGGCATGTAAATGGCCATATGCAGTGCATATGGCCATTGCATATGTGAGGCGGTGGATGACTTTCTTTATCTATTTAAGCGGTGCTTCGTTATATTTACTCATTTTTTTACCTACACAAGTCTCAGACCCTCCTAAACTCTCCCTAGACCATCCACAAGGAAACCCATACTTATCCTAAGCTAATCACTCCCCTCCTCTCTTAGAAGTAAGGTAGAAGTAGTAGAACCCTCTAGTCGGTATTGTTGTGGATGTGCATCTTCTTCTTGGCAAAGGAGGAGTTGTTTTAGAGGTTTATCTAGCTGGGTTAAGGTATGTTTCCTTCCTTTCCTATGAAATTGATCACATATAAGTACGTGGCCAAAATCAGTAGCTTAGTCAATATTTTTGCTCCCCTACGTGGCTGCTTACGTGGCCAACGTGTGTTGCCCATATGGCATGCGTGGGTGGCCACGTGGCTTTCCTTTTCTCATTTTTTTTACTTTTGTTGACTTCTTTGACTTGTTTGGCCTCACACAACCTAGTATTTACCCCTTTTGGAGTGGAAAAACACCTTTACACTCCAAAATTATTTGGATCTAACACCCACTTTTATCTTCTTCTTCCTCTTGAAGATATGAACAATCTAAAGAACACCCAACCAATTTTAAAAACCTAACTACACTCAGATCAACTCCAATTAGCTCAAATTTTGGATCTAAGTTCTCTTTGATGTGGAGAACAAAGCCCAATAGGTTTCAAGCCTCAATTTCACCTCCTACTATAAGACCCGCTTTCAAGTTTCTAGAACTTGAAAACCCTTTAATGGTGGAAGGTTCAAAACAACTCCCATTGACTCAAAACTTTGGATTTAGACTCTAAAAACACTAGGGAACAAGAATTTAGTGTCAACAACAAAATAAACACAATTGTTTTGGGTGGTTTGCGGGGAAATTTCTAGATTTTTTGTAGTAAGAACCCAAGATTAGATTTGTTGAAACTAACCTAAAACTTAGCTTTGATACCAATTGATATAATTCTAAAAATGAAAAGACAAGAACAATACAAGAGAGTAAAGATAGATTGATTGACACAACTAAAGACCCAATTTGGAAACCAAAGTTCTATCAATAACTAAGACCTCCAAATTAAATACAACAACTTAGTGTCTTGTTTTCTTCGCTGCTTTTTTCTTACATTTTACATAATGTCCGCAGAAAGCTTGGTTGCTAAGGCTTGTAGCTAAACAAGTTTCCCAAGCAACCAACCTCTCACCAATCTCACAAGCAGTCAACTCTCAAGAGTTTTACATTGAGGGAATTTCCAGAAGGAAATGCTGCTTCATATGGGCTGTAAATGGCCATATGCATATGCGTGCATATATGGCCATTGCATATGTGAGGCGGTGGATGACTTTCTTTATCTATTTAAGCGGTGCTTCGTTATATTTACTCATTTTTTTACCTACACAAGTCTCGACCCTCCTAAACTCTCCCTAGACCATCCACAAGGAAACCCATACTTATCCTAAGCTAATCACTCCCCTCCTCTCTTAGAAGTAAGGTAGAAGTAGTAGAACCCTCTAGTCGGTATTGTTGTGGATGTGCATCTTCTTCTTGGCAAAGGAGGAGTTGTTTTAGAGGTTTATCTAGCTGGGTTAAGGTATGTTTCCTTCCTTTCCTATGAAATTGATCACATATAAGTACGTGGCCAAAATCAGTAGCTTAGTCAATATTTTTGCTCCCCTACGTGGCTGCTTACGTGGCCAACGTGTGTTGCCCATATGGCATGCGTGGGTGGCCACGTGGCTTTCCTTTTTTCTTTTTTTTTTTACTTTTGTTGACTTCTTTGACTTGTTTGGCCTCACACAACCTAGTATTTACCCCTTTTGGAGTGGAAAAACACCTTCTTACACTCCAAAATTATTTGGATCTAACACCCACTTTTATCTTCTTCTTCCTCTTGAAGATATGAACAATCTCAAGAACACCCAACCAATTTTAAAAACCTAACTACACTCGAGATCAACTCCAAATTAGCTCAAATTTTGGATCTAAGTTCTCTTTGATGTGGAGAACAAAGCCCAATAGGTTTCAAGCCTCAATTTCACCTCCTACTATAAGACCCGCTTTCAAGTTTCTAGAACTTGAAAACCCTTTAATGGTGGAAGGTTCAAAACAACTCCCATTGACTCAAAACTTTGGATTTAGACTCTAAAAACACTAGGGAACAAGAATTTAGTGTCAACAACAAAATAAACACAATTGTTTTGGGTGGTTTGGGGGAAATTTCTAGATTTTTTGTAGTAAGAACCCAAGACTAGATTTGTTGAAACTAACCTAAAACTTAGCTTTGATACCAATTGATATAATTCTAAAAATGAAAAGACAAGAACAATACAAGAGAGTAAAGATAGATTGATTGACACAACTAAAGACCCAATTTGGAAACCAAAGTTCTATCAATAACTAAGACCTCCAAATTAAATACAACAACTTAGTGTCTTGTTTTCTTCGCTGCTTTTTTCTTACATTTTACATAATGTCCGTAGGAAAGCGGTTGCTAAGGCTTGTAGCTAAACAAGTTTCCCAAGCAACCAACCTCTCACCAATCTCACAAGCAGTCAACTCTCAAGAGTTTTACATTGAGGGAATTTCCAGAAGGAAATGCTGCTTCATATATGGCCATATGTATGCAATGCATATGGCCATATGCATATGTGTCGAGCGTGGATGACTTTCTTTATCTATTTAAGCGGTGCTTCGTTATATTTACTCATTTTTTTACCTACACAAGTCTCAGACCCTCCTAAACTCTCCCTAGACCATCCACAAGGAAACCCATACTTATCCTAAGCTAATCACTCCCCTCCTCTCTTAGAAGTAAGGTAGAAGTAGTAGAACCCTCTAGTCGGTATTGTTGTGGATGTGCATCTTCTTCTTGGCAAAGGAGGAGTTGTTTTAGAGGTTTATCTAGCTGGGTTAAGGTATGTTTTCTTTCTTTCCTATGAAATTGATCACATATAAGTACGTGGCCAAAATCAGTAGCTTAGTCAATATTTTTGCTCCCCTACGTGGTTGCTTACGTGGCCAACGTGTGTTGCCCATAGGGCATGCGTGGGTGGCCACGTGGCTTTCCTTTTCTCATTTTCTTTTACTTTTTTTGACTTCTTTGACTTGTTTGGCCTCACACAACCTAGTATTTACCCCTTTTGGAGTGGAAAAACACCTTCTTACACTCCAAAATTATTTGGATCTAACACCCACTTTTATCTTCTTCTTCCTCTTGAAGATATGAACAATCTCAAGAACACCCAACCAATTTTAAAAACCTAACTACACTCGGATCAACTCCAAATTAGCTCAAATTTTGGATCTAAGTTCTCTTTGATGTGGAGAACAAAGCCCAATAGGTTTCAAGCCTCAATTTCACCTCCTACTATAAGACCCACTTTCAAGTTTCTAGAACTTGAAAACCCTTTAATGGTGGAAGGTTCAAAACAACTCCCATTGACTCAAAACTTTGGATTTAGACTCTAAAAACACTAGGGAACAAGAATCTAGTGTCAACAACAAAATAAACACAATTGTTTTGGGTGGTTTGCGGGAAAATTTCTAGATTTTTTGTAGTAAGAACCCAAGACTAGATTTGTTGAAACTAACCTAAAACTTAGCTTTGATACCAATTGATATAATTCTAAAAATGAAAAGACAAGAACAATACAAGAGAGTAAAGATAGATTGATTGACACAACTAAAGACCCAATTTGGAAACCAAAGTTCTATCAATAACTAAGACCTCCAAATTAAATACAACAACTTAGTGTCTTGTTTTCTTCGCTGCTTTTTTCTTACATTTTACATAATGTCCGCAGAAAGCTTGGTTGCTAAGGCTTGTAGCTAAACAAGTTTCCCAAGCAACCAACCTCTCACCAATCTCACAAGCAGTCAACTCTAAAGAGTTTTACATTGAGGGAATTTCCAGAAGGAAATGCACTGCATATGGCCATTGCATATGTGAGGCGGTGGATGACTTTCTTTATCTATTTAAGCGGTGCTTCGTTATATTTACTCATTTTTTTACCTACACAAGTCTCAGACCCTCCTAAACTCTCCCTAGACCATCCACAAGGAAACCCATACTTATCCTAAGCTAATCACTCCCCTCCTCTCTTAGAAGTAAGGTAGAAGTAGTAGAACCCTCTAGTCGGTATTGTTGTGGATGTGCATCTTCTTCTTGGCAAATGAGGAGTTGTTTTAGAGGTTTATCTAGCTGGGTTAAGGTATGTTTCCTTCCTTTCCTATGAAATTGATCACATATAAGTACGTGGCCAAAATCAGTAGCTTAGTCAATATTTTTGCTCCCCTACGTGGTCGCTTACGTGGCCAACGTGTGTTGCCCATATGGCATGCGTGGGTGGCCACGTGGCTTTCCTTTTTTTTCTTTTACTTTTGTTGACTTCTTTGACTTGTTTGGCCTCACACAACCTAGTATTTACCCCTTTTGGAGTGGAAAAACACCTTCTTACACTCCAAAATTATTTGGATCTAACACCCACATTTATCTTCTTCTTCCTCTTGAAGATATGAACAATCTCAAGAACACCCAACCAATTTTAAAAACCTAATTACACTCAAATCAACTCCAAATTAGCTCAAATTTTGGATCTAAGTTCTCTTTGATGTGGAGAACAAAGCCCAATAGGTTTCAAGCCTCAATATCACCTCCTACTATAAGACCCACTTTCAAGTTTCTAGAACTTGAAAACCCTTTAATGGTGGAAGGTTCAAAACAACTCCCATTGACTCAAAACTTTGGATTTAGACTCTAAAAACACTAGGGAACAAGAATCTAGTGTCAACAACAAAATAAACACAATTGTTTTGGGTGGTTTGGGGGAAAATTTCTAGATTTTTTGTAGTAAGAACCCAAGACTTAGATTTGTTGAAACTAACCTAAAACTTAGCTTTGATACCAATTGATATAATTCTAAAAATGAAATGACAAGAACAATACAGGAGAGTAAAGATAGATTGATTGACACAACTAAAGACCCAATTTGGAAACCAAAGTTCTATCAATAACTAAGACCTCCAAATTAAATACAACAACTTAGTGTCTTGTTTTCTTCGCTGCTTTTTCTTACATTTTACATAATGTCCGCAGGAAAGGGGTTGCTAAGGCTTGTAGCTAAACAAGTTTCCCAAGCAACCAACCTCTCACCAATCTCACAAGCAGTCAACTCTCAAGAGTTTTACATTGAGGGAATTTCCAGAAGGAAATGCGGCTTCATATATGGCCATATGAAGTGCATATGGCCTTGCATATGTGTGGCAGTGGATGACTTTCTTTATCTATTTAAGCGGTGCTTCGTTATATTTACTCATTTTTTTACCTACACAAGTCTCAAACCCTCCTAAACTCTCCCTAGACCATCCACAAGGAAACCCATACTTATCCTAAGCTAATCACTCCCCTCCTCTCTTAGAAGTAAGGTAGAAGTAGTAGAACCCTCTAGTCGGTATTGTTGTGGATGTGCATCTTCTTCTTGGCAAAGGAGGAGTTGTTTTAGAGGTTTATCTAGCTGGGTTAAGGTATGTTTCCTTCCTTTCCTATGAAATTGATCACATATAAGTACGTGGCCAAAATCAGTAGCTTAGTCAATATTTTTGCTCCCCTACGTGGTCGCTTACGTGGCCAACGTGTGTTGCCCATATGGCATGCGTGGGTGGCCACGTGGCTTTCCTTTTCTTTTTTTTACTTTTGTTGACTTCTTTGACTTGTTTGGCCTCACACAACCTAGTATTTTACCCCTTTTGGAGTGGAAAAACACTTTCTTACACTCCAAAATTATTTGGATCTAACACCCACTTTTATCTTCTTCTTCCTCTTGAAGATATGAACAATCTCAAGAACACCCAACCAATTTTAAAAACCTAACTACACTCGATCAACTCCAAATTAGCTCAAATTTTGGATCTAAGTTCTCTTTGATGTGGAGAACAAAGCCCAATAGGTTTCAAGCCTCAATTTCACCTCCTACTATAAGACCCACTTTCAAGTTTCTAGAACTTGAAAACCCTTTAATGGTGGAAGGTTCAAAACAACTCCCATTGACTCAAACTTTGGATTTAGACTCTAAAAACACTAGGGAACAAGAATCTAGTGTCAACAACAAAATAAACACAATTGTTTTGGGGGTTTTGGGGGAAATTTCTAGATTTTTTGTAGTAAGAACCCAAGACTAGATTTGTTGAAACTAACCTAAAACTTAGCTTTGATACCAATTGATATAATTCTAAAAATGAAAAGACAAGAACAATACAAGAGAGTAAAGATAGATTGATTGACACAACTAAAGACCCAATTTGGAAACCAAAGTTCTATCAATAACTAAGACCTCCAAATTAAATACAACAACTTAGTGTCTTGTTTTCTTCGCTGCTTTTTTCTTACATTTTACATAATGTCCGCAGGAAAGCGGTTGCTAAGGCTTGTAGCTAAACAAGTTTCCCAAGCAACCAACCTCTCACCAATCTCACAAGCAGTCAACTCTCAAGAGTTTTACATTGAGGGAATTTCCAGAAGGAAATGCGGCTTCATATATGGCCATATGTAGTGCATATGGCCTTGCATATGTGTGGCAGTGGATGACTTTCTTTATCTATTTAAGCAGTGCTTCGTTATATTTACTCATTTTTTTACCTACACAAGTCTCAGAACCTCCTAAACTCTCCCTAGACCATCCACAAGGAAACCCATACTTATCCTAAGCTAATCACTCCCCTCCTCTCTTAGAAGTAGGTAGAAGTAGTAGAACCCTCTAGTCGGTATTGTTGTGGATGTGCATCTTCTTCTTGGCAAATGAGGAGTTGTTTAAGAGGTTTATCTAGCTGGGTTAAGGTATGTTTCCTTCCTTTCCTATGAAATTGATCACATATAAGTACGTGGCCAAAATCAGTAGCTTAGTCAATATTTTTGCTCCCCTACGTGGTCGCTTACGTGGCCAACGTGTGTGCCCCATATGGCATGCGTGGGTGGCCACGTGGCTTTCCTTTTTTTTTTTAAACTTTTATTGACTTGTTTGGCCTCATACAACCTAGTATTTACCCCTTTTGGAGTGGAAAATCACTTTCTTACACTCTAAAATTATTTGGCTCTAACACCCACATTTATTTTCTTCTTCCTCTTGAACATATGAATAATCTCAAAAACACCCAACCAATTTTAAAAACCTAACTACACTCAGATCAACTACAAATTAGCTCAAATTTTGGATCTAAGTTCTCTTTGATGTGGAGAACAAAGCCCAATAGGTTTCAAGCCTCAATTTCACCTCCTACTATAAGACCCACTTTCAAGTTTCTAGAACTTGAAAACCCTTTAATGGTGGAAGGTTCAAAACAACTCCCATTGACTCAAAACTTTGGATTTAGACTCTAAAAAGACAAGGGAACAAGAATCTAGTGTCAACAACAAAATAAACACAATTGTTTAGGGGGTTTTGGGGGAAATTTCTAGATTTTTTATAGTAAGAACCAAGACTAGATTTGTTGAAACTAACCTAAAACTTAGCTTTGATACCAATTGATATAATTCTAAAAATGAAAAGACAAGAACAATACAAGAGAGTAAAGATAGATTGATTGACACAACTAAAGACCCAATTTGGAAACCAAAGTTCTATCAATAACTAAGACCTCCAAATTAAATACAACAACTTAGTGTCTTGTTTTCTTCGCTGCTTTTTTCTTACATTTTACATAATGTCCGCAGGAAAGCGGTTGCTAAGGCTTGTAGCTAAACAAGTTTCCCAAGCAACCAACCTCTCACCAATCTCACAAGCAGTCAACTCTCAAGAGTTTTACATTGAGGGAATTTCCAGAAGGAAATGCTGCTTCATATGGGCCTCTATATGGCCATATGTAGTGCATATGGCCTTGCATATGTGTCGCCGTGGATGACTTTCTTTATCTACTTAAGCAGTGCTTCGTTATATTTACTCATTTTTTTACCTACACAAGTCTCAGACCCTCCTAAACTCTCCCTAGACCATCCACAAGGAAACCCATACTTATCCTAAGCTAATCACTCCCCTCCTCTCTTAGAAGTAAGGTAGAAGTAGTAGAACCCTCTAGTCGGTATTGTTGTGGATGTGCATCTTCTTCTTGGCAAATGAGGAGTTGTTTTAGAGGTTTATCTAGCTGGGTTAAGGTATGTTTCCTTCCTTTCCTATGAAATTGATCACATATAAGTACGTGGCCAAAATCAGTAGCTTAGTCAATATTTTTGCTCCCCTACGTGGCTGCTTACGTGGCCAACGTGTGTTGCCCATATGGCATGCGTGGGTGGCCACGTGGCTTTCCTTTTCTCATTTTCTTTTACTTTTGTTGACTTCTTTGACATGTTTGGCCTCACACAACCTAGTATTTACCCCTTTTGGAGTGGAAAAACACCTTCTTACACTCCAAAATTATTTGGATCTAACACCCACTTTTATCTTCTTCTTCCTCTTGAAGATATGAACAATCTCAAGAACACCCAACCAATTTTAAAAACCTAACTACACTCGATCAACTCCAAATTAGCTCAAATTTTGGATCTAAGTTCTCTTTGATGTGGAGAACAAAGCCCAATAGGTTTCAAGCCTCAATATCACCTCCTACTATAAGACCCACTTTCAAGTTTCTAGAACTTGAAAACCCTTTAATGGTGGAAGGTTCAAAACAACTCCCATTGACTCAAAACTTTGGATTTAGACTCTAAAAAGACAAGGGAACAAGAATCTAGTGTCAACAACAAAATAAACACAATTGTTTTGGGGGTTTTGGGGGAAAATTTCTAGATTTTTTGGTAGTAAGAACTCAAGACTAGATTTGTTGAAACAAACCTAAAACTTAGCTTTGATACCAATTGATATAATTCTAAAAATGAAATGACAAGAACAATACAAGAGAGTAAAGATAGATTGATTGACACAACTAAAGACCAAATTTGGAAACCAAAGTTCTATCAATAACTAAGACCTCCAAATTAAATACAACAACTTAGTGTCTTGTTTTCTTCGCTGCTTTTTTCTTACATTTTACATAATGTCCGCAGAAAGCGGTTGCTAAGGCTTGTAGATAAACAAGTTTCCCAAGCTACTAACCTCTCACTAATCTCACAAGCAGTCAACTCTCAAGAGTTTTACATTGAGGGAATTTCCAGAAGGAAATGTGGCTTCATATATGGCCATATGTAGTGCATATGGCCTTGCATATGTGTCGCCGTGGATGACTTTCTTTATCTACTTAAGCAGTGCTTCGTTATATTTACTCATTTTTTTACCTACACAAGTCTCAGACCATCTAAACTCTCCCTAGACCATCCACAAGGAAACCCATACTTATCCTAAGCTAATCACTCCCCTCCTCTCTTAGAAGTAAGGTAGAAGTAGTAGAACCCTCTAGTCGGTATTGTTGTGGATGTGCATCTTCTTCTTGGCAAATGAGGAGTTGTTTAAGAGGTTTATCTAGCTGGGTTAAGGTATGTTTCCTTCCTTTCCTATGAAATTGATCACATATAAGTACGTGGCCAAAATCAGTAGCTTAGTCAATATTTTTGCTCCCCTACGTGGCTGCTTACGTGGCCAACGTATGTTGCCCCTATAGTATGCGTGGGTGGCCACGTGGCTTTTCTTTTTTTTTTTTTTACTTTTGTTGACTTCTTTGACTTGTTTGGCCTCACACAACCTAGTATTTACCCCTTTTGGAGTGGAAAAACACCTTCTTACACTCCAAAATTATTTGGATCTAACACCCACTTTTATCTTCTTCTTCCTCTTGAAGATATGAACAATCTCAAGAACACCCAACCAATTTTAAAAACCTAACTACACTCAGATCAACTCCAAATTAGCTCAAATTTTGGATCTAAGTTCTCTTTGATGTGGAGAACAAAGCCCAATAGGTTTCAAGCCTCAATATCACCTCCTACTATAAGACCCACTTTCAAGTTTCTAGAACTTGAAAACCCTTTAATGGTGGAAGGTTCAAAACAACTCCCATTGACTCGAAACTTTGGATTTAGACTCTAAAAAGACAAGGGAACAAGAATCTAGTGTCAACAACAAAATAAACACAATTGTTTTGGGGGTTTTGGGGGAAATTTCTAGATTTTTTGGTAGTAAGAACTCAAGACTAGATTTGTTGAAACAAACCTAAAACTTAGCTTTGATACCAATTGATATAATTCTAAAAATGAAATGACAAGAACAATACAAGAGAGTAAAGATAGATTGATTGACACAACTAAAGACCCAATTTGGAAACCAAAGTTCTATCAATAACTAAGACCTCCAAATTAAATAAACAACTTAGTGTCTTGTTTTCTTCGCTGCTTTTTTCTTACATTTTACATAATGTCCACAGGAAAGCGGTTGCTAAGGCTTGTAGCTAAACAAGTTTCCCAAGCAACCAACCTCTCACCAATCTCACAAGCAGTCAACTCTCAAGAGTTTTACATTGAGGGAATTTCCAGAAGGAAATGCGGCTTCATATATGGCTATATGCAGTGCATATGGCCTTGCATATGTGAGGTCCTGGATGACTTTCTTTATCTATTTAAGCAGTTCTTCGTTATATTTACTCATTTTTTTACCTACACAAGTCTCAGACCCTCCTAAACTCTCCCTAGACCATCCACAAGGAAACCCATACTTATCCTAAGCTAATCACTCCCCTCCTCTCTTAGAAGTAAGGTTGAAGTAGTAGAACCCTCTAGTCGGTATTGTTGTGGATGTGCATCTTCTTCTTGGAAAATGAGGAGTTGTTTAAGAGGTTTATCTAGCTGGGTTAAGGTATGTTTCCTTCCTTTCCTATGAAATTGATCACATATAAGTACGTGGATAAAATCGTAGCTTGGTCAATATTTTTGCTCCCCTACGTGGCTGCGTACGTGGCCAACGTGTGTTGCCCATATGGCATGCGTGGGTGGCCACGTGGCTTTCCTTTTTTTTTTTTTTTTTTACTTTTGTTGACTTCTTTGACTTGTTTGGCCTCACACAACCTAGTATTTACCCCTTTTGGAGTGGAAAAACACCTTCTTACACTCCAAAATTATTTGGATCTAACACCCACTTTTATCTTCTTCTTCCTCTTGAAGATATGAATAATCTCAAGAACACCCAACCAATTTTAAAAACCTAACTACACTCAGATCAACTCCAAATTAGCTCAAATTTTGGATCTAAGTTCTCTTTGATGTGGAGAACAAAGCCCAATAGGTTTCAAGCCTCAATATCACCTCCTACTATAAGACCCACTTTCAAGTTTCTAGAACTTGAAAACCCTTTAATGATGGAAGGTTCAAAACAACTCTCACTGACTCGAAACTTTGGATTTAGACTTTAAAAAGATAAGGGAACAAGAATCTAGTGTCAACAACAAAACAAACACAATTGTTTTGGCGGTTTTGGGGGAAAATTTCTAGATTTTTTAGTAGTAAGAACTCAAGACTAGATTTGTTGAAACAAACCTAAAACTTAGCTTTGATACCAATTGATATAATTCTAAAAATGAAATGACAAGAACAATACAAGAGAATAAACATAGATTGATTGATACAACTAAAGACCAAATTTGGAAACCAAAGTTCTATCAATAACTAAGACCTCCAAATTAAATACAACAACTTAGTGTCTTGTTTTCTTCGCTGCTTTTTTCTTACATTTTACATAATGTCCGCAGAAAAGCGGTTGCTAAGGCTTGTAGCTAAACAAGTTTCCCAAGCAACCAACCTCTCACTAATCTCACAAGCAGTCAACTCTCAAGAGTTTTACATTGAGGGAATTTCAGAAGGACATGCGGCATCATATGGGCTTGTATATGGCCATATGCAGTGCATATGGCCTTGCATATGTAAGGCCGTGGATGACTTTGTTTATCTATTTAAGCAGTGCTTCGTTATTTACTCATTTTTTTACCTACATAAGTCTCAGACCCTCCTAAACTCACCCTAGACCATCCACAAGGAAACCCATACTTATCCTAAGCTAATCACTCCCATCCTCTCTTAGAAGTAAGGTAGAAGTAGTAGAACCCTCTAGTCGGTATTGTTGTGGATATGCATTTTCTTCTTGGCAAATGAGGAGTTGTTTAATAGGTTTATCTAGCTGGGTTAATGTATGTTTCCTTCATTTCCTATAAAATTGATCACATATAAGTACGTGGCCAAAATCAGTAGCTTCGTCAATATTTTTGCACCCCTACGTGGCTGCTTACGTGGCCAACGTGTGTTGCCCATATGGCATGTGTGGGTGGCCACGTGGCTTTCCTTTTCTTTTTTTATCTTTTGTTGTCTTCTTTGACTTGTTTGGTCTCACACAACCTAGTATTTACCCCTTTTGGAGTGGAAAAATACCTTCTTACACTCCAAAATTATTTGGATCTAACACCCACTTTTATCTTCTTCTTCCTCTTGAAGATATGAATAATCTCAAGAACACCCAACCAATTTTAAAAACCTAACTACACTCAGATCAACTCCAAATTAGCTCTAATTTTGGATCTAAGTTCTCTTTGATATGGAGAACAAAGCCCAATAGGTTTCAAGCCTCAATATCACCTCCTACTATAAGACCCACTTTCAAGTTTCTAGAACTTGAAAACCCTTTAATGGTGGAAGGTTCAAAACAACTCCCATTGACTCGAAACTTTGGATTTACACTCAAAAAAGACAACGGAACAAGAATCGAGTGTCAACAACAAAATAAACACAATTGTTTTGGGGGTTTTGGGGGAAAATTTCTAGATTTTTTGGTAGTAAGAACTCAAGACTAGATTTGTTGAAACAAACCTAAAACTTAGCTTTGATACCAATTGATATAATTCTAAAAATGAAATGACAAGAACAATACAAGAGAGTAAATATAGATTGATTGACACAACTAAAGACCCAATTTGGAAACCAAAGTTCTATCAACAACTAAGACCTCCAAATTAAATACAACAACTTAGTGTCTTCTTTTTTTCGCTGCTTTTTTCTTACATTTTACATAATGTCCACAGGAAAGCGGTTGCTAAGGCTTGTAGCTAAAAAAGTTTCCCAAGCAACCAACCTCTGACCAATCTCACAAGCAGTCAACTCTCAAGAGTTTTACATTGAGGGAATTTCCAGAAGGAAATGCGGCTTCATATTGTCCTGTATATGGCCGTATGCAGTGCATATGGCCTTGCATATGTGAGGCCGTGGATGACTTTCTTTATCTATTTAAGCAGTGCTTCGTTATATTTACTCATTTTTTTACCTACACAAGTCTCAGACCATCCTAAATTCTCCCTAGACCATCCACAAGGAAACCCATACTTATACTAAGCTAATCACTCCCCTCCGTCTTAGAAGTAAGGTAGAATTAGTAGAACCCTCTAGTCGGTATTGTTGTGGATGTGCATCTTCTTCTTGGCAAATGAGGAGTTGTTTAAGAGGTTTATCTAGCTGGGTTAAGGTATGTTTCCTTCCTTTCCTATGAAATTGATCACATATAAGTACGTGGCCAAAATCAGTAGCTTCGTCAATATTTTTGCTCCCCTACGTGGCTGCTTACGTGGCCAACGTGTGTTGCCCATATGGCATGCGTGGGTGGCCACGTGGCTTTCCTTTTTTTTTTTTAAACTTTTGTTGACTTCTTTGACTTGTTTGGCCTCACACAACCTAGTATTTACCCCTTTTGGAGTGGAAAAACACCATCTTACAGTCCAAAATTATTTGGCTCTAACACTCACATTTATTTTCTTCTTCCTCTTGAAGATATGAATAATCTCAAGAACATCCAGCCAATTTTAAAAACCTAACTACACTCAGATCAACTCCAAATTAGCTCAAATTTTGGATCTAAGTACTCTTTGATGTGGAGAACAAAGCCTAATAGGTTTCAAGCCTCAATATCACCTCCTACTATAAGACCCACTTTCAAGTTTCTAGAACTTGAAAACCCTTTAATGGTGGAGGGTTCAAAACAACGACCATTGACTCGAAACTTTGGATTTAGACTCAAAAAAGACAAGGGAACAAGAATCTAGTGTCAACAACAAAATAAACACAATTGTTTTGGGGGTTTTGGGGGAAAATTTCTAGATTTTTTGGTAGTAAGAACTCAAGACAAGATTTGTTGAAACAAACCTAAAACTTAGCTTTGATACCAATTGATATAATTCTAAAAATGAAATGACAAGAATAATACAAGAGAGTAAAGATAGATTGATTGATACAACTAAAGAACCAATTTGGAAACCAAAGTTCTATCAATAACTAAGACCTCCAAATTAAATACAACAACATAGTGTCTTGTTTTCTTCGCTGCTTTTTTCTTACAATTTACATAATGTCCGCAGGAAAGCGGTTGCTAAGGCTTGTAGCTAAACAAGTCTCCCAAGCAACCAACCTCTCACCAATCTCAAAAGCAGTCAACTCTCAAGAGTTTTACATTGAGGGAATTTCCAGATGGAAATGCGGCTTCATATATGGCCATATGCAGTGCATATGGCCTTGCATATGTGAGGTCGTGGATGACTTTCTTTATCTATTTAAGCAGTGCTTCATTATATTTACTCATTTTTTTACCTACACAAGTCTCAGACCATCCTAAATTCTCCCTAGACCATCCACAAGGAAACCCATACTTATCCTATGCAAATCACTCCCCTCCGTCTTAGAAGTAAGGTATCAGTAGTAGAACCCTCTAGTCGGTATTGTTGTGGATGTGCATCTTCTTCTTGGCAAATGAGGAGTTGTTTAAGAGGTTTATCTAGCTGGGTTAAGGTATGTTTCCTTCCTTTCCTATGAAATTGATCACATATAAGTACGTGGCTAAAATCAGTAGCTTGGTCAATATTTTTGCTCACCTACGTGGCTGCTTACGTGGCCAACGTGTGTTGCCCATATGGCATGCGTGGGTGGCCACGTGGCTTTCCTTTTTTTTTTTTAACTTTTGTTGACTTCTTTGACTTGTTTGGCCTCACACAACTTTGTATTTACCCCTTTTGGAGTGGAAAAACACCTTCTTACACTCTAACATTATTTGGATCTAACACCCACTTTTATCTTCTTCTTCCTCTTGAAGATATGAACAATCTCAAGAACACCCAACCAATTTTAAAAACCTAACTACACTCAGATCAACTCCAAATTAGCTTAAATTTTGGATCTAAGTTCTCTTTGATGTGGAGAACAAAGCCCAATAGGTTTCAAGCCTCAATATCACCTCCTACTATAAGACTCACTTTCAAGTTTCTAGAACTTGAAAACCCTTTAATGGTGGAAGGTTCAAAACAACGACCATTGACTCGAAACTTTGGATTTACACTCTAAAAAGACAAGGGAACAAGAATCTAGTGTCAACAACAAAATAAACACAATTGTTTTGGGGATTTTGGGGGAAAATTTCTAGATTTTTTGGTAGTAAGAACTCAAGACTAGATTTGTTGAAACAAACCTAAAACTTAGCTTTGATACTAATTGATATAATTCTAAAAATGAAATGACAAGAACAATACAAGAGAGTAAATATAGATTGATTGACACAACTAAAGACCCAATTTGGAAATCAATGTTCAATCAATAACTAAGACCTCCAAATTAAATACAACAACTTAGTGTCATGTTTTCTTCGTTGCTATTTTCTTACATTTTACATAATGTCCGCAGAAAAGCGGTTGCTAAGGCTTGTAGCTAAACAAGTTTCCCAAGCAACCAACCTCTCACCAATCTCACAAGCAGTCAACTCTCAAGAGTTTTGCATTGAGGAAATTTCCAGAAGGAAATGCGGATTCATATGTGCCTGTCTATGGCCATATGCAGTGCATATGGCGTTGCATATGTGGGGCCGTGGAAGACTTTATTTATCTATTTAAGCAGTGCTTCGTTATATTTACTCATTTTTTTACCTATACAAGTCTCATACCCTCCTAAACTCTCCCTAGACCATCCACAAGGAAACCCATACTTATCCTAAGCTAATCATTCCCCTCCTCTCTTAGAAGTAAGGTAGAAGTAGTAGAACCCTCTAGTCGGTATTGTTGTGGATGTGCATCTTCTTCTTGGCAAATGAGGAGTTGTTTCAGAGGTTTATCTAGCTGGGTTAAGGTATGCTTCCTTCTTTCCTATAAAATTGATCATATATAAGTACGTGGCCAAAATCAGTAGCTTGGTCAATATTTTTACTCCCCTACGTGGCTGCTTACGTGGCCAACGTGTGTTGCCCATATGGCATGCGTGGGTGGCCACGTGGCTTTCCTTGTTCTATTCTTTTACTTTTGTTGACTTCTTTGACTTGTTTGGCCTCACACAACTTAGTATTTACCCCTTTTGGAGTGGAAAAACACCTTATTACACTCCAAAATTATTTGGATCTAACACCCACTTTTAACTTCTTCTTCCTCTTGAAGATATGAACAATCTCAAGAATACCCAACCAATTTTAAAAACCTAACTACACTCAGATCAACTCCAAATTAGCTCAAATTTTGGATCTAAGTTCTCTTTGATATGGAGAACAAAGCCCAATAGGTTTCAATCCTCAATATCACCTCCTACTATAAGACCCACTTTCAAGTTTCTAGAACTTGAAATCCCTTTAATGGTGGAAGGTTCAAAACAACTCCCATTGTCAACAAATATATAAACACAACTGTTTTGGGTGTTTTGGGTGAAAATTTCTAGATTTTTTGGTAGTAAGAACCCAAGACTAGATTTGTTGAAACAAACCTAAAACTTAGCTTTGATACTAATTTATATAATTCTAAAAATGAAATGACAAGAACAATACAAGAGAGTAAAGATTGATTGATTGACACAACTAAAGACCCAATTTGGAAACCAAAGTTCTATCAATAACTAAGACCTCCAAATTAAATACAACAACTTAGTGTCTTGTTTTCTTCGCTGCTTTTTTCTTACATTTTACATAATGTCCGCAGGAAAGTGGTTGCTAAGTCTTGTAGCTAAACAAGTTTCCCAAGCAACCAACCTCTCACCAATCTCACAAGCAGTCAACTCTCAAGAGTTTTACATTGAGGTAATTTCCAGAAGGAAATGCGGCTTCATATGGGCTTGTATATGGCCATATGCAGTGCATATGGCCTTGCATATGTGAGGTTGTGGATGACTTTCTTTATCTATTTAAGAAGTGCTTCGTTATATTTACTCATTTTTTTACCTACACAAGTCTCAGACCCTCCTAATCTCTCCCTAGACCATGTTCAAGGAAACCCATACTTATCCTAAGCTAATCACTCCCCTCCTCTCTTAGAAGTTAGGTAGAAGTAGTAGAACCCTCTAGTCGGTATTGTTGTGGATGTGCATCTTCTTATTGGCAAATGAGGAGTTGTTTAAGAGGTTTATCTAGCTGGGTTAAGGTATGTTTCCTTCCTTTCCTATGAAATTGATCACATATAAGTACGTGGCCAAAATCAGTAGCTTGGTCAATATTTTTGCTCCCTTACGTGGCTGCTTACGTGGCCAACGTGTGTTGCCCATATGGCATGCGTGGGTGGCCACGTGGCTTTCCTTTTTCTTTTTTTTTACTTTTGTTGACTTCTTTGACTTGTTTGGCCTCACACAACCTAGTATTTACCCCTTTTGGAGTGGAAAAACACCTTCTTACACTCCAAAATTATTTGGATCTAACACCCACTTTTATCTTCTTCTTCCTCTTGAAGATACGAACAATCTCAAGAACACCCAACCAATTTTAAAAACCAAACTACACTCAGATCAACTCCAAATTAGCTCAAATTTTGGATCTAAGTTCTCTGTGATGTGGAGAACAAAGCCCAATAGGATTCAAGCCTCAATATCACCTCCTACTATAAGACCCACTTTCAAGTTTCTAGAACTTGAAAACCCTTTAATGGTGGAAGGTTCAAAACAACTCCCATTGACTCGAAACTTTGGATTTAGACTCTAATAAGACAAGGGAACAAGAATCTAGTGTCAACAACAAAATAAACACAATTGTTTTGGGGGTTTTGGGGTAAAATTTCTAGATTTTTTGGTAGTAAGAACTCAAGACTAGATTTGTTGATACAAACCTAAAACTTAGCTTTGATACCAATTGATATAATTCTAAAAATGAAATGACAAGAACAATACAAGAGAGTAAAGATAGATTGATTAACACAACTAAAGACCCAATTTGGAAACGAAAGGTCTATCAATAACTAAGACCTCCAAATTAAATACAACAACTTAGTGTCTTGTTTTCTTCGCTTCTTTTTTCTTACATTTTACATAATGTCCGCAGGAAAGCGGTTGCTAAGGCTTGTAGCTAAACAAGTTTCCCATGCAACCAACCTCTCACCAATCTCACAAGCAGTCAACTCTCAAGAGTTTTACATTGAGGTAATTTCCAGAAGGAAATGCGGCTTCATATGTGCCTGTATATGGCCATATGCAGTGCATATGGCCTTGCATATGTGAGGCCGTGGATGACTTTCTTTATCTATTTAAGCAGTGCTTCGTCATATTTACTCATTTTTTTACCTACACAAGTCTCAGACCCTCCTAAACTCTCACTAGACCATCCATAAGGAAACCCATACTTATCCTAAGCTAATCACTCCCCTCCTCTCTTAGAAGTAAGGTAAAAGTAGTAGAACCCTTTAGTCGGTATTGTTGTGGATGTGCATCTTCTTCTAGGCAAATGAGGAGTTGTTTAAGAGGTTTATCTAGTTGGGTTTTGGTATGTTTCCTTCCTTTCCAATGAAATTGATCACATATAAGTATGTGGCCAAAATCAGTAGCTTGGTCAATATTTTTGCTTCCCTACATGGCTGCTTACGTGGCCAACGTGTGTTGCCCATATGGCATGCGTGGGTGGCCACGTGGCTTTCCATTTCTTTTTTTTTTTACTTTTGTTGACTTGTTTGGCCTCACACAACTTTGTATTTACCCCTTTTGGAGTGGAAAAACACCTTCTTACACTCTAAAATTATTTGGATCTAACACCCACTTTTATCTTCTTCTTCCTCTTGAAGATATGAACAATCTCAAGAACACCCAACCAATTTTAAAAACCTAACTACACTCAGATCAACTCCAAATTAGCTTAAATTTTGGATCTAAGTTCTCTTTGATGTGGAGAACAAAGCCCAATAGGTTTCAAGCCTCAATATCACCTCCTACTATAAGACCCACTTTCAAGTTTCTAGAACTTGAAAACCCTTTAATGGTGGAAGGTTCAAAACAACGACCATTGACTCGAAACTTTGGATTTACACTCTAAAAAGACAAGGGAACAAGAATCTAGTGTCAACAACAAAATAAACACAATTGTTTTGGGGATTTTGGGGGAAAATTTCTAGATTTTTTGGTAGTATTGTTTCTTTGGCCAGAAGAGTTAGCCATTTCACGCAACCACTTCCTGTAATATTTCTTGATATGATCCCTTATGCCACAGTGATGACAAATCCGGTCCTTCCATCCGGACGAATGTTAGTTACCACTTCGCGAATATCTATTCTGATTGTTGTTCTGTTGACCTTGTTTTCTTGATGGAACACTAGCACTAGAGTGCCAAACTGAGTAGGTGCAGAATACCCTCTTCTTTGCGCCCTATTATGAGAACCACCGAAACCATCCACATACCGGGCCTTCTTATTTTATTCCCTTTCTAACTCTCTTCGCTCTTCCAGTTCTCTTGATGTTGAGTTAACCCAACTAAGGATGAAAATGTACAAGTAGAAGATAAAATAGCAGCAATATTTGAGACTTAATATGTGGCGTCAGACCACGCACAAACCTGGGCAACTTATGTTTCTCAGTCAATATCATGTACATAGCATATTTTGACAGATGGGTAAACTTCAAACTATACTAACGAATAGACATACTGTGCTACTCAATTTTCTCAGACGTAGTAGCTAAATCAAACCCCTCCTCATCATACAAAAACCTCTTCATAAATTCCCCATTGAATTCAGGACAAGTAGGAGGCGGAGCATTGATACCTCGCTCAGCCTCCACATTCAAACCAAGCATGAGTAACATCCTTCAACTGATATGCTGCGAATTTCACAGCTTCAGAACTATGGACATTCATTTCCCTTAGAGCCTTGAAAATCTCATCCATAAAATACTGGGGATCATCTTCTTCTCTCGAACCAAAGAACTTGGGAGGATTTAGCCCCAAAAAATGCTTAAGTCTTCCTCCTCCACTAAGTGTCGAATCCGCACCCCAACCTTGCTGTTTGGACACTACCAGAGTGGTGAGCATCTGAATTGTAGCCTGCATTGATCTGATATTTGTTACACCTTCAATAGGGGCTATAGGGGTAGGTAGAGCAGGAAGTGGTGCTTGATTTTCATTGTCATGATTAGCCTCAATATTGAACTCAATAGCGGCGGGGTTAGGGACCCTGACGTGTCATCCACCAGATGATGAACCCAAAACCGATTGATTCCTAGATTAGCAGCTCCCGCACGAGTCAACATTTCTGCGAGGCACAAATTAAACGAATACACTAGAATGATCCTAAAGAAATTCAAGCTCTATAGCATAATCTAGAATCAAGAAAAGTAAGAAACACCTAAAAATGTCCTAGTAGTCATACATCTATAGAGGTGGCCAGTCTGCACGAAGGGGACTTCACTAGACACAGCTCCACAGACAATCCTAGGATATTTCTAAACCTAGGGCTCTGATACCAAGCTTGTCACGCGCAAACTCGATCCTCAGCGTAACAAGCATCCAATGTAATGAACAACACCAGAAGTACCTTATAAAATATTTGAATAGTCATTCCAATTTATTATCTATTTATAACAAGTCATATAAAGATTAAAACATGAATATGCTCAACTTAAAAAATTCAGCGAAAGTCAAATATAGATATTAAATTAGGAAACGTAGCAAAGCCTCAGCAAGTCATACGAGACTTTAAACATCCACCCAAAATTTGACAACTATCTATGGAGTTTCTAAGATAAATAAATGAGTATCTGACTTCGGGACGCAGCCCATAACTAAAATAAATAGATAAATAAAGATAGGGTGGTGTCCCACGAACAAGCATGTGGGCTCACCAAGTGATCCAGAAAGCAGCAAGTTCTCTTATCTGGTATGCGTATCACGAACGTACTCTTCTACATTATCTGACACACACCATCAAAAATAACATTGGTATGCCTGAGTACTGGATACTCAGTGAGTGTCTAAGGGGCAATAGTTAACAAAGCCAAAATAAAATAGTAAAATTAGTAAAATAGTATTAATGAAAGCCACTCAAAAACCAAGTTAAAGTATGATATCAAGCTTAGTAAAATTCAACAAAAGCAACCAATAACGAAGAATACATCAAGTTAAACTCATTAAGCGTTTACCATATGAAGTATTTCACTTATGAAACCAAAATTATCAACAATCCAACTTATGGGCAATCAAAGAATTAACACATGCCAACTCACGGGCGAACAACCACGTAATTCGAGGGCCGTTAGTAGCGTATTTCTCGAACGTATGATGATTTTGACCTCTTTGCAATGCGTTTGATTGCCAAGAACATCGGAGCGGCACTTCGAGTTGATCTTAATGAAGAACACCTCTACTTGATCACTTTCTCTTTAAGAAAGACAGTATTTAATGCCTATTATGCCTTGATCTCTTTGTGAATATCCCATAATTTGTCGGGTTTTTGAGATTTGATATATTGATCTCTTTGTGAATATCTCCAAAATTTATGAGATACTTGAGATTTGATATATTGATCTCTTTGTGAATACCCAAGAGTATATGAGATATTCGAGATCATATTTGATGTTTCGATCTCTTTGAATACCCAAGTGTATGTGATATTCGAGATTTGACGTATTTATCACTTTCTGAATACCCAAGAGTTTATGAGATATTTAAGATCATATTTGATGTTTCGGTCTCTTTGAATACCCAAGTTTATGGAATATTCGAGATTTGATGTATTTATCTCTTTTTGAATACCCAAGAGTTCATGGGGTATTCGAGATGTATTTTCAAGAGAATATGTCCACCTTTATATAGGCGTGAACTAGAGTTTAGGGTAGAGTAGCCTCCAAGAAATTCTAACAGACGGTCTGAAGATGAATTGAAATCATCTTTTAGAGTCTCACAAAATTTCAATGTCTACACATATATAGATGGGATTTAAGACTTTAATAAACTAAAAAGGACGGAAATAACCAAAGGAAAGCTAGAAACTGGGTTACATTAGAAGCATTGGGTTTACATTGGCACTTCAATCCTGGGAATCAGAATTTAGAATTTGCTATGATTTCTGTGTATTTGCATAAATTTTAGAAAACAGTTTCATACCAAGTTTCTGCTACACCATTGTATCTTCCTCATTTCTCACCTTTACGAAATTCTTCCTTTCATTTTCGTGGATAACTGCAAATTTTAACCTTTGGTTATGTTTTGTAATGCAGGTTCAAATATTTTTGTCAAATTGGAAAAAAGGCTTATGGCAACAAAGGTTTATAGAGTGGTCACATTTCAAATGGGATCTTCTTCTTTTGTCCATTATGTAAATGGTTCTCTGATTGAGGATGTAGAATGTACTATTTCATAATCTTGTACAACTTTATTCATCAATGCATGTAAATATTATTTATTGTTAAAAGCTTGAAACAAGTAGAATTTTTTTTTTTTGGTGTTGGGGACTTTTAGTAATTTTGTAATTTTGTAATTGCACAAATAACATAAACAATAATGTCGGGCATATGCCGTGCTCGGGCACAGGCCATATAGTATTCATACTATAACATCGTATACTATAACGCCCTGGGTTTTTTCAACAAATCAGACCCATTTGCATCTAAGATAAATGTCGAAATTTAATATAAGCAGACCCAATGGATTCAACTCTGTATTTATTTGCTTCAACATTTTCACAAAATAAAATCACCATATCTAAGATGATCTGTGCTAAGAATAGAATGAATAAAATGGAAGAAAGCAAGAAATTAAAAATCTGAACAAGGGTAAGTTAATAAACAAGACAAATTAGAGGAAGATGAACAATCTGATAAATTCTATTTTTAAAAAAAAATTGGTATCTTTAGAAGAATATTAAGGTCTGAAATTGTATTTTTCATCTGTGAGGTGTGAAATTGTTTTTTCCATCTGTGGGGTCTGAAATCGGGTTTAATGGTGAAAAGGTATTGAAAGGGGGAAGAAGAAGATGGAAAAGGTGAAAAGAAAATCTTTTAACTGAAAATTACAGATCTCAGACACGTGTAATTCACCGCCCTTCAAGATGTGGTTGTAATGTTTTAAGGGGATAATAATTCTACTTATATATAGGGCCAAAGTCAAAGATGTAAAAAAAAATCTCGATTATAGTTCAGGTATTCATGCCTTTTCCCAACAATATTTTCTTTTTTCACGAGAGCAGGGAAATGCTTAAAATTTGGTTCTAGGATATTATGGTGTCCCAATTAATGTCCACAATTCTTTTTGTTCAACGTATGTGTCATGAATTAGTGGCGTTTTCATTTGATAAATTGGAATTAAATATTTCTCCTTCAATTGATAGATGAATCGTAACTGGCATGTTATAGGCACTGAAATAACTGATGCAATTATTTAATTCTTTGAAAATGGAAAGATGCTTAGAAGTGTTAATTGTACAACAGTTACACTAGTTCCTAAAATTGCAAATCCCAGTCAAGTAAAGAAATTCAGAACCATAATTTGTTGTACTACTATTTATAAAATCATTGGCAAGATCCTTACTGCAAAACTGAAATAAGTGGTAGACTATCTAGTAGGCCCTTCTCAATAATCTTTTATAGGGGTAGAAGTATTCTAGATAATATAATTATGGCACATGAGTTGATCAAAGGATATGGACAAAAATATTTCTCACTTAGATGCTTCATGAAAATAGATCTAAGAAAAGTCTATGACTCTGTGGAATGAGGCTTTCTCAGAATGATTTTAATAGAGTTTGGACTAGGGCTGGCCAGTGGCCCAGGACGGCCCGACCCCGACCCGACCCCGTCCCAAGCCCGTCATGACCCCGCTTAAAAAAAAAAAAAAAAAAAAAAACGGGGCGGGACTCGAACTCGGGATGGGACGATGTCTCGTCCCGCCAGACCCGACCCCGCCCCAGGCCCGCCTGACCCGACTCCGCCCCGAGCCCGTCCCGACCCCGACCCCGACCCCGACCCCGCCCTTTTCCGCCCTTTGCAAAAATGGCCGTTGTACCAACGGCCATTTTAGATTATGGCCGTTGGCCAACAACCATTTTAGCCCCCCCCCCCCCAACCCCCCCCCCCCTTAATATTTATTTTAACCCATAAGTTATTATATTTACACTTTAACCCAATTTTTCAACTATAAATAACTCATTTTCTCTTCATCTTTCTCACAAATCTTCCTACAATCTCTCTAATTTCTCAATATATCTCTCTACAAGTCTACATTGTTTGCTAAATATTCAATTTTATTAATTCATTTGGGAATTGGGAGTGAAGTTGGCAACTAGCTTGAAGATCTTCCATCGAGCAAAGTTTCAATTTTCAACCTCTCGATTACAAGTCGACGTTACGTCGGCGTTTGGTACATTCGTTCCTTCATTAAATTATTGTTGTCTGTTTATTTTATATTTTTATTTAGCGCACTTAATTTTATTGTCTTTAATTATTTATTATCATAATTAAAATGGAAGGATTAAAATGTATGTTTAAGGGTAAGGGTAAGGGTGCTTCTTGTAGTAGGGGTAAGGGTAAGGGTGCTTCTTCTAGTAGGGGCAACCAGGGCAAGGGTACTTCTTCTAGTCATCTTATTCCTACACATGATGATTTTGTTGATACTCAACATTATCCTACAATACCATTAGATTTAGACCAGGAGCTATTTTCTGGAACTCAAGAAGACTTTAATTTAGACGATGATCTAGATGATATACCCACTAATGTTGATGACAACACACCCACTAGTGCACCTTCAACTGAAATACCTCCTATTCCCCCTAGTATGAGACGAGGTCCAGCAAAACGACCATTAAAATCAAATGCATGGACATTTTTTGATAGGGACGTAGAGAATCAAGTAGCCATATGTAAAATTTGTAAAAATGTTTTAAAATTTAAAAAAGCTGAAAAGGTCACGGTGGGACGGGGGGTTTAATTAGACACGTAGTAAGTGCTCATCCAGCTAGGTATGCCTAATACCAGGCTTCAAAACCGGGTGCGCAAACGCCCACTCCATCGGGACAAGGTTCACATACTGATACTTTCCCGGACCAAGTACAGGGTCAAATTAACCCTATGACGGGGGGAATTGTAGGCTCTAAATACAATAAACATAGAGATAGGGAAGCAATATCAAAATTAGTTGTTGTGGAGGGTTTGCCTTTTTCATTTCCTTCATCTCCCGGTTTTATTCATTACATTAGAGATATATATAATCCTGCTTTTAACGGTTTTCCTAGATCAACTGTTAAGAGAGATGTATTTAAATTCGCGCATGAATATCAACAATATTTACGTTTTTCATTATATCATTTTAATGGCAAAGTATCTATCACGTCTGATATAGGTCGTAGTACTAACGGCCATGATTATTTAACTTGTAACTTGTCATTGGATAGATTATAAATGGTCTATGCAAAAACGTATTTTAGCGTATAGATATATAGATGATAGGCACACTTTGGTACTTTTATTGCGAGAGAAAATATTTATCAAGTGTGCGATTATTACGGAATTACCGATAAAATTATGACTATTACATTAGATAACGCTTCTAATAACAATTACGCAATTACAATGTTAAAAATAGTTTAACTCCATCTTTTCCAGACCATTTTCATATAAAATGCGCTTGCCATATATATAACTTAATTGTAAAGGATGGTCTATCACTTTTTGAAGACATTCTTAGTAAAATACAATTTGCTATAAACTTTATTTTTAAAAGTAATAAAGTACAACGTAGAAAAGAATATAAAAAAACTTGTCACGATTGTGGACTACCTTATAGAAGAATTCCACAAGAAGTATCCACTAGGTGGAATTCTTTATACGAGCAACTACTTGTTGCTTATGACTATAAATTACCTATAACTTTATTTTTTCACTCTCATAATAAAAAGCCAGCTGATATGATTTTAGATAGTGATTGGGTAAAAATTTCCGAACTTATTGTATTTTTAGAGAAATTTTTTCAAGCAACAAAAGAATTTTCCGGTATATATTATCCTACTATTTCAACTATGTTATTTTATATAACTCTAATATTTTTATTACTTAGTGAATATATGGAAAAATCAGCTTATAAGGCAGCTATTAAAAAAATGTTTGTCAAAATTAAAAAATATTTTATTCCTATTCCCTCTATTTATATTATTGGTTATGTATTAAATCCTACTATTAAAATAGACGGTACTAAATCACTAATTGAAACTATTTACGATTGTATAGAAGTACTACCACCTCCAAGTCCCAAAAATCTAAATCACCCACCACCTATTGAACAAACTAAAGAAGAAGCGGTGTCTAGCGTAGAACACCAATGCAAAAATATATATAGATTTTATCAACAAGAAAATGCTAGTAACTTACGTCTAGCGTAGAACACCAATGCAAAAATATATATAGATTTTATCAACAAGAAAATGCTAGTAACTTACCGGCTTCCATACCATCTTCTTCATCTTCAACACAACCTCACAAAAGACATGCTTTGTTTCGCGGCTAGTATTGAAAGCCTCGAAAATAGAATGTGCGGCCGTACCTCTACTACTAACCAAATTAGCGAGTTGAATATTTTTGTTTTGCGGGGTTCTGTACCGTATCAAGAAGTTATCAATGAAGATGGACAAGAAGACTTGCTTTGAATACTTTGGAGGGGAATGAGAAGACCTTTCCGACACTTTCATTGATGGCTCGAGATGTTTTGAACATTCAAGCGTCATCAACCTGCGTCGAAAGTGCTTTTTCTGAGCGAGATATCAAATAGAAGACCACGGACACTCATTGGCCGGAGACGACTTGGAAATTGCGGTATTATTCGAGAGATTGGATACGAGCGGAGCGGAAAGGTGCGGTCAACCGGAGATCAACGAAGAAGATGATGAAAACTACAACAAAATCTTAACCGAAGGTAGTGGAAGCGACGTGGATCAATTTGACCAACAAATACCAATTCCAACCGAAGAACCACATGAAATCATCAAGCAATTAGAACAGGTTTTTTTGAGAATGTAATTTTTTTAATTGCAATTTTATTATGTAATTTGCAACTTTTGGACAACACCACAAAGTTGCAATTTAGATTTTAGATAATTGTATTTGTATTACAAAAAAATCATATATCTATTAAATAATATAAGAGACACAAAAACAGCCTTGGGATGTTTTTATTACACTATCTTGTTTTGTTTATTGAGTTTTTTTTTATACATATGTTATTTAAAAAAAAAAGAAAAGGAAAAGCCGACCGTACCCCGCCCCGATACCGACGGGATCAGGATCGGGACGGGACTGGAGCAGGTCCCGCCAGACCCGACCCCGACCCCGACCCCCTGGCTCGTCCCGCCCCGACCCCGACCCCGACCCCGCCAGACCCGAGCCCGGCCCACTGGCCACCCTTAGTTTGGACTGCCTGCACAAATGGTTCATTGGATAATTACATTTGTAACTACTGTCAGTTATTCAATCTTGATAAATGGTTCTCTACTGATGAAGTTCAAGCAAAAAAGGGATTGAGACAGGGGATCCTATGTTCCCCTATCTATTTGTACTTGTAATGAAATATTTTAATAGGTCTCTCAAGCAATTAAGACATGATCCTAATTTTAATTATCACCCGAAGTGCTATAACTTACAACTAGTGCACATTTATTTTGCTGATGATTTGATAATATGTTGTAGAGCTGATAGAGAATTCATACAATTACTGTTAAAAGCTATTGAACACTTCTCTGAGGTATCAGGCTTACATGCCAACCTTGATAAGAGTTCTGTTTATGCTGTTGGGATATCAAATGAGCTTAGAGATCAAATTTTGCAAGAAATGAAATTCACTTTGGGAGAAATACCATTCAAGTATCTTGGCGTACCACTGTCCTCAAGAAAACTCAACATTCAACAATGCTTACCACTGGTGAAAATAATTACTGCCAGGATCAGGTGCTGGTCTTCTAAACTTCTCTATTATAGTGACAGATTATAGTCAATCAAGAGTGTTTTGTTCAAAATGCAAACATACTGGGGGCAAGTGTTTTTACCACCAAAGAAGATAACTAAAATGGTGGCTACAATTTGTAGGATCTTTCTATGGACTCGAAAAGATGTTAGTTTCAAAAAAGCTTTGGTGGCATGGGAGACTCTGTGTCTTCCAAAAATTGATGGGGATTTGAACATAATTGATTTTGCAACTTAGAACAAAGCTGTCATTTGCATGCTTTATGGACATTGTCACATAAGTAAGATATACCGTGGGTACAATAGATACACAGTTTTTATATCAAGCAAATGGATCTCTCAAACATGGACACACCTAAGAAGGCATGCTAGCTTGTAAGGAAAATATTTGAGGTCAGAACTTTGTTCTCATAGATTGATGTTGTTCCCATATTGACCAATTCTCAATAGGGGACAAGTTCAGACATACATATCATTTTTGCAACATTACCCAAGACCAGAGTGGAAGAAACTGCTATTATCCTCAGGTGCACTTTCAAGACACCAATTCATTTTGTGATTGGCAGTTCAAAGCAGACTTGCAACAGTGGATATGTCACGACCCAAATCAGAGGGCCATGACGGGCACCCGAACCTTACTTGTCGAGCATCACTAGACATACATTTACCACAAAACCGTACATAAGCATAGGCCACAAGGGCCGTCACGAGGTAACCTACTGACTCATAGAAATAATAAACGAATAAGCCTGGTAAATGTATGTCTAGTACAGAATTCCTCTGAGGGCTATAATATGCCTAAGTATCGTACATGTGCATATGTAATGTCTAGTCCTACATATACATATCCGTATATAACGCCATTAAGCCTCTGTGGGCATTCCATCATATCATATCAGCCTTTATGGGTATAATAATCATCATATATCAGCTGATCAAGTGGTGGTGCATATATAACGCCATAACCTTTCCCATACCCCATATACATATCATATAGCATACGCGTATATAGATCAGCTGTTGATCTAAGCCATATCTTTCAATGTCTCCAAGTCTTCTTCATGATTGAAACACGACAAATGCGGTTGTTCTGATTTCATTTTCTTGAAGGGGGCTGGCACTAAGTTACTTACAATTTCTAGGCAAAGATCTGCTAGTAGCAGTTCTTATACTAGTTCCCATTCAACATTCATTCAAAGTATTCTCCCATTGCCATGCTCATGCATGCGAGGTCATGGTATATACATGTATATAGTGCATGAATGATACTAAGACACTCTGAGTCTATCGGAGTGACGTAAGATCGTTGCCCATCCGATTAACATTATAGAACTAACATCATTAACATAACTTACTTTGAAGAATCAACAAGCCATAAGATAAGATCATTATATAGAAGTCAATAACCTCAGCCACTAACATATTTAAGAGTGGAACCTTTATGGATATTGTTCGTTTACGTTCATTTCATTCTGATCATGCCAAAAGAAGGAAAAGTAGTCTTAACATACCTTTGTTGCTAACGACTCCACATACTGCTTGTAGTACTTCAACCTACATCAAGGTATTAGAACTATGGTTAATGCCATGGAAGGGCTCAAAATATATTTCTAAGCTAGTAGCTCTCTTACGGAAAATCAGGTAGCACTTCTCTTATATTTCCTCACTTCCCCAAATCCAAAACATCACCAAACAACGATATTAACATTATCAATAACCAATCCCATCCATTCAGCCCCTCAACAACATAAGAAAATTTTTGACAATTCAAACAATAGTATAACGAGGGGCAAGCTTGGTTTACGATTAAACAATTATAGCTATAAAACCCCTTTTCTCCTTCCAAAACCTATTAACAACATTAACCACAATAATTTCAATTACTCCTATTGATTTTCAGCCACAATAAACACATTGAAATGAAGTCATAACCATCCAACCATTTTTAGCAACTCAAAACCGATTTCAAATCATTTCTTCATCAATTCTTACTTCCACAACCTAGTTAAGTCACTAATAATCTTAACCACAACATACTACCTTGTCACGACCCGACCCGACGGGCCGCGACTAATCGCCCTAATGACGTCATTATACTAACCTGTCACACATAATCCAATTAACACTTAATGAGTCTGAAATCCGACAACATAATGCTGCAATAACAACATATGCCAAGGTAGGCAAGCCGACAAGGCTGCCTTTACCCCCGAATGTACCTGCCTCCTGAGGAGTCACAACTGGCCAACACAATACAACAGGCAAGCCGACAAGGCTGCCACTAGATAATATCATATATACACGGGGACACCCCAACACGGAGTATAATAGCATGACTGACCAAAACAGAGTTATGACCCTTACATAAGTACAATCCACAACTGTCTACAGACCTCTACAAGAAGGATAACGACATATGACAAGACAGGGCCCCATCGTGCCCCTAAATATACAAAAGTCCAAATAATAGGGTTATGTACTCAAAATGATAAAGCTCTGAATCAAAGGAGCTTCCCAACCTGCTGAGTAGGAACCTAGGCCTGAGGTTCACCAAATTGAAAACCTGTACCTGCGGGCATGAAACGCAGCCCCCCGAGGAAAGAAGGTCAGTACGAAATAATGTACTGAGTATGTAAAACATGAAATGCTGTAAAAGAGGTCATAAGTGGCCAACAGAAAACAAGGAGATCAGTATAAAAATCAGGATCCAAATCCAACTGTGCCATAAACAATAAAAGTCAGTTGTGCCTTATAAAAATGAGAGTCAAGTCAAGAAAATATGAGTGCTTGTCCATATACATATATATATATCTGTAACGTAACCCGGCCCTCTAGTGCGGGACTTGGTGAAGTCATATCGTAACCCGACCCATGCTGGGACTCGGTAAAATCATATCTCATCTATGGATCCATCCTACATAACCCGGCCCTCTAGTGAGGGTCTCGGTGAAAAATGCAAGGCTGTGCATGAACATAACCCGGCCCGGAACTCGGTGAGGTGAAGTAGTAATACTTAGCACGAGTAAATATCATGAGTAACCATATGTAAGTAAAAATTATCATTTGACTCTCAATAAAATCATTATAATAATGTCATAATAAACTCTTTGCTGAAAAATCATAGGCACTTCTCATAACAATCCTCTTTAGGAATTAAACTGTATAAGAATCAAATACGTCCGCCGTACTTTCATTAAATCATGCCAAAAGAAAGAAGTAAGGGTTTCACATACCTTTTAGACGAACTAATCTACCCAATATTAGAATATGCCTCGTTATAGAACTTCAACCTATAATAATGGTAATACGTTCGTTAATTCTATGGTTACTAACATACTTTATATCGAATAATGACTTCTTATTCTATAAAATTTCGGGCAGCACTTCCCCCGTTTATACATGTTTCCACAACTTCCAAACGAGGCTAATAACATCAATAACCAAGCACCAATTAAGGGCAACCAAAACAACAATAAAGGGAATTTACACACCCACTTCTCATGTAAATTTAGCCTCTTAATCCACATTAGAAACAGCCCACAAAACAGTCCATGTTCCAACAACAACGAGGGTAGAATGTGAAGCCTTTCTACGCCTTTCTACATCCTTATTCCTTTAGGACTTACATTAGCAATTATCACACCTAAACATGCATAATGGTAACTAAATTTTCAGCATTATAACACCACAAAATAGTCCCTAAAACAATCCATATACATCACAACATGTCCAACAATTTCATGCAAGTTCTTGGCCACAACATGTCATAATTCCATAACTCTTATCTTAATTCCTAAAATCCAATTTCGTATTTCAATACTTCCATATAACTAATTCCAACTAAATATCAATGTTTCCTTTCAATTTCTTCATGCAATTAGTGACAATAATAACAACAATAACCAACGAATCCAATAACACCAAAATCTGTCCCAAATCGGCAACTAGCCCAAAATTGTCACATGCAACGCTTAAATTCCAATTTTTCCTTAACACAAATTCATTACCTTAATTCTAACAACATGCATTCCAATTATATCGTAGAAAGAAGAATTTTATACCTCAAATTCGTCCAAAACAGTCCACAATTTTCTGCCCACTGCTTGTCCGAAAATCCCCATTGTTTTGTAATTTTCTCCTTTTTTTTGTTCACTTCTTCAACTCCAATTGACATGCAAGTGTTCTACAATATTAAGCCATCATCCATATACGTTTTTATTCCAAACTTTCATCCAAAAATCTCAAAATTTCTAGGCTAGAGTCTTGGCCAGCAGTGGTTGTTTTTGCCACTGTTTTTGGTATTGTTTTGCTTCTAATTTTTGGTGAAAAATGCAGTCTAAGAAGAGAAGATAAAAACCTCAAATTTGGCTATGGGGTTGGGGGGTTCTCGGCTGGGGTATGGGGGAGGAGAGGAAAGGAGAGTTTGTTTTAAGTTTTGAATGAAGAAGATGAAAGAATGTAGGTTAATTAAAAAAAATCTGGATTTTTAATATTACACTTTGGCCCCCAAGTTCTTCAATTAATAAATCTTAAACCCACCTCTTTTAATTCCCGAGAATTTCATAAAGCCTCGTATCCTCAATGTCATAATTTTATAATACAATGCTATTCCATAACTCCATTGGAATAAATTCAACTACTAGGATTAATTCTTGTCGTCACATGTATAGCACTAAAGAAAAACTATTCCGGGATAACATCCGTTTATACACTAAATTCCCGTATTAACATATGTAAGTGTTCCTTATATTCAATATCCGAATCTTACTTCATTAATGACGTTCTTAATTATAGTCTTAATCTTACGAGGTGTAACATTCTTCCCCCCTCAGAAACATTCATCCTCGAATGTTCATAATAAGTCTTATGCTAGAAAAATTTCGGCAGAGTCTCCTTTATAACTATGCCTATCCGCCTATATTCAGCAAACCAACGGATGCCACACAGGGCCACAATATATCACACATATATAATTCCCAATTACTAGAATCAAATAAGGAGTTAAATTACATTACCTGGAGTCATATGGAACAAGTAAGGATATTTCTTCTTCATTTCATCTTCTGCCTCCCAAGTCATTTCCTCCCTATTGTTGTTTCGCTACAACACCTTGACGGAAGCCACATCCTTCGTCCGTAATCTCCTGACCTGGCGATCAAGTATGGCTATGGGATTTTCCTCATAAGACAGCTCCTCTGTCACCTGGACATCATCTACTGGGAAGACTCTGGAAGGATCACCAATACACTTACGCAGCATAGATACATGGAAGACTGGATGTACCGCCTCCAATTCAGATGGTAGATCCAACTCATAGGCAACCTTGCCTATCCTACGAATGACCTGGTAAGGCCCGATGTACCTTGGGCTAAGCTTCCCTTTCTTACCAAACCTCATCACACCCTTCATGGGTGACACCTTTAGGAACATCCAATCATCAACTTGAAACTCTAAGTGTCGACGTCGATTATCAGCATATGACTTCTATCGACTATGTGCTGCTAATAACCTCTCTTGAATGAGTTTCACCTTATCAACAGCTTGCTGAACCATGTCTGGGCCGATCAACTTAGTCTCACCTACATCAAACCAACCAATAGGTGACCTGCACTTCCTCCCATATAAAGCCTCATACGGTGCCATCTGGATGCTACAATGGTAGCTGTTGTTATAAGCAAACTCAATGAGTGGTAAATGGTCATCCCAACTACCTCTGAAGTCAATAATACAGGCCCTCAGCATATCCTATAATGTCTGGATAGTACGCTCTGCCTGCCCGTCCGTCTGAGGGTGAAATGTTGTGCTGAGACTCACCTGTGTCCCCAATCCCTTCGGAATGATCTCCGTGGTTAGCCGTAAACCGAGCTCCTCGGTCGATATAATAGATGTGGGAACCCCGTGCAGTCTCACTATCTCCCTGATGTACAGCCTAGCATAGTCTTCAGTTGAGTAAGTAGTCCTAACTGGAAGAAAATGGGCTGATTTCGTCAGCCTATCCACGATAACCCATATGGAATCACACTTTCGCTGAGTGCGAGGTAAGCCTGTAATGAAGTCTATATTGATCACTTCCCACTTCCAAGTCAGGATCTCGATCTCCTGTAATAATCCACCAGGCTTCTGATGCTCAACCTTAACCTGCTGACAATTCGGGCACTGGGCAACAAATTTTGCGATGTCTCTTTTCATGCCATCCCACCAATACAAGCATCTAAGCTCATGGTACATCTTCGTCGACCCTGGGTGAATGGACTAACGGACATTGTGTGCCTCTCCCATAACCTGGTGTCGTAGCCCTGCAACATCAGGTACACATAATCTGCCCTGATACCTCAGCACATCATCAGGTGTAACCTCAAATAAAGTCTTTCCCTTTCGGAGAGCTACATCTCTATACCGGGCCAGAACAGGATCCTCATACTGACGTTTCTTTACCTCTTCCACGATAGAGGACTCAGCAACATCCCAAATAAGAACCCCGCTATCTCCTGAATCCGCCAACCGGACTCCAAGACTAGCTAGCTTGTGTATCTCATGAACCATCTCCCTTCTATCTGACTGCACATCCGTCAATCTACCCATTGATCTACGACTAAGAGCATCTGCCACAACATTGGCTTTCCCCGGGTGGTACAAGATATTAACATCATAGTCCTTTAGCAACTCTAACCATCGCCTCTACCGTAGGTTCAACTCCTTCTGCTTAAAGATATATTGGAGACTCTTGTGATCCGTATAAATATCAATATGAATCCCATACAAATAATGTCTCCAAATATTCAGGGCATGAATCACCGCTGCTAGCTCCAAATCATGAGTGGGATAAATCTTTTCATGCTTCCTGAGCTGTCGGGAGGCATAAGCTATAACTTTGCCATGCTGCATCAACACACAACCTAGCCCAATACCTGAAGCATAACAATAGATGACATAACTATCCGGTCCCTCGGGAAGAGTCAGAACTGGAGCCGTAGTCAACTTATCCTTCAACAACTGGAAACTGTGCTCACAAGCATCCGTCCACTGAAACTTAACTGCCTTCTGGGTTAGCCTAGTCAAAGGCGCCGAGATTGAAGCAAACTTCTCCACAAACCTTCTGCAATACCCTACTAGCCCCAGAAAACTGCGTACCTCAGTAGGTGTCGTAGGTCTGGGCCAAGTCTTCACCGCCTCAATCTCCTGTGTATCCACCCGTATACCATCAGCCCCGATAATATGCCCCAAGAATGCCACTGAAGTCAACCAGAACTCACACTTGGAAAACTTGGCATACAATTGCTGGTGCTGGAGGACCCTAAGTACCGTCCTCAAATGGTCTGCATGCTCCTGCTCTGAACGGGAATAAATCAGGATATCATCAGTGAATACAATGACGAACATGTCTAAAAACGGTCTGAATACCCGGTTCATCAAATCCATAAACACTGCTGGAGCATTGGTCACTCCAAAAGACATCACCCTAAACTCATAATGTCCATATCGGGTTCTGAATGATGTCTTTGGAATATATGCCTCCTTTACCCTCACCTGATGATAACCTGACAACAAGTCTATCTTTGAAAAGCACTTAGCACCCTGCAACTGGTCAAATAAATCATCAATCCTGGGAAGGGGGTACCTGTTCTTGATGGTTACCTTGTTTAGCTGCCTATAATCAATACACATCCGTAGCGAACAATCTTTCTTTCTCACAAATAATACTGGTGCTCCCCATGGAGATGTACTCGGCCTAATAAAGCCTTTCTCTAACAAGTCTCTCAGCTGCTCCTTCAACTCCTTCAGCTCTGCAGGTGCCATTCTATAAGGAGGAATGGATATAGGTTGGGACCTGGCAATACATCTACACTGAAATCTATCTCCCGCTCTGGAGGAAGACCTGGAAGATCATCTGGGAATACATCCGGAAACTCACTAACTACCGGGACTGACTGAAGAGCCGGTACCTCCGCTTCTGTATCATGCACCCAAACCAAATGATAGATACAACCTTTTCTGACCATTTTCCTTGCCTTGAGGTATGAAATAAACTTACCCCTCGGCGATGTTACATTCCCTTTCCATTCTATAACTGGCTCGCCTGGGAACTGAAATCGAACCAACTTCTCTCTACAATCAACTTTAGCAAAACAAGAAGCCAACTAATCCATGCCCATAATGACATCAAAGTCGGCCATATCCAACTCTATCAAATCTGCTAAGATATGACGGCTATATATCACCACCGAACAATTTTTATACACATGCTCAGCTATAACCGAATCTCCTACCGGTGTAGCTACCTCGAATGGTTCTATCGGCCCAGGTTCTATCCCTATTCTATTAGCAACAAGAGGGGATATGTAGGACAAGGTGGAACCTGGATCTATCAAAGTATATACATTACAGAAAAAGACCAATAGTATACCTGTACCAACATCTGGTGACGCCTCCTGATCACGTCTACTGGCCAAAGCATACATGCTGTTCGAAGGACCGCCGGAACTAGAAACTCTGCCACGACCTTTGCCACGGCCTGCTGGTGTCTGAATACCCTGCCCGGTGGGGCGTATAGCTATAGATAATGACGAACCAGCACCCGACCCCGTAGGCCGAGCCATCCCACCTGAACCACCCATGTTGGGACACTCTCATCATATGGCCCTGACGGCCGCAAGAGAAGCAAGCACCTGTGGTCGAACGGCATTCCCCAATATGAAACTTACCACACTGAGAGCACCGAGGAGAAAGTGGCCTTAACTGACTAGAGCCCCTATTCCGCTGAGAACCCGAAGCCCTGAAGCTCTGACTGGCTCCTGAATACTCGGGATGGTCGAACCTCCTGCCCGTAGACTGTAGAGGAGCACTCTGTGCTGGCTGAGATGAATATCTGACCTGCTGCTGGAACTGTCTGCCTTGAGACTCACCGGAATAAGCTGCCAACCTAGCCCTCTTATACTGGTCCCTGTCATGACGTCTGTCTGGCTGTCGCCCTCTATGTCGATCCTCAACCCCCTATGCGTATGCCTGGATACGAGCAATATCCATATCTGGCTGAAGAGCCACCGCCATACAACCGTCGATCAGATAATGGTCCAGCTCCATCACAAAGCGATGCACCCTGTCTGCCATATCTACTACAATAGTGGGTGCGTATCTGGCCAATGAATCAAACTCCAGGCTATACTCACGAATGGTCCTGCCACTCCGCCTCATCTGTAAGAATCTTTCCACTCTAGCTCTCCTCATCTCTGGAGGCAAGAAGTGACCAAGGAAGGCCTCTCTAAACTCATCCCATGCAGCTGGAGGAACATCCTCCCCCTGGACAACTCCCAAGACTCATACCAGTTTGTAGCTATATCCCGCATGCTATACTAAGCCAACTCCACAGACTCAGTCTCCGAAGCCCTGATTACCCTCAAGGTACGCTGCATCTGCCGGATAAACTCCTATGGGTCCTCCTCGGGCTGAGACCCAAAAAACTCTGGAGGGTTACCACTCAAGAAATCACGAACCCTCAAACTGTCAGACCTAGGGTCGACTCCTAGTCCCTGTCTGCGGTTCTGCCCTGCCACCAATCTAGTCAGCAGCTGAACCGCATCTCTCATGGCTCTGTCCTCTGCCCCCGGCTGAGGAGCTGGAGGCTCAAGTGCTGGGGCCTCGGAAACTGGTGATGTTGCCCCCTAAACTGGAGCCTCTGGTGGTGGCGACGAAACAGAGCTCGTCGACTGGGCACAATCTCCGGCATAGACTGAGTACGGGACCTGGTAACTCTCTGAATCCGACTAGTATCTTCCGCTGTAGGCTTGACCTTCTGGGCTGCTATCGCATTCTTCGGAGGCATAGCTGTAAACATAGTAAGTCGTCAGAAAGGGATTATCCTAATAACATAGCTCCATTGCACGATCTAAGAGATGAAAGAATAGAAACCAATCATAAATGCCCTGCAGCCTCCTGCGTATAAGTATGGTGCACAACGTACCCATACGCAAGACTCTACTAGACACGGTCTGTAGACATTCCGATGACTAACTGCTCTGATACCACTTTTGTCACGACCTGACCCGACAGGCCGCGACTAACCGCCCTAATGGCGTCATTATACTAACCTATCACACATAATCCAATTAACACTTAATGAGTCTGAAATCCGGCAGCATAACGCTGCAATAACAACATATGCCAGGGTAGGCAAGCCGACAAGGCTGCCTTTACCTCCGAATGTACCTGCCTATTGAGGAGTCACAACTAGCCAACACAATACAACAAGCAAGCCGACAAAGCTGCCACTAGATAATATCATAATACACGGGGACACCCCAACACAGAGTACAATAGCATGACTGACCAAAACAGAGTACAATAGCATGACTGACCAAAACAGAGTTATGACCCTTACATAAGTACAACCCACAACTGTCTACAGACCTCTACAAGAAGGATAACGACATATGACGGGACAGGGCCCCATCGTGCCCCTAAATATACAAAAGTCAAAATAATAGGGTTCTGTACCCAAAATGACAAAGCTCTGAATCAAAGGAGCTTCCCAACCTGCTGAGTAGGAACCTAGGCCTGAGGTTCACCAAACTGAAAACCTGTACCTGTGGGCATGAAACGCAGCCCCCCGAGGAAAGGGGGTCAGTACAAAATAATGTACTGAGTATGTAAAACATGAAATGTTGTAAAAGAGGTCATAAGTGGCCAACAGAAAACTGGAGATCAGTATAAAAATCAGGATCCAAATCCAACTGTGCCATAAACAATAAAAGTCAGTTGTGCCTTATAAAAATGAGAGTCAAGGCAAGAAAACATGAATGCCTGTCCATATACATATATATATATCTGTAACGTAACCCGGCCCACTAGTGTGGGACTCGGTGAAGTCATATCGTAACCCGGCCCATGCTGGGACACGGTAAAATCATATCTCATCTATGGATCCATCCTACGTAACCCGGCCCTCTAGTGAGGGTCTCGGTGAAAAATGCAAGGCTGTGCATGAACATAACCCGGCCCGGAACTCGGTGAGGTGAAGTAGTAACACTTAGCACGAGTAAATATCATGAGTAACCATATGTAAGTAAAAATTATCATTTGACTCTCAATAAAATCATTATAATAATGTCATAATAAACTCTTTGCTGAAAAATCATAGGCACTTCTCATAACAATCCTCTTTAGGAATTAAACTATATAAGAATCAAGTACGTCCGCCGTACTTTCATTAAATCACGCCAAAAGAAAGAAGTAAGGGTTTCACATACCTTTTAGACGAACTAATCCACCCAATATTAGAATATGTTTCGTTATAGAACTTCAACCTATAATAATGGTAATACGTTCGTTAATTCTATGGTTACTAGCATACTTTATATCGAATAACGACTTCTTATTCTATAAAAATTCGGGCAGCACTTCCCCCGTTTATACATGTTTCCACAACTTCCAAACGAGGCTAATAACATCAATAACCAAGCACCAATTAAGGGCACAACCAAAACAACAATAAAGGGAATTTACACACCCACTTCTCATGTAAATTTAGCCTCTTAATCCACATTAAAAACAGCCCATAAAACAGTCCATGTTCCAACAACAACGAGGGTAGAATGTGAAGCCTTTCTACACCTTTCTACACCCTTATTCCTTTAGGACTTACATTAGCAATTACCACACCTAAACATGCATAATGGTAACTAAATTTTCAGCATTATAACACCACAAAACAGTCCCTAAAACAGTCCATATACATCACAACATATCCAACAATTTCATGCAAGTTCTTGGCCACAACATGTCATAATTCCATAACTCTTATCTTAATTCCTAAAATCCAATTTCGTATTTCAATACTTCCATTTAACTAATTCCAACTAAATATCAATGTTTCCTTTCAATTTCATCATGAAATTAGTGACAATAATAACAACAATAACCAACGAATCCAATAACACCAAAATCTGTCCCAAATCGGCAACTAGCCCTAAATTGTCACATGCAACGCTTAAATTCCAATTTTTCCTTAACACAAATTCATTACCTTAATTCTAACAACATGCATTCCAATTATATCGTAGAAAGAAGAATTTTATACCTCAAATTTGTCCAAAACAATCCACAATTTTTTGCCCACTGCTTGTCCGAAAATCCCCACTGTTTTGTAATTTTTCTCCTTTTTTTTTTTCACTTCTTCAACTCCAATTGACATGCAAGTGTTCTACAATGTTAAGCCATCATCCCTACACGTTTTTCTTCCAAAATTTCATCCAAAAATCTCGAAATTTCTGGGCTAGAGTCTCGGCCACGGGCTGTTTTTGCCACTTGTTTTTGGTGTTGTTTTGCTTCTAATTTTTGGTGAAAAATGTAGTTTAGGAAGAGAAGATAAAAACCTCAAATTTGGCTATGGGGTTGGGGGGTTCTCGGCTGGGGTATGGGGGAGGAGAGGAGAGGAGAGTTTGTTTTATGTTTTGAATGAAGAAGATGAAAGAATGTAGGTTAATTAAAAAAAATCTGGATTTTTAATATTACACTTTGGCCCCCAAGTTCTTCAATTAATAAATCTTAAACCCACCTCTTTTAATTCCCGAGAATTTCATAATGCCTCGTATCCTCAATGTCATAATTTTATAATACAATGTTATTCCATAACTCCATTGGAATAAATTCAACTACTAGGATTAATTCTCGTCGTCACATGTATAGCACGAAAGACAAACTATTCCGGGATAACATCCGTTTATACATTAATTTCCCGTATTAACATATGTAAGTGTTCCTTATATTCAATATCCGAATCTTACTTCATTAATGACGTTCTTAATTATCGTCTTAATCTTACGAGGTGTAACATATCTATTCTCACATGTGACAACCATATAATAACATGAAACTACTCCAAAATAGTCCATAACAACACAATAATTTTTACCTGATTTTCAGCCCCTATATCATAAGTTCTTCACCACACAACCAGCTAGAACTTCAACAAGCTTAAATACATGAAGGAGAGATGTTTCGTTAACCTAATTTAAGCACTACAAGAGCAGAAACATTGCAATAGCTTACCTTGGATGAGAATCAATTTTCTTCACTTGGATTCGTCAAGATTGGACACAATCTTTCAACTTGAATTTAAGAACAAGAAGAGGATGACTTAAGATTCTTAAGGATTTTGGGCTGACCAGTTTAGATGGAGTTTCTGTTCCAATTGAAACCTAAAAAGAAAAGAGAATACTTGAGGTCTCTTAGGGTTATGGAAAAATCAGCTTTTTGAGAAGGGTTTCTATAGTTGACTTGAGAGTGAAGTTGCTGAGTGAAATTGAGAGGATAATGATGTTCATCATCCCTTAAAAAGGTCCTCATGATCGACCAACACTTGCCCTTTTTGGTGGATTAATTTGGCCATTCGTTTTAGCAAGGTGGTGACACACCTAGTTGTCACCTGCTTGCTTAACTAATAGGTGTCACATGCTGCCCTTATTCACTTAGACACATGTCTCATCCTCATTAATAATCATCACATATGTTAAGTAGCTCAAGTTGGTAGGATGGGTAAGCAAGCAACTCAATTTTATGTATCCAATATCCCGTTTGTTTTCCAAGTCTGATTCACCTTAACTTACTTAAGATTCCAATAAACCTTCCTTGACCTTGTAGGTGGATTTCATTCTTTATAAGCTTACGTTAGATATCTTATAATGACAATAATGTTTGAAGTATGGGGTATAACAATAGACATGTCTAATATCGTATAACCTCGAAGATAATCCTGATGTCCAAGACTAGGAGGACTAACATACGACGACTCTCAACATACAAAACTACGAGGTGTAACAGGATAGATTAGCAAAGTGGAACATACGAGTACCACCAGATTGTGCGATGTGCAATTCAAATACTATGGAGACAATGCAACATTTTTTTGAGTGCAGGTACTCCAAATTCATATGGCAAACAATACTTTCATGGGATGACATTCAAAGACAGATTGGGACATGGGCTGACGAAGTAGAATGACTATCTTAACAGGTCCACAACAACAGACCAAGATCCAGTATATTAGGCTTCCTCTGTGTTGCAGTAATATACCATGTCTGGACAGAAAAAAATACCAAGGAAGAACAACAGTGCAGTTCAAATTGTTAGGAGAATTGTATTAGAGTTATATATTAGAGGTCAACAAAATTGTAAATGGCATAGGCTGTTAGGGAACTTGCAGAGATACCTTGTCTAAACTTTTATTTGTGTTGTTTTAGCTTAGAATAGGAACTACATGATCTGATTCCATAGTCAAAAGTGAATCAGTGGTGTGTAAATTTTCACTTGATTACATTTTTTTCTGTTTTACCAAAAAAGAAGAAAATGCAATATTATTGATTTGATTGATGATGCTATAATTAGATAATTTAGTAAACATAATAAAAAAGAATTGGAACATAAAGTAGAAAAGTTAAATGAAAGAAAAAATCAATTAATATATAAAGCTTAAAATTTAACAACGGTGGCCTCTAAATAGATGATTCCCGCACAACTTTCTGGCTTTTCAATTCATTTTGATACTTATTTTCACTTTAATATTCACTAGTCTTTAGTTAGGAAAAAAGACAAAAGTAGTTAGCCGGATCAAATTATTGACAATCGGATTTTCCAAGAAGCTTAATACCGATTTTGTAGCCTTTAAACTAATTCCAACAACTAACCAAATATTTAAGAAGCAACGTTTTTATACGCAAAACTAACCCGCGAAAACTCTTGCTGAAAAGACCTTCCTACAAGATCCTATTCCCTTCAATCACGCTTTGAAAATGGAAATTTGAACCTAGAAAAGGCATAAACCACGACCGAAAATTAAATTTGCAACAATTCTTAGGGTTTTTGAGGAGTAAAATATGTGTAAAGCTCCACCAAAATCATTGATCTGAAAAGATTTTCACGCAAATTGCAGTCCACAAATTCAGTACATGGAGTTGATTTCGTTTTGAAATTGTGGAATTGATACAAAATAAGTAATATCTTTTGTTGCAAATTAGACTCCAGTTAAAAAAAATTAGACTCCAGTTTTGATTCCAATTTCGATACAACATGGCGGTGATTGGGTAAGCGACAATGAGTTTTATAATTTCAGTATTAGTGGAGTGTTGTTCAATTCGGACTGTAATATGAGTATTTTGTTAATGAAATATACAAGCAATTCGGAAGAAATTCAACTACAATTTTACTTTAAATAAAGTACATGGTGAGGGCTAGATCAATGCCTATATACAATGACATGAATGTTCAATTATATATGGAGATGAAGAAACAAATATGGATATTAATGAATATCTATTATGCATAATATTGAAAGATGCATATACAACGGGTGAATATTCGAATGGTAACTTGCAGATAACAATTTCAACTGTTATACAATGTCAGGCCATAGAAGAAGTACATATTCCTCCAATGGTTATAGAAGGAATAGGCATTATTGTTGTTGTGGTCGATTACGGAAGTGAAGATGATTTTTAAGACGTAGCAATGGAGGAAAACTGTATAATAAAGGATCCACCACATAATGAATTGCAGAAGGTCAAATATATTGGGACAAAGATAAAATATCTGGTGTAATGAAGCACTACACGATAGGAGAGAGATTTTAGTTTATTGTCCATACATCATCTACTACAAGGTATGATTCCTATTTGGAATGTATAGCAACTGTATCATTTTTGTATAAAAATAGGTATCACTACTATATATGTACAAAATAATGTGTCATAAGTCTAGAAACCGTATTATTGTTATATTTCTTATGTATCACTACAATATGTGTATATAATATGTATCACTATAGTATGTGTAGAGATACTGTATCATTATTGTACATAGAACATGTATCACTACTGCTTATATATTTCAATCAAACTTGCACATTATCATTTATATGTTTTAAATAGGTATTGTCTTAAACGTATGGATGGAACATGCAAATGAACTTCTAGATCTTTAAGTCTACAACAATAAAAAGTCTTCAAGGTGTATAAAATTCATTGATGTTCAAACCTGCCCAGTCATGAAGAGAATGTTATCACAATGTCATGCTACTTCATTTACCATTACAAAAATGATGGAGAACAAGTATGTCAATTTGATGTCAACATACACTCAACACATGGAAGATGTTAGATCCCATTACGAGATTAGGATGAATTACAAAAAAACATATAGATAAAAAGAAAAGGCGTTTTAACAGTTAAGAGGTTCCCTAGTCGAATTTTATGATAAACTTAAGGTTTTCTTATATGTTAAGTAAGATAGATTCAGGGCCTTTCACAATGTTACGCAAAACATAGGATGTGCACTTCTTGTATGCTTTTGTCGCACAGAATGCATTAATCAGAGGATGGGCATGTTGTATGCCTACTATCATTGTTGATGAGACTTTTCTTAAATCATCGTACATAGGGGCCATATTGTGTACGAGTGTGCTCAATGCAGTGGGTGAATTATGTGAATTTTTTTTAATTAAGAGTATGCATTTGTTATTTTTTGAATAATCTGCCGGTAGAGTAAACTGTTTTTCTAATATTTATGATTGGATTTTGATGCTAAAAACAGACTTATAGTGTCATGATCCCTTTTCAGGTATCGTGACAACACCTACACATTCCCTCCTGTAGGCGAACCACTTCCCATATAAACAGAACACAATGATAGAAATGTGGAAATATAATCAAAACATCAATACACCCCCAAAATCTGATCTGTGATACAAGAGCACTCATTCGGAATACAATTCTGAATGAAGTCAACAAAGGCCAAAACTGAATAACATAATCAAAATGTCTAACTATGTTTTTCGAATCCAAATATAAATACATAGTAAGAGAATAAGCATCCAATGTATGCTGAAAGAAGCATCCTCACTCTGAAATACCGAAATCCACCTGCCCAGACTCATACTCGAGCTCAAAAACTAGTAGATGGACCTGTATCTTCCTCAGAAAAAATGGAGCAAGCATAGCATGAGTACACAACGTACCCCCATAGATATTCTAGGCCGACAATGACGGAAGATACGTAACAAAGATAAATTTCAAGTTGACACCAGATAAGCCTATACTAGACAGTCATATGGTACACATATCAATACACTGATTCAACAAGTCACAATGTTCACATAAGGTTACATTAACAGTCAAGTACAATCAATACATTCACATATACAAGGACCTTACTATCATAGTACCCACCAAATAGTACTCCCTTGTCCAAGTCATGTTCAATCTTAAACCCACTTACCCAACCTTAACACATCAATAAACAAGTCAACACTTAGATCAGAACAATCATTTTATAACGCTTTCCACGAATAATGCACTTAAGCTAACCATGATGACATTAAATCCTCTATTATTCTTAGTCTTGGATTTAACTAAGTCTCTATACAGTTACAATCTGACACACATAGATCATTCAACGTTTACCTTCCTAATGGAAACACTTATCACAGGTTTCTTACTATACTCGACCCAATCACATATTTTTCCTGGATATAGACAATAATCTTGACATATTGACACTTTTGACCACAATAGCAGTAGACATCAAAGACTTAGACTTACAAATTATAATCATATAACCCATGCATAAGAAATCAAGCCACACATGTCAACCAATTTAATATTTATTCAAGTGTTCACAAATCCAATTATTCATGTATCCACAGAGACAAGCCCAATCATGGGCATCAACTGATCCACATTACAAAACAAGATATAATCAATGTATAAGTGTATGTATGATATGAATGCTATGCATAGGCAAAGTACCTTTCTCAACCTGGTATACAGTACTTCAAGGTTTTATTATGATCCGTACACCCATAGGGGACCCGTGCAGTCCATATACCGCTCCTAGCCATCCAGAATTCCACACACTAATCTAACTAGAGCCCAAGACTTATTTGTCGAGCCTTATGATGTTGCAAGCATGCAACTTTTCTCCATGCAAATCCACTCCCTGCGTATCAATATCATATCAATGTACCACAATCTCATAGTATTCTTACCTTTCCGGCCTCTTGGACCCATAACATATCCATACCACTCTCACATCAATATCTTAGAACCACGAGTGTATGAATACAAATGACAATACAAGGTAAGAAATCATAATGTATGAGATGCAACCAAGTACAGGAGATGAATAACACATGCTTTCAAGTGCAATCGGGATATCATATCAATCAGTCCAAGCACAATAATCCAAATACTATCAGGATATTATATCAAACAGTCCAACCACAACAATCTAAGTACAATCTGGATATCATATCGAAAACATGTGTGATGACTAAACAAACAATGATAAACATGGCAAAAATCCCACATATGGATACACGCCCAAATAAAAATCAATCAAAACTAGTATAAGGCTGATTCCCCAAATCACTCATCAACACAGTTCAACACCGGTACCCACTCAAATGTTCATCACAACCGGCTGAGTGGAATTCCTAAACATGCCAAATACCCCTCAATATTTATAACTAATTACACACTTCTATCGAAGTCTCGAAGAACTAAATCGAAGCCTACCTCAAAGTAAGGGTGGCCAGTGGGCCGGGCTCGGGTCTGGCGGGCCGGATCTGGCGGGGTCGGGGCGGGACGATCCGGGGGGTCGGGATTGGGCCTAGCGGGCCTAGCGGGGTCGGGTCCGGGCGGGACTGCTCCGGTCCGTCCCGATCCCGATCCCGTCGGTATCGGGGCGGGCGGGGTCGGGTCGGGCTCGGGTCGGGCGGGGCGAGCTCGGGTTTTCCTTTTTTTTTTTTTTTTTTAAATAACATATGTATAAAAAAAAACTCAATAAATAAAACAAGATAGTGTAATAAAAATATCCCAAGGCTGTTTTTGTGCCTCTTATATTATTTAATAGACATATGATTTTTTTGTAATACAAATACAATTGTCTAAAATCTAAATTGCAACTTTATGGTGTTGTCCAAAAGTTGCAAATTACATAATAAAATTGCAATTAAAAAAATTACATTTTCAAAAAAATCTGTTCTAATTGCTTGATGATTTCATGTGGTTCTTCGGTTGGAATAGGTATTTGTTGGTCAAATTGATCCACGTCGCTTCCACTACCTTCGGTTAAGATTTCGTTGTAGTTTTCATCATCTTCTTCGTTGATCTCCGGTTGACCGCACCTTCTCCGCTCCGCTCGTATCCAATCTCTAATACCGCAATTTCCAAGCCGTCTCCGGCCAATGAGTGTCTGTGGTCTCCTATTTGATATCTCGCTGCGAAAAAGCGCTTTCCGACGCGATTGACGACGCTTGAATGTTCAAAACATCTCGAGCCATCATTGAAAGTGTCGGAAAGGTCTTCTCATTCCCCCTCCAAGATTTCAGCAAGTCTTCTTGTCCATCTTCATTGATAACTTCTTGATACGGTACGAACCCCGCAAAACAAAAATATCCAACTCGCTAATTTGGTTAGTAGAGGTACGGCCGCACATTCTATTTCGAGGCTTTCAATACTAGCCGCGAAACAAGATGTCTTTTGTGAGGTTGTGTTGAAGATGAAGAAGATGGTATGGTAGCCGGTACGTTACTAGCATTTTCTTGTTGATAAAATCTATATATATTTTTGCGGTGGTGTTCTACGCTATTCAACACTTCTTCTTTAGTTTGTTCAATAGGTGGTGGGTGATTTAGATTTTTGGGACTTGGAGGTGGTAGTACTTCTATACAATCGTAAATAGTTTCAATTAGTGATTTAGTACCGTCTATTTTAATAGTAGGATTTAATACGAACCAATAATATAAATAGAAGGAATAGGAATAAAATATTTTTTTATTTTGACAAACATTTTTTTAATAGCCGCCTTTATAAGTTTGGTTTTTCCATATATTCACTAAGTAATAAAAATATTAGAGTTATATAAAATAACATAGTTGAAATAGTAGGATAATATATACCGGAAAATTCTTTTGTTGCTTGAAAAAATTTCTCTAAAAATACAATAAGTTCGGAAATTTTTTCCCAATCACTATCTAAAATCATATCACCGGCTTTTTATTATGAGAGTTAAAAAATAAAGTTATAGGTAATTTATAGTCATAAGCAACAAGTAGTTGCTCGTATAAAGAATTCCACCTAGTGGATACTTCTTGTGGAATTCTTCTAAAAGGTAGTCCACAATCATGACAAATTTTTTTATATTCTTTTCTACGTTGTACTTTATTACTTTTAAAAATAAAGTTTATAGCAAATTGTATTTTACTAAGAATGTCTTCAAAAAGTGATAGACCATCCTTTACAATTAAGTTATATATATGGCACGCGCATTTTATATGAAAATGGTCCGGAAAAGATGGAGCTAAACTATTTTTTAACATTGTAATTGCGTAATTGTTATTAGAAGCGTTATCTAATGTAATAGTCATAATTTTATCGGTAATTCCGTAATAATCGCACACTTGATAAATATTTTCTGCATTAAAAGTACCAAAGGTGCCTATCATCTATATATCTATACGCTAAAATACGTTTTTGCATAGACCATTTATAATCTATCCAATGACAAGTTACAGTTAAATAATCATGGCCGTTAGTACTACGACCTATATCGACGTGATAGATACTTTGCCATTAAAATGATATAATGAAAAACGTAAATATTGTTGATATTCATGCGCAAATTTAAATACATCTCTCTTAACGGTTGACCTAGGAAAACCGTTAAAAGCAGGATTATATATATCTCTAATGTAATGAATAAAACCGGGAGATGAAGGAAATGAAAAAGGCAAACCCTCCACAACAACTAATTTTGATATTGCTTCCCTATCTCTATGTTTGTTGTATTTAGAGCCTACAATTCCCCCCGTCATAGGGTTAATTTGACCACTGTACTTGGTCCGGGACAAGATCGGTATGTGAACCTTGTCCCGATGGAGCGGCCGTTTGCGCACCCGGTTTTGAAGCCTGGTATTGGGCATACCTAGCCGGATGAGCACTTACTACATGTCTAATTAAACCCCCGTCCCACCGTGACCTTTTCCGCTTTTAAATTTTAAAACATTTTTACAAATTTTACATATGGCTACTTGATTCTCTACGTCCCTATCAAAAAATGTCCATGCATCTGATTTTAATGGTCGTTTTGCTTGGACCTCGTCTCATACTAGGGGGAATAGGAGGTATTTCGAGTTGAAGGTGCACTAGTGGGCGTGTTGTCATCAATATTAGTGGGTGTATCGTCTAGATCATCGTCTAAATTAAAGTCTTCTTGAGTTCCGAAAATAACTCCTCGTCTAAATCTAATGGTATTGTAGGAAAATGTTGAGTATCAACAAAATCATCCCGTGTAGGAATAAGATGACTAGAAGAAGTACCCTTGCCCCGATTGCCCCTACTAGAAGAAGTCTTACCCTTACCCTTAAACATACCTCTAATTCCTTCCATTTTAATTATATGCTAACAAATAATTAAAGTAAATGAAATTAAGTGCGCTAAATAAAATAAACAGACAATAATAATTTAATGAAGGAACGAATGTACCAAACGCCGACGTAACGTCGACGTGTAATCGAGAGGTTGAAAATTGAAACTTTGCTCGATGGAAGATCCTCAAGCTAGTTGCCAACTTCACTCCCAATTCCCAAATGAATTAATAAAATTGAATATTTAGCAAACAATGTAGAGAGATATATTGAGAAATTAGAGAGATTGTAGGAAGATTTGTGAGAAAGATGAAGAGAAAATGAGTTATTTATAGTTGAAAAATTGGGTTAAAGTGTAAATATAATAACTTATGGGTTAAAAATAAATATTAAGGGGTAGGGGGGTTGGGGGAGGGGGGGGGGGGGCCTAAAATGGCCGTTGGCCAACGGCCATAATCTAAAATGGCCGTTGGTGCAACGGCTATTTTTGCAAAGGTAAGGTCGGGGTCGGGGTCGGGGTCGGGACGGGCTCGGGGCGGCTCGGGTCCGGCGGGCTGGGGGTGGGCTCGGGTCGGCGGGACGAGACATCGTCCCGTCCCGAGTTCGAGTCCCGCCCCGTTAATTTTTTTTTTTTTTTTTTTTTTTTTTAGCGGGGTCGGGTCGGGACCGGGGCGGGGTCGGGACGGGGTCGGGCCGGGGTCGGGTCATCCCGGCCCACTGGCCAGCCCTACCTCAAAGACAAGTAGAAGACACAAACTCTGAATCTAAAAGTCCTCCCGTGCGAGTATCAGATGGTCATAGTTCTAACACGCACATGAAGTTCCTATGATACTCACATTCAGTTAACAAATAAGGACCAATTCTATATTACACAAGATTCTAATGATACCAAACATGTCTTGAAAGTAACTCGAGGTCAAAAGCAAATATAAAACCTCATCCCATATCCCGAGGGCTAAAATGGTAATATTATTAAGATATCAAGTTCAATAGTATCAAAATAGTATTCTACGGTTTTATACGAATCTAACAACACCCATATTGCTATACTTTAGTTCGAAACCCAAAAAGTGACTCCGAGCTACAAGGGAAAAATTGGTAATTTACGTTAGAAACACGCTACCCATAATCTAAATAGTCATAATCCAAAGTTTTATGGAATTCTAATCCCAATTGAGCCTCCAATTTTATGACTTTGTCAAAACCCTCTTTGTGTCGACATCCATAAATCGAATGTTTGCAAAAATCTGGATAGAAATCAAAACTTATGTTAGAAATAGATTACCCAAAGTTCAAACAAGCCAAACACTGGTAATTTACTCAAATCCAACCATAATTAATTGAAGAAAACTCAAATTTCAACTTAGGATTTAAAATCCCCAATTTTCCACAACTAAACACGGATAAAATCGATAACCAACGAAAATAATCTTAACGAAACATTAAAATAAAGGTTGGATACTTACCCACTAGTTGAAACGAGAACAACTCCGTAAAAATCACCTCACTCGGAGTTCTAGAACTCAAGTTATGTGCAAAATTTTTGCTAAATGGACGCAATCTGTTTTTTAATACACATTAATTTCTGCTCCGGCAGACAAATTTCCGCCCCGGCGAATCCCAGAAACCAATAATTTTTCCTGAAACTAAAATGGGCATAATTCACTCATACAGTGTCAGAATTCAACGATTCAAGTTGTTACGGATCACAAATTTTGATATGCATATCCACCAATCAAAACTCAATTCTAACATCAAATGAATATAATGGTATATTGAAGCGTCGAAGGCGAGCGACTTATGCCAATGAATCAAACACCTAAACTTGACCAAACGAAGTCCAAATCCAATTCTGAAAGATCCTACAAGTCACAAATGATCATAGAAAGCTGTTCGAACTCTCAAAACACCCAAACAGATCCATCTTGACCCAAAGTTGACCATGGTTAACTCCAAATCATCTCAAAAGCTAGCTTCTCAACCAACCTCCTTAATCACATCCAAACCTCTCGGGAATCGAACCAACGACTCAACTAAGTCATAAATCACATTCTGAAGCTAATAAAATTGACAAAACTACAAAAAGGACACATTTGCCCCCGATGTTGACTTTGGTCAAATATCCATTTCTTAACTTAAGGATTTTCAAAATATCCTTTTTCCTATCCAAAATTCCTCCGAAAATCTTGGGAATCACTCCATCCATCCCCGCAAGTCAAATACACTCTAATGATGCTAGGGGAAGGATCAACAGGGGTAAAAAGATAAAATACTTAAACAACCAAACGGGTCATTACATCATATACCAATTAAACAAACGTTCGTCCTCGAATGAAAAAATAAAAGCATGAAAGCCGACGAGTAATCAAGAAATATCCATCATAGCTAGAAATATACTGACAATACCGCTTGTTCACTTATCATTCAAACTGCCGTTAACTTAGCTCAACGACTCAAGTCTCCATTCCTTGATAACCAAAATTTCTTTCACCGTTGATTCTCGAATGTAAGAACTGACTAAGCTGAAATTCCATGATTTGATCACCAATGTACCTCTTTACATGTCTGATTGAATTCACATTTATCACTATAATCACCATCATCCTTTAGTTGTAGCCACATCCAAAATCCAACATGTACCTGATAACATAGTCTGATTCTACTAGCCTTCCTTCTCAACTATCAAGGACGTCATTACACAAAATCCCTTAGAAGCACATACACACACGTCACAAGTCTAATTTTCCTTGAATCTCCAAATTACCATACTATAAACATACCTAATGATTACCTTACCGTGCTAGATCCATAGAAAATCAACTGATCACTCTATAGACTTCTCATAACCATTTGTATCTCCTCAATACATCGCCAGTACCCGTGCAACCACTAGGACTGTCTGAATCGCTATCATCAAAGGAATATCATTAATCCTACTTGCAAATTCAATGAGAGCCGGTAACACTGTCATACCACCATTCTTAATTGAAATCAATCGAACCCCTGTCGGTGGTTTACTAGAATACTATAAGTCTTTCAAGCAACATAAACGTGGGCCACCCGACCCTAAATGAACAATCTGACTCGAAATAAAATGTTGAATCTCTAAATCATCGATAGTCATCCGAACTGATTCTATACATAACTGATAGGCTTCCCATAAGCATGCAGTGACCTATTCCTTCCATTTTCTCATAAGTAATCAATCATGTGCCATTACCCACGACTCCAAAAGTTGGATTCCATCTAAGTTATCAACTTAGTACCAAAGATCTGTACCTTTAATTGTAACCTTCATGTTTCTCAAATTCCACATATACGTAAGTATGATAGGACCCCATGAACTCTAAATACATCAAATTCTCTTTGTACGTTCTCTTAACTCGCCCACACTTTGGACACCTTGTCGATCCTCTTTTTGTCATGTCTCACTATATACCAGTCGTATCAAATAATTTCACCGGTCTGAAAGATGCAAAAATAATGCCACCATAATCTACATCTAACCAAGAATTTCCATTGTTTCAATCCAAATCTATTCCTATCTCGAAGAGGCACCTTGCTCATTCCAAATTAGATCAACCACGCATTTATCAAAATTTTTACATTTTCACCTATCATTTTAATCATAATCACCACTATCATCTGATCATTACTCAAACCTATTCCAGAACGTACTGAAATATCATAGGCCTCGCATGATAACTGAATCGATCCTAGAAATAGTATGACACTGCATACTCCACAACAGAGTCTCTTTTACCCTACTCGAACCTTTAAACCGAAAGCTTATTCCCATACGGCACATCCCATGTACCATCATTTACAAAATTCATACACTAGAAAAGGTACCAACCCACTTCGGTTTCTCTGACTAACAATCACTTAGCACCCCCCGTAATAACCCGAACCATCGTTGAACTGATCCATAATCTAGAAGGGGGATCCTTAATTACCAAACATACAATCTTGTTAACATCCTCATGGAGTTCTGTCGAAATACCCTTGCAAACAATCTCTAACCTAAATAATTCTTCATCCATATCGACTCATAAGTTACTAGCCTAATCCTCAATACCCGAAGCTTTCCACAAATATAATTGATCAAACCGTCGTCAATCTGTTACCGAATTTATCCCCATTGACCAACACCTTATCATATTTTGTCGAGCCATAACACATCTAACTAACCATGCAATTTCCCTATCATTCGGTCCACTCCAGGTCATTGTACCCGTAATTATAGAACTTCTCATGTATTAACCTTCACATACCAATGCCCACAAATCTCATCTAAAAACTAGATGCAACACCAAGTAATCCTTCAAATATACCTCCACACTTATCCAGCACAAGAGTTATTTCTATTAGTAGATCACTGGCTCCCATTAGCCTACGACCAGTCCAATATACCAATGTATATACAATTTTTACACTCACTCAATACAAAACAACTGCGAAATAAATCACAAATCAACAATATCTTGCTTTCAACAATCCCCTATCATCACTAACCTCAAAAATGCCAAGTGAACCCATGAACATACTTTTTCGGTGAAGAAACGCGACTGTCTATTCCACTAAGCTTCACTTATCACAAGTAACATTTCCACCCGATTTCGATTAGAAAACCATTCCCTGAAAGATCTCACAACCACTAATTCTACTCTGCTATTTTAATACTGTCAAATTGAAGCCAACTCAACATTTCATAACCTATACAACATCCGCCCTCACACACCTTACAACCTATCCCAACAAACCCGTCAGATACCATTTTTTTCCTTCATACAACAGAGATTGATCCATCTAAATTCTTTATCTTGCATCTCTGAATTGTCATTCCCACTTTCCAAAGATACCACTGAACTGAAGAGTCACAAATATAATCCCAATCAACCGTACCCTCAAATAATCTTTGGAGACTAAACTTGGTCACACGCCTATAGAATGGTAGCACAACTCATACCCTACAACGCAACATCATATCCAACCACTCATGCACGAGTTTAAAAGAGTGTTACTACTATCGATGATAGAATATGAAGAAGTTCTTCAGATACCAATTTGATTCAACTTAGCTCAAAAGAAATAAAGAAAGCAAAGTTTCCTAAATGTCCTATTTCCTTTGGAAGATAAGTACGAATATACCCGCACCGATCCGACTCTACTAGACATTGCTCTTGTATTTAAGACTGTTTAACCTAAAGCTCTGATACTAACTTTGTCACGACACCTTTTCAGGTATCATAGTGGCACCTACACATTCCCCTCGGTAAACGAATCGCTTCCCACATAAATAGAACAAAATGAAAGAAATGCAAAAATATAATCAAAATATCAATACACCCCCAAAATCTAGTCTGTGGTACAAGAGCACTAATGCGGAATACAAGTCTGAATGAAGGCAACAAAGGCCAAAACAGAATAACATAATGAAAATGTCTAACTACATCTTTCGAATCCAAATGTAAAGACATAGTAAGAGAATAAACATCCAAGGCATGCCAAAAGAAGCATTCTCACCCTGGAACATCGAAATCCACCTGTATCGACTCATACTCGAGTCCGCAAACTAGTAGAGGGACATGTATCTGCATCCAAAAAGATGCAGCAAGCGTAGCATAAGTACACAACGTATCCCCATAGACATCATAGGATGATAATGACAGAAGACACGTCACATAGATAAATATCAAATTGACACCAGATAAGCCTATACTAGACAGTTCAATAGCCCATATAAGTCACGTGGCACACATATCAATACACAAATTCAACAAGTCTCAATGTTGACATAAGGTTCCATTCAAAGTCAAGTACAATCAATACATTTACATATACAGGGACCTTAATATCATAGTACCCACCGACTAGTACTCCCTTATTCAAGTCATGTTCAAGCTTAACCCCACTTACCCAACCTTAACATATCAATAAATAAGTCAACACTTAGATCACGACAATCCTTTAGAATGCTTTCCACGAATATTTCACTTAAGCTAACCATGATGACATTAACTCCTCTATTATTCTTAGTCTTAGATTTAACTAAGTCTCTATACAGTTGCAGTTTGACATACATAGATCATTCAACGTTTACCTTCCCCAATGGCAACACTTATTACAGGCTCCTTACTAGACTCGAGCCAATCACATAGTCAATTAACAAACAACATACAATGCATGTATTTTCCATGGAACTAGACAATAATCTTGGCATATTGACACTTCCGACCACAATAGCAGTAGATATCAAAGACTTAGACTTTCAAATTATAATCACATAACCCATGCATAAGAAATCAAGCCGCACATGGAAACCAATTCAATATTTATCAAAGTCTTCATAGATCCAATTATCTAGGTATCCATAGAGACAAGCCCAATCATGGAAATCAATCAATCCAGATTACCAAAAAAATAGATAATCAATGTATAGATGTATGTATGATATGAATGTTATGCATATGCAAGGTACCTTTCCCAACATGGTATACAATACGTTAAGGTTTTTTTATGATCCATACACCCATGAATGATCCGCAAAGTTCATATACCGCTCCTAGACAATCAGAATTCCATACACGAATCTAACTAGAGTCCAAGACTCATTTGTCGAGCCTAATCATGTTATAGGCGTGAAAATCCACTCCCCGTGTATCAATATCATCTCAATATGCCATAATCTCATAGTATTCTTACATTTTTGTCCTCTTGGACCCATATCATATCCATACCACGCTCAAATCAATATCATAAAACTATTAGTGTATGAATGGAAATGACAATACAAGGCAAGAAATCATAATGTATGAGATGCAACTAAGTATAAGAGATGAATAATACATGTTTTCAGAATTTAACAAGAAGTAACCCAAGTACAATCCGAATATCATATCAAACGGTCCAACCACAACAATCCAAGTTCCATTGGGATATCATATCAAATAGTCCAACTACAATAATCCAAGTACTATCAGGATATCAAATCAAAATAGTCTAACCACAACAATCTAAATACAATCGGGATATCATATTGAAAGCATTTGTGATGAGTAGACAAATAATGTCAAATATGGCGACAAGCCCAAATCACCCATCAACACAGTTCAACACTGGTACCCACTCAAAAATTCATCACAACTGGCTAAGCGGGACCCCAAACACGTCCAATACCACTCAATATTTATAACTAATTACACACTTCTATCGAAGTCTCGAAGAATTAAACTGTAGTCTACCTCAAAGCCGAGCAGGAGCCACGAACTCCCAATGCACAAGTCCTCCCGAGTGAATATCGGACGATCGTAGTTCAAACAAGCACATGAAGTTCCTATGTTACCACGCACATTCAATCAACACATAAGGACCAATTCTACATTACACAAGATTCTAATGATACCAAACATGTCTTGTAAGGAACTCGGGGTCAAAAGAAAATCTAAAACCTCATCCCGAACCTTAAGGGTCAAAATGGTAATTTTATTAATAAATCAAGTTCAATATTATCAAAATAGTATTCTACTGTTTCATACGAATCTAACAACACTCATATTGCTATACTTTAGTTCGAAATCCAAAATATGACCGGGTTCACAAGGGCAAAATCAGAAATTTAAGTGAGAAACACGTTACGCATAATCTAAATAGTCATAATTCAAAGTTTCATGGAATTCTAATCCCAATTGATCCTCCAATTTTATGACTTTGTCAAAACCCTCTTTGTGTAAAAATCCATAAATCGAATGTTTGCAAAAATCCTGATTGAAATTAAAATTTATGTTAGAAATAGTTTACCCAAGGTTTAAACAAGCCAAAAACCAAGAATTTACTCAAATCCAACCATAATTAATTGAAAAAAACTCAAATTTCAACTTAGGATTTAAAACCCCCAATTTTCTCCAACCAAACACGGATAAAATTGATAAACAATGAAAATAATCTTAAAGAAACATCAAAATAAAGGTTGGATACTTTCCCCTAGTTGAATCGAGAACAACGCCGCAAAAATCACCTAAATTGGAGCTCTAGAACTCAAGTTGTGTAAAATACTAAATGGACGCAATCGGTTTTTTAATACACAGTTATTTCCGCTCCGGCAGACCAATTTCCACCCCATCGGATCCGTTCCATCGCCCGAAAGTCCGCCTCGGCGCACACCGGAGAGCAACATTTTTTTCCGAAAGTAAAATGGGCATAACTCCATACGGTATCGAAATTCGATGATTCAAGTTGCCACAGATCACAAATTTCGATTCGCATCTATTCCAACAATCAAACCTCAATACTAACATCAAATGAATATAATGGTACATTAAAGCGTCAAAGGCGCTCGACTTATGCCAATGACTACAATACCTAAACTTGACCAAACGAAGTCCAAATCCAATTCTGAAAGTTCCAAAAAGTTACAAATGATTATACGAAACAGGTCAAACTCTCAAAACACCCAAACGTATCCTTTTTGACCTGATGTGGACCGTGGTCAACTCTAAATTATCTCAAAAGCTAGTTTCTCAACCAATCATCTTAATCACATTTGAACCTCTCGGAAATCGAACCAATGATACAATTAAGTCACAAATCATGTTCCGGAGCTAATGAAACCGACAAAACATTGAAAAAGACACATTTTCCCCTGATGTTGACTTTGGTCAAATTTCTTCATTTCTTAAATTAAGAATTTCCAAAATATCTTTTTCCTTATCCAAAACTCCTCCGAAAATCTCGGGAATATCTCCACCCATATCCGCAAGTAGAATACACTCTGACGATTCTAGAGAAAGGTTCAACAAAGGTAAAAGGGTAAATTTCCTAAACGACCAAACAGATCGTTACATATAGTGAAAGGAAAAATTGTAGCATATTGATACTTTATTATTTGCTTAATCAGGTTAAATTCTGCCGCTAACATATGCTGTTGTTGATTCCAAAAATGATACTTTTTTAGAATGATTTTTTTGAATGTTTAAATAGGCTTATGGTGAAATGGAGAAAATGTGCATAGTATCTGATCGACAAGATATGACATTTAGGGGACATCGATTGTATATGTAGATGTGAATCATTGTATATGCTTCTACCACCTATAGAACAACGTCAAGGGTAAGTTTAGGAATAATCACGAGCAGATAAAGGACATATTCTTTGCAATGGAAGAATTATACACGATGTCATATTTTGATCGGCTCATGAAAAATACAAATAAATTTGATGATAGGTTAAGGGGTTATCTATTTGATATTGGATATTAAAAATGATCCATAACTCATTCAATAATAAACAGATCTATGGTAATGACTTCAAATATAGCAGATGGAGTAGACCTGCCAATCAAGATCTTACTAGAATTCATGATGAATTTAGTTATGAGATGGAGTAATGATAACAGAAAGGTTGCAACAACAATATTTAGTGAATTAGGAAACAAATATAACACAATAATGAAGGAGAATCTAATTTTTCGGATACGATGATGGTGATTTATTCAATAGTTATTTCTGTTTCATATACTTGACTAACTCCCGTGTTTATCATGAAGTTTGTTACATATCCATGTAATGGCTTCAATTGATTATGTATATACAATGATGGATGTTGGAAAATAGAACATAGTGTGCATGTGTGAAAGAAAATGCAATTGCCAACGATTTCAAGTCGATGGGATCTCTTGTTCATATGCTATGACAATATTTAGCTACACACATATAGAGGTAGAAAATTATTGCGCTCCTTATTATACCAGAGGATACTTCGTGAAGGCATATGAAGTGTTAGTGAATCCACTTCCAGATAAGAGTACATGGGACATTCCAACAGAGGTGTTAGATATTATAGTCATACCACTGATACAAAAATCCAGACTAGGTAGACCATAGACTAACCGATACTCATCCCCATGCAGAAAGAATCTAATATGTCTAGCTAAGGTATACATTTTTTTAAGATGATGGAACATTGTGTATTTATTTCCACTCAATTTCAGTAAAGAATGAGCTGATAGATTGCTACAACCTTGGAAGTCTGAAGACAATTCACCTGACTGAAATCTAAACCACCTAGTGAGAGCTTGGATGTGTGAAAGATGGATGAAAGTCAAGACTCTAGGAGTTCTAGCTTTTCTTGTCATGTTTGTTGGATGTTGTAATTGTTGGAAATTTGCCTTTGGCGGGGAGGTGCGTCCACCCATGTTTAATAAATTAAACACAAGTGTTTCGCATGTTGGAGGCTTTGTCTCTTCAAACATACATAATCTACTAAGTGAGTAGATGACTGTAGGGCCAAGAATCGTCAAATTTCGTTGAGAAATGAAAGACATATTGGTCCACGAAGTAAGGTGTTTGAGGCATGGAAATGTGGTGTGGGACAAATCTACCACATCGGTGGGAATAGGAAGAATTGCTCTCTATATAAGTCTCTAATGTGGTAAAGGGTTTAGGACCCCAAGGGGTATCTCATGTGTTTAAAGGAGGGAGGACCTAGACGTGCTTGGGTTCAAGGCTAAGCCCACACGCGCGCCGCCGCCGCCCGCCCGCCCGCCCGTCCCGTCCGGTCTTGGGTCGTGGGCTGTGGGCTGTGGGGACTTTCTGATATTATCTTTTTGGACCCCAAATTGCTTAATATTTACAGTTTGGTCCCTAGAGTTTCGAAAAGTTGATTTTGGGAGTGACGGAAGGCCAAAAACTTTCTGCCTACCATTTGGGCAATTTTCTGGAGCATTAACCAGCCATTAACTTGGCTGTTAACTACTCCATAAACATCCTCCTTCAATGACCATAATCAACCCTCCTTCATGGCATTAAACCTGCCATTATAGCCCTCCCTAAATAGCCATTAATAGCCATGTTTGGGCAGTTGGACAGCCTTCCTCCATGCTATATATTGATGCCTTTTGGCTCAATTATGTTACAGATTTTTCAGTCACGAAAATAGTGCACTAACAGCTACACTTTCATCACGAAATACAGTGCATTTTCAGTGAGAAAAACAGCACGAAACAGTGACGAAATACGAGCACAAAATAATGTTGAAAATCAGTGAGCAAACACACACATATACACAAGATATACACAACAGAGACACACTATATACACAGAGACAAAAACAGAAGAGAAGATAGAAACTCTTCCTTCCTTTTTCATATCTTCAGCAAGTCGATTCATATTTGTTTTCTTCGTCAGGCTCAACCTATTGGCTTTGTAGCTTTGAGATTAAAGTGTTGTTTTATCTTGGGAGACTATTGCCCGCTAACGTAAAATCATATATACGGGGCAATCTTGTCTTAAGGACAGAGGGCAATCACTCGACTCAACACACAACGTTGTAACCATCCAGATTTAGTTATTTCTTGATTTCAGGTTATCAAGATTCAAGACACAACAAGCTTGCGGCAGTTTTGAAGATTGACCTATTTGTTCAACAAGATTCAATTTCTGAATATTGAATAATTGTTAATCCTTTTGAATACTTGTAATAGTTATTTACTTCCCGTACTGCTTTATAAAGTACAATAGAGTACCAACAACTTAAGACAAGAGCGTATTGTATTACTATTAGTGTTCGAAAGATGTCGGTCAAAAGTTGTGTGACCAAATCTGGATATGGCTGTGATTTTCTGGTAGAAGAAAGTGATAATGATGCCGTTGAAAGTCAACGTCTTCGTGGTGTCACCGCTCCCAAGAGTGGTGGGAACAAGCGCTCACGAGAGCCTGAGGATGTCAACTGGGACAAGAGGAGAAGGTTGAAGATATGGTTCTATCTTGCAGCAGAAGGCCTGTATCTGTCCCAGACACAGAATCCGAAATTGGGATAAGTATTTTTTTTCTTACTTGTCAAGAATAAAGATTAAATGATGTCTGATTAAAAATGGATTAAAGTAGGAGGAATATGAAAATATTTTCACGAAAATAATTTATATTCCTTACGCTTTAAAATCAGAAGCTTAATCTCATCTTCTTTCCCGTTTAATGATTGGATTTTGTAAACGATTTAAAAAGATCCGTTCTTTTAAGTATAATTATTAAAAGTGTGTAAAGTATGTTCGCACATACGAGGGAGAAAGATCCACTAACTGTGCGAAAAAATGTTACCACTCTTAAACAAGCGCCAAGAATTATCTGGAAACCAATCATAACGGAAGAAGACTAAAAGCTAAAGACGTTGAGCCTGGCACACTATTTGGCAGAAGATCCTTCATAGGATGATATTGGACACTCAGTCATACAAAGCCTCCGGGCGACTGGAGTGGGCCAAAATTCCCTTGATATGATGATATTGGACACTCAGTCATATAAAGCCTCCGGGTGACTGGAGTGGGGACAGAATTCATTTCATAGGAAAAGTAATGGACACCTAGTAAGGTGGGCCTGAGTTTCCAGGTCTTAAATGATCTGAAGGCCTAAAGAAAAGCAGAAACGAAATTGGACACTCAGTCTGCCAAAGCAACTGGAGTGGGCCAGAGTATCCAGATCACATATGATCCAAGCCATTACGCCCAACCACGGACAAAAAGGTTGTTCATGTGAAGCAACGCCACCTCTAAAGTAGAAGGGGTTGGAGAGGTTGTCCTCAATAGGACTTCAGGGATTGGGATCACTCTAAGATGAGGTGATACATATCCCAAACTTAGTTTAAGGGACGCTGTTGATCAAGCTGGTTTGAGACTAGTCTAACAGGTTTGTAATAACTAAGAATGGTATAGTATGTCTGTAGCCATATGAATGATATATTTGTAATCCATGCATCTATGCCATCATAAATTAAGACACGTTAAATAGAAACTCATTCAAAAGCTAACGATGTTGAGATTGTTGCCTACTGTCGACATAAACCCTCAAAATGAATGTGAGGTAGACGAAGAGGCAAAATTACCTTTCCAAATTCCGTCAAGGGAATAGCGAAAGAAGCACCGCTCCTCTAGAACTTAGTCACACCTACTTGGGTGATTTGAAGTTTATACAAAATAGATGGGGGAGACAAGTACGTTGTGATCTTCATTGATGATGGTACAACATATAGTATCCTTTGTTTGTTGAAAAGCAAAGATAAAGTTGTTGAAGCGGATAAGCGCTACAAAGCAGAAGTTAAAAATCAACTAAGCCTACGGATTGAGGAATTCGTAGTGATAGAGGGGGAGAATGTGAAGCATTGTTCATCAAACGATTGCTCGTTACTCACCTCAGTCTAACGGTGTTAGCCAAGCGCAAAGCCGTACGCCCAAATTATGTAAGGTGGCTTGGTAAAAGTTGGAATACAGAAACAGGTCAAGTTGTACCTAAGACTGTAGATTGCATATCCACTGGATCTGCAAATAACAGTAGTGCTTATCACATCTTGGTGTCAAAGAATGCTGAATTCTTTGAAGATAACTTTCCTTGAAAAGGAAAAAGAAGTAATTGCTCAAGGTTAACAAGAACCCGCGAGGGCCTGACTGTCCGAAACTAGACGTTCCGTATCTACAGGACTCAAAAGTTACTGGCTATCCGGAACTTAATATTCCAGATCTGCAGAACTCAGGGATTCTAGATGTTGAACCGAGACGGAGCAAAGAAGGGGACAAAGACTTGTTCCAGGCCTTCTAGCTTGTATGGTTGAGAATGAACCATGGACAATTAACAAATAAATGTCATCTCCAGAAGCGCTGCTTTGGAAAGAAGCTAAAGAGAAATAGATTCTATCATATAGAACCATACTTGTGTGATGGTTGATCTTCCTCCGAGAAAAGAACCTTTGGGTTGTAAAATGTGCTCCCCTGTGAGTAGCTTAACATCCAGGGCCATTGCAGTCTTGCGTGGCATGGATGTTGAAACATCATTCCCAACCGGAGAGCTGGAAAAAGAGGATCAGAGTTGGTTTGAAGAACTGTTGGGCTTCTTCCTGAACTTTCATTTGGTTCCTGAAATGTTTACATTTTGGTCTTAGAAGTCTCAGATAAAACAGAAACAATGAATCTGACCACAGAAACATTGACTCTGAAGTTAGAAAGCCAACAGTTGGAGAATCAACAGTCTGAAAGTAAAAGTCATATTGAAACAAAGTCTCGATATGAAAGATATGGGTATCACAGATGACATCTTAGGAATTGGATTTCTAAGACATCTAACGGACTAATCGATAGTTGACAGTCTCGTTGAAGCCACTAATGGATATGAATCATAAAACTGATTGGAATCATGGTGCACCCATAGACAAGGAGCGATATACACAAACTTGTTTTATACTCTAGAAGTTGATGTTTTAAGTTGATTGTTCTTAGGAGTCGATGTTTTGAGTTTCCCATTGGTGGAAAAATATTATGACAAGAAAAACAATCGTGGTCATAATGACGTTAACTGAAGAGAAATTTCCAATTCAAAGAGACAGTAAAGTTATGTATGCATATCCCGAATGACAAAGATATAGAGCGCCTAACCCAACCTAGGGCTGGAATGGGTGGTATATTTTCAAATGATTATACTAGATAAACTTTCAATTCATGATAATATATCATCTAACGATTGTGTGAAATCCTAGGATTTAGGTAAGAAAAGGTAAGCCGAAATAAGATCAAAGGGGAATGTAAAGAAAAATGGGGTATTGGACAGTTTGAAGCATTTTAAGAATGTCTTTCTCCCTTAGTGGACTACATCTTTTTTAATATGGGAAATAACCATGGAAAACAAATGATATGTAAACCCTCCCAGCCAAAGAGATAGAACCCCGATGTACGGGAGCGGAGATAAAAGGGATACACCAAATCAAGGAGGTCCTTAAGGGGATTTAAATTGGAAACATAAAAAAAGTTAAAAGACTGAGTGACAGTTTGAGAGAAGATTTAACACCCATTAAGGGGGGAAGTTGAGTGAGTAGTAAATTGAACCTGAGCTATAATTGAACCTTGGATACGTCAAACACTAGTTTTGTTCTGAATATCAGCAAGATGAGGGGAGACAAGTGGAAGTAATGGCGAATAAGGCCTCCTGTATATATATAATGGAAGGGGAAAATGATCCACGAGCTTCAAAGAGGCCAAAGTAGACATTAAGGGAAAGAGTTGAAAAGTGGAAATGGTGAAGTAAGGACAAAAATAGGCAAATAATAGTAAATTTTGGAGTTGTAAAATTGACAAGAAACTCCACGAGATGTATAATGTGATTAACGTGAGGTCCAAAGAGATGAGTTGCAAAAGGGAACTTGAGACAAGCTATAAAGATAAAAGCATTAACTCAAGTATGGTGATCACGGTAAATCTGACAGATCGACGCCTTGAAGACATGAATCCCTCAGTGAAAAATAAAGCATAGGATGACTCTTAGCATAAGCAATCCTGAAGAACAATATGATTATATCAAAGGTTTTCCTCCAGATACGGTGTATATGACATACTCGACAAAAGAATAGTTGAATATGGAGAGTAGCGAATCTTGACGTTACCGAAGTCCAATATTGTGCTCTTAGTGAAAAGTTAATGTCTCTTAAAAGGTGTGTCCGGAGTAAGAAAAAATAGTGGGCACCTACGAAATAAGACCGGCAAAGAAAAAAGGGGGACTTCAAAGAGGAAGAGGTGTCCGGTCCTCAATATGTAGGGAAAAAGGAAAGTAAGATGAATGATAAAGAGAGATACTCATCGAGAAATAATACATGAGTAAAATGGGGTACGATTAAGGGAAGATGGACCTATTACGAATTAATTACCTATAGAATATCCGAATTAGAGACATTATGAGAAGTAAGATATTTCAACGTAATAGACATGGACATAGTTGATGATATGATCGAGCACTTCTAGCAAGAGGAGGAAAATGAAGATTTAAGGAAAGAGTAAGGTAACAAGTAGCTAACAGAAATAGAATCCAAGTGATGAAAATTCCATAGAGAAAAAATGCGAAAGGACCTTATCTTATATATAGAATTAAGGGAACATCGAGACGAAGGATGTTGTAGAAATCTGCCCATCTAGAATATACGAAGATATAGCATGAACATGAAGTACAAGTAGTAATAACAATACTAAAAGGTGGAGGTTCACGGTCGACACATAAGAGGATGCACACTTGAAGCGGGAAAGGGTTAATTAAGGATTATTGGGCGACACGGGAGTTACTAATGTTTATACATTTACAATCATAAACCATTATGATCTGGAAGACTACTATATAAATGGCTCAACAATTCGCATCGTGGAAATTAGGACCATCTATAAGGTCAAAGATTGGGTGATGATTCATACTAAGAATGATATCCATTTTCCGAGAGTTATCTCGAACCGTTGTACAAACACTCCCTCTCTTTGGCAAATGACCTTTAAGAAACCAAGTCAAAAAGGGACTTTGGATGTTCAGATTCGGCCCCTCCTTCATCCTAATAGACCATCCAAAAGTAAGATTCAAATCACTGGAATTATGTTATACGTAGGCGTATTGAACATGAAATTACAATAACCAGTATATGAGGTATTAGCATGTTGACACATAAGGTTTGGAAGATGGACAAGACTCTTATTAAATAATGAAGACAGAAGCGATTCGTTGTAGCGATAGTAAATGGGATACAGTAAGTTATAAGAGAATGCCCCGGTGAAACAAAAGAATGTTTTAGAAGACTTGACAATAAGAGAAGAATAAAATTTGAAAAGAATAAATGACGTAGTCTGAAACATTAACGATCTTAGTACTCGAATTTGACCAAGAAATGCAATGATAGACCGACACACCTAATAGTTCTTACATTAGATACGAAGAGCATTTATTGGGTATCCCCTTTAGACTCCACCATGGTAGGGATGTGAGGGTAAAAAAGAAGTTAATGAATGAAACAATTATATCTACAAGTGTGATGATATGACAAAGGTAATAAAGGAATGTCTAAGAATATGGGATAGGGATGGAAGAAAAGAATAGAAGAAGGAACGAATGAGGATAACCGTATTGTTTCCAAAAACTCTGAACCTATGATGATTATCGCGCAATGTCTTCTCATTATAATTCTAATTGTGCTCCATACTGTTAACTTCTATCATATAAATCCTATCGTGCGATGAAAATTGTAACAAGGGATTGAAGGACATAGTTCAGATGTAAGGATTTAACGATTTTGATAAATTGCAATCACTAAGTGATAGTCTAAAGAAGATGTACAACTGTGTGGGGTCGATAATGTACTGATAATATTGGGTATGTGTAACCCTATAAGGCAACAATTATGGTATCTGATTGCACGACAGGTTAAGATGATGTTATGTGCCAAAGAAGCTCTGCCAAGGTTTATAGAAAACATAAGAATCGCTATACCCTCATGATAAGTCTCAACATTCGGGGATGAATGTTCTTAAGGAGGAAAGGATGTTATACCCCATAAATTCGCATATCGAATATGCCTTAAGTTAAGGAGACTAAGATAAGGAAGAAGGTTCTATTTGGAAGGTCAAGGGATGGTTGAGTTGGAACCGAAAGAGTCATGAGAGTTTAAAGCGTCGTTATGCCCTTCGTTCTTATAATCCTTATGTTGAGCACGTCATATTAAGACAATGTAAAATGAGAATAGAATAGAAACCATTAAAAGTGATGACGAAGGCCTTGGGCCAAAGTTGGAAACATATCCAAAAGATTCCGAGTTATACTCCTCATTTCGCGTAAGTTTGAGAACCCGATTAGCCGATTTAAGATTCGATGACTCGAGCCCCATTTTGAGGGTTATATAAGACATATATGTATACCAAAAAGGTTATAGATATATATATCATGGGGACCAAATGAATTACATCTTGGCAAAGTTTGACGAAGATAGGACGATACACTAAATATTTCACCTCACGGATCAAAGCCACCATGTTACTAACTCACTGCCACCATATGCGGTCACATATGGGAATATGTTCTGCATATGTGAGGCAGTGGGCAACCTTTAAATAGGCCAACGTTGGCCCTTTACCAAAATTATTTCCATTTCTCCCCAAACTCAATATAGATACTCTCAACCTCCCTCTCAAGATTTAGACATCATTAAATATCATATCCTTGAGTTTATGGTGTGAAATACCCCTTGAAAAGCTTGGATTATCACAAGAATCCTCTCTAAATCATTGGACAAATTTGGGAGTTCTTGAACAATTGAAAGGAGATTTGGTGTAGGGATTCATTGATCATTTTAAGGTATGTTCCTACCAATTTTTTGTAATCATACACTATCCTAGCTTAGAATGATCTTGTCACAAAGTGATCCATGAAGGAATTGATATAAACTCTATGGTTAATCATAATAATTGTGGGTTGATTGTTGGATAGTTTGTATGAGGTTTCTAAGATAACTATGGCTAGATCCCATGAAGTATGGTTGTTGTAGTCTTGATGGTATTGTTGTTATTGTAAGAGATATGAGAATAGCTTAGGTTGCCATAAAAATAAGAAAACTCTTGATCTTGGAAAGTATAAGAATAATTGTTCTTGATTATTGATATCATGTATTCATTACTCTCGAACTTGGTCTTATGATATCCATACATCTTTGGTCGAAAGCATTCCTTGCACTCTATTAAGATCATTAGGTTCGTCCTCTTAATGGGATTATGTATCACTCCTCATTACTATCATTGCTAAGTCATTGGTTTTGGATTTATGATGATTAGTAATATTGGTTATAAATGAGTCCATAACAATTGACAGAGGGATTACCAACCTTGTGTCACCCCGTCTTGTTTCCATTAGTTTTCCTGAGGTTAGTTTTGCATTGCACTTATATACATGTATCTATTTTCATACCGAAATGTGCTATAGTTGGCCGAGTATGATGCTTATATACGCACACTACTTCAGTTGGTTTTGATATTACCAAGTCCCATATCTAGGCCGGGTGTGACTTAGTCCTCTACGAGGCCTGGTATGATATTATATGACATGATTTTCCCAACAGAGTAGCTTGATACTATATTATATACATATGGCCCCGATGAGTGGCTTGCTTTTTACAGATATGCATGCATATTCATGATTATGTCAGTATATACCCTCAGAGTCTATTTATGAGTTTCCGATTGATTCTATACTCTTTCTTCGTATTTCATCATTTATTTATATGTTATATACCTTACATATTCAGTATATCTTTCGTACTGATGTCCCTTTTCGGGAACACTGTATTTTATGCCGTAGGTACATATAGAGTTTCAAACGATACCTCGCAGTAGGTGAGTTGACTTACCTGAGGTTCATTAGGCTCCCTTCTTCCGTGTTGTCCAATGTGTTGTTAGGTATGATGTTGTATATATCTATATAGTTGGGTATGGAGGGGACCTTTCCCGACTAGGTATTGTTGGTATACTCTTTAGAGGCTTGTAAACAATTGTCATGTATGGCCTTTCTAGCCTTGTTGTGTATGTATATATATATATATATATTGGGCTTTTTCTGAGTGCAGGTGGTTGTGTCTTTTGATCAGATAGTTATTCTTCAAAGGCCTTGTCGACCTATATCTTTGTGAACATATTATCAAGATTGGTACACTCGGGCCTTAGGGCATCGGGTGCCGGCCACGCCCCCAAGGTTGGGGTGTGACAATAACATAAACTCACTCCAAGTATAAGTAACTCTGTTTCCTGTGCCATCATGGTATCTTAACTCTGAATATCATATAAGTATAACATAGAATTAGTCTAAGTCTTTCATGACATAGCTTTAAATAAAAGGCATTTTCAAATCGAGTCATAATCTTTGACGTTCTTACTTTTCTAGAACCTTTTTTCTTGAACCAGAAATGGTATTAGATTTCATTCCTCCTTGACTACCCATTTCATACCTTTGACGTTCTTAATTTTCCATAAAACTTTCACAAAGGCTACTTCTTTGATTTTTAACTCATGAACCTACCGATTTAATATAGAAAGTGGGTCTTCTCATAAGATACATCCTCGGCAATTTGAATCTCATCAACTGGTCTAACTCTTGAGGGATATCAATACCCTACCATAGCATGAATACATAGAAGACTAGATGCACATACTCCAATTCTGGAGGTATTTCTAGCTTGTAGGCCCCTTGGCCTATCCTCTGAACAATTATATATGGTCCAATGTACCTTGGGCTTGGGTTTTCTTTCTTGTCAAGTCTCAATACACCTTTAATAGGTGAAAATTGCGGTAAGAACCAATCATTTGCATAAGATTCTAGATCTGGGCGTTGCACACTAATATGTATTTTTTGGTGACTCTGAACTGTCAAGAATTGCACCCGAATGAGATTTACTTTCTTTACAGCTTGGTAGACCAAAACAAGTCCAAGTAACCCTGATCCTCCCATTTCCAAGTCGACATCTATATTCTTTGTACAATCCCTTAGGGCTTCTGATGCTCTGTATTTACTTGCTGACAATTAGGACGTCATTCCACAACTCAGTAATGTCCTCCTTCATATCACTTACCCCAATATATATCTTTGATATCATGGACCATCTTCATCAAACCAAGATGATTAGAATAATGGGAATAATGTACTTCTACCATAATTTTTCCCTATAGACCAGGTATGTCTAGGACACACAATCGACACCTGTATCGAAGAACTTCGTCTCACTTAAGCTCAAACATTGGCTTCGCTTGCCATAATACTTCCTCTTTTAATATTACTAACTCTAGATACTCGTATAGTCGTTCCTTTACTCTGTCACAAGGGATAATGTTGCTATATTTGCCCCTAACCTCCCCCCCCCCCCAACTCTACCATCGTCGGAGTCTATAAGTCGAACTCTCAAACATGCCAAATGATGGAGTCCTTCAGCTCACTTTATTTTCTCAACCTCGCGGTAGCCCAACCTGTCCATAGTCCTCACCTTATGTTTGCTCTGAAGGTTGTTACATTATTCTGTTGAACTTTTCCTTTAAGCTGAAATAGGACATAATCCTTATACTATTACTCTTTTTTCTTCCATTAAGGGTGATACAACTGAGTTTTAAATGGTAGCTTTGATGTGAATACATAGAAGACTAGATGCACATACTCCAATTCTAGAGGTATTTCTAGTTTGTAGGCCACTTGGCCTATCCTCTGAACAATTCTATATGGTCCAATGTACCTTGGGCTTGGGTTTTCTTTCTTGTCAAGTCTCAATACACCTTTCATAGGTGAAAATTGCGGTAAGAACCAATCATTTACATAAGACTCTAGATCTGGGCGTTGCACACTAGTATGTATTTTCTGGTGACTCTGAACTGTCAAGAATTGCTCCCGAATGAGCTTTACTTTCTTTACAGCCTGGTAGACCAAAACAAGTCCAAGTAACCCTGATCCTCCCATTTCCAAGTCGACATTTATATTCTTTGTACAATCCTTTAGGGCTTTTGATGCTCTGTCTTTACTTGCTGACAATTAGGACGCCATTCCACAACTCAGTAATGTCCTCCTTCATATCACTTACCCCAATATATATCTTTGATATCATGGACCATCTTCATCAAACCAAGATGATTAGAATAATGGGAATAATATACTTATACCATAATCTTTCCCCATAGACCAGCTATGTCTAGGACACACAATCGACATCTGTATCGAAGAACTTCGTCTCACTTAAGCTCAAACATTGGCTTCACTTGCCATAATACTTTCTCTTTTAATATTACTAACTCCAGATACTCGTATAGTCGTTCCTTTACTCTGTCACAAGGGATAATGTTGCTATATTCCCCCTACCTCCCCCAACTCTACAATCGTCGGAGTCTATAAGTCGAACTCTCAAACATGCCAAATGATGGAGTCCTTCGGCTAACTTTATTTTCTCAACCTCGCGGTAGCCCAACCTGTCCATAGTCCTCACCTTATGTTTTCTCTGAAGGTTGTTACATTATTCTGTATAACTTTTCCTTTAATATGAAATATGACAGAATCCTTATACTATTACTCTTTCTTTATGCCATTAAGGATGATGCAACTGAGTTTTAAATGGTAGCTTTGCTATTATCTCGGTATAATAGTTGGACCCTCAAATTGGCTGGCTTATGCAATTCTATATTCTTACTCTTCTACCACTTTCGTGGAATACTCTTCCACTGTCGTTTATCTTTCTGAATCGTTTCCTTCTAGTGAAGGATCATGTTTAACTATATCGACCCTGACTCGGCAATACTCCAGGAGAAAATGGAGCTCACCTATAAAAGCTGATAACTGGAGGCAATCTACGATGATAGATTCTCTCCTCGACTACCTGGACTTGTGTGGCATGAAACATAGCATCCCCAGGCAAAGGGACGTCAATATGAATAATGTACTGATTATGTAACATGAAAATAAAATACATTAGTAAGTAATCATAAAAGAGAGAGAGTGATACAAATAAACATGGACTCCGGAAATGCCTTCAAGGCCCACAATATATATAATGATAATTCTTATCTTGTAACCTTAATTTATACCGTTATGCCAATGTCATAAATCTAACTCTACCCGACTGATCAGTGGTAACTGCCCAATCGGTGGTAAATAACGATACACAACTGCCCAACTGATGGTAACTATCCAACCAACCATAGCTCGATGGTAAATACGTGTCTGCCCAACCGGCGGTAACTGCCTAACTGGTCATAGCCCGGTGGTAAATACAAATATATAGTCATATTCTTATAGGTATTGTATATGGTATATAATGCCATTACTAGTTTACCTATGCACATACAATGCACGAAAAGCCTTAGGATCACTAGAACATCTTTCGGAGTGACCTATAGTCATTTACCCTCCGATTACGTTATGAATATTAACATCTTTTCCATATGCTTCAATAGGGACATAGGAACATATTTATATAGGCTTTGAAATAAATTTCATAGGAATGAACAATATGGACATACTTAACTACTAAGACTAGAGCCATTTACAAGATAACAATACGTTTATGTTTCGTTACTTGAATCATGCCAAAATAAGGAAAGATTGGCCTTAATATACCTTAATCGCTTATACAAGCTCGTAAAACGTAGTATATGATGAATCAAACTTGATTCACATTCTTTAGAAATTTCCATTACTTTACTTCACCACAAAGAACCCTTAACTTGCACTTTGAATTCTTCTAGGGATATTCTTGAAATTCTTGTTGGAATTTAACTTTGATGGCATGAAAAATTACCGAGATACTTTGAAGAATCATTGAAGCATGGTCTATATATTTTGCACGCAAAACTGGGAGGTATTTCTTTAATAATATCTTCTTTACCTTGGGAACAACTTGCTGGATGAACTTAATGAAATATAGTCTAATTTGTGATTAAATCTGCATATGCAAAACTGAAGTGAAAAGGAATTATAATCTTTTTTTTTTCTTCATGACTAGGCATACATTTATGTCTATATATATTTATATATGTTCTTCCTTCTCTTGGTCTCTTATTTTCATGCTTACACGTAAATCTAAGCCACAAAACAAAGTGACCACTCATTCTAGATAAGAATTAAACGTGGAGGAAGCATGACCATTCTTTTTGTTTGTTTTTCCAAAGAAAAGCATGGTGCTTATCTATTAATCTTAAAAAATGTGTCTTAAATAATTTATTTATAAATTACCTCATTTCATATATATAATTTAAAGCATATTAAAAAATAGTAATAATAATAAATACCCGAAATCATACTTATCAAATATTTTCACTTAAACGTAAATATTTATCATATCAAAATAATAAATAATGGTTTCAAAATTTATTAAACTCACCGGGTATTTCTAAAATACGGTCTGTAAAATATTGCCAACATTTCAAATTTCAACGGAACTCATTCTCTTCGATCCTCTCAATCTCAATCCTTATGAAACCTTTTAAATCTTCTATATCCTTATTAATGATCTTTATCCTCGGAGTTCACATAGATTATCTATATGCATATGAATGCAAAAGTATGGGGTGTTACATCCTTCCCCACTTAGGAACATTCATCCTCGAATGTTGGTCATGAATCGGGGTTCTAACACCTTACTTGCATATCTAGGGTGTAACCGAGCTGATAGGGACTTCGCGTTTAATTATCGCTCTAGTTGCAATCGCACGAAGTAGAATGATTTCCTTAAGGCACAACTCAATTGCACGATCTAGAGTATGAAAAAAGGGCAACATTTCCTTAATGCCCCGTAGCCTCCCGATTATATGTGTGGCATGTAACACACCCATAAGTGAGACTCTACTAGACACGACTTCATAGACGGGTGAGGCATGGCTGGCACCCGGTGCCGTACTGGCCCGAGAGAATCAACTTGTAACTCATGGTTGCTGGACGTAACTAAGACATACAAGGAAGCCTCTGTGAACATTCACATTGGATAAACTCAATAAAATATAAAACGAGGGATGACAAGGCCACTGATATATTGTACATACTAAACCTGTGTGTACAAACCCTCTAAAGATAACTAACATCTCACAATGATCGGGATAGGACCTCAACCTAACCATTGTCTGTACAAATACATACTACCTGACCTCTAGACTCGCTGCACTCCGGAAGAGATGGAGTCTTACCGATACTCCATTGAACGTCAAACTCATGTACTGAGAAGGCTCATCGAATTGATTACCTGCACCTGCAGTCATGAATGCAGCACCCCATTAGTTTGATTTGATGCACTTAAGTAAAATAGGTTCATAAGGGAATTTAAATCTGACCATGTTAAATCAGCAACCCATAGTTGCATAACACACAGAAACCAATCAATTCCGATAATTACATCAAAGTCTACCATTTCTAGTTCAATCAAGTCAACTATAGTCTCTCGACCTCTAACTACAATCATATAGTTTCTATAAACTCTAGAAATAATAACTAGGACACCAATATAGGTATTCACATAAAAGGGTTCTAACAATTATTTGGACTCCACTCCAAAATAAAGAGAAAAATATAGTGTCGCATAAGAGCGCTTTGACCTAGGGTCGATATATGAATACACGTCATAAGAGCAAATAGTAAGAATACTTTTGACCACGATATCTAAGGCTTCAGTTGCTTCCATACGAGTCAAACTATAAAGTCAAGCTTTAACCCAACTAGAAGTTTTAGCAACTGCATTACCTTTCCATACGCTAAAACTACATATTCATCACATAATCCCATTTAAATATGTCACCTCTTGTTTTCATAACATGATGAATATCTCAAGCAACTCTCTTAAAACATTATTAAACATAACTTGATATTAGACGAGAGTAAACCCTTTTATCTTAGTTGATGGTGTGTCTATCGCATTGGGAACCTAATCCATCTTAACAATCCTCTTAGGCCCCTGAAACTTTGACAGAGTTCATCATGTAATTACAAAAAATGCCATTTTCATACCTATAAGAAAACATCAGCAACCATACCTTACAATCACTACCAAACACCTACTATAGAATTCCAAGCAACTTTTACCATCCATGGAATTATACATCACAACCAATGTACACTCCATAGCACCATTATTCACTAGGTTAGTAACTGCAGCATGAGTTAAAGCCATTTCTATGAGGCACGAGTAGGGAACACGTCAGAAGATCCTACCGATAGTTTACGCTCTATAGCACATCTAGAATAAGAAAAATGATAAACAACTATAAATGTCATGGTAGTCTTTTGATCATGAAGGTGATCAGGCTGCATGAGAAAAACTCCACTAGACAGAGCTCTACAGACAGACAAATCTGAGGACACTTTTAAACCTAGGCTCTAATACTATCTTTTTCACACCCCAAAATCCACCTTTGCGCAACAGGCATCCAATTCTACGAAACAACATTGGAAGCACCTAATAAAGTAAAGTAAACACTTTCCTAAATTCAATTACTAGTCCATTATGCATAAATAGAATAAAATAATGAACATAAGAAGAAGTCTGAATTATAATAGTCATAAAGCATGGAAAATGCCCTAATGGGTCAAGCGATGACTTCAACAATTACCCATAGTAATGACGTCTATCTATGGAGCTTCTAAAATATTAATGAATAGTCTAACTTCGGGATGCAAACCGGAGTTAATGATAATAAAAGACTAAAGATAGATGGGGTCCCATGAACAAGCATGTGGGCTCACTAATAATTCTGTAAAGCAGCAAGTTCGCTACTCCATACGATCTTCATGAACATGCTCTTCTTTGCTATCTAACATACACTTAAAAACAACAATGGTATACCTGAGTACCGGGTACTTAGTGAGTTCTAAGGGGTAATACTTAGTATAATAAAATATATATAGTTTATATCCATATAATAGAAAAAAATGTTAAGAACATTTTCAAAATCATTTTCATCAATACAGAAAAAATATGTCAAATTTGATTCGTTATGCCTTTTATCAGATCAAGTCTTTCCTGTATGAAATCAAGATCATCAACATGGCAACTCAAACAATCAATAGATGCACTGAGGCTATCAACCCATGAAGGACAATCATCTTCTAGACTAACACAACAAAACTGGGAGAGCCACTTTAGGATCCATTCTCATAGATGCATCAGGGCTACCAACCCACGACGGTCAATCATCCTCTAGACTAATATAACACAACTCAGAAGTAATATGTTAGGATCCATAATGGCAATTCATCCTCTGGAATAACACATCTTTCCCATACATGCCCCCACAAATAAATGTGAATCATGGCATATTAGTCGAATAGTTTATTATGAATTATGTTCATCATGCCGTTGGTTGGGGGTATATCAAGTCTTTGATCGATTTAGAAACTATGTTCAAATCATTAATAAAATTTCAGTCAAGAAAACTTGTTCATAAGGCAAAACACATTAAAGACCAATATTTTGGAAACCAAGTTCAAACATCCCATAATATGGATAAATCGTATTAAAAAATTATCACTTTAGAAATTACTTTATGTGCCATTATAGGGGAATGACAGAATTACGTATATATAGCATAATAAGTAATACACATAAAGGTTTGATGCGGGCTTGACCCTATACACACATGACACCTAATTAAAGAAACCACCTTTGAGGTAGAAAAGTATGTTCCAAAAGAGACATAATAAATTCCCACTAAGAATGCCCTAAACGTGTCCATAACGTTCAATAATAGATCTATAATCAATTGTCATGATAAATATTAGAGCTTTGCTCTAATTCTACAAATTTCCATACTTTTAGAAAAACTTTTATGTCAAAATCGCGTTATTGATATCTCATGAATCACCCATAGACATGTTTCAAATGATATAAGAACACAAAACTAACACCATAACATTACTTGAATCAAGGAAGCTTACCTCATGAAGATTTCTCAAATATTCTTCTCTTTAATGGATCTCCAATCAAATTCTCACAATATATGGATTGGATGATAATTTGGTGCTAACCCACATTAATGAAATGGAATAATACTTGGTGTTTGGCCAGGAACTCACCTTATGAGGTTTGGATAAGTTCTAGGGTCTTTTTCTCCTCAATAAAGTCGGTCAAAACGAAGTAGGATCGAAAATTCTCAAAACTTTACGAGTTGGGATTTTATAAGCAGATCCTTTCTGCTGAACGATTTGTCACATATTGCAATATGTTGTGGCATATCAAAATGCAAATTGTAACGAAATACCTGGCAATTTCTAGGCCAAAATGCGGCCAACATATTGCATTTTGCGGGCATATTGGTTCAACAGGCTGCTTTGCGGCCTTTTAGTAAAACAATCATAACTTTTTACTCACAACTTCGTTTGAGATGATCTTTGTATTTTTGGAATTTTATATCAAAGGTCTACAATTTAATGAGTTCTAACCTAACCCAAAAACATGGAGTGTTATAATTAGGTTAAATGTCAACATTATTAAGCTCAGAAGGCTCCACATATTTGAAAATACTATGTAAATTAACTGCTAACTCACAATCCTCAACAACAAATAAATTAATTATAGAGTAATAATTACAAACCATTTCCAACAAGCTCCTAATACCACCATCCCCTCAATTTTATAGAAACTACTAGAAGGGGCAGCTACTATAAGTTGTTGAACCCTAGTAAATCCTAAGTTATTACAATACTCATCTATAATATCAATAAAAGATAGATGGTCAAACTCACAACCTTTCTAAATGTGAAATAACTTCTTATGATACTTGACTTGTGGCTCATAAGTCCATTCCCCACCATAATTGAATATTAAAGGCAAGTTGAGACTTAGTCTTTTGAAGTGTTTGTGTTGTTTATTAATTATATTAGGGGGACACAAGTACGAAGGTGACTTATAGGCGAGGTTACGGGTGCTTATACGGGCACCAAGTAACATATCAGGGTATATGATTTTAGTGAACTGGGTGTTATGCCAATTTCCATGTTTGATTCGGATTCGATGCACATCGTCGTGAAGGAATAAGATGATTTTGTGATTTATCTTCCCTATTGTTGATTTATCTGATTATATGATTCAGGTGGTTGATTTACATGTTAAAGGATAGAATATGATTTATCGTTGCAAAGACCGACATACCTAAAAGGTTAAAAGTGGAAAAGAGGACATGTCTTTCGATACTCTCTCCCTAATAGATTTGATATTGCCACACTGATATGTTCGAATATGAGTATGATATTAAGAATGTGGAGATTGTTCGTGCTATGATTGGTTGAAAGTACATTGAGATCATCCGTACCGGAACGTAGAGATCGTATGTGCCAGGTATATAAACCTCACGAGTCACCATGGGTCACATCTACCTAACAAAATGAGTGTATGTATACCAGTTGGTCTGCATATTGTTGTCATACCCCGAACCGTAGGTGCAAACCGGCACCCGATCCTTACTTGCCGAATACGTTGACATGACTTAACTTTATTCTTTATTATTCAAACGGGTTGTCAAGGCCACCATGATAGACTGACAGAAGTCAAAAGCAGTAAATAGCAGACGACACCAACCTAATGAACATATATACATAGATATGGGCCGACAAGGCCACCATAAAGTCTATACATCAAGACATAAGCCGACAAGGCCATCATGAAAGTTTGTACATCAAAAATATGCCAACAAGGCCATACATGACATCTATACACATGACTCATATCTACAAGCCTCTAAGAGTACATAATCATTAAAATAAGGTCGGGACAAGGGATAATCATGAATCATGAGTCAATAAGACAATGCATAATCATGAATCAGTAAATACTTTCAATAGACTGAAGGACACAACATTTCTAGCTTTCAAGAGTAGACTCACTTTGATGGACATTAATATACATTCGTTTACATATGGGTCATGCAAAAATAAGGAATAGTTAGCTTTAATATACTTTTGTCGTTTACTTAACCACACGATGTCAGTTCATCCCGTTAGTATTTCAATATACCACAAACAATAAAGGTATGTTGTTAAGCTTATGGCAGCTAGAAGTCAACACAAATGAGCGACTAGCTCATCTATGAAAATTTAGACATCACATCCACTTATTCTTTTCACTTTTCTCAAATCAAACAACAAGACCAATATGTGCAAAATGTCAACAAACGTATATACATCAATATCCAACCTTATATCCATCACAATACGTCACCAAAACAGTCCACACCATCTCACACAACAACCAAGTGCTAACTTGCACTTTTCCACTAATACAACTTAGCTAGAACTTGAATACACTTCAATAATGACAAACACAACATACTCTGGTTATTCTTACTGATTTTCATCCAAAATACACTATAAAAATAATTTTATAACAGTCTAACAAGTTGCAGCAATCTAGAACTCGTTTTCACGCCATTTCTTCATAAGTTCTTACTTTCACAACTTAGCTAAGACTCCAATAAGCTAAAAACATAAAGAAGAGAAGACTCTTTACCTTATACAGCAAGAATAAATCCTAGAACAAGTCTCCTCTAACTTGAGAGTGCTCGCAACTTAGCAACAACATCAAACAAGTGATCTCCACCACTTCTACAACACTTTTAATGAAGAGTAGGTGGTTTAACCTTGGAGGAGAGGGGTTGCATTGGGCTGTTTGGTATATAAAACATTTCACAGCTTAATAGAGAAGACAAATCAGATGAAAATCATCTCACACCATAGGAGAGGAATGCAACATGAATCCCTTTCCACTTAGAACCCTACTAGAAACAATGGTGGATGTTTGGGTTTAGAGAGAGAGAGATAAGAGTTTATGAGCTTTCTTTGGATGAGGATGGGTGAAATGGCCCGTTATTGGCCTCCCAAAGGACCTTATGGTCGACCTTATCTTTCCCCTTCTTTATCCTTTAGTTTAGGCCACAAACATACCTTGAATTTTGGCCACCCAATTGGCCTTTAATTTGGGCTCTCATTTCAAGTAGGTGGATAACCTACTTGTCACTTACTAGCTTAATTAGTAGATGATACATGATGGTGCCTCTTTCTTTATGACATGTGTCTCGTCTTTGCTTAATAATTAAGACATGTGTCAAGTAGCTCAAGCAAGTAGGACGAGTAAGCAAGCAGCTCAATTTTATTTGCCCAAAATCTCATTTCTCACGTTTAAGTGAATTCATCAACCTCAACTTAGTCATACATGTATTAAACAAAAATATAGGATGTTACATCTTTTCCAAGTCTCATTCACCTTAACCAATGTAGAAGGATTTCACTCTCTCCGAACTAACGTTATATAACTTATAATGATAATAATGTATGTTGTACGAGGGTGTAACAATATTCCCCCTCAAAAACATTTTTCCTCGAATGTGGGGGGTGTACACAAGTATACAAACAATCCTTAAGACTTTCTGAAAATTTTGACAAAGTCTCCCTTATAAATGGGACTATCTAAACCCCTATAACCAAGCAAAAGATATCCCAACTTGCCTTGTAGGGCCATATAATGTAACATACATAACATTAGAGTCATGTTATTCTTTACTCAGAGTATTGGCTAATCGTACAAATGAAAGGTTAGTAGAAAATCTCACATTATGATAAAGAGAATCACAATCAAATCGTAATCGTAATTGAAGGTACTTATTCTTCATTTCCTCCTCCACTTCCTACATAATTTCTTTCACATCCTTATTCTGCCATAGAACTTTTACACAAGCTACTTCTTTAGTCCTTAACTTGCAGACTTGTCGATCTTATAATATTTATAGGAACTTCTTCATATGATAATTTCTTCGTAACTTGTACATCATCAACTAGTATGATCTGAAAAGGATGCCCAACACAACTCTAACTTTGGAGGCTTGTCCAATTTGTAAGCCACTTGGCATTTTCATCGAGTTATGCGATACGGTCCAATATACCACGAACTAAGGTCTCCTCTTTTTTTTTAAATCTTATCACGCCCTTCATAGGTGAAATCTTTAAGAGTATCAACCATCATCCTAGAACTCTAAGTCCCATCGTCACACATTTGAATACAACTTTTGACGACTCTGAGCGGTCAACAATTGCTCCTGAATTAGCTTCACCTTCCTATGACTCATTTTACCCATCAAATCCCATTAACTCCGATTCAATTACCTTGAACCATCCGATAGGACTTCTACATCTCCACTCATACATAACCTCATTACCATTATGATGCTAGAATGATAGCTATCGTTGTACGTAAACTTGATATGTGGTAGGTGGTCATTCCAATTTCCCTTGTAGTGCAGTATGAAAATTCATAACATGTCCTCGAGCGTATAAATCATATGCTCAACCTCTCTATCTGTTTGAGGGTGGAAAATTATGCTAAGATTTAACCTGAGTGCCCAGACTCTTTTGATCGATCTTTTCAATATATAATTTGTATAATCCTCAACTGCATATGTAGTTTCGTACTAAAATCCATAATGACTAGCTCTCTTTTCCACATTAGGGTTTCAATGTTATGAGTCAATCCACCTACTTCTGGTGCTCTATCTTTACCTGTTGACAATTAGTATACTGGCTATAACTCTATAAGGTTCCTTTCCTATATAGTTCCATCAATATATCTCTTTATCATTATGATACATCTTAGTAGATCCTGGATGGATAGGATATTGCAAATAATGGACATATATCGTAATCCGATCTCATAGCCACACTACATTAGGAACACATAAATGGCTCGGGTACCTGAGGGTCCCACTTTCATTAAGCTTAAAGACTACGATTCTCTTTTTCAAAATACCCTTTCTGATTTACCCTAAAATGGGTTCTTTACCCTAACTTTCCTTATCGTCCAATATAAGGAATTACTATGATGTATTCTAAGTCATAATACTATCATTATCTGAATTCATCAATCAGATTTATACTTAGCCAACTGACGCATTTCCTAGAGCCAACTTCTTTCCTTATCCTCTAAATCAGTCAAGTCACTTGTGGATAGACGGTTGGCTGTACTAGTTACAATGTTAACCTTATCAAAAAGTTATAGGATTATTTGTATTGAGATCTTTTGAAATACATAATCCATCATTTCTTTCATCGACTTAGCTCTGTTTACCTAACAGTGCTGGAACTCTTATGGTTTGTAGTGTCTCGGCATAAACACTCTATGAGTAATACCATCGAATCTAGATTGCGCATATCATTGTGGCTAACTCTCATTCCTGGTCTAAAATAAAAACTCATTGTGTACTTTCTCATTACTAGATTATAACTTCCTTTCCTTGCTCCTCTTTGACACTTGCTTATTCAATTGCTCATTTATCGTATTCTTATTCATTTTGAAATGTTCTGGTTTATATGTAATCTCAAACATTGCTCCCAAATTCTAATCCTTCATGTTAATATCATGTAGATGATGAGTTGTTAACTTATTCCCTTATTGAGTACATATGTGATTCTGAAGGATATTGACGTTACAAGAAGTTGTTCTACTATATCCAAATCTAGTTGTCGTACTTAGACCAAAACCTCTCTACTTGCCTCATGGGTAAGACTTTCTACCAATGCTACCTTAGGGAAAAGATTTCTTGTTCTTATTAAGCTATAAGCCCATTACATTATCTATCCCGTAGAACCCTTGTTCAATTCAAAAACACCCATATCCATCTTTATTTGCCCGTCACTTCATCTTCATTCTAATAACATTATCTCCAAACACAACTATTTTTTGCCTTCCTTATATCCTAGGCTTATTGGCCCCTTTCATTTCTTTATATGCTTATCGAGCTTTACTCACCATTACTTCTATTTAGATACTTTCTTAGATTCATGGTTGCATGTGTTTCAGAACCGATGTTTCTCACATTTAGATCGAATTTGTAATTTGACATGATTTTATAACTCGTCCAAGTTTCCTTTACTTAGTCATAAATAGTTTTTCCATCAACCGATTACTCAATCGTCTTCCCTTTACATTTCCATTTCGAGTTACCTTGGGGGGTGTCTCTTGTCTCCATGTACTCCTCATACTAACTTCTTGAACATCGGAGGTCCGTAACCTTTAGCCAAAGAGTTCTTAGTGTGCCTTCTCTACTATTGGTCCTTACGCTGTTCTGGAGTAATCACACCTTTGTGAAACCTGTATAACCATAATCTTATTCACCTTTATGCTTCTTGTTGTAATCCTGCCGCCTATTTGTTAATAAGTGAAACACATTTCTGCCTCGATACTTGATCATACCATCCTATTCGTACTTATTAACTGTTTTTTCCTATTTCTTACACTATTCTTCGATTGTTCCATAGTTCTTGTCATCACTTGTCCCTAACAAGTTGGTTCTTATCCAGACGTTTTTTAGAATTATAACATGCTGCACCATCAATCCGAAGATCTTACATGTCCAATGCCTATAGCATGTTTTAGCTTACTAACATCGATACATGTAACTCTTAATGATAAGTGGTATGGATCTTTTATGAATGCACAAGAGGTTTATGTCACCTTTTATTACCCTGGACAATCCAATCCTTATACTTTGGATACGTCACTTTACGTGATCTTCTTAAATGCATCAATGATCAATCTTCACATGATTCTAGCGTGGTAATCCATTGTTATTAACTATATCCTGGGGTCATCCCCAATCCATTCTAGGCAAGACGTTACAATTTGGGTCGGGCGTACATAGCGTATTCCCCATTCTAATTGACAAAGGTCACTGTGAAACAGGTAGATTCTCATCGACTGAGGAACATTCTAATGATGTTTTTTGCATTTCATCTTTACAACTTATTTTTGTCTTACTATTTTCCCACAAAACTTGGGCTTTCATACAACCGTTGGCTTGACATAATACCATAGGTTCAGGATTTATCTAATGCAGTCATTCAAATGGAGGAACATATTACTTACCTTATCACCATGTCAGGTGTGGCTCCAAATCTCATCAATGTAGTAGTGTATATACATGGTTCTCACTATGGTTTGGGTTGGAAGTCTTACTGGTTTCTAACTTTATATTCACAACTTATCTCTATTAGAACGTCATATCCCTCAAGTGATACTCTAAAACTGATCCTTAAAATGAGGGTTCAATATTGTCGAACATAAAATAGGACAATACTAAGTCTACAAGAGGTAGATATGTCAACAATGAAATCAATAACATACCTGCATCTGATAGCTTACCTCAAACAACATCGGCACTTGAGGCTCCATCTCCACTCTTACTGTTGCCTTTATAGCTCACCCTAGGGCACTTCCAAATCCTGTGACCTTGACTGCCACACCATTAACAACCCCATGTACCTTTACGACAAGGTCCAACAGGCGCTTGATCACACTAACTACAAAATAGATGGGGCAGCCTCACTCGGCCCGTACCACTCTAACCATGAGATACTGATGTTTGAAAACCCTATCTCGTTATTACCTGGAATTTCTAATCATACATACTCTGTCATAAGGGTCTAGCCTATTGACCATACAATTGTAGCCCATCACTACTTTGTCGTCCTCTGTAGTCACAAACTATCCTAGCCCTCTTGGCTTGCTCATTACTCTCAACTGGGTCATACCCTATAAACATCGGTGGTTCCTGACGGATTAGTTCCCTAGGTTGTGAGCGCTCTGACCCTTCAAGAGGTCTATCACGATCAGATGCTCTTATACAACATCGTGTATAAGAAACAACCAACTAAGGCAATACCTGTACCACTCTCCTAACATCCTTATTAGATGGAGCCGGTGGTAGAACTGATGGTATGGGTGTTTTTCTAAGCTCTTCTAGTACTATTAAAGTTGAAGATACCTGGAAAAGTGACTCACTCATATCCCACTCAACTCACCCTCAATGTCCTTACTAGTCATAGTCGTGCTAGAAGAAGGCATCGTTGTAATCATAAACACGATAAAGGTTATGGGAAGAACTCTTACAACTCAGCTCTATAGCACAATTCTAGATCAAGAAAAAAGGTAACCATTATCCTAAATATCATGTAACCTCCTGTCTATAAGTGTGATGGACAACACACCCATAAATAAGACTCTACTAGACACGACTTCTAGACTCCTTAGGACAGACCAGCTCAAATACCAAGTACGTCATACCTCAAATCGGAGGGGCACGATAGCACTCAGGCCTTACTTGCCGAACACCAACATATATGACTTAACCTTATTCTTTAACATACAAATAGGTCGACAAGACCAACATGATAAACTGACAGAAGTCAAAAGCAGTAAACAATTGACAATACCAACCTAATGAACATATATACGTAGATAGGGTCTGACAATGCCATGATGAAATCCATACATCAAGACATAAGCCGACAAGGCCATCATAAAAGACTGCACATCAACACATATACCGACAAGGCCATACATGAGACTCATGTCTATAAGCCTTTAAGAGTACATCATCATCATCATAAGTTCAGGACAAGGTCCCGCCATACCCATAAACATATACATAACATCATACCGACTCAAAAACAGCAATCCGGAATAAAAGGAGTGCACCAACTACAACAGAGCTGAGAACCTATTGGTGAGGTTGTCTATCTGTCTATCTATCCTACGGGCATGAAATGTAGTATCCCCTAACAAAATAGACGTTAGTATGAAAGATGTACTGAATATGTAAGGTAGTAAAAGCATAAGTAAGAGCCTCAATATAAGAGAGAGTCAAGAAGGATCAACATGTACTCGTAACTTGCCATTGTGGGCCATGATATGCAATACAATATAAACACATATTCATCAAGCCGCTATTTGGGGCTGACATCATCATCATAACTAACTGACCAGTGGTGTTATAATATATATATATATATATAGCGTATATAACGCTTTCATGAGAGCCATATGCATGAGAGACGTGGTATACTTGAACTTGTCGGAGTGACGTAAGGTCATTACACCTCCGACTGACATTATGAATCTAACATATCAATATACCTTTCATTATGAGTTAATAAGACAAGTCATAATCATGAATCAATAAATCGTTTCAATAGAATGAAGGACATGATATTTATAGCTTTCAAGAGTAGAGTCACTTTGGATGGACATTCTTTACGTTCGTTTACATACTGGTCATGCCATAAGAAAGAAGAGTTAGCCTTAACATACCTTTGTCATTTACTTAACCACATGGTGTCAGTTCAACCCGTTAGTACTTCAATCTACAACAAATGATAAGGGTCAATTATTAAGCTTATGGAAGCTAGAATTCAACACAAATAAGCGACTAGCTCATCTAGAAAAATTTAGACAGCACATCCCCTTATTCTTTTCACTTTGCTCAAATCAAACAACAAGACGAACATGTACAGAATGTCAACAAACATATATGCATCAATATCTAAACTTATATACATCTCATTACATCACCAAAACACTCCACAACAAACAAGTGCTAACTTGCACTTTTTCATTCATACAACTTATCTATAACTTGAATACATTTCAATAACGACAACCACAACATACTCATGTTATTCCTACTAATATTCAGCCACAATACACTATAAAAATAATCTCATAATAGTTCAACAAGTTGCAGCAATCTAGAACTCATTTTCAAGCCTTTTCTTCATAAGTTCTTATTTCCACAACTTAGCTAAGACTCCAATAATCTCAAACACATGAAGAAGAGAATATTCCTTACCTTATACAGCAAGAAGAAAACCTAGAACAAGTCTCATTTAACTTGAGAGTTCTAACAACTTAGAAATAACATCATACAAGTGCTCACCACAAATCTACAACACTTTTAATGAGAGTATGTGGTTTAACCTTGTAGGAGATGGGATGTCTTGGGGGATGTTTGGTATAGAAAATATTTGAGAGCTTAGGAGAGAATAGAAATCACATGAAAATCATCTCACACCATGGGAGAGGAATGCAACTTAAAGACCTTTCCATTTAAAACCTTAATAGAAAGAAGGGTGGATGTTTGGGTTGGAAGAGAGAGAGTTTCTGAACTTTCTTTGGATGAGGATAGGTGAAAATTGCCAGATATTGTCTTCCCAAATGGTCCTTTTGGTCGAACATATCTTGCCCCTAATGGGCCTCTTCTTTATCCTTTATTTTGGGCCACAAATAATCCTTTAATTTGGTCCACCCACTGGACTTTAATTTGGGCCTCTCATTTCAAGTAGGTGGATCACCTACTTGTCACTTACTATCTTAATTAGTAGATGATACATGCTGGTCCCTCTTTCTTTTTGACACGTGTCTCGCCCTTGCTTAATAATTAAGACACGTGCTAAGTAGCTCAAGCAAGAAGGACGGGTAAGCAAGCAACTCAATTTTATTTTCCCAAAATCTCATTTCTCACGTTTAACTGCATTCGTCAACCTCAACTTAGTCGTACATGTATTGAACAAAAATACAGGATGATGCATATTTTCCATGTCTTATTCACCTTAACCAATCTAAAAGGATTTTATTCTCTTCGAGATGACGTTAGATAACTTATGATGACAATGAATATCAAGTATGGGGTGTAACAATTGCATTGCATCACACCTATTCTTGATTATATGAAGTTGTAAGGTTATAATTGACTTTGTTTTTGGTAGATGATTACCTGTTTGAAAGTTGATTCCTTGCTATTAGCTGAATTATAAAATTATTCTCTTCTTACTTTTTCTGATTCATTGTAAATTCTTTAGACTATAACTAATATGTATGAAGGTAAGTATTGGGAAGACCAACCATCACCATCACTTTAATTAAGGGTCAGTCGATAATGTTTTTGAGTAATGTTTTCCATACTCACTCTACACTTGCTGCACCTTTTTGTGTAGATTCTGTCCCGAGTACTAGCGGTGGTTGAGGTGTTGCTGACCTCTAAGGACTGGTCTTTGAGTTTTTTATGGTGAGCTGCTTGGCTGATCCGCAGTATCGAACTCCATATCTTTTATGCATTTCTTCTTTCCTTTACTTTTCAGACAATGTATTTGTTATTTCAGACTCATACTACTACTCTTAGTTGCTATTGTACACATGACATCAGGTCTTCGGTGGTAGTTTGTTATTTCCGTACCTTTGATAAATTTAAGATTTGATTTTACTTACTATCGTGTTATTGCTTTAATTCTCTATTAATTAACTAAATGAATTAATTGTAAATCATTATTTTGGATTATCTAACGGGTTGGGAGTAGGCATAATCACGACTATCATTTTTAGATCAGGGCAATTTGGTATAAGAGCCCTAGGTATCCGGTCTCATATTTACAAGATAAATATCCAGTAGAGTCTTGCGGATCAGTGCGATGACGTACGTACCTATCTTCGAAAGAGTATAGGACATTTAGGAAATTTATGATCTTTTCTTCTTTATCATGAGTAGTTGACTATTGAATTCTAAATTTTGTTGTTCCACTCTCTCACATATGATGCCAACTCGTTCGACTGCATGTGGAGATTAGAAGCCCATACCCGCACCTTCTTCTAGGGCCATTGCATGAGGTAGAAGAAGGGGGCTAGGTAGGGTAGAGGTTGCATCACATCACCTATTAGAGAACGAGCACCGCAGCTCCTCAGGGCCATGCTAGAGTCGTATCTCCTGATCCGGAGGTGGTACCTGAAGATGAGTCAATTCCGACAGATGATTTTGGACCATATCAAACACCGCCTTATTTTATTACAACTCTAGTGATTCGAGATACTTTGGTTCGTATGTTGGGATTTATTGAGGGTACAACTCATACGGGCATCTTTCCTATGACTCTAGATGGCTCTCAAATTAAGGTTGGAGGTCAGACTCCAGACCAGATGCTTGCTCCAAGATTCCAGACTCTAGGGTATCAACAATCTATTGTTGTAGCTCTCAAATTTGAGGGTGTATCATTTCCAGGGATTGCACCACATCCAACCAATAGACCTACTATGATTGTTGAGGAGCAGAAGATGTTTGATAGATTCAAGTGGATGGATTCCCAAAGTATACTAGGGATCTGAGCAAGGACGCTTGTGAGTTTCTAATCAGTTATCATAAGTGGTTGCACAACTTGGATTAGTGGAGTCCCATGGGGTGGACTATAATGCATTTTAGACGATTGGGACCACCAAGCAGTGGTGGAGGGCCTATATTGATGGTAGACCATCTAGGTCAACTCCTTTCACTTGGACTCAGATGGCATAAGAAACCACTTTGAGGGGTTGCGACAAGATGTCATGTTGTTCTCTAATTACGATATGAGATTACATGCCTTAACTCGCCATGCATTGATGATACTTCCTACAGAGGTCGAGAGAGTGATGAGGTTTGTCATGGAGTTGATCTATCAAAATCGCTTGGGTGCTTCTCAGGTGGCCATTACTGGAGCTTGTTTTTAAAGTGTAGTGGATATCGCTAAGGATATCATGATTATTCAGTCTCAGGAGTTCGAGAAGTAGAAGGAAAAATGTCCTAGCATATCTAGTAGCTACGATGGTATCTCATCTTGAGGTAGAGGTTAATCTGGGAGGGGTTATCGCCATCACTCTAGTAGACATGTTCATGGAGCTATGCAGGTGTACGAGGGAGGTCATTCTGGATAGGGTAGACATATCTTAGGACAACTTCCCATAGTTCTTCATACAAGCTTTTCAATCGGGATAGACATTCAGATTACTCTACATCTTCCCAGCAGACCCTGGCACAAATAGGTCACTTTGAGTGTGGTGACCCCGAGCATTTCACGAGGGATTTCCCCAAATTGAGGCGTAGTTCCTATTAAAGTTATCAGACTCCAGCACCGAGAGAAACAACATAGTTTGCTAGAGGGGGTTCCCAAAGCGACAGAGGTATTCCCCATTCTGGTAGACACGGTACCCAGTCCGGCCGAGGTGGTAGTTGTGGAGTTGCTAGAGTGGTCGTGCTTAGTTTTATGCGTTCTTGGGCAGGCCAGAGGCAGAGGATTTAGATGCAGTCATCACAAGTATTATTCTAGTTTGTCATAGATCATCTATGATATTATTTTATCTAGGTCTACTTTTCATGTGTTTACGTACTTTGTTTTAAGCTTGGACATGCTTTGGGATTCACTTGCTTTACATATGCATGTTTCTACTCCTGTTAGGAATTCCATAGTAGTGGATCAATTCTATTGGTCTTGTATGGTTACTTTGTTGGGGGTATGACACTTCGGTAGATTTGGTGATTCTTGATATAGTAGACTTTGATGTTATCCTTATAATAGATTGGCTATTTTCTTATAACGCGATCTTGGACTTCCACACTAAGACATTTACACTAGCCATGCCAAGGATCCCTAGAGTGGAGTGGAGAGGTGCTCTTAGTCATTCTCCAAAGAAGGTGTATCGTCTCTCAGAATTCATAAATTGATTTTGGGAGATCCTGATCACATATTTGGGGATCTTACTGATGTTCTTCATGATTCATCTCGGGGTAAGATTCTAACCTCTATTGGTATTTCCCCATTATTACATCATTTATTTAGCATTAAATCCAAGGTTTTGTTTGGGATTTGGGGGTTTTGAACCTTTAATAGGGTTGAATATGGATATTATCAATTTTAAGGCGGATCATGGATGGAATTAGATGATATTCTGGATTTAGGACCTATACGTTATGGGTAGACGTATTTCACAATAAATTTATAATTTTGACCTTGGGGACTTGGGGTTGACTTTTTGGGTTAGGATTAGTAGTATAGCAATATGAGTGTATGTGGACTGGTATGCTTACATAAATTACGTATTTGAATAGATTGGGCTCGTTCAGAGGCTTTGAGTATAGTCAAGGCCGCTTTGCAATCATTTGGGCTTCCGATCTAAGAAAAGTTGAGACTTATTTAACACTTTTGAAGTGTTTGTGGTGGTATTAATTGAATTAGGTGAATACAAGTAAGGGAGTGACGTCTAGGCGAGCTGATGACTGTTTATACGGGTACCAGCTGACATGTCAGGGTATATGACATTAGTGAATTATGTATTATGCCAATTTCCATGTTGTTTGATTTATTTATTTTATGCACATCGTCGTGAAGGAATAAGATGATTTGTGTGATTTATCTTCCCTATTACTGATTTATTTGATTATTTAATTCAATTAACTGATGTACATATAAAAGAATAGAATATGATTATCATTGCAAATACCGGCATTCTTAAGAGGTCAAAATTGGAAAAAGACGACACGTTCGATACTCTCTCTCTGATATATTTGATATTGTCATATACTGATGTGTGATCGAATATGAGTATGAGTTTGAGTACGTGAAGATCATCTATGCCTCATTGATTGAAAGTACGTTGAGATCGCTCATACTGGCATATGGAGACTATATGTGTCGGGTATATGAACCTTGCAAGTCCACCTCATAAAAGGAGTGTGTGTATACCAGTTGGTTTGTCTATTGTATTGCATTACACCTATTCTAGATTGTGTGAAGTTTTGAGTTTGTTAATTCAATTTGTTTTTTATAGATGATTACATGTTTGAAAGACAACTCCTTGCTATTAGCCTGGTCATAAAATTATTCTCTTCATTACTTGTTCTGATTTTATGTATACTATTTGGACCGATAACGCAAGTATAGAGGTAAATATTGGGAAGACCAATCCTCAACATCACTTTCTTTAAGAGTCGGTCGATAATGTTGCTAAGTACACATATTTCTCGTACTCACTCTACACTTGTTGCACTCTTTGTGTTCAGCTTTTTTACCTATGTACGAGTGGGTCTATCAAAATGATCTCTTCTCTCTCCTCTCCCATTCAAACCTTAACGCTATCATAGTCATTTATGGTGGCGCCGACCACTGGCTAGCCGTATACGGCGGCTAGTCAACCTCTAGAACTCGACTTACAATCCAATTTCCACCCCTACCTTCAATGAAATTACCTGCTTCTTCTTCTTATTCACTCTCGAATCCTTCCCCTAACCCTTCTTCTACTTATGATCAATCAGTGAACGTGACAAATGCTTTGTCCATCTCTATTTGTGATCCCATCCTGATGAAGAAGATTACATACATAGATGGGGTTCCATATGTTAAATGGACGTCAAGTGAAGTCTCGAGAACGGAAGTGATAGACCATTTGCAGTGCGCGATTGTAGGTAAATTTTCATATGGTTGGCCTGATTTGGAAGAGTTGAGGACTATTATTCCTCAACAATGTGGTGTAAAAAAAGTGTCAGGTAGGGTTTTTTAGAATTAGACATGTTCTAATGAGGTGCACATTAATGAAATATTTCATCTAAGAGTGCATTTTGGTTGAAGTCAAAGGATGATTTCTCATATCAACTGAGACCTCTTATTTATGATTCGAATTTTAAGATTGATGAAGAAACCACTATTGCAATGGTTCGGATATCATTTCAAAACCTCTTCCTAAAATTTTTTGTCAAGCAATCGTTGTTCACACTAGCTTCTGCTATTGGGAAACCCTTGCAACTGGATTTGGCTATTGTTAACAAGATAAGGCCAAACTGTGCTAGAGTTAAGATTCATGTTGATTTATTGGCAGATCTTCCAAAGTTTGTGATGATGGAGGTTAAAGATGAAGAGAAGAAGGAATGTCATGAGGTTAAACTTAAGATTCAGTACGATTATCTTCCTAAATATTATACTGAATGTATGTTACAAGGACATTCTAATAAAGAATGTCGAGTGTTTCATCCTAAGGTTGATAAAACTTCTACTGATCCTGATGTAAGATGTTGATGAGAAGATCGAAGGATCAAGGTAGGAGCAAAATCAAATGCACACTCAAGAGAAGAAAAAAAGTTACAAAGGATGGCATCAACCTATTCAGAAGTTTGTTCCTAAAGTATTATCTAGTGGAAAGGTTGTGACCTACCCTGGGTCAATGAATAATAAGAGAAACACACAGCAAAGTAGAGGAAGAGAGGTCAATAATAATGTCAAGAAGCAAAGCAATATTGGTGATCTGAATAAGGTAAATGATGACAAGATAGTTAATATAAACAAATTTGATGTATTATCCACAATCAATGAGGGGGAGGAGAATAGCAAGGTCAACCAAGCATTAGAAGAGAAGGATAACAATAAATATGATACTGATAAGGAGGATTTAGATGCACAGGTTGTTGAAGACTATGCTGACCAATATTTATTGATACACAATTGTGTCTCAGCTTTAAGAGAATGCAAATGTGAACACAAAGGATTGGGTGGAGAAGACTTTTGGATCAGATAACCAAGGATTGCAACTGTGTCGCAATGATGATTAAAATATTCATTAGGAATATCAGGTCAGTAAATACATAGAAGGTTTTCCATAGAGTCCAGATGCTAAACAAACATCATAAGTTTGTTCTTATAACTTTAATGGAGCCTTTTCAAAATTCAAGGCATATTGATAGATATAAAAGGAGATTGGGGATGAATATTGCAAATCGTAATTATAACGGAAACATCTGCTATTTTATTGTTGAAGTAGTTGAGGTAGAAGTAACAATGGACACTGATCAACAAGTGACTATTAAGTTGCTACTACAAGATAGTGGCAAATCTCCTATTACAACTTTGGTGTATGCTAAGTGTGATGATGGTGAAAGACTGGTTCTATGGGATAATATATATATATATATATATATATATATATATATATATGTTACCATACTTGGTAGGGGAAGATTTTAACGTCATTATGAATGAGGAAAAAATTGGTGGTTTGCATGCGTATCTTATAGAATATGAAGATTTTATTTTCTGCATGCATTCATGTGAGCTATCTGAGGTTGAGTTCATAGGAAATCCTTTTACATGGTGAAATGGTAGAGCAGGTCAGGATTGCTTTAAAAGATTAGATAGGATCTTAGTTAATCAGCAGTTTCAAGACTGGTTTGGTAATCTAAGCATGCTTTAAAAGATTAGATAGGATCTTGGTTAATCAGCAGTTTCAAGACTGGTTTGGTAATCTAAGCATGGAATATCTTTCAAGGATTGGTTCAGACCATGCTCATTTTCTTTTAACTGTAGGAGAACAAGCTCAACATTATGAAAAGCATTTTAGATTATTGAAACTCTGGTTGAATCATGAATCTTTTATAGAAGAAGTGAAGCAAAATTGGAGGACAAATTATTTGGGAGATTATTTCATCACTTCTAAGTTGAAGATGAAAATTCTGAAAATTGCTTTGGCTAAGTGGAGTAAAGACACTTTTGGAGACTTGTTTAAGCAACTGAATATCAGAGAGGGCATAGTTAAGATCAATGATCAATTGTTTGAAAAAGATCCTTCTAAAATAGAATGATCTTACGAAGGGTACAAGCTGAATTTAAGAAATATTTGCACTTTGAGGAAGAGTATTGAGACAAAAAGCATGTATTCAATAGCACTAAAATGGTGACAGAAACACAAGATATTTTCATAGTTTTGTTAAGGGTAGAAGGAAGAAGCTTCAACTTACCAGAATTCAAAATACTGAAGGTTTCCTTGTATCAGAAACAATTCACTCAAGAAGATGTTTTAGAAAATTCTAACCTGTTTGATCATATACCTGAGAGGATAACACAAGAGCAAAATTCAACTTTATATGCTATGGCAACCCTAGAAGTGGTGAATAATGTTGTTTTTGCACTATCTGGTGATAGTTCTTGTGGCCCTGATGGATTTTCTGGTGTATTCTATCAAAAGTGTTGGGATATAGTAAGTGTAGATGTTTATAATGTGATCAAAGCTTTTTTATGAGGGACAGACACTGCCAAAGTCAGTCACTCATACAAACTTAGTATTATTATCAAAGAAAGATATACTCAATACTTTTTCTGACATAAGACATATCAGTCTCAGCAACTTCATCAACAATGTTATTTCAAGAATTCTACATGATAGGTTGGAATCAATCCTTCCTTCTTTGATATCTCTAAACCAATCTGGTTTGTGAAGGGTAGAAATATTATTGAGAATGTGTTTCTCACTCAAGAGTTGGTTACAGATATAAAAAAAATGGGGAAACCTACTAATGTTATTATTAAACTTGACATGGTAAAGGCCTATGATAGAGTATCTTAAAGGTATCTTGTGCAAGTTTTGAGGAAGATAGGATTTGCTAAAGCATATGTTGACATGATATGGAGAATAATTGCCAACAATTGGTATTCAATACTAATTAATGGGCAGTCTCATGGTTTTGCCAATTTTACAAGATGAGTCAAGCAAGAGATCCTTTGTCTACCGCTCTCTTTATTTTGGCTACTAAGGTTCTATCTCCAACACTGAATTCTTTGTTTAAAAATGACAAGTACAGAGGATATGGGATGCCCAAATGGAGTTCCAATTTGAACTATCTCTCATATGCAAATGACACAATCATATTTGCCTCTACAGAAAAGGTGTCATTACAGATTATCATGAGAATTTTGCATGAATATAAGAGGATCTCTGGTCAGAAGATCAATGTTGATAAGAGCTCTTACTATATGCAGAAAAATGTAGATGAGGTATTGATTTAGGAGGTTCAGCAGATTACAGATTTCACTAAAGGAGATTTTTCATTCACATATTTGGGATGTCCTATATTCCATGCTAGAAGACAAAAAGTGTTTTACAGAGATATGATAAAGAAAGTAAGGAACAAGTTGCAGGCCTGGAAGGGCAAGTTGCTCTCTTGTGGTGGAAAAGCAGTGTTGATCTTAAGTATACTACAAAGTATTCCATATATCGGTTGTCTGCTATGGTGACTTCAAAGTGTGTCATTAAAGATCTACATAAACTTTTTAACAGATTTTTTTGGCAAACAAAGAGGATGGGAGAAGTAAGCATGGGTCCTCATAGGAAAAATATGTGCTTTCCTAAGAATGAAGGTGGTTTAGGTTTCGGATCTCTTTATGAAATATCCAAAGCATTGTTTGCTAAGCTCTGGTGGAAATTTAGGACTAGCAGTACATTATGGTCCAATTTCATATGAAACAAATATTGTAAGAGATTTAGACCAACTGTGGTGCAATGGAAATGAGGATCACAAACCTGAAAATGATGTTATAAGCAAGAGATGAAATTGAGCATAACATTTGGTGGGAACCTAAGAATGGTTCATCATCAATCTGGCTTGACAACTGGACCAAATTAGGGGCATTACATGATTTACTACCTTCACAAGTTCAAATAAATGCGCCAGCAAAAGATCTAGAGCAGCTTATGAAAGACACACATTGGAATTATCCAAAGTTACAAGAACTCTTACCTGGTAATATTGTTGAACATGTGAGATATGAATTTGGATACTTTGTGCGAACAGAAGAAACAGATAAGCCCTGGTGGAAAAATACTAACTCTGGGAAGTTTACAGTGAGTAGTGTATGAGAGTAGTTGAGAGACAAATGGCTCAGGTATCACTGTTCTGTGAGAAACTCTGGATCAAAGGATTGCCTTACAAAATATCATTCTGTTTTTGGAGAATATGGTTTTTGAAGTTTCCAATAGATGAAGTATTGATGAAAATGAAGATTAACATAACATCAAGATGTTGGTGATGTCATGTTCAACAAGAAACAATTGATCATCTTTTCATTACAGGTCCATTTGCAAGAAAAGTATGGAGTTATTTTTCAAATGCAACAGGAATCTTTGGCCCTTCCTACAAATTAAGCAAAAAATATTGGTATGGTGAATGCAAACTGTGTTGCAAGGTTGAAATCTTTATATCAAGCAATGCCAGCCTTAGTTGTGTGGCACATATGGAAGAGTAGGAATACAATAAGGCACGGAGGAACAATTTCTTATAATAAAGTGATACATGAGATTAGTAAAAATGTGCTCATGCTAGCACAACAAAAATACCATTGGTTAACAAATTTTCCAAAATTTTGTCCGTTCATGGTACAATTTTTGGAAAACTACAAGATACCTCTATCATGTAAATAGGTGACTTGGAAGCCTCCAAGGATTGAATATTACAAATGTAAGACAGATGGAGCATCAAAAGGAAATCTAGGGCCTAGTTCAGTAGCTTTATATGTGAGGAACAACACAGGAGATTTCATTTATGCAAAGGCAATGATGTTGCTAGATACTACTAATATCATTGCTGAAGTAGTTGTACATGAGGAGGGATTAAGTATTGTGTTTCACATAATCTATTGCCATTGATAATAGAACAGACTCTCTCACTATGAGGAAGATATTGGATGGTATTTGGGAGGTGCCTTGGAGTATTGCTCTAATAGTCAAAATCATTCGGAGCTGGGAAAAAAACAAAGAAGTGAGAGTGGAGCATGTGTTTAGAGAAGGGAACTGTGTGGCAGATTATTTCACAACTTGATTTTTTGATTTTACAGGTACACTTCAATACACTCTGTTCCAAGATATTCCATCTCATGGAAGGAGATTGATCAACATGCATAAGAGTCATATTCCAAGTTTCAGGATAAGATCCACAACACAACAACCTACTAACAATCACAAGTTCAACAACTCTGTAAGGAGAAGAAGCACACAAGGGAGGGACTAAACTGGAAATAACATTATTTTCAGTGTGGTATTAACTCTAGTTCATTCTACTGAAAACAATATTATTTCTGGTTTGGGAACTCAACAATGAATGCACAGATCTCTGGGGCAATCAGAAGGATATATATACAAATCTAGCAGCCTCTAGGATAGCTATCAAAAGTCGTACTAGCTAACTTCATATGTTAATATATACTACAAGAGGATTCAACTACATCTATGATAGCATGAAGATGTCTTCAAGAGATTTTGATCCATTCCACCCGTGAGACTTGAAGGTGTGAAAGATTGATATAAATCAAGGCTCGTGAAATTTTAGTTGATGAAAGTTGTTGTTCTGTTAGTGTAGAATTATAGCTAGTTCTTTTTCCACTTTCTTTTAGATAGGTTTATTTCTGTAGCTTTATTCTGTAAATACTTCTGCTTTCTTTCTGTAAATATTCTATTTACTGATTTTTGAATAAATTCCCACCTTTTTAGTGGTTTTGATAAAAAAATAATTGACTGTAAAAAAAAAAAGAGTACGAGTGGGTCTAGGTGTTGCTGACCGGTGAGGACTTCGATTAGAGTTTTTCTGGTGAGCTGGTTGGCTAACCCGCAGCACAAGACTCCATTTTTTATGCATTTTTTCCTTCCTTTACTTTCAAGAAAATTTATTTGGTTGTTTAAGAGTTGTACTAATATTCTTAGTGTCTCTTGTACACATGAGATCAGGTCTTAGGTGGTAGTTTGTTATTTCCGCACCTGTGATAAGTATAAGACTTGTTTTACTTACTATCGTGTTATCACTCTACTTCTCTATTAATTAACTAAATGAATTGATTGTAAATCATTGTGTTGGCTTACCCATCAGGTTGAGAGTAGGTGTCATCACGGCTATCATTTGAGTCGTGACATGAAACGGCCCTAGATTTAATATAAACTGGCTGAGAAAGGCCACCACATTCGACACCACTACCTGAAGCACATGCTATACAAATACCCATAAAGTAAAAGCAAAAAAATAAACCCCCAAGAAGAATAGAATAATCTGAAGTTGCATATTCTCTCATATAAAGCCAAACACATACAAAAAATCCCAAAAAAATGACAAAATCTCGAGACCCTAATAGATAATCCCAAACTAATTGAGGGAATCTGGAAACCCTAATATAATCGCTAACGTTTAACAGATTACAACAAGAACAAGCAACATAATACAATTTTTGAAGAGAAATCTTACCTTTAAAAGATGAAAAGTTGAAAATCCTAGTTTCCGGCCACTCTCTAATCGCGACTGAGTTTGAGTGAAATGAGGTTTCTAATTGAAACTTCAGCTTAAGACTCAAGTCGTCGAATGAGTTGGGTATAGGGTGAGTTCGGATTTTAAAAAAATAGCTGGTCTAAGAGATAATTAAATAAAAGGGTTGAGGCGTTAAGATATCGCCACGTGTCCAAGGATAAGGGGCCGGGTTAGACATGGGGTACAAATAATAAAAAGGCTAACAGTAGGAGAAAATATTATCAAATAGTATAAGGAAGGATAGATACAACTATTTTCAAGTAGTAGAGGAGTAGATATGACCCTTTTCCAAATAGATAATACATAGGATATGAGGGACATAATTACTATTATTAAGAGTTGAAGGAATACTTCAATTTTTAAAGCAAAATCGAGGAATGTAAATGATTTTCCCCATAATTAATTTAGCAAGCGATGGCGTCTGTTTGGTAGTCACTAGTCAATGTGAATAATTTGGCAAGCGAAGGCGTTTCATTTAGTGGCGTTCCAGCTAGAGCGGCAGGGACATCCCTTCATGTTGTAAACATTTAAATGCCTTCGAATGTGAATATTCCAAGTAGTTCAGTTCCGAATAAACTGCACCCTTTTAAGCAAAACGCCTATAATCCTTTTATTTTACTCCCTAGTTTTTGAGGGAACCATCTTTCTTTTCTCTCCTTTTGCGGGTTGCAAGGTGGGAAGGGGTGGTTTAATGAGAAGGCTAAAACATCTGTTTGTGTATTTGAAATGAGCAAAGGTAGAAGCAGAAACTTTTGTCTACCTGAAAAAGCTCAAAGCTGATTAAACAATGGATTAGAAACCGAGTCCCTCAGTGAAAGTCCAAACTGTCTTACTAATACTCATATCACAATTAATTTCTTACAGACACATGATACATAACCTACCCAACTCGACATACACTGAACCCTTCTATTTTGTTTTCCAGTAAGTACACAAAGTCAAATCTATATATCAGATCCATACTCGACACCAAGACCATACAGGACACCTGCATACTTCTCAGTAGAGCCATTAAAGAAGTTATCTTTTAACTTCTTGAAGGCACACGAGGTAAGTAAGCTATCTGAACCTGCCTGATGACAAATACCGATTCTCTCAAGTTCCAGTAGTTCCGCCAGCTTGTTCAAACCACCATGAAGGCTATTACAGAACTTCATCAGGTGCTTGATGTCATAAACCAGTGGAAAGTACACATTAAGCAAATCAAAGAACCCTGCTTGTGTTTCCGGTAAGGTCCTACAAGTTAATAGTTTGAGCAAGTACCCAAAATCATACCCACTGTGAAATGTCACCCAATGAACCCCGTCATTCAAAACGATTCCAGAAGACATCAAGAGCTCACCAAACTGTGTTGCATCAATACCCATTTCATTGTTCTTCTTGAAATCAATCCCTGACTGCATCAGCAATTCGATTGAATCGTTTGCAAATATATCTGCACTTGTGTCAAATTCACGGAAGTTGAATTGCCAAATGCAATAGCACTCGCTCCCACAAGTAGGTAAGTTTCCATTTTCGTCGGAAAATGTGAGACCCAACTGAATCAACTTCAACATGTCAACATTGTCCTTCAAGGTCTGATAGTTATACTCATTGATATGCTTGAAATTGCCAACAGGACGAAGCACCACCCCTGGAAACTCAGTGTCCATGGCAATGTAAGGATAGTCGTCCACTATTTCACGGATCAAAGAAAATTCCTCCTCAAGATTATCGCTCCATACCTCTCTAATTTGGATAGAATCACTTTTTCTTAACACAGACATGTTCTTAGCAAAAAAAAAAAAAAGCTGAATCTGGCGATGTTTAGAATACGTGGATCTGCAATTTGCAGGAAAAAGAAATATAACCAGTGAATGTGATTACTAAAAAGCCTTTTTTGTGTGTGTGCGTGTGTACTAACTACTAAGCAATAACCAGTGAATGTGATTATGTTTTTTCTAGGGAGAAAATGCGATCTCGGAGTATTTATGAACAAAGAAGACATAGTCACATATTTATGAGCATTGCAACAGAGCAGGCAATATTTTTAAGTACAAACCTGCTTCTACATTATCCAAAATATTTCTAGTGGACGCACTCTTTATTTTTCGTAAAAGAAAGTAACACCATCCAGCAAGTATCAGCTTATATGCAAGTGCTGATTACTTGTAAATTGTTTTTCGCAGAACTATTTTAATAGTAACCATGACATTCAAGGAGCAGTTACTTATTATTAAATAAAAATAATAGAAAACATTAGTCTGATTGTTTGTCAAAGGCAAGTTGCAAGACATTATAATGCAAGACAACTAGTTACTCCAAAAAATAGTTCTAGCTTCAGATAGTGACTGCAATTTGTTGAAAGCAGTCAGACCAATAAATCCTATTTCTTTAAAACATCATTTGAAAAAACCTGGATTACCTACGTATGGAAAAGGAAAAGGAAAAGGAAAATGCAAATTCTAAAGCATAAAACTTACAGATCAAGAAGGCCTGGTTAGAATCTTCATTACATGGTTGACTTCAAAGCTACAATTACAAAAAAAATAAAAATAACAGCAGCTAACACGGCAGGACAGTCTATCCTGCACAATACAATCATAGAACATATCAAGTTAACAATTAAGGTCAAAATCTGAAAATCAAAGCATAGAATAGGTCATCCAGCAAAGCTCTTACATAAGCACAGAAAATTGGTGTTGTATCAGGAGGCAGTACAGCACAATAACACAAAGTAAGCAGAAAACTAAAGAAGAAATGAATGTGCTCTCGTTCAACGCAATTTATAACTTTCAAGTCTGTATGTTTTGATCCACAGGTCTTGCTTGTCATCAACCATAACATGCTAATATAACTTAACTGGACGATCGTGGAAATAAATCAATTGATTAAAGCAGCTTTAAGCACAGTGAAGTTATCAAGAAGCGAGGAATCTGCTAGATACAATCATACCAATTCAAACTAGAAAACACTTTTCTATATAAGCTCGACCTTCACATAAGAAAAAACTTATACATTGAGAATCAATTTTTGACGTTTCAAACCACATCAAGTAGGAATTGAAATTCGAGTCATTATACTTGTCAAGTTCAAGAATAAGCCACTACATGCCAACATAAAGGAACTCAATCACCAGCACAATAACTTTTCTTTATCAATCCTCTCTCCTCCACCCTCTTCCCATTTTTCATTTTCCAACAAAAAGAGAGCTCAAAAACATGACAATGAAGAAAACAGTAAAAACTAAAAGTAAAAACAAAGGAAAACTAAGCAACAAAGATAAACACAAGTTCTGCTTTATCGACCTTGCTCTCTTCAGCAGCAAAACCATATAGACAGTTTCCTCAGAATAATATAAACACCAAACATAATCCCTACTGAAGTTTAAAAGTACTCCTCTTTGAGGTCTCGATAGTTCTTTTGTGGACTGATATTTTTAAAAAACTCTTGAATACTTTTAACAACTAGATTAAATTTTGACCCTCATATTCCTAATCACTTTTTTGGGACAAAGGGACTAGTAGGTAAAAATGAAGCAAGGCAAAAATTCATAGTGTAGAAAAAGGTTCATTTTTTGTTAGTAAAAGAGCAAATTGATCGTTTCAAAGCTATAAGCTTAAAAGAGTTCTCAACAAAAAAGGCCAACTGGAGCTATGACGCAACAGACATGAGTTAGATTCAGATCAAAAAGCTCAACTTTGAGCTAGATCGAATCATAACTTAAACGTAACTCGAAATTGAAGAAACATGGAACTATCCATAACTTCAATCCACTTTGTTACAACTTAGAAGTATAATCACTTTAACATATCCATAAACAGCACTAGTTAAAGCATCAAATCCCTCTTTCCATTCATACATAAATAAATAAAAGTATACACATAAAAGAAAAACCCTAATTAATTATTATTTTTAAAAAACAAAGAGAAAGTAAAGTTGAGCTATAAAACTGATAAATCAAGAGTTTAAATTAGAAAATAAACCTGATCTGGGAAGAGTAAAGCAAGTCAAAATCGAAGAGCTCATCAAAGAAGAAAAAGAAGAGGCCCTTATGTGAGAAAAGTGTGATGTAGTGACGGTGTTTTCTTCTTTTTCTTTTTTTGGCTTTTTCTTTTTATTTATATTATACTTGTTTGGGAGTCTGCTTTTGACGAGTGGGCAGGTCGTGTTTGCTTTGCGGTTTTTTAATAAAAGCGCATTACATAATGGTCAGCGGATTCATTATCAGATGTGGTCGGAATGGGGCCTGTGGGCTCACTCAATTATTTTTTAAATTTTGGATTGGGTTTTTTCAGTATGGGCTTGTTCAAGTGGTACAGCCATCTTTCATGGCCCAATAGTAATTTGTTTTTGGGTAAGATCACGCACGGCCATCAGAGGCAAACTATTTACCGCCCCATGTCGCCACAGGGGGGAACATGGGGACGTAAAAAAGGGGGCGGCCTCTATTATTTTCGTATCCCCAGAAATATCAAAACTATTTACCCGAAATGTCTCCAAAATTATGATATCAACATGGTATACAAATATACTGAGATGGTATCATTGAAGACTACTTCAATCCTTCTCTTAGTCATCCATCATACAATTAACAACAACATACCCAGTGAGATCCCACACCGTGGGGTCTGGGAATGGTAGAGTGTACACAGACCTTACCTCTACCTTGGTAGGTAGAGCGGCTATTTTCGGGAGACCCTTGGCTCAAGACAAAACATAATCACAAGCAAGGCAATCAAAACGAAGTAAGAGTAAAGCAAGAGTAAAGAGTAAAGCAAGAGAGACGGTCACACTCAGATAAGGAATTAAAGCAGTATAAAGTGCATTCAAACAAAAGGGAGCAGTAGCTAACACAACTAAATAATCTAAAAAAAATACACTAAAGAACATATAACAGTAGAAATCAAACTATAGTGGATTATAAAGGAGTAGTGTGCCTATAAGTGTGATAGGCTAATCGGGCCTATGGTAATAACACTACAACTATCAATTTGTAAGCATAAGTAGGACTATGCTCGAGTACCTACTACTCTTCTATCCTAATCCGTGTCCTCCACAATCCATTATCTAAGGTCATGTCCTCAGTAAGTTGCACCTACGCCATATCACGTTTAATCACCTCTCCCCAATACTTCTTCGGCCTACCTCTACCCCTCCTAAACTAGTCCATATCCGGTTCTCACACCTCCGCACTGGGGCATCTGTGTCTCTTCTCTACACATGCCCAAACCATCTCAACTTCGCTCCCCGCATCTTATCATCCACCGAGGCCACTCCCACTTTCTCCCGGATATCATCATTTCTAATCCTATGTCGCCTTGTATGCCCAAACATCCTTCTCAGCATCCTCATCTCCGCAACTTTCATCTTTTATTCAACACTCCGCCTTATACAACATAGTCGGTCTAACCACCACCCTATAGAACTTGCCTTTAAGTTTTTGTGGCACCTTTTTGTCGCACAAGACTCCAGATGCGAGCCTCCATTTCATCTACCATTCCCTAATACGATGTGTGACATCATCATCAATCTCTCAATTCCCTTGGATAATAGACCATAGTATCAAGCCTTACCTCCACGCCTGTCTTAGGGTCGCTCCCGTTGCTAAACTTGCACTCCAAATATTTTGTCTTGGTCCTACTCAACTTGAACCCTTTAGACTCCGGAGTCTGTCTTCAAACCTCCAGCTTGGCGTTCACTTCGCTACGAGTCTCATCAATCAGGACTATGTCATTTGCGAATAACATACACCATGGTACTTGGATTTGTCGCGTCAGTCCGTCCATCACAAAGGAAAATAGGAATGGGCTAAGAGTTGATCCCTGGTGCAGCCCCATCATCACTGGGAAGTGCTCCGAATCTCCTCCAACTAGCCGTACTCTAGTCTTTGCTCCATCATCCATATCATTGATCGCCCTAGTATACACCACAGGTACGCCTTTAACCTCCAAATATCTCCATAGAACCTCCCTAAAGACTTTATCGTATGCTTTCTCAAGGTCGATGAAAACCATATGTAAGTCTTTCTTCCTCTCTCTATACTGCTCCACCAATCTCCTAATAAGATGAATGGCTTCGGTAGTCGAACGCCCCGGCATGAATCCAAACTAGTTCTTGAAAATAGACATGTCTCTCCTCACTCTTGTCTCTACGACTCTTTCCCAAACTTTCATAGAGTGGCTGAGCAGCTTGATACCCCTATAGTTGTTGCAACTCTGGATATCACCTTTGTTTTTGTACAAGGGAATCATTGTACTCCACCTCCATTCTTCGGGCATTCTTACCATCTTAAAACTGACGTTAAACAACTCAGTTAACCACTCTAAACCAGCCCTGCCTGCGCTCTTCCAAAATTCAAATGGGATCTCATCAGGCCTGGTCGCTCATCCCCTACGCATCCTGCGAATAACACATGTAACCTCCTCAACCTTAATGCTTCTACAATACCCAAAATCCTCGTGCCTACCAGATCTCCCAGCACAATGTCTCAATCTCTTTTTTTATTGAAGAGTTTATGGAAGTAAGACTGCCACCTCCGCCTAATATTCTCTTCATTCACCAGTAATTTGTCGTCATCGTCCTTGATGCACCTCACTTGATCCAAGTCACGGGCCCTCATCTCTCTTGTATTGGCTAGTCTATACAACTTCTTATCCCCGTAACCGTAATTTTTTCCGCCGTAACTACAAGCATTGCCTCCTTCCTCGCCATCTTATACAGTTCCCTATTCGTCCACTTCTCCACCTCATCTGTACTTTCTACTAATTTCACATACGTTACTTTCATTGCTTCCACCTTCTCTTGAACTTCACCATTCCACCACCAGTCCCCTCGATGTCCACCACGAGACTCCTAGCACTTCTTTGGATACCTCACGAATGCAACTGGTCGTCTTGTTCCACTTACCGGTCGCATCCCCACTACTCCTCCAAGCCTCCTTGGCCATTAACATGTCCCCCATCTCCTTTGCACTAGCCATGGTCAAACTTCCCCATTTGATTCTTAACCTGTCATTCACAACCCTCTTTTTCTTTTCAACTTGACCTCCAAATCCATCACCAAAAGCTTATGTCGGGTTGTAAGATCCTCCTTCAGAATAACCTTACAGTCTTTACAAAGACCTTTGTCAGCCTTCCTAAGGAGCAAAAAGTCTATCTGAGTCTTAGCCACCGAACTACAAAAAGTCACCAAGTGTTCCTCCTTTTTCAGGAATCTAGAATTGGCTATCACTATCCTACAAGCGCTAGCGAACTCCAAAAGTGAGACACCTCCCCCATTCCTGACCTCGAGTCCAAATCCTCCATGTATGTCATCATAACCCCCTGGAAGTGACCCGATATGTCCATTGAAATCCCCTCCTATAAATAACTTCTCAGTGGGTGGTATACCTCCCACCACTTCGTCTAAATCATCCCAAAAACATCTTTTTTCCTCTTCATCCAAGCCCTAGTGTGGCGCATAAGCACTAATAATGTTCATAGTGAACCCTCCAACTACCAATTTAATCGCCATCATCATGTCATTGACCTTCCTTACCTCTACCACCTGATCCCTTAGTTCGCTATCTACTAAAATTCCTACCTCATTCCTATACTTCGACCTATCAGAGAACCATAACTTATACTCGTCTACATCTTTAGCCCTAGGTCCTACCCCATTTGGTCTCCTGGACACATGCTATATTAATCTTCCTTTTCTTAAGAATCTTAACTAGATCTATGGCCTTCCCCATTAAAGTCCCAATATTCCAAGACCCTATTCTCAGCCTAGCATCTCCTTTACCCCACTTACCCCTACCCCTTGCCCCCGTCCCCGACCGAGAACATGACCCTATTATACCATCATTCACCAAAGCCACTAGAGCAAAGACAAAAATAATACTAATCCAACACGGGAAGCAATACTAGAGCACAAGTTAGCAAGAATCTAAATGTAAGTCAGGCTACTACAGATCCGAATGATAAAACAAATGGCAACAAGAATACATGCAAGAATGTAAAGTCCAGATTCAATAAAACGCAACACGCAAATTTGAACAACACGGATAAGAACAAATATGGAGTACAAACAACTGGAGGTACCAACTCCAGGCTGATAAACCTGTTGACACGCCAGAAATTCTAGGCAAGAAAACCAAAGTATCTATCAAAGAAAATACACGTAAGAATGCTACCTAACAGTCCAAGATTGATACAATATCTAAAAAAAAATACCGAAGCAAGAATATCAACTAATAGAGTAAGAATGCTAAAATAACAAAGCAAGAACGATAGAACCTGGAACGTGGTCGATGCCTTTAGAAAGTTGGTCGCCGAAAATCTGCCTGAATCGTCACCGGAAACTTCGTTAGTCTGCGGGTCTGCAACTATTCATCGATGCGAACCATACACACCAGAACGAAGGGAGAAAATGATGGGGAGAAAGAGAGAGAGAGACGCGAGAGGGGAAGAAGACTAGTGGTGGCGGCACAATATACTTCACCGGACACCGACCAGCAGGACCACAAATCACAAAAACAATGACACCGTTGAGAATCTTAGCCGAAAATGGTTTGTCAGCTCATCCATCATACAATTATGGTATATAAATATACTGAGATGTTATTATGGAGGATCATGTTCATTTATTCAAAAGACACATTTTTCTATAAAAAAAACTCTATGATACCATCATTTTATATGCATATATTGTGATGTTATCATAACAGAATATTTAAGTCCTTCAATGAGATACTCCTCATTCCTCTATTATACTATCATGGTATATGAATAAACTGAGATAATATCATGGAGGATTTCTTTAGTCCTCCATGATACCATCAAGATATATAAATATATTGAGATGGTATCACGGAGGAAGTTTTTGGGCGAAGGGTTACTCGGGTAAATAATTTCAGCCAGCTGGGGTAGAAGCAAAATTACTTTAAGAGGCGGTACGGGCTGGTAAATATTTTATATTTTAGGGGTATTTGTGTTGTTTTGCCATTTTTTATTTAAAACAAGACAAGACAAAATAACTTGAAAATTTGGCACAACTTACTAACTAAGACAACAAATCGGCAGACATTAGCCATGTTTTAAGAAATGGGACAAGTACATAAGTAGTCATCCGATGAAAATATTGACAACTAGATAGCCGCATAAAATCAAATGGACATATTGTAGCCAAAAAGACATATGTAAACATTATACACACACACACACACCACACACACACACACACACACACATATATATATATATATATATATATAATGTGTGTATAATACACTTCAAATGTATATAATGTGCATATATATTATATGAAAAGTATATCTACGTTGTATATAACAAATTTACACTATTTCTAAACATTCGATGCGCATACTATTTGTATATACACTATATATGATGTGTATAATAAATGTATAATCAATGTATAATGTATACATACTAATTATATACATATTATGCATGTTTTGGGGATATGTATTAAAGAAACATAATCCAGATATGGGATAAATCTGTAGAGATACAAAACAAAGCATCTTTATCATTTGCCCACCATCGTAGCACCGGATGAGCACCACTAGTTCATTACATCGCTCTACCTTTCCACCGTGAATCACCACTCAACGCACCAATATACCATTCCACCTCTGTTTCCACTAACAAACCGTCTAAACATAACTATGAAACCACTATAGTGTTGTATCCACTGAGTATAGCTCGGGGTGTGAAATCATATGACAATAACCATGGACTATGTTCACAAGATCTATATACACTCATCTAGTAAGGAATAAGCTCTACAGCAAGAATGTAATCCCGATAAGATACAAATAATATCATGTGAATGATATAACACTATGAGAGACAAACTCGATAAGAATACTATTTTTGTACAACTCGTTCGGGTTTAGGTACATATTCATGCCAAAGAAAAAATTAGGATAGTAATTACATACCTTTCATCGTCTAACCGACACAATTGACAACATACTCAAAGTATATAGTACTTCAATCTACAATAAAATGACAACGGAACCATCGTCAACTAAGGGAAAACTAGAATACGATATATCGAGTGACAAGCTCGTCTCATAACAACAACTAACACTCCTCTACACTTTCACTTTCCTTACAACATCTCTAGCACAACATAAACAATATATTTGAGATATTCTTCATAATTTCCAGCCACAAGATAGCTCAAGAATAACCCCAAACAATCCAATATACAATGACATCACAACTACGATTTTTGACCTTTACTTCACGGGCTTTCATCACACAAGCTACCTACGACTTCTAAAAGCTCAAATATATGAATGAGAGGATAAAACTTACCTCAAACAGTAGCTACAACACTTGTACCAATCTTATTTCACCTAGAAGTAACTTCCAAAATTACCACAACATGAGAAACGAACTTCTACTACTACCACGGGCTTTCTGGCGTCGGATTAACGTAACCCAGGTTTGGATTATCTTGGGAGAACTTTTAGAGATAGTCTGCGAGAACTATGGAGTTTCTTAGGTCAAAATAAGGGGTAAAATAAGCTGCATCACTTTAAATAGCTAAGTGTGGGAAGGGGGTGGCACCGCCACGGAGTCACGGTGGCTTTCATGGACCATGAATCCATTTCTTGGGCTATGAAATGACTACCAAAATCCTAGATTTTGCCTCCTATCTTTGGTGGAGCACTACAAATTCATGGGCTGTGAATCACTTTCACGGTCCGTGAAATACCTTAATGTTATCCGACTTTCGACGAACTTACTTTCTTTGATTCATTTAGCCGCGAACTCTTAGGAAACTTACTTATCACTTGTTTAAAACATTCCTTAACCTTGTGGAGGGATATTAACCTCTCTGGCATACATTACTTTACTTATGACACATACAAGTGCAAATATATGGGGTGTAACATTCCTCCCCCCTTAGGAACATTCATCCCTGAATATTTAGGCATACATAGAAGAGTACTAACTCCAAATGGTTCTGAAAATTTTGACAGAGTTTCCTTTATAATTGGAGTACCTAAAAACTTGCCAAGCAATCTAATACCAAATATAATACCACATGGGGCCATATAAATAACATTAATCACATCTCGGGCCTCTCATGGCCACCTAACATCAAACCTAAACATAAGAACATCAACTTACCTCAAGTACATGTAATTGTTTCTCCTTTGACGCTATAACGTCTCAAATATGAATATCATATGAATATAACATTGGATTAGTCTAAATATTTCATAACATAGCTAAAGGAAAACATGAAATCAAATAAAATCTCTATAATTGTGAACCTTCTGTTTGGAACAAGTGAGGGTGTTTAGAATTCATCTGCTCTTCAGCTTTCCGCATCACCTCCTCGATGTTCTTACTTCTTCATAAAACCTTTATGGAATCCACCTCTTTGGTCCTCAACTTACAAACCTGTCTATCAAGTAGCAACTAGGACCTCCTTATAGGATCAGTCATTAGTGATGTAAAATTTATCATCTCATACCATTCTAGAAGGATCTCTAATGCATTTTTGTAACATGGATACATGGAATACGGGATGCATGAATTCTAGCTCTAGGGGCAACTATAACTTGTAGGACACTTAGCCTATTCTTCGAGCAATTCTATACGACCCAATGTATCTTGGTCTTGTCTTTCCCTTTTTACCTAACCTCATCATGCCTTTTAAAGGTGATACCTTTAGGAAGACCCAATCATCAATATGGAACTCTAAATCTCGGCGTCACACATTAACATATGATTTCTGGCTACTCTGAGTTGTCAACAATCATTCCTGAATGAGTTTGACTTTGTCTACAACCTGGTGGACTAAATCAGGTCCAAGTAACTCCGATTCTCCCACATCAACCAACCGATAGAAAACCTACACTTTCGACCATACAAGTCCTCATATAGAGCCTAATACTAGAATGATAACTTTTATTATATGCAAACTCAATGAAGGGAAATTATCATCCCAACTCCTTTTGAAATCTAGCATACACGCTTATAATATCCTCGAACGTGTAAATTGTACACTCAGCTTGGCCCTCTGTCTATGGATGAAAGGTTGTACTAAGGTTCATCTGTGTCCCTAAACCTTTCTGGAAAGATCTCCGGAAGTTCACTGTAAACTAGGCTTCTCTATTCGATATAATAGGCACCGAAATGCCATAAAGTCATACAATCTCCTTGATGTACGGTTCGCATAATCCTTAGCCATATAAGTGGCTCAAATTGGTATGAAGTGAGTTGACTTCGTAAGCCTATCAACAACCACCCGTATAGAGTCACTCTTCCGATAAGAACGGGGTAAACCCATAATGAAATCTATGTTAATCATCTCCCATATCTAAGTTAGAATCTCTATATTCTATACTAGCCCTCCGGGTTTTTGGTGCTCTATCTTTAATTGTTGGTAATTGGGACATTGTGCTATGAACTCAACAATGTCCATTTTCATATCATTTCACCAATACATATCTTTAATATCATGGTGCATCTTCGTCAAACCGGGATGAATAGAATAGTTGGAATAATGTACCTCTTCCATAATCATGCCCCGTATGTCTGCTACATTTGGGACATATAATCGATCCCTTTATCTGAGAACACTGTCTCCTATAAGCTCTAACATCGGCTTCTTTTGCTGTGAAATTTATCTCTCAGATTTACTAGCTTAGGGTTCTCGTACTGCCGCTCTTTTACCTCTGTCACAAAGGACGACTCTGCTATGTTCAGAACCATAGATCTACCATTATCGGAGTCTAATAATCGAACTCTTAAACTTGCTAACTGATTGAGCTCCTTAACTAGCTCCCTCTTTTCGGCCCTTAAGTAAGCCAATAGATATACAGTTGAGAGCGTCAGCTACAACATTCACATTGCCGGGATGATATAAAATATCAACATCATAGTTCTTCAATAACTCAAGCCATCATCTTTGCCGCAAATTCAGCTCTTATGAGATGTAAAGATATCAACATGAAAGCAATATAAGTAGTGTCACCGAATCTTAAGCGCATGCACTGCAGCTGCTAGCTCCAAATCATGGGTCGAATTCTTTTCATGCTTCTTCAACTATCTCGAAGCATAGGCAATTACTTTACCATGTTGCATTAAAACACATCCCAACCCTACACTCGAGGCGTCATAATATACCGCATACCCTTTTGATCCTTCCGAGAGTGTCAAAATTAGTGTTGACGTCAATCTATTCTTCAGCTCTTGGAAACTTTACTCATAAGAGTCTGTCTGCTAAAACATAGCCACTTTCAGAATCAGCTTTGTCAATGGTGCTAAAGAATAGAGAATCCCTCTACGGTCCTCCTTTAATAACCTGCCAATCCCAAGAAGCTATAAACACCTTTGTCGGAGTCGTAGGTATAGGCCAAGTCTTCATGGCCTCAATATTTTGAGTATCGACTCTTATACCTTTATATGATACAATGTGGCCTAGGAATGACACGAAATTCAACTAGAACTCACATTTAGAGAACTTTGCATATAACTTATGATCTTGAAGAGTCTGAAGCACAACTCTCACGATTGGCATATTCTGCCTCTGAACGTGAATGAACAAGAATGTCATAAATGAACACAATCATGAATAGATCTATGAATGGCCTGAATAAACTTTTCATCAAATCCATAAACACAGTGGGTGCATTTGTTAACTCGAAAGACATCATAAGAAACTCAAAGTGGTCATATCTGGTTCTGAAGGTGTCTTTGGAATATCTTTCTCCTGAACTCTCACCTAATAGTACCCTGATCTCAAATCAATCTTTGAGAAATATCTAGCACCCAACAACTGATCAAATAGGTCATCAATCTGCGGAAGTGGATACTTATTCTTGATAACGACTTTTTTCAACTATCTATAATGAATACACATCCTCATGGAGCTGTATTTATTCCATACAAACAACACTGGCACACCCCAATGAGACGTAGTAGGCCGGATAAAACCTTTGTCCAGAAGGTCTCTCAGTTGCTACTTCATCTCTTTTAAATAAGTAGGAGCCATTCTGTAAGGAGGAAAAGATATATACTAAGTGTTTGGAAGCACATCAATGTCAAAATCAATCTCACGCTCTAGAGGAATACGTGGAAGCTTATCTGGGAACACATCTAGATACTCATTAACTATCAGAACAAATTAAAAAGTCGGTGGTTCGGCATCAACATCAATAACTCAAACAATATTATATATACACCCTTTGTCGATCATCTTCTTCTCCTTAATGTAGGAAATAAACCTACCCTTAGAGGTTTCTGCATTACCCTTCCATTATAGGATTGGCTCACTCGGAAAATGAAATCGAACAATCTTTGTCCGACACTCAACATTAGCTTAACAAGGTGCTAGACAATCCTTGCCCATAATAACATTGAGATCAACCATCGCTAAATCAATAAGTTCTGCTAAAGTCTATCCGCTACAAATCACTACCGTACAACCTTGATAGATTCTCCTAGCAATAACTGGCTCACCAATCAATGTGTACACCGCAAAAGGCTTACTTAGCAACTTACTATACCAAACTTCCCTGCAACAAACATAGTGACATATGATAAAGTAGATCCAAGATCAATCAAAACATAAACATTATGTGAACAAATGGTCGGTATACCTGTCATAATATCTGGTGAAGACTCCAGGTCCTATTGACCTGCCAAAGCATAGATACGGTTCTGATTATCGTCTGAACTAGAAACTCAACCTCTACCTCGATCTCTACTAGCTGAGGACAGTGACACACACATTGTAGGATGCATTGAAGAAGAAGACCGTGCTACTGATCTAGTCGACTGCATTATACCACCTCGCTACTACTTAGACAATCTACCATTATATGCCATAGATGCCCACATGTATAATAGACATTAGTGGGAATTTGGCACTGTCTATAATGTGGACTATCACGAGTATCATAATAGGGTAGAGATGACCTCATATGACCTGAACTCATCTGCTTCTAAAACCTTAAAGCTCGTGAGCTCTCACAAGGCCCTAATTGGGCATAACAATCATATCTGTAACCTTGGGATAGAAATGGTGGCAACTTAGGTGGTCATCTAAAATACTATTATCTAAAATCACCCCGAAACTCTCCAGGATGACTAGTGGATCTCGCCCTCTTATGCTGCTATCTCTCAACCCTCTGGGCAGCCCGATGCTTGTGCTTATTCTCTTCTAGATTATAAGCATAGGCTTGAATCCAAGATATATCCATAGTATCATGCAAATATGCCATTGTATAATCGTCAACTAAATATGGCTCAAGACAACCACAAATTGATGAACTCTAGCCCGCATAGTCTCTACCAAAGATATAGCATATCTGGCCAAGGAATCAAACTAAAATCTGTAGTCTTGGACACTCATATTACACTGACTGAGGGGTAAGAACTAATAAACTCCAGCCTCTCGAATCTCGAACGACAAATAATGAGATATCGGATAAAATTAGATGACCTATTAGTTTCACCTACTTGATTATATGTCCTATGTTCTTGAGCTACTTGCTCATACGTCCAACTTACTTGCACGTCGTGTTTTCTTACATGTCCTACTTGTTTCTTATCTTACTTATGAAATGAGGACGACACACATGTTTAAAGATAATTAGTAACCTACTTGCTTAAGTAGGTGACAAGTAGGTGCATCACCTACCTAAATTGTGTGGACCAAGTTAAAAGGGAAAGAAAAAGTTAAATAAGTAAGCCCAAAACTCATCTGCCAAAGCCCATTTAAGGGCTAATATATATACATGAACCCTTTGTATATTTTATCATTTATCTCCTCTCTCAAAGATAACCAACCACCTTCTCTCCTATCTTCTCTCTCTCTACGTGTCTTTCCAAGAAAGCATCCATTTTCTCCTTCTCTCTCTCTCTCTATTAGTACAATATGTTCCAGCCTAAGCAGTCATGGATTATTCTTTCTCCTCTATGTCTCAAGGTAATTCTCTCTATCTCTCACACACGCACACATAAACAAGGCAGCCACCACCCAACAATAGGAGATATGCTATCTGATTTGTCATAAAATGAGTTTATCGCTCCTTGATTGCTTAGTAATATGGTTGGTATAGCTGTATCATTTCATTTAGGGGCTAGTTTGTATTTTGAGGTTCTGAACGTGTAGATTTATTTGAATTCTAGATGTGTTTTAGTTGCCATGATGGTATAGGTCGGTGTTTACTTGTTCAGATTGATAGTTGAGAGTGGTTATTGTTTTGTTGGGTGCTATATGGTGTTGTCAGGAAACACTTAGAATGGTTAAGGTGTTGGAAATACAAGAGTGTTGTATATGAGCTAGTTGATGTTTTAGAAGCACTTGGTTATTACTAGTTAGTAAGCTGAAGATTGAATTGAGGTAGTTGAATTGCTAATTATGTTGTGTGGTATGTGGGTCTATTCTTGTTGTATGAAGGGGGCTGGATGTTACACCCCGTACCTCGGACGTCATTATCATTATAAGTTGGCCGACGCAGGTTCAGAGAGAGTGAGACCCCTTCACAGGGGTTTGAAAAGGTTTATTAAAGTGAGAGGTAAGTTTTAGGGAAGTTTGAGACTAATCATATTGAAGGAAGTAAGTATCGACGAATTTGGATAAACATGATATGCGGAGCATTTTACCCTATAGAAGGGATATGCCCTACCTTAAGATGTGGCAAGATCGGCAACCACAAATGATGATCTGCGCCATATACTGGATGCAGTGGGGCGGTGCAATATTCACTTTATGGAGAATTTGGCTCTTAAGATAAGGATGACTCTTTCGTCGACTTCTTTTGCTAAAATTTAAACATACTTCTAGTAGGGTCGCAAGAGAAATAAATTTTGTTAAATCTCCCTTCTCTGATGACTTATACATTTTCAATCAAATCATATCCCATATTTCTCAATTTCACATTGATCAGGGCAGACGTTCCAGCTACAAAGTCAAAAAGAGAAAATGGTACTTATTTAAAGCAGAGGCCTTCATATTTTGGCTCATTATTTACCAAGACTAACCCCTCCACCCCTCATAAGCCTTACAAATAGAATCTTAAAGGTTCAAGTTGAAATCCAAGTGCTTATACCTAGGATCAACATCAATAAGCTAGCTATGATGAGGAACAACACTCCCATGAGATTGTAGTGTGAATAAGGGTGGCTATGTGCTATGGTATGCTTGAGTTGAAGTTTGTGGTTTCTGAATAATGTATGTAAATCACTCATTTGTTTCTTATTAAGCTTGTTCATAAGTTAACTAAGTTGTTGGATGAAGAATCTACAAGTTAGCACCTTAAATAATGGAAAACGTTGTTGTCCTTTTGTTGGACTGTTTTGACATCATTTATATGACTTTCTATGGCTGAAAATCATGGAGATAACTTTTTATGTTGTGGTTATTGTTTTTATGTTTGTCTATGTGTTGGTTATAAAGATAGTGCCACAAGATGCAGGGAAAAGTAACCATATCACATTTGGAGGTTGTTGTGTTGTTATAATATCTTGTTGGGCTGTTTATTTGAGAATAGGTGTTGGTGTCAAGTTATAAATCTTGTTGTTACTTCCGAGTAAGAAGAAGGAGTATAGAAAGGACTAAGGATGTTGCATTAATGTTAAGTTACCATTGCTAAAGGACATGAATCTTCATGCACATTAGGTGTTCGATAAAATGGCATAGTAAATCAATCATTAGTTTACTCATCCCATCATTACTCAAACCTCTCCCATTATGTAGATTATCATTCGTAGAGCGTATGGGGACTTATGAGCTATTGTTGTCTGGATGACAAAGATATGTAAGGCTTATACTTTCTTCCTTTTTGGCATGACCTTATGACTAACGACATGTATCGAAATGTCCGCAAAAGCAAGTTCTACTCTAGGCTATTGATAATATGTTGGTCCTTTACTCTTGAAAGTGGTTTCATGATCTCCTTGTTATATGATTGATTCTGAGTTCCTTGTTGCATTGTAACGATTGTTGTACGTAGCACCATAATGATAGGCGGCGGTTAACGACCTTAGGTCACTCTACCCTGTTCATATTTGTCTTCTGCGGTCATTCATGCATTATATATATATGTAGATTTTATGACACCGAACCGCACTAGAGTTAGCCAGGTACGACACTTATATGTGTACACTATTGTAGTTGGGTACGTTATGATAATGATGATGCCCACATAGGATGGATGGAATTATATATGCATATATATGTACAAAGGCATTATACACATACACACACACACACACACATATATATATATATATACATATATACATTATGATTTTATGACCTATTGCATATCATGGCCCAAAGCGGCAACCCAAAGTTACATGTTGGTTCTTCTTGTCTCTTCCTTACCCTTTTATATTACAATATCTACTTACAGTTTTTGCCTTACATATTCAGTATATTTTCGTACTAAGATCCCTTCTTAGGGCGCTGCATTTCATGCCCGTAGGTTTAGATAGACTGAGCGATGCCTACTTTTAGTATGATCTTAGCTCAGCGGTGGTGTCAGAGCTCTTCACTCATTCTAGAGGTACTAGTCTTAGTCGGTATGATTTTATGAATATATTTATGGGTATAGGGGGCCCTATCCTAACTTGATGATGTTCATGTACTCTTTAAAGCTTGTATACATTGTCCTGTATGTAGAAGTCATGTATGGCTTTGTCGGCCTTCTGGTTAGCTAGTTGATGTGTATTGTGGCCTTATCGACCTTCTCCGAATGTATATATATATTGGGCTTTTATGCTTCTATATGTTATTGTGTTTGGGTTATCTCATCAGGGTCATTCAGAGTCCTTGTTGGCCCCAGTACATGTGTGTCCAAAGTATGGATGAGATGTGGTACACTCTGGACCTTAGGGCACTGGGTGGCAGCCATACCCCCCAAGGTTGGGGTGTGGTAAACATTGTATTAGAGCCGATCTGTCTTAGGGATGTCTATAAGCCGTGTCTAGTAGAGTCTTATTTATGGGTGTGTAGCGCGCCAAACTTATAAACATGAGGCTATATGGCATGTAGGATGGTTACTTTTTCTTTTCTTGATTTAGATCATGTGATAGAGCTGAGCTATAAGTCTTCCATTCTTAACCTTTACGATTGCAACGATGCCTTCTTTGAGTAATGCACCCTCTATTGAGACAAACCCATAAGAGGATACGAGCGGGTCACCTTCTTAGATATTGCCAACTTTTGTGGTACCAAAGGAGCTAAGGGAACCTCCCCTATCATCAGTAATGCCACCAGCACCGTCTGCTGAGGATGTTAGGAAAGCAGTCTAAATATTGACTCAGTTGGTTGTCTCACCGGTGCGCCGTTGCCCTAGCGTGTCTGACAGTGGTAGGCCCCTAGAAGGTTCAGGGAGTTCACAGTCTAGAGAGCTCATTGGTCAAGGACCACTGATGTTTAGTGGATTTGATCTAGTTGAGGAAGGGTAAGAGAGCCAAGAGGGGTTGGATGATTGGTGGTTACAGAGGACGACAGAGTAGTGAAGAGTTACAGATGTACGGTCAGTAGATCAGACCTTCATGATATATTATATATGATTGAAGTTCTCAAGTGAGGCCAAGATATGGATCATACACCTCGGTATTTCAGGGTCAGAGTGGTGCAAATTTATTTGGGCCATCCCGGCCATGTTGTAATGAATATGGTCGGATTATATCGGACTGTGTCATAAGGAAATGAAAGGTTTCTATTGGTGTGGTAGTCAAGGTCATAAGATTCAGGAGTGTCCCAGGTTCAGCCACAAGGGTAAGGATTAATATGGAGATGGATCCTTGAGTTTCGATGCTGTTTGAGGCAAGCTGGTGGTTGCAGGTATGCTATTGTTTCTATTATTGACATATTTACTTCTTGTAGAGTTAGAATTGACCTGTTTTATGTTTAAGAGTATTTTCCCCATTTTAAGAATTGGTTTTACGGTACCACTTGCGAGGTAAGATGTTCCAATAAGAGAAAGTTATGGATGTATGGCAAAAATAAAAAAAAGGGCTTCCAGCCCGAACGATAGTTAGAACACCATTTATATATGTTAGTGGATTAAAAATATACAAGGCCCATATCTGACATGATGATAGGATATGTCATATGTACCCTTCTTTCGTATGACTATATTAGATAGGTCTCGAACCTACAGTATTATGTTATCCTGACGATAGTATGAAAGCCCAAGTTGTGTGGGAAAATAGTAAGTTGAAGATGAATTGTAAAAATGAAATGCAAAGAGTATTGTTGAAAGGCTTGGAAGATATCGAGAACCTACCTATTTTACGATGACCTTCGTCGATTAGAATAAGAAAATACATGATGGACGCGTAATTTAAATGGTAATACCTTGCCTAAGGAATTGAGGACGACTCCCGAGATATTTCTAATCAGAATGGATTACTACAATTAAGTCGTATGAATATCTCTCCTGGATGAGTTTAAGGAAATTATGCAACATGATATACCCAGAACCGTGATCCCAAAGTCATATACAAAGACCAGATCGTCTACAAATATAGAAAATAGGATAAGTCTCCCATCTATTTGAGAAACATCATATCATTTATCATTTGGAGTTACATGTATGAGTGGTAGCAAGATAACACAGGATTTAAACATTGGAGTGACAAGACCTTTGGTCCCATTGTGTGATATGATGTGAATCTAAGTATCTATGGAATAAGAATAACTTATGGAAGACAATTGATGAGGGAAACCACAGAATAATCAAAGAATAACAGCAAGAAACATGAAGATAGTTAGTAAGTATAGATGGAATAATATAGTAAGGCATCGAGGCAGGAATGTGTTTCGTGTAATGTCGGGCAAGTAAAAGGACCACGATAGGAAGGGTAAAAGGTAATGAGATCAAAACGACATAGGTTTCATAATAGTGTGATCACCTTGGGATATCATAAGACCCATAGTAAATGAGAGATAGTAAGGACTCGAACGCCCGATTCCCCAACGTCCAGAAATAGTGGTATAAACAGTACCTAAAGACAAGAGACCTCCAATGGAATTTAAAACTAGAAGTATAAAGGTAAGAAGACTAACTGATCAGTTAATGGGAAATTTAGTAAAGACTAAACCAAGGATACTCGGACAAGTCATAAGTTTGGACCAAGTTACAAACTAGATTTGGATACACAAAGCATTAGTTCTACCACTAATGCCATTACGACACTCAACTATAGATAAGTGAAAGTAATGATGAGTAAAGCTTAAATAAGCATATGAAGAAAGGATATAGTGACCAACGAGTCTATAAATACAAGGTAGGTATTAAGAAAATGAGTAAGAAATAAGGACAGTGAAATAACGATGTGAATAGGTAAATAATGGTGATTTTTTAAGCATGTTAGGTTGACCAAAGACTCCACAGTATAGATGATGTAATAGACGTATCTTCTAACAAGCTCAACTAAACCTTTTTCCCAAGATGGCAATTGTAAAAGGTCTTAACCAAGAGACAAATGAAGAAAAGTTGATCTAGTACGGTGACCAACGTTGGATATAGCGAAACAACGTCTTGTAACATCGAATGTTTCGGAACCCCATACATATCTAACAAAGGATCAAATTAATGAGTAATACTCTACCAGGTAGTAACGTTAAGGATTGGGACCATAAACAATGTTTGGGATCATGTATGTATGCCAGGATGCCTCAGAGAGAATGAGGATGTGACACATGAATAGTGAATATGCAAGTTCAAGAAGGAACAAGGAAGGAGGCTGTTGATAACTTCAATTAATGAAGAAAAGTACATAGAAGATTTAACCGTAATAATAAGCGCACTTCAGATTTGGTGACATTGTCTACAGGATGTTGAGGACTAAATACTACCTAATATAAGAGATTTCTGGCACAACGTCTGGTCAAAGAATCTAAGTTAGTGATATGATCACACACCTACTAGCAACTTGATTTATGTAAAGGCTAGAGGAAAAAAAAGTGACCCAAGAAATGCATCGGTTAGCCTAGTAGAAGTCAAATTTAGGTGATGAAAACATCCTGACTTAGAATATAATAGAGTCCTCCATCATATTGAGAAATAAGGAACGTTAAGATAAATGTCTCATTTTAGGGAAATAAAAAAAGGTAATTGACAAAAGAGGATCGCTAGTAATAGTCTATTCACCTAATAAAGGCATTATCAGGAATGACATGGGAAGGAACCTTAAAAAGATCGTAGCTAGTATATTGATAGTCAACATATAAAGGAGTAAATACCAGAAGCTGGAAGAAGTGACTAAGAAAGGATGACTCACCAATTAACGTTGTGGAATCTAAGACTACTATACGGCCAAAAACTATGCGACATTATACATTGAGAAGATTATTCGCTTCCTTAGAGCTGTTCAAGGACATTTTCAAAGTGCTTAGTCTATGGCACAACTTTTAAAGATTGTTTTGAGCGGATTCTGGACAATCAGGTTATCCCCACCTTCAGACGAATGGATAATTCAAAAGTAAGATTTTGATTGTCGAAAATATGTTATGAATGGGCGTGTTGGACTCAAAAGGAATTCAGGATAACCACCTATCTCTTACATATAATGATAGCTATCATGCCAAATATTACAATAGTATCATGTGAGGTTATATATGGGTAAAGCAATAGAACTCCTATCGGATGATGTGAGGTAAGTAGAACAAATTTAGTGGGATTTGACCCAACACACCTAGGTCATAAAGGAAATGAAGGTGTTTAAAAGTAAGAATTAACCATTCAGGATTGTTAGAAAGTCATATTTAGCTACATGATGAAAGAACTTAGAGTTCCAAGTTTGTGATGGGATTTCCTAAAGATTTCGCTTATGAAGGGTATGATGAGATTTAGGAAAGGGGAAAGCTTAATCCGCGAAACATTAGACCGTATCACATAAATTTAATGAAGGAGGTCAAGTGGCTTATATGTTATACATTTTCCCAATGATAGAGCTCGTCTATCTAGTTTCCATATTTCGGTGTTAAGGCAGTATGTCAGGAATTCTTCTCAAATCATACCCTTGGATGATGTGCAAATTAGAAAGGACCTATCATGTGAGAAAGTTCCTACCGCTATTCTAAGCCCAATAAGTTCATCAGTTAAGCATTAATGGTTATAGCCTCTGTAAATAGGTTTTATGGTACAATAATGATATAAGAGAAGCAATTTAAGAAATAGAAGAAGAGATAAAGTGTAAAGTGTCGTCTATTATTTCAAGCTAAAGATCCTATATGATAGTGGATTGGATATATCTCTCCTTGTCATGATGCAAGTCTTGGTACTAATCCCCCCTTTTTGGATTACCGATCCCCCGAGTTAATGTTTATGACCATGAAATATCTAATGTTATGCATATTATAACGTATGGCCCTATAAATCGCATTAGGATATTTTGTACATATTACAAGGATTTTGGTAATTCCCTTTGTGTGGAAGACCTTGTCAGAATTTCTGAGGATTCTTAAGCGATTATTGTATTTGCATATGTGCCTCAACATTCGAGAATGAATGTTCTTAAGAAGGGAAGGATGTTACACCCCACACATTGGACGTCGTAATCATCATAAGTTGGCTGACGAAGGTTCAGAGAGAGTGAGACCCCTTCATAAGGGTTATAAAAGGTTTATTAGAGTGTGAGGTAAGTTTCGGGGAAGTTTGAGACTAATCGGATCGAATGAAGCAATTATCGACAAATTTTGACAAATATGGCATGATGTGCAGAGCATTTTTCCTCATAGAATTGTCCAAGATGTGGAAGGATATTGGTGCCTCAGGATGAGAAAAGATCTGTGGCCACACAAGCTGATCTGCACCGTAGATTAGGCCGCAGACTGGACGTGGTGGGGTGGTGCAACACTTATTTAAAGAGGCGGCCTTCATATTTTGCGTCATTTTCGGCCAAGACTAACTAATCCAGCCCTACTAAGCCTCCCAAACAGAATCCTAAAGGTTCAAGTTGAGATCTAAGTTCTTATACCTACAATCAACATAAAAAGCTAGCTATGTTGAGGAACAACACTCCCATGAGGTTGTAGTGTGAATAAGGGTGGCTATGAGCTATGGTATGCTTGAGTTGAATCTTCTGGTTGCTGTATAAGGTAAGTAAATCACTCCCTTGTTTGTGCTTAAGCTTGTTCATAAGTTAATATGTTAATTAAGTTGTTTGGATGAAGAATCTACAAGTTATCACCTTAAATAATGAAAAATGTTGTTGTCCTTTTGTTGGACTGTTTTGAGGTTAATTATATGACTTGATATGGCTGAAAATCATGGAGCGTAACCCGGTTATGTTGTGGTTATTATTGTTATATTTTTCTATGTGTTGGGTATAAATATAGTTCCACAAGTTGTAGGGAAAAGTGACCATATCATATTTGGAGGTTGTTATGTTGTTACCATCTCTTGTTGGGCTGTTTATTTGAGAATAGGTGTTGGTGTCAAGTTGTAAATCTTGTTGGTAGTTGTGCTTAAGAATAAAAAGGCTTGAAAGGACTAATGATGTTTCATTAATGTTAAGTTACCATTGTTAAAGGACATGAAGCTTCATGCACGTTAGGTGTTTGATAAAATACCGTAGTAAATGAATCATTAGTTTAATCATCCAATCTTGACTCAAACCTCTCCCATTATGTGGATTATCATTCGTAGAGCGTATGGGGACTCGTGAGCTATCGTTGGCCGAAGGACAAATGTATGTAAGGCTTACCCTTTCTTCATTTTTGGAAAGACCTTATGACTACCAATATGTATCAAAATGTCCGCAAAAGCAAGTTCTACTCTTGGCCATTGATAACATTATGGTCCTTTATTCTTGAAAGTGGTTTCATGATCCTTGTTTATTCCTTGTCGGGAGTTCTTTCCTCACCTTATGATATTTCTTGTTATATGATTGATTTTGAGTTCCTTATTGGATTATAACGATTGTTGTACATAGCTCCATAAGGATAGGCGGGGGTTAACGACCTTAGGTCACTCCGCCCTATTCATATTGGTCTTCTGAGGTAATTCATGCATTATATATATGTATCTATTTTCTGACACTGAGTCATGCTATAGTCGGTCAGGTAGACACTTATATATGCATACCACTATAGTTGGGTACGTTATGATAATGATGCCCACACAAGCCGGATGGCATTATATACGCATATATATGTACGACAGTGTTATATACGCTATAAGTATATATATACATAAACACATTATTATTTTATGACATATTTCATATCTGTCCCATAACGACAACCCAGAGTTACAAGTTGATTCTTCTTGTCTCTTTCTTAATCTTATTTATATTACTGTATCTACTTACATTTTCTTGCCTTAGATATTCAGTACATTGTCCATACTAATGTCCCTTGCTGGGGTGCTACATTTCCTATCTGCATTTTCAGATTGACGAAGCGACGACCACTTTAAGTAAGATCTCAGATCAACGGTGGTGTCAGAGCTCTTCACTCTTTATAGAGGTGCTAATCTAAGTCAGTATGGTTTTATGTATATATTTATAGGTATGGCGAGACCCTATCTCGACTTGATGATGTTCATGTACTCTTTAGAGACTTGTAGACAGTTGTCATGTATGGCTTTGCTGGTCTTCTGGTTAGTCAATTGATGTTTATTGTGGACTTGTCGACCTTCTCTAAATGTATGTATATGTTTGGTCTCTTCTACTTATATAATAGTGTTTGGGTTTTCTTATCAGTGTCATTTAGAGGCCTTGTTTGCCCTAGTACATGTGTGTCCAGAGTGTGGATGAGATATGGTACGCTCAGGCCTTTAGAGCATTGGGTGTCGACCACATCCCCCAAGGTTAGGGTGTGACACTGGAGATGTTGAAGTAATTGTGTCTGACTATTGTTGATGTTATGAAGAATAAATGGGAGTTAGGAAAATCTAGACGCCGTAGAATCTCATATAGAGTTAGTTGCCATTGTCAGTTAGTTATTATGTTTCCCTTTGTTGATACTAGTGTTGTTTCTTATTGTAGTTTGACTTGTGAAGGAGGTTGGTCTTACCATCTTTGTTGAAAGGTCAACTTAAAGGTGCATATGACTATTTCTTTCATTCGCCACTTCGGCACAACGTGTGTTCATTTGTTCCTTGAATGGGTTTATAAAGTCTAGCGTTATGGAAATGTATTAGCTTCATGTAGATATATGTTAATGAGTCAGTTTGTCATTCGTGTATTACTCCTAAGGTCAAGTTACTAGTTGTCATTACGGGGTTAGAGTTCCTTCCTTAGATGGGTTGATATCAATGAGTTGCAAAGTATGTCTAAAGGGATTGTAGGTTAGTGTTTAAGATAATCATGATGTGGATAGTTTTTACATGGTCATAATCGGGACGTAGAAGTCCACTTAGGGTGACCTACATTGATATGAATGCTACAACCCTTCATGACGATAATATGATATAGAGAGCTAGAATTCAAGTTCGGGAACCACCCAATAAGGATCATGGTATAGTAACCACATATGTCCACTCCACATATAATAGAATAAAATCATATAAGATATTCCTTTCCTATTTAGGATCTTAGAAGTGAAGTATTTTACGTCTCTTGTTCATGGTCATATATTCCTTTTACGTGATATCAGTTTTATGGTAATAAGCCATTATATGGTTAATATTTAGATGATAATTAAGGTATTAGAGAGCAAAATGTAAGATGAATTGTGTAAACAGTTTAAGAGTTATTGTCATCAGAGTTTTAGTATGTAACTTAGGCGATGGTATCCAACTAGTAATGTTAAGTTCCACGGGAATAAGATCGTTCTAGTGATAAGTGTCACACTCCAACCTTGGGGATCTGGCCGGTACCCAGTACATTAACGACTCGAGCGTACTAGTCATTGAACATAGTGAAAATATAACGGGATTTGGGCTGACAAGGCCTAAGAATAATATCGGTAAAGAAATATCACATAACATCCTTCAAATAGAAGAACCCAACCTATGCATATACACATACTAAGGTTGACAAGGACAACATGACTTCTAACCAACATCCAGGCCTACAAGGTTATGCTGTACAAACTGGACACACAGGATATGTCTACAAGCCTCTAAAAAAGATCAAATGTACCCTGGTTGGGATAGGGCCCCGGCCTATCCATCAAGACTATAAACAACTCAAAAGTACTCTAGACTCTAGACCTGGGAACTCTGAAATACATGGAGCTCAATAATTAGCTGAACTCTGAAATGCCTACTGTGGTGGCCTATCTAGTCATCTATCTGAACCTATATGCATGATTTGTAGCGCCTCTGGCAAAGTGACGTTAGTACGAATAATGTACCAAATATGTAAGGCAGAACTAAAACATAACATTGGGGCATTATCAATGAGAGGGATAAGAATCAACTTGAAACCTTTGAATTTCCACTAAGGGCCATGAAATACGTAATGATTATACATAAGGCCACTCTACGGCTAGTGTCGATATCATAAGCTCAAACTGCCCAACTGATCAGCGGTAACTGTGTGATCGACTATAGCTCGGTGGTAATTGCATTATTCCCCAACAGGGCGTAGCTTAGTGGTGAGTACGTTTCTACCCTACTGGTGGTAAATAACAATACACAACTACCAAGACGATATTCGTTGGGTGGTATTCATAATCTACAGTAATAGTAATAATACTTTTGGCTTCTTTAACTAGTAAGACTCTCATTTTTTTTAGAATGACACTTGGTCGACTACACGAGTACCCCTTTTGGTCACGCTCCTTCTAGGAGGTACATAAGAGATGATAAATCCAGATAACCAGCTTATAAACTAACCTATACAAGATACGATATCAAGACAAACAAGTAATCCTAACAAGGGCCAAACAAAATATGGTTAAGATACATCATCGACAATTCATTTAGAAATCGATGCACTCTTTGGAATTCATGCTTTTGAAAGAAGGGTTAGCCTTACATACCTTTAATACAGAACCTTTACTAACGGTGTCGAGATTAACCTCCTTTAAAGCTCCGTGACACCTTAATTCACTACAAATGAATCTCCAGTTTACTTAAAATCCTTTGATGATTCTTGGAACTTATTACACAATATGAATAATTTGCAACATAGACATTATAAAACAGTTATATTTTTATCCCAATTGGGCCACATAACCATAACTTCCTTACCCTCAACCACCCTGATGTTGCTCAAAGCATCAAAATATTATTGTGTTCTTCCATATCAAAATATACCAAGTTTGTGCTTAATTATTTGTCCTAATTGCCAAAGCCCCAAATGTGATTATGTGGATGAAACATTAAGCAAGAGATCATATTTTTTATTTCCTCTTAAAATTACCTCTTTGGATGATAACAAATGAACCTAGAATGATTTCTGCCTAGCTTCTACGCTTTTTTTGCCTTCTAGTCAAGGAATTCCAAATGAATTACATTCTATTTCATTCTTTATCCTACTAGGGACAAGGATGTGTATCCATCTCAATTTTCTACTAAGTGGGTTTGTTCCCCTCCATTCTTATCTCTTAACTTAGGGTTGCAAGTTGCCACATGGCTGATAATAATCCACCCCCAATATTTGACCTTATCTCCTTATTAATAAATATCCTTATTATCGTGATTGCGTGATATAACACTAGTCCATACCCTCTTTTGGAACACATAAAATACTATTCTCAATCATCATCATCCCACTTGTTAAGTCCTAAATTATATGAGACTTTATCCTTTTATACACCAAGCTCTCGATTTGCATATATGAGTATGATCGAAATTCCTTATGGTCCATATATCTTGTTCAATATTCCAAACATCAACTAAACTTATTTTCTCTGTTTTTTTAACCTCTAATCTTCACGATACTTACTTAATACTTGTTTAATATCATCATTATCCATATAGGATCTTAACTTCTCCATATTTTTGTTACTTGAATGAGCAGCTTCAAGATTTGTTTAGTAAGGGCTTCATCCGACTGAGTGTATCTTCACAGGGTGCTCCTGTGTTGTTTTTGAAGAAGGAGGATGTCACCATGAGTATGTGCATTGAATATAGATAGTTGAACAAGGTCACCATAAAAAACAAGTATTCGATCCCTCATATTGATGACATGTTCTATCAGCTTTAGGGTGCTTCACTGTTTATAAATATTGACTTAAGGTTTGGGTACTATTAGTTGAAGCTCCGGGACGAGGATGTTCCTAAATGGCTTTTTGGACTCGTTATGGTCACTATGAATTCTTGGTGATGTCATTTGGGCTTACTAATGCCCTCACATTGTTCACGGATTTGATGAATAGAATATTCAAGCTGTATTTGGATTCTTTTGTGATCATGTTCATTGATGACATCTTGATCTATTCGAAGAGTCAGAAAGAGTATGAGCAGTATTTGAGGTTGGTCCTTGGTTTATTGAAAGAGAAGAAGTTGTATGCTAAGTTTTAAAAGTGTGAATTTCGGTTGAGTTCTGTGGCATTCTTAGGATACGTATTATGGTTGAACCTAAGAAGATAGAGGCAGTCAGGGACTGGCCTAGACTGACTTCTGTGACAGAGATTCAGATCTTTGTGGGTCTTGCTAGCTACTATCACCGGTTCATCAATGGTTTCTCTTCTATTGCTTCTCATCTGACACGTTTGACTCAGAAGGAGGTACCTTTTTAGTGGTTCGATCTGTGTGAGGAGAGCTTTCAAAAGCTCAAGACTCTTTTGACCACAACCCCGATTTTATCCCTTCCGGTTGAAGGAAAGGACTTTACTGTGTATTGTGATGCTTCTATGATTGGGTTGTGTTGTGTGTTTATGCAGAAGGGTAAGGTTATTACTTATGCATCGAGGCAGTTGAAGGTGTAGGAGAAGAATTACCATATTCATGATTTGGAGTTGGCTGCCATTGTATTTGCTTTAAAGATTTATAGGCATTACTTATATGGTGTTCATTGTGAGGTATATATCGACCACCGCAGTCTTCAGCCTATGTTTGATCAGAGAGATTTAAATTCTAGGTAGCATCGATAGATGGAGTTGTTGAAAGACTATGACATGACTATTTTATACCATTTAGGTAAGGCCAATATGGTGGCGGACGCCATGAGCCAAAGGAAGTCATCATGGGGAGTTTAGCACATTCAATTGCTTTTGTGCATCCATTGGCATTAGAGGTCCAGAATCTAGCCAATCATTTTGTGAGACTTGATAATTCGAATCCTGGTAGGATTCTGGCTTGTGTGGAGGTGAGGTTGTCTCTTTTGGATCAGATTCGGACTCACCTGTATGATTATGTAAAGTTGTGCAAATTCAGAGATAAAGTGATGAGTGGAGAAGCCAAGGAGGATGTAATTGATAGTGAAGGGGTTTCGAGTATTAAAGGTAGAGGTTGTTCTTGAGTATTAAAGGTAGGGGTTTCGAGTATTAAAGGAGGATGTAATTGATAGTCTTCTTTTCCTAGTTGTAGCTGGACTTGTAAAAGAGGTTGTTCTTGACATCTCGGTTGGAACGTGTACTTAAAGGTACGTAAGGCTATTTTCTTGACTCACCACAACCACATGACATATGATATTTGCTTCTTATGTAAACCATGAAGTTTAGAGCTTCCAAGTGTAGTAGTTCCATTTTCCAAGTCTCATGAGTCTCTTAAGAAGAGCTATCTATCCGTAATAAGTTATTATTCAAGTGTTTACTCCTAAGAGTCGATTCCTAGTTTCTATAATGGAATTAGAATTCCCCTTAAGTATGATGACGTTCCTAGCACACAAAGTGAAATGAAAGAGGTGTTATGTGATCACACATGGTCGTTACTCAAGCGTATTCATCTCATAAATTAAGTTACGAGCTGTCGCAAAGAGGATAGAATTTTCCCTTAGGTAGGACCACACTAATAGCCTATAGGGTACGATTCCAAAATAGAATTCTAGAGGTGCTCTACGTATGCATTTAACAGTTTTATGTACTCCTTGTTTGGTGACGCCTCTATAATACGAGTATCATATATCTATTAAAAGTCTTGTACTCTTCTTAGAAAGTATATATGAGGCACAGTGGTTCCCTCGTGAGACTCCCAATAGCATAACAACAGTTAGTAAGAGTTTCTCCACTCATATGTTTAATAGCTTCTTAGATGTCCTACAAAGGTATTGCCCCCGACGAGTTGAGTTTCATAAGTGAATTAGTAGCCACATGGTTCTACTAGAGAGTAAGTACGAACTATAGTGGCACCCTTAAAAGAACTTTCATAGTGTGATGACTATTGGTTTATGAGAAAAAGAGAACCTTGCATGTTTGATAGTTGTTATGTGTTATAGTGACCCGTAGTATAAGTGTAAAGGATTTACTTGTTGACGATTTCTAGTTGATAATGAGATGAGAACCATACTTGTTAATGATGGTAATAGTTTATAAGCATAGTTAAAGAGGTTATAGATTGTCATCTAAGATGGGTGATGTGTAGGATGACTATAAGATGACTTTTAGATGACAGTTGGGGAATTGTGGATCTAAGGCTAAGGTATTGTATGTAGCAAGCTACGGGCTTTATGTATGGGACTACAGCATGTTGCTCAAGGTAGACGATATCTCACAGGTAACGTCTAAGTAGGTGTCATGGGGTGTATAATTTAACGTAAGATGAATCATGTATTAGCTTCAGATGGTTTTCGATGGATTATAGGTCCTACTAAAGATGAATTATATGGATGGGTTCTAGATTATCTTTAACAGATTATAGTTTGTTATTTAAGATGAGTCATCGATAATATCCAAATTATCATTATCAGACTGTAGTATGTTGCTTAAGATGAATTAGGTGTTGGCTTTTAGAGTATCACTAATGGATGATAGATTGCTACGTAAGATGAATTATATGACAACTAAGTTAACATAAATGTTATATCCTTCTTGAGGATAAGACGTTATAGGGAGTTAGAATACAGGTTTTGGAAGCACTAATAAGGAATATAGTAAAGTGAGTGCGTATGTCCATCTCGTATTTAGCGAGATAAAGTCCTATCAGATGTTCCCTTCCTATTTCATTTCCTAGGAGTAAAGTATCGTGACTCTCTTGTTCATGCTCAAGTGTTCCTTTCACGTGATGTCATTTGTATAGTAACAAGTCATTATATGGTTAAGAGTTCAGATGATCGTTAAAGGGGTCATAGAATGTAACATAAGAGCAATTATGTCATAAGCATCCAGATTACCATTGTGGGGAGTATAAAGCTTCTTTAAAGATAAACCATATTGACGTAGACAATCGTAATCTATCCAAGTTATAATGGTCCACAATACTAGATAATGGTTTTTGAAGGTGTCATAATAGGGTCGTAGAACAATAGGTATATTCCTATCATATCCAGCAACATAAAGACTTATCATTTGATTCCTTCATTTAATGTGAGTTCCAAAGAATGAAGTATCACAAGTCTTCTACTTCTACAAAGTTGTTCCCCCGTGTGATATTATTTGTGTCGTATCAAGTCCTCGACAATGATCCAACTCTATTTGTTATGCATCTCATATGTTTCCAAGGTTCGTAGGTAAAAGAAAGCATGATAGAGCAGTAAGTATGTTAAGGCTACTCTTCCTTCTTTTGGCATGATCAGAATGAAACGAACGTAAACGAACAATATCCATAACGGCTCCACTCTTTGATATGTTAGAGGTTGATGTTCTTGACTTCTATCTAATGATAGTGATCTTATCTTATGGCTTGTCGATTCTTCGAAGTAAGTTATATTGATGATGTTAGTTCCATAATGTTAATCATAGGGGCAACGACCTTACGTCACTCCGATAGACTCAGAGTGTCTTAGTATTATTCATGCAGTATATACATGTATATCCATGACCTCACAGACGTTATATACGCGTATGCTATATGATATGCATATGTGGTATGGGAAAGGTTATGGCGTTATATACGCACCACCACCTGATCAACTGGTTATATGATGATGATTATGCCCACATAGGCTGTTATGGTAAGAAAGATACCCAATGAGGCCAATGGCGTTATATACACATATATATGTACGGCGGGACAGTATACATGTGTATATCATGACCCTCAGTGGCAATTCAGAGTTTCAGGTTGATTCTTCCCTATCTCTCCTTACACTTGATGTTCTTTCATATGATTATTTCAGTCTGCCTTACGTATTCGGTACAATCTTTCTGTATTGACGTCTCTTTTGCTGGGGGCGCTGCATTTGTTATAATTCACTTTGTAGGTCCAATTGTACAGGTTGGCAGACTTGTTTGCTAGATAGTTCAGATGATCAATGAAAGAGTTGAAAGCTCCAATTTTACCTGGAGACGAGTCATGTCTAGTAATTGCATTGCTATTAGAGATTATGGGTAGCTTGGGGCCCTGTCCCAGTACTTTTTATAAGTCATTCAATAATAGGTACTCAAAGAGGCTTCATAGATAGAGTTAGTGGGTTATTTTATATTCAATTGCATACCATGTGCCAGTGGCCACGTTCATGTACAAAAAAAATAATTTTTTGTTCACAAAATTCATTTATGTTACAAGTTACGTCATTTACCCTATTACAAGATCACAATAGATGCATGTAGAGCATTGTCCGTCCCACTCAGGTTTTGGGGTGTGACACATACATATAGATATACACACTGTATAACCCTCTAAGGTACATATAATATATTATAAGTGAATGAATGAACATAATGTACAATCATCCCAAGTGTTACACTGAACAATCCTAGAATGTTTCTCCATATAGATACCTAAATATATCATCAGAAAGATTCAGAAGGATGTAAATTAAAGCAAGACTTAACATGAGTTCTTGTAGGATGTTTCAGAGCCTCCTGATGTATTTTATTGATTCATTCCATTTATCTCTCATGTGAGCTTCAGTTTTTCTTATTTTTTTCTATCTACCTTACGTACTTGGTACAATCTTTTTATACTAACGTCCATTATGTCGGAGATGCTTCACTTTTTGTATTTCACATTGCAGGTCCAATTATACAAAGATCATTTATAGTTCTCATTTTGTCTTTTAGAGTTATGTTATTTAATTGTTACATGATTTATCTTAGTTTCATGTAGTTTCATGTAGAGCATGGTCCGTCCCATTAATATCTGGGGTGTGAAAAGACCTCTCCCATGACTCATACCAAATAACGATAATATCTCCTAACCTGCTAACTCTATTGTCTCTATCTCAGCAATATGCATAACCCTAATATTCTATGAAGCTTATATATGCAATTTTAGAAATCCTCATTTGTATTTGACCTTGTAAACTCTGGAGGGCTCAATGCTATAAACTGATGAACTCTTAAACTCACAGGCCCCTTAGATTGCCCAACACTTGCTTGTATTTTGGCTATCGATGTGTGGCCACTATTTGTGTCAGCAAATGCATCACACTCTTAATATCCTGATTAGGTGGGAAATGAGGAGTAATTGGAGGTGATGTGGTTCTGGGAAGCTCCTCATTTGGTGGAGGAGTCGGAGACGACTAAGAGGGTGTCTCTCCCTGAGACCCAGGCTGAGCTGCATCATCAGGCGGCGCCCTACTAGTACCCTCTCTTGCCGTAACATCAATCCTATGACTAGTTGTGGTCCTCCTAGTAATAGGCATCTATGTATAATCTATATCGAAAACATGAGTTAGACTCAAACTCCTTATGAATCAGATCTATAGCATGATTTGGAATCAGAAAGAAAGGTTACCAATTCTAAATGCCCTACAACTCCTATTTATAAATGTGGTGCACAATACAACCATAAAGAATACTCTACTAGACACGGATTGTAGACTTTCTAAGACACGACTTACTTAGATACCAAGTTTGTCACACCCCAAATCTAGGGATGCGAGACTCACACCAGTGCCTTACTTGACCGAGCATACCTACCTATAATAGTTTACAACTCGGCATAAATAGAAACATAATAGGACAACCAGGACAGATATTACTCCAACTCAAGAGATCATAAGCCGGCAAGGCTATGCTCGAATAGTTTGAAGATAATCATACATATCAAAAGATAGATGTGCGTATACCCCGACAAAGCCACCATGGATTTTTATAAATGTACAATGCAAAAGATATAACCAAGGGCCGACAAGGCCGCCATATAATTTGTAGGGCAACATCAAGGCCTACAAAGTCATACTATATAAACTAGACATACACATGACACATCTACAAGCCTCAATAGAAGATTAATTGTATTGTGGTCGGGATGTGGAAACTCTGAATGACATGGAGCTTACCAATCAAGTTGAGCTTAACAACGCCTAATAGAGAGGCCTTCTACCTGTCTCTCAAGACCTGCATGCATGAAATACAGTGCCTTTGGGAAAAAAAGACGTCAGTATGAATGAAATGTATTGGTATGAAAGACAAATGAATAATTGTAAACTGAAACTAATCTAATAACCATAACCGCTGAACATATCTGAGGGTCAAGGGAAAATATGATGATATACCTACATGTTCCCCAACTCATATCATATAATAATATCACTAATGTACCAGGCCCTAGAGGCTTGGCAGATAAGTTTAACATACCAGGACATAATGAGGCTTTGTGTAAATGTCACAAGTCGTACTAGGACACAATAGGCTCTACGGGTGTACATAATGTACCCAACCATAACAAGGCTCTGTAGGATAAATATATAACATACCAGGACATATACATGCCTTGTGGGAGTGAAACATAGTGTCGTATCCATTGAGTATAGATCGGGGTGTGAAATCAGATGACAATAACCATGGACAATGTCGCAAGATCTATATACACTCATCTAGTCAGGAACAAGCTCTACGGCAAGAATGTACTCCCGACAAGGGACAAATAATAGCATGTGAATGATATATCACTATGAGAGACAAGCTCGATAAGAATACTTCTTTTGTACAACTTGTTCAGATACTATTTTAGGTACGAATTCATGACAAAGAAAGAATAGGGATAGTCATTAACTGATACAATACGCAACGTACTCAAAGTTTATAGTACCCCAATATATAATAAAATGACAACAAAACAATCATCAACTAAGGGAAAACTAGAATACAATATATCGAGAGACAAGCTCATCTCATAACCACAACTAACACTCCTCTATCACTTTCCCCTTCCAACAATATCTATAGCACAATATAAACAATATAGTAAATCTATTCAACATAATTTCCAGCCACATGATATCTCAAGAACAACCCCAAAGACTCAAATACAAACAATATCACAACTACAAATTCCGACCTTTACTTCACGGGCTTTCAATCATACACGTTACCTACGACTTCTACAAGCTCAAATACATGAAGGAGAGGATACAATGTACCTTAAACAGTAGCTACAACACTTGGACCAAGCTTACTTCACCTAGAAGTAACTTCCAAAATCACCATGATGGGAAAACAAACTTCTACTAGTACCATAGGATTTCCAGCGTCGCATTTAGGTAACCCATCTTGGGAGAACTATTAGAGAGAGTTTATGATGATTATGGAGCTGCTTAGGTGAAAATAAGGGGTAAAAATAAGCTGCACCACTTTAAAAAGCCAAGTGGGGCAGTGGTACCACCATGGATTCATGGTGGCTTTCACGGACCGTGAATGCTCACCTTGAAATGGTTACCAAAATCTTAATGCTATCTGACTTTCAATGAATTTACTTTCTTTGATTCGTTTAGCCCCGAACTCCTACAGAACATACTTATCACTTGTTTAAAACATTCCTGAACCTTGTAAGGGATTTTAACATCTCTGGCTTACATTACTTTACTTACCACGCATACAAGCGTGAAAAATTCGGAGTGTAACAATTTCCCTCTCTCTTATTATTCCCCTAAAATCTCTCTATTACTGTATATCTCTCCTCCGCTTTTCACTCTCTTTCATTTCATATTTTAAATATCTCCTATCAAAACAAAAAATCTATTATAATATATTCTAGATTTCTCGGTACTTTTATATTAGTAAGATGAGTTCAAGTTAACAATTATCCTCGAGGACATGACATCAAATAGGAAAAATGGCAACAATGACCTTGGTAGACATGAAACTCCAATGAAAGTGACAAGAAAAGATTACAATATCTTTATCAATCAAAAAATTTCAAGGTGGAGATTAGCTTTGCTACTAAAGTTCTTATGCATGTAATTGCAAATTATTTGTGTGGTCAAGAGTCAGAGAACTCTCCAGATATTTATGGGGTATGTGTTCTTTGTCAAATCTGTTTAGTACTAAGTTTCAGCGTTTTAAAAGATATTTTGGGAATTCGATTGAGAAAGAAGAGTACCACGTACACATTCTGTTATATATTATGAAATATCATGTATATATCCTGGTACATATTGTAAAGTACCATGTGTACATTCAAATTTATACTGTGATGTACAATGTATACATTCTAATATATATTGTGAAGTACATTGTACACATTATGATATACATTTTGTGAATTAATAAATATCATTCATATACACATCTTGTGAGTGAATAAACATATATTCAGTTACATATGTTATGTAATAATAGACATATATTCAAATATACATACTGTGAAAGACGACACAAACTTTTGGATATACATAATGTGAAGGCATCTTCAGTTATGTAATAAAATGATAAGAATGTATACAATGTAGTGCATACATAGAGTGCGCCAAAATATTCCTAACTAAGATTTTATATATTAGAATTATTTTATATATATTAATGTATGTTATTATATATCTTAGGTATTGTTTGCCTATTCTGCAAAAATATACTGAGAATATTTACTTAATAAAATGCATAAATAAACACAAACCAATATACTAAGGGAACTAACAACTTATATACTTAGCAAACATTGAAATCATATTAAACATATTTCATTCATATCAACTAGTGACAATGTCTGAACCAAGATGTAGAAGAAAGAAAATGACAAGCTTTAGAAGATCCAAATGGCATTGTCTCATTCCATGCCTTCTAAATAATATGTAATGACCATCCGTGTTGTTTTGAGATTTTTGATTCTTTTGCCCAAAATACCTTTTCTGTAGCTTTAAAATGGTATTTGTAACTTTCGGGGACAGGTAACACAGTTTCCGAGGTAATCGGGTGAGTATCAAAGAAGAATAAGTGAAATTAGAAGATTAATGAAGAGTTTTATTAATGTCAACATCGAGAGTTAACGAGGTTGAATGAGAGCTTTATTGATTCCATAAGGTCAGAAATGTAATTTGACTTTAGTCGAGCCGTTGGTTCGGGTCTCAAAGGGTTCGTGTGTGATTTGGGTCATTGGTTAAGAAATTAGTTACGTTAAGGATGTAGAGTTGACATAGTCAATATCGGGTCAAAATGATCACTTTTCAGTATTTTAAGTGCACAAGCAGGTTTGTGGCGTATTATATGACTAAAATGCACATTTGGTTTGTGCCTCAGGGTTTTCTAATGATTTTCAGGCTTTGGATCGGAATTTAGGAGAGACTGAAAAATTATGATGCCTCGTGTCTAGTTTTCTTCTACGCAATCACGTAGAAGTTCTCATGTTCACAAAGATTTGGGGTCCTGGGGATCACGATCGCACCCAGTGGTTCACATTAGTAGAGACGAGATTTGGGGTCTAGGTTGACTCACGTTGGCTTATCGTGATCATAATGGCCATGTCGCGTTCACCATGGTTTGGGTCGGGGCGGGTAACAATTGCATGGATGGAGCCGCGATCGCGAAGAACAAAGGATACATGGGCAGTATAAAATTTCCCATTTCGAACTTAGACTTCATAACTACATAATTTGAGTTCTAGAGCTCAACTTTGTGCGATTTCAATGGAAATCATCATTTCTTGAATCGAGGGTATCTTTCGAGCCTTAATCTAAGTATTTCCCTGTGATTTCATATGTTATTTAGTGATTCTATCCATAATTTGATCTTAGAAATTAGGGTATTCCATGGAAATGTATTTTCAAGTAAAATATCAATTGAAGGTCGGTTCGTGATCATATCTTGATGATTTTTGAGATTTTTAACCTTTAAGCTATGGGTAAACTAATTTTCTAATAAAATTCCAGTGTTGCCCTTGAGGGCTTGGGATGACTTTTTGAACTCGAATTATAACTATAGAAATATGAGTGTCTATGGACTCATTTTCTTACGAATAGTGGGTATTTGATAGATTGGGAGCATTTTAAATCTTTTCAAAAAGGAAAGGAAAAATCTTGAGGTTGGTGGAGCATTTGCTCAATATTTGAGGCATGTTAAGACTTTCTAGACTTCGTTAAGGGATATTTTGCTAACTAAATACCAAAAATAGAATAGATAATGGGTAAGGGCGAAAGATGGGGGTTTCATACCCATGGTGTGATGGGCATTGGTACAAATATATGTGTTATGAATTGGAAAGTTTATGATTATGTAGTGAGAGATTGTAATCCGAGAATGCCAAATCATATGGGCATTAACTGATGAATTGTTGACTTGGTTACTTATGTGTGTTCAGATATGTTCATTGAACCTGTATTCTCTGTAGTTGATTGAACTGAGACGTATTTTTATTCCTTATTTTGTTGATATTGTATCATGAATTTGTATTCATATGATATTGATATGAGTAAAGGTCGAGCACATGGATATCGTCTGTGCTGCGATTGTGATATGATTATCAATTGGTCACATTGAGATCATCCATGGTGGGGATTATATTTATTATTAATAGTGTGTGGATATCATCCGCACGTGCACGTGGAGACCATATGTGCCGGTATATACACCTCGAAAGTCCCCCATGCGCCAGGAACTCCCGATGATTATCAAAGAGTGTAGTGTATATACAAATTGAGAGAGATTTAGTACCTGAGGCATATCATTGCATTACATGCTTAAGTAATTATTAGACATTGATTTACACTTGATTTTCCTTATTTCAGTTCAAACATGATTGTTTGGTGTAATGTTAACCTGTAAGTTTAAAAGATGTGTTTCTTAAAAATCCAATCACTACTTCTTCGTTTCTGGTCGGTCTATGAGATATATTGGATACATATGGTTTCATAATCACACTATACTTGTTTTACTCTTTTGTGGTGCAGATTCGATCCTTAGTACGAGCGCACCTTGTTGAGCTTTTTTCCGAGCTTGGTTGATTCGTAGTTGTGATGAGCCACATAGCAGTTATGCGGAACATCTCCCTTTAGCCCTATTCTATTATTCCATCTTCCTGATATTCAGACAGTGTATTTAGTATTTAAACTTTTATTTATTTCATAGTGGCTCTTGTACTTGTGACACAAATTTTGGGTAGTGTTGTTGTTCAACATTTACTTTTATAAAGACTTAGTATTGAATATTTCATTTGACTCTTTAATTTCTGCTTAAGTTATATTGGATTGATATGGTTTGGGCATGACTTTCCTAATGGCGAGAAATTAGGCGCCATCACAACTACTGATTTTGGGTCATGATAATTTGGCATTAGAGTCCTAGACTCATCAGTCTCATGAGTACAAGAGCAATGTATAGTAGAGTTCAATCATGAGTACAAGAGCAATGTCTAGTAGAGTCCTAGATACTCGGTTCTGATGGAAATATCCCCCTGATCTCAAGGTGTCCAATTGATCCTCAAGGTGATAAGCGCGGGGTTCCAAAGATGTTCAATCAACCAATGATAATGTGCTTAAAAATGCATGGAAATTGGAGTGGAGTTGGAGTTATCACATGAAGATCTAAGTAGCAAGTTTTATTCGGCCTTCTTGTCGGTCTTGGCCGAGACCATATTTTCTTTTAGCTTGTTGTTTTATTTTATTTCTTAGCTTAGATTTTAAATCTTAGCTTAGGACATGATGTAATGTGTAAACAACTCTTAGCTCTCATTAGGACACAATTAATAAACCATGTAATAGGAAAGAGGGAGACAAAATCCGAGAGGTTCTCCAAAGGGACAAAAACCGTATAAAGTTTGTCTAAGCCACGAGCAAGGACAAAGGATGACTTGGTCGACACCATGGCTTGACAAGAGACTTCTAGAAGATGGATACTTCAAGAACTGAATTTGAAGACAAGAAAGTCATCCAAAGAGAAGGCCAAGAGTTGGCCGAAATTGTTTGTCAAACAAGAACAAAGAATGGAAGCTTCCAAACTAGTTCCAAGAAGATGAAGTCTTGAAAGGACCAATCCATCCCCTTTTCGACTTGGACTCCACAAAGAGGTGTGAAGGAGTTTAAGCTCAACTTTGTCTACAAGAAAAGCCAAACCTTTTCCCATTGATCACACGAAAATCGAGAAACCTCTTGGCCAACAAGAAAACCCGAACCCTTTTCCCAATAGGCCGAAAGTTTGTGTCTTTAGTTTGTTTTCTAGAATAGTCTTTTGTTTACTATAAATAGGAACCTTAGGACTTGTAAATAATCAGATTTGATTGATATATAAAAGTGAGTTTTACAAAAAACTAATTGTATTCACTTGTGTGAGTTTACTCTTAGTCGGTTCTTGTGTGAACCAACCTCTCATCCGGTGCAAGTATTGATTAGGACTTGTGTGACCTAGTCTATACCCAAGATTGAAGAACACCCTTGGTAGTAAATGAAGGTTTGTACTTGTGTGGACCAACTTAGTCTAAGCCTTGGGAGCAAGAAGGACATCGATCACCCTCACTTGGCTTGTTCACGGGTATTGCGACTAGCAAACCTCGGTCTCGATCTTGTGGTATTGATCACCAAATCCTTGGTGTCGATGCGGGCAATTAACTCCCCATTCCACTATCGTTGGGCATATATTTCATATACTGATCATATTCACCTCCCACAACGCCTCCTAAACACTCACAACAAAAGCCAAGTCCCAAAACCACTCACAACTCCCTGTCCAAACCAATAATACCAAAAGTCGACAAAGTCGACCCTTATCGGAACCTTACTATTTCAGTTCTGTTCCGTCGCCTTTCCACCATCCAACCATCAAACGCCAATCATCAGGAACACCCTCAACCGGTCTAAAACATCCCCATAAAACTCCTAGACCAAATCCCTAGTATAAATACCCGAAACAGCCCCCACATCCCCACTGCCCGGCAGTAGCCGATAAACCGAGAACCGCACTGTTTTGGTTCACTTCCACGACCGTGCCACCCCCAAAAAACCATGTCCCAAATATCATACTGACCTTCAACCAACCCGTGACAAACCCACAAAGATCCATTAACCGATTCCAACCACAACAACCCGAAACAGCCATCAAACACCACCCTATCCGTCCAAACTGAGAATCCGAGAAACCCTACTTGTGTCTCATTTTTGGGTCAACCTGATTGTCATCCACACCCGACCCACTTAACCAACATCACCCTTCCTTATATCCATCATGTTCCTGGTTTTCATTTATGCGATTGCGTAGAAGGTCTCGCATTCGCAAAGCTTAGGGGTTTAGGCAACCGCGATCGCGACTTGTTGCTCGCATTCGTGGAGAATGGATTCAAGGTTTGGGATAGGTAACACTGGCTCATTGGGATCGTGATAGCCATTTGCCATGGTTGGGTTGGGTAGGGTCCTGATCGCTTGGCTTGATCCGTAATTGCGAAGACCAAATGGGACTTGGGGTGAATAAAATTTTCCATTTTGAACTTAGACTTCATAACTTCATAATTTGAATTCTAGAGCTCAATTTTGGGTGATTTAAAGGACATTTTTATGTCTTGCCTCGGGGGTAAGTTTTTTTTTTTTTTTACCTTAAACTAAGTATTTCCCCGTGATTCATCCGTTATTTAGCGATTCTATCCATGCTTTGATCTTAGAAATTGAAGTTTTTGATTGAAATGGGTTTTCAAGTAAAATATCAATTGAAGGTCGATTCATATTCAGATTTCGCGATATGTGAGATTCTTAACCCTTTAGGCTACGGGTAAACCAAATTTCAATAAAATTCCAGTTTTGCTCATAGGGGCTCAGATTGGATATCGGGGTGTCTACAGACTCATTTTTTACGAATAATAGGTATTTGATAGATTGGGAGCATTTAAAGTCTTTGCGAAGGGGAAAAGCGAACTCTTGAGTTTGTGGCACGTTTGCTTAGCATTTGAGATATGTTAAAACTTTCCAGACTTCATTGAGTGACATTTTTCTAACTAAAGACTAAAAAAGGAATAGATAATGGGTAAGGGCGAAAGTGGGGGTTCTTGTCCCGTGGTGTGACGGGTATTGGTACGTGTACCAGTGTTAAGAGTGGGAAAGTTTATGATAACGGAGTGAGCATATAGGCATTTGGTAATGAATTGTTGACTTGGTTACTTATGTGTGTTCATATCTCTTCATTGAACTCGTGTACTTATGGTAATTGAGGTGATTACATATCATGCTCTATTCTTTATTGAAATTGATATGCATTGTCATTCCCTTATTTTGTTGATATTATATCATGCATATGCATTGGCATGAGATCTGATATGAGTAATGGTCTAGCACGTGGAGGTGGTCCGTGCTGCGATCCCGATATGATTATGAGTTGGATACATAGAGATCGTTCGTGCTGAGGATTACATTGATTATTGATAGTACGTTGAGATCATCTGCACGAGCTTGTGAAGACCATCCATGCCAGTATATGGACCTCGTGAGTTCCCAATGGGTCACGATCTCCTGAAGATTGCCGAGAAGTGTCGTGATATACAAATTGAGAGAGATTTGGTACCCGATGTTGACACTAGATTTTTTCCCTCCATAAATTTTATTTAATTAGTCAGACTTCTTGAATCACAAACGGAGTAAAATATGCATTTTTCTAAGTCAAAATGATTTTACAAAATTATGTCGGTGACATTTTACCATTTCATTTGGTAAAATCTTATCGAGTTTATTATTGTATATCACTAGCGTAGTTTTACATAATATCTTGATTTTTAAACATATTTAAGAGAAATTAAAGTCAAAATAGTGAAAATAATTATTTAATTAATTATTAAATTGATTAGAGATTATTGTACCCCGTAAAGATGTTAAATTAGATTAATTAAGTGCACTATTAATTATATTTCAATTTCTACTTCAATTTGATTTTAATTTCAATTGATTTCCAAAATAGCTAAAATTGAAATGTTTAGATTAATTTTCACGCTGATTTGACCGTAATAAAAATGAGTCTATCTCCAGTTGAAATGCATGTGGTCAAATTTTAAATCAACTCGTATCTATGTTTTGAGAAATTAACGAATGTTCATTAGACTCTTTCATTGCATCAAATTTGGGCCGAAATCCTTTAAATTTCAGCCAAGCCTAGTCTAAAATGGACTAAGACCCGACCAAATAAGGCTTTCAAACACCCAAAACACCTATCCTTTTCTCATTTTAGTGAATTCATCCAAAATAGGGAAAAACCCATGCTGCCACTGCTCTCTCTATTTCTCTCTCTCTTCGCGGTCCGGCCAAAAATGGCAAACGACAACACTGTTTTTGCTTTTCTCATGCCTCGCATGGCCTAGTTGGGAAAGGTTCTTAATGATATTTGTCTTCTCCATGGATCTTCATCCATGTGAAGGTCAACACCCCATTTCCCCCTCTTTCTCTCTCTTTTAATTAGTTTCTTTCTCATCCGTGCAGACGAGGCATTAATGGCCTCCATCTCATAATGGATTTCAAAATTTCTAAAAGAATTGAGTGGATTTGGAATGATTTGGCAAGTCCCACATAGATTTGAAACTTAGAAATAAGCCTTCATCGAAGCACAAAAACCCAAATTCTTGAGTTAAAGATGGATCCAACTTTAAATTAGAACCCTCATTGAATTTTCTCGAATTCTTGGGTCTCAGTTCTATTTTTTTTTGTGTGCGGATGAATCGGGGTGTTGAGGAGCTCAAAAGGATGTCTCAACTTCAAATTCGATCAAGGCTTTTCCTGAGAAATGTAAACCTTCATCCTTTCTCTTTTAATTTTAATATTTTGCTTGTGTTCTTGTGTCTCTATTTGTGTAGTTTGTTGAATGTATTAGCTTAACTATGTAGTTACATTTAGTTAATGGATTTGTTTAGTTTAATCTTGTATCAGTATAACAATGTATTAATTAGCTTAATTTATAGTTAGATTGTTTATTTGCCTAGGGTTGGGTGTGATAGGTCTTAGCAATATGTTTATTTCGGTAGGGTGCTTATGTTGGATTGTGTCGCTGTGATGATTTGCTTGGTGTTCTGTTTGTTCAACTCATTCATGTATTGATTAGTTAATTTAGTGATATAATTGGTAAATTGTTGTATGATGTGCTATAAGGTTAATTAGATTATGCTAGTTATTTAGTTATTAAGGTTGCTTAGCATGATTCTATAACTTGATGTTGGTTTGGTATCCTGTTTGTTTAATTCATTCATGTGCTGATTAGTTTAACTTAGGGCTATAGTTATTAAATTGTTTTATGATGAACTTTAAGGTTGATCAATTTACAACACTAATTAAGTATAATTTTGGTTAAGTTTTTTATTGAGCCATGTGTATTTTAGTGTTGGATCAATTGATAACCTATGTTTAAGACATGTTTCAACACTGCACATGACCTGACTGATTTTATTGTTGGCTGACTTGACCTTCAAACAACTTAGTGTTTAGGTATCCCACTTAGTGTAGTTAGTGTAAAGTGGTTGTAACTTGTCTTGAATATCAAATCATAGTGGTCAAGATGAATCAATAACAACCTAGTAAATATAATAGGTTGTCTATGCCAACATTAGTTTTTAGAATAAGGTTGACACCAATCATGACCTATAGAATCTATCTTGAATTAATATGAATTCAATTTCAAATGAATGATTGAAGTTTAGCTACTAAATTAAGATGGATGATTGAGTGAACATAGTGAAAATAGAATGGGTTCTCTTTTAGGATAAAGGTTGGAAATAGTAACAAGATTTTTTGTGTTGTGTGTTCAAATTCCATGTGTAATCCATAAAATTATGGATGGTTTGAATTCTGAAGTTAAAGTTCTTGATCTATATCCCATATTCACTTTTTTGTGTTTGAGTTATCACTTTAGTAAATGAACAAGATAATTTGAATAGAGAATGAATATGTATAAATATAATCTTGATGCATGTTGTTAATGACCTATCAATCATAAGTTTGATTCTTGAAACTTGAGTACTATGGACCTGTGCAATCTGAGCTGAGTTATGAGACCTCTTTGTATCAAAAAGCATGACCCCATCTTCTTTTTCTCCTCTTTAATTTGTCAAACTTTAGTTTGTTTACCTGAGTAATGGTGTCTAGTTTATTTATTTTCTTGTACGTACTTAGTAGAGCTAAACATATGGTTTTAACATCATACATGGGACTGTGAGGCTAATGTAAACCTGGAGATTTGCCTTAACCTAGCCATAGGATATAAAAAATGAAAACTCCGATTCATTTATACTTCTCTTGACTGTTGTTTGATAGACACAAATGCATATAGGATCTTAAACCAGAAAATATTGTTCATTGTTCTTCACTAATTGTTGTGTTAAGTTGAAATGAGGTGTCACACAATTTGAGCAAAGATATTGAGTGATGTTCTTGAACTATGATGTAACAACCCATTAGGTTGTTTTGGATATTTTGCTTGCTTCTCCTACATGACATTTTCCCTAGACTTGTTTTGGTGTATTTAACTTGTGGGGATGGGTAACATAATTCCCTAGGCAATAAGGTTAAAATAACGAATGAAAATCTATGTTTTGAAATTTGGAAGTTCTAAGTTGGGAAGCTTGACTAAGCGTTGACTTTTGGGTAGATGCACCTGGAATCAAATTTTGATAGTTACGTTAGATCCAGAGCGTGATTTTTAACTTAGATGGATGGTTGGGACGAGTCCCAAATGATTTGGGTGTGATTCAGATAATGAAGTGAATTCTAGGAAACTCTTAAGTTAAAGAAGAGATGTTGGTTGACTAAAGTCAACATCTAGGGTACATCAGTTTTTGTTGAAATTTCATCAATTTTAATAGGTTCGAAATGTTGTTTATGACTTAGTCGAGGAATTAGTTTGATTTCTGAGGGACTAGGGAGTATTTAGAACTCTTGGTTGGAATTGTAGTCTTTTGAGTAAATTGGAGTTGACCATGATAAACAGTGGGTCAAGATGACTTCGAATGGTTATATTGAGTGTGCGAGCAAGTTCGTTGCATATTTTAGGAGTAGTTTACATATTTGGTTTGTTACTGAAAGTCTCAGATGAGTTTCAGGAGTTGGATCAAAGTTTAGAGCATGTTTTGAGTTTTTGGCTTCTGGTGCGTCGCACCTACGTACAGAGGCTTGCACCTGCAAAGCAGCACTTGTGCAAGGTGGGCCGCAAGTGCGAAGTTGGAGTATGTGGACAAGGGTCGCACCTGTAATGGGTGCCTTGCACCTGTGATTGCGCATGTGCACAATAAGCCTCAAACCTGCAATATTGGGCCTGATTAAGTGACCTGGCACCTGCGATGTTTTAGGCCGCAGATGCGGGACTGTAGGTGTGAGAAAAGTGTTGCATATGCGAGGATCGCTGGGCAGATTTGGGATTTAATTCCAATTTTGACTTACATATTTCATTCTCATATTTAGAGCTTGAGGTCTCGGTTTGGAGATCCTTTTGAGAAGATTTTCAAGATTCTTCAAGTGGGTAAGTTTTTAATCATTGTCTTATGATTGTATAATTGATTATTAAGGATTTCTATCCTAGAATCATGATTTAGGATGAGGAGATTCTGAAGGAGGAGCTAGTGCTGCTGGATGACATTGGACCCGCCTGGGCACCCAAGGGAATCATTGATACTACTCTTCTTCAGGACACCTTGGCGAGTATTATGAGCGTCTTTGAGGGTTGGACCCAGGCAAGTGCAGTGCTGGTTAATCCAGAGGGTTCACATGCTAGAGTTAGAGATCATACTCTTAATCAGATAACTGTTGCAGGATATAAGACTCTAGGGCACAACTAGTTATTGTTGTGGATCCTTAATTTCCATGTTTTCCATCTTAGGGTGTTGCAATTTGACCATTTCTTCAACCCACTATAATCATAGAGGAGCAGAAGAAGTGGGATAAGTTTGAGAACATGAAGCCACCACGTATGATAGATATCTTGACAATGATGCTTATGAGTTTCTAGTGAGTTGTCATGAGAGGTTACACAATTTGAGGTTGGTTGAGTCCAACAGTGTCGATTTTATAGTGTTACAGCTGATAGGCCCAGCCAAGTAGTAGTGCAGGGTGTTTGTTGACACTGGGCTAGCTGGGTCGCCTCCGCTTGGGCTGAGTTTACTAAAGTGTTTCTTGAGAAGTGAGTTCCCCATAGTTTGAGGTAGGAAAGGCGTGAGAAGTTTGACATATTAGAGAGGGTTGGGATGTTTGTTACAGAGTACGAGATGAGGTTTCACTCATTGTCTTTCCATGCTTTGAAAATTTTGCTAGATGAGGTGGAGGGGATCAAGAAGTTTATTAGGGGGCTTGTATTATCCCCTTCAAGTTGCAGCGACGTTAGTTGAAGCTTCGGGAGGTACTTTTCAAGTAGTGGTGGATGCCGTTAGGAGTATTAAGTCTATTAAGCATCAATAGTCTAGGGATAGATCGAGCAAAAAGCCTTGCAGCTCGGGTAGTTATGGAGGTATCTCATCGGTAGGTAAAGGTTATCATGGTAGTGGACATCGACCCCAGTTTAGGAACTAATATAGACTTTGAATGATTGTTCTTCAGGTTGTGGGGGTTATAGTTTGGGACAGGGCTCCTAGAGATCTTATTCCTGACCTGCAAGTTATAATGGTGACTCCGACCATGTTAGCTCTTCTCAGCATCCTATGTCCCATCGTGGATGTTATGAGTATGGTGATATGAGACACTTTATGAGAGACTATCCTAGACATAGATAGAGTGGTTAGCACTCCAGTTCCAATGATTTTCCATCTAGGGCGGTAACACAGTTGGCTAGAGGCAGTGCACAGAGTGGTAGAGGTGGTTCATACTCAGGTAGAGTTGGTTCTCAAGCAGGATGTGGTGTTGGTCTCTTAGGTTTTCATGCCGAGGGTGGCCGTGGTTAGTGCTAAGCATTTCCAGATAGAACAGAGGTAGAGACTTCTCATGTAGTCAGTACAAGTACTATTTTAGTTTGTCATCGGCTAGCTAAAGCATTATTTTATCCAGGCTCTACATACACTTATGTGTCAACTTATTTTGCTTTGTGTCTAGGTATGATGTGTGAGTCGCTTGACTTCCCTTTGAGTGTTTCTACGCCTATTAGGGATTCCATAGTAGTGGATTGAGTATACCGATCATGTGTTGTGACTTTAATGAGGTATGACACTTGGGCGAATTTGAAAATTATAGCTTTGGTAGAAGGTGGTGTCATATCTTAAGGCTAGGAGGATGGTTGATAAATGGTGTTTGGCTTATTTGGCATATGATCGGGATACTACGGTAGATACTCCTTCTCTTGAGTCAGTGCCTATAGTGAGGGATATTTTTGAGCTGTTTTTGATAGTTTTACTATGCGTTCCACCAGATCGTGATATTTAAATATATATTGATTTAGAGCCGAGCACCAAGCCCATTTCTATTATGCCATATCGGATGGCGCCGATAGATTTGAAGGAGTTAAAGGAGCAATTGCATGATATGTTGCGTAAGGGGTTCATTAGACCTAGATTTCCACGTTGGGGTTCTCTGGTGTTGTTTTTAAAGAATAAAATTGGTCTATGCGGATGTGTATTGACTACCGACAGTTGAACAAGGTCACAATTAAGAACAACTATCCCATTCCTCGCATATATAACCTATTTGATCATCTTCGGCATGCATGAATCTTCTCAAAGATCGATTTGACGTCTGATTATCACCAGTTGAAGATTAGGGCGGAGGATATCCCTAAGACAGCTTTCAGGACCCGTTATGGTCATTATGAGTTCTTGGTTATGTTTTTTCGGGCTAATTAATGCGACAACAACTTTTATAGACTTGATGAATAGTGTTTTCAGAATGCGCTTGGATCTCTTTATGATCATTTTCATAAATGATATTCAGATATACTATCGTAGTCGAGGAGGGCATGAGCAGTATTTGAGGATCGTGCTCGGTATTCAGAATGAGAATCAGCTTTATGCCAAGTTTTCGAAGTGTGAGTTTTGGTAGGGTTCAATGGCATTTTTGAGCCATGTGGTAATCAATTATTATGGTGTTTCATAAGAAAATTGAGGCAGTTTGTGATGGGGTAGCTTAGCCTTGTTGCAGATAGGGGAGAAACCTTTGGCCATGGAGGTTCAGTCTTTGACAAACAGTATGGTGAGACTTCATATTTTAGAGCCTAGCAATGTTAGCTTGTGTGGAGGCACAATATTTGCTATTGGAGCAGATTTGGCCTCACCAGTTTTATGATGCCAAGTTGTGCGAGATTCGGTATAAAGTGTTGAAAGGAAACACAAGAGAAGCAATTCTTGATGATGAGGGAGTGTTTAGGATCAAGGGTTGCATACATGTTCTCCAGGTGGGAGATTTGACTAGATTGATCATGGATGAGGCCCATTGTTCGAGATAATCTATTCATTTGGGGGACACAAAAATGTACTTAGATTTGAAAGATCATTATTGGTGGTATAGTATGAAGAGGGACATTGCAGGATTTATATCTCAGTGTTTGAATTGTCATACCAAAAGCCTGGTGGGCTTACTCAAAGAATGCCTATACCTAAATGGAAATGAGAGTGGACCAATATGGACTTTGTTGTTGGGTTACTACTGACTGTGGAGAAATTTGATGCCATTTGGGTGATTGTGGATCGGTTGATGAAGTTGGCTCACTTTGTACCAGTTTAGACTACTAACAATTCAGAGAAGTTGGCTAGGATCTACATCCGAGAGATTGTTCGATTGCATAGAGTGCCCATTTCTGTCATTTCAGATTGAGGAACGTAGTTTATATCCCACTTTTGGAGATCTATGCAGAAAGAGTTGGGTACTCGGTTTCTGGTTTCCTTATGCGCGATTGCGTAGAAGGTCTCGCATTCACAAAGCTTAGGGGTTTAGGCAACCACGATCGCAGCTTGTTGCTCGCGTTCGTGGAGAAGGAATTGAATGTTTGGGATAGGTCACACTAGCTCATTAGGATCATGATGGCCATGTCCCATGGTTGGGTTGGGAAGGGTCCCGATCGCGTAGCTTTATCCGCGATTGCAAAGAACAAATGAGACTTGGGCAGAATAAAATTTCCCATTTTGAACTTAGACTTCATAACTTCATAATTTGAGTTCTAGAGCTCTATTTTTGGTGATTTCAAGGACAATCTTCATGTCTTGGCTCGGGGTTACATTTTTTTTTACCTTAAACTAAGTATTTCCCTGTGATTCATCCGTTATTTAGCGATTATATCCATGATTTGATCTTAGAAATTGAAGTTTTTGATTGAAATGGGTTTTCAAGTAAAATATCAATTGAAGGTCGATTCGTGTTCAAATTCTGTGATATGTGAGATTCTTAACCCTTTAGGCTATGGGTAAACCAAGTTTTCGATAAAATTCCAATTTTGCTCATAGGGGCTCAGGATTGGCTTTCGGGGTGCTTTTTGACCTGCATTATAGCAATATGGGTGTCTACAGACTCGTTTTCTTACGAATAATAGGTATTTGATAGATTGGGAGCATTTCAAGGCTTTGCGAAAGGGAAAATCGAAATCTTGAGATTTGTGGCACGTTTGCTTAGCATTTGAGATATGTTAAGACTTTCCAGACTTCATTGGTTACTTATGTGTGTTCATATCTCTTCATTGAACTCGTGTACTTATGGTAACTGAGGTGCTTACATATCATGATCTGTTCTTGATTGTATTGATATGCATTGACAATCTCTTATTCTGTTGATATTATACCATGCATATGCATTGGCATGAGATCTGATATAAGTATGGTCGAGCACGTGGAGGTCATCCGTGCCGCGATCGCAATATAATATGAGTTGGGTACATAGAGATCGTCCGTGCTAAGGATTACATTGATTATTGATAGTACATTGAGATCATCTGCACGAGCTTGTGAAGACCATCCATGCCGGTATATGGACCTCGCGAGTTGCCAATGAGTCACGATCTCCTGAAAATTACCGAGAAGTGTCGTGTATATACAAATTGAGAGAGATTTGGTACCTGATGTTGACATTAGATTTTTTCCTCTATAATTTTTTTAATTAATCGTTCTTCTTGAATCACAAACGGGGTAAAATATGCATTTTTCTAAGTCAAAATGATTTTACAAAATTGTGCCGGTGACATTTTACCATTTCATTTGGTAAAATCTTATCGAGTATATTATTGTATATCACTAGTGTAGTTTTACATAATATCTTGAATTTTAAACATATTTCAGAGAAATTAAAGTCAAAATAGTGAAAAACTTATTTAATTAATTACTTAAACTGATTAGAGATTAATTGATCAATATTGTACCCCGTAAAGATAATAAATTAGATTAATTAAGTGCACTATCATTTATATTTCAAATTCTACTTCAATTTGATTTTAATTTCAATCGATTTCCAAAATTGCTACCATTGAAATGTTTAGATTAATTTTCACACTGTTTTGACTATAATAAAAATGAGTCTAGCTCCAATTGAAATTCATGTGGTCAAGTTTTAAATCATCTCGTAGCTATGTTTTGAGAAATTAACGAATGTTCATTAGACTCTTTCATTGCATCAAATTTGGGCTGAAACCTTTTTAATTTCAGCCAAGCCCAGTTCGAAATAGACCAAGACCCGACCCAATAAGGATTTTAAACACCAAAACGTCCTATCCTTTCTCATTTTAGTGAAGTCATCCAAAATAGTGCAAAACCCAAGCCGCCATTCTCTCTCTCTTCGTGGTCCGGCAAAAAATGGCAACGGACAACACTATTTTTGCTTTTCTCAGGCCTCGCGTGGCCTATTTGGGAAAGGTTCTTAATGAGCTTTGTCTTCTCCATGGATTTTCATTCATGTGAAGGTCAACACCCCATTTCCCCTTCTTTCACTCACTTTTCATTGGTTGCATTCTCATCCGTGCATACGAGGCATTAATGGCCTCCATCTCATTATGGATTTCAAAATTTCTAAAAGAATTGAGTTGATTTTGAATGATTTGCAGGTCCCACATCGATTTGAAACCTAGAATTTAGGGATTTTAGGTCCTATATAAAAGACACATTCCCTGACTATTTAAGGAGTGAAAGCATTGTTTTGAGCACACAAGTAAGCCTTCATCGAATCACAAAAATCCAAATTCTTGAGTTAAAGAGGGATCCGACTTTGAAATAGAACTCTCATCGAATTTTCTTGAAATAGAACCCTCATCGAATTTTCTCAAATTCTTTGGTCTCAGTTCTAAATAATTATTTTCTCTGTGTGTGGCTAAATCGGGGTGTTGAGGAGCTCAAAAGGATCTCTCAACTTCAAATTCGACTAGGGCTTCCCCTGAGTAAGGTAAACCTTCATCCTTTCTGTTTTAATTTAAATATTTTGCTCGTGTGCTTGTGTCTCTATTTGTGTAGTTTGTTGAATGCATTAGCTTAACTCTGTAGTTATATTTTGTTAATGGATCTGTTTAGTTTAATCTTGTATCAGTATAACAATGTATTGATTAGCTTACTTTGTAGTAACATTGTTTATTTGCCTAGGGTTGGGTGTGATAACTCTTAGCAATATGTTTAGTTCAGTAGGGTGCTTATGTTGGATTGTGTAGCTGTGACGATTTGCTTGCTGTTCTATCTGTTCAACTCATTCATATATTGATTAGTTAATTTAGGGATATAATTGGTAAATTGTTGTATGATGTGCTATAAGGTTAATTAGATTATGCTATTTATTTTGTTATTAAGGTTGTTTAGCATCATTTTGTAACTTGATGTTGGTTTGGTACCCTGTTTGTTTAATTCATTCCTGTGCTGATTAGTTTAACTTAGGGTTATAGTTAGTAAAATGTTTTATGCTGAACTTTATGGTTGACCAGTTTACAAGACTAATTAAGCATGATTTTTGTTAAGTTCTTTGTTGAACCATGTCTATTTTAGTATTGGATCAGGTGATAACCCATGTTTAAGTCATGTTTCAACACTGCACATGACCTGACTGATTTTATTGTTCCTTTGGCTGATTTGACCTTCAAACAACTTAGTTTTTAGGTATCTCACTTAGTGTAGTTAGTGTAAAGTGGTTGTAACTTATCTTGAATATAGAATCTTAGTGGTCAAGATCAATCAATAACAACCTAGTAAATATAATAGGTTCGCTATGGCAACATTAGTTTTTTAGAATAAGTTTGACACCAATCATGACCTATAGAATCTATCTTAAATTAATATGAATTCAGTTTCAAATGAATGACTGAAGTTTAGATACTAAATTAAGATGGATGTTGGAATGAACATAGTGAAAATGGAATGGGTTCTCTTTTAGGATAAAGGTTGGAAATATTAACAATATTTTTTGTGTTGTGTGTTCTAATTCCACGTGTAATCCATAAAATTATGGATGGTTTGAATTATGAAGTTAAAGGTCTTGATCTATATCCCTTATTCACTTTTTTTGTGTTTGAGTTATCACTCTAGTTGGGTCGCCTCTACTTACTTGGGCTAAGTTTACTAAAGTGTTTCTGGAGAAGTGAGTTCCCCATAGTTTGAGGTAAGAAAGGAGTGAGAAGTTTGACATATTAGAGAAGGTTGGGATGTTTGTGACAGAGTACGAGATAAGGTTTCACTCATTGCCTTTCTATGCTTTGACAATTTTTCTAGATGAGGTAGAGGGGATGAAGAAGTTTATTAGGGGGTCTGTATTATCCCCTTCGAGTTGCAGCGACGTTAGTAGAAGCTTCGGGAGGTACTTTTCAAGCAGTGGTGGATGTCGTTAGGAGTATTGAGTCTATTAAGCATCAATAGTTTAGGGATAGATCAAGCAAAAAGCCTTGTAACTCGGGAAGTTATGGAGGTATCTCATCGGGAGGTAGAGGTTATCATGGTAGTGGACATTGACCCCAGTTTAGGAACCAATGTAGACTTTGAATGATGGTTCTTTAGGTTGTGGTAGTTATAGTTCGGGATAGGGTTCCTAGAGATCTTATTCCTGACCTGCAAGTTACAATGGCGACTCTGTCCATGTTAGCTCTTCTCAGCATCCAATGTCCCATCGTAGATGTTATGAGTGGTGATATGAGACACTTCATGAGGGACTATCCTAGACTTAGACAGAGTGGTTAGCACTCCAGTTCCAATGATTTTGCATCTAGGGCAGTAGCACAGTTGGCTAGAGGCAGTGCACAGAGTGGTAGATGTGGTTCATACGCAGGTAGAGTTGGTTCTCAAGCAGGACGTGGTGTTGGTCTCTTAGGTTCTCATGCCGAGGGTGGCCGTGGTTAGTGCTAAGCATTTCCAGATAGAACAGAGGTAGAGACTTCTCATGTAGTCAGTACAAGTACTATTTTAGTGTGTCATCGGCTAGCTAAAGCATTATTTTATCCAGGCTCTACATACACTTATGTGTCAACTTATTTTGCTTTGTGTCTAGGTATGATGTGTGAGTCGCTTGACTTCCCTTTGAGTGTTTCTACTCCTATTAGGGATTCCATAGTAGTGGATTGAGTATACCGATCATGTGTTGTGACTTTAATGAGGTATGACACTTGGGCGGATTTGAAAATTATAGCTATGGTAGAAGGTGGTGTCATATCTTAAGGCTAGGAGGATGGTTGATAAATGGTGTTTGGCTTATTTGGCATATGATCGGGATACTACGGTAGATACTCCTTCTCTTGAGTCAGTGCCTATAGTGAGGGATATTTTTGAGGTGTTTTCGATAGTTTTACCATGCGTTCCATCAGATCGTGATATTTAAATATATATTGATTTAGAGCCGAGCACCAAGCCCATTTCTATTATGCCATATCGGATGGCGCCGATAGATTTGAAGGAGTTAAAGGAGCAGTTGCATGATATGTTGCGTAAGGGGTTCATTAGACCTAGTGTTTCGCCTTGGGGTGCTCTGGTGTTGTTTGTAAAGAATAAAATTGGTCTATGCGGATGTGTATTGACTACCGACAGTTGAACAAGGTCACAATTAAGAACAACTATCCCATTCCTGGCATATATAACCTATTTGATCATCTTCAGCGTGCATCAATCTTCCCTAAGATTGATTTGATGTATGATTATCACCAGTTGAAGATTAGGGCGGAGGATATCCCTAAGGCAACTTTCAGGACCTGTTATGGTCATTATGAGTTCTTGGTTATATCCTTCGGGCTGATTAATGCCACAAAAACACAAAAACTTCCATAGACTTTATTAATGGTGTTTTCAGAACACACTTGGATTCCTTAATGATCATTTTCATCAATGATATTCAGATATACTCTCATAGTAGAGGAGAGCACGGGTAGCATTTGAGGATCGTGCTCGGTAATCTGAATGAGAAGTAGCTTTATATCAAGTTTTTGAAGTGTGAGTTTTGATAGACTTCAATGGCATTTTGAGCCATGTGGTAATCAAGGATAGTGGTGTATCCTAAGAAAATTGAGGCAGTTTGTGATTGGGTTAGACCTACTTTAGTTATCGAGAATCGGAGTTTTGTGGGACTTGCTAGTTACTATCGGCGTTTCGTAGAGGGTTTTTTTATTTATTGCATCTGTCTTGACCATATTGACTTAGAAGAATGTATTGTTCCAGTAGTCGAATGAGTGCGAGATGATCTTTCAGAAGCTCATACTTTGTTGACTAAAAACTCTTCCCATGGAGGGAGAAAGCTTCACTATGTATTATGATCCTTCACGAATTGGCCTTGGTTGTGTTTTGATGCAAAATGGGAATGCTATAGTTGATGCTTTGAGGCAATTGAATATGCACAAAAAGAACTACTCGACTCTTGACTTGGAGTTGGCGGCGGTGATGTTTGCATTGAATTTTTGGATGCATTACGGTGTGCATTGTGAGGTGTTTACCGATCATTAGAGTCTTCAGCAAATTTCCAATCAGAGGGATCTCAATTTGAGACAGAGGAGGTGGTTTGAGATGCTCAAGGATCATGACATGACTATCATTTATCTCCCGGGCAAGGCCAATGTAGTGGCAGATGCCTTGAGTCGGGAGCCAGTAGTTTGGGTAGCCTAGCATTATTGTAGGTAGCGGAGAAACCTTTGGCCATGAAGGTTCAGTCTTTGACAAATAGTATAGTGAGACTTCATATTTTAGATCCTAGCAAGGTTCTAGCTTGTGTGGAGGCACGATTTTTTTATTGGAGTAGATTAGGGCTCGTTAGTTTGATGATGCCAAGTTGTGCGAGATTCGATATAAAGTGTTGAAAGGAAAGACAAGAGAAGAAATTCTTGATGATGCGGGAGTGTTGAGGATCAAGGGTCGCATATGTGTTTTCCAGGTGGGAGATTTGACTAGATTGATCATGGAGGAGACCCATTGTTCGAGATAATCTATTCATCTGGGGGCTTCAAAGATGTACTGAGATTTGTAAGATCATTATTGGTGGTATAGTATAAAGTGGGACATTGCAGGATTTGTATCTTAGTGTTTTAATTGTCATACCAAAAGCCTGGTGGGCTTACTCAGAGAATGCCTATATCTAAGTGGAAATGAGAGCGGATCGATATGGACTTTCTGGTAGGGTTACCACTGACTCTAGGAAATTTGATGACATTTGGGTGATTGTGGATCGGTTGACGAAGTGGGCTCACTCTGTACCAGTTTAAACTACTTACAATTCAAAGAAGTTAGCTAGGATCTACATCCGATAGATAATTCGATTACATGGAGTGCCTATTTCTTTCATTTCAGATTGAGGCACGCAGTTTACATCCCATATTTGGAGATCTATGCAGAAGGATTTGGGTACTTGGGTGGAGCTTAATACATACAACATTTCACCCTCAGACTGATAGTCAGTCTGAGCGGACTATTAAGGTGTTGAGGATATGTTGCGGGCTTGCGTGATTGGTTTTGGTGGTTATTAGGATCAGTTCTTGCCTTTTTTCAGAGTTTGCTTACACCAACAGTTATCATTTGAGCATTGAGATGACACCGTTTGAGGCATTTTATAGTAAGAGGTGTCATTCTCCTATTTGTTGGTTCGATGCATTTGAGGTTAGGCCTTGGGGTACAAACTTTTTGTGAGATTCTTTGGACAAGGTCAAGTTGATTTGGGAATGACTCCTCACGACCCAGAATAGGAAAACGAGTTATCCAGATCAGAAGGTTTGTGACTTGGAGTTCATGGTTAGTAAGTGGATTTTGTTTACGGTTTCACCCATGGAGGGTGTCATGAGGCTTGGAAAGAAGGGCAAATTGAGCCGTAGGTATATTGGCCCAAATTGTTTAGTATATTGGTGAGGTAGACTATGAGTTGGCTTTTCTTCCTGGCTTGGTAGGTGTCCATCCCGTAATTCACATTTCTATGCTTAAGAAGTATATTTCGGATGGCTCTCATGTGATTCAATGGGATTTGGTGTTTCTTGATCAAAACTTAACTTTTGAGGAAGAATTGGATACCCAGCTTTTTGGCGATTCAGGTGCTTCCTTTCTCTTTATGTTCGAGGACAAACATATGTTTAAGTGGTAGATGATGTAATGACCTGTTAGGTCATTTTAGATATTTTTCTTGTTTTTCATGTAAATGACATTTTCTTTAGCCATATTTTGGTGTCTTTGACTTGTGGGGATAGGTGGTGCAATTCTTGAGGCAATTGAATTAAAATAACAGAAGAAAATCTAGGTTTTAAAATTTTAAAGTTCTACGTTTGGGAAGCTTAACTAAGAGTTGACTATTGGGTAGATGTGCCCGGAATCGAATTCCGATGGTTCCGTTAGATCCAGAGAATGACTTTTGACTTAGATGGATTGTTGGAACGAGTTTTGACTGATTTTGGTGGGATTCAAATAACAAAGTGAATTCTAGGAAGTTCTTAAGTTAAAGAAGAGATTCTACTATAGTTTGCACGACCTACTATTTATCCCAAGAAGTACCCTATTTTAGTTTGTAGGATAGAACACGTTACTCTACTTTTTCTAAAGCTAGTGCTTTGCAGAATAATAATAATTAACAATAAAGTAAGGACACATTATTTTTAAGTAGAAATCACTCGGCTCACAAGAAAAGTAAAAACCATGACCTACACCTCTGTAGGATTTATTCCCAACTCTACTACAACGGTGAGACTCTACAAATTAAAGTTACAAACTCTGTAACCTAGGAACTAAACTTTAATTCCTATCTTACTAATAAACCTCTGACTAGCAAGAAACCTTCAAGTTAAACTCTAACTTGAAGTTGAATTTACAACATCTTGTATCTAACTGTATGATTTTAATAAAGCGGATAAAGATACAACTCGATGAACAACCTAATACAAATATCTAGACACAAGAACTGTAAACATACACCTTGTAACACAACTTCTTCAATCTTCTTCGATGTATTAGGGTGACACTTTTTGAATAAAATCTTTTGACATAACATAGAAAGTTTTTTCTCAGTATATTCTGATTTCTCTCTATGAGTGCTCAGTGTTCTTCATGTTAAGACTTGATATATATTGTAACTGGACATCATAATTGTGGTTGACCTAAACCCTGTTTGATAGGGCCCATCAAGGTAGAATAGGGTTTGAGGTTGATTGAGATTCTTACACCTCGCATATTTAGTTTTCTTGTAGGACTCTGAAATATCTTAATAACTATGGTGGTGAATCCTGATATGTATAGTATTGAATCATACCACCTTGCACACCAAGCTTTTTCCATAAATACACACAAATCGTAGTTGATGCAATGTTTGTTTGGAACATGTTGTTGAACCACCTGGTACTCCAGCCTCTGAGTAGGACATTAAACCACATTTGTAATGACTCTATGAGGTACCTATTTGTTCTATTCATGTATGTACTGCTCTCTATTGGCTTGTTCATATCTCCTTCCTTTGTATAACCTGTATTTGTTTCCATGATGGAACAAGTCCATAGACCTGGTTCATTTACCTTGTTACCAGCTCTGATGTGGAAACTATATACCATTCTAATTTACTCCTAGAATGAACTCTCTTGCTTTATATTGCTGATCATAGTCCTCTTTGACTCTGACTGCTACTGATTCACTTGATTAAGATATATCATGTCTTTTTAAGATAAACATACATATCTACTTGGTTCATTCTCCTTGTTAGCTAGTCATCTGTTTCATACGCTGAACATGTTGCAATTGATTTGTCAATCATCAAAACCATACATAAGATGTCTTGCTCTTGCTAAGAAATTCTTCCTTTTTGATGATGAAAAACACCATAATGAAAGGCAGACAAAAATAACTCAGAGCATAATGTAACTGCCAATAGAGTGCCATATGTATGATCCAGACACAATGACATTCCAGTTTGTTACCAGTATTGTTGTATAGTTCATTACCGGTGTGTTTCAACATTCATTTCATTCTTCCCCTTTTAGCATCATTAAAAAGTCATGTTAGATGAATCAAGCAAACAATGTATAACTCATAACCATTCGGGCTATCACTTATACAACAAATAAGATCATTCACTCAAGTAAGTCTTTAAAAAACATTCAAATCAACAGACAAGGCATATATTTAATAAGAATTGCAATATCTTTTTCATTAACTTCATAAAGTACAATTCTAGTTCCTTGGTTACAACAATAAGATACAAATCATTTTCACAACTTTTGGATGCTTCTAGGAATCTTAGATTTGATAAACTAGGGAGAACCTGGTCACTTTGCCAGGGATTGTGACCTGGGTGGAAAGACAAACTAGGACTAAAGGAGTTGAAGCTTGACTATAAGGGAAGTATATATGTTTTCTTTGTTTTCTTCCCCAAGTCACCATCTGCTTCAACCTCTTGTTCCTAGGGAGAATCATCCATTTTATCACCCTTTTTCCCCAAGAAGACCCACCATCTTTCCACCAATTTCGCTCATAAGGTCCAAGACCCTTTCTGTCATCACTTCCAAGGTTGTTGAGGATTACTATCAGGTTCATTGGCCTTCTCTCCTAGTAGGACCCTGATCCTACATTCTTAGATTGATGAGGGTTCTTTTCCCCCGTGTTGCACTGACACTGACTTCAGTTTAATGCAAGTCTGGAGAGGGTTCTTTTCTTTCTTGTCCCTCCTTATTTCTTCAAAAACCATCAGATTTTCATCACATATTATTTTATCTCCATCAGCCCCTATGTATTCGAGCTAGAAGTGTCCAACGGGTCATTTTCTTTAGAGGTTGTTGTGAATCTATTTTTCTCCAAACTAACCCCTATTTTGTGGATTTTAGAAGGTTCCCCCTTTCGATGAGCTCCAACCATATTTCATTCTTTTTTTCCCTCTTTAAAATGAATATAGATTCGTATGGGAGGGAGCGGGTTTTTAGTGAGGGTAAAGTGGAGCGTATGGTCGGAGGAGGTGAAAAAGTGTGAGGGAGAGAAGGATTTATCCAAATCAAAAGTTGAATCAAATATTTTTCGGTTCTATTTTCAGGATCTGAGAGAATGAGAGAGAGAGAGAGAGAGAAAGAGAGAGCAATTTAGTATTTTGAGAAGAAATATATGAAGGTGTGGTCGTTTTAATTAGAATTAAAGGCTGAAGATGAAGATAAAATTGTGTGAATAGGGTATTAGAAATGTCAGTTTTTGGGAGGGGTGAGATTTGATGGTAACCGGCTTTTGCGATAGTCATCATGACTTGGCCTTTTTCTCTTTCCAAAGCAATTAATGACTGCTAAAACATGTTAGGTTGGGAGACAAGATTGTCTTAGTTGTTTAAATGATCTGGCTATATTATTTATTCCAATGAAAAAGAATGAGTACCTGAAATGTAATGTTTTGCCATTTGCAATCTTGATCCTTAATAAAAATGGTGTGACACAACAATTCGTTAGACATTAAGAGATTATGACACTACAAAGAATATAGTGTATACCACTTAATGTATGTTACTGAGTAAAATATTATATGACTCAGGATCTTTGATTAATTTAAACCACAACTTCTCATAAACCATTTAGAGATATTGGTATGGTTTAACCTAATTATGGCCTCATCATCAGGAATTATTGCACAATACTCATGCATCTCCAAATTCTTCAGGTGACTTCAATTTGAGATAACCACATGAATTTAGCTTAGTTCCTTTTGTAGTAGTTCCTTGTCTCTGAACTTGTCTGAACCACTCGAATTGAGTGTGCCTTTGCTAACTTATGGCTCGAATAGGTACACCAACATGTCCCTTCGTTACTTTTCTAGTGATTTCAAGGCATCAATTTGATTTTTCTCATGTTACTCATATTCCCATGTCTTGGTAGAAACCTTAGCATGCCCATGATTGCGCTCCACCTTCAGATTCCTTGAAGCTTGTCTCATCCTATTTTTATGTCCTTTAGTATGTCTCATTTTTGTTCTTGAAGTTTTGTGGTTCAACAACAATTTATGTTTCTTCTCTCAAATTTCATAACATACCTTGCCTCTATTTGATATTTCTCATTCTTCTTTAGTAATTCCCCATGTGTGAGTGCCAGCTCATGTGTAGACTTCTTCTCTAGAACCATATTTTTTGTGTTGAAGTGCTACAATGAGAGGTGTTTCATTTGATACATTTTCAGAGTAATTAAGCAAACCCTATTTTCATTCTTTTGTGCTTTCCATCATTTCACTGCAGCTTCAGACCAATCAGGGGTAGATCTTTCGAACCAAAACTAGTTTGAGTCCCTTTCCTTGAGTGAATTGGTGAATTAGGTCCTTCTTTGTCCAAAACTAGTTTGAGTTCATGTTCATAAGTTTAGCTATTCTCTCATATCCATGAAGGTCATGTCCATCATTTATTGTCCTTCATGGATGCACATGCAGCATAATGGGTCGACTACCAGTCTCAATCTTATTTTCAGATTTGGCGTTTCTGCGTACAGACACAATTCTTCTTCTTTGAGAGGAGAGTTGAATCACTTGCTGTCTTGTTCAATTAGGATTCTCATAAAATATCTTGTTCCTATTGGTTTTGACGGTTCTGGAGTTTTTTTTGTATGAACTCTAAATTTCTCTTTTCGTGCCTTTTATTTACCGGACACTTGGCATGTGAGTGGCCAGTTTTTCCATAAATGGTACATAATTCTTTTTCTGTGGACTCCTTTTGTGCAGTTTCCTTTCAATATCCTAGACATGTCCTGATACTATGAGTCTTGCTGGTATGACTTGTGAGAGGATCCTTTCTAGATCTTAGTGCAATTTTTTTTTTGGATTTCTCTCTTTCAGAGAACAACTCATCTTTAATTTTCTTTAGTTCAGACTCAGCTCCCAGACCCCATATTGTGGGACCACACTAGGTATGTTGTTGTAGTTCAGACTCTGCTTTTAGTTTCTCCTTACTCATTTCAGCTTTCCCATGCTACACATTCTTTTGTCTTAGAATTTTTTATTTGAGCAAACATACAGAAGAACCAAGTTGCATAACTTATTCCTTCAATGCACTAATCTCATTTTCATCCTTGATCTTCCCAACTTCTAACTCTATGGATTCATGCTTCAGGCTTGTGTAGGCATACATCAACTAAGCCCTTTTGAACTCATCTCTTGATATTCATTACCAGTACCATTTCCTTATTCCATCCAGGACCCATGAAAGGCAGTACCATTTCCTTCTTCCATCCAGGACCCATGGAAGGCATGTCTTGATCCTCCGATTTGATTCATCACTTTTCCTACACCCTTCAACTAGGTCTCTATGCCTTGACATGTCTTCATGGTTACGCTCATGTGTTTCCTATCCCTCTATATGATATTAATTATTAGATTTTGTGTTCTCTGAATATGAGAGATTCCACCAGTCCCGGTTAGCCATCTCCAGTTCATGAGCTTTCACATGTTTGAATATATCCTCCATCAGCATCGTGCTCACTTCAAAGTTTTTTTTAATAGCAACTATTTTGGTATCCCATGAGGACGAAAGACTTCTCGGCATTTTCCTGATTAGTTCTTCTATCGAGATTTTTTTAAAGGATTTAAGATCACTGATAATGCTTACAAATTGGGTAAACAAGTCCCTAACTGATTCCTCATTTCTCATAGTGAATAGCTCATACTCCTTCATGACTTTATCAAGTTTGAATCGCTCTTCATGTGACATAGCTCCATATGTTTGAATTAGCAGATCCCAGATTTCATTTGCACAGAAACATCCTGTGATTTTCTAACATTCTTGTCACACCCCAACCTTGGAGAGTGTGGCCGACCCCCGGTGCCTTAACAGCCAGAGCATACCACCCCTGAAACATAAACTAGACATTTAAGTAGTTACACCGACAAGGCCTCAGAATAATAGTCATATGACAACCTGAACATGATGATCTATGAAAAGGAGACAATCAAACCATATATGCATATATAAGGCCGATAAGGCCACAATAATTATCAACAGATCATCAGGAAAGCCGACAAGGAGATAAAAAACAATTGTGTATAAGACCCATGTCTACAAGCCTCCAGGAGTGACATAACATAACATAAGGTCAGGAAAAGGCCCCTCCATACCCAATATGTATATATACATAAGTAGCATAGCCTACCAACACTCTAAAGCAACTTCGGGAGAAATAGAGCGCAACGACAATCTGCTGGACTGGCAACCTACTGAGGAGGTGCGTCATCCTGCCCACCTTAACCTACAAGTATGAAACACAGTGCCCCTGACAAATGGAAGTAATTATGAAAGAATGTACGGTATGTAAGGCAGATAAGAAAGTAAATAAGAACATCAATGTGTAAAAGAGACTGAGAGAATCAACCTGTGACTCGAGGATGCCAATTTGGACTATGATAGGCATAAATGTAACATAATCGCGTATATAACATTGTAGGCCTCTATGGGAAATATCATAATCGCGTACATAATGCGGTAGGCCCCTGTAGGCAATGTTATCATTATCATATCCAACTGATTAGTGGTGCTATATATATATATCGCGGATATAACGTTATAGGCTTCTATGGGCAATAGAGATATATAATACCTATGTATATACATGCATGAGGACCATAATAAACCTTCTGAGCCAGCCGGAATAAAATAAGGTCATTGCATCTCCGACTATCATTAGGTGGCTAAACACTATTAGCTATCGTGAAACCAATAAAAAACATAGAATATCATAAAATGAGAATGAATCTAAGATACGTAAAGTACTCCCAACAAGGGACAAACAAGATTCAATTAACATTTTAAAGGAATGAAGAACATGGACATTTCCAACTATCATAAATGGAATCATTTTTGGAGGGACATTCATTTATATTTCGTCTACATTTGGGTCATGCTGAAATAAAGAAAAGATAGCCTTAAAATACCTTATATTAAACCATGATGTATCAAGATGGAACCAACCTCTTTCACACCTAAGTCTACAACCAACAATAAGGGTACTAGCATTGATTAGGAGTAGTTCAACAATTCCCTGTCTAGCGACAAACTCATTCTATATAAAATCGGACAACATATCCCCTGTTTTCCTTACTTTGACAAGTCCATAAAAACAACAAGAACACATACAACCATCAAATATATACTTGCAGCACCATAACATATCAAACAACCCAACAACACAAATCAATCTACATAACAACAAGTTAACAAACGTCACAAAGGAAACTACTATTTATCACGATGAGTGGCAAGCTTAGATTTGAACCAAAACACAACTTTGTTTCCAATCTCACTCATAGTTACAACACCATCAACATGTCCATCATTAATCACACACATATATATATATATTGAAATGATATTCCAGCCTTATATCCATCTTAAAAGTAACATCAAACAGGCCAACAAGAGTTAACAACAACATAAACAACTTCTAGGTGTTATATGGCCACTTCTCCTTCTAACTTATAACACCATCTTCATAAACAACAATAAAACAAGCATAAAAACAATAACCACAACATAACGAAGCTATTTTCCATAAATTCAACCCATAAGAATTCTTATAATATATCACCCCAAAATAGTCCAACAAAAGACAGCAACATCTAATGCTATTTCAGTACTATCTTGTAGATTCTTCACCCAAAATACTAACCTTAAATAGTCAGAAAAAACTAGAACCAAATCTCCCCTTAGCTTACAAGAACCCTCAAACTATAAGAGAGGTTGATGTAAGTACTTTTCTTCACTTAAACTAGCCTTTGAGGTTGGGTTTAGGTAAAACCACCTTGTATTCATTTGGAACTTTCGAGAACTATTAGAGAGGTTGATGTAAGTACGAAGGGATTTGAGTTGGTAAGTGGTTTGGGTCCTGTTGAGATTCAGGTTGACCCAAAAATAGGCTAGGAAGGTGGGGTTTCTCGGGTTTTCGGTAAGCTAAGATATGGGGTGTTTGACGATGGTTTCGGGTAGATGTAGGATGAATCAGGACAAAACATTTTGGGTAGTGGTTGCAAGTGATGTGAGGATTGCTGTGATGGTTAGGGTTTGGCAGTTTAGTGGGAGTAGGGTCTCGGGTTTATTAGGTAAGGTAGGTAGTGTGGTATTAGGATAGGGATTCCGCAAGGATACGGGTGAAAGTGGGCTTAGGAGCTTTAGGGGGTTGTTCCGGAGATGTTATGGGATATTGTGGTGGTGGGCTCTGGTGTTTTAGTGACGGTAAAGGCTCAGAAGTTGATCGATATAGTGAGGGTATCCGAGAAGAGAGTTGGACAAGGCGTTAATATATTTGGTGGCATATGCGTAGGGTTATGGTTGGATTCGGATGGAGTTATTTTGAGCGGATGTTAATGAGGTGTGGTGGGAGATAGTAGAGTGGAGCAACAAGTAATTTGAACAAGAAATGTATACAGATTGTTGGAAACAATCCGAGACACAACCAAGTCTCAATTCGGTCGATATGTGGTTCTTGGATGGTATCATTAGTAGTTAATTGCTCGTGTGGTCTCCAAGGATGTTGTGGTCAATTGCAAAAGGACTAGGTTGAGGTTTACTGACCGCGAGGCTCAACACTAACCAAGCAAGGGTGACCGAAACCTTATAAAAGATAGGTGGTTCTCCCGGAGAACCGAGCGACCCTCCCGGAGGATCAACTAAGAAGTTCAATCCCGAATTGAAAGACTTAGCAAAATGAGTAAACACTTAAGTTTTATATTCAAAAACTCTGCCTAATACATTATCCTAAGGGCTCCTTTTATAGTAGAACAAGGAACCTTCTAAAACAATTACAATAGACACAAACTATAATACTTAGTCGACTAGGTGGGAATAAGGGGGGGGGGAGGGGAAAGGTCCTCAGATGAGGGGAGTATTACGCCCAAATGAAATATGTTTTAGAACCTTCTTTTATAGATCTCATACACGGTTGGTTAGCACTTTAATGAGCTTCTTGGAGTGTGTTGAGGTACATGGCCCTTGGCTGATTGTGGAGATGGCAAGTTGGGCAACTCTGCAGGTTCATCAATCCGCGTCTTGATGTTCTCAATGGATGAAACCCATACATGGTTTATCCACTTGGAAGACCTCAACTTCTAGATGGCACATTCACTCCTTTGATTCCGTGTACACGCTGGCTATGTCACTATGTGATGAGGCTTCTCTCAGCTTAGTTATCTTCCCCTCATTGAATGTGTCTTAGTGAGTAGTTAAGGGTTATTATATCCCTTTAATATGTCCTAAGTAACTAATACATAACTAAGAAATTAAAGACAAGAATTTAAAGACAATCACGTATTGTCTCCTAAGCCATTCCATACTCCATACACTTTCAAGATTCTAGCTATGCATTTATGGTTCACCATTGCCATTATTGGAGCTTTGATTAGTATCTTAAATTGAGGAATTATGTGCGGGGTTTGATTTATATCATTCTTCCCTTCTTTGGAAAAATTTTCCTCAAATTTGTGGGGATCAAATGCGAGGACTCGTTTTTACCAAACCACTTTATATCGATGCTTTCATTTGGACTCGGATTTTTGCACAAACCTTCTTGAAATTCAGCCAACCATTTGATGGGGCCATTCGTCAAATATGTTTCCTATCGGTTCAATGAATCATATGTCCATGATTGGTGATGTTCATCCCTCAATTTCACGTCATAGGCTTTTATGGCCTGCGGTTCTTGGTCTAGTCCGCAACTATCTTCACGTACAACTTCAATTGGCTCCTCCATGATAGGGGTGTGAGTGTCAATGGAACCAAGGCCTCGATGATAGGGGGATAAAGAGAAATACCCTCATAGACACTTGTAATCTTGTGCCAATCTTGACCAACCTCGGAAGGCTTAGCACCAAGGTTCTCGGGTAATGATTGGTGGTCCCGGGCCAAGCAAACTCCTTGTGTGAGACTCACTTGATTGTTTAGTTCACCACACATCCCAAGTGATGATACAAGACATACATTCCTACTTCGTAAGTCCTTGACGACCATAATTTTCTTCACTTCCCCTTCGAATAAGTGTGAGCCATCCCTCAAAGACACTTCGTGAAGGAGCATATACCAAGTTCCATCCTTTCCAAACATCATCATGACCAGCACCGTGTATGAAACAAGGTTTACTTAGGCAACCAACCTGGGAGTCCTCATTGGATCATCATGACAAGGTAGTTGTTTTTCCGAAGTCATCTCAAGGGTACGAGCAACATATTTTGTTGGCTTTGTTCTGAGTGGTGAAATATTTGGAAGTGCAAATTCCGTAATCTTTGGATTGGCACCCTCTTCCATATTTATTTGACCGTACAACGGGTTGGTAAATGGGGTCCAACCTTGTATGGCCCGCCCCTACACTCTCCTTCATGTTCTCCACAAGACCTTTTTTTTCTTCACATATCAATACTTCCGCCGGGCTCCCCTTCTTTGATCTTTCTTCCTCTTTTTGTTGTTCCGCAATCATGAGAGTCTCGGAATTGGTTTGATGTGTCTCGGAATTGGTTTGATGTCTCTAAGCCTGTTGAATCTTCATTTCCCTTACCTTACTAGGTGGTAAGGGTCTTAGCCGGAAATCCTTGCCATCATTTTGGAAGGCATATGTATTATCTTCCTCATCGTGGATCATCTTACGGTCATACTACCATGGCCTCCCTAACAAGATATGGCACACATCTATGGGTAGGCTATCGCACCACAACTCGTCCTCCTATCCCTCAATTCAGAGGTTAACAAGGACTTGGTTGGCTACATCTAACCCGTTTGCTTTGTTTACCCAACAAAGACAGTAGGGCTTGGGATGTGCACGGGTTGGCAATTTTAACTTGCTTACCATTTCTAGAGAAGCCATATTTGCATAAATTTCTCCATCAATTATCACAGTACACACTCGGTCCTTCACCTTTCACTATGTGTAGAAGATTTTCTCTCGTTACGACTCTTTAAGTTCTCCCTGTTGCATTCTTAACTCATGTTGGAGAACAAGACTTACTCCTTCTGCAAGGGTCTCATTTCCCTTTGACTTTCTTCCACTTTGGGTTTTCCTCGATGATGGCACTACCGCACTCTTGGTACTCTTCAAGGGTCATGGCCTTCGTATTCGGGCATTCTTTTGCAAAATTTCCGAGGCCTTGATACTTAAAACAATGTTTACCGCCTCCTCCAACTTCCTTGGCCGGTTCTACCTTCTCTTTCTTGCCCTTACCCATCTCATCTTGATTGTATAAAGGGTTGGGGTATGAAGTACTACCCCTTCCTTTGGTACTCACAGGTTTAGCATATGGTTTAGTGGCACCCCTCTTTTGTTATTGCTCAAACATTAGTGCCAAATGGCACACATCTTCAAATGTATGGTACGTGGACACCTCAACCTTCTCTTGTATTGTCGGACTCAATCCACTTATGAATCGTACAATCTGTTGTGTCTCGTTCTCATCCAAGTCACACAATATCGTGACCTTTTCAAACTCCCGAACGTATTCTTCGACCTTAAGGACACCTTGCCGAAGCTTGGCGAGTTTAAGGTAGAGTTCTTGTTCATACTCTTGCGATAAGAACTTTTTTTTCAAGTGTTTCTTAAGCTTTGCCCAAGAGTCGATTTTTGTTTTGCCCTGCCTACTTCGGCTGCTCGTAAATTTTTGTACCATATAGAAGAAAAAGACTTTAACTTCAATATGGAAACTTTGAAGCACTTGCGATTGTCATACTTCTTAAACTTGAACAATCTCTCAATGGCTCTTAGCCATTCGAGAAATTCTTCTGGATTTAAATTGCCATCGAACGTAGGGAGATCAAGCCACAAGGCTCGATCGTGTTCCCCTTCATGTCTTGGTTCCTCTAGTATGTCATAGTTGACATGCCTAAGATTATTTTGGGCCACTTCTTTTTCGGATTCTACATCATGAATCACGGCACACTCTTGAAATTCTCTCCTTAGAAGTTACATGTGTTCGTTAATCATGTCAGACTTGGCCCTCCTAAGTTCCTCGTTCATGTTAGCCATAACATTATTATGTGGGACGGGAATGCTTTGCTCTAATACCAATTTGATGTAAGTACGGAGGGCTTTTAGGTAGGTAGTATGGTGTTAGGATGGGTGAATTCCGCAAGGCTACGGGTGAAAGTTGGCTTAGGCGCTTTAGGGGGTTGTTCCGGAGATGTTATGGGATGTTGGGTCAATTGCACAAGGACTAGGTTAAGGTTTGTTGACTGCGAGGCTCAACAATAACTAAGCAAGGGTTACATACACCTTATAAAACATAGGTGGTTCTCCCCGAGAACCGAGCGACCCTTTCGGAGGATAAACTAAGAAGTTCAATCCCGGATTGAAAGACTTAGCAAGATAAGTAAACACTCAAGTTTTATATTCAAAAACTCTGCCTAATACATTATCCTAAGGGATCCTTTTATAGTAGAAGAAAGAACCTTATAGAAAGAATTACAATGGACACAAACTATAATACTGAGTCGACTAGGTGGGAACGAGGGTAGGGGGAAGGTCCTCGGGCGAGGGGAGTATTATGCCCATATGCAATGTGTTTTAGAACCTTCTTTGATAGCTCTCATACATGGTTAGTTAGCACTTGAATGAGCTTCTTGAAGTGTGTTGAGGTACATGGCCCTTGGCCGATTGTGGAGATGGCAAGTTGAGAAACTCTTCGACTTCATCAATACGCGTCTTGATGTTCTCAATGGATGAAACCCATACACGGTTTATCCACTTGGAAGACCTCAACTTCTAGATGGCATATTCACTCATTTGATTTTGTGTACACGCTTGGCTATGTCACTATGTGATGTGGCTTCTCTTGGCTTAGATCTTCCCCTCATTGAATGTGTCCTAGTGAGTAGCTAAGGGTTATTACATCCCTTTAGTATGTCCTAAGTAATTAATACTTAACGAAGAAATTAATGACAAGAATTTAAAGAAAAGGTCTTCGGCCAAGACCAACACAAAAGGTCGAATAAAATACAACTCTTTGAGACAATCACGTATTGTCTCCTAAGCCATTCCATACTCCATACACTTTCAAGCTTCTAGCTGTGCGTTTATGGTTCACCATTGGCATTCTAGGAAATTTGCTTCGTATGTTGAATTGAGGAATTATGTGTGGGGTTTGATTTACATCAGAGGTGTTGAGAGAGTGTGGGAACTGACCTTTGTTGAAAATTACCAAAAATGAGCCTTACTGTGACACCCCAACCTTGGGGAGTGTTTCCGGTACCCGACACCCTAAGGCCCGAGCATACCAATCCCGATACCTGTAACATACTCCACAATATAAGGGTTGATAAGGCCTCTGATGAGTAATTCCCTGAGAAAATACATAATCACCTCTACGCAGAAAAGGACCAACATATACATATATACAACAAGGTCGACATGGCTGATATAAACATAACGAGTCTATTGATAAGGCCGACAAGTTCACATAAGACCATTATACACAAAATGACTATCTACAATCCTCTAGAGAGTATATTAATAATATCATTTTAGGAAAGGGACTCGCCATACCTAAATGTGTACATATATATAACCACCATACCTATCAGCTCATAAGACTGCTCCGGAAGAAAGGAGTATAACAACCTTCCGCTGAATTGAGTCACTTACTGCAAGGAATCATCTGAATCTCTATCTGCATCTGCAGGCATGAAACGTAGTTTCCCTAGAATGGGGCATCAGTAAGAATTATGTACTGAATATGTAAGGCAGATAATATATGTAAATTCAAGGTGAAATAGGAATAAAGAGTACAAAAGTCAACCTGAAACTCATAAGAACCCTCTGGGGAATACACTGTCACAATCATGGATATATATGTATGTTTGTAAAAATCAAGCCACTCATTGGAGCCATGTATATATAATATTGTCCCAAGCCACTATGTGGGGAAAATCTTGTAATATCATATTATACCTGGCCTCGTAGCGGACTCAGTCGTACCCAACCATAATAAGACTCGATAATATCAAAACCTGCCGCAGTGATTTGCATATATAAGTGCCATACCCAGCCAAATATAGCGCAACTCAGTAATAAAATAGATACATATATATAAGTACAACGCAAGGAATGACTTTGAAAGGTCTCATGGATTTGATCGATGTGACTCAAGGTCGTTATCCTCCGATTATCGTTATGTAATGATATTTGTATCTTTGTTCCAAGAGTCAACAAGGATCATAAGAAGATATAATATTCAAAGGAAGACAAGGTGGGAAGTTTCCTCCATAAAAAACAACAAGAAGAGCCATGAAACATATATTGATGTGAGACAATAAGGTTCACATGCTATAATCTCAATAATAGAATTCCTTTTTGAAGTGACGTAGTTATGGCTATATTTAGCCATATATCAATCCAAAAGAATGAAGTAATGAACCTTACATACCTTATTGATGATCAATATCACTCCGATGACTCCGTTCTTATTCTACAATCGTCAACCTAAATAATAAGTAAAATCCGTATCAAAATCCATTCAAGAGTTTCAAGAACTTATCGTTGTGACATTTTGTCAAACACTTAGCGTGCATACTTTACTTCATTGTATTACTATGGAAACTTAAGATATATTTACCTCTTTTACAACAATAACCATACAATCAAGTTTACCATAACCATACTTCATGAAATTTAGCCATATTTATCTTAAAACCTCATCAAACTATCCAACAACCAACACACTAACTATTGTGACCAACTATTAAATTTACCTTATATTTCAATGGATTACCTTTGCCAAGAGATAACTTTAAGCTATAAGAATTTAAGGACAAGAGAGGTAGCAGGAACATTACCTCAAACCAGCCAAGAGTTTCCTACAACATGCTTCAATTCAATCTTCAAGAAGTCCACAACCTTGCTAAGCCAACTAGAGATGATTTCATAGTGGTGTTTCTTCTTGGAGGGAGAAGTCACCTTAAATTCATATATGGATGATATTCAATGGTGGGGAGGGTTTTGGGGAATGTTTGAGAGTGTTTTGGAGCTCAAGGGGTTGAAGTGGTGAAATAAAAATGAGCTGGCCAACTTTTGGACTTAAATAGACAACCAAACCGCCTCACATATGCGGCCCTATATGCGGCACATATGCCCATATGCAGCCGCATATGCCTCGGCATATGGTGGTAGTGAGGTGGATGAAAATTGGCTTTGGTCCGTGGCCTCATCCATGGGGCGAAACTCTTAACGTATCGTCCTATCTTCGTCAAATTTATTGAGATGTGATTCCTTTGATCCCAATGACTTATAACCATAAATAAATGTTCTTAATATACATTTATGACATAAATAACGCTCAGAATGGGGCTCAGGTCGTCATAACTTAAGTTGATTAATCGAGTTTCAAACGGGCGCGAAGCAACGAGTCTGTCTCAGAATCCTCAAGATGTACTTCCAATCTTGGCCCAAGGCCTTCCTTACCCTTGTTATGAACATTATACTATTTATATCTTACATCGGCTTAACGCAATGCACTCAACCTAAGGATTGCAAACATGAAGAGCTTAACGGCTCCTTAAAGTCTTATGAGTTCATCGGGTTACAACTCGACCATTCCTTAATCTTCCCAATAGAAACCTCTTCTTTATCTTAGATTCTGTAACTTAAGGTATATTCGACTATTTAACATACAACTATTTTACAATTCAAATACATCATACAAAGAATTTCTTATCTTATTAAAAACTCCTCGTCTCACTCCAAAAGTACAGGCTATAACAATTCGCTTTCATTCTGCGAACTTCGTCAAAAAATGTTTTCTTTGATTCGTTTAACCCCGAACTCCTATGAAGCTTACTTAACACTTTTTTAAACACAGTTTTATCCGAATATGTGATCTTAGCCTCACCAAGCATTCATTATGTTTCTCACAATTTATAATAGCGCGGAAAAAACAAATGGGTGTAACATATTTCACCCCTTAAGAACAATTGTCCTTGAAAGTTGAGAGTAAATTCTAACTTTGGGATTCTCTAGAAATTTTGGCAGAGTTTCCTCTATAACTAGGACTAAGATGGATAAAGATGTAAATGGAGTGCTAAGTAGGTGTTCCTCTTGTGAAAAGGCTAAAAGTTTCTTCCACAAAGGAATGTATACTCATTTACCGGTTCCAGAGCGACCATGGGAAGGTGTGAGCTTGGATATCATCCTCGGCTTACTAAGAACACAATGGGGCAAGGACTTTATCATGGTAGTTGTGGATAAATTCTCGGAGATGACTCACTTCATTGCTTGTCACAAGACCGATGATGCAACACATATTGTTGACTTGTATTTAAAGGAAGTGGTAAGATTGCATGGTGTTCCTAAGACTATTGTGTCTGATAGGGATGTGAAGTTCCTAAGTTATTTCTGGAAAACACTATGGAGACTTCTTGGTACCAAGTTGCTAATGCCGAGGGCGGATGGTCCTTTCAAGATATTGGCCAGTTTGGAGAAAGTGCCTAAAAGGTAGAACTTCCGAACGAACATAGAAGTACTAGTTCAATGCTTAATGATGGAGAATTATCACCATACTTAGATGATGAGAATTTGAGGGCAAATTCTGTTAAAGAAGGGATTAAGATGAAAAAAAAGTTCGTGAACTTAAGCGTCCAACATGAGCCGCGAGCTGATATGCTAGGGGTGCCAAAGATTGTCGTCCGTCATATGGTGATATGATTAATATGGTTATTTTAAATTCATAGCTTAAATTCATTAAAGGTTAATTAATAGGTCGTGTAATAGGATGAGATGACTAAGCCAGCCATGTAATAAGATAGGATGACTAGGCCAAGAACCATATAGAAGGAGAAGCTTCCAGGGAGGTAATTTATGAACTACCTAGTTCATGCACTTATCTACATGGATGATACAAAAGGGTGGCCTAGAGAACATGAAGAGTTGGCCAAGCATTTCCCCTTTTCCATTCGGTCGAGATACATGCTTGAAGGAGAAGCTTCAAACGTTTCCCAAGGAGGTAATTCATGAACTTACTAGTTCATGCACTTATCTACATGGATGATACAAAAGGGTGGCCTAAAGAATATGAAGAGTTGGTCGAGCATCTCCCCCTTTCCCATTTGGCTGATACATGTTTGTGTCTTTCTTGTTTCCTCTTTTAGAAGGTCTAGCACTAGTATAAATAGGGCATGTAGTTGATGTAAAGAGAGGTTGAAGTTATATGAAATACATTTGAGTTTTCTCAAACTTTGTAAGTATATCAATTTTTGTGTTGTTATCCTTAGTTGGTCCTTTTGTGGGCCAAACCTCGGTCCTTTTGTAGTCTGAACCCCGGTCCTTTTGTGGGCCACCGCTTGGTCCTTTTGTGGTCCAAACCCTCGATGTAATTCTAGTTAGGACTTTTGTGATCTAACTATACCCAAGCCAAGGTTATATCCGGTTACTTGTTACAAATACATCGAAGGTCTTCTCGGCTTTCATCACCTTATCCACACACGAATTTGGTTCTCAATTTCATAATTCATCCTTGTCCAAACTACCTGATCCCTTTCACCTTAATACACCACAACACCATCCCCCCAACCTACACCGAAAATACCGTCAACTGATTCCTCCCACAAACCCCCGAAACTCCAACCAATTCCTACCGTCCCTATCGAGTCCCTAAACCACCAACCTTACTGTCTCGATCAGTTTCTGCCATATTACCACCATTAAACCACAAAATACCAATCACCAATATAACCCATAACGTTTCTAGATAAACACCTCTAACACCTCAGCCTGATTCTACCCGAAGGTACCCACACACCTCCCACCAAACACACACTGCCCAAAAACCAGCCAACCTCCATTAGACCCTCATTTTCGTATCCATTTGATTCTAATCCAATGCTGACCCACCTAACCATATGATCTTCTCATATACATTAGTAAGGATAAGGAAATCGTATTGCTTGAGTTGTCACGACCCAAACCGTAGGGCCGCGACGAGCACCCGGATCCTACCCGCCGGGTACCACCAATACATCCAACACCTAATCATAATTAAATACGGACTAAGCCGTAAAATATTATGGATAATCTTAACCAGAAAACCAACTTATATATATATATATATATCCCAAAGGCCGACAAGGCCATACAAGACTACTACACATAGGACACATGTCTACAAGCCACTAAATAATACATGACATTACAAGGATGGGACAGGACCCCACCATACTCATATGCATATGCAAAAATACTGTACCACGACCAGACTACAACTCTGAAAGAAATAGAGTGCTCCAATATCAATGTATGTTAGTGTTGCGGATCTTGTAACCCGTCCCAATATATGTTAGTGTTGCGGAATGTGCAACCTGATCCAATATATATATATATATATATATATATATATATATATATATAATGCATGAATGACAATGAAACATTCTGGACTTATCGGATTACAATAATATCCTTGCCCCTTTGGCTAACATTTGAAATATTTAACATGTACCTTTTGGCTAACACTGTGAATATCAATACCTTTTTCCGTGTGCCTCAATAAGGACTTAGGAACATATTTAGACATGGTTTTAGCATAGGAATCAATAACATGAACATTCCTTAACTACTAATAGTAGAGCAATTTATAGAACAATACCACAGTTATATTTCGTTACATGGAACATGCCAAAAGAAAGAAATAATTTATCTTAACATACCTCGATTTCACTTAATTATCCGGATCAAGGAAGGTACTGTTGTTGTTAAGACCGTCCAACCACACCAAGAGGAATTCCGAATTCCAATTAAATGTTGGTAACGAAATAACTATTGTATTAACAATGAAATCTCCTATTGCATTTGCTGGGAGGGAGTACAACTTGTTCCCTTTTAATAAATGGAGGAATTTTTCTATCTTGTTTTTTACCAAGATTAAATCACTGGAAGAGCAACTAGAGGTCCAAGGAAAGGTAAAGAAGCAATGTTAATTCTAAATGAACGAAATGGGGCTGTCTTTTTGGTCTTCAACAAATTCTCAAACTAAGATATATAACCTCCCAAAATGGTCTCATAATGACTTATCATTATGATGTTCTCCACTAACACTAAATTTCTAACACACACACGACATTAGCTTAGTCATCTTAGGCTAGTCACCTACTTAATTCATTAACATGCCACACGTATCATTCTACTTAAGTTTGTTCCCTCCAACTAATCTTATTAATCCACAATTAATCAACTATACACACCATTAATTTCGTGATCCCAACTCATTTAAATCTTAATAACTCATAAGACCTCCATATACTCAATGTCATAATTTTGTAATATGACACTAGTCCATAACGTCTTTGGGGATACACATCTATTATTATTAATCCCCATCATCACACTCATTACATCCAAAATTATTTTGGGGTTTAATCCTTTTATATACTAATCTCTTTATTAGCATACATAAATATAATATAAATTCCCCAATGCTCGGGTATATTTACACACGCATAGCGATTCAAACCGTGACCCGAAAGTACGAGATGTTACATGAGTATCAATATAAACTTTCGATCTGGAATAAATGAGGATATCTAGAATTTATGTTTTCTTCGGCTTCCCAAGTCATATCTTCTACATTATTGTTCCTCCACAACACTTTAACAGAGTCTATCTCTTTAGTCCGCAACTGATAGACTTGATGATCTAGAATAGCAATTGGGATCTCTTCATAAGATGGATACTCTATAATATGAACATCCTCAACCGGTGATATATGAGAGAGATCTTCTAGACAATTTCGTAACATCGATACATTGAAAATCAGATGGACTGCCTCTAACTTAGGAGGTAACTCAAGCTCATAGGCCACCTGGCCTCAACGTCAACATCTGACTAAGACTTTTTCTGTCTTTGGGTAGTCAACAATCGCTCCTAAATTAACTTTACCTTTATACCGCTTGTTGTACCAAGTCGGGGCCTAGCAACTCAGTTTTGCCCACCTCAAACTAGTCAATCGGATATCTACACTTCCACTCATACAAGGCTTCATATGGAGCCATCTGGATGATAGAATGATAGTTATTATTATAAGTAAACTCAATAAGTGACAAACTTCCTTTAAAGTCCAATACACAAGACCACAACATATCTTTGAATGTCTAAATAGTCCACTTGTCCTATCTGTTAGTCTATGGATGGAATGTTGTACTGAGGCTCACCTGATTACCTAAACCCTTCGAGAAGGATCTCCAAAATTAGCTGGAAACGGAGCACTTCAATCGGAGATAATAGATACGAGAATCTCATGAAGACAAACTATATCTTTTAACTATAATCAGGAAAAATCCTCATTGTATAGGTGGTCTTAACTGGAATGAAATGAGTTGACTTCGTCAACCTGTCAACGATCACTAATATGGAGTTATACTTCCACTGTGAATGGAGCAAACCTGTAGTAAAATCCATGTTAATCATCTCCGATTTCCATATAGGAAGTTCTATATTCTGAACTAGTCCCTTGAGCTTTTGGTGTTCAATTTCAATTTGTTGACAGTTTGGACATTGGGCAACATACGCTGCAACATTCTTCTTCATTTCGTTCCACTAGTAAATCCATTCAATGTCATAATACATTTTCATAGACCCTGAATACATAGAATATCGGGACTGATTAACCTCTACCATAATACGCTATCTGAGTCCTCCAACATCTGGCACACATAAACGACCTTGATATCTAAGAACTCCATCCTTCCCAAGCTCTAGTATCTTTTTTTAATTTAATTAGGCTCGGATGGACATTTTATAAATAATGCAAAACCTTAAGAGGTACGACATAAAAAAAATTGACAAAGGCCCAAAAGGAAAGTCCAGTCCAAATAAAAACTAAAAAGGAAAGTAAAAAATGCAAAGGGCAAAATGCAAGATGCATTTGCCCTATATCCAATTTGTTGTCGGTCGGTCTTAGCTCCAAGCTTCAACCCTGGTTGCTCCTTCAAGATTGAAAAATTCATAGCTCTAATGATGATTCTTTATGATTTAGAAGAGTTTGATGATTTCCTACTATAGTGCTGCATACCACGTCCTCAAAAACAGTCTTCAGAGTTCAGATTTCACCTCTGCGGTGGTAGGATTTCTCATTTTGTGCCTTTTTGAACTTTTGTTGTTGTACTCATTCTCTCATCTTGATTTTGTCAAAATCTGATGCATTGTCCCTTGATTTTGTCAAAATCTGATGCATTGTCCCTTGATTTTGTTGTTGCGAGCTCCACATCCATGAAAAATATATTTCCACCATACCTGCTTCTATATCTTCTTACCCATGTACTTTTTTGCTCCTCTTATCTTTTTATTCCTTCAAAATTATCTACATGTGATTCGTAGATAACAGATCTAATATTTATCAATGTTAATAATCTTCCTTAGCTCGATATCTAACCCCATAAATGATTGACAATGTATTGGCCCTGTATCAAGTACTGTGTTAGCCAGTGCATCAACTAGTTTATTCCCCTATCTTAGCATGTGTGAATATGTGCACTGTTTTCCACCTTCCAACTATTTAATTTCATCTATGTGTCTTATTATGTGCCAAGGTGGTATCCGTTCCTCATTTAGTATCCTTTACATCAGTAGTTAATAAGTTTGGATAATAATTTTATCCATCTGTTTATAATCACACCATTTGATTGCTTGCAATATTGCTATTGCTTCAGCTTCTGTGTTTGTGATGTGCCCCAATTCCTCTACTTGAGCATGTATGATGTCACATTCTTCATCTCTAATACAAAAACCATAAGCTCAACTTCCTAGATTTCCCCTGGATACTCCATCTGTGTTGCACATTATCCAACCCCTAGGTGGTGTATGCCAATTTACCTTGGTAACCTTTACCTGAGGCCTATAACCTTCCAATAATTGAATTAGCTCATCCTATCTATTAGGAATATGTTGGATAGATGGTTTCCTAACTTTGGCCAGCCTTTGAATAGTTGGAGTACACCTAATATATGCATCTTACCACTTACTTTTTATCTCCATGATTATAAGTATTCCTTCTTTTCAACAATTCCGACATAACTACAACTGGTATAGCTTGAAAAACTAGTTTGAGTCTGTCATTAACAAGTTGACTCCACCATTTCACTATAATTTGCTATAGTTGTAAGCCTTCAATGTTTATACCTGTAGAATAAGAGAAAAATGACCAAGTCCTGTTAGTGGCAAAAGGCTTTAGCAAAAACATGTTGGGTTGTCTCCTATATAGGATTTGAACAACACCAATATCTAGATGCTAAGTTAATATGTAGCCTCTTCAACACCTCATCAATTGGCACCTTAAATTTCCAACACCTCCACATAAAGAATGATATTTTGAAAGGAAGCCCATTAATCCACATAAACTTGTATATTTCTCATTCTCCTGTCCCCTCACTCTTAGATATTCCCAAGTTGATTTAACAGAAAATTTCCCCCTGTTACTCAAAATCCACCAAGGTTCATCCTCTACTCCATAGTCCCTTGGTTGTTTTATTGTATCCACTATGTGTTGCACTATGTCTCCTGATAGCACCTACTGTAATATCTCTATATCCCACTCCTCATCCTTGACCATTTCTTGTTCCCTTCCACTAATCTTATTAATCAACTATACACACAATTAATTTCGTGATCCCCACTCACTTAAATCTTAATAACTCATAAGACTTCCATATACTCAATGTCATAATTTTGTAATATGACACTAGTCCATAACGTCTTTGGGGATATACATCTATTATTATTAATCCCCATCGTCACACTCATTACATCAAAAATTATTTCGAGGATTAATCCTTTTATATACTAATCTCTTTATTAGCATACATAAATATAACATAAATTCCCCAATACTCGGGTATATTTACACACGCCTAGCGATTCAAACCGTGACCCGAAAGTACGAGATGTTACATGAGTATCAATATAAACCTTCGATCTAGAATAAATGAGGATATCTAGAATTTATGTTTTCTTCGGCTTCCCAAGTCATATCTTCTACATTATTGTTCCTCCACAACACTTTAACAGAGTCTATCTCTTTATTCCGCAACTGATGGGCTTGATGATCTAGAATAGCAATTGAGATCTCTTCATAAGTTGCTTACTCTATAATATGAACATCCTCAACCGGTGATATATGAGAGATCTCCTATACAATTTCGTAACATCGATACAAGGAAAATCAGATGGACTGCCTCTAACTTAGTAGGTAACTCAATCTCATAGGCCACCTAGACTCAACGTCAAAAATATGAGTAAGACTTTTGTTGTCTTTGGGTAGTCAACAGTCGCTCCTAAATTAACTTTACCTTTATACCGCTTGTTGTACCAAGTCGGGGCCTAGCAACTCAGTTTTGCCCACCTCAAACCAGTCAATCGGATATCTACACTCCCAATTATACAAGGCTTCATATGGATCCATCTTGATGCTAGAATGATAGTTATTATTATAAGTAAACTCAATAAGTGACAAACTTCCTTTAAAGTCCAATACACAAGACCACAACATATCTTTGAGGGTCTGAATAGTGCACTTGTCCTATCTGTTAGTCTATGGATGGAATGTTGTACTGAGGCTCACCTGATTACCTAAACCCTTCGAGAAGGATCTCCAAAATTAGCTGGAAACTGAGCACCTCGATCGGAGTTAATAGATACGGGAATCTCATGAAGGCAAACTATCTTTTTTAACTATAATCAGGCAAAATCCTCTCTGTATATGTGGTATTAACTGGAATGAAATGAGTTGACTTCGTCAACCTGTCAACGATCACCAATATGGAGTTATACTTCCACTGTGAATGGAGCAAACCTGTAATAAAATCCATGTTAATCATCTCCGATTTCCATGTAGGAAGTTCTATATTCTGAACTAGTCCCTGAGCTTTTGGTGTTCAATTTCAATTTGCTGACAGTTTGGACATTGGGCAACATATGCTGCAACATTCTTCTTCATGTCGTTCCACTAGTAAATCCATTTAATGTCATAATACATCTTCATAGACCCTGAATGCATAGAATATCAGGACTAATTAACGTCTATCATAATATGCTCTCTAAGTCCTCCAACATCTGGCACACATAAACGACCTTGATATCTAAGAACTTCATCCTTTCCAAGCTCTAGTATCTTTTTTTAATCTAATTAGGCTCGGATGGACATTTTATTAATAATGCAAAACCATAAGAGGTACGACATAAAACAAATTGACAAAGGCCCAGAAGGAAAGTCCAGTCCAAATAAAAACTAAAAAGGAAAGTAAAAAATGCAAAGGGCAAAATGCAAGATGCATTTGCCCTATATCCAATTTGATGTCGGTCGGTCTTAGCTCCAAGCTTCAACCATGGTTGCTCCTTCAATATTCAAAAATTCATAGCTCTAATGATGATTCTTTATGATTCTGAAGAGTTTGATGATTTCCTATTGTAGTGCTGCATACCACATCCTCAAAAACAGTCTTCATAGTTCAGATTTAACCTCTGCGGTGGTATGATTTCTCATTTTGTGCCTTCTTGATCTTTTGTTGTTGTACTCATTCTCTCATCTTGATTTTATCAATATCTGATGCATTGTCCCTTGATTTTGTTGTTGCGAGCTCCACATCTATGAAAAATATATTTCCACCATACCTGCTTCTATATCTTCTTACCCATGTACTTTTTTTCTCCTCTTATCTTTTTATTCCTTCAAAATTATCTACATGTGATTCGTAGATAACAGATGTAAGATCAATGTTTATAATCTTCCTTAGCTCGATATCTAACCCTATAATTGATTGACAATGTATTGGCCCTGTATCAAGTAATTTGTTAGCCAGTGCATCAACTAGTTTATTCCCCTCTCTTCGCATTTGTGAATATATGCACTGTTTTCCATCTTCCAACTATTTAATTTCATCTATGTATCTTATTATGTGCCAAGGTGGTATCCGTTCCTCATTTAGTATCCTTTACATCAATAGTGAATCTGTTTGGATAATGATTTTATCCATCTGTTTATGATCACACCATTTGATTTCTTGCAATATTGCTATTTCTTCAGCTTCTGTGTTTGTGATGTACCCCAATTCCTCTACTTGAGCATGTATGATGTCACATTCTTCATCTCTAATACAAAAACCATAAGCTCAACTTCCTAGATTTCCCCTGGATGCTCCATCTGTGTTGCACATTATCCAACCCCTAGGTGGTGTATGCCAATTTACCTTGGTAAAACCATTACCTGAGGCCTATAACCTTCCAATAATTGAATTAGCTCATCCTATCTATTAGGAATATATTGGATAGATGGTTTTCTAACTTTGACCAGCCTTTGAATAGTTGGAGTACACCTAATATATTCATCTTCCCACTTACTTTTTATCTCTATGATTATAAGCATTCCTTCTTTTCAACAATTCCCACATAACTACAACTGGTATAGCTTGAAAAACTAGTTTGAGTCTGTCATTAACAAGTTGACTCCACCATTTCACTATAATTTGCTATAGTTGTAATCCTTCAATGTTTATACCTGTAGAATAAGTGAAAAATGACCAAGTCCTATTAGTAGCAAAAGACTTTAGCAAAAACTTATTGGGTTGTCTCCTATATAGGATTTGAACAACACCAATATCTAGATGCTAAGTTAATATGTAGCCTCTTCAACACCTCATCAATTGGCACCTTAAATTTCCAACACCTCCACATAAAGAAAGATATTTTGAAAGGAAGCCCTTTAATCCACATAAACTTGTATATTTCTCATTTTCCTGTCCCCTCACTCTTAGATATTCCCAAGTTGATTTAACAGAAAATTTCCCCCTGTTACTCAAAATCCACCAAGGTTCATCCTCTACTCCATAGTCCCTTGGTGGTTTTATTGTATCTACTATGTGTTGTACTATGTCTCCTGATAGCACCTACTGTAATATCTCTATATCCCACTCCCCATCCTTGACCATTTCTTGCACATTTTGTAATGTATCATCATAAGTGTCTCCTCCAGAAGCATAATCTAGAGCTTCTAATCCAGTCCAATTGTCATACCAAAAGAGAGAATTGCCCATATTTGTTTGCCACGAGACATGCTGTTCAATGATATCTCTGGCCTGCAACATTTTCTTCCAATTTTGAGTTCCATATTTCCATTGCACAATTATAGAATTGCTCTTCTTATAGTATTTGTTACTCATAAAAACACTCCATAAAGATGGAGTGGTTGTAAAATTCCACTAGATCTTACAATACAAAGCCATGGATTCATCATGTAAATATCTAAAACCAAGTGCTCCTTCTTTTTCTAGAACACAAAGATGAATCCAGGATGGCCAGTGTCCGTTCCTTCCTCCCACTATATTACTACTAAAAAATTGGACAAACATTTTATGCATTTGCCTTATCACCCTATTAGGAGGGTTTAAAGCAGATAACAAGTGTATTGGCATTCGCTGCAAAACATGATTAATCAGAATTGCCCTGCCCCAAAAGGATGACATCTTCCCTTTCTAACATTGTAATCTATTTTTTAGTAGAATAGGATTGTAAAAATCCTTCCTCATCCTACTATAAAAAATAGAGCATCCCAAGTATGTAAAAGGAAAATCCTTTCTGTTTATACCAATCACTACTTACACAATCACCTTTATATCATTAGTAACTGAATGATGTAAATAGACAAAGCTTTTTTCCTTATTCCCGAAAGTCTTCTCATATCTCCCAAGTACCTCCATGATCAGTTGAAGTGATAAAACATCAACAGATGAAAATATATTCATACCATCTACATAAGCCAGATGATTCACCTTAGGGCTCTATTTAGGCAAACCAAAACCCTTAAATTGTGGAATTTGATGAAGCTGATTCAAATATCTAGTTAGAACTTCTACAATCAGGATAAATAAGGTAGGTGATAAAGGATCACTAAATTTCACTCCTCTAGATGATTGGAAAAATTCCTATTGCTTGCCATTTATTAGTATATAGTACCAATTATTGTTGATTATTCTGAAAACCATGTCAACCACCTTATGTGAAAACTCCATTTTCCTTATCACATTTGTTAAGAACATGTATGAAACCCTATCATATACCTTTGCCATATCCAATTTCATCACCACGTTTGCAATTTTAGTTCTCAGTCTGATATCAAATACTATTTCTTGAGTAAATAGAATATTTTCACTATACTCCTTCCCTTTACAAATCCTACTTCATTTAAGGAGATCAAATCTGGAAAATTGTCCATCATTATTTCATAGATGACTCTTGAGAAAATCTTATTCACAAAGTTACTCAAACTAATAGGTCTCATATCAAAAAAGATATTAATAATATCTTTTTTGTAATAAAACCAAGTTAGTATGAGTTATGGATCTAGGAAGCTCAACACCACAAAAAATGCAATCACCATATTAGTAATATCCTCTCTAATGATGTTCTAGCACTTTTGAAAGAAAATTCCAGTAAAACCACCTGGTCCTCCAGCACTTTCCCAATTTAGACTAAATACAATCTTCCTCACTTCTTCATCTGTTGGTATGGTTATGATCCTAATATTCTGATCTTCTGAAATCATACATGGCACATGATCTAGAATTTCAAAATTATTAGGGTCAGTTTTCTTTGCAAATTGAGCTATGAATAAATTTATTGCCTATGTTGCTATTCCTTCCTCCTCTTCAATCCAGTTTCCCCAACATCTTGAATTGTTCTTAATTGAAGCCTATTTCTCCTTCCCTGCACATATGCACGAAAGAATTTTGTATTTCTATCCCCATCCTTAAACCACTGAATTCCTACCTTTTGTTTCCAAAACTTGTCATCCAAATGCAAATATCTGTTTAAATCAGCTTGGACTCTGTATAATCTCCCTATTATGAGGTGTAGGATTTAATTATCTGTTTAAATCTTCTGATGCTTCAATTTCTTGGAAAATATTCACAAAGGTGTTCTTACACCATTGGACCAAAGCAGCCTTCACTTTTTTGAATTTGTGATGAAAACGAATGAAGGGGTTAGCCATAAAATCAGCTTGCCAATTTTTCTTCACAACATCTAAAAAAGATTCATGTTTAATCCACAAATTCAGAAACTTGAAAGGCTTCTTTATTGGATTTGACCTTCCTCGTTAAGTAATAAGAAGTGAGGCATGGTTATACCCTGTTCTGATGAGATGCGGAACTTTAATATTTGGATACACATCTTGAAGGGTCTGATTCCCTAAACATCTGTTTATCCTTTTGAAAATACAGTCCTCCCCACTTTTCCCAATCCATCATGTGTCCTTGCTTCATTTGAAACCCAAATCATGAAAACCATAGTTTTGTATACATGATATAAAATCCGAAACCTCATTTACACTAACTAGTAGGCCCCCATACTTCTCTTCATAAGATGTAATAACATTAAAATATCCTCCAACCATCTATGGTTTTTCTATATTGCTTTCCATACCTTCTAAACTATCCCACAATTCTAATCTCTTAGCTTATGTACATTTAGCATACAGAACAATCACCATCGATTTTGCTTGCATTCATTATCTCTTACTTTTGATATTTAGATGTTGTATATGATCCATTACTACCTCTACCTATAATAATTCATCAATTAATAACCAAATCTTCACATATATATTCACCAAAGCAGTGTGCATATTCAGTCTCCTTTTATATCCTTATATCTTGTCAGGACCTTAAAAGGCTTTAATAGACCAATAAAACCAAAATGATGTTTGAGATACATTTTGGTTAATCTTTGAAAAACATCCATTGCTTTCACATACCTAATGTCCTAAATCATAATATTCATCATAAAACATTATCTTTATTACAAGAACTTCTAGTTTGATATCCTGTCCCAAGTGGGACATTGTCTTCTCTATGTGTTTTATTTTTGCCCTTTACTGGCCCTTTGTGAAATTTTGGAGACATATCCCATTGTCTCATTGCCTCCTGAAAATTTTGCTCCAAAGATTTTCCATTTATATCTCTTCCCCTATATGTGCTATTGCTCTCCTGATTCTATTATTTTTTCAATTGAGTAACTAATTTCATGTTTTTGTTGTTACTGTTCTACTTTTATTTTTGTTGTGAAACCTTAGTGCTGATGTGTTGAATATGTTTTGCAGGTTCTACTACCACTTCATTCTTTTGCCTTGTATCCCATTTAATAGCAGTATCATGTCCTTGATATTCCTGTTTTGTGTGCATGCTACTTTGTTCCTTATTGATGCTTCTTGGACTGCAGGTACTTTGCTCATTTTCTTCCCGTTGCTTTATTTTACTTATTGGGGTTTGATTTTCATTCCATTCTTCTTGTATTTGTGTTGTTTTCTCATATTCTTTTCCTTCTTGTGTATGATGTTCATGGCCTTTATACTTTGCTTCCAGTTGACTGGTATTGGTACGTGTACCAGTGTTAAGAATGGGAAAGTTTATGATAATGGAGTGAGCATATAGGCATTTGGTAATGAATTGTTGACTTGGTTACTTATGTGTGTTCATATCTCTTCATTGAACTCGTGTACTTATGGTAATTGAGGTGATTACATATCATGCTCTATTCTTTATTGAAATTGATATGCATTGTCATTCCCTTATTTTGTTGATATTATATCATGCATATGCATTGGCATGAGATCTGATATGAGTAATGGTCTAGCACGTGGAGGTGGTCCGTGCTGCGATCCCGATATGATTATGAGTTGGATACATAGAGATCGTTCATGCTGAGGATTACATTGATTATTGATAGTACGTTGAGATCATCTGCACGAGCTTGTGAATACCATCCATGCCAGTATATGGACCTCGTGAGTCCCCAATGGGTCACGATCTCCTGAAGATTGACGAGAAGTGTCGTGATATACAAATTGAGAGAGATTTGGTACCTGATGTCGACACTAGATTTTTTCCCTCCGTAAATTTTATTTAATTAGTAAGACTTCTTGAATCACAAACTGAGTAAAATATGCATTTTTCTAAGTCAAAATGATTTTACAAAATTGTGTCGGTGATATTTTACCATTTCATTTGGTAAAATCTTATCGAGTTTATTATTGTTTATCACTAGCGTAGTTTTACATAATATCTTTATTTTTAAACATATTTCAGAGAAATTAAAGTCAATATAGTGAAAATAATTATTTAATTAATTATTTAAACTGATTAGAGATTATTGTACCCCGTAAAGATATTAAATTAGATTAATTAAGTGCACTATTAATTATATTTCAATTTCAACTTCAATTTGATTTTAATTTCAATTGATTTCCAAAATAGCTACAATTGAAACGTTTAGATTAAATTTCACGCTGATTTGACTATAATAAAAATGAGTCTAGCTCCAATTGAAATGCATGTGGTCAAATTTTAAATCAACTCGTCTCTATGTTTTGAGAAATTAACGACTGTTCATTAGACTCTTTCATTGCATCAAATTTGGGCCGAAATCCTTTATATTTCAGCCAAGCCTAGTCTGAAATGGACTAAGACCCAACCAAATAAGGCTTTTAAACACCCAAAACGCCTATCCTTTTCTCATTTTAGTGAAGTCATCCAAAATAGGGCAAAACTCAAGCCACCATTGCTCTCTCTCTCTCTCATGCCTCACATGGCCTATTTGGGAAAGGTTCTTAATGATCTTTGTCTTCTCCACGACTCTCCATCCATGTGAAGGTCAACACCCCATTTCCCCCTCTTTCGCTCACTTTTAATTAGTTTCTTTCTCATCCGCGCAGATGAGGCATTAATGGCCTCCATCTCATAATGGATTTCAAAATTCTAAAAGAATTGAGTGGATTTGGAATGATTTGGCAAGTCCCACATCGATTTGAAACTTAGAATTTAAGGTTTTGAGCTCCTATATAAAAGACCGCCTCCCTCACTATTTAAGGAGTTGAAGCATTATTTTGAGCACACAAATAAGCCTTCATCGAAGCACAAAAATCCAAATTCTTGAGTTAAAGATGGATCCAACTTTAAATTAGAACCCTCATTGATTTTTCTCGAATTCTTGGGTCTCAGTTCTATTTTTTGTGCTGCTGAATAGGGGTGTTGAGGAGCTCAAAAGGATGTCTCAACTTCAAATTCGACCAAGGCTTCTCCTGAGAAAGGTAAACCTTCATGCTTTCTCTTTTAATTTAAATATTTTGCTTGTGTGCTTGTGTCTCTATTTGTGTAGTTTGTTGAATGTATTAGCTTAACTATGTAGTTACATTTAGTTAATGGATTTGTTTAGTTTAATCTTGTATCAGTATAACAATGTATTTTTTAGCTTAATTTGTAGTTAGATTGTTTATTTGCATAGGGCTGGGTGTGATACGTCTTAGCAATATGTTTATTTTGGTAGGGTGCTTATGTTGGATTGTGTCGCTATGATGATTTGCTTGGTGTTCTGTCTGTTCAACTCATTCATGTATTGATTAGTTAATTTAGGGATATAATTTTTAAATTGTTGTATGATGTTCTATAAGGTTAATTAGATTCTGCTATTTATTTAGTTATTAAGGTTGCTTAGCATGATTCTGTAACTTGATGTTGGTTTGGTATCCTGTTTGTTTATTTCATTCATGTGCTGATTAGTTTAACTTATGGCTATAGTTAGTAAATTGTTTTATGATGAACTTTAAGGTTGATCAGTTTACAAGACTAATTAAGTATAATTTTTGTTAAGTTTTTTATTGAGCCATGTGTATTTTAGTGTTGGATCAAATGATAACCCATGTTTCAACACTGCACATGACCTGACTGATTTTATTGTTCCTTTGGCTGACTTGACCTTCAAACAACTTAGTGTTTAGGTATCCCACTTAGTGTAGTTAGTGTAAAGTGGTTGTAACTTGTCTTGAATATCGAATCATAGTGGTCAAGATGAATCAATAACATCCTAGTAAATATAATAGGTTGTCTATGCCAACATTAGTTTTAGAATAAGGTTGACACCAATCATGACCTATAAAATCTATCTTGAATTAATATTAATTCAATTTCAAATGAATGATTGAAGTTTAGCTACTAAATTAAGATGGATGATTGAGTGAACATGGTGAAAATAGAATGGGTTCTCTTTTAGGATAAAGGTTGGAAATAGTAACAAGATTTTTTGTGTTGTGTTCAAATTCCATGTGTAGTCCATAAAATTATGGATGGTTTGAATTCTGAAGTTAAAGTTCTTGATCTATATCCCATATTCACTTTTTTGTGTTTGAGTTATCACTTTAGTAAATGAACAAGATAATTTGAATAGAGAATAAATATGTATAAATATAATCTTGATGCATGTTGTTAATGACCTATCAATCATAAGTTTGATTCTTGAAACTTGAGTACTATGGACCTGTGCAATCTGAGCTGAGTTATGAGACCTCTTTGTATCAAAAAGCATGACCCCATCTTCTTTTTCTCCTCTTTAATTTGTCGAACTTGAGTTTGTTTACCTGAGTAATGGTTTCTAGTTTGTTTATTTTCTTGTACGTACTTAGTAGAGCTAAACATATGGTTTTAACATCATACATGGGACTGTGAGGCCAATGTGAACCTGGAGATTTGGCTTAACCTAGCCATAGGATATAAAAAATGAAAACCCCGATTCACTTATACTTCTCTTGACTATTGTTTGATTGACACAAATGCATATAGGATCTTAAACCATAAAATATTGTTCATTGTTCTTGACTAATTTATGTGTTAAGTTGAAATGAGGTGTCACACAATTTGAGCAAATATATTGAGTGATGTTCTTGAACTATGATGTAACAACCCATTAGGTTGTTTTGGATATTTTGCTTGCTTCTCCTAAATGACATTTTCCCTAGACTTATTTTGGTGTATTTAAATTGTGGGGATGGGTAACATAATTCCCTAGGCAATCAGGTTAAAATAACGAATGAAAATCTATGTTTTGAAATTTGGAAGTTCTAAGTTGGGAAGCTTGACTAAGAGTTGACTTTTGGGTAGATGCACCTGGAATCAAATTTTGATAGTTACGTTAGATCCGGAGCGTGATTTTTGACTTAGATGGATGGTTGGGATGAGTCCCAAATGATTTGGGTGTGATTCAGATAATGAAGTGAATTCTAGGAAACTCCTAAGTTAAAGAAGAGATGTTGGTTGACTAAAGTCAACATCTATGGTAGATGAGTTTTTGTTGAAATTTCATCAATTTCAATAGGTTCGAAATGTTGTTTATGACTTAGTCGAGTCATTAGTTTGATTTTCGAGGGACTAGGGAGTATTTAGAACTCTTGTTTGGAATTGTAGTCTTTTGAGTAAATTGGAGTTGACTATGATAAACAGTGGGTCAAGATGACTTCGTATGGTTATATTGAGTGTGCGAGCAAGTTCATTGCATATTTTAGGAGTAGTTTACATATTTGGTTTGTTACTGAAAGTCTCGGATGAGTTTCGGGAGTTGGATCAAAGTTTAGAGCATGTTTTGAGTTTTTAGCTTCTGGTGCGTCGCACCTACGTACAGAGGCTTGCACCTGCAAAGCAGCACTTGTGCAAGGTGGGCTGCAAGTGCGAAGTTAGAGCACGTGCACAATAAGCCTCATACCTGCAATATTGGGCCTAATTAAGTGACCTCGCACCTGCGATGTTTTGGGCCGCAGACGCGAGACTGTACGTGTGAGAAAAGTGTTGCATATGCGAGGATCGCTGTGCAGATTTGGGATTTAATTCCAATTTTGACTTACATATTTCATTCTCATATTTAGAGCTTGAGGTCTCGGTTTGGAGATCCTTTGGAGAAGATTTTCAAGATTCTTCAAGTGGGTAAGTTTTTAATCATTGTCTTATGATTGTATAATTGATTATTAAGGATTTCTATCCTAGAAATCATGATTTAGGATGAGGAGATTCCGAAGGAGGAGCTAGTGTTGCTGGATGACATTGGACCCGCGTAGGCACCCAAGGGATTCATTGCTACTACTCTTCTTCAGGACACCTTGGCGAGTATTATGAGCGTCTTTGAGGGTTGGACCCAGGTAACTGCAGTGCTGGTTAATCCAGAGGGTTCACATGCTAGAGTTGGAGATCATACTCCTAATCAGATAACTGTTGCAGGATATAAGACTCTAGGGCACAACTAGTTATTGTTGTGGATCCTTAATTTCCATGTTTTCCATCTTAGGGTGTTGCAATTTGACCATTTCTTCAGCCCACTATGATCGTAGAGGAGCAGAAGAAGTGGGATAAGTTTGAGAACATGAAGCCACCATGTATAATAGACATCTTAACGATGATGCTTATGAGTTTTTAGTGAGTTGTCATGAGAGGTTTAACAATTTGAGGTTGGTTGAGTCCAACAATGTCGATTTCATAGTGTTTCAGATGATAGGCCCTGCCAAGTAGTAGTGCAGGGTGTTTGTTGAGACTGGGCTAGCTGGGTCGCCTCCACTTACTTGGGCTGAGTTTACTAAAGTCTTTCTGGAGAAGTGAGTTCCCCATAGTTTGAGGTAGGAAGGGCATGAGAAGTTTGACATATTAGAGAAGGTTGGGATGTTTGTGACAGAGTACGAGATGAGGTTTCACTCATTGTCTTTCCATGCTTTGACAACTTTGCTAGATGAGGTGGAGAGGATCAAGAAGTTTATTAGGGGGTCTGTATTATCGCCTTCGAGTTGCAGCGACGTTAGTAGAAGCTTCGGGAGGTACTTTTCAAGCAGTGGTGGATGTCGTTAGGAGTATTGAGTTTATTAAGCATCTATATTTTAGGGATAGATCAAGCAAAAAGCCTTGCAGCTCGAGCAGTTATGGAGGTATCTCATCGGGAAGTAGAGGTTATCATGGTAGTGGACATCGACCCCAGTTTAGAAACCAATGTAGACTTTGAATGATGGTTTTTCAGGTTGTGGTGGTTATAGTTTGGGACAGGGTTCCCAGAGATCTTATTCCTGACCTGTAAGTTACAATGATGACTCCGGCCATGTTAGCTCTTCTCAGCATCCCCTATGTCCCATCGTAGATGTTATGAGTGTGGTGATATGAGACACTTCATGAGAGACTATCCTAGACTTAGACAGAGTGGTTAGCACTCCAGTTCTAATGATTTTGCATCTATGGTAGTATCATAGTTGGCTAGAGGCAGTGTACAGAGTGGTAGAGGTGGTTCATACTCAGGTAGAGTTAGTTCTCAAATAGGACGTGGTGTTGGTTTCTTAGGTTCTCATGCCGAGAGTGGCCGTGGTTAGTGCTAAGCATTTCCAGATAGAATAGACGTAGAGACATCTCATGTAGTCAGTACAAGTACTATTTTAGTTTGTCATCGACTAGCTAAAGCATTATTTTATCCAGGCTCTACATACACTTATGTGTCAACTTATTTTACTTTGTGTCTGGGTATGATGTGTGAGTCGCTTGACTTCCCTTTGAGTGTTTCTACTCCTATTAGGGATTCCTGTAGTAGTGGATTGAGTATACCGATCATGTGTTGTGACTTTAATGAGGTATGACACCTTGGTTGATTTGAAAATTATAGCTATGGTAGAAGGTGGTGTCATATCTTAAGGCTAGGAGGATGGTTGATAAATGGTGTTTGGCTTATTTGGCATATGATCGGGATACTACTGTAGATACTCCTTCTCTTGAGTCAGTGCCTATAGTGAGGGAGCTTTTTGAGGTATTTTCGATAGTTTTACCATGTGTTCCACCAGATCGTGATATTTAAATATGTCTTGATTTAGAGCCGAGCACCAAGCCCATTTCTATTCTGCCATATCAGATGGCGCCGGTAGAGTTGAAGGACAACTTTTATGATATGTTGAGTAAGGGGTTCATTAGACCTATTTTTTCACTTTGGGGTGCTCTGGTGTTGTTTTTAAAGAATAAAATTGGTGTATGCGGATGTGTATTGACTACCGACAGTTGAACAAGGTCACAATTAAGAACAACTATCCCATTCCTCGCATATATAACCTATTTGATCATCTTCAACATGCATGAATCTTTTCTAAGATCCATTTGACATTTGATTATCACCAGTTGAAGATTAGGGCGGAGGATATCCCTATGACAGCTTTCAGGACCCGTTATGGTCATTATGAGTTCTTGGTTATGTCTTTCGGGCTAATTAATGCCACAACAACTTTTATAGACTTGATGAATAGTGTTTTCAGAACGCGCTTGGATTTCTTTATGATCATTTTCATCAATGATATTCAGATATATTCTAGTAGTCGAGGAGGGCACGAGCGGCATTTGAGGATCATGCTCGGTATTCAGAAAGAGAATCAGCTTTATGCCAAGTTTTTGAAGTGTGAGTTTTGGTAGGGTTCAATGGCATTTTTGAGCCATGTGGTAATCAATTATTGTACTGTTTCCTAAGAAAATTGAGGCAGTTTGTGATGGGGTAGCTTAGCATTGTTGCAGATAGGGGAGAAATCTTTGGCCATGGAGGTTCAGTCTTTGACAATAGTATGGTGAGACTTTATATTTTAGAGCCTTGCAAGGTTAGCTTGTGTGGAGGCACAATATTTGCTATTGGAGCAGATTAGGCCTCATCAGTTTGATGATGCCAAGTTGTGGGAGATTCGGTATAAAATGTTGAAAGGAAAGACAAGAGAAGCAATTCTTGATGATGAGGGAGTGTTGAGGATCAAGAGTCGCATACATGTTCTCCGTGTGGGAGATTTGACTAGATTGATCATGGATGAGGCCCATTGTTCGAGATAATCTATTCATCTGGGGGACACAAAAATGTACTTAGATTTGAAAGATCATTATTAGTGGTATAGTATAAAGAGGGACATTGCAGGATTTATATCTCAGTGTTTGAATTGTCATACCAAAAGCCTGGTGGGCTTACTCAAAGAATGCCTATACCTAAATGGAAATAAGAGTGGACCAATATCGACTTTGTGGTAGGGTTACCACTGACTATGGAGAAATTTGATGCCATCTGGGTGATTGTGGATCGGTTGATGAAGTTGGCTCACTTTGTACCAGTTTAGATTACTAACAATTCAGAGAAGTTGGCTAGGATCTACATCCGAGAGATTGTTCGATTGCATATAGTGCCTATTTCTGTCATTTCAGATTGAGAACGCAGTTTATATCCCACTTTTGGAGATCTATGCAGAAAGAGTTGGGTACTCGGGTGGAGCTTAATACATACAATATTTCACCTACAGACTGATGGTCAGTCCGAGCAGACTATTCAGGTTCTTGAGGATATGTTACGGGTCTACGTGATTGGTTTTAGTGGTTATTGGGATCAGTTCTTGCCTTCATCATAGTTTTCTTACCACAACAGTTATCATTTGAGCATTGAGATGGCGCAAATTGAGGGATTTGAGGTTAAGCCTTAGGGTACAAACTTTTTGCAGGATTCTTTTGACAAGAAAAAGTTGATTTGGGAGAGACTCCTCATGATCCAGAGTAGAAAAAAGAGTTATGCGGATCAGAAGGTATTTGTGTTCCTTAGACATGTGATTTCACTAGGTTGATCATGAAAAAGTCTAAAGTTTTAAATGTTATATTTATCTGGGGACTACTAAGATGTATCTTGAGTCAAAGAAGTATTATTGGCACTGTTGGATGAAGAGGGACATAGTTTCGTATCTTGATGCTTGAATTGTCAACAAGTGAAGTATGAACACCGAAAGCCTAGAAGAGTGACTCAAAGGATGCCCATACCTAAGTGGAAGCGAGAGCGGATTGCTATGGACTATGTGGTAAAATTACCATGGACTTTGGGTATGTTTGAAGCTATATTCATTATGGATCGAGTCTGTGCATTTCATTCTAGTTCAGAGTATATACAATTCAGAGAAGCTAGCCAAGATCTATATTTTGGAGATAGTTCATTTTCATGGGGTATCCATTTCTATCATTTTGGATCGGGGCATACAGTTCACATCTTATTTATGGAGATCTATGCAGAAAGAGTTGGGTAATCGGGTGGAACTTAGTACAATCTTTCACCCCCCAAAATAATGGTCAGTCTGAGTGGACTATTCAGGTCTTTGAGGATATGTTGCGAGCATATGTGGCCGACTTTTGTGTTCACTAGGACGATTTCTTAACTTTGACGGAGATTGCCTACAATAATAGTTACTATTCAAACATTGAGATATCACCATTAAGTGATTATATAGTTGGAGATGTCGTTCTCTAGTTGGTTGGTTTGATGCATTTGACATTATACTGCGGGGCACTATTTTGTTTAGAGAATCTTTGGACAAGGTCAGATTGATTTAGATTAGGCTCTTCACGGCTTAGAATAAGCAAAAGAGTTACGCAGATTAGAAGGTTTATGATTTGGAGTTCATGGTTGGAGAGAAGGTTTCACTGAAGGTTTCACCCGTGAATGGCATGATGAGGTTATGAATGAAGGGCAAGTTAAGCACGAGCTATATTAGGCCATTTGAGATTGTTCAGCGTATTGGTGAGGTAGCTTGTGAATTGGCCTTGTCATCTCAGTTGTTGGGAGTTCACCTTGTGTTTCTTATTTTGATGTTGAAGAAGTACCATTAGGATGGTTCTCATGTGATTAAGTGATATTCGGTATTACTTGATCAGAATCTGGCTTTTGAGGAGAAGCCGATAACCATCTAGGATAGTCAAATTCAGAAATTGAGATCAAAGGAAATTGCTTCAATAAAGGTTCAATGTGAGCATCATTCAGTTGAGGAGGTCACTTGGAATACCGAGTTTAATATGCGGATCATATATCACTAGCTTTTTGAGAGTTCATGTACTTTCTTTTTCTTTATTGTTTGAGGATGCACACTTATTTAAGTGATAATGATGTAATGACCCTCTAGGTCATTTTCAAATTTTAGAATCTAAATTATCCTTCCCTTAACCTTAAAATGGTATTTGTTACTTACATGATGGGTTATATAGTTCCCAAGGTAATCAGTTGAGTATCAGAAAAGAACTAGTGAAATTGAAAGTTTCTAAGTCAAGGAAATGAAGAATTTTGATCAAAGTTAACATTAGGGATTAACGAGGTTGAATTAGAGTTTCATTGATTCCATGAGATTTAGAATGTGATTTATGACTTAGTCGAGCCATTGGTTCGGGTTCTGAGGGGTTCATGTGTGATTGGGGTAGTTGGTTGAGAAAGTTAGTTAAGGATTTGGAGTTGACCATGCTCAGAATCAAGTCAAAATAACCCCTTATAACATTTTGAGTACCACGCGCAGGTTCATAGCGCGTTTTATGACTCAAATGCACATTTAGTTTGTGTCTGGGTGTTCTAGATGAATTTTGGGTATTGGATCGAAATTTCAGAGACAATAGATAATTTTGATACTCGGTTTTTGGTTTCCTTCTGCGCGATTGCGTAGAATGTCTCGCATTCGCAAAGCTTAGGGGTTTAGGCAACCGCGATCGCGGCTTATTGCTCACGTTCGTGGAGAAGGAATTGAAGGTTTGGGATAGGTCACACTAGCTTATTGGGATCATTATGGCCATGTCCCATGGTTGGGTTAGGGAAGGTCCCGATCGCGTGGCTTTATCCGCGATTGCAAAGAACAAATGAGACTTGGGCAAAATAAAATTTTCCATTTTGAACATAGACTTCATAACTTCATAATTTGAGTTCTAGAGCTCGATTTTTAGTGATTTCAAGGACAATCTTAATGTCTTGGCTCGGGGTTAAGTTTTTTTTTACCTTAAACTAAGTATTTCCCCGTGATTCATCCGTTATTTAGCGATTATATCCATGATTTGATCTTAGAAATTGAAGTTTTTGATTGAAATGGGTTTTCAAGTAAAATATCAATTGAAGGTCGATTCGTGTTCAGATTTCGTGATATGTGAGATTCTTAACCCTTTAGGCTATGGGTAAACCAAGTTTTCAATAAAATTTCAGTTTTGCTCATAGGGTCTCAGGATTGGCTTTCGGGTTGCTTTTTGACCTGGATTATAATAATAGCAATATGGGTGTATATAGACTCGTTTTCTTACGAATAATAGGTATTTGATAGATTAGGAGCATTTCAAGGCTTTGCGAAAGGGAAAATTGAAATCTTGAGATTTGTGGCACGTTTGCTTAGCATTTGAGATATGCTAAGACTTTCCAGACTTCATTGGTTACTTATGTGTGTTCATATCTCTTCATTGAACTCGTGTACTTATGGTAATTGAGGTGCTTACATATCATGATCTGTTCTTGATTGAATTGATATGCATTGACAATCCCTTATTGTGTTAATATTATATCATGCATATGCATTGGCATGAGATCTGATATGAGTAATGGTCGAGCACGTAGATGTCGTCGGTGCTGCGATCGCAATATAATATGAGTTGGGTACATAGAAATTGTCTGTGCTAAGGATTACATTGATTATGGATAGTACATTGAGATCATCTGCACGAGCTTGTGAGGACCATCCATGCCAGTATATAGACCTCGCGAGTCGCCTATGGGTCACGATCTCCAGAAAATTACCGAGAAGTGTCGTGTATATACAAATTGAGAGAGATTTGGTACCTGTTGTTGACATTAGATTTTTTCCTCTATAAAGTTTATTTAATTAATCGTACTTCTTGAATCACAAACGGGGTAAAATATGCATTTTTCTAAGTCAAAATGATTTTACAAAATTGTGCTGGTGACATTTTACCATTTCATTTGGTAAAATTTTATCGAGTATATTATTGTATATCACTAGCGTAGTTTTACATAATATCTTGAATTTTAAACATATTTCAGAGAAATTAAAGTCAAAATAGTGAAATAATTATTTAATTAATTACTTAAACTGATTAAAGATGAATTAATAAATATTGTACCTCGTAAAGATAATAAATTAGATTAATTAAGTGCACTATCAATTATTTTTCAAATTCTACCTCAATTTGATTTTAATTTCAATCGATTTCCAAAATTGCTACAATTGAAATGTTTAGATTATTTTTCACACTGATTTGACTATAATAAAAACGAGTCTAGCTCCAATTGAAATTCATGTGGTCAAGTTTTAAATCATCTCGTAGCTATGTTTTGAGAAATTAACGAATGTTCATTAGACTCTTTCATTGCATCAAATTTGGGCTGAAACCTTTTTAATTTCAGCCAAGCCCAGTTCGAAATAGACCAAGACCCGACCCAATAAGGCTTTTAAACACCCAAACTTCCTATCCTTTCTCATTTTAGTGAAGTCATCCAAAATAGTGCAAAACCCAAGCCGCCATTCTCTCTCTCTCTCTTCATGGTCCGACAAAAAATGGCAACGGACAACACTATTTTTGCTTTTCTCCGGCCTCGCGTGGCCTACTTGGGAAAGGTTCTTAATGAGCTTTGTCTTCTCCATGGCTTTTCATTCATGTGAAGGTCAACACCCCATTTCCCCTTCTTTCGCTCACTTTTCATTGGTTGCATTCTCATCCGTGCAGACGAGGCATTAATGGCCTCCATCTCATAATGGATTTCAAAATTTCTAAAAGAATTGAGTGGATTTTGAATGATTTGGAAAGTCCCACATCGATTTGTAACCTAGAATTTAGGGATTTTAGGTCCTATATAAAAGACCTCCTCCCTAACTATTTAAGGAGTGAAAGCATTGTTTTGAGTACACAAGTAAGCTTTCATCAAAGCACAAAATCCAAATTCTTGAGTTAGAGAGGGAGCCGACTTTGAAATAGAACCCTCATCGAATTTTCTTGAAATAGAACCCTCATCGAATTTTCTCAAATTCTTGGGTCTCAGTTCTAAATAATTATTTTCTCTGTGTGTGGCTGAATCGGGGTGTTGAGGAGCTCAAAAGGATGTCTCAACTTCAAATTCGACCAAGGCTTTTCCTGAGAAAGGTAAAACTTCATCCTTTCTCTTTTAATTTAAATATTTTGCTTGTGTGCTTGTGTCTCTATTTGTGTAGTTTGTTGAATGTATTAGCTTCACTATGTAGTTACATTTAGTTAATGGATTTGTTTAGTTTAATCTTGTATCAGTATAACAATGTATTGATTAACTTACTTTGTAGTTATATTGTTTATTTGCCTAGGGTTGGGTGTGATAGCTCTTAGCAATATGTTTAGTTTGGTAGGGTGCTTATGTTGGATTGTGTAGCTGTGATGATTTTCTTGGTGTTCTGTCTGTTCAACTCATTCATGTATTGATTAGTTAATTTAAGGATATAATTGTTAAATTGTTGTATGATGTGCTATAAGGTTAGTTAGATTCTGCTATTTATTTTGTTATTAAGGTTGTTTAGCATGATTTTGTAACTTGATGTTGGTTTGGTACCCTGTTTGTTTAATTCATTCATGTGCTGATTAGTTTAACTTAGGGTTATAGTTCGTAAAATGTTTTATGCTGAACTTTATGGTTGATCAGTTTACAAGACTAATTAAGCATGATTTTTGTTAAGTTCTTTGTTGAACCATGTCTATTTTAGTATTGGATCATGTGATAACCCATGTTTAAGTCATGTTTCAACACTGCACATGACCTGACTGATTTTATTGTTCCTTTGGCTGATTTGACCTTTAAACAACTTAGTTTTTAGGTATCCCACTTAGTGTAGTTAGTGTAAAGTGGTTGTAACTTGTCTTGAATATCGAATCTTAGTGGTCAAGATCAATCAATAACAACCTAGTAAATATAATAGGTTCGCTATGCCAACATTAGTTTTTTAGAATAAGTTTGACTCCAATCATGACCTATAGAATCTATCTTGAATTAATATGAATTCAGTTTCAAATGAATGATTGAAGTTTAGATACTAAATTACGATGGATGTTGGAATGAACATAGTGAAAATGGAATGGGTTCTCTTTTAGGATAAAGGTTGGAAATATTAACAAGATTTTTTGTGTTGTGTGTTCTAATTCCATGTGTAATCCATAAAATTATGGATGGTTTGAATTCTGAAGTTAAAGGTCTTGATCTATATCCCATATTCACTTTTTTTGTGTTTGAGTTATCACTTTAATAAATGAACAAGTTGATTTGAATAGAGAATAAGTAGGTATAAATATAATCTTGCTGCATTCTGTTAATGACCTATCAATCATAAGCTTGATACTTGAAACTTGAGTACCGTGGACCTGTGTAATCTGAGATGAGTTTTGAGACCTCTTTGTATCCAAAAGCATGACCCATCTTCTTTTCCTCCTCTTTAATTTGTTGAACCTGAGTTTGTTTACCTAAGTAATGGTGTCTAGTTTGTTTATTTTCTTATGCGTACTTAGTAGAGCTAAATATATGGTTTTAACATCATACATGGGACTGTGAGGCGAATGTGAACTTGGAGATTTTCCGTAACCTAGCCGTAGGATATAAAAAATGAAAATCCCGATTCACTTATACTTCTCTTAACTGTTGTTTAATTGACACAAATGCATATAGGATCTTAAACCAGAAAATATGGTTCATTGTACTTGACGAATTGTTGTATTAAGTTGAAATGAGGTGTCACATAATTTGAGCAAAGATATTGAGTGATGTACTTGAACTATGATGTAACAACCCTTTAGATTGTTTTGGATGTTGTTCTTGCTTCTCCTAAATGATATTTTCCCTAGACTTATTTTGGTGTATTTGACTTGCGGGAATGGGTGACATAATTCCGGAGGCAATCATGTTAAAATAACGAAAGAAAATCTATGTTTTGAAATTTGGAAGTTCTAAGTTGGGAAGCTTGACTAAGAGTTGACTTTTTGGTAGATGCACCTAGTATCAAATTCTGATAGTTTCGTTAGATCCGGAGTGAGATTTTTGACTTAGATGGATGGCTGAGATGAGTCCCAGATGATTTAGGTGAGATTCAGATAATGAAGTGAATTCTAAGAAGCTCTTAAGTTAAAGAAGAGATGTTGGTTGACTAAAGTCAACATCGAGGGTAAATGAGTTTTTGTTGAAATTTCATCAATTTCATTAGGTCTAAAATGTTGTTCATGACTTAGTTGTGTTATTGGTTCGATTTTTGAGGGACTATGGAGTATTTAGAACTCTTAGTTGGAATTGAAGTCTTTTGAGTAAATTGGAGTTGACTTCGATCAACAGTGGATCAAGATGACCTCGTATGGTTATATTAAGTGTGCGAGCAAGTTCTTTGCATATTTTAGGAGTGGTTTACATATTTGGTTTGATACTAAAAGTCTTGGATGAGTTTCGGGAGTTGGATCAAATTCTATAGCATATTTTGAGTTTTTGGCTTCTGGTGTATCATACCTGCGAAGCCGTACTTATGCAAGGTGGGCCGCAGGTGTGAAGTTAGAGCATGTGGATAGGGTTCGTACTTGCAATGAGTGACTTGCACATGTGATTGCGCATGTGCACGATAAGCCTTAAACCTGAAATATTTGGCCTGATTAAGTGATTCATTGCTACTACTCTTCTTCAAGACACCTTGGCGAGTATTATGAGCGTCTTTGAGGGTTGGACCCAGGCAAGTGCAGTGTCGGTTAATCCATAGGGTTCCCGAGCTAGAGTTGGAGATCATACTCCTAATCAGAGAACTGTTGGAGGATATAAGACTCTAGGGCACAACTAGTTATTGTTGTGGATCCTTAGTTTTCATATTTTCCATCTTAGGGTATTGGAATTTGACTATTTCTTCAGCCTACTATGATCGTAGAGGAGTAGAAGAAATAGGATAAGTTTGAGAACATTAAGCCACCACGTATGATGGACATCTTGACGATGATGCTTATGAGTTTCTAGTGAGTTATCATGAGAGGTTTCACAATTTGAGGTTGGTTAGATCCAACAGTGTCAATTTCATAGTGTTTCAGATGATTGGCCTTGCCAATAGTGGAGGGTGTTTTTTGAGACTGGGCTAGCTGGGTCACCTCTACTTACTTGGGCTAAGTTTACTAAAGTGTTTCTAGAGAAGTGAGTTCCCCATAGTTTGAGGTAGGAAAGAAGTGAGAAGTTTGACATATTGGAGAAGGTTGGGATGTTTGTGACAGAGTACGAGATGAGGTTTCACTCATTGTCTTTCCATGCTTTGACAATTTTGCTAGATGAGGTGGAGGGGATCAAGAATTTTATTAGGGGGTCTGTATTATCCCCTTTGGTTTGCAGCAACGTTAGTAGAAGCTTCGGGAGGTACTTTTCAAGCAGTGGTGGATGCCGTTAGGAGTATTGATTCAATTAAGCATTAATAGTTTAGGGATAGATCGAGCAAAAAACCTTGCAGCTCGGGCAGTTATGGAGGTATCTCATCGGGAGGTAGAGGTTATCATGGTAGTGGACATCGACTCCAGTTTAGGAACCAATGTAGACTTTGAATGATGGTTCTTCAGGTTATGGTGGTTATAGTTTGGGATAGGGTTCCCACAGATCTTATTCCTGACCTACAAGTTAAATGGTGACTCCGGGCATGTTAGCTCTTCTCAGCATCCAATGTCCCATCGTGGATGTTATGAGTGTGGTGATATGAGACACTTCATGAGGGACTATCCTAGACTTAGACAGAGTGGTTAGCACTCCAGTTCCAATGATTTTGCATCTACGACAGTAGCATAGTTGGCTAGAGGCAGTGTACAGAGTAGTAGAGGTGGTTCATACTCAGGTAGAGTTAGTTCTCAAGCAGGATGTGGTGTTGGTCTCTTAGGTTCTCATGCCGAGGGTCGCCGTGGTTAGTGCTAAGCATTTCCAGATAGAACAGAGGTCGAGACATCTCATGTAGTCAGTACAAGTACTATTTTAGTTTGTTATCGACTAGCTAAAGCATTATTTTATCCAGGCTCTACATACACTTATGTGTTAACTTATTTTGCTTTGTGTCTGGGTATGATGTGTGGGTCGCTTGACTTCCCTTTGAGTGTTTCTACTCCTATTAGGGATTTCGTAGTAGTAGATTCAGTATACCGATCATGTGTTGTGACTTTAATGAGGTATGACACTTGGGCTGATTTGAAAATTATAGCTATGGTAGAAAGTGGTGTCATATCTTAAGGCTAGGAGGATGGTTGATAAATGGTGTTTGGCTTATTTGGCATATGATCGGGATACTACTATAGATACTCCTTCTCTTGAGTCAGTGCCTATAGTGAGGGAGGTTTTTGAGGTGTTTTCGATAGTTTTACCATGTGTTCCACCAGATCGTGATATTTAAATATGTATTGATTTAGAGCCGAGCACCAAGCTCATTTCTATTATGCCATATGGTGACAGTAGATTTGAAGGAGTTAAAGGAGCAGTTGCATGATAAGTTGAGAAGATTTGAAGGAGTTAAAGGAGCAGTTGCCAGTAGATTTGAATGAGTGAAAGGAGCAGTTGCGCCTGTAGTATTTCACCTTGGGGTGCTCTGGTATTGTTTGTAAAGAATAAAATTGGTCTATGCGGATGTGTATTGACTACCGACAGTTGAACAAGGTCACAATTAAGAACAACTATCCCATTCCTGGCATATATAACCTATTTGATCATCTTCAGCGTGCATCAATCTTCCCTAACATCGATTTGATGTATGATTATCAGCAGTTGAAGATTAGGGCGGTGGATATCCCTAAGGCAACTTTCAGGACCTGTTATGGTCATTATGAGTTCTTGGTTATATCCTTCGGGCTGATTAATGCCACAAAAACTTCCATAGACTTGATTAATGGTATTTTCAGAACACACTTGGATTCCTTTATGATCGTTTTCATCAATGATATTCAGATATACTCTCATAGTAGAGGAGAGCATAAGTAGAATTTGAGGATCGTGCTCGGTATTCTGAAAGAGAAGCAGCTTTATGCCAAGTTTTTGAAGTGTGAGTTTTGATAGACTTCAATGGAATTTTGAGCCATGTGGTAATCAAGGATAGTGGTGTATCCTAAGAAAATTGAGGCAGTTTGTGATTGGGTTAGACCTACTTTAGTTATCGAGAATCAGAGTTTTGTGGGACTTGCTAGTTACTATCGGCGTTTCATAGAGGTTTTTTTTAATTATTGCATCCCTCTTGACCAGATTGACTTAGAAGAATGTATTGTTCCAGTAGTCGGATGAGTGCGAGATGAGCTTTCAAAAGCTCATACTTTGTTGACTAAAAACTCTTCCTATGGAGGGAGCGAGCTTCACCATGTATTGTGATGCTTCACGAATTGGCCTTGGTTGTGTTTTGATGAAAAATGGGAATGTTATAGTTGATGCTTTGAGGAAATTGAATTTGCACAAAAAGAACTACTCGACTCTTGACTTGGAGTTGGCATAGGTAGTGTTTGCATTGAATTTTTGGATGCATTACGGTGTGCATTGTGAGGTGCTTACCGATCATTAGAGTCTTCAACAAATTTCCAATCAGAGGGATCTCAATTTGAGACAAAGGAGGTGGTTTGAGATGCTCAAAGATCATGACATGACTATCATTTATCTCCTGGGCAAGGCCAATGTAGTGGCAAATGCCTTGAGTCAAGAGCCAGTAGTTTGGGTAGCCTAGCATTGTTGTAGGTAGCGGAGAAACCTTTGGCCATGAAGATTCAGTCTTTGACAAATAGTATAGTGAGACTTCATATTTTGGATCCTAGCAAGGTTCTAGCTTGTGTGGATGCACGATCTTTTCTATTGGAGTAGATTAAGGCTTGCTAGTTTGATGATGCCAAGTTGTGCGAGATTCGATATAAAGTGTTGAAAGGAAAGACAAGAGAAGAAATTCTTGATGATGCGGGAGTGTTGAGGATCAAGGGTCGCATATGTGTTCTCCAGGTGGGAGATTTGACTAGATTGATCATGGATGAGGCCTATTGTTCGAGATAATCTATTCATCCCGAGGCTACAAAGATGTACTGAGATTTGTAAGATCATTATTGGTGGTATAGTACGAAGAGGGACATTGCAGGATTTGTATCTTAGTGTTTTAATTGTCATACCAAAAGCCTGGTGGGCTTATTCAGAGAATACATATATCTATGTGGAAATGAGAGCGAATCGATATGGACTTTGTGGTAGGGTTACCACTGACTCTAGGAAATTTGATGCCATTTGGGTGATTGTGGATCGGTTCACGAAGTGGGCTCACTTTGTACCAATTTAAACTACTTACAATTCAAAGAAGTTAGCTAGGATATACATCCGAGAGATAGTTCGATTACATGGAGTGCCTATTTCTTTGATTTCAGATTGAGGCACGCAGTTTACATCCCATATTTGGAGATCTATACAGAAAGATTTGGTACTTAGGTGGAGCTTAATACATACAACATTTCACCCTCAGACTGATAGTCAGTCTGAGCGGACTATTAAGGTGTTAAGGATATGTTGCGGGCCTGCGTGATTGGTTTTGGTGGTTATTAGGATCAGTTCTTGCCTTTTTCAGAGTTTGCTTACACAAATAGTTATCATTTGAGCATTGAGATGGCGTCGTTTGAGGCATTTTATAGTAAGAGGTGTCATTCTCGTATTTGTTGGTTCGATGCATTTGAGGTTAGGCCTTGGGGTACAAACTTTTTGCGAGATTCTTTGGACAAGGTCAAGTTGATTTGGGAGAGACTCTTCAAGAGTTATCCAGATCAGAAGGTTTGTGACTTGGAGTTCATGGTTAGTAAGTGGATTTTGTTTACGGTTTCACCCATGGAGGGTATCATGAGGCTTGGAAAGAAGGGAAAATTGAGCCGTAGGTATATTGGCCCAAATTGTTTAGTATATTGGTGAGGTACACTATGAGTTGGCTTTGCTTCCTGGCTTGGTGGGTGTCCATCCCGTAATTCACATTTCTATGCTTAAGAAGTATCTTTCGGATGGCTCTCATGAGATTCAATGGGATTTGGTGTTTCTTGATCAAAACATAACTTTTGAGGAAGAATTAGTTACCCAGCTTTTTGGCGATTTAGGTGCTTCCTTTCTCTTTATGTTCGAGGACAAACATATGTTTAAGTGGTAGATAATGTAATGACCTGTTAGGTCATTTTAGATATTTTTCTTGTTTTTCATGTAAATGACATTCTCTTTAGCCCTATTTTGGTGTATTTGACTTGGGGGATAGGTGGTGCAATTTCTGAGGCAATTGAATTAAAATAACAGAAGAAAATCTAGGTTTTAAAATTTTAAAGTTCTACGATTGGGAAGCTTAACTAAGAGTTGACTTTTGGGTAGATGTGCCCGGAATCGAATTCCGATGGTTCCGTTAGATCCAGAGAATGACTTTTGACTTAGATGGATTGATGGAACGAGTCTTGACTGATTTTGGTGGGATTCAAATAACAAAGTGAATTCTAGGAAGTTCTTAAGTTAAAGAAGAGATTCTACTATAGTTTGCACGACCTACTGTTTATCCCAAGAAGTACCCTATTTTAGTTTGTAGGATAGAACACGTTACTCTACCTTTTCTAAAGCTAGTGCTTTGCGGAATAATAATAATTAACAATAAAGTAAGGACACATTATTTTTAAGTAGAAATCACCCGGCTCACAAGAGCAGTAAAAACCATGACCTACAACAACGTAGGATTTATCCCCAACTCTACTACAACGATGAGCCTCTACAAATTAAAGTTACAAACTCTGTAACCTAGGAACTAAACTTTAATTCCTATCTTACTAATAAACCTCTGACTAGCAAGAAACCTTCAAGTTAAACTCTAACTTGAAGTTGAATTTACAACATCTTGTATCTAACTGTATGATTTTAATAAAACGGATAAAGATACAACTCGATGAACAACCTAATACAAATATCTAGACACAAGAACTGTAAACATACACCCTGTAACACAACATCTTCAATCTTCTTCGATGTATTAGGGTGCCACTTTTTGAATCAAAACTTTTGATATAGCATAGAAAGTTTTTTCTCAGTAAATTATGATTTCTCTCTATGAGTGCTCAGTGTTCTTCATGTTAAGACTTGGTATATATAGTAACTGGACATCATAATTGTGGTTGACCTAAACCCTGTTTGATAGGGCCCATCAAGGTAGAATAGGGTTTGAGGTTGATTGAGATTCTTACACGTTCTTGCATATTTAGTTTTCTTGTAGGACTCTGAAATATCTTAATAACTATGGTGGTGAATCCTGATATGTATAGTATTGAATCATACCACCTTGCAAGACAAGCCTTTTCCATAAAAACACACAAATCATAGTTGATGCAATGTTTGTTTGGAACATATTGTTGAACCACCTGGTACTCCAGCCTCTGAGTCTTCTCATTGTTCTGAGCTACAATATGTTCTAGTACTTGCTTCATCAATCTTTTCTCGTACCCGCAATATCTAACTCTGACTTGCTTTTAAGATGTTTGATGGAACATGTTAACAGACTTGTTTCATTCATCATGTGTTGCTCTGTGTCTATGTCTCTTCGACTACTCTCTTCACCTGATGATTACATTCTATCATGTAGGACATTAAACCACATTTGTAATGACTCTATGAGGTACCTATTTGTTCTATTCATGTATATACTGCTCTCTATTGGCTTGTTCATATCTCCTTCCTTTGTACAACCTGCATCTGTTTCCATGCTGGAACAAGTCCATAGACCTGGTTCATTTACCTTGTCACCACCTCTGATGTGGAAACCATATACCATTCTAATTTACTCCTAGAATGAACTCTCTTGCTTTATATTGCTGATCATAGTCCTCTTTGACTCCAACTGCTACTGATTCACTTGATTAAGATATATCATGTCATTTTAAGATAAACATACATATCTATTTGGTTCATTCTCCTTGTTAGCTAGTCATCTGTTTCATACACTGAACATGTTGCAATTGATTTGTCAATCATCAAAACCATACATAAGATGTCTTGCTCTTACTAAGAAATTCTTCCTTTTTTATGATGTAAAAGACCATAATGAAAGGCAGACAAAAATAACTCAGAGCATAATGTAACTGCCAATAGAGTGCCATATGTATGATCCAGACACAATGACATTCCAGTTTGTTACCAGTACTGGTGTATAGTTCATTACCGGTGTTTCAACATTCATTTCATTCTTTCCCCTTTTGGCATCATTAAAAATCATGTTAGATGAATCAAGCAAACAACGTATAACTCATGACCATTCGGGCTATCACTTATACAACAAATAAGATCATTCACTCAAGTAAGTCTTTAGAAAACATTCAAATCAATAGACAAGGCATATATTTAATAAGAATTGCAATATCTTTTTTATTAACTTCATAAAGTACAATTCGAGTTCCTTGGTTACAGCAATTAGATACAAATCATTTTCACAACTTTTGGATGGCATAGATTGGATAAACTAGGGAGAACCTGGTCACTTTGCCAGGGATTGTGACCTGGGTGGAAAGACAAACTAGGACTAAAGGAGTTAAAGCTTGACTATAAGGGAAGTATCTATGTTTTCTTTGTTTTCTTCCCCAAGTCACCATCTGCTTCAACCTCTTGTTCCTAGGGAGAATCATCCATTTTATCAACCTTTTTCCCCAAGAAGACCCACCATCTTTCCACCAATTTCGCCCATGAGGTCAAAAGACCCTTTCTGTCATCACTTCCAAGGTTGTTGAGGATTACTATCAGCTTCATTGGCCTTCTCTCCTAGTAGGACCCTGATCCTACATTCTTAGATTGATGAGGGTTCTTTTCCCCCGTGTTGCACTGACACTGACTTCATTTTAACGCAAGTCTGGAGAGGGTTCTTTTCTTTCTTCTCCCTCCTTATTTCTTCAAAAACCATCAGATTTTCATCGCATATTGTTTTATCTCCATTAGCCCCTATGTATTCGAGCTAGAAGTGTCCAACGGGTTATTATCTTGAGAGGTTGTTGTGAATTTATTTTTCTCCGAACTAACCCGTATTTTGTGGATTTTAGAAGGTTCCCCCTTTCGATGAGCTCCAACCATATTTCATTCTCTTTTTCCCTCTTCAAAATGAATATAGATTCATATGGGAGGGAGCGGGTTGTTAGTGAGGGTAAAGTGGAGCGTATGGTCGGAGGAGGTGAAGGAGTGTGAGGGAGAGAAGGATTTATCCGAATCAAAAGTTGAATCAAACATTTTTCGGTTCTATTTTCAGGATCTGAGAGAATGAGAGAGAGAGAGAGAGCGATTTGGTATTTTGAGAAGAAATATATGAAGGTGTGGTTGTTTTAAGTAGAATTAAAGGTGGAAGATGAAGAGAAAATTGTGTGAATAGGGTATTAGAAATGTCAGTTTTTGGGAGGGGTGAGATTTGATGGTAACCGGCTTTTGCGATAGTCATCATGACTTAGCCTTTTTTTCTTTCCAAAGCATATAATGACTGCTAAAACATGTTAGGTTGGGAGACAATATTGTCTTAGTTGTTTCAATGATCTAGCTATATTATTTATTCCAATGAAAAAGAATGTGTACCTGAAATGTAATGTTTTGCCATTTGCAATCTTGATCCTTAAACAAAATGGTGAGACACAACAATTCGTTAGACATTAAGAGATTATGACACTACAAAGAATATAGTGTATACCACTTAATGTATGTTACTGAGTAAAATATTATATGATTCAGGATCTTTGATTAGTTTAAACTACAACTTCTCATAAACCATTTAGAGATATTGGTATGGTTTAACCTAATTATGGCCTCATCATCAGGAATTATTGCACAATACTCATGCATCTCCAAATTCTTCAAGGTGACTTCAATTTGAGATAACCACACGAATTTAGATTAGTCCCTTTTGTAGTAGTTCCTTGTCTCTGAACTTGTCTGAACCACTCGAATTGAGTGTGCCTTTGCTAACTTATGGCTCGAATAGGTACACCATCATGTCCCTTCGTTACTTTTCTAGTTATTTCAAGGCATCAATTTGATTTTTCTCCTGTTACTCATATTCCCATGTCTTGTGTTAAACCTTAACATGCCCATGATTGCGCTCCACCTTCAGATTCCTTGAAGCTTGTCTCATCCTGTTTTTATGTCCTTTAGTATGTCTCATTTTTGCTCTTGAAATTTTGTTGTTCAACAACAATTTATGTTTCTTCTCTCAAATTTCTTAACATACCTTGCCTCTATTTGATATTTCTCATCTTTCTTTACTAGTTCCCCATGTGTGAGTGCCAGCTCATGTGTAGACTTCTTCTCTGGATCCATATTTTTTGTGTTGAAGTGCTGCAATGAGAGGTGTTTCATTTGATACATTTTCAGAGTAATTAAGCAAACCCTATTTTCATTCTTTTGTGCTTTCCATCATTTCACTGCAGCTTCAGACCAATCAGGGGTAGATATTTCGAACAAAAACTAGTTTGAGTCCCTTTCCTTGAGTGAAGGGGTGAATTAGGTTCTTCATTGTCCAAAACTAGTTTGAGTTCATGTTCATAGGTTTAGCTATTCTCTCATATCCATGAAGGTGATGTCCATCATTTCTTGTCCTTCATGGATGCACAAGCAGCATAATGGGTCGACTTCCAGTCTCAATCTTATTTTCAGCTTTGGTGTTTCTGCGTACCGACACAATTCTTCTTCTTTGAGATGTGAGTTGAATCACTTACTGCCTTGTTCAATTAGGATTCTCATAAAATATCTTGTTCCTATTCGTTTCGACGGTTCTGGAGTTTTTTTTGTATGAATTCTAGATTTCTCTCTTCGTGCCTTTTATTCACCGGACACTTGGCATGTGAGTGGCAAGTTTTTCCATAAATGGTACATAATTTTTCTTCTGTGGACTCCTTTTGTGCAGTTTCCTTTCAATATCCTAGACATTTCCTAATACTATGAGTCTTGCTGGTATGACTTGTGAGAGGATCCTTTTTAGATCTTAGTGCAGTTTTTTTTTTTGAATTTCTCTCTTTCAGTGAACAACTCATCTTTAATTTTCTTTAGTTCAGACTCAGCTCCCAGACCCCACATTGTGGGACCACACTAGGTATGTTGTTGTAGTTCAGACTCAGACTCAGCTTCTAGTTTCTCCTTACTCATTTCAGCTTCTAGTTTCTCCTTACTCATTTCAGCTTTCCCATGCTACACATTCTTTTGTCTTAGAATTTTTTATTTGAGCGAACATACAGAAGAACCAAGTTGCATAACTTATTCCTTCAATGCACTAATCTCATTTTCATCCTTGATCTTTCCAACTTCTAACTCTATGGATTCATGCTTCAGGCTTGTGTAGGCATACATCAACTAAGCCCTTTTGAACTCATCTCTTGATATTCATTACCAGTACCATTTCCTTCTTCCATCCAGGACCCATGGAAGGCAGTACTATTTACTTCTTCCATCCAGGACCCATGGAAGGCATGTCTTGATCCTCCGATTTGATTCATCACTTTTCCTACACCCTTCAACTAGGTCTCTATGCCTCGACATATCTTCATGCTTACGCTCATGTGTTTCCTGTCCCTCTATATGATATTAATTATCAGATTTTGTGTTCTCTGAATATGAGAGATTCCACCGGTCCAGGTTAGCCATCTCCAGTTCATGAGCTTTCAGATGTTTGAATATATCCTCCATCAGCATCGTGCTCACTTCCAAGTTTTTTTTAATAGCAACTATTTTGGTATCCCATGAGGACGAAAGACTTCTCGGTAGGCCCCTGTGGGCAATGTTATCATTATCATATCCAACTGATCAGTGGTGCTATATATATATATATATATATCGCGTATATAACGTTGTAGGCCTCGATTGGCAATAGAGATATATAATACCTATGTATATACATGCATGAGGACCATAATAAACATTCTGAGCCAGTCGTAGTAAAATAAGGTCATTGCACCTCCGACTATCATTAGTCTATAGTACTTAGTCGACTAGGTGGGAACGGGGGAACGGGGGTAGGGGAAAGGTCCTCGGGCGAGGAGAGTAATACACCCATATGCAATGTATTTTAGAACCTTCTTTGATAGCTCCCATACATGGTTAGTTAGCACTTTAATGAGCTTCTTGAAGTGTCTTGAGGTACATGGTCGTTGGCCGATTGTGGAGATGGCAAGTTGAGAAACTCTTTGACTTCATCAATCCGCATCTTGATGTTCTCAATGGATGAAACCCATACACGATTTATCCACTTGGAAGACCTCAACTTCTAGATGGCACATTCACTCCTTTGATTCTGTGTACACGCTTGGCTATGTCACTATGTGATGAGGCTTCTCTTGGCTTAGATATTCCCCTCTTTGAATGTGTACTAGTGAGTAGCTAAGGGTTATTACATCCCTGTAGTATATCATAAATAATTAATACTTAACTAAGAAATGAATGACAAGAATTTAAAGAAAAGGTCTTCGGCCAAGACCAACACAAAAGGCCGAATAAAATACAACTCTTTGAGACAATCACGTATTGTCTCCTAAGCCTTCCATACTCCATACACTTTCAAGCTTCTAGCTGTGCGTTTATGGTTCACCATTGGTATTCTAGGAGATTTGCTTCGTATCTTGAATTAAGGAATTATGTGCGGGGTTTGATTTACATCAAAGGTGTTGAGAGAGTGTGGGAACTGACCTTTGTTGAAAATTACCAAAAATGAGCCTTACTGTGACACCCCAACCTTGGGGAGTGTTGCCGGTACCCGATGCCCTAAGGCCCGAGCATACCAATCCCGATACCTGTAACATACTCCACAACAAAATGGTTGATAAGGCCTCTGATGAGTAATTCCCTGAGCAAAGACATAATCACCTCTACGCAGAAAAGGACCAGCATATACATATATATACAACAAGGTTGACATGGCTGATATAAACATAACGAGTCTATTGATAAGGCCGACAAGGTCACACAAGACCATTATACACAAAATGACTATCTACAATCCTCTAGAGAGTATATCAATAATATCCTTTTAGGAAAGGGCCTCGCCATACCCAACTGGGTACATATATATAACCACCATACCTATCAGCTTACAAGACTGCTCCAGAAGAAAGGAGTATGACAACTTTCAGCTGAATTGAGTCACTTACTGCGAGGAATCATCTGAATCTTTATCTGTATATGCGGGTATGAAACGTAGTTTCCCTAGAATGGGGCATCAGTACGAAATATGTACTGAATAAGTAAGGCAGATAATATATGTAAATTCAAGGTGAAATAGGAATGAAGAGTACAGAAGTCAACCTGAAACTCATAAGAACCCTCTAGGGCATACATTGTCACAATCATGGATATGTATGCATATTTGTAAAAATCAAGCCACTCATTGGAGCCATTTATATATAATATTGTCCCAAGACACTATGTGGGGAAAATCTTGTATTATCATATCATATCTGGCCTCGTAGAGGACTCAGTCGTACCTAACCCTAATAAGATTCGGTAATATCAAAACCTGTTGTAGTGATTTGCATATATAAGTGCCATACCCAGCCAAATATAGCGCAACTCAGTAATAAAATAGATACATATATATAAGTAAAACGCAAGGAATGAATTTGAAGGGCCTCATGAATTTGATCGGTGTGACTCAAGGTCGTTATCCTTCGATTACCGTTATGTAATGATATTTGTATCTATTGTTCCAAGAGTCAACAAGGATCATAAGAAGATATAATATTCAAAGGAAGTCCACAAAAAACAACAAGAAGAGCCATGAAACATATATTGATGTGAGACAACAAGGTCCACATGCTATAATCTCCAGAATAGAATTTCTTTTTGAAGTGATGTAGTTATGGCTATATTTAGCCATATATCATGACAAAAGAATTAAGTAATGAACCTTACATACCTTATTGATGATCAATACCACTCCGATGACTCTGTCTTGTTCTACAATCGTCAACCTAAGTAATAAGTAAAATTTGTATCAAAATACATTCAAGAGTTTCAAGAACTTATCGTTGTGACATTTCGTCAAACACTTAGCGTGCATACTTTACTCCATCGTATTACTATGGAAACATAAGCTATATTTACCTATTTTACAACAATAACCATACAATCAAGCTTACCAGAACCATACTTCATGAAATTTAGCCATATTTATCTTAAAAACCTCATCAAACTATCCAACAACCAACACACTAACTATTGTGACTAACTATTAAATTTACCTTATATTTCAATGGATTACCTTTGCCAAGAGATCACTTTAATCTATAAGAATTTAAGGACAAGAGAGGTAGCAAGAACATTACCTCAAACCAGCCAAGAGTTTCCCACAACAAGCTTCAATTCAATCTTCAAGAAGTCCACAACCTTGCTAAGCCAACTAGAGATGATTTCAAAGTGGTGTTTCTCCTTGGAGGGAGAAGTCACCTTAAATTCTTATATGGATGATATTCAATGGTGGGGAGGGTTTTGGGAAATGTTTGAGAGTGTTTTGGAGCTCAAGGGGTTGAAGTTGTGAAATAAAAATAAGCTGGCCAACTTTTGGACTTAAATAGACAACCAAAATGCCTCACATATGCGGCACATAAGCCCATATACAGCTGCATATGCCTCGGCATGTGGTGGATGAAAATTGGCTTTGGTCCGTGGCCTCATCCGTGGGGCGAAACTCTTAGCGTATCGTCCTATCTTCGTCAAATTTATTGAGATATGATTTATTTGATCCCAATGACTTATAACAATAAATAAATGTTCTTAATATCCACTTATGACATAAATAACCCTCAGAATGGGGCTCATGTCGTCATAACTTAAATTGATTAATCGAGTTTCAAACGCGCGCGAATCAATGAGTCTGCCTCAGAATCCTCATGATGTACTTCCAATGTTGGCCCAAGGCCTTCCTTACCCTTGTTATGAACATTATACTATTTACATCTTACATCGGCTTAACGCAATGTACTCAACCTAAGGATTGCAAACATGATGAGCTTAACTCTTTAAAGTCTTATGACTTCATCGGGTTACAACTCGACCATTCCTTAATCTTCCCAATAGAAACCTCTTCTTTATCTTAGATTCTGTAACTTAAGGTATATTCGATATGAATTTAAGGGGTGTAATACTTTCAACCACTGTAAAATATTCCAAGGTCGGCCACAACCTAAGTGGGCCCCAAAAGGGGTTGCCTGTGTAATTTTGCCAAAATACTAATATCTCTCTACTCCGATATTGTATCAACAAATGGTTTAATGCATTAGAAAATAGACTCATAGACCTTTGATATAATGGGTGTATCACCTCCTAAACCCAAGTATTTTGGGAGAAAAGATCAGTGAGATCTGACCCAAATTTCAATAAATTTATAAACGTAATTTGCGATGACCTTCACCAACTTTTGTTTTGAACATGCTTGACTTCAAAGCTTAACATACAACTATTTTACAATTCAAATACATCATACAAAGAATTTCTTATCTTATTAAAAACTCCTCGTCTCACTCCAAAAGTACAGGCTATAACAATCCGCTTTTATTCGGCGAACTTCGTCAAAAAGTGTTTTCTTTGATTCGTTTAACCCCAAACTCCTATGAAGCTTACTTAACACTTTTTTAAACACAGTTTTATCTGAATATGTGATCTTAGCCTCACCGAGCATTCATTATGTTTCTCACAATTTATAATAGCTCGGAAAAAACAAATGGGTGCAACATATTTCACCCCTTAAGAACAGTTGTCCTCGAAAGTTGAGAGTAAATTCTAACTTTGGGATTCTCTAGAAATTTCGGTAGAGTTTCCTCTATAAATAGGACTATCAAAAACCTTCCACGCGGTCAGAAAATGCAACAAATGCGTCGCAGGGCCATACAACATAATGTATCTCATCACATTGGTCTCACAAGACCATCTAAAATCAAAAGAGATATATAGTAAGCCATGGCTCACATCAAATATACTTGTAGTAAGTGTTGCATCTATCACATTCTTGCTACCATCATTACATAAACAATGTATATAAGGTAAGTTCGTCACTAGAGTAAGTGATGAAAGGAAGGCAGTGAACTTAAGTGTCCAACATGAGCCACGAGGTGATTTGCTAGGGGTGCCAAAGATTGTCGTCCGTCATATGGTGATATGCTTAATATGGAATGGAGTGCGGAGTGGATTTGAAGAAAAGACATGAAGACTCAAGAAGTGCCATATATTTTCGAATTTTATGAAGGTCTTGGCCGAGAACAACTTTTAGTTTATTTTAAATTCCTAGCATAAATTACTTATAGCTTCATTAATAGGACGTGTAATAGGATGAGATGACTAAGCCGACCATGTAATAAGATAGGATGACTAGGCCGAGAACCATCTAGAAGGAGAAGCTTCCAAGGAGGTAATTCATGAACTAGGTAGTTCATGCACTTATATACATGAATGACACAAAATTGTGGCCTAGAGAACATGAAGAGTTGGCCGAGCATTTCCCCTTTTCCAGTCGGTCGAGATACATGCTAGAAGGAAAAGCTTCCAACGTTTCCCAAGGAGGTAATTCATGAACTAACTAGTTCATGCACTTATCTACATGGATGATACAAAAGGGTTTCCTAGAGAATATGAAGAGTTGGTCGAGCATCTCCCCTTTTCCCATTCAGCCGATACATGTTTGTCTCATTCTTGTTTCCTCTTCTAAAAGGTCCTGCACTAGTATAAATAGGGCATGTAGTTTATGTAAAGAGAGGTTGAAGTTATATGAAATATATTTGAGTTTTCTCAAACTTTGCTAAGTATTTCAACTTTTGTGTTGTTATCCTTAGTTGATCCTTTTGTTGGCCAAACCTCGGTCCTTTTGTGGTCCAAATCCCCGACCTTTTGTGGGCCACCCCTTGGTACTTTTGTAGTACAAACCCTCAGTGTAAGTCTGGTGAGGACTTTTGTGATCTAACTACACCTAATCCATGGTTCTATCCGATTACTTGTTACAAATACATTGAAGGTCATCTCGGCTTTCATCACCTCATTCGCACACGAATTTGTCCATCAATTTCATGATACATCCTTGTCCATACTACCTGATCCCTTTAACCTCAATACACCACAACACCCCTCCCCCCCACTCAACCTACACCCAAAAGATAGTCAACCGATTCCTCTAACAAACCCCCGAAACCCCAACTAATTCCCACCATCCCTATCGATTCCTAAACCACCAACCTTATTGTCTCGATCCGTTTCTGCTACTTTACCACCATCCAACCACCAAATACCCACCACGAACATAACCCACAACGTGTCTAGATCAACCCCTCCAAATGCCTTAGCCCGATTTCATCTGAAGGTACCCGCACACCTCCCACCAAACACACACTGCCCGGAAACTCGCCAACCTCCATTTGACCCCTATTTTTGTGTCCATCCGGATCATATCCAACTCCGACCCACCTAACCATATAATACCCTCCTTATATACATTAGTTTGGTATCAGAGAAAGGCCTTCCCGTCCCATGCTTGACGCTATGGCTAATATAAAGGAAGAACTACTAAGGATCATAAGTGATCTATTTGCGGAACAGGCGTAAATATTGAGAAAAGAATTTGCGGGGCGTGCCGCGAGAAATACTGCCGAGTCTAGGGTTGTACAAAATAGCCCAAGGCATGAAAGTAAAGAATATCAAGAGTGTAGGGATTCCTTTGTTATTGAGGAACCTGAAGTCAAGGAGGCCCTAGAGGAAGATGTTTATCTTGCGAATGAGGGTAGAAGTTTAGTACTCTGACATGTGTTTATTGTTCAACTTGAAGAACCGGAGGAGACACAAAGAGTGCAACTATTTTACACTCGATGTAAGGTAAAAGACAAGGTATGTAATATGATTATTGATGGAGGAAGTTGTGCCAACATGGCCTCCGTAGAAATGGTGGAAAAATTGAAATTACCTACCCGCAACCATCCTAAACCATATGCTACTCAATAAGTGAACGAAGATGAAGGGCTAAAGGTAATGAAACAAGCTCTTGTTAGTTTTCGGGTTGGTAAGTATGAAGATGAGATATGGTGTGACATCCTACCTATGGATTCTTATCGTATTTTATTTGGTCGGCCATGTCAATTCGATTGGAATGTGCAACATGATGGAGAGAAGAATATCTATTCTTTTCAAAAGGATGATAAGAAGATCTGGTTGATACCAATGTCACCTAGTGAGGTGAAGAAAATGAAGACCCAAAATGCCAAGAAACGCAAGGAAAGGTTCAAGGCTTTCGTGCTTAATGCATCGAAGATAGAAGAAGAATTGAAGAAGGGGAGTTCTATAGGTGCATTGGTGTGCGAGGAGAAGAAGAGTCTTGTGGGAGATATGGTTGAAGATGCCGACTCGAAGGAACTCTTGAAGAAATCTGAAGATGTGATTTCAGACTATTTTGCACCCGGATTACCACCAATTAGAACCTATAGTTACTATCCGGAAGAGGCTAAGGAGTTGCTAGAACAAATGCAAGAGTTACTAGACAAAGGCCTTGTCTGAGAGAACCTTAGTCCATACGTGGTACTAGCCTTGTTGGTACCAATGAAGGATGTAACTTGGTGCATGAGTATTGAGAGTCGAGCGGTAAAGAACATCACCGTGAAGTACAGGGTTCCTATGCCAAGATTGGATGATCTTTGGGTTGAATTGAGTGGGGCCATGTTGTTTTACAAGATAGATTTGAGGAGTGGTTACCATAAAAGGAGGATACAAGAGGAAGGTGAATGGAAGATGGGTTCCAAAACAAAGTATGACTTGTACGACTGGCTTGTGATGCCATTTGGATTATGTAACGCTCCAAGCTCTTTCATGAGGTTCATGTACAAGGTACTACAACCATTCATGGGTTACATAGTATCATCTAATGGCATTCGTGTGAATCCATCTAAGGTGGAAACTATCCGGAGTTGGCCCAAGCCTACGAATGTAAGTGAGGTAAAAAGTTTCCATGATTTGGCTTCTTTTTGTCATCGTTTCATTCGAGACTTTCGTACCTTTGCTGCCCCTATTCCGAACCTTGAAAAACTACTTGAAGTTGAATGTGATGCTAGTAGAATTGGTACCGTCTTGATTCAAGACAAAAGATCAATTGCCTTCTCTAGTGGAAAATTGGGTGGTGCACGACTCAATTATTCTACTTACGATAAGGAATTTTATATGGTTTGATCCTTGGTCCAATGGGAACATTATTTGAGGCCAAAACCATTAGTCTTATATTCGGATCATGAATCCTTGAAGTATTTACATGGGAAAAAAAGTTGAATCCAAGGCATGCTAAGTGGGTGGAGTACTTGCAAACTTTCACATTCTCTACAAGGCAAAAAGATGGCAAGTCCAACATAGTGGCAGATGCACTTTCACGGAGGCACGTAATGTTGACCATGCTTGAACAAAAACTTGTGGGATTTGAAGTGCTAAAGGAATTCTATGAACGAGGTCCCGAGTTCACAGACGTAATGATAGAATGTAATAATGGAGTTCATGGTTCTTATTTCATAGTACAAGGTTTCCTTTTCAAAGGAAACAAATTGTGTGTGCCCAAATGTTCCATGAGAGGATTACTTGTACATTCGGGTGGACTAGCTGGACATTTTGTGGTAGTGAAGACTTTGGAGATTCTACAAGAACATTTTTACTGGCCACGGATGGATAAAGGTGTAGATGGAGTGGTAAGTAGGTGTTCCACTTGTCAAAAGGCTAAAAGTTTCTTCCACAAAGGAATGTATACTCATTTACCGGTTTCGGAGCGACCATGGGAACGTGTGAGCTTGGATATCATCCTCGGCTTACTAAGAACACAATGGGGCAAGGACTTTATCATGGTAGTTCTGGATAAATTCTCAGAGATGGCTCACTTCATTTCTTGTCACAAGATCGATGATGCAACACATATTATGGACTTGTCCAAACTACCTGATCCCTTTCACCTTAATACACCAAAACACCATCCCCCCAACGTACACCCAAAATATCGTCAACTGATTCCTCCCACAAACCCCCGAACCAATTCCCACCGTCCCTATCGAGTCCCTAAACCACCAACCTTACTGTCTCGATGAGTTTCAGCCACATTACTACTATTCAACCACCAAATACCAACCACCGACATAACCCACAATGTTTCTAGATAAACACCTCTAACGCCTCAGCCTGATTCCACCCGAAGGTACCCACACATCTCCCACCAAACACACACTGCTCGGAAACCCGCCAACCTCCATTAGACCCCCATTTTGGTTCCCATACCTAACCATATGATCCCCTCATATACATTAGTAAGGATAAGGAAATCGTATTGCTTGAGTTGTCACGACCCAAACCGTAGGGCCGTGACGAGCACCCAGATCCCACCCACCGGGTACCACCAATACATCCAACACCTAATCATAATTAAATATGGACTAAACCATAAAATAATATGGAAAATCTTAACTAGAAAACCAACTTATATATATATATATCCCAAAGGCCGACAAGGCCATACAAGACTACTACACATAAGACACATGTCTACAAGCCTCTAAGTAATACATACCCATATGCATATGCAAAAATACTGTACCACGACCAGACTGCAACTCTGAAACAAATAGAGTGCTCCAATATCAGCTGAACCAGCGACCTACTAGTGTGAACCATCACCATTTTTAACTAAGCCTGCGGGCATGAAACAACAGGTCCCCCGACCAACAGTAAATGACTTTGAGGGCCCTAATACATTTGCCTAAATGTTATGCACAATGCAAATGTGATATGTATATATATATATATATATATATATATATATATATGTTAGTGATGCATGCAACCTGTCCCAATGTATGTTAGTGTTGCGGATCGTGCAACCCGTCCCAATATATGTTAGTGTTGCGGAATGTGCAACCCGATCCAATATATATATATATATATATATATATATAACATTTGAAATATTTAACATGTATCTTTGGCTAACACTTTGAATATCAATACCTTTTTCTGTGTGCCTCAATAAGGACTTAGGAACATATTTAGACATGATTTTAGCATAGGAATCAATAACATGAAAATTCCTTAACTACTAAGAGTAGAGCAATTTATAGAACAATACCACAGTTATATTTCGTTACATGGAACATGCCAAAAGAAAAAAATAATTTATCTTAACATACCTCGATTTCACTTAATTATCCGGATCAAGGAAGGTAATGTTGTTGTTAAGACCGTCCAACCACACTAAGAGGAATTCCGAATTCCAATTAAATGTTGGTTACGAAATAACTACTGTATTAATAATGAAATCTACTATTGCATTTGCTGGGAGGGAGTACAACTTGTTCCCTTTTAATAAATGGAGGAATGTTGCTATCTTGTTTTTTACCACGATTCAATCACTGGAAGAGCAACTAGAGGTCCAAGGAAAGGTAAAGAAGCAATGTTAATTCTAAATGAACGAAATGGGGTTGTCTCTTTGGTCTTCAACAAATTCTCAAACCAAGATATATAACCTCCCAAAATGGTCTCATAATGACTTATCATTATGATGTTCTCCACTAACACTAAATTTCACACACACACGACATTAGCTTAGTCATATTAGGCTAGTCACCTACTTAATTCATTAACATGCCACACGTATCATTCCACTTAAGTTTGTTCCCTCCCACTAATCTTATTAATCCATAATTAATCAACTATACATACAATTAATTTCGTGATCCCAACTCACTTAAATCTTAATAACTCATAAGACCTCTATATACTCAATGTCATAATTTTGTAATATGACACTAGTACATAACGTCTTTGGGGATATACATCTATTATTATTAATCCCCATCGTCACACTCATTACATCCAAAATTATTTCGGGGTTTAATCCTTTTATATACTAATCTCTTTATTAGCATACATAAATATAACATAAATTCCCCAATACTTGGGTATATTTACACATGCCTAGCAATTCAAAAATTGACTCGAAAGTACAGGATGTTACATGAGTATCAATATAAACCTTCGATCTGGAATAAATGAGGATATCTAGAATTTATGTTTTCTTCGGCTTCCCAAGTCATATCTTCTACATTATTGTTCCTCCACAACACTTTAACGGAGTCTATCTCTTTAGTCCGCAACTGATGGACTTGATGATCTAGAATAGCAATTGGGATCTCTTCATAAGTTGGATACTCTATAATATGAACATCCTCAACCGGTGATAAATGAGAGAGATCTCCTATACAATTTCGTAACATCGATACATGGAAAATCGGATGGACTGCCTCTAACTTAGGAGGTAAATCAAGCTCATAGGCCACCTGGCCTCAACGTCAAACATCTGAGTAAGACTTTTGCTGTCTTTGGGTAGTCAACAGTCGCTCCTAAATTAACTTTACCTTTATACCACTTGTTGTACCAAGTCGGGGCCTATCTACACTTCTACTTATACAAGGCTTCATATGGAGCCATCTTGATGCTAGAATGATAGATATTATTATAAGTAAACTCAATAAGTGATAAACTTCCTTTAAAGTCCAATACACAAGACCACAACATATTTTTGAGTGTCTGAATAGTGCATTTGTCCTATCTGTTAGTCTATGGATGGAATGTTGTACTGAGGCTCACCTGATTACCTAAACCCTTCGAGAAGGATCTCCAAAATTAGCTGGAAACTGAGCACCTCGATCGGAGATAATAGATACGGGAATTCATGGAGGCAAACTATCTCTTTTAACTATAATCAGGAAAAATCCTCACTATATAGGTGGTCTTAACTGGAATAAAATGAGTTGACTTCGTCAACCTGTCAACGATCACCAATATGGAGTTATACTTTTACTGTGAATGGAGCAAACCTGTAATAAAATCCATGTTAATCATATCCAATTTCCATGTAGGAAGTTCTATATTCTGAACTAGTCTCCTGAGCTTTTGGAGTTCAATTTCAATTTGTTGACAGTTTGGACATTGGGCAACATATGTTGCAACATTCTTCTTCATGTCGTTCCACTAGTAAATCCATTTAATGTCATAATATATCTTCATAGACCCTGAATGCATATAATATCGGGACTAATTAACCTCTACCATAATACACTCTCTTAGTCCTCCAACATCTGGCACACATAAATGACCTTGATATCTAAGAACTCCATCCTTCACAAGCTCTAGTATCTTTTTTTAATTTAATTAGGCTCGGATAGACATTTTATTAATAATGCAAAACCTTAAGAGGTACGACATAAAACAAATTGGCAAAGGCCCAAAAGGAAAGTCCAATCCAAATAAAAACTAAAAAATGCAAAGTAAAAAATGCAAAGGGCAAAATGCAAGATGCATTTGCCCTATATCCAATTTGTTGTCGGTCGGTCTTAGCTCCAAGCTTCAACCATGGCTGCTCCTTTAATATTCAAAAATTCATAGATCTAATGATGATTCTTTATGATTGTGAAGAGTTTGATGATTTTCTATTGTAGTGCTACATACCACGTCCTCAAAAACAGTCTTCAGAGTTCAGATTTCACCTCTGCGGTGGTATGATTTCTCATTTTGTGCCTTCTTGATATTTTGTTGTTGTACTCATTCTCTCATCTTGATTTTGTCAAAATCTGACGCATTGTCCCTTGATTTTGTTGTTGCGAGCTCCACATCCATGAAAAATATATTTCTACCATACCTGCTTCTATATCTTCTTACCCATGTACTTTTTTGCTCCTCTTATATTTTTATTCCTTCAAAATTATCTACATGTGATTCATAGATAACAGATCTAAGATTTATCAATGTTAATAATCCTCCTTAGCTCGATATCTAACCCCATAAATGATTGACAATGTATTGGCCCTGTATCAAGTACTTTGTTAGCCAGTGCATCAACTAGTTTATTCCACTCTCTTAGCATGTGTGAATATGTGCACTATTTTTTACCTTCCAACTATTTAATTTCATCTATGTATCTTATTATGTGCCAAGGTGGTATCCGTTCCTCATTTAGTATCCTTTACATCAATAGTGAATCTGTTTGGATAATGATTTTATGCATCTGTTTATGATCACACCATTTGATTGCTTGCAATATTGCTATTGCTTCAGCTTCTGTGTTTGTGATGTGCCCCAATTCCTCTACTTGAGCATGTATGATGTCACCTTCTTCATCTCTAATACAAAAACCATAAGTTCAACTTCTTGGATTTCCCCTGGATGCTCCATATGTGTTGCACATTATCCAACCCCTAGGTGGTGTATGCCAATTTACCTTAGTAACCTTTACTTGAGGCCTATAACCTTCCAATAATTGAATTAGCTCATCCTATCTATTAGGAATATGTTGGATAGATGGATTTCTAACATTGAGTAGCCTTTGAATAGTTGGAGTACACCTGATATATGCATCTTCCCACTTACTTTTTATCTCCATGATTATAAGCATTCCTTCTTTTCAACAATTCCCACATAACTACAACTGGTATAGCTTGAAAAACTAGTTTGAGCCTGTCATTAACAAGTTGACTCCACCATTTCACTATAATTTGCTATAGTTGTAAGCCTTCAATGTTTATACCTGTAGAATAAGAGAAAAATGACCAAGTCCTGTTAGTAGCAAAAACTTTAGTAAACACATGTTGGGTTGTCTCCTATATAGGATTTGAACAACACCAACATCTAGATGCTAAGTTAATATGTAGCCTCTTCAACACCTCATCAATTGGCACCTTAAATTTCCAAAACCTCCACATAAAGAAAGATATTTTGAAAGTAAGCCCTTTAATCCACATAAACTTTTATAATTCTCACTCTCCTGTCCCCTCACTCTTAGATATTCCCAAGTTGATTTAACAGAAAATTTCCCCCTGTTACTCAAAATCCACCAAGGTTCATCCTCTACTCCATAGTCCATTGGTGGTTTTATTGTATCCACTACGTGTTGTACTATGTCTCCTGATATAACCTACTGTAATATCTCAATATCCCACTCCCCATCCTTGACCATTTCTTGCACATTTTGTATTGTATCATCATAAGTGTCTCCTCCAGAAGCATAATACATAGCTCCTAATCCAGCCCAATTGTCATACCAAAAGAGAGAACTGCCCATATTTGTTTGCCACGAGATATGATGTTCAATGATATCTCTGGCCTGCACATTTTCTTCCAATTTTAAATTCCATATTTCAATTGCACAATTATAGAATTGCTCTTCTTATAGTATTTGTTACTCATAAAAATACTCCATAAAGATGGTGTGGTTGTAAAATTCCACCAGATCTTACAATACAAAGACATGGATACATCATGTAAATATCTAAAACCAAGTCCTCCTTCTTTTTCTGGAACACAAAGATGAATCCAGGATGGCCAGTGTCTACTTCTTCCTCCCACTATATTACTATAAAAAAATTGGACAAACATTTTATGCATTTGCCTTATCACCCCATTAGGAGGGTTTAAAGCAGATAACAAGTGTATTGGCATTTGCTGGAAAACATGATTAATCAAAATTGCCCTGCCCCCAAAGGATAACATCTTCCCTTTCTAACATTGTAATCTATTTTTTAGTAGAATAGGATTGTAAAAATCCTTCCTCCTCCTGTTATTAAAAAATAGAGCATCCCAAGTATGTAAAAGGAAAATCCTTTCTGTTTATATCAATCACTACTTACACAATCACATTTATATCATTAGTAACTGAATGATGTAAATAGACAAAGCTTTTTTCCTTATTTACCTTATTCCCAAAAGTCTTCTCATATCTCCCAAGTACCTCCATGATCAGTTGAAGTGATAGAACATCAACAGATGAAAATATATTCATACCATCAACATAAGCCAGATGATTCACCTTAGGGCTCTATTTAGGCAAACCAAAACCCTTAAATTGTGGAATTTGATGAAGCTGATTCAAATTCTAGTTAGAACTTCTGCAATCAGGATAAATAAGGTAGGTGATAAAAGATCACTAAATTTCACTCCTCTAGATGATTGGAAAAATTCCTATTGCTTGCCATTTATTAGTATATAGTACCAATTGTTGTTGATTATTCTGAAAACCATGTCAACCACCTTATGTGAAAACTCCATTTTCCTTATCACATTTGTTAAGAACATTCATGAAACCCTATCATATACCTTTGCCATATGCACGTTTGCAATTTTAGTTCTCATTCTGATATCAAATACTATTTCCTGAGTAAATAGAATATTTTCACTATACTCCTTCCCTTTACAAATCCTAATTCATTCAAGGAGATCAAATCTGGCAAATTGTCCATCATTCTTTCATAGATGACTCTTGAGAAAATCTTATTCACAAAGTTACTCAAACTAATAGGTCTCATATCAGAAAAGATATTAATAATATCTTTTTTTGGTAATAAAACCAAGTTAGTATGAGTTATGGATCTAAGAAGCTCAACACCACAAAAAATGCAATCACCATATTAGTAATATCCTCTCTAATGATGTTCTAGCACTTTTGAAAGAAAATTCCAGTAAAACCACCTGGTCCTCCAGCACTTTCCCAATTTAGACTAAATACAATCTTCCTCACTTCTTCATCTGTTGGTATGGTTATGATCCTAATTTCTGATCTTCTGAAATCATACATGGCACATGATCCAGAATTTCAAAATTATTAGGGTTAGTTTCCTTTGCAAATTGAGCTCTGAATAAATTTATTTCCTATGTTGCTATTCCTTCCTCCTCTTTAATCCAGTTCCCCATCATCCTGAATTGTTCTTAATTGAACCCTATTTCTCCTTCCCTGCACATATGCATGAAAGAATTTTGTATTTATATCCCCATCCTTAAACCACTGAATTCCTACCTTTTGTTTCCAAAACTTGTCCTCCAAATGCAAATATCTGTTTAAATCAGCTTGGACTCTGTATAATCTCCCTATTATGAGGTGTAGGATTTAATTATCTGTTTAAATCTTCTGATGCTTCAATTTCTTGGAAAATATTCCCAAAGGTGTTCTTACTCCATTGGACCAAAGCAGCCTTCACTTTTTTGAATTTGTGATGAAAAAGAATGAAGGGGTTATCCATAAAATCATCTTGCCAATTTTTCTTCACAACATCCAAAAAAGATTCATGTTTAATCCAGAAATTCAGAAACTTGAAAGGCTTCTTTATTGGATTTGACCTTCCTTGATAAGTAATAAGAAGTGAAGTATGGTTATACCCTATTCTGATGAGATGCTGAACTTTAATATTTGGATACACATCTTGAAGGGTCTGATTCCCTAAACAGCTGTCTATCCTTTTGAAAATACAGTCCTCCCCACTTTTCCCATTCCATCATGTGTCCTTGCTTCATTTGAAAACCAAATCATGAAAACCATAGTTTTGTATACATGATATAAAATCCCAAACCTCATTTACACTAACTAGTAGGCCCCCATACTTCTCTTTATAAGATGTAATAACATTAAAATATCCTCCCACCTTCTATGGTTTTTCTATATTGCTTGTCATACCTTCTAAACTATCCCACAATTCTAATCTCTCAGCTTGTGTACATTTAGCATACAGAACAATCACCATCGATTTTGCTTGCGTTCATTATCTCTTACTTTTGATAGTTAGATGTTGTTTATGATCCATAACTACAACTACCTATAATAATTCATCAATTAATAACCAAATCTTCCCATATGTATTCACCAAAGAAATGTGCATATTCAGTCTCCTTCTATATCCTTATATCTTGTCAGGACCTTAAAAAGGCTCTAATAGACCAATAAAACCAAAATGATATTTGAGATACATTTTGGTTAATCTTTGAAAAGCCCCCATAGGTTTCACATACCTAATGTTCTAAATCATAGCATTCATCATAAAACATTATCTTTATTACAAGAACTTCTAGTTTGATATCATGTCCTAAGTGGGACATTGTCTTCTCTGTGTTTTATTTTTGTCCTTTACTGGCCCTTTGTGAAATTTTGGAGACATATCCCATTGTCTCATTTCCTCCTGAAAATTTTGCTCCAAAGGTTTTCCATTTATATCTCTTCCCATATATGTGTTATTGCTCTCCTGATTCTTCTATTCTTTTAATTGAGTAACTAATTGCATGTTTTTGTTATTGCTGTTCTACTTTTATTTTTGTTGTGAAACCTTAGTGTTGATGTGTTGATTATGTTTTTGTGCAGGTTCTACTACCACTTCCTTCTCTTGCCTTGTATCCCATTTAATAGCAGTATCATGTCCTGGATATTCTTATTCTGTGTGCATGCTACTTTGTTCCTTATTGAAGCTTCTTGGACTACATGTACTTTGCTCATTTTCTTCCCGTTGCTTTATTTTACTTATTTGGGTTTGATTTTCATTCCATTCTTCTTGTATTTGTGTTGTTTTCTCATCTTTTTTTCCTTCTTGTGTATGATGTTCATGGCCCTTATATTTTGCTTCCAATTGACTATTTTTATCTTCTGTATTGTCTCCTGCTACATCCTCCATGCTTGTATTTTGTACTCATGCTTATGAAAAATTATCCCCCTTGTCACTCTTTGTATTTCTCCTTTCTTGTTGTTCCATGTCTTTTTCATTCTTATTTTCATTTTGCTTGTTATGTTGTGGAGTTTTATTGTTATCAAAACTTCTTTCAATCCATTCCTTGGAGCTTACTGCTTTCTTTTCTTTATCTGTAGGTGTCATTCTTCTCTCAGCTGTTGTATCACTTGCCTTCTACTCTTCAGCTTCCTTGTCCAACATCTCAAAGGCATTGTTGATTTCCATTGTCCCCCCTTATTTTGTATTGTTGTCCTTTCCCACTTCTGCTATTATGACTCCATATTTGTCTTTAATATATTTGTTATTTCTTCTCAACATCCATTATTTCTTCTCTTGATAGTTCCAATCCCTTTTATTATTTTCTCTTTTCTGTTAATTTTCTATTTTCTTCTGCCTAATTCTTCGTCATCTCCTCTCTGAATTTCTTCTGCAGGTCGAGATTCAAAGTCCTACACTCAGTTTCACCATAGCCTTGAAGCTTGTAATGTTTGCAATATTTGGGAAGGTAATAATAATTAATTTTGATCCACTTTGATTTACTTTTCCCAGTTTCCTCATCTACTTTTGCATTATTGATTCAGTTTGGATGATCTACTAGTAAATCAATTTGTACCTTCACTTTTGCACAAAAAGGTCTGGTTCTATTTGTTGTTTCTAAATCTAATCTCAATGATTTTCCTACTATAGATGCCATTGAAATTAGGAGGATGTTCTAGAAAGCTAATTCATGCCACTACTAAGAGTGACAATCGAATTAAGATGTACCTTTCCTCAATTAGTCCTATTGTAGCTTTGACTTTGATTCCACATTGAGTAGGAACTATGTTTTGTAATTCCTTAATGTCCTCTTCGTCCACAAACATAACTGTTTTTGGTGGAATAGTAATATGTGGGGTACTTTGAACTACATATTTGGTTAATAGATTGGCATATTTAGGTTGATTAGATAATTCGGTAGGCAAAATAGTAGGATCGGTTTGGGGTTGAGTAGTACTTGTATTTGTACTACTAACATTTTTTGTTGATGGTTTGAGGGGTGGAAAATTGGTATCGTATACTGGAGGTTGGTTAGAGGTTGACCAGTCTCCGATAAAGGCTGTCCACCGGTCGAAGTGGCCAGCAATGAGCTAGGTTTTGGTAGGTTTTAGTGGTGGCTAAGGTTTATTTTAGAGAGAATTTCTTTTTTGTCATTTGGAATGTCAAACATGAGCTGGTTCCCAAACTCTAGTATCAACTTCTTCTGCTGTGGTTTTCCTTCTATCGTCTTTAATAATTCAGGATCTTCAAACTATCATTCTTTCACTTCAGCTATTAATGACGACTCTGGATAACAATAGTTACATTACGTCAATCGAGCAATCGAACACTTAGCTATCGAATTAACATAAGTCTTCAGTAATCAACATCTTCTCAACTGCTACATGACTCGAACTTCCCATAGACTTAAAGCTCAAAGCGTCCACTGCCACATTAGCTTCATCGAGCTGATATAGAATGTAAACCTCATAATCTTTAAATGATTCGAGTCGTCTTCTCTACATGAGGTTCAACTCTTTCTGTCGGAAAATATACTAGAGGCTCTTGTGATCCGTAAAGATATAAACATGAACTCCATATAGATAATGATGCAATATCTTTAAGGCAAACACCACCAGTACTAACTCAAGATCATGAGTTGGGTAGTTTTGTTCGGGCTTCCTCAATTTCCTCGAAACATATGCGATAACATTGGCATGCTGCATCAGATTGTAGCCTAAGCCAACCATCGAAGCGTCATAATAGACAACAAACTCCTAAAATCCTTCTGAGAGTGTCAAAACACTTGCTGGCATAAGTTGTCATGCCCCAATCCTGGGGAGGCATGGCTAGCACTCGATGCTTTACTTGACCCCGAGCGTACCTACCTGTAACTGACATACTCTGAACTTAAGGAAGTAAACTAGGCCAAAAAGGCTAATCTGATTAATATGTAAATGATAGCAAGCTCAATTAATGTGGGATCATACCAAAATATGTATATATCTATACGGGCTAACAAGTCCGCCATGAATATCTTAAAACAATAAAACCCAACTAAATATATACAAGGGTCGACAATGCCACCATGCTGACATACTAAATATATAGGATGTGTCTACAAGCATCTATAGATGATATAATTGAATTGTGGTCCGGCCACATACAGGGATCGGTGTATCTCTAACCAGTCAAAAGGGCAGGATAGCTCTGTATATCTCTGTATAACACTTTACATGATAACAATACTGTATATTTAAACTCTCTACTCTTTCCATTAACGTGTTTAAGTAAGAACTGAACATAGATTCCCGATAGGGGATAACTAAGATAAGAGGACAAACATGAAAGTCTGTACATGAGAGTTCTATGATATATTCTTTACTTATGCGCTCGTTCTACTCTTTATCGATATAGGTTCTTTCCAATGAAGAAAGGAGATAACACACACAACATACAAAGTCTAGCTAATAATTAACAAGCTAAAGAATAGTGGCCTATCATTATGAGATCATTGGCCTCTTATTATCTTCTTTACATCACTTCTAATTTTTCTAAATTAAGCTTTCATTAGACCTTTCTATGATAGGCTAGCTATTAGGGACAATCATCGTAAGTCCCAACTAATTCTCGTAATCTTAATCATTCTACACTCTGTACATTATTTCTGGTTAGATACATTATTCACAGGGACATCATGAATCCACGTCTAGCATTCATAGGCATATCCACTTATGTTCTATGCATTACTTCTTAAACTCTTTCATTACTTACATAAAGAGGTGGCCTATAATCCTACCTTTCAATATCTTAAGGAGTAGACATTCTTACAGGATGCTCTAACCATTCTTAGGATCAATGAACTACTTATATAACTATAGCACTCTTGGATCTTATACTTTATAAGACTTGTTCTTTTACTCTCGTATGATATTTGGTCGATTCTATGAATATGCAATTCTGACTCTTTCTATTTTAGGAGGAACAAGATATGCGACAAGATCAACCGTCATAAAACATGTCAATACAAGACAAGAGGATGTTCTACAACATGAAAGAACTCCCAACAAGGTACAAACAATAGCAAGAATGTGATGTTTCTTTTGGAAACCATTATTCGTATGAAATCATGTAAAACAATACAAAGAATAGCCATTACATACCTCAATTGTCGATCTCCCGAAATGAATATAACAAACCATCCATCCCTTATATGTTAATCTACAATAGATATGACAATAATACACATATCAACTAACAAGAAGTGCTACAACAATGCTGCGATCTACAAGCTCGCTAAACAACAAAAAATGGCATTTTGCCACACCATTCTCCCTCCCGAACATAACAATAGCAAGAACTCGCTAAAACATCCCAACAAGATCTTATACAGATCTTACCCAGCTCAATAACTCAGACTCAAGGTTTTTCATCACCGTTCCATGAGTCCAATACGATAAACATGCTACTATCGCTACTACTACACTTCATATAACATTGAGTAGGGAACCTGCACCTGAGTAAGGATCAAAAATTAGATTCTGCTATTTATTTAGTTATTAAGGTTGCTTAGCATGATTCTGTAACTTGATATTGGTTTGGTATCCTATTTGTTTAATTCATTCATGTGTTGATTAGTTTAATTTAGGGCTATAGTTATTAAATTGTTTTATGATGAACTTTAAGGTTGATCAATTTACAACACTAATTAAGTATAATTTTGGTTAAGTTTTTTATTGAGCCATGTGTATTTTAGTGTTGGATCAAGTGATAACCTATGTTTAAGACATGTTTCAACACTGCACATGACCTGACTTATTTTATTGTTCCTTTGGCTGACTTGACCTTCAAACAACTTAGTGTTTAGGTATCCCACTTAGTGTAGTTAGTGTAAAGTGGTTGTAACTTGTCTTGAATATCGAATCATAGTGGTCAAGATGAATCAATAGCATCCTAGTAAATATAATAGGTTGTCTATGCCAACATTAGTTTTAGAATAAGGTTGACACCAATCATGACCTATAGAATCTATCTTGAATTAATATGAATACAATTTCAAATGAATGATTGAAGTTTATCTACTAAATTAAGATGGATGATTGAGTGAACATGGTGAAAATAGAATGGGTTCTCTTTTAGGATAAAGGTTGGAAATAGTAACAAGATTTTTTGTGTTGTGTGTTCAAATTCCATGTGTAATCCATAAAATTATGGATGGTTTGAATTCTAAAGTTAAAGTTCTTGATCTATATCCCATATTCACTTTTTTGTGTTTGAGTTATCACTTTAGTAAATGAACAAGATAATTTGAATAGAGAATAAATATGTATAAATATAATCTTGATGCATGTTGTTAATGACCTATCAATCATAAGTTTGATTCTTGAAACTTGAGTACTATGGACCTGTGCAATCTGAGCTGAGTTATGAGACCTCTTTGTATCAAAAAGCATGACCCCATCTTCTTTTTCTCCTCTTTAATTTGTCAAACTTTAGTTTGTTTACCTGAGTAATGGTGTCTAGTTTATTTATTTTCTTGTACGTACTTAGTAGAGCTAAACATATGGTTTTAACATCATACATGGGACTGTGAGGCTAATGTAAACCTGGAGATTTGCCTTAACCTAGCCATAGGATATAAAAAATGAAAACCCCGATTCATTTATACTTCTCTTGACTGTTGTTTGATAGACACAAATGCATATAGGATCTTAAACCAGAAAATATTGTTCATTGTTCTTGACTAATTGTTGTGTTAAGTTGAAATGAGGTGTCACACAATTTGAGCAAAGATATTGAGTGATGTTCTTGAACTATGATGTAACAACCCATTAGGTTGTTTTGGATATTTTGCTTGCTTCTCCTACATGACATTTTCCCTAGACTTGTTTTGGTGTATTTAACTTGTGGGGATGGGTAACATAATTCCCTAGGCAATAAGGTTAAAATAACGAATGAAAATCTATGTTTTGAAATTTGGAAGTTCTAATGGGAAGCTTGACTAAGAGTTGACTTTTGGGTAGATGCACTTGGAATTAAATTTTGATAGTTATGTTAGATTCGGAGCGTGATTTTTGACTTAGATGGATGGTTGGGACGAGTCCCAAATGATTTGGATGTGATTCAGATAATGAAGTGAATTCTAGGAAACTATTAAGTTAAAGAAAAGATGTTGGTTGACTAAAGTCAACATATAGGGTACATGAGTTTTTGTTGAAATTTCATCAATTTTAATAGGTCCGAAATGTTATTTATGACTTAGTGGAGTCATTAGTTTGATTTTCAAGGGACTAGGGAGTATTTAGAACTCTTGGTTGGAATTGTAGTCTTTTGAGTAAATTGGAGTTGACCATGATAAACAGTGGGTCAAGATGACTTCGTATGGTTATATTGAGTGCGAGCAAGTTCGTTGCACATTTTAGGAGTAGTTTACATATTTGGTTTGTTACTGAAAGTCTCGGATGAGTTTCGGGAGTTGGATCAAAGTTTAGAGCATGTTTTAAGTTTTTGGCTTCCGGTGCGTCGCACCTGCGTACAGAGGCTTGCACCTGCAAAGAAGCACTTGTGCAAGGTAGGACGCAAGTGCGAAGTTGGAGCATGTGGACGAGGGTCGCACCTATAATGGGTGCCTTGCACCTGTGATTGCGCACGTGCATAATAAGCCTCAAACCTGCAATATTGGGCCTGATTAAGTGACCTCGCACCTGCGATGTTTTGGGCCGTAGACGCGGGAATGTTGGTGTGAGAAAAGTGTTGCATATGCGAGGATCGCTGGGCAAATTTGGGATTTAATTCCAATTTTAACTTACATATTTCATTCTCATATTTAGAGCTTGAGGTCTCGATTTGGAGATCCTTTTGAGAAGATTTTCAAGATTCTTCAAGTGGGTAAGTTTTTAATCATTGTCTTATGATTGTATAATTGATTATTAAGGATTTCTATCCTAGAAATCATGATTTAGGATGAGGAGATTCCGAAGGAGGAGCTAGTGCTGCTAGATGACATTGGACCCGCCTAGGCACCCAAGGGATTCATTGATACTACTCTTCTTCAGGACACCTTGGCGAGTATTATGAGCGTCTTTGAGGGTTGGACCCAGGCAAGTGCAGTGCCGGTTAATCCAGAGGGTTCACATGCTAGAGTTGGAGATCATACTCCTAATCAGATAATTGTTGCGGGTTATAAGACTCTAGGGCACAACTAGTTATTGTTGTCGATCCTTAATTTCAATGTTTTCCATCTTAGGGTGTTGCAATTTGACCATTTTTTTAGCCCACTATGATCGTAGAGGAGCAGAAGAAGTGGGATAAGTTTAAGAACATGAAGCCACCACGTATGATAGACATCTTGATGATGATGCTTATGAGTTTCTAGTGAGTTGTCATGAGAGGTTTCATAATTTGAGGTTGGTTGAGTCCAACAGTGTCGATTTCATAGTGTTTCAGATGATAGGCCCAGCCAAGTAGTAATGCAGGGTGTTTGTTGAGACTGGGCTAGCTGGGTCGCCTCCGCTTACTTGGGCTGAGTTTACTAAAGTATTTCTGGAGAAGTGAGTTCCCCATAGTTTCAGGTAGGAAAGGCTTGGGAAGTTTGACATATTAGAGAAGGTTGGGATGTTTGTGACAGAGTACGAGATGAGGTTTCACTCATTGTCTTTCCATGCTTTGACAATTTTGCTAGATGAGGCGGAGGGGATCAAGAAGTTTATTAGGGGGTCTGTATTATCCCCTTCGAGTTGCAGTGACGTTAGTAGAAGCTTCGGGAGGTACTTTTCAAGCAATGGTGGATGTCGTTAGGAGTATTGGGTCTATTAAGCATCTATAGTTTAGGGATAGATCGAGCAAAAAGCCTTGCAGCTCGAGCAGTTATGGAGGTATCTCATCGGGAAGTAGAGGTTATCATGGTAGTGGACATCGACCCCAGTTTAGAAACCAATGTAGACTTTGAATGATGGTTTTTCAGGTTGTGGTGGTTATAGTTTGGGACAGGGTTCCCAGAGATTTTATTCCTGACCTGTAAGTTACAATGATGACTCCAGCCATGTTAGCTCTTCTCAGCATCCTATGTCCCATTGTGGATGTTATGAGTGTGGTGATATGAGACACTTCATGAGGGACTATCCTAGACTTAGACAGAGTGGTTAGCACACCAGTTCCAATGATTTTGCATCTAGGGCAGTAGCACAGTTGGCTAGAGGCAGTGCACAGAGTGGTAGAGGTGGTTCTTACTCAGGTAGAGTTGGTTCTCAAGCAGGACGTGGTGTTGCTCTCTTAGGTTTTCATGTCGAGGGTGGCCGTGGTTAATGCTAAGCATTTCCAGATAGAACAGAGGTAGAGATTTCTCATGTAGTCAGTATAAGTACTATTTTAGTCTGTCATCGGCTAGCTAAAGCATTATTTTATCCAAGCTCTACATACACTTACGTGTCAACTTATTTTGCTTTGTGTCTGGGTATGATGTGTGAGTCGCTTGACTTCCCTTTGAGTGTTTCTACTCCTATTAGGGATTCCGTAGTAGTGGATTGAGTATACCGATAATGTGTTGTGACTTTAATGAGGTATGACACTTGGGCTAATTTGAAAATTATAGCTATGGTAGAAGGTGGTGTTATATCTTAAGGCTAGGAGGATGGTTGATAAATGGTGTTTGGCTTATTTGGCATATGATCGGGATACTATTGTAGATACTCCTTCTCTTGAGTCAGTGCCTATAGTGAAGGAGATTTTTGAGGTGTTTTCGATAGTATTACCATGTGTTCCACCAGATCGTGATATTTAAATATGTATTGATTTAGAGCCGAGCACCAAGCCCATTTCTATTATGCCATATCAGATGGCGCCAGTAGATTTGAAGGAATTAAAGGAGCAGTTGCATGATATGTTGAGTAAGGGGTTCATTAGACCTAGTGTTTCGCCTTGGGGTGCTCTGGTGTTGTTTGTAAAGAATAAAATTGGTCTATGCGGATGTGTATTGACTACCGACAGTTGAACAAGGTCACAATTAAGAACAACTATCCCATTCCTGGCATATATAACCTATTTGATCATCTTTAGCATGATCAATCTTCCCTAAGATCGATTTGATGTATGATTATCACCAGTTGAAGATTAGGGCGGAGGATATCCCTAAGGTAGCTTTCAGGACCTGTTATGGTCATTATAAGTTCTTGATTATATCCTTCGGGTTGATTAATGCCACAAAAACTTCCATAGACTTGATTAATGGTGTTTTCAAAACACACTTGGATTCCTTTATGATTGTTTTCATCAATGATATTCAGATATATTCTAGTAGTCGAGGAGGGCACGAGCAGCATTTGAGGATCATGCTCGGTATTCAGAAAGAGAATCAGCTTTATGCCAAGTTTTTGAAGTGTGAGTTTTGGTAGGGTTCAATGGCATTTTTGAGCCATGTGGTAATCAATTATTGTACTGTTTCCTAAGAAAATTGAGGCAGTTTGTGATGGGGTAGCTTAGCATTGTTGCAGATAGGGGAGAAATCTTTGGCCATGGAGGTTCAGTCTTTGACAATAGTATGGTGAGACTTTATATTTTAGAGCCTTGCAAGGTTAGCTTGTGTGGAGGCACAATATTTGCTATTGGAGCAGATTAGGCCTCATCAGTTTGATGATGCCAAGTTGTGGGAGATTCGGTATAAAATGTTGAAAGGAAAGACAAGAGAAGCAAATCTTGATGATGAGGGAGTGTTGAGGATCAAGAGTCGCATACATGTTCTCCGTGTGGGAGATTTGACTAGATTGATCATGGATGAGGCCCATTGTTCGAGATAATCTATTCATCTGGGGGACACAAAAATGTACTTAGATTTGAAAGATCATTATTAGTGGTATAGTATAAAGAGGGACATTGCAGGATTTATATCTCAGTGTTTGAATTGTCATACCAAAAGCCTGGTGGGCTTACTCAAAGAATGCCTATACCTAAATGGAAATAAGAGTGGACCAATATCGACTTTGTGGTAGGGTTACCACTGACTATGGAGAAATTTGATGCCATCTGGGTGATTGTGGATCGGTTGATGAAGTTGGCTCACTTTGTACCAGTTTAGATTACTAACAATTCAGAGAAGTTGGCTAGGATCTACATCCGAGAGATTGTTCGATTGCATAGAGTGCCTATTTGTGTCATTTCAGATTGAGAACGTAGTTTATATCCCACTTTTGGAGATCTATGCAGAAAGAGTTGGGTACTCGGGTGGAGCTTAGTACATATAATATTTCACCTACAGACTGATGGTCAGTCCGAGCAGACTATTCAGGTTCTTGAGGATATGTTACGGGTCTACGTGATTGGTTTTAGTAGTTATTGGGATAAGTTCTTGCCTTTGTTATAGTTTGCTTACCACAACAGTTATCATTTGAGCATTGAGATGGCGCAAATTGAGGGATTTGAGGTTAAGCCTTAGGGTACAAACTTTTTGCAGGATTCTTTTGACAAGGAAAAGTTGATTTGGGAGAGACTCCTCATGATCCAGAGTAGGAAAAATAGTTATGCGGATCAGAAGGTATTTCTGTTCCTTAGACATGTGATTTCACTAGGTTGATCATGAAAAAGTCTAAAGTTTTAAGTGTTATATTTATCTGGGGGCTACTAAGATGTATCCTGAGTTGAAGAAGTATTATTGGCACTACTTCGGGTTTTCCTCGATGATGGCACTACCGCACTCTTGGTACTCTTCAAGGGTCATAGCCCTCGTATTCGAGCATTCTCTTGCAAAATGTTTGAGGCCTTGACACTTAAAACAACCTTTACCGCCTCCTCCAACTTCATTGGCCAGTTCTACCATATTTTTCTTGCCCTTACCCATCTCATCTTAATTGTATAAAGGGTTGGGGTACGAAGTACTACCTCTTCCTTTGGTACTCACGGGTTTAGCATATGGTTTAGAGGCACCCCTCTTTTGTTATTGCTCAAACATTAGTGCCAAATGGCACACATCTTCAAATGTATGGTACGTGGACACCTTAACCTTCTCTTGTATTGTCGGACTCAATCCATTTATGAATCGTGCAATCCGTTGTGTCTCCTTCTCATCCAAGTCACACAATATCGTGACCTTTTCAAACTCCCGAACGTATTCTTCGACCTTAAGGACACCTTGCCGAAGCTTGGCGAGTTTAAGGTAGAGTTCTTGTTCATGCTCTCGCGATAAGAAATTTCTTTTCAAGTGTTTCTTAAGCTTTGACCAAGAGTCGATTTTTGTTTTGCCCTGCCTACATCGGCTTGCTCTTAAATTTTTGTACATATAGAAGAAAAAGACTTTAACTTCAATATGGAAACTTTGAAGCATTTCTGATCGTCATACTTCTTAAACTCGAACAATCTCTCAATGGGTCTTAGCCATTCGAGAAATTCTTCTGGATTTAAATTTCCATCGAACGTAGGGAGATCAAGCCACAAGTGTTTCTTAAGTTTTATGTTCAATAACTCTGCCTAATACATTATCCTAAGGGCTCCTTTTATAGCAGAAGAAGGAACCTTATAGAAAGAATTACAATGGACACAAACTATAATACTTAGTCGACTAGGTGGGAACGGGGGAAGGAGGGTAGGGGAAAGGTCCTCGGGCGAGGGGAGTATTACGCCCATATGCAATGTGTTTTAGAACCTTCTTTGATAGCTCACATACATGGTTAGTTAGCACTTGAATGAGCTTCTTGAAGTGTGTTAAGGTACATGGCTATTGGCCGATTGTGCAGATGGCAAGTTGAGAAACTCTTCGACTTCATCAATCCGCGTCTTGATGTTCTCAATGGATGAAACCCATACACGGTTTATCCACTTGGAAGACCTCAACTTCTAGATGGCACATTCACTCCTTTGACTCTATGTACACGCTTGACTATGTCACTATGTGATGAGGCGTCTCTTGGCTTAGATCTTCCCCTCATTGAATGTGTCCTAGTGAGTAGCTAAGGATTATTACATCCCTTTAATATGTCCTAAGTAATTAATACTTAACTAAGAAATTAATGACAAGAATTTAAAGAAAAGGCCTTCAGCCAAGACCAACACAAAAGGCCGAATAAAATACAACTCTTTGAGACAATCACATATTGTCTCCTAAGCCATTCCATACTTCATACACTTTCAAGCTTCAAGCTATGCGTTTATGGTTCACCATTGGCATTCTAGGAGATTTGCTTCGTATCTTGTATTGAGGAATTATGTGCGGGGTTTGATTTACATCAGAGGTGTTGAGATAGTATGGGAACGGACCTTTGTTGAAAATTACCAAAAATGAACCTTACTGTGACACCCCAACCTTGGGGAGTGTTGCTGGTACCCGACGCCCTAAGGCCTGAGCATACCAATCCCGATACCTATAACATACTCCAAAATATAAGGGTTGATAAGGCCTCTGATGAGTAATTCCCTAAGCAAAGACATAATCACCTCTACGCAGAAAAGGACCAACATATACATATCTATACAACAAGGTCGACATGGCTGATATAAACATAACGAGTCTATTGATAAGGCCGACAAGGTCACACAAGACCATTATACACAAAATGACTATCTACAATCCTCTAGAGAGTATATCAACAATATCCTTTTAGGAAAGGCCCTTGCCATACCCAACTGTGTACATATATATAACCACCATACCTATCAGCTCACAAGACTACTCCGGAAGAAAGGAGTATGACAACCTTCAGTTGAATTGAGTCACCTACTGCGAGGAATCATCTGAATCTCTATATGTATCTGCGGGCATGAAATATAGTTTCCCTAGAATGGGGCATCAGTACGAAATATGTACTAAATATGTAAGGAAGATAATATATGTAAATTCAATGTGAAATAGGAATAAGGAGTATAGAAGTCAACATGAAACTCATAAGAACCCTCTGGGGCATACACTATCACAATCATGGATATATATGCATGTTTGTAAAAATCAAGCCACTCATTGGAACCATTTATATATAATATTGTCCCAAGCCACTATGTGGGGAAAATATTGTAATATCATATCATACCTCGCCTCGTAGAGGACTCAGTCGTACCCAACCCTAATAAGACTCAGTAATATCAAAACCTGCTGCAGTGATTTGCATATATAAGTGCCATACCTGGACAAATATAGCGCAGCTCAGTAATAAAATAGATACATATATATAAGTACAATGCAAGGAATGACTTTGAAGGGCCTCATGGATTTGATCGGTGTGACTCAAGGACGTTATCCTCTGATTACCGTTATGTAATGATATTTGTATCTATTGTTCCAAGAGTCAACAAGGATCATAAGAAGATATAATATTCAAAGAAAAACAATGTGGGAAGTGTCCTCCACAAAAAGAAAACAAGAAAAGCCATGAAACATATATTGATGTGAGACAATAAGGTTCACATGCTATAATCTCAAGAATAGAATTCCTTTTTGAAGTGAAGTAATGAACCTTACATACCTTATTGATGATCAATACCACTCCGATGACTCCATTCTTGTTCTACAATTGACAACCTAAGTAATAAGTAAAATCAGTATCAAAATCCATTCAAGAGTTTCAAGAACTTATCGTTGTGACATTTTGTCAAACACTTAGCGTGCATACTTTACTCCATCGTATTACTATGGAAACTTAAGCTATATTTACCTCTTTTACAAAAATAACCATACAATCAAGCTTACCAGAACCATACTTCATGAAATTTAGCCATATTTATCTTAAAAACCTCATCAAACTATCCAACAACCAACACACTAACTATTGTGACCAATTATTAAATTTACCTTATATTTCAATGGATTACCTTTGCCAAGAGATCACTTTAAGCTATAAGAATTTAAGGACAAGAGAGGTAGCAAGAACATTACCTCAAACCAGCCAAGAGTTTCCTACAACAAGCTTCAATTCAATCTTCAAGAAGTCCACAACCTTGCTAAGTCAACTAGAGATGATTTCAAAGTGGTGTTTCTCCTTGGAGGGAGAATTCACCTTAAATTCATATATGGATGATATTCAATGGTGGGGAGGGTTTTTGGGAATGTTTGAGAGTGTTTTGGAGCTCAAAGGGTTGAAGTTGTGAAATAAAAATGAGTTGGCCAACTTTTGGACATAAATAGACAACCAAACCGCCTCACATATGCGGCTCCATATGTGGCACATATGCCCATATGAAGCCGCATATGCCTCGGGCATATTGTGGCAGTGAGGTGGATGAAAATTGGCTTTGGTCCGTGGCCTCATCCGTGGGGCAAAACTCTTAGCGTATCGTCCTATCTTCGTCAAATTTATTGAGATGTGATTCCTTTGATCCCAATGACTTATAAACATAAATAAATGTTCTTAATATCCATTTATGACATAAATAACCCTCAGAATGGGGCTCAGGTCATCATAACTTAAATTGATTAATCGAGTTTCAAACAGGCGCGAAGCAACGAGTCTGCCTCAGAATCCTCAGGATGTACTTCCAATCTTGGCCCAAGGCCTTCCTTACCCTTGTTATGAACATTATACTATTTAGATCTTACATCTACTTAACGAATTGAACTCAACCTAAGGATTTCAAACATGAAGATCTTAACTGCTCTTTAAAGTCTTATTACTTCATCGGGTTACAACTCGACCATTCCTTAATCTTCCCAATAGAAACCTCTTCTTTATCTTAGATTCTGTAACTTAAGGTATATTTGATATATGAATTTAAGGGGTGTAATACTTTCAACCACTTTAAAATATTCCAAGGTCGGCCACAACCTAAGTGGGCCCCAAAAGGGGCTGCATGTGTAATTTTGCCAAAATACTAATATCTCTCAACTCCGATATCGTATAAACAAATGGTTTAATGCATTAGAAAATAGACTCATAGACCTTTGATATAATGGGTGTATCACCTCCTAAACCCAAGTATTTTGGGAGAAAAGATCAGTGAGATCTGACCCAAATTTCAATAAATTTATAAACGTAATTTGCGATGACATTCACCAACTTTTGTTTTGAACATGCTTGACTTCAAAGCTTAACATACAACTATTTTACAATTCAAATACATAATACAAAGAATTTCCTATCTTATTAAAAACTCCTCGTCTTACTCCAAAAGTACAGGCTATAACAATCCGCTTTCATTCGGCGAACTTCATCAAAAAGTGTTTTCTTTGATTCGTTTAACCCCGAACTCCTATGAAGCTTACTTAACACTTTTTAAAACACAGTTTTATCCGAATATGTGATCTTAGCCTCACCGAGCATTCATTGTTTTTCTCACAATTTATAATAGCGCAGAAAAAACAAATGGGTGTAACATATTTCACCCCTTAAGAATAGTTGTCCTTAAAAGTTGAGAGTAAATTCTAACTTTGGGATTCTCTAGAAATTTCGGCAGACTTTCCTCTATAAATAGGACTATCAAAAACCTTCCACGCGGCCAGAAAATATAACAAATTCCTCACAGGGCCATACAACATAATGTATCTCATCACATTGGTCTCACACGACCATCTATAATCAAAAGAGATATATAGTAAGTCATGGCTCACCTCAAATGTCTACACTTGTAGTATGGGCTGCATCAATCACATTCTTGCTACCATCGTTACCTAAACAAGGTATATAAGGTAAGTTCATCACTAGAGTAAGTGATGAAAAGAAGGACGTGAACTTAAGTGTCCAACTTGAGCCATGAGCTGATTTACTAGGGGTGCCAAAGATTGTCGTCTGTCATATGGTGATATGCTTAATATGGAATGGAGTGCAGAGTGGAGTTGAAGAAAAGACATGAAGACCTAAGAAGTGCCATATATTTTCGAATTTCATATAGGTCTTGGCCAAGACCAACTTTTAGTTTATTTTAAATTCCTAGCATAAATTCCTTATAGCTTCATTAATAGGATGTGTAATAGGATGAGATGACTAAGCCGACAATGTAATAAGATAGGATGACTAGGCCGAGAACCATCTAGAAGGAGAAGCTTCCAAGGAGGTAATTCATGAACTAGCTAGTTCATGCACTTATATACATGAATGACACAAAATTGTGGCCTAGAGAACATGAAGAGTTGGCCGAGCATTTCCCCTTTTCCATTCGGTTGAGCTACATGCTAGAAGGAGAAGCTTCCAACATTTCCCAAGGAGGTAATTCATGAACTAACTAGTTCATGCACTTATCTTCATGGATGATACAAAAGGGTTGCCTAGAGAATATGAAGAGTTGGTCGAGCATCTCCCCTTTTCCCATTCGGCCGATACATGTTTGTCTCATTCTTGTTTTCTCTTCTAGAAGGTCTAGCACTAGTATAAATAGGGTATGTAGTTGATGTAAAGAGAGGTTGAAGTTATATGAAGTATATTTGAGTTTTCTCAAATTTTGCAAAGTATTTCAACTTTTGTGTTGTTATCCTTAGTTGGTCCTTTTGTTGGCCAAACCTCCGTCCTTTTGTGGTCTGAACCCCCGGCCTTTTATGGGCCACCCCTTGGTCCTTTTATAGTACAAACCCTCAGTGTAAGTCTAGTGAGGACTTTTGTGATCTAACTATACCCAAGTCAAGGTTCTATCCGATTACTTGTTACAAATACATTGAAGGTCATCTCGGCTTTCATCACCTTATCCGCACACGAATTTTTCCATCAATTTCATGATACATCCTTGTCCATACTACCTGATCCCTTTCACCTCAATACACCATAACACCCCCCACTCAACCTACACCCAAAAGATAGTCAACTGATTCCTCTCACAAACCCCCGAAACCCCAACTAATTCCCACCATCCCTATCGATTCATAAACCACCAACCTTAATGTCTCGATCCGTTTCTGCCACTTTACCACCATCCAACCACCAAATACCCACCACGAACATAACCCACAACGTGTCTAGATCAACCCCTCCAAATGCCTTACCCCGATTTCATCCGAAGGTACCCGCACACCTCCTACCAAATACACACTGCCCGGAAACCCGCCAACCTCCATTTGACCCCTATTTTTGTGTCCATCCGGATCATATCCAACTCCAACCCACCTAACCATATAATCCCCTCATTATATACATTAGGTTGGTATCAGAGAAAGGCCTTCTCATCCCATGCTTGACGCTATGGCTAATATAAAGGAAGAACTACTTAGGATCATAAGTGACCTATTTGCGGAACAAGCGTAAATCTTGAGAAAAGAATTTGCGGGGTGTGCCGCGAGCAATACTGCTGAGTCTGGGGTTGTACAAAATAGCCCAAGGCATGAAAGTAAAGAATATCAAGAGTGTAGGAATTCATTTGTTGTTGAGGAACCTGAAGTCAATGAGGCCCTAGAGGAAGATGTTGATCTTGTGAAGGAGGGTAGAAGTTTAGTACTCCGACATGTGTTTATTGTTCAACTTAAAGAACATGAGGAGACACAAAGAGAGTAACTATTTTACACTCGATGTAAGGTAAAAGACAAGGTATGTAATATGATTATTGATGGAGGAAGTTGTGCCAACATACCCTCCGTAGAAATGGTGGACAAATTGAAATTACCTACCCGCTACCATCCTAAACCATATTCTACCCAATGGGTGAACGAAGATGAAGAGCTAAAGGTAATGAAACAAGCACTTGTTAGTTTTCGAGTTGGTAAGTATGAAGATGAGATATGGTGTGACATCCTACCTATGGATGCTTATCGTATTTTATTTGGTCGGCCATGTCAATTCGATTGGAATGTGCAACATTATGGAGAAAATAATATCTATACTTTTCAAAAGGATGATAAGAATATCTAGTTGATACCAATGTCACCTAGTGAGGTGAAGAAAATGAAGACCCAAAATGTCAAGAAACGCAAGGAAAGGTTCAAGGCCCTCGTGCTTAATACATCGAAGATAGATGAAGAATTGAAGAAGGGGAGTTCTATAGGTGCATTGGTGCGCGAGGAGAAGAAGAGTCTTGTGGGAGATATAGTTGAAGATACCAACTCGAAGGAACTCTTTAAGAAATCTGAAGATGTGATTCCAGACTATTTTGCACCCAGATTAACACCAATTAGAACCTATAGATACTATCCGGAAGAGGCTAAGGAGTTACAAGAACAAATACAATAATTACTACACAAAGGCCTTGTCCGAGAGAACCTTAGTCCATGCGTGGTACCAGCCTTGTTGGTACCAATGAAGGACGTAACTTGGCGCATGAGTATTGAGAGTCGAGCGGTAAAGAACATCATCGTGAAGTACAGGGTTCCTATGCCAAGATTGGATTATCTTTGGGATGAATTGAGTGGGGCCATGTTGTTTTCCAAGATAGATTTGAGGAGTGGTTACCATAAAAGGAGGATACAAGAGGAAGGTGAATGGAAGATGGCTTCCAAAACCAAGTATGACTTGTTCGACTTGCTTGTGATGCCATTTGGATTATGTAACGCTCCAAGCTCTTTCATGAGGTTCATGTACGAGGTACTACAACCATTCATGGGTTACATAGTATCATCCGATGGCATTCGTGTGAATCCATCTAAGGTGGAAACTATACGGAGTTGGCCCAAGCCTACGAATGTAAGTGAGGTAAAAAGTTTCCATGATTTAGCTTCTTTTTGTCATTGTTTCATTCGAGACTTTTGTACCCTTGCTGCCCCTATTCCGAACCTTGAAAAACTACTTGAAGTTGAATGTGATGCTAGTAGAATTGGTACCATCTTGATTCAAGACAAAAGATCAATTGCCTTCTCTAGTGGAAAATTGGGTGGTGCATGACTTAATTATTCTACTTACGACAAGGAATTTTATATGGTTTGATCCTTGGTCCAATGGGAACATTATTTGAGGCCTAAACCATTTGTCTTATATTCGGATCATGAATCCTTAAAGTACTTACATGGGTAAAAAAAGTTGAATCCAAGGCATGCTAAGTGGGTGGAGTACTTGCAAACTTTCACATTCTCTACAAGGTAAAAAGATGGCAAGTCCAACATAGTGGCAGATGCACTTTCCCGGAGGCACGTAATGTTGACCATGTTTGAACAAAAACTTATGGGATTTGAAGTGCTAAAGGAATTCTATGAACGAGGTCCCGAGTTCACAAACGTAATGATAGAATGTAATAATGGAGTTCATGGTTCTTATTCCATAGTACAAGGTTTCCTTTTCAAAGGAAACAAATTGTGTATGCCCAAATGTTCCATGAGAGGATTACTTGTACATGAAGTACATTCGGGTGGACTAGCCGGACATTTTTGGGTAGTGAAGACATTGGAGATTCTACAAGAACATTTTTACTGGCCACGGATGGATAAATATGTAAATGGAGTGGTAAGTAGGTGTTCCACTTGTCAAAAGGCTAAAAGTTTCTTCCACAAAAGAATGTATACTCATTTACCGATTTCGGAGCGACCATGGAAAGGTGTGAGCTTGGATATCATCCTCGGCTTACTAAGAACACAATGGGGCAAGGGCTTTATCATGGTAGTTGTGGATAAATTCTCGGAGATGGCTCACTTCATTGCTTGTCACAAGACCGATAATGCAACACATATTGTGGACTTGTATTTAAAGGAAGTGGTAAGATTGCATGGTGTTCCTAAGACTATTGTGTCTGATAGGGATGTGAAGTTCCTAAGTTATTTATAGAAAACACTATGGAGACTTCTTGGTACCAAGTTGCTAATACCGAGGGCGGGTGCTCCTTTCAAGATATTGGCCAGGTTTGGAGAAAGTGCCTAAAAGGTAGAACTTCCGAATGAACATGGAAATACTAGTTCAACGCTTGATGATGTAGAATTATCACCATCCTTAGACGATGAGAATTTGAGGGAAAATTCTATTAAAGAAGGGAGTATGATGAAAAGAAGTTCGTGAACTTAAGCGTCCAACATGAGCCGGGAGCTAATATGCTAGGGGTTCCAAAGATTGTCGTCCGTCATATGGTGATATGATTAATATGGTTATTTTACATTCATAGCTTAAATTCCTTAAAGGTTAATTAATAGGCCGTGTAATAGGATGAGATGACTAAGCCGGCCATGTAATAAGATAGGATGACTAGGCCGAGAACCATCTAGAAGGAGAAGCTTCCAGGGAGGTAATTTATGAACTACCTAGTTTATGCACTTATCTACATGGATGATACAAAAGGGTGGCCTAGAGAACATGAAGAGTTGGCCAAGCATTTCCCCTTTTCCATTCGGTCGAGATATATGCTAGAAGGAGAAGCTTCAAACGTTTCCCAAGGAGGTAATTCATGAACTTACTAGTTCATGCACTTATCTACATGGATGATACAAAAGGGTGGCCTAAAGAATATAAAGAGTTGGTCGAGCATCTCCCCCTTTCCCATTTGGCTGATACATGTTTATGTCTTTCTTGTTTCCTCTTTTAAAAGGTCTAGCACTAGTATAAATAGGGCATGTAGTTGATGTAAAGAGAGGTTGAAGTTATATGAAATATATTTGAGTTTTCTCAAACATTGCTAAGTATTTCAATTTTTGTGTTGTTATCCTTAGTTGGTCCTTTTGTGGGCCAAACCTCGGTCCTTTTGTGGTCTGAACCCCGGTCTTTTTGTGGGCCACCGCTTGGTCCTTTTGTGGTCCAAACCCTCGATGTAATTCTACTTAGGACTTTTGTGATCTAACTATACCCAAGCCAAGGTTCTATCCGGTTACTTGTTACAAATACATCGAAGGTCTTCTCGGCTTTCATCACCTTATCCACACACGAATTTGTCTATCAATTTCATGATACATCCTTGTCCAAACTACATGATCCCTTTCACCTTAATGCACCAAAACACCATCCCCCCAACCTACACCCAAAATATCGTCAACTGATTCCTCCCACAAACCCCCGAAACCCAAACCAATTCCCACCGTCCCTATCGAGTCCCTAAACCACCAACCTTACTGTCTCGATCAGTTTCCGCCACATTACTACCATTCAATCACCAAATACCAACCACCAACATAACCCACAACGTTTCTAGATAAACACCTCTAACGCCTCAGCCCGATTCCACCCGAAGGTACCCACACACCTCCCACCAAACACACACTGCCCGGAAACCCGCCAACCTCCGTTAGACCCCCATTTCCGTGTCCATTCAATTCCAATCCAACGCTGACCCACCTAACCATACGATCCCCTCATATACATTAGTAAGGATAAGGAAATCGTATTGCTTGAGTTGTCACGACCCAAACCGTAAGGCCACGACGTGCACCCGAATCCCACCCGTCGGGTACCACCAATACATCCAACACCTAATCATAATTAAATACGGACTAAGCCGTAAAATATTATGGAAAATCTTAACCATAAAACCAACTTATATATATATACATCCCGAAGGCCGACAAGGCCATATAAGACTACTACACATAGGACACATGTCTACAAGCCTCTAAATAATACATGACATACAAGAACAGGACAGGACCCCGCCATACCCATATGCATATGCAAAAATATTGTACCACGACCAGACTGCAACTCTGAAACAAATAGAGTGCTCCAATATCAGCTGAACCAGTGACCTACTAGCGTGAACCGTCACCATCTTTAACTGAACCTGCGGGCATGAAACAACATGTCCCCCGACCAGCAGTAAATGCCTCTGAGGGCCCTAATACATATGCCTATATGTTATGCACAATGCAAATGTGATATGTATATATATATATATATATGTTAGTATTGCGGATCATGCTGCAACCCGTCCCAATGTATGTTAGTGTTGCGGATCGTGCAACCCGTCCCAATATATGTTAGTGTTGCGGAATGTACAACCCGATCCAATATATATATATATATATATATAATGCATGAATGACAATGAAAACATTATGGACTTATCGGAATACAATAATATCCTTGCCCCTTTGGCTATCATTTGAAATATTTAACATGTACCTTCGGCTAACACTGTGAATATCAATACCTTTTTCCGTGTGCCTCAATAAGGACTTAGGAACATATTTAGACATGGTTTTAGCATAGGAATCAATAACATGAACATTCCTTAACTACTAAGAGTACAGGAATTTATAGAACAATACCACGGTTATATTTCGTTACATGGAACATGCCAAAAGAAAGAAATAATTTGTCTTAACATACCTCGATTTCACTTAATTATCCGGATCAAGGAAGGTATTGTTGTTGTTAAGACCGTCCAACCACACCAAGAGGAATTCCGAATTCCAATTAAATGTTGGTAACGAAATAACTAATGTATTAACAATGAAATCTCCTTTTGCATTTGTTGGGAGGGAGTACAACTTGTTCCCTTTTAATAAATGGAGGAATATTACTATCTTGTTTTTTACCACGATTCAATCACTGGAAGAGCAACTAGAGGTCCAAGGAAAGGTAAAGAAGCAATGTTATTTCTAAATGAACGAAATGGGGCTGTCTCTTTGGTCTTCAACAAATTCTCAAACCAAGATACATAACCTCCCAAAATGGTCTCATAATGACTTATCATTATGATGTTCTCCACTAACACTAAATTTCTAACACGCACACACGACATTAGCTTAGTCATCTTAGGCTAGTCACCCACTTAGACTCAACGTCAAACATCTGAGTAAGACTTTTGCTGTCTTTGGGTAGTCAACAGTCGCTCCTAAATTAACTTTACCTTTATACCACTTGTTGTACCAAGTCGGGGCCTATCTACACTTCTACTTATACAAGGCTTCATATGGAGCCATCTTGATGCTAGAATGATAGATATTATTATAAGTAAACTCAATAAGTGATAAACTTCCTTTAAAGTCCAATACACAAGACCACAACATATTTTTGAGTGTCTGAATAGTGCATTTGTCCTATCTGTTAGTCTATGGATGGAATGTTGTACTGAGGCTCACCTGATTACCTAAACCCTTCGAGAAGGATCTCCAAAATTAGCTGGAAACTGAGCACCTCGATCGGAGATAATAGATACGGGAATCTCATGAAGGCAAACTATCTTTTTAAACTATAATCGGGCAAAATCCTCACTGTATATGTGGTATTAACTGGAATGAAATGAGTTGACTTTGTCAACCTGTCAACGATCACCAATATGGAGTTATACTTCCACTGTGAATGGAGCAAACCTGTAATAAAATCCATGTTAATCATCTCCGATTTCCATGTAGGAAGTTCTATATTCTGAACTAGTCCCTGAGCTTTTGGTGTTCAATTTCAATTTGCTGACAGTTTAGACATTGGGCAACATATGCTGCAACATTCTTCTTCATGTCGTTCCACTAGTAAATCCATTTAATGTCATAATACATCTTCATAGACCCTGAATGCATAGAATATCAGGACTAATTAACCTCTATCATAATACGCTCTCTAAGTCCTCCAACATCTGGCACACATAAACGACCTTGATATCTAAGAACTTCATCCTTCCCAAGCTCTAGTATCTTTTTTTAATTTAATTAGGCTCGGATGGACATTTTATTAATAATGCAAAACCATAAGAGGTACGACATAAAACAAATTGACAAAGGCCCAGAAGGAAAGTCCAGTCCAAATAAAAACTAAAAAGGAAAGTAAAAAATGCAAAGGGCAAAATGCAAGATGCATTTGCCCTATATCCAATTTGTTGTCGGTCGGTCTTAGCTCCAAGCTTCAACCATGGTTGCTCCTTCAATATTCAAAAATTCATAGCTCAAATGATGATTCTTTATGATTCTGAAGAGTTTGATGATTTCCTATCGTAGTGCTGCATACCACGTCCTCAAAAACAGTCTTCATAATTCAGATTTAACCTCTGCGGTGGTATGATTTCTCATTTTGTGCCTTCTTGATCTTTTGTTGTTGTACTCATTCTCTCATCTTGATTTTATCAAAATATGATGCATTATCCCTTGATTTTGTTGTTGCGAGCTCCACATCCATGAAAAATATATTTCCACCATACCTGCTTCTATATCTTCTTACCCATGTACTTTTTTGCTCCTCTTATCTTTTTATTCCTTCAAAATTATCTACATGTGATTCATAGATAATAGATGTAAGATCAATGTTAATAATCTTCCCTAGCTAGATATCTAACCCTATAAATGATTGACAATGTATTGGCCCTGTATCAAGTACTTTGTTAGCCAGTGCATCAACTAGTTTATTCCCCTCTCTTAGCATTTGTGAATATGTGCACTATTTTCCACCTTCCAACTATTTAATTTCATCTATGTATCTTATTATGTGCCAAGGTGGTATCCGTTCCTCATTTAGTATCCTTTACATCAGTAGTGAATCTGTTTGGATAATGATTTTATCCATCTGTTTATGATCACACCATTTGATTTCTTGCAATATTGCTATTTCTTCAGCTTCTGTGTTTGTGATGTGCCCCAATTCCTCTACTTGAGCATATATGATATCACCTTCTTCATCTCTAATACAAAAATCATAAGCTCAACTTCCTGGATTTCCCCTGGATGCTCTATCTGTGTTGCACATTATCCAACCCCTAGGTGGTGTATGCCAATTTACCTTAGTAACCTTTACCTGAGGCCTATAACCTTCCAATAATTGAATTAGCTCATCCTATCTATTAGGAATATATTGGATAGATGGTTTTCTAACTTTGACCAGCCTTTGAATAGTTGGAGTACACCTGATATATGCATCTTCCCACTTACTTTTTATCTCTATGATTATAAGCATTCCTTCTTTTCAACAATTCCCACATAACTACTACTGGTATAGCTTGAAAAACTAGTTTGAGTCTGTCATTAACAAGTTGACTCCACCATTTCACTATAATTTGCTATAGTTGTAAGCCTTCAATGTTTATACCTGTAGAATAAGAGAAAAATGACCAAGTCCTGTTAGTAGCAAAAGACTTTAGCAAAAACATGTTGTGTTGTCTCCTATATACGATTTGAACAACACCAATATCTAGATGCTAAGTTAATATGTAGCCTCTTCAACACCTCATCAATTGGCACCTTAAATTTCCAACACCCCCACATAAATAAAGATATTTTAAAAGGAAGCCCTTTAATCCACATAAACTTGTATATTACTCATTCTCCTGTCCCCTCACTCTTAGTTATTCCCAAGTTGATTTAACAGAAAATTTCCCCCTGTTACTCAAAATCCACCAAGGTTCATCCTCTACTCCATAGTCCCTTGGTTGTTTTATTGTATCCACTATGTGTTGTACTATGTCTCCTGATAGCACCTACTGTATAATCTTTATATCCCACTCCTCATCCTTGACCATTTCTTGCACATTTTGTATTGTATCATCATAAGTGTCTCCTCCAGAAGCATAATACAGAGCTCTTAATCCAGTCCAATTGTCATACCAAAAGAGAGAATTGCTCATATTTGTTTGCCATGAGATATGATGTTCAATGATATCTCTGGCCTGCAACATTTTCTTCCAATTTTAAGTTCCATATTTCCATTGCACAATTATAGAATTGCTCTTCTTATAGTATTTGTTACTCATAAAAACACTCCATAAAGATGGAGTTGTTGTAAAATTCCACCAGATCTTACAATAAAAAGCCATGGATACATCATGTAAATATTTAAAACCAAGTCCTCCTTTTTTCTGGAACACAAAGATGAATCCAGGATGGCCAGTGTCTGCTCCTTCCTCCCACTATATTACTACAAAATAATTGGATAAACAATTTATGCATTTGCCTTATCACCCCATTAGGAGGGTTTAAAGAAGATCACACGTGTATTGGCATTCGCTGGAAAACATGATTAACCAAAATTGCCCCGCCCCCAAATGATAACATCTTCTCTTTCTAACATTGTAATCTATTTTTTAGTAGAATAGGATTGTAAAAATCCTTCCTCATCCTGCTATAAAAAATAGAGCATCCCAAGTATGTAAAAGGAAAATCCTTTCTGTTTATACCAATCACTACTTATACAATCACCTTTATATCATTAGTAACTGAATAATGTAAATAGACAAAGTTTTTTCCTTATTTACCTTATTCCCAAAAGTCTTCTCATATCTCCCAAGTACCTCTATGATCAGTTGAAGTGATAGAACATCAACAGATGAAAATATATTCATACCATCTACATAAGCCAGATGATTCACCTTAGGGCTCTATTTAGGCAAACCAAAACCCTTAAATTGTGGAATTTGATGAAGCTGATTCAAATTTCTAGTTAGAACTTCTGCAATCAGGATAAATAAGGTAGGTGATAAACGATCACTAAATTTCACTCCTCTAGATGATTGGAAAAATTCCTATTGCTTGCCATTTATTAGTATATAGTACCAATTGTTGTTGATTATTCTGAAAACCATGTCAACCACCTTATGTGAAAACTCCATTTTCCTTATCAGATTTGTTAAGAACATCCATGAAACCCTATCATATACCTTTTCCATATTCAATTTCATCACCACGTTTGCAATTTTAGTTCTCAGTCTGATATCAAATACTATTTCTTGAGTAAATAGAATATTTCCACTATACTCCTTCCCTTTACAAATCCTACTTCATTCAAGGAGATCAAATCTGGCAAATGTCCATCATTCTTTCATAGATGACTCTTGAGAAAATCTTATTCACAAAGTTACTCAAACTAATAGGTCTCATATCAGAAAAGATATTAATAATATCTTTTTTGTAATAAAACCAAGTTAGTATGAGTTATGGATCTAGGAAGCTCAACACCTCAAAAAATGCAATCACCATATTAGTAATATCCTCTCTAATGATGGTCTAGCACTTTTAAAAGAAAATTCCAGTAAAACTACCTGGTCCTCCAGCACTTTCCCAATTTAGACTAAATACAACCTTCCTCACTTCTTCATCTGTTGGAATGGTTATGATCCTAATATTCTGATCTTCTGAAATCATACATGGCACATGATCCAGAATTTCAAACTTATTAGGGTCAGTTTCCTTTGCAAATTGAGCTCTGAATAAATTTATTGCCTATGTTGCTATTCCTTCCTCCTCTTCAATCCAGTTTCCCCAACATCCTGAATTGTTCTTAATTGAAGCCTATTTCTCCTTCCCTACACATATGCATGAAATAATTTTGTATTTCTATCCCCATTCTTAAACCACTGAATTCCTACCTTTTGTTTCCAAAACTCGTCCTCCAAATGCAAATACTATTTAAATCAGCTTGGACTCTGTATAACTTCCCTATTATGAGGTGTAGGATTTAATTATCTATTTAAATCTTCTGATGCTTCAATTTCTTGGAAAATATTCCCAAAGGTGTTCTTACTCCATTGGGCCAAAGCAGCCTTCACTTTTTTGAATTTGTGATGAAAAAGAATGAAGGGGTTAGCCATAAAATCAGCTTGCCAATTTTTCTTCACAACATCCAAAAAAGATTCATGTTTAATCCAGAAATTCAGAAACTTGAAAGGTTTCTTTATTGGATTTGACCTTCCTCGATAAGTAATAAGAAGTGAAGCATGGTTATACCCTGTTCTGATGAGATGCTGAACTTTAATATTTGGATACACATCTTGAAGGGTCTGATTCCCTAAACATTTGTCTATCCTTTTGAAAATACAGTCCTCCCCACTTTTCCCATTCCATCATGCGTCCTTGCTTCATATGAAAACCATAGTTTTGTATACATGATATAAAATCCCAAACCTCATTTGCACTAACTAGTAGGCCCCCATATTTCTGTTCATAAGATGTAATAACATTAAAATATCCTCCCACCATCTATGTTTTTCTATATTGTTTGCCATACCTTCTAAACTATCCCACAATTCTAATCTCTCAACTTGTGTACATTTAGCATACAGAACAATCACCATCGATTGTGCTTGCATTCATTATCTCTTACTTTTGATAGTTAGATGTTGTATGTGATCCATAACTACCTCTACCTATAATAATTCATCAATTAATAACCAAATCTTCCCATATGTATTCACCAAAGCAGTGTGCATATTCAGTTTCCTTCTATATCCTTATATCTTGTCAGGACCTTAAAAAGGCTCTAATAGACCAATAAAAGCAAAATGATGTTTGAGATACATTTTGGTTAATCTTTGAAAAGCTTCCATAGCTTTCACATACCGAATGTTCTAAATCATAGCATTCATCATAAAACATTATCTTTATTACAAGAACTTCTAGTTTGATATCCTGTCCCAAGTGGGACATTGTCTTCTCTATGTGTTTTATTTTTGCCCTTTACTGGCCCTTTATGAAATTTTGGAGACATATCCCATTGCCTCATTGCCTCCTAAAAATTTTGCTCCAAAGATTTTCCATTTATATCTCTTCCCCTATATGTGCTATTGCTCTCCTGATTCTTCTATTCTTTCAATTGAGTAACTAATTGCATGTTTTTGTTGTTATTGTTCTACTTTTATTTTTGTTGTGAAACCTTAGTGTTGATGTGTTGATTATGTTTTTGTGTAGGTTCTACTACCACTTCCTTCTCTTGCCTTGTATCCCATTTAATAGCAGTATCATGTCCTGGATAGTCCTGTTCTGTGTGCATGCTACTTTGTTCCTTATTGATGCTTCTTGGACTGCAGGTACTTTGCTCATTTTCTTCCCGTTGCTTTATTTTACTTATTGGGGTTTGATTTTCATTCCATTCTTCTTGTATTTGTGTTGTTTTCTCATCTTCTTTTCCTTCTTGTGTATGATGTTCATGGCCCTTATACTTTGCTTCCAGTTGGCTATTTTTATCTTCTGTATTGTCTCCTGCTACATCCTCCATGCTTGTATTTTGTACCCCTGCTTATGAAAAATTCCCCCCTTGTCACTCTTTACATTTCTCCTTTCTTGTTGTTCCTTGTCTTTTTCATCCTTATTTTCATTTTTCTTGTTATGTTGTGGAGTTTTATTGTTATCAAAACTTCTTTCAATCCATTCCTTGGAGCTTACTGCTTTCTTTTCTTTATCTGTAGGTGTCATTCTTCTCTCAGCTGTTGTATCACTTGCCTTCTACTCTTCAGCTTCCTTGTCCAATATCTCAAAGGCATTGTTGATTTCCATTGTCCCCCCTTATTTTGTATTGTTTTCCTTTCCCACTTCTGCTGTTATGACTCCAGATATGTCTTTAATATATTTGTTATTTCTTCTCAACATCCATTATTTCTTCCCTTGATAGTTCCAATCCCTTTTATTATTTTCTCTCTTCTGTTAATTTTCTATTTTCTTCTGCCTGATTCTTCGTCATCTCCTTTCTGAATTTCTTCTGTAGGTCTAGATTCAAAGTCCTACACTCAGTTTCACCATATCCTTGAAGCTTGTAATGTTTGCAATATTTGGGAAGGTAATAATAATTAATTTTGATCCACTTTGATTTACTTTTCCCAGTTGCGTCATCTACTTTTGCAATATTGATTCTGTTTGGATGATCTACTAGTAAATCAATTTGTACCTTCACTTTTGCACGAATAGGTCTGGTTCTATTTGTTGTTTCTAAATCAACTCTCAATGATTTTCCTACTATAGATGCCATTGAAATTAGGAGGATGTTCTAGAAAGCTAATTCATGCCACTACTAAGAGTGACAATTGAATTAAGATGTATCTTTCCTCAATTTGTCTATTGTAGCTCTGACTTTGATTCCACATTGAGTTGGAACTATGTTTTGTAATTCCTTAATGTCCTCTCCGTCCACAAGGGTAACTGTTTTTGGTGGAATAGTAATATGTGGGATACTTTGAACTGCATATTTGGTTAATAGATTTGCATATTTAGGTTGATTAGGTAATTCGGTAGGCAAAATAGTAGGCTCGGTTTGGGGTTGAGTAGTACTTGTATTTGTACTACTAACATTTTTTGTTGATGGTTTGAGGGGTGGAAAATTGGTATCGTATACTGGAGGTTGGGTTAGAGGTTGACCAGTCTCCGATAAAGGGTGTCCACCGATTGAAGTGGCCAGCGGTGAGCTAGGTTTTGGTAGGTTTTAGTGGTGGCTAAGGTTTAGTTTAGAGAGAATTTCTTTTTTGTCATTTGGAATGTCAAACATGAGCTGGTTCCCAGGCTCTAGTATCGACTTTTTCTGCTGTGGTTTTCCTTCTGTCGTCTTTAATAATTCAGGATCTTCAAACTATCATTCTTTCACTTCAGCTATTAATGACGACTCTGCGATACTCTGGATAACAACAGTTACATTACGTCAATCGAGCAATCGAACACTTAAGCTATCCAATTAATATAAGTCTTTAGTAATCAGCATCTTCTCAGCTGCTACATGACTCGAACTTCGCATAGACTTAAAGCTCAAAGCGTCCACTGCCACATTAGCTTCATCGAGATGATATAGAATGTAAACCTCATAATCTTTAAATAATTCGAGTTGTCTTCTCTACATGAGGTTCAACTCTTTCTGTCGGAAAATATACTAGAGGCTCTTGTGATCCATAAAGATATAAACATGAACTCCATATAGATAATGATGCAATATCTTTAAGGAAAATACCACCAGTACTAACTCAAGATCATGAGTTGGGTAGTTTTGTTCGGGCTTCCTCAATTTCCTCAAAGCATATGCGATAACTTTAGCATGATACATCAGACTATAGACTAAGCCAACCATCGAAGCGTCATAATAGACAACAAACCCCTAAAAACCTTCTGGGAGTGTCAAGACACTTGCTGACATAAGTTGTCATGCCCCAATCCTGGGGAGGCATGGCTAGCACCCGATGCTTTACTTGACCCCGAGCGTACCTACCTGTAATTGACATACTCTGAACTTAAGGAAGTAAACTAGGCCAAAAAGGCTAATCTGATTAATATGTAAATGATAGCAAGCTTAATTAATATGGAATAATACCAAAATATGTATATATCTATACGGCCTAACAAGTCCGCTATGAATATCTTAAAACAACAAAACCCAACTAAATATATACAAGGGTCGACAAAGACACCATGCTGACATACTGACTATATAGGATGTATCTACAAGCATCTATAGATGATATAATTGAATTGTGGTCCGGCCACATACAAGGATCGGTGTATCTCTAACCAGTCATAAGGGCGGGATAGCTCTGTATATCTCTTTACATGATAACAATACTGTATATTTAAAATCTCTACTCTTTCCATTAACGTGTTTAAGTAAGAACTGAACATAGATTCCCGATAGGGGATAACTAAGATAAGAGGACAAATATGAAAGTCTGGACATGACAGTTCTATGATATATTCTTTGCTTATGCGCTCGTTCTACTCTTTCTCGATATAGGTTCTTTCCAATGAACAAAGGAGATAACACACACAACATACAAAGTCTAGCTAATAATTAACAAGCTAAAGAATCGTGGCCTATCATTATGAGATCATTGGTCTCTTATTATCTTCTTTACTTCACTTCTAATTTTTCTAAATTAAGCTTTCATTAGACCTTTCTATGATAGGCTAGCTATTAGGGACAATCATCGTAAGTCCCAACTAATTCTCGTAATCTTAATCATTCTACACTCTCTACATTATTTCTGGTTAGATACATTATTCATAGGGACATCATGAATCCACGTCTAGCATTCATAGGCATATCCACTTATGTGCTATGCATTACTTCTTAAACTCTTTCATTACTTACATAAAGAGGTGGCCTATAATCCTACCTTTCAATATCTTAAAAAGTAGACATTCTTACAGGATGCTCTAACCGTTCTTAGGATCAATGAACTACTTATATAACTATAGCACTCTTGGATCTTATACTTTATAAGACTTGTTCTTTTACTCTCGTATGATATTTGGTCGACTCTCTGAATATGTAATTCTGACTCTTTCTGTTTTAGGAGGAACAAGATATGCGACAAGCTCAACCATCATAAAACATGTCAATACAAGACAAGAGGACGTTCTACAACATGAAAGAACTCCCAACAAGGTACAAACAATAGCAAGAATATGATGTTTCTTTTGGAAACCATTATTCGTATGAAATCATGTAAAACAATACAAAGGATAGTTATTACATACCTCAATTGTCGATCTCCCGAAAAGAATATAACAAACCATACATCCCTTATATGTTAATCTACAATAGATATGACAATAATACACATATCAACTAACAAGAAGTGCTACAACAATACAGCGATCTACAAGCTCGCTAAACAACAAAAAATGGCATTTTGCCACACCATTCTCCCTCCCAAACATAACAATAGCAAGAACTCAGCTAAAACAACCCAACAAGATCTTATACAAATCTTACCCAGTTCAATAACTCAAACTCAAGGTTTTTCATCACCGTTTCATGAGTCCTATACGATAAACATGCTACTATCGCTACTACGACACTTCATATAACATTGAGTAGGGAACCCGCACCTGAGTAAGGATCGAAAATGGATTCGCGTCGAAAACAAACCTTGAAATCTCTCAAAACCGTCTACGAATCTTCAGAATAAATTGGCTAGAAGTTAACGTCAAAGGAGGAATACATAGTAAAAATAGAGTCAAATTTGTTCATGATATGTTTTGGTCCCTTAATATGTAATTTTGTATGGGAAAAATAGATAAGTCCTAATATTGACATGTATTTCCCCCTTAACATGTGTCGCCTATATGCACTCCATGTGATTAATCATCCATTCATTTGTTACTAATTTAATTCCACCATTTTGTTAAAATGTGACCACTTGTCAATGATCTACATGAATTATGTCCACATAATATTTACCCAATGCTCTTAATTAATTTTTTGTCTTCCACTACGATGCCCTATTTAACCGATTACACACATAATTAATTTCTTGACGTCAATTCACTTAAATAATAATCATTTTAACATAATTTATATACTCGTTATCATGATCATGTAATATCTCACTAGTCCATAGCCGCTTTTGGCACATACTACATTTTTTCCAATCAACGTCCTCACACTTTTAAGTCTGAAATTATTTCAAGAATTCATCTTTATTTTTATATACCGATCTCTTTATTTGCATACTTGAGTATTACCAAAATTATTTGTGGCTCAGGTCTACTTAGATATGTCGAGCAGTTCAAACCATATCCCGAATGTATGGGTATTACATTGATGAAACTTACCCTCATCTATTTGTTTTGACCTCTAATCCTTACGACACTACATCATTAAAGATTTTAAACTATTATTATCTATGTACGAGTCCTTAATCTCACCAGATAAATCTTAACTTATGATGATGTAATCTAATGCAAAAACTTAATGCGTTTCATCTACACTTCCAAAAACTATCAACTAGGGTCTTAAACATTCATAAGCTTAAGGAGGACCTAGTTCTCCAAGTTTACGTCAACTATCTCACTACGCATTTTAACATATGAAAGTACGGGATGCAACATTAACCTATCCTTCAATTCCTGAAAACTCTATTCACACGCATTTGACTATTGAAACATAGCTACCTTATAAGTTACTTTGTCAATGGGGCATAGATAAAAGAGAAGCCCTCTACAAAGTTACAATAATAGCATGCTAAGTCGAAGAAACTACGAACTTTATTAGGAGTTGTAGGTCTCGGCCAATGCTTCATGACTTCAATCTTTTGGTTCCCTTCATCTATAACTCTATTTCCAAGAAAGGCTATTGAATTTAACAAAAACTCACATTTGGAGAACATTGCAGATAACTTACAATCCTAGAGCGTTTGTAACACTGCTCGCAAATGATCCGCATGCTCCGCTTCCGACCGAGAATACACCAGAATATCATCTATGAACACGATCAGAAATATATGAAAGAATAGCTTGAACACCTGATTCATCAAGTCCATAAAAGCCTCCGACACTTTAGTAAGCCCAAACAACATCACAAGGAACTCAAAATTGTCGTCCCTGGTACTGAAAGCATTTTTCAGAATATCCTTCTCCTTAACCCGCAATTGATGATATTCGGATCTAAGATCAATTTTGGAGAAATACTTAGCACCTTGAAATTGATCAAACAAGTCATCGATCCTCCATAGTTGGTACTTATTCTTGATAGTAACTTTATTCAACTGCCTATAGTCAATACACATCCTTAATGAACTTTCTTATGAATGAATAATACGGGTGCATCCCATGGACAAGTATTGGGCCTAATAAAGCCCTTCTCCAATATGTCTTTCAATTGCTTCTTCTATTCTTTCAATTCAGCAGGAGCCATTCTATAAGGAGGAATGGATATCGGCTGAGTGCCCAAAAGCACATAGATAGAAAAGTCAATCTCCCTTTTGGGAGGAATACCCAAAAGCTCATATGGAAATACATTTGGGAATTCATTGACCACATAAACAGGTTGAAGGGTTGGGGTTTATGTCTCATCATCGAACTGAACTAGATGATAGATATACCCTTTGGAAATCATACTTCTTACCGTAAGGTAAGAAACAAACTTACCTTTAGGCATGACAGAGTTGCCTTTCCATTCTAGAACTGGCTTCCTCGAAGATTAAATCGAATGAGCTTCATCTTGTATGGAAATATGGTTGGGTTATCTCATTTTTACAGATCATCATATTCAAGCCGTCATACGACAATTATTCTGAGGCCTTGTCGGCCCAAATACTTAGATGTCCATGTTATGTTTTAGAGGTGGTACGCTCTGGCTGTTAAGGCACAGGGTGCCAGCCACAAACCCTAAGGTTGGGCTATTAAAACAATGTTAGAGAATTGTAGGATGTTTCTATGCCAATGGATATTTCTCGCATTCAGACATTTGCTCAGAATTTAGGGGATCATAAGCGGCAAAAACCTATTGACCGAGAGCTAGATAGAGGTCAGCGTAATAGGGACAGATCTGCAGGTTATTCTGGAGAATTCAGGGGTGGATTTAGGCTACATTTTTCTAGGCACCTAGCTTATCCTACAGCCAGCACACCTCCACAATTTCAAGGGCCACATCATGATCAATTTGCTTATTGTAGATCAGGTCAGAGTTCATGGGTGTCTGATTTCCAGTATAGAGGAGATTCCATTGAGATGAAGTTGTCTTGCCTCAATGTGATTATTTTGGTAAGGCCTATCAGAGGCAGAGTCATCGAAGATCCGATGTATGCTCCGCTTATGGATATCCCAGTCATATTACTCGAGATTGTCCAACGAGAAATAGAGGTAGTTCAGATGCAGCTCAACCTATCGGATCTATAGCGACTTCTTGATCTTCAGTATGCCCTCCTGGGCAAGTTCATCAGAACTACATTTTCGAATGCACTAGTAGCCAGAATAACATTTAAGCACTAGTGGGTCGACAAGATCTAGAGTCATCTTCGGATGTCATGACAAGTATATTGTCCATATTCTCTGATGACGTATATGCATTCACAAATCCAGGCTCTACTTTATCGTATGTTACTTTGGTAAGTTTGGTAGAGAGCCTGAGTTATTGGGTGAGCAATCTGCGGTATCTATGCTAGTTGGCGGTCTAGTAATAGCTAGACGGGTCTATCAGTGTTGTCTAGTGATAATTGATGACCTCATACCTTAGCATACTTGGTGGAGTTAGAAATGGTGGATTCGATGTCATTATAGGTATGGATTGGTTAGCCTCGTGTTATGTCAATATTGATTATCAATGTAGAAGAGTAAAAAAGATCAACCTATAACTTTGAACTGCCACTGAGGCTATGTAACATGCATTCTTTCCTTTAAAACATATACGTACGCATATATAAATATATATATATATATATATATATGCCACACATTGGGGCTATCTCATCATCATTAAGCCATTCTATGGGGATATCATCAGTATAAACTACCCAATTACAGTGGTGTGCACATATAAGTGCCTTCCTGGCCGACTATAGCGTGGCTCGGTGTCATAAAAAAGATACATATATATGATCCATGAAAGGATTCAGAAGAACCTCATGAACCTGATCGGACCGAGACAAGGTCGTTACCCTCTGACTATCATTAGGAATTTTAACATCTTTATCATATGCCTCAATAGGGACTTAAGAACATGTTTAAACTTGCTTTGAAATAAATTTCCTATGAATGAATAACATGGACATCCTTAACTACTAAGTAGAACCATCTATGGAAAACATTATGTTTACGTTTCATGTGCTTGGATCATGCCAAAAGAAGAAGGATTCATCTTAACATACCTTTGTCGTTTACTTAACCATACAACGTCAGTGCAGTCTGTTAGTACTTCAAAATACAACAAACAATAAGGGACCATTGTTAAGCTTACGGAAGCTAGAATTCAACATAAATGAGCGACTAGCTCGTTATGTATATTTGGACAGTACCTCCCCTATTTTTATCACTTTCCTCAAATCAAACAATAATAAAAACATGTCCAGAATATCAACAAACATATTACATCAATATCCAACCTTAAATCCATCATAAATACATCACCAAAACAATCCACACCATCTCATACAACAACGAAGTGCGTTCTGCTAGCTGGTATCACCTTCTCTCTTACATATCTATTCCCATCCATCTTTACCTCTTGTACTCCACTACTTCCCTCCTATTTTCATGTCTAAATCGGGAGTTTACGGATATGTAGGATCTCCATCTATAGGCTCACTAAAGATATTCGAAAGAAAGGGCTTGACAGCGGGAGCTCTGTGATCGTCTTACCATTAATATAATTAGGTCTCCCTTGAAACAGGCACTTCCACAGAATCCCTTTAGAGTACAATATAGTGCTGAAACAAGTGAAAAAATCTATGCTAGCTTTCTTCTGAAGATAAACGAAAAAACTTTGTGAAGTCGGCAGAGATATCCTGGATGAGCGGTATATGCACTTTTCTATCCATAAATCTTAGCTCTAGAACTCGAATACACATCAATAATGACAACCACAACATATTAGGTTATACCTATTGATTTTCAGCCACAACACACAATAAAAATGATCGCATAATAGTCCAACAAGTTACAGCAACGTAGAACCGATTTCAGGTCATTTCTTCATAAGTTCTTACTTCTATAACTTAGCTAAGACTCCAATAAGCACAAACAGATTAATAAGATAAGATTCATTAACTAATTCAAGCTCTTCAAGGGCAGATTCGGATACAAATCAACTTGGGAGAAACGTGGAATTAAACAACACAAAGTAAGATAGATTTGATAGAAGAAATAGAGGTGACATTAGAAGAAAGAATGATTGAAATCAAGTAATTGCCACAATCCAAGGGAGAAGAGACTTGAACACATGCTTGAATTACCAACTTGGATACATTCAAGAAACGTACAATTTAAAAGATCAAGGACTAATCCTACACTCACTAGGAGCACTAACCTAACGCTATAATCTAGTTACTAAGAGAACCACTGTCAATCAATATTCATCAAAGCTCCATAATGAAATAACAAAGGGATTATTTATACTACTAAGCAAGTGGTCATAGTACCTAAAGATCTCTTTCCCGTTAGGCTCAAAGGTCGCAGTTTCCGTTTTAAAAATACCCCCCCTGTTAACATAGATGGTATCTTCATCCTGACATTCCTTCTCTCTCCATACGAAATATGACTGTATTGAGTCTTGCATCATAAAAGAAACATTTTTAGAATTCATTCGTCAAACATCCACTTGATTCACTTATACACTCCTTAGACTAATTCCTACCGTTTAAATTTTGCACTAGTCAACCCGCTAGTGGTTACAAGGATGGTTGCACTAGTTATAATACTACATAACTCCAATGATAGGATGATTGATACCTCGGGCCATTTAAAATACTTAAGCCTATACTCCTTTCATAAACTTTAGCCTCATTCAACTATCAGTGTATTATGAACTCTAATAGCTTGCAATTTCTCAAATGTGAATACTTTATAGATAATATCATTGAAACTTTCATTCAGGATCTGAGAGAAAAATATTTTTGTACATTCTCATTATTCGGGACTATATAGCATTAACTAGTTACATCCAAACCTGATAGTCGTACTTAGATCCAGAATTTTTCTCATGCCCTTTGGCTAAGATTTTCCGCTAATGGCATTTAGACAAGAATTTCCATAATTATACTAAGCCATAGGATCCATCTCCATTTGAATTATATGAAGTATCCTTTAGTCAATTTGTAAATTCTCACAGATATCATTATTTGCTCGACATTTCATTTTCCTTATCGGGTACGTACCTTTCAAACACCTCTTTCATGTTGTTTGACTCATTGGCCACTTTTTCTTACTTCTTTATATGAGTATCTCGAGCTTTACACACCGTTACTCCCATCTACGTACCTCCTGCGAGTTGTCGCATATTTCAATCTAATTTGTGGCGTTACATGGCCTAATTACTCTTCCAAGTCTCCTTGTTCGACTATAATCAGATCCTTTCTCACCTAATTTCTCAGTCGTCTTACTCGTACATTTCTATTTCAGGTTATCTGCGGGGTTCTTTGTCTTTAATATACTTCTTATACCGACTTTTCAAAGATCGAGGGTCTGATACCTCTAGTTGACGAAAGCATTATTGCACATTTCCCCACTGTGGGTTCTTAGATTGTCTTGGCATAACCACACCTTAACGAGACCTATATAATAATAACTTTGTTTACTACCATCCTCTTCGTTACAGTCCACCTTTCTGCTGTTGACATAGTTATGAATAATTTTTAACACTTCATCATCCTTTTCAATTCATACTAATTAAAAAGCTCACGGTTTCATTTACTCATTCCTTGGTCATCCCCAGGTTCTCACCAACTTATTCTTATCTCGAGGTATCTTGAATTATGATACTGCCCAATGAATTTGAAGGTCTCTTTATTTCATCATCTATAACATGCTCAGCTTACTAACATCTTGGTAAGTAACTTTGAAAGATAACTGATATAACTTCTTTATGACTAGGCAAAGCGCTTCCAACGCCAGGTATTATCATGAGTAACTAGCCCTTATATAACTTGAGGTCACTACTATGAGTGCATTATTCTACATAATTCATGATATATTCTTTTGGCCACCTCAACAAAATTATCATGAAACAGTTAGATCTTTCATAGCCTTGTTTAAATCTTCTAACAATACTCTTACATCCCACCTTCGTACTTATATTCAACTCACCATTCTGCTCACGAAACTTGGGTTTCGTGAAATTACCAAGGTGACGTAACATCAAAATTTTGGGATCTTCCCAACATAATTTTCTAAAAAGAAGAATATGTTACCTATTCCATCACTAAGTTGGCGGGTTTGCACTTTCTTCTAGTCTACCAATGCATAAATAGGAATTTAACTATCATCTTACTTCTACATTCATAACTTACCACATGTGTTATCACACAACTAATTCCTAAAATAAGAATTGAATACACACTTTTCAACATAAATGGGTCGATACCAAATCCATAAAAGGTAAAAAAATGTCAACAACAGTGTAATAATAACATACCTCAGACATCATCTGGCCTCGAGGCTCCATCCATTCCCTTACCCTTACCTTTACTAGTCCTCTCTAGACACTCGCGCACTTTGTGGCCCTCTCCACACCAACAGGAAACCCCTATACCCTTATGATACAGTCCCATATCCATCCGAACATACTGCCTAAAAGTCGGCCAGGATGGCCTTACTCCACTTGCACTATCTAACCCAGAGATACTGGGGTCTCTTGAACCCTGCCTCGGCCTTACCTCGGAACTCTGATTATACTTAATCTATCGCGAAGGTCCAACATGCGGATCATACAACTAGAACTCGCCTCCATACGATCTTCCACTGCACTTTCCAACTATCTTGGTGCTCTCATCACCGTCAGTTATGTCATATCCGATAACCATCAATAATCCATGCCCTGAGTGACATGCCTGGGAGGAAACCACCTGAGTCAGTACCTGTATTTCTCTCCTTATATATTCATCAGATGGAGGCGGCAGTGGAAACGGTAAGGTGAGAGCTTCTCTTAGATTTTCTGGAACTAGTGGAGTCGAAGATACATGAAAAGGTGACTCACTCACGTCCTCTGATGATTTGACTTAGTAGAGGGTGTAGTACTTGTATCCCCTTTGATCTCATCCTCAATCTCCATGCTAGTCATAACTCTCTGGAAGAATGCACTGCTGAAATCACAAACACGATAAGGGATATTCAAATAATTCTTATGACTCAACTCTACAACAAGATTCTAGACCATAAACAATGGTAACCCTCCTAAATTCCCTATAGCATCTTGCTTATAAGTGTGGTGCACAACACACTGATAAATAAGATAGACCTTGCTCTAATACCATATTTTTCACACCCCATCTTCGGGGTGTGTGGCCGGCACCCGGCGCCTGAATGGCTCGAGCATACCATTTGTATATCATAGCATGAGCATATAGTAGTCTGGGCCAACAAGGCCTCAGAATGATAATCACAAGAGAAATTGAATGTATAGAGACTAGAGTCTGATAGGCCAATATTAACATATACCAATACCAACATAAATAACAATATCGATAAGGCCATGATCAACAGCAGTGGGCCGGCAAGGACATAGCAACAATACTAACAGTCTGATAGGAAGGCCGAAAAGGCCATATAGCATGAAAATACTTAATATACTATTCTACAAGCCTCTATAAGTTATGTAACAAAACAACCAAGTCAGGACAGGGCCCGCCATACTCATAATATGTACATAAAATCATACCCAAAACTTAGATAGCAACTCTAGAAGAAGAGGAGTGCTCTAACTCAAGTTGAACAGTGACCCTACTGAGGAGGCTTGTCAAACCGTCTATCTATACCTGTGGTTATGAAACACAACGACCCCCAACAAAAGGTACGTCAATACAAAAGATGTACTAAATATGTAAGGCATGTAAATCAAGTGAATAAGAAATATAATACCAGAGAAGGGTGGAGAAATCAACTTAAAACTCAGAAAAAGGCCGTTGAGGGCATACAACTAATATAACCGTAAATATATGCATGAAAGTACAATCAAGTCTCTAATTGGAATCATATAATATATATATATATAGTATTAAGCCTCTTTGTTGGGCCATCTTATCATAAACTACCCCACCATATAGGACGCGGTAATATCTGCCCAACTGATCAGTGGTATGCACATATAAGTGCCTGCCCGACCGACTATAGCACAACACAGTAAGAAGATAGATACATATATATAAGTCCCATGCCAGACAGAACTCAAGGAACACCATGAACAGTGTCAAAGTGACCTATGGTCGTTATCCTCTGACTATCATTATGGAATCATATACAGCGAAAGTTACAATCTAACCCTATCTCTCTAAATCAATCGTATCACAAGGAATATCATAAGATGTGAATGAGTGTTTCGACAAGGAACATACTAAAATCATAAGCAGTAATGGAAGGAAAACACAATACAACCAAGCTACCAACAAGGGAATTGTTCGATGATATTTAGTTTACTTTTGGTCTAAAACAAGATTATGCCAAAAAATAGGAAAACTTCTTACATACCTCGTTGCTTGGCTAATCGTTAGCTTACAATGCCCCGTTAGGCTCAAAGGTCAGGGTTTCCTTTGTTAACATACCCCATTGTTAACATAAATGGAATCTTCATCCTAACGTTCTTTATCTCTCCATACGAAAGATGACTCTATTGAGTCTCATATAGTAAAAGTAACATATTATGAAAAAAATCCTTAGACTAATTCCTATTGTTTAACTTTCACACTAGTCAACCCGCTAGCAATTACATGGCTAGTTGCACTAGTTATAATACTTCTTAACTCCAATGATAGGATGATCGATACATCAAGCCTTTTAAAATACTTAAGCCCATACTCCATTCATAAACTTTATCCTCGTTCAACTGTCAGTGTATTTTGAACTCTTATGGCATGCAATGTCTTAGTCGTGAATACTTCATAGATAATAACATTGAAATATTCATTCAGAATCTTAGAGCAAAACCTTTTCATACTTTCTCATTACTCGGGACTATAAATGACTTTATTCCCTTACTTCTTTTTACACTTGCCCTTCCATTCGCTTACCCATCATACATTATTCACCCTAAAACGTCAGGTATACATATGCAGTCTCAAATATTATTACCAATTCTTATCTTTGATGGTTTTTATTGCGTAATGAATGGGTCGTTAACTTACTCCATTGTGAGGTCCAACAAGATTCTAAAGGATTTAACACTATATAGTATTATCTAGCTACATCCAAACCCGATTGTCGTACTAAGATCCAAACTTCTTCATTTGCCCTTTGGCTACGATTTTCCACTAATGGCATTTAGAGAATAATTTTATTAATCATATTGAGTCGTAGGCTCCCACTCCATTTTTATTATATGGAATAGCCTTTCGTTAATTCATTGATGCTCATAGATATATTCATTTGCTCAACATTTCATTTTCCTTATCAAGTACTTACCTTTCTAATGCCTCTTTGATATGATTAGACTCATTGGCCCCATTTTCTTACTTCTTCATATGAGTTTCTCGAGCTTTACTCACAGTTACTCCCATCTACATACCTCCTACAAGTTTTCGCATATTTCAATCCAATTGTCGGCATTACATGGCCTAATGACTCTTCCAAGTCTCCTTGTCCGGCCATAATCAAATCATTCCTCACCCAATTGCTCAACCATCTTACTCTTACTTTTCCATTTTAGATTATTTGGGGGGGGGGGGGGTTCCTTTGTCCTTAATACACTTCTCATATCAACTTTTCGAACATCGAGGGTCTGACATGCTCACTTCCCCACAGTGGGTTCTTACATTGCCTTGGTGTAACCACACCTTAATGAGACCTATATAATCATAACTTCGTATACTTTTGTCCTCTTTGTTATAGTCCACCTTTCTGTTGTTGACATTCTTATTTCTATTTTTTGCACTTCATCATGCCTTTTCAATTAAAACTAATTAAATATTTTTGCTTTCCTTTACTCGTTCCTTGGTCGTCCCTAGGTTCTCACCAAACTATTCTTATCTTGAGGTTTCTAGAATTATGATACTTCATCCAATGAATTTTGAGGTCTCTTAATTTCGTCATCTATATCATGCCCGGCTTACTAACATCTTGGTAAGTAACATTCAAAGGTAAGCGATATAACTTCTTCTGGCAAAGGGCTTGCACCGCCTTCTATTATCATTAGAAACTAGCAATTGTATAACTTGAGGTCATTCTCTATGTATATCATTCTATGTATTTCCCTCAAACGTCACTACATCCAGCCTCAATATAACCCATTTAAAGTGATTCATCCGCATTTACGACATGACAAAGAAATGAGGTGTCAAATGAATTTAAGAAGTCATATGTCGACCACCACCTCAAAACTGCGATCAAATTTGTGGGGCATATTGCATTATGCTGAGACATATCATAAGGCATATTGAATCAGAAAAGATTGGGCTAATATGCACCCAAATATGTGGGGCAGAATCAGTTTTGCGGGGCATATTACTCTCCATATCATACTAATATTTCTAAACTTCATTGAAACTTATTTCCTTCAATCTAATTAGTTTTAAACATTCCAGAAACTTACTTAATACTCTGATAAACCTTTATTAACCTTGTAGAGGTATCTCACCATCTCTGAGCTTACGTTTTCTAGCTTACAATGATGTCGACATACATAGTATGGGTGTAACAGTAGAAGTGTTATACATCACGTTGTTCGCATATTCATGGTGTGTAGCATAACAACCTTCATCTTCACCATAGTCATCTTCATATGGTTCTCCTACTCCTTCATCATCATAAGATCCAAGAGAACTATTTCCCTCATAGTCATTCCTGTAGCAGTAGTACTCACCACCATATTGTTCATGGATATATTGACCATCATTATATCCACAAGATCTATTGTCACCATGGTCATAATCTCCATCACTAGCATAGCCCTCCATTTCATCATCACAAGGATCCACAGTGATATATGACGTGATTCATTATAAATCCATTCCTAATGTCTTCTTGTACCTACAAAACTAGCAAAACAATGTTAGTAATAAGGGTTCCTCACCAACGCTCGTGTTTGCACTCGATTGTGCTTGGCTAGCACCACTCAAATATTCTCTCCGCTCTTGTCTTTTTCTCACTTAATGGATTTATCCTTAAACTCATCAAGAACCTATAATCTCAAACCATTTCCTAGTAGTATAGAAACATCATTTCAGAGTGGAAGTTATGTGACACTAAGATCGGACAATCAAAGCAAACGGACAAGAGTCAATGGACTTTTAATGAAATACACGGAAAAACTTAAGAAGAATTAGAATGAAAAGAAAATGGTACTCAAGAAAAACTAGTTAACAATTATGTAAGAACGATTACTCATTGTTAATTAGTTCAGAGAATAAAAGAGATGAGAATTAGGATGAAAAGAGTTTTATTCGGGAATAAAAACCTCTGTATGTTGATTGATCTTTGCGTGGATGAGAATTTCCAATGTGTGGGGTGAGGTACGTGGGCATGGTAGGGTCTATGTGGTGTCGTACTTTGATACAAGTCGAGCTTCATCAATATCATGCAAACCAAGTCGAGCTAGAGATCACTACTTTGGAGGTTTAGACGTTGCTTGGAATGAAGACATGAAGCTCAAGAATGTGCTAAAATTGAAGTATAGGCCTCATTTGGAAGAAGTAGGGAGATGAATGCCTTTTCCATCTTTTAAGGATACTACCAACCAAACAAGGCCCTTACTTTTTAGGGATATTATTGTAATAACCATAGTAGTCTTCATTTTCTAGTTAGTATAAATACTACGTTAGTTTATTTCATTAGGTATAATTTATTATATGAGATATTGAAATTGTGAGACTCTATTGGGAGCATGAGTGTTGAGGGCTTGTGGAAGCCATTGATTGAATTCTTGTTGAGAGGTTTGGTTGCTTGGAAACTTTGTTTCCTTTGAGGTCACCCTAAGATGTTTCATGCTTGTGATTACTCAATTGGAGGTCTTATTTATATAGAACATTGGTTGCCAATTGGTATTTCATTTTGTGTCTACCTAATTATCCTTTTATCTTCTTTATTTTGTTGAATTCCTAGTTAGTTTCTTTGTTTGACTTTCTTTTATTTTATCAATTGGTATCAGATCCTAGTATAGATATGTTCCAACAAATATAGTCTTGGGATGTGACTATCACAAAAAAAAAATTGCAAAATCAGAAGATCCAAAAAACAAAAATAGTAAATCTATCTTCACTATTTGGGAGTCTTGTTAATGTTCGTTGTTTTCTTGTGTGTGTTATTGTGTATTAAAAATCTGTAAACACAAACAAATCCTAAAAATAAAAAAATCCAAAACCCAAAAAAAATAGCATTGTGTGTGTGTTCTTGGTACGGTTGGAATTTATTGTTCCATTGAGCTCATAGTTAATTTCTTGTTCGTGTTTCTTTCCATTTGGTTTATATTTTGAGCTCTGGTGGTGATTTAGAACCCTAAAAAATTATTTGAAGAACATTATTGCTGGGTGTGGAACATGCAAATATGAAATTTCAACGAGAGCTGAAATCATTACATTTAGGAGGTGTTGCAGATAACTTGAGATCGATGCACTCAACTAGTTGGTGTTCAGATTTGATGTTTGTGGTTTGATTTAATATGTGTCGGAGCTTGTGTTTGTAGCATTTGGAGGAATATTGGAGTCCTGATACAAAGTTTGTCACACCCCAATCTTGGGGGGTGTGGTCGGCACCCGATTCCCTATGGCCCGAGCATACCAGTCATATAACATAAAGATGACACAACTAGAATTGGCCGACAAGGCCTCTAATAGATAGTTGTATAACATCCTACAAGAAAAAAATGATCCAATATATATATGTATATATATATATATATAAATATACATGTACATACTAAGGCTGACAATGACGTCATAAGTGTAACATATCATCTGAAAGGCCAACAAAGCTATACAAATAACTAAACATAGGACTTCAATCTACAAGTCTCTAGATTTAACATGGAGTAGTAACAGGTCGGGATAGGGCCCATCGTACCTAAAATATATATATGTACATCAAACATCACCTACCAGCATACTAGAGAGCTCCGGAAGAAAGGAGTGTGACAATCTCCTACTAGATCAAGTCACCTATTGGGGGGGAGCGTCTGACCTCTATCTATACCTGCGGGCAAAAATATAGCGCCCCAACAAGGGACGTAAGTACAAAAGAATGTACTGAATATGTAAGGTAGATAAAAATAAATGATGATAGTAACCAGAGCGAAGGAAAAAGAGAAAAAAAGACAACCCGAACCTTAGAAAACCACTTTGTTCATATGCAATGCATGCTATATTAAAAACTATATACATACATATATAGGTCACATTTTAGGGTAATATTATCATCATATCGTACCCGGCCATAATAGGGTTATATGGAGGTTAGATGAAGAGGTGCGAGAGGGTGCCAGTCAGGTACCACTCGCTGATCCTGGGAGGTAGGAGCATTAGGATGAGGCTGTGTCTCGGGCCTCCAGGACTCCACCCCTACCACCTCTAGATGGGTATAGAGGAGTTGATCTACCTCCAGTTCCTCCCTCAGTTGCTTCCGAACATGATTTACACATGCGGAGTATTGTATAACTTTTGACTCAACTAGTGGGCTCTCAGGCTTAATGTTAGACCCCTGGTACTTCCGACAAAGCAGTTAGAGAAAGAGTTTGGGATTTCATCAACCTATACCCTCCGATTTTCATAGGGACAGATCCAAATGCGAATACATATAGTTTTCTGGATAAGATATAACGGACCTTGTGAGTTATAAATACAACTGATACTGAGTCAGTAGAGCTTGCCTCTTATAGAATACGAGATGTTGATGTGACTTGGTATGAGACTTGGGAGTAGTCTAGGGGACCCCATGCCCCTCTCGCAGGATGGCGAGAATTCTATAAATCATTCGGATGCATCAGTTTGTTAATGGCCTAGGACTGTAATCGGTAAATGACTGCACTACGGTTCCTTTGAATCCAAATATGGATATCACTCATATCTAGTACTACGCACATAACGTGAAGGATTGTAAGAGGCAGTAGCAGGTTGATTGAGAGTGGGATAGGGGTCAATATAAGCAGGCCAAATCTGCGGGTAATACATGAGACTTCAGAGGTAGGTTTAGGACACAGTTCGCTAGGCGCCCATCTTATCTGGTAGCCAGTGCACCATCATATTTTCAGCTTCAGCTCCGTGATTGGGCTACTTATTCTATTCCAGGTTAGAGTTCCCATGCACCAGGCCCATAGTATAAGGGAGATTTAAGTCAGGTGAGGCTGCTCTTGCCTCGATGTGATCAATGTGGCAAGGCCCATCCAGGGAAATGCCATAGAGGGTCAGATATATGTTATACTTATGATTATTAAGGACACATCACTAGAGATTGTCCAACGAGAGGCGGAGGTGGCATGGCCTAGCTAATAGGAACTATAGTAGATTCTTCTTCATCTATATGCCCTTCTAGGTAAGGTACATAAACATCGTCTGGTAAAGGTAGAGGCATGGTGGGGCATCTACCTCAAGTGGTCATCAGAACTGCATTTATGCATTATCGGGTCGACAGGACCTTGAGTCTTCTCTGGACATGGTTACAGATATATTATCCGTCTTTTCACTTAATATATATGCTTTGATAGAGGTTCCACATTATCGTAGATTACTCTTTTGTTGCTAGAAAGTATGGTAAGGAACCTGAATTATTGCATAAGTCATTTGAAGTGTCTACGCCTGTGGGTGAGTTCGTGATTGTTAGGTGGATATATCAGGGTTGTGATGTGATGATTTATGATCGTCACAATTTAGCTGACTTAGATGAGTCAAAGATGGTGAATTTTGATGTTATTATGGGCATGGATCGGCTGGCTTCTTGTTTTGCTAATGTGGATTGTTGGATGAAAGTTGTTCACTTTAATTTTCTAGGCGAACTTGTTATTGAATGGAAGGGTAATATGGCAGCGCCTAAGGGGAGGTTTATTTCCTACTCTAAGTCTTGGAATATGATTTCGAAGAGGTATATCTATCATTAAGTATGAGTCTAGGATGCAGAGGCAAATCCTCCAACCCTTCAATCGGTCCCTATTGTTAATGAATTTCCTAACGAGCTTCCTAGCATTCCTCCCGGAAGGGAAATTGATTTCACCATCGACGTGTTTCCTAATACTCATCCTATATCTATCATTCTGTATAGAATAGTCCCTGCCGAGCTGAAATAACTGAAAGTACTGCTAAAAGATCTCGTGGAGAAAGTCTTTATCAAGCCCAATACTTCCCTGTGGGGTACGCTAGTGTTATTCATTCATAAAAAGACAATATCATTAAGAATGTTTATTGATTACAGTCATCTTAACAAGGTAACTATCAAGAATAAATATCCATTTCCCAGGATTGATGACTTGTTTGATCAATTCCAATTCACTAAGTATTTCTCAAAGATCGATCTCATATCAGAGTACCATCAGCTGAGAGCTAAGGAGAAAGATATTCTTAAGACAACCTTCAGGACCAGATACAGTCATTATGAGTTCCTCGTTATGTCCTTTCATCTTACTAATGCACCAGCGACTTTTATGGATTTGATGAATTGGGTATTTAAACCATTTCTGGATATATTTTTTATAGTGTTTATTGATTATATTCTGGTATATTCTCGATCAGAAGCAGAACATGCAGATTATTTGTGAGCAATATTACAGACGCTCCAAGATCGTAAGTTATATGCTAAGTTCTCTAAATGTGAGTTCTAGCTGAACTCGGTGGCCTTTCTTGGACATATAGTATACTATGAAGGCATTAAAGTTGATAATCAGAAGATTGAGGCAGTTAAGAATCGGCCGAGGCCCATAACTCCTACTGAAGTGCATAGTTTCTTGGGATTAGCTGGTTACTATCAAAGGTTTGTGGAGAATTTCTCTTCTATTACCTCTTCCTTGACAAAGTTGACTCACGAAGCGGTTAAATGTCAGTGTTTAGATACTTCTGAAAAGATTTCTAGTAGTTGAAAAGCAGATTAACATCTACACCGGTTCTAGCACTTCCTGAGCGATCAGAGGGCTATATGGTATATTGTGATGCTTCTAGAGTTAGGTTGGGTTATGTGTTGATTCAACATGGCAAGGATATTGCATGTGCTTGAAGACAACTAAAACTACCCCACTCATGATGTTGAATTGGCGGCTGTTATATTTGCTCTAAAGATATGGCATCACTATTTACATAGAGTTCATGTTGATTTGTTTACAGATCATAAGATCTTGCAATATATATTAAGATAGAAAGAATTGAATCTGAGGCAGCGGCAATGGCTTGAGTTGATGAAAAACTATGATGTAGATATCTTGTACAAACCTGGCAAAGCAAATGTTGTAGCCAACACATTGAATCGTAAATCAATGAGCAGTCTGAGGCTTGTAGATGATGGAAAATTAGAGATAACTAAATATCTATATCGATTGGCCAGTTTAAGTATGTGGTTGCTTGATGCAGGTGATGGCGTTGCTATAGTTCAGAATCCCGCACTACTTAGATAGACGGACAAGACGAGCGCATTATTTAGACACTCGATGATATGTTGCGAGCTTCTGCTTTGAAATTCAAGGGAAGTTGGGAGGACCATATGCCACTTATTCAGTTCGCTTATAATAACAACTATCATTCTAGTATCCAAATGGCACTATATGAAGCCCTGTATAGGAGGAAGTGCATGTCTCATACCGGCTAGTTGGATGTGGGTGAAACGAAGTTGTTGGGACCCAATTTGGTACAACAAGTTGTAGAGAAGGTGAAATTGAGTCAAGAGCGGTTGTTGACATCTCATATTTGATAGAAGTATTATTTAGATAATCGGCGTCGATATCTAGTGTTTGTTGTGAGAGATTGGGTGTTCCTAAAGATGTTGCCTATGAAGGGCGTGATGAGCTTCGGTAAGAAAGAAAAGCTTAGCCCTAGGTATGTCAGATCATACCAGATTATTTAGAGAATTCGCCAAGGGGCTTATAAGCTCGAGTTGCCCCCAGAGTTAGAAGTAATTCATCTAGTATTCCATATATCCATGCTTCATAAATACTTAGGTTATCCTTCCCGAATTACTTCTATTAAAGATGTTCAGGTTATGAAAGATCTGTCACACAAAGAAATTCATGTTGCTATCCTAGATTGACAAGTCCATGGGTCATCATGGGCAGTTGTTGAATGACTCAGAAGAGAAAGATCATGAGAAAGGATGAAGATGACTCCGAAGTAATTTTGTTCAAACAACGAGAGTGGTAGACAAATACATAAATCATGACTGCAAACATGTTTAACATAAAGCAAGAACATGATCCAAGTCAGAACTGGTAATGAAGTACATAAACCAGGTCTATGGGAGTATTCCATCTCTGAGACAGATGCAGGTGATACAAAGGAAGGAGAGATAAATTAGAAATGAGGAAATAATAGAACAACTGTGGTACTGATGAGAAAAAGCATGCATGATCCAAGTCTAAAGTTGGTTTATCATAGAGACTAATACAATCGAATACATCAGAGGAACATATGACTCAACTATAGAGTAGATCAATAGAACATGCATGAAGAATGTTCTATTTCGTGGAACATTACAGGAAGAGCATGAATGGGTAATGTTCTATAAGCCTATCCCAAAGAGCTTGCGGGTCTAGTGGTTGAATGTGCCATATGGTAGAAATGAGTGATTAGGAGAAGAGGTGAAGAGAGCATCAGGAGTACAGAGCCAAATGAATGAATCAAGCTCATAAGAAACAGACACATAGCAACATGATGAATGAAATAGGTTTGTCAACATGTTCCATCTAATATCTCAGAAGCAAGTCAGATTTAGATATTGTTTTAATGAGAATTTATAGATGGAGCAAGTACTTGAACATGTTCCAGCTCAGAACAGTCCGAATAATTAGAAGCTGGAGTATCAAGTAGTTTAACCAGGTCTAAAAACATGTTACAAACAAATCCTGCAGCAACTAGGATTTGTGTATCTTTAAGGAAACGATTTGGTGTCCAAGGAGACACGATTCTATGTGATATTAATCAAGATCTCGCACCGTACTTATCAATATATTTCAGTGTACTTATGTCTAAATCTTTTATTTACTATTTTTTATTTAGTTTCTTTACATATAAGTATAACTAGAGTGTTCTTACGTCCATATTTCCTGGGCTCTACATTCGATGATGTAGGCATTGATTAATAGGATGATGAATTCTGCTCATTAGGACATCATCGTATCAGCTATTTTGTGAGCCCCACATCTTTCAGACTATTGTCTTTACTTTCAAGTCATGCCATGTTAGACAATCAGGTATGTTAGGGGCCTTGTCCCAAAAATTGTATTGTATTATAGACTCATGTCAGAGGTTTCATAGACTTTTCAGTCATGTCATATTGGGTATTTAGTTATGTTTAGCCTTGTGGGCTACATTATCACGTTTTCAGACTATTTCCACACTTATGTATTAAAATAGTATTTTTAGTATTATTATGAAGTTACATGATTTATTCAGAATTTTTATGTGGTAACTCAAATTATGCATTAGTATATGTCCCATGTTTATTCAGCAAACCATGTGGTTCTCTTGGTTAGATGCAACAAGGCACCGAGTGTTGTGTTACGTCCAGGACCAGGTTCGGGGCATGACAAAGCTTAGTATCAGAGCACTAGGTTCAAGTGTCCTAGGGAGTCTATGAAATCATGTTTAGTAGAGTCCTAATTATGGGTGTAAAGCACACCACACTTATAATTGGGAGGCTACCGGACATTTAGGAAAAGCTACCATTCTTTTTACTCTAGATCGTGCCATAGAGCTATGAGGTAAGAAATTGTTTGAACTCCTATCCTTTCTACCGAATACGCCTCGTCTCTAAAGGAAGAAGGATATGTAAAGCTAATCATTATCTATGTGTTTCTTTTTGATGGTCTAGGCATAAAGCCATGTGTGAAGTTTTGATTATTGACAAAGTGAACCTGCAATAAAAAGAAACCAGGTTTAGATACCATGATAACTGAGGCCTGAAAAAGCAAGCAACACTGAAAGTTTGGAACACGTCCAAAAACATGTTCCATTACAAAGAAGCTATAGAAATGTGACGCCCCAAAACCCACCCTGGATACGACAAGCATCCGATGCTATGAATAACACCAGAAGTATCTTATAAAATCAATAAACATCGAATCTCTTTTAATAGTCTTTTAATATTTATTTAAAATAGTCATTTATGGATAGCTGAAAGCATACTCATACTAATAAAATCAGAAGAAGTTTAACATAATTAGTACATCATAGAATGTGGTAAAATGCCCAATAAGTCGTACGAGACTTCCGTAATCTACCCACAAATCTGACAACTATCTATGGAGTTTGTATGAGAGATAAACAATAGTCTAACTTCGGGAAGCAGCCCAAAAACTAAAGCAGTAAACTAGATAGATAGGGTGTCCCATGAACAAGGGTGTGGGAACACCAATAAGTCTGGGAAGTAGCAAGTTCTCCTACTGCGTACACGCATCACAAACCTGCTCTTCTTCGTTACCTAATATACCATTAAAAACAACAATGGTATGCCTGGGTACTAGGAACTCAGTGAGTGTCTTCGGGACAATGGTTAATAGCAAAATATATATAAGTAATAAGTGTAATTTAAAACAATGTGGAGAAATAGTTCAAAACAAATGATAACATCTCATGAACATCCAGTATAAGTCAATGATGATGATATAATAACTTTGAATCCTTAACTCATTCTCATTACCTTAAGTTATTTCAAAACAGTTTGAAATCCCAAAGATGGATTAACATTAGAACCTTAGTAAAATTACTAGTAAAGCCAATAACATAAAAATATATCAATTTCAACTTACTATATTGTTCATCACGTTAAGTGTTTTCAATCATGAACTCAGAATCATCAACAAGCCACTCATAGGCAACCAACATATCAACACATGCAACTTATGAGCGAACAACCATTCGATACACCGGGGCTTTATCCCACAGAGGCGAATCATTATCTGGACTAGCACAACAATAGATACACCGGGGCTATTTTCCCATGGAGGCTAATCATCCTCTTCACTAACACAACAATAGATACACCAAGGCTATTTTCCTATGGAGGTTAATTGTCATCTGGACTAGTACAACAATACTCAACAATGATACGTTAGGATTCATAATGGCTAATCGTCCTCTAGACTAGCACAGCTAGCCCATACAAGCCCAAACACAAACAAATATAAGTCATGGCATATTACTCGAATCATTTTTCATGGCATGGAAAGTCTGAACTTCAACAAAACCCATTCATAGGGCAAACCACATGAAATATCCAAGCTTCCCAAAAAAAGTTTATAACGTCCCTTATAGGGGTAAATCTTGTTCAAAGTAAAAAGATTTATAAATCAGTTTCAACAATCCTTTGATAGGAAAAATCAGTAATACATATGTATAGCATGATACCCCTAAGGTTCCATGAGGGCTTGTCCCTCATGCAAATGAAACCTTACCATAGAAACCATTTTTAAAGGTCAAAAGGTATGTTCGAAAAAGAGACATACCTCAATTCCCACTAAAATACTACCAAATGGATTTTCCGAAGTTCAACAATCGCTCTACAATGGATTTAGATGAGAAAGATTAGAAGTCTAATCGTTTCTATGAGATTTCCTTAAATTTTGAAAACTAGGGATTTTCTCAGCCTGTCTTTGAGCTTTATCCCGCCCTTCCAATCCTTAAAAACTTGTTCTTACACCTCATATGAATCACTCGTAGATTTTAATCACGTAGTATAATCAATACTAGCCTAAAAGTCATCAATGAAATCAGGGAAACCAAAGTTCATACCTTTTTGACAAAGTTCTACACGTCACTCCTTCTCCTCTCTTGAGTTTTCAAGAATCTAGTAGGTTAATTTGATGTTAGATTTTTGTAATAATGATGGGAATTGACCAAGAACTTACATTAGATGTTTTCGGGAAGCCTTAGGGTTGTTTTCTCTCAAAACATTATCCAAAACAAAGTGGGGATAAGTTATAACGAAGTTAGGATTTTAAAAATGTCGCCAACCCCCGTGCTCAGTCGTGCATCTCAAAGGCCCAAATGCGCAGTGATCACACACCAAGGATAGTAACACTGCCTCGAGTGCGCGATCACGCAGACTATGTAGTTCCCACTAAAATGGCCATAATGCTTAGCACGGAGCTTCAATTGAGCTCTATAATATATGGTTAGAAAGGTATATCAACGACCTAAAACTTTATATTTATGAGTTTTCTCAAATTACCAACGAAACAACCCAAGAACTAGGAACAAGTGAGAACTACCTCAGACTTAGAAGAATTTAAGAACTTTTACCATCTCCCTTATTTTGTTTAACCTCAAAATGACCATCTATCACCCGAATTCGTCCTGAAATGATTCACATAACTAAAACATGACACATAAACGCTCATTTAATTCATTCACAAATAATCTAGATTTACAGAATGTTACAAGAAAAGAGCATACACATGAACCCAGATTGCAAACATGTGTGCCAATGCAAAGACAAGTGCAATGATAAGATCAGATAGAGAGTGAATCATCTACATACTTGTTCTATCACAAAGATAGAGGAAGAACAAAGGAGATGAAGATGACCCAGTCACAGAGTAGTTCATTAAAGAATATAACAAGCATGAAAACATATTTTATCTCAAAGGGTCATCATGGGAAGTTGATGAATGAATCAGAAGAGAAATAGATCATGAGAAGAAATGACGAAGATGAATCAGAAGTATTTTTGTTCAAAAAAAAAGTGGTAGAAAAATACAAAAGCAGAACTACAAACTTGTTTAACATAAAGCAAGAACATGATCCAAGTCAGAACTAGTAATGAACTACATAAACAAGGTCAATGGGAGTATTCTATGTCTGAGACAGATGTAGGTGATACAAAGGAAGGAGAGATGAATCATCCACGAGGAAACAATAGAACAACCTTAGTACCAACGGGAAAAAACATGCATGAACCAAGCCTAAAGTTGATCTATCACAGAGACTAATACGATCGAGTACATCGGAGAAACAGATGACTCAACTATGGAGTAGATCAATAGAAGATGCATGAAGAATGTTCTATTTCATGGAAATATTAGAGAAAGAACATGAATGGATAAAGTTCTATAGGCCTATCCCAAAGAGCTAACAGGTGTAGTGATTGAATGGCCACATGGTAGAAGGGAGTGAATAGGAGAAGAGGTGAAGAGATCATCAGGAGTACAGAGCTGAATGAATGAATCAAGGTTAGAAGAAACATACACAGAGCAACATGATTATGAAACAGGCCTGTCAACATGTTCCATCCAACATCTCAGAAGTAGGTCAAATTTAGATATTGTTTGAACGAGAAAATATCGATGGAGCAAGTACTTGAACATGTTCCATCTTAGAACAGACAGAAGACTTAGAAGCTGGAGATCATGTGGTTGAACCAAGTCCAAAAACATGTTCCAAAAAAATCCTGCAGCAACTACGATTCGTGTGTCTTTATGGAAATGATTTGGTGTCCAAGGTAGCAGGATTCTATGTGATATTAATCAGATCTCGCACCATACTTATCAAGATATTTCAGAGTCCTAGAAGGAAACATACATGATCTTAAGAATATGTAGATAAGGATAGAACTAACCTTTAACCACCAGAATCTCCCCCAATACACAATTACTTCATCTCAAATAATCCTTCGAAATTTATACAACAAGGAGGAGGATGATACAATGATAGATACGGGATTCACCACGTTGGATTTGCTTAATTTATCTTTGGATCTATGTTTAGTATGATAAGGGACCTTAGAGAGGGTGTTTAGGGTTGTTTAGAAGCTGAAGGAAACATAAAATGAGGATTAAAGTCGAGTTGGATGAATTTATAAAAGAGAAAAATTTTGCACCGCCATAAGGTAAGACCATTTGTACGGTCCGTACATAATATAGATCGTACATTTGGTTTGTACTTTTTTTACAGAAATACCCCAAAGCCAAAATACTTAATACGGTCCCCCTAGCATAAATGTATGGGCCATACATAAATGTACGGTATGTACCTTCTACCATACAATGAGAAAGTGCATCAAAATTTCGCGAAACGTATTCTCTTCCATTCGTTTAACTTGCATTCTTTTTTATACCTCTATAAACAAGTCTTAACCTGTCATCATCCTCTAGTAAACTCTCATACCCCTTCGGGACACTAGGGTTGGCCAACGACATGACTTCACAAAAACTATAAGGTGTAACATCCTTCCCCTTAAGAACATTCATCCTCAAATTTTAGGGTAGCGTACATTTAAGATCTTAATGCTTGTAAGGATTTTCTAGAAATTTCAGCTAAGTTTCCTCTATAAACAAGACTATCCAAAACCTATGAAGAAGCCCAAAACAAAAACTCATTGCCACGCAGGGCTATATAATAACATAACAAAACACTATCGGCCTCACACGACATTCTATAAATCCAGAAATTAGAAAGAGTTATCTATAACTCACCTCAATTGATATATGTTGAAGTCTGGGCTGCTACCTCTGTGCTAGCAATATTGCCTATACAAGGTATATGAGATAAGCGTAATATAAACCTATGGTACCACTGTGCTAACAATATTGCCTATACAGTGTATAGGGAGATTGTATTGCACGAATATCGATATAAACCTGTGGTTTAAAACAGATAGGGGTATCTAGATTTCATATCTTTCTCAGCCTCCCATGTTACTTCTTCTATATTATTATTCCTCCATAATACTTTAACAGAGGCCACCTCTTTGGTTCAACTTACGAACTTGACGATCTAAGATAGCGACTAGAGTTTCTCAAACGATAAGTCTTCTATAACCTAAATATCATCTATAGGAGTAACAAATGAGGGATTGCTGAGACATTTCTGAAGCAAGGACACATGGAATACAGGATGGACTGCCTCAAACTCTGGAGGTAACTCAAACTTATAAGCCACCTGGCCTATTTTATGGACAATTTTATATGGCCTGACGTACTTGGGGCTAAGCTTTCCCTTCTTGCCAAACCTCATTACGCCTTTTATAGGCGATAATTTTAGGAACACCCAATCACTAACAACAAACTCTAAATTTGGGCATCGATTAATTTGAGTACCCAAACCCTTCTGGAAGGACCTACAGAAGTTAGCTATAAACTAGGCACTCTTGTCAGATATAATAGAAACCAGAACTCTATGAAGTTGAACTATCTCCTAGACGTATAACTTGGCGTAATCCTCAGTTGAATAGGTAGTTCTGACCGGTAGAAAATGGAATGACTTTGTAAGTCTATCAAAAATAACCTACATAGAGTTAAACATCCGACGAGAATTAGGTAACCATGTAATGAAATCCATGTTGATTGCCTCCCATTTTCATGTCAGAATCTATATATTCAGAAGAAACCCTCCGGGCTTCTAATGTCTAACCTTAACCTGTTGGTAATTTGAAAATTGAGCCATGAACTCTGCAATATTCTTCTTCATATTATTCCACCTGTAAATCTACTGGATATCATGATACATGTTGGTAGAACCAAGGTGAATCGAATACCTGGACTAGTGCATTTTTGAAGTAATCCTTTCTCGGAGTCCTCAAACATTAGGTACACATAATCGACATTTGTATCTAAGAAACCCGTCATTTGACAACTCATATAATAGTTTCTTCTGGAAGGAAATCCATTCCCTCATCTTGACCAACTTTGGATCATCGAATTGCCTTCCCTTTACTTATATTATTAAGGACGACTCTGCAACATTCTTGATTATAGCACCTCTGTTATTTGAGTCAAGCAGTCTCACATTTAAACTAGCTAACCGGCATAGAGCTTTGGCCATTTCCAGCTTATTAGCCTCTACATGCTTCAGGCTACCCATAGACTTTTGACTTAAAGCATCGGCTACAACATTTTCTTTGCCAAGATTGTACAAGATATCCACATCGTAATCCTTCAGCAACTCAAGTTATCTTCTTTGCCTCAGGTTTAATTATTTCTGCATGAATATATACTGTAGGAGCTTATCATCAGTAAACAAATCAACATGACCTCCTTACAGATAGTGACACCATATCTTCAAGGCAGCTATAACTGCTGCTAACTCAAGATCATGAGTCGGGTAATTATTCTCGTGCTATCTCAACTGTCTCAAAGCATATGTAATAACCTTAGCATACTATATCAAAAAACAGCCTAGGCCGACTCTAGAGGCATAACAATAAACAAAATAACTATCTGAACCTTACGGTGTGCCAAGACAAGTGTTGATGCCAATCTACCCTTCAGCTCTTTTAACCTCCGCTCATAAGCAGTAGAACATTGAAACTTAGCTGCCTTATGAGTCAACTTTGTCAATGCAGTGGCAATAGAAGATAAATTCTCTACAAATCTCCGATAATAACCTGCCAGGCCCAAGAAACTATGTACCTCTATAGGAGTTGCGGGCCTTGGCTAATTCTTAAAAGCTTTAATCTTCTGAATATCAATTTTAATGCCCTCATCTGATACTATATGACCAAGGAAGGCCACAGATGTCACACCCTATCCTTGGGGGGGTGGCCAGCTCCCAACACCCAAAGACTCGAGCGAACCAACTATAGTACCTGGAGTCTTTAATATGAAACTTGGGCTGACTAGGCCTCAAATAACTTTAACATAATAAGAATGTATGATAATATGCACGCAGAAGAGTCCTAGCACAATATATATATATACAGATAACCAAGGCCGACAAGGCCGCTAAAAGTGTATCACCAACTAACAAGAGGGCTTACAAGGCCATGATAAAACATATACACACCAAACATTAGTCTACAAGCCTCTAAGAGTGCTATAATACATCAACGGTTAGGATAGGGCCCCACAATACCCAAGACTCTAGGAATATGTACAACAGTACCTATCGACTCATGTAATGCAACCCCGAAGAAGTGGAGTGTGATAACCAACAACTGAAATAGGCAACATACTATGGAGGAATTTTGCCATGCCTATCTTTACCTGCAGTCATAAGCACAATGCCCCAGAGAAAGGGGGCATCAGTATCGAAGAGGTACGGAATATGTAAAACAAGTAATATAAGTAAACAAGAATGTAATATAAGAGATATGGGTACCGAAGTCAACTTGAAATTCTTAACAAGCCTCTGAGGGTGTACTCTATCATAATCATGAATATGTATGCATGTCTGTAAAATCAAGTTACTCAATGGGCCATATAATATAGTGTTCATCCGCTCTGTGGGGCAAATCATATCATAGTATATAGTACCCATCCTCGAAAGGACTCGGTCGTACTCGGCCTCGAAAGGACTCGGTAATGTCAAAACCAACTATAGTGTTGTGCACATATAAGTGTCATACCCGGCCGACTATAGCATGGCTCGGTAAGAAAGTAAATACATATATATATATATGTGTAATGTAGGACCTCAAAGACACCAAGACCAGAGTCAAAGTGACCTATCATTGTTACCCTCCGACTATCATTATTGTCGCTACGTTCTTACAAACTTTTTAGGACATATAGAATCTGGGAGATGTTTATGAATAAGGAATACATAAAGATTATGATCAATTTTGTCAAGGAATGGCATATCGTTATTTGATTTCACAAGATGAAATTCTATCTCAAAGAAGTGTTTACGTCAAGTCATACCAAGAAGGAAAGTTGTCCAACATACCTTGTCAAGGAAGCTAATCATGTCAGGCCGAAAGACATACCAAGAAACTCATAGTGGCCATATTTAGTCCGAAAAGCTATATTTGGGATATCTTTCTCCTTAACTCTCAACTGATGGTACCCAGATCGGAGGTCGGTCTTTGAAAAGTACTTGGCGCCTTGTAATTGATCAAATAGATTATCAATCCTAGGAAGCGGGTATTTATTCTTAATTGTTAACTTGTGCAACTAATGATAATAAATACACATTCTCAACGAACCATATTTTTTACGGATGAATAATACTGGTGTGCCCCACGGGGAGGTACACATCTGCATAGACCCATAATTGTTCTTCACAAACAACACATGATCACCCCCAAGAAGACATACTACGTTAAATAAACCCCTTACTCAATAGATCCTGCAATTGCTCCTTCAATTCTCTCAACTCGACCGACGCCATTCGATATAGAGGAAGAAATATAGGCTGATTGTCCGACTCTAAATCAATATAAAAGTCAATGTCATAGTCGGGTGGAACACCAGGAAGTCGGTAGGGAACACCTCGGGAAAGTCTCTCACTAATGGAACCGACTTTAATGGAGGAGTTTTTGCACTCGTATCCCAAATATAAGCCAAATAAAAGAGACACCCCTTCTCTACCATCTTCTGAGACTTAAGGAATGATATTACTTTCTTCAAATATTGACTAAGAGCATCCTTCCATTCTAATCAAGGAATACCCAGCATGGCTAAAGTAACTATCTTGGCATGTAACTCCAAGATCACATGATACGGGGATAACCAATCCATCCCAAGAATAGCATCGAAATCTACCATATCCAACACCTTCAAGTCTACCTGGGTGTCATATCCCATCAAAGTAACTACAAAACCATGATATACCTAGTCTAGCACTACAGAATCCCCAACAGCAGTAGAAACGTAAATAGGCATGCCTAGGGAATCACACATCAAATCCAAACTCAAAGAAAAGTAGGCAGACATATAAGAATAGGTAGAGCCTAGATCAAACAAAACTATAGCAGGACGATGGAAAACCGAAAGAATACCTATGATGACTGCATCGGAGGCCTCTACCTCAGGTCTACATGTGAAAGCATAAAAATGAGCACGATCACCTAAAGGTTGAGTACGTCCATGACTACCACCTTGGCCAGACTTAGCACCACATCTACCTGCCTGAGGTCCACTACTGCAACCAAAAGAATCATCTCTAGCACCCTAGAATCCACCCCTAGTCGATAGTCCTACTATCTTAGGCCCAAAAATTTGATAACTTTGAGGCTGCCCACCATGCCTAAGGCTTGGAAAATCTCTCTTGAAATGCCTAAGATCACGACACTCATAACACTCTCTAGGTTCTGTGGATGGCTGAGAAGAAGAACTAGCACCAGAATGCCTACCACAACAAGATGGCTTATAAGAACTCCGGGTTAGATTCCCTAAACCATAAGAGGTACACATTAATTGTCCTCACTCAAATACTGGCATGTCTACTCCACAACTAATTAAGAACTCATAAGCATCATCTTCTAGGTCTCCATCATATCTAAGTGGATCCAACTTCCTGAACCACTCAAACATTTTTTGCTCCTCTACGAACATCGTGGGTTGAGTAGCTAGGGTGAAATAAGACAAGGCCCCATTTGGTGCTAGTTGAAGCCATGGTGTCTGGAATCCGGGCATAACATATGATCAGGAGTCCATCATCCAACCCTAGTATATGATCCATCAAAAGTGACCAGTAGAACATCCTAAGTTATAGTCTCAAGAATATCATCATACGAACCAAAGTGTCCTGAAGCATAGTGAAGCAATAAAAATTATGTGCGCTTGAGCTAGCTATGCCCCATCAGTCTAACCCAAGTCATCCTCATCAATAGGAATTGATCATCCTCCGGAATAACCTCCGGTTCTGGAGACTTCGTCCTAACATGGGCCTGAGAAGTTATTAGTGCTCGACCTCAGGTGCTGTAACTTGAGGTCTAGCTCTACCTCACTCCTCACCCCTCTGCCCCTGCCCTATGTACCTTTTCTAGAAATGGTGTGGTGCATGTGTGGGCACCTGATCTCCCTTTGTAGCTGAACGGGTCCTCACTATCTGTGAGAAATAGTGAATCATTTAGAATTCAATAAAGCTAAGAACACAAATGAGAATGAAAAAAGCTGTTGGAATTAGAAAGAATGACAAATGGTAGTTTTGATGATTGAAAAATAGAATGCATGAAGTGAATGAACTAGGTCCATGCACTTGTTCTACTAAATAGGAAATGTGGTACAGAGTGGAGTATATCAAGCTTAGGGTAGAAGTTGAATTGACCAGGTCTGAGAACATGTTCCTTCTCAGACAATAGTAGTGAGACAAATGTCACAGAAATATATGCAAGGAACACGTCTAGCAACATGTTCCTTCTTAGAATCCTACCACAAGTAGGATTTGTATATTTATGGTATACAATTGGCGAACAAGGTGGTATGATTTAATGCTATACTTATCAGGATTTTTCACCATACTTATCAAGATATTTCAGAGTCCTACGAGGAAACTAAATATGTGAGAAGGTGTAAGAATCCCAATCACCTCAAATCCTATTCTACCTTGATGGGTCGTATCAAGAAGCGTTTAGTTCATTCTCTATTGAGGAAGACATTTGCTATATATACCAAGTCTTACCATGAAGAATGTCACACACTCACTCAGAGAGAAATCAAAATATTGAGCAATCAGCGATATGATTGAGAGAGTTCTAATTCCAGAGTTATGATCCTAATATAATAAAGAATATTAAAGGAGTTGTTCTACTGAATAATGTTTTCCAGTTCTTATGACTAGAATCTTGTATTATGTTCGTTATCAAGTTGTACCTTTATCATCTTTTCTAAAAGCAATCATAATAGGTATAAATGTTTTCAAATTCAACTTCAAGTTAGAGTTTAATATGAAGGTTGCTTACTGGTCTGGGTATATTACTGATATAGGAATTAGAGTATATTTCCTGGGTAGTTTCCACGTAAAAGTGTTGTGCCTTTTACCTTACTCTTCTTACTATTCTGCAATCACCAAGCATAGAACAAATAGGTAACGTGTTTCAAACTATAGGCAAAAATTAGGTATCACATAGGATAGAATTCTACGTGTGTAGAATATCAATTGGTATCAGAGCAGATTCATTTCAACAAGGCTAACACCTTAAGAGAAACTATGATGAATGTTGCACCACCCATCGAACACAATGAAGGTCAATCCACTCATCGACCACCATTGTTCAATGGAAAATATTGTGCTTAGTGGAAAGATTGGATGGAGGATCACTTGTAAGCTGAAGATTATGAATTATGGGAAAGAGTTATTGATGGTCTAAAATATCCCATCAAGGAGGGTACAAATGGAAAAACTGTCACAAATGAGAAGAGTGAATAGAAGAAAGCCGACTACAGAAACCTCAAAAAAATGCTAAGGAAAAGAATGACTTCATATGTGGACATGGTCTGGACGATTACAACAAAATCTCTAGTTGTACCACTTCAAAGAAAATCTAGGATGCATTGGTGAACATACATGAAGGGACCAACCAGGTTAGGAAATTCAAAAAAGTCACGCTTGCCACAGATTTTTGAAAATTTCAAAATAAAGCAATGAGAAACTGTTTATGAAATGTTCACCAGGTATACTTCATTGTTTAATGAATTGACGTCTGGAAAAATCGTAACCATTGAAGAGTCAGTTGAAAAGATTCTTAGAACACTACCAAAGACATTTCAGATGAAAGTCACCACTTGTCACGCTCCAACCAGGGGAGGCGTAGCCGACACCAGTGCCTTACTTGACCCGAGTGTACCATCTATAACTTGTGAACATCTGGAATTTATAAGAAATTTGTAAACTAATCATAACATCTTAGGCCGACAAGGATCCCAGAGATGTCGACAATAGTAAACATCAAAATAATTATATACAAGGGCTGACAAGGCCATCATGATGACGTACTATACAAACAGGACTAGTCTACAAGCTTCTAAAGAGAATCGAATTGTACAATGAGACAGGGGCCTACCCACCATCTCTATAATCATAGCAATACTTTGGACATGGCAACTCTATATGACATGGAGCTTACCAATCAAGCAGAACTTGGCATCACCTACTGAGGAGGCATATCTATCTGTCTGAGAAGATCTGCACGCATGAAATGCAACGCACCCAGAAGAGGGGACGTCAGTATGAAATAATGTATCAAGTATGTAAGTAAACTGAGTTGATAAGCATAGCAGCTAAACATATTTGAGAGTCAAAGATAATCTAGGGTGCGTATACCTGCTCTGACTCAACTCTTGCGTAATTTAATAGTATAGATAGTTGGCCATATATAGGGCTTGATATATATATATATATATATATATATATATATATAACTAGCCATAAGGAAGGGCATTTCACTAGCATATAGGCCGGGTATATCTCACCAACTCATAGGCGGGGCATATCTCACCAGCTCATAGGCCGGGAATCTCACCAGCCCGTGGGCTAGGTATCTCACCAACCAATAGGCCAGGATATAGTAACTGTGTATATAATAGTAGTAATGTATAACTATAATTATTATCTTTCTATTCATTCTATAGACGTAAATCCTGTATGAACTGAAATGTAGACTCCCGACAAGGGCTAACTAATATATCAGATGTCATCAACCATAGACTATGTCTGTAAGATCTATGTCCAAAACCATGTCTCGTACTTTGTCACGGTCATACGCCCCAGGCATAACCTCTCAAACTTAGCTCTCCTCCTCTCTCTAATATTGCGAGGCATAAACTTCTCCAAGAAGGCCTGAGTAAATGAAAGCCAAGTAAGAAGAGGGGACCCTGCTGGTTTGGTCTCAACATTTGACCTCCACCACTACTTTCCAGGTCTAATCATCACAAAAGTAAATGTAGTCTACTCCACGAGGTTGTGCAACTAAGAACTTATAAGTATCATCCCTTGGTCTTCATCATATCTAGGAAGATCCAACTACTTGAACTACTCAAACATCTTTTGCTCCTCTACGAACATCGTTGACTAAGTAGCTGGGGATGAAACAAGACCAGGCATTGTCATGCCTAAGAAGTGAGGAACCCCAATAGGGGCTGGATGAACCCATGGTGCCTAAAATTTGGGCATAGCCATATGATTAGAAGTATGTCCTCCAAACCTAGTCTGTGATCCATCATAAGTGACCGGTAGAACACCCTGAGCTATAGTCTCAAGAAAGCTCATCATACGAATCAAAGTTTCCTAAAGCATAATGAATCAATAAACCCGGGGGAACCTGAGCTACATCTGCCTCATCAGCCTGACCCTGGTCATCCTCATTAATTGGAATATGATCATCCTCCAGAGTAACCTCTGGCTTTAGAGGCTCTACCCTAATACGGGCTTGAGTAGCTGTTGGTACTCAGCCTCAGGCTAGTGCTGTAACTCGAGGTCTACCTCTACTTCTCCCCTCTGACTCTAGCCCTACCCCATGCTCAACCTCTAGCAACGGCTGTAGGTGCAAGCGCTTGATCTCCCTCTATGGATGAACGAGTCATCACCATCTGTGAGAAAGAGTGAAACAAAATAGATTTAGAGTTCAATAACGTTGAGAACGCACGATAATAATTAAAGAAGCTGTTAGAATTACCAAGAATGATAAATGATAGTTTTGATGATTGACAAAGAGAATGGATGAGGTGAATGAACTAGTTCATGCATTTGTTCTGATGGACATAAGGAGCGGGTTGGATAGGTAAGTTGGTCGGGTGTTGAAGACAGTCGGGTTGACCCGAATAGGGATAGCAATATCAGGGTTCCCGGGTTATCGGATTATTGGGACGGAGGGGTGTTTGATGGTTATTTCGGGTAGATTCAAAGGGAGTCGAGTCAAGGCATTTTATGGGGTTGTTTTAGGAATGTTAGGGGTTGCTTTGATGGTCAGTCTTGGTTAGTTCAGTTGTGGAAGGTGTCGGAAGTTTACTGAAACAGTAAGGTTCTCAGTTGGGGCATTGGGCAGTGTGGGATTGAGATAGTATTTCAAGTAGATGTAGTTGGAAACTGACTAACGCCTTTTATGGAGGTGTTCCAGGTATGTTGTGGGTCAGGAATATGCTCGAGAATTGGTGTTTTGGTGGTGGAAATGCTGCGTGACTAAACTGTGGCAGTGAGGTCTCGGTTGGTGATTGTAGTGGATTATTTGTGTATTGTTGGGGTTGGAATGGACTTTGTGGGTGGTTTCGAGACTTGGCCTTTGTGGAGGATGGTTATAATGTATTCTGGAGTGTGGAATGAAAGGAATGAGATGGTTTGGATGAGGGATGGACACAGGATTCAAGGTACAAACCCGAGGACACAAATTAAGTATTGGTTGGTACGTTTTTGGGTTAAGTGTTTGGTTATTGTCGCTGTAGTGAAATGCGGTCGATATGGTAAGGATAATGACAAGGGGGTTTTAATGCCCAAGTCGACACCTTAATGAGGGTGACCAATTTAACAAGGACTAGACCGGGGTTGCTAAGTACAAGCCCTAATACTAACCAAGTAAGGTTGGCCGGAAACCTTAAGATAGACCCTAAGCTTAGGCTAGGTTGGATCACACAAGTTCCAACATTCTCTTACTACCAAGGGGGTTTCTCAAGCTTGGGTTTAGTTAAGTCACAAAGTCTTAACCAAACTTACACCGAAGGGAAACCTTAGTTTGGGTTCAACTAAGTCACACAGTCTTAGCTAAACTTACACCAAGGGTTTGGCTCACACAAGAACCGACTAAGAGTAGATACACACAAGTGAATACAATTAGCAAATGAGTAGACACTCAAGCTTTTCTATCAATCAACTTTGCCCATTTACAAGTCCTAAGGTTCCTATTTATAGTAAATAAAAGACTATTCTAGAAAACAAACTAAAGAAACAAACTTTCGGCCTAGTGGGAAAAGGGTTCGGGTTTTCTTGGAGACAAAGTTGAGCTCAAACTCCTTCACACATCTTCTTGGAGTCCAAGTCGAAAAGGGGATGGATTGGTCCTTTCAAGACTTTATCTTCTTGGAACTAGTTTGAAGTTTCCATTCTTTGTTCTTGTTTGACAAGCAATTTCGGCCAACTCTTGTCCTTATCTTTGGAAGACTTTCTTGTCTTCAAATTCAGTCCTTGAAGAATCCATCTTCTAGAAGTCTCTTGTTCTTGCCATGGTGTCGACCAAGTCATCATTTGTCCTTGCCATCGTGGCTTGGACAAACTTTATACGGTTTTGGTCCCTTTGGAGAACCTCTTGGCTTTTGTCTCCCTCTTTCCTATTACATGGTTTATTAATTGTGTCCTAATGTGGTTATAGCACACTATGTCCTAAACTAACAACTAATCTTAGAAGTAAAGACAAGCTAAAAGAAAATACAAGGTCTCAGCCAACACCTACATACAAAGCCGAATAGAACATGTAATTGAATCTTCATGTAACGAGTCCAATTCCACTCCATTTCCCATGCCATTTGAGGCATATTATCTTTGGATGATCTACCTTCTTTGGGATGCCAAACTTAACACTTTGAAGATCAAGTGGACACCTTGAGTTCATGGGGATTTTTTCATCATGTTCTATCATATAGGAGATGTGGTACAGAGTGGAATAAATCAAGTTCAGGGAAAAAGTTGAATAAAACAAGTTGGAGAACATATTCCTTCTAAGACAACAGCAGCGAGACAGATTTCATAGGAGTGAGCATTGTCTCCAATCCTTTTAAGGACTTCAAATGGACTATCTCCCCTTGAGTATAGTGTGGATCATCTTTTAGCAGGAAACCTTTCCTTCTTGAAATGCACCCACACTTGATCTCTGGGCTTAAAAGTAACAGATTTTTGCCTCTTATTTCTCTGTCATTCTTACGCTCAATTGCAAGTCTTCTTTGTTCATGAATATTCTTCATCATTTCAGCCTTCTTCCTACCATCAAGATTAATAATATCATTAGTAAGCAAAGGCAGCAAATCAAAGGGGGTGAGGGGAATAAATCCAGAAACAACTTTAAAAAGAGACTTACCGGTAGAAAATGGATAGTTCTATTATAGGAAAACTCTACCATGGCCAAATGTTCTTCCCAAAAACTTAATATTCCTTTTAAAACAGCCCTCAACATATTCCCTAAAGTCCTATTAACTACTTCTGTTTGACTATCAATTTGCGGGTGACACGATATAGAAAATAGCAGTTTAGTTCCTAACTTTCTCCAAAGAACTCTCTAAAAGTGACTTAAAAACTTAGCATTCCTATCACTAATAATAGTTTTAGGTATACCATGTAATTTAACCACTTCTTTCACAAATAAATCAGCCACATGTGATGCATCATTAGTCTTCAAACATGAAAGAAAGTGAGTCATTTTTAAAAATCTATCTACCACCACAAATATACTATCCTTACCATGTTTAGTTCTAGGAAGACCTAACACAAAATCCATAGAAATATCAATTCAAGGAGAAGTAGGAACATGTAAAGGAGTATATAGACCATATGGTAACACTTTTTATTTGACTTGTTTTCATTCAAGACATTGACAGCACACTTTCTCAACATCCTTTCGCATTTCAGGCCAAAAACAATATTCAGCAAGTATATCCAAAGTTTTGGGCACTCTGAAGTGTCCCATGAGTCCACCATAATGTGCTTCACTGACAAAAAATTCACGCAAAGAGCAATAGGGATATACAACTTATTTTCCTTAAAAATCCATCTTGAAGATTAAACCTCTCACAAGGACCCAACTTACATTTTGCAAAAAACTTTCCAAAATCAGAATCATTAGCATAATGGCCCTTGATTTGATCAAAACCTATCAATTTAGAAGTAAGAGTAGATACCAAGACATACCTTCTTAAAAGTCATCAGCAATGACATTCTCTTTTCCTAGCTTGTAAGCAATCACATATGGGAAAGTTTTAATAAATTCATCCTATTTTGCATGCCTATAATTAAGCTTACCTTGGCTCTTTAAATATCTCAGGGATTCATGATCCGTCTTAACTACAAACTCTTTAGGCCACAGATAATGTTGCCATATAGCAAAAGCCCTTATCAATGCATGTAGCTCTTTGTCATAACTTGAGTAGTTCAATGTATCTCCACTCAGCTTTTCACTAAAGTACACAATGGGCTTGGAATCCTGCATTAAAACAACACATATTCCCTTTCCAGAGGCATCACATTCAACCTCAAGATACTTAGAAAAATAGGTATTTGCAAAAGAGGAGTTGAACATAATTTTTCTTTCAACAAGTTAAAAGCATCATCTTGATCTTTTCCCCATATGAAAACCTTATCTTCCTTAACAACTTCAGTTAAAGGAGCAGTAATGCTGCTAAAATCTCTAACAAACCTCCTATAAAAACTAGCAAGCCCATGAAAATTTCTAACCTCAATTACACTCTTAGGTTTAGGCCACTCTTTGATTGCCTTGATTTTCTCTTCATCAACCTCAACTCCCTAGGAACTGACCACAAAACTCAAGAATACCACACAAAATACTCACTTCTTGAGATTAGTATACAGTTGTTACTTTCTAAGAACTTTAAAAACTTGTTTTAGGTGTTATACATCGTCATCTAGATTTTTAGAAAAGATCAAGATATCATCAATATAAACCACAACAAATTTTCCATGAAAATCCTTAAAAACATGATCCATTAATTTCCTGAAAGTGCTGGTGTGCATTAGTAGGGGTGGACGTTCGGTATTCGGTTAGGTATTTTCATAGTTCAGGTTCGGTAATATTTGTAATTAAAAATAAATACCAAATACCGAACTTTCAAACCTCAGTTCAATAATTCGATAATCGGTAAATCAAACTTTGGTTCGGTTCGGTATTCGATAATACCATATTGAAGTCGGAGTCGGTTATCAAATAATATCATATACTCCATTAATTACCAACAAACAATACAAGCACATGTGATGAACAGAAAATAGATTTATTTTTTTGATTCAAATCCTCATAAAATTTATACAGACAAGAGGTGCATATCTTTGGATTTTCACCTATCTTTCACTAAGTCAAAAATCATTAACACATTGTGCAAATGGGACAAAATAGTTTCAAACATATCCTTTAGGAAATACAGAACTGGTTTACTAAAGCTACAGGGGTTGGAAGACATTCATGGATATCCATTATTTCTTTAAGAGGTTAAAGAGGCCCTCACTTAGTGAAAGGTAGGTGAAATTTATAATTCTCTATGTAAATACCTTTAGATAATTCTAGGTGAAATAGAACAAAAATCAGATAGTATTGAGAATTCATTAGTCGATTCAGTAACAACGTAGCTACTGCCCACCAAATGAAAACACAAGTAGAAGAAGAATTGATATTAAAACACAATAAAATGAACTTACGACTTTTGAATCGCCGGTGTAAGATCGAAACTTGTGCTGGAGTATCGCCGGTGGAAAATCTTTGAGGAAGAAGATTGCTATTTGCTCTAAAGTTAAAGAGAGTCACAAAGGTTTTTTTGAGATATCAGATTATAGATATGCGATGCCCAAAAAATACCTATGGGTTGTAATACACTAATATTGAATATTAATATTGGGTCTTTATAAAAAAAAATCGGTATTCAGTATTTATCGAATTACCAAATAGTAAATTTATGTTTCCTGAATACCGAAATAATAGAAATTACTCTCGAATACCATACCGAATTACCGAGATTTTTGATTCGGTTCAGTAATTCGGGTTTCGGTGATTTATGTCCAGTCCTATGCATTAGTCAAGCCAAAAGGCATAACTAACAACTCATAAAGCCCATATTTGGTCTTAAAAGCAGTTTTTCATTCATCTTCAGGATTCATTCGAATCTGATGGTAACCATTTTTTAGATCAATTTTAGAAACGATTTTGGACTCGTTCAATTGATCCAACATGTCATCAAGACGAGGAATATGATGACAATACTTTAACATGATTTTGTTGATAGCTCGACAATCCACACACAACCTCCAAGATCCATCCTTTTTGGGCACCAATAGAACAGGAACATAGCAAGGACTCATGCTTTCTCGCGCAAACTCCTTTTCACGTAACTCCTCAATTTTCTGTTACAACTCCTTAGTCTCTTCAGGATTACTCCTATAAGCAGGCCTATTTGGAATCTGTGCACCGGGCACAAAGTCAATTTGATGCTCAATTCCATGCAAAGGTCGTAGACATTTAGAAATATTCTTAGGAAAGATATCATCAAAATCTTGCAAAAGTGAAGAAACACTACTTGGCAAAGAAGAAGTTAGTAGCTAAGAATTATTCAAGACTTCTTTGCAAGTAAGTAGTATTATAGGTAGTCCCTCTTTTCTTCCATTCAAATATTCTTTGGCTTTTTTATAGAAAATCTCTTTTTTTCTTCCCTCTTTTCTCACCAAAACTTTCTTCTTTTCACTCACATCCTCTTTTACCTCTTTGCTTAAGTTGTTGCCCTCTCTCTCTCTCTCTTTCTTAGCCATCTTTTTTTCTAACCCTTGGCCTTCTTTTTTTTCTTTTCCCTCAAGCTCATATTTTTCCATCCCCTTTGTTTTCCCATTGAGTCCCTCAATATCTTTTGATATTCAAACACTTGACTAGGGCTTAAAGGTGCAAGAGTATATTTCTTGCCATTAAGCTCAAGTGAATATCTATTCTTTCTTCCATCATGAAAATTATTCCTATCGAACTGCAACGAACAACCAAGCAAGATATGACAAGCTTGTATAGGAATGACATCACAAAGTGTATCATTCTCATACCTACGAACATTGAATGAAATCATGCATTATTTGTTAACTTTAAGTTCACCACTATCATTCAATCATTGAAGTCTATAGAGCTTAGGGTGCTTCATGCATGCAAGCCCTAACGTCTCTACTAAGTGTGAACTCACCACATTAGCAGAACTACCACTGTCAATAATCATAGAACAAGTTTTCCCCTTTATCCCACAACTAGTATGGAATATATTCTCCATTTTGTTCTTCACTATCGACTCCCAAATTGATACCCATAATCCTCCTAACTACAGCAACCAAACCATCATTAAAGGGAAGTTCTACATAATCTTCACTCGCGCCTCCCTCTTCTTCCCCTTTCTTACTTTTTGTTACTCTAATTTTCCTCCATCAAGAATCTTCCTAGCTACCCCAACAACAACACTATTAGGAAACTCTACATCATCTTCATTCTCACCTCCCTCTTCTTCCTCTTCCTCACTTTTTTCCTCTATAGAGTTGTCAAGTTGCTCACTCTTACTTCTCTCTTTCTTTTGTCTCTCATCCTTACTTTTGTTTGGTGTAGAAAAGTCATTTAATGCTACATCATTCCTCTGTCTTCTTGGGAAAGGTATACTACAATAAGTATCACAAGTTCCCATAAACTTGCCATGAATCCCCCTTTTATCCCATGGAGGACTTCTAACATCAACTCTAATTTTAGGCTTCCCAGTCCTACTTTTGTTTCCCCTCTTGCATTCATTTTCCTTGTCAAACGCCTAAATTGATCATCTTACCCTTAATTGATCTTCTTGAATTTCCATAGGTGCCAAAGATACAAGGGCAGTTCTTCTTTCATCATCATTCACTAAGGATAGATATTCTTTTCTAGATAATTTGAAACTTTCCTATAGAGATACCATGGATTTCCCAATAAAACATGACATGTGAATAAGGGAACCACATCACACTAGACCTCATCCTTGTATTTCCCAAGAGTTAATGACACTAACACCCTCTTCTCTACCTTCACTACTTTTACGGTGTAGGGTGAAGAATACTTAACACAAGGTAAACCCACTTTTTCAACAAAGTAAGAACGAACTAAGTTGTGACAAACATTCTTTTCAATCTTAGTAGCACACACATTAGACAATACCTTCATCCTAGTTTGAAGAACGTTTTTAACTCTAATAAGCTCATGGCATCACCTAGGACTCTTCCCCAAACTAGATCTTACCGAAGTAGGTTTAATTTGACTCACACTCCCAACTTCAACATAATCAGCACACATCACCATAACTAATCTCATCATAATTTGAAGATTCGTCACTAGAATAATCATCACAAATGGTATTGCTTTTTCTTGAACCACAAATTTGATGTGATTCATCAGAGGTTTGGCTAGTACCTGAGTCATCATAACCACCATACTCTTCACAACAATCATAGTATGTCATTCTTCCATCCTCTACATCTAATCCCAAATCATCTCCACTATAATCATCCATTCTTTTACCCCAGATGCTTTCAAAATCTATAGAAGACATGATTTAAAATAAGAGAAATATGTTAGTAGTAATGTGATCTCACATGCACTTCCTTACATGTATCATTCAAGTATTGTATCTCAACCCTCGTGTTTCACACTATTAGGCTTTTACCTTCAAAGAATCTCACCACTCTTGCCTTTTACCACTCACGGGCTGCTTCTCAAAGTTCTTCAATGAACCAACAACTCAAACACTTCAAAGTAATTTCCATAGCTTGGTTCAAGAATGGAGTTTATGTCAAACAAAGAAAAGGACAAGAAAACTATAACGGGCTGGAAACAAAGAAATACACAATGAAAATAAATAGAAAGGCACGGAACAAATTGGCACAAAATAAAGAGAGACACAAAATCACTAGAACACCATAAGTATGAACAAATATTTAAAGTCTCAAGCAAGAGAACAAATAGAACTAAATATAGTGAATAAACACTTTCGAGAGAAGATCTAGAACATAGCAAATGAGCTTTTATTCAAAAGTGCTACACAATGACCTTTGTACTTCTTCAAGTAACTTTTGAGTTTCATGATGAGCAAAAGTCAATGAAGCTTTAAATCTAGTGAGATTTTCAAGAGATAACAACCAGAATATATTTCCCAATAATTTAAAGACACCAAATCACAAGATAAAGTATTGAACAAACATTACAAGTGAAGATTACTAGAAGTTACAATTCACATCACTGTTCACTTGAGCAGATTGTTTTTAATTTTGTTATTGTTCATGCAATAGTAACATTTTTTAAGATTTTTTTTTGGATTTCTAGCATTGAAGTCAATAGATCGGGTGAGTATAAGAATACCTAACCATCCAAAGCTCCGATACCGCTTTATAACAATGAGGTTTGGGAGATCCCAAATAGAGAATGAATTATTAGAAGTGCGGAAGAAAAAAAAACAAAGAATCTGAAACTGCAAAATAAAATTATGAGAAATTCAAGGAAATTGGTCCAAGAACTCAAGTTCTTAAGATTGACAAGATTCAAGTAACAACGTTATTGGATGAACCAAATGTCTTTACTTGAGAAACTAATCAAAGTTAGAATTCAAATCTTGACCGCTTTGTGAGTAACTTAAGACAACAATTAGTATTTAGAACTAATCACCTTCAAAAGAATACCAAAAAGAAATCAAAGATATCAAGAAGAAGTTATCTTACTACCTTGAACAATGAACTAGTAGGTTGAAAGATAAATCCCAAAGTAATGCCACAAAGGTTCAAAAGAACTCTCAATATAATATATTCTTTATAATCTAAGTTACAATGAAAGAGCAAAGCACCCTATATATAGTAGTAAAGAAGGGGCTGGTCAAGATAGAAATAAATGAGAATTGTATTCCCTAGAAGCATAGAAGACTACCCACACTTGGACCCATGCAAGTCAACATACACAATTCTAAATAGGAATGATATTCCCTAGGGGCATAGAGGTTGCCCACACTTAGACCAATGCAAGTCAGCATAGATTAAAACAACACTTAAATATAGATTCTTGAAACTATTTATGGGTTGCTAGATTTTCTTCTTTTTTGGGCTGATTTGGGCCTCATTCCATCTGATATAGACTTTAATTTAGGCCTCCAAATAGGTGTATGATTTGACCAAAATATCTTGATTGGGCTGGACCTCTTCTTCAATCACAACACACTTTTTAATTGCTAATTGTAGCCCATTAAGCTTGTCTTCAAATTTCCTTGTTTGAAATCTTGTCATGGGTCTTCTTGGAACTTTCAAAGCTTCATCCATGTCCTTTAGTGATGTTGATCTTTTGGGAACTTTGAAAGAGAAGGAATACATTGAGACATGGAGGCAAAATCTCAAACATAAAACTGGTATATTAGGTAATGCATACATTGGTTATGTTCATGAAGTTGAGAAAGAAGAATTGCAAATATGTTCCTTATGACTACACTAGTAGAGGCAAATTCAAAATATCAGCCAAAAGTGAAGGTCACTAAAGTGTTATGGAAGGCTCTAGAGGCCGGATGGATCAAAACCAATACAAATGAAGCTTAAAGAGGGAATCTCGGAAGTAACTCACGGAGTTTTTGCATTAGGTATGAACAAGGTGATGTACTGCAAACCCAAACTAAATAAATGGAGGATCTAAGCACAAACACTTAGGCTGAGACTACGGCCATTTTACAAGCTTTGAGATACATACAAGGACATCACTATAATTTAATAGTACTGGAAACTGCTCTTTAATTTTTAGGAATGTTACACATAGAATATGGGAGGTTCGTTGACAAATAATAACCATGATTGAGGAAGTATGGAGATTTATGAAAGGTAGAACAATCATAGTATCTCATGTATAAAAGAGGGCAATAAATTAGCTGATCTACTCACTAACTTGGCTCTAGACAATGGAGAGGTAATAGCTAATAACTTCCTGCAACATGAAGCTCAAGGTAGAAGAATTGTCAAGCTAGCAAAGCCATATTTGAGAATCCAAAAATACAGCAGATGAGAATAAGGGGGAATTGGAGCCTTCTACTCAAATCCTAAGAGGGGATAGTAGGAAGGAGGTTTTTATCTCTAACAAGATATTACATTTTGCAGGTACAAAGTCCAGTCATAAGTTAATAAAGAGAACAATGTACCATCACAAAACAACAGTCAAGTCAGAGAGAAGGATGTCATATTTTATGAAAAAAATGTATGTGCATAAAACTGAAACAAACAATATACAAGTGAACATATAGATTTAGAGACAAATGAAGTTACTGACGACAAGAAACATAACAACATTTCAACTATGCAATAGGAGTAAAGGAAAAAAAATCCTCAAGTTACAATAAATCCACAAGGGAGAGCAAACAAGACATGAACAATTTGTATCGCATAATTCGAAAGGTCATCAAGCTACAAATGCGATTCAATGGGAAAAAGGTAATTACACAATCAATGCTTCATCTTAAGGATTTCATCCACAATTAACACTGTCTTAATGCCAAAATCGAGTAGAGCATAGCTCAAGTTCAAACTATCAGCTTAAATGCAGATTGTCTGCTCAAGTCTAATTTCTAAATTAGGGTTTCTTTTGTGCTTTCCTTTTTGCTTTTTTAGATTAGGTGTATTTCTGTTTTGCTTTTTGTTTTCAAGATTCTCTTAATAAATAAAATAGCCCACGTGGTCTCGTTTAAAAAAAAAGAGATCCCAATGAATCGAGAGTGGATCATCGTTCCTCTTCCATCTATCATTCTCTCATCACAATTATCATATCATAGTATATCTTGCATAAAGTTAGATAATCTACTGAAGAAAAAAAAGTGCATGCTAATCTCTAATACGTAAATTAAAAATTATTTTTATAGCCTTTACAAACTTATTTTTAGTTTGTTGACCATTTTATAAGAGATTTTTATTTTTGAACATAAAATATCTTCATTTTTACACCTAATCTATTCAATTCTTAAGTGTCCATAAGATATCACTTCCTCTAAAATATTTCCTTTTAACAACTTAAGAAATCTCAATCAATTAGTGATCAAAGCGCATTGAATAATAATATTAACTCTCATAATACAACGAAAATTATAAAATATGTACAAGTATGAAATATTTCCAAATACCCGATATATTTCCAAGAAGCATCTATAAGGAAACTAAGTACATGATTTCAAGGTATAACTTGACTACAATGGAATAATTTAATGATAATGGAGAGATGCCATCAAGATCTAAATATCGTTGGTTCACCTCAACAAGATATCAAAATCGGATCGAACGAACCAAGGTTGTCCATCAACTACACTAGTAGAAGCATTTATGGAAGGAAGAACATAATAACAAGGGTGAGCCAAAGCCCAGCAGGATCAGTGCCCAACCCCATGCCGTACCCCATGGAAAGCGTAATAACCCAACCCTTAATTTTAAGATATAAACTAAATTTTAAAGGTGGTCCAGCTCCTGCGGAAAACTCCTCGCAAAGGCGGAACCTGCCTGACCTCACTTGACATCTCACTTGCAGACCAAGCTTTGTATAAGCGAGACCACAGGCGCGTCGCCAAACTCCGTATATGTGGGACACCAGAAACCAGCAGAGACATGATTTTCACTAAATTCAACCCGAAACCCAAAACTCATATGAGACTTCCCGAATACAAACCAAACATGCAGCTAGACTATAATTGATGCTACAAACTTGCTCACGCTCTTGGATTCTCATACGACCAAGTTAAGGTCCATTTTTCTACAAAAACTCTCAAAATGTTCAACTTTCACAAATTGACAAATAGTGACACAAAATACATCTGAATGCCTCGGGAAGTGAACCAAAGACTCGACTAAGTCATAAATGATACTCCGGACCTACCTGAAGTGACGGAACCTGAAATGACCCCATATACTCAAAGTCAACTATCGGTCAACACTTTTTCACTTACAAAATCTCTATTTTGAATTTTTCTTCCGAAGAACACATAAAGGTACCTCGAGATTCGTGTCATCCATCCATGTGTTGGGCTGGTCCTGAAAAATAAGGGTTGTTGGGCCACTGCCCACTAGCTCAGCCCCACTGCCAGGGGGCCATGGATGGGACCAGTGGGACTGTGGCCTACTGCCACCTTGCCGAGCACCGCCACCACTATTTTGGCCACCCCCACCACTGCTGGAACCACCATGATTGCCATCGCGATTTTTGCCATTATTTTTCCGATTTTTCTTGCCTCCACTGTGAGCACGGTTTTGGCTCGAATTATCAATAAAACCTTGAGAATTAGCGGAGGACGTCATCATGACCACGGGACTAGAGCCGGTAGCCGCCTTTTTGACCAAATCGGCTTCTTCTAACGTGAGCATCGAACAAGCTTGATAAAAAGGTGGAAGTGCATTAATTTGACGGAGGAGAGTCCCTACGCCATTATAGGCCTCAGATAGGCCTGCAACCATTTGCAGAACAAGACGATTATTGGTAATGGGCGCTCCAACGTTACTGAGTTGGTCGGCCAATTCCTTGAGTCGTTTACAATAAGCTGAAACATTCGGAAAATCTTTCATGCAGACTTGGGAAAATTCCTGTTCAAGGCTGACAACGTGGGAATATTGGTTATCTTAGAATATATCACGCAATCTATTCCTTGTAGCCATAGCCATAGTGTCCGACTCAATAATCGTTTGTAAAAAGTTGGTAGAAATAGTGGAATAAATCCACTGAAGGACGGTAGCATCAAGAGTAATCCATAACTGAGGGTCCTCCGTGGGAGTAGGGGTAGCAGGAGGAATTATGTGATGGAGAACTTGATGGGAGATGACGTGAATTTTGAACAACTCCACCCACGTCGCGTATTGGACGTTTTCCATCTCAAGAACAATAGGGATGTGGTTCCTGATGTTGGAAACAGTAAGGGCAGGATGATACATGTTCTTAGACATGACGAAAGAAAAATATATGAAGAAGGGATTTGGAAAATATTTAGAAGAGAAGAAAAAAGACGGTCACAGAATCCGAGGTGGTGGCTCGGACGTCACGTTGGCCGAGAGGAGCGGAAGCTATGGGAGAAGGATGTATGAAAAACCTAGACTTCTGATATACAAAACATATTACAAAACAAAGTTACAATTTTGAAATTGTATTAGAAAAAAATCATATTTACTATTAAATAAAATAAGAGGCTATTAGCCTTGGGATATTTCTTCACTATCTTGTTTAGTTATTTAAGTGTTTAAGCACATTTTAAAAAAAATATGTCTCCAAGAAAAAGCTAAAAAAAACCTTCCCGTCACCCAAATCTCGTCCCCCTGATAGTGGGATGTAATGGGGCCTGCACTTCATGGTGCAGGTGTCGATATACAGGACGACAGATCTTCTCAGTAGGATTTTTTCAGTATTAGCTGCTTGGTGAGCTCCATCTCATTCGAGGTGTCAGTCTATTATTTCATGATTTTTTTTATCAGTAGAGGTATGTCAGAGTCTTGTCCTGGTACACGGATTTGCAGACTCATGTTTTAGAGGTTTCATAGACTAGACTAGTTCAGCATGTCACACAGTCAGTATTACTATTTTCAAACTTACGATATTTTTAGACTAATTCTGCAATACACTTTCAGCTTATAAATTCAACAATTTGAATTATATGTTTTAAATCATTACTATGGTATGTTTTGATGCCCAGATTGATTCAACAGCCATGTGGTACGCTCGGTCATATGCAACCAAGCACCGTGTGCCATGTTTCGCCCAGGCCATGATTCGGGCGTGACAAAAAATAACTTTAGATTAACAATAATATTAAAAAATTATACATTAAAGTGTAAAGCATTTTTTATTCTTTCTTCTTGGCTTATCTAAATTTATTGATTTCTTTTTCTTCTTCTTCAAAATCCAATAACTTTTGTACAACAATAAATTTAATGATACTCATGTTTATAAAATAACAATAAAATAAAAAATTAATCAATAAAAGTTAACTTAATTGTAAATTAGAACAAAATTTATAATAATAAATCTAATTGAGAAGCTTAAATATTAAAACATACTTAAAATAAATGTTCTGCACGTTATGAGTTATATCTTTTTAATTGAGTTTACAATAATAACAATGACTATGACTCAGTCCGGAACAAGTTGGAATCGACTATCTGAGTAATCATTTCTTCATTTAAGCTCATATCATATCTTCATAATAAATAAAATAAAAGTAAAAAATACGTTATATATATATATATAATAAGTTCCATACAAATCTAAAACATATTCTCAAGTAGTAGCTATCACCTATATCGATCATTTTCTTTCATTATGCCCTATCTTTATCTAGTTAACTATGTATTGATACCAATCATTTGTATGTGTTTTGAGACCACTTTCTTCCATTTAATCTTAGGTCTACTTCTCCCATTATAACACCTTCATGTCTTTTTAATTGATCTACCAGAAGAAATAAAAAGAAATGAAAAATAAAAAATAGAAATAATTAATTTTTAAAAATCAATGGAAATGCCACATAAATATTCTTTTTTGCCTATTTTCTAACTTTCACACACTATAAGGGAGTAACGCTACTCTCCATGCCACTTGACATTGCATGAATTTTTTAAAAAGAAAATATTAAAATTCAGGGGTAATAATAATACTCCATAATTTAAGTATTCAACTGTCATACGTGAATAGTTTAGAGATTTATGTGGTATTAACTCTTTTTATTTATATATACTATTTTCGATAATAGGCATAACCATTTGCATCATCTTTCAAAAGACTAAGGGTGTGTTTGGTATGACATAAAAAAATTTCCAACAAAATATTATCTCGAAAAATAAGTAATTTTCCTACTTATTTTCTTATGTTTGGTACAAAAGTTGAAAAATATCATCTGAAGAGCATTTGCATATATTCAAAATAAAATACTATGACCTTTTTGAATTCAAAGAGCAACTTCTAGTGGTGGGTAGGGTTGGAGTTGGATATATTGGTGTGTTTTTATTGAATTCAGAAAATGTTCTCTATCAATTTTTCAAGCAAAAAAAAAAATTCATAAATTTTTTTTATATATTTTTAAAAATATTTAGTGTAATTAAATAAAAAAATATAAAAATATTTTTGGGAAAATCCAACACCTTTTCTCATACCATGTGTTTAAGTGATTTACTTTTAAGGGAGGAATTGATTCTATAATTCTACTATTCAACTTAGTGGACTATATGAAGCCTGAACGAAAAAGCATAGGATTGTGGGTGTGTTTGGTACGATGGGAAATATATTTCATGAAAAATGTTTTCCAAGAAAAGATTTTCTCAGAAAATAAGTGATTTTCCTATTCATTTTTTTATTTTGGTACCTAAGTTACAAAATGTCATTTTAAAAGCATTTTCATATAACACGATGAGATCTGCTCACATGCCGGTCCGTGAGCCCTCCTCCGACCACTTCCAATGAGTTTATTTCTCCAGCGGGACTCGCCCCTAGATTCCGACCATCCTAGTTATACCAAATTCTGACTGGATTTCCGCAAGTTAGTCCACTTTTCAGCGATGGACTTTACTTCCAACAATTTTTTTACTGTTTCCAACAAGATTTGTTCTATCCCGAACTTCATATCTTTGTTATAATCCGGTAATAGTCTATTGCTCTTAATTTGAGGTTAATTCATATAATATTTGAAAAAATGTCACTCAAATCAAATGTTATTGGTTCTAAAACCATGGTTTCCAGCAATTTGAATCACTCTATCACACTACTGAATCTTTAATAGGTAGTGCAAAATACTTATCTGGCTCGTCTTCAATTCAACTATGGTGAAAGGGACATGGTGTTCAGGATCACTTAATTAAAGAGGCAATTGATATTAATGAAAATGATAGGTTGAGCTAGACCCAAGATTCATTTTTCTTAATATGGTATCCGATCAAGACCTATTCCTATTTCTTGAATTATCTGATGTTGGGCACCATGTTATACTTCCAAGCTCCAGATGTTTAGTCACCTATGGATGTTAGAATGTCCCACATAGGTTGAGAGAATGAGTTCTCTTTCCTGTCTTGGACAATCCTCATATCATGAGCTAGATTTTGAGGTTGAGAGGAACCATTTTTTTTAACAATCACCATTTCCATTAGAAGTGTCTTTATTATTTTAGGTGAGTGATTTAAATTAATTAGTTCGGTGATGTAGGTTATACTTTATTTAAAAAGTTGTTTATTAGCTAAAAAGTGGTTCTTTCTGCAAACTGTTATGAGTTGAAATCAGGTAAGAAACATCCAAATCAAACAAACTTGACATTTTATTTTTTCTATTTCATGTTCATAAAAGTTCCAGCAGATCAAGCAGCTTACTATTGAATTGTTCTTGTCTCACAGGGAGATGATTGTTGTTAATCTTGTTTTTAGGTGCATCTCCTGGAGCATTGACAGATCCGTCTGCTGAATTTCCATTGGGTAGAACTCCTGTAGATCTTGCATTTGCCAATGGACACAAGGGAATATCTGGATTTCTTGCTGAATCCTCTTTGACCACACACCTTTCGACACTTACTGTAGCTGATGTGAATGAACACAATGCTTTAGAAGTTTTAAGAGCAAAAGTAATAGAAACAACTTCAAAGCGTGTGGCAGTACCAACCACTGGGCATGATGTGCCAGATGTACTTTCGCTCAAGGATTCGCTAGCTGATACGGAATGCTACTCAAGCAGCTGCTCTAGCTTAGATGGATCAATTGGGGACGATCGCTCATGCAAATTAAGCTAAAACTCTAAAGTAGACACAAGTTGTTGTTGAGTTGGTTTGGTTGAATTCTTAGAAAGGTTATGGCTAATATCTTGTAGAATATGGAAGTGGAAATTTTGGTGTTGTTGTAGTTGATGAAGGAGAGGGGAGAATAGCTTGTATAACCATGACAGCAACAGCTGAGAATCGTGCAAGCTAAGTGTTCGATAAAATGTCATAATGAAGAAATTGTGAAACTATTGATTTGATCTTGATCCAACTAATCTTCGTGGTATAGGTAGACGATGGTAAGGCAAGTGAGGCTTCAATGACTAGTGTTGGTCAAGCGACGAGGTATGTAAGGCTTGTTGTTTTCCCTTCTTTGGTATGATCTTGTTTTGGACTAAAAGTGAAATGAAATATCGTCAAATGATTCCATTTTTAGTAACTTGGTTATCTTGTGTTTCCCTTGTGCTATTGCTTATGATTCTACTATGTTCCTTGTTGAAACTCTTATTAACATCTTATGATGTTCCTTGTGATATGATTGATTCAAAGAAATATGGTTGGATATTAACATTTGTTGTATATGATTCCATAATGATAGTCGGAGGATAACGACTATAGGTCACTCCGACTCTGTTCATGGTGTCCATTGAGGTCGGTCTTACATTGCACTTATATATATGTATCTATTTTCCTTCGTGCCACACTATAGTTTATCGGGAAGGCACTTATATATGCATACCACTGATTAGTTGGGCAGTTATTACCGCGTCATATATGGCCGGGAGGTTTATGATGAGATGGCCTCATAGAGAGGGTTGATATTAAATTGTATAACCCCATTGAGAGTCTTAGTTTTGCTTTCATGCATATATTCATGGTTATGTCAGTTGTATACCCTCAGCGGCCCTTCTGACTTTTATGTAGACTTCTGCACCCTTATCTTGCATTACATTCTTTATTTATATGCTTTACCTGCCTGACATATTCAGTACATTCTTCAGTCCTGATGTCCCTTGTTGTGGCGCTATGTTTCATGTCTGCAGATACATATAGACGTTTGGATGATCCCCCACTGTAGGTGCCCTGATCCAGATGTTTATGGCCATGCTCCTTTCTTCTAGAGTTGTCTAGTAAGTTAATAGGTAATTATTATTGTAAATATGCATATATTGGGTATGGCGAGGCTCTGTCCCAACATGATGATGTTCATAGACTCCTTTGAGGCTTGTGTATGGTCTTGCCAGCCTTTTAGTTGGTCTGTTGTACTTATGTCGGCCTCAATATGTATATATATATATATGTGTGTGTGTGTGTGTATGTCTGTTGGGCCTCTTATGTATGCAGGTTGATGTGTCATCTGATCGTAAGTTTGGTTAGAGGCCTTGTCGGCCCATGTATTGTGAAGTGTTTTACAGCTACCACGATTGGTATGCTCGGGCCTTAGCGCACCGAGTGCTGGCCACACCCCAAGGTTGGGGTGTGAAAGAAAATAAATCTCACAACCACTCAAGTGTGTGCACCTTTGATTGCCTCACAAATTGTCTCGGCCGATGTGATACGATTCTAATTATGAATGTTTGAAAACAACAACAAATATGCGAAAATTAAAGATAAGAGAAATCGATAGATAAGATAGAAGAAAGAAAGGACTTAATCAACTATAGTTGTGACTAATCAACATAGGACTTGATAAATACACCTATTAATCAACAATTAAAAGATGAATTTAATCCATGGAAGAAGAGAAACTTGAACTCATACATGAAAATCTAATTCAAGTTTATCCAAGAGAGGTTCTAAGCTAAGAGATAAGGGAATCCTCCAACTAATCCTAACATAACTTAAACTCCATAGAAGGAGAAACTACACTCGAAAGAGTTTCATCATAAATCTCAAGCTAAGAATGAAAATAGGCTAAGACAAGCTTATATAGTTTGCCTTTACATGCATAGCTATTTATTTAACTTATAGCCACATTTGGCATTTAACTATCAAAGCTTACAATTGTAGCCACACATCTAACATTTGGACTTCTTTAAGAGGCAAGCTTTAGGCTCTTGGAATCTTGTAATCTTCCTCCATGCTATCTCCCATAGCTTGAAGTCCCTCCATTGGCTCTCTTCAAATGCTTCCATAGCTTCATTCTCCGTGAACATGGCTTGTAAAGCTTGAAAGTCCTTGGTTCGGCTTCTAGTACAAGTCCTTGGAGAAGTTAGAGCAATTGACCCCTGGATATCATATCATCCTCCGCTTTTTGAAAAGCATTCATCCTTAAATCCATACCTTGCAAGACATAGAAGAGAATGCATATATATCCTCTCACAAAACAAACAAGGTAATCGTCATAAGGAGAATGATAATACCTAAAGTAAGCATAGCATGCAACCAACACACTAAATGACTCACTCTTATGATATAACCAAGCATCACATGGATCTAGAAAGAGTATATATCCAAATAATGCCCAAGACACTTTTCTATTCAAGACATTATGACAAAAGGGCAAATCAAAGGAACCAATGCATGTAGGAACACACACATACAAGTTCTCATTGGTCCTAGCATTCAAGAATCACATATCTTCCCTTAAGTCAAGAAACAAATTATATCCCTCATGGCTAAGTGCAATATCACAAACAAGGCCAACCCAATTTAATGTCCTACCCGATGCACTAGCCCACCTCAATAAATAATTCACTAGAAATTCAACACCGGGGTCAAATACAAAGGTATGACCACACCCTTTTGCTCACATTCACTAGCACTTTTCTTTTCATGACTACCTATATGACACACAACACTATCATAACATTGAGTCTCATCAAATGTCAACAACGTAAGATCAAGGGACTCATCTTCATATGTATCAAATAAGGGTGGTGTGTCTTATTCATAATCTTCCACATTATGAAATAGTTTAAGATCATCACTAATTTGAGGTTCATTAAGCACATCATAAAATTTCTCAAAACGCAGAATTGAAAGATAGGTAGAAATGAAAGATGATAATTGAATAAATTGAATGAGAATAGAAGGACAGAAGCAAGACTCAATTAAGATTGGATTTATGGGCAAACATGAATATATGAAATCCAAATCCTCCTAATTGAATCAACCTAAGCGAACCTATACTATTTGAAGCTCACTCAAGAGTTAATCAATTGAATCCACAAATGAACAACTCTATATGAAAATCAATGCAAAATGGATTATATAGCCAAACAATGGAATCCACCATAATTAACTATCACTAATCACTAATCACTAGATTAGCACTACACTAATTTTACCACACAAACTAACACTTATTTAGATAGTCATCTCAACATTAAAACTATGGAATGAAACTAACAAGTTTAGTATTTATACTACTAGTCTAAACAAGAGAAGGCTATCTATTACAAAAATACTGTTAATGAAGTAAGAGCCTTGTTTGGTTGTCTTCTTCATGGATGATGGCTTGTCTTTCAAGAATTTCCTCTTTGCATAAATAACCACCTTCCGATTTTGACCCATTACCCAATCTCATGCTTCTCAAATATGGTAAATATGCTTTATGAATGATCATAGGATTGATGCCAAGCCCCACCACGAATCATATCTCTCCTAATCACCTTCAAGCCTCCTAGGATCATATCATCCTTCCCTTCTTGAAAGGGATTCGACCTTGAATCCAAACATTGCAAAATATAAAAGCGAATGGGTACATGTCCTCTCACAAAACAAACGAGGTAATCATCATAAGGAAAATGGGTCACTTTTATGATATCAACAAGCATCACAAAGATCTAGAAATAATGTATATCAAAATAATGCCCAAGACACTTGGCTATTCAATACATTTTGACAAAAGGGTATATAAAAAAACCAATGCATTTAGCAACACAAACATACAAGTTCTCATTGGTCTTAGATTCCAAGAAGCATATATCTTCCCTTAAGTCAAGAAACAAGTGATCTCCCTCACGGCTAAGTGCAACATCACAAATAAAGCCAACCCAAGTCAAGAGTCTAATCATTACACTAGACAATCCCAAGAAAGGATCCATTATCAAGTCAACACCTGGTTCAAATACAAAGGTATCTCCCATACTATTTTGCTCACATTCCACATGCAAACCCAACATGAAATTAATTAATAACACTAGTAAAGAATTACATGAATGACTAGCAGCGTTACCACCACACTCACCACACAAAGAAGTTAGTTCCATGGCTTTAGAAGCCTAAAAATAAGCATGAGCCACGAATACATACCGTCCTTGAAGAAAGTACTAGATGTGACATCATATCAAGTTGTTTCCCTCCCTCTAAAATTCCTCTTCAGGTCTCCTCTGTGATGCGTCTTAGAAGTGAACTGAAATAGGTGATACGATAGTGATTGCTAACATGTTTAGTGAATAGGGTGTTTAACATGTTAGTTCAAGACTTGTTTTAATTATGTATAGACTGGTTGAGCCAATATGATTCCCAATGTTGTTAACTTAAAGTATGTTTTAGCTATGTGTGAACTATATTGGTTAATATGATGACTAATGTACTATTTTGAGGCTGGTTTGGCTGTAGGTAAGATGTTTAATCATAGTATTTGCCTAAAAATGTGTCAATGATTAACAAGATTATTTAGATTGTTAACATAGTTTACCTTAATGTCATCTAATGTTAGCTTACAAACAGAAAAAATGAATTAGATGGATTTATACTTAGATTAGTTAATGCATTTTTGCTCCTAAGGCTGAATATGGTCTCTGTTTTACATGTCTACTGTATTTAAAAGAAGATGTAGAGTTAATAAGATATAAGAGATGAAGTTAACTTTAGGGGAAGGTATTATGTTCTGGATGAAGTTTTTTAAAAAAAGGGTAACTTGATCACTAGACTGTTTAATACTCCCAAAGGACCACTTAAGGTTTGTTAAGCTATGATTAAGCTTTGAATAGGCTGGAAATGGTGTGTCTTCGTTTAGTACTAGGTATATGTGTCTTAATCTTGCTTTCTTTGTCATACAAGCATGAGTTTGCTCTCTTTGGTATGGAAAAAATGATGTTATGTGTTCTTTTGAAATGAGAATATCCTTTTTAAATCCTTCTGTTTGATGTATTTGATATTGCTTTGGGGATAATAGGGGTATGGGACTTGGTATCTGATAGTGTAACAACAACATACCCTGTGAAATTCTACAATGTGGGGTCTGAAGAGGGTAGAATGTACATATACCTTACCCCTATGATAGTGAGGTTGTTTCCGATAGACCCTCAGCACAAGAGACACCACAAAAAAAATAGATAAGGATAAGAAATTCAAATCAATATAGAAATGAAAATAATGACAACGAATAAGTAGTCTAGAAAAGAAAGTAGTGGTAGCTACCACAGAGAAACAAGATAATCAAAGTACAAGAAACAACAAATAATAGCAGAGGTCAAAGGACAAGAAACTATAGTGCAATACTGCGACTACTAGTATAAACTGATAAATAAGACTCTTACTAGCCTTCTACCCTAATTTGAGTCCTCTACGACCTCCTATCTAAGATCATGTCCTTGGTAAGCTGAAACTGTGCCATGTCCTATCTAATCACCTCTCCTCAATACTTCTTTAGTCTTCCTCTATTGGTCAAAATGTTATTAGGTCCATCCTATGTCAATATTTGTTCCATTTACTTCCCTTATGCTTAAGCATGTTCCAAGTGTGGTTAGCCTGAAGACTTCGTCTCATGTGACCTTGGTGACCTTTGAAAACTATGTTAAGTTTGGTATGATATTTGTCAATATGAATCATGGTAGGCTGTTTGATTGAAATGTATGAATTGTATGATATTATGTCAAAGCCATGCTTATAATAGCCTTTTCATATGTTTTCCATAACCATGTATGTTCTGACTGCTCAAATTCTTAAGTTGTTACTTGTCTTATACCTTCAGAACTCTTCGCTGCATCCATGTCTAAATGTTTGGGTGATCATCAAGCCTCAGCTTGTGTTCCTAAGTAGTCAAACCAGTATCATGAATGTTAGAAAAGCAATGTGGTATCTCCTATTTTCATTGTCCATCTATGAACTCCTTTACATATCATTAATACATGATTAGGCAAGAATGTAAGAAGAGCTCAATTTTCTGTGTCAATTATCATGTGTTAACATCAATTGTAGTAATGAAAACTTAATCCCAACAGGCTAGTTTGAGCAATTGAATCACTAAATTCTGGTATATCTTGGCATGTTAACTAAGTTAAAAGATGCTTTGTTTGCCCACTTCCCTACCTATACTTGCTTGCATCTAAGTCATCTAAGACATTATAATATCTTGGGAAGTCAGAGATTTATTGTTAGTATATTTGTATGTCCATCTCTTCAGCATGATATATTGTTAGGATCTCATACTTGGATTGGTCAGTCTGTATGAACTAGGATTTGCTTATATGTCATTCTTGTGTCCTCAATTCATGACAAAACTGATAATGTTAAGTGTATGCCTACAATATGCCTACTTGCCTTTCTCTGCATGAATATGGTAGTCCATATAGGATAAATGTGAGTTCTTATTTTATATAGCATATGTTTGAGTCACCAGTATGAAGGGGAACTTGATAGTCCCAGTCAGACATCTTACTTCATCCTTCCTATGCTTGTTTTTTGTTTAAGCCACTTGATTATTTCAAATGCACTAGATAAGATGTTTGTGGGTCTGTTATGCCTATGTTTTGGTGATAATCTGAATCATGAACAATACCCTTCTGTCTTTTCTGGTACCAAGCTAGGCGCCATGTAAACTGATAATGTGACCCTAATCTTAGTTTCCAAAGAGTTTTAGGTTCAAATATTGTCTCGTCTTGTTTAACCTTACATTTTATTTGTTCAAAATATGATGTGGTTACCAGTCTAAGTTGGCCTATCTTCATGTCGTCGTCTATTTTCTTTGATTTGGGCCTTCTTCAGCGTTTGAATTTGGATTTAATTTGGAATGCTTATATGTTTTAACATAGTTTGTACATGATAAGTCATAGATGCTTTCTAACTTGGGCCTTTGTTTTCCACTCTACTGCCGATGCATACCGAGATGGGCCTCTGGGCTTGTCATTCTTCTCAGCCGGTTGGGCCGAGGCCAAACTAAATATTCTTTGATCGAGTTTGATACCGTAGTTGCGCACGAAGGCCCAACTAAGGGTGAAAATAGAAATTGGTGGGTTTAGGTAGGCCCACCAGCCTAAAGTCAATCTTTTCAATTCCTATTTGTATTATATGTTTATATACTTGTATTAAATACTTTGCATACATATTCGAACCTTTATAGTTAAGAACATAGGATAGGTAAATGATTCGTATATCGTTTAGAATAGAATCGACATAAATGAGTTTTCAAAAACTTGATTAACTTCTGAATTTAAAGAAAAACTGGTATGTTTTATACTTTAAGGAATCGGGAACAAAAAATAGATCATGAACTGGATTGGACTATTTTTAAATCAGTTGGTCTGTTTTGATGTTAAAACTGGACCAATGGACAAAAAACACATGGAAATGGCCCGAGTTTTCTCTTAAATAAATCTGGACGTTATTTTTTGGAAAATGGATCTGTTTTACAGAAAAATTGACATAACATGATTTGTTTAAACAGTTTTTCTGGGCTAAAGGATTGGGCCTAACTAACATTATAAAGCTGATTTTTGGGCCAAACTCAAATGATATTAAGGAACTAAACACTTTCTTGAACTTGGGTTAAGATATGAGTTTTGCTAATGTGGGACTATGTGATGATCTTTTGGGGCTATAGCATGGAAAATTTAAAAGAAAAACTATTTTAATCAAAATTTAACTTTTAAAATAGACTATATTCTTTTCAAAATTACAAAAGGTTTTAAATTGTGTAAAGTGAAATGGACAATTTATTGGACTAACTGTAGAGTTCTACTCAAGCTAATTCTTAAGTGTTCTTATTCTGAAAGTAAATTTACCAAATCACCCTTACGTAAACCATTTTTAGGCGGAAGTTAACTCTTTAATCTTCAAAAATCTCCTTAATAAATCTCCTTAATATCATGATACATCTTGGTAGAACCTTGGTAGATAGAATACCTAGAATTATGCGCTTCTGTCATGATTCGCTCTCTGAGTCCGTCCACATTTGGAACACAAAATCTGCCTCGGTACCTCAAAGTACCATCATTTATCCCTTGTTCAAAAGCGGTAGTCTTATGCTTGTGAATCCCCTCTTTTAGCTGCAACAAGTAGGGATCACTAAACTTTTTCTCCTATACCTCAGCTACTAAGGAGGATTCAGACTTGTTCTGAATAATAACACCGCCATCTTCGGAGTCCATGAGTCGATGGTTCTATTTTCTCCTTCCACATGAGCTAAACTTCTGATGGATCACCAACTAAGAGCATCATCTACCACATTTCCCTTCCCTGAATGATAGAGAACATCTACATCATAATCATTTATCAATTCGAGCCACCTCCTCTGTCTAAGGTTCAAATCCCGCTACTTGAAAATGTACTGAATGCTCTTATAATCTGTGAATATGTCAAAGTGAACTCCATACAAATATTGACGCCATATCTTAAGTGCAAAAATCACGACTGCCAATTCTAAGTCATGAGTTTGATAATTTTTTTCTTGAGGCTTAAGCTTCATGGATGCATAATTTATAACCTTATCAGCTGCATTAGAACACACCCAAGACCAACTCCTAAAGCATCACAATATACAACGAACCCTACGGTCCCCTCTGGAAAAGTTAAAACTGGAGCGGAAGTCAGTCTCGTTTTTAATTTTTCAAAACTATGCTCACAGGCATCTAACCACTTGAATTTGACTTTGTTCTGTGTTAATATAGTCAATGGAGCTGCGATGGAGGAAAAATCCTCTATGAAACATCTGTAATATCCTACCAGACCCAAGAAACTTTGTATCTCTGAGGCTGAGGTGGGTCTAGGACAATTCTTTACATCTTATATTTTCTTAAAATCAACCTTGATGTCTTCGCCTGAAATCACATGGCCTAAGAATTCTACTAACTTTAGACAAATTCACACTTGGAAAACTTCACATATAGCTCGTGATCCTAAAGTGTCTGTAACACTATTCTAAGATGTTCTACATGATCAGGCTCACCATAGGAATAAACTAGAATATCATCGATGAAGACAATGAAGAAATGGTCAAGATAAGGCTTGAAGACCCTGTTTATAAGATCCATGAAATCAGTTAGTGCATTTTTCAATCCGAACGACATGACACAAAATTTGAGCTGATGGTACCCTGATCTGAGGTCAATCTTGAAATAAAATTAGGCACCCTAAAGTTTGTCAAACAAGTCATCGATTCTGGGAAGAGGATATTTGTTCTTAATGGTGACCTTGTTCAACTGCCAGAAGTCAATGCACATACGCAAGGACCTATCCTTCTTTCGAACAAACAAGACTGGTGCACCCATGGTGAGACACTTGGCCTAATAAATACCTTATCAAGGAGATATTTCAACTTGGTTTTCAATTCTCTTAACTCTGCCATTTTGAACGGCAGAATAAATATTGGCTTAGTGTCAGGAAGTAAATCGATTCCAAAGTCGATCTCCTTATCGAGATGAAATCTGAGAAGCTCTTTTGGAAAGACTTCTAGAAACTCATTGACAACTGGTATGGACTGAAGAGTTGGGGTCTGGGTATACGTATGCCTAACCCAAACTAGATGGTAAATATACCCCTTGGACATTATCCTTCTAGTTTTAAGATTGGAAATAAACCTACCTATGGGTGCTATTGCATCACCCTTCCATTATATGACTGGTTCACCGGGAAACTCAAAATTGACAATTTTGGTTCTACAGTCTGTTGTGGCATAACATAAAGACAACTAATCCATACCTATGATTACACTGAATTCTACCATTTCTAACTCTACCAAGTCGGCTACGATAATGTGGTGATAGACTTTAATTGGTCAACCCCTATATACCCACCTGGCTATAACTGACTCCCCAACTGGAGTGGATACCTCAAAGGGTTAATGCATCTTTTCTGGTTCTATCCCAAATTTCTTAGCAACAACAGGGGTTATATATGACAAAGTGGATCCAGGATCCATAAAGGCATAAATTTCAAAAGTGAAAATGGTTAATATACATGTACCAAATCTGCACGGGCCTCTATATACTGACGACCTGATAGTGCATGCAAGCAGTTTGGACCTCCGCCTATATTGTCGGACTTAGCTGGAGTACACCCTGATTGGGCCTGAGAAATATGAGGAACTGTTGAATTTGTGGACTGAGCCACATTACCTCTTGTACCCTGTCTCGCTGATGGATAGTCTCTCTGAAAATAACCTCGCTGATCATATCCATAATAGATATCCATAGCCATAAGATACTCCCCCAGGTGTCTCTTACCACACTTAGCACAAACTGGGTTACTTTAATAAATTTGACCCACACTAACATGTGACTGAGAGCCTGATGCCCTGAAGTTCTGCCTCTTGTTATCATTCCTGAACATTGGAGCGGGGGCACTAGATGAAGATGGAGCAGGTCCTGATAACCAATTTTTGAAAAACTATCTGCCTCATCCTCCCCCATGACTGAAGTGACCTATAGACTTAGATCTCTTATTGAATTCATTGCCATTCTCCTTATGCACTGCTTCTTCTTCCTTTATCATGTTCTCATTACCTTGAATGAAAGCAACTATTTTAGTGATGGTTATTCCCTATTTTAAGCAGCAATATTAGCAACATCAAATAACTAAGGATCAAGGCCATACACAAAATGCCTAACTCTGTACCTCATGTCTAGAACCATATGTGGAGCATACTTCCAAAGAGACAAAATGAAGATAGTACTCTTTCATACTCCTGTCATTCTGCTTGAGCTTTTCAAATTCAGCAGCCTTTGCTTCCATGACCTCTACTGGTAGAAAATGCTCAATAAAATCATCAGCAAACTTTTCCCAAGTTACTGAAGGTGCATCTTCTCTACGGGACTATTCCCACGATTGATACTAGATATTAGCAACATCCTGCAACTAATAAGCTCTGAACACTACTGCCTCTACCTCAGTAACATGCATGACCCAAAAGATTTTTTGAAGCCCATCAATAAAGTTTGTGGATCCTCCTTTTTACAAGGCCTTGTCTACCGGAGGCTCTATGCATAAAAAATCCCGAGTCTTGAAACTGGATGACTTCCTGCTAGTTCATGTACTTGGAGTCATTCCCTGATGTTAGGTTGAGTGGACACAAGCAGGGTGAGCAACTGAATAGCTCCCCTAACATTCGAATCAGTGGAACTGGGTGGCGGAACTGGAATCTCCGCAAGCCCTATGGTATCGAGTGGGGGTGCTATACCTAAATTAGATCCCTGAGCTTGAGTATCTTCCTCACGAGTAGTATTAGCAACACCCCTCTTACTTGTAGTTTATTTCCTTTTTGCAGGTATTTTTTTAAAATACATAATATGCATGAATTAGAAGGATATCCTGAATGTATAGCTCTAATTGCATGATCTAGATTATGAAAGAAGTGAGATAGTCCTAGATGTCTTAGTGGTCAACTGTTTACATGTGTGGGACCCTCACACACATAAAAGTGACCCCACTAGACATAGTTTCATAGAATCCCTAAGACACATGAACCTAGGCTCTTATACTAAGTTTCATAATGCCCCGAACTATGGCCTGGGTGAAACACAACACTTGGTGCCTAACTGCATGTGACCGAACGAACCACATGGCTTGCTGAATCAACATGGGCATCAAAAGCATGCAATAGTAATGATAATGAAAATATGTAAAAATGGTGTATTTAAAGTAGTCTTTAATATCATAGCGGAAATATCTAAAAACATGATAAGTCTGAAAATAATACAGTGATGCCATAATAACTAGACTAGTCTATGAAACCTCTGAAATATGAGTCTGCAAATCTGTTTACCAGGACAAGGCTCTGGCATACCTCTACTAATAATCATGACATATAAATAAATAAAGTTGACACCCCGAATGTGATGGGGCTCATCAAAGCTGATACTGAGGAAAATCCTATCGAGCAGATCCATTATCCTATAACGCATTACCTGCAACGTGAAGTGCAGACCCCGGGAAAAGAGATGTTAGTACATTTGAATTATACAGTATATAAAAAAACTGAAATAATAAGCAGACACATGATATAATAGGAACATGAAACTGAAATAGAAACTGAACATGAGCATGAACATGAATATAATAACATGTTTATAATATGTATAAATGTATATCTGTGGGGAAAACATTAGTAAAACTGACATGTAACCACCACGCGTGAACGTGGCGTCTGATCTTTTCCCAATCAACTAAGCCATCTCATAACTTGTCGGAGTACGAGACATGAACATGACATAATGGATCCAATAATCCCACAAAGGGGTAACATGAACGTATTATCCTTTGGGCGGAGCGACCCTTATCCTACGCTGGTAAACGAAGTTTTAGGCTATCTGAGCCTTCTCGATAATCTGTACAACTCTCAAAACATGTACTTGAATATAATTGGCTTGTAAGCCCATGAATTTCATAATCATAGCTTGAAAACAAGATTTATAATGGTAATCTGGCATGTAATCAAATATATAATGTAACTTGTGGAAAATATGAAAACATGTGTAATTTCATGGAAATTGAGAATATTTCATGACCTATATTTATAAACCCGTGAAATTCAAGATTATGGGTATTCGTCGGATGGATTCCCAATAACCATAATAGAATATCGAGAATATAATAATGAATTAATAATACAAACATGGGAAAACATGATACGTATGGTTTAGGGTTATCATGAACTTGAAATAAAACCATAGGTATATAAGTTCATGATTTCATGGATAAACGTGGTGTGGGGAAGAACATAGATATTCCCACACATGGATAGAAGTTGCACATACCTTATTCGCTCCTAGTCTTGTCTTAAAAATCTGAACTTTGGAGTAGAAACCCAAAGCTTGAACCTTGGAACCTTGAGATGGGTTTATACATAAACCCTAGGTTAAGAACAATGAATTTCTACTTAGAATTGATGTATGTACGTTAGAATTCACTTAGATACTTGGAATAGGCTTACCTTGATGTCAGAAGATGATGGGAGAAGAGAACCTTCGTGCTAGGGCTTGGAAAGAGTGAAAATTTTGATTTTTCAAAACTAAGTCTCGTATTTTTACTGTTCCCAATTAGAAAGATTTGACGGCCAAATTAGACGGGCCGTCAAATTCTATACGATCTACCAAGGGACTCTAAAATTATGTATGGTCCATACAATCGGACCACCTTGAAATGTCCAAGTTTCTGGTGATTTGTAAAAGCTGTGGTTCTGAGACGGTTGGAATCGACGGGCCGTATAAAATTATACGGTCCGTAGAATTCACAGAATTCTGTTAATTTCAAAAATGAAATTGACCGTTCATTTAGACGGTCCATAAAATATTTTACGGTCCGTACATTCTAAGCGTAAATCAAATCTACAGAACTGAAGCTGGTTTTTCAACTTAAACTCCTTATTTTGGTTTCCTACACCCCTATATCATGAACAAGGCTTAGTTTGAAGGTATGAGGTATTACATCTCAAGGCTTACCTAAGGGCTTTGCGACCAGCTGGTCGGAATCAAGAGGAACCAAGCCCTGATAATGAGGTTGTTCAATTGAAGTATCACATGAGAGGTGTCAGAATGGTTTACGGCTTAAGATATCCGTCGCTGGGACTCCTGGGAATACATGGCAGGGGCCTTTATGGAAATATCCCGCTTTAATGTGGAAATCGTGCCCGACCGCTATTACTTGTAGAAGATCAAAGAGAAATCTACCGAGAGCTACCGCAAATATGCGAATATGTGGAGGGATAAAGCTGCCTGAGTACAACCTCTGATGAGTGAGGAGGAACTGGTCTCGGTCTTTATCTAATCACAAGAATTGGATTGTTATGATCGTATGCTACCTATGGTCGGGAGGCCATTCTCTGAATTGGTAAAGATAGGAGAGGCGATAGAAGAGAGCCTCAAATCAGGAAAGATCGTTAGCATAGCAAACAAAGTTGGCCTTGTAAGTACTACTGGAGGTGTAAGGAAGAAGAAGAAGAAGAAGAAGAAGAAGAAGAAGAAGAAGAAGACATGGCAAACGTCTCCCACATGCCTAGCCCAAGAACCCGAAAGAAAGAAGGATCACAATCTTTCTTTGCCATACATCAATCACCATCCCCATATAGCCCTGTGCCGGTATACTATACATATCCCGATTACCATGCACCGCATCCAGCCTATCAAGCTCCACAGCCAAATTAAAAAACACCAATACCCACCTACCAAGATCCATCACCAAATTACCAAGTTCCCGCACCCATTTATCAAGTAACTCAAAATCATCAAAACTAGCTGCCTCTTGCCATATATGACTCACCACGTCCAAATTTTGAGAAAAGCCTCCCCGGATGTTCACTCCACTCCTCGAAACCCGAACAAAGTTGTTCACAAAATTAAATATCGCCTAAATCATCCAAACCGTGCAACTAAAGCCTACTAATCCCGGAGCCTACTAATCCCGGAAGTTGCTTCTATAGAGCTGATCAGACTTGTGCCTACCACTCTGGAGAGAGTGGAGATAGTATAGAAGATTGTATTCATCTAAAGCACAAGATACAAGATGTAATCGATAAACGAGATATCATCTTAGAAATAGCAGCACCAAACGTAAACATAAATCCCATCCCTAATCATGGTGCCAACCATATACACATGATCGAATGGAGAAAGATTGGGCTATATGGCAGCCATTGGCCCCAAAATCTGTTGAAAGCTTAGAACGAACAGTTGTTTCTCTTACTCGGAAAAAGCAGCCATAGTTCAAAGTATTGATCCCTGCACCATTCTTGGTTTAAAGACTACATAAAGTAATCTCATCCCAGAAAAAACCCGTTTGTGGTCCAAGTGTAATAAGTAGTCCTAGCTCCACGAAAAGATTTCTCATCCAAGCGGTCGTGGCTTAGGGAATGACATGATTAGATAGATGCTATACTCCTGAAGAGCTGGTGCAGGGAGCGCCCCATAAGGATGGAAACCAAAGAAGGCCCAACACCAAAGTCTCGCCTAGGACTTTTGGCACAGAATGCATTCAAAGGAATATTCTATTATTGAGTATTTGAAAAAGACGCTAGCTCCAATATCAGTAATGGCACTACTCTAGAGTTCATCACAACATCGTTAAGCCTTAATGAAAGTGTTGGACCAATTCCATGTCCCAGTACGAGGAACGAAACATTAGTCGATATGGTAGGTCATGTCATTAGGGCCCATCATATTTCTTTCAGCCCTAACAAATTGCCAAAAGAGAGGACGGCCCAAAACAAGGCTCTCTACTCACTATTAGGTGTAGAGAAAAAGTCATAGCTCGGGTACTTTTCGACAATGGGGCCGGTCTAAATATATGCCCAGAATCCGGATTAAAGCAGTTGGGTTACAACATTGGGAATATACGCCAAAGTCGTACCAATGTAAGAGTTTTTGATAGAGAACAGCGTGACCCCATAGGCGAAGTAGACCTCAACATACAAATGTGGACCGTCGAGTTCTCCACTAAGTTTCAAGTTTTGGCCATCAGCGCCAATTACAACCTACTATTGGGAAGGCCTTGGATATACAAGGCTAGTGCAATACCATTATCTCCACCAATCACTAAACTTTGTATGGGAGAATCATGAAATGGTGATCCATGAAGCGGATAACGTTCACAACTATCCCAATAACTTCGTACCGGTGATAGAGGAAATCCCAAAACACATGGATTTCCACGTGGTAGAACTTGTGAGAGCTGCCCACTAAGAGGATAATGAAGAAAGCCTTATGCCACTAGTTTACAAGATGATCGATGTACTTCAGAATGGATTCAAATCTGGCAAAGGTTTGGGCCGAGAGCTCTAGGGCATCAAAGAGTTGGTGTCAATTCTAGCAAATGAGTACCTTTTTGGTCTTGGATACATACCAAACTTTGGAGAAGCCTCTGGTGCTAATTAAAAGAAGAGAGGTCATCCATAACTGTGTAAACCTTTCCCCAGCCTGTACCAATCATTCCCTATCAAAATGTCCATGAACAACGGAAAAGATGCAGAGGAAGGTTTAGAGATGTTATTCCAAGAGGAAGAGTGTGTTGTGATATTGGAAGAGTGCTTTGAAGCACCCACCAGTTGCAATGTTGACCCAGGCAAACAACTATCCAACTGGACCTCTACCGCACTTTTGGCTCATCGGTAGAGAGAATGATTTTAAATTTATTTTCTAAAATCAGTGAAAATTGGTTGAGGCCCGAGCATTCACCATTTTCATCTTAACTTTTTCCACGTAATGTTTGAAAAAATAGAAATGACTCGACGTTGATCCAAGTAAGGACCACAGTTTGTACTTTCTTTATCAAAATTAATGAAAGACTCAGTTTATGCAAAAACAATAGTCTCTTTATTTTTATTTCAATTTAACATATTTTTATACAATAACCATGATTTGCCTTATTTTTTTTCGTAATAATAAAATAACTCATAATGTCATGACATGTCGCGAGACAAGTGAGTCAAGTGATATAGAGGAAAAGGATTACGAAGAGTACGACGAAGAAACCAAATTGCTAGAGGATCTCGTTCACAAAGAAGATCAGTATGAGAATTGGAAAAAACCTAATTTGGATGAAACTGGAGTGATTAACCTCGGTGATGAGGAAATAGTTAAAGAAACACGGATAAGTGCACATTTGGACACACCCAGGAAAGAAGAACTGATAAATCTACTAAGGGAATACGTCAACGTATTTGCATGGTCAAACAAAGATATTCTCAGGTTAAGCACATACATAGTAACCCAAAAGCTACCCATGAATGAGGGTTTTACCCTCATCAAACAGAAGATCCGGCAATTCAAGCCTAATCTAAGTATAAGAATCAAAGATGAGGTCAAAAACTAGATCCAATTGGGAGTAGTGGCAGTAACTCCATACCCCACATGGTTGGCCAATATCGTGCCCGTACCAAAGAAAGATGGAAAATTTTGAATTTGTGTAGACTATCGTGATTTCAATCGAGCTAGTCCCAAGGATAATTTCCCACTTCCAAACATACAAATACTCATCAATAATTGTGCGGAGCATAAATTATAGTCATTTGTGGATTTTTTTGCTGGTTACCATAAAATTTTGATGAGCAAATAAGATGCATAGAAAATAATATTCATTACTCCATGAGAGTATACCACTATCGTGTAATGTTATTCGGCCTCAAGAACGCCGACACCACTTACATGAGATCAATGACCACCATCTTCCATGACATAATACACAAAGAGATAGAAGTCTATGTGTATGATGTCATAATCAAGTCACGATAAAGCTCAGATCATATCATACGCTTACAGAAGTTCTTCGACAGACTTCGCAAGTTCAATTTGAAGCTAAATCCGACCAAGTGCGTATTTGGAGTGCCTGTCGGCAAACTGTTAGGATTCATAGTCAGATGCAGGGGCATAGACCTAGACCCCTCAAAAATAAAAGTCATTCAAGAGTTGCCTCCATTGGAAACCAAGAAAGAAATTATGAGTTTTCTGTGAAGGTTGAACTACATTAGGCGCTTTACCACTTTTACTGTTGCCAGGTGGAATGATTCATTCAACCTCAGTATCGGCTACCAAGACACCCTTATCTATCGAATGAATCTTCAAATCACGACTTCGATCACGGTTTCTAGTTGACTTTATCTTAAGTGACAGGGGAAAGAGAACACTTCACAAAATGTGCTTTAACAGCGAGCGAGATCTTTGAAATTCAATTAGAACAACACTGGGTAGGTATAATTTATGATGCATAATCTACGATAATCATGGATCACATACTCAAGCTATTGAAAATGGATGCACCCACTAAGTGGACAGACGAGTGCCAGAAAGCCTTTGACACTATCAAAAGATATCTCTCCAATCCGCCAGTCTTAGTCTCTCCCAGGCCAGCTAGCCCGATGTTGCTATACTTGTCGGTATCAAATAATTTGTTGTAATGTATGTTGGTGCAACACGATAAAACTAGAAAGAAAGAATGAGCAATCTACTACCTAAGTAAAAATATCACCGCATGTGAGTCAAGGTACACCTTGGTGGAAAAGATATGTTGTGCACGGACATGTGTAGCACAAAAGCTGAGACACTACTTATCAGCCTACACTACTTATCTAATCTCCAAGATGGATCCTTTGAAGTACATCTTTCACTAGCCCATGCCAAGTGCAAAATGCTCCTAAGAAAATTCGACATCTGTATGTGGTCTAGAAAGTTGTCAAGGGACAAGAATTAGTTGATTTGCTAGTGGAAAGTTCGGTCGATAAAGAGTTCGAACCACTAAGGACGTATTTCCTGGATGAGGAAGTGATGACAATTGAAGAAGACATAGTCTAAACCTACTCAAGATGGAGAATGTTTTTCGATGGTGTATTCAATTACAAAGGTTCGGGAATTAGAGTGGTCTTGGTCTCAGAAACGCGTTAGCATTAGCCGATGACATCAAAGCTCAAATTCTGATGTACTAACAACAATGTCAGAGTATGAAGCCTGCATTCTGGGTATTTACATGGCCATCGATATGGATATCAAAGAATTATTGGTAATAGGAGACTCAGATCTACTAATTCACCAGGTTCAAGGAGAATGGGCCACCAAGAATGAAAAGATTTTTCCATATGCGAACATCGCACAAAGATTATGCAAAAGGTTCAAATAGATCGAGTTCCGGCACATACTGAGGGCTCAGAAAAAATTCGTCGATGACCTCGTAACCATATCATCCGTGATACAACATCCAGAAAGTAGTCATATCGGCCCTCTAGAGATCAACATCAGGGAAGAACATGCTTATGTTCCCACGTATAGGCAGAACTAGATGGTAAATCGTGGTACACCAACATTAGCACATACATGGAAAAAAGAAAGTATCCCGAGAATATCATAACCAATCAAAAGAATACCATCAGAAGAATGGCCAATGGTTTCTAAATAAGGACCCTACATGGTGCGCAATGTACTATCAAGAGGAGCAGTAATCCTCATAGAGATAGACGGACAAAAGTGGCCCAAAGCAATCAACCAATATGCAATCAACCAATATGCAATCAAGAGATACTACACGTAAAAAACATGTCTTTCGGTTTGTAATCACCCTTTATTTGTAATCCCATTATCTTTACTTGTAATCATATTTTCTTTTCTTGTAATTGCATTTTCTTTACTTGTAATTGCAATAGAAAACCAAATGACATTTTCTTGTAATATCAACTACGCGATGACCTGATTCACAAAGCGGGATAAGTATGCGTCCATTCAGGACTCAACCACACTATTATAAAAAATCAACCAGCTTTGTTCCGAGCTACGTTCGACCTGATTCCCAATATAGGATACGTAGGCACTCTTCGAGCGTGATCGCACCAAACACAAATCAAAAAAACCCCTAGGAAAGCCTCCAAGACATAAGGCTTCAAATGATCGCCTCACAAAGTACATAGATCCTAACTTACAATTAGGGCAGAATTTTTTAGAGGATCTCAAAAATTCTACTAATGAACCCGGCACAAAGAATCAGCCAGCCCAAATTTTCAAACTAGGCAGAATTTTTTAGAAGATCTCAAAATTCCATCGACAACACCAGAACAAGAGTCAGTCAGTCTAAAACATTTAACAAGGTAGAATGTTTTAGAGAAACTGAAAAATTCCTTCACAACGATTCGACACGAGAGTTTGCAACAAGACAACTTCAGTTGGTTACTTTTTCAAGAGGATCTCAAAAAATTCACCAAGATAAGCAAGAGCACGCTCGAAGTGCCAAAGATAGTCAAAGAGCCTCGCTCAAAACGCATATGTCATGACATTAAGTTTATATGTTTCTTTAAGTATAATCAAATGCGTTAGTCAAAATTGTTTTATGAAACACTTTTTCAAATTATAATTTAAAAATTCATCTCTCATAATACCGAGCCTGAAGAGGGGTCGATACTAGAAAAGTCGAGAAATAACACAACAAGAGTCAACGACACGGATCGACCTCATAGGAACTAACGATTTTTCTATATTGGCCGGTCCCCAAAACATCGTTAGGAGAATAGCGGGTTTTTTCTACTAACTTATTTGTTCATGAATAAAATAGGTACATCAAAGAAGAAACTTTGACGCCAGAAGATGACAACCGGGCCATGAAGCCACAAAAAGGCAAAAGTGCCATCAGGGCAACATAATAGGGTAAGAGAATGATTAAAGTGCCACAAGGGCAGCGTAATTTGTCCATGAGAGACATATAAAGGATAAGACAGCCATCTGACTAAAAAGGGTCACAGCCGACAAAGGATGAAAAAAAGAGATAATCTGGCCATAAGAGCCCATATAAAGGATAAAATAGCAATCTGACCGAGATGGTCATAGCTGACATAAAGGACGAAATAAAGACAATCCAGCCAAGAGGGCCATATTTGTCATTTACATGCCCAGAGGGTCATTCTTACTTATTGCATGCCGAGAGGGTATTCATACAAACTACCGAGAGGATATTCATACAAACTACCGAAAGGGTCATTCATACAAACTACCGAGAGGGCCATTCATACAAACTTCCAAAAAGGTCATTCATACAAACTGCCAAGAGGGTCATTCATACAAACTGCATGCCGAGAGGGTCATTCAAACAAACTGCCAAAAGGGCCATTCAAACAAACTACCGAGAGGGTCATTTATATAAACTGTATGCCAAGAGGGTCATTCATTTAAACAAGCATTCCGAGAGGGTCATTACTCATATTCAATTCATACGAGATAGATAGTATCGAATGAGGCATCCGCTCATAAGCCAAATGAGCAAACAATATCGGAAGTGTCATTCGCTCTAAACATTTGTACAAATGAACCAACAATATCGAAAGTGGTATTTTCTCTAAACCTTTGCACAAATGAGCCAACAATATCGAAAGTGGTATTTTCTCTAAACCTTTGCACAAATGAGACAACAATATCGAAAGTAGTATTTTCTCTAAACCTTTGCACAAATGAGCCAACAATGTCAGAAGTGGCATTCGCTCTACAACCTTTGCACAAATGAGCCAATAATGTCGCTGGTGACATTAGCTCAAAGCACGAGCCAACGATGTCGTAGGTGACAGTCCCTCAAATAACGATCTGATGGTGTCATAGGTAGCATTCACTCTACAAATGAACAAATGATGTCGGAGGAGGCATCCACTCAAATAATGTTCAACTAAGGAGGTCACACAAGCCAGACGATGTCAGAGGTGTCACCCGCTCAAAAGTAGCCGCCAAAGAATACAACAAATAAAGCCACACATGTATGATAAATATAAATAATCAGCATGTCAAGTCCAGCATATGGAAATAGGTCGAAAGCTACCGGAGGAGGGAAGCAAGCAAACCAAATCCAGACGCAAGCGGAGCAAACGTGGAACTTATTCTTGGGAAGCCTATCAAAATAATACACCAACAAGAATTAAGCTCTTTGTGCATGAGCTTGAATATCACTCCGTACCGAACTCGCTCGCAAATCACGAAGATTTTTGTTTTTAAGAAAAAGTCGTAATAGGTCGGGCATACATCGGAAAGGTTTTTCAAAACCATCAAAGGGATTCCAACATAAGGGATACCCTTTTTCGTCCATTGAGTCTAACTACAAGTGATCTAATTCCCGAAAATTGAGGATATGTAGGCGAATTCAATACCCGATGATCGATCACATTCCACCAAAATCATTATGGAATTATCTGGTGTTCAGATTTTTGCTTTATTTATTGGATTTATGGTAATTTAATTCAAACTACAAGTGGCATGAATTCTCATGTAACCTGAGATATGTAGGAAACCCAGAGACTAGGGTCCGACCATAATTTCAAAATTATATAAAAATGAGAAGTATTCCCAAATTAGTTGGCTAAAAACCAAGTCAGTCAAATTTCGCTGCTCAGGGATGATCTTGCCATCCCCGAACAACGAAAGGGCTATTGTTGACACCTAATTTTTACCCTCCGGTAATTTTATCCAATCATTCAAAGTTCCCGAGTCATAGACGAAGTGAAATATACCTTTTACAAGATGAATATGATTTTAAAATTATTCTCAAAATATTTTTGTCATTTAATCTGACAAAATATTGTCTAGTATATTTATTGTATATCGTGTCTTATTTTCACATTGTTTTGATCCTTAATTACAATTTTAGAATTTTAAAGATAATTGTAAAAATTAATTGTCTTAAAATTTTCATATTCTAAAATGATTAAATATTTTATTCCGTCAAAATTTGGGAGAATTGTTTATTTGAATAATATATTTGGAATTACATCTCAATTTTAAATCATTTTATTCTAATTTTGCGTATTTAAATATCCAAATTATGTCAAAATTAGGCTTAAATTAAAACTATAAATTTAATTCGGTTATATTTGAACTTATTTTAGTCATTAATTAATTTAAAAGAGTGGCCACATTTGCAAAATGCGTTCACAGGTCATATTTAATGTAAAATTTCATATGGGTCGTTTATTTTTATTTTTAAACGATCGGGTCCGTCCCAAAAGGACTGTGATCCATCCCAAGTCGTAACTTAAGCAGACAAAGGGCAATGTCCTTCTCATTTTGGAGCATTCATGATTTGGGTTTCTTTAAACCCTAGCCACTTGAAGTCATCTTCTCTGATGCCATTTACGACAAAGGAGCAGAGCATGGCTCCCTTTTGCAGATGGTGTTCATCCATTTCAGGAAAAGGCCAACTTTTCACCATGCAACAGATATGCCACTATAACCCCATACCCCCCAAGGTAAGGTTACCCCTCTCCTACATTTCGTTTTCTACAATTTCTTAATGGCATTTGTCTACTTCTGATTTCTAATGGTTGATATTGATTGGTTGAGAAATTTGGAGGGATTTCCCCCCCATTTCTTGTTCTCCCATATTGAACCCGATTGGGTCTGCTAGGTTTATACAAATCCTATAAATGAGACCCTTTGTTCTTCATTTGAGGAAGAGATCTTGAACATTGGCATTAATATTTTTGAGAGCCGATTTGTGCTATAATTTGACTATTTCTTACTTAATTTGGGATTTAAACCCTTTGGTGAAACCCATACTTAGTATAAATTGGTCAGTCACAATTTTAAAACCCTTTTTTCTGTGTGTGCGCGAGTTTTGAGGTGGTCATAAGGAAGAACAAGCCCTCTTTCGACCTTTTGGCTGCCTCCATACAAGGTAACCCTAATTCCATTTAGCACTTTTTAATTTAGGTGTGCTTTAGTTAATGTGAGTTTGTTATATGTTGTGTGGAAGTATCATAATCATTATGAACTGATTTAGAATCTAAAGCAGTTAATTAGGAGTATGATTAAAATTATAGAAGTTTGTCTTGACTATTGAGAGTATATTGGGTTGTTAAGAAGCATGTTTTTTTTATTAAGTCTCATATTAATGCCTATTATGTCCTCTAGTAAAACTTCAAACCTAGAAGTGAACTAAAATAGGTGATATGGTAGTAATTGCTAGCATGTTTAGTGAATAGGATGTTCAACATTTTAGTTCAAGACTTGTTTTAATCATGTATAGACTGGTTGAGCCAATATGGTCCCCAATGTTATTAACTTAAAGTTTGTTTTAGCTGTGTGTGAGCTATTTAGGTTAATGTGATTACTAATGTATTATTTTGAGACTGGTTTGGCTATGGGTAAGTTGTTTAATCATAGTATTTTTCTAAACAATGTGCCAATGATTAAGAATAAGATTAGTTAGATTGTTAACATTGTTTGTTTTAATGTCATCTAATGCTAGCGTACAACCATAAAAACTGAATTAGATGGTTGGTACTTGGATTAGTTAATGCATTTCTACTCCTAAGGCTGAATATGGTCTCTGTTTTACATGTCTGTTATATTTAAAAGAAGATGTAGAGTTAATAAGATACAAGAGATCTTAACTTTAGGGGAAGGTATTAAGTTCTGGATGAAGTTTCAAAAAAGGGTAGCTTGATCACTAGACTGTTTACTACTCCCAAAGGACCACTTAAGGTATGTTAAGCTAGGATTAAGCTTTGGATAGGCTGGAAATGGTGTGTTTTAGTTCAGTATTAGGTATATGTGTCTTAATCTTGCTTTCTTTGTCATACAAGCATGAGTTTGCTCTCTTTGGTTTGGAAAGAATGATGTTTTGTGTTCCTTTGAAATGAGAATATCCTTTTAAGTCCTTATGTTTATGCATTTAAGGTTGCTCTGGGATAATGGGGTTATGGGATTTGGTATCTGATAGTTTATTGGTCAAAATATGATTAGGTCCATCCTATCTCAATCTTTGTTCCATTTACTTGCCTTATCCTTAAGCGTGTCCCAAGTGTGGCTAGCCAGAACACTCTGTCTCATGTGACCTTTGTGACATTTGAAAACTCTATTAAGCTTGGTATGATATTTGTCAATATGAATCATAGTGGGCTGTTTGATTGAAATGTATGACTTGTGTGATACTATGCCAAAGCTATGCTTATAATAGCCTCTTCACATGTCTTACATAACCATGTATGTTCTGACTGCTCAAATGCTTAAGTTGTTACTTGTCTTATTACCTTCAGCACTCTTCACTGCATACATGTCTAAATGTTTACGTAAACATCAAGCCTCAGCTTGTGTTCCTAACTAGTCAAACCAGTGTCATGAATGTTAAAAAAGCACTGTGGCATCTCCCCAGGTGTCTCCTATTGTCACTGTGTATCCATGAACTCTATTACTTAGCATTAATACATGATTAGGCAACAATGTAAGAAGAGCTCAATTTTCTATGTCAATTACCATGTGCTAACATCAATTGTGGTAATGAAAACTTAATCCCAGCATGCTAGTTTGAGCAATTGACTCACTAAATTCTGGTATATCTTGGCATGTTAACTAAGTTAAAAGTTGCTTTGTTTGCCCACTTACCTACCTATACTTGCTTGCATCTAAGTCAGCTAGGACATTATAATATATTGGGAAGTCAGAGTTTTATTATCAGTATGTGTATGTCCGTCTCTTCAGCATGATATATTCTTACGATCTTATACTTGGTTTGGGCAATATGTATGAACTAGGATTTGCTTATGTGTAATTCTTGTGTCCTCAATCCATGACAAAACTAATAATGTTAAGTGTATGCCTATAGCATGCCTACTTGCCTTTCTCTGCATAAATCTGGTAGTCCATATAGGATAAATGTTAGTTCTTGTTTTATATAGCATGTGTTTGAGTCACCAGTATGAAGGAAAACTTGATAGTCCTAGTCATGCATCTTACTTCATCCTTCCTATGCTTATTTTTTGTTTAAGCCACTTGACTGTTTCAAATACACTGGATAAGGTGTTTGTGGGTCTGCTACGCCTATGTTTTGGTTAAAATCCGAATCATGAACTATTTTGTGTCAATTTTGGTACGAAGATAGGAGACATGTAAAGAGATAATATGACCCTAATCTTAGTTTCCAAAGAGTTTTAGGTTCACATCTTGTCTCTTCTTGTTTAACCTTAGGTTCTGTTTGTATAAAATGTGATGTGGTTACTAGTCTAAGTTGGCATATCTTCATGCCGTCCTCTATTTGCTTTGATTTGGGCCTTCTTCAGTGTTTGAATTCGGATTTAATTTGGAATGCTTATATGTTTTAACTTAGTTTGTACACGATAAGTCATAGATGCTTTCTAACTTGGGCCTTTGTTTTCCACTGTTCCTCTCCATTGACGACGCATACTGAGATGGGCCTCTAGGCTTATCATTCTTATTAGTCGGTTGGGCCAAGACCCAACTCAATATTATTTGATCGAGTCTGATACCGTAGTTGTGCACGAAGACCCAACTATGAGTGAAAATAGTAACTTGTGGGCTTTGGTAGGCCTACCAGCCTAAACTCAATCTTTTCAATTCCTATTTGTATTATATGTATACATCCTTGTATAAAAATACTTTTTATACATATTGGAACCTTTATATTTACGAACTTAGGATAGGCAAATGATACATACATCAATTAGAATAGAATCACCACAAATGAGTTTTCAAAAACTTGATTAACTACTGAATTTAAATAAAAACTGGATTGTTTTATACTTTAAAGAATCGGGAACAAAAAATAGATTATGAACTAGATTGAACTTTGTTAAATCAGTTGGACTGTTTTGATGTTAAAACTAGAACTAGTGGACTGAAAATACATGGAAATAGGCCGAGTTTTCTCTTAAATAAATCTGGACGTGTTTTTTTTGGAAAATGGATCCGTTTTAAAGGAAAATTGACATTACATAATTTGTTTAAACAGTTTTTCTGGGCTAAAGGATTGGGCCTAACTAACATTATAAAGTTGATCTTTGGGCCAACCCAACTCAAATAATTTTAAGGAACTAAACACTTTCTTGGACATGAGTTGAGATAGGAGTTTTGGTATTGTGGACTATGTGATGACCTTTTGGGGCTATAGCATGGAAAAATTAAAAGAAAATCTATTTTAATCAAAATTTAACCTTTAAAATGGATTATACTCTTTTCAAAATTACAAAAGGTATTAAAGTGTGTAAAGTGAAATGGACAATTTATTGAACTAACTGTAGAGTTCTACTCAAGCTAATTCTTGAGTGTTTTTAGTCTGAAAGTAAATTGACCAAATCACTTTTACGCAAATCATTTTTAGGCGGAAGTTAACTCTTTGATCTTTGAAAATATTCAAGTTTAAAATAAAATGAATGAAAAGAATTTTGCAGGAATATAAACACTTTTAAAGCAATTTATAAAATTAAAACATGCTATAGAACCAGAAGGTCAATTGTAATCTACGATCCTTAATACTGGAGTATCTAATACCTTCTCCGGGGATCATAAGAACCCTTACCTCGACTCTTATTTAGAAAGATTTCTTCATTTATTTGAATAAACCCTCTCAACTTGGTTTTCCTAATTTACCTATAAATTAGGCGGCAACTCTAAAAACATTATCCGACTTAGAGCACTAACAATCTACTAGTAACTTTTATGCCTCCACATAAAAGTAAACCGTAACAGTCTTTCTGTCGGATAGAGATATTGATTTCTGCATTGATCTAGAGTTGGGTACTTGACTCATTTATTTTCCTCCGTATTGTATGGCTCCAGCAGAGCTGAGAGAGTTGAAGGAGAAGTTTTAGGACTTGTTGAGTAAGGATTTCATTCGACCGAGTGTGTCTCCTTGGGGTGCTACTGTGTTGTTCGTGAAGAAGAAGGATGGCACTATGCGATTGTGCATTGATTAGAGATAGTTGAACAAGGTCACCATTAGAAACAAGTATCTGATTCCTCAAATTGATGACTTATTCGACCAGCTTCAGAGTGCTTCTGTATTTTTGAAGATTAATTTGATGTCCGGGTATCATTAGTGGAAGATTCAGGCTGAGGATGTGCCCAAGATGACTTTCCATACTTGTTATGTCATTATGAGTTCTTGGTGATGTATTTTGGGCTTACCAATGCCCCCGCAGTATTCATGGATTTGATAAATGGGATATTCGAGCCGTATTTGGATTCTTTTATGATTGTCTTCATTGATGATATTTTGATCTATTCGAGGAGTCCGGATGACCACGAGAAATATTTGAGAGTGGTTCTTAGGTGTTTCGGTTTAGTTCAGTGGCATTTTGGGACACGTGGTGACCAAGGACGGGATTATGGTTGATCGTAAGAAGATAAAGGTAGTCAGGGACTGGCCTAGGCCTACCTCAGTGACAGAGATTCAGAGTTTCATGAGTCTCGCTAGCTACTACCATCGGTTCATCAAAAGATTCTCTTCTATTGCTTCTCATTTGACCCATTTCACTTAGAATGATGTGCCTTTCCAGTGGTCCAATGAGTGTGAGGAGTGCTTTCAAAAGCACAATTCACTTTTGACCACCCCGATTTTATCCCTTTCGGTGGAGGGAATGACTTTACCATATATTGTGATGCTTTAAGGATTGGGTTGAGTCGTGTGTTGATGCATGAGGGTAAGGTTATAACTTATGCATCAAGAAAGTTGAAGGTGTACGAGGTTCATGACTTAGAGTTGGCGGCAGTTGTGTTTGCTTTCAAGATTTGGAGTCATTATCTTTTTGGAGTTCATTGTGAGGTGTATACTGACCACCGCAGTCTTCGGCACGTGTTCAATCAGAGAGATTTGAATTCTAGACAGCGTCGGTGGATGGAGTTGCTAAAAGATTATGACATGACTATTTTATACCATCTAGGCAAGGCCAATGTGGTGACAGATGATTTGAGCCAAAAGGCAGTGAGTATGGGGAGTTTAGCTTGCTTGATTATTTCCAAGTGTCTTTTATCATTAGAGGTTCAGTCATTAGACAATGGTTTTGTGAGGCTTGATATTTTGAATTCGGGTTGGATTTTGGCTTGTGTTGAGGTAAGGTCGCCTCTTTTAGAGTGATCAAGACACACTAGTATGATAATGTAAAGTTGTGTAAATTCAGAGACAAAGTGATGAGTGGTGGATCCAAGGAGGATGTGATTGATAGTGAGGGGTGTTGAGGATCAAGTGTGGAGTGTGTGTTCCTCGTGTTGGTAATTTTAGTAGATTGATTATAGAGGACGCTCATAGATCTAGATATTCGATTCATCCAGGTGCTACAAAGATGTACCGTGATTTGAAGTAACACTATTGATGGAGGAGGATGAAGAGAGATATTGTGGAGTTTGTGTCTCGGTGTCAGAATTGTCAGCAGGTCAAGTATGAGCACCAGCGACCTAGTAGTATGTCTCAGAGGATGCCCATTCCTAAGTAGAAGTGGGAGAGGATTGCCATAGATTTCATTATTAAGTTTCCTAAGACTTTGGGCAAGTTTGATGCTATTTGGGTTATTGTTCATAGGTTTACCAAGTCCGCGCATTTAATTCTAGTCTAGATTACTTACAATTCTGAGAAGTTGGCTAAGATTTATATTCGTGAGATTGTTTGTCTTCATGGTGTCCCTATTTCTATCATTTCAGACCGGGGTACTCAATTTACTTCTTATTTTTGGCGGACATTGCAAAAAGAGTTGGGTACTCGCTTGGATCTCAGTATAGCATTTCACCGTTAAATCGATGGTCAGTCTGAGCGGACCATTATGGTCCTGGATGATATTTTATGAGCCTGCATAATTGATTTTGATGGTCATTAGGACCAGTTCTTACCTTTGGCAGAGTTTGCATACAACAATAGTTATCACTCCAACATTAATATGGCGCCATTTGAGGCTTTATTTGGTAGAGGTATCATTCTCCGATTGGGTTGTTTGATGCGTCTGAGGTTCAACCTTGGGGCACTGATTCGTTCAGGAATTCCTTAGAGAATGTGAATGTGATCCAGGACAAGCTCCTGGCAGCTCAAAGCAGGCAGAAGTATAAGGACAAGAAGGTTCGAGATATGGAGTTTATGGTTGGTGACAGGGTTCTCTTAAAGGTATCACCCATGAATGGTGTGATGAGGTTCGGCAAGAGAGGGAAGTTGAGTTCGAGGTATATAGGACCTTTTGAGATTCTTCAAAGGGTTGGAAATGTGGCATATGAGTTGGCTCTGCCACCAGGTCTTTCAAGTGTTCATCCGGTTTTCTATGTGTCTATGTTGAAGAAGTATCATGTCTACAGTTCTTATGTCATCCAGTGGGACTCTGTATTGGTTGATCAGAATTTGGAGTTCGAGGAGGAGCCGGTGGCTATTTTGGATAGGTAGGTAAGAAAATTGAGGTCTAAGGAGATAATTTATGTGAAGGTTCAATCGAAGCATCGCCCTGTTGAGGATGAGACTTGGGAGACAAAGTTCAACATGAGGAACAAATATCCTGACTTGTTTACTACTTCCGGTATGTTTCTCTCCGTTCGAGGCTGAACATTTGTTTAATTGGTATTTGATATAATGACTCGTCCGATCCTTTTTATCTAAAGACCTCTATGTGATAATTTTGTCCTTCTCATAGACTTTATATGTGTTTTCTGATGTGTGAGTATAGGTGGAACGAATCCCGAGGTCCATTTATGTGAGTTTCGGATGAAAAACTCAAAATAAGAACTTTAGAGTTGAATAGTTTGACTAAAGGTTGAATTTTGAGTAGATGGGTTTGATTCCAGGTTTCGTCGCTTCTGGTAGTTCTGGAGGGTCATTTATGACGTTGTCGAGCTATTGATTTGCTTTCCGAGATAATCGAATGTATTTTGTGGCCTTATTTGTGAAATTTTGATATTTGCATATTTTGGGTCATTCTTTAAAAAAAGTATGTCTTAGCTCGGTCAAATGGTAAATCTGAGGGCGCAAGTGAGTTCGTAGCACTGTTTACCTATGGAGAGCATGTCTGATTTGTGTCTGGGGGTCTCGGAAGTATTTCGGATGTTTGGTGGAAGTTTGAATGAAATCCAAGTTGCTTGTGTCTGGTGTTCTCCCCAGCGGATGGATTGTTCGCTTTTGTGTGTCTGCCTCTACGTGTCCTCCTCTGCGGAGGTTGGCTAGCAGAAGCGAGGGTTCAGAGTTTGGTCAGGTACCTCTTCGGCGGAGGTTCTCTCGTGGAGGCGAATGCGCCTATGCGGAATTCTATTCGCTTCTGTGCTGGGGTGAGTTGTCAAGTGATTGTGCCCCAGCGAGGTAATTTTACGCGGGAGCAAGACCACGACAATGGAGTCAAGTCCGCAGGGGCGAAATCGTTGTATCTGATAACCCAATAAAATTCTCTAGGTCGAATCACTTTCCCATAATATATTTACCTCGGTTCTAGAGCTGTCTAAGGAGGATTCTTGAATGTTTTGGCTAGATTCTTCATTTGAGGTAAGATTCTTCACTCTTGTGGTTATGTTTCATGAATTATTTCTTTAATGGTGCAAGTAAATTGAGGAAAATGAGGTCTAGTGTTCATATGAGAATAAGAGCGGTGAAATCTTGATTTAAGGATGTAATTGGATTTGATTTGTCTTAATAATGTAGATTGGTATTAGATTATGATAGAAGATCATGTTGTAGCATTTAATTTGATTATTGAAACCCTTTTAGAATTTGAAGAAATTCTAGGATTTATGAATTGGGGCTTTTCTTGAATTGTGCAAATGAGGGTTCAATTGAGTTTAGTTTTTCAATTAACTTAAGGATATGATTAGTTAGTATGTATTGACGCTTTTTGGATAATAAAGTTTGAATCTTGACACTGTGGGCCTGGAGTTGGTTTGTAAGACCTGGTATATTTAAGAACTACGTCTTTGTATTATGTGATAGCTTGATTTTAACGTATAATATATGCATGTTAGACTTTACTATCACGAAGCGCTCCAGAAGGAAAAGGCTTGCGTTGAGGGTTGATTGTTTGAGGCTCCTGCTCAGCCCAGAGGTAGGCTACGATTTACTTTCACTAGACTCCGATAGAAAAACGTAATTAGTTATAAATGTTGATGGGTATTGAATGTGTTTGGGGGTCCCTGATAAACGGTTGTGATAAACGTTTGAATGGGTACCGATGTTGAACTGTGATGATGGGTTTGGGGAATCAGCTCGAAGTTGATTCCGACTGCTGGTTGATCGGGCTTATAGCCAATATGTGGGCTCGTCGCCATATTTGCTATTATTGTGCTTATTCATCACACATGCTTTGATATGATATCCTGATTGCACTTGGATTATATGTTATTGAATTCTTAAAAGCATGTGATATTTATCTTTATACTTGGTTGCATCTCATTACATCCTTACATTGTGTTGTCATTTGCATTCATAGACTCATGGTTCTGATTATATTGATTTGAGAATGGTATGGAAATATTGTGGGTCCAAGAGACCGAAAGGTAAGAGCTTTATGAGATTCTGATAACATTGAGATGATGATGATGATATGCGGGGGAATGGGTTGCACACCTACAATGGTTATTATTATTCAGCCAATAGCTGGGCTCCAATGGGAAATTTCGAATGAGTATATGGACTTCGCGGGTCATCCATGTGTATGTGGTTCATAGAATTTTAACGCATGTATACTAAAAGATGAAAGGTACCTAGCATATGCATTGCATTCATATCATACATACTTCATTGCATTTATTATCTGTTGATGAATCAAGTGTTGAATTGGTAATTGATTACTTGGTTGATTCCTGGATAAATGAGGATAAGAGCTGATTATTAAGTACTTGAACACTACTATTGATACTGTCTGGAATCAGATAATTCTTATGATAATGGGGTTTTATGTGAAATTAGTGTCTTGTTACTTCAGTGAACTGTTACATGAACTACGTAACTTAATTGGATACTGAACTGTTTAGTGTAGAATTTATTTGGTGTCAACTCGATATTTATCTTTTTTGTGTATCTTTCGTCATTGTCGTCTTATGATGCCTGCCGGGGTACGTTGTATACTCATGGTACACTTGCTGCATTCTTTTTGGATGCAGATATAGCGCCTTCCTCCAGTTCAGAACCATGTGGCTGAGTCTGAGCTGGTGGAGTTCGAGACTTCAGGGTGAGGATGCTACCTTTAGGCATACCCTTGGAGGCTCCTATTTTATTCTGTCTTTTTATTATATTCGAGAGACATGTCAGACATTTAGACTATCTACTTTCCTTTTATCAGACTCTGTATTTGATTTAGAGCTATTGTATCATTGACCAAATCATTAGGGATTATATTTGCTTTTCAGAATTATATTCCGCATTTTATATTATAATCGACAAATGTTTAAATACTTTGTTACATTTTCGCATTTCTTCTTACATCTTGTTAAATGAGATTGGGAGTGGTTGGTCTACCAGTGGGAAGCGTAGATGCCACGATTTTTGGTCGTGACACACTTGTTTAGAGCTCAACGAACTAAAGTTTACGAACTGGTTTTACTTGTTGGGTGGTGAGAACGAATCCACCATTGAAGAACATTGAGGTGTTCTTGGCTTGCTACCGGTTTGGAAGCCATTGTCGTGCTTGGAAACGACTTTAAGGTCTAAACAAAGAACTCGAAGAAAAATAGTCCGCCATTGATGAGTTCCATTAAAGCTTAAGTTTGAAGTTTCGGGTTGCCGCAAACAAGCTCCGAATTGAGTGGGTGTTATACCAAACGATCAGGAACATTGTGAGGATCTCATACCTCGAATTTGAAGAATTTCTAGACAGATTTGAGGTGCATTTGGGTGGATTTGAAGCAGCTGAGTTATTTGTTGGTTTGAAAGAGCTTGAACAAGAACTCCATTAAGGAAGCTCTTGAGCTATTGTTGGGTTTTCGAACGCCGAGATTTACACGTGAAAACATGATTCGAACTAGACTGGTTACTGAAGCTCTTCCATGAAATTAAAAAAAATCAGTTTTGGCTTCTGATTTGTCGAGTTAGTTGAGATTGTTGCTGCTGGTTTTCTAGTTGTTCTTGGCAAAATGTTTGAACTTCTACTGCTGAAACGTGAAATGGTTGGTGCCTTGTTCCTGTAGTTTGGTTAACTGTTAAATTCTAGTATAAAGCTATAAAAGTATGTATGTCCTAGAGACAATCATTATTAGGGACAAATGTACTTGAACACATTCGTATTATTAATAAGATTAATATTTATGGCATTTGCGATTATTGAATTATTATTTGATTGTTTGTAATTATTCATTAATGTGCATCCCTTGAGCTTACGTTATCATTCATAGAGTGAGATATTGATGATAAAGCGTAACTCTAAAATAGCCTCGACTAATGATCATCGAGAATGAGATATCGATGATATGTCATAAGTCGACATGTAGTCTGCATCACATTCTTAGAGAATGTAGTATGTCTCACCTGCTACTAGTAATGGTTACTAGTGATGGACACATAGATACTTTTACAAAGTATTGGTATACCCTGCTGATAAACTATTTGTTAGACATGTCTAGAGTGTTATCAGCGTGTGGGATATAGGTCCTTTGACTTGAGGTCAATACGCACTTTGTTTACAGAGTAATGTACTTTGACCCTGTCCTAAGCTTAAACTCCTTATAGGATAAGACACGGCTTGTGTTGGGTACATTATGATGTAAATTAAGGTGGTAATTGAGCCAAGAATAGGATTCATTTCTCGATTGGATATTCGAGAGAGCACTCAACTTCTCAGTAATATTAGGTCGACCAAGTCATTGGCCAATGCAAGAGACATATTTAGAATATGGTCTAGTTGTCGACTAATATAGATGAGATAAAGTGATCAAGTCATTTGGATAGACACATGACAAATCCTACGCTTGATCGAGTGTGTCGCGAATGAATGGAATTTATCATATCACATAAAGGTTATGTTTGATGGATTCATGTAAACGTACTTCATATATTGAGTTCGTCATACGGCGCAGTCTAGGAGTTCCGTATGGACCTTAATTGGATTAGTGTTGATATATGAAGGCCTATAAGGCCACACTATGTCGATTGTCTCTTCGATCTAAGGGTGTATTGAGAGAGTATTAAAAATTAGATTTTGGATCGAGATATTTAAATTGATAATAACTATGGGATAATTTCTATTACATGGAAATTATTTAATTAAATTAAAATTAGATTTTGGATTTAATGTGCTGAATATATTTATTAAATGAAAACGGGAAATGAAATTTTACGTAAGGCGCTGCAGCGCCTGCTAGGCTGCGCCGCGGCGCCGACTCGACAGTGGTCCCAGTCAGACTGGCCCACTATACCTCGGTTTTTAGGCCAGGCTTAGAGCCCAACCCTAATCTAATTTGTGACCTAATTTTAACTATAAATACAACACTATCATTGTTAATTAAAACACGCCAATTCTATAAACCAATTCTAGACTTAAAGTCTAGGACGAAACTCTCTCAAACCTCTGCCAAGATTTTCTGGCTTTCTTGACAGAAGAATACACCGTAGAATTGTGCTTGCAGTCGAAAAGGGAATCGTCTGTCCACTTCTTTAGTAAAGACTCCAGATAATACAACCTGTAAGTGTTCATGTTTTATGTTACAGGTTTTTTATTGTCATATAACCATACCAGAAGAAATTGTTGGAAGTAAGAACAAAATTTTAAACCTCTGATGTGCCTTACTTATGTGTTTTGAACCCAACAAAACCCTACAAGCTACGCTTTTAGCACCAGTTTATTCACCAGCTGCAGTAGACTATTGCTATCATTCTTGCACCAATTTTACACTAGTTTTACCTAGTTTTTACATCAGCTTTGGCACTAGTTTTTCATCAGAACGCCTCCTCGATTGTATTTGAAGATTGAGCTGTTGTTTGAGACTCATTTGAACCAAGAATTATGATCTCTTGAACATAAGTTGAGCTGAAAATTTTGGACTAAAAAAGCAACAAAGGTCCAGTTTGCACTGAGTTTACGGAAACAATCCAGTTTTACACTAAAATATGCAGAATTAGAATTTTGAGTATTGCAAAACAGCCACAGATTGTTGGAATTCCAGTAATTTGCAAAATTGGGTTCGTTATTTCCGCCTTGCTTGTTATAATTTCTTGTTAGTTTTAACTAGATTTTTATAAGTATTTGTTTCATACTTGTGTAAGTCTAGTTTTATGTGCTATTTCTTCTTGCCAATTATTTTCGTGTTTTTCTCATTTTACTTCGTTGTTAATTTCTTGGCTCTTGCCCGTTACTTTTACTAGTGCATTTATTGGTGTCTCGTAAACTCCATTCTGAATCGATACATGGTGCTATCTTAGACTTATACAAGTTGGTGTTTCACAAGTTAAGAGATACTCTTTTGGTAAAAGGCAAGAGGGTGAGCATATTTGAGTGTTGCTAGCCAAACACAAACAAGTGCAAACACTAGTGTTGGTGAGGAAATTTTATTACTAACCTTATTTTCTTATTTTTTAGGTACAAGGGGGAAACTTCTATTTTCATCCATGCATTTTAATCCCGAGGCAAATGCATGTATGCAGAATTCCAACATAGAGTGGCCGACTTTGTGTCCAAAATCTAGTGAACAAGATTACTTTGAATGAGAACACAAGTTGGATGAGATATTTGAATGTTATAACTACTTAGACGAGAAGAAAGTGGAGCTAGCTTCTAGCACCTTTAAAGGGATTCTTATAAAACATTGGGAACATGAAAATCTAAAGGGGCACCCAATTTAGACTTGGAGTGCCTTGAAGAAATTTTGGAGGTGTCGCTTTTTCAATCCATATGGAAAGAAGGAGAGAACCAAGCACACGCCGAAAAGGCAACAATCAATACAAGAACGTAAGGCTACCCAGGCGAAGCCAAGTGGAAGTTACAAGTGAAGGGTTCACCCAATTCCTTCTCAAGAAATGCTTAGCACGTGTTCATCTCCCATGAATTGAGAAGAAAAGATTCAAAGGAGTAAGTGAGTGAAAAGTGACAACTCTAAAGTGGAAAAAAGAGACGATGTGAGGAGTGATGTAAGGGTTGCCACAGCCTTTTCCTAACTTTTGTAACTTTTCCTCTTCTCTGGTTGTGTTGATAATGGTACAGGTATTCTTGGAAGAAAACCGAATGAAAAACCTCAAACTTTGAACAATCATGGGAAAATTGAAGGCTTCCTGAAGGAGCAAATGTGTTCCAAAGATGAAACTCAAGGTAAGGAAGATGTTGTGTGTGAACTTCAAGGTAAAATAGCTAACCTCAACTCTCCAAATCACGTGAATGGTCATATTGTTGACTTGAGTATGAGTGATTACTTGTCCTTATATAAGCTTAATGAGTGTTTACCATGTGTTGAGCATAATTCTTTAATGATTATAGACAATGTTATTGATATTGATGTTCCAATACTTGTTGATCCTTTTGATGACCGAATTAATTCTTCTTATGAGAGTAATTTGTGTCCACCTAGTGTTGACACGTGTGATAAGAGTGTTTGTTCATTGTCATGTGTTGAGATTGTTACACCTCGTAGTTTCACGTCCACTCATATCATCGATTAGCACTGGCATTCTGGGAAGATATGTGACCTTACAGAAGGGTAATGATTAGGAATAATATTTTGTATGTGCTAAAAGGGGCTATAGACTAGTGCTATACCACATAATCATAATAAAGAGTATATGAATAATGTTGAAAATGATTATTATTTAAGTGAATTGAGATCAAAAAATTATTGATGGATATATTTGATCAAATGTGGAATGTAGTGGATATAAGAAATAAATTATTAATTGGTGGATAAGTAAATTTACCGCTACCACATGGCAGCCAAGGAGGAGAGGCTATTAGTGACTGTTCTTTCTTTGGTTAGTTGTCGCATCATTACACATTAGTATACGTAAAGTGGTAATTAGCCTAACTATCTCTTATATACATCTAACATTTCATTTGTTTAGCTATTTGAGTTGCTGATCAGATTGTAACTACAACAAACCATTAAATACTTCTCCATAGTAACCAAGAACGTGCATATCAACTTTGTGAATTAGAAAGTGTGTAGTCCATTTGATGAACTCTTTAAGAAAATAAGGCAACAACGAGATGATGGACAGTAACAAAATTATGCTGGTACAAATTATGTGTTTCCATCTTGGAGGGATTGTACGTGAGTTTCTATTTTGAAGCAAGGTGTTTTCTTCTCAAGGACGATATACGGGTTTTACTCGCTACTTTGATCTCATTGTTACGTTTGTCGCATTACTGAATCCGGGCTTTCTTCAAAGTGAAATAAGGTAGAAGAAGAGGAGTTCTTGGCAAATAAGGTAAGAATTCTCCTCCTCTAGAGGAATTTGAGTCAATCTAGATCATAGCTAAGTTGCTAAATAAGAATGTACGAAAATTATACCGTAAATCGCATTTGATGTTGTTATTGTTGTGTGGGCTATTTGATAGCTATTCTAAATTGTTTGATAGCTAAAATTGGTGAATTCAAGGTGGTTGTTGTTCTTGTTATTTTATACTTATTAAAGGTGAAAGAAATAGGGGAGATGTTGTCCGATTCATTATAAAATGAGCTTGCCGCTCGATGTATGATTTTTGTGTCATTGGTAGATTGACGTCAGTATCGTTATAGTCCTTGTAGATTGAGGCGTAGAGGAGATTGTTCACGGCAGTAGTAGGAGGTTGACATTAAAGGTATGTAAGGCCTATCCGTTCTTTGGCATGAATTATAATACAAATGATTTCCTAAAGCGATCCTTCCCCTATTTATTTACAATATCCATGTCCCCTCGTGTCTATTGTTATCTTATATTCTAAAATTTCTGGTTAATTGGCTAAAAGTTGATGAACGTAGCGATAATAATAATAATCGGGGGACAAAGATCTTAGGTCATTCCGACTCTATTCATAGTGTCCCTCGAGGTTTGTCTTGTATTACATTTACATATATGTATCTATTCTCTTACCAAGTCGCGCTATAGTCGATCGGGTATGACATTTATATGTGCACACCACTGTAGTTGGTTTTGATATTACCAAGTCCTATTAAGGCCGGGTATGATATTACCAAGTCCTTTCTAGGTCGAGTATGTTATGATATGATAAAGCCCTACAAAGTGGCCCAAAGTTTATTTTCATGCATATTTTCATGATTTGTCATTAGTGTTTCCTCAGCGGTTATTTCTGAGTTCCAAGTCGACTTTTGTTGCCCCCATAGAGGTTGTATATATGTCTTGTGTGTCCTTATCAACCCTTGTCAGTTGTTGGCCTACTTGTGACGGCCTTGTCGGCCTTAGCTTATGTGTATGTTGTGTTGGGCCTTTTCTACGTGCAAGTTGTTGATACTTTATGTTCTTTTATTATCCTTTGGAGGGCTTGTCGGCCCAAGATTCATGTCATATCTTTAGGTATCATAGTTAGTACGCTCGGGCCTTAGGGTCCCGGGTGCCACCCCTCCACCCCCCACACACACACTAAGGATGGGGTGTGACAAAAATGGTATCAGAGCAGGTCTGTCCAAGGGAGTCTGCAAGTCGTGTCTAGTAGAGTCTTGGTTATGGGTGTGTTGTGCACTACACTTATAAGCAGGAGGCTACAAGACGTTTAGGATGGTTACCATCCTTCTTGATCTAGATCGTGAGATAGAGTCAAGATTGTAAGCGTTCATTCTTAACCTTCATTTTGTTTACATTCTCACCGATGCCTACTACTATCATATGACAAGCAACTATTATAAGATTAGATGAGGAAACGGGAGTAGGAATAAGTCAGGCGCCACCCGCTAATGTAGACCAACATGAACCTCAGAACAAGGTTGATTCTTAATCTTTTGAAGCAGCACCACCACCTGAATGGCGTAGGGGAGCTGATGTACTCCCAGTTTCTCCCTCGGTTGCTCCTGATCAATATTCAGATATGCATAGTGTTGTACAGTTGTTGACTCAACTAGTGGCCTCTCAGGCCCAACGTTAGAGCCCCGATATTTCTGATATATCTGTTAGCGCGAGAGTTTGGGATTTCATTAACCTGAACCCTCCGGCATTCATAGGGACTGATCTAAATGCGTGCCCACATAATTTTCTAGATTGGATGCTCCCGACCTTAGGGGCTATACATACCACCGATGTTGAGTCAGTGGAGTTTGCTTCTTATAGGTTATAGGATATTGCCGCTACTTGGTATTCTACATGGGAGCAGTTTAAGGGCCTCGTGCCCCACCAACAGGATGGAAGACATTTTTTGAGGCATTTTGCAGCGGTATTTGCCTATTGAGCTTCGCTGATCTAGACAGGACATGTTTCTATTTTTGGAACAGGGTAATATGAGTGTTCGGGAGTACAGTATGTAGTTTAACTCCTTGTCTAAGTATGCTCCTACAGTTGTGGCTGAGATGAGTGATCGAGTATATTGATTCGTGGGTGGTTTGGGGCCACACTTGGTTAATGAATGTAATATGGCCTCCTTCAATCAGAATATGGATATCATTTGCATTCAGGCCTATGCACAGAATTTAGAGGATCATAAGAGGCAGTAACGGGTGGATCAATAGAGGGATAGGGGCCAACATAAGAGAGCCACGTCCATATGTGTACAGGGAAGTTCAGAGGTGGGTTTATGCTATAGTTATCGAGGTGACCATCTTATCCAGCAGTCAGTGCACCACCTTAGTTTCACAGCCAGCATCGTGATCGGACTACTTATTTTGGTCAGGGTCAGAGTTCACGAGCATCAGGCTCGCAGTATATAGGAGACTCTAGTTAGATGAGACCTCTGGTGCCTCATTGTAATCGATGTGGTAGAGCTGATGTTGGGAATTATTGTCAGGGCTCGGATTTGTGTTATTCATGTGGACAACTTAGTCATATTATGCGATTTTATCCGACGAGAGGTGGGGGTGGTATGGCACAGTTGACAGGATCTGTAGCAGATTCTTCTTTATTGATATGCCATCTGGGGCAAGGTACAGAAATGTCAGCTGGTAGAGGTAAAGGCAGGAGTGAAGCGTCTAGCTTAGGTGGTCATCAGAACTGCATTTATGCATTATCAGGTCGACAGGACCTAGAGTTATCTTCGGATGTGGTTACAGATATATTATCCATCTTTTCCATTAATGTGTATACCTTGATAGATCCAGGTTCCACCTTGTCATAAATTACTCATTTTGTTGTTGGTAAGTGTGGTAAAGAACTGAATTATTGCATAAGTCGTTTGAGGTATCCACGCCCGTAGATGAGTCTGTAATTGTTAGGCGGGTATATCGGGGTCGTGATGTAATGAATTATGATCATCACACGTTAGCTAATTTAAATGAATTAGAGATGGTTGATTTTGATATTATTATGGGTATGGATTAGTTGACTTCTTGTTATGCTAATGTGGATTGTTGTATGAAAGTTGTTCAATTCAATTTTCTAGGCGAGCCCGTTATCGAATGGAAGGGCAATGCTCCAGCACCTAAGAGGGGGTTTATTTCCTACCTTAAGGCTCAGAAGATGATTTCAAAGGGATATATCTATCATTTAATATGAGTCTAGGATGCGTAGGCAAAGCCTCCAACCCTTCAGTCGGTCTCTATTGTTAATGAATTCCCTGATGTATTTCCTGATGAGCTTCCTGGAATTCCTCTCAAAAGGGAAATTGATTTCGCTATCGACGTGATTCCCAATACTCGGCCTATATATATTCCTCCGTACATAATGGCCACTTCTGAATTAAAAGAGTTGACAGCATAGATGAAGGATTTGTTAGAGAGAGGATTTATTAGGCTAGTACCTCGCCATATGGTACACATGTACTATTTGTTCATAAAAATGATGGTACGTTGAGGATGTGTATTGACAACTGTCAATTGACTAAGGTCACAATCAAGAATAAATATCTGCTTCCTAGAATCAGTGATTTGTTTGATCAGTTGTAGGGTGCCAAATACTTCTCAAAAATCGACCTTAGATCCGGATACCATCAGCTAAGAGTTAAGGAGAGAGATATTTCGAATACTTCTTTCAGAACTAGATATGGTCATTATGAATTCCTTGTTATGTTCTTCAGTCTTACTAATGCACCAACGACTTTTATTTATTTGATGAATCGGATGTTCAAGTCATTTATGAAAATCTTTGTAATCGTGTTTATCGGTGATATTCTAGTATATTCTCACTCAGAGGCGGAGCATGCGGATCACTTACGAGCGGTGTTGCAGACACTCCAGAATCGTAAGTTATACGCTAAATTCTCCAAATATGAGTTCTGGCTTAATTTGGTGGCCTTTCTTGGGCATGTATAGTTAGATGATGGTATTAAAATTGATAGCCAAAAGATTGAGGTGGTAAAGAATTGGACAAGACCTACAACTCCGACTAAGGTGCATAGTTTCTTGGGCTTGGCAGGTTACTATCAGAAATTCGTCGAGATTTTCTCCTCCATTGCCACCCAATGACAAAGTTGACTCATAAGGCAGCTAAGTTTCAATGGTCTGATGCTTGTGAGAGAAGGTACCAGGAGTTGAAGAGTAGATTTACCTCATCACCCGTCTTAGTGCTTTCAGAAGGTTCAGAGGGTTATGTTGTGTATTATGACGCTTCCAAAGTTGATCTGGGTTGTGTTTTAATGTAGTATGGTAAGGGTATCACCTATACTTCTAGGCGGTTGAGGAAGCACGAGCATAATTACCCGACTCATTATCTGGATCTAGCAGCTATCATATTCGCCCTGAAAATATGGCGTCACTATCTTTATGGAGTTCATGTTGACCTGTTTACCGACCATAAGAGCTTATAATATATATTCAGGCAAAAAGAGTTGAATCTTCTCACACCCCAACATAGGTGAGGCATGACTAGCACCTGGTGTCATACTGGCCCGATAGAACTACTCTGATACTCATGGATGATGGACGTAACTAAGACATAAATGGGCCGACTAGGCCAAACTTGTTCTTACTATAAGCTATTATAGGCCAACAAAGCCTATGTAAACACTCACACTGGGTAAACTGGATAAAACATAAAACAAGGGCCGACAAGTTCACTAACATGTTGTACATACTGAACTTGTGCCTACAAAGCCTTTAAAGATAACTAACATCCAACGTGGTCGGGACAAGGCCCTAGCCTATTCTTAGTCTATACAAAACATTTGCTACCTGACCTCTAGACTTGGTCGCACTCCGGAAAAGAAGGAGTTACCGATCCTTCGTTGAATCCTAATCTGCTATACTGGGAGAACTCATCAAACTGGTTACCTGCACCTGCAAGCATGAAGTGAAGCGCCCTAGCAGTGGGACATCCGTACAAAGAAATGTACCAAGTATGTAAGACAGAAAACAATCTATATGTATATATGCTCTGAAGCTTGAAGAAAACGAATAAATTATTGAATTTCTACTAAAGAGTAAGGACGGGTGTAGACTTACCACAACCTCTAGATCCACTTACCAGGTAATTGTCACTTGGACCGCTTGGCCCCTCTGTCTACCTATACAATCTATTTTTCCATGACTCTCTCTAGTAACTCTACTAACTATGATTTTTACTATGTTGTAGCTAATTTCATTCTTTTAACTAAGTGAGGAAGAATTTGCAAATTGATAAAACCTGGTGAGCTATCATACAAACTAACACAATAATCTGGCCTCGCAAGGGATCCGGTGTGTAAGTGCATAGCGCCGAAATCAAGGGTATCTGAATGGCCCTGAGAACAATCTATATGTGTATAACCCCAAAGGCAAGCACACATCTGTATAGCCCCAAAGGCAATCTATAAATGTATAGCCCCGAAGGCAATGCACATATATGTATCATAACCCCGAAGGCAATCTGTATCATGGCCTCAAAGGCAGTGTCAATAGACCCGAAGGCAAGTGTGTACCTACCACAACAAGCAAACAAGCTGTAAACTAGGTACTTGCATATATAAATTATAGCTCATCTAGTACTCTCTATAATTCACAATTCATGCTTATTATCTTGTGATCTAATCGGTTAGCTTTAGGGAGTCTTGTATTATCTTAGATCTCTTTCGACTATCTTGTTATACTACTCAATTCATTTTTATAACTCGCATATCTCTACCTTTCTTAAGTCTGAGAAGTACCTCGTGTTTTATTCCTCTTGGCTTTAGGGAGTCTCTTAGTCCTCCTTGAATATGCGCACACACTCATATTAGTAGACTATTACAATATGGTTTTACAATTAGTACCACCTTATCTTCCCTTTACTTATATTCTGCTACTAGTTTATTAGCTCATTGATTCGATTCTCAACCCACTAGGGACTCTAGCTTATATACCTTTACAAATGTCTTAAAGGTAGCCCTTACATACCTTGGAGTGTAATCTTCTATGACAACGATGTGACCATCTTCTTCACAATCCATCTACAGTAATAAATAATACTTATGTCAACAAGAAGGGAAATACCAACTAGTTATAGAGTGACAAACTTGTTCTACGGCAAATCTGACAGCACCTCCCTTATGCCTTTCACTTTTGTCAAATTTCATAAAATAAGTTCCACCCATCCATCACACAGCCAAACACCTACTCAACATCATTCACCCTTATATCTAACATAACAACCTCAACAAACATCCCAATAAGCTATAACAATGATACAAACTTTCCAAGTGCTTACCTTGCACTATTTCATTCGTATAACTAATCTAGGACTTAGACATGCTCAAATATATGGAGGGGAGAACTTACCTTAATACAACATGTAGAAGCTCTGGAACATTCCTTCTTAGGCTTGAAAGAGTGCACACATCAACCACAATATCTACCATAAGATTTCTATCACTTCTAAAACATATGTGATGAAGAACTTGAGTGATTAGCTTTAGATTGGCTTAAGAACCGTTAAGGAGAGTCTAGAGAGAGTTTGGGAGAGTCTACACTTCATTTGCATCAAAATATTGATGAAAAAGGCAAGCCACTGCTTAAATAACCAAAGAAGGCCGGCCACCACCTCGGATATGTGTGGCTATCTACGCCGCATATGGTCATAAGCGGACCTATATAAGGCCGCATCTTACTCCAGAAAATTCCTCAACTTTTGCTCCTCTTTTGCGGCCCCATCTGCGAGGCGTATCTCATCCGCGACGTGAAATACTTAATGTATCATTCTTTCTTTGTCAAACTTCATTGAGGAATGGTTCCATCAATCTCAATGTCCTCCAACCTTTGGTCCACCTTCATAACATCCATCCAAGTCCTAAGGGACCTTCGGAAAGGATCTCAGATCACCGGCTCACGTCGTCTAATCACGCTTTCCTTCGCATACCAAACTACGGGGTGTAACAAATATGAGGCAGAGGAGATTGCTTGAGTTTCTGAAAGACTATTATATTGATATTTTATACCATCAAGGTAAAGCAAATGTGGTCACCGATGCACTGAGTCGTAAGTCTATAGGCAGTTTGAGGCATGTAGAGGCTGACCAGTTGCAGATGACTAAAGATTTCTATCGATTGGCCGGTTTAATTGTGCATTCGCTTGAGGAAGGTGGCAGAGTTTCTATAGTTCAGAATGTCAACGAATCCTCATTAGTGGCAGAAGTAAAGGCACGACAATTTGATGATACAGAATTAGTCAAAATTAGAGAAGGAATATGCTTGTAAAAGAAACAGTTGTTCGAGCTGTCAGTTGATAGGGTTCTTAAATATAAGGGTCGATTGTGTGTGCCCGATGTTAGAGGACTTCGAGGACAAATTATGGCAGAGATTCACCAGTCTAGGTATTCAATTCATCCTAGATCTAGTAAGATGTATCATGACCTTTGGCAGATATACTAGTGGAACGATATGAAGAAGAACATTGCATAATTCGTCGTACAGTGTCCAATTGCCAACAAGTTAACATTGAGCACCAGAAACATGGAGAGTTGCTTCAAAATATTGAAATTTCGACGTGGAAATGGGAGGCAATTAACATGGACTTCATTATAGGATTACCTAGTACTCGTCAGAAGTTTGATTCTATATGGGTTATCGTGGATAGACTTATAAAGTTAGCTCATTTTCTACCTGTCAGAACTACCTACTCAGTTGAGGACTATGTCAAGCTATATATTATGGAGATAGTTCGAGTTCATGGAGTTCCGGTCTCTATTATATCTGACAGAGGTGCCCAGTTTACAGCTAACTTCTGGAGGTCCTTTAAAAAAGGATTAGGTACTCAGATTAGTCTTAGCACACCTTTACATCCGCAGACAGACTGGCAGGCCTAGCACATTATTCAGAAGCTCGATGATATGTTGCGAGTTTGTGTTTTAGACTTGAAGGGGGGTTGGGAAGACCATCTACCGCTCATTGACTTCACCTATAATAATAGCTACAATTCCAGTATAAAAATGGCACCATATAAAGCCTTATACGGGCGGAAGTGCAGATCTCCTGTCGGTTGGTTTGATGTTGGTAAAATAAAATTATTGGGGTCTGATTTGGTACAACAAGTAGTAGAAAGAGTGAAATTAATTTAGGAGCGATTATTGATGGCTCAGAGTCACAAAAGTCCTATTCAGATAATCGACGTCGAGATTTAGAGTTTTTCGTGGGAGATTAGGTTTTCCTAAATGTGTCATCTATGAAAGGTGTGATGAGGTTCGGTAAAAAAGGCAAGATTAGCCCCAGGTACATCGGACCGTATCAGATTATTCGGAAAATGAGCTAAGTGGCTTATAAGCTTGAGTTTCCCCCAGAGTTAGAAGCAGTTCATCTAGTATTCCACATATCTATGCTTCGTAAGTGCTTAGGTGATCCCTCCCGTATCACCCTTATTGAGGATTTTTTTCAGGTCACAGAAGATCTATCATACGAGGAAATCCTTGTTTCTATCCTAGATCATCAAGTCCATAAGTTGCGGACCAAATAAGTAGCTTCGGTTAAAGTACTTTGGAGAAATAGTAACGTAGATTAAATGACATGGGAGGCCAAGGAGGATATGAAGCCAGATATCCTTATTTGTTTTAGACTTCAGGTTTATATCGATACTCGTGCGACATGATTCTTTTATTCATATTCTACCTATATGATTTAATCTATGTATCTTATTTAGGTGATGTCGTTGAGATAGATATGGCAGGTGTAGCTCAGACTTCAGCAGATAATAGTTAAGGTGAGTTATGGCTAACTCTTTTCGAATATTGTATATATAGATAGTCGTGTGGGGCCGATTTGATGTCTTTATGTTATTATATCGCCATATATGGCATTGGTTGTGTGTTTGGGCTGCTTGACAGCTTTTGGATAGTCTTGTTTACAGAGGACACTCTGCCGAAATATTTTGAAATCATGAGAGTTAGAATATTCCTTAACATTGGTGGATGAATGTACTTAAGAGGGGAAGGATGTTACGCCTCGTAGTTTCACGTCCAGTCGTACCATCGATTAACACGGCATCAAGGGAAGATATGTGACCTTATTTGGCCTTGGGCTATTGGACTCTTGTAGTTTTCCTCCAGGATATCTCTCGTTGCTTGAAGGCCCTCAATTGGCTCTCTTTAAGTGCTTATGTAGCTTCATTCTCCATAAATGTGGCTTCTAAATCTTGAAAATCCTTGGTTAGGCTTCTAGTACAAATCCTTTGAGAAGTTTGAGCAATTGAGCCCCCCTGATATCATATCATCCTCCCCTTCTTGATAAGGATTCGTCCTCGAATCCGTACCTTGCAAGACATAGAAGAGAATTACATATCCTCTCACAAAACAAACAAGGTAATCGTCATAACGCAAATGATAATACCTAAAGTAAGCATAGCATGCAACCAACACACTAAATGACTCACTCTTATGATATAACCAAGCATCACATGGATCTAGAAAGAGTATATATCCAAATAATGCCCAAGACACTTGTCTATTCAAGACATTATGACAAAAGGGCAAATCAAAGGAACCAATGCATGTAGGAACACACACATACAAGTTCTCATTGGTCCTAGCATTCAAGAAGCATATATCTTCCCTTAAGTCAAGAAACAAATGATATCCCTCATGGCTAAGTGCAACATCACAAACAAAACCAACCTAATTTAAGGTCCTACCCAATGCACTAGCCCACCTCAATAAAGAATTCACTACCAAGTCAACACCGAGTCAATTCTCCATGCAAGCACAAAATGAAATTAAGTAATAACAATAGCAAAGAATCACATGAATTACAAGAAGTGTTACTACCATACCCATCACATAAAGAAATTACCTTCGTGGATTTAGAAATCTCAAGAATAAGCATGAGCCACGAATACATACCATCTTTGAAGGAAGTACATGATGTGACGTCATACCAAGTAGTTGTTCCATGAGGTTCCCTCCAAGACTCCTCCTTTGATAACACTTCATAAACAAGTTAATCACATAATCAAGCTCATAAAGAGAGAGAGTTATACCTTTAATCTCATCAATCCTATGCTAAGCTTTCGATAGCATCTCCTCACCCTTTAGGTTAGAAGATCTAGAATAGTCCTTCCAAAAAGTATGCTCATTTTTCTTTCAAATTGTTCCCCTTCTTTAAAGAGAAATCTTCACTTTCGGGATCCTTTTTCAAATTCGACGTTGGTCCATCAAGTGGGCCACAAAACCTCAAAAAATACTTTCTGTCTTTGGGGAGGGCATCAACAACTTCACACACCCCATGTTTGTCATCACGACCAAGCATCAACTCACAATTCCTCAACAATGAAGTTCTTCATCGACAAGGGTGTCAACATCCGATAATGAAATACTAAACAACTTGTAGCCTTCAAAGGTGGCCATATTTTCGACAACACAATTCACACCACTAGGTATATTATTTTCATAGTCATGTCAACCTCAAATAAGGTATAATCTTTAAAGAGAGAACAATCAATAATTGATGAGGATTCAAAACATGTGATTTCACTCTCATAAAGAAAACGTCATTTTTCAAAGCACTTTCTTTTTCAGGACTACCTACATGACACACAACACTGTCAAACCATGAATCTCATCAAATGTCAACAAGGTAAGATCAAGGGACTTATCTTCATATGTATTACATAAGGGTGGTGTGTCTTATTCATAATCTTCCACATTATCAACTAGTTCAATATCATCACTAATTTGAGTTTCATTAAGTACATCACAAAATTCCTCAATTAGTGGTCTATCATTATAAACAAGTTGACTAACACAAGTATCTACACTAGTTGTACTCAAATTGATCTTGCAAGAAGAGTCAATTCGATTATAAATAGGATCAACTAGTATGTGAGCAATAATATCACATGACAATGCACTAACATTCTTATTACAAGTGTCAACACTAGGGGGGCACAAGTTGATCTTGTAATAAGATTCAATTCGGTCATCAAAAGGATCAACTAGTGTTGGAACACTCACATCAAAGACATTGTCAACAATCATTAAAGATCCAAGCTCATCACATGGAAAAGATTCATTGAGCTCACATAAGGACAAGCTATTACTCACACTCAAGTCAACATGCTTATTCACAATATTTGGAGTATTGAGTTTAGCTATTTTACCTTGAAGTTCACACGAAGTGTCTTCTTTACCTTGGTTTACAACTTCGGAGCACATTGGCTCATTAGGAATGCCTCCAACTACCTCATGTTTCATCAAGATTTGACGTTCAACATTTGGCTTCCAAAAATTAATACACAATCATCAAGACAACTAGAGAAAAAACAAAAGTTACATGAGTTAGGATAAGGTTGTGACAACTCTCTCACATCACTCCTCACAACCTTTCCTATTTCCACTCTAGAGTTTTCATTTTCTCTCCCTTACTCCTCTTAATATTTTCTCTCACAATTTTATAGGAGTTGGGACAAGTGCCAAGAATTCATTGAGAAGGATTGGGTGAAGGGCACTTCTATCTTCCACTTCACTTCACTTGGGGTAGCCTTCTCTTGTTGTATTTATTCTTGCCTTTTTGGCATGTGCTTGGTTCTCTCCTTCTTTTCACATGGATTGAATAAAAGACACCTCCAAAATTTCTTGAAGGTACTCCAAGTCTCAATTGGGTGCCCCTCTACATTCTCATGGTCCCAATGCTTTATAAGAATCCCTTTAAGGGTGCTAGAATCTAGCTCCACTTTTTTCTCATTCATGTAGTTGTAACATTCAAATATTTCATCCAACTTATGTTCCTATTTGAAGTAATCTTCTTCACTAGATTTTGGACATAAAATTGTCTACTTTACGTTGGAATTTTGCATACTTGCATTTGCCTCGGGATTAGAATGCATGGGTGGAAATAGAAGTTTCCTATTGTATCTATAAAATGAACAAACAAGATCAGTAATAAAATATCCTCACCAATGCTGGTGTTTGCACTCGTTTGTGCTTGGTTAGCATCACTCAAATGTGCTCACCGCTCTTGTCTTTTACACTCTATGAGTATCCCTTAACTCGCGAGCCACCAACTCGAATAAGTCTAAGATAGCATTATGTATCAATTTAAAATGGATATTATGAGACACCAAATAAACGGACTAGTAAAAAGCAACAGACACGAGCCAAAAAAGTTATAAATGAAAACAAACAAACAAAAGCACGAAAGAAATACGGACACAAGAACTAATCAACAACTAATTAAGGCCAATTACTTGTATTAATTAGCTAAGAAGATCAAATAAATGAAAAGAAATTGAAATAAAATGAGATTGAAGTCAAAAACCTGAAATTTTGCCTCAAAAACACTTTTTTCAACTTTTCACTTGAAATTTGGATCAAACCCTCCTTTTGGCTTTCTTCTTCACCAAGAACATGAAGAAAAATGAAGAATACCAAATTTATTGCTTCAAATTTTAGATATAGCTTCCCTTCAACGTAGAAAATAAAGCCCAAGCAATTTTGGAATCAATTACCCTTCATATCACAAGACTCATTTGATTGTTCTTCAAAGCTTGAAGGTCTCCAATGGTGACTTGATCATAACTCTTCAAATAAACTTGAAACTTTGAGATTTAATAGATATAACTTCAAGAAACTCAAATTTATCACTAATTTCACTTAAATCAAACAACAACTTATTTCTTGGATCAAACTTGTACTTTTTGCTTCTTCTTCAAACACATGAACATTCAATTTCAACAATTTTAAGAACACATGAACATTCAAAATACTTCAAATCTTCAAATCAACTCGAAATGACCCCAAATGATAGATTTAGCTTCTTTTCAAGTTAGAGAACAAAACCCAATAGGTTTGAAGCTTCAATTTCTACCTATTCTTTAATAACCACCAACTTATTCTTCAAGTTCTTCAAACCATAAAACCCAACAATGGTGTACTCTTCAAATCAACTTGAAATCATGCCAAATATCAGATATTGAGCCTCTATCACTAGATAACTAAAGTCCAATAACATTAAAGCTCCAATTATTGCTCAATCTCAAGATCCAAAATTTGTTCTTCAACCTTGAAGCTCCAACAATAGTGAAACTACTCAAAACTCCTCCAATACAGCCAAACATCATATTTTGATATAATCTACCACAAGGAACTCAAATATGATACCAAAATTTCCAAAATCAAACAACCAACAATTTTTTCTGAAATTTTTAGATTTTTTTTTATTTTTAAAATATGAAGAACATAGGATTAAGAATTGTAGAGATAATCCTTTAGCTTAAACTCTGATACCAAATGATAACAATTCTACTTGTGGAAGACACAGATTCAAACAACCAAAATACAGAATTAATAGATGAGAAGAAGAAATAAGAGATGAGAATATAAGAAAGAAGGGATCAGTTCAACTCAAATTGTAACTAATCAACAACCAAAGATGAATTAATCTAAGGGAGAAAGAGACTCAAATCATACATGGAAATCTAATCCAATGTAATCCAAGAGAGATTTAAGGTAAGAGTCAATGGAATCCACCCTAATCCTAACACTAGCTAATCCTAACTAACCTAACTCCATACAAGGAGAACTACACTCAAAAGAGTTATTTCATCAATCTCAAAACTCAAGCTAAGAATGAAAATTGGCTAAGGCAAGCTTATACAGTTTTGCCTTTACATGCCTAGCCAATTATTTAACTAATAGCTATATTTGACATTTAACTACCCAAGCTTGCGTTGCCACACATCAAATATTTGAGATTCTTAAGAGGCAAGCTTTGGACCTTGGCTCTTGGACTCTTGTAACATTACTCCATGCTATCTCCCATAGTTTGAAGGCCCTCAATTGGCTCTCTTCAAGTGTTTCATGGCTTCATTCTCCATGAACATGGCTTCTACAGCTTGAAAGTCCTTGGTTCGGCTTCTAGTACAAGTCCTTGGAGATGTTTGAGCAATTGAGCCCCTCGATATCACGTCATTAATGGTTATAGTCATGTAAAGTATGGAAGCAGCAAAATAATCGAGGAGTTCTTAAGAAGACATACTTTGATCTCCAACCTTGATCCAAAGGTACATAAATTTGATATATCTAAAGGTTTTGATGGCACTAACATAGATTTTTCATGCAAGCACCACAAATATATGGAGATATTCAATATTGTTGAAGATCAAAAGGATACTTGATCATGGCTTGAATTTTGCAGATAAATTTAAGATGATAAATTTGAGAAATCATGGTACAAAGTTACAACTAAGAAAGTGAGATTTAGTTCAGCCATATGCAAATGTTTCTTACAACATGATGAAGTTCTATGACAAGTTCAAAAAATGTAATTTAAAGCCTGGTGAGTATGGGTTATTTTCAATTTTTTTGCTAATAACTCATAGTTTATGGAGCCATTAGACTCGAGGATGAGTATTTCTCAACCAAGGGAGAATGACGAAAGATCAAAAAGATCAAAATTCAAGAAAACCAAAAAGCACAAGACTGAAATTCAAGAGCAAGAAAATCCAAAAAGTGCAAGTTGTAGACTAATTTCTTTCATGAATGGGAATATATGTTTCTTGAATCATTTTCTAAATAGGTTTCTTTTTTCTAGATTATAATATAGTTTTGATTTAATTTTCTATCATTAGTACGATCTTTCTTAGTTCTAGTAGAATTCTAATTTTCTTATTCTTTTCCTTATAGAATATGGATTTTACTTTCCTTAATTTTAGCTTATTCTTTTCTAGAGTATAATAGGGATTTTTAGTCAGCAAATAAGAGACCCTAGGCCGATATAAAGGGTTATCATGCTTTTCATAACACTATTCACATTTTTTATATTTGCCCTAGTTTGCAATAGAGTTATTTTCTCTCCTTCTTGTTCTTTATCCTTGTTTTTGGCTCCAAGCAAGGTGGTGATAGTCTTTATATTATTTTTAATTTTTTTGTGGTGTTTCTTTATCACGTTTATTAATTTCAAGTGGTGGCTTAGGAACTTATAGGTTCTTGATCATTCAAGAACACGTTTCTTGATTGAAATTCGTTCTTTTCCACACCCAGAATTCTAACTTCCTTTCGATCATTTCACCCTCAATATTTACTTGTTTTAACTGAGTAATTAGTTATTTTCATAGTTTAAGTTATCATCTTTCACCTCGTTTTAAAATCACTTAAATTCGAGACCTGTAGCCTGAGATACGCCCGTTTTTTGAATCCTGCCTATCAAATTGCTTCAAGATCAAGATCTTGGTCAATTGATTCTTTATTAACTCGAAGAATCACATCACCTCACTTCACTATGAAGAAATTTCTGATCCGTTTAAGATATAATAAAAATGTTGTTGCATATATACTTTGTGCTATACATAAATTCCAAAAAGAAGGGTTGCTCCAACTTGTCCCACCTCTCACGAAAAAGAAACACAATATTTGTTGCATATTTAAATTGAAGACCACGTTATGCAGTATGTAAGTTTTTCCATAAAAATCGAGAAATAAGATAATACTCCCCTTTACACATGTCATCTATAGGATTAACATGATGCCACCTCAAGTGTTACGTAATGCCACCTAGATTATTACATGATGCCACCTAAATTATCACATGATGCCACCACTACTTTATGCTTCCATGTATCTCAATAACATCTTGTACATTTATCCATGCCATACGTGGACTAGTTCACACTAATAGTTATCCATCGTCGATCAATTAATTTATTAGTCTCCCACTAAAATCCAGTAATTAGTCGATTTTGCCACATGATCAATTTCTTAATATCTATTCACTAAAACACTAAAACTTTTAAGATACTTTATATACTCATTTTTATGATCATGTGATATAGAACTAGCATAAAGTCTCTTTTGACACACACAATATATTATTTTCAATCATCGTCGTAATACTCTTTATATCTTAAATAATTTCAGGACTTCATCCTTTTATACACCGAGCTATTAATTTGCATGCTTGAATATGACCAAATCCTCCAGGTTCGGGTAAATTTTCTCATGTTGGACGGTTCAATTTCCTAGTCCAAAAATATGGAGTATTATAGCTTGGACCATATTTCATTCAAATAAATATCGAACCTGGACAAAACTCATTTTCTTCAATTCGTTTAACTTCTAATACTTATGTAATATCTGTACTATAATTCTAACCACCTAAAAGATTAGGGTTAACCTCATTTTCTCTACCTATGTCATCTAACTTGAATGCTTTATAATGCATGAAAATACGAGATATAATAGTTGGGCTATTGATTGTGCTATGGAGATGGACGAGAGTGATTAAGGGGACTTGTTTTATTAGAATATTAATAGAATTAAATATAAAAAATAACATGAATTCTATGCACGCTAGGTGCTCGGTGAAATGTCTAAGTAAGTTTTCTTATGAGTTATAAATCTGTCATTAATACAAATCATTTGTATACTGTAGATAATCGTTCGTAGAGCATACGAATACTCGTAGGATCCATATATCTAAGGAGACAAGGTATGTAGGTCTTATTCCTTATTTTTGGCATGACCGTTTTTAGAATGAAAATGAAATGAAACGTCTTTCAAAATGATCCTATTCTTGATAACTTGAGTTGCCATGTCTTTCCATTCCATTAGAGTATGACTCTTGTTTTTCCCTTGTTGGGAGTACTTTCCACACTCTATATATATCTCTTATTGATTGATGAAATTTGGTGTACATAGTTACATAATGATAGTCGGAGGATACCGACCTTCAGTCACTCTGATAGTGGTCATAGTAATCTTCTGAGGTCATTCATGCATTGTATATATATGTATCTATTTTATGACACTGAGCCGCACTATAGCCGGCCGAATACATCACTTATATATTCACACCACTACAGTTGGGTACATTATATTATCCCCAGAGAGCGGCTTAATGATGATATTTTCCCATAGTATAGCTTGTATATCTATATATGTATACTTTTTTTTTCGAAAGCATGAATCTCATATGCCCATAGAGTCTTTCTAAGGTTCCGGGTTATTTTCTTACTTTACTTCGGTTACTGTCTTTACTTATGTTTACCTTCCTTACATATTTAGTACATTCTTTCATATTGATGTCCCTTAATGGGGAACTGCATTTTATGCCTGTAGGTACATATAGACATCTAGACGCTTCCCCATAGTAGGTGACCTGATCCAGCTATTGGTTGTCACGCTCCTTTCTTCCAGAGTTGTCTAGACTGTTGGTAGGTGCTGGTTTTGGTGTATATATATATATATTGGGTATGGCCGGGCCCTGTCTTGACCTTTTGCTACTCTATGTTGTATTTAGAGGCTTATATACTGGAGTCCTGGGTTTAATCATTTTTTATGGCCTTACCGACCTTTCAGATGATCTATTACGCTTATAATGTCTTTGTCGGCCTTAGTATGTATATATGTGTTGGATACTTTTATGCTTGCAGGAAGTCATACAACTATCTATTAGAGGCCTTGTCAGCCCATATCTTGTTATGTCATCTTTATATTTTATGACTGGTACGCAGAGTCTTAGGGCACTGGATGTTGGCCACACCCTCTAAGGTTAGGGTGTGACACTGGAAATCTTTATATGAGTTATATGTTGATTGATGAAGTTATATGGGCTAGTAGGGATCTAAGTGAAGACATTTGTCATAGAAGCTCGTATAGGATGATTGGCCGTTCGTCGGCTAATTATTGTGTTCCTTTATGTTGATAGAAATTTTGCTATCTTGATTGTAGCTTGACTTGGGAAGGAAGATGAGTTACTCACCTTCGTTAGAGGATCGACACAGAGGTATGTAATGGCTATCCTTTACTTCATTTGGCATGACTCCTTAGAAAGTGTACTTCACGAGAGAAAGCTTAAGAGGAGCAATTGTCGTATGTACTCTATTCTTGTGTTTGGTATCTTTACTACCTCATATTGTGAGACATACAATCGAGTTAGAGAGTTTTATGGCTCATAAGTTATTTCTTAAGTTTACTTACATTCATTTGATTAGCTACACGAGTGTGTATCTTAAATAGTAGGTGAACCGGCTTGTAAGAGGTCTTATAAATTATGTCTCGAAATCCCAGTTGTACGTAATAGTTGTTAGCGTGTAATAAGAGTCAAAATATGTAAGAGAGTCATAATAAAAAGTTCAAACTATATACTTGTTGGTCTTTGAGCTTTCCTAGTTATTTCCATTCCAAACTACTAAGTCCACATTAGATGTTATATTGCTCGATAAGATCTCATAGAATATTTGGAATCGTTAGTTGGTCTAATTGGGATAAGAGTCCCAAGATATAAGTTGTAGAAAAAGTCGGGTCATATACTTGCTAGTTGTTTAGTTATCCAAGACTACTTCATTTATGGTTACTACCTTCCTATTTGATTAAATATGCATTTGTCATGACCTCAGAAGGTAAGTGAGTTCATTAGTTACATTACTTGTAAGCAATTGTATGTATCATATGTTGCCATCTCAGACGATAGCTTTAGTTAAATAAAGTAATATGCAAAGAGACTAGTTGAGTTAAGAGAAATGGCTCGTTGTCCCTTATGGCTTATTTGTTAGCCTTTAAGCCTATTTACTAGCCTTTGGACTTACTTGGTAGCCACTAGGCTTATTTAGCGGCCACCGAGGCCTATTTTTTGACCTTCTAAGTTCCATTTGTTGCTCTAGTAGAGCGTATTTGTGAGATAGATATAAGTTGTACTTGTAGACGTAACTTAAACATGCTGTGGCATTTCAACTTTTACAGTTAGAAATCTCAATAGAATGCAGCTTATAGGGTAAGTGGCAGGTTTCACTACATTTATGATTATCTTGTTACATGTTTCTATTTTAAGTTTCAGTATTTGTTGTTATATTATCTGCCTTACATACTCGATACATTGTTTTGTACTAACATACCTTTTGTCGGGGGCGCTGCATGTCATGCTACAGGTCTAGGTTCTAGGATTGGCAAGTTTTCCAATAGTCATTCTAGTTGATCAGCAGAGGTTTGGTGAGCTCCACTTCTTCCTGGAGTAGCCGACGCCCTATCCCGACCAAGTTATTTTGTTAGATAATCTTAGAGGCTTTTATAGACGTATGTACATATGTGGTCAGTAGCATTATGTGAGTAAATGTTGTACATGTTGAGGCCTAAGAGGCCCATATTTATACAGTAAGTTACTTGCTTTCAGAGTGGGTCTCTCACGTAAGTAAGGCACTTGGTGCCCGTCCACCTCACCAAGGTTGGGGTATGACAAAGTGGTATCAGAGCAAGTCGTGTCCTAGGGAGTCTATAAATTCGTGTCTGGTAGAGTCTTGTTTATGGATGTGTTGCGCACCATATTTATTAACAGGAAGCTAAGGGGAATTTAAGATTAGTTACACTTCTTTATTATCCTAGAACGTGCTATAGAGCTGAGTCATAAAAGCTTGAGATTAACTTATGTTTCGCTATTTGTATATAGAGATGCCTTTGACTAGAAAGGCCACAACTAGCTAGAAGGATAAGGCAGTTGCATGAGAGGGTACTAGTGGGATACCCTCAGTTGATGTAGGTTAGTTTGAGTCTCAAGGTAGGATCCTTCTCATGTATCACCTACTCTGCCAGCACTAGAGGAGTATAGAGGAGCTCTAGTGCCACCAGTCCCAATGCCAGCTCCAAGTGATCAGGATATGAGGAGCGCAGAACAGTTGTTGACACAGTTGGTTGCCGCTTAGGCTCAACATTCTACTAGGGCACCAACGGGTGATGGACCCTCTGAGGGGATGCGGAGTTCCAGAATTCGAAAAAGGTTGGATTCAGATGAGAACCCTCAGAAGTTTATTAATCAGCTTTATTGGAATTTTAGGGTTATGAATTCTTCCAAGATGAAAGTCGTGGAGCTAGGAGCTTTCAGGCTATAAGATATAGTTGTCTTATGGTACGAGGCATGGGAACGGTCTATGGGACCGGATACACTTCGCGCTGAATGGGAGGAATTCAAACACCTTCTTAGAGCATTATCTTCTATTAGAGATTTGGGAGGCTAGAGTTGATCAGTTTCTAAACCTTATGCAGGGACATATGAGCGTTCGAGAGTACAGTCTCCAATTTGACTCATTGGCTATATATGCTTCAGAGATAGTGGATACGATGCGAGCTAGAATATATCAGTTTATGGCAGGTCTTCATCGGGATCTAGTTGATGATTGTACAATAGCATCTTTGAGTGAGAAAATAGATATTTCTCATATTTAGGCATTTTCTCATAACTTGGAAGAGCGTAGGAAGCGGCAGCAAATCGATCAGGACCGGGATAGAGAGTAAAGTAAGAGAGCTAGAATAATTGGTGATTACAGGTTGACACAAAGCAGTAGTAAGTCACAGCGGTCTATTCATCATCAGGGCTCTCAGGCAGGCCAAGTTGGGGTTCGCAAGCATTAAAATCTCATAATAAGAGTAGTACAGATCAGATGGGGCCGCCTTAGCCACCTTGTAGATAGTGTGGTCAGCCGCATGCTGGGCCATGTTGTATGCATTCAGAGGGTTTTTCTTGGTGCGGAGATCATAGTCATAGAATACGGGATTGTCTGAACCTCAGCCGAGAATATTACGATGGGGGTGAATATGGAACTTCAGGCTTAGGTTCTAATTGAGATAAAAGTGTAGGTATGAAAATTGCTTTTACATTAAGACATACATTATTTGTAAGTTTAGTAGTTACTTGCTATATGTTATATAGTTGTTGAGGCCTTACCCTTGGGCTTTGATTTTCACGATACCATTTGCAGGCTTGAGCATTCTATTAGAGGTAAATCATACGTGTATTTGTGAGGTATCATATTATTAGTTGTGAGGTCTTCAAAGGTTATGTGTATAAGTGGAGTAATTAATAACGGTTATAGGACATTACCTAGGGTGAGTCATATTAGTTATTCCTGGAGAATGATTAAGTGAACTATAGGTTGCTACTAAGTATTTGTATGCTTGACTGAGGTTAGTGATGAATAATAAGATAATTGTGAATAAACGAGATTGTTACGTAATTGGGGAATCATAGTTGAGCATGAGCGGCGATGCATTACTAGAGGTATAATCACATAGAAAGGGAGTTATCATTTTAGTTGAAGTTATTTGGGACCATCTATTGCAAACACCCATATTTGAAAGACCATTAGGACTTGTTTCTTCTAACATTCGAGGATGAATGTTCTTAAATGGGGATGATGTAACGCCCCATACTTCTCATCGTGTGTATGACTAAGTTGAATTAGACGAACTTACTTGTATATGAAAGAATGAGGCTAGTTAAATTAAATGAAATTCATAAACGAATAAGGCGTCAGGCAAAGGTAGACGACCTACTAGTTTCATCTATATGTTTCACCTACTTGCTTAGACATCCTATGTGTTTGAGCTACTTACTCACACGTCCTAATTGCTTGCACGCCCTATTTTCTTACACGTCCTACTTATTAAACAAGGATGACACACGTGTTTAGAGCTAGTTAGCAAGTTACTTGCTTAAGTAGGTGGCAAGTAGGTGATGCACCTACTTAAAATGTGGACTAGATTAAAAGAAAAATAAATGTTGGATGGGGCAGCCCAAGATGCAGATATGACCAATCCCATTTAATGGGCCATATATACATGTATACTATCTCATTTTCACTTAGAAACATTCCACAACCTTCTCATCTATATCTCATTTCGACCAAACTAGCTCCAAGACACCCCAAGCTCTTTTTCTAATCTTTCCTAGGGTTCCAAATTTAAATCCAAGGTAAACCACCCAAATCCTTCATAAAAGGTCATGCAAATCTAGTGGAAAGTACTTATATGGTGTTGTTGATGTGTTGACGATCCTTTCAAGATAGAGGAAGCTTCAGCTAAGAGTTATTCTTGCTGCGTGAGGTAAGTTCTTCCTTCTCCTATATGAAGTTGAGTATAATCAAGTCTAAGCTAAGTTATTTTATTGAGAAAGTTGCAAGATAGCACTTGAAAGTTGTTGTGATGTTTTGGGGGTGTGTTGGTCTATTTGATGGTATTTTCATGGTGGTTATAAGACTGGAAATTAAGAAGAGTATCTTGAGTATGTTGTTGATATTGTGCTAAGGGTATAGTAAAGAAAGAGGGAGTGATAGAGAATATGTGATGATTGAAAGATGCAAATTGTAAGTTCAGAAGCTATAAAATATAGTTGTGATGTTGTTGTATGTGAGACTATTTTAAGGTGAATTTATAATCTTGTTGTGGCAGAAATCTATGGAGAAATATTATTTATATGTCTGGATTATTATTGTTATGGACCATGATGAAGAGAAGTATAGAAGATAATTGGGATGTTAGTAGAAGAGTGGAACTTGTCGCTCATTAGCTAATTGATAAGTTGAAGGTTGATTGAAGTAGTTGATATTGTTAGTTGTATTGTGTATCACATTGAGCTATTTTTATCATGCTTTAGATGCTGGAAGTATTAGTAGGTCGCATATAGGTTAGTTTGACAATTTAAATATGCTAAGTTGTTGTAAGTTGTAAGTTGTAAGTTGTAAGTTGAAAAGCTAGAGGGTATAGTTGAGTTCTGTTGTATAGTGTGTTGGGCTGCTTTTGCTAAATAAAGGAAGCTGGAAATGTTTATAATAGTTATATGTTGATTGATTAATTTTAAGGGCTAGGAGGGAGCTAAGTGAAAATATTTATCATAGAAGCTCGTATAGGACGTCGGCTAATTATTATGTTCTCTTATGTTGCTTGACTTGTGAAGGAAGCTGAGTTCGTCACCTTCGTTGGAGGATTGGCAGAGGTATGTAATGGTTATCCCTTCCTTCATGTTAATGTTCATATTTTCATTCAATATATGTACGACTAAGTTGAGGTTGACGAATGAACATAAACGTGAAAGATGAGACTTTGGGAAAATAAAATGAGTTGCTTGCTTACCCATCCTAATTACTTGAGCTACTTGACTCATGCCTTAATTATTAAATGAAGACGAGACACGTATTTAAGTGTAATAAGGACCATCATGTATGACCATCCTGTATCCTACTATCTAAGCAAGTAGGTGACAAGTAGGTGCATCGCCTACTTGCTTAAATGGAAAGGCCACAATTTTTTGGTAACAAACAAGGAGGCGGTCGGCCAAACTTGACCCCTTAAAAGGGCTGATTCACTCCATTTCTCTCACATTTTTCAGATTTTTAGAGACCCAAAAGAACCCTAATAACTCTCTCTAAGCTAGTCAGTCCCAAATCCTAAAGAATCTACAAGAAATCCTCTTCTGTTTTCAATTCAAATTGAAGGATTATCTCCAATCTTGAAGAATTCAAGTGAAGGGAATTTATTTTCATTCAAGGGCAAGCTACTGCCACCTTTGCGTTCCTTGCATAACTTGAATTAGGTAAGGAATCCTCTCTGCTTCATTATTGAGCCTATTGGAGTTTAGCTAAGTTGTGGGAAGTAAGAACTTATGCAAAATCTTCCTGAAAATCAGTTTTAAGTTGATGTAACATGTTGGGCTATTATAAAGTCATTTTTATAATATGTTGTGGCTGAAAATTAGTAGGAATAGCTTGAGTATGTAGTGGTTGCTATTATTTTGTAATGAAAACATTGCGACTTGTGGAACTGATTTTAGGTGTTTGTGCGTGTGGATTATTTTGAAGTGTTCTTGAGCTAATTTGTGGCTGAAAATAATAGCAACCACCATATACTAAGGCTATTCCTACTAATTTTCAGCCAAAACATACTATGAAAATGACTTTATAACAACCCAACAAGTTACATCAAATTAAAACTAATTTTCAGGCCGATTTTTCATAAGTTCTTACTTTTCACAACTTAGCTTAGACTCCAATAAGCTCAATTACATGAAGAATAGAGGATTTCTTACCTAATTCAAGTTCTGAAAGGAACGAAAAGATGAGAATCAATTTCCTTCACTTAAATTCTTCAAAATTGGAGACAATTCTTCGATTTGAATTGGAAAATGAAGAGGATTTTTTGTAGATTCTTTAGGATATGGGGCTGACCAGCTTAGGGAGAGTTGCTAAGGTTCTTTTGGGTCTCTCAAAATCTGAAACATGAGTGAGAGAAATGGAGTGGATCAGTCCCTTTAAGGGGTCAAGTTTGGCCGACCCCCTCCTTGTTTATTACCAAAAAATTGTGGCCTTTCCTTTTAAGCAAGTAGGTGATGCACCTACTAGTCACCTACTTCCTTAGCTAGTAGGATACATGTTGGTCCTTATTACACTTAAACAAGTGTCTCATCCTCGTTTAATAATTAAGACGTGTCAAGTAGCTCAAGCAAGTAGGACGGGAAAGCAAGCAGCTCGTTTTATTTGCCGAAAGTCTCATTTTTCACGTTTAAGTGCATTCGTCAACCTCAAGTTAGTCGCGAAAATACAGGGGGGGGGGGGGTAACACACGGTATTGAAAAAGGTAATTTATACTTGTTTTATATTTTTAACAATTTTATGTGTTCGTGCACTCACTGATTTCTTTTCTTTTACAGAAGAATTTGAAGCATAAGGTAGTAAGGGAAAAGTTTCAACCTTTGGAGGCATGCTTTCAGTCTTTACAAGTATTAACCTTTTTTCAGCCTATTTATAGGTAAAGTTTCAAAATTTTGAGATATAGTTAGTAGCTTCTATTATCGCTAAATATCAATGTCTTTTGGAAATTCATTCCATACTCAAGCGTTGAATGTGTCCTTAAATCATAGAAATTTATCTGCTGATAAGAAATTCAACGGAACTCTATGATGTCTTTGATGCTTGAAATTACAATATTGAGATTCAAAGGATAAATCTTCCGTCTTCGAATAGATCCCACTTTAAAAAGTTGGCATAAAGTGTCAAATTGATGCCAAGTACACAAAAGAGGAAATCAAATTTTAAGGAGGAAATCAGTTTTAAAAAGGAAAGTTAAAACCCACTGCCAAGGATATCATATGGTTAATCCTCAACATGAAATAATCAGTTTAGTAGTGGCATAATGACTTATTACCTCTTCTGCAGTAGTATTACAAGCTTCATCATCCTATTTTCCTTTTGGTTGTAGCATGTCGTACTCATATTTTTGTCTTTGTAACCACTCTGTTTAATTAATATTTTGTACTTTCATTACCGCTCTTTTTTAGATTTTTCTTAATTTGCCTCCTGCTAGAAGATAGTAGTGATATATCAAGTTTAACCTTTGTTGCACTCTTAATTGGTGTTTATAGTATCAGCTATCACCTTTAATTGTCACCTTCATTGCTTTTAAAACTACTATACGTTAGTGATTGGGACTATCAACGAGACATGTTTAATTGTTGTCACTCGGCTCATGCTTACGGCCTTGTGGGGATCTCTTCATCTCCAATTTTTCACATTTTTCATTATTTTAATTGTTATTCCCTTTGTTTCAAAAAGATTGTCTTACTTTCCTTATTAATTTATCTCAAAAAGATTGACACTTTTCTATATTTAGGATATAATCTAACTTTATGAGATGATTTACGGCCACACAAATATCTAACACTTATTTTGGACCATACACTTTAAAAGTCTTTCTTTATTTCTTAACATTCGTGTCAAATCAAATTAAGATAATTTTTTTAGGACGAAGGGAGTATAAATGAACTGTAATTTGTTATGTATATTCTTCATTCTTTAATGTGAGCCTTTAATAATTGGTTGTGATATACGATTTATTAACATTACTAACTACGAAATACTAAGCAACAAAGAGCTTATTGCAGTACTAAAGTAAAAGATTCTATGAAAAGAGGCTACTCTCTGTTGATTCGCTACTTTGTGGCAGTGTTATGATGCCTTATTGATTAATGGTTATAAGTTGTTGATGCGCGAGAGTTAAAAAGCTGAAAGTCTAACAGAAGTGTAATTCTTTCTTTTGATTTGTATTCACAGGTTATAATTTTTTTCTTTTCATTTCATCTTCACGTTATTTAAACATAAAAAGGGTTATAGAAAAAACAAAAGTTCTATTATTATCAATCAATATACTCATATACAGCTATTTAGTACTAAGAGATTCATGTATTAATTCTAGGGCCACAGAATAAACCTACAATGAGAGGAGACTCCTCCAAGTGACGCCTCGGTCCATATAGACGCCTCCTCCAAGTCCAACATCTATTTCTGATGTCATATCCCTTTATTTATGAGAATATACTTGGTTAATAATTTGTCTGTCCACTTCAATTAAGACCTCTGCCTTCTGAATCCTCCAAGATTATTTTTAATGTGTCATTTAAACAAAAAATTAAAAAAAATTATATTTCATGGCTCTTAAGCGTGTGAATGTATCTGATATCAATTTTTCTTTTCTTTTTTTCATTTTTGTAAAACCCAATATTTTCCTCTCTCTCCTCTTCTCTTCTCCAAATACAAGCCCTAGAAGGTGGGGAGTGAAGTGGAGGTGAGATTGTAATGGTGGTAACTTTCATAGAAGTTTGAAGGCGGAGAGTGAAGTCATCAATTAGTTGAATGGTCGCCGGAAAATTTAAGGATCCTATTTTTCTTGTTAACTTTCTCACTTTTCAGACAGAAAAATGTAGCTTCTTCTTCTCCTTCTTAGATTGTTAACAATGTTCTGCAAACAAGAGTTTGTTGCCGGAAAATGATTGTGCTCTGCCGAATTTCTTTTTTCCGATCAACCACTTCTCTATCTTATTTGTTACCCGAAAATGATTGTGCTTTTCTTGAGCCGAAGATCGTTCGAAAATAGTCTCTCTATTTACCAAGGTAAAATAAAGTCTGCGTACACTTTATCATCTCAGACCACTTTGTGGATTTCATTAGATATGTTGTTATATTTTGATTTTTTAATTTTAATTTTAATTGATTTGAATTTTGAGTGGGTGAACAATGAATATGAGTGAAGAAGAAATGAAGAAAAGAGGAAGGTGACGGAAAAATCATTTGTAGTAAAACTTCATATTTTCCGGCGAATATCTTGCTAATTGATGATTTTTCCGGTGAATACTTTTAATGGGTGAGTGACGAAAATTGGGCTAAATTGATACAACTAAGGTTTCGTTACTTATTTAGGGGTGGTGGAAAGCTACAATGGTGTTGGTGTTGGTGGCATGAAGGTGGTGGTGGAGATGGCAGCGCGGCAAGGTTCAATCCAAACATTTATTTGTACAATGAATCGCATCAATTAAATAAAATTGATCGTTGAGAAGAACAAAAAAGTTCTTCAACAGAAAAAGAAAATCAGATATGTGACCCAAAAAAAATTTCGGCGTAACTTCATTTTTTCCGGCAAGATTGTTAGAAATTTATTAGTTTTTCAGGTGAAGCTTCATTCTTCTTCCTCGTACAAATGAAAAATGGGATAGAGAAGAAGGTTACAACTGAGAAATGTGATGAGGAAGGTAAAATTGTTGGTTGCTGCAACTACGGGTGGGGGTTGCTACGGGAGTTCCGACGATAAAAGGGAGAGGGAGGGGTTTGGTTCGGGGAATGGGTGGGTGGGTTTTAAATAAGTTTTTTATTTTCTTTTACATCTGATTTTATTTTTGAATTAGTTAATTTGTTTTTTTTTTAAATCCTTTTTTTCTTTTTACAAATAATTTTTTAAAGTTAAAATCTTCGTGTGTCAGTTTTATTTGTCGTTCTAGCGTGTGAAATACACCCACATTTTGTGTTTAGATGCTTATTAATTTTGTGTTCAAGTGACAAAGTAAAAGTGGTCATGGAGGATTCAGACGGTAGAAGTCTCAATTGGAGGATCTAAGTGGAATACACTGACAAGTTCTTCGTCTGTCGATGACTTTTAATTTATTGATATATATTATTCTCTCTGTCTCAATTTATATGGTACCATTTTTTTTTGATCTGTCTAAAAAAAATGTCATTTTTTTATATTTAAAAATAATTTAACTTTATGAGATGATTTACAGTCACACAATTATATAAGACTTATTTTGTAGCACACATTTCAAAAATCTTACTTTCTTTTTAAAATTTTATGTTAAGTCAAATGATATTACATAAATTAAAACGGAAGGAGTACATCGCGTAATTAGATTTTGCTCTCATTTATTGATCTGTCTAAAATTTAACTTTATGAGATGATTTACAGTCACACAATTATATAAGACTTATTTTGTAGCACACATTTCAAAAATCTTACTTTCTTTTTAAATTTTATGTTAAGTCAAATAATATTACATAAATTAAAACGGAAGGAGTACATCGCGTAATTAGATTTTGCTCCCATTTATTATCAATGTACAAAGGGGAATGACAAAGGGTTCAAACTTCAAAGGTATTTTTTTTGGGGGGGGGGGGGGGGGGGGGGGGAAATGATCTCTTTGCTTTCTTTTGGGCCTGTTCTGTATTACGTGTATCAAAATGTGTTTGAGGAACATATTTGCAAGTTAAAATATTTACACTTAAAACATTCTGATAGAAATAGTGGTGAAAACATTTTATATTATTACTAATATTTTTTCGTCTAGCTATTTCAGACATCATTTCAATCCATATTACATGTATAATTCAATTGCATGTTATTAGTGATTAACTATTTTCGTTTTAGAATATCACATTTAATATTAATAGTTCTATAAATAAGAAGCAGGATATCGTTCGATTTAAATAAAAAAAGTCAATCAACATAAGAAGATTAATAATTATTACTCTATATCCTTTTTAATATCATTAATTTTTTCGTCATTGATCATATTGTTATGTATATAGGACAAGAAAAAACTATACACAATATCCAGAAGATGGAAGAATACGTTGCATCTAATGCATAAAAATTAAACATAGAAAATCATGACAAATGTGTACAAAAAGATTGATTGTGTACATACAAAAGTAATCACCATAATTTACTGACGTGAAATAAACGAAAATCGATAGCAATATCAAATGTACTTGATAAGGATGTAAATTAATAACTCTATCCCAAATAATTATTAATTCTTTGCACATGTACACTGTGAAGTGGATGATGATCTACCAGCCATCTAAGGAAGTGCTGGCAGGGAGTCAAGTTTGCGGCCTTAGGGTCGCAAGTTCGATTCCCCCCTAAGGATATCGTCCTCTGGGGCACATACATGTGGTAAAGCCTGGGCGCTAAAAGCCGCGCGGGCATGTTGCGATGTGGGTTCGGTCTCCGCCAAGCTTTAGGGATGGGGCTTGTGGGGGGGTCAACCTTGTAGCATTGATCCGTTGGACGCAAGCGGACAATCGACCATGTGTGCATATCCCGCGATTTACCTGGTGGTGGGGTCTTGAAGGACCGGTCCCATCACCTCCAGGAGCCTAGTACCAAGACTTGTGCGGTACTAGCGATATGGGGGTACTAAGGCCACCCCGAGACCTGGATTATCAAAAAAAAAAAAAAAAAAAAAAAAAGATAGATGTTGATCGAATATTTGTACAGTTTCTAAAAAATACTATTTCATTCTAACAATACCTTTTTGATGTGTATGCATCGATAAACAGAAAACTGGCATAATTTCTTAAATGAAAGGAAGAAACTTTAAGAGATGAAATATTTACAACCATAACTGGTGTTGCTCATATTCACATTTAAACTATGTTTTTAAAATATTCAAAAATAATAAAATAATGAAACTGAATATTTGATACTCCATTAGAAGATATATATGTACACACACTAACCAATACATAATGGTAAATCCAAAAATAAATTTTAATCGAGCGAGAAAAGGTGTTACTGACTCGGTTGGTTGTGTACAATTTATTTAGATCATAACAATGGCCGAAGTAGAAAAAGACTACTAAAATTTATATCTTCTTCCTTAGATTTAAACTTTGAATATTATTTGTATTCACAGGTTCATAATAGATCCAATAATCTTAACCTATAAAAAGACATCAAATAGTGATCCACGTTGATCATTTACAAGAACTTTTACTTTCTTTTATGTATAATTAATTATTTATTCAAATTTTTATTGTAATAAAATTAATACATGACTCGGCATATACGTGTAACGTAAGTGGCGAAAAACTAGTTTAATATATAAATGGGAAGCAATTTGATTTAACTTTTGCGGACAAGATGGTTATGAAAGTAACTTAAGCGCTCTTATTTGATGAAAAATATTTAAATAATTGAAAAGATAAAATGTTTTTTTTTTTATAAAATGTAAGGTTTAAGATAGCACTAATACGAAAAAATCTGATCAACTAAAATAGATAAATATGAAGGGAAAGAAAGAACTTTCTCGTAGTCTGGTACGTGATGTCGTCACCATAAGTAGTGAGGAACACAAAAGAACACCAAGGTCACTCTAACAGCAAAAACGGATTGTAGCTAGTAGTAGCTGCTATTTCACACTTCAATGTGAATATTGTCACGCTTTTATCGAGTGTCGAATCCGTCCTATTTTTTTGAAGATTTGGTATGCAGTCGTTTTTGGCCTATAATATATAGTATTTGATTCCTTACTTAATATTTGACCTCATCAATATAGATGTTTTTATTGATCAAACAATAGGCCCATGTCTTATTCTAATATTTAAAAATAAAAGAATGCAAGGATTTAATGAAGACTTATATTTTAGTAATATCGATAAGAGCTTTCCTCACAATAGATGTGGCTTGATGCATTGTGTCCTCCTTCCCCTAGTGTAATAAAAATTTAAAATGTCTTGCTAAAAACTGCTCCATTGTGACTTTGTGATTAAGATACGAACATGAACAAAGTACAAATGTAGGAGAAGCCAATTAGATAAGGAGCTAAGTTGTTTTATAGTCAAGAGACAAGATAAGGATCTCTTTGAATTTGCAACATATATGTATGGACCATATATATAGTAGTCATTGTTCCAATTTATGTGGCACAGTTCGAATTTCGAAAGTCAAACAGTTAAATTTTGACCGTGAATTTGAGTATGAAATCTTTAAGTTTTTTAAAATAAAATTTACATCGTATTTAGAAATTATGTAAAAAGTACTATAAGTTACAATAATTGATAATTCAAAATATTTATATAAAAAAAGGATTGATTGAATCTCAAAATCCGAAAGAAATGGAAGGAGGGAGTATAAAATATCAAATTAATTTGAGAAAACCTGCCAACGTTGAACAGAAAGCTTCATCATATGTGCCTTGCTGATATATATCCTTAATTGGATGACTTGAACAAACAACCAGAAACTAAACGAACTAGACGTGAGAAAAAGAAAAGAAGATACCAAAACGAGGAAAAGTCCGATATCAAAGTAAGATTTTCTGGTACCGCCTTGCATATTATACTGTTAAACGGTTTCACAAGATATAGTGTAAAGTAATTTGACCATATTTTATAGTATATATTAATCAATGTAGAGGGGAAGTTAAAGTAAGGAAGGAAAGATGATGAAATCCACGTCCATTAACGTTAAAATTAAAACGAAGGGGTCCTCGATGATGTGTTTGTTTGCTCTTCTTCTTCTTCTTGTGTACTGCTCATCAGTGCACGGCGCACCTACAGCTCTATGGGTATTTGGTGACTCCCTGGTTGATAATGGGAATAACAATTTCATCAATTCTATTGCCAAATCAAACTACTTCCCTTATGGCATTGATTTCAACAACAGAGGACCTACTGGCAGATTTTCCAATGGCAAAACTTTTGTCGATATTCTTGGTAATTTACTTTTGAATATCCCAACTCTTTCATTAATCGAGCTTAATAGTTTTGATAGTATAATTAAGATGGTGAATATTTCAGGAGAATTATTGGGAGTGTCTTCTCCTCCACCGTTTGCAGATCCGAGCACAAGAGGAGGTAGAATCCTCGGGGGAGTAAACTATGCATCTGCTGCTGCTGGCATCCTCGACGAAACTGGCCAACACTATGTAATATATATATATATATATATATATATATATATATGCTTGTTCAATTTCTCCTTGTGAAACAATTTTAATGATAGATGTATGCATATATACAGATGGATAGGTTCACGTTGAGCCAGCAGGTGATAAATTTTGAGAGCACATTAAGTCAGTTAAGGAGGATGATGAGTCCGGGTGACTTAAACACATATCTGTCAAAATCAATAGCAGTGATGGTGTTTGGAAGCAATGACTACATAAATAACTATCTCATGCCTTCCCTTTATACATCCAGTATCAACTATAATCCCCAACAGTTTGCCAACCTCCTTCTCAATCACTATGCAAGGCAACTTGTGGTACGCTATCTAGCTGTGATCGATTAATTTTATACCTAGCTAGTTAATTCTTCTTTTTATGATCCCGTTTCTTGACTATATGTATCGCATGCAGGCGTTGTATAGTGTAGGGCTGAGGAAGTTCTTACTAGCAGGAATAGGGCCACTTGGATGCATACCCAATCAGTTAGCGATGGGACAAGCCCCTCCAGGAAGATGTGTTGATTATGTAAACCAGATACTTGGTAGTTTCAACGAGGGTCTCAGATCACTCGTCACCTTAATGAACAACGGCAGTCACCCTGGGGCCGTTTTTGTTTATGGCAACACCTATGCTGTTATTGGTGATATCTTAAACAACCCTGCCAGATATGGTAATTTGTATATCTATTGGCTAGGATCAAAACTATCATTACATTTCAACATCTATAGTACTAATTTACTATGCTCTGATGTATGGCAGGATTTAACGTATGGGACAGAGCATGCTGTGGAGTGGGGAGAAACCAGGGACAAATAACATGCCTACCCTATCAATTTCCATGCCTAGACAGGAGTAAGTATATATTCTGGGATGCATTCCATCCCACCCAAGCCGTGGATGCCATCTTGGCACAGAGGGCATACTCTGGCCCCCCTTCCGATTGCTACCCCATCAACGTTCAGCAAATGGCTGCTATCAACTTTTGAGCCCAACTTTACATATTACAACTTAATTATCTTCTTCTACTCCTCCTTGCATGTGTGTTAAATTTATCCCTAATAATGTAAACCAGCAGTTCAATGAAATGAGATGATTTCAGCCAATTTGAACGGATTTGGCAAAAATGATATTGAAAGAAATAATTCCTTGATTATTTTCATAGATTGAAAGGCTATATATACAAGTTACATATTTCCATAATAGGAGAATCTTATTCCTATTCTACTCCTAAAACATTATTCTACTTGGATACTAAATATACATTTATGGTAATACAAATATTATGGTAAGTGTACAATTCTAATTACATTACAACATTACCTAAACTAGGATACTAAATATTACCTACATATACACGGTACAAGGCAGATTTCCGAGAGCCACATATACACAATATACACGTGTATATCATGTGTATATTGTGTATATTTAACACACCCCCGCAGTCATAACGGGCGGTCTTCGAACGCTGAGATTGTCCCTAAAATCTTCAAAAAGGACGAAGACCCTTTGTAAAGATGTCGGCAATTTGATACCTTGACGGGACATGACAGACGCGTACCTGACCACGAGCAACCTTTTCGCGCACAAAGTGAATGTCCATCTCGATATGCTTAGTGCGCTGGTGCTGAACCGGATTACCAGAAAGATAGATGGCACTAATATTATCGCAATAAACCAAGGTCGCTTTCTGAATGGGAGAATGAAGCTCCAACAGCAAATTACGTAACCAACATGATTCCAATACCACATTAGCTACCCCTCGATATTCGACCTCGGCACTGGATCGAGACAATGTCAACTGACGTTTCGCAAACCATGAGACCAGGTTATTGCCGAGAAACATACAATAGCCAGACGTAGATTGTCTGGTGTCCGGACAGCCACCCCAATCAGCATCCGTATACGAGACAAGTGTGGATGTCGATGAGGGATATAAATGCAAACCATAGTCCAACGTACCCTGAATATACCGAATGATGCGTTTGAGGGCATTCATGTGCTCAACTCTGGGATCATGCATAAACAAATACACTTGTTGGACAGCATACATAATATTTGGCCTCGTGAATGTAAGATACTGAAAGGCCCCTGCAAGACTGCGATAGCGGGTCGGATCCTCATATGGTACGTCGGTCGCGGCACTCAGCTTGGGCTTAGTATCAACTGGAGTGGAAGTGGACTTACAGGATGACATCCCAGCCCTCTCAATGATCGGCTGTAACTTCCTTTGAGATAAGAACAACCTACCTGCATGACGAGTGACAGCAATCCCCAAAAAATAGCTCAAGGGCCCCAAGTCTTTCATAGCAAACTCAGAGCTGAGCATTGTCATGATCGACTGGCGTAAGGCATCGGAAGAGGCGGTCAAAATAATATCATCCACATATAACAGAATATAGGCCAAGGACGAACCACGATGGTAGATGAACAAAGAATTATCCGACCTGCTGTGAGTGAACCCAATAGTTGAAACATAGTCTGGAAACCGCGTATACCATGCCCGTGGAGACTGCTTAAGCCCATATAAGGACTTCTTCAACAAACAGACATGATGAGGATGTTTGGAATCTCGGAATCCCAAAGGCTGATGCATATAGACTGTTTCTTTGAGATCATCATGTAGGAAAGCATTCTTTACATCTAACTGATGAATAGGCCATGCTTTCGAAAGAGCCAAGCTAAGCACAGTGCGAATGATAGTTGGCTTGACCACCGGATTAAACGTCTCACCACAATCTATACCAACCTACTGAGTCTTACCATCACCCACAAGCCGCACCTTATGTCGGGCAAATGAACCATCTGAATTTTCCTTATGAGCAAAAATCTACATAGAATATTTATATCAGATGGACGGGGCACCAACTCCCACGTCTTATTATCAATAAGAGCATTATATTCATCGGTCATAGTAATTTTCCAATTCGGGTCATTTAAGACAGACATAGGATTACGGGGTAAGGGTGATTTATGGACATTAGAAAGTAAATTAAGATGTCTTTTCAGTTTAAACACACCCCGTTGACTACGAGTGACCGGTCTATGACTCGAGGAAGAATTGGGCGAATTTTGGGAATTTTTTGGGCTCGGGACGGACTAGTGAGCAGGTAGTGGGCGTGCTGGCCCATCTCAGTAAACAAACACAGGAACTGGACCAGTTCCAGAATTGGGCTGGACTGGCCCAATCGATGAAGCTGGCCCAGTGACTGTATTGGGAATTACAGTGTGTGACGGACCAGTGGGACCAGCGGGCAGTGGGGCCGCTGGAGAATTTTGGGTGCGGGATACGTCCGAAAAATGTTGAATAATATACGGAGATATACTATCATCCAAAACATTATATGAACTAGGCACGGGAGTCTTAACCTTAGCAAACAGAAATTGGGTTTCATAAAAAATTACATGGCGATTAATGATGATTTTATTAGAGGATAAATCAAAGCATTTGTAACCACGATGATTAGACGGAAAACCCAAAAACACACACGGAGTAGACCGGGCCTGAAATTTGTTAATTGTGGTGGACGGGAATAACGGATAACACAAACACCCAAAAACCCTAAGATGTGAATACGAAGGGGTTTTATTATATAGAATGTGAAGGGAGGGAAGAATATGTCAAACCTTTCGAAGAAATTATGTTAAGGAGATATGTAGCCATTTGTAGAGCATGATGCCAAAAAGACGGGGGTACGGAAGCATGAATCAATAAAGTTCGGACAATGTTATTAATGATACGAATTTTGCGTTCGGCTTTCCCATTTTGTGAAGAAGTATAAGGACAAGAAAAATAAAAATTGATCCCATTATTAACACAAAATTCCCAAAACACCCCATTGTCATACTCTTTGCCATTATCACATTGAATATTTTTAATTTCCAATTCGAATTGGGTTCTAATGAATGCTCTAAACTTTAAGAAGATAGAAAAAAATTGGGATTTTTTCGCTATCGGGAAAGTCCATAAAAACTTAGAATAATCATCCAAAAAGAGAACATAATACCGATGACCCAAAGAACTAAGAACAGGAGACGTCCATAAATCACTATGAATAATATCAAATGGCGTTAAAGTATGAGAATTGGAGTCTACAAATGGCAACTTAACTATTTTTCCTTCTGAACAAGATTGACAATTCGGAGTACTACGCACACTCTTACAAGAAATAAGATTGTTTTTATCTAAGGAAGACAAAATAGATGATCCCGGATGACCTAGACGAGCATGCAACAAAGAAGGAGCTAGAGCGGCAAAAGTGGATGGCATTGCGTGACTCGAGACCCCGGAATGTAGCGTGATAGGATAAAGATCACCCCTACTATCACACCTCATGAGAGGACTCCCCGTTTTGAAATCCTTCATAGAAAAACCAAATGGATCAAATTTTATGGACACGAAATTATCAGTGGTGAATTTTCGGACAGACACCAAATTTTTAATCAATTTTAGAGTGTGAAGGGTATTTTTCAAAATAAGGGGTGGATGGGGGGAGACAATACTTTCTGACCATACCCACGAATTGGAATAGAATTACCATTACCAACAATTATACCATGATTGTTGCTCAAATTGGAATAAGACGCGAGAGTACCTGAGTCGGACGTCATGTGAGTAGTGGCACCGGTGTCCATGTACCAATTTGTGTGTGTGCATCGCGGCTTCAATATCGGTAGGTATGGGGCCTGCTACATGATGGGCCTGGTGGGGCCCAAAGGTGCCTCCCTGCTGACTGGAACTGCCACTGTAGCGTTGGGCTGGGTCTGTAGGCCGTTGCGAAAACTGGGCAGTGGGCCGAAACTGTGGTGGCATCTGGGCCCAATCTGACCGTAGGGACTATTAGGCCAAGGGTTACCGGCCCAGCCCCATGGCGAGGGGGTCCACTGCTGGGACCAGGCTGACTGGGGCCCACTGCCCGAATGATGTCTACTGCCACAATTACCGGAACCACCGCGTTTGCCCCCACGATTTTTGCCATTATTTTTTCGACTATTCTTGACGCCATTGTGACCACGGTTTTGTCCAGAATTATCAACAAGACCTGGAGAATTTGGAGAGGACGTCATCATGACTACAGGACTAGCACCGGTAGCCGCCTTCTTGACCAAGCCGGTTTCTTCGAGCGTAAGCATAGAACGAGCCTGATAAAATTGTGGAAGATGACTGCTCTGACGAAGAAGTGTGCCAACACCACAATAGACCTCAGATAGGCCTGCAACCATTTGGAGGACCAAATGATCATTTGTAACGGGCGCGCCAAATTGCGGAGTTGGTCCACCAATTCTTTCAACCTTTTGCAATATGCTGAAACGTTGGGGAAATTTTCCATGTTGACGTGGGAGAATTCCTGTTCCAGGGTAACAACATGTGAATTTTGATTATCTTGGAATATATCACGTATTCTATTCCATCCCGCCATCGCCATAGCGTCCGGTTCGATAATTGTTTGCAAGAGGTCAATAGACATAGTGGAGTAAATCCACTGAAGAACGGTAGCATCAATGGTCGTCCATAACTTAGGATCATCCTCGGGTTTGGGCACCTCCGTATCTATAGGAGCCGCGGGGATAATATGATGGAGGACTTGATGCGAGCGTGCGTGAACTTTGAACAGTTCAGCCCACGTCGCGTATTGGACGTTTTCTATTTCAAGAATGATAGGGATGTGATTCTTGATGTTAGAAATATTAAGGGCAGGGTGACACGTGTTCTTAGCCATAATCGCAACGCAAGACGTGATGTAGGGATTGGGAAGATAAATTTGGGAAGAGATGAGGTACCGTCGGGCACGAAATTAGAGAAAGAAGGCTCAGAAATCGAGGCAAAGTGACGGAAATAAGGAGAGGTCGACAGAATTGTGGAGAGAGGAATAAATGACCTAGACTCCTGATACCATGAAAGAAATAATCCCTTGATTATTTTTATAGATTGAAAGGCTATATATACAAGTTACATATTTCCATAATAGGAGAATCATATTCCTATTCTACTCATAAAACCTTATTCTACTTGGATACTAAATATACAGTTATGGTAATACAAATATTATGGTAAGCGTACAATACTAATTACATTACAAAATTACCTAAACTAGGATACTAAATATTACCCACATATACACGGTACAAGGCAGATTTCCGAGAGCCACATATACACAATATACACGTGTATATCATGTGTATATTGTGTATATTTAACCGATATTTTATAAAGTTAAGTGAAAGTTTGAGTAATTTTTTTTCATTTTTTTGTTGGAGTTCCTCTCAAGTTTGAGTAATTTTGTGATTATAAAAAAAAAGTTTGATAATTTATATACTAAAAGTTGAATCAAATTTTGTGTAATCAACCCTCCTACTAGTGAAAAAATCAAACATAAATCCAAACCGAAGACTTTTAGATGGAAAAGAAAGTGACTTAAGAACATAAACAAAAAAGTGTTGACCTAAATACAGATAAGGTTTAAGAAAATCAGACAAAGGGTACAATTAAAATGCTTAATTTTCTTCAATACAATATGTTATAACGTATATTGTTTATGTTGGTACGAAATGAAAAGCCCAAAAATTTGTGACATCACAACCTTACCATAAGCAAATAATTAGAAAATAGCATTTGTTTCCAAGAAGTAAAGGGAGAAGAGAAAAGAGAAAAGAGAAAAGAGAGAAAGAGACTGTCCCATTATTTAAACTTGTACGCTCCGAAAAGATAGATATATATGATTTTATTATTTCATATATGACGAGTCAATAACAATTAACACTATGCTTCAACATTAGTGATTTAGTTCGCCCACGAGGAGGAACCGATGAAAAATATGACTGATTCACTTAAGGCTTTATTATTTCCATACTTTCTTAATTTAATTGGATTCGGAATTTAAGTAAATAAGAGAAATTTTTAAATTTTGTGGCTCTAAATTAAATATGTGCATAATATATTGGTAAAAGTATAGCGAAGCGAAAACCATTTGACTAGACACATGACAAGCATAAAGAGGACTATTGTCAACCATCAGGTCAATCAATGCTAGTTACACCAAAGTTTTATTTGATCATACGGGAATTAGATTTCGGACTCACTTCACTAGTATCAGACAGTTGAGTACCGGAGTGATCCATTCTGAAAGGTTCAGAGTGCCCGAATAAATGAAAACACAAACAACGCCCATATTTCATGATATCCAGAATTCCATTTAATCCCATTGAAATGGGCGGGAATCATGAAAATGGTTATAACTAGCTTACTTAATAAATATTAACGTGTACATATAATTATACCATAATTAGAATATATTTCACATATTGTGTAATAATTAGTGATGCATAATTATGGTAGATTCATGATCCTTATTGTAATAGGATTCCACATTGTACACTATATATATCTGTATTAATGAGAAAGACTCCTCAAAGGAGATTATTACAATCTTACATGATATCAGGAGCCAAAACCTTAGGTTTTCTCTCAAATTTTGGCCCCCCCCCTCCCCCCTCTCGGATCTCTCACACCGGCGGCCACCACCCCTTGGCCGAGAAGACCCTATTCTCCTTCTTCGTTCTTCCTTGTCTTCTTTCTCCTACTTCGATAAAATTTATCCACTATAATGACTCCTCCCACAGTAGCCTCAACCTCAACCGTTGTCACCCCTGGCATACCAAAATCATCCTTTTCACTCTCTGTTCATCCAGCCCTCACCGTCACCAACATCAAGAACTGTCTTCCCATAATTCTTGATCAAGAAAACGGTCAGTCTTTACATGGGTTGAACTTTTTCGTATTCATGCATGTGTCTATCAACGACTCCTTTCCTCGCCCCCCTGAGTTTGATGACTCAACATGGAGTCGTCTAGACGCAGTTGTCAAACAGTGGATATATGACACTATTTCTCAGGACTTGCTCCTTACTATAATGAAATTCGGTGCCTCGACCCGTGATTTATGGATTTGGATAGAGGAGATTTTTCAAGATAACAAGCACACTCGTGCTGTGTATTTGGAAGAACAATTTAATAATACACGCCTTGAAAATTTCTCTACTATGTCCGATTATTGCAAGAAGTTGAAACTAGTGGCAGACCGACTATCCAACGTCGGCACACCTGTTTCCAAAACAAAGATGGTCCTATAATTTGGTTGCAGGCCTGCCAAAAGGTGAGTACGACACTTTAGCCACGATGATAGAACAGGTTGATCCGTTACCCAGTTTTAACAAGGCCCGCTCACAATTATTGCTAGAAGAAACCCGACGTGCATAATCAAAAGACGTTAGCAGTCGAAACGTCTCCCTAAAATAACATTATCGCCGGCTCACCTCCACCGGAAAATAATCAACCGCAGCAGAACCGCGGCGGCAGGGGCGGCAGAGGCCGAGGCGGTGGAAGAAGTGGAAAATGGCGTGGGAAAGGGGGCCGCGACTAGCAGCAAAATCCACAGCCGCAACAGCCCAATCCTTATGCGAATTTGACCGACCCAGTTGCCCAATATCAGAAAGGGAACTGGGCCTCATATCCTGCCCATGTATCGGACCAATTTCCTTACCTACATTAGGGATTATTGGGCCCCGCTCCAGTAGCTCGGTCAGCCAACTTTCAGCCACACCATGCCCACTTCATGCAGGCCCTGTACCTGCAGCCTTCATCTGTTCTCACCTCACCCGCTCTGCAGGTAATATTCCCAAACTGTGTCGTTTAAAGCATCCTCAATACATTACTATTGGAAATGACCATCGCATTCCGAACCAGGGTTATGGTACCACCTACACACCACTGCCTCATCCACCATTTTCCCTTAATAATGTCTTGTATGCCCCAAACATCATTAAGAACTTAATTTCTATTCACAAATTTACTCATAATAATTCTGTCTCTGTTGACTTTGACCCTTTTGGTTTTACTGTGAAGGATCTTCGTATGGGTACACCTCTTACAAGATGCAATAGCACGGGGGATCTCTACCCATTCCCATCCACCTCCGCTGCCAGCTCATGCTCTCCCATATATCTCGTTGATATCTCTCCGTAAACTTGGCATAATAGGCTTGGCCACCCAGGAGCCCTAGTTTCTAATTTTCTTAAAGGCAATAATTTTATTAAATATAATAATGGGGAACTTGCCCATCACTGTGTTTCTTGCTCGTTAGACAAACATGTTCGTCTACCTTTTAAATCATCTTCAAGTGTTACATTTTCTATGTTTGATGTTATTCATGCTGATTTGTGGACATCTCTTATCTCTAGTTCACTCGGTCATAAATGTTATCTTGTCTTATTAGATGATTTTTCTCATTATATTTGGATCTACACACTCAAATTTAAATCAGAGGTGTCTGCCAAATTTCTCGAGTTTCGTACTTTTATTAAAACACAGTTTGAGAAAGCAATAAAATCTTTTCAGTTTGATAATGGTCGTAAATTCAATAATTCGCAGTTTCACCTGCCATTAATTCAATAATGCATGTAGAAATAATGACATGGTTTTCCGATTCTCTTGTCCTCACACCTCGCCTAAAAATGGCAAAGCAGAACGAATCATCTGCACCATCAATAACATGGTTCGGACCCTCCTGTTTCATGCCTCCCTACCTTCCTCGTTCTAGGTCTATGCAGTCAAAATGGTAGAATACATCCTTAATATTTTACCTACTAGCACTCTTCACAACATGACTCCAACTGAAATATTATACCGACGGATCCCCTCCTATGATCATCTTTGGATTTTTGGTTGCCTATGCTATCCCAACTCCTCATAAATTGACACCCCGAACCACTCCGTGTATCTTCGTAAGGTTTTCATCCAATCCTAGGGGCTATCTGTGCTATGACTTGTCTACCCGTCAGATTCACGTCTCTCGTCACGTCACGTTTGATGAAACCACATTCCCTTTCTCGAACATTTATAAATTCCAAAAAATGGACTATACTTTTCTTGACGATTCTGACATCTCTCCCGTCATCCTCAGCGAACTGTGTCAGTCCACCACTCAAAACCCACATCTGCCGCCCACTGCTGACACCGTCGATCGCCTCTCTGTGGTTCTGCCACCTATAACTACCACCATCGACCACATCTCTGCGTCCCTGTCACTGTCCCGTTCTCCATCACAAATGCTGCCAATCGCCAGCACCGGCATTAGGCCCACCATCTCGGTTTCACCACTTGTCACCATCCCTATCACTGTGTCACCAACACCATCCCAAGGCAACCCCGAAACCCTCCAAGCCATTGGAAACCCACACCGTACCACCATTCAGAACACCAACCCAACCCATCAGTCCCAACCCCCACTGACATCATACCTCACATCCTCCATCTCACCCCATCTCGATCTGCCCAGATCGGTGCCTTCACACAACCCATTGTCGAACCCAGAAATTGCCCAACCTGCAGCCTTACCCAGTCACCACATCAACACACCAAAATCGTACCCGGACCCAATCCCACACCGTGACCCAGACTCGATACCCAGCACAAACACCCAAACTACCCCCTTGCGCCGTATGGAAACCCATGCCCAACACGAGATTTTCAAACCTAAAGTCCAATTTAATCTTTCCACATAAACCATATCCCCAATTCCCAAAAACTAAAAATTAGCCAAACTAGACCCAAATTGGAATGCGGCCATGTGTGAGGAGTTTAATGCTTTAACAAAATAACACACTTAGGATTTGGTTCTTCTATCGGAAGGGGTGAATATGATCCGATGCATATGGCTTTTCCATCACAAATACAGAGACAATGGTGACTTAGAAAGGTATAAGGCTAGACTTGTGGCTAATGTCACTAATTAACAGGAGGGTTGATTGTGGTGAGACGTTCAGTCCGGTTGTGAAACCGGCTACCATTCGCATAGTTCTGAGTATTGCTATGGGTAAGCATTGGCCTATTTATCAGCTTTATGTTAAGAATGTATTTCTACATTGTGATCTGAAAGAAACTGTTTATATGCACCAGCCTTCTGGTTTTGTCCATCCAGCAGCCCCTCATTATGTATGCCGTCTTCGTAACTCACTTTATGGTTTGAAACAGGCCCCTCGAGAGTGGTATGATCGTTTTGCACATTACATTATGCAAATTGGATTTGTATGTAGCAAGTGTGATAATTCTCTCTTTACTTTTCATAGAGGTAGTAGCATTACTAATTTATTGTTATATGTGGGTGACATTGTGCTTACTGCCTCCTCTGATGTGTTGAAAAATGATATTATTGCACTACTTAAAACTGAATTTGATATGACTGACTTGGAAAGTTGAGGTATTTTTTGGGGATATCACTGACTCGTTCTGTAGTTACTATTTTTTTATGTCAGCGCAAGTATGTAGAGGAGATAGTGTACAGGGCTAAAATGGCAAACTGCAAGATCATGTCCACACCGGTTGACTCTAAATCAAAGCTTAGTGATGTTGATGGTAACCCAGTGTCCGATCCCACTCTTTACAGGAGTCTTACAGGTGCACTTCAGTATCTTACTTTCACCAGGCCTGACATCGCTTATGTTGTTCATCAGGTATGCTTATTCATGCATGCCCCAGGGAGCCTCATTTTACTGCCCTTAAACGTATCATTCGATATGTTAAGGGCATACTTGATTATGGATTACATCTATACCCTTAAGCGCGACCAAGTTGTTATCATATACGAATGCTGATTGGGCAAGCTGTTCGGACATGCGATGCTCTACCTCCGGCTACTGTGTATTCTTAGGGGATAATCTCATTTCTTGGTTTGCCAAGAGGCAGTCCACCCTATCCCGTTCGAGTACAAAAGCAGAGTATAGAGGCGTTGCTAATGTTGTTTCTGAGATCTGTTGGCTACGAAATCTTCTTTTGGGGCTGCAATGTCCCTTGCGCAAGGCATCTTTGGTCTACTGCTATAACATATCCGTCATATATTTATCTCATAAGTTGGTTCAGCATCAGCGAACCAAGCACATTGAGATGGATATACACTTTGTTCGTGAGAAAGTTGTCCTTGGTCATGTCAAGGTGATGCATGTGCCTTCTTCATATCAGTACATGGATATATTCATAAAAGGCATTCCTAGACAGCTCTTCCTCGACTTCAGATCCAGTCTTAGATTCCGACCTCCTCCCGGGTGTATTAACGTGTACATATAATTATACCATAATTAGAATATTTCATATATTGTGTAATAATTAGTGATGTATAATTATGATAAATTCAGGATCCCTATTGTAATAGGATTCCACATTGTACACTATATATATTTGTATTAATGAGAAAGACTGCCCAAGCGAGATTATTATAATCTTACAATAAATTCCCATGGCTCCCTCATTATGGATATTTGGATACATTTGATTACACTCAATTTTAAACATATTCTCTATCAATTTACTATTCACGCTATTCACCATCATCCTTCACAGTCCATACCAGGAAACTCAAAAAGAATCCTTCTCGAAGTACAAGAGAAGAGATGAGTTATAAATTCTTATCATTTTCCGTTGACTTCAAATAAGCAGAGAAAGGAAATTCAAATAAGCAAATAAAGGAAATGCAGAAATAATAAAGTGCGGAAATGAAAATGGCATAGGGTATTCTTATACTGGTTTAGATTCTATGTGAAATCTAGTCCAGCCCTCTTGAGTTGTAAAAAGGTATCTCTGTAAGCTCTTCTGTGACAATTTTGATTACAACTTTGATGGTGGGTTTCCTCTACACACACCAACTAACATCTTCAGCTTTTTTTTCTTGTAACGACTGATACACTGCCTCAGCAATGAATTTATTTCTCTCTTCTCCCTTTTATGTACGCAATGAGTCAACTAAAGTGAGATACAATGCTTAAAAAGAATAAAAGAAAGAACATTTAGAATGACTAGACATAATGTATATTTTGCTTCATATTTTCTGGTGACTATATAATGTCTGCTTGTAGTAGAGTATGCTTCCTTGATTTCTGGCATATTTCGTGATACTTGATGGATGGACAGAGAAAAATAAATCGAGATTTCATCCTTGAAAAAGAGATGTTGTATCTTCTACAAGAAAAAAATTAAACTTATTTGAGTCTTCCTTTTGCGTCTTATGATCTGGTGGGTTGCGCTGTCTTTCCTTTGTCTACTTTAACCTTTCATATTTCATCCTTCAAGTCTAGTTTCAAATTGAATCTTTTTTTCTTCTTTGACTCACGAATTTATTGGGCTGAACGATCTTCTTTTCTTCTTCGATTTATGGAATTGTTGGACGAGACTGATAATTTTTCTTCCTTTTTCGACTTGTAAATTTATTGGGCTAATTAGTGATTGATTTCATTTCATCTGCAACTTCATTTACTGTTCACTGCAACTTCTTGACTGGATGAGATCTTTGTGTCCTTTTTTCTTTCTATAAATTTCTTTCATGCATTAGACATTTTATCCATCATTAAAATCAAAATCAACAATCTCTCCCCCTTTTTTATGATGACAACATATATTAAATTCTTTGTTTACTTCCCTAAATATTATGGATATTGCTTCTCTTGAATAGCATAGCTTGAAGTACATCCCTTGAATTGGTTCTGTCTTAAGGATCTCAAGTATATTGTTAAACAGCAGCCCAGCCCATCACGGGAACAGTTCTGAAAATCAGTGGAACAAACAGCACGTCACAGCCCAACCCATCACGGGAACAGTTCCGAAAATCAGTGGAACAAATCTTGTATATTAAGGAAAGTATATTGTGTGTATATTGTAGTTTATTTGTTACCTAGATTAGGATATACACTTACCATAATTAGGATATACACTTACCATATTGTATAGTTAGAATTATGGTAGAAGAAGGTTTGTAACTTGTATATAAATCTATTCAATCAATGAAAATAATCAAGGGGATTATTTCTTTCATGGTATCAAGAGACTAGGTCTACACAAAAGTTTTCTCTCAACTTTTGCCTTGTGGCCGAGAACCCCCCCCCCCCCCTCGGGTTTTCTCTCCAAAATTTTGTCTTCCGCTCTCAAAAACCTCTCTTAAATTTCCCCTCCTTCTTTGTTCTTTCAATATGTCTAAGAACAATTTTCACCCTGCCCTCACGGTTTCCAATATCAAGCTAAGTGTCCCTATTGTCCTTGAGATGGAAACGTTCAATATGCAACGTGGGCGGAGTTGTTTAAAATTCACGCTATATCTTATCAAGTTCTTCATCACATCATTCCTCCCGCTAGACCCCTTCTCGCGGAGGATCCTGAGTTATGGATTACACTTGATGCTACCGTTCTTCGGTGGATATACACCACTATTTCGGTGGACCTTCTGCAGACGATTATGGAGCCAGATACCACGGCTATGGCTGCATGGAATAGATTGCGTGACATATTCCAAGACAACCAACATTCCCGTGTCGTCACACTCGAGCAGGAATTCTCTCTCGTTCGAATGGATGAATTTCCGAACGTTTCTGCATATTGCAAGAAACTAAAGGAGTTGGCGGATCAACTCCGTAATGTTGGCGCACCAGTAACAAATAATCGTCTAGTTCTACAGTTGGTTGCCGGTCTTTCGGAGGCCTATAATGGTGTTGGAACTCTCCTTCGCCAAAGCAACCCTCTTCCCGACTTCCATCAAGCCCGCTCAATGCTGACGTTGGAAGAAGCCGGCTTGGCAAAAAAGGCGGCTACCGGAGCAAGCCCAGTTGTCATGGTGGCGTCCTCCCCTAGTCCTTCGGGTTTTTGTAATAATTCGGGCCAAAACCATAATAATGGTGGCGGCAAAAATAATCGCAAGAATAATAACAAAAATCGCGGGGGCAAACGCGGCGGTTCTGGTGGCAGTTTCGGTGGTCAACAAACAGGCGGTGAGTCCCAGCCAGGGTACAATGGCCCACCACCGCCATGGGCCCAACAGTGGGGCCAATGGCAGTGGAACCCGTACCCTCTAGCAACAGTTTCCAGCGGCCAGTGGACTGGCCAACAGTCCAGGCCCAATACCCAGCATTGGCGGCCTGCGGCCGGTGGCCCAACAAGAACGGCAACAACAAAGAAGCGATTCGGCCCAAAGACACGGCCGGAGTTCTTGGGCCCCGACCTCCGCAAGCCCATCATGCGGCGGGCCCCACTCAGACCGATATCGAGGCCGCAATGCACACGTTGGGATTGACTCAACCGGACCCAAATTGGTACATGGACACCGGGGCCACTACTCACATGACTTCCGAATCAGGTACTCTCTCATCTTATTCCAATTTGAGCACCCCTCGGAGGATAATTGTTGGTAATGACAGTTCTATTCCAATTCTAGGGTATGGTCAGAAAACGTTGTCTCCCCCCAATCCACCACTCCTCTTGAAAAATACTTTACATGCTCCTAAATTGATTAAAAATTTAGTGTCTGTCCGAAAGTTCACAAATGACAATTCTGTTTCTGTTGAATTTGATCCTTTCGATTTCACTGTGAAGGATTTCAAGACGGGGAGTCATCTCATGAGGTGTGATAGTAGAGGGGACCTATATCCTATCATGCCCGGTTTCAGTCCATCGAGTCCAGCCTTACCGTCAGCTTTTGCAGCCATCTCTCCTTTCATGTGGCATGCTCGTCTGGGTCATTCGGGATCTTCTATTTTATCAGCTTTAGATAAAAATAGCTTTATTTCTTGTAAGGGTACGAGTCGTACTCCAATTTGTCAGTCTTGTTCATTAGGAAAAATTATTAAGTTGCCATTTGTAGACTCCAATTCTCATACTTCTATGCCATTTGACATTATTCATAGTGACTTATGGATGTCTCCTGTTCTAAGTTCAGTGGGTCATTGATATTATGTTCTCTTTTTGGATGATTATACTAGATTTTTGTGGACGTTTCCAATTGCAAATAAATCACAAGTATTTTCTATCTTCATCAAATTTAGAGCGTTCATTCGTACTCAATTCGAAAGAGACATAAAAAATATTCAATGTGATAATGGGAAAGAATATGACAATAGGGAGTTTCGGGATTTCTGTGCTAATAATGGCATTAATTTTAGGTTTTCGTGTCCTCATACATCTCCACAAAATGGTAAGGCCGAACGCAAAATTCGTTTCATCAATAACATTGTCCGAACTCTCTTAATTCATGCCTCCATACCTCCATATTTTTGGCACCATGCTCTACAAATGGCCACATATCTTCTTAACATACTTCCTTCTAAAGGACTGACATATTCCTCCCCCCTCAAAATCCTATATAATAAGGACCCTTTGTATTCTCATCTTCGGATTTTTGGGTGCTTGTGTTATCCGTTATTCCCATCCACCACAATTAACAAACTTCAGGCTCGGTCTACCCCATGTGTGTTTTTGGGTTATCCGTCAAATCATCGTGGTTATAAGTGTTTTGATTTATCCTCCAAGAAAATCATAATCAATCGCCATGTCATTTTTGATGAAACTCAATTCCCGTTTACGAAAGTTCATACTCCCGAACCTAAGTCATATAATTTTTTGGATGACCAAATATCCCCATATATTATTCGGAATTTTTCGGACAACTCCCGTACCCAAAATCCCCCAACGGGCCCACTGCCCGCTGGCCCCATAGTACCGTCACGCCTTATCGGGTCCACCACCGGAACAGCCCCGGCTATTGGGCCGGTCCAGCCCAATTCTGGAACCGGTCCGTAAAAACCGAGCCCGATTTTTACCGATTTGGGCCAGCAGGCCCACTGCCTGCTGGCCAGTCCATCCCGAGCCCAGAAAATTCCCAAAATTCCCTCATTTCTTTCTCGAGTCATAGACCGGTCACTCGTAGTCAGCGGGGTATTTTTACACCTAAAAGACATTTTAATTTACATTCGGATATCTCTAGATCCCCCTTGCCCCGCAATCCTGTGTCCGCATTAAATGACCCTAATTGGAAACTTGCTATGACTGATGAATATAATGCTCTTATTGCTAATAAGACGTGGGAGTTGGTGCCCCGTCCATATGGTATTAATGTTATCAGGTCTATGTGGATTTTTGCTCACAAGGAGAATTCCGATGGGTCATTTGCTCGACATAAGGCGCGATTTGTTGGTGATGGTAAGACTCAGTAGGTTGGAATTGATTGTGGTGAGCCGTTTAGTTCGGTGGTCAAACCGGCTACCATTCGCACTGTGCTTAGCTTGGCTCTTTTAAAGACTTGGTCAATTCATCAGTTGGATGTCAAGAATGCTTTTCTACATGGTGACCTCAAGGAAACAGTCTATATGCATCAGCCGTTGGGTTTCAGGGATCCCAACCGCCCTAATCATGTCTGTTTGTTGAAGAAATCATTATATGGGCTTAAACAGTCTCCACGGACCTGGTATACACGATTTGCTGACTTTGTTTCGATTATTGGGTTCACTCACAGCAGGTCAGATAATTCCTTGTTCATCTACCGCCGTGGTTCGTCATTGGCCTATATTCTGTTGTATGTGGATGATATCATCTTGACTGCCTCCTCCGATGCTTTGCGTCAATCTATCATGGCCATGCTCGGTTCTGAGTTTGCTATGAAAGACTTAGGGCCTTTGAGTTATTTTTTGGGGATTGCCGTCAAGCGTCATTCAGGTGGGTTGTTTCTGTCTCAACGGAAGTATCTTCTGCTGAGATCCATCGAGAGGGCTGGGATGTTATCCTGTAAGTCCACTTCCACGCCAGTTGATGCAAACCCAAAGCTAAGTGCCGCTGCAGGTGCACCATACGAGGACCCGACCCGCTATCGCAGTCTTGCAGGGGCCCTCGAGTATCTTACTTTTACCAGACCGGATATTACATATGCGGTTCAGCAGGTGTGTTTATTCATGCATGATCCCATAGTGGAGCACATGAATGCAATCAAACGCATCATTCGGTATATTCAGGGGACACTAGACTATGGGTTGCACTTGTATCCGTCATCTACATCCACACTTGTCTCCTACACGGATGCTGATTGGGGTGGTTGTCCCGACACCAGACGATCGACTTCTGGCTACTGTATGTTCCTTGGCAACAACTTGGTCTCCTGGTCAGCAAAACACCAGGCAACTCTATCACGCTCAAGTGCCGAGGCAGAATATCGAGGGGTAGCGAATGTGGTCTCCGAATCATGTTGGCTACGTAATTTGCTTTTGGAGCTTCATTTTCCCATTCAGAAGGCAACCTTGGTATATTGCGATAACATTAGTGCCATCTACCTTTCAGGTAACCTCGTTCAACACCAACGCACCAAGCATATCGAAATGGACATTCACTTTGTCCGTGAAAAGGTTGCAAAGGGTCAAGTTCGCGTATGCCATGTCCCGTCTCGTTATCAAATTGCAGACATCTTTACAAAGGGTCTACCAGCGGTTCTCTTTGAAGATTTTAGGGATAGTCTCAGCGTTCGAAAACCGCCCGCTATGACTGCGGGGGGGTGTTAAACAGCAGCCCAGCCCATCACGAGAATAGTTCCAAAAATCAGTGGAACAAACAACACGTCATAGCCCAGCCCATCACGGGAACAGTTCCGAAAATCAGTGGAACAAATCTTGTATATTAAGGAAAGTATATTGTGTGTATATTATAGTTTATTTGTTACCTAGATTAGGATATACACTTACCATAATTAGGATATACACTTACCATATTGTATAGTTAGAATTATGGTAGAAGAAGGTTTGTAACTTGTATATATATCTATTCAATCAATGAAAATAATCAAGGGAATTATTTCTTTAATATATAATTAATCACAAGTAGGATAGCTTTAACTTATGCTTTGAGACAAGACATTAGGTGAAAAGAGCAGTAGGATACACAGAGGAATGGAGGTAGTTAAGATTGATGTGATGGGATTCAACAAGAAAACGCAAGTCAAGATTCCAAGCTGTCGATCTCAAATATGTTGTTCATTATAGTTGAATCTCAAAGTCTGGGTTTATGGAGAACAAATTGTTCACGATACATAACAAATTCAAGATCAAACTCTTGAATTAAATTTGAAGTCTATCAAAATCAAGCGCTTGAGCTCTTGAAGAGACGTTCGTGAGGAGAAGAATTAGCAGACTGCATCTCTTTATATTTAAGATATTCTAGAGATTGTTACTCTCATTATTTTGGAAACTAATTATTATATTGTTACACTATTTCTCGTATTTAAGTATTTTTATGTTACATCCCGCATTTTCCATACGTTAAGTCACGCCGTGAGTTAGTTATCTTAAGTTTGGAAAGCTAGGATAATCTATAGCTTATAAAGTGGTTACACCCATGTCTAGTATGAATTATAGGAATTGGAGGTCGAATGAATCAAAGAAAGTAAATTTCATTGGATTACACCCCGTACTTTGTACGTCGATTTCATCATTAGCTAGCTAACGTAAGTTCAGAGAGGTTAAGATCCCTCTACCAGGTTAAGAAATGTTTTAAGTAAGGGTTAATTAAGTCTCATATGAGTTCGTAGCTAAACGAATTAAAGAAATTAAGTTTGTCGAAACTCGGGGAAAGGTAGGCAGAATTCCGGACATGATTTTTACCTAAATTTCTGGGGTTATATTTTCTTGTAAGTGTATAACCTATCTAAATTCAATTTCAGTGTGTCTACTTTCCAATGCAACAAATCATTTATGAATAGAAGCGCTGTACAAAAAGTTATGTACGTTATAAGAAAATACTGCAAGTAATTTCCTTTGGGACCCACAAAGTCTGTGGAAGCTTTATCGTGTTTTATAAAGCAGTGGCTTTCATATACAAGTCTCATTTTCGACCAAACCAGACCTCCAAGTACCTCTAAACTCTATCTAAGCATATCCTAAATGTTTACACACAAATTCAAGGCCAAACCACCCAAGTTCTTCATTAAAAGTGTTGTAGAATTGGTGGAGATTACTTATATGATGTTGTTGAGGAGTTGTGAGTTCTTTCAAGTTTAAGGAGAGTTGTTCTTGGAGTTTTTCTTGCTGTTTAAAGGTAAGTTCTTCTTCTCCTACATGGGTTTGATCATATCTAAGTCCTAGCTAAGTTGTTTGGTTGAGATGTTGCAAGATAGCATTTGAAAGTTTTTTATGATGTTATTTAGATGTGTTGGGTTGTTTGATATTGTTTTTATGATGGATATAAGGCTGGAAATTATATGAATATGTTTGTTTGTGTTATGAATATGTTGGATGATTTAATCATGTTAGGTATTATAAGGTGTAAGTTAAAGAGTAGATGATGAACGTGACTTGCTGAGTATATTCTATAACATGTTGAGATTGTTCTTGGTATGTATAGTTGTTGAAGATGTTGCTGAGTTATAGTTATGAATATATGAATGTATTACAAGGTAAAACCCCTCTTCCTCTCTATGTATATAGACATATTGATGTTGTAGTTATACTTAGTGGTTAAAGATGGAAGTAATGGACGAATGGTGTATTTGAGTCATTTTTTGTATTGTGTTGATATGTTGAGTTGGTTTAGTTGTTTAAAGTGTATGGAAATGTTGGTGTATAGTTAATTTTCCTTCTGCCCAGCTACCCAAAAACAACGTTTTGACTATTTACCTTCACAGGAAGCAAAGGGCAAAAGTTGGGCTACATAAAAGATCATTTTCTACTAAAATGGTCGAGCAGAAGGGAAGAGCTTCCCAAATCCTCCCTCCCTACTTTCAAGAAAGAAAGAAAAAGGCTAAGAGTACTTATTTCACTTCTAGCCTTTCTGTAAAAAAAAAACAATAAACATAGAAGAGAAAAAGACTAGCGCCCCCGGTATTCTTGTGGTGGTTGGAGGTGCTGCAAGTAGTAGAAATGAGTTAGGCGAAATTGATGTCGTAGAATGAAGTTAGAGTGTTATTTCCATTCAATGGTTACTTAGTACGTTCTATTATGTTGATAGTAGTTTTATTTTCTTGGTTGTAGCTTGACTTGTGAAGGGAGCTGATTTTTCCATCACCATGGAAGGATTGACTTAGATATATGTAAGTCTATTTGTTATCTTCTTCTTTGACATGAATCTCTAGTAAGACTTCTCATTTGGAAACAAGTCCTGAAAATGAACCTTTAAAGATAATCTATTCATATATCCCATGACTCTGTATGCTCGTGGTGATGTTGCATCGATAAGCTAAGCTCATATATTTATATGTAATCCTTGTTCCATTAAGAAGGGGCAATGGAGCTAGAGCGACCTCCTCATAAAGATCTCCTTAGAATAACAGTTGGTATGCGAGTTGTTCCATTCATGTATTAGACAGTTTCCTATATTTCTAAATTGATATGGTTTCGATAACACATGTCTTTTATGATTCTTACCAGCCGTATGTATATTTAAGAAAGTTTACTCAAGCCACAACGGCTCCCTCATAAGAACTTACATCAAATAATAATTATTAGTAAGAGTTATCTCTTCCGCGTGCTAGACAACTTCACCTATATTCCTTTTGGTAGAACCCTGATAAGATGAGCTCAATATATTTGTTAGTAGCTTCATGGCCATTCAGGAAGTAGTCACATGTTAAATGTGATCCTCTTATGGAACCTCTATATTGTAACGCCTTAGATTCATGCACTTGAGAGTTTTACTTATTGATCATTATTAGTAATAATGAGACGAGTCTCCTACTTCTTTGATGTTGCTGTTGTTGAATCTATGGATAATTACAGTGAACATGTCCGGAAACCTGGTAGTACAAATGGGCTAGCCTGATAGATACGAGCATGATACCCTGGTAGATAATAGATACATTAGTCTGAAAGTACCAGCTCATTTGATGGGAACAAAGAACGATAATACCAACACATTAGCCAGGAAGTTACAGGCTCACGAGTTTGGTAGCTAGCACATACGTCTGAAATGATACAAGAAATTACTGTTATAGCTTTATGTTTTCACGTGACTTATGTATGATAGACTAGATATGCTATGATATGTGAGACGTTGTTACAGAAAGACAAGTTACAGAAAAGTATCATGTATTCCAGTTGGTAAGAGTATGTTGTATTCCCTTACATGTTGACTCTTGATATTTGTTGTATATCATTACTTCTTCAATTATATATTCATTTATTACAATTGCTTTACTTACTCGGTACATTATTTCGTACCAACATCCTTTTGTCGGGGGCACTGCAGGTTCAAATAGTCAGTTTGACGAGCCTCTAAAATAGAGAATTCTAGCTCAAGTAGTTGATTGGCGAGACTCCTTTTCATTCGGAGTGCAACCGAGTCTAGAAGTTATCTGACTTCGTTATGTACATATACTTATGGTTAGGTCTGGGCCCTGTCCCGACTATGTTATGTCAATTATATGTTCTTAGAGACTTTTGTAGATGTATGTATGCCTACGGTCAGGTTCAATATATTGGTTGGATGTCTGTACAGGTCGAGGCCTTGTAGGCCCATGCAGATAATATATCTATGTTTGGGATTTTTTACTTGCATGTGTTTGAATGCGGTAATTTTATCAATTTTATAAAATAGGTTGCTCACATAAGTAAGGCACTAGGTGCTTGTCCATCTCACCTAGGTTGGGGTATGATAAAGTGGTATCAAAGCTGGTCTGTATCCTAGGGATTCTACAAAGTCGTGTCTAGTCTTGTTTATGGATGTGTTGTGCACCACATTTATAAATAGGAAGCCACAGAGCATATAGGATTGGTTTTCCTTTCTTTCATTATGGCTTATAATTTATCATATGTTTACAGAGATGCTAGTAGGTGGGAAAGAAACAGAGAGTCATCGCGTCGCAGATGAGGGGCCTAGTAATAGACCACCAGTAGATGAGAGACAGACTGAGACCCAACATAGGTCGACATCCCAGGATCCACTGACTCTGTTAGCCCAAGAGGAGCTTCGAGGAGCTCCAATACCACCAGCACCACTATCAGGATCATTTGAGTAGAAATTATGGGAAGAAATACAGTTGTTGACCCAGCTAGTAGCCGCTCAGGCACACCAGAAGGTAGGGGTATCTTCAGGTTTGGACTTTTAGATAGATTGACCAGTTCGAGGGTGCGAGAGTTTATTAGCTTAGATCCTCTAGAGTTTACAAGTTCAGATCCACGGGAGGACCCACAAAACTTCATAGATAGTCTATAGAGAACCTTTAGGGTTATGCATGTTACAAAGACTGAGGCAGTAGAGTTAGCAACATATAGATTGAAGGATGTAGTTGTGTTCTGGTATGATGCTTGGGAGCGGTCCCAGGGTCGAAATGCACCCGCAGCGGTATGCGAAGAATTTTTAAAGCCTTTCTAGTTCATTATCTACCTACAGAGATCAGACAATCTAGAGTTGAACAGTTTTTAGCCTTTAAGCAGAGGAATATGAGCGCACAAGAGTGTATCTTCAAGTTTTACTCGCTAGCCAGATATGCCTCAACTATAGTAGCCTTAATGGTGGATGGAGTGCATAGATTTGTACATGGCTTAAAGCCATATCTATTAGAAGGGTGTATGGTATCATCCTTAAACCCGGAGATGGATATCTCTAAAATCCAAGCCTACGCCGAGATATAAGAGGAACGTGAGTAGCAGTGCCAGCTTGACCAGGATAGAGATAGTAAGCAGAATAAGAGGGCAATGTTATATAGTGATTATAGAGGATACCGGAGTGGTAGGATGCCACATATTATACCCTGTAGTTTTATACATAAGTGAGAGCGTAGTTAGTCGACTTGAGCCCCAGTGACTCAAGTTCCTCTCTGAGGGTCACCTACGACTTAGATGGGTGTTAATAAGGTGTACAGAAGGTTAGAGGTTATTTGAATTAAAGGAAATATCCCTCGACGATGTTTTATGAAGATAGGGCAATATGCTAAGAGTTTGCATCGCGAAACCTATTCCACCTAGCGGATCAGGCCGCAGATCTAGGCCACTATTCTGCCACTTCCCTACCACCATCTGCGGTGCAAAATATGGCTACAGACACGCCGCAGATCCTCCTACAAAAGTGAGGCGGTTGAGAGGCCTTTTAATGCTAAAATTTGAGGCAGCCTACATATCATTCCAGTTTTTACCCAAATAGACCCTACACACTCCCAAACTATCCCCAAGGGTTCTGATACTATTAAATAACATTTACTTAAGCTTGTGATGTGATTTTCTCCTTAAACAGAAGAATCCTCTCTAATATGTTGGGTAAAGCTTGGAGTTTTTTAGAGCTTGGAAGGAAGCTTGTTGTAGGGGGTCTCTTGGCTATTTTAAGTTAAGATTTTTCTACTCTTAGATATTCTCTATCTCCTCCTAGCTTAGCTTATTCAATTGGTAAATATAATTTGTAAGAATAGAGCTAAACTATATGATGGAGATGTGTTGATTGTTGGATAGTTTTAACTAAGTTCTTGAGATGTTTATGGCTGGTTATTGTGGAGTATGACAATTGTAATCTTTGTTTGCTGTAATTGATGAAGTAGAGGTGATAATAGCTTGGTTTTCATGAGATTAAGGCATGCAAATTGTGCATTCCAAGTATTTGATAGAATGTCGCAATGAAGTAATCTTATACTATCGACTTGATCTTGATCCAACTTATCTCTGTTATATAGGTCATTGGTTGTAGAGCGGGTGAGACCTTGTAGGACTAATGTTGGTCAACCGATGAGGTATGTAAGACTTACCTTTCCTTTCTTTCGGCAAGATCTTAGAATAAACGTCACGAAATAGAATGTTCCCTTAAGCAAATGTATTCTTGAAGGTTAGAATTATGGTTATTCTTGATCCTTTAGATGTGTCATAAATCTTATTTGTCCCATGCCGGTAGTACTTTCCGCATCTTTATGATATCTATGTTATGTGACGATTCTATGATTGTAATTGACTTACAACGATTGATGTACGTAGTTGCATAATGATATTTGGATGATAATGATCTTATGACACTCCGACCTTATTCATAGAGGTTACCCGAGGTCGGTTATGCATTATATATATATATATATATATATATATATATATATATATATATATATATATATATTTTTTTTTTTTTACACACTAAGTCGCGCTATAGTTGGTTGGGTACGACACTTATATGTGTACAACACTATAGTTGGGTACATTATACTAGCTCTAGAGAGTAACTTGTGATGATATTTCCCCATAGTGTGACTTATATGTATATGATTATTTTTACGAAAGCATGCATTTTATATGCCTACAATGGCTTTCTGAGGTTCCATGTTATCTATTGTCCTTGCCTTACTTTTGTTACTATCTTTAATTATGTTTACTTGTCTTACATATTGAGTACATTCTTTTGTACTGACGTTCAGACGCTCTCCCACAGTAGGTGACATGATCCAGCTATTAGTTGTCATGCTCCCTTCTTTCAGAGCTGTCATAGGGTGTTGGTAGGTTATGATTTGATGTGTATATATGTATTTTGGGTATGGCGGGGCCCTATCCCAATCTGTTGCTACTCCATGTTGTGTTTAGGGGCTTGTAAACTTGAGTCCTGTGTATAGTCATTTTGTATGGCCTTGCCGGCTTTTTCGATGGTCGGTTACACTTATGATGGCCTTATCATATATATATATATATGATCCTCTTCTATTTGTAGGTTGTTGTGTCATATTGCATATAATTGCCGTTCTAAGGCCTTGTCGGCCTAGATCCTGAGATACTCATGATATGTCTTAAGGGTGGTACGCTCGGGCTGTTAAGGCACGGGGTGACGACCATACCCCCAAGGTTGGGCTATGACACCACAAATATCTAAGTGATTAGCAAGCTTGTCACAGGGGTCAGTGGGTAATCAAAGGTTGTCAGTAGGACTGAGTCAGAGCTCACAAGCGTTACGACCTTAGCCTTAGCGAGACCTGAGTCAGGTAGGGCCATCCGGGCCTCATTGTAGTCAGTGCGGAAAGGCGCACTCAGGAGTATGTCGTAAGGGTCTCAATGTGTGTTATTGGTGTGAAGTTCCTGGTCACAGGATGCGAGATGTTACTATAGGTTAAAGAGGAGTGCTATGACATCATCAGCAGCAGTGTTTCCTCGTACAGAGGATCAACAGGGATTACCATTGACATCCAATGAGGATATATGTATGTTATTGTTTCCTTTACTGAGTAATGTACAATTATGAATTAGATATCCTTGTATATGTAAGTGATAAACGAAATATTGGGTTAACTAGAAAGGATTTTGATGACCACATAGGGTTAAGGTATTATACATAAGATGAATAATTAGTAGTTAAGCCTAAAATTATGAATGAGTGGCTAAGTTAAGTATAGATGAAATGTTGAAAGGACTACGTATATAATTTGCTCTTGTGAGTATACATTATGGTCTTAGCTTAAGAGGGTAGAATTGGCATAATATTCATATGTTATGAGTTAGATAAATAAAGTAAGTGAATTAGAAGTACTTCTATCTCTATGCAAGTAGTTAAGAGTTTGATTATACCTTTAGCCTCACGCAGTAAGCATGAGATGAATGACGACTAAGAGAATTGGTATTACTTTAGCTAGTTCAAATGATAGCATAAGAAAACTTAAGATGGTAACAAGTTGAGTAGAAAACTGTAAATAGCTGCGAGCCAGTAATTGTGAGTTCCTAGCCACATTGTGGTAATGCGATAAGATCTTAGATAGGTAGATGGAAAGGTGAGAAGAAGTAAGTAAATAAGTAATAAAAGGAGAAGCTATAAGAGAATAACATCTAAGATAGTTGTAGATTTCTTTATTAAGTTATAACTAAGGATGGGGACAGGATGAATCAAAATTAGATAGCAGGAGAGTATAACAGACCAATTAAGTTAAGCAAAGGTAGACATCTTCATAAAATTACGATGATAGCCCCATCTCCCAATGATATTAGAATGTTCTACCTTAAGATAAGTCATAACAAAATAGTAATAAAGAGTATAGGCTAGTGCATGTAAGATAATGACTATGGAACTAGTTCAGATGGAACTAGAAAATGTAGTGATACCACATACGAGCAAGCTATAGTGTAGTATGAGCTACCCGATATAAGGAGACCTTAAGGGTAAGACCACATAATCCATGCGATAAAAGAAAATTATAGGCGTAGCTCAATAAGTTATCAAGTGAGGAACCTTAGTACAAGAGAAATAATTTGTTACACCTTGTAGTTTGGTATACGAAGGAGATCATGATTAGATGACGTGAGCCAGTGATCCAAGATCCTCTTTGAAGGTCCCTTACGACATAGAGAGACGTTACGAAGGTGTATGGAAGGGTGGAGGCCATTGGTGTTGAAGGAACCACCCCTTGATGAAGTTAGAGTGATACACTAAGTATTTCGCATCGCGGATGGGATCCACCTCGCAGATGGAGCCGCAGAATAAGCCAAAAATTAGGGAAATCTCTGGAGGGATATATGGCCTCATATGCGGCCACATATGACCATATGTGACCGCATATGATATCACATACAATAAGCGGTGGCTGACTTTCTTTAGTTATTTAAGCGGTGAATTGCCATTTTAAGTCATTATTCGACCTAAATAGACCCCTAACACTCCTAACCTCTCCCTAAACATCCTCCAAAGATCCAAGAGTGATTCCAAGGTAATACACCATGTTACAACATCAAGAGCTAGCCTATATGCAAGATGACACTTCTATGGTGTTGGAGAGTGATCAAGGATTGTTATGAGCATAGTTGGGACTCATGGAAAGTAACTTAGTTATGATATGTATGGTGTTGTTGAACTTTTTTAATTATTGATATTAAAGATTGAAAATTACATCACAAGCTAAAGGAAAAAGTAACTAGAAAATATGTAGAAGTTATGTTTCATGATGTTGGAGGTATGTATTGTTTTGGTAGTAACTATTCGGTATTGGGTGGTTGGAACTCATGAATAATAAGTTATACATGATGTTGTTATTGTTATGGAGATTGTTCTTGATTTGGATAAGGTAAGGGAATGGGGGAGATGTTGTCTGATTTTACCGTAAAATGAGCTTGTCGCTTGGTAGTTGGTATGTCCCTTCTTGTTGACATAAGTATTGTTTGTTGCTGTAGATGGATTGTGTAGAGGAATATTTCATCGTCGCTGTCGGAGATTCCATTCCAAGGTATGTTAAGGATTATTCCTTCTTTTGGCATGATTTACGGTTAAAGAACAAAATGAAATGAAGCGTTTTTTCAACGATTCTGGTCTTGTTATCTTGTGTTGGTATATCTTCTTTTCCATTAAGTACATGACTCTTGTTTGCCCCTTGTTGGAAGTATTATCCGCATTTATAGTGTCTCATCGTGTTGACATCTTATGGTTTCCTTGTTGGTCTCATGAATACTAGAAGTACTATGTCTTGACTTGTTAGTCCATGTGAAAGAATAAAATAGTTATGGTATTTATTCTATTGAACAATGTTGTTGAATCTTATGGAATAGTAGAAGTGAACTGGTAGATCGACTTCATAGTGATAGTCAGAAGTGCAACAACTTTTCTCTTAATGGATTATGAAGCTCTTACCTAAGGCCTCGTATGATGTATGCATTCATATTAAAAGGAATCACTTAGCTTTAAAAAATGAGGTTAATGTCATTTTGATAAAGTTCATAGAAGTTCTTTATGACCCTCTGTGTACGTATGTATGTAACACCTATAGGGGCACCAATATGGTAGTATGATTTTACCACCGGTTAGGCAGTTGAGTGTCGTTATTTACCACCGATTGGGCAGACATATATTTACCACCGGGATATGACCGGTTGGGAAGTTACCACCAGTTGGGCAATTACGTATTGATATTCACTACTGGTTGCGCAGACATCATATTTACCACCGAGCTACATCCGATCGGGCAGTTACCGCTGGTTGGGTAGTTATATATTATTATTTATCACCGATTGGGCAGTTACCATTGATCAGTTGGAAAGATGAACAATTAAAGTTATGACGTTAATGTGGAAATATAGAATAAGGTTTGAAAATAGGAGTGACCATTACATATATTGTGGGATTCATTGACATTTCAGGAGTTCATGTTAATTTGTATCTTTCTCTTTTATGATTACCTAATGTGTTTTATTTTCCGCCTTACATATTCAGTATATCATTCGTACTAATGTCCTTTTTCTGGGGATGCTGCGTTTCATGCCATGCAGGTTCAGGTCGTCACCCACCCTTATAGATTGTGTTCAGATATCATCTTTTAATGGTGAGCTCCATTTTCTTCTGGAGTATAGCCGAGTCAGGGTTATGTTTATGTTCTGTTGGTATTTTGGGTATGTCGGGGCCCTGTCCTGACTTATGTATTATGTCGACATTCTCTTTAAAGGCTTTGTAGATAGGTCCTATGTTGTATAGTTGTTCGGTATGGCCTTTTCGGCCTTAGTATGTATATATATACATAGGTTGGTATCTTATGTTTGTAGGATTTCATGGTGTGTTATTTCATAGTTACCATTCTGAGGCCTTGTCGGCCCAAACGATTGTACGTACGCATAATGATATCCAGGTGGTTCGCTCGGGCTGTCCAGGAATCGGGTGCCAGCCACACCCCCTAAGGTTGGGGTGTGACATGATTAGAAAAATAATATGTCCTAGCTTTGTATATATTCTCAAGATTGCGCTAAAAGATTGTCTGATAAGTCGTGAAAATAGCACGCGAATAAGTTCAACATTCGAGGATGAGTGTTCCTAAGGGGGGAAGGATGTTACATCCCGCATTTTTCATACGTTATGTCACATAGTGAGTTAGTTATCACAAGTTTGGAAAGCTAGGCTAATCTATAGTTTATAAGTGGTCGCAACCATGTCTAGTGTGAATTAGAGGAGTTGGAGGTCGAACGAATCAAAGAAAGTAAGTTTCATTGGATTGCACCCCGTACTTTGTACGTTGATTTCATCGTAAGTAGGCTAACATAAGCTCAGAGAGGTTAAGATACCTCTACAAGGTTAAGAAAGGTATTAAACAAGTGTTAAGTAAGTCTTGGAAGAGTTTGGGGCTAAATGAATTGAAGAAATTAAGTTTGTCGAAATTTGGGGAAATGTAGGCAGAATTCTAGACATGATCTTTGCCTAACTTTTTGGGGGTATATTTTCTTGTATATAAGGAGCTATGGGGTGCATAACTTATCTAAATTTAATTTCAGGTTGTCTAATTTCCAATGCAACAAACGTTTATCAATCAGAGCTCTGTACAAAACGTTATGTACATTTTAAGAAAATATTGCAAGCAGCTCCCTTTGGGACCCACGAAATTAGTGGAAGCTTATCTTGTTATATAAAGTGGTGGCCTTTGTCTCCAAGTCTCCTTTTCAACCAAACCAGGCCTCCAAGCAGCTCTAAACTCACTCTAAGCATATCCTAAAGGTTCATAAATAAATCCAAGGCCAAACCACCTAAGTTCTTTATTAAAAGTGTTGTTGAAGTGGTGGAGATTACTTATATGATGTTGTTGAGAAGTTGTGAGTTCTTTCAAGTTGAAAGAGAGTTGTTCTTGGAATTTTCTTGTTGTTTAAAGGTAAGTTCTTCTTCTCTTGCATGAGTTTGATTATATCTAAGTCCTAGCTAAGTTGTTTGGTTGAGATATTGCAAGATAGCATTTGAAAGTTATTTGTTGATGTTCTTGAGATGTGTTGGGCCGTTTGATGTAGTTTTTATGATACATATAAGGCTGGAAATTATATGAACATGGTTGTTTGTGTTTTGAACATGTTGGATGATTTAATCATGTTAGTTGTTGTAAGTTGAAAAGTATATGATAAAAGTGACTTGTTGAGTATATTGTATAACATGTTGAGATTATTCTTGGTATGTATAGTTGTTGAAGGTGTTGTTGAGTTATAGTTATGAATATATGAAGGTATTACAAGGTGAAACCCCTCTTCCTCTCTATGTATATAGACATGTTCATGTTGTAGTTATATTTAGTCGTTTTAAGATGGAAGTAATGGATGAATGGTGTATTTGAGTCATTTGTTGTGTTGTATGAATATGTTGAGTTGGTTTAGTTGTTTAAAGTGGCTGGAAATGTTGGTGTGTATGTATTCTTGTGGTGGTTGGAGGTGCTGCAAGTAGTAGAAATGAGTTAGGCGAAATTGATGTCGTAGAATGAAGTTAGAGTGTTATTTCCATTCAATGGTTACTTAGTACGTTCTATTATGTTGATAGTAGTTTTATTTTCTTGGTTGTAGATTGACTTGTGAAAGTAGATGATTTCGTCATCACCATGGAAGGATCGACTTAGAGGTATGTAAGTATATTCATTATCTTCTTCTTTAACATGAATCTCTAGTAAGCCTTCTCTTTTGGAAATAAGTCCTGAAATAGAACCTTTAAGATAATCTATTCATGTATCCCACGACTTCATATGCTCCTGGTGATATTTCCTCAATAAGCTAAGCTCATGTATTTATGTGTAATCTATGTTCCCTCAAGAAGGGGCAATTGAGCTATAGCGACCCCCTCATAAAGATCTCTTTAGTATAACGATTGTTAGTGCGAGTTGTTCCATTCATATACTAGACAATTTCATATATTTCTCAATCGATATGGTTCCAATGACATGAGTCCTATAATGTATCTTTCAGAAAGTTTACTCGAGCCATCAAATAACAACTATTAGTAAGAGTTATCTATTCCACGCACTGGACAACTTCACCTATATTCCTATTGGTATAACCCCGATAAGGTGAGCTCAATATGTTTATTAGTAGCCCCATGGCCGTTCAGGAAATAACCACGTATTAAAGTGATCCTCTTATGGAAACCTCTATATTGTAACGCATGAGAGTGGAGCACTTGAGAGTTTTACTTATTGATCATTGCTAGTGATAATGAGATAAGTCTCTTACTTGTTTGATGTTGCTGTTGTTGAAACTATGAATAAGTACAATGAACATGTCCATAAACATGGTAGTACATGTGTGCTAACCTGGTAGATACGAGCATGATAGCCTGGTAGATAGTAAATACGTTAGTCGGGAAGATACAGACTCACGAGTCTGGTAGCTAGCACATACGTATGAAATGATACAAGTAGTTACTGTTATAGCTTTATGTTTTCACGTGACTTATGTATTTTAGACTAGATATGCTATGAGCTATTAGATGCTGTTGCAAAAAGGCAAGCTACAGAAAAGTATCACGTATTCCAGTTGGTAAGAGTATGTTGTATTTCCTTACAGGTTGACTCTTGGCACTTGTTGTATATCATTACTTCTTCAATTATACATTCATTGATTACAATTGTTTTACATACTAGGTACATTATTTCGTACTAACGTCCCATTACCGGGGGCGCTGCATTTCATGCTCAGGTTTAAATATTCAGTTTGACGAGCCTCCAAAATAGAGAATTCTAGCTCTTGTAGGCAAGACTCCTTTTCATTCGGAGTGCAACCGAGTCTAGAGGTTATATGATTTTGGTATGTATATATACTTATGGGTAGGTCGGGGCCCTGTCCCGACTATGTTGTGTCAGTCATATGTTCTTAGAGGCTTTTGTAGACGTATGTATGCTTGTGGTCAGGTTCAGTATGTTGGTCGAATGTCTGTATAGGTCGAGGCCTTGCATGCCCATACGAATGATATATATATATTTTCTGCTTGCAAGTGTTTGAATGCGGTAATTTTATCCATTTTATAAAATGAGTTGCTCATGTAAGTAAGGCACTGTCTAGAAAAAACCCGGATTTTGTTGGGTTAGCTTTTTGGTAGGAAAGGCGGTCACAGGAAGAAATGCCCTACCAATGAATAGATTAGTCTACTAACGTCAACAATCTCTTTCTCCGAATCATCAAGGGCATCCCTATATTTTTATGTATGTCAATAGGAACTCAATCAAGTGGATCAAATAAGTTTACTATTGATCAGTTCGAGCTTGTATTTCTTTTTTCTTTAGATTTGATGTTTCTCGTCACACATATATTTCAATGTTATTATTTTATTTAAGGAATTGCAACAATTGATATGAAATACACATGCAATGCACGTATCCTGACAGTATTTGTTACACATGCTCAATATCGTTGCAATAGGTTTGGGAGTTCGAACTTTAGATGTTAATAATTTGTCGACCCGTAGTTGTTTTCATCACCTCAAGCCCAAGGCAAAAAAATATATATTGTTTTAATTGAATATATAATATATGTTACATATATAAATTTATTCGGTGGGCTTCGATATTTTTTTATTTTATAAAATAAAAAATCTACCTAATTATTCTCTGCAATTATAAATTTATATAGAAATCTACGATTTTATAAGAGAAGTCTAATAATCGAGTTGATACGACTCAATTTAGCCATTTCAATCACTTTTTAAAGAACCATTGACTTTCATATACAATTATAATTGTAGACATCAAGAAAAAGGGATAGACCTTATCATTAACCAGAAGTCTCTCCTTTGACCCTTGATATGCATTTCGTTTTATTACGGAGTATTTTATTCTTCGAATTTAAATTTAATCGGACACTAAATAAAAATGGAAAAAAAAATCAAACTGCGGGGGGGAGGGGAGGGGGACCAACATCAGATTGAAGTGAATATTTGTTCCGTTTGACAATTTGAGGACTTTGGTGCCAATTTGCTCATCTCCGAATAAATAAACCCTTTTAAAAGCGGCAAGGAGGGGTTTAGGGGTGATGTTCAGTGGGAGTGTGGCAGACAGCAGCGTAAGGAAGCGATGGCGTTGCGCTCAAGTGTGTTGAGTAGAGTCCGATTGTGCCAGCGCTCTTTCTCTGCCAAGGCCTCTTCTTCTGACACAGGGAGAGTGATGTTTGATTCTGAGCCAGAGGAGGACGTCCCAACTTCAGGAATCAGCCGACCTCTTTCCGAGATACTGAAAGAGCTGAACAAGAAAGTTCCCGATTCCCTCATCAAGTTTCGCCACGACCCTAATGGCTTCTCCATAAAATACATACCCTGGTCTTTTTCTCTCTCCCATTTTCATTATGTTTTGTTGCTTAAAAAGATTATACCTTTTTTTCGTGGTTTTGATTGATGACATATCTTGCATAACTCAGCTCCAACATGTGATCTATCTTGTCTAAACTATGCATTTTTGGTTTCAAATATACTGATTCCTGTGTCTGGCTAAAAGGTTTGTAGGGTTATTCATTCTCATCTGAAAATCTTAGTTTGACTCCAGTGTTTGCCCTTAGAGTACTACATCTACTTCCACACCACTTTGCTTGTGACCACTTAGAGCCTCCCGTCAATCAATAGGTAACTTCCTCCGCAAAGAACAGATCCTATGTCCTATACATTAACTTTGTTGCTCTATCAGATACTTTAGGCAGGCATCAACTTTCTCTGTTCAGCTTTTTTTTAACATTAATTAATGAGAGTGCAGCAGTGCTGGAAGGAGCTAAACTCAACTCTTATGAAATATTATGAACTTTAAGGCAATATCTGAATTGCCCAAAGCCTTTATACAACTCCTTGCAACCCTTTGCACAATCCATGTCGGACAATTAATAACTCAAAAGTTCTGTCTTTCTTTACCTTATAGTATGCTCTCACAAACATTAAACGGCATTTACACAATTCCTTTCAATTAGATTGTTCTATCTTCTTCAAAGCACTAGTCGACCATCAATATTATCTGCCACAAACTTGTTTTTGATGTGCTAATCAGCCATTTTGAGTGTGTTTGGTTTGACAACAAATACTTATCATTCATGAAGCCATTTTCCTGTATTTGCTTTCCTTGAATTATTCCCACCAAAAGGGGAAAATGTCTTCTGTTAAGGAAGGAAATCATATTCCTCTTGCAGACATCCCAAATTTTATATATTGAGTACTATCAACCTTTTAAACTCAAAAATATCATCAAAATACTATCATTTTATCGTGTACAACTCTCTATATGATTACTATATGTTAATACATACTTTTATACTCAACCAAACAAGGAAAATGGACAATAAAATGATTTCCTGAAATAAAACTTCTATGAAATACATTTTCCGCCATAACATATGCACCCAAAGTATCAACTGTGGGTGGTCAACTTGTTTCCTTCGTAGCCCAGTTGATTTTGAAACATGTTGACATCATTGCATTTGTGAAAGTGTAGAAGGGTACTTTTTTTCTTTTTATATTGGTGTGAGCCTTCAATCATTTCTTCACCTGACATATTAACACTTTACTACTGCTGCTTTTGTTTCTGTCGCTTTTTACAATATAAAGAAAATCGACTTACTTATTATGACTTCTGAATCTTTGCAGGCATATTGTGAATAGGATTATGAATTTACATGCTCCGGGTACGTCAAAGTTCATTCTGTTGTTTTGCCTTTTTCTGCAAATGAAACTATTTTTACTTTAGTCAGCCAGTTGACAATCAAATTTCTTGCCAAATTAGAATGGTCCGGCGAAGTTCGAAGCATCACTTACTCATCTGATGGCAAGTCAGTTTCAGTTGTATATCGTGTGACTATATATGGGACAGATGCAGAGGTATTGCTATCTTTGTTAGTTATGCTTGGGAGGTTGTTTCTATGATTAAGGTGTTCTTTTGTGTAGTGATAACTAGCTACTCTTGATATCATTATTGTAATCTTTTCTCTGAGGCAAGCCTATGTAACCAAATAGTTTTTCCAATACTGTTGTTTATGAGATGCTGCCTTTTAACTTGAGAAGACCTACCTAAAAAGACAATTAATTCAAAAAGAAAAAAACAATCAATGATGTAATGCAGTGTGTCCAGAATGTTCAGAGCAGATTGCTTTCTTAATTATTCTTTTTGGTGTGAATCTAAATTACGTTTTGTCCATTGCATAAAGGCTAATTCCGTGTAAGCATAGAAAAGCTTATCTTACTGAACTACAAGGACACCTAGCGCTTAATATTTACTGCACTTGGTTATCTCAGTGGCATGGCACCTTTTACTTCGCTGTGTTGTCCCTTTACTTTCAACAAGCTTGTAGCTGATATCAAAATTGTGATTCGTTTTCTTCAACTTCTTTTCTTCGTCTATTGGGGTATGGAGCCACTGCATGTAACAACACCACATCTTACCTATTGGAGAAAACCCAATAAATAGATGCCTCAGTTCTGTAGACTTCTGCTTGCTACCTAGTTTTCTGGTTTGCTTGCATATAATTTACATCTGAAAATTTTACATTATCAAAACTCTGATGACAGATTATATGATTTTAATTTCTTTGCTGTCTCGTGTTTTGACTAGATATATCGAGAATCAATTGGCACTGCTTCAGTAGATGACCCAGGTTATGGGGATCCGGTGCAGAAGGCAGAGGGTATGGCATTTCGTCGAGCTTGTGCTCGTTTTGGGCTGGGACTTCATCTTTATCATGAGGACATGTCATAGACTGGTTATAGGCTGTTCAAGTTTCTTATAGGCGTGAGCAAAGATCCCAAGTTTGTGTCTTTAGTAGTAAAAGATATTACCAAGAAGGAAACTTTAATATGGAGTCTGGTTCTTGATGCTCCTTCATATTGTAAGATTTCTGTATTATCTTGCTCCAATTTACCCATCAACGAATGATGATAGGTATTAGTGTCTTTATATGACTTCTGTTAAGGCGGGTGTTTTGGTATTCCTGCTAGTTTTTTAGGCCTAAGAAGCTTTTATTGTTACAACAAGTAGAGGCTTTTAGGATCTTTTCTAGATCTTAGTTTTGTAAGCCCGCAGATGTTCTTTCAATGTTTATTTTGCCTTGGCAAGTTGGTATTTACTTTTTCTTCCTCCATGAAGTCGGCTTACCTATGACTAACATTCTCAACATATTTTTTCCTAAAGTTGGTTTACCACTTTAGTTTGACCATTCATTTGAGGAAGACAAGAAGTAGAAAACAATAATTCTGTTTCCCCTCCAAATGTATCTAAGGAACTTTTGACTCTCTCACTCTTAAGCAAGTTTGCATGCTCTCGGTTTGCTATATTTTGCAAAAATTCCAGTTCGACGTGACACTTTGGCTGATGTAAAACAATCATGTTGCTGCATTCTCTGATTGATTCTGCAACATAAGATACTTCCAAATTTGATGACAAACCAAAAATATGTATTTCAGAAAGAAGATCCAGAATTGAGATCTAGGGTTGATTGGTAGTTGATTAGAGTTATGCATGTGGTATTGAGATATTAGGGGTCGATTGGTTGGTTAGAGGTATGCATGTGGTATTAGGTATGATATGTATTATTTTATACAAATATTAGTCATGCAAGATTTAGTTATTACTTATTCATGTATTAATTATTCCATCTTTCATTCTTTTAAAAAAAATAGTTTTCCATATTTTAAAAGAATATAGATTTTCAATAAATAAAATTAAGTTTTCCACATTTTTCTTTAAAAAAAATTAGTTTAGATTTTTTTAAAGCTTTAATGATAATTAATTAGGTGTAATTAAATGTGAAGTACCCAATTAAAAAATGTCAAGTGTCAGATTTCATGCTTCTCACTCTCCCAAAGAGAGTGAAATGTACTCTCCTTGACACGTCAACGCTTAGGGTGGTAATTATTCTGTTTTAAAAAAGTTTAGATGGTAATAGGATTTTTGAAAAGATAAGGTGTGTCGTAGCAACTCTGGTCAAAGTTCAGGGGATAACAATGGCTTATTCCATAATAATAATAATAATAATATTGAATGACATAAATAAGGTGTGTTTAACATTTGCAGATTTTCTAGACATAAATAACAGCAGAAAGAAGACAAAATTGACTTTCACAATTTAATAAAAAAAATTGAAAAATATCTCGAATCTCTTTGTTTTTAACACAATTTGTTGACGAATTAAAGTTTATTCCATTCAAGAATTTTCAATTATGTATAGAGTTATGCCAAAAATTGAGAATTACAGATAAATAGAGAAAAATGTGTACTTCAATTTCTATGGGAAAAAGAAGAGCGAAAGTTTTCATATAGCTTTTGTGAATTCTCGGAAAATGTATAGAGGGAATGATGAATCGACGAGGAGAAAAAAATATAGGAGGATTTCATTTTTATATCGAATTGATACGGTGTAAACTGTAGCAAGTAGAAGCAACGGTTTATTTTGCTTACATAAATACTTATTAACAATAAATAAAGTAAAAAAAAAAAGAGATAAAACTCATTGTTAGTTTTTTTTTTCCGGGTTAAGTTGTGTATATGTGAGTTAGTTGATTTTATCTAATTTACTCATTGTTTTATCTTTTGTTCTTTTTGTCTTTTTCTGTGTCTTTTTGTTTTTCTTATTTAAAGCTAAAAGTTAAAATAAAATAGGGTAGTAATTTTTTTTAATAAATGTTTTACTTTTCAAACCAAATTCAAAAAATTTCTTTCTAATCTAAAAACCTTTTGTCCCTGGGATTATCTTATTTTTTATTAATTTATAATGTATTGAAATCTGTGATAAAATGGAAAAAGAAGTTCCACGTTTCTTAGAAATCCGTAATTTTTTATTAATTTAATGATGATTATTTTCACAACTATATCTCTCTTGAATCACTATCAAATAGAAAGTCCAATTGTTCAGTTGGTTTAGAAAAAGGATTCGTTTCAACTTCCTGATTCTCTCGTTCAACCTTCCTCGTACATACAAAAAAGAAGAATTGGGTTGCCTCGAAGGCATTACTATCATTTTTGCTCAAACCAGGGAATTGGAGATCAAAAGCCCTTTTAAGACCAGTTGTCTGTCGTACCGTTGACTCTATCTATTCATGGAATTTGCTTTATTTCATTTTCGATTTTATATAGGCTCGCTCCCTCTTTTTCCAATCTAACCAGCTCGCGTGGTTCACCGGTTCCACCGACTAGACCAAAAGAGTGATTCAGTCGATATAGAGGTGCACTTGAAGTGGGGGGTGTGCTGTCCCTATTGGGTTGGGCCCTTCCCCATAAGGCCCCACCGTCGGGGCATAAGCGCCCTCTTGCTACCCATATGTGAGGCGCCGTCTTAGCCTTCCCTGACCAGGATCGCTCTTACACCTGTAGCGTTTCCTTCCAAGCAACTATGACATAGATAGACAGATGCAAGTGTACTTCAGGAAACTAGCAAGCCTTGCCTGGGTGATCTCGTAGTTCTTGGTCTGTGAAGATGCGTTGCTAGGTGCTCCATTTTATTTTCCCATTGAGGCCGAACCTAAACCTGTGCTCGAGAGATAGCTGTCCATACACTGAGTTGGGATGTATGGATTCTCGAGAAGAGAGGAGCCGCGGTGGTCCCCTAATCCCAGGAGCGCTTAAACTACATGAGCAGCCCTTACACCGTAAGGTTTTGGAGTTTTCGCCCTTTGCTTCCGACGAAGGTAAATAGTCAAAAAGTTCCCCGTAGAACGCGAGCGTTGAGGCTTTCATCGAAACAAAGAGAGAGGAGCTCTAAGCCAAATGTAAATATTAGTAAATTTTAGGACATCTGTTTATTTTTTTCAAATCTAAATTTAGTTTTTTTTTTTTAAAATCTTAGCAATGTAATAACGGTATCGGAAACAACCTTTCTACCTGTCACGATCCAAACCGGAGGGCCATGACGGGCACCCGGTCTCTACCTGCCAGGCACCGCTAACCGTACAGTGAACACCTATTCATAATTAAATATGAACTAAGCCGAAAGAAGATTATGGAAAATCTTAACCAGAAAACCAACTTATATATATGTATATACATCCCAAAGGCCGACAAGGCCATACACAACTACTATACACATGACAACCGCCTACAAGTCTCTAAAGAGTACATGACATCACAAGGACGGGACAGGACCCCGCCATACCCATACGCAGATGCAAAATATCATACCGAGACTAGATTGGAACTCTGGAACAAATAGAGTACTCCAACATCCGCTAAACCAGTAGCCTACTAGCACGAACCGTCACCCTCTTTAACTGAATCTGCAGGCATGATGTACTGAGTATGTCAGGCATGAACAATAGCATAACAGAGGTATAACAATAACTGAAACAGAAACAGCCGACCAACAGTAAATGCCTTTGAGGGCCCAAATACATATGCCTAAATGTTATGCACAATGCAAATGCGATATATATATATATATATATATATATATATATATATATATATATATATATATGAGTGTTGCGGAACGTGCAACCCGATCCAATATATTATATGTGTATAATGCATGAATGACAATGAATTATTCTGAACTTATCGGATGACATAATATCCTTGTACCTTCAACTAACACTGTGAATATCAACATCTTTTTCGTATGCCTCAATAAGGACTTAAGAACATATTTAGACATGTTTTTAATCTAGGAATCAATAACATGAATATTCATAACTATTAGGAGTAGAATAATTTATGGAACAATATAACAGTTATATTCCGTTACATGAACACGCCAAAAGAAAGAAATAATTTGCCTTAACATACCTATTGTTGGATCACTCGTCGACACAATGTATATGCCATATAGCCCTCCGATCTTATATTCCAAGAATTACTATCACCGCAAAATTAAATTTTTGTTGCTGCTCGAACATACCCAGAACAAAGTAGAATTATAGAATAAAAGTATGCTGCTCACTAACGCTAGGACGTTACTGCCTTCACGTTGCTGCTAAGAAGTAGATGTTACGTTTTCTTGCTTGCTGCTACATGTTGTTAAATTCCACATGAGCAGATGTCGCTTAATACATCTTATTTGTGAGACTTCCCTAATTTAGAGTGACAACACATAAAACATCTTCTAGTGGGTTCTCTTTTGTTTTACTCATCAATATAAGTTCCACATAATGCCCTTCTTTAATTCAACTGTTGCTATGTCTCCATAATATGGTCACACGTGTAAAGGGGACGCCTTCACTACTTACCCATCCACATTAATCTTAACTTAATTCTCTTAATAGCATGTACCAATTACACACATAATTAATTTCTTGATCCCAATTCACTTAAATTTTGATGACTTATAAAACTTTTATATACTCAATGTCATAATCGTGCAATATAACACTAGTCCATAACCTGTTTCGGGACATACCACCATTATTTTCAGTTCTCGCACACTTCTTAAGTCCTAAATTATTTCGGGACCACCTCCTTTTATATATTAAATTCTTCTTTTGCGTTCGTGAACAAGACTAGAAAATCCTCCAATGCTCGGATCTATTTACATATGCCTGGCGATTTTACATAGGCCTAGCGACGCAAACCATAGCCCGAAAGTACGGGATGTTACATCCTTCCCCCCTTAGAAACATTCGTCCTCGAATGTTGGGGTGACATGTCTAATCCCCGTCACGTAGCTAGAAATACAACCACCGCTTCATGGGGCTGTATAATATAACATACATCATTATATTAGGCTTCACGTAGTCTTCCAACATTATTTATAAAATTCTTTTCTCGGAACCTCGGCGATGGTTTGAAATAGGTAGGAATATTTGTATTTCATCTCCTTTTCCGTCTCCTATGTCATTTCTTCTACATTCTTATTCCGCCAAAGAACTTTCAGGGAGGATACTTCTTTAGTCCTCAACTTGCGGACTTGTCGATCTAAGATACCAATAGGAACCTCTTGATATAATAGGTCCTCTGTAACCTTCACATCGTCAATTGGTACATTAGTAAGCTACTTGGCCGACTCATCGAATTATACGATATGGTCTAATATATCTTGGGCTAAGCTTTCCATTTTTTTTTTCCAAACCTCATTACACTCTTCATAGACAAAATCTTCGAAAAGACCCAAATAATTCTGATTCACCTACTTCGAACCATCCGATAGGAGACTTACATTTTCGTCCACACCAAGCTTCATATGGAGTTATTTTGATGCTAGCACGATTACTGTTATCGTACGCAAATTCAATAAGGGGTAAATGATCATTCCAACTTCTCCTTAAATTCCAATACACAATCTCATAGCATGTCCATATTAATTATTCCTCGTTTCCACATCAGGATCTCCATGTTTTGAGTCAAGCCGTCGAGCTTTTGGGTGCTCAGTTTTTACTTGCTGACAATTAAAACACTGAGCTACCATCTCCGCACTATTCCTCTTCATGTCGTTCCCACTAACACATACCTTTGAGATCATAACACATCTTAGTAGATCCATGGTGAACGAAATTTTGTGATCAATGGACCTCTGTCATAATTTTGTCTCATAAGCCTGCTATATTGGGAATACACAAATGGATCTTCCACCTAGGGTCCCACTCCCCTTATGCTCGAAGGTTGCGATTCTCTTGTTATATTTCCTTCCCAATCTTCCCTAAAAATGGGATCTTCATCATGACGTTCCTTTTCTTTAGTATGAGGAGTGACCCCGCTGTATTCTGAGTCACAGGGCTATCACTATCTGAATCCTCCAAATGAACTCCCACTTAACTAACTGATGCGTCCCCTCAGCTCAACTTCTCTCCTTAGTCCTCACATTAGTCAAGTCGTTTGTGGGTGAATGATTCTATTGTCAACTTAGCTTTGCTTACTAGCTGGTGTTCTGAAAACTCTTATATTTGTAGTATCTCAGTTGTAAACACTTTATGAACAATGTCATCGAATCTGAAGTGCGTGTATCATCGTAGTTAACTCTTATTCATAGCCTCAAAGAAATCTGCACTTCCTCATTACTTGTAATTATAAACAACTCCCTTTCTTTACTTCTTTTGACACTTGTTCACTTATTTTCTTACTTGTCGTACTTGTCTTAATTCTAAAATATTCTGGTATACATACGTAATCTCAAACATTGCTCTTGATTCCAATTCTTGGCGTTAAGGATGAGATGTTCCGTACGTGGAAGATTTTAAAGAATTTGCATTACATGACGTTGCCCTACTATATCCAAACCTGGTCATTATACTTAGATTCGAATTTCTTCACTTGCCTCATGGCTAAGACTTTCTATCAATGGCGCTTTAGGAAGAAGGTTTCCTTGATATCGTTAAGTTGTAAACTCATTATTCTATCTATCTCGTAGAGCCTTTGGTCAGTTTATAAATACTCATAGACATTTGTATTTGCCTGACATTTTATCTTCATTATAATGTCGTTATCTCTTCGACATATATCTTTAATGTCTACCTTATATCCATAGGCGTCATTGGCTCATTTCCACCTGTTTAGGCGCTAATCTTGAGCTTTACTTATTGTTACTTCTGTTTACATCCTTTATGAGATATATGACTGCATATGTTGTGGAACCGATGCTTCGTATGTTTAGACCCTATTCGCAGTGTTACATGATCCAATGATATGTCAAGCTTTCTTGTCTTATCATTATTAGACTTCCCATTGATCGAGTGCTCATTCGTCTTACCTTTACATTCCCATTTCAAATTACCTTGGGGGAAATCTCTTATCTCAAAGTATTTCTCATACTTTCCTGAATCTCAGAGGTTCGTCACCTTAGGCCGAAGAGTTCTTACTGTCCCTCCTCTACCATTGGTCCTTACGCTGTTCTGGAGTAATCATACCTTGGGAAACCTGCATAAATATAATCTCATTCACTTTTAACCTCCTTGTTGTAATTCTTCATTTTATTCGTCATTAAACAAAAAAAAATATTTTTGCCTTTAACCGATATGCCTAAACCGAGGGAAAACCTTTCTGGCAAGGGCATGCCATTAAATTCATTCTCATTGGTCCAAGTGTAGTATCATGTTCAAATTGGTAAATTTCACAAATGTGGCAATCTGTCCTTTGGAAGAAAAAAAAGAAATAACAGCTCATCGTACTTACTAGCAGCAACTATTTGTTTAACGTAGCATCTGCTCAATTCTTTTAAACCAAGGAAACAACTACTGAGGCACACAACAATATACCAAATATGTAGCAGTTAGTACTACAAAGGAAGCAGCTATTTGCTTCAAATAGTTTGGCCAAAATGCAACAACAATCAGCCCTCAGAGAGTGTAGAAACAACCTCTCAACATGGGCATTTATTCCACCGAGAGAAATCAAAATGTGGCATCTTTCACCCCCATAAATGCAGCAACGACTCAGCCAAAATGCAGCAGTAAAACACTCCCAAAAAGAGGTGTAAATGACCAAGATTGCAGCAGCTGCTTGCAGCAAACATAACAGCAAAGTAGCAACTCAAGAGTGCAGAACAGATGACCACAAAACGATAGCATATTGATCCCAAAGCTATAGTAAACAACTCGTCTCAAGAATGCAGCATTTTCTGCCTTAAATGCAGCAACAATTTGGCCCAAAATGCAGCAGAAACACCTGCCAAACAACATCCATTCTTAGTCAAGTGTAGGAGTTGTCCTTTTAAGTGAAAGCATCAAAGAGCAACAACAGTTTTCCCTCAAATGTAGCCTTTGCTTATTTTACTTCAGCATCATCTCATGGCAGCCAACAGAACAACAAAATGGCAATGCATTTATCAATGCACAATACTCATTTGTAGTAGAACCAGCACAAGCCAAATGTGCAGCAAATGGCAATCTGAGAAATTAGTTCAGCTCAAAATCTGCCCAAAGTGTAGTGACAACTTTGTCCGAGTATAACAGTAGAAAAATCAGACACTGAGCAGTGAACTCATGGCCTTATGCACATCAACAAAGGTAGTAATTCAACCAAAGGAATCATTTGTTTCCCCCCAAACATGAGCAACAATTTGGCAACAGCTCAAAGTAAACATAAAAATTCTCCAGAAATTGTTCTCATCACTATAGTTATAATTATATTACAAAAATAACATTTTCCGTATCCAAAGCAGTGGTTTTCCATTAGCAATAACAACCTAAGATCACAACAGCTACCCATTTCAATAATTTGGCAGTAGTAACTCATAATAGATCAGCATGGTGACAATAGTTCGGTAGACCATAGCAACTCATGGTAAGAAATCACAAAAATGACAGCTTAAGTGTAGTGCAATTCCTCTATTGCAGCAACCAGTTACATCAACGGATAATCACAACAAATGGAAATCCAATAGAAGCATAGGGTGGCATTTCAAATGCCATAGTCAACCAACACAAGAGAGCAGTAAAATGAGGCTCCATAGGGGCATGCATAAACAAACACACATGTTGAACAACATAAGAAATATCAGGCCCGGTGAAAGTAAGATACTGAAGTACACCTGCAAGACTCCTATAAAGAGTGGGATCTGATACTGGATCACCATCAACAACACTTAGCTTTGATTTAGAGTCAACCGGAGTTGGCATGATTTTGCAGTTCGCCATTATAGCCCTGTACATGATATCCTATGCATACTTACGCTGACACAGAAATATAGTATCAGCAGATCTAGTCACTGATATCCCCAAAAAGTAACTCAACTTCTCCAAGTCAGTCATGGAAATTTTGGTTTTAAGCAGTGGAATGATCTCATTTTTAACACATCAGATGAGGCAGTAAGCACAATATCATCCACATATAACAACATATAAGAAATGTTACTACCTCGATGAAAAATAAAGAGAGAATTATCGCACTTGTTGCATACAAACCCAATGTGCATAATGTAAGTAGCAAAGCGTTCATACCACGCACTGGGTGCCTGTTTCAAACCATAGAGTGACTTACGAAGATGGAACATAATGAGGGGCCTCTAGATGGACAAATCTTGGTGGCTGGTGCATGTAAACAGTTTCTTTCAAGTCCCCATATAGAAAAGTATTTTTCACATAAAGCTGATGAATCGACAAATGCTTACTCATACCAATACACAAACTATGCGAATGGTAGCCGGTTTAACAACCGGATTGAATATCTCACCGCAATCAATACCCTCCTACTGATTAGTACCATTAACCACAAGTCTCGCATTATATCTCTCTAGGGCGGCACTATCTCTGAATTTGTGGCGAAATAGCCACATGCATCGGATCACATTCACCCCTCCGGTCTAGGAACCAAGTCCCAAGTATTTTGTTTAGTCAAAGCATTAAATTCCTCACGCATAGCTGCATTCCAATTAGGGTCAAGTTTGGCTAATTTGGGTTTTTTGGGGATTGGGAATATTGTTTGGGTAGACAGGTTAAAGTGGGTCTTGGGTTTGAAAATTCCGTGTTGAGCACGAGTTTCCATTTTGTGTGTAGGGAGAGGGACCGGGTTGGCAGTTGTACGGGTAGGTGGATATGTTCTGTGTGTCAACTGGTGACTGGCAGAGTGGATCGACGTGGAGTGACGGGACTGTGTTCAGTGAGTGGTTGGTGGTTACTGTCGGGTTGGTCGATTAGGTGGTCTGGGTCGACAGGTTGTTGGGTGTGTGGTGACTGATATCGGTCGGTAGGTAGCTATCGGGGTTGGGTGGTTTCTGGTGATTGGTGTTAGTGGCTGGTGGGTGTTTGACTAATGAGGGCGAAGGGATTCCCATGACTGTTGGGTGGGGGATTCAGGTCGAATTGGAATGGCTGTGGTAAAGGGATAGTCGACGTAAAGGTGGAGACTGTGGACTGACTAGGAGGAGACTGGGAAGAGGCAGTGGGTATAGTTGCTGCTGCTGGATTAATGATAGCTCGACCTAGAGCGAGGCGAAAAAGCGGTGATGTGTCGGACTCTTCTAAAAATGTGTAATCCGAATTCTAGAATTTTTGGATATTTGCGAATGGGAAGATTGTTTCCTCAAACATGACGTGATGTGAGACGATGATTTTGCGGGAAGACAAGTCGTAACACATATATCCCCTATGATTCGGCGGAAAACCTAAGAACACACAAGGAGTGGTGCGGGGTGCAAGTTTATGCGGGGCCGTGGAGGAAAGATTCAGGTAGCACAGGCAGCCAAAAGTTTGTAAGTGCTCATAAGTTGGGATCATACGGAATAGAATTTCGGTGGGTGTTCTATTTTGGAGAGTTTGGTGGGCAAAATATTTAGAATATATTCGACCATTTTAACAGCATAGACCCAAAAGGGAGGGGGGGGGGGGAGAGATATGAAATAGGATCGTACGAACCATGTTATTGATAGTGTGAATGATTCGTTCGGCCTTGCCATTTTGGGAGTAGGTGTAGGGACACGAGAACCCGAAAATCATGCCATTAGTAGAGCAAAAATGGTGAAACACGGAATTATTGAACTCACGACCGTTATCACATTGAAACGATTTTATGTCTTTTTCAAATTGCATTTTGACATAGACACGAAATGCGAGAAACTTGGCCAACACTTCAGACTTGCATTTAAGTGGATAAACCCAGATAAAGTGAGAATAATCATCTAATAAGACGAGATAAAATTTATGACCCAGTGAGCTAGTAATGAGAGATGTCCATAAATCTGCATGAACAATGTCAAAGGGAGAAAACGTAACACTTAAAGAAGACTGAAAAGGAAGGGAACATGTTTGCCTAAATGGCAAGAAAAACATTGTTGGGCAAGTTTCCCATTATTACAACGAGTTAAATTATTGCTTCTAAGAAAATTGTATTAATCTCCCTTGGGGAGTCTTTCTCATTAATATAAATATATATAGTGTGTACAATGTGGAGTCCTAATACAATGAGGATCCTATAACTACTATAATTATATATCACTAATAATTACACAATATATGGTCAATATTCTACTAATATTCACTAATACGTACATTTGAGGCACATAATTGCCACCCTGCTGCTTCATTAGATTGTATCGTGACAAATTTAACGAACCTTTGAATGACATCTATTTTCCTTCTCCTTCTCTTTTAAAGTTAAATAACATGATCTCCCCAGTTAATTGGCTAAAACTTTCTGTAAGACTGAAGAATGTTCGGTTGCACTTACTGTGAATCTTCCTCAAAATGTAATCTCCGTCAATAATATTGTGCAACCAAAACAATTACAGGGAAGTACAAGGCGTTGCGGGGAACTACCATCATAAACAAGGCTGAGATCAACAGTGTGAGATTGCACAAATAGTTCAAGCCTAGGATGTTTTATTACAGAAGGAAACCTAGGTTACGAAGAAACAACACGCAGAGCGCAAGCAAACACACGAGGAATGTTTTTTCATGCTAGTCTCATTTTGCTATCAATTTGTATGCAGAACTAATGCTAAGATATTCATCGTAACTCTGTTACATTTTTTCAATAGAATATCCTGTCAGTACTCGTCGATAGTCGGAAAACCAAAGCGCAGAAACAGCATTTTCAATTTAGATTAATCATACATCAAGTCCGATTAAATTAAAAGATTGTGAATTTTAATTTTTGATATATTAAATTTACTTTTATTACTGATATTAAAACATTTTGTAAATTTCTTAATATTCTGTCATCTAATATGTATATTTGTATAAATGTATCTATATTTTTCTGAAAATATACTTTTATAGTAAATTCTATTCCTCCAAAATATATATTTCTCTACTTTTTAGTGCGAGAATAATGAATGATGGATTCAAATAACAATAAAGACAAAATGCTAGATAAATTCTTTCCATCTACCTAAATCTTGGGGGATAAAGTTATTTAATACATGTGCTAGTGGGAGGCCATGCTGGCCCGAATACCAACCGCTATTAAAGAAAATCAAGCCCAGCCACCGAGCATAAGCACATACCCCAAAGCAGGATTTAAACTATCTGTCTTACCAGAGTGAAGGGCGTCAACTTGAATATAAACCACTTTAGTAAACCAAGCAATTAACGTGAATATCTTATCATTATCAACCCCTTGTATATATGTAATTAACTGTACAGGATCTCAACGAACTCATATTAAAAAGTTCCCATCCTTTTAAGCGAGAGAGAGATCCAATATAAACAGTCAGACCAAAATATATAAATTACCAAAAACTACCATGTAGTTGTGTTGCACCCTGTATTTTTTTACTGCTAGTATGAGTCGTGAGTAAAGTAATGATAGCCCGGTGAGGCTAAGAAACCATATTCAGATAGTAATGAGTTTAAAAGTGTGAAGTAAGTTTTGTAAGAGTTCGGGGTTAAACGAATCAAAGAAAGTACTTTTCGACAAAGTTCATCAAAGGAAAGTGGATTGTAATAGCCCGTACTCTCGGGGGTAAGAATAAGAGTGCTTAATATGATAACAAAGTCTTGTTATGAGGTATTTGAATCATACAATAGTCATATGATAAGCCTTGAAGTCAAGCAAGTTGTAAAACAAAAGTTGGCAAAGGTCATCGCAAGTTATGTTCATAAGTTCGCTGAAATTAGGGTCAGATGTAGCAGATCTTTTTTCTCAATCTATTAAGAGTTAAAGAGTGACCCCCCCCCCCCCCCCCCCCCCCATGTAATTGAAGGTCTAGGAGTCTAGTTTCTAACACATTAAAAACCGTTCATCAATACATCATCGGCGTAGAGATATATTCATATTTTTACGAGACTGCGCAGGCAACCCCTTTGGGACTCACTTTAGGCGGTGGATTTTTTTTTAAGTATAAAAGTCGGTGGCAGCTTGGTAGACCTCATTTTATCACCATCTCCAGTTCCAAAACTCTCCCAAGCTCTCTCCTAAGTTCATTACATGATCCAAGGGCGAAATCCAAAGTAAACAACGTGAGTCAAGCATCGGGAAACCATTAGTACTCCTAAGCCTATAGTTCTTGTCGTGGTGGATTTGGGAGCTACTCCAGCTCGTGTTGGAGGTCGTTTTAGGTGGTTTGAGGTAAGATTTAACTTCTCCTTCATGTATTTAAGCTTGTCGGAGTTATGGCTAGCTCGTATGATTGAAAATCCATAAGATAAAGGTAAAAAATTATAGTTTTGTTGTCATTGTTTGTCGAACTGTTTTGAAGACCCCCTTATGGTATTTTGTGGCTAGAAATTCATGAAATAAACTGAGTATGTTGTGGTTGCTGTTGTTAACATGGTGGAACAAAGTAGGGGTTTAAAGCTATAGTTTTCTTAATGGTAAACCAACTTGACATGTGGATTAAGGAACTTGTTATAGGAATATTAATTGTTTGGGCTGCTATTGAGTATTTTATGAACTTGAGGGAAGGTAAAAAAAATAGGGGAGATGCTGCCCTTTTTGTTATAAAATAAATTTGTTGTTCGGAATATGATACGTTAGTTATACCGCTTGTAATGTGACGATAGCATCATTTCATTATTGTAGATTAAGGTATGGCGAGTTGAGCTTATCGTGGTTGTTGGGTAGATTATTTCACAAGGTATGTAAATGCTATCCCTTTCTTTCATTGGAATGATCTTATAACCCGAAAGAGTCGAACGAACGTATAAGAAAAGAGTATATTATAAGAGTTCTCATGTTCTTATTATCACCATCCATCTTATGTATTTTTAGCTATCCCTTGTCAGGAAATCCATGTTTGATCCATAATGGTTCTACGTTAATAAAAAGTGTAAAGAGTACACATATTTATATATACAGTAATACTATTATATACAGTTATGTCTGGCTTTATGGCTGGTGAGATACGCCCCGCCTATGAGCTGGTGAGATATGCTCAACCTATGAATTGGCGAGATATGCCTGACCTACGCATTGGCGAGATATGTCAGGCGTATGAGTTGGTAAGTTATGCCCGGTATATGAGCTGGTGAGATATGCCCGACCTATGCACTGGTTAGATATGCCAGTCTATGAGCTGGTGAGATATGCCTGACCTATGAGCTGGTGAGATATGTCTGACCTATGAGCTGGTGAGATATGCTCGGCCTTATGGATGGTGAGAGATACACCGAGCCCTATATATGTCCAGCTAGCTATATTACTATAGTACGTAATAGATGAGCCAGAGCAGGTAAGTATACCTTTAGAGTAACTTGGATTCTTAGTTGATTTCATATATCAATTTCAGTTTCAGTTATTTAGTTGTCTTACATATTCAATACATTATTTCGTACGGACGTCCCTTTTGCCACGGTGGTGTATTCTATTTCTACAGGTCATGATAGACAAACAGAGAGATCTCCCCAGTAGACAACACAAGAGTATCAACTTGATTGGTAAGCTCCACTTCAACCGGAGTTACCAAGTCCAAAGTTGGTATTGTTTTGTGTATATAGTAATAATGGGTAGGCTGAGGCTTTGTCCCAACCACAGTACCGTTTGATATTGTTAAAGGCTTGTAAAATCATCATGTATATTCAATATATCAGTATGGTGGCCTTGTAAACCTTTGTTTATTATTTACAGATTTACAGAATTCGGCCTTGTCGGCCTAAGATGTTATGATTTATTTACAGTTGGCCTCGTCAGCCCAGATTACTTATATGTATGTCCAGACTTTATGAGTTACTTATGGTACTCTTGGGGTCAAGTAAGGCACTGGGTGCCAACCTCTCCTCCCCAGGTTCGGGGCATGACAAAATTGGTATCAGAACAGGTGTTTCTAACTCGCTTTTAATGTTTTCTTAAGGTGTTTCCCAATGTTGGTATCTCCTTGATCCAGGGAGCTAAATCAACTTTCTAATATATGTTATCACAATCCTCAATTCACTTCTCATAATAAAGACATAGTCTTGTACTTATTACTCTATACACCCTCTACACTCGCCTTCTCTTGCCCTTTCTCCTTTGCTTATTATGAACCTTACTGTACTGACATACTTTGACTTACAATTCTCAATCATTTATTGTATCTCTTCATCACGCTTCACTTATCTTTTTACCAATCTCTTACTAACATCTTCAGCGATAGTCTGATGTTGATAACTTTTAACATGATGTTCTTTTGCTTCTAGATTTTCTCTCTCCAACAGACTTATTTTCTAGCCATTTAATATCTATTTTTCTCTAGGGCACGAGTAATACTAAGGTGAATACTCATACTATCTACAAATATTTAGATGCCTAGCCCCCTAATCTTTTAAATACTCAAGAAATATTATCCGACTATACAATTCCCATGTACACCACCTAAAGAGGTACTATAGACATGCTCAGAATACTTTTCAGTAATATCATCCAGTTCTGACAATCTATCTAACACTAAGGATTTCTCTAGCCCTTACTAGATCCCAAAATCTCACTCCTTCTAAGATTACATCTATTGACGCCTATAAATCATAATCTAGGTTATATGCTACTCACCATAACTCTATCACTACTGAGAGTGGGATAATAACACTTGTGTTGCCCTATTTGATTTCCAACTACTTTACAATATTCTCTATTTAGGTACCTCATACCTTCTTCACTTTACTTCTTTTGCCTACTAAAACTCACAGTTTACCTTGGTATGCTTTCGTTACCTTCTTTCTAGGCGGGTGAGACAAATACTTACACTTTGAAAATCTGGCATGATACATGCACATCTTGCACACAGATAATCTGTATTAGCCCTCCGGCTAAATATAGTCTTTCTGATCACAGGAAACTCTATATACAAATACCAATATGTGAGTTAAAAACCAAGCGCCTATGACTCAGATCTACAACACAATTTGGATCTAAAAGAAAGGTAACCAACTCTTAAATGCCCTGTAGCTTGTTTATATAATGTGGTGCACAACACACTTATAAACAAGACTATACTAGACACGGCTTATAGACTCCCTAGGACTCGAAGGATCTCTGTAAAAGATGGCATATTGAAATTTGCAGAGCAAGAGATTGACGGTAAGAGAATGAGCGATAGAAGAACAACCCTTGAGGATTATTAAGAGGAAGATCGCCCTAAGATGAGTGTCACGAGTAAAAGTTAAGTCTATTCAAAACAATCATGAGTGTTGTGAATACATGGAACTGTACGTATGTAAGTGATTCAGTCATTTATAGTAAAGAGAGAAATTTATAGTAAAGAGAGATGTATACTATAGCGAGTTATGAGTTATCACAAGTACGAGGAATTATGAAATATGTTGAGGTAACAGTCTGAATCTACAAGAGGGAAACCATTGAGCAATAGATGATGGCCATTCTCCCAGAGGAAAGATAATACCATAAAGTACCAAAGAAGAACCATGTGTTTTGTTTAGTGACAGAGTGATGAGAAGGATTACGATAAAGAGGTTTAAAACGAATAAGATTGTATTAATCCAGACTCTACAGATGTGTTATGACCTTAAAATTTTGTATAAATACAAGTGCTAGGAAGGAGACAATAGCAACCCTGACTAGAAATATCAATAAATGGTAAATGTAACCGAACATTTGAGACCCGGGAAATTAGAATGAGGTGTACATAAATACAGGAGGGCATAGGCCCCGAGGGGAGTTACACAAGACTAAGATATGAAATATGTATCGGTTTAGAACAATCAGTAAATGACTTATGCAAGACCTAGTTAAGGGTAGTTGGGAGATTACAAATGAGCCATTAGATGATACAAATTATGCATTGTAGAATGGTCCAAGTGCATGAAGTTTCAGTTTAACAGATGCACGATCGCAACTCATATTTCAGACAGGAGCAATGATAGATAAAGTCTATCACAAGGTAATTCAAAAGACAAAAGGGTCACTAAGACTAGAATTTGAAGCAAACGCTTAATTGTTATACTCTGAATTGACATTTACAGAGAAGGGTGAAATGAAAACAATGGAAGATGAATGCAGGATGTTTAAAACACCTAAGATTCTGCAGGGATATATGACAATAGACTCGTAGCTTGATACGAACAAGAAAATTCTTTCTGAAGTGCGATTAATAAAAGGTGTTAGCTAAGAGAAGAAAAAGGAGAACTTGTTCCAAGTGTAGATATCAAAAGTAGAGATTACAAAAAAGTAGGTCTCTGGCAGTGATTTCTTTAGGATTCATATGTATCAAATAAGGAAGTACGTGTGTAATGCAATGCGGACTAATACTTGAGGTTAAGTAGATAAGAAGTTCCAGGATTGTGAGAACTGAGATAAGATAATGCATTCGTGATGCATATGTAAGAATGAGTAAGGAACGAAAAATTATTATGCTTAAAGACAATCAAGAAAGTATGAAAAGAATTACCAACCCATGAACTAGAGTTTGCAGGGGTTACACATGTGTTAAATTTATGGCATACATGTTGACATCCTTGATTATAAGAACCTCCTGTATATCTTTAAGTAGAAATAGTTGAAATCATGACAAGTTTCCCCTACTAAGTCATAAAGTGTCCTTTAGAATGAGTCATGCTAATACAGAGATGTACGAGCCTTCATAAGAGTGTAACAGTCTATGGGGTCAAAATATAAGTTAAGGTGATTCTCTTCGAGAGTGGAGCGATTCAGAAAGCTAGTATTTAAGTTGAAGAGTATCATATGAGAAAGGTAGAAGAGCAAGAACATAAATTTACTAAAAGATTATGACGTAAAGATTCTATACCATCCAGGAAAGGCTAATGTTGTAGCCAACGCCTTTAGTTACATATGTATGAGAATTTTAGCATACTTGGGAGCAGAGAAGAGAGAGAGTTAGCCGAGAGCTATATCAGCTAGCCAGTCTAGGATTATGAATATTGGGATCATATGATGATGAAGTTACCATTTAGGAAACAATAATATCATCCTTAGTAGTAGAGGTGAATAAGCAATAGGATAGGACCCTATTCTATTTTAGCCTAAAGAGAAAATCCAACATAATGAGCTGGCAATCTTCAAAGTGAGAAGAAAGGGTTCTTGAGATATCGAGACCAGTTATGTGTTCCAGATATAGCAAGATTACAATATCATATTATAATAGAGGTTTACCTCGTCCTTATCATACGTATGACTCTAGTTGTAATGTAGATTCATAATGTTAGCCTACTTTTTACCAGATAGAACGACTTATAAAGTAAAAGATGATATGAAGTTATGCATTAAAAGAAATAGTACGACTACATGGTATCCAGAGTCCATTAAATCAGATAGTGGTGCCCCTATCATTTCAGCATTTGAAGGGCTCCATAAGAGGCCAAGTGAAGATCCCTTATTGAGTGATTTGAAATAGGCGAATCAGTGTTACTTGAACCTGATTTGGTTCATTAAGCTATAGAGAAAGTAAAACTCATTCAGGGGAAATTATTAATAGCCCAGATTTGTCACAAGTCATATGCAGGGGTAGGACAACAATACTTAGAGTTATGTACTGTTGATTCAGTAACCTTGAAAGTTTTTCCTATGAAAGGTGTTACAAGATTTGAAAACAAAGCACCAAGATTAGCTAAGGTATATTATGTCTATCACACCCCAGCTTCGGGGGGTGTGGCTGGCACCCGATACTTGAACGACCCGAGTGTACCACCTGTGTATCATGGCCTGAGCATACAATCTTCTGGGCTGACAAAGCCTCAGAATGACAATCACAACAGAAGTTAGGATACAATAACCTGGAACAAATGATAGCACAACTAATATATACATGTATAACAAGGATGACAAGTTCATAACAAAGGTACTAACAATTGAAAAGGAGGCCGGCAAGGTTGTACAAAACAAATATACAATGACCATTAGTCTTCAAGCCTCTAAGAGTACTACAACACGTCATTAGGTCAGGACAAGGCCCCACCGTACCTAAAATAGATATAAACATAAGCAACATGGCCTATCACTCTATATATAGCAACCTTGGAAGAGAAATAGTGCGATGACCAACCGCTGAACTGACCAACCTACTATGGAGGAGCGTTTGTATGTCTACCCACACCTGCAGACATGAAACACAATGCCCCAGCAAAGGGGATGTCAGTACAAAAGAATGTACTGAATGTGTAAGGCATAAATAAATGTAAACGAAGGCATCAATGTGCAAAGGAAACTAAAAGAAACAACCTGTAACCCTGAAGTGCCATTATGGACAATATTGTATATAAATGAGTTATAATCGCATATATAACTCTGTAGGCCTCTGTGGGAAATATCATTTATATAATATATCATATATATAATGTTGTAGGCCTCTGTGGGAAATATCATCTATAAAATATATCGCGTATATAATGTCATAGGCCTGTGTGGGTAATATTATCAATATCATACCTGTATAAGCTACGTATATAACGCCATAGGCCTCTGTGGGTAATATAAATACATAGGAGCCATCCGAAGAAGATGGAATACTCTGTGAACCTGTCGGAGTGACATAAGGTTGTTGCACCTCCGAATAACCTTATGTGGATAACATATCATTATGTCTTTTCATATGAATCCATGAGAGGAGATATAATAGGCAATTTCTATATTTTGAGAAATCAACAATGAGCCTTACGATGTCAATATGAGAGAAATAATGTAAAATGCGGAAAGTACCCCCGACAAGGGACATATAATATCCATACGATAGCTTTGATAAGAGTAGACATGCATCTATATACAAGAGTAAAGTTAGAATAAGGAACATTTGTTTTATGACGTTTTCTTTACGATCATGCCAATAGAAAGGAGGGTAAGCCTCACATACCTTGTCGCCTTAGTTATATGGATTCCACAAGATCTCGTTCGCTCTACTAATGATTATCTACATTAGACAAATGATTTGTATTAACGATGGATCCATAAGTTATAAGAAAACTTATTTAGACATTTTTCGAACGCTTGCGTGCATAGAGTTTGTATGATCTCTTATATCTTAACCTATACATGTATCAATACCACAACCTTCCTTGCTACTCTTCTCCATATACATAACTCAGTCAAAAATCCAAGAACTTCATACTACACTTTTAATTCACATAAAATAACCTAACAATTACATACTATAGTTCCAAGATTCATAAACACTTATTCTATGAGATTTCTTCAACAATCATCTTCCAAACACTTGTATAACCTTAAGAATAGGAAGGGGGAGATAAAACTTACCTTTAAAATCAAGAATTACTCCAAACCAAAGGTTAATTTACTTCCAAAAATTCTCTAAAATTGACACCACAAGAAGAAAAACGATATAGCAAGGATCACAAAATTTTTTACATTGCAATTACTTGATTTTCCCTTGATATTGATTTAGGATCATGGAAGATATATAGGAGAGGATTTAGGACCTTTCTAGCATTTGAAAAATGAGTTAGAATGAGGTCTTGGGCGAAGTGGGTCTATTTATAGGTGGATGAAAAAGTTGGCATTGATTCACAGATCATGCCCTATAATTCGTAGAGTGCTACGGGAGGCGACACTTTGTTGAACTTTCATTGAAACTTATTTCCATTGATACGATAAGCCTTAAAACTTTACAAAACTTATTCAACACATCCATAACCCTTTATTAGTCTCTTGGAGAGGTCCTACCATCTCCGAACCCATGTTGGCTAACATTACGGTAACGACAATGGACAAAAAAATGATGTGTAATAGAGTCATACATAGTCGTTTAGAGGACAGACCAAGTAGCCTATGATTGAAGTTACTATCAGAGTTATAGTCCGTCCAGCTAGTTTTTCATATATCTATATTGCAGAAGCACATGAGATTGGAGAGGACTTGTTCTATAAGGAAGTCCCAGTTGCTATCTTAAATCTGCAAGTCAGCGAGTTGATGAACAAGAAAGTGACTTCCATAAAGATATTATGGAGAAATAAGAATGTCAAAGAGAAAACATGAGAAGTAGAAGAAGAAATCAAATCTAGGTACCCTCAATTGTTTTCCATAGAAGATTCTTAGCGATTGTACTCGATCATATGTTTTCTTAGCCCATGTTATGTGATTTTGATTAACATTCACTCTATGATTAAATTATATCTAGAATTGAAGCGTAATAGCATTTTCAGGAGTAGAATTATTTGGACGCACGATAAGTTACAATTTATGGTATTTTCATTGACATTGCTAGCTATGTGAGGCCAACGAGATACTGTTTATTATTTATGGCCCTGTGTGGAATATATAGTGTATTTTCTGATTTCATGGAAGGTTTAGTAGTGCCCAATTTATAGAGGAGACTCTACCAAATTTTTTGCATGTTTCTGAAAGTTAACATTCGAGGATGAATGTTCCTAAGGAGAGAAGGATGTTACACCCCGTATTTTTTTCGCACTAGTATACTTCGTGAGTAAAGTAACAAAATCCTAGTGAGGCTAAGATTCCATATGCGGATGACAATGAGTTTAAATAAGTATTAAGTAAGTTTTGTAAGAGTTTGGGGTTAAATGAATCAAAGAAAATATTTTTCGACGAAGTTCGATAGTACTTTCGGGTAAAAATAAGAGTGCTTAATATGATAACAAGGTCTTGTTATGAGGTATTTGAATTAAATAATAGACGTATGATAATCCTTGTAGTCAAGCAAGTTGTGAAACAAAAGTTGGCAAAGGTCATCGCAAATTACGTTCATAAGTTCGCTGAAATTTTGGTCAGATGTAGGAGAGCATTTCTCTCAATGTACCAAGAGTTATAGAGTGATCCACATATGAAATTGAAGTTCTACGAGTCTAGTTATGAACGCATTAAACCATTTGTTGATAAAAAATTAGAGTAGAGAGATAATTGCATTTTCACGAGATTGCGCATGCAGCCCCTTTTGGACCCACTTGAGGCGGTGGAATTTCTTTTTATGTATAAACGTCGGTGGCATATTGGTAGACCTATTGTTCTCACCATTTCAAGTTCCAAAACTTTCCTAAGTCTCTCTAAGGTTATTACATGATCTAAGGGCGAAATCCAAAGTCAACAACGTGAATCAAACGTCGGCAAACCCGTAGTACTACTAAGCCTCTAGTTCTTCTTGTTATGGTGGATTTGGGAGCTGCTCCAGCTCATGTTGGAGGTAGTTTCAGGTGGTTTGAAGTAAGATTTAACTTTTCCTTTATGTATTTAATCTTGTAGAAGTTATGGCTAGTTCGTACGAGTTAAAACCTGTAAGATAAAGGTCAGAAATTGTAGTTTTGTTCTCGTTGTTTGTCAAATTGTTATGAAGACCCCCTTATGGTAATTTTTTGGCGGGAAATGCATGGAATAAACTATGTTGTGGTTTCTGTTGTTAACAAGTTCTGGAAGGAAGAAGGGGTTTAAAACTATAGTTTTGTTAAACGTAAACTGAGCTTGTCGTTCGTTGTATTGTTGTGTTGATTAAGGAACTTGTTATAGGATTATTAATTGTTTGGGTTGCTATTGTGTATTTTATGAACTTGAGGGAAGGTAAAGAAATAAGGGAGGTTCTGCCCATTTTGTTATCCATTTCTTTCATTGGCATAATCTTATAACCATAAAAAGTCAAACGAACATCTAAGAAAAGAGTATATCATACGAGTTCTCATGTTCCTATTTTCACAACCCTTATGTTTTTTAGCTATCCCTTCTTAGGAAATCCATGTTCAATTCATAATTGTTCTATGTTTATAGAAAGAGGAAAGAGTGCACATATTTACGTGTACAATTATAATGTACTACTATTATATATAGTTATGCATGGCCTAACGGTTGGTGAGATATGTTCGGCCTATGAGCAGATGAGATATGCCAGGCCTATGAGCTGGTGAGATATGCCAGGCCTATGCGCTAGTGAGATATGCCCGGCCTATGAGCTGGTGAGATATGGCCGGCCTATGCGCTGGTAAGATATGCTCAACCTATGCGCTGGTGAGATATGCTCAGCCTATGAGCCGGTGAGATATGCCCATCTTATTAGCTGGTGAGATATGATTGGCTTTATGGCTGGTAAGAGATACATCGAGCTCTATATGTGTCCGGCTAGATATATTACTATAATACGTAAGACATGAGCCACAATAGGTAAGTATACCTTAAGAGTACCTTTGATTCATAGTTGATTTCATATATCAATTTTAGTTTAAGTTATTCAATTGCCTTACATACTCGGTACATTATTTCGTACATACATCTCTTTTTTGCTGGGGACGCTGTATTTCATGTCTGCAAGTCCTGATAGACAAACAGAGTGATCTCCTGTCACACCTCAACCTTGGGGGTGTGGCCGACACCCGGTGCCCTAACAACCCGAGCGTACCACATCTTATCCGTACTCTGGATATACATGTACTTGGGCCAACCAGGCCCTTGTATGTCTCTCATAAGACAATCAAGATATATACATACAGGAAGCCAACAAGGCCACAATATACATCAACTAACTAATAGGAAGGACGACAAGGCCACACACGACTTCTATACACATGAATACTTTCTACAAGTCTCTAAAGAGTTAATGAACATCATCAGGTCGGAACAGGGCCCCGCCATACCCATAAGTATATATATAATGTCATACCGACTCAGAGTAGGACCTCCAGAACAAGTGGAGAGCTCTAACACCACCGCTGAGCTAAGATCCTACTAAAAGTGGGCGTCACTCGGTCTATCTGAACATACAGGCATGAAACTCAATACCCCAACAAGGAATGTCAGTATGAACAATTAAATATGTAACAAAAAAAATGTAAATAAGGATAGGGAAGAGACAACCTGTAACTCAGAAGTGTCACTGTGGACCATACTGCACATAAATGAGACATAATCACATATAATGTCGTAGGCCTCTATGGGCAATATCCCGTATATAGTATATAGCATATATAATACCATATGTCTTTGCGGGCAGTATACCCTATATAATATACCACATATATAACGCCGTAGGCCTCTGTGTGAAATATCCCCTATATAGTATATTGCATATATAATTGTCGTAGGCCTCTGTGAGCAATATTATCAACCATAACCAACTGATCAGCGGTACCATACTTGTATAGATTGCGTATATAACTCCATAGGCCTTTGTGGGCAGCATAGATACATACTCCATGGATATATATATATACACGCACACATGAGAACCATTCAAAAAATATAGACTACTCCTTAAGCCCGTCAGAGTGACGTAAGGTCGTTATACCTCTGACTATTATTATGAGAATAAACATGTCATTTTACATTTCCATATGAATCAACGGGACAAGTCATATATGAACCAATGCCCTTGACCACTAGAATGAGAGACAACTATTTATAACCTTTTGTGAATACTAACAAGGAAACCATAAAGTGACATGAAAAAGAGATGCTATATAATGCGGAAAGTACTCCCGACAAGGACATATAAGACTTACAATATTTCATACTAAGAGTAGACATGCTTCTATATTCAAGAATAGAGTTTGGATAAGGACCATTCGTTCTATGATGTTTTCTCTACAATCATGCCGATAAAAAGAAGAGTAAGACTTACATACCTTGTCGCCTTAGCTATACGGATCCCACATGTCCTCGTATGCTTTACGAATTATTATCTCAAATAACAAGAACAACTTCAAACTTCAGATTATTTCACCTTGAAGGAAACTCCAACTCCACCACAAAAAGATCAACACTACTCTAATAAGGCTCACTAGCCTTTTTGTGTATTAATCACTTTGATTCACCTTAATTTAGCTCCAACGTGACATGAGAACTTGGGAGATAATTTATGAGGGTTTTGGGTATTTAAAATGAGAGAAATGAGCTTACAACATAAAGCCACCAAATATAAACCTGTCAAAACTTTCCCAACGCCTAGAAGTACGATGGGATGTACGGGCCGTACCTATAAAAAATGGTCCATACTTTACACCATTTTTCGGGTCTGCTCTGCAACACATTCTTAAAACATTCATAACTTCTTGTACAGAGCTCCGATTAACGAATGATTTATTGCGTTAGAAGTAGACTCACTGAACTTGAGTTTAGATAGGTTATGCACCCCATAATACCACATATACTAGAAGATATATCCCTACAAAGTTGGATCAAAATCCTATCCAGAATTCTTTCTACCTCGCCTCGTGTTTTGGCGAACTTAATTTCTTCAACTTGTTTAGCTCCAAACTCTTACAAGACTTACTTAACACTTGTTTAAAACCTTTCTTAACCTTGAAGAGGGATATTAAGCTCTCCGGTCTCATGTTAGTTAATTCACGACCCAATCGACCTCAAAAATATGGGGTGTAATTTGATGAAACTTACTTTCTTCGATTCATTTAATCTCTAACTACTCTAACTCATACAAGACATGGTTGTAACTACTTAATTTTAGATTAGCCCAATCTTCCGAATGTGTGAGAACTAACTCATGACATGACTTAACATATTGAAATTGCAGAAGGTAACATCTTCCCAATAGATAGTACAAAGTGTTAGACTAATTGGTAATCTCCACTTACACCGGAGTTATTAAGTCCAAAGTTAGTATTGTTTTGTGTATATAGAGATGATGGGTAAGCCGAGACCCTGTCCCGACCACAGTACAATTTCATCTTGTTAAAGGCTTGTAGAAGTATTTTTATATTCAATATATCAGTATAGTGGCCTTGTTGGCACTTGTTTATTATTTACAGATTTACAGAATTCGGCCTTGTCGGCCTAAGATGTTATGATTTATTTACCGTTGTCCTCGTCGGCCCAAATTGCTTATATGTATGTCCAGAGTTCATGAGTTACATATGGTACCGTTCGGGGTCAAATAAGGCACTGGGTGCCGGTCATGCCTCACTAGGTTTGAGACGGGACAAGTTGCCCTAATCCTTCCATTTTTTGCATTACTAAAACAACTAATAGGATCATGCATTTGTCCATCTAAACCTCAGCAGATTCACAAATTTCAGATTTGAAAAGAGTTACTCAAGTAAGTCCAAAATGAATCCTGTGTGCTATTCACCTTATATAGTTTCTACGACACTCTATACTGACTCATATTTATATTTTATTCCTTTTCCATCAATAACAAATTTGAGAAATATCTAATGACAACCAAAGAAATGCATCTTTTGTAAGTTATTAGTTTTGATGTGGATGTCCTTGTGCACTAGTTCGAGTACTCAATTTTCCCAAGTCCTCACAACTCTTCTACCTGCAAGCAAAGAGTTGCCTGCCCCCCACTCCTAAAAAGACAAATTACCCTCCAAAAGGGAAGAAATTCAGAAAGCGCAGGAGAGACATTTCACAATAGAGCAGACAAATGTTATATTTCACTTGATAGTGCTTTTGACAGTAAGGAGGGGACATTGTAGTAACATGTTTTGTGCACGTAAGCAGGGTGTTAATATACAAATTGCAAGATGAAAGAACAAAAGCTTCAAAATAATGAAAAGAAGTACTACTTTTGGTTTCAGCAAGAAAGGCAGAGCTGCAACTAGGATAAACTACATTAGCTAAACAAGAAATTACGATTTTAGTGTACTGCATCCCCGATATATCCATAGACAAGAGATCAAACTGTACCATAAGTGCAAAGAAACTTATATTTGGATTTACACATAGAAGTTGTGAAATTCTATATCCATCTTCTTCAGAAGTAACTTGTTTGGAGTAATTGAAGAATCATCTTGGCTCCATGTTCCTCCAACTCAGTAAGGGCACTTTGTACCTTGACATATAAATAACCAAATTGCAAAGAAGACAAGACAAACAACAACATCAACTTCAACGACAAGGACAATGCGTACTTGGTGCCACCACATCCTTTGGAAGTTTTGAGAGCATGATCTACTCCTCATCAAGCCAAACTCCTTTGGCGGAGGAACGCACCTTGATTATTCAAATAAATATCTCTTGAATCGCGTTATGTAGATTTTGTTGGATATAATTGCAGTACGAGAAGTAAATAAATATTACAAGTGTTCGAAAGGATGAACAAATAACCAATATTCAGAACTAACACAAGCTTGTTGAGTCTTGAATCTTGATAACCTGAAATCAAGAAACATTATATCTGGATTGTTACAACTGTGGCTGAGTCGAGAGATGACTCTCTGTCTTTAAGACAAGATTGCCCCATATATATGCTTTTACGTTTGTGGGCAATAGTCTCCCAAGATAAAACAACAACTAATCAACACTACAAAGCAAATAGGTTGATTCTGACGAAGAAAACGAACACGAAATGACTTGCTGATTTTGAGGGAAAAGGATGGAAGAGTTTCTGTTGCTCACTTTTGGACTGATTTTCTCTTGTTCTTCGTCCTCTCTCTTGTTCCCTCAAATCTATTTCAGAAGTTTATATAGTGTTTAGGAGGAGGAGAGGTGTAATCATGGGATGCCATAAACTGTTGGCTTTATGAAACTCCAGGGACCAAACTGTTACAGTTTGGGGTCCAAAAGATAATGTCAGAAGAAGCCCGTGACCCGAGCCCGGACGGGCGGCGGTGCGCGTGTGGTGCTAGCCTCGAACTCAAGCACACCTAGGTCCTCCCTCCTTCAAACACATGGGTTACCCCTTGGGGTCCCAAACCCTTATCCATTTTTGAGGCTTATAACAAGAACAATTCTTCATTTTCCCACCGATGTGGTAGATTTGTCCCACACCATATTTTCATGCCTAAATCACCTTACTTCGTGGACCAATATCTCTTTTATTTCTTAACAAAATTTGACAATCCTTGACCCTACGGTCATCTACTCACTTAGTAGATTATGCACGTGTGAAGAGACAAAGCCTCCAACATGCGGAACCCTAGTGTTTAAGTCATTAAATATGGGTGGACACAACCTCCCACCAAAGACAAATTTCCAACAGATTTGTGGTGCTCCTCCAACTCAATATTTGCTCTAATGGCAATTACATGATCCTTCATTTTCTTCTTGTCTACTCTACTAGGCTTGGCTTAATAGCGAGGATCTTCCCCCCTTATTTTTTACGTTGTCATTGTTATATGGTGAAACAACATGCTGTGGAGGCCACTTACCAGCAGATACATGCTCCAAGAAAGTAATCAAATGTCAAATAATAGGGACAATTTTTCTTGCAAACAGAGGGAGTTCAGATTTGAGATACTATGACTAGAACCCTTTCTTGAGACCTTACTAAACTCATCCTTCAATTGCTCTAGAAAGCGAAGAAGTTAAGCATTACTAAGACCCTCATGAGTAATAGAGAAACATACATACCCCTCCTCCATAAAAAAACCCAAAAGTCTTTCTAGCCATGGTGTGAAAGTAGCATTTATGATAAAGAGGTGTCCTTTCCAAGAACAGTACAGCCAAGTCCTCAATCTCATCATCTTCATCATTATATGAATATAGAATTTCACCGCCCCTTTGATAGCGATAGTATACTGCTCTATGGATTGGATCCATCTAGACAAACATAAAAATCTAGTAATTGAATTGAATCATAGGGACTAGTGAAATCAAGATCAGCTTTTTTCTTGCAATCCAGAATAGTAGGCAAGAAATTCGAAATACCAAAAAGCATGTCGTATGCCAAGTAGTCAAAATCGTTCCTCATATCTGATTAATGATGTCGTAGGACATCAGTACAGAGGGTCTCATGGTTTGTCAAAGAACCCAAACACTAAAACTGCAATCTTGGAGGAAGTTTCTGGGTCAACCATAAATAGCATAAAAATCCAAGTTACATGTTTGTGGTTCTCAAAATCCTAGATGAGAACACAGAAATAGGCCAAGTCAACAGGATTTTCTATTATCTTTTTCTCTTTAGGAATGTAGGAGTAATGTATTTACTTTATTTCCATTATCACAACCACCACTATGATATTTTTGACATCTATTTATGTCTTTGGTTTTCAAATATATACTGTATTCATAACACACAAATTAATATGTGAAATATGCAAAACACACACTGAAATAGATCTTGTGTGTTGAATATTATGAAATCCTTAAAAAGAATAAACAAATACAAAGTGAAAATATATTATACCTTCTAATATTATTTTACAAGACTTTATTCTATGGAAAACAATATTTTCAATTTTGAAAAATAGTTTAATTGCAAAAGGTTGTGTTTTATAGTATCCCATCTGTATTATATTTTATACGAACTTGTCACACCCGAAGTAGGGGATACATGACTGGAATCCGGTGTCTCACTTGACTAAGGGTACCAACCTGTAACCATCCAATCAGACATACATAACATTTGTTTCGACAAGGCCTTCATACATAACAGGCTATAAGGAAACACAAGTGTTACACTCCGTACTTTGTATGTTATTTTCGTTGTAGGTTAGCTAATGTAATCTTGGTGAAATTGAGATTCCTTCACAAGGTTAAGAAAGATTTAAATGGGTGTTAGGTATGTTTCATAAGAGCTTGGGGCTAAAAGAATTGAGGAAATTAAGTTTGTCGAAACTCGAGGAAAGGTAGGTAGAATTCTGGAAAGTATTTTGGCCCAAAATTTTGGGAGTATTCCTTCTACTATATAAAGAGCTGTAGAGTGATCACATATCTAAATTCAAGATTATTAAGTCTACTTTCCAATGCAATAAACCATTTTTAATCGGATCTATGTGAAAGAATTTATGGACATTTTAAGAAAATGCTGCAGAAGAGACCGTCAAATAAATAAAGGACCGTAAAACTAAATTACGGACCGTAAAAATCTGAGTTTTCCACCATAAAAAAAAGCAGAAACCTAGAGGCTTGTAGACTTGTGTCTTATGTACATTATTTTTTTATATGGCCTTGTCCGTCTTCCTGTTGGTCTGTTGATATCTACTATGGCCGTTTTTCCTTGTTTATGTATAGATGGTTGGGTTGTCTTATCTTACAGGGTATTATGTTCAAATTTCCATAAGACCATTATTTTGATGCCTTGTCGGCCCGAATACTTGCATGTCCAGGTTATGTTTAAGAAGTGGTACCCTTAGAGCATTAAAGCACCAGGTGCCAGCCACCCCCCAAGTTTGGGGTGTGACAAACTTGGTATTAGAGCAGGCCTGTCCTAGGGAGTCTACAAACCATGTCTAGTAGAGTCTTGTTTATGGGTATGATGTGCTCCCACTTATAGATAGGAGGCTATGGCCATTTATGATGGTTATCTTTCCTTCTTGATCTAGAATAGTGCTATAGAGCTGAGTCATAAGAATTCTTTCCATAACCCTTATCGTGTTTATGATTACAACGATGTCTTCTTTTATTAAGGCTATGACCAGAAGGAAGGTTGATGTTGGGTTGAGAGGGAATACGAGTAGTATGCCCTCTATTGAGACAGGCCCATCAGAGGACCTGAGTGAGTCACCTTTCCAGGTATCTTTGACACCAGTAGTACTAGAGGAGCTGAGGAAAGCACTCGTACCATCAGTCCTCCCACTAGCTCCATCTGATGATGATGTAAGGATAGTAGTGCAGGTATTAACTCAGTTGGTTACCTCCCAGGCATGATGTTATCCTAGAGCATCTGATAGAGATAGACCCCTTGAAGGGTCAGTGAGCTCACAACCTAGGGAGTTTGTTGGTCAGGGACCACCAATGTTTATAGGGCTTTACCTAGCTGAAGGTGATGGGAAGGCCAAGATGGTATGTGACTACAAAGGCCTTCAAAGTAGTGATGAGATGCAGTTGTATGGTCAGCAAACGGACCTTCACAATAGATTTTGTATGATCAGAGCTCTCGGATAAGATCGAGACAGGGTTCTCAGACATTTGTATCTCAAGGTAAGAGTGGTATAGGCCGAGTGAGGCTGCCCCGACCATCTTATAGTCAGTGTAGTAGAGCGCATGCTGGATTGTGTTGTAAAGGTACAAGGGGTTATTTTGGTGTGGCAGCCAATGCCACAAGGTTACGAAGTGTCATAGATTGATCCATAAAGGTAAGGGTAATAGAGAAGATGGAGCCTAAAGCTCCGATGCTGTTTGAGGTGAGCTGTTGGATGTAGGTATGCTATTGTATCCTTTGTTGACATGTCTACGTCCTGGAAACTCAATATTGACCTATTTTATGTTATAGGATGTTGACACCTCATTTTAGGCATTGGTTTTACGATATCACTTATGGGATAAGACATTTTGATAAGAATAAGTTATCGGCATTAATGTAATAACAAAAATGGGCTTCCAGCCCAAAAGATAGTTATGACCGTGTATATACGTTAGTAGATTGAAAGTATATGGAGCCCACACCTTACATAGGGATATAGTATTTAATATGTTTCCTCCTTCTGAATGACTATGCTAGATGAATCTTGAACCTATTATATCATGTTACCCCGATGATTGTATGAAAGCCCACGTTTTATGGGAAAATGGTAAGATGAAGATAAGTTGTAAAGATGAAATGCAGAAAGCATCATTAGAAAGCTCAGCAGTCCATGAGAATCTATCCATTCATGGTGACCTTCCTTGATGAGAATAGAGCACGCTATATATGCGTGACCTAAATTGTTATACCTTACCTAGAATGGATTGAGGATGACCCCGAGATATTACTAATAAGAATAGATTACCATGATCAAATTGTGTGAAGATTGACCATTGATACGATTAAGAAGATCCTTGTTACACCCCATAGTTTTATGCCGGAATGTGTCTTCGACTAAACCTAAGTGGTATAAGGAAGTATGAGGTTTTACGTAAGAATAGTGATGGTTTAAAACAAGTTTAAGAAAATATTGGAAGGTATAAGGGTTAAAGGAATAAAAAATGATAAGTTTCATCGCAATTCAAGACTTGTAGATTTTTACAGCCAGAGTTACGGGCCGTAAATTATTTTATGAAGCGTAAAAATGGTGGCTCTCCTCCATAAAGCTAGGTAGGATGATGGTTTTGGAGGTGGTGTTTTACGGGGACTTATTACGGGGCATAAAAGTATTTTACAGTGGGAAGTGCCACCATAAACCATATTACAGAGCGTAATCCTCACCGTAAAAGTGGGGTAGTGCTAACTTGTTTTAAGATGAAGGGAGTTCATTTTTCATCAATGTTTTCAGATCAAAACTCATCCTCCTAATACCCAAACACTATCAAAGGGTTCCATGCTTGTCTAAGATAAGATTGAAAGGAAAATAACGTGAAATCCTCGCTAGAGGTTTGGAGTGCAAGCTTTACTCTTGTCAGGGTTTGTGTTGCTATTTTGATGGGACTTCTCAAGCTTGAAGGTGGTGTATTGAGGTGTATACTTGGTGGTTAAGGTAAGAATCTTCTCCCTCTTTGTTAATGTAATTTGTACAAGTTTTCGAGACTTCATTTTCCTAAAGAACCATGAAGAAAGAAGTGAGAATTGTGGAACCTTTTATGTTATTGCTTGGATTGCATCTATAAGAATCTTCTATGGTTATGGATGATGAATTTAAAGAGATGTAGGTGTTGTAATTGTAATTTGTGAGGAGGAGTTAAAGAAAAGAGGTTTCAAAGAGAAATATAGCTCAATAGATAAATAGTGCGATCACAACTCGTTAAATTTAAGCTATTGACACCAACACGGTTATCCATTGTCATAGATCGGTGTGTGTAAAGAAGCGAACATAATTTTCCTCAACATGGAAGCAACCTTAAAGTATGTAAGACCTACCTTTTCTTTCTATTGGCATGATTTAAATGAATATGAAATGAAAGCGAATGTTCCTCCAAAAGAGATTTCGTTCTTAAGTTAGAAGCGCTAATGTTTTTATTCTATAGAAACGTTGATCGACTCTTATTTGTCCCTTGTCAAGAGTAGTTTTCTGCATCTTATACTATCTATAATTATTTGACGTTATGTACTTCTTAATAGTTTCATGAAAGTTAATATATGTAGCTATATAATGATTGTTAGAGGTTAATGACCTTATGTCACCCAACCATGTTCATGATGTTCTTATGAGGTCATTCATGCATTATATATCTATGTATATATTTTATGACATAGAACCTCGCTATAGTCGGCCAAGTATGACACTTATATGTGCACACCACTGCAGTTGGGTACGTTATATAGCCTATTTCAATTAGGTTCTCAGCTCAGCAGTGGTGTCAGAGCTCTCCATTTGTTCCAGAGGTGATGATCTGAGTCGGTATGACTTTATGTATATATATTATGGGTATGGCGAGGCCCTATCCCAAACTTATGATGTTATTATACTCCTTAGAGGTTTCTAAACAATTGTCTTGTATAGAGATGTCATGTATGGTCTTGCCGGACTTCTCTATTTATATATGATCGGGCTTCTCTTCTTCTACAAGTTATTATGTCGTGGTTATCTCATAAGAGTCATTCTGAGGCCTTGTTTGCCCAAGTATATGTATATCCAGGATATGGTTCAGATGTGGAATGCTTAGGCCTTTAGGGCATCGGGTGCCGGCCATGCCCCCCAAGGTTGGGGTGTGACAAACTTGGTATCAAAACAGCTCTATCCTAGGGATGTCTACAAGACATGTCTAGTAGAGTCTTTTTTATGGTGTGTTGTGCACCACACTTATAAATATGAGTCTATGTGGTATTTAAGATGGTTACCTTCCTTTCATATTTTGCATCATGCGATAGAGCTGAGTTATAGGAGATTGAGTCTAATGTATGCATTGATGTAGGTGATACAGAGACGTCTTCGCCCAGGAGAGTTGTAGCTAGCTGGGATGTTAAGGAAGGATTAGTGGAAAGTATGAGATGTGTGCCCTTTGTTGAGACAGATCCGTCTGATATTCAAAGTGATAAAGTTATGAGATGTACGCCCTCTATTGAGACTGATCCATGTGAGGCCTAGAGTGTGTCATTTCCGTATATAAGCCTAGTTCCACCAGTACTAGAAGAGCTAAGGGAAGCTTCAACATCATTAGCCCTACCAGTCCCACCACCAGCTCCGTCTAACCAGGATATAAGGAAAATGGTATAGGTATTGACACAATTAGTTCCCTTGTAGGCTTGGCGACACCCCATCGCCCTAGATAGTGATAAAACCCTCGAGGGATCAGGCAGTTCACAGCCTAAAGAGTCTAGGAGGTGAGAGCCATTTATATTTTCAGAAGGTGATTCCGATAAACTAATAGAATGGAGGAAGAAGGCTAGAACAATTGATGATTTTAGGGGTTTGACAGGTGGTGATAGGTTATGGTAGACTAGGTTTATACAATAATTTGTGCGGGACTAGAGTTCTCAAGTAGGGCCAAGGCTGGGGTTACAGATGTCAGTATGCTTACATCGTGCTAGTATAAATAAGGTGGATTTGCCCTGGCCATTGTGTCATCGGTGTGGTTGGGTGCATGTTGGTGAATATCGTGTAGGTACAAGAGTTTTTTATGTGGTAGCAAGATCCATAAGATGCGGGCATGTTCGACACTTAGGCATAAAAACTAAGATAAGGATGGGTATGAAGCGTCGAGCTCTGATGCAATGTGAGCCTTTCTTCTGGGTACAAGTATACACATTATATTTCATCATGATATTTTATAAGATCCTGCCTTTATGAGTTGGTGACAAGATAATGCATGTTCTAATATATGTACGGAGGGATTTGAGTTGTTAAGTGGTTCGGCTCTTGGTGAGATTTGGGTTGACCCGAAATTAGGCAAGGAAGATTGGTTTTCTCAGGTTCTCGGTAAGCCGAGATGTGGGGTGTTTGGCGACTGTGTCGGGTAAATGGAGAAAGAGTCGAGTCAAGGCGCTTTGTGTGGTGGTCACGGTGGTATGAGGGTTGGGATAGCGGTCGGTAGTTTAGTGGTGGAAGAGTCGTGGCACAAAGCCAAAACAGTGAAGTTCTTGATTTCTCGGGTGGGATGGACAATGGGATGGTTGAAGGCTGATTCGGCAGGAATGGCTTGAAGGCGTGTTAAAAGGATTTTGGAATGTGCCTAGGGGGTCTTATTGGATAGGATGTTGGTGGTGGTTTGGTGTTTTGGTGTTTTGGTGGTGCTAAGGTTGCGGAAATAACCTGAGAGGGACGTTGGTGTGTTTGATGGTGTTTGCATGGAGTTACAGTTAGTTTCGGATGCGGGCCTTTCGTAAGGATACTAATAAGGTGTTGTAGGAGATAGTATAGTGGGGAAACAAGTAATTGGAACAAGGAATGTCTACGGATTGTTGGAACCAATCTAAGACACAACCCGAGTCTTAATTCGGTCGATATATAGTTCTTGGATGGTAACACGATGAGTTAATTGCTCGTGTGGTCTCCAAGGATGTTGTGTTCAATTGCACAAGGACTAGGTTGAGGTTTGCTGACCGTGAGGCTCAACACTAACCAAGCAAGGGTGACCGAATCCTTATAAAAGATGGGTGGTTCTCCTGGAGAACCAATCAATCCTCCTGGAGGATCAACTAAGAAGTTCAATCCCGGATTGAAAGACTTAGCAAAATGAGTAAACATTCAAGTTTCATATCAAACAACTCTAACCTTTACAGTGGCCTAAGGGTCCTTTTATAGTAAAACAAGGAACCTTCTAGAAAGGAAAACACAAATGACACAAAATACAAACTAGTCGACCAAGGTGGGAATGAGGAAGGGGAGGAGTTTCAGCCAGTTGGTTGGAGGAGTTCCTCGACTTCCCCAAGTTCGTCTTGAATCTTCAAATTTAGTAAGTTAATACAAGGGTTTATCCTCTTGAAGACTACACCTTCTACATGGTGCATTCATCTTGTTGCCGTGCGGATCGTCGGCCATGTCACTATTGGATGAAGTATCACTCGGCCTAGTCACCCGTCCTCATGAATGTGTCATAATGTGGGGCTAAGGGTTATTACATGCCTTTAATGTGTCCTAAGTAAACTAGTATCTAATTTAGGAAAGTAAAGACAACAAATTAAAAAGCAAGGTCTCGGCCAAGACCAACACTTAAGGCAGAATAAAAGACCATCATTTGAGACAATCAAGTATTGTCTCCCAAGCCATTCCAAACTCCATATACTTTCAAGCTTATAGCTGTGCATTTATGGTTCACCATTGGCATTATTGGAGCTTTACTTCATGTCTTGAATTGAGGAATTATGTGCGGGGTTTGATTTAGATCATTCTCCCCTTCTTTGGAAGAATTTGTCCTCTAATTCCTGGGGATAAAATGCAAGGATTCCTCACTACCAAACTACTTTATATCGATGCTTTCATTTGGACTCGGTTTCTTGCACAAACCTTATTGAAATCTGTCCAACCATTTGAATGAGCCATTCTTCAAATATGTTTCCCATCGGATCAATGAATAATATGTCCACGGTTGGTCATGTTCATCCTTCAATTTCTCGTCATAGCTTCTATGGCTTGCTATTCTTGGTCTAGCCCGGAACCATCTTCACGTACAACTTCAATTGGCTCCTCCATGATCGGGGTGTGAGTGTCAATGAAACCATGGCCTCGGATGATAGGGGAATAAAGAGAAATACCCTCATAGACACTTGTAATCTTGTACCAATCTTGATCGACCTCGAAAGGCTTAACACCAAGGTTCTCGGGTAGTGATTGGTGTTCTTGGGCTAAGCAAACTCCTTGTATGAGACTCACTGGATAGTTTAGTTCACCACACATCCCGAGTGACGCTACAAGCCATATTCCTACTTCGTAGGTCCTTGACGACTATCATTTTCTTCACTTCCCCTTTGAATACGTGTGAGCCGTCCCTCAAAAACACTTCGTGAAAGAGCATATACCAAGTTCCATCCCTTCCAAACATCATCACAACTGGCACCGTGTATAAAACAATGTTTTCTTGGGCAACCAACTTAGGAGTCCTTCTTGGATCATCATAGCTAGGTAGTTGTTTTTCCGAAGTCATCTCAAGGGTACGAGTAACATCTTTTGTTGGCTTTGTTCCGAGTGGTGAAACATTTGGAAGTGCAAATTCCATAATCTTTGGATCGGCATCCTCTTTCATATTTATTTGACCGTACAACGAGTTGGTAAAGAGGGTCCAACCTTGTATGGCCCATACACTATCCTTCATGTTCTCCACAAACTTTCTTTTTCTTCACATATCAATACTTCCGTCGGGCTCCCCTTCTTTGATCTTTCTTCCTCTTTTTGTTGTTTAGCAATGAGAGTCTCAGAATTAATTTGATGTCTCTAAGCCCGTTGAATCTTCATTTCCCTTACCTTACTAGGTGGTAAGGGTCTCAGCCGGAAATCCTTGCCATCCTTGTGGAAGGCATATGTATTATCTTTCCTATCGTGGATCGTCTTGTGGTCATACTGCTATGGCCTCCCTAACAAGATATGGCACACATCCATGGGTAGGCTGTCGCACCACAACTCATCCTCATATCCCCCAATTCGGAGGTTAACAAGGACTTGGTTGGGTTCTAACCCGTTTGCTTCGTTTACCCAACTAAGATGGTAGGGCTTGGGATGTGCATGGGTTGGCAATTGTAACTGCTTACCATTTCTAGAGAAGCCATATTCCCGCAACTTTCTCCATCAATTATCACACTTTACACTCGGTCCTTCACCTTGCACCCTGTGTAGAAGATTTGCTCTCGTTGCGACTCTTCAAGTTCTCCCGGTTGCATGCTTAACACAAGTTGGAGAACAAGACTTACTCCTTCTTATGCAAGGGTCTCATTTTCTCCTCGACTTTCTTCCCCTTCGGGTTCTTCCTCGACGAAGGCACTACCGCACTCTTGGTACTCTTCTAGGGTCATGACCCTTAGATTCGGGCATTCTCTTGCAAAATGTCCGAGGCCTTGACACTTAAAACATATTTTACCACCTCCTCAAACTTCCTTGGCCGGTTCTACCTTCTTTTCCTTGCCCTTACCCATCTCATATTGATTGTATAAATGGTTAGGGTACGAAGTACTATCCCTTCCTTTGGTACTCATGGGTTTAGCATATGGTTTTGAGGCACCCTTATTTTGTTGTTGCTCAAACTTTAGTGCCAAATGGCACAGATCTTCAAAGGTATGGTAGGTGGACACCTCAACCTTCTCTTGTATTGTTAAACTCAATCCACTTATGAATCGTGCAATTCGCTGTGTCTCCTTCTCATCAAAGTCACACAACATCGTGACCTTTTCAAACTCCCGAACGTATTCTTCGACCTTAAAGACACCTTGTCGAAGCTTGGTGAGTTTAAGGTAGAGTTCTTGTTTGTACTCTTGCGGCAAGAACTTTCTTTTCAAGTGTTTCATCAGCTTTGCCCAAGAGTCGATTTTTGATTTGCCATGCCTACTCTAACTTGCTCTTAAATTTTCATATCATATAGAAGCAAAAGACTTTAACTTCAATATGACAATTTTGAAGCATTTTCGGTCGTCAGACTGCTTAAACTCGAACAATCTCTCAATGGCTCTTAGCCATTCAAGAAATTTGAGATGAAGCCGCAAGGCTCGGTCATGGTCCCCTTCATGTCATGGTTCCTCTAGTACGTCATCGTTGGCATGCCTAGGATTATTTTGGGCCACTTCTTCTCCGGATTCTACATCACGAATCACGACACGCTCTTGAAATTCTCTCCTTAGAAGGTGCATGTGTTCGTTAATCATGTTGGACATGGCTCTCCTAAGTTCCTCATTCATGTTAGCCATAGCGTTATCGCGGGGAGGGAAATGCTTTGCTCTGATACCAATTTGATATAAGTACGGAGGGATTTTAGTTGGTAAGTGGTTCGGGTCTTGGTGAGATTCGGGTTGACCTGAAATTAGGCAAGGAAGATGGGTTTCTCGGCTTCTCGGTAAACCGAGATGTGGGGTGTTTGGAGATGGTGTCGGGTAAATGGAGAAGTAGTCGGGTCAAGCCACTTTGTGTGGTGGTCACGGGTGGTATGAGGGTTGGGATAGTGGTCAGGGTTCGGTAGTTTAGTTGTGGTAGGGTCACGACACAAAGTCGAAATAGTGAGGTTCTTGATTTCTCGGGTGGGATAGACAATGTAATGGTTGAATGCCGATTCAGGTGGAACGACTTGAAGGCGTGTTAAGGAGATTTGGGAATGTGCCTCGGGGGTCTTGCGGGACATGATGGTGGTAGTGGTTTGGTGTTTTGGTGGTGCTAAGATTGCGGAAACAACATGAGACAATGCGGGTCCGATGGGTGGGCTAGGTAGGGACATTGGTGTGTTTGCGTGGAGTTACGGTTGGTTTCGGATGGGGGCCTTTTGAGAGGATGTTAATGAGGTTTTGTGGGATATAGTAGAGTGGGGAAACAAGTAATTGGAACAAGGAATGTATACGGATTGTTGGAAATAATCCAAGACACAAACCATGTCTTGATTCGGTCGATATAAGGTTCTTGGATGGTAACACGAGGAGTTAATAGCTTATGTGGTCTCCAAGGATGTTGTGGTCAATTTCACAATGACTAGGTTGAGCTTTTCTGATCGCGAGGCTTAAAAATAACCAAGAAAGAGTGATCAAAACCTTATAAAAGATGGGTGGTTCTCCTGGAGAACCGAGAGACCATCCCGGAGGATAACCTAAGAAGTAGAATCCCGGATTGAAAGACTTAGCAAAATGAGTAAACACTCAAGTTTTATATCAAACAACTCTAACCTTTACAATGGACTAAGGGTCCCTCTTATAGTAGAGCAAGGAACCTTCTAGAAAGGAAAACACAAAAGACCCAAAGCACAAACTAGTCGACCAAGGTGGGAATGAGGGAGGGGAGGAGTTTCAGCCGGTTGGTTGGAGGAGTTCTTTGTCTTTCCCAAGTTCGTCTTGAAGTATTCAAATTTAGGAAGTCCATACATGGATTTATCCTCTTGAAGACCACATATCTTCTAGATGGTGCATTCACATTGTTGCCGTGTGGATCATCGGCCATGTCACTATTGGATGAAGTTTCCCTCGGCCTAGTCACCCGTCTTCATGAATGTGTCCTAATGTGGAGCTAAAGGTTATTACATGACTTTAATGTGTCCTAAGTAAACTAGTATCTAATTTAGGAAAGTAAATACAACAAATTAAAAAGCAAGGTCTTGGCCAAGACCAACACTTAAGGTTGAATAAAAGACCATCCTTTGAGACAATCAAGTATTGTCTCCCAAGCCGTTCCAAACTCCATACACTTTCAAGATTCTAGCTGTGCGTTTATGGTTCACCATTGGAATTATTGGAGCTTTACTTCATGTCTTGAATTGAGGAATTATGTGCGGGGTTTTGATTTACATCATGTTCTATATTAGTGATACCAGGATTATAGAATTTGAATTTCATCACATTAATGAGAATTTCAGGCATTTCAATTGAAATAAGTTATAAATACAAGGTAAGGATCAAGGTGGAACTCTTGTATACCTGAACGATAAGCAAGTCCATACTTATGCTTTGTTAAGTTAATGAGATGTAAACCCTTATCAATGTTGCAATGGATATATTGTTACGCCTAATAGTTTTACGTCCTGTCGACTAATTCTAGGATCGTCAGAACATATGAGACTCTACGGAAGGATAATAATGGTTTAGAACTTCTTTATATACGTGTCGGAAAAAATAGGAGTTAAACAAATCTAAGAGAATACGTTTTGATGAAATTCGATAACTTTCTGAAAGTACCCTATGAAGTACAGACCGTACAATAATGTATGGGACATATAAAATTAGTTTTGGGATGGTATCACGCATGTGAGTATTTCCTAATTTCTTCCCCATGAAGTACGGCCAAGGATGTACGTATCATAAATTTTATACGGCCTAATGTATGGACCGTATATGACATACAGACCGTACATGCCTAGTGTACATTGCGGTGGTAAAAAATTTCTGACTTGTTATATATTGAAATTTCTCAACTTCTAGCTTAATTTATTTCTTTTTCAAACCCTAAATAGCTTCCATACCTTATCTAAGGACTCTCAATGACCCTAAACAAAAATCAAAGGTAAACTATGTAAATTCGACGTTGAGAATCCCGTGGTTATCACCATATCTTCTTCTTCTTTGTTGTGTTGATTTTGGAGAATTCTTGGAGGTGAAGTAACTTCAACTTTGGGCAGAATCTTGTATTCAAAGGTGAGTTTCATTCCTACTTACTCATTCTTAGAATTATGTGAGTATTTGAAGTATGATTGTTGAAAGATCTTTGTACAACAAATCTTAGAACCTTGAAGTTAGAATTTTATAGTTGTTGGGCTGTTTTACATGGTGTTATGAATGGTATTGATGTCTAAAATTTGTTGTATATGTTGTGGGGTTAAGGAAGGAGAATTTGGATGGATTTGTAGTATTGGAATTCATGTAGAATTTGATGTAAAAGATCATATAAACCTTGTGAACATAAGGTGTTCGATGAAATATCCAAACGAGCTTTCTTATAAATTTTGAATTGTAGGTAATCGCTCGTAATACACCCAGACACTTATGGAATTTGTATAACCTAAGAAACAAGGTATGTAAGGCTAACATTTCATTCTTTCGGCATTATCCTAGACGACACGTTATGTAGTAACATGTCCCATAAGTAATATCTCATTCTTGACCATGAAAACTTGTTTTCTCTTGTTTGAAACCTTATATGAACTTATTTACTTCTTGTCAGGATTACTTTCCGTATATTGTGACATTCTTTGCTTTGTAATACATTCAGAAATTCTTGTTGGATTGTAACGATCGCTATAAAGGATTTCATAACTATAGGCGGGGGTTAATGACATTAGGTAACTCTGCCCTATTCTTGTTGTTGTTCTAAGGTATTGCATGCATTATATATATATATGTATTTATTTTCTATTGAGTTGCGCTATAGTCGGACGGTTATGACACTTATACATGCACACCACTACATTTGGGTACGATATTATCGAGTCCTATATGGCCGGGTACGTTACGATGAGATTTGCCCCACAGAGAAGCTTGGTACTATATTATATAGCCCTATAGAGTATCCTGATTTTACTTTTATGCATATGATCATGGTTATGTCAGTTGTATGCCCTCATCGGGTTTTCTCTGAGTTTCAAGTTGACTTTTGTAACCTTTCTCTTATATTACATTCTTTATCTATATGCTTTACATGCCTTACATATTTGATACATTATTTCAAACTAACATCCCTTGCTAGGGCACTGTGTTTCATGCCCGCAAGTGCAAATAAATAGACAAACGCACATCCATAGTAGGTTATCTGCTTTCAGCTATTAGTTGTCGCACTCCACTTCTTCAGGGCTGCTGTATAAAGTCGATAGACAATGATTTTTATGGCTATAGCTATTTTGGGTATGGTGAGGCCCTGTCCCAACTGATGACATGGTACAATACTCTTAGAAGCTTATAGACTAGTGGTCATTGTAGATATGTTTTGTTAGGCCTTTTCGGCCACTTGTCAGTTGTTTGTACTTTGTAATTGCCTTGTCAGCCTTATGATATATGTACATTATTGGGTTGGTTGTCATTTGTTCAGGTTTTCTTATTCTGACTTTTTACATAATTGTCTCCTAAGGCCTTGTCGGCCAATATGGTTATCTGTTCAGGCTATGATATACAGGTGGTACGCTTAGGCCGTTTAGGCGCAGAGTGACAACCACCCCCTAAGGTTGAGGTGTGACAAACTTGGTATCAGAATAGGTCTGTCCTAGGAAGTCTACAAGTTATGTCTAGTAGAGTCTTTTATATATGTGTAATATGCACCATACTTTTAAACTCGAGGCTACATGAAATTTAGGATGGTTTCCTACCTTCTTAATCTAGATCGTTCGATAGAGCTGAGTCATAAGTGTTCAATTCCTAATCTTTATCTTGCTTATACTTTCAGCGATACCAAACAACTATTCAGAGGTTAGATGTAGAGGCGGAAGAAGGTGCTAATCAGGTACCCCCCCGCTAATACAAGGCAGTAGGAGCATTAGGATAAGGTTGTTTCTCTGGCCTCCAGGACTCCACCCCCACCACCTCTAGAAGAGCTTATGGGAGCTGATGTACCTCAAGTTCCTCCCCAGGTTGCTCCTGAGCAGGACCTAGATATGCGGAGAATAATTGGTGGCCACTCAAGCCCAGCGCCAGACTACTGGTCCTTCTGATAGAGAAGTTAGTGCGAGGTTTGATATTTCATCAACCTGGACCCTCTGGTATTCATGGGATCAAATCCGTATATGGACCCGTAGAACTTTCTGGATTAGATGTAGCATACTTTACAGATAATGCATGCTACACATTCTGAGTCAGTGGAGTTGGCTTTCTATAGTTTGACGGATATTTTTGTGACATTGTATGAGATATGGGAGCAGTCTCGGGGACCCCGTGCCCTACCAACTGGATAAAGAGAGTTTTCTGAGGCTTTCTTATAGCATTTTCTATCGATCGATTTTTTAGAGCCAGGTAGGATAGTTTCTTATGTCTTGAGCAGGGTAATAAGAGTGTATAAAAGTATAGCAGTTTACTTCATTAGCCAGGTATGCTCTGACGATCGTAGCTGAGATGAGTGATCAAGTACATCGGTTTGTTAATGGTTTGGGGATGCATTTAGTTAATGAGTGTACTATGGATTCTCTGAATCTGAATATGGATATCGCCCGTATTCAGGCTAATGCGCAGAATTTGGAGGATCGTAAGAGGCAACATCGAGTTGATCAAAAGCGCTATAGGGGCAAACATAAGAGAGCCCGGTCTGCAGGTGATACAAGAGAGTTCAGATGTGGATTTAGGTCACAGTTGTTTAGGTGCTCATCTTATCCAACTGCCAGTGCGCCACCCCAATGTTAGGGCTAGCACCGTGATCGACCTACTTATGTTGGTCAGGGTTAGAGTTCACGGACACCAAGTCCACAGTATAGGGGAGATTCTAGTCAGATGAGGCCCCCATTACCTTATTGTGATCGATATGGTAGAGAAAATTTTGGGCAGTGCTACCAGGGTTCATACTTGTGTTATTCTTGCTAATATCCGAACCATATTATGCGTAACTATCTGATGAGAGAGGGAGGTAGTATGGCACAACCCACAGGATATATGCCCCATTTGGAAGGGTACTTAGTCATCAACGGGTAGAGGCAGAAGTAGAGGTGGAGCGTCCAACTCAGGAGGTCATCAGAACCATATCTATACATTAGTTGGTCAACAAGATCTAGAGTTGTCTCCTGATGTAGTTATATGTAATTATCCATTTTTTCTTTTTATGCATATCAGCTGATTGACCCAGGCTCCACTTTATCATACTTTACTTCTTTATTAATGGAAAGTTTGGTAAAGAACCTGAGTTATTGAGTAAGTCCTTTGAAGTGTCTATGCCAGATGGTAAATCCGTGATTGTTAGGCAGGTATATCAGGGTTGTCATGTAATGATATATGATCGTCATAATCTAGATGACCTAAATAAATTAGAGATAGGTGATTTTTATGTTATCATGGGTGTGGGTTGGTTGGCTTCTTGTTATGCTAACGTGGATTGTTGGATGAAAGTTATTCATTTTAATTTTCCAAGTGAACCTGTTATCGAGTCGAATGGTAATGCAGCGACACCTAAATGGAGGTTTATTTCCTACCTTAAGGCCTGAAAGATAATTCAAATGGGTATATTTATCATTTAGTACGAGTGCAAAATGCGGAAGCAGAATCTGCAACTCTCCAATTTGTTCCAGTCGTTAATGAATTTCTCAATATATTCTTTGATGAACTTCCTGGTATTCCTCCTGAAATGGAGATTGAATTTGCCATTGATGTGCTTCTAGATACCTAACCTATATATATTCCGTCCTACAGAATGGCCCCCATTGAGCTAAAAAAGTTGAAGGCACAATGAAGGATCTTCTAGAAAAATGCTTTATTACACCCAGTACTTCCTCGTGGGGGGCACCAATGTTGTTTGTTCGCAAGAAAGATGAGTCATTGAAGATATGTATTGATTACCATCAGTTGAATAAAGTTACTATCAAGAATAAATATCCACTCCCAAGGCTCGATGACTTATTTGATCAGTTGCAGGGTACTAAATATTTCTCAAAGATTGATCTTAGGTCTAGATACCATCAGCTAAAAGTTAAGGAGAATGATATTCCAAAGACCGCTTGCAGGACTAGATATGGTCACTTTGAGTTTCTTGTCATGTCCTTTGGTCTTACAAATACACCGCGAATTTCATGGACTTGATGAATCATGTGTTCAATCCATTCTTGGATGTCTTTGTGATTGTATTTATAGATGACATTCTGGTATATTCTCGATCAGAGGTATAACATGCAAATCATTTGCGAGAAGTATTGCAGACGCTCCAAAATCATATGTTATATGCTAAATTCTCCAATTATGAATTCTGGTGTAATTCAATGGCTTTCATTCGACATATAGTATCACACGAAGGTATCAAAGTTGATAGCTGGAAGATCGAGGCAATAAAGAATTGGCCAAGGCCCACAACTCCTATAGCAGTAAGTAGTTTCTTGAGATTTGTGGGTTATTATCGGAGATTTATGGAGAATTTATCTTCCATTACTGCTCCATTGACAAAGCTAACTCATAAAGCAACTAATTTCCAATAGACAGATGCCTGTGAAAAGAGTTCCCAAGAATTAAAAGGTCGGTTAACATCAACACCTGTCTTTTAACTCCAAGAAGGTTCGGAGGGCTATGTTGTTTATTGTGACGCCTCCAGGTTATTGCATATGCTTCGAGGCAGTTGAGGAAGCACGAGCAGAATTATCCAATTCATGATCTGGAGTTGGCAGTGGTTATATTTGCCCTGAAGATATGGCGTTATTATCTATATAGAGTTCATGTGGACTTATATACTGATCATAAGAGCCTACAATACATATTCAAGTAGAAGCAGTTGAACTTAAGATAGAGGAGATAGCTAGAATTACTGAAGGACTATGATGTTGATATTCTATACCATCCCAACAAAGCAAATATGGTAGCGGATGCACTATGTCGTAAGTCTATAGGTAGCCTGAAGAATGTAAAGGTTACCAAATTGGAAATGTCCAAGGATCTATGTCAGTTAGACCACCTAAATGTACGACTGCTTGACACTGATGACAGATGTGCTATAGTTCAGAATGCTACGGAATCGTCTATTATAGCGAAAGTAAAAGTGAGGCAGTTTGATGATCCAAAGTTTGTCAAGATGAAGGAATGGATTCTCTTTCATAAGACACATTTATTGGAGTTGTCAGATGACTGGATTCTTAGATACAAAGTACGATTTTGTGTACCTGGTGTTGGAGGACTCCGAGAGAGGATTATGTCAGAAATTCACCAGTCCAGGTATTTTATTCACCCTGGTTCTACCAAGATGTATCATGATTTCCATCAAATTTAATGGTGGAATGATATAAAGAGGAATATTGCAGAATTTGTGGCTCAATGCCTCAATTATCAGTAGGTTAAGGTTGAACATCAGAATCCTGGAGGACTGCTTCAGAATATTAGAATTCCGACATGGAAATGAGAGGTGATTAATATGGACTTCATTAATGGGTTACCTTATTCTCGTTGGATGTTCGATTCTATCTTGGTTATCATTGATCAACTTACAAAGTCAGCTCATTTTCTACTTATCAGAACTACCTATTCGGCTGAAGATTACGCTAAGTTATATATGAAGGAGATAGTTTGACTACATGGGCTCCAAGTTTGTATTATATCCGACAGAGGTACCTAGTTCAAAACTAACTTTTGGAGATCCTTTAAAAATGGTTTGGGTACTCAGGTTAATCTCAGCACAAATTTCCATTCGCAAAAAGACGGACAAGCCAAGCACACTATTCAGATGCTCGAGGATATGTTACGAGCTTGTGTCTTATATTTCAAGGGTAGTTAGGAAGATCATTTTCTGCTTATCAAATTTTCCTATAACAACAACTATCATTCAAGTATTAAGATGGCTCTATATGAAGCTCTGTATAGGTGGAAGTGTAGGTCTCATATCCGTTGGTTCAAAGTGGGAGAAGCAAAGTTATTAGGGTTTGATTTAGTACATAAATGGTACAAAAGGTAAATTTGATTTAGGAGAGATTTTAACTGATTAGAGTTGGCATAAATCCTATTCTGATAATCGACGCAGAGATCTAGAGTTTGCTGCTAGTTATTGCGTGATGAGGTTTGACAAGAAGGGCAAGTTTAGTCCTAGGAACGTTGGACCGTATACGATTGTTCAGAAGATTGTCCAGGTAACTTGTAGGCTTGAGTTAACCTCGGAGTTGGACGCAGTCCATCCAGTATTCCACGTGTCCATGCTTCAGAAATGTTTAAGCGATCCCTCTCATATTACCCGTATATGAGATGCTCAGATTACAGAGGATCTATCATATGAAGAGACTCTAGTTGCTATTCTAGACCATCAGATCCATAAGTTACGAACAAAAGAAGGAACCTCTGTTAAAGTATTATGGAGGTTTAATAATGTGAAGAAATGATGTGGGAGGCAGAGGAGGTAGATATGCTCATCTGTTTCAGGACACAAGTTATATCAATACTCATGTGATGCGATTTCCCTATTTCTATCTTATATGTTAAACTTATCTTGTATATCTTGTATAGGTGATGTTGTTGGCACAAACATAGTAGATGTATCCCAGACTTTGGCACTTGGTAGTTGAGGTGAGTTATGGCTAATCCTTATGATTTCTGGATAGGTAGATGGTCATATGAGGCCGATGTTGTTTTGTTCTATTGTTATATGGCCTTATGTGGCATTAGATATGTGTTTAAGGCTGCTTGGTAGGTGTTGGCTAGTCTTGTTTATAGATGAAACTTTGCAGAAATTTCTGGGAAATCCCTAAAAGTTAAGATCCTAAAGGTACGTTACCCCAACATTTGAGGATGATTGTTCTTAAGGGGGAAGGATGTAACACCTCATAGTTTTATGTCAAATCGTGTCGTTGACTAACTCTAGGATCCCAAGAAGACATGAGAATCTACGTATGGATAATGATAGTTTATAACTTGTTTATAGATGTGTCGGGAAGTATAGGAGTTACACGAACCTAAGAGAATACATTTCGACGAAATTCAACAACTTTCCGAAAGTACACTATGAATTATAGACCTTACAGTAATGTAGTGACAGTATAAAATTAGATTTATGACCATATCAAGCATGGGAGGATTGACAAATTTATGCCCCATGAAGTATGGACAAGGATGTATGGACCGTAAATTTTATAGAGCCTAATGTACAGACCGTATATGATGTATGGACCGTACATGCCTAGCGTACATCATGGTGGAAAATTTCTGAGTTGTTATATATTGAACTTTCTTGGCTTCCAGCTTCATTTCTTTCTTTTTGAAACCCTAAATAGCTCCCATACCTTATCTAAAGACACTCCCATGACCCTAAACAAAAATCAAAGGTAAACTACGTAAGCCGATGTGGAGAATCCCATGGTTATCACGATATCGTCTTCTTCTTTGTTGTGTTGATTTCGGAGAATTCTTGCTGGTGAAGAAACTTTTATTTTTGGCAAACTCTTGTATTCAGAGGTGAGTTTCATCCCTCCCTACTCATTCTAACAATTATGTGAGTATTTGAAGTATGATTGTTGAAGGATCTTCGTAGAACAAGTCTTATAACCTTGAAGTTAAAATTTTATGGTTGTCAGGCTATTTTACACAGAGTTATGGATGGTATTTATGGATAAAGCTTGTTGTATATGTTGTGGGGTTAAGGAAGGATAATTTTGATGGATTTATAGTGTTGGAATTCATGTAGAATTTGATGTAGAAGATCATATAAACCTTATGAACATAAGGTGTTCGATGAAATGTCCAAACGAGCTTCCTTATAAATTTCTAATCCGTTGTTGATATCAATCATTTATCTAATGTAGATAATCGCTCGTAAGACATCCGGGGACTTTTGGAATTCATATAATCTAAGCAACGAGGTATGTTAGGCTTACATTTCATTCTTTTGGCATGATCCTAGAGGACACATTATTAGTAACATGTCCCATAAGTAAAATCCTATTCTTGATAATGAAAGCTTGTTTCCTCTTGATGTGAAACCTTATATGAACTTATCTACTTCTTATCGGGATTACTTTTCGTATATTGTGACATTCTTTGCTTTTTAATACATTCAGAAATTCTTGTTGGATTGTAACGATTATTGTACAGGAGGCGGGGGTTAACGTCATTAGGTCACTCTGCCATATTCATGTTGTTGTTCTGAGGTCTTACATGAATCATATATATATATATATATATTTTCTACCGTTCCGCGCTATAGTCGGTTGGGTACGACACTTATAAGTGCACATCATTGCAGTTGGGTACGATATTACCGAGTCCTATATAGCCGATTATGTTATGATGAGATTTGCCCCACAGAGAGGCTTGATACTATATTATATGTCCCCATAGAGCGTCCCGATTTTACTTTTATGCATATGATCATGGTTATGTCAATTGTATGCCCTCAACGACTTTTCTCTAAGTTACAGGTTGACTTCTATACCCCTTCTCTTGTATTACATTCTCTATCTATATGCTTTATATGCCTTACATATTCAGTACATTCTTTCATACTGATATCTCTTGCCGGGGCATTATGTTTCATGCCCGCAGGTGCAGATAGATAGACAAATGCAACTCCATAGTATGTTATCTGCTTTCAGTTGTTGGTACTTGCACTCCACTTCTCTGGAGCTATTGTATATTGTACAGTGTTGATAGGCACTGATGTTTATGTCTATAGTTATTTTGAGTATGGCGGGGCCCTATCCCGACCTGATGACATGGTACAGTACTCTTAGAGGCTTGTAGACTAGTGGTCATTATATATATGTTTTGTTAGGCCTTGTCAGCCCCTTTTCAGTTGTTGGTACTCTATTATGGCCTTGTTGGCCTTAAGATATATGTGCATTATTGGGTTGGTTGGCATTTGTTCAGGTTGCCTTATTCTAACTTTTGACATAATTGTCTTCAGAGGCCTTGTCGGCTCAAATGATTATCTGTTCAGGCTATGATATACAATTGGTACACTCGGGCCTTTCAGGTGTAGGGTGTCGGCCACACCCTCCAAGGTTGGAGTGTGACATATATGACCCAACTTTTTCATTTTGATGGTTAAATTAGTTAGTAAGGTGTTAACCGAGGGTGCGGGAATGTTTAAAGTGGATGGTTTCTAGCCCTTATAGATAGATTGCGATATATTTTAACATGTTGAAGGTAGATGATAAGATCAGGATGGGAAGGGTATCATTAACGAAGATTCATAACTACAGGGGTAGCAGGTATGTGACGCAATGTCAGGCGGTTGATGACTAAGGTCAACTAAAGCAAAGAAAGTTAGAAACAAGAAAGTGTTTTGTCGAGATACTCTGAATAAGATAATTAGCAAAGGATCATGAAGGGTCGATATGAAATTCAAATGAGGCGATAAGTATAAGATGGGGAGGTCATTAAGAAATGTAAGTTGATATACGAGAGTGCGATAAGATTTGTAAGGAAGAAAAGACAGAGAAGGAGTGGACCTTGAAGTTATGAAGTAGTACAGGTCCCATTTATTCAAATGTGAAGTAATAACTATGAATGAGAAATTATTAGAAGGCCAACTTAATCACATAACCGAGGGATGCTGACATAAGAAGATGACCTGAAATGGACTTGAGTCAAGACACTGGTTAGAAAGCTGAAAAATTCCCACCCTAACTAACATTACATTGAATAAATGAGTGAACAAGTAGAAGAAAGATGATGATTGATGAAAGAAATTCATGGAAAACTCCTTGACGAGGTGCGTAAACCAAAGCTAAGTTCACCAAAAGAAGGTGCGATAACGAGAAGGTACACCTACCTATGAATATAAGCCTCTTAAAATCATCTCAGACAAGACGTGATCATTCCAAAAGTCAACCGTGAGGTGTTGGCATACGATCAAGGAAATATGGAAATACAAATGGAGTTTAACCATAAGAGGTTAAGTCATTTACCTAAGGGAGGAAGATAAAATGGTAGAGTACCAAGTTAGGAATGTGCCTTTGCTCAATAATGGGAATGATAGGGGGACTGTGGAAAACGGAAGTAGGAGCAGTTTCAAATAGCTTGAGGAGGCAATTGATATGCATATGAGATGACAATGATCTACAACTTGATGGAAAAGTAGTTGGACACTTCGTACAGAAGTATGTTAATCCAAAGGAGGACTTAAAGTGGAAGTTCAACTTTAAAAGAAAATTGGTTGAGATTGAGATGTAAAGATCGGATGGTTGAATATTAGGTAAGGAATTGGGAAAAATGACGTAATTACGATTGTGGTTGGAGTTAACGATAGGCCTTGGAATGGTATCCTATATAAATGGCCACTCTAAATATTTCTTATCACTATGAAGTTGGAACCTCAAAGGGTAACCGAGATGGTGGTGATGATGAATGGGTAAACACAACATTTCAAGAAAAGTCTAACGAAGAGGAACCATCAAAATAGGACACAAAAAGTCTGATACTGAGGATAAGTTGTTGGATTAATAACTAGAGGATGATGGAAGGTATCAGGGAGGAAGAGTCCACGAGTGAGTTCCTGAATTCACATCTAAACTAAAAGAGGACTAGAATTGAGCTGCAAGTAGAACAATAAGATAAGCTATAAGAGGCCGTTAGTAACCGACGGTAAGAAGAAGGATGAAGAAAGGTATTCTCCCACATGAGATGATTTGTGTGAACTAAGGTAAGAAAGACAAAGCTAATATCGTAGAAAATATGTTTACTCATAAAGTCACATGTAATCGATAATGAGCAAGCCAGAGAGTAAAAGAGAATTGCTAGAACTCTTTACCAGTTAGCAAATTAGGAGATCCCAACAGATAGACTTAGAAGACAAGGGTATAGTAAACTAGGATATAGTAGGGTAGACTTAGAAGACAAGGGTATAGTAAACTAGGATATAGTAGGGTCACCTTGCATAATGAAGGAGAAAGGAATGTCGATATGAAGATTCCATAATAAAAGAGACTATAAGGGTGTGTAGCAAGAGAAGAACTATAATTTTGAGCTCGGCGAAGGAGGAATAAGAAGATAGCAGGGCCGATAGCGTGTTGCAAGCGTAGCAAGAATTGTGAACTAAAAGTATAACATGGATCTATTATCCACTCTATTTCGTTCATTCCAGAACGTTGAGTCACATTAAAAGGAAGGTATGACGAGGAACATTGTATGGCGCATCACATAACATTGTAACTGCAACTGGTCAAGGTAAAATATCTGTAACTCAATAGATTAATATGTAATATAGTAGCATGATATGAAGGTGAGAAATGACTAATACAAAATTCATTGCGAGCGTGACAAGTCTACATGGACGACTATAAATAGCTCAATAAGCATTAAATTTCTTTTATTGGACAAGCTATCAAAGAGTATATAGTGTAAAAGGCATGTGAAGTAGTTCATAAATTTTTTATACAAGCACTGTCAAGCAACCTGGGATATATAAATTACCCTCCCCCCCAGCATAACTTCAAAAAAATGGATGACAAAGAATGTATGTTGCAAGCAGAAGTTCTAGATTTCACGAAGAGATGAATTAATTGTCGCCTACTGAGTTACTGCACAATAGTGACTACCGTGGTATTGATAAACATGGAAGGATCATTAAATAGCTCCTTATAAAGTGTGGAGCAGAATAAAATAAAGATTCATTATCAGATAGTTTGAAAGATAAGATTATTTGACTTTGTTTAAATATTTCAAGTTATGGACAAAGTTAGCAAAAGAAGACAAGACATAAGAAAATCTCAAATTAATAACAAGGATTTCTTGAAATATCTGGCACATGAAGGGAATAATAAAATAAAGAGACAGGTAATTAAGCTACCCAGGAAATAGACTAAATGGAAGTTGTCCTCAGAAATAGGATTTGTTTACCCGGTTACAATATTTTAAGATTAAAGTAATGCAATAAATGACATACAGATAATGGAAGGTCGATCGTATGAGGAGGTTCTCTACAGAAGAATTCTATGGTACATTGAGAATATGATAAAGAAGAAGGAGAACGTTGTCTAAATAACCTTTTCTAATCCAGTCTAAAGACAACGTTCAAGAGGAATGTGACCTAATTTTAAAGAATTAGGTGAGTCTGTGCGTAAATAACTAAAAACTAAATGGTTTTATAAGGCAAGATCAGGATTGGTTAATTGTATTTATACAGGAAACCCCTGCTGAAATTACCCCAAGGACTTCAAGGACCAATGGTTACCCCTATACATCCATGTTGACACTCGTGCGATACGATTTCCTTAATCCTACTATGTCATAGTAGGCTTACCGTATGTGGAAGGTATGGATGACAACTAAGGAAGAAAAATTATAGATACAACTAGATTTTTAGCTCGGATAGTTGAGGTGAGTTATACCGTACCCTATTGATTTATTGATAAATATATGGCCGTGTGAGGCCAATATGATACTGCATATGTTAATGTATAGACTTGTGAGATGTCATCGTGTTTTCTAGTTACGTGGCAGGTTTTGGATAGTCCTATTTACAGAACAAAACTCTTCTGAAATTTCTAAAAAATCTCGAGAGTTATGATCTTTGAATAAGACACCCCAACATTTGAGGACGAATGTTCCTAAGGGGGAAAGGATGTTACACCCCGTAGTGTTACACTGAAATGTGCCATCGATTAAACCTAAGTGTTGTAAGGAAGTTGAGGTTTTATGTAAGGATAGTGAAACAAGTTTAAGAAAGTGTCATAAGGTATAAGGGTTAAACGATTAAAAGAAAATAAGTTTTGTCGCAATTCAAGACTTGTGGATTTTTACGGCCAAAGTTACAGGCCGTAAACCATTTTACAGAGCGTAAAAATGGTGGCGCTCCACCGTAAAGCTAGGCAAAATAATGGTTTTGGAAGTGGTATTTTACGGTGACTTGTTACGGGGCGTAAAAATATTTTAGAGCGGGAAGTGCCACCGTAAAAGTGAGGCGGTGCTAACTCATTTTAAGACAATGAGAGTTCATTATTCATCATTCTTCAGATCAAAACTCATCCTCCTAATCCCCAAACACTCCCAAAAGGTCCCATGCTTGTCCAAGCTAAGATCGGAAGGAAAATAATGTGAAATCCTCGCTAGAAGTTCGGAGTGCAAGATTTACTCTTGTCAAGGTTGTTGTTGTTGTTTTAAAGGGATTTCTCAAGCATAAATGTGGTGTATTGAGGTGTATACTTGGTGTTAAGGTAAGAATCTTCTCCCACTTTACAAATGCAAGTTGTACATATGTTTGAGACTTTGGTTTGATAAAGAACCATGAAGAAAGAAGTGGGAATTGTGGAACCTTATTATGTTATTGCTTGGATTGCATTTATAAGAATCTTCTATGGTTATGGATGATGAATTAAAAGAGATATAGGTGTTGTAATTGTAATTTTTGAGGACGAGATAAGGAAAAGAGGTTTCATGGAGAAATATAGTTCAATAGATAAATAGTGCGATCACAACTCATTAAATTTAAGCTATTGACACCAGCGCATTTATCCATTGTTGTACATCAGCATATGGAAAGGAGCGAGCTTAATTCTCCGCATCAGGGAAGCAACCTTAAGATATGTAAGTCTTACCCTTTCTTTCTATCGGCGTGATTTAAATGAATATTAGACAAACGTGAATGTTCCTCCAAAAGAGACTATGTTCTTAAGTTAGAACTGCAATGTTTTTATTTTATTGAAACGTTGCTCGACTCTTGTTTGTCCCTTGTCGGGATACTTTTTCGCATCTTATACTATCTCTGACTATGTGATGTTTTGTACTTCATATTGGTTTTACGACAGCTGATATACGATACATAGTAATAGTCGGAGGTTAACGACCTTATGTCACTCTGACCATATTCATGATGTTCTTATGAGGTCATTCATGCATTATATATCTATGTATCTATTTTATGACATGGAACCGCGCTATAGTCGTCCAAGTATGATACTTATATGTGCATACCACTGCAGTTGGGTACCTTATATAGCCCTAGAGATCAGCTTGATGATGATATTGCCCCATAGTGTGGCTCATATATATATATATATATATATATATGCATATGTATACATTTTAAAATGAAATCATGCATATCATATGCCATCGGTGGCATTCAGAGTTACAGGTTGTCTATCCCTTATCTTTATTTACATTACTGCATCTACTTATGCTTTTCTTGCCTTACATATTCAGTATGTTGTTCATACTGATGTCCTTTTGTCTTAGGCGTTGTGTTTCATACCCGCAGGTTCATATAGACGAGGTGACACCCATTTCCAGTAGGCTCTCAACTCAGTTGTGGTGTCAGAGCTCTTCACTTGTTTCGGAGGTGCTAATATAGGTCGGTATGACTTTATGTATATATTATGGGTATGGCGGGGCCCTATCCTGACCTTATAATGTTCATGTACTCCTTAGATACTTGTAGACAGTTTTCTATATAGCGATGTCATATATTGCCTTGCCGTCCTTCTCTATGTATATATGATTGGAATTTTCTGCTTCTACAAGTTATTATTTCTTGTTTGTCTCATAAGAGTCATTTTGAGGCCTTGTTGGCCCAAGTATATGTATATCTAGGATACGGTTCAGATGTGGTACACTCAAACCGTTAGGGCACCAACTGTCGGCCACCCCCCCACCCCATAGTTGGGGTGTAACAATCATGTAAAGTGACACACTCAAAATAGTGACACCAAGTCAGTTATGAGGATTGAAATGTCCACGGAAATAGAAGGTGACATAAGTCTCTTGTCCATTTCATAAAAGAGCTAGCTTATTATTTAGAGTTACATGTATTGGTGATAATAAGCTAAAACATGCTATACGAATTAGGATGGTAAGACCTTCGAACTCACTATGTGACATGTCAAAATTCTAGATACCTTTGGATAAGAATAACTTGTGGGAGAAAAGTGATGACGAGAACTTTGGTACAATCGAAGAATGGTAGTAAGACATATGAAAGCAGTTAATATGTGCGAATGGAATAGTATGATGAGTTATCGGGGTGGAAATGTATTACACTTAATGATGGGTAGACATAAGGATTACGATAAAGAAGGATAAGAGTGAATGAGAATGTAGTTATGCAAGTTTCACAAAGGATGATTACTCTGGGGAAGTGTAAGGACTAATGGTAGAAAAGGGATAGTAAGAACTCTTTAGCTAAAGATGCCAGACCTCTGATGTTTAGGAAGCTAATATGGGAAATGCATAAAGACAAGAGACCCCCGAAAGGTAACTCAAAATGGAAATGTAAAGGTAAGACGATTGAACAATTGGTTAATGGGAGACCCATTGATGATTAAATCAAGGAAACTCAAATGAGTCATCAGATCGTGTAAAGTTACAAATTGGATCTAAATGTGTGAAACGTTGGTTCTACAACACATACAACCATGACGAGCAAGTAAAGATGGTTACGAGCGTGATGAATTGACTAACGATTCTATGAGGAAAATAAAGTAAATGGTTTACAATTTGATGAGGACAAAAAGATCTTTGCCCTAAATTACCGTTGGTGGGAAGCCTTAGCCATGAGGCAAGTAAATAAGTACTATTCTAAGAACAACAATAAGATCCAGATACAGTGAAACAACACCTTATAACGTCACGTTCTAAAGAATTTTATATACATACCCACCAAGAGGAATTAGTCGATGACTTATTATCTAAAGGTTTTTAACATGAAAGACGGGAATCGAAGTAATGTTCGAATATATATATATATATATATATATATATATATATATATATATATATATATATATATATATACACACACCGAATGTTTTGGAATGAATAAGTATACGAAAAACCAGTATGTGCATGGTGCAAGTATCAAAAAAAAGAGAAGAAGGAAATTATTTATAATCATAGTAATAGGAATGTAAAAAAGAGTGTTTTCGAAACCACGAATTAAAGTTAACCTCATTACACCCTTTTGGATAAATAGAGCTATGTTGATAATAGAGGTTATGGCTTAAGTGTTTCAAAGGATCTCAATATAGATAATCCTATACCATTTGGGTAAGCTTAATATTGTAGCCAGTACAACCAGCCGTGCATTCACAAGTGGCCTGACTGATTTGGAGGCTAAGGAAAAGAGTTAACCTGAGGGAATGCATCAGTTTGCTAAGTGGGAGCTCAATTGATGGAATATGATAATGACAACCTTATGATTCAGAATACCATAGAGTCATCCTTCGTATTGAAATATCAAGATATGTCATGACGATAAGTGGATGTATTGATGGGATGGCATGAAAAGGAACCTTACAGAGGTTGTATCCAAAATACAAATTGATCGAAGGTAAAGAATAAGAACCAGAAGTTGGGTGGGTTGACTCAAAACATTGGGAACCCGATGTAAAAATGGCGAATAATTAATGTTGATTTCGTTAATCGTTTACCTCGCTCTCATGGTATGTTTGGTTTGATCTGAGTGATTATTGATAGGTTGACTAGCCAACTCTCTTCTTGCTGATCATAACTACCTATACGGTCGAGGACTATGCGAGGTTGTACTTTTGACAAAGGTACTTAGTTCACAGTTAATTTCTAAAGATTATTTCAAATGGTTGGGCACTAAACATCATAGTAACTCAATATGGGGATCTGTATGAGTGAAGATGTTTGAACTTATATCATAGGGTTTGAGGTAAGAAAACCATAGTTAGTGGGATAAGACTTAATGCACCAAGTCATAAAGAAGATGAAGTTACTCAGAAGCAAATTTTGAGTGCTCAGAGCCGTCAGAAAGTTGTATTCAAATGTGTCCCACGATGATTGGATAATTCTTTAAGAGAACATCGATATAGGGTATGACGAGGTTTGGGAAGAAAAGAAGACCATAGTCTGTGGTATATTAAGTTGTATCGCATAATTAGATAGACAGGTCAAGTGGATTACATGATGGACATGCCTCTAAAATTTGAATTCGTCTATCCAGTTTTTCATGTTTTAATGTTAAGAAAGTATGTTAGGAAAATCCTTCTCGGATCATACCCATTGACGAGGTAAAAGTTATTAAGAATTTATCATGTAAAGAACTTTCCACCGCTATTCGAAGATCAACAAGTATGCCAACTAGGAACAAAAGATTATAAGCCTCCATAAAACATTTTATGGCAGAATAGAAATGCATAAAAAATGATATAAAAGGTAGAAGAATAAATGAAGTATAAGGTATCGTCAATTATTTTAAGCTGAAATATCTACATGAGTATGATTCGAATATGATTCTCCTTGTCATGATATGAGACTTGATATTGACCCCCATGTTATGATTCGCTGATACTCCAAGTAAAGAAAGCATGACCAAGAGCTAATTTAGTGATTCATGAAGTAAGTTCATATTCCGGGATATTATACTCAATGATTGATGATCATGTGAAGTCTGATGTTATGTATGTTATGTTATCTGACCTTACGGGGCAGGTTTTGATATTTTCTGATGTTCACAGGGATGCGGATGACCCCATTCATAGGGGAAACTATGTCAAAGGTTTCATAAAGTCCTAAGGATTGTTGTATACTTGTGTACTCCCCCACATTCGAGGATGAATATTCCTGATGGGGGAAGGATGTTACACCCTGCACTTTGTATTGGAGAAGTTTTCACAAAAAATGGTGGAGAAAAACAGAGCGTAAAACCTAATGTAAAAGTGAGGCGCTAGCTGACTTTTAAGTGTTATTTAACTGGTGTTTCACGTTATAACCTCATTTCCGACCTTAATAGCCCTAGATAACTTATAAACTCTCTCTTAAAGTTATCCAACAGTCCAAGAACAAATCCAAAGGCGAGATACGTAAATTTAACGCCGAAAAGCTTGTGGTACTTATAGAACTCAAGTCTTTGTATTGTTATCTATTTGGGAGTTACTTCACAGTGAAGCAAGCATGAAGTTGGGTGTCATAGCTATGGTTTTTAAGTAATATCTTCCTCCTTAACTTGTATTCAAGCATATCTAAGTCTTGGCTATGCTACACAAGCTAGAACTTACGAATAAATGACCGCAAAATAGTTTAGGAGTTGTGAGATTTTATGAACTAATTTGGGAGGTGTTCTGATGTTATAATGGCTGGAAAATCATGGAAATCATGTAATTTATGAGGGATGTTGTGGACGTGAGTCTTGAGGATGAGAAGAGTAAAGGAGAGTATTGAATTTTGAGCTAAGAATCGAGCTTGTAGCATGTCATATTGAGTTATAGTTATCCTTTGGCTTAATGTTAGTATTGTTGTCGTTTGTTATAGATGGAAGTACTGTATGACTCATGTACGCTACAGATTGTGTTGATTAAATGATGAAAGGTGGTACATAAGGCATACCCATTCTTTCTTTTGGCTTGATCCAAGTAGAAATGATTGATAACGAAATATCCCTCAAAACGATTCTACTCTTGAATGTTAGAGATATTCTTGTACTTCATTCATTGATGATGTTTCTTGTAATCTTGTGTGTCCCTTGTCGGGAATACTTTCCACGCCTTATATTATCTCTCATTATGTGATATTCTTTGCTCCTTGTTAGTTTCATGACAACTGATATATGTAGCTACATAACGACAATCAGAGGGTGACAACCTTATGTCACTCTAACCATGTTCATGAGGTTATTCTGAGATATTTCATGCATTACATATATGTACCTATTTTATGACACTGAGTCATGCTATAGTCGATTGGGTACAACACTTATATGTGCACACTGCTGCAGTTGGGTATGTTATGATGATGTTAGCCCCAGAGAGCGGCATGATAATAGCAGTATTTCCCCATTGTGTGGCTTATATATATGTATATATTTTTAAACAAAAATATGCATATCATACGCCCTCAGTGGAATTCAGAGTTATAGGTTGTCTCTAGTACCTCCATTTACATTACTGCTTCTATTTATATTTTACTACCTTACATATTCAGTATACTCTTTCCTACTGACGCCCCTTTGCTGGGGGCTCTGTGTTTCACGCCTACATGTGCAGCGCGACAGGCTAACGCACCTTCTAAGTAGGTTGTCCGATCCAGCGGTTAGGTGTTGTGCTCCATTCTTTGGAGTTGCTGTAGAGAGTGGGTATGCTATGCTACTTTTTTATATATACATTTTGGGTATGGCATGGCCCTGTCCCAACCTTCTGTTATGTTATGCTACTCCTAGAGGCTTGTAGACTGGGGTCTTATGTATTGTTTTTTTGTATGACCTTGTCGGTCTTCCTGTTGGTCTATTGATATCTATTGTGGCCTTGTCGGCCTTGCTTATGTATAGATGGTGAGGCTGTCTTATCTTACAGGGTATTATGTTAGGATTTCAATATGAACATTATTCTGAGGCCTTATTGGCCCAAATACTTACATGACCAGGATATGTTTTAGGAGTGGTAACCTCAGGCCGTTAAGGCACCAGGTGTCGGCCACACACCCCAAGGTTAGGGTGTTATAACAACAAACCTCTATAAGACCGGCAAGGCCACATATAACAACTGGGAGACAGGATGGACATAACATGTTGAATATGTGAACAACCTAAAACACACACATATATATATATATATATATATATATATATATACAAGGCTCAAGACCATAGTACAAGCACTCCTATCAACAACAAGGCCGCCAAGGTTATACAAAACATACTAGACATATGACACAAGTGTACAACCTCTAGGAACATAACATCTGCCATATAGCCGTGATAGGGCACCGACCTACCCATAGGTCTGTATATAAGATATAACAAAACCTCTAACTCAGTAGCTCCGGAAGAGGTGAAGCTTACCAACCAAACGTTGAACTCAACAAACACCTACTGTGGAGGTCTATCTGAATCTCCACCTGAACCTGTAGCATGAAATATAACTACCACCACAAGAGGGACACTAGTACGGAAGAATGTACTTGTATGTAAGGCATGAATAACATATGAAAGAGATAAGAAGTAAACAGGGCATGAACCACCTAATAACCTTGATGCCACATAGGGCAAACAATGTAATCTCTGCAAACCATAATAGGTCTCATATACAGATATGTATATATCCATCGCTGTCACGACCCTTTTTTGGGAATCATAGTGGCACCTACACATTCCCACCGGTAGGCAAACCACTTTCCATATAAACAAAATAATATAAAAGAGATGCAGAAATATAATAGAATCATCAATACACCCCCAAAATATAGTCTATGATACAAGAGCACTAGTGGAATATAACTCTGAATGAATGCAACAAAGTCCAAAACTAAATAACATAATCAAAATGTCTAACTACATATTTTGAACACAAATGTAAAGATATAGTAAGAGAATAAGAATCCAAGGCATGCCAAAATAAGCATCCTCACCCTAGAACACGGAAATCCACTTGCTTGGACTCACACTTGAGCTCGCAAACTAGTAGAGGGACGTGTATCTGCATTAGAAAAGATGTAGCAAGTGTAGCATGAATACACAATGTACCCCTGTAGATATTATAGGCCAACAATGACAGAAGATACGTAACAGAGATAAATATCAAGTTGACACCAGATAAGCCTATACGAGGCAGTACGATAGCACATATTAGTGACGTTGTACACATATCAATACACTGACTCAACAAGTCACAATGTTCACATAAGATTCCTTTAACAATCAAGTACAATCAATCCATTCACATATACAGGGACCTTACTATCATAGTACCCACCGACTAGTACTCTTTTGTCTAAGTCATATTCAAGCTTAACCCCATTTACCCAACCTTAACACATCAATAAATAAGTCACCACTTAGATCACAACGACCCTTTTTGAACACTTTCTAGCAATATTACACTTAAGCTAACCATGATGACATTAACTACTCTATTATTCTTAGTCTTGGATTTAGCTAAGTCTCTATACAGTTATAGTCTGACACACATAGATCATGCAATGTTTACCTTCCCAATGGCAACACTTATCACAGGTTTCTTATTAGACTCGATACCCAATCACATGGTCAATTAACAGACAACACACAATGCACATATTTTCCCTGGATCTAGACAATAATCTGGACATATTGACACTCCCGACCACAGTAGCAGTAAACATCAATGACATAGACTTACAAATTATAACCACATAACTCATGCATAAGAAATTGAGTCGCACATGGCAACTAATTCAATATTTATCCAAGTGTTGAAAGATCCAAATATCCAAGTATTCACAGAGAAAAGCCTAATCATTACAATCAACCGATCCATATTACCAAACAACATATAATCTATGTTAGATATACGTATGATATGAATGCAAATGCAAATGCCAGGTACCTTTATCAATTCGGTATACAGTACATCTATGTTTTATTATGATCCATACACTCGTAGGGGAGAGTAGTACTAGGATGGGTGACCCATTGGGAAGTCATCGTGTTGTATCTCTTTCTCCAGAACCTACATTGTGAGATTTCACTGGGTATGTTGTTGTTGTTGTTACACTCGTGGGGGACCCGCGAAGTCTATATACCCTTCTGGAATGTCCCATCGAAGCCCAACTCTTGGTTGTAATAATATATGTTGCAGGCATGCAACCCCAATCTCTGTGTATCATCATACCCATTGCGGCGTGCAACCTAAGCCATCCGTATCATCATCATCTCAATATTTCCACAATCTCATAATGTTCTTAGTTTTTCTCTTCCCTTGGACCCGCAGCCTTTTCATACCACTCTCATATCAATATCATAGAACCATGAGTGTATGAATGCAAATGACAATACAAGGTAAGAAATCAGAATGTATGAGATGCAACCAAGTATAAGAGATGAATAACACATGCTTTAAGAATTCAACAAGTAACCCAAGTACAATCCGAATATTATATCAAATAGTCCAACTACAATAATCTAAGTACTACCAGGATATATACCAAACAGTCCAACCACAACAATCCAAGTACAATTGGGATATCATATAAAAAAATCTAACCATAATAATTCAGGTACTATCAGGATATCATATCAAATCAGGTGTGATAAATAAATACGACAACATCAAATATGGAGATGAGCCCACATGATGGCCAAAATCCCAAATAACAACAGTCGGAATCAATTTAAGGCTGATTTCCCAAATCACCCATCAACACAGTTAAACCAATTCAACTTTTCATCACAATCATTTCAGTGGGACCTCCAAACACACCCAATACCCCTCAACATTTGTAACTACTACGTACTTCTATTGGAGTCTTGAAAACTAAATCGTAGCCTACCTCAAAGCCGAGCAGGAACCATGAACTCCCAATCCACAAGTCCTCCCGAGCGAATATCAGACAGTCATGTTCAAACAAGCGCATAAAGTTCCTATGTTACCACACACATTCAATCAGCAAATAAGGACAAATTCTACATTACACATGATTCTAATGATACAAAACACGACTTATAAGAAACTCGGGGTCAAAAGTAAATCTAAAACCTCGTCCCGGACCTCAAGGGTCAAAAAGGTAATTTTATTGAGAAAACGAGTTCAATATCATCAAAATAGTGTTCTACAGGTTCATACGAATCTAACAACACCCACATTGCTATACTTTTGTCCGAAACCGAAAAAGTGACCCCGGGTCCACAAGGCCAAAATTAGAAATTTAAGTTAGAAACACGTTACCTATAATCTAAATATTCATAATCCAAAAGTTCTATGAAATTCTAACCCAATTGAGCCTCCAATTTTATGAATTGTCAAAACCCTCTCTGTGTCAAAACCAATAAATCGAATATTTGTAAAATCCGGATTAAAATCGAAATTTATGTTAGAAATAATTTACCCAAGGTTTAAACAAGCCAAAAAATTAGAATTTATCCAATCATAATTAATTTAAGAAAACTCAAATTTTAACTTAGGTTTTAAAACCCCCAAATTTTCCAAACCAAATAAGGATAAAATCGATAACCAACGAAAATAATCTTAAAGAAACATCAAAATGAAGGTTGAATACATACCCCCTTGTTGAGATGAAAACAACGCCGCAGCTGTAGAACTCAAGTTACATCAGTCGAAGCTGTAGAACTCAAGTTATGTGGAAAATATTAAATGGACATAGTCTGATTTTTAATACACAAAAATGTCCGCTTCGGTGGACTAATTTCCGCCCTGGGTGATCCGCTCCGGCGCCCGGAAGTCCGCCCCGACACATACCAGAAACCAAAAAAAATTTCCAAAACTAAAATGGGCATAACTCCCTCATAGGTCGGAATTCGACAATTCAAATTGCTATGGATCATAAATTTTGATATGTATCTATTAAAACAATCAACACTAAATTCTAACATCAACTGAATATAATGGTATATTGAAGCGTCGAAGGCTAGTGACTTATGCCAACGACTCAAATACCTAAACTTGACAAAACAAAATCCAAACCCAATTCCGAAAGTCCCTACAAGTCACAAATGATTATACAAAGCTGCTTGAACTTTCAAAACACTCAAACATATCCGTCTTGACCCGATGTTGACCATGGACAACGCCAAATCATCTCAAAAGCTAGATTCTCAACCAACCACCTTAATCACATCTGAACCAGTGACTCGACTAAGACATAAATCACGTTCCGGAGCTAATGAAATCGATACAAGTTTGAAAAAGACACATTTGCCCCTGATGTTGTCTTTAGTCAAACTTTTTCACTTCTTGACTTAAGGATTTTCATACTATCCTTTTCTTTATCCAAAACTCTTCCGAAAGTCTAGAGAATTGCTCCATCCATCCTCGCAAGTCGAATGCACTCTAATGATGGTAAGGGAAGGGTCAACATAGGTAAAAGGGTAAAATGCCTAAACGATCAAACGGGTCATTACAATCACCCACCGATTATATCTTGGTGGTGTTTATATCATATATATATATCATCGCCCAACTGATTATGGCTCGGCGGTGTTTACATATACATCGCAAAACCTATGGTGTTCACCTTATTGGAAGACTCTCGGCCTTGTCACCCTTTACATGGCCTATTAATTTTGTCCTAAGGTAGTTATTACATGTCATACAATGTCCTAAGCTAAGAGCTAAAAGCTAAGCTAATAAATAAAGACAAGCTAAAAGAAAACATGGTCTTCGGCCAAGACCTACATACAAAGGCCGAATAAAAACTTGTTTCCTAGATCTTCACGTGACAACTCCAATTCCATTCCATTTTCCATTCCATATTAGACATGTAAGTGTAGGTTGATGGGTCATCGTTGGCATTTTTAGTAAAGCTCCTCTCGATTCATGTTGAGAGTTTAAGTTCGTGGGCTTTCTTTCATCAACATGTATCATACCTTGCTCCTTTGCTCGGATGTTACCTTTTTCTGATGTGTGTTTAGAACTTACACACAGAATAGGTATTAAAATTTTACCTTTCGAATCCGGGCACAACTTGGTGTAGAACATGACAATTATCGGACATGGATCATATGGAGTAGAAGTAAGATCCTAACATAGAGTGTAAATCTCAAGTATGAATACAAGATGAATACACTGAAACTGAATCAAACCTTCCTAATAGATATACCATAGGGTACTCGAAAGGAAATCATAAGAACATGGCTATTCTAGACCTTGCTTCAACTGTTCTGACACTTATAACACGACTGTACTCACTCATATTCGTTTCCATAATATCCTGAAACTTCATGCCTACATATCATTCCTTAATAGCACTACACAATGGATTTCAACATATTTATTTCTCTTTACGTATGAAATTCTAAAGGGAGTGATATTACAGGCCAATTTCTCACCATACTTGGAGCAAACTTCCCTTGCTATTCGTTCGCATACCAGTCATCATCCCATTCATTCTGAGGAGATCGTTGTTCATGTGTACTGCAAGGTCTCTAGACCTTCATATCTCTCATGACTTCTAGACCACTTGTAATTACTCTTAGTGACCTCCGCTGCCAATCTTACTTTCACTTGTTTATAATAGTATCACCTCCAAATATATCTTTAAACTCTGGTCTCGTGCTTTAAGCTTAATAATTCACAAAGTTACGTACTTATACTATACTTTATTGTCGTACTTTCTTATGAGATAGTTCCTGAGTATTGTGAATCACACATCTAGCGAACTGAAGCTTTATATGCTTAAACCCCTTTTTTATAACCCGACGACTTACCCTTGATTTTTTGACCAACCATAACCAGGCCCGACATGAGTCAAATTAATGATTATCTAAATCAAAATTTTCCCATATTCATTCAAGTCATTTCCCTAGAGGGCTATATCCTTTTGCTATCATTTCTGAATTGGGGTATCTATATCTTATACTGGTCTTGTGGATCTTGTGAAATTCCTACTAAATTTACTGTGCATTGGCACCTCTAACCTTTAAGATTCTTCTAATGTGACTGCAGAGTCTGAACGAATACCCCTTTCGTTTTCGCCCTGATCTTCTCTTTTGATACCCCACCGCTCTGCTACTATGTGGAGAAATGATTTTTATCTTGATACATTACCGTACCCTCTCCCCCTTCGGTTGACAACTAACATCTTATGCTTATCACCTCTTACATTTGAAGAGGTCGAACTGTTACCTCTTTACGTCCTACAATCTTTAGGACATCGATTAATTTATACTCGTCTCTCCCATTGCCTTATGATAATCTTACTTTACTAGGGATAACTAAATCACTTACATGCGTGGAGTGTCATTATGCTCATACTCGGCACCTCTAATCTTGATGAATTTTACTTGCTCATGACACTTTACTCGGGGGCCTTTTTCTTAATGACTTGTGAAGGCTACTCTCATGTAGCTTATCCTCTTATTGCTTAATCGCTTACCTTACTATCAGCACAATTTTCAACTAAGACATGATCCTTTAAGTTTTAATTAATGTTTAACTTACTTCGATTCACTACCCTCTTATTGCATCTCCCTAGGTAAGGAAACTAAATCGGCCCCCTAATAGCTTTGCCGATGTCATCAATTCACATTTCATAGTGAACCTAGTCTTATAAGTTATATTTATTTGCAACTCACTACTCGCCTTCTCTTACCTCTACTTCCTCTTGACTATGAGCCTTGTCGTACTACCATGTTTCACTTATGACTTTTAACCATGCCTATTCACAATATTTTGCTTATCCTCCTACTAATCACTCATTAACATCACAATCTCTTATCCTATTCTAGAGGACTCAAGCGAGACATTTCCTGGTTTCTAACATCCCCTTATCATCCGATCCTACTAGTGTGAATACATATCAAAGCAAGAAATTCAAATACCTAACCCCAAACCTACTAAACACTCAAGAAGTCACGTTGGACTACACAACTCTGGGGCGTGCCATATATCACATACACGGGATTATCAACATGTTCACGATACCATTATATGTCGCTTTCAAATTATGAAAATCTGTCCATTTCTGAGGATTCATTTAATCCTTGCTAGATAATGAAATTTTCACTCCTTTCTAAAGCTAAGTCTGCTAATGCCTAGAAGTCCTATGATGGAATGTGTGCTACTATTATACTACTATCACTTCCGGAAGTGAAATCATAATACTCCTTCCCTTTTGTCTGGATTTCGGCTACATACAGTCTCATTTTCTTAGGTGCCTCATAATTCTTTCACTCTTACTCTTTCACATACAAAGCTCGTATTTCACCATCTGATACTTTCACAACCTCATTCTCACCTGGGTAAGATCACCTTAAGTCTCTAACACCTTACTTGCATATCTAATACACACATGATCTTGATATTAACACTTTATTTACTTACCACTTCAAGCGTAATGTCACGAGGTAAAATTATTATCTTTAAAGCACAACTCTAAAGCATGATATGGAATATGAAAGGAAGGTAACCGTTTCTAAATGCCATGTATCATCCTGATTATAAGTGTGGTGCACAACACACCCATAAGCAATAATCTACTAGAGCGTACCAACTAGGGGAGGCGAGACCGGCACCCGGTGCCTCAATTGATCGAGTGTACCAACCTGTAATCATAAAACTGGACATACAGAACTAGGGATGGCAATAGGGCGGGTAAGGGGGGAGGGGTTAGGGTGGCGCAAGCCTTGATCTTTTAAGATTTTGACCCACCCTACCCTGTCCCATTTAGTATTTTTTGAAAAATTTGACCTGTCCTGTTTAATCTCTTTTTCATTTTTTTTTTAAGTGAGCTAATTACTCAACTCTTACAATTTGAAGTTTATACATCAAAATAATTTCACTAGAAACTTATTTCAACAACGAAAAAGAACATAACACTAATCTAATTGTCCAGATCAAGGTCATATGAGGAGCTTGTAACATGTATCATTAACTATTGTAAATCACATGCTATCATCTTAACCAGCAACTCAAATAAGATACCAATTATAATCCGTTTCCTAACAAAGCGTTCAGTACCCAAATCTAAGGTTAATATTAAGCAATTCACCAGAGAAGTTAGTACTGTTAATGAGAAAATTATTTATTCACTTAATACATGTTTTAAGTAATGAAACGTACTTAATGATGTGAAATATTCGAATACAATAGTAAAACAAGTCCAATCCATACAAAATATAGTAGCTGAATGAAGGCATTTCCCTTTATAGGAACTACTATATATAGTGGAGATCAATAGCAAATCAAAAGTAGTTCTCTATCACTCGGTTTAAGCACCAACACTTTTTTCCATATGACTTTGCTTTCATGAAATTTAGTAATTATAATTAATTTTTTTATACAATAAGGCTATTAATCAGTTAAAGAAAAATGTTGAGTTCATACGTAAACAAACATCAAAGTAAACATATATATGAAACAATTATGACAACATGGGAAAGAGGAATTATAACAAAAACAACCATCCAAGAAACAATTTAAGCAGATTATTTTACAATCCTAACCTTGTTTTGCCCTGCCCTAACCCATTAAAAAATTTCAAATGATTTGCCTTGCCCTGCCTCATTTAGATCTTCCCCTACCCTGCCCTGTTAAAAGTTTATCTTGACCCATCATGCCCTTCCTGGCCCAATTGCCATCCCTATATAAAACATGTGGGCCGACAAGGCCTCCATACATAACAGGCTATAATGAAACAACAAACCTTTGTAAGGCCGGCAAGGCCACATCATAACAACTAGGACACGGGATGGACATAACATGCTGAATTTGTGAACAACCCAATATATATAAATATATATATATATATATATATATATATATATATATATATATATATATATATATATATATATAAGGCCGACAAGGCCACATTACATACTCTCATATCAACAACAAGACCAACAAAGTCTTACAAAATATACTGGACATACTATACAAGTTTGTAAGCCTCTACAAACAAAAAATATGTCATATGGCTGGGACAGGGCCACTGACCCATATTATGTATATAGGATATTACAAAACCTCTAACTCAGTAGCTTTGGAATACATGAAGCTTACCCGCAAAATGTTGAACTCAGCAACCACCTATTGGGGATGTCTATCTAAATCTCTACCTAGACCTTCTACATGAAATGCTTCTCCCTCCACAAAAGATGTCAATACGAAAGAATATACTGATATGTAAGTCATGAAACATATGAAATACATAAGAAGTAAAAAGGACATAACAAACACCCTGATAACCTTGATCCCACATAGGGGGAGCAATGTAATCTCTATAAACCATAACAGGTCAGATATACATAAGTATATCCATCACCCACTGTTTATAGCTTGGTGGTGTTTATATCATACATATATATATATCCATCGCCCAACCAGTTATAGTTAAGTGGTGTTTATATATATATTTCCCAACCGGTGGTGTTCATAATACAATATGTATTCCATATAGGGGTTGATTATAGCACGATGGTATGTGTGTATACATATATTTATATATATATACACTTACAACTTGTTCAGAAGGACGTAAGGTCTAGTCTTTTGAATGATGTTATGGTAATACTTTCAATGATATACTTCTAGAATGTACCAAGACTCTATGTATAAGTGAAGCAACAATCAAGATGAAAATATTAACGAATATAAGTTTGAAATGAAGTAGTTATTTTCGGAAGGAAAATCCAAAATGAATAGTTTTGAAATGAAGTAGTTGAACCAAACTTGACTTTTGAGTATATGGTTTTTTTCCAGGTTCTGTTGCTTCCGGTAGGTCCGGAGCATTATTTATGACTTAATCGAGTCCGTGGTTCGCTTCTTGAGGCATTTAGATGTATTTTTCACTATTTGTAAAATTATGGAATTTTAGTATTTTGGGTGAGTTCATAGAAAAGTAAGTCTTAGCTTAGTTGTATGAGAAATCCGAGTGCCCAAACAAGTTTTTAGCATCGTTTACCTTTGGGTAGCGTGGTTGGTTTGTATGCGGGAGGTCACAGGAATGTTTTGGGTGTTTGCTAGAGAATTGGCTAATTTTTCATATTGCTGGTTTCTGGTGTGTCACACCAGCGGGCCTTTGACCACTTCTGCGAAGGTTGGTTTGCAGATGCGAGACTTGGTGGGATTGGTGTTTCCACTTTTGATGGACTTGTTAAGCAGAGGCTGTGATGATTTTCCCGCTTCCACGTGTTCTGAGATTTTAAGTTGGGTCGCTTTGATGGTAGGTGTTCTGCTTACACAACCTGCTTTGGTGAGGTCGATTCTGTCGAGGCGGAATTGTTGTTTTCTAAACTTAGAATTTAATGCTTATTTTGATTTCACTTCCCCATTTTCTCATCTTGGGAGTAGATCTAAGTAGAGAGTGGATTTGAGAGACCATTATCATCTTCCATCTCTGGGGATCAGAAATTCCATCTCCTTTTACTTATTTATCATTATTATATCCTATAATCTAGGTTGAATTCATTATTTGGGTAGAATTGACCTAGGTTCTATGTGAGAATAAAAGAGGCTTGGAATCATGAAATTGAGGCTTGTTAATGATCTTATTGCTTTGATGTTGTAACCTAGAGTTGGTTAATGATAGTAGAGGATATTGTAATCTGTAATTTGATGATTGGAATCCATTTTTGAATTGGAGAAAAATCTAGGGTTTTAATTAGGGATTTTGCCTAATTTATTAAACTGAAAACCCAAATGTGAATAGTTCTCAAATTGACTAAAGGATATTACTCTATAGAGTATTCTCATGGTTTTTGAATAGTAAAGTTTCTATTTTTACCTCAGTGGGCCTAGGGCTGATTTAGGGGTGGACTTTAAGGTTGCTTTAAAAGACCAGGTCCTTGTGCATGTGTTAGATTATACATGTAGAATCCGTGTTAGAAAATGAGTACTACGAGGCACTTCACAAGGGCAAGGTCTTGGCACAAGACTGAGGTTTGAGGCACCTACTCGGCTCTGAGGTAGGCTATGGTTTATTATTTATAGACTCCGATAGAAGTACGTAGTTGTTATAAGTATTTTGGGGTATTGGGTGTGTTTAGGGGTCCCACTTTAGCAGTTGTGATGAGCGCTTGGGTGGGTACCGACATTGAATGGTCCTAATAGGTGATTTGGGGAATCAACCTTAGGGTTGATCCGACTGTTGTTGTATAGGCTTGTCGCCATTACTTGGGCTTGTCGCCATTGAGTGATAAATTGATGTGTTCACTCATCACATTTGCTTCTGATATGAAAGACTGATTACATGGAATTACTTGTATTAAATTCTGAAGCATGTGATATTCATCTCCTATATTTGATTATATCTCGTACATCTTGATTACTTTCCTTATTAGTGGGCTAAGAAAAGTTTCTCATTTTTAATAAAATATTTGTATAAATAAAATAAATATATAAAGTAAAATCTTTTAGGGATGGGGTAAACAAAATTTTCTCTTTTAAAGTTTATAAAAGTAAAATAAATATATAAAATAGAAAATTTGAGGGTGGGGTGGGAGGGCGGTAGTGGGGGGAGGGGGAAGGGGAGGGGGAGGTTGGGTGATGGGGAAAATTTTCATATTTTTAATAATATTTTTATAAAAATAAAAAAATAAAAAATAGAAATTTGAGGATGGGGGTAGGGCATGGGGTGGAGAAGGTAAGAAATAATTTCATATTTTTAATAATATTTTTATAGAAGTAAAAAAATTTGAAATAGAAATTTGAGGATGAGGGTAGGGCATGGGGTGGAGGGGGGTAGGTGGTAAGAAAAAATTTCATATTTTTAATAATTTTTTATAAAAGTAAAAAAAATATGAAATACAAATTTGAGGATGGGGTAGGGAATGGGGTGGATGGGGGTAGGAGGTAAGAAAAAATTCATATTTTTTATAATTTTTGTTTATAAAGGTAAAAAGAATATGAAAAAGAAATTTGAAGATGGGGTAGGGCATGGGATGGGGGGTGGAGGGTGGAGGGGGGTAAGAAAAAAAATCATATTTTTAATAATTTTTTTTATAAAAGTAATAGAAAATATGAAATAGAAATTTGAGGATGGGGTGGGGGTGGGGGTGGAGGGGGGTAGGTGGGGGTTAGGGCGGTAGGTAAGAAAAAATATCATATTTTTTATAATAGTAAAAAAAATATGAAATAGAAATTTGAGGATAGGGTGGGGGTGGAGGGGGTAGGTGTGGGTAGGACGGGGGGTAAGAAAAAATTTCATACGTTTTATAAATTATTTATAAAAGTAAAAAAAATATAAAATAGAAATTTGAGAATGGGGTAGGGAAGGGGGGTAGGTGGGTAGGGGTGGTAGGGGGTGGGGTAGAGTAGGACATGTAGGGGCAGAGATGTGAGGGTGGTTCAGTGCTTGGGTAGGGGTTGGTGTAGGGGAGGGGGTAGGGTGGATGGATAGTGTGGTGGGTGGTTGTGGTGCATTGGTGTATTTTTATTGTTCCGAAATAATAAAGGAAGTTTTTAAATAATTATTTAATAACAAAAATCTTAATTTAGAGTGGAGCTCTAATCGTTAAGATTGAGCATTTTCGCGGGTCATGTTTGGGCATCATCATGGGTTCATTTGGGCTGTTGATTTATGATGGGTCAACTTGGGCTAGCCCAAACGAATCCATCATCAATATCATTCTTGCCCAAACCCATGAAACCTTGGACGGGTTGGGCGGGTCATTTGAGTCTGGGCTAATTTTGCCACTCCTAGTAGCAGCTAAAGAATACGTTAGCTTCTTGAGGGAATAAAGAGGAAGAGAGATGTTGGTTGTACTAATGGAGAAATCATATGCCAAACAGAAAGCAATCTTGGACACACTAGTGAAACTGATTGAATGAACAAATGAATAAATAGTTTTCATTTCTCATTGATGCCTCATTATGAGCTGGCTTTCAAAATAAATGAAAGTTGATTTCTACCAAGCAAAAACGTTAGCGTCATTTTCTTGGTTGTAGCCAAACTTAAACATGTCATCAGTAGGATCTTATTTCTCACTTGAACTTCACAAATTCACTTAGTAACGTCATCTTCTCCAACTACGTAGCAATGTCTTCTTCTATTTTAGCGGATAGGAGATTACTTCATAGTGAAGTAAAGTCAAGCTAAGCTTGACTTATGAAGGAGACTGGTCTTGCCATCTCGATTGAAAGATCGACTTAATGGTACGTAAGGCTATTTTTTGACTCGCCGCTAGGACACAATGCTTTTTTACATGAACCATGAATGTCTAGAGCTTACGAATCTATTGCTTCCATGTTGTAAGTGTTGCAAGTCACTTAAGAAATGGTATACGTACATGCTCAGCTGTGCTCAAGCATTTCATTCATCATGTCGAGTCTAAGTTGTGGGATGGGTTTAGAGTTTTCCCTTATGCATGACAAAGTTGATAGCATACAAGGTATAATGAAGGAGGTTATAGAATGTGTCGAAGATAGATAACATTTAAGATGGATGATAGTATGTGGTCAAGGCCTAAGAAGAGATCATAAGTTAAGATACAAAGTGTAATGTAAGAAGAACAGGTTAATTGAATCTATTTGCTCCTATCGAGTTGTAGAACGTCCTTTGAGTCAAGTCATGATATCGTAGAAAGGAAAATCCTTCATAAGAGTCTAGGGGTCTATAGACTTAGCATGTATGCCAAGAAAAGTTAAGATGACATAAGCTACGTACATTTCTTCCTGAAGGTGAGATGATTCAGAAAACTAGGACACGAGTGTGTCAAGTATCAAATGAGAATCTTAGAAATATGAGAGTATAGGTCCTTATAGTGTCTCTTAACAGGTAGTCGAGTCGTGTATCATCCTTTATTATAAGTCCCAAAGATGATCAGTAGTTATAGAAGTAAGTTATAAGTTTTCACAAGCTAAAGAGTTAAGATTCCCAGGATGCTTATTGTATGTATATTAGAATGTCATATGAGAAGATGTTGATGTCACATTGCATCATGAATCACTGCATATACATATACAGTGCCTTCAGAGCTATATTGAGTGCCTTCAGGGATATACACTTGCCTTCAGGGCTATATTGAGTGCCTTCGAGGATATACGATTACCTTGGGGGCTATGCATTTGCCTTCGGGGCTATTGATTCTACGGTACCTTCGGGGCTATACAAATACGTGCTTGACTTCGGGGCATTACATATTAGTTGCCTTAAGGGATATGCATTACAATCACGAGCATTGTATTGTACAACATTGCATGGATATTGTGTGTTTCTCTCAGTTAGTTAGTATGACTTATAGATTTTACAGTAAGTGAAGAAAAAATCCAAAGAACTGTGATCCCAAGTATTACAGTAAACCGTTCCAGAATGTCGCTCCACATAGTGATCCAAAGAATATCATTAGAAAGACTCTAAGAAGATTCAGAAAGATTGACATCTCATTGCATCATGAATCACTGCTTATACATATACAGTTCCTTCAAGACTATATTGTGTGCCTTCGAGGCTATACACTTGCCTTCGGGGCTATGCATTTTTCTTTGGGGCTATTATTTATACAGTTACTTTCGGGGCTATACAAATGCGCACTTACCTTTGGGGATATATATATTCAGTTTCCTTCAGGGCTATGTATTACCATCACAAGCATTGCATATGTACAACATTACATTGATAGTATGTGTTGCTCTCAGTTAGTTAGTATGACTTACGAATTCTATAGTAAGTGAAGAAAAAATCCAAAGAACAGTGATCCCAAGTATTATAGTAAACCATTCCAGAACATCGCTTCACATAGCGACCCAAAGAATGTCATCATAAAGACTCTTAGAAGACTCAGAAATATAGAAGTACAGTAAAGATCTAAGATATGTTTCCATAGAAGGTTATAGAGTCCTCAGTTATGGTTTGAGTTGATTTCCTTTCATCTGCTCTTTCCCAGCTTCTATTTTATTGTATATGATTCATGTCTACCTTACGTGCTTGGTACAATATTTTTGTACTGACGTCCCTTGGTCGGGGGAGCTGTATTCGTTATGTTTCACATTGCATGTTCAGGTCTATGGAGTGGCAGACGTGCATTCTAAATGGTATACATTTTCATCATGATGGTGTAACCTCTATTTATTCATGGAGCTGAGTTAGAGTCTTGTACATTATGCATAGAAATTATGGGTAGGTCGAAGCCCCGTCCCAACTTTGTTACGTTAGTCAGATGTTCATAGAGGCTTCATAGACGTCTGTGGTCAGGTTCATTCATGTACAAAATTTACATTCAATTATACAGACAGAGAAACTCATAGATCATGTTTACATATTTACATAGATACTACATCATGTAGACGATTAAAGGTTCATAACACTAGTATGTAGTGAATTGTCTGTTCTAGTCGAGACTAGGGTGTGACGAGCCCGTTTATGATGAGATGGCTCCAAAGAGATGCTTGATACTATATTATATGTCCCCATAGAGTGGCTTGCTTTTACTATTTTGTATATATTCATGGTTATGTCAGTTGTATACCCTCAGCGGCCTTTTATGAGTTTAGGTTGACTTTTGTACCTTTCTCTTATTTTACATTCTTCTACATATTTATCTGCCATACATATTCAATACATCTTTTGTACTGATGTCCCTTTGCTAGGGGACGCTATGTTTCATGCCCGCGGTGCAGATAGACGATTCAACAAGCCTCCTCAGTAGGGTCGTTGTTCAGCTTAAGTTGGAGCACTTCTCTTCTTCCAGAGTTTCTGTCTGAGTATCTGAGTATGCACTTATGTACATATTATGGGTATGGTCCTAACCTAGTTATTTTTTATATGACACTTAGAGGCTTGTAGACTAGTTTGTATGGCCTTAACAACCTTCCTCTCAATCTGATAGTACTATTGTTATGGCCTTGTCGGCCTTCTGATGTTAATTGTGGCCTTGTCGGCCTTATGGTATATATACACATGTTGGTTTGGCTACTTGTTTAGGTTGTTATTTCCAGTTTTTCTTGTGTTTTTAGTCTGAGGCATTGTTGGCCTAGACAATTATATGTTCACGCTACCATATACAGGTGGTACGTTCGGGCTATTCAAGCGTCGGGTGCAAGCCCCCCCTAAGCTGGGTGTGACAAACTTGGTATCATAGTAGGTCTGTCCTAGGGAGTCTACAAGACATGTCTAGTAGAGTCTTGTTTATGTATGTGTTGTGCACCACATTTATAAACAAGATGCTACAGGGAATTTAGGTGTTGGTTACCTTATTTTCTTACTCCAGATCATGCAATAGAGTTGAGTCGTAGGCATTCAATTTAACTTAGGTTGTATTAAGTAAGTGTGTGACCCCTATTAGATTATTTGTGTACCTAATGCGCAAGTTGTGTTAAAAGTCTTAAGGCGTGGATATCTATATCACCTATGCAGGAAAAAGATTATGAGAGCATCAGAAGGTAAAGTACGAGTTTCAGAAAGTAAAACATGTAATGTATAAGAGGTACATGGTACCTAAGTTGACAAACTTGTAAATAGTTGGATCTTAGACAGAGGGACACAAGCGTTATAATTCCATTCGACAGTGATAGAGGTATAGTAACAGCACCACTTTCAGCTTACAACTTCTAGGCATAAACAAACATAGTTTTGAAAAGAAATGAATTCCAGAAGTCTAATAAGGGTCAGAATAATCCTTGACAATGGTTAGATTGTTAGGACTCGATGACATTTTATAATAACATTGTGTATATGTTGATAATTCCTCCTCATGATTCATATGAGTGATGTACCCTGGAATTATGTAATCAAATATGACTCTCGAGGGTTAAAAGATTTGGAGGTTAGTTATTAGAATCCTTGTATGCAATGTAAGTATCCACCTCCGTATGGCCCTGTTCGTACTAAAAAAGGAATATTAAGTGACTAAAAGAATAAGACCGGATGAAGCAATGGACGCTAGAAGTGAAAAAGTGCCCGCTGGAGTTTTTCGAAATAAGGTAAGAGATGGTAATAGTAGCAAGAGAGTGGTATAAGGCTAAGGAAAGCACTATAAGTAGATAGGGGGATTCATTGGAGAGCATAACTAATAAGATTATATATTTATTACGAAAGGTGAACCAACGACCTTAAGGAGGATTATCAGAGGACCAATTTTGCCGTGGACTTTGAGATAGTACTATTAGGAAGTAACCTAAGACAAATTGAGTTCGACTTAGAGGCTCGAAGAATATCTATAGTAGTTGGCATCTCGATATTAGCAAGCGTGAATGATTAAGTACTGAAAGGATGAACAACAGAAGAGAGACCTTTGAGGGTCAGTAAGAAGGAGATTTTCTTGATACAAACGATGTTACACCCTATACTTTGTACGTTGACATCATCCTAAGATAGATAACATAAGCCGAAAGGGTCATGAAACCCTTATAAGGTCAATTAAGTTTTTTATCAAGTGTTAAGATAGTACGAAAAGGTTTTGAAGTCAAATGAATAAAACAAATTAAGTTCGTCGAAATTTGGGGAAAGACAGACAGAATTCTGGGCAGGATTTTTGGCCCAACTTGGCAAAGGCATATCTACATATGCATATAGAGAGTTATGGATTACATAATCTAAGTTCAATTTCAGGGAGTCTACTTTCAAACTCAATAAATTATTAGTTAATCGGAGCTCTATACACAAAGTAATGATAGTTTTAAGAAAGCACTGCAGGGCAGACATGTATGACCGAATCATAGCAAAGTCTACAACACAACGTGTGGTTCGCTGGCAGTGCCAGTGATTTGTAGACCCCATTACGAACTATGTCAATTCAAACTTATCCTAACCCCTATATAAACCCATAGGTCGAAGTTCATTTCATTTCTTGATACTTTCTGACCTAATTAGCTACCAAACACTCTCTATAAGCTCTCTTATGATCCAAGGTTAAATTCAAGGACAAATCAAGTGAATCCAACGTAAGGAAGCCCGTGCTTATCGTTAGATCATTCTCCTATACTTTGTGCTGAACTTGGAAGACTCCTTGGGAGGGAAGTAATCTAAAAATTGAAGTGAATTCTTGTGATTGGAGGTATGTTTCATCTCCTTCTTCTTGTTCTTGAGTTTATACAAGTACTAGGAGGATGATTATTGAGAAATCATATAGCACAAGTTCTTGGAATATTGAATCTCGTTGTTGAGTTTTGTTGGGCTGTTTCGTATGAATTGTGAGTATGGTATGGAGTCGCTAGAGTGTAAATGATGCTATGGAGTTTATGGAGGAGGAGTGAAAGGATTTATTTGTGTGGATATGAATAAGTCTCCATGTAGAAGATAATGTAAACTCTATGCTCGCTAGGTGTTTGATGAAATGTTTGAATGAGTTTTCTTATGAGATATAAATCAGTCGTTCATTTTAATCATACGTATACTGTAGATAATCATTCATGGAGTGAACGACAACTCGTGAAATCCATATAGCTAAGGAAATAAGGTATATTAAGGCTCATTCCTTCTTTTGGCATGATTTTTGGTTAAAGAACAAAATGAAACGAAATGTTTTTCAAATGATTCTAGTCTTGCGATCTTGAGTTGATATATCTTCTTTTCTATTGAGTACATGACTCTTGTTTTTCCCTGCTCGAGAGTACTTTCCGCATTTTATAGCGTCTCATCTTTGTTGACATCCTATAGTTGCCTTATTGATCTCATAAATGCTAGAAATGAGATGTCTTGACTTGTTAGTTCATATGAAATGGTTATGGTATTGAGAAAATATTGTTGATTCTTATGAAAGAGTAGAGGTGAAAGTACATGTTGTCTTCATAATGTTAGTTGGAAGTATAACGACTCTTTTCTTAACATACTAGGAAACTCTTACTTAAGACCTCACATGAGGTACGCAGTCATGTTAAAAGGAATCCCGTAGCTGTAAGATAAAGTAAATGTTGTTGACCTCAAATGTAAAACAAGAGTTTAACGATCATACTCATTTCGGTAGGTTCACAGAAGTCTCTTATGCCTCTTCAGGTATGTTTGTATGTATGTAGTACCTATAGGGGCATGTATACGATGTTATGGTTTACCAAAAAGTTATGGACAATTTGGTAGATTATGTGTCGCTACTTACCATCGCGCAATGGCCGGTTGGGACACATATCTATTATCGAGCTATGATTGGTCGGGAAGTTATGCTATATGCATTTACCACCAGTTGGGTAGTTATGTATCATCTTCTACCACCGATTGGGCAAGCACGTATTTACCACTGAGCTATGGTCGGTTGGATAGTTGAGCAGTTAAATTTACGATGATGATATAGCGACATAGAATAAGGTTATAAGGTAAGAATGATAATTATGTATGTTGTGGTCCTTAGTGACATTTCAGGGGTTCAGGTTGATTCATATTTCTCTCTTTCATGATTACATAGTATTGTGTTTTATTATTACCTTACATATTCAGTACATTATTCGTACTAGTGTCCCTTTGCCTGAGGACGCTAATGCCACATAAGTTTAGCTAGGAGAGGAGGGATCCTCCACAGTAGATCGCCTCCAGATATCAACTTTTTTTGGTGAGCTCAATTTCCTCCTTGAGTATTGCCCAGTCAGGGTTATGTTTAAATCCTTTTTGGTATTCTGGGTATGTTGGGGGCCCTATCCCGACTTATGCATTACGTTGATGTTCATTTTTGGAGGCTTTGTAGACATGCCATATGCTATACAGTTTATTCAGTACGACCTTGTAGGCCTGGAGTTTGTTAGAGATCATGTTGGCCTTGTCGACCTTAGTATGTGTATATGCAAAAGTTAGGTTCTTCTGTTTGTAGAATATTATGTATAGGTTATTTTATATTCCATCATTATAGGGCCTTGTCAGCCCAAATGGTTATACGTTCGTCTGATGATATTTAGGTGGTACACTTGGGCCATCTAGGCGTCGAGTGCCAGCGATACCCCCTAAGGTTAGGGCGTGACAAACTTGGTATCAAAGCATGTCGTGTCTTAGGGAGTCTACAAAGTCATGTCTAGTCGAGTATTTTTTATGGATGTGTTGTGCACCACATTTATAAGTATGAGGCTACAAGGAATTTAGGATGGTTATCATTTTCTTCTTATTCCCGATCGTGCGATAGAGCTAAAGTGTAAAGAATTTGGCACTTAACATTCATATTGTTTTGGATACAATGATGCTTGTGACTATAAGAGTTTAGCTAGTTAAAAGGGAAAGGCAGTAACCGACGAGGGTATGAGTAGAGTACCACCTAATAGTGAGTGTCAGTGAGGCCTAGAGTGTGGATTTGATACCCGTATAGGATCCATTGAACCTGCCAGTGCCAGAGGAACCGATGAGGACATCAACACTTCCAGTCCCTCTACTTTATATTCATGACGAGGAGATGGATATGCGAAGCGCAATACGATTGCTGACTCGGTTGGTTATCGTTCAGGCCCAATGGCAGGGTGTAGGTGTTAGATCTTATAATAGGGTAGTCAGTGCGAGGATTCGGGATTTCATTACTCTGGATCCTGTGGTATTTGCGGGGTCTAACCTGAATGAAGATCCACAAAAATTCTTGGATCAGATGTACTAAACATTACAGGTAATACATACTATTAATACCGATGTAGTAGATTCGTCTTTGTATAGATTGTAAGATATTGCGGTTGTGTGGTATGAGATGTGGGTTCAATCTATAGGATCGGGCGTGCCAACTACGGTATGGAAAGAATTTTCTAAGGCCCTTTTGTAACATTACTTACCGGTAGAGCATCGATGGGTCAAGCAAGATAGGTTTCTACTTCTCCAGCAAGGCGATATGAGTGTATTGGAGTATAGCCTTCAGTTTAATTCATTGGCTAGGTATGCCCCTTCGATCGTGTATGACATAAGTGACCGGTTGCATCAATTTGTGAACGGTTTGGGGCCACATCTGATTAATGAATGCACTACGGCCTCTCTGAACATGTGTATGGATATTTCTCGCATCCAAGCATACACTCATAATCTGGAAAATCGAAAGCGACAACAACATGAGGATGCTGATGGAAGTCAACATAAGAGGGATAGATCTGCTAGACAAATTGAGCATTATTGGAATGACACTAAGCCCTCAGCCTGTCCTGTAGTTAGTGCTCCTTCCCTATCCCAGAAGCCACAGTATAATAGATCGGCTTATTCGGGATCAGGCCAGAATTCTTGGGCTTTGGGTTTTCAGCAGTGAAGGATTGGCACTGATGAGACCACCTCCTCCATAGTGTGGTCAGTGTGGTAGGGCCCATTCTTGGCGATGTCGTCAAGATTCTAACGTATGTTACACTTGTAGGGATCTTGATCGTTTTATGTTAAGTTGTATAATGAGGAACATAGGTAGTATGGCTCATCCGACTGGATCGATAACGTCTTCATCATCTTTAGTGCATCCCATAGAGCATGGGCCTCAGATAGTATCAGGTAGGGGCCGAGGCAGGGGTGGAGCATCTGTCCCCGGCGGTAGCCAGCACCACAATTATGCTTGACAGGATGACAGTATCAAGAGATTCCTAACGTTGTTGTAGGTATACTGACGGTGTTTAATTCCTTCTTATCATAGTATATACATATTAACTAATTTGGTCTCTACTTTTATATATACTACCTTGTGTATAAGTTGAGTGTGAAACCTAAGTTGTGAAATAGGCCATTTAACGTAACCACACCAGTGGGCGAGCTGCAATATTCAAAACTACGAGGGTTAAGATGAAAATGTTTCAGCACGGTGTGGTATAGATCACTATATCTTAAGATAAGTTATAGTATGCTTGACGATGTTATGGATACAACTTCGGTTGTGGGAGGCCAACGTTATATTGTAAGTTGTGTTATGTAACCCCGTAAAGTGATAAATGTGTTTTCTAGCTGCATGACACGTTGAGATAGTCCTATCTAAAGAGGAAACTTTGCGAAAATTTTTCAGAGAAATAAAAGAGTTTTTATCTTAATTTATAGTACCTCAGGACGAATGTTCTTAAGGGGGGAAGAATGTTACACCCCGTACTTTCTACGTCGATGTCATCGTAAGCTAGATAATGTAAGACGGAAGGGTCACGAAACCCTTATAAGGTTAATGAATTTTTTTATCAAGTTTTAAGAGAGTACCAAAAGGTTTCAAAGTCAAACGAATCAAAGAAATTAATTTCGTCGAAATTCTGGGAAAGGCAGGCAGAATTTCAGACAGGATTCTTAGCCAAACTTGGCAGGGACATATCTCCTTGTATATAATGAGTTATGAGGTGTGTAATCTAAGTTCAAGTTTAGGGAGTCTACTTTCCAACTCAATAAACGGTTCGTTAATTCAAGCTATGTACGAAACATTATGAACGTTTTAAGAAAGAGTTGCAGGGCAGACATGTATGGCGGAATCCTTGAAAAGTTGGTGACACAAATTGCGGTTCGCAGACACCGCCATGGACTATGTCGGTTCAAACATATCCTAACCCCTATATAAACCCCTAGGTCGAAGTTTATTGCATGTCTTGACATTTTCAGACCTAATTTAGCTTCCAAACACTCTTTAAAAGATCTCTTATTATCCAAGGTTAAATTCAAGGACAAATCAAGTGAATCCAACGTAAGGAATCCGTTCTTATCGTTAGATCATTCTCCTATACTTTGTGTTTAACTTGGAACACTTATTGGGAGGGAAATAATCTCGAAATTGAAGTGAATTCTTGTGATTGGAGGTAAGTGTCATCTCCTTCTTCTTGTTCTTTAGTTTATAAAAGTATTAGGAGGTTGATTATTGAGAAATCATGTAGCACAAGTTCTTGGAATATTTAATCTTGTTATTGAGTGTTGTTGGGATGTTTCATATGAATTGTGAGTATGCTATGGAGTCGCTAGAGTGTAAATGATGCTATGGAGTTTATGGAGGAGGAGTGAAAGGATTTAGTTGTGTGGATATGCATAAGTCTCCATGTAGAAGATAATGTAAACTCTATGCACGCTAGGTGTTTGATGAAATGTTTGAATGAGTTTTCTTATGAGATATAAATTTGTCGTTCATTTTAATCATGCGTATACTGTAGATAATCATTCATGGAGTGAATGACGACTTGTGAAATCCGTATATCTAAGGAAACAAGGTATATTAAGGCTCATTCCTTCTTTTGGCATGATTTTTGGTTAAAGAACAAAATGAAATGAAATGTTTTTCAAATGATTCTAGTCTTGCGATCTTGAGTTGATACATATTCTTTTCCATTGAGTACATGACTCTTGTTTTTCCCTGCTCGAGAGTACTTTCCGCATTTTATAGCGTCTCATTTTTGTTGACGTCCTATAGTTGCCTTATTGATCTCATAAATGCTAGAAATGAGATGTCTTGACTTGTTAGTTCATATGAAATGGTTATGGTATTGAGAAAATGTTGTTGATTCTTATGAAAGAGTAGAGGTGAAATGGCCTGTTGTCTTCACAATGTTAGTCTGAAGTGTAAAGACTCTGTTCTGAACGGATTAGGAAGCTCTTACTTAATACCTCGTATGAGGAACGTAGTCCTGTTAAAAAGAATCTCTTAGATTAAAGATAAAGTAAATGTTGTTGATGATAGTCCTCAAATGTAAAACAAGAGTTTAATATCTTACTCATTTCGGTAAGTTAACAGAAATCTCTTATGACTATTTAGGTATGTATATATGTATGTATTTAGTACCTATAGTGGAATGAATAAAATTTTATGTCGTACCACCGAGATATGCTCGGTTGGGCAGATTGTATATCACAACTTACCACCATGCGATGGCCGGTTGGGCAGACACGTATATACTACCGAGCGACGGTCAGTCGAGCAATTATGCTACATACATTTACCACCGGTTGGGCTATGTATCGTTATTAACTATTGGTTCGGCAGACACATATTTACCACCGAACTATGGCCGGTTGGGCAATTATGGTATCTCTCTCTTTTATGATTACTTACTATTATGTTTTATTTTTGCCTTACATATTCAGTATATTATTCATACTGACGTCTCTTTGCTTGGGGATGTTGTGTTCAATTTCATACAGGTTTAGCTAGGCGGGGAGAGGATCCTCCACCATAGATCGCCTCCAGATATCTACTTTTGTTGGTGAGCTCCATATCCTCATAGAGTATGGTCGAGTCAAGGTTATGTTAAAATCATTTTTGATATTTTGGATATGTCGGGGGCCCTGTCCTGACTTATGTATTATGTCGATGTTCCTTTTTAGAGGCTTTGTAGACATGTCATGTGTTATACAATTAGTTCAGTACAACCTTATAGGCTTGAATGTTGGTTAGAGATCATGTTGGCGTTAGTATGTATATTTGCATAGGTTGGGTTCGTCTGTTTGCAGAATAATAAGTTGGGTTGTTTTATAATCCATCATTCTGAGGCCTTGTCTGCCTAGATGGTTATACGTTCGCATGATGATATTCAGGTGGTACGCTCGGGGTGTCCAGGCATTGGGTGCCGGCGATACCCCCCAAGGTTAGGGTGTGACAGACGTGAGCAAAGTTATGCTCATCAAGACCAACTACACCAGTATGAATGGATAGCACTCTATGTATAAAAATAATTCTAGTTGCCTTTATAAGGGAATATTATCTGAGATAAACTATAAGTCATCAAGGGTGCGAAGAATTACAAAGATAGAGAGAGGTAACAATTTGACTTCTACATGAGCGGAATCCTAATGCTTGTTTTAGTCATCCTCCTAAGAAGGGATATGGTATGGTGAAGTATTGAGAAAGAAATGCATTTCTCTTAATAATACAAAGGCATGGTGAAGTATTGAGGCAGAAATGCATTTCTCTTAATAATACGAAGGCATGGTGAAGTATTGAGGCAGAAATGCATTTCTCTTAACGATAGAAAGGCAGAAGGATTGCGACAAAAGGTTAGAAGCGGATGAGATAATTATATACAGACTCTACTCTACGGACGTGTAATGACTTAGGAATAGTGTGTAATAACCAAAGGTAGAGAAGAGATAGTAAGGACTTCCTAGATAGAGACGCCAATTGTGGTAAATATAACTGGACATTCAATAATTATGAAGCTAGTGTAAGGGGTATTTTAAGGCAAAACACATAGCCCTATGTTGCTCAGAATTGAGATATGAAGATACATCGATTGAGTAATAAGTAATTAGCTTATGGAGAGAGATGAGTCATTAGATCATACAAATACATATTTGATCTAAACTTGCAATGTTTCAGTCCCGCAGGTGCATGGACACCACCCTTAGAAAGTATTTCAGACAAAAGCAATAGTTAGTGAAACTCAATATAAGTGAAACTCAGCCAAGAGTTATTTTTAGTCATTTATAGCCATGTGTGGTATATATCTTGTGTTTTCTAGCTACATGACAGGTTGGATATAGTCCAACATAAATAAGAGATTCTGTCAATTTTTTTGTAAAATCCATACACTCCTACATTTGAGGACAAATGTTCCTAAGGGGAGAGGATGTTACACCCCGTATTTTTGTGCTACTGCGCGTCGCAAGTAAAGTAATGAGAACCCGGAGTTTAAGATTCCATAGAGGGATATTAAAGGTATAAATACAAGCAACTAAGTATGGTGAGAGTTTGAAGCTAAACGGATCATAGAAAACACATTTTGCTGAAGTTTGCCGAAGGAAAGTTGATTGTAATGGCCCGTACTTTTGGGGTAAGACTGGGAGAGCATAATATGATAAGAAGGTATTTTATGAGGTATGTGGATTACACAATAGTCGTATGTTAATCTTTAAAGACAAGCAAGTTGAAAAATAAAAGTTGGCAAAAGTCACTGCATGTTACGTTCATAATTCTCTTGAACTTTGGGTTATATCTCATCGAGCTTTTCTCTAAATATACATAGAATTATAGAGTGATCTACCTATTAAATTGAAGGTCTATGAGTCTAGTTTCCATCTCATTAAACCATTTGTCGATACAACGTCGGAGTAGAGATATATATGCATTTTCACGAGACTTCACAAGCAGACCCCACTGGGAACAACTAAGGCGGTGGAAATTTCCAGCATTATAATTAAACCGTGGAAACCCATTTTCACCTTATTTATTCTACCCAAACTGATATATACCTCTCTAAGAAGTTCTCTAATAGTTCTCTCATCTCTTAAGAGTAAATCACCTAAATCAAGTATCGGGCATCCCATGGTTCTAGTAGAACATAGTTATATCGTGTTGTGGTTGCTTTGGATGTTCCTTTGAGTTGAAGTAGCTTGAGATAAAGCTTTAACTTTCTGTTTTGAGGTAACAATTTATATATTCTTCATGTGTATGAAATAATTGAGAATCTGGATGTGTTGGATTTTTGAGAATATGCGAGATATCGGCTAGAAGTCGTAAACTAGTTGTTTAATGTTAATGTGTTGTCTTGTTGGACTAGAATTTTTCTAGGGTGAATTTGTATTGAATAAGGTGTTGTTATTGATGGATTAAGGTAAGATTTCATTTATCTTAGGTGTATTTAAGTTTATCCAATTCATAACTAGGTTGTTGGGTGAGAAAATACAACATTAATATCAGAAAATCGTATATGATGTAGTTGCGAGTTTTTGGACTGTTTTGGAAGTTATTCGTGTGATATTTTGGTCTGGAAGTTGAGGTAGCAACATGAGTATATTTTTTTTGTCGTTATTAACATGTTTATGAAGAAAGAGAGGGTTTAAACTATAGTTCGTTAATCGTAAATCGAACTTGTCGCTCGTTGTGTTTGTTGAACTATTTGAGAAGCTTATCATGAATATTATTGTTGTTGTTTAGGCTGTTTGTGGCTGTTGTAAATTTTGGGAATTCATATAAATAGGGGAGGTATTTTCCATTTTATCATAGAATAGGTTGTCATCGTTATACGATAGTTACGACACTTTAATCACAATGATAGTATAATTTTCATTATTGTAGAAAAAAGGCATCAGGGTAAGCTCGATTGGTTGTTGAGCAGGAGGATGACTAAGGTATGTAAGGCTTTTCGCTTCTTTGGCATGATCTTGTTTTAGACCAAAAGTAAAACAAAATATCGTCAAACGATTCCCTTATTGGGAGCTTGGTTGTATTGTGTTTTTCTTCTGTTGTTGCTTATGTTTCTAGTATGTTCCTTGTTGGAATTCTAATTTACATCTTATGGTATTTCTTGTGATACAATTGATTCATAGAACTAGGGTTGGATTGTAATATTTGTTGTATATGATTCCATAATGATAGTCAGAGGATAACAACAATAGGCCACTCAGACTATGTTCATGGTGTCCCTTGAGGTCTGTATGTCATTGCACTTATTTATATGAATCTATTTTCTTACCGCGCCACGCTATAATTGGCCGGGAAGGCACTTATATGTGCATACCACTAATCAGTTGGGCATATATTATTGTGTCCTATATGGCCGGATAGTTTATGATGAGATGGCCCTACATAGAGTCTTGATACTATATTTTATGGTCCCATAGAGATACATGATTTTACTGTTATGCATATGTTTATGGTTATGTACCTTGTATACCCGCAACGGCTTTTTCTGAGTTTCAAGTTGACTTTTGTACCTTTCTGTTGTATTACATTCTTATACATGTTTGCCTGCCTTACATATTCAGTACATCTTTCGTACTGACCTCCTTTTTCTTTTTGGGACGCTGTGTTTCATGCTCGCAGTTGCAGATAAACGATTTGATGAGTGTCCTCAGTAGGGTCGATGTTTAGAAGGATGAGAACTCATGAATTGCAAAAAGGTGAACCGAGAGAAAATCTTTTCGTAGCAAAAGAGCAAGAAAAATATTGTTGTTTGCTGCTCACATCGTTGGTGCCTCCATTTTCCTAAGAGAATTTTTTAATCCAAGTGATACATATATATCAAGATAATTCACCCCTTTGGACAGTGGGGTCCACTAATAAGTAAGCTCCCATTTTTGTCTTTAGTAAATTCTTTTTTTTGTTTTTCCTACACTACACTCCAAATTTAAATAACACACAAATTTAATTCTTGATCTTAATTCACTTAAATAATAATCATCTTTAACATACCTCGTATTCGTATTGTCAGGGTCATGTGATATAACACTACTCTGTTGCCGTCTATGGCACCTACAAAATATTATTTCCAATCTCCGTCGTCATACTTGTTAAATCTTAAATTATTCCGGGACTTTATTCATTTTTTACACCAAGCTCATACTTGAATATGACCAAATTCTCCGGAGTTGGGGCTACTTACATGTATTGAGCAGTTCATACCATAGTCCGAAGGTACGGGTATCACATTGATAAAACCTATACTTTTCAATTCAGTTAATCTCTAAACCTTTTAATACTTACCAATAGTGATCATAAACATTATAGCCTTAGGATGAAAATGTGTAACCACTCATAAGCTCAAAGGTAATTTCATTCCCAAGCTTACGCCGACTAACTTACGATGAAACATAAGGTATAAAAACACAGGATGTAACATCTTCCCCCCCCCAGAAATATTTGGCCTCGAATGTGGAGGTGCGTAGGAGGGAAATTATATCTTCAAGGATTTTATGAAAATGTTAACAAAGTATCCTCTTATTAAGAAGACTCACATATTCATGATACTATCGTTACTTGTCCTAGAGGACACCTTATGCTTAATAGGGACAATTTCCATTAATTGAACTACTTCATCGTAAAGTTATACTGGAGGTTCATATGGTTTATAAAAATGTCACATCATATCACAAATGCGTGTTGAACTACTGCAAACTCTATGTCATGGGTCAGTAAACCTCCTTGGGCTTTCTCAACCACCTTTAAGCGAAAATGATATATTTTTCTTATTCATCCTGATAAATGCATCAAGAATGCATTAACTTGTCTCAATCTTCCACCATCCTGGAATTTCTTATATTTGTAACCTCTAATATTATTCTAGATTCTGATTCTTTATTCAATAGGTATAGTTGACGATGAGCTATTAACGTACTTTACTATTGGATACATACTTGTATTCTGAAGGAATTGACGTTATTGATCAACTTTTCTGTAATCCACGCCTTAAACCACCATACCTGGAGCAAGTTCTCCTTCTTGTTTTCTTAACTAACATCTTTGTATCAAAAAAAATTTTAGAAAGAATCTTGTTCATATTAAGCTGCAAGTCCCTTATTATATTTCCCGATAGGATCACAGACACTTTTGAACTTCCCGCAGTTACTCTTCGTCACTTCCATTTCCACCCTTACTTTGACAATGGCAATTCCGAGTACATCCTTTAAATGTTTGCATCAAGTTCCATGCTCTATGCCCCTTTTTATCTTTGAACTACTTTATACTAGATCTTATCTGCCATTACTTTAATCTGAAATACCTTCTGAGAGTTGCAATCATTTAATTGCAAAACTAAAACTTCAGGAACTTGGACAATTTCTTCAATGTATAATTCTGTTTTGGATGGCATCTCCCCTGGCTACTGGGCTAGCCTTTTCTAGGCTTTACATAATTCATCTCCTGATGTTAACTCAACTTACCTTTCTTTTATTTCTTCTGAATAACCCCTTCTTGGGCCTATTGACTTCTCACAATCCTGGACTATTGCCATTTACTACTGAGGAACTTTACTTCTTTCACAACTTTCGGGGCTAACAGAACCAACACAGGTTTAAATAACTCATTATTTTCTCATGTCAAGGCGATTGATCGACATTCTATACACCCGACCATACAGGATCTTATAAGAATATATCTCAATGACAATGTAATAACCGCCATAATATGTGTCTCATAACAGGGTATACGATCATACCATTCTTCTTATAGATCAAGCATACCTTTAAGTATCATATCGTCGAGCGTCTAAATCGTGTGCTCGGCTGGACCACCAGATTGTGAGCGAACTACAAGGGTTTTCTCTACACTCCTAAACTTTTCTTGGAGAATCTTGGAATTAAACTACACCTAGCCCTTTCTACTTAAATTTCATGGAATGTTATGACTTCTTGTTAATGGACAACTAGCATAATCCTTAGCTACGTGAATAGCTGCATTTGGCAAGTAAAGGGTCAACTCTGTAAATCTATTGACTATCAAATGTGGGGGAGCGATACTCACGAACCCATACAGAGAATTTATCTTAAGACCACGCTACCTTCTCTAGGTGGGAATCTTTATTTTATACACTTGTCCTCTGATGCTCTGTCCTTCTATGCTGATCATTGGATTTTTGTGTCAAAACCTGGTGCTGCTCTGCTTCTCATTATCACATCAACCTATGTCTTTGGTAATGTAATTCGTCCTCATTAAATCTAGATGGAAAAAACATTAGGAACAAGGCACCTCCGCTCTAATCTTGTTTCATAATCCAGCTAAACATGCGACATACAATTGACTTAATGTTAGAGAACTCTGTCTCGCTTTAACTCTAGCATTGGCTCTATTACCACGGGACCCTACCTTCTAATGGTATCAACTTATAACTCTCCCTTTGTTATTTCTTTTTCTTTTACCATCAGGGTGACACTAACATTTCTCACGTATCGCTCTGTCATCATCGAAGCCCTAATATTGGACTTTTAAACTTGCTATCAGTTGAAGCTCCCCTACTAGTCCTTCATTTTTATGGGCCTCCAAATAGGCTAAACCATTTACATATCTCATCTTAGGTTACTTCAAGGGTTGTTGTTGTGTTCCATTGAACTCATTCCCTGAAAGGTCATAAGACTGAACTCCTATACGATTATCTTCCACTATATCCCTTAAAGGAGGGATACCACCGAGTTCTATATAACATCTCTATCATTGATTTACTCCCATGTTTGGATTCCTGATTGGTTAGCTGGAATAATGTTATGCTCTCATTTTTCCACCACATTCGTGGGGTACTCACTTGCTGAAGTTTAACTTTTGAAACCTCTTTCTCTTAAGGAGAATCACACTCTACAATATTATCAGAATCCACCTTTGCTTACTTATATTATTCTTTTTCCCTCTTGGAATCGTTATTTCCTTAAAGTGGGATCATTATTCTTTATACTATTGCAACCCGTCCGATAGGGGGCCTTTACTTATTAGTAAGAGAAACTCATCTCAACTTTACACTGAAGATTCTCATGGTTATGCTTCTAATGTGGGCTCACTATTGTCGACCCTAAGTCATGGGCTTAGCTTTCCCATCTGGTCTTTAGGTATAAATAACCTTGTCCTCTTGTTTCTTCTAGGTAAGCAACTTACAATGCATTAACTGATTTCAACCTCTATTATTCATGAGTTCTTTCTACATCTAGCCTTTAGCTCCACTTTGAAATCGAATCTTAGTCCTTATTCAATCTTCACCATTACTGGTGAGTCATTCCCATCTATATGCGGATTAAATCCTTCTCTTCATCTCAGTATATACCTACCAGCAATATGCTTTTAGCAGCTTCGTAATCATATATTCCTATGGGACATTGAATATTCCTAATATTTTACCACTCATCTTTCTTACCATTACCTTTCCTCTCATTCATTTTGAGTACCATCTTTAACTATTTGTTTTACTTCCAGGCTTCATAGCCCCTCATCTTGATTACTCTATACTAGCCTATCATACTCTTACGCCCTACTTGAAATATTTCGCGGGAGTGGTTGCCTCCTTATTGCGAGATCAAAGCCTTAGGTGCTTAAACTATTCCTTAATGTAAATATTTCATAGTCTGATGGCTAATCCAGCCATTTACGTTTAACTTGTCGTCTTCTAGGGTCTGAATGAATCCTTTCTCGACAAAACTTGACTTACCCTCCTTTTGTAAATTTCGAGTAGCTCATATTGAGCCTACATATGCCTTTTTTCCTTTGATTACTCTTCATGTTTCCCATTCTAAACTCCATATGTCTAGCAGTCTTTACCGTTTCTTTAACCCCTCTAAATAGGAGGTCACTCTATTTTATTCTTAATATTAGTACGTACAAAACCATTGTCACTCATGGCATATTCCCAAAAATATGGGTAACATAATCTTAGCCATCGAAAAACTTCTCTTCGAAACTTTTGCATTTGCTTACTAAATCATCATACGGATCTATGTCAGTTACTTCACGCACCATTTCCCATGAGTCAATTCTCACGCAGCTGAGATTTCCCTATTAAGATATCAGTTGTCACATCGACGTTTATCATAATCCACAATCCTTCAATGACTCACAACTTGCCTTAAAGAAATATCCCTTAACATGGTCACTAAAGTGCTCGCATAAGTAAAGTGTCACACATTCATGACGGACACAATTAATTACAATAACAAGGACGTTAGCCTTGGGGATTCACTCCATGCTAACCCTTAAGGATCTCCCCTCCTTGTAGTTTACTCATTTGCTACCTACCTTATTATTTTGCCACTCCTTGAGATCTCTTATTATATCATCTCGAGAGTCCTCGACTCTTACTCCCTCTTTATTGAAGGATCAACTCAATATTAATGTTCCTTGATTTAATGACTAAATTAGATCGACGGCCTATCCCATCAATTTTTGGCTTACTCAAATCTCGTAATAGATACTCGGTCTCATAACACCTTCTCCTATACACCCCAACCGCCACTACGTTTATTACTTTCTATCTTTATTGGCGACGACTTGCCAACATTCTATACTTTGTCTCACAACTCTTAGTCATTTCATACAGTTATCCCAATGTTTCATTTACATTTGCATTATTCTTATGCTATCAATCTCACTTATTATCCTCATCTATACCCTCATAATATGACTTTTTCTTACGTATAACGTTCTTTTCTTCTCTATTTTCGATAGGGGTATCACCGAGGGAAACGTTTAGCCTCCTCACAAAGGTCTCCATACTTGTCCCCCTTACATTTCTAGAATATTTAAAGGTCACACATGAATAAAAATTCACAGGTGCATCACGTACATGTTCTCAAAAGGGGTGTCACTGCCTTGCCGCACTACCTTTCAGTATCGTCCATGCTGAGAATCATGCTAAATTCTCACTAAATTTTGAGGTCCTACTTCTTTAGAAAATTATATCCACTGATGTTCGTAATTAGTAGAAGAAATAGGTACTTCCCACTAAGATTCCATCGCCGCTGAAGGTGGAACAACAATACCTTCATCATTGTCATATGGATTTTGGTCTCATTACAATCTTCTATATTTCCGACATTGGGTACCTCCATCACCTTACCCTTTCTTTATTTCTAAAGTTGATGTTTCTTCTTTCCGAACATATATCACTTCCTTCGTATATAAGGGGGAGACAGTCGCTCATATTCTAAAATTTTAGTGTCATGCTCGCGCCTCAAGTGTGTCAATGATCTGATCAGAATCTTTCATTAGTTGGATATGAATAAGGGTTAACCAAAGTCTCTCCGGTTATTGTCAGGATCGAAAATGTGTAAAGCACCAGTTAGACTGGAATTTTCACAACTCAGCTCTATTGCACGATCTATGAAATAAAAGAACCGAAACCATCCCTAAATTCCCGACAGCCTCTCTCTTATAAGTATGGTGCACAACACACTCATAAACAAAACTCTACTAGACACGACTTGTAGACTCTCTAGGACTGACCTGCTCTGATACCAAGTTTGTCACACCCTAACCTTGGGGGTATGGCTGGCATCCGGTGTCCTAGGGCCCAAGCGTACCACTCATGATGCCTGTAACATACTCAACAATAATTGAGCCGACAAGGCCTCTAACGAGTGATCTTCTGATCTATAAGACATAGTTACCTGCACGTAGAAAAAGACCAACACATGTATATACAACAAGGCTGACAAAGATGGTACAAACATATCGGACAACTGGAAGGGCCGACAAGGCCACACAAGACTAATATGTACAAGACAATTGTCTACAAGTCTCTAAAGAACATATCAACAATATATGCTCAGGATAGGGCCCCGCCATACCCAACTATGTACATATATACAACCATCATACCTATCAGCTCACTAAACAGCTCCCGACGAAAGGAGTGTGACAACCTTCAACTAAGTCAAGTCACCTACTTTGAGGTATCGTCTGTATCCCTATCTGTACATGCACGCATGAAATGCAGTTCCCCAACAAGAGGTCATCAATATGAAAGATGTATTGAATATGTAAGGCTGAAACATTAAACATGTATAATACTGTGAATGAAGCATAAAGCTAAAACTGTAACTGAGTGTAATACTATAAATAGAGCAATAAAGAAACAACATGTACTCTGAGTGCCTCTGTGGGCAAGGAATTTGCATACTTTTCTTTAAAACATACGCATATGTATATATATATATAGGCCACACATTGAGGATACTTTGTCATCATTACACCACTCTTTGGCGGTATCATCATAAACATCCCAACTGTAGTGGTGTGCACATATAAGTGCCTATCCAGCCGTCTATAGTGTAGTGTAGTGTCATAGTATATATATATATATATATAATGCATGCAATGATGCAGAATGGCCTTATGAAATCTGATCAGAGTAACTCAGGTTCGTTACCCTTCGATTTTCGTTATGTAACTGTGTATGTATCCATGAGCTAGGAGTCAATAAATTCCATAAGAAGGAATAAGCTTCGAGTTACTATCAAGTCGGGGAATACTCTCTAAAAATAACAATAAGAATCATGAGCTATGTACACCATGAAGCAATTATATTCACAAGCTTAATTCTTAAGAATGGAATTCCTTATGAAGGGACATCATTACGGTTACACTTGTTTGTAGATCATGCAAAAAAAATGATAGAGTGAGCCTTAACATACCTTTAGTGCCAATCTCCTACTACTGTCGGGACAAACCCCTCCATGCCTCAATTTTATACGAGAAAGAACATGTGTATTCTTCCCCGAATATTTCATAAAACCCATAACTACTACTACTACGAGAGAGAGAAGGATGAGAACTCGGGAATTGCAAAAAGGAGAACCAAGTAGAAAAACTTTTCATACCAAAAGAGCAAGCAAAATGTTGCTGTTTGCTGCTCACTTCATTGCTGCCTCTATTTTCCTAAGAGAAAATACTTAATCCAAGTGGTATATATATCAAGATAATTCACCCCTTTGGACAGTGGGATCCACTTCTCTTCCATAGTATATATATAAATTATACACCTCATATATATATAACTACTAGATGTCCTTATTACTTGAGTGAGTCATTTCCTCATTTCACATTATACATATACGTGGAAAGGTTGTTTCCACTAATAGGTAAACTCCCATTTTTGTCTTTAGTGACTTCTTTTTTTGTTTTTCCTTCACTACACTCCAAATATAAATAACACACAAATTTAATTCTTGATCTTAATTCACTTAAATAATAATCATATTTAATATACCTATTATCATGGTCATGTGATATAACACTACTCTGTTGCCTTCTATGGCACCCTCAAAATATTATTTCCAATCTCCGTCATCACACTTGTTAAATCTGAAATTATTCCGGGATTTCATTCATTTTTTACACCAAGCTCATACTTGAATATGACCAAATTCTCCGGGGTTGGGGTCTACTTACATATGTTGAGAAGTTCACACCATAGTCCGAAAGTACAAGTATCACATTGATAAAACTTATACTTTTCGATTCAGATAATCTCTAAACCTTCTAATATTTACCAATCATGATCATAAACATTTATAGCCTTAGGATGAACATATTTAACCACTCATAACCTCAAAGGTAATTTCATTCCCGAGCTTATGCCAGCTAACTTACGATGAAACATAACGTATAAAGACACGGGATGTAACATTTTGTTATATAACTCTTAGATACTTTTAGACTAGTAAGCTATGTATTGTCATTTTGTATGGCCTTATCAGCCTTTCTGTTAGTCTGATAGTACTATTTTCATATCTTTTCCGGCCTTCTAATGTTAGTTATGGCCTTGTCGGCCTTATGGTATATATACACATGTTGGTTTGGATGTCCACTTGTTCAGATTGCTATTTCCAGTTTCTCTTGTGATTGTTAGTCTGAGGCCTTGTTGGCCCAGACAGTTATATGTTCATGCTATAATATACAAGTGGTACGCTTAGGCCATTCAAGCACCGGGTGTCGACCACACCCCTCCAAAGCTGTGGTGTGACAGTGGGAAGGGGTAACACAGTTCCTGATGTGCTTTGAAATGATTTTCGGAAGGAAAACCCAAAATGAATAGTTTTGAAATGAAGTATGTTGACCCAAAGTTGACTTTTGAGTATATGGGTTCATTTTTGGGTTCCATCGCTTTCGGTAGGTCTGAAGCATCATTTATGACTTAGTAGAGTCCTTGATTCGCTTCACAAGGCATTCAGATATATTTTGTCTCTATTCGTAAATTTTTTGAATATTAATAATTTGGGTGATTTCATATAAAAGTAAGGCTTAGCTCGATAGTATGAGAATTTTGAGTGCATGACTGAATTCTTATCATCGTTTACTTTTAGGTATCATGTTTGGTTTGTATCTGGGAGGTCTCAGGATTGTTTCGGATGTTTGGCAAAGAATTGGCTAAATTTCCATATTGCTGGTTTTTAGTGTGTTGCACAAGTGGGCCTTTGGCCGCTTCTGCGGATGTTGGTTTGAAAATATGGGCCTTGTTTACATTAGTGTTTCCTTTTCAGCGGGACTTGTTGCGCAGAGGCGATCGACCTCTGCGATGATTGTCCCACTTCTGCACGTTTGGAGATTTTAAGTTGGGCCACTTTGGTGGATGGTATTCCACTTAGGTGACCCACATCGGCAAGGTCAAATCCGCCAAGGCGGAATCACTATTTTCCAAAATTTGAATTTAATGCTTATTTCGATTTGATTTTCCCATTTTCTCATCTTGGGAGTAGAGCTCGGTAGAGAGAGGATTTGAGAGACCATCATCATCTTCTATCTTTGGGGTAAGAAATTTTATCTCATTTCACTTACTTATCATTATTATGTCCTCTAATCTAGGTTAAATTGATTATTTGGGCAGAATTGACCTAGGTTCTATGTGAGAATAAGAGGCTTGGAATTATGAAATTGAAGCTTGTTAATGATCTTATTGCTTTGATATTGTAACCTAGAGTTGGTTAATGATAGTAGAGGATATTGTAATGTGTAATTGATGATTGGAATCCATTTTAAAATTGAGGAAAATCTAGAGTTTCAATTGGGGATTTTGCTTAATTTATGAAAATGGAAGTCCAAACGACATTAGTTCTCAAATTGACTTAAGGATATGACTCTATAGAGTATTCTCATAGTTTTTAATAATAAAGTTCCAATTTTTACCTCTGTGGGCCTAGGGACCGATTTGGGGGTGAACTTTTTGGTTTCTTTAAAAGAATAGGTCCTTGTGCATGTGTTAAATTACTTTATTAACGTAGATTCTATGTTTTAGGCTACGAGTAATACGAGGCGCTTTGCAAAGGCAAGGCCTTGTCAATGGACCGAGGTTTGTGGCACCTGCTCGGCTCCGAGGTAGCTATGGTTTATTCTTTCTAAACTCCGTTGGAAGTATGTAATTGTTATAAATATTGAGAGGTATTGGGTGTGTTAGAGGGTCCCACCTTAGCGGATGTGATGAGCACTTAGGTGGGTACTGGTGTTAAACTGTCTTGACGGGTGATTGGGAAATCAGCGTTAGGGTTGATTTCGACTGTTATTATGTGGGCTTGTCTCCATTACTTGGGCTTGTCACCATTGATTGATAAATTGATGTGTTTACTCATCACATTTTCTTTTGATATGAAAGATTGATTATGTGGAATTACTTGTATTGAATTTTTGAAGCATGTTATATTCATCTCATATATTTGATTGCATCTCATACATCCTAACTACTTGCCTTATTATTTTTGCATCCATACACTCAAAGTTATATGATATGGAAAGTGGAGTGGTATTGAAATGTTGTGGGTACAATGAGATAAAAGGTAAGGATATTCTTATGAGATGATTAGAAACACTCAGATGATAAAAAAAATGATATGGCTCGACAAATGGGTCTTGGGCTCTAGTCAGATTCAGATATTTAATTCCGGCTAACAAGGAGAGGTATATGGACGATGCAGGTCCCTTATGGTTGATTGAAAAGTACCTTGCATTTGCATTCATACTATACATTCATATACATTGATTTCTTGATGAATTGTACGTAATTTGGATTGATTATCGTGACTCGGATTAATTCCTGGGATAAGGTTGACTCTGTTGATTAGACTTCCATGATTTCTGAGTATTTGAGTATTGAATTCTTTTATGAACAAGGTGAGTTAAGTAATTTACTGAACTGTTAGAATAGGATTATATGAGAGTTAACTTGATATTTATGTCAGTTACATATATATTGTCATTGTCGGCCTATGATGCCTACGTGGGTATGTTGTATACTCATGATACATTTACTGCATTCTTTTTATGCAAATTCAGCACCTTCTACCAGTTCAGGACCACGTGGCTGAGTCTCGAGTTGGATAATTCGAGTGTTCAGGGTGAGCTTGCTTCCTCACGGCATGTCCGGGATACCATTCTTATTCATATCTTTTTATTTGTGTTGGGGAGACATAATTATATTATTTAGACTTATTATCTCAATTTTAGTTGTAACACCCCGTACTTTTGGGTAATGGCAGAACGCATAAACATAGGCAAGTAGACCGGATTCCAGAAAGTTTATGTTGTACTTACATAGGCTAATAAGGAAATTAGTATATGAAAGGATGTGATCCCGAAATAATTTTGGGTTTAACAAGTGTGACGACGGGGGATTAATAATAATAATTGTATATCCCCAAAGAGGTTATGGATTAATGTCATATTATAAGAATTATGACATTTGGTATAATGAGGTTTTTTTTAAAAGTCGTCAGAATTTCAGTGATTTGGGATCAAGAATTTAAGTGTGTGTATAATTAATTAATTATAATTGAGGACACTATATAGTGGGACTCTACGTGTTATATTATGAACTGCCACCAATGACTAAGCCGTATAAGCAAAGTATGGTGGCAACTTCACAAGTCTCCAACATTTATCCTTCTCCATTACTAATCAGTCTTCATCTCTACAAGTTCCACCATCATTTCAAGCTTCTGTAGAAAGCTCTTCTGGGAGAAACAATTCTCATAGCTCTGTCAGAGGGAGTAACACCTCAATCAATAAAACTCTCTGAAATTCTCGATCAAATATGGCGATTTTCGTAAGCTTTCACATAGACAAAAAAGGGGGAAATTCATGGTGTCCTGGACCGTGATTCGCATTGAATTGAAGCCTTGATTAAAGTTTCAGAACTCGAAAACCCAAGTCGTGACCCAGAATCGAGTTTGGGGTCCTATTTCTGTTTGTCGGAAACTGCTTTAGGTGAATGTTTTGCCGACAACTTTCGTTGCTGATTCTAACTGAGGTAATTCTTCTTATCCTTTGGTTTATACGAATCATAGAACATGATTCTTGCCAATAGCTCTAAAAAGATTATTGAAAATGCTTAGTTTGGGTTGGGTGTTGTCGGGACTGCCGTATTTGTAAGGTATTGGGATTGGATGTGAAATTGTTGCACTGTTTTGGATATTATGGTAGTACAAAGAAGGATTAAGAGGATTGGGTGTTTCGCTACATGAATAGGTTTCGGTATAGAAGGAATATAGGTTCTACGCGTACAAGGTGTTCGCTAGAATGTCTCAAAGAATCTGTTTCTAGTATATTGATTTGATTATGATTTAAATCATCCGTGTGATGTAGATAATCATTCATAGAGCTTACAAGGACCCGCGGAAATTAGATAATTTCGTCAACAAGGTATGCAAGGCTCTTTCCTTCTTTTTGGCTTAATTCTATGTGTGAAACATAACTATCGTATTGCTACATAAATTGCTCTACTCTTAGTAGTTAGGGATGATCAAGTCATCAAATCCTATGTTGAAAGAATATCCAAGTATATTTCTAAGACCTTGATAAGGCACACGGGAAAAGATGTTGATGTTCCCAATGTTAACCAAAGGAGTAAAGGATATTATGTCACTCCGGATGTTTTATTATTATTCATGCATTTCATTTGCATTGCATTCATATGTTATCCTGGACCAATTGTGCTATGTACACTACTATATGGTAAATATTATATATATATATATATATATGTATGGGAATTGGGGAAAGGGAAAACGACGTTATATACACACACCATATGCAGCTGGTACAAACTATCACAAACAAGCCCGAAGAGGCCAATATGATGTGATGATGTGATGCCCTTGTGTGGCGATATAACCTGATGCCCACAAAGGGGGTTATGGGAGGTTTCTTGTATGGACATTACTATACCGCATTTGCATTATGAATACATTCATTAATCAATATATGGTATGATGCCCACAAAGGCTGTTATGGTAAGGAAGATGCCCGAAGAGGCTGATGTATATGTATATTGCATTGTGCATAATATTTAGGTATGTGTATTAGGGCCCTCAGAGGCATTTTCTGAGGTTCTACTGTTTCTGTTTCAGACTATGATATATCTCTGCTATGTTATTTCTTATGCCTAACATACTCAGTACATCAGTCGTACTGACGTCTCTTTTGTCGGGGGACACTGCGTTGTATGCCCGCAGGTTCATATTGAGAGAGTGACAGTTTGCCCTAGTGGGTTGTTGGTTCAGCTGGTATTTGGAGCACTTTGTTCATTTCAAAGTTGCGGTCTGGTCGTGGTATGTTTTACTCTTTAGAGGCTTGTAGATAGGTATTTTGTGGTTAGTTGTCATGTATGGACTTGTCGGCCTTGGTATATAAATGTGTAAGTTGGGGCTTTTGGATTGAAACCTTATATTATCTATCACGGCTCAGTCCGTGTTTAAATATGATTAAGGGTAGAATGTATCTTTGGTGCCCGGCGGGTAGGGTCTGGGTGCGGTCCTCCAGTTTGGGTCGTGACAAACTTGGTATCAAAGTCAGGTCTGTCATAGGGAGTCTACAAGCCGTGTCTAGTAGAGTCTTGGTTATGGGTGTGTTGCGCGCCACACTTATAAGCAGGAGGCTACATGGTATTTAGGATTGTCTCCGTTTTTCATAATCTAGATCGTTCGATAGAGCTGAGTCGTAAGAATATTTGTTCCTAATCTAATTTTCTCATTTGGAAATACAGTAACGTCTACAATGAGAAACACTTCGGATAATAAGGATGCGGGTACTATCGCAGGACAAGATACCACCCGTTGGCACGGGTCGGAGGGTTACAGAAATTGAAAGAAGAGAGGTGAGTTATACTATGGACTCAAATCTATCTGAAATCATGGAGTGTATAGAGGAGGATCTATCTGAAGATCCCTATGAGTCACCCGCTCGAACACCCTCGGTTCTTCTAGCGGGAAGTGGGGTGAGGGGAGTTCCAACTTCACTAAGGACTTTAGTATTAGTGTCAGGCCCCACTGACCATGGCATAGGTGGAACAACACAGGGACGCATACAACTGGATTTTCCTCAGACATCACGCCATGACTGGGTATGCATGTCGCTCAATGACCCCGACCCTTCCGAAATTCTGGATAGTCCACAATCGTGGGGGTCCATTAATCAGGGCTTGCCGGTCTATGTTATGGGATACACGTCGGAGGAAGACAAGAGGCAGGCACGGAGAAGGCGGGTGGGTACTAAGCATAAGAGGGTTCCACTCCAAAGTGTGTCGGATCGAGGCTCATATATAGGACCAAGATAGGATAGTGCAGATACACCAACAAGATCATAAGGCTGTCCTAGTACCTATCCCGATAATCCATAAGGTCTTTAAATTAGTTACCCTTAAATAAATGGTGTATTGTGTGTAACCGGTATATGGTTATATGTTTGGATTAATAAAAGGAATATATAGATTTTGTATATGGATTGATAAGGTTGTTGTATAGTTTGGTGTGATTTTAGTTAAGTCATGAAATGGCTTTAAAATTGTTTGTATGCATAAGTTAGTCAATGATAACCTTGGTTGAACTGATTTAGGAGTGATTAATGGGTGTTAGAGATAATTTTGACTTAATATGGATCTAACCTAAGGCTAGGGGTAATCTATAACTTATTGGTTACAGTGAAAAGAATTGTGTAGCTCCTATTATCTTTTTCACATAATTACCATAGTAACATTTGTTTAGTATAAGCCTGCAGAGTATGTTGGTTTACTGATTTTGGTCGTTCCATGTGGTATTCAATGATTTGAAGTGATATAGCCTAAGTGTGGTTTCCTAATAACATGTTGAGTTTCAAATTTGATCCCATAATATGTTGTTCTTACTATCAATGCTTTGCTGCCTCCTATAAATACATAATATGGTGTAAACTGCCAGTTGTTTCCTGCACTAGTTCATTGTGCTCAAAATTACCTAAGTTTGTTTTGACTTGAATCTTGTAGGCTTGTATATCTATTTTACCATCTTTGTAGCCTAGAGTACATGACTGATTATTTGGAACTATAAGTGTTGAGCATGTTGAGTCTGTATAAACCATTCATGTATCTCTTATGACTTCTACTGGTAATTTAAGTTAGACAACCATCTATATGCTTTAAATATTATTCCTATCCCACTCATAAGTGCAATTCTTGGGGGCTGGTGTGTGTATATTTGCCTCAGTGACATGTGTGGTTATGATTTGTTTTATTCTGTGATCTGGACATGATTAAAAGACCTGTTCACATTCTAGTCCTAAGTTAAGCCAGGACCCTGTACCTGCCTTTAATCCTGTAATAATTAGGATGCCTTAAAATGCTGCTATGCATGTCAATGTAGCTTGACAAAGATATTTTAATTTGGCTCCAATAACATGTTTACAGTCCTATGCCCTGTTCAAGGATTTGTTTCTGCTTCAGTATGACTAAAACTCATTAATAGGCTAGAGATGGTTATCTGAAGTAAATCAAAGCTTGTCCATTACTTAATGTTGTGTGTTGTTGGTTATAAGCCATTAACTAGGCAAACATAATTATAATAAACTAAATGTTGTTATGATGTCTTGCAGTATGAATATAAAGACATGTGATTAATCAACTTAGAACTAGTCTATTGAGAAATTTCTAGGTGCAATTGAGTTAATCTATCTACCCTTCCTCTGTACTATGTGACATGTTTTGAGGTTGGTATCTGATTCTTCCCTAAAGAGACATGTCATTAAACCTACAGTCTAAAATAGGGATCATGTTAGTATAATTGGTTTCAACTTGACTTCACTCACTAGTTGGCCCATAGGTGGCATACTCCTCTTTTATGTTTATTCCCAGGATTGGTTATGGGACATGTGCCTGATTATAAGTAAACCTACGGTTGTTCATCTATAGTTTCTGTGATAGTATGCCTGCTTGGTTTAGTGTATGAATGTTTTGTTTTCTTTAAGTTGTTCCTGTCATAAATGTCATAGCCTATGAGTATAAATTGTGGTCTAACTATATAAAATATGTGAAGTTTCCAATAAATATTATTTTGTGGGCCCTTCTCTATATATTTAGTTGCTGAAATTATTGTCACATTATAGGGTGGTTGTTGTTCAGAGCTGGAAACATTTACTATCTCCAACTTATTTTAACTAGTGATACAAATCTGATTTTTTCCCAAAAAAAATATATAGAATCTGGATGTATTGAGGCATGACTAACTGAATGATTACTGGTATTGGAGGCTAAGTTTTCCTGTTGTTGAAAACAATTAGTTGCTTTCCTATTAAGGGATCATACTTGCAACCTTGGTTAACTATATATGTTTGGTCTGATTTGAAACTTGCACCTTCCCAGACAAATTTGGCCATTGTTACACTAGACTGGTTGTCTCTTTGCATTTCTGGAGAAAGGCTGAGCCTTTGTTAGGATCTTGTGTGTGCTAATGTGGTAAAAATGAGTCTGTGAGATCACCTGTGCATCTTCTCCTTTTGAAATAGTTAAAACTAGTTTTTAATATGTTAAGTCAAAGCAAAATCTTGAAACCTAAGTTTATGTACACTTCTATGGATGTTTGGTATCTGTTTAGTACAACATCTACTAGCTTGATCTCATGCCAAATCACAATCAAGGAACTCATTTTCTAAAGGCAGTATTATCATGTATACTAGAGGGATTGTTGGACATTAGGTTGGGTCAGGTCTGCTGAATTTTGGGATGCCTTTTACACTCTACCTAGCCCCTGAACCATGTCTCCTGCAGCTTTACTCTCCAACTTTATTAAGGGTTGTGGTTAGCTTAGGTAAAACTTTAAATTAGATTCTGCTATCTATAGCTATGCTTAGGTACTTGATTAATATGTCTAGGTTATTGTGATTATTATAATTGGTACCTAGCATGTGAAGATATAAAGATGTTATTTGGAGTCATTTGTTGTTATTGTTTTGCTGCTGCTTTTGATGTTACTTGTTGTTGTTGTCCCTGCTGCACTTTGCTAACAAATGTGCCCATGTTCAACCACATGTTGTTGCCCTAAGGTTGTGACAAATGCTACTACAAATTTTGGGCAGGGGCAGATTTGAACATGAGCAGTTGTAGTTGTTGGATAGCAACTTAAACCAGGGCCATGTTGTTTGCATAATATCTCACTCATTTGAAAAATGATCACCTGAAATGGTTCAAACACTAGCTATAGAACTGTTAGAAGGAACCTATCATGAGATGATAAAATAGTTGAACCATGATTAATTATATTGATTTGTTTACTGTTTCAAATAACTAGGATACATATAGGGCTTTTAACTAAACATACTTCTTAGTTGAGTATGAAGAGTGCATGAGATATACTATAGAGCTAAGCAAGGATCCATCACCATAGTTACTAAGCAACTAGTTAAATGAAGGTTGCTTCGCACAAGATTATTGAATATTAGAATTGAAAGGTGCCACTGTGTGGTTATTTCATTTTTATGTGGAATTGTACAGATAATTAGCATGAACTCGAGTCTACTCTTTGGAAAGGGTCATACATTGATATGTATTTTTTTTCTTTCTTTATTTTCAATCCCTGTTCTTGACAATAGTACCATAAAAGACCACCTAGTACTGCAAATATTTCAAATGTTAGGTACTATAAGTATGTAGCTACTTTAATTGCCTAGAGTTGATTCAAGTTAGTTAAGATTTCTATTGTCATGACTGGCTAAGCAATGAAGATCATCTGTATGTTCATTTTTTGTGACAAGAATTAGATACATCTCACCAACATTCGAGGACGAATGTTTCTAAGGGAGAGAGGATATAACACCCCGTACTTTCAGGTAACAGTTGAAAAAAGTAGACCGGACTCCGGGAAGTTTATGTTGTACTTATGTAGGCTAAAAAGGAAATTAGTATATGAAAGGATGTGATCCCGAAATAATTTTGAGTTTAACAAGTGTGACGATGGGGGATTAATAATAATAATTGTATATCCCAAAAGAGGTTATGGATTAATGACATATTATAAGAATTATGACATTTGGTGTAAGAAGGTTTTTTTTTAAAGTCGTCAGAATTTTAGTGAATTGGGATCAAGAATTTAAGTGTGTGTATAATTAATTAATTATGGGATTAATTAATTATAATTGGGGACATTATATAGTGGGACACTATGTGTTATATTATGAACTGCCACCAATGACTAAGCCGTATAAGCAAAGTACGGTGGCAGCTTCACAAGCCTACAACATTTATCCTTCTCCATTACTAATCAGTCTTCATCTCTACAAGTTCCTCCATCATTTCAAGCTTCTGTAGAAAGCTCTTCTGGGAGAAAGAATTCTCATAGCTCTGTCAGAGGGAGTAACATCTCAATCAATAAAACTCTCTGAAATTCTTGGTCGAATTTGGGGATTTTCGTAAGCTTTCACATAGACAAAAAAGGGGGAAATTCATGGTGTACTGGACCGTGATTCGTAGTGAATTGAAGCCTTGAACATGTTTAAGAACTTGGAAACCCAAGTCGTGACCCATAATTGAGTTTGGGGTCTTGTTTATGTTTGTCAAAAACTGATTTAGGTGAGAGTTTTGCCGACGACTCCCGTTGCTGATTCTAACTGAGGTAATTCTTCTTATCCATTGGTTTATACGAATCACAGAACATGATTCTTGCCGTTAGCTCTAAAAAGATTATCGAAAATGCAAAGTTTGGGTTGGGTGTTGTCGGGACTGCCGTAATTGTAAGGTACTAGGAATGCATGTGAAATTGTTGTACTGTTTTGGATATTGTAGCAGTAAAAAGAAGGATTAAGAGGGTTGGGTGTTTCGCTACATGCATAGGTTTCGATATAGAAGGAATATAGGTTCTACGCGTACAAGGTGTTCGCCAGAATGTCTCAAAGAATCTGTTTCTAGTATATTGATTCGATTATGATTTAAATCATCCGTGTGATGTAGATAATCATTCATAGAGCTTACAAGGACCCGCGGAACTTAGATAATTTTGGCAACAATGTATGCAAGGCTCTTTCCTTCTTTTTGGCATAATTCTATGTGCGAAACATAACTATCGTATTGATACATAAATTGCTCTACTCTTAGTAGTTAGGGATGATCAAGTCATCGACTCCTATGTTGAAAGAATATCAAAGTATATTTTTAAGTCCATGATAAGGAACACGGGAAAAGATGTTGATGTTCCCAATGTTAACCAAAGGTGTAAAGGATATTATGTCACTCCGGATGTTTTATTGTTATTCATGCATTTCATTTGCATGGCATTCATATGTTATCCTGGACCACTTGTGCTATGCACACTACTATAAGGTAAATATTATATATATATATATATATATATATATATATATATATATATATATATATATATATATATATATATATATATATATATATATATGGGAATTGGGGAAAGCGAAAAAGGCATTATATACGCACACCACCTGCAGCTGGTACAAACTATCACAAAAGAGCCCGAAGAGGCCATTATGATGTGATGATGTGATGCCTTTGTGTGGCGATATAACCTGATGCCCACAAAGGCGGTTATGAGAGGATTCATGTGTGGACATTAGTATACCGCATTTGCATTGTGCATATATTCATTAATCAATTTATGGTATGATGCCCATAGAGGCTGTTATGGTAAGGAAGATGCCCGAAGAGGCTAATGTATATGTATACTGCATTGTGCATAACATTTAGGCATGTGTTTTAGGGCCCTCAGAGGCATTTACTGAGGTTCAACTGTTTCTGTTTCAGACTATGATATATCTCTACAATGTTATTTCTTATGCCTGACATACTCAGTACATCAGTCGTGCTGACTTCCCTTTGTAATGGAACATTATGTTTTATGCCCGCAGGTTCATATTGAGAGAGTGACAGTTCGCCCTAGTGGGTTGCTGGTTCAGCTGGTATTTGGAGCACTCTATTCATTTCGGAGTTGCGGTCTGATCGAGATATGTTTTACTCTTTAGAGGCCTGTAGATAGGTGTCCTGTGGTTAGTTATCATGTATGGCCTTGTCGGCCTTGGTATATAAATGTGTAAGTTGGGGCTCTTAGGTTGAAACCTTATATTATCTATCATGGCTCAGTCCGTGTATAAATATGATTAAGGGTAGAATGTATCTGTGGTGCCCGGTGGGTAGGGTCCGGGTGCCCGTCGCGGCCCTCCATTTTGGGTCGTGACATTAGTGCTCTTGTATTACATAATAGATTATCAGATTTGGCTGTTTTTACTATATTATGACAAGACAGCTTTATTATCACTTCTGTTATTTCTTCTTATTTTTACCTTTATGTTATTGTGTTGGGTTGTGGTTCAACTACCGGTGGGAAAAGCATAGATGCCACTACGACACCCGAAAGGGGTCGTGACATTATCAAATCACATCTCCAATACCTTAACATAACAAGAACAATCGAAAAACTACAGCAAAACAACACCCATAAACTAGTTTACGATTTTCGATCACCGTCTCATAAGTTGTTATTAAAAACATATCTTAGATGCTCATACGATCTTGTAAAAGGTTGCAGAAGATGCATTACACATTGGTTCCACTCTTTTGAACTTTCTGTCACTTTACTTGTAATGACCCGTTTGGTCGTTATGGAACTTTGACACTTCCCCAAGCTATATTAGTACGAATTTGACAAGCGGGGATGGGTGGTATGATTCCCAAGGTGATGGGGTGAGAATTTCTATTAAGTTTGCGAAATAGAGCCTTAGAGTGGAAAGCGTTTGACCAATAGTTGACTTTTGTGTAAATGGACCTTTTTTCAAAAATTGGTCAATTCCGGGGGGTCCGGATGGTCTAGTGTGACTTAGTGGGATATTTAGTTCATTTATCGGGGCACTCAGGAGAATTTTAGGTTTTTCGTTGGAACGTAGGTCTTTGGACATTGGGGGTAGACTCAGTCAAATAGACTTGCGTTGGGAATTTGGAGACGGCGAGTGAGTTCGTAGAGTATTTTATGTGTGAATGCATGTCTGGAAGGTCTTGGGTGATTGTCGGATTTTGGAGTTGAGTTTGTGAAAACTAGTAATTTTTCGGTGACTCGTGTCCGTCGTAGCTACACCAGAGGTGTTGTAGCGGACCCGCCACAACGTGTCCTGATCTTCTATGGCAAGTGGTGGGGATTTGTGTTGAGCCGTCGTAGCGAGCAGAGGGTCACTGGCGTGGACCCATTGCAGTGGACCAGCGACCGCTGAAGCGGTAGTCAGTGACTAGATTTCATTTTTTGCCCTAGTTAAAACCCTTCATTTCCTATCACTTTATTTATCATTCCTATGCATCTTTTAGGAGATTGAAAGAGTTCTTGGCTAATTTCTCTAACCTATAATTCATTCCTTTACGTTTCCTAAACTTGAATCCATGCTAGAAATTCTATAAAACTTAAGAGAGAAGATGGGTTTTGATGTCTATTTCACTAATTGAGTTTTAATTGTTCTAAATGAATATTGTGGGTGAATTTTACTAATTGAAGTATGGAGTTTGACTATATAGTAAGTAATAGGCTTGAATCTTTCATTGTGTTGATGAATTGAAAGCTTGAAAGTTGGGGTTTTGACTTGAGTAATGGAATTGACATATTCTTTAGTTAATTTAGCAATTGATTAGTAGAATTAGACTTCTAGAATGTTGGATTACCAATTTCACTTTCGAATTACCCGTTTTACTCTTGTGGTCCTGTTTTCCTCTTTTTTCGTAGTTGGTTTTTATTCAAAGGATAGTAGAGCGGTATGGGTATTATTAGTTTCCATTTCTAACTTAGATTTCAATGATGAATAGACTTTGAGTATAACCCAGATCCTCATAAAGACAAGGCTATTGTTCGTGGCTCCTGCTCGCCTACCAGGTAGGTTACGGCTTACCTTATAGTTAGACTTCGGTTAGAGAAGCATATGTAGAGTTAGTGATTGTTGGAGATAGCATGTTACGCCTTTGGGTATGAATTTGGGATGGAATACATAGGTTGGTATTGTTGCTTGATTGTGGTTGTTGCCTTACTTTATCTAGTGGCTCGTTTCCTGTGTATGATACTAGTCTTGACCGTAAATAGAGGGAGGATTGGTTCATTCTTGATATGACGTTATGTGTCCATGCGTCACACGATTGACTTGATATATTCTCATTCGTGTTGATATATTCTCATTAGCATTTGATATCATTCATATATTCATGATCATACATTTGGATCGGGTTGCGCGCTGCAACATATATACATATACTATACCGGATTGCACGTTCTGCAACATATACATATATTAGACCAGATTGCATGTTCTGCAACATATACTTATATTGGATTAGGCCGTGCGCCGCAGCAGGTATATGGGCTTCGTGGATCCCCCATGGGTCATGACTATCGAGGCGTAGAGGTATTCCACCCGAAACATGTGTGTATCATTGCATTACATATGCATTCATATTCACATATTCATACTTATTGGATTCAGACTTGGTATTTGTAGTTGTTATGCTATTCTTGGATTGTGTAATATTTATATCTGATTGTGAGCATGCCTATCTTCTAGTATCTTACTTTATATATGTTAACTAACTATTGTCGGCCTATGATACTTACCGGCACATAGTGTTTGTATTGATACTACCTTGCTGCATTCTTTTATGAGTGTAGAGTACGTGACAGGTCTACTTCCTTTCCTCGTGACTTATTCCTGAGGCTATGCTGACAAGCATCTAGGGTGAGCACATGGACGGATCCGCAGCCCGGATATCTCTGTCTTAATTACTTGTCTTATTTTGCCATTCCGACACAGTATTGTACCGTGCAAAACTATGTAATAGTATTCAGACTTGTAGTTATGTAGTAGTGGCTCTTGTATGGACTTAGCCCAGATTTCTTGGGATTGTTGTATTACTTCCGCACTATTTCCTTATCTATCCTAGACATATTATGTATATTTGATGGTTTGGGTTTTACTTTATTATTGATTGAGTTATGATTAAGGGACGAGTTCGCCGACTGGGTAGGAAAAGGGTAGGTGTCCGCCAGTTCCTCAATTTGGGACGTGACATTACTTTGTTATGAAGTAACTTTTGATCTTCTAAAATAGAGAAATGTTGCTACTCTAAAACCAAAACGTTGTTCCCTTACCCAATATAAAAAAATGTTGCTTTCCCGAACCACATCAAATCATATTATTGTGGGTAAAAAAATGTTGCTTTCCCGAACCACAATAAATATATATATATATAACAAGAATAGAATATGATTGTTGTATATCATATTGTTGTTGTAGTAAATATATGTTGCTACATATATGGTCATCCCTTTTTATGAAAGCAAGACAAAAATGATCTTGAATACATAGTTATATATCGACCATTGGGTCCACACAACATGTAAACTTCATTTCATACCATACATTCTTATCCAACATGTGTCATAAATGCTTTCCTTTCCATGGTGCCATGTCGCCTATGTCAATGATGGCATTTGTCACTTTGTAACTTAATTAAGTCAGATTGTCTCCCTCTTTAATTGTCAATTGATTTTTATTTCTAATTCACTTAAATTTAATCATTTTTTACACACTTCATATACTTATTATCATGATCATGTAATATAATATTAGTTCATAATCTCTTAAAATCCTCGTGTCATTATCATTACTATACCGACCGTCCTATACTTGGTTTGTTCAGCCAGCTTCCACCACCTTGCAACCATCCAACCACCAAACCCAGATCATCAAGACAACCGTAAACGTACCCGAAAAACTCCCATAAAACACCTTGACCCAATTCCCTATATAACTACCTGAAACAGCCACCAAACACAACACTGCCCGGCAAAAATGTTCCACCCGGTAGCCTACTTTCGATCCCATTTTTGTGTCAACCCGTATCTAACAAAACTCTAACCCACTTACACCCCTCATTATATACATCAGATTGGTATCAGAGCGAGCCATCTCATCCCACTCTTTGACGCTATGTCTCACATAAAAAGAAAGACTAAGGAGGATCATAAGTGACATTCTTGCGGAACGTGTGCAAGCCTTGAGAAAGGAACTTGCGGAGCATGCCATGATGAATAATGCCTAATCCTGGGCTGTGCAAATATTCCCATGGCATGAGAAGGGAAATACCTCTTTCGCTAATCCACTATATGAAATTGAAGAAGAGAACAATTCCATCTTCATTAATCCATTGTATGATCAAGAAAATGTGGGGGAAGATAATGATCTTTTGGAGGTGTGTGAAAATTTAGTTCTCCAACATGTGTTGAGTGTTCAAGTTGAGGAACACGAGGAGACACAACGTGAATAATTCTTTTACACCCGTGCAAAGTATAAGACAAAGTATTCAACATGATCATTAACGGAGGATGTTGTATCAATACGGCTTCCATAGAGATGGTTAACAAATTAGACCTACCATCCCGCAACCATCCTAATCCGTATACTCTCCAACGGTTAAACCAAGACGAAGGGCTAAGAGTAACAAAACAAACTCTTATTAGCTTTTGGGTTGGAATATATATAGATAAAATATGGTGTGACATCCTACCTATGGAAGCGTGCCATGTTTTATTGGGACGATCGTGGAAGCTTGACATGAAGACACCACATGATGAAGGAAGGAATACGTATTCCTTTTCGATTAAAGTCGATGCCACCCAACAAGGTGAAGAACGTGAAAATCTGAAGTACAAAGAAGCGCAAGGCCGAGGCTCTCTTACTTGATGCACGAACGATGAAAAAAGAGTAAAAAACGGGGAGTCTTATAGCCTCATTGGTAGGAAAGGAAGGTCTAGTGGGAGACATGGAGGAAAATGCCGACTAGGAACTTCTGAAGGACCTCACATTCGGAGTTCTACCAAAGAAAGATAGCGAACTTGCTCTTGATTTATTTTCAAGAAGTTCATTGTGTACTCACAAAGTCTATAGATGCCGAGAACCAAGATTACAAGGCCAAGAATTGATAGGCGAAAGCTACGCCCGAAGAAGCCTTAGTCCGCGTGCGGCATCCATCGTATTGGTGCCCAAAATATATATGGGTTGGAACATATGTATTAGTAGCCAAGAGGTTGATAACCTCACTATGAACTGCACAATTCCGATATCAAAAGATCTTTTGGATGAATTTGCAACCGGACCATCACCAAAGGAAAGAACTGGGCATACTCTTGGATTATTTCCAAGAAGTTCATTCCCTAATAGCCATTCCTATAGACACCATCCGGAGAGGGAAACGGTACCCATCTTGTTAATACAAAAGGGAAAAGAGACTTAGCACACATGTGGTATCATCCAAGCAATCGGCAACATCATGAAATGCAAACTTTCTATGCCGAAGCTGAAATTTACTTTTGAAGAATCAAGGGGAGCCAGATGGTTCTACAAGATAAACACGAGGAGAGGATACCATTTAAGGGGAACCCGAGAAGAAGACGCATGGAAGATGACCCTCGCAATCGAGTATGGTTTGGACGAATGGTTTGTAATGCCGTTTGAAAGGTGTGACGTTCCAAACTTTTCTTTACACGAGGTATCACGCCCATCCTGGGGGCACTTAACATCTTCCGAGGACATTAATTCCAACCAACCCAAGGGGAAATCTACCCGAATTTGTTCCGAGCCTACGGGTATAATTGCGGTAAATGATTACCTTATAAAGGCCTCTTTCTTTCATCATTTCATCCGGGGTTATTGTACCAAGGATACCCTTATCAATGAGATAATGAGGAAGAATGAGTGTGAATGGTCTCAAGAAACGTTGGGAACCACGAAAGGAAGAGTACGTGAAGTACCAACTTTAGCTATAACAAGTCGTGGAGAGCCATTTGAAATTGAACGTAAAACTAGCAGAATTAGTGTAGGTGTCATGTTTTTCTAGTACAAAATTGAGGTGCACGACATCATTACCCTACTTATGACGATGGCATTCATTTTAATCCATGAAAAGTGGAAACTATCCGTAGTTGGCCCAAACGTACTAATGTAAATATGGTAAGGAGCTTCAGTGACTTGTCTTATTTTTGTCAACGTTCCATTCAAGATTGTAGCACTCTTGCTACCCCTATTCATGATTCTTGCCATTAGCTCTAAAAAGATTATCGAAAATGCAAAGTTTGGGTTGGGTGTTGTCGGGACTGCTGTAATTGTAAGGTACTAGCTCGCATGTGAAATTGTTTTACTGTTTTGGATATTGTAGCAGTAAAAAGAAGGATTAAGAGGGTTGGGTGTTTCGCTACATGCATAGCTTTCGATATAGAAGGAATATAGGTTCTACGCGTACAAGGTGTTCGCTAGAATGTCTCAAAGAATCTGTTTCTAGTATATTGATTCGATTATGATTTAAATTATCCGTGTGATGTAGATAATCATTCATAGAGCTTACAAGGACCCTCGGAACTTAGATAATTTTGGCAACAATGTATGCAAGGCTCTTTCCTTCTTTTTGGCATAATTCTATGTGCGAAACATAACTATCGTATTGATACATAAATTGCTCTACTCTTAGTAGTTAGGGATGATCAAGTCATCGACTCCTATGTTGAAAGAATATCAAAGTATATTTTTAAGACCTTGATAAGGCACATGGGAAAAGATGTTGATGTTCCCAATGTTAACCAAAGGTGTAAAGGATATTATGTCACTCCGGATGTTTTATTGTTATTTATGCATTTCATTTGCATGGCATTCATATGTTATCCTGGACCATTTGTGCTTTGCACACTACTATATGGTAAATATTATATATATATATATATATATATGTATGGGAATTGGGGAAAGGGAAAAAGGCGTTATATACGCACACCACCTGCAGCTGGTACAAACTATCATAAAAGAGCCCGAAGATGCCAATATGATGTGATGATGTGATGCCTTTGTGTGGCGATATAACCTGATGCCCACAGAGGTAGTTATGAGAGGATTCATGTGTGGATATTAGTATACCGCATTTGCATTGTGCATATATTCATTAATCAATATATGGTATGATGCTCATAGAGGCAGTTATGGTAAGGAAGATGCCCGAAGAGGCTGATGTATATGTATACTGCATTGTGCATAACATTTAGGCATGTGTTTTAGGGCCCTCAGAGGCATTTATTGAGGTTCAACTGTTTCTGTTTCAGACTATGATATATCTCTACAATGTTATTTCTTATGCTTGACATACTCAGTACATCAATCGTGCTGACGTCCCCTTTTGTAGGGGACATTATGTTTTATGCCCGCAGGTTCATATTGAGAGAATGATAGTTCGCCCTAGTGGGTTACTGGTTCAGCTGGTATTTGGAGCACTCTATTCATTTCGGAGTTGCGGTCTGGTCGTGGTATGTTTTACTCTTTAGAGGCTTGTAGATAGGTGTCCTGTGGTTAGTTATCATGTATGGCCTTGTCGGCCTTGGTATATAAATGTGTAAGTTGGGGCTTTTGGGTTGAAACCTTATATTATCTATCATGGCTCAGTCCGTGTTTAAATATAATTAAGGCTAGAATGTATCTGTGGTGCCCGGTGGGTAGGGTCCGGGTGCCCGTCGCGGCCCTCCATTTTGGGTCGTGACATTAGTGCTCTTGTATTACATAATAGATTATCAGATTTGGCTCCTTTTATTATGTTATGACAAGACAGCTTTATTATCACTTCTCTTATTTCTTCTTATTTTTACCTTTATGTTATTGTGGTGGGTTGTGGTTCAACTACCGGTGGGAAAAGCATAGATGCCACTACGACACCCGAAAGGGGTCGTGACATTATCAAATCACATCTCCAATACCTTAACATAACAAGAACAATCCCAAAACTACAACAAAACATCACCCATAAACTAGTTTACGATTTTCGATCACCATCTCATAAGATGATTCCCAAGATGATCGGGTGAGAATTTCTATTAAGTTTGTGAAATAGAGCCTTAGAGTGGAAAGCGTTTGACCAATAGTTGACTTTTGTGTAAATGGACCTTTTTCAAAAATCCGTCAATTCCGAGAGGTTCGGATGGTGTAGTGTGACTTAGTGGGATATTTAGTTCATTTCTCGGGGCACTCAGGAGAATTTTAGGTTTTTAGTTGGAACGTAGGTCTTTGGACATTGGGGTAGACTCAGTCAAATAGACTTGCGTTGGGAATTCGGAGACGGCGAGTGAGTCCGTAGAGTATTTTATGTGTGAATGCATGTCTGGAAGGTCTTGGGTGATTGTCGGATTTTGGAGTTGAGTTTGTGAAAACTAGTAATTTTTCAGTGACTAGTGTCCGTCGTAGCTACACCAGAGGTGTTGTAGCGGACACGCCACAACGTGTCCTGATCTGTTATGGCAAGTGGAGGGGATTCGTGTTGAGCCGTCGTAGCGAGCAGAGGGTCACTGGCGTGGACCCATTGCAGTGGACCAGCGACCGCTGCAGCGGTAGTTAGTGACTAGATTTCATTTATTGCCCTAGTTAAAACCCTTCATTTCCTATCACTTTATTTATCATTCCTAAGCATCTTTTAGGCGATTGAAGGAGTTCTTGACTAATTTCTCTAACCTATAATTCATTCCTTCATGTTTCCTAAACTTGAATCCATGCTAGAAATTCTATAAAACTTAAGAGAGAAGATGGGTTTTGATGTCTATTTCACTAATTGAGTTTTAATTGTTCTAAATGAATATTGTGGGTGAATTTTACTAATTGAAGTATGGAGTTTGATTATTTAGTAAGTAATAGGCTTGAATCTTTCATTGTGTTGATGAATTGAAAGCTTGAAAGTTAGGGTTTATACCAAATTTGGGGTTCTGACGTGAGTAATGGAATTGACCTATTCTTTAGTTAATTTAGCAATTGATTAGTAGAATTAGACTTCTAGAATGTTGGATTACCAATTTCACTTTCGAATTACCCGTTTTACTCTTGTGGTCCTGTTTTCCTCTTTTTTCATAGTTGGTTTTTATTCAAATGACAGGAGAGCGGTATGGGTATTATTAGTTTCCATTTCTAACTTAGATTTCAATGATGAATAGACTTTGTGTATAACCCAGATCCTCATAAAGACAAGGCTATTGTTCGTGGCTCCTGCTCGCCTACCAGGTAGGTTACGGCTTACCTTATAGTTAGACTTCGGTTAGAGAAGCATATGTAGAGTTAGTGATTGTTGGAGATAGCATGTTACGCCTTTGGGTATGAATTTTGGATGGAATACATAGGTTGGTATTGTTGCTTGATTATGGGTGTTGCCTTACTTTATCTAGTGGCTCGTTGCCTGTGTATGATACTAGTCTTGACCGTAAATAGAGGGAGGATTGGTTCATTCTTGATATGACGTTATGTGTCCATGCGTCACACGATTGACTTGATATATTCTCATTCGTGTTGATATATTCTCATTAGCATTTGATATCATTCATACATTCATGATCATACATTTGGATCGAGTTGCGCGCTGCAACATATATACATATACTATACCGGATTGCACGTTCTGCAACATATACATATATTAGACCGGATTGCATGTTCTGTAACATATACTTATATTGGATTAGGCCGTGCGCCACAGCAGGTATATGGACTTCGTGGATCCCCCATGGGTCATGACTATCGAGGCGTGGAGGTATTCCACCCGAAACATGTGTGTATCATTGCATTACATATGCATTCATATTCACATATTCATACTTATTGGATTCAGACTTGGTATTTGTAGTTGTTATGCTATTCTTGGATTGTATAATATTTATATCTGATTGTGAGCATGCCTATCTTCTAGTATTTTACTTTATATATGTTAACTAACTATTGTCGGCCTATGATACTTACCGGCACATAGTGTTTGTATTGATACTACCTTGTTGCATTCTTGTATGAGTGTAGAGTACGTGACAGGTCTACTTCCTTTCCTCGTGACTTATTCCTGAGGCTATGCTGACGAGCATCTAGGGTGAGCACATGGACGGATCCGCAGCCCGGATATCTCTGTCTTAATTACTTGTCTTATTTTGCCATTCCGACACAGTATTGTACCCTGCAAACTATGTAATAGTATTCAGACTTGTAGTTATGTAGTAATGGCTCTTGTATGGACTTAGCCCAGATTTCTTGGGATTGTTGTATTACGTCCGCACTATTTCCTTATCTATCCTAGACATATTATGTATATTTGATGGTTTGGATTTTACTTTATTATTGATTGAGTTATGATTAAGGGACGAGTTCGCCGACTGGGTAGGAAAAGGGTAGGTGTCCGCCAGTTCCTCAATTTGGGACGTGACATTACTTTGTTATGAAGTAACTTTTGATCTTCTAAAATAGAGAAATGTTGCTGCTCTAAAACCAAAACGTTGTTCCCTTACCCAAAATAAAAAAATGTTGCTTTCCCGAACCACATCAAATCATATTCTTGTGGGCTAAAAAATGTTGCTTTCCCGAACCACAATATATATATATATATATATATATATATATATATATATATATATATATAACAAGAATAGAATATGATTGTTGTATATCATATTGTTGTTGTAGTAAATATATCTTGCTACGTATATGGTCATGATATCCCTTTTTATGTAAGCAAGACAAAAATGATCTTGAATACATAGTTATATATCGACCATTGGGTTCACACAACATGTAAACTTCATGTCATGCCATACATTCTTATCCAACATGTGTCATATATGCTTTCCTTGCCATGGTGCCATGTCGCCTATGTCAATGATGGCATTTGTCACTTTGTAACTTAATTAAGTCAAATTGTCTCCCTCTTTAATTGTCAATTGATTTTTATTTCTAATTCACTTAAATTTAATCATTTTTTACACACTTCATATACTTATTATCATGATCATGTAATATAATATTAGTTCATAATCTCTTTTAGCACATAAAAATATTATTTTGAATCCTCGCATCACACTTTTAAATCGTTAAATCATTTTGGGATTTCATCCTTTTATATACTAAGCTCTTGTCCTGAACACTTGAATATGACAAAATTCTCCAATTTCATATCAATTCACTTACCACGCATATTAATGTAGAAGTACGGTATGTTACAAAACTTGCAACTATTTAGGGATCAAACAGTATTGCTTTTAAAAATATTATGTTCATTTCTTATATAGTTTTTAAATTACGAATCTATTACTATTGAAAAAGGAAAGAAAACACTATCCAATTGAGTTATAAAACTTTTGACAGTTTCACCCTCTCATTCTGGATGCATTATTCCTTTTAGAACAAAGAGAATATATTTTAATATTATTCCGAATAAGCAATTTTTACTTGAAACAAGATTTCTCAACCTATTCCAATCAAACTTTAATAGCCTAACTCATTAGTGGTTTCACATGCATTTCTTATCCACAAACGTCCTCTTTTCCATTTTCTACCTCATCTCCAAAAAAAGATAAATATAAAATATAAAATAAAAAGGAAAACCTAGCTACATCCTACCGGGATTTAACAACCATAGACAAATAACAGGAGTAACACAAGCTACATTTTCTCAGCAAATCTATAACTAAGATTCAATAATTGAATAACTTACAAGGGACACTCTTGACAATAAGAAAACTGGTCAAACTAAACTAAGATCAATTATTTGCGAGTTATACGAGTCCTTATGTCATACCCCAACCTCGGGATGTGGCCGGAACCCGGTGCCTTAACGGCCCGAGCGTACCACTTCTGGAACGTACCGTGGACATGCAAGTATCTAGGCCAGCAAGACCTCAGAATGATAATCATATGACAATCTGAACATAATAACCTGTAAGAGAAGAAAGCCCAACCATATATGCATATACAAGGTGGCCACAGTAGGCATCAACATACCAACAGGATGACCAGCAAGGCCATACAAAACTACTATACACAAGACCCAAGTGTACAAGCCTGTAGGGGTAGCATAACATAAAATAAAGGTCGGGACAGTGCCTTGCTATACCCAAAATATATATATAGATAAGTAACATATCCTACCAACTCTCTACAGCAACTCCAGGAGAATAGATCGCGAAAATCAATCATTGGATCGGACAACCTACTGAGAAGGGTCGTCTTTTACTGTTCACTTTTAAGCGAGGAATAGAAGCTACTTGATAAATTATAGACTCTTGGATTTATATTTTAGAGTCGCCACCTAATTTATCTAAGGAAAATTAGGAAAACCAATTGTTATACGTCATGTTTTACGCGCTAGTATGCGCCGAAAGTAAAGTAATGTAAGCCCCATAAGGCTAAGGGCCGATACTTGGTTGATAATGAGTTTAAGCAAGTGTTAGGTTAGTCTCGTAAGAATTCGGGGCTAAATGAATCGAAGAAATTAAGTTTTCGAAACTCGGGAAAAGGTAGGCTGAATTCCAGATAGGATTTTGGCCCAACATTAGGGGATGTATATCATATCTCATAGTGTATAATGAGGGTGCATAGCCTATCTAAATTCAATTTCAGCGTGTTTAGTTTGCAACGTAACAAAATGTTTGGAAATCGAAGCTCTGTAAAAAATGTTATGTACATTTTAATAAAACACTGTAAAGCAACTCCTATGGGACCCATATAGGCAATGGAAATTTTCGAATTTCTATTTTAAGCGATGCAGCCCTCTTTCTGATAAAATAAACCCTGCGAACTTAAACTCTCAACATGAGTCGAGAGGTGCTTTACTAAGAGTGCAAATGATGTCCCATCAATCTACACTTAGACACCTAACATGGCATGGAAGATGGAGCGGAATTGAAAACATCACGTGAAGGTTTAAGAAGGAAACATTTTATTTCGGCTTTGTATGTAGGTCTTGGACGAAAAACATGTTTGTTTTTCTTTTAGCTTTTCTCTAATTCTTAGCTTAGCTTTTAGTTCTTCTTAGGACACAATTAACACGCCATGTAATAAAGAAGGATGCCTAGGCCATGTAATAAGGTGACTAGGCCAAAAGGTCTTCCAACGGATGACTAGGCCATAAGGTGGCAAAGACAAGAATGATCTAGAAGATAAGGCTTGCTAAAAGGCAATTCATGAACCAACTAGTTCATGAATTTGGCTACTTGAAGACATCAAAATCGGCCAAGGGGAAGATCAAGAGTTGGCCGAATAACTCATCAAAACAAATACAAGGAATGGAAGCTTCCAAACACATTGCAAGAAGATAGGATTTTTGGAGAACCAAATTCATGCACTCTTATACTTGGAAGCCACAAAAGGGGTATGAAAGAGGTTGAGTTCATCCTTGTCCCCACGAAAATTCAATACCTTTCCCATTGTTCTCACAATGGTCGAGAACCACCTTGGCCAGCCAAGAAAACCTGAACCCTTCCCCATCTGTTCCCATTCGACCGAAGAGGTTGTGTAGTTTGTGTCCTTTTGTTATCCTTCTAGAATAGTCCATGTAATACTATAAATAGAACTTGATGTTGTAAAAAGAGAGTTGTGGATTCAATATAAACTTGAGTTTTACTCATGCTCTAAAGTATTCAACTTGTGTGTTGTCTACCTTAGATTGGTCCTTGTGCGGGCCTTGGTTCTTGTGTGAGCCAACACCTTAGTGTAAGTTGAATCTAGGACTTGTGTGACCTAGTTAAACACAAGCTAAGGTCCCTTCAATGTAAGTCTTGGTTAGGACTTGTGTGACTTAATCAATCCTAAGATTAAGGAACCTCTTTGGTGCAAGTGGACATTGGAACTTGTGTGATCCAACCAAACCCAAGACTAGGATCAATCTTAAGGTTACTGGCTACCCTCACTTGACTTGTTCACATGCTTGTACTTAGAAATCTCAGTCTAGTCCTTGTCCAATTAGCCAAACTCATTTTGGTGTCGACTCGAGCAATAAAATCCTCGTGTCATTATCATTGCTATACCGACCGTCCTATACTTGGTTTGTTCAGCCAGCTTCCACCACCTTGCAACCATCCAACCACCAAACCCAGATCATCAAGACAACCGTAAATATACCTGGAAAACTCCCATAAAACACCTTGACCCAATTCCCTATATAACTACCTGAAACAGCCACCAAACACAACACTGCCCGGCAAAAATGTTCCACCCGGTAGCCTACTTTCGATCCCATTTTTGTGTCAACCCGTATCTAACAAAACTCTAACCCACTTACACCCCTCATTATATACATCAGATTGGTATCAGAGCGAGCCATCTCATCCCACTCTTTGACGCTATGTCTCACATAAAAAGAAAGACTAAGGAGGATCATAAGTGACATTCTTGCGGAACGTGTGCAAGCCTTGAGAAAGGAACTTGCGGAGCATGCCATGATGAATAATGCCTAATCCTGGGCTGTGTAAATATGCCCATGGCATGAGAAGGGAAATACCTCTTTCGCTAATCCACTATATGAAATTGAAGAAGAGAACAACGCCATCTTCATTAATCCATTGTATGATCAAGAAAATGTGGGGGAAGATAATTATCTTTTGGAGGTGTGTGAAAATTTAGTTCTCCAACATGTGTTGAGTGTTCAAGTTGAAGAACACGAGGAGACACAACGTGAATAATTCTTTTACACCCGTGCAAAGTATAAGGCAAAGTATTCAACATGATCATTAACGGAGGATGTTGTATCAATACGGCTTCCATAGAGATGGTTAACAAAATAGACCTACCATGCCGCAACCATCCTAATCCGTATACTCTCCAATGGTTAAACCAAGACGAAGGGCTAAGAGTAACAAAACAAACTCTTATTAGCTTTTGGGTTGGAATATATATAGATAAAATATGGTGTGACATCCTACCTATGGAAGCGTGCCATGTTTTATTGGGACGATCGTGGAAGCTTGACATGAAGACACCACATGATGAAGGAAGGAATACGTATTCCTTTCCGATTAAAGTCGATGCCACCCAACAAGGTGAAGAACGTGAAAATCTGAAGTACAAAGAAGCGCAAGGCCGAGGCTCTCTTACTTGATGCACGAACGATGAAAAAAGAGTAAAAAAAGGGGAGTCTTATAGCCTCATTGGTAGGAAATGAAGGTCTAGTGGGAGACATGGAGGAAAATGCCGACTAGGAACTTTTGAAGGACCTCACATTCGGAGTTCTACAAAAGAAAGATAGCGAACTTGCTCTTGATTTATTTTCAAGAAGTTCATTGTGTACTCACAAAGTCTATAGATGCCGAGAACCAAGATTACAAGGCCAAGAATTGATAGGCGAAAGCTACGCCCGAAGGAGCCTTAGTCCGCGTGCGGCATCTGTCGTATTGGTGCCCAAAAGATATATGGGTTGGAACATATGTATTAGTAGCAAAGCGGTTGATAACCTCATTATGAAGTGCACAATTCTGATATCAAAAGATCTTTTGGATGAATTTGCAACCGGACCATCACCAAAGGAAAGAACTGGGCATACTCTTGGATTATTTCCAAGAAGTTCATTCCCTAATAGCCATTCCTATAGACACCATCCGGAGAGGGAAACGGTACCCATCTTGTTAATACAAAAGGGAAAAGAGACTTAGCACACATGTGGTATCATCCAAGCAATCGGCAACATCATGAAATGCAAACTTTCTATGCCGAAGCTGAAATTTACTTTTGAAGAATCAAGTGGAGCCAGATGGTTCTACAAGATAAACACGAGGAGAGGATACCCTTTAAGGGGAACCCGAGAAGAAGACGCATGGAAGATGACCCTCGCAATCGAGTATGGTTTGGACGAATGGTTTGTAATGCCGTTTGAAAGGTGTGACGTTCCAAACTTTTCTTTACACGAGGTATCACGCCTATCCTGGGGGCACTTAACATCTTCCGAGGACATTAATTCCAACCCACCCAAGGGGAAATCTACCCGAATTTGTTCCGAGCCTACGGGTATAATTGCGGTAAATGAATACCTTATAAAGGCCTCTTTCTTTCATCATTTCATCCGGGGTTATTGTACCAAGGATACCCTTATCAATGAGATAATGAGGAAGAATGAGTGTGAATGGTCTCAAGAAACGTTGGGAACCACGAAAGGAATAGTACGTGAAGCACCAACTTTAGCTATAACAAGTTGTGGAGAGCCATTTGAAATTGAACGTAAAACTAGCAGAATTAGTGTAGGTGTCATGTTTTTCTAGTACAAAATTGAGGTGCACGACATCATTACCCTACTTATGACGATGGCATTCATTTTAATCCATGAAAAGTGGAAACTATCCGTAGTTGGCCCAAACGTACTAATGTAAATATGGTAAGGAGCTTCAGTGACTTGTCTTCTTTTTGTCAACATTCCATTCAAGATTGTAGCACTCTTGCTACCCCTATTCTTAAGCTTGAAGTATTATGTAAAGTTGAGTGTGAGGTTGGTGGAATTGATTCCGTCTTAACTCAAGACAAGAAACCCATGGCTCCCTCTAGTGAAAAAGCGGGTAACGCACGACTCACTTCCTCTACCTATGACTCCTTGATCTAGTGGTAAAATTATTTGAAATATGACCCTTTCAAGTTTTTAGCGAGGTTTCGGGAAGGCACCTACAAGGAGGAAATTTTGGATGTAGATGAAGGTTCAACATTTCATGTTGGCGACTTATCCATGCACTTAACTGACGCGAATTTGAGAGCAAATTCTTTTAAAGAAGGGGAGATTGATTAAAGAAAGCCCGCGAATGTAAACTCTCAGCATGACTCGAGAGGTTCTTTACTAAGAGTGCCAACGATGGCCCATCAATCTACACTTAGACGCCTAACATGGCATGGAAAATGGAGCGGAATTGAAAACATCACGTGAAGGTTTAAGAAGGAAACATTTTATTTCGGCTTTGTATTTAGGTCTTGGCCGAAACACATGTTTGTTTTTCTTTTAGCTTGTCTTTAATTCTTATCTTATCTTTTAGTTCTTCTTAGGACACAATTAATAAGCCGTGTAATAAGGAAGGATGACTAGGCCATGTAATAAGGTGACTTGGCCAAAAGGTCTTCCAATGGATGACTAGGCCGAGAGGTTAAGGACAAGAATGATCTAGAAGATAAGGCTTCCTAAAAGGCAATTCATGAACCAACTAGTTCATTATTTCGGCTACTTGAAGACATCAAAATCGGATGAGGGGAAGATCAAGAGTTGGCCGAATAACTCATCAAAACAAATACAAAGAATGGAAGCTTCCAAACACATTCCAAGAAGATAGGATTTTTGGAGAACCAAATTCATGCACTCTTACACTTGGAAGCCACAAAATGGGTGTGAAAGAGGTTGAGTTCATCCTTGTCTCCAAGAAAAGTCAAGACATTCCCATTGTTTTCACAATGGCCGAGAACCACCTTGGCCACCAAGAGAACCCGAACCCTTCCCCATTTGTACCCATTCGGCTGAAGAGGTTGTGTAGTTTGTGTCCTTTGGTTATCCTTCTAGAATAGTCCATGTACTACTATAAATAGGACCCTTAGGATGTTGTAAAAAGAGAGTTGTGGATTAAATATAAACTTGAGTTTTACTCATACTCTAAAGTATTCAACTTGTGTGTTGTCTATGTTAGATTGGTCCTTGTGTGAGACTTGGTTCTTATGTGAGCCAACCCCTTAGTATAAGTTGAAGATATGAATTGTGTGACCTACTTAAACCCAAGATAATTTTCCTTCGGTTTAATTCTTGGTTAGGACTTGTGTAACCTAATCAAACCCAAGCTTAAGGAACCCCCTTGGTGCAAGTGGACATTGGAACTTCTGTGATTCATCAAAACCCAAGACTAGGGTCTATCACAAGGTTACTGGCCACCATCACTTGGCTTATTCCCAAGCTTGTACTTAGCAAACCCGGTCTAGTCCTTCTCGTCCAATTGGCCAAACTCATCTTGGTTTCGACTCAAGCAATAAAACCCTCTTGTCATTATCTTTGCTATATCGACCGTCCTATACCTAGTTTGTACTAGGGTTTGCACCTAGCATCACTTGTTCATTCCTTGGCCAAACCACCATCTTCCTTCCACCACCACATCCCATAATACTCTGTAAACATCCCTACTAAATCTCATTATCCGAAACTACCCACAACTTCACGCACAAACCCAACAACCATAAACAGTCCACAAAGTAGCCCTTACTGAGACCTCACTGCTTCAGCCAGCTTCCGCCACTTTGACACCATCCAACCACCAAACCCTGATCAACAAGACAACCCTAAACACACTTGGATCACTCCCATAAAATGCCTTCACTCAATTCCCTATATAACTACCCGAAACACCCACCAAACACCACACTGCCCGGCAGAAACGTTCCACCCAGCAACCTACTTTCTATTCCATTTTCGTGTCAACCCGTGTCCAACCAAACTCTGACCCACTTACACCCCTCCTTATATACATCACTTTATTTCTCATTTTTAGACCAAAAAAGTTCCTAAACAGTCCTAGATGATCTCCAAGAGTCTCCCCATGATCCTAGAGTGAATTCAAAGGCAAACAACGTAAATCTTGAGTAGGAAATCCCGTGGTGCTTGTAGAACTTCAGTTCTCTTGTTGTAGTTTATTTGAGTGTTTCTTAAAGGTGAAGTAAGCTTTGATTTATTTGTTGTTTCTGTTATAAGGTAAGGAACCTCTCACTTTACATGTATTTAAGCTTATCTAAATTGTGGCTGAGTCATTGAAGCTAGAACTTATGAGATATCTATGGAAAAGCTTGTTAGTAACGTTAGAATTTGCTGGACTGTTTTAAAGTTGTTTTCTTGATGTTTTATGGCTGGAAATTAGTAGAGGCAACCTAAGAATACTATTGCTACTGTGTTTGATGTGTTTGAAAGAAGAGAAGGCCTTGAGGTGTTGTTTGATTTTGTAAAATCGAGATTGCTGCTCGTTTATTGTTGTTGTTGCTGCTGCGCCATTGTTGGGCTATTGTGAGCTTATTCATAAATTGAATTCATGGATTATTTACAAGGGAATAAGATTATATATGTATTGTTGGTTGTGTTGCTCAATTTGAAAGAAAGGAGAAGTTGGGCGTGTTTTTTAGTGATCTGAAAATTGAGCTTGCTGCTCGTTACATTATTGTTGAGTTACTGGCTGGTTATAGTCATTATTATACCTATTGTAGGTTTGGTGAAAGTAATCAAATTAGGGGAGGTGTTACTCATTTTAATACAAAATAAGCTTATCGTTTGTTGTATTATCATGACCCCTTTTAGGGACCGTGGTGGCACCTACGTAAAAGCCACCGGTAGGCGAACCACTCTCAATCATTCACATGATATATAATGAAAAGCGAAAAGATAACAAAATATACAATAACAGTCTCAAAATCTAAATATGGAAATAAGTCTAAGAAATGACAACACCCCCAAAATCTAGTCAATCATACAAGGCTAATTCCCCAAATCACCCATCAACATAGTTCAACACTGATACCCACTCAACCATTCATCACAACTGGTTGAGTGGGACCCCCAAACACGCCCAATACCCCTAAATATTTATAACTAATTGCGCACTTCTATCGAAGTCTTGTCATAGTAAACCATAGCCTACCTTTGGGCCGAACAAGAGAGCTAACTAATCAATCCTCGATGATCGCATTGCCCTTTCGCTGCGCCTCATGACAATTTAAAGTCTAATTATGCATTTACTATTCAATAATAAACAACTTACATACCACACAAGGATAAAATACTTAACAAAGCAAGACTGTAAATACCAACCCTGGGCCCACAGACTCAAACTTTATTACTTAAATATCAAAAATGCATACTAGGGAATCATATCATACAGATATGAGCCTTCAATTGAACAATATACAAAAAGCCCCAATTTAGAACCCTATATTCCCCCCCCCCCCCCAATTGGAATAGGTTTCTATACTCAAATTAAGCTCTATATCATGACAAACTAGTATAGTCCATCACTAATTCACAATAATACAAGTAAACTAGTCCATATTCATCATTTAAATGAAGATTCAACTCTCTTATTCTCAAATGGGATCATACTTCATTTTTGCCCAACTCATAAACATACTAGATTAGCATTAAAGGATTTAGAAACATGGAATCAAATCATAAATGCTGAAATTATTACCTTAAAGATCAATTTCTCCTTTAAACCTCTAAATTCTCTCCCTTGACGGTTCAAGGTTCGAGATATACTATTTTGAAATATGAAATCTGACCTAGGAAAGCTTATAGGACACCTAATACAGTGATTCGGCCCTAGCGGAATCGACTCTTCTGGTGCAGACTTGCTATGACGGATAAAGGCTACGCTGAGGTGGTGTTACCTGAAAACTTGCCTCTATGCCACGGCATACTCTCCCCTGCGGACCAACCCTCCTTGATGTATGTACGTAGGGGTGAGTGGGGATGAGTTCGGCCAGAAATAAGTTGACGCAAAAACAAGACACAAAGAAGGGGTTCTCAGTTCTCGACTATTGCCGAACATTGGGTATTTGGAGGCTGGTTCAGGTGAATTCAAGGGGAGTTGGGGTAGGGCATTTCGTGGGGTTGTTCTGGACACCCATAAGGTTGTTTTAGTAGGTGGGTTTGGTTGTTTAGTGGTGCTAAGGTGACGAGGATGTCCTGAAATAGTAAAGTATCGAAAAAGGGTGTTTAAAGAACGGTTTGATACTGTTTGGATTAGACGGAAGAGTACACTTGGTTTTGGGTATTGGCCTTTAAGAAAAGTGTTTATCAGGTGTTGTGATAGGTGAGGGTTATAAACATATAGTGGGTTGGGGTTGGATGGCCCACGAGTTGCAAGATGCAAGCTCGAGTGAAGAATGGTTGACTTGGTGAAGTGATGGTACGGTCGATATGACTTGGATAATCACAAGGGGTTTTTAATGCCCAAACCGACACCAATATGAGGGTGACCAATTTAACATGGACTAGACCAGGGTTTCTAAGTACAAGCCTGAATACTAACCAATTAAGGATGGCCGGAAACCGTAAGATAGACCCTAGGTTTGGGTTTGGTTGGGTCACACAGTCCCAACGTCCACTCGCACCAAAGGGGTTCCTTAAGCTTGGTTTTAGTTAAGTCACAAAGTCTTAACCAACTTACATCAAAGGGAAACCTTTGTTTGGATTCAACTAAGTCACACAGTTTTAGTTAAACTTACGCTAAGGGTTTGGCTCACACAAGAACCATGGTCCTCCCAAAGAACTGACTAAAGTATACAACCCCGGGTTGAATACGTTTAGCAATGAGTAAAAACTCAAGTATTTTTATTCATCAAACTCTCCTCCTTTTACAATGGCCTAAGGACTCTATTTATAGTACAAAATAGACTACTCTAGAAAGTAAATGAAAAGACACAAACTAACACCTAGTGTGGACGTATTTGGATTGACTTGGTGACCAAGGAAGTTTGGCCACCTCTTCCTCTTCTCTAGGACGATATTGAGGTCTCCCATGTAACCACATTCATGTATTTGTTAGCTCATAAATTCTTCCAACAACCTCATCTTCTTCGAATGTGCTAGAAGCTTCTATTCTTGGTATTTGTTTTGATGATCATTTTGGCCAACTTCTTCATCTTCCTTAGGCCTAATTTGAAGTCTTCAATATAGCCAACTTCATGAACTTGTTAGTTCATAAAGTCTCTCCTTGAAATCCCCAACTTCTAGATGCCTCTTGTCCTTGCCACCTTGTCATTCTCGGCTTTGTCACCTCATTACATGGCCTAGTTATCCTTTCCTATAGCATATTAATTGTGTTCTAATGAGAGATAGGAGTTATTTACATGTTACACTATGTCCTAAGCTAAGCTAAGAAATCAAGACAAGCTAAAAGAAAACATGGTCTTCGGCCAAGACCTACATACAAAGGCCGAATAGAACTTGCTTCTTATAACTTCACGTGACAACTCCAACTCCACTCCATTTTCCATGCCATTTGAGGCATATTATCTTCTGATGATAAACCTTCTTCGGAACACCGAGCTTAACATACGTATTATCTTCGGATGATCAACATATTTGAGGCATATTATATTTGGATGATCAACATACAATGTGCCATTTGAAGTATTACACATGGCCTATTATGTTCAGTGAGGACCAAATTAGGCCATGTGTAAAGGAAAAAGCATATGTATCCCCCAAATTAGGCCATGTGTAAAGTGTATCTCGTAGTCACAAATTAGTAATTCCTTTAAGATAGATAGTGCAACATATATTGTGGATTGAAACAACTTAAATTATATATTTTTAACAAGAATATATTTCATTCAAGGAGGGCCCTTGGTAAACCAATTTCTTAGACAAGTTTAATACATTATCTTATTAATGTAAGATATATCTTTGATAAATAGTATGGGGGCACCATCATATAGATATGTAGGGAGCGTGTATGTTCTTTAGGAGGTGAAAAATAACTAGCTTTTTGGGGAATAGATAAAAAACACCTTTCATGAGGCAACCAATTACCAAAATAATACACGGGTTTTTATTCTCTACTTCGATCTTGTTATTCTGTTTTCTCGCATTATTGAATTCGAGTTTTCTTCGAAGTGAAGTAAGGTGGAAGAAGAGTAGTTCTTTGCCTATAAGGTGAATTCTCCTCTCCTAGATATATATTTAAATTCATCCCATTCATAGCTAAATTGTGGGATAAGAAATACAGAATTAATAGAGGAAAATCGCATTTTGATGTAGGCTGTAAAAATAGAGAAAGGGGCGGCTATCTAGCGGGAGTCATTTCGGTTGTATGCCACGAGGTCCCTATGGACAAGGGGACAAGTGAATCATCGCTTTTGGGCGCAGGCAGCCCTCTACCATCTATCCCATTGCATTCCATCGTCTCATATTGTACTGTGCCGTATCAGACCAGATAGATCTATTGAGTGAGAGAAAGGGAGAAAACTCTAATTAGATATTCTTTTTATATTGATAGGGATCCCCATTCATTCCGTCATTCCCGTCACTACAGACTTATTGTCCCTACCTAACTACATGGTAATGGTCTAGGGAGCACAATTTCTAGAGCACGGGAGAATGTTGAGTAATGATTTCAGCAAGAGCAGCCAGACGGACTACTATAGTGAGTCTAGTTCGCTTCTTTCGTTAGCTTCCTTTCTTTTCTTTTCTTTTTTTATCGCCTTATTTCATTTCTCTGATAGGGGCTTGCTTCTTTGGGCGGAGCTTAAAGAAGCAAGCCCCTATCAGAGAAAGATTACTCAATTCAATAGAAACTTCACTTGAAAGTTCTTGTTGTTGCATGGATTATTGGTGATTTTTAAGTTATGTTGTGGCTGGAATTTGGTGGATTCAGTATGGTTCTGGTTGTTTTTTACGTAGGAGAAATTGAAATAGAGGAGATGCTATCCGATTCATTATAGAATGAGTTTGTTGCTTGATATACGTGATATATGAGCATTTCCTTAGCGTACCGAAAGTGTGATTGTCATTACTGTAGATTGCAGTACTATACGGCTTGTGTTAGATGGGTTGTTAAGCGAATCAGCTCAGATATGTAGTGGCTATCCCTTATTTTTATAGCATGATTCCGTACCTAATATAGTACTCGATAGATAAGTATAAAATAAGTATTCAGAAATGAGCTTGTTCCTCTTATTCATATATCCTTGAGATGATATTATTTGTTTCTTGTCGGGAATACTTCCTGCCTTAGAGCTTATTTTCCTCATTAGTTGAGTATATATAGATCTTACGGACTCAGTCATTGGTTGACTATAATTGTTCACTTCTTCGAGCTATGTTTGATTGTTTGGCTCCTTGTTGCTTATTCCACAAAGCATTTAGAAGGCTTTGTATGTCATATGCATATTCTACAAAGCATTGTTATGGATTGGTATGCTATATTTTTCCCATAAAGCCTCTCTACGGCCTGGTGCTTTGCGTACACTACAGATGCCCTAGTGGTCCGTTGTGACTTATAATACTTTCCACAGAACCTTGTTAAATCTTGCTACATTATACTTTCCATAAAGCATCGTTAAGTCCTAGTATGTTATACTTCTCATAGAGCCTCGTTAAAGCCTGGTATGTTATACTTCCCATAGAGCCTCATTAAGTCCTTGTACGTTATACTTTCTCACATAGCCTCACCAGCCTGATACGTTATACTTATCCACAGGGCCCTAATAGGGCCTGGTACGATGTTGATATTAATATATATGTGAGCATGTAATAGGTAGGTACATCCTCAGATTTCCCTTCTATCTCTGACATGGTTAGCTATTATTCTTATAGTTTTTGTTCAGCTTTCAGTTATTCAGTTACCTTACATAGTTCGTATATCTATTAGTACTAATGTCCCTTTAACGGCGGCGCTGTATTTCATGCATGCAGGTCTTGAGAGACAGATAGATAGGCCTCCTCAGTAGGCATTGTTGAGCTTAGCTTGATTGGTAAGCTCCATGTCATTCGAAGATCCCAAGTCTAGGGTATTAAGAGGTATACAGAGATGATGGGTAGGCTAGGGCCCTATCCCGACTACAATACAGTTATTTTCTCTTTAGAGGCTTATAGACGTGTGATGTGTGTTTCATACGTCAATATGATGTCCTTGTTGGCCTTTTCATATATATGTTTTGGGTTTACTATTATAGAAATCTGTGATGGCCTTGTTTTCCTAAAGTGTTATGATTAGTGTACATATTTCTTGTAAAGCTCCATATCTTACGAGTTACAGATGGTACGCTCGAGTTCATATAAGGCACCAGGTGCTAGCCATACCTCCCAGGTTTGGAGTGTGTTATTAAGATTTATTTAGCCACAATGAACCCGTTCATGTGAGGCCTAGAAGTCCCGATGTGCACTTCTTCTAGTAATTTTGTAGCCTCTGCGACATACATACATTTAAGTAGTCCAAGATATGTTGTTCTTCTGGAGAGTATCGCTTATCTTAAAAAGAAACTTTTATCCATTCTGTGGAGGGTTTTCTTCTGATTTCTTGTAGTGCCCTCAATGTATTTTCCTTTTTCTAGATAGGTTTTTATATTGGCGTACCATGTTTTGTCGTTGGGTTCTACTTGCACATAAGAGTAGTAAGCATGCTCTTCTTTCAAGCATATCTCGAGCAGGTTGATAATGACTGCTTTCTGGATGTTGTATCATGGATGCTATGGAGTGAGCGCATCAGCAAACTCGTTCTATGCCCTTGGTGTGTGCTTAAACACAATCCTTTAAAATCTTTTACACAATATTTGGATGAAATTCACATATGGAATGATCATGGCAATTTTTATGGTCCATTTTCCTTGTACATGGTAAATTAGTAGATTTGATCACCTATTACTAATAATTTTTGTATATCCATATCCAATGGAATTCGGGTCCCAGGGATGCAAGCTTCATATTCTGCCATGTTGTCGGTACAACAGAATGTGAGCTTTGCGGCCATTGGATAGCATTCTCCTATGTCTAACGCCAAGACTGATCCGATTTCTAAACCTTTATAATTAAATACATAGTAAAAAAACATTCTCCATCCCGAGTAGGTTTCGACTTCATCTTCATCCACCAGTAATACCGCTTGTCTGAAGTAGGTTCTGAGTAGCTTAGCATTATTATCCACAAGGATTTCTGGGAGGAAATCAGCTAGTGCTTTACCTTGACAGCTTTCTGAACCACATATGTGATTTCGAACTCGCTCAAAAGCATTTTCCACTTAGCTAGTTTTCCTACATGCATATGTTTACGAAAAAATGTACTCTAGTGGGTCCATTCTGGATATGAGGTGGGTAGTGTCCAAGTAATGCATTAGTTTTTTAGACTACTCATGGCAGCGTGCAACACGTTTTTTCCACTAAAGTATAATGTGTTTCGCCAGCGGTGAATTTCTTGCTTAGGTAGTAAATGTCATACCCATTCTTTCCTACTTTTCATGTTATCCTAACACGTATCCAAAGGCGTTGTCTGATACTGATAAGTATAATAGCAAGGGACTTCCCGGCCTAGGGGGAGCTAAAATGGGAGGATTGGAAAGATACTTCTTTATTCTATCAAATGCCTTTTGGCATTCATCATTTATTTTTCAGTGCGTCCTTTTTTAGAAGCTTGAATATGGGCTCAATAATTACTGTGGATTGGGCTATGAACCGACCAATATAATTCAACCTTCCCAAGAAACTCATGACCTCTTTCTTTGTCTTTGGAGGAGGCATATCTTGTATGACCTTGATCTTTGACGGGTCTAGTTCTATGTCTCTTTGATGGATTATGAACCCTAATAACTTTCTGGAAGGCACTCCAAATGCACACTTGGATGGGATCAACTTTAATTTTATACTTTTGGAGCCTAACAAAGAACTTTCGCAAGTGCGTGATATGATATGCACTTTATTTTGACTTGATGATGACATCGTCCATGTTGAATTCAATTCCTTGTAGATTATGTCATGAAAGATGGTGTTCATGGCTCTCATGTAATCAATGCTGCCATTTTTTAGACCAAATGACATTACTCGGCAGTGGTATATTCCCCATAGCATGATGAAATATGACTTTTCTATATCCTCATTTTTATCAAGATCTGATGGTATCCGGCGAAAGAATCAATAAATGACTGCAATTCATGCTTTGCACAATTATCGATGAGTATGTGTTGGGTACAAGATTACCTCCATTACTCTAGATTCAATCTATTTCTTGACCTCTTATTTGATTCGGATACTCAAATCAAGTTTGAATTGCCTGATTTTCTACTTCACCGCGGCAAAACTAGGGTTGATTGGTCGTTTATGCGCCACTACATCGGTGCTCAGTCCGGGCATATCAGTGTACGACCATATGAAGATATCCACATATTCCTTTAGCAGGTTGATCAATTCCTCTATCCGAGGCGCTTTCAAATGCGCACTAATCCTTAATTCTTTGACAGACGTATCACATTCCAAGTTGATTACTTCAATCCCGTCTAGGTTGAGTTTCTGTTCATTCTTGAGGTGCTCCATTTCTTCAACAAGGCCCTCTGGTAACATAGTGTCCTAATGGTATTCATTGTATTCTCCTTTTTTTACATCATACAACTCACTCATCTTTCAATATGTCATGACATTGAGTGTTGGTTTATTGTTATTACTGAAAATCAAGGCAAAGCATGGCTAATATAGAAAAATTAAATGCAGTTGAAAGAAAACATATTTTGGATAAACTGAGGATTCATTAATTTGCAAAAGTAAGTACAAATTGTGGTCCTGACTCGAATCAACGTCAAGTCATTTCCATTTTTGATAAACTACAAGAATAAAATAAGAAAAGGGTGAATTATAAGACCTCAGTCAAACTACACCGATTTTTAGAAAAGCTTTAAAAAATTTATTATCTCTACCAAAGAGCCAGAAGTGAAGTAGATGTCTAGTTGGAGACTTGCTCGCCTGGATCAACATTGCGGATTGTGGGCACCTTAGTGCATTCCTACAGAACTACAAAGCATTTTTCCACTTGGAAAAACATCCCTATCCTTTCTTCACCATTTTCTTCCTCCAGCATAAACATTCTGAATGGGAAGGACTGGTATAGGTTCAGAATTGTCTTGTGCAACTTCAAGAGACCATTCCTTTTTTTATCTGCTTCGGAATCTTCCTCAAAGATGGGGACGTACCCCATGCCAAAGCTGAAATTGCTTTCCATAATTGAGACTGGCTCTTTTATGCCATGTAGATTCTTCCTGAGACCTCGTCCCTGTTCGAAACCATTTTGTAGCAAAGTAGATGCAATCATCTTGTAACGTCTAGCATAGGGGCTTATGAGACAGTTTTTTCATAGGCAGCTCCAACCAGCTATACCACATGAGAGTCGATGCCCTTGGGGGTCTCTTCTATCAATGTGATAGATTTTTTAGGGTAGTTGTGAATGCTGCCCTCCCCGTGTATCACGAATTCGTGTACTTCCTATACAAATTTCAGTGACTTTTGTAGTGATGATGGCATGGCTCCGCCATCATAGATCCAAGGTCTTCCTAGCAACAGATTGTAGTTGGCAGTATTTGACATGACTTGGAACTCGATGGTGAACTCAGCGGGTCCCATTTGGATGCAAAGGTCGACTTCTCCAATTAGGTTGCATTGGTCTCCATTAAATGACCTTATATTTGTGTGGCTTTGTCGTATCTTTCTGACATCGTAGGCTAGTTGCTCGAGTGTCGACATATTGACATTCATCGGAGGATCGGTAGGACTCCACCTCTTCTGATATATAAGGAGGGACTGTATGGTTAGGTTGGTCGGGGTTATTTTGTGGCTGGACGAACACAAATATAGGAGTCAAATGAAGATTGGTGGAATAGGATAGTTTTCGAACAATTTAGGTTTGTGCGAGGTGTACGGGTGCCCTTACGTGGTTTGGGGCTAAGGCATTTGGAGAGGATGAACTAGGCACATTGTAGGTTATGTTGGTGGTTGTATGGTGGTAAGGTGGAAGAAACTGGTCGGGACAGTAAGGTACGAAAGTTGAACCTGTTGAGGACGGTGGAATAGTTGGTTGGGTTTTCGGGTGTTTTGGGAGGATTTGGTTAATGCTTTTTGGTGTAGGTTGAGAAAGTGTTGTAGTGTAATGGGGTCAAAGTGATTATGCAATTTGGACAATGATTGGGCACAAAATTGATAGAAAAGTTCGGGTAAGGGTAAGGTGATGTACGCCGAGATAACCTTCTAATATGTTTATGACAAAGTAATCGGATAGAACCTTGGCTTAGAGGGTTTGGACCACAAAAGGACAAAGGGTTGGACCACAAAAGGACCAACTAAGATAACAACACAAAATTTGAATAACTTAGCAAAGTTTGAGAAAACTCAAATATATTTCATAAAATTTCAATGTCTCCTTTCATCAACTACATCCCCTATTTATACTAGTTCTAAACCTTCTAGAAGAGGTAATAAGATAGACATAAAAATGCATCTAGGCCGAATGGGAAAGGGGGAGAGGTTCGGCCGATTTGGGAGAAGGGAAAAGACCCAACTCTTCATGTTCTCTAGGCCACCCTTTTGTGTCATCCATGTAGATAAGTGCATGAACTAGCTAGTTCATGAATTACCTCCTTGGGGAACATTGGAAGATTCTCCTTCTAGATGGTTCTCGACTTGTTCATCTTATCTTATTACATGGCATAGTAATTAAGCTATAAGGAGATCTAGTAATTAAGCTAGGAATTAAAACAAGCTAAAAGGTGGTCTCAGTCAAGACCTACATAAAAGCCAAAAAAAATGTTTCCTTCTTGGATCTTCTAGTCTTGTCTTCAACTCCCCTCCACACTCTACTCCACATTAACCATGTCACCATAGGATTGTTGACAATCTTTGGCACTCCTAGCAAATCACCTCACGGCTCATTTTGGAGACTTAAGTTCGCGACCTTCTTTTCATCATACTCCCCTTCTTTAACAGAATTTTCCCTCAAATTCTCATCATCTATGTATGATGATAAGTATCCAACATTAAACATTGAACTAATACCTACATATTTGTCCAAAAGTTCTACCTTGTAGGTGCTTTCCCTGAACCTGGCCAATATCTTGAAAGGACCATCCGCCCTCGGCATTAGATTGTTCTTTCTCATGTGGAAGAAATATTTCCTTCCTTAGGTGTACCCAAACAAAATGATCCGAATACAAGACAAAAGTTTCGGCCTCAAATAATGTTCCCATTGGACCAAGGATCTCACAATATAAAATTCCTTGTAGAATAATTGAGCCAGGCACCACCCAATTTTTCGCCAAAGAAAGCAATGGTACCAACACCAATTCCAATAGCATCACATTCAATTTCAAATAGCTTCTCAAGGTTCAGAATATCTAGAGTCGGTGCTTCACATAACCTTTCCTTCAAGGTTTCCAAAGCTCTTTGTGCTTCTTGGGACTATTTAATCTCACCCTTTTTCATTAGTTCAGTGGTAGGGGCAGCAAGGGTACTAAAATCTCGAATGAAATGACAATAAAAAGAAGCCAAACCATGGAAACTTCTTACCTCACTTACATTCATAGGCTCGGGCCAACTCCGGATAGCTTCCACCTTGGCTGGATCCACATGAATGCCCTCGGATGATACTATGTATCCTAAGAATGAGATACTAGTAATCATAAAAGCACACTTTTCTAACTTGCCATACAACTTTACATCTCTTAACTTCTCAAATAAAGCTTCTAAATGCGACAAATGAGATTCCCTATCTTGACTATAAATTAAAATATCATCTAAGTAAACCACAACAAATTTACCCATGAATGGTTGTAGTACCTCGTGCATGAGCCTCATGAAAGAGCTTGGAGCATTACACAATCCAAATGGCATCACAAGCCATTCGTACAAACCATACTTGGTCTTGAAAGCCGTCTTCCATTCATCTACTTCTCGTATCCTCATTTGATGGTAGCCACTACTCAAATCTATCTTGGAGAACAACTTGGCCCCACTCAATTCAACACAAAGATCTCGGCATATGAAACCTATACTTCATGGTGATGTTATTCACCGCTCGGCTATCAATACACATGTGCCAAGTCCCATCATTCTTTGGCACCAACAAGGCGGGTACCGCACAGGGACTAAGGCTCTCTCGGACAAAGCCTTTGTCTAGTTATTCTTGTACTTGTCTTTGCAACTCCTTAGCCTCTTACGGATTGCATCTATAGGTTGGACGATTAGGTAATGAACTTCCCGGAATAAAATCAATAGCATGTTCAATACCTCTGATTGGTGGTAATCCAAGTGCAAGATCATCCGGAAATACATCTTCAAATTTGTTCAAGAGTTCCTTCAAGTCGGCATCTTCAATTGTATCTCCCACAAGACTCTTCTTATCCTTGCACACCAATGCATATATATGACTCCTCTTCTTCAACTCCTCTTCTATCTCCGATTCATTAAGCAATAGGTCCTCAGACTTTTCTTTCCAATTTTTGGCATTTTGGAACTTCATTTTCTTCACCTCACTAGGTGACAATGGTATCAACCGGACCTTCTTGTCATCCTTTTGAAAAGAATAGACATATTTTTATCCATCATGTTGCGCTTTCCTATAAAATTACCATGGCCGACCTAATAAAATATGACAAATATCCATAGGCACACCATATTTCATGTTCATACTTACCAAATCGAAAACTAACAAGAGCTTATTTCATTACCTTTAGCCATTTGTCTTTGTTCAACCATTTGAGAGCATATGGATTAGGATGGCTGCGGGTAGGCAATTTAAATTTTCCACCATTTCCATGAAGGTCATATTGTCACAGTTTCCTCCACAATGATCATATTACATACCTTGTCATTTACCTTGCATCGAGTGTAAAATAGTTGCTCTCATTGTGTCTCCACCTGTTCTTCAAGTTGAACACTCAACACATGTCGGAGTACTAAACTTTCACCCTCTTTCGCAAGATCAACATCTTCCTCTAGGACAGTCTCGATTTCGGGTTCCTCAATAACAAAGGAATCCCCACAATCTTGATACTCTTTGATAGTCATTCCCCGAGGGTTAGGAAATTCATTTGCAAAGTGTCCTAATGCTTGACATTTAAAACACCTTTTTCTACTTCTATCTACCCCCTTTGTAACCTCTACTTTCTTTCCTTTATCTTTCTCTACACTTTCTTGGCTATACAATGGGTTAGTAAAAGAGGTACTGCCCTTTTCTTTAACATTAGTGGGCTTTACATAGGATTTTGCGGTACCTTTCTTTTGTTGTTTTTCAAACTTGAGTGTTAAGTGACATACGTCTTCAAATATGTTGTATATTACAACTTCGACCTTCTCTTGAATCGCCACGTTCAAACCTCCTATGAATCGTGTAATCCTTTGATCCTCTTTTTCTTCTAAGTCACAAAGCATGGTGACTTTCTCAAACTCTCAAACGTATTCCTCAACTTTAAGAACTCCTTGACGAAGTTTTGTGACCTTGAGGTATAGGTCTTGTTCATACTCCCTTGGCAAGAACTTCTTCTTCAAATGTTTCTTTAGTTGTCCCAAGATTCAATCTTGGTTTTCCCATTCATCCTCCGGCTTGTTTTGAGGTTTTCATACCACACAAAAGCGAATTCCTTCAACTTCAATGTATCAACCTTAAAACACTTGTGGTCATCATATTTCTTGTATTCGAAAAGCCTCTCAATGGCCCTTAACCATTCAAGAAGCTCTTCCGGGTCCATATTTCCTTCAAAGGATGGAAGATCAAACCGTAGACTTTGTTCATCTTCCCTTTTACTCCTCGGGTTGTCTTGGAAGATTCCCTTTCATGCCTCAGGTTGTTTTGCACAACATCCTCCCCGGACTAGGCATCATTAATCAAGGCACGCTCCGCAAACTTTCTTCTAAAGATTTGCATTTTTTCCGCAATAAGGTCACTTATGGTCCTCCGAAGTTCTTCATTTATGTTAGCCATAGCTTCAAGGCATAGGACGGGAAAGCTGTACTCTAATACCAAACTGATGTATATAAGGAGGGGATCATCTGGTTAGGTTGGTCAGAGTTGTTTTGGGGCTGGACGGACACAAATATGGGAGTCAAATGAAGGTTGGTGGAATAGGATGGTTTCCGGACAGTATAGGTTTGTAGGAGGTGTACGGGTGCCCTTACGTGGTTTGGGGCTAAGGCGTTTGGAGAGGATGAACTAGATGCATTGTAGGTTATGTTGGTGGTTGAATGGTGGTAAGGTGGTGGAAACTAGTCGGGACAGTAAGGTACGAAGGTTGAACCCAGTGAGGATGGTGGAGTAGTTGGATGGGTTTTCAGGTGTTTTGGGAGGAGTTGGTTAACGACCATTTTGGTGTAGGTTGGGGAAGTGTTGTAGTGTAATGCTGTGAAATGGATTAGGCAGTTTGGAAAATGATTGGGCACGAATTTAATAGACAAGTTCGGGCGCGGGTAAGGTGATGTAGGCCGAGATGACCTTCTAATGTGTTTGTGACAAAGTAACCGGATAGAACCTTGGCTTGGGTATAGTTAGATCACAAAAGTTCTAATTAGACATAAACCTAGGGTTTGGACTACAAAAGGACCAAGGGTTGGACCACAAAAGGACCGAGGGTTGGACTACAAAAGCACCAAGGTTTGGACCACAAAAGGACCAACTAATATAACAACACAAAAGTTGAATAACTTAGCAAAGTTTGAGAAAACTCAAATATATTTCATAAAATTTCAATGTCTCCTTGCATCAACTACATCCCCTATTTATACTAATTCATAAAAATGCATCTAGGCCGAATGGGAAACGGGGAGAGGTTCAACCGATTTGGGAGAAGGGAAAAGACCCAACTCTTCATGTTCTCTAGGCTACCCTTTTGTGTCATCCATGTAGATAAGTGCATGAACTAGCTAGTTCATGAATTACCTCCTTGGGGATTGTTGGAAGCTTCTCCTTGTAGATGGTTTTCGGCTTGGTCATCTTATCTTATTACATGATATAGTAATTAAGCTATAAGGAGATATAGTAATTAAGCTAGGAATTAACACAAGCTAAAAGGTGGTCTCGGCCAAGAGCTACATAAAAGCTGAAAAAAATATTTCCTTTCTTGATCTTCAAGTCTTGTCTTCAACTCCACTCCACATTAAGCATGTCACCATAGGATGGTTGGAAATATTTGGCACTAATAGAAAATAACCTCGCAACTCATGTTGGAAACTTAAGTTCATGACCTTCTTTTCATCATCTTCCAGAGTGCAGCCAAGTCCAGAGGCCAAGTAGTAGGTAGTTGTACAGATTATGGGTAGGCCAGGGCCCTGTCCCAGCCATGGTAGATATCAATTATCTATGGAGGCTTTGTAGACACAGGTTCAGTATGTTCAGTATATTAGTGGCCTTTCCGGCCCTCGTTATATGTTTAATTAAGTTTACAGAGGTTTCTTTGGCCTACAGTAGCTTATAGTAAGAACAAGTTCGATGCAGTCACCCCAAGATTGTCTTAGTTACATCCAGCATCCACCAATTACAGAGTGGTTATCTCAGGCAAGTACGACACCGGGTGCCATCCATGCCTCACCTAAGTTGGGGTATGACACTAGACGATTGTCTACAAGCCTCTAGAGAGTACGTCAACACCATCTGATGAAGACAGGGCCCCGCCATACCTAACTATGTACATATATGCAACCACCATACCTATCAGCTTACTAAACAGCTCGTGAAGAAAGTAGCGTGACAACCTTCAGCTAAGTCTAGTCACTTACTCTGAGGTATCGTCTAAATCTTTATCTATGCCTGTAGGAATTAAATGCAGTGCCCCAACAAGGGGGTCATCATTATGAAAGATATACTGAGTATGTAAGGGTAATATTGTAAATAGGTGCTATATTGTAAATAGAGCATAAAGTTTAGAATGTAAATAGAGCAATAGAGAAATAACTTGTACTCTGAGTGCCTTTATGGGTAAGGAACATACATACTTTTATTTAAAAATCATGTATACATATTTATATATATCGGGGCAATCTCATCATTATTAAGTTTCTCTTTGGGGCTATCATCATCATAAACTTCTCAACAACAGTGGTGTGCACATATAAGTGCCTACCCGGCCGACTATACTGGTGTGCGGTGTCCTAATATATATATATATATATATATATATAATTCATGCAATGACTCTGAAGGGCCTTATGGATCTGATTTGAGTCACTGAAGGTCGTTACCCTCCGATTATCGTTGTGTAACTATGTATGTACCAATTGTTCAAGGATCAATAAGAATTATAATAATGAATATGTTACAATATACCATCAAGGAGGGAAGTGCTCCCGACAAAGAAAAATAGGAGCCATGAAGTATATCACTATGAAAAAAGGGTGTTAACAAGTTCCAATCCTAAGAATAGAGTTCTTTTTTAAGGGACGTCATTATAGTTACGTTTATTAGTAGGTCATGCCAAAAGAAAGAAATATTAGGCCTTAACATTCCTGCATCGCTTAGTTAACAACGCCTCACGAACCCCTGAATGCCTTACGAGTAATTCTCATGTTCTTTGGAAATTTTGGTAGAGTTGCTTCTATAAATAGCACTATCTCAACCTGTCACATAGTCAAAAATCATAATTATTACCTCATAGGGCTACATAGGCAATATCAGTACAACGTCGATCCCACACGGTTGTATAGCTCTTTAAAATATCACATAGTAAATTGTAATTTACCTGAGTCGTCAAATCCTGAAATCACTATGATTTTTAATCCTTTGTTATGATATTCCACTTAATATAAGACATATAAGCTAGAAGTTCATAGGCATGGAGCATAAGTAGGGATTTAACAATAATTCGTTGCACTAGGATCATCATAGATCAGGAGTTCTTTGGAAAAGATAGGGACATTCCGGGTACATTTCTCCTTATGTTCTTCCCTTCCATCTCTCTTTTATGTCATTATACATCCCTTTATTACCATAAAAATATCTTCTCCCTTGTATATGTAAACTATGGACAACTCATTGGTCTTGGTATCGTTAGATTCGATAAGATCTTCTCTACCTTCACATTTCCGCCATGACGAAAATTGAGGTGGATTCCTAATAAATGCACTTAATGTTAAAATGTAAGAACCAGATGGGTAGACATCCACGGTTAGGGATATACTTAGTTGTCTGTCATTTCACTTCTTAGTTAAGTTCGGGTATTACGGTCGCAGATGTACCGGACGAAATCATCCTCTCTTTCGAAGTCAAATACAATTACATCGCGTCACTTCCTTTTTCTTTATTTGATAGGAGTATTTCTCATCTTCCTTACACAACACCTTATATATTGACTTGGTAGCACTTTGTGTAATAGTCATCGATTCTTAGACGATCGTTTCAACTTTCTTTGAGTTCAATATGTCTGCTCTCAACATGTTTCTTATGATTTGAACCTCACTATTGACTGTCCTATTAGGATGGAGGTGGGGCTACTCCTGACCATCCAAAGCCCCTTTCAAATCTGGCTAGAGCCCAGATTCACTTGTCAAGCCATATCAATTTACATCGCGCCCACCAATTGGAATGGTCTCTCGGTCTGTCTAGAACATCAATCACAGACTCATTTTCAAGCCATATCAATCATCAATCATCTCAACATTTTCCAATCATCTCATAATAGTATCATTACCTTTCTTTCCCGGTCTTATTGGACCCACAACATTCCATACTACTCCATTCAAATATTTGAATAACCATGAATGTATGAATGCAACAGTAATAAGATGAGTAATCATGAAGTATGATATGTAATCAAGTTTAAGGGATGAATAACACATGCCTCAGAATTATCAATAACACATAATCCCACATAATAAGTATTTCATATCAGAAGGCATATGTGATGAGTAAACACAAGAAGTATAAATAAATAGTGACAAGCCCACGTAATAGGAACAAGCCCATATAACGGTAGTCAGAATCAACCCTAAGGATGATTCCCCAACACGACCCTCCAACGCAGTTCAACACCAGTACCCACCCAAACACCCATCACAACCACTAAGGTAGGACCCCCGATACGCCCAATAGCCTTCATATTTACATCAACTACATGTATCTATCGAAGTCTAATAAAAGTAAACCATATCCTACCTCATGACCGAGCAGGTGACACGATGTCACACCCCAACCCTGGGTTATGGCAGGCAGCTGGTGCCCTAAGGCTCGAGTGTACCGCTCATTATACTTATAGCATACTCAACAATAAGTAGGATAAGAATGCCTTTGATGGATGATTACCTAATCAAATAACATAACTACCTACATGCAAAAAAGGTCTATCATACATGGATATACAACAAGGCCGACAAGGACACATAAGACTAGTATATACAAGATGTTACACTCCAGAGTTTTCTACGCGGATGAGGGCATAGCTAGGCAGTGTGAGACGATGATTCGATATCCTTTCCTAGGGTCCATCATGATTTAGATGGATGTTGTGAGGGTGTACCAAAGGTTGAAAGTTATTGGGATTGAAGGAATCATCCCTCAACAATGTTCAACTAAGTTAGAGTGTTATGCTAAGCATTTTGCATTGTGGATGGGATTCTCCTCGTAGATAGGGCCGCAAAATAGAAGCCAAAAGTTGAGGAATTTTATGAAGATGTTGCCGCTTATGGGCCCACTTATGGCCATATGTGGCACAGATGGTCCCGCAGATAGAAAGTGGTGGCCGACCTTCTTTTCCTATTAACGCAGCGGAAGCCTTATTTTATCTCATTTTCGACCCAAATGAAGTGTAGACACTCCCAAACCCTCCCTAGAAATTCTCCAAAGATCCAATAGCGATTCCAAAGTAAATCAACCCAAGTTTAGCATAAAGATGTTGGAAATTACAAGAAAAAACTTGTGTGATGTTCATGTGATGTTAAGAGTTGATGTGAGCTATGTGGAGCTTAGAGTTCAGGTCAAATCTACTGGATAAGGTATGTATAACACCCTCTTGGTTGTGTTTAATATTTATCTTGTGTTGGATTAGTTGCTTTGATAAAGAATCATAAATTAGAACTTGAGAAAAGAGGAGATGCAATTGTCTTGTTGTTGGACTATTTTATAGCAATAACAATAACTCGTGGTTGTTGAAACCCATGGAAAGTAGATTAGATGTGATGTTTATGGTGTTGTGGTTATTGTCTAAGTATTGGTGTTGATGACTAAGAATTTCACCACAAGCTAAAAAAAGAAGTAGCTAGAAGGCATGAAGAAGTTATGTCTATGTTGTGGGAATAATAAGTTGTTTGGGTGTAATTCTTTGATGTTGGATGGATGAAAATAATAAAGCATAAGTTATACTTGTTGCTTTTATGATTGTAGATATTGTTCTTGATATGGACAACGTGCGGGGATAGGGGAGATGCTGTCCGAGTTTTCGTAGAGAAAACTTGGCACCTTCAATGTGTTTGTAACAAGTAACCAGATAGAACCTTGGCTTGGTTATAGTTAGATCACAAACGTTCTAACTAAACTTACACCGAGGGTTTGGACCACAAAAGGACCAAGAGGTGGCCCACAAAAGGTCTGACTAAGATAACAACACAAATGTTAAAAACCTAGCAAGTTTGAGTAAACTCAAATATATTTCATAAAACTTAAATGTCCCCTTACATCAATTGCATCTCCTATTTATACTAGTTCTAGACCTTCTAGAAAAGGAAACAAGAAAGACACAAACATGTATCTTGGCCTAATGGGGGAGATGCTCGACCAACCCTTCATGTTCTCTAGGCCACCCCTTTGTGTTATCCATGTATCTCAACTGAATGGGGGGGATGCTCGACCAACATTTCTTGTTCTCTAGGCCAACCTTTTATGTCATCCATGTAGATAAGTGCATGAACTAGCTAGTTCATGAATTACCTCATTGGGAGATGTTGGAAGCTTCTCTTTCTAGATGGTTCTCGGCTTAGTCATCCTATTTTATTACAAGGCCTAGTAATTAAGCTAAAAGGGAAACTAGTAATTAAGCTAGAAATTAAAAAGCAAGCTAAAAGAGAGTCTCGGCCAAGACCTACATAAAATTTGAAAATTAATGGCACTTCTTGGATCTTCAAGTCTTTTCTTCAACTCCACTCCACACTCCATTCCACATTAAGCATATCACCATAGGACGATTGGCAATCTTCGACACTCCTAGAAAATCACATTGTGGCTCATGTTGGACACTTAAGATCATGGCCTTCTTTACATCAGTTGTTGTTGATGATGTTGTTCTTGATGTGGAGGAGGTAAGAATTCAGGGGATATGCTGTCCAAGTTGCCGCAAAATGAGCCTATCGCTCGGTAGCTAGTTTATATGTCATTTTTTGTTTACATGTGCATTGTTTATTCCTGTAGATGGAGTGTGAAGAGGAGGATTTCATCATCATCATTGGATGATCAGTTCAAGGTATGTAAGGGCTACTTTTCCTTCTTTTTGGCATGAATCCATAAGTATATCCATTTTAGTAGAAGTCGAAGGGGCTAGTTCACATTTATGTTTCTTAGTAACGGATTAAGATTGTCTAAGATTTGATGAGTCGACCTTGAGTAGAGCTCCTATATATGTCCTAAGAATCATAATTTGTAATGCCTCAACGACATTCGTAAGCTAAAAATATATAATCTAGAGTCCCTAGTAGATTGAGAATCGGAGGAACAAGTTAATAGACTAGTGGCGGGACACAAGTAAAGGGAAAATGAGGTTGAACTAGTTATAAGATCATATTGTAATAGCCTAATGATATAATCGGACGAGAGATGATAGTACAAGACTCCCTAAAGCTAACAGAGTAAATCACAATATGATTAGTACGAACCGGGAATTACAGAAGGTGCTAGTTGAGGTATGAATTATATACGCAAGTACTTAGTCTACAGATTATTTGCTTGTTGTTGTATGTATGCACTTTCCTTCTGGGCTATTGACACTGCCTTTGGGGCTATGATACAAATTGCTTTATGGGCTACTATATAGATATGTGTATTGCCTTCGGGGCCATACAGATACAGAACTCCTTCGGGCCTATACAGACGCGCACTTTCCTTTGGGCCATTCAATTACACTTACCTTCGAGGATATGCACTTACAAACCGAACCCATTTTGAGGCCGGATTATTATGTTTAGTAGTTCGTATGTGATAAGAGTCGCTTTATGTACAGTTTGTATGATAGATAACAACTAGTAAAGATCAGACACCAAAGTTAGCAGAGATAATACATAGGGTCGTGACAGAATAGATAGTATAGGTAGACAGAGGGGCCAAGCGGTCCCAGCGGCATTGATCATGTAAGCTGATCCAGGGTTAGTGGTAAGTCCACTCCCGTCCTTACTCTTTAGTAGAGTTTTCCAGCATATTTATTATGTTCTTCCGCTTTAGAGTTATAAATATACAGATTGCTTTCTGCCTTATATACTTTTGTATTGACGTCCCATTGTTAGGGCGCTATATTCATGCCTACGGGTGCAGGTAATCAGTTCAACGAACCTTCTCAGTAGATGAGGTTGACGTTAAGCAGAGGATTAATAAGACTACACCTCTTTCGAAGTGCAGTCAAGTGTAGACGTTATGTAGCAGGTATTTGTATAGACTCTGGGTAGGTCGGGGCCCTGTCCCGACCATTGTGAGAGATCAGTTATCTTCAGAGTCTTTGTAGATACAGGTCTAGAATGTATAGTATGTCAGTGGCCTTACCGGCCCTCATTTTATGTTTTATTAAGTTTACCTAGTGTAAATGTTTATAGAGGCTTTCTTAGCCCACAATAGCTTATAGTAACAACAAGTTCTGCCCAGTCGACCCAAGATTATCTTAGTTATATCCAGCAACCATGAGTTACAGAGTGGTTCTCTCAGGACAGTATGGCACCGGGTGCCAGCCACGCCTCACATAGGTTGGGGTGTAACAGTTTCATAATTCGGAGTTGAAACCTCTTAGTCAAAACCCATCGCCCAATTCTAATCAAGTCTTCAAGTCACCAAACTATATACACACCTACGGATTACCTTGTCGTGCCCAATCCACAGAAAATCCACTAACCACTCCAGAAACCTTTTATAATCAATTATGCCTCATCAATACCCTGCCAAGTGTCGGCGTAACCCATTAGGACTGCCCAATTTCGTAATCCGGAGTTGAAACCCCTTAGTCAAAACCAATCGCCTAGTTTTGCTCAAGTCTTCAAATCACCAAACTATATACACACCTACTGATTATTCTGCAAAAAATCCACTAACCACTGCAGAAATCTTTCATAATAAATTGTACCTCCTCAATTCGCTGCCAAGTGCCGGCATAACCCACTAGGATTGCCAGAATCTCTAAAATATAATCAATCTTACTTGCAAACTTCAATGAGACGTGGTAATGCTTTCATACCTAAATTTTGAACTAAACTCCATTGAACCCATGTCGTTGATTTATTGGGTACCCATAAGTCCTTATGGTATTATAACCCTAGGTTTCCGGGCCAAATTAAACCATTTTGACCTGAAATAAACTACTCATATCCATAAATCGATGATAATCCCTAAACTGATTCCAAAAATAAATCGTAGGCTTTCCATTCGCCTATTGTAAACTATTTCACCTCATTTCCCTTAAATAATCAATCATGTGTCATTATCTCGACTCTAAAAGTTGAATTCTATACAAGTCATCCACTTAATATTGAAGAATATACCTTATGATTGAAATATTCATGTCTCACACCCCCAAACTAGGGGATGGATCCGGCACCCGGTGCTATACTAGACTGAGTGTACCACTCAGATGACTAGGTCCATGTACGAATAGAACACTCTACTGACGAGGTCGTACTAGAACATAACATGAATAAGAATACCATAAGAGAGTCGACAAGGCCACACTCAATATGATAAGGATAAAACTCAACCTATGAGGATAACAAGAGGGGATCAACCCGACATATATATATAAGTATGGATGACAAGGTTGCAACATAAGTCAACAAAAGATAGTCATGCCAACAAGGCCATACATCAACAATTGTACATACTAGATAAGTCTATGAGCCTCTACGAGTACATGTACTATTATATGGTTGGGATAGGGCCTCGACCTACCTATATTGTACATAACTATATCAGACATACTCGACACCTGACCAAAGCAACTCTGGAAAGGATGAAGCATACCCACTGCTGGCTGAATTGACAGCTCATACTGAGATGGTCTATAAGGGCCCCTATCAGAACCTGCAAGATAAAATATAGCGCCCCTGGCTAAAGGGACATCAGTACGAAAAAAATGTACCGGTATGTAAAGTATGAATAGCAATATAAAGTATAAGTTGTAAATAAGAGCATAAAAGTAATCTGATACTTTGATAAACTGCGTGCCATGTAAGGCAAACAATGAACTCTGAAACTAAAATGAAACCTTTGGATATACGCCTTACTATATAATCTGAATTTCTTACCCGCGGAACTCATTTAACCCGACCCTGCATAAGTATGTCACTGCCATCAGGTAATACTCTGAGGTGTATGTATGGATGCACATATAAGTGTCTGCCCTCCTGTTATAACCCGAGTTATGTATAATGTACATGTACAACTGCCAACCGGCTATTCGCAATAGTGGTGTGAGTGATATTTATGTATATATAGTAATAATAGCACTTAAGGCCTCTTTGGAACTCAGAACCTTTCGACTCTACTATAAAATGGATTTTGGTCGACTTGACAACTACTCTTTGAAGTACTCTTTCTCGGAGATTTATGATACCATGAATGAACAACAAATAAGCCACAAATATGTAATACAACAACAACAAGCGAACTGTTCCCGACAAAGGGCAACGATATACGAATAGAGTGAAGCTTTCAATGTTTCTTTTTCAAAACGATATTCACTTTGAATTTCATGCCTTTGAAATGAGGGGATAGTCTTACATGCCTATGTCACTTAGTTAGTGACATCACACGAACCCCCGGATGTCTTAATACATAGGTTTTGTATTAAGATACGATTGACAAACTAAGAATTGATTCATTGGGACAATTTGTCGAACACCTAGGGTGCATACTTTTCTAGTTATGGTGTTCATATCTACCAACCATGTTACATACTCCCTTTCCACACAACATCAATAGCACCACCAATAACACATTAACTATAGCCACAACCACAACAACAATAAGATATACTCCATGATTTTTAGCATCATATCTTTCAATTACAAGACAAGATCATATCAAGGTTACTCAAGAACTATCCAAGACTCATAAAAACCCTTTCATGGAGTTCTAGCTCAACTTATCACAAGTTTCTTTTATCCGTAATTCTCAAAATGGCTATGAGAAGCTTAAGACTATCAATAACATCAATATCTTTACCTTAATCAGATAAGAAAACTTGTAGCTCCAATTCTATTTCAAGCTCAAAGAAGTCCTTCACTCCATCTTGTCAATAAGAGGATTCCCAAGATTTATAATGGTTATCTATGGAGGATTTTCCTTCAATGTGATATGAAATGGCTCTTTAATGACCTAAGAACCCTAATGTGACATGAAAAGCCTCCTAACACCAAGCATCATGGACGGCCCCATGGTCTTGGCCGCGTCGAGTAACAAGTGTGGTTGTGCCTATGTCTCCCTATCGATGAACCTTGATAGTGTCCCTAGTGAGGTCGCACCCCAACACGTGCCCATACTTATGCCCGCCCTGACAGTGCCGCTCGTGCGCTCGTGCGCTCGTGCGCTCGTGCCTGCGCCCAGTGTCGCGCGTAGACCCTGATGCTGAAAATAAGGTTACGGCCCCTCCAAGTGCCGCCAATGGTCATGCTCTTACTTTGTAATAGTCTAGGCCCCTTTTGTTCTAAATATAGAATAGGTTTACTTTCTGTATTTTCATTATGTTTTTCTAGCATAGTTATGTCCAGTCATGTTGCTTGCCTTTTTATTTTTAGAACATATATAAGGGGGATCAAGCAAAAAATCCATTATATGTACTGGTGTCTCTCCCCCCGACACCGTTTTCTTTCATTGTAATAGCTTTCATTAATGCAATCAAGCTTTCTTTCATTCTATTCTCTTTTCGGTTCTCTCAATTGCTTTTGTCATTGGTTTTCCCGTACGGCACTGACAGTCTCGTCTAGCGTACGGAAGGGACCCCGATTGACGGATAGTAACTACACTGACATCAGTTGCTTAGCCTTACAAAATCCCTTCCAAGTAATCTCAAGAAGGTGTCGCATAACATTAAGCATGAAACAGATTTATCAAAAAAAGAACACTTACCGTACTTGAATAAGTGGCAACATAGAATCAAACATTCAAAAATTATATTATGATATTCAAAGAAAGACTTCAGATTTTGTAAGATTTTAAACCTTTAATAAATCCCAAAATCGTGTCTACATAGAATATCATTTATGACCTCAAAATGTCATTACAATTTTCAAGTATAGAAATTTCTTTTTAACCAGCAATTTTACTTTATATCATTTCATTCTGATGATCTTAGAATGATAAAAATATTTTTCAAGTATTAATATGGTTCTTATAAATAAAATACTTTATATTATCTCACAACTTGAAATAAACTTCACAAATAATCCTTACGCAAGAATAACGAATTACAATGATCACATAAGAAAATGTTATTCCTAAAATTAACAAGCAGTTGAGGATCATCAAATAAGTGAATCACCTACCCTAACATTATGAAAACAAATTTCATAAAATCTTAAGGGTATAAATTTATAAATAAATAATTAGTAGAGTTAAGAAAATAGAACCTGATTTATGTTGTACGAAGTAACTTTCTTCTTCTTGAACTGTATGTGGCACCGTTGTCGTTGCCAATTCAATTGATGTAAGTTTTTTCTTTGTGTTCCATAACCAAACGCATATATTCTGAAAATAATCTTTTTTAACAAAGCTTCAAGAAGAATAGCCTACATCCAACGATCTCGGTCGGCAGCAGGGTGCATTTGTAATACTTCTAAGCATATTGACAAATATCAACATATTAATATACGTCATCCACTGTCCCAATGAAAGTGTTCTGGGCTTTTAAGTTTCAATCGGTGTTGAACAGTCAAACACCACTGTCCCAATGAAAGTGTTCTGGGCTTTTAAGTTTTAATCGGAGTTGAACAGTCAAACACCACTGTCCCAATGAAAGTGTTCTGGGCTTTTAAGTTTCAACCGGTGTTGAACAGTCTTGTTTGATTCCTTTCCAAATTCAAAGAGTAAAGATGTCTTAATATTGCGACTTTCAAGACTATTTTTGGGATCAAGTATGCTAACTTCAAGTTCGTAATTCAATTCAAGAAAAATTAATATCATCGTATGCTTTTGTGTTTGTTCCTTTTTTTTCCCTTGTAAACATAGTAAATTTCCCTTCAATCAAAACTCCCTTGAGCACTGTAGGAAAGTTTTACAAGCTAAGACCTAATGGACCATAGATCAGATATGAACTATACTTGATTAGCATCTTACATTAAACCTACGTAAAACTAGTTATTATGTGAACAAAATTAAGTTTTCCACTTCCAGTAATCGATTAAGTAGTTTTAGCATTGTCATATTCAGCAACACTTAAAACGGCAATAAGGATCAGAAAATCCCTTAAGGATTTGTTCTTTTTAATAATCATCTCTTCTTAATTAAAGATAGGAATCTACTATGAAATTGTTGGAAAAATATTAGAGATGATCACATTAAGAAGAATAAATAAAAGACAAATAAAATATAGTAATAACAATAAAGATAAGACAAAGTTGAAATTGAAAAACCTGATTTAATGCACGTTATGGATGGCGATGTCTTCAGAGTAGTTCCCTTCGCTAGCCCGAAACAAATAGCAAAGTGACGTTCTACTCCTAAGACACAAGGAATCACTCAGAAATCTTCTAATATGCACTCAAATAGAAGTTCCAGAGAACCCTTTTAATCTCTCTGACTGCTTTTGTAGAAACTCGGAATAAGAAATAAACGAGCTCTTGAAGAGAATGAAAGGATTAAGAACTTAAAGATCTAGATTTTCTATATTGATTTTTCCGAAGGGGGGACAACCATTTATTGAAAGTGATCACACCTCTTAATGAATGGGCGTACCCTTTAAAATTGGATCACACCTCTTAATGAATTGGTGTACCCCTTAAAATTGGTAACACATTTTCACAAAATATTGTATCTCTTCATCAGTGTTTTTAAAATTTTGAATCACAACTAAAATAAATTCCAACATGTAGTCGGGCCCTTCCCCTCTTGTAAGTTCTTATCCACACTTCAATTTTATTAAGCCTAAATAGGTGTTTGGTCATAGGATTTGGGAGTTGGGACCCCAATTTTATGTTTTGATTTGAAATCAGTGTTTGTATATGAAATCTGCAAAAAAATCAATTTTAATTTCAAATTATGATTTCAAATTACGAGTTGACCTTTTCTGTTATGCTTTAAAATTCTAGTTAAAGTCTTCATATAGTTTGAGCCAGTGAAGAACCATTACTTTCAAACTTGAATAAAGAAGAAGAAACAAAGCATTGCTTTTCATTTATGAACCTATTCGCTGATCGAGCTCGGAAAAATAGAGCAAGCAAATGAATTTGAAGGGGAATTAGGAAAGTTGAAAACCTGATAGGAGTAAAGTGTCATGTTTGAAAGTTAATAAGGGGTTTGAACATAAAATGAAAATAAAGGAAGGGTTTTTTTTTTTGCGTATTTTGTGCCCTCCCTCTTGTTATGCCCTCATCAGTTATCAGTACTATAGGCAGCTTATCCGCTCGCTTAGTTGTGAAGTCCAGTAGAGAGAGTGTTCCTCTTCCTCTTCAGGTCCCTCTCTCCTTTCCCCTCTGCTATGTGCTTTCTTGCAATGCAATCTGGATAACCAAAAGCTCTTATTTTATTTTCTAGCTTATCTCAATTTCTTTTTATAACTGATAAATTTCCTGCATAATACTTAATAGTAGCTTAATTTTATTTATAGATGAGTGAGAAGGGGAATTATGCACAGTTGGTCTCTCTTTCTTTGTATTAGTTATTGTTCATGATTCCATTTAGTTTTATCTGATTCTTAGCATCACCTCCCCAATTCTGACTTTTGCTAAGTTTGGGCGTTGAGTTTGACGAGAAAGACAATTACTTTGATGACCCTAATAAAATCATTGTTTATTGGAGTACTCCTATTAGATAACATGCACTTTATGTTGCTTCATTATCTATCTTCATTTCAGCTTGGCTTACGGTCTCACTGAATTATATTCACCGTCTAAGGCCCCGAGTATGTACATCATATTTCCCTACTGATTCACTTATTAACTGCTATATTTGTGTAAGGCACAAATTCTTATACATCAGCCAATGTCCTTCTCTCTTATTTGGAAAGTGAATTTCTTGCTTGGTTTTTCTTTCTTTTTTTCAGTTTTATTGTTGTTCTTTTCTTTTCCTTTTTAATCTTTGTATCATTTTAAGTCATAACTAGAGGTGTCATTTTGATTCTCGGTATATATCATGTAAAGGACCAGTTTTTGGAGCGATACTCCCCAGGTTAACTAGTACATTGTAGATCTAAGGAGGGAGATTAGAAGAATCATTTGAATATTTAGATGGGAAGAATCATACAACTGCGAAAGGGCAAAAATGATTTTTTGATATTCACATAGCAGATAAGTTGAAAGTTGTTGTCAGTCAGAATGGAATAAAAATGCATCCGACTTCGAGCTGGTTTATTTGTTCCAACTCTTTGTATAATGGTGAAAGTATCAGTCAATATTTGTCTTCCCTACTTTTTTCATTGTGATATTGGAAGGTTTTTCTTATTGTAGGAGAAGGTATCAAACACATCTTTCTTATCTTTTCTTGTATTTAGCTTATGTTTCAGTCTATTTATTACTTACTCTTTTCGATTTTTTGAATCAAATTCTATAGCATGTGATGTCACTAGGTTGTTTCCCGTGTTTGATATTTATCTAGAAATCAGTTTAACACATTTGGTGCTTGCCTAAAATGTCACAGGAAATATGGAGACTTCGAACAGCCACAGTTCTGGCATCATGTGGTTCTTCAAAGACAAGGGATTTGACGATAAAAGTATTCATGAAATGCTCCAAAAGTGCAAGCGCCTTGAGGGTGTGCAAAGAGAAAAGGCGTCTGAAAACTGGTACTACTTGAGAAGCATAGGCATCCAAGAGAGGAAACTTCCTTGTGTTGTTCGGAAATGTCCGAAAATCCTTACTCTAGGCTTGCATGAGAAACTCGTCCCGATGGTTCACTGTCTTGAAACACTGGGATCAAAACCACAGGAAGTTGCTTCTGCCATTACTAAATTTCCTCACATACTCTCTCACAGTGTGGAAGAGAAGCTCTGTCCGCTCTTAGCTTTCTTTGAAGCTCTTGGCATCACCGAGAAACAACTGGGTAAGATGATACTGATCAATCCGAGGATTATAAGCTACAGCATACAACATAAGCTTTCACAGATGGTGGAATTTCTTTCCAGTCTTCATCTATCAAAAGATGGTATGATTGGTAAAGTTCTGGTGAAGCATCCATACATTATGGGTTATAGTGTTGATAAGCGGCTGCGTCCTACTTCAGAGTTCTTGAAATCGATAGGTTTAACAGATATGGATCTTCAGAAAGTGGCAGTTAATTACCCTGAAGTTTTGTGTAGAGATGTGAACAAGATTCTGAAACCTAACCTGTCCTACTTGACATCACGAGGTTTTGGAGTTGGACAGATAGCTGCTGTGGTCACCTGTTATCCTCCTGTTCTGATAAAGAGCGTTAGCAACTCCTTAGAGCCAAGGATTAAATTTCTCATAGATGTCATGGGGAGGCGACTTGATGAAGTTGTTGATTATCCCGACTACTTTAGGCATAGCTTGAAGAGAAGATTAGAATCCAGGCATAAACTTCTAATGCGAAAGAACATAAGCTGTACGTTGAGTGAAATGCTGGACTGTAATCAGAAGAAATTCCTATTCAAGTTTGGTCTAGTTCAGTGAAAGGATGACCCTGTGCTTTGCCTTCCTTTCTCTCTCGTAGAGTATATATCTCGGGATTCAACTTGTATCAGTCTAAAAGACCTATAGACTAGGAATGAGTTTTCTTTTTTGCACCTTTTGCGGTCATTAGGTCTTCTGGGAAACTATTATTGGTAAATCATTCATATGCTGCTTCTGCGATTGATGGTTTCTTCTGTTTAATGCTGCTCTTATAATGCTTAATGAAAACAAAAGGACGATAACTTATCCGAGTTACATAGATTTTGGATTTGAAATATAAGAGGTGTCTCAGGTAATTAGGGGATATGAAATTAAATGACTGAAAAATGAATTCTTCTGTTTGGTACTTTGCTTTTCATTCTGAGTTTTCATCTTGCTCTTTAAGGTCAGAAGGAATGGGTGACATTTGTCTGGAATTTTCAGTGTTCGATTTCCAAATGTAATTGCTAAATTATTACAATTCAACATTTAGTAAATTGTCAACAATTATTCTTTTTGTTTCTTTTCTCAAGTCACGTAATAAATTTATCCCAGTAAAAATCACTTTTTCAACTCCTTGGGGCCGTTTAGTAGCTGACGTGGAGGTGAGTTATATAGGTATTAGATTCTCCATAAATAATACCACGTTATTTAGCTAGTTAGGAGATAAATTATTCATGTATAAAATTAATATGGTGTTTGATTGCAATTTAAAAACCCACATAATTAATACATGTATAAATTATGAGAAATCTATTTATTACTTTATACAGTATAGAAAAATTCATTTTTTAGAAAATAAATCTTTAAAACTGAGTTATCTTATTAAAAGCTTTGGACTTTCTAAAACTGAAAAACTGATTTTTTTTCAAGTAGAACGTGGAAAACTAATTATTTTTTTCTATATATGAAAACATTAATTTCTAGATTTACTTTAAAAACTGGTTTTCCACATTTTTAAAAAATAATTAGTTTTTCCATATTTTTTAAAAATAAATCCATTTTCAGTTTTTCTTTTTAAAAAATGGGTTTTAGAAAAATCAAATTTTTAGACTTTTTTTTTAAAAAAAAAACATTTTTCATTTTATTAAAGAAAATTCTGTTCTTTAAATTTTAATAAAATTGTCACATAAACCAAAAGAATTTCAAAATAAATAAATAAATATATAGCGGCAAAGAGAGTGTATATTACTCCCCCAAAAGGTAAGGTGCGTCGTAGCAACTTTGACCAAAGTTTAGGAGGGTGAAAGTATCTTATCCCTATTATTATTATTATTATCATTTATTTTTTTTACATCCACATTCTTTCTTTATCAAACCTTTTATGCACATATAACACCACTCAATACTGATTGTCATATTTTATTGAATTCTCTTTCTTTCTTAGATTAAGAAATTTTTTTGAAGACAATCATTATTTTAACTTATGCTATATACCAAATATATATATTAAAATATTTTAATGTAAAATACAAAATAATAAAACTTATTTGAATTAGAGTTTAAAATATCTTTGAATTACGATGAAAAAAGTTATACTATGAATATTGCGTAATTGAAATTTTAATAAATAAAAAAATAAAATATTATAAATAGTAAAATAATTACAAATGATATATTAAAATACAATAAAGGTGGCGTATCTAAACCTTATTCTGTATCTATTATTATGTATAGTAAGCACATTAAGTGCTACCTTAACAAAAGGCCACTTCGTAATTTCAAAGCAATTTTTACTAGATTAGGTGAATTGAGATATTAAAAAATTGAATATAAATTGAAGGATAGAAATATATCAATTGTGATAAATATTTTGCTTTTTTATTCAATTTGAATGATAAATTTTAATCTGAAGTGATAGATAAAAATATTTGAATTGAGATATTATCTATAGTATATTAAAAAGAAAATGACATTCTGTTAATCAAATTTCCAAGATAATGAAAAGTCACATGAAAATGTAATGATACTACGTAGTGCACAAAAATAATAGAGAAAATAAGGAACAGGAAAGAAAAAAAAACATTTCAGCATAATACTTAAAATTTAAGATGGAACTTTTTAAAAAATATAATAAGAAAAATCATACTACAAACAAGATCACGTAACTAAAATCTTAATATATAAAGCCAAAAACCAAAATAGAATAATGAAAGAATTTTGAAGAAACAATGAAGAATTAATTTATATATATATATATATATATATATATATATATATATATATATATATATATATATATATATATATATATATATATATATATCCTCAGGTAACTTATTAAGAAATTAAAATCCAAATTTTTATGTTAAAAATAAAAAGACATTAATTACTAATTAAATATAATACTAGAAAGACAATCATGAAACATCGATAGAGTTCACAACAAATGGATTAAAGAACTTCTCTATTCTTTAGACTAATTAGAAGTTACAATTTAGAATAACACGTGACACAAATTACTTCAAATATTTTAGTGTAAAATACAAAACGGTAAAACTTATCTTAATTTGAGTTGAGAACGTCTTTTGAATAATAAAGGTCAACTATGAATAAAGATATGTAACTAAAAATTTAATAGATCAAAATAAAAACAAAAATTTCATAAATTATATAATAATTTCAAATAATAGATTCAATATTTTAAATATAACTAAAAGTAACGTAAATACATTCTTTTCTTTTCTTTTTGTAAATATATGATTTTTTAATATTATAAATTAATCATAAGGATTATGTGAACTCACAAGAACTACAAATTGAGTTATTGAAGCCCAGATTTTATTAGAGAATATGTTTGGAGAAAAGATGACATCACAATAATGATATCGACTCAATTTGATTCAAGAATATCTTTTAAATTCAAGCAAAGATAATATTTAATATTTTTATTCAAAATATCATTAATAAAAATTAAGCTGAATCCTTATCTCATGTGAGCTATTTCTAAAGAAACATGAAGTGAAAAACTTTAAAGGGGTTGGAAATTTAAATGACGACGATGGCTAAATAACAAATAAAATTTAAATATAATAAATAAAGTAGCTTTTCTTAATTTCATTTGAGATATTATTAGTCACGTAGTATTTACTTATTGAATAATAATATATCATTATTTATTTTGAGTCATGTTATATTTTCAGGTTCTGTCTCATAAATCATATAATTACGCTACTTGAGTTTCATTATTATATGATTTGTTTTTGTTAATTTCATAAAGTAATTGTTATTGGGTAAATCGTATTGCAACAAGATGACAATTGTGATTTGTTTAAAATAATATGATGAAATTTACTCAAACAAGTCAGGTTCTCAACTTTTTGTGTTTATTCTTTCGCGCGAGTCCTAATACTAATTTTGGTTAAAAACTCAGTTGTGACTGCATAGGTACTAGGACGAGATGCAACTAACTCAAATGTTTGCCAAAAGATGGAAAATTCAGTTTTACATCAGTAAATGCATGAAGAATGACATGATTCATTAGAAGAAATTTATGATCTCACCAAGCAAAGAAAAGGAACCAAAATTTGTCAGTTCTCATAGCATCATCAATTACCCAACTGAGTAGACATAGTACATCACCCATTCAAGCCACTGCATTTCGAGCTAGTTTAGACATATTGCTGTGTCACAGGCTGGTCTGGAGCTCTCGATTCATTATTTGCTCCATTTTAAAATGTGATTGTTTGATCTACACTACATAAGATATACTCTCCAAAGCTTCAACTCTGTTTTGAAGTCTAGAGCAATGCCACAGAATCAACCTGTGATGCAAGAGAAACAGATGTTGCTCAAGTTCACATTGCACGCAAAAGAAAGAACACGACAAGCGAGTTCCTTTCACAACCAAAATGTTTTGAGTCTTTCTGAAAAGTTAGTTAATACAAATGATGAGTTGGCTATTCTCCTTTGATAGAATCTAAAAAGAGAAGATTCTGGGACTAGTACTACACAATAAACATGAGACTAGTACTACACAATAAACATATAGCCTCTCATCTATCCCACTCCGCCTCCATAAGTTGTGGAACCACCTTTGAGGGATTCTGGGAGATGCTTTCTGAGGGCCGATTAGTGAAGCGATCCCATCCCATGATGTGAGGCAACGCAAACTACATTTAGAAGAACAAAATTATAAATGGACTATGAGAACCACAACCAAAAAGTCAAAATGAAGCTGGAGAAATATTTGTACAAGGCACACAAAAGTATAGGACATTCTACTTGGTGATTAATTTGTAAAACAATGTAACTGCAGGTACAGATCTTGTAAGCACTAAGCAGTTTAATCACTTTTTTATGAAGTAACGAAATCGTACTAAACGAAGGGCTAAACACGCCTGTGTACAAGAACTATACCAAAAGGTGGAAAACCTTATAAAAAGATGTGGTTTTCTACAAACAACATCCAATCTTCAATACAAATAGGAACCTTGTGGGTGCACCAAAAAGAAATAACACTAAGCGGTTTAATCATACAAGACAAAAAGATTAGAATAATATAGAAAGGAAGCTAAAGATAGACCCAATTCTATAAATCCCAAAAACTTTTTTGTTTGGAAATTTAGTTCGGAAAATATTGTTCCAAATTCTCATAACAAATGCATTCACTCCAATGACTGCCAAATAAGGTTCATTTATCACCAAATCCGAAATATTGTAATGCCGTTTCATTTCCAGGTAAAGGTTGAATGTTTTCTTATATATAAACAATACAATCACTAGATATCGGTGTTTGTACGAGGTTCTGACAACCATTTTTATTTCTTTCTCACAGATCCATTCCCTGATATAAAATGTTCATCCACCATCAATTAGATTTCACAAAGTCAGGGCTAGGATAAGAAAAGGCAACAGAAGCATCTCAAAGTACTAGGAAGCAGTGCAAGTAATTAAATGGAAGCATAATTTCTTTTACAACAGAAACATATTAGAAGAGCGTACACTGAAAGCTGTTCGCATAACAGCAAACTCAGCAGTAGTAACAGGAACAGTAAACCGATCATTGGTTTTGAGATTATTGTTGACTACACCTGCATAAAGGACAAAACCAAATACTGCAATCAGTTAAGAGCATCAATAACATGGCTTGCCAAAATTACGAAAGAAACACACCCAGAAGCCATACAAGAAAAGGACGTAGCATATATATCATTTTATTTAACATGTGGCCAAAACGGTTACTTTCAGCATATATTGATCCTTAACATGGACAGCTATCCATTACAGAACAAATTGTGATGCATCTTATGGGTTGAAAGAAAAATATTATGAAAAAGGTGAACATATAGACTGATACTTACTCAATGAGACGAAATAACCACTGCCATCAGCATTTGGCTGAATTGACAAGCTCTTTCTAACTTGACCAGCATTACTGTAAAATATAACCTCTGCTTAGATATACAGTAAAAAGATTGGAATATAGAGGAATTAATAACGAGTAGGATGCAAGGATTCTGTAATAAAAAAAGAGTGTGTGTGTTGTGTGTTGTGTGTGTGTGTGATATATACACTAAAGACAGCCCTTAGCCAAGAACGGTATCAGCGAATCAACCTTGAGAGCATTGAAGGATCATGGAAGAATTCACAAGAATCTCTGTTCCCCATACTTATCAATGATCCAACTTCTGTTGCTGATAAAGCAAACAACTGCAATATGTTGGAGTCATCTGTCAGTTGAATCAGAGTTCAGATATGTAAACATGTGCAAGAAAAGAAAGAGCAAGAGAGAGAGGTGCAAAAAACAAAGGGATGGATATTTATTTATAAGTAACATAGAGATGGACATTTAAAAAAGATGGATTTACAGATGACTAATATCTCTAAAGAAAAACCAAGCAGCAAAACAACATTAACAAGAAATTAACAAGCAACTTCTTCACCTAGTTGTGAAAGTAGCCTCTCAAGCTTATTATAAACCTATAAGTTAGTGGCTCATACAAGACTAAGTACCAAGCATCCAAACTTAGGACTGCTCATATGAAAGAAGAATAAAAAATTCCTTGAACAGAATTAAAAGCTGACAGAAACTCCCTACAAGAAGAAATAATATCCTGCTGAATCTTGTATCCGTCAATATGTGCAAGTTCAAAATGAGTTTGTCTCCGATAATTGGGAGGCACTATTGAGGATGAAAAGGAAATAAGTTGCTCATCTCTAGTCTTTGCAAGCTAGGCACCAATTGGTGTTCTTTTTTCTTTTTAATCTCACAGATGTAGAAAACTTCATAGTTGTAACACTTGCAAGAATCCCTCAACATCCGTGATACGAAGAGCTTTACTGGGAGAAATGAATATCTAAACTTGTTTCCTATTATGCTGGTGGTAAACAATTATAAGAGAGAACCGTATAAGCACATTACCTGCCTCCTTTCCCAGTCATATTTGCGCTCACCAATAGATGGCCAGAATATCAACATAATGACACCACGGCGATTGAGTTTAACACCTCCAGACTATAATAAGCAGAATGGGTGAGTGGAAGCATCCATCATGAAGAGAGGCAACTTCAGTTTCTAATTCTATTTAAAAAGGTAATAAATATCATACATCCAGTTTACTAAATGTGGGCAGCCTAGGCTCAGCAGAAAGTGCTGCTTTGCCTTTAAATATTGAGTAGGGAGCAAACACTCGACCTGTCAACTTTCCTGCTGTCAATAGATAAGACAAAAAGATTACAATAGCATCAAGATTACCACTTATTAATGTAAATATCACATAGAGACTTCTTACCATCAGCCGCAATATTCTGTCGAACACTAGAAAAACTTGCAGAAGTGTTGATGGCATGCTGCCAGATAGAATCTTTGACACCCTCTCCTGGCAATTTCTTATGCAACAACTTATTCCTATAGTGTGAAGAAGAAAAACTTCACATTAGAAAGGTTCTTTTTCTTATTAGCAACTTTACGTCAAAAATTCTATCCACTCTGCATGCTAAGCAGTTATTCCTTTTTTTTTCTACATTGTTAGAGGTATTTTATTGAGTACCCAGCATCAAAAAGTGCTGTAGGAATATTTAAAGAGAGAGCATCACTGCTGCATGTGTAAAGAACTCAAAAGTCTATCATGGCATCACTGTCACTTCCAATAGCCACGTAAATTAAACTGCTTTTGCTCTTCAGATTTGCTGAGCTTGTAACAAACCTCTGAAGCTGGTCTAGTAAGCTTTAGTACATTTTTTTCCTCTTAATTACATTATATTGTTGATCCGAAAAAAACAACAACAAAAAAAGAAGTAAAGAGATACATCTGTAATTAATGCTAATTACAGATTCAGTTTTGCTTTCAAAATTTCTTGTACCAAATAGCTCAGGGATTAAGTTCCAGGTCTTCACTTTGTTTTCCCATCCCTTTAGTCTACTTTCCCAGTGCGGAGGTGTGAGAGTTTGGCTACGGAGGAGAAGTAGAGGTAGACCGAAGAAGTATTGGGAGAGATGATTAGACAGAACATGACGCTCACCGAGAGTTCACCGAGGACATGACCATAGATAGGAGGTTATGGAGAACACAGATTAGGGTAGACGGTTAGTAGGTAGTTGATTGTTGTCCCGTTTATCCTTTCATACTAATAGTCGCAGTATTACTCTTGTACCTTCTTGTCATTTGATTTCTACTACTACTGTTTTTTCTTGTACGTCGATTATTGTATTAATTTGAGGTAGTTACAATTCCTTTTTTCATACTCCTTTGTATTGCTTGTCCTTGTGCCGAAGGTCTATCGGAAACAAACTCTCTACCTCCCAAGGTAGAGACCTCCCAAGGTAGGGTAAGGTCTGCGTACACTCTATCCTCCCAGACCCCACTTTGTGACATTTCACTAGGTATGTTGTTTAGTCCACCAGCACTGCAGCAACTCCAAAGTCGTCTTGGAAATGAGATCCCAGATTTGCTTGGTGAACAGGTGGTTAATGTCCTCACTTCTCACTGTGCTACAAATACTAACCCTTACTATTTGATGATAATCTTGAGTTAAACATGCTAAACAGTTAATCTCATGGGTCCTTAAGCCAATTGATCTGCTTTTTTTTACAAGTTTTCATTAGAATTTATGTGCCTTCATAACAGAACATGGAAATGGGGTCTTAAATAGATCTGTAGTAGTTTAAGTATGCTCGGCTTTAACTTATATTTGGCATCTATCCGTTTCTTTAATCAGCAGCATATATCTTTGGCATCTATCCGTTTCTTTAATCAGCAGCATATATATCTTTGGCATCTATTCTTAAAAAATAATTAAAAAAAAGGAAGTGTATATAGACAATTTGAGAGTAAGCTACAGTAGATGGAGATTCAAGTTTGAGTTTGGGTCCTATTATTCCCAGTAGAATGGAAATGACCATTTCCACAACCAGGAGTATGACTACAAGACCCATCATTCTTCCATATTTATATTGGAGAGTAAAGGGTCAAGTGTATTTCCCATCACCGACACAGTTATACATGTAAAAGAACAGCTAGGGTTTAAGCGAAAACGTTTACTGGTTCGTGACAACCGAGAGAAGGGTTTAAGCAGAGAACCTGGGGTGCAGAAGCCGAGTGAGTTTCAACATCGCCGTACACAAGGAGCGAGAGCCTTTGGAGCTGCTGCTTCTTCCTCTTTCCACGGACAAATGCTTTAAAATGAATGAAAGCATGTAAACATTCCACAATTTTATACTGCCTCCAAATAAAAAGATTGTCCAATTAGTTATTTGCTATAATTTTTAAGTAAAAATATATAATTTGACTAAAATATTTCTAATTAAATAGATCTTAGAATTTGGTCATCTAACACTTAATTAGGTCAAATTTAAAAAAGTAAAGTTAATTTTTATTTATTTATTAAGTGAACACTTTTTAAAATAAAAAAATAAAAACTAAGTGAACACTATTTTTAATCTGGAGGAAGTAATTGGCTTAATTACACTAACCTCGCTGCCATTTATCCTTAATTTACATGACCTCAACTTCAATGCAAAACAATTATTATAGGCCAAATAATTATTGCTTTTGCACTTCTAACTTGTTTCCTATTCCTATTAGACACCTAATGCATATTCAAAATGTACTTGTTAAGTCGTTTGTAACTAATTAATAAAAATAATAAAATGGATGTAATTCACACCCAAATGATGTGGGAAAAGTAATAAATAAATCTAAGAACGATTTAAGCATTGGAGTGAAGCGAAATGGTCCGCTAGTGCTTCTTGTGACTGAGGCATCACGAGATGAAGGAAGTGGTTGCCTCTTCGACATAAACGAAAAGGGGGCGTGATGAGTGAAGCATTCACTTTTTTATTTATTTTAAAGGGGTCATGTTTTTAAAAAGAAAAGATTCACAAATCGGAAGCATTCTTCTCCTCCTCTTTCTCCTCTTCCTCCTTCTCCTTCGCCCTACTCCTCCTCCTCCTTCTCCTTCTTCTTCTTCTTCTTCTTTTTGGGCGTCATTGTCATCGCAAGTTAGCTAATATATAAGTCTGGAGAGAGTGAGACCCCTCCATGAGATTAGAAAAGGTTTATTGGAGTGTTAAAAAAAATCGGGGAAGTTCGGGATCAATCATATCAAAGGAAATAAGTTTTGATGAAAATTAACAAAGCAAAATCTTGGCGAAGCATTTTGTGTGAATCAGTTTGCAGGCTGCATTATTGATCACATAAAGAGACAGAGAGGTTGAATTTTCTGGGCAATTCTGCAGTCCACTCTGCAACCGCAGATGTGGTTCTGCGGACCACAGAGTGATTCTGCGAGGCGCAAAGCAGACCGTAGAATCGAGACGGTGGCCGACATAAAACCTTATAAGTTCAACTTAGCCCTCATTTTTCTCGACCAAGTTAAGTCCTTATACCTCCATATGAGTTCCCTAACAAGTTTCTAGTGTCCAAGAACATATCTCAATGATTTGAGAAGAATATAACTTCAAAAACCTTGTGTAAGTGAAGAAGGAGAATTGTATGGTGTTGTTGTGGAGTTGAGGATTGTGATAGGCTGAGCGAACCTTGGATTTCAAGTTTAAATCATTGTGTAAGGTAAGTAAAGTGTTCTCTTGCTTGTACTTGAGTTAAACCTTATCTTGGTTAAGTTATGGAAGTGGAAAACCACAAGATAGATGCTAGAGATGTTGTTTAAAGTGTAGTATTGTTATTTGAGAATGTTGGATTATTTTGAGTTGGTTCTTAAGGTATATCATGGCAAGAAATTATGAATTATAATTGTTTATGATATTGGTTGTGATGTGAGTAGAGAAGAAGAGCTAGTAGTGTTGCATAAGTATTTAGCCGCCATTGAAAAACAAGATAGAACTTTATGCATTCGACGAAATGTCTAAATGAGTTTTCTTATAAGTTATGAGTCTGTCGTTGGTACCAATCAATCGTATAATGTAGATAATCATTTGTGAAGCATACGAGGGCTCGTGGGATCTGTATAGCTAAGGCGGCAAAGTATGTAAGGCTTATCCCTTCTTTTTGGCATGATTTTATTATCAAACAAAAAAATGAAACGAATTTTTTTTCAACCAAATTCATTCATAATAGTTTGAGTTACCATTCCTTGTATTCCATTGAAGTAAATACATGACCTTTGTTGTCCATTATCGGGAGTAATTTCTGTACTCTTTAGCATATCTTATATATTGACATAAGCATGGTTCTTGTTGATTTTTCCCGAAAGTTAGAAATGATATGGTTTACCTCTTCTTATTAATTTATATGGAAAGGTCAATTGATATATTATCCGCATAAGGATAGTCGGAGGTGTAACAACCTTACGTCACTTTGACGGTCTTTAAGAGTATCCATGTTCTTCAGGTAGTCCATATGTGTATATATGTATTATGTATTTATATTGCCCACAAAGGCCTACGACGTTATATGCGCTATATACTATATTGATGATATTGCCCACAGAGGCCTACAATGTTATATACACGATATACTACATTGATGAATTGCCCCGTAGAGGCCTACGACGTTATATACGCGATTATATAATAACTACACATATCATGGTCCTTAGTGGCACTTAGAGTTATAGGTTGTTTCTTTCCTATTCTCATTTACATTACTGTATCTATTTACATTCCTTTCTGCCTTACATATTCAGTACATTGTTCGTACAGACATCCCTTGTCGGGGCACTGCATTTTATGCCCGCAGATTCAGATAGACAGAGTGACACTCACTTTCAGTAGGATCTCAACTCAGCTAAGATATTAGAGCTCTCCACTCATTCTGAGAGATGCTATATATGGGTATGCTGGGCCCTGTCCTGATCCGATGATGATTGTGTACTCTTAGAGGCATGTAGATAATCGTATTTCAGGGAAGGGAACGTAAAACATAGAAAGGTGAAGTGGTTGTTTTAGGATGCTAAGAAAGTAAAGTGTATGGGGTATAGAGTGCCGGAATGCAAAAAAGTGTAAGGAGACTGATATTCAGATAAAATGATGTAAGTATTGTCATTCCGCCATCAGTGATGGTAGGACCACGATAAGAAGTACCTATCCCGATTTTGGATTTATGGATAGATGTGGTTTAGAAAGAAGTAAGGTCTCGAGTTTTAGTAAAGGTGAGAACAACCCATAACATAGGCAGACAGACAAATAGTACAATTATGTTAAATGTACCATTTAGAAGCTATATACGTGGTATACCTGGGAATTTGTAATTGGATATGACCTTTGAAGATCTTGAAGAATTAGGGGCCAAGTGATGAACTCCTTGTGTGTAAGGTAAATGTTTCCTCAGAAAGGTTTTTGTCCAATGTAAAGTAGGATTAGTAAGTGCCTTGAAGACAAAGCCGATTAAGGAAGGAAAAGCAAGATGATGCTTTGTTATAAGTATTCAGACCATAGAGAGAAGTGAGAGGGACAACAAAGGGATATTACCGGTATAGTGAGACATACGAGCAATATGAGAAGCAACAGAGGGTCGAGTATAATATATATATATATATATATATATATATATATATATATATATATATATGTGTGTGTGTGTGTGTGTGTGTGTGTGTGTGTGTGTATGGAATACGATGAGTTGGTAGCTAAGTAAACCAAAAGATAAGAAGAAGTAAGTGTTGAGTTATGAAGATAAATGTGTATGAGAATGTCTACTATGAGATTTGAATAACCAAATATTAACAGAATGTACTGATCAGATGATTTAGCCCCCTAGATAAGGAAGTATCGATATTGGAAGTTTCCTTGGTTAGACAGGAATAAAAGTTGAAACCTCGGGAGATTGTTGTAATAAAAGATATTGAGAAGTTGTAAGGTAAGCAATCAGATAGTAAGAGAACAAACTGCAAAAAAAGAAAGGGGTGATCCTTAGAGGTTATTAAGAAAGAAGCCCTTAAGATTAATGTTTTAACTAGAAGATAAAGAGTCGATTGAGACTGAGTATGTCAGTTATGAATACATGACGTTCTATCTGTGTAAACAATTTAGTAATCCCTAGTAAGAGGAAATTGTGTTCGAAGCAAATTGTAAGTTATTAAAAGATCACAGAAGTATGGAAGGAGTTGTGACAACAACATGAATTTTCATGATGGAAATTTCTAAGCATAGAGAATGGTTCTCCTCCTACAAGGAAGATATTACGATGAAGAATTGATACAGAACTCACCTTATGGTTTAATAAGAAGATGAGAAGGCTACGACAAAAAGTTTAAAGACGAACCAGATTGTGTCATCTAGATTTGGCGAACACGTTATGACTATGAAATGAGATGTAAGCATTAACACTAAGAAAGGAATGGTAGCGATCTCCTAGTTAAATGAATTAAGCAACGGTAAGAGCCACTAAATATATGAGGCTCAGAAGGGAATAGAATGAACCGTAAGTAAAAATAAAGGCATATAAGCCCAAAAGGGGTATTCATGATTAATGAATGACAGTGGTAAATTTGGTTAAGACGGAAGATGATATAGGAGGCCAACGAATTGTCAGTCGATACAAAATTTTACAGTATGGAATGGTTTTTGAACTTGAAGTTTTAACCTCACCAGTAAGTGATTACCACTCTCATAAAATAATTAAGATGGACGATAATGAAAAAAAGGGCCAGCGTAAAGAGAATCAAGTTAAAAGACTACAAATGCCTGGAAAAGGGATACAATCAATTAAGGTTGGACCCAAAATGGTACTGTTAGGACGAGAGTATGAACGCAAGAGGTATAATGGTGAGCAGTCAAATATGCCCAAGATCTGATAGGGATATATGATGACGATATTTGTGAAAGTATATTGCTAGGAGATGTTAGCCAAGACCCTGTACGTCAATAACTACTTTTGATGCGTTAGTTAAATAAAGGACCAAGGTTATAACCAAGAGTGAAACTTAAGGCCAAGTACATAAGGAACTCCTGGATGATAGAAGTTAAGATACATCAATGCACTGTAATGTACATGTTCATAATGGATAAGGAAATTAGTACATTTACGCTTAAAGGGCGGTAGCGAAAGCCAAGATAATTGCAGACCCAAGACTTAGGGTCGGCAGTGGTGAGTATGCATTAGAAGTATCACGTGATATCTTTTATAACTATAAGAACCTCCAGTACCCCCTCCCTTCCAGGTGACAGTAGCCAAAATTGAGACACATGATTCTTCTTGAAAAGAGTTTTTTGGGATTAAAAAGTAAGTAAATGCAGGCCCAGATGGCATAGTAGAGTATGATAATCCTCGAGAAGGAGACGATTTAGAAGCTAGATTATAAATGTTACGCCTGTAGTTTCGCACGCGAATTATAGCTAGCCGACTTAAGTCCCAAGAATGTGAGATCATTTCCGAGGGTCTCGTATGACAATGTTGGAAGTCAATTAGATTGAAGGAAACTTAAATTAACAAAGTCTGACAATGATAGGGCGATATGCTAAGTGTTTCACATCGTGAAACCTAATCTGCCTTGTGGATTTGGCCACAGATCAAGAGTCTCAATTGTACAACTTTCTGCCACCATCTGCGATGGGAAATGCATCCATAGGTTATCTACGGAGCAGATGCCTCCGTATAATGGAGGCGGTGGATTGGCCATATAAGTCTTAATCTCGAAGCCTTCCTCATTTATTTCATTTTCACCCCAAACTAAGCCTAAATATTCCCAAATATAATTCATCAATCAAAGACCACCCCTTAAGGTTTTGAATTGATTTCACCCTTGAGAAGCTTGAATCATCATAGAAACTCCCTCTAGGTTGTAGCTTTGAACTTAGAACTCTTGGAGAACTGGAAGGAGGTGTGAAGTGGGAGCCTTCTTAGCCATTTGAGGTAAGTTCTTGGTAGTTTTTGATGCTATTAGATTCTTCCTAGCCTAGTGGTTTCATTGGAGAAGATAATTTGAGAGTTGTGGAAGTATTATAACCATGATCTTGAAGAACTAATTTGTAGAACATAATGTTATGTTGTTTGGTTTGTTACAGTTGTTGGTTGAGGTTATGTGTAGATACATGTGTTGAATCTTGTTGGCTAAGCTGTGAAGTTAACGAAAAAGGTTATGAAATATGATGGTGTTAATTTGGATGAGTCTCCATGGTAGAATAAGCTTAAGAATTCCACGCACCTAGACTAATCCCATGCTAGTTTAAGATTGATATGTTCACTTGTTGAAATCAATGTTGAATGCCTTAATGTGTATCTGCTTGGTCATTAAATGTTAAATTACATCACATTTGATTAGTCTAAAGAGTTAGGAAAAAATGCCAACATGGCTATTCGCCTTCCACTGTGATAGCTTCAAACCATGTCCCTATGCTATTTTTAATCATATAAGGTACAGAGTCTTTAAAATTGCTAACATATTGTGACTTAGTTTGAGTAAAGCCTTGGGTATGGTTCTGTTTATCTATTGCTAGTCTTGTGTCTTGTTTAAACCTATTGGTGTCAATATGATTATTATTTAAGCTGAATTGATCTTGTCTTTACTGTTTGAGTTTAAGAGCATGTGATATGAGGTTATAAGCTGATAACTTAGCATAATAGGGTATATGAAAGCTGTATGAGTGCCCTAATTACTTTGGCTATTATGCTAACTTATGTTTTAAATGTTAAAATACATGACTGATTTGTTTAAGTTTAAAATCATGAAGTACATGGAATAATTTTAAGGATTTGTGACATGATGTATACCCTATCCTATTGCCTCCATTTGCCTTATATGGTGTGTCGCTTGATGTGTATGCTTGTCGGTTAGAAGGCTAGATACCTTCTAACCGGAATTTTCTTTTTCCCCTTCTCTTCTTCTTGCATGTACTGTGACGTGCTACTTGGGTCAATGTATCCTCTATGGCCCAATAACTTTAATTCATCGAGTCCGGCTGGCGCTGAGCCTTGAAGGCCCAACTATGGATGAAAATAGTAAACTGGTGGGCTTGGTAGGCCCACCAGCCTAACCTTTCTCTTTTTATTTCATTTCACCCCATTATATTGCATATGCTTATACTTGTAAAAATAATTGATATATTAATATTGGAACTCATATGATTATGACCTAGGATTAGGCAAAACGATACTTACATTGTTTAGAATGGATAGAGTCCCAAATGTTGTTTTCAAATCAGCCTAAATAATAATGTACGTTTTGTATAAAAATGGGGAAATGATTTCTAAAGGCTAATTTGGACTGAATTTGACTAAAAAAAATTTGGACCGTTTTGGCATAAAAAATGAACCGTGTTTACTTTCAATAAATCTGGACTTTGGACATTAAAAACTTGGATTAAACAATGGGAAAATTGGGCTATTTCGAGGTGAAAACAAAGCTGGAAACTTGGATAAAAAATTGAGTTTCAAAATCTGATTTTAGATGGAATTTGGGCTAAGTTTTCCAAAAACCTTTAAGGAATATTTTGGGCCAAGCCCAACTAAATAGCAAAAAGGAAACTTCTTGTATTTTTTCTATCAAAACCCCATGGCATGTCATTTCAAAAGGAACTATACTCTTTTTTTTCAAAAGATTTTCAAAGAAACGTGTAAGGATATTGGACAAACCATTGGACTAAAATAGTGGAGTTCTACTCAAATTAAACTTTGAGTGTACTTTAGTCTGAAAATAGATTGACTAAATTGGCCCTATATGAATTTTTAAAGCGGAATTCAACCTTTGATTTTCAAACCTTCCTTTTCAAACTTGAAATGAAAAAAATGAATGACATGTTATTGATTTTGCGAAACGTAAACACTCCTAAAGAATTTTTTAACAAGTAAACATGCTATAGAATCCGAAGATCAACCGTGTTCTATGGATCCCTTAATAAAGGGGTGTCTAAACCTTCCCAGGGGATCACCAGAACTCTTACCTCGAACTCTGGTCTAGAAATGATTTTCATGGATTTTGAATAAATCATTTTACCCGATTTTCCTAATTTTTCTATAAATTAGGTGACGACTCTAAAAATAAATATCCAAATAGAGTTCCAACAACCTCTAAGTAGCTTTTATGCCTCCGCGTAAAAGTAAACCTATCACACCTCAACCTTGGGAGGGTGCGGTCGACACTCGGCACCCTAAGGCCTGAGCAAACCAACGACTATACCTGAATACCACAATCCGCAACTTAGGCCGACAAGGCCTCCCAATGACCTTGCACTAACCTGCCGCAAAAAAGGCCTAACACAACATATATACATAAACTAAGGCCAACGAGGTCATCACGAGTATAACAATAACTGACAAGGGCCGACAAGGTTGCACAAAATATATACAACAACCTCTAGTTTGCAAGCCTATACGGGTACTAATATGTGTCATCAAGTCGGGGTAGGGCCCCGCCATACCTATACATGTACATAAACCATACTGACTCAGACTAGAACCTCCAGAACAAGTGGAGTGTGTCAACATCACAGCTGAGCTAGAAACCTACTGATGGGTGTTGTCAATCTGTGTACCTGGACCTGCGAGCATGAAACGTAGCGTCCCCTGACAAAAGAAACGTCAGTACGAAAGATGTACTGAATATGTAAGGAAGTAAGAGCATAATTAAGACATCAACGTAGAAGAGTCAAGAAAGATCAACTTATAATTATGAACTTCCACTAAGGGCATCTAACATGCATGCTTTCCTTTAAGAACTTATACGTATATATATATATCTAGGCCATACATTGGGGCTATCTCATCATCATTAAGCCAGTCTCTGGGGCTATCATCATCATAAACTACCCAACTGTTGTAGTGTGCACATATAAGTGCCTTCTCGGATGACTATAGCGCGACTTGGTGTCATAAAATAGATACATATATATGATGCATGAAAGGACTCAGAAGAACCTTAAGAACTTGGTCGGGTGACACAAGGTCGTTACCCTCTGACCATCATTATGTAACTATATACATATCAGTTGTCGTGAAACCAAAAAGAACCATAAGACATCATACAATCAGAGATATTATCACGTGCGGAAAATACTCACAACAAGGGACAAATAAGAATCATGAAATAGTTCAATAGTAAGGAAAGACATTTGCACTTTCAAATCTTAAGAGTAGAGCCCATTTTTGGAGGGACGTTCAATCTCGTTACCTTCATACATGAGTCATGCCAAAAAGAAGGAAGAGTTAGACTTAACATACCTTTGTCATTTACTTAACCACATGTCGTCGGTTTAGCCCGTTAGTACTTTAATCTACAACAGACGATAACGAACCATTGTTAAGCTTACGGAAGCTAGAACTCAAATTAAATGAGCGACTAGCTCGTCTATAAAAAATTGGACAACACCTCCCCTTATTCTTTTCACTTTCCTCAAATAAAAAAACAAGACCAATATGTCTAGAATGTCAACAAACATATTACATCAATATTCAACCTTTTATCCATCACCAAAATAGTCCACACCATCTCACAAAAAAACAAGTGCCAACTTGCACTTTTCCATCCATACAACTTAGCTAGAACTTGAATACACTTCAATATTGACAACTTCAACATACTCATGTTTTTCCTACTAATTTTCAGCTACAATACATTATAAAAATAACCTCATAATAGTCCAACAAGTTACAACAACTTAGAACTCATTTAAGGTTATTTCTTCACAAGTTCTTATTTTCACAACTTAGTTAAGACTCCAATAAACTCAAACACATGAAAAAGAGAAGATTCCTTACCTTATGCAGCAAGAAGAAACCCTAGAGCAAGTCTCCTTTAACTTCAGAGTGCTCACAACTTAGCAACAACATCAAACAAATGATATCCACCATTTCTACAATACTTTTAATGAAGAGTAGGTGGTTTAACCATGGAGGAAAAGGGATAACTTGGGTTGTTTGGTATATAAATGTTTGAGAGCTTAGGAGAGAATACAAAATACATGAAAAATCATTTCACACAATGGGAGAGGAATGAATCTTGAAGCCCTTTCCACTTAGAACCCTAATAGAAAGAAGGGTGACTATTTGGCTTGGGAGAGAAAAAAATAATGTTGGTGAACTTTGTTTTGATGAAGATGGGTGATAATGGACAAATTTTGGCCTTAATAATCCCTTATGGTCGACCAAACTCTTGCCCCGATGGGCCACTCTTTACCCTTTAATTTGGGCCACCCATTTGCCCGTTAATTTGGGCCTCTCATTTCAAGTAGGTGGATCACCTACTTGTCAGTTACTAGATTTATTAGTAGATGATACATGCTGGTCCCTATTCTTTTTGACATATGTCACATCCTTGTTTAATAATCACAACATGTGTTAAGTAGCTCAAGCAAGTAGGACGGGGAAGCAAACAACTCATTAATTTGCCCAAAATCCTATTTCTCACATTTAAGTGCATCCGTCAACCTCAACTTAGTCGTACATATTTTGAATGAAAAATACGGGATATTACATCTCTTTCCAAGTCTCATTCACCTTAACCTATGTAGAGAGATTTCACTCTCTCCGAGCTTACATTGGATAGCTTATGATGACAATGACGTATGAAGTATGGGGTGTAATAGAACCGAAATAGATGACGACTCTGCTGGGGATAATCCTAGGTTCTAACAATAAGGGTTCTAATACAACATGTTTTAATTGTTATAAATTGCTTATGTGATTACTTTTAGCAAAATATAACTATCATTCATGCATTTCATGATTCGCAAAATGGCACGCACACATACTCAAATCATTGCACAAAGACAATTATGCGGTTTTGAAATCGTCCTCCAATAAAAAAAAAGTTACTTTCTTTGGATCATATTAAAGACGGAGTTGGTTCACGGTCGTCCAACAATAAAAAATGGTTCACTTTGAGTAGTTCGCTCGAGTTCCCCGTGCCTAGGATAAAGCAAAGTCAAATCCCTAATGAACTAGTGCATGCTTACCTAGACGGGTTCAAATATTTTTGATGTATCTGGACCCACTAGGCGACTACCTCGTGTCTTGACGGTTATGACCCGACAACACTGTATCCAATTACTTGTTATGTGAAAACATGATTGGGCCTTATGTGTTAAAACATTATCCTATAGGGGGAGGCGGGGATGGAGTTAACCGTTCTCTATTTTGTAGATACATACCAACCTCAAGTTGGACATGGTTTTGGAAGCACCCTAGCTGCTAAGGTTTTGGTGGTCATGGCCAGATGCCCCACAACAAAGAGAGGTTACGAACTATCTAGGACATATACCCTTGTTAATGACCATGAAATGGAATAGGAAACTGATAGAAGTCCTCACCAGATATCAGGATTATGATAGAATGGTGTTTATGTTTGAGGAGTTAGAGTTGACTCCAACTTTAGAGGAGATCCGAGATTTCATATATATCAATAAGACATGTATGAGAAGGAGAATGAAACTCGACCATAACCTCTTGGTTCCACATAAACCCACTCTTGATGAGATAATGAAACTATTGTCCTTAGCTAGCGCCAATTGGATCTTCGATATGACTGTAGCCTTTATGGAGCTTTACAACCGCTTTGGGTTTAAAAGAGGGTACTTAGAGCTTTCAGTAGAATTTTGGACTTAGCCAATTAGGAGGTCACCCGACCCCTAGCCTTTGCTATATGCCTACTAGGAACCATAGTTTTCCCTAAAGATTGACACCTTCCCATAGATACCCGTGTCATTTATGTCACCTATGCTATCTTTCATGGTGTCACACCTTAACCTTGGTAAGGTGGACAGGCACCTAGTGCCTTACGTACGTGATTGACCCATATTATAAAATTATTAAAGTTACTGTATTTACACATCTGCAAGCAGAAAATTCCAACATGTATATATATATATATATATCATCCGCATAGGCCTACGAGGCCTCGACATGTACATACACTGTACCAGCATACTAAACCTGACTACAAGCATACATGCATCTACAAAAGACTCTAGAACATCTGACTGACATAACATAGTCATGACAAGACCCCGACCAACTCGTAACATGTACATATCATTATACCGACTCAAAAGTAGCAACCTCAGAATAAAAGGAGAGCACTAACCATAGATAAGCTGAGAACCTACTGGTGAGGTCTTCAATCTATCTATCTGAATCTACGGGCATGAAACACAGCGTCCCCCAACAAAAGGGACGTCAGTACAAAAAATGTACTTAATATGTAAGGCAGTAAAAACATAAGTAAGACATCAATGTAAAAGAGTCAACAAGGATCAACTTGTAACTTGTACTTGCCACTGAGGGCCATGACATGCATAATGACTATACTTATATGTGATAACACTTTAAGGAGATATATCATTTCATATCTATCCACTGTTCGGGGCTAATATCAATATCATAAACCTTAACTGCCCAACGGATCAGTGGTAACTCCCCGACTGGCCATAGCTCGGTGGTAACTGTATAACTACCCAACCGGTCGTAGCTCAGTGGTAAGTAGGGATACATAACTTCCCAAATGGATATAGCTCGATGGTAAAATAGGAATACTGTAGACATGCCCTTATAGGTACTGTATATGCATATGTAACACCATTACTCATTTACCTATACACAGACAATGCATGAAAAGGCTTTCAGGATCATTAGAACATCTTTCAGTGTGACCTATAGTCGTTCACTCTTCGATTACATTATGAACATTAACATCTTTATCATATGCCACAATAGGGACTTATGAACATATTTAGACATGCTTTGAAGTACATTTCATAGAAATAAATAACATGGATATCCTTAACTACTAAGAGTAGAACCACCTATGGAATACATTAAGTATACGTTTCATAAACTTGGAAAACATAAAAAGAAGGAATGATTAGCCTTAACATACCTCTTGTCACACCCCAACCTTGGGGGGTGTGACCAGTACTTGGTACCCGAAGGCCCGAGCATACCAACTATAGTACCTGAAATCTCTGACACGAAACCTGAGCCTAAAAAGCTTCCAAATAACAATAACATGACAAGAATATAATGATAACCTACAAGAAGGAGATGCCCAACAACAATATATATACACAACTGAGGCCGATAAGGCCAAACAAAATGAATACACACTAAACACTGGTCTGCAAGACTCTAAGAGTACTATAATACATTAACTGGTCGGGATAGGGCCCCGCCATACCCAAAACTCTAGAAATATATGCAACAGTACCTATCAACTCTATACAACAACTCCAGAGAAGGGGAGTGCGGCAATCAACAGGTAGAATAGGTACCAAACTGAGAAGGTACGTCAGTCTATCAATAAGTAGAATAGGTACCAAACTGAATATATAAGATAGGTAAAACATGTAAACAAGAGATGTAATACAAGAGGGAAAGGTATAGAATCAACCTGAAACTCAGAAAAAAGTCTACTGAGGGCATACAACTGATTCAGCTGTTAGTATATGCATGTAAGTAAAACTGGGCCACTCTATAGGGCCATATAATATCATATCAAATTCCTCTGTAGGGTGATCTCATAGTAAACTGCTCGGCCATATAGGATGCGTTAATATCTACCCAACTAATCAGTGGTATGCACATATAAATATTTGTCTGGCCAACTATAGCACGACGCGGTAAGAATATATATATATAAGTGCAATGCAAGACAAGTCTCAAAAGACAACATAATCAGAGTCGAAGTGACCTATGGTCGTTATCCTCCGACTATCGTTATTAGCGCTACGTTATTCAATATTAAGCTAGTTTGGGACATAGTTTATGAGGGTTTTGGGTATGTAAAATGAGAGAAAATGAGCTTACAACATAAAGCCACCAAATATAAACTTGTAAAAACTTTCCCACAGCCTAGAAAAATGGTGGAATGTACGGGCCATACCTACAAAAAGGTCCATACTTTCCACCATTTTTTGGGTTTGCTTGCAGCATGTTTTTAAAACGTATACAACTTTTTAAACAAAACTCCGACTGGCGAACGATTTGTTTTATTGGAATATAGACTCGCTGAAATTGAATTTAGATAGGTTATTTACCCGATAATACCTGATATACTAGAAGATATACCCCTAAAAGTTGGGCAGAAATCCTATCCAGAATTCTTCCTACCTCCCCTCGAGTTTCGGTCAAATTAATTTCTTCAATTCGTTTAGTCTCGAACTCTTATGAGACTTACATAACACTTGTTTAAAACCTTTGTTAATGTTGAAGAGGGATATTAACCTCTCAAGGCTCACGCTAGTTAACTCGCAATGTTATTGACCTCAAAAGTACGTAGTGTAATATGATGAAACTTACTTTTTTCGATTCATTTAACCTCCAAGTACTCTAAATCATATGAGACATGGTTGTAAACACTTACAAATTTTAGATAATCATATCTTTCCAAATGTGTGAGTACTAACTCATGACGTGACTTAACGTATGGAAATTACGGGAAACATTCATCCTCGAATGTTGGACTTATTCGCGTGCTATCCTCATGAATTATCAGGTAATTTCTTAGCGCAACTTTGGTCATACCCTATAGTTTGTCTTAAGTAACTGTTTATGATGTATTGGCGGTACTCTAGGAACTATCAATACAACTCACTTCGTGTTACATTATAACTCGCCTAGGAAAAAATCTAAATACTATTGTTGATGTAAGAAACCCCGCAGATTTAAACTCTCAACATAATTAGAGAAGTGCTTTCCTAAGAGTGACAACGGTGGCACATCAATCTACACTTACATGCCTAATATGACATGGAAAATGGAGTGGATTTGGCGTTATCACGTGATGATCCGAGAAACATATTTATTTTTTGGCTTTGTGTATAGGTCTCGACCGAAGACCATGTTTGTTTTTCTTTTAGCTTGTCTTTAATTCTTAGCATAGGTTTTAGTTCTTATTAGGACATCATTAATAAGATATGTAATAAGTAAAGGATGACTAGGCCAAAAAGTCTTCCAAATGGATGACTAGGCCGCGAGTTGGAGGACAAGGTGGCAAGGACAAGAATCATCTAGAAGATGTGGCTTCCAAGGGGAGAATTCATGAACTAACAAGTTCATGTATTTGACTACATGGAAGACACAAAGAATATGAAGGGTTGGTCTAAATCTTCATCCATTCCCATTCGGCCAAGGCACTCTAAAATTAAGATGGAAGCTTCCAAACAAGTTTCAAGAAGATGAGATTTGTAAGGAGCAAAGTTCATGCATACTTCTACATGGGAACAACAATAGGGGTGTGAAAGAATTGGATTCATATTTTGTCCCCAAGTAAACCCGAACCCTTTTCCACTTGTCCCCATTGGCCGAGAATGCACCTTTCCCATTGTAGCCGAAAGTAGTTAGAGTTTGTGTCCTTTAGTTTGTCTTCTAGAAAGGTCCATGTATTACTATACATAGGACCCTTAGGACATTGTAAATGTGGGGAGTTATTGATGATATATAAAAAGTGACTTTTACTCAAAATCTAAGGTATTCAACCCAGGGTTGTATACTTTAGTTGGTCCTCTAGGAGGGCCTTCAGTTCTTGTGTGAACCAAACCCTTTGTGTAAGTTAGATAAGACTTGTGTGACTTAGTTGAACCCAAACTAAGGTCCATTCGGCGTTAGTCTTGGTTAGAACTTGTGTGATCTAATCAAACCCAAGCTTAAGGAATCCCCTTGGTGCAAGTGGACGTTGGAACTTGTGTGATCCAACCAAACCCAAGCGTAAGGTCTATCTTAAACTTATTGGCCACCCTCACTTGGTTTGTATTCGGGCTTGTACTCAACAACCATGATCAAGTCCTTATCCAATTGGACACCCTCTACTTGGTGTCTACTTGAGCATTAAAACCCTCGTGTCATTATCCTTGCTTATATTGACCGTCCTTAACTTAGATTGTACTCGAGATTGTACCTCTCAACTTATGGTCATTCCTTGTCCGAAACACCATCTTCTTTCCACCACTATATCCCCAAAATACATCCCAACATCAACTATAAAGTCCACCAACCGAAACCCCACAAATACAACCGTCCAAAACCGACAACACCAAATTGTCTGCAAAATACACCTTACCGTGAAACCTCACTATTTCAGATCTGTTCTGTAGCCTTGCCACCATCCAACCACTGAACCCCGATCACCGATATGACCCTCATCGTACCCGGAGTACGCCCATAAAAATGCCTAAACCCAACTCTCCCTAAAACTATCCGAAGCAGCCCCCACAATACCACACTGTCCAACCGAAATACCCCACCCAAGAACCCCACTTTGTGTCCCAATTTTGGGTCAACCCGTTTACAACAAAGCCCCGACCCACTTATCCACTTACATCCCTTCTTACATACATCAATTGTTTTCTTAAATAATAATCTATAATTTACTACTGGCACCCATTATACAATTCGTTCTCCCTAAGACTCATATCTCATCAGTGAGTATCTGAAGGTATTTACACGATTTGACATGGTTTTAAGGGGAATAATCTAATTCCATGTGACACTTGAGATCCTTTCTTATTAACCTGTTACTTCAGTCATAAACTATATCCTCAAAGGTTATCCTCTTATCTCTTATCTTATTCTCTTGTTCTATTATCATGGTTGTATTCCACTCCTTCTAAGTTCGCCTATTCTATAATTCTTCTGATTTCATTCTAGTAACACCAGCTTCCCTATAACTCACGAAAACTGTCGACTTACTTGTTCTAATAGGTTAAATCCCAATGTCTACTTATCCTCATAGCTTTTTAACTCATTATCTTCAATCTTTACTTCTATGAATCTAGAACTTCATCGTAATTCTATACTTTAGCTTACAATAAAAAACTCTATCCATCATTAGTTCGTTCATTACTGTTCTTAAATTAATTGTATTGGCTATTGTACTTAGGTTAACTCATACCTGGTATCCTATAAGGACTCGCCCTATACTTTGGTAGTTACATTGCAGGGTAGTCTATCCGATAGGATCTTGTATGTTTATGTGGATATGCCATATATGGGCATGAATGAAGGAAGTTTTGTAAGGGTGCATGGGAATTCACATACTTTCATGAAGGCTTGACATGTTATGGATCCTATCAATAAGTCCTAATGATTATAAGTTCCTATGGTTATCAAATTCTTGTACATGTACACAGGTCAATCTCGCAATTCCATTCCTTGAGTACTTAAAACAATATTACTATCTTGACCTGCCTTAGGAGGAGTGTTACCACTAAATCGCATGTTAGAGTTGATTATACTAGTCATATTATAGGCTAGAACTTTGCAGATATCATCTAAAATTACCGATGCACCCCTATGATATTCTACCCCTTAATTTACACTTTGTTCCCTAAATTTCCCTAACAAGGTCAATCTCAGATGTATATTTACCCCCTTTTGGGCTACCGACATGCCTCTAATCTAAATCATTAATTGAACTTAACTCTTATATCTCAATCCTCATTCTTTGACATATACAAATGTAAATCCTTAATAATAATCGTCTCAATTTCCCCGTACAGGGGAGCCGAATATATTCTCCATGGTTTTAACACCTCTAGCATAAGTCGCACAACTTATTACCTTACCCTTGGCAAAGAATATCTAGAGTTCTCATGACTAGGTAACAATTTGCAACCTACCGATCACTATTTACCCCTTTATGTCCCAATGACAACTATACAAGTAATCATTCTTCTTAAGCATCAGCCTAGTATCTCTTCAACGATCACACTACCTGTACGATTTAAATTGAGTGGCAATCTATTACCCCATCATCAATATAATTACCCTTAAGGGATTATTATATGACCCATTTTACTCAACTCTTTATACACCAACAATAATCAAATTAAGCTACTATGGTCGTTCGTCTTATTTTATAATCTATAACTGGCCATTAATCGCATGAAACTAACCATCCAGTTAACCTTGCACATCATCTCGTCATCAGTCTATGACCCTTAAAAGCTACTAACATCATTTCTTTCAGTAACTTTCCTTCTCCTAGTTACGATCATATGGAATTTATCAACAACATTTACCTAGCCAATGATCTATTACCTCTTTAACCATCCTATATGGCTATCAACATCATGGTAAGTCATCTAACCCGAATTTCTATAGCCCAAATCTCAATATCATAAAACTACTGACATTTCGGCTTTTAGTTCACCTAGATCAGACTCTAAATCATACTGACTAATTTAGCAACTTGTATTTAGTACTAGCACGCTTAAACGACAATCGTTGTATAGACTATAATCATGTTTTCTTATGTGACTCCATAGAATTTATTTAATCCCGTACCACTCGCTCACATCCTAAATCCTTTCTCAGCCCCCTTTCTTTGAGTTACTAATACAATTCATCTTAATCAGATATACTACCTTATAATTGTTGAATTGTGAACTTGTCTCTAATGGCTAGAATAGGTATATAACATAACTCTAATCTAATTCGTGAACCCACGATCTAGAATTTTGGCTCCCTCATAATCTTTAAGTCCTTACGCCAAGAGGAGGACAATCTTTCCTAAGGTAGAAGGCCTACGAGACTTCATGATTCTTTCTCACTCAAAGAGTCTAAAGGATGCTAAAAACAAGGACATACTATGGTCTACTAATCATGGCTTTCCAACCCGCTTATCTTAAATATGGTATCTTGATATCACAAGATATCAGTATAGTAATTCCTAATAAAAACTTTATCTCATCACTGAGCATTCGAAGCTGCTACTATAAATCATCTCAGGTGGCAACTACACCCCCTAAGGAGTCCCTTGGCCGTACTTAAGACTTTTACCTTAATTAAGAATTGTAACTCCTCAATAAGCTATCTGGTAAGGCTACTGATATGGGCACCGCTAATTACTACCATCATACTCTGGAAGCATTGAATCTACAAGTTAAATAATCGAGCATAGCCTTTACACTCAAAAACATATTACCACTCCTTATCTAACCAACAAAATATTTAACATTGTGTCGATATGACACCATAACTTCTGATTTTTCAAGCTCACGTAGGTACATCATGTGCACACGTCATTTTGTAATGGCCTATAGGAAGATATCTCTACATATGCTATAACCCATTCAATGATACCTAAGGAATTCTCAAATCCTGCGGACCATCCTACCTTAGGGGGAGGCTTATGATTGGCTATCTTATGGCGATTTATCTTAAAAGAACTCTATATCCCCAAGGGTACTAGTAATAGAAGATTCACGACATAGTTCTTCTTGATTACTCTCTATCATCCATTAACAATTATCGGAATGCCAATTCTATAATGGCCACCAACTTCATGTGGAAAGAAATATTTTTGGATAGGGGCACGAAATTCACGGTACTTCATTCATAGGAATTTAGATAGGTCAGGATATCTAATGGGGCCTTATTTTACTATATGCGAGATAATTACCTATGCTTACTTGTTTATGGTCCGGTGGATGTCATTCAAAAATTCGTATCATAGCATCCAATATTGCCTACTTCTTGTAAATGTTACACATTTGTATTTGCCTAATCAACTTAGAAAAATGTTCTGATCATACTTACAATGTCTAGGTTGATTAAGTCTATTAACACTTCCAAGTTATGGAGACTTAGACATTATACCTTCATCTCAAAATCATTCTTCTACTTTTTACCTATGTATTTATTTTAATTATACCCTTAATTGTACTCACAATTCTTACCGTCCCCGTATATAACGAATATTTTCCTTCAAGGTGTTAACCGACTCCTTCATACTTACTAACATCGAAATTTCCTCTTTTGTAGGGCGAACTTGTTACATCCCGTACTTCTGTACATAGGATTCATCGTGATTAAGTTTACATAAGTCCAAGGAAAAGATCAAATTGAGAATTAAATAAAAGCAATCATATTGGACTTTAAGGAGTTGCAAGAAGTTTGAGAAATGATAAACTCGTTGTACTCTGTCTTGTTGCATTGATTGCATCATAACCGGACTAATGTAAGTTTAGATGAGTTGTGAGACCATATATGAGTAAGTAATACTTTATATAAAGTATTGAGAGTTTATATAAAGGTTTTGGGATCAAGTGAATCAAAGAAATTAAGTTCGTCCAAACTCGGGGAAAGGTAGGCAGAAATATGGGCAAGATTTTGGCCCAACTTGAGGGGGGTATATATTGTAGTGTACAAGGAATTAAAGAATCCATAACATATCTAAATTCAATTTTAGAGAGTCTACTTTCCAATGCAACATACTATTTATCAATGGGAGAAAGTATGGTGCCATGTACGGCCTACATGGTGGGCGATCGTTTAAACTTTTAAATTCATTCCAGCTCATTCTTTTGCTCATTGTTCGACCAAGACACCTCCTAAAACCCTACCAAGAGTCTCCTAACGTATTTCTATGGGTTGGGAGTGAATCCAAAGAGGTTTGAGCCAAAATTAAGCTTGAGAACCTTCTAAAGCTTGAAGAAGAACTTCTATGTTGTTGTCTTGTGCTTGAGAATTGTTGCAAGCTTGGAGAAGCTGTTGATAACGGTTTTCCTGGTTATAAAAGGTAAGTTTAACCTCCTCTTAGTTGTGTTTAAGATTATCCTTGTGTTTGTTGAGTAGTTGAGATGAAATTACCCCAAGAATAGCTTATGGTTATGTTGTTTAGTTGTTATTGTGGGGACTATTTTGAACCATCTTTTGAGTTTTTGATGAATGGAAATTATAAGAAAAGTGTTGAGAATGTTGTTCCTGCTGTGGCTAAATTATTGGTTGAATTGTAGAGGTAGAAAACTACAAATTCTAGGCAAAACGATTGCTTAGAAAGTGTTGTTAACTCATCGGAGTGGGTTGAAGTGTATATAAATCTTCTTACAGTCGGATGATATGACAAATAACTTGAGCATGAATTTCTCTTTATTGTTGCCATATCTCTCCATGTAGTGACCATGTTGGTATAAAGTCAAGATTGGAGAAGAGAGAGGAAAGAATGAAGTATAACCTTAAATCGAACTTGTCGATTGTCGTAATTGCTATTTGTTTCGAGGAGTGATTGTTGTATGCCCTTTTGGTATAAATTGAGATGTGACATGAGCTAGTTTTATTATGTTATTGTAGTTTTTTGGCAAAGGTATGTAAGGCCTATCCTTTATTTTGGCATTATTAATATAAGAACGACACTTATAAAATACTCTCCCATAAAGACTCTACGTTTAGTCGCCAAGAATGTATTTGTAACTTATCCCATTGATTGGTTATTGTACTTACCGATTCTATATTGAAATAGAACTCTTTCTATTCTATCGATCCATTCCTAAATAGATGTAACAAGGTCCTTATTGGGTTCGTGAAGATTAAATCAATAGTACACTTATTTATTCTTTATTGATTTACATGAAATAGTAAAGATGATGTGTTAGCCGCATAAGGATAGTCGGAGGTGTAATAACCTTACATCATTCCGACGGGTTCAAGATAGTACTTTATATTATCTTAAATGGTCTTTACGCATATATATTAAATACATACTATTGTCACCCACAGAGGCCTATGACATTATATACACAACTTATACAAATATGATATTAGTGGTTTTGCCCACATAGGCCTACAACGTTATATACACGATATACTATCTAGAGAATATTTCCAATAGAGGCTTATGCCATTATATATGCAGTTTATATATATATATTGCCCATAGAGGCCTTCGGCGTTATACACGCCACTATATTATAAGTATGCATATCAGGGTTCCCAGAGGCATTTAGAGTTATAGGTGATTTCTACCCGATTCTCATTTCCCTTTTTTGTATCTATTTATATTTTCTTGCCTTATATATTCAGGACATTATTCCTATTGACGTCCTATTTTTGTGGTTTTGTGTTTCATGCCCGCAGGTACAGATAGACAGAGTGACGCTCATTTCCAATAGGTCCTCAGCTCAGCAATGATGTCAAAGCTCTCCACTTGTTCGGAGATGATATTCAGAGTCGATATGATTTCATTATCTATATATTCATGGTTATGGCGGGGCCTTATCCCGACCTGGTTATGTTTATGTACCCTTAGAGGCTTGAAGACAGCCGTCCTGTGTGTTGGAGTCATATATGGCCTTGCTGGCCCCTATGTTGGATATCTGACACATTATAGCCTTGTCAGCTTTACTCATATTATACATGTTAGGTTTTCAACTTCTACAGGTTAATATATCTTAATGGTCTTATTAGAGTCATTCTAAGGTCTTGTTGGCCCAAATACATGTGCAACCAAAGTACGGATGAGTCATGGTATGATCGGGCCGTAAGGCACCGGGTGCCGGCCACACCCCCCAAGATTGGGGTGTGACAAACTTGGTATTAGAGCAGGTCAGTCCTAGGAATTCTACAAGTCATGTCTAGTAGAGTCTTATTTATGGATGTAAAGTATGCCAGACTTATAAACAGGAGGCTACATGGAATTTAGGATTGTTACCTTCCATTTATAATCTAGATCGTGTAGTAGAGTTGAGTTGTAAGAATTCGAGTTTAGCTCATGCTTTATGCATTTCCAGTAATGGTAATTACCAAAAAGACTTCGGTTAGTTCATGTTCGCAACCAGTTAATGAAAGAACTCTCCAAATCATTGATATGCCGGAGATGAGAATATTATACTAGAATTTTAAAGCATGAGTAACTGTTTCACACATACTCAGAGAAGGTAAAGCAAGTGTAGAATGGTGAAATACTGATTTTTTGGATGTTAAGGGTGTAAGGTGTAAGGGGTATAAAGTGCCTAAGTACAGAAGGCTGTAAGGAGATTGATATTTAGATAGAATGATGTAAGTATTGTTATTCCGCTCCTAGTGATAATATGACCTCAATGTAAAGTGCCTATATTAATTTATGTTTTATCGACATCAAGAGGTGTAGGTTTAGAAAGAAGTAAACTCTCGGGTTCTAGTAAAGATTAGAATAACCCTTAGCATGAACAAGTACGAAATGATAATATAATTATGTCAAAGGTAACCCCCCATTAGAGGATATATACATAATGTATCCAAGAATTTGTTAAATGGATATAATCTTTGAAAATTTTGAAGATTTACAAATCTATTGGACTCTTTGCGTATAAGGTAAACGTCTCCTCAGAACGGTTACTATATAAAGTGAAGTAGGTTTAGTAAGTGTCTACGAGAAAACGTCAATTGAAGAAGAGGAAGTTGAAAAGCGAAAGAAGAAGAGGAAGTTGAAAAGTGAAAGGGCATTCTGTTTTAAGTATTTAGAATATGGAGAAAGGTGGGAGGATTAGTAAGGAGATGATATCAGTATAAGAGAGGCATATGAGCAGTATGAGGAATATCATAGAGTCATATGGAAACTACAATGAGTTGATAGTTTAGCAAACTCAAAAAGGCAAGAAGAAGTAAGAGTGGAATTGTAGAGGTATTGTGTTATGAGAATATTCACTGTGAGATCTGAACAACTAAATGCCATTAGCACATGCCGATTGAATGGTTAGGTCCTCTGAGATAAGAAGTATTTATATTAGCGAATTTCCTCAGTTAAATGGAATAAGAGTTGGACTCTTGAGAGATTCTTATAAGGAAAAGATATCGAGGAATTACGGGACAAACAATCAGATGGTAAGAAAATCAATCGACAAAGAAAGAGGTAATCCTTAAATATTGACTAGAAAAAAAGCTCTTAAGATTAAATGTCCTAAATAGAAGGTGAAAAGTCTATTGGGGTTAAGCATTTCAAACACATGACGTCCTATTCATGTAGATGGGTTAGTGATCCCTAGTAAGAGAGAGTGTGTTGGAATAAATTATAAGCTTTTAAAAGATTGCAGAAGTGAAGTGGTTTCTCCTCCTACAGGGAAAATAGTATGAAGAAGAATCACACAGGGCTCACAAGATGGTTTAATAAGAAGATAAGAAGGTTACAACAAGGAATCTTAAGATGAACTAGATTGTATCATTCAAAATTGGCGAGCACCTTATAACTATGAAATGAGATATAAGTATCAATGCTAAGGAAGGATGAATAGTGACCTCTTGATTAAAGGGGTTAAGCAACGATGAGAGTCGCTAAATGTATGAGGACCAAAAAGGAAAAGCATGACCTGTAAGTGAAGACAAAGGTATGTAGGCCAAAAAACGGTAGTTAGGATTAATGAATGAATGGGGTAAATTGAGTTAACACTAAAGATGATTCAAAAAGTTGAGAGAGCCATCAATTGATACCGAATTTTTGTAGTGTGGAATGAGTTTAGAATCTAAAGATTTTAACCTCGCCAACAAGTGATCACCAACCTCAGAAATTACATTAGAGGGCAAGTAACAACAAAGAGGGTCAGCATAAGATTGAAGGACTAGGAACGCCCAAAATAAATGATGTAAGTATTTAAAGAGGCACTCTAAATTTGCGCTGTCAGGACAAGGGTGGATGCGAAGAAGAGAAGTATAATGGTGGGTAGCTAAAGATGCCTAAGATTTTATGGGACTATGTGACAATGAGATTATTGGAAAGTATAGTGCTAAAGGATGTTAGCCAAATGGTTTAAGCATAGGTGTGTACTTAATAACAGAGTATGTAAATAACATTTGATGTGTTGATTGAATAAATGGCCAAGGTTACGACCCAAATTGAAACTTAAGGCCAAAATAAATAAGAAACTCCTGGATAATATAAGTTGAGATAAATCAATGCATGGTAATGTATGTTTAGAATGGGTAACAGAATATCTAAGTTTTCTCTTACAGGGTAGTTAAAAAAACTAAGAAAATTACACATCCAAAACATAAAGTCGGCAACGATAAGTACGCATTAGAAGTTTGAGGTAAAACCCTTGTAATCATAAAAATATTTGGTAACTCCCCTTCCAATTGTCATTAGTTAAAATGAAGATGAGTTTCTTCTATTAAGGGTAAGTGCACCCACTGAGACAAGTTGTAATAGTATAGAGACCCATAATTCCACTTAAAGAGGGTAACAACTCTTGGGAATAAAAAATAAGTAAAGCCAAACCCAGATAAGCACTGGTGAAATATAGTCCTCCTCGAGAAGGAGACAATTCAAAAACTAGATCTCTATGGATGGAGTCAATAATCGGAGCTCAGTAATAGTACCTTTAGTGATCGAAGAAAGAAACAAGGATAAAGGATGCCCTTTCTAGTGTAGTTCAATAGAGAATTTAACATAGAAAAATGGTAGCCTCCAGGTCAGACTAAGATGAGGAAACTAAGCGACACAACCTATCGAGGGGCCGAGGAAAAAAGAAAGGTAGTCAACGTCGCCCTTATGGCAGGAATAAAAAATTAACAATATGAGAATCTAGAGTCAATATTATTGACAAAAGAATCTAACATTTGAGATTATAGGGAGACGAAGCTCTCTAATACCCAGGCTGATTATGTAACCCAAATTTGGTTAAATTTACAAAATAAGATTTAAGCAGAAGTGCAATATTCCTGCTATTTTACTCACCTAAGTGAAGTGTGCCATGATATGGGAAAATAAGTATTGGTGTGTTAAGGTGGAAAGGATCATTATCAAACCCTAACATAATGACCCAACGGATGACATGCAAGGATAAAAATGTTAAATCCTCCAAAATCTGGACTCGATAAGGGAGTAAGTTAACGACCTGTTACAATATAAGTATCATCAAAGGTAGAACCGACAGGACGTTGAAAATCACAAATGTATTTCAAAGATGTTTCATAATGAATGACGTACAAAAAGAAAAAAAATTAAGTGGGCAAATGTTAAAAGGATCAAAGAAAGAAGATCACTTATGGCCATGAGTAATGAAAAAGTACAAAAAAGTTTCCCTTCCAAATCTTGAATGAGAGTTTTAATGATATTATGTATGGGATATTTACAACTGAAGCACTACGAACCATAAGAGTTCTAAAGTACTGATCGACAAATGCAGCTAAAGTTAGGTAGGCAGTGGAAATTTAAGTATTCTGAAAAGATCTTATGTATTGGTAATCCTATAGAATCGACCCAAGTAATGTTAGCTATGTACATGTCTCTAGGGTCAGAGTTAAGGAAATGATTAAATCTAAGAAAGCACTAGAAGCCGGTGAACAGGCTTGAAACATGAAGGACCTAATAGAAAAAGGAAAATGGGCAGTATGGGTTTTACTAAGCAATTATCTTGAGTGATCATAATAATTATTTTTTATCCAAGTAAGTGTAAGTAGAACCGAATAGCCGACTTATTTCTTGCCGATCAGTACTATCTATATGGCTAAGGACTATGCGAGATTGTATAATTAAGAATATGGTTCACCTTCATAGTGTCTCCGGTTTTATGATACCTAATAAGGATACTCAGTTTATAACTAAGTTTTGAAGCATCATTTCGAAAATGTGTTTTAGGCACTCCGGTAGCCCCACCATCAAGTAGATATGCAAATCAAGCATATGAATCAGGCGTTCGAGGGCATGTTACAAAATTGCGCAGTAGATCGTAAAGGAAGATAGGATGACTTCCTCTCTCTTAGTGAATATGTCAAGTAATGACTATCATGATAAGCATCAGAATTACAGGGAATGTGAATGGTTAAATGCGTCCAGTGAAGGGTTAAGATCATAAAAATGTTACGCCTCGTGGTTTCATATCTAGTTATACCGTCGATTAGCACTGGCATCTTGAGAAAATATGTGACCTAACAGAAGGTTAATGAGGGTTACATATTTTTTATAGATGTACCGGGGTGTATAGAGGTTAAATAGATCGAAGAGAATACATTTTTGGTGAACATCTCAATCTTTCCAGGAATACGGTCCAAATGTACGGACTGTACATCATTGTATGGATTGTACAATTTAGAGCCTAGGCCGTAATATTTCCTGCAAATTTTTAAATCTCAGCTTTGAATATAAGGTCCAAATGTACGGACTGTACATCTGGGCGGTGGAATTACTTTTTATATATAAATCATGTCCTACAACTTGGGAGCTTCATTATGCATTTCTCCAAACCCTAGAACACCTCTCATACCCTCTCAAAGGTTCCCTAACACCTTGGATCTAAATTCCAAGATAAACTACACAAATTTGATGTAAAGAATCTCGTGAACATCATTAGGTTCTTTCCTTCCTTGTTGTGACGATCTTAGAGAAGTCTTGGTGAAAAAGTAAGCTACGAATTGGAGTGTTCTTGGTAGATTTAAGGTGGGTATTATCTTCTTTAGCTTACCCTTAGGTTTGTGCAAGTATTTGAGATAAGATAATTTGAGTATTCTTGACAAGTTTGTATTTATGAACTTTGGAGTCAAGCTATGATATGTGGGCTATTTGAATGTGATTGGAACTACCAAGTGGAGTTGTATTGATATGGATAGAGTTGTGGTGATGAGTAAGGATGATAATGAAGATTTTTGTGATAAGGTATGTAAAAATTGAACTACAAATGATTCTATGAAGATATACACACAAGTTGTTCGATAAAATGTTTAAGTGAACTTCTATATAAGCTATGGATTCAATATTAATATAAATCATCCGTGTAATATCAATAATCGTTCATAGAACTTACCGGGACTCATTGAACATAAATAGCTTTGACAACAAGGTATGTAAGGCTTATCCGTTCTTTGGCATGACTTGTAATACACATGATTTCCTAAAGCGATACTTCATTTGTTCAGTTGAAGTACCCATGTCTCCTTTTTTATCAAGTAACTCATATCTATTGCAATATCATATTTGATAAATATATCTGGCTAGTTGACTGAAATGTGGATGAACATAGTGACAATAATAATAGTTGGAGGATAACGACCATAGGTCACTTCGACTTTGTTCATAGTGTTCTCGAGGTCTGTCTTGCATTGCACTTATATATATGTATCAATTTTCTTACCAAGCCGTGCTATAGTCGGTGGGGTACAACTCTTATATATGCACACCACTACAGCTGGATTTGACATTACCGAATCCTATTAAAGTCGAGTACGATATTATCGAGTCTTTTCGAGACTAGGTATGTTATGATATAATATGGCACCATAAAGTGGCCCAATTTTTCTTTCATGCATATTTTCATGATTTTGTTAGTAGTGTGCCCTTAGTGGCTATTTCTGAGTTTCTAGGCTGACTTTTATACCCTTCTCCGGTATTACAGTTTTTATTCATATGTTTTACATGCTTTACATATTCAGTATATTCTCTCGTACTAATGTCCTTTATGGCGTGTTGTATTCATGCCTGTAGGTAGTAGGATATCTGCTTCCAGCCATTGGTAGTCATACTCCACTTCTCTGGAGTTGCTGTACAGAGTCGGTAGGTGCTACTACATATATATATGGTTATTTTTGGGTATGTCGGGGCCTTGTCCTAACTTGATGAAATATGTTAAATCATAGAGGCTTACAGACTAGAGGTTGTTGTATATATGTCTTGTGTGGCCTTGTCGGCCCTTGTCAATTGTTGGTATACTCGTGACATCATTGTTGGTTTTAGTTTATGTATATATATATTGTGTTGGGCCTTTTTTAACGTGCAGATTATTGATACTTTATGTCTATTTATTATCATTTGTAGGCCTTGTCGGCCAAAGCTTCATGTCATAACTTCATGTATTATAGTTGGTACTCTCGGGCCTTAGGGTGTCTGTTGCTGGACACCCCCCAAGGATGGGGTGTCATTAACTTAGTATCAGAGCAGGTCTGTCCTTGGGAGTTTGTAAGTCGTGTCTAGTAGAGTCTTATTTATGGGTGTGTTGTGCACCACATTTATAAGTAAGAGGCTACATGACATTTAGTATGGTTACCTTTCTTTTTTATCTAGATTGTATGATAGAGCTGAGTCATAAGTGTTCAATTCCTAATCCTTATCTTGGCATTCGCTAATATAGATCAACACGAGCCTCATAATGAGGTTGATTGTAAGGCCTCCAGGGCAGCACCACCACTTGATGAGCATAGGGGAGATAACATACCTCCAGTTCCTCCCCCGGTTGCTCTTGATCAGGATATAGACATGCGGAGTGCTGTACAGTTATTAACTTGACTCGTGGCTTCCCAGGCCTAGCGTTAGATACTGGTCCTTTAGATAGAGAAATTAATGCAAGGGTTTTGGACTTTATCAACCTGGACCCTTCGGTATTCACAGGAACAGATCCAAATACGGACCTGCAGAATTTTCTAGATCGGATGCAGCAGACCTTACAATTTACACATGCCACCAATACTGAGTCAATGGATCTTGCTTCTTATAGGTTGTAGGATGTTGCTGCGATGTGGTATAAGACTTAGAAGGAGTCTCTGGAACCCCGTACTCCACCAGCAGGGTGGAGAGAGTTTTCCAAGGCCTTCTTACAACAGTATTTACTGATAGAGCTTCTCTGAACTAGGCAAGACAGGTTTCTATGCTTGCAGTAGGGTAATATGATTGTTCGGGAGTATGGTTTGCAATTAAACTCCATGGTCAGGTATACTTCTACGATTCTTGCTGAGATGAGTCATCGAGTAAATTGATTCATGGGTGGTTTTAGGCCACACTTGGTTAGTTAGTTTATTATAGTTTCTCTGAATCTGAATATAGATATCGCTCGCATTCATGCCTATGCATAGAATTTAAAGTATCGTAAGAGGCAGGCAGCAATGGGTGGATCGAGAGTGAGATATGGGCCGACATAAGAGATCCCGATCCACATGTTATACAAGAGAGTTTTGATGTGGGTTAAGGCCACCATTATGTAGGAGGCCATCTTATCCAACAACCAGTGCACCATCTTAGTTTCAGGGCTAGCATCATGATTGGACCACTTATTCTGGTTAGGGTCAGAGTTCACATACATTAGCCCGTAGTAGAGGAAACTCTAGTTAGATGGGACCTCCGATGCAATATTGTGACCAATTTGGTAGAGCTTATTTTGGGCAATGTTATTAGGGCTCAAATCTGTGTTATTCTTGTGGGCAACCTGGTCATATTATCCAATTTTGTCCAATGAGAAGTAGGGGTGGTATGGAGCAGCCGACAGTGTTTGTAGCTTCTTCTTCTTCTTCTTTATTGGTACACCCTTCTGGGAAAGGTACGCAAACGTCAGCTGGTAGAGGTTGAGGCAGAGGTGGAGCATCCAATTCAGGCCATCATCAGAACTACATCTATGAACTATCTGGTCGATAGGATCTAGAGTCATCCCCGGACGTGGTTACAAGTATCATATCCATCTTTTCTCTCAATGTATATGCACTGTTAGATGCAGGTTCAACCTTGTCGTATATTACCCCATTTATTGCTGGTAAATGTGATAAATAATTGAATTATTGCATAATTCATTTGAAGCACTACACTCGTTAGTAAGTTTGTGATTGTTATGTGGGTATATATGGATTGTGATATGATGATTTATGATTGTCATACTTGATCCAACTTGAATGAATTGGCGATGGTTGATTTTGACGTTATTATGGGCTTGCATTGGTTGTCCTCTTGCTACGCTAATGTAGATTGCTTGAAGGTTGTCCACTTTAATTACCCGGGGAGAGTCCATTATTGAATGGAAATGTGATACTCCAGAGCCAAAAAGGAGGTTTATTTCCTACCTTAAGGCCTGAAAAATGATCTCAAAGGGTATATCTATCATTTGGTTTGAGTTTAAGATGCAGAGGCAAAACCTCCAACTCTCTAGTTAGTCCATATGGTTAACGAATTCCCTGATTATTCCATGATGAATTTCCAGGCATTCCTCCCGAAAGGGAAATTGATTTCTCTATCGATGTACTTCCGAAGACCCAACCTATATCTATTCCTCTGTATAGGATGGCTCCTGCTGAATTGAAAGAATTGAAAATACAGATGAAGGACTCATTAGAGAAGGGCTTTATAAGACCCAGTACTTTGCCATAGGGTGCACCTATACTATTTGTTCGTAAGAAAGATGGTGTGCTAAGGATATGTATTAACTACTGCAGTTGAATGAGGTCACAATCAAGAATAAATATCCTTTTCCCAGGATCAACGACTTGTTTGAACAGTTGCAGGGCACCAAATACTTTTCAAAAATTGACCTTAGATTCAGATACCATAATCTAAGAGTTAAGAAAAGAGATATCACAAAAATTGCTTTGAAAACCAGATACGGTCATTATTAGTTCCTTGTTATGTCCTTCAGTCTTACTAAAGCACCAACAACTTTTATCGATTTGATGAATGAGGTGTTCAAACTATTTTTGGATATCTTTGTTAATCGTGTTTATCGATGATATTCTTGTATATTCTCGCTCAAAGGCCGAGCATGTATATCATTTGCGGGTGGTGTTTCAGACACTCTAGGATCGTAAGCTATATGCTAAATTTTCAAAATGTGAGTTTGGTTGAATTCGGTGGCCTTTATTGGGCATATAGTATCGGGTGAGGGTATTAAAGTTGACAGCCAGAAGATCGAGGCAGTAAATAATTAGCCGAGACCCATAACTCCTACCGAGGTGCGTTGATTCTGGGGCTTGGAAGATTATTATCGGATGTTCGTAGAAAATTTCTCCTCCATTGTTGTTCTATTGACAAGGTTTACTCATAAGGTGGCTAAGTTCTAATGGTTCGAGGCTCATGAGAGAAGTTTCCAAGAGTTGAAGGGTAGATTGACCTCAACACCCGTCTTGGCGCTTCCAGAAGTTTCAGAGGGTTATGTTGTGTATAGTGACGCTTTCAGAGTTGGTCTGGGTTATGTTTTAATGCAGCATGGTAAAGTTATTTCATATGCTTCTACGTAGTTGAAGAAGCATGAGCAAAATTACCCGACTCATGATCTGGAGCTAACAACTGTTATATTCGCCTTGAAAATATGGCATCATTATCTTTATGGGGTTCATGTTGACTAGTTTACTGACCATAAAAGCTTACAATATACATTCATACAGAAAGAGCTAAATCTAAGGCAAAGAAGGGGGATCGAGTTGCTAAAGGACTATGATGTTGGTATCCTATATCATCCTGGGAAAGCAAACATAGTGGCCAATGCATTAAGTCATAAGTCTATGGGCAGTCTGAGGCAAGTAGAAGCTGGCAAGATGGAGGTGACTAGAGATTTATATCGATTGGCCAGCCTAAGTGTGCAGTTGCCTGACATAGGAGATGGAGGTACTGTAGTTCAGAATACTACATAATTATCCTTGGTAGCAGAAGTAAAAGTAAGGCAATTTGATGATCTAGAGTTGGAAGGGGTTTCTTTCCAAAATAAGCAATTTTTTGAATTATCATATGATGGGGTTCTCAGATACAAAGGTAGATTGTGTGTACGTAATGTTGAAGGACTTCACAGGCGGATTATGGCAAAATTTCACCAGTTCAGGTATTCCATTCATCATGGTTCTACTAAAATATACCATGACCTTCAAAGATCTACTGGTGCAACGATATGAAGAAGAATATTGCAAAATTTGTAGCCCAATGTCCAAATTTCAACAAGTAAAATATAACATCAGAATCTAGAGGGACTACTTCAGAATATTAAAATTCCAACATGGAATGAGAAGTGATTAATATGGGCTTCATTACGGGGTTACCTAATTCTTGTTGGAAGTTTGATTCTATTTGAGTTATCGTTGATAGGCTTACAAAGTTAGCGCATATTGTACTAGTCAGAACTACTTATTCGATTGAGGATTATGCTAAATTTTATGTCAGAGAAATAGTTTGGCTACATGGAGTTCCACTTTCTATTATATCTGATAAAGGTGCTCAATATTCATCTAACTTCTGGAGATCTTTTCAATAAGGGTTAGGTACTCAAGTTAATCTTAGCACAAATTTCTATTCGCACATAGAAGGACAAGACGAGTGCACTATTTAGATGCTCAAAGACATGTTATGAGCTTGTGTATTGGATTTCAAAGGGAGTTGGGAAGATCATCTGCCGCTTATCAAGTTTTCCTATAAAAATAGCTATCACTCCAGTATTAATATGGAACCATATAAATCTCTGTAAGGACTAAAGTGTAGGTCTCCTATCGGCTGGTTTGACGTAGGTAAAATAAAACCATTAGACCTAATTTAGTACAACAAGCGGTAGAAAAGGTGAAGTCGATTCAAGAGCGACTATTAACCGCTTAGAGTCATCAAAAATATTATTCAAATAACTGATGTTGGGACTTAGAGTTTGCTGTTGGTGATTGGGTGTTTCTCAAGGTATCGCTTATGAAAGGCGTGATGAGATTTAGCAAGAAGGGCAAGCTAAGCCCTAGGTATGTCAGACCATACCAAATTATTTAGAGGATTGGCCAGGTTTCCTACAAACTAGACTTATCCTCGGAATTAGAAGCAGTTCATCCAATATTCTATGTATCTATGATTCAGAAGTGTATAGGCGATCCTTATCGTATTGCCCCTATAAAGGATTTTCATATCACAAAGGACTTATCATATAGGGAAATCCCTATTGCCATTCTAGACCATCAGGTCCGTAAGTTGCGGACCAAGGAAGTAGCCTTGGTCAAAGTACATGGAGAAATAATAATGTGGAAGAGATGACATGGGAGGCTGAAGAGGACATGAAGTCCAGATACTCCCATTTATTTCAGACTTCAGGTTTATATTAACACTCATGTGATACAATTTTCCTATTTCTATTATATCTATCGACCTTATCATATATATATATATATCTTATTCAGGTAATGATATGAAGAATCTTGGCTCGAAGCGACTCCTCGGTCTCTTCCTCGCTGACCAGATCAATGACTGGTGAGGTGAAACTTTAGCTGTCTAAAGTTTCCATTGGTAGCAAATCAACATTTAAGAGTTGGTGTCTGAAATGTTAGATCAATCAAGAGTTTTAGGCCGAACACATGAAAGCACGCAAGCAGTTTATATCACAAAGACATAATTAATTATAATAATCGCGTTCCTATATCTCGTTACTCCAAGGCTTTCTAATTATTTGAAACATTAATGTGCCAAATGTTAATTTACCATTGTCCCATAATCATTTCATTAATAATAGTAACATCTTCCCCGTCAGGGTTACAAAGCATGAATAAAAGCAGTAAAATCAGAAAAAGTTTCCTCTAGTGGCTGATGATGAAGCTCTATCAGTCCGAGCTTTCTTGGCCTTTCGAAGGGCGGACTGGATCCTGAGATGAGTATATACCAGAAATGAACTAACCCACTGAACCTTCTTTGTAGGAGTCATCTGTGCAACGTCATCCATAGCCTCCCTCATACGAGCGTCTAAATCCTCAAAACCCTCGTTAGTGAAATCTACCTCCTCGGTCAAGTTGGCTATGACAGTCTGGTCATACTATATCTTTTCCAAATACTTGGCATCTCGATCATCTGCTTGTCTCTGAATGCGGCAGGCTTTGATCTCGACCATTAAATCTCGACCATTGAATCTCGATCCTATTTGGACTTGTATAGGTTGGGCCCTAGTGCGAGGGTACCTATTTGGGGAATTACCTATTCCCTTCCGAACTGTCTTAAGACCCTAAGAGGTGCTAATGGTTGGATTCCACAGATCCCCATAAGTTGTAGGAATGGGCATTTTCTGCCTCTCACAAATATGGCCTGAATATAAAGTAGAGAAATCTCCACTGAATACTATCATTTCATAGCCTAGAAAAGATGAAAACCCACCCCTCTTTGGATGGGATCCTGAAGATTGGATAAGTGACTAGGAGGTAGACTTTTCTATGCTCAGGACCTCGGTTTTGTGGAGGTGCTTAATAATCCACCATTAGGCTAAGAAATTACAACCTTGGAAGTACCTATCTAAGTTTTGGCATTTACCTAAGGCTCGGTGAATGTCGGATAGGATGACTGAGACTAGGTCATAGTATTTTGTTTCCCCATTTATGGTTATGCCATGAAGTATAGCATGTGTCATGAAAATGACCCGGGTATCTATGGCCTGGTAATGGTCTTTGGGAAACACCATGGTTCCTAGGAGGCATATGACGAAGGCTAAGGGTCAAGTAGCATCCCAAGCGGCGAAGGAGTGGAACTCTAGGGAGTGGTCTATGTAACCCTGGGTAGACCCAAACCGGGTATGGAGGTCCCTAAAAATTATGGTCGGGACAAATATCCAATCGGCACTAGCTAGGGATTGCATCTTAAGGATCTCACCGGGAGTTGGCTTCTAGGGAACTAGAAAGTTGCGGTCGGGTTTCTTTATCCGCCTCATATAGGTACCTACACTATCTATGCAGTCTCGGATCTCCTCTAAGGTCAGGGGTTATCTCAAAATCTCCAAACTTAAATACCATTCTCTTATTATACCAATACCTAGTAAGGACTTCTAGGAGGTCGGTACTGCCTTTCATGGTCATAAGGGAGGGTAGGTGTCCTAGACAATTCGTTACTTCCTTTTGTTGTGGGGCACTTAGCCAGGATCACTAGATTTTCAGCATCTCGGGTGATTCTATAACCATATCAAATTTTAAATTTGGAGGCATCTACAAAATAGAACATGGTTAGTCCCCCCCCAAGGAGCAATGGTTCATCACATAAGGCGTATAAATGCTTCCACATAGCAAGTAGTTGGATGCAGTGCCATTGGGTCGGAGACCGTTAGGACACGAGGGAGTCAACCTATCAGGTCTGGTAGGTCTGAGATATCCGAATCTGTCTAAGTCAATATGCGCTAGTTCAATGGATTTGGCTTCGCTCTATCCTAGTTGTACTAGAGTGGTTTAGCAAATGACTTTAGGGACCCGAGCAGACAACTGGGGGTGAACCATTGCCGATTGTTGGAACGATTGCGTACCAACTCCATCTTCAACGTGTTCCAAAGACAGGTTATTGTTTTTATACTGGAGGGTGACTGTGAAATTCGCATAATCACCTTTGTGCATAGATACAAGTGTGTGTGCATGCCATTTGATGGAAAATGAATGCATGAATGATAGTTATAATTGAGGTATTTAAACACATGAGCAACTTATGTCATTTCAAAAAGCATGTTGTATTGGAACCCTTATGGTTAGAACCTAGCTTTATCCCTAGTAGAGTCGCCATCTGTATAGGTTCACTTTTTACACGGGTGAGCGCAAAAAGATCTACTAAGAGTTTGGATGGTGATCTAAATCGGATAATGTGTTTTTAGAGTCGCCACCTAATTTATAGGTAAATTACAAAAATCATTGTGAAAGGGTTTATTAAAATTCAATTGAAAAATTCTATCTAAACCAGAGTCATTTCATTTATTCAAAACTCATGGTTTTATTTTAAAACAAAGAGTTAAAACTTCTGTCAAAGTAGTATGCATGAGATGGTTTAGTAAATTTTCTTTTTTGGACTAAGAACACTCAAATGTGAATTTGAGTAGAACTCCATATTTGGTCCAACTATATTGAGTAATTTCAGACTTGCATCTTTTAATTTAAAATTCTTTCCATGTTTTGAAAGTGGTATAATTTATTTTAAAGGACAAGTTTGTTTTTATGGAAAAAGAGATAGTGAAAATGTGTTTTTATTCATTTTTACATGCAATATTGCCCAAGGTCAAACCACACTCTACATTCCAAAATCCTCAACCCAAATCCAAGTCCAAGATAAGGTTTTGATTCCAAAACTACAAACATATTTGGGCTTAGTTCGTATTCTAACAAAATATTCATTTTCAGTCCAAGCTCGAGTCTGATTTTCAGTAAGTCCAATTACTTGATTTCAAGTCACTCAGGCCCATATCTGGGTCCTTCAAACCAGTCCATTTCTGTTTCTCAATTTAAAGCCCAAGTCACATTTTTAAAGTCTAAAATCAGTTCTTACACTTGGTTGAAAGTCGATTCCTTTTCCAAATTTCAATGTCCAAATAGTCCCTTTTACTTAATCAAAATAGTTCGTTATTTTCATATTCTCAGATTTAAATAGAGGTTTTGAAAATCATTTGGCTATCTAACTTAAAACGATCTATGCATCATTTGCCTATCCTAGATTTTAACCATAAATAAAGTTCCAATATGGAAAGTATTTTATTACAATGAATGTGTATATATATATACACACAATATGAAATTGAAATGGAGATGAGTTTAGGCTGGTGGGCCTACCGAAGCCCACCAATTGGCTATTTTCACCCATAGCTGGGCCTTCTCGTAAATATTAGATTCCTTTGTTTTTTTTTCATATCGGCGAGAATAGCCCAATCGGCTAAGTGTATAATACTTATAGATGACTCATCTCGGCTAAGTAGAAGTGATGGGCTCAGTAAGAGCCTATCTCATAGTGATGCAGCGTGAAAACACACAAGAGGAAAACAAGGGTGCAAGTTAGAGAGTATCTAGGCTTATCAAATTAATTTATGGAATAAACAATCAGAAAGCCTACAACTTGTGTTTATATTCAGAACAATTAGGCGAGCCCAAATCAAACAACATCACAAAAGGAAAAGAAGATGAGAACAGACAGTGGGCCAAGCCTAATATGCAGTCGTGAAGAAGAAAAATAGAAGTATTAGAAATGAGCTAGGTCCAACAAACACATATGCCATGATATTTATGAGTGAAATACAAAGTGATATACGACTTGTATATATTCATATACTAGGTGTATTCAGTATACAACATGTATACCACGATGTATATAAACACATATTTCGAATGAACAACATAGATACTAAAGGATGGATGCTAAAACAGGGTACACATAGCATTTTCTTTAAGGCAAGCACACAGAAATGGAGATTTAAAGGAGAGGCTCAGCCATAGCTATGTATCATGGCTATATATCCCTATTTTCTAACCAAATGCATCCCAGAAAAGACAACAGTTTATAGCTTTTAAAAAGTAGACAGTGTTAACATAGCTTGAACGAGACTATAACCATACCAGATTAGACCCGCAACCTAAATAGAAGCTAGTAAGCAGGTTATCTAGACATGAACAGGCACATGCAACATATGTATAGACCAAGCACTTGTGAAGTATCTATCCATGACATACCATCCTTATAATCTCCTCACTTAATAATTTAACCCAAATAGATAGCATTAATAAAAATGAAAAAACACATAGTTAATGAACTACTCAGACCTTTATGCCTTCAACATGTGACCTAGATACATACTAGAACTCAATTGATTTTAGGTTAACTACTGGACTTCACACAAAGGAAAAGAAGGTGGGCATGCTACAGTAACAAACATGAAGAGACGGAAGAATGCATGGTACTTTAAAACCAGTATGGTCAAAGCATTTGGTCACAATGGACTACATGCAAGGCAAAAGGGACATGGAAGCACACAAAGATGTTTAATCCAAGGACTCTTGAACTAACGGTCATGAGCTAGATTTCTAACTGAGGACTCTTGAACTAACGGTCATGAGCTATGCATGATTTAAGGTTATTCATGTACACATGTTTGGACTGCTATGTTTACAGGGCATGTAAAGGAATTCAAATATCTATGGATAAATTGTATCATGACATTTCAAACACTTAACTATCATTCTTGCTAAACATGTTCAACAAATTATGTGAGCTGTACTAGGATTCAGGGCCTTTAGGTCTACTAATCCAATATATTCAATATTCACAACTTAGCATGGGACAACATAGGATCTTAGTCCATACAAAACATCTAAACAAAGTAATCAAGCCTCATCACATAGATTGGAGAACCAGACAAATACAAAATTGTTCACACAAAGAAGGAGTACAACTGTCTTAGGTGGTTGTGAACATATGCATATTAGATCATTTGAAGGTTATTGGGAACTGCTAGGATCGGGGGACAAGTAGAATACTTTAATAGACCTTGTAGTTGAGCTCTGGGAAAGTAGAGCATGATGCAGTTTTTGCTATCTATGGCTAAACAAACCAACTAAGTTAACACCAAACATACCGCGTCATACTAAGCCTAAACAGTGACTAGGTGACCTATTAGAAGTTATTTACAACACATTCAAATCAGATATGGGGTTTACAAGCTAACACATACATCAAATAAACAGAGAATGACCTTAACAACTTATTTATGGACTTATAGATTCAGGTTTGGCATAGGTGATACACACATTAATGTAAAACAAGTCAGCTATTACTAAACAAGTTCTTAAACTATTATATGGATCATGGTACTAGATTAAACAAAACAAACATTCATTTTAAGGTCATTAAGTAATCCTACCATGATTTTAACAACATTTGCTTGCTGAATCTTGGTTACTTAGGTTAACGAAACAACTAAACAAAATATCAAGCATTTTAGGTCATCCTTTAGTCTAAACAGATACTAATTGACACACCCTATCACTTAACACTTACCCAGACCAAATATGACCCTCGGGAAACTAACATAGCCATTTTGCATAAGACAAACTAACCCTTAACAATTCATGTTTAGTTCAAACAAGTGTCAAGTGGCATGACAGCCATAAATGCGGCATGGATTGACTAAATACAACCTCTAAGAGAGTTAATCATGTTTCCCAGACGTTTACAACAACACTTTTAACTAGTTTATCTAATCAGACAACTCCCAAACCAACATTACATTAACTAAACAGCTAAAAATGGTTAAGACAGACTATAGTTAACATATTATGTATCTATATGCCTAATTATACACAAGCAGCCAACAAACAATATGAATATAACAAACTAAACATGCTGAACTAAGTCTTTGGCAGCCTAGTTACAAGTTCTACTGCCTTAGGTGTCCATACTTGACTAATACAACCTTAAAACAACACGGTAAGCACTTAAACTCATAGATAAGCATAATGAATAACTAATAATGATATTAAATTAATCAAAGATACTAATCCATAGTTTAAACAAACATACAATCTAACATGCCAAATACTGACCTAATAAAAATAAACAGGAACTAATTAGGACTAATCAGATTCATAGTGCCACAATAAGTGCCAAGCAGTCGCTTAATATGTTAACACTCAACCTAAATAGTCACTAATCATGCTTAAATAACACAAAACACATAATACATATTTCAAAACCTAAATTAAATTGGAAATTAAAAGGGGAAAGGAATTACCTTGTGTGGAGGCAACCTAAAGGTCGATGTTGAGCTCGACTTCACTCCTACGACCCCAAAGACTTGCAAACACATGAAAAAGAAACAATTTTAGTTTGTGAAGGCCAAATTAACTAATTTTGGTTCCCCGTAAATGGTTTGGATCCCAACGTAAGCTTATTTAACTAATTTAAACTCAAAAATAGCTTACAATCAACTTGAATACCAACACTCAAGTTTTCCTCCTTTGCAATGAAGAAAAGTGGTCAATTTATAGGGATCATGAAAACCTAGAAGACCCCATTGAAATTAGTGTGGAAGAATAAGATAGGAGGAAATTTTCCTCCCAAAAAGCTCTCAACCAATAGGAATTCATCATTTGAAATCGTATCAGACAAAAATCTTTAAGAATTTTCATAAAAGGAATGAAGGGAGGGGTAACCTCACCTATGGGGGTAGGGATGGCGTGGTAGTGTGTGGGAAAGAACATTTAATGACATTGCCCTTTTGGGATGAATACTCTGAACCCATGCCCGCATGCCTCTGAGCTTTGCCATTATCGGCAATTGGAGGAGAAGAAAAATCCTAGTTTTTTGTCGATTTGGGCAAAGACCAAATGAGGTATTTTGGTATGCTTTGCTCGTAATAGAGGGGAAGTGGACTGGGTCCGAGTCTTTTGTCTTGGGCTCGACCAGTTTAGACGAAATGAAAAAGGCCCAAACCATTTTTGAATAAACAGATTAAAGTCATGGCCACATCTCGCAAATGTGGTCATGTTTTTAAATTTGTAAATAACCAAAATGTTTCAATTATAGCCTCATTAGACTAAGAGCTTCAATTTAAGCCTAATTTTGACACTAATTGGAAATTAGGAATTTAAAATCATACAAATGTCTTTTAAATTAAAACATGAGTTGAAACTTGAGATGTAACTCCACTATCATATTTAATTAGCAATTTCTTAAATTTGACAGAGCGGAATACTAATTCTTTAATTTTGAAAAATTCTTTTGAGACAATTGCATTTGTAATTGTTAGTTAAAATTTCAAAATCATAATTAATGATCAAATTATGTAAAATTAGGATATGATATCCAATATATATATACAAAGTGATATTTTGTCAAATGAAATGTCAAAATACTCCTGGAATAATTTTATAAAATCCTATTCACATTGTGAAAAGTATATTCCACCCCGTATGTGACTCAAGAACTCTGAATAATTAAATAAAATTATTGGAGGGTAAATATTAGGTGTCAACACACTTTATATATGTATATTTTGGGTATGGCAGGGCCTTGTCCCGACCGTTATATCAGTTAGATGCATTGTTAGAGGCTCGTAGACATGTGTCTTATGTATATGTTTCTTATGTATAGCCTTGTCGGATCATGACTAGTATGTACAACTTTTGGTATGGCCTTGCCGACCTTGTTATGACTTATGCATCCTCGTGGTGGCCTCATCGGCCCGTGTACATATTGTATGGTTATAGTCCATGATTCGCAAGTTGATGATGGTTGACACAATTTCTACTCGTCAGTCTCGTATACGTAGGCCTTGTCGGCCCAGGTGTTGTGAGCAATGTATGATAGATATTACAGGTAGGCGCTTGGCCTTACGGTCGGGTGCCAGTCATGCCCTTCCAGCTTGAAGTGTGACATAGTCGCATTACCATACTTTATCCTATGACTCTCAGTCATTTCTCGTATCTATTCAGATATCCCATTTATCTTTGTATCACTCTCTTGCTATCATCCTTACTTCTTATCATAGTTTAGATACTGGTAATAACATATGCCCTCACTTTTAACTTCTTCTTCTTTAACTACCCTTACTCCTCAGGAACTTAATGTTTCTCCTTTACTTGGACATGAGCCTCATTGAGGGAAATATTTAACTCACACATAAATGATTCAATTCACTAGATCATCAAGATTTTCAAAGATCATATCCGACTAACAATTCCCGAGTACGTCATGTATATATCTTCATAAGAGAGGGCTTGTAACGTAATTGTACTACTTCCCAATACTGGTCATGTTAAGATATGTTCTAACTTTCACTGGCTCCCGAGATCTCACTTCTTTCTAGAACTATGTCTATCGACGTCGGTAAATCATAAGTTAGAATAGGTATTTCTCATTGTGGTTCTACCACTACGGAAAGCAGGATAACAATACTTACATCATTCAACCTAAAGAGAGAGCCTGTAATGTAATTGTACTACTTCCCAATACCGTCCATGCTAAGAATTGTTCTAACTTTCACTAGCTCCTAAGATCTCACTTTTTTCTAGAACTACGTCTATTGACATCGGTAAATCGTAACCTAGAATAGGTATTTCTCATTCTGGTTATACCACTACGGAAAGCGGGATAACAATACTTATATCATTCTATATAAATATCTATATCCTTACAACCTCCTGTATTCAGGTACTCTGTACCTCATTTACTTTACTTCTATTGCATTTTAAAACCAGCGTTCACCTTACTAGTCTTCCATTGTCTCATTCATATATGAGTGAAACATATGCTTGTACTCTGAATCTTTATTATAATACTCGCACCTCTAACATATCAATAACTTGGGGGGGGCATTCTTTCATTTACTTGCCATGAATACGAACTGGCATAAGTCCTTATAGTGATTGACATTACTAGAATTGTATAAAGCATGATTTAGACTCAAATTCTTATAACTCAGCTTTACTACACGATCTATGAGATGATGAATAGAAACCATCCCTTAATGCCGATAGCTTCTCGTTGATAAGGGTGGTGCATAAAATACCCATAAACAAGACTTCACTAGACACAACTTGTACATCTTCTAAAACTGACCTGCTCTGATACCAAGTCTTTCACACCCCAAACTGGGGTATGTGGCCAGCACCCGGTGTCGTACTAGCCCGAGCATACAACTCTGAAACATAACACCTCAATTTACCAAAACTGTTACAGATCGTAGTTTCGTACACAAATAAGAGCATAATTAGCTAACTTGAGCCCCAAGGACTTGAGATCATTTTCGAGAGTCTCGTATGACATATAAGGGTGTTAATAAAGTATTACTAAAGGTTAGAAGTCAATTGTATTAAAGGAAATATACTCGATGAACTTTGACGATGATAGGATGATACACTAAGCATTTCGCATTGCGGAAACCATATACAGTGGTAAATACGTTCATATATGGTGATCTGCGATGCGATCCTCCCACAAAATAAAGGCGGTGGGCTGCCTATATAAAGGCTATCTCAAGCCGTCATTTCATTTTAAGACATTTTTGCCCAAAACTTAACATATGTGCTCTCAACCACCCTCTAAAGGTATATACATAAATTAAGGATCATCTCTTAAGGTTTTGAAGTGCTTTCACCCTTGATAATCTTGGATCATCATGGAAAACTCCCTCTAGGTTATGGAATTGAGCTTGGAATCCTTGGAGAATCGGAGGAAGGTGTGAAGTGGGAGCTCTATTGGATATTTAATGTAAGTTCTTGATTCTTTTAAATGTTCTTAGATCCCCCTAGACTAGTGATTTCATTGGTGAGAGTAATGCATGAGAATGGCGCAAAAAGATGCAAAGGTAAAGACATGGTAAAGGTTAAGTTCTTTTGGCTGAATTCTTTGGGCGTTTATGGATGAAAATGGCTTGGTGTGTGAGTTGTGAACTTGGTCTTACTATAGTTGATGGAGAACACATGATAATAGTATAAATTTCTATGGAAATAATGTATAGAAGATGCGCACACAAGTTATTCGATAAAATGTGTAAATGAATTTCATTAAACAATATGAGTCTGAATCGATACAAGGCATTCGTATAATGTAGATAATCATTCGAATAGTGTACGAAGTCTTGCGGAATCCGTAACACTACAAGGTATCTATGGTTATCTTCCTTTTTGGGCATGATTTGGTATAAATACTTCCTTAAAATGACACAATTCTTGTTAAGATTGAGATGATCATGTCCCTTTTTTGTTGAAGTAGCTCATGTTCGTTGTATGCTCCTTAGCAGTAGTACTTTCCGTGCTCTATACTTCTCTTATCAATTGGTTGAAGGTTGATGAATGTAGCGACAATTATGATAGTCGGAGGATAACGATCATAGGTCACTCTGACTATTTTTATGGTGTCCTACATGTCACTTATATATATATATTTAGTGCATCGTGCTATAGACGGGCGGGCAGGCACTTTTACGTGCACACCACTACAGTTAGGTATGACATTACAGAGTCCTAAGTAACACCTCATACCTTCAAACTAAGTCATGTTTATGATTCAAGAGTTTAGGAAACCAAAACTAGAAGTTTAAAGTTAAAAACTAGTCTTAGTTCTGCAGAATGAATTTGATGCCATATTAAACGGACCCTAGAATTAATTATAGTCCATCGAAATGAACCGTCGATATCATTTTGAAGTTGACGGAACCCAATAGATTTTTATGGACCGTACAATATTTGATGGTTCATCCATTTTGATCGTTTGAAGCCTCTCAAGTTTTAATATCACTGAAAAGTTACAAATTAATTAAATTAATTCAATGGCCCGATTATATAGATCGTACATAATTCTACGATCCTTTGGCAGACCATATACAATTTGACGGTCCGTCAAATTAGCTGTACATTTCACCACGGGCTGAAAAGTATAAATACCTACACTTAGTTTTAAAAATTAGATTTTCACTTATCTCAAGCCCTAGTAAGAAGTCTCTCTCTTCCCAATCATCTCCTATACCAAGGTAAGCCTTTTTCATGCGATTCTATGTTATTCTAACGTAATCATAATGAATTCTAAGTAGAATCCAATGTTCTTAACCTAGGGTTTTAAAGATAAACCCATTCAAAGGTTTCAAGGTTCACGCTTTGGGATTATCCTTCCAAGACTAGATTTTTAAGACATGTATTGTAGTAATTAAGGTATGTAGAGTTTATATCCATATGGGGACATCATTGTTCTTCCCCACGCCATATGTAATCTATGAAACAAGAATTCTTCTGACCTAGGGTTTTTTTCTCAAGTTCATAATAAACTTATATTCATATTCAACTATATATATATACAACATGTCATTATTTATTATATTCATGATATGTAATTTTGATTTTTCATGAACTTGTCCGTAATCCATGAACCCATGTCTTGATTTCTATGAGTTCTTAAATACAAGTTATGATCATTATCACTCAGTTTCATGAAGTCATATATGTTTCTCATGATTTATACAAGTTATATTATGTATTTATTCACATGCTAAATTATAAATTTATAAGTTATGATTTCAAGTTATTTCATGGGCTTCTAAGACAACTATTTTTAAGTATATATTTTGAGAGGTGCACAGATTACCGAGAAGGATCAAACAGCCTGAAACTATGTATGCCAACGTAGGATAAGGATCACTCTGCCAGAGGACAATATCTTCTTATTACCCCTTGTGGGATTATTAGATCCATCATATTCATGTCTTGTACTCCAGCAAAGTATGAGATGTCTTAACTGATCGGGCAGAGACCAGATTGCACGTTCACGCATGGTGGTTCATATCAGTTTTGTTAATTCTCACCCACATATATACAGATATACAATTTACATATTTTACACATGTTATTATATTCATGTTCATGTTCAGTTTCAATTTCAATTTCATATTCCTATTATATCAAGTACCTGCTTATTCTTTTAGTTGCTTTACATACAGTACAATTCAAATGTACTAGCATCCCTTTTGTATGGGGCCTGTTCTTCACGGTGCATGTGCTGAGTTTCAGGGAGACAAATCTGCTCAGTAGGATTGCTTCAGTATCAGCTGTTTGGTGAGCCCCCATCTCATTCGGGGTGTCAGTTTAGCTATCTTATGATTATGCATTATTAGTTTAGTTATGACAGGGCCTTGTCCTGGTAAACAGTTTTGCAAACTCATGTGTTAATGGTTTCATAGCCTAGTTTAGTTAGCATGGCATGACAATATTGTTTTCAGACTTATCATGTTTTACTCAGATATTTCCGCTATGATATTTTAGACTAATTTTAGTATACAATTTTTACATGTTTAATTGTGATTACTATTACATGCTTTTGATGCCCATGTTGACAAGAAAGCCGTGTGGTTCGCTCAGTCACATGCAACTAGAACCGAGTGTTGTGTTTAGCCCAGACCATGGTTCAAGGCATGACAAAGCTTGTTATCATAGAACTAGGTTCAAGTGTCTTAGAGAGTCTATAAAATCGTGTCTAGTGGGGTCAATTTTATGTGTGAGGGTCCCACATATATAAATAGTTTACCACCAAAACATCTAGGATTATCTCACTTCTTTCATACTCTAAATCATGCAATTAGAGCTATACCTTTAGAATATCATTCTAACTCGTGCGTATCACGTATTTCAAAAAAATGCCTGCCAAAAGGAAATCAGATACAAGTAAGAGAGTTGCTACTAATGCTTCTTATGAGGAGAATGCTCAGGCTTAGGGAGCCAATTCGGGTATTGCATCCCCACCAATACCACAAGGCCTGTAGAGATCCCAGTACCACTGCCCAATTCCACAGATTTGGATGTTAGGGGAGCTATTCAGTTGCTTATCCATCTTATGGCTGCTCAAGCCTAACGTCAGGGAATGACTCCAAGCATGGGAACTAATAGATATTTGTCCAGTTTCAAGACTCATGAGTTTCTTTGTATGGACCCTCCGGTGTTCACAGGGTCATGCAAGATTGAGGATCCGTAGAATTTTATTGATGGGCTTTAGAAAATCTTCTGTGTTATGCATGTTAATGTGGTGAGGCAACAGAGTTTGGAGCTTATCAGTTGCATGATTTTATTAATATCTGCTATGACTCATGGGAGCAGTCCCGTGGTGAAGATGCACCTCCAACGACTTGGGATGAGTTTGTTGATGCCTTTATTAAGGACTTTATGCCAATAGAGGTAAGGGAGGCAAAGGCTGTGGAATTTGAAAAGCTTAAGCAGAACGACATGAGTAGTATCTTTAGTTTGTATCTTTGGAAAAGTATGCTCCGCATATGGTTCTAGACATAAGGGCCAGATTTAGGCATTTCGGGTATGGTCTTGATCCTCATTTGTACGATGCAGCTAATATCACAACTTAGAATAGAGAGTGATATTCCAAAGATGGTTGCTTTCATACAAGGTAATGAGAGTAGGTTAAAGGAAGAGGAAGACTTGAAGAAAGAGAAAAATAAGGAATTCAACAAGAGAACTAATTCTACAAGCTACTTCAGTCATGGGAGAGGTGGAGGCAGACAATTCTTCAAAAATAGGTCATCAGGACCTTTTCCATCTTTAGCCAATGCCCTAGCTCCAAAGTATATGAATGATAATAGGAGGCCAAACTTTAGAGAATCAGGCTCTCAGTCACAGGCCTGTGTGGGCCAAAGTTCTTTCAATAACCTAATGTGTGCTAAGTGTGGTAAGAGGCACCCGGGGAAGTGTCTCCTGGGTATAAATGTCTGTTTTGGGTGTGGCCAGAGAGGTCACTTTCAACGAGACTATCCATCAGTGAGGCAGAGTACAAGAGGTAATGTGGCTCAATCCGAAAATTCTATAGTTTCTCATCATTCTTAAGCCCAATTAGGGCATGGTCCAGCTAAGTCCGATAATACAGACGGAGGTCCAAACCATTTATATGCATTATCAGGTCGTCAGGATAAAGTGGCCCATGCAGATGTGGTCATAGGTATATTAAGCAGTTCTATTCTAAACCATGACCCATCATTCGAGGATGAATGATCCCAAGTGGAGATATTGTAATACCTTATTCCTTCAAACTAAGTCATATTTATGATTTAGGGGTTTAGGAAACCAAAACTAGAATTTTAAAGTTAAAAACTAGTCTCAGTTCTGCAGAATGAATTTGACGCCAGACTATACGGATCGTAGAATTAATTACAATCCATTAAAATGAACCGTCGATTTCATTTTGAAGTTGACGGAACCCAATAGATTTTTATGGACCGTACAATAATTGATGATCCGTTCATTTTGACCGTTTGAAGCCTCTCAAGTTTTAAAGTCACTGGAAAGTTACAAATTAATTAAATTGGTTCAATGGTCTGATTATACAGATCTTACATAATTCTACGGTTCCGTAGCACAACATATAAAATTCGACGGTCTGTCAAATTTGCGGAACATTTCACGACGGGCTGAAAAGTATAAATACCAGCACTTAGTTTTAAGAATCATATTTTCACTTATTTTAAGACCTAGCAAGAAGGCTCTCTCTTCCCAATCATCTCCTATACCAAGGTAAGCCTTTTTCATGCGATTCTATGTTATTCTAACGTAATCCTAATGAATTCTAAGTAGGATCCAATGTTCTTAACCTAGGGTTTTAAAGATAAGCCCATTCAAAGGTTTCAAGGTTCAAGCTTTGGGATTTTCCTTCAAAGATTAGATTTTTAAGACATGTATTTGAGAAATTAAGGTATGTAGAGTTTCTATCCACGTGGGGACATCATTGTTCTTCCCCACGCCACATGTAATCCATGAAACAAGAATTCTTCTGACCTAAGGTTTTTTTCTCAAGTTCATAATAACCTTATATTCATATTCAACTATATATATACAACATGTCATCATTTATTATATTCATGATATGTCATTTTGATTTTTCATGAACTTATCCGTAATCCATGAACCCAGGTCTTGATTTCTATGAGTTTTTAAATACAAGTTATGATCATTATCACTCAGTTTCGTGAAGTCAGATATGTTTCTCATGATTTATACAAGTTATATTATGTATTTATTCACATGCTAAATTATAAATTTACAAGTTATGATTTCAAGTTATTTCATGTAATTCATGGGCTTCTAAGACACTATATTTAAGTACATATTTTAGGAGGTGCACAGGTCACCGAGAAGGCTCAAATAGCCTGAAACTATGTATGCCAACGTAGGATAAGGATCACTCTGCCAGAGGACGATACCTTCTTATTACCCCTTATGGGATTATTAGATCCATCATATTCATGTCTTGTACTCCAGCAAAGTATGAGATGTCTTAGCTGATCGGGCAGACTTCAGATTGCACTTTCAAGCATGGTGGTTCATGTCAGTTTTGTTAATGCTCACCCACATATATACATATATACAATTTATAGATTTTACACGTTATTTTATTCATGTTCATGTTCTATTTCAGTTTCAGTTTAATGTTCCTATTATATCAAGTACATGTCTATTCTTTTAGTTGCTTTACATATAGTACAATTCAAATGTAATAACATCCCTTTTGCATGGGTCATGCACTTTACGGTGCAGGTGCTGCGTTTTAAGGAGACGAATCTACTCAGTAGGATTGCTTCAGTATCAGCTGTTTGTTGAGCCCCATCTCATTCGGGGTGTCTGTTTAACTATCTTATTATTATGCATTATTAGTAGACGTGTGCTAGGGCCTTGTCCTGGTAAACAGTTTTGCAGAGTCATGTTTCAGAGGTTTCATACACTAGTCTAGTTAGTATGGCATAACAATATTATTTTTTAGACTTATCATGTTTTATTCAGATATTTCTGCTATGATATTTCAGACTATTTTCAGTAAACAATTTTTACATGTTTTATTGTCATTACAATTGCATGCTTTTGATGCCTATGTTGACAAGAAAGCCATGTAGTTCATTTGGTCACACACAGCTAGGCACCGAGTGTCGTGTTTCACCTAGGCTATGGTTCAGGGCGTGACATGCTCTATGAATGGGTATGTTATGATGAGATTTTCCCACAAAGATGTTTGATACTGGATTATATGGCCCTGTAGAATGTTCATGTTTTTACTTTCATGCATTTATTCATGATTATTTCAATCATATGCCCTTCATAGCCCTTTTCTATGTTTTAGGTTGACTTATTTACCCCTATCTTGCATTATATTCCTTAATTATATGTTTTACCTGCCTTACATATTCAGTACATTCTTTCGTACTGACATCCCTTCTAAGGTGTGTGTTCATGCGCAGGTACAGATAGACAGACCGACGTACCTCCATAGTAGGATATATGCTTTCATCTACTAGTAGTCACACTCCATTCTTTGGGTTTACTGTAAAGAGTCGGTAAGCACTATCGCATATGTATATGGTTCTTTGGGGTATGTGGGGGCCCTGTCCTGACTTGATGTCATATGTTAGTACTTTTAGAGGTTTGCATACTAGAGGTCACTGTATATATGTTTTGTGTGGCTTTGTCGACCTTATCAATTGTTGATATGCTTATTACGGCCTTGTCGGCCTCAGTTATGTATATATATATATATATATATATTATTGTTGTCATTGGGCTTCTTTTGTGTGTAGGATTCAGTTGCTTTCTATCTTATTATTGTCATTGGGAGGACTTGTCGGCCCAGGTCTTATATTATGTGGTTCATGTACTATAGTTGGTACGCTTAGGCCTTAGGGTGTCGGGTACGGCCCCCTTTCCCTAAGGTTGGGGTGTGACAAAATTTGTATCAGAGCAGTTTTGTCCTAGGGAGCATGCAAGTTATGTCTAGTAGAATCTTATTTATGAGTATGTTATGCACCACATTTATAAGCAAGAGGCTATAGGGCATTTACGGTGGTTACCTTCCTTCATGATCTAGATCATGCGATAGAGCCGAGTCGTATGTTTTTAACTCATAATCCTAATTTTTTCTATATTTTTAGTGATGTCTGCTACGAGATAATAGACGGCTATTCAGAGGTTATATGTGGAAGCGGGGGAAGGTGCCAGTTAGGTACTGCCCATTGACGCAGGGCAACAAAAGCATTAGAATGAGGCTGTAACTCGATTCTCTAGGACTCCACCCGCCACCACCTCTAGAGGAGCACAGTGGAGTTGATGTACATCTAGTTCCTCCCCAGGTTGCTCCAAAATAGGATCTTGATATGCGGAGCGCTATGCAGTTGCTGACTCGATTAATATCCACTCAAACTAAGTACTAGACTACTGGGTCTTCTAATACAACAATCAATGCGGGAGTTCAGGATTTCATCAACTTGGAATCTCCTGTATTGACGGGATCAAATATGAGCGCTGACCCGTAAAACATTTCGGACACAGATACAACGTACTTTGCGAGTAATGCATGCTACAAATATCGAGACAGTGGTGTTGACTTCTTTTAGGTTGTGAGATGTTGCCATGACTTGGTATGGGACATGGGAGAAAACTCAGGGACCCCAGGTCCCACTACCAGGATGGAGAGAGTTTTCTGAGGCCTTCTTACAACATTTTATGCCAGCAAGCTCTGACAAGCTAGGTAGGATATGTTCTTACATCTGGAGTAGTGAAACATGAGTGTGCGGGAGTACAATCTTCTGTTTAATTTATTGGCCAAGTATGCTCTGACGATCGTAGTTAAGATGAGTGATCGAGTACATCAATTTGTTAATAGTTTGGGGACGCATTTAGTTATTGAGTGTACTACGACTTCTCTGAATCCGAATATGGATATTCCCTGTATTCATGATTATGCACAGTATCTGAAGGATCGTAAGATGCAGCATCGGGTTGATCGAAAGTGGGAAAGGGGCCAACATAAGAGGGCTCGGTCTGCAGGTGATACATGAGAGTTCAGAAGTGGGTTTAGGCCACAGTTTTCTAGGCGCCCATCTTATCCCACATCTAGTGCACCACTACTATTTCAGGGCTAGTGTCATGATTAGACCATTTATTCTAGTCAGGGTTAGAGTTCCCAAGCATCAGGCCCGTATATAAGGGAGATTCTAGTCAGATGAGACCTCCGATGCCTTATTGTGATAGATGTGGTAGAGCTCATTCTAGGCAATGCTGTCAGGGTTAGGATATGTGTTATTCTTATGGATATCCTAGTCATACTATGCAAAACTGTCCAATGAAGGGCGGAGGTGGTATGTCGCAACCGACAAGATCAGTAGCTACTTATTCTTCATCCAAATACCTTCTTGGTCAAGGTACACAGACATCGGCTGGTAGAGGTAGAGGCAGAGGTGGAGTATCAGGTTCAGGCAATCATTAAAACTGCATCTATGTACTGAGTTGTTGCATAAGTCATTTGAAGTATCTACACCGATTAGTGAATCCATAAATGTTAGGCAGGTATATTGTGGTTGTGATGTAATGATCTATAATCGTCATGCTCTTGCTGATCTAAATGAATAGAGATGGTTGATTTCAATGTTATTATGTGTATGGATTGGCTGGCTTCTTGTTATGCTAACGTGGATTGTTGGACAAAAATTATTCATTTTAATTTCCTAGAGGAGCCCATTATTGAATGGAAGGGCAACACCGCAGCGCCTAAGGGGAGGTTTATTTCCTACCTTAATGCTCGATCTATCATTTGGTGCGAGTACAAGATGTAGAGGAAAAACCTCCAACCATTCAGTCCTTCCATTTCATTAATAAATTTCTAATGAGCTTCTAGGCATTCCTCCTGAAAGAGAAATTGATTTTTCTATCGATGTACTTCCTAATACCCAACCTATATCCATTCTTCCATATATGACCCCTGCTGAGTTGAAAGAATTGAAGCCTCAACTATGATATTCTAGAAAATGGCTTTATTAGGCCCAACACTTTGCCATGGGGTGCAGATGTATTGTTCATTAGTAAGAAAGATGGAACGTTGAGGATGTGTATTGATTACCGTCAACTGAATAAGGTCACTATCAAGAATAAATATTCGCTTCTCAAGATGGATGACTTGATTGATCAACTATAAGGCGCCAAGTAGTTCTAATGGATCAATCTTAGATCTGGATACGATTAGTTGAGGGTCAAGGAGAAATACATTCCAAAGACCACTTTCCGGACCAGATATGACCATTATAAGTTCCTTGTTACGTCTTTCGGTCTTACTAATGCACCAACGGGTTTCATGGATTTGATGAATCATGTGTTCAAGCCATTTCTGGATATCTTTCTTATCCTGTTTATCGATGACATTCTAGTGTATTCTCGCTCAATAGCATAATATGCAGATCATCTGAGAGAGGTATTGCAGATACTCCAAGATTGTAAGCTATACGCTATGTTTTCCAAATGTTAATTCTGGTTGAATTTGGTGGCTTTCCTCGGGCATATAGTATCAGATGAGGATATCAAGGTTAATAGTCAGAAAATTGAGGCGGTGAAGAACTGTCCAAGGCCTACAACCCCTATTGAGGTGCGTAGTTTCTTAGGGTTGGCATGTTACTATCAGAGGTTTGTATAGAATTTCTCTTCTATTGTCACTCCATTGATGAAGTTGACTCATAAGGGAGCTAAATTTCAATGGTCCAATGCTTGTGAGTAGAGTTTCTAAGAGTTGAAAATTAGATTGACATCACCTATTATGGTACTTCCAGAAGGTTCAGAGGGTTATGTTATTTATTGTGATGCCTCCAGATTCAGATTGGGATGTGTTCTAATGCAACATGGAAATGTCATTGCATATGATTTAAGGCAGCTGAGTAAGCACGAGCAGAATTACCTGACTAATGACCTTGAGTTAGTAGCAATGGTATTCTCCCTAAAAATATGGTGTCACTATTTATATGGGTTCATGTTGATATATATACCGAAGACAAGAGCATCCCGTATATCTTCCGGTAGAAGGAGTTGAATCTAAGACAAATGAGGTGGTTGGAACTGTCAAAGGACTACGATGTTGATATCCTATACCACCCTAATAAAGCAAATGCGATAGCCGATACATTAAGTCGCAAGTCTATGGGCAGCTTTAGGCATGTGGAAGTTGATAGGTTGGAGATGACTAAAGATCTATATCGATTGATCAGCTTGAGTGTATGATTGCTTGATACAAATAATGGAGGTGCTAAAGTTGAGAATGTCGCTGAATCGTCATTAGTGACAGAAGTAAAGGCAAAGAAGTTCAATGATCCTAAATTGGTCGGAATAAGAGAGGGAATCCCCTTTCAGAAGAAGCAGTTGTTTGAGCTATCAGATTATGAGGTTCTTAAATATAAGGGTCGATTGTATGTACATAAAGTTGGAGGAATTCAATGGTGGATTATGGCCGATATTCACCAGTCTAGGTATTCCATCCATCATGGTTCTACCAAGATGTACCATGACCTTCAACAGATTTACTGGTGGAATGACATGAAGAAGCATATTGCAGAGTTCGTGGCCCAATGTCCAAATTTCCAGCAAGTTAAGGTTGAACATCATAAGCCTGGAGGGTTGCTTCAGAACATTGAGATTCCAACATGGAAGTGGGAGTCAATCAACATGGATTTCATTACAGGGATACCTAGTTCTCATTAGAAGTTTGACTCTATTTAGGTTATTGTTGACAGACTCATGAAGTCAACCTATTTTCTACCAGTCAGAACTACCTATTCAGCCGAGGATTATGCTAATTTATACATCAAAGAGATAGTCTAACTTTATGGGGTTGCAGTTCCTATTATATCTGACAGAGGTGTCTAGTTTACAACTAACTTCTAGAGGTCTTTTTAGAGAGGCTTGGTTACTCTGTTTAATCTCAGCAAAACTCTCTATCCACAGATAGATGAGCAGGTTGAGCACACTATTTAGACACTCGAGGACATGTTATGATCTTATGTCTTGGATTTCAAAGGGAGTTGGGAATATTATTTACTACTTATCGAGTTTTCCTATAGTAACAACTATGAAGGTGGCACCGTATGAGGCCCTGTATGGGCGAAACTTTATATCTCCTATTGGTTGGTTTGAAGTAGGCAAAACAAAGTTATTAAGGCCTGACTTGGTCCAGCAAGAAGTAGAGAAGGTGAAATTGATTCAGGAGCGATTGTTAACCGCTCAGAGTCGGCATAAGCCTTGTTCAGATTACCGACGATGAGACTAATAGTTTGATGTTGGTGATTGGGTGTTTCTAAAGGTGTAGCCCTTGAAAAATGTAATGAGGTTTAGCAATAAGGGCAAGCTTATCCCGATGTACGTTGGTCCATATGAGATCATTCAAAAAATCGACCAAATGGCTTATAGGCTTGAAATACCCTAGAATTGGAGATAGTCCATCCGATGTTTTTTGTATCCATGCTTTGAAAGTGTTTGGGCGATCCCTCCCACATCACCCATATAGAGGATGTCCAGGTCACAGACGATCTACCATACTATGAAATCCTAGTTGCTATCCTAGATCGTCAGGTCCATAAGTTGCGGACCAAAGAAGTATCTTCGATTAAGGTTTTATGGAGGAATAATAATGTGGAAGAAATAACATAGGAGGCAGAGGAAGACATGAAGTCCATATATCCCTAATTGTTTTAGACTTTAGGTTTATATCGGCATTCGTGTGATACGACTTCTCGATTTCTATTCTATCTTTCGAGCTTATCTTACATATCTTGTTTAGGTCATTTTGTTAAGGCATATGTGATAGATGTAGCCTACGATTCGGCAGTTAAACAGTTGAGGTGAGTTATGGCTAACTCTTTTAACTTCTGAATAGATAGACGATCGTGTGGGGCCGATGTTGGTATGTTATCTTATTTTATGGCCCTGTGTGGTATTGGTTATATATTCTGGCTGCTTGACAGGTTTTGGATAGTCCTGTTTACAGAGGAAACTCTACCAAAATTTTCAAAAATCTTGAGAGTTAGAATGTTTTTCATCATTTGAGGATAAATATCCTTAAGGAAGGAAGGATGTTACACCCCGTAGTTTCGTATATGAATGAGAGTATAGTTAGCTGAAGTGAGCCTCAAGGACTTGAGATCATTTATGAGAGTCTCGTATGACATATAAGGGTGTTAAGAAAGGATTACAGAAGGTTAGAAGTCAATTGAATTAAATAAAACACAACTCGATGAAGTTTGACGGGACGATAGGCTAAGCATTTGCATCATGGAACCCATTTTTCTTTGCGGATCAGGCCGCGGATCTAGACCACCTGTTTGCCACATTTCTACCACTAGCTCTGGTGGGAAATATGGCCACAGATGGTGATCTGCGGCTCGTATCCTCTCGATTAATGGAGGCGGTGGGCTTCCTATATAAAGGCCATCTCGAGCCTTCATTATATTTTAAGACATTTTCGCCCCAAACTTAACCTAAATGATCTCAACCACCCTCTAAAGGTATATACAGAAATTAAGGATCATCTTTTAAGGATTTAAAGTGATTTTCACCCTTGAGAATCTTAGATCATCATGAAAAACTCCCTCTAGATTATGGAATTGAGCTTGGAATCCTTGGAGAATCCTAGGAAGGTGTGAAGTGTGAGCTCTCTTGGATATTTATGGTATGTTCTTGCTGCTTTTCAATTCTCTTAGATCCACCCTAGACTAGGGATTTCATTGATGAGAGTAATGTATGAGAATAGAGCAAAAATATGCTAAGGTAAAGTCACGTTAAATGTTAATTTGTTTTGGCTTAATTCTTGAAGTGTTTATGGATGAAAATGGTGTGATATGGGAGTTGTGATCTTGGTCATGCTATGGTTGATGGAGAAGAGAGGACAATCGTATAAATTTCTATGAAAACAATGTATGGAAAATACTCACACAAGTTATTCGATAAAATGTCTAAATGAATTTCCTTAAATGATATGAATCCGTTAATGATACAAATAATTCGTATAATGTAGATCATTCTTAGAGCATTCGAAGAATTGTGGCATCCATAACACTAAGCCGACAAGGTATGTAGGGCTATCTTCCTTCTTTGGCATGATTTAGTATAAATGCTTCCATAAAACGACATTCTTCTTGTTAAGCTTGGGATGACCATGTTCCTTTTTTTGTTGAAGTAGCTAATGTTCCTTGTATGATCGTTATCAGTAGTAATTTATGTGCTATATACTTCTCTTATCAATTGGTTGAAGGTTGATGAACGTAGCGATAATAACGATAGTCGAAGGATAACGACAATATGTCGCTCCGACTCTATTTACGGTGTCCTTCAATGGCTGTCCTGCATTGCACTTATGTATATATGTATCTATTTTCTTACCACGCCACACTATAGATTGCCGGGCAGGCACTTATACATACACACCACTGTAGTTGCGTATGACATTATAGAGTCCTATAAGGCCGAGTACGTTATGATGAGATTTTCCCCACACAGAGGCTTGATACTAGATTATATGGCCCCGTAGAGTGGCTCAATTTTTACTTTCATCTATTTATTCATGATTATGTCAGTTTTATGCCCTCTGCGACTCTTTTCTTAGTTTCAGGTTAACTTATGTACCCCTATCTTGCATTACATTCCTCAATTATATGTTTTACCTGCCTTATATACTCAGTACATTCTTTAGTACTGACGTCCCTTCTGGGGTGATGTGTTCGTGCCCGCAACTATAGTTAGATAGACGATGTACCTCTATAGTTGTTGGTAATCACACTCCACTTTTCTGGGGTTGCTGTAGAAAGTCGATAGGCACTATTGCATATGTGTATGGTTCTTTTGGATATGTCAAGGTCCTGTCCCATCTTGTGGACATATGTTAGTACTCTTATAGTCTTGCAGACTAGAGGTCGCTAAATATATGTTTTATGTGGCCTTGTCGGCCCTTGTCAGTTGTTAATACGCTTGTTGCAGCCTTATCGACTTCAGTTATGTATATATATGTTATTGTTTTTGTTGGCCTTCTTCTGTATACAAGATACCATTGCTTTCTATCTTATTATTATTAATAGGAGACCTTTTCGACCCAGGTCTTGTGTCGTGTCTTCCAGGTACTACAGTTGGACACTCGGCCTTAGGGTGCCTGGTGCCGGCTACACACTCCAATGTTGGGGTGTAGTAGAAACTTCAATCGACAGGGCCATAACAACTATGAATAGTTTGGAGGTATAAGCAACATATAAATAAGACCGACAAGGCCGCCATTGGAGAACACATAACTCCATCTGGACATCCCAATAAGAAGGGTACACAACCCAAGACATCTATAAACTCACATACACAAGACTGATAAGGTCATACAAATAGATAACCAGAGATACAAGTCTACAAGCCTCTAAGGAAGTGTAACTGCCATATGATCGGGATAGGGCCCCGACCTACCCATCAACTATACATATATACATAACTCGGCTCAAGGAACTATGACTCGGTATCTCTGAAAGAAGATAATCTTACCAGTAAACAGCTGAAATCACGAGCTCCTACTGGTGAGGCCTATCTGAGCCCCTACTTGAATTTGTAACATAAAATGCCACACCCCTTGCAAAAGGGCATCAGTACAAGTGAAATGTATGGGAATGTAAAACATGAGTAACAATATGAAAGTATAAGCTGTAAAACAGGGCATAAGAAGCAACCTAACAACTTGATAACCTGTATGCCACTCTGAGATTGAAACTGTCCTGAGACTGGAACTGTTTTGAGACTGAAACTGTTTTGAGACCCTAACATATATACTTCACTATACAATATGCCCTCTGGTTATAGTCTGGGGTGTTTACATAGAATGCTACTCTCTGGTTATAGCCTTGTGTGTTTACATAGAATACTACCCTCCGGTTATAACCTGGGGTGTTTGCATACATATATAACTGCCAAACTACAGTTGGACACTCGACCTTAGGGTGCCTGGTGCCGGCTACACACTCTAATGTTCGGGTGTAGCAGAAACTTCAATCGACAAGGCCATAACAACTATGAATAGTTTGGAGGTATGAGCAACATATAAATAAGGCCGACAAGGCCGCCATTGGAGAACACATAACATCATCTGGACATCCCAATAAGAAGGGTACATAACCCAAAACATCTATATACTCACATACACAAGACCGACAAGGTCATACAAATAGATAACCAGAGATACAAGGCTACAAGCCTCTAAGGAAGTGTAACTGCCATATGATCGGGATAAGGCCCCGACCTACCCATCAACTATACATATATACATAACTCAGCTCAAGGCACTATGATTCGGTATCTCTGGAAGAAGATAATCTTACCAATCAACATCTGAACTCACGAGCTCCTACTGGTGAGGCCTATCTGAGCCCCTACTTGAATTTGTAGCATAAAATGTAGCACCCCTTACAAAAGAGCGTCAGTACAAGTGAAATGTATGGGAATGTAAAACATGAGTAACAGTATGAAAGTATAAGCTGTAAAATAGGGCATAAGAAGCAACCTAACAACTTCATAACCTGTATGCCACTCTGAGATTGAAACTGTCCTGAGACTGGAATTGTTTTGAGACTGAAACTATTTCGAGACCCTAACATACATACTTCATTATACAATATGCCCTCTGGTTATAGTCCGGGGTGTTTACATAGAATACTACCCTCTGGTTATAGCCTAGTGTGTTTACATAGAATACTACCCTCCGGTTATAACCTGGGGTATTTGCATACATATATAACTACCAAACCTATATTAGTTCGGTGGTGTCCATAACATACTGTAGTAGTAGTAATAATACTTTTGTCCCTTTGTAATTCACAAAACTCTTTTATATTTACTTTGGGATGACATTAGGTCAACTCGACAATCAATTATTTGATACGCTTTGTCTAGGAGATATATGAAACTCAGATATATAGCTGACAACCAACATATACAGGACGCAATAATAAGACAAGAAAGTAATCCCAACAAGGGACAAACAACATGTTATTAGGGTACTACATTGACATTTAATTTAGAAATTGATATACATTTGAATTCATGTCTTTGAGAGGAAGGGATAACCTTACATACCTTTATTGATAGCGCACATGTCCTTGAACACTATACGGATGATAATCTACATTATGCGAATGATTTAGATTAAGATCAAATCAATAAACTATAAAGTACTTCACTTAGAAATTTCATCGAGCACCTAATGTGCGTGAAACTTCCATAGTCATTAACAATGGTCACCAATCAATAATAAAACTTCTTTAGCTCTACTTAGCTTCCTTATATTCTTCATACAACAACTAAAATTTCTACTAAGTGAACATCAAGAAATAGCTCCAAACAAGCAGCTCAACAACAACACAATAATAACTAAATTTCTCCAACGATTAAGCTACAAACTCTTAGCAATCCAACTCACTACAACTTGTAGAAGTTCAAGCACAAAAAGGAGAAGATGAAGCTTACCTTAAGGATCAAAGTCACCTTTCTAACACACTCAAATCTCCAGCAATCAAACCTCCAATTCAATACTAATAGAGAAGAGAAGTAGAGAATTAGTATGACAAACTTACCATCAATCGATTAACGTTGTTAGCTTCTAATATTAACTTGAATGAACAATAACCCTTAGAGAACTTTTAGGAGAGATCAAGAGCTACTTAGGTCTGGAAAATATGATAGAATGAAATAAAGGTCGAAGTGCGGCTATTTATAACGATCTGGATAAGTACGCACCGACATCTGTCTGCGGCAAGTCCTCTGACTCACAGACATGCATGCATCTCGCAATTTGTGTCGCAAGGATTGCCCAAGACACCCAATGTCTATGTCTCATCTTGAATTGCTCCTGCATCTCATAGGTCATGCCGTGACTTATAGAGTGTCCCGGTAATGAAATTTTGTTGAACTTCTATTGAATATTGTTTTAGTTGCTATGATTAGTCTTATAGTTTTCCAAAACTTGCTCGACACTTTCCTAAGAATTTATTAGTCTCTTGGAGTGGTAGTACTCTCTCTGAGCTTAGGCCAGATGATATTACCATAGGACAACATACGAAACATAGGGTGTAACATGACATCCCTTGTTATGGGGGTGTTGTATTTTATGCGTGCTGGTCTTGAGAGACAGATAGACAAGCCTCATCAGTAGGCGATATCGAGCTCAATGTGATTGGTAATATCCATATCATTTATAGTTGCCAGGTGCAGAGTATTGAAATGTATACATAGATTATGAAAAGATAATACAAGCCTATAAAGGTAAAGTGCGAGTTTTAAAATATAAAGGAAGTAAGGTGAAAGAGGTACGAAGTACCTGAATAAAAAAGATTGTTAAGTAGTTGGCATTTACACAAAGCGAACATGCATTGTTATCCAACTTACAGTTGTGGTAGAATTACAGTGAGTGACACATCACCCAGCTTATAATTTAAAGACATTATAGACGTAGTTTTTGAAAGAAATGATATCTCGAGATCTAGTAAGGGTTAGAATAATCCTTAGCATGGGAAGTACTGAAAAATAATCTTGAAGATCTAGTAGCAAAGTATTGAAATCTTTGCATATGAGGCGAGTGTTCCCCTCAGTGAGGCTCCTTTTCTAAAGAAAGGAAGAAATATTAAGTGCCAAGAGAATAAGACCTGTTGAAGAGGAAGAAGATACAAGATAGATAATGTTTTGTTACAAGTATCCAAAATAAGATATGAAGTGATGATAGTAACAATGTTACATTCCGTCCTTCCGTATGCTAATTCGCGCCGAAAGCGTAAGGGCGGAAGTGTCGTAAGAGTTCAAGTGGAACAACTATGTTAGTCTGAAGGTTAAGGACGTTCATAAGCATTATTGTTAAGTATGGGAAGGTTTTGGGATCAAGAAAATCGAAGAAATTTAAGTTCGTCGGAATTCTGGACAGGATTTTTGCCCAACTTTCAGGAGGTATATCTCCTAGTATATAAGGAATTATGGGATGCATAACGTATCTATAATGAAGTTCATAGAGTCTTCTTTCCAATGAAACAAACAATTCTAAAATCAGAGAAGTAGTGTGCTCGGTACGGCCCATACACAAATACGGCTCACATTGACGCGGTTGGTTTAGTATATATAGAGGTGCTAAGGCCGAAAATTTTCATTTCAACTCACCCCCAAATTGGATCCTCCTTATCTATACATATCAACTTTCTCTCTCTATATATATATACCATATATATCATAATCCAAGAGTAATCTATGCAAGTTAGGTCTCGGAAGTTCGTAAATATTTCGGGATCGTCGTTCTTCTTCTCGTTCTTGGAGTGGATGTGGTTTTGGACTAAAGTAAGCTAGGATTTGGTGTTGTTGAAGCTAATTGAGGTATTATTCCATCTTCTCTACTTGGAATTAGGTATGTCTAGCTTAGGATTTGAACATGAAAATAACAAATCCATGAATTCGACAATAGAATTTGAAATTGATTATGATAACTTGTTGGGTTTGTTGGGAAGATGTAATGATGGATATAGCTGGAAGTTGGAGTTGTAAAACTGATTACCTTGAAATTATAATCAATTATAACTCATAAAAAGAATAGCCTTATGGAGTGTAAACCGAGCTTGTCGCTCGAGGTATCACCCTATTGACCATAAATTGAGTTATATGAACTTGAATTAGGAGGAATTGTTGTTATTATGGTCCTCATGGATCTGGAAAACGTATGAAATACAGGGGAAATGCTTCCTGAATTATCGTAAAAATTATCCATCACTTAGATACATAAAATTAGGATTGGCAATAGTGATAAAAGCTTTATTCTATGATTATAGGTCGAGATTGAAGCATAACGAGGGGGTTGTTGTGGCAAGCAAGTGACGAGTCATAAATGTATGTAGCGATATCTTCCTTCCTTTGCATGTTTTGTACAATCATTTCCATAAAACGACATCTTCTTATTGAATCATGTTTCTTATATCTTCTTTGATATTGAAATAACCCATATCTCTTGGTTGTCCATGGTTGGGATAAGTTCCCGATTCGAGGGTTTCTTTTATTATTTTTAATAATAAGAATTTTGTTTAATTTAATAAAAAATATCCTTTAAGTCTATCGGTATTGATTAGAGGTTCAAGAATGTACCACTAATAAATATAGTCAGAGGATAACAACCATAGGTCACTCCGACTCTGATCTTTATGTCTTTTGAGATTTGTCTTGCATTTTCCCTATATATGTATCTATTTTCTTATTGCTTCGCGCTATAGTCGGTCGGGCAGACGCTTATATGTGCATACCAATGATTAGTTGGGAAAGTATTACCACGTCCTACATGGTCAGGCAATTTATTATTAGTTTACCCCACAGATGGACCTGATATAATATTATATGGCCCCATAGAGTGGCCCGATTTCACATACATACATTTATTCTTGGTTGTGTCAGTTGTATGCCCTCAGCATCCCTTTTACCGGGGGTCAGGTTGATTCGGTATCATTTCTTGTTTATAATTTACCCGCCTTACATAATCAGTATCATCTTTCATACTAACGTCCCCTTCTGAGGTACCGTGTTCATGCCCGCAGGTACAGATAGACAGGCGACCTACCTACTCACCAGGGTACCTATTTCCAGCTGTTGGTTGTCGCACTCCTCTTCTACGGAGTTGTTGTACATAGTACATTGGTAATGTAAATGTATATACTTCTAGTGTTTTGCGTATGGCGGGGCCCTATCCCCACCAATTGATGTATTATAACACTCTTAGAGGGTTGTAGACCAGTGTTCATTCATTTTTTTAGCCTTGTCGGCCTTCTTGTTAGTTGAAGATACTCTGGTTAGGCCTTGTCAGCCTCAATTATGTATATATACTGTTGTTGGGCATCTTATGCTTGAAGGTTGTCGTTATGTTATTATCATGTTATTGTTATTTGGAGGCCTTGTTGGCCTATGTTTCGTGTTAGAGATGTTAGGTACTATAGTTGGTTTGCTCGGGCCTTCGGGTGCCGGGTGTCGGCCAACCCTCCCCCCCAAGGTTGGGGGTGAAAAACAAGAGGTTAGTAGAAAGATAGGTTGGGCACCTGAGTAGATATGAGAAACAACTGAGAGTCGTAAGATAAAGTATGGTAATGCGATAAGTTTGTATCCATTAAAACAAAAGGGTAGGAGGGAGTAAATGCTAAGAGAGTAACAATAGCAACCTACTAGCTAGAGGAGTTAAGCAACCATAAGAACAACCATACATATGAGTCTCAGAAAAGACTAGCATGAAGTATAAACAAAGACATAAGCATATATAGGCCAAAGAGGGGTTATTCAGAACTAATGAATGAAGAGTAAGTCGAGTTGACGATTGGAAGATGATTTATGTAAAGCCTAGAAAGGGGCTAGTTAAGAGGCCAGACAAGCCGTTAGACAATATAGAATTATACAATGCAGAATGGTCCAGGTATCTCAGTTTTTCAACTAAACGATAGCAACTCTTAGAGAGTATTCCATATAGAAAGAAATGATAGGAAAGGGTCATCATGAAGTCAAGAAATCAATGCAAACTGTTAAAGGTTATATATACAGTTGGTACTTTCAGAGTAAGAGTAGAGGTGGAAGTGAGTAAGGATAACTGCGGGCTGTTAAAAGTGCCTAAGATCTTATAGGGATATATGATATTGTATTGGTAGCTTAGTAAGAACGAGAATCTTCATTCTAAAGGTACCATTGATAAAGATGTTAGCTAAGAGACGAGGAAGTAAAATTTACTCTGGAAATTGGGATTCAAAGAAAGAATTACATAAAAGGTTGACCAATAACGTTAGTTTCTTCAGAATATGGTGTGTGTCCAATGAGGAAGTATGTCAACAACTTATAGTTAGCTATATCGGTTGAATATAGAACAAATCATAATAAAAAATAATACTTGAGGCTATATATGTAAGAAACTCTAAGATGGTGGAGACGGAGATATGTTAATGCATTTGTGATGCGAATATTCAGAATGAGTAAGGAAGTGAAATCCTTTACCCTTAAGCGCAGTTGTGAAAGTCAAGAAGAATTACAGACCCATGAATAGGGTTGGCAATAGTTAAGCATGCATTTCAGATATGGCGTGACGTCATTTATAACCATAGAAACCTCTAATATATCTTCAAGCCGAAGTAACTGAAGTGGGGATAGGTTTTTTCATATTAATATTAAAAGCATCCTCTAGGATGAGTCACTACAGTACAAGGTATATGCATCTTCTTAGAGGAAGTAACAAACCTTTGTATTGAAATGTAAGTAAAGATGAACCAAGACAATAGAGTTGAACATGGTGCTCACTGGAAGGAAATGATTCAGAAAGATAAACAACAACAAAAGAGTAGTATATGAAAGTGATAGAAGAGTAAAAATAGATAGTTGCATCAGCCATCCAGTTTAAGGTTCCGACTATTGGAGAATAAGGTATGAGGAAAGAGTAACAGTATAAGGATTTTGTCCTATTTCAGCTTAAAGGAAATTTTCAGCAGAATAAGGTGACAACATTCAGAACAAATAGAAGGTCATGATTATGGATAGGTTGGCCTACGATAGGTCAAGCAAAAAAAGTTAGTAAAAGGGCTCCATCAGTTGTCAAGTTATGGTGTTCGATTTATAGTCACCAACGATAGTAGAGTTGGGGGCAAAATGTAGCATCATTGTCCCTAGTGACTGAGGTAAATGAACGAATATACGAGTATCATGTCATACCCTAGCCTTGGGGGTGTATCTGGCACCCGATGCCTTAACGGCCCCAGCGTGCCACTTCTGAAATGTATTCTAGATCAGCAAGTATTTGGCCAACAAGGCCTCAGGATGACTTTGTTATGACAACAAAAACATAACAACCTATAGAAGTGGAACAACCCAAACATATATGCATAGAGAAGGACGATAAGGGCACACTATATATATCATTTGACTGACAAGAGGGTCGGCAAGGCCCAACAAAGGTATGTTAGTACGAATAATGTACTAAATATGTAAGGTAAATAAAATATAAGTAGATGCAGTAATGTAAATAAATAAATAGAGAGAGATAACCTGTAACTTTGGATGCCACTACGGGCGTATGAAATGCATGCTTCATTTAAAAACATATATATATATGCCACACAATGGGGCTATCTCATCATCATCAAGCCGCTTTCTAGCGCTAACATTATCATAACATACCCAATTGTAGTGGTGTACACATAAAATAGATACATACATATATAATGCATGAAATACCTCAGAGGAACCTCTTGAACATGGTGTGAGTGACATAAGGTCATTACCCTCCGACTATTATTATGTAGCTATATATATATCAGATGTCATGAAACCAATAAGAAGCATAAAATATCACATACTAAGACATAATATAGGATGCAGAAAAGTACTCCCGACAAGGGACAAAAGAGTTCTAAGAAACATTTTCAAGAATAAAATATAAGAACATCTCTAAAGTTCAAGAGTAGAGTATTTTTTAGGGACGTTTCATTACACGTTGTTTCCACTAGGATCATGCCAAAAGAAAGAAAGAAAGAGGTAAGACTTACATACCTTAATGCTCTCCTTAATCCACCAGAAAGATTTAGTCACACGTCTCCTTAATCTACACAATGATAATTACATTTTGTTATGTTACAGAACCTAGAGTTCATCACAAGGAGTGGCATGATCTATTACAATGATTTGAACAACATCTCCCCTACTTCTTTTACTCTCTTCAACTATAAATGATAATATCCGCATGTCCAACATCTAACCAACCCTATATATATATATATATATATATATATATATATATATATATATATATATATATATATATGATATTTCAGCCTTTATATCATCAAGAACATCTTTTACAACAATTTAAAACAAAACACACTCCTAGTATGACTTTCCGATCATCTATTCGCACGTTCTAGCCTGTAGCACATAGCTACGACTTTAACTTCACTCAAATCCATGAAGGGGTAGGGTATATCTTACCTCAATCAGTAGTTATGACTCTGAGAGCAACCTTTATTCTCCTTGATGCAACGTACAACTCATCCATCATGGAGGAAATAAACTCCTACTAACACCACAACCTTCTCGGTGTTAATTTCATGCAACCCAATATGGGATTTGTACTTGAAACCTTGGATAAACTTTAAAGAGTGTTTGTTTGAGTGTAAGGGCTGTGGAGGTTGAAAAATGGTTGAAGCAATGCACAACTCATAGTTTGACGGTCCATACTTCTGTCGTGATTAGGGATTGCTTTGCAGTGCTTTCTTAAAATGCTCAAAACATCTTGTTCAGAGCTCCGATTAATGAATGATTTCTTTCATTGGAAATAATACTATCTAAACTTGAATGTAGATAGGTTATGCATTCAGTAACTCCTTATACAGTAGAAAATATACCCTTAGAAAGTTGGGCCAAAATTCCTATCCAGAAATTTGCCTACCTTTCCCTGACTTTCGATGAACTTAATTTCTTCAATTCATTTATCCCCGAACTCTTATGAAAATAACTTAACACTTGTTTAAAACTTTCCTTAATATTGTAGAAATATCTCATGCTCTCCAAGCTTACGTAGGTTAACTCATGATGAAAATGACATACAATGTGCGGGATGTAACATATTTCTCCCCTTAGATACATTCGTCCTAGAATGTGGAGGTATACACATGGATCTAACACTCTTTAAAGTTCTCCATGAATTTTGATAGTCTTCTCTATAGATAGGACTATCCGAAATTCTGTAAACAAGCAAAATATATCCAAACTTGTCGTACAAGTCTATACAATCATAATATACATAGTGTCAGACCTTACACGGCCATGAAACATCAAGTATATGAATCTCAAACAAAAACTTATCTCATGAATCAACACATTAGTTCTTGGTTATGCTATTCTTTGGTCGAAGTATGGGGTAATCATAAACCAAAGGGTTAATATCGAGTCTTGCATTAACAAGAAGAATCTTAATCAAATAGTAATTGTATAGAGCCTACGGTTTGAAACAAGTTGAAGGTGTTTATACTTCATTTCTCCTTCCACTTCCTATATTATTTCTTTCATACTTTTATGGAGGTTATCATCTTTAGTACTTAACTTGCGGACTTGTCAATTTTAAAATAGCAGTAGAAACTTTTTCTTGTGATAAGTTCTTCGTAACTCATATAACATCAACGAGTATGATTCAAGAAGATTTCAAACATACTTTTGTAACATTGAATCAGGGAAAACTAGATTGACAAATTCTAACCTTTGAGGCATGACTAATTTTTAAGCCATTTGGCCTATTCATCAATTTATGTGTTACAGTCCATTATACCACATGCTAGGGCCTCCTCTTTCCCAAATCTCATCAGACCTTCCACTGCGAAACCTTTAAGAATATTAAACCATCAACTGTGATTTCTAAGCCCTATCATCACATAACTGAATACGACTTCTGATGATTCTGCACGGTTAATATTTGTTTTTTCTGAATAACTTCACCTTCTCTATGAGTTGGTGCATTAATTTAGGTATCGGTAACTCTGATTTTCTTACCTCAAACCAATCGATTAGATTTCAGTATCTCTATTTATATATAGCCTCATTAAGGGTTACTCAGATGATTATTATAACAACCATTGTCGTATACAATATGCTAGTTTGTATCATATCCCTAAGCATCTGAATCATACATCTGACTTGTTTATCTATCTAAGGTTTAGACTAACTTTAGTGTCTAGTCCCTTGTAACTATATTCAAAAATTGAGTACCATCGTCAATTGTACAATCTCGTGTAGTCCTCGGTCATATAGGTAGTTTTGATTGACAAAAAGTGAGTTGGCTAATTTGCCCGTCAACAAATTCTTAGACAAAAATCAAACTTATGATGAGAGTGAAAGAAAATGTTAGTGAGATTCATATTAATCATTTCCTATCTTCACATCGTGTCCTTAGCATTATGAGCTAATTTACCAATCTTTGGGTGCTCATCCCTTGCCTGCTAGTAATTTGGATATTGGGCTACGTCCTATGCAGTTTTACTTTAAGTCATTCCATCAATACATTCCTTGACATCCTGATACTTCTTAGTAGATCCTGGATAAATAGAATATTACGAATGATAAATCCCTATCATTATCTTGCATTAGGGATAACCCAAATAGCCCTGATGCTACCATCTTCTATTAAGATCGATGGCCGCAATTTCCTTTTGCTAAATACCCTTATCTGATTTTCTCTTAAAATAGGACATTTACCTTAATGCTCCTTATCTTTCGGTATGAGAGATGATTCTGCTGTATTATGATCCATAATACCGTCATCATCTGAATTCACTAGTCGGATTTCCACATAGTTAACTGACACATTCCTTAGGTCCACTTCTTAATTTAGTCTCCTCATTAGTTAGGCTGCTCGTGGAAACATAGTTGGTTGTGCTGGATACAATGCTAACCTTATCCAAATGGTATAAGATTATCTATATTGAAACCCATTTAATCTACTTAAGTTATAACCTTTATCGTTAATCTATCTCGTCTTGTCCAAATGTGTGTTGAAATCTCTTGTGACTATAGTGCCTCAACACGCCATCATATCTGAAGTGCTCATCTCGCTGTAGTTAAATCTAATTTGTGATTCCAAAAAGAAATATCCTCTTTGCATATTCTTGTTATGGTTAGTCATACAACTTTCTTTCCTTGCTTCTCATGGATACTTGCTCAATTATCACATTTTTATTCATTCTAAAACGTCTCGGTGTGCATATGTCATCTCCAACTTTGCTCCCAATTCCAACCCTTTACGTTCATGCTTAATACCCCATTGGTTATGTATAAGATTCTATAGCATTTTACGTTACAAGGCATTATTCTATTATATCCAAAACTAATTGCTAAATTTAGACCAAAATCTCTGTAGTTGTCACATGGATAAGACTTTACGCCAATGGTACCAATTTCCTTGTTTTCGTTAAGATGTAAGTTCGTTACGTTTTCCATCTTGTAGGACCTCGGGTTAATTCAAATACTCGTAAACATATTCATTTTCCTGTCACCTCATCTTTATTCTAATATCATTGTCTCTTAACAGATCTATTTACTGTCTACCTTGTATCCTTCAGCTCATTGACCCATTCTTAATCATTCATATGCTTATATTGAGCTTTACTCATTGTTACTTCTGTTTCCATATTTTTCGAGAGTCATACTTGTATGTGTTGAAGAACCAATGTTTTGCATATTTAGTTCCAATTCATAGGTTCACATGATCTAATGATTCGTCCAACTTTTCTTTTTTTAGTAATAATTAGGTCTGCTATCAACCGATTGCTCAATCATCTTACCCATACATTTTTTGTTCGAGCTACCTTCAGGTGGGGCTGGGGGCGGGAGGGGGGAATCTCTTGTCTTTAGTGTACTTCTGATACTTACTTCCTGAACATTAGAGGTCTGGCACCTCTAGCCGAAGAGTCCTTACTATTCCTTCTCTACAATGGGTTCTCACGCCATTCCAGAATAATCACGTCTTTGTGAAACTTGCATAACTACAATATTATTTATTCTTATCATTCTTTATCGCAATCCTTTTGCATGTCCGCCATTAAGCGTAACCCATTTCTACATCAATACTTCATGCCATTCCATTTGTACTTATCAACTGTTTAATATTTTTTACAATCATTCTTCAATTGTTCTGAAGTTCTCATAGTCAATTGTCACAAGCTATTCTCCTTTAACCGATTTGGAAATTATAACATGTCACACAAAAAGTATGTAGGTCTTGTCACTCCAATGCCCATAACACACCTTAGCTAAATAACATTAATACATGTAATCCTCAGTTGTAGGCGGTATGAATTCCTTATGCATGAGCGAAAGGTTTATGTCACATTCTACTATGGAAAATAATACAATCCTTATATATGAGTTGAGGTCACTATGCTGGATACGTCTCTTCACGTAATTTTCTTAAACGTGTCAATGATCAATCTTTGCACAATTCAATCATGGTAATCCATTCTTATTAATAATATCATGTGGTCGTGCTCAATCTATTATGGTCAAAGTATAACATTTTTTGGGTCGCACAATCTAGTGTATCCTCAATTCTACTCGATAAGGGTATTTATGAAGAAATTGATTCTTATGGGTTGCTGAACATTGAAATGACGCTTCCTACATCCCATATTTATAATCCACCTTCGTCTCACCATTTTTTCCTAAAACTTGAACTTTCATTAGAACACTGAGGTTGCATGATACCATAGGTTCAGGGTCTATCCAATTAATTTCGGGGAAGAAAACATATTACACACTCTATTGCTATGTCAGGTATGATGCAATACGAGATGGCTTGAGGGTGATTATGAGAGCTACAATTCGTGATGGAGCTCAACCTCTAACTAGTGAAATCCTATGGAATATTCGCTTAAAGATATATTAGAGGTTTCTATCGTTATAAAAGACGTCACACCATACCTCAAATGGGTGCTTAACTATTGCGGACCCTAAGTCATGGGTCCGTAATTCTTCTTGACTTTCCCATCCACTCTTAAGCATAAAGGATTTGACTTTCTTATTCATTCTAAATATGCGCATAATACATGCTTTAATTTATCTCGGTCTCCACCATCCTTAAATTTCTTACATATATAGCCTTAAGTATCATTTTAGATTTTGATTTGTTCTGTATTTAATTGACATAGCTAACTATAAACTATTGACATATTTCCTAATTGGATACACACATATATTCTAAAGGAACTAACGTTATTGGTCAACTTTTCTAAAATTCTTGCTTTGAATCCCTACATCTGGAGTAAATTTTCTTTCCTTATCTCTTAGCTAACATCTTTATAAATGGTACCTTACAAATGAAGCTTCTCAATCTTACTAAGCTACCATCCCATTATCATATGTCTCTACACGATCTTAGGAACTTTTAACAGCCCGCATTTATCCTTACTCATTTCTGCCTCCACTCTTACTATGACAATACCAATTATGTATATAACCTTTAACTGTTTGCATCGATTTCTTAAATTCATGATGACCATTTTTGTCATTACTTTCTATCTGGAATACTCTATGAGAGTTTCTATCGTTTACTTGCAAAATTGAGACTCCATGTACTTGGACTATTCTAATCATATAATTATGTATCATCTAGCGACTCGTCTTTTCTCTTAACTAGCCTCTTTCTAAGCTTTACATAAATCATCTTCTAATTGTTAGCTCAACTTACTCTTCGTTCATTAGTTTTGAATAACCCCTCTTGGGCCTATATATTCATCTGTCTCTGTTTATACTTCATGCTAGTCTTTTGTGAGCGTCATATGTCTGGATGCTCTTAATGTTGCTTAACTTCTCTAGCTAGAAGGTTACTACTGTTAATTTCGTATCATTAACTCTCTTACCTTTTGTTTTACTTGGCTACAAACTTATCGCATTACTACACTTTATCTTACGACTCTCGGTCATTTCTCATATCTACTCAGGTACCCTACCTATCTTTCTACCAATCTCTTATTACTATCATCACTTCTTATCTTATTATGGATACTTGTAACAAAACATTCTCTCGCTTTTAACTTCTTCCTCTTCAACCAGCCTTATGCTCTAGGCACTTAATGGTCCTTCTTTACTTCAGGTAGGCACTTAATGTTTCTTTTTTACTTAATTCAATACTTGGCTCTCGCATGTTCAATATTCTCAAGAAGTCACAGCCGACTAACAAACCCTAGGTACATAATGTATATATCCTCTAAAGAGGTACTATCAACATATTCACGTTATTCTTCAGTACTGCCCACACCAAGGATTATTCTAACCCTTTCTAGATCCGGAGATCTCACTCTCTTTCTAAACCTATGTTTGTCAACGTCTGTAAATCATAAGCTAAATTATATACTAGTCGCTATAATTCTACCACTATTGAAAGTAGGATAACTACACATGTGTTGCTCTGTCAGAATGCCAACTACTTCACTATCTTTTGTATTCAGGTACTTCGTACATATTTCACTTTACTACTTTTACATTAAAAAAAATCATAATTTACCTTCTGTATATACATGTGAGACAAATGCTTACGCTCTGAAACTTTAGCATAGTACTCACACCTATGGGGCATACATACTCTGGTAAAGATCTCCCACTACTTGTCACAAGTAGGAGAGGGAATTGAGTTCCTACGACTCAGCTATTTTGCACGATCTGGAATAAAAAAGAAGGGTAATCAATCCTAAATGCCCTATAGCCTCATGATTATAAGTGTGGTGCATAACACACCCATAAGCAAAAATCTATTAGACACAATTTGTAAACTCCCTAAGACACGACCTACTCTGATACCAAGTTTGTCACACTCCAAACTTGGGGAGGCGTGGCGGGCACCCCGTACCTTACTTGACCCTGAGCGTACCATCTATAACTTGTAAAATCTGAAACATTACAAGCAATCTGTAAATTAATCATAGCATCATAGGCCGACTAGGCCAACGTGCTGACATACGATACACATACATGACATGCCTACAAGCCTCTAGAAAGAATAAAAGTGTATTGTGGCAGGGACAGGGCTAAATCAATGTATTAGAACTATGGTGAATGCCATGGAAGAAAGAGTATTATGGATAAGAACCCCCTACATAACCTGAAATACAAAAGTAAGAGTAAAATAGTTGAGAAATTAGATGATGGAAGATCTGATTATGGTAGGCGAAGGAGATTTGGAAGAGTCATCGGACTATGTAACGCCGCAAACTGGATTTAAATGTGCGCCGACCAGTAGGAGGTACGTAGAAGGGTGTAATGGTCGGTAAATCTCGAGATACCCATATAGAGAAGTAATAAAAATGAGCCAATAAGCTTAAGAATATAAGGAAGGATACCAAACCACAAGTAAGTCATCAAAACCGGCTGAGTGGGACCCCCAAACATGCACAATACCCCTCAATATTTATAACTAATTAAGCACTTCTATCAAAATCTCAAAAAACTAAACTATAGCCTACCTCAAAGCCAAGCAAGAGCCACGAGCAGTCGATCCTCAATGCGCTTCTCCGATCCTTTGGTACCTCTTGTAATGATCATAGTATAACACGCAAGTTCTACATATTAATATACAACAAGCACACGCAAGAACTCAATCCTTAAGCAAACGTAAGACACATTAAAGTTCATCCCGGACCCACGGTGTCAAAATCCAAACTCTATTACTACAAAAGCTTTTAATCATGATTACTAGATATAACCCGACATTAATTTGAAAAACTACTTCATATAGACCTTTAATTACATAATCCCAAAAACCCCAATTTACAACCCTAGGTTCTTCCCCAATTAAGAAAATATGCTCATAATCGAATTACACTCTACAAATGGTCACTTTAACAAAATAATAACTTATTAAAAGTTTTCAAGGTTTACCACATCATTTTATACTCTTAGACATGATTCATCTAGTTCTAACCACCATAAGCTTTCAATTTATTTTTCCCTTTTTCTTGTTTCACCAAAATACTACAAACATGGAAGAGTAATAAAAAGGGAGGGAGAGATTACCTTCCATAGAGGAATCTTAGGCCAAGAACGCAGGAAAAACTCCTTAGGTCAGCCCCCAATTCGAGATACACATATTTGTGGAAAGTGAGCTATTTTAGGGCAGCTGGACATTTAGCGCTTCCGTTGCGGAAAAATCGATTTTGCTGGCACGGCTACGCAATGGCGAAGAATAGGACCGCTAAGGCGCAGGCACTTGACACCTCGCCACAACGTTGGAGTAGAAGGATGCTTCGCATGAGTGAACTCCCCTCGTCCGTCCAAGCATATACAATTTTGCCATGGCGGAATGGCTCTTCTAGCAACACTTCACTTTAATAAATCTTCTTCCCGAATAGTAGGAGCTACTTACTTCATAAATTCCATGAGTAACATCATCGGCGAATGCCTAGAGGAGAGTTGAAATAGGGATTCTGGAGGAAGGTTCATAACGACCGAATGGGTCGTTACATCAGATACCAATTAATAAGAAGTTCGTCCTCGGACGGGGACAAACGGGAAGGGGTAAGTACAATAGGAAATAACTGGGACCTGGTCCCATAAGGGATTCTTATTGATTTTGCACCACCATGATAGGAAACAATGTCACATAACATAAAAAGGACTCCACATCACCAACTCTAGTTTATAGCATAGATCTTGTACCGACAATTTGAACTGGTTAATGGAAACCACTTATTATAACCGTAATATTGGGAAAGAAGTATTTGTTCAGGAAATTCCAACTCAAGGGTTCGCGGTATAACACCTGACATTGGACACACTATCATACATCACACCACATCATTTATAATCGGTACTACTAAATTTATAGCATCGTTTGTCCATATATTCTTACTTAATTAACCTTGGACAAGGATTACACAGTATAATAAGAAGGGTAGACCTGACGTTTCACAAGATTATATAAGGCCCGTATGGTAGGTTGCCATACAAAATAGAAATGACCGAATGCTCGCCAAAAGAAATCTTGTTTTCAAATAATACTACGCACGCGGTAAACTAAAATCAGGAGACCCTACTATAGCAGAAGATTCGTGTGCTAGAGCATTCCCATACCCGCGCGATCAATACCGCCAAAGCGAACAACTAGGAGAAGGGCAGACCTCGTAGGGGAAGCATAATCACCCGCTCATGCTGATGTCCTAAGGTGGAATGAAGTTCGTTAGGGCGTAAAGACACAATTTGAAACTCACCAAAATAGATCGATCCCTCCCACTTCTCTCATACATCCTCAACCTCTTCATCTTCTAAAACTACTCCAAACTACTTCTGTAAAATTCTCCTCACAAAACCCTACCCACACAAAATTAACCCTCTCCCTCTCACCAACACTCCTCTCCTACCCCACTACCTCACACGTTCAACCCACCGTAGCCAAACTTGGATAAGCACACACACCGAGGCACACGAAGAACCTTTCCAACACTACACAACTCAAGTTCACTACTTGATAAGTTTTAAAACTTCATACTACACAATGTTGCTTTATAAAGTTGGGTAGAAACATGGTTGAGAATTTTAATGAAACATTGAATATTTTTGGCTAGTGGTGGTCATGAGGGTAGATCCATAGATAGGTTGAAATAATAGTGTAAAAGGGGTCTATACATCATATATACTCGCACACAAACCAAGGGGAGGTATTTTCCAACCAAAATAGGAGTGAAATTTCTAAATTTTCTAGCTGGGTTGGTTTGGGACGATGATCTTGCTCCGGTAGAAAACCTTCTACTGGAGCATGTCCGCTGAGGTACAAATGTCTTCGCCGATCTAAAGGATAGGGGGACATGGATTTCCGCTGAAGCGGATACTTTCCTCGCTAGAGCGAATTCGCTGCAGCTACATCCATCCCGTCGAAGTGAAAACAGAGCAGAACCGGTGCTAGAATAGTAGTTTTGCACCGGTTGACTCAGGTCAAATTTTATTGGTTTCTTTAGCTCATTAAACACCTAATAGCATGATACATATAGCTCTATCATTTTACTGACATAAAATTGATAAATGCAGGTGTATTTTGAGGAAATGGATTAAAATCGTTAATGAGGAGCCTGTTGTTAGCTACGATATAGTTCGATTCATGTCCAAAGACTGTAAGAACTGTTACTATGAAAATATGAAAGACAAGAAGCTGCTAAAAGATAGGGGCAAAGACATGACCTACATGGAAGAGATTTTTCCTGACTTCTACAACTGGCTGATGCAAATAGGCTGGAATTTCTTTGTTCTAGCTTCCTTGAAATCTAACAAAGATTGGGTGAGGGAGTTCTATGCAAACTTTAAGCGGGTGAGATCGTCGGAACCTAATCCAGAGATAAAGATTTCGGGCATGGTGGTACAAATCAAGGCTGAGACGATTAATGTTGTCTACGAGCTGCCTAACCATCCCCTTAAAGATATAGATGCCAAGGAGGCTTGTAAGAATGGGGAGTGGTTGGTGTCACATATGGTAGCTAATGAGCATAGGAGAAAGATCACCTGCGCCAAAAAGAAATCTGGGATTACAAATAAATACTTCATTGATGAGTCCAAAAGGTGGTAGAGTATTATCATTAGCAGGGTATATCCTTCTAGCAATAAGTCTAATTGCCCATACATTCATGCTCTAATAGTAGCTCGCATACTGGATGGTGTCTCAGTGAATATAGACTATCACATCATTCGAGAGTGGATAGACTATCTGATTAAGGAAGGGTTGAGTCTGATATTTCCTTCTTTGATAACAGAGTTGTGCTGGTGGGCGGATGTGTCAGACAAGCCTGGTGATGAATGGATAGAGCATGAGGGGGCATTCCACGATCTGATAGTGTCAGAAATGTGTACAATAGTAAAGAGTAAGAAGAGTGATGGTGGACTTAAATGTGAGTCATGATGGTGATGCTGATGATGGGCCACTTGGTGCCATGGGTTCTCAGTTATAGGAGATTAGAGACTTGGTTGCTGGACTTCCAAGCTAGTTCTTCTGGTGTATTTACCAACTACTTTTCTCGAGAGGATATGAAACAGTATTTTCAGGAGCAGACGACCCTTCAGACCTTAGTTGGTACTTTCGAGATGGCGTACAAGGGCTTGGCCAAGGATCATAGTGATCTCTGAACGAACTTTAAGAAAGAGAAAAAGAGAATTGTTAGGAATTTGGATTACAAGGACCCCTTTCGGTGGAGGACGAGCATGTTGAGATTACTATTCTTTCTTATTCAAGATGGATGGTAGGGACAACAACAACAGTCCTGAGGGAGACGGCGAGGCGACATATTCGAGGAGCCAAGTTTAAGCCCACACTTGGTATTGGTTGTTAGCCCGTGTTGGGCTTTATTTCAGACAATTTTAATTTCTGGTGCTTATTAAATGTTCAGATAATTTGTTTTGTCCTACTTGCTTTTATTTTCTATTTTTCTTGGTTTGATTTGTCACACCTGAACCTAGGTGAGGCATAGTTGGAACCTAGTGTTGTAAAGGCCCGAGAGAACCATTCTGTAACTCATAGCTATTTAGCATAACTAAGGTATGCATCGGCCGACTGGGCTGAACTTATCTTTACTATATGCTACTGTGGGCCAAGAAAGCCTCTGTATATACTAATGTTGGGAAAACTCAAGAAAATATAAAAATGAGGGTCGGTAAGGCCACTGATATATTGAACCTGTGTCTACAAAGCGTCTAAAGATAACTAACATCAAACGTGGTCAGGATAGGGCTCCGGCCTACCCATAGTCTGTACAGAATATTTGCTACCTGACCTCTAGACTCGGTTATACTTTGGAAGAGATGGAGTCTTACTGATCCTCCATTAAATCCCAATCTATTCTACTGGGCAAAACCGGGCAAACTCATCAAAATGATTACCTGCATCTCTCTATGCATGAAATGCAGCGCCCCAGCAATAAGACATATGTACAAAGAAATATACCAAGTATGTAAGGCAGAAAACAATCTGAATATATATAAACTTTGAAGCTGAAGAAAATAAGTAAATATACTGGAAGTATCTACTGAAAGGAAGGGACGATAGTAGACTAACTACAACTTCTCAGCTCTATTTACTATCCTTACTATCTCTGATTTATGATCTTTATTACGTTACTATCTAGCATACAATCTGAACACAATATTCCAGCCTCACAAGGGATTTAGTGTGTAAATGCATAGCCTCAAAGGTAAGTATGTTTCTATGACCCCGAAGGCAACCTATATCTATATAGCCCCAAAGGAAAACGCGCATCTCTATAGCCCCAAAGGCAATCTATCTGTATATTCCCGAATGCAATGCTCGTATCTATATAGCCCCTAAGGCAAGTGTCAATAGCCCCGAAGGCGACATCATAGCCCTGATGGCAAGTGCGTACATACACAACAAGCATCCATCTGTAAGCTAATTAACTACGTACATAACTCATAGCTCGTCTAGCACTTTCTGTAACCCACGGTTCGTACTTACTATCTTCCGAGCTACTCTTCTATCTTTAGGGAGTCTTGCACTATATGACCTCTCATCTGACTATTTTGTTATACTACTCAATTCATTTCTTGTATAACTCACATATCTTTTCTTTCTCTTAGGTCTGAGGAGCATTTTATATACTCATGTGCTATACCCTTCTAAGGGACTTATTCCGTCGTACCTAGTACTCTATCGCTCTTGACCTTAGGGAGTTCCTTAATACTTTTTGGATGTACATAGGCGTTCATCTTACTAATCTTTTACAACCTAATCTTCAAGCTAGTGTAATCTCAACTTCTCTTTACTGATGTTCTGCTGCTAGTTTATTAACTCGTTCTTTCGGATCTCTTTCTATTTGAAACTCTCAACTTATCTGTAAATAGCTTTAAAATGTCTAGAGACGTTACTAACTCTGCTTCATAGGATGAAAAATACGTCAATAAATGATGAACGACTTACACAATAGCACTACCAAAAGTTGACTCCTTAACTACTACACGTCTGTCACTAGAAACATAGGGGCGAAATAGCCCCTTTCAGGTTCTACTAAAAAGGGGATACACGTACTGATTCATGCCATAAGGAAAGAAAGATATTACGTACATACCATGGGATGGATCCTTCGAATACGACGATGCGAACCATCTCTTCATTATCCATCTACAACAACAAATAACACTCATGTCAACAAGAAGGGCATACTAGCTAACTATAGAGCGATAAGTTTGCTCTACCACAACTTGGACAACATCTCTCCGATCTTCTTACCTTCTCCATATCAAGAAAAATATCTACAACAACAAAGCAACTTATGCTTTAGTATTTTCAGCCATCCAATCATCAAAGAATTACTCACAAACAACTTATTCATCCAACAACATAGACATAGCTTATTCATGCCTTCTCGCTAATTCTTCTTTTAGCTTGTGGTGAAATTCTTAGACTTAAATACCAATGCTTAGAAAAGCACCACAACCTCATGAACATCATATCTAAACTACTTTCCATGGATTTCAACAACCACGAGTTATGGTTATTGCTACAAAACAGTCCAACAACCAGACAACTATATCTCTTCTTATCTCAAGTTCTAGCTCATGATTCTTTAAACAAACAACTCGATTTGACTTGAACTCTAAGCTTCACCTAGCTCACAACTACCCTCAACTTCATCTTCTCACTACACAAGCTTCTTCTTGTAATTTCCAACTTCTTTATGCTAAACATGGGTTGATTTGCTTTGGGATGGATCTTGGATCCTCAAAATATGCTAGAGGTGGCTTAGTGAAGCTCAACAACAAATTTAGGTAAAAAAAATGACCAAAAATGAAGCCTCCACCGAATTTATATCAACTTAAGTAGGCCACCTCCTCAGATATGCGAGGTTATCTACGCCGCATATGGCCATATGCAGTCGCATCTTACATCAGAAATTTCCTCAACTTTTTCCCCTCTTTTGCAACCCCATTTATGAGATAGATCCCATCGCAAATGTGAAATGCTTAGCGTATCATCTAATTTTCGTCTAACATCATCGAGGAGTGGTTCCTTCGACCTCGATGGCCTCTAACCTTCCGTACATGCTCTTAACATCCCTATAAGTCATAAGGGACCTTAAAAAAGGACCTCGTATCACCGGCTCACATCATTTAATCATGCTCTCCTTCCATACCAAGATACGGGGTGCAACATACTTCACCCTTAATAACAATCGTCCTCGAATGTTAAGGCTTACACGTCTAGCTATCCCATTATTGCGATTGTTTTCTTCCAAAGGTCCTTCGTCTCTAAACATCACCAACTTGCAACGATTACTCCCACTTCAACACTCGATCCTTTTAATTTACGTCTAGGAAATCCATTCTAATCTAATCTACTATCTATAAATTGGGTCCTCTCTTGGACCTCACATCTACTATCTATAAATTGGGTCTTCTCTTGGACCTCAACGCGATACCTTATATCGAAAATCATCATCTGCCCATCACTTTTCTGATCTTCTACTTCATATGCGTTTGATCCCTGACTTACTTCAAATCGGTTAGTCTGGTCATACTCTTGTCTTCACTAAGATATACTATTGTCTGATGGCCCTTCGCTAACTGGATATCTCATCTCTTTTTTACCTTGCTCTTTTCTTCGATTAAAACTCATACTTCTATCTTCTGACATTCTAGGAACTTAACATCATCCAAAATTTCCCTCTACTAATGTTCTCACCCGTTGATGTACTGGCTCTCTAGCTAGTGGGTAATCCTTCAGGCTACGAATATCTCTTCACAATACTTATCAAATAGGAGTTCGACATTAACTCGTTACGACTCAGATCTATACAGCATGATCTGGATCAGAAATGAGGGTAACTGACTCTTAAATACCTTGTAGCCTCATATCTATAGATGTGGTGCACAACACATCCATACACAAGACTCTACTAGACACAACTTTATAGACTCCCTAGGACACGACCTGCTCTGATACCACTTTGTCACACCCCAACCTAAGTAAGGCGTGGATGGCACCCGGTGCCGTAAAGGCCTAAGAGAACCATTCTATAAGTCGTCGCTATTGAGCATAACTAAGGTATACATAGGCCGATTGGGCAAAACTTATCTCTACTATATGCTACTATGGGCCGAGAGAGCCTCTATAAATACTAATGCTGGGGAAACTCAAGAAATCATAAAATGAGGGCCGATAAGGCCACTGATATAATGAATTTGTGTCTACAAAGCCTCTAAAGATAACTGACATCAAATGTAGTCGAGACAGGGCCCCAATCTACCTATAGTCTGTACAGAATATCTGCTACCTGACCTCTAGACTCGGCTACACTCCGGAAGAGAAGAAGTATTACCGATCCTATACTAAATCCCAATCTACTCTACTAGGCGAACTCATTGAAATAATTACTTACATCTGCAGGTATAAAATGTAGCATACCTACAATGGGACGTCGGTACAAATAAATGTACCAAGTATGTAAGGCAGAAAACAATTTGAACATATATAAACTTTGAAGCTGAAGAAAATGAGTAAATATGTTGGAAGTCTCTACTGAAAGGAAGGGATGGGAGTAGACTGATCATAACATCTTGGTCAACATACCTGGTCACTGTCTCTTAGACCACTTGGCCCCTCTATTTATCTATACAATCTATTTTGTCTCGCCTTTATGTACTATCCTTACTATCTCTGATTTTTTATCTTTATTACGTTACTATCTAGTATACAATGTGAACACAATATCCCGACCTCGCAAGGGATCTGGTGTGTAAGTGCATATCTCTGAAGGCAAGTGTGTCTGCATGGCCCCGAATGCAAGCGCGCGTCTGTATAGCCCCAAAGGCAATTTGTATCTATATAGTCCCGAATACAATGAGCATATATATAGCCCCGAAGGCAAGTGTCAATATCCCCAAATGTGACATCATTGCCCTGAAGGCAAGTGCGTACATACACAACAAGTAGCCATCTGTAAGCTAAGTAACTACGTACATAACTCCTAGATCATATAGCACTTCTGTAACCCACTGTTCGTACTTACTATCTTGTGAGCTATTCTGCTATCTTTAGCAAGTCTTGCACTATTTTACCCCTCGTCCAAATATCTTGTTATACTACTCAACCAATTTCTTTTATAACTCGCATATCTTTTCTTTTCTTAGGTTTGAGGAGCATTTTATATACTCGTGTGCTATACCCTTCTAAGGGACTTATTTTGTCGTATCTAGTACTTTATTGCTCTTGACCTTAGGGAGTTCCTTAATCCTTTTCGGATGTGCATAGACGCTCATCTTTCTAGGCTGTTACAACATGATCTTCTAGCTAGTGTAATCTCAGATTCTCTTTACTGATGTTCTACTACTAGTTTATTAACTTGTTCTTTCAGATCTCTTTCTATTCGAAACTCTTAACTTATCTGTAAATATCTTACGAATGTCTTAGAGATCTTACTAACTCTGCTTCATAGGACTTACATGGGAGCTCAACTAAAAGTCGACTCCTTAACTCTTAGACGGTCTTAATCCGTCACTAAGAAACTTAGGGGCGAACTAGCCCCTTTCGGCTTCAACTGAAAAGGGGACACACATATTGATTCATGCCAAAAGGAAAGAAAGATAGCCCATACATACCTTGAAAATGAGCCTTTGAATATGGCGATTTGATCCATCTCTTCATCATCCATCTACAACAACAAATAAAACTCATTTCAACAAGAAGGGAATACTAGCTAACTATAGAGCGACAAGTTCGCTCTACCGCAACTTGGACAACATCTCTCCAATCTCCATACCTTCTACATATCAATAACAATACCTACAACAACAAAACAATTTATTCTTTAGCAGTTTCAGCATCCAATCATCAAAGAATTACTCACAAACAACTTATTCTTCCAATAACATAGACATAGCTTCTTTATGCCTTCTAGCTAATTCTTCTTTTAGCTTATGGTGAAATTCTTAGACTTCAACACCAATGCTTAGAAAATCACCGCAACATCATGAACTTCATATCTAAACTACTTTCCATGGATTTCAACTACCACAAGTTATGGTTATTGCTACAAAACAGTCCAACAACAAGACAACTACATCTCTTCTTATCTCAAGTTCTAGCTCATGAATCTTTATACAAACAAATTAGTTAACATGAGATTAACCTTAAACACAACAATCAAGATGTTATACTTACCGTATACAACATATTTTACTTGAACTCCAAGATCCACCTAGCTCACAACAACCCTCAACTTCATGTCCTCACTACACAAGCTTCTTCTTGCAATTTAAAACATCTTTATGCTAAACTTGGATTGATTTGCTTTGAGATGGATCTTGGATCCCCAAAATATGTTAGAGGTGTCATAGAGAAGCTCAAGGACAAATTTGCGTTAAAATGACCAAAAATGAAGCCTCCATCAAATTTATATCAACTTAAGTCGGCCACCTCCTCGGATATGTGAGGTATTCTACACCGCATATGGCCATATGCGGCCACATATTACTCCAGAAAGTTCCTCAACTTTTGCTCCTCTTTTGCAACCCCATCTCTGAGATAGATCCCATCTGCGATGCGAAATGCTTAGCGTATTATCTAATTTTCATCGAACTTCATCGAGGGGTGGTTCCTTCGACCCCGATGGCCTCCAACCTTCTGTACATCCTCTTAACATCCCCATATGTCATAAGGGAGCTTCAAAAATGGCCTCGTATCATCGGCTCACATCGTTTAATCATGCTCTCCTTCCATACCAAGCTACGGTGTGCAACATCCTTCCACCCTTAATGATAATCGTCCTCGAATATTATGGCTTACACGTCTAGCTATCCCATTATTGCGATTGTTTTCTTACAAAGGTCCTTCATCTCTAAACATCACCAACTTGCAACTATTACTCCCTACTTGACAATCAATCCTTTTGATTTAAGTCTAAGAAATCCATTCTAATCTCACCTACTATCTATAAATTGGGTCCTCTATAGGACCTCAATGCAAAACCTTATATTGAAAATCATCATTTGCCCATCACTCTCCTGATCTTCTACTTCATGTGCGTTTGATCCCTAACTTACTTCAAATCAGTTAGTCTGGTCGTACTCTTGTCTTCACTAAGATATACTATTGTCTGATGGCCCTTCGCTAACTGGATATCTCATCTCCTTTTTACCTTGCTTTTTTCTTCGATTAGAACTCATACTTCTATCTTCTAACATTCTCCGGACTTAACATCATCTAAAATTTCCCTCTACTAGTATTCTCACCCGTTGATGTACTAGCTTTCTGGCTAGCCGTGAATCCTTCATGCTACGAATATCTCTTCACAATACTTATCGAATAGGAGTTTGACATTGACTCCTTATGACTCAGCTCTATACAACACGATCTGGATAAAAAAAATAAGGGTAACTGACTAATAAATGCCCTGTAGCCTCCTATCTATAGATGTGGTGCACAAAACATCCATAAACAAGACTATACTAGACATGACTTTGTAGACTCCGTAGGACACGACCTACTCTGATAACACTTTGTCACACCCCAACCTAGGTGAGGTGTGGATGGCACCCGGTGTTGTAAAGGCACGAGAGAACCATTCTGTAGGTCATAGATATTGAGCATAACTAAGGTATACACATAGGCCGACTGGGCCAAACTTATCTATACTATACGCTACTATGGGCCGAGAAAGCCTCTGTAAATACTATGTTGGGCAAACTCAAGAAATCATAAAATGAGGGTCGACAAGGCCACTGATATACTGAATTTGTGTCTACAAATCCTCTAAAGATAACTGACATCAAATGTGGTTGAGACAGGGCCCCAACCTACCTATAGTTTGTATAGAATATCTGCTACCTGACCTCTAGACTCGGCTGCACTCCGGAAGAGAAGGAGTCTTACCGATCCTCCACTGAATCCCAATATAGCTTCTCTTTACTGATGTTCTGCTACTAGTGTATTAACTCATTCTTTCAGATATCTTTTTATTTGAAACTCTTAACTTATCTGTAAATATCTTATAAATGTCTTAGCGGCGCTACTAATTCTACCTCATAGGACTTACATGGGATATCTACTAAAAGTCATATCCTTCTCTCCTAGACAGTCTTAATCCGTCATTAAGAAACTTAGGGGCAAACTAGCCCCTTTCAGCTTCTACTGAAAAGGGGACACACGTACTGATTCATGCCAGAAGGAAATAAAAATAGCCCTTACATACCTTAGGAAGGATCCTTTGATGACAATGATGTGATCTATCTCTTAATCATCCATCTACAATAATAAATAACACTCATGTCAACAAGAAGGTCATACTAGCTAACTATCAAGCGACAAGTTTGCTCTACGGCAACTTAGACAACATCTCCCCTATCTCCTTACATTCTCCATATCAAGAAAAATATATACAGCAACAAAACAACTTATTCTTTAGAATTTTCAACCATCCAATCATCAAATAATTACTCCCAAACAACTTATTCATCCAACAACATAGACATAGCTTCTTCATGCCTTCTAGCTAATTCTTCTTTTAGCTAGTGGTGAAATTCTTAGACTTCTACATCAATGCTTAGAAAAGCACCACAACATCATGAACATCATATCTTAACTACTTTCCATGGATTTCAACTACCACAATTTATGGTTATTACTACAAAACCATCCAACAACAAGACAACTACATCTCTTCTTATCTCAAGTTCTAGCTCGTGATTCTTTATAAAAACAACTCATTTAACATGAGATTAACATTTAACACAACCATCAAGATGTTATACATACCTTATACAACATATTTGACTTGAACTCAAAGCTCCACCTAGCTCACAACAACCCTCAACTTCATCTCCTCATTACACAAGCTTCTTCTTGCAATTTCCAACATCTTTATGCTAAACATGGGTTGATTTTCTTTGGGATATATCTTGGATCCTCAAACTATGGTAGAGGTGTATTAGAGAAGCTCAAGGAAAGGTTGGGGTCGAAAAATGACCATAAAAGAAGCCTCCACTGAATGTATATCAAATTAAGTTGGCCACCTTCTATGATATGCGAGGTCATTTGCGCTACATATGCGGCTACATCTTACTCCAGAAATTTTCTCAACTTTTGCTCCTCTTTTTCAGCCCCATATGTAAGGCAAATCCCATCCGCGATACGAAATGCTTAGTGTATATTCCTCATCGAGGGGTGGTTCCTTCGACCTCGATAGCCTCCAACCTTCCGTACATCCTCTTAAAGTCCCTTTAAGTAATAAGAGACCTTCATAAAGGACCTCGTATCACCAGCTCACATCGTCTAATCAAGATCTCCTTCCATACCAAGCTACGAGGTGTAATATAAATGATTTGGGGTGTTTGTAGCTAATTTTTAATCTCTCTTTTTGTTGTGATTGTAGGATGATTGATCATTTGGATATCTAGATTGTCTTGCTGGTTTTCTATAATTTCTTATTCACATGGTATAAGTTTTGCAATGCACAGGTGAAGAATGGAGAACATGGGCAGAACACACTAATTTCTACCCAGTGATTCCGCTAGCGTAGTAACGATACCCGCTGAGGCGAATTAGTCTCTGTGGAAATTTTTTGCAAGGGTGGACTGTAGGAAAGACACAAAATTTCATTGTGGTGGAAGATATTTTGGAGGTGCGATCTCGCCACAGCGGACAACATTTCACCAAGGCAACTCAGTAAAGAAACAAGGTACTCGCATATGTGGCCCACCATTCGCAGATGCAGAATGTTTTAGCGGGGACGAAACCCCTGAACCAAAATAGAAATCAGATTAATTAGTTTCCAAACTTCCCAATAACCTTTAGACATAATTTCCACACAGGATCCACCTCGAAGGGGTGTCCGAACCAGATACCAATTGGAATCGACTAGTTATTAATTTGAGTCAACCAAGTATATAATTTAAATGAGAAAGCACGATAGGAGTGGAAGAAGGGAATACTTTCTAAAATTTTCTTCATAGCCTCTCAAGGATGGATATGGACATCATCGTACCAATCCGCGAGACCCTACTAAACATTGTCCTTGTATTCGTGAAACTGGTGAGCCTAGAGTTCTGAGACCAACTTTGTCACGATCCAAATCATGGGTATCATGGTGGCACCTACACAATCCCCTCGATAAGCGAACCAGTTCCCAAAATAGCTTTAAGAAGGTTTAAAAATAAGTGCAGAAGAGGAAGAAATGCAAAATAAAATGCCAAATTTGAATTAAACATCTTTAGATATTGATTCTTACAACAACAACCTTATTTCCCAAAACCTGGTCTAACTTATTCGAGGACTCTACAATACAATGACATAATGCAGAATACAACAATACTGCCCGAATGAAGGGAACAGTCTACATAAGATAGAAACTAAGGCCACAGAATAGAGTAGTCTGCCTCAGCTTCCCATGCTCTGAACTACAACCTGATAGACCGAGTACCTACATCCAAGAAAAGATACAGCAAGCATAACATAAGTACACAATGTACCCCCGTAGACATCATAGGCCGACTACGACAGAAGCTGTGCAATTAGAGATAAATAACAAGTTGACACCACATAATCCTATCACTAGTAATTTGTAAGCCAAATGAGTCATGTTGTTACACAATAGTTCATATAATTATTAAACCAACCTAATCATATAAAGATCCACGAAAACATGTAGAATTCACAACACTCAAGACTACCATTCCCTATTGACACAAAATCACACCAAGTTGTATAAGTCACATAGCTACCAACCACAAATAAGTCATGAAACAATTAATCACATATAATTTCATAAGTTCTAGGAGTCTCCTAAACTCACACATAGACTTAATAATTCCAGAATCATATTAGACCTCACTATTACAGTTTGATGACACGAGTAATTTAGAGACATGGTTCATTGCCCTGCTACTTTGGACCTTCCACAATATAACTTTTAGGATGAAGATCACCTTGTTCACAATTATTACCACTAGTCTCAACCCTAAGTGTAGCCAATACCAATTACAAGCAAAATACCTTTTAATATGTTAGACTCTTTACCACGAGTATTAAGTGGGTTCCTATTCATTACTTCTACCAATCAATAACCATTACACATCAAGACATCCTTTAAGCAAGACCACACCACATTGACACAACAATTATACTCATAACCTTTCCAGACTCTTTATCAATTAACATAGTCACCACTAAGAACTACAACCTATTAAGTGCACTAACACAAATAAGACCAACAACGAGTACCCAAACTCATAAGATATAACCACACGGAAAATCCACAAGGAGCAACCATTCAGGACAAATATATAGGTCAACAAAATAAATTAAATTAATGACCTCATTTAGGAGTAAATCACCCATGTTCCAAATCGCTAATCCAAGTCACGTTATCACAGAACAATGAAATGAATGTATGAATGAAGATGCAATGCATATGCCATGTACCTTTTTCAATCCGGTATACAGTATGTCAAGGTTTAATTATGATCCATCCATCTATGGGGGACCCACAAAGTCCATATACCCCTCTAGATTGTCCCGTCGGAGCCCAGCTCTTGGCTGAAATATCATATTGCAGGCATGCAACTCTATTTCCCACAAATCAATATCATCTCAATGTTTCCATAATCTCATAGTATTCTTACATTTTTGGCCTATTGGACCCACATCTTATCCATACCACTCTCATAACAGTATCACAAAACCATGTGTGTATGAATGCAAGTGACAATACAAGGCAATATATAATGATATAATGAGATGCAATCAAGTATAGAGATGACATGTCAAATACTTTTAATATATCATATCGAAAGTACGTGTGATGAGTAAACAAACAATAGCAAGTATGGTGACGAGTCCACATATGGCAACAAGCCCAAATAAATAGCAGTCGGAACCAGCACAAGGTTGATTTCTCAAATCACCCATCATCAAAGTTCAACATCGGTACCCACTCAAACATTCATCACAATACCCCTCACAATTTATAATTAATTACGCACTTCTATCAAAATCTCGAAAAACTAAATCGTAGCCTACCTCAAAGCCGAGCAGGAGCCATGAGCGGTTGATCTTCAATGTGCATATCTGATTCTTCGGTACCTCTCGTAATGATAGTAGTATTACATGCAATTTCTAAAAATTAATATACAACAAACACACACACAAGAACTCAATCCTTAACCAAACATAAGATACCTTAAAGTTCATCTCGGGCCCACGGTGTCAAAATTTGAACTTTATTACTACAAAAGATTTTTATCATGATTACTATATATAACATGACGTTAATTTGAAAAACAATTGTCTAGACCTTCAATTACATAATACCATAAAACCCCAATTTACAACTCTAGGTTCTTCCCTAATTAAGGAAAGATACTTATAATCGAATTACACTATACAACATGGTCACTTTATCAAACAATAACATATTTAAATATTTTAAGGTTTACCACATCATTTTACACTTATAGACAAGATTCATCTAGTTCCAACCACTATAAGCTTTCAATTCATTTTCCCCTTTTTCCAGTTTTATCCAAATACTACAAACATAGAAGAATAATAAAAAGGGAAGGAGAGATTACCTTCCATGGAGGAATCTTAGGCCAAGAATGCAAGAAAAAACCCTTAGGTTTGCCTCTAATTCATGATACACATATTTCAGGAATGTGAGCTATTTTCGGGAATTTATTCCACTGGACAGTCAGCGTCCGCCGTGGTAGACTCAATTCCGCTAGCGTAGATGCATTGTGGAGAAGAATAGGTCCACCAAGTCATAGGAACTTGACACCCCGCCTCAGCACCGGGGCATAAGGATGCTTCGCATGAGCAGACTCCCCTCATCCACCGGAGTAGACATAATTTCGTCTAGGAAGCAAAGCCCTTCCAATAATAATTCAGTTCGATAAATCTTCTTCCCAAACCGCAAGAGCTACTTGACTTATAAATTTCATGAGTAACATCATCGGAGAATGCCCGGAGGAGAGTTGTAACAAGGATTTGGGCGGAAGGTTCATAATGACTGAATGGGTCGTTACATAGTCTGAAGCCTTATCGGCCCTGACAGTTATATATTATGGGATGATATATAGGTGGTATGATTGATTCTTCATGCACCAGGTGCCTTGCACCCCCTCCCCTCCCCTCAAACTAGGTATCATAGCAGGTTTGTCCTATGGAAGTCTACAAGTCGTTTGTAGTAGAATTTTATTTATGGGTGTGTTATGAACCACACTTATAAATAGGAGGCTACAGGGCATTTAGGATGGTGAAATTCTTTTTATTAATCTAGAATCATGTTATAGAGTTGAGTCGTAAGAGTTTCTTTTGTAACTTATATCGTGTTTGTGATTTCAGCGATGCCTTCTTCTATTAGAACTTAGGTAGCAGGGAGATTGAGGATGAGTTGAGAAGGGATGCCAGTAGAAAGCCCACTATTGAGATACATCCATCAGAGCATGAGTAATTTGCCTTTCGAGGTATCTTCGACTCAAGTAGTATCAGAGGAGCTAAGAGAAGCTCCCATATCACCAGTTCCACTACCGGCTCCGTCTGATGAGGATGTTAGCAAAGCGATGCAGGTCCTGACTCAGTTGGTTGCCTCCTAAGAATGATGCCACCCTAGAGTATCTCATATTAATATCCCCCTTGAAGGGTCAGGCAGTTCACATCCTAGGGAGATCTTCAGTCAGGGATCGCCTATGGTTACAAGTGATAAAAGGGCCAAGATAGTTGGTAAGTACAGTGGGCGATAGCGTGATGATGATCTACAGTTGTATGACCCACAAGTTGGACTTTTGTGAAAGATTGTGTATGATCAAAGTTCTTGTGTAAGGTCGAGATAGGGTTCTCACACATCAGTATCTCCGGGTTAAAGAAGTACATATCGAGTGAGACTACCCCGACCACCATGAAAGCAGTGTGGTCGAGTGCATGATGGGATTTGTCCTAATGGTAGAGATATTTGTTACTGGTGTGGCAGTAAAATCCACAAGGTTCACAAGTGTCCTACGTTGATAAACAAAAGTAAGGGTAAGGGAGTGGATGGAGTCTCCAGCCCCGATATTGTCTGAGGTATGTTATTATTATTTTGTTGTTGACATCTTTATTTCTTATAGACTTAGTATCGACCCTTTTGTGTTGAAGGTATCGATTTGACCTTTATTTTTGGAATTGGTTGTATGGAACCACTTATGGGATAGACCCTTCAATGAGGATATGTTAATATGTAAGGGTAAAATGATGGATAGACCCCCGTATATACATTTGTAGGCTGGAAGAATATGGAACTCCACCCAAAATAATGACAGAAAAATGTAACGTGATTCTCTCTTTCAGATGATTATGCTAAATGGATCCCTGTTTATGACATGACATTACTCCAATGACTTTACGAAAGCCCAAGTTTTGTGAGAAAATGGTGAGCCGGAGATAAGTTATGATAGTGGGATATAGAAAGTATTTTTGGAAGGTTTAAAAAGGGTTATGAGAACCTACATGTTGCATAATTATTTTTGTTGATTAAAACAAGTGCATATTATGAACACACGATCCAAATGGTCACACCTTGCTTGAGAGGTTGGGGATGACCTCATGAATTGTTAATGAGGATAGATTACCTCAAATGAGCCGTATGAATAAGAATGCACCAAATTACACACCTAGAATAGTAACCCCTAGTCATACACAAGGGATAGTAATAGAAGATGGTATAAACCTCTCGTCTGGTCATAAAGAAGTCATATCGCTTATCATTGGGAGTTATATATCGTGGTGCTAGTAAGCTAAGGCATGCTATGGGAAATGAATCGATAAGACCTTTGAACTTATTGGTCAACATGACATAGTTCTGGATACCCCTAGGTAAGAATGGCTTGCAGGAGACAAGTGATGATGGGAATCTCAAAATAAAATAGTTGGGAAAGATATGTAAATGGATAATAAAAATACGCATGAAAGAGATGGCATGATGGAGTGTTGAAGATAGAAATAGATATGCTAATAACAAATTGGAAGATCATGGTGAGAAGGATAAAAGTAAACAGGGCTATGATTATATAAGTTTCGTAAAGGTGTGGTTACACTGAAACCATGTAAGAACCCATAATGAGGAAGGGGTGATGAGGATTCTTTGACTTGAGGTGTCAAACCTTTGATGTCGGTATAAGAGTGTATTAGGGATAAGAACCCCCTTAGATAACCTGAAATGGAAAAGTAAGAGTAAGATAGTTGACCAATTGGATAATGGAAAATCTAATTATGGCAGGACAATGAGATTTGGAAGAGTCATCGGACCATGTAACTCTACAAAGTGGATTGAAATGTGTGACGACCTGCAGGAGGTACGTAGATGGGTGTAATAGTGGGTAAATCTCGAGATACCCATATAAAGAAGCAAGAAAAGGGGCCAATAAGCCTATGAATATCATGAAGACATTAGAAAGGTACGTTAAGGGGTAATGACCCAATAAGGAAAATGAAATATCCAGCAAATAAAGATATTTACAAGCATCCTTGAATTGACTAAAGGATATATCTTTCCAAAGTGCCATTGATGGAAAGTCTTAGCCATAAAGAAAGTGAAGGAGTTTAGGTCTAAGTACAACGACCAAGTTTGGATGTAAGTAGATAAAGGTATATAATGTTAAATCCTTCAGAATCTAGTTAGATCCAAAAAGGGAATGAGTCAATGACCCATTTTTTATCGGATAAGAACTAGCAGTAATGTTAGAACTACGCATGTATACTAGGACATTTCAGAATGAATAATGTATGATGAGTAAGCGAATGAAAGGGCAAGTGTAAAATGAAGTAAGGAAAGAAGGTCGCTTATAGACATGAGTAATGAGAAAGTACGAAAAGGTTTTGCTTCCAGATCTTGAATGAAAGTTTCAATGATATTATCTATCGAGTATTCATGGCAGAGACACTGCAAAGCATAAGAGTTCAAATAAACTGACCGTTGAATGAGGCTAAGTTTATTAATGGAGTGATGACTTAAGTATTTGAAAAGGGTCTCATATATCGATAATCTTACCATTGGAATAAAGTAGTATCGTAACTTGTGCAACCAGTCATGTACCCGCAAGTGGATTGGCTAGTATGAAGGTTAAAAGGGGAAATTTGTCTAAGGAATATATCAGTTAATCAAGTGGAAGTCTGACTAATAAATTCAGAAGATGATACTCTTAAGTTTTAGAATTCGATAGAGTCATCCTTCATATGGAAAGATAAGGAACGTCAGGATAAAGATCTCACTTTTAGGCGAAATTGGAGAAGGTAATTAACAAAAAGGAATCGCACCCCTTGAGCTTAATAGAAAAAGAATCGTCAAGTACCATGGACATTTGTGTATTCCCAATGTGTCAGAATTACGAGGAAAGATTTTGACGAAGGTCCATTACCTGCAATACCCAAGCCATCTAAGATGTACTAAGATGTATCAAGATGTTGAATATGCGTATTAATGAAACGCTATGAGAAGGAACCATATAGAGGATGTAGCTAGGGTGTTAATTATCAGCAAGTAGGGTTGAGCACTAGAAACTAATGGGTAGGCTCAGGACATCAAAGACCCGATGGGAATGGGAGATAGTTAATATGAGATTTTTTACAAAGGGTTACCTCGCTATTATTATGAATTGATTTGATCAGGGCTATCCATGCAGCTGAAGACTATGCGAGATTGTACGGTTAAGAGGATAGTTCACCTCTATGGTGTCTTTAGTCATGTGATATTTGACAAGGGTACTCAATTTATGACTAATTTTAGAATGTATGATTCAAATATTCGAAGGTATGTTACGAATTTGCGAAGTGGATACTGAAGGAAATTGGATGAACGCCTATCGCTTAGTAAGTTTCGTGCAATGATGGCTATCGTGATGAGAATCAAAATGATACCATATGAAGCTCGGAATGATCAAAGGCATAGAACCCCTATCAGATGGATAGAAGAAAGTAAACCAATGTCAATGAGATCTAATTTAAAGTATTAAGTCATAAAGTAGATAAAGTCTCTCGGCAGAAGATGTTGACAACATAGGATCATCATTAAATTATGTTACTGAACTTAGAGTTGGTGATTCTTGAAAGTATTATCTATGAAGGGACTGATGATAGTTGGAAAAAGGGGAAAGCTTAGCCTCGGGTATGTCAGATCATATAAGAATGTTCAGAGAATTGGCCAAGTGGCCTATAGACTTAAACTATCTCCATAATTAGAACAACTCATCCAGTGTTTCATATGTCAAATGCTTCAGAAATGCATAAGAAATATCTTTGGTGTTACCCCTGTAGAGAATGTTTAGATTACGGAGAACTCGTGGTATGAAGAAATATCAGTTGCTATCTTAGATTGTTAGATCCAGAAGTTTCAAGCCCATGAAATAGCCTTTGTTATAGTGTTGTGGGAAGTAATAATATGGAAAAGATGACATGGGAGGCATAGGAGGACATAATGCCCAAATATCCTCATTTTCTTCAGATTACAAGTTTACGTTACAATTCTTGCGATGTGATTCCCCTATCCCTATCTTATATATCAAACATACCTTGGGTGTCTTTATAGGTAATGTTGTTGATACATATTTAATAGATGCAACCCAATTTTCAACATTTGACAATAGAGGTGAGTTATGACTAACTATTTTTATTTTTGGATAGATAGCTGGTCACGTGAGGCCAACATATTGTATTATGATTATTATATGGCCATGTGTGGCATTGATGTGTTTTCTGGCTGCTTGACATGTTTGGATTGTCCTATTTATAGAGGATACTCTGCCAAAAATTTTAAAAATTCTAAGTGTTTGAAATTCTGAGTTATATATCTCAACATTTGAGGACGAATGTTCTTAAGGGGGGAGGATGTTACACCCTGTGTTTTGTACGTCATCATTATGGTAATGTTAGCTGACATAGGTTTGGAGATGGTAAAAACCCTTCAAGAGACTAATAAAGGTTTATAGAAGTGTTGAGTAAGTTTCAGAAAAGTTAAAGACTAATTAGATCAATAGAAGTAAGTTTCGACGAAAGTTTGACAAAATGTCATCGTCCGGAGTACTCTGCGCAACGCAGAGCATGATCTGCAAATTGCATACCATGCCTGTGAATTGCAAATAAAGTTGCAGACAGAGATAGGACTATGGCTAGATAGGTGCAAGACAATGTGTGTGAATCGTAGATCATGCCATAGACTTGAGGTGGCGGCTGACTTTAAGGTTATTTAAGTGATTCTTAGTCTTCCTCCTTAATAATTCAACCAAATAAAACCCTAAGAACCTTTATACTCTCTCTAATCAGTTCCTCTTAGTTCTCAAGTAAATCCAAGGTCAAATCACCTACATCTTTCAGTAAAAGTGATGAAAATATCACTTCTATGGTGTTGTGGCTATGTTGTGGGCTATCTCAAGCTTGAAGGTGGTTGTTCCAGGTCTTCTCCTAGCTGTTTTAAGGTATGTTCTCCCTCTCCTTCATGGATTTGAGCATGTATAATTCTTGGATAAGTTAATTAAATGAAATAATGCAAGGTAACACTTGTGAGAGTTATAGGATTGATTGAAGTGTTATAGTGTGTTGTTGGGATATTTTGTGTGGATCGAGAGAGTAGTATAAAGTTATGGAGTTGATGATTATGCCATGGGGATGAAGGATAGAGGTTGATGGAGTTTGTTGTGTGAATTAAGCCTAAGGTTGGATGTAGAGGGTGATAAGAATTCTATATACGCAAGGTGTTCGACAAAATGTCTAAGCGAATGTTCTTATGAGGTGTGAATCTATCATTGATACGAATTATACGTGTATTGTAGATCATCATTCATGCAGCATACGAGGATTTCCGGGATCCGTATAGCTAAAGCGACAAGGTATGTAAGGCTTATCCATTCTTTTGGCATGATCTTGTATAAAACAAAAATGAAACTAGACATTTTCTAACGATTCCATCTTTGATAAGCTTGATTACATTGTGTTTCTATCTCAGTAATGCATATAATTCTTGTAAATCCCTTATCGAAGGTCCTATTCGAATCTTATGATATTCTTTGTGATACGATTGATTATAAGAACTCTTGTTAGATTATAATGCTCGATGTATATGATTCCATAACGATAGGCGGGGGTTAACGACATTAGGTCACTCCACCCTTTTCACATTGATTTTTGAGGTCCTTCATGCATTGTATGTATATGTATCTATTTTCTATCGATTCACGCTATAGTCGGTCGGGTATGACACTTATATGTGCACACCATTGCAGTTGGGTACGATAACACTGAGTCCCATTAGGGTCGGGTATCATCCGATTATGATATTGCCCATAGAGGCCTATGGCGTTATATACACAACTTAGATATTTATATATATATCACAAAGTTATACAGATTATATTACCCACAGAGGCCTCTGGCATTATATACGCAATTATATTATACTTATGCATATCATGGTCCCCAGTGGCATTTAGAGTTACAAGTTGTTTCTTCGTTATTCTCTTTTCCATTATTTACATTTTCTTACCTTACATATTCAGTACATTATTCATACTAATGTTCCCTTGCTGGACGTTGTTTTGACCTGATGATATGCTGTATTACTCTTAGAGACTTGTAGACTAGTGGATGATGTGTACAGTTGCTTTGTATGGCCTTGCCGGCCTCTGGATACTCTGTTGGTACAATTTTATGGCTTTGTTAGTTTTTTGTTGTTAGTTGTGGCCTTGTCGGCCTTATGAAATATGTATACATGTTGGTTTTGATGTCTATTCTTACCACCATTACCTCTTTTCTCTGGTCTCACCGTGATTTGTAATTTCGTTTGCCTCTTTTTCTTTTTCCATAAGAATTTTACTTTATCGCAAACTGGTGGGCAGATATATCCACCAACCCATTCTTTTCTTGATTATTGTATTCATTTATTTGTAAACATTAACGTTATTGAAACCCTAGGATAGAAATTAATTGAAATAACTTAGATGCAGTATTCACATCATTAGAACGCACCTATATTGAAAATTAACCCGAATAATTAATAAAAAAAATATTTATTTTAATATCTTGACTGTCACGTTTTTTACATATATGTTGGACTAACTTTTCCTTAAATAAATTAACAAATGATTTGAAAAAAAATTGTTTGAATTAAGCTTCTTTACAAAAAGGTTTTCTATCATAATTTGGCTTTTTTTAAAAGGAAAATGGGAAAGGGTTTTTAGTTTGAATAAAGTCTTGATAAAGAATGATTTTATATGGAAGTGTTGACAAGTTTAATTTCTTTATAAATAAATTGATTTTCCTAGTTAAAGTCCCTTATAAATTGGAGTTTGGGGAAAGAAAAGACTGTAATTGACTTTATTTTTACAAAAGTTCCTTTTTATTACAAGTTATAATTTTTACTAAACTCTTTTAAATATAAAATTAAATATTTATAAAATTCAAATTGCTTTGTTATTCCCTTTTGAAAAACTTAAGGAATTATATCCAAAGAAAAGTGTCAAAAAAAGATTTTCTTACATTGAATAAAAAGGAAAAAACGTGTGTAATGGATTTTATTCGGCGAAAAATGGTTTCAAATGATATGACTTTATACAATATTTTAAAACAATTTAAGAAAATAAATGCAATTTTCTTATTTTAAACCTAAGGTAAACCACATTCTGTAGATTCTTAATACCGGAGTGCCTAACACCTTCCTCGGAAAATCAACTGAACCCTTACCCGAATTCTGGTTTTCAAAAGGTTTTATATTTTGTTTGAATAAACCCTTTAAATTTGGTTTTCCTAATTTCCCCATAAATTAGGTGGCGATTCTAATAAAATAAAATAAATTCAAGAGTCCACATGTTATGAACTAGCTTTTAAGCCTCGCGTAAAAATCAACCGACAATGCCTCAGAATGACAACCACAATGGACACTGAATAAGAAGGCTTCTTCTGCTTCTACATGTTTTTATGTCTTGATTGTCTTATGAGAGCCATACAAGGGCCTGGTTGGCCCAAGTACATGTGTATCTGAAGTACGGATGAGATGTGATATGCTCAGGTCATTAGGACATCAGGTGCCGCCCACACCCCCAAGGTTTGGGTGTGACAAACTTGGTATCAGAGCAGGTCTGGCGTAGGGAGTCTACAAGCCGTGTTTATGGGAGTATTGTACACAACACTTATAAACGGAAGCTACCCGACATTTTGGAATGGTTACTCTTTTTTAATATTCTAGATCATGCAGTAGAGTTGAGTTACAAGAACTCGATTCCAACTCATATGTGCAACAAGCATATACAAGGTCTTCATCAGGTCAAATTAACGCCAGATATGTAATTACTACGTTAGAGCCCTAAGGTGAAGATGTCAATTTGTTCCGTATGAAAGAAGGTTTGTGAAAGTATTTGATTGTCGCACATGAAATTTGATCGCATAAGGGTAGTAATATAGGTAAGTCTAAGGTATTCAGAAAAAGGGCAATGATAGAGTAACATAGGATCCAAACAGAGTATATGAGTGTTATGATGTCACGTATGGGAATAGATTTTTGTTGATGGTACATTTATCTGACCTACGACCCCCTATGGTGTTGGATGAAACCTAGCTATAAAGATTGGTAAATACTTCTACGTTTAGTAAAAATCAAGCATTTATTAGAACAAGTAGATTATTACCATGGGATGGTTTGTTTTAAAGATTATTGTAGGTTTGTTGATAGGCTTACCCTATGAAATGTATATAAATATATATATATAGGACGCACCCCGAGTCTGCATATATTTCAAGAGACCTTTGACATACCTTAGGAGGTTTGACATTGAGTACTAAAATTTACCACATATAGTATGATCTATTTAGTATCTATTTTAGCATGAATTATACTCTAAAGTGAAGAGGGATGAGTGTTTAGTTTAAGGTCCCGGAATAGAATGCGAAGTCTATTGTGTTAATAAATAATTGTGTAGATAGATATGGGTGGTCATTATAAGTTAGAAGTACGACAGGTCAATGTTGTAACATCCCTAACAGGTAAGAAATAAGGAATCATAAGAGAGTAAATGGAAAGTGATAGAAATAAGTGAATCAACATATAAGTTATGTCACACCCCAACCTTGGGGGTGGCATATGGTGCCTTATGGCCCGAGCGTACCATAATTCGTCTGTACTTTGGTTACACATGTATTTGGGCCAACAAGGCCTCAAAATGACTCTGATAAAACTATTAAGACATATTAACATGTAGAAGCAGAAAATCCAACATGTATAATATGAGTAAAGCCGACAAGGACATAATATATGCCAACTATCTAATATAGGGGCTGGCAAGGCCATATATAACTCCAACACACAGGACGACTGTCTACAAGCCTCTAAGAGTACATAAACATAATCATGTCGGGACATCGCCCCGCCATACACATAAATAAATAAACACACACACACACATACACACACACACACACACACACACACACACACACACATATATATATATATATATATATATATATATATATATATATATATATGAAATCATATCGACTCCAACTAGCATCTACGAACTAGTGGAGTGCTTTGACATCATCACCGAGCCGAGGCCATATTGGAAATGAGCGTCACTCCGTCTAATCTGTAAATGCGGGCATGAAACGTAGCGCCCCAGTAATGGGACGTTAGTAGGAATAATGTACTGAATATGTAAGGCAAGAAAATGTAAATAGATACAAAAAAGGGAAATGAGAATCGGGTAGAAATCACTTGTAACTCGAATGCCTCTGCGAACCCCGATATGCATACTTCTAATATAGTCGCGTGTATAACGTTGAAGGCCTCTGTGGAAAGTACCATCTATATAACTTTGTAATATATATATATATATATATATATATATATATATATATATATATATATAAAAACTACATATATAACGTCATAGGCCTCTATGGGCATTATTCTCTATATAGTATATCGCGTATATAACGTCATAGGCCTCTGTGGATAATATCACGAATAATATATCTATATAAGCTGCGTATATAATGCCATAGGCCTATGTGGGTGACAATAGTACGTATATAATACATATGAGTAAAGACAATTGAAAAGAATATGAAGTTACTCTCTTGAACCTGTTGGAGTGACATAAGATCGTTACACCTCCGACTATCCTTATGCGGCTAATACATCATCTTTATTTTTTCATGTGAACCAATAAGAATAAATAAGCGTACTATTGATTTAATCTTCAAGAACCCAACCAAGATCTTGTTACATCAATTTAGGAATGGATCAATAGAATAGGAAGAGTTCTCTTTCAACATGGAATGGGTAAGTACAATAGCCAATCAACGAGATAAGTTACAAATACATTCTTGCCGACTAAAAGTAGAGTCTTTATATGTAACACATCGTACCCTAGTGTTAGGATCTATCCTGGTAAATATAATATTGAACGGATTAAGTTTATTCGTGAGGTTATAGAAGGTTCATAATAGTTTTAATGATGCTACGCAAGGATTAAAGGTTAAACAAATTAGAGAAAATAAATTTCGTAGAAGTTCAGAATTTTGAGAAAGTTATACAGACCATGTAGAATTTGGTCATATATAACTGTGCATATCAAGAGCTCAGTGCATAAAAGGTTGATGTCCCGAAATGATTTATGACTTAAAGGTTTGTCGATGATGATTGGAAATAATATTATGTATCTTCCAAAAGAGGCTATGGGCTAGTGTTATATCATATGAGAATTATAATGAGTATATGAGATGTGTTAAAATAATTTGGTATATAAATAAAGTGATAGCATGAATTTAATTGTATAAGTAATTTATTAATTTTCTTTGGAGTTAGTAGGATACAAAGAGGGATTAGCTCATAAATAAAGTGGATTAGTGGGAAGGGACCCCTTTCCACGTGGGGCCATCACATAATGGTAGAAATGACTCATTCATGGTATATATGTTGGGTGGCAATCTTAGAAGAGCTTTACAATTGATAATTTTCAAGGGTGGCCCCCACATTCCTATAAATAAAGGGAAGAGAGTTCATTGAGTTGACACTTTTTGCAAGATTAATTCTCTTAAGCTAGCTGCAAAGTAATCCCTCGTTTTAGCAATACATTTACATACATTCACTTTATAATTATTGTTGAATACAAAGAAGTGTACAACAACTCTCTTAAGGAAGCAACATGACATTTTATTTTAAGGAAGAAACATGTGATCCTTCCCAAGGACATACAAGTTTTGCACACATCTTCGATCTCGTTGTTCCATTTTATTGCGTGTTGAATTCGGGCTTTGTTCAAAGAGAAGTAAGGTAGAAGCAGAGTAGTTCTTGGCATATAAGGTCAAAGTGCTATTCGAGTAGAATTGTTGTTGTGTTCGTATAGATGACAAGAGGTATGTAAAGGCTATCCGTTCCTTCTTTATGGCATGAACCCATAATTAGTAAGAGTCAAACGGGTGTATACGAGAAGAGTAATTCATAAAGTTTCTATATCTCTGTTATTCCATCTTACTTGTGTTAAAAGCATCCCTAGTCGAGAGTTTATATTCAGTTAGAGTACATCATATCTAGTACAGAAATAAAGAGTATATCAGGCATATCATTTACATCATCATTGCATACATTTTCGTTCGGGTCTATGCATTCATCATCATATACAATTTACTTCGGGACTATCCAAAGATACAGTTGCCTTCGGGGATATACAGAAATGTAATTGCCTTCAAGGCTATACCAATATGTGCATTTCCTTCAGGGGTATACAAAGATATAGTTTGCCTTCAAGGCTATTTATATTTATTGTCTGGGCTATGCACGTCCTTCGGTTAACTCACGTTTCCTTTGGCGTTATGCACTTACACACCGAACTTAACATGACGTTGGACAGCTTACATTCAGTATTGCATACATGACATGAGACAGAGACGATTAGATAGCTTTTCAGAATATTATTGACACTTTATTTTTTTTTATTCAGTATATCCTCTATATCAGTTCAGTTTCAGTTTTAATTATTCAGTTGCCTTACATACTCGGTATATTATTTCGTACTGATGTCCCTTTTGTCGGGGGAGCTACATTTCATGCTCAAGTTTCGATAGATAGTTAGAGGTACCACCCCAGTAGACGGTGTTGTGTATCAGCGTGATTGGTAAGCCCTACTTCATCAGTAGTTACAAGGTCCAAGATTGGTAGTATCTTGTGTATATAGATATGATGGGTTGGTCAGCGCCTTATCCCGACCACAGTATAGTTTAATCTTCTTAGAGGATTGTAGACGTATCATGTATATTCAGTATATCAGTATGGTGGCCTTGTCAGCCTAGATTGTTGTACGTATGTTCAGAGTTTGTAAGTTACAAGTGGTACGCTTTGGCCATCCATGCGCTGAGTACTGGCCACACCCCCAAAGGTTGGGGTATGACATTATCAGAGAGTGTTTTAAAAGTTTCATTCTTATGTTAATCATGCCAAAAGAAAGGACAATCCTTACATACCTTTGCTAAATATCTCCAATAATACAACAAAACCAGCTCTCATCACACCTCAATCTACACCTAAAAGCCATACAACAATCACTCCTCAAAACTAATAGCAATTATGACAATCGACAAGTTTGATTTAAGGTTAAACTTCATTTTCCCTCTCTCTTCTCCAATCTTAAATTTATATCAATATGGTCACTACATATAGAGTTATGGTAACAACAAAGAGAACATCATGCTCAAGTTATTGGTCATATCATCCGGTAAGAAGATATATATACACTTCAACCAACTCCAACGAGTTAACAACACTTTCTAAGCAATATTTTTCCTTGGATTTATAGTTTTCTACCTCTACAATTCAACCAATACAAAGATTAATTTAACCACAGCAAGAACAACATTATCAACACTTTTCTTATAATTTCTACTCATCACAAACTCAAAAGATGGTTCAAAACAGTCCCCACAACAACAAAAACTAAACAACATAACCATAAGCTATTGTTGGGCTGTTTTCATCTCAACAACTCAACCAACACAAGGGTAATCTTAAACACAACTAAGAGGAGGTTAAACATACCTTTTATAATCAGGAAAACCGTTATCAACAGCTTCTCCAAGCTTGCAACAATTCTCATGTACAAGATAACAACATTGAAGTTCTTCTTCAAGCTTTACAAGGTTCTCAAGTTTAATTTTGGCTCGAACCTCTTTGGAATCACTCCCACGCCATGGAAATATGTTAGGAGACTCTTAGGAGGGTTTTAGGAGGTGTCTTGGTCAAAAAATGAGGAAACGAATGAGCTGGAATGAATTTAAAAGGTTAAAAGGTCGGCCACCATACATGTCATACTATTTGTGTGGGCCGTCCATGGCACCGTACTCTCTCCCGAAAAATGGTTGGTTGCATTGGAAAGTAGACTCTCTGAACTTGCATTTAGATCGGTTATGCATCCAGTAATTCCTTAAACACTAGAAGATATACCCCCCTCAAGTTGGGCCAAATTTTTGTCCATAATTCTACCTACCTTACCCCGAGTTTTGACGAACTTAATTTCTGCGATTTGCTTGATCCCAAAACCTTTAGATACACTATCAATACTTTACTTAAAGTCTTGCTTATCCTCATATGGTCTGACAACTCATCCGACTTACATTAGTCCGCTTACGATGTAATTGATGCAACGAGACGAAGTAAAATGAGCTTATCATTTCTCAAACTTTGTACAACTCCTTAAAAGCCAATATAATTGCTTTTATTATATTCTCAAGTTGATCCTTTCCTTGAACTTAGGTCAACTTACTCCCACGAATCCTACGTACAGAAGTACGGGATGTAACATCCTCCCCCTTAGAAACATTCGTCCTCGAATGTAAAACTCTTCAACCACACATGCATTTTGGCACAAATTCTCTTTAAAGAAGAAACCAAGCTAAACTTGCCATGCAATTACATATCCCATGAAACCAAGCATCGGGTTTTCTAAGTGTCATCTCAAAGGCTAGAGCGTACTTTTATCTTAAGGTTGCTTCCTATCTGACCCTTACTAGAGGGTTTGTTAACATATTTTCTTGACATCAGCTCTTACCAGTTTTCCTTTTTCTTCTACTTCTGGGTTCTTAATTCACTTCCTCTCTAGCTTGAAACTTTCCATGACATCCTACTATTGCAGTACGGATACTATGGGAGCAACTATCATTATATTTTTACTGAAGTGGTCGGCACCCAGCACCCTAAGGCCCGAGCGTACTAACTGTAATACCTGAAACTATGACATGAATTTTGGGCCTACAAGGCCTCAAAATAATAATAAAAATACAGAAATTATCAATAACCTGCATGTAGAAAAAGGCCCAACACAAAAAATACACATAAGATAAAGCCGAAAAGGCTGTCATAAGTATACCAAAAACTGACAAGGGCCGACAAGGCCACACAAGACATATATACAACAACCTCTAGTGTCCAAGCCTCTACGATTACTAACATATGTCATCAAGTTGGGACAGGACCCTAACATACCCAAAATAATTATATGCAGTAGTGTCTACTGACTCTGTGCAGCAACTCCGGAGAAGTGGAGTGCAACGACCAATGGCTGGAAGCAGATATCCTACTGTGGAAGTAGGTTAGCCGGTATATCTGTACCTACAGGCATGAAGAGAGCGCCTTAGAAAGGACGTCAGTATGAGAGGCGGGTAAAACATATAAATAAAGAATGTAATACAGAATAAGGGTACAAAAGTCAACGTAGAAGCTCAGAAATTGCCTTTGAGGGCACACTACAACAACAACAACAACAACATATCCAATGTAATCCCATAAGTGAGATCTAGGGAGGGTAGAGTGTATGCACACCTTTGGAGGTAAGGAGGGCATACTACTGAGAAAATCACGAAAATATGAATGAAAGTAAAATTAGACCACTCTATGGGGTCATATTATATCATAATGTACCTGACCTCGAAAGGACTCGGTAATATCATACTCGAGCTTAATAGGACTCAGTAATGTCAAAACTAGCTACAATGGTGTGCACATATAAGTGTCATACCTGGCCGGACTAGAGTGCGGCTCGGTAAGAAAATAGATACATATATATAAGTGCAATGCAAGATAGACCCCGAGGAATACTATGAACAGAGTCTAAGTGACATATGGTCATTATCCTCCGACTATTATTATTATCACTATGTTCATCCATATTTCAGCCAACTAACCAGATATATAAATATCGAATACGAGATTGCAATAGATATGAGTTACTTGATAAAGAAGGAGACATGGGTACTTCAACTGAACAACAGAAGTATCGCTTTAGGAATTCATGTGTATTACAAGTCATGCCAATGAATGGATAAGCCTTACATACCTTGTTGTCAAATCTATTTATGTTCGATGAGTCCCCGTAAGTTATACGGATGATTATCTACATTACACAAATGATTTGTATAAATATTGAATCCATAACTTATATAAAAGTTCACATAAACATTTTATCAAACAATTTTTGTGTGTATCTTTATAGGATCATTTGTAGTTCAATTTTTACATATCCTAACACAAAAATATTCATTATCACCCTTACTCATCACACAACTCTACCCATATCCCTAAAACTCCATTTGGTAGTTCAAATCACATACAAATAGCCCACATATCATAACTTGACTCTAAAGTTCATAAATACAAACTTGCCAAGAATACTTCACTAATCTTATCTAAAATACTTGCACAAACCTAAGGGTAAGCAAAAGAAGATAAGACTCACCTTAAATCCACCAAGAACAATCCAATTCGTAGCTTACTTTGTCACCAAGACTTCTCCATGATCGTCACAACAAGGAAGGAAAGAATGTAATGAAGTTCATGAGATTCTCTACGTCGAATTTGCGTATTTTATCTTGGAATTTAACTCCAAGATGTTAAGGAACCTTTGAGAGGGTATGAGAGGTGTTATAGGGTTTGGGATAAATGCAAAATAAAGCTCTTAAGTCATAGGATGTGATTTATATATAAAAAGGAATCTCTTCCGCCTAGATGTATGATACAAATGTACTGTACATATATTTGTACCATATATCCAAAGCTGACATTTGAAAATTTGCAAGAAACATTATGGACCAGGCTCCAAATTGGACGGTCCGTACATTTGGATCATATTTCTGGAAAGTTTGCGATGTTTGCCGAAATGTATTCTCTTAAATCTGTTTAACTTCTATACATCCTAGTACATATATAAACAAGTGGTAACCTTCATTACCCTTCCATTAGGTCACATATTTTCTCAAGATATCAGTGCAAATCGATGACATGACCAGATGTGAAATCACGAGAAGTAACATATTTCCCCCCTTAAGAACATTCATCCTCGAATGTTAGGAAAATATTCTAACTCCCCAGATTACTAAAAAAATTTGCAGAGTTTTCTTTGTAAACAAGACTATTCAAAACTTGTCAAACAGCCCAAAACATATATCTAATGCCACTCAGGGACACAACCAATCAAAATGCAGTAATATTAGCCTCACACAACCATCAATCTATTCAAAATCAAAGGGTTAACCATAACTCACCTCAACTGCCGGAACACTGGGTTGCATCTTCCATATCTGATTCAAAAGATAGATGCGAAGACTGAATTGGCAAGAACCAAAATGAAGGAAGTTGACTACAAGACTAACTTGGCAAATGCCAAAATGAATGAGGTCGACGAGATCTTTGAATTCATGGAGAAATTAACTGGAAACTGAGAGTCTCCCAAAGGAAAACCCAAACATCAAAACCTTCACCCAGTCCTCAACGAACCTGCTAAGCACTATGGAATGCCGCAAGGTCCTTCCCATAGATCATCTCCAATTTGGTGGGCGATCGCCCTCAATACCCATGGATATTATTTCAAAGTCACACTAAGAGAAGTGCGAAACATCGAGGTCTATGATGGGGTGCAAACTGTCGGATTGGCACACACTAGCTCTCACGTCCTCCCAACTTGTGCAAAAGGTGCATGTACCACATAAGCCAGCCTGGCCAAAACACTGATGATTGTGTAGCCTTCAAGAAAATAGTTGTCAGACTCATTGACAAGAAATTCATTCGCAACTTGTGGGGACCTCACTCCATACTAGTCTATGACTCCATTATGCACAATGAAGGAATTACCATGGACACACGGCTCTAGCACTACGATTTCACTGCCTTTGAAAACACGTATGCCGACATTTTCTCACTTTTTTGCCGCACCGGCAAGGTTCAACCTCTCAAGACCACTTGGAAACTCTTCACAAGCACATCGAGGACAAGAATCGACAGCACGGATTGGTCGCATAGGAAACTAACAAAATTGTCTGTGATTGCAGGTCAGCAGAACATCGTTAGGAGGACAATGGGGTTTTCTACTAACTTGTTTGTTCATGAATGAAACAGATATAATAGAAAGTCACTCTGACACCGTAAGGTGACTGTCAGGCCAAAAAAGCCACCGATAAAAGAAAGACACAACACCGGACTTGAGAAGCATCGCTAGATGAAAAATACCATAAAAGGGTATAAGGTAAAAAGGTATAATCTGACCCTAAGAGTCCAAGAGTCTGAATGATGTAATTCTGACCGAAAGTTACAGTCTTCACTCTAAGAGTCTGAATGATGTAATTCTGAACGAAAAGATGCAATCTTCATTCAAAAGTCTGAGTGATGTAATTTTGGCTGAATGGTTGTTTTCTTCACTCCAAGAGTATTAATGATGTAATTCTGGCCGAAAGGCTGCAGTCTTCATTCAAAAGTTCGAGTGATGTAATTCCGACCAAAAGGTTGCAGTCTTTACTCTAAGTGTCAGATAATATAATTTCTGTCGAAATGCAATCTTCATTCAAAAGTCTGAGTGATGTAATTCCAGCAGAAAAATTGTAGTCTTTACTCTATGTGTCAAAATGATGTAATACTGACGGAAAGGTTGCAGTCTTTATTCAAAAGTCTGAGTGATGTAATTTCATTCGAAAGGTTGCAGTCTTCACTCCAAGCATTAGAATGATGTAATTCTGGCCGAAAGGTTGTAGTGTTCATTCAAATGTTTGAGTGATGTAATTCCGGCCAAAAGGCTGCAGTCTTTACTCCAAGCATCAAAATTATGTAATTTTGGCTGAAAGGCTGTAGTTTTCATTCAAAAGTCTGAGTGATGTAATTCTAGACGAAAGGTTGCAGTCTTAATCCAAGAGTTTGAATGATGTAATTACAGACGAAAGGTTGCAGTCTTAATTCAAAAGTCTAAGTGATGTAATTTTGACCGAAATGTTGCAGTCTTCATTCAAATGTCTGAGTGATGTAATTCAGACCGAAATGTTGCAGTCTTCACTCCAAGAGTCTGAATGATGTAATTTTGGCCGAAATGTTGCAGTGTTCATTCAAAAGTCTGAGTGATGTAATTTTGGCCAAAAGGTTGAAGTCTTCACTCTAAGAGTCTGAATGATGTAATTCTGGTCAAAAGGTTACGGTCTTCATTCAAAAGTTTGAGTGATGTAATTCTGGCTGAAATGTTGCAGTCTTCACTCTAAGAGTTTAAATGATGTAATTCTGGCCAAAAAGCTGCAGTCTTCATTCAAAAGTCCGAGTGATGTAATTCTGGCCAAAAGGATGTAGTCTTCACTCCAAGCATTAGAATGATGTAATTTTGGCTGAAAGGCTGCAGATTTCATTCAAAAGTCTGAGTGATGTAATTCTAGATGAAAGGTTGCAGTCTTTACTCTAAGAGTCTCAATGATGTAATTTTGGCCTAAATGTTACAGTCTTTATTCAAAAGTCTAAGTGATGTAATTCCAGCCAAAAGGTTGCAGTCTTCACTCCAAGAGTCTGAATGATGTAAATTAGGCCGAAAGGTTGCAGTCTTCAGTCCTAGAGTCTGAATGATGTACTTCCTGCTGAAAGGCTGTAGTTTTCATTTAAAAGTCTGAGTGATGTAATTCTAGCCAAAAGGTTGTAGTCTTCACTCTAAGTGTCATAATGATGTAATTCTGACCGAAAGGTTGTAATCTTCATTCAAAGGTATGAGTGATGTAATTCCGGACGAAAGGTTGTAGTCTTCACTCCAAGTGTCATAATGATGTAATTCTGGCCGAAAGGTTGTAGTCTTCATTCAAAGTGTCAGGTGATGTAATTCTAGTTGAAATGTTGTAGTCTTCACTCCAAAGTCTGAACGATGTAATCCAGTCAAAAGTTGTAATCTTCATTCCCAAAGAAACAAACTACAGGATCAACAACATCTACTAGTAAGTCGACAGAGCCAGATGGTATCGTAGGTGACATTCGCTTGAACAAACACTCCTCATGAAGTCAATTGAGCTTGACAGTTTCGCAGGTGGCATTCGCTCAAGTAAACCAATTCAACAAGAGCCAGACGGTGTCGTATGTTGCACTTGCTCAGTGAAATCAACAAAAGCCAAATGTTGTCGGAGGAGGCGCCCGCTCAAGAGAAACCACCCAGGAGGGTACAACAAACAAAGACGCACATGTATGAAAAACATAAAAAATAGTAATCAACAAGCAAGTCTCGGCATATGAAAACAGGTCAAAGATACCAGAAGTAGAAAGCAGAAGACCAGATCCAGATACATGTAGAGTAAACATGTAAGTTGTTCTTTATAGACGGTAAAAAATATGTGTCAACGAGATTCAAGCTCTTTGCACATGAGCTTGAACATCACTCCCCATCGACATCGCTCGCAAATCACAAAGTTTTTATTTAAAAAAAGTTGTAATCGGTCGAGCATATACTAGAAAGGTCAAAGGGATTCCCACATAAGGGATGCCCTTTTCGGGACATCGAGTTGAACTACAAGTGACCTGATTCCCAAAAACCGGAGATATGTAGGCTATTCAATCTCCGAGGATCACTCACATTCCAACAAAATCACTCCGGAGCTTTCTGGTTTGATACTTTTGTTTTACCGGCTTTTTAGAAAGTTTAATTAAGTCAAACTACAAGTGGCCTGAATTATCATGCAACCTGAGATATGTAGAAAACCCAGAAACAAGTTTTCAGCCATGATTTTAAAAAAAATTACATAAAATGAGAAGTAATTTCCTATTGATCAACAAAAAACTAGGTTAGTCAAATTTTGTTGCTCAGAGATGGTCTGGTCATCCCCGAATTTCAAATGACGAATTCCTATTGGTTGAGAGCTTTTTGGGAGGGAAATTTCCCCCCAATCTTGTTCTCCCACACCGATTTCAATCGGGTCTGCTAGGGTTTCATGAGCCCTATAAATTGACCCATTTTCTTTATTGTAAAGGAGGAAAACTTGAGAGTCGGCATTCACATTGATTGAAATCCATTTTCGAGTTTAAATTAGTTAAATTAGCTTAAGTTGGGATCCAAACCATTTGTGGGGAACCCATAATTAGTTCATTCGGCATTAACAAACTAAAACCATTTTTTCATGTGTTTGTGAGTTTTTGGGGTCATATGAGTGATGTCGAGCTCAACATCGACCTTTAGGCTGCCTCCACACAAGGTAATTCCTTTCCCCTTTTAATTTCCTATTTAATTTTGGTTTCGTAATATGTATTATGTGTTTTGTTTTATTTTATGAATGATTAGTGACTATTTAGGTTGAGTGCTAGCATATTAGGCCACTACTTGGCATTTATTGTGACACTATGAACTTGATTAGGCGTAATTAGTTCCTGTTTGTTTTTATTAGGTCAGTATATGGCATGATAGCTTGTATGTTTGTTTAAACTATGGATTAGTATGTTTTATTAAGTTAAGATCATTATTAGTTGTTCATTATGCTTATTTATGGGTTTAAGTGTTTACCATGTTGGTTTAAAGATGTATTAGTCATGTATGGACACTTAAGGCTGTAGAACTTGTAACTAGGTTGCCAAAGACTTAGTTTAGCATGTTTAGTTGGTTATATTCATATTGTGTGATGGTTGCTTATGTATAATTAGGCATATAGATACCTAATATGTTAGTTTAAGATTTATTGTATCCTATGTGAGTTGTTTAAACGACCTTAAAGTGATTAGCATGTTAACTATAGTTTTTTTTAACCATTTTTAGTTATTTAGTTAATGTAATGTTGGTTTAGGAGTTGTCTGGTTACTGGGAGACCTCCTCCCATGGTCTCCTAACAACCCCCTACACCCCCATAATCCATTAAACTACTCACAAATCCTTCAACCTTCAATTTTGAACCCAAAACCTATTTTGGCCGAAACTATCAATGGTCGAAACCCTAACTCCTTTTCAACCCAAATTCCAATTAAGCCAATTACTTACCTACATGGTGAGCCTACGCTTAGATATGAGATGAAATAATTGGAATTGACGGTTGAACAACAAGAATTACAATTTGTCATGATTGGCAAATTCAATTTCGTCAATAAAGGTCTCAAAAAAGGCTATCCCGAAATTGAATTTTTGAGGACTGCATTTTCGATCCAATGTGCATTGAAAGGAGGCGTTAATATTGGTCTATTATGCAATAGACATGTCTTGATTCGTTGTTCCTTGCATAAAGATTACATCTCCTTGCTATCAAAGCCGAATTAGTGGATTAAGGAGAAGAACAAGGCATTCTCGATGAGAACCCTTAAATGGGAAACTTGGTTTAATCTGGAGGAGGAGACAAGCATAGCAATGGCATGTATTTCATTCCCAGGCTTGGCTCCGAATTGGTTTGGAGAATCAACACCTTTTTCACTGGCATCGGCGGTAGGTATGCCTACTACTATTAATGATGCGATAAAAAATAAAACTAAACCTAGTTGTGCTAGGGTCAAAGTTGAGGTTGATTTGCTTAGGGAACACCCTAAAAGAATCCAAATACAAATTGCTAAAGGGGAAGAAATCACGTCGCAATGGATCCCAATTCGATATGATTTTCTTCCAATGTATTGTACAACTTGTAATTTATAAGGTCATGATGTAAATAGTTGTTTGATTACATCCAAAATTGCTGCTAGGAAAGGAGAAGGAGGGAAGTGATGGTGGTAGAGTTGTGATGGCAGGTGAAATCCCAAACCCTAACCCTAATCTTGAGCACCCGAAGCCTACCCATGACAAAAACCCTAATCCGAATGGTTAGAAAATAGTTTCGGACCCCAAGAAGAATCCAGGCTAGAAACAACAGATAGAAGTCATTGGAAAAAACAGGGAACAACTGCAGAAAACCGGCGGAGTTGTCGTCAAAAACCCAGAAAAACTAACGGCTCAGAAAAAGCCATCAGAAACCCTGGAAAAAGTGGCGGCTTAAGCACACAAAACCATAATTCTACCCTACCGGGAATCCCTATCCAAAACCCTAACCTTACCCCGACCCACAACTAAACCCAACACTGAACACAAACCCTAACCCTAGCCCTAATCCCCCCCCCCAAATCCACTACCGAAATCGACCCCAAACCCTAACCCGAGACCTAACCAGCAACCCAACCTGAGCCTACTCTTTAACCTAGAACCGAAAACCACACCTACCCTTGACTCAAGCCTAAACCCTACCCTAAACCCGAGCCCAAACACCACCTCGAGACCAAACCCGAGCCCAAATTTGATCCAAAACCCAATCCCAAATCTGAGCTCAAACACTACCGCGGGAACAAACCCGAGACAACACACCATCTCAGGACCAAACCTGAGCCACAAATGCCAAAGGAACCTGTCGAAAATGAAGGATTGGTTAATTTTAACCAAGTCTGTGATGATATTCCTACCTCTTCCTCTTCTGCACGAAAGAGAGAGTAGTGATTCAGATGATGTTACTATTAATATGGTAAAATATCAGTAACTTTGATGGCCTTGGATAAAGAGATTGATTCGGACGAGGAGAAATTGAGATCCAATGCCCCAGTTGTGGTTATTGATGCAGCTACACTGGGCCCAGAGGTAAAACTTTTCTTTGGAATCACAAGGAGAGAACAGATGGAGAGAGTGCCTGAGGTAATTGTCCCAAGACAACTACCAATGCGGAAAGCAAAGAACAAGGTGGTAGCTCCTACCACGTCAACAAGGGCTACCAGATCAAAGAATAGGTGATAAAGTTCCAAGAATACTTGGAAGACAACAAGGAAGGGGTACTGCATTTTGAAGATTTTATAAGTCCAGAGGTAGATTTTCATATCTTTGTTCTTGTATTATTTTCCATTATGTTAGTATCATCATTTGTAATATCATCATAGAGTATGTTATAGACCATGTGATGATCATAAAATACTTGATTATCAAGTTCCTTTTTCTGCATTCTAGCTAGGATAGCTTAGGTAGCCTCAATAGGATTAGTAAGGTAAGGCCTAGTCTCCCTTGCTTGTACTTTCCCTCTTGGGGTCCTTTTCATTTTCGTTATTAATAAAATTGCCCTAGGACGTAAGCCTAGTGGATTGCTATAAAAAAAAACCTAAGATCAATTGAGCTCTAGTATGTATCTAGGTCACATGCTGAAGGAATAAAGGTCTGAGTAGTTCTTTAACTATGTGTTTTTCATTTTTATTGTTCTGCCTACTTGGGTTAAGTTATTAAGTGAGTAGCTAATAAGGATGGTATGTCATGGATAGACACTTCACAGGTGTTTGGACTATACATATGTTGCTTGTTCCTGTTCATGTCTAGATAATCTACTTACTAGCTTCTATTTGGGTTGAGTGTCTAATCTGGTATGGTTATAGTCTCGTTCAAGCTATGTTAACATTGATACTTTCTAAAAGTTAAGAATTATGGCCTTTTCTGGGATGAATTTTGTTAGGAAATAGGGATATATAGTTATGACTGATCCTCTCTTTTAAATCTTCACGTATGTGTGCTTGCCTTAAAGAAAATACTATGTGTACCCAATTTTAGTATCCATCCCTTTGTATCTATGTTGTTCATTCGAAACATGTGTCGATATACATCGTGGTATACAGGTTGTATACTGAATATACCTAGTATATGAACATATACAATTTGTATATCGCTTATAAATATCATGCCATGTGTGTTTGCTGGACCTAGCTCATTTTTTATACTTCTATTTTTCTTTTTCATGACTGCATATTGGGCTTGACCCACTGTCTGTTCTCCTCTTCTTTTCCTTTTGTTTTGCTGTTTGATTTGGGCTAGCCAATTGTTCTAAATTTAAGTACAAGTTGTTGTGGGCTATCTGATTTCTTATTTCATAATTTAATTTGATAAGCCTAGATACTCTCTAACTTGCACATTTTCTTTCTCCTTGTGTATTTTCACGCTGCATTACTACGAGATGGGCCCTTACTAGGCCCATCCCTTCTACTCAGTCGAGATTGATTCATCCATGAGCATTATAAACTAAGCTGATTGGGCTAAGGCCCAATCATATCTATTCTGGCCGAATTGAAAAAATGCAAGGAAGCTAATATTTGCAAGAAGGTCCAGCTATGGGTGAAAATAGCCAACTGGTGGCCTTTGGTAAACCCACCAGCCTAAACTCTTCTCCATTTCAATTTCATATTGTGTATATATATATATACGTATTCATTGTAATAAAATAATTTCGATATTGGAACTTTATTTATGGTTGGAATCTAGGATAGGCAAATGATACATAGATTGTTTTAGTTTAGATCGCCAAATGATTTTCAAAACCTTTGTTTAAATCTGAGAAGATGAAAATAATAGACTGTTTTGGTTAAGTAAAAGGGATGGTTTTGGATATTGAAATCTGGAAAAGGAATGGACGTTCAACCAAGTGTAAGAACTAATTTTGGACTTTAAAAATGAGACTTGGGCTTTAAATTGAGAAACTAAAATGGACTAATTTAAAAGACAGATGTGGCCTGAGTGACTTAAAATCAAGTAATTGGACTTGCTGAAAATTAGACTCGAACTTGGACTGAAAATGAATATTTTGTTAGAACACGGGCTAAGCCCAAATAAGTTAGTAGTTTTGAAATCAAACAATTATCTTGGACTTGCGTTTGAGTTGAGGATTTTTGAATGTAGAGTTTGGTTTGACCTTGGGCAATATAGCATGCAAAAGGAAATAAAAACCATTTTCACTATCTCTTTTTCCATAAAATCAAACTTGTCCTTTAAAATAAATTATATCACTTTCAAAATTTGGAAAGAATTTTAAACAAAAAGATGCAAGTATGAAATTAGTCAATATAGTTGGACTAAATGTGGAGTTCTACTCAAATTCACATTTGAGTGTTCTTTGTCTGAAAATGAAAATTGACTAAACCATCACGTGCATACTACTTTGGCGGAAGTTTAGACTCTTTGTTTTAGAATAAAAACATGAGTATTGAATAAATAACATGATAAATTAATTTGCGGATTTTAAACACAAAAATAATTTAAATCATTTCAAAGCATGCTATAGATCCCGTAGGTCAACCGTATTCTACGGATCCTTAATACCGGGGTGCTAACACCTTCCCCAAGAGATCACCAAAACCCTTACCATGATTCTAGTTTATATAAGATTTTTCAAAGGAATTTGAATAAACCCTTTCACATTGGTTTTCCTAATTTACCTATAAATTAGGTGGTCTAAAAATACATTATCCGATTTAGAGCACCATCCAAACTCTTAGTAGCTCTTTATGCGATCACCCATGTAAAAAGTGAACCGTAACACAGTGCATACCAAAATGACAGAAAAGCAAATCTGAAAGTAGTGGAACTCGTCGGTCGAATGCTGAACTAGAGCAACCTACTAATGGGGTACGTTAATTTGAGGAGTCAGACCTGCTGGCATAAATGCAGCATCCCCGCAGACGTCAATATGGAAAGTGTACTGAGTAAGTAAGGTAGGATAAACATGACATAAAGATAACATAAGTACAAATAACATGAGTAAGGAAGACTGGACGAAAACAACATGGAACCTAGATGCCTCTTAGGGCTTATATTATGCATGCCCTATTTTACATATACATATACATATATAGGCCTCTATTGGCTAGTATCATATTATATACGCCACTCGTTGGGTCTTATCTCATCATATAACATGCCCAACTGCAATGGTGTAATTGCACACTAGTGGCATGTTCGCCGGTTATAGCCTGGGGTGTTATAATATACATATATAGAGCACATTAGTGTCATTCCCACCGGTTATAGCCCGGGGTGTTATAATATACATATATAGAGCACATTAGTACCATGCCCACCGTTTATAACTCGGGTGTTATAATATGCATATATAGCGCATATTAGTGCCTTGACCGTCGGTTATAACCTAGGGTGTTATCAATACCAAGCCATTCAGGGTGACATAAGGTCGGTATCGCCCAAAAATATTATGGAGCTAACATGAACATCATCTAGCCTTGGCAAGATACAAGAATATACATACATATAATTTCATAGCTTTTCATGATTTTGGGATTTCTCATAAAAATAAGATGGGAGCATCTAGCTTACTTAAAATAATATGGATGGAAGGAACATGGACATTGCCGGACTTAGAGTAGAATCATTTCTTTTGGGACATTCATTTGCATACACTTGTAGTTGGACTCATGCCATAGAAGAAAGGCGATAAAGAAGACTTAACATACATTTCTGATGCTTCGCTTGCTTGCCACAACAACCCGCTCGTTATACTTCAATCTCGACCTATAATCATAGAAAAATGCTTTTATCACAATTTGCCAATCCTATTTTTTTACGTATCTAAGTGTCGAGTAATTTTTACAATAATTCGGATGCATTTCCCCTGTATTTCTTACAATTTTCAGATCCATGAGGACCATAATAACAACAACCCATCCTAATTCAAGTTCATACAACTCAATTTACAGTCAATACCTCGAGCGACAAGCTCGGTTTACACTCCATAAGGCTATTCTATTTTTATTACGAGCTATAATTGATTATAATTACAATAGTAATCATTTTAAAACTTCAATTTATATCCATCATTACATATTTCCCAACAACCCAACAAGCTAACATAATTAATTCCAAATTCTAGTATCGAATTCATGGATTTCTCATTTGCATGTTCAAATCCCAAGCTAGATACACTTATTTTCAAGTAAATGAGATGGAATTTTACCTCAATTGGCTTCAACAACACCCAATCCTAGCTTGATTTAGTTCAAAACCACATCCACTCCATGAACGAGCAGAAGCACGACGATCCCGCAATGTTTACGAACTTCCGAGACCCAACTTGCGTAGATTACTCTTAGATTATGATCTATGAGAAATATGATATGTAGAGAGAAGGAGGATCCAATTTGGGGAGATTTGGAATGAAATTTTTTGGCCTTAGCACCTATATATACCATATCCACCGCCTCAATGTGGGCCATAGTTTTGTATGGGTCGTAACAGGGATAATACTTCTTTGATTTGAGAATTGGCTATTGCATTAGAAAGAAGACTCTCTGAACTTGATTTTAGATAGGTTATAATTCCTTATATACTAGGAAATATACCTCCTGAAAGTTGGGCCAAAATCCTGTCAAAAATTTGCCTAATTTTCCTTGAATTTCGACGAACTTAAATTTCTTCGATTTGCTTGATCCCGAAACCTTCCCACACTTACCTATCATGCTTATGAAATTTCTTAACCTTGGGGCTAATGTATTTGTGCCACTTGAACTCTTACGATAATTCCACCCTTACACTTCCATGGCCTTAACTCCCGGTGCGAATTAGCATACGGAGGGACGTGATGTAACATTCTCCCCCTAAGGAACATTCATCCTCAAATGTTAGGGTATATGGAATGAGTATTTCATCACGAACATGACCTCAATCCTGTTACCTATTAATAGTAACATCCTTCCCTTGTGTTATGTCACCTTACTTGCCCATCACATATGCCAATCTCATATACTTCCCTTCCTAAAATGATAATAGACGAGCCATATTTTACCTTATAAGTTCATTATATTTTTGTCTTCCGAGGATCACTACCTCATGCTTCGTATAAATAAAAGTACTTTGGACCTTATTCCCTTTTTTACTTCTTATGTCATCTCCTTGGTGTTCTTGTTCCTTCATGCCATTTCCATCGATGTCACATTCTAAACCTTATGTTTGCAAACCTGCTGATCCCAATACAGTAACTGGCTTTTTGGACATCTTCAACTAAAATACCTTGGGAAGGATCTCTGATATATTCTCGTAACAACAATATGTAGAGTACCGAATAACCGGATTCTGACCCTGTAGGAGTTTTAATACATGAATGAATTACCCCAACTTCTGAGCCACATAATATGGCTCGGATTACTATGGACTTTTGCCAGTTCCGATTTCATTGATCATCCTGTCGGAACCTTCTAGATCTCCACCTCAAGCTCCAACCTCTAGACTTAAGCCCCCGATCATGATTTCTGCAGGCTCTAGGCTACTTGCATTTGACCATTTATCAAGTTCGCTCTCTTTACTGCTTGAATAACCAAGCCAGACCAATACTACCCCATTTTCTTGATTTTCCAACCATCCAACTAAAAGCCTACTTTTTGTGTCTATACCCACTTTGATAAGGCACAATCTTTCTGCTAGGGCCCTAGATATTGTTGTAACCCACTCAATAAATGATGGGCATTATTCCCGCTACTTCGAAACCCAAACCTTTCTGAAATAACTTCTAGGAGGTAGTCGTGAAATGAGCTTCTACATCTAATGTGATAAAATTGGCTCACCACGAAGTCAAGCAATCTCTTTATGGTACTATTAGACATAATCCTCGGTTGTATAAGCTATCTCAACCAGCAGAAAATGGGCTGATGTTGTGCGCTGATCTCGAATTTCCCGTATAAATGCAACTTACAATATCAAGAGGCAACCCAGTAGCGATGCCCATTTTAACCATGACCCATTTTCATATTAGAATTTTCCATGTTCCTGAATCTATCTTCCATTCTATGGTGTCCCATCTCCACTTGCTGACAACTCGAACACCGAGCTAGAAGTTTTACCATACCTTTTTTCCATGTCCATCCACTGGTATGTTGTTCTACGCTTAGGATACATGTTTGCCGACATAGAATTTATAGAATACCATCATTTAATGAGTTCCTTTCACTACCTCCCTTTCTGCAGCCTCATCCTATCGGGTGCCCATATTAACTCTCGGTATCCCAGAACTCTATCTTCTTCGAGTTTGTAAACTGAGGTCTCATTCCACTGAATTACTTTCTTGAACTGCACTAAAATCGGATCCATGTTCTACTTTAGTACGACTACCAATGGTGGTTTCATTGCATTCTTGACTACATTTCCTGTATTGATCATATCTAAGGGCTTAACCTCGACCCGTCTAGTTGATGGAGGTCCCTAGTACACTCCATTTTCTCCAGTTTCCCTATATATCATGCTATTCATAGACAGTCTGTGCTTTATACCCTCCACTAGCAATCCAGGTAATTGCCTTCCCTTTTGTTGCATGCTTCCTTCATTTTAGGGTGATGAAATTCCCATGACTCTTACCGAATCGTCTTTTATTAACACATGCCCATGCTATCATTACTTATTCATGTGAGGTGGCTAGCTTCTCTAGTTCCTTTTTTAGCATCATCCGTTGGGTGATTTCCCTACTTGACCTTCTGCCGACACTCTCTATATACATATACCAGTTGTTTTAATCCTTATATGCTTTGGAACTCCCTTTTGAATGGTCTCAACAGTTCATTGCCCCTTACTTTCCAACCAAGATATTTAACAATAATAATGTTAATATTTTGCCTCTGTATTGAGTACCTACCTCTTCTAGAAATCCGATGTTATGGGGTAACTTATCGTACTCCATTTTGTTGTGGTCTCACAATATTCATTACCGTAGTAACTTTTCTTGGAACCACATGCGTGCTTTTCCTTACATTGGCAGTCCTAAAGTCTTTTGTTATGAACTTACTTTATTCCTTATATGTTAGCCTTGACTACCGACATGCTTTATGAAGAAGGTGGTTAGTAGATAACCGAAACGTACTCGTTTAGACTCATGTTACCTCCAATTTCCTCTTTCTCTGAGACTTAATTTCTCATTGAGATCTACATCTCGTACTACGACAGCTTCGACATTATTTGGGTGCCCAGAAGAGGCATGTACATACTATATCTGACCGAGGCAGATATTTCCTTCCCTATGAAGCTTACTAGTTATGTTTCCCACTGTGGTTGACTTACAATAGTTATTTCTTCATTACTTATCGATATCCTCCAAATGTACAGTTGTTCATGTTTTTAGTATCATGACGTCACCTAGTCCTCCTACTAAACTTTCTAAATCCCTAATTCGGCCTTAGCTTGCCTCAAGTTGCTTGCTAACACTAGAATCCTTCTCTTCATCCATAAATGACCACTCTCCGACTATCGCTTATTAGATCTTCAACTTACTTCCTTGTCCATAACTACAACCAATCTATTGTCAAGTTCGGCTTGCACAACTATTCTCGAATAATCATTAGATGCTACAGTTGGTGTTCGTGAAAGGCACTCCCATGCTTACGTAGTCTACCATCACCATATCCAACTTTACCTATGACCCTTGTTGTTATCACACCTTAACTCTTCTTTATGTGGGTTTCTTGCTCCATTTATAATGCTTGGTTTGACGGCTATCCAATTCCTGTCACCAGTTTGTCTCTTACCTACTCCCGAAGCTTCCACAAGATGTTCTTTCATCACTGATTCTTCTTGTTGTTACCCTGCTTACTTGTTAGGTGTCATACCTCTATGTTTGGTTTGTACCCCTGTTGGATATAATCTCCGATATGCTTTTCGTACTCCGCCTTTCTCTTTACTTCAATGTTACCTATTATGACTATTCTCTATCGACACATGCTTATTATAGTTTCTCCCGTAAAGAGTTAAACAACATGTCTAACTTACTCCCAACTGGATAACTCAACATAATGTAAGTTTGGGGTTCCTTAATACAACGTCACAAATGGAGATTCAAACTACGTATTAATCATCTATTGGTGAAATCCCATATCTTATTATCCTACTAGAGTAGTGTTGCAGTCCCGTTACTTATACTTTGGTCCCTTCTTTACAATCACAGTCTATTGCTACTAGATTATGCATTTGTTCTCGTATAATAAGTAAGCTTCACGGCTAAAGATAGAATTGAGGCCTTCAAGAAGTTACATGATCAAATCCGAGCACAAATTCATAAGGCCAATACCAAGTACAAAATGGATGCGAACAAGTCAAGGACTCAAGCACAATTACAGCCCAGAGATTTGGTTTGGCTACACCTAAGGAATGTAATATTTCCCAACATGAGAAAGAACAAGCTAATGTCGATGGTGGATGGTCCTTTCAAGATATTGGCCAGGTTTGGGTAAAGCGCCTACAAGGTAGAACTTCCGAATGAATATGGAGGTATTAGTTCAACGTTTAATGTTAGAGACCTATCACCATACATAGATGATGAGAATTTGAGGGCAAATTTTGTTAAAGAATGGAAGTATGATGAAAAGAAGGTCGTAAACTTAAGTTTCCAACATGAGTCGCGAGGTGATTTTCTAGGAGTTCCAAAGATTTCCAACCGTCCTATGGTTATATACTTAATGTGGATTGGGGGTGTGGAGTGTGGAGTAGAGTTGAAGACAAGACTTGAATATCCAAGAAGGAAACATTTTGTTTCAGCTTTTATGTAGGTCTTGGTCGAGACCACCTTTTATCTTGTTTTAATTCCTAGCTTAATTACTAGATCTCCTTATAACTTAATTAATATGTCGTGTCATAAGATAAGATGACCAAGCCGAGAACCATCTAAAAGGAGAAGCTTCGAACATTCCCCAAGGAGGTAATTCATGAACTAGCTACTTCATGCACTTATCTACATGGATGACACAAAAAGGTGTCCTAGAGATCATGAAGAGTTGGGTATTTTCCCTTCTCCAAAATAAGCCGAACCTCTCCCCCTTTCCCATTCGGCCTAGATGCATTTTTATGTCTGTCTTGTTACCTCTTTTAGAAGGTTTAGAACTAATATAAATAGGGGATGTAGTTTATGAAAGGAGAGATGGAAATCTTATGAAATATATTTGAGTTTTCGCAAACTTTGCTAAGTTATTCAACTTTTGTGTTGTTATCTTAGTTGGTCCTTTTGTGGTCCAACCCTTGGTCCTTTTGTGGTCCAAACCCCGGATGTAAGTCTAGTTAGAACTTTTGTGATTAAACTATACCCAAGCCAAGGTTCTATCCGGTTACTTTGTCACAAACACATTAGAAGGTCAACTCGGCCTACATCACCTTACTCGCACCCGAACTTGTCTATCAATTTCGTGCCCAATCATTGTCCAAACTGTCTAATCCCTTTCACCCCAATACACTACAACACTTCCCCAACCTACACCAAAAAGGTCGTTAACCAACTCCTCCCAAAAACAACCGAAAACCCAACCAACTACTCCACCGTCCTCACCAGGTCCAACCTTTGTGCCTTACTATCCCGACCAGTTTCCGCTACCTTACCACCATCCAACCACAAAATACCAACCACCAACATAACCTACAATGTGTCTAGTTCATCCTCTCCAAATGCCTTAGCCCCAAACCACCTAAGGGTACTCATACACCTCCCATAAACCTAAAATGTACAGAAACTGTCCTATTCTATCAACCTCCATTTGACTCCCATATTTGTGTATGTCCAGCTCCAAACCAACTCCGACCAACCTAACCATACAATCCCTTCCTTATATACATCACTTGATAGGTAGACAATCGAATAAGGCTGATATGATATCATATGTTATTGCATAACTCTATGTGGCATTTGTTATATTTTTCTGGTTGCGTGGAAGGTTTTCGGATAGTCCCATTTACAAGGTAAACACTGCTGAAATTTTAAAAAGAATATTAAGGGTTAGGAGTTCTAAGCTATATTACACCTACATTTGAGGACGAATGTTCTTAAGGGGGAAGGATGTTACACCCTATGTTTCATATAATCTTATCGTAATGTCATCTAACCTATGCTCGAAAAGAGTAATCCCTTCCGAGATACTAATAATGGCTTAGGAAAGTGTCGAGAAAGTTTTGGGAAATTATAAGACTAATAAGAGCACTATAAATAAGTTTCAATGAATGTTCAACAAAATGTCATTGTCGGGACACTCTGCGACTCACAGAGCATGACCTACGAGATGCAGACCATGTCTATGAGATGCAGGAGCAATGAAGGATAGGATAGAGACTTTGGGTGTCTTGGTCAAGCCCTGCAAGATACAGGTAATGTCTATGACTCCCAAGATTTTCTGCAGACTAAGGTCGGTGCATACTTATCTGGATCATTATAAATAGCCCCACGTCGACCATCATTTCATTCTCTAATATTTTCTAGACCTAAGTAGCTCCTTGATCTCTCCTAAAATTTCTCTAAGGGTTCTTGGTCATTTAAGTTAATATTAGAATCTAACAACGTTAATGGATCAACGGGAAGCTTGTCATACTAATTCTCTACTTCTCTTCTCTATTGGTGTTGGATTGGAGGTTTTGGTTGTTGGAGATTTGAGTGTGTTAGAAGGCTGATTTTAATCCTTAAGGTAAGCTTCATCTTCTCCTTATTGTGCTTGAACTTCTACAAGTTGTAGTGAGTTGGATTTCTAAGAGCTTGTATCTCAATCGTTGGAAAAACATAGTTGTTATTGTGTTGTTGTTGAGTTGCTCGTTTGGAGCTATTTCTTGATGCCCAATTGCTGGAAATTGTTAGTTGTTGTATGAAAAAGATAAGGAATCTATGTAGAGCTGAAGAAGTTATCTTGTTGATTGGTTACGATTGTTAAAGACTATAGAAGTTTCATGCACATTAGGTGCTCGATGAAATGTCTAAGTGAAGTAGTTTATAGTTTATTGATTTGATATCAATCCAAATCATTCGTATAATGTAGATTATCATCTATAGAGCGTTCGAGGGCTTGTGAGCTATTGATAAAGATATGTAAGGCTATCCCTTCCTCTCAAAGGCATGAATTCAAATGTATATCGATTTCTAAATTAAATGTCAAGGAAGTATCCTAAATCACATGTTGTTTGTCCCTTGTTGGGAGTACTTTCCCATCTTATTATCACATCCTGTGTATATTGGTTGTTAGTTGTATATCTGAGTTTTATATACCTCTTAAACAGAGTGTATCAAAGAGTTAATTGTTGAGTCGACCTAATGTCATCCCAAAGTAAAGATAAAAGAGTTTTGTGAATTGCAAAGGGCCAAAAGTATTACTACTAATGTATGTTATGAACACCACCGAACTAATATCAGTTTGAAAGTTACATATGTATTTAAACACCACTGATTATAATCGGAGGGCAATATTTTATGTAAATATATTGGCTATAAACAGAGGGCAATATTCTATGTAAACACCCCGGACTATAACCAGAGGGAAAATTGTAAAGTGAAGTATATGCGTCAGGGTCTCAGAATAGTTTCAGTCTCAGAACAGTTTCAGTCTCACAACAATTCCAGTCTCATGATAGTTTTAGTCTCAGATTGTGGCCTTGTCGGCCCTATTTGTATATTGGTTATACCTCTATACTTTTCATAGTTGTTATGTCCTTGTCGGTTGATGTTTCAGTGAATTCAGGTGTTATGTTTCATAGTGGTGTGCTCAGGCCAGTACAACATCGGGTGCTTCCCACACCCCCTAGTTTGGAATATCTCTCACCAGACGTAAGGCTGGGGTCGGGATATCACTGTATATAATAGTAGTACTGTATAACTTTCTATATATATATATATAAGCTCTCTACTATTTCTATTATCGTAAAACAAGTATTAACTAAACGTAGATTACCGACAAGGGACAGATAGGATATGAGATGTCATCTACCATGGACTATGTCTTCAAGATCTATATACAATCATTTAGTAAGGAAATAAGCTCTAAGGCATAAAGTACTCCTAACAAGGGACAATAATAGAATCTGAGTGATGTCTCAATATGAGGCAAAAGCTCATTATAAACACTTCTATTATACATTTCTAGTGAGTACCATTTTAGGTACGGAATTATACTATAGAAATAAAGGATAGCCATTACATACCTTTTATCAATCTAATTGTCAATACGATGGATCAATCCGCATAACACCTTAATCTACAACAATGATAACAAGGTTAGTGTCAAGCCAAAGAAAACTAGAATACATTGCATCAAGTGAGAAGCTCGGTGTATAAAAACAAACACCCTTCTCTCTACTTAGAGTACATCTCAATCCTTATAACATATAACAAGTCTTTCTACTCAAACCCCTTTCCTTATGACCATCACAAGAGCAACTTCAAATAGCCCAACATGGTAAAACAACATCGTTTACAATATTTCGATAGTTATTCCATGATTCCTTAATCAAACGGATTAGTTATGGGGTTACACCCCATGTTTCATATGCTATCATATTGTAATGTTATTTGACATAAGTTCAGAGATAGTAAGACCCCTCCAAGAGACTAATAAAGGCTTAGGGAAGTGTCAAGTATGTTTCGGGAAAGTATAAGACTAATTGGAGCAATAGAAGTAAGTTTCAACAGAAGTTCAACAAAATGTCATTTATCCGGGACACTCTGTGATCAAAGAGCGTAACTTGTAAGACGTAGGAGTATCACAACATGAGACAGAGAGTTAGTGTATTCTAGGAAGGGTCTACGACACCAGCTGCCAAAATTAGATCTAGTTAGCTCCTAATTTATTCCTAAAGGTCCTTTCATGGTCCTAGACTAAAATCAAAAGTATACAACTTAATTTTGACGTAAGGAATCCTATGATCATCGTCAACTTTTTCCTCTCCTCGTTGTGCTAAGTTGAAGGAATCCTTGGAGGTGAGGTAACCTCTGATTTGGAGTGTTTATTATGTTTGGAGGTAAGATTCTTCTTATTCTCCATATGTAGGAGTTATACAAGTTATAGAAGTATGGTTGTTAAGATCTTTATGCAAGATTTAATGAAGAACATAGAGTTGTTATGTTTTATTTTGTTGGCCTTGGTTGTCGAGATTATATGGTGATTCAAGTATTAAATAATGATAATTTAAGTTGTAAGGTGAAGGAAAAGTATTATAGGAGCTTGAGGTGTTGCTATATGTAAATCTCCATTGTAGATAGTGTGCAGGTTTTATGCATTCTAGGTGTTTGACAAGTTGTCTAAGTGAAGATTTCAGTTATTAATAATTTGATTTTGATCCAAAGTATTCGTATAATGCAGACTATTGATCGTAGAGTGTTCCAGAGCACGGGAACTATCGTCGTAAAGTATGTAAGGCTAACCTTCCTTTAAAAAGCTTGAATTCTAAAAACATATAGCAATTACCAAACGAATTGTCCAGCAAAGTATTTTCATGACTATATTTCCCTTGTCGGGAGTACTTTCCATTTTGAATTCATATCTTGATTATCCCAGCTTGTTTGTTGTATAGTTAAATTTCATATCCCTTCTCGATGTAGGTATTGAAAGGATTAGTCTACGCGTCAACCAAGTGTCGTCCCAAAGTGAAGGAAAGATTCCTATGAGTTATAGAGGGCGAAAAAATACTACTATTACTATAGTATATTATGCACACCACTGAACTAACATCGGTTGGGTAGTTATATATACATATATATATATGTGCATAAACACCCCAAACTATAACCGAAGGGCAGTAATATTCATACAAACACCCCATGGTATAACCATAGGGTAGATTATATAGTACAATATATGTATAAGAGTCTTATGATAATTTCAGAGTTTCACAGTTCGCCCTTAGTGGTATGCAAGTTATCAGGTCATCAGGTTACTTCTTATATCTTGTCTTACAACATATAATTCATGCTTTACATACCGGTATATTTCATTCATACTAACATCCATTTTGCCGGGGGTGTTGCATTTCATGTTGTAGGTTTAGATAGAGGCCTAGATAGACCTCCATAGTATGAGTTGTTAAGTCTCAGCCATTGATTGGTAAGATTCGACTCTTTCGAAGCTTTTGAGTTAGGTGTTTGAGTTATTTCATATGTATATATTTAGATAATGGGTAGGTCGGGGCCCTATCCCGACCATGTTACAGTTTAGTTACTTGTAAAGGCTCATAGACCTGGTCAGTCTATTTAGTAGTGGTGTATAGCCTTGCCGGCCTAGTTATTATTTTGTTAACTTGTGTTATGGCCTTTCCGGCCTTGTATATATGTATACATGTTTTGGGTTCGTATCTCTCATTCGGTTTTAGATGTTTAGATCTCATTCTTGTTTACAAAGTATAGCTTTGTCGGCCTATCTATTGTACTGATTGTGTTGCTATTCTGACTTTATATTGAAAAGGCCTAGTCATCCTAGAGTCGCATAAATTTAGAGGTCTTATTCCAGAGTGGTATGCTCGGGCCAGTGAGGCACTAGGTGCCAGCCACACCTCCCTAGGTTGGGGTATGACATATGATTCTTTTATTACATCCCGTACTTTTGTACACTAAATTTGTCATAAGTTAGTCGACAATTCAAGAAAGAAATTATCTTTGTGGATATATAGGAAGTAATCAAGTTAAACCTTTAAGAGGTCACAAGAGTTCAAGAGTCGCTAAGCCATGAGCAAACTAATGTAAGCTGGAGGAATTTATGCCACCTATATGAGGTTAAGTAAGGCTTTGGACAAGTGCTAAGTGTATATCATAAAGTGTCAAGGCCAAATGAATCGAAGGAAACAAGTTAGTTGGAAATCGGTTTTGTGGTGCACTTTCACGAACCGTGAAATGGATCACGGCATGTCAAATGGATCATCTTCAACAGTGAATTGGTAGCAGACCTATATGAAGTTTGGTGGATTTCACTGACAAATTTCACAAGTTGTGAATTATTTCACAGTAGTGAAACCTATGGCAAAGGCAGACTTTGATGACTTTATATTATGTTTTGGGCTGGTTCTTGCTCATTTTCGATCAAGACTCCTCCTCACACCTCTATCAAACCCTCCAAACAGTTCACAAAGGTTCAAAGGTGATTCCAAAGTAAATACATCAAATTTCAACATCAAAAGCTAGCTCCCATAAAGAAAAGTGTCCATGTGGTTATGGTGATGTTGAGAGTGATTCAAAGTAAGAGAAAGCTTTGGTTAGAGGTTGGATGTACTGAATAAGGTAAGACTAACACTCCCTTATTTGTGCTTAAGCTTAATTAAGTGTTGGATGGGTTGTTTGAGTGAAAAAACTACAAGCTAGTACTTGGAATGATATTAGATGTTGTTGTTTTGTTTTTGGACTGTACTGAGCCTATATATATGACTTATTATGGCTGTAAATTATGGAGAATAACTTGGTTATGATGTTGTTGTTATTTTGCTTGTTTATGCATTGTTTGTATGGATGAGGTTACAAGCGAAAATGAGAAATGGCCACTTATGCTTGAAAGGTTGTTTGTGAAGTTGTTGAGTTGTGTGGGCTATTATTATGTTGTTCATGATGGATATAAGGCTGGAAACTCTCATAAATATGTTGGTAGTTTTTTAATAAGAAAACATAAGCTAGAAAGAACAAAATATGATATCTTGATGCTAAGATGCCATTGATAAATGACATGGGGTTCTAAGTATATTAAGTATACTATGAAATGTCGTAATGAATCCATTCTTAGTTTATCAATCCAATCTTGATCCGAATCATCTCTATTGTGTAAGTAATCATTAATAAAGCGTATGGGGATTTGTAAGCTAACGTTGGCCAAGAAACAAAGGTATGTAAGTCTTATCCATTCCTTTCTTTGGGCATGATACTTGGGGAAATGACATATAATGAAACATTAGGAGGTGTGAGGTTGTTGAGTTGTGTGGGCTATTATTATGTTGTTCATGATGGATACAAGGCTGGAAACTCTCATAAATATGTTGGTAGTTTTTTAATAAGAAAACGTAGGCTAGAAAGAACAAAATATGATATCTTGATGTTAAGATGCCATTGATAAAGGACATGGGGTTCTAAGTATATTAAGTATTCCATGAAATGTCGTAATGAATCGATTCTTAGTTTATCAATCCAATCTTGATCCGAATCATCTCTATTGTGTAAGTAATCATTTGTAAAGCGTATGGGGATTTGTAAGCTAACGTTGGCCAACAAACAAAGGTATGTAAGTCTTATACATTCCTTTCTTTAGACATGGTACTTGGGGAAATGACATATAATGAAACATTAGGAGGTGTGTGGTTGTTGAGTTGTGTGGGCTATTATTATGTTGTTCATGATGGATACAAGGCTGGAAACTCTCATAAATATGTTGGTAGTTTTTTAATAAGAAAACGTAAGCTAGAAAGAACAAAATATGATATCTTGATGCTAAGATGCCATTGATAAATGACATGGGGTTCTAAGTATATTAAGTATACTATGAAATGTCGTAATGAATCAATGCTTAGTTTATCAATCCAATCTTGATCCGAATCATCTCTATTGTGTAAGTAATCATTAATAAAGCGTATGGGGATTTGTAAGCTAACGTTGGCCAAGAAACAAAGGTATGTAAGTCTTATCCATTCCTTTCTTTGGGCATGATCCTTGGAGAAACGACATATAATGAAACGTTAGGAGGTGTGAGGTTGTTGAGTTGTGTGGGCTATTATTATGTTGTTCATGATGGATACAAGGCTGAAACTCTCATAAATATGTTGGTAGTTTTTTAATAAGAAAAAGTAAGCTAAAAAGAACAAAATATGATATCTTGATGCTAATATGCCATTGATAAATGACATGGGGTTCTAAGTATATTAAGTATTCGATGAAATGTCGTAATGAATCGATTCTTTGTTTATCAATCCAATCTTGATCTGAGTCATCTCTATTGTGTAAGTAATCATTTGTAAAGTGTGTGGGGATTTGTAAGCTAACGTTGGCCAAGAAACAAAGGTATGTAAGTCTTATCCATTCCTTTCTTTGGGCATGATCCTCGGGGAAATGACATATAATGAAACATATAATGATCCCTGTCCCAATATTATAATGCTTATATACTTCTTGTAGGCTTGTAGACATTTGTCATGTATACATAGATGCCATGTATGACCTTGATGGTCTTTCTATTAGCTAGTTGATGTGTATTGTGGCCTTGTCGACCTTCTCCATGTATATTCGCTTGAGCTTTTCTGTTTGTACATGTTATTGTGTCTTGATTATTGTATGAGGGTCATCTTGAGGCCTTGTTGGCCCAAATACATAAATATCTAGGTTACATTCCAGATGTGGTGCGCTCAGGCCATTAGGGCACCGAGTGCCGGACACCCTCCCCCCCCCCCAAGGTTGAGGTGTGAAAAACTTGGTATCATAGCAGTTCTGTCATAGGGATGTCTACAAGACGTGTCTAGTTGAGTCTTGTTTATGGGTGTGTTGGGCGCCACACTTATAAGGAGGAGGCTACGGGGCATTTAGGATAGTTATCTTCTTTTCATGTTCTATATTGTATGATAGAGTTGAGTTGTAGGGAATCGAGTCCAATGTATGCGTTGATATATGTTGTATAGAGATGTCTTCACCCAGAAGAGCTGCAACTAGTCGCGATGTTAAGGAAGGATTAAGAGAGGGTATGAGATGTGTGCCTTCCGTTGAGACTGATCCATCTGAGGCCCTAAGTGAGCCATTCCCTTAGATAGCACCAATTCTACCTGTACTAGAGGAGCTGAGGGAAGCCTCAACATTATTAGCTTTACTAGTCCACCAGCTTCGTCTGTTCGAGATATGAGGAAAGCGGTACATGTACTAATGCAGTTGGTTGCCTCACATGCTTGGTGTCAACTGAGGGCCCCAAATAGCGATAGATCCCTTGAGGGCTCAGGGAGTTAACAACCTAAGAAGTCTAACGAGCGAGAGCTATTTATATTTTTGGAGGATGATTCCGATGAAGTTAAGGGATAGATTAAGAGGGCTAGGATATTTGATAATTTCAGAGGACCGAGTGGTTGTAGGTTACATCAAATTGCGGTAGTATAGCGAGTTGTGCGTGACTAAAGTTCTCAGGTAATACCGAGGCTGGATTTCCAGACATCAGTATGTCAAGATTGTGCTAATGCATGTGGAGTGGAGTTGCCCCGACCATTATGTCATCAGTGCGGTCAGGCGCATGCAATGTCGTGTATATATGGGGGTTTATTTTTGGTGTGGCAGCAATAGCCACAAGATACGGGTGTGTCCGTTACCTGGCCAGAAAGATCAAGATAGGATCAGGGATGGAGCATCGAGCTCCGGTATGACGTGAGCTTTTTTTTTTTAGTACAAGTATATACATTATATTTTTTGCGAGACCCCGCCTTTTATAAGTTGGTGACAAGATATTATATGTTCTATATTACTAATATCCTAATAGTAAAATTTGAATTTCGTCATATTAAGGAGAATTTATGGCACTTTAATGAAAATGAGTTATAAGTATAAGGTAAGGATCGAGGTGGAGCTTTTATATATGAACGATAATCAGGGTCATACATATGTTTCATTAAGATAATGAGATACAAACCCTTAAAAATGTTGCAATGGATATACGGCCCAGTTTCTTCACTATGATGCTTACGTTAGTAAAATGTTAGCCAAAAGTGCGGGGAATATTAAGTGGGCAGTTCCTGATCCTTATGGAGAGGTTGTAATATATGTTAACTTATTGAAGGTAGGTTGTAAGATCAAGATGTATTATTAAGGAATATCTATAACTATGGGGTTAGTAAGTAAGTAACCCAATATTAAGCGGTTAAGGAATAAGGTTAGTTAAAGTAAAGGAGGTTAGAGACAAGAACGTGTTTTGCTGCTATACTCCGAATAAGATATGAAGTAAAGAGGGTTGTGAAAGGTTAACACGAGATTCAGTAAAGCGACAAATTTTGACACCTAATCGTTACCATCCAATAATTTTATTTAATTATTCAAAGTTTCTTAGTCATAGACGGAGTGAAATATACTTTTTACGAGACAAAATTGATTTTACAAAATTATGTCGGAAGTATTTTGTCAAATCTAGTATACTTATTGTATATCATATCTTATTTTTTATCATTAATTACAATTCTTAAAATTAAAGTAAAGATAATTGTGCAATTAATTGCTTAAACTCTCAATTTAAAAATCATCAATATTTTATCTCATAACAATTGGAAAAATTATTTAATTTAATAGGAAATTTAAGTTGCATCTCAATTTCAAATCATTTTATTCTAAATTTAAATAGTTGGCATGCTTTAAAGATTTTAATTTCCAATTAATATCAAATTTGAGTTCAATTTGAATACTATAACATAATTCAGCTATAATTGAAATTATTTTGGTCATTTGTTAATTTACAAAATGGAATGTGGTCATTCGCTGAATTTTATAATTGCCGACTGGGCCTGTCTTTTCTTTCATTTTAGTCGCCGGGTGCGGCCCAATTAGACCGTGGACCGATCCATTTCTTCTTCATTATGTGTAAAACAAAAGATCCTAATCCCATTTCCCTTTTCCCATTTAGCGAAGAACCCTAAATCTCTTTCTTTCTCTTCTCCACAGATGCCAAAGATGACAATATGGTAGTGTACGTTTGCTTTAGCCAGGTCTTGCTCGTACAAAATGGACTAGGGCATTAATTGCCCTTCCCCTTACACCGCAGAAGCACCACCACCCCACCAAGGTGAGGTCGCCCCTACTCTTTTGCGTTTTCGCTGCACTTTTTTAATTGTTCATGTCTCATACGGTTTCAAATACTGCGATGTGATTGGTTGAGAATTTTTAGGAGGGTAGTTCATATATGTACCATACGTCAACAAAAAAATATATACTAATTGAAAGGAGCAAGATGAAGCCCAAATAGACAAATAAAATGATACAACCCACAATCAAATAAATCACAGCTAAGACACAACAACTGGGCTTAGCCCATTGGGGTACTATCGACAGTGCAATATTAAATAAATAAATAAGGCAACTGGGCTTGGCCCAATTAAAGGAATAGATTAGAGAAGGTAAAGGCAACAACATATGAATAGGTCAGGTCCATCAATCATTCACAACATGGTTATTTAAGTGATATACACAAGGATATACTTGCCTTGTATACATGATATACTGGGTATACATGATATATAGGCCATATACACTTGTGTATATTCACTTCACTCCCAACCCACACATAAAAACATAGGAAAGAGACCAAGGATAAACACTAATATGAACATTATTTCTAATTCTTGTACTTCAGAACTATTTCATTCAATACTCGAGAAAAATGACAGATTGCAGCATGCATTCTTAGGATTTCAAATTCTCTCAAGGTACAAATAGAATTTTAAATGCATGAAAAGCAAGACTATGGGATCATCCTCGCCGATTAGTGCAACTATCACCAACAAAGGGAAGGAAAGCTAGGCAGAGTCTATGTAAAAAGGGTCATTCAAAGAGTAACAAAGCTGTTGATAATATAATTATGTTAACAATGTAGGCATCTGAGCATACTAACACATAATGGGACCAAACAACTTTTCTCAGATTCTCAAACCAAATAAACATGAGGATATTAAAATCTATCATCAATCAACCATATTCACTATCATATACTTATCTCATTTAAACCATTCAACCCCGAATTGGACCTAATCTTCTTACTCAAAACAAATAGGAAGTAAACAATTTCTCACACGAGCAACAAATACACTGAGTTGAGATTAAATGGTTCCTATGGACTTAGTGGCATGATAGGCACATATTGAGGTGCAGGACCAAATTGCAGAAGGGGGGTTGAAGCTGGTCCCAAATAATGAATCTAAATACACATTTTAGCCTTAGACTGCTATATCATGCTTCTATGTCAAGTAATCAAAACATCCAGACAAGACCAAAGTTGTTAGGTAGGGTTTATCCTAACAGCAGCTAAGTGTTATCAATTCCACAAGAAAACATGTTTTTAAGAATACATGACAGATTTCAACTCTTTAAACTAAAAAAAACTCTATCATATTAATGAGTCTAGTATATGTTGAGTTAAAATAAGGTTTCGCACATGATATTGGACTGACAGTGTACATAACCTCAAACAGGGGACCATTTAAGTAAGTATCATCAGAGAATGAACTTCATTCAGGTACACAAACTAGACATGTCATATTGGACTGGTCCTCATAAATTCTACTTATATGTCAAAAATAAACTATCTATTTACTTGCCATATTGTACCTTATTTTAAGCATTTAGACTTCCAGCTTTTTTAATTAAGCAACAAGTAATAAACTATAATTTCTATAAGCCTATTTTACTTTTAACCTAACCAATTATGCACATGATACCCACAGATGGACCACAATAGATTCATCATCTTAGATTAAGAAACAAGTAAGCATTTTGAGTTCATCTTTTGTCTAAGTTTACATACCAACATGCATGCTTGGATGTATCAAAATGTTAACAGTAAGCACAAGACATCATATACTCAATTTTAAAGCTAAACATGTCATTGAAAACCATACCTAAGTTACACTACTTCAAATCAGTGAATACAACATGAAAAGGTCTAAGACAGATGCAAATATACCTATCAGCCTCATACTAAGATAAATTCAACTAAGGTAAGCATGTGAAAGGCATAATACAGATTAAACCAATCTTTTCATCCTAGCAGGTAAATCACAAATTATCTTAGCCTCATTTTGATCCTAAATTAAGTCTAAACCAACACTAATCATTTATACAATCAGTTCAAACATGATTATTGCTACTTAAATATTCATGCAGAACTGGTTTCATGATATTTTAGACTTAATTAAGTAACCTATTGATTATAAACAGATATGAACAAACTCATAAGCACATAAATGGACTGAATTTAAGAAAAAAAATAAATGGGGAGGCCATTACCTTTTTGCGAGCAGCCTAGGATCGAGATTGGGGCTTGATTTCTTCACTCCACGCTCGATTGCACTCACACACACAATTTTGAATAAAACGGGACTGTTTTGAAAGAAAAAAAATTCTAGAATGTTGATAAAACTTGGTGAAAAACGTGGATCTCAAAAGATAATTTTGAATAAAGTTGTCAAGCTTTTTTTTATCCCCTTTAAGGACTATTTTGGGCCAAGCCATATTAAAAGGATTTCTTGAAAGGAGAAAATGACTAAAGGACCTAAGATTAAGGTATTGGTTAGATGACCTTCAAATGAAAATAATAAGGGAAAAACTTGCATTTCAATTTTTTAAAACCTTGGCATGTCATTCTAAAGGAATTACACTATTTTCCAAAAGACTTTTCCAAAACATATAAGTAAATTAAACTATCCATCGGACTAATTCTAGTGAGATTCTACTCAATTTAAAATTTGAATATATCTTAGTCCATAAATGGATTGTCTAAAAACCCTTATATGAATCATTCCAAATGGAACTCAACTCTATGATCTTAAAACCTCCTTCTAACTTGGAATGAGAATGAAATGACATGCTATGACTTTTTGCAGAAAATAAACACTTAGTAATTAAACATGCTATAGAATACGAAAGTCAACCTTATTCTACGGTCCTTAATACCGGTATCTAACACCTTCCCTAGGGATCACTAGAACCCTTACCTCGAACTCTGGGCTAAAAATGATTTTTCACAGATTTTCTGAATAAATCCTTTTACTAGGTTTTCCTAATTTCTCTATCAATTAGATGACGACTGTAAAACAATATCTTAAATAGAGTTCCAACAACCTCTTAGTAGTTTTTATGCTTTCGCGTAAAAGTCAACTGTAACAAATGGTGACTCTGCTGGGGATAATCCTAGGTTCTAACCATAAGGGTCTCAATACAACATGTTTCTAATTGCTATAAATTGACTATGTGTTTACTTTGCGCAAATATAAATGTCATTTCATGCATTTCATGATTCCGCCAAATGGCATGTACACACACTCGAATTAGTGATGCAGTTTTGCAACCTTCCTCCATTAAAAAACTAAATTTTTTCTTCGGAACACGTTGAAGACGGAGTTGGTTCGCGGTCGTCCAACAGTTGACAATGGTTCACCTTGAGTTGTCCACTCGAGTTCCCAGTCATTTGAAAAATCACTCTAGTTTGCCTAGGATAGAGAGAAGCCTAATTCCTAGTGACCTAGAGCATGTTTACCTAGACGGGTTCGGATATTTTAGACATATCTGGACACATTAGGCGACTACCTCGTGTCTTGACGGTCTATAACCCAACGACACTAGATCCAAGTACTTGCTATTTGGAAACATGATTATGCCTTATGTGCTAAACCATTGTCCTGGGGGGGGGGGGTTAAGAATTAATCCTGCTCTGTTTTTTAGATTCTTATCAACCTCAAGTTCGACATGGTCTTGGAAGCACCCGAGTTGCTGAGATTTTGGTAGTTGTGGCTAGATGCCCAGCAACAAAGAGAGATTACGAACTGTTACCTACCCTCGTTAATGACCATGAAGGGTAATAGGAAACTGATAGAAGTCCTCATCGGATATTGAGATTCTGATACAATGGTGTTTAGGTTCGGGGATTTAGAGTTGACCCTAATTTTAGAGGAGATCCGAGATTCCATAGATAGCAACGAGACTTGCATGAGAAGGAGGAAATATCCCGACCATAACCTTTTGGTCCCACATAGTCCCACTCCTGACGAGATAATGAAGCTATTATCCCTAGCCAGTGCCAATTGGATCTTAGGTCCAACCGTAGCCTTTAAGGAGCTTTACAACTGCTTTGGGTACAAAATAAGGTATATAGAACACTCGGTCGTGTTTCAGACTTATGTCGATTGGGAGGCCACCGACCCTTAGCCTTTGTCATATGCCTACTAGGACTCATGGTATTTACTACAGACCGACACTTTGACATGGATATCTGTGTCATTTATGTCACCCATGCTATCTTTCATGGCATAACCTGAAATGGAGAAACCAAATACTTTGACCTGGTCCCCATCATCCTAACTGACATGTACCGAGCTTTAGGTCAATGCTGAATATTCATAGGCACTTCTAAGGGTGCAACCTACTATTGCAATGGTGGATTATCAAACACCTAAATAAATCTGAGTGTCCTTTATACCTAGAAAGTGAAAACATAAGGGATAACCTCAAGGTCCACTGTTCAAATTTTGGGAATAAAACCAAAGAGGTGGGCATTCATATTTTTAAGATTGAAAGAAGACAACAAACAATGGATGTTCCCTGACTTCATATTCGACAACATTGTGGTTAGAGGTAGAAAATGCCCTTTCTTTCCACTCATGAGAATCCAAGAAATTAGGCCATACACACCTGTTAGGGTCCTAAGACAGTTCGGTAGAAGACAAATGAGACCCAAAGTAGGAAACGTGGGGGAGTGTGTGGTCCACTACGAAGAAGATAAGATCAAATGGGTTGCGGACATCATCCGAGAGTGTAATGGTCGAGTGAGATGGGGTCCAGAGACTCTATCCGAAGATAGGTTCCATTCGGGATATGACCTGGATACGTCGATTAGTTGAGGGCACATTTGCAAGGCACTCTCACTCCGGTACCCAACCGCTATCAGTGTGTCTAAGATAGGGATTCGAAAGTTGAGATCAAGGAATGCCTAACACAAAGGCAGGTTGATGACTGGGATGCCAAGTATTTAGAAAAGGTAGAGCATGATCAGACTGTCATAGCTAGCTTGACTGAGGAGTTGGAGTTCACCCATGAGTGTTTAGAGGATCTTGATGCTCAGATGAGAAAAGCAGTGGAAGAGACTGTACCAATAAGTTTCACAGAAAAAGGGTTCTGGATTGATTCGCTGCTGATGTCCACTCACCTACGGATTCAGACCACCCTTCAAAGGGCTAAGAGAGCTTGGACAGACAGCTTCATCATCGGCCACTGGAGGCCACTTCTACTGATTTTCACTTTATTGCTTTATAGCTCCTTATCAACTTTATCATATTTTGTAACCCCTTTAGGGAAAACATTATTATTAATGAAATTATGATTATGGGGGCAATATGAACTCAAATATTATAGTTTCTAATTATATGCTTATGTGGTTTCATATTTTATGTTCGAACTCTTGATTGGTTCCACATTCCGGACACCAACCCAAAGAAAATACCAAAACCTAACTAAAATTTGCAAATATTTAAAGGTTGATTTGTTACCAATAAATGTTCAAGATAGTCAAACTGCCACCACACCATTTGTTAACTTGATCAGCGAAGAGGAAATCGTGGACTCACTTAGGGAAGATTCACAAATTAGAGAAGAAAATTGATTTGGTCAAGGCCAAGATGAAGGAAGTCGACCAAATCCTAGATTTGGTAGGAAGCCGACCAAATCCTAGATTTGGTAGGAAGCCGACCAAATCCTGGATTTGGTAGGAAGCCCTCCGTAATGGACTACTAAGCAAGAGCACTATCGTCAAAACCTCTCAAACGAGGTCAAGGGAATGGTGAGGGATTACATACCACTATTCAAGACACCTAAACGGGAGACTGGGGTTCCTGAGGAAGATCCTAAGCCGTATGCCGGGTAATCGAGTGGACCATATGAAAAATCCACTCCCAACACTTCTGACGGTGCTAACTACTACGGGACATCGTAAGGGCCATCTCGATCATCATCCCCTACCTAGTGGACAATTGCTCTCGATGCTAGCACCTCACCCTTCAGAGTTGCACCAAGGCTGGTGCGAAGTATCGAGGTGTTCGAAGGACTGACAGTCGCCGAAGCATCGTGTTTCAACCACGATGTCCTCCCGATATGTGAACCTATCTATGCTCACAAGAAGTGTCCCCCGCTGAGGAGGGATTGGCCCTTAAGAAAATGATCATAAGCTTGATCAATGACAAAAAATCTGCAACCTATATTGACCACATTCCCTGCTGGTTCATGACCCCCACCCACCCGGTGATGGAATCACCATGGATATCTAAGTCTGGCGCTACGACTTCACTGTCTTTGAAGACTCGTATGTGAGCATTTTCTCCATATTGGCTAGTACTGGAAAGATTCATCTAGTCAAAACTACTTGGAAATCCACGCCGGTATCCCGGTAGTTCTACCCCGCCGCTACTAAGTAAAGCCACGGGAGAATGTGTGGCCATAAGGACAATGACCCTCCATGACTTCAGGGAGAAACCATATTTTGGGTAAATTTAGGCATCCCCTTTCTTTTAATCAAATGTTATTCCTTCCTCTTTATTTTGTAAAAGAAACTACGTTCGACCTGATGTCCCAAGGGAAATATGTGGGGAGCCCTTATCGGGATTGGTCTGTGAGTTTATTCGGGTAGAACGAAATTAGGGATAATTTCTATACAAACCAAACTACAGAAGGGCATGCCTTCACGCGGAGGGATACGTAGGCAGTCTACGTAAGACTCGGTCCCTATATTATATTAATTATAATCCCTATTCTATCAAGGATGTTCAAAGAGGTTGGTCTTGGCAACTAATGGTAGAAAATCAACCATAGACTCCCAAACTGAAACCCTCACAACCAAAATGGCCAAAATGACCAAAATACCCCCGGAAATGAAAGATTAATCAAGTGTTCGAATTAAATGCATGAGTCTATGCGCTTTTATGTGCATTTTGTGATATCTTGTATTATTGTTTTGTCACTAACGTTAGTAATGTCACTAACGTTAGTAATGTCACTTTCCTTTTTTTCTTATCTTAAAGAGGGGGTTGATCCGTGTCGTGTCACGCTGGCATACTTCACAAGATCCAAAGCTGTAATAGAATCCCTTCCCGAACAAGACAAAGAAAATATGACTAGTACTTCGGACAATGGATGTAAGAAAGAAGCATAGAGGACCTTGCACCTCTAGATCCCCAAGAAGCATCACACAACGAGGATGTGATCAATTTGCTATTGCGAAGAATCACGGACCTCTAGGAACATGTCACAAGAAATGAGATGGCCAGCACTGCCAGAGAAGCAACCACTGAAGCAAGAAAGCCTCCACCGTCGTTCCATCTATGAGTTACCCATTACCTGACCACTTTCCAGCTTACCCAACTAAAATTATGCCACCCACCTAAGCTTATAACGAAACTACCCATATTGGTACTTCAAACCAAACCCCACCGCGGGCCAATGCCACCTAGATACTCGGGACTTCCCGTTTAGTGCCTTCGTATCAGGAACCACCACCTACTCACACAGACCCGAGCATACATCCAAATTCCACTACTCATCCTACACCTAGACTACCGGCATACCCGAAAATTGCCAAACACACCCCACAATATCATTCCATACCCCTATCACCTCAGTTGACTCCTCACCAGAACTTGACCACTATAAGGAGATGAATAGGGCGTAGAGAGCCGAATAGGATAGGCGAGACAAACATAAAATGGTAAACTTGCTCGAGATGTCTAACATGGTTACTTGAAAGGCAACAAGACTAAGTTATGATGATCTCTGCATGCATCCAGACTTGGACCTACCCGAAGGCTTCAAAGTGCCTAAATTCGAGATGTTCAATGGGACAGGGATCCCAAAGCTCACTTAAGAGCATACTGCGACCAACTGGTCAGAGTAAAAAGGAATCAGGCTCTAATCATGAGGCTATTCAGCCGGAGCCTAACTGTAGAAGCTTTCGAATGGGTCACTGCGCAAGACATATACCGCTGGGCCACCTGGGAAGACATGGCGGAAGCCTTTATGGAAAGATTTTGATTTTTAACGTTGAAATTGTGCCTAACTGATACTACCTAGAGAAGTTCAAAAAAAAGTCCATGGAGAATTATCGTGAATATTCAAGTAGATGGAGGGCCGATGTGCGACTGCATCCTCTTTTAAATAATTCCTTAACTTTTGGCTTCTGATATGTGGCCTCATCTTCAAGATGAATCCCATCCGCGATGTTAAACACTTAGTCTATCACTCTTACTTCATCAAGGGATAATTCCTTCAATCCCAGTGACTCCCAACCTTTGTACACCCTTATAACATCCATCTACATCGTAAAGGACGCTCGGAGAGGACCTCGAACCACCAGCTCATGCCGTCTAACTAGGCTCTTATCAAAGTACCTAACTCTGAGGTATAACATGCTTCCCCCCATAGGAATATTCATCCTCGAATGTTGGGCTTTACATGACTAGCACCTCATACATGTGATTGTTCTCACGCCAAGGTCTCTTACCTATGGTCATCACCCACGTACGACTGTCACTTCTAGCTCAATGCTTAATCCCTTTCTAATTCAAGCCTAGGTAATTTATTCTAATTTCACTTAATACCTAAAAGACGGGCTCTCTCTTGGCCCTCAACTCGAAGTCTCTTACTAAAAGTCATCTTCTACCCATTGCTCTCCTGATCATGTCTTTCGTGTGCCCTTAATACCTGACTTACCGTAATCGGCTCCTCTGGTCATATTCTCGTTTCTTCTAAAATCTACTACTATATGATGGCTCTTCAATAAGTGGATACCTCGTACTCTTATCGCCATACTCCTTTCATCTATTAGAGCTCCTACTTCTGTCTTATGATATTCTCTCAACCTAACATCATCCAAAAGTCTCTACACTAATATGTTGACCGGCTGCTGCGTTGGTTCTCTGGCTAGCAATAATCGTTCGTACTATAAGCATCTCTTCATAATGCTTATCGAATAGGAGTTTGACATTGACTCCTTATGACAGCTCCATATAGCATGATCTGGATAAGAAAGAAGGGTAACCAATCAATGTAATGTAGCCTCATATTTATAAGCATGGTGCACACATCTATAAACAAGACTCTACTAGACATGGCTTTGTAGACTCTCTAGGACTGAACTACTGTAATATCACTTTGTCACACCCCAACATAGGTGGGGCATGGCTGGTACCCGACGTCGTTAATGATCGAGAGAACCACTCTGTAACTCAAGACTATTGGGCATAACTAAGACACACATGGATTGATTTTGTCTTTACTATACGCTATTGTGGGCCATGAAAGCCTCTATAAGTACTAATACTAGAAAAAAACTCAATAAAACATGAAATGAGGCCCAGCAAGGCCACTGATGTACTGTACATACTCAACATGTGTCTACAAAGCCTCTAACGATATATGACATCAAACGTGGTTTGGAAAGGGCCCCGGCATACCCGTAGTCTATACAAAACATCTATTACCTGGCCTCTAGACTCGGCTGCACTCCGGAAGAGATTGAGTCTTATCGCACTGAATCCTAATCTGCTCCACTAGGCGAACTCGATGAACTGATTATCTGCATCTCCAGGAATGAAATGCAGTGCCCCAGTAATGGGACATCAGTACGAAAAATGTACCAAGTATGTAAGGCAGAAATAATTTGAATATATATCTACTCTGAAGTTGAAGAACATGAGTAAATATGTTGGAGGTCTCTATTAAAAAGAAGGTACAGGAGTGGACTGACCACAACCTCTCGATCAACTCACCTGGTTGTTGTCGCTTGGCCCTCTTGGCCCCTCTGTTTATCTATACAATCTATTCTGTCTCGATTCTATGTACTACCTCTAATTTTTTTTATTTTTTATCTTTATTACGTTACTATCTATCATACAATCTAACACAATATATTGGCCTTACAAGGGATTCGGGTGTAAGTGCATAGCCCTAACAACAAGTTTATTTGAATAGTCCCGAAGGCAATCTATATATGTATAGCCTCGAAGGCAATCTGTATCGGTTTAGCCCTGAAGGAAATGCCCAAATCTATATTGTATCCTCGAAGGTAATCTATATCATAGGCCGGAAGGCAGTGTTATTAGCCACAAAGGCAACATCATATCCCCGAAGGCAAGTGAATCTATACACAAGCAATCATCTATAAACTAAGTACATGCGTACAGAACTCATAGCTCATCTAGAATATTTTGTAATTTACAGTCCATACTAGCTATCTCGTGAGCTACTCTGTTAGCTTTAGGGAGTCTTGTACTCTCGTAGCTCTCGTCCGACTATCTCGTTACACTACTCAATTCTTTTCTTTTATAACCGCATATCTCTACCTTTCTTAAGTTTGAGAGGTACCTTATATACTCTTGTTCTATATCGTTTTAAGTGACTCATTCTGTCGTACCTCGTACCCTATTTCTCTTGGCCTTATGAAGTCTCTTACTCTTCCTCGAATATACAAATAGTCTCATCTTGCTAGGATGTTACGATCTCATCTTCTAGCTAGTATAACCTCATCCTCTTTTTACTTATGTTCTACTACAAACTCCTTAGCTCGTTTCTTCGGCTCTCTCTCAATTCGGAACTCTTAGCTTTCATGTAGATAGCTTACGAATATCTTGGCGGCACTACTAACTTTGCTTCTTGGTACTTACACGGGAACTCTACGCAAGTCAATTCCTTAACTCTTAGACGATCTCAATCCATCACTAAGAAACATTGGGGCGAACTAGCCCCCTTCGGCTTATAGTAAAAAGGATATATCTGTGGATTCATGTTGGAAAGAAAGAATGAAGTACAACCCTTATATATCTTGAAAAAGAGATTTTGACGACGACGCTGCAATCCACCTCCTCATGATCCATCCACAACAACAAATAACACTCATGTCAATAAGGAGGGATGTACCACTAGCTATCGAGCGACAAACTCGCTTTATAGAAAATCGGACATCATCTTCCTCATACTCTTACTGATGAAAGAAAGGATCCAAACTTAGTTTCTAAATTTGACAAATGTATCAAAGGATCAAGGGATTTGAACGATGGACATCAACCCATGAAGAAAGGCCCAAAATTGCATGGAATATAGGGAGGGATGGGAACCATAACTTGATAGCCTCTTATGAACAGGTTTATCCGGCTTTATATGTTGGTTCTAGCCGAGACCTTGCTTTATATTTTATGTCTTCAAGGTCTAGTCTAGCTAGTAGTTTTATCACTAAGTTCATGTAATATCCCTCGGAGTATCTTAGGACACAATCATTGTTGGTTGTAAAGATGTAGAAGTCGAGAAAAGGGCAAGGCCTATGTGGCACGGACAACACACCATGGCAAGGACAAAAATGACATGGACGACAAGTTGGCATGGAAAAGAAGCTTCCAAAGGCGAGTCAAGTCAGAAGAGGAACGTTGAAGGTCGGCCGAAGATCAAGATGTTGGTATAAGGAAATGAAACATTTCCAAAAGAATGGAGTCTTGAAAATGCAAGCACATCTCGACTTCCACAAGGAAGGTGTGAAAAGGTTTTGGCCTACTCAAGTCTCAACACAAAACCAAAACCATTTCACATGCAACTCGCCGTAGCCAAGGACCAACTTGGTCTCCAAGACGACCAAACCCCTTGTTCCCATTCGCCCGAATGGCCTTGTAATTGTCCCTTGGTCTCCCTTCTAGAATAGTCTTTAGGATACTATAAATAGGGCATTAGGACTTTGTATTTGGATATGTTTGTTTTGAGTTAAATATAAAGTTAAGTTTTCAACTTGTGTGTTAAAGCTTGCCGATCCTTGTGTGGATCAAATCTCTTTCGGTGCAAGTATAGATTAGGACTTGTGTGACCTAGTCTCTACCCAATCTTGAAGAACACCATTGGTGGTAAACGACAGTCGGTACTTGTGTGAACTAACCTAGTCTAATCCTTGGGAGCAACAAGGGCATAGATCACCCTCAGTTAGCTTGTTCACGGGCATTGCAAATAGCAAACCTCGGTCTCGACCTTGGGGTATTGATTACCAACCCCTTGGTGTCGGTTCAGGTAATTAACTACCCGTTCCTACCCTTCGACATATCCTTCATACCTCACAAAATAACCGCCACTACTAAACATCCAACCCGAAGTCACTAAAGCCAACACTTATACAAAAATCCCTCATCTCTTCTCTCAAGTTGTATTCTACAATTCGGTTTCCATTCTCACTAAATATACCAAACACTGGTCACGCTTATCTCCCTTAATATATCATAAACCTCTCCACTAAAGGCCAACTCCCGAAACAGTCCACAAATACCCTCACTTGGCTTGTTCACGGGCATTGCAAATAGCAAACTCCGGTCTCGACCTTGTGGTATTGATCACCAACTCCTTGGTGTCGGTTCAGGTAATTAACTACCCGTTCCTCTATCCTTGGGCATATCCTTCATACTTCACAAAATAACCGCCACTACTAAACATCCAACCTGAAGTCACTAAAGCCATCACTTATACAAAAATCCCTCATCTCTTCTCTCGAGTTGTATTCTACAATTTGGATTCCATCCTCACTAAATATACCAAAACACCGGTCACCCTTATCTCCCTTAATATATCATAAACCTCTCCACTAAAGGCCAACTCCCGAAACAGTCCATAAATACCTGCTCAATCCAAACACCACCACATAGAACGCATTTCACAAACTTTCGAGTACCTCACTGTCTCGGTACTGTTCCATCAACCCACCATCATCCAACCACCAAAGTCTGATCATTACAACCTCCCGTAACACCCCCGGAACAACCTCCCAAAATGTCTCAACCCGCCTCCTTATAGATTCTCCCGAAAATACCTTTAAACACCACACTGTCCCATTTACCCGAGAAGCCGATATTGCTTTATATTTTCAGGTCAACCCGAATATCATCCATACCCGACCCACTTACCAAACATCACCCCTCCTTATATCCATCACTTACCTTCTCCATATCAAGAACAACCTCCACAATAACAACAGCAAATACCACTTATGATCAGAGAAGACTGTAATCATGACTATTGGAAAGAAAGATTCATAAGTGGATTGCCTCACCTATTCGCGGAAAAGGTAAGGACAAACATTAAAAACAAAATTGATGGATAAATTCCTTATAATCATCTACGTTATGCTCGGACATTAGTTAGCCAAGTAATCATAAATAAAATACTAGTTTTATATGGTAAATTGTTAAATACTAGTTATGAACTATATACTAGGCTGTTTAAATAGATAACGCATAATTTATAATAAGTATATCTACAACGCAACTTTAAATGAATAGAGCAGAAAAACAAAGTGTTTTAAACAGTGAAAATTTGTCTACCTCAAAAATAGCAAAGGTAGAACAAGATTTACAGAATTGAAATATTCCAAAAGAACCTTTCAAATCAGTTTATGAAATCGGATAGTTTGACTTTATTAAAAGTTACAATATCAAAACTTGTGAGTCTACAATAGCTATAAATAATTCAAAAAAAATTATTAAGGTATTAGCAGTTTAAGATATAAAAAGGAATTCAATTTCCTGCACATATGACTTGTCCAAGTTGCGGTCAAACCTTTGTATCGCTTAGGTTTAGACACGCCCATATGCCTCTAATTAAGAGATGTCAAGCTATTAAACTTTGACGACTCCTTACTATGGGTCTTACAAAGTAATTTAGCACGTGGCCCAGCATACTTCAATTGTTATCCAAATTACTCGGTCGACATAAATGACCAGAATATTATGGATACATTAACTTTAACTATAAAACTATAATATACAGAGTATATTATAGACTAATGAAAACAACACTAGCCCCAAAGGCGAAATTAATGAGTAAAAAATGAGCTACTATGCTTATGGAAGCAAACCAAGAGCATAGCAATATCTTTGTCCCTCGAATGCTTAAGTGTGATGAAATCTTATCTAAAGATGAATGACACTTTGAAGCCATTACGCAACCAAAACTAGAGCCAGAATGGCACTTATCTAAAAATGAATTACTTGTTCAATTTTTGAGCTTTCTGGCCCTAGTTTTGGTTGCATAATGGATTCAAAGTGCCATTCATCTTTAGAGAAGATTTCATCTCACTTAAGCATTCGAGGGACAAAGATATTGCTATGCTCTTGGTTTGCTTCCATAAGCATAGTAGCTCCTTTGTTACTCATTAATTTAACCTTTGGGGCTAGTGTTGTTTTCATTAGTCTATAATATACTCTGTATATTATAGCTATTTCTTTAGTGTTAACCTTACTATTCATATTCTTTGTTTTTATATTTAAGGTTAATGTATCCCTTATATTCTAGTCATTTATGTCGACTGAGTAATTTGGATAACAATTGAAGTATACTGGGCCACGTGCTAAATTACTTTGTAAGACCCCTAGTAAGAAGTCGTCAAAGTTTAATAGCCTGGCATCTCTAAATAAGAGTCATTTAGGCGTGTCTAAACCTAAGTGATACAAAGGTTTGACAAGTCATATGTGCAGGAAATTGAATTCCTTTTTATATCTTGAGCTTTTAATAATTTATTTTGAATTATTTAATGGAGAGGGAATGGTTCCTTTGGGTAAAAGGGGAAATTTAGCCAAGACCGAATATTTATTTAGGAGTTCGGGTTTGGGAACTGATTTATTTGGTCCATTGGAGCTTTGGAAAGGATTTTTCCTCTGGTTTAAGTTGGAAAGGGGGCTTGTTAGGCCGAGTTCCTGGGAAGCTCGGTCTCCTTTTTTTCCCTGCAAAAATTCTCTTGTTAAAAAATCTGGCAAAGAGTTTTCTTCACCTTTTATAAAATTGATTTGAAAATCGAAACTTAATAATAATGCTTGTCATCTGGCAAAAATCTGTTTTGAAATAAGGTTTCTAACATCCTTTTGTATAACGTCTTTGGCTGCTTTACAGTCAACCTTTAATAAAAATTCTTTGTTGATCAGGTCATCCTGAAACTTGGTGAAACATAGCACTATAGATAAAATCTCATTCTTAATAGTACTATAGTTCTTTTGAGTTGTGTTCCAGACACCGGATGTGAATCTTACTAATTGTTTAGCAGACTCGGGGGATATTTTTTGTTTAAGGATGCCACTGTATCCGATGTCGGAGGCGTCTGTTTCAACAATCATGGATGCTTTAGGGTTTGGGATTCCTAAGCAAGGAAGTTTCTGGACTATTTCTTTGACTTGGTTTGCTCTATTGACCAAGGGACTGGATTTTTCTTGAGTCTTTTGTGAAGGGGTTCACAGACCTGTCTGATATTTGGGATAAAATCTGCTACATAATTTAGGCTACCTAAAAACTTTTGCAGCTGGGTTTTATCAGTTATTTCATCAGGAAATTTGGTTGAGAATTATACGGCTCTACAGATTGGTTTGTAGGTACCTTGGTAAAGATCGTGTCCTAAAAACCTGATTGATGTCTGAAATATCTTTATCTTACTGCTAAGTCATTTGTTTTGACAACCTTTAGAAAGGTATGAAGGTGTTTAAAATGCTGATCTATACTTTCTGAAAAAATAAGAACACCATCTATATAAACAATAGAGAATAGACTATATGTGTTGAATATGTTATTCATTATATTTTGAAATTCTGACGGGGCGTTCTTGAGCCCAAATGTCATAACATTCCATTCGTATTGTCCAAAAGGAACGTTAAAAGTTGTTTTATATTTGTCTTTCTCACTTAGATTTGCCAAAATCTTGATTTCATGTCAAACTTACTATAAACTTAGCTTTGTAAGTTCTTTTTAATAGTTCTCTTTTATTAGGTATCGGGTACCTGATTAAGGGGCTTATAAATGATTACAAGCCTAGGTGCTCCTCTTTCTCTTTCGGCACTATTGTTAACATAAAAGGCCGAACAACTCCATGGAGACTTGGAGGGTCTAATTATCTTCTTTTGGAGTAGATAATTTATTTCCTTTTTACAATGTTCCATGAGTTCATGGTTCATTTGGATAGGTCTAGCCTTTGTATGGATTTCTTCTTCGTTGAAGCTTTCTACATAAGGTAGTTCTACTATGTGCTTTTTCCTTTCCCAGAAGGCATTGGGTAAATCTGAACAGACTTCCCTTTCTATAAGGGTCTGAAAGTTTTTAACCCTTTCGTCTACCTCCGGAGTTTTTTAAGTGGATTTTATCCTTTTAATTTGTATATCTTCTTTGAGATAATTAATTTGTTTCGATAATAGATTAATACAGAAAATAGTATTTTTCTTAACAAAATTACTTTCATTTTCTGAAAGAGGTCGTAAATATGGAAAGATTATTTCTTTTCCTAAGGTGATGCAATAGATATCGTCTATTCTTGCCGTGTATGGTTTAATCTGGGTCGCAAACGGAGTACCCAAAATTACTTCTTCGTTAATGTCTCTTGTGATGACAAAGTCATTAACAAACAGACTCCGTTATTACAAACATGATCCTTTGAAAGTTTATAATTTATTTTTAACTTTTCACCGTTGGCGGTGTATAATTTGGTAGTACTCTTTTCTAAGTACTTTGTTGGGATTAATCCTTCGAAAATACAGTTTTCATTTGCACTTGTGTCGAACAATGCTATGTTGTTTAGTACAAAATTCTTATTTATCACTAGTTTTACCGGGATATGATAACTTTGGGCTTTAACTATTGAAATTGTTTTTATTCCTGGTTGTTCAGGAGCTGAAGGTTCTTCTTCTTCAGAACTGATTTCTATTCCTTCTAAATTTTTTGAGTTCGATACTCCTGCTTCTGAGTGGACGTTGCCCAAAGGGTTTAAGTCCTTAATAAGCTTATTTGCAAATGATTCAAGCTCTATAGAGCTAAGCCTTTCTTTAACATCTTTTATCTCTTGTTTAAGTTGTGCCAACTCTGTCTGCAGACCTTGCAAAGTAGAGTCTTGCTTTTGGTTTTTAAATTTGTTGAAGACTCCTTTCATATTGAAAGGGACGATTTCTTTCTTTTTATCCTTATGATTGAGGACAAGGTGTTTTAATTCTATTAAATATTTTCTTTTGACATCTTCGTCTTCGATGTGATCTATCATATCAAAGAAAATTCTTTTGTATTGTTTGAAATGACATTTACCGACCTACTGTCACAGGTGCAGAAGGTTCTTGTACAGTTACAGGGATTACTGGAGTTACTACTGTCTAACCTGTAGTCGACATCTAGCAACTCTTCGTCGTTATATTCATCAGTATCAGAGGAATCGCTATAGCGTTCTTCTAGAATTGTATAAATTTTTTCTTTTACCTCGAAATTTAATTCCAAGGGAATTATTTTATCCTTCTTGTTAGGTTTTTTACAATCATTGGCTCGGTGGTCGATCTTGCCGCAATTCCAACATTTGCTTTTCTTAGCAGAATAAGCTGCATCTTTGGAAGATCTTTTGGGTTTCGATTTTCTCTTGTATGGTTTATACCTTTTCTTATAAGAAGAGCTTGGCTTATTGTGCTTTTTATGCCTTTTCGTCATTTCTGTCGAAGGTGCAGTTACTTTAGTATAACCGAAGCCTTGACAAAAGTTTCCTAGTTCTCCTTTGGAGAGTTTTCCCTCTCGTTTCAGCTGACTCTTCAATTTTAGATCATTGCATAGTTCAAACTCTATAAGGTTTATTACATTAACAATGTCTCCGTAAGTTAGATGATTATAAGGAATTTGTCCATTAAATTTGTTCTTAATGTTTGTCCTTACCTTTTATGCGAATAGGTGAGGCAAACCACTTATAAATCTTTCTTTCAATCGTCATGATTACAATCTTCTCTGATCATCACTTTGTTGAAGAAGACATCTTTATACTATCTAAAGTCATGCAGTTTTGGGCATGTCAGATTGTTTAGGATTTCTAAACTCTTATCTTGAAAGATTTTAGGTTCTCCTATGAAGTGTTTAACGATACAATACAATAGGGTGGCAATTGCATCTTCTCGATTTTCCTGCCCTATCATTGCATCATCCTTAACAATTTGTATAACTGCGATTGCATTTATTATATTTTGTCTATCTTCCTCGGTAAGATAATTATCCCACCAATTTCTTAACATTCCGGTAAATCCAGAAACTAGGACTGTCGCACACTGTTTATCAGTATTTCCATTTATTTTATGAGCAGTTATAACTATGCCAATTTCATGTAATTTACTGTAAATCTGACCTTCTGCGAGGCCGTTTATATTCCACTCGGCTATCTCTTTCCCGAATGAGAGGTATGCGATAAAAATTTATTTTCCTCATATTGCATATCAGGGAATGAGGGTCTATGGTAGTAGTTCTTTTTAGTACTAGTGTGACGTGATAATTTATTAATTTCCATGTCGCTGCTGGAAAGCGTTTTAATACTATCTTTATCCTTAAGAGTGAGGCTTCGACTTAATCTTTGATTTATTTCTTCCATTATTTTATCAGTGATTTTGCCTTTATCTTTAAAATCGGGGTATTTACTAGCCGTAAACTTCGGTATTCTAAATATCGGGTTGGTTTCATTCCTCTTCTGAGTCCTTGAGGGCTCTGGCTTTTCCTTAAGCGTCGACTTCCTACCAGCTTCACTAAGCTGATTTGAGACTACATGTAATAATTAGTTCGTGTAGTTGTTTTGTTGTATTAACTTATTAATGTCCTTATTTTTTGGATCTCCAGCGGAATCCTTTATATCTCTTTTAAATGGAGCAGTCGTGATCACTTCTCCTTCTATTGGGATACTTATCTTTTCTAAGGGGAGTATCTCAGATTCTATTACCCTTTTATTGGTATACCATTTATTAACAAGAGTATTAAGTGACTCTTGCTGGTTATCTAATTTACCAGTGATTTGAAACCACCTAAAGAATTCTATGTTACATTTTAGTCTACTCATATCCTTGATCCATTGATCTCTAAAAGATGATCTTTGGTCTAAGGTATAATTGGCAACGTACCATTTTCTTTTAATAGCATGCTCTGGGCTTTTCCAGAGTTTTCCTATTACCTCAAAGTCTATGTCGAATTTTTCTTTCGACCTGACCATTCCAAGGGATCCCTTTTCTTCTGTTACTATAGGACCCTGCATTTTACTATCTGTGGGGCTGCTAGGCCTGTTAATAACCCTGGGTTGATATTGGACCTTGGGTATTGTTTTTGTAAAATCAACACCTTTTAGTTTTTGTTATATTTCTCCAATAGATTCTTCGGAGTTTTGGTCGTATAGATCGTCCTCCTCCCGGGGTTTGGAAGTGGATGATCTTGCAAATGAGTATCTTCTCGAGGAAGATTCGGATCTAGATTTGGATCTTAAGAATTTTAAATCAATAGATCCATCTGGGTATTGAATTACTTGTTCAATTTTTGAGCTTTCTGGCTCTAGTTTTGGTTGTGTAATGGCTTCAAAGTGTCATTCATCTTTAGATAAGATTTCATCCCACTTAAGCAGTCGAGGGACAAAGATATTGCTATGCTCTTGGTTTGCTTCCATAAGCATAGTATATTATAGTTATTTCTTTAGTGTTAACATTACTATTCATACTCTTTGTTTTTATATTTAAGGTTAATGTATCCCTAATATTCTAGTCATTTATGTCGACCGAGTAATTTGGATAACAATTGAAGTATACTGGGCCACGTGCTAAATTACTTTGTAAGACCCCTAGTAAGGAGTCGTCAAAGTTTAATAGCCTGGCATCTCTAAATAAGAGGCATTTAGGCGTGTCTAAACCTAAGCGATACAAAGGTTTGACCGCAACTTAGACAAGTCCTATGTGCAGGAAATTGAATTCCTTTTTATATCTGTTTATATCTTGAGCTGCTAATAGCTTAATAATTTTTTTTGAATTATTTATAGCTTTTGTAGACTCACAAGTGTTGATATTGTAACTTTTAATAAAGTCAAACTTTCCGGTTTCATAAACCGATTTGAAATATTCTTTTGGAATATTCCAATTCTGTAAATCTTGTTCTACCTTTCACTGTTTAAAACACTTTGTTTTTCTGCTTTATTCATATAAAGTTGCGTTGTAGATATACTTATTATAAATTCTGCGTTATCTATTTGAAACTGCCTAGTAGATAGTTCATAGCTAGTATTTAACAGTTTGTCGTATAAAACTAGTATTTTATTTATGATTACTTGGCTAACTAATGTCCGAGCGTAAGGGTCTAGTGCCTCGGAAGACTCTAGAGATTTGTAATAGTTTAGTTCTTTTAAGATCTCGACTCTCTTTTTCTTGAGCTTAGATCTTTCTATTAGGTTTTGCCGCCTAATGAAGTTTGCATCTCTAATTGTTTCGAAAGAAGAATGGGTTCGCATAAGATAATATAACAAGAGGGGTTGTCTACTAGTGGGTAGGCTACCGTCCTTGGAGCTATTGTTCTATCAATTATGAACTGTTGATTCTTTATATTGTTCGACACCCTATTCTGACCTTAGCGGGTATCCTGGGCTTAGGTTATGACTATTCTTAGCGGTAAGTAAATGGTTGATAATTTCTTTCCTAAGATTTCTTGGCGAAGGAATACTCCGGGTCCGCTCTCGTAGCTACCTCACGGTTACTACGTCTTCGACCACACTCGAATGGATTGAAACTATCAACCTATTACTGTAGACTAACATTACAGATTTAAGTTGAGGATAACAACTAGGTAAAAATGGGGGTGAACAGTAATGGAGTATCAAAAGGTCATAACTTCTAGACAATACTGCTTTAGGATAGTAGAGGGATTTAGTTGTTCATGCTTAACAACTTGTGTGTTGAAGCTTGCCGATCCTTGTGTGGATCAAATCTCCTTCGGTACAAGTATAGATTAGGACTTGTGTGACCTAGTCTCTACCCAAGCTTGAAGAACACCCTTGGTGGTGAACGACAGTTGGTACTTATGTGAACCAACCTAGTCTAACCCTTGGGAGCAACAAGGGCATAGATCACCCTCATTTGGCTTGTTCACGGGCATTGCAAATAGCAAACCCCGATCTCGACCTTGTGGTATTCATCACCAATTCCTTGGTGTCGGTTCGGGTAATTAACTACCCGTTCCTCTATCCTTGGGTATATCCTTCATACCTCACAAATAACCGCCACTACTAAACATCCAACCCGAAGTCATTAAAGGCATCACTTATACAAAAATCCCTCATCTCTTCTCTCGAGTTGTATTCTACAATTTGGATTCCATCCTCACAATATACCAAAACACCGGTCACCCTGATCTCCCTTAATATATCATAAACCTCTCCACTAAAGGCCAACTCCTGAAACAGTCCACAAATACCCGCTCAATCCAAACACCACCACATAGTCCGCATATCACAAACTTCTGAGTACCTCACTGTCTCGGTACTGTTCCATCAACCCACCATCATCCAAACACCAAAGTTTGATCATTACAACCTCCCGTACCACCCTCGGAACAACCTCCCAAAACGCCTCAACCCGCCTTCTTATAGATTCTCCTGAAATCACATATAAACACCACACTGTCCCATTTACCCGAGAAGCCGAGAACCCGATATTGCTTTCCATTTTCCGTCTACCCGAATATCTTCCATACCCGACCCACTTACCAAACATCACCCCTCCTTATATCCATCAGATTGGTATCAGAGCAAGGACATCCCGTCCCACGCTTAGACGTCATGGCTCAAATGAGTGAAGAACTAAAGCGAAACTTGCTAGAAATGGTTGCGGAACAAGTGAGAAAAGAGTTTCCCAATCGTGCTCTAAACAATAGCCGGAAGGTAAATTTAATCTATAAGTCTCTACGCGCTCAGCATCCACTCGTGCTTCATTTCCAACGCGTAGGTCTACCTCTCTCGGTCCAACCTTCCTGTTATCAGTTAGCCCCTGCACATTTGTACAAATGTGTGAGCCACAAGCGGTATCCAATACCCAGGAATGAGAGTTGTGTATAGACATATTTATTTCAATGATGTACATACCTTGTCCACTAAAGGCAGGAGCACCTGGTGCTTTTCCTTCTCCTGGTGCCGTGCAGTCCTTTTTCCAATGCCCCTTCCTGTGGCAGTTGAGGTATTCATTCTTAGCCGCGTTCATCTTCTTCTTCACACCTCCCCTGGGCTTCATAGTTGCAGGCACAGCGATTGCCTTGCCCTTCTTCTTCTGTCAATCCTTGCCTTTCGGTTTGGGTCGGCTAGAAGAGTTCACCATGAGCACAACTTTGCCTTTGGAAGTGGACTCAAAGGTCTTAGAGCATGTTGTGCAGCTCCGACAAAGTCGCCTTCGTTCCATTCATGTTGAAGTTCTCAAAGGAATGAGGGAGAGAGTTTAGGATGAGAGTGGTAGCGACATTCTTTTCAAGCTTCGTTCCAATAGAAGCAAGCCTCTTTATCAGCCCTATCATCTTTAGCACATGCTGCGACACCGGGCCCCCTTCATTGAGCTTACACTTGAAGAGTTCTATTAGCAACTCATATTCCATTGTCTGGGATTTTTAGAGTCATAGAGGCTCTTTAGGTGTTCGAGAATCTCATTGGGCCCCGTGTTCTCATGCCGTCTCTGAAGTTCCACAGACATGGAAGACAACATTACGCATTGTGTCGAAGTGGCATAATCTAGATGTTTCTGGTAAGCATCTTTGTCAAATGAGGCATATTCTTTAGAATCTGTCGCAGGGATTGTTGGGAACACTGTGTCCAACACGTATTCAATTCTCTCCTGTCTCAATACTATTCGCAAATTCCTTAACCAGTCAAGGTAGTTCGGTCCAGTAAGTTTATTCATCTCGGTCAACATTTTCAACGACAAGCTCGACATCTTTTATAATCTGAAGAATTAGATAGACCGGAAATCAAATTCAAAATCTATTTCCTATTATACACATTCATTTAGGCTAATCAACAAGGCCTTTTGTTTAATTAGCTCCCATTATTTTAACATACTTCTACGACCCCATGGTAGAATACTAACCTATATTAATTGAGGTCATAATGGGCCAAGATCCAAGCCTATGCTATCTCCGCGTTTGTTTTGGCTGATAACTTCAATAACATTATCTTGGTAGGTTCTAAACTAATTGCAAAACTTATTCGCAACTTTTGGTTGATCAAATTATTACATTTAATCTTGCATCCTTAGATTAATCCGACACTTTGGCGCCAAGATTTGTCTAAGCAAGTCAACCCCGTTACACGACTGCGTTTATGTATCTAAGCAAACTTGGCCTTTGTGATCAAACACTTTGGTGTAAATACCCACAAAAGTTTATCATTTGCTTTTACGTTAAAACACATCTATGAAAGAGTCTGGGTCCTCGTAGACTTAGAGCAAATGCTTTGGCATAAATACTCGTATCGCCGAAGAGGATTTTGCACTAACAATTATAATGGACGACGTGTTTAATTTAGACTTGTATTTAAAGTTTTGGGGAACATTTTAATTCAGGTTCTAACCAAGATCAACACTTTAATGCCACATCCAATATGACATCTTAACATCATGCAAAACTAATAACACATAGTTTGGGAACCGTAAACCCAATATGCATGATAGAGGAAGGTTTAATCAAACACTGGGCGTCGCCTGCCTAGACAGTTATAGCGGACACTAATCTAGAAATGTAAATGACAATATTTTGACATTTAGCACATAAACAGTATACTTATCAAATAATATACTGTATAATAATAATCTTGGGTTAAACATTCTGAACTCTAAATTTTTTTTTGTTTCTGGACAGGTGGGGCCGCAACGCTATTGATCAGCGTCGCGTTGCCACTGAGGCAGTAGCCTTTCGGCTTATGGAAATTTTGCATTAGCGTCGCGACGCTTCACCATGGAGCCGCGGCTTCTATTGTCCAGTGAGTTCATAATTTCAAAACGTCGTATCAGCGCCGCGCTGCCGCCTTGAAACCCTACCCAGCCCTGCGCCGCCCTATCATAGGGTCGCGGCGCCGACGTCCTGACAAACATTTCTGTGTTGATTTTCAAAAATCATTCAATCCCTAAATCCAATTTAGGGATCAATTCACAGGTCTTTAATCATCACCCACCATTATCAATAACGCCCATTCGACCATCATCTGTTCTTACTCGTTCTTAGTCGTGCACCGTGCAATGAGCCGGACAACGCACTTTGGCTTAGTTCGAGTTAGATTGTAATGACTTCCTCAAGTTAGCGTAGGAGATAACTTAGGGTAATATCAAAAGGTCAACATTTGTTCAAGATACGTAGGATTTCAAAAAACCTCGTTTTAATCCAATTTTATGTTCAACCCATATTATTATTTTATTCAATTGTTATATAACCATTAAACCAGCCTGAGCTATGATACCACTGTAAGATTTTGTTGGGTACAAAGCATATAATGCACCACGGAAGTTTAATTTTTTTTATTCTTACTTACCCCATATATAATTCTGGTATGGTTATACAACAATGAAACTTGTAATATAAAACATATACTTACAAGTTGAAAAATCTGGAGTCTTTTTCTCCTGTTAGGTGCACACGCGATTGCCCTTCCAATTTGCAAGCTCCAAGCTTCAATGTACTACTCCTTCGGAAAGCTAGGAAATCCGGCAGAGGTTCGAGAGAGTATTTTATTCTAAGTCTCTAAGGCTTATAATGTTATTCTGAAAATTGGTGTAGAATAATGAAAGTGAATGCCTCTATTTATAGTTGAAAATTAGGTCAAAAACCGGATTAGGATTTGACCTTGGGCCTGACCCAAAATCGACGCAGAGGCGTCGCGACCCTAGGGTATGGGCGCCACGGCGCTTAATGAATTTCTGCACTGCACTGCGGCGCTCGACGTGCACTTGCACTATCTCATATTTACACTCAATCCAACTTCAATCTCCCTACTAATCATAATCTTTCCTGAAGAAGGTATTGCTGTAATCGTAAATACGATAAGGTCTACAGAGAAAATCCTTACAATCTTCTGTGTTCTGATGCTTAGTACTTCCTTTACCTTACTAAACATTTTGCTTTTCAGGCTTGCATTATCTCTTCCATCTTGCGTATGTGAGTGAGACAACTTCTCAAAATCTCGAATTTTAACAATAATACGGCCCCTTCTGGCGTATCAATCGTCTTGGTAGAAATCGCTCGTTCACTGGCTACGAGTATAAACTAACCGAAGTCTTGTTGATAACTGGCATTACTGAAACCGTAACAGACACAAGTTAAATTCGAATTCTTAAAACTCAGCTCTACTGCACAATTTATGAAATAAAAGAATGGAAACAATTTATCAAGCAGCCTCCTGCTTATAAGTATGGTGCACAACATTCCCATAAACAAGAATCTACTAGACACGGCTTGTAGACTCCCTAGGACAGACATGCTCTGATACCAAGTTTGTCACGACCCAAACCATAGGGTCGCGACGGGCACCCGAACCCCAACCGCCGGGTACCGCTAAGCTTACCATCAACATACAATCATAAGTAATTATGGACTACGCCAAAAAAGGACTACATAAAATCAGATAACCAACTTACATATATGCATGCCCATACCAAGGCCGATAACGCCGTACAAGTCTACTACACACAGGGCACTTGTCTACAAGCTTCTAAAGAATACATGACATCACAAGGATGGGACAGGACCCCGCCATACCCATATGCGTATGTAAATATATTGTACCACGACCAGACTGTAACTCTGAAACAAATAGAGTGCTCAAACATCAGCTGAACCAGCAACCTACTAGAATAAACCGTCACCCTCTTTAACTGAACCTGCGGGCATGAAACGCGGTGTCCCCCGACAAAAGGGACGTCAGTACGACTGATGTACTGAGTATTTCAGGAATGAATAATAACATAACAGGGATATACCAATAACTGAAACAGAAACATCCGACCAGCAGTAAGTGCCTCTGAGGGCCTTAATACATATGCCTAAATGTTATGCACAAATGCAAATGCGGTATACATATAACTATTGGCCTCAATGGGCATCTTCCTTGCCATAATATATATATATATATATATTGGCCCTTCATCAGGCATCTTTCTTTTCATAACAGCCTCTGTAAGCATCATATCATTTTGGCCTCTGCGGGCGTAATCATTACCATATCCCATCTGATTAGGTGGTCTGCGTATCCCGTTTCTCCATCCCCAATATATGGTCCAGGGTAAGACATGAATATAATGCAAATGAAAATGCATGAATGACAATAGCACATCCTGGGTGACACAATATCCTTGTACCTTTGGCTAACACTGTGAATATCAACATCTTTTTCATATGCCTCAATAACGTCTTGAAAACATATTTAGACATGCTCTTATCATAGCTTTCGGCTAGCATTAGGAATGTTCAACATTTCTCCTATATACCTCAATAAGGATTTAGGAACATATTTAGACATGCTTTTAGCATAGAAATCACTAACATGAATATTCTTAACTAATAGGAGTAGAATAAATTATAGAGCAATATCACAGTTATATTTCGTTACATGGAACATGTCAAAAGAAAGAAATAATTTGTCTTAACATACCTTGATATTAGAAAGAGCATGAGAACGAAAAGAACATTGCTGCACTTAATCCTAATACCACCACTGCTCCGTGGTTTCTTTTTCCAAACCAAAAGTCGATAGGTACTGTGTTTAGCTTCATACCCAAATTCTAAAAGCTGATATGTGAAATGCTACCTAATTGTTAACTTAAAATTGAAATACCTACTAAGTGGGATGTTGGATTGCTATTGCTACCTACGAGTGGCATATGTGGTCTTCAGCAAATTCCAAACCAAATTGTAAATCTCCCAAATTGAAAGCAATCATGCACCCTCATTATGATGTCTCCCACTTAGCCTAATCTTGGCAGTAGGAGCATGCAAATTAACGCCACCTTATAACCAACGTGTCCCCCACTTAATTAATTAAGTGACCCGCCTCTATATAATTTATCAATCACACACATAATTAATTTCGTGATCTTAATTCACTTAAATCTTGTTTACTTCTAAAACATTCATATACTCAATGTCATAATTTAATAATATGACACTTGTCCATAACCTCTTTGTGCGCGCACCAAATTTATCTTCGATCCCCGTCGTCACACTTGTTACGTCCAAAATTATTTCGGGGTTGCATCATTTTATATGCTAATATCTTTTTATTAGCATACGTAAATATAACATAAATTTTCCCAATGCTCGGGTCTATTTACACACGCCTAGTGATTTTGCATACGCTTAGCGATTCAAACCGTGACCCGAAAGTACGGGATGTTACAGTCTGGTTACAGATCCTGCAGACTTAATCCATAAACAATTGGGACATCCGAGTCTGTTCAAGCTACAGAAGATGGTGTCTAGTTTATCTAGTCTGTCCAAATTAGATTGTGAGTCATGTCAACTTGGAAAACACACTTGCACTACCTTTCCTTGTAGTACTGAGAGTCGTGCAGAATCAATTTTTTTTATAGTTCATTATGATATTTGGGGTCCTAGTATAGTCAGTTCACCTTTAGAATTTCATTATATTATTAGTTTCATTGACGATTTTTCCAGATGTACTTGGTTGTTATTAATGAAAGATTGTTATGAGTTATTCTCTATATTCAATAGTTTTTGTGCTAAAATACAAAATTAATTTGGTGTTTTAATTCGTACTTTTCATAGTGATAATGCCTTAGAATACAAATCCTTCAAGTTTCAGCAGTTTATGACTCACCAAGGACTTATTCATCAAACATCTTGTCTCTACACCCTTCAGCAGAATGGGGTAGCATAAAGGAATAATAGGCATCTTATTGAGACTGCTCGCACTCTTCTCATTGAATCCCATGTTGCGTTGTGTTTTTAGGGTGATGCAGTCCTTACGCCTTGCCATTGGATTAATCGAATGCCCTCATCTTCTATTCAGAATTAGATTCCATAGTATATCCTCAGTCATCTCTATTCTCTCTTCCTCCTCGTGTTTTTGGGAGCACATGTTTTGTGCATAACCTAGCTCTGGAGACAGATAAATTAGCTCCACGCTCTCTTAAATATGTCTTTCTTGGTTATTCTCGGGTTCAAAAAGGGTATCATTGCTTCTCACCTGATCTTCATCGATATCCGACAATTCATGGAGATAATGTGTAGTCAGATTTTTACAGATCATAATTGAAGGATGACATGCAGAAAGAACCTACCTAATGACTCTGATGAAACTCATATATTTAATGCTGCTTTCATTGTTGGGCCTTTTCATTCTTTAGGATGTCAGTTTTTTTGTACTAGTGTTTCTTGTAAGGGAGGAAGTGCTATTTTAAATCGTCTATGAAAACTAAAGAATGTAGCTCCAAGAACCCCATGAGTTCCATCTAAATTCATTCCTTGGTACATTTCCGTACAAAGTTTAGCCTCGTTTACACTACGTGGGGTAGATCATTCAACACCTGCAATACTGATCCTTTTAATCTATTGGTCCAAGTATCAAGGCAATCAAATGATGCTCCACATTACTGTAACAACTTGCTATATAATTCCAAACACCTGGCATTATGTGCAATAAAATAAAGTAGCCTTCAACCACTTTATTAGCACATAGCAGCCTGAGCTATCAGATTTCAAAATATGTATCCACTGACCATTCTTTGTAAAAAAAAAAAAAAAAAAGGAGAAATCAGCCCTACTTGGTGAAATAGTTTCTTCTAGAATCAATTTCAAGCCCTTTGTTAGAGGTTCTAACAATCCTCCCATTATGTCAAGACCCTTTGCGCATTGCATAAAAGCCACTAATTAAGCTTCCGCTAGCACTAAAAGACTCTTGAGTAAAAGTGGCAGAATTAACTATTCCAAGAAGCAACTTGTACACACTTGATTTTCTATTAACTCTTGATCTGGCCTGGTCCACTCCATCAATAGGAAGTTACGGAAATGTTATAGCAATGTTCGATGATTAGATGAAGTATTTATGGCATATATTTTCTACTGTATTCAGGATATTGATGAGCCTCCATTAATTCCACATATTGCTGAAGCCAGCTCAAAAAATATCCATATGAGGTCCTTTTCAGGAGTTTGCACAAGCTGCTCATGGATACTGCTTCTTCTGAGTACTACGACTTTCTTATTTGAATTCCAAAGCTTCTGATTTGTAACTCTCTGTGAAACAGTATTCCTCTCCTACTGATAAAATATAATGGTAACTTTCCTTGTTAATAATGTATTGACTAGCTTTTTTCCTTTTATATGATCAGGTACCTTTTCTGTGATGATTTTTTTGGTGAAGAGGCACTGTTTTATGATATATTCGCTGGTATGAAACATAGTGACTTAGAGTAATCATTTCCTTGTCATGTACCGTTGCTGATATAAATATCATGGTTGTGCTTCTTAAAGTATTTTTCTGTAAATAAAATCAGATTTCAAAAAGAATATCTTCTAAACGGGAGCCTTGGAGCAACGGTAAAGTTGTCTCTATGTGACCTATAGGTCACAGGGTCGAGCCGTGGAAGCAGTCTTTAATGCTTGCATTAGTTTAGGCTGTCTACATCACACCTCTTGAGGCGCAGCCCTTCCCCGGACCCATCTAACACGGGATGCTTTGTGCACCGGACTGCCCTTCTGACCCCTGGTCAACTTGTTTAATGTACCATATCTCGTGTTGCCTTTAATGTTTTAAATAAGTTGAGATCTCCTTCTCCTAATCGGTATTATGATAATTGTCAACCACCTTCAATACCTTGCTGAAACATGCAATTGCTAATTTTGATAGGAATATGCAAATTCCTAGATTTTCAATGAGATTTATGATAGACATTTGGGTGTTATCAGCCCATTTTCAGTAATTGATGAGCATTTCGGTACAATCCTTCCCAATAGTTTTGATGCAAATGGCCTTTTGCTCATGATTCGCATCATACACCAGCACCAGGTATATCCTAAGCTTGTACATTCTGGTATTAGCTTGTTTCAGTACTCAGAGAAAACCTAGCAAGTATTAAGCTCCTAGAATGCATCAGAGGTATATCCTCTGAAGGGGAATTTTATATCTGGCAAAATTCCATGATTCTCTCAATCATTGTCTGTGGAAGTCGTTTGGAAGACAAATATCAGTTTCCCCATTGTTTGTAGCAAATCAGATAGTGCAATGTTCACAAGCTTAAATATCCAGGTGTCTGTAGCTTCTTCAATAATTGGCACCGGAATCTTCGATACCTCCGGGCTGTTCATTGTGAACTAATTCTTACTACAAGCAAATTAATGATTATTGAATAGTCAGATTAAAGCTAATCACTTTGATGCTTGAAATGTGTCAGCATAAGTTTGTAAATTGGTTTTCTCATATGGTAACCAAACTAGGCGTGGCCAGTGGGCCGGGTTCGGGATTGTCGGGCCGGGTTTTGCGGGATCGGGACAGGCGGGATTCGCCGCCGTCCCGCCCCGTCTCCGATCCCGTCGGGATCGGGTTTTTTTTTAATTTAAAAAATAATATATATATATATATATATATATATATATATATAAACTCAATAATTAAACAAAATAGTGTAATAAAAACAACGTTTTTGTGCCTCTTATATTATTTAATAGACATGATTTTTTTTGTAATACAAATACAATTGTCAAAATTACAACTTTGTAGTGTTGTTCAAAAGTTGCAAATTACATAGTAAAATTGTAATTTAAAAGATTACATTTTGAAAAAAACCTGTTCTAGTTTCTTGATAATTTTCTGTGGTTCTACGGTTGGAATTGGTATTTGTTGGTCAAATTGCTCCACGTCGCTTCCACCACCTTCGGATAAGATTTCGTTGTAGTTTTCGTCTTCTTCTTCGTTGATCTATGGTTGACCGCACCTTCTCCGCTCCGCTCGTATCCAATCTCAGAATAATACTACAATCTCCAAGTTGTCTCCGACTAATGAGTGTTTGTGCTCTCCTATTTGATATCTGCCGGCAGAAAAAGTACTTTCAGACGCTATTGATGACGCTTGAATGTTCAAAACATTTCGGGCCAGCATTGAAAGTGTCGGAAAGGTCTTCTCATTCCCCCTCCAGTATTTCAGCAAGTCTTCACGTCCTTCTTCATTGAAAACTGCTTGGTAGGGTGTGAGCCCTGCAAAACAATAATATCAAACTCGCTAATTTGGTTAGTAGCTGTACGGCCGCACATTCTATTTCTGAGGCTTTCAATACTAGGCCGCAGAAACAACATGTCTTTTGTGAGGTTGTGTTGAAGAAGAAGATGATGGTTAGGTTGCTAGCACTTTCTTGTTGGTAAAACCTATATACTTTTTTGCATTCGTCTTCTACGCTAGACAACACTTCTTCTTTAATTTGTTCAATAGGTGGTGGGTGATTTGGATTTTTGGGACTTGAAGGTGGTAGTACTGCTTTACAATAGTAAATAGTTTCAATAAGTGATTTAGTACCGTCTATTTTAATAGTCGGATTTAATACAACATTAATATAAATAGTGGGAATAGAAATAAAATATTTTTTTATTTTGATAATCTTTTTTTTAATAGTTGTCTTATAAGCTGGTTTATCCATATATTCATTAAGCAGTAAAAATATTAGAGCTATATAAAACACCATAGTTGAAATAGTAGGATAATATATACCGAAAATTTCTTTTGTTGCTTGAAAAAATTCTCTAGAAATACAACAAGTTCGGAAATTTTCCCCCAATCGCTATCTACAACCATATCAGTTGGATTTTGATTATGAGAGTTAAAAAATAAAGTTATAGATTTTCTATAGTCATAAGCAACAAGTAGTTGCTCGTATAAAGAATTCCACCTAGTGGGTACTTCTTCTGAAATTTTTCTATAAGGTAGTTGGCAGTAGTGAAAAGTTTTTTTTATATTCTTTTCTTTGTTGTATTCTATTATTTTTAAAAATAAAGTTTATAGCAAATTGTATTTTACTAAGAATGTTTTAAAAAAGTGATAGACCATCCTTTACAATTAAGTTATATATATGGTACACACATTTTATATGAAAATGATCTGGAAAAGATGGAGTTCAGATGGAGTTAAACTATTTTTTAAAATTGTAATAGCGTAATTGTTAGAAGAAGCGTTATCTAATGTAATAGTCATAATTTTATCAGTTATTCCATAATAATCGCACACTTGATAAATATTTTCTTCAATAAAAGTACCAGTGTGTCTATCATCTATATATCTATACGCTAAGATATGTGTTTGCATAGACCATTTATAATCTATCCAATGACAGGTTATCGTTAAATAATCATAGTCATTAGTACTACGGCCTATATCAGAAGTGATCGCCACTTTGCCATTAAAATGATATAATGAATAACGTAAATACTGTTGATATTCATGTGCGAATTTAAATACATCTCTCTTAACAGTTGATCTAGGAAAACCGTTAAAAGCAGGATTATACCTATCTCTAATGTAATGAATAAAATTGGGAGATGAAGGAAATGAAAAAGGCAAACCCTCCACAGCAACTAGTTTTGCTATTGCTTCTCTATCTCTATGTTTATCGTATTTAGGGCCTACAATTTCCCCCGTCATAGGGTTAATTTGACCATGTACTTGGTCCGGAACGGTATGTGAACCTTGTCCCGATGGAGCGGACGTTTGCGCACCCGATTTTGAAGCCTCATATTGGGCATACCTAGCTGGATGAGCCCTTGCTACGTGTCTCATTAAACCCCCCGTCCCATCGTGACCTTTTTCAGTTTTAAATTTTAAAACATCTTTACAAATTTTACACCTAACTACTTGATTCTCTACGTCCCTATCAAAAACTGTCCATAAATCTGATTTTAATGTTCGTTTTGCTGGACCTCGTCTCATACTAGGGGCAATATGAGGCATTTCAGTTGAAGGTGCACTAGTGGGTGTGTTGTCATCTACATTAGTAGGTGTATCATCTAGATCATCGTCTAAATTAAAGTATTCTTGAGTTCCAGAAATATCTCATCGTCTAAATCTAATGGTATTGTAGGAAAATGTTCAGTATCAACAAAATCATCCTGTGTAGGAATATGATTCTGTCTAGAAATAGGACCCTTGCCCTTGTTGCCCCTACTAGAAGAAGCATGACCCCTAGCTGTAAGCATACATTTAAATCCTTCCATTATAAATTTATAATTATACTAATAAATAATTAAAGTAAATGAAATTAAGTGCGTTAAATAAAATAAACAAACAATAATAATTTAATGAAGGAACGAATGTACCAAACGCTGACGTAACGTCGACGTGTAATCGAGAGGTTGAAAATTGAAACTTTGCTTGATGGAAGATCCTCAAGCTAGTTGTCAACTTCACTCCCAATTCCCAAATGAATAAATAAAATTGAATATTTAGTAGACAATGTAGACTTGTAGAGAGATAAATTGAGAGATTGTAGGAAGATTTGTGAGAAAGATGAAGAGAAAATGAGGTATTTATAGTTGTGAAATAGGGTTAAAGTGTAAATATAATAACTTATAGGTTAAAAATAAATATTAAGGGGGTAGGGGGAGGCCAAAAATGGTCGTTGCACAACGGCCAAAATGTAAAATGGTCATTGGTGCAACGGTTATTTTTGCAAAATGGGGTTTCGGGCGGGACCGCGATCGGGTCGGTACTGGCGGGCCGGAACGAGACCATGTCCCGTCCCGGTTCGAGTCCCGATACCGTAATTTTTTTAAAAAAAAATGTCGTGTTCGGGGCCAATCGACCCGGCCCACTGGCCAGCCTTAAACCAAACAATGACTATTATTCGCGAAACTGATTTAGTCAGAAATACTAATTACACGTGGTGAAATTATCCAAAATAAACAAACCCTTCTTTCCTCTAAGCTTTAGATGTATTTGGTTACGGTTATCAAAAGTAAAAGCGCAAAAAACTCTAAGGTTCATTGGGGCTTTAAGCGTAAATAAAGCATGGACTTTAATTTTAAAAGGCGCAAATTGAGAAAAAATATATTATATATATTATATTAAAAGTAGAAAGTCCTTAATCCAAAAGTTAAATTACTGAAATATCCTTTTAAATATGTTAAATACCTTACCCAAATAAAACATCTTTTTCACCTAATAGATGGTGAAGTCCTAATTAGTAACTAACTTTTGTAAAACATAGTGTTAATAGTTGGCAACCTTTAACATTGGGAACCACTTGAAAAATTCAATAGAATAAAAGTATTACTCCTTCCATCCCAATTCAAGTGTTTTAGTTTGAGCAGACATGAAGTTTAAGAAATAAATGAAGACTTTTGAATCTTGTGGTTTTAATAAAAAATTTGTGGGTCCTTTAAATCTTGTGGTCTTAAACTTGTCAAAACTTACTAAATATAGAAAAACACTCTTTTTGGGACAAATCAAAAAGGAAAGTAAGACATTTAAATTGGGACGAGGGAGTATGATTATGTCGATGGTTGATTTGTATTTTTACATATTACTACGTTGTTTGCGTTGTTACTTATATCTATGATATATAATATATAAATGTATTAGTAATAATATATTAATAATGATATTAACAAAAAGGGAAATGTTTTGAAGGGTTGTGTACTATAGTGAAAGGCGTTTCCTGGCTTTAATTAAGATTGAGAATAAAGTCTTATCTTTAAATGAGTTTCAATACTGCAATAACCTTGAAAATATACCTTTTTGTCATGCTCCTTAAATCTTTCTTTCTTCTTATATTTGTCGTCCTCAAATAAATTTTTTTTTACCATTCTTCTTAGTCACTTTCATTTTTCAAATCTCTTTCTTCCTATTTGGTTGAGTTTTTTTAGCATAAGAAATTAAAGAATGAAAGTTTGATTACCTTGAGTATGTATTTTATCCTGAGGGTAGAATATCCATTTAATTATCTGCACCCTATGAAAAAATTATCCTCCTAAAGATAGTTTCCTAAAAATATATACCTTACATTCATTCCATGTTTTACGTTAAAGTTCTCTTGCACGATTTTACGATCTATTGAATTATGTTCATACTCTAACAACAGTTTTAGGATAGTAATATTTCAGTATAATGACGTCTTCATTACTGTACAAGCTCAAGAATTGCAGGATGATTCTGTAGAAGATTGGAGTTTTGGCCTTTGTGGCAAAATTTTTGTCCTTTGCGTGATTACTAATTCTGCAACTTTATATATAATCATTTGGTGAAACTTCAATGCCGACTATGTTAATTCATGATCAGACAGATTCATGCAGTTTGCAACTTAAAAATTATCTCTGTTCATATTCTAGCTTTAGTAAGACGTTGGACTTCTGACACATATAATATATGTAATAAAATGTGAAGAAGAAGTTGTACAAATATTTAGCAGGTATGTGTGTAAATATATAAAATGCATCAACTATATATATATATATATATATATATATATATGCAACTGTTAACACCCAAAAGTAATTTAAGTGTTTAGCCGAATTCAGTGACAATCGAACTGTTCCAGAGACGAATTTATTCCTAGCTTTCGACTACAAGAACTTCATCGGCTACTAAGGCATCTTAGTCGAGTTGTTAGTTAGAGGTACGACTGAGACCCACTCAAATGCAGCCGCCTCAACGACCAAGTCAAAAGAGTTTTCGAACCCCTAGAAGCGGTAACGGCCAACAACAGCTAAAAGAAAGGGCCATTATCCGAGCAAGAGGAGTAGAGGGCGAGAAAATCGGCACCACCTCCCCTATAGTCGGCCATTGAACTTAGTGGGTTACTTGATGGCTGACATGGGGGGGGGGGGGTCACGTTGTACAATTTTTTTCCTTTTTTGTACTATAAATAGGATCATTCTTTGTATATACAAAAAAACAACCAATCAATCAAACAACTCAATTTTTATCTATCTTTATCCTTTACTTTATTTATCATTTACTTTATTGTACTCAGCTGCATTCATGTTTCTTACCTCTTAGTTTACTCATACCACCGTCCTAACGCTTTCTGTAGTAGTTGGGGAACCAATTGCTAGAAATTAGAGTTCCGTTTTCAGCCCAAATCGCTTAAGTTAAGAAGTCAATTTGTCTCCCGATACGGTCAACTGATAAAATGGCAGAGAACAGAATTCGGGGCGAGAACAAATTTTGCACGACCAGTGGGCCCATAGGTGAATTAATAGCAAAGTTTGATTCTCCAGGTCAGGATCATCCTTGGCGTATGCGCCTAAGGTCCGGTAAGAAAATGAACCCCGAGTCCAGTCCACATCCTAATCAAAATCCTCCCATAAGGAACCACCAACTAGCATCCTCCTCGGGTATGCCTATATCGGTTGATACCCCTTCACTTCCTCCATCAACCCAAGATGTGGAAGAATCTAGCCACATTGAAGACCCCTTCACTTCCTCCATCAACCCAAGATGTGGAAGAATCTAGCCACATTGAAGGTCCAACCATAATGACCACATTTTTTATTAGACAACAGATCGACTTGGGCATCCATGATATTATGTACCAAGTTTCTAAACAGTTGGCTGACATTGTGAAGCTGATGGTACATAATGAGGTTCAGCAAGCGAGGGAGATGAAAACCAATCGAATACACCCAGGAGAATATTCGGCTAGTTCTGTCATCCCTCTGACGAGCGGTGTTGTTCAGCATGAGACTGTGACTCCCGGTGTTGTTCCTCAGCCGCATGTGCATCAGCTAGTGCCTACTCAGGTGCAGCCGGTAGCGCACCTAGGAAAACAAGTCCAATCGCCTGGCAACCAGCACACTGCATGGTCGCCGCCGAACCTTAGGGGATAAAATATGCCACTTGACCAAGTGAGTCTGCAGTATGGGCAGATCAACATGGCTCGGAGATCGGATAGCACCTTTGGACTGACTTGTTTATAAGAAGCCTTACCCTGATTGGGTAGATCGGATAGCACATTTGCCGAGGGGCTTTAAAATATCGGAGTTTGCCATCTTCTCTGGCGATGATGACAAATCCACTATCGAGCATATCGGTAGATTTACTGCCCAATGCGGCGAGGCTGGACAGAATGAGTATCAAAAATTGCAGTTATTCCCTCTCTCTTTAACGGGAACAACCTTCGCATGGTACTCCTCTTTGGCGCCTGATTTCATACAGAGCTGGTGTAACATGGAGGATTGCTTCCATGATAGGTTCTATTGGCCCCAACCTCAGGTTACCGTGACTGATCTAACAAATCTCAAGCAGTAGGTCGATGAATCGGTTGCCGATTTTATCGAGAGATTTAGAAATAAGGTTGGGAAATGCACCGTACACTTCCCCGAGTCTGAGTGTGCCCACATGATAATCAACAACATACACCCTCAGTTAAAGGAAAAGTTAGTGGGACAATCCTGCTCTGACCTGAGCCAGTTAGCCGAAAAGGCTAGCCAAATAGAGCAGTACGTCCAGGAGAAGGAGCGGAGAAGAGCCAGCCGAAATCGAGGCTCTCACTTGATATCCATCATTGAAGCGGATGAGTCCGACTCAGAGTCAGCCTACTGCATGGCAGACGCAATGGTGGCCGAGATTGTTAGGGGTAAGGTTTACTCTTGCCCAGCCTTGAAAGTCGTAAAAGGCAAGGAGACGAGTTTATCCGATGACGGGGTCGGTTACTCATTTGACATCACGAAGGCAGATGAGATCTTTGATCATCTGCTCAAAGATAACCAGATTCGGCTGCTTGATAAGATCTTTGATCATCTGCTCAAAGATAACCAGATTCGGCTGCTTGATAGTCATAGGATTCTGCCTGCCGAGGAGCTCAAAGATAAGAAGTACTGTAAGTGGCATAAATTTATATAGTCACTCTACTTCTAATTGTGTGGTCTTCAGAAACGTGATCCAAAAGGGCATCAAAGAGGGGAGGTTCAAGCTAGCCGACAAGAGTATGGCTGAAATGTCCATTGATACTGACCCCTTTCCCGCGGTACCAATATCTATGGTATCTTTTGCTAAGCCCGATGAGTCAAGGGACACCAAAGGGAGACAACCAATGAAAAAGGTGTGGGTCCCAAAGAAACTTACCGAAAGGAGAAGGCCACAAGGACCTCTGTGTTCAACCGGTTAGGCATCCTACATGACATTCGTGATGACAGGCAGCCACCTAGGAGCAGTTTTCATGGCCGCCCTAAATACTCGAGGACGTTGAACGAGAACTTCAGGAACAAACCATGAGGTTCAAAAGGGTCCCTATCGACGCCAGGCATAGGCCTGGGAGGCAAGTACGGATGCCAACCAACCGACAGCCGAGCATGCCTCGAATAGATGAAGAACCACTCCCTAAAACCAAACAGAAGGTGGTCGAGTTTAACATAAACAAGGGTGTTTCGTCCTTACATATCACGCCATGAAATGAGGACTAGACGAGACCCCAAAGAATGATTAAACCAGCCACCAATACAGAAGAGTGGAAGTGGTCTGTCAATCAGGCTCCCGAAAAGAAAGAGGCACCACCGAGAGTCACATCCAGGACTCAGAAAAGAAGGATGCAACGTGTCAAGGCCTTGCGTAAGATGCAAAAGACATTGCATCTAATTTCAGCACTAAGGCAGCCGAAAATCATGAGATTCATGAGTCTGCCGTAGTCGAGGCTATCGAGCTGGCATTCGGCTCAGTTGCTTCAGGGGCAATGTCGCCTGAAGGAGAGACATCGGGTCAACCAGATCTGGATGAACAGCCTACCGACAACCCGACGGAGGAACCCCGACAAGAGAACATGGCCTCGGATGGACCTTTAACTGAGGCAATCTTATAGATCGTGTAGAGGATTCAGTTAGAGAATCCCCAGCCGATCCCCATTTGTCTCCAGGAAATGGAAGATATGAGCTTCTGTTCAGTCGAATTGGATAAAGGAGGGGACTCCATCCTCGATTTATTTAGCCATGACCTGGTTGATGAGATGTGGGCAGACGTTGAAATGGTCAGCCTAATCCAATATGAGTTCTGGGCCAGCCGCTCCACGCTTGATAGCCTAGAAGGTGATGTTTGCGTAGAAGACGCAGAATGGGCAACAATAGTCGATACCCCGGCTAGAGAGACTTTGAGCACCGTATTTGGTGCACCTACAGAAGATATGGTTAAACACTTCAAACCCCTCTACGTCAAGGCTTACATTAACGATAAAATTATTAGTCGGGTGTTTGTCGACAATGGGGTTGTGCTGAATGTGATGTCGCTGCTTACCTTGAAGGATCTTAACAAAACAATGAGGATCTCATCCCAACTAACATGAAAATGGCTAGGTTTATGGGAGAAGCCTCTGAATCATTGGGGATTCTAGTAGCAGAAATCACTGTAGGTCCTAAGACGGTCAGGTCTGTCTTCTTTGTAATAGATTGCAAGACGTCCTACACCATTCTGCTGGGCAGGGACTGGATTTACACCAGTCGATGCCTTCTTTCCACCATGCATCAAAAGCTCATCTTTTGGGAATGAGACAAGATAGAAATCGTCCCAGTGGATGATAACTCGTTCCAACCAGGGATTTAAATGGTTGAGGAAACCTAAATCATACATGACCTGTGGCATCGGCTGACCGCCCTAAGTTATGAGGCAAGGATAGCCAAGGCATCGCAGATGGAGAACCACGACAACGAACCAACACTTGTAGCCGATGAAGTTGAGCTGCCGATGGAACTTGTCACACGTCGGAAATATCATTTCCACACTCGTGCAATCTTAGTGCCAAGTATCGTAAATTATTTAATGAAAGAGATATTGGTACGTAAGTGAAATGTTTGATACATAGAATGATGGATGGTTATTGGGTAAATAACAAGTGCTTCACGTTGGTAAATGAACGAAGGATTGTGCGAGGTGTAAGATGGAATGGGTCGGAAAGGGCTGCGAAGCCGAGAAGGGTCGCGGCGCCTCCCGGACTGGGCCGCAGCGCCGAGGTGCCCCCCTTGTAGCGCTGTGGCGCTAATTCCAATTATTGGCCACTGGAGCCGCAGCGCCGCGGCTCTAATGTTGCAGCGTCGCGGCGCTTCCCACACAGTGAGTGCTCGACGGAAGTCCAAAAGTTTGGCTGATTATGGAGAGGTTTTGGAGCATTAACTTGGCAGATTTTCCTCCATAACTCAGCCATTATTTGGCTGCATTAGTTGGTGTTTGAAAGGTCCATTACATGACATTTAAATGACCATTACTTGGGCACTTGAAGAGGCCATCTTGTACACCTATAAATTGAGGCCTTTGGCTCAATTCTATAGAAGAACATATATGAACATATGAACATAAAAACAAGTTCACAATACCACAAAGAGATCAGATTTTCCTGATATTAATCCTTCTCTTAGCAATCTTCAATATTCTTGTTTTTCATTGAGATCAGTTGTGTAGTCTTTGCACACTTGATAGTTTGTTGTTTCATCTTGGGAGACTATTGTCCACACTTTTGTAAAGCCTATATATGGGGCAATCTTGTCTTAAAGACAGAGAGCCATCTCTCGACTCAGATGGTGGTGTTGTGGTTTATCTAATTGGTTGCTAAGTGTTTCAGGTGTTAACTTAATAGACGAAGGACTCTAACCGTTCGTATTCTCAGCGAATCTATAAGCCACAAGTGTAGCAACTCATGTTCTTGTATTTCCGAATACAAGATCCATATTTGAAGTTTCAATTCAAGATCAAGATATTGACAACTTGTTGTTGTCCTCTTTGTTGTTTATCCTTTCGATCACTGTATTAGTTATTTACTATTTACATTGTTGCTTTACATATTCCAACAATTTTAAGACAAGATTTGTATTAGTGATTCGAAAGATGTTGGTCGACAAGTGTGTGACCAAATCTGGCTGTGGTTTTCTTCTTGAAAACAGTTCTGTTGACAGTTTTGTACTTTCAAGATTGGTTCTAGTTATGGTTCTCTCTTTGAAGACAGTTACAAGTCTGTTTCCGTCAAAGGTGGGATCTCTAGACCTAATGTTGAGCTTCAAGATACTGCTGATAGTCATGATAGTACGGCTAAAAATCAAGGATGAGTTGGTGTCACCGCTCTTGAGAGTGGTAGAAACAAGCGCCCACGAGAGGCTGAGGATGTCAACTGGGACAAGAGGAGAAGGCTGAAGATGATGTTCTATCATATAGCAAAAGTCCTATATCTGTCCCAGACAGAGGATCCGAATTATGGTAAGGAGGATTTGGACACTCAGTCTAACTGAAGTGGGCCAGAATCCAAAAGGTCTAAGTTAATCCTTCCTTATCAATAAAATGTTTAGTTAATATCTGAATAAAAGTGTGTAAAGCAAAGCTGGGAATATGAAAGTGTTTTCATTAAAAACTTATATTCCCTACACTCTAAAATAAGATATTAAATCTCCTTCCTGGTTAAAAATTGGACTATTGTAAACAAAACTTAAAATATCCATTTTTTTTAGGTGTAATTATTAAAAGTGTGTAAAGTATGTTCGCACATACGAAGGAGAGAGATCCATTGACTTTGCGAAAACTGTTACCACTCTTAAGTAAGCGCCATGGATTTCCCTGGATACCAATCACAAGGGAAGAAGATTAAAAGATAATGGCTTATCTTAAGACGTTAAACATGTCACACTATCTGACAGAAGATCATTCATTTGATAGAATGATATTGGACACTCAGTCGTACAAAGCCTACCGGCGATTGGAGTGGGCCAGAATTCATTTGATAAGATGATATTAGACACTCAGTAGTACAAAGCCTACGGGCGACTGGAGTGGGCCAGAATTCAGTTGATATGATGATATTGGACACCTAGTGAGGTGGGCCAGAATTTCCAGGTCTTAAATGATCTGAAGGCCAAAAGAAAGGCAGAAAAGTAATGGACACCTAGTGAGGTGGACTAAAGTTTTCAGGTCTTAAATGATCTAAAGACCAAAAGAAAGGCAGAAAAGAAATTGGACACTCAGTCCGCCTAAGTAACTGGAGTGGGCCAGAGTATCCAGATCATATATGATCCGGCTACGCCCCAACCATGGGCAAGAGGTTGTTCATGTGAAGCAATGACACCTCTAAAGTAGAAGGGTTTGGAGAGGTTATCCTCAATAGGATTTCAGGGAATGGGATCACTCTAAAATGAGGTGATACATGTCCCAAACATGGTTAAGGGACGCTGTTGGTCAAGCTGGTTTAAGACTACTCCAACAGGTCTCTAATAACTAAGAATGGTACAGTATGTCTGTAGCTAAATGAATGATATATTTGTAATCCGTGCATCTATGCCATCATATATTAAGACACGTTAAATAGAAAGTCATTCAAAAGCTAACGAACTTGAGATTGTTTCCTTCTGTCGATATAAACCCTCAAAATGAATGTGAGGTAGGCGGAGAGGCAAAATCACATTTCCATTCCGTCAAAGGAATAGCGAAAGAAGCACCGCTCCTCTAGAACTTAGTCACACCTACATGGGTGATTTGAAGTTTATACGAAATAGAGGGGGGAGACAAGTACTTTGTGACCTTCATTGATGATGGTACAACGTATTGCATCCTTTGTTTATAGAAAAGCGAAAAGGAAGTTATTGAAGCGGATAAGCGCTACAAATCAGAAGTTGAAAATCAACTAAGCCTACAGATTGAGGAATTCGTAGTGATAGAGGGGGAGAATGTAAAACATCGTTCATTAAACGACTGCTCATTACTCACCTCAGTCTAACGGTGTTAGCCAAGCGCAAAGCCATACGCCCAAAATATGTGGGGCAAGGCGATCCTTAATGCTAATGCGATTCTCAACTGAACTACGCATAAGGATAAGGATAACTCTCCGTATGAAAGATGGAAAAGATCTCACATACAAATGTTGTGATGTGGGGTGACTTAGTAAAGGTTGGAATACCGAAACAGGTCAAGTTGGACCTAAGACTGTAAATTGCATATCCACTGGACCTGCAAATAACAGTAGTGCTTATCGCCTCTTGGTGTCAAAGAATGTTGGATTATTTGAAGATAACTTTCATTGAGAAGGAAAAAGAAGTAATTGCTCGAGGTTAACAAGAACCCGCGAGGGCCTGACTGTTTGAAACTAGACATTTCTGTATCTACAAGACTCGGAAGTTGCTTATTATCTGGAACTTAATGTTCCAGATCTACAGAACTCAAGGATTCTAGATGTTGAACCGAGACGGAGCAAAGAGGGGATAAAGACTTGTTCCAGGCCTTCTAGCTTGTATGGTTGAGAATGAACCATGGACAATTAACAAAGAATTGTCATGTCACCCCGTTCATGACTTAGAAAACTTGAATTATTAAATAAGAGTATCGGATGATAAAATTAGGTGTCAATAGTGCATAAATAACCTTCCCGATCGCGAGGCCCACAAGTCGCGATTGCGTAGCATGACTCGGATCCGGCTAATGAATCCTTCAACGCGATAACGACTTGTCCTACCGCTATCACGACATACCCCATTTTCCTTCTCTACAACCGCAAGACCCTCTTTGTGATATCGAAGAAGAAAACCATCAATAGCTGAAAAATAGATTTTTTGGTTTCTCCAACTTTCGATCCAACACTCGAAACTCATTTGGGACCTCCCCAACACAAATAAAATATGCATTTCAGTCATAAAACATGTTCTGGACATTCTCACATACTTGAAATTTCCAAAAAAGGTCGTATTGACCTAGTTTTGACTGAGGTCAATCCAATTCTCTAAATCACTAGTTTTCATTCAACTATCCAAATCTCATATGAACGCCTCAGGCCCCGAACCCGATAAGTCTAAAATCACATTCCAGACCTAATGTAATCAACGAAGCTTTAAAAAATACGTGTTTACCTCTAATATTGTCTTTGGTCAAAGATCTTCATTTTCTTAACTTAGAAACTTCCAACTTCGCTAATTTCGATTCAAAACCCATATGATTGCTTCGGTAAGTATGATACCCATCCCCGCAAGTTATAAATACCAAAATAAAGCTATGGGAAGGGTATTTTGAGTAAAATACGTGCAAAAGCTCAAAATGACCTAGAGGGTCGTTTCAATATCACATCTTAATTATGTCTCAACGCCATAATACCTTGTAATTAAGTCTATAAAGAACACTGTAACATCATATCACAATACGGAAATACGCCTATAATTGGCCCTAATCTAGTCACACCAACAAATTTATATATAAATATATATATATTAAAGCTCGAACCTTAAATCCTAAACTTTGAACACTATAAGAGAACAAATAAAAAGAAGCAAGAATAAAAGGCCAAAGGATGTAGCCTCAAAATACATTCTCTTTTCAAGATATCATTATTTTCTTATTCTTTCATTATATATCTTCACCCAAATTATATTCATAGTCTCGCAAAAATTATAGAGTCATCTCTGTAGTTTTCCAAAAGTATAGCCTATACTTTTTAATTCCTAACTACTTTATCCTCTTGTTAATGCCATATACTTTATCTCCTATATAATTAATACCACAATACCGACCATCATGATAGTCTAGCCTAGTTTAAATATACTCTTAAGTCTGCCCCTCCACTAAACTTTTCTCTAATCGTTGCTATGAAATTTGCACAAATCTCATTACCTTTTTGTCAACACCTAAGAAAATAGCCATACCATTATTCACTTAACAAATATATGACACTAGCTACGTACATCAATCAATCACTATCTCCACTTTAGGCTGCCACATTCCTAACTTCATATCTTGACTCTAGCATTCATTCTATTACTTATGCCTTTCAACACCTTAAACCATATTATCCCTCAGGTGGTGACATTACCAAATCCTTAAGAGAGGTACTCTCCCCTTGAGGGTGTTATTCGCATCGAAATTTCGATAAGGATTTGAAAGCACATCTTACTTTAGGCTCAAATGCACGATTTAGAACTATTTCTTAGTGCATAGCTCTATTGCACGATCTAGAGTATGAAAGAAGGGTAACATTCTTAAATGTTTTGAGCCTCCAAATTATAAGTTTGGTGCGCTTCACACCCATTAGTAGGCCTCTACTAGACACAACTTCATAGACTCCATAGGGCACTTGAACTTAGTGCTATGAACCAAGTTTGTCATGTCCCGAACCATGGCCTGGGCGGACCGGCACACAGTACCTAAACATGAACAAGAAGACTACATACATAACATAAGCATAAGAAATAGACTGTGTAGAAAAAATAATCATAAGATAGATTAAACACTGAAATCATTTATAAGTTCCATTCACAAATAATTGTTTTGCTTTTCAAAATGCAAGACATATAACCAAAACATGATAAAGAGGATAACAATATAACTGGCATGACATACTAGTCTAGTGTATGAAGCCTCTATAACACGACATGACTAAAACATTTACTGGGACAAGGCCTCATCATACCAAAAGTATCTAGACATAGTAAATGCGGAAAAGAAAACACCCCAATAAAAATGAGTATCACACCCCACCCAGGTGAGGTGGACAGGCACCTAATGGCTCACTTACGCGAGTGAATCATTCTGTACAACTGACAAGTTACTACATTAGAAGCATCTACAACCAGAAAATCTCAAACATATATGTATAGATGGGCCTACAAGGCCTCCACCTGTACGAACTCTCTATTGACATAATAAACTGACCACAAGTGTACATACATCTACAAAAACTTCTAAGAGGGACTGACATCATAATATGGTTAGGACAGGACCCTTGTTGACACCCAATTTTGTCCCATCTTTTCCGATTTTATTTGCAATTTTAAATATTTTTGAAACCAAAAAACAATTTTAAAATATAGGCATATATATGTATATATATCATCATTATTCTTATTATTTGCATTTTTTACTGTCATTTGCATTTTAATCATAATCATACTTTTTACCCTAGTATTCTATGTTATTTTATTTTCGCAAAATTGCATCGCATTTTCATTTTTTATTAAGCATTTCACAAATATTATATTTTTTATTATTATCACATCGTTATGTTATTTTAAATAATTTACATCTTTTGCAAAACATCTTTTTATAATAAACTCCCTCTTATTTTTAACCAACTCCCCAATTATTTCCCAACCCAAAACAATTTCTACCCAAAACAAAATCAACCCAAATCTAACCCCCAAACCGGCCACCAAAGGCCCAAACCCATCGGTCCCACCGAGCCCCAACTCCCCCTCTCTTATTTTTGGCCCAACCGACCCCTTCCCCTTTATTTCCCCCCAAAACCAATCAAACCCTAAAAACCAAAATAAAAGACCACCCCTCTCATTTTTTTGGGGATCCGCCGCACACCCAAAAAGAGGGACTCCCGCACTTTTTCATTGATCCCCCCCCCCCCCCCCCCCCCAAAATCGAAATCACCGCAAACCCCACACCCTCTTCCAAAAATCTGGCGAACCACTACCACACCCACAGTCGCCGACCCCCATAACCCAAAACCCTATCACCTCACCCACCGCAAATCCCATTCAATGTTCCCCTCTGCTCTCGTCGCCGCCACTGTTTCAGTGAGTAGCTCCAACTCGTGAACTGCCGCAAACCACCTTCACCACCACATCGAGCCAGCCCATTTTCTTCATATCTTCACTATCACGAGGTAAACTGGCCTGAACAAGTCCAAACGTTGATCGTTTATCACTGTTACAGATTTGGTTAATTGTAATTTCTCCGATGATTTATTTTTGCATGGCGTCGCTCCAGCGAGAGCCGTGGAAGTGACGCTATCTCCCACTCTCTTTGATTATCACTTTTAGTATTTTGAACTTTGGGACGTCTAGAGAAGTACACTCACTCTCAGAAAGATATTCAATGCATTTAATTGTTATACCATAGGCTTGGCCGTCATGTGAGTATCCACTAATGTGAGAACCCCCTGTATATGATCATGTAGGGCTTGTTATGGGTTTATAATGTAGGCTTGGTGAAAGGAAAGGATATCATTTGGGTAAGGAGTGACTAATCCTTCATTGAGCATTGGGATATGTCCGCGCTTGGTATTTGTGTGCCTTGATGCGCAAATATCCACACCTATTCCAGACTAATGTTGAGATTTCAAAAGAAGCCTAACGTAAATTCCAATTCATGTCATGATGCTTAACGATTGTATATTCGGGCTACGTAACTGGGATTAGATATGTTACCCCAACATTCGAGGACGAATGTTTCTAAGGGGGAAAAGATGTAACATCCCGTACTTTCGGGTTACGGTTTAAATCGCTAAGCGTATATATAATCGCTAGGCGTGTGTAAATAGGTCCGGGCGTTGGAAAAAAATTATGATATATTTACATATGCTAATAAAGAGTTTAGCATATAAAAGGATTAAACCCCGAAATAATTTTGGACGTAACAAGTGTAACGATGGAGGCCGAAAATAAATTTGGTACGTGCATAAAAAGGTTATGGGCGAGTGTCATATTACAAACTACGACATTGAGTATATGAAGGTCTTATGAATTATTAAGATTTAAGTGAAGTGGGATCACGAAATTAATTATGTATGTGATTGGTTAATTATACGGAGGCAGGTCACTTGTTAATAATTATTGAGGAACGTTTAGGCTTCAGAAGACATTTTAAAATGACTAAGAAATTGGGACCTATGTGGCGAGGTACAAGGCAACATAGGAATGGAATGTTTTGCTAAGTCAAAGGAATTCCATTTCATTTCAGCAACATTCAGCAATTAGTACTATTGCCCATATTTCGAACTTCTGCTCTAATGAGCACTTAAGCCCCTATTTTGGAATCAGTCCACTGAAGGGAAAAAATTTGCAGTCTCGTTTAGCCACTTTTATGTCTCTGTAAAACACAAGGTATATTAAGGCAAATTACTTTTTCTTTTGGCATGTTCCATGTAACAAAATAAAACTGTGATATTGCTCCATAATTTATTCTACTCCTAGTAGTTAAGAATATTCATGTTATTGATTCTTATGCTAAAAGCATGTCTAAATATATCTCTAAGTCCTTATTGAGGCATACGGAAAATGTGTTGATATTCACAGTGTTAGCCAAAGGTGCAGGGGTATTATGTCACTCAAGGTATTTTATTGTCATTCATGCAAATTTTACTTGCATTGCATTCATATATTACCCTGGACCACTGGTGCTATGCACATTACTATATGGTAAATATTATATATGTAGGGGATATGGGGAAAGAGAAAGGCATTATATACGCACACCACCTGCAGCTGGTACAGACTATCACAAAAGAGCCCGAAGAGGCCAATATGATGTGATGATGTGATGTGATGCATGTATGGCTTATTGGGACTGGTTGCACGATCCGCAACACTAACATATATTGGGACGGGTTACACGATCTGCGACACTAACATATATATATATACCGCACTTGCATCATACATATATTCGTTAACCATTACATGGTAGGATGCCCACAGGGGCTGTCATGGTAAGGAAATTGCCCGTTGAGGCCAATGAATATGGACATTGCATTGTGCATAACATGTAGGTAAGTGTATTAGGGCCCTAAGAGGCAGTTACTGTTGGTCAGTTGTTTATGTTTCAGTTATTGATATATTCTTGTTATGTTGTTATTTATGTCTGACATACTCAGTACATCAGTCGTACTGACGTCCCTTTTGTCGGGGGACGCTGCGTTTAATGCCCGCAGGTTCGCATAGGCAAGGCGACGGCCCACGTGAATAGGTTGCAGATTTCAACGGATTTTGAAGCACTCCTCTCTTCCGGGTGTCGGTCTGATTTTGGTATGATACAGTTTTGCGTGTCTATATGGGTATGGCGGGGCCTTGTCCCGACCTTTGATGTTACTACTCTTAAAGGCTTGTAGACAGGTGTCATGTGTGTAGTGGCCTTGTCGGCCGTGGTATATGTATATATATAAATTGATTACACAGGTTGTTCATAATTTTCTTTCGGCTTAGTCTGTAATTAATTATGAATAGGTGTTGATAATGTGATTAGCGGTACCTGGCGGATGGGGTCCGGGTATCCATCGTGGCCCTCCGGTTTGGGCCGTGGGGCCTTGTCCCGACCTTTGATGTTGCTACTCTTAAAGGCTTGTAGACAGGTGTCATGTGTGTAGTGGCCTTGTCGGCCGTGGTATATGTATATATATAAATTGATTACCTGGTTGTTCATAATTTTCTTTCGGCTTAGTCTGTAATTAATTATGAATAGGTGTTGATAATGTGACTAGCGGTACCTGGCGGCTGGGGTCCGGGTATCCATCGTGGCCCTCCGGTTTGGGCCGTGACAAGGGAGGGGACATGGAGAGCCAGCCAAGGATAACGTTTCTTGTGAACTCTTTGATCAAGCGTGCCTTGAGAGAATCCGTTAATGTCTCAATGATATTGAACAAAACAATGTATCACTTCATATTTTTTTAAATTTTAATCCAATCACCGTGGTTACATTGACCTAAGAATCACTTCATATATTCTAGGTTATAACTCCAAAAGTAAACATTTTTTTAAAACGAAAAAGGAAAGAAAGAAAGAATGAAAGGGAATGGCAAAATAAGGTCCTCTGGCAGGGGGAGATTACATGGCAGTCAATAAGAAGATAGTTAAGGATACAAGTTCAAAACGATGACAGATAACATTAGTCCATCATAAACGATGCATTAGCAAAATTTAAACAAAGTTGTCTTGAATATAATTGAAATGAAAACAGTAAGCTGCTTAAGTAGTATCAATCCATTCTCAATCATCCATGATAGAGAAGGAATCTTCTTCCTAGTTGCTACAATCCAAACATCATAGGCTTATACATATAAAGAGTATCAATTTATAGGGAAAGAGTGTGAAAATGACCTGAGTCCTAACCATGGTTGATGATTCTAGTTGAAGAAGAACCCAAGAGACCCCAAAATATCTCCCTAGGGTAACTAACTTCTCATGCATTGGAACTCCATGAGCATTTAATGGAGTTCCTTAAAAAGTTAATGAAATATGATAAGCTAAACTGATTTATCAAAGAAATGAAAAAATCAACACTATCCACTATCCCTCCTATATTAAAGTAAATGGGGCTAAAATACCCAATTTTAGCCCCCTAGACTTTTTACAACATTAAAAACAAAACATCAACAATCAATTCAGACAGTCTCCCTTATCCTCAAGAGAGATTGCTGGCTTGTTAGACACACAGTGCCTGATTATCAAAATTAAAAAAGTTAAAAAATTTCAAAAGGTGATTGATCCTAGTCTAAGTTCTAAAATCCTAAGACTAGTTAATAGTTGGCAGTAACAAAAACTTTGGAGGGATTAGCCATTTCAAGATCCACGTTAAGGTGAAGTTGAAAAGACTACAAGTTGGAATATTCTTGAAATATACATGATTTTTTTTTTCAAAATTAAAACTGACGACTTTTTAGTTGAGCCCTTGAGGGGCAAAATTTGCTCAGCCTTTCCAATGCTAAGTTTTTAGAGATAAAAAGATGAAGATAAAAATACGATTACCAACTAAGTTGTTTTGATAGCTCGAGTTGGTGATGATGAGATGCATATGCATGCTTTGTTTCTCTTGAAGGACCCTTTCCATACAAGAGAAGAAATGGAAATGTGGAGAAGTTAATTGACTCCGCCCCTAAGGGGGGCTTTACACTTGTGGAGAAGCTCTTGTTCCATACGCGGGCCAGGCTCCATTTGAGAAAGAGAAAGATGCAAGATAACCATAGTTAGGCCAAAGATCCTTCAGGGAGGTAGCATTATAGATCAATGTTGTATCGATCTCTGTTGACCATTTGATCTCTCTTAACGATGAGGAATGGATGCACGCAGCGTCATTGTCACGCCTGTGGCACAGCAAAACAAGCTGTCAAAGATATTAGTACCTCTTTAATTACCATGATCAAATATCAAAGAAAAGATGTTAAAGGTGTGATATACAAACCTGAATGCAATGCAGGTGAGGAAGCGAGGGAAATGGGGGTACCATAGTGATGTGTTGGGTAACCTGCGCCAGTAATAGCTGAATAGGGGAAGAGATGGTGTGGGTACTGAACACCGTAGCCCTGGCTGGCTGTGTAGCCACCGTTGCCGCTTCCTTCTCCAAAATTCATGTATGGGTAAAACGCAGCAGCTGTACTCGATAACACACCACTAGCCGCTGCAGTCCCATACACAGGATATTGACTTGTTGCACCTCCATACACACTATAGTAACCCTGCACATAGTAAAACTATTACACTCTCATACCAATGCCTGTGCATCAAATGGGGAAAAGAAAATGTCTTTAAGATCTGACTTCTCATGGGTTACATAAGTTATTAGCAAAATCCTTGACCTTAATATATATAACTTCCTTCCTTTCATATCACAGTTGTTCAAGCTTAACAAATAAAAAAAGATTCTCGTAACATGTCAAAAGTATTTTTAGAACTTTTTTTAAACATGTCATAATATTTTTATGGCTATGAGAGCATGTCATTAAAAATAAAATAAAAATGTTAGAGGTCATTCTTTTAAAGGAAAAACAAAAAGAAAATTAACATATAAATAGAAATATTGACGAGCTATGGTTTATTAAATTTGGAAAAAGATTCAACTCCACTATAAGTGTTTGTTTAGATTGAAACTTTGCTCAGAGGTCTAACAAAGTTTATTAACGGGTAGACTGCAAAAGAGGAAACATCATGCATGCCACATACTGAAGTTCAAGATTCATGCCTTCTTCTTTAATTGGGAAAAATAAGTAAAGGTCAACAATCAGCTTTCGACTAAAATCACATGCATTCCTGCTTCGAATATCGTGCATTCAAATGCTTCAGCACAAACTGGTCCTTGACTTATTCGTGCTCTGATCCTTCACTTCCATTAATTTTATACGTCTTATTTTTACTTTGTTTAAAGAAAACGCCCTATATTTAAAATTTTCTTAACTTAAATTTTTCATTCTCTATTTAATGACAAGCTTTTATAATTATATAAATATCATAATATGTCTAAAACTAAATTTTAAAATACTGTTTTTATGAGTCAAAAATCATTTTGTCTTTCGTTTTATGCATAATCAAACACGGCACACCTAAAATGAAACAATCGGAGCAGTAAATTAATCCCATTAACAAGGTAAAGACGTAACATGCATATTGTAGTTGAAGTGTTAAATGAAAGATAAGAGTGATAGGGACTCAGAAAAGAAAAAGGAGATAATGGGTACAGACCGTAGGGTAAGTGTAATCTGGCGAGTAGGGAGAGTACCTGACAGTTTGTCACAAGAAAAACAAACAAAAAAACCATTAAAATGTGAAACTTGGTATGGAAGTTAGTTTTCTTAGTGAACAGTGAGTGAATTGTAAAACAAACATGATGATAGTATTATCAATATCAATGAATGCATGAGACATTTCTTCTTGTCCCAGGATGAGCTGTGTACCAGTGAGTGAGAGAGAGGGGGGGGGGGGGGGGGGACATTATTATGAGAGAGAAAAGAATGGTGGTATGAGCATGAGTGGATAGTATAATGAGGTTTTGTTGGAATGAGTTGGCAAATGCACGTGAAGACTCACTCATGTGATCCCAGTTCCCACCCCCTACTTCCTATGGAAAAAAAAAAAAAAAGAAAGGAAGAAGAAAAATAAAATAAGTTGTATATTACTGTACAGTTGTAGAAAATAAAGCATCTTTAGCGTCATACCCATAAAGATTGTAAGGGATCCCTTGTTGGATGGCATAATGAGGGAAGGTTGGTGGTGAAGGAAAAACTGTTCCCAACCCACCTGCTGCTGATGCTTGAAAACCACTCATCACCCTAAAGTTCCTGCCTCCTCCTGTTCATTAATTTTATAGTGAAAATATAAAGAAAATTTTCAACTAAAAATATTATATATAAATGTAAAATCTTGAAATAGAAGATTTCCTCTGAATAATAGTATTAACTTGAAACAAAGGTAAAAATGAAAACTAGGTATGGCAAAAGCAAAAGGTGTACGTTTGTTGCACAGAAGAATGAGCTGTCCTGCTTTTCTAAAACATATCCTTACACATGCTATACTGGTGGTGCTAAAGCAAAGAGCATCATAAAGTGGACTCGTACACAATCTTAACAAAGAATTTACATATTTTAGTAACTTTTTTTCCAAAATGGAAAGAATATTCATGCTGCGTGAAGAAGCGACTAGTCAAACATAATGACCATCCACTAATTGATTAGAATCAAAGAAATCACAACTTTGGTTACTATACTATGTGTGGTGAAATTAATTAACTACATATATATATATATATATATATGCAAGAAAGATTACATGTGATAATAGTAATTTTTACATTTTCTAAGAAAAAGGAGAAAATATACCATGTTTAGGGGTAGTAGGCTTAGATCTTTGAACTCCCATGGAAGCAAGATTGCAGTTGGCCCTTCTGCCATCAATGACAGGAGCAGCATCAACACAAGCCCTCATGGCTGCTTCTGCCTCACGAAATGTTACCTATTTTGGAAATTAACAACGTGATCATCAAAGATTACCGCTACTGTGATTCTTTTTCTCTAATATTATTTTCAACAATAGATCTTCATAACTTAGTAGTAAAGATAGAAAAAGAGCGAAAATACTAGTACATACAAATCCATAGCCTTTGGATCTTCCAGTAGCCTTATCAGTGATGACGACAGCCTCCAAGATGTCACCAAACTGTCCAAAGTATTTCTTCATAGTCTCCTTCTGAGTCTCCCAAGCCAAACCCCCAACAAACACCTTAGTGTACGTGGTGTCCCCGAATTGACCTGATGGAGTCATCTTGTTCCTCTTGGTAGCTAGATCGATAATCTCCAAGTGGATACGGATGGATCTACAAAGGGTAGGTGAAGAAGAAGGATGTTGAAAGAGACAATTAGGTCAGAGATGGAAGTAGGGAGGGAGGGAAAAAGAGGGAAATGGGAGGGAAGGGAAAGCAAAAGAAAGATAGGAAAAGGGGGTAAAAGGAGTAACATCATAATACGGACATGAAATTATAAACATTGCCTCCTGCTCCAAACAGCCTTTACACACTGGCATACTCAACTATACTCACGCGCTCTGCCTTCTTTTTCTTTTTCCTTTCTCACACTCCCATGGATAATTCATAATACTATCTAACCAAAAATATCGAAAACCAATTGCTTTAATATTATAATAAATAAATCTATTTCTATTATGTACATAATATTTTGGAACAGATTTGCAAGTTTGCATGAAATAGTTTCTTGTTAAAAGTAATTCCAATTTATTATTCTCCGTCCCAAGATACTTGTCATGATGTTTCTCTTTTTAAAAGCAAATTGGATTAAATTTCAAAGCTGAATTAGATAAGATCAATTCAACAACAACAACATATATACACAGTGCATTCCCACACGATGGGATCTAAAGAGGGTAGAGTGTACGCAGACCTTATCCCTATCTTGAAAGGTAGGGAAATTGTTTTTTAAAGACCATCGGCTCAAGAGAACACATAACAAAGAAGATCAAATAAGATTTGAAGCAAAACAAAGTAAAGAGATCATGTCACAACAAATAACAAATAACACCATGAATCAAAATACAAGAAACTACACAAGTAGTACGATGCGTGACATGCCCAACTACCTACTAGCCTTCTACCCTGATATGTGTCCTCTATACCCTCATATCTAATGTCATGTCCTTGGTGGGCTGAAATTATGACATGTCATGTTTAATCACATCTCCTCAATACTTCTTCGACATACATCTACCTCTTCTGAAATCATCCATAGTCAACCTTTTACACCTCCGCACTAGGTCATTTGTGCCTCTCTTCTACACATGCTTTAACAATCGCAGACTCGCTTCCCTCATCTTGTCCTCCACCGAGGCTACCCACACCTTATCCTGAATATCTTCATTTCTAATCTTATCTCCCCTCGTGTGCCCACTCATCCATCGCAACCTTCATTTCCGACACCTTCAACTTTTGAACGTGAAAGTTTTTGACTGGATAACACTATACCACATGCAAGTTGGTCTAACAACTACTCTGTAGAACTTACATTTAATTTTTTGGTGGCACCTTCTTATCACACAAGACTTCAGATGCGAGCCTCCATTTCATCTACCACATACCAATACGATGTGTGACATCATTGTCAATATCTCCATTACCTTAAATAATCGACCTAAGGTATTTGAAACTCCCTTTCATTTGAATTGCATGAGTACCAAGTCTCACTTCCACGCCAACCTCATGCGATACACTTCTGAACTTTTACTCTAAGTACTCTGTCTTAGTTCTACTCAACATAAACCCTTTACACTCGTATGTCTTCAAACCTCCAACTAAGCATTCACTCCGATGTGAGTCTCGTCAATCAGAACTATATCATTCGCGAATAACATACATCATGACATTGTAACACCTCGTACCTTCAAACTAAGCCATATTTATGATTCATGGGTTTAGGAAACCAAACAGGGAGTTTAAAGTTGAAAACCAGTTTTAGTTCTCCAGAATGAATTTGACACTACATTATACAGATCGTAGAATTAATTACGGTACATCAAAATAAACCATCGATTTCATTTTGAAGTTGAATGAACCAAATAGCTTTTTATGGACCGTACAATATTTGATGGTCTGTCCTTTTTGACCGTCTGAAGACTCTCAAGTTTTGAAGTCACTGGAAAGTAGTAAATTAATTAAATTAATTAGACGGTCTGATTATACGCACCGTACATAATTTAATGGTCATTTGGCAGACAGTATAAAATTCGAAGGTCCATCGAATTGGCCCTATATTTCACGACGGGCTAAAAAGTATAAATTCCCAGATTTAGTTTTAAAAATTAGATTTTACTTCTCTCAAGCCCTATCATGAATGCTCTCTCTTCATAATCATCTCCTACACCAAGGTAAGCCTTTTTTACTTGATTCTATGTGATTCTAATGTAATCCTAATGAATTTTAAGTAGAATTCAATGTTCTTAACCTAGGGTTTTCAAGATAAACTCATTCTAAGGTTTCAAGGTTCAAGCTTTGGGATTATCCTTCCAAGTTCAGATTTTTAAGACACGTATTGGAGAACTTAAGGTATGTAGAACTTCTATCCATGTGGGGACATCATTGTTCTTCTCCACACCATATGTGATTCATGAAATAAGGATTCTTCAAACCTAGGGTTTTTGCTCAAGTTCATAATAACCTTACATTCATGTTCAACTATACATATGTGTATCATGTTGTCGTTTATTATATTCATGATATGTCATTTCGATTGTCATGAACCTATCCTTAATCCATGAACTCATGTCTTAATTTTTATGAGTTCTTAAATACAAGTTATGATCATTATCACTTAGTTTCATGAAGTCATATATATTTCTCACTATTTATACAAGTTATATTATGTATTTCTTCACATGCTAAATTATAAACTTACAAGTTATGATTTCAAGTTATGTCATGTAATTTATGAGCTTCCAAGTCAACTATTTTCAAGTACATATTTTGGGAGTTGCATAGATTACCGAGAAGGCTCAGACAGTTTGAAACTACATATGTCAACGTACGATAAGGGTCGCTTCGCCAGAGGATGATACCTTCTTATTACCCATTGTGGAATTATTGGATCCATCATATTCATGCTCATGTCTCGTACTCTAGCAAAGTACGAGATGACTTAGTAAATCGGGTAGAGATCAGACTCCACGTTCACGCGTGGTGATTCATGTCAGTTTTGTTAATGCTCTCCCACAAATATACATATATACAGTTTTACAGATTTTACACATGTTAAAATATTCATGTTCATGTTCAGTTTCATGTTTCTATTATATCATGTGCCTCTTATTCCTTTAGTTGATTTACATACGGTACAATTCAAATGTACTAACGTCCTTTTTCATGGGGCCTGCACTTTACGGTACATGTGCTAAGTTTTAGGGAAATAGATTTGCTTAGTAGGATTGCTTCAGTATCAGCTGTTTGATGAGCCTTATCTCATTTGGGGTGTCAGTTTAGTTATCTTATGATTATGCATTAGTAATAGAGGTATGTCAGGGCTTTATCATGGTAAATAGTTTTACAGTCAGACTCATGTTCAGAGGTTTCATAGACTAGTCTAGTTACCATGGCATGATAGTATTATTTTTCAGACTTATCATGTTTTAGTCAGCTATTTCCTCTATGATATTTCAAACTATTTTCAATATACATTTTTTACATGTTTTCATTATCATTACTATTGCATGCTTTTGATGCCCATATTGATTCAGCAAGCCACATGGTTCACTCGGTCACATGAAGCTAGGCACCGAGTGTTGTATTTCGCCCAGGCCATGGTTCGGGGCATGACAAAGCTTGGTATCAGAGCACTAGGTTCAAGTGTCTTAGAGAGTCTATGAAATCATGTCCAGTGGGGTTACTTTTATATGTGTGAGGGGCCCACACATATAAATAGTTGACCACCAAGACATTTAGGATTGTCTCACTTCTTTCATACTCTAGATCGTGCAGTTAGAGTTATACCTTCAGGATATCCTTCTAACTCGTGTGTATTATGTATTTAAGAAAAATGCTTGCGAAAAGGAAATTAGCTACAAGCAAGTGAGCTGCTACTAATGATGCTTGTGCTCGTGAAGAGGATGCTCAAGCTCAGGGAGCCAATTAAGGTACAACACCCACACCCAATACCACAGGTCCTGCGAAGATCCCAGTTTCGCTGCCCAGTTCTACAAATTTGGATGTTAGGGGTGCTATTCAGTTTCTCACCCAGCTTGTGGTTGCTCAACCCCAATGTCAGGAAATGACTCCAAGCACGGGAACTAATGGAGAGTTGTTTAGTTTTAGGACTCGTGAGTTTCTTTGTATGGACCCTCCGGTGTTCACAAGGTCAAGCAAGATCGATGATCCACATAATTACATTAATGGGCTTCAAAAAATCTTCTGTGTTATGCATGTTAATGAGGTAAAGGCAGCAAAGTTTGGAGCTTATCAGTTGCAGGATGTTGCCAATATCTAGTATGAGTCATGAGAGTAGTTTTGCAGCCAACGACTTAGGATGAGTTTGTTGATGCCTTCATTGAGCACTTTCTGCCAGTGGAGGTCAAGAAGGAAAAAGTTAAGGCATTTGAAAAGATTAAGCAGAATGGCAGGAGTGTGCAAGAGTACTATCTTCAGTTTGTCTCTTTGGTAAAGTATGCTCCTCATATGGTTCTAGACGTGAGGGCCAAAGTTAGGCATTTCGTGTATGGTCTTGATCCCCATTTGTACGATGTAACTAATATCACAGCTCAGAACAGAGAGATGACTATTATAAATATTGTTGCTTTTGTACAGGGTAATGAGAGTAGGTTGAAGGAAGATGAAGCCTTATAGAAAGAGAAAGACAAGGAATTCAATAAGAGAGCTAATTCTACAAGTCACTTCAATCATAGGAAAGGTGGAGGCAGACAGTTCTTCAAAAATAGGTCATTAGGACCTGCTCTATCTTCAGCCAATGCCCCGACTCCAATGTTCATGAATGATAACATGAGGTAGAACTTCAGAGCACTAGGCTCTCACTCACAAGCTAGTGTGGGTCAAAGCTCATTAGGTAAATCGGTGTGTGATAAGTATAGTAAGAGGCACCTGAGGGAGTGTCGCCTGGGTATGGATGTTTGCTTTAGGTGTGGCCAGCGAGGTCACTTTCAGCGAGACTTCCCATCAGCGAGGCAAAGTACATGAGGTAATGTGGCTCAGTCCGCAAATTCTACAGTTCTTTGTAATTCTCAGGCCCAATCAAGGCGTGGTCCAGCTAAGTTTAGTAATACAGGCTGAGGTCCAAACCATTTGTATGCATTATCAGGTCGTCAGGATACATGTGCCCTTGCAGATGTGGTCACATGTATATTAACCGTTTTCACTTTTGATGTTTATGCCCTTGTTGATCCTGGATCCACTCTATCTTATGTAACCCCTTTTGTTGCTAAGAAACTTGGGGTAGAACCTGAAAAGTTGCATGAACCCTATAAGTATCCCCTCCCATAAGAGAGTCAGTTATAGTCAGGCGAATATATATGGGTTGTCCAGTTAAAGTCTATTACCGTATTACAATAACTGACTTGGTAGAATTAGAAATGGTAGACTTCGATGTAATTATGGGTATGAATTGGTTGTCTTCATGTTATGCCACAGTAGGTTGTAGAACCAAAATTGTAAAGTTCAAATTTCCCGGTGAGCCAGTCATATAATGGAAGGGTGATTCAGTAGCACCCATAGGTAAGTTTATTTCCTATCTTAAAGTCAGAAAGATGATATCCAATGAGTATATTTACCATCTAGTTTGGGTTAGGGATGCAAATACCCAGACCCCAACTCTTCATTCACTTCCAATTGCCAATGAGTTTTCAGAAGTCTTCCTGAAGATCTTTCCGGAGTTCCTCCTGATAGAGAGATTGAATTCGGAATTGATCTACTTCCCAGCACCAAGATGATAACTATTCCACCGTGCAAAGTGGATCCAGCATAGTTAAGAGAGCTAAAAGTCTAGTTGAAATAACTCCTTGATAAGGGATTCATTAGATCATGTGTCTCACTATGGGGTGCACCAATTTTGTTTGTTCGGATAAAGATGGATCTTTGCGTATGTGCATTGACTATTAACAGTTGAACAAGGTTACCATTAAATACAAGTATCCTCTTCCATAATCGATGATTTATTTGACCAACTTCTGGGTGCTCAGTGTTATTCCAAGATTGACCTCAAATCAGGGTGCCGTCAACTTAAGGTTAAGGAAATTGATATTCTGAAAACCGCCTTCAAAACGCGTTATGGTCATTTTGAATTTTATTTCATGTCGTTTAGATTAATGAATGTCCCAACCGCTTTCACGGATATTATGAACAGGGTCTTCAAGCCTTATCTGGATCTATTCATCATTGTATTTATTGAAGATATCTTAGTCTATTCCCGTAGTGAGGCTGATCATGCAGAACATCTCAAAATTGAATGGTGGACACTTTAGGACCACGAGCTTTATGTGAAATTTTCCAAGTGTGAATTTTGGCTAAAGTCAGTAGCATTCTTAGGCCATGTGATTTCAGGCGAAGGCGTCCACGTGGATTTCCAGAAAATTGATATTATTAAGAATCGGCCTAGACCCACTTCTGCTTTAGATATACATAGTTTCTTAATTCTGGCGGGCTATTACAGATGTTTCGTTGAGGGTTTTTCCTCCATTGCAGCTCCATTGACTAGATTAACTCAGAATAAAGTCAAATTTCAATGGTCAGATGCCTGTGAGGAATTGAAAATGAGACTGACCTCCGCTCCAGTGTTAACTTTACTAGATGGGACCGAGGGGTTCGTTGTATATTGTGATACTTCAGGAGTTGGTATTGGGTGTGTTGTAATGTAGCACGGTAAGGTTATAGCTTATGCATCCAAGCAGCTTAAGCCTCATGAAAAGAATTATCCAACTCACGACCTAGAATTGGCAGCAGTAATTTTTGCACTCAAGATATAGAGTCAATATTTGTATGGAGTTCATGTTGATATTTTCACAGATCACAAGAGCCTTCAGTACATTTTAAGCAGTGGGAGTTGAATCGTAGACAGAGGAAATGGCTCGAATTAATAAAGGATTATGATTTAGATGTTCTCTATTATCCAGGAAAAGTGAATGTGGTAGCCGATGCTCTTAGTCGGCGATCCATGGGAAGTTTATCTCATATTGAGGAAGGTAAGAAAATCATGATGAAGGAGATTCATCGACTAGCCAGTGTAGGAGTTTGACCCATGGACTCCGAAGATGGTGGTGTTGTTGTCTAGAACAAGTCGGAATCCTCCTTAGTAGCCGAGGTGAAGGAAAAAAAGTTTAGTGATCCCTACTTGTTGCAGCTGAAAGATAGGATTCAGAAGCATAAGAATACGGCTTTTGATCAGGGGGAAGATGATGGTACTTTGAGGTACTGAGGCATATTATATGTTCCAGACGTAGATGGACTCAAAGAGCGAATCATAGCAGAAGCGCATAATTCCAGATATTCTATTCAACCAGGTTCTACCAAGATGTACCATGATCTTAAGGAGATTTATTGATGGAATGATATGAAGAGAAATGTGGCAGATTTTGTAGCCAAGTGTCTGAATTGTCAGTAGGTGAAGGCCAAGCACCAAAGGCCTGGTAGGTTGGCTCAGAATATTGATATTCTTGCTTGGAAATGAGAGATAATAAATACAGACCTCATAACAGGTCTACCTTGCTCATCCCGAAGGTATGATTAGATTTGGGTGATTGTAGATCGACTCACTAAATCAACCTACTTCTTTCTAGTCAAAACCATAGATTCAACAGAAGATTACGCTAAGTTGTATATCCGAGAATTTGTCAGGCTTCATGGGACCTAGTGTCCATTATTTCGAATCGTGGTGCTCAGTTCACAACATACTTTTAGAAGTCTTTCCAGAAAGAGTTGGGTACTAAGGTAAATCTCAGCACAACTTTTCACCCACAGACAGATGGCTAGAAAAAACATATTATTCATACTCTTGAGGATATGTTGAGGGCATGTGTTTTCGATTTTAAAGGTGATTGGGATGATTATTTGCCTCTCATTGAGTTTTCTTACAATAACATTTATCATGCTAGCATCCAGATGGCACCATTCGAAGCCCTGTATGGATGAAGGTGTAGGTCACCAATTGGTTGGTTCAAAGTTGGTAAAGCAGAGTTGTTAGGACCAGAATTGGATTAGCAGGCTTTAGAAAAAGTCAAGTTGATTCAGGAGCGTTTGAAAATAGCGTAGAGTGACCAAAAGTCCTATTCGGATGTGAGGCATACACACTTAGAGTTTTCAAGTTGATGATTGGGTACTTCTGAAAGTTTCACTTATGAAAGGTGTCATGAGGTTTGTAAAGAAAGGGAAGCTCATTCTCAGATATATCGGACCTTACAAGACTTCGAGGAGAATTGGTCAGGTGGCTTATGAACTTGAATTGCCACAAGATTTAGATGTTGTGTGTAATATCTCATGCCTTTCAGACTAAGGTTTGACCCATACAATGGAAATATAATAGAACCAAGATGAAGAGTTCAGGAAGTGCTTTGAAAACTAATCAAGTTATAAGAAGAGTCTTTGGGAAAAGCATAGTCGTAAGCTACTATACTGGTCATGTTTTCAAGTGAGTTTTTACAAGGCCTTACTTCAAGCAAGCATTCAGACAATTATATAATGAATTTGGGAAAACGTCCTTAATGAAAGTTGTATCCCTTTCAAATGCCTTTACATACATATATTGTAGAGCTCCAACTGAGCTTTTTGCTAGGAGTTATGGCCATTTTATTGAGACACTGTCAGTACCATCGAAAAATGTAAAAATCTATCTAACTGTAAAATGAACAGGGGAGCTCGCCCGGCAAAGCCTAGAGCGAGACAACACCTCTCTATAGACCTTACCCAATAAGGTGGGATGTCCAAAATGCATTTTTTATCAAAAAATCATCTATGTTTAAAATAGACAGGGGAGCTCGCCCGATGAAGCCCAGAGAGAGACAATACCTTGCTATGGACCTCGCTCAGGGAGGCATGAGGTCTAAAATTCTCATCCTTTAAATATAACACTTAGTTCAAAAAATCATTCACCAATTTGTTCAACCTCGTAGAAAACCCTCTCTAAAGCATTTTTCTCTCCTCTCAACCTCCCACAACAAGGTAAGTTTGCTCCTAACGATTCTTTAGTAATTCTAGAATTAAATCATGATTAGAACATGATCCTCTAACTAAAACATAGGATGAACAATAAAATTCTTCGCAAGCGAGTCAATCTAGGTTTTGGAGTGTTATTTGTCAGAAATCAACATAGTTCATTTGCTATGAGCGATTACATGTATGTAAAGTTTCTACCCATGTGTGGGAATATCCATGTCCTTCCCCATGCTACGCTTTTCCATGAAACACTAATTCTTCATAAGTTTAGGATTTCATTCCATTATCATAATAACCCTAATACATGTAAAATACGTCATGTCTATATTATAAGTCGTCAATTGTATTCATGATAGGTCATTATGATTATCATAATCCTGTCTATAATACATGAACGCATGATTTGAATCCCATGAGTTCTTAAATACAAGTTATAATTACTATTACTTAGTTTCCATGAAATTATACATGTTTTTCATAATTTATGTAAGTTATATGATATATCTTTTCACATGTTAAACTATAATTGCAAACCATGTTTTACAAGTTAATTTCATGAAATTCATAGGCTTACAAGCCAACTACTTTCAAGTATATGTTTAGGAGTTGCATAGATTTTCAAAATGGTTGTCACAGCCTTAAACTACGTATGCCAGTGTAGGATAAGGGTCACTCCGCCCAGAGAATGATACCTTCAGATTATTGATTAGATCATTTCATGTTATGTTCATGTCTCATACCCCGGCAAGGTATGGGAGCGCTCTACTGGTCAAGCCAGGTACCAGACTCCATGTACCCACGTGATGATTTCATGTTGTCAGTTATAATATTGCTCTCCCCACAGATATACAGATATATACATTTTATATATTTTACACATGTTATTATATTCATGTTCATGTTCAGTTTCAGTTTCATGTTCCTATTATATCATGTGCCTGTTTATTCTTTCAGTTACTTTACATACAGTACAATTAAAATGTACTTACGTCCCTTTTGCCCGAGGCCTGCACTTCATAGTGCAGGTACGGAGTTTCAGGACGACGATCAGTTCGTTAGGATTTCTATCATCTCAGCTATTGGTGAGTCCCATCTCATTCGGGGTGTTAGTTTATTTATTTTACATATCATGTTATGCAGTAAAGGTATACCATGGCCTTATCCTGGTAAAAACAGTTTTAGCAATCACACTCATGTCAGAGGTTTCATGGACTAGTCTAGTATGTCATGTCAGTTGTTCAGTGGTTAGTTTTACATATTTTAAATTATTATTTCATGATCTTGATACCCATGTTGATTTAGCAAGCCATGTGATTTGCTCGGTCACATGCGAGGCATCATGTGTCGTGTTATGCCCAAGCCATGGTTCGGGGCCTGACAAAACTTGGTATGAGAGCCTAGGTTCAAGTGTCTTACAGAGTCAATGAAACTGTATCTAGTGGTCATTTTTATATGTGTGTACGCGCCATAAATATAAACGGTTTCCCACTAAGACATATAGGATTGTCTCACTTCTTTCATACTCTAGATCATGCAATTAGAGCAGTACTTTCAAGAATTCTTCTAACTAGTGCCATGAAGCCTAGAGCAGTAAGTAACATTATCTCTCTATCGAATTCCAAATGTATCGAATGTGCAAGCGACGAGAAGGAAATTCAAGGTCCAAGTGAGAATGACTACCCATTAGGGTTATAATCGGGAAGTGCATGTTGGTAACAGATGAGACTTGAGGTAATATCAAAAGTGGAATAAAATTCGTAGTTACTATAGACCAGAGCATAACCCTTATCAAAAAGTACAACGGTAGTTATCATGTTTTATGGTTATTAGTTTACCTCAGTTACCAGCTATACAATGTTTCAGTTAGCAGGATTATGGTTATTCAGTACACTAGTTTTTGGTTATGTAGTTATCACATTTCCAATTTTTAGTGTATCGAGATTCTTGTGACTTGACTTGTGAGGATACAGTGGAGCCTATGGGTGCTAAAAGAAAGTGTAAGTAACAATGACTATAGGGGGATATTCACAATTTTTCAAGTCCGGGTTAAGACCCAAGACTCACCAAATAGCGCATAATGTATTTATCAGGTGATAGTGTCATTTTAAGGACAAGTTTCTGCATTAATATGTATGTTCTATACCTTACAAAATAAGTTTATTTCTATTTTTGGACCATGGAGCTAAGTGTGAGGATGATAGCTCAGATTTAAGACCCTACAGGGTAACATGTTATGAAGTTAGTCGCAATGGGAATAAACAACTCATGATAGTTTTAAGCAGAAAATAGCCTAAGGGCAAAATACCTAGGAGGCAAAATGATGTGATATTACATAATGTGTTTCTGTTTGACCTATGCACATGACTAAGAAGAGATATGCACGACATGAGAACCAATAGTAGATGATATTGGACTTCAGGGAATAGAATTTTATTTGTGCAAGTTTATTCATATCAAAACCAGAGAGTATGATGTTAGTAAGTTACCATAAGAAGTAGATATTACTATGAGATGATAAGATGTGACATTTCACTCTAAGGTTATGTGATTAAGTGTTTACCCCATATGTGTATAGTTTGACTTGACTTTAAAGTGTATAGAAAGCTTGGGTTAGATATTTCAATCTTTCATTTAAGAGAGATGTAATTGCCGATCCATGTTTATAGCTCAGAAAAGATAGTATACGAATGCAAAATAGGGTCAGATAATGAGGGAAGTTAGAAATAATCTTACGCTTCACTTTAGTATTCATGACAAAACCGAAGAACATGATGCTAGTAAGTGGTTAGTAGAGAATAATAAATATGTTTTGAGTAGATACTGTGAATTAGCAATTGTGGAAGAGCTAGTAGAGGTGCAATTTGATTTCCATAGTTAGGTTAACACTGGTGAGTGAGTAGCAGTTTGAATTCACTGAATGCATGTTAAAACCCAAAGAGTTTAAGATAAACATGGAGTACAATGATAGTGGGAGGAAAAATCAGTTAAGCAATAAGAGAGGAAATTACAGAAGAATAGTCTTTAAGAGTTATGCAAAAAGGGTTTCCCCTAAGAATAACAGTGTGAGCAAAGTTAAGTCATTCAGAAAGAATATGCCAGTAAATTCAGTCCATGTAAGTAATTTAGTTCTCCGTTCATGTAAGTAATTCATTTTTCCCTAGTAAGGAAGATCGCTCAGAAGTGAGTCAAAAGATGAGTCATCAATGACATAAAACGCAAAGAATTGAAGAAGATAGGGAAATTTGGTTGGATCCCAACGAGTGAGAAGGATCCTCAAATATAAGATCTTAACATTTGGTCCAAGAGAGAGATGTGTAAATTGTCAATGAGTCTAGTTGAATATTTGAAAACCCGAAGGGTTAGCATGAGATTTGAAGAACCTCAGTTTAGTAGTAGGGGCATAATGAAATAGTCTCCATAAGAAATGTGCCTCATATGCACAAGAAACACGAAGTGAGTAGAATGATTGTCGACCGACTTGTGTCAATATTAGTTATTATCATTTAAGCGATCATAGAAAAGCTATAACATCATGCCCAGTTATGTGCCACAAAGGATAGTGTCATTGCACGAGAATCTAATATTCAGGGTGCTGGTCAAAATTTTAGTGCACAGTAATGCTATGTGTATTTCAAGAAGTATTTTAGAAAGAAATCAAGTATGGGTAGTTTAGCTCATGTTGAGGCAGACAAGAGAATCATGATGAAAGAAGTTCATCATTTAGCAACCCTATGAGTTCAACTTTAGACCCCGAAAATGGTAGAGTTGTCATACAGAACAAAGCCAAGTCGCCCCCTAAGTAGTTGAACAAAAGAAGAAAATAGTTTCATGATCCCTCTCTATTGTAGCTAAAGGAAGGGATTTACAGACATAAACCAATGGCTTCCAAACAAGAGGGAGATTATGGTACTCTAAGGTACAAAGAAAATAATTTCATCCCGGATGTAGATAGATGCAAAAAGAGAATTATGGCAGAGGCCCACAAATTTAGATATTCTACCTACCGAAGCTCCACAAAATGTATCATGACCTGGAGAAGGTTTATTGGTGGAATGACATGAAGAAGAATGACGCCAATTTTGTGTCTAACTTTCCAAATTGGTAGCAAGCAAAACTCGATTTAGTAGAAGATTATGCCAAGTTATATATTCAGGAAAGTTTTAGATTCCATGGGGCTCCAATGTCGGACATGGATCAGCTCTAGGTGCCCAGTTCAAAGTGAAATTTTTTTGAAGTCTTTTTGAAGGGATTAGATACCATCTCAGTACCTTTTTTTACATCCTCAAACAGATGTCAGGAAGATCGCACTATCCAGACACTCGAAGATATATTGAATGCATGTGTCCTAGACTTTAAAGGTAATTGAGATGATTATTTGCCTCTCCTTGAGTTGTTTCTAAATATAGAAATCATGCTAGTATCAAGATGGCACCGTTTGAAATCTTGTATGAGAGAAGGCATAGATCACCTATTGGTTGGTATAAAGTTGGCAAAACAGAATTGCTAGGGTCATACTTGGTCTATTAGGTTGTTGAAAAAGTTAATTCATGTGTGTTTGAAAATGGCTAAGGGTCACAAGAGTCCTATGCGAATGTGTGGCGCAGAGATTCGGAGTTTCATGTTAATGATCGGGTATTTCTAGAAAGTTTTGCCTATTAAAGGTCTCATGTGATTTGAGAAGAAAGAGAAGTTAGTCTCACATATATTAGACCATGCAGGATCCTACAAAATATCTTCAAGTTCACAAGTTGAGGACTAGGGCAGTCGCTCCATGAAAGTAATGTAAAGGAACCAAAATGTGAAGGGGACTACATGGAAAGACAAAGAGGACATGAACCCCAAATATCCACACTTACTAATGGACAAGTATAAAATGTCTAAGGTAACTACCTCAAGTATTCAGACTTCATAGCAGTTAGTGTTCAGGTCCCATCTGCGCTCAGTATTCAAATCTCATGTTGTAACAATCATATTTTCAACATTTGGATCTCATGTTATGATATCCATGTTTACGTGTATTTATATCTCATGTTAGTTTAGCACTCATGTATCTATGTCATTCAGTATTCATGTCCCATTTCATGCTCCTCACATCCATGTAATCATGTTATGTTCATGCTTATGCTCCAGTACTCATGTCATTCCTACCTACTAGTTCTTTTCCAAATCCCACATATAGTATTCATGTATTCATTCAATTTAATATCCATGTGTTCATGTCATACCAATATTCATGATAGTTGGTATTCACGTATTCAAGCCAGTTCAGTATACATGTTAGTCATGTCCATGTTTCAGTTACCATGTAATGTTATGTCATGCGTATTAGAAGCCTTGTGAGGCTTGCATTGTGCTCCGGTTAGCTTGCAAGTGTTTGAAAAATGTTGGGATATTCCTATTTACAGAGAAAACCCTACCGAATTTTTTGTAAAATTCAAGAGTTAGTCATACTCCTAACCATGAACCATCATTCGAGGACGAATGATCCCAAGGTTGAGATATTGTAACACCTCGTACCTTCGGGCTAAGGTTTGACCTGTACAATGAAAACATAATGGAATCAAGATGAAGAGTTTAGGAAGTGTTTTGAAAACTAAACAAGTTATAATAAGAATCTTTGGGCAAAGCATATTTGGAAGCTACTCTACGGGTCATGTTTTCAAGTGAGTTTGCACAAGGCCTCACTTCAAGCCATCACTCGGAAAGTTCTTTAATGAATTTGGGAAAATGTCCTTAATGAAAGTTGTATCCATTTAAAATATCTTTCCATACATGTATTGTAGAGATCCAACAGAGCTTTTTGCTAGGAGTTATAGCCATTTTTTTTGAGACACTATCAATACCAACGAAAATGTTAAAATTTGTCTAACTGTAAAATGGACATGGGAGATCGCCCGGCAAAGCCTAGAGTGAGACAACACCTCTCTATAGACCTCGCCTAGTGAGGTGCGATGTCCATAATGCATTTTTTATCAAAAAATCATCTATGTTTAAAATGGACAGGGGGCCTCGCCCGACGAAGCCTAAAGAGAGCCAATACCTTGCTATGGACCTCGCTCAGGGAGACAGAAGGTCTAAAATTCCCATCCTTTACAGATAACACTTAGTTCAAAAAACCATTCACCAACTCGTTCAACCTCGTAGAAAACCCTCTCTAGAGCATTTTTCTCTCCTCTCAACCTCCCATAACAAGGTAGGTTCGCTCCTAACTATTCCTTAGTAATTCTAGAATTAAATCATGATTAGTAACATGATCCTCTAACTAAAACATGGGATTAACAATAAAATTCTTTGCAAGCGATTCAATCTAGGTTTTGGAGTGTTATTTGTCAGAAATCAACATAGTTCATTTGCTAGGAGAGATTACATGTATGTAGAGTTTCTACCCACGTGTGGGAATATCTATGTCCTTCCCCATGCTATGTTTTTCCATGAAACACTAATTCTACATAAGTTTAGGATTTCATTCCATTATCATAATAATCCTAATACATGTAAAATATGTCATGTCTATATTACAAGTCGTCAATTGTATTCATGATAGGTCATTATGATTATCATAAACCTGTCTATAATACATAAACGCGTGATTTGAATCCCATGAGTTCTTAAATACAAGTTATAATTACTATTACTCAGTTTCCATGAAATTATACATGTTTTTCATAATTTATGTAAGTTATATGATATATCTTTTCACATGTTAAACTATAATGGTAAACCATGTTTTACAAGTTATTTTCATGAAATTCATGTGCTTATAAGTCAACTACTTTCAAGTACATATTTTGGGAGTTGCATAGATTACCGAGAAGGCTCTCACAATCTGAAACTATGTATATGAGCATAGGATAAGGGTCGCTTTTCCCTGAGGACGATACCTTCAGATTATTGATTAGATCTTTCCGTGTCATGATCATGTCTCATACCTCGGCAAAGTATGGGAGCGCTCTGCTGGTCTGGCCTGGTACCAAACTCCACATACCCAGGCGGTGATTTCATGTTGTCAGTTATACTATTTCTATCTCTACAAATATACAAATATACAGATATAAAGTTTACAGATTTTACACATGTTATTATGTTCATGTTCATGTTCATGTTCAGTTTCAGTTTCATGGTCTTATAATATCATGTGCCTGCTTATTCTTTCAATTGCTTTACATAGTATAATTCAAATGTACTTACGTCCCTTTTGCCTTGGGCTTGTACTTCACGGTGCAGGTATAGAGTTTCATGATGATGGATCAGTTCATTAAGATTTCTATCATCTCAGCTACTGGTGAGCCCATCTCATTCGGGGTGTTAGTTTATTTATTTTATATATCATGTTATGCAGTAAAGGTATACTAGGGCCTTGTCTTGGTAAAAATAGTTTTAACAGTCAGACTCATGTTCAGAGGTTTCATAAACTAGTCTAGAATGTCATGTGCGTTGTTTAGACTTATTACATATTCAGATTATTTCCGAAATTATATTTTCATACTATAATTACAATATTTATTTTTACATGTTTTAAATTATTATTTCATGATCTTGATACCCATGTTGATTCAGCAAGCCATGTGGTTCACTCGATCACATGCAATCAAGCACTGTGTGCCATATTATACCCAGGCTATGGTTTGGGGCATGACACTATGCATCTAGTGTTTCATGTATCAATGTTGAGAAAGTGTGTGGGAGACCCATCGTTAGTTGTTCCTACCGACTCTATTACAGTTAATGGCGGGTTGACCTGTGAAGATATCCCTATGGCTATTTGGGATCGTCCAGATTCGAAAGTTGAGAACTAAGGAGGTTACCCTAGTGAAAGTGTTGTAGAGAAGTCAGAATGTTGAGGAGGGAACATGGGAAGCCGAAGAAGGCATGATATACATATACTTGTACTTATTCGAGGAGCAAGCAAAAAATGACCAAGGTAAATACATTTAGTAGTCATGTCATGTCCCTTGCGTGTCCATGTCTCATGTTTCACGTTCATGTATTTAGTACTCATGTCCCATGTTCATGTTATCATGTAATCATGTCATTCAGTCTCATGTTTCAAGTCATGTTACTTTACACTCATGTACTCATGCTATATCCAGTCCCATTCTCAACTATGACCCATCATTCGAGGATGAATGATCCCAAGGGGGAGATATTGTAAATCTCGTACCCTCAAAATAAGTCATGTTTATGATTCAGGGGTTTAGGAAACCAAAATGGGAAGTTTAAAGTTGAAAATCAGTTTTAGTTCTGTAGAATGAATTTGCCGCCAGATTATACAGACCGTAGAATTAATTATGGTTCGTCAAAATGAACAGTCGATTTCATTTTGAAGTTGACAAAAATGAATAGCTTTTTACGGACCGTATATATTTGACGGTCCGTCCTTTTTGACCGTCTGAATCCTCTCAAGTTTTGAAGTCACTGGAAAGTCGCAATTTTAACTAAATTAATTTGACGGTCTGATTATACGGACTGTACATAATTCGACGGTCCCTTGGCAGACCATATAAAATTCGATGATCCGTCCAATTAGTCGTACATTTCACGACGGGCTGAAAAGTATAAATACCCAGACGTAATTTTAAAAATCAGATTTCACTTCTCTCAAGCCCTAGCACAAAGGCTCTCTCTTCACAATCATATTCTACACCAAGGTAAGCCTTTTTCATGCGATTCTATGTGATTCTAACGTAATCCAAATGATACGATTCTTATAAGTGAAACTCAAATAATCAAATCGAATGCGGAAATTGAAAAGGATATGGGACTAAACACAAGAGTAGTTATTCCAAGCAATCAATGAAGTATTAAATCAAATACCTCAAGGAAATGAACTACAAAACCACATAATCTATAAAGGTTTGAATGATTCCACAAGTGAGATAACTCATGTGAGAATCATGAACAAGTTCAATAGACAACCAAGGAATCCACCTTAATTGTGCTATCACTATAATTACCTAACACGAATCTAGCTATCAATAAGATAACACTACAAAGTAGCTACCAAGAGAATTAATCTCAATTCATCAATCATCAAAAGTCCTATTCTAAGCCTTGAGAACTACTATTTATAGTATTAGGCTGTATAAAAAAAAACTAGGCCCAAAAGTGACCATAGTCCTCAACTTGCAAAAGTAACCCAAAATGGCCCTCTTCAGCTCGCAGACACAGGTGAAATGCAGGTTGAGCCGCATGTCACACATGTGATTCGCAGGTTGTGCCACATGTGGTGTCGGCCTTCCTTTAACTCTCAGCACTTAGGCAAGCTTTGCGATTCGCAGGTTGTGTCACAGACATGACCTGTGACTCGCAAGTGGTGTCGCACATAGTGCTGGTCTTTCTTCAACTTTGTCTTCACTCCAAGCGATCATCCAAATGTCGTATGCTCCTTTGTGTGGGCCATCAAGGGCCTCCAAAGCCTCTCTATACATCAACATATCTTGTAAAGATTGGAGGTCCTCGACTCATTCTCGGATGAAGGCTTTTGAGGGGTTTGTGCCCCCGATATCATAGCATCCTCCCCTTCTTGAAAATGACTCATCCTCGAATCCGAACCTCGCAAAAACTAAAGGATTATACATACAAACATGTGCCTCATAGAATGAGAGTTAGCATAATCAAGAAAAATCTCACTAACATGCCAAGGATGCACAAATTTGTGATATAACCATTTATCAATTAACACTATGGTAAAATTCCCTACATAGGAGGCATCAAGAAGATGAGTCCTCCACCTATCATGAAATGAGGATAAAGCAAAGAGACCAATGAATTCTAATTGACAAGCATGTGAATCTACATTGGTTCTAGAAGGCATGAAGTACATCCGATCCTCATTTATCAAACAAGACCAATCATACAAGTTTAATACATGACTTGCAACTCACAGGTTGTGTAGCAGACATGACCTACGACTCGAAAGTGGTGTCGCAGACATGACCTGTGACTCACAAGTTGTGTCGCATACTATGTTGGTCTTCCTTCAACTTTGTCTTCACTCCAAGCGATCATCCAAATGTCGTACTCTCATTTTTATGGACCCTCAAGGGCCTCTAAAGCCTTTGTATGCATCAACATATCTTGTAAATATTAGAGTTCCTCGACTTGTTCTTGGATGAAGGGTTTTGAGGGGTTTGTGCCCCCAAATATCATATCATCATCCTCTTCTTGAAAAGGATTCGTCCATAAAAATTCGAACCTTGCAAAAACCAAGGTAAGATATATACAAACATGAGATTCATAGAATGAGGGTTAGCACAATCAAGAATAATCTCACTAACATGCCAAGAATGCATAAATTTGTGATATAACCATGTATCATTTAACACCATGGTAAAATTCCCTACATATGAGACATCAAGAAGTTGAGTCCTCTCCCTATCATGAAACGAGGATAAAGCAAAGATACCAATGAATTCTAATTGACAAGTATGTGGAGCTACATTGGTTTTAGAAGTCATGAAATATATCTGATCCTCATTTATCAAACAAGACCAATCATACAAGTTTAATACATCTCCGGAGTCAAAAGGGTAGGCATAGCCTTTAGGGACACTCATAAACATGTATGTCAAGGAATCTAGTAGTTTTATAATGGTATAACCATGAGATCTTGCAAAAATACTACTCACATTGGTTTTGGAAAACTCAACATTACATGCATTCTCAAAACAACTATATGTCCTATGATAACCCTTCCCATCATGAATTCCACCCTCAATACAAGCATGGGTGTCATCATAAGCAAACAAGTAGTAAAGAAAGGTGTCACTTAAGATAACTTCATCTATGATGATCTTATATGTAGCATTCTTATTAGGTTCAAGAACACAAGCAATCATGCTACAAGGATTCGGAACACCCAAGGAGGAAGTAGTAATTTGAACACAAGCATCACCTTCTTTTTCAAAATATTCCTTCACCTGGGGATTTTCATGACACACATCCCCACCACGTCCTTGGAACTCATCACTTGACACAAGGACAAGACCAAGAGATTCACTTTCACATCTAGCAAACAAAGGTGGGGCACATGATCAACTATATTCACATCATAACTAATCGGAGGTTCATTAAGCACATCACAAGTTTCCTTAATTAGTGGATTAACATTACAATCAAGTTGATCAACACAAGTAACCACACTAGTTGGATATAAATTGACCTTTCTAGAAGGATCAATCCGGTCATCAATAAGAACAACTAGTGGGTGAGCAATCTCAACATATGACAATGCACAAACACTTTTATCACACGTGTCAACACTAGGTGGACACAAATTGATCTCATAAGAGGAATAAATTCGGTCATCAAGAGGATCAACTAGTGTTGGAACACCAATATCAACAACATTGTCAATAATTACTAAGGAATTATGCTCAACACATGGTAAAGACTCACTAAGCTCACATAAGGAAAAGCTGTCACTCATACTCAAGTCAACAAGATGATCATTCACATGATTTGGAGAGTCGAGATTAGCTATTTTAGCTTGAAGTTCACACAAAGTATCTTCTTTATTATGGTTATCAATGGTGGAGCACATTTTCTCCTTTGGGAAGCCTTCAACTACCTCATGATCTTTCAAAGTTTGAGGTTTCTCATTCGGTTTGCTTCCAAGAATACATGCATTATTAACAACACAACTAGAAAAGAAATAAAAGTTACATGAGTTATAATTGGGTTGTGATTACCCTCTCACATCACTCCACACAACCTCTCATTTTTCTTCTCTAAAGTTGTCACTTTTGTCTCCCTTACTCCTCTCAATCTTTTCTCTCTCAATTTCATGAGAGTTAGGGCAAGTGCTAAGAATTTCTTGTGAAGGATTTGGTGAACCCTTCACTTCTTGTTTCCCTTTGGCTTCACTTGAAGTAAATATTGCATCCCTCTCTTGTTTCTCAATTTTCTCCCTTTTAGCTCTCTCCTGGAGCTCCCTCGTGATTATATAGTCTTCAATCACTTTATAGGGTGTTAATGGGATGAAAGTATGCTTCCGACCATCAAATACAAAGGAATACTTGTTGGTCTTCCCATCATATTGTGCATCCCTATCGAATTTCCACGATTTCCCAAGCATCACATGACATTCTTACATTGATACAACATCACACCACTTCATATTTGTACTTACCGATGCTAAATTTGACACTTACTCGCTTGGAAACCTTTACTTCACCATATTCATTGAACAATTAGAGTTTGTACATGCTAGGATGCTTTGTTATGGAAAACTTCATGTTTTCAACCAAAGTAGTGCTCACCATATTTGTGCAACTCCTACCATCAATGATCAAGGAGCACACATTATTCATTATCTTGCACCGAGCATGAAGTAGATTCTCCCATTGGTCAAACACCTCCCAAGTCATAGCATACATATGCCTTTGTAATACACAAGTCAAGTTTGTTCTTTCCTCCAATCACTCTTCATTGCCATTCAAGGGTTCTTTCTCATGTTCATCCCTCGATTCTTCACCCTTACTTCCAACACCACACTCTTCGTCATCATTGATGTGGTAGCCATTAGGTATAGCCACAATTGATCTCCAATTGGAGCATTTTTTGCAATGTGCCCATTACCTTGACATTCATGACATTGAATAATAGAAGGGTGAGGAAAGTTAGATTCTGCATTGTTACCTTCCGTTGTCTTGTTACCTCCCTTTGCTTGGCAATTAATCTTGGTTTGGGAAGCGTGAATAATGGGTTTGGGTTCATCCTAAGTTGATAAGGGTTCCCTCTTGTATGCATAATATTGCAACCTATCGCTACTTTCATACACGTGGTATCTTCCAATACCTCATTGCCTTCCGATACCTTGATTGACAAAACCTCCATGGCGTGGTCCATTCCACCATTTTTCTTGAGTAACTTCCTCAACGATGTCATCATAGAAGGGTTTTTTGGAAATAAGTTTGGTATGGTTCGGGTGAAAATTGTTGTGGTGGTACATATGGGGGTACTTATGAAACATGTTGTGGAGCTACACGGGTAGCCATTTGTGGTGGTGACTCATCTTGGAATGGTCGATATAAGTAGGGGTTGGGATGATGGTTGGTTCGCTTCACAATTGTTTGAACATTAGGGCTTTATAAGGTAGATTGTGGGATGTGTTGGGAAGGTGTGGGGGTAGGTTGAGGAATGTATAATGTACGTATTTGTCCCGATGTGAGATTCGATGACATAGTTAGTTCTTGGCTCAACTCTCCTCCTACGTAAGATTGTAACGTTCCCCTCCGACTTATATGTTTAATATTTCCCCAACTAGATGTAATATTCTTCATTCTCCCCTCTATTTCATCCACTTGCTCCCTCATTCCACTCATCATCATCAACTCCTTAAGCATGAGGGACACCAGGTCCTCTCCATCATGAGATTGACCTCCGGCCTACCTCTCCCCAATACTTCTTTTTCCTACCTCTACCCCTCATGAACCCGTCCATAGCCAACCCCTCACACCTCCGCACTAGGGCATTTGTGTCTCTCATTTGCACATGCCCGAACCATTTCAACCTCGCTTCCTGCATCTTATCCTCCACCGAGGCCACTTCTACTCTGTCCTAGATATCATCATTTCTAATCATATCCCTCATTGTATGCCCACACATCCATCTCAGCATCCTCATTTCCATAACTTTCATCTTTTAAATATGTAAAGTCTTGACTGGACAACACTCCGCCTCATACAACATAGTCGGTCTAACCATAACCCTATAGAACTTACCTTTAAGTTTTGGTGGCACCTTTTTATCGCACAAGAATCCAGATGCGAGCCTCCATTTCATCCACCCTGCCCCAATATGATGTGTGACATCGTCAACAATCTCTCCATTCCATTGGATAATAGACCCGAGGTACTTGAAGCTTCCTTTTTTTGGAATGGTCTGAGTACCAAGCCTCACCTACACGCTTGTCTCAAGGTCGCTCCCGTTACTGTACTTGAACTCTAAGTATTCTTTCTTAGTCCTACTCAGACTAAACCCTTTAGTCTCCAGAGTCTGTCTCTAAACCTCCAGCTTATTATTCACTCCATTGCGAGTCTCATCAATCAGGACTATATCGTCTACGAATAACATACACCATGGCATCTCTCCTTAGATTTGTCGCATCTGTCCATCCATCACTAAGGTAAATAAGAATGGGCTAAAAGATGATCTCTGGTGCAGCCCCATCATCACTGGAAAGTGCTCCGAGTCTCCTCCTACTGTCTGTACCCTGGTCTTGGCTCTATCATACATATCCTTGATCGCCTTAGTGTATGCCACAGGTATACCTCTAACCTCCAAACACCTCCATATGACCTCCCTAGGGCCTTTGTCGTATGCCTTCTCGAGGTCGATGAAAATCATATGTAAGTCTCTCTTTCTCTCCCTATACTGCTCCACCAACCTCCTAATAAGATGAAAGACTTCTGTAGTCGAACGCCCCGGCATGAATCCAAACTGGTTCTCAGAAATAGACACGTCTCTTCTCACCCTCATCTCCACGACCCTTTCCTAAACTTTCATAGCGTGGCTTAGCAGCTTGATATCCCTATAGTTGTCGCAACTCTGGATGTCACATTTGTTCTTGTACAAAGGAATCATTTTACTCCACATCCATTCTTCGGGCATTCTCGTCGTCTTAAAAATGATATTAAATAACTCAGTCAGCCACTCTAAACTTGCCCCGCCTACGCTCTTCCAAAATTCAATTGGATCTCATCAGGACCGGTCGCTCGTCCCCTGCACATCCTGCGAAAAATATCCTTAACCTCTTCAACCTTAATGCTTCTACAATATCCAAAATCTCGGTACCTTCCAGATTACTCCAAATCTCCCAGCACAATATCTTTATCTCATTTTTCATTCAAGAGTTTATGAAAATACGACTGCCACCTCCGTTTAATATGCGTGTCCTCCACTAGTACTTTGTCGTCCTCATCCTTGATAAACCTCACGTGATCTAGGTCACGGGCCCTCCTTTCCCTCACCTTAGCTAGTCTGTACAACTTCTTATCCCCGTCTTTTTCCTCTAATTCCACATACAAGCGTTTAAAAGCCGTCGTTTTCACCACCTTAACCTCTAGCTTTGCCTTCTTCCTCTTCATCTTATATAATTCCCTATTCGTCCACGTCTTCACCTCATCCTTGCTTTCTACCAATTTCGCATACACCGCTTTTTTTGCTTCCACCTTCTCTTGAACTTTACCATTCCACCATCAATCCCCTCAATGCCTACCATGGCTACACCGCGAGACCCCTATCACTTCTCTAGCTACCTCCCGAATGCAACTAGCCGTCATGCCATGCATACCGGTCATATCCCCATTGCTCCCTCAAGCCCCCTTGTCCATCAACCTCTCCCCCATCTCTTTTGCACTAGCCATGGTCAAATTCCCCCATTTAATTCTTAGTCTTTCATCCATAACCCTCCTCTTCTTCTCCATCTTGATCTCCAAATCTATCACCAAAAGCTTATGTCGGGTTGTAAGATACTCACTCGAAATAACCTTGCAGTCTTTACAAAGACCGTTGTCAACCTTCCTAAAGAGCAAAAAGTCTATCTGAGTCTTAGTAGCTACGGAAAGTCACCAAGTGCTCATCTTTCTTCATGAACCTCGAATTGGCTATCACCATCCCAAAAGCTTTAGTGAACTCCAAAGTGAGACGCCTCCCCCATTCATGTCCCTGAGGTCAAAGCCTTCATGCATGTCGTCATAACCCCCGCAAGTGACCCCATATGTTCATTGAAATCCCCTCCTACAAATAACTTCTTAGTGGGTGATATACCTCCCACCACTCATCCAAATTTTCCCAAAAGCCTCTTTTCCTCCTCGTCCAAGCTCGTATGCGGTGCGTAGGCACTAATAATGTTCATAGTGGACCCTTCAACTACCAACTTAACCGTCATCATCCTGTCATTGACCCTCCTAACCTCTACCACCTGATCCCTTAGCTCACTGTCTACCAAAATGCCTATCTCATTCATATACCTCTACCTACCCGAGAACCATAACTTATACATGTCCACATCCTTAGCCTTAGGTCCTACCCATTTGGGCTCCTGGACACAGGCTATATTAATCCTCCTCTTCCTAAGAATCTTAACTAGCTCTATGGACTTTTCCGTTAAAGTCTCAATATTTCAAGACCCTATTCTCAGCCTAGCATCACCCTTACCCCACTTATCCCCTAACCCTCGCCCCCATCCACGACGCAAAAATACAAACGATCTTTCATGACAATTAGATTGCGCGTCCATGTGTGATATTTGGTTTGTAGAAATGAACCTCTCTAACTGCTATATTAAATTGGGAAATATCAAACTAGTTTTAACATTGATTTTTGGTATAAATAGGGAATATGATTATGAAAAGAAATTATCTTAAAGATATAAATGGATAATGTATTCATTTCATGATAAACAAATGAACCACTAAAGAGTACCATATGATTTTGGAAAACGATGTTCTACCTTGCTCCAAGTATTACTTGTATGATATTTAAGAGTCTGTACATGCTTCATCTATAGCCAATTGAAATGGGAGAAAATAAGTAGGTAAATAAATACTTATAAATTTGAGAAGGAAGTGGGGTACACGGCAGTGAGGAGAGAGTAGGACAGTGAGTGGAGGGTGTATTATTATGTTTGGCCCAGGCTGGCTGTTGCTTTTTGAATTTTTAAAATGAAGAATATAAGATTCGGAAAGAGGGCTGATTTTGCTACATATTTACGAAACGTACCAAGCGTGGGTGGCAAAACAGACGGAACGGAACGGTCAACGGTCAAACCATAGGAGAAAGCATCTTTTGCTCTTCCAAATTTGTGTGTGTACTTTGGTTTGGGGTTTGGGGTTTTCCCTCCTCTTCGAAACAAAAAGAAAAGGTTTCAATAATGTTCAATGGTTGGTGTGCTGGGACTATGTTCTATAAGGTGGTGGTTAGATCGACTATGTTGTATGAGGCGGAGTGTTGGCTAGTCAAGACTTCGCACATCCAAAATATGAAAGTTGCCGAGATGAGGATGTTGAGATGGATGTGTGGGCATACAAGGGAGGATACGATTAGAAATGATGATATCCGGGACAGAGTGTGAGTGGCCTCAGTGGAGGATAAGATGCGGGAAGCGAGGTTGAGATGGTTCGGGCATGTGCAGAGGAGAGGCACAAATGTCACAATGCAGAGATGTGAGAGGTTGGCTATTGATGGGTTCAGGAGGGGTAGAGATAGGCTGAAGAAGTATTGGGGAGATGTGATTAGATGGGATATGGCGCAGGTGCAACTTACTGAGGACATGACCTTAGATAGGGGTTGTTGATGACACAGATTATTGTAGAAGGGTAGTAGGCAGTTTAGTGTAGTCCTACTTACGCTTACATACTAGTAGTTGTAGTGTTATTAATGTAGCTCTGCTTAGCCTATCATACTAGTAGACACAATATTGTTTTATAGTCCACTTTCCTTTGATTTCTGTTGATGTATGTTCTTTCGTGTACTACGTTTATCTTATTTACCTGCGTTAGTTACTGCTTCCTTTTGCGAAATGCTTTATCATGATTTATTCACTTTTGTTACTCTCATTGTCATACTGCTTTAAATTTCTTGTCCTAGTCTGACAGTTTCTCCTGCTTTGCTTGTGCTTATGCTTTGTGTTGAGCCGAGGGTCTTTCGGAAATAACCTCTCTACTTACCAAGGTAGAGGTAAGGTTTGCGTACACTCTACCCTCCCCCAGACCCCACGTTGTGGGACTTCACTGGGTATGTTGTTGTTGTTTGTTTGGTGTGATGCTGACCGAAATCATCACATTTATCTATATCTATATCAAGTCACTTGGCAACAAATTCTATTTGTATTAATTTAATAAATAAATTATTAATTAAAGTTCAAATATTACCATATAAGGAATAATAATAATATTATTATAATATAAAATGAGTTGAAAATTGATCAATTAGCAATCAATCAACATATATGGAAAACAATTAATCAATTAGCATACAATCAACTTTGTATCATCTAAAATATGCAAGAAAATCATGTTATTGAACAAATAACTTATTGGAATTTCAAATATATCTTATTAATATTTAACCAATTATCATATTTAATTCAAAGTAAAAAATAAAATTATTAATATTTAACTAAAATTGAAATTCAATAAAAAGTTCTACATACTCATTAATGGGATGATAATTAGTTTGAAAGATAATTTGTTTATAAAATATCATGGTTAAAAGTCAGTTTGAATTTAAATTTTAACTGAAAGGTAAAAGTACCATCTATTTTGGTGGATTTAATTGGAGAAATAAACAAAATCCCACATTCAATGGGAGTGATTAAAATAATTAAAATTTAATATAAATATACTAGATCTTTCTAATGCGGTACAAAAAAAATACTCCAACATACATTTTCCATAAATTTTGCAATATTCTATTATTAGTTGAAGTTCAAATGTTATCATATAAGGAATAATAATAATAAAAATAATAATAATATTATAATATATAATGAGTTAAAAATGGTTAATTAGCAATCAATCAACATATATGAAAAAAAAAAAAGTTAATTAATTAGCAATCGATCAATTTTATATGATCTAATATGCAAGACAATCACGTTATTGAACAAATTTGAATAAATAACTTATTGGAATTTCAAAGATATCTTATTAATACTTAACCAATTATCAAATTTAATTCAAAGTAAAATAAAATTACCAATATTTAACAAAAATTGAAATTCGATAATGTAACGACCCATCCGGTCATTTTTAACTAAAGACCCTTATTATCTTGTTTGACCCTTCCCGTAGATTCTGTCTAGGGTTTGTTATGTGTGGGAACGTGTGTCACGTATCCCGAGGTCCATTTAAATACATTTCGGATGAAAACTCCAAAACTAGAAACTTAGAGTCTGATAGTTTGACTTAAAGTTGATTTTGGTTTCCGTCGCTTCCGGTAGCTCCGGAGGGTCATTTATGACTTAGTCGAGTCATTGATTTGCTTCCCGAGATAATCGAATGTCTTGTGTGGCCTTATTTATAAAGTTTGTATTTTAATTTGTCCCGGATGATTCTTTAGAAAAGTATACCTTAGCTCGGTTAAAAGGGGAATCCGAAGATATGAGCGAGTTCATAGCACTGTTTACCTTAGAGAGCATGTTTGGTTTGTGTCCAGGGGGTCTCAAAATTATTTCGTGTGTTGGATAGGAGATTTTGCTATTTTTCCCATTGCTGGTGTCTGGTGCCCGCCTCGGCGGCACCAGTGTCCGCCTCGGCGGCACCAGTGTCCGCTTTGGCATGTCCGCCTCAGCGAGAGATTGGCTCGCCGAAGTGGAAGTTTAAGAGATGGTAGATTTCCGTCGTGGCGGAGGATTTATCCGTAGGGGCGAGTTCGCCGCCTCGGAGTCGTGTTCAGCGTGGCGCTAGAACGAGGTGTCAAGTGACACTTCCCCAAGGAGGGTTTAGTCTGTCGTAGTGGTCCGCTCCAGCGGAGTTGATTTTTTCGGGGCAAAAGTACAGTATCAGGCCCCCTATAAATTCATTAGGTCATAAATTCTTTCCAAAAATAGACTACCTCGAAATCAGAGCTGCCATGGAGCATTTTTCAGAGGTTTAGGAGTAATTTTCATCCTTGGGGTAAGTCATTCTTCCTTTGTGAATTAAGTTTATACTTCTAAGTTCTTTAATAATGGTGGTTTATCATGATTATAAGTTGGGGAAGAAGAGTTATGCATTCTTGTGAGAATAAAAGGGTTAAATCAATGACTAATGAAGAGTTTATAGATTTGTTTACTTATTTTATTGTAAATTAGTGATGGATATTGTTAGATGATAATGTTTTGAGGCTTAATTTAGTTGTAGAAGCTTATTTCAATTGGGGGAAACTTATAGGATTTCAAATTGGGGCTTTTCGTATATTATCCAATTGAGGGTTCAAATGTGTATAGATTTCCTATTAACTTAAGAATGTGACTACTTAGTATGAGTTATTATTAATTAAGTATTAAAGTTTGAATCTTGGTTGCGTGGGCCCAAGATGGGTATTTAAAGTCTTGTTTTATGTTGTGTTAGCCTTATATTAACGATATAATATGTGTGATTAGACTTTGATTATCACGAGGCACAGAGGAAGGGAAAGGCCACCATCGAGGCTTGATCGTGTAGCGCTCATGTTCAGCCTAGAGGTAGGCTACAATTTAGTTTTTCGAGACTTCGATAGAAGTGTGTAATTAGTTATAAATATTGAAGGGTATTGTACGTGTTTTGGGATCTCACTCAACCGGTTGTGATGAACGTTTGAGTGAGTACTAGTGTTGAACTGTGATGATGGGTGATTTGGGAAATTAGTCTTGTGCTGGTTCCGACTGCTGCTTATTTGAGCTTGTCGCCATATGTGTGCTCGTCGCCATGTTTGCTATTATTTGTTTACTCATCACATATGCTTTCGACATGACATTGTGATTCTGACTTGGATTATATAAATGTGTTGTTGAATCGTGAAAGCATGTGACATATCATTTATGTACTTGATTGCATCTTATTATATCATGATATCTTGCCTTGTATTATCATTTGTATTCATACACTCATGATTCTATGATATTGGTATGAGATTATGGATATGACGTAAGAGCCCAGAAAGGTAAGAATATTATGAGATTATGACACATTGAGATGATATTGATATGCGGGGAGCGGAGTTGCACGTCTGCTACATGATAAAGCTCGACAATGAGTCTTGGACTTTAGTAAGATTCATGTGTGGAATTTCAGCTGGCTAGGAGCGGTATATGGACTTCGCGGGTCCCCCATGAGTGTACAGATCATAATAAAACATTGATGTATTGTATACCAGGTTGAGAAAGGTACCTTGCATATGCATTGCGTTCATAGCATACATACTTATGCCATTTCATTGATAAATTGTGATTGGACTTGTATTTGAAGTGGTTGTTGACAATTGATTGAATTCTGGAATTTGAAGGGTTATACATGCTACTTGATACTAGAATTATTTATGAACTCTATGAACAATATGTGAGCTATGTGATTTACTTGGATTATTGAACTGTTAGTATAGGATTACTTGGTGTCAACTTGGTACTTATCTCTGATTATGTATCTTCCGTCGTTTTCGGCCTATGATGTCTATGGGGTACATTGTGTACTCATGCTACACTTGTTGCATTCTTTTTGGGTGCAGATTCAGTATCTTCCTCCTCTGCAGGACCACGTGGATGAGTCATGACAGCTGACCTTTAGTGTTCAGGATGAGGATGCTACCTCCATCATACCCTTAATGTTCCTTCTCTATTTATCGTCTTTTGTTCGTATTTGAGAGACATGTTCAGACTATGTATTCACTTTTGGCACTTGATTGCCTATTTTAGACTTGTACTGTATTTTAGTGCTCCTATATTTACAGACTTGATCTCTTGGGGGGTTGTTTTAGATGTATCAGACTTATTACTTTCTTCCGCATTTATATTAGAGATAACTTATGTAGTAATTGCTATCTTCTGCTTTTATATATATCATAATTTATGAATGATTGAGAGTGATTCGCCTACCAGTAGGATTATGTAGGTGCCTACATAATATATTTCAAAAGTTTTACACACTCATTAATGGGATGATAATTAATAATAATAATCTAGCTTGATATTAGGCCAAGTGCTATGTAATATTTATTTTCCAAAATAACAATTGTTATTTCAACTAAAATATATTGTTATAATGATTAAAAAATTTAGTTCCTATATATAAGGAGCTTTGACTATAAAAGGAGCCAAACCATGTGCTCCGTATACGTGTCAACAAAATCTATACTATTTCTTTTGAAATAAAGAATTCTTATTTCAACTAAACAATTATTATTACAATGATTAACAAATTTAGTTGCTATAAATAAGGAGTAGAAGACTATAAAAGGAGCCGAAATATTGGCTCCATAAACATGTGCTCAATATTATTTATTTTTCAAATAAAGAGTTCTTATTTCAACTACAAAATATTATTACAAATGTTAAGAAATTAAATTTTTATAAATAAGGAGTAAATGAGTATAAAAGGAACCGAACCTAAGCAAAAGACCTTAATTTTTTATCAGTATTTTTCACCCAATTTTTTACTTCACAAGTTTTTGTATATGAATTCTTTTGACATATTCTTTTAGTATTTTGTCAATTCCAATTAAGATTCTTTATACGAAAATTCATTTTACTTATAGAGAGTTGCATTTTTCAGGTATTACTAGAAAACTTTTTCGAGTTTAATTCTTAATAGACACCATATGCTAAAAGTTCTAAATTCAATGATTAGTTTCATACCTTTAAAGTCTCTACATTTTCTTCTAGAATGATTTTTTAAAATTATTGCTTCCTTCACGGTTTTGAAGGAAAATTGTTGAGTGGATTATTGTCTGAATTTCTGTATAGCGTATTCTATTGTTATATTTTTCATATATTTTAAGGTGAAGTTATGTATGTTAATCTAATGAGTAATAATTGAATTATTCTTTATCTTTAAAGGAAATTGATTGGGTATCTTCTGTTGGTAGTCACATTATCGATATTTACAATTCTCTAAAACAAGGTATGATGCAACATTTTGACTAATGTACTTCATATAAAATTTGTCCATATTTTGCTAAATTACAAATGATATATGATTTTAGAAATTTTGAATGTTTGAAATTTTGTTCATAATCATACATTTGAATTGTGCAAACGTTTGCTAGAAACATAGCAATATATACATTTTATATAATACTAATATATATCCTAAATATGAAGTATATAGACTGCATTTTATATAAAAGGATAAAAATTTCGGAACTATAAACAAATAGTATGTTCCAAACATACTATAATTATACAATTATAAAATCTCAAAGTATAATCGATTTACAATATCCTAATTATCATAGATTATGATTAATTTATTTGTAAAAATATAAAATTAAAAATCAAGTGAATCAAACATATTTGACAAAGGCTGCTTAATCTCTCAACATATGTTCAAGTTAAAATAATCATCACAACACTTGAGAATTGAGATTCTGGAGAAGATGATTGCGAAATATGAAGGATAAAATTGAAAACTTTGAAAGTTAAAAGTGACATGTATTTACCTATATTAAAATATGAGAGATAAAAATTAAAATTTTGAAAGTTCAAATTAATATATACTAACCTATTTTGGTGGGATATTAGTCTTGAAACAATATCCCACATTCAAACAGAGTAATTGTATGACTTTAACATTAATTTTTGTATAATACCAACGGAAAGGTTTAAAAATCAACTACTTCGTACTTGCGCAATAATTTATCGCTTCCTTAACAAAGGTAGTAAAATAATTAATAAAAATGGTTCAACATAACCCAATATTATGTCATGTAAATATATTTAATTTTAAGTATAATAATTTTGTTAAATGTGATTAATTTTGTATTTAGAAATAAATTTAGGTATTTTATTGATTTAAAACTTTGCAGGTTCACGATCTCAAAATTCATCAAATTCGTAGGTGTATTAGAAAAGTTAGATACGTAATCTTTATGATTTAGCTACCAGAAAAATTAAAATTTAGCAAACACATCCGAAAAAATAATTTTTTCTTTTAAAAAAGGAGAGATGTTTGATCGAAATAAAAAGTGCTTTTAGATAATAGTTAAAGTAACTGTCACTCGAGTAAAGCTAAAATTTGTAGATTGATAAGCATAAATTTATTTTATTATAAAAGCTATTTTCATTTTTAATCATTTTTGTGTTTGTCCAGATTATTTGAGAATTATTATTATTAATATTAAAAAAATAATTTGTGTTTGATCATATTCTTTTTAAAGTGCTTTGGTATTCCCAAATCGGCCAAATAAGACACACGTCAATTTGCACGCTAATAAAAAATTAATGTTAAAACGAATGCAGTGGACGAATATACTAAGTCAAATGACAAGCTAATATAAAGTCACATTGATAATATAAAAATATTAAGCATTGAAAAAGTAATAAAGAAACATCAGGAACAAATACAAATTATTGGATGACTTTATGATATATTTATTTTCTTTAATTAAAATAAAAATCAAATACTTTGTTATAATATTATGATCTAATGCACTTTAAAATTTATATTAAAAATAGAATCTCAAAAAGGAAATCAGTTGTCAAGTAGATTAAAGGAATTTCAGTATTGTGTATAACTAAATTTAGGTGTTAAGGTAAGTTATGATGGTAAATGTTTATCCACGTTTGATATTTACACTAAATCGCCTAATTTACTTTGATACATTAAAGAGAAAATGTGTAACTAATTAAATTTGGTGATAAGAATGTATATATAGATATATGTTAAGTATTTATTAGCAACGTAGGTAAATATTTACCATTTGCTTTTTATATTTTTTACATTGCATAATAAGCAAAATTCTAATTCTATTTTTATTTTAAAAAATAGGTTAATGTTCTCAAAAAAATAAGATAATGATTTTGCATGATTTTTTCTTTTGAATATCAACCGCGCATCGCGCGGGTACGTATACTAGTTATATTAAAAGGAAAGTAATCTAACATGAGGTTAAGCCAAGTGGTGTAATATAAACTAGCCACTTGACAAATAATTCTATTTATATTATTTTTATTATGAAATTATTAATTATAATCAAATATTACCATGTAAGAAATAATATCATATAATTTTAAAAACATTCACATGATATTATTCCTTAAATTGACATTAGAATATTTGTAATTAAATTATTACCATATATGGAATAATATTATATGACAAAAAATACTCATACGATATTATTCCTTATAAGGAAATTAGAATATCTATATCTATATCTTCTGTATTATATTAAAAGGAGGATAGTCTAGTGTGAGGTTAAGCCAAGTGGCTTAATATGAACAAGTCACTTGACAACAAATTCTATTTGTATAAATATTTTTTTTAAAATTAATTGATATTATTTAAAGCTAATATGTGCTTACCTATTTTGGTGAATTTGATTGGAGAAATAAACAAAATATCACGTTCAAAGGAAGTGATTATGATATATATAACAAATAATGATGATGATTTTTATGAGACTCAATAATTGATACATTAATTAGATTTGATCAAATTTAATTTATGATGAAAATTAACTAAGATTTACTCTTATTTTCACAAGAATCTATATCTATATATTATTAAAAGCCAAAGAAAAAGGCATCACATTAAGCAAAGTGGCAGCGTAGAAAAAGGGGACATGACATAATTAATCAATAATTAGTTAAGTAATTAATTAGTTAATAATTGCAATTTTACGTAATTCTTTACAATGGGGAAAAAACTAAAATGTTAGTTTTTAATAGTGGAGTTTTCCTCCAAGTATATAGGAGAGGAAGTTTTTGTCTGTAACTTTTTTTTACTATGTTTCATTCAAAATTTTAAATTTTTATTTTTTACATTTATAAGATTATCTACACGTAGTAGGAACGACTACATTTTGTAGGAGAAACTGCAATGACAGTTGTAAGGATTGAAATTGAAATCCTATTAATATAAATAGATAGATTTGTCAGAAAAAGAATAGATAGATATTAGATTTGATACTAATTTAAACTTCTCCACACGTTTAATAAATTGATAAATATTATTGCTATAAGTTTAGGAGCAAAACGTGCAACTTAACTTTTTGAACAACTTCCGCCACATAAGGAATAACCAGTTTAAAATTTTGAATATTTTTACCATCTATATCTATATATTACTTAAGCCAAGTGACATTACCGGGAAAAAGTTAACTTATTAATTAATTAACTACTTACTAATTAGGAGAAAAAACTTGCAGATTTTTTACATTACTATAAATTTCAAAAGTGATATATTAATCTAAAAAATTACAGATTTTTTAAAATTAAGTTTGAAACATCAAAAACAAATTTTAGTGGAAGACAATATATACAATTTTCAAATAATATTAACATAATGCAGAGTCAAAGAGAAAATCTTAGTGAACCTCCCACGACCTCTCTCCTCTAACACTATAACTTCCACGTCCACCACGTTACTGCATCCTTGGGTTTTAATTTTTTTTTTCTTAACTAGCTTCACTATAACATAGCGTTAACCACAAAGCAAAGTGAAAATTTTTCTAAGCTCTCAGCTACCACATCGTTTCACTGCATTACTTACACTAATAGCCTTAGCAATGTGATCAGTTCATTCACGAGGAAGGGACAAACATGGCATCAACTTTTTTATACAGTACTTTTTGTTTCATCCTGCCTTTAATTGTATCTTCCGTTGTTGATGCCTCCATGGTGATGCCATGCTTTGGCATCAGCCAGGTATGAATGAAACGAATCTCTATTATCACTGGACTTCAAAGAAGAGATTTCACGTCGGCGATTCACTCCGTAAGTAATCAATAATCACTCAACTGTATTACTATATCTCTATTATTATTCTGCTTCCTCTTCTATCGATGTGCGTAGCATGCAAAGTAAATCTTATTTTCGATATTACTTTTGTTCTATACAATAACTTTAATATGAGCCAATTTGATGAATAAAGTGTTTTAAGTTAAGGTTACATCAAGTTGGAAAAGAATGTTACAACTTTTTGACATATTTTGAAGAATTTCCACATAATTTTTTTTTGCTTAACCATCCATGATCCAGAACATACTAATTAGAAATGTTAAAACACAATATTAAAGGGAAGGAAAGAATTTATAATCATAGATTAAGATAAAATAGAAGAATATTATATCGAAAATAAAAAAAGAAAAAAGTAATATTTCTAAATTGCACATGCTAAAATAGTAGTAATTGTAAGATTGGAATAATCTCTCTTAGGGATTCCTTTCATTGATCACAATATATATATATATATAGTTATATAAAGGTTGATTCCTACTACAATAAGAATCTTAAGTTACCTTAAATATACACATATCATAATTACAAAATATACTATGAATATTCAGAGAATATTCGCTAATACTCCCCCTCAGTCGGAGCGGGTGGAGGCCGGACGCTAAGGCTGGATCTGAAGTCGATAAATAGTTGTCTTGGTAGTCCCTTTGTGAAAATATTTGCATACTGATAGGAGGAAGGAACACGCAACACCTTGATTTGACCAAGGGCGACTTTCTCACGTACAAAGTGGATATCCATCTCGATATGTTTGGTCCGCTGATGTTGGACCGGATTGTGAGACAGATATATAGCAGAGATGTTGTCAGAGTAGACTATAGATGGCTTCTGCAGTGGACACTGGAGCTCCAAAAGAAGATTTCGGAGCCAACAGATCTCAACAACTACATTAGCAACTCCTCGATATTCTGCTTCAGCACTCGAACGGGATAGTGTGGCCTGCCGTTTAGCGGACCATGAAATAAGGTTATCCCCTAGAAATACACAATAGCCAGAGGTGGAGCTGCGTGTATCCAGGCACCCTGCCCAATCTGCATCCGTGTAAGAGAGCAATTTGGTCGATGCAGAGGGATAGAGATGCAATCCATAGTCAAGGGTGCCCTTAATGTATCTGATAATGCGTTTAAGGGAAGCAAAGTGGGATTCTCGCGAGGCGTGCATAAACAGACACACCTGCTGAACGACATAGGCAATATCAGGCCTAGTGAATGTAAGATACTGAAGGGCACCTGCAAGACTTCGATATAGGGTGGGATCAGAAACGGGATCACCATCAGCATCATTAAGCTTGGATTTGGAGTCGACTGGAGTGCGCATGATCTTGAAATTTGCCATCTTAGCCATGTACACTATCTCTTCTGCATATTTACGCTGACTCAAGAACATAGTGTTGGCAGACCTAGTTATTGATTTACCCAAGAAATAGCTAAGCTTGCCCAAATCAGTCATAACAAATTCACTTTTGAGTAGAGCAATGATTTCATCTTTCAATCTGTTAGATGAGGCAGTGAGAACAATGTCATCCACATAAAATAGCAAATAAGCAGTACTGCTACAATGATGAAGAATGAAAAGAGAATTATCACACCTGCTACATATAAACCCAATCTACAAAATATACCTGGCAAAGCGGTCATACCAGGCTCGGGGTGCCTGTTTCAAGCGATAGAGTGATTTCCTGAGGTGAAACACATACTAAGGGGCTACCGGATGGACAAAACCAGGTGGCTGATGCATGTACACAATTTCTTTCAAATCCCCATGAAGAAATGCATTCTTGACGTCAAGCAGATGAATCGGCCAATACTTGCCCATAACAGTACTAAGAACAATACGGATAGTAGCCGGTTTGACAACCGGACTGAATGTCTCACCACAATCAATCCTCTCCTACTGATTAGTGCCATTAGCAACAAGTCTGGCCTTATACCGTTCCAAGTCACCACTGTCTCTGGACTTGTGGTGAAATAGCCACATGCATCGAATTACATTTACCCCATCCGGTCTAGGTACCAAATCCCAAGTGTGTTGCTTTGTTAAAGCATCGAATTCCTCACACATGGCCGCATTCCAATTTAGGTCCAGTTTGGTTAGTTTTGGAATCAGTGATATGGTTTGTGTGGAGAGGTTAAAATGGACCTTGGGTTTGAAAATTCCGTATTGTGCACGAGTCTCCATACAGTGGGTAGGCAGCAATGATTCGTCTGGGTTTTGTGGCTGCAGGCTTGCGGGTTTTGGTGGGGTGTTGGCCAGCCTCAGGTTGTTGGCTGGTGGAGTTACTGGTGACTGGGTAGGTGACACAGATGGGTCGAGCAGTTGAGGGTTCGACCGAGAGCTGGGTGGTGCCTGGTTGGAGTCAATGCCGGACACTGTGGGTGACAGAGCTTCTGGTGCAGGTGTCGTCGGAGCAGGAAATTGACGGTGGCACAGTGACTGGATAATGGGGGACATATTAGACTCATCTAGAAATGTGTAATCCGTGGGTTGAAATTTGTGGAGATTGGAGAATGGAAAGGTCGTCTCGTCAAATGTGACGTGACGTGAGACAATGATTTTTCGAGTGGCTATGTCATAACACATGTAATCCCGGTGATTAGATGAGAAACTAACGAAGACACAAGGCGTGGTACGTGGGGCTAGTTTGTGAGGTGCAATGGAGGCCAGGTTGGGGTAGCATAGGCACCCGCAAATGCGTAGTTGGTCATAGGATGGGAACCTACAATATAGGATTTTGGTGGGGGTTTTATTTTGGAGAGTGCTGGTTGGTAAAATATTAAGGAGGTACTCTACCATTTTAACAGCGTAGACCCAGAATGTTGCTGGAAGACAGACATGAAACAATAGGGTACAAACCATGTTATTGATGGTACAAATGATTCGTTCAGCCTTCCCATTTTGGGAGGAAGTGTAGGGACAAGAAAAACGGAAAACCATTCCTTGTTTAGAGCAGAAATTGAAAAATGCCGAATTATTAAATTCTCGTCCATTATCACATTGGAAGGATTTTATAGATTTTTCAAACTGTGTTTTAATGAATTTTTGAAAGTCAAAGAACTTGGCAAAAACATCAGATTTGAACTTTAGTGGGTAAATCTAGATAAAATGTGAAAAATCATCTAAGAATACTAGATAAAATTTGTGACCCAAAGAACTAACAACCGGAGATATCTACAAAACAACATAAACATTACCAAATAGAGAAAAAGTAACACTATTGGATGACATAAATGGAAGACGAGTATGCTTGCCAATCGGGCAAGAAAAATAGTGTTGGGCAAGTTTTCCATTATTAAATTGAATAGGCTTATACTATTTTTCTTGCCCGATTGGCAAGCATACTCGTCTTCCATTTATGTCATCCAATAGTGTTGGGCAAGTTTTCCATTATTAAATTGAATAGGCTTATGAATCCTAAAAAAGTTAAAAACATGGCCTCCGAGGTGTCCGAGTCAGTTGTACCAAGTTGACAGAGAGATAATAGCAAGGGAGGTAGGTGATTGTGGTCTGACATTGGAAGATTGAGTGAAGGGGTAGAGGTCTCCCACACTATTGCAGCGTGTAAGAATTTTTCCCGTATTGAGATCCTTCACAGAAAAACCAAAAGGGTCACATTCGACAGACACATAGTTATTACGAGTGAATTTTCTAACAGAGATTAAGTTTTTAATGATGTTAGGGGTGTAAAGGACATGATTTAGGGAGAAAGGTGGGTGGGGATGTTTGGTATGTGTGTTACTGTAACCTTCAATTGAAATGCGGTGACCATTGCCAACAGTAATAAATTGAGGACACTTTAACCAAAGCATTTGAGATAAATTACCTGACGATCGGGTGAGATGAAACGTGGCTCCGGTGTCCATGTACCAATTATCGTCGGGTTGTTGAAGGTTCAGGGTATTGAAGGCTTGGTCCAAATCAGTGGGGGTCAGGCTACTGACTTGCGGGTGCTGAGGGGCTGCAACCAGGTGGGCCTGCCTGTTGGTTGGGGCGGAGCCCAAGAGACATGACATCCAAGTTTGTTGGAAATGGGCCCCTGATGTTGGGTAGGGGCATGCAGGCGAGGCCCAGTTCCCGGTATTGGGCCAAGGTGGTTGTCCAGCCCACTGAAAATAGGGAGCAGGGGTTGGGCCTGACTGTTGGTTCCTTTGGACCTTGCCGCGACCCTTCCCTTTGTTGTTGCTACCACAGCCTCTGCCGTCTCGTCCGCCGCCGCGGGACTGCTGCTGCTGGTGGTCTGGCGGTGGTGGCTGGGTGGTGTTGGCCGTCAGTGGTGCCATGCTTTCAACGGCTAAGGCCTTTTGATTGTGCTCCTCTTGTTTAGTACGACGGGTTTCTTCCAACAAAAGTTGTGAATACGCCTTGTTGAAACTTGGTAGTGGGTCAGCCTGTTGAATCATTATTGCAAGTGTATCATATTCACCTTTCGGTAAACCAACCACTAGTTGAAGTACCATCTTGGTTTATGAAACAGATGTCCCTACGTTGGAAAGTTGGTCGGCTATGAGTTTCAGTTGTTTACAATATTCAGACATGTTGATAAAATTCTCGAGACGCGTATTGTTGAACTGCTCTTCCAAATACACAGCCCGAGTATTTTTATTATCTTGAAAAAAATCTTTTAACCGTACCCAGAGTTCACATGCCGTAGCACCTGTTTTCATGATAGTACACAACAAATCCTTGGAGATGGTGCCGTATATCCACTGTTTGACGATGGCGTCAAAGCCACGCCATGTCGAGTCTGCAACATCGGTGGGACGAGGAACAAAATCATCAATATGATCTAGCACATTGTATGCACATGCATGAATATAGAACAGTTCTATCCACATGGAATATTGACAGTCTTCTTGGTCAAGAATTATAGGGATAAAATTCTTGATGTTGGTAACGGTGAATGTCGGATGAAAATGAGACGATGAACGTTGAGGGTGGTTGTCAAAAGTACCAGTGGAAGAACCAGAATTAGTAGGGGAAGAGGGACGAGACATGGTGACCTTTAGTTGCCGTCGACCGAGAAGAAGAGAAAAAAAATAGTGGTGGTCGGCGGCGTGGGAGGAGAAGAGTAGGGATTAGGGTTTGATTCTTGATACCATGTAAGATTGGAATAATCTCCCTTAGGGATTCCTTTCATTGATCACAATATATATATAGTTGTACAGTCGTTGATTCCTACTACAGTAAGAATCCTAAGTTACCTTAAATATACACCTATCATAATTACAAAATATACTGTGAATATTCAGAGAATATTCACTAATAGTAGTATTTATTAAAAGAAGCACCAGCAGGTTTTAATAACAAAAATTACTCAAAAATCTTTTCTATTCAGATTTTAGACTTACTCAAAACACTAATTTACAATAAACTATGACATTATTTGGATTATAGGTACACTAAATGGATAAACTTGATTAACATAATGGGGAAAAGAAGTAAAAAAAATAAGAGTGAAGTCCAGTTTACCCCCTTAACATATTGGCTTTGAGAAATAATACCCCTTTCACATCTTGAATGAGACAATAAACTCCCATTGATCTTAAATCAATGGTTAGAAATGAGTTGGATTATTGCATATGTTTTAAAATATCACAAACGACCTTCAATTATTATAAATTATTACATAAACTCTTTTAACAAAATAATTAAGCAATAGCATTGTACATTCAATTCCATACCTTTTTTTCTTTCGATAATTGAAGTTTCATTTTGTTGCATAATTTTTTTTGTAGAGCTTCAAATTATCTTGATCCATTTATTTAGTATTATTAGTATTGGAACCTTTATTTTAATCGGACCAAAAAGAACAAAAAGATTATTTCAACTATTCATTTTTGTATAAAAAAATATTCTATTTCCATATCATAAGCCTAATAGCTTTTTAAAAATATACAATGTCAGAAATGACTTTCAATTTATGATAGCCCTTTATATGCTTTTTCAATTAAGAATAAAAAAGTACTAAAAAAAAGAATATTTAACAATATAGATATAAGTGAGTAAATTTTATTTAACAATCCTAAAAATTTGAGATTAAGAAATAATACCTCTCTCATCTCTTATATTATGAGATAAAATATTATTTAATTAATATTTTCAAGTAACTTTTAAAAACTTTAAATATCGTATCAGTTATTAACTATATTTATATCAGAGATTAGTACGTTTTATTTAAAATATTTATCAATAAATAGTTTACAACTTTGAATATGCCAGTGTAACATGAAAATAAAGATGCTTTGCAAAAAATTGTAGTAAATTTTTAATACTAATAATAATATAAATAACGAGATATATCAAAATTTGAACTTTAATTATTACTTAATGGTCAGGTTATGAAAATCAAAAGGAAAAAGAAGAAGAAAAAAGAAATGTATGAGTTTTAATTATACAACATCATTACTTAAAAAAATTAATTACTAAAAAATATGTCACAAATTATACTACTGAGGGTCGTTTTTGACATTTTAAACATATGCAATAATTCAATTCAATTATAGTCATTGATTTAATATCAAGGGGGGGGGGGGGGGGGGATTATTGTCTCATTCAAGATATGAAGGAGGTTTGTTTTCCAAACTCAATAGGTTAAGGGGGTAAAGTGGACTTGACTCAAAGGATAATAGATATAATGTAAGGCTTTTTATCCATTAAATTAATTTAAACAATAAGATAAAGTAAGCAAAATACTAAAAAAATATTAAGTAATAGAAATATAATGACGACATACAAATAATGGGGAAATAATATTTAAGATGAGAATTTAAAGTCAATTTATAAATATAATATTATATATAATAATACTCACAATTATTATTGATAAATTTAAATAATTAAAGAATGTTGAGCAAGTCTATTATTTCTTAAAGATCGATCTATTTTATCGATAAGAAAATTATATATATATATATATATATATATATATATATATAAAATCATGTCAAAAGGCAAGCTAACTAAAAAAAGTCTCCGTTAATATAATAATACTAACAGTGCATGATGCAATAACAAACAACAAAAAACAAAAAACAAAAAGGATGAAAAAGTAACAATAAAATCAAATTTCAAAATACAACAGGATAAGACCTATTTGAAGTAAAACGAATATTTTTAGATTATGATAAAAAATGTTTAAACGAAAATACTCCAAGAAAAAAGTCAAAAAATTAAAATATACATAAAAATCACATGTAATTATCTTGACAATTCAAGCTAAAACTTTAAAAGTTTATGTTGTAAATAAATGAGAAAAACATTAATTACTAATATATATATATTAAAATAATAATTAAAGAAAATAACAGTAAATTTTATAACTATTATAAAAGAACATCATCTATTATGAGTATAATAAAGTACGAGAAACTATTTAGTCTATGCTAATAAAATTTAGAACCGTATTTTCTTCTACAGAAGATATTGAATGGAAATAAAGCAACGGTTAAGATAATATAGAGTTGTCGAATACTTAACATAATTATAGTGTATTCTTATTTTTGTATAATCATGTTCTGAGATGTTTGTATCTAATTATACTAGTTGAAGTTCATCAAAATCTTATTTGATGATTGCATTTATATAATTTATTTCCTGTAATTTTATAAAACAATTTCTATTGATTATATTGCTATGAAAAAAATAGTATAATAATTAGATAATTGTTAAGTCAATATAATCTAATGCATTCAACAAAAATTGAAACTATAATTTAACTTACTAATAGGTAAAATATTAAATGGGAATAAACTTCTAATGATTATTAAATCGAAACTATAATCTATTTTTTTTATTTCATTATTTGGATTATAGGTAAAATATTAAATGGGAACAAACCACTATGATTCAACATCAAAAGATACTAGGATAATACTTATTTGAACTTGAGATGAGATATTTTTTGAGTTATGATGAGAAAATTTATATAATGGATAATAACACATAATCTTAATGGATTAAGCCAATTTTTTTAGAAATATCGAGTAATGAAGGATTTTAGGCGAAAGATCAAACTTAGGAAAATAAAATTAAATTTCTCAAATAGGTAATTTTGTTAATTAATAAATTGAAAATAGAAGAAAAGAAACATTTAATAACATATAAATAATAATAAATAATAATAATTAAATAAAGGCAGTTTTTATAATAAAGATATTTTTTTTTGAAAAAAGTAAATTCTATTTTTTCATAGAAAATTTTAAAAACATATAAATTCTAATTTTTCTAATTATAATATTTAATGTAGTTTAAAGCTTTTTGATGCTTTGCTATGTTATGTGACAGATACATAACAATTCATTATAAGGAAATATAATGCAAATTACATGGCAAGTTTTGGATCCATATTAATGAGCAATGTAATAACATGAAATTTAGTTATTTTTTAAATTTTATTTGAGAGATAAACTACTTATAAATAGAGTGTATATAGTTTTTTATTTAATTGGAAATTAGATCCAAAGCTTCCTTCTGTTTTCTCAACTTAAAAGCATGTTAAAGAACCACTTTAACAACCTTAATTTATTTTTCATATGTAGGAGTATTAGAAGTTGACTTATAAAGATAAAAAAATAAATAGCCTCGGTGAGAAAGATAATATAAATATTAAAAATAAATAAATTTTATGTGATATTATAAATAAGACATGAATATTGATATGCTATGATTAGTCTTTTTTAATATGCATTGCGCATCGCACGGGTACGTATAGTAGTTATATTAAAATGAGAGTAGTCTAAGATGAGATTAATCCAAGTGTCGTAATATAAACAAACCACTTGACAACAAATTTTATATATATTATTTTTATTATGAAATTATTAATTGTAGTTCAAATAATACCATATAAGAAATAGTGTCGTATAATTTTAAAAATATTCACATGATATTATTCCTTATATTGAAATTAGAATATTTTCAATTGAAATTTTACCATATTATGGAATAATATTATATGACAAAAAAATACTCATACAATATTATTCCTTATAAGGAAATTAGAATATCTATATCTATATCTTCTATATTCTATTAAAAGGAGGATAATCTAGTGTGAGGTTAAGCCAAATGGCTTAATATGAACAAGTCACTCGACAACAAATTCTATTTGTATAAATAATTTTTTAAAAATTAATTGCTATTATTTAAAGCTAATATGTGCTTACCTATTTTGGTGAATTTGATTGGAGAAATAAACAAAATCACACGTTCAAAGGAAGTGATTATGATATATATAACAAATAATGATGATGATTTTTATGAGACTCTATAATTGATACATTAATTAGATTTGATCAAATTTAATTTATGATGGAAATTAACTAGATTTACTCTTATTTTCACAAGAAATTCCAAAAGCTTTTAAAAAATAAGAATTCCTAATTTATCTGGAGAATTCCAAAAATTACGGAAAGGGAGTAATTAGGACTTGAACATATTTTATATTTTGAAAAAGTGTTTACTGATAAGAAAATTTATATTTAATTTAAAAGATATAAAAAATCGAAATCGACTGAACTGAAAGATAGTTACCCTTTTTAAGCAAATCAAATGAATATCCTTCCTAAAATTAAGCCGACAGCGATTTGAATTTCAAAAATTATGGAACACATCAAAGTCATTTTTGTATATCAATTCATCAGCTTACTTCTTTTCTAAGAAGAAGAGTTTTGTCTTTCAGCATAAGTATGAAAGAATAACATAAGATTGGAAAGTGAATAACAACATACCCAATGAAATCTCACAATGTGAGATCTGAGAAGGGTAGAGTGTAAATGACTTTTCTTTTTTACTATTTTCTTTGAATGAATTGCTTCAAAATAGGAGTTTTCTATATATGAATCTGCCAGCAACTCTTATATGATGGTGTGAGTCAAGTACTCATGAACCAAGAGAAATAAATAACAAGATCTTCTATCTATTAAACGTGCAATCTTCATATAATTTCTTGATTATTGATGTTTTTTGTACTTAATCAATGAAATGGTAAGAATGATCTAATTTTCAAATTTATGTTTTCCTTTGTCTTCCGTTTTGTAGGACATAGCAAAACTTATCTCATAAATTGATGAGAAAGTTTTTTAAATCTATCAAGAGGTTAAATAAATCAATGATAAGATAGTATGTCTATCCCTTAACATTAAGCATGCTACATGATAGTTAGCAACATACTATTTAAGAACTTTACACATTGAAAAAAATTTAATTTGTATTAGGTTAGGTTGTGAGTTTTGTTTCATTATTTAAGATTAAATTAAATTGTGACAAAAACACTTTTACCATATAATTTTCATAATAATTTTTACTATATTAGAAGTATGAGTCTAGGAGCAGATCGACATGTCTGTTTCCTAGAACTCAATTCAATTTTGAAGGATAATTTCTTTAATTTATCTTTGCAAATTTAGGTGTCACTAAAAGCGACAGTTGCAACCCTTTCTAATTTATTCTATTCCACTTTTCGTGATATCAGATGGCAGACAAAACTATTATACACACTCACCAATTAGTCTGGAAATCATTCATTAATAAATGAGTTAATTTTTAATTCTTTCCATTATATTAGGTCAATACACTCTTTAACTTAATTAGGATTAATTAATTAATATATAAATATATTTTATTATTTTTACTATATTAGAAGTATGAGTCTAGGAGCAGATTGACATGTCTGCTTCCTAGAACTCAATTCAATTTTGAAGGGCAATTTCTTTAATTTATGTCTGCAAATTTAGGTGTCACTAAAAGCAACAATTGCAACCCTTTCTAATTTATTGTATTCCATGTTTGCTTGATATCAGATGGCACACAAAATTATTTATACACACTCATTAATTATTCTGGAAATCATTCATTAATAAATTAATTAATTTTTAATTCTTTCCATTCTATTAGGCCAATACGCACTTTAACTTAATTAGGATTAATTAATTAATATATATTTATTTCATTATTTTACTATATTAGAAGTATGAGTCTAGGAGCACATCGACATGTCTGCTTCCTAGAACTCAATTAAATTTTGAAGGGTAATTTCTTTAATTTATCTCTACAAATTAAGGTGTCACTAAAAGCAACAATTGCAACCCTTTCTAATTTATTCTATTTCACGTTTTCTTGATATTAGATGACACACAAAACTATTTATACACACTCATTAATTAGTTTGCAAATCATTCATTAATAAATGAGTTAATTTTTAATTCTTTCCATTCTATTAGGCCAATACGCTCTTTAACATATTTATGATTAATTATATATTTATTATTGGATTAGCCGATGATCGGCGAAATCTCTTGTGTTGAGCTATGTTGCACTAGACTACTTGGAATCATGGTACTAATGCTTTAATAAAGCTGATGATTCATGTGAGAAGGTACTAAGGTTGGGAAGAGGATAGCCTAGGCGCAATGTCTGAAGCTCAAGCTGATGGTCCTATTTTAGCCCGCTGAGCCGAGGTGGCGTTAGGGCATTTTTTTGGATATATTTTGAGTTAAGACAACTTCTATGCCAGGGCCTATCGACCCTTAAAATTTCCATTGAATAGTACCCTCTCGGTGATCCCTTTCGCCGAATTTTGAGGGCTAAAAAGGACCATCAGTCTGAGCTTCAGACATTCCGCCTGGGCTATCTTCTTCCCAACCTTAGTACCTTCTCACATGAATCATCAGCTTTATTAAATCATTAGTACCATGATTCCAAGTAGTCTAGTGCAACATAGCTCAACACAAGAGATTTAGTTGATCATCGGCTAATTCAGTAATAGATATATAATTATAATTAAAGAAAATAAAATTACCAGGGGCGTTAGGGCACTTTTTGGATCTGTTTTTAGTTAAGACAACTTCTATGCCAGGGCCTATCGACCCGTAAAATTTTCATTGAATAGTACCATTTCGGTGATCCCTTCCACTGAATTTTGGTATCAGAGCCATGATATTCAAGTAGTAATAGGTAACTAGTTCAACACACTCTATTATAAATGATGAATATCATCAAAAACAAGAACACTGTTAAAAACAGTAAAAAAGAGGAATATGATATACCTCAACAACTAGATCTACTTAATAAGTGGATTATTCCTAAAATTAAACCTAGATTAATATATCAAATGAGTACTTTTGAAAAACTAGGTTTTCAACAAGTAGTAAAAACTACTGAAGAAACTATCAATGTAGATAGTGATCATGCTACCTTCAAATTATTAAATGACAGTGACATTGCTCCTTCTAGGGAAACTCATAGATTCATGCATATTGGATTAGTACAGGTTGCATTCAAGCCACTTACATTAAGAGGCTTACCTGAAAGCTTTATAGTTGCTTTAAGAGATGACAGGAACCAAAACTGGAAGAAATCCCTTATAGGGATTGTTCAAACCAGTCTTGCATATGGTCCTGTATATTTTAATGCTTATCCTAACTTGTAGGTATCCTTTTAGGATGAGAATTCTTTGAATGCTTTAATATTAAGCATAAAATTACATGATTATGATTATATGCCTGGAACTGAAGTTATATGTATTTGTTACAGGATATATTTTAAACCATTATACACAATGAATCCTATGTGTAAAATTATGGATTTTAAAAATGAAACTATTTATAATAGAAACTAATTTTGGTAAATCCAAGATTATAACAAGAAGATCTATCAAATGGGATGAAATTGATTTTCCCAAGGAATGGTCATAAAGGGAGCAGCTCCTCTCAAAAATGATTTTAACTATGATATTACAGAGATTGAGCAGACCCCAGATGAGACTATTAAGTTAAGATTTTCTGAACCTAGTTATAGGTTAGAAAAAAATGATGTTGATAGTTTAAGATCCAGATCTACTAGATCTGATATTTCAAATCGTTCTTATATTTCACCAGTTGAATATGTGGTAAGATCTCCATCAAGAGCATCCACTTCTCAAATTAGAGAACATACTGATAATAGAATTGATAGTATCAGAATTGATAAGGACAATATAGTTCGTGGTATTCAGGAAGAAGACCCAAAAATAACTGAGTCAGACATGAATTTTCCTGTGACATGATGAATACACCACAAAAATTTGATATTAGTCGGGGATCACCTGCAAGAAAAATGATAAGTGAAGATTTCTTTAAACCCAGGTGGGAGCCTTTTAAAAATTGATTTTTTGCTTCTTTTAATAATCAAGAAAGAACTTCTTTACAAGAAGAATTTTATATAGATCTTATTAAAGCCAACAAGATTATATCTTTTGTACCAGGTTTATGGCAAAATATGTGGGAGATTATATCTCTGTTTTGGAAAAAGATTATAAATTAGCAAATGGGGAGATTATTCATATTGCTTTACCTCCTCAACAACCCTTTGTTATTGGGAAAGATAATACTATTATACACTTTGCAGCTTTTTCAAAATTATTTGAACATGATACTTTATAGATTACTGCTAAGCATATTAATATAATGCTAAAACAATAGAACTATGCTAATGTTTATATGACATATTGGGTGAACAAATTGTTCGGTTACATGATAGAGTAGAGAAATTGATTTCTCAAATTGAAAAAATACATCATATTGATCATAGACAGGAATCAGGTGTAGCCACTCCTAGTGTGCAACCTCCTCCTGAAATAAAAGATTTCAAAGTTAGAGCATTTTCTGAATTAGAAATATTATTAGATGATAAGTTTAAAGGGTTAAAGATTAGTCCTTTGACAAAAGAAAGTATGACCGACTATGACTGGAATCTTTCTGGTGATGATTATAGACAGAAGATGTCACAGGAGGTTAATAACCTAGAAAAATATGCTAGAAAACCTGTTCAAAGGATGTATTATTATCCCCGTCCTACTCCCCATGATGTGTTATTTGAAGAACATTAGATATTTGACAATAATAGTTACAGTAAGAAACATATTTACGAATGAAATATAGATGGTTATACGGAGAGACAAATTTATACGGCTGTGCATAGAATGCTGATGTATAGTACTATCTATAAAGCCAATAGTAATACAGAAAAGACTATTTCAGAGATGATTATATTTGAATTCACAGGCCAACTTAAAGGTTGGTGGGATAATTACCCGACTCCTGACCAACGGGTACAGATTGTGAGTGCTGAAAAGGTTAATACTACAACAGGTCAGAAAGAACCCAATGTAGTGTATTCAGTAGCTCTTAACATTATAGAACATTTTACTAGAAGATGGTCTGATGATAGTGAAAACATTAGGACCTTGCTCCAGAATCTTCGATGTAAGACCCTGACCTCATTTAGGTGGTATAAGGTTGTATTCCTTAGTAGGGTTATGAAATTACCTGAGTGTAATAACTCGCATTGGAAGTCTAAGTTTATAGATGGACTACCTAATCTCTTTGCTGAAAGAGTCAGAAAAACTCTAAAAAAGGTGGAGTAAGTATAAATTATGAAGAGTATACTAATGAGAAGTTAATAGGAACTTGCATTCAAGAAGGTCTATCCTTATGTAATGAGATCAAGTTGAATCAAGATCAAAAGGCAGAATCTCACTGAGAAACAACAGTTAGGTGAGTTATGTGGACAATTTTGAATGGATATACCCACACCCAAAGCAAAACAGTCTCATAGACGTAAAGCAAAGAACAAGAAAAACTTCCAAGAGTGGAAAGAAAAACGTCTGGCGAAGAAAGCAAGAAGAAAGATGGAGTTCAAAATTGGCAAGCATTTTATAAAGTCAAAAAATCCAAAAGCATGTTGGAAGTGTAGCAGAACGGGCCACTATTATAAGGATTGTAAGGTTAAAGAAAAGATTAAAGCCCTTAATATAGACCAGGATATGAAAGACACATTATCCAAATTATTATTACATTCGGAGCCAGAAGGTTCAGGTTTCGAAAATGATACTACACAAGTTTCTTCTGATAAGGATATCAGAGTCCTGAATAATGAAGATTATATCATTTCGGATACAGAAGAAGAATGTATGTCGTGTCAATTAGGACAACCTTGTTTCAGTAATACCAACAAGGAAGAAGATGAGTTTTATAACATATTCTCTCAATTCAAGGATTTAAATGTGAATGTTCTGAATGGTAATAACCTTGTGGAATTATTGAAGATGAAAAAAGATCCAGAAACAAAGTTGAAAATTATAGACCAGATTCAAGATGTTCCGCAATCCTCACAAGGAGAAAAAATTATAGCAAAGACAGGAGCATACACCATGTCAGAGCTCAAAAAATTTATTGAGCAAAGTAAAGGTAATAAGAGTACGCAAAGGGATTTGGAAAGAGAGATTGATAATCTCAGAGGAGAAATTTCTAAATTAAAGAGATGTAATAGATTACTGGATAAGAGAATTTCCAGTATTTAAGGTAAAGGGAAATAAATCATAGACCCTTATAATATAGATGATATTTCATCATTAGATGATTTGGTATTTGCAGATAAAATTTTGCACGTCCTAACGATAAAGCAAGAAACGTTTTACAAACATTGGAGTTAATAACTTCTCAAAAAATTCATATTAAAATTAGCCTTTTAATTGATTATAATTTCAAAAAAGATTTTATTGCTCTAGTCGATAGTGGAGCAGATGTAAATTGTATACAAGAAGGGCTTATTCCTTCTAAATATTTTCAAAAAACTACTCATAGCGTGAGGTATGCAAATGGACAAAAATTGCAGATTACTTTTAAATTACCAAAAGCTTATATCTGTTAAAACAAAACTTGTATTACTGAAAGTTTTGTTTTGGTCAAAGATATTTTGAGTCAAATTATATTAGGAACACATTTTATTCGAAAATTGTTTCCTATTACACAAATTGATAACAAAGGTATAATAGGTACCTTTAATGGAAAGCCTATTAAATTTCCTTTTATAACAGAACCGTGGTCAAGGGTTCTTAATGAGATAAAAGACAGGTTGATGAATAAGCATCAACAAATCAGTTTTCTAAAACAAGAGATTTATAGTATTAATATTAATGAACTTTTAAAAATCTCAAAGTTTGTGTAAAAAATTGATTTTATACAAAATCAGCTTTCACTCCAAATTTGTAGTGACCATCCTAATGCTTTTTGGGATAGAAAAAATATATTGTTTCTCTCCCTTACGAGGAGGATTTTAAAGAGGGTAGTATCCCTACAAAGGCTAGGCCCTGCCAAATGAATTCCAAATATTTGGAATTATGCAAAAATGAGATTGTTTCTCTGTTACAGAAAGGTTTGATAAAACCCTCAAAATCTCCGTGGTCGTGTATGGCTTTTTATGTTAATAAACATGCCGAACATGAAATAGGAGTTCCTCTACTAGTTATTAATTATAAACCACTTAATAAATTTTTGAAATGGACCAGGTATTCTATTCCTAATAAAAAGAATTTGCTTGATAGACTTAATAGCGCAATTATATTTTCTAAATTTGATTTAAAGTTTGTTATTGGCAGATCCAGATTGCAGAAGAAGATAAATATAACTGCCTTCAATGTGTCAATGGGGCAATAAGAATGGAATGTCATGCCATTTGGATTAAAGAATGCTCTTTCAGAATTTCAAATATTATGAATGATATTTTTATGCCTTATAGTATTATAATTGTCTATATTGATGATATTTTGGTATTTTCAAATGATATAGAAATTCATTTTAAACATGTTGATTTATTCAAGAAGGTTATTATACAGAATGGCTTAGTAATATCCAAACCAAAAAATGGCCTTTTTTAAAACTAATGTAAGATTTTTGGGTCATAATATTGAAAAAGGAAAAATCATTCCTATTAATAGAAGCATTGAATTTAAATCAAAATTTCCAGATATTATAACTGAAAAAACCCAACTTCAGAGATTTTTGGGTAGTCTGAATTATATTAGTCCTTTTATAAAATATTTGACAAAAGATACATCCATCTTATATGAACGGCTAAAAAATGTTCCTACACCTTAGACAAATGATCATACTCAAGCTGTCAAAATAATTAAGGTTAAGGTTCATAACCTTCCTTGTCTTACCTTAGCCAATCCTACTTGGCCAAAGATTATAGAGACAGATGCATAAGATATTGGTTATGGGGGCAAACTGAAGCAATACTCTCTAGTTGATAAACAAGAGTATTTAATACAATTCTATTCTGGCAAATGGTATCCTACTCAGAAAAATTATTCCACAGTTGCTAAAGAAATCTTAGCAATTGTAAAAAGTGTTTTGAAGTTTCAAGGAGATTTTTACACCCAAAAGTGTGGCAGAACGGGCCACTATTATAAGGATTGTAAGGTTAACGAAAAGATTAAAGCCCTTAACATTGATTTGGATATGAAAGACACATTATCCAAATTATTATTACATTCAGAGCGAGAAGGTTCAGGTTTCGAAACTGATACTACACAAGATTCATATGATAAGGATATCAGAGTCCTGAATAATGAATATTATATTATTTTGGATAAATAAGAAGAATGTATGTCGTGTCAATAAGGACAACCTTGTTCCAGTAATACCAACAAGGAAGAAGATGAGTTTTATAACATATTCTCTCAATTCAAGGATTTAAATGTGAATGTTTTGAATGGTAATAACCTTATGGAATTAATGAAGATGATAAAAGATCCAGAAACAAAGTTGAAAATTATAGACCGGATTCAAGATGTTCCGCAATCCTCACAAGGAGAAACAATTATAGCAAAGACAGGAGCATACACCATGTCAGAGGTCAAAAAATTGATTGAGCAAAATAAAGGTAATAAGAGTACGCAAAGGGATTTGGAAAGAGAGATTGATAATCTCAGAGGAGAAATTTTCGAATTAAAGAGATGTAATAGATTACTTGATAAGAGAATTTCCAGTATTTAAGGTAAAGGGAAAGAAATCATAGACCCTAATAATAAAGATGATATTTCATCATTAGATGATTTGGTATTTGCAGATAATAATTTTGCACGTCCTAGCGATAAAGCAGGAAACGTTTTACAAACATTGGAGTTAATAACTTCTCAAAAAAATCATATTAACTTCAGCCTTTTAATTGATTATAATTTCAAAAAGATTTTATTGCTCTAGTCGATAGTGGAGCAGTTGTAAATTGTATACAAGAAGAGCTTATTCCTTCTAAATATTTTCAAAAAACTACTCATAGCGTGAGGTATGCAAATGGACAAAAATTGCAGATTACTTTTAAATTACCAAAAGCTTATATATGTGAAAACAAAACTTGTATTATTGAAAGTTTTGTTTTGGTCAAAGATATTTTGAGTCAAATTATATTAGGAACACCTTTTATTCAAAAATTGTTTCCTATTACACAAATTGATAACAAAGGTATAATAGGTACCTTTAATGGAAAGCCTATTAAATTTCCTTTTATAACAGAACCGTGGTCAAGGGTTCTTAATGAGATAAAAGACAGGTTGATGAATAAGCATCAATAAATCAGTTTTCTAAAACAAGAGATTTATAGTATTAATATTAATGAACTTTTAAAAAGCTCAAAGGTGCGTAAAATAATTGATTTTATACAAAATCAGCTTTCACTCCAAATTTGTAGTGACCATCCTAATACATTTTGGGATAGAAAAAAAAAATATATTGTTTCTCTCCCTTACGAGGAGGATTTTAAAGAGGGTAGTATCCCTACAAAGTCTAGGCCCTGCCAAATGAATTCCAAATATTTGGAATTATGCAAAAAGGAGATTGTTTCTCTGTTACAGAAAGGTTTGATAAAACCCTCAAAATCTCCATTGTCGTGTATGGCCTTTCATGTTAATAAACATGCCGAACATGAAAGAGGAGTTCCTCGACTAGTTATTAATTATAAACCACTTAATAAAGTTTTGAAATGGACCAGGTATTCTATTCCTAATAAAAAGGATTTGCTTGATAGACTTAATAGCGCAATTATATTTTCTAAATTTGATTTAAAGTCTGGTCATAATGTATTTCAAAATCAAATGGCGCTAATAAAGCTTGCCATATTGCAAACATTTGTTTAGAAACATCATATTTGCAGTCTTTATTAAACATAAATTTAGCAGAGTGACAATCCGTATTTATAATAAACTTTTGGTTGTATAAATCTCCTTGAAACTTCAAAACACTTTTTACAATTGCTAAGATTTCTTTAGCAACTGTGGAATAATTTTTCTGACTAGGATTCCATTTGCCATAATAGAAATGTATCAAATACTCCTGTTTATCAACTAGAGAGTATTGCTTTAGTATGCCCCCATAACCAATATCTGATGCATCTGTCTCTATAATCTTTGGCTAAGGTAAGACAAGGAAGGTTATGAACCTTAACCTTAATTATTTTGACAGCTTGAGTATGATCATGTGTCTAAGGTGCAAGAACCTTTTTTAGCAGTTCATATAAGATGGCTGTATCTTTTGCCAAATATTTTATAAAAGGACTAATATAATTCAGAATATCCAAAAATCTCTGAAGTTGGGTTTTTTCAGTTATAATATCTGGAAATTTTGATGCAAATTCAATGCTTCTATTAATAGGAATGATTTTTCCTTTTTCAATATTATGACCCAAAAAGCTTACATTAGTTTTAAAAATGGCCATTTTTGGTTTGGACATTACTAAGTCATTCTGTATAATAACCTTCTTGAATAAATCAAGATGTTTAAATTGAATTTCTATATTATTTGAAAATACCAAAATATAATCAATATAGACAATTATAAAATTACAATAAGGCATAAAATATCATTCATAATATTTTGAAATTCTAAAAGAGCATTCTTTCATCCAAATGGCATGACATTCCATTCGAATTGCCCCATTGACACATTGAAGGCAATCTTATATTTATCTGCTTCTGCAATCTGGATCTGCCAATAACCAGACTTTAAATCAAATTTAGAAAATATAATTGCGCTATTAAGTCTATCAAGCAAATCCTTTTTATTAGGAATAGGATACCTGATCCATTTCAAAACTTTATTAAGTGGTTTATAATTAATAACTAGTCGAGGAACTCCTCTTTCATGTTCGGCATGTTTATTAACATGAAAGGCCATACACGACAATGGAGATTTTGAGGGTTTTATCAAACCTTTCTGTAACAGAGAAACAATCTCCTTTTTGCATAATTCCAAATATTTGGAATTCATTTGGCAGGGCCTAGACTTTGTAGGGATACTACCCTCTTTAAAATCCTCCTCGTAAGGGAGAGAAACAATATATTTTTTTCTATCCCAAAAAGTATTAGGATGGTCACTACAAATTTGGAGTGAAAGCTGATTTTGTATAAAATCAATTATTTTACGCAACTTTGAGCTTTTTAAAAGTTCATTAATATTAATACAATAAATCTCTTGTTTGAGAAAACTGATTTGTTGATGCTTATTCATCAACCTGTCTTTTATCTCATTAAGAACCCTTGACCACGGTTCAGTTATAAAAGGAAATTTAATAGGCTTTCCATTAAAGGTACCTATTATACCTTTGTTATCAATTTGTGTAATAGGATATAATTTTTGAATAAAAGGTGTTCCTAATATAATTTGACTCAAAATATCTTTGACCAAAACAAAACTTTCAGTAATACAAGTTTTGTTTTCACAGATATAAGCTTTTGGTAATTTAAAAGTAATATGCAATTTTTGTCCATTTGCAGACCTCACGCTTTGAGTAGTTTTTTGTAAATATTTAGAAGGAATAAGCCCTTCTTGTATACAATTTACATCTGCTCCACTATCGACTAGAGCAATAAAATCTTTTTTGAAATTATAATCAATTAAAAGGCTGATTTTAATATGAAAGTTTTGAGAAGTTATTAACTCCAATATTTGTAAAACGTTTCCTGCTTTATCGCTAGGACCTGCAAAATTATTATCTGCAAATATCAAATCATCTAATGATGAAATATCATCTATATTATTAGGGTCTATGATTTCTTTCCCTTTACCTTAAATAGTGGAAATTCTCTTATCCAGCAATCTATTACATCTCTTTAATTCAGAAATTTCTCCTCTGAGATTATCAATCTCTCTTTCCAAATCCTTTTGCGTACTCTTATTACCTTTATTTTGCTCAATCAATTTTTGAGCTCTGACATGGTGTATGCTCCTGTCTTTGCTATAATTTTTTCTCCTTGTGAGGATTGCGGAACATCTTGAATCTGGTCTATAATTGTCAACTTTATTTTTGGATCTTTTATCATCTTCAATAATTCCACAAGGTTATTACCATTCAGAACATTCACATTTAAATCCTTTAATTGAGAGAATATTTTATAAAACTCATCTTCTTCCTTGTTGGTATTACTAGAACATGGTTGTCGTAATTGACACGACATACATTTTTCTTCTGTATCCGAAATGATATAATCTTCATTATTCAGAACTCTGATATCCTTATCAGACGAATCTTTTGTAGTATCATTTTCGAAACCTGAACCTTCTGGCTCCGAATGTAATAATAATTTGGATAATGTGTTTTTCATATCCTGGTCTATATTAAGGGCTTTAATCTTTTCCTTAACCTTACAATCCTTATAATAGTGGCCCGTTCTGCCACACTTCCAACATGATTTTGGATTTTTTGACTTTATAAAATGCTTGCGAGTTTTGATCTCCATCTTTCTTCATGCTTTCTTCGCTAGGCGTTTTTCTTTCCATTCTTGAAAGTTTTCCTGGTTCTTTGCTTTACGTCTATGTGATTGTTTTGCTTTGGGTGTGGGTATATCCATTCCAAATTGTCCACAAAACTCACCTAACTGTTGTTTCTCAGTGAGATTCTGCCTTTTGATCTCATTACATAAGGATAGACCTTCTTGAATGCAAGTTTCTATTAACTTCCCATAAGTATACTCTTCATAATTTATACTTACTCCTCTTTATCTTAGAGTTTTTCTGACTCTTTCAGCAAAGAGGTTAGGCAGTCCATCTATAAACTTAGACTTCTAATGCGAGTTATTACACTCAGGTAATTCCATAACCCTAATAAGGAATACATCCTTATACCACCAAAATAAGGTCAGGGTCTTACATCGAAGATTCTGGAGCAAGGTCCTAATGTTTTCACTATCATCAGACCATCTTCCAGTAAAATGTTCGATAATGTTAAGAGCTAGTGAATACACTGCATTGGGTTCTTTCTGACATGTTGTAGTATTAACCTTTTCAGCACTCACAATCTTTACCCGTTGGTCAGGAGTCAGGTAATTATCCCACCAACCTTTAAGTTGGCCTGTGAATCCAGATATAATCATATCCGAAATAATCTTTCTGTATTACTATTGGCTTTATAGATAGTACTATACATCAACATTCTATGAACAACCGTATAAATTTGTCTCTCTGTATAAATATCTATATTCCATTCATAAATATGTTTCCCATTGTAACTATTATTGTCAACTATCTCATGTTCTTCAAATAACACATACCTTGGGGAGTAGGACGGGGATAGTAGTACATCATTTGAACATGTTTTCTAGCATATTTTTCTTGGTTATCAACCTCCTTTGACATGATGAATACACCACAAAAATTTGATATTAGTCGGGGATCACCTGCAAGAAAAATGATAAGTGAAGATTTCTTTAAACCCAGGTGGGAGCCTTTTAAAAATTGATTTTTTGCTTCTTTTAATAATCAAGAAAGAACTTCTTTACAAGAAGAATTTTATATAGATCTTATTAAAGCCAACAAGATTATATCTTTTGTACCAGGTTTATGGCAAAATATGTGGGAGATTATATCTCTGTTTTGGAAAAAGATTATAAATTAGCAAATGGGGAGATTATTCATATTGCTTTACCTCCTCAACAACCCTTTGTTATTGGGAAAGATAATACTATTATACACTTTGCAGCTTTTTCAAAATTATTTGAACATGATACTTTACAGATTCCTGCTAAGCATATTAATATAATGCTAAAACAACAGAACTATGACAATGTTTATATGAACATATGATATAGTAGAGAAATTGATTTCTCAAATTGAAAAAACACATCATATTGATCATAAACAGGAATCAGGTATAGACACAGTGCAGCCTCTTTCTAAAATAAAAGATTTCAAAGTCAGAGCATTTTTTGAATTAGAAAAATTATTAGATGATAAGTTTAAAGGGTTAAAGATTAGTCCTTCGACAAAAGAAGGTAAGCCCGACTATGACTGGAATATTTCTAGTGATGATTATAGACAGAAGATGTCACAGGAGGTTAATGACCTAGAAATACACACTCATCAATTAGTCTGAAAATCATTCATTAATAAATGAGTTAATTTTTAATTCTTTCCATTCTATTAGGCCAATACACTATTTGACTTAATTAGGATTAATTGATTATTATATACTTATTTTATTAAATTAGCTAACTACAATAACTTAGAACAATTTGATATAATCACCCGGTGTAGGTAAGTATTTATCAGTTATTGAAATATTTATGCCCTTCGTCTCAATTTTATACGGTTAAATTTTAATCTTAAATTTGAACCTGGAATCTTTAAGTTTTTAAAAATAAAATTTATATATTTAGAAACAGTGTAAAAATACCATAAGTCAAGTAATTGGCAAATCAAAAACTTTAAAGATGTTTTAACTAACACTTTAAGTTATATATATATGCCCAGTCACCTGTTACATGGATCGATTTACTATTAAATGATTTTAATAGATGCATCTATGGTATGGTCACATGTGCATTTGGTATCAACTTGCAATTTGGTTTTTGCATGGTTGTTTGCTTAAATTATTAAATTAAGAGCATGGTTCCTAACTATGAAAATTATGTTGATATGTTGGTTTGTATCCAAGTTGGTTTAGCAGAAATTGTATGCCTTCAATTATAGCTAAATAATTGGTTATTATAATAAAAAACCCAAAGAGAAATTTGGGACGAGATATGTTATTTGATATATAGTAGCACTTGTACACATTAAGTCGACAAGGTTCCCCTATCATAATTGATTCAGGGTCAGAAACCAAATAATTTTCATCTAAAAATTTGAATGTGCGGTATATAATTTAATTTTTCCACCACAATGCACAAAGATGGGTCCCCAAATAAAGTTGGGAGGTAAATGCTAGATTTCCTAACATTAAGGGGAGACATGATAAGCAGTTGAATAATAAATTATTTATAATGAATTATCACTGCTATGATCCTCGTTTAAAAGATAATTTATGTCAATTGCCTAACGCATTTGCGACTCAAAAGTGAATATATATATATATATATATATATATATATATATATATATATATATATATATATATATATACCACAAACTTAGGCCGAGGATCTAAAGGGGATAACAGACACGGAAGGAATCAAGATATAAGGGATTGATAAATTAAAGGATAATTGAAGAATGCAGAAAGTAAATAAAGGACAACTTACAATTCAAGGTTCCAGTTATGGAAACCATAAATCACAAGGTTCTGCAGGAATTTAAATCAAATAGACGGTTGAACCGGACAAGTATTTAATGCAGGAATTTAAAGAATTTAAATGCATAAAGTATTTAAAAGATTAGGAGGTAGTACCGTCCATAATCATATTCATTTAAAAATTGGAATTTACAAAGATAATTATCAAAGAGAGAAACCTTGGGTATTTCAGGGGTATTTGTATCATATGATATGAGTCATATGATATGGGTCATATGAACTGAATCATATGGGTATTTAGAGGAGGTATTTAAGGTATTTAATCCTAACCTAAAGGGGGATTTCTGTAAGAACTCTCAACTTCTCTCTAATGTATTAAGAGAAAGAAAGAACTTGTAAAAAATGAACTTATGTTCCTACGGGAGAGGGAGTCTCCTTTTATAGGAGTTTTACATAGGAATAGGAATTTAACTATTCATTTAACTATTCATCCGCGTCACTATTCATCCGAGTGGAGAAACACTGTTCATCCTTTTGGCATTTTCTCGAATTATTGCGGGAATCTTTGCTTTTGCTTTTCTGAAAATAACTTTTTAGAGCACTTTCTTTTGTCGGAATTTTGTCTGAACTCTACTCCGGGTATTTTGAATTCTTTTGGTAATTTTGTTCAGAATCCAATATTGCCAAAAACCGGACTGTCTTCAATATCAATCTCTGGTTCTTCTTCTTCTGATGAAGAGCCTTGTTTTGATGAAGACGGTGCAAATCTAAGAACTATGGCTTGCATTTCTTCTAGATTTTTGGCTCCTGCAAGAATTGAAGCCATTTGGGATTTTTGTGAAAGGAACTGGGTGTGCTCCTTTGTTTGTAGTGGTGCCGGTGGTGTTTGTGAGGGCGCCTGTATAGGAACGGGTTTTTGGTTATCTAACCATTCCTGGACTTTTTGTGGTGCGAGGCTTTTTGGTATCTTAAAGCTATCCCACCATCGGATTTTGAACCTTCTTCGGATAATAGGAATTTTATCTTCTGAATAATCTACGAACCATGTAAAAACCCATGGTAAGTGGAATTTTGTGTGAAAAAAGGTGTAGAGGCACAAATCTTTTTTCGTCCTCAGAGGGTTTAAATTGGGATTTGAAGAGGGTGAAGGATTTAGTGACTTCTGGTTTTTGTATGTCTAGAGTGGATCCAAATTGTTCCCACCATGAGTTCCACCATGTTGGAAATTGTGATGGATCACATGAGGTATCAAAATGAAAAAGCCAAGTGTGGCTTTGGTTGGTATTTTGAAAATTGGAATATAACCAAGCTTGTTGGCAATCCTAGTAAAAAGAATAATTAAAAAATGTGGCATTTTATTTGAAAGCTTCGCAAACTGTTTTTCTGAGGACTTGTGATATCACAAGTTTGGATTTTGAAAATCGATTTTTCAGAAATGGTTTTTGAAAATAGTTGTTTTGAAAATTGGTTTTCAGAAAGGGTTTTTGGAAATTCTTTCTCTAATTTTATAAAATTCTGAGTGCGCTTTTCTTTCCGAATGATCTTCTGTCTATGAATCTTGCTTTTGTGGTTTTTGGGAATTTAGAGAGATGTTTAGGTATTTTCTTTTGGGGAATTTTCTGGGTTTTTTTCTCTGTTTTGAAGGAATTCACGGGTTAAGAAATCTGTAATGGAATTTGTTTCTCCTTTGATGTATTCAATATCAAAATAAAAAATGCTAAGAATCGCTTGCCATCGTGCAAAAATTTGTTTTGATGCAAGGTTTTGAACATCTTTTTGTAAAACTTCTCTAGCACTTTTGCAATCAATTATGAGTAAATTTTTTTGATTTAGTAAATCACTTTAGAATTTTTGTATGCATAAGACGATGCTCAAAATTTATTTTTTAATAGCGGAATAATTTTTCTGGGTATCATTCCAGTGGGCAGAAGTATATTGGACTATACACTCTTTCCCCCCCGAATTTTGTTTCAAGATCCCTCCATAACCTAAGTCAGAGGCGTCTGTTTCTACGACCTTAGGAAGCTGAGGGTCTGCTAAATGAAGACATGGGATTTCTAACACCTTCTTTTTAATATTCTGGACACAAGCAGTATGGTTACTAGTCCATGGAGCAGGGGTTTTCTTAAGTCTGTCATGAAGAGGTTTTGCTATTTTATTTATCTCAGGACAGAAATATAAAACATAGTTTAGGCTTCCTAGGAATCTCTGCAATTGTGTTTTATCAAGGATTTTATCAGGGAATTTATTAGCAAATTCTAAGGACCTTTCTATAGGGGTTATTTTCCCCTGGGAAATATAATGTCCTAGAAATCTAATTTTTGTCTGGAAAAGGCTCATTTTTGATTTGAAAACTACCAAACCATTCTTCTTGGTAACATAGAAGAAAGTTTTGAGGTGTTTGAAATGTTCTTCCACAGATTTTGAGAAGATTAAGACATCATCAATATAGACAATGCAGAATTTGGAATAATCATTAAGATGTCATTCATGATACGCTGGAATTCAGAAGGGGCATTTTTAAGACCAAAAGGCATTACATTCCACTCGTATTGTCCAAAGGGGACCGTAAAGGCGGTTTTGTAACGATCTTTTGCAGAAATTTGGATTTGCCAAAAATCGGACTTCGTATCAAATTTTGAAAATATCAAGGCGAATGTAACTTCGTAGTAAATCTTTTTTGTTCGGAATTGGATATCTAATCCATTTTAGGGCGTATTTAAAGGTTTGTAATTAATAACTAATCGGGAGTTCCTCTTTCAATATCGGCATTTTTGCTTACATAGAATGCAACACAACTCTAAGGGGATCTAGATTTGGAAATTAGTTTTTTATTTTCAAGATCTTGAATTTCTTTTCTCAGTGTTGTTCAAGATCACTATTCATTTGGATAGGTCTTGCTTTTGTAGGGATTTGTTTTTCGTCAAAATCCTTTTCGTAAGGAAGATCTACGATATGTTGTTTTCTATTCCAGAAGGCATTTGGAATCTCAGAACATAATTCGGTTTCGAAAGATTTTTGGAGTTTAGAAATATTGATTTTAACATCAGGTGATTCTAAAAGAGTTTTTAATCTTTCAAAAGAAAAATCTTTTTTCAGTTCTTGTAGATGGTAAGATTTTCCTTGAATTCGGGCATTTAGACCGTCTTCATGAATTGAACAAGCTCTCATAAGGTTGAGACTTCTTGTTTTAGGTTTTGTTATGAAACGGAATTTCAAATTCTTTTTGTTGAAATTAAAAGATACAAAATCACTATTTACAGTATAAGGGGTGATGAGATTTATGAACGGTGTTCCTAAGATGACAGAACTATGTATGTCATTTGTTAAGACAAACGATGTTCTTATGGAGATTCCGTCAATTTCTATTGTCGCACATGTTTTGGAATCAATTTTGATTTTTGTGCTGTTAGCAGCTGCTAATTTCTCACGAGATTTTTCTCTAAATTTTTCTGGTACAATACCAGTTTTTATCAGATTTAGATCAGCACCAGTGTCAAAAAGCGCAATAGTCTGAATTCTAAAGTCGCCTGGGAATTGAAGGGTAATTCTTATTAGGTATCTTTTTGACGTGATTTGTCGCAAGATATTTAGAAAGTCTTTTGGGATATTTTCTGAATTGGATTCTTTCGAGTTATGAGAATCGGAGACTTTTGAAAGGATTGCTTTTATTAATAAAGAATCTCTTTTTTGTTTTTCCTTCAAATCTTTTATATCTGTTTTTACTTGTTTGATCTCCTTTCGAAGATTTTGTACAAGAATTTCTGGGCAAGAATTTTCCTTTTTTTCTTGATCATTGGTTAACACGCAAATGCGTATTCTTTTATGATCACCGGAATTTTTGAATGAGTTAGTTGTGACTAACTCATCTATTTGAAGGGGGTTTTCAGCATCTGAAGATAGAGAAAAATAATAAGATTCTGCTTTGGCAGCTAAATCAGTTGGATTAGAAGAGCCTGAATCAGAGAAGTCTGAATCAGATGAATTTATAAGAGGATCGGAGATCTTTTGGACTACTACTTTATTCAAACTTGGTTTTTGAGATTTTTCTCTGATTTTACAAAATTTCGACGTGTGACCCTGTCTGCAGCATTTGTAGCATGTTATATGCTTATATCTGGAAATGCTCATTTTGGGATTTGTAGTTTTTTGTAAATGTTCCAATGTACTCTTTTTACTGGAATCATTTGTCAGAGTTGTGATTTTTTTGGAAGATTGCGGAATATCCGAAATAACGCATTTTCTATTAGAACTGTTGGATGTTCCAATTCTCCTAAAATGATTTTGGATAGCCTGAACAAATTCAGACTTGTTTTGCTGGGTATTTTTGACTTCATCTTTGGACGCCTGAAAGGATTTAAAGATAGGGTTTTGGCTTTTCTTATCCTTTACCGTACTGGAGAAAGGATAATCAATGGAATTTTGGGAGGAATAATAATCGAACCAGTCGAAGAAAAGGATGTTTATCCTATGTTCATTAACAAACTCGTAGAATTTTTCCTGTATTTGTGTCCTAGTTTTTGAAAAGGTTTTGAAGAACCAAATTCGTTTTTCTAGGTTGTATTTTTCATAAAAATCTTTTTGAAGGAATTTTTTGTCTATTTCGAAACCTTTTTGTAAAATGCCAAGTTCGTTTACTAGGTTTTCTGTAAGAGAGGAAAAAGTCGGACTAGTAGGTTCTAGGTCCTCTATCTTTTCTCTAATAGTAGGATTTTCGTAAACGGGTCTCGGTATTTCATTTGAGTAATCTACGTTTCGTAGATTGGGTATTTAGTAGTTGAGACAGGTCATTCCCCCAATCAATAGGAGCAATTACGCTGAGGATTTTGCAAATTGAATAAGAGGGATCTGGGTTTTTCTTGAAAAAATTATTTTTAATTGTTGCTGATCCTGATATTTCAAGGATAACCTGATAAAAATATGGGGTTTTTAAAACATCCCATGATTTATAAAAACATTTTTGTCCAAAATAATTTTGTAATGCAAGAAAAGGGTCTTTATTAAAAAATCCTTTTTCAAGAGTCACAATATTTTGAAAAAATGGTTTTACGAAAAATTTTGGAGCAGATTTTTTGGGGGCTTGTGGTACCACAAGTTGATTTTTTGAAAATTATTTTTGAGAAAGGATTTTTGAAGACTCTTCTTTCTCAAGTTGCATTTTTGAAAATTCTTTTTGAGAAAGGGTTTTTGAAGATTCTCCTTTCTCGATTTTTATAAAATTTTGAGAGGTTTTTTCCTCTCCTGAGCTTTGAACAACTTCTTGTTTGGAATTTTGAAGTTGCATCAATGCCTGTTGTACTTCTGGTGAATTTGCCAGGAGTTGCAGGAGTTTTTCCGCATCATCATTTCGGTGCCGGTGTTTTTTGTGCGGATGCTGCAATATTTTCATTTTCTTCATTCATGACTATCTCATACCATGACGATTTTTCAGGGAATTTTTCTTTTTCTTCTTTTGAGGGTTTTTTAGGGGCCATGGAATTTGATTGTTGTTGTGGTGCAACAACAGGTGTATTTAATGGTGGAGGAGGTAACTCTTCCTTTCTTTTTTGGAGTAGTGCTCCACACATTGCTTGGTAACAGTATTGTCCAGATTCTTTCATGTCCTTTCGGGATATTTTTTCTCTGTAACCCGGACATTGCGGCAAAGTACAGTGATAAGACATTTCTTTGTTGTATCTGGTATTGGAAATCTGTGGATTTTTATAGGGGTAATGATAGGGTATTTCTGTTCTGTAGCTGGTTTTATAAACCTGTGGGTTTCTTCTCCTGTTTTCGGATAAACCACTGGTAAAAATATTTTTTGAATAAAAATTGTCAGGAGTATTGATGACTGAAGGAATTTGTGAGTAATCTCGGTATTTTACGGGTCTCGGTATTTCATTTGAGTAATCTACGTTTCGTAGATTGGGTATATCAGACGTAGAACGTCTAGGTTTCGGTCTGTAAGGAGTATTGATGACTGAAGGAATTTGTGAAACTCTTCCTAAGTCGAGAGTTTCTACGGAACTGGAATCATCGTTTCTACTGCTCGTAGATTTTCTATGGAATGATAGACTGACTCTACCATCCCGGTATTGGGTAATTTCTCTGAGACGAGTATTTGGTTGGGATGTCTCAAGAGGTTCACGCTTGACAACACCTTCTAAGATCCATTCGTCTGGTAAGGAAATATCCTTCCATTTCATGGGTCTTGGTATAACGGTGTTAGATCTGGAAAGATTGGTTTGGAGAAGAAGGGTTTCACCTTTCTTACTATGGTATCTGACTTTTGTCGCAAAGGCTGAAGTCATAGCTTTGTAATGGATTCGGTAAATTATAGCTACGGGAATCGATCCTTCAAGCATTTGGTAATTGTGAGTCTTGATTTGTAAGACTAGGGATTTTTGGATATTTTTGTCGTTTAAAGAGACTAAAAAATTTGGGTAACAATCAAAAGATATTGGTCCTGTGCAGAGACTAGACTCAACAGAACTCAATAAGGAATCTTCAAAATTTGTGAATCTGGCATCACGTAGAACAGCAAGGATAGAGGTGTTTAATCCTTCATTCGTGAGGGGTTTTATCCCTATTTGGACTAATCCAATATGGATGTAATTGAAATTTCTTTCTCGGTGTTTTTTCAAGGATTTTTGAGAAAGTAGCTGAATGGTTTCAAAAGGTTGAGATAATTGGATATCTCTTTCCTCAGTTTTGATAGTGAAATCGGTTTTGAATAACTGGTATTTTGAATTTTTGTAAATTTGATCTCGAGTTACTCTCGGTATTTCCCAATTATCGATAGATTTGTCAAAATCTTGTATCAAGATTTTTTCGGAGTTTATTATCTTCTTTGAATCCATGGAAGAAGATGAACCAAAATCACGCGAAGTAGATCTGTTGAGAAACGGATCCATGTTATGGAACTCCTATAACAGAGCGTCTGAACTTATCTCTTTGCTTAGGACTTAGGCCTGTGGGTATAACTGCCTGCGTTCGTTGAGGACTTACCAACCCTGGACACCTAACGCCGAGATCTCCATAACCTCTAACAAGGAATTCAACATCTGGTCTGGACCATATGCTCGCTATATCTACCCTTTATGGCTCTGATACCAATTTCATAGGACACCTTGATTCTCACAATCTCTTTAAATTTTGTAGGAGATTCTTCGCATTTGAAAGACAAAAACGCCGAATTACTTTCAAACCTCAAATGCAAACAACTCAGCGATTTCCAATGGTACAAAAACACCTTCCTAACCAGAGTTATGCTCAGGGAAGATTCCAACCAGCCATTTTGGAAAGAGAAATTCCTGGCCGGATTACCTACCCTTTTAGGAGAAAAGGTTAGGAACAAAATCAAAGAGAATTGCGGTAAACAGATTATACCCTACAATGAGTTTACATACGGACAACTCATCAGTATAACTCAACAGGAAGGTTTAAAAATCAGTCAAGACCTCAAATTACAGAAACACCTCAAACTGGAGCTAAAGAAAACTAAGTGCGAGCTTGGAACCTTTTGCAAACAGTTTGATCCAAATTTCTCAAAACCCTCTTCCAGTTGCACAGGAGACTGTAGCAAGACTCATAAATCTCTTAAGAGTACTTCTAGAGGTTACAAAAAGAGAGATTTAAGCAAATCCAACGAAGAGTATTACAAAAACCCATACAAAAATACTCATCGTCTCAAAAGACCAAATACCAAAAAAATTGATTCCAAATACAAAGACATTACGTGTTACAAATGTCGCAAAAAAGGTCATACATCGAGATACTGCAAAATGAATACAAAACTACAAGAATTGAAGCTCGATAAAGACGTCACCCAGAAAATTTCCAATCTTCTCGTTGATTCCTCCGATTCAAATGCCGAGTCAGAACATGACTACTTGCCTCTGTCTTCTGAAGAAAACAAAGCCCTCCAAACAGATGAATTGCTTACAACCAGTTCTTCTGAAAATTTCGATAAGGGTAAGGGAAAACTCGTTTGTGTTTTAACCAAGGATCAAGAATTCATGTTAGAAATGGTTCAACACATAGGTACCGAACACCAAAAGAATTATTTAAATAAACTCCTCAAATCTTTTACTGACGAGAAAAAAGATTTCAAAAATTCCATTTTGCCAAACACCTCCAAAAATACCTACGATTTAACCAAAATCCTGAAAAAGGGTAAAGGGATGAAATAATCCGAGGAAACCCCGATTCTAGAACTCCAGCGGGAGGTGAAACAAATCAAAGTAGAGATCAAGGCTCTATGAGAAAAACAAGATCAAGACTCTCTTCTACAGAAAACAATTCTTTCAAAACCCCAGGATAATTCTGAATCCAGTTCTGAGTCAGACAATTCCGACTCTGAAGATCCAGGAGAACCTCCTGACAACCCTTTCGTTGAAGAGGTCCCACAAGAATTCCTTACTGTCTTACGACAGATCACGTCAAAAAAATACCTTGTTCAAATAACCCTCAAATTCCCAGGCAATTTTAGGATTACTACTATTGCTCTTTTTGACACCGGTGCAGATCTGAATTGCATAAAAACAGGTCTAGTACCTAATCAATTTCATGAAAATACCCGGAAACTCTAGCAGCGGCCAATAACACAAAGCTAGAAATCAATTCCCAAACCAATGCGTCTGTTATTATTAATAAAGTTTCTATTACGACATCGTTTGTCTTAGTAAAAGACATTCACAATTCCGTTATCTTAGGAACACCATTTATTAATCTTATCACTCCTTATAAAGTCGATAATGATTTTATCTCTTTTGATTCCAATAGAAAGAATTTAAAATTCCCTTTCTTAAAAAAACCTAAAGCTAGCGACCTTGATTTGATTAAAACTTATTCCTGTCACCTAGGAGAATTAAGAAATAGTTTTTATCAAAATTCCAAGTCCCTTGCAAATTATGATACTTGTTCTTTTAAATTAATTGATTCCTTTGCATACAAAAAACTTTTGAAACGATTTTCGAAAATTGCATTCAAAAATAATTTATGCAAACTTATTTCTGACAATTTTAACTTTAAAAATATTTTAGCCAATGGTTTATCCGAAAACAGGAGAAGAAACCCACAGGTTTACAAAACCAGCTACAGCACAGAAATACCCTATCAATATCCCTATAAAAATCCACAGATTTCCAATACCAGATACAACAAAAAAATGTCCTATCTCTGTCCTTTGCCGCAATGTCCGGGTTTCAAAGAAAAAATATCCAGAAAGGACATGAAAGAATCTGGACAGTACTGTTACCACGCAATGTGTGGAGCGTTACTTCAAAAAAGAAAAGAAGAGATAACTCCTCCGCCAATAAATACACCTGTTGCTGCACCACAACACCAATAAAAAATCCATGGCTCCAAGAAAACCCTCAAAAGAAGAAAAAGAAAAATTTCCTGAAAAACCGTCATGGTATGAGATAGTCATGAAGGAAGAAAATGAAAATATTGCGGCAACCGTACAAAAAACACCGGCACCAGAAATGACTGCGGAAAAACTCCTGCAACTCCTGGCAAATTCACCAGAAGTACAACAGGCATTGATGCAACTTCAAAATTCCAAATAGGAAGTTGTTCAAAGCTCAGGAGAGGGAAAAACCTCTCAAAAATTTATAAAAATCGAGAAAGGAGAATCTTCAAAAACCCTTTCTCAAAAAGAATTTTCAAAACTACAGCTTGAGAAAGAGGAGTCTTCAAAAAACCTTTCTCAAAAACAATTTTCAAAAAATCAACTTGTGGTACCACAAGCCCCCAAAAAACCCGCTCCAAAATTCTTCGTAAAACCATTTTTTCAAAATATTGTGACTCTTGAAAAAAGATTTTTTAATAAAGACCCTTTTCTTGCATTACAAAATTATTTTGGACCAAAATGTTTTTATAAATCATGGGATGTTTTAAAAACCCCATATTTTTACCAGGCAATCCTAGAAATATCAGGATCAGCAACAATTAAAAATAAATTTTTCAAGAAAAATCCAGATCCCTCTTATTCAATTTGCAAAATCCTCAGCGTAATTGCTCCTATTGATTGGGGGAATGACCTGTCTCAACTACTAAATTTCCCCGACACCCACAAAAATGAACCATTTTTTGATATTCCTTTTAATTACTGGGATTACCACCAAGCATGGTTCAATTCATTTTTTATACAAAATACCAACCAAAGCCACACTTGGCTTTTTCATTTTGATACCTCATGTGATCCATCACAATCTCCAACATGGTGGAACTCATGGTGGGAACAATTTGGATCCACCCTAGACATACAAAAACCAGAAGTCACTAAATCTTTCAGCCTCTTCAAATCCCAGTTTAAACCCTCTGAGGACGAAAAAAGATTTGTGCGTCTACACCTTTTTCACACAAAATTCCACTTACCATGGGTTTTTACATGGTTCGTAGATTATTCGGAAGATAAAATTCCCATTATCCGAAGAAGGTTCAAAATCCGATGGTGGGATAGCTTTAAAATACCAAAAAGCCTCGCACCACCAAAAGTCCAGGAATGGTTAGATACCCAAAGACCCATTCCTTTACAGAAGCCCTCAAAAACACCACCAGCACCCTTACAAACAAAGGAGCACACTCAGTTCCTTTCACAGAAATCCCAGATGGCTTCAATGCTTGCAGCAGCCAAAACTCCAGAAGAAATGCAGGCCATAATTATGAAATTTGCACCATCTTCATCCAAACAAGGCTCTTCGTCAGAAGAAGAAGAACCAGAGATTGAGATTGAAGACAGTCCGGTTTTTGGCAACAATGGATTCTGAACAAAATTGCCAAAAGATTCAAAATACCCGGAGTGGAGTTCCAGACAAAATTCCGACAAAAGAAAGTGCTAGAAAAAGAAACTTTCAAAAAGAAAAAGCAAAAGCAAAGATTCCCGCAATAATTCGAGAAAATGCCAAAAGGATGAACAGTGTTTCTCCACTCGGATGAATAGTGACGTGGATGAATAGTGATGCGGGGGAATAGTTAAATGAATAGTTAAATTCCTATTCCTATGTAAAAACTCCTATAAAAGGAGACTCCCTCTCCCATAGGAAGACAAGTTCATTTTTTTCAAGTTCTTTCTTTCTCTTAATACATTAGAGAGAAGTTGAGAGCTCTTACAGAAATCCCCCTTTAGGTTAGATTAAATTCCTTAAAATACCCATATGATTCAGTTCATATGGTCCATATCATATGACTCATATCATATGATCCTAAATACCCCTGAAATACCCAAGGTTTCTCTCCTTGATAATTATCTTTGTAAATTCCAATTTTTTAAATGAATATGATTATGGATGGTACTACCTCCTAATCTTTTAAATACTTTATGCATTTAAATTCTTTAAATTTCCTTTAATTTATCAATCCCTTATATCTTGATTCCTTCCGTGTCTGTTATCCCCTTTAGATCCTCGGCCTAAGTTTGGTATCAGAGCCATAAAAGGTAGATATAGCGAGCATATGGTCCAGACCAGATGAAATTCCTTGTTAGAGGTTCGTGTTCTTCTGAGGTTTTGTGCTTAGGATAGTCCAGGGTCGGTAAGTCCTCAACGAACGCAGGCAGTTATACCCTAGGGAAGGCCTTTGATTGTAGGAAGAATCCGGGTGCTCTGTTATAGGAGTTCCATAACATGGATCCGTTTCTCAACAGATCTACTTCGCGTGATTTTGGTTCATCTTATTCCATGGATTCAAAGAAGATAATAAACTCCGAAGAAATCTTGATACAAGATTTTGACAAATCTATCGATAATTGGGAAATACCGAGAGTAAATCGAGATCAGATTTACAAAAATTTGAAATACCAGTTATTCAAAACCGATTTCACTATCAAAACTGAGGAAAGAGATATCCAATTATCTCAACCTTTTGAAACCATTAAGCTACTTTCTCAAAAATCCTTGAAAAAACACCGAGAAAGAAATTTCAATTACATCCATATTGGATTAGTCCAAATAGGGATAAAACCCCTCACGAAGGAAGGATTAAACACCTCAATCCTTGCTGTTCTACGTGATGCCAAATTCACAAATTTTGAAGATTCCTTATTGAGTTCTGTTGAGTCTAGTCTCTGCACAGGACCAATATCTTTTGATTGTTACCCAAATTTTTCAGTCTCTTTAAACGACAAAAATATCCAAAAATCCTTAGTCTTACAAATCAAGACTCACAATTACCAAATGCTTGAAGGATCGATTCCCGTAGCTATAATTTACCGAATCCATTACAAAGCTATGACTTCAGCCTTTGCGACAAAAGTCAGATACCATAGTAAGAAAGGTGAAACCCTTCTTCTCCAAACCGATCTTTCCAGATCTAACACCGTTATACCAAGACCCATGAAATGGAAGGATATTTCCTTACCAGACGAATGGATCTTAGAAGGTATTGTCAAGCGTGAACCTCTTGAGACATCCCAACCAAATACTCGTCTCAGAGAAATTACCCAATACCAGGATGGTAGAGTCAGTCTATCATTCCATAGAAAATCTACGAGCGGTAGATACGATGATTCCAGTTCCGTAGAAACTCTCGACTTAGGAAGAGTTTCACAAATTCCTTCAGTCATCAATACTCCTTACAGACCGAAACCTAGACGTTCTACGTCTGATATACCCAATCTACGAAACGTAGATTACTCAAATGAAATACGGAGACCCATTTACGAAAATCCTACTATTAGAGAAAAGATAGAGGACCTAGAACCTACTAGTCCGACTTTTTCCTCTCTTACAGAAAACCTAGTAAACGAACTTGGCGTTTTACAAAAAGGTTTCGAAATAGACAAAAAATTCCTTCAAAAAGATTTTTATGAAAAATACAACCTAGAAAAACGAATTTGGTTCTTCAAAACCTTTTCAAAAACTAGGACACAAATACAGGAAAAATTCTACGAGTTTGTTAATGAACATAGGATAAACATCCTTTTCTTCGACTGGTTCGATTATTATTCCTCCCAAAATTCCATTGATTATCCCTTCTCCAGTACGGTAAAGGATAAGAAAAGCCAAAACCCTATCTTTAAATCCTTTCAGGCGTCCAAAGATGGCGTCAAAAATACCCAAAAAAAACAAGTCCGAATTTGTTCAAAGCTATCCAAAATCATTTTAGGAGAATTGGAACATCCAACAGTTCTAATAGAAAATGCGTTATTTCGGATATTCCGCAATCTTCCAAAAAAATCACAACTCTGACAAATGATTCCAGTAAAAAGAGTACATTGGAACATTTACAAAAAACTACAAATCCCAAAAGGAGCATTTCCAGATATAAGCATATAACATGCTACAAATGCTGCAGACAGGGTCACACGTCGAAATTTTGTAAAATCAGAGAAAAATCTCAAAAACCAAGTTTGAATAAAGTAGTAGTCCAGAAGATCTCCGATCCTCTTATAAATTCATCTGATTCAGACTTCTCTGATTCAGGCTCTTCTAATCCAATTGATTTAACTGCCAAAGCAGAATCTTATTATTTTTCTCTATCTTCAGATGCTGAAAACCCCCTTCAAATAGATGAGTTAGTCACAACTAATTCATTCAAAAATTCCGGTGATCATAAAAGAATACGCATTTGCGTGTTAACCAATGATCAAGAAAAAAAGGAAAATTCTTGCCCAGAAATTCCTGTACAAAATCTTCGAAAGGAGATCAAACAAGTAAAAACGGATATAAAAGATTTGAAGGAAAAACAAAAAAGAGATTCTTTATTAATAAAAGCAATCCTTTCAAAAGTCTCCGATTCTCATAACTCGAAAGAATCCAATTCAGAAAATATCCCAAAAGACTTTCTAAATATCTTGCGACAAATCACGTCAAAAAGATACTTAATAAGAATTACCCTTCAATTCCCAGGCGACTTTAGAATTCAGACTATTGCGCTTTTTGACACTGGTGCTGATCTAAATCTGATAAAAACTGGTATTGTACCAGAAAAATTTAGAGAAAAATCTCGTGAGAAATTAGCATCTGCTAACAGCACAAAAATCAAAATTGATTCCAAAACATGTGCGACAATAGAAATTGATGGAATCTCCATAAGAACATCGTTTGTCTTAACAAATGACATACATAGTTCTGTCATCTTAGGAACACCGTTCATAAATCTCATCACCCCTTATACTGTAAATAGTGATTTTGTATCTTTTAATTTCAACAAAAAGAATTTGAAATTCCGTTTCATAACAAAACCTAAAACAAGAAGTCTTAACCTTATGAGAGCTTGTTCAATTCATGAAGACGGTCTAAATGCCCGAATTCAAGGAAAATCTTACCATCTACAAGAACTGAAAAAAGAATTTTCTTTTGAAAGATTAAAAACTCTTTTAGAATCACCTGATGTTAAAATCAATATTTCTAAACTCCAAAAATCTTTCGAAACCGAATTATGTTCTGAGATTCCAAATGCCTTCTGGAATAGAAAACAACATATCGTAGATCTTCCTTACGAAAAGGATTTTGACGAAAAACAAATCCCTACAAAAGCAAGACCTATCCAAATGAATAGTGATCTTGAACAACACTGCAGAAAAGAAATTCAAGATCTTGAAAATAAAAAACTAATTTCCAAATCTAGATCCCCTTAGAGTTGTGTTGCATTCTATGTAAGCAAAAATGCCGATATTGAAAGAGGAACTCCCAGATTAGTTATTAATTACAAACCTTTAAATACTGCCCTAAAATGGATTAGATATCCAATTCCGAACAAAAAAGATTTACTACAGAAGTTACATTCTGCCTTGATATTTTCAAAATTTGATACGAAGTCCGATTTTTGGCAAATCCAAATTTCTGCAAAAGATCGTTACAAAACCGCCTTTACGGTCCCCTTTGGACAATACGAGTGGAATGTAATGCCTTTTGGTCTTAAAAATGCCCCTTCTGAATTCCAGCGTATCATGAATGACATCTTAATGATTATTCCAAATTCTGCATTGTCTATATTGATGATGTCTTAATCTTCTCAAAATCAGTGGAAGAACATTTCAAACACCTCAAAACTTTCTTCTATGTTACCAAGAAGAATGGTTTGGTAGTTTCCAAATCAAAAATGAGCCTTTTCCAGACAAAAATTAGATTTCTAGGACATTATATTTCCCAGGGGAAAATAACCCCTATAGAAAGGTCCTTAGAATTTGCTAATAAATTCCCTGATAAAATCCTTGATAAAACACAATTGCAGAGATTCCTAGGAAGCCTAAACTATGTTTTAGATTTCTGTCCTGAGATAAATAAAATAGCAAAACCTCTTCATGACAGACTTAAGAAAACCCCTGCTCCATGGACTAGTAACCATACTGCTTGTGTCCAGAATATTAAAAAGAAGGTGTTAGAAATCCCATGTCTTCATTTAGCAGACCCTCAGCTTCATAAGGTCGTAGAAACAGACGCCTCTGACTTAGGTTATGGAGGGATCTTGAAACAAAATTCGGGGGGGAAAGAGTGTATAGTCCAATATACTTCTGCCCATTGGAATGATACCCAGAAAAATTATTCCACTATTAAAAAAGAAATTTTGAGCATCGTCTTATGCATACAAAAATTTTAAAGTGATTTACTAAATCAAAAAATTTTACTCAGAATTGATTGCAAAAGTGCTAGAGAAGTTTTACAAAAAGATGTTCAAAACCTTGCATCAAAACAAATTTTTGCACGATGGCAAGCGATTCTTAGCATTTTTTATTTTGATATTGAATACATCAAAGGAGAAACAAATTCCATTACAGATTTCTTAACCCGTGAATTCCTTCAAAACAGAGAAAAAAACTCAGAAAATTCCCCAAAAGAAAATACCTAAACATCTCTCTAAATTCCCAAAAACCACAAAAGCAATATTCATAGACAGAAGATCATTCGGAAAGAAAAGCGCACTCAGAATTTTATAAAATTAGAGAAAGAATTTCCAAAAACCCTTTCTGAAAACCAATTTTCAAAACAACTATTTTCAAAAACCATTTCTGAAAAATCGATTTTCAAAATCCAAACTTGTGATATCACAAGTCCTCAGAAAAACAGTTTGCGAAGCTTTCAAATAAAATGCCACATTTTTTAATTATTCTTTTTACTAGGATTGCCAACAAGCTTGGTTATATTCCAATTTTCAAAATACCATGGTGGGAACAATTTGGATCCACCCTAGACATACAAAAACCAGAAGTCACTAAATCCTTCACCCTCTTCAAATCCCAATTTAAACCCTCTGAGGACGAAAAAAGATTTGTGCCTCTACACCTTTTTTCACACAAAATTCCACTTACCATGGGTTTTTACATGGTTCGTAGATTATTCGGAAGATAAAATTCCTATTATCCGAAGAAGGTTCAAAATCCGATGGTGGGATAGCTTTAAGATACCAAAAAGCCTCGCACCACAAAAAGTCCAGGAATGGTTAGATAACCAAAAACCCGTTCCTATACAGGCGCCCTCACAAACACCACCGGCACCACTACAAACAAAGGAGCACACCCAGTTCCTTTCACAAAAATGCCAAATGGCTTCAATTCTTGCAGCAGCCAAAAATCCAGAAGAAATGCAATCCATAGTTCTTAGATTTGCACCGTCTTCATCAAAACAAGGCTCTTCATCAGAAGAAGAAGAACCAGAGATTGATATTGAAGACAGTCCGATTTTTGGCAATATTGGATTCTGAACAAAATTACCAAAAGAATTCAAAATACCCGGAGTAGAGTTCAGACAAAATTCCGACAAAAGAAAGTGCTCGAAAAAGTTACTTTCAGAAAAGCAAAAGCAAAAGTAAAAGCAAAAGCAAAGATTTCCGCAATAATTCGAGAAAATGCCAAAAGGATGAACAGTGTTTCTCCACTCGGATGAATAGTGACGCGGATGAATAGTGATGCGGGTGAATAGTTAAATGAATAGTTAAATTCCTATTCCTATGTAAAACTCCTATAAAAGGAGACTCCCTCTCCCGTAGGAACATAAGTTCATTTTTTACAAGTTCTTTCTTTCTCTTAATACATTAGAGAGAAGTTGAGAGTTCTTACAGAAATCCCCCTTTAGGTTAGGATTAAGTACCTTAAATACCTCCTCTAAATACCCATATGATTCAGTTCATATGACCCATATCATATGACTCATATCATATGATACAAATACCCCTGAAATACCCAAGGTTTCTCTCCTTGATAATTATCTTTGTAAATTCCAATTTTTAAATGAATATGATTATGGACGGTACTACCTCCTAATCTTTTAAATACTTTATGCATTTAAATTCTTTAAATTCCTGCATTAAATACTTGGCCGGTTCAACTGCCTATTTGATTTAAATTCCTGCAGAACCTTGTGATTTATGGTTTCCATAATCGGAACCTTGAATTGTAAGTTGTCCTTTATTTACTTTCTGCATTCTTCAATTATCCTTTAATTTATCAATCCCTTATATCTTGATTCCTTCCGTGTCTGTTATCCCCTTTAGATCCTCGCCTAAGTTTCGGGATATAAGGTATTGATAAATTAAAGGATAATTGAAGAATGCAGAAAGTAAATAAAGTACAACTTACAATTCAAGGTTCCAGTTATGGAAACCATGGATCACAAGGTTTCTGCAGGAATTTAAATCAAATAGGCGGTTGAACCAGCCAAGTATTTAATGCAGGAATTTAAAGAATTTAAATGCATAAAGTATTTAAAAGATTAGGAGGTAGTACCGTCCATAATCATATTCATTTAAAAAATTGGAATTTATAAAGATAATTATCAAGGAGCGAAACCTTGGGTATTTCAGGGGTATTTAGGATTATATGATATGAGTCATATGATATGGATCATATGAACTGAATCATATGGGTATTTTAAGGAATTTAATCTAACCTAAAGCGGGATTTCTGTAAGAGCTCTCAACTTCTCTCTAATGTATTAAGACAAAGAAAGAACTTGAAAAAAATGAACTTATCTTCCTATGGGAGAGGGAGTCTCCTTTTATAGGATTTTACATAGGAATAGGAATTTAACTATTCACCCGCATCACTATTCATCCACTTCACTATTCATCCGAGTGGAGAATCACTGTTCATCCTTTTGGCATTTTCTCGAATAATTGCGGGAATCTTTGCTTTTGCTTTTTCTTTCTGAAAGTGTATTTTTTTAGCACTTTCTTTTGTCGGGCATTTTCTCTTGTCGGAATTTTGTTTGGAACTCCACTCCGGGTATTTTGAATTCTTTTGGCAATTTTGTTCAGAATCCACTGTTGCCAAAAACCGGACTGTCTTCAATCTCAATCTCTGGTTCTTCTTCTTCTGACGAAGAGCCTTGTTTGGATGAAGATGGTGCAAATTTCATAATTATGGCTTGCATTTCTTCTAGAGTTTTGGCTGCGGCAAGCATTGAAGCCACCTGGGATTTCTGTGAAAGGAACTGAGTGTGCTCCTTTGTTTGTAAAGGTGCCGGTGGTGTTTTTGAGGGCGTCTGTAAAGGAATGGGTTTTTGGGTATCTAACCATTCCTGGACTTTTGGTGGTGCGAGGCTTTTTGGTATTTTAAAGCTATCCCACCATCGGATTTTGAACCTTCTTCGGATAATGGGAATTTTATCTTCCGAATAATCTACGAACCATGTAAAAACCCATGGTAAGTGGAATTTTGTGTGAAAAAGGTGTAGAGGCACAAATCTTTTTTCGTCCTCAGAGGGTTTAAACTGGGATTTGAAGAGGCTGAAGGATTTAGTGACTTCTGGTTTTTGTATGTCTAGGGTGGATCCAAATTGTTCCCACCATGAGTTCCACCATGTTGGAAATTGTGATGGATCACATGAGGTATCAAAATGAAAAAACCAAGTGTGGCTTTGGTTGGTATTTTATATAAAAAATGAATTGAACCATGCTTGATGGTAATCCCAGTAATTAAAAGGAATATCAAAAAATGGTTCATTTTTGTGGGTGTCCGGGAAATTTAGTAGTTGAGACAGTCATTCCCCCAATCAATAGGAGCAATTACGCTGAGGATTTTGCAAATTGAATAAGAGGGATCTGGGTTTTTCTTGAAAAAATTATTTTTAATTGTTGCTGATCCTGATATTTCAAGGATAACCTGATAAAAATATGGGGTTTTTAAAACATCCCATGATTTATAAAAACATTTTTGTCCAAAATAATTTTGTAATGCAAGAAAAGGGTCTTTATTAAAAAATCCTTTTTCAAGAGTCACAATATTTTGAAAAAATGGTTTTACGAAAAATTTTGGAGCAGATTTTTTGGGGGCTTGTGGTACCACAAGTTGATTTTTTGAAAATTATTTTTGAGAAAGGATTTTTGAAGACTCTTCTTTCTCAAGTTGCATTTTTGAAAATTCTTTTTGAGAAAGGGTTTTTGAAGATTCTCCTTTCTCGATTTTTATAAAATTTTGAGAGGTTTTTTCCTCTCCTGAGCTTTGAACAACTTCTTGTTTGGAATTTTGAAGTTGCATCAATGCCTGTTGTACTTCTGGTGAATTTGCCAGGAGTTGCAGGAGTTTTTCCGCAGTCATTTCTGGTGCCGGTGTTTTTTGTGCGGATGCTGCAATATTTTCATTTTCTTCATTCATGACTATCTCATACCATGACGATTTTTCAGGGAATTTTTCTTTTTCTTCTTTTGAGGGTTTTTTAGGGGCCATGGAATTTGATTGTTGTTGTGGTGCAACAACAGGTGTATTTAATGGTGGAGGAGGTAACTCTTCCTTTCTTTTTTGGAGTAGTGCTCCACACATTTCTTGGTAACAGTATTGTCCAGATTCTTTCATGTCCTTTCGGGATATTTTTTCTCTGTAACCCGGACATTGCGGCAAAGTACAGTGATAAGACATTTCTTTGTTGTATCTGGTATTGGAAATCTGTGGATTTTTATAGGGGTAATGATAGGGTATTTCTGTTCTGTAGCTGGTTTTATAAACCTGTGGGTTTCTTCTCCTGTTTTCGGATAAACCACTGGTAAAAATATTTTTTGAATAAAAATTGTCAGGAGTATTGATGACTGAAGGAATTTGTGAGTAATCTCGGTATTTTACGGGTCTCGGTATTTCATTTGAGTAATCTACGTTTCGTAGATTGGGTATATCAGACGTAGAACGTCTAGGTTTCGGCCTCGTAAGGAGTATTGATGATCGAAGGAATTTGTGAAACTCTTCCTAAGTCGAGAGTTTCTACGGAATCGGAATCATCGTTTCTACCGCTCGTAGATTTTCTATGGAATGATAGACGACTCTACCATCCCGGTATTGGGTAATTTCTCCGAGACGAGTATTTGGTTGGGATGTCTCAAGAGGTTCGAGCTTGAAAACACCTTCTAAGATCCATTCATCCGGTAAGGAAATATCCTTCCATTTCATGGGTCTTGGTATAATGGTGTTAGATTTGGAAAGATCGGTTTGGAGAAGAAGGGTTTCACCTTTCTTACTATGGTATCTCGACTTTTGTCGCAAAAGTCGAGTCATAGCTTTGTAATGAATACGGTATATTATAGCTACGGGAATTGATCCTTCAAGCATTTGGTAATTGTGAGTCTGGATTTGGAAGACTAGGGATTTTTGAATGTTTTTGTCGTTTAAAGAGACTGAAAAATTTGGGTAACAGTCAAAAGATATTGGTCCTGTGCAGAGACTAGACACAACAGAACTCAATAAGGAATCTTCAAAATTTGTGAATCTGGCATCACGTAGAACAACAAGGATTGAGGTGTTTAATCCTTCCTTCGTGAGGGGTTTTATCCCTATTTGGACTAATCTAATATGGATGTAATTGAAATTTCTTTCTCGGTGTTTTTTCAAGGATTTTTGAGAAAGTAGCTTAATGGTTTCAAAAGGTTGAGATAATTGGATATCTCTTTCCTCAGTTTTGATAGTGAAATCGGTTTTGAATAACTGGTATTTCAAATTTTTGTAAATCTGATCTCGATTTACTCTCGGTATTTCCCAATTATCAATAGATTTGTCAAAATCTTGTATCAAGATTTCTTCGGAGTTTATTATCTTCTTTGAATCCATGGAAGAAGATGAACCAAAATCACGCGAAGTAGATCTGTTGAGAAACAGATCCATGTTATGGAACTCCTTTAACAGAGCACCTGGATTCTTCCTACAATCAAAGGCCTTCCCTAGGGTATAACTGCCTGCGTACGTTGAGGACTTACCGACCCTGGACTATCCTAAGCACAAAACCTCAGAAGAACACGAACCTCTAACAAGGAATTTCATCTGGTCTGGACCATATGCTCGCTATATCTACCCTTTATGGTTTTGATACCAAACTTAGGCCGAGGATCTAAAGGGGATAACAGACACGGAAGGAATCAAGATATAAGGGATTGATATATTTAAGGATAATTGAAGAATGCAGAAAGTAAATAAAGGACAACTTACAATTCAAGGTTCCAGTTATGGAAACCATAAATCACAAGGTTCTGCAGTAATTTAAATCAAATAGGCGGTTGAACCGGACAAGTATTTAATGCAGGAATTTAAAGTATTTAAATGCATAAAGTATTTAAAAGATTAGGAGGTAGTACCGTCCATAATCATATTCATTTAAAAAATTGGAATTTACAAAGATAATTATCAAGGAGAGAAACCTTGGGTATTTCAGGGGTATTTGGATCATATGATATGAGTCATATGATATGGGTCATATGAACTGAATCATATGGGTATTTAGAGGAGGTATTTAAGGTATTTAATCCTAACCTAAAGGTGGATTTCTGTAAGAACTCTTAACTTCTCTCAAATGTATTAAGAGAAAGAAAGAACTTGTAAAAAATGAACTTGTCTTCCTATGGGAGAGGGAGTCTCCTTTTATAGGAGTTTTACATAGGAATAGGAATTTAACTATTCACCCGCATCACTATTCATCCACTTCACTATTCATCCGAGTGGAGAATCACTGTTCATCCTTTTGGCATTTTCTCGAATAATTGCGGGAATCTTTGCTTTTGCTTTTTCTTTCTGAAAGTGTATTTTTTTAGCACTTTCTTTTGTCGGGCATTTTCTCTTGTCGGAATTTTGTTTGGAACTCCACTCCGGGTATTTTGAATTCTTTTGGCAATTTTGTTCAGAATCCACTGTTGCCAAAAACCGGACTGTCTTCAATCTCAATCTCTGGTTCTTCTTCTTCTGACGAAGAGCCTTGTTTGGATGAAGATGATGCAAATTTCATAATTATGGCTTGCATTTCTTCTAGAGTTTTGGCTGCGGCAAGCATTGAAGCCACCTGGGATTTCTGTGAAAGGAACTGAGTGTGCTCCTTTGTTTGTAAAGGTGCGGTGGTGTTTTTGAGGGCGTCCGTAAAGGAATGGGTTTTTGGGTATCTAACCATTCCTGGACTTTTGGTGGTGCGAGGCTTTTTGGTATTTTAAAGCTATCCCACCATCGGATTTTGAACCTTCTTCGGATAATGGGAATTTTATCTTCCGAATAATCTACGAACCATGTAAAAACCCATGGTAAGTGGAATTTTGTGTGAAAAAGGTGTAGAGGCACAAATCTTTTTTCGTCCTCAGAGGGTTTAAACTGGGATTTGAAGAGGCTGAAGGATTTAGTGACTTCTGGTTTTTGTATGTCTAGGGTGGATCCAAATTGTTCCCACCATGAGTTCCACCATGTTGGAAATTGTGATGGATCACATGAGGTATCAAAATGAAAAAACCAAGTGTGGCTTTGGTTGGTATTTTATATAAAAAATGAATTGAACCATGCTTGATGGTAATCCCAGTAATTAAAAGGAATATCAAAAAATGGTTCATTTTTGTGGGTGTCTGGGAAATTTAGTAGTTGAGACAGGTCATTCCCCCAATCAATAGGAGCAATTACGCTGAGGATTTTGCAAATTGAATAAGAGGGATCTGGGTTTTTCTTGAAAAAATTATTTTTAATTGTTGCTGATCCTGATATTTCAAGGATAACCTGATAAAAATATGGGGTTTTTAAAACATCCCATGATTTATAAAAACATTTTTGTCCAAAATAATTTTGTAATGCAAGAAAAGGGTCTTTATTAAAAAATCCTTTTTCAAGAGTCACAATATTTTGAAAAAATGGTTTTACGAAAAATTTTGGAGCAGATTTTTTGGGGGCTTGTGGTACCACAAGTTGATTTTTTGAAAATTATTTTTGAGAAAGGATTTTTGAAGACTCTTCTTTCTCAAGTTGCATTTTTGAAAATTCTTTTTGAGAAAGGGTTTTTGAAGATTCTCCTTTCTCGATTTTTATAAAATTTTGAGAGGTTTTTTCCTCTCCTGAGCTTTGAACAACTTCTTGTTTGGAATTTTGAAGTTGCATCAATGCCTGTTGTACTTCTGGTGAATTTGCCAGGAGTTGCAGGAGTTTTTCCGCAGTCATTTCTGGTGCCGGTGTTTTTTGTGCGGATGCTGCAATATTTTCATTTTCTTCATTCATGACTATCTCATACCATGACGATTTTTCAGGGAATTTTTCTTTTTCTTCTTTTGAGGGTTTTTTAGGGGCCATGGAATTTGATTGTTGTTGTGGTGCAACAACAGGTGTATTTAATGGTGGAGGAGGTAACTCTTCCTTTCTTTTTTGGAGTAGTGCTCCACACATTTCTTGGTAACGATTGTCCGATTCTTTCATGTCCTTTCGGGATATTTTTTCTCTGTAACCCGGACATTGCGGCAAAGTACGGTGATAAGACATTTCTTTGTTGTATCTCGGTATTGGAAATCTGTGGATTTTTATAGGGGTAATGATAGGGTATTTCGTGTCTTTGTAGTTGGTTTTATAAACTGTGGGTTTCTTCTCCTGTTTTCGGATAAACCACCGGTAAAAATATTTTTTGAATAAAAATTGTCAGGAGTATTGATGACTGAAGGAATTTGTGAGTAATCTCGGTATTTTACGGGTCTCGGTATTTCATTTGAGTAATCTACGTTTCGTAGATTGGGTATATCAGACGTAGAACGTCTAGGTTTCGGTCTGTAAGGAGTATTGATGACTGAAGGAATTTGTGAAACTCTTCCTAAGTCGAGAGTTTCTACGGAACTGGAATCATCGTTTCTACTGCTCGTAGATTTTCTATGGAATGATAGACTGACTCTACCATCCCGGTATTGGGTAATTTCTCTGAGACGAGTATTTGGTTGGGATGTCTCAAGAGGTTCAGGCTTGAAAACACCTTCTAAGATCCATTCATCTGGTAAGGAAATATCCTTCCATTTCATGGGTCTTGGTATAATGGTGTTAGATTTGGAAAGATCGGTTTGGAGAAGAAGGGTTTCACCTTTCTTACTATGGTATCTGACTTTTGTCGCAAAAGCTGAAGTCATAGCTTTGTAATGAATACGGTATATTATAGCTACGGGAATTGATCCTTCAAGCATTTGGTAATTGTGAGTCTGGATTTGGAAGACTAGGGATTTTTGAATGTTTTTGTCGTTTAAAGAGACTGAAAAATTTGGGTAACAGTCAAAAGATATTGGTCCTGTGCAGAGACTAGACACAACAGAACTCAATAAGGAATCTTCAAAATTTGTGAATCTGGCATCACGTAGAACAACAAGGATTGAGGTGTTTAATCCTTCCTTCGTGAGGGGTTTTATCCCTATTTGGACTAATCTAATATGGATGTAATTGAAATTTCTTTCTCGGTGTTTTTTCAAGGATTTTTGAGAAAGTAGCTTAATGGTTTCAAAAGGTTGAGATAATTGGATATCTCTTTCCTCAGTTTTGATAGTGAAATCGGTTTTGAATAACCGGTATTTCAAATTTTTGTAAATCGATCTCGATTTACTCTCGGTATTTCCCAATTATCAATAGATTTGTCAAAATCTTGTATCAAGATTTCTTCGGAGTTTATTATCTTCTTTGAATCCATGGAAGAAGATGAACCAAAATCACGCGAAGTAGATCTGTTGAGAAACAGATCCATGTTATGGAACTCCTTTAACAGAGCACCTGGATTCTTCCTACAATCAAAGGCCTTCCCTAGGGTATAACTGCCTGCGTACGTTGAGGACTTACCGACCCCGGACTATCCTAAGCACAAAACCTCAGAAGAACACGAACCTCTAACAAGGAATTTCATCTGGTCTGGACCATATGCTCGCTATATCTACCCTTTATGGTTTTGATACCAAACTTAGGCCGAGGATCTAAAGGGGATAACAGACACGGAAGGAATCAAGATATAAGGGATTGATATATTTAAGGATAATTGAAGAATGCAGAAAGTAAATAAAGGACAACTTACAATTCAAGGTTCCAGTTATGGAAACCATAAATCACAAGGTTCTGCAGTAATTTAAATCAAATAGGCGGTTGAACCGGACAAGTATTTAATGCAGGAATTTAAAGTATTTAAATGCATAAAGTATTTAAAAGATTAGGAGGTAGTACCGTCCATAATCATATTCATTTAAAAATTGGAATTTACAAAGATAATTATCAAGGAGAGAAACCTTGGGTATTTCAGGGGTATTTGGATCATATGATATGAGTCATATGATATGGGTCATATGAACTGAATCATATGGGTATTTAGAGGAGGTATTTAAGGTATTTAATCCTAACCTAAAGGTGGATTTCTGTAAGAACTCTTAACTTCTCTCAAATGTATTAAGAGAAAGAAAGAACTTGTAAAAAATGAACTTGTCTTCCTATGGGAGAGGGAGTCTCCTTTTATAGGAGTTTTACATAGGAATAGGAATTTAACTATTCATTTAATTATTCACCCGCATCAATATTCATCCCCGTCACTATTCATCCTAGTGGAGAAACACTGTTCATCCTTTTGGTATTTTCTCGAATTATTGCGGGAATCTTTGCTTTTGCTTTTTCTTTTTGAAAGTGGCTTTTTCTAGCACTTTCTTTTGTCGGAATTTTGTCTGGAACTCCACTCAGGGTATTTTGAATTCTTTTGGCAATTTTGTTCAGAATCCATTGTTGCCAAAAATCGGACTGTCTTCAATCTCAATCTCTGGTTCTTCTTTTTCTGACGAAGAGCCTTGTTTGGATGAAGATGGTGCAAATTTCATAATTATGGCATGCATTTCTTCTGGAGTTTTGGCTGCTGCAAGCATTGAAGCCATCTGGGATTTCTGTTTACGGAACTGAGTGTGCTCCTTTGTTTGTAAGGGTGCTGGTGGTGTTTTTGAGGGCGTCTGTAAAGGAATGGGTCTTTGGGTATCTAACCATTCCTGGACTTTTGGTGGTGCGAGGCTATTTGGTATTTTAAAGCTATCCCACCATCGGATTTTGAACCTTCTTCGGATAATGGGAATTTTATCTTCCGAATAATCTACGAACCATGTAAAAACCCATGATAAGTGGAATTTTGTGTGAAAAAGGTGTAGAGGCACAAATCTTTTTTCGTCCTCAGAGGGTTTAAACTGGGATTTGAAGAGGGTGAAGGATTTAGTGACTTCTGGTTTTTGTATGTCTAGGGTGGATCCAAATTGTTCCCACCATGAGTTCCACCATGTTGGAAATTGTGATGGATCACATGAGGTATCAAAATGAAAAAGCCAAGTGTGGCTTTGGTTGGTATTTTGTATAAAAAATGAATTGAACCATGCTTGTTGGTAATCCCGGTAATTAAAAGGAATATCAAAAAATGGTTCATTTTTGTGGGTGTCTGGGAAATTTAGTAGTTGAGACAGGTCATTCCCCCAATCAATAGGAGCAATTACGCTGAGGATTTTGCAAATTGAATAAGAGGGATCTGGATTTTTCTTGAAAAAATTATTTTTAATTGTTGCTGATCCTGATATTTCTAGGATAGCCTGGTAAAAATATGGGGTTTTTAAAACATCCCCTGATATATAAAAACATTTTGGTCCAAAATAATTTTGTAATGCAAGAAAAGGGACTTTATTAAAAAATCCTTTTTCAAGAGTCACAATATTTTGAAAAAATGGTTTTACGAAGAATTTTGGAGCGGGTTTTTTGGAGGCTTGTGGTACCACAAGTTGATTTTTTGAAAATTGTTTTTGAGAAAGGTTTTTTGAAGATTCCTCTTTCTCAAGCTGTAGTTTTGAAAATTATTTTTGAGAAAGGGTTTTTGAAGATTCTCCTTTCTCGATTTTTATAAAATTTTGAGAGGTTTTTTCCTCTCCTGAGCTTTGAACAACTTCCTGTTTGGAATTTTGAAGTTGCATCAATGCCTGTTGTACTTCTGGTGAATTTGCCAGGAGTTGCAGGAGTTTTTCCGCAGTCATTTCTGGTGCCGGTGTTTTTTGTGCGGTTGCCGCAATATTTTTATTTTCTTCCTTCATGACTATCTCATACCATGACGATTTTTCAGGGAATTTTTCTTTTTCTTCTTTTGAGGGTTTTCTTGGAGCCATGGAATTTGATTGTTGTTGTGGTGCAGCAACATGTGTATTTATTGGCGGAGGAGGTATCTCTTCTTTTATTTTTTGGAGTAATGCTCCACACATTGCGTGGTAATAGTACTGTCCAGATTCTTTCATGTCCTTTCTGGATATTTTTTCTTTGAAACTCGGACATTGCGGCAAAGGACAGTGATAGGACATTTGTTTGTTGTATCTGGTATTGGAAATCAGTGGATTTTTATAGGGATATTGATATGATATTTCGGTGCTGTAGCTGGTTTTGCAAACCTGTCGGTTTCTTCTCCTGTATTCGGATAAACCACTGGCTAAAATATTTTTAAAGTAAAAATTGTCAGAAATAAGTTTGCATAAATTATTTTTGAATGCAATTTTCGAAAATCGTTTCAAAAGTTTTTTGTATGCAAAGGAATCAATTAATTTAAAGGAACAAGTATCATAATTTGCAAGGGACTTGGAATTTTGATAAAAACTATTTTTTAATTCTCCTAGGTGACAAGAATAAGTTTTAATCAAATCAAGGTCGCTAGCTTTAGGTTTTTTTAAGAAAGGGAATTTTAAATTCTTTCTATTGGAATCAAAAGAGATAAAATCATTATCGACTTTATAAGGAGTGATAAGATTAATAAATGGTGTTCCTAAGATAACGGAATTGTGAATGTCTTTTACTAAGACAAACGATGTCGTAATAGAACCTTTATTAATAATAACATACGCATTGGTTTGGGAATTGATTTCTAGCTTTGTGTTATTGGCCGCTGCTAGAGTTTCCTGGGTATTTTCATGAAATTGATTAGGTACTAGACCTGTTTTTATGCAATTCAGATCTGCACCGGTGTCAAAAAGAGCAATAGTAGTAATCCTAAAATTGTCTGGGAATTTGAGGGTTATTTGAACAAGGTATTTTTTTGACGTGATCTGTGGTAAGACAGTAAGGAATTCTTGTGGGACCTCTTCAACGAAAGGGTTGTCAGGAGGTTCTCCTGGATCTTCAGAGTCGGAATTGTCTGACTCAGAACTGGATTCAGAATTATCCTGGGGTTTTGAAAGAATTGTTTTCAGTAGAAGAGAGTCTTGATCTTGTTTTTCTCGTAGAGCCTTGATCTCTACTTTGATTTGTTTCACCTCCCGCTGGAGTTCTAGAATCGGGGTTTCCTTGGATTCTTTCATCCCTTTACCCTTTTTCAGGATTTTGGTTAAATCGTAGGTATTTTTGGAGGTGTTTGGCAAAATAATTTTTGAAATCTTTTTTCTCGTCAGTAAAAGATTTGAGGAGTTTATTCAAATAATCCTTTTGGTGTTCGGTACCTATGTGTTGAACCATTTCTAACATGAATTCTTGATCCTTGGTTAAAACACAAACGAGTTTTCCCTTACCCTTATCGAATTTTTCAGAAGAACTGGTTGTAAGCAATTCATCTATTTGGAGGGCTTTGTTGTCTTCCGAAGACAGAGAAAAGTAGTCAGGTTGTGACTCGGCATTTGAATCGGAGGAATCAACGAGAAGATTGGAAAATTATCCTGGGTTTTGAAAGAATTGTTTTCAGTAGAAGAGAGTCTTGATCTTGTTTTTCTCGTAGAGCCTTGATATCTACTTTGATTTGTTTCACCTCCCGCTGGAGTTCTAGAATCGGGGTTTCCTTGGATTCTTTCATCCATTTACCCTTTTTCAGGATTTTGGTTAAATCGTAGGTATTTTTGGAGGTGTTTGGCAAAATGGAATTTTTGAAATCTTTTTTCTCGTCAGTAAAAGATTTGAGGAGTTTATTCAAATAATCCTTTTGGTGTTCGGTATCTATGTGTTGAACCATTTCTAACATGAATTCTTGATCCTTGGTTAAAACACAAACGAGTTTTCCCTTACCCTTATCGGAATTTTCAGAAGAACTGGTTGTAAGCAATTCATCTATTTGGAGGGCTTTGTTGTCTTCAGAAGACAGAGAAAAGTAGTCAGGTTCTGACTCGGCATTTGAATCGGAGGAATCAATGAGAAGATTGGAAATTTTCTGGGTGACGTCTTTATCGAGCTTCAATTCTTGTAGTTTTGTATTCATTTTGCAGTATCTCGATGTATGACCTTTTTTGCGACATTTGTAACACGTAATGTCTTTGTATTTGGAATCAACTAATTTAAAGGAACAAGTATCATAATTTGCAAGGGACTTGGAATTTTGATAAAAACTATTTCTTAATTCTCCTAGGTGACAGGAATAAGTTTTAATCAAATCAAGGTCGCTAGCTTTAGATTTTTTTAAGAAAGGGAATTTTAAATTCTTTCTATTGGAATCAAAAGAGATAAAATCATTATCGACTTTATAAGGAGTGATAAGATTAATAAATGGTGTTCCTAAGATAACGGAATTGTGAATGTCTTTTACTAAGACAAACGATGTCGTAATAGAAACTTTATTAATAATAACAGACGCATTGGTTTGGGAATTGATTTCTAGCTTTGTGTTATTGGCCGCTGCTAGAGTTTCTTGGGTATTTTCATGAAATTGATTAGGTACTAGACCTGTTTTTATGCAATTCAGATCTGCACCGGTGTCAAAAAGAGCAATAGTAGTAATCCTAAAATTGCCTGGGAATTTGAGGGTTATTTGAACAAGGTATTTTTTTGACGTGATCTGTGGTAAGACAGTAAGGAATTCTTGTGGGACCTCTTCAACGAAAGGGTTGTCAGGAGGTTCTCCTGGATCTTCAGAGTCGGAATTTCTTCTTTGAATCCATGGAAGAAGATGAACCAAAATCACGCGAAGTAGATCTGTTGAGAAACGGATCCATGTTATGGAACTCCTATAACAGAGCGTCTGAACTTATCTCTTTGCTTAGGACATAGGCCTGTGGGTATAACTGCCTGCATTCGTTGAGGACTTACAAACCCTGGACACCTAACGCTGAGATCTCCATAACCTCTAACAAGGAATTCAACATCTGGTCTGGACCATATGCTCGCTATATCTATCCTTTATGGCTTTGATACCAAACTTAGGCCGAGGATCTAAAGGGGATAACAGACACTGAAGGAATCGGGATATAAGGTATTGATAAATTAAAGAATAATTGAAGAATGCCGGAAATAAATAAAGTACAGCTTACAATTCAAGGTTCCAGTTATGGAAACCATGGATCACAAGGTTCTACAGGAATTTAAATCAAATAGGCGGTTGAACCAGCCAAGTATTTAATGCAGGAATTTAAAGAATTTAAATGCATAAAGTATTTAAAAGATTAGGAGGTAGTACCGTCCATAATCATATTCATTTAAAAAATTGGAATTTACAAAGATAATTATCAAGGAGAGAAACCTTGGGTATTTCAGGGGTATTTAGGATCATATGATATGAGTCATATGATATGGATCATATGAACTGAATCATATGGGTATTTTAAGGAATTTAATCTAACCTAAAGGGGGATTTCTGTAAGAGCTCTCAACTTCTCTCTAATGTATTAAGAGAAAGAAAGAACGTGAAAAAATGAACTTCCCTATTGATCCTTCAGTGTCTGTTATCCCCTTTAGATCCCCGGCCTAAGTTTGGTATCAAAGCCATAAAGGGTAGATATAGCGAGCATAGAGTCCAGACCAGATGTTGAATTCCTTGTTAGAGGTTATGGAGATAACAGCCACTGAAGGAATCGGGATATAAGGTATTGATAAATTAAAGGATAATTGAAGAATGCAGAAAGTAAATAATGTACAGCTTACAATTCAAGGTTCCAATTATGGAAACCATGGATCACAAGGTTCTGCAGGAATTTAAATCAAATAGGCGGTTTACCAGCCAAGTATTTAATGCAGGAATTTAAAGAATTTAAATGCATAAAGTATTTAAAAGATTAGGAGGTAGTACCGTCCATAATTATATTCATTTAAAAAATTGGAATTTACAAAGATAATTATCAAGGAGAGAAACCTTGGGTATTTCATGGGTATTTAGGATCATATGATATGAGTCATATGATATGGATCATATGAACTGAATCATATGGGTATTTTAAGGAATTTAATCTAACCTAAAGGGGGATTTCTGTAAGAGCTCTCAACTTTTTTGGTATTTGGTCTTTTGAGACGATGAGTATTTTTGTATGGGTTTTTGTAATACTCTTCGTTGGATTTGCTGAAATCTCTCTTTTTGTAACCTCTAGAAGTACTCTTAAAGGATTTATGAGTCTTGCTACAGTCTCCTGTGCAACTGGAAGAGGGTTTTGAGAAATTTGGATCAAACTGTTTGCAAAGGTTCCATGCTCGCACTTAGTTTTCTTTAGCTCCAGTATGAGGTGTTTCTGTAATTTGAGGTCTTGACAGATTTTTAAACCTTCCTGTTGAGTTATACTGACGAGTTGTCCGTATGTAAACTCATTGTAGGGTATAATCTGTTTACCGCAATTCTCTTTGATTTTGTTCCTAACCTTTTCTCCTAAAATGGTAGGTAATCCGGCCAGGAATTTCTCTTTCCAAAATGGCTGGTTGGAATCTTCCCTGAGCATAACTCTGGTTAGGAAGGTGTTTTTGTACCATTGGAAATCGCTGAGTTGTTTGCATTTGAGGTTTGAAAGTAATTCGGCATTTTTGTCTTTCAAATGCGAAGAATCTACTATGAAATTGAAAGAGATTGTGAGAATCAAGGTTGCTACGACATCTTGTAGTGGTTCACCTTGTTCGTCAAGAATGGGTAATCCTTCTTCGTGGGTTTTGATGGAATTGAGGATGTCTTCTTTTTGTTGATCAGCAAGATAATTATCCCACCAACCTTTCAATTGACCAGAGAATCCTGCGATGAGCAGTTCTGCGATGGTCTTGTCTTGCACACCATTTTGGATTTTGTATGCATTTGCAGACATGGTCATTTGTTGGAGGACACTGAGGATATTGTATTCGGTCATCACATCTATGTTCCAATCATAAATGGAAGAGGCATTGAACCGGGATTGAGCAAGGGGTTTTCCTATTCCTAGGTCAGGAGCAGGAATAATTTGTAATTGCTGTTGTTGGACCTGTTGTATTGGTCGTTGCCAATCCATATGGTTAACAAAATGTTTTTTGCTTCGGAATTGTTTTGAAGTACTACCGTCGTCGGAATCGTTGAAAAGAGTAGTGATTTTGTTGGAAGACTGAGGAGTATCAGGAACAACGTGTTCCGTATTAGAACTGTTGGACGTCCCAATTCTACTCAATTGATCCTGGATAGCCTGAATAAATTCAGACTTATTTTGCTGGATATTCTTGACGCCATCTTTAGACACCTGAAAGGGTTTGAAGATAGGCTTTTGGCTTTTTGGTTTCGCAACCTTAGTCGTATCCGTGGAATCTATGGTGACTAAAGGGTTGGCTTTTATGTGTTTTTCTACCCTGTTGAGTTGTTTTCCTAGGGTATTTAAACTGATATTGGTAAAATTGTTTTGAGCTATTATACTCCTGCTATTTGTTTTCTCATCCTCAGCTGTATTCTTAAGAGGAATCGCGTCTACAGGGCAACCATGAATAATATGCTTGATGCCTTGTAAAGGAGGGTGATTGGACTGGACTTTCCTAGAATCAGCTAGGGTTTCCCATTTCGGTGTTTTGTTCCTAGTCGTGACGGGATTTACCATTTTAGGAGTTCCATAACATGGATCCGTTTCTCAACAGATCTACTTCGCGTGATTTTGGTTCATCTTCTTCCATGGATTCAAAGAAGATAATAAACTCCGAAGAAATCTTGATACAAGATTTTGACAAATCTATCGATAATTGGGAAATACCGAGATTAAATCGAGATCAAATTTACAAAAATTCGAAATACCAGTTATTCAAAACCGATTTCACTATCAAAACTGAAGAAAAGAGATATCCAATTATCTCAACCTTTTGAAACCATTCAGCTACTTTCTCAAAAATCCTTGAAAAAACACCGAGAAAGAAATTTCAATTACATCCACATTGGATTAGTCCAAATAGGGATAAAACCCCTCACGAAGGAAGGATTAAACACCTCTATCCTTGCTGTTCTACGTGATGCCAGATTCACAAATTTTGAAGATTCCTTATTGAGTTCTGTTGAGTCTAGTCTCTGCACATGACCAATATCTTTTGACTGTTACCCAAATTTTTCAGTCTCTTTAAACGACAAAAATATCCAAAAATCCCTAGTCTTACAAATCAAGACTCACAATTACCAAATGCTTGAAGGATCAATTTCCGTAGCTATAATTTACCGAATCCATTACAAAGCTATGACTTCAGCCTTTGCGACAAAAGTCAGATACCATAGTAAGAAAGGTGAAACCCTTCTTCTCCAAACCGATCTTTCCAGATCTAACACCGTTATACCAAGACCCATGAAATGGAAGGATATTTCCTTACCAGACGAATGGATCTTAGAAGGTGTTGTCAAGCCTGAACCTCTTGAGACATCCCAACCAAATACTCGTCTCAGAGAAATAACCCAATACCAGGATGGTAGAGTCAGTCTATAGTTCCATAGAAAATCTACGAGCGGTAGATACGATGATTCCAGTTCCGTAGAAACTCTCGACTTAGGAAGAGTTTCACAAATTCCTTCCGTCATCAATACTCCTTACAGACCGAAACCTAGACGTTCTACGTTTGATATACCCAATCTACGAAACGTAGATTACTCAAACGAAATACCGAGACACGTTTACGAAAATCCTACTGTTAGAGAAAAGAAAGAGGACATAGAACCTACTAGTCAGACTTTCTCCTCTCTTACAGAAAACCTAGTAAACGAACTTGGCGTTTTACAAAAAGGTTTCGAAGTAGACAAAAAATTCCTTCAAAAAGATTTTTACGCAAAATACAACCTAGAAAAAAGAGTTTGGTTCTTCAAAACTTTTTAAAATACTAAGACAAAAATACAAGAATTTTTTTTATAATTTTGTTAATGAAGATAGGATAAACATCTTGTTCTTTGATTGGTTTGAAATCTATTCCGCTGAAAATTCCATTGATTACCCCTTTTCTAAAACGGTAAATCCCGTCACGACTAGGAACAAAACACCGAAATGGGAAACCCTAGCTGATTCTAGGAAAGTCCAGTCCAATCACCCTCATTTACAAGGCATCAAGCATATTATTCATGGTTGCCCTGTAGACGCGATTCCTCTTAAAAATCCAGCCGAGGATGAGAAAACAAATACCAGGAGTATACTAGCTCAAAACAATTTTACCAATATCAGTTTAAATACCCTAGGAAAACAACTCGACAGGGTAGAAAAATACATAAAAGCCAACCCTTTAGTCACCATAGATTCCACGGATACGACTAAGGTTGCGAAACCAAAAAGACAAAAGCCTATCTTCAAACCCTTTCAGGTGTCCAAAGATGGCGTCAAGAATATCCAGCAAAATAAGTCTGAATTTATTCAGGCTATCCAGGATCAATTGAGTAGAATTGGGACGTCCAACAGTTCTAATACGGAACACGTTGTTCCTGATACTCCTCAGTCTTCCAACAAAATCACTACTCTTTTCAACGATTCCGACGACGGTAGTACTTCAAAACAATTCCGAAGCAAAAAACATTTTGTTAACCATATGGATTGGCAACGACCAATACAACAGGTCCAACAACAGCAATTACAAATTATTCCTGCTCCTGACCTAGGAATAGGAAAACCCCTTGCTCAATCCCGGTTCAATGCCTCTTCCATTTATGATTGGAACATAGATGTGATGACCGAATACAATATCCTCAGTTTCCTCCAACAAATGACCTTGTCAGCAAATGCATACAAAATCCAAAACGGTGTGCAATACAAGACCATCGCAGAACTGTTCATCGCAGGATTCTCTGGTCAATTGAAAGGTTGGTGGGATAATTATCTCGCTGATCAACAAAAGGAAGACATCCTCAATTCCATCAAAACCGACGAAGAAGGATTACCAATCCTTGACGAACAAAGTGAACCACTACAAGATGCCGTAGCAACCTTGATTCTCACAATCTCTTTAAATTTCATAGGAGATTCTTCGCATTTGAAAGATAAAAATGCCGAATTAATTTCAAACCTCAAATGCAAACAACTCAGCGATTTCCAATGGTACAAAAATACCTTCCTAACCAGAGTTATGGTCAGGGAAGATTCCAACCAGCCATTTTGGAAAGAGAAATTCCTGGTCGGATTGCCTACCCTTTTAGGAGAAAAGGTTAGGAACAAAATCAAAGAAAATTGCGGTAAACAGATTATACTCTACAGTGAGTTTACATACGGACAACTTGTCAGTATAACTCAACAGGAAGGTTTAAAAATCAGTCAAGACCTCAAGATTCAGAAACACCTCAAACTGGAGCTAAAGAAAACTGAGTGCGAACTTGGAATCTTTTGTATACAGTTTGATCCAAATTTCTCAAAACCCTCTTCTAGTTGTACAGGAAACTGTAGCAAGACACATTGTTGTTGAACACCAAAAAGATTATTTGACTAAACTCCTCAAATATTTTGTCGACGAGAAATTTTTTTTCAAAAATTCCATTTTACCGAACACCTCTAAAAATACCTACGATTTGACAAAAATCCTGAAAAAGGGTAAAGGGAAGAAAGAATCCAAAGAAACCCCAATTCTAGGACTCCAGAGAGATGTGAAACAAATCAGAGTAGAGATCGAGGCTCTACGAGAAAAACAGGATCAAGACTCTCTTCTATTGAAAACACTCCTTACAAAAACCTAGGATAAATCTGAATCCCGTTCTGAGTCAGACAATTCCGACTCTAAAGATCCAGGAGAACCTCCTGACAACCCTTTCGGTGAAGAGGTCCCACAAGAATTCCTTGCTGTCTTACGACAGATCACATCCAAAAAATACCTTATTCAAATAACCCTTAAATTCCCAGGCAATTTTAGGATTACTACTATTGCTCTCTTTGATACCGGTGCAGATCTGAATTGCATAAAAACAGGTCTAGTACCTAATCAATTTCATGAAAATACCCAGGAAACCCTAGCGGCGGCCAATAATACAAAGCTAGAAATCAATTCCCAGACCAATGCGTCTATTATTATTAACGAAGTTTCTATTACGACATTGTTTGTCTTAGTAAAAGACATTCACAATTCTGTCATCCTACGAACACCTTTTATTAATCTTATCACTCCTTATAAGGTCGATAATGATTTTATCTCTTTTGATTCCAATAGAAAAAATTTAAAATACACTTTTTTGAAAAAACCAAAAGATAGCGACCTTGATCTGATTAAAACTTATTCTTGTCATCTAGGCGAACTAAGAAATAATGTTTTAAATCAGGATTCCGAGTCCTGTAGAAATTAGGATACCAGTTCAATTAAATTAATTGATTCCTTTGCATACGAAAAACTTTTGAAACAATTTTCGAAAATTGCATTCAAAAATAATTTATGCAAAAATATTTCTGACAATTTTTATTCAAAAAATATTTTTACCAGTGGTTTATCCGAAAACAGGAGAAGAAACCCACAGGTTTATAAAACCAGCTACAACACAGAAATACCCTATCATTACCCCTATAAAAATCCACAAATTTCCAATACCAGATACAACAAAGAAATGTCTTATCACTGTCCTTTGCCGCAATGTCCGGGTTACAGAGAAAAAAAATCCCGAAAGGACATGAAAGAATCTGGACAATACTGTTACCAAGCAATGTGTGGAGCACTACTCCAAAAAAGAAAGGAAGAGTTACCTCCTCCACCATTAAATACACCTGTTGTTGCACCACAACAACAATCAAATTCCATGGCCCCAAAAAAACCCTCAAAAGAAGAAAAAGAAAAATTCCCTGAAAAACCGTCATGGTATGAGATAGTCATGAAGGAAGAAAATGAAAATATTGCAAAGATCCGCACAAAAAACACAAGCACCGAAATGACTCATGGAAAAACTACTGCAACTCCTGGCAAATTCACCAGAAGTACAACAGGCATTAATGCAACTTCAAAATTCCAAACAAGAAGTTGTTCAAAGCTCAGGAGAGGAAAAAACATCTCATAATTTTATAAAAATCGAGAAAGGAGAATCTTCAAAAACCTTTCTCAAAAAGAATTTTCAAAAATGCAACTTGAGAAAGAAGATTCATCAAAAAACCTTTCTCAAAACAATTTTCAAAAAAACTTTCTCAACTTGTGGTACAACAAGCCCCCAAAAAACCCGCTCCAAAATTTTTCGTAAAACAATTTTTTCAAAACATTGTGACTCTTGAAAAAGGATTTTTTAATAAATACCAAAAAGCCTCGCACCACAAATAGTCCAGGAATGGTTAGATAACCAAAAACCCGTTCCTATACAGGCGCCCTCACAAACACCACCGGCACCACTACAAACAAAGGAGCACACCCAGTTCATTTCACAAAAATCCCAAATTGTTTCAATGCTTGCAGCAGCCAAAAATCCAGAAGAAATGCAAGCCATAATTCTGAAATTTGCACCGTCTTCATCAAAACAAGGCTCTTCATCAGAAGAAGAAGAACCAGAGATTTAAAATTGAAGACAGTCCGGTTTTTGGCAACAGTGGATTCTGAACAAAATTGCCAAAAGAATTCAAAATACCCGGAGTGGAGTTCCAGACAAAATTCCGACAAAAGAATGTGCTCGAAAAAGCCCCTTTCAAAAAGAAAAGGCAAAAGCAAAGATTCCCGCAATAATTTGAGAAAATGCCAAAAGGATGAACAGTGATTCTCCACTCGGATGAATAGTGACGCGGGTGAATAGTTAAATGAATATTCCTATGTAAAACTCCTATAAAAGGAGACTCCCTCTCCCATAGGAAGACAAGTTCATTTTTTACAAGTTCTTTCTTTCTCTTAATACATTAGAGAGAAGTTGAGAGTTCTTACAGAAATCCCCCTTTAGGTTAGGATTAAATACCTTAAATACCTCCTCTAAATACCCATATGATTCAGTTCATATGACCCATATCATATGACTCATATCATATGATCCAAATACCCCTGAAATACCCAAGGTTTCTCTCCTTGATAATTATCTTTGTAAATTCCAATTTTTAAATGAATATGATTATGGACGGTACTACCTCCTAATCTTTTAAATACTTTATGCATTTAAATTCTTTAAATTCCTGCATTAAATACTTGGCCGGTTCAACCGCCTATTTGATTTAAATTCCTACAGAACCTTGTGATTTATGGTTTCCATAACTGGAACCTTGAATTGTAAGTTGTCCTTTATTTACTTTCTGCATTCTTCAATTATCCTTTAATTTATCAATCCCTTATATCTTGATTCCTTCTGAGTCTGTTATCCCCTTTAGATCCTCGGCCTAAGTTTGGTATCAGAGCCATAAAGGGTAGATATAGTGAGCATATGGTCCAGACCAGATGAAATTCCTTGTTAGAGGTTCGTGTTCTTCTGAGGTTTTGTGCTTAGGATAGTCCAGGGTCGGTAAGTCCTCAACGTACGCAGGCAGTTATACCATAGGGAAGGCCTTTGATTGTAGGAAGAATCCGGGTGCTCTGTTATAGGAGTTCCATAACATGGATCCGTTTCTCAACAGATATACTTCGCGTGATTTTGGTTCATCTTTTTCCATGGATTCAAAGAAGATAATAAACTCCGAAGAAATCTTGATACAAGATTTTGACAAATCTATCGATAATTGGGAAATACCGAGAGTAAATCGAGATCAGATTTACAAAAATTCGAAATACCAGTTATTCAAAACCGATTTCACTATCAAAACTGAGGAAAGAGATATCCAATTATCTCAACCTTTTGAAACCATTCAGCTACTTTCTCAAAAATCCTTGAAAAAACACCGAGAAAGAAATTTCAATTACATCCACATTGGATTAGTCCAAATAGGGATAAAACCCCTCACGAAGGAAGGATTAAACACCTCTATCCTTGCTGTTCTACGTGATGCCAGATTCACAAATTTGGAAGATTCCTTATTGAGTTCTGTTGAGTCTAGTCTCTGCACAGGACCAATATCTTTTGACTGTTACCCAAATTTTTCAGTCTCTTTAAACGACAAAAATATCCAAAAATCCCTAGTCTTACAAATCAAGACTCACAATTACCAAATGCTTGAAGGATCAATTTCCGTAGCTATAATTTACCGAATCCATTACAAAGCTATGACTTCAGCCTTTGCGACAAAAGTCAGATACCATAGTAAGAAAGGTGAAACCCTTCTTCTCCAAACCGATCTTTCCAGATCTAACACAATTATACCAAGACCCATGAAATGGAAGGATATTTCCTTACCAGACGAATGGATCTTAGAAGGTGTTGTCAAGCCTGAACCTCTTGAGACATCCCAACCAAATACTCGTCTCAGAGAAATAACCCAATACCAGGATGGTAGAGTCAGTCTATAGTTCCATAGAAAATCTACGAGCAGTAGATACGATGATTCCAGTTCCGTAGAAACTCTCGACTTAGGAAGAGTTTCACAAATTCCTTCAGTCATCAATACTCCTTACAGACCGAAACCTAGACGTTCTACGTCTGATATACCCAATCTACGAAACGTAGATTACTCAAATGAAATACCGTGACCCGTTTACGAAAATCCTACTGTTAGAGAAAAGATAGAGGACCTAGAACCTACTAGTCTGACTTTTTCCTCTCTTACAGAAAACCTAGTAAACGAACTTGGCGTTTTACAAAAAGGTTTCGAAGTAGACAAAAAATTCCTTCAAAAAGATTTTTACGCAAAATACAACCTAGAAAAAAGAGTTTGGTTCTTCAAAACTTTTTTAAATACTAAGACAAAAATACAGGAAATTTTTTATAATTTTGTTAATGAACATAGGATAAACATCTTGTTCTTTGACTGGTTTGAAATCTATTCCGCTGAAAATTCCATTGATTACCCCTTTTCTAAAATGGTAAATCCCGTCACGACTAGGAATAAAACACCGGAATGGGAAACCCTAGCTGATTCTAGGAAAGTCCAGTCCAATCACCCTCCTTTACAAGGCATCAAGAATATTATTAATGGTTGCCCTGTAGACGCGATTCCTCTTAAGAATCCAGCTGAGGATGAGAAAACAAATACCAGGAGTATACTAGCTCAAAACAATTTTACCAATATCAGTTTAAATACACTAGGAAAACAACTCGACAGGGTAGAAAAACACATAAAAGCCAACCCTTTAGTCACCATAGATTCCACGGATACGATTAAGGTTGCGAAACTAAAAAGCCAAAAGCCTATCTTCAAACCCTTTCAGGTGTCCAAAGATGGCGTCAAGAGTATCCAGCAAAATAAGTCTGAATTTATTCAGGCTATCCAGGATCAATTGAGTAAAATTGGGACGTCCAACAGTTCTAATATGGAACACGTTGTTCCTGATACTCCTCAGTCTTCCAACAAAATCACTACTCTTGTCAACGATTCAGACGACGGTAGTACTTCAAAACAATTCCGAAACAAAAAACCTTTTGTTAAGCATGTGGATTGGCAATGACCAATACAACAGGTCCAACAACATCAATTACAAATTATTCCTGCTCCTGACCTAGGAATAGGAAAACCCCTTGCTCAATCCCGGTTCAATGCCTCTTCCATTTATGATTGGAACATAGATGGGATGACCGAATACAATATCCACAGTTTCCTCCAACAAATGACCTTGTCAACAAATGCATACAAAATCCAAAACGGTGTGCAATACAAGACCATCGCAGAACTGCTCATCGCAGGATTCTCTGGTCAATTGAAAGGTTGGTGGGATAATTATCTCGCTGATCAACAAAAGGAAGACATCCTCAATTCCATCAAAACCGACGAAGAAGGATTACCAATCCTTGACGAACAAAGTGAACCACTACAAGATGCCGTAGAAACCTTGATTCTCACAATCTCTTTAAATTTCATAGGAGATTCTTCGCATTTGAAAGATAAAAATGCCGAATTACTTTCAAACCTCAAATGCAAACAACTCAGCGATTTCCAATGGTACAAAAATACCTTCCTAACTAGAGTTATGCTCAGGGAAGATTCCAACCAGCCATTTTGGAAAGAGAAATTCCTGGCCGGATTGCCTACCCTTTCAGGAGAAAAGGTTAGGAACAAAATCAAAGAAAATTGCGGTAAACAGATTATACCCTACAGTGAGTTTACATACGGACAACTTGTCAGTATAACTCAACAGGAAGGTTTAAAAATCTGTCAAGACCTCAAGATTCAGAAACACCTCAAACTGGAGCTAAAGAAAACTAAGTGCGAACTTGGAATCTTTGGTAAACAGTTTGATCCAAAATTCTCAAAACCCTCTTCTAGTTGTACAGGAAACTGTAGCAAGACTCATAAATCCCTTAAAAGTACTTCTAGAGGTTACAAAAAGAGAGATTTCATCAAATCCAACGAAGAGTATTACAAAAACCCGTACAAAAATACTCATCGTTTCAAAAAACCAAATACTAAAAAAGCTGATTCCAAATACAAAGACATTACTTGTTACAAGTGTCACAAAAAGGGACATACATCGAGATACTGCAAAGTGAATACAAAAATACAAGAATTGAAACTCGATGATGATGTCACCCAGAAAATCTCCAATCTTCTCATTGATTCCTCCGATTCAAATGCCGAGTCAGAACCTGACTACTTTTCTCTGTCTTCTGAAGACAACAAAGCCCTCCAAATAGATAAATTGCTTACAACCAGTTCTTCTGAATATTCCGATAAGGGTAAGGGAAAACTCGTTTGCGTTTTAACCAAGGATCAAGAATTCATGTTAGAAATGGTTCAACACATAGGTACCGAACACCAAAAGGATTATTTGAATAAACTCCTCAAATCTTTTGCCGACGAGAAAAAAGATTTCAAAAATTCCATTTTACCGAACACCTCTAAAAATACCTACGATTTGACAAAAATCCTGAAAAAGGGTAAAGGGATGAAAGAATCCAAAGAAACCCCAATTCTAGGACTCCAGAGAGATGTGAAACAAATCAGAGTAGAGATCGCGGCTCTACGAGAAAAACAGGATCAAGACTCTCTTCTATTGAAAACACTCCTTACAAAAACTCAGGATAAATCTGAATCCGGTTCTGAGTCAGACAATTTCGACTCTGAAGATCCAGGGGAACTTCCTGACAACCCTTTCGGTGAAGAGGTCCCACAAGAATTTCTTGTTGTCTTACGACAGATCACATCCAAAAAATACCTTATTCAAATAACCCTTAAATTCCCAGGAAATTTTAGAATTACTACTAATGCTCTCTTTGATACCGGTGCAGATCTAAATTGCATAAAAACAGGTCTAGTACCTAATCAATTTCATGAAAATACCCAGGAAACCCTAGCAGCGGCCAATAATACAAAGCTAGAAATCAATTCCCAGACCAATGCGTCTATTATTATTAACGGAGTTTCTATTACGACATCGTTTGTCTTAGTAAAAGACATTCACAATTCTGTCATCCTAGGAACACCTTTTATTAATCTTATCACTCCTTATAAGGTCGATAATGATTTTATCTCTTTTGATTCCAATAGAAAAAATTTAAAATTCCCTTTTATGAAAAAACCAAAAGATAGCGACCTTGATCTGATTAAAACTTATTCTTGTCATCTAGGCGAACTAAGAAATAATGTTTTAAATCAGGATTCCGAGTTCTATAGAAATTATGATACCAGTTCAATCAAATTAATTGATTCCTTTGCATACGAAAAACTTTTGAAACAATTTTTGAAAATTGCATTCAAAAACTATTTCTGACAATTTTTATTCAAAAAATATTTTTACCAGTGGTTTATCCGAAAACAGGAGAAGAAACCCACAGGTTTATAAAACCAGCTACAGCACAGAAATACCCTATCATTACCCCTATAAAAATCCACAGATTTCCAATACCAGATACAACAAAGAAATGTCTTATCACTGTACTTTGCCGCAATGTTCGGGTTACAGAGAAAAAATATCCCGAAAGGACATGAAAGAATCTGGACAATACTGTTACCAAGCAATGTGTGGAGCACTACTCCAAAAAAGAAAGGAAGAGTTACCTCCTCCACCTTTAAATACACCTATTGTTGCACCACAACAACAATCAAATTCCATGGCCCCAAAAAAACCCTCAAAAGAAGAAAAAGAAAATTCCCTGAAAAACCGTCATGGTATGAGATAGTCATGAAGGAAGAAAATGAAAATATTGCAGCATCCGCACAAAAAACACCGGCACCAGAAATGACTGCGGAAAAACTACTGCAACTCCTGGCAAATTCACCAGAAGTACAACAGGCATTAATGCAACTTCAAAATTAAAGCTCAGGAGAGGAAAAAACATCTCATAATTTTATAAAAATCGAGAAAGGAGAATCTTCAAAAACCTTTCTCAAAAAGAATTTTCAAAAATGCAACTTGAGAAAGAAGATTCATCAAAAAACCTTTCTCAAAACAATTTTCAAAAAAACTTTCTCAACTTGTGGTACAACAAGCCCCCAAAAAACCCGCTCCAAAATTTTTCGTAAAACAATTTTTTCAAAACATTGTGACTCTTGAAAAAGGATTTTTTAATAAATACCCTTTTCTTGCATTACAAAATTATTTTGGACCAAAATGTCTTTATAAATCATGAGATATTTTAAAAACCCCCTATTTTTACCAGGCTATCCTTGAAATATCAGGATCAGCAACAATTAAAAATAATTTTTTCAAGAAAAATCCAAATCCCTCTTATTCAATTTGCAAAATCCTCAGCGTAATTGCTCCTATTGATTGGGGGAATGACCTGTCTCAACTACTAAATTTCCCAGACACCCACAAAAATGAACCATTTTTTGATATTCCTTTTAATTACTGGGATTACCAACAAGCGTGGTTCAATTCATTTTTTATACAAAATACCAACCAAAGCCACACTTGGCTTTTTCATTTTGATACCTCATGTGATCCTTCACCCTCTTTAAATCCCAATTTAAACCCTCTGAGGACGAAAAATGATTTGTGCCTCTACACCTTTTTCACACAAAATTCCACTTACCATGGGTTTTTACATGGTTCGTAGATTATTCGGAAGATAAAATTCCCATTATCCGAAGAAGGTTCAAAATCCGATGGTGGGATAGCTTTAAAATACCAAAAAGCCTCGCACCACAAAAAGCCCAGGAATGGTTAGATAACCAAAAAACCGTTCCTATACAGGCGCCCTCACAAACACCACCGGCACCACTACAAACAAAGGAGCACACCCAGCTCCTTTCACAAAAATCCCAAATTGCTTCAATGCTTGCAGCAGCCAAAAATCCAGAAGAAATGCAGGCCATAATTCAGAAATTTGCACCGTCTTCATCAAAACAAGGCTCTTCATCAGAAGAAGGAGAACCAGAGATTTAAAATTGAAGACAGTCCGGTTTTTGGCAACAGCGGATTCTGAACAAAATTGCCAAAAGAATTCAAAATACCCGGAGTGGAGTTCTGGACAAAATTCCGACAAAAGAAAGTGCTAGAAAAAGCCACTTTCAAAAAGAAAAAGCAAAAGCAAAGATTCCCGCAATAATTCAAGAAAATACCAAAAGGATGAACAATGTTTCTCCACTCGGATGAATAGTGGCGTGGATGAATAGTGATGCGGGTGAATAGTTAAATTTCTATTCCTATGTAAAACTCCTATAAAAGGAGACTCCCTCTCCCATAGGAAGACAAGTTCATTTTTTTCAAGTTTTTTCTTTCTCTTAATACATTAGAGAGAAGTTGAGAGCTCTTACAGAAATCCCCCTTTAGGTTAGATTAAATTCCTTAAAATACCCATATGATTCATTTCATATGATCCATATCATATGACTCATATCATATGATCCTAAATACCCCTGAAATACCCAAGGTTTCTCTCCTTGATAATTATCTTTGTAAATTCCAATTTTTTAAATGAATATGATTATGGACGGTACTACCTCCTAATCTTTTAAATATTTATGCATTTAAATTCTTTAAATTCCTGCATTAAATACTTGGCTGGTTCAACCGCCTATTTGATTTAAATTCCTGCAGAACCTTTTGATCCATGGTTTCCATAACTGGAACCTTGAATTGTAAGCTGTACTTTATTTACTTTCTGCATTCTTCAATTATCCTTTAATTTATCAATACCTTATATACCGATTCCTTCAGTGTCAGTTATCCCCTTTAGATCATCGGCCTAAGTTTGGTATATATATATATATATATTCCATTTGCAAATGCTTCAATTATAATTAAAGTCCTTGCAAGACAGAGACTATGACGACAGACCAATCGATTTCAAACATAAAACTCATTGAAGAAGGAAATGAGCAAATGATCAAGTTGTTCATAATAATGAGGCAAGTGCTTTGAAAGAGCACTGTAACATACTACCTTGGGATAGGTTCAGGTACCTAAAAATGATGAAAATAAAGAGATCTCGATACGTTATATCGTATTGGAATAGATATCAAATGACCGTCGACAGTATCTTTGATATAATCTAGCGCTCAAAATTATAAATGATTATGAGGATCTTGAATTCAAATATGTCAAAAAGTGTGGATAAAAAAATGATTGGTCAAATAAAATTACGCAATTCAAGTATATTTGTTTCACTTGAAAAAGTGATGTTTTAGAACTATAGTTCAACTTAAGGTATAATTCCAGTGGGGTACAAAAGGATTTCTTATGCGAAAAGTAAAATGAAAAAAGGTCTTTCGCAAAAATCCAGGTATTATTGTATGGAGATGTATTTTCCTGTGGTGGATGCAATGAAGTTGTTTTGCGGTCTGGCAATACATGAAAATTTTGAATGCGTATAATGAATTGTTATCATGTCTAGCTAGATAATGAAATTTATATAAAAATCCTTGAAAGGTTTTAAAGTAATTCCATTAGGTACCCCAATGGCCGTGAGATGGCTTAAAATAAAGAATCAATTTTGATCTCATGCAAAATGGTTAGAAAGTACCATGTCTTAGTGCAATTGGTGCACTTATGTATCCTGCTATTACCGTTTATGATATAATATTTTTATTTATGTGCATTCAAGATGCAATTTACTTTCACATGGAGATGCTAGAGTGAAATCAAATATTAGTGTGAATTTATTATTTCTAACCAATATTGTCAAGGGATTGTTGGTTATGCAAATGCAGGAAGATTATTTGATGTACATCATGTTTGATCACATGCAATCATTTGTTTGCATATGAGGTGCTGTCATATTTATATTGTTCTGATAAGCACTCTTATTTGCTATTTACGCAAATCATGTCAAAGATAATAATGATCGTGAAATAAAAAAATGATATATCGGGATGAGCTCAAGGGTGTAACATCTTGATGAATGTGATTTCGTCACAAAGACACAGTCAATATCAACATTTGGAAAGCTGGTATGTAAGATCATTGAAATGCATCATCTACAAGAATTGATACGTTAAAGGTGGAATAGAAGGAAACATATTTCACTGAAAGTTATTTTCACACAAGATCTTCAAAATAATGATGAAAAAATACTCAATAAATTTAAGTGATAATTTCACAGATTTTTAACTAAGACATTATTGACTTCAACACTTGCGAAGCTGATATACAAGATTCAAATGCATCATTTTCGAAATATGGATATTTTTATTAGGAGTAAAATACGTGTTGTACTCTTTTTTCCTTAGTCAAGGTTTTGTCCCATTGGGTTTTCCTGGCAAGAATTTAATGAGGCACCAAGTAATACGTATTACAAGATATGTGTAATCTTTTTTCTTCACTAGGATTTTTTTCCACTGAGTTTTTCCTAGTAAGGTTTTAACGAGGCACATCATCTATGGACATCCAAGGGGGAGTGTTATGAAATATATTATTATGTGGATGTCTACTACATAAATGTAATGCCCCCACTAGTCTTCATCTTTATGTTCCACCTCTTCTATGATCTCACTCCTTAATGCCATGTTTCCCACCTCCTTCATGATCTCATATAATTAATGCCATGTTTATGGCTAACTCTTTGTATGCCTCTATGTACCACTATAAATAGAGGCATAAGTATTCATATTGTATATACTTGAATATACTTAGATGAATAAGAAAGCGTTATTATATTATCTCTCTATTTTAATTATTTTCATCCTTCCATATTATTACTTGTAGGTTTATTTTACAACATTTATCACATTGACTTCTAAGTTTATAACATCCCGTTCGGTCGTTATGGATCTTCTGTCTAAGTTCCTGTCATATCTCTCATTCGAGCATTCACTGATGACCTTACTCGTGGAATTTATGAGTCAAGTAACTCCTACGATTCAGAAAGAAGATTTATCAAAGTAAAGAGTTGCTGAAGGAGCTGTATCCGCTCTGGCAAAATCGTTTCTACACCGGCGGAAAGAGGAAGTTTGCTCCCATAAAACATTCTTCCGCCCTACGCTGAGGTGAGGTGTCAAGTGCATGCGCCTCATCGATATAAATTCACGCCGCAGTGCATCTACGCCAGTGGAATCGAGTCCACCATGGCAAAAGCGCTGACTGACCAGTGGGAATAAATGCCCTATATGATTTCATTTCCCCAAAATTTTTCTCTTGGGAGTAGAGCTTGTCTAAGAAGGGGGATTCAGAGTATTTCATCATGGTTCTTCATTAGATGTATAATTTCATCCTATTTTTAATATTGTTTATCATTTAAGTCTTCTATCCTAGTGTAGGATTCTATTTGGGGAAGAAGATAGCTTAAGTTGTTCATGCTAGAATAAGAGGCTAGAATCATGAATTTGGGGATTTTATGTTGATTAGATGATTGTGGTATTGTAAAATAGTGTTGATTAATGATTGATAGTGATGTTATAAAGTTTAAGTTGATTACGAAAAACCCTTTCTTGACGGGGGAAGAAACCTAGGGTTTGTAAATAGTTTTTTTAATAGAATCGTGAAATTGAAGGTCTAGATAAGGTTGTTTCTCAAATTAGCTTCGGGTTAGGTCTAGTAATCACAATTAAAGGCTTTTGAAGTATTAAAGTTTAGTTTTTAGCATCATGGGCCCGGGGTTGGTTTTAGGTGTCTTGTGGTATGTTTTAAGGACTAAGTTCTTGTATGTGTATTAACTTAATTATTAATTTAGAGTCGATGTATGTTAGACTATGATTACTGTGAGGTGATCCGAAGAGGAAAGACATGCATAGAGGGTGGACCGTTCATGGCTCTTGATCGACATTGAGGTAGACTACAATTTACTTTCACAAGACTTTGATAGAAGTGTGTGATTAGTTATAAATATTGAGGGGTATTGGGCATGTATGAGGATCCCACTCAGCCGGTTGTGAGGAAAGGTTGAGTAGGTACTGGTGTTGAACTGTGTTGATGGGTGATTTGGGAAATCAGCCTTATGCTGGCTCCGACTGTCAATTTATTTGGACTTGCTGCCATATGTGGGTTTGTTGCCATGCTTGCTATTGTTTGTTCATTCATCACACATGTTTTCGATATGATATCCTAATTAGTACTTGGATTGTTATGTTGTTAAATTTTTAGAAGCATGTGATATTCATCTCTATAATTTGTTGTATCTCGTTACATCATGAGTTCTTGACTTATACTGTCATTTGTATTCATACACTCATGGTTCTAAGATATTAATATAAGAGTGATATAGAATGTTGTGGGTCTAAGAGACTAGAAATGTAAGATTACTTATGAGATTATGACAACACTGAGATGATGATGATGATATTCGAGTTGACGGGTTGCATGCCTACAACATGATATTATTCAGGAAAGAGTTGGTCTTTGATGGGACATTCCAGAGGAGTATATGTACTTCACGGGTCCCTCATGGGTGTACGATCATAATAAAAATATGACATACTGTATACTGGTTGGTAAAGGTACTTGGCATATGCATTGCATCCTCTTTCATACATTCATTCATACATTGAATACTTGTTGTGTGATAACATAACTTGGATTGGTGATTGGAACCTGAGTGAATTACCCATAAATGAGATCATTGACTGAATACATCATGTGGACTTATATGGTTGCCCTGATTAGTTGTTCTCTGTGGATTTGCTATATGGATACACGTTTGTGAGTCCGGGCACTTGCTGTTGGATGTATATGTATTAGTGGGTTTCACTAGCTGTGTTGCTTGTAGGTGACCATGTAAATTGATAAAAGGGTCTAGCATGGATAACATGTATAATTGATGAGTCATTGACGCGTGGACTTACCTATATGGTTTTTTGGTGTGTAATTTCTGCTTGGTTGGTAGAATTTAATGAATAGAAAACTACTCAATACTTGTGGAAAGAGACTAATATACTAAGAGGTGTCTTGTTTGTAATTGAAAATGGCTATACTTAGGGTTGAAACTAGTGGTAATAATTATAATCGAGTCGATCTTCATCCTAAGAGTTATATTGTGAAAGGTCTAAAGTAGTGGGGCAATGAACTGCGTGTCTAAATTCCTTTTGTTGTCAACCGTAATAGTGAGGTCAAATATGTTTCTGGTTTTATTAAGTCTATGTGTGAGTTTAGGGAACTCTGAGAACTTATGAACTTATAAGTAATTGAGTGTTTCGTGACTTACTTGTGAATCATTAGCTATGTGACTTAAACAACTTGGTGTGATTGGTGCCACTATGAAATAGTAGTGTTATGTGTTGTAAATCCTACATGTTTAGTGAATTTTTATATGATTAGGCTGACTTGATAATCCTGTGAACTACCGGGTAAACAACATGATTTATTCGGCTAAATGACTTGTTAGTGATAAGATAGGACTATGTGGTGTCAACTTGGTATTTATTTAGCATAGCTTCCATCATTTTCGGCCTATGATGTCTACGGGGGTACGTTGTGTACTCATGCAATGTTTGCTACATCTTTTCTGGGATACAGGTACTCGGTCTATCAGGTTGCAGTTTGGAGTATGGGAAGCTGAGGTAGACTACACTATTTAGTGGCCTTAGTTTCTATCCTAGGTATAATGTTCCCCTCATTTGGACAATATTGTTGTACTTCTCATTTCAGATTATGTATCGTAGAGTCCTTTTATAAGTCAAATCGGGTTTTGGGAAAAGAAGGTTGTTGTACAAATACGTTTATTGTTATGCGTTAATGAATTCATTCAAGTTTGTAATTACTTTATCTTCCTCTTTTATCTTTAACCTTCTTCAAACTGTTTTGGGAATTGGTTTGCCTACCGGGGGAGTCGTGTAGGTGCCACTACGACGCCCGCAAATTGGGTCATGACAAAGTTGGTATCAGAGCTCTAGGTTCACCGGTCTCACTAATATAAGGACAATATTTAGTAGAGTCTCGCGGATTGGTACGATGACGTCCATACCCATCATTGAGAGGCTATGAAGCATTTCTAGGAACTAATCCCTTCTTTTACTCCTATCGTGCCTCCTCATTTAATTATGTACCTGGTTGACTCAAATTGGTATCTAGTGGATTGGAATTGGTATCTGATCCTCACACTCCTTCGGGGTGGATCGTGTGTGGGAATTATGTCCGAAGATTATCGCGAGGTTTGAAAACTGTTTAAATTTGATTTCTGTTATGGTTAAGGGGTTCAACCCTAGCAAAAATATTTTCGCACCTTCGAACCCGTACCAACGAATGGTGGGCTGTAGGTGCGAGTGCCCTGTTGTTTTACTGAGTCCGCCTTGGAGAAATATTGTCTGTCGTGGCGAGATCGCACCTGGGAAATATTTTCCGCCGCAATGAACATTTGTATCTTGTCTGTAGTCCACCTTGTGAAAGTTTCCCCACATAGGCGAGTCTGCCTCAACGAATATCTCTCCCGCGCCAGCGAAATCATTGGGCAGAAACCAGTGAGTTTTGCCCCTATTTCAATTATTCAACCTGTGAAATATCAATTTATACCATTATAGTTCCAAATATAGAGAAAACCAGCAAGGAAAATTAAGGTAGCCAAATACCCAAATATCTGATAAATTCAACCAAAATAGAAACGAGAAACTAGCTACAAATATCCCAAATCATCCAAGCATTCACCAATCTAAGCAAAATAGAAATAAAAGCAAGAAAGCAAAATCAAATTATCCGAACATCCAACAACCACAAAAAAATAGATTTTTTTAAAATAAAGCCCAACACGGTTGGGCTAACAACCAATACTAAGAATGGGCTCAATCTTGCCTCCCCGAGCTTGTCACCTCGTTACCTCCCTCAGTGCTGCCACTGCTGTCCCTACCATCCACTTTGCATAGGAAAGAATAGTACTCATCATCATGCTCGTCCTCCATCGGAAGGGGGTCTTTGTATTCCAAATGTTTGAACAAGCCCTTAATGCCTCTCCATATGGCTCAATCTTGCCTCCCCGAACTTGTCACCTCGTTACCTCCCTCAGTGCTGCCACTGCTGTCCCCACCATCCACTTTGCATAGGAAAGAATAGTACTCATCATCATGCTCGTCCTCCATCGGAAGGGGGTCTTTGTATTCCAAATTCTTGAACAAGCCCTTGATGCCTCTCCACATCTTCATGAGAAGTTTTCCGCTAGAATTATTTCTCTTTTTTTCCTTCTTAAAGCTCATGTAGAGATCACCATGATCCTTGGCCAAGACCTTGTAGGCCATCTCCAAAGTACCAATCGAGGTCTGAAGAGTCGTTTGCGACTCAAGATACTATTTCATCTCCTCTCAAGAGATGCAGTCGGTAGAGACACCCGAAGAACTAGCCTCGATGGAAGGCCTAGGAAGCCCAACAACTAAGTCTCTAATCTCCTGCAACTAAGAACCTATGACACCAAATGGCCCCTGCGGCTGCGACTGTGACTGAGACCCATCATCAGCATCACCATCACTGCTCACATTCAAGTCCACCTTCCTCTTCTTACTCTTCACCAATGTTCCCGCTCCTGACACTTTTAGATGGTGGAATACCCCCTCGGGCTCTATCAAGTCATCATGAGGATTATCCGGAACACCTGCCCTCTGGCACAACTAAGTAATCAGATAAGGAAACATCAGACTCAGCCCTCCCTTAATCAAATAGTCTATCCACTCTTGAATGATATGATGGCCCACATTTACCGGGACATCATCCAGTATGCACACTATTAATCATCCAGTATGCACATATAGAATGTTGTGGGTCTAAGTGACCGGAAAGGTACGGTTACTTGTAAGATTATGGCAATACTGATATAATGATGATGATATTTGAGGGGATGGGTTGCACACATGCAACATGATATTATTTAGCCAAGATCTGGTCTCCGATGGGACATTCTAGAGGAGTATATGGAATTTTGTGGGTTCCCCATGGGTGTACGTTCATAATAAAAACTTAACATACTATATACTAGTTGATAAAGGTAACTAGCATATGCATTACATCCTAATTCATACATTTATTACTTGTTATGTGATAACATAACTTGGATTGGTGATTGGAACTTGAGTGAATTACCCAAAAATAAGATCATTGACTGAATGCATCATGTGGACTTATATGTTTGCTCTCTGTGTATTTTCTATATGGATACACGTTTGTGAGTCTGGGTACTTGCTATTGGATTTATATGTGTTAGTGGGTTTCATTGGTTGTGTTGCTTGTGAGTGACCGTGTAAATTGATAAAGGGTCTAGAATGGATAACATATATATTTGTTGAGTCCTTGACGTGTGGTCTTACCTATATGGTGTTTTTGTAATGACATGTTTGGTCGTTTAGGAGTTTTACCCTTTTAGCCTTGTTGTCCCTTCCCCTAGCATCGTTAGAGTGTATTCGACTTGCGGGGATGGATGGAGTGATTCCCGAGACTTTCGGAGAAGTTTTTTATAAGGAAAAGGATATTTTGAAAATTCTTAAGTTAAGAAATGAAGAAGTTTGACCAAAGTCAACATCGGGGGAAAATGCATTTTTTTTGAAGTTTTGTCAATTTCATTAGCTTTGGAATGTGATTTATGAGTTAGTCGAGTCATTGGTTAGGTTTCCGAGAGGTTCGGATGTGATTAATGTGGTTGGTTGAGAAACTAGCTTTTTGAGATAATTTGGAGTTGATCACGGTCAACATCGTGTCAAGACGGATCCATTTGGGTGTTTTGAGAGTTCGAGCAGCTTCGTATGATCATTTATGACTTGTAGGAACTTTCAGAATTGTATTTGGACTTCATTTGGTCAAGTTTAGGTGTTTGATTCGTTTGCATAAATCGCTCATCTTCGACGCTTCAATATACCATTATATGCATTTGATGTTAGAATTGAATTTTAATTGTTGTAATACATGATTATCGAAATTTGTGATCCGTGGCAACTTGAATTATTGAATTCCGTTACCGTATGAGGAATTTATGTATATTTTAGTTTTGGAAAAAATTGTTGGTTTCTAGTATGCGCCGGGGCGGACTTCTGGGCGCCGAGGCGGATCCGCCAAGGCGGAAATTGCTCCGCCGAAGCGAAAATGATTGTGTATTAAAAATCAGACTGCGTCCATTTAGTAGTTTGCACATAACTTGAGTTCTAGAGCTTCGATTGAGATGATCTTTGTGGTGTTATTCTCGTATCAACTAGAGGATAAGTATCCAACTTTTATTTTGACATTTCTTTAAGATTATTTCCATTGGTTATTGATTTTATCTGTGTTTGGTTGGAGAAAGTTAGGGGTTTTGAACCCTCTAAGTTGAAATTTGAGTTTTCTTCAATTAATAATGATTGGATTTGAGTAAATTCTAGATTTTTTGGCTTGTTTAAACCTTGGGTAAACTATTTCTATCATAAATTTCAATTTCAATCTGGATTTTGCAAACATACGATTTATGGGTTTTGACAAAGTCATAAAATTAGAGGCTCAATTGGGGTTAGAATTCTATGAAACTTTGGATTATGACTATTTAGATTATGAGTAACGTATTTCTAACTTAAATTTATGTTTTTTCCTTTGTGGGCTTGGGGTCACTTTTTGGGTTTCAAACTAAAGTATAACAATATGAGTGTTGTTAGATTCGTACGAACCGGTAGAACACTATTTTGATAATATTGAACTTATTTTCTCAATAAAATTACCATTTTGACCTTTGGGGTCTGGGATGAGGTTTTAGATTTAATTTTGACCACACGTTTCTTACAAGACATGTATGGTATCATTAGAATCATGTGTGATGTAGAATTGGTCCTTATGTGTTGATTGAATATGTGTGGTAACATAGGAACTTCATGCGCTTGTTTGAACTATGACTGTCCGATATTCGCTCAGGAGGACTTGTGGATTAGGAGTTCCTGGCTCCTGCTCAACTTTGAGGTAGGCTACGATTTAATTTTTCTAGACTCCGATAGAAGTACGTAGTAGTTATAAATGTTGAGGGGTATTGGACGTGTTTGGGGATCCCACTAAAATAGTTATGATGAATGTTTGAGTGGGTACCAGTGTTGAACTGGGACGATGGGTGATTTGGGGGATCAACCTTATGTTGATTCCGACTGCTATTATTCGGACTTATCGCCATTATATGGGCTCATCGCTATTTTTATATTATTGTATTTATTCATCACATATGCTTGATATGATATCTTGATTGTACTAAGATTATTGCTAATGGACTACTTTGATATGAAATCCTGTGTATTAGATGTGTGTTATTGAACTCTTGAAAACATGTGATATTTCATCTCTTTACTAAGTTGCATCTCATTATATCATGATATCTTGCCTTATATTATCATTTCCATTCATACACTCATGGTTCTGTGATATTGATATGAGAGTGGTGTGAATATGTTGTGGGCCTAAGAGGCCGAAAAGGTAAGAACACTTATGAGATTATGGCAACATTGAGATGATGATGATACAGATGGCTTGGGTTGCACGTCTCAATGGATATTGATACGCGGGAAACAGAGTTGCACGTCTACAACATGATATTATTCAAGACAAATGAGTCCTAGGATCTATCCAGATTTGTGTGTGAAATTTTGGCTGGCTAGGAGCAGTATTCAGACTTTGAGGGTCCCCATGGGTGTACGGATCATAATAAAACCTTGTCGTACTATATACCAGGTTGAGAAAGGTACGTTACATATGCATTGCATTCATATCATACATACATCTATACATTGATTAATTGTTGTTTAGTAATGTGATATGGTTGGTTATTGGAACTTAGGTGAAACCTTGATTTACTTGGATTGAAATTATTGTATTAGACCGGAATGGTCACTATGATTGTGTTTGACTATATGAATACTTGGATAAATGGTTGAGGTTGTTAAATTTATTTGGTTGCCGTGTGTGGCTTGCTTCCTCGTGTGTGGTTTTTTGGGTTTAATAACTATAAGTCTAAGTGTTTGATGTCAACTGCTACTATGGTCGGAAATGTCAGTTATGCCATGACTACTGTCTAGGTCCAGGGAATTATGTGCATTTGTGTATTGTCTGGTAATTGGTCATGTGACTGGGTAACGACTCTAGTAAGGAACCTATGATAAGTGTCACTAGTGGAAAGGTAGAGGTGGAACGATCTATGTGTGTCATACCGTAATAGTATAAAGACTTAACTAAGTGTAAAGGCTAATGTTAATAAAGGAATTAACATCATCATGTTTAGCTTAGGTGTAACACTCTTGGAAGCATTCTAAAATGGTTGTTGTGATGTAAACACTGACATATTTATTTAATATGATAAGTTGAATAAGTAAGGTTAAGCTTGAATATGACTTGGATAAGAGAGAGTACTAGTCGGTGGGTACTATGATAGTAAGGTCCCTGTATAAATGAGTGGATTGATTGTACCTGACTGTGATTGGAACCTTATGTGAACAATATGACTTGATGAATCAATGAAATTGATATGTGTACAACGTGACTTATATGAGCTATTGAACTGTCTAGTATAGGCTTATCTGGTGTTAACTTGATATTTATCTCTATTATGTATCTTCTGTCGTTGTCGACCTATGATGTCTATGGGGGCACATTGTGTACTCATGCTATACTTGTTGCATATTTTCCTAATGCAGATACAGATCCCTGTACCAATTTGTGAGCTTGAGTGTGAGTCTGAGCGAGCATACTTCCAAGGTTAGGGGTGAGGATGCTTCCATTCAGCATGCCCTGAATACTCTTGTCTTTTATTGTATTCGAGAGACGTGTACACCCATTCAGTTATGTATTCAGTTTTGGCACTTGATGCCTTTGACTTTCAAACTTGTATAATTGTATAGTGCTCTTATATTCATAGACCAAATCTTGGAGGATGTTATAGATGTATCAAACTTATAATTCTTCCATTTTATGATATGAGACAACTTATGTAGTATTTTGTTATCTTTCGGTTTTACTTATGTTATATCATGTGAAGGATAAGGGAGTGGTTCGCCTACCAGTGGGATTGTGTAGGTGCCACCACGATTCCTGAAAAAGGGGTCGTGATAATTTTGGTAGGTAATACTTGTGGCAAGTGTCTAACATACTAAGAGATGTCTTTTTTGTAATTGAAAATGGCTATACTTAAGGTTGAGGCTAGTGATAATTATTGTAATCGAGGTGATCTTCATCCGAGTTATATTGTGGAAGGTCTAAAATTGTGGGGTAATGAACCGCGTGTCTAAATTCCTTGTGTTGTCAACCGTAATAGTGAGATCGAATATGTTTTTGGCTTTATTAAGTCTATGTGTGAGTTTAGGATATTTCGGAAACTTAAATGTAATTGAGTGTTTCATGACTTATGGATCAGTAGCTATGTGACTTAAACAACTTGGTGTGATTTGTGTCAATATAAAATGGTAGTCTTATGTGTTGTATATCCTATATGTTTAGTAAATTTTCATATGATTAGGCAGACTTGATAATCATGTGAACTATCGGGTAAACAATATGATTTATTCAGCTAAATGACTTGTTAGTGATAGGACTATGTGGTGTCAACTTGGTATTTATCTATAATTGCGTAGCTTCCGTCGTTGTCAGCCTATGATATCTATGGAGGTACGTTGTGTACTCATGCTATGCTTGCTACCTCTTTTCTTGAATGCATGTACTCGTCTATCAGGTTGCAGTTTAGAGTACAGGAAGCTGAGGCAGACTACGCTATTCAGAGGCCTTAGTTTCCATCCTAGGTATAATGTTCCCCTCATTCGGACAATATTGTTGTACTTCTCATTTCTGATTCTGTATCGTAGAGTCCTTGTATAAGTCAGACCAGATTTTGGAAAAAGAAGGATGTTGTACGAATACGTTTATTGTTATCCTTTAATGAATTCGTTCAAGTTTGTAATTACTTTATCTTCCGCTTTTATCTTTGACCTTCTTCAATCTGTTTTGGGATATGGTTCACCTACCAGAGAGATCATGTAGGTGCCACCACGACGCCCGTGAATTGGATCGTGACAAAGTTCTTATTAGAATTTTCTCTTATAGTGAAATGCAAGGGTCATTTCATTAAATTTAGATTAGATTTTTATATTATTATGTATCTTATTCAAGTTCGCATACAAATTGATTTAGAAGTGTTATTTCATATTTAACCCGAAAAGTTTTTCACATATTTTTTTTGTCAATGAATTTTACAGACTATTAAAAATTTATTAAAATTTTGAATCAGACTATGTAATAATATTTGACTTAAATAAAATGAAAAAGTTTTGGAAAATGAAGATGGGGAAAGGTGGGTGGGTGGGGGTGAGGGGTAGAGAGAGGTGAGAATATTTATATTTTGAACTAATTTGAAGAATAATGAAGTAATTAAATAACATGCAAAATATTATTTATAAATTTTAAAATTAAAAGAGTTTTGAACAACAGAATAAGAATTCAAATTAAATAAAACATTCATGAGTGAGAAAAATATATCTATCTATACTATATTAATAAATAGAGTACTAAGTTTATTAAGGCATATGATAAGATAATAAAAATCTATATTTGATAATTTAATAATTTTACATAGTGAATAATATAATGAAGAAAAATATGGAACAAAAAAGTTTGATAATTATATAATTAGTTGTCATTATTTTATTATAGATTTTATTGTGGGGGGGGGGGGGGGGGGTATATTGCATTGAGAAATAATATGTTGGTAAACTGTTTCCAAGATAATATGATGAATATGCTCAAATAGATACTCTCTATGTCTTAAATTATTTGTTGTTTTCTATTTTGCATGCCTCTTAAAAAAATATTAATTAAGAGAAATTTTTGACGTTTTATCTGTTAGAAATTTAACTATGTGGGATAGAGTTTTTCCTGTATTTAGTGCAATTTAACTATGTGGGATTGAGTTTTTTCCGTCTTTAGTGACTTAAACACGTGGGCCCCGCATGTCGGAAACATCATTTCTTCGCACATGCCTAATCTACTAAATGAGTAGATGATATTAGTGTCAAATGTCGTCAAATTTGGTTAAGGAATGAAATAGATATTGGTACACAAAGTAAAGTGTTTGACACATGAATAGATGGATTGTATTGGCGAAATAACAAATCTCCCATATAGGTAGAAGATGGAAGGATTGAGCACTATATAAACCCTATTTTTGAGTAAGAGTTTCGGACCCCAAGGGGTAACCCATGTGTTAAGAAGAGGGAGGACCTAGGTGAGCTTGGGTTCGAGGATAAGAGCCACACGCACCGCCGCCCGCCCGACCTGTCCGGTCCGGGATCGGGCTCGGGCTCGGGCTCGGGTCACGGGTCATGGGTCGTGGGTGGTCCTGAATGTTTCGGAGATAACCAAATGTTGCAAGGACTCTGAAACGTTGCAACTGATCTGAATTCAACAGTAAGAAACACCTTCTTCTTCACCTATAAATTGAACAATACTATTCAGTTCTAAAACAACTCAGAACGAAAATACAGAAATCCTCTCCTCTCTTCAACAGTCTGTTCTGTATTCTTTTTCTTCGTCAGAATCAACCTTACTTTCTTTGTATAGTTGATTGTTGTTGTTTTATCTTGGGAGACTATTGTCTATTACCGTAAAAGCATATATACGGGGTAATTTTATCTTAAATTATAGGTATAAATGGTGTCAGAAAGGTTGAACATAACAAAAGCTGAGTCGAGAGATGGCGCTACCTATGAAGTGCAAGGGGTTGGAAAGGTTGTCCTCAAAATGACTTTAGGCAAAGAACTTATTCTGAAGGAAGTGATGCACGTCCTTGACATCCGCAAGAACTTGGTTTCAGGGCTACTGTTGGTCAAGACTGGCTTTAGACTAGTTTTTGAGTCAAACAAATTTGTAATAACTAAGAATGGTATAGTTGTAGGAAGGGGCTTCGCGTGTGATGGCCTCTTCAAAATGAATGCTATGTATGTAATCCGTTCATCTAATGAAATAAATCCTTCTACCTACTTGCTTGAGTCCTCTAATTTATGACATCATAGATTAGGACACGTTAACTATAAATCCATTCAAAAGTTAGTAAAGTTGGAATTGTTGTCTTCTTTTGACATAAACCCTCAACATAAATGTGAGGTGTGCGTAGAGGCAAAATTAACCAAATCGTCTTTTCATTCAGTCGAAAGAAACATCGCTCCTCTAGAACTTATTCACACCGACATATGTGATTTAAAATTTGTGCAAACTAGAGGGGGAAACAAGTACTTTGTGACTTTCATTGATGATAGTACAAGGTATTGTTATGTTTACTTGTTGAAAAGTAAAGATGAAGCGTTTGAAGCATTTAAACATTACAAAGAAAAGAAAGAATGGCGACTTAAATACGTGGGCCCCTCATGTCAGAAACATCGTTTCTTCGCACATGCTTAATCTACTAAATGAGTAGATGATATTAGTGCCAAGTAACGTCAAATATTGTTAAGTAATGAAAGAGATATTGGTTCACAAAGTAAGATGTTTGAGACATGAATAGATGGATTTTATTGGCCAAATAAAAAATCTCACACATAGGTAGAAGATGGAAGGATTGAGCACTATATAAACTATATTTTTGAGTAAGGGTTTGGGACCCCAAGGGGTAACCCATGTTATAAGAAGAGAGAGGACCTAGGTGAGCTTGGGTTCGGGGCTAAGCCCCACGCGCGCCGCCGCCCGTCCGGTCTGGGCTCTGGCTCGGGGCTCGGGTCTTAGGCAGTGGGTTGTTTTCTGAAATTTTCTTTTTGGTCCCTAAAATGTTTCGTATTTACATTTTGGTCTTGAAAGTTTCGGAGACAACCAAACGTTGCAACGACTCTGAAACGTTGCAACTTATCTGACTTCAACAGTCAGAAACGCCTTCTTTTTCACCTATAAATTGAACATTACTGTTCAGTTAAAAAACAACCCAGAATGAAAATACATAAATCATCTCCTCTCTTCGGTAGTCTGTTCTATATTCATTTTCTTCGCCAGAATCAACATTACTTGCTTTGTATAGTTGATTGTTGCAGTTTTATCTTGGGAGACTATTGTCCATTACCGTAAAAGCATATATACGGGGCAATTTTGTTTTAAAGACTGAGAGTCATCTCTCGACTCAGCTTTTGTTCTGTTTAACCTTTCTGACACCATTTATACCTACATTATCTTTATTATGTCTTAAGATATAATAAATCTTCACTGAATATTTACTATATCTATGTGTCATATTTGAAGTGTTTATAGTCTTTAAGGACAATTATTACTAATTGTAAATGAAAAAAATAATTAATTTTATCTTAAACTTTTAAAATGACAAATAATTTGAGATATGTACTTTAAAAATTACAATAAATAATTTGAGATGGATGGATCTTATCACAACTTGAGATGATTAGGAATAATATTTTTCAATAAAGTTAGTACATCGCGCGGGTAGTGAATAATATTGTGAGAAAGAAAAATATGGAACAGAAAAGTTATTTGATAATTATATACTTCGTTGTCATTATTTTCATATAGATTTGATTATTGGGGGTGGGGTTGTGGGGGGTATTTCACTGAGAAACAATATGTTAATTAAACTTTTTAAGATAATATGATCTAATATGCTCAAGCAGATATGACAAAATTTGAAATAAATAGAAATATTATTTCTTAATACAACGCATCGCACGGGTATTATACTAGTTATATTAAAAGGAGGGTAGTCTAGTATGATTAAGCCAAGTGGCGAATTGATATAAAGCCACTTGGCAACAAATTCTATTTGTATTATAAAAAAAAATTAATTGATATTATTCAAATCTAATATATACTCATCTATTTTTATGGATTTGATTGAAGAAATAAAAAAAATCCTACATTCAAAGGGTCTGATTAAAGCAATTAAAATTTAATATAAATATACTATTTTGAGTTTCTAGATCTTTTTAATGCAGTATAAAACATACTCCATTATACATTTTTCCATAAATTTTTCAATATTCATACAATAAATTATTTAATGAAAAATCTCTACTATTAAATTGCCTTGAAAATATGTATATTTTAAAATTAGTAGTCATTGATTAATTAATTTTTTTTAAAAAAATAATATTATTTAATGCTAATATGTACTCACCTATTTTGTTGGATTTGATTGTAGAAATATATAAAATTAAACGTTCAAAGGGTGTGATTATCACATTTAATTCAAAGTAAAAATGAAAGAAGAAACACGTTGAATTCCAATCAGAATTATGACACGTTTAATTGAAATATAGAAAATGGTTTAAATTATATTTGAAAGATAATTAGTTTATAAAATATCATGGTTAAAAGTCAATTTAAATTTAACTTTTAATTAAAAGGTAAAGTACCAATATAATACGGCTAAGTATTTTTAAATAAGGAACTTAGAATCATGCGTGTCTTAAATTCAATCAATATGATTTGCATATAACTTAATGCATGTATTACCTTTAATTATTATTATATAAGTACAACATTCTATTGTAAATGTGGTACGTCTAAGTATTGCTCTATAAGGAACCTAAAATCATGTCTGTCTTTGATACAATAAATAGGATCTGCATATTATTTACTGCATTTTTACTTTTACTTTGTTTAGATTTTGAAGATAATATTAATTTGGACTATGAATGTGAATATTTGATTAACAATCAAGCCAAGTTGCGGATTGAGAACAAGCCACTTGACAACAAATTCTATTTGTATTAAATTCTTTTTAAAAAATTAATTGATATTATGCAAATCTAATATATACTCATCTATTTTGATGGATTTGATTTGAGAAATAAATAAAATCCCACATTAAAAGGGTGTGGTTAAAGTAATTAAAATTTACTATGAATATGCTATTTTGACTTTCTAGATCTTGTTAATTCAGTATAAAACGTACTCCAATTATACATTTTCCATAAATATTTCAATTTCATATGATTGATTATTTAATAAAAAATCTCTACTATTAGATTGCCTTGAAAATATGTATATTTTAAAATTAGTAGTAATTTATTAATTTATTTTAAAATAAATTAATTAACATTATTTAATGCTAGTATGTACACACCTATTTTGTTGGACTTTATTGTAGAAATAAATAAAATTAACGTTCAAAGGGAGTATTTATCACATTTAATTCAAAGTAAAAATGAAAGAAGATACACGTTGAATTCCAATCAGAATTATGACACGTTTAATTGAAATATAGAAAATTGTTTAAATTTTATTTGAAAGTTAATTAGTTTACAAAATATCATAGTTAAAAGTCAATTTGAATTGAATGGTAAAGTACTAATGTAGTACGTCTAAGTATTTCTAAATAAGGAACTTAGAATCATGTGTGTCTTAAATCCAATCGATATGATCAGCATATAACTTAATGCATTTATTACCATTAATTATTGCTATATAAGTACGACATTCTATTGTCAATGTGGTACGTCTAAGTATTGCTATATAAGGAACATAAAATTATTTCGGCCTCAGATCCAGTCAATAGGATCTGCATATTATTTATTGTGTTTTTTTTACTTATAATTCGTTTAGATTTTTAAGACAAATATTAATTGTGACTATGGATGTGAATATTTGATTAACAATCAAGCAACATATATGGTAAAATAATATTGTGTTAAAGAGCCCTTTCAAAATAAAAATCTATATAGAGTACTATATATTCAGATTCTAACCCTATATCTCTCTATTTTTTTCTTTTTTCTACTTTGAATAATTTCTGTAAATAAAATTACGATCTCTTCAAACTAATTTAGCATTCGAAAAACTTTTTGGGTTAGAAAAACAAGTCTATGCCTTTATAATTTTTCACTATCAAGTAGTACAAATAATATTTATTTGTCAAGCCATGCATTTTGCGATGATCTCATGTGGCCTATCACTACTAAGGGATGATATAGACAATTACGTTCTTTTTCTTCTTTTTTTTGCGTTTTGGTGTATAGTTTGTTCAATCTATTTTAATAAGTTGTTTGTCAACTACAAATTTCACTACAATTTTTTTTATATCTTTCTTCTTAGGTTTTCACTTTACGATTTTTCAAGATAAAACCTCTTCCTTATGAGTTTTGATCAGTATAACTTACCAAAGTATTATCCAAGCAAGCAATACGATATTAAGGTTCGAGATCCCGAAGTAAGAAGATATATTTTGTATATGTATATTTTTACTGCTTAGTAATATTTTCTGAATCCGACATATGCTACTTACTCATAAGTTACATTAATATATTTAGAATAACTCCTTTAAAATTGTCACTTATGTTTTTTTTTGTTTTATTGTTATTATTTTATAGTGGTTTAAAATTAACATTATTTTATTTTTTGTTACAGATGTAACTAAGGTATCTAAAATTTCTTTTTTGTTTAAATTAAACCCCAAAGTGGGGTTATTTGTATTGATCTGAAGTTTTCATAGATATGATGTATACAAATATTTCACAAATGCGAAATAAAAATTAAAAAAATGAACAATATGAAGAACTGAAATATATAAAGGAATTTTATCAAATTATCAAGGTATATTTTCATACTTGATTTAACTTATTATTATTTTATTGCTACTTATAATTAACATTACGTTTATCTTTTATCACAGATGTAACTAAAGAATATGAAATTTTTCATAGATATGTTGTATACAAATATCTCATAAATGTGAAATGCATATTTAAAAAATAAACAAGTACAATGAAAAATAGATAAATGAGTTTTACCAAATCACCGGTTCACGGAATGATCAAATATATTATGAATGTACAAGAGTTCATTTTTGGACATTGTTTACTATCTCAAAAACACTGCGCAAATTAGATATTATTTTATTTGCATTTATTTTTTCCCCTTTGTATACTAACTTATATGCATGATTATTATAATTTAATAAAATGAAGAATTCTATAATTTTTTTCTACCACTAAAAAGAATAATACCTTCTCATATCCGCTTTTGCTAATCTGATAAACATATTTTTTATTTTTGTTATTCTTTTAAGGGATATTTGTTTTCTAGCAAACCTTAAAATGTAAGAAACATTTGTCCACATATAATGCTAATTGAAATCAAAGGTGTTTTTAAATCAACATGTATACTAGAAAAGTCATATTTTTTTACTCTAAAAAATTTAGCCACTTGACTTGCAGAGACGTGAATAATCAAATAAAAATTTTAACAGTAAGAAAATATTCTAAAATATAATAATACTAAATACCGAATAATTTAACTATATTATATATTATATTAAAATGAGGGTAATTTAGCTCTATATTAAGTCAAGGGGCGTAAGAAACACAAATACAGTTAGAGTGTAATAAAGGCGATAAAGATAGAATGAAGATATGTAAATATCAGTTTTTTGATTGATTGTGTTCTGTCTTCTGTACAAAATGATCCTATATGTATACTACAAGAAATAAAACGTGATCCTCCTATGTTAGCCACTAAATCGCCCACTAAATCCACTAACCAAATATGAGGAGGTGGTGCCGATTTTTGCTCCTTCATTTCCTCCCACACGACCGACGTCACCTCCTTCTAGCTGTTGACGGTTTGTTTCCATTTCTTGGGGTCTAGAAGGTGCTTTGACTTGGTCTTCGAGGCGTCCAAATATGTGTGGGTCCCAGTCGTTCCTCTGAGTTATGACTCAGCCAGTTTACCGAAATAGCCGAGGGCTAGGACTAATAGATTCGGCGGCGAGTCAATTTGGTTATCAACTTAAAATTATGTTGCCTGCTCATTTCGAGGTTTCCACCTTCGGCTGCCACTTGATTCAGCTAAACACTAAAAGTATTTTTGAGTGTTAACAATTGTCCCCATATATTATTCAAAAATAGTCATCATTTCATGTGACAACCATGAGTGTCGCTTCAATCACTTTTGCCTTAAATGTGCGCAATGATGAATTTCCCTGACTTACTTTTAACCGAGGCGTCTCGGCTACCACAAATAAATTCCGACGCATTTCAGTCGCATGTTTGAAAGAAAGGAGTCCTAATGCGTGTCAGCCACATCTTCCGAAAGGAAATAAGATATTTAAGGGGAGACGTCTTCCCAAGGGGTTTTCACTTAGCTATCAGCCGTTCCCAAATCCTTTGCGGCTCCAAAAACCCTATTTTTCTTAACTAAAGAACCATGTTTTCATCTTCATCTCTATCTCAGGGATCAGATAGCACAGATTTGGTTGCTGGTGACCTAACCCCTACCTTTGCCTTCATCGATGAACAATTGATTCTTGCCCCTTATGGTACATCTGAACAGGGCGACCTCTCTCTTTCTCAGCATTTTAGCCCAGCAAACTATGACCTTCCTATCACATGTGATTGGTTCACCGGTGACCGTTGTCCGGCTAGCCTGCGTACCTGGCCGGCCAAGATTGTCAACTATTCTGGTTGGTTGGAACGAGTGAAGTCAGCCAGAGAGGCCGAATGCAGACGCATGGGTCTTTATGACGCCATTGCGCTGTCGGGGTTTGACCTCCCATATAATATTGGTCTTATATATTCTTTCCTTGTTTACTGTTCGACCACTGCCAACGCCTTTGTTTTTCCTTGGAGAATGATAACCCCTACACTACTTGAAGTGACGGCGGTACTTGGCCTTCCGATACTCGGAGCTGAAACGCCTGTCTTAGGCGACATAGATGTTGCCAACTTGGGCATCAAGGTCTCAAAAACTTCTTCCGGCCATGGTCACTTCATGGACAACAACAACCGAGTGTCACCTTTCTCAGTCGATGATGCTTAGCATTATGCTTTCCTGCTTTTTTGGTTCAGCCGATATTTCATCTGCACATGATTTTGCGCAGTCGTGAAGGATGGAAATTTATGCGGCACTAGCCATTTCTGGGAAAGATGTCATCTGGGCATCTCTCTTCCTGAGTTATCTTTATATGACCCTTGGCGATGCCCACGCCAGATTAAGGGACTCCAGAAATTAGGATACCTTAGCCGGTCCACTGTGGTTCCTTCAGCTGTGGGTCACCTTGTATTTTCCCGAGTTTGTTCCTGATAATTTTGATGACCGCTATTTCCTATTAAACCTGCCAGTGCTACCCGATACTCTTCGGAAAACACCCTTAGTGTCCCAGGATATTTTTACTGCAGTCTCCACCCTGCATGGTCTGTCTCGGGACCATTATACAGATTGGCAACCGGTCCTTGAAAGATGGGCCACCCCCGATTGGGTCCCTCAAGTAGTCGATGACGACCTTACATTCTCCCAGCAGAGAATTATGACCCATACATGGGGGCGTATTCTTACGGCTAGGGATCTATTTGGTGGCTTGAAGCCCACTTCTAGGAATAATAAATTGACTACGGAGCCTTATCGGCCAAATTTTGTGGCAAGGCAATTTGGTTTCACTCAGTATGTACCATGGCCCCACTGCAGTATTGTTTGTTCAACCCAACGCTGCATTCTTGATGCAAAATAGGTGAGGGAGATAACTGATCCCAATCTTGAGAGGCTCGCCCTATTTGACTGGCAGTCGTTTCCCCTGAGGGCAAATACTACTGTTGCTTTTGACGATGGGTGGAACACGGCCTGGGAGAAATTCTTCCAGTCTTCTTTAGATGTCTATTGTGATCGACTGGTCTTGTCAAAGAAGAAAAAGACCCAAGAAACTTCTAAATTGTGAGTGAAAGAGGCCCCTTTGAAGACTGCTCCCTTTAAATCGGCTAGACCTGCTGTCTCAAGGTCTTCTGTTAGGTTGCGGCAAACGAAGAAGAAAGGTAAATTATTTTCTACATATGTGTCGGCCAGATTATTCTTGTGAATTTTTGGCTAACATCTTTCATGTGTCTTTCAGCAACTCAATCTCCCCCAGTGTTTGTCGATTTGGAGACCACTTCCAATAATGAATCCCCGTCACCCCGGAAATCTGTTCCCAAGCAACCCAGATGAATCGGAGGGGTTATCATCCGAGATCGTAGTAAGGATGGCCCCCATAGAACCAGAGTTCTTGTTTCGGCTAAGGAAGAGGAGGAAATTGAGGTATGTCCCTTGTCTAGCTTAAGTACCTCTGTATCGGCTATCTTTTAGTATTCATGTTTTCTGTTTGCCCTTCAGGGACCACAACTCATAAGACGCAGACGGTCGCACACAATGTTCGGCGCCCCCTCTTCATATTGGATCGTCCTCCTCGGCTCTTGCTCACACGCATCCGCAGGATCCATTATCGGCTGTCCCCAAGGCCAAAATTTCAACTGTCAAGGCAGGTGAATATTTTTATGTTGATGCAGCCGTTGGGGTATATCCTTTCTCTTATGCTTGGTCCTTCATTGTTTCTAAACCTTTGCCTCTATTCTGAACCAGCTCTTTCTATACAGGAGATGGCTAGAGATAATCCCCCAACTAAAGCTAATTCAATTGATGAATCAGAAGTGCCAGTCGAGATCATCCCTGAAGACGTGCTTCTGCAATATTTTGGATCAGTTGATATTGCATCTGCACCATCTTCGCCTGTTGGCATTCATCGGGAATGAGTCGAGGAGTCTCTTTCCAAGGGGATTCCGACCAGCAAAGAAGAGTTTTATGCTTTGAGGTCTTCTCTATTCAGATTGACAAAAGAATCAAATGATTCTACAATTTGGGCAACTACCTATAATGACATGGCCTTGGCTCTCAATGACTTATTTACTTTACACAAAATGGCCAAAGATAGTCATGATGAGGCGGTCGCTGCTCTACAACATTTGGGATCTCTTCGGCACGAGAAGAAACACATTCAGACTTCTTTTAATGAGGTGAATGTAAAGAGGCAACAAAATGTCAGTATAAGGAATTAATTGCAGGAGCATCAATAAAAACTGCAAGCCGAGTTGGAGAGGATCCATGAGGAGATAAAGGCTATTACTCCGGTCATAGGCGTTTTGGAGTCGACTATTAAGGCCTAAGATTCTTTCCGCTCTTTTTTGTTTCAGTAGGGCATTCATTTGGATAACAAAATTTGGGAACTCGGTAGCCAATAGGTAGTGTGGGAATTGGATAAAAAGTAGGCAGTGAACAGCTGGCCCAACTAGAGAATGAGTGGACCGTGTGAAAAAATAGACTTGCTCAAGCAGCGCCAACACTCCCTGCTAATATTTCCGAAGTAGCATCTGAGGGTACTTATTCTTCAGTTATGACTACTCATTTGCTGGTTGATTATGTTGCTCAGTTGTCAGCTGATATCCTCATGGACTTACAATCTGAAGCCATCGTTACTTCTGTTACCCAAGAGGTATTGTCAGAAGCCGAACAACAGCCAGATGATACTCTAGTAGCCGACACTCAAGCTTTTACCTAGATCCCATCAGTGGTGGTGGCGGAGCCTTTGTTGGATGCGGAAAATGGTTTCCAGAAGAAGTAAGAGCAGATGAGGTAGTAGCCATTGGTGCGGTTGAGGATGAAAGAGAGACTGCGGCTATCTAGAGTGACCAAGCAGCGGTAGATTCGTCTATTCCTGAGACCCCTGTGACTGATGATGCAGCGCAACCCCTAGCTGGTGACATGTCAACCAACTTGCCTTCCTAGTTTTATCGACCCTAAATCGAAGGGTTTATTTTTTGTGACCAAGCAGTCGTGGATACGACTAATCTTGATAATGTAGTGCAACCCCCGGCTAGTGAAACGCCAATCAACTTGGCTTCCTAGTTCTATTGACCCCAAATCGATGGGTCTATTTTTGTGACCAGGCAATCGGTCTATGGCTGTTGTTTACACTTGCACTCCCCAAATCGAAAGGATGTACTTTCGCCTTTTTATGTGACTGTGACCAGGCCGTCGGCCTGTGGCTATCACACATTCATGTATTCCCCAAATCGAAGGGAATTAGTTTCTTTTGTGTGGCTAGACAGCCGGTCTATCACTATTGTTTACTCATGCATACCCCAAATCGAAGGGTAATACTTTTTTAAGTACTTGCCATTTACATTTCTGTCAAGCTCTTCATCATGCATGTCTATTAGTCGATACGCATTTCCAGTAATCCGTTGGCTTACTGCGAAGGGCCCTTCCCAATTTGGCGACCATTTTCCAAATTTACGATCTTTTATTCCAAGCAGCAATACAATTTTCCAAACCAAGTGTCATTCAGCGAACCTCTTGGGCTTAACGTGTTTGTTGTATGCTTTAGCCATTTTTCATTTACCGGCTTCGATTCTTTCTAGGGCCATAAGTCGATCTTTATCTAGCTGATCTAACTCCATTAGCATGGCCTTCTGATATTCTTCCAAGCTTAAAGAAGTTTGGCTACCCGTAATGACTTAACATTAATTTCCAGGGGCAACACTGCATCTTGGCCATAGGTTAGCCGATAAGGTGTTGTCCCCGTAGCAGTAGGCATAGAGTTTCTGATTGCCCAAATAACTTCATCCAAAGTGAGATGCCACACTGCCGGTCTATCCTCCACATTTTTACTAATTATGTCCACAATAAGTTTGTTGGCTACCTCAGCTTGTCCATTCTCCTGTGCATAATAAGGAGAAGATGTGATCATCTTGATCCCAAACTTCTCAGCAAAGACTGCCACCTTAGAACCAGTGAACACCATCCCTTGATCGGTTGTAATCGTCTTAGGAATACCATATCTATATATGATCTAGTGTTGGATAAACTGAATGACATCTGTCTGATGAACCCTCTTCATCGGCTGTGCCTTTAACCATTTAGTGAAGTAATCGGTAGCCACAATAATGAAATTATATCCTTTAGCCGATGAGGTCTATAGCCCATCCTCTGAAAGGCCAGGGCTTCACGATCGGGTGTAACAACTCGGCTAGTACCCGTTGGATTGGTCCATGTCTCTGACACTCTTCACAACCTTTTGTGTATTGAAAGAAATCGGCCGTGATGGTAGGACAATAATAGCCATGGTGATAAATCAACCACTTCATCGTTGGCCCGGCTCTGTGTGATCCACAAATTCTTTCATGAACTTCTCCTATGACTCTTAAGGCCTCTGCCCTTATCAATGTACTTGAGTAGTACCCCATTTACGCTTATTTTGTAGAGATCATTATCAATGAGCACATACTTCAAGGCCCTCCTCTTAATCTTAAGGTCCTTGCACGTGGAAAGATCTTTTAAGTAGTCGATTAATACCTGCTTCCACGAGTTGATCTGGTCCATGGCTAACACTTTGGCTGGCAGCTCATCATACTCTAGAGTGAGTAGATACTTCCTAAAGCTAGAAGCTTCTTGTGCTAAGTGGTTAGCCTCAATATTCATGCCCCTGGGAATATAACTTAACGTAGACGATGCAAACCTACTCAGTAACCTACTAGCCATTTTGTAACAGGCCAATAAATTTGGAACTTTGCAGTCATATTCTCCAGCCAGCTGCTTGATAACCAACTGAGAGTCTCCATGAATCTTGATGCACTTTGCTTTCATAGAAACTAGGAGTTTGAGTCATATTATGAGAGCATCGTATTCAGCTTGGTTATTTGTCAAGTCAGAATCTAACCGATAAGAGAACCTCCACGTTTCATCTCTAGGATCGGTTATCGTTATTCCGACTCCGACTCCCTTATAGGTTCTTGACCCATCAAAAGTTAGAGTCTAAGGGATGACGTCCATACATGCAGTAGAGGGGCCGCATGGGTCCTCCACATCTACACAAGGGTCGTCTGCCAGGAAATCGGCAATTGCCTGACCTTTGACAGCCCTGAGTAGCCTATACTCGAGAGAAAACACAATCAGCTTGATTGCCTAATTCATTAGTCGTCCTTGCAAAACAGGTTTATTCAATAAGTATCGAACGATGTTAATCTTGCACAAAATATGAACCACATGTGGAATTAAATAATGTTCATATTTTGTACAAGCATAGAATAAAGACAAACAAAGCTTCTCTATAGGGGTATATCTAGTTTCAGCTTGAATGAGCATTCATCTAAGGTAGTAAACTGCCCTTTCGGTTCCATTATCGACATCCTGTGTTAAGAGGAAGCCGATAGACAAATCTGCAGCCGAGATGCACAATTTCAACGGTTTCCCTGGTATGGGAGACACCAGCACGGGAGGAGTTGCCAATGCCTTTTTAATTTGGTCGAATGCCTCTTGCTGTTCTGGGCCCCATACTAGCTCTTCTGACCCTTTAAGCCTAAGAAAATGTGAGAAATCATTCATTTTGCCAGCTGAATTAGATATGAACCTCCTTAGGAAGTTGACTTCCCTAACAGGCTTTGTAACTCTTTCTTTGTTATGGGTGGTGCAGACTCTATTACTGCCCAGGCTTTGTTATGATCTATCTCAATACCTTTCTTATGTACCAAGAAGCCAAGGAAGTTGCCAGCCGATACTCCGAACATGCACTTGGCTGGATTCATTTTAAGATTATGAATCCTCATTCTTTTTAGTGCTTGCTCCAGATCGGCTAAATGATCTTTGAAGTCCTTAGAAATCACCACCACATTATCAATGTAGACCTCCACAATCTTGCCAATCAAATCGTAGAAGATAGTGTTCATTGCCCTCTGATAAGTACCACCAGCATTCTTCAGACCGAATGACATAACTACCCACTCGTAAATGCCCAAGGATCTTGGACACCTAAAGGCGGTCTTTTGAATATCATCCTCGGCTACTGCTATCTGATTATAGCCGGAATTTCCATCCAGAATGTCAGCACCCCATTAGCGGCTGCCGAATCGACTAGCATATCAGCTATAGGCATGGCGTATTCATCTTTGGGAGTGGCTAGATTTAGGTTCCTGTAACCAATACATACCCGAACCTTGCCATTCTTCTTCTTGACTGGAATAATGTTTGCAAACCATTCCACATACCTAGCCGTTCTGATGAACTCGGCTTTCAGCAGTCGTTCAATCTCGGCTTTAATTTAAGGTATCAACTGCTGTTTATGAGGTGTGAAACCCTCCTTAATTGGAAATCTAATCTCTACCAACGTACGTGCCAGCCCAGGCATCTCATGATAATCCTACGCGAAGCAGTCCTTATACTGCAATAGAAGAGCTGTTATGCTTTGTTTATCCTCCTACTTTAGCAAACCACTAATATGTGTTAGCCGAGTGACTTCCTTAGTACCCAAGTTGATATCTTCCAAGGGATCCTGAGACTCGAAACTAGGCATAGCCCTTCTTAAGGGCGATTCAAGTTCCATTGGCAACTCAATGTCATCGGTCGCCAGTGTTGGTTCTTTGTTGTAGTCCTCTACATATGTTACCTCATCTATCCTTGCCTCAGAACTTAAAACAGTCAGCCGATTCCATAGATCACGTATGATTTGGGTCTCCTCAATCATTTAACTCTTCCAAGGTAAGCCGTGGTTTGGCTACTTATTTTATTTCAAAACCTCGTGAAGTAAGATTGCAGTATTCTCAAGATCCTTCTTCGTACTGCTCCGCAACAACTATGGGAGCCACATAGGGTGAATATAAGACAACCTTCAAGTTTTTAACCCTTTATTGAAATGGATTATCATCAGCTGGTACGATTTCTATCTTGTCTCCTTCTCAGAAAATGAGCTTTTGATGCATGGTGGAAGGAAGGCATCAACTGGTGTGAATCCAGTCTCTTCCCAACATGATGGAATAGGAAGGCTTGTCGTCTATCACAAAAAGGTAGATCTGACTGTCTTAGGACCTATGGTGATTTCTGCTACTAAGATCCCCAAAGCTTCATAGGCCTCTCCCATAATGCTAGCCATTTTCATGTTAGTTGGGATGAGATCCTTGCTGGTTTTGATGAGGCTTTTCAAAGTAAGCAGCGACATCACATTCAACACAGCCCCATTATCGACGAACACTCGGCTGAAAACTTTGCCATTAATGTACGCCTTAATATAGTGGTTTAACCATCTCTTCGTTAGGTGCACCAAATACAGTGCTTAAAGAGCCCCTAGCCGTGGTATCTGCTAATGTCGCCCATTCAGTGTCTTCTACAAACACATCACCTTCTAGCTATCCAGCTTAGAGCGACCGGCCCAGAACTCACATGGAATCAGGCTGCCCAAATCTCATCGACTGAATCATGCTTAAATAACTCAAGGATGGAGTCTCCTACCTCGTCCAATTCGGTTGACGAGAAATTAATATCTTCCATCTCCTGGAGGCATATAGGAACCGACTGGGGTTCTAATGCTTGGATCCTTTGTGCGACCTGTAGAACTATCTCAGCTAGGGATTCCTTCAAAATAGTAGTCTCCCCTCGAGGTTCCTTTGTCGGGTTATCATCAGGCTGTATATTCTGTTTTGGTTGGTCCAAAGCTTCTCCTTTATGTAGCACTATCTCTGAAGAGGTTGAGCCGAATGCCCGCTTGATAGCTTCAGCTACGGCAGACTAAGTGATTTTCTGCTTATCAACTGTCTCAGCGCTGGATATCATGTGCAATGTTAGCTTCATCTTGCGCAGGGCTTTGGCACGCTGCATCCTTCTTTTCTGCATTCAGGATATGACATCCGGTGGTGTCTCTTTCTTTCCAGAAGCCTGATTGACGAACCACTTCCCTTCTTCTATATTGGCAGTTAGCTTAATCATCATCCGGGGCCTCAGCTGACCTTCATCCGTCACTGTGATATGCAAGGAAGAAACACCTTCCTTCACATTGAGCTCAACCACCCTCTATTTAGTCATGGGGAGTGGTTCCTCGCCTATCTAGGCCACGCTCGACTTCTCATCGACTGGCAGCCATGCTTGCCCCCCAAGCCTACTCATGAGGTCTGTTGGGTTCCTTTTGAATACCGAGTACTATTTGTGAGGTTCCCTAGCAATGTGCTCTATTTTATAAGGGCGGCCATGAAGACTGCTTCTAGTTGGCTGTCTGTGTCCTCATAGATGTCCTGTAAGCTGCCTAGCCGATCAAATACAGAGGTCCTGGTAACCCATTCCTTACCAGTAGGATTCTTTAGGACCTATATGGTTTTCATCGGTTGTTTCCCCTTGACGTCCTTTGATTGATCTGGCTTGGAAAAGGATACCATGGATATTGGTACTGTATGGAAGGGGTCAGTATCAACAGACATCTCAGCTATGCTTTTATCGGCTAGCTTGAACCTGCCCTCCATGATGCTCTTTTGAATTACCTTCTTGAAGAACACACAATTAGAAGTAGCATGACTATATGAATTATGCCACTTACAGTACTTCTTATCCTTGAGTTCTTCGGCAGATGGAATCCTATGGCCATCAAGCAACCGAATCTATTTATCTTTAACCAGATGATCAAAGATCTGATCTGCCTTTGTAATGTCAAACGAGTAACCGACCATGTCATCAGTTGAACTCGTCTCCTTGCCTTTCATAACTTTCAAGGCTGGGTAAGAATAAACCTTACCACTGACAATCTCAGCTACCATTGCGTCTGCTGTGTAATCAGCTGACTCTGAGTCAGACTCTTGTGCCTCAATAATAGATACCAAATGGGAGCCTCGATTCCGGTTAGCTCTTATTTTCTTCTTCTCCTGGATATACTACTCTATTTGGCTAGCCTTCTCGGCTAACTGACTTAAGTTAGAGCATGATTGTCCCACTAATTTCTCCTTTAGCTGAGGATGAATGTTGTTGATTATCATATGGGCGCATTCTGATTCAGGGAAGTGTACAATACATTTCCCAACATTCCTTCTGAATCTCTTGATATAATCGGTAGTTGACTCATCGACCTGTTGCTTTAGATTCGTAAAATCAGTTACGGTTACCTGAGGTTGGGGCCAATAGAATCTATCATGGAAACAACGCTTCATGTCAGCCCAGCTCTACACGAAGTCGGGGGGTCAGGGATGAGTACCAGGCAAATGCTATTCCAGTTAGGGAAATGAGGAATAACTGCAACTTGTGATATTCATTCTGGCCGACCTCGCCACATTGGGTGGTAAATCTTCGATGTGCTCAATAGTAGATTTACCGTCCTCACCTGAGAAGGTGGCGAAATCAGGCATTTTGATGCCTCTCGGCAATAGTGCTATCCGATCTACCCAATCGGGGTAGGGATTCCTGTAAACAGGCTTGTCCAAGGGTTTTAGTTGGATGCCAAAGTACCTCCTCATAGTATTCGTAATAGTTTTAGGGTTCACCAGTTGTGAAGTCCCCTGCCGATTCTCAACTGGAACCGGGTAGTAGGTGTTCTGAAATGGAGGCCTCCCTTCCGCACCTTGTTGAACAGGATTTTGAAAGTTGTAGGTATTCTGCTGGCCATTACCAATAGGTGGGGTGTATCCCCATTGCTGTTGTTGGGCCTAGCCACCAAAGCCTACAACTTTAGCTCCTGGAACAGCCGACGGAACTTAAGGATAAGGTGGAACAGTGTTCCATGTCTGCTCTCCCCGGACATCAGCCGTTCTTAGAAAGTTTGCGCTTCCTGGATGGTATGGATTGGGTACCGGCTGTGACTGCTGGAATGGTGTCCCGCTGTAGACATCATCACCAGATAGCCTAGCAGGGTCATAGCCAGAGGCTATCGGCTACCAATTCAGCTGGCCAACATTGGTCGCATGTACCGTAGGGCCGTTTGCATAGGCGTACGACATAACGGGAGGCAAACCAAGGTTTTCGGATACTTGAACTGGTCTTCGAGCCATATTGATCTGTCCATACTACAGATTCGCTTGGTTGAGTGGCACAGTTTTCCCCCCTCAGCGTTTGGTGGCAACCATACAGTAGACTGGTTACAAAGTGAATGGGCTTGTGCTCCTAGGTGTGCTATCGGCTGTACCTGAGTAGGTACTAACTGATACACATTCGGCTGAGGAATAACACCTGGGGTCACAGTTGCATGCTGCACAACGCCACTCATCAGAGGGATGGCAGAACTAGCCGAACCTTCTCCGGGATGCAGTCAATTAGCTTCCAATTCTCTAGTCTGCTGAACCTCATTATGCACAATTGGCTTGACAATGTCAGCCAATTGTTTAGAAACCTGGTACATAGTGTCGTGGATGCCTAAGTCATCTACTGTCTAATGAATGACGTGGTCATAACAGTTGGACCTTCTGGTTGACTAAGTTCACCCACATCTTGGGTTGATGGAGGAAGTGGAAGGGTATCAACCGATGTAGGCATACCCAAAGAAGATGGTGGCTGGTTGTTCCTTTTGGGAGGATTCTGTTTATGATGTGGACTGGACTCTAAGTTTATTTTCTTACCAGACCTTAGGCGCATACGCCAAGCGTGATCCTGACCTGGGGAATCAAACTTCGCTATGAGATCACCTATGGTCCCACTAGGCATGCCAAATTTGGTTCCTTCCGAAATATTTGTCGTTTTATCGGTTGACGAAATTGGATGACATATTGATTCCTTAACTAAGAGATTTGGGCCGGAAGCGGAACTCTAACTTCCAACAATGGGTTCCCCAACTACTCCAGAAAGCATTAGGATGGTGATTGAGTAAAGTAAGTGGTAAGAAACATAAATACAGCTAGAGTGCAATAAAGGCGATAAAGATAGAATGAAGATATGTAAATATCAGTTTTTTGATTGATTGTGTTGTGTCTTCTATACAAACTGATCCTATATTTATACTACAAGAAATAAAACGTGATCCTCCTATGTTAGCCACAAAATCCACTAGCCAACTATGAGGAGGTGATGCCAATTTTTGCTTCTTGATATCCTCTCGCAGGACCGATGACACATCCTTCTAGCTGTTGACGATTTGTTTCCATTTCTTGGGGGTCTAGAAGGTGCTTTCACTTGGTCTTTGAGGCGTCCAAATATATGTGGGTCTCTGTCGCTCGGAATTATGACTCGGCCAGTTTACCGAAATAGCCGATGAAGCTTTTCTAGCGGAGGGCTAGGACTAATAGATTCGGCTGCGAGTCAGTTTGATTATCGACTTAAAATTCTGTTGCCTACTCATTTCGAGGTTTCCACCTTCGGCTGCCACTTGATTCGGTTAAACACTAAAAGTACTTTTGAGTGTTAACAATACTATTATGGTTTATAGATAAATTTTCTATTTTGTTTTAAATTCATCGTGCATTGCGCGGGTACTAAAATGTACTCATCTATTTTTGTGAATTTGATTGGAGAAATAAATAAAATCCCACATTCAAAGGTAATGATTATCGATATATATAAATGATAAATAATGTTGATGATTTTACAATTAATACATCAAGTTTTTAACTGAAATAAAGGGTTAAATTTTGACTTAAAGCTAATCGTACTTATTCATATTTAACACTTAATTATTAAAAAAATATTTTAATATAAGTAATGCAAGTTGTGTACTAATAATAATAACTTAATATTTTTAAATAAATAAGATAATTTTATTTAATACCGATCGCGCATTGCGCGGGTACGAATACTCGTTATATTAAAAGGAGGTAATCTAGCATGAGGTTAAGTCAAGTGGCGTAATATGAACAAACCACTTGAAAACAAATTCTATTTGTATTAGCTTTAAAAAGAAATTAAATGAAATTATTTAAATCAAACATGTGCTTACTTATTTTGGTTGATTTGATTGGAGAAATGAACAAAAATCCACATTCAAAAAGGGTGATTAAAATAATTAAAATTTACTATAAATATAATATTTTGACTTTCTGGACATTTCAAATGCAGTAAAAAAACGTACTCCAATATACATTTTCCACAAATTTTGCAATATTCATACTAATAACTATTTAATGAAAAATCTCTACTATTAGATTGCCTTGAAAATATGTATTTTTAAAAAAATTAGTAATAATCGGTTAATTGTGTATCTTTTCAAGTTGCAAAGTGGTTTGACTTTCACTTTGCATAAATTATCAAATCTGTACAAAATTGAAATTCGATGAAAATATTTATACACTCCATTCTTTTGATAAAATTCTATTTGTATTAGTTTTGTTAAAAAAAAATTGATTATTTAATGTTAATATGTACTCACCTATTTTGTCAAGTTTGATTGCAAAAATTAAATCTATAACTATATTCTATATTATATTTAAAGGAAGGTAGTCTGGCATGAGGTTAAGCCAAGTGGGGTAATATGAACAAGCCATGTGGCAACAACTTCTATTTGTATTAGTTTTAAAAAGAAATTAAATAAAATTATTTAAATCGAATATGTGCTTACCTATTTTGGTTTGTTTGATAGGAGAAATAAACAAAATCCCACATTCAAAGAGAGTGATTAAAATAATTAAAATTTACTATAAATAATATTTTGACTTTCTAGATCTTTCTAATACAGTAAAAAATGTACTCCAACATACATTTTTCATAAAATTTGCAATAATCATACTATTAATTATTTAATGAAAAATATCTATTATTAGATTGCCTTGAAAATATATATCTTTTTAAATTAGTAGTAATTGGTTAATTGTGTATCTTTTGGAGTTGCAGAGTGGTTTGACTTTCACTTTGCATCAATTATCAAATCTCTACAAAATTGAAATTCGATAAAAAAATTTACACACTCCATTCTTTCGATAAAATTCTATTTGTATTAGTTTTGTAAAAAATATGGATATTATTTAATGCTAATATGTACTCACCTATTTTGTCGGATCTGATTGTAGAATTAAATAAAATTAAACGTTCAAAGGAGTGATTATCACATTTAATTCAAAGTAAAAATGAAAGAAGAAAAACGTTGAATTCCAATCAGAATTATGACACGTTTAACTAAAATATAGAAAATGGTTTAAATTTTATTGGAAAGATAATTAGTTTACAAAATATCATGGTTAAAAGTCAATTTGAATTTAACTTTGAATTGAAAGGTATAAGTACCAATGTAGTACGTCTACGTATTTCTAAATAAGGAACTTAGAATCATGCGTGCCTTAAATCCAATCAATGTCATTTGCATTTAACTTAATGCATTTATTACTATTAATTATTGCTTTATAAGTACCACATTTTATTGCCAAGGTAGTACGTCTAAGTATTGCTATATAAGGAATCTGAAATTATGACTGCCTTAAATCCAATCAACAGGATCTGCATATTATTTGCTGCATTTTTTTAATTTTTACTTTGTTTAGATTTTGAAGACAAATATTAATTGTGTCTATGGAAGTCAACATATAATGGTAAAATAATATTTTGTTGAAGAGCCCTTCCAAAATAAAAATCTATGTAAAGTACTATATATTCACATTCTAACACATACCTTTAGGTTAGTCTCTCAATTTTTCTTCTTTTTTCTATTTTGAATAATTTCTGTAAATAAAATTATGATCTCTTCAAATTAATTTAGCATTCGAAAAGCTTTTTGGGTTAGAATGACAAAGTCTTTGTATTTTTTCACTAGCAAGTAGTACAAATAATATTTGTTTACCAAGCCATGGTTTTTGTGATGACCTCTTGTGGCCTGCCACTACTAAGGGATGATATATACAATTACATTCTTTTATTTTTTATTTTTTGCATTTTGGTGTATCGATTGTTCAATCCAATATAATATGTTGTTTGTCTCCTATAAATTTCACTACAAAAAAAACTTTATATCATTCTTCTTAGGTTTAACTTTTTGATTTGTCATGAAAAAGCCTCTTCCTTCTGAGTTTTGATCACTATAACTTACCAAAGTATCATCCAAACAAGGACTACAATGTTAAGGTTCGAGATCGCGAAGTAAGAAGGTATACTTTGTATATGTATATTTTTAATGCTCAGTATTGTTTTCTGACACCTTTAATCTTATTCTACATATATTAATTTTAATTTAAAGTTTTCACTTATGTTTTTATTATTATTTTTATTTTATTGTGGTTTACAATTAAAATTACATTTATTTTTTGTTATAGATGTAACTAAGGAATCTAAAGTTTTCATAGATATGATGTATGCAAATATCTCACAAATGCAAAATGATTATTTTAAAAATGAACAAGTACGATGGATAACTGAAATATATAAAGGAATTTTACAAAATTATCAAGATATATTTTCATACTTGATTTAACTTATTATTATTATTTTTTTATTGTTATTTATAATTATCATTACATTTATCTTTTGTCACAGATGTAACTAAGGAATCTGAAGTTTTCATAGATATGATGTATACAAATATCACACAAATGCAAAATGCATATTTGAACTATGAACAAATACGGTGAAGAACCAAAATATATAAAGGAATTTTACCAAATAACCCGTTCAAGGAATGATCAAATAAATTATACATGTACAAGATTTCTTTTTTAGACATTATTTACTATCTCAAGAGCACAATGCAAATTAGATAATATTTTATCTTATGTTATTTTATTTGGATTTATTTTGTTTCCTTTGGTATACTAACTTATATGCATGACTATTACTCTCTCTGTCCCAATTTATATGACATACTTTCTTTTTTATTCAATTAAAAAAAGAATGACATATTTCCTTATTTGACAATAATTTAATTTTAAACTTTACCTTTTACACTTAACGAGATGATCTATAACCATACAAATATCTTTGACTTATTTTAGAGCACAAGATTCTAAAGTCTTCCTTTATTTCTTAAACTTCGTGTGAAGTCAAAGACCTTAGTATAAACTGGAACAGAGGGAGTATAATTTAGTAAAATAAAGAATTCTATAATTTTTGGTAGCACTAAAAAGAATAATACCTCCTCATGTCCGCTTTTACTGATCTGATAAAACATATTTTTTATTTTTATTATTTTTAAGAGATATTTATTTTCTAGCAAACCCTAAAATGCAAGAAACATTTATCCGACCTATAATGCTACTAATTGATAACAAAGGTGTTTTAAATCAACATGTATGCTAGAAAAGTCATATTTCTTGACTCTAAAAACTTTAGACAATTGACTTGGAGAAACGTGGATAATAAAATAAAAATTTAAGAGTAAGAAAATATTCTAAAACTAATTAAAATATAATTAAATTTCTCATTTTATGAATTTTCGTTAAACTAATTAAAAATTACAATTAGTAGAAAATAAGGGATAATTCAAATTTAATTGCATATTGTACGTAATATTGTGGATTGAAAATATTTTGTAATAATATGTATTACACCCCGTAGCCTCGCATTCCGCATTGTCGTCAACGGACACCAAAGTCCCGGGGAGAGGTACGACCTTACAGAAAGGTAATGAAGGTTTACAACTTGTTGTGAAAGTACTAGTGTTTGGAAGTTAAACTGTTTAAAGAAAATATGTCTTAACGAAAATAAAAAAAGCTGGGTAATTTAACGGACCGTCACACTCTTGACGGTTTGTCAAATGGACCGTCCATTTACGGCAGTGTAGTTATTGTTACGAGTTTAAATTGGTCAATCAACTTAGAACCCTTAATTTCGCCCCAAATCAGTTCCAAAACTTATCCAAGCCCTCTCCATCATACCCTATCATTCTAAGACGAAATCAATGCCACAATCTGCAAGAGTTACGTGAGAAACTCCATGATTATCATACGAACGGTATTTTCCTTGAGAAGTTGATTTTGGAGAATCTTGGAAGCAAGCTAGCATATTGTTTTGGGGAAAATTATGATGTATTAAGGTAAGTTCTACCAACCTCTACTTAGGATTATGATTAATTGATGATATAGAACAAGTTATGAAAGGATTTCCATAATCAAAACTTCATAAACTCATGAAATGCTCGTAGTATAAGTTGTTGGGCTGTGTTACTCTAAGTATGAGTTGAGTTTGGACAATTGAACTGATTGTATATGTTATGGACTAAGGGAATTAAAGGATTGTGGATTGAATTACATGAATTTTCTGTATAAGAGAAGCCTAAATAATTATTTATGCTTAAAGTTGTCGATGAACACCTAAATGAGTTTTCTATGGAAAATTGTGTTTTGAAGAGCCATATATCGAATTACAAAAGAATCCCTTGTAAAGAAGTCTAAAGAACCCGAGGTGTTCAAGGTTGTCGATAGGATGCCTAAAGTGAAGTTTCTGTACGGAATTTGAATTCCATATTGACGTCAACTCTTTATATGATATAGATAATCATTCGTAAGTGAAGCGAGGACCTATAGAATTATTGTAGCGACATAGACCAAGTATGTTAACACATACTCTTTCATTCTTTTGGCATGATCGAACAACAAGCGTAACCATAACGACGTCCCATAAAAAGGAACTCAACACCTAAAGTTTAAGCTTGCGTTTACTTTCTTATCATATTGTCATGATTCATCATTTATGTTCTTCTTCTTTGGAAGCATTTACCCAAATTGATAGTCATGTGAATATTATGTCTTCTTATGACTCTTATTGACTCTTAATCCATTGATACAAATACAGTTATATAATAGTAGTCGGATAATAATGACCACGAGTCACTATGACCATATTCATAAGGCCCTTCAGAGTCAGTGCATGCATTATATATATGTAACTATTTTATAACACTGCTCCACACTATAGTCGACCGGTTAGGCAGTTATATGTGCACACCACTGCAGTTGGATGGTGTCACGATCCAAACCAGAGAGTCATGATGGGCACCCGGACCTTACCTACCGGGTACCCCTAAGCATCCATTCAATATCTAATCATAATTAATTACGGTCACAATGGTCGTCACCCAGTACCCTGCTGACACATAGAAACTATAAACTAAAGAAAGAAACCATGTAACATATTTCAAACAACAAGACTCAACCCATACATATATACATACTAAGGCCCATAAGGCCATATTTGACTGCTATACCCAGAACACCGTCTACAAGCCTCTAAAAGAGTACGTAATATCATAATATCGGGACAGGACACCGTCATACCCATATATACTTGCAAAAATTACCATACCAAGATTAGATCAACACTACGAAATAACGGGAGTGCTCCAAAATCCGTTGAGTCGGCAACCTACTAATGCGGACCGTCGTCTTGCCTACGTGAACCGGCGGGCATGAAATGCAGCGTCCCCTAACAAAAAAGGACATCAATACGGCTGATGTATCGAGTATGTCAGACATGAGAAACAACATAATAGAGATACAAAAATGAATTGAAATAGAAACAAACAAAGATATAGCCGATAGCAACAAATGACAAAGAATAGCCGATAGCAACAAATTACGTAAACAATGACAAAGAATAAATTACGAAACAAAATGACCAAGAGTAAATGCCTATGTGGGGGATAATATGCCTAAATGTCATGTACAATGCGATATACATATATACATGTGTATATAATTCTATTGGCCTAATTGGGCATCTTCCTCCCCATAACAACCTCTGTGGGCATCATATCATATCGGCCTCTGTGGGCATAATCATCATCATATCCCAGCTGATCAGGTGGTCTGCGTATCCCGTTTCCCATCCCCAATTGGTCCAGGGTAATACATGAATAAAAATGCATGAATGACAAAAAAACATTTTTGAGTGACATAATATCCTTGTACCTTTGGCTAACATTGGGAATATTAACATCTTTTCCATATACCTCAATAAGGATTTGGGAACATGCTTTTAACATAGGAATAAATAACAGGAACATCCTTAACTACTAAGAGTAGAATAATTTATGGAACAATATCACGTTTACGTTTCATTACATGGAACATGCCAAAAGAAAGAAATGATTTGCCTTGACATACCTTTAAATTTCTTTGGAGATTTTTGGGGGAACTCGTGAAAAGAAAATACAACTCCAATTACAGCAACTCAATTGGTTTTTAAAAGGGAAATAAATCAATAATATCTTGGGTGCGCTCGGATGAAAGACGAAATGCCTACTAAATTTGCCCCTAAAATGTTATAAGTAGCATTTAATGATATACATATACATTGGCGGTGGGAGCTTTCTGATTATGGAAGCAATTCCTCAAGAATCTTATAATTAACATTTATCCCTATATGTCTACTCAACAACCCACCCAACATTAGTCATCTTATATCACTATAGTTGTCATGGTCCAGTGTGGACACGACACTAACTTCCTTCTTGTAATTAAGTACTTTGTCCCCCACTTAAGCATTGGTCATTAATTAACCGATCATTGTTGTCCCACTTGATAAGTCCTAAATTAATTTGGGACCGCATCCTTATATATACTAAGATCATTATTTGCATATATCTAGATGCTCAAACCATCGCCCGAATGTACGGGGTGTTACATCCTTTCCCCCTTAGAAACATTCATCCTCGAATGTTGGGGTGACATATCTAATCCCCGTTACGTAGCTAAAAAATACAACTACCTTTCACGGGCCATATAATATAATTAAGCATTAATTATAATAATATTGAAATAGAACTCACCTAATGGTTCTTTTAGAACCTCGACGTTGGTCTGGAATAGATATGCATATTTGTGTTTCATTTCCTCTTCCGCCTCCTATGTCATTTCTTCTACGTTCCTATCCCGCCAAAGAACTTTTATGGAGGCTACTTCTTTGGTCCTTAACTTGCGGACTTGTCGATCTAAGATAGCAATAGGAACCTCTTCATATGATAAATCCTCTGTAACCATCACGTCGTCAATTGGCATAATTTGGGAAGGATCTCCAATACATGCTCTCGACATAGAAACATGGAAAACCGGATGAACAAACTCTAAAACCGAAGGTAAGTCCAGCTCGTAAGCTACTTGACCGATCATTCGAATTATGCGATATGACCCAATATACCTTGGGTTGAGCTTTCCTTTTTTCCCAAATCTCACTATACCTTTCATCGGAGAGATTTCCAAGAAGACCCAATCATTTACCTGGAATTCTAAGTCTCGCCGTCGCACATATGAATATGACTTCTGACGACTCTAAGCGATTAACAGTCGTTCTTGGATAAGCTTCACTTTCTCTATGGCTTGGTGTACTAAGTCAGGCCCAAATAACTTTGATTCGCCTACCTCGAACCATCCAATAGGAGATCTACATCTCCGTCCATACAAAGCTTCGTGTGGAGCCATTTTGATGCTAGCATGAAAATTATTATTGTACGCAAACTCATTAAGGGTAATTGATCATCCCAACTTTCCTTAAAATACAATACACAAGCTCGTAGCATGTCCTCGAGCGTCTTAATCGTACGCTCGACCTGCCCGTCTATCTGAGGGTGGAAAGCCGTGCTAAGATTAACTTGGGTGCCTAAACCTTTTTGAAATGATTTCCAGAAGTTAGCTGTAAACTGTGCACCTCGGTCAGATATAATTGAAATAGGCACACCATGAAGATGAACAATCTCCTTAACGTATAACTTCGCGTAGTCCTCGGCTGTGTAGGTAGTTTTGACCTGTAAGAAATGAGCCGATTTGGTCAGTCTGTTGACAATTACCCAAATAGAATCATACTTATGATAAGATTGAGGTAAACCCGTAACAAAATCCATATTAATCATTTTCCCTTTCCACATCGGAATCTCAATGTTTTGAGTCAGACCACTGGGCTTTTGGTGCTCTATTTTTACTTGCTGACAATTACGACACTGAGCTACAAATTTCACCATGCTTCTCTTCATGTTGTTCCACCAATAAATACTCTTGAGATTATGATACATTTTAGTAGATCTCGGGTGAATAAAATACCGTGAGCAATGGGCCTCTGTCAAAATTTTATCTCGTAATTCCTCTACATTTTGTACACATAAATGGCCCTGGTGCTTGATAACCCCATGTTCGTCAATCTTAAAGGTTGTGGTATTCTTCTATTCAATGCCCCCACTGATTTTGTTTAAACTGGGGTCTTCCTTTTGACGTTCCTTAACTTCCGATATGAGGGACAACTCTGACATATACCAAATCACAAAACCACCATCCTCCGCATCCATTAGTCAGACTCCCAAACTAGCTAACTGATGGAGTTCTCTTACTAACTCCTTCCTCTCGACTTGCACTGGAGTCGAGCTGATCATCGACTTACGACTGAGCGCGTTTGCTACAACATTAGCTTTACCGGGATGATATAAGATATCTATATCATAATCCTTCAATAATTCAAGCCATATTATCTATCTCGAGTTCAACTCTTTATGTGTAAATATGTATTGCAGAATTTTATGATCCGTGAAAATGTCTACATGAACACCATACAAGTAGTGCCGCCAAATCTTCAGTGCATAGACCACTGCGGCCAACTCCAAATCGTGGGTCGAATAGTTTTTCTCATGTTTCCACAATTGCCTTGAAGCATAGGCAATCACTTCACCATGATGCATTAGCACGCATCTTAAACCTGATCCCGAGGCATCACAATACACAATATAGCCTTCTGGATCCTCTGGAAGAGTAAGGACTGGTGCCGATGTTAGTCTGTCTTTTAACTCTTGGAAACTCTGCTCACAAACCTCGGACCACTTGAACTCTATGGCCTTTTGTGTCAACTTCATTAATGGTGCTGATATGGTAGAAAACCATTCTACAAACCTCCTATAATAGTCGGCTAAGCCTAGAAAGCTGCGAACCTCTGATGGAGTCGTGGGCCTCAGCCAATTCTTTACTGCTTCAATCTTCTGAGTGTCAACTTTTATACCTTCATCTGACACTATGTGACCAAGAAATGCCACTGAATACAACCAAACTTCACACTTGGAGAGCTTATCATACAACTTGTGATCTGCTTCCGAGTGAGAGTAAACCAGAATATAATCTATAAACTATCACAAATACATCCAGAAATGGGTGAAACACGCTGTTCATTAGATCCATAAATGTCGCGGGCGCGTTTGTGAGTCCAAATGACATTACTAAGAACTCGAAGTGCCCATACCTTGTTCTGAAAGCCGTTTTTCGGAATGTCCTTCCCTTTAACCCTTAGCTGATGATACCCCGACCTTAGGTCGATCATTGAGAAATATTTTGCACCTTGTAGATGGTCAAACAAATCATCAATTATGGGAAAAGGGTACTTATTCTTGATAGTGACTTTGTTCAGTTGCCGATAGTTAATACACATTTGTAACAAACCATCTTTCATTCGTACAAATAATATCGGCGCACCCCAAGGAGATATACTGGGCCTAATAAAGCCTTTCTCAAGTAGATCATTTAATTTCTCCTTTAATTATTTCAATTCGGCTAGAGCCATTCTACAAGGAAGAATAGATATCGGTTGAGTGTCTGACAACACGTCTATACCGAACTCAATCTCCCTTTCAGGAGGCTGGAATTTTGTCTGGAAATACATCAAGAAACTCACTAACCACCGAAATTGATTGAGAAGTAGGTAGTTCGGCATCGACATCTCTAGCCCGAACAAGATGGTATATACAACTTTTGGAGATCATCTTTCTTGCCTTAAGGTATAAAACAAACCCACCTTTTGGTTTAAAGGATTGGCTTGCCTGGAAATTGAAATCTAACAATCTTTGCTCGGCAAACAACATTAGCGTAGCATGATGCCAGCCAACCCATGCCCATAATAATATCAAATTCAACCATTTCCAATTCTACCAAATTTGCTAAGGTCTGATGGCTACAAACTATACTGCACAATTACGATAGACCCGTCTAGCAACTATCGACTCACCAACTGGTGTAGATACGACAAATGGATCTCTTATCAACTCAGGCTTCATACTAAATTTACAGGCAATGAAAGGAGTGATATATGATATATTAGAGCCTGGATCTAACAACGCATACACATTATGTGAAAAGACTGATAATATACCTGTAATAACATCAGGTAAGGAATCCTGATCCTGTCGTCCCATTAATGTATAAGTGCGGTTATGGCTACCACCAAAGTTAGTTGCTCCGCCCCTACATCTGCCTCGACCGGATGATGTTTGATGACCTTGCCCTGCACACTGAATGTGATGAAGCTGCTGTAGATATGACCGGCTGAGCCCTAACACCTTCGCCTCATGTCGGGTATTCTCGCATAATATGACCAGGTTCACCACAAGAATAACACACATTTGATCCTTATCGGCACGACCCTAAATGGGTCTTACCACACTGCTCGCATCGAGCCAACGGTGGCCTCATCCGAATAGAATCCCCTGTATAATAAGACCCTGACGCTCGTGAACTTTGACCTGGTCCAGATTGACCAAACCGATCAACCCTCGACCTTGAAAATAGTAATGGTGCGCTAGTTGTCGGGTAGGATGGGCATCTATAAAGTTATGGTCTGGGCCCACCTCTGAAATCCCTTATGTCACCTACGGATCGAGCCCTCTTATGCTGGCCCCTATCAAGCTCTCGATCTACCCACTGTTGTCTCTTACGATCCTCCAGATTCTCTGCATAAGCTTGAATGCGAGTAATATGTATATTTTGATTCAGAGAAGCCATAGTACACTCGTTGACCAAGTGTGGCCCCAAGCTAGTAACAAACCTATGCACCCGGCCACTCATCTCAGCTATAATCGTAGGAGCATATCTGGCCAATGAATTAAACTGCAAGATATATTCTCTAACACTCATATTGCCCTGATCAAGTCATAGAAATCTATCCTGCCTGGCCCGTCGGAGCTCGATCGACAGAAAATATTATAAGAAGGCTTCTGAAAGCTCTCTCCAACCTGCTGGTAGAGCACGAGGTCCCCTAGATTGCTCCCATGTCTCATACCAGGTCACCGCAACATCCCGTAGTCTATAAGAAGAAAACTTTATCGACTCAGTATTGGTAGCATCCTTCATCCGCAAGGTACGCTGTATCTGATCCAAAATATTATGTGGGTCCGTGTTCAGGTCCCTCTCGTGAACATCGTAGGGTCTAGATTGATGAAATCCCAAGCTCTCGCGCTAACAGCTCTATCAGAAGGACTAGGAATCTGACGTTGGGCCTGAGCGGGCACTAATCGAGTCAATAACTATACCACTCTTCACATATCAAGATCCTCGGCTGGAGTATGAAGTGGAGGAATTGGGGGTACTGCAACCCCACTAATCTCCTCTAGAGGTGGTGAACTCGGTGAATCATACGAAGGAGTCGCATCGTAGGTCTCACTCTGGCCCTCGCTAACGAGTGCCAATCGGCTAGTACCTTCGCCTGTAGCCGTATCCAATGCCCTCATACTTTTGAACTTCTTTCTTGCTGTAGGCATTGCTGGAATCATAAACACGAGACAAATTAGAAGTGGAATGCTTATAACTCAGCTCTACTGCACGATCTATGATGAAAGAATGGAAACCATCCCTAAATGTCAGGTAGCCTCCTGCTTATAAGTATGGTGCACAACATACCCATAAACAGGACTCTACTAGACACGGCTTGTAGACTCCCTAGGACAGACCTGCTCTGATAACAAATTTATCACGACCCAAACTAGAGGGTCATGACGGGCACTCGGACCTTACCTACCAGGTACCACTAAGCATTCATTCAATATCTAATCATAATTACTTACGGCTACAAGGGCCGTCACCCAGTATCCTGCTGACACATAGAAACTATAAACTAAAGAAAGAAACCATGTAACCTTTTTATTTTATTGTGGTTTATAATTAAAATTACATTTATTTTTTGTTACAGATGTAACTAAGGAATTAGAAGTTTTCATAGATATGATGTATGCAAATATCTCACAAATGCAAAATGATTATTTGAAAAATGAAAAAGTACGATGGATAACTGAAATATATAAAGGAATTTTACAAAATCAAGATATATTTTTCATACTTGATTTAACTTATTATTTTTATTATTATTTTTTATTATTATTTATAATTATCATTACATTTATCTTTTGTCACAAATATAACTAAGGAATCTGAAGTTTTCATAGATATGATGTATACAAATATCTCACAAATGCGAAATGCATATTTGAACTATGAAGAAATATGGTGAAGAACTGAAATATATAAAGGAATTTTACCAAATCACCCGTTCAAGAAGTCTAAAGAACCCCTTGTAAAGAAGTCTAAAGAACCCGACGTGTTCAAGGTTGTCGATAGGATGCCTAAAGTGAAGTTTCTCAATGGAATTTGAATTCGATATTGACGTCAACTCTTTATATGATATAGATAATCATTCGTAAGTGGAGCGAGGACCTGTAGAATTATTGTAGCGACATAGACCAAGTATGTTAACACATACTCTTTCATTCTTTTGGCATGATCGAAGAACAAGCGTAACCATAACGACGTCCCACAAAAAGGAACTCAACACCTAAAGTTTAAGCTTGCGTTTACTTTCTTATCATATTGTCATGATTCATCATTCATGTTCTTCTTCTTTGGAAGCATTTACCCAAATTGATAGTCATGTGAATCTTATGTCTTCTTATGACTCTTATTGACTCTTAATCCATCGATACAAATACAGTTACATAATAGTAGTCGGAGAATAACGACCACGAGTCACTCCGACCAGATTCATACGGCCCTTCAGTGTCAGTGCATGATTTATATATATATATATGTATCTATTTTATGACAGTGTTCCGCACTATAGTTGGTCGGTTAGGCACTTATATGTTCACTCCACTGCAGTTGGATAGTGTCACGACCTAAACCAGAGGGTCATGACGGGCACCCGGACCTTACCTGCAGGGTACCACTAAGCATCCATTCAACATCTAATCATAATTAATTACGACCACAAGGGTCGTCACCCAGTACCCTACTGACACATAGAAACTATAAACTAAAGAAAGAAACCATGTAACCTTTTTATTTTATTGTGGTTTATAATTAAAATTACATTTATTTTTTGTTACAGATGTAACTAAGGAATTAGAAGTTTTCATAGATATGATGTATGCAAATATCTCACAAATGCAAAATGATTATTTGAAAAATGAACAAGTACGATGGATAACTGAAATATATAAAGGAATTTTACAAAATTATTAAGATATATTTTCATACTTGATTTAACTTTTTATGTTTATTATTATTTTTTATTATTATTTATAATTATCATTACATTTATCTTTTGTCACAAATGTAACTAAGGAATCTGAAGTTTTCATAGATATGATGTATACAAATATCTCACAAATGCGAAATGCATATGTGAACTATGAAGAAATACGGTGAAGAACTGAAATATATAAAGGAATTTTACCAAATCACCCGTTCAAGGAATGATGAAATATATTATAAATGTACAAGAGTTCTTTTTTAGACATTATTTACCATCTCAAGAGCACAATGCAAATTAGATAATAATTTATCTTATGTTATTTTATTTGGATTTATTTTGTTCCCTTTGGTATAGTAACTTATATGCATGACTATTACTCCCTCTGTCTCAATTTATATGACACACTTTCCTTTTTATTCAATTAAAAAAAGAATGACATATTTCGTTATTTGACATTAATTTAATTTTAAAATTTAACTTTTACACTTAACGAGATGATCTATAACCTTACAAATATCTTTGACTTATTTTAGAGCACAAGATTCAAAAGTCTTCCTTTATTTCTTAAACTTCGTGTCAAGTCAAAGACCTTAATATAAACTGGAAGAGAGTGAGTATGATTTAGTAAAATGAAGAATTCTGTAATTTTTGCTAGCACTAAAAAGAATAATACCTCCTCATGTCCGCTTTTACTGATCTGATAAAACATATTTTTTATTTAAGGGATTTATTTTCTAGCAAACCCTAAAATGCAAGAAACATTTATCAGACCTATAATGCTACTAATTGATAACAAAGGTGTTTTAAATCAACATGTATGCTAGAAAAGTCATATTTCTTGACTCTAAAAACTTTAAACAATTGACTTGCAGAAACGTGGATAACAAAATAAAATTTTTAGAGTAAGAAAATATTCTAAAACTAACTAAAATATAATTAAATTTCTCATTTATGAATTTTCGTAAAATTAATTAAAACTTACAATTAATAGAAAATAAGGGATAATTCAAATTTAATTGCATATTGTACGTAATATTGCGGATTGATAATATTTTGTAATATTATTTATTACACCCCGTAGCCTCGCATTTCGCCATGTCGTCAATGGACACCAAAGTCCCGGGGAGAGGTACGACCTTACATAAAGGTAATGAAGGTTTACAACTTGTTATGAAAGTAGCAGAGTGTTTGGAAGTTAAACTGATTAAAGAAAATACGTTGCGACGAAAACATAAAACTGGGTAATTTGACGGACCGTCAAAATGCCCACACTGAACTGTTAATTTTCCTGACAGTTTGACGGGAAGATTGACGGACCATCAAACTTTTGATGGTCCGTCCTTTTACGGCGGTGTAGATATTGTTACGGGTTTAAATTGGGTCAATCAACTTAGAACCCTTAATTTCTCCCCAAATCAGTTCCAAAACATCCCCCAAGCCCTCCCCATCATACCCTATCATTCTAAGAGGAAATCAAAGCCACAATCTGCAAGAGTTACGTGAGAAACTCCATGATTATCATACGAACGGTATTTTCCTTGAGAAGTTGATTTTGGAGAATCTTGGAAGCAAGCTAGCATATTGTTTTGGGGAAAATTATGATGTATTAAGGTATGTTCTACCAACCTCTACTTAGGATTATGATTAATTGATGATATAGAACAAGTTATGAAAAGATTTCCATAATCAAAACTTTGTAAACTCATGAAATGCTCGTAGTATAAGTTGTTGGGCTGTATTACTCTAAGTATGAGTTGAGTTTGGATAATTGAACTGATTGTATATGTTATGGACTAAGGGAATTAAAGGATTGTGGATTGAATTACATGAATTTCTGTATAAGAGAAGCCTAAATAATTATTTATGCTTAAAGTTGTCGAAGAACACCTAAATGAGTTTTCTATGGAAAATTGTGTTTTGAAGAGCCATATATCGAATTACAAAAGAATCCCTTGTAAAGAAGTCTAAAGAACCCGAGGTGTTCAAGGTTGTCTATAGGATGCCTAAAGTGAAGTTTCTCTATGGAATTTGAATTCGATATTGACGTCAACTCTTTATATGATATAGATAATCATTCGTAAGTGGAGCGAGGACCTGTAGAATTATTGTAGCGACATAGACCAAGTATGTTAACACATACTCTTTCATTCTTTTGGCATGATCGAAGAACAAGCGTAACCATAACGATGTCCCATAAAAAGGAACTGAACACCTAAAGTTTAAGCTTGCGTTTACTTTCTTATCATATTGTCATGATTCATCATTCATGTTCTTCTTCTTTGGAAGCATTTACCCAAATTGATAGTCATGTGAATCTTATGTCTTCTTATGACTCTTATTGACTCTTAATCCATCGATACAAATACAGTTACATAATAGTAGTCGGAGAATAACGACCACGAGTCACTCCGACCAGATTCATACGGCCCTTCAGAGTCAGTGCATGATTTATATATATATGTATCTATTTTATGACAGTGCTCCGCACTATAGTTGGTCGGTTAGGCACTTATATGTTCACTCCACTTCAGTTGGATAGTGTCACGACCTAAACCAGAGGGTCATGATGGGCATCCGGACCTTACCTGCAGGGTACCACTAAGCATCCATTCAACATCTAATCATAATTAATTACGACCACGAGGGCCGTCACCCAGTACCCTACTGACACATAGAAACTATAAACTAAAGAAAGAAACCATGTAACATCTTTCAAACAACAGGACTCAACCCATACATATATATATACTAAGGCCGACAACGCCATAATTGACTGCTATACATAGGACACCGTCTACAAGCCTCTAAAAGAGTACATAATATTATAAGGTCAGGACAGGACCCCAGCATACCCATATATACATGAAATAATTACCGTACCAAGATTAGACCAACACTCCCAAACAACGGGAGTTCTCCAAAATCCACTAAGTCAACAACTTACTAATGCAGACCGTCGCTTTGCCTACGTGAGCCTGCGGGTATGAAATGCAGCGTCCCCTAACAAAAAAAGGACATCAGTACGACTGATGTACTGAGTATGTCAGACATGAGAAACATCATAATAGAGATACAAAAATAAATTGAAATAAAAAGAACCGACAGCAATAGCCGATAGAAAGAGCTGACAGCAATAGCCAACAGAAACAGCACCGACCAATAGTAAATGCTTATAAGGGCCATAATATGCCTAAATGTCATGTACAATGCGGTATACATATATACATGCGTATATAATGACATTTGCCTTATTGGTCATCTTCCTCCCCGTAACAGCCTCTGTGGGAATAATCATCATCATATCCCAGCTGATCAGGTGGTCTGTGTATCCCGTTTCCCATCCCCAATTGGTCCAGGGTAATACATGAATAAAAATGCATGAATGACAATAAAACATTTTTGAGTGACATAATATCCTTGTACCTTCGGCTAGCATTGGGAATATTAACATCTTTCTCATATACCTCAATAAGGAGTTGGGAACATTTTTAAACATGCTTTTAACATATGAATAAATAACAGGAACATCCTTAACTACTAAGAGTAGAATATCACGTTTACGTTTCGTTACATGGAACATGCCAAAAGAAAGAAATGATTTGCCTTGACATACCTTTAAATTTCTTTGGAGATTTTTGGCGGAACTCGGGAAAAGAAAATACAACTCAAATTATTGCAGCAACTCAGTTGGTTTTTAAAAGGGAAAGAAAGCAAGAATATCTTTGGTCTCTCGGATGAAAGACAAAATGCCTACTAAATTTGCCCCTAAAATGTTATATGTAGCATTTAATGCTATATCTATACATTGGTGGTGGGAGCTCTCTGATTATGGAAGCAATTCCTTAAGAATCTTATAATTAACATTTATCCCTACGTGTCTACTCAACATCCCACCCAACATTAGTAATCTTATATCACTATAGTTGTCATGGTCCAATGTGGACACGATACTAACTCCCTTCTTGTAATTAAGTACTTTGTCCCCCACTTAAGCATTGGTCATTAATTAGCCAATCATTGTTGTCCCACTTGGTAAGTCCTAAATTAATTCGGGACCACATCTTATATACACTAAGCTCTTTATTTGCATATATCTAGATGCTCAAACCATCGCCCAAAATTACGGGGTGTTACATATAGTTTATGATAATATCCCTAAAGTGCGGCGTAATGATGAGATAGTAGCCCGATATGTGTCATATATGTACTTATATAAGTATACAAATGATTTTTAAAGAAAATTATACCTATTCTTTTCCCATAGAAACACTCAGAGTACAAGTTGTATTTCTATTATTTTACCTTGCAGTTGTACATCTAGTTATAGTTTCAGCTTATACTTTATTTATAGAATTGTATCTATTTATAATTTCAGCCTTACATATTCAGTATATCTTTCATACTGATGTCTCTTTTCGGAGACACTGCATTTCATGCCCGCGGGTTCAAATAGAGATGCAGATGCTTTGCTCACAGTAGAACTCGACTTAGCTAAAGGTTATCACGCTTATTTCTTCCGGAGCAGTGTAGAGAGTTGATAGGTATGATAGATATGCATATGTTTATAGTTGGGTATGGTGAGGCCCTATCATGACTAGATATTATCTTTTCACTCTCTAGAGGTTTGTAGATTGTTGTGTTATACGTGATGGTCGTGTGTGGCCTTATCGACTGGCAGCCTCTCTAGTAGTTATATTATACTTATGTCAGCCTTGTTATATTTATATGTATGGATTGAGCCTTAACTTTCTCGATCAACTAGTAGACTTGCATGAAGAAAGAGACTAAACAAGGCGGATTAAGTGCATGTGGTTATGTCTTTATTCAGCTAAGTATGTCAAAGGCCTAATCGGCCCATGAGTTGTTGTATATGTCACAAGTATCAGGATTTTTATGCTCGGGCCCTTGGGCGTCGAGTGCCGACCATACCCCCCAAACTTGGGGTGTGACAAACTTGGTATTAGAGTAGGTCAGTCCTAGGGAGTCTATGAGCCGTGTCTAGTAGAGTCTTGCTTATGGGTGTGTTGCACGCCACACTTATAAACATGAGGTTACAGAACATTTAGGATGTTACCTTTCTTGAAAATCCAGATCGTGCGTTAGCAATAAAGTTGTAAGTAACTGAACTCCTATCTTTTCATCTAGATTTTTTTCCAGTAATGCCAAGATCCATGGAAAATATTGATAGCAGGAATTGGGTCAGAAATATGGGAGAAAGAACTAGCTGATTGCCGCCCGTTAACATGGATCTGAGGAATATAAAGACACCACACAGAAATGTAAGTTATTCAATGGAAGAAGATATGTCTATGGAAGACGATGTGTATACGGAAGAAGATTCATTAGAAAATTTGTGTATGGAAGAGGATCCATCTGAGGCCCCAAAATAATCACCCTTCCGAGTGCCATTGATCCCAGAATTATTGCCAGATAATAGGAAAGACTGCACAATACAGAGACCATTAGCGTAGCAGTCATTTCCAATTGGGTTAGGTGTGAGAGGTACTGTGTACGCAACATCGCCTCCAGTTATCTTTCTAGAGCAGGGTCAATTAATGATGATCTTTGTGGTTAGTCGAACTATAAGTCTTTACTGATAGAGTTTGAAATTCAAATTGATCATACCTTAGTTAACTAACTAAGTAGAGAAGTATCAGAAAGTACCAACCCTCATCACCACTATAGTTAGGGTCGATCGACAATATTCTTGGGTACATATGCTCCCCGTACTCATTATATACTTGCTGCACCTTTTTGTGCATGTACTGATCTGGAATCAAGTGGAGCACAAATGCAACATGTTTGGATAACTTATCAGGAGTTTAGGATGAGCTGCAAACACTATTTCAATATTGGAGAGAGAGAATTGCAGAGAGAGAATTGCAGGAAATTTAAAGTAGAGGTCATATTTCGGATGCCCTTTCCATTACATTTTGAGAACCTTATATAGGCCTCTAGAAATTTAAAGTATCATCGTATCTTTACAAATGGACGATAGAGATTCATTCTTGTCCTTTCGAGCGACTTCCGTTTTTCTGAAGGGTCAAGTTGCTTTTACTTTTCTGAATAACTTTTGCTTTCTTGAAGGGTCAAGTGCCCTTTCCTATTTATGTGGGGTCTTCTGCTTTATCAGATTCTTTTTACTTTAGATGATATACATGTGCTATTCCCCTAGGGTCCAGCATGTCACCGTTGTCTGGTTCACTGGTGCTGGAAGATGTTGATTCAATTAACACCATTATTTGATTCTGTTCTGTATTATTTTCTAATTTTGACAGAGCTTCTAGTAATCTCCTTTTCATCTCTTCTTTAGAGACTGAGCTGGAGCTGCTTCTTTGACTGCTGAAGAGGATGGACTCCTTCGATCTTCTTTGGGCTTTGGACTCCACCCTTTGATTTTTATTGTTTTGTTGAGATATTTAATTTGATCCATTTGATGAATATCAAAGGACCAATTGATATTATATGATATTCTTTTCTGTATAAAAAAATTGCATAACTTAATGTGTTCTGCTAAAGTCGATATCTGTTGTTCCTCTAGGAAACTTGCATACCGATTTTGGAAGCTCGGGGCTACCACCTGTAAATTTCCTATGAATAGGCTCCACCATTCGCAGAACCACCGAGGGATGATCTTATAATTTAATTCACTGGAATACTTTACAAACCATGTATGGGTATATGGTCGGACGTATATGAAGTTGAACCAAGCGTCCCTATAATCATACCAGTTAAAGGTTTGAGGTTTATGTGTTATGGATAATGGAATTGGTGTATGTAGGTGATCCACATACCACTCAAAGGGACTTAATATCTATTTAATTGTGAATTTGGAATATTCAATGGCTTATGGATTATTCCTAAAATAACTATGTTCAATTTCTATTGACTCTGTGTCAATGAGAATGAACTCATAATATCTCATGTTTTGATTGGGTCTTGAGTATCCACGTACTGGAAATTGGTGTAACAAGGTTTCAGGAGTTCTTATACCCTGAAGCCCTCATATTGCTTATCAATTGCGATAATTGGCTGGATTAGTTTTACCATGAATTCCCACTTTGGTGCGGGACTGCTGATGTTGTTTTGTGCTTTCTCATGCTTTTGAGGGGTTCTCTGGTTTTACTGCCTCTGAATATGTTTCAGGGTTCTGCATTTTGTAATTATCCTTTGTCTGCACTTGAGATGACGAGGGGGAAGCCTTAAAAGGCTGAGCTCTTATTCTCTGTCTAATGGCTCCTTCGAAGGAGACTGAACTGTACCAGTTAGTAACCTGGGAAATTCTGCTAATGCCAAGAATTTATTCTCGAAGCTAGGTGCCATGGGGTAAGGAGTTTTGGGTTTTTCTGCATAGAAAGGCTGCTTCATTTTTTCTTCTGGCTTAAGTTGAAATAGAGGCCTCATCGGCCTTATTCCTGGGATATTGGGCCTCATGGTTTCCCTGCAGAAATTCTCTAGTTAAGAAATCTGGTAGAGAATTATTTTCTTCTTTAATAAAATCGATTTTAAATTCGAAACTTGATAATAGTGCTTGCCATCTGGCAAAAATTTGTTTTGAAATAAGATTTTTAACATCCTTTTGTAAAACATCTTTGGCTGCTTTACAGTCAACCCTTAACAAAAATTCTTTATTAATCAGGTAATCCTGGAACTTTGTGATACATAGCGCTATAGATAAAATTTCTTTTTTGATAGTACTATAGTTTTTTTGAGACGTATTCCAGACCCTAGAAGTGAATCTTACTAACTGTTCAGTAGATTCGAGAGATGTTTTCTATTTACGAATGCCACCATAACCTATGTCAGAGACGTCAGTTTCAACAATCATATAGACGTCTAGATTTGGGATTCCTAGACAATGAAGTTTTTGGAGTATTTCTTTTACGTGCCTAACGACTTTAGTTTGTTCTTCAGACCAAGGGACTGGGTTTTTTCTGAGCCGTTTATAGAGGGATTCACAGATTTTTCTAATATATGGGATGAAGTCTGCTACATAATTTATACTTCCCAAAAATCTTTATAACTGGGTTTTATCTAATAATTCATCAGGGAATTTGGTTGCGAACTCGATGGCTCTACAGAATGGTTTGAAGGTTCCTTGATAAAGGTCGTGGCCTAGGAACCTTATAGAAGTTTGGAAAAGTTTTACTTTCTTGGCGCTGACGGCTAGACCATTCATTTTGATTATCTTTAAAAATGTGTTGATATATTTAAAGTGCTGGTCTATAGTTTCTGAAAAGATAAGGACATCGTCTATATAGACAATGGAGAATTGACTATAAGGGTTGAATATGTTATTCATGATATTTTGGAAATCTGAGGGGACATTTTTTAGACCAAATGGAATTACATTTCACTCATATTGTCCAAAAGGGAGATTGAAGGCATTTTTATACTTATCCTTTTTATCTATATGTATTTTCCAGAATCCCGGCTTCATATTAAACATACTATAGATGTTCGCCTTGTAGGTTCTTTTTAATAGGTCTCTTTTTTTAGGTATCTGGTGCCTTATCCTTTTTAATATTTGATTAAGAGGCTTATAATTAATAACCAGCCTTGGGGATCCTCTTTCCTTTTCGGCACTGTTTTTGACATAAAAGGCGAAGCAACTCCATGGGGATTTGGAGGGTCTGATTATTTTTTTCTGTAATAAATCATTTATTTCCTTTTTACAATATTCCATGAGCTCATGATTCATTTGAATCGGTCGAGGTTTGGTAGGGATTATATTTTCGTTGAACTTATCTAGGTAATGTAATTGTACTGTATTCTTCTTTCTTTCCTAGAAGGCATTAGGTAACTCTGTGCAGATTTCTCATTTGATAAAGGATTGTAAGGTTTTAATCATTTCCATTATTTTTGAGGTTTTTAAGGAGGATTCAATCTTTTCATTTGGATATCTTCTTTAAGATAATTAATTTGCTTGGATAAAAGTTGAATTCGAAAGATTATTTTATGTTTGACATAATTACTTTCATTTATCAAAAGGGTATTTAAATAAAAAAAGACAACTTCCTTTTCCAGCGTTGTGGTATGATACCATCTAATTTTGCTGTATAAGGCTTTATCTGGGTTGCGAAAGGGATATCCAGAATGACTTCGAAATAGTTTTTAATCTTGATGGCTCTTGATTTGAAGAATCCTCTTCTTCTTCTGAGCTGACTTTGGCTATTCCTCTAGGGGTCGTAGGTGCGTACATATCCTCTAAGGGTTAACCTTTTTGATTAATTTATTTGCGAAAGATTCTAATTCTATAGAACTGAGTCTGTCTTTTTCTTCTTTAATTTCTTGTTTAAGTTGGGATACTTCATTCTGCAAAATCTTGCAGAGTGGTATCTGTCTTGGTATATTTGAATTTATTTAAGAATTGTTTCATGTTGAAAGGCTCTATGACTTTTTTGCTTTCTTTATGATTAATAATGAGCTTCTTTAGCTCTATTAAGTATTGTTTTCTAAGATCTTCATCTTCTATGTGTTCAATTATATCGAAGAAGAATTCTTGACTACACTTTGAAATAACATTGATTGATTTGGAGTCACAGGTACAGAAGGTTCCTGTGCAATTGCATTCATTGTTGGAGTTGGAGCTATCTGAACTGTAATCGACGTTCAATAGTTCTTCGTCACTATAGTCTTCGGTTTCAGAAGACTCACTAGAGGGTTCTCCAAGGATTGTATATAATTTTTCCTTTATTTCAGAATTTAATTCCAATAGGTTTATTTTATCCTTCTTCTTATTGGGTGCTTTGCAGTTGTTGGCCATATGGCCTGTTTTTCCACAATTCCAGCATTTGCTTTCTTTGGGAAGTGTTTTTCGTTTCGAAGATCTCTTTTTGTAATGCTTATACTCCCTTTTGGAAGAGGTACTGGGTTTCTTATGTTTTTTATATCTATTGGTAGATTCTCTAGAAGGAGCAGTTATCTTTGTGTTACCGAAATCCTAACAGAAGTTTCCTAATTCATTTTTAGAGAGTCTTCCCTCTTTCTTTAACTGGTGTTTTACTTTTAAGTCATTGCATAATTCTAATCTGGTGAGATTTATTAGACTTACTATGTGTCCATATGTTAAGCCATTGTAATGTATTTCTCCATCGATTTTATTTATGATGGTGGTTCTTACCTTTTCTCTAAAAAGCGCCGGCTGGCAGCTTATAAATCTTTCCTTTCAATAATCATGGTTACAATCTTCTCTAATCATAACCTTGTTGAAGTAGATGTCTTTATACCACCTAAAATCATGGAGCTTGGGACAAGTTAAATTGTTTAGGATTTCTAAGTTTTTTTCTTGGAATAGCTTAGGCTCTCCTACAAAGTGTTTAGCAATACTATAGATAAGGGTAGCTGTTGCGTCTTCCTTAGTTTGTTGTTCTATAGTTGCATCTATTTTAACCACATGTATTACAACAGAAACATTTATTATACTCTGCTTATGTTCGTCGGTGAGGTAGTTATCCCACCAGTTTCTTAACATGCCAGTGAATCCCGAGACTATTACAGTAGCACATTGTTTATCGCTATTTTATTTTATTTTATGGGTTGTTATAGCTATACCCATTTCATGTAACTTACTGTAAATTTGGCCTTCTGCTAAGCCATCTATGTTCCATTCCGCGATGTCGTTTCCTGAATGCGATGTATGAGACAAATATTCATTTTCTTCATATTGCATATCGGGAAAGGTGGGTCGGTGATAATAATTTTTTCGGTTAGTGTGACAGGATAATCGATTTATATTGTATTCCCCGTTAGTAAGTGTTTTAATATCATCTTCTTTGTCGGTTAAGCTTTGCCTTAATTTAAGGTTTATCTTGTCTAACATTTTATCACTTATTTCTACCATTTCCTTTAGACTTGGGTAATTACTGACTGAGAATTCTGGTATTTTGAGTATAGGGTTAGTTTCCCTGATCTTTCCCTTTGAAGATTTCGGTTTGTCCTTAAAAATTGATTTGTTATTAGCTTGATTAACCTGGGTTGAGACTACATGTAATAATTGGTTTGTATAATTATTTTGTTGGATAAGTTTATTAACGTCGTTAGTTTTTGGCTTCCAGTAGTGTCTTTTATTTCTCTTTTAAAGGGGGCAGCTTCTATAACTTCGCCTTCTACGGGGATACTTATTTTCTCTAACGGAAGGGTTATTGATTCTACAGTTCTGGTACGAGTGTACCACTTGTTTACTAGAGTGTTTAAGGAATCAAGTTCATTTCCTAATTGTCCCGTGATTTGGAACCACTTAAAGAATTCTATATTACAATTTAATCTTTTCATGTCAACAATCCATTATTTTCTAAAAGATAATCTTTGATTTTCCGTATTTGTCTCTACATACCATTTTTGTTTAACGACATGTTCTGGGCTTATCCATAGTTCTCCTAGGATTTTGAAATATATTTTAAAATTGCTTTTTGTTCGGACCATTCCAAGTGATCCCTCCTCTTTGGTCTCTATAGGACCTTGCATCTCACTTAAGGTAGGACTACTTGTTCTAATGACTGGTTCATAGTGAACTTTGGGTATGGTCTTAGTAAAATCTACCCCTTTTATTTTCTGTTCTATTTCGTTGAGCAAGTTTTCCTCGTCTTAATTCTCAATCTCCTCACGGGTTTTGGTAGAAGATAGTCTGCTGAAAGAGTATCTTCTCGAGGAAGACGCGGACCTTGACTTTAGAAATTTTAGGTCAATCGACCCATTGGGATATTGAATTATCTATTCAATGTTCGAACTTTCTGGTTCTATTTTGGGCTGGGTGATGGCGTCAAAATGCCATTCATCTTTTGATAAAATTTCATTCCAATTGTGCATCTTTGGTACAAATATATTGCTATTCTCTTGGTTGGCTTCCATGAACATAGTAACTCCTTTGTTACTCATTAGTTTAGCTTTCAGAGCTAACATTATTTTCATTAATCTATAATAGATGTTGTATATGACAGCTATCTCTTTAGTGTTTACTTTGCTGTTCATATTTTTAGTTTTGATATTTAACGTCAGAGTGTCCATAACGTTCTGATCATTTATATCAACTGAAAAGTTTGGATAACAATTAAAGTAGACTGGACCTCTGGCTAAATTACTTTGTAAAACCCCTAACAGGGAGTCTTCAAAGTTTAGTAGCCTGGCGTCTCTTAATATGAGACAGATAGGAGTGTCTAAACCTAGACGATATAAAGGTTTGACAACTACATGTACAAGTCCTATATGGAGAAAAATATAATCTTTCTTATAATTATTTATGTCTTGGGCCGCTAATAACTTAATAATTTCTTTTGAATTATTGATAGCTACCGTAGACTCACAAGTTTTGATATTATAATTTCTTATAAAGTCGAACCTTCCGGTTTCGTATATGGATTTAAAAGATTCTTTTGGGATATTCCAATTTTGTAAATCTCTTTCTATTTTGGCTATCTTTGTAGTCGAAGTAGAGAGGTTCTTAATGTTTAATATACTTTTATTTTTAAAGTTGTTCATTCTAGTTGTGATGAAGATATACTTAATATAAATTATGCGTTATCTAACTGGAACTGACTAGTGGATAAACTGTAATTAATATTTAAAAGTTTATCGTATGAAATCAGTATTTTATTAATGATTACTTGGCTAACTATTGATTGAGTGTGAGGATCTAGTGTCTCTGAGGGCACTAAAGATTTATAATAATTTAAATCTTTTAATACGTGGGTTCTCTTAATTTTAAATTTAGCTCTTTGTTCTAACTCTATCCATCTACAGAAGTTTGCATCCTTGATTATTTAGAAGGAAGGATGAGTTCTCATAGATCAATAATATTTAAGAGGAAGGGGTGTTTCTTTTGGCAGAAAGACTACTATCCTAGAGTTGTTGTTCAATTGGTCAGGGATTATTGATACTTCGTACTGTTCTTTACTTTATCTTGACCTTAGCGATTACTCTTTGTTTAACCCTGGTTATTCTTAGTAATGGGTAATGGGTTGGTATCTTCTCTCCTAAGTAATCTTGACGACTGGATCACCAAACCGGGTCCGGCTCTATCATTGAGCTAATCTAACGGTAGTTTCAGGCTAGCCAACGTCTAATCCAGGAATTATTCGGATACCTCAACTATGTGAGAGAGAATCTCAACCCTATACTGTAGACTCATGAATAAGGGTTCTAAATAGAGAATAGTAACTAGGTATAGATGGAGAGGAACAGTAACAATGAATCAAACGGTGATGACCTTAGACAACACTTCTCTAAGATAGTAGTATGAAATCGAGCTACTCATGTTTGATAATAACAAGATGGCTCTGATACCATAAAAAAGATCGTAGATATAATTGATAAAATATATGTTAAAATAGCAGTATAAAATAGTAGATAATAAACTTACAGTTTTATATCAAAAAAAGCATTTGTACAAGAGAGAGAGAGAGAGAGTTGAAGAGAGAGAATTGCAGGAAATTTAAAGTAGGGGTCAAATTTTGGATGCCCTTTCCATTACATTTTGAGAACCTTATATAGGCCTCTAGAAATTTAAAGTATCATCCTATCTTTACAAATGGACGATAGAGATTCATTCTTGTCCTTTCGAGCGACTTCTGTTTTTCTGAAGGGTCAAGTTGCTTTTGCTTTTTTGAATAACTTTTTCTTTCTTGAAGGGTCAAGTGCCCTTTCCTATTTATGTGGGGTCTTCTGCTTTATCGGATTCTTTTTACTTTAGATGATATGCATGTGCTATTCCCCTAGGGTCCAGCATGTCACCGTTGTCTGGTTCACTGGTGCTGGAAGATGTTGATTCAATTAGCACCATTATTTGATTCTGTTCTGTATTATTTTCTAATTTTGACAGAGCTTCTAGTAATCTCCTTTTCATCTCTTCTTTAGAGACTGAGTTGGAGCTTCTTCTTTGACTGCTGAAGAGGATGGACTCCTTCTATCTTCTTTGGGCTTTGGACTCCACCCTTTGATTTTTATTGTTTTGCTGAGATATTTAATTTTATCCATTTGATGAATATCAAAGGACCAATTGATATTATATGATATTCTTTTCTGTATAAAAAAATTGCATAACTTAATGTGTTCTGCTAAAGTCGATATCTGTTGTTCCTCTAGGAAACTTGCATACCGATTTTGGAAGCTCGGGGCTACCACCTGTAAATTTCCTATGAATAGGCTCCACCATTCGCAGAACCATCGAGGGATGATCTTATAATTTAATTCACTGGAATACTTTACAAACCATGTATGGGTATATGGTCGGACGTATATGAAGTTGAACCAAGCGTCCCTATAATCATACCAGTTAAAGGTTTGAGGTTTATGTGTTATGGATAATGGAATTGGTGTATGTAGGTGATCCACATACCACTCAAAGGGACTTAATATCTATTTAATTGTGAATTTGGAATATTCAATGGCTTATGGATTATTCCTAAAATAACTATGTTCAATTTCTATTGACTCTGTGTCAATGAGAATGAACTCATAATATCTCATGTTTTGATTGGGTCTTGAGTATCCACGTACTAAAAATTGGTGTAACAAGGTTTCAGGAGTTCTTATACCCTGAAGCCCTCATATTGCTTATCAATTGTGATAATTGGCTGGATTAGTTTTACCATGAATTCCCACTTTGGTGCGGGACTGCTGATGTTGTTTTGTGCTTTCTCATGCTTTTGAGGGGTTCTCTGGTTTTACTGCCTCTGAATATGTTTCAGGGTTCTGCATTTTGTAATTATCCTTTGTCTGCACTTGAGATGACGAGGGGGAATCCTTAAAAGGCTGAGCTCTTATTCTCTGTCTAATGGCTCCTTCGAAGGAGACTGAACTGTACCAGTTAGTAACCTGGGAAATTCTGCTAATGCCAAGAATTTATTCTCGAAGCTAGGTGCCATGGGGTAAGGAGTTTTGGGTTTTTCTGCCTTAAAAGGCTGCTTCATTTTTTCTTCTGGCTTAAGTTGAAATAGAGGCCTCATCGGCCTTATTCCTGGGATATTGGGCCTCATGGTTTCCCTGCGGAAATTCTCTAGTTAAGAAATCTGGTAGAGACTTATTTTCTTCTTTAATAAAATCGATTTTAAATTCGAAACTTGATAATAGTGCTTGCCATCTGGCAAAAATTTGTTTTGAAATAATATTTTTAACATCCTTTTGTAAAACATCTTTGGCTGCTTTACAGTCAACCCTTAACAAATATTCTTTATTAATCAGGTAATCTTGGAACTTTGTGATACATAGCGCTATAGATAAAAATTCTTTTTTGATAGTACTATAGTTTTTGTGAGACGTATTCCAGACCCTAGAAGTGAATCTTACTAACTATTCAGTAGATTCGGGAGATGTTTTCTGTTTAAGAATGCCTGCCACCATAACCTATGTCAGAGGCGTCAGTTTCAACAATCATATGGACGTCTGGATTTGGGATTCCTAGACAGGGAAGTTTTTGGACTATTTCTTTTACGTGCCTAACGACTTTGGTTTGTTCTTTTGACCAAGGGACTGGGTTTTTTCTGAGCCGTTTATAGAGGGATTCACAGATTTTTCTAATATATGGGATAAAGTCTGCTACATAATTTATACTTCCCAAAAATCTTTGTAACTGGGTTTTATCTAATAATTCATCAGGGAATTTGGTTGAGAACTCGATGGCTCTACAGATTGGTTTGAAGGTTCCTTGATAAAGGTCGTGGCCTAGGAACCTTATAGAAGTTTGGAAAAGTTTTACTTTCTTGGCGCTGACGGCCAGACCATTCATTTTGATTAACTTTAAAAATGTGTTGATATATTTAAAGTACTGTTCTGTAGTTTCTGAAAAGATAAGGACATCGTCTATATAGACAATGGAGAATTGACTATAAGGGTTGAATATGTTATTCATGATATTCTGGAAATCTGAGGGGACATTTTTAGACCAAATGGCATTACATTTCACTCATATTGTCCAAAAGGGAGATTGAAGGCATTTTTATACTTATCCTTTTTATCTATATGTATTTGCTAGAATCCCGACTTTATATTAAACTTACTATAGATGTTTGCCTTGTAGGTTCTTTTTAATAGGTCTCTTTTTTTAGGTATCGGGTACCTTATCCTTTTTAATATTTGATTAAGAGGCTTATAATTAATAACCAGCCTTGGGGCTCCTCTTTCCTTTTCGGCACTGTTGTTGACACAAAAGGCGAAGCAACTCCATGGTGATTTGGAGGGTCTGATTATTTTCTTCTGTAATAAATCGTTTATTTCCTTTTTACAATATTCAATGAGCTCATGATTCATTTGAATCGGTCGAGGTTTGGTAGGGATTATCTTTTCATCAAAGTTATCTAGATAGGGTAATTGTAACGTATGCTTCTTTCTTTCCCAGAAGGCATTAGGTAACTCTGAGCAGATTTCTCCTTCGATCAAGGATTGTAATGTTTTAATCCTTTCCATCATTTTCGGGGTTTTTAAGGAGGATTCAATCTTTTTTATTTGAATATCTTCTTTAAGATAATTAATTTGGCTGGATAAAAGTTGAATTCGAAAGATTGTTTTATGTTTGACATAATTACTTTCATTTATCGAAAGGGATTTAAATAAGGAAAGACAACTTCCTTTCCCAGCGTTGTGGTATAGATACCATCTAATTTTGCTGTATAAGGCTTTATCTGGGTTGTGAAAGGGATACCCAAAATGACTTCTTCAGTTATATTTCTTTTGTAATAATAAAGTCGTTGATAAAGCAGAATCCATTTTTATAGACATGGGCTTTTGTTAACTTGTAATTAATTATTAATTTTTCCCATGTTGCAGAATATAGTTTTGAAGTACTTTTTTCTAAGTACTTTGTTGGGATTAATCCTTCTGCAATACTGTTTTCATCTACCCCAGTGTCAAATAGGGTAATCTTATTAACGATGACATTCTTATTGATGACAAGTTTAATGGGAACATGATAGCTCAGGGCTTTTACTTTCAAAATAGTTTTTAATCCCAATTGCTCTTAATTTAAAATACCATGTGTATCTTGTGTCAATGTTGAAAAAATACCATCCGTATGGTTCTCATGTGATTAAGTGGGATTCAATGATGCTTGATTAGAAATTAGCCTATGAGGAGGAGCCTATAGCTATTTCTGATAGGTAGGTTCAAATGTTCAGGTCCAAGGAGATAGCTTATGTGAAAGTGCAATGGAGCAATCTCCCACAGAGGAAGCTACTTAGGAGATCGAGTCTGATATGCGGCTTAGGTACCCTCATCTTTTTTAGAGTCCATGTATTTCCTTTTCTTTACCATTTGAGGATGAACATTTATTTAAGTGGCATATGATGCAACGACTCATAAAGTTGTTTTGCCTATTTTGCTTAGAAACCCCTAAATTACCCTTCTTGAGCCTTTATTTGCGTGTTTATAAATTGTGGGGATGGGTGGCATGGTTCCCGAGGTAATCGGGTGTGTTTCAGATCCTTTCTGGTATGGTCAGAAATCATTAAGTTGAGAGAATAGAAAGGTTTGACTTATAGTTGACTTTTGCACACATGCATCTTTTTCGTGGTTTCGTTGATTCCATTAGGAACAAAATGACATTTATGACTTAATCGAGCCTTTGGATTGGGTCTCGAGGCAATCAGGTACGTTTTGGGTGGTTGGTTGAGAATTAGAGAAATTAGATCGTAAGAGTTGATATTACATCCTGCAATTTCCATATGTTAAGTAACGACATGAGTTAGTTCTCACACCTTCGGAAAGCTAGGATAATCTAAAATTTGTAAGTGGTTACAACCATGTCACTTATGAGTTAGGGTAGTAGGAGGTTAAATGAATCAAAGAAAGTAAGTTTCATCAGATTACACCCCGTATTTTCGAGGTCAATTGCATCATGAATTAACTAACGTGAGCCCGGAGAGGTTAATATCCCTCTTTAATGTTAAGGAATGTTTTAAACAAGTGGTAAGTAAGTCTCATAAAAGTTTGGGGCTAAATGAATCGAAGAAATTAATTTCGCCGAAACTCGAGGGGAAGGAAGGAAGAATTCTGGACATGATTTCGGCCCATTTTTGTGGGGGTATATCTTCTAGTATATCAGCTATTATGGGGTGCATAACGAATCTAAATTCAAGTTTAGCTAGTCTACGTTCCAACGCAATAAGCCGTTCATCAATCGGAGTTCTGTATAAAGAGTTATGTACATTTTAAAAATATGTTGCAGAGTAGACCCGAAAAATGGTGGAAAGTACGAACCATCTTTTTCGCATCATACTTCTAGGCTGTGGTAAAGTATTGACAAGTTTACATTCGGTGGATTTATGTTGTAAGCTCATTTTCTCTCATTTTACTGACCCAAAACCCTCATGAACTCTCTCCCCAAGTTGTCATATCAATTTGGAGCTAAATTAAGATGAATCAAAGTGATTAATACACCAAAAAGCTAGTGAACCTTGTTAGAGTAATGTTGATCTTCTTGTGGTGGAGTTGGAGTTTCCTTCAAGGTGAAGTAATCTGAAGTTTGAAGTTGTTCTTGTTATTTGATGTAAGGTTTTATCTCTTCTTCATGTAATTGAGTTTGTTTAGGTTTTAGTCAACTTGTTTAATAAAGAAATTGTGGGAGGAAAGTTGGTAATCATGCTAGAACTCTTAATGATATTGTGGATTGTTTTGTAATTTGTTCTTGAAATTTTATGGCTTTAAATTCTTGGAATATAGCTTGAGTATGTTATTGTCGAGGTTATGGTTCTTGTTTTTGTATGAGAGAGTTAAGGAAGTCAAGTAGAGTTGAAGAGGTTGTCTTGTTAATTAGCTACCATTACAAAGGACAATAGAAGTTCTACACACTTTAGGTGTTCGACAAAAAGTCTAAGGGAAGTCAACTTATAGTTTTTGATCCAATTATGATTTAAATCTTTCGCATACTGTAGATAATCATTCGTAAAGCATACGAGGATGTGTTTGATCCGTATAGCTAAGGAGACAAGGTATCTATGGATTACTCTTTTTTCTATCAGCATGATCCTAGAGGAAACGTCATAGAACTAATGTTCCTCATCCAAAATCTATTCTTGAATATAGAAGTGTCATGACCCAAACTGGAGGGCCAAGACGGGCACCCGGACCCTACCTGCCCGACACCGCTCTTCACATATTTACCAGCTAACCGTAGTTAAGCATGGCCACAAGGGCCGTCACGAGGTAACTTGCTGACACATGAGAATAATAAACTGGAAAGGTACTGCGTAAACTCTTGCAAATGGAAGAACCCAACATACACATATATACATTCTTAAGGCCCATAAGGCCATACATGACTACTATACACATGACATCTGTCTACAAGCCTCTAAAAAGTATGTGACATCGTAAGGTCGGGACAGGGACCCGCCATACCCCTATGCATATCAAAAATATTGTACCACAACTAGACTGCCACTCTGGAACAAGTAGAGTGCTCCAATATCAGCTGAACCAGCAACCTACTAGTGCAGACCGTCACCCTGTTTACCTGAGCTTGCGGGCATGAAACTAGCGTCCCCCGACAAAAGGGACGTCGGTACGACCTATGTACCGAGTATGTCAGGCATGAAGAATAGCATAATAGAGACATGAAAGTAAACTGAGACAAGAAACAACCAACCAGTAGTGAATGCCTGTGAGGGCCATAATATGCATAAGTATTATGTATGTGCAGAATGCCTCTGAGGGCCATAATATGCCTAAATGTCATGCACAATTCGATCATACATACATACATACATACATACATACATATATATGTATGTATGCGTATACAATGTCATCTGCCATCATATCATTTCGGTCTCTGTTCGAATAATCATCATCATATACCAGCTGATCAGGTGGTGTGCGTATATAATGTCGTATTTCTTTTCCAATCCCCTACATATATATAATGCATACCATATAGTAGTGTATATAACACATGTAGGTCAAGGGTAATACATGAATATAATGCATGAATGATAATAAAATATTTTGAGTTTATCGGAGTGACGTAATATCGCTTCACTTCCGATTAATATTGTGAGTACTAACATCTTTTCCATATACCTCAATAATGATTTAGGAACATATTTAGACATGCTTTGAACATGATAATAAATAAAATGAACATCCTTAACTACTAAGAGTAGAATCATTTATGGGACAATATTACGTTAATGTTTCATTATATGGAACATGCCAAAAGAAAGAAGGATTTTCCTTAACATACCTTTAATGTCAGATCTATACTAACGGTGTCGGAATCAGCCTCCTCTACACCTTAGTCGTAAAAAAAAATGAAACGATGAGATCGAAGTAGTGAGCAAAACCCGCTATGTTTCTTCGTGAGAGGGATTATTCATTTCCTATTGGGATAAAACAAAATTGTGATTGCTTGTTCGAAAAATTAAGAATTATGTTGCTACTGGTAGCTAAATGAAATTAAGTTTATACTTGCTACTTTCAAAAAAGAATAGATGCTGCACTCTTATTACCTTTTTGAATTCTTAATAAAATGGAAAAATAAAGGTGCATTGCAACCTTTTGCGTTTACACATGGAGGACTCAAATATCTAAACCATATCATAACTATTACTCATTACTTGAAGATATTCCATTACTCATTACTTATAGACTTCCATGTGTCACGTGGGGCTACCTATTTTATCACCTATCCATATAATCACACTTATCTGATAACCACTAATAATTCTTCATGTCTTCAACTAATTCAACATACACCCAATTACACACATAATTAATTTCTCCATCTCAATTCACTTAAATAATAATCACCTTTATCACAACTTCATATACTCATTATCATGTGCATGTAATATAACACTAGTCTATAGCCTCTGCTAGCTCATACGAAAACAATATTTCCGATCATTGTCGTCACACTTTTAAAATCATAAATTATTTTGGGACCGCATCCTTTTATATACCTAGCTTCTTTATTTGCATACGAGAAGATGACCAAAAATCCTCCAACACTCGGGTCTATTTACATATATCTAGCGATTCAAACCATGGCCCGAAAGTACGGGATGTAACAAGAAGAATGTATACTCTTAGTATGAAATGTTGTATGAGTCTTATTTGTCCCTTTTCGGGAGTACTTTATGCATTATATAGCATCTATTCTTCATGTCGCCTCATAGTTTCCCTGTTGGTATTTACAAAAGGTTATAAATTGTTGTGTCTCTCATTATATTGGTCAAGGGTATTGGTTCATATATGACTTTTCCAATTAATTCATATGCAAAGGTAAAATGACATGTTATTCTCATAATAATAGTGGGAGGTGTAACGTCCTTACATCACTCCGACGGGCCTAAGGAGTAGTCTATGTTCTTTGAATTGTTCTATGTATATATATATATATATATATACATATGGAGTCTTATAACGATCTGTCCGGTCATTTTTAGCTGAAGACTCTTATTTTTCTAAATTACCCTTCCTATAGACTCTGTGTGGGTTTGTGACGCGCTGGGATGGGTAGCATAGATCCTGAGGTGCCTTTATATGATTTTTGGAAGAAAATCCATGATGAATAATTTAGAAATAATAAGTTTAACCTAAAGTTGACTTTTAAGTATATGGGTTCATTTCTAGGTTCCATCACTTCTGGTAGTTCCGGAGGGTCATTTATGACTTAGTCAAATCATTGGTATGCTTCCCGGTGCATTCAGATATATTTTATGACTTTATTTATAAAATTGTGAAATTTGAATGTTTTGGGTGATTTCGTAGAAAAATGCGTCTTACCTCGATCGTATGAACAGTCTGAGTTGCAAGCTAGTTTGTAGCATTGTTTACCTTGGGGTAGCATGCTTGGTTTTTATTGGGAGGTCTCGGGAGTTTTTCAGGTGTTTGATGGAGATTTGGATTAAATTCCTAGTTGTTGGTTTCTGGTGTGCTGCACCTGCGGGTTTCTGGCTGCTTTTGTTGGTCTGCCTCTACGAAGGATGGCTCATAGATGCAGGCCTTGTGTGAGTCTGAGGTCTCCACTTCTGCGGACCATTTCTCATAGAGGTAATTCACTTCTGCGGTGTTGTTCCCCCTCCTAGGCCTATCCAGTAACTCTAGTTAGGTCGCTTCGGCGGTGAATTTTCCTCCGGAGCGATCTGCCTTGGCGGTGTCGATTCCGCCGAGGCGGTGTCGCTGTCTTCTAGATTCTAATTTAATGCCCAAAATGATTTCACTTTCCCCAAAACCCTTCCTTCGGATTATAGCTCGGTAGAGAGAGGATTATTGAGTCTTCCATCATCATTCTTCTTGGAGGTAAGGTTTCCATTCCTTTTCATTTATTTATCATTATTTGGGTCCTCTAGTCTTAGTGTAATTCCTAATTTGGGGAAGGATACAAGCATAGGTTTCCATGCTAGAATAAGAGGCTATAAATTATGATTTGGGGGTTGATTAATGATTACATTGTTGTAATATTGTGACCTAGTATTGGGTAATGATGGAATAGCGTTTTGGATTGACTAATTTGATGTTTGGAAACCATTTTAAAATTGGGGGAAACCTAGGGTTTAGTTTGCTAATCATGAAATTGAGGGTCCAAACGTGGTTAGTTTTTAAATTTATTTAAGAATATGATTCTATAGTATAGTATCATGCTTTATGAGTATTAAAGTTTCAATTTTTCCGCTATGCGCCCGGGGTCGATTTTGGGGTGAACTTTTGGGATTAAATTTAATGACTAAGTCCATGTGTTTGTGTTAGAATTCTTATTAACTTAGAATCTATGTGTTAGTCGTTATAAATGTTAAGGGGTATTGGGCGTATTTGGGGGTCCCACTTTAGCGGTTGTGATGAGTGCTTGGGTGGGTCCCGGTGTTAAAATATTGATGGGTGATTTGGGGAATCAACCTTAGGTTGATTTCGACTGTTGTTATTTGTCTTGTCGCCATTGTTGATAATTGTTGTGTTTATTCATCACATTGCTTCTGATATGAAAGACTGATTTACGCGGAAATTATGTGTTATTGAGTTTCTAAAGCATGTGATATTCATCTCCTATATTTGATTATATCTCATACATCTTGATTACTTTCCTTGTTATTGTTGCATTCATACACTCATGTTATTGTGATGATATTGTAAGTGGAATGGTATGGAAATATTGTGGGTCCAATAAGACCCGAAAGATAAGGATATTCTTATGAGACGGTTGAAAAAAATGAATGATGGAAACTGATTGATATGGATCGAAATAAGTCCTAGGCTCTAGTCAGATAGGTGTGTTGAATTTTCGCTAGCTAGGAGCGGTATATGGACGACACAAGTCCCCCATGGGTCACGATTTATAGAATTTGAATATGCGTGTACCAGGTTTTGGAAATGTACCTTTCATTTGCATTCATAATATACATTCACATATACATTGATTACTTGCTGATAAAAAGTGTGCAACAATCTTGGTCCCTCGGATGCTTAAGTGGATGAAATCTTATCTAAAGATGAATGGCACTTTGAGGCCATTACGCAACCAAAACTAGAGCCAGAAAGCTCAAATATTGAACTAGTAATTCAATACCCTAATCTATTGATTTAAAATTCTTAAGATCCAAATCTAGATCAGAATCTTCCTCGAGAAGATACTCATTTGCAAGATAATCCACTTCTAAACCCCGGGAGGAGGAAGATCTATATGACCAAAAACTTTAGGGTGTTGATTTTACGAAGACAATACCTAAGGTCCAATATCAACCCAGAATTATTATCAGGCCTAGCAGCCCCACATACAGTGAAATGCAGGGTCCTATAGTAATAGAACAAAAGGGATCCCTTGGCATGGTCAGGTCGAAAGAAAAATTCGACATAGACTTTGAGTTAATAGGAAAACTCTGGAAAAGCCCAGAGCATGCTATTAAAAGAAAATGGTATGCTGCCAATTATACCTTGGACCAAAGATCATCGTTTAGAAATATATGGATCAAGGATATGCATAGACTAAAATGTAACATAGAATTCTTTAGGTGGTTTCAAATCACTGGTAAACTAGATAACCAGCAAGAGTCACTTAATACTCTTGTTAATAAATGGTATACCGATAAAAGGGTAATAGAATCAGAGTTACGCCCTTTAGAAAAAATAAATATCCTTACTGAATATGAAGTAGTCACGACTGCTCCATTTAAAAGAGATATAAAGGATTCCGTAGGAGATCCTAAAAATAAGGACATTAATAAATTGATACAACAAAACAATTACACAAATCAATTATTACATGTGGTCTCAAATCAGCTTAGTGAGGCTGATAGAAAATCGACCCTTAAAGAAAAACCAGAGCCCTCTAGGACTCAGTAGAGTAACGAAACCAACGAGTTTTCAGCTAGTAAATACCCAGAACTTAAAGATAAAGGCAAAATCACTGATAAAATAATGGAAGAAATAAATCAGAGATTAAGCAGGAGCCTTACTTTTAAGGATAAAGATAGTATCAAAACGCTTTCCAGTAATGACATGGAAATTAATAGATTATCACGCTACACTAACGCTAAGAAAAACTATTATCATAGACCCTCATTTCCTGATATGCAATATGAGGAAAATGAATTTCTATCTCATACCTCTCATTCAGGAAAAGAGATAGCTGAATGGAATATAAATGGCCTCGCAGAAGGTCAAATTTACAGTAAATTACATGAAATGGGCATAGCCATAACTGCTCATAAAATAAATGGTAGTACTGATAAACAGTGTGCAACAATCTTGTTTTCCGGATTTACCGGAATGCTAAGAAATTGGTGGGATAATTATCTTACTGAAGAAGATAGACAAAATATAATAAATGCAATAGCAATTATTCAAGTTGTTAAACAATGATAGGACAGGATAGCCGAGAAGATGCAACGGCTACCCTATTGTATTGTATCGTTAAGCACTTCATAGGAGAGCCTAAACTCTTTCAAGATAAAAGTTTAGAGATCCTAAATAACCTAATGTGCCCAAAACTGCATGACTTTAGGTGGTATAAAGATGTCTTCCTTAACAAAGTTATGATCAGAGAAGATTGTAATCTTGACTACGGGAAAGAAAGATTTATAAGTGGTTTGCCTCACCTATTCGTAGAAAAGGTAAGGACAAACATTAAAAATAAATTTGATGGATAAATTCCATATAATCATCTAACTTACGGAGACATTGTTAGTCTAATAAACCTTACAGGATTAGATCTATGCAATGATCTAAAATTAAAAAGTCATCTCAAATGAGAGGGAAAACTCTCTAAAGGAGAGTTAGGAAATTTTTGTCAAGACTTTGGTTATACTAAAATAACTGCACCCTCGACAGAAATAAAGAAAAGACATAAAAAGAACAATAAGCCAAGCTCTTATTATAAGAAAAGGTACAAACCATCCAAAAGAAGATCGAAACACAAAAGACCTTCCAAACATAGTACTTATTCTACCAAGAAAACCAAATGTTGGAATTTCGGCATGATTGGCCACCGAGCCAATGACTCTAAGCAACCTAACAAGAAAAAGGATAAAATAAATCTCTTGGAATTAAATTCCGATGTAAAATAAAAAATTTATACAATCCTAGAAGAACGCTATAGCGATTCCTCTCATATTGTTGAATACAGTGATGAAGAACTGCTAGACGTCGACTATAGCTCAGACAGTAGCAACTCCAGTAATCCCTGTAACTGCACAGGAACCTTCTGTACCTGTGACAGTAAATCAGTAAATGTCATTTCAAACAGTACAAAAGAATTCTTCATTGATATGATCTATCACATCGAAGATGAAGAAGTCAAGAGAAAATATTTAACAGAGTTAAAGCACCTTGTCCTCAATCATAAGGATATTAAGAAAGAAATCGTCCCTTTCAATATGAAAGGAGTCTTCAACAAATTCAAAACCCAAAAGCAAGACTCTACTTTGCAAGATCTGCAGACAGAGCTGGCGCAACTTAAACAAGAGATAAAAGATGTTAAAGAAAGACTCAGCTCTATAGAGCTAGAATCATTTGCAAATAAGCTTATGAAGGACTTAAACCCTTTGGGAAACGTTTACTCAGAACCTGGAGTATCTAACTCTAAAAATTTAGAAGGAACTTATAATTAGTTCCGAAGAAGAAAAGGAACCTTCACCTCCTGAATGACCGGGAATAAAAACAATTTCAATAGTTAAAGCACAAAGTTACCATATCCCAGTAAAACTAGTGATAAATAAGAATTTTGTATTAAACAAAATAGAATTATTTGACACAGGGGCAGACAAAAACTGCATTTCCGAAGGATTAATCCCAACAAAGTACTTAGAAAAAAGTACTACCAAATTATACACCGCCAACGGTGAAAAGTTAAAAATAAATTATAAACTCTCTAAGGCCCATGTTTGCAATAACAGAGTCTGTTTTGTTAATGATTTTGTCATCACAAGAGACATTAACGAAGAAGTAATTTTGGGTACTCCATTTGCAACCCCGATTAAACCATACACGACAAGAATAGACGGGATCTATTCCATCACCTTAGGAAAAGAATTAATCTTTCCCTATTTAAGGCCTCTTTCAGAAAATGAAAGTAATTTTGTTAAGAAAAATACTATTTTTCGTATTAATCTTTTATCGAAACAAGTTAATTATCTCAGATATATACAAATTAAAAGGATAGAGTACACTTTAAAAACCCCGGAGGTAGACAAAAGGGTTAAAAACTTTCAAACCCTTATAGAAAAGGAAGTCTACCTTATATAGAGAATTTCAACAAAGAAGAAATCCCTACAAAGGCTAGGCCTATCCAAATGAACCATGAACTCATGGAACATTGTAAAAAGGAAATAAATGACTTACTCCAAAAGAAGATAATTAGACCATCCAGGTCTCCATGGAGTTGTTCATCCTTTTATGTTAACAATAGTGCCGAAAAGGAAAGAGGAGCGTCTAGGCTCGTAATCAATTATAAGCCCCTTAATCAAGTATTAAAATGGATTAGGTACCCGAAACCTAATTAAAGTGATCTATTAAAAATAACTTACAAAGCTAATATTTACTGTAAGTTTGACATGAAATCAGGATTCTGGCATATCCAAGTAAACGAAAAAGATAAATATAAAACAACTTTTAATGTTCCTTTCGGACAATACGAGTGTAATGTTATGCCATTTGGGCTCAAGAATGCCCCGTCAAAATTTCAGAATATAATGAATAACATATTCAACCCATATAGCCTATTCTCTATTGTTTATATAGATGATGTTCTTATTTTTTCAGAAAGTATAGATCACCATTTTAAACACCTTCATACCTTTCTAAAGGTAGTCAAAACAAATGGCTTAGCAGTAAGCGCCAAGAAAATAAAAATATTTCAGACATCAATCAGGTTTTTAGGGCACGACCTTTATCAAGATACCTACAAACCAATTTGCAGAGCCATAGAGTTCTCAACAAAATTTCTGATGAAATTATTGATAAAACCCATTTGCAAAGGTTCTTAGGCAGCCTAAATTATGTAGCGGGTTTTATCCCAAACGCCAGACAAGTCTGTGAACCCCTTTACAAAAGACTCAAGAAAAATCCAGTCCCTTGGTCGATAGAGCAAACAAGTAAGTTAGACAAGTTAAAGAAATAGTCCAGAAACTTCACTGCTTAGGAATCTCCAACCCTAAAGCATCCATGATTGTTGAAACAGACGCCTCCGAAGTCAGATACGGTGGCATCCTTAAACAAAAAATATCCTCCGAGTCTTCTGAACAATTAGTAAGATTCACATCCGGTGTCTGGAACCCGGCTCAAAAGAACTATAGTACTATTAAAAAGAGATTTTATCTATAGTGCTATGTATCACCAAGTTTCAGGATGACCTGATCAACAAAGAATTTTTGTTAAGGGTTAACTGTAAAGCAGCCAAAGATGTTTTACAAAAGGATGTTAAAAATCTTATTTCAAAATAGATTTTTGCCAGATGGCAATCACTATTATCAAGTTTTAATTTTCAAATCGATTTTATAAAAGGTGAGGAAAACTCTTTACTGGATTTTTTAACGAGAGAATTTTTGCAGGGAAATAATGAGACCGAACTTCCCAGGAACTCAGCCTAACAGACCCCCATTCCAACTTAAACCAGAGGAAAAGATGAAAAATCCTTTCCAAAGCCCCAGTGAGCCAAATAAACTAGCTCCCAGGCCAGAACTCATAAACAGATATTCAGCTTTAGCTGAGTTCCCCCTTTTACTCAAAGGAACCATCCCCTGTCCATTAATGGAACCCATTACTCAAAAAATGACAATCCAGCCATTCAAAGCCACCACATCAAAGAATGCGGTAATACACACCAGGATAGCTACACTATGAAAACCCCAGAATCATATTCAGAAGCAGTGAAACCAGAGATTCCTCAAAAGCAGAAGGAGACAGCCCAAGTAAATAAAGAGATCCCAAAATGGGAATTTGTTAATACACAGGTTGTGCTAATAATGGCACTGGACAAACAATGTGAGAACTTCAGGGTAGAAGAACTTCTAAAACCCTGCTACATAAATTACCAGTACGCCGATACTGATAATCCCATAAAAACCAGAAAGTATTACGAGTTTATTTTAGCAGATACTGACTCGATCCAAATCGAGCATCATTATTTTGAGAAAAATCCAGAGAGTATCGAATACTCAAAATTTACCATTAACAGGATATTAAGTCTTTTTAACTGGTATGCAGATCATCTACATACCCCCATTCCATTGTCAAGACAGCATAGGCCATAAACCTATAATTGGTACGATAATAAATCAGCATGGTTTAACTTTTTATATGTTAGACCTTACACCCATACTTGGTTCGTTAAATATTCAGACAAATTAAAAGAGGCCATAGTCCCAAGATGGTTTTACGAATGGTAGAATCTGTTTGGAGGCACCCAGCAAGTGATGGCCCCCAGCTTTCAGATACACTACAAAACGTTTCAGGAAGAGCATTAGATCTCGACTCTACCTGAGCATATTAAACTATGCAAATATTTTATTCACAGAAGGATCTCTTATATTATTAATTGGTTATTTGACATCCATGAATTTGATAGAATCAGATACTTAAGTAAGAGTATCAAAATTAAAGGATGGATTCCCAAACCCAAAGTGGAAAAGGGTACATCCTCCTCCTCAGCAAGAAGGAAACGCAAAGTTCCAAAGGCAGAACTAAAGAAGAGGCTCCAAGAAGCCTTATCAAACTTAAATGATCACACAGATCCTCAGGAAATAATGGATCTCATTGGCACATCATCGTCACAACAAAGTGACTCAGATAATGGAGACATGTTATGTCCCAGAGGATTGGCACAATCCTATCTTTTAGAATAAAAAAGGGACAGTGACAAAAGACCTGCCCCAAAAGCAGACAAAATAAACAGAAAAAGTCATATCAACAGGAGCTTGACCTTTTAGAAAAGAAAAGTCCCCACTCCCACAGGAAGAGGTATTGGACCTTTCGGAAAAGGAAAACGCAAGCGACCCCACTCCAACAGGAAGAGGCACTTGGCCTTTCAAAAAAGGAATGAGCAAGCGACCTTTCACAAAAGGCTTTTTATCTATATCGTCCACATGTTAGGACGAGATTTATTTGCGAGGCCTATATAATGGCTCTCAAGTTGTATTGATAGACCATCCGGAAATTTCCTAAACCAAAAATTCCTTACCTACTCTATCTCCCATGTTTACGAAGATGGAGTAGGTAAGGAATTTTCGGTTTATGAAATTTCCATATGGTCTATCAATACAACTTGAGAGCCATTGAAATTGAAATTGTAACTTTGTGCTTTAACTATTGAATTTTTTTTATTCCCGGTCGTTCAGGAGCTGAAGGTTCCTCTTCTTCTTCGGAACTAATTTCAGTTCCTTCTAAAATTTTAGAGTTAGATACTCCAGGTTCGGAGTAAACGTTGCCCAAAGTGTTTAAGTCCTTCATAAGCTTATTTGCAAATGATTCTAGCTCTATAGAGCTGAGTCTTTCTTTACCATCTTTTAACTCTTGTTTAAGTTGGGCCAGCTCTGTCTGCAGATCTTGCAAAGTAGAGTCTTGCTTTTGGGTTTTGAATTTGTTGAAGACTCCTTTCATATTGAAAGGGGCGATTTCTTTCTTATTATCCTTATGATTGAGGACAAGGTGCTTCAACTCTGTTAAATATTTTCTCTTGACTTCTTCATCTTCGATGTGATATATCATATCAAAGAAGAATTCTTTTGTACTGTTTGAAATGACATTTATTGATTTATTGTCACAGGTACAGAAGGTTCATGTGCAGTTACAGGGATTACTGGAGTTGCTACTGTCTGAGCTATACTCGACGCCTGGCAGTTCTTCATCACTGTATTAAACAGTATCAGAGGAATCGCTATAGCATTCTTCTAGGATTGTATAATTTTTTTTCTTTTACATCGAAATTTAATTCCAAGAGATTTATTTTATCCTTTTTCTTGTTAGGTTGCTTAGATTCATTGGCTCGGTGGCCAATCTTGCCGAAATTCCAACATTTGCTTTTCTTGGTAGAATAAGTAGTATATTTGTAAGGTCTTTTGGGTTTCGATCTTCTTTTGGATGGTTTGTACCTTTTCTTATAAGAAGAGCTTGGCTTATTGTTCTTTTTATGTCTTTTCTTTATTTTTGTTAAGGGTGCAGTTATTTTAGTATAACCAAAGTCATGGCAAAAATTTCCTAACTCTCCTTTAGAGAGTTTTCCCTCTCGTTTGAGCTGACTTTTAAATTTTAGACCATTGCATAGATCTAATCCTGTAAGGTTTATTAGACTAACAATGTCTCTATAAGTTAGATGATTATATGGAATTTGTCCATCAAATTTATTTTTAATGTTTGTCCTTACCTTTTCTGCGAATAGGTGAGGCAAACCACTTATAAATCTTTCTTTCCAGTAGTCATGATTACAATATTCTAAACTTTTATACCACCTAAAGTCATGCAGTTTTGGGCATGTTAGGTTGTTTAGGATCTCTAAACTTTTATCTTGAAAGAGTTTAGGCTCTCCTATGAAGTGCTTAACGATACAATACAATAGGGTAGCCGTTGCATCTTCTCGGCTTTCCTGTCCTATCGTTGTTTCACAACTTGAATAATTGCTATTGCATTTATTATATTTTGTCTATCTTCTTCGGTAAGATAATTATCCTACCAATTTCTTAGCATTCCGGTAAATCCGGAAACCAAGATTGTTGCACACTGTTTATCAGTACTACCATTTATTTTATGAGAAGTTATGGCTATGCCCATTTCATGTAATTTACTGTAAATTTGACCTTCTGTGAGGCCGTCTACATTCCATTCAGCTATCTCTCTTCCTGAATGAGAGGTATGAGATACAAATTCACTTTCCTCATATTGCATATTAGGAAATGAGGGTCTCTGATAATAGTTTTTCTTAGCGTTAGTGTAACGTGATAATCTATTAATTTCCATGTCATTGCTGGAAAGCGTTTTGATACTATCTTTATCCTTAAGAGTAAGGCTCCTGCTTAATCTCTGATTTATTTCTTCCATTGTTTTATCAGTGATTTTGCCTTTATCTTTAAGGTCTGGGTATTTACTAGCTGAAAACTCCGGTATTTTAAATATCGGGTTGGTTTCGTTACTCTACTGAGTCCTAGAGGGCTCTGGTTTTTCTTTAAGGGTCGATTTTCTACCAACCTCACTAAGCTGATTTGAGACCACATGTAATAACTAATTTGTGTAATTGTTTTGTTGTATCAATTTATTAATGTCCTTATTTTTAGGATCTCCTGCGGAATCCTTTATATCTCTTTTAAATGGAGCAGCCGTGACTACTTCTCCTTCAGTAAGGATATTTATTTTTTCTAAGGGGGGTATCTCTGATTCTATTACCCTTTTATCGGTATACCATTTATTAACAAGAGTATTAAGTGACTCTTGCTGGTTATCTAGTTTACCAGTGATTTGAAACCACCTAAAGAATTCTATGTTACATTTTAGTCTATTCATATCCTTGATCCATAGATTTCTAAACGATGATCTTTGGTCCAAGGTTTAATTGGCAACATACCATTCCTTTAATAGCATGCTCTGGACTTTTCCAGAGTTTTCCTATTAACTCAAAGTCTCTGTCGAATTTTTCTTTCGACCTGACCATGCCAAGGGATCCCTTTTGTTCTGTTACTATAGGACCCTGCATTTCACTGTCTGTGGGGGCTGCCAGGCCTGTTAATAATTCTGGGTTGACATTGGACCTTAGGTATTGTCTTCGTAAAATCAACGCCCTAAAGTTTTTGTTCTAATTCTTTGATAGATTCTTCATGGTTTTGGTCGTATAAATATTCCTCCTCCCGGGGTTTATAAGTGGATGATCTTGCAAATGAGTATCTTCTCGAGGAAGATTCTGATCTAGATTTGGATCTTAAGAATTTTAAATCAATAGATCCGTCAGGGTATTGAATTACTTGTTCAATATTTGAGCTTTCTGGCTCTAGTTTTGGTTGTGTAATGGCCTCAAAGTGCCATTCATCTTTAGATAAGATTTCATCCCACTTAAGCATTCGAGGGACAAAGATATTACTATGCTCTTGGTTTGCTTCCATAAGCATAGTAGCTCCTTTGTTACTCATTAATTTAGCTTTTGGGGCTAATGTAGTCTTCATTAGTCTATAATATACTCTATATGTTATAGCTATTTCTTTAGTGTTAGACTTACTATTCATATTCTTTGTTTTTATATTTAAGGTTAACGTATCCATAATATTCTGATCATTTATGTCGACCGAGTAATTTGGATAACAATTAAAGTATACTGGGCCACGTGCTAAGTTACTTTGTAATACCCCTAGTAAGGAGTCGTCAAAGTTTAATAGTCGGGGATCTCTTAACAAGAGACAAATGGGCGTGTCTAAACCTAATCGATACAAAGGTTTGACCGCAACTTGAACAAGTCCTATGTGTAGGAAATTGAATTCCTTTTTATATTTGTTTATAGATTGAGCTGCTAGTAGTTTAATAATTTCTTTTGAATTATTAATAGCTATTGTAGACTGGCAAGTTTTGATATTATAACTTTAATAAAGTAAAACTTTCCGGTTTCATAAACCGATTTGAAAGATTCCTTAGGAATATTCCAATTCTGTAGATCTTGTTCTACCTTCGCTATTTTCGAGGTAGACAGATTTTCACTGTTTAAAACACTCTGTTTTTCTGCTCTATTCATTTTAGAATTGTGCAGTAGATATATTTATTACAAATTATGCATTATCTATTTGAAATTGTAAAGTAGATAGCTCATAGCTAGTATTTAACAATATGTCATATAAAACTAATATTTTATCTATAATTACTTGACTAGCTATTCTTCGAGCGTAGGGGTCTAGTGCCTCAGAGGGCTCTAAAGATTGGAAATAGTTTAGTTCTTTAAAAATCTTGACTCTGTTTTTCTTGAGCTCAGATCTTTCTATTAGGTTTGCCACCTAATGAAATTTGCATCTCTTATTGTTTCGAAAGACGGATGGGTTCGCATAAGATTTAACAGGAGAGATTGAGTACTGGTGGGCAGGCTACTGTCCTTGGAGCTATTGTTCTATCGATTATGAACTGTTGATTCTTTATATTGTTCGACACCTATTCTGACCATAGCGGATATCCTGGGCTTGAGTCTGACTATTCTTAGTTGTAATTAAAAGGTTGATAATTTCTTTCCTTAGAGGTCTTGGTGAAGGAATACTCCGTGTTCACTCTCCTAGATACCTCACGGTTACTACAACTTCGACCGCACTCAGATGAATTGAAACTATCGACTTATTACTGTAGACTAATAATATAGATTCAAGCTGAGGATAACAACTAGGAAAGGATGGGGTGAACTGTAATGGAGTATCAAAAAGTCATAACCTCTAGACTAGGTAAGGAATTTTCAGTTTAGGAAATTTCCGGATAGTTTGACTTTATTAAAAGTTATAATATCAAAACTTGCGAGTCTACAATAGCTATTAATAATTCAAAAGAAATTATTAAACTACTAGCAGCTCAAGATATAAACAAATATAAAAAGGAATTCAATTTCCTATACATAGGACTTGTTCAAGTTGCGGTCAAACCTTTGTATCGATTAGGTTTAGACACGCCCATTTGTCTCTTGTTAAGAGATCCCCGACTATTAAACTTTGACGACTCCTTACTAGGGGTATTACAAAGTAACTTAGCACGTGGCCCAGTATACTTTAATTGTTATCCAAATTACTCGGTCGACATAAATGATCAGAATATTATGGATACGTTAACCTTAAATATAAAAACAAAGAATATGAATAGTAAGTCTAACACTAAAGAAATAGCTATAACATATAGAGTATATTATAGACTAATGAAGACTACATTAGCCCCAAAAGCTAAATTAATGAGTAACAAAGGAGCTACTATGCTTATGGAAGCAAACCAAGAGCATAGTAATATCTTTGTCCCTCGAATGCTTAAGTGGGATGAAATCTTATCTAAAGATGAATGGCACTTTGAGGCCATTACACAACCAAAACTAGAGCCGAAAGCTCAAATATTGAACAAGTAATTCAATACCCCGACGGATCTATTGATTTAAAATTCTTAAGATCCAAATCTAGATCGAATCTTCCTCGAGAAGATACTCATTTGCAAGATCATCCACTTATAAACCCCGGGAGGAGGAATATTTATACGACCAAAACCATGAAGAATCTATCAAAGAATTAGAACAAAAACTTTAGGGCGTTGATTTTACGAAGACAATACCTAAGGTCCAATGTCAACCCAGAATTATTAACAGTTCCGCACTGCAGCCCCCACGTACGGTGAAATGCGAGGGTCCTATAGTAACGAGAACAAAAGGGATCCCTTGGCATGGTCGGTCGAAAGAAAAATTCGACAGAGACTTTGAGTTAATAGGAAAACTCTGGAAAAGTCCAGAGCATGCTATTAAAGGAATGGTATGTTGCCAATTAAACCTTGGACCAAAGATCATCGTTTAGAAATCTATGGATCAAGGATATGAATAGACTAAAATGTAACATAGAATTCTTTAGGTGGTTTCAAATCACCGGTAAACTAGATAACCAAAGCAAGAGTCACTTAATACTCTTGTTAATAAATGGTATACCGATAAAAGGGTAATAGAATCAGAGATACCCCCCTTAGAAAAAATAAATATCCTTACTGAAGGAGAAGTAGTCACGGCTGCTCCATTTAAAAGAGATATAAAGGATTCCGCAGGAGATCCTAAAAATAAGGACATTAATAAATTGATACAACAAAACAATTACACAAATTAGTTATTACATGTGGTCTCAAATCAGCTTAGTGAGGTTGGTAGAAAATCGACCCTTAAAGAAAAACCAGAGCCCTCTAGGACTCAGTAGAGTAACGAAACCAACCCGATATTTAAAATACCGGAGTTTTCAGCTAGTAAATACCCAGACCTTAAAGATAAAGGCAAAATCACTGATAAAACAATGGAAGAAATAAATCAGAGATTAAGCAGGAGCCTTACTCTTAAGGATAAAGATAGTATCAAAACGCTTTCCAGCAATGACATGGAAATTAATAGATTATCACGTTACACTAACGCTAAGAAAAACTATTATCAGAGACCCTCATTTCCTAATATGCAATATGAGGAAAGTGAATTTGTATCTCATACCTCTCATTCGGGAAGAGATAGATAGAATGGAATGTAGACGGCCTCACGAAGGTCAAATTTACAGTAAATTACATGAAATTGGCATAGCCATAACTTCTCATAAAATAAATGGTAGTACTGATAAACAGTGTGCACCAATCTTGGTTTCTGGATTTACCGGAATGCTAAGAAATTGGAAGGATAATTATCTTACCGAAGAAGATAGACAAAATATAATAAATGCAATAGCAATTATTCAAGTTATGAAACAACGATAGGACAGGAAAGCCGAGAAGATGCAATGGCTACCCTATTGTACTGTATCGTTAAGCACTTCATAGGAGAGCCTAAACTCTTTCAAGATAAAAGTTTAGAGATCCTAAACAACCTAACGTGCCCAAAATTGCATGACTTTAGGTGGTATAAAGATGTCTTCCTTAACAAAGTTATGATCAGAAAAGATTGTAATCATGACTACTAGAAAGAAAGATTTATAAGTGGTTTGCCTCACCTATTCGCAGAAAAGGTAAGGACAAACATTAAAAATAAATTTGATGGACAAATTCCATATAATCATCTAACTTACGGAGACATTGTTAGTCTAACAAACCTTACAGGATTAGATCTATGCAATGATCTAAAATTTAAAAGTCAGCTCAAACGAGAGGAAAAACTCTCTAAAGGAGAGTTACGAATTTTTTGTCAAGACTTTGGTTATACTAAAATAACTGCACCCTCGACAGAAATAAAGAAAAGACATAAAAAGAACAATAAGCCAAGCTCTTCTTATAAGAAAAGGTACAAACCATCCAAAAGAAGATCGAAACCCAAAAGACCTTCCAAAGATACTACTTATTCTACCAAGAAAACCAAATGTTGGAATTTCGGCAAGATTGGCCACCGAGCCAATGTCTCTAAGCAACCTAACAAGAAAAAGGATAAAATAAATCTCTTGGAATTAAATTCCGATGTAAAAGAAAAAATTTATACAATCCTAGAAGAACGCTATAGCGATTCCTCTCATACTGTTGAATACAGTGATGAAGAACTGCTAGACGTCGACTATAGCTCAGACAGTAGCAACTCCAGTAATCCCTGTAACTGCACAGGAACCTTCTGTACCTGTGACAGTAAATCAGTAAATGTCATTTCAAACAGTACAAAAGAATTCTTCATTGATATGATCTATCACATCGAAGATGAAGAAGTCAAGAGAAAATATTTAACAGAGTTAAAGCACCTTGTCCTCAATCATAAGGATATTAAGAAAGAAATCGTCCCTTTCAATATGAAAGGAGTCTTCAACAAATTCAAAACCCAAAAGCAAGACTCTACTTTGCAAGATCTGCAGACAGAGCTGGCCCAACTTAAACATGATATAAAAGATGTTAAAGAAAGAATCAGCTCTATAGAGCTAGAATCATTTGCAAATAAGCTTATGAAGGACTTAAACCCTTTGGGAAATGTTTACTCAGAACCTGGAGTATCTAACTCTAAAAATTTAGAAGGAACTGAAATTAGTTCCGAAGAAGAAGAGGAACCTTCAGCTCCTGAACGACCGGGAATAAAAACAATTTCAATAGTTAAAGCACAAAGTTACCGGTAAAATTAGTGATAAATAAGAATTTTGTATTAAACAAAATAGCATTATTTGACACAGGGACGGACAAAAACTGCATTTCCGAAGGATTAATCCCTACAAAGTACTTAGGAAAAAATACTACCAAATTATACACCGCCAACGGTGAAAAGTTAAAAATAAATTATAAACTCTCTAAGGCCCATGTTTGCACTAACAGAGTCTGTTTTGTTAATGATTTTGTCATCACAAGAGACATTATCGAAGAAGTAATTTTGGGTACTCCATTTGCAACCCCGATTAAACCATACACGGCAAGAATAGACGGGATCTATTCCATCACCTTAGGAAAATAATTAATCTTTCCCTATTTAAGGCCTCTTTCAGAAAATGAAAGTAATTTTTTAAGAAAAATACTATTTTTGGTATTAATCTATTATCGAAACAAGTTAATTTTCTCAAAGAAGATATACAAATTAAAAGGATAAAGTACACTTTAAAAACCCCGGAGGAAGACAAAAGGGTTAAAAACTTTCAAACCCTTATAGAAAAGGAAGTCTACCTTATATAGAGAATTTCAACGAAGAAGAAATCCCTACAAAGGCTAGGCCTATCCAAATGAACCATGAACTCATGGAACATTGTAAAAAGGAAATAAATGAATTACTCCAAAAGAAGATAATTAGATCCTCCAGGTCTCCATGGAGTTGTTCATCCTTTTATGTTAACAATAGTGTCGGAAAGGAAAGAGGAGCGCCTAGGCTCTTAATCAATTATAAGCCCCTTAATCAAGTATTAAAATGGATTAGGTACCCGATACCTAATTAAAGAGATCTATTAAAAAGAACTTACAAAGCTAATATTTACTGTAAGTTTGACATGAAATCAGGATTCTGGCAAATCCAAGTAAACGAAAAAGATAAATATAAAACAAATTTTAATGTTCATTTCGGACAATACAAGTGGAATGTTATGCCATTTGGGCTCAAGAATGCCCCGTCAGAATTTCAGAATATAATGAATAACATATTCAACCCATATAGCCTATTCTCTATTGTTTTTATAGATGATGTTCTTATTTTTTCAGAAAGTATAGATCATCATTTTAAACACCTTCATACCTTTCTAAAGGTAGTCAAAACAAATGGCTTAGCAGTAAGCGCCAAGAAAATAAAAATATTTCAGACATCAATCAGGTTTTTAGGGCACGACCTTTATCAAGATACCTACAAACCAATTTGCAGAGCCATAGAGTTCTCAACAAAATTTCTGATGAAATTATTGATAAAACCCATTTGCAAAGGTTCTTAGGCAGCCTAAATTATGTAGCGGGTTTTATCCCAAACGCCAGACAAGTTTGTGAACCCCTTTACAAAAGACTCAAGAAAAATCCAGTCCCTTGGTCGATAGAGCAAACCAAGTCAGTTAGACAAGTTAAAGAAATAGTCCAGAAACTTCCCTGCTTAGGAATCCCCAACCCTAAAGCATCCATGATTGTTGAAACAGACGCCTCCGACGTCGGATACGATGGCATCCTTAAACAAAAAATATCCCCCGAGTCTGCTGAACAATTAGTAAGATTCACATCCGATGTTTGGAACCTGGCTCAAAAGAACTATAGTACTATGAAAAAAGATATTTTATCTATAAGTTTCAGGATGACCTGATCAACAAATAATTTTTGTTAAGGGTTGACTGTAAAGCAGCCAAAGATTTTATCTATAGTGCTATTAAAAAAGATTTTTGCCAGATGGCAAGTGCTATTATCAAGTTTCGATTTTCAAATTGATTTTATAAAAGGTGAGGAAAAATCTTTACCGGATTTTTTAACGAGAGAATTTTTACAGGAAAAAATGAGACCGAGCTTCCTAGGAACTCAGCCTAACAGACCTCCATTCCAACTTAAACTAGAGGAAAAGATGAAAAATCCTTTCCAAAGCCCTAGTGAGCCAAATAAACCAGCTCCCAGGCCAGAACTCATAAATAAATATTCAGCTTTAGCTGAGTTCCCCCTTTTACCCAAAGGAACCATCCCCTCTCCATTAAAGTAACCCATTACTCCGAAAACGACAATCCAGACGTTCAAAGCCACCACATCAAAGAATGCGGTAATACAGACTTGGGATAGCTACGCTATGAAAACAACAGAATCATATTCAGAAGAAATGAAACCAGAGACTCGTCAAAAGCAGAAGGAGATAGCCCAAGTAAATAAAGAGATCCTAAACTGGGAATTTGTTAATACACAGGTTGTACCAATAATGGCACTAGACAAATAATGTGAGAACTTCAGGGTAGAAGAACTTCTAAAACCCTTCTACACAAATTACCAATACATCGATACTAATAATCCCATTAAAACCAGAAAGTTTTAAACTTTCTTTTATTTACTGCTTTATTACGAATGGTGGAATCTGTTTGGAGGCACCCAGCAAGTGATGGCCCCCAGCTTTCAGATACACTACAAAACTTTTCAGGAAGAGCAACAGATCTCGACTCTGCCCGAGCACATTAAACTATGCAAATATTTTATTCACAGAAGGATCTTTTATATTATTAATTGGTCCTTTGACATCCATAAATTTGATAAAATCAGATACTTAAGTAAGAGTATCAAAATTCAAGGATGGACTCCCAAACCCAAAGAGGAAAAGGGTACATCCTCCTCCTCAACAAGAAGGGAACACAATGTTCCAAAGGCAAAATTAAAGAAAGGGCTCCAAGAAGCCTTATCAAACTTAAATGATCACACGGATCCTTAGGAAATAATGGATCTCATTGGCACTGCATCGTCACAAGAAAGTGACTCAGATAATGGAGACATGTTATGTCCCAGAGGATTGGCACAATCCTATCTTTTAGAATAAAAAAGGGACAGTGACAAAATACCTGCCTAAAAAAAGCAGACAAAATAAAAAGAAAAAGTCATATCAACAGGAACTTGACCTTTCAGAAAAGAAAGGACCCCACTCCCACAGGAAGAGGCACTTGACCTTTCAGAAAAGGAAAAAGCAAGCGACCCCACTCCAACAGGAAGAGGCACCGGGCCTTTCAAAAAAGGAATGAGTAAGCGACCTTTCACAAAAGGATTTTTATCTATACCGTCCACATGTTAGGACGCGATTTATTTGCAAGGCCTATATAATGGCTCTCAAGTTGTATTAGTAGTGCATCTGGAAATTTCCTAAACCGAAAATTCCTTACCTACTCCATCTCCCCTTGTACATATCCCATGTTCTCTTTTATGCTTTCCTATTGTTGAAATAAAACTTGTATGTTTTAAACTTTCTTTTATTTATTGCTTTGTTAATACACAGGTTGTGCCAATAATGGCACTGGACAAACAATGTGAGAACTTCAAGGTATAATCACTTTTAAAACCCTGCTACACAAATTACCGGTACGTCGATACTGATAATCCAATTAAAACCAGAAAGTATTACGAGTTTATTTTAGCAGATACTGACTCGATCCAAATCGAGAATCATTATTTTGAGAAAAATCCAGAGAGTATCGAATACTCAAAATTTACCATTAACAGGATATTAAGTCAAATTAACTGGTATGCAGATCATCTACATACCCCCATTCCATTGTCAAGACAGCATAGGCCATAAACCTATAATTGGTACGATAATAAATCAGCATGGTTTAACTTTTTATATGTTAAGACCTTACACCCATACTTGGTTTGTTATATATTCGGACAAGTTAAAAGAGGCCGTCATCCCAAGATGGTTTTATGAATGGTGGAATCTGTTTGGAGGCACCCAACAAGCGATGGCCCCCAGCTTTCAGACACACTACAAAACTTTTCAGGAAGAGCAGCAGATCTCGACTCTGCTCGAGCATATTAAACTATGCAAATATTTTATTAACAGAAGGATCTCTTATATTATTAATTGGTCCTTTGACATCCATGAATTTGATAGAATCAGATACTTAAGTAAGAGTATCAAAATTAAAGGATGGACACCCAAACCGAAAAAGGAAAATGGTACATCCTCCTCCTCAGCAATGAGGGAATGCAAAGTTCCAAAGGCAGAATTAAAGAAGACACTAAAAGAAGCCTTATCAAACATAAATGATCACACGGATCCTCAAGAAATAATGGATCTCATTAGCACATCATCGTCACAAGAAAGTGACTAAGATAATGGAGACATGTTATGTCCCAGCGGATTGGCACAATCCCATCTTTTAGAATAAAAAAGGGATAGTGACAAAAGACCTGCCTCAAAAGCATAAAAAATAAAAAGAAAAAGTCATATCAAAAGGAACTTGACCTTTCAGAAAAGAAATGACACCACTCCCACAGGAAGAGGCACTTGACCTTTTAGAACAGGAAAAAGCAAGCGACCCCACTCCAACAGGAAGAGGCACTTGGCCTTTCAAAAAAGGAATGAGCAAGCGACCTTTCACAAAAGGCTTTTTATCTATACCGTCCACCTGTTAGGACGAGATTTATTTGTGAGGCCTATATAATGGCTCTCAAGTTGTATTGATAGAGCGTCCGGAAATTTCCTCTTCCGAAAATTCCTTACCTACTCCATCTCCCCTTGTACATCTCCCATGTTCTCTTTTATGCTTTCCTGTTGTAGAAATAAAACATGTATGTTTTAAACTTTCATTTATTTACTGCTTTATTATATTAAATTTTCATATGATATTTTATAATCACTGTATTCATCAATATCAGAGGAATCTCTATAGCGTTCTTCTAGGATTGTAAATTTTTTTTCTTTTACATCATGAACAGTTAAATCCCTCTACTGTCCTATAGCAGTATTGTTTTGAGGTTATGACTTTTTGATACTCCATTACTGTTCACCCCCATCCTTACCTAGTTGTTATCCTCAACTTGAATCTATATTATTAGTCTACGGTAATAAGTCGATAGTTTCGATTCATCTGAGTGCGGTCAAAGTTGTAGTAACCGTGAGGTAGCTAGGAGAGCAAACCCAGAGTACTCCTTCACCAAGGCCTCTAAGGAAAGAGATTATCAACCTTTTACTTACAACTAAGAATAGTCAGACTCAAGCCCAGGATATCCGCTATTGTCAGAATAGGTGTCGAACAGTGTAAAGAATCAACAGTTCATAATCGATAGAACAATAGCTCAAAGGACGGTAGCCTACCCACCAGTACTCAACCTCTTGTTAAATCTTATGTGAACCCATCCGTCTTTCGAACCAATAAGAGATGTAAAATTCATTAGGTGGCAAAACCTAATAGAACGATCTGAGCTCAAGAAAAAGAGAGTCAAGATTTTAAAAGAACTAAACTATTACCAATCTTTAGAGCCCTCTGAGGCACTAGACCCCTACGCTCGAAGAATAGCTAGTCAAGTAATCATAGATAAAATATTAGTTTTGTATAACAGATTGTTAAATACTAGCTATGAGCTATCTACTTTACAGTTTCAAATAGATAACGCAGAATTTGTAATAAGTATCTACTACACAATTCTAAAATGAATAGAGCAGAAAAACAGAGTGTTTTAAACAGTGAAAATCTGTCTACCTCAAAAATAGCGAAGGTAGAACAAGATCTACAAAATTGGAATATTCCTAAGGAATATTTCAAATCGGTTTATGAAACCGGAAAGCTTGACTTTATTAAAAGTTATAATATCAAAACTTGCGACTCTACAATAGCTATTAATAATTCAAAAGAAATTATTAAACTACTAGCAACTCAAGATATAAACAAATATAAAAAGGAATTCAATTTACTACACATAGGACTTGTTCAAGTTGCGATCAAACCTTTGTATCGATTAGGTTTCGACACGCCCATTTGTCTCTTGTTAAGAGATGCCCGGCTATTAAACTTTGACGACTCCTTATTAGTGGTCTTACAGAGTAACTTAGCACGTGGCCCAGTATACTTTAATTGTTATCCAAATTACTCGATCGACATAAATGATCAGAATATTATGGATATATTAACCTTAAATATAAAAACAAAGAATATTAATAGTAAGGCTAACACTAAAGAAATAGCTATAATATATAGAGTATATTATAGACTAATGAAGACTACATTAGCCCCAAAAGCTAAATTAATGAGTAACAAATGAGCTACTATGCTTATGGAAGCAAACCAAGAGCATAGATATCTTTGTCCCTCGAATGCTTAAGTGGGATGAAATCTTATCTAAAGATGAATGGCACTTTGAGGCTATTACGCAACCAAAACTAGAGCCAGAAAGCTCAAATATTAAACAAGTAATTCAATACCCTGATGGATATATTGATTTAAAATTCTTAAGATCCAAATCTAGATAAGAATCTTCCTCGAGAAAATACTCATTTGCAAGATCATCCACTTCTAAACCCCGGGAGGAGGAAGATCTATACGGCTAAAACTCTGAAGAATCTATTAGAGAATTATAACAAAAACTTAAGGGTGTTGATTTTACGAAGACAATACCTAAGGTCCAGTATCAACCAGAATTATTAACATGCCTAGTAGCCCCACATACAGTGAAATTGGTACGATTATAAATCAGCATGGTTTAACTTTTTATATGTTAGACCTTACACCCATACTTGGTTCGTTAAATATTCGGACAAGTTAAAAGAGGCCGTCATCCCATGATGGTTTTAAGAATGGTGGAATTTGTTTGGAGGCACCCAGCAAGTGATGGCCCCCAGCTTTCAGATATACTACAAAACTTTTCAGGAAGAGTAGCAAATCTCGACTCTGCCCGAGCATATTAAAATATGTAAATATTTTATTCACAAAAGGATCTCTTATATTATTAATTGGTCCTTTGACGTCCATGAATTTGATAGAATCAGATACTTAAGTAAGAGTATCAAAATTAAAGGATGGACTCCCAAACCGAAAAAGGAAAATGGTACATCCTCCTCCTCAGCAATGAGGGAATGCAAAGTTCCAAAGGTATAATTAAAGAAGAGACTCCAAGAAGCCTTATCAAACTTAAATGATCACACGGATCCTCAGGAAATAATGGATCTCATTAGCACATCATCGTCACAAGAAAGTGACTCAGATAATGGAGACCTGTTATGTCCCAGCGGATTGGCACAATCCTATCTTTTAGAATAAAAAAGGGATAGTGACAAAAGACTTGCCTCAAAAGCATACAAAATAAAAAATAAAAAGTCATATCAACAGGAACTTGACCTTTCAGACAAGAAATGACACCACTCCCATAGGAAGAGGCACTTGACCTTTTAGAACAGGAAAAAGCAAGTGACCCCACTCCAACAGGAAGATGCACTTGGCCTTTCAAAAAAGGAATGAGCAAGCGAACTTTCAGAAAAGGATTTTTATATATACCGTCCACCTGTTAGGACGAGATTTATTTGCGTTGCCTATATGATGGCTCTCAAGTTGTATTGATAGAGCATCCGGAAATTTCCTAAACCAAAAATTCCTTACCTACTCCATTTCCCCTTGTACATCTCCCATGTTCTCTTTTCTGCTTTCCTGTTTTATTATATTGGTACGATTATAAATCAGCATGGTTTAACTTTTTATATATTAGACCTTACACCCATACTTGGTTCGTTAAATATTCGGACAAGTTAAAAGAGGTCGTCATCCCATGATGGTTTTACGAATGATGGAATTTGTTTGGAGGCACCCAGCAAGTGATGGCCCCCAGCTTTCAGATACACTACAAAACTTTTCAGGAAGAGCAGCAGATCTCGACTCTGCCCGAGCATATTAAACTATGCAAATATTTTATTCACAGAAGGATCTCTTATATTATTAATTGGTCCTTTGACATCCATGAATTTGATAGAATCAGATACTTAAGTAAGAGTATCAAAATTAAAGGATGGACTCCCAAACCAAAAAAGGAAAATGGTACATCCTCCTCCTCAGCAATGAGGGAATGCAAAGTTCCAAAGGCAGAATTAAAGAAGACACTCAAAGAAGCCTTATCAAACTTAAATGATCACACGGATCCTCAGGAAATAATGGATCTCATTAGCACATCATCGTCACAAGAAAGTGACTCAGATAATGGAGACATGTTATGTCCCAGCGGATTGGCACAATCCTATCTTTTAGAATAAAAAAGGTATAGTGACAAAAGACCTGCCTCAAAAGCATACAAAATAAAAAGAAAAAGTCATATCAAAAGGAACTTGACCTTTCAGAAAAGAAATGACACCACTCCCACAGGAAGAGGCACTTGACCTTTTAGAACAGGAAAAAGCAAGCGACCCCACTCCAACAGGAAGAGGCACTTGGCCTTTCAAAAAAGGAATGAGCAAGCGACCTTTCACAAAAGGCTTTTTATCTACACCGTCCACCTGTTAGGACGAGATTTTTTTGTGAGGCCTATATAATGGCTCTCAAGTTGTATTTATAGAAATTTCCTAATCTGAAAATTCCTTACCTACTCCATCTCCCCTTGTACATCTCCCATGTTCTCTTTTATGCTTTCCTGTTGTTGAAATAAAACTTGTATGTTTTAAACTTTCTTTTATTTATTGCTTTATTATATTAAATTTTCATATGATATTTTATAATCACTGTATTCATCAATATCAGAGGAATCGCTATAGCGTTCTTCTAGGATTGTATAAATTTTTTCTTTTACATCATGAACAGTTAAATCCCTCTACTATCCTAGAGCAGTATTGTTTAGAGGTTATGACTTTTTGATACTCCATTACTGTTCACCCCCATCTTTACCTAGTTGTTATCCTCAACTTGAATCTATATTATTAGTCTACAGTAATAAGTCGATAGTTTCAATTCATTTGAGTGCGGTCAAAGTTGTAGTAACCGTGAGGTAGCTAGGAGAGAAAATCCGGAGTATTCCTTCACCAAGACCTCTAAGGAAAGATATTATCAACCTTTTACTTACAACTAAGAATAGTCAGACTCAAGCCCAGGATATCTGTTATGGTCATAATAGGTGTCGAACAGTGTAAAGAATCAACAGTTCATAATCGATAGAACAATAGCTCCAAGGACGGTAGCCTGCCCACCAGTACTCAATCTCTCATGTTAAATCTTATGCGAACCCATCCGTCTTTCGAAACAATAAGAGATGCAAATTTCATTAGGTGGCAAACCTAATAGAAAGATCTGAGCTCAAGAAAAACAGAGTCAAGATTTTTAAAGAACTAAACTATTTCCAATCTTTAGAGCCCTCTGAGGCACTAGACCCCTACGCTTGAAGAATAGCTCGTCAAGTAATTATAGATAAAATATAAGTTTTATATAACAGATTGTTAAATAACAGCTATGAGCTATCTACTTTACAGCTTCAAATAGATAACGCAGAATTTGTACTAAGTATATCTACAACACAATTCTAAAATGAATAGAGCAGAAAAACAGAGTGTTTTAAACAGTGAAAATCTGTCTACCTCGAAAATAGCGAAGGTAGAACAAGATCTACAGAATTGGAATATTCCTAAGGAATCTTTCAAATCGGTTTATGAAACCGGAAAGCTTGACTTTATTAAAAGTTATAATATAAAAACTTGCGAGTATACAATAGCTATTAATAATTCAAAAGAAATTATTAAACTACTAGCAGCTCAAAATATAAACAAATATAAAAAGGAATTCAATTTCCTACACATAGGACTTGTTCAAGTTGCGATCAAACCTTTGTATCGATTAGGTTTAGACACGCCCATTTGTCTCTTGTTAAGAGATGCCCGGCTATTAAACTTTGACAACTCCTTATTAGTGGTCTTACAGAGTAACTTAGCACGTGGCCCAGTATACTTTAATTGTTATTCAAATTACTCGGTCGACATAAATGATCAGAATATTATGGATACGTTAACCTTAAATATAAAAACAATGAATATTAATAGTAAGGCTAACACTAAAGAAATAGCTATAATATATAGAGTATATTATAGACTAATGAAGACTACATTAGCCCCAAAAGCTAAATTAATGAGTAACAAAGGAGCTACTATGCTTATGGAAGCAAACCAAGAGCATAGCAATATCTTTGTCCCTCGAATTCTTAAGTGGGATGAAATCTTATCTAAAGATGAATGGCACTTTGAGGCTATTACGCAACCAAAACTAGAGCCAGAAAGCTCAAATATTAAACAAGTAATTCAATACCCTGATGGATCTATTGATTTAAAATTCTTAAGATCCAAATCTAGATAAGAATCTTCCTCGAGAAGATACTCATTTGCAAGATTATCCACTTCTAAACAACGGGAGGAGGAAGATCTATACGACCAAACCTCTGAAGAATCTATCAAAGAATTAGAACAAAAACTTAAGGTGTTGATTTTACGAAGACAATACCTAAGGTCCAGTATCAACCAGAATTATTAACATGCCTAGTAGCCCCACATACAATGAAATTGGTACGATTATAAATCAGCATGGTTTAACTTTTTATATGTTAGACCTTACACCCATACTTGGTTCGTTAAATATTCGGACAAGTTAAAAGAGGCCGTCATCCCATGATGGTTTTACGAATGGTGGAATTTGTTTGGAGGCACCTAGCAAGTGATGTCCCCCGGCTTTCAGATACACTACAAAACTTTTAAGGAAGAGCAGCAAATCTCGACTCTGCCCGAGCATATTAAACTATGCAAATATTTTATTCACAGAAGGATCTCTTATATTATTAATTGGTCCTTTGACATCCATGAATTTGATAGAATCAGATACTTAAGTAAGAGTATCAAAATTAAAGGATGGACTCCCAAACCAAAAAAGGAAAATGGTACATCCTCCTCTTCAGCAATAAGGGAACGCAAAGTTCCAAAGGCAGAATTAAAGAAGAGGCTCCAAGAAGCCTTATCAAAATTAAATGATCACAAGGATCCTCAGGCAATAATGGATCTCATTGGCACAGCATAGTCACAAGAAAGTTACTCAGATAATGGAGACATGTTATGTCCTAGAGGATTGGCACAATCCTATCTTTTAGAATAAAAAAATGGACAGTGACAAAAGACCTGCCTCAAAAGTAGACAAAATAAAAAGAAAAAATCATATCAACAGGAACTTGACCTATCAAAAAAGAAAGGACCCCACTCCCACAGGAAGAGGCACTTGACCTTTCAGAAAAGGAAAAAGCATGCGACCCCACTCCAATAGGAAGAGGCACTTGGCCTTTCAAAAAAGGAATGAGCAAGCGACCTTTCACAAAAGGCTTCTTATCTATACCGTCCACCTACTTTATAAAAAGAATAAATGTTACACTTTTCTTACCTTTTTGAATTCTTAATAAAATGGAAAATTAAAGGTGTCATTGCAACCTTTTGCGTTTACACGTGGAGAACTCAAATATCTAAACCATATCATAATTGTTACTCATTACTTGAAGATATTCCATTACTCATTACTTGTAGACTTTCCATGTGTCACGTGGGGCTACCTATTTTATCACCTATCCATATAATCACACTTATCTGATAACCACTAATAATTCTTCATGTCTTCAACTAATTCAACATACACCCAATTACACACATAATTAATTTCTCCATCTCAATTCACTTAAATAATAATCACCTTTATCACACTTCATATACTCATTATCATGTGCATGTAATATAACACTAGTCTATAGCCTCTGCTAGCTCATACGAAAATAATATTTCCGATCATCGTCGTCACACTTTTAAAATCTTAAATTATTTCGGGACCACATCCTTTTATATACTAAGCTTCTTTATTTGAATACGTGAAGATGACCAAAAATCCTCAAACACTCGGGTCTATTTACATATATCTAGAGATTCAAACCATGGCCCAAAAGTACGGGATGTAACAAGAAGCATGTGTACTCTTCGTATGAAATGTTGTATGAGTCTTACTTGTCCCTTTTCGGGAGTACTTTCTGCATTATATAACATCTATTCTTCATGTCGCCTTATAGTTTCCCTGTTGGTATTTACAAAAGGTTATAAATTGTTGTGTCTCTCATTATATTGGTCAAGGGTATTGGTTCATATATGACTTGTCCTATTAATTCATATGCAAAGGTAAAATGACATGTTATTCTCATAATAATAGTGGGAGGTGTAGCGTCCTTACATTACTCTGACGGGCTTAAGGAGTAGTCTATGTTCTTTGAGTTGTTCTATGTATATATATATATACATATGGAGTCTTGTAACGATATGTCTGGTCATTTTTAGCTGAAGACTCTTATTTTTTCAAATTACCCTTCCTATAGACTCTGTGTGGGTTTGTGACACGCTGGGATGGGTAGCACAGATCCTGAGGTGCCTTTATCTGATTTTTGGAAGAAAATCCATGATGTATTGTTTAGAAATAATAAGTTTAACCTAAAGTTGACTTTTAAGTATATGGGTTCGTTTCTAGGTTCCATCACTTCTGGTAGTTCTGGAGGGTCATTTATGACTTAGTCAAATCATTGGTATGCTTCCCGGTGCATTCAGATATATTTTATGACTTTATTTATAAAATTGTGAAACTTGAATGTTTTGGGTGATTTCGTAGAAATATGCGTCTTACCTCGATCGTATGAATAATTTGAGTTGCAAGCTAGTTTGTAGCATTTTTTACCATGGGGTAGCATGCTTGGTTTGTATTGGGAGGTCTCGGTAGTTTTTTAGGTGTTTGGTGGAGATTTGGATTAAATTCCTAGTTGTTGGTTTCTGGTGTGCTGCACCTACGGGTTTCTAGCCGCTTCTGCTGGTCTGCCCCTACAAAGGATGGCTCATAGATGCGGGCCTTGTGTGAGTCTGAGGTCTCCACTTCTGTGGACCATTTCTCATAGAGGTAATTCACCTCTGCAGTGTTGTTTCCGCTCCTAGGCCCATCTAGTAACTTTAGTTAGGCCGCTTCGGCGGTGAATTTTCCTCCGGAGCGATCTGCCTTGGCGGTGTCGACGCCGCCGAGGCGAAATCACTGTCTTCTAGATTCTAATTTAATGTCCAAAATGATTTAACTTTCCCCAAAACCTTTCCTTCGAATTATAGCTCGGTAGAGAGAGGATTATTGAGTCTTCCATCATCATTCTTCTTGGATGTAAGGTTTCAATTCCTTTTCATTTATTAATCATTATTTGGGTCCTCTAGTCTTAGTGTAATTCCTAATTTGGGGAAGGATACAAGCATAGGTTTCCATGCTAGAATAAGAGGCTATTAATTATGATTTGAGGGTTGATTAATGATTACATTGTTGTAATATTGTGACCTAGTATTGGGTAATGATGGAATAACGTACTGGATTGACTAATTTGATGTTTGGAAACCATTTTAAAATTGGGGAAAACCTAGGGTTTAGTTTGGGGATTTCGCCTAATCATGAATTTGAGGGTCCAAACGTGGTTAGTTTTTAAATTTATTTATGAATATGATTCTATAGTATAGTATCATGCTTTATGAGTATTAAAGTTTCAATTTTTCCGCTATGCGCCCGGGGTCAATTTTGGGGTGAACTTTTGGGATTGATTTTAAGGACTAAGTCCATGTGTTTGTGTTAGAATTCTTATTAACTTAGAATCTATGTGTTAGTCGTTATAAATGTTAAGGGATATTGGGCGTATTTAGGGGTCCCACTTTAGCGGTTGTGATGAGTGTTTGGGTGGGTCTCGGTGTTAAACTATATTGATGGGTGATTTTTGGAATCAACCTTAGGTTGATTTCGACTGTTGTTATTTGTCTTGTCACCATATGTGGGCTTGTCGCCATTGTTGATAATTGTTGTGTTTATTCATCACATTGCTTCTGATATGAAAGTTTGATTTACGCGGAAATTATGTGTTATTGATTTTCTGAAGCATGTGATATTCATCTCCTATATTTGATTACATCTCATACATCTTGATTACTTTCCTTGTTATTATTGCATTCATACACTCATGTTATTGTGATGATATTGTAAGTGGAATGGTATGGAAATATTGTGGGTCCAATAAGACCGAAAGATAAGGATATTCTTATGAGATGGTTGAAAACACTGAATGATGGAAAATGATTGATATGGCTCGAAATAAGTCCTAGACTCTAGTCAGATAGGTGTGTTGAATTTTGGCTAGCTAGGAGCAGTATATGGATGGCACAAGTCCCCCATGGGTCACAATATACAGAATTTGAATGTGCGTATACCAGGTTTTGGAAAGGTACCTTTCATTTGCATTCATAATATACATTCACATATACATTGATTACTTGCTGACCGATAACGTGATTTTGACTTATTGTTACTTGGGTGATTATCATGAACAATGGATCTTGTTGATTTAACTCCATAATATCTGAGTTGTTGATTATTGAACTATTATGTGTGAACAAGGTGACTTACGTGATTCATTTAACTGTTAGAATAGGAATTGTGAGAGAGTCAACTTGATTTTTTTTCCAATTATGTATCTTATGTCATTTTCGGCATATAATGCTTACGGTGTACGTTGTATACTCATGCTACACTTGCTGCATTCTTTTTGGATGTAGATACAACGCCATCTACCAGTTCAAGACCACATGGCTGAGTTCCGAGTTGGAGGATTTCTATGTTCGGGGTAAGCATGCCTTCATTTAGCATGCCTTGGATGCTCTTCTTATTATTCATGTCTTTACTTGTGTTCGATAGACATTCATATTGTCACAACCCAACCTTGGGGGTGTGACATGCACCCGACACCCTAAGGCCCGAGCGAACCAACTATAGTACTTGAACTTCATCACATGAGGTTTGGGTCTACAAGGCCACAAAGTAACAATAACAAGATCAAAATGTAATCATGTAAATAGAAGAATCCTAATGACAACATATATGTGCATAAATTAAGGCCGACTAGGCCATCACGAGTATATCAACAACTAACAAGGGCCGACAAGGCCATACAAAACATATACACAGCAACCTCTAGTCTGCAAGCCTCTGTGAATACTAACATGTGTCATCAGGTCGGGACAGGGCCCAACATACCCAAAATATCTATATATACAATACTACCTATTGACTCTGTACAACAACTCCGGAGAAGTAGAGTGTGACAATCAATAGCTGGAAACAGGTACCGTCCTGAGAAGGTACGCTAACCTGTCTTTCTATACCTGCAGGCGTAAACACATCACTCCAGAAAGGGACTTTCAATATGAAAGATGTACTGAATATGTAGGGCAAGTAAAGTATGTAAATAAGGGATGTAATACAAGATGAAAGGGTATAGATTCAATGTGAAACTCGGAACAAACCGCTAAGGGCATACAACTGTGTAAGTAAAATCGGGTCACTCTATGGGACCATATAGTATAGTATCAAGTCCCTATGTGGAATAATCTCATCACAAACTTCCCGACCATATATGATGAAGTAATATCTGCCCAACTGATCAGTGGTATGCACATATAAGTGCCTACCCGGCCAACTATAGTGCGACACGGTAAGAAAATAAATACATATACATAAGTTCAATGTAAGACAAATCTCAAAAGACATCATAATCAGAGTCGGAGTGACCTATACTCGTTACCCTCTAATTTAGGATTATATTCCGCGCCGAGGATTTGTGCTTGTGGGCCGTGGTGAATATTGCAGACCAGCGGATCTGGTGGACTATCGTTATTGTCGCTACGTTCAGCAACCTCTAATCAATACAAATAGACTTATAGGATACAAAAACTTCTCCCGAACACGGACAACCAGGAGATATGAGTTATTTCAATAACAAAGGAGACATGAGCAACACGATTCAACAAGAAGGTGTCTTTTTTTAGACACGATCGAATCAAACTATGCCAAAGAGGAAAGATAGCAATACATACCTTGTTGTAATAGATATACATATCCCATAAGCTCTCATACTCTCTACGAATATTTATCTATAACATACGGATGGCCTGGAATCAAAATAGGATCAACAACCCACAAGGAAATTCATTTAGTCATTCTATCGAACACTTAACATGCATAGTTCTCATGCTTCTATTTCCATGTCAACTAGATACAATCACTTCTCCTCCATCAACTACTACAACATCAACATCACAACTACCATACTCTACCATATCTAGCAATAAATACCTCAAGAATTCCATGAAAATAGTCCAACAATCTAGCATTTACTTGTGGTGTTTCACTTCTATAAGTCAACCAACACAAAATTCAACTTAAGGACAAGCAAGAGAACACTTTACTTACCTTATACAACAACTCTAACTTGAATTCCAACTTGCTTTAGTTCACTACAGCCCACAACTTCACCACCACATCAAGAAGACACTTCCTTCACTTCTACCAAGCTTTTAATGTTAGATTGGTATGAATCTCCTTTGGATTTGCTCTTGAAACTTATTCACAAAATGGGAAAAAATGAAGTCCCCATCAAATTTAAGACGAGCATAGTCAGACACCACCTCATTTTGGGCACCCTAGCTCGCTGAGCAAAGCCCAGAGTGAGATACCACCTCACTATGGAGCTCGTTCGGTGAGCTACCATGGCAGCCTGCCCGGTAATCTGCGTCGTCCGACGAAAACACGAATATCTCTCTACTTCGACATCGTATCGACAAACCATTTAATGCTCTGGAAACTAGAATTATAGACCTTCAATTTCATTGCTTAGAAAAGTATAATTTATGACTTAGATTAATATTTGCAACCACTAATCAACATGAATGAATAAAAAATAATAAAATACTAACAACCTACGATTTGTATATTAATATCAAAAACCTATTCGCATAACACCCACCATTGGGTTCACAATCTCAAAATTGTATTTAGCTACTCATGATATTAAAGATAACGAAAAGCTTTGAAATTGACATTGAAACTTACAATTGAATACAAAAATTGAAAGATGAAACTTGTTCTTGGAAGCCTCAAAATATCCAAAGTACTTGATACTCTAGATACAAGTCTTGTAATTGATAATAAATATATTACAAAACCCTAAAAAGTATTTATACAAGTCAAAAACTCGGGACTAAAACCAGATAAAATTGCCTTGTCGCCAAATTTGACGGACCGTGCAATTTAGTACGGTCCGTATAAAATAATATGGAACTGTCAAAATCTATGATATTCTTGATCTTCTTTCAGTACTTCGATTATACAACACTTTTATCCAGTCTGTAAAAATATTACGGACTATCAAATCCTGCCATCAAAGTCTTGTTGCTCTTGCAATGTCTCTGCTTCTAACTGTCAGGTCTTTTACGGTCCAATTATACGGTCCGTACAATTCCCAATTTAGGAGACTTTGCTTGAATTTCCTTGTTTTTTCTTTCGAATCACCAATTACTTGAAACAATAACAAAACACATCAAAATGATACAAACTTTCTTATAGTAAAAAAGCATCAAATGTGTCATAATTCTATGGCACATCAACACCCCTAACTTAAAGTCTTTACTTGTCCTAAAGCAAGTAAAACAACACGCAGTACTAACACAAACGCTCAGAGATCACAAACTAAGAATATCTACTGTGGTTTTGACAAGTAACTGCTGGCAGTATAAACATGACTCCCCCCATATCCGTATTACTCAACACGATGTATGACTCAAAACTATTTTAATTAACAATGAATCTTTAGTTAGTGACATAAATTTATTACAGAAACTATTACGCACCTGAATCTCAACTTACGGGAAACCAATCACTTTATCAATCCGTATTCCCTCACATAGACCAAAGAACATGACAACACACATATATACAAACAAACGGGATAAAAGACTATAAATAAGAGAAACACTCACATTCACAAAGAAGTTCTCAAACTATGCATGCAGAAACCATATGATTGCCCTTATTTTCAATGTTTTCCACTTCAGAATGTTCGACTGTGATCACATTAGGACTTTTTCTAGGTTGTAATGTAGTCTTAGGGATGGGTAGTATGTATAATTTGACAGCAGTGACTTACCCTCCTTGTACACTACATTGAATTTACCTTTTATGATACATTTTCTCCTTTTTCATTTGTTACCTCGGTGTGGTTTATTTGCTACTCTACTTCTTTTTGTACACATTTTTAGCATTTTTCTCCTAGGCCAATGGTCTCTCAGAAACAACCGCTCTACCTACTAAGGTAGAGGTAAGGTCTGCGTACACTCTACCCTCCCCAGACCCCACATTCTGGGATTTCACTGGGTATGTTTTTGTTGTTGTTATTTCTTTTTCTATTATCTTTTTTTTTTCTTCTCATTATTTACAACCACCACACCGTTTTAGTAACTAGGCCACTCACGTCTATCCAACCTTTAGGTATAAGCCTTATTTTTCTCATATTACACACATCACCGCCAACTTAGGATTTTAGCCTATTTATCATCATTTTTAAGCATCAGGGAGGGATAGGGTGTAAAAATAGGGATGTTCAGAACAAACGGTTTAGGCTCATTTGTGGCTAGCCAAAGAACAAGCTTATAGGCTCAAAATGGGAACTAGGAATATGTTATATACACTGGTTAGGCTCATGAAAGGCGAAAGGGGTTCAATATCAAACAAATAAGGCCTGAGATCATTTCACAACTCAACTTATCCTAAGAAACAAGGAACGACTAACCAAGTAAGTTCTAGATTGCACATATAACAAGAGAACATATACTAGCAACTCACAACACATTGGCTTAAGGATTGTTCCACATACTAAATTCCCCATTAAGCATTCAACACATAAGGTAACAAAATACTTTAAATGTCACAAAAAGAACCATGCATGTCAATTAACCAACACATTCTGAGTATACATCACAAAAAATTTGGAGGGGAGTATTTCAAATATCAAACATCGAACATGCTATAAGTTACTGAAACTACCACCACATAAGTCATACTTACTATACTTTATCTAAACACAAAATAAACATTTCGTGTTCAACAGAAATAAAACCTCTTGGGAAAAGAACCATGGCAAAGAAAAGCCAAGGGGTCCTAAACATATATTTACACTACATACAATCAAATAGCCCTACCCCCAACCAAAAAATCATGTATTGCCCTCAATGCATCAAAATAAGTAAAAGGGAATAAGGACTACCTGAGGCGCTCTAGATGAACTGCTCATCTCAATCCAATGTGGCCTCCGAGGCATCAATCTCAGCAACAACAACAACATGCTCTAGCACTAGCAGGGGGAGGGGCGAAGGCAAGGTCACTCCGATCGGTGTATTGCTGGATGAGGCACCTCCAGCCTTACCTGGAGGTTTTGTGGGGTAGTGGTAGAAAAGAAAAGAGGCCAACTTTCGGGTATCGCATTTTGCACTTTTTGGATTTGAAGTGAGGGATGTCATTTTATCTTCTTGACCTTTCAAATTTTTAAATGTACTACTCTCGTCTTGCTTCTTCGTCATCCCACATAGAGTCATATGGTTCAATTTCCATATCATCACACAACTCCAATGTTGAAAAATGCATGGAGCGAAACTTCAACCGTCCAATTAGCAAATTTTCCTGAATACTGACATCCACTTTTTCCCCCGAACTAGAGTCAGCGTCAACCATATTTTCCATGAAACCGGTTGACTTTAATTTTAATTTTTTTGGCATCTCCAATTAGTATGAAGTCGGTTTGCGGATGTTCAATTCTTGATTCCTCATAAGAAAGATTGGCTTCCCACATGCGCATTATCTTGTCATATTGAAAATTTGATAGTTCTTCTTTATTTTGTGCAAATTCCCATGAAGGATTTTGATGATCAAGTGTCAAGCCATCTTGCAGACTAGTTTCCAAATACTCCTCCAAGGCTTTTTGATTTTCATTTCCTCCTTCAAGTAGGCATTCTATCATGAGTTTGAACTCTCCATTTTGACCATGCTCAACTTCTTCCACTTCCATATCCCTATCATTGTCACAACACAACATAGAATTATCATAGTGGGGGTTCGGGGAAGGGAAGGAAACATAAGCACAACTAGCCCAATTTCCATTTTGACAACCACACCTATCACATATGCTCTACTCATGGGGTTGAGATTGTTCGCACGACCCTCCCCCAAAAGACTTTAAACAGTTTTGCCAAGAGTGTGGCCCTCCACAATAAGGACAAGGGTCATAAAAGTATGAACAACTACCCTACAACACATATCATTAAATGATGCCATTTTTTAAATAAAAAGAAAATAAACAAAACAAAGAAAGCAACTGCACAAATATTCACAAGTTTGGACCAAAGAAAGTAATCTTATTTTCTAAACTAGCTTAAATACGCCAAATTATTCCCCGTCAACGGTGCCAAAATTGATAACATATAAATCCACTTTATTAAATGGAATTGTACACGGTCATATGCAATATAATTTACTCAATTATGTAGGCCGTCAAGCAAAGTAGGAATTTTTACTAACTACGCTAAGCTAAAAGCTTAAGGATGATTTAGAGAGAAAATTATAACTAATGCGGAAATGTAAATCTAACCTAGAAAGAAAGTAAAATAATTAATGGCCACAAGCATGGATACAAATGAAACTACTCTCAAGTAACGATCCAATATATTTCACGATTTATAAATAATGGCGAGTTTATGTTACTTAGCCTCGAATAATGACTCTAAATTAGCTTCTCCCAAAGATTAACTAGACTACCTAATTGAATATCCCTAAAGCAATTAGGAGCATTAAGAACACCCAAATATGTCTACAAGTGGTGTTGCCTATCCCTAGGTTGATTCCATTAGATAGGTTAGCGCCCCAAATTCTTGTAAAGTAATCTTTCTCAACTCTGAGTTTTCCTTTTCCGAGTTTAAAACGAAGTAAATGGGTGAGTCCTAGGGTTAGCTACTCCCTTAAGATTTAAGAATAAGACTAATTAAAGAAACAAAGACCCACTTCATTAAGAATAAAAATCATTCAATACATAAGCAAAACAAGAGATTTAATCCAACTTTTCAAATGAGTATTTCCATAAACAATATCAAAGTGATGGAATAAATTCTACACACTTAGATATATAATAAAAAGCAAGAGTGAATAAATGGTTAAAGAAATTCTCATTGAGTGCCTCCAAATCTTCAAACCCTAGGTGTAGTTTCTTTTGATCTGATTAGTCTAAAACTTTCTCGAAACTTACTTAACGCTACAATGAACCTCTCTTAACCATTTAGAGGGATCTTAACTTTTCCGGTCCTACATTATTTAACTAGAGACGCAATCGATGCCAAAAGTATGGGGTGTAACATCATCCCCCCTTAGGAACATTTGTCCTCGAATGTTCGGGTAACATAATTTAGGACTTACTAAATCTTTGGGATTCTTTAGAAATTTTGGCAGAGTCTCATCTGTAAACAGGACTACCCAGACCTGTCAAATAGCCCAAGCACATATTCAATGCCACAAGGGCGATAGAATAACATCACAACATCACATTGGCCCCACACGACCATCGATTTACGCGATAATAAAAAAGGGTTAGCCATAACTCACCTCAACTGTCATCTATTGAATTCTGGGCTACATCTGCCATATTTGTCTCAACAATATCACCTAAAAAGGATGTATGGATTAAGTTAGATAGGTAGAATATGAGTAAAAAAATCGTATCGCATAAGTGTCAATATAAACCTGAAGGCTGAAAAAATAAGGGTATCTGGACTTTATATCCTCCTCGGCCTCTCATTTGATTTCTTCCACGTTATTATTCCTCCAAAGTACCTTAATTGAAGATGCTTCTTTGATTCACAACTTATGGACTTGGCGATCTTGGATGTCAATAGGGATTTCCTCACACCATAATCCTACGTGATCTGGACGTCCTCTACAGGGGTAATACGAGAGGGATCACATATACACTTCCAAAGCATAGACATGTGGAATACTGGATGAACTGCTTTTAACTCTGGGGCTAATTCTAGTTTGTAGGCAACTGTCATAACCCAAACCAGAGGGCCACGATGGGCACCCGGATACCACCCGCTGGGTACCGCTAATAGTACATTTACCACCTAATCATCATTAATTACGGACTAAGCTGAAAGAAAACTATGAGAAATCTTTATCCATAAAACCAACTTATGTATATACATACCCATACCAAGGCCGACAAGGCTATATAAGACCATTATCCACAGGATACCTATCTACAAGCCTCTAAGAGTAGCAACATCAAAGATCGAGACAGGGCCCCGCCATACCCATATATACAAGCAAAAATATATCGTACCAAAATTAGACCAACACTCCGAACAAGGGGAGTGCTCCAAAAATCTGATGGATCCGCAATCAACTAACGTGAATCGTCACCTTGCCTATGTGAACCTGTGGGCATGAAACGCAGCGTCCCCCGACAAAAGGGATGTCAGTACGACTGATGTACTGAGTATGTCAAGCATGAACAATAGTATAACAATGATATAACAACAACTGACCAACAGTAAATTCCTCTGAGGGCCCTAATACATATGCCTTTATGTTATGCACAATGCAGGATACTTATACATCAGCCTCATCGGGTATCTTCCTTACCATAACAACCTCTGTGGGCACCATACCATGTAATGATTAATGAATGTATGCATAATGCAAATGCGGTATACTAATGTCCACACAGGAATTCTATCCATAACCGCCACACAGGCATTCGATTATATCATATAAGCCACACATGCTTCAATAATATCATATCTTCTTGGCCACACAAGCATCCATTTTTACCATACAAGCTCGATATGTGGCCTTTTAGGGCTCTTTTGTGATAGTCTGTACCAGCTGCATGTGGTGTGCGTATATAACGCCTTTCCCTTTTCTCATATCCCCTACATATATATACAATATTTACCATATAGTAGTGTGCATAGCACAAGTGGTCCAGGGTAATATATGAATGCAATGCAAATGAAAATGTATGAATGATAATAAAACATTTCCTGAATTCGTACAATAAAATCCTTGCCCCTTTGGCTAACACTGTGAATATCAACATATTTTTTGTATGCCACAATAAGGACTTAGGGACATATTTAGACACACTTTTAGCATGGAAATCAATAACATGAATATTCTTAACTACTAGGAGTAGAATAAATTATGGAGCAATATCACGGTTATATTTCGTTACATGGAACATGCCAAAAGAAAGAAATAATTTGTCTTAACATACCTAGATATGTGGAGAAAAACCTTAACCCAAAATAGGAACTGTTGGTCGAGAATTTTCAAGTATGGCACAAGATTTAAAGAAAAGGAAAAGTAGCAACTTTTCTTACTCAATACTGCAAATCATACGTTTCTCTCCTCTCTTTTCAAACCAAATCATCTCATTTTGTACTCTCTCTTTCTCTTTTCAACACCAAACTAAAGTGTACTATATTAATTACAAACGAAAGGATTTGGAGGAGTCTTTAGTCTAGGAAATTGTTTGGGTCAGTGAAGCAAAAGCAGCAAATTATTTCACCTATTAACTACTAAGGACAAAACACTACAAACAAAAATGAAATTGAAATGCTATCCTAACTTGCTAACTTACACGTAGTCATTTAGTAGGAATCCTAATCCCCTAATCCCTAATCGCACGACACACACCTTAGTAGGCTTAGTCATTTAGGAGATTATTGCAATGCTTACACGTGATGTCCCCCACTAACTTTGTCCCCCATAATTATTAATTGATCCCACAATTAATTAATTATACATATAATTAATTTTGTGATCCCAATTCACTTAAATCTTGATAACTTATAAGACCTGCATATACTCATTGTCATAATTTCCTAATATGCCACTAGTCTATAACCTCTTTGTGCACGCACCAAATTTATTTCCGCTTCCCGTCGTCACACTTTTTACATCCAAAATTATTTCGGGGTTTAATCCTTTTATATACTAATCTCTTTATTAGCATAAGTAAATATAACATAAAGTTTCCCAACACTCGGGTCTATTTACACACGCCTAGAGATTTTACATACGCTTAGCGATTTAAACCGTAACCCGAAAGTATGGGATGTTACAGGAACTTGGCCAATCCTCTAAATGATCTTATATGGCTTGATATACATAGGGCTAAGCTTGCCTTTTTGTCGAATCTCATCATTCATTTCATAGGTGATACCTTCATAAATACCCAATCACCGATAGTAAATTCTAAGTCCCGATGCTGGTTGTCTGAATATGATTTTTGTCAACTCTGAGCGGTTAACGATTGCTCCTGAATCACTTTCACCATCTCTACTTCCTGTTATACCAAATCAAGTCCCAATAGCTTCATTTCACCTATATCGAACATGATGATAGGAGACCTACACTTCTTCCTATATAGGGCTTCATATAATGTCATCTAAATACTGGAATGGTAGCTATTATTATAGGCAAACTCAATGAGCAGCAGATGATCTTGCCAACCCCCTTTGAAGTCTAAAACACAGGCTCGCAACATATCTTTGAGCATCTGAATAGTGCACTCTGCCTTTCCATCTGTCTGTGGATGGAAAGTTGTACTAAGGCTAATCTGAGTACCCAAACCTTTCTAAAAGGACCTCTAGAAGTTAGTTGTAAATTTGGCACCTCTGTCAGATATAATAGAAACCATAACTCCGTGAAGTTGGATTATCTCCTTAATATATAATATGGCATAATCCTTAACTGAGTAGGTAGTTCTGACAGGTAGAAATGAGCTGACTTTGTAAGTCTATCCACGATAACCCAAATAGAATCGAACTTCCGACGAGAACTAGGTAATCCTGTAATGAAATCCATATTAATTATTTCCTATTTCTAAGTCAGAATCTCAATATTTTGAATTAATTCTCCAGGTTTCTGGTGCTCAACCTTAACTTGTTGGTAATTTTGACACTGGGCAATGAAGTCTGCAAAATTCTTCTTCATATTATTCCACCAGTATATTTGCTAGAGATCACGATACATCTTAGTATAGTCAAGATGAATGCAATGCCTGGACTAGTGAATCTCTACCATAATTTGCCCTCGAATTCCCCCAACATCGGGTAGACATGACCGGTCCTTATATTTAAGAACTACATCACCCGACAGCTCGAACAACTCCTTCTTCTAAAAGAGGATGGTTATTTGATTCTGACCAGAGTTGGATCATCGAACTGCCGCGCCTTTACTTCTACAACTAACAAGGATTCGACAACATTATGAACTCTAGCACCCCCATCACCTGTACCAAGAAATTACATACTTAAACTAGCCAATCGATACAATTCTTTTGTCATATCCAATTTGTCAACTCCTATATGCCTCAGGTTGTCTCAATGTGTCGGCTATAATATTTGCTTTACTGGGATGGTATAAGATATCTACATCATAATCTTTCAGCAACTCAAGCCATTTTTGCTGCCTCAGTTTCAATTCTTTCTTCCTGAATATATATCGTAGACTCTTATGATTTGTAAAAAAGTCAACATGAACTCCATATAAATGGTAGCGCCATATCTTCATATCAAATATAATAGCCGCCAACTCAAGATCATGAGTCGGGTATTTTTGCTCGTGCATTCTCAGCTATCTTGAAGAATACGTAATAACTTTGTTGTGTTGCATAAAACAAAATCCAATCCAACTCTAGAAGCATCACAATATACAACATAACCCTCTAATCCTTCAGGAAGTGCTAGAATGGGTGCTGATGTTAATCTACTCTTCAACTCCTGGAAACTCATTTCACAAGTAGCTGACCACTGTAACTTAATCGCCTTATATGTCAACTTTGTCAATGGAGCGGCAATAGAAGAGAAATTTCAAAAAATCTCCAATAATAACATGCAAGCCCAAGAAACTATGCGACTCAGTAGGAGTTGTGGGCCTCGGCCAATTCTTAACTGCCTCAATCTTCTGACTATCAACTTTGATGCCCTCATCTGATACTATATGCCCGAGAAAGGCCACTAAGCTTAACCAGAACTTAGCGTACAACTTATGATCCTAAATCCTGTGCAATACTGCTTGTAAATAATCTGCGTGCTCTACTTTTAATTGAGAATACACAAATATATCATCAACAAACACTGTCACAAAGATATCCAAAAATGGTTTGAACACCCAGTTCATCAGATCCATAAAATTCACTGGTGCATTGGTTAGACTGAAGGACATAACAAGGAACTCATAGTGGCCATATTTGTTCCGGAAACCTGTCTTTGGAATATCTTTCTCATTGACTCTCACTTGATGGTACCCAAATCTAAGATCGATTTTTGAGAAGTAATTGGCGCCTTGTAATTGATCAAACAAGTCATCTATTCTAGGAAACAAATATTTGTTCTTAATACTTACCTTGTTTAGCTGACGGTAATCAACACACATTCTCAACAAACCATCTTTGTTATAAATGAATAACACTGGTGAACTCCACAGGGAAATATTGGGCGTGATAAAGCCTTTCTCTAGGAGATATTTCAATTGAGCTTTCAACTCTTTCAATTCAACAGGGGCCATTTTATACGAAAGAATATATATGGGTTGGGTATCTGGAAGTATATCGATAGAAAAGTCGATCTCCCTTTCAGGAGGAATACCAGGAAGTTCATCAGGAAATAAGTCAGGGAATTCATTAACAACAGGGATTGACTGAAGGGTTGGAGGCTTTGCCTCCGCATCCTAAACTCGTACCAAATTATTGATAAATCCCTTCGAAATCATCTTATAAGCCTTAAGGTAGGAAATAAACCTACCTTTAGGTGTTGCAGCATTGCCCTTCTATTCGATAATGGGCTCACATAGAAAATTAAAGCGAACAACTTTTGTCCAGCAATCCACGTTAGCATAACAAGAAGTCAGCTAGTCCATACCCATAATAACATCAAAATCCACCATCTCTAATTCATTTAAGTGAGCTAGAGTGTGATGATCATAAATCTTCACATATCAACCCCGATATACACGCCTAACGATTAGAGACTCACTAACGGGTGTAGACACTTCAAATGACTTACGCAATAATTTTGGTTCTTTACCACACTTTCCAGCAACAAAATGAGTAATATACGAGAGAGTAGAACCTGGATCTATCAAGGCATACACATCAAGGGAAAAGATGGATAATATACCTATAATCATATCCGGAGATGACTCTATGTCCTGTCAACCTTACAATGCATAAATGCAGTTGTGAGGACCACCTGAGTCAGACGCTTTACTCCTGCCTCTGCCTCTACTAGCCGACATCTGCATACCTTGCCAAAGAGGGTGTACAAATGAAGAAGAAGCTCCTACATATCATTTCAGCTGTACTATACCACCCCTGCCTCGCATCGGAAAAAACCTCATAATATGATCAGGATGCCCATATAAATAGCACAGATAAAAACCCTAATGGAATTCCCCAAAGTAGGCTCTACTATACCGATCACAATAGGGAAATAAAGGTCTCATCTGACTAGACCCGCCTCTGTGTTGCAAGCTTAATGTCCGCAAACTGTCATAGCCAAAACTAGGGGGTCTGGCACCCTATGCCATACTGGACTAAGCATACCACAGAAACAAACAGCTTCATGTATGGATATAACTTCCAGCTGATAAGGTCTTACTAGAATATAACACGAATAATAAACTATAAAAGAGTCGACAAGACCAAACATTGTAAGATAGGGATACAACCAAACCTATAAGGGTGAACAAAAGGGCATCAACCCGATATGTATATATAAGTAGGGCTGACAAGGCCGCAACACAAGTCCAAAAAATATAGTTAGGCCGACATGTCCATACTTCAACAATTGTACATACTAGACACGTCTCTAAGCCTCTACGAGTACCTGTACTGTCATAAGGTCGGGACAAGGCCCCGACCTACCCATACTGTACATATCTATATCTGACATACTCGACACCTGACCAAGGCAGCTCTAAAAAGGATGAAGTTTACACACTGCTGGCTGAACTCGACAGCTTCTACTGAGATGGTTTATCAAGGCCCCTATCAGAACATGCATCATGAAATACAGCACCCCCAGTAAAAATGATGTTAATACGAAATAAATGTACCGATATGTAAAGCATGAATAGATATATAAAAGTATGAGCTATAAATAAGAGCATAAAAGTAATCTAATACTCTAATAACGCGCATGCCACAAAGGGCAAACAATAAAACATTGAAACTTAAATGAAACCCTTGTCTATAGGTCTTATTATATACTTTGCCCTCAACTTATAGCCCGAGGTGTGTAATAAGTCACTGCCCTCAGGTAGTACTATGATGTGTATGTATGGATGCACATATAAGTGATTTCCCTCCGGTTATAGCCCGGGGTATGTACAATGTGCAGTACAACTGCCTACCGGCTATTCAAAATGGTAGTGTGAGTAATATATATGTATATATAGTTATAATAGCACTTAAGGCCTCTTTGAAACTCAGAACCCTTCAACTCTACTATGAAATGACTTTTGGTCGATTTGACAACTACACTTTGAAGTATTATGTCTCAGAGGTTTATGTTACTTTAGATGAGCAACAAATAAGCCAGAAATACGGAATGTAACAATAACAAGATAATTATTCTCGACAAGGGAAAATGATATACTAATAGAATGAAGCTTTCAACGTTTCTTTTTAAAAACAATAACTATTTTGGATTTCATGCGTGTGAAAGAAGGGGATAGCCTTACATACATGCGTCGCTTGGTATATAATGTCTCACAAACCCCAAGATGCTTTACGAGCAATTAACTACATAATTTAGAGGTTTTGGATTAAGACACAATCGACAAACTAAGAATCGATTTGATAGAATAATTCAACGAACACCTAGAGTGCATACTACTCTAGTTATGGCGTTCATGTCAACCAACCATGCTGCCAGCTTCTCTTTAACACAATACCCTTAGCAACACCAACACCAACATAACAACATCAACAATTACAAAATCACCATCTATAGTCCATAAAGTCTAACACTACATCTTTCAAACTCATGCGATAATCATCTCCAAGTTAACTCAAGAAATAACCAAGAGTCATTAAAACTCTTTTGTAAAGTCTAACTTAATTACCACAAATTTCTTTTATCCACAATCTCAACAAAGCTATGATATAATTAAGAACATATATAATTCACCTTAACTCAGCCAAAAAATCTTTAACCATGAACTTCCCTCCAAACATCAAGAAGATTTTTACTCTTTCTTGCTCCTACGAAGATTTCCAAGTTCTTAATGATGATCTATGGATGATTTACCTTCAAGTTGGTATGCAATGGCTTCTTGATGACCTAAGAACCATATAGAGGTGTTTGATAGTGTTGGGTCGAAATTGAAATGAAATGAAGGAGCCACTATTTTAGGCTATTTATAGAGGCTTTCACCGCCACTGATGTGCGGCTGGTTCTGCACTGCAGAACCCCATCTGCGAATTTAGAACCCAACTCATATTGGGGTAGTGAAGTGAGAAAATGAGGGTCTTATTTCGTGGCTTGATCCACGAAGGGGATCGGCTTCCGTGGGGCGGAATACTTAGCGCATCGCCTAATATTCGCCAAACTTTGCTGAGATGTACTTCCTTTAATTCAATTGACATCTAACCTTCTATATACCTCTGTAATACTCATATAAGTCATACGTGACCCTGGGGAAGGTCTCGAGTTACCAGCACTCAAATCGATTAACAATACATTTGATTGCACAAAAACATTATGGGGTGTAACATCCTCTCCCCTTTAAAAACATCTTTTATTAAATTTTCTGCTTTCTTGCCTTATTATATCATTAGTCCTTGAATATTGAGCAATGTAGTTAAGAATCTTGTAACACTTGAGTTTTAACAGAATTTTTGCAAGGTTTCATCTATAAATAGGATTATCCTAAAACCTGCCAAGCAGCCATAATCAACACAAGTGCCTTATAGGACCATATACTATATCATCGGCCTCAATCGACCACCACTACATCAATAAATGTAAGAGTTAGCCATAACTCACCTTATCCATGTTCATCTTACATCTAGGCTACTTCGGTCTCACTTGATCGCATAAACAAGATACATAGTATATGAAGTAAGGCTACTATATTGCAAGAGTAAACAAAATCATACCGTACAATGTCATTATGAAACTATGGTTTAGAAAAGGTAGGGATACTAAGATTTCGTATCTTTTTCGGCCTCCCAAGTCATTTCATCTATGTTGTTATTCTTCCAAAGCACTTTAACAGAGGCAACCACATCGATACATGAAATACCGAGTGACCCGCTTCTAATTCCGGGGGGGAAATCAAACTTATAGGCCACCCGACCTATCCTGTAGATGATTCTATATGGTCCGACATATCTGGGACTGAGTTTCCCTTTTTACCGAATGTCATGATGCCTTTCATAGGCAAAACCTTTAGAAATATCCAATCGTCGACTGTGAACTCCATGTCACGATGTTAGACATCTAAATAAGATTCCTGCCAACTCTGGGTAGTCAATAAACGCTCTTGGATTAGCTTTACCTTCTCCACTGCTTGCTAGACTAGATTGGGCCCTAGCAACTCGGCTTCGCCCACCTCGAACTAGTCAATCGGGGACCTACATTTCCGTCCATACAAGGCCTCATAGGGGCCATCTTTATGCTAGAATGATAGATATTATTGTAAGCAAACTTGATAAGTGGTAAATGATCATCCCAAATACCCTTGAAATCCAACACATAAGCTCGTAACATGTCCTCGAGCGTCTGGATTGTACGCTCAGCTTGGCCGTCGGTTTGTTGATGGAAGGTTGTACTAAGGTACACTTGGGTGCCTAAACCTTTCTGAAACAACTTCCAAAAGTTATCCATAAACTGAGCACCCCTATCAGATATAATGGAGACCAGAACACCATACAATCAAACTATTTCTTCGATATACAACTTGGTATAATCTTCAGCTGAGAAAGTGGTGCGAACGGATAGGAAATGGGCTGATTTCGTAAGCCTATCGATGATATCTCAAATAGAATCAAATTTCCAATAAGAACGGGAAAAACCTGTGATGAAGTCCGTATTAATGATTTCCCACTTCCAAGTCGGGATTTCAATATATTGAATCAAGCTCCGGGCTTTTGGTGCTCAATTTTAACTTGCCGACAATTCGGGCATTTAGATACAAATATCGGAGTTCATCGTACATCTTCGTTGAGCTAGGATGAATGGAATATATGTACTGATGTATCTTGGCCATAATTTTCTCGGAGTCCTCCTATGTTTGGCACACACAGTTGACCTTGGTATCTAAGAACTCTATCTCCTACGAGCTCCAGTGTCGGCTTCTTCTGCAGGGGAATCCCTTCCTTTATTCTAACTAGCTCAGGGTTGTCAAACTGCCTTGCCTTTACTTCCGCTACTAAAGACGATTCTGTAGTATTCTGGGCCACCGTACCTCCATCAACTATATCCAATAGTCTCTCATTCAAGATATCTAGGTGACATAACTCCTTGGTCATCTCCAACTTGTTTTCTTTGACATGATTCAGGCTCCCCATAGACATACGGCTCAAAGCATCAACTACAACATTCAACTTGCTGAGATAGTATAAAATGTCGACATCATAATCCGTTAATAACTCTAGCCACCTCCTTTGTCCCAAATTCAACTCCTTTTGTTGAAAGATATACTGTGGTCTGTGAATAGGTCAGCATGAACTCCATATAGGTAATGACGCCATATCTTCAGAGCAAAGACCACAGCCGCCAACTCAAGATTGTGAGTTGGGTAGTTCAGCTCATGTTTCCTTAATTGCCTCGAAGCGTATGTTATAACCTTCCCATGTTGCATCAAGACACAACGTAAGCCAACTCTAGAGGCGTCACAATAAACCACATACCAATCGGTACCTTCTATAAGAGCAAACACATGTGTTCAATTCCAAAAGGTTGCGCTCACACGCATTTGACCACTGAAATTTAGCTACTTTATGGCTAAGTTTTGTAAAAGGTTCGGAGATGGAGGAAAAAACTTCCATGAATCTCTGGTAATATCCTACCAAGCCCAAGAAATTATGTACCTCAGTTGGGGTCATAGGCCTCGGCCAATTCTTTACGGCCTCAATTTTCTAATTATCTATATAGATACCTTCCGATGAAACTATATGTCCCAGAAAAGCAACTGAGTCCAACCAAAACTCACATTTAGAAAATTTGGCATACAACTTACAGTCTTGGAGCATCTGTAACACCACTCGAAGGTGATCTGCATGATCTTCCTTTGTACGCGAGTATACTAGAATATCATCAATGAATATAATCACAAAGATGTCCAAAAATAGCTTGAAAACCCGGTTCATTAAATCCATGAAAGTCGATGGTGCATTTGCGAGTACGAAAGAAATCACCAGAAACTCAAAATGGCCATATTGGTCTGAAAGGCTGTCTTCGGAATATGTTTTCCTTTACTCTTAGCTGGTGATACCTTGATCTTAAGTCGATTTTTGAGAAATATTTGGCACCTTGCAATTGATAAAACAAATTGTCGATCCTCGGGAGTGGATACTTATTTTTTATGGTAACTTTATTTAGTTGCCTGTAATCAATACACATCCTCAAAGAGCCATCTTTTTTGCAAACAAACAATACGGGTGTGCCCCATGGCGATGGGCTAGGCCTAATAAAGCCTTTTTTTAACAAATCCCTCAACTGCTCTTTTAACTCTCTTGATTCCGCAGGAGCCATCCTGTAAGGGGGAATATATATGGGTTGTGTATTTAGGAGCATATCAATTGAAAACTCGATATCCTTTTTAGGAGGGCTACCTAGAAGTTCGTCTAAAAATACATTAGGGAACTCATTAACTACGAGGACGGATTGAAGGGTTGGAGGCTCTGTATCTGCATTCTTGACCCGCACCAAATGATAAATATATCCTTTAGAAATCATCTTTCTTACCTTCAGGTAGGAAATAAACATGCCTTTAGGCATAGCAAAATTGTCTTTCTATTCAAGGGTCGACTCGCCTAGAAAACTGAACTTAACAACTTTCGTTCGGCAATCAACATTTTCATAACAAGAAGCCAACCAGTCCATGCCTATAATGAAATAAAACTCATCCATAGTAAACTCGGCCAAATCGGTCAAAGTAGGGCGATTACAAACCGTTACTGTACAGTTTTTATAAACTATCCTTCCCCAATCATCTAATCGATTGATATAGCCACCTCTTATGGCTTAGACAATAACTTTGGTTCAAATCCAAACTTACTAGCAATGAAGGGTGTGACATAAGACAGATTGGAACCTGGATCTATTAATGCATAAACATCATAGGTAAAGACGGATAATATACTTGTAATAACATCGAAGATGAATCCAAATCTCTGTGACCTGATAAGGCGTAGATGTGGTTCTGAGCACCGCCTAAACTAGAGGCTCCTCTTCGGCCACAACCTCTACCTACGGGGGTCTACATCCTACCACTCTACAGGCATACACTTGACAAAGATGTTGTTGTTGACCCCATCTGCTGAGTTGTACAACCTCTACCTCTGCTCGAACACTGACACATGAAGTTCACAAGACTTTTATACCAATAACACATATCAAAAACCTAATGATACAGTCCCGAGTGTGTCCTACCACACTGGCCACATTGTCGTAGTAGAGGCCTCGTCTGCCCCGAACCTCCTTGCCTCTGAGAACAAAAAATGCTCGAACACTATTTTGGTCCTAACTGAGCATACATGTTATAACTAGGCTCCTGAAATTGAGATGGAGCACCATTAGCAAACTGAGGCAAACGTTTGAAAAATTGCTACCTGCAGCTACCTGCTGCCTCTCCAAATGACCCTGTTGATCTGGCCCTCTTGGTCAATTCCATCTCTGCACTTATATCATCTCAAAGTTGACGCCAGCAGTCCTCGACACTTTGATCATATGCTTGTATCCTAGCAATATCCATATCCTTATTCAGCGAGGTTGTCCTACATTCTCCAGTCAGATGTAAATCCAAACTTGCTACAAATTGATAAACTCGATCCCTCATTGTATCCACAATATTCGGAGCATACCTATCCAAAGAATCAAACTGCAAACTATACTCTCTTACACTCTTGCCCTTTTGTTTAAGGTTTAAAAATTTCTCCACCATGGCCTCACATACCTCTAATGGAAAACAATGATCAAGAAAGGCTTCTGCAAACTCCTCCCACACAACTGGAGGTGCATCTGGTCCTCAGAACGGCTCCCAAGACTCATACCATAGAATAGCAAGAGGCCAACTTCACAACCTATGTCTCTGAAGCATGTATAACCCTCAATACTTACAATATCTGATCAATAAAATCCTAAGGGTCCACATTTGGATCAGTACCAGTGAACACTGGAGGACTTAGCCCGAGAAATTCTTGAATCCTAGAACTCCCTATACCATCAAGGGATACAGTGCCTATACAAGCCCTTATTTGTAATTGTTGTGTAGCTACTATATATGTCAACAACTGCACAAACTTGCCACTCCTTACTAAGAAGACACGACTGGAGGAACTGGATTATGTGAAGCTGGAGGTACTATAGTCTGAGGAGCTGGAGGTGTTGCTTTCCTCTAACCTCCTCATGCGGGGATGGAGTAGATGATACATGGAGTGAGACTCTCTTTGGGCCTCACCTCTATCAAATTGGTTGGGCAAGGAATTACTAGTACCTTTGCCCCTATCATAACCGGCTCGCTGACTAGTGGTAGCTCTCGTAGTAACTGACATGACTGAAAAGGGACAAAGCACGAATTAAACTCAAAATCATATAACTCAGCTCTATAGCACGATGTATGAAGTGAAAGAACAATAACCATCTCTAAATTCCCGGCAGCCTCTTATTTATAAGTGTGGTGCACAACACACCCATAAATAAGACTCTATTGGACATGGCTCACAGACTCCCTAGGGCTGACCTACTCTGATACTATATTTGTCAAACCCCAAACTAGGGGGTGTGGCCAGCACCCAGTGCCACACTGGCTCAAGCATACAACTTAGATAACCATCTTCCTGTATGGATAAAACTTCTAGCCGATGAGGTTGTACTAGAACATAACACAAATAATAAACCATAAAAGGGTCGACAAGACCAAACATTGTAAGATAGGGATACAACCCAACCTATAAGGGTGAACAAAAGGGCATCAACCCTATATGTATATATAAGAAGGGCCAACAAGGCCGCAACACATGTTAACAAAAGATAGATAGGCCGACAAGGCCATACGTCAACAATTGTACATACTAGATACGTCTATGAGCCTCTAAGTACCGGTACTATCATATGGTCGGGAAAGGGCCCCGACTTATCCATACTGTACGTATCTATATTTGACATACTCAACACCTAACCAAGGCAACTCCGGAAAGGACGACGCTTACATACTGCTTGCTGAACTCGATAACTCCTACTGAGATAGTGTATCAAGGCCCCTATCAGAACTTGCGGCATAAAACACAACGCCCCTAGCAAAATGGATGTCAATATGAAACAAATGTACCGGTATGTAAATCATGAATATCAATATAAAAGTATGAGTTGTAAAGATGAATATAAAAGCAATATTGTGTACCACGAAGGGGGAACAATGGAACTCTGAAATTGAAATAAAACCCTTGTTTATAGGCCTTATAATATACTATGCCCTAGGCTTATAGCCCGAGGTGTGTATTATGTCACTGCGCTCAGGTAGAACTCTAATGTGTATGTATGGATGCATTTATAAGTGTCTGCCCTCCGGTTATAGCCCAGGGTGTGTATAATATACATGTACAACTGCCCACCGGCTATTCACAGCGGTGGTATGAGTAATATATGTGTCTATATAGTAATAATAGCACTTAAGCCTCTTTGGAACTAAGAACCTTTCGACTCTATTATGAAATGACTTTTGGTCGACTTGATGACTACTCTATGAAGTATTATATCTCAGAGGTTTATGAGACTTTAGATGAACAACAAAGAAGCCAGAAATACGGAATGTAACAATAACAAGATAACTATTTTCGACAAGGGATAAACGTTATATGAATAGAATGAAACTTTCAATATTTCTTTTTTAAAACGATAACCACTTTGGATTTCATTCTTGTGAAAGAAGAGGATAACTTTACATATATGTTTTGCTTAGTCTATAATGTCTCACGAACCCTCTGATGCTTTACGAGTGATTATCTAAATAATATAGAGGTTTTGGATAAAGATACAATCCTTTAGTTATGGTGTTCATGTCAACCAACCATGCTACCGGCTTCTCTTCAACACAATACCCTTAGCAACAATAACACCAACACAACAACATCAACAATAACAAGATCACCATACATAGTCCATAAACTCTAACACCACATCTTTCAAATTCAAGCTATGATCATCTCCAAGTTAACTCAAGAAATAACAAAGGTTCATAAAAACTCTTTCAGAGAGTTCTAACTCAATTACCACCAGTTTCTTTTGTCCATCATATTAACAAAGCTATGAGATGTTTAGAGATCATTAAAAATATCAATAACTCACCTTAACTCAGCCAAGAAAGCTTTCACTATGAACTTCCCTCCAAACATCAAGAATATCTATTATTCTTTCTTGCTCTTATGAAGATTTCCAAGTTATTCATGATGATCTATGGAAGATTTACCTTCAAGTTAGTATGAAATGGCTTCTTGATGACCTAAGAAACCTAGAGAGGTGTTTGAGTGTGTTTGGATAGAAATTGAAATGAAATGAAGGAGCCACCATTTTAGGCTATTTATAGAGGCTTCCACCGCCACTAATGTGCGGCTGGTTTTGCATCATAGAACCCTATTTGTGGGCACAGAACCCAACACATATTGGGGTTGTGAGGAGAGAAAATGCAGGTCTTGATCTGTGGCCTGATCCGTAAAGTAGATCGGCTTCCGTGGGGCAAAATGCTTAGTGTATCACCTAATATTCATCAAACTTTACCGAGATGTACCTACTTTAATCCAATTGACTTCCAACATTTCAATTACCTATGTAATACTCATATAAGTCATATGTGACCCTTGAGTAAGGTCTCGGGTTTTTGGAGCTCAAATAAAATAATTAAATGTTTGATTACATGTAAAAATTATGGGGTGTAACACAAAATCTAACCCTGCCCAGAATAAGTGGTCCGATCATGGCACTGGCCCTGAAACTACGGTGGTGCACTGGCTATCGGATAAGATAGGAACCTAGAAAACTGTGGCCTAAACCAACCTATAAAGTCTCATGTATCACCCGCTGATCGGGCCCTCTTATGTTGAGCCCTATCTCGCTCTTGATCAACCCGTCACTGTCTCTTACGATTCTCTAAATTCTGAGCGTAGGCCTAAATATGAGTGATATTCATATCCAGAGTCAAAAAGGCTATAGTACATTCATTAACGAAGTGAGGTCCTAAACCACTCACAAATCTATATAATCGGTCACTCATATCTGCCACAACTATAGGACAATACATATCTAAGATTTAAACTTTATATTATATTCTCGAACACTCATATTACCCTGCTCCAACCACATAAACTTGTCTTGCCTAGCTCGGCGAAGCTCAATAGGCAAATACTACTGTAAGAATGCCTCAGAAATATTTGTCCTCTTGGTAGGGCAAGGGGCTCTTAGACTGCTCCCAAGTCTCATACCAAGTCATAGTAACATCCTGTAATCTAGAAAAGGCAAGCTCTATCGACTCAGCATCGGTGGTATGTATAACTCGTAACGTCCGTTGTATCTGGTCCAAAAAGCTTTGTGTATCCGCATTAGGATCTATCCCTATGAATACAGAAGGGTCTGGGTTGATGCAATCATAAACTCTCGCGATAACTGCTCTATCAGAAGTACTAGGGGTTGGATGCTGGGCCTGAGAGGCCACTAGTCGAGTCAATAGATTTACAATACTCTGCATATCTAAATCCTGATCGAGTCAATAGATTTACAATTCTCATTTGCCACAATCCTTCAGTCCTTTTTGTTATTGAACAAAAGGCGCATTCCCAACTTAATACTTTCCCATCTCATCTCCCCCTAGGGAAATAACTCTATACTCTATGGTTAAAATCTTGTCCATCCGTCCGTCCTTCATGAACCATATCCTATCAACTTACGGTTGATCTTAGAATGACCTCACTTCAATTTATGATGTTTTTTTTAAAAAAACTATACTCGTAGAGAGTCGTACACTCTTGTTATCGTACCTTCTTTCGACAAACATAACTTTGGTTCATGTAGCTTTTCAAGGAGTTCTCCATAAGTTACTTCTATCAGTCATTTTCATCCTTTCACTCGTTCACTCATCCATCACTACAATGCTAGCTAGTGTTAATCCATGAACATTCTGATCGGTGCCTTGATTCATGTCTATTCTAAGTCATCCTCCGATATTAGCGTCTCTCTGTTACATGGTTAAACTAATATTCTAATAGTCTCCATTTGGAGTTACTAATTCACTTTTGATAAGAACGTGACCCGTGTTGCTTCATAAATTCAAGGCTCTCTCCTTCTTTATCCTTTCTCGCCTACAAGTCTTATCGCACTTCCTTACCTTAACTTATGTCTTCTAGTGATCTCCTAATCTAATACTTATTACTTTACGCAATTTTATATCAATCTTTCACAACCCTTCACTCCTTATCTTATTCAGAATAGTCTCACCAAAACATCTTCTTGCTTTTAACCTTCCTTACTTTAACCGGCCTCATTCGCTTCATCACTTGATATTGCTTTACTTACTCATTAACCCCACAGTCGTAGAACTTCCTTAGCGATATCGTACACATACATGTCTTAACGTTTACTTTTAATACATTAACTTATATTGTGGCTTATTAATAAGGAACAAAAACCGTCCACTTAAACCTTCCCACACATTCAGCTAAACATTTTACTAACGTAGCATCATAAAGGGAAAATTGAGCCTTATATCCATTGCAACATTAGTAAAGGTTCATATCTCATTAACTTGATGAAACATAAATATGGCCCTCATTATCATTCGAATATAAGAACTCTACATTGATCTTTATTTTGTACTTGTAACTTATTCGTATGGGGATGCCTTATTCAAATTCTACAATTGAAATATCACCAATATAGAACACACAGTACCTTTCCACAAACTTATAAAAGATGGGTCCCATAAAATATAATTTACATACTTGTACTCAAAAAGTAAGATCACATTGCACCTGTGCCCGAAGCTCCATCCCTACTCTTATCCTAATCTTTACGCTTAAGCATCGGACACATATGTATCTTATGGCTCTTGCTACTATACCAAAAACAAACCCCCATACCTACACGACATTGGTCTGCATACGCCCGACCGCACTGATGGCACAATGGCCAGGGTAGCTCCACTCTATATGTACTAACAAAATCTTGACATACTAATATTTGCAAACCCTAACCGCGATCTTATCTGGGAACTATGATCACACACGTCACTACCCCACTCCAATCTATTGTGACCTACCACCACCCGGCAGTCCTCTAAATTCACCAATTATCCTAGCCTTCTTGGTCCATCCCCTAACTTCATCGAATCATCTCCTAAAAATACAAACGGCTCTCGCTCCCTGGACTCTGTAGATTATGTACTCCCTTACCCTTCAAGGTAACTATCACTATTAGGGGACCTTGGGTGATGCCAAACCTGCGAGGCATCCAAGTGCGTCAATATCTATACCGCTTTCCTCACATCTCGATCATACGAAGTCGATGTTGGAATTGGTAGAGATAATGATGCTAGAGTTTCCCTTAGCTCCTCTAATACTTGGGAAACCGAGGCTATCTGAGGAAGTAGCTCACTCGAGTCTTTAGATGGATCTGTCTCAATAGAGGGTGTACATCTCATACCCTCTATGAATCCTTCCTTAACATCAACATATACTTTAGACTCATTTCACTACAACTCAGCTCTATCGCACGATCTAGAACATGAAAGGAAGGTAACTATCCTAAATGTCCCGTAGCCTCATGTTTATAAGTGTGGAGCGCAACACACCCATAAACAAGACACTACTAGATACAGCTTGTAGACATCTCTAGGACATACCTGCTCTAATATCATGTTTTTCACTCCCCAAACTGGAGGGGTACGACTGGTATCCGGTGCATTATTCAACCGAGCACTGATAACATACATCAACCAGAATGATACATGAGGGCCGAAAGGGCCGCCGATACCAACCTAGAGATACATGGAAACAAATTGCCAATACATAACTGAAAATGACATAAGTGGATGTAACCATGAAAATACGGCCGGCAAGCCACTATGATCAAATATACAACCAAAACTTATATCGAGAAGCAAATCAAAACACCTATACACATGACATTTTTCTACAAGCCTCTAAGAGTACATAAACATCATAAAGGTCGAGACAGGGCCCCGTCATACTCATCAATATATACAGATAAGAATACCAACCTAAAAAGGCAACTCCAGAGCAAGTGGAGTGCACCTACACCTTCCGATGAACTGATATCCTACTGGGAGGACCGTCAACCTATCTATCGAGACCTGCGAGCATGAAAGGCAACGTCCCCAGGAAAAGGGACGATAGTACGAATAAAGTACCGAGTATGTAGGGCAGAAAAACATAAGTAAAGACATCAATGTAACATTTAGAGAGATAAGAGATCAACCTTAGCTCTAATTTGACACTGAGGGCCATGATATGCATGAATACCATATGTACGCGCATATAGTGCCATCATTATACAATATATACGTGCATATAGTGACATCATCATCAAGCCTCTGTAGGCATCATCATCATCATCATTATCATATCCATCTGATTAGGGGTGCATAAATAACACTGACATACCATATATACGCATATATATATATATATATGTATGTGTGTGTGTGTGTGTGCAAGATACATGAGGAACTTATCAGAACCATGGAAGATATTACAAAGCCATCAGAGTGACGTAAGGTCGTTACACCTCCGATTATGGTTATGGAACTAGCATCGTCAACATACATTCAATAAGAATTAGGAAAACCATATCATAGATCAGTGAGTATACCATAAGAAACAAGGATCATAAGATCCCTTCTTTTTCTAAGATTAGAGTCGTTCATGAGTATCGTTCGTTTACGTTTCGTTTGTTAGATTCACGCAAAAAGAAAGAATATGCCTTAATATACCTTATATCGAACCATGACGTATCAAGCTGGAATTAGCCTCCTTCATGCCTAAGTCAACAACTAAACATAAGGGTACTAACATTAATTACGAGTACTTCAACAATCCCCTATCGAGCGACAAGCTCATCCTATATAAAATCAGATAGCATAACGCCTATTTTCCTTACATTCCCAAGTTCATAAAAACAACAAAAACACATACAAAATTCAACTATATACTTGCAGTACCACAACAAGGCCAACACCCAAACAACACAAATCCATTTACACAACAACAAGTGCACAAACATCACCAATGAAACTACTATTTATCATGACGAGCGGTAAGCTCAGATTGGATTCCTTTAGAACCCTTAAACACCATTATCATTTATCCTTCAAATTAAAAATATGTACAACATGTTAAAAAATATAATCAGAGGATTTCCAACCTCTTACTTATCGTCAAAGCCACACAAAATAGTCCAACACAAGATAACATCACTATGAACCATTTCCAGGTGTTACGTAACCATTTTCTTTTCTTGTTAACAATTTCTTCAACAAGCTTGACATGTGAACAAACAAAACCATATTAACAACATCATAGCCAAGTCATTTACCATGATTTCTAGCCATACTAAGTCATATTTACATCTTCCAAAATAGTCCATATAATTCAACAACTCCAATAATCACTTGTAGGTACTAGTTGCACTTTCTTCAACCAAATCATCCCAACAATACTTATATAAACTTGAGAACAACTAGAAGAGTGTTATACTAAACTTATAAAGAAACCACAAGCTTCAATCCAAGCTCCTCTTAGTTCACAACAACCCTCAATAGCATCTCAATCTCATGAGAGTGTTTTTCCTCTTCTGAGCTAACTTTAAAGGTGTGATTTGGGTAAAACCACTTGGATTTGACTTGGAACCCTTAGGTAACTATTGAGAGGTCATAGGAGAGTTTTAGGGTGAGATTAAAAAGAAAAATGAAAAAAATGAAGCCCCCAAAATGAATTTAAGGTGGACTAAGTTGGCCATCGCCATAGTAGGTCCCAAAAGGGGTTGCCTGCGTATTCTTGCGAACATGCGAATATCTCTCTACTCCGATGTCGTTTCAATGAACGGTTTAATATGCGGGAAACTAGATTAGTAGATCTTTAATTTCTCAGGTTACCATGTTGTAGTTCCAAGTTGATTGGGAGTAAATCTAAGAGATATCTGACCCAAAGTTCAGTGAATTTATAAACGTAACTTGCGATGACTTTTTCCGGCTTTTATTTTACAACTTCCTTGACTTCACAACATAACATACGAATATTATATGATTCAAATACCTCAAAATACAACCTTCCTAATATATTAATCACTCATAGTTTTACCCCCAAGTACGGGTTATAACATTTTTGATTTGTTTAACCTCGAAGCCTTTTGTTACATGCTTAACACTTGTTTAATATCTCCCTTAGCCTTGTAAGAGTTTCATGGCTTCCCTGAACTCACATTAATTTACTTATAATACGAATGACATAAAACTTTTGAGGTGTAACAATGGTCTTGCCCAGGCAGGTGTTCTCCCAGCTACTCCAAATGGGTCACAAACTCGAGTAAGATGATGTCAGACTCCCGAGTTTCGTACTCCAGGGGTTCAGCCAGATGTTGTTTTAGAAACCCGTATCAATGAGATTCTAACACTGGTGTTTTATCCCTGGCCAGTGACTAGAGCCGTTATGACTCATGACGAGCAGAAGATATAACAACATTTCTCTAACATGAATCCTCTCGTATTCTATAACCAGCCTGAAGAGGATGTTTATGAGTTTATCATGAGCAGTCATGAGAAGCTCCACGCTTTGGGTATCATCAAGTCACATGGGGTCTATTTGTTTCTATTCATCTTTTGGATGATGTGAAGAAATGGTGGAGGGCTGATGTTGATTGTCGACCAGCAGGGTCACCTCTACTATCTTAGACCAGGTTTTATCGGATCTTCTTAGAGAAATATGTGCTCCTCAGCCTGCGTGCTGGAAAGAGGGATGAGTTCTCCAAGTTAGAGTAGAGGGGTGCATCAATTGCTGAGTACGAGGCTCATTTCTATACTTTATTGTGCTATGATGTATCATTTCTACCTATAAAGGCTGAGTGAGTTAGATGCTTTGTGAGGGGATTGACAATTCCCTTTCAGTTTTCTACATTACAGTTGGTGTCCTCTAGGGATTATTTTGAGGCTATGGCGGAGCATGTCAGGATGGTTGAGTAAGTGAGTGGCAAGTTCCCCAAATAGGAGTTCGATAAGAGAGTTCTCTGACATGATTAGTACAGTGGGTCTATATCTCATGGTTATGTGCAGCAAGAAGATCCCAGTTGATGCAAGTAAGGAGGGGTGATGATGTGTAAGTGGGTCGGGTGTTGGTGATACACGGGTTGACCCAAAAATGGATCAGGTTCTCGATTTGGCAAGACAGTGGGGTATTTGATGGCTATTTCAGGTATATGTAAAGGGATTCGGGTCAAGGTGTTTTTTGCGGTTGTTATAGACACGTTGAGGGTGGTTTGATGTTTGGGCTTTAGTGGTTGGATGCTGGCAGGGTGGTGGAACAAAACTGGGACAGTAAGGTTCTTGGTAAAGTGTGTTATGCAGACTATTTAGTGTTATCGGGATTGGACGGGTATTTGTGGACTGTTAGAAGTGATGACCGTATGTGGGGAAGTTTATAAAGTACTGTGGGAGGTAAGGGTTGTTGGTATATAGTAGGTTGGGTGAATATTGAACATGAGTTGCTAGAAGCGAGCTCGAGTGAAAGATGGTTATTATGGTTAAGTATTGGTTCGGTTGATGTGGTTTAAGTGTTTAGTGGTTGTGGTTGTGGTGAAATATGGTTGATAAGCCCAAGGATAGAGACACATGGGTTTTACTACCCGATTTAACACCAAGGATAAGGTGATCAATGCCACAAGGTCAAGACCGGGGTTTGCTAAGTGCAATGCCCGTGAACTATCTAAGTGAGGGTGATCGAAAGCCCTTTTAGTAACCCGAAGCTTAGGCTAGGTTTATCCACATAGTTCTAACGTTCGCTTACCACTAAGGGGGTTTCTAGGATTGTGTATTGATTAGGTCACACAGTCCTAACCAAAACTTACACTAAAATGAGGGGTAACCCACACATGATCGATATGCTTCAACACACAAGTTGTAACCACAAGTTTATATTTAACTCAACCTCAAAACTCTTATTTACAATATCCTAAGGACTTATTTATAGTACCATATAGACCATTCTAGAAGGAAAACAAAAGGACACAAAAACAAGGCTATTCGGCCAAAATGGGAACAAGGGAAGGGGATGGGTTGGCTTGGGAACCAAGTCGACCTTCAGTCATTGTTAGTATGGTGTGAACGAGTTTGGCCTTTCTTGGAGACAAGGGTAAACTCAATTTTCTACACACTTCCGTTGTAGTAACCGAGTAGAAGGGGGAATGAATCTTGGCTTCTCTAGACATCATCTTCTTGGGATCATTTTAGAAGCTTCCATTCTTTGCACAATAGAATGGTTCTCGGCCAACTCTTCCACTTCTCTAGGACGAGCATGACCTTTCTTCTTTGGCTCTTGAATGATCTTTTTGGAAAGCTTCTTGTGTCGACCAAGTCTCCCTTGTCCGTGACATCTTGGCATTCTTGTCCTTCTCGGCTTAACCACTTCCTTACAAGCATTCAATGTGTCCTAAGGCAAACTAAGAACTACTACATGATTTTAATATGTCCTAGGATGACTAATAGCTAGGCTAGAAATTAAAGACAACAAAAGAAAATGCAAGGTCTCTGCCAAGACCAACACATAAGGCCGAATAAAACTTGTCACTAGAAGGCTATTAAGTTATGGCTTCTAATCCTCCCCACAATCCATGCCATTCTCGGCCCTTAACCGTAGGTTAATGGACAATCTTTTACCCCCTCGATCCTTTGGTCAATTACTCAAATAGAGAATCTAAGTTCGGACACTTTATTTCATCAATCTCCCCTTCTTGGAGAGAATTTGTTCTCAAATTTGGATGGTTCAAGTATGAAGGTATCTTAGGGACATAACATATTGCGCTCGGATGTTGCTCCTTGCATGAACCTTTTCAAAACTTGGCTAGTAACTTGAAGGGGCCATCCCTCAGGTATTCTCCCCATTTGACCAATGAATCAAAAGTCAAGGTGCTAAGTTGTGTACTTGACAACCCTTTATCATCGTGATCATTGGCTTGTTTTTCTTGGCCTAGGGTGGTTCCAACCTTTCCACGCTATTGTATTGTCATGGCCATGATAGGGGTAGAATAATACTCACTTCTTTGGATATCACAAATCACAAGACATCCACATCTACCATGTAGTTCCTTGAAGCCCTTCCGACGCTCAATTTCCTCTCAGATATTCATTGATGGAAAGCTTTCTTGAAAATTGAGCTTCGATGGAATTCCACACAAATTATAAGCATTTATCACTAGCCATGGAGACTGGTAACTCATGGTGAAGATGTAGGCCAATTAGTTGTTGATGTATACATTCCATTCTTCACCTTGCCCCGGTACCAATAAGACATATGCCATGTCGGAGCTAAGGTACCTTTGGCCATTTTCTTCGCCTTATACTTCTTGCTTTCCATGTCCATAGGCTTGGTGAGTAGATATCAAACTTCTTGAAAATAAATCAAGAGTGAGTTCATTATCTTTCTTTGACAAGATTTCGGACGTATTCTTATTTGAAAATCCCATGCCGATTCCTTCTTCCATCCCATTTTGTTCATATAATGGATTGAAGAAGATATTATCCATTCCTTCAACTTGGCAGAATGGATTGGGGAATGAATAAAAGGCTGAATAAAACTTGTCACTAGAAGGCCATTAAGTTATGGCTCCTAATCCTCCCCACAATCCATGTCATTCTCTGCCCTTAATCGCAAGTTGATGGCCAATATTTGACCCCCTCGATCCTTTGGTCAATGACTCAAATTGCGAATCTAAGTCCGGACTCTTTCTTTTATCACCAGCATTCTCAATCTAGTCGACCAGTGCAGTCAGCTCTCTAGGTTTCAGAAAGTGGTTTTGCAGGTCAAACTTCTAAGGGTAATCAGTCTCGATACTCTGATCATGGGGGTCATTCAGGTTCTGTTATGACTATTCGGCAGCCCATGGCAGACAAAGCTTGTTACCATTGTGGTGATGTTGGGCATTTTAGGAAAGATTATCCTAGGCATAGATCAGGCACCCAGAATGCCAGCACAACCATCTAGGAGTCGAGGTCAGTCTAGTAGAGGGGGTTCTCAGTCAAGTCGTGGTAGTCATCAGACTGGTAGAAGTGCGTCTCAAACTGGTAGAGATAGAGTTCATTCAGGCTGAGGTGGTCATCAGGATACTCAGTCTGAGAGAGGAGACACTCACTATTAGATTTCCTTGATAGACCTAAGGCTAAGGTATTAGATGCAGTTATCACAGGTATTATCTCATTGATCTACTTCAGTGTTATTTGATCCAGGGTCTACATTCTCCTATGTGCCTTGATATGCCCAAATTACACCTCGAAAAAGATGTAAAGTGGTCGTTAGCAAATATAGAACCCAAAAAAGGTTGGAGTCGAATCCCGCAGGGAATATGACTAGAAATGTATAATTTAATTGCAAGCCTCAACTATTAGCCTATATTTCAAAGGAAAAGAGGACAAATATTTGATTTTTTATAACTAGGGTTGTATCACAAAGTAACACGTAATTGTTTTAAAGGCAATTCAATAGCAAATTATCAAGTAATTGAGTTTAAAATTATCAAATTAAGATGACTAGAGTTGTGATGCCTTCGGGGAAATGGTGCAATTAGGATATTGTCCAATTCAAATGGGGAATATTCAAGTTCTAAATCATGGGCTCAATGGAATTAAGAGGTTTTCCAACCCAATTGATAAATTTCATCAAAGGATTTTCCAAGCCTTAAGATGTTCAATTAAGAATACCCAATTGGATTTCAAGTTAACTAGACTGTTCCTAGCTCTAGCTATTAGATGTGGGTTAAAGCCCGAAATCCTTGCCAATAACTCTTTTCCTAATCTTTACCTACTTTTCCAAGCTGGTTAAAGAATTTAGGAACTATTAATGTTGGCCACCAAATACACAATACAAAACAAAGAGTTATTAGAGAGCAATCAAGCAACCCAATTAATTAATTAAAAACCCAATCACATGCTAAACCCCTTTGTCCCCCACAACCCTACCTAAGAAATTAGATATTGATATTAAATGTAAATAAAATAAAAGCATTGATTAAAGTAAAAGAATTCATATCCTTACAATGATAAATGAAGATGAAGACAAAGGAATATCTTGAAAGCCACACTCCATAGTCTTCCTTTCCAATGCAAAAGTTTAAAAGTATGCTTAGAGAATAATGTTTAGAATAATGAGCTCAAAAATCTATGTAAAGTATTTATATGGAAGTGATAAAAGGTACCAAATAGCAGCTGACGGGTCACAATATGCCGATTAGAATGCGGTCGTATCAAGAATTTGTGATCGCATTCAGGCCGCATTCTCATGCCCAAATTTCTTCTTACTCGTTATGCGGTATGTATGCGGTGCAACATTCTTTGGAATGCGGTTGCATACTTCAGAAGATACTACATTACCTTCATTTTGTCGTTCTTTACTGTTTTGTCTGAGCTTTGAGTATGCGATCACATTTCTGGTATGTGGTGCCGCATTTGCGATGCACTTCTGCCTTTTTTCTTTAGCTTACTAGTTGATTTCCTCAAGAGTATGCGACCGTATTTGAGAGATTGTGGTGTCGCATACTCATCGCATCAGGATTGATTCTGTCAATTTTTTTGCTCAGAGTTTGCGGTCCTTATGTGGCCGCATACAGTGTTTGCGGTGCAGTATCTCCATCATTCAAGTGTTGTTTTGGATTTTTTCTAATATTTTGTTCCCTTTTATTCCTTGAGCGTCAACTACCTAAAAACACACAAAAACACAATAAATACAAAGGAAACTTGCTCGAAAGACATCTAAAAGTATAAGGAGTGAGTGCTAATAATCCTAGAATTCATGACTTATCAGGTTTATATAATTTTTTGCTGATTTGGATATGTGGTGTGATATGCTTAATGTCCCTATTCATGTGTCCACCAGTTGGTGATTCTGTGATTGTAGATCGAGTCTATGGTAACTATATGGTTACTTTCATGGGTTAATATACTTCGGTAGGCTTGGTTATTTCAGACATGGTTGATTTTGATATTATTTTGGGGATGGACTTGTTATCACCATACCATATGATGTTGGACTGTCACGCCAAGAAAGTCACGCTAGCAATGATGGGTATTCCAGGATTGGAATGGAAGAGTACTCCAAGCCCTACTCCTAAGAAGATTATTTCTTTCCTTCGGGCTAGAAGTTGGTGGATAAGGATTGTTTGGTGTACCTAGCGCATATTCGGGATACGAGTGCGGATACTCCTTCTCTTGAGTTAGCTTGTCGTGTGTGATTCTGCTAAGGTCTTTCTAATGGATTTGCTAGATATGCCGCCGAATAGGGATATTAATTTCTGTATTGATATGGAGTTGGGTACTCGATCTATTTCTATTCCTCTATATCGTATGGCTCTAGGAAAGTTGAGAGAGTTGAAGGAGCAGCTTTATGATTTATTGAGTAAGGGTTTTATTCAACTGAGTGTGTCTTTTTGAGGTGCTCCTATGTTATTTGTGAAGAAGAAGGATGGCACCATGCATATGTATTAACTACAGACACTTGAACAAGGTCACCATTAGAAATAAGTATTTGATTCCTCATATTGATGATATGTTCGACCAGTTTTAGGGTGCTTCTCTATTTTTGAAGATTGATTTGAGGTCCGGGTATCACTAGTTGATGATCAAGGCCAAAGATGTTCCCAAGATGGCCTTTAGGACCCGATATGACCACTATGTGTTATTGGTGATGTCTTTTGGGCTTACCAATTCCCCCCCAGTATTCATAGATTTGATGAACGGGAAATTCAAGCCTTATTTGGATTGGTTCGTGATTATCTTCATTGATGACATTATAATATATTTAAGGAGTAAGGAGGACCACAAGAAGTATTTGAGAGTGGTTCTTGGCTTGTTGAAAGAGAAAGAGTTGTATGCTTAGTTTTTGAAATATGAGTTCTTACTCAGATCAGTAGCATTTTTGGGACACATGGTGTCCAAAGAGGGTATTATGGTTCATCCAAAGAAGATAGAAGAATTCATGGACTGGCTTAGGCCTACTTTAGTGATGGATATTTGGAGCTTCATGGTCTCGCGAGCTATTATCATCGGTTTGTCAAGGGTTTTTCATCTATTGCTTCTCATTTGACGCAGTTGACTTAGAATGAGGTTCTTTTTAAGTGGTCTGATGAATGTGAGGAGAGCTTTCAAAAGCTCAAGTCACTTTTGACCACAACCCTGATTTTGACCCATCCTATGAAGGAAAAGGACTTTATTTTTTATTATGATACTCCGAGGATTGGTTTGGGTTATATGTTGATGTAGGAGGGTAGAGTGATAGCTTATGCATCGAGGCAGTTGAAGGTGCACGAGAAGAATTATCATGTTCATGACTTAGAGTTGGTAGCTATAGTATTTGCTTTGGAGATTGGAGGCACTACCTTTATGGAGTTCATTGTGAGGTGTGTACTGATCACCACAACCTTTAGCATGTGTGTTCAATCAAAGAGATTTGAATTCTAGACAGCGCTTGTGGATGCAGTTGCTCAAGGATTATGAAATGACAATTTTATACCACCCCGGCAAGGCCAATGTGGTGGCGGATGCTTTGAGCCGAAAGACGGTAAGTATGGGGAGTTTAGCACGTTTGATAGTTGATAAGCATCCTTTGGCATTTGGAGGTTCAGTCCTTAGCCAAAAGTTTTATGAGACTTGACATTTCGAATCTGGGTAGAATTTTGGCTTGTATTAAGGCGAGTCATCTCTTTTGGAGCAGATTAAGGCCCATAAGTATGATAATGTGAAGTTGTGCAAGATTAGGGATAAGGTGATGTGAGGTAAAGCCAAAAAGGCTATGATTAATTATGATGGGGTCTTTAGGATTAACGGGAGAGTGTGTGTTCCTTACATTAGAGACTTGACGAGATTGATTATGGAAGAGGCTCACAGTTCTAGGTATTCTATTCATCTGGGTGCGACAATAATGTATCATGATTTGAAGCATCACTATTGGTGGGGCATGATGAAGAGAGACATTATTGAGTTTGTGTCTAGGTGCCTAAATTGCCAACATACCAAGATGAGCACCAGAGACCCAGTTGTTTGACTCAAAGTATACACATTCCCAAGTGGAAGTGGGAGTGGATTTCAATGGATTTTGTTGTTGGGTTGCCAAAGACTTTTGACAAGTTTGATACCATTTGGTTCATTGTTGATAGGTAGACCAAGTCCACGCATTTCATTCTGGTCCAGACGACTTATAATTCGGAGAAGTTGGCCAAGATTTATATTTGTGAGATTGTTCATCTGTACGGGGTACCTATTTCTATCATTTCATATCGAGGTACTTAATTTACTTCACATTTTTGGCGGACTTTGTAAAAGGAGTTGGGTACTCATTTGGATCTCAGTAGAATATTTCACCCTCAGACGGATGGTCAGTCCGAGCAAACTATTTAGGTTTTTGAGGATATGTTACGGACCTGTGTGATTCATTTTGGTGGTTATTGGGACCAATTCTTACCTTTGCCAGAGTTTGCGTACAATAATAGGTATCACTCTTATATTGATATAGCACAATTCGAGACTTAATATGGTAGAAGATGTCGTTCTCCGATTGGGTGGTTTGATGCATTTGAGGTGAGACCATGGGGTACATATTTGTTGAGATATTCGTTACAGAAGGTGAAGCTGATTTAGGACAAACTCCTTGAATCTCGGAGTAGGCAGAAGGAGTATACGGACTGGAAGATTCGAGATATGGAGTTCATGGTTGGTGATAGAGTTCTATTGAAGGTCTCTCCTATGAAAGGCTTGATGAGGTTTTGCAAGAGAGGGAAGTTGAGTCCGATGTATATCATGCCTTTTGAGATTCTTCAGAGAGTTGGAGAGGTGCCAATGAGTTGGCTCTGCCACTAGGTTTTTCAAGTGTCCATCTGGTTTTCCATGTTTATATACTAAAGAAGTAACATCCCAATGGAACCTACATTACCCAATGGGACTCCATTTTTCTTTATCAGAACTTGGAGTTCGAAGAAGAGCCCGTGGCTATTTTGGAAGGCAGGTGACAAAGTTGAGGTCTAAAGAGATTGCTTCTGTGAAAGTGGAATGGAAGCATTGTCCTGTTGAGGAGTCTACTTTAGAGACTGAGGCTGATATACGGAGCTGATACCCTCACTTGTTCACCATTTCCGATATGTTTCCTCATTTCGTTTATAGTTGTTTGAGGACAAACGTTTGTTTAATTGGTATTTGATGTAATGACTCATCTGGTCATTTTTAGTTAAAGACTCTTATTTGACTAAATTACCCTTCCGGTAGAATATGTGTGGGGTTTATGACGTGCAGGGATGGATAGCACGGATTCTGAGGTACCTTTATTTGATTTTTTTGAAAGAAAAATCCTAGATGAATAGTTTAGAAAAGAAAAGTTTGACCCAAAGTTGACTTTTGGATATATGGGTTCATTTTTAGGTTTTGTCACTTCTAGTAGTTAAGAGGGATCATTTATGACTTAGTCGAATCATTGGTTTGCTTCCTGATGTGTTTGGATGTATTTTTTTACTTTATATGTAAAATTATTAAATTTGGATTTTTTGGTGATTTCATAGAAAAATGCATCTTACCTCGGTCATATTAGAAATCTGAGTGTGCGAGTGAGTTTGTAGCTTCGTTTACCTTGGGTTAACTTGTTAGGTTTGTATCTAGGGGGTCTCGGGAGCTTTTCGGGTGTTTGGTGGAGATTTGGCTTAAATTACTAGTTGTTGGTTTCTGGTGTGCCGCACCTGTGAGTTTCTGGTTGCTTCTGCGGGTCCTCCTCTGTGAGGTCTCCGCTCATTCGGCCATTCGGTAACTTAAGTTGGGCCACTTCGGCCGTGGATTTTCCACCGGAGTGATCAGCCTTGGCAGTGGCAATTCTGCCGAGGAGAAATAGTTGTCTTCTAGATTCTATCTTAAGGCCCAAAACAATTTCACTTTCCTGAAAACCCTTCCTTGGGATTAGAGCGCGGTAGAGAGAGGATTCTTGGGTCTTCCATCATCATTCTTCTTGGAGGTAAGGTTTTTCATTCCTATTCATTTATTAATCATTATTTGGGTCTTCTAATCTTAGTGTAATTCCTAATTTGGGGAAGGATGTAGCATAGGTTTCCATGCTAGAATAAGAGGCTATAAATTATGATTTGGTGGTTGATTAATGATTATATTTTTCTAATATTGTAACCTAGTATTGGGTAATGATGGAGTAACGTATAGGATTGTCAAATTTGATATTTGGAAACCACTTTAAAATTGGGGGAAACCTAGGGTTTAATTTGGGGATTTTGCCTAATCATGAAATTGAGGGTCCAAATGTGGTTAGTTTTCAAATTGATTTAAGTATATGCGTCTATAGTATAGTATCATGCTTTTTGAGTATTAAAGTTTCGATTTTTCCACATTGGGCCCAGGGTTGATTTTCGGGTAACCTTTTTGGGATTGCTTTTAAGGACTAATTCTTTGTGTTTGTGTTAGAATTCTTATTAATGTAGAATCCATATGTTAGACTATGAGTATTATGAGGCGTTTTACAAGGGTAAGGCCGACGTTGAGGACTGAGGTTCGTGGCACCTGCTCGGCTCTAAGGTAGGCTATGGTTTATCTTTGTAGACTCTGATAGAAATACGTAGTCATTATAAATGTTGAGGGGGTATTGGGCATGTTCGGGTGTTCCACCTTAGCAGTTGTGATGAATGCTTGGGTGGGTACCGGTGTTAAACTGTGTTGATGGGTGATTAGGGGAATCAGCCATAGGTTATTTCTGATTGTTGTTATTTGGGTTTGTCGCTATATGTGGGCTTGTCTCCATTATTGATAATTGTTGTGTTTATTCATCACATTGCTTCTGATATGAAAGTCTGATTTATGTGAAAATTATGTGTTATAGAGTTTCTGAAGCATGTGATATTCATCTCATAAATTTGATTACATCTCATACATCCTAATTACATATGTTGTTATTGTTGCATTCATACACTCATGTTATTATGATTAGATTGAAAGTGGAGTGGTATGGAAATGTTGTTGGTCCAATGAGACCGAAAAGGTAAGGATATTCTTATGAGATGGTTGAAAAGACTCAGATGATGGAAAATGATTGATATGGCCCAAAATGGGTCTCGGCTCTACTCAGATACATGTGTTGAATTCCGGCTGGCTAGGAGCGGTATATGCATAGAGCGGGTCCCCCATGGGTCACCATTCATAGTATTTGAATGTTTGTATACCAAGTTGTGAAAGGGTACCTTGTATTTGTATTCATAACATACATTCACATTTACATTGAGTACTTGTTGATGGTAACGTGATTTGGACTGGTTATTGTTACTTGGGTGATTATCAAGAATAATGGATCTTGTTGATTTAACTCCATAATAACTGAGTTGTTGATTATTGAACTCTTATGTGTGAACAAGGTGACTTACATGATTCATTGAACTATTAGAATAGGATCTGTATGAGAGTCAACTTGATATTTATTTCAATTACGTATCTTCTGTCGTCAGTCTATAATGCTTATGGGGTACATTGTGTATTCATGCTACACTTGTTGCATTCTTCTTGGATGAAGATTCAGCACCATCTACTAGTTTAGAACCACGTGGCTGAGTCCCGAGTTGGAGGATTTCTGTGTTCGGGGTGATCATGCCTTCAGTCAACATGCCCTGGATACTATTATTATTATTATTGATGTATTTACTTGTGTTCTGGAGACATTTTCCTACTTACTATTTTCGCTTTCTAGCGCTCTTATATTATTGACCAGATCATTTGGGGGATGTAATAACTAAATTATCAGACTTGTTCTTTTATTTATGTTATGATTAGACATATTTTATAATTGATTCTCTTATTTCCGCTTATTCGTATTTGTATGCTATTGATTGAGAAGTGGTTCGCCTATCGGTGGGAAAAATGTAGGTGCCACCACGATGCTTGAAAAAGGTGGTGAAAAATATGTATCTACTTTTCCCATAGAAGCCTATGGAATTACATATGCAATCTATATAGGTATTGTACCGCTGATCAGTTGTTACAGTATTAATGATATTTCCCACAGAGGCCTACAACGTTATATATGTGATATACTATATAGGGGATATTGCCCGCAGTGGCCTATGATGTTATATACGCAATATACTATATAAGGGATATTGCCCAAAGAGGCCTACGACATTACATACGTGATTATATCTCATTTATGTGCAGTATAGTCAACACTGACACTTCTGAGTTACAGGTTGTTTGTTCCCTATCCTTATTTACATTTCTTTATCCATTTACATTTCTTGCCTCACATATTCAGTACATTATTTGTACTAACATCACTTGCTAGGATAGGGCACTGCATTTCATGCCCGCAGGTTCAGATAGACAGAGTGATGCCCACTTTCAGTAGGATCTCAGCTAAGCAATGGTGTCAGAGCTCTCCACTTATTTTGGAGGTGCTACTCTGAGTCGATATGGCATTATAATACACTTATGGGTATGGCGGGGCCCTGTCCCAACCTGATGATGTTCATGTACTCTTTATAGGCTTGTAGACAGTATTAATGTGTATAAATGTCATATATGGTCTTGCCGGAGAGACATTAACATTCTAAATGATTAAAGATAATAAATAAGGGTATGATAGTCAAAACACATAGTTTCTCAAGGAACTTGTAAACTAAAAATGTGACAAGTAAAGTGGACCAGATGGAGTAATATTAATTAGAATGTATGTTTACATGTGTTGTACAAAAATGTTATATAAGTAGAGTTTTAGTGCAGGGTGAAAATGTCATACAACTTTATAATATCATTTTTATATTTCAAATTTTCACTTGGGTCTTCTCAATTTAATATAGTACTAGTTTCTGGATATGTGTGTTGTACGTGTATTCCAGTTCAACTAATATAAACTTAAAAAGATAGAAATAATATTAAAATATGTGTTTAATGAGTAACTGGAATAGTGGGAAAAAAGGTACAAGATGCATTTTATATATTGTTAACCTACTCGAGTTACTTGATTTAGGAAGTGCAATATAAATTTGATGTGGTTAGATACAAACATGTAATATGATTATCTCATGACCTATACTTTCTTATAGATAATTTTATTAGTGTAAGCTCAATTCCCATAATTTCATTGCTCGTCGTGACTGACAACTAAGTCTCTTCTTATGAATATTGATATTTTTAGTGTAATGCCCAGTATCACTCAATGTGTGTCCGATAAAGTTGAAGTCGACAAACATACTTGAATGTGGGGGAATAAGGTCCAAGTGTATATGAATTTTTTAAAGTAAATGAGATTCATAAATGAATGAGACATCGGTCAAAGGTAGACGACCTACTAGCTTCCTGTAATATCTCATATGTCCGGAGTAAGACGTGAACTGTGCTACGAATGTCATAAGACTTGAGCTCTAAATAATTTTGGATGTATGTAAGTGAATCCATGAAAAAAAATTGTTATTTGAAGAGGTCGATGTCAAATGTCAAAGTGAAAGTCGCTTTATAGTTATGTTTTTTAGAATGCATTTGAACAAGGTCCAACTTTCAGTGAGTGTTGGGACCTGTGTATTTGGAGTTAGGGATGATATACCTATCAAATTAAAGGTCTAGTTTTCAATACCTCAAATCGTTCATCAATACGACACCGGAGTAAAAGGTTATGCCCATTTTACTACAGACATGCGCAACAACCAATAGCATGTGAACACGTAGCACCTCTATAACTCATAAGATGTTACACCGCATAGTTCTATGTGCAATCAAGAGCATAGTTAGTAGACTTGAGTTCTGGAAACTCAAGACCTTTTCCAAGGGTCACCAATGACTTAAATGGATGTTAATAAGGTGCATGGAAGGTTAGAGGTCAGGTAGATTGAAGGAAATATTTCCCGACAAAGTTCGATGAAGTTAGTGCGAAAAGCTAAGAGTTTCGCATTGCGTATGCCATTAAGCTTTGCGGATCAGGCCACATATTAAGACCCTCATTCTACCATCTCACAGCCACAACATGCGGTGGGATATGCGGCCACAGATGGGAATTTGCGCTGCAGATCCAGCAGCAGATTATAGGCGGTGGAGATGGCAATTTAATTCAACTTCGAGTGCAGCCTTGTGTTATTTCATATTCAATCTAGAGAGCTCATAGACACTCCCAAATACTCTCCAAAGAGTTCTCTATAATTGAAGAACATCTCCAAGCGTAATTAAGGTGAAATCCTCTCTAGTTAGCTAGATAAAGTTGGGAGTTTTCTTGAGCTGGAAGAGATCTTGTTGTGAAGGACTTTATGGTTGTTTGGGGTAACTTTATATTACTCATTAATGATATCTAGCTTATTTTATCGTAGTGAGTTGGTAAATATAACTTGTGAAGAACTCAAGCTAAACTCTGTGATGAAAATGTTGTAATTGTTAGGTTGTGTTGATTAGTTTCTTGAGATGTTATAGCTGGAAGTTATGAGTGTGATGATTGCTATATGATTGTGTTATAGTTGATGAATAGTGCTTGATAGTATTTTTGTAGCCATGAAAACAAAGCATGAGAAGTATGCCTTCTAGGTGTTCGACGAAATGTCATAGTGATTTGATTCTTAGTTTACTGATCCTATCTTGACCCGACCCATCTATATTGTATACATAATCATTTGTAGAATATATGAGGGTTCATGGAACATTGTTAACTAAGAGATGTATGTATGTAAGGCTAACCTTCCTTTCAGAGGCATGATCCTCAAACGTATGTTGATTTCCAAACAAATTGTCTAGCAAAGTATTCTCATCCATGACTATTTATCTCTACTTTCTGTATGGAATTCATATCTTGTTTATCTTGTCTTGTCTGTTGCATTTGTTGAGTTTCTTATTCTCCTCGATGGAGCGTACTGAAAGCCTGAGGTTACATGCTAACCAAGTGTCATCCCAAAAATGAAGACAATAATCTTATGAGTTATAGAGGGACAAAAGTGCTATTATTATTATTATTGTATATCATATACACTACTGAGCTAATATCAGTTGGGCAGTTATCTATGTGAATACACACCCTAGGCTATAACCGGATGGCAGTTTTATATATATATATATATATATATATATGTATACAAACACCTCGGGCTTTAACTAGAGGGAAGATTATATAGCATAGTAAATGCATAAGATCTCAAAGTAGTTTTAGAGTTGCACAATTCGCCCTGAGTGGCATACAAGTTATCGGGTCGTCAAGTTACTTCTTATATCATGTTTTACAACTTAAACTTTCATATTGTTATTCATGCTTTACATAACAGTACATTTCATTCATACTAACGTCATTTTTGTCGAGAGTAGTGCATTTCATGTTGTAGGTTCAGATAGGGGCCCAAATAGACCTCGCTAGTAGGAGTTGTTAAGTCTCAACCATTGGTTGGTATGCTTTGCTTCTTATGAAGCTTCTTGTTCAGGTGTTGGAGTATGTCATATGTATATATGTAGATAATGGGTAGGTCAGGGCCCTGTCCTGACCATATGAGAGTTCAATTACTCACACAGGCTCGTAGACCTGGTCAATCTATTTAGTAGTGATGTATGGCCTTGCCGGCCTTGTTTATATGTATATATATTTTGAGTTGGTCTTCCCTCATTTAGTTCTAGAGGTTTGGATCTCATCCCTGCTTACAGATTATGGCCTTGTCAGCCCCTCTATTGTGTTGATTGTGTTGTTAATATTACATTCTAGTTCGGCCTTTCCATCTAAAAGTTCAGAAGTCTTTCTTTCAGAGTGGTACGCTCAGACAAGTGAGGCATCGGGTTCCAGCCACACCCCCATTTTGGGGTACGACGAACTTGGTATTAGAGCATGTCAGTCCTAGTGAGTCTATGAGATGTGTGTAGTAGAGTTTTATTTATAAGTGTGTTGTGCACTATATTTATAAGTGAGAGACTATCGGATATTTAGGGATGGTTACAATTCATTCATCTCATAGATCGTACTATAGCGGTGAGTTATAAGATTTCAAGTGTAATTCATGCTCTATCTCTTTTTCAGTCATGCCAGTTACTAGAAACACTACAACTAGCCGTCGAGCCAATGTAGAAAGGGGTGAAGGTACTAGTAGGCATAGCCCAAGTAATAGAGACAAGGCACAGAGAGAGTCTCATTCTCATATATCACTTATTTTGCTACCACTTAAGGAAGTCAGAGGAGGTACAGTACCCCTAGCTCCTCAGAATACAACACCTCTAGTTTCACAAAATTTGGTCCACCCAGTTCCTCTACCCCAGTCTTCTGAGGAGGGTATGGCGAGTGTTGTGCAGTTATTAGAACAGATAGTAGCTTTCTAGCAGTGACAAATAAGGGCATCTACGGATGTTGGGTCTTTTGATAATGCAGGGAGTTCCAGAGTCTGAGAGTTCCTTGGATTAAGCCCGCCAGTGTTTATTGGTACGGATCCAAATGTAGATCCACAAGACTATATTGATTAGATACAGAGGGTGTTGAGGGTTATGCATGCTTCAGAGGCTAAGGCATTATAGTTGGCCACTTTCAGGTTACTGGATATGGATATCTTATGGTACAAGGATTGGGAGCGGTCCAGAGGACCAGATGCACCTCTAGCTGTATGGGAGGAATTTTCATATGACTTCCTTCATCATTACTTTCCACTGGAGATATGAGAGGCTAAGATAGAGTAGTTTTTTAACCATAAGTAGAGGGGAAAGAGTGTACGGTACTACAATCTTCAGTTTGATTCTATGGTTAGGTATGTTGCGAATATTGTGTATACGATGGGGCTCGAGTTCATCAATTTGTATCAAGCTTCAATCTAAATCTGATCGGAGAGTGTACAACAACTTCCCTAATTAGGGAAATGGACATCTTTAGGATACAAGCATATGCTTAGAATGTCGATGATGTTGAGTTGATAGAGATATGAAAAGGGAGTTGAGTAAGATAGATGAGGCCTCCACTACTAACTTGTGCCCAGTATGGTAGGGAATATTTGGGATGGTGTCGTCAAGGGTCTGATGTATGTTATTGGTGTGGAAGTCCTGATCACTATATGCACCAGCGTCCAAGTAGAGGTATAGGTGATATGGCCCAGCCTATAGGGTAGACAACAACTTTCTCATCGAGTATACGTCCGCCAGGTGGTAGGCAATAAACTTTAGCAGGTAGAGGCAGAGGTAGAGGGGGAGATTTTAGTTTAGGCAGTGGTCAGAACCGTATATATGCTCTATAGGCCGACAACATTTAGAGTCATCTCCTAATGTTGTTATAGGTATATTATCCATCTTCGATTATGATGCATATTCGTTGATAGATCCTGGATCCAATTTGTCCTATGTTATTCCTTTTGTCGCTAGTAAGTTTGGATTTGAGCCATAACTATTATCTAAGTTGTATGAGCCAGTCGATGAGATGATTGTAGCTAGACGAGTCTACCGAGGCTATACAGTGAGAGTTTGTGATCGTCACACTTCGACTGACTTAGATGAGTTGTCAATGGTTGTATTTAATGATATTATGGGCATAGATTGGTTGCCCTCTTGTTAAGCTAATGATGATTACTGAAGGAAGGTCATTAGATTAAGTTTTCCAAGCGAGCCAACCTTGGAATAGAAGGGTAATTCAGTTATGCCTAAAGGCAGGTTTATTTCCTACCTAAAGGCAAGAAAGATTATTTTCAATGGCTATATCTACCATCTGGTATGGGTAAGAGATGTAGATGCAGATCCTCCAACCCTTCAGTATGTTCCTGTTGTAAATAAATTTCCTGATGTGTTTTCAATGAACTTCGGAATATTTCTCTAGAGAGATCGAGTTTACTATTAATGTGCTTCCAGATACCCAACTGATATCTATCCCTCCTTGCAGAATGGCTCCTGCTGAGCTGATGGAGTTGAAAGAATAGTTGAGGGATTTATTAGAGAAAGGCTTCATTAGGCCTATCTAGTACTACATCGTGAGGCGCACCAATATTACTTTTTCGCAAGAAAAATGGTTCTTTGAGAAGAAGTACCTACTTCCAAGAATCGATGATCTATTTGATCAGTCGCAGGGTGCCAAATATTTTTCGAAGATTGATTTGAGATTAGGGTATCACTAGTTGAGTGTAATGGAGCAAGACATAATGAAGACAACTTTTTGGACTAGGTATGGTCACTTTGAGTTTCTGGCTGATGTCCTTTGGCCTTACTAATTCACCAGCACCCTTTATGGACTTAATAAAAGTCTTCAAACCATTCTAGGATTGTCTTCGTAATTGTATTTATCGATGATATTTTGATATACTCACATACGGAGGCGGATCATGTGGACCACTTGTGATGGTATTACAGACGGTTCAAGATCGTAACTTGTATGCCAAGTTCACTAAATGTGAATTCTGGTTAATACTCAGTTGTTTTTCTAGGCCATATAGTTTCTTCAGGAGGTATTAAGGTGGACAATAAAAAAATTAAGGCTGTAAAGAATTGGACAAGGCCCATGACCCCTACGGAGGTATGTAGTTTCTTGGGCTTGGAAGGTTATTACCGGAGGTTTGTGGAAGGCTTTTCTTCAATCTTCGCACCTCTCATGAAACTTACTCACAAGGTGACCAAGTTTTAGTGGTCAGATGCGTGTGAACAAGAGTTGAAAAGTAGACTAATGTCTACACCTGTCTTGGCACTTCCAGAAGGTACTGACTGGTATGCTGTTTATTGTGATGCCTCAAGAGTTTGCCTACATTGTGTTCTGATGCAACACGATAAGGTAATTGCGTATGCTTTGAGGTACTTGAGAAAGCATGAGCTGAACTACCCGACTGATGACCTTCAGTTAGCGGCAGTTATTTTTGCCCTGAATATATGGCATCATTACTTATAACGGGATCATGTTGACCTATTTCCCAACCATAAGAGCTTACAATACATATTCCGATAGAAGGAGTTGAATTTGAGGCCAATGAGGTGGTTTAAGTTATTGAATGATTATGATGTTGATATCTTATATCATTCCAGCAAAGTGATTATTGTAGTTGACGCCTTGAGCCGTAAGTCTATAGGAAGTTTGAATCATGTTAAGGCCAACAATTTAGATATGACCAAAGAGTTGTGTCGACTAGCCAACCTGAATGTGCGACTAATTGATACGGGAAACAGAAGTGTTGTGGTTCAGAATACCGCAGAATCATCTTTGGTGGCAGAAGTGAAAGCAAGGAAGTTTGACGATCCTGAGTTAGTTAGAATGAGAAAAGAAATTCCATTGCGAAAGTAACCAATATTGGAGCTTATGGGAGATGGAGTCCTTAGATATCAAGGTCGATTATACATACCGGATGTTAGAGGGCTCCAAAAGCAAATTATGGTCCATACCCACCAGTCCAGGTATTATATTCATCTAGGCTCAATAAAGATGTATCATGACCTTCGACAGATTCATAAGTGGAATGATATGAAGAGAAACATCGTAGAGTTTGTAGCCTAGTGTCTGAATTGTTAGTTGGTTAAGATCGAGCATCAAAAGCCTGAGAGCTTGATTCATTATATAGAAATTCCAACTTGGAAATGAGAGATGATCAACATGGATTTTATTACAGGTTTTCCCCGTTCCTATTGAATATTTGACTCCATTTGTGTTATCGTCGACATGCTTATGAAGTCAGCCTATTTTCTACCTGTTCGAACTACGTATTCCACTGTAGATTATGGCAAGATGTATATTAAGGAGATAGTCTAATTACATGGCTTTCGAGTTTCCATTATATTCGATAGGGGTCCTAGCTTATGGCTAATTTCTGGAAGTCATTTCAGAGTGGTTTAGGCACCCAAGTGAATCTTAGCACAGCCTTTTATCTGCAGACGAACGGTCAGGCCGAGCTACTATCCAGACGCTCGAGGACATCTTATGAGCTTGTGTATTAGATTTTAAATGAAACTAGGATGATCATTTACCACTTATCGAGTTTTCTTATAATAAAATCTTTCACTCCAGTATAAAGATGGCCCTATATGAAGCTTTATATGAACAAAAATGTTGATCTCCGATTGGCTGGTTTGAAGTGGGTGAAGCAAAATTGCTAGGCCCGGACTTGGGTCAACAAGCTTGGAGAAGTGAAGTTAATCCAGGAACGCTTATTGACTATCCAAAGTCGGCAGAAATCCTACTTATATGTTCGACGTCGAGATTTAGAATATGCAGTTGTGATTGGGTATTCCCAAAGGTTCGCCAATGAAAGGCATTATGAGGTTCAGCAATAAGGGAAAACTTAGTCCCAGGTACGTCAGACCATATAATATTATTCAGAGAATAGGCCAGGTAGCCTATGAGCTTGAATTACGTCTAGAGTTAGAAGTAATCCACCCAGTGTTCCACGTATCAATATTGTGTAAGTGTATAGGAGATCCATCTTGTATTACTCCCGTAGAAGATGTTCAGATTACCGAAGATATGTCTAATGAAGAGGTTCCAATTGCTATTTTATATCGCCAAATTTGGAAACAAAAGAATTAAAGATATTGCTTCCATTAAAGAGTTATGGAGGAATAAAAACATGGAAGAAATTACTTGGGAAGTTGAGGAAGACATGAAATCTAGATACCTTTATCTTTTCCAAACCACAGGTTCATATTGATATCATGCAATACAATTTTCTTACTCTTACGCTATAGTGAGCTTATTATATATACCTTGTTTAGGTGATAACAATAGCCAAGGCGGAACCGATGCAACTCAAACTTCAGATAAGTGTATGTAAGGTGAGTTATGTCTAACCTGTTACATCTATTGATGCATTGACGGTCGTGTGAGGCTAATGATATATTATATGGCCCTGTGTGTCATTTGTTATGGTTTCTGCCTGCATGGCAGGATTTGGGATAGCCCAATTTATAGAGGAAACTCTGCCGAAATTTTATTAAATCCCGAGAGTTAAAAATGCTCAGTTACATCCCTCAACATTTTAGGAATAATGTTCTTAAGGGGGAAGGATGTTATACCCCGTAGTTCTATATGTGATCGAGAGCGTAGTTAGTTGACTTAAGTGTCAGAAACTCGAGACCCTTTCTGAGGGTCACCTATGACTTAAATGGATGTTAAAAAGGTGTATTCAAGGTTACAGGTCGATTGGTTTGCAGGAAACATTTCCCGACAAAGTTCGACAAAGTTAGTGCGATACGCTAAGCATTTTACGTCGCGGATGCCATTCCTCTTAATGGATCAGGCCAAGGATTAAGACCCTCATTATACCATCTCACTTCCACCATATGCGGTGGGATATGTGGCCGCATATGGGGAGCTGTGCTGCAGATGAGAGGCGGTAGATATGGCTATTTAAGTCAACTTCGAGGGGAGTCTTGTGTTATTTAATATTTCGATCTAGAGATTCCCATAAACTCTCCAAAGAATTCTATATTATTGAATAACATCTCCAAGTGTAATTAACGTGATTCCTCCCTTAGAAGATCAATAAAATCTTGGAAATCCTCTCTAGTTAGCTAGATAAAGTTGGGAGTTTTCTAGAGTTGGAAGAAAGCCTATTGTGGAGGACTTTGTGTCTGTTTGAGGTAATGATCTCTAGCTCCTTTTATCTTAGTTGGTTGAGTTGGTAAAGATAACTTGTGAAGAATTCAAGCTAAACTCCATGATGAAGATATTGTAATTGTTGGATTGTGTTGATTAGTTTCTTGAGATGATATGGATGGAAGTTATGAGTAAGATGATTGTGATATGGATTGTGTTATACTTGATGAAGAGAGATTGATAGTATTTTGGTAGCCATGAAAATAAATCCTTAGAAGTATGCCTTCTAGGTGTTCAACGAAACATCGTAGTGATTTGATTCATAGTTTATTGGTCCCATCTTGACCCAGACAATCTATATTGTGTAGATAATCATTTGTAGAGTGTATAGAGATTCGTGGAACATTGTTAACTAAGCGAAGGCTAACCTTCCTTTCAAAGGCATGAATCCTCAAACGTATGTTGATTTCCAAACAAATTTGCTAACAAAGTATTCTAATCCAAGAATAATTGTCCCTTGTCGGGAGTACTTTCCGTATTGAGTTCATATGTTGTTTATCTTGGCTTGCCGGTTGCATTTGTTGAGTTTCTTGTTCCTCCTCGCTGGAGCGTAATGAAAGCCTGAGGTTACATGCTGACCAAATGTCATCCCAAAAATGAAGAAAAGATTTTTATGAGTTATAGAGGGCCAAACGTGCTATTACTATTGTATATCACATACACCACCGAGCTAACATCGGTTGGGTAGTTTTCTATGCGCATACACACCACAAGCAAACTGGAGGGCATTTATATATATATATATATATACAAATGCCCTGGGATATACTCGGAGGGATGATTATATGGCATAGTAAATGTATAAGAGTCTCAGAGTAATTTCAGAGTTGCACAGTTCTCCCTGAGTGGCATAGAGGTTATCGGGTTGTCAAGTTACTTCTTATATCTTGTTTTACCGCTTACACTTTCATATTATTATTCATGTTTTACATACCAGTACATTTCATTCATACTTACATCATTTTTACTGGTGGTGATGCATTTCATGTTGCAGGTTCAGATAAGGGCCCAGATAGACCTTCCAGTAGGGTTTGTTAAGTCTCAACCTTCGGTTGGTAAGCTTCGCTTCATTCGGAGATTCCTGGTCAAGTGTTGGAGTATGTCATACATATACATATGTAGATAATGGGTAGGTCGAGGCCCTGTCCCGATCATATGACAGTTCAATTACTCGTAGACCTGGTCAGTCTGTTTAGTAGTGATGTATGGCCTTGCCGACCTGATTATTATTTTTCTAACTCATTCTACGGCCGTGCTAGACCTATTTATATATACATATGTTTTGAGTTGGTCTTCCCTCATTCAGTTCTAGAGGTTTGGATCTCATCCCTGTTTACAGTTTATGGCTTTGTCGACCCTTCTATTGTGTTGGTTGTGTTGTTCATATTACATTCAAGTATGGCCTTGCCGGCCGAAAGTTCTATGCATTCAGAATTCTTTCTTTTAGAGTGGTACTCTTGGGCAAGTGAGGCATGGGATGCCGGCCACACCCACAGTTTGGGGTGTGACATAAGAACCCATACTTTATATCATTTTGGGCACATAGATTCACACAGACTCGGCTTTTACACTATATTAGACAGTATTTTAGTAAGGTCCAGAGTTTCCTATCTTACTTCCTCTTTTATATGGGTCACACTAATAGGTTTCCATCATACATCATCCACGCATACATAGCATGAAAACACATCACTAAATATATCTAATATGCAGTGCAAGTGGAATGAATGCAATGTCATGGGACGTAATATGGTACAATGCAGCTGGCCATTTTTCAAACCTAGTATACGCATGCTACTATATGTCGCCATATAGCTATGACCAATGGGGGACCCCGTGAGTCCGTAACCACTCACAACCAACCGGCATGATCCATCAGACTGCTAGAGCATAAAATTACAGACTCATTTGTCGAGTCATTTTATATTATATCACCTCAGTATCCATATCAGCTTATATCAGACTCATTTACCTTTATATCCATATCTCAGTGGACCAAACAACATTCCATATCAAATTCATCTCAATGTCAATGATTATATGAATGTATGAAGGCAAACGGTAAATAAGACAACTAATCATGGTAGTATGAGATGAATGTCATGTTTAAATAGATGAATAAAAATGTCCTCAATATCATCAATATCACAACACTTTAAGATAATTAGTATTTCCATATTAAGAGGCATAGAGTGATGAGATAAATCAATGCACACATGACCAAATAGAAGTTCGCACATGGCTATCATAGCCCACACAACAGCTGACGGAACCAACCTAAGTGTGATCATCCCAAACACAATACACTAGTACCAATCCAAATGCTCATCACTATCACTAAGGTGGGACCCTCATCATGCTTAATACCCCTCAATAGTTATAAATATTACATGCATCTATCAGAGTCTAAAAGAATAAATCATAGCCTACCTCACGGCCGAGCAGGTGCCACGAACTCAATCACACGCCAAGGCCTTGTCTTTTCGTAGCGCCTACGAATGATCGTAGTCTAATATCATAAATTCTATGTTAACACATAATTCAAAGAACAACCATAAAGATAAATATTTTCAAATAATCCGAATACCGAATCCCAAAGCGACCCCGGGACCACAAGGGAAAAATTAAGTTTAAGTTGAAAATACTTTACTCATACTCCAAATAGTCATACTCCTAAGTTTTATGATTTTTTAGTCCCAATTGAACCTCAATTCCAAGAATTTATTCAAAAACCTACTTTCTGTCAACCCAAAAATTAAAGTTGGAAAATATGGATTTGAAACCAAAATTGGAGTTAGAAATAAGTCCCTTAATCATAAACAAGTAAAGATTTGACCATTTATCATTGTTAAAGAATATACAAGGGTTCAATTTTAGGGTTCACACCCACATATTTCCTATTCCCTAACTTGATTAGAAACATGAATTCATTAACTAGACATGGGTATAGTCATAAAACCAAGGAAAAAAACTTACCCAAGAGAAAACCTTGAAAAACCCTCTTCAATTCGCCCAAAACCGAGCTCCAATGCTCCTAAAAATGTAAAATAAAGAGTCTAGGTCAAAATGGAGTTTTAAGAGAATGTTGACCAGCGATCCCGCTTCTGTGGGCATTTCCTCACAGAAGCGGCCACATATTTGCAAAGAAGAGGCCGCAGGAGCGAGGGGTTTTCCACAGATGCGGCCCTGCATCTGCGCTCAACGCATCACATATGCCCCCCCCGACCTAAGGGTTCCTCGCATCAGTGCACCAACTTCCGCAGAACCGGATGCGTAGGTGCGGCTAACGACCCAGAACTAGAAAATAAGTCATTTCCCAAATTTTCAACCTGACACCTAAAACTCATCTGAGACCTTCAAGATACAAACCAAATATGCAAACATATCAGAAAACCCGCTACGAACTCACTCACACTCGAATTTCTCATACGGGTTCGTCTTGACCCGGTGTTGACTCAAGTCAACCCCAAATCAACCAAAACACATAAATCCAATAAATGACTCGAAACACAGACGGATGCCTTGGTAACCAAATGAACGAGTCGACTAAGTCATAAATGACGGTTTGAGCCTAATGGGAGCGATGAAACTTGAAAAAGACATGATTATCCAAAAGTCAACTTTTGGTCAACTTTTTCCATTTCAAGTCTTAAGAAACCTTTAACTTTGTATTTTCCTTTTGAAACCTATGAGGTTTTACCTCGATATACGTGCTACACATCCCCTCAAGTCACAAACATCAAAAAAAAGTCTACAGGAAGGGTAGTCTGGTCAAGACAGGGTGTTAAGCCTAAAATGACTGAAAGGGTCATTACATCAGATACAAATTAAATAAATGTTCGTCCTCGAATGGGAAAGGAAGGCATGAAATCCAATGAGTACCGAAAGAATCTCCATTATAACCTCGTGAAAGCCTTCACAGGAAAGGAAAATAATGATAGTACCGTATGTTCACTCTATTTGTCAAAACTACCATTAACTTAACTTAAAGACCTAAATTTCCATTTCTTTATACCCGAAATTCTTTTTAGAGATGATCCTCAAATAAAGGAACTGACTCCGCTCGAATTCCTTGATTTGATTATAACTATACCTCTATATGTGTTCAATTGATTCCACAAATATAACTTTAACCACTACCATCATTTAGTTGTAGTTAAAACCATTGTCCAACCTATAACGATAAAATATTCTGATTCTACCAACCCTTCTCTCACACCTTCCCAGGTTGTCCTTCGTACCAAGATTCTGTAGAAACACATAGATACATGCCCCAATCCCAAATCATGACTTCCTTTTGCCATAAGAGAATTATTGCTTTATTTGACGAAATTCTAAGTAATTCCATCCACAAATTGTTCTTATCCAAAGCCGATTGTGCTAATTCCAGTTTTGTTAGTTTCGTCTCATCGATCTGAAGCTACTGAGTTGACACCCATCATCACATTCCTCTTGAATCAGCAAATGACATATTATGTGCATCTCCCTAATGATTACCTTATTGTGCCAAATCCGCAGAACATCAACTTATAACTCTAAAGACTCTCTATACGTCACCAAGTACTAGGAAAACCCATTAGAATTGCCCGTATAGTTGCCATCAGTAAAATACCATTGGTCCTGCTTGCAAACATTAATAAGACCAGGTAACGCTATCATACCTCAATCCTGAACTGAAATCCATCTACTCGATGAAGGTGATTTACTAAAATATCCATAAGTCCTTCTGGTAATATAAACATAATCCCCTGGCTCTACTTGAACAATTCTAACCCGGAAATAAATGCACAACTCCCCGAATATCACCAATGGTCACCCGAACTGACTCCAAACCTAATCATAGTCCTTTCATACATCTGTGGCGACCGATTCTAATGTTCTTCTCATAAACAAGCAATTTCGAGACCCCACAAAATACATAGTAAGTCTCCCATACATATGTGGTAACTTCTTCCAACTGTTTTCTCATAAATAAACAATCATGTGTCATCACCCTCGACTCCAAAAGATTAATTCTACCCATGTCATCAACTTAGTACCGAAGAACCATATCTTATGACTGGAATTTTCATGATTCTCAACTTGCACTTGTTACGCAAATCTGATAGACCTTTATGAACTCTAAATCCATCAAGTTCTCCTTGTGCTTTACGTTAACTCGCTCACAACTCTGAACACTTGATGCAAGGCCTGCATCCTTGTACACCACACCTCAATCATTGAATATCTAATTGAAATAACTCGTTATGCCAATAACAAATCCAAAAATATCAAATCTGGCAATCCACGCGCCTTACCAAGCACCAAAACTCTATACCTATCAATAATTGATATATTCGGGCCTCATTTGTTTGCACTTAATAGAGGTCTGAATTTGAATGGTTCAGACTTGAGGCCATTAAGTGAATTTGTTTATATTAAGATCTAAGAACTTATTGGGTCTGAATAGGTCTTAATCATTAAAATCTTGAATAAAGTCTTAATATCATTAAAAGGTGTTTTTGTATGAATAAATTTTACCACCACCACTCTATCGACAACTACCAGCTCTACCCTCACCCCCACCCTCCCAACCCTACCCCACTACTACCTACCCGTACCTACCACCACTAACTACTGTCACGACCCTTTCAAGGACTGTGGTGGCACCTACGTAAACCCTTCGGTAGGCGAACCACTCTCAATCATTCACATGACATATAATAAAAATGGAAAGATAACTAAATATACAATAATTGTCTCATGATATAAATGCGGAAATAAGTCAGAGAATTAGCAAACCCCCAAAATATGGTCAATCATAGAAGAGCACTAATAATCTGAAACAAGTCTGAATATGGCACACAAGCCAAAACAAAATCTGATAGTATAATAATCTGAACATGTCTCTCGATCACAAATAAAAGACAAGATAAGGATAGAATATCCAAGGCATGTCGGAGGTAGCATCTCACCCTGAATACTGAATGTCTGTCCGCTCGAACTCACACTCGAGCTCACAAACTGGTAGTAGGGTTAGTATCTACACTAGAAAATATGCAGCAAGTGTAGTATGAGTACACAACGTACCCCCGTAGGCATTATAAGCCGACAATGACAAAAGATATGTAAAAAGAGATAAAAACAAAGTTGACACCAAATAGCCCTAAGCTAGTAGTTCAATAATCCAATTACTCTCATATTATTCAAGAATAATTCACAGAATCAGCATTAGACCTTGTCCATATAAGATTTCATATTCACGTAAGTCACCCAGTTCCAAAATAGTTCAATAATATGATTTCAAGTATCAATAAGTAATTAACAATCCTTTTTTATTTAGGAATTCAATCAAGTTATCAATAATCAATTCAACACTTGTTTCATCAACAGATAATCCATGAATGATATATGTATGTTATGTATGCAATGCATATTCATGTACCTTGATTTTCTAGTATACAGTAACTCAAGTTTTTATTATGAAATGCACACACATGGGGGACCCGCGAAGTCTATATACTCCTCAAGAATTTCCATATGAGCCCAGCTCTTGGCTGAATAATAACTATTGCAGGCGTGCAACCCATCCCCTCGAATGTCATCATCATCATCTCACTGTTGCCATAATTTCATAAGTATTCTCACATTTTTGGTCTCTCCACAGCATTCCATACCACTCTCATATCAATATCATAGAACCATGAGTGTATGAATGCAAATGACAATATAAGATAAGAAATCATGATGTAATGAGATGAAACCAAGTATAGAGATGAATATCACATGCTTCCAAGAATTCAACAACATAACAATCAAAGTACAAGTCAGGATATCATATCGGAAGCAGGTGTAATGAATAAACAAACAATGGCAAATATAGTGACAAGCCCACATATGGCGACAAGCCCAATCAATCAGCAGCTGGAACCAGCATAAGGCTAATTCCCCAAATCAACCATCATCACAGTTCAACACTGGTACCCACTCAAATATTCATTACAACTGACTGAGTGGGACCCCCAAACACGCCTAATACCCCTCAATATTTATTACTAATTACGTACTTCTATCGGAGTCTAGTAAAGGTAAATTGTAGCCTACCTCTAGGCAGAGTTGGAGCCTTGAACAATCAATTCTCTGCGACATCCCTGCATTTCTATTGTGCCTCATGATAATCAAAGTCTAATCACGCATATACTATTCCTTAAAATAAAGTTTACACACATACAATGACATAAACCTTAACAAAGCAAGACTTCCAAAACCAACCCCAGGTCCACGTCGCCAAGACTCAAACTTTAATATTCAAAAAGCCTCAACACATACTATATAATCATATCCTCATGTTAATTGGAAACCTATACTTGTTTGGACCTTCAATTGAATAATATACAAAAAGTCCCAATTTGAAACCCTACAATTTCCCGCAAATTTAAAGAGACTTTCATAATAAAATTAAGCCTCATAACATGATAATCTAGCATAACGCATCACTAATTATTAACAACTGAAGTAAACTAATCCATAAACACTCCTTTAATCAAGGACACAACTCTCTTACTCTCAAATGGAATCCATAAATCATTATACCCAATTCACATGCACAATCTATCACCATTAAAGGACTTAGAATCATGAATCAAAATATAAATGGATGGAAATATTTACCTTAAGGTTGAATTTGCTCTTAAACACCACAGATTCCCAAACCCCACTTCCGTGAGCCAACCTCCTGCTGAGGCAGACACGCAGGGGCGAACAGAGGTGCCTCTGAGGTGGACACAAAACACCAGATCACAACAACAACTCAATCTTCCATCCAAACACCCGAAACACTACCGAGACACCCATACACAAACTAGTGCGATAAACACACTCGTACCTTCGAATTTTTCATCTGATTGAGCTAAGGGATAATTTTCTAAAGAATCATCTGGGAAAACAAATATCTAAATTTCACACATAGCACCACAAAATAATATGATTGTCTTGGAAAGTAAACCAATAACTTAAATATATCATAAATGACCCTCCGGAGCTACTAGAAGATATGAAACTCAGAAACAAATCCATCTACTCAAAAGTCAACCTTGAGACAAACTATGCAACTCTAAAGTTCTAGTTTTGGATTTTTCACCCAAAATTTATGAAAATGGACCTCGGGATTCGTCCCACCCATCACAAACCCTACACAAAGTCTATATGAAGGGTAAAATAGTCAAATAGAGGTCTCATACTAAAGACGACTGGATGAGTCATTACATCAAATCCCATTAAATAAATGTTCATCTTCGAATGGAGAGAAATGAACAAAGGAACATACCGGAAGTAGTAAACAAGTCAAGATATCTGATCCGCATGTCAAACTCTGTCTCCCAAGTAACCTCCTCAACAAGACAATGCTTCTATTGAAGCTTCACAAAAGCTATCTCTTTCGACCTCAACTTTCTCACCTACCTGTCCAAAATAGCCACAGGCTCCTCTTCAAACTCCAAATTATGATCAAGCAATATGAAGTCTTACTGGATGATATAAGAACTGTCATCATGATACTTCTTCAGCATAGACACATGGAAAACCAAATGAACACCCGAAAGGCCAGGTGGTAGAGCTAACTCATATGCCACCTCCACAACTCTTTGAAGAATCTTAAAAGGTCCAATATACCTCGGACTCAACTTTTCTCTCTTGTCGAATCTCATCACACCCTTCGTGCGTAAGACCTTCAGAATAACTCTGTCACTAACAATAAACTCCAAGTCTCAGAACTTTTGGTCTGCATACTCCTTCTTCCTACTCTGATCTGCCAGGAGCTTATCCTGGATCACCTTTACCTTTTATAAGAAATATCTTAATAAATTAGTACCCCAAGGCCGGACCTCGAACACATCAAACTAACCATTCAGATATCGACATCTCCTACCACACAAAACCTCAAACGGTGTCATATTGATAGTGGAGTGATAGCTATTGTTGTATGAAAACTCGGCCAGAGGTAAGAACTGGTCCCACTGACCACCAAAATTAATCACGCAGGCTCGTAATATATCCTCCAAAACCTTAATAGTCAGCCTGAACTGACCGTCAGTCTGAAGGTGAAATGTTGTACTGCGATCCAAGCGAGTACCCAACTCCTTCTACAAAGTATGCCAGAAATGCAAAGTAAATTGAGTCTTTCGGTCTGAGATGATAGAAATACGAACCCCATGAAGACCAACAATTTCACGGATGTAATTTTTAGCCAACTTTTTTGCATTATGAGTCGTCTGGATCAGAATGAAATACACGGACTTGGTCAACCTATCAACAATGACCTAAATAGCATCAAACTTGGCCAATGTCTTGGGCAATCCCATAACAAAATCCATGGTAATCATGTCCCATTTCGACTCAGAAATAGGCATCCTCTAAGACACACCATCTGGTCGCTGGTGCTCATAATTGACCTGATGACAATTTTGACACCGAGACATGAATTCACAATATCTCTCTTTATCCTCCCCTAACAATAGTGTTACTTCAAATCATGATACATCTTAGTAACACCTAGATGAATCAAATACCTAGAGTTGTGGGCCTCTTCCATAATCAATCTGGTCATATCACCTACACAAGGCACACATACTCTACCCTTAATCCTCAAACCCCTTCACTATCAATCACAACCTCCGTGGATTCTCCACTCATCACCTTATATCAGATTTTGCACAACTTCACATCATCATACTAATAGGTTTGAATCTGATCCAAAAGAGATGACATTGCCTCCACACAAGCCTGAATCTTGTCCAGATTCAAAATATCAAGCCTCATGAAATGGTTGGCTAGAGTCTGGACATCCAATGGCAAAGGACACTCAAAAGTGACCAAATGAGATAAACTCCTCATATTGACTTGACTGCCTTTCGGCTCAAGGCATCCGCCACCACATTAGTTTTGCCCGAATGGTAGAAAATGGTCATGTCATAGTATTTCAATAACTCCATCTACTGACCCTGCCTAGAATTCAAATCTCTCTAATTAAACACGTGTTGAAGACTGCAGTGGTCAGTATATACCGCACAATGAATGTCATGCCTCTAAATCTTTAGAGCAAAAACAACGTCAGCCAACTCTAAATCATGAACAGGGTAATTCTTCTCCTGCACCTTCAATTGTCTTAATGCATAAGCAATAACCTTACCCTCCTGCATCAACACATAGCCCAACCCAATCCTAGAAGCATCACAATACATGGTAAAGCCCTTTCTCTCCATCGGAACGGATAAAATTGAGGTTGTGGTAAAAAAAGACTTGAACTTTTGGAATCTCTCCTCACACTAGTCGGACCACTGAAATGGTACATCATTTTGAGTCAAATGTGTAAGATGATAAATAATAGAAGAGAAAGCCTTGACAAACCAACGATAGTAGTTCGCAAGACCAACAAAACTCTGAATCTCTGTCACAGAAGTCAGTCTAGGCCAATCCCTGATTGCCTCTATCTTATTTGGGTCAACTATAATCCCATCCTTGGACACCACATGTCCCAAGAATGCCACAGAACTCAACCAAAACTCACACTTCGAGAACTTAACATATAGCGTATTCTCCTTTAATAACCCAAGGACCACTCTTAGATGTTGCTTATGCTCCTCCCGACTCTTCAAGTAAATCAAGATGTCATCAATGAACACAATCACAAAAGAATCCAAATGCGGCTTGAACATCCCATTCATCAAATCTATGAATGTTGCGGGGGCATTAGTAAGCCCAAATGACATCACCAAGAACTCATAATGACCATAATGAGTCTGAAAAGCCGTCTTGGGAACATCCTCGACCCAGATTTTAAACTGGTGATACCCAGACCTCAAGTCAATCTTTGAAAACACTAAAGCACCCTGAAGCTAATCGTACAGGTCATCAATACGAGGGATTGGATACTTGTTTCTGATGGTGACCTTGTTCAACTATCTGTAATCAATGCATATATGAATGGTACCATCCTTTTTATTGACGAACAAGATGGGATCACCCATTGGAGATACACTCGGACAAATGAAGCCCTTACTAAAAAAATCTTGAATCTGCTCTTTCAATTCTGCTGGAGCCATACGATACAGAGGTATAGAAATAGGTCGAGTACCCAACTCAAGATCAATATATAAATCGATATCCTTGTCTGGCGGAATACCTGGTAAATCTGAAGGGAAAACCTCAGCAAACTCGCTAACTATAGGAACGGACTTAAGAGAAGGAGTCTCCGCACTCGTATCCCGAAAATGAGCTAAGTATGGCAAACAACCCTTATCTATGAACTTCCTAGCCAGAATGAAAGAAATGATCTTCTTAAGAGCAGGGCTAGGAGTGCCTCTTCACTCTAAGCTCAGAATTCCAAGCATCACTAACGTGATTGTCTTGGAATAATAGTCCAGAATCGCATGATATTGATAGTCAATCCATCCCCAAAATAATCTCAAAATCAACATATGACTAAGTCTACCTAAGTATCATAACCCATAAAAGTAACCAAGCAATATTGATAGACTCTATCTACAACCACCGAATCACCGACCAATGTAGACACATGAATAGGGATATCAAGCATATCACACCACATATCCAAATCACCAAAAAAGTAGGTGTGTACATATGAGAATGTAGACCCCAAATCAAATAACACTGAAGCATATCGATGACAGATTAAGATGATATATGTGATAATGACATCTGACGCCTCAGCCTCTTTTCTACCCAGGAAAGCATAATAATGAGTGTGTCTTCCCCCAGACTAAGTAATCTGCTGGCAACCTCAGTTTGAACAAGCTCCATTTCTCTCTGACTGGGATCCACCATGATAGGAGCCACCATGACATGACCAAGATCCTCCTTGACTAACCTGACCACCACTCCTAGATAGTTGTGCTAGGGTCCTGGGTGCAAGAGATGCACCCCTCTACTCAATCCTCTGAAACTCATCATGTTTGCTCAGATGTAAGATAAGAGGCGCATACTCCTCCATAAATATGCGATAGAACCTAACCCATGACAGTGGAGGTCACCCCGATGGTCGACAGTCAATATAAGCTCTCCACCATTATTTAGCATCTCCTAAAAGTTGAAGGGCCACAAAACAAACTCTGTACGACTCAACAATACCCAAGTTATGCAATATCTAATGGCTACTCACAATAAACTCATAAGCATCCTACTCGATACAACCATAGAATACCAGAGGATATATTTTGCTCATCGCGGGTCATAGTTTTCCCTGCAATCGGCCAGGGACCAAACTCTAGAGCAAGAACCTTATCAATAAGGGGCGCTAACATCGTCGATGTCTAAACACCAGGAGTACAAAATTTAGGACCCTGAGTCTGTCCCTCTCCCACAAAGGTCTGAGAACCACCTGGAGTAGTTGGATACACAACCGCCTAGGCAAAACCATCTAAAATACTCAATAATATGACCAACATATCCTGTAGAACCAGAGTAGAAATAAATCCAGGATGATCCTGTGTTGGCCCCATCTTCTCCTCAAGTAACTCATCTTGAGGCTCAACAACCCACTTAGGGGAGACTGATCTAGCACGAGTCTAACTGACTCCATGTTCCCTACCCTGAGGTGGTGCAGCTCCATAAGCTCTACATTGGCCTCTAGCACGCCCTCTACCTCGACCGCGCACTATAGATGACTGTGTCGGTGCCTATTCCCTCTCTATGTCGACACTAGTCCTCACCATCTATGAGAGAATAGGAACAAAGGTCAGATACCAATTTAATTCAACTTAACACGAAAGGAATGAAGTGAAATCTCCTAAATGTCCCATAGCCTCCTCAAGATATGTACGAACGTCTCTGCACTGATCTGCGAGACTCTACTAGACATTGTTGTTTTATTCAACATTGTTTAACCTAAAGCTCTTATACCAACTGTCACCACCCAATTCGAAGGGCCATGACGGGCACTCGAACCCTACTTGCCGAGCACCACTAGACGTACATTCACCATATAATTATAAATAAGTATGGGCTACGAGGGCCATCATGAAGTGACCTGCTGACTTATAGAAATAATAAGCTAGAAAGATGCAAGACTGATAGGTCATATATGTATATACATAGATGCTGGACATGACCACACGAGTCGGCAATGCTATCATGGCTGACTATACAACAACACATAGGCCAAGAAAGCCACATAACATCTTACTATATCATAAATGTCTACAAGCCTCTATTGGAATACGTGACATCATAAGGTTAAGAAAGTGCCCCGCCATACCCTTATGCATATCAAAAACATCATACCAAGACTAGAAGCAACTTTGGAACAAGTAGAGTAGTCCAATATGAGCTGAAAAGGTGACCTACTGGTTCGGTCTGTCACCCTATCTACCTGAACCTGCGGGCATAAAATGGAGCATCCCCCAGGCCAAATGGGCGTCAGTACGAATAATGTACTTTGTATGTAAGGCATGAAAATATCAAAATAGAGACATGAGTAACATGAGACAAGAAACAATCAACATGTATTGAACGCCTCTGAGGGCCATAATATGCCTAAGTGTCATACATATGCATGCACAATGCCTGGGCATACTATACATATGTATATATAACGTCATCAAGCCTCTGTGAGCCTTCCATCATATCATATCGGCCTCTGTGGGCATAATCATCATCATATGCAAGTTGATTAGATGGTGGTATGTATATAATACCGTATCCCTTTTCCCATACCCCATACATATATATAATACATACCATAAAGTAGCGTATACAACGCCTTCGAGGTCAAGGTATATACATGTATATAATGCATTAATGATACTAAGACACTCTGAGTTTAGGGAGTGATGTAAGGTCGTTGAACCTCCGATTAACATTATGGAACTAATATATAAATAGACCTTTCATTATGAGTCAATAAGACAATATATACATGAATCAATAAGCTTCTTCAATAGAATGAAGGACATATACATTTCTAGCTTTCAAGAGTAGAGCTACTTCGGACGGACATTCGTGTATGTTCATTTACATATAGGTCATGCAAAAAGAAGGAAGAGTAGCCTTAACATACCTTGTTGCTAACGACTTTGTAGATACTTGACCATAGTATTTCAACCTACATCAAGGTGTTCGAACTATAGTTAATACAATGGAAGGACTCAAAACACCTTGATAAACTAGTAGCTCTCTTACGGAAAATTGGGCAGCACTTCCCCACATTTCCTCACTTTCCCAAATTCAAACAACAAGACCAACATTTCCAGAATATCAACAAATACATCAATCTCCAACCTTATATCCATCACAATACATCACTAAAATAGTTCACATCATCTCACACAAAAACCAAGTGCTAATTTGCATTTTTCCCTCCTTACAACTTAGCTAGAATTTAAATATACTTCAATAATTACAACCACAAAATATTAAGGTTATATCTACTGATTTTCAGCCACTACATACAATAAAAATGACCTCATAACAGTCCCACAAGTTCAGCAACTCAAAACTAATTTTCAGATCACATCTTCAACACTTCTTACTCCCTCAACCTAGTTAAGACACTAATAATCTCAAAAACATGAATATTAGAAGATTCCTTACCTTATAAAGAAATAATAAATCCAAGAACAGTCCTCTTTAGGCTTGCAAGAATAAGCAACACATTAACAATTCTATAGAAGTACTTTCCACTAGTTTTGTTAGACTTTTTATGAAAGATTTGGGTGGTTTAGCCTTGATTTACCTTATGGAGAGAACCTTGGAGAAGGTCTTGGTCGAAATGGAGAAGGACGAGAAGTGAGGGTTGGAAATGAGTAAAGTAAATCAGATTTTAGCCTTATCTACTCCTTATGGTCGACCACCCTCTTGGAGTAAGTAAAGTAATTCAGATTTTTAAAATTATCTAACCCCTTATGGTAGACCACCCTCTTTATCCAATAGGCCTCTCTTTATCTTTTACTTTGGGCCACAAAAAAACCCTTTCATTTGGGCCACCCATTGCCCTTTAATTTGGGCCTCTCATTTCAAGTAGGTGGATCACTTACTTGTCACTTGCAAGCTTCATTAGTAGATGATACATGCTGCTCCTTTCCTCTTGATAAGTGTCACGTCCTTCTTTAATAATCATAGTATGTGTTAAATAACTCAAGCTAGTATGACATGTAAGAAATAAACTCGACTTTATTTGCCCGAAATCTCATTTCTTACATTTAAGTGAATTCTTCAACCTCAACTTAAGCGTACATATTTTGAACGAAAATATGGGACATTATATCTCTTTTCAAGTCTCATTCACCTTAACCAATATAGAGGGATTTCTCCCCCCCCCCCCCCCTCCATCCCTCTCTGAGCTTATGTTAGATAACTTATGATAACGACTTAAAAAGTATGGGGTGTAACACCAACTTTGTCACAACCCATTTCAGGGACCGTAGACCTATGTAAATCCACCGATACGCAAACCACTCCCAATCATTCACATGATATATAATGAAAAGCAGAAAGATAACAGAATATACAATAATTGTCTCATGATATAAATGCGGAAATAAGTCAGAGAAATAGCAAACCCCCAAACTCTGGTCAATCATACAAGAGAATTAATAATTTGATACAAGTTTAAATACGGCACATAGGCCAAAATAAAATCTGATAGTATAAAAGTCTGAACATGTCTCTCGATCACAATAAAAGAAAAAATAAGGATAGAATATCCAATGCATGTCGGTGGTAGCATCTTACCCTGAATACAGAATGTCTGTCCATTCAGACTCACACTCGAGCTCCTGAACTGGAAGTAGGATCAGTATCTACACCAGAAAATATGCAGCAAGTGTAGTATGAGTACACAATGTACCTCCATATGCATCATAGGCCGACAATGATGGAAGATACATAAAAAGAGATAAATACCAAGTTGACACCAAATAGACCTAAGTTAGCAGTTCAATAACCTAATTACTATCACATTATTCAAGAATGATTCACAGAATCAGCATAAGACCGTGTCCATCTAAGATTTAATATTCACAAAAGTCACCCAGTTCTAGAATAGTTCAATAATATGATTTCAAGTATCAATGAGTAATTAACAATCATTCTTTATCCAGGAATTTAATCAAGTTATCAATAATCAATTTAACATTTGTTTCATCAATAGATAATTCATGAATGATATATGTATGATATGTATGGAATGTATATGCCAGGTACCTTGATCTTCCAGTATACAGGCGCTCAAGTTTTTATTATGAGATGCATACCCATGGGGGATACGCGAGTCCATATTCTCTTACATAATTTCCCATTGGAGCCCAACTCTTGTGTCGGTCCCCGAACCATCGCCTGGGCAAAACACGTCACTCAGTGCTTAACTGCATATGACCGAGTGAACCGCATGGATTGCTTGTCAATATGGGCATCAAAACATGCTATAATAATGATTTAAAACATGTAAAATATAATACTATAATTGTAGTCTAAAATAATCATAGAAGAAATAATCTGAAAATATAATAAGTCTGAAAATCAATGCTGACATGACATACTAAACTAATCTATGAAACCTCTAAGCATGAATCTAACTGTAAAACTGATTACCAGGAAAAGGCCTTGGCATAGCTCTATTAATAATGCATAATCATAAAATAACTAAACTGACACCCCGAATGAGATGGGGCTCACCAAACAGCTGATACTGAAGCAATCCTACTAAGTAGATTCGTCGTCTTGGAACTCAGTACATGTACCATAAAGTGCAGGCACCGGATAAAGGGACATTAGTACATTTGAATTGTACTGTATGTAAAGCAACCGAAAGAATAAGCAGGCACATGGTATAAATAGGAACATGAAACTAAAACTTAAACTGAAACTGAACATGAACATGAATATAATAAGATGTGTAAAATCTGTAAACTGTATATTTGTATATCTGTGGGAGAGCATTAACAAAAACGGCATGAACGACCACGTGTGAATGTGGAGTTTGATCTCTTCCCGATCAGCTAAGTCATCTCGTACCTTGCTGGAGTACGAGAAATGAACATAAACATGATGGATCCAATAATCCCACAAGGGGTAATAATAAGGTATCGTCCTCTGGCGGAGCGACCCTTATCCTATGTTGGCATACGTAGTTTCAGGCTGTCTGAGCCTTCTCGGTAATCTGTGCAACTTCCGAAACAAGTACTTGAAAATGGTTGGCTTGGAAGCCCATGAATTACATGAAATAACTTGAAATCATAACTTGTAAATTTATAATTTAGCATATGAAGAAATACATAATATAACTTATATAAATCATGAGAAATATATATGACTTCATGAAACTGAGTGATAATGATCATAACGTGTATTAAGAACACATTGAAATCAAGACATAGGTTTATAGATTACGAACAGGTTTATGATAATCGAAATGACATATCATGAATATAATAAATGATAACATGATACATATATATAGTTGAACATGAATATAAGGTTATTATGAACTTGAGCAAAAACCCTAGGTCTGAAGAATTCTTGTTTTATGGATTACATGTGGTGTGGGGAAGAACAATGATGTCCCTATGTGGATAGCAGCTCTACATACCTTAATTGCTCCAATATGTGTCTTAAAATCTAAACTTGGAAGGATAATCCCAAAGATTGAACCTTGAAACCTTAGTATGGGTTTATCTTGAAAATCCTAGGTTAAGAACATTGGATTCTACTTAGAATTCATTAGGACTATGTTAGAATCGCGTAAGAAAGGCTTAACTTGGTGTAGGAGATGATTGGGAAGAGAAATCCTTCATGCTAGGGCTTAAGAGAAGTGAAATTTGATTTTTAAAACTAAGTCTCGGTATTTGTGCTTTTCAGGCTGTCATGAAATGTATGGCCAATTCGACGGACCGTCGAATTTTATACGGTCTGCCAAGGGACCTTCGAATTATGTACGGTCCATATAATCAGACTGTTGAATTAACTTAATTAATTTGCAACTTTCCAATGACTCCAAACTTGAGAGGCTTCAGATGATCAAAAAGGACGGGCCATCAAATATTGTACGGTCCGTAAAAAGCTATTAGGTTCCGTCAACTTCCAAATGAAATCGACGGTTCATTTAGACGAATTGTAGTTAATTCCATGGTCCGTATAATTTGGCGTCAAATTCATTCTGCATAACTGAAACTGGTTTTCAACTTTAAACTCCCCGTTTTGGCTTCCTAAACCCCTGAATCATAAACATGGCTTAGTTTGAAGGTATGATGTGTTACAATATCTCCCCCTTACGATCATTCATCCTCGAATAATGGATCATGGTTAAGAGTGAAATTATACATAGCATGAGTACATGAATGTGAAGAAGCATGACATGAAACATGGGACTAAATGACATGATTACATGGAAACATGACATGAAACATGGGACTGAATGACATGATTACATGAAAACATGAATATGAGACATGAGTACTGAATACATGAACGTGAAACATGAAACATAGATACGCAAGGGATATGTCATGACTGCTAAAGGTATTTATCTTGATCATTTTTTGCTTGCTCCTCGAGTAAGTGAGGATATGTGGACTTCATGTCTTCTTCGACTTCCCATGTAGCCTCATCAACATTCTGACTTCTCCACAACACTTTAACTAAGGTAACTTCCTTAGTTCTCAACTTTTGAATCTGATGATCCAAAATAGCCATAGGGATCACCTCATAGGTCAAACAATCCTTAACTATAATGTAGTCGGTAGGGACAACCAACGACGGGTCTCCCACACACTTCCTCAACATGGATACATGAAACACTGGATGCACATCAACTAAATTATATGGCAATACAAGTTCATAAACCATTTGTCCAACTCTCCACAAAATCCGGTATGGTTCGATATATCTGGGACTGAGCTTCTCTTTATTTCCAAACCTCATGACACATTTCATAGGTGAAACTTTTAGAAATACCCAATCATCCACTAAGAACTCCAAGTCTCTACGCCTCACATCTGAATAGGACTTTTGGCGACTCTGGGCTATTTTCAAATGCTCCTGAATCAACTTGACTTTCTCTAAAGCCTGGTCCTAACAACTCTGCTTTGCCAACTTCGAACCAACCAATTAGTGGCCTACACATTCGCCCATACAGAGCTTTGAAATGTGCCATTTGGATGCTAGCATGATAACTGTTATTGTAAAAAAACTCAATGACATGCAAATGATCATCCCAATTACCTTTAAAATTGAGAACACATTACCTCAACATATCCTCAAGAGTCTGAACAATACATTATGTCTGACCATCTGTCTGTGGATGAAAAGTTATGTTGAGATTTACCTTGGTACCCAATCATTTCTGGAAAGACTTCCAAAAGTGAGTTGTGAATTGAGCATCATGATCTGAAATATTGGACACTTAGGTCCCATGAAGACTAACAATTTCTCGGATATACAACTTTGCATAATCCTCTACTGAATCTATGACTTTGACTGGCAAGAAGTGGGCTAATTTAGTGAGTCGATCTACAATCACCAAATAGAATCATGCCTTCGGGTTGAGCGAGACAGACATATTATGAAGTCCATATTTATCATCTCCCATTTCCAAACTGGAATATCAATATTCTAAGCCAATATACCAGGCCTCTGGTGTTCGGTTTTCACCTGCTGACAATTCAGACACTTGGCTACAAAGTCTGCTATATTCCTTTTCATGTCATTCCACCAATAAATATCCTTAAGATCATGGTACATCTTTGTAGAGCCTGGGTGAATAGAATACCTGGAATTATGCCATATTTGGAACACATAATCTGTCTCGGTACCTCAAAGTATCGTCATCTCCCCATTGTTCAAAAGTCATAGTCTTATGCTTGTGAATTCCCTATTTCTACTGTAACAAGTAGGGATCACTAAATTGCTTCTCCTTCACCTCGCCTACTAAGGAGGATTCAAACTTGTTCTGGACAACAACAACACCATCTTCGGAGTCCATGAGTCGAACTACTAGACTGGCTAGTCAATGAATCTCCTTCATCATGATTTTCTTACATTTCTCAACATGAGCTAAACTTCCCATGGATCACCGACTAAGAGCATTGGCTACCACGTTCACTTTCCCTAGATGATAGAGAACATCTATATCATAATCTTTATTAATTCGAGTCATCTCCTCCATCTAAGATTCAACTCCCACTGCTTGAAAATGTATGAAGGCTCTTGTGATCTGTGACAATATCAACGTAAACTCCATACAAATAGTGACATCATATCTTGAGTGCAAAAATTACTGTTGCCAATTCTAAGTCGTGAGTTGGATAATTCCTTTTATGAGGCTTAAGCTGCCTGGATACATAAGCTATAATCTTACTGTGCTACATTAGAACACACCCAAGACCAACTCCTGAAGTATCACAATATACCACGAACCCTTCGGTCCCCTCTGGCAAAGTTAGCACTGGAGCGGAAGTCAGTCTCATTTTCAATTCCTCGAAACTACGCTCACAGGCATCGAACCACTGAAATTTGACTTTCTTCTGAGTTAATCTAGTCAATGGAGCTGCAATGGAGGAAAACCCCTCTATGAAATGTGTGTAATTGCCTGCCAGACCCAAGAAACTCCGTATATTTGAAGCAGAAGTGGGTCTGGACCAATTCTTACCAACATCAATTATCTGAAAATCCACCTAGGCACCTTCACCTGAAATCACATGACCTAAGAATGCTACTGACTTTAGCCAAAATTTACACTTGGAAAATTTCGCATAAAGATCGCGGTCCTGAAATGTCCGCAATATAATTCTGAGATATTCTGCAGGATCAACCTCACTACTGGAATAGACTCACGATGAAATCGATGTATAAAGTACGGGGTGAAATAGTAGGGAAAGAAAAAGCTAATTAAAAAGTAAAGTTTTTTGTTTGACCGAATTTGTTCAAGTTAGGCTAAGTATTTCTTATGAAACTTAAAGACAATTTTTTAGTTGGAGACTGATGACGAACTCTTTGCCAGATTCAAAGTATTAAATATTGATTAGTATTTAAAATATTGATGGAGATTACAACTTTATCCAACATAGAACGTGACTTAATAGAATATTTAGAGGTATAAAAGTTGTTTAATATTTGAAAGATATTTTGGACAACCCAACATTTATATTCGTGATTTTATAATATGAAAAAGGGTCATATTTACCCCTATACTCTCAACAAAAAATTATATTTGTCATTCGTTATACTTTTTTGATATATTTGCGTTTCACATTCAACTTTAGGGTTATATTTACCCCTAAACCGTTAGTTCCTTCATCCCTACTTTTATTATCCTACGTGACGCCTACATGAATATTTATTTCTCACAAATTAAATTCTGACAACTTAAAACCCGACCCAATTATATTAAAAGCGATCCATCCAGCAAAACCGACCCAACTTGCATATTCCAAACACAACACTTCAACTGTCTTCTCCGTCACCGGCTCCGGTGCCGCTTTTGTAACCAGAACTGATTCCGTTATCTTCTTCACCCAACAACACTAAACCCCGAATAAATAATAGATTACTGTTGCCGCTAACAACTAGTAATTGGTGTATGAAATATGAAGAGTACATTGCATTATGTTTCTCTTCATGAATGGTACGACTTGGAGTTTGACTGGATGAGCTCATCATGCCTTTATTAGGTAAACTCGGTCACCTTTTCATTAATCCTTTAAATTTCAATCTTTTTTACATTTTCTTTCTCGAAATTTGTAATTGGATTCATGGTTAATCTCAGAACATGTCGCCTATTTAGGATATGTACTAGTTGTCATGTTTTTCATTCTTTATTGTGCAAAAGAAGATATAGCTACTACACACTGGGTTGTTATATATATAATATATAAGTATTATTTAATAACAATATTTTAATTAAATAAAAGAGAAGGGATATTGTTAATTACTGAATTTGAGTGAAGATAGGTCTGCATGTGCTCATAGTGAGCCGATGTAACTACTCTGTAGATGAGCAAAGGAAGAAGCAGAGGAAAAGAAAGATATCGTGAATAAAGAAAGAAAAGAGAAGAGAATGTTGTTTGTGAAAGCTTTTCTGATTTTCTTATTATTCAAGTGGTGTCAAATACAATGTGGAACCTCACATTTATAGTAGTGAGTTCAACACATGTAAACTCTCCAACTAATTTAATTAAACAAACTCAACAAGCTCTTAACAACTTTAACTACCTCCAACAAACTCTTAACAACTTTAACATCCTCCTAACTAACTCCTTAACCAACTCATTTAATCACCTCAACAGCTCCCTGCAAGTTGGGTACTGAAAACAGATTTTTCATACCCAACTTGGATAGCGAATAAGCATGATGCCCTTGAGTTAGGCTCTCAGTTAGAACAACTGCAGGTTGCTCAGCAGTGGCCAAATAGAGAGTCGAGATCAGACCTTTTTGTACCTTTTCCTGAATGAAATCGCAGTCAATGTCTATGTGTTTGGTACGTTCATGGAAAACTGGATTTGCAGCTATCTAGATGGCAGACTTACTGTCAAAGAATACTGGAATAGGCAGCCTCAGAGTGATGTCTAGTTCATCAAACAGTCCTGAGATCCACACCACCTCTGCCACAACTGAAGCTAAGCTCCTGTACTTATCATCTGCTGAGCTTTTAGATATTGTAGGCTACTTCTTGGACTTCCAAGAAATAAGAGAAGCTCCATAGAAAACAAAATAACCAGTCACTAACCTCCTTGTGTTAATACAGGATGCCCAATCAGCATCACAGTGTGCAGACAATTCAGGAGAGCCTCCTGCAGGCATAAAGATCCCCAGTCATGGTTCTTGTTTGATATACCTAGCTACCCTAGTAGCTGCCATCATGTGAGATATTTTGGGTGCTTGCATGAATTAGCTCAGACTTTGAACAACAAAAGCTATGTCAGGTCTGGTATTAGTTAAGTACAGCAGTCTCCCAATGAGTCTTTGGTAACTTGTAGGATCCTCCAATAAAGGATCATCACTTATATGCTTAGTTACACTGCCATCGGCTGTATTTACACTATATACATATTTATCAAAGACAACTGAAGTTAGCTTAGCATTCAAGTCTATTGGTGAACCCACTGGTTTGGCATCTGTGAGTCCCATATCAGCTAGTAACTCCAGTGAATATTTTCTCTGGTGCATCACTATTCCACTTCCGTTTCTAGCAAACTTAAACCCCAAAAATACCTCAATTCTCCCAAATCTTTAATCTTGAAATGTTGTTGTAACACAGTCTTGGTTGTACTGATAAGACCCTCATCATTTCCAATTATGAGCAAATCATCTACATAGATGATGACTATAACCATCATATCCTTATCCCTTTTTGTAAGGAGTGAGTAGTCAAAATAGCTTTGTGTAAAATCAGATGATACTAAAGCATCAATTATTTTGATATTCCACGGCCTTGAAGCTTGCTTAAGCCCATATAATGACTTAAGCAACCTGCATACTTTCCCTTTTCTATGTGCAAAACCTTGTGGAAAAATCATGTAGACTTCTTCATTAAGATCTCCATGTAGGAATGCATTGAACACAACATTCCAGCCTTTTGCAACAGCAAGTGAGATCACTGATCTGATAGTAACCATCTTAACCACTAGTGAGAAGGTATCCTAGTAATCAATGTCCTCCTTTTGGTTATATCCTTTTGCCACCAGCCTTGCTTTAAATCTTTCAACTTCTTAATCTTATACACCCATTTGCAACCTATTTCCTTCTTATTACTTGGTAGATTAATTATCTCCAAAGTCATGTTATCTTCCAAAGCTTGAACCTCAGCCTTCATTGCTTCCACCCATTTATCATTCTTTGTTGCCTCTAAGTAAGATGTTGGTTCATGTTCTTCTGAGATTTTAGCTATGAAACTGTGATAAGATATAATCAATCCAGCATAGCTTACCGTGTCAGCCAATGGATATGGAGTCTTTCTTGATCCTGCTACTGGTTGAATGAAGTCTTTCATCCATTTAGGTGGTTTTCTTTCCCTAACATTCCTTCTCCTCTCCAAAAATGCATGATTCCCAGGTGTGTCAGGAACATGCACCACATCTCCAGATAAGAATCCATTAGCATTTATTGCATTAATATGAGGAGTAGACAACACACCTTCACATAAGAAACCACCATTATTCATTTCACCATCTTCTTTTTTAGCAATTGAGTCCCTAGTGTTGGCCTCTCCAATCATGGATTCTGTTGTGCCTCCTTGCTTACTTGAGCATTCATCTACCACATGTTCATGTGCCTCAATATCTTCTGTATCAGCAACATGTGGTTCAAGAGTGGGAAAGTAATCCTCTTCTAAATTTTGCTGAGTCACATCGCACTGCCTGTTCTGCTGGAATGGAAATATATCCTCATAAAATGATACATCTCTGCTGATGAAGATAGTGTTGTTGAGTAGATTCAGTAGCTTGTACCCCTTTTGTCTGGTAGCATATCCAAGCATTATTGATTTAATGGCTCTGGCATCAAACTTATCTTTCTAGACTAAATTGGTGGTATAACACAAGAACCCTATAACCCTCATATGAGACAATGATGGTTTTTTCTTAAACAGTTTTTCATAGGGTGATATGTTCCCTATCACAACAAAAGGGATCCTATTTATTATATACACTGTTATTTTTATACAATCACCCCAAAATCTTGCAGGCAAGTGACCTTGGAACTTGATAGCCCTTGCAACTTCCAGAATGTGCCTATATCTCATTTCTACCACCCCATTTTATTGTGAAGTGTATGGACAAGAACTTTGATGTACGATTCCCAGTTGATTAAATAGCTCACTACATGAACTATTAAAGAACTTAGAACCATTATCAGATCTAATGCTTTTAACAGCCATACTAAATTGTGTCCTGATTACTGCAAATAGAGTTTTTAAAACAGTAACCACATCTGATTTCATGTGTATCAAAAACACCCAAGTCCATCTAGTATAGTCATTAACAACTGTAAGGAAGTACCTCATTCCATTATAAGTAGGAATTCTATAAGGTCCCTACACATCAAGATGCAACAACTGAAAAGCCATATCTAACTTACTATTACTAAAAGGAAATGGCAACCTGGTATGTCTAGCCATAGGGTAGACTTCACAGTGTGTAATTTCAAAACTAGATTTACCACTAAGACCTTTTATTTTTCTGAGTACACTCATTGGCACATGACCCATTCTTCTATGCCAAAGCCTTGCCTGCACTTCTGCTACTGGAACTGCAGCTGATGCATTAACATGTACCTACTTTGTATCAAAACAATCTCCCTTTGACTCTAGCATATATAAGCCATCTACTTCTTTACCAATCTCCTTCACCTTCCCAATGAAGAGATCCTGTAGTACAAAGAAGTCAGGAAAAAAACTTGGACAATAGTTTAACTCTCTTGTCAATTTTGAGACTGATAAGAGGTTAAACTTAACACTTGGCACACACAATACATGTCTTATGAGATCACCTCCTGTCAGTTTGCAATTTTTTGTCTGAGTAATAGTAGATGTATCACCAGTAGGTAATTGGACGTGTCCTGTCATGTGAGCTTTAGGTGCAGATTCACTATTGTGATGAGCACCTGCTTCCAGGGCTTGGTTTAGTATTGCAATCATCTTTTCAACCTTTTCTACAGTACATGTTCTCAGTATAGAACTGAGTTGTTCTTGCTGATTATGTGCCAATTTTCCCATACTCTTCTGATTATAGGATTGTTGATATGAGTTGCTTCCATCACTATATGAACCATTTGTTATTGCTGCATTCACCTTCTTTTTCCATCTGATGTCATTAGGATATCCTATTAGCTTGTAATAGTTTTCCTTAATATGTCCTTTATTCTTGCAATAGTCACAGTGCATCAGTCTGAAATAGGTTTACCAAGTGTTCCCCTTTATCTGACAGAATTCACAAAAGGTATTTGTTGAGATATGAGTCTTCTTTGGTTTGTACTGAGGAAACCTGCTCACCATAGTCATTAGTTCAACAGGTTCCCCTCCAACTATGCTCCCTCATGTGATCAACTTCTGAATCTCATCTTATGCTACCATAGAATAAGTCTGATTCACACTATGAGTAGGTGACATCAACAAGATATGGCTCCTTGCCTGATTATAGCCATAATTAAGTCCCATAAGGAATTCAAGCAGTTTTTGATTGGATAAATATTGTATGTATTCTCTAGGACTGTTACAATCACATGTAGGTGGTGGTATAATTGAGTCTATTTCATCCCATAAATCTTTCATCCTTGAATAATAACTGGACACAGGAAGAACACCCTGATGCAACATTGCTAGTTCCTTTTTTAATTGATAGACTCTGGACAAATTAATCTTATCAAATCTTTCATTCAGATCCTTCCATACTGCATATGCAGTGGATCTATACAATATACCACTGAGTAAGCTTTTGTTCACATTCCTCGTGATCCACGAGATCACCATTGCATTACATATGTCCCATTGCTTGATCTGATTTATACCATAAGTGTCTCGTTTCACAGAACCATCAATAAAACCAATTTTGTTTTTTGTTAACAAAATCAATTTCATTGCTCGACTCCACAAGGTATAGTTTTCCATTCCTATTAATTGAATCTCTACTTGCACATCTCTTGGTGTATCAGAAGCACTTAAGAAAAGTGGATGATTATGATCCATAATGTTCAAATTTGCATTCGAACTCTCCTCAACAATCGACACATTCGGTAATGTTTCCTCCATAATTGCTTCAACAATAATGTGATTAACCACTACTGTGAATAAATGCAGATTACGCAGACCTCAATCCAATGACTAACCTTCGCAATTGACGATTGTCCAGAATGCACTGAGTTCTTCAATGCACACTCTCGATCCACTGTAAAAAAACCCTCGATTCACGTAACCTGAGACTCTGATACCATGTTAATTACTGAATCTGAGTGAAGATAGGTCTGCATGTGCTCATAGTGAGCCGATGTAACTGCTCTGTAGATGAGCAAAGGAAGAAGCAGAGGAAAAGAGAGATATCGTGAAGAAAGAAAGAAAAGAGAAGAGAATGTTGTTTGTGGAAGCTTTTATGATTTTCTTATTATTCAAGTGGTGTCAAATACAATGTGGAACCTCACATTTATAGTAGTGAGTTCTATCCAACACATGTAAACTCTCCAACTAATTTAATTAAACAAACTGGACAAACTCTTAACAACTTTAACTACCTCCAACAAACTCCTCAACCAACTCATTTAATCACCTCAACAGATATACTAGTTTGATTTTTAAATCAACCGTTGACTAAAAGTTGTGTTGCTTCAATCTATCAGTTATAAACCAACTGTTGTGTATTAATTTCAACTGAAATTGAAGCACCCATTCGATGACTAAGTTGGCAAATAAAAGGGACACAACAACGAAAATACATCTTTGTGCTTCATTTCTAACTTAACATATTCTGCCAACATCTTCCAACATTAAATATTATTCTCTCATTTCTTATTGTTGTCCTCTTCCAAAATCATTCTTTTCTATTGGGTTGAGTTCTTTTGGTGGAAGAAATTAAAGAGTGCAACTTTGATTTTAAGATTAGGCATTGTATCTGAAAGAAATAATCCCTTAATTATTTTCATTAATTGAAAGAGTATATATACAATTTACATATTTCCATAATAGGAAAATCATTTCCCTATTCTACTCCTAAAACCCTATTCTAGTAGTACAAGACTTCTATAATTATGGTAAGTGTACAATGCTAAGTAATACAAATATTCTACACTAATTACAATACTAAAAAGGACCAAAGTCCCGTGATATACACTATGTATGGCAAGTGTATATCACGGGAATATACACTTTCTATCACACCCCCGCAGTCATAGCGGACGGTCTTCGAACACTGAGACTGTCCCTAAAATATTCAAAAAGGACCGAGGGAAGACCCTTTGTAAAGATGTCTGTAATTTGATACCTGGAAGGGACATGACATACGCGTACTTGTCCACGAACTACCTTTTCGCGAACAAAATGAATGTCCATCTCGATATGTTTAGTGCGCTGGTGCTGAACCGGATTCCCAGACAGATAGATGGCACTAATATTATCACAATAAACCAAGGTAGCTTTCTGAATAGGACAATGAAGCTCTAAAGGATGATTACGTAACCAACATGATTCAGACACCACATTGGCTATCCCTCGATACTCGGCCTCTGCACTAAAGCGTGATAAAGTTGACTGACGCTTGGAAGACCATGAGACCAATTTATTACCAAGAAACATACAATATCCAGACGTAGACCATCTGGTGTCTGGACAGCCACCCCAATCAGCATCTGTATACGAGACAAGTGTTGATGTTGACGAAGGATATAAATGTAAGCCATAGTCAAGTGTCCTCTGGATATATCGAATGATGCGTTTGAGCACATTCATGTGCTCAATCCAGGGATCATGCATAAACAAACACACATGTTGTACGGCATACATAATATCTTGTCTCGTGAACGTAAGATACTGAAGGGCCCCTGCAAGACTGCGATAGCGGGTCAGATCCTCATACGGTGAGCCAGCCGCAGCACCTAACTTGGGTTTATTATCAACCGGAGTGGAAGTGGACTTACAAGATGACATCCCGACCCTTTCAATGATCTCAGCTGCATACTTCCTCTGGGATAAGAACAATCCACCGACATGACGAGTGACAGCAATCCCCAAAAAATAACTCAATGACCCCAAGTCTTTCATAGCAAACTCAGAACTGAGCATTGTCATGATAGACTGGCGTAAGGCATCGGAAGAGGCATTCAAGATAATATCATCCACATATAAAATTATTTAAGACAATGAAGAACCACGACGATATATGAATAAGGAATTATCTGACCTGCTGTGACTGAACCCAATAGTCGAAACATAGTCAGCAAACCTCTTATACTAGACTCATGGAGACTGTTTAAGCCCATATAAGAACTTTTTCAACAGACAGACATGATGAGGATATTTAGGATCCCAAAACCCCAAGGGTTGATGCATATAGATTGTTTCCTTTAGATCACCATGTAGGAAAGCATTCTTCATATCAAACTGATGAATGGGCCATGCTTTCGAAAGAGCCAAGCTGAGCATAGTGTGAATGGTAGCCGGCTTGACCACTGGACTAAACGTCTCTCCACAATCCACACCAACCTGATGAGTCTTACCATCACCCACAAGCCGAGCCTTATGAGCAAAAATCCACATAGACCTAATAATATTAATACGTTATGGACGGGGCACCAACTCCCACGTCTTATTATGAATAAGAGCATTATATTCATCGGTCATAGCAATTTTTCAATTGAGGTCATTTAATGCAGACACAGGATTACGGGGTAAGGGTGATTTAAGAGCATTAGAATTTAAATTAAAATGCCTTTTTGGTTTAAAAATACTCTGTTGACTATGAGTGATCGGTCTATGACTCGGGGAAGAATCTGGCGGATTTTGGGAATTTTTTGGACTCGGGACGGACTGGCCAGCAGGCAGTGCGCCTGCTGGCCCAATTCGGTAACGGGATGGTGGAACATGGACTGGACCAGTGGTGTTAATGGGTTGGGTCACTGGTCCAGTAAGTGGACAGGACCCAGTTATGGGCACTGTAGCTCGTAACGGGGTAGTGGGGACAGCGGGCAGTGGGCCCGCTAGCAGATTTAGGGTGCGGGAGATGTCCAAAAAATGATGAATAATATACGGGGATATACCATCATCTAAAAAATTATACGAACTAGGCACGGAAGTACTTAGCAAACGGGAATGGGGATTCATCAAAAATTACATGGCGACTAATGATGATTTTATTAGAGGATAAATCAAAATATTTGTAACCACGATGATTAGACGGAAAACCCAAAAACACACACGGAGTAGACCGGGCCTGAAGTTTGTTAATTGTGGTGGACGGAAATAACGGATAACATAATCACCTAAAGACCCTAAGATGTGAATACGAAGGAGTCTTATTATATAAAATTTGAAGGGGGGATGAATATGTCAAACCTTTGGAAGGAAGAATGTTAAGGAGATATGTAGCCATTTGTAGAGCATGATGCCAAAAATGAGGGGGTACGGAAGCATGAATCAATAAAGTTCGGATAATGTTATTAATGGTACGAATTTTGCGTTAGGCTTTCCCATTTTGTGAAGACGTATGAGGACACGAAAAATGAAAATTGATCTCATTATTAGCACAAAATTCCCAAAACATCACATTGTCATATTCTTTGCCATTATCACATTGAATATTTTGTATGTCCCATTCGAATTGAGTTCTAATGAATGCTCTAAATTTTAAGAAGATAGAAAAAACTTGAGATTTTTTCACTATCGGAAAAGTCCATAAAAACTTAGAATAATCATCCATAAAGAGAACATAATATCGATGACCCAAAGAACTAAGAACAGAAAACGTCCATAAATCACTATGAATAATATCAAATGGCATTAATGTATGGGAATTAGAGTCTACAAATGGCAACTTAACTATTTTTCCTAAGGAACAAGATTGACAATTCAGAGTACCACGCGCACTCTTACAAGAAATAAATTGGTTTCTATCTAAGGAAGATAAAATAGACGATCCCGGATGACCTAGACGAGCATTGACTCAAGAAATCGAAACTTGGTGTGATAGGATAAAGATCGCCCCTACTATCGCACCTCATGAGAGGACCCCCCGTTTTGAAATCCTTCACAGAAAAACCAAATGGGTAAAATTCTATGGAAATGAAATTATCAGTGGTGAATTTACGGACAGACACCAAATATTTAATCAATTTTGGAGCGTGAAGGGTATTTTTCAAAATAAGGGGTGGATGTGGGGGAGACAACGTTTTATGACCATAACCACGAATTGGAATTGAATTATCATTACCAACAATTATACCACGATTGTTTTTCAAATTGGAATAAGATGAGAGAGTACCTGAGTCGGACGTCATATGAGTAGTGGCGTCGGTGTTCATGTACCAATTTGGGTCTGAAAGAATTATTCCAAGCGTGTGCATCATTGCGTCAATGTCGGTAGGTGTGGGGGCCGCTGCATGATGGACTTGGTGGGGCCCAAAGTTGCCTCCCTGCTGACTGGAACTGCCACTGTAGCGTTGGGCTGGGGCTGGAGAAAAAATAGTGGGCCGTTGCGGAAATTGGGCAGTGGGCCAAACTGTTGTGGCATCTGGGCCCAATTTGCTGATTGATCGTAGGGACTGTTGGGCCAAGGGTTACCGGCCCAGTCCCATGGCGAGGGGGTCCACTGTTGGGACCAGGCTACCTGGGGCCCACTACCCGAATGATGTCCACCACCACCATTTCGGAACCACCACGTTTGCTCCCGCAGTTTTTGCCATTATTTTTCCGACTATTCTTGCCGCCACCGTGACCACGGTTTTGGCCAGAATTATCAACAAGACCTAGAGAATTTGTAGAGGAACTCATCATGGCCACAAGATTAGCACCGGTAGCCGCCTTTTTAGCCAAACCGACTTCTTCTAAAGTAAGCATGAAGCGGGCCTTATAGAACCTTGGGAGAGGGTTACTTTGACGAAAGAGAGTTCCAATGCCACCATAGGCCTCGGATAGGATAGCAACCATCTGTAGCACGAGACGATCTTCACTAACGGGCGCACTAACGTTGCGGAGTTGGTCCGCCAATTCTTTCAACCTTTTGCAATAAGCTGAAACATTCGGGAAATTTTCCATGATGACGTGGGAAAATTCCTACTCAAGGGTAACAACTCTGGAATTTTGATTATCTTGGAATATGTCACGCAGTCTATCCCAAGTAGCCATTGCCGTAGCATCTGGCTCAATAATCGTCTGCAATAGATCGGTAGAGATAGTGGAGTAAATCCACTGAAGAACTGTGGCATCAAGTATTGTCCACAACTTAGGATCATCCTCGCATTTAGGCACCTCCGTATCCTCAGGGGCCGCGGGGATTATGTGATGGATGATTTGATGCGAGTGAGTGTGAGTTTTGAACAACTCGGCTCACATCGCGTATTGGACGTTTTCTATTTCAAGAATAAGAGGGATGTGATTCTTGATGTTAGAAACAACACGGGCAGGGTGAAACGCGTTCTTTGTCATCGACATAACGAAAATATAATGTGTGTGAGAAAAAAAAAAACAAGACCACCGACGGGCAAGAAATCCGGGAAGGGAAACCGGAATCCGAGGCACTATGTCGACGGAAAACATAGGATAAAAAGAACCTAGACTTCTGATACCATGAAATAAATAATCCCTTGATTATTTTCATTAATTTAAAGAGTATATATACAATTTACATATTTCCATAATAGGAAAATCATTTTCCTATTCTACTCCTAAAACCCTATTCTAGTAGTACAAGACTTCTATAATTATGGTAGGTGTACAATGCTAAGTAATACAAATATTCTACACTAATTACAATACTAAAAAGGACCAAAGTCCCGTGATATACACTATGTATGGGAAGTGTATATCACGGGAATATACACTGTCTATCAGTATCCTTGGGATGGACTTTTCCGTTAATCACTTGCACAGTGTGGAGAAATTACTATGCTAAAGATATTTTCCTGGAAGCGAATTGACTATTTGTTCCGTGTTTTTCATTGAATTCTTCTTCATGATTACTCTTTAATTTTTTTATTAAATTTGTCTTGCACAAAGCTACTCTATTGTATTTATTTTGAATATTCTACAACAATTTTAGGATAGTAATTTTCCGGTTCAATGGAGTGTTAATTTTTTATTGTACAAGTCATATCAAGATATGTAGAGACTTGAAAATTTATTTATGGAAGAAGAGACGGACAGTGTTCTGATTAACAAAAATGACAAGGAAAATCATGCAATAACCATGTTAGAGGATAAAAGCAGGAGTCACGTCAATGTTTCAAGAATAATAGAATTTGTTATGTTGACAATCTTTAATGGTTATTCTGGTTGAGGAAAAGAACACTTTGTATCGGGTGTTTTGTGCAGTGTTTAAAATACTTGGTGCATTGAAAATTTATGGCTTGATTTCTATATAACTACTATTAGTAGTGGTATTAATTCAAACATTTTTGGAGGACTGTTAACTGGCGGAATAATGGCTTTCTCGGAAACGTGCTATGCAGCTGCACTTTGTGAGGACAGGAAATACTCAACCTTAGCCCCTTTCGGTGGCTTGGCATTTATTGCTGCTTGGGCAAGTTTTGTTGTTTAGGAGAATGGATGTCCAGAATTAGCAAGCTGCAGTTGTTACACCTAGGCCTGGCCAGTGGGCCGTGCTCGGGTCTGGCGGGCCGGGTTTGGCGGGGTCGGGGTCGGGGCGGGACGGGCGAAGGGGTGGGGGCGGGGGCGGGTCTGGCGGGACTTGCTCCAGTCCCGTCCCGATCCCGTCGGAATATGGCCGGGTCGGGGTCGGGGACTCCGTTCTTCAAGGAGACCCATGTGCATTTCCTCTGTTCTGTGCGGGTTCAGGCGGGTTTTCCTTTTTTTTTTTAATAACATATGTATAAAAAAAAACTCAATAAATAAGACAAGATAGTGTAATAAAAACATCTCAAGGGTGTTTTTGTGCCTCTTATATTATTTAATAGACATATGATTTTTTTTGTAATACAAATACAATTGTCTAAATTGCAACTTTGTGGCGTTGTCCAAAAGTTGCAAATTACATAATAAAATTGCAATTAAAAAAATTACATTCTAAAAAAAACCTGTTCTAATTGCTTGATAATTTCATGTGGTTCTTCGATTGGAATTGGTATTTGTTGGTCAAATTGATCCATGTCGCTTCCACTACCTTCGGATAAGATTTCGTTGTAGTTTTCGTCTTCTTCTTCGTTGATCTCTGGTTGACCGTACCTTCTCCGCTCCGCTCATATCCAATCTCTGAATAATACTGCAATTTCCAAGCTGTCTCCGGCTAATGAGTGTTTGTGGTCTCCTGTTTGATATCTGCCGGCAGAAAAAAGCGCTTTCAGACGCAGTTGATGACGCTTGAATGTTCAAAACATCTCGGGCCATCATTGAAAGTGTCGGAAAGGTCTTCTCATTCCCCCTCCAGTATTTCAGCAAGTTTTCATGTCAATCTTCATTGATAACTTCTTGGTACGGTACAGAACCCTGCAAAACAAAAATATCTAACTCGCTAATTTGGTTAGTAGCGGTACGGCCGCACATTCTATTTCTGAGGCTTTCAATACTAGCCGCAGAAACAGCATGTCTTTTGTGAGGTTGTGTTGAAGATGAAGAAGATGGTATGGAAGCCGGTAAGTTACTAGCATTTTCTTGTTGGTAAAATCTCTATATTTTTTTGCATTGGTCTTCTACGCTAGACAACACTTCTTCTTTAGTTTGTTCAATAGGTGGTGGGTGATTTAGATTTTTGGGACTTGGAGGTGATAGTACTTCTATACAATCGTAAATAGTTTCAATTAGTGATTTAGTACCGTCTATTTTAATAGTCGGATTTAATACAGCACCAATAATATAAATAGTGGGAATAGGAATAAAATATTTTTTAATTTTGATAAACATTTTTTAATAGCTGCCATATAAGCTGGTTTTTTCATATATTCACTAAGTAATAAATATATTAGAGTTATATAAAACAACATAGTTGAAATAGTAGGATAATATATACCGAAAATTCTTTTGTTGCTTGAAAAAATTTCTCTAAAAATACAATAAGTTCGGAAATTTTTGCCCAATCACTATCTACAACCATATCAGGTGGATTTTGATTATGAGAGTTAAAAAATAAAAGTTATAGGTTTTCTATAGTCATAAGCAACAAGTAGTTGTTCGTATAAAGAATTCCACCTAGTGGATACTTCTTCTGGAATTTTTCTATAAGGTAGTCCACAATCGTGACAAATTCTTTTATATTCTTTTGGTTGTTGTAATCTATTACTTTTAAAAATAAAGTTTATAGCAAATTGTATTTTACTAAGAATGTCTTGAAAAAGTGATAGACCATCCTTTACAATTAAGTTATATATATGGCACGCGCATTTTATATGAAAATGATCTGGAAAGATGGAGTTAAACTATTTTTTAAAATTGTAATAGCGTAATTGTTAGAAGAAGCGTTATCTAATGTAATAGTCATAATTTTATCGGTTATTCCATAATAATGGCGCACTTGATAAATATTATCTGCAATAAAAGTACCAGTGTGCCTATCATCTATATATCTATACACTAAGATACGTTTTTGCATAGATCATTTATAATCTATCCAATGACAAGTTACCGTTAAATAATCATGGATGTTAGTACTACGACCTATATCAGACGTTCTAGATACTTTGTCATTAAAATGATATAATGAATAACGTAAATATTGTTGATATTCATGTGCGAATTTAAATACATCTCTCTTAACAGTTGATCTAGGAAAACCGTTAAAAGCAAGATTACATATATATCTCTAATGTAATGAATAAAACTGGGAGATGAAGGAAATGAAAAAGGCAAACCCTCCACAACAACTAATTTTGATATTGCTTCCCTATCTCTATGTTTATTCCTACAATTTCCCCCGTCACAGGGTTAATTTGACCATGTACTTGGTCCGGAACAGTATCAGTATGTGAACCTTGTCCCGATGGAGCGGGCGTTTGCGCACCCTGTTTTGAAGCCTGGTATTGGGCATACCTAGCTGGATGAGCACTTACTACGTTTCTAATTAAACCCCCCGTCCCACCGTGACCTTTTCCAGTTTTAAATTTTAAAACATTTTTACAAATTTTACATATAGCTACTTGATTCTCTACGTCCCTATCAAAAAATGTCCATGCATCTGATTTTAATGGTCGTTTTGCTGGGACCTCGTCTCATACTAGGGAGAATAGAAGGCATTTCATTGAAGGTGCACTAGTGGGTGTGTTGTCATCAACATTAGTGGGTGTATCATCTAGATCATCGTCTACATTAAAGTCTTCATGAGTTTCAGAAAATAGCTCCTCGTCTAAATCTAATGGTATTGTAGGAAAATGTTGAGTATCAACAAAATCATCTTGTGTAGGAATAAGATGACTAGAAGAAGTACCCTTGCCTTGATTGCCCCTACTAGAAGAAGCACCCTACCCTTAAACATACCTCTTAATCCTTTCATTTTAATTATGATAATAAATAATTAAAGATAATAAAATTAAGTGCGCTAAATAAAATAAACAGACAATAATAATTTAATGAAGGAACGAATGTACCAAACGTCGACGTGTAATCAAGAGGTTGAAAATTGAAACTTTGTTCGATTGAAGATCCTCAAGCTAGTTGCCAACTTCACTCCCAATTCCCAAATGAATAAATAAAATTGAATATTTAGTAAACAATGTAGACTTGTAGAGAGATATATTGAGAGATTAGAGAGATTGTAGGAAGATTTGTGAGAAATATGAAGAGAACATGAGTTATTTATAGTTGGAAAATTGGGTTAAAGTGTAAAAATAATAACTTATGGGTTAAAAATAAATATTAAGGGGTAGGGGGGTTGGGGGAGGGGGGAGGCAAAAAATGGTCGTTGCCCAACGGCCAAAATCTAAAATGGTCGTTGGTGCAACGATTATATTTGCAAAGGGGGGACTAGGGGCGGGATCGGGGCGGGATCAGGGCGGGCTCGGGTCTGGCGGGCCTGGGGCGGGCTTGGGACGGGTCGGGACGGGACGGGACATTGTCCCGTCCCGGTTCGAGTCCCGCTACCGAATTTTTTTTTTTTACTAAGCGGGGTCGGGCCGTCCCGGCCCACTGGCCAGCCTTAGTTACACCCAATTGATAATGAATGTTTGTGAGGGGCCGTGCGTAACCTTGTAATTTGGTATAAGGTTTCATGAGAAAAACTGAACACATCAAACGACTAATACAGAGATGGCTAAAGACACAACATCAAAGGAGTGATGTGAGAAGTAATAACATCCAAAATCGGATTGAATTATCTGAGGATTGACATCAAGAGAAAAGTAGCACTCTTAATGAAGAGGAAAAGCGGCTAACAATATCGGGTTCTACGTTATTTACTCCACTTATTATTTATTTATGAATTTTTATTTTTTGTGTTTTGATGAAATTCATTGAGACAAATATTCGAAGATGGCTTACATTATGATGATCTTGGAATGCATGGTCGATTTAAAAACAACGTTTGTGATATGCTAATGACATGCCAAATAAAAGATTCTTAATATTGTTTAACTACATTATGAAGAACATGTGGAGTTTACGTTAAGTTTAAAATGAAATGAAGTATTTAGATTGGATGGATCAAGGCTAGATTTGAAAATTGTTAAATCATGTGAATAAAATTATTTTCTTGTGCGGATATAATTTAAGTTATGTGCATTATGCTTGACATGAGTCTGAGTATATATGGATCATGTCCATAGTTAGAATTTCCCTTAACTTATGAAGATGCATGTGTTGGAAATTTACTAAATGTGGAAATAAGTATATCACATTAATTTATGACTCGAACTATTGGGCCCGCACGTCGGAAACGTCGTTTCCACACACGTGCACACGTAGTGCCAAGTATCGCAAATTTCATTAGTGAAAGAGATATTGGTACGTATATAATACGTTTGAGACATAGAATTATGGACGGTTATTGGCCAAATGACAGTATTCCACGTTGGTAAATGAAGGAAGAAGTGTAAAATGAAACGAGTCGGAAATCGCCGTGAAGGGCCACGGCGCCTCCCAGGCTGCGCCGCGGTGCAAAATGGCTGGTCAGCTACTGGAGCCGCGGCGCTGATTGCTTCGGAGGCAGAATGCTGCGATGGGAAGTTGGAAAAATCTAACGTTTGGGCTGGTTTTGGAGCATTGATTCTCCATTACTTGCTACATGAATTCAACCATTATTTGGCTGAATGTAACCCCTCAATCAAGTGCAATTACATGGCTATTGAAGACCATTAGTTGGATAGTTGAGGGGTCTTCTACTTACACTATAAATTGAGGCCTTTGGCTCAATTGAAACACACTACACTCAACACTTAGAGAATTCTCCAGATTTTCTTATTTCATATTCTATCTCTCTAGCAAAGTCACTATACTCAAAGTTCTTCAAGAGTAACACTTGAGTTTCCTTTGCTCACTTGTTAAAGTTGTTGTTGTATCTTGGGAGACTAATGCTCAATACTTTAAAAGGAGATATACGGGGAAATCTTGTCTTAAAGACAGAGTGTCATCACTCGACTCAGCAAATCACACAAGCAGTTTGTAAGGTTTTGATTTCCAGTTTTATTGTAATAGTTTGTTTATTCTTTCTACTATTGTAATAGTTATTTACTTCCCGTTCCCTACAATAATTGTATCCAAACAATTTTAAGACAAGATTTTGTTGCAAGTAACTAAGTTAGAAAGATGACTGGTATAAATCAAACTGCTTCTGATTCTGCTGCTGTTGCTCCTCCACCCATTGGATTTCACCATGAACGCCCTGAAACGTTCATGCGGTCAAACTTCAAAAGATGTTCTTTTATCTGACTGTTATGGGAATGGCATGTTTCCTAACAGAAGATCCTCTACAAGTTGTTGATGAAATGGACCATTCGCCTTCTGAAATGAGTGAAGGGGGCCTAAGTATCCATGTCATTAATAGCATGAAGATGGTTCTTGATGCATGGAGTCATAGTGATTTCATGTGTAAGAATTACATATTGAACTGCTTGTCAGACCCTCTCTACATAGTGTATTGCACCGTTGACACTGCCAAAGAGTTGTGGGAGAAGCTACAAAAGAAGTATAACACACAAGATGCAGGTACTAAGAAATTCATCGTTGGGAAATTTCTGAAATTTCAAATGGTGGATAGTAAGACAGTGATGTGCCAAGTCCAGGAATTCCAAATGATTTTACATCACCTGACTTTGGAAGGTATAAAGCCAAACGAGCAGTTTCTGGTTGCATCACTGATTGAAAAGTTACCTCTTTTGTGGAATGAGTTTATGAGCTACTTAAAGCTCAAGACAAAGGACATGACCTTTGAAGAACTTATTATCAAACTCCAAATTCAGGAAGATAATAAGAAGGCCTTTCCTAGGGGTAAACAACCCGCTGAGGCAAAGGTAAATCTAGTTGAGGCCAAAGGGAACCTAAGAAAAAAGCGCAAGTTCCAGAAAGACGGCAAGACCCAAGCAGTGGAGAAGTTCAAAGAAAACTGTCACCACTGTGGGAAACCTGGTCACATGATCAAGGACTACTGCAAGCTCAAGACCGAGCAACAAGAGAAGGCCAAGGCTAAGGGTAAGGCTCAGATTAACGTTGTGAAGAACCAGTCTCTGGATGACATGATTGAGGAGTTCCAGCGGTGGTGCTAGAAGCAAACCTGGTTGAGAATCCTATGCAATTGTGGGTGGACACAGGTGCTACAAGACACATCTGTTCCAACAGAGACGCCTTCTCCACTTATACACCGGTCACAAACAAGAAGTTTTTCATGGGCAACAACGCTTCCTCTGACGTACTGGGGGTAGGAAATGTAGTCCTGAAGATGACTTCTAGAAAGGAGCTCACTCTGAAAGAAGTGATGCATGTTCCTGAGATTAGAAGAAATTTAATTTCAAGTCTTTTATTGGTTAATGCTGGTTTTAGGCTAGTGTTTGAGTCCAATTAATTTGTAGTCACTAAGAATGGAACGTTTGTGGGAAGAAGATTCGTCTGTGAAGGCCTCTTCAAAGTGAACACCATGTCTATATTACATAAAAGCAATAATATTGAAGCTTCTTCATCTTACTTGCTTGAGTCCTCTAATTTATGGCATCATACATTAGGACATGTCAACTACAAGTCCATCCAAAGGTTGGTAAAGTTGGAGTTGTTGCCGTCTATCGACGTAAACCCTCAACATAAGTGTGAGGTGTGCGTAGAGGCAAAACTCACAAAGATTCCTTTTCGATCCGTCGAAATGAATACCACTCCTCTAGAACTTATTCACACAGATATATGTGATTTGAAGTTTGAACAAACTAGAGGGGGGAATAAGTACTTTGTGACATTCATTGATGATAGCACAAGATATTGTTACCTTTACTTGTTGAAAAGTAAGGATGAAGCCTTTGAAGCGTTCCGACGTTACAAAGCAGAAGTTGAGAACCAACTAAGCATGCGGATTAAATCCATTCGTAGCGATAGAGGGGGAGAATATGTAGCGCCATTCGAGGAATATTATGCCCAAGAAGGCATTGTTCATGAAACGACGGCTCTATACTCACCTCAATCGAACGGTGTGGCGGAATGTAATAATCGCACATTGAAGAAAATGATGAATGCCTTGCTCATCAATTCTAGTCTTCCTCAAAACATGTGGGGAGAAGCTGTCCTTACCGCTAATACGATTCTTAACAGAGTCCCACATAATGGTAAGGACAAAACTACATATGAATCATGGAAGGGAAAGAAACCCACCTATAAATATTTAAAGGTGTGGGATTATCTGGCAAAGGTTGAAGTACCCAAGCCAAAGCAGGTCAAGATTGGGCCTAAGACTGTAGATTTCATATTCATCGGATATGCAAATAACAATTGTGCTTATCGCTTCTTAGTGCATAAGTCAGATATTCCAGATATCCACAAGAGTACAATCACGGAATCAAAAAATGCTCAATTCTTTGAAGGTACCTTTCCTAAAAAGGAAAAAGACATAACCTCTCGCAAAAGAAGTTATGAACAAAACTCTCAGGAACCGGGAGTCGTTGACGTCCCGGATCTAGATGGTTCAGATCTAGTGAATCTCGAGGTGGCTGAATATCCGGAATGCAGTATTCCAGATTCTCAGAACTTGGAGACTCCAGTTATGGAACTAAGGCGAAGTAAAAGGGCCAGGAAGGATAAATTCTTCGGTCCTGACTTTGTAGCTTATATGGTTGATGATGAACCAAGGACAATTGCTGAAGCATTGTCAACTCCAGTCGGTGGAAGCATGAGCACTTCGGATAGTGATTTCTGTAGAGAAACACCAAATTCAAAGTCGTTCACGCGATAGACTATAAGTGCTATCTGCAGTGTGGGTGAAGGTTAATTTTCCAAAACCTTTAATGATCCTCACCGATTGAGGTTAGGTTTGGGGAAATTTTTAATGGTTCCTAACACTTATAAAGTGGGGTATAGCAGGATACCTTGTAGGAGACCACATATTTAAGTGTGAGGATCGGCCGCCTCAAATGAACACACTTAAGAAACCAAGAAGTGTTCATGGCCACAAAGGACAAAACATTACGAAGAACTGAGTATAGGAAGTTGTTATGTTGGTACCGTTGACTTGGCTTACACTAAATACTAAAGGTTCAAGACATCACGTTCACCGTGCAGTAAGTAAGTCCAATGGTATTCAACTATGGAAGGTTCAAAGCGTATGCTACCTATCCAGATACAACATCGGTCCACTGAAAGATTGCTAGAAAGGGCACCATGTGTGTGCGCCAAAATCTCTTTCAAGAGGGGATTGTTGGAAATTTACTAAATGTGGAAATACATATATCCCATTAATTTATGACTCGAACTATTGGGCCCGCACGTCAGAAATGTCGTTTCCACACACGTGCACACGTAGTGCCAAGTATCGCAAATTCATTAGTGAAAGAGATATTGGTACGTATATAAAACATTTGAGACATAGAATTATGGACGGTTATTGGCCAAATGACAAAGTATTCCACGTTGGTAAATGAAGGAAGAAGTGTACAAAGTGTAAAATGAAACGAGTCGGAAATCGCCGCAGAGTAGTAAAGGGCCGCGGCGCCTCCCATGCAGCGCACGGCGCAAAATGGCTGGTCAGCTACTGGCGCCGCAGTGCTGAGGTGGCAAAATGTTGAGACAGAAAGTTGGAAAAATCTGACGTTTGGGCTGGTTTTGGAGCATTGATTCTCCATTTCTTGTTACATGAATTCAGCCATTATTTGGCTGAATGTAACCCCTCAATCAAGTGCAATTACATAGCTATTGAATGTCATTAGTTGGATAGTTGAGGGGTCTTATACTTACACTATAAATTGAGGCATTTGGTTCAATTGAAACACACTACACTCAACAGTTAGAGAATTCTCCAGATTTTCTGATTTCATATTATTCCTCTCTAGCAAAGTCACTATACTCAAAGTTCTTCAAGAGTAACACTTGAGTTTTCTTTGCTCACTTGTTAAAATTGTTGTTGTATCTTGGGAAACTATTGCTCAATACCGTAAAAGGAGATATACGGGGCAATTTTGTCTTAAAGACAGAGTGTCATCACTCGACTCAGCAAATCACACAAGCAGTTTGTAAGGTTTTGATTTCCAGTTTTATTATAATAGTTTGTTTATCCTTTGTACTATTGTAATAGTTATTTACTTCCCGTTCCCTACAACAATTGTATCCCAATAGCATGGTACTATGAAAATTGATTTATTTATTTACAGTGGAGTGGTTACTGATTGTTGATGAATCGAAACATAATCAACTAATGAAATGTGACAAAATATTAGAGGCAATTATATGCACTTTTGAATCATCTATTTTAAGTGATTCTTATTCTAAATTTTATTTTGGTATGACGTACCTTTTGTTGAGAAAATGATGAGAAATAATCCATGCTTGATGAACAAGATCGATGCCTCAATATAGATATTTGTGATGAGATTTTGAAGGAGTACAAAAGTTCTTCCTCACCGAGAATAAATCTTTTTTCCATTCATTTGCTAAGTACTTTGAAAATGAGACACAATCATGTGAGGAGTATAATTCTTGTGATGAAAAGGTACGTAACACTTTCTGGTGAGTATTTTCTTCCTAATCAAATATTAGCAGCTTTTGAGGGGGGGAAAGAGAGAATGGTGGATAGTGTAGTCATGGGAAAAAAAGGGATGCTAACTATTCTTATGTATTTTGATACTACATCAAATGTAGCTTATAATCAAATATTGACTGATCTTCTCATTAAACATTTATTATATGAGAAGATAGTGTAGTCATGGGAAACATTGGGCTATTACCATTTCAATTGAAAATTCATATTCTAAGAATTTAAGGATTACTCTTCATGAATATCCAAGAAATGTTAACACCGAGGTTACATTTGCGGTGCATAAATATATTCAAGGAATAGTGGGTGATAATACATACAAATAAATTGCTATTCTTTTAAAGCTCATGTTTGATTATATGCACTAATTTTCCACACATCGAGAAGGCTGAACTTTGTTCTTAAAAAATCTCGAGCTTTTAAAGTGGGGTGATAGAGCGGTTGTGGACACCCTTGATGAGATTGTCTATACAAATAAGAAAGTGAGAGGCCACTTTCTATGGATTTAGTGGTGAATCCTAGAGTACTTGCTGAACAGGATTGAGCGCAAGGCTCATATTAAATCGGCGTCGTATTGCAGAACAAGGACTCATGTATAATACGAATATGGATTTTATATTCATATTCAAGCTAAAGGTTTGAGGCTAGTTAGCTACATTTAATTATGTGTTATACAAACACCCAATAATATCCTTTGTGCGTTTGTGAATTCGTACATTATTATTAAATAATAAATGGGGGATTGTTATATATATATAATATATAAATGTTATTTAATAACAATATTTTAATTAAATAAAAAAGAAGGGATATACTAGTTTGTTTTTTTAAGTCAATTGTTGACTAAAAGTTGTGTTGCTTCAATCTATCAGTTATACAATGGGATGTTTCGGGAATTTTGTGCTAATAATAGGATCAATTTTCATTTTTTTTGACCTCATACGTCTTCACAAAATGGGAAAGCCGAACGCAAAATTCATTCCATAAATAACATTGTCCGAACTTTATTAATTCATGCTTTCGTACCCCCATCTTTTTGGCATCATGCTCTACAAATGGCTACATATCTCCTCAACATAATTCCTTCCAAAGGTTTGACATATTCTTCCCCTCTTCAAATTTTATATAACAAGACTCTTTCGTATTCACATCTTCGGGTTTTTGGGTGTTTGTGTTATCTGTTATTCTCGTCCACCATAATTAACAAACTTCAGGCCCGGTCTACTCCGTGTGTGTTTTTGGGTTTTCCGTCTAATCATTGTGGTTACAAATGCTTTGATTTATCCTCTAAAAAAATCATCATTAATCGCCATGTAATTTTTTATGAATCCCAATTTTCGTTTGCTAAGGTTAGTACTCTCGTGCCTAGTTCGTATAATTTTTTGGATGATGGTATATCCCCGTATACTATTCAACATTTTTCGGATGTATCCCGTACCCAAAATTCTCCAGCGGGCCCACTGCCCGCTGGTCCCACCGGTCCATCACACACTGTGATTACCAGTACAGTCACTGGGCCAGTTTTAGCGATTGGCCCAGTCCAACCCAATTTTGGAACTGGTCCAGTTCCTGCGTCTGTTTACCGAGTTGGGCCAGCAGGCCCACTGCCTGCTGGCTAGTCTGTCCCGAGCCTAGAAAATTCTCGAAATCCTCCCAATTCTTCCTCGAGTCATAGACCGGTCACTCGTAGTCAACGGGGTATTTTTAAACCAAAAGATATTTTAATTTACATTCTAATGTCCCTAAATCACCTTACCCCGTAATCTTGTGTCTGCCTTAAATGACCCGAATTAGAAAATTGCTATGACCGATGAATATAATGCTTTTATTGATAATAAGATGTGGGAGTTGGTGCCTCGTCCATCTGATATTAATATTATCAGGTCTATGTGCATTTTTGCTTATAAGGAAAATTCAGATGGTTCATTTGCCCGACATAAGGCTCGGCTTGTGGGTGATGGTAAGACTCAGCAGCTTGGTGTAGATTGTGGTGAGACGTTTAGTCTGGTGGTCAAGACATCTACCATTCGCACCGTGCTTAGCTTGGATCTTTCGAAAGTATGGCCTATTCATCAGTTAGATGTAAAGAATGCTTTCCTACATGGTGATCTCAAGGAAACAATCTATATGCATCAGCGTTTGGGATTCAGGGATCCCAAACATCCTCATCATGTCTGTTTGTTGAAGAAGTCCTTATATGGGCTTAAGCAGTCTCCACGAGCCTGGTATACGCTGTTTGCAGACTATACTTCGACAATTGGATTCACTCACAGCAGGTCGGATAATTCATTGTTCATCTACCATCGTGGTTCGTCCTTGGCCTATATTATGTTATATGTGGATGATATTATTTTAACTACCTCTTCCGATGCCTTACGACAGTATATCATGACAATGCTTAGCTCTGAGTTTGCTATGAAAGACTTGGGGCCCTTAAGCTATTTTTTGGGGATTGTTGTCACTCGTCATTCAGCTGAGATCATTGAGAGGGCTGGGATGTCATCCTGTAAGTCCACTTCCACTCCAGTTGATACTAAGCCCAAGCTTAGTGTCGCGACTGGCGTACCATACGAGGATCCGACCCGCTATCGCACTCTTGCAGGGGCCCTTCAGTATCTTACATTCACGAGACCATATATTACGTATGCTGTCCAGAAGGTGTGTTTGTTTATGCATGATCATAGAGTTGAGCACATGAATGCACTCAAACGCATCATTCGGTATATTCAGGGTACGTTTGACTATGGTTTGCATTTATATATTTCCTTGACGTCCACACTTGTCTCGTATACGGATGCTGATTGGGGTGACTGTTTGAACACCAGAGGTCTACGTCTGGCTATTGTATGTTTCTTGGCAATAACTTGGTCTCGTGGTCTGCAAAACGTCAGTCGACATTATCCCGATCCAGTGTCGAGGCCAAATATCGAGAGGTAGCTAATGTGGTCTCGGAATCATGTTGGTTACGTAATTTGCTGTTGGAACTTCATTGTCCTATTCAGAAGGCAACCTTGGTGTATTGCGATAATGTTAGTGTCATCTACCTTTCTGATAATTCGGTTCAGCACCAGCGCACTAAACATATCGAGATGGACATTCACTTTGTCCGCGAAAAGGTTGCTCGTGGTCAGGTACGCGTCTGTCATGTCCTGTCAATATATCAAATTGCTGACATCTTTACAAAGGGTCTTCCATCGATCCTTTTTGAAGATTTTAGGGACAATCTCAGCGTTCGAAGACCGCCCGCTATGACTGCGGGGGTGTGTTAAATATACAAAGGATATACACGATATACACGTGCATATCCTATGTATATTGATGCTAGGATTCTCGGATTCCCCCTATACACAGTATAGTTAGGTAATGTATTTTAGTATCCTAGTTTAGGTAAAGTTGTAATGTAATTAGTAGTGTATACTTACCATAATATTTATATTACCATAATTGTATAGTTAGTATCCAAGTAGAATAAGGTTTTAGAAATAGAATAGGAATATGATTCTCCTATTATGGAAATATGTAAATGTATATATACTCTTTCAATCAATGAAAATAATCAAGGGATTATTTCTTTCATCTTGTTCGATCGAAACATCCCGAAGCATCACGTGAATATTTGACTTTGTGTAGTACTCTTTTAATGAATCTCCATTAGCGCTGTTGTGTTCTCAACTCTTAAGCGTTAGTTTTTTTTTTTTTTTTGTCTCAAGGATCGCAACTGTTGACCTTCATATGAAGCGTTGGTGGTGTGCAAGGGTTAAGTTAAAAATAAATAGTGGTTATTGATTTTTTAAAGGGTATTTTCATAATTTAACTTTTAAGTTAAGGTTTGATGCTTTTAATATAATATAGATATAGATATAGATATAGATATAGATATAGATATAAATATAGATATAGATATAGATATAGATATAGATATAGATAAATAGATAAATATAGATTATTATTTTTCTACGGAACTTGGAGATGTAGTACTTGTCAGAAATTCCAGGGAAACAATAAAAAGCTCGCTTGGTTTTCTAGTGGTCAAGGAAGTTTGGACCTGAGAAATGAATTAATTATTGGGAGAATCACCTATACATACGAAATTAGACTCATATTTAAGAAATGTAGTGGGAGGTTTTCGTTTACCAAACATAGCAGGAGTTTTTTTACAAAAATACATGAAATTTCGCTCAAGACTTAAGATATTTTGCTCAAAAATCCGTATAAAATAGAGATAATTATGTCTCAATATCCTTCAATCATCTAGTTTACCAAATATGGCCCAATTCTTGCCCATCATAACCTTTTCATTACCCGTTAAATCCTATCCCATTTTTCCAAGTAGCTGAACTCTCTTTCCTTGGTCTTCCCAACCCTCCTCCCATGTCTTTTTCTTCACACCAAGTCCCTCCATCCTATCCATGAAACCTTGCTACTTAACAGATCTTCAGTTCTTTATCTTGTCCAATCCTTCTCTCTATTCTCCTCATTTGTTCTCGGAGCTCATATGATTTGTCATTCAGAGTTATTTTAAGCGATTGAAGTAATAAAATGGAGATTTTGTACATCTTCGTAAGAAGTCATACCGATGTAACGACCCGTTTAGTCATTTAGGCATTTTACCCTTTTACCCTTGTTGACCCTTCCCCTAGCATTGTTAGAGTGTATTAGACTGCGGGAATAGGTGAAGCGATTCCTGAGACTTTCGGAAGAGTTTTGGATAAGAAAAATGATATTTTGGAAAATCTTAAGTTCATAAATGAAAAAGTTTGATCAAAGTCAACATCAGGGGAAAATGTGACTTTTTTGAAGTTTTATCGATTTCATTAGCTCCGGAAAGTGATATATGACTTAGTCGAGTCGTTGGTTAGGTATTAAGGTGGTTGGTTGAGAAACTAGATTTTGAGATGATTTGGAGTTGACAACGATCGACATCAGGTCAAGACGGATCCGTTTGAGTGTTTTGAGAGTTCGAACAGCTTTGTATGATCATTTGTGACTTGTAGAAACTTTCAAAATTGAATTTGGACTTCGTTTGTTTAAATTTAGGTGTTTGAGTCGTTGGCATAAGTCGCTCGCCTTTAACACTTCAATATACCATTATATTCATTTGATGTTATAATTGAAATTTGATTGTTGTAATGGATGCATATCGAAATTTGTGATATGTAGCAACTTGAATCGTCGAATTCCGACATCGTATGAGAGAGTTATGCTCATTTTAGTTTAGGGAAAAATTGCTGGTTTTTGGTATGCGCCGGGGCAAACTTCCGAGCACCGGAGCGAATCCGCCGGGGTGGATATTGGCCCGCTGAAGCGGAAATGTTTCTGTAATAAAAATCAGAATGCATCCATTTAGTATTTTGCACAGAACTGGAGCTCCAATTGAGGTAATTTTTGCGGCGTTGATCTTGTATCAACAAGGGGATAAGTATCCAACCTAATTTTGACATTTCTTTAAGATTATTTCCGTTGGTTATCTATTTTATCCGTGTTTGGCTGGGGAAAATTGAAGGTTTTAAACCCTAAATTAAAATTTGAGTTTTCTTCAATTAATTATGGTTGGATTTGAGTAAGTTCTAGGTTTTTGGCTTGTTTAAACCTTGGGTAAACTATTTCTAACATAAATTTCGATTTCAATCCAGATTTTGCAAACATTCGATTTATGAATTTTGACACAAATAGGGTTGTGACAAAATCATAAAATTGGAGGCTCAATTGGGGTTAGAATTTCCTGAAACTTTTGATTATGACTATTTAGATTATGGGTAACGTGTTTCTAACTTATATTTCTGATTTTACCCTTGTGGGCCCGAGTCACTTTTTAGATTTCGGACTAAAGTGTAGCAATGTGGGTGTTTTTAGATTTGTATGAACCCGTAAAATATTATTTTGATAATATTGAACATATTTTCTCAATAAAACTACCATTTTGACCCTTGGGGTCCGGGATGAGGCTTGTTTTTCCTAAAAACCCCTAAATTATTCTTCCCGCACCTTTGTTTGCTTGCTTGTGACTTGAGAGAATGAGTGGCACAGTTTTCGATGTGATCTGGTAGGTTTCGGACCCATTTAGTTAACTTTGAGAAATTCCAAGTTAAGAGAATAGAAGAGTTTGACCCATAGTTGACTTTTGGGTAAACATGCTCCGTTTGTAGTTTCGTCGATTCCATTAGCTACGGAACAACATTTATGACTTAGTCGAGCCTTTGATTCGGGTCCCGAAGCAGCCCGGTGTGATTTGGGTTTTAGTTTGTGAAATTGTGGAACTATAACTTAAGATTGACTTTAGTCAAACATAAGAGTTATAGACCTTTTACTGGAAATCTGAGTGTGCGAGCAAGTCTAGAATGTGTTTTCTGATAGGGTTGCATGTTTGGTTTGCGTCCGGGAGGTCCCGGGATTGTTTTAGGTGGTTGATGGAGGTTAGGGAAACTTTAGACTGTTGCTGGTTGCTGGTGTCCGCGCTGGCGACTAGGCATCTGCCTCGCCTGGTCTGCCTCAGCAGTGTTGGATTAGGGGGTGCAGATCCGCTTCGCGGATGCGTTCCTCATTAGGCGCATGCGCCGCAACGGAGTTTGCTATGCCCCATTGAAGATGAGTGAGTTAAGTGAGTTCTACCCCAACGGATGGGCTTTTCTCCGGAGCGGGTTCACCCTAGTGGAATCGACTACGCTGTAGCGGAAATACTGTGCAGATTTACTATGAGTTAAGACCTAGAATTCATTTCATTTCTCAAAATTATTCCTCCTTGGGACTAGAGCTTGGGCAGAATGGTATTGAAGAAATCAAGAGGATTTCATATCTAAGGTATCCATTCTTTCCTCTATTAATTTGTACTAAAAATTACATCCTAAGTATGTTTCTTAAGTGGGGGAAATGGTAGAAATATTTTGTTGAGAAAAAAAGAGTTGTAATGGGGGATTGGGTATTGATTGTTTGATGCTTATATTCTAAACTAGTGTTGTATTTAACCAGTAGTTGATCATTACTTGACCAAATTCATGTTATAAACCATTTGGGGAATACTCCTCAGACCTCATGTTGTGGGATTTCACTGGATATATTGTTGTTGTTGTTCTAAACCCTTTGGGGAATTGGGGGAAATTCTACGGCTAGAAATGGGGCTTTTCACTAATTCATAAAATTATCCTTTGGGATTTGTTGTTTAATTAACTTGGGATTATGACTATCTAGCATGTATTGGTGCTAATTGAGTAAAAAAGCTAATATTTTGATAATGTGGGTCCGGGGTTTCTTTATAACCTAGCTTGGGGTATTATGGAGAATGATAGATCGTAATCTCATGTACTCAATGTAATTGATCAGAGTGGGCTCGTGAGGAGGCTCGACGGAAAGGGAAAGCGGTTGCGTGAGTCTTCGGCTATAACCAAGCAAGTTGAAACTTTCTAGACTCTAGTATAACAAAATTGTGTTGGTATGCTTGTAACGAACTAAGGGGAGTAATAGGGATTTGGGGGTCCCGTATTAGTGAGGGGACGAGCACTAATACGGGTATCGGGTGAACTTACATGGGTAATTAACAAACTAATATAAAGCAAGTGAAGGAGTTTATATATTAAGGCTTCGGGCCACGGAGCGTGGTGCAAGAGTCAACTTAGCTTGGTATGATTGTTATTTACTTGGACTTGTAGCCATTTGATGTAATATTCTGATTGATTTTCATGCATTCATCACTCTACTTATCATCTAAACACTTGAACATAAACTAATAAACTGATTATACTGATTGCATGGTGTATTCATAACCATCTCATTCATACATTATATATAATTGGCATTGGTTTACTAATGAATCACTGAGAATGACTTGGGAAGTCAGATTAAGGGATATGGTACATGGTTATGAGAGTAATGACTAATATGACACGTCATCCCTCGTGCTAGTATCTGCTAGGATCGGATGGGTGTATAGACCTCATGAGTCCCCCATGGTTCACATGATAGCTACTATAACACTGTGTGTATACCAGGTACATATGGCCATTTGCATTCATACATATCATCATGCATTACATTCATTCATATTTTAATATGTGATTGATGTCGTATGTGCCTGGATTGAACTCTATTATACTTGTGATCTTTAGACTGCTAAAAGGAATCATGTTAGCTTATGCTTAACCTTGTTGCGAGACTTGAGTAGAGAAGCTTGATAGATCTAGACGCCATGAATGGGGTTTAGACTGAACTTGCACGATGTGTGACTTGAGAGTACTTATGCTTAATTGAACTGTAGTTTTACTGTAGGTTAGTTAACTGAATTATTCTTATACTTAAATAACTAACTAGTAGAGAGAGAGGTGTCACAAATTACCAGCCATCTCCACTGTTATAACTAGAGTCGGTCGATGATGCTTGCTGAATACACGTGTTTTATGTACTCACTCTACGCTTGCTGCACTCAATGTGAAGGTATCGAGCCAGAAGGGGATACCCGAGCAGCTTGATCTACGGTTCGAAGAGATAGAGATCCTTGGAGTCTAAGGTGAGCATTAACTTCTTCCCTGACACTGGAACTCCTTCTATCCTTATATTATGTTCTTGTTATTTTTAGACAGTGATGTATCACTACTTTCGGACAATGTTGTTATTTCATTATTCATACTTGTATTCAGTATTAGAACTTTGTACTCATGACTATTGGATCTATTTGGTGGGTTTTCTTCAAACTATGTATTTGGTATTCTAAGACTTGTTAATTATTTCTCTTGTACTTCTTTATTTTCCGCATTTAATTCCGCTTATTCATATGTGTTGGTTGGGTTCTCCTACGGGTTAGGGTAGGTGCCCTCACGACACAATTGAGAATTTGGAGTCGTGACAAATTGGTATCAGATCCCTATGTTAATGGTCTCATGAGTACAAGCGATGTCTAGTAGAGTCTTGCGGATCGGTATGAAGAGCTCCGTACCTATCTTTGAGAGGCTATAAGAGACTTAGGAAACTTCAATTCTTTTATTCTTTCGTGCGATCGATTATGAATGAATTCTAAATTTCTTTGTTTCATTTTTCTTATAGATGCTGAGGACTAGATAATCCGCAGGAAGAGAGCAAGATCCTGCACCCGTTGTCATAGATAGTTTATAAGGCAGGGGACGAGGTAGACCTTGAGTTATTGCCCAAGGTCGAGGCACCTGTAGTCGCTCGGGCTCGTGACCATGCAGATTCTCTGAGGCTTGGGGATATATCAGAGGAGGATGAGGTTTCGATCAAGGAGGATGAGAAGGTTTAGGCTGACAGGGCCATATAAGATCATATGCCCCCGGTTTCATTATCACTCCATTACTTTAGGATACTTTGATTCGGATGATGAGCTTTTTGGAGTCTATAACTCAGTGTCCATCCGGTTACTCTGATGGGTATCATACTAGGGTCAGAGGACAAACTCCTGACTATGCTGATATGTCTGAATTTCAGACACATAGGGTTCGTCCAACACCTGCTACTGTTCCCCAGTTCCTTGGTGTGTCTATACATGGTCTTCCTACGCCTCCAGTTGTACAACTTACTATGTCTATTAAGGAGCAAAAGATGTTTGATAGGTTCAAGAAGTTGGATTCTCCCAGATATAATGGGGATCCCGAGGATGATGCATATGAGTTATTGATTAGCTGTCATGAGATATTGAAAAACCTCAGACTTATAGAGTCCCGTGGTATTGATTATACTGCTTTTCCGATAGTCGGATCGATCAAGCAGTGGTGGCGGTCCTATCTTGAGTCCAAACTAGCAGGGTCCCCTCCTATGACCTGGGTTTTATTTACCCAGATCTTCTTGGAGAAGATCATGCCTTGCAGTGTCAAAGAGAGGAGACGAGCTCAGTTTGAAGGGTTACGCTAGGGTTGTATGTCTGTGACTGGTTATGAGATGAGTTTCCATGCCTTGTCTCGCCATGCTTTAATGATTCTACCTTATGAGGCTGAGAGGGTGAGGAGGTTCACCAATGTGTTGATATGTCCTCTTCGTTTGATCGCAACACAGATGGCTGCCACAGGTTCTACCTTCCAACATAGTATTGATGTCGTGAGAGAGGTCGAGTTTATTCAAAGAGAGGATTATAAGGGGAGGGTGGTCAAGAGGCCTCATTTCAGCACTCATGTAGTTGCCTCATCTGTAGGTCGAGAAAATTATAGTTGAGGTCATCACCGTCCAAGTGTTAGACTAGTTGTTTCTATTATGCCTATATTAGATGGAGGCTAGTTTGTGCATACTTTTCATGGATCGGGGTAGTTAACCCCGAGTCTTATCGGCCCTCTAGTCGTGGTGGTCATTCGAGTGCCGGTTCTTCTTCTTCTCAGCCGTCGATAGTTCCTAGAGGTTGATTTGAGTATGGTGATCTTGGGTACTTCAAGAGGGATTGACCCAGACTCAGGCGGGGTGGGCAGTCTTAGAGTTCTGGAGCTAGAGCAGTGGGGCAACAAACTAGATGTGGGTCCCATAGTGTTAGGGGTGGTGCTTAGAGTGGTAGGGGTGGCACTCAGACAAGTCATGTTGGTGCTCAATCCGGCCGAGGTGGTGGACATGGCCATTTCTATGTTTTTCCAGGAAGACCCAAGGTAGAGGCCTCTGATGCTATGATTATAGGTACTCTTCAGTTTTCCATCAACTTGCTACAGTTTTATTCGATCCAGGGTCTACCTATTCTTATGTGTCTACCTATTTTGCATTGAATTTGGATTTCATGTGTGAGTCTCTAGCCATGCCTATTCATATTTCTACACTCGTTGGAGATTCTTTAGTGGTAGATCGGGCCTATTTAGGTTGTGTAGTTACGTTGATGGGTATGATACTCAGGTAGATTTGAAAGTTTTGGATATGGTAGACTTTGATGTTATATTGGGTATAGATTGGTTAGCTTCGTATCATGTTATCTTGGATTGTTATGCCAAGATTGTTACCTTAGCCATGAATGGTATTCCTCAGTTAGTTTGGAAGGGCACTCTTAGTCAGTATCAAAAAAGGGCGATCTTATTTCTGAAAGCTCAGAAGATGGTAGAGAAGGGGTGTTTATATTACTTGGCCTATGTTCGTGACACTAGTGCGGAGACTTTTCTTTAAATTCGGTTCCAGTAGTTTGGGAGTATCCAGGGGTGTTCCCCACAGACCTTCCCAGTGTTCCGCCGGACTGTGATATTAATTTCTGCATTGATCTAGAGCCCAAAACTCAACCCATTTCTATGGCTCCATATTGGATGGCGGCACCGAGTTAGACAATTGAAGGAACAATTGTAAGACTTTCTAGTAAAGGATTCATTCGGCCCAAGGTTTTGCCTTGGCGTGCTCCAGTATTGTTCGTTAAGAAGAAAGATGGGTCTATGGGCATGTACATTGCTTACATGAAGTTGAACAAGGTGATTATCAATAACAAGTATCTGATACCGCACATTGATGACTTATTTGATCAACTACAAAGTGCTTCAGTCTTTTGGAAGATTGATTTGATGTCTGACTATCATCAGCTGAAGATCAAGGTTGAGGATGTTCCTAAGACAGCCTTCTAGACTAGATATGGACATTATGAGTTTTTGGTGATGTCGTTTGGGTTGACTAATGAACCTGCAACCTTTATGGAGGAGCACGAATTCATTGAGTTTTTGGTGATGTCGTTTGGGTTGACTAATGCACCCTACTTGGATTCATTCATGATCGTGCTCATTGATCATATTTTGATATACTCGCGGAGCAAGGAGGAGCACGGACAATATTTGAGGATCGTGCTTGGTTTTCTGAAGGAGAAGCAACTTTATGCAAAAAAATTGAAATGCGAGTTTTGTCTTAGTTCGATAACTTTCTTGGGTCACGTAGTGACTAATAATGGTATTATAGTGGATTTAAAGAAGATTGAGATGGTTCGGGATTGGATTTGGCCTGCTTCAGTTACCGAGGTTCAGAGTTTTGTTGGACTCACAGGATATTATCAGCGATTTATGGAGGGATTTTCATCCATTGCAGCTCCATTGACTAGATTGACTCAGAAAGAAGTGCCTTCCGAGTAGTTTGATGCTTGTGAGGCTAGCTTTCAAAAGGTCACGACCTTATTGACTATTGCTCTTATTTTGATATTATCGGTCGAGGGAGAGAGTTTTATTGTGTATTGTGACAATTCTGGAGTAGGTCTTGGGTGTGTGTTGATGCAGAATGGGAAAGTCATAGCCTATGGTTCGCGGCTATGACTTTTGAGATCTTGGACAAAATTGGCGAGATGGCTTATAAGTTGACTTTACCTCCTGGTTTATCTAGTATGTATTCGGTATTCCTTGTCTTGATGCTGAGGAAGTATGTTCCTGACGATTCTCATGTGATTAGTTGAGACCCGATGATGTTAGATCAGGATCTAGCTTATGTGGAGGAGCCTGTAGATATTCTAGACAGATAAGTCAGAAAGTTGAGGTCCGAAAAGATAACTTCTGTGAAATGCAATAGAGGAATCACCCCGTGGAGGAGGCTACATGGGCGACCGAGTCCGACATGCGGGATAACTAACTCGAACTATTTGAGAGCCTAGGTCTTTCATTTTCTTTACCTCTCGAGGATGAACATTTATTTAAGTGGTAACTGATCTAACAACTCGAAAAGTCATTTTTCTTGTTTTATCTAGAAACCCCTAAATAAACCTTTTCGTATCTTTGTTTTCCTGGAAGTCTGGAATGTGTTTTCTAATAGGGTTGCATATTTGGTTTGTGTCCGAGAGGTCCCGGGAGTGTTTCAAGTGGTTGATGGAGTTTGAGAAACTTTGGACTACTGTTGGTTGCTGGTATCCGCGCCGGCGACCAGGCATCCGCTTCTCCTAGTCCGCCTCAACAAGGGTCAAGCTCACCGAAGCAGGGTTGAATTAGGGGTGTAGGTCCGCTTCAGCGGATAGGTTCCTCGCTGGGGTACATGTGCTGCAATAAAGTTTTCTGTGCCCCAACAAAGATGAGGGAGTTAAGTGAGTTTTGCCCCAGTGGATGGGCTTTCCTCTAGAGCGGGTTTGTCCCAGGGAAATCGACTCCGCCGGAGTGGAAATACTGTGAATATTTAATGTGAGTTAAGACCTAAAATTTATTTCATTCCCCAAAATTATTCCTCCTTGGGACTAGATCTTGGGCAGAAGGGTATTGAAGAAATCAAGAGGATTCCATTTTTAAGGTAACCATTCTTCCCTCTATTAATTTGTACTAGTAATATTACATCCTAGGTATGTTTCTTAAGTGGGAAAATGGTAGAAATATCTTGTTGAGAATAAGAGAGTTGTAATGAGGGATTGGGATTGAGTATTGATTCTTTGATGCTTATATTGTAAACTAGCATTGTATTTAACTAGTAGTTGATTATCACGTGACCAATTTCATGTTATAAACCCTTTGGGAAATTGAGGGAAATTCTAGGGTTAGAAATGGGGCCTTTCACTAATTCATAAAATTGTGTATCCTTTGGGCTTTGTTGTTTAATTAACTTGGGATTATTACTATGTAGCATGTTTTGGAGCTTATTGTAGAAAAGTTTGTATTTTGATAATGTGGGCCCAAGGTTCCTTTATAACCTAGCTTGGGGGATTATGGGTAATGATAGACCGTAATATCATGTACTCGATGTAATTGATCAGAGTGGGCTTGTGAGGAGGCTTGACGAAAAGGAAAAGCAGTTGCGTGAGTCTTTGGTGATAATGTGAGCCCGGGGTTCCTTTATACTAGAGCCTCATCTAGACTCTAGTATAACATAATTATGGTGGTATGTTTGTAATGAACTAAGGGGGGTAATGGGGATTTTGGGGTCTTGTATTAGTGAGGTGACGAGAACTTATATGGGTACCAGGTGAACTTAAATGGATAATTAATGAACTAATATAGAGCAAGTGAAGGAGTTTATGTGTTAAGCCTTCGGGCCACGGAGTGAGGTGCAAGAGTTCGCTTAGCTTGGTATGATTGTTGTTTACTTGGGCTTGTAGCCATTTGATGTGATATTCTGATTGACTGTCATGCATTCATCACTCTATTTCTCGTCTGAACACATAAACATGAACTGATAAATACATATAAATTGACTATGTTGATTGCATGGTGTATTCATAACTATCTCATTCATACATTATATATACTTGGCATTATTTTACTGATGAATCGCTGAGAATAACTTGGGAAGTCAGATTAAGGGATATGGAACACGGTTATTAAAGTGATGACTGATATGACACTTCAGCCCTCGTGCTGGTATCCGATAGGATCGGATGGGTATATGGACCTCATGAATCCTACATGGGTTACGTGACGACTACTGCAGCACCGTGTGTATACCATATACATATGGCCATTTGCATTCATACATATCATCCTGCATTGTATTCATTCATATTATAATATGTGATTGATGTCGTATGTGCCTGGATTGAACTCTATTATACTTGTGATCTTTAGATTGCTAGAAGGAATATTGTTAGCTTATGCTTAACCTTGTTCTGACACATGAGTAGAGAAGCTTGATGGATCTAAATGACCTGAACGGGGTTTAGGCTGGACCGCACAATGTGTGACTTGAGAGTACTTATGCTTAATTGAACTGTAGTTTTACTATAGGTTGGTTAACTGAATTATTCTTATACTTAACTAGAGTCGATCATCGATACTTTTTGAGTACACGTGTTTCCCATAGTCACTCTACACTTGCTGCACTCTATGTGCAGGTACCAAGTTAGGAGGCGATATCAGAACCGGTTGATCTATGGTTCAGAGAGAGATATTCTTAGATTCTAGGGTGAGCCTCCCTACCACTAGAACTCCTTCTATCCTTATATTATATTCTTCTTATTTTCAGACATTGATGTATCACTACTTTTAGACAGTATCTTTATTTCATTATTCAGACTTCTATTCAGTATTTGAGCTTTATACTCATGACTACCGGATCTAGTTGGGGGTTTTTCTTCAGATAATATATTTGATATTCTAATACATGTTAATTATTTCTCTTGTACTTCTTTATTTTACACATTTAATTCTGCTTATTCATATGAGTGTTGGTTGGGTTCGCCTATGGGTTAGGGTAGTTTCCCTCACAACACAATTGGAAATTTAGGGTCGTGACAACTTTTGACCCTGAATTCCTTACATGACATATTAGTTATCATTAGAATCATGTGTAATGTAGAATTGGTCCTTATGTGTTATTTGAATGTGTGTGGTAACATATGAACTTCATGCGCATGTTTGAACTACGCTCGTTTGATATTTGCTTGGGAGGACTTGTGGATTATGAGTTCGTGGCTCCTGCTCGGCTTTGAGGTAGGCTAAGGTTTAGTTTTTTGAGACTCTGATAGAAGTACGTAGTAGTTATAAATCTTGAGGGATATTGGGCATGTTTAGAGGTTCCACTCAAACAGTTGTAATGAATGGTTGAGTGGGTACCAATGTTGAACTATATTGAGGGGTGATTTGGGAAATCAACCTTAAGCTGATTTCTACTGTTGTTATTTGGGCTTATCGCCATTATTTGGGATCGACACCATATTTGATAATGTCGTATTTATTCATCACACCTGCTTTGATATAATATCATGATAGTACTTGGATTATTATGGTTGGACTGTTTGATATGATATCCCAATTGTACTTGGATTATTGTGGTTGGACAGTTTGGTATGATATCCTGATAGTACTTGGATTTGTGTTGGACTGTTTGATCTGATATCCGGATTGTACTTGGGTTACTTGTTGTTGAATTCTGAAAGCATGTGTTATTCATCTCTTATACTGGGTTGTATCTCATACATTCTGATTTCTTACCTTGTATTGTCATTTGCATTTGTACTCATGGTTCTATGATATTGTTATGAGAGTGGTATGAAAATGCTATGGGTCCAAGGGATAGGAAAAAGGTAAGAACACGATGAGATTATAGCAACATTGAGATGATGATTATACGGATGGCTCGGGTTGCACGCTACAACAAGTTTGATGATACGCGAGGATCAGGGTTGCACGCCTGCAACAATTATTATTGCAGTCAAGAGATGGCCTTTGATGGGACATTTTGAAGGGGTATATAGACTTTGTGGGTCCCCTATTGGTGTACGGATCATAATAAACCTTGACGTACTATATACCGGATTGATAAAGGTACTTGGCATTTGCATTTGCATTCATATCATACATATATCTATATATTGATTATCTGTTGTTTGGCAATGTAGGTCGATTGATTGCCATGATTGGGCTTGTCTCTGTAGATACCTGTATAATTGGATATGTGAACACACTTGGATAAATATTAAATTGGTTGCCATGTGCGGCTTGATTTCTTATGCATGGGTTATGTGGTTATAATTTGTAAGTCTAAGTCTTTGATGTCTACTGCTATAGTGGTAGGGAGTGTCAATATGTTAGGATTATTGTCTAGATCCAAGAAATATGTGCATTGTGTGTTGTCTATTAATTGACCATGTGATTGGGTATCGAGTCTAGTAAGGAACCTGTGATAAGTGTTTCCATTGGGAAGGTAAACGTTGCATGATCAATGTGTGTCAGACTATAACTATATAGAGACTTAGCTAAATCCAAGACTAAGAATAATAGAGGAGTTAATGTCATCATGGTTAGCTTAAGTGTAATATACATGGAAAGTGTTCAAAAAGGATCATTGTGATCTAAGTGTTGACTTGTTTTTTTATGTGTTAAGGTTGGGTAAATGGAGTTAAGCTTGAATATGACTTAGACAAGAGAGTACTAGTCGGTGGGTACTATAATAGTAAGGTCACCGTATATGTGAATGAATTGATTGTACTTGACTGTGAATTTCCCCTTATGTGAACATTGTGACTTGTTGAATCAGCGAATTGATATGTGTACAACGTGATTTGTATGGGCTACTGAACTGTCTAGTATAGGCTTATCTAGTGTCAACTTGATATTTATCTCTGCTACGTATCTTCTGTCATTGTCGGCCTATGATGTCTGTGGGGGTACGTTGCGTACTTATGCTATGCTTGCTTCATCTTTTTTATACAGATACAAGTCCCTCTTCTAGTTTGCGAGCTCGAGTGTGAGTCTGTACTGGTGGATTTCGGCGTTCCAAGGTGAGGATGCTTCTTCTGGCATGCCTTGGATGCTTATTCTCTTACTATGTCTTTACATTTAGATTCAAAAGACGTAGTTAGACATTTTGATTATGTTATTCACTTTTGGTCATTGTTGCCTTTATTAAGACTCGTATTCGGCATTAGTGCTCTTGTATCACAGACCAGATTTTTGGGGTGTATTGATGATTCGATTATATTTCTGCGTCTCTTTCATATTGTTTTATTTATATGGGAAGTGGTTCTCCTATCGGTGGGAATGTGTAGGTTCTACCACGATTCCCAAAAAGGGATCGTGACAAAGTTGTCAGAGCTTTAGGTTAAACGGTCTTAAATACAAGAGTAATGTCTAGTAGAGTCTTGTAGATCGATGCAGAGACGTTCGTACTTATCTTCGAGAGGCATGGGACATTTAGGAAACTTCTCTTTCTTCATTCGTTTTGTTCTAAGTTGAATAAAATTGGTATCTGAACTTCTTCTTCCTATTCTATCACTGATGGTGGAAACATACTCTTAAATTCATGTATGAGTGGTTTGATATGATATCGAGCGGCAAGGTATGAGTTGTGCTACCATGATACATGTGTGTGACCAAGTCTAGTCTCCAGCGATGATTTGAGGGTACGGTTGATTGGGGTTATGTTTGTGACTCTTCAGTTCGATGGTATCTTTGGAAAGTGGGAATGACAATTCAGAGATGCAAGAAAAAGAATTTGGATGGATCAATCACCGATGTATTTAGAGAAAAATTGGTATCTGACTTGTTTGTTGGGATAAGTTTCAAGGTGTATGAGGTCGGATGTCGTATACTGACAAGGGTTCGATGGATTTCAATTCCAAATGGAGGTATGACAATGTTACCGGTTCTCATTGAAATTCACAAGTAGGATTCATGATATTTTTCAGACGACAATGATTCTTCAGTTCTAATGGTTTACACGGGTAATTGGAGATGAAGTGAGGAGGTATAAATTGTTATGAAAAGTTTGTAGAGTGAATCAGTTGATTTTCTATAGATCTGGCACATTAAGGTAATCAATAGGTATGCTTATAGTATGGTGATTTGGAGATTCGAAGATAATTGGACTTGTGACGTGTGTGTATGTGTTTCTAAGGGATTTTGTGCAATGATGGCCTTGATAGTTGAGAAGGAAGGCTAGTAGAACCAGACTATGTTATCAGGTACATGTTAGATTTTAGTTGTGGCTACAACTAAAGGATGATGGTGATAATTGCAAATTTAATCAGACGCGTTAAAAGGTAAGTGGTGATCAAATCAGGGAAGTTGAGCTTAGTCAGTTCTTACAGTCGAAAATTAGTTATGAAAGAAATTTTGGTTATGAAGGAATGGAGACTTGAGTCATTGAGCTAAGTTAACGACCGTCTAAATGATACAGTGAACAAGCGGTACTGTCAGTATATTTTTTGCTATGATGGATATTCCTTGATTACTCATCGGCTTTTGTACTTTACTTTTTCCGTTCGAGGACGAACGTTTGTTTAATTTGTATCTGATGTAACAACTCATTTAGTTGTTTAGGCATTTTACCCTTTTACCTCTGTTGGCCCTTCCCCTATCATTGTTATAGTGTATTCGACTTGCGGGATGGGTGAAGCAATTTTTGAGACTTTCAGAGGAGTTTTGGATAAGGAAAATGATATTTTGGAAATCCTTAAGTTAAGAAATGAAGAAGTTTGACCAAAGCTAACATCGGGGGTAAATGCATCTTTTTGAAGTTTTGTCGATTTCATTAGCTTCGAAATGTGATTTATGACTTAGTCGAGTCATTAGTTTGGCTCCCAATAGGTTCGGATGTGATTAAGGTGGTTGGTTGAGAAATTAGCTTTTGATATGATTTGGAGTTGACCACGGTCAACATCATGTCAAGACAGATCCGTTTGTGTGTTTTGAGAGTTCGAGCAGCTTCGTATGATCATTTGTAACTTGTAGGAACTTTCAGAATTGGATTTGGACTTCGTTTGGTCAAGTTTAGGTTTTTGAGTCGTTGGCATAAGTCGCTCACCTTCGACTCTTCGATATACCATTATATTCATTTGATGTTAGAATTGAGTTTTGACCCCGAGTTCCTTACGAGACATGCTTGGTATCATTAGAATCATGTGTGTAGAATTGGTCCTTATGTGTTGTTTGAATGTGTGTGATAACATAGGAACTTCATGCGCTTGTTTGAACTACAGTCGTCCGATATTCGCTCGGGAGGACTTTTGGATTGGGAGTTTGTGGCTCCTGCTCGGCTTTGAGGTAGGCTACGATTTAGTTTTTGAGACTATGATAGAAGTACGTAGTAGTTAAAAATGTTGAGGGGTATTGGACATGTTTGGGAGTCTCACTCAAACGGTTGTGATAAACGGTTGAGTGGGTACCGGTGTTGAACTGTGTTGATGGGTGATTTGGGGAATCAGCCTTAAGTTAATTTCTACTGCTGTTATTTGGGCTTGTTACCATTATGTGGGATCGTCTCCATATTTAATATTGTCGTGTCCATTCATCACACTTGCTTTGATATGATATCCTAATAGTAATTGAATTATTGTAGTTGGATTGTTTGATATGATATCCCAATTATACTTGGATTGTTGTGATTGGACAGTTTGGAATATCATGATAGTACTTGGATTATTGTGGTTGGAATGCGTTGATCTGATATCCGGATTGTACTTGGGTTACTTATTGTTGAATTCTGAAAGCATGTGTTATTCATCTCCTTGGTTGCATCTCATACATTCTGATTTCTTACCTTGTATTGTTATTTGCATTCATACTCAGGGTTCTACGATATTGATATGAGAGTGGTATGAAAATGTTACGGGTCTAAGGGATAGGAAAAAGGTAAGAACACTATGAGATTATGGCAACATTGAGATGATGATGACTCGGATGGCTGGGGTTGCACAGTGCAATGGGTTTGATGATACGCAGGGATCGAGGTTGCATGCCTGCAACATATATTATTGCAGTCAAGCGATGAGCTCTGATGGGATATTTTAAAGGGGTATATGGACTTCGCGGGTCCCCAATGAGTGTACAGATCATAATAAACCTTGACGTACTGTATACCTAATTGATAAAGGTACCTGGCATTTGCATTTGCATTCATATCATACATACATCTATACATTGATTATCTATTGTTTGGCAATATAGGTCGGTTAATTGCCATGATTGGGCTTGTCTCTAGGGATAATTGGATCTGTGAACACTTGGATAAATATTGAATTGTTGCCATGTGCAGCTTGACTTCTTATGCATGAGTTATGTGGTTATAATTTGTAAGTCTAAGTCTTTGATGTCTATTGCTACTGTGGTCGGGAGTTTCAATATGTCAGGATTATTGTCTAGATCTAGGAACATATGTGCATTGTGTGTTGTCTGTTCATTGACCCTATGATTGGGTACCGAGTCTAGTAAGGAACCTGTGATAAGTGTTGCCATTGGGAAGGTAAACATTGCATGATCTATTTGTGTCAAACTGTAACTGTATAGAGATTTAGCTAAATCCAAGACTAAGAATAATAGAGAAGTTAATGTGATTATGATTAGCTTAAGTGTAATATACCTGGAAAGCGTTCAAAAATGATCGTTGTAATGTAAGTGTTGACTTGTTTATTGATGTGTTAAGGTTGGGTAAAGGATTAAGCTTGAATACGACTTGGGTACTATGTTGTTGTTGTTGTTATTGAATATGACTTGGACAAGAGAATACTAGTCGGTAGGTACTATGATACTAAGGTCCTCGTATATGTGAATGGATTGATTGTACTTGACTATGAATGGAACCTTATGTGAACATTGTGACTTGTTGAATCAGTGAATTGATATGTGTACAACGTGATTCATATGGGCTACTGAACTGTCTAGTATAGGCTTATCCGGTGTCAACTTGATATATGTATCTTCCGTCATTGTCGGCCTATGATGTCTATGGGTGTACATTATGTACTCATGCTACGGTTGTTGCATCTTTTCTAATGCAGATATAGGTCCATCTACTAGTTTGCGAGCTCGAGTGTGAGTCCGGGCAGGTGGATTTCGGCATTTCAGGGTGAGGATGCTTCTTTCGGCATGCCTTGGATGTTTATTCTCTTACTATGTCTTTAAATATGAATTCGAAATACGTGGTTAGACATTTTGATTATGTTATTCAGTTTTGCCCTTTGTTGCCTTCATTCAGATTTGTATTCCGCATTAGTGCTCTTGTATCACAGACCAGATTTTGGGGTGTATTGATGATTCGATTATATTTTCGCATCTCATTCATATTGTTTGTTTATATGAGAAGTGGTTCGCCTACCGGTGGGAATGTGTAGGTGCCACCACGATTCCCAAAAAGTGATCGTGACAAACAACGAGAAATATTGAAGTTATCTGTCACGACCCCTTTTAGAAACGTGGTGGCACCTACACACTCCCACCGATAGGCGAACCACTTCCAATCATTTGCATGATATATATATATATATATATATATATATTATAAGAAAAAGCAGAAAGATAACAAAGTATACAATAATTGTCTCATGATATAAATGTAGAATAAAGTCTAAGAAATAATAAAATCCCCAAAATCTGGTCAATCATACAAGAGCACTAATAATCTGATACAAGTCTGAATACGGCATGTAGGCCAAAACTGAATTTAATACAAAAGTATTTGAACATGTCTCTTGATCATAAATTAAAGACAAGATAAGGATAGAGTATCCAAGGCATGCCGGAGGTAGCATCTCACCCTGAATACAGAAGTCTGTCCGCTCGGACTCACACTCGAGCTCGCGAACTGGTAGTGGGATTTGTATCTGCACCAAAAAAGATGCAGCGATTGTAACATGAGTACACAACGTACCCCTGTAGGCATCATAGGCTTACAACGACGGAAGATACGCAAAAAGAAATAAATATCGAGTTGACACCAAGTAAATGCTACACTAGACAACTCAATAATCCAGGTAAGTCACGTAGTCATGTACAAGTCCACTAACATCAACAATCCAGTTATGTACATATAACCCCATATTCATAAGAGTTATCCCAATTACAAAGGTTCAATAGTAGTATTCTTAGCGATCAGTTCTAAATCCTTATTTATCCAAAAATCAATAGAGTCATCAACTTACCAATCCAGCTCTTCTAAGTCATATTGTTCACATAGTAGTTCACTGAGTGAACAATGCACTTTATTTACGTAAGAGTTCAACCATAAACATGTATAATTCAATTCATAATGCACACAAGAATCCTACACTTACGTCTAAGTCATGCTCATACAGTCACCACCTACATGAGTCATCAAATAATCAATTAAAATAAGGTGACCCTAGTACACACATAATATCACAATCCTTCTCAAAGATTCCATGATTATCCTAATCATAATAATATTAACTTTTACTCTCTCTGGCATTTGTTCTTTTAATGTCTTCATTATACTCTAAATAGAAGTATACGCCGTTTATCCTTGATTAAGAAGGGGATATATACATGCATAACATACAATTATTTAACCACAACACCTTGACTAATTCTTGACTACTCTCTTATCAAATAACGTTATCAATCATCAAGCGATACAAACATGCACAATTTTCTATGATCAACAAGGCAGTTCCATCAGTAAAATCCACTGACCACAATATAGTACCACATCGAGTACTCCGACTCATAAAGGTGTAACCCCTCAACTCATTGCACAGAGGACAATCCAATCTTAAGAACAAACTGGTTCGATATAATCAGTTCAATCATTCAAATCCATTTAATCAAGGTATCAATCAAGTTCCAATAACCAATCCATATCACGTTCCAAACAACAAGTAATCACAGGCTCTCCTGCCCCTATGTGAAATAGCCTCGCTGAGGCAATGTCACTTGACACGTCGCCTCAGCGCCATGGCGACCCCGATCCCGCAGAGGTGCTCCTGCCCTTACGGAGGCTCCGCGAATGCGGAATCTCATTAACTTCTCAACCCCCGCTTCTGCGAGCCAACCTCCCATCGAGGCAGACACGCAGGGGCGAACAGTGGTACCGCCGAGGTGGACACCAGACATCAGATATGGAAACAAATACAAATCCTCCATTAAACACCCGGAACACTCCCAAGACCCTCCAGAGACAAAACAGACATGCTCGTCTAAGGTAAACAATGCTACGAACTCGCTTGTACCCTCAAATTTCCCATTTAACTGAGCTAAGACATACTTTTCTAAAGAACCGTCCGAGAAACATATTATCCAACTTTTACACATAAGATCACAAAATACATCTGATTGCCTAGGAAAGCAAACCAATGACTCGACTAGGTCTTAAATGACCCTATGAAACTACCAAAAGCGACGAAACCCAGAAACGAACTCATCTAGTCAAAAGTCAACTTTAAGTCAAACTATCCAACTCTAAGATTTTGATTTTGGAGTTTTCATCCGACACTCATATAAATGGACTTCGGGATCCGTGTCACCTATCCCCGCACAACACAACCCCACATAGAGTCTACGAGAAGGGTCAATCAAGCAAATACGGGCCTTTAGCTAAAAACCAGACGGGTCGTTACATTATCAGGAGACACCCTTCACTATAGTGTTGCTAGATGAGATTGATAAAGCTCATTCCGACATATTCAATATTCTCCTTAGTTGTTTGAAGTTGGTCACCTAACAGACTAATCTGATTTTAAATATTCCACAAGATACATTGTTTCATACTGTTAAACTATTTCTACATGGTTGTCAAAACACACATCAACAATACACTGTATATACCATATATAATTTCTAGTTGTGTATTAGTATGTATATGTATTGTATAATAATATATACAAGAGAATTACGAGTAAACTTTTGGACATTTGATCAAGTCTTATGACTAACCAGAGTGCAAATTAGAATAAGCAAGATGTTTAGTTGGATGGTATATATGCATAAGTTACCCTATCGAATATTGCATAAATTTTGTATAAAGTTCATGTTACGATTCTGAAAAAAATTAAATTTTGTGTATAAAAACTATATAGAATCGGCATGAAATATGTATATAACTGTTTAAACTTTATATAAAGTTCATGTTAGATTTTTGGGAAAACCATGATTATACTTAAGGCTTTGAATCTCGCTCACTGTATAATATATAAATTCTGTATGAAATATGTATATAACTGCATAAAATTTGTATAAAATTCATGATGGTTTCTAAAAATTTAATACAACTACAACATTACATACAATTTTCATACCAAATTCATACAAAATTTTCTGTAACATAAGTCACAATTCTACCCTTATTAATACAATTTTATGCTTTACATAAGTCGCGATTCTACCAGCTAAGTTCTTACTACCTTTCTTCTTCGTCAGTCCAAGTCCCATACAGATTCTGTAAACCTCTCTTGCAGCATACTCCACCTTTGTTCTTCAATGGTGTTTATCTATATGTACACCTCATCAATTTTCTTAAATAGTCTCTCAGATCGTCTATATTGTTTTGCTGTACAAAGATAAAGAACAAGTTTTTTGAAGTCGACAAGATGACGATCAGAATAAGAAGCAGAGATGTGCTAGAGAGACTCAACATTGACAATCCACATGCCATAATTTCCCGACTCAAGTCCCAAAATGAATACCAACTTCGAGTTCCAGTTCTTGCTCGCCAAAACCCAGATGATTGGTTTCAGTTCACTAATATGGCCAACCCGCATACCCCAATCGCCTCTCTGAACCTCACCCATGGTTCCATGGAGTATCTCACTTACGGGGGTGAGCGGACCATTGCAGGTCCGGCTACAGGCTTTTTCCCCATTATGCTATGTTTTGTAAAATCTTGTTATGTTGATAAATAAGGAAAAGTATCCCTATGTTTAATAAAATACGGCGTTATTTAGTTATAGTGGGTGGATTTTCCTTAATTATTTACTGACTTTTTGAATACTCGTATGGGACACCATCAGAAATCTTATTCAAGTTGTTACATGCATTGCCACAGTTTACAGCTGAGTAGTGGAAATTGCTCCCACAAATATAGCTGCCTCGGCAATATAATCATCAGCTTAAGACCTGCAGCATATCAAAGTTCTCTATACAGAAAACTAATGTCCAACTCAGCCATCCACCTTCCGTTATCTTGCATTTTCCTTGTGAGGTTTCACCTTTTTTGACACCACAAGCTGCTTGGACAATGACTCAGCAATAAGTTGATGGCCAAACAAGTGAGAGTTCTTCAGAATCAAATTTCTAGTTGATGAATCAATAACATAACCTTGACCAGGCATCCACTTCAGTAACCGGAGAAGTAATTCCTTCTTTTCTGGTTTTGCAATGTAGCGTGATATAGCCATATCAAATAATTCCTGAGAATAGTGTTTCAAGAGAGGTGATTTAGTATCTTTGACAAGGGTAAAATGGAGAAAAAATAATTAATTATGCCTTGAATTTTAAAATGACAAATAATCTAAGATAACTACTTTTAGTAACCACGAAAAATAATTTGAGACGGAGGGAGTAGCAATTAGTCCCTCCTGTAGATACTAGTACAATGTCTCGTATTCATAGATCAGCGCCTGCTTTTACATTACTGGATAAAATTTATCTATTTTTGATCAGTTTTTCTTCCTCAAACTAAACTTCATTAATGGAAGGGAGGAGGGGGGGTGTTCGACATTGACGTGGAAGACACAAAGTTGACCATCTGTGAAATATAATAATCATAAAATAAAATTCTCTTTATCACTTGAATAAGAAAGGAATCACCAGTCAATAGGAGTTATATGAAGCGTCTCGAAAATTTTGAACATATTTGGACTTAATTGTTGCTTCATTTTATGCAAATTAATTGATATCATGTGTTTGGGACTATGATATCATGAGCATGAAGTGAACTTATAAAGACATGCCAAATCTGAGTCTATGTTGAAATGAGATAAAATGGGCAGCCCGATACATAAAGCATCCCGCGTTAGCAGGGTCCGGGTAAGGGTCGCACCGCAAGGGGTGTGATGCATATAGCCTAACCTTAGCATTGCATTAGTGGCTGCTTCCACGGCTCGAACCCATGACCTATAAGTCACACGGAGACATCTTTAAAGTTGCTCCAAGGCTCCCTTCAATGTTGAAATGACATGATGAATGATATTTTAAGTATGAATATGACTTCATTATAAAAGAAATATCTTATGAGATATTGCATGCATATTTTCTCAAAGACTTGTCCCATCTTTTGGAGGGAGTCGAAGAGACTTACTGAGTAACTTTATCTACTCACTTCATTACTTCATTGTTGGCTATTTTTCCCCACATTGCAGGCATTCAACGTGAAGGCGTATCGAGCTAGGCTCTTCCTCTTCCTATCTCTTGATGAACACAATTTGAGAGTGTGGTGGTGGTAATAAAGACTCGTCTACTTTCTGAACTAAACTTCTTTAATGGAAGGGGGGTGTTCTACCCTCAACCTTCATCCGTCATTAGTAATCTCAATTCGATTTTCCTATTCACTAGTACACTATGCGCTACAACTAGCAACCCCTTTACTAGGTTGGGAAAAGGCTAGCGGCGTAGTCTCTTTTCCTCAATGTGTATTATTATTTGTTGTTTCATTTTTTTTTTTAATCTTACTATTGTATTGCCATATTTTTCTTGATATCATGCTTCAAATCTTTTTCTTTTCTTTCAAGCCGATGGTCTAACGGAAACAGTCTATCTGCCCCACAAAGGTAGGGATAAGGTCTGCGTACATCCTACCCTCCCCAAACTCCACTATAGGACTACACTGGTATGTTGTTGTTGTATAATACCTAGGAGTAATATTAAAAACATTTCAAGAGATAAAACTTTGTAAGGTTCAATTGTAATAATACATTTTAATACACTTGTAAGATTTCCTTATTAAGTTTTTACTATAATTCTGATTTATACAACTGTTACTTCTTTTATAAATGTATCTGAATTATATTCGCTTGTAAAATTTCTTTATGTTAGTTTTGAGTTATACAATTGTTAGTTCTATTACTAGTATCTTTATGATTTAGTTAGGAGAAATAAAAGAACATGTATCACACGTGTAAAATCTGAGAAAGTCCCACATAAATATTCTACCATAACTGGCATTCAAGAATCGGAACATGAAACTTTAAGGAATTTGAAAGAACTTTTAAATATCGCGTCGTCTGATTTAAAATTTTCGGTGCAACCATTCATCAGAATTTTTTATTTACTTCTTCAAATATTGAACACCCTTAACAAAATTCATGGCTACGCCACTTGTCAGTACTATTTAAGATATTGTCTTAATCATTATAGAGATGCTGACAAATTCAATATATTGTGTACATAGTGGAATCTCAGAAATTGATGAGTATGTTCTTTGTGTCTGATGTTTGATAGTAAGTTATATATTAATTCTGTCTTATATTAGATGGTTATTGATATTTTATGGTAGATTAAAGAAAAATATCGAATATAGATACATGTCTTGTTCACCCTAATTTTTAAACTTCCCGTGTCTTTGCACGTTTTTGCATGCTCCTCAAATTTTCCCACAACAACAACATACCCAGTGAAATCCCACCAACGTGGGGTCTGGAGAGGGTAGAGTGTACGCAGACCTTAGCTCTACCTTGGAAGGTAGAGCGGTTGTTTCCGAAAGACCCTCGGCTCAAGAAAAAATGAATTCTCCTGTACTAATGGCCTATTGACATGTTTGCTTGAATATGTCCTTTCCTCATTTCAAGATAAAATTGATTTCATCTTTATTTGTTTCTGTTGTTTCAGTTTCTACACTTCTAGCAATAAAGTGTGGTGACCTTCATGATGATCACTTTTGCGAGAAGACATGCTGATATGCAACCTTCTTATCCCAACGAACTTAGGTTTTGTCAACTAAGATTTGTTCCATGATTCATGTTAGAATGACACAAGCGAGTGCAGAAAAAAAAACCTAGTACAGTATTATCAATGGGCACACTCAGTCTAAAACAGATTTAGAGTTAAACAATCTTGTCGGTTGTCTCCAGAAAAGTTGGATGACCTTCTCATCACATCATTAATGATGTCCATGTTCCCTGATACTTTAAAGGATGACGCTTATCTAGTACAATAATCATGGAAGAGAATTGAAAGTAATTATTACCTGATCAATCTTGTGGCCAGAGCTGTGCACGGCCTTCATCACATCATTGATTAAGTTTACATTGCCATATCTCAAGAAGTTGACAGCAAATTTTTTAATAGCCGGCCAGGAGATGAATCCTGCATTGTCCTGTATAGCTAGTGATTAGTTTAGGATTGTTCATAAGAAGCAAAATACAGATGAAAAATGTAAGAAAAAGAAAGTATAGAGTACCTTGACTACCACATAAGCATCTTTGAGGAGGCGCCCGGCAATCAAAACGAGCAAAATATTCTCATGAAGGGCTTTCGATATGGTTCTTTTGCTATATCTCAACATGTTGTATACAGAAAATGCTTCTGAATGTGCACCTGTCTTACCAAGATGATAAATTAAAGAGGAACAAAGTCCCTGAAAAAAGTTGGAAAAAGAGAATGTGAGAACTAGGGACAACATTTACATCATCTTTCTCAATATAATTAACAATGTATAGTGTAACAACTAGCACACCATGCAAATTTTCCAAGCATCATCTTAGATTTAACAATGCCATGCGAAAGCTAAAGCGAAACTTAAAGCACAAATGGGGTCGAGAAGATAAAGAACGGAGCAACCTGAAATATTTAGCTTTTCCAAGGTAGTAGAAGAAAGACTACTTTAAAAAGAGATACAGGAACTCAATTATTCTATTCAAAAGCGCAAAAAGACAAATCCTTCTACCAGCTATCCAGAGATTCTATGTTAGTTGTGCATTAGTGCAAAATAAAAGGGGACACCTAATAAATTAACAAAAAAGCTGAATGTCAGCAATTCTGCGTTACCAAAATAGAGGACTTGAGACTGTTGCTATTAAACAAAAAACATAAAAAACTTCTGATGCTATACTTTGCGGAGTGCATAACCAAATTAATTCCAATTCAAGCCACTATAAGTTACTCCGCCACAACTAATTTCCTCTGCTTGATGGTTGACGTAACCCTGACGCACTGCAGTTTAGTTCAATTCTATAATTAGATGTCTCATTGAGCAACCATATGTGTCAACTTTTGACACACATCAACCATAAAAGCAAAAAGAATGTTTGATGCCATGTGAATAACGGAGTGCATAATCAAATTTATTCCACTATGCCGCAACTATTTCGTCTGCTTGATAGTTACCAAAGCCTGATCCAGTGTGTTTAAGTTCATTTCTATGATTCACGGTCTCATTGAGCAACCCCATCTGTGTTCACTTCTGACTCATATCAACCAACACAAGCAAGCTCTGAGTTGAGCATATTGGTTTCTCAAATATTGGTCCATAAACCCAGATAACAAAAAGTAGTTTAGGAGGTTATCTTAATCTGGTGAGAAAGCTGGTCTGGGGTCTCTAGAATGTTAAACCGTGCAAAGAAGACCAATAATGGTTAACCCTGCTACAGGTGCCTTTTTCATCTCTTTTATTGATCAAAACAATAGTGAGAGTTTTTAACATCTGCCTACCTCCTCTGGCTGGTGACCTTTTCTATGCATGTCCTCCATCGTACGATAGGCAAGCAAATATAGCTTCTCCTTGCAAAAATATCTTATAAGAATATTAAAGGTATTCCAATCAGGACTAGTTGCAGAGTCATCCATCTTCTTCATCATGCTCATTACATTCTCCATTTCTCCTGCTCTGCAGTAGGCAGAGAGCATCGCATTCAAAATAACTATATCATATTTTTCATATTTTTCTTCAAACTCAGAAGCTAATTTCTTTGCATCTTCGAGAAGCCCACTGCGGCAGAATGCTGAAATCATAATGCTATAGGAGTAGCCATCTGCTAATTTATAACCAAAAGAACAAATCAAATTAATATAAATTACAAGTAAAATAACACAGCATAAAACTCTAAGCCATGCGCAGGAAGGAACCCTTCAAATATAATAAAGTGAGGCAATGATAGTCCGCAAGGAAAGGAAGCCCAAATCGAGTTGGTAATCTTAGGTTACAACCACCCCTTGGAAATCTAAACTGATAGTGAAGGCAAATTAAGAAGCAGCAGAAATAGTCGATGCCCATTGTTTGAGAGCATAGCGAATCTGTGTAGACGCAGCACATAAAATATAGTAAAGTAATTTAACCAGCTACAACATATCAAGGAGTATGCAAATAATGTGCTCAAACCAGCTAAAGTATATCTTGGCTGAACATACACATCAAGCAAAAGGCACCAAGTATATTCTGATCTGAACTGAGAAACATTGAAGAGCTCAAGAACACATTCATTGATTTCACTACTGCCTCTCACAGTTAACTCCAACAATCTTTATTAGAAATTTAAGAATGGGCAATAGCCAGTCCATCGTATGAAAGACACATACCAGTTTTCACCTGTTTTTCCATCATTTCATCAAATACTGATTTTGCTTCAAGAAGATGTCCAGACTTTGCCAGGCCATCCATTAGGAGACAAAATGGCATCTGTAAGTAGCATTTCATAAGCGACAGAACACTCAAAAGTACAACATGAATTAAAGAAAGAGAAAACAATCTGTAAGTGAAGAACTTCAGGTATACCACTCTCAGTAGATCGATGACAAAAATCAGAAGAACTTTCTCAACATTAGGAGCCATAAAGTCGGCAAGAAATCAAGAAAACATTCAGATCAAAAGATTTTTAACTTTAGAGCAACAAAAATGCTATTATTTTCTTTTGGTAAGGTAAATGTATCTCATTCATAAACATGGCCAAAGAGCTGGCCGTATACAAGGGGGGTATACCAAAAGGTAAAGAATCTACAAAAATACATGATTATCTACAATCCACCCATTCTTCTAAACAAGGAATTTATGTGTGCACCAAAAGAAAATAAGTGACCGAGGCTACTCCTCAACGGAGTAAAGCTCCGCTCTACCACCTCAAAAGATCTCCTATTTCTCTCTCCCCAAACAACCCACATCAACGCAAGAGGTACCACGTTCCATGCCCTACATCTTCTTCTCCTCCTTCCCCTCCTCCAATAAAACATCAGTTCTTTCACAGCTTTTTGCATTGCCAAGATGTTGCAAACCACCTCATGGTAAAAACACAATGTAGAGAAGATGATCCACGTCTTTGCCCGCGTACTTTCACATGTAACACCAGCTGAGCCAAACAACCTTCGGCTTTCTAAGATTTTTTGACATCAAGATCACCCATCTAGCAGGGCGGTATCCATATTGCATCACATGGAAACACTTCCTTCTCCCTAATAAGAAGTTTCTCATAGAAAGACTTAATAGAGAAAATTCCATTATTCGCTGAACCCCACAACAGAGCATCAGGGTTATCCACCAGAGTGACTTGCCTATGTAGAACAGCCAAAAACCTTTGGAACTCAGTTGTAATACCCCGTATGTTCAGATTAAGAATTGAACCCTCGACGTATGTAAGTAGACTCGAGCCCAAGAGAGTTTGAGTTATATTCAAGTTTTTACGTTAAGGTTTGAAGTAAAGAAAATTGTAATTCAAGAAGTCGACTAAAAGTTTGTCAAAAGTTAAGTTTGTAAATTCATTCGTGTTAGAGTCATTTTAAAACGAGCATAGCTTCCTGCATATATGGAGTTACGGGATTATCTACCTACCAAATGAAAGGTCTATGAGTCTAGTTTCTAACGTATCAAATCGTTCGTCAATATGACTTTGGATAAAAAGTTATGCGCGATTTACCAGGGACTGCGAAGCTGCCGAAAGGAAGAATTTGGACATCGCGCCAACTAGCTTCACCTATGTGTTTCACCTATGTGCTTCACCAATGCATTTCACTTATGTGCTTCACCTACTAGCTTGAGAAAGGTGGAAGCCAAATAAGGCCAAAACGATCCCTTATTATTTTCACCCTCTCTCCTTTATAGATCAGCCCAAGGCTGTCCCTCTCCCTCTCCCTCTCCGTCTCTCCTCCCAAGCTTACCAAAACTGATTTTCTCTTCTTCAAGCTTAAAGGTGAGTTGATGCTAAAGTTAAGCTCGAGTTCTTCTTCTCCGTTAAGCATGTGGTGCTTGTATTTATCCTTCTCCAATTATAGTTGCTCAAAGGTTACTTCAAGGTGAAGTAAAGTAAAGAAATCAAAGGATTTTGGCAGCCAAGGTAAGATTTCTCGTCTATGATCATCCTTCGGCTCGTATGAGCATTTCAATTATGTTTTTAGTAAGAACTCATAGGACGGTGATCGCAAGCTATGAGTTCAAGTTATAATAGTTTGTAAAGTCATTAAGGGGCCGCTTTCTTGTGTTATGGAGTTCGGGAAGGGTTATCCAGCTCGTGTGGAGCTTGTATGTATTTAGAAGGACGGGTCTGGAGTACACCATTGAATTATAGCCTCGGGAGCTCGCCGCTCTTGATTGCTTGACGATATTGTTGGTATAGCTGATGTATACAGTTGGGTTGTTGTTATGTTGATATTAGATCTTGTCTTTAACAAGTTAAGCGTATATTGGAAGGTTTGATTCGGCGTAGTCATCTAATGGATTGAATCAAGGTATGTAAGGCTAAATCCTTCCTTTATCATTACGACACGACCTCTAGTCTTATTTTTCTCTTATACTCTTCTCCCTTTGGATTGTATCTCATATTTGAATGTTAATTTAATTAGTTCCTAAATTCTCTTCATTGTTTCTTTGAGTTAATTGATTGCGTTTCAATGTTAGATTAACCATTTCTTTCTTTCTATCCTAGATTAAAGACTATTGGCTGCATTTACATATGTTCAGGGAATTAATTACTTAGATGTGTGTTTACCCCAACAATTTTCTTAATCTTCCTATCATTTACTCCCTCCATCCCAATTGAAGTGTCTTAGTTTGACTAGGCAAGTAGTTTAAGAAATAAAGGAAGACTTTTGAATCTTGTGGTCTTTAAATAAAGATTTGTGTGGTCCTTTAATCTTATGGTCTCAAACTTGCCAAAACTTACTAAATATAGAAAGATGCACTCTTTTTCGGACAAACCAAAGAGGAAAGTAAGACACTTAAATTGGGACAGAGGGAGTAATTGCTTTCCATAATTGTTCTTGATATTCATGTGGGGTCGAAGAATTCATCTTCAATTTCTTTGAATTCTCGAGACCGTTTCACATCACTGCCCTAACCACATCATCTAGCTTATTCATGAATTAACAATCTATAAGATCTTTACTCCTACCAATCGATCCACAACTTGAAGAGATTGTTGTTCCCCTTCCCATTTTTTGCGATTTTGAGGGAAGTGACAAATCATTAGATTCGCCTTCTTCCATTTGATAATCATCCTCATCAAGATTAGTGGCATTTCCTTGATGGAGCATTTGACGTTTTAGTTCTTCTTCTCAAAATACTTTTTTATCTCTTCCTTCACATGTGTTGGCCATTTTAGGCGAGATGTGACATTGCAAAAACCACCAGTGGGATGTTTGTGACGAAAATCCTACCTCTGCTAATCTTGCCACAAAACAAACATATATTTGACCTCTTATCTGTCGGACTAACTTTCTCCCATATTTCCAAGCTAGGTCAGATAATGCCATGTATACTATAATTGTTGTTAAGAGAAAAAATCACAAATTTATACAAACAGGTGCCTACTGGCTTACTGGATGAAAAAAAATAAAAAACTGAAATGGCTACTATAACAACATACCCAGTGTAATCCCACGTGGGTCAGAGGAGGGTAGAGTGTACGATTGTTCAATACCATCTTTTTTCTATTCTTTATCTTTCCTTTCTCTTTGCTTTATCATGCGAGATAGGGGAAGCTTTTATTTTGTTATATCATCAGGGTAATGATGCATCAACCTGCTAGTTGTTATTATGAGGCACAAACAGGCGAATTTGTCCTGGAAGAGAAAGAACTGTTGAAACTGCGTGAAACCCTCACAAGGATATATGTACAAAGAACGGGCAAACCCTTATGGGTTGTATCCGAAGATATGAAAATAGATGTTTTTATGTCAGCAACAGAAGCCCAAGCTTATGGAATTGTTGATCTTGTAGCGGTTGAATGAAAAATAACATTCGAACGCAGAGAGGTTTCTGATAGACGCTCAGCTCAAAGAAAATCAACAAATAATTACAGAAATCAAAGGACAAGAGAATCAATATACAAGAAACAACAGATAATAATAGAAATCAAAGGACAAGAAACTACCAGAAAAATACTACAACTACATGTATGGAAGGATAAGCGTGAACACGTTCAACTACCTACTAGCCTTCTACCCTAATCCGCATCTTCCATAACATCGTATCTAAGGTCATGTCTCTGTGAGCTAAAAACTGCATCATGTCATGTCTAGTCACCTCTCCCCAATACTTCTTCGGCCTACCTCTACCTCTCCAGAAACTATCACAGGCCAACCTATCACACCTCCGCACTGAGGCATTCATGCATCTTCTCTTCATATACCCAAACCATCTCAGCTTCGGCTTTCCTCTTCTTGTCCTCCACCGAGGTCACCCCCCACCTTGTTCGTAATATCTTCATTTCTAATCATATCTCTCCTCGTATGCCCACACATCCATCGCAACATCCTCATTTACGCCGCCTTCATCTTCTGAAAGTGAGAGTTCTTGACTAGCCAACACTCCGCCTCATACAAAATAGTTGATCGAACCACAACTCTGTAGAATTTGCCTTTAAACTTTAGTGGCGCTTTCTTTTCTCACAAGACTCCGAATGCGAGCCTCCATTTCATCTATCCTAGCACCAATACGATGTGTGACATCTTCGTCAATCTCCTCATTTCCTTAGATATTTGACCTCTTTTGGATGACCTGGATATCAAGTCTCACTTTCACGCCAACCTTATGCGCTACGTCACTAAACTTGCACTCCAATATTTAATATAACATCAAATGCGTAAAGGAAACCCTAAACTATAAACAAGAAAATAAGGATAACAGATAGACACAAAGAGGAGATTGAATGAAAACTATGGATCTTTAGATATCCAAAACCCTCATTCAAGCAATCCAAAAAGAACCTAACTCATAAGTAAACCTCAAGGGAATTTAATTCCCTTGCAATTCACCTCTCAAACAAGGTTCAATCAAAGGCTTCACTAAGCTCAAAAACTCTCGCAAGAGTGTAATATCAATATTCAACATAATCTAAGGAATTGAAATGACTTAAGCTAGCTATTTATAATTTAGGCTAGATTATTACAAAGAAGGCACAAAAGTGGCACTTCCACGTTTTGCGAAAATGACCAAAATAGCCTGGATGTCACAACCTGTGTTTCATGTGCTAAATGCAGGTGTGACCTGTGGCTCGCAGATGATGCCAGTCATCTCTCCCTTCTCTGTTTTGGCCTCCCACAGAATCATCAATACTTGGGACCCCCGGAACGGTATCAAGGTGTGCTCAAGCACGTCCATCTTCATGAACAACGCTTATAGGGATTGAAGGTCACGGGCTTGGCTCCTCGTAAATAGCCTTGATGCAACTTAGTTTGCATCAAGGTTCCAGGGTTTGTCTCCAAACCTCCAGCTTAGCATTAACTCCGCCACGAGTCTCGTCAATCAGAATGATGTCATCCGCAAATAACATACACCATGGAATCTCCCCTTGGATTTGCAGCATCAATACATCCATCACCAGGGCGAATAGAAACGGGCTAAGGGTTGACCCTTTGTGCAACCCCATCACAACTGGAAAGTGCTCCAAGTCTCCTCCCACTATCCTTATCATGGTTTTGACTCCATCATACATTTTCTTGATCGCCCTAGTGTACGCCATAGGTACATCTCTAGCCACCAAGCATCTCCATAGAACCCCTCCCTTGGGACTTTGTTGTATGCCTTTTCTAGATCGATGAACGTCATATGTAAGTCCCTTTTCCTCTCCCTATACTTCTCCACCAGTTTACTTACAAGATGAATGGCTAATGCATTTAAATTAATAAGCTAGAAAATAAAAACAAGAAAGAATGAAAGAGTCTAACGAGCAAATAGAAAAAAACAAAAAATAAAAGAAGCCATAGGTTTTTATAAGAATAAAAAGGATGTGAGGGCTACGAGAAGAGTCCAGGGACCCAAGGAAAAAAGAAAGAAATGGAAAAGAAAGAATTCGCCAGCCTCTCCAGCACAAGCCAGTGAAGAAAGAAAGAAGAAAATACCTATGAAAAAAAGCTCTAGTTTTCAACAATGCCCAATGGAGATGAAGAAAAGCAGTTGAGACTCTCTCCAAGTCAAAGATGAAGAAGAGCCGTCGAGACCCACTATAAAAGTGTAAACCCATCGCTTCGCTTTGCTTTATCGATGCGCTCACATTTCACAGTACTGCGTGTGAAGGCTCCTAAAACCGAATTTATCATTTTTTCTTCCAAAAAACACGACTCCACCCTCTTTTCTCTCCCTCCTTATCCATTTTTTCAACCATCTTCACCCACATCTGCCATAAACCGCCATTTTCAAACACTCTTTTACTCCATACCCTCTAAGCAATCCAAAACCTCCAACCCCATAAACCCTAAACTTGAATTTCTAAAATTTCCATTTAGTTTTCAAAACTATCCAGAAAGTTCCATTTTTCATTCATGGCGTCAATCAATTTTCAACGCATTCAACAACAGCTGGTTCAACAAATCTTCAACACCATTTTAACCAATTAATTTTCTATCCTACTTTGATTCCTTAAAACCCCAGCAAAATTCCTCACCTTTTGCAGTATATCAAATCCATTTTCAAGAAAATGGGAAATATCTCCAGAAAAATTGGGTTATTATCAGGAAAACCCAACCTGACATTCGACATGCGCCAGAAGTAAAGAGGATACTGAACGAGGATACCATCTTTTAGAAGAAAAACCATACCCCCAAAGAGATTGAGGAGAACAGAAAGTAGTTGGTTGAGTTTTGAGAAAGCCGGTGGTCGAGTTCTTGGCCCAATATGAAGAAAGGAATAGAAGGGGAAGGGAAGGGGATGTTGGGAAGAAGAAGGGGAGGAGGAACAGGGAAGAAGGAACAAGGAGGGGGAAGAGGAGGTTTTAAACTAACTAATGTTCGGCGTGAAATCGGACACAAAATCTTCAATTTTTTAAATTAAATTTATATTTTTTTAGAATTGTAATGTTTAAATAAAATTTACATATTTAGAAGCTACATAAAAAGTATTGTAAGCCACAATAGTTAACAATTAAAAATATTTAGAAAGTCTTAGAGAAAATCATGGTCAAAAAAAGTATTTTCTAATTCTCCAAATAACTAGTAACTACAACAACAACATATCTAGTGTAATCCCACAAAGTGGGGCCTAAGGAGGGTAGAGTGTACGCAAACCTTAACCCTACCTTGGGAAATTTAAATGTTAACAAAAGGTAACACTAGCCAATTGTAAAAAGAAACTCCAATATATTAGGAAAAGACTCACTAGTGGAGATGTTATATTTTTAATAAATATTTGCTCCAGAGTTCAGCCATGTATTGACCTCCAATTTTAGTTTTCTTTTGGTAGGAACATGTTCTTTTTCTTGACAATAAGAATCCATTGTTTTCAACACTGAAATTTAGTTCACCCATCAGGATTTGAACTCGTGATGTGTGCCTACCACACATATCGTGATGTACAACCTTTGCCATTTAACCAAAGCTTGGGAGCTTTGGGAACACATTATCAAGATGTACTCTCTTTGATAATTAAAAAGTAAGTTCATTAATAAAACTCGGTAACACGATGGTCGTAAGGTTGTACAAAAGTTTGATGGGTTTATGGCCTTTATAACTATAAGGATCCAAAGAAATTGAGTATTACATCAACATCATTAACAAAAGAAGCCTTAAACCGTAGTTTCAGATGCTGGATATATCTATATTTCACAAAATCAAACATTTTCCTCCTTCCTATCAAAACATCTACTGTTTCTCTCTAACCAAACAGTCCACATCATGCATAAAGGGATGATTTCTATATCAACTATTTCTTCCTTATCTTCTGTCCCTGCCAGCTGCAATACTTGACATGAGTTGCCTGACACTACCACTGAATACCACATAGGTTCAGGAATCAGGAACATGCACCAAATATGCCAAGCATACTTGCAGTGTAATGATAAATGATTTGCAGTTTCAAAACTTTCTTTGCATAGATAGCACCAACTGCATAATTTGAAGCTCCTCCTTTGCAAGTTTGCCTGTGGTAAACAAGCTTTGTGTATATCCAGCCAAAGTATGCTACCTTGCTGGAGCTTTTGTTTGCCAAATTCCAAGTCATCTTCCATGATCATTCAAAACCATTTCTAGCTGCATTCCTCATGAATACTGGTAGGATTTTGCCGAGAATGCTTGCTGCCTATCCAGTACAAAGAATCTTCCTGTGTGGCTTCCAAAGTGATTACCTCAATAGTCTCTAGTAACTCGCTTATTCTTTTGATTTCCCAATCACTAATATTCCTTCAAAACTGAAAATTCCAGCTTCTTCTATCCAAATAGCCAGCTATACTACACTTTTTATAATAGCATGTTAAACAAACCAGGGAAGGTTTCTGCCATAGGATTTTGCCCATACCTTTTGTCCTCCAAAATTTAATTTTCTGCCATCACCAACTTTTAACCTTATTTTCTCTTGAAACTCATGTTGTTATGTTTCCAAACTGAAACTCCATATGGAGAATATAATCCTTTTGTGTTTACACCAATCACCGACAATAACCAAGAATCCGTGTAACAGAGCCTCAAAGTATATACTTCTTCAACAACAACATACCCAGCGTAATCCCACAAAGTGGGGCCTGGGAAGGGTAGAGTGTACACAGACCTTACCCCTACCTTGGAGGTAGAGAGCTTGTTTCCGATAGACCCTCGGCTCACGGAAAAAATAGTTCAAAGCAGTTCGGAAAAGGAAATAACGGGAATGAAGAAGCCATGGCAAAATACGATAGAAAGCGTGACAAAGTGCATACTTCTTCAATACGACTTTATCACTTTATATCAATAAACTTATCAAAAATATACTATCAATTAGAATGCAAAATGAAATGTTTGGGAAGCTTTTGAACACATGAAATCCTAAAGAAAGAAGTGTACCTCATCCTTAGCATAGCCAAGAGCTTCTAACTCCTTTAGTAGTTCCTTTGACTTCTCAAAAAAACCTCCTTTCACATATACCTTCAACAAAGTTGTATAGATTACCTGCAATACACCATGAGCATCAATGAGTTTTTAAAGAAAATTTTGAAAGCTAGTAGTGACAATTTGGAATTTCAACGATGAATCAAGTTCCCATAAACAGTTTGACTCCACGCACACTTCAGTTTTGCAGTGTTACAACCATATAGAAATAGACAATATCCGCAAGTGCAAGTGTTGTTTGCAAAGCATTTTCAAGTAGCAAGACACAACAATTGAAGATTAGACTAATGAAATAGAGCATCTTAATCTATTTTAACAAATCAAAAAAATGTTCTAAATTATATTAGTTTATTATGCGGCCTTTTTATCGGCAGCCCGGTGCACATAAAACACCCATATACAAGAAGTATACCAAGAAAGTAGAAAACCTACAAAATAAATGGTCTTCTACGAACATTACCCCATCATCTATGCTAAGAGGGACTTTATGGGTGCACCAAAAGGAAATAAGGGATAACAGGCTACTCCTAAGTTGAGAAAATTATGCTACTCATAAACAAAAGGTACTCCTTTTATAGCACCTTATATGAAAGTTTTTGCTTGAACTAATAGTTTAAGATGTTAATTTGACCTCTAAATTATATTCGTGATAGTGGAAGAAATTATAAAGTAATAGTAATGAAGTTAGTTTTGAAAAGCAGCATCATACCAAAGTCTGAAGTTGAATAGTTAAATGAATTTCAATCATTAAAGGTTGTAGATTTTGTATAAAGTAACATCATCAATAGAATAGTGTCAAAACATTTTGAAACGTCCAAAATGGAATGAGCGCATATATATTGGAAAGGAAGGAATATGAAATTTTCGAGCATTTACTTGGTGCTATGTTTTATGAAATTTTTACTTATCAAGGGAAAAATGGAACGAAAGGAATGTCACATTTTTTAAAAGAAGTAAAATGGGGGAGAAGAATCACTTAATAGACATACATTGATATTTATATTAATGTCAAATTGCAACTTCAGTGTCATAAATAATTGGTTTAATACATATGAAGACACGTGAAGTTTCCACGAATTCCATTTACAAACCTCAAGTAGGCCTTGTTCCGATGAACACCTTTCGTAGGCCCAAAGTGTAGCAATCAAACACATTTCCCTAACATGGCTTATAGCGTGAACTATATCGTATTTGAGGGTGTGGAAAGGCCAATTAGAAGGCTAATGTGTCTTATAACGGTAACTTTAGTTTTTTTAAAGTTTATACATGTATATATTTATATGTCCCTTACAATTTACACCCTAATTTTTCCCATTCTTCAAATATCAGATTTTTCTTGATTCTTCTCTCTTTCCTCTCATTTATCTTCTCTTTAAATTAGCTCACCATCTCGTTTCTATTCGATTTTAACCCGAATTGAAGGTTAAAACTTAGCTCTCGTTTCTCTTGTTCCCCTCTGTTAATACTCATTAATGTCAAGCTTGAAATTATTGAACTGTTCCATGGCACCTTCTGGTGTTGCTGGGTATGGTAAATGTGGTGAAAAATAACCGAAAATGGAACGGATTTGAAGAAACTTTTCTAGGGTTATTGGTTGTTTAAATCGCCACAAACAGGTGTGAGGAGAAATTGGGAAAAGGACTTTTCATTTCCCTTCTTTGTTTAACTAGATTTTTTTCTAAATACGGATAACTAAATGGGGTGGCATGATTTAATTAGCTAGTTAACACATGCTTGAGGTATCCCCAAGACAGTGTAAGAAGTGTCTGATTGGTATACTTTGGGCCTACCACAAGTGCTTAATCGGAACGCCTACTTGAGGTGTCTAAATGACAATTCATGGCAACTTTAGGTATCTCCCTATGTATTAGGCCTAAATAAGCATACTCTTTTTCATGCATATTTTGATTAACAATCAGTAATTATGTTTTAATCTGCAAAAGTATATTTTAAAGTTTCTTACTTTTATACTTCTTGATAGCAAGACATAGTTAAATTGTTTCACTGAAAGTTGGAAAAGATTCAGAGAAATTTCCTATGGGATGCGACGGATGGGGCAAGAAAGTTACATTTGGTGCGATGGGTGGCTGTCATATCTTCTACAGATGTGGGGGGGTTGGGAGTTAAAGATTTAAAGGTTTTTAACAAAGTTTATTGGGTAAATGGTTGTGGAAGTACAACCTTTGTGGACGGGGGTGATAGTGGATAAATATGGGGTTTTGGAAGGGGGTTGGAGAACAAGAGATATCACCTTGCCTTTCCGTTGTGGGATGTGGAGAATATCATGAAGGGATGGGATGATTTTCGGAAAAATATCTCATTCAAGATCGGAGAGGGGAGAGTAAAATTTTGGGGACATAGATGGTGTGGGGACGTGATATTGAAAGATGAATTCCAGAGTTTGTACGGAATATCTTGCTAGATAGACTTGACAGTTCGGCATATTAGGGGAATACAAGGTGGGGAGATTTTTTGGGACTTCAGATTTAGAACGAAATTCATGATTTGGAAGTGACTGAGTTGCAGAGATTATTAGCCTTACTGCATAGACAAGTCAATCAGGCTGATACCCCGATGGTTGGTGGTGAGGAGTGGAAAATTTTGGAGTGTTCTCAAGAATGTGCCGCCAAGACTGAAAGGTAAGTTCTACAAAGTAGTGGTTAGAACGACTATGTTATATGGAACGGAGTGTTGGTTAGTCAATAACTCCCATGTCCAGAAGATGAGAGTAGCAAAGATGAGGATGCTGAGATGGACATGTGGTCATACCAAGAGAGATAAGAAAGGGAATGAAGATATTCGGGCCAAGGTGCGAGTGGCCCCCGTGGAGGATAAGTTGCGAGAAGTGAGATTAGATGGTTCGGGCATGTGAAGAGGAGATGTCGAGATGCCCCGGTAAGGAGGTGTGAGAGGTTGGCCGTAACGGGCTTGAAGAGGGATAGAGGTAGGCCTAAGAAGTATTGGGGTGAGGTGATTAGGCAAGACATGGCACAACTTTAGCTCATCGAGGACATGACCCTTGATAGGAGAGCGTGGAGGTCAAAAATTAGGGTAGAAGGTTAGTAGCGCGTATTTCTTGGACTTCTATTACTACATGTTTCTTTAGCCTCGATTATTATATTCTTAGAATTTTTAGATTATTATCTTCTTGTTGCTTTATGCATGTTGTTACTGCCTTCCTTTTTCACCTTTCTTTGAGTTGAGGGTGTATCGGAAATAACCTCTCTACCTTCTCAAGGTAGGGGTAAGGCCTGCGTACCACTTGTGGGATTACACTGGGATGTTGTTGTTGACCTATTTAGTTACTTTATTTCTTTTTCTTTCTCAATCCCTCTCCCTATTTTTTCTAACAAAATCTCATAGTTTAGCAATGAAAATATTAGGCTCGCATGTGAGGAAGGAGTTATGTTCATGCCATATGCATTATGACCTCTTGGTTCCTATCATGCAGTTCTTCCCTCTTAATTTCACTCTGACCGGGAGGAAAAAGGAAATGAGTGTAACCCTGTCCACGAAGGTACTGACTACAACAACCAGAGGCTCTTGGAAGGCCTACTAGAAACAGTTGTTCTCCAATGTTGCTCTCAAATCTGCTATCTTGAAACCAGTAAAAACATACATAAAAACAAAGATGTGTATATTGATATTTTATTTACATTACAGGTAAGAGCACTGAATGACATACCTTATTTAATACTAAACCTGCAGATCTCATCTCTTCAATCAATGCCTCAGCCTTCTCGGAATTTCTGTCAGCAGAGTAAGCATTAAGCAAAGAGCTATAGTGGTAGACATTAGGAGAATGTCCTTCATCTTTCATCTTTTGAAAGTACTTTGCAGCTTCATTGCACTCTTTATGTGAAGCACAGACAGAAAGGAGTGACCCGTAAGTCACACTATCCATTTGCAGTCCATTAGACATCAGCTCCTGAACCAGCTCTAGTGCCTTATAGTATCCATCTTTTACTTTGGCACAGCCTGCAAGAAGCTAAAACATGGTAGATGAAAGCTATTAAACACTAAATTATACTGTTGTTTCTATAACCAACAAGTTTACTTTTGAGAATACGCAATATATTAAGCAGTTCTATGTTTTCTATTGCCAATTCTATGATTCAACAACCAACACCTATTTAACATGACTAGGTGACTGTAACTGCTAGGAGTAGGAATGGTTTATCATTGGAAGACATACCGTGCTATATGTGACAACATCTGGTACTAAACCATCTCGCTTCATTTGAGTAAACAGTTTGAGACTGCTCTCAGATTTTCCGTTCTTGATTAGAGAACTAAGAAATGCATTACACACTGAGACATTAAACTTTGTCGATATGTCTTTAATGCTTATGTACATTTCTACAGCCTCAACAGAACTGAGGCTCTTCCCCATGAACTTTACATAACTGCTGTACGATGCAACATTGATCATCTGATTCTGTTGCATCCAATCAAACACCTGGTAATAACACAAATACGAAATAGAACAAATAATTGAAATAACTTTCATGTAGGGAAACATCATATGCCAAATCTGAACGATTTCATCTCTATTTGAACATGAAAGGATACATATTAATCTGACATTCAAATAATAAAAATAATAAAAATGTTAAGAATTTGCATGGTATTAAGAATATTGTGTATCTTGAATCAGTTAGGGAGATATTGTGTATTTTATAATCGCGTAGCTTTGATTTCTGTCCTAGTTAAGAATAGATGTATGTACCATTTAAACACCCAATAACTTGGGAGAATTATCAAGCAATATATTCTTCATTTTTTCCTTGTGTTACATTGAGAAACTTGTCATTGTGAAAACCTGAAAACTGCCCATCTGAAGGTCTTGCCTTTCGTAGGTGTTGTGCACAAACCAACACCGCCAGAAGGACCGGAGTTGTGACAACCGACCGGTCGTTTTGAGTTTTAGAACCTCTTTTCCCTATTTGAGACTTCCCGTAGGTTTTTTCAGTGATTTATGACTTGCGGGTTTGGGTGGCACGGGACCCAAGGGGCTCGGGGCCATTTTGGAGCACTTGAACGTAAAGTAGAGGGTTAAAGTTCATAGAGTTGACCAAGGTCAAAATTTGGATTAAACGAACTTAGATTCATAGTTTGAAGATTCTATAAGTTCGTGTGATGATTTTGGACATATGTTCGGATTGGGACCCAAGGGGGTTCGGGTGAGTTCCGAATTCCAAATCCCATTTCAACTGCACCAAATTTTATTTTTTCTGGTGCAGCAGCTTTTGTTCTTCGCGTTCATAGGGGAGGTCTTGCATTCGCGGAGGCTTGGGACCACAACTGTTATTCAAACTGATAATCCCATAGCTTATGTTTCTCATTTGGACCTTGAGTCATTGGATCAAGAGCTTCCAATTATATTTCGTAATAAATCTCTTTACTCTTTTATTTCTTATTATCGATGGTTCAGAAAACCACGGCACTTAAAGTAGGCCATGCTATCCTATTTCCTTCTATGACTTCAAACTCAATTCTTTATGTTCCTAGTTATCCTTCAATCAAATATCCATTAGTCGTTTGTCTCAACACTTAATTGTTTAGGAACCTTTCTCAATAACTTAGTTATTGTGCCATTGCAGTATCGGAGGGATCATTGGTACCCGGTGTGAGCCAAATGGACTTTACTACCTTAACCTTTTAAGGTCACCCACAGCCTATCTTGTTGTTCAAGTTTGTTATAGGAAGATCAATCTGAGTTGTTCGCTGTCTTATCTTCCCAACATTTTGTGCTCAAATACAAACTCAGTTTGGGTTTTCGTTCTTAGGTTGTTTCTGGCAATGTAATTGAATGCATTGTCCCTATGCCTAGTTCTTGTTACAGTCAGTTGGTCACTTTTGCTAGACCTTATCAACATAATGTTAACTTTAAGCTTTTGTTTAGCTTAAAGTGATCCTAGCTTTTAGTACGTTTGCAAAACTTTATTTCTTTCATGATGTTTGTTAATTTTGGTTTTGGTTTGATATTTATAAAATTAGCCACCGAGCACTCTGCTTAGGGATATTCGCTAAAGAATTGAATAAAAAAAAGTTTGGATTTTTGTTCACACTTTTCGTAGTGATGCGGAACCAAAATATTGATCCTCTCAATTTCAGCTTTGAGCTTTGTTCTTTATTTTCGTCGAAACTTTTGTTGATTCAAGTACGTTCTAGTTTTTTATTGTCCATTCTTGTATTACCATAAGCTCCCCTCTGCCCCGAAGACGGTTAGAGATTATTGTGAACACTTGGGTTTGAATTGGATTACAATCTTGAGAATTCACCTTGTGAGCGAAAAAGGCATATAGTGAAGTGAGTTCAATAAAATGTGCAATTGACAATTGCAAAGAGTGAAATTTGAGGGTTGAGAGATATTGAATATGTGAGGATACACTAAAGAGAGCTAGCGAGGAGCTTTTATTGCTAATTGTTTGTTCAATTGTTACATGGGTGATCATGACGGCGAAGGTTCAACTTCCATTGTTGAACCCAAATTAAGTGATCTTATGAAGATACTAACGGAAATAAAGCTTGACATTGCAAGAATGACCCCACATGTACAAGATTTGGAGAGTCGAAACGAACCAAGGGTGGAAGGAGTAGAGGCAAGTGTGACATCATCTACTTCCACTACTCCATCTCTATCACAAATTCATCAAGCACGAATGAAGGAGTTCTCCAAATCACCAATGAGACCCAACCTACGACCCCACTCCCACACGTCCAAACCCGGCAAGTGACACAAAAACAACCATGCCAAGATCCACCTCCAAATTATCCACCACCTCAAGACTACCAGTCTACCACCAGCCACGGCCTAAGTAACACCACCAACCGTTACCACACCATGAGCTACCATGAATGGAAGACCATCATCCCCAAATTCCATATGAATAATGAAATGACAAGGATGAAATTCAACATGAAATCCATGAGAGCTCACCATGGTAGGTATGAATCTAGATGGGGAGATGTGTTTGGAGGAAGTAGAGGCCAAGTAAGAGGGAGGGGTCATGTGCAACTAAACGGGTTTGCAAAACAAAGACGGTATGAATAACCAAGAGGATTTGGGCAACTATACTATCCTCATCCGAATATTATCTACCAAACACATGCTACCAACGACCTTACCATTTGTCGAATTCCCTACGACAAGAATGTGCTCCACCACAAAAATCCCACACCATATCAACCCCAACCACAATCCCAACCCGAAAGACCACAAAAAAGAGAAATTATTCGACTTCAACCTTTTCAAGATAGACAATTAAAGTACAAGGTTGAGAGATACAAAATTGAGAGGAGTAAGGGAGAGAGCAAGGTGGCAATCCAAGAGAGGGAAAATTGTTATCATTGTATCTCGTTCACGTTTATGAGCCCCAGTTCTTTATATATTTATGTTATCTGCCTTACATATTTGATACATTTCTTTATACTGGCGTCCATTACTGGGGAGTTGCATTTCATGCCTGCATGTTCAGGTAACCATTTTGATGAGCCCTCACAGTAGACAGGGTTGATATTTAGTGGAGGATCGGTAACACTCCATTTCATCCAGAGTGCAACCGAGTCTAGTTGTCAGATTATCAAATCATGTTTACAAACTTCATTGGTAGGTCGGGGCCTTGTCCCGACCATATTATGATGTTAGTCACTCTTAGAGGCTTTTGTAGACACATGTTCGATATTTACAGTATGTTTTGTGGCCTTGCTGGCCCTATAGTGTCAGTAGATCATATGGTGGCCTTGTCTGCCCTTATTTATGTTGCCTTGAGTTGTTCAGTTGTAGAAGATCATGGCGGCCTTGTCGGCCCGCATAGGTATTTATATATTGTTTAGGCTGTGTTTCAGCTTGATTGGGATATTTGCCCATCTTCAGATTCAGTACAAGTTATGGCCTTATCGGCCTATGATGTTAGAAAGTAATAGAAGTTGGCCTTGTTGGCCTAAGTATTCTAGTTTATGTCCAGAGTCAGTTACGGTTGATACGCTCGATCGAGTAAGGCACCGGATGCCGGCCACGCCTCCCCAGGATTGGGGCGTGACAGGATGCAAAGGAGTGATTCTTTATCAGTGGAATCCTATTCTATACCAAACAAAAGTGAGGATGAGAAGAAAAAAAAAAGTAAGTAACTTGACAACTCAAGAAAGTAAAAAGGAGAGAAAGTGATGTGACACGAGAGTGAGTTGTCAAGAAGTAGGAATGAATGGAACGAATCGAGTAAACTGAGTTTGAGAGGCAAAGTGAATAGTGGACAAGTACACTTGACAGATGAGGGGGAAAGAGTTTAAAATAATAGAGTGCCTAAGTGTGAAAGATTCTCGTTCAAGCTCTAACCAACTAACTCATTCTTTTTCTAGTGTTTGTGCTCCAAATGTGCAGGTTATTCAAGAATCAATGAAGAGTTGGAACAATTGCATGGAGCAAGGAAATTCAGTTTCAAAGAAGATTCTGAAAGTGTTAAAGTTAATGAACATTGGCAGCACTTGCATGTTGAAGACACGTTTGAGCTTGATGATCTCATGTGGTATGACCTTGTTGATTATCTATCAGTAGATGCAAATGAAACTGAACTTTTACCTCAATTTGATAAGACCAAAGTTTTAAATGCGGGTATAACTCAAATGGGAGTTAACATAACCTAGTTGATCATTCTTCTCATGTGAGCAATCTGCCACAATGTGATGAAAGAGAGGGACAAGATAAGTTGAGAGAACAAATCCAAGGGAACTTGAGAGAGGATGAATCTTGTTCATATGTCAATCAACACATTTTGGTTTTACCTCTCAATCGAAGCAGAAAATTGAGAATGAACCTAGTAAAAAGGATGACTTGAAGAAGAAAATCCCATTGGTCATGGTTTTAAAGTGTATGATACCCATTGCAGGATGATACTAAAGATGAGTTTGCCGTACATTTTAAAAGAGAAGCCCGTTGGGTCAGTTGAATATATTTTGAAAGCATAGTTGAAACTTGGAAGCAAAGAAATGCATAATAGTCTAAACACTTGTTTCTTTAATTATATTCTTTCTTTAGCTTTTCCAGTAAGTTGTTTATTTTGAATCCTTTGAAATGATTAACTTAGCCATTCATGGTAGAGTGTAAATTTTCTCATATCTGCCTACAAGAATGGGATATATGGAACAAGGCTACAGAGACTTATTTGACAAGGATTAGGACTCCAACTATGGATTTAGCTAATATATATATACATACATATGTGTATGTGTGTGTGGGCGCGCGCGCATGGATGGTATGTAGTTATTTTTCTGTAGAAAGAATGTTCAGCAATTAAGTCACTTCCTTTATTGCAGACAACTTCCTCCGTTTTGCACATCATTCCTCCTTGATTGAATTTGCACCTTTAGTTTCCAGTTTTAACATAATTTCATCAACTATTGTTACAGTTGAACAGATTCTCCTTTAAACAGAAAAAGTTCCTCCATGAGGACAGGAAGAAGGCAAAAGTGCTCTACGTTACGAAGAAAAATAGGAGATGAGGAAGAGAAGAGGAAGGAGGTAGAGTTTCCGGTTCCTAGATAGCAATTAATGGAATGTAATACGTATTTGCAGAACACATGAAGGATTCTCTTAAAATTATAGGTGATCAAGTTTCTACAAGGATAGCTATAAGTTTCTCAAGCTTTTCTCCCATGTCCCAAAAATTCCACATACCAGCTGCACTTTGATGCTGAAATGTACATAGAGTCCTATTTGACAGAAAAGTTCCAAGATGCTGATTCAACAACAAAAAAAAAGCTTATAGCTGATATTACTGATTAGATTGCCTAACCATCAGACAGATTGTACATTGGAACATCATTTTTTGGATAACCGTGGTGTTTGGGCCAGCTTGTGTCGCACCTCGATTAATTCCACGGAATACAAAGAATCACCTAGTATTTTTGTCCCTGCTAGAATTTGAACCGAAGACCTCATGGTTCTCCTCCCACTTCATTGACCACTAGGCCACACCCTTGGGTGCTTGTACATTGGAACATCATTATTAGCAAAAATAAGAAAACTTGATAAGTTTGCTGACAGAACCTGATAAAGCTCCCGTCGTCTATTTAGCTTCCCGAAATAGCGCAAAATCACATTCATATCTTGTACTTTAAGTGTCTCACCATGCCTGAAAAGCAGCTAATACAATTGAACAATTCATAGGTCATACTAAAAGTTAGACAAAAAGTTGCAAATACCCAGAAAATGGTTTTCTACATTTCAGCGTCAAAGCACATAACCCTTACATAATAACCCACGTATACTAAAAGCAATAAGCAAAAGAATAATGTATACAGAGAAACATTTAACATTTTGATGATAATTATTTGGGTATTAAAGGCAGACAAAATTGTGTATCGGACAATAGCAGATACAAGTGGCCCAGACGGTTATCAAAACAAAATGTCTACGGGACAAGTGATAGTGAATATTTATAGTAGAAAATGACTCCCACCCATAAGTAATGGGGTTAATTTCTCCATTTTGGTAAAAACAAAAAATATTTCCAATTTCAAGGTATCTAATAATTAAGGATTACACTTAATTCAACCAAAGAAAAGAGAGAGAGAAACCTTGCAAGAGCAGAAGCCAAGTCAGATGACTCCTGAATTTGAAGAATTGCAGACTGTCTATTACTACGGGAAATAGGATAATCATTCTGAAATTCGCCTAGCTTAGTACAGGGAATAGAATTTGTAGTTATCTTTGTTGCTACAGACCGGAACTTGTGAATGCGTCTATTTCCATTGGAAGCTGGTTCCGGAGTTGGAAAAGAAGAAGGTGAGAAGAGAGCCACTATCGACTTGCCAAACACAGAGCAAGCCCCCATATTTTGCTCGACGGATTTCAATGCCCACGTCTGCGCCCTGTTGATAACCTTTTTCTTTTCTTAAGTTGCTAACTGCATTAAATGGTAAGAATTTCGTAGCGTGGCATTAATGGGTCCTGCCTTTAACCTATAGCCAGTATTTTCAATTTTGTGAACAAATAGTCGTCATATTGTGTTAAAATAGAGTTTAAAAGATTTTGCTTGAACCTTGAAAAAACGTTTGTTAATAAATAGTGTCATATTTGCTTCTCTTTTTCGCGGCAATTGCTCTTCTTTGTTGCAATTTCTCACCATTATCATTGGCCGGAAGCTTATTTCTTCCATCTTCGTATGCACAAGAAGGTTGTAATTCTAGGAGTATAGCATGTGAAATTTTAGTTTGTCTCTTTTTTTTCTAATGTAGTAACGTATGCATGTTATGACGAATAGTGTATATATATAGTCGATTTTCATTATGAGTAATGAAATAGGTACTATGATTTAAATTTAGCTTAATTTTTTCATTTATTTTGATAATGATAGGATATGGGATGACTCGAGGGTGATTATGAGAGCTACAATTCGTGATGGATCTCGGCCTTAAACCAATGATGGTCCATGGAGCATTTGCACTATATTTGAGGAGCTTCAAGGGGTCTCAAGTGTGTATCTCCACACTACACACTCATTGATGATAAAGGGTGAACCTTTGAAGGCCATTGGAGACTCATGTGTGAGGATGGTCAAGTTATGGGAGATAGCATGGAAGTCTATAGAGACCATCGAGTACTCACGGGTCAAGCTATGGGAGATAGCATGGATGATACGAGTCGACTTGTGCTACTTGTGCAAAGGGAAATTTATGCAAAGGGCTATCCTTTAAATCCAAACATCATCCATGAAGAATACTAAAGAAGGTCCTTATTTCATTAAGGGTATAACTGTAATAGCGTTAATAGTCTTATTAGCTTAGTAGTATAAATACTACCTTTGTTACTTCATTATGTAGTTTTGATGAATATTGAATCAGAGTGATTCTCTAGTATCTAGGTTGTAGAGTTAGTGTAGTGCTCTTAGTGAGTGTAGGGATTAGTGTAGGATTAGTCCTATATCTCTTCAATTGCACCTCTCTTTAAATCTATCCAAATTGGTAATTCAAACATGAGTTCAAATCTTTTCTCCCTTGGATTGTGATCATTTACTTGATTTCAATACTTTCTTTCTTCTATTCTCATCTCTATTTCTTCTATCAATTCTATCTTATTTTGTGTTGTCTAATTTTGCATTTCTCCCAAATCAATTTGTATCATTTGGTATCAGAGCTTATACTAAAGTATTGTCTCTACAATTCTTAATTCTAGGTTCTTCTTATTTTGAAAAAATATAAAAATCTGAACATTTTGAAAATCCCAAAAAGAATGGTGGTGGTGTTTGATTTGAGTGAAATTGAGTGTATTTGAGGTCCTAGAGGTCAAATCTACCTAGATCTAAAGTTCGAATCAATTTGGAGGTATTTTGAGTCAATCTCCATTGAAGGACCTTCAAGCTTGAAGAACTTGAAATTAGGTCTTGAAGATAAGTCATGTTGATGCATAGGGAGATTTAGAGACCCTTGAGGGCGCACACAAAGGAGCATACGACATTTGGATGATCGCGTGGAGTGAATAGGAGCCCGGAGCTGGACCTGTCATAGTTTGTGGAGTGAAGAGGAGCCCGGAGCTGGACCTGTCATAGTTTGTGGTTGAAGAGTAACTCCCGGACATGACATGTGATGTCATCTGTGAATCGCAGATGATGATGCCGGGTGAAACTTTGTCCATTTGGGTTACTTTTGCAAATTGAAGGCTTTGGTCACTTTTGGACCAAGCTTGTAATAATGCTTAGTATAAATAGGGTCCTTAGTCTTATTTTATACTTAGTTTGATGAATATTTATTGAGAATGATTCTTTAGTATCTAGGTTCTAGATTGTAGATACGATCCGGCTTGTGGAAAACACAGATTCAAACAACACATTTGCAGAATTAAAGATAAGAAGAAATAAATATGTGAGAAGAGAAGAAAAGGGGATGAGAATAGAAGCAAGACCTAATTGGTAATGAAATTATGGGCAAACTTGGATATATAAAATCCAAACTCTCCCAATTGAATGCAACCAAAAGAACCTATACTGATTGAAATAAAAAAGAGACTCAATTGAATCCACAAATGAGCAACTCTCATATGAATTCAAGGGATAAAGGTGTCAATAGCCAACAATGGAATCCACCATAATTAACTATTTGTAGCACTACACTCTAAAACGATCTAACTAAACAACTATCACTCTCAAAGGAGTATCTCAATTCTCAATTCATCAAAGCTAAGTATAAAATAAGACTCAGGGCCCTATTTATACTAAGCATTATTACAAGCTTGACCCAAAAGTGCCCAAAGCCTTCAATTTGCAAAAGTAACCCAAATGGGCAAAGTTTCACCCAACAGCATCAACTGCGATCCGCAGATGACATCGCAGGTCATGTTTGTGAGTTACGCTTCAACCGCAGACTATGACAAGTCCATCTCTGGGCTCCTCTTCACTCCACGGGATCATCCAAATATTGTATGCTCTTTTGTGTGCGCCCTCAAAAGTCTCCAAAGCCTCTATATGTATCAACATGGCTTGCAAAGCTTAGAGTTCCTCAACATAGTTTCGGGTGAAGGAAATTGAGTGAGTCGTGTGTTGTTCCTTCCATGATATTTCTCATAGCTTGATCATCTTCACACATAGGTCTTCAATGGCCTTCAAAGGCTCATCCTTGATCATCAAGGGTGTGAGGTATGAAGATGCTCGTTTGAGGCCGTTATAAGCTCCTCAAATGTGGTGAAAGTGCTCCATGAATCATCATTGACTTGAACTAGAGCTCCACCACGAATCCTAGCTCTCATAATCACTATTGTGTCATTCCATGGGTATGGAAGTGACTTGAAGTATATTTCTTCCTCACACCTACGTTATAAATTAATTAGAGAAGACTTGCGTGAGTTAGGAAGTTGTGCTGAACATGAACCTTGTGGTTGTACGCTTTATGGTGAATATGGCCAAAAAGGTAGTGATTTTGAACATGATACTTGTGAAGATCCTTCTAGTAGATATTCACATACATTGACTTGTGATACTTCCTATTCCAAGAAAAATGGTATAAGTGTGTGGATTGGATAAAGTATGAGTCGCCCTAGAAGGAGAAGAGAATATATATTTCCTACTTCGAGAAATACAATGAATCATGCTACTTATCCTAGAACAAGTGTGTCATTTTCTCAATATGGCTATGATATTGAAGGTAGGAGGGAAGCCTCGATAGGAAATGGAAGTAGAGGAAATGTCATATTTTAAGAAAGAAATAACTCGAAGAGGCGGATAATTAAAATGAAGGTTAGTGTCTTTGGTTGTGAGGGTTTCTATCTTGTGCTTGATGATGGTAGTCATGGCAACTACATTACACCTCAATCGGTTGAATGGTTGAGGATACCTTGTGTGATGAGATGGGATCCTTACTATGGTCAAAGAGCGTGCTTGGTTGATAGGAGCGTGAAGGTATTCACTACACATGGTAAGTACTAAGAGGAGATTTGGTGTGATGTGTTTCCCATGGATACTTGCCATATATGTTTGGGATATCCTTGGTTCCAAGAACATAGGATTCCATATGAGCGAGAATGGTACAAGTAAGTAGTGGACAAGAAAGAAAGTTTTTTCTTTCCACCCATACCCCCTAAAGAAGAAGCACGTGCAAGTGAACCGCTTCCTTGAGTGGGTAGTACCGATCTTTCATATTTTGATAAGATGGAGGAAAGCATTGACAAGATAAGAAATGCTCTCTAACAAATGGTTACTCAACGCTTGGCCAAGGAGCAATCGACACAAGAAGAGAAGGTTATTCAAGTGAAGCCCAAGGGAAAGAAGAGGTGAAGGTTTCACCAAACCCTTCTCAAGAAATCCTTAGCACTTTTCCAAACTCCCATGAAATTGAGAGAAAAGATTGAGAGGACTAAGGGAGAAAAATGTGACAACTTTAGAGAGGAAAAATGGGAGGTTGTGAGGAGTGATGTTAGAGGGTGGTCCCAAACCCATTCTAACTCATGCAACTTTTCTTTCTTTTCTAATTGTCTTGATAATGGTGCAGGTATTTTTGGAAGCAATCCGAATGAGGAACCTCAAACTTTGAAAGATCATGAGGTAGTTGAAGGTTTCCCAAATGAGCAAATGTGCTCCATCATTGAACATTACGATAAAGAGGATACTTTGTGCGAACTTCAAGGTAATATAGTTAATTCGAATCTCTAAATAATGTGAATGGTCATGTTGTTGACTTAAGTGTGAGTGATAGCTTGTGTTCATGTGAGCTGAACAAATATTTACCATGTGATGAGCTTAGTTCTTTAAAGATTGTTGACAATGTTGTTGATATGGGTGATTCAACACTAGTTAATCCTATAGATAACCGAATTGATTCTTTTTGTGAGATCCATTTTTGTCCACCTAGTGTTGACACTTGTGATTTGTATGTTAGTACATTGTCATGTGATATGATAGCTCACATACTAGTTGATCCTAGAGATGACCAAATTGATTCTTCTAGCAAGATCGATTCGCATCCAACTAGTGTGTGTACTTGTGTTGATCAATTTGTTTGCTATGATAGTCCACTAATTGAGAAAATTGGTGATGTGCTTAATAAACCTCAACTTAGTGATGGTGTTGATGTAATTTATCATATAAATAGTCATGAAAAGGAAATTGCTTTGAAAAATGACATTTGTCTTTGTGAGAGTGAACTTACATGTTTAGAATCCTCATCATTTATTGATTGCTCTCTACTTAAGGACAATATCTTATTCGGTGATTACATAACTATTGAAAGTGATATGCATAGTGGTATGTATTGTGATGATGAATATGTAGCCACCTTTGGTGGCTACAAGTAATTGTTGATCCACTATGGATGATGATTTCCACCCCGATGACGGAAAGTCTTTCTTGAGGGTTTGTGGCCCACTTGATGGACCAATGTCAAATTTAGGAAAGGATTCCGAAAGTGAAGGTTTATTTTTAAAGAAGGAGAGCGATTTGAAAGGAAAAGAGCATACTTTTTGGAAGGACTATGCTAGATCTTTAACCCAAAGGGTGAGGAGATGCTACTCAAAGTTTGGCATTGGATCGATGAGCTTAAAGGTAAAACTCTCTCTCTTGATGAACTTGATTATATGATTAACTTGTTTGTGAAATTTCATCAAAAGAGAAGACTTGAAGAGTAATATTGGAGGGAACTCCATTGGGCAACAACTTGGTATGATGTCACATCTTATACTTCCTTTACAAACGGTATGTACTCGTGGCTCATGGTTATTCTTGGGCTTTCTAAAGCCATGGAGGTAACTTCATTATGTGATGAGTATAGTAGTAGCACTTATAATCATTCATGTGATTCTTTCCTAGTGTTATTACTTAAGTTCATGTTGGGCTTGCATGGAGAATGTGAGCAAACAAAGTGTCGGGGATACCTTTGTATTTGACCCCGGTGATGACTTGAGAGTGATTTCTTTCTTGGGATGGGCTAGTGTAATGGTTAGATTCTTGACTCGGGTTGGTATTATTTGTGATGTTGCACTTAGCCATGAGAGAGGTCACTTGTTTTTTGACTTAATGGGAGATATGTGCTTCTTGATTGCTAGGACCAATAAGGACTTGCATGTTTGTTTTTCTAAATGCATTGAGTTCCTTAATTTACCCTTTTGTCAACATGTCTTGAATAGCCAAGTATCTTGGGCATTTTTAGATACAAAGTATTTCTAGATCCTTATGATGCTTGGTTATATCATGAGAGCGAGCCATTTAGTGTGTTGGTTGCATGCTATGCTTACTTTATGTATTATCATTTGTCTTATGATTATTACCTTGTTTGTTTTGTGAGAGGCTATGTCTTGCAATGTACAAATTCGAGGATGAATCATTTTCAAGAAGGGGAGGATGATACGATACAGAATGGCACAAGAGTGATTATGAGAGCTAGGATTCGTGGTGGAGCTCGAGTTCAAGCCAATGATGATTCATAGAGCACATTTGCAGAGCTTCAAGGGCCCTCAAACGGGCATCTTCACACCTCACACCCCTTGATGATCAAGGATGAGCCTTTGAACTCCATTGAAGACCTATGTGTGAAGATAATCAAGCTATGGGAAAGAGCATGGACGGAACAAGACATAACTCACTCAAGTTCCTTCACCCGAGACTATGTCGAGGAGCTCCAAAATTGGCAAGCCATATTGATGCATAGGGAGAATTTAGAGACCCTTGAGGGCGCACACAAATGACCATACGACATTTGAATGATCGCGTGGAGTGAAGAGGAGCCCGGAGTTGGACCTGTCACAGTCTACGGTTGAAGCGTAACTCCCAGACATGACCTGCGATGTCATTTGCGGATCGCATATGATGATCCGGGTGAAACTTTTTCTATTTGGGTTACTTTTGCAAATTGAAGGCTTTGGTCACTTTTATGCCAAACTTGTAATAATGCTTAGTATAAATAGGGTCCTTACTCTTATTTTATACTTAGCTTTGATGAATTGAGAATCGAGATACTCTTAGGAGAGTGATAGTTGTTTAGTTAGATAGCTTTAGAGTGTAGTGTTAGAGATAGTTAATTATGGTGGATTCCATTGTTGGATATTGAAACCTTTATCCCTTGATTTCATATGAGAGTTGCTCATTTGTGGATTCAATTGAGTCTCTTGTTTGATTTAATTAGTATAGGTTATTTTGGTTGAATTCAATTGGGAGAGTTTGAATTCCATATATCCAAATTTGCCCAAAAATTCATTACCAATTAGGTATTGCTTCTATTCTCATCCCCTTTTCTTTTCTTCTCACCTATTGATTTATTGTTATCCACGTATTTGTTGTTTGAATCCGTGTCTTCCACAAGTCGAATCGCGTCATGGGGCAACCTGGATTGCATCACAATCACTCAAGTGTGCGTACCTTTTGATTGCCTCACAAATTGCTTCGGTTAATAATTGTATGCTTGTTAATATGGTTGAGTCACAAGGTTCCGTTTACTACTCGCGGTCAAGAGTGGATTCTTGTCGACTCGAAGAAAATGAAGACTCAATTCAAACAAACGTACTTGAATAAAGAAAGTATGACAGAAACAAAAATGAGAAAAGCACGAAATGAAAAATATGGACTCAAGTAACTAAATTAACACTAATATGAACTAATAATAATTTTAAAGAAGTTAAAATTAACAAGGAATATTGAAAGGAACAACGAACATTCAATTCGATCAAAAAAATAAAATTCTGGAAGTTGTGCACACTGCACAGTTTGTTGCCTTCTTCGTACAGCATCTACTGTAAATCCAACAATATACACCTCAATTCTCGACCAAACTGCCCCAAATTTCAGATTCGAACTCCTCTTGAAGTTCCGGTTCTTTTGAGATATAACTCATTCAAAACGGAGCTCATTTGAGACACTTCGAATTTTCTGAAATTGAAGCTCAAGCTTCGTTAATGGAGTAACAAGGAGCTTGCAAGTTCCTTCTCATTCAACTGTTCTCTAAGACTGATCTTAGCTCTCAAACAATCAGTAACCAGCAATGTAATCAACAAGTTTCAACTATGATGATGCGAGACAAGTGTCGACAAATTTTGAACTGAAACTTCGTTGGACTTCAATGGAGTTTACTTTTGTTCCTCAAGTTTTTAAATTGTTATTCTTCACATTTTCAGCTCTAGATCGACAACAAAAATGGAGGCTCTTCGTACTCAAGCTTCAAGCGAAGCTTCAATGGAGGTTTTAGCTCCAGTCGAAATTGCAAATCTGTATGTTTCGAGCCCAACAATAATGTTCTTCAAATAATCTCTTTTGGGTGCTAAATCGCCACTAGGAACTCAAAATAAAAAAAACAAATCAGAAGAAACACAAACAAGAAATTAAATGTGAGCTCAATGGAACAATAATTTCTAACAGTACCAAGAAAACACACACACAACAACGTTATTTCTTTGGTATTTTGATATTTTTATATATTTCTTTGTGTTTCTAGATTTGTAATACACAATAACACACATAAGAAAGCAACGAACAATAACTAGACTCCCTAAATAGTGAAGATCACTTTTTTTATTTTTGGATTTTCTAATTTTGCATTTTTCTTTTGTAGAAACAACAACCAAGACTAAGGCTCTTGATACTAATTGATACAATAAAGGATAGAAAAAACAAAAAAATTAACTAGGAATTCAAAGATAAGGAAATTAAAGGATAAATAGGTAGACGCAAAATGAAATACCAATTGGTAATCAAGGTTCTACAATAACCACGACTTCCAATTGAGTAATCAATAGCATCAAACCTCTTAGGGTGACCTCAAGGGAAACAAAGTTTCCACAAGCCCTCAACACTCATGCTCCCAATGGAGTCTCACAATTTAAATATTTCATATCATAAAAGTCTACCTAATGAAATAAGCTAAAGTAGTATTTATATTAACTAGACTAGGAGGACTACACTAGTTATTACAAATATACCGTAATGAAGTAAGCTCCTTGTTTGGTTGGTATTCTTATCAAAAGATGAAAAAAGGCCTTCTTGATAGCAACCATGAAAGCTTAACTCCATTGAAGACTAGGAATATCAAGATGTCTTGATGGGCTTGAATTAACAACGAAAACACGGGCTTCAATTAGTAATAAAAATATGTCTTATGATGAAAAAAAAGGTCTAGCCCAAATTAGATCTTTTGGGAAAGTCTTACTACTATTTGGAGGCCCAAATTGAAGACCAAGATGAGTTAAATTGTGGCCCAAAATCAGTCCAATGAAGGAGTATATCCAGCAACCCAATTTGATATTTATAGAAGCTTATTTAATGTTATGTTGACTACATTTAAGGCTTTATTGAACAAATTGTTGGTGGTTTTCTATGCACCTTGGAACCAAGTGTTGGTGATCTTCTATGCACCTTGAAAATTTTAGATTATTTAATTTAGTTTGACCACCTTTAAAGCCTAGAATGTTCTTTCTTTTCTTTAAGATGGCCACCATTTTACTCCTATATCAAGGAGTATTTTTTTTTCCATTGTAACTAAGTTTGGTGAATATTAATATTATTAGCATTGTGGCTTATGGATACCTTTGAGGTTCTCTTTTGGGTTATGCCCTTTTTGTTCTACTTTGAACCATAGCTTGAATTCTTTAATGGTAATATTCCTTGTTTGAGTTCCCTCCCTCCTATTCTTCTTATTCTTAATTGATTCAACTATTTCTTCTTCTATTAAAATAAGGTTTCAAGTATCAAATACTTGAACTTGTGTTCTCCTCTCCTAATAATCAATCTCTCCCTCTTTCAAACTTCTAATTCTGAGGTCTTTCGTTATTCGTGCTATTATCAAGTGGTATCAAAGCTTTGGATGGTTGTGTATTCTTATACTCATATTGATTTGAACGCTAGAAATCCAAAAAAAAAACTGAAAAATGTTACTTTTGTATGAACAGTAATAAAAAAGTAAAAAATAAATCTGCTCAAGTGAACAGTGACGTGAATTGTATCTTCTAGTTATCTTCACTTGTTCTTTATTTGTTCAATAATTTATCTTGTGATTTGGTGATTTTAATATTTTGAGAAATCTAAGCTGTTGTTATCTCTTGAAAATCCCATAAGATTTAAAGTTTCATTGACTTTTGCTAATCAAGAAACTCAAAAGTCACTTGGAGAAGTGCAAAGGTCATTGCAACACTTCTATATCTTCTCTTGAAATTGTTTATTTAATTCTATTTGTTCTCTTGCTAGAGACTTTAAGTATTTGTTCATACTTACTGTATTGTATTCTAGTGATTTTGTGTCTATTTCTTTTTTTGTGCCAATTTGTTCCGTGCCTTTCTCTTTATTTTTTTGACATAAACTCCATTCTTCAACCAAGCTTTGGAACTCACTTTGAAGTGTTTGAGTTTTTGGTTCATTGAAGAACTTCGAGGAGCATCCCTTGAGTGGTAAAATGCAAGATTGGTGAGATTCTCAGAAGGTAAAAGCCTAATTGTGTGATACACGAATGTTGAGAGCCACTACTTGAGTGATACATGTAAGGGTGTGATTCATTTCTTTGGTGAGGTCATTTTGAATCTAATAATCTTTTGTTTCTAAGTAAGTAATTGGCAGATCTTTGAGAGATTATGGCTACGTCCATGAATCCAAAAAGAATGGAAGAAGATAAAAGATTAAAAGAAAGAGATGAAGATAACTTTCACATGGAGTTACAAAAACTCTATGAAGCAATGAAGAAAGCAAATGATGAGTGGGATGAAAGAAAGAAGAAACAACATAATTCTACAAGAAGGACTGATACAATAATAAAAAGAGTTGAAGCGCAAAACATATGAAAAGAAGGACTGATACAATAATGGATATGGAAAACAAAGGAATCAACAAGAAAAGTAAATGATAGATAGAATGTCACAAAGGAAGACACAATTTGGAAACTAAAGCTCTATAATAGCTAAAACCTCCAAATTTGTATTCAACCAAACACCAAATTTCTTAGGATGACCTCAAGGGAATTAATGTTCCCAAGAAACCAATCCTCTCAACAAGGTTCAATCATAGCTTCAACAAGCTCTCATCACTCAAACTCTCAAAGGAGTATCAAAATATCTCAACTCAACTCATCTAAAGCTAATGAAATAAACTAAGGTAGTATATACTAACTGAACAAAAAAGACTACTATAACGATTACAATAATACCCTTAATGAAACATGGGCATTGTTTGGTAGTCTTCTTAAGGAATGTTAGGAAATGCTTGCATTTATGGAATAACCCCTTTGCATAAATAACCTCCTTCTTCTTACTTCTCCCAAGTGAAGTCTTGTACTTCCACTATAACACATTCTTGAGCTACAAGTCTTCATTCCAAGAACCTTGTAATCCTCCAAAATAGTGATACCTAGCTCATTTTGGTGTGCATGTTCTTGATGAAGCTCGGCTTGTATTATTCTGCCCTTCATGAAAAGGATTCGTCCTCGAATCTAAACCTTGAAAAACCATAAGGGAGACAAACAAAAACAAGGTCCTCAAAGCATGAAGGTTAGTGTAAGAATAAACCAATCTACCAACATGCCAAGGATGCACAAACTTGTGATATAGCCAAGTATCAATTACTTTTATTAAGAACAAGCTCTCACATAGAGCACTACGCAATTGGTTATCCCAAAGATCATGAAATGAGGATATCATAGAGGTACCAATGGTTTCAAAATAACAAGTAGGCAATGTCACATTGGTTCTAGTAGACATGAAGCACAAATGATCCTCTAGTTCCAAATTAGACCACCCCCGAAGTAGTACTATGAACAAATCACACAAATAGATAACACCACCAGTGCAAAAAAGGAAGAATATCCACATATATTGGTCAACAAAATAACTATATGCCCTATGTAGATCCCTCCTCACATAATATGCACCCTCAATAACTATATGCCCTATGTAGATCCCTCCTCACATAATATGCACCCTCAATATAAGCATGAGTATCATCATAAACAAACAAATATTAGAGAAAAGTGCCCCGTGATGTAAAATCAAGTAGAAAATATTTAGGGGACACATATGCCTCCTTACACAAATGTTAGACCTTATAAGAAGACAATTTAGTAAGGAAAGTATCTAACGAAGCAATATCACGAATATAACTCTCCTCACTAGCATTTTTATCAAAGAACAAATTAAATCCATAGAGGTCACTTGAATCAAGCATAGCATGCATATCATTATCAATGATAGATGGAGAATCATACAAAGGCTCACTAATAAGTTCATTAGAGGAAGGGTAATGACTAGTTGGGTTCCTCAAACAATCAAGCAAGTCAATTTCCCGCTCAATTACATATGCCTCTTCTTTTGACTCTTTAAGAACATCAAAACAATCCACCCCTATGATTGAATTACAATCCCTCAAGACGAGGCTTCCGTCTAAGGGAAGGGTTTCAATATCCCATTGTGGGTTTCCATAGATCTTTTATCTCCCAAAAGTGGCTACATTTCCCACATTACTATTTAAGAAACTATGCACATCATCATCGATAGTCATGTCATCATGAAGTAATATATTATCTTTAACGATATGATAATCAACCAATGATAAAGATTGAAAATATGCAAGATCTTTATCCTCAACACAAACATGTTTCTCATCATATGAAAAAAAAATAGTAAAGAAATGTGTCACTTAGAATGACTTCACGATTAGATTTAAGGACACAAGAAAGTATACTATAAGGATTTGAAACATTCAAGAAAGAAGTAGCAATTTGGAAACAAACATCATTTTATTTTTCAAAACATCCCTTCACATGAGGTTCTACATGACATACATCACCACCATATCTTTGGACCTCTTCACTTGACATAAAGACAAGACCAAAAGACTCATTGTCATATTTATCAAACAAGGGTGGGGTGTCACACTCATTCAAATGATCAATCACATCCATATCATCATTAATCGGAGGTTCATTAAGCACATCACAAGATTCCTCGACTTGTGGATTATAAATACACTCAAATTAATAAAACATATCACATGATAATGTACTATCATTCAAGTCACAAGTGCCAACACTAGGTGGACACAAATTGACCTTACAAGAAGAATCAATTTGGTCATTAATATGATCAACTAGTATAGGGACACTCTCAATAATGATATTATCATTACATGACAAATAATCATTAAGCTCACACAAAGACAAGCCACTACTCATACTCACATCACAAACTTATTCATTCAAAGAGTTTAAAGTGTTGAGGTTAGCTATTGTACCTTGAAGTTCACACGAAAAATCTTCTTTACCTTGAGTTATTGCATCACTTGCCTCTTGTTGAAATGGCATGGGTGTAAAGAGAAGTCTCTCATACTTATCCACGATGTAATTATGCCACTCTCTTTTATAGGCTAACCCATGACTTTCAAATAAATCAAGCCTTAAAAACAAGTCACAACCTTCCAAAGGGATCACATTACACTAAACTTCCTCTTTATAGTCTCCATAGGAGAATGGTACCTTTACCCCTTTATCAACCCAATTTCATTTTTGATCATAATAGGGGTGTTTCCTCCTCGAGCAAGGAAACCCAACCAATTAACCACATTAGAGGCAATGAAGTTATAGTGATAAGAATCATCAATCACAAGACGAAATCCCATAACACCACTTACCCCCACTAACATGTGGCTAGTTCTCATTTTTAGCTCTCTTTATTGTTCCACCCTACATTCTATAGTTTTCATCTTGTCCAATAGAAGTCAATAAGTTCATCATATCAACACGTGTAAGTTCCCAGGTGGGAACACGTGTTGTATCACATTGCTTCACCATGACACCTGTTTGAAGACACTCAACAAAACAAAAAACACGTTAAGTTAACAAAAACAAATTTCACAATCACTCAAGGGTGCACACCTTTGATTGCCTCACAAATTGTCATGGTCAATGATTGTACCTTGTTTAATCCGATTAGTCACAAAGGACCTAGTTACTACTCTTGGCCATAATGGATTCTTGTTTGACTCGAATAATGGACGACTTGATTGAAACTAACGGACTTGAATCAAGAAGTTAACTACGAAGTAAAACTGAGAAAAGAACAAAAAGAAGTAGCACAAAAGAAAATACGGACTCAAAAACTAATTAACTTCTAAGAAAGAATAATTACTAGTTGTTAATTAGTTAGGAGAATCAAAGAAAAGAAATGGAATAGAATCGGAAAGGAATTAGAAGTAAAAAAATCTGAAATTTTGCCTCAAAAACTCTTTTCTCAACTTTTCAATTGAAATTTTGGATCAAACCCTTATTTTTTGGCTTCTTCTTTAACAAGAAGATATGATGATCCTCAAGAACACATGAACATCCAAAAATTTAGATCTTCAAATCAACTCGGAATGGCCCAAACAATGATGGATGACTCAAATTAACTCCAAATAACTTAAAACTTTGAATCTAGATTCAAATAACACTAGGAAATGCAAATCTAGTGTCAAAATTAACAAACAAACAAGGATTCAAAAGGATTTTCAATTTTCATTTTTTTTTGGATTTTTGATTTTTTTAGAAATCAAATTTAACACTAGATTTGATAGAACATATCTAAACTAGACTCTTATACCAATTGATACAATAATGGATATGGAAAACAAATGAATCAACAAGAAAAGTAAAGGATAGATAGAATGACACAAAGAAAGGAACAATTTGGCAACTAAAGCTCTATAATACCTAAAACCTCCAAATTATTATTCAACCACGCAACAATTCTCTTAGGATGACCTCAAGGGAATTGATGTCCCCAAGAAATAAATCATTTTAACAAGGTTCAATTATAACTTCAACAAGCTCCCATCACTCAAACTCTCAAAGGAGTATCAAAATATCTCAATTCAACATCATCTAAGGCTAATGAAATAAACTAAGGTAGTATATACTAACCAAACAAAGAAGACTACTATAGCAATTATAATAATACCCTTAATGAAACAAGGGCATTGTTTCATAGTCTTCTCAAGGGATGAAAGGAATAGCCCCTTTGCATAAATAACCTCCTTCTTCCTACTTCTCCCAAGTGGAGTTTTGTACTTCCACTTTAACACATTATTGAGCTTCAAGCCTTCTTTCCAAACACCTTATAAGCCTCCAAAGTAGTGATACCTAGCTCGGTTTGGTGTGCATGTTCTTAATGAAGCCCGACTTGTATCAAGGACCAAAGGGACACATCAAGTGCTTGTAGAAAATCAAAAATCAGAGTTGATGTTAGAAGTCCTCCAAAACAGTAGAAGAAGAATTCTTGGCAAGTATGTGGGTGCTTATGATATTTCTAATAGCATATATTTTCAAGGAAAGCAAGGAAATTTTTCTTCATCGGTTGGATCCTTTTCCAATCCATACAATTGTGAGGATGGGAGACAAAAGAAAGAGAGAAGTAAGAGTGAGCAACTTGATAACTTCAGAGAGGAAAAAAGAGAGGAAGTGATGAGTGAAAAGAGTGAGTTTTCAAGAAGTAGAAATCATTGGACAAAATTGAGTGGAATGAGTTCAAGAGGTAAAATAGAGAGTGAACAAGTGTATTTGAGAGATTAGGAAAAAGAAGAGATTAAAAGAATAAAGTACATAAGCATGAAAGATTCTTGTTCAAGATCTAACCAATTAACTCGTTCTTTTTCTAGTATTTGTGCTCCAAATATGAAGGTTATGGAAGAATAACCCATTGAAGAGTTGGAACAACAATTAAAGGGAGAATCTAGATTCAAAGAAGATTTGAAAGGTGAAAAGGCTGATGATCCGTGGAAGTAACATCAGGTGGAAGTCAAAGATGATCTTGATTATCTCATGTGGTATGACCTTGTTGATGATCTATTTGTAGATGCAAATGAAGCTGAACTTATACCACAATTTGACAAGGTCAAATAATTAAGTGGAGATATAACTCAAATTTGGAGTGAACATGATCTTTTTGACTATATTTCTTATGTGAACAATTTACCACAATGATATAAAAGTGAGGGACAAGAGAAGTTGAGTGGACGAATCTAAAACTTGAGAATGGATAAATCTTGTTCATATGCCAATCAACTAGCTCTTTCTTGTTTGTCTTACATCTCCTTTCATGCAAAAAATTAAGAATGAACCTTGTGTAAAGGATGATGGCATCTCACTTGAAGAAGACAATCTCATTAGTCAAGGTTTTAAAGTGTGTGATAACCCATTATCAGATGATACTAAAGATGCGTTTTAGTACATTTTTGTCCACTTTGGGATTCCAATGAAGGAACCAAAGATGATGAAGTTCTCAATGAAGATAATGAGACACATGAAGCTTTGATGCCATAGATATTGAGGAAGTTAAGCTAAATGCAGAATGTAGTGACTCAAGTGTGGAAAAGGATAAGTGCTCACATATTGCTAACGACGCAATATCTTTATCTTGTTTTATAGATCCTTTTTTTGCAGTTTAATCGAAATCCACTTCTCAAAGAAATTACTTTTGATCAATATCTTGACTATGATACATCTAATGGTGAGGTTAAGTTGTATAGCAAGAGCAAATATGGTATTTTTTTATTGGTATTCATATGCTTTTGATCTAGGTAATGACCCTCTACTATTTAAAGAGCTTATGAATTGTGTTTTTAGTACTGGTGTTGGTGATTATATTTTTCTGTTAGATGATGTTATGCTTGGATATTTAAAAGGAGTGTTTGTGTCTAAAATAACTAAGGGGATTAATTGGTTACATGATCACTACCTTGTGTTATTTTTACCAAGTACTTGTTGTGTTTTTCCTACTTATTTGATTATCATGTTGGTTACAGGTCAATATAAAGATTCGAGGATGAATCTTCTTTAAGAGGGGGAGAATGATAGCAACCATGAAAGCTCAACTTAATTGAAGGAGATGATACATTCAATTTCAAGATTCGAGGATGAATCTTCTTTAAGAGGGAGAGAATGATAACAACCATGAAAGCTTAACTCTATTGAAGACTAGGGAATATCAGTATGCCTTGATGGGATTGAATTAACAACGAAAACATGGGCTTCAATTAGTAATGAAAACATGTCTTCTGATGGAAAAAGAATTTCAATCCAAAGTAGATCTTTTGGGAAAGTCTTACTACTATTTGGAGGCCAAAATTGAAGACCAAAATGAGTTAAATTGTGGCCCAAAATTAGTCCAATGAAGAAGCATGTCCAACAACCCAATTTGATGTTTCTAGAAGCTTATTTAATGCTATGTTGACTACATTTAAGACTTTATTAAACAAAGTATTGGTAGTCTTCTATGCACCTTGGAACCAAGTGTTAGTGATCTTCTATGCACCTTGAAATGAAGTGTTGGTGGTCTTCTCTGCACCTTCAAAATTTTATATTATTTAACTTAGTTTGACCACCTTTAATGCCTAGAATGTTCTTTCTTTTCTTTAGGGTGGCATCCACCATTTTACTCCTATATAAATGAGTGTTTTCATTTTTATTGTAACTAAGTTTGATGAATATTAATATTATTAGCCTTGTGGCTTGTGGAGACCTTTGAGGTTCTCTTTTGGGTTATGCCCTTTTTGTTTTTTACTTTGAACCATAGCTCGAATTCTTCAATCGTAAGATTCTTTGTTTGAGTTCCCTCCCTCCCCTCCTATTCTTCTAATTCTTAATTGATTCAACTATTTCTTCTTCTATTAAAATAAGGTTTCAAGTATCAAATACTTGAACCGGTGTTCTCCTCTCCCAAGAACAATCCCTCACTCTTTCTAACTTCTAATTCTAATGTCTTCCGCTATCCGTTCTGTTATCACTTCTTCTCTCTACTTATTCCAAATGAGGCTTATACTTCAATTTTAGCATATTCTTGAGCTTCATGCCTTCATTCCAACCACTTTGTAAGCCTCCAAAGTCGTGATCCCTAGCTCAGCTTGGTGTGCATTTTCTTGATGAAGCTCGACTTGTATCATCAAGGTCATGAGTTGGGTAATTCTGCTCGTGCTTTCTCAACCGTTTCAAAGATATGCGATAACCCTGTTGTACTGTATTAGGACATAGCCAAGACCAACTCTAGATGCATCACATTACACAATGCCTTTAGGGAGTGCTAAGACATGCGTTGATGTCAACTTATCTTTCAACTTATGGATACTCCATGCTTCTGGCCACTGGAATTTAGCTGCTTTATGAATCAGTTTTGTCAATAGGGTAGCAATAGAAGAGAAATCCTCTATAAATCTCTGATAATTTCTAGCTAAGCTCAAGAAACTCCAGACTTCTATAAGAGTAGTAGGCCTCGGCCAATTCTTCACAGATTCAATCTTCTAACTATCAACCTTAATACCTTCATCTGAAACTATATGGCCAAGAAAGGCTATTGAGTTTAACCAAAACTCGCATTTGGAAAACATGGCATATAACTTATGATCATGGAGCGTCTATAACACTGCTTGCAAATGATCAGCATGCTCCACTTCTGACAATGAATATACCAAAATATCATCAATAAACACAATCACAAAGATATCCAAGAACGATTTTAACACCCGATTCATCAAATCCATGAAAGCTGCCAGTGCATTAGTAAGCCTGAAAGACATTACAAAAAACTCATAATGGCCATATGTAATTCTGAAAGCAGTCTATGGAATATCCTTCTCCTTAACCCGTAATTGATGATACCGTATCTAAGGTCAATCTTTGAGAAGTATTAGCACCTTGCAACTGTCAAACAAGTCTTCAATCCTTGGGAGCGGGTACTTATTCTTGATAGTGACCTTATTCAGCTGACGATAATCAATACACATTCTGAATGAGCCATCTTTCTTACTGATACAACCCAAGTGGCCTCAAGACCATTCACGAGAAGTCAAGCTCTTAAGCTCCAAGTACTTCAAGGGTTGTTCATGAAGAGACAGGTTCTAAAGTTCACTTTAGAGCCATTTTAGGGTTTTCAGGTGTTTAAAATTGCATGGGAAGACAAAACGGCGAATAGTGTTTTGGCAGGCAGCATTTGTGACCCACAGAGCGAGTCTGCGCCTCGCAATTTGGGCTGGGAATCGTAGAATGACACAGTGGGAGAAAGATCGGTGGACACTATCTGCGAGCCGCATCTACGAGCTGCAAAATGAGTCTGCGATACGCAAACTAAGAATGTGGACCGCAGAATGACATCGTGGAGCTATCTTTGCAAAAGCGGGAAATGTCACTTTTGGGTCTTCTTTGTAATAATTTAGCCTAAACTATAAATAACTATCTTAGGCCATTTTATTTCTTAGATTATCTTGAATATTGAACTTACTCTTCTTTGAGAGTTTTGAGAGCTTGTTAAGCTTTTGGTTAAAATTTGCTTAGGAAAGATAGGTTGTTTGAGATTCATTCCCTTGAGGTCTTTCTCATAGGTTAGGTGCTTATCTTGGTTAATGAATTGATGTCCTTGGTTTAATATACTTTGGGTTGCTTTTGATTCCATTTTATTGTGTTTACCTCTTTATCTTGTTTTCTTTCAATTTCGTAATTAATATTACATAAATTGGTATCAGAGTTTAATTAAAATGTTGTTTCTACAATCCTTGTCTTGGGTTTTGTTACTACAAAAAAAATCTCTATCCAAAAAAGTCCAAAGACAGTTGTTTGTTTGTTGATTCTAGTGTTATATTTGAGTTTCTTAGTATTAGGAAAGTCTATCTATTTGTATATGAAGACACTCATGCTTGTATTGAGAGTCCTTCTTATGTTGAGAGGGGATCTAATGGGATAGATAATTGTTGTCTTGACCAAGCTAGGCAGATATTCTTCCCTCTTGACCCTGGTGATGCTTTGAATTGTTGTGGCTTAATGAAAGTACCTTTTTGGAATTGGTCTAGTGTGCTAACTATAGTGTTAAAGCTTCATGATTATCTTGCACGTAGCCATGTGGTATTTCAAACTTGTCTTGATCAAGAGGGTGAATTGTGCTTTATGAGTTCCACAATCAAAATGGGTTTGCATGTGTGGATTCTTAAGCCTATCTCACCATTTGTTTTACCCTCTTTTTGGATTTTCTTCAAAGTCCAACATTTTGACCTTTGCTTAATGAAGGTTTTCCTTGTTGAGTGTCTTGATGTTTGGTTATACCATAAGAGTGTTCCTTTTGAGATTGATATGACTAACCCCACTTTAGTGGTAAGCTCTAGTGGTTGGTGTTTTCTTGTGCTATCTTTTGATGTATGTGATCCCTTAAATTTGAAGATAAATTCTTTTTAAGAAAGGGAGAATGATACAAGCCGAGCTTCGTCAAAGTTTTACACACAAAGTCAAGCTAAGGCGTTTGAGGATCTTTGAGGCATATGCATGAAGATGGACAATCGAGAGCATGCTTTGGAGGCAACTGAGAGATTCAACCTACTTGAAGCCAAAGAAGATCAAGTAGTTGAAGGATAAAAGCATGGGATTGGATAGAGGTGTCAAGGGCGAAGTGGAGAAGAATATGAATATTTATGCAAAGAGGCTAATCTTTAAAATATAAGTCATCATCCATCAAGAAGACCAAAGAAGGCCCTTATTTCATTAAGGGTATTATTGTAATAGCATGATAGTCTTCTTTCCTTAGTTAGTATATATACTACTTTAGTTTATTTCATTAGGAGCTTTTGATGAATTATGAATATTGTTCTTGTTCTCTAGAGAGAGAAACTTATGAGAGGCTTATGGTAAGCTCTTGTTGAATCTTGTTTTGGAAAAGAGGGTTGCTAGGGATTGCTTGCAATTCTCTTGAGGTCTTCATCATATGTTAGGTGCTTTTGTATGGTTAATTCAATTGAGGTCCTTAGTTTCATATTCTTTGGGTTGCTTTTGATTCCATCCCTTGTGTCTACCTCTTTATCTTTCAATTTATTATTATTTCTTTTATCTTCCGCAATTTGGCATGTATCAGGGATGATTGAAGCATCTTGTGAAAATGGCCTCTTTGCATAAATAACCTCTTCCACCAAGCTATCTTCCATATCTTGATTGTGGTTATCTTGGAGTCTACTTCGTAAGTGATCATTCAAATGTCATATGTCCTCTTATGTGGACTTTTAAGGGCCTCCAAAGGCTCTATCTCCATCATCAAGGGACATATGGCATGACAATACCCGCTTGAAGCTCTATCTCCAATATTAGCCCTCGTAATTGCCCATGAGCTTTCTAGGATTATAACATCTTCCCCTTCTAGAAAAGTATTCGACCTCGAATACGTACCTTGAAAAACCATAAGAAGGAAATACTAAAACAAGGACCTCAAAACATGAGGGTTAGTGTAAGAATGAACACAACTATCAACATGCAAAGGATGTACAAACTTTTGGTATAACCAATTATCAATCACTCTTAGAAAGAACAATCCTCCACAAGAAACATTAAGAACATGGCTACTCCAAGTATCATCATCAAATGCAAATAGATAGTAGAGAAAAGAGGTACGCAAAACAACGTCGTCTATAGGATCTTCACAAGGAAAATCACCATTAGACTCAATACATATACACTTACAATTTGGAACACACAAAGAAGTAGTGTCAATAAGCAAGAAAGCGTCACCCTTTTTTTCCAAAACAATCCTTCCTAATAAATATACTATGTCCCTCCAAGAAGTGGTTTCCATCACAAGGGAGAGGGTCAAAAAGAGAAAGATACACACTAATAAGACCCCTCCCAATATAAGATGCATTCCCAACACAAGCAGGAGTGTCATCATATGCAAATAGATAGTAAAGAAAGGTGTCACACATAATAACTTGTTCACCTATGGTGTTCTCCACTGAAGCTTCACTAAGAGGTTCAAGAGTAAGATCAATCATGCTACTAGGATTTTGGAAACATAAAGAAGATATGACATTTTGTAAACAAGTTTCATCTTCCTTTTCAAGACACTCCTTTCCCCCCAAGTATATTACCATCAGCCAAGGGAGGATCTTTCTCATAGGGAAGGGCAACATCATCCCATAATAGGTTTCCATAGGCTTGGTAACCCCTAAATGTGGTTACATTTACCACACCACAAGACATGTACCCATGCACATCATCATCAACAATCATGTCATTATCAAACAAAGCATTATCCTTAAGGAATAATAATCAAAAAAAGGGTGTGAGTGAAGGCATGTAATGTCACTCTCCAAAATATCAATGTCATAACTCTCCACATGGAACACAACACTATCATAACGTTGAGTCTCATCAAATATCAATAAGGGAAGATCATAGGACTCTTCTTCATATGTGTCAAATATGGGTGGTGTATCATACTCATTCAAGTGACCAACTTTATCAATATCATCACTAATCGGAGGTTAACACATCATAAAATTCCTTTTTATAGCGGATTAACATTGCCATCAAGTCGATCAACACAAACATCAACACTAGTTGGTACAATTTCAACATCACAACAATTGGCAACAAGACTACCACAATTAAAGTCAATTTGTATATGAGCAATTCTATTATATGAAAATGTACTATCATTAGAACCACAAGTGTACACACTAGGTGGACACAAATTGATCTTGCAAGAAGCGTTAATTCGGTCATCAAAAGGATCAACTAGTGTGTGAACACTCCCAACAAGAACATAATCATTACTCAATAAAGAGTCACTATGCTCCACACGAGACAAAACTTCATCCCTACTCAATTGGCCATTTGCCAAAATTTGTTCCTCCAAGTTCAATAGAGTGTAATGATTAGCTTTGTTACCTTTTAGCTCATGCGCATAACCTTCATTACCTCGATCAAGTGTCTTGCCTTGGAGTTTCTATTTAAAGAGGTTTGGGTTACTTTACTTCCTAACAAGACTTGTGATTCTTATGAGTATTCATCCCCACGAGTACCTACAAAAGGACCAAGACATCTAGAAAAAGTAAAAAGGTTAAAAGAGGGATGGGCTCCAAAATGCCTTTCGAAGGGTTAGGATGACCCTTCACTTCAATTTTCCATTTGGCTCCTTGAACGTTAATGACTAACTTCTCCTTGTTCACCTCCTTTGTATGGACCTCTTGTTTCCTAACCTTTGCCTTCTTTGCTAATTCTAGCATACGTGAGTAATAGCCTTCCACTTGCAAAGGTGTCAAAGACCGAAGAACATGTCTTTGGCCTCTCAATGTGATGGTATACTTGTTATTCCTTCTACCATGTATAACTCTTCTTTCATTTCCCCAATGGCGCCCAAGAAACAAATGACAAGCAACACTCATATAGAAATCACAAAGTACTTCATCGTAGTACTTGCCAATTTAAAGTTTTACCCAAGCTTGCTTTGAAACCTTCAATTCAACATAATTTTACAACCTTCAAAGTCTATATGGTTGGTAATAGTCTTGAGTTGGCAACTTCAAATACTCCACCAAGGTAAAAGTTACCACATTAATGACACTATCATCATCAATGACCATAGACCTAATGCTACCTTCAACCTTGCACCTTCTAAAGAATAGGTGTTTTTTTTCTCGTTGAACATACCAAATTGCGGAAATGAAATCAACAACAAGAAATTAAAGGATAAAGAGGTTGACACAAGAAAAGGAATAGAAAACAATCAAAAACTATATTAAAGTTTGAGATCTCAATTGAATATCCTAAATCAAGCACCTAAACCTATTAGGATGAACTCAAGGAAACCAATGTCCCAAGCAACCAGTCCTCTCAAACAAAGGTTCAATCAATGGCTTCAACAAGTCCTCAAACACTCAAACTCTCAAAGGAGTATCAAAATATCTCAATTCAACATCATCTAAATAATGAAATGGCCTAAGTGCCATATTTATAGTCTAGGATTAAATTATTACACAAGAGGTCCAAAATTGACACTCTTGGATTGCAAAAATAGCTAAACAGTTGGCGTATCGCAGTTTGCTCTTGAAATGCGAATCGCAGACATGGTCTATGGCATGATTTGCGATTTGCAGGTCATTCCTTTCAGTTCCTTCAGCTTCTGCATTATCCTTTTTCCATCCGTGGTCCGCATACTCAACCTGTGATACCATCTGTGATTCACAGATGGTGTTTTCCTCATCATATGTTGTCCTTTCACCTTCCACGCAATAATCCACACTCGGAATCCTAGGGATTGCACTAAAGTATACTCTCGGGTGTCCATCTTCATGCGCAACACTTGTGAAACTTGGGTATCATGATCTTGCCTCCACGAAAATGATATTTAAGAAACTAGGAATGCATTATTCTCCCCTTCTTGAAAATGATTTGTCCTAGAATCTAAACCTTGCAAAACCATAGGGAAGACAAGCAACAATAAGGTCCTCAAAGGATGAGGGTTAGTGTTAGAGTATCCTACTCTACTAATATGTCTTAAGTATGCACACACTTGTGATATAATCAAGTATCAACCATTATTATGAAGAACAAGCTCTCACATAGAGCACTAAGAACTTGGTTATCCCAAAGAACATGAAATGAAGATATCATTGGGGAACAAATGGTTTCAAAATACCGAATAGGCAATACCACATTTGTTCAAATAGACATGATACACAAATAATCCTCAATTTCAAAGTAATACCACCCCAAAAGTAGTACTATGACCAAGTCACATAAATTTTAAACATCACCAGGATCAAAAGGGAAGAAAACACACACATCATGGATAAGAACACAACTATATCCCCCATTAAGATCCCCACCAACATAAGATGCACCCTCAACACAAGCATGAGTGTCATCATAAGAAAACAAGTAATAGAGGAAGGTGCCCTGCAATGTAAAATCAAGTAAAAAATCCTCATTAGACACATATGCCTCCTCACAAAAACATGAGACCTCATAAGAACATAATTTGGTAAGGAAAGTATCTACCAAAGTAATATCATTAATATAACTCTCCTCGTCATACACAAACAAATAGTAAAGAAAGGTTTCACTTAAAATGAATTCATCTATGGTGTCCATACATGTAGCATCACTATGAGGTTCAAGGTCACAAGCAAGTATCCTACAAGGATTTGGAACACTCAAGAATGAAGTAGCAATTCGGAAACAAGCATTACCTTCTTTTTCAAAACATTCCCCCACATGAGGTTCTATATGACACACATCACCACCGCATCCTTGGGCCTCATCACTCGATACAAGGACAAGACCAAGATACTCATTTTCACATTCATCAAACAAGGGTGGGATGTCACACTCATTCAAATGATCAATTGTATCCACCTCATCACTAATCGGAGGTTCATTAAGCACATCACAAGATACCTCGACTTGTGGATTAACAATACACTCTAATTCATCACCATAAATATCAACACTAGTTGGTAGCATGCCAAGCTCACAAGGTTCATTAACATGATTACCATAATTAAAATCAACTAGTATTTGGTCATTCCTATCACATGATAATGTACTATCAACCAAATCACATGTGCCATCACTAGGTGGACACAAATTTACCTTGCAAGAAGAGTCAACCCGGTCATCAAAAGGAAGGGTACGATAATCTCTTGGTTCCACATGAAGTCTTGTTCTTTAGCACCAAGTGGAAGGGTACGATAATCTCCCCTTCTTGTGGAAGTTCTTGAACGGTCTCACAAGGAGCATTCTGCTTTCCTTCCTTCAGTTTCTTCACTTGAGAATTTTCGTTGGTTCTATTCCCTTTTTCATGTGGCTCGAGATAAAAGTTCTTCAATCTCCTTTTCAATGTCTCCCAAGTCTCAATTGGGCTTTTATCTCCTTTGTGCTCTTGATGATGTACTTCCAAATGTTGGCAAGACGTGTTTCAAAAGTTCTAAGGGCTAAGTCTATCTTCCTTTCTTGTGAATAATTGTTGCTAGCAAAGATTTCATCCGTCATGAGTCCCAAGGTAGGCCATCTCATAGTTCTCTAACCCTCACACTTGGAAGTTTCCTAGGAGGTATAGGTGGAAATAAAAGTTTCCCCCTTTTATCCACAACATATTTATACAAATCATGATTATAAACAGCCCCATGGTCTTCGAACCAATAATATCCCAAATACAAGTCACATGTTCCTGCGGAAAGTACTATACACTACACTTCTTCCTAATAGTTCCCATAAGATAAGGATACATTCACCATATCGACCAAATATCTCCTTTTGTCATTATAAGGGTCTTTTTTCCGAGTCTGATGTAATCCTAGCCAGAGTGTGGCTGAGGAGCAATATAGCAAATATGATGGGGGTCGTTAATTTCAAGGTGAACTCCCCAATCATTATGTACTTTCACCAATATTGAATGTACTAATCTGTTAGGCTCAATTCTCATATTGCCCTTTAGTTGAGCTCTTCTCACAACACTTTGAGGTTTGTTAGTGAGGTATGGTCTCATGCCTCCATAATAAGACTATTTGATGGTACCACTTGAGGACGGGCAAGTAAAACCACTATCGACAAACAGAACATGGCTATAAGTTGGCTTTTCTTGACCTTGAGATTCACCTTCGTCATAAGCACTCGACACTTCACTATAATCATACTCAAGGATAATACCTTCATCACTACGTTCATCATAAGAAGAGTAAGAGTTGTACGTTGAAGTACCTTCAAAGTCACGATGGTCATCATAAGGCTCTTCCTTGTCATTAGCCTCCAAATAGGATCCATAGGTACTCTTTGCCTCATGTCCTTCATTGTAGTGACCATAATCATATTCACAACCCTCATTAGAAGCCTATACAACCTCTACCTCATAGAAAATCCTATTTAGGAAGCTAGCACCCGCTCTCCCCCCAATATACGTGTAGGGGGAAGCACCAATGAAAGTGAACCTACACTATTTATTGTAATCATAGTCCTCTTAATTATAGCCATATTCATCATCATTATAACCATCAAGGTCGCCATCATATGAATCGTAATCCATGGTTACCTATTTATAACAATCAACATAAACAGGAAAACATGTTAAGTTTTTGTGAAAATAAATCTCACAATCACTCAATTGTGCGCACCTTTGATTGTCTCACAAATTGCCTCGGCCAATTGATTGTACCCATAATTCTGATTAGTCATAAGGGATTTAGTTGCTACTCTTAGCCGGAATAGATTATTGTTTGACTCGTTGAATGACGATTCAACTCAAACTAACAGACTTGAATCAAGAAGTTAACGATGAAGTAAAGCGAGAAAAGAATGAAAAGAAATAACATGAAAGAAAATATGGACATAAGACTAATTAACAATTAAATAGGTCTATTATTTGATGTTAAGTAGTTTGGAGAATCAAAGAACTTGAAAAGAAATGGATTCAAAATTGGATTGAAATCACAAAACTTGAAAAACATGATCAACGATGTGATCTGTGATTCAACAATGGTACAAAAGCATGATCTGTGATTCAACAGTGGTACAAAAGCATGGTCTGCTCTTGATCTGCGAGATGCCGCAAAATTCTTGAGAAATATCTATCGCAGTCTGTGTTTTATCTGTAATTTGTAGATGTGGTTTGTGGCGCAACCTGCGATTCGCAGGTTGTGATTGCGTCCCAAAATGTTGGTAATGTCAAAATTCCTTGGGATCCGTTTGGGTTGGCCACCTTTTGAATATTCTCTGCAATTTTAACAAATTGGACCCACTTTCTTTAGATATTTGCTATTTTTGGGCCTAAAACACTTTTTCTATTTGCATTTAGATTTTGGAAGATCAAATGACACCTTTTTATTCTTCTTCCTCAAGAACTCATCGAAGGTCTTCAAGAACACTTAAAAGATTCAAAAAATTTAAGACTTTCAATCCTTCTTCAAATGCTCCCAAATTGTAGATCCCAAACCTTCTTCAATAGGAGAACAAAGCCCACTAACTTTTAAGCTTCAATTCTCTTTCTTCTCAAGACCCACCTCAAGCCCTTCAAGTTCTTCAATGACTAACAATGGTAGATGACTCAATATTGACTCAGAAGACTTGAAACTTGAGATTTAGACTCTTCTAACACTAGGGAACAAGAATCTAGTACTAGAGTCAACAAACAAACAACAATATTTATATTTTCGAATTTTGGATAGATGAACACTTTTTTTGTAGTAATCAAAACCCAAACAAGGATTGTTGTGACAACTCTTCAATCAAACTCTGATACCAAATGATACATACCAAATTGCAGAAACGAAATAAACAACAAGAAATTAAAGGATAAAGAGGTTGACACAATAAAAAGAATAAAAAACTATATTAAAATTTGAGACCTCAATTGAATATCCTAAATCAAGCACCTGAACCGATTAAGATGACCTCAAGGGAACCAATGTCCCAAGAAACCAATCCTCTCAAATAAAGGTTCAATCAATGGCTTCAACACGCTTTCAAATACTCAAACTCTCAAAGGAATATCAAAATATCTCAATTCAACATCATCTAAAGAACGAAATGGCCTAAGTGCCCTATTTATAGTCTAGGACTAAATACACAAGAGGCCTAAAAGTGACACTCTTGGATTGCAAAATAGCTATAATGCTGGCCTATCTCAGTTTGCTCTTGATCTGCGAATTACAGACATGGTCCGTGGCATGATCTGTGATTCACAGGTCATGCCATTCAGTTTCTTCAGCTTCTGCGATGTCCTTACTCCATCTGTGGTCCGCAAACTCAACCTGTGACACCATCTGCGATTTGTATATGGTGTTTCCTCACCATATATTGTCCTTTCGCCTTCCCATGCAATCATCCACACTCAAAATCCTCGGTATTGCATTAAAGTATGCTATTGGACGTCCATCTTCATGCGCAACCCTCGTGAATCTTGGGTATCATGGTCTTACCTCCATGAAGAATATTTTGAGTCAATTAGGAATGTATCACTCATGCAAGTTGATCCATACACACTTCATCACATTCATGGTGTTCAAAAAGATGATCACCCGTAATCATGACACTCAATCCACCATCACATAAAGGTACTTCATTATTAACATAGACTTCACGACTAGGCACCCCTTGTTTAACCTTCCTATTTCTCTGACCATGATATTGAGAGTAAGTCATATTTGCATGATGGTAATAAGTACTATACGTCTTCCTACTACAAGTAGGCAATGTAGAGCCTCCTCTTCTCATATGACTACCTTTATTCCCCCCAACAAATGCATACATATCACCTTGATTTGTCTATGATTTAGGATAAGACGATGAACATGAATAGTTGCTATAAGATCTCTCGTATTCAATATATTCAATATCATTATCTTCATGGTTAGACCCGTCACAAGGCATATAATCACAAGAACTATCAAGCTCATCATGACTTTCACTCCCATAAACTTCAACACCAATTAATTCACAAGAAAATCGCATAAAAGTGTTGTACCTCACATTGTCCTTATATTCATGGTGTACATCATATGATCCTTCATCTTCACCATAGTCTTCCTTATACGACCCTCTTACTCCTCTTTCTTTGTCATAAGACCAATTGGAACCATTGGCCTCATTGTCATTCCCGGAGTAGTAGTATTCTTCACCATATTGTTCTTAGTCGTATTGACCATCATCGACTTCATAAGATCCATCATCACCATGGTCATACCCTCCATCACTATCATAGCCTCCCATGTCATCATCACAAAAATTCGAGACTATCGACCACATGATCCCTTATAACTCTTTTTTTATACCTACAAAATGAGTAAACAAAGTTAGTAGTAAGAGTTCCTCACCAACACTCGTATGTGCACTCATTTGTGCTTGTCTAGCACCACTCTATTGTTCTCACCACTCTTGTTTTTTTCTCACGCAATGGATTGCCCTTAAACTCGTCAAGAACCTACAATCTCAAACAATTCCCAAGTAGTATCCAAACATCAGTTCAGAGTGGAAGTTAGGTGACACAAAGAATGTATAATCAAAGCAAACAGGCAAGAGTCAAACAATTCACAACGAATGAAAAGAGAAAAGTACAAAAGAAATTGACACGAAATGAAAATTCAGACTCAAGAATTAGTTAACAATCAAGTAAGAACAACTATCAATTTTCAACACTTAGATATTTTTTGGAGTATTTGAAATGAAAAGTGATGAAATTCAAGAATTAATTAACAAATAAGTATGATTAATTACTATTTGTTAATTAATTATAAGTACTCCTTATGTCCCAATTTATGTGACACCGTTTTTTTTTAGTTTGTCCCAAAAAGAATGTCACCTTTCTATAATTAGAAATAATTTCACTTTAATATTCCCCTTTTACCCTTAATAAAATGATTTATAGCCACATAATTGTCTTAGGTTTATTTTAGACCACATTTAAAAGTCAATCTTTCTTTCTTAAACTTTGTGACAAGTCAAATGGTGTCACATAAATTGGGATGGCAGGAGTATTAAAGTATTTAAAGTAGGATAAGAAATCAAACTAGAAGAAATTTGGGCAAAAACCAGGTCGAAAACACCCAAACACATGAGCAGAATAGGGTGTCCAGCCCTCTGAAAGTGGGCTCCACTCGCTGATAGGCGAGAGTGGTCTTCTTCTACGCGCGTGACAGTTGCTTACTAGAACGCTGGTGCTGAGGTGTCTGCATGCTAGCGCTCTGTTGGCGCTGACGTGGGCTGCTAGCTGTGCGCTGCGTTAGTTGTTGCGGCTGACATGGTGCTGACGTGGTGCATTGATTGGGCAGCCACGCCGAATTTTCGCTGACATGGAGGACTGTTGATGATGTGGAACTCCCACGTGTCACTACTAATGTGGCATTTTTAGATTTTTTTGAATCCAAAAAATTGCTCAATTGGGGCCCCACAAATACTTTTTGACCCTTTGACTTGAACTTTTTTGGATCAAATGGCCCTTTTGGGTGTCTTCTTCATCATGAAGATATGAAGATGACTCAAGAACATGAAAAACACCCAATTTCCCAATAGAGTCCAAATCAACTCCAAACGCCACCAAATTTTAAATTCGAGCTCCTCTTATTGGTAGAACAAAACCCAATAACGCTTGAAGCCAAAATCACCTTCTTCCATCAAAACACACTTCCAAGTTTCAAACTTTCAATGGTAGAATCTTCAATACAACTCTACATGCCATGAAATTTAAAATCTAGGAGTTTTTTACATCAAGGAACTCAAATTTGACATCAAATCCACCAAAATAACAACAAAGTTTTTTGGGAATTTCGAATTTTCACTTTTAATTTTTTTTTTCTAGAATCAAGGATGAAGAATTGATGGAACAATTCTTCTACCAAGCTCTGATACCAAATGCTACAATCCGGCTGAGAATAAATGTGGAATTAAAGAACACAAAGTAACATAGATTTGATACAAGAATTAGAGGTGGGAATAAAGGAAAGAAAGGATTGAAATCAAGTAGTTGATCACAAACCAAGGGAGAAGAGATTTGAACTCATGCTTGAATTACCAACTTACATTTAAGAGAGGTCCAATTGAATAGATTAAATGACTAATCCTTTTACTAACCCTATACTACAATCTAGAAACTAGAGAATCACTCTCAATCAATATTCATCAAAGCTACATAATGAAATAATAGAAGTAGTATTTATACTAGATAGGCTAAGAAGACTAATGCCTATTACAAAAACACCCTTAATTAAGTAAGGGTCTTGTTTTGTAGTCTTGTTAGGGATGATGGAAGCATATTGACAAAATGGCCTCTTTGCATAAATAACCTCTTCCACCAAGCTATCTTCCATATCTTGATTGTGGTTATCTTGTTGTCTACTTTCCAAGAAATCATCAAAATGTCGTATGCCCTCTTATGTGGACCTTCGATGGCCTCGAAAGACTCTATCTCCATCATCAAGGGACATATGGCATAATACCCGCTTGAAGCTCCATCACCAATCTTAGCCCTCATAATTGGCCATGAGCTTCCTAAGATTATATCAAAGAGGTTCCATGGGTTATCTACAACTCCCACTTGGGAAGAGTTGAAGAATATTTTAAGGCACAAGTACGTCACCGAGAGTTACAAGAAAGATCAACTCAAGAAGATCTACACCTTGAGGCATGACAATAAGAGTGTAGATGAATATTGTGATGAGTTCCAACTTGTGAAAATGGGGATCGACTTTGAGGACAAATTCTTTTCAAGAAGGGGATAATGATACAACTCAAGTGGCCTCAATACCATTCATGAGTAGTCAAGCTAGTGAGCTCATGAAGATATAGGTTCTTTAGTTCACTTTGGAGTCATTACGAGGTTTTTAAGTGTTTAAGATTGCATGGGAAGACGAAGTGGCGAAGAGTGTTTTGGCAGGCACCATTTGCAACCTACAGAGCGAGTCTGTGCCCTGCAGTTCGGGTTGTGAACCACAGAATGGGTCTGCGATCCACAGACTGAGAATGCAGACCGCAGAATGACATAGAGGATCTATCTTTGCAAAAATGGGAAGTGTAACTTTTGGGCCTTCTTTGTAATCATTTAGCCTAAACTATTAATAAATATCTTAGGCTATTTCATTGCCTAGATTATCTTGAATATTGAACTTACTACTCTTTGAGAGTTTTGCGAGCTTATTTAGCTTTTGGTTGAACTCTGCTTAGGAAAGATAGGTTGCTTGGGATTCATTCCATTGAGGTCTATCTCATAGGTTAGGTGCTTAGCTTGGTTAATCAAATGAGGTTCTTAGTTTAATATACTTTGAGTTGCTTTTGATTCCATTTTATTGTGTCTACCTCTTTATGTTGTTTTCTTTCAATTCCGCAATTAATATTACATCACTTACGAACAAACAATACAGACCCCAAGGTGAATACTAGGCCTAATGAAGCCTTGCTACAGCAAGTCTTTCAACTGTTCTTTCAATTATTTCAACTCAACATGAGCCATTTTATAAGGAGGAATAGATATAGGCTGAGTGCCCAGAAGTACATCGATAGAAAAGTCAATTTCCCTTTCGAGAGAAATACCCAAAAGCTCATATGGAAATTCATTGACTACCGGGATGGACTAAAGGGTTGGGGGTTTCGTCTCAGCATCGCTAACCCAAACCAAATGATATATATAGCCTTTGGAAATCATCTTCCTCGCCTTAAGGTAGGAAATAAACCTACCCTTAGCTGTTGTAGATTTCCCCTTTCATTCTAGGACCGACTCATACAAAAATGAAATTGAACAACTTTCGTTTGATAATCAACATTGGCATAACACGAGGCTAACCAATCTATACCCATAATCACATCAAAATCACCATTTCTAATTCTACCAGGCTTGCTAAAGCGTGACAACTAACTACTATTACCATATAATCCCAATATACCAGTCTAGTGATTACTGGAATACCAACTGACATAGATATGAAAAGCGGTTCACTCAACAATTCAGGTTCCTTATCGAACTTAGCAACAACAAATGGTGTGACATATGAAAAGGTAAAACTTGGATCTATCAGTGCATATATATCACGAGAAAAGATGGACAATATATCTATGATGACATCCGGGGATGACTTTTGATCAAGTTGACCCACTAGTGTATAAATACAGTTCTAACTAGCACTTGAGCTGGATGCATCCACCTCTACCCCTACCTCAACCGACTGGCAGTTAAGAACCTTGCCTAAGAGGGCACACTAAATATGAAGAAGAAGCTATAGACCAGTCGGTTGTGCCATGCCACCCCCGCCTTTTGAAGGATAAGTTCATATAATATAGCCTGACTGCCTATAAGAATAACACAGATCTGAACCCTGACGACGTTGCCCAAAATAGGCTCTGCCACACTAATCACAATGAGGAAAAGACAGCCTCGCCTGACTATAATCTCCTCTACGTTGTGGACCTAATGCCTTAAAACTCTAGCCCTGTCCAGAATAAGCAAATCAAGCTCAGAGATGTGCCTAAAATTGTGGGGGTGTGCTGGCTACCGAATAAGTCGAATATCTAAAATATTGGGGTCTGGGCCACCTCGGAACTCACCAATATCACCTGCAGCTTTGTCCATCTTTGTCACACTCAGCCTTGTGGGGTGTGGTAGGCACTCGGTGTCTCAATGACCCGAGCGTACCACATCTCAAACATAACCTTTATATACATGTAGTTGGTCGACAAGGCCTCAGAATGACCCTCGTGAGACAATCAGAACATAATAACATGTAGAAATAGAATGGCCTAAACGTATTACATGGAAAAGGCTAGTAGAAGGACCGACAAGGCCATACATAACAACTATACACCAAATGACTATAAACAAGCCTGTAAAGAGTACATGAATATCATAAGGCTGGGACAGGGCCCCGCCATACCCATAATATATATACATAAGCCATACTGACTCAAACCAGCACCTCCAAAATAAGTGGAGAGCTATGATGCCACGGCTGAGCTGAGAACCTCCTAAAAAGGTTCGTCACTCCGTCTACCTAAACTCGTGGGCATGAAGCATAGTGCCCCAACAAAGGGATGTCAGTACGAACAATGTACTAAATATGTAAGGCAGGTAAAACAGAAGGAGGTGCAGTAAAGTAAAGAGAGAGAGAAAGAGACAACCTGTAACTCTGAATGCCACTGAGGGCGTATGATATGCATACTTTTATTTTAAAATCATAATTATATATATATATATATATATATATATATATATCATTAAGACGCTTTATGGGCTAATATCATCATAACGTACCCAATTGCAGTGGTGTGCATATATAAGTGACGTACCCGGCCGACTATAGCGTTGCTCGGTGTGGTAAAATAGATACATATAATATATAATGCATGAATTACCTCAGAAGAACGTTATGAACAGTGTCAGTGACATAAGGTCGTTATCCCCCGACTATCATTATATAACTATGTGCATCAGTTATTGTGAAACCAATAAGAAGTACAAAATATCACATAATGAGAGTAATACAAAGTTCGGAAAAGTACTCCCGGAAAGGAACATATAAAAGTCATGAAAGCTTTTCAAGAGTAAAGAACAAGCATATCTTCAATAGACAAGAGTAGAGTTCTCTTTTGGGGACGTTTTGTTATATGTCATCATTTCAAGGATCATGCCAAAAGAAAGGCAAGGTAAGCCTTACATACCTTTGATGCGACTTAGCCGACGGCGTTGGATGTGACCTTCTTTAAGCACCAACCTACCACAACATTGGTAACACTAGTATTAATCCAAGGATGGATCAATGACGGCATGACGATTGATAAGTTCTCTATACACCCGACTATATGGAATTTATTCCACCTCCTTCTTCCCTCCGAACATCTTAATAACAACCACAACATACATCACAATAAATCAACACCTCCAACATCTCAACATATCAAGAGCAACCCCAAACCCAACAAAACAACTCTAAATAATCGGGTTTACGACTTTCAATTCCCATTCGGTGAGTTCTTACCGAATACATGCCTTAGATGCTCGTAAAGGCCCGTAGAAAATCATAGATGAAAGATCGTACCTTGGCTGCCCTTTTAGAAATTCCCGCCACCTTACTTCATTACAAAGTAAACTTTAAAGTTTTTATAATCTGAAGGGAATCGACGTTAGAACTGATACATACCAAATTGTGGAAATGAAATCAAACAACAAGAAATTAAAAGATAAAGAGGAAGATACAATAAAATGGAATCAAAAGAAGCCAAAATTATACTAAACTATGGACCTCAATTTATTAACCAAGATAAATCACCTAATCCTATTAGGAGGACCTCAAGGGAATTAAATTCCAAAGTAACCCACGTTTCCAATCAAAGGTTCAATTACAAGCCTTAACAAGCTCTCAACACTTCAAGTTCCCAAAGAGAAGCAAAAACAACAATATTCAAGATAGTCTAAGCTATAAAAATGACTTAAGGTCCCTATTTATAGTGTAGGACTAAATTATTACACAAGAGGCCCAAAAGTGACACTCTTGAATTGCAAAAATAACCAAAACACCCCAAAATACCGAGCTGTCGTGATCCGCTCTTCATCTGCGTATTGCAAACATGGTCTGTGGCATCACCTGTGATTTGTAAATGATGTTCTGCAGCTCCTCTTATTCAACATGGTTTGCGTTTGAAGTGTAACTCACAGACATGGTTTATGACACCATCTGCGATTTGCAGATGGTGTTTCCTGCATAATTTGTTGTCCTTTCACCCTCCCATGCTATTATAAACACTTGAAAACCACATGATAGTGCTAGAGTATGATCAAGGATGTCCATATTCATAAATAGGCCTTGTAGTGCTTGAAGTTCATGAGTTTGACTCCTCGTGAATGGTCTTGATGGAACTTGGTTCACACCATTCTCCCCACTCTTGAAAAGAATTTGTCCCTAAATTTAAGGGGTCATCATCCTTGGTATAAAAGAGAGAAAGATCACAAACATTGAAGGTGTTTTGGACTTGATATTACAGAGGTAAGTCAATTTTGTAGGCATTGTCATTAAGTCGCTCAAGCACTTCGAATGGACCATCACCTCTAGGCATCAACTTTTCTTTCCTTTTGTTAGGGAATCTCTCTTTTAAAAAATGTACCCAAACCCAATCTCCCGGTTCAAGCACACCTCTTTTCCGTCCCTTGTTTGCTCTCTTGTCCACATCTTGATTCTTCTTTTCAATGTGAAGCCTCACTTTCTCATGTAGTTTCATCATGGCTTCGGCCCTTTTGTTTCCATCTAAACTCAAAACAACATCTTAAGACAAAGGGGTGAAATCTAGAGGGGTTAGTGGATTAAAACCATAAAAACCCTCAAATGGAGACATGCCAATAGGACTATAAATGAGTCGATTATACGCAAATTCATCTAAAGGTAATTGATCCTCCCTGGATGCTAGTTTCCCTTCAACCATGATCCTAAGCGTAGAACCCAAAGTCCTATTCACAACCTCATTTGGACATCGGTTTGAGGGTGACAAGACATAGAAAATAACAACCTAGTACCAAGTCGTCCCCACAATTCTTTCCAAAAGATGTTAAGGAATTTAGAATCCCTATCACTCACTATGGTTTTGGGAATACCATGCAATTTTCCACATTCTCAACAAATAAAGAGGAAATATGAGATGCATCATCACACTTATGACAAGCAATAAAATGAGCCATCTTAGAGAAGTGGTCAACAACAACAAAAGTGCTATCTTTACCCCATTTGGTTTTTGGCAATCCTAACACAAAATTCATAGAAATGTCGAGCCAAGGACGTTGAGGGGGTGGGGAGAGGGGTATACAATAAATAGGGAAGAAGTCTAGATTTAGCACTTTGACATTCAATACATTGACCACAAAGTTTTACATCATTTCGCATTTTAGGCCAATAAAATTGTTCCTCAAGAATTCCCATGGTTTTGTTAATTCCAAAATGACCTATCAAACCTCCATCATGTGCCTCCCTTACAAAAAGTTCCCTCTAAGAGCTCATGCATGCACATAGTCGCTTGTTCTTGAACAAGTAACCATCAAACTTAGCAAAAGGAGTAGAGGACCTATCCTGAGCCACTTTTCCCTTTCCCAATCTTCACAATCTTGATAGATTTTCTCAAATATGGGGTCCTCGGGTTACAATTCCTTCAAACTTTCAAAACCCGTTAATTTGGAAGACAAAGTTATATCCAAAACATCTTTACGGGACAAGGCATCTGCCACAACAATATCCTTCCTCTTTTTTTTTGTAGTGGATCACATAAGGGAAAGTTTCAAGAAATTCAATCCATTTGGCATGCCGTTTTTTTCAACTTTCCTTGGGTATTAAGGTGCTTCAAGGACTCATGATCGGTCAGAATTACAAACTCTTTAGGCTACAAGTAATTTTGCTAACTACTCAAAGCTTTAATCAAAGCATATAACTCAAGATCATAGGTGGAATAATTCAAAGCTGCACATTTAAGCTTTTCGCTAAAATAGGCAATGAATTTTTGGTCTTGCATCTAAATGACACCAATACCTACTTTGCTAGCATCACATTCAATTTCAAAGATTTTATCAAAATTTGGTAATTGCAACAACGATGCGGAGCTAATCATTTGTTTCAAGGTTTCAAAGGCTCTTGCTTGCTCCTCACTCCAAGAACAAGGTTTATCCTTTCATATTACCTCGGTCAAGAAAGAACCTATGGTACTAAAATCTTTAACAAACCCCCTATAGAAACTAGCCAATCCATGAAAACTTATCACATCACCAATGGATTTAGGAGTTGGTCAATTATTAATAGCGTCTATTTTGGATTCATCCACCTCTACGCCCCTTGAACTCACAACAAAGCCCAAGAAAACAACTTCATCAACACAAAAGAGCATTTACCGAAATTAGCATAAAGTTGTTCTTGCTTAAGAACTTCAAACACACACTTCAAATGATCAACATGCTCATCCATGATTTTGTTATAGACTAATATGTCATCAAAGTAAACAACCAAAAATTTTCCAATAAAAGATTTCATCACATGATTTATTAGATGCATGAAAGTACTAGGAGCATTAGTGAGACCAAATGACATCACTAACTATTCATAGAGACTAAACTTGGTCTTGAATGCGATTTTCCATTCATCTCCGGGTTTCATTCGGATTTGATGGTATCCGCTCCTTAGATCAATCTTTGAAAATACACATGATCCATTCAATTCATATAACATGTCATCAAGTCTAGGTATGGAATGAAGATACTTTATCGTGATCTTGTTGACGGCTCAACAATCTACGTACATTCGCCATGATCCATCTTTCTTGGGAACCAATATCACCTGCATGACACATGGACTCATGCTTTGTCGTATAACTCCCTTTTCGAGAAGTACATCCACTTGCCTTTGGAGTTCCTTGGTGTCCTCCAGGTTGGATCTATAAGCCGGTTTGTTTGGCAATTGTGAACCTGGGACAAAGTCAACTTAATGCTCAATTCCCCTTAAGAGAGGCAATCCCTTGGGAAGTTCCATGGGGAACACATCATCATAATCCTGCAAAAGAGAAGAAATACTACTAGGTAAAGAAGAGGTTAGTTCTTTAGTGTGCAAAGAGTACTCCCTATGCACGATAAGGACCATCGGGTGTTTTTCCTCCATCTCCTCCCTAATCTCTCCTAAACTAGCTAAGAGAGTCAACTTCTCTTCCCCTTAGGTGACTTTACTATGTCACTTCCATCTACGACTTCAACTTCTCCACTACTTCCTTCCACACCCTTGCCTTTCTCATTTAATTCCCTAATCTTTTGGTAGACTTTATTAACTTGCAAAGGTGACAACGGGTATAGAACATACTTGTGCCATTCATACAAATGAGTACCGATTGATTCTCCCTTCATGATTCATAGCTCTATCATATTGCCAAGGCCTTCTGAGTAGCACATGGCAAGCTTGCATTGGCACCACATCACATAATATCTCATCTTGGTATTTGTCAATCTTAAACTTGATAAAGACTTACTTGTGAACCCTCAACTCCCCACATTCATTCAACCATTGGAGCTTGTACGGAGTTGAGTGTTTGGTGGTTGGAATCTTTAAGAATTCTACCAAGGCGGTACTTTCTACATTAGCACAACTCCTGCTATCAATGATAAATGAACATACATTTCCCTTGATGAGACATTTGGAATGAAAGAGGTTTTCCCTTTGGCTTGGATCATCCATAGCTTTACTTATCATTGCTCTCCTCACTATATAGTTTGGCACGGTGAGCTCCCCTTCTTGAGGCATATTCTTGATTAACAAGGCGCACCTTGCTAACTCACATAGAATATGATGTCCTCATCTAATTCACTTTCCTCATCATCTACACAATCATCATCTTCTTAAGTACCCCCTTCATCAACCTCCTCATACTCCCTCTCATCCTCATCACTATAAGGATATTCAACCCTCACAATGAATGCCCTCCGATTGGGACACTCATTCATTCTATGACCATATCCTTGACATTTGTAACATTGGAGGGGTTTAGCATTAGTACCTCCTTCTTTTGGCGCAAGCTTTGGAGGTTGTTTCTCAACTTGATTGTTCTTGGCAAAGGGCTTCTTTGAATTTTACATGTTACCCTTGTTCTTTTTCCAATAGGAGGAAGAAGTTCCCCATTCTTTGTTATTTCTCCATGAAGATGAACACCCCTTGGATTTGACCATTTTATCCTTTTTGAGACCCTTCTCAATTTCAATTGCTGCTTCAAGAGTTTTGTCAAGGTCATTATAATTATGAAGCCTCATTTGGGATGCCATCTCTTTATTCAACCCGGCTTAGAATTGAGTTATGGCATTCAATTCTTCTTCTTTGAAGTCAATCCTTCTTTTTACGAGTTGTAACTCATCATAGTACTCATCTACACTCTTCAGATTTTATTTCAAGGTGCAGACCTTCTGTAGTTGTTCTTGCTTGTACCAATCAGACACATACTTTCTTGCCATAATCGTCTTCAATTCTTTCCAAGTAGGAGTTGGAACAAGTCCATTGGTTCTCCTAAACTTTACATGTGTTTCCCACCATGTCGAGGCAAATCCTTTAAATTGGGCAATAGTATAGGATGTCTTCTTCACTTTGGACATGTCATTGGTTAGGAAGATCTGATTGCATTGTGTAATGAGGAACATATTCGGGTCACTACTTCCTTTGAAAGTTGGAAGGATGACTTTGATGGAGTTAAGACTCATGTCTCGCCCACTGATGTTTCCTTAGTTTCCATGGTCCCCATAACCATAGAGTTCTTCACCATAGTCATCACCTTAGTAGTTACGTCCTTGGTAACCATCACGGTCTCGGTAACCTCCTTGCCTACCAACTCGAGGGATGAGACCATTATTTCCTCCTCTACCTCGGCGGGGACCTTGATAAGATACTCGTTGTCCTCTCATTTGATCAGCAACTCGATCACCCCAACCTCCTAACTTCTCTTGCAAATCAACTCTAAGTGGTTGGACATATCGGATTGGTTGATGAATATTTGGTGGTGGTTGGTGTGGATAAGGTTAATTTGGTGGTGGAGGGTAAGGTTCATTTGGTGGTAGTACAATTGGGTTCTGGTGGTGTGTTGTTTGAGGGAGTGGGTTGGAACATGTGGTGAAAGGTCTCCGGTGTCATGGTGGGGAGGTGTCACCTTGCACTCTACTAGTGGATGCTTGAAGATTTTGACCTTAGGGTAGCAATGACGCTTCCCTACTTCGCCCTTCAACAACTCCCACCCGAACATCAAAACTATTTATTTGATGGTTAATGTCCGCCAAAGCATTCATCACATCAACAAGAGTAGGTCCCCCAGTGAGAACTTCGGTCTCATCGCCTGAATTTTCCATGGTACATATTTTTAGAACAAAAGAAATAGTACGAAAGAAGATTAATGTTCAAGAACTACCTAATCACTTTGTAAGATCAATCACAAGTGTTAACTAGTTTAAATTATCAAAGGAGTGGAAAAGAAACCGAAACGAAATGAATTTTGAGTCAAAAACCTGAAAAACGCAGTCTGCTATTCACTGTGCAAGACCTGTGGTTCGCATACAATGCTTGCAGCACAGTTTGTGGTTCGCATATATTGTTGCTGAATTCCCAAAATCACTGTAGCAGTTTGTGGCTGTTCTGAGGTTCGCAGGTGTCACCTGCGACACAACCTATGATTCACAGGTTGTATTTTCGCTGCATGACTTTTGTGACGTCAAATCTTTTTGGGGATCCGTGCTCTAGGCCTTTTTATGATTTTCCAAGGACTTGGGCCCATGTTTTTGATACTTTTATCTCTTTTGACCCAAAAACAACTTTTCAACTTGAAATTAAGTTTTAAAAGATCAAATTGTATCAATTTGCTCCTTCTTCCTCCAAATCTCTATGAATGTCTTCAAGAACACTTGAAGATTCAAAAAAATTTAAGACCTTCAATCCTTTTTCAAATCACCCCAAATTTCAGATTCCCATGCTTCTTCAACAGGAGAAAAAATCTCAATAGTTTCTAAACTTCAATTCCCCTTCCTCTCAAGACCCACTTCAAGCTCTTCAAGTTCTTCAATGGACAACATTGGTGAATGACTCAAAAGACTTGAAACTTTAGATTTTGACTCTCCTAACACTAAGAAACTCAATGATGACACTAGCATTAACAAACAAACAACTATTTTTGTATTTTTAGACTCTAGAACACCTTTTTTGTAGTAATCAAATCCCGAGACAAAGATTGTTGGAACAACCCTTCAATCAAACTCTGATACCAATTGATACATACCAAATTGCGGCAACAAAATCAAACAACAAGAAATTAAAAGATAAAGAGGAAGACACTAAAATGGAATCAAAAGCAACCCAAAGTATACTAAACTATGGACCTCAATTGATTAACCAAGATAAAACACTAATCCTATTAGGAGGACCTCAAGAGAATTGAGTTTCCAAGCAACCCACATTTTCAATCAAATGTTCAATTCCAAGCCTTAACAAGCTCTCAACACTCAAGTTCTCAAAGAGAAGCATAAACAATAATATTCAAGATAGTCTAAGCTATGGAAATGATTTAAGGTCCCTATTTATAGTATAGGACTAAATTATTACACAAGAGATCCAAAAGTGACACTTTTGGATTGCAAAAATAACCAAAACACCCCAAAACGCCGAGCTGTTGCAATCCGCTCCTCATCTGCGAATCGTAGACGTGGTATGTGGCATCACATGCGATTCACAGATGATGTTCTATAATTCCTATGATTCAGTATGGTCTGCATTTGAAGTGTAACTCATAGACATGGTTTGTTACACCATCTGTGATTCTCAGATGGTGATTCCTGCACTATTCGTTGTCATTACACCCTCCCATGCTATCATAAGCACTTGAAATCCCAAGGATGGTGCTAGAGTATGATCAAAGATGTCCATCTTCATAAATAGGCCTTGTAGTACTTGAAGTTAATGGGCTTGACTCCTCGTGAATGGTATTGATGGAACGTTATTCGCATCAAGAACCGTGAAATCATTAAAGAGATAACAATGTTAAAACTTGAATTTGAACTTACCTTGATCTTGTAAGGAGGAAATGTGGAGAGAACTAGAGAGAGTTTCTCAAAAATCTGCCCATGAGGAATGTTTAAAATGAGATCCCAAGTCCAACTTTTAAATATACAAAGCACTATCATCGCTTCCAATGGGAGACACCCAAAGTAGTAACATTGTTGTGCTACAAATTCTTGACCAAGAAGAGCTTTATATTCTCTTGATTTTTTTTTTGAAAAAGAAGACATCTTTGTTTAGTCATAAAGCATTCCAATCTTTTGAGTTGTTGTAGATATATACCATGGGAGGAAGTCCACTTTGGAAGAAAAGCAACTAGGATGTTTCCTATCTTATCTCATGCAAAAGCCGTTCTAAAATTCCAATAATGCCCCTTAATGTCTTATCACTCCATATAACCTCTCATTTTCCTCTCTAGTGTTGTCACTTTTCTCTCCCTTACTCCTCTCAATCTTTTCTCTCTCAGTTGCATGGGAGTTGGGGCAAGTTTTAAGAATCTCTTGTAAAGGATTTGGTGAACCCTCCACTTCTTTCCATTTGGCTTCACATGGATTAAATATTGCCTCCCTCTCATTTTTCTCAGTTTTCTCCCTTTGAGCTCTCTTCCTGTCACAACCAAAACCGGAGGGCCATGATGGGCACCCGGACCTTACATGTCGAGCACCACAAGACGTACATTCACCACATAATCGTAAATAATCATGGGCCATGAAGGCCGTCACGAGGTAACCTGTTGACTCATAAAAATAATAAGCTGAAAAGATGCAAGACTGACATGGTATATATGTATATACATAGATATTGGACATGACCATACGAGCCAACAAGGCTACCATAGATAACTATATAACAAAAACATAGGTCGATGAGGCCACATAATATCTGACTACATCATAACTGCCTACAAGCCTCTACTGGAGTACGTGACATCATAAGGTCGGGACATAGCCCTGCCATACCCATATGAATATAAAAAATATCGTGCTAAGACTAGATCGCTACTCCGACACAAGTAGAGTGCTCCAATATCAGCTGAATAGGTAACCTACTGGTATGGACTGTCGCCCTATCTACCGAGCCTGCAGGCATGAAATGCAGCATCCCCCAAGCAAAAGGGGCATCAATAAGAATAATGTACTGAGTATGTAAGGCATGAGAAATAACATAATAAAGGCATGGAGGTAACCTAAGACAGGGAATAATCAACTTGTATATAATGCCTCTGAGGGACATAATATGCCTAAGTATCATACATGTGCATATATAATGTCTGGTCCTACATATACATATGTGTATATAACGCCATCAAGCCTCTGTGGGCATCCCATCACATCATATCGACCTTTGTGGGCATAATCATCATCATATACCAACTGATCAGGTGGTGGTGTATATGTAATGCCATAACCTTTCCCATACCCCATATACATATCATATAGCATACACGTATATAATGCCTGTGAGGTCATGGTAGATACATGTATATAATGCATGAATGATACTAAGACACTCTGAGTCTATAAGAGTGACGTAAGGTCATTGCCCCTCCGATTAACATTATGGAACTAACATCATCAATATAACTTACTATGAAGAATCAATAAGCCATAAGATAATATCCCTATCATTATATAGAAGTCAATAACCTCAGCCACTAATATATCTATGAGTGGAGCCGTTATGGATATTGTTCGTTTCATCCTGATCATGCCAAAAGAAGGAATAGTAGCCTTAGCATACCTTTGTTACTAATAACTCCATATACTGTATGTAGTACTTCAACCTACATCAAGGTATTAGAACTATGGTTAATGCCATGGAAGGACTCAAACACATTTCTAAGCTAGTAGCTCTCTTATGGAAAATCGGGCAGCACTTCCCTACATTTCCTAACTTCCCCAAATTAAAAACAACACCAAACAATGATATTAACAATATCAATAACCAATCACATCCATTCAGCCCCTCAACAACATAAGAAAAATTCCGACAATTCAAATAATAGTATAACGAGCGGCAAGCTTGGTTTATGATTAAACAATTATAGCTCTAAAACCCCTTTTATCCTTCCAGAACCTGTTAACAACATTAACCACAATATATTCAATTACTCCTACTGATTTTCAGCCATAACAAAACATTGAAACGAAGTCATAACAGTCCAACCATTTTCAGCAACTCAAAATTGATTTTCAGATCATTTCAGTAAGACACTAAAAAGCTTAACCACAGCATACTCCATCCAATCCTCATATGTGACAACCATATAATAACATGAAACAACACCAAAATAGTCCATAACAACACAACAACTTTTATCTAATTTTCAGCCCTTATTTCATAAGTTCTTCACCACATAAATAGCTATAACTTAGAAAAGCTTAAATACATGAAGGAGAGAGGTTTCGTTAACCTAATTCAAGCAATACAAGGGCAGCTTGAGGTCTCTTAGGGTTATGGGAAAATCATATTTTTGGAGAAGGGTTTCTATAGCTGACTTTAGAGTGAAGTTGCTGAGCGAAATTGAGAGGATAATGATGTTCATTAGCCCTTAAAAGGGGCCTCATAATCGACCAGCACTTTCCCTTTTCAGTGGATTAATTTGGGCCCTTCCTTTTAGCAAGTAGGTGACACACCTATTTGTCACCTGCTTGCTTAATTAATAGGTGTCACATGCTGCCCTTATTCACTTAGACTCATGTCTCATCCTCGTTAATAATCATGACATGTTAAGTTTCTCAAGTTGGTAGGATGGGTAAGCAAGTAGCTTGAGCAAGCAGGATGGTAAGAAATCAACTCAATTTTATGTATCCAATATCCCGTTTATTTTCCAAGTCTCATTCACTTTAACTTACTTAAGATTCTGATAAACCTTCCTTAACCTTGTAGGTGGATTTCATCCTTTATAAGCTTATGTTAGATATCTTATAATGATAATAATGTATGAAGTACGGGGTATAACAATAGGCATGTCTAATATCGTATAATCTTGAAGATAATCCTGGTGTCCAAGACTAGGAGGACTAATATACGGCGAATCTCAACATACAAAACTACGAGGTGTAACACTCTCGGAGCTCCCTCATGATTCTATAGTCTTCAATCACTTGATAGGGTGTTAATATGATGAGAGTATGCTTCTGACCATAAAATACAAAAGAGTACTTGCTGGTCCTCCCATCATGTTACACATCTCTATCAAATTGCCACGGTTTACCAAGTATCATATGAAATACTTGATTGGCACAACATCACACACCACTTCATATTTGTACTTGGCAATGCTAAATTTCACGCTCACTTGCTTGGAAACCTTCACTTCACCACATTCATTGAACAATTGGAGTTTGTATGGGCTAGGATGCTTTGTTGTGGAAAACTTCATGTGTTCAATCAAAGTAGTGCTCACTATATTTGTGCAACTCCTACCATCAATGATCAAGGAGCACACATTATCCATTATATTGCACCTAGCATGAAAGAGATTCTACTGTTGGTCAAACACATCCCTAGTCATAGCATCCATATGCCTTTGTAATGCACAAGTCAAGTTTGTTCTTTCCTACAATCGCTCTTCATCACCACTCAAGGGTTCTTTCTCATGTTCATCCCTCTTCACTCTTACTTCCAACACCACTCTCTTCATCATCATTGATGCGGTAGCCATTAGGTATAGCCACAATTGATCTATGATTGGAGCATTCTTTTTCAATATGCCTATTACCTTGACATTCATGACATTGAATAATATAAGGGTGAGGGAAGTTAGATTTTGCATTGTTACCACCAACGTCTTGTTATCTCCCTTTTCTTGTTTGTGACGTCACTTGCAGTTCGCAGATGCTACTTCACTATCAAATTGTTTTTGACGCAATTTCTTTCTTGGGATCCATTTGGCTGACCACTTTTTATTATCCTTGTACCTTTAACGAATTGGACCCACTTGAATTAATTTTTTGCTATTTTGGGCCCAAAAACACTTTTCCAACTTCTGGCCTAGGGTTTTTAGATCAAATACCACCTATTTGGTCTTCTTCCTTAAAAACTTTGATAAACAATGAAGAATAATTTAAATTTTCAACTACTCCGATTTAACTCAAATTTCATATTTAACCTCTCCTTGATATAAAGAACAAATCCCAATACAAACTGATATCAATTGTCCACCAAATCAAAGAGACCCAATTGGAGTTTCTTCAAGTTCTTTAATAGCTTCAATGTTCAACAATGATTTCTCCAAATTGCTTCAAACTTTAGATCTAGGTAGATTTGACCTCTAGGAACTCAAATCTACACTCAATTTCACTCAAATCAAACAACAACACCAATATTTTTGGGATTTGTTGAATTTTTAGATTTTTGTGATTTTTAAAATAAGAACCTAGGATTGAAATTTGTAGAAACAAATCTCTAGCCTAAGCTCTGATACCAAATGATACGATTCCTATAAGCGAAACTCTAAGAAATTGAATCGGATTCGAAAATTGAAAAGGATAGGAGATTAAACACAAGAGTTTTATTCCAAGCAACCAATGATGTATTAAATCAAAGACCTTAAGTACATGAACTACAAAAGTACCTAATCTATAAAAGTTTGAATGATTTCACAAGCGAGATAATTCATGTAAGAATCATGAACAAGTTCAATAGACAACCAAGGAATCCACCCTAATTGTGTTTTCACTCTAATTACCTAATACTGATCTAGCTATCACTAAGCTAAGACTATAAAGTAGCTACCAAGAGAATTAATCTCAATTCATCAATCATCAAAAGTCTCATTCTAAGCCTTGAGAACTACTATTTATAGTATTAGGCTTCATTACAAACTAGGTCAAAAGAGACCATAGTCTCAGATTGCAAAAGTAACCACAAGTGGCCAACTTCCACCCCGCAGTCATCATCTGCGAATCGCACAGTGTGTCGGAGACATGACCTACAAAATGCAGGTTGTGTCGTACACTGTGACATCTTCAATTTTGAGCTCTTCTTCACTCCAAGCGATCATCCAAATGTCGTAGGATGCTTTGTATGGGCCCTCAAGGGCCTCTAAAGCCTTTCTATGCATCAACATATCTTGTAAAGCTTGGAGTTTGTTGACCCATTCTTGGATAAAGGCTTTTGATGGGTTTGTGCTCCCCAATATCATATCACCTACGAGTTAGAGTTTCCTTCGAAATTGGAGTCTGTGCATCCAATCTTTCATTTATCTATATTACTGAAGTATTTTATGATTAAAGGATATTCGAGTTGAAAATTTTGCAGCATAAATCAGAGATAGGTAAGTTACAACTTTGTGATATTTTTATTAAAGTTAATTTCTATGTGGAGCCAAAAGTTATTGTGGATTGATTGTCTATGTGGCCTATATATTGTTTTTTCTGGCTGCGTGATGGGTTGGATATAGTCCCATTTATAGAGGAGTCTCTATTGAAATTTCCGTAAGATCTTTAAGAGGTAGTCTCTCTTCATGTATGCCTCCACATTCGAGGATGAATGTTTCTAAGGGGGGGAAGGATGTTACACCCCATTTTTTCGCGGTAGTATGCATTGTGTGTAATGTAACGTAATCCTGGTGAGGATAAGATCCCATATTTGGATGACAATGAGTTTAGACAAATGTTAAGTAAGTTTCGTAAGAGTTTGGGATTACATGAATCAAAGAAAATACTTTTCGATAAAGTTCACCAAAGGAAAGTCGATTGTAATAGCATGTTGTTTTATGGTAAGAATAAGAGTTCTTAATATGATAAGAAGGTCTTGTTATAAGGTATTTGAATCATACAATAGTCGTATGATATGCCTTGAAGTCAATCAAGTTGTAAAACAAAAGTTAGCAAAGGTCAACGCAAGTTACGTTCATATGTTCACTGAAATTTAGGTTAGATGTAGCAGAGCTTTTCTCTCAATATACTGTGTTACGAGGTGATCAACCCATGAAATTGAAGGTCTATGAGTCTAGTTTCCAAAGCATTAAACCGTTTATCGATATGACGTCAGAGTAGAGAGATATTCACGTTTTTTGTGAGACTACGCATGCAGCCAGTTTGGGGCCCACTTGAGGTGATGCAACTTCTAAAAGATGTATATATTCGTTGGATTAGAATTTTAACTTCATTTATCTCATTTACAGATAATAAACACTAATAAACCCTCTCCCAAAGTTCCTATATCACCCAAGAGCAAAACCTAAGGCAAACAACGTGAATCAAACGGGGGGAAACTTGTGATACTAGTTCTCTTCTTATTCTTCATCTTGTTGTTGAATTGAGGATTCCTTCAAGTGGAATTAAGGTATATCATGAGGTAATATTTCTCATCTCTCATAGGTATTTGAGTAAATTCAAGGATAGATTACGTAAATCTTACGCCAAGAAGCCCGTGGTGTTATCAGAACATAAGTTTTCTTCTTATGGTTGATTAAGAGGTTTCCCTGCTATGAAGTAACCTCAGATTTGAATGGATTCTTGTTGTTTGAGATACGAATATGCTTCTCCCTTATGTATTTGCGCTTGTACAAGTCATAGCTAGTTCATTTGATGAAGGAATTATGAAAGGAAGATTGAAAGTTGTATTCAAGTTGCTATAGTGTTGTGGACTGCCTTGGCTTTCTTTTAGTGATATTATGTGGCTGGAAAAAATGAGAAACATTTTGGATATGTTGTTGTTGTTGTTGTTGTTATTCCTATTGTTAAACTTTGGGATGTGAAATAAGTAAGGGGGATGTTGTCCGTTTCTTTATAGAAACAAGCTTGTCGCTTGATATAAATCGTGTGCTAGCATCTCCTTAATAAACGACCTTGTTATCATGATTATAGGTTGAGAGCTTCATGGGCTGATTTTATTGGGTTGTCAAGAGAATCAACTAAGATATGCAAGTCTATCCCTTTTCATTCAAAGGCATGAATCCAACGTATTTCTTTTTCCAAATAAGTCGTCGAAAGAACTATCATAAATCGTATGTTGGTTGTCCCTTGTCGAGAGTGTTTCTTCGTATTGTTATCATGTTCCATATCAATTGGTTGTTGGATGTATATCTAGGTTTATAGACCTCCATAAGGAGCATTTCAAAGAGTTAAATAACGAGTCGACTAAGAGTCATTCCAAAGTAAATTCAAAAGAGTTTATAAGTTCAAAGGGCCAAAAGTGCCATTACTACTACAGTGTCGTATGAACACCACCGACCAAATAATGGTGGACAGTTATATATACATATATGATTCACACCACCACACTAATATCGGTGGGCAGTTATTATGCACATACACACCCCGAGCTATAACCAGAGGGCATGCATTTATATATGCATCCATACACACACCTAAAACTATTACCTAAGGGAAGTACCTTATTTAAACACCTCGGGATATAAGACAAGGGTAGATTATGTAATAAAATACATGTATAGAAGTTTCAACATAGTTTTAGAGTTTCATTATTTACTCTAAGTGTCACATATGTTTGCAGAGTATCGGGTTACTTCTTATGCCCTGTTTTATAGCTTATACTTTCATATTGCTATTCATGTTTTACATACCGATAAATTCTTTTGTACTGATGTTCCTTTTGCTAGGGGACACTGTATTTCATGCTGCAGATTCAGATAGGTGTATGATAGACCCCCCCACAATATGAGTTATTGAGTCTCAGCCTTAGTTGGTATTCTTCACTTCTTCCGGAGCTTCCTGGTCGGATATTGAGGTTATATCTTATGTACATATGTAGATAACGGGTAGGTCGGGGCCCTATCCCTACCAGATGACTATTCAGTTACTTGTAGAGGCTCATAGATCTAAGTGGTATGTCTAGTAGTAGTGTATAGCCTAGTTGTCCTTGCTTGTTTACATATATAAATTGTTTGGGTTGATCTTCCCTCGATCAGTTTTAGGGGTTTGAAGTGTATTCTTGTTTTACAGATTGTGACCTCAATGGCCCTCCTATTGTGTTGTTATACATGTTACATTATAGTATAGCCTAGTTGACATAATTTCTATTCGTATAAGAGTCTGGTCAATGTGGTACACTCAGGACTGTACGACACTAGGTGGCGGCCACCCCCTAGTTTGGGGTGTGACAGACTCTCATTCCATGGCCTCTAAAGGCCATATTTCCATCACCAAAAGGTGTGTGGCATGGAAATGCACGTCCGAAGACCCATCATAGGTTTTATCCTTCATAAGTGCCCATGAGCCTTCTAGGGTCATATCATCTACGCCATAAGAATCCCTCTCAACATAATATGCACCCAAAACACCAACATAAGTGTCATCATATGCAAATAGATAATAAAGAAAGTTGTTACGTAAAATAACTTCATCTACGATGTCCTCACATGTAGCCTCACTATTAGGTTCAATGACAAGATCAAGTATGCTACTATGATTTTGAACACACAAGGAAGAAGTACCAATTTGTAAACAAGTATTACATGTTGACTTTTCAAATACCATGTAGTCCCCAAAAGTGGATACACTTTCAACATCACAATACATACCACTAGGTGCCTCATTTTGACTAGTCATGTCATCATCAAATAAGATATTATTTTTAAAGAGAGAACAATCAATGAATGATGAGGATTGAAAATGTATAATTTCACTCTCATAAAGACAAACGTCATTTTCGAAGCACTTCTTATTTCTTGAATATTCACATGATCAACTTCATCAATATTTTCACCAGTTTGAGGTTCATAAAGCGTATCACAAAAATCCTCAAGTAGTTGACTACCATCACAAACAAGTTGACCAAAACAATTTTCCACACTAGCTGAACGCAAATCGATCTCGCTAGAAGAATCAATTCGATCATCAATAGGATCAACTAGTTTGTGAGCTATCTCATCACATGACAATGCACAAACATTTGTATCAGAATTGTCAATACTAGGTGGACACAAATTTACCTTACAAGAAGAATCAATCCGGTCATCCAAAGGATCAACTAGTGTCGGAACACCCACATTAACAACATTGTCAACCATTATTAAAGGACTAAGCTCAATACATGGTAAAGACTCATTAAGCTCACATAAGGGCAAACTATCACTCATACTCAAGTCAACATGCTCATTACAATATTTGAAAAGTAGATATTAGCTATTTTACCTTGAAGTTCACACAAAGTACCTTTTTTACCATGGTTTTCAATTGTGGAGCACATTTGCTCCTTTGGGAAGCCTTCAACTACCTCATGAACTTACAATGTTTAAGGTTCCGCATTCGATTTTCTTCCAAGAATACTTGCACCATTATCAAGACAACTAGAAAAGAAAAAAAAGTTACATGAGTTAGAATGAGGTTGTGACAACCCTCTCAAATCACACCTCACAACCTCTCATTTTTCCCCTTTAGAGTTGTCACTTTTCTCTCCCTTACTCCTCTCAATCTTTTCTCTCTCAATTTCATGAGAGTTAAGACAAGTGCTAAGAATTTCTTGAGAAGGATTTGGTGAACCCTTCACTTCTTCTTTCCCTTTGGCTTCACTTGGAGTAGCCTTCTCTTCTTGTAGTGGTTCTTGCCTTTTCGGAATATGCTTGGTTCTCTACTTATTTCCATATGGATTGAAAAATCGACACCTCTGAAATTCCGTCAAGGCACTCCAAGTCTCAATTGGGTGCCCCTTTACCTTCTCATTCTCCCAATATTTAATACTGGATCCTTTTAGGGTGCTAGAAGCTAGCTCCACTTTCTTCTCTTCCAATTAGTTGTAGCTTTTAAATATATCATCCAACTTGTGTTCACATTCGAAGTAATCTTTTTCACTAGATTTTGTACACAAAGTTGGCCACCCTATGTTGGAATGTTTCCTACTTGCATTTGCCTCGGGATTAGGATGCATGGGTGGAAATAGAAGTTTCCTTCTAGAATCCACTATGCACTTGTACCACTCTTGCTCATATGTAATTCTATGTTCTTGGAACCAAGGATTTCCCAAACACAAGTGACAATTGTTTATGGGAAGCACATCACACCAAACCTCTTCTTCATATTCACCATGGGAAAATGTTACCTTTTTACTCTTATCAACCAAATACCCTCTTTGATCGTAATAAGGGTTCTATCACTTCACACAATGCATTTCTAACCATTCAACCTGTTACACAACATATTTTCGCGCTTATATGCATCGTAAGTAAAGTAACATAAAGCTTGGTGAGGCTAAGATCCCATATTTGGATGAAAAGAAGTTTAAACGGGTGTTACAAAAGTTTCGTAAGTGTTCGAGGTCAAATGAATCAAAGAAATTAAGTTTGTCGAAACTCGGGAAGGGCAGATGGAATTTCGCACAAGGATTTTTTGCCCAACTTGGCATATGTATATCTCATAATGTATAAGGTGTTATGGGGGTGTATAACCTATCTTAATTCAAGTTCAGTGAGTCTAATTTCCAACTCAATAAACCATTCATCAATCGGAGCTCTGTACAAAACATTATGTGCGTTTTAAGAACACGCTGCAAAGCAACTCATTTGGGACCCACTTAGGCGGTGACCAACCTTTGGAGCTATAAAATTAGTTGTTTCCTCATTTCTTCACCAAACTTGTCCAAACACTTCCCAAAACACTCCTCAACACATTCATAATATTCCAAGCCAAATCCAAGGTGTAATCAACCCAATCTTCCGTCAAAAAGTGTTATTGACTACAAAAAGATTGTCTCTATGATGTGGCGCAATTGAGGATGATTGGAAGTGGTACCAATCGTGGTTCTTGAGTTATATATACTTATTAAGGTATTTTTAACACCCTCTTGGGTTTTTATCTTAATTCCATGTTGGTGAAGCTATTTAAAGAAAAACAACACAAGATTGTATTGAAAATGGCTAAGATAGAACTACTGTTTTGTTGGGCTATTTTGAGTGTATGAATGTGATTTCTAATGGCTGAAAATTTTGGAATATAACATGAATATGTTGTGGCTACTGTTATTAAGATTGTTTATGTGTTAATAAAGTGAAATGGAAAAAAAAACATATAGAAACTACGAATAGAAAGTAAAGTTTGAAGGGTAAACTTGTGGACTATTTTGGAAGGCATTTTGTGGATGTTTTGAACTAGGAATCATATGGTACATATAAGTATGATGTTCTGAAGGTTGTAAACTAATTTATGGAATAATATTTGGACTCGAATTATGTTTTGTTATTCAAAAAAATGAGGTTGCCGCCCAATATGATTGTTAAGATAATCGAAGAAGCTCATATTGGATTATATTGTTGTTTTTATTGGGCTATTGATGACCCTTGGCGGTCTTTGGGATGTAGTAAAAACAGGGGAGATGCTGCCCGATTTTCCATAAGTTATATGACTATCCAAATACGATGGTTACGACATTACATGTTGATGACGATATCATTTCACTTGTTGTAGACACAAGAAGTTTTGTTGAGCTTGGTTGAGGAATAAGGAAGAGATCATACATGTATGTAAGGATTATCCTTTTCTTTCTTTCGGCATGACCCAAACGTAAACGAATATCCATCCAAAGTGACTCTACTCTTAAGATCTATGAATGTCTGTGTTTTTCAATCTATTAAAGAAGTTCATTGATTCATGTATATCTTATCTTACTAGCTCATAACAAAAGATATGTTGATGAACGTAGTTACATAATAATAGTCGGAGGGTAATGACCATAGGTCACTCTGACTCTGTTCAAGGTGTCTCTTGAGGTCTGTCTTGCATTGCAATTATATATATGTATCTATTTTCTTACCGCATTGCGCTATAGTAGGCAGGGCAGACACTTATATGTGCACACCACCGGTTGGGCAGTTACCACTGATCAGTTGGGCAAATATTACCGCGTCCTTTATGGCCATGCAGTTTATGATAAGCTGACCCTATAGAGGGACTTGATACTATATTATATGGCCCTATATAGTGGCTTGATTTTCTTTCATGCATATGATCATATTTATGTCAGTTGTGCGCCCTTATTGACAGTTATGAGTCCCAAGTTAACATTTTGTACTTTTCACTTGTAATACGTTAGTATATACATGTTTACATACCTTACATATTTAGTACATCTTTTGTACTGATGTCTCTTTTGTCCAGCGACGTTGCATTTCATGTTCGCAAATTCAGGTAGACGATTTGATGAGCCTCCTCAGTAGATTCACTGTTCAGCTTAAGTTGATGCACTTATTTTCTTTCAGAGTTGCTATTCGAATTTTTGGGTATGTTTATACGTATATGGTTATTTTGGGTATGTCAGGCCCTGTCCCGACTTGATGACACATGATAAACTCCTAGAGGCTTGCAGACTAGAGGTTGTTGTACATATATTTTGTGTGACCTTGTCGGCACTTGTCAGATGTTGATACACTTGCGACGGCCTTATCGGTCTCAATTTATATATATATATATATATAGGGCCTCTTCTGCATGTAGGTTATTGTTGCTCCTATCTTATTATTGTCATTTGATGGCCTTGTCGGCCCAGGTTTTGTGTCATGTGGTTCAGATATTACAGTTGGTACGCTTGGGCATTAGGGTGTTAGGAGTCGGCCACACACCCCAAGGTTGGGATGTGACAAAGTTGGTATTAGAGCAGGTATGTCCTATGGAGTCTGCAAGCCGTGTCTAGTAGAGTCTTATTTATGGGTGTGTTGTGCACCGCACTTATAAGTAGGAGGATACAAACATTCATGGATGGATTCCATTCTTTCATCTCATACATCGTGCAGTAGAGCTGATTCTTAAGAATTCGAGTCTAACACATGCCTTAAACTGTTTCAGTAATGTCGATCAATAAAAAGACTTTGGTGAGTTCATATTCATAGTCGGTAAATAAAATACCCCTACTAGACTATTGATACGCCAGAAGTGCGAATATTATGTTAATGTTTTAGAGTATGAGTATTTGTCTCACTCATATGCAGAAGATATAACGAAAACCTAGAAAGGTGAAGTGTTGGTTTTAGGATACAAAAGGAGTAAAGTAAAGAAAGTATAGAAATCATCGAATAAGATATGATCCTTAAAGAGAACAATCAATAAACGATAATGATATTAAATATGTGTAAGTTCACGCTCATAAAGACAAATGTCATTTTTCAAAGAAATTTCCTTTTCATGACTATCTATATGGTCAATCACATCAACACCATCACTAACTTGAGGTTCACTAAGCACAACACCAATTTCCTCAATCAGTGGACTATCATAGCAAACAAATTGATCAACACAAGTACCCACACTAGTTGGACGCAAATCGATCTTGCTAGAAGAATCAATTCGGTCATCGCTAGGATCAACTAGTGTGTGAGCTATAATATCACATGACAATGTACTAACATGCAAGTCACAAGTGTCAACACTAGGTGGACTCAAATTGATCTCACAAGAAGAATCGATTCGGTCATCAATAGGATCAACTAGTGTTTAATCACCCATATCAACAACATTGCCAACAATATTGAAAGTACTAAACTCATCCCATGGTAAAGATTCGTTAAGCATACATGAAGACAAGCTATCACTCACACTCACGTCAACAACATGATCATTCACATTATTTAGAGAGTCGACATTATCTATTTTACCTTAAAGTTCACACAAAGTATCTTCTTTACCGATGTTCTCAATGGTGGAGCACATTCACTCCTTTGGAAAGTAATCAAGAAAATAAAAACAAGATAGAAAAGAAGACACGATTGATAAACAGTTGAACAATAACTAGAAGAACTAGTCCTAGTTACCTTCCAAAAGGATCAAAGACACCTATCTTATGCAACAATCCTCAAGATAATAACAATCCCTTGCAAAATTGAATGATCAAAACAAGATTGTACAATTTGGAGTCCACCAAATCACAACAAGTCTCAACTAGAGAGAAAATTTCAACATTCATATATTTCAAGATAGGTGAAATGATAAATAGTTCTAAGTGTAGCTTCTATAGGTAAAGTATACACCGGTCTTTAAAAAGTAATATCCACAAGTCAACTTTTAAAATATTTCCTCACAGGGCTCCAAATCATTAGCCACACACAGGAGCTGTCCATGGGCTATCCTTCACACGTATGGGACTCCAAAGTGAGTCCATGGGCCAGCACAAGTAAGTACATAGGCTACTTCCCCGGGCTAGGCATTGTCCACGGCTCCTGAAACGCAAACTCATTCTCCAAAGATATGTGAATATCATGAAGGACCATAGCCTGACTCCTAGTGATATAATATAAATTGCAGAAACGAAAATAAACAACAACAAATTAAAGGATAGAGAGGTAGATACAAGAGTTAGAATCAAAAGAAACCTAAAGTATATGAAACTAAGGACCTCAATTGAATTAACCAAACAAAAGCACCTAACCTATAAAGTGGACCTCAAGGGAATTGAATTCCCAAGCAACCCAAATTTCTAAACACAAGTTCAATCACAAGCTTAAACAAGCTCTCAACACTCAAAATACTCTAAGAGTAGCAATAAGCAATAGTCAACATAATTTAAGTAAAATGAAATGGCTAAGTGCCCTATTTATAGTCTAGGACTAACTTATTACACAAGAGGCCCAAAAGTGACACCCTTGGATTGAAAAAATAGCTAAAATGCCGGTTTGTCGTCATCTTCTACGCTACCATGCGAATCGCAGATGGTGTTTATGGCATGATTTGTGATTCCAGGTCATGCCATTTAGTGATGTCACCATATGCGGCCCATTAACTCAGTCTGCGGTTCGGAAGCTTGGTTTGTGACACCATCTGCGATTTGCAGATGGTGTTTTCTTCACTATTCTTCCTTTTTTCCCCTTCCCATGTAATCTTCCACACTTGAGATCCTTGGAATGGCACTAATTCATGCTCTCGAGCACCTATCTTCATGTGTAACCCTCATGGTGTTTCGAGTTCATGGTCTTGACTCCGCTTCGATGCTTTTGGGGTAACTAGGTTCGCATCATTCTCCCCTTCTTGAAAGAAATTTGTCCTTAAATTTAAGGGGTTACCTACACACATCCAACAAGAAGACAAAATACCACAACTACAAAATTCATTAGCACTAGAGAGATCCGCAAGGATCATCTAACAAGGACAATCATCATAAACAAAAAAGTAGTAGAGGAAAGCATATTCAAACTCAAGTGTAATCTCCCCATTGGACACCAAAGTCTCATCACATGGGCAAGGGATCTCACAAGATAACAATGTGGAATGGAAAGCATCTAACAATGTCGTACGATCAATGTAGCCATCAACAAAGTCGCTCACAACATCAAAGCCTTGTTTCTTTACCGATGTGTGACTACTCAAATGTGACAATACACTCTTATCACCACCAAGAGTTCCCTCACTAGTATTCTCACTAAGAAATGGATCATAGTCGAAGGAATCACTTGACTAAAGCCATGCACGAATATCATTATCATAAATAGGTGGGGCATCATACATGGACTCATAATCATGGAAATTAGAGGTAATAGGATTGCTACTAGGATTCTGCAAATAGTCAAGCAAGTCAAAATCCCGATCAACTAGTGTTGCATCCTTCCTTGTCATGCCCATATCACTATCAAGACCATCTACCCCAATAAGTGAAAAGTTATCCCAAAATGGGTTGTCATAGTTTTTGTAGTCACTAAAAGAAGCAACACCAACATTATCACTTGAATATCCACTAGGCAAACTACTAGAATTGATTTCATCATCAAGAAATATGGCATCACCACTAAAGAGATAATAATTATAAGACATGGAATCGTCTAAGCATGTGTTATCACTCTCATTTAGATGAGGATCATTCTTCAACTCACAACTTCCAATGTTATATAGTACATGAAGCTCATTGCAAGGCACATAATCACTCACACTCAAATTGTCATCCAAATCAATCCAAGAAATAGGAGTACCATGAGAAAATGAATAACTTTAATATTCATTAATATGATACTTCGGGAGGCTTTGATGAGCCTAGTGGTAGGACATCCCCTCGTTGTCATAATCCTGTGAAAAAAAGAAATAGAACTAGACAAAGAAGAGGTTAGTTGGTTATATGGTAAAGAGAAGCCTCGATGCAAGGTAGGGACCACCTCAATTTGTTCCTCCACTTCCTCCCAAATCTCCCTCAAACTTGCCATATGAGTCACCTTAGCCCTTCCATTGCACTCTTTATCTTTCTCACTACCCATGTTCCACCCTCTTGATCACTCTTCTTCTTCTTACCCTTACTTTTCTCCTTCAATTCTCTCATTTTTTCATAGATTTCATTAACTTGCAATGGTAAAAAGGGGTGTAATACATGTGTGTGCCCCTCATACTCAATTGAGTACTGATTGGTCCTCCCATCATGATTCGTAGCTCTATCATAGTGCAAAGGCCTTCCGAGTAAGACATGGCAAGCTTGCATAGGCACTAAATCACATAAGATCTCATCTTGGTATTTCCCAATCTTAAACATGATCATGACTTGCCTTTACACCCTCAACTATCCAAGTTCATTAAACCATTGGAGCTTATATGGGGTTGAGTATTTGTGGTCGGGAGCTTCAAGAATTCTACCAAGGTGGTACTTGCTACATTGGCACAACTCCCGCTATCAATGATCAGTGAACATACATTCTCTTTGATGAGACATTTGGAATGGAAGAGGTTTTCCCTTTGGCTAGGATTATCCATAGCCTTGCTTATTATTGCCCTCCTCACTACATAATTTGGCATGGTGAGCTCCCCTTCTTGAGGCATATTCTTAATTAACAAGTCTCCCCTTGCTAACCCACATGGAACTGTAACATCCTCATCTTGCTCACTTCCATCATCATCTATACAATCATCATCTTCTTGAGTAACCCTTTTATCAACCTCCTGATACTTCCTCTCATCCTCATCACTACAAGGATCTTCAATCCTTACAACGAATGCCCTCCAGTTGGGACACTCACTTATTCTATGACCATATTCTTGACATTTAAAACATTGGATGGGTTTAGCATTGGTACCTCCTTCTTTTGGCGCAAACTTTGGAGGTTGTTTCTCAACTTGGTTATTCCTGACAAAGGGCTTCTTGGAATCTTGCATGTTGCCTTTTTTCTTTTGCCAATCGGAGGAAGAAGTTCCCCCTTTTTGTTCTTGCTCCATGAAGATGAATACCCCTTTGGTTTTACCGATTTATCCTCGTTAAGACCCTTCTCAATTTCAATTGCCTCTTTAAGTGTCTCATCAAGATCACTATAATTGTGAAGCCTCATTTGGGATGCAATCTCTTTGATCAACCCCGCTTAGAACCAAGTTACGACATTCAATTCTCCTTCTTCAAAATCAATCCTGATTTTTTCAAGTTGAAATTCATCATAATACTCTTCTACACTATTGAGGTTTTGTCTCAAAGTGTAGACCTTCTTTAATTGTTCTTTCTTGTACCAATCGAACACATACTTTATTGTCATGATCATCTTTGATTCTTCCTAATTATGAGTTGGAGGAACTCCATGGACCCTCCTAAACTTAACTTGTATTTCCCACCACGTCGAGGTGAATCCTTTAAATTGAGCAATAGCATAGGATGTTTTATTCACTTCAGATATTTCATTATTGAGGAAGATCTGATCGCATCGTGTGATCCAATCGAGGAACATATCCGAGTCACTACCCCCTTTGAAGGTTGGAAGAAGGACTTTGATGGAGTTGAGACTCGGTCTCGACTATCGATGTTTCCTTGGTTACCTTGGTATCTATAAAGTTCTTCGCCATATTCATCCACTTGGTAGTTTTGTCCTTGGTAACCATCACAGTTTTAATAACCTCCATGCCTAACCACTTGCGGGGTATGACCATTTCTTGCACATGTTCCCCGGTGAGGACCTTGATATGAAAATCGTTGTCCCCTTATTTAATCGGCAACTCTATCACCCCCAATCTCCTACCTCATCTTGCAAATCATCTTCAAGTGGGTGGACATGTAGGATTGGTTGACGGATATTTGGTGGTGGTTAGTGTGGATAAGGTTTATTTAGTGGTGGTGCAATTGGGTTCTCATTTTGAGGTTCTGGTGGTGAGTTATTTGGGTGAGTGGGTTGGAACATGAGGCAAAAGGTATCGGGTGTCATGGTTGGGGAGGTATCACCTTGCATTCTACTAGTAAATGCTTGGAGATTTTGACCTTGGGGTAGCAATGACGCTTTCCTACTTCGCCCTTCAACAACTCCCACCCGAGCATCCAAAGTGGTAATTTACAGGGTCAATTCTGACAATGCATTCATTACATCAACAAGAGTAGGTCCCCCGATGGGAACCTGGGTTTCTTCGCCCGAATTCGCCATTTGCCTATTTTAGACCACTCAACAAAACAAACAAATGCGTTAGGTTAGTAAAAATTAACCTCGCATATCACTCGAGTATGCGCACCTTTGATTGCCTCACAAATTATCTCAACAACTGATTGTACCTTATTTAGTCCTTTGAGTTACAAGGGTCAATATCTACTTGAGATCAAAAATGGATCTTTTTCGACTCGATGAAAGAACGATTCGACTCAAACTATCGGACTTGATTCAAGAAATAATCGACGAAGTTAAAAAGAGAAAAGAACGAAAGAAGTAGCACGAAAGAAAAATTGATGCTCAAGAACTAGCTAATCACTTTGTAAAGTCAAATTACAAATGTTAACTAGTTTAGATGATCGGAGAAATGGAAGAGAAATCGAGAAAAAATAATATTTTAAGTCAAGAACCTGAAAAGCGTGGTCTGTTATTCACTGTGTGTGGTCTGCAGTGTGCAGACAGTGTCTGAGACACAGTTTGTGGTCGCAGATAGTGCTCCTCAACTTTCCAAAATTTATGTCACAGTCTGCGGTTGACTTGCAGACCGCAGACACCACCTGCGACACAACCTGTAGTTCACAGATTGTGCTTTCGCTGCACAAAGTTTTGTGATGTCAAATCTTTTTATAGGTATCAGTGCTCTGGGCCTTTTTCTGAATTTTCCAACGACTTGGGCCCACTATTTCGGTTTCTTTACCTCTTTTGGCCCAAAAACAACTTTTCACCTTGGAATTAGGTTTTGGATGATCAAATGACCCTTTTTCTTCTTCTTCCTGATGTAAGAAAGCCCGCGGACCTAAACTCACCACCTAAGTCGAAAGGTGATTTACTAAGAATGCCAACGATGACCCATCAATCTACACTTAGATGCCTATCATGCCATGGAATTTGGAATGGGATTGAATCCATCACTTGAAGATACTAGGAGATACACTTCTTGCTGGTCTTGGCCGAGACTGTGTTGTTTTCTTTTAGCATAGTTTAATTCCTAGATTAGTTAATAGTTTCCTTAGGACATAATAAACTATGTAATAACCCCTAGTTCCCCTTAGGACACAATCAATGCATCATGTAAGAGAAAGGGTGACAAGGCCGAGAGCTTCTTCCAAAGGTGACTTGGCCAAGAATGGATAAGGTGACAAGGATGAGGAATCATCTAGAAAGTGTGGCTTCCAAAGGGATAAATCATTCATGAACTTGGCTACTTGGGAGACATCAAGATTGGCTTAGGGAAGGTGAAGAGTTGGCCGAAACTACTAACCAAGGCACTCCAAAATCAAGAAGCTTCCACACGTGCTCCAATGAAATGATTCATGAACTAACTAATCCATGCATTGCTATACAATGAAGATACAAAGGAAAGGCCTAGAGAACATCAAGGGGTGGTCGAATTCCCCTTCCCATTTGGTCAACACACAAGAGTGGTCTAGGAAGCATGAATCTTTGGTCCCCAAGTTAACCCAAACCATTTTCCACTTGTCCACACTTGGTCGAGAGGTTCAAGTAGTTGTGTTCTTTAGTTTGCCTTCTAGAAAGGTCCATGTATTACTATAAATAGTACCCTTAGGATATTGTAAATTGTAGAGATTTTGTTGATATATAAAAGTTGAGTTTTACTCATTGCTAAGTGTTTCAACCCGGGGTTGTGATCCTTAGTTGTTCCTTGTGTGGGCCTTTGGTTCTTTTGTGAGCCAAACCCCTTGGTGTAAGTTTAGCTAAGACTTGTGTGACTTAGTTGAACCGAAGCTAAGGTCTCTTCAGTGTAAGTCTTTATTAGAACTTGTGTGATCTAATCAAAACCCAAGCCTAAGGAACCCCCTCGGTGCAAGTGGACGTTGGAACTTGTGTGATCCATCCAAACCTAAGCCTAGGGTCTATCTTAAGGTTACCGGCCACCCTCACTTGCTTGTTCACGGACTTGTACTTAGCAACCCCACTCTAGACCTTGTCCAATTGGCCAAACTATACTTGGTGTCGACACTAGCATTAAAACCCTTATGTCATTATCCTTGTTCATATCGACCATCCCAAACACTTTGTTTGTACACGGGTTTGCACCTAGCACCCCGTGTTCATTTCTTGCCCAAACCACTTCATTCGTGCAACCACCACATCCCACAAGACTCCATAAATATCTCCACTAAATGTTATTGACCGAAACCACCCATAACTTCCCATACAAACACGACAACCACCAACAGTCCACTAAAACAACCCTTACTGATACCGTACTGTTTCCGCCAGTTTCCGTGGCCTTGCCACTTTCCAACCACTGAACCCCGACCACCAACACCAACCACAACACACCCACAACATCCCCACAAAACGTCTAAGTCCGATTCCCTCTACACCTACCCGAAATTACCCCACAACACCATACTGCCCGACAGAAACACCCAACCCGAGAACCCCACTTTGAATCCCATTTTTGGGTCGACCCATTTACAACCAAGCCCCGACCCACTTACACCCTTCATGACATACATCACTTCCTCAAGAACACTATGAAGATCCTCAAGAATAATTGAGAATTTCAAAAATCTTAGGACCCTCAATTATTCTCAAATCACTTCAAATTTCAGATACCAAACCTTCTTCACTAGGAGAATATAGCCCAATCGTTTTTAAGCTCCAATTCTCCTTCTTCACAAGACCCACTTCAAGATTTTTCAAGTTTTTCAATGGACAACAATGGTGGACAGCTCAATATGGACTCAAATGACTTGAAACTTGGAATGTGGACTCTTCTAACTCTAAGAAACTCAAATATGACACTAAAATCAACAAAGAAACAACTCTTTTTGGATTTGTGACTCTAGAACACATTTTTTGTAGTAATCAAAAACCAAGACAAGGATTGTTAGAACAACCATTTAATCAAACTCTTATACCAATTGATACAATACGAATTGCGTAAATAAAAACAAACAACAAGAAATTAAAGGATAGAGAGGTAGACACAAGAGTTGGAATCAAAAGCAACCCAAGTATATGAAACTAAGGACCTCAATTGAATTAACCAAACAAAAGCACCTAACCTATGAAGTGGACCTCAAGGGAATTGAATTTCCAAGCAACCCAAATTTCTAAACACAAGTTCAAATCACAAGCTTAAACAAGCTCTCAACACTCAAAACTCTCTAAGAGTAGCAATAAGAAATAGTCAAGATAATCTACGTAAACTGAAATGTCTAAGTGCCCTATTTATAGTCTAGGACTAACTTATTACACAAGAGGTCCAAAAAAGACACCCTTAGATTGCGAAAATAACCAAAATGCCAGCATATCGTCATCTGCTACATCACCTGCGAATCACAAATGGTGTATGTGTCATGATCTACTCTTCGAAGTTCATGCCCTTCAGTGATGTCACCATATGCGGCCCATTTACTCAGTTTGCGATTTGCAAGCTTGGTTTGTGACACCATCTACAATTCACATATGGTGTTTTCTTCACCATTCTTCCCCTTTTTTCCTTCCCACGCAATCTTCCACACCTGAGATCTTCGGAATGGCGCTAAGACATGCTCTCGGACGCCTATATTCATATGCAACCCTTGTGGTGTTTGGAGTTTATGGTCTTGACTCTGCTTCAATGCTTTTGGGGCAACTAGGTTTGCATCACCTAGTGAATGGCCGGGATGACTGGAACATGTCTTGATCAGTTTGGACTGCATCATCACCCTCGACCACATCACTTGAAACACAAGGAACCAAATCAGAAACATTGAAAGTGTTTGAAATATTATACTCACTAGGAAAATCAATAACATAAGCATTGTCGTTAATCTTTTCCAACACTTCAAATGGTTCATCTCCTCATGCGAACATCTTTCCATTTCTTTGGTTAGGCAATCAATCTTTTCTGAAATCCACCCAAAGCCTTTTTGTAACCCCAACTTCTTTCTTCCCTTGTTCGCCTTGGACGCCACTTTGGCATATGCCTTTTCCAGATTTTGTCTCACCTTAGCATGAAGTTTAAGCAACAAATCTGCCATGCTTGTACCTTCAATATTTAAAACAACATCTCGAGATAAAGGGATCAAATCCAATGGAATCAACGGGTTAAAACCATACACACACTCAAAAGGAGATTTTCCTATCATTTTATGCATCGTACGGTTATAAGCAAACTTAATGATAGGTAAATGATCAACCCAACTTCTAGATTTTCCTTTGGTCATAGCCCTAATTAGATCTCCCAAAGCACGATTCACAACTTCAGTTTGTCCATCAATTTAAGAATGACAAAAAGTCAAAAACAACAATTTCGTGCCAAGTGCACCCCACAAACATCTCCTGAAATGACTCAAGAATTTCGTGTCCCTGTTACAAAAAATGGTACGCGGCACGCCATGCAATTTCTACACATTAGCAATAAACAAAGAAGCAATATGTTGCGCATCATCACACTTTTTACACGGGATAAAATGAGTCATCTTAGAAAATATATCCACAACAACATAGATAATATCATGACTAGCCCTAGAATGAGGTAAACCCATAACAAAATCCATAGGTATATCAATCCACGGGCTAGTAGAGACTGGTAAAGGAGTATACACACCATGGGGACTGGACCTAGACTTAGCTCGCTTACATTCTAAACAAGCACCACAAAATTGCATCACATCTCGCCTTATCTTAGGCCAATAAAACTGCTCCTCAAGAATACCTAAGGTGTTATCCACCCTAAAATGACTCATCAAACCTCCACAATGCACCTCACGAATCAGTGACTCCATCCATCCATAATAAATGAACACACCTCCCCTTTACCCTACACCTAGCATGAAAATGATTCTACCTTTACATATCTTCTTCATTCTCCATGCTGATAGTGCTTAAGTTTCTCCGCACCACAAGAAATATTTCGGGAAGATTATCCCTATCTTCTCCTTTCGGCTTCTAAATATCATGATCAAGTTCCTTTTTATGTCATCTTCTGGTTCACCTTTTTGTTCTTGAACCGTGCCATCATAAAAAATAAGCATGGTCCTCCGAGTAGGACACTCTTTGGCCATATGCCCACATCCCTTACATTTACGACATTGAATAGATGAAGCACTAGGAGAATTGAGTTGAGTTTTACCTCCGGAGTCCTTTGGATCAGATTTGATTGGACTCTTTTCAAGTGGCCTTTTAACATCATGACTAGCACCTGAACTTGGACTCTTCAAATCCTTACCCCTACTCCACAGAGTTGTATTAGCACTTCCTCTCGACCGGAATGTATTGTCCTACTTGACCCTTTTTTCTTCTTTTATAGTTGTTTGGAACACCTCATCAAGAGTGTAGTAAGTGAGTAACCTCAATTGAGAAGAGATTTCATGGTTCAACCCAGTTTTGAATCGGATGATAATTTGCTCCTCATCTTCTTCAAGATCAAGAGCCATTCTTGCTTTCTCAAACTCAACATAGAACTCTTCTACGATATTAGAACACTGCTTCAATTCATAGAGCCTTCAGAATTTCTCTTGACGATGATGGGCAGTGACATATTTAGCATCCATGACATGTTTCAATTGTTCCCAAGTAAGATGTTCCGGTAAACCATGTCTTCGCCGAACTCGCTTTCCGATTCCCACCATGTATAAGCATAGCCTTCAAAAGAGGCAATGGCATAAACCGTTTTCCGCTCCACCGAAAGTTCATTTATGTTAAATATTCTCTCAATTCGAATCTTTCAATCGATGTGCTTGTCCGGATCACTAGTTCCTTTAAATGGTGGAATAGTGATCTTGACATTGTTAAGATTAGTATCTCTTCCACCTTGATTCCCTTGGACCAGTTCCGGATAATCATCATAGTTTCCATAGTCATGCTCAAGATTTCTCCCAACATACGCTCATTGACCTCCTCTTCCTCTATATTCCCTTTGGGCCATTTATTCTTGGGCTCTTTCAACATATTATTGATCAAACTCATCTTTGGCTTGTTCTATGTCATGGACCTCAACATCTTCATCAACTAGGACCAAATGTCTCCTTGCCCTCATAAGAGGTACTTGCACTTGAATCTGAGGATCCGGAAGTATGGGATTTTGAAATCTAGGAACCTGAGCAGCTCCCACAGCACGAGCATTACAGGCAGCTTCTTCCCTCATTATTTGTTGATGGGCCACCTCATTAAATTGCTCTGGTAGTATTGTACTAGAGATAGGTGTACGACTTGTTCTTCTCTGGCGTCCCTTGGAACCAATGTTGCTCCCCGCTTGTTCAAGGGCTTGCATCCTTGTTTCCACTCCGTCTATCTTAGCCGTCAACTGAGCGGTCATGTTGTTCAATGCCGCCACAAGGTCGGCTATAATCATTCCTCCTTGTGTCTCCGCACCAATTTCATCTCCCGCCATCGTACCTGCACACAAAGCCTAAAGAAATAGGGTAAGGTTAGAAATCACCTTACTCACTCCCTTATTTTATTTGGGTGGCGCTCGGTTCCCTCAATAATGTAAATGTTTGGTTCACTCCGACTTGTTGTAATCGGCTTTCTTGGAATTGACCAACAACTTTTTATCACTTCAACTACACAAAGACGCTACCTCTGAGGGATTAGATTGAGTTTACAGGACTCTATAGTCGGACGACTGCTTTAATTGTGGCGCATTTAAGTCAAACAATTCACTATGAATCAAAATGAGAAAAACTTGAAAAGAATTAGCACTAAAGAAGTTATAGCTCAAGAAAGGATTAAGAAGCTTCCCAACCCGCCTTAAGACGTACTAGGCATCCCCCTAAGTCTTACTAATTAATCTCCTAACTTGTCTTGGAATTTAATTACTACAAGTTTTAATGATAGCTTCTCATTTTCCCAAAAGATGACGAGGGACTTGCACACTTGACTTCTCATTTTCCCAAGAGGTGATTAGGAACTTGGACACTCTTTTCTCAAGGTGACTTTTAGTCTTCCCAAAAATTGACTAGGGAACTTGTGTCAATTAATTGTTTGACTATTCGTTTGCCTCTACACCCTTTAACATGCCCCAAACTGATATTTGACTTCATTTAATGAGTTCAGCCCCCTTCTCCACATTTTGGAGGGGTTCAATGCACCAACTTCTTGGAAATTAACTATTGACTAGTCCCTTTGACTTCCAAAACAACTTTCACACTCCCTAACACCTTGAAAGCTTAACTTATCATCAAATTAGATCAAACAAATGTAGTAAAGCTGAAATTATCAAGAATACACATGAACATTCACAAAATCTTTATGAACACTCAAGAACACAAGTATTCAAAACACTTCAAATGATATACCAAAACGATCTTCTTGATTTACAGTTTTCAAATATCACCACGGATCACCCAAGACACCTAAACTAATGGCACGATTGGAGACTTCAGAAACAATAGTTCATGAACTTCTTCTTGAACTTATGAACATCTAAGAACACAAGTATTCAAACACCAAAATCAGATTCACCAGTAGATCAAGAACACCCAAATACTCCAAGTAACACAAATTTCATCCAAAACAACAATGATCAAGAAGTTAAAAAGATTTTTTAATAAAGGTTGATACAAAACAAGGACTATATTTTTAGGGACAAATCTATGGCCCTCTCTGATACCAAATGATGCAACAAAATAAAGACACGATAGAAAAGAAGACACAATTGATAAACAATTGGACAATAACTAGAAGAACTAGTCCTAGTTACATTCCAAAAGGATCAAAGGCACCTATCTTATGCAACAATCCTCAAGAGAATAACAATCCCTTGCAAATTGAATGATCAAAACAAGGTTGTACAATTTAGAATCCACCAAATCACAACAAGTCTCAACTATAGAGAAACGTTCAACGTTCATATATTTCAAGATAAGTGAAATGAGAAATAGTTATAAGCGTAGCTTATATAGATAAAGTCTACACCGGTCTTTAAAAAGTAATAGCCACAAGTCGACTTCTAAAATATGGCCTCGCAGGGCTCCAAATCATTAGCCACATGCATGGGCTGTCATGGGTTATCCTTCAAACGCATGGGACTCCAAAGTAAGTCCATGGGCCAACACAAATAAGTACATAGGCTGCTTCCCCGGTCTAGGCAGTGTCCACGGCTCCTGAAATGCAAACTCCTTCTCCAAAGCTAGGTGAACATCATGAAGGACCATACCCTGACTCCTAGCGAATGGTTGGGACGACTAGAACATGTCTTGATCAGTTTGGACTATATTAGGAAGCCTTCAACTACCTCATGATCTTTCAAAGTTTGAGGTTCCTCATTCAGTTTGCTTCCAATAATAACTGCACCATTATCAGGACTACTAGAAAAGAAAAAAAAAGTTACATGAGTTAGAATGGGTTTGTGACAACCCTCTCACATCACTCCTCATAACCTCTTATTTTTCCTCTTTAGAATTGTCATTTTTCTCTCCCTTACTCCTCTCAATCTTTTATCTCTCAATTTCAGGGGAGTTGGGATAAGTGCTAAGGATTTCTTGAGAAGGGTTTGGTGAACCCTTCACCTTTTCTTTCCCTTTGGCTTCACTTGGAATAGCCTTCTCTTCTTGTGTCGGTTGTTCCTTGGCCAAGCGTTGAGCAACCATTTGTTGGAGAGCATTTCTTATAATGTCAATGCTTTCCTCTATCCTATCAAAACATGAAAGATTGGGACCACTCACTCGAGGAAGCGGTTCACTTGCACGTGATTCTTCTTTAGGGGGTATGGGTGGAGAGAGAAAAATCTATTTCTTATCCACCACATACTTGTACTATTCTTGACCATATGGAATCCAATGTTAGTTGAACCAAGGATATCCCAAACATATGTGACAAGTAGGGATGTCAGTGGGGCGGGTAAATGCGGGTACCGCCCTGCACACGCTCCAGTTGGGTCGGGTATGGGGGATGGTTTGGTGGGTGGAGGGGCGTGTATGGGTATAAAAAGTGCTACCCTCCATGGGTAGTGGGGCGGGGTGGATTTCATATAAGATCCGCACCGCACCCGCTACCCACACCGTACCCGCACCGCCTAAAATTATCAAGTCATCATCAAAGATAATGTGAATCAATTTTGAGAGTTTACACATTGGATGGAACTGAATATCAGATAGTTCACTCATTTCTTGTAGAGTTCAAGAAAGATATTCTATCACCAACACAAACTATAGTGGTGACATGGGATCTCCCTGCCTAAGCAAATCATGACATATCAAGACATTATGAACCAATGATATTCCAGCTACAAAAGTTGTTTGATTCTCATCCACAATAGTAGGAATGATGTTCTTTAATATCATGCAAATTAATTTAGAAATGCATTTATATAGGACATTGCAGCAAGATATGGGCCTAAATTAACTAACAATTGGGGGCCTGCCACTTTGGGGATCAGAGATATAATGGTAGAATTTACTTGTCTTAGTAATTTACCATTCTCAAAGAACTCCAGCACAACACTTGTCACCTCCTGCCCAATAATACTCCAAGCATCTCCAGTGGGGCGGGTAAATGCGGGCACCGCCCCACACCCGCTCCAATTGGGTCGCGTATGGGGGATGGTTTGGTGGGTGGTGGGGCGGGTATGGGTATCAAAAATGCTACCCACCATGGGTGGTGGGGCGGGTGTAGGGGTGGGTTTTAGGTAGCGGGTAGGGGTATGAGGTATCCTTTTCCCGCCCCCATCTCATCCCATTAACATCCCTAGTGACAAGTATACATGGGAAGTAGATCAGACCAAACCTCTTTTTGGTACTTACTATGTGTAATGAATAGCTTCGCGCTCCTATCAACCAAGTACCCTCTTTAATCATAGTAAGAGCTTCATCTCATCACACAAGGTACTCCCAATTCTCCAACCGTTTGAGGGGTAATATAGTTGGTATAGTTACCATCATCAAGCACAAGATAACAACCCTCACAACCAAAGGCACTAACCTTCGTTTAAAGAATTTGCCTTTTTGGGTCATTTCCTCCTTGAAACATGGCATTTCCTGTATTTCCTCTACTTATATTGCCTATCGATGCTTCCCTCCTACCTTCAACATCATAGCCATATTGAGAACACGGCACACTTATTCTAGGATAAGTTGCATGATTCATTTTATTTCTCGAATGTATATCCTTCTTTCCTCCTAGGACGACTTCTACCTCCTCCAACCCACATATTTATATCATTTCTCTTAGTATAGGAAGTATCATAAGGAGATGTATGTGAATATCCACTAGAAGATTCTCTGCAAGGTTCACAATCAAATTAACTATCCTCACGAACATATTCACCACAACTTCCTATTTCATGAGAATCTTCATAAATTGAGTCATGAGGAATGTGTGAGAAAGAACTATACCTCATTTCGCCTCCATATCCATGATGTGTAGTATGAGAATTATCACAACTCTTGCCTTCACCATAGGACTATTCATTAGACTCCCCTACTCCTTTATTTTCTTCATAATCTCTATGAGACCCATTTACCTCATACTCGCCTCCAGAGTAGTATTCTTCACCATCACATGATTCATGATTATAAGGACTATCATTGCCTCCATAATCTTCATCTATAGCATAGCCATATTCTCCATTACTAGGGCATAGCTCTCCATGTCATCACCACAAGCATCTGAGGCTATGGATGACATGATTCCTTATATCTCCTTCCTTATGATGCCTCTTCTTGTACCTAAAAAATAAGCAAACAAGTTAGTAGCAAAAGCTCCTCACGTCACTCGTATTTGCACTCAAGCCTTTCCACAACCTAATGCTTCTTCCAAAGTTGGTATTGAAACCACTTGTCCAATCAAGTCACACAGTTTCTAAGCTTTGTGGAAGAATGGATTCTTATTTAAGGAATGACAGATGACTCAAAATAAACGGAAAAGAGCCAAAGAACTTTCGATGAAGTTTAAATGATAAAAGCTTGAAAGAATTGGCACAAAATGAAATGGGACTCAAGAACTAATTAACAATCAAATAAGATCAATTACTTGTTGTTACATAGTTTAAATAATCAAAGAAGTGAAAAGAAATGGAATCGGAATGAGTTTTGGAGCTTAAAAACCTGAAATGTGAATCCCGAGACTTCTATATAAAGCCTGCGAAATTCCTGCGACTCGCAGACATGTTGTGCGGTGCATTGATGTGTGTCTCTGGATGAACAACTTGAATTATGAGTTTCTGTTAGGTCGCGCGATAAGAGCGCAGCTCTCAGGACGTTCCTGCGACCATTCCCGCGACTCGCATGAAGCAACCAAAAGTTGATGACGTCAATTCTTTCCTGGGATCCAATTTTTTGACCTTTTATGATTATTCCTTGTACTTTGACCCACTTTTTCAAATATTTTGCTATTTTTGGCCACAAAAACACTTTTTCCAACTTTGTCTTGAGAATTTTGAATCAAATACCACTTTTTGGTCTTCTTCTTCACAAGAACTTGATGAACTTTGTAGAACAATTTAAATTTCCAACTAGTATCAATTCAATTCCAAATTGGCTCAAATTTCAGATCTAGCATCCTCTAAACAAACAGAAATAAAGCCCAATAATTTTTGGAATCAATTGAACACTAATTCACCAAGAACCATTTGGTGTTCTTCAAGTTTGAAGGTCCTTTAATGGTGGACGGTGCAAACCTCCTTCAAATCACTTGAAACTTCGGATTTAATAGTTTTAAACTTCAACAAACTCAAATCTAACATCAAATCCATGAAACAACAATAAAACCTTTATGTGGATTTTTGGAGTTTTCAGCTTTTTGTGATTTCTTTTCAAATAAGAACCTAAGATTGAGGATTGTAGAAACAACACGCTAACTTGGCTCTGATATAAAATGATACGATACGGCTTGTGGAAGACACGAATTCAAACAACAAATACGCGAAAACCAAAATAGTAAGAAATTGGAGATGAGAATTGAAGAAATTGGGATGAGAATAGAGGGATAGAAGCAAGACCCAATTAGGATTGAATTTATGGGCAAACATGAATATATGAAATTCAAACACTCCCAATTGAATCAACCTAAGAGACCTATACTATTTGAAGTTCAACAAGAGTTAATCAATTGAATCCACAAATGAAAAACTCTATATGAAAATCAATGAAAAGGGTTTCAATAGACAACACTATAATCTACCATAATTAATTATCACTAACACTAATCACTAAACTACCAAACAAATTATCACTATTTAAGAGTATTCACCTCAACATCATCAAAATCTCCAACTAGTATCAAATCAATTCTAAATTGGCTCAAATTTCAGATCTAGCATCATCGAAATAATAAGAAACAAAGCCCAATAGTTTTCAAAATTAATTGAACACTAATTCACCAAGAACCATTTGGTGTTCTTCAAGTTTGAAAGTTCTTTAATGGTGGATGGTGCAAACCTCCTTCAAATCACTTGAAACTTCAGATTTAATGGTTTTAAACTTCAACAAACTCAAATCTAACATCAAATCCACGAAACAACAATAAAACCTTTGTGTGGATTTTTGGAATTTTCAGCTTTTTGTGATTTCTTTTCAAATAAGAAGAACCTAGGATTGAGGATTGTAGAAACAACACTCTAACCTGGCTCTGATATCAAATGAGACGATCCGTCTTATGGAAGACACGGTCTTAAACAACAAATATGTGAAAACTAAAATAGCAAGAAATTGGAGATGAGAATTGAAGAAATTGGGATGAGAATATAGGGGTAGAAGCAAGACCCAATTAGGATTGGATTTATGGGCAAACTTGGATATATGAAATCCAAACCCTCCCAATTGAATCAACCTAAGAGAACCTATAATGTTTGAAGTTCAAAAAGAGTTAATCAATTGAATCCACAAATGAACAATTGTATATGAAAATCAATGGAAAGGGGTTTTAATAGTCAACAATGGAATCCACCATAATTAACTATCACTAATCACTACATTAGCACTACACTAAACTACCAAACTAACTATCACTCTTTAAGAGTTTCATCTCAATGTCACCAAAAACTCTAACTAGTATCAAATCAATTCCAAATTGGCTCAAATTTCAGATCTAGCTTACACTCAACAATGAGAACAAAGCCCAATAGTTTTCGAAATCAATTGAATACTAATTCATCAAGATCCATTTTGTGTTCTTCAAGTTTGAAGGTTACTTAATGGTGGATGGTGCAAAACTCCTTCAAATCAATTGACACTTCGGATTTAGAGGTTTCAAACATCAACAAACTCAAATCTAAACTCAAATCCACGAAACAACAACAAAACATTTTTGTAGATTTCTGAAATTTTCAGCTTTTTGTGATTTTTTTCAAATGGATTGAGGATTATAGAAACAACATTCTAAGAGAACATTATAAGAAAACAACATTTTAACTTGGCTTTGATATAAAATGATATGATCCGGCTTGTGGAAGATACGAATTCAAACAACAAATATGCGGAAACCAAAATAGCAAAATTGGAGATGAGAATTGAAGAAATTGGGATGAGAATAGCATAGAAGCAAGACCCAATTAGGATTGGATTTATTGGGAAACTTGGATATATGAAATCTAAACCCTCCCAATTGAATCATCCTAAGATAACTATGCTATTTGATTGTCAACAAAGAGTAATCCAAACAAATCCACAAATGAACAACTCTATATGAAAATCAATGAAAAACAGTTCAATAGCCAACAATGAAATCTACCATAATTAACTATCATTAATACTAACATTGATCACTAGATTAGCACTACACTAATTCTACCTAGCAAACTAATACTCATTTAGAGTCATTATTTCAACATCAAAACTAAGGAATGAAACTAACAAGTGTAGTATTTATACTACTAGGCTAAAGAAGACAAGGCTATCTATTACAAAAATACCCTTGATGAAGTAAGGGCCTTGTTTGGAAGGAATGATGGCTTTGTCTTTAAAGAATGACCTCTTTGCATAAATATCCATCTTTCGGTCTTTGACTACCAAGCTTGCAATTGTAGACACACATCAACATTTGGGCTTCTTTAAGAGGCAAGCTTTGGGACTTGGGCTCTTAGACTCTTGTAATCTTCCTCCATGCTATCTCTCATAGCTTAAAGGCCTTCCAATGGCTCTCTTCAAGTGATTTTATGGCTTCATTCTCCATGAACATGGCTCCTAAAGCTTGGAAGTCCTTGGCTCGGCTTCTAGTACAATGCCTTGGAAAATTTTGACCAATTGAGCCCCCTGATATCGTATCAATTGTACTAACCCTCATTCTTTAATGTTTATGTATATCTCTCCTTGGTTTTTTAAAGGTTCGTATTTGAGGACAAATTCTTTTCAAGAAGGGGAGGATGATATGATACCGGGAAGCACCGCTTACTCTAAATCATTCATTTTAGAGCTAGCTAAGGAACTCCAAGCTTTGCAGCACACATTGATGCATAGAGAGGATTTGGAGGCCCTTGAGGGCCCACATAAAGGAGCATACGACATTTGGATGATCGCTTGGAGTGTAGGACACCTCGAAAGCATAGTAGAACCTTCCGACACTTCATGTGAGTTGCAAGAATGTCTTGAGACACATAGACCACAGGAGATGATTTGAAGGCTAGACCTTCCTGCGACACCTCCTACGAGTCGTATGATGGTCCTATGACATATGGTGTGTGACATACGCCGTGTCTGCGGGGGATGAAATCTTGATTTTGGTTACTTTTGCAAATTGAAGGCTCTGGTCACTCTTGCGCCAAGCTTGCAATAAGGAGTAGTATAAATAGAACCCTTAGTCTTATTCTACACTTAGCTTGTTTGATGATGAAAAAATCTCACGAGAGATTAGTATTGTAGTTGATAGGGTAATCTTAGTCTTTATCTTAATCATAGTGTAATTGTGAGGTTGTTCTTAAACCTTGTTTTTTATTCATACTTGAGCTTTCTCACTAGTGTGATCAATCCAACTCTATAGTTTAGGTGTTTTTATAGTTTAATTCCATTGAGGTCTTTGATTTCATAAATCATTGGTTGGTTTGGATTATTATTCTTGTGTCTAGTCTCATATCCTTTTAATTTTTGCATTATCGATTCGATTTCTTAGAGTTTCATTTAGGGAATCGTATCAATACCCCTCAATGGAGGCAATCCTTTGGAAATCTCCTCCAAAAATAGGCCTTTATATTCCTGCAAAAGAAAAGAAACAATACTAGGCAAAATGCTAGTAACTTAGTTAGCATGTAATAAGAGGTCCTTGTTGACAAGGCACACCATAAAATGGCCTTCGTCAACTCCTTTCAAACAATTGCTTGGCTTGGCAAGCGCACACATCTTGGATTTCCCCTTTGTTACCACTTGATCCTCTTGAGTAAGTAAGGACTCCTTTTTAACCTCCTACATTTGAACTCTTTCTTGAGCTCCTTCATGATTCTATAGTCATCACTCACTTGATAAGGTGTCAATGGGGTAAGAGTATGCTTTCTACCCCCAAAAGACAAAGGACTACTTATTAGACCTACTACTATGTTGAGCATCCCTATATAATTGTCAAGGTCTACCAAGAAACATATGACACGCTTGCATTGACACCACATCACATACAACTTCATCTTGGTACTTGCCAATGCTAAAATTCACTACCACCCGCTTGGTTACCATCACTTCTCCACAATCATTGAACCATTGAAGCTTGTAGGGACTAGGATGATTCTTCGTAGGAAACTTCATATAATCAACCAAAGTTGTGCTAACTACATTTGTTCAACTCTTGCCATCAGTTATCAATGAGCACACCTTATCCAAGATTTTTCAATGAGTGTGGAAAATGTTCTCCCTTTGGTAAAGATCCTCTCTATTCATGGCACCCAAGATCCTTTGCAAAACACAAGCCAAATTGCTATTCTCCTTTAGGTTCTGCTCATTAGCATCATCCTTAAATTCTCCCTCATGATCACCTTTCGATTATCCCTCCTCACTCTCACCGCCACTCTCCTCCTCTCCATATAATAAAATAATGGACATGGAAAAATAAGAAATCAACAAGAAAAGTAAAGGATAGATAGAATGACACAAAGGAAGACACAATTTGGCAACTAAAGCTCTATAATAGCTAAAACCTCCAAATTAGTATTCAACCAAGAATCAATTCTCTTAGGATGACCTCAAGAGAACTAATGTTCCCAAGAAATCAATCCTCTCAACAAGGTTCAATCATAGCTTTAACAATCTCTCATCACTCAAACTCTCAAAAGAGTATCAAAATATCTCAATTCAATATATTCTAAAGCTGATGAAATAAACTAAGGTAGTATATACTAACTAAACAAAGAAGACTACTATAGCGATTACAATAATACCCTTAAAGAAACAAGGGTCTTGTTTGGTAGTCTTCTCAAGGGATGAAAGGAAATGCTTGCATTTATGGAATAGCCCCTTTTTATAAATACCTCTTTCTCCCTACTTCTCCAACTGGAGTCTTGTACTTCCACTTTAACACATTCTTGAGCTTCAAGCCTTCATTCCAAGTACTTTGTAAGCCTCTAAAGTAGTGATCCCTAGCTCAGCTTGGTGTGCATGTTCTTGATGAAGCTTGGCTTGTATTATTCTCCCCTTCTTGAAAAGGATTTTATACAATATAAAATACAGAATTGAAAGAAAACAAGATAAAAGGAAGACACAAAGAATTGGAATAAAAAATAACATAAAATATATTAAACCTTAGACCTTAATTGATTAACCAAATCAGGCACCCAACCTTTGAGATAGACCTCAATGGAATTGAATTCCCAAGCAATCCAAATTTCTAAACACAAGTTCAATCACAAGCTTAAACAGGATCTCAACACACAAAACTCTCTAAGAGTAGCAATAAGCAATAGTCAAGATAATATAAGGAATGAAATGCACTAAATTCCCTATTTATAGTCTAGGACGAAGTTACTACAAAAGAGGCCCAAAAGTGACACTCTTAAATTGCAAAAATAATCAAAACGCCGAGTTGTTGCAGTCTGTTATGCCACCTGCGAATCGCAGATATTGTTTGTGGTATGATCTGCGATTCGCAAGTCATGCCCTTCAGTGGTTGCTCTTTCTGCGGCTATTTGGTGGTCTGCGGTCCGCAAACACCATTTGCGATTTGCAGATGGTGTTTTCTTCACCATTTGTTGTCTTTTTGCCTTCCCATGCAATATTCCATACTTGAGATCCTCGGGATGGCACTAATGCATGCTCACAAGCGCCTATATTCATGTGTAACCCTTGGGGTGTTTGGAGTTCATGATCTTGACTCCACATAGACGTTTTAGGGCAACTAAGGTTGCATCATTCTCCCCTTCTTGAAAGAAATTTATCCTCAAATTTAAAGGGTTACCTACATACATCCAACAAGAAGACAAAATACCACAACTACAAAATTTATTAGTACTAGAGAGATCCGTAAGAATCATCTTACAATGACAATCATCATAAGCAAACAAGTAGTAGAAAAAAGTGTCTCCTAGTTCACACTCAAGTGTAAAATCCCCGTTGGACTCACAAGCCTTATCACATGTAGAAGAGACCTCATAATTTAAAAAATGTGGAATGGATCTAACAATGTCATACTATCAATGTAGCCATCCGCAAAGTCACTCACGACATCAAAGCCTTATTTCTTTGTCGACGTATGGCTACTCGAATACGACACTACACTCATATCACCACTAAAGATTCCCTCACTAGTATTTTCATCAAAAAATGGATCATATTCGGAGGGATCACTAGAATGAAGCCATACACGAATGTCGTTATCATAAATAGGTTGGGCATGATACAAAAACTCACAATCATGGGCACTAGAGGTATAAGGATCACTACTAGGATTTCACAAATAGTCAAGCAAATCAATTACCTCATCAACTAGCGGTGCATCCTTCCCTGGCATATCTATATCACTATAAAGACCATCTACCCTATCAAGTAAAAAACTGCCTCTCAACAAGAAATCTCTGTCAAGGGTTGGTGGATCAATATCCCAAAGTGGGTTGTCATAGATTTTGTAGCCACTAAAAGGAGCTACATCAACATTATCACATATAAAACCACTAGGCAAATTACTAGAATTGATCTCATCATCATCAAATATGGAATCATCACTAGATAGAGAATAATTACAAGACACGGGATCATCTAAGCATGTGTTATCACTCTTAATTAGATGAGGATCATTTTTCAACTCACACATTCCAATAGTAGAAATTACATCAAGCTCATGGCAAGGAAAACAATTACTCACACTCAAATTGTCATCCAAATCACTCCAAGAAGTAGAAGTACCATGAGAAAATGGGTTACCTCGACTTGCATTAAAATGGTCCATTGGAATGCTTTGAGGGATCGGTTTGTCGGACATCTCTTTATCATCATAGCCCTGCAAAAAGGAATAAATAGAACTAGGCAAAGAAGATGTTAGTTTATTATATGGTAAAGAGTACTCCTGATTCATGGTAGGGACCAGCTCAATTTTCTCCTCCACCTCCTCCCTAATCTTCCTCAAAATCACCATGAGAGCCACCTTAGCCCTTCCATTGGACTCCTTCTCTTTCTCACTACACATGTTGTCACCCTCTTGATCACTCCCTTTCCTCTTACCTTTACCTTTCTCAATTCCCTCATCTTTTCATAAATTTCATTAAATTGCAAAGGTGACAAAGGGTATAAAACATGTTTGTGCCCCTCATGCACAAATGAGAACCGATTGATTATCCCTTCATGATTCGTAGATCCATCATATTGCCAAGGCCTTCCGAGTAGCACATGTCAAGCTTGCATTGGCACCACATCACAAAGTATCTCATTTTGATATTTGTCAATCTTAAACTTGATCAATACTTGCTTGTCTACCCTCAACTCCACACATTAATTCAACCATTGGAGCTTGTATGGAGTTGAGTGTGTGGTGATCAAAATCTTCAAGAATTCCACCAAGGTAGTACTTGCTAGATTCGCACAACTTTCGCTATCAATGATCAAGGAACATACATTTCCCTTGATGAGGCACTTGGAATGGAAAAAGGTTTTTCCTTTGGCTTGGATCATCCATAGCCTTACTTATGATTTCCCTCCTCACTACATAGCTTAGCACATTGAGCTCCCCTTATTGAGGCATAATATTGATTAACAAGGCTCTCCTTGCTAACCCACATGAAATGGTAACATTCTCACCTCGCTCACTTCTCATTCTCTCTCTCATCATCATCACTACAGGGTTCTTCACTTCTTACAAAGAATGCCCTCCGGTTGGGTCACTCACTCATTCTATGGTCATATCCTTGACATTTGTAATATTGGAGAGGTTTAGTATTAGTACCTCCTTATTTTGGTGCAAGCTTTGGAGGTTGTTTATCAACTTGATTGTTCTTGACAAAGGACTTCTTGAACTCTTGCGTGTTTCCCTTGTTCTTTTGCCAAGTGGAGGAAGAAGTTCCTCCTTCTTTGTTCTTTCTCCATGAAGATGAATATGAATACCCTTTGGATTTGACCATTTTATCCTCCTTAAGACCCTTATCAATTTCAATTACCGCTTCAATAGTTTTGTCAAGGTCATTGTAATTATGAAGCCTCATTTTGGATGTGATCTCTCAATTCAACCCGGCTCGGAACTGAGTTATGGAATTCAACTCTTCTTTGAAGTCAATCCTCATCTTGATGAGTTGAAACTCATCATAGTATTCTTCTACACTCTTGAGATTTTGTTTCAAGGTGTAGACCTTCTTTAGTTGCTCTTGCTTGTACTGATCAGACACATACTTTCTTGACAGAATCATCTTCAATTCTTCCCGAGGAAGAATTAAAGGATATCCATTATTGCTCCTAAACTTTACTTATGTCTCCCACGAAGTCTAGGTAAATCCTTCAAATTGAACAATAGCATAGGATGCCTTTTTCACTTCAGACATTTCATTGGTGAGGAAGATCCGATCGTATTATGTGATCCAATAGAGGAACACATCCGGGTCACTACCCCCTTTGAAGGTTGGAAGAGTAACTTTGATGGAGTTGAGACTCGTGTCTCAACCACCGATGTTTCCTTGGTTACCTTGGTCTCCATAAAGTTCTTTTCCATACTCATCCACTTGGTAGTTTCGTCCTTGGTAGCCATCATAGTCCCGATAACCTCCTTGCCTAACCACTTGCGGGATAGGACCATTTCTTCTACCTCTTCCTCGGTGAGGACCTTGATTTGGCATTTGTTATCCCCTTCTTTGATCGGTAACTCTATCACCCCAATCTCCTACCTTATCTTGCAAATCATTTTCAAGTGGATGGACATGTCGAATTGGTTGATGGATATTTGGTGGTGGTTGGTGTGGATAAGGTTCATTTGGTGGTGGAGGGTAAGGTTCATTGGGTAGTGGTGCAATTGGGTTCTCATTTCGAGGTGGTGGTGGTGTGATGTTTGGGTGAGTGGGTTGAAACATGAGGTAAAAGGTCTCGGGTGTCATAGTAGGGAAGGTATCACCTTGCGTTCTATTAGTAGATGCCTGGAGATTTTAAACTTGGGGTAGCAATGATGCTTCCCTACTTCGCCCTTCAACAACTCCCACTCGAGCATCCAAAGTGGTCATTTACCGGGTAAATTCTGACAATGCATTCATTATATCAACAAGAGTAGGTCCCCTAGTGGGAATCAGGGTTTATTCGCCCAAATTTGCCATGGTACCTATTTTAGAACACTCAATAAAATAAACAAATGTGTTAGGTTAGTGAAAAATAACCTCACAAGTCACACGGGTATGCGCACCTTTGATTGCCTCACAAATTGTCTCGGCAAGTGATTGTACCTTGTTTAGTCTGTTGAGTTACAAGGGTCAATTTCTACTCAAGAACAAGAGTGGATCTTTGTAGACTCGATGAAAGAATGATTAGACTCAAACTATTGGACTTGATTCAAGAAGTGATCGACGAAGTTAAAAAGAGAAAAGAATGAAAGAAGTAGCACGAAAGAAAAATTAACGCTCAATAACTAGCTAATCACTTTGTAATGTCAATTACAAATGTAACTAGTTTAGATGATCAAAGAAATGGAAGAGAAATCTAAACGGAAAGATTTTGTTAGTCAAGAACCTGAAAAGTGCGGTCTACTATTCACTGTGCGTGGTCTGCGGTTCGCAGATAGTGTTTGAGACCCTATTTGTGGTCGCATATATTGCTCCTCAACTTTCCAAAATTTCTGTCACAGTCTGCGGTTGACTTACGGACTGCAGACGCCACTTGCGACGTCAAAGCTTTCACTGCACAACTTTTGTGACATCAAATCTTTTTTGGGGATCCGTGCTCCGGGACTTTTTCTGAATTTCCCAACGACTTAGGCCCACTTCTTCGATTTCTTTACCTCTTTTGGCCCACAAACAACTTTTCACCTTGGAATTAGGTTTTTGAAGATCAAGTGGTCCCTTTTTGCTTCTTCTTCAACAATGCTATGAAGATCTTCAAGAATAATTGCAAAATTCAAATATCTTAGGACCCTCAATTCTTCTTCAAATCACCCCAAAAATTAGATATCATATGTTCTTCACTAGGAGAACAAAGCCCAATCATTTTTAAGCTCCAATTCTCCTTCTTCACAAGACTCACTTCAAGTTTCTTCAAGTTCTTCAATGGCCAATAATGGTGGATGGCTCAATATGAACTCAAATGACTTGAAACTTGGAATGTAGACTCTTCTAACTCTAAGAAACTCAAATATGACACTAAAATCAAAAAACAAACAACTATTTTTGGATTTTTTGACTCTAGATTACACTGTTTTTTGTTTGTAGTAATTAAAATCCAAGACAATGATTGTTGGAATAACCATTTAATCAAGCTCTGATACCAATTGATACAATATAAATTGCGGAATTGAAAGAAAACAAGATAAAATAAAAGGAAGACACAAAGAATTGGAATAAAAATAACTCAAAGTATATTAAACCTTGGACCTTAATTGATTAACCAAATCAAGCACCTAACCTATGAGATGGAACTCAAGGGAATTGAATTCCCAAGCAACCCAAATTTCTAAACACAAGCTTAAACAAGCTCTCAACACTCAAAACTCTCTAAGAGTAGCAATAAGTAATAGTCAAGATAATATAAGGAAATGAAATGCACTAAGTTTCCTACTTATAGTCTAGGACTAAGTTATTACACAAGAGACCCAAAAGTGGCACTCTTGGATTGCAAAAATAACCAAAAAGCCGAGCTATCGCAATCTACTACGCCGCCTGCGAATCACAGATATTGTCTGTGGCATGATCTGTGATTCGCATGTCATGACCTTCAGTGGTTGCTCCTTCTACGACTGTTTGGCATAGTCTGTAGTCCGCAGACACCATCTGTGGCACCATATGCGATTTGCAGATGGTGTTTTCTTCTCCGTTTGTTGTCTTTTTGTCTTCCCATGCAATCTTCCACACTTGAGATCCTCGGGATGTCGCTAATGCATGATCACGAGCACCTATCTTCATGTGCAATCCTCAGAGTATTTGGAGTTCATGGTCTTGACTCCACATAGACATTTTTGGGGCAACTAGGGTTGTATCAGGATTCGTCCTCGAATCTAAACCTTGAAAACCGATAAAGGAGACAAACAAAAACAAGGTCCTCAAATCATGAAGGTTAGTGTAAGAAAAAACCAATCTACCAACATGCCAATGATGCACAAACTTGTGATATAGCCAAGTACAACAACAACATACCCAGTGAAATCCCACAACGTGGGGTCTGGGGAGGGTAGAGTGTAAGCATACCTTACATCTACTTTGGTAGGTAGAGCGGCGGTTTCCGAGAGACCCTTGGCTCAAGACAGAGCATAAGCACAAGCAAAGCAATAGCAAAAGCAAAGCAAGAGTAAAGCAAGAGAGACGATCATACCTTGTCAGAAAAACAATTTAAAGCAATATGAAAATGCTGGTATCAAAAGCGAATAAGTCATGATAGCGCATTTCGAAAAAGTAAGCACTAGCTAGCGTAGGTAAATAAGCTAAACAAAGTACACTAAAGAACACCTACCAGCAGAAATCAAACTACAGGGGACTATAAAGTTTGGCTATAAAGGTTGATATAGCCAAGTATCAACTGCTTTTATGATGAACGAGCTCTCACATAGAGCACTAAGCAATTGGTTATCCCAAAGATCATGAAATAAGGATATCATAAAGGTACCAATGGTTTCAAAATACCAAGTAGGCAATGTCACATTGTTTCTAGTAGACATGAAGCACAAATGATCATCTAGTTCCAAATTAGACCATCTCTGAAGTAGTACTATGACCAAATGACACAAATAGATAACACCACCGGGTCAAAAAGGAAGAATACTCATATATCTTGGTCGACAAAATAACTATATGCCCGATGTAGATCCCTCCTCTCATAAAATGTACCCTCAATACAAGCATGAGTGTCATCATAAGCAAACAAGTAATAGAGAAAAGTGTCTTGTAACGTAAAATCAAGTAGAAAATCCATAGAGGACACATATGCCTCCTTACACAAATGTGAGACCTCACAAGAAGATAATTTAGTAAGAAAAGTATCTAACGAAGCAATATCACCAATATAACTCTTCTCACTAGCATTTTTATCAAAGAACAAATTAAATCCATAGAGGTCACTTGAATCAAGCCTATCATTCATATCATTATCATAGATAGGTGGAGAATCATACAAAGGCTCACCAATAAGTTCATTAGAGGAATGGTAATGACTAGTTGGGTTCCAATAACAATCAAGCAAGTCAATTTCCCGCTCAACTATAGATGTCTCTTCTTTTGATTTTTAAGAACATCAAAACAATCCACCCCTATGATTGAATTACAATCCCTCAAGACGAGGCTTCCGTCTAAGGGAAGGATGTCAATCTCCCATAGTGTGTTCCCATCGATCTTGTAGCCCCAAAAGTGGCTACATTTTCCACATTACCATTTAAGTCACTATGCACATTATCATCGATAGTCATGTCATCATCAAATAATACATTATCCTTAAAGATAAGTCAATCAACCAATTATAAAGATTGGAAACATGTAAGACCTTTATCCTCAACACAAACATGTTTCTCATTATATGCAAACAAATAGTAAAGAAAGGTGTCAGTTAGAATGACTTCATCTATGGTGTCCACACATGTAGCAGCACGATTAGTTTTAAGGACACATGCAAGTATACTACAAGGATTACACTCGAGAATGAAGTAGCAATTTGGACACAAGCATCATTTTTTTTTAAAACATCCTTCGACATCACCAACATATCTTTGGACCTCTTCACTTGACATAAAGACAAAACCAAAAGACTCATTGTCACATTTATCAAACAACGGTGGGGTGTCACATTCATTCAAATGATCAATCACATCCATATCATCACTAATCAGAGGTTCATTAAGCACATCACAAGATACCTTGACTTGTGGATTATCAATACACTCAAATTGATCATTCATATCACATGATAATGTACTATCATTCAAATCACCAGTTCCAACACTAGTTCGACACAAATCGACCTAACAAGAAGAATCAATTTGGTCATAAATATGATCAACTAGTGTAGGAACACTCACAACAATGACATTATCATTACATGGCAAAGAATCATTAAGCTCACTCAAAGACAAACCACTACTCACACTCACATCATAAACTTGTTCATTCAAATAGTTTGAAGTGTTAAGTTTAGCTATTGTACCTTGAAGCTCACATGAAGAATCTTCTTTACCTTAAGTTATTGTATCACTTGCCCTTGTTGAAACGACATGGGTGGAAATAGAAGTCTCTCATACCTATCCACGACGTACTTGTGACACTCTCTTTCATAGGCTAACCTGTGACTTTCAAACCAATCAACCGCCAAAAAAAAAGTCACTACCTTCCAAAGGGATCATATTACACCAAAATTCCTCTTTATAGTCTCCACATGAGAATGGTACCTTCACCCCTTTATCAACCTAATTTACTTTTTTATCATAATAGGGGTGTTTCCCCCTCGAGCAAGATAAGTGCAACTAATTAACCACATTAGAGGAATGAAGTTATGGTGATTGGAAGCATCAATCACAAGACGGAATTCCATAACACCGCTTACCCCCACTAACATATGGCTACATCTCTTTTTATCTCTCTTTGTTGTTCCACCCTACATTCTATAGTTTTCATCTTGTCCTCTCGGATATCCATTTATTTACCAATAGAAGCCAATACGTTCATCATATCAACACGTGTAGGTTCCCGGGTGGGAACACGTGTTTCATCACCTTGCTTCACCATGGCACCTATTTGGAGACACTCAACAAAATAAACAAACATGTTAAGTTAGCGAAAACAAATCTCACAGTCGCTCAAAGGTACGCACCTTTGATTGCCTCACAAATTATCACGACCAATGATTGTACCTTGTTTAATACGATTAGTCACAAGGGACCTAGTTACTATTCTTGGCCGGAATGGATTCTTGTTCGACTTGAAGAATGAACGACTCGATTAAAACTAACGGACTTGAATCAAGAAGTTAACTACGAAGTAAAAACGAGAAAGAATGAAAAGAAGTAGCACACAAAAAATACGGACTCAAGAACTAATTAACTTCTAAGTAAGAACAATTACTATTTATTAATTAGTTAGGAGAATCAAAGAAAAGAAATGGAATAGAATCGGCAAGGAATTAGAAGTAAAAAAATCTGAAATTTTGCCTCAAAAACACTTTTCTCAACTTTTCAATTGAAATTTTGGATCAAACCCTTCTTTGTGGCTTCTTCTTCAACAAGAAGATATGAAGATCCTCAAGAACACATGAACATTCAAAATTTCAGATCTTCAAATCAACTCGGAATGGCCCCAAATTTTGGGTTCTAGACCTTCTTCACTAGGAGAACAAAACTCAATGGGTTTCAAGCTCCAATTCTCCCTTCTTCTACAAGACCCACTTTCAAGTTCTTCAACCCAACAATGGTAAATTCTGCCAATCAACTTGAAATACATTCAAACTTTAGATCTTGACTCTTTATTACTAGATAAACAAAGCTCAATAGGAAGGCTTCAATTTTTGCTCAATCTTCAAGACCTAAAACTTGTTCTTCAAGTTCTTCAAACTTAACAATAGTAGAATCTTCAAACTAACTTGAAATGACCCCAAATTTTATATGTGGCTTCCTCTCAAGTTAGAAAACAAACCTCAATACTCTTTTAGCTCAAACTACCACAAATTTTTCAAGACCCGATTTCAAGTTCTTCAGCCCAACAATGGTGGATGACTCAAATCAATTCCAAATAACTTGAAATTTTGGATCTAGACTCAAATAACACTATGGAACGTAAATCTAATGTCAAAAATAACAAACAAACAAGGATTCAAAAGGTTTTTTATTTTCGAATTTCAGATTTTGTTTTTGGAATTTCAATTTTTTTAGAAATCAAATCCCAAGACTAGATTTGATTGAACAAATTTATTCTAGGCTCAGATGCCAATTGATACAAAATGGATATGGAAAAATAAGAAATCAACAAGAAAAGTAATGGATAGATAGAATGACATAAAGGAAGACACAATTTGGCAACTAAAGCTCTATAATAGCTAAAACCTCCAAATTAGTATTCAACCAAGCACCAATTCTCTTAGGATGACCTCAAGGGAACTAATGTTCCCAAGAAACCAATCATCTCAACAAGGTTCAATCATAGGTTCAACAAACTCTCATCACTCAAACTCTCAAAGGAGTATCAAAATATCTCAATTCAACATAATCTAAAGCTAATGAAACAAACTAAGGTAGTATATATACTAACTAAACAAAGAAGACTACTATAGCTATTACAATAATACTTGTAATGAAACAAGGGCCTTGTTTGGTAGTCTTATCATGGGATGAAAGCAAACGCTTGCATTTATGGAATAACCTCTTTGCATAAATAACCTCATTCTCCCTACTTCTCCCAGGTGGAGTCTTGTACTTTCACTTTAACACATTATTGATCTTCAAGCCTTCATTCCAAGCACCTTATAAGCCTCCAAAGTAGTGATCCCTAGGTCGTCTTGGTGTGTATGTTATTGATGAAGCTCGGTTTGTATCACCATCGGTACGATACCCATCAAATAAAGACACAATCGACCTTCTATTGGGGCATTCACTTGCAATATGCCCTCTACCTTGACATTTGAAACATTGAATGGTAGAAGGAATAGGAAAGTTGGGTTTAGCATTGTTACCTCTTTTAGCCTTGTCTTCACCTTTGGCCTTTTAATCGAACTTGGCTTGGGGAATTGGAGTAGTGATCTTGGGCTTCTTCCACTTATCTTATCTCTTGCTCCAAGATGAGAATAACACTCTTAGCCTTGTAGGATTTCTCTGCTTTCAAATCCGCTTCAACCTTAGTTGCATCATGAAAAGCTTTCTCAAGTGTAGTATAGGATTGAAGCCTCATGGGTTTGGAGATATCATGGTTCAAATTGGCTACAAACCTGATCAACGTGTCAAGTGCTCTTCGATCTTGGATTTCAACCTTAAGTTCTCGAATTCATCAAAGTACTCTTCAACACTCTTGCTACATTGCCTCAACATGTAACCCTCTTGAGAACACTTTGATAATAATCGGGTGATAACAGCACGGATAGTGGAAGACTTTAGAATTCGAAGTTAGAAAAGGGAGGGATTGATTCTTGAGAAAGAAGAACACAAGTTCAAGTATTTGATACTTGAAATCTTATTTTAATAGAAGAAAAAAGAAGCAATTGAATCAATTAAGAAGAAGAAAAATAGGAGGGAGGGAACACAAACAATGAATCTTACCATTGAAGAATTAGAGTTATGCTTCAAAGTAGAACAAAAAGGGTGATACGATATAGGATGGCTCGAGGATGATTATGAGAGCTACAGTTCGTGATGGATCTTGACCTCAAAACCATGATGGTCTGTGGAGAATTTGCGCCATATTTGGGGAGCTTCAAGGGGCCTCAAATGTGTATCTCCATGCTACACACTCATTGATGATAGAGGATGATCCTTTCAAGGCCATTGGAGACCCATGTGTGAGGAAGGTCATGTTATGAGAGATAGCATGGAAGCCTTTAGAGACCATCAAGTACCCATAGATCAAGTTATGGGAGATAACATGGATGATACGAGTCGACTTGGTTATTTGTGCAAAGAGAATGTGGTTATTCATACAAAGAGGATATCATTTAAATTCAACCCATCATCCATGAAGAAGACTCAAGAAGGCCTTTATTTCATTGTAATAGCCATAGTAGTCTTCTTAGCTTAGTAGTATAAATACTACCTTTATTATTTTATTATGTAATTTTTGATGAATATTGAATGAGAGTGATTCCCTAGTATCTAGATTGTAGTGTTAGGATAGTGCTCCTAGTGGAGTGTAGAGATTAGTATAGGATTAGTGCAGGATTAATCTTTAATCTCTTTAATTGAACTTCTCTATGAATCTATCCAAGTGGTAATTCAAGCATGAGTTCAAGTCTCTTCTCCCTTGATTTGTGATCATTTACTTGATTTCAATCCATTCTTTCTTCTATTCTCATCTCTAATTCTTCTATCAAATCTATCTTACTTTGTGTTATTTAATTCCGTGTTTCCCCAAAGTCGATTCATATCATTTGGTATCATACCTTAGGGCAAAGGATTGTCTCTACAATTCTTAATCCTAGGTTATTCTTATTTAGAAAATCACAAAAATATGAAAATTTGAAAAATTACCAAATAAATTGATTTATTGTTTGGATTTGAGTGTGTTTGTTGATAGACTTGAGTTCCTGATACGATCCGACTTGTGAAAGACACAAATTCAAATAATAAATACGCGGAAACTAAAATATTAAAAAATTGAAGATGGGAATTGAAGAAATTAGGATGAGAATAGAGGGATGGAAGCAAGACCCAATTAGGATTGAATTTATGAGAAAATTTGGATATATGAAATCCAAACTCTCTAATTGAATCAACCTAAGAGAACCTATACTATTTGAAGTTCAACAAAAGTTAATCAATTGAATCCACAAATGAACAACTCTATATGAAAATCAATTGAAAAGAGTTTCAATAGCCAACAATAAAATCCACCATAATTAACTATAACCAACACTAATCACTAGATTAGCACTACTCTAAACTACCAAATAAACTATCACTCTTTGAGAATATTCATCTCAACATCATTCAAAACTAAGGAATGAAAATAACAAGTGTAGTATTTATACTACTATGTTAAAGAAGACAAGGCTCTCTATTACAAAAATACCCTTAATGAAGTAAGGGTCTTGTTTGGATGTCTTCTCAATGAATGATAGCTTTGTCTTTAAAGAATGACCTCTTTACATAAATAATGACCTTCTGGTCTTTGACTAGTCACGCTTGCAATTGTAACCACACATCAACATTTGGACTTCTTTAAGAGGCAAGCTCAAGCCTTGGGCTTTTGGACTCTTGTAATCTTCCTCCATGCTATCTCCCGTAGCTTGAAGGCCCTCCAATGGCTCTCTTCAAGTGCTTTCACGACTTCATTCTCCATGAACCTGGCTCTTAAAGCTTGGAAGTCCTTGGCTCAGCTTCTAGTACAATGCCCTGCAGAAGTTTGAGCATTTGATCCCCCCAATATTGTATCATCCTCCCCTTCTTGAAAATGATTCGTCCTCGAATACGTACCTTTCAAGATATAGAAGAGAATGAGTACATATCCTCTCACAAAACAAACAAGGACATCAAAAGAAAAATGATAATACCTAAAGTAAGCATAGCATGCAACCAACACACTAAATGACTCACTATTATGATATAACCGAGCATCATAAGGATCTAGAAATACTATATATCTAAATAATGCCCACGACACTTGGCTATTCAAAACATATTGACAAAAGGGTAAATTAAGGAGCCCAATGCAATTAGGAAAACAAACATGTAAGTCCTCATTGGTCCTGGCAATCAAGAAGCACATATCTCCCCTTAAGTCAAGAAACAAGTGATCTCCCTCACGACTAAGTGCAACATCACAAACAATACCAACCCATTACACTAGCCCATCCCAAGAAAGTCACTCTCAAGTCATCATCGGGGTCAAATACAAAGGTATCCCCCACACTCTTTTGCTCACATTCTCCATGCAAGCCCAATATGAACTCAAGTAAGAACATTAGGAAAGAATCACATGAATAATTATAAGTGCTACTACTACACTCATCACACAAGGAAGTTAACTCCATTGCTTTAGAAAGTCCAAGAATAAGCATGAGCCACGAGTACATACCGTCCGTGAAGGTAGTACAAGATATGACGTCATACCAAGTTGTTGTCCAATCAGGTTCCCTCTAAAATTCCTCTTCAAGTCTCCACCTTTGATGAAACTTCAGAAATAAGTTAATCATATAGTCAAGTTCATCAAGAGAGAAAGCTTTACCTTTAAGCTCATCGATCCTATGCCAAGCTTTGAGTATATCTCCTCACCCTTTGGGTTAGAAGATCTAGCATAGTCCTTCCAAAAAGTATGCTCTTTTCCTTACAAATCGCTCCCCTTCTTTAAAGAGCAACCTTCACTTTCGGAAGCCTTTCCCAAATTTGACATTAGTCCATCAAGTGGGCCACAAACCCTCAAGAAAGACTTTCTGTCGTCGGGGAGGAAATCATCATCCCATAGTGGATCAACAATTACTTTGTAGCCTCCAAAGGTGGCTACATGTTCATCATTACAATACATATCACTATGCATATCACTTTCAATAGTCATGTAATCACCGATTAAGATATTATCATTATAGAGAGAATAATCAATAAACGATAAGGATTCTAAACATTTAAGTTCACTCTCATAAAGACAAATGTCATTTTTCAAAGCAATTTCCTTTTCATGACTATCTATATAATCAATCACATCAACACCATCACTAAGTTGAGGTTCCTTAAGCACATCACCAATTTCCTCATAGTAGACAATCATAGAAAACAAATTGATCAACACAAGTACTCACACTAGTTGGACGCGAATCGATCTTGCTAGAAGAATGAATTCAATCATCTCTAAGATCAACTAGTGTGTGAGCTATCATGTCGCATGACAATGTACTAACATGCAAACCACAAGTGTCAACACTAGGTGGACACAAATTGTTCTCATAAGAAGAAGCAATTTGATCATCAATATGATCAATTAGTGTTGAATCACCCATATCAACAACATTGGCAACAATCTTTAAAGAACTAAGGTCATCACGTGGTAAAGATTCGTTAAATTCACATGAAGACGGGTTATCACTCACACTCAAATCAACAACATGATCATTCACATTATTTAGAGAGTCGAGATTAGATATTTTACCTTAAAGTTCACACAAAGTATCATCTTTAACGTGCTTTTCAATGGTGGAGCACATTTGCTATTTTGGGAAGCCTTCAACTACCTCATGATCTTTTAAATTTTGAGGTTCCTCATTCAGTTTTCTTCCAAGAATACTTGCACCATTATCAAGACAACTAGAAAAGAAAGAAAAGTTAGAATGGGTTTGTGACAACCCTCTCACAGCACTCCTCACAACCTCTCATTTTTCCTCGCTAGAGTTGTCACTTTTCTCTCCCTTACTCTTCTCGATCTTTTCTCTCTCAATTTCATGGGAGTTGGGACAAGTGCTAAGGATTTCTTGAGAAGGATTTTAATACAGTCCAAACTAATCAAGATATGTTCCAGTCGTCCCGGCCATTCAATAAGAGTCAGACTATGGTCTTTCATGATGTTCACCTAGCTTTGGAGAAGGAGTTTGTGTTTCAGGAGTCGTGGACACTACCCTAGCCCGGGGAAGTATTCTATGGACTTATTTGTGCTAGCCCATGGACTCACTTTAGAGTATCATGCGTGTGAAGGATAGCCCATGGACAGCTCATGCGTGTGGCTAATGATTGGAGCCCTGCAAGGCGATATTTTAAAAGCTGACTTATGGCTATTACTTTTTAAAGACCGATGTAGACTTTAGCTATATAAGCTACACTTAGAACTATTTCTCATTTCACCTTTCTTGAAATATATGAATGTTGAACTTTTCTCTCTAGTTGAAACTTGTTGTGATTTGGTGGACTCCAAATTGTACAACCTTATTTTAATCATAATGACCATCGCCCAACCGATTATAGCTTGGTGGTATTATTATATGTATGAATGTCAGTCGCCTAACCGGTGGTATGTAATCAATGCATATATGCCACATAGGGCCATCGCCAACCGATTATAGCTCGGTGGCAAGTGTAACTTATATACATATATAGATATGGCACTATTGGCTCTTTTGCTTTTAGAAACCCTTTTATTTGCCTTTAAACAACATTTAGTCAACCTTACAAATGGCTCTTTAGATATATTCCATTTGGGAGAAATAAGGAAATATGCAAAACTCAAAATAGTAGCTAATAATCCGCATCTCGGACTCGTACTAGGTGATAGATATAGCCCTTGGAAATCATCTTTCGTGCCTTAAGGTAGGAAATAAACCTGCCCTTTGGCGACGCTGAATTACCTTTCCATTCTAGGGTCGGCTCACCTGGGAAGTAAAACTTGACAGTCTTTGTTCGACAATTAACATTAGCATAGCATGAAGCCAACCAATCCATACCCATAATGACATCAAAATCAATTATTGGCAATTCTGCTAGATCAGCCAAAGTATGGAGGTTATAAATTGTCACCGTACAATCCCGATAGACTTGTCTAACCTCAATCTCTCGCCAACCGGCGTAGCCACTTCATACGGCTTAGATAATAGCTCTGGCTCTATTCCAAACTTACTTGCAGTAAAGGGTGTAATAAAAGACAAAGTGGAGCAAGGATCTATCAATGCATAGACATTGATATGATCCTGAGGAGCACACATGATTCAAATTGCTTCACTCGAGGCCGAGCCAAGGAACTTCAAGCCCTACAAGCCATGTTGATGCAAAGAGAGGCTTTGGAGACCTTTGAGGAGCTTCATAGAAGAGCATATGACGTATGGATGATTGCTTGGTCGCGTGGAGTGAAGATGAAATGGAGGGGAACAATGGTGGTTAGCCATGCAAAGAGGTTATTTTCTAAATTCAAGTCATCATCCATAAAGAAGACTACCAAACAAGGCCCTTACTTCATTAAGGGTATTATTGTAATAATTAGTCTAGTCTTTTTTAGCTTGTTTAGTATAAATACCATACTTGATCATTTCATTACTTAGTTTTGATTAATTGAGATGACTACTCTAAATGAGTGTTACTTTATTTGGTAGGATTAGTGTAGTGTTAATCTAGTGTTAGTGATAGTTAATTATGATGGATTCCATTGTTGGCTATGAAACCATTTTTCATTGATTTTCAATAGAGTTGTTCATTTGTGAAGAGTTTATTGTTTAACTAAGTATCTTCAGAGTGAAGGATTTAAATTTCTTGTTAGCTCTTCTCTTAAAAGTATTATATTTCATCAACATTTTTTCAAAATTGTTCTTCCTGGGAGAGTAACTCAACTACCATTCCTGTCGTCGACTTATGATGTCGTTATTTTAGCACATGCAGATGTTGATGCTAAGAAACCAAAAGACAGATTAATCTCGACGAGGTATACCTCATACAACAAAGAAATTGCTGACATGATAGCCTCATCCCTGGGAGGTTCAAGAGCCTAACAAGACACGGTTTGGAAAGATAAAAATGAGTTAGAAAAATCCATAGAACAAAATGCATAAAATTGCATCTGAATAAAAAAAAATAGAATAAGAAGAAATCACCATAGATTCCAAGTGATAGCAATTTGATAAATTCCCTCTTTTTCCCTTGTTTCCATAGAAGTTGTAGCATTAGTTTTACCTCTGGACCAAGTTTTTTGAGTGTATTACCTCTATGAAAGTTTTTATCAATTAAAAAAGATTATTGTTTATCAATGCAAGGTTTGCACTAAAAAGATTAGATGCACAGTTATGGGATCTATGGCTACAAGAGAAGAGTTTGTTCAGGGTGAAGTATAGCATTGAGTTACCAAAATGCTTAATGTAATATCAATATTAAACACTTAATTGCACGTGAAGTTAGAAAAAATCACCTGCCTCCCACTGCAAAATAAGTGATGCATATGGCTCGGTAATTGGCATGTGAACTAGGAGATCTGGAAACAAGCGATGGAGAGAATAAGCTGCAACTTTGTTTTCTGCATCCTAAGCAAATCACAGTTCAAAAAAGAAGACAACCATGTTTAGATTCACATTTCAAAACAAAAATCGTACCGGACTAACAAAAAGTCAACAAGTATATTTACAATAAATCTCTGCAAATTCCAATTTATTTTATATGCTTAAGCAAGACAAATGCTTAGCTAATTGATAAGATTTCTACTTTTTGAAACAAAGATCATGAATATTGTGATAAGGACTTCTTTAAATCAGGTTGGTGAAATGGCTTAGAGTAGGCGATAGAAGCAGAGTGGAGAAAACAAAGCATAGGCAAACAATTATGTGGACTATCCGAAGGAAGAAATTGTAAGGCATTAGAAGGGACGAAACGACCATTATTTCAATTACTGAGTGGTAATTTTAGATACTTATGGTGCACAAATTATTCTGTTAACAGATATAGATGACTAGACTGACTTGGGGGAAGCAATATGTCAGTTTCCTTTGGAATATACCTCTTGTATAGAGAATGTTTCCCTTTAAGCTTTTTGATAACCTATTTTTATTTTATTTTTGATAACCTTTTTCCTTATAAGCTTGAACACTGATCATTCCGAACTATAACATCAGATTGTATTTTCATCAAAGTTGCAACTACATAGCATCCCTTTAGATTTAAGTAAGAGCTATGGAAAAAACTATCATATGTTCTTTATAGAGGATGGCATCACAATTATGGCAGAAACCTGTCAACCGTGGGAAAGCAAGAGAAGAGAGGAGGAGGGGTTAAGAAACACAAGGAGGAGGTCCACAAAGGGGTTAAGACTGATGTCACAACACGTCATGGTGAAGTCCAATACATACCTGTGGCACAGAAAGCAAAAGCTCCTAGAACAGTATTTCTTTTCTTTTCTTGTCTTGCCAGGATAATGCACTTCCATAGCATCATTAATACAACTATAAGTGGACCCTTCATGTTTCTATAATTCACATTTTCCTTTTCTTTTAACAAGTAGAGCAATGTAACTCACAAAAGTAGCAAAATGAGAGAGCTCATGTATGTACACAGAGTACAAACCTTCTTTCTTACAACCACTAGGTAGGGATGGCCCGTGTCGTGCCAGCACGGGCCCAACACTGTACAAGTTGAAATTATTAAAGATCAATTTGTGTAAGCTAACGCAGAATCACATAGTCAACAGTATATGCCAATTATTGGATATTATTTATATACATTTTAGATGTAAATACACAGTTTTGACATTCATGACAACATCGTATCAATAGAGGCTTATGGTGTTACAGTATCATAGCTATTTGTATATAGCAGTAGTGTATTTTCCATACAGTGTTTACTCTTCGTCTCAGCCTCTTCCTCAGGTTTACATTGTATAGTCTTCTTCTTAGGTTTTTTCTTTGTCAAAAAAGACCTGTAAACAAAGGAGCAAGACGATAGACAAATGCAATAGTGAAGTTGACAGAAGACGAAAGGGGGACACATTCAACTATTAGAGAAAATACCCGAAGAAGTCTGAGCAACAAGGAATGGAACTCCTATATAATACAGAACCATTATAAAAAGAGTTGCATATCACGATTTGTTAATTCTTGAGAACTTTCAAACTCAAACTTTTAGCAACAGCGAGTGGAATATATATATAGAAACACACAGAGACTCACAAATTTCTAATTTTTAGAATAAACACTTATGGTTGGAAAATTGCTAATTTAATTTTGGTCGACACAATTATAAGTATCTAATTGAATTAGTTACATATTGCTAATAATTCTTAAGAGAAAGATAAAGAGTTGTACTTAGTAGAGGATAAATCCAACTGAACAAAAGAAGGCAATGACACGTTGTGTTTGAATAATAACAAGAGACAAATTATAGTGCAGCCTACATATGCTCTAAATCTATAGCAGAACTCATAAGAACCCACATTATCACACAGTTTATTTGTTTTCTTTTATTTGAGCTTCTATCCAGGTTTCTGAGAATAGGAAGATTCACTTGGGTCTCATAGCCATAGGTGTGCTTCTTGATGATGCTTGAGAACTACGTTAGGAAGGGAGGTCATTCGACGGTGCAAAGTAGAAATTAGCTTATCATAAGAAAAGTCGTGCTTATTACTTCAGGTTTTTTCTTGTACACCGAGGATAGAAAAATAACAAATGCTTACAAAGAGAAATACAGTGTCCCATTGCTTCTAAATTAGGGATCCCAGAGTCACAAATGACTCGCACAACTGCTGCCATCTAAAAAAAGAATTAAACAAAGTAACTGGCACATGTCTAAGCTGGTCTATCATGTATATCAGTGGTTCAGAGTTCTCCATGTATTTACAGCCCAAACCGTATTAGAGATTTTAATAATTGAACAATCTAATTGAGTGGAGTATCTTACTTCTCGGTCATATAATTCAACCCCATTCAACCACACCACATATATTTTAACTCACGAGAGTTTCTATACACTAATTTTTCATAGTGACAATTATCAGTCTCTAATATAATCAGGAAAAAGTACACAAAGATGGATCAGATAGATAAATGTCCATACTAAGTCATGCAGAAGCAAGACCGCAAGTACACACGGCATATCCGTATGTGCAACTGATTTGCGTCTTGATTGATTATAAGAAAGCAGAAGGTCTAACAATTTATTTAGGGCCTATCAATATGAGTAGTCAACATAAGTGTGGAATCCTAGGCCTCATAGACTTTATCTTTACAATTTATTGATGGTATGATATCTATGATTCCACACTTAAGTTGGCTGCAAATTTATAAAAATAGATTATGATTAAGAGATCTTATAACAAAATAAATTGTGAAGAACAGTGTGAAACAATCTATATAGATTTTCATACCATGCTGAATCTCTTAATCATAAGTTCTTAATCTATTTTTATATAGTCTGAAATAACAGTCAGTCATAGTATCTTTATAGATTATTTCACACTGTTGTAATCTTTCTGTTTTATCACTCAAAAGTGGAAGACTAAAGCTTGTTCACACTAAAATCTTGTCACGTATATTACTTATAGGCATGTGATTCTTATATATGTTAGAATAGTTGTTTTAGACAAATTTAAATTTACTGTGTGGTCTTTAGGATCATTATGACAATCTAAATGGGGTCACCTGAAAGATCTGCATAGAGTAACAAATCTTTGTGATCCAGCTTTAGTTTCTGGAGAACCAACTGGAACAACACTTGGACATCTGCAGGAGGTGATATTTAAATGTGGTCTTCTTGAACCAATCACCATAGCAAGGTTCAGAATGGAAGTAACTTGAGCTTCATTGTTTCTTATACATGCTCATGTTTTTATAGGTCGAAGTCCGACGCTTCTGCTGCATTGGTTGCAAATTACGACCAATACTCTCTCTACAGTGGCATTTGCAAATATGTATTATAACTTGCCACCATGGTCAATCAGCATTCTTCCCAACTGTAAAAAAATTGTATTCAATAAAGCAAGAGTAAGAAGAAAGAACATTCTCTCTCTGAAATTTATGCTGTTTAGAACATAACAATGAAAAATTCTCTAATTCAAAATAAAGGCTGAACCCGGGCCAATGGTAGAGACCTTATCGGAGGCGTGCATACCGATACCTGTCAAAGTCTTCGGCTTGAAAAACATCTCCTTCCATTGGCTCCATCTATGAAAGAAAAGCGGAAAAAACAGGAAACACATTGAAACTCTATCAAAAATTATAACTTTACAAAGCATTGAGATGAGAAAATTAACCACTTCAAAATTGGTGACTTGTTCCTCTAATCAATTTGTGAAACACACACTGAAATCTATCAGTGGAGGGCTCATAGGGAAATGATGCACATACTACTCAAATTTCAGTGTCCAAACAATTAACTTCCCTTTTTTCCCTCTTAAGCAAATAAAACAAACAATACGACAAAACCAAGAACTTCAAATAAATAACCCCTTAGTCGAACATTACTGGAAACAAATCATATACTATAAAATAGCTATTTACATTAGCAGTTTTTCCCTCCTTTTTTTCTTTTATCTTCCTCTCCTTATGATAGTTCTGTTTCACCAAAGGACTAACGCAAGAGCAGCATATGAATAGGTTATACTTTTACGGAGTATTCTTTTAGCCGTTTGGTTTTTTTAGGCATCCTTTCAAATGAATTGCCAAACATTATTTCAACAAAGAACTAAAATTAAGATATTTGGATTCCAAGAAAATTTAAGCGAAAAGATGGGTCATTTTTAGAAAAAATAAAAAGAACCCAAAATGACATTAATTTAGCATTTTAAGGTGGAGTTAGGGCTCAGCTCTCACCGTGCTTGGAGAAAAAAATCATACCATTAGGGATAGAAACCTTTAAAAAAATTGTAAGAATTATTAAACAAAAAACAAGAACTTAATTAGTTACCTGCAAATGCAAGGATCTAATGTCCGAAGAAGGAAAATAGAACCAAATCAAATCAGCAGCGGGAAGAGGACAACGCAACAGAAGTGATAACATAGGGTATCAATGCCCACAACAACAAATCCATAAAAAAGATATAAGATCAAACCCTTCTTTGATCCTCACTATTTGAATTGAAATGTAGATGAAATCACTACAGCCTAGAAAACAAAATAGGTACTCAGAACACTTGTTTGTCATTTGGAACAGAAGGAACACGTTTTCACATTTAAATGCCCTGAAACAGGCATGTCGAAACTAACGCTTAAAATGAAATTAAATTCCCTGAAGCAGGCATGTCGAAACTAACGCTCTTCTACTATATAGAAAATTTTAAGAATTTCTATAATTTCACATGTTATTCCTCTAAATCGCGACTCTTTTCCATTCCAATCGATTTTCCATCCAAAAGACCCATCACGATAAGGCTATGTGAATCACACATGCAAATACACATTGATATAATGGTATCAACTTCTAATCTCTTCTTTCTTACAGATAGGCCTCGCTACTGTCTTGTGGGGATACTGCTACATCCTTCTCCTGCCCAAACTACCTTTTCTGGAATATAAGCAGATTTAAACCAACTTCTGGAGCATAGCTCAAAAATGATCGGATGCTCTTTTTAGAGAAACAGTTTTTTGTGTAAAGTCTACTTTTTGTATACCCCTTGTATATCGGGGAGTTTCTTCATCACATCAATATAAGCTTTACATTATCACAAAAAGAAAAAAGAATCTTTACATTATCACTACAAAGAGAGACTCTGTAGGTAAATTCACAGTTTCTTAGTGTTCAACAACAGAAGAACACTAAGAAATGACCTCTCATGCACTGCATCAACAATGATATGACTAAACCAGCCAGGTTTGTATTTCCCTGCAAAATAATACATTTAATAGCACCAAAAGATATTAGCTAATATTTTGACATTCTGTTATTTTTAAAAGAAAAGGTAAACTGGGCAAAGTATGTTATTATGATAAACAAATTCAAAACACAGAACAATGCAGTCAGTAAAGCATGCAATAATTAGTAGGCGACTTACTGAAAACATTCTCAAAAGAATGCCAGCTATACAAAAGAGGAGCTTTGTTCTGTCATTCCTAAGAAAAGATAAAAAATTAATAGATGATGTTCTAATATAATAATCACAAGAGAACAACAGAAGCATCATCATATTTCAATATTTTTGATGATTACAGTTTTTAAAGCACGAATATAAAAAGATACTTATTCTAGGTAGACCACTAACGGGAGATTCCTATGTCCTTATATGATGACAACCAGACCCATAAAAAGCTAAATGAAAACAGGTTTGCAATGCTTAAGGAAATCTAAGGAAACATGACTCAGCAGGAATTATTAGATCTCCAACTAAACAAAAGCATATCACAGTGGGAGTTGTAAAAGTAGCACAGCATTTATGCACAAAATTGGCTATCCATGTGAACCCGAGTATCGCAAAAATCAACACCTAAATCCTTCCATTGCTCATTCTTCCATTTCTCATATCCAATGAGCAATGTCTTATTTGTATAATATGGTAGGTGATCAAATATACAAGAGTTCAAATTAGCATTGTGCTTGATGTGATACACGTACTTTTTCTAAATTGGAGTGCTTCACCGAAATCCAACTAATAATTTTGACCTACAATTCAACTAACTACAACATTAATACTTAATTCTTCATCCACAGTAGAATAAGGCTACGGAAAGTTAGGATGAAGTCGCAACCAGCTAAAAGCTGCAAAAGTATTGGCAGCTCCGTGAAAGTCATAGAAGTTGAGAATGTCGGCAGAGCAGGTGCATAGAAAAGAATTACATTTTATTTTGAATCAAACAAACAGACAATTAAAGAAGTGAACTCCAGAACCAGTGTTTCAGTCAGTGCAGGCATATATATGGGTAATGAACGGTAGCACTGACCGCAGGAAATCAAAATGTAAGATTTCAATGATATTAGATACGAATGTGAATTTATAAGATACCCTCCATTGCCCATAAAAACAATTTTGGTTGACTTCTTAAGTCAGTTAGCTTTATTGGGAACAATTTCTTCCCACTTATTTCTCTAGCAACTGTTTAAGTGAGTAGGATCTTCTCAACAGCTCATTATCTGAAAAATAGAAGCACTGATTTGCTATTCCCGTTTGGAAAAAGATTGATTTGATAAAACGTCAGGGTAGGACCAGTGCAACAAAACAAGGGAAAGAAAATTCTCCTAAGAGAGTAAAAACAGGACCAAAGCACATAATAAGTAGCACCGAAACAAAAGTGAAAGCTGCACCTCAACACAGTATTGAAGTAATTTGGTACATACAAAGACAAAATTTAAGAACTCAACACCTGAGTTGTTTTCCCGCAACCTGTTTCCCCACAAATGACCAAAACATTCGCCTTTTAAGTCAGCAATAGGAAGGGCAGCCCGTGATTTTAACATTTTCTGCACGGAGAACATAATTAAATATCTTCAGAAATTAAAGCAGACAAGGAGGTAAAAAACATCAATGATAAAAGTAAAAAAAGAATCAAAACTATACAGAGAAAAGTAGGAAATAAGGAAAGCCACTATGTAATGACTCCGAACAGAAGTGCATGATGTAAGGCTGGATACACTTTAACCACCATTACAGCGTATGCAGATAACCTGAAACCTCAGTATCTTAAGGATCTTTCTACCTTTTGTTCATTGTTATCTTTCAAGTTCTTACATCATTCAAATCTGTCTTATTCTGTGATGTCTATACAGCAATGTAAAAGTGTAACAAGCAGCCCTAAATGAATGACAACTCCATCGTAGATTGCCTTAAAGTTACAGCAGCACCAACACAATATCATCAACAGTGCCACATAATTTTAATAGTATAGAACTAGCAAGACTCTGACCTGGTACTTCTTCAACTTCTTCCTTCCCTCCTGCGCCTTTTTCAGAGAGAGACTTTCTGCTTCTTTATGGGGATTTTTGGCTGCAGAAAAACAAAGAGATTAGTCAGCAAAACCTTCTTTTGCATTCTGAAAGAGCAGTGAACTCCCAAATGCCTCCAAACAAGCAGAAATTAACAGGTATACAAGATCTTATAACAGTCAATAACTAAAACTCATCCTTTATCCCTCCCTAAGGGCAATGCTAAACCCTATAACCAAACAGACAGCATTACTGTTTGAGGTACTTTCATTTTCCCCTGCACGAGACAACTAGTTTCGCTTATTTTGCTCTTCTTACCTTTGAGTTATACTAGAGGGTGGAGGCCCGTGTTTACATGTTAGCTTCTCACATAACCTACTAACCTTTTTTTGAACCATCAAAGTAGAATGTACTCCGTTGCGCATGGTCAGGGCAGATGAATTATAAAAAAGAAGTCGACATAAAGTTTGTACTCGTTATTTTGAAATAACTCAAATTGAACATGAAAATTTATCCTAAAGACCTCAATATATTATCAGTAAATGGATACAACATATGCTTCAAATGCTATTTTTCCAGCTAAAGTAGTAAACAACAAACCAGCAGACATTAAACTTTAGCCTACCAGATGTCTCTAGTCATTCATTTACAGAGAAAATATAGACTTCATAACATCTTACAAGAAGCAATTGACACTGTAAGATGACGAACCTTAAGTCCGATGACACAACTAAACTGAATATTGACAATAACAATAATTGAGTGGTAAAGACAGCTAAGACTTCTACTTGTAGTCCCTTCCAATATTTGCTTGACTGCTCCTTTCTAAGACCAATGCAACTAATGAATCAATGCATGGATTTCTAGATATGAAGAGAGATGCTCAAAAATCTGAAATATACCAGTAAGCACATAAGTTAAACGAACTTCTTGATGCACTTTTCTTGCTTTGAGTGGGAAGAAGTAAAAACATACCTCCTGTTTATCCTTCTCAATTTCCTGTCATGTCCAACTTTATATAGTTCTCACAACTTTTAACAGCTTATTTAAAAAATGAAGTGCATTGCTGGTTATACATCAAGAAGGTGTCTCAATAGCTTCAACATAGCAATACAAAGTTGTATACATTAACAGACTTTTTCATCCTATTAACATACTTGAATCTCACAGCATTTAGAATCAATTTCTAACTCTAATTTACCACGTATCTCTTTGGTTTATTAAGTAGTTATTAAATAGAGTAACCTATAATCGAGCTCCGACATCAAAGCAAACACTAAGATTTTAAACTTTATAGTTAGCTCATATAGATCAATTCACAGGAACTCATGTCTGAAGAGCTCAAATTCTTCAAAATATAAAAAAGGGCAGCCCGGTGCACTAAGCTCCCGCTATGCGCGGGGTCCGGGGAAGGGCCGGACCACAAGGGTCTATTGTACGCAGTCTTACCTCACATTTCTGCAAGAGGCTGTTTCCACGGCTAGTCGAAAGAAAAATAACAAACTTTATCAAAATTGACGAAAGGCCAGGAAAATCATTCAAAAACATAATGTAACTGTAATTCCAACATGAAGCGTGAATTTTCATGGGCGAAAGAATTGAAATTCGATCCACATCCATATGTCAACCTGAGGTATCATTATTCCCTTAAATTGGATTGTAGCAGCAGTCAAATGTAGTACCTGTGCAAAAGCATATCAATATCAATGGCTGTGCTTATCCCCTATCTACAACATGACTGAGATATCTTACACTGTTCATCTTGCAAGATGCATAGATAAAAACCCAGAAACTGTGAATTCCCTGTTGATTCAGATATTTCATCAAATTTCTTGGCTTCATCATAGTTCTTCCCTCTTTATATTCAGTGTGCTTTGTGATATAGCAGTTTGTGCACTTAAGTAGAAAATTTTCATACAGGCTTTTGAAGAAATAACTGCATACATCGAATCACTATGAAAACAAAACCAGATATATAAAAATCAATACTGATATAAAATGAGAAGTAAAGCACAAATGCAAGAGAATTTCAGAGGCAGAAAAAGGACTTGCATTCTTTCTCATGGTCATCGAAAGTGCACAAATCAAAAGCGCTTGCATTTTTGGTGTAAGACACTAAATCAAGCTTCCTGTTAGTTCTCTCTTTTATCGCTGCATATGTTAAAATCAATTCAAATGTCAAAAATTACTTTTATCTAATACCATTGAAGCCATGACCAATACTATAGCCAAGTCTCTCTTCGTAAGTCTTTTATGACTACAAGGACGTTGCATCATCAACATCAAAATCAAAAAGTTCGATCTCAAAATGCTAAATTATATCTTAAATTTTACTTTAAAAATAACTATATCGACTATGAAAAGAAACTATTGGAAAAGAACTGTCACTTCAAGCAAGAGTTTAGATGAGATCAGAAACATATCTTACCTCAAATAAACTGTTAAATTGAAGCACTGTCATCGAGTAAACGGAGCTTGCGATGATGCTGGACAAAAAGATTAAGAGCACTAAGTGATCGATAGCCCATTGTATAGATATACTAGATGAATAATGCCCGTGCATGGCACTGGCCCAATTTTTTAGCTATTTACTCTCTTTGTTTCAGTTATTGGTAATAGTGAATATAAATGTCAATTACTAAATCGGCATGTCTTTTTAAACCATATGTCCTCATAAATTTCTATCATAGTGTGCAAAAGTTAAATAGCGAGGGAGGTCAAATAAGCTTCAATCTGAATTACACCACCCTTAATCTTGCAATACATACTCAAGGATCCACTAAATGATGGTAAATCACCTCTAGCAAGGAAACAAAGTTTCACGTTCTGATTTTTCAACATACGGCGCATCCTTTTTACTCGACAAAACTCGGTTGGAAAAATAGAACCAGTGATATCATTGCATTGCTCGATATCAGAAACAGATGCTAATAGGAAGGACACAATCTTGAGCCCTTGAAGTGTTGCTATGTCTGCCATTCCAACTCGCCATGGTTCGTTGCATGCCTGCATGGCGAGGAGCAGTTTAAAGGAACAGTTATTCTAGAACGATTATAACTTGGAGCAATTCATCCTTTGACTTTCCTACTAGCACTCAATAACAGTCGATATCTAAGATCAATAAAAAGATAAAACTGGGAGAGTGGAAGGGGGCATTGTTGGCAGGTCAAAGAGGAAACAATTTTCACCAAATTATTTAAATCCATCTGCATACTGAAGAATCCTACTGCCTCAATTTTTTCTGTTTTGGAACACCATAAACTTATTTGACCATGAAGCTTAGCAATGTAGGATAAAAAATCGTCCCCAAACATTGCCACATTGAAACTAAAAGAGCGGAGAGAAGGGATAGATTGGAGTTACCTGGTCATTGAAGCGTAGCAGCAGCGTGGAAACACAAGATTGAATAACATGGAAATAGCGAGGAACACGTAAGCACTAACCGGAGAATTTTGGGGAAAGAATTCTCATGATTCTGGCATCTAGCAATATATGTGAAACTCATATCAGCAACAATTCAAAATATGTAAAATGGAAAAATATACAAAGAATTTTCTTGAACGACATTGGCACAATACGACATTTTCTGTAGAATATGTCCATCCAAGAGGACATCAGAACACTATACGGCTCTAATTCTTATCAGTTGAACTCTAACTATGATACATAATAACCTAAAATTATAGGAATGGATGTACTTTCAGTTCAAGCACAGCCGAATCCGTCAGTTGCTAAAGACTGCAAGCTATGATGCTCAGCTTAGTAGTCAGCCTTTGCTAGTCCAAACACAAATCAAGATATAAGAAGTTGTATATTACCTTAAAAAACCAACACTAATCAATAGTGAATGTGCTTGGAGAAAGGAATCTATTGAACTCTAAATAATGCAATTTTTTTAATTATGGAGTTTAATATTGAGCAGCTTCAGGCAGTAGAAATTAAAAAATGTAGCATCTAAGTAAGGATGGAAGCTTAAATAAAAACCAAGCCTGATAAAATATATGCTGCAATTCAGCATGAAGAAAATGAAGGCCTTTTCTTCATGAAAGGATTTTCCATCTTCAACTTTCCTGCAAAAGTAAATACTCATGGGAAAAGTTGGTAATCAAGTATATGTAAGTGTACAAGCTACAATCATGATCCCCATGTAAGTCATTTCGGTTTCTAATGAGTAGTTTGTGTTATGAAAAATAGGAATTATGTCGATCTAGAACCAAAATTGCCTCCAGATCCTGTGATAACTGAGATTATACCAAATGATCGTCGTGAAATGAAGGGAATAATACCAAATGTAGCTCCCTCTGTTGCTTGAGCGCCCTTAGGAGAAGATGATCATCCCAAAAATAGCTAGGAGAAATGAGTTGGCTCTTTCGAGGAGGATGCAGGAAACTCCACCAAGTGTTTGTAGGATCCATAGGTTCCATAGTCTGCCCCTCATTCCAACATGTTTAGCTAAAAAATCTGATAACCATCCTCCGAGAGGGCTCGAGATAACAGGTTAGTCATACCAAATGTGGCAGCTATTATTCCAGTCATCTGAAGCTTCAGATCAGATCTACACAAATTTTTAAACAGTAATTATTATTTTTAATTAGAGCATGGAAATTAAATAGTACAATTTGTAACGCAAGGTTTAATTATGGATGCAAATCAAAACTAACAAAGAAGTACTAGGCAATCACATTATCTGTAGTCAAATCAACTCCCATGGAGTATCCATAGAGCAGGACAAATATCTCTGTGTTGTAATTTGTTGCAGCATACCACCATATCTATCTAAAGATAGAGACTGAATAGTTAGCTAAACAATAAAATGAAAGTTACACTCCACCTTATTAGAACTACTGGATAGCCTGTGCCCGTGCTCAGCACGGGCATATGCTCCACATTAAAGTTAATTTTAGTTTGAAAACACTTTCAAAGTTGGTTTTAAAGCTTTTAAAGCTGGTTTAGAGTAGAACAAGTTTAAGAATATAGCACTTTAAAGAAGATTAGTCTACTAATTCAGCTTGTGTAATTTGATTTTAATCCTTCCTTGTCTTTGATGAACTGATGATATACTACACAACACCTAAGCTGGCCAAATGTAGAATTAGTTTGATGAAATTATATTCTTCCACACATTCTCATTTTCTTATTGTGAGCTGAAATTTCACAAAAGTAAATCAAATGATTCATATTTTGCCCTTAAGAAAAACCTACAGGAAATCATGTGAAAACTCAATTCAATTACAGCAATAAAGAATAAAAAGGTGTCAACTATGAAAATCTAACATACACAAAACTAAAGAGTCTGCCGATACAGAACCATATTGCTTACTGTAAAGGCCTTCGGTGATCGAGTTAAGCACCGAAAAGCAGTTTGAGAACACTTTTTTTTTGTAGAAATTGAGACCAAGAACCATCTGACCATTTTTCAGAGACACATCTGTTGGGTCGGCTCATGAATCACAAAGGCTAGGTTTTTGCATCAAGCAGGAGAATTGAACCCTCCCATCATAGAGCTTAAGAAATGGTGTACACTGTCATTGTAGCCGAGCAGCAAAAATTGGTGGCAAAGACAGGCCATGCACATACAGACCAATCTGTCAAACCACCGTTGTAATGCCACTACTTACCTTTCTAGCTAGAATGTTTTCCCAGCTTATATCTTGCTGTCACGATTTTTCCGGCGGTTGAGTTGCTGCAGTTTCTTGCTTTTCCATTTCTGAGGTTAGTTCCTGAATTTGCTCACCAGGCTGACTGTAATCCCCGCTGTGTCATGTACAAGATGCTCGATAAAAATTATAAGCCTCCAGAGAGAACTTGGGTTCGAGCCGGGGCTCAAATGGAGACCAAGTGCTTCACAAGCCTCCATTTGTTGTTTGACTGGGAGAGAAGGCACAAGGAAGTTCTGAAGAAATCTGAAATGGAATGAAAAAAGTGGAAGCCAGTTGATGACGACTTTACCTTCGTCTTCACTTATTAATAGTTTAAAAATCAAGGAAAAAAGTACCCCTTTTCAGCCTTTCTCTGGGCCTCATATGCTTTGGCATGGTCTCCATCATTAAAAGCACTTTCTTGACCACAGTCGAAGGTTAATATTGTTTTGTCTTATATCCTGGAATTGGGACATCATAGGCCACAACAGTTATACCCGACCCATTCCTTCCTCCCATCAGCTCCTTCAATGACCTGCCCATAGAATTTTACAGGATATGAAATATCATTCCAGACAATTCGCCATGGATTTCTCATCTGAGAATAATAGTCCTAATGCCGTTGAGTTGAACTTATTTGGAGTTATTACCTTAATACGATGAATTGGTTTGTTAAGTATTTCTAAATTGTCTTTAGAAAAAACTAGGGCTGGCCAGTGGGCCGGGACAGCCCGACCCCGACCCGAGCCCGTCCCGAGCCCGCCCCGGTCCCGCCCCGACCCCGCCCAAAAAAAAAAAAAAAAAAAAAAAAACGGGGGCGGGACTCGAACTCGGGACGGGACGATGTCTCGTCCCGCGAGACCCGAGCCCGCCCCGACCCCGCCCTCGCCCTTTGCAAAAATGACCGTTGCACCAACGGCCATTTTAGATTATGGCCGTTGGCAACGGCCATTTTAGCCCCCCCCCCCTCCCCCAACCCCTACCCCTTAATATTTATTTTTAACCCATAAGTTATTATATTTACACTTTAACCCAATTTTTCAACTATAAATAACTCATTTTCTCTTCATCTTTCTCACAAATCTTCCTACAATCTCTCTAATTTCTCAATATATCTCTCTACAATTCTACATTGTTTGCTAAATATTCAATTTTATTTATTCATTTGGGAATTGGTAGTGAAGTTGGCAACTAGCTTGAGGATCTTCCATCGAGCAAAGTTTCAATTTTCAACCTCTCGATTACACGTCGACGTTACGTCGGCGTTTGGTACATTCGTTCCTTCATTAAATTATTATTGTCTCGTTTATTTAGTTTAGATCACTTAATTTTATTGTCTTTAATTATTTATTTATTATCATAATTAAAATGGAAGGATTAAAAGGTATGTTTAAGGGTAAGGGTAAGGGTAAGGGTGCTTCTTCTAGTAGGGGCAACCAGGGCAAGGGTACTTCTTCTAGTCATCTTATTCCTACACATGATGATTTTGTTGATACTCAATATTTTCCTACAATACCATTAGATTTAGACCAGGAGCTATTTTCTGGAACTCAATAAGACTTTAATTTAGACGATGATCTAGATGATATACCCACTAATGTTGATGACAACACACCCACTAGTGCACCTTCAACCGAAATACCTCCTATTCCCCCTAGTATGAGACGAGGTCCAAGAAAACGACCATTAAAATCGGATGCATGGACATTTTTTGATAGGGACGTAGAGAATCAAGTAGCCATATGTAAAATTTGTAAAAATGTTTTAAAATTTAAAACTCGAAAAAGGTCACGGTGGGACGGGGGTTTAATTAGACACGTAGTAAGTGCTCATCCAAATAGGTATGCCCAATACCAGGCTTCAAAACCGGGTGCGCAAACGCCGCTCCATCGGGACAAGGTTCACATACGATATCGTCCCGGACCAAGTACAGGGGTCAAATTAACCCTATGACGGGGGGAATTGTAGGCTCTAAATACAATAAACATAGAGATAGGGAAGCAATATCAAAATTAGTTGTTGTGGAGGGTTTGCCTTTTTCATTTCCTTCATCTCCCGGTTTTATTCATTACATTAGAGATATATATAATCCTCGCTTTTAACGGTTTTCCTAGATCAACTGTTAAGAGAGATGTATTTAAATTCGCGCATGAATATCAACAATATTTACGTTTTTCATTATATCATTTTAATGGCAAAGTATCCATCACGTCGATATAGGTCGTAGTACTAACGGCCATGATTATTTAATCGTAACTTGTCATTGGATAGATTATAAATGGTCTATGCAAAAACGTATTTTAGCGTATAGATATATAGATGATAGGCACACCGGTACTTTTATTGCGAAAATATTTATCAAGTGTGCGATTATTACGGAATTACCGATAAAATTATGACTATTACATTAGATAACGCTTCTAGTAACAATTACGCAATTACAATTTTAAAAAATAGTTTAACTCCCGTCTTTTCCGGACCATTTTCATATAAAATGCGCGTGCCATATATATAACTTAATTGTAAATGATGGTCTATCACTTTTTGAAGACATTCTTAGTAAAATACAATTTGCTATAAACTTTATTTTTAAAAGTAATAAAGTACAACGTAGAAAAGAATATAAAAAAATTTGTCATGATTGCCAACTACCTTTTAGAAAAATTCCACAAGAAGTATCCACTAGGTGGAATTCTTTATACGAGCAACTACTTGTTGCTTATGACTATAAATTACCTATAACTTTATTTTTTAACTCTCATAATAAAAAGCCACCGATATGATTTTAGATAGTGATTGGGAAAAAATTTCCGAACTTATTGTATTTTTAGAGAAATTTTTTCAAGCAACAAAAGAATTTTCCGGTATATATTATCCTACTATTTCAACTATGTTATTTTATATAACTCTAATATTTTTATTACTTAGTGAATATATGGAAAAACCAAATTATAAGGCAACTATTAAAAAAATGTTTCTCAAAATAAAAAAATATTTTATTCCTATTCCCTCTATTTATATTATTGGTTCTCAGTATTAAATCCTACTATTAAAATAGACGGTACAAAATCACTAATTGAAACTATTTACGATTGTATAGAAGTACTACCACCTCCAAGTCCCAAAAATCTAAATCACCCACCACCTATTGAACAAACTAAAGAAGAAGTATTGTCTAGCGTAGAACACCAATGCAAAAATATATATAGATTTTATCAACAAGAAAATGCTAGTAACTTACCGGCTTCCATACCATCTTCTTCATCTTCAACACAACCTCACAAAAGACATGTTGTTTCTGCGGCTAGTATTGAAAGCCTCGAAATAGAATGTGCGGCCGTACCTCTACTACTAACCAAATTAGCGAGTTGGATATTTTTGTTTTGCGGGGTTCTGTACCGTATCAAGAAGTTATCAATGAAGATGGACATGAAGACTTGTCGAAATACTTGGAGGGGGAATGAGAAGACCTTTCCGACACTTTCAATGATGGCTCGAGATGTTTTGAACATTCAAGCGTCGTCAATGCGTCTCGAAAGCGCTTTTTCTGCAGCGAGATATCAAATAGGAGACCACGACACTCATTAGCCGGAGACATGCCTTGGAAATTGCGTATTATTCGAGAGATTGGATACGAGCGGAGCGGAAGAAGGTGCGGTCAACCGGAGATCAACGAAGAAGATGATGAAAACTACAACGAAATCTTAACCGAAGGTAGTGGAAGCGACGTAGATCAATTTGACCAACAAATACCAATTCCAACCGAAGAACCACATGAAATCATCAAGCAATTAGAACAGATTTTTTTGAGAATGTAATTTTTTTAATTGTAATTTTATTATGTAATTTGTAACTTTTGGACAACACCACAAAGTTGCAATTTAGATTTTAGACAATTGTATTTGTATTACAAAAAAATCATATGTCTATTAAATAATATAAGAGGCACAAAAACAGCCTTGGGATGTTTTTATTACACTATCTTGTTTTGTTTATTGAGTTTTTTTTATACATATGTTATTTTTTTTTTTTAAAAAAAAAAAAAAACCCGCCATATCCCGACCCGAGCCCGAGCCCGACCCCGACCCGAGCCCGCCCCGACCCGAGCCCGACGGGATCGGGATCGGGACGGGACTTGCTCCAGTCCCGCCAGAGCCCGCCAGACCCGACCCCGCCCCTTCTCCCGTCCCGCCCCGACCCCGACACCGCCAGACCCGGCCCGCCAGACCCGAGCCCGGCCCACTGGCCAGCCCTAGAAAAAACATGTGCTTTCGGCCTTATAGTCTAGTGGCTATCGATGTTTGATTATTGATAGCAACCGACGGGCGCCCTTTTTCCCCATAAAGGCCACCATTAGTGTAAAGGATTTATTGAGTTCAAAACACATAAGTAAAGTACAGTGAAAATTTAAAATTTTATTCTTACTTACCCCAACAATTACTTTTGGTATGGTTATATGACAATTAAAACATCTAACATAAAGCATAAACACTTACAGTTTGTGTTATCTGAAATCTTTACTAAATGGTGGACACGCGATAGCACTTTCGATTGTAAGCTCCAAGCTTCAATGTACTTCTCTTTCGAAAAGCAAGAAAATTCAGTAGAGGTTCGAGAGAGTGTTTAGATTCTAAGTCTCTAAGACTTTGAATGATAATCTGAAAATTAGTGTATTGAATAATGAAGGGAATGTCTGTATTTATATGTGAAAATTAGGTCAAAATCGGATTAGGATTTGACCTTGGTCTGGCCCACAAATCGAGACATATTAGGTCATTAGCGTCGCGGCCCTATGGTGTGGGCGCCGCGGCGCCCGACGTGGCCCTACACCGTCTCGATTTATTTTCCGCACATTCTTAATTAAATCCAAAATCCAATTTTGACTTAATTAAAACAATCATTATTCATTTAAATATCTTGATTCTAAATCGAATATTTAATACCCTATCAATACATCCTTAGATCGAAAAGACAATTGACATAGTGTGACCCTACAAGCCTTCACATATTGACATTAATCAAATTAAGGTCTACGCGGAACTCCTAGACGGCGCCGCAAGACGAACTCAATATGTGAAGTACGTTTACACGAATCCAGTAAACTTAACCTCTATGTGGTAAGATAAAATCATTTCATTCACGACACACCCGATCAAACTTAGGATTTGTCAAGTGTCTATCCAAATGTCTTAATCATTGTATATCATCTATATTAGTTGACAACTAGACCATATTCTAAATATGTCTATTGCGTTGCCCAACGACTTAGTCAACATAATATCACTGAGAATCTGATTGTTCTCTCGAATATACATTCGAGGAATGAATCCTAATCATGGCTCAACTACCACCTTTAATCCACATCATAATGTACCCAATACAAGTCGTATCTCAACATATAAGGCATTTGAGCTTAGGACGGGATCAAAGTATATTACTTTGTAGACAAGGTGCGTATTGACCTCAAGTCTAAGGACTTCTATCTCCCACACGCTGATCATACTTTAGACAAGTATAACAAATAGTATATCACCAGGGTATACCATACTTCTAAAGTATCCATGTGTCCATCACAAGCATCCATTACTCGTAGCAGGTGAGACATACTACATCCTCTAAGGATGTGATGCAGATCACATGTCGACTTATCACATATCATCGATATCCCATTCTCGATGATCATTAGTTGAGGCTACTTTACGAGTTACACTCTATCATCAATATCTCCCTCTATTAATGACAACGTAAGCTCAAGGAATGCACATTAATGAATAATTACAAACAATCAAATAATAATTCAATAATCGCAAATGCCATAAATATTAATCTTATTAATAATACGAATGTGTTCAAGTACATTTGTCCCTAATGATGATTGTCTCTAGGACACATATACTTTCAATCCCCCACCTGGCCTAGAGTCAATCTCCGATGTATCTAGTACCCATGTTTTCAAAATAACCATAATGCTTAACTAAGCTTAATGGTATAGTAAACGGGTCACCTAGATTATCATCTGTGGGAACATAGTCTAATCTTATTTTTGCAGTTTCCACCATCTCCCTGAGTATATGGTATTTCCTCGATACATGCTTATTTCTATTAGTTGATCTTGGTTCCTTAGCTTACGCAATCGCACCAGTGTTATCACAATATATCGTTATTGGATGATTGGCACTTGGAACAACCCTTAGTTCTTTCAAAAACTCAGATATCAAGACAGTTTCTTTACAAGCTTCCGATCCAGCAATGTACTCGGATTCAGTCGTCGAATCACCAATGGTTTCTTTTTTGGAACTTTTCCAGCTTATTGCTCCACCATTGAAAATGAACGTGTATCCAGACTGAGATTTGTAGTCATCAAGATCCGTCTGGAAACTAGCATTAGTGTACCCGGTAGCAGCTAGCTTTTCTTCCCCACCATAGACTAAGAAGTAATCTTTAGTTCGTCTAAGATACCTAAGAATACTCTTGACTGCCTTCTAGTGTTCTTCCCCAGGATTCTGCTGGAATTTACAAGTCATACTAAGTGCAAAGGCCACATCTGGCCTAGTACAGGTCATGGCATACATGATCGGTCCTATAGACGAAGCATATGGGATCATTTTCATGCGTTCAAGTTCTATAGTATTAGAAGGATTATCCTTCTTAGATAACTTGATGTCTTGTCTCATAGGTAGACCGCCTTTCTTGGAATTTTCCATAGAAAAACGTCTAAGAACTTTGTCTATGTAGACTGACTGTGATAGCCCCAACAATCTATTAGGTCTATCTCTATAGATCCTAATTCCCGAATGCAAAGACGAGCTTCACCTAAATCCTTCATCATGAAGGTACTTGGACAACCACTCCTTGATCGATCGCGGGAGAGTCTTATTGTCTCCCATTATCAATATGTCATCTACATATATGATAATGAAGGCAATACTCCCATCCTTGCGTTTACTATAAACACATGGATCCTCTTAGCTGCTGACAGAATCAAATGATTTGATAACCTTGTCAAAGCAAATGGTCAAACTCCTCGAGGCTTGCTTAAGCCCATAAATGGACTTTTGTAGCTTGCATATGGCATTTGGTTTGGACTCAAGTGAAAAACCCTGAGGTTGTTTCATATACACCTCCTCAACTAGATTACCATTGAGGAAAGCAGTTTTGACATCCATAAGCCAAATGTCACTGTCATAATATGCAGCTATTGCAAGCAAAATTTGAATGGACTTAATTTTCGCAACATGTGAAAAAGTTTCATCATAATCGACCCCAGACCGTTGATTATAACCTTTAGCCACCAATCTTGCCTTATAAGTCTGTACCTTGCCATATGCATCAATCTTCTTCTTGAAGACCCATTTGCATCCTATGGGTCTAACCCCTGTTGGCAAATCAACCAAGTTCCAAACTTGATTTATGTACATCGAGTCCATCTCACATTTCATGGCTTCTTGCCATCTCTGCGAATCAGTAACTAACATAGCTTTGCTCTAGGTTGTAGGTTCATCATCATCAGGAATATTTATCTCATTGTGTGTTTCAACAAGGAGATTAAGTCTTTCAGGAGAACGATGAGTCCTAGTGGTCCTACGGAGTTGATTATTCTGCGTTTCAGTGTTTGTTGCATTCTGATTGTGAGAAGATCTTTGTGTGCTAGACAATCCATCACCTTGAGAGCTTTCAGGAATGTCATTTTCATGTATTTCCTGAATGGAATGATGTACAACCATTGTATCATCTTCCATTGGTTGTGTATGAGAGCCTTGCATTTCTGCACTATCTCTGACATCACTCCCACTGGCTGAAGGGCATACTCTAAGTACCCAATCTTCACCAGATACTCCCACTAAATCCTTGTTTAGGTCATTCGACAAGGGTTCAACTTCTGTGTTATCTTGTGGTTCTTGAATTTCTTCAAGTTCTATCTCTGTGCAACCATGTTCCTTGTAGACATATTCTTCTTCAAAGAAAGTTGTGTTCCTGGAAACAATGACCTTATGTTCTCCAGTAAGATAGAAGTAGTATCCCTTAGTTTCCTTTGGATACCCCACGAAGTAACATTACTCACTTTTAGATTACAACTTGTCAGTGAGCATCTTCTTAACATATGCAGGGCACCCCAGGGTCTCATATGTTTAAGAGATGGCTTCTTGCCATTCCATATCTCATATGGAGTTTTCTCTACTGAATTTGAAGGAATCATGTTCAAAATATAAATTGAGCTTTGCAATGCATAGCCCCAAAGGTATGTTGGTAGAGCTGAAAAACTCATCATGGATCTAACCATATCTAATATGGTTCGATTTCTCCTTTCAGCAACACCATTCATCTATGGCGTTCCAGGAGGTGTCCATTGTGATTGGACTCTATGAATCTTCAAGTAATCCAGAAATTCTTTACTTAAGTATTCACCTCATCGATCTGATCGAAGGGTTTTGATACTTATTTCAAGTTGCTTCTCTACTTCTGACTTATACTCCTTGAATTTCTCAAAGGCTTCGGACTTGTGTTTCATAAGATACACATGCCCAAACCTTGTGAAATCGTCTGTAAAAGTGATGAAGTAAGGAAACCTCCCTTAGCTTGAGTTGAAAATGACCCACAAACATCAGTATGGACCAATTCAAGTACCTCTTCGATTCGCACCCCTTTCCCAGAAAGTGGCTTATTGGTCATCTTTCCTCTCAAGCAAGATTCACAGTTATCATAGGATTCCAAGTCAAATGGTTCCAGGTAGTCTAACTTTCTTAATCTTGCTATCCTTGATTCATTGATGTGACCAAGTCTATAGTGCCATAAGTAGGTGGGGTTTCTTGGATTACTTATCTTAGCTCATTTATTTTGCACATTGAAAATTTCACGACTATAGTTTAAAATATACAATCTATCCATAAGTGGAGCATTTCCACAAACAAAACAATTAAAAGATAGTACATAACTGCCATTGGCAATAAATGAGGAAACCCCCTCAGTGTCTAACATTGGGATATAAATGATATTCCTCGTTAATGAGGAAACAAAATAATAATTATTTAGTTCTAAACAAAAGCCTGAAGGTAAATCTAGTGTATAAGTTCCCACGCGTTCAACATCTACTCGTGCTCCATTTCCAACGCGCAGGTCTACCTCCCAAGGTCCAACCTTTCTGCTGTTAATTAGGCCTTGCACATTACTACAAATGTGCCTGCCATAAGCGGTATCCAATACCCAACAGTGGGAGTTACTTATAGACATATTTATTTCAATGACAAACATACCTTATCCAGTAGAGGTAAAAGCACCTAGTGATTTGCCTCCTCTTGGAGCTGTGTAATCCTTCTTTAGAACATGCGCTGACACTTGTCCCCTTTCGTTCAGCTTACATTTGAAAGGGTCTCTCAACAGTTCATACTCTATTGTTTGAGACTGTTTTTCATAGAGAATCTTCAAGTATTCTAGCATTTCGTTGAGGCCCATGTTTTCATGTTGCCTCTGTAACTTCATAGTCATGGAAGACAACATTATACATCTTGCCAAGGTAGCATCGTTTAAATGTTTCTGATAAGCCACCTTGTCAAACAGGGCATACTCATCAGAGTTTTCAGCAAGGACTGTGGGGAATACTGTGTCTAACACATACTTAATTCTTTCTAGTCTCAACACCAATCGCAGATTTCTTAACCAGTCAACTTGTTTGTCTCGACCAACATTTTCAGTGATAGATTCGATATTTTATACGACTGAAGAAACAAATAGACTTGAAATTAAACTCTAATATAATTTCTATTGAACACATTCGTTAACTAATTAACATGGCCTTTAGTTTAATTAGCTCCCACTATTTTAACATACTCTTTGACCCCATGGAAGAATACGAGCTCATATCAAATATGGTCATAATGGGCCATGATCCAGGTTCATGCTATCTCCGTGTTTACTGTGGATGATAACTTCAACAGCACAACCTGGTAGGTCTCTAAACCAATTACAAGCAATTTATAATTCATGTTTGACCGAATGTTCTAAACAAGATTTGCATCCCTCGATTTGTCCGATACTATGGTGCCAAGATAGCCTAGCAAGTCAACCCCGTTATGCGACTGCAATTATGTATCTAAGTGAGTTTTGCCTTATAGAGCAAACTTTGTGGTGTAAATACTCATGAAGGTTTATCACCCACTTCTACATTTAACATGCATCTATGAAAGAGTTTGAGTCCTCGTAGACTTAGAGCAAATGTTGTGGCATAAATACTCATCTCGCCGAAAATGATTTTGCACTACAATCAATTATAACGGATGACACGTTCATTTCAAATGAGACTTGTATTAAAATTTTAGGGAACATTATAATTCAGGGTTTTAACCAAGATCAACTCTTTTACGCCATATCCAATATGACATCTTAATATCATGCAAAACTAATGACACATATAGTTGGGAACCGTCAATCCAATATGCATGATATAAGATGATTTAATCAAATACTGGGCGCCGCCTGCCTAGACAGTTATAGCGGACGCTATTCTAGTAATTTAAATGACAATCATTTAGCACATAAATAGTATACTTATCAAATATACTGTATAACAATAATCATGGGTTAAACATTCTAAACAAACAAACAAATTTTCTTTTATTTTTCGACCGAAGGGGCCGCGGCACCACCGAGGCAGAATGCTTCTGCTGTGCTTTAGAGCCGCGACGCTCGCAAGGCAGAAGCATTTCAGCTTCTGTAATTCATTTAGGGGCGCGGCGCCTACTGTCCAGTAAGTCCAGAATTAAAAGATGAATTAGGGCCACGACGCTCCACCATGGAGCCGCAGCGCCTCCTTAAAAACCCTAACAAGCGCCGCGGCGCCCTACCATAGGGTTGCGACGCAGACGTTCTGACAAAATATTTCTGTGTTGAATTTTTTTTTCGACCATCATCCGTCTTTACTCGTTCTTAGCCGTGCACCATGCAATGAGCCGGACAAAGCATTTTTGGCTTAGTTCGAGTTAGAGCGGAATGACTTCCTTGAGTTAGCGTAGGAGATAATTTAGGGTGATGTCAAAAGGTTAACATTTTGTCAAGACATGTAGGATTTCAAGAAGCCTTGTTTTAATCCAATTTTATGTTTAACTCATATTATTATGTAATTCAATTGTTATATAACCATTTAACCAGCCTGTGCTCTGATACCACTATAGGGTTTTATTGAGTTCAAAACACATAAGTAAGGCATAACGGAAGTTTAAAATTTTGTTCTTACTTACCCCAACAATTACTTTTGGTATGGTTATTTGACAATCAAAACCTGTAATATAAAGCATAAAAATTTACAGTTTGTATTATCTGGAATCTTTACTAAAGGGTGGACACGCGATAGCCCTTTCAATTGCAAGCTCCAAGCTTCAATGTACTTCTCCTTCGGAAAGCTAGGAAATTCGGCAGAGGTTCGAGAGAGTGTTTAGATTCTAAGTCTCTAAGACTTTGAATAATAATCTGAAAATTAGTGTATTGAATAATGAAGGGAATGTTTGTATTTATAGGTGAAAATTAGGTCAAAACCGGATTAGGGTTTGACCTTGGCCTGGCCCACAAATCGAAGCAAATTAGGTCATTAGCGTCGCGGCCCTATGGTGTGGGAGCCGCGACGCCCCACGTGGCCCTACACCATTTCAATTTATTTTCCACACATTCTTAATTAAATCCAAAATCCAATTTTGACTTAATTAAAACAATCATTATTCATTTAAATATCTCGATTCTAAATCGAATATTTAATACCCTCTCAATACATCCTTAGATCGAAAAGACAATCGACATAGTGTGACCCTACAAGCCTTCACATATCGACATTAGTCAAATTAAGGTCTACGCGGAACTCCTAGACAGCGCCGCAAGACGAACTCAATATCTGAAGTACGTTTACACGAATCCAGTAAACTTAACCTCTATGTGGTAAGATAAAATCATTTCATTCACGACACACCCGATCAAACTTAGGATTTGTCAAGTGTCTATCCAAATGGCTTAATCATTGTATATCATCTATATTAGTTGACAACTAGACCATATTCTAAATATGTCTATTGCGTTGCCCAACAACTTAGTCAGCATAATATCACTGAGAATCTGATTGTTCTCTCGAATATACATTCGAGGAATGAATCCTAATCATGGCTCAACTACCACCTTTAATCCACATCATAATGTACCCAATACAAGTCGTATCTCAACCTATAAGGCATTTGAGCTTAGGACGGGATCAAAGTATATTACTTTGTAGACAAGGTGTAGACCTATCCAAAGGTCGGGTCGGGTGACTTTTTTTTTCCTGCTTGCCCGACCCTGACCCTATTTTTTAAAAAGAATTCCGACCCTGGACTTGACCCTTCGAGGACCCTACGGGTCACGGGTCGGTCCTGACCCGTCGGATTTTTTTGGCTGTCAGGGTCGGGTCGAAGAATTTTTATTTTATTTTTAAATTGAATTTCCAAAACTGAAATTGGCATTCACCTCTACATTACCACGAAATTTCGACGTTGAAATGTATTGTATATCGTGAGATCTTGACTAAAGAAAAAGAAAATTAGAAACCGATTTGGGGAAAAACACAAATTAATTGGGAAAACGGACGTTTTTCTATAAATTGGATGCGCCAAACCACCTTATGGTTGTTTGACCAGCCCTGTCTCATAAAAATACGCAAAATAAAAAAAATCGGGTAAAACGGGCATCCGAGCGCAGAGTTATGACCATTTAAAGTTTCACCAATTTACAACTACTTTCTCTCCCTACATTATGCTTCCGTGATATTAAAAGAACGACTAATAATATAAATATATAATTAATAATCAACTACCGTTTTTATCTTATTTTATGTCGAGCTCAATGTAGATTAGAGCAATACATATATTATAAAACCATGCATTATATCACTTATTAATGGAAAAAATATATGTAAGTACAAAATAAATATTAATGAAGAAAAAATAATATAAATTTTATTAAAAAATATGCAGGTCGGGGTCGGGTCAAGGTCGGGTCGGGACGGATAAAATATTCTGACCCTGGCCCGACCCTGACCCTGATCAGATCCCCGCTTTTTCGGGTCGAGTGGCTCGCGTTAGCTGACCTTGGCCCTGGTTTTTTCGGGTCGGGTCGGGCCGGGCGGGTTCCCGACCCGGTGGACAGGTCTAACAAGGTGTGTATTACTTCAAGTCTAAGGACTTCTATCTCCCACACGCTAATCATACTTTAGACAAGTATAACAAGCAGTATATCAGCAGGGTATACCAATACTTCCAAAGTATCCATGTGTCCATCACGAGTAGTCATTACTCGTAGCAGGTGACACATACTACATCCTCTAAGGATGTGATGCAGACCACATGTCGACTTATCACATATCATCGATATCCCATTCTCGATGATCATTAGTCGATGCTATTTTACGAGTTACGCTCTATCATCAATATCTCACTCTATTAATGACAACGTAAGCTCAAGTGATGCACATTAACGAATAATTATAAACAATCAAATAATAATTCAATAATCGCAAATACTATAAGTATTAATCTTATTAATAATACGAATGTGTTCAAGTACATTTATCTCTAATGATGATTGTCTCTAGGACACATATACCTTCAATTAGAACACATATATCAAGTGGATATTCAGTAGAAAACAAATCTCGGCGAAGCACTGACGAGAATAAATTGAACCCCTGTTTTCAACAAACTATTGATCCTGAGAATGTCTTTATTTTATACAACTACAGTAGAGATGGAAAGATTGTATATACCTGATGTACTTCTTCATATTTTTCATCATCAAACAATAAGTTAGAAGTGTCAAGCATGCAGTAGCTAAGTAGGCATATGCACTCACCTGCAGAACCTTTCTCAGTTACCTTTTAGTTTCACTGTAAACAGATAAATGCATGAAAGCTGAAATCAGATACACAACAGTAGTTTCACTGCAGAACCTATTATATAATCGTCAGTCTAACTAAAAGTATCAAGTAGAACTTTTTAGAAGAACCTCTCCCTGTTGCTCCATATACTGACGGATCCAATCAGATTGTGCACGTTCAACTGTACGTAGAGATTGACTATCACTTTGACCCTTCGGCACAACTGAAACTTTAGATATTCTCTCATCTTTAACTTGTGCCACGGATGAATCTGCTGAAGGAACTCAATCTTCTCGAGCAGTTGATATGATACCAACAGAACCTGCCAAAATGCATATGATCATGAACTTAACTTCTTTATCCTGACATAAAACTCCTCACTATCGCCAATTCTGGAAATTAAACATAATATTTTTATCAATACCTTCGTTCAATTGGGAAGTACCACTTGAAAACTTCAGAGGAAGTTGCCCTCTCAAATTCAAGCATAGCCAATCTAAAGCAGCTTCAAACGTGGCTCTCTCCTTTGTAAGTTTTTGAAATGGTAAATATTATTAAAAACAACACAGCACAAAGAATGTATCTGATTATCTCCAAATAACCAAACAGGAAACACTAACTATCTATGTATCAAATAAGAGTACAATGTAGACATAACCATTCATGAAATTACATAAGGGTGTCTTGTATATGTATATGTATAATTTCTACAATGCACATAACATGATAGCCATAAAGTATAAAATTACACAGTAAAATTGGAGGATAATTTTTTGAAATGGTAACTATTATTATAACAAACACAATACAGCACAGAGTATATGTCTGATTATATCTCCAAATAACCAAAAAGGGAACAATATCTATGTGTCAAATACAGTATACGTATACATGACCTTTCTTGAAATTACCACACTTCTACCTTCTTGAAATTACATAAGTCTGCCTGGTATATATGAATATATATTATATAATGCACATAACCATGATATGCATATATACGGACTTTCTTGAAATTACACAATTTGAATCGGAGATAATTTCTTTTTCTTAGATGAAATTGATCTGTTAACAGGAGAAGTTTAAAAAGAATTCAATTTGAGTTTGAAGGACTTAGACGCACCGTTTGAAGGTTTTAAGTGGAAGTCCCTAGTCTGGGGAGATATTTGAGTTTCAAGTTTTTGCATGAATTGTTCTTCAAAAGGACTGGTATTGAAATTTTACCCTTGCTCTCATTTAATAAAAACTTATAGACCAGAATACCCTTACCCATCGGACCCCTGTCTTCTGTTATTTTTCACGTTAAACAACATTGGCAATTTTGTTGTCAACGGTGGCGAAGTTGTGGAGCTCAGAGTCCTCAAATCCTAAACAAGTTGAGGTTTTATATACAAAATATAAATTGAATAATTATGAAGCTAAGTTTGTCTTATTGGGAAAAATTTGTAAGTGTATATAATGGGAAGTTTTGTCTCGAGGCAAAACTAGGTGAATTTTTATATAAAAGAAATTGAATAATCATCAAGCTAAGTACGACTTATTGACAAAATTTATAAGTGCATATAATTGGAAGGTTTGCCTTTGCCTCAAGGCAAAACTAGTTGAATTTGTGGGATACAACAATTGCACGGAACGGGAAGTAAGTAAATATTACAATTGCTAGAAAAGATAAACTAAAGATTACAACAAAACTGAAAATCAAGAATGAAACAAACTCCTTGTGCAATTTGCTGAGTCGAGTGATGGCACTCTGTCGTATATCTCCTTTTACATTGTCGGGCAATAGTCTCCCAAGATACAACAGCAACTTAACAATTGAGCAAAGGAAACTCAAGTGTTACTCTTGAAGAACTTTGAGTCTAGTAAACTTGCTAGAGAGGAAAAAGAAGATGAACTCTGAAACTTGCTAGAGTGAACAATTGAGTCAAATGCCTCAATTTATAGTGAAAGGAGATGACCCTTCAACTAGCCAACTAATGGCCTTCAATAGTCAATGTAATGACACTTATTGAGTGGTTACATTCAGCCAAATAATAGTTGAATTCATGTGCCAAGTAATGGAGATTCAATGCTCCAAAACCAGCCCAAAGGTCAGAACTTTCCAACTTCCCGTCGCAGCATTTTGCCTCCGAAGCGCCGTGGCTCTGTGAATTAGAGTCGCGGCTCCAGTGACTGGCCACCCAATTAGCGTCGCGACACTACCTGGGAGGCGCTCCGATGGTGTTGTGCTGCGGCCTTTCACGACTCCGTGACGATTTTCGACTCGTTTCATCTTACACTTCTTCCTTCGTTTACCAACGTGGAATACTTTGTCATTTGACCAATAACAGTCCATCATTCTATGTCTCAAACGTATTACATACGTACTAATATCTCTTTCACTAATAAAATTTGTGATACTTGGCACTACATGTGCACGTGTGTGGAATGACATTTCCGACGTGCGGGGCCCCAATTGTTTGAGTCATAAATAATGGGATATACTTAATTCCACATTAGTAAATTTCCAACAATCCCCTCTTGATAGAGATTTTGGCTCACTCATATGGTGCCTTTTCCAGCAATCTTTCAGCAGACCGATGTTGCATCTGGATAGGTAACTTCCGCTTTGAACCTTCCATAGTTGAATACCATCGGACTTACTTACTGCGCGATGAACGTGATGCCTTGAACCGTCAGTGTTTAGTGTAAGTCAAGTCAATGGTACCAACACAACTATTTTCCTTACTCTGTTCTTCGTAATGTTTTGTCCATTGTGGCCGTGGACACTTCTTGGATTCTTAAGTGCGTTCATTTGCGGCGGCCTGTCCTCACTTAAATAGGTAGTCTCCTACAGAAGGTACGAGTTTGTCCCAACAAGGAACATCCTCTAAAAAGTCGTGAAGCCACTCAACTTCTTCTCCTGTTTTGTCTAAAGCGATAAACTCTGATTCCATCGTGGAACGGGCGATGCAAGTTTGCTTAGAGGATTTCCAAGACACAGCTCCACCACCAATTGTAATACATACCCACTGGCGGACTTGGTGTTCTCTATATCAGATATCCAGTTTGCATCACTGTTGTACCCCTCTAGTACAGCTGGATATCTCAAATAATGCAACCCGTAAGTTAGCGTGTATTTCAGGTATTGTAGTACCCGATTCAATGCCTTCCAATGACCATTACTCAGATTACGGATAAACCTAGCCAACTTGTTGAATGCATAAGAAATATCAGGTCAGGTGTAGTTTGTTATGTACATCAAACTCCCAATCACCTGTGCATATTGCTCCTGGCATACAGGTGCACCACGATTTTTATTAAGTTTTTTATTTCTATCCATTGGTGACTTCATAGGCAAACTGTCAAACATCTCAAACTTTCTCAACACATCCTCGATGTAGTGAGGCTGAGATAAGACCAGTCCGTCAGACATCTTAGAGATCTTTATCCCTAAGATGACATCTGTGATACCCATATCCTTCATGTCGAATCATTGTTTCAACATGTTCTTAGTCTCTAGAATCAAGTTAGAACTGCTCCATGTGATCAACATGTCATCTACCTACAGGCATATCATGACGAACGAGTCAGAATTACCTTTCATGTAGACACATTTGTCACACTCATTAATGAAGAAACCCTTCGATAGTAGAGTACTATCAAATTTTTTGTGCCATTGCTTCGGGGCTTGTTTCAGCCCGTACTGAGATTTGACAAGCCGACAGACTTTCTTCTCTTGCCCCGGAACCACATACCCCTCGGGTTATTCCATATAAATTTCTTCTTCCAAATCACCATTTAGGAAGGCTGTCTTGACATCCATTTGATGTATCTCAAGGTCACGTAACGCTGCGATCGTAATGAATACTCGTTTGGACGTCATCCTAGACACAGGGAGTACGTGTCAAAATAGTCAAGGCCTTCATTCTATCGATAGTCCTTGACTACCAACCTGGCCTTGTACTTATCTATAGACCCATATGCTTTTTACTTCCATTTGAGTATCCACTTACAACCCAATGGTTTATTTCCCGGAGGAAGATCAACCAACTCCCAAGTATGGTTATGCAGGATGGAGTCTATTTCACTCTCAATTGCTTCTTTCCAGAGCGGTGCCTCTGGAGTTGACAATGCTTCAGCAATTGTCCTTGGTTTGTCATCAACCATATAAGCTACAAAGTCATGACCGAATGATTTATCCTTCCTGGCCCTTTTACTTCGCCTTGGTTTCATTTCTGGAGTCTCCAAGTTATGAGAATATGGAACACTAGTTTTCAGATATTCAGCCGCTTCGAAGTCCACTAGATCTGAACCATCTAGATCCGTGCAGTCAATGACTCCTGGTTCCAGAGAGCTTTGTTCATAACTTCATTTGCGAGAGGTTATATCTTTTTCCTTTCTAGGAAAAGTATCCTCAAAGAATTGATCATTCCTTGATTCCATGATTGTACCCCCGTGGATATCTGGAATATCTGACTTATGCACTAAGAAACGATAAGCACTATTATTATTTGCATATCCGATGAAAATGTAATCTACAGTCTTAGGCCCAATCTTGACCTGCTTTGGCTTGGGCACTTTGACCTTTGCCAAACAACCCACACCTTTAAATATTTATAGGTGGGTTTCTTTCCCTTCCATGATTCATATGGAGTCTTGTATTTACCCTTATGTGGGACTCTGTTAAGAATCGTATTAGCGGTACAGACGACTTCTCCCCACATATTTTGGGGAAGACCGGAATTGATGAGCAAGACATTTATCATTTCCTTCAATGTGCTTTTCTTACATTCCGCCACACCGTTCGACTGAGGTGAGTATAGAGCCATCGTTTGATGAACAATGCCTGATTGGGCACAATATTACTCAAATGGCGCTACGTATTCTCCCCCTCTATCGCTATGAATGGATTTAATCTGCATGCTTAGTTGGTTCTCAACTTCTACTTTGTAACGTCGGAACGCTTCAAAGGCTTCATCTTTACTTTTCAACAAGTAAAGGTAACAATACCTTGTGCTATCATCAATGAATGTCACAAAGTACTTGTTCCCTCCCCTAGTTTTTGCAAACTTCAAATCACATATATTTGTGTTAATAAGTTCTAGAGGAGCGGTATTCCTTTCGACGGATCGAAAAGAAAGCTTTGTAAGTTTTGCCTCTACGCACACCTCACACTTATGTTGAGTGTTTACGTCGATAGACGACAACAACTCCAACTTAACCGACCTTTGGATGGACTTATAGTTAACATGTCCTAATCTATGATGCCATAAATTAGATGACTCAAGCAAGTAAGAAGAAGCTTCAATATTATTGCTTGCACGTATTACAGACATGTCGTTAACTTTGAAGAGGCCTTCACAGACGAAGACTCTTCCCACAAAGGTTCCATTCTTGGTGATTACAAACTTATTGGACTCAAATACTAGCCTAAAACCAGCATTAACCAATAAATGACCTGAAATTAAATTTCTCCTAATCTCAGGAAATTCGTTAAAACAAATACAACTGAAAAAGACCTCCTTCAGAGTGAGCTCCTTTCCATAAGTCATCTTCAAGACTACCTTTCATATCCCAGCATGTTAGAGGAAGCGTTGTTACCCATGAACAACTTCTTGTTTGTAACTGGTGTATAAGTGGAGAAGGCATCTCTATTGGAATAGATGTGTCTTGTAGCACCTGTCCATCCACCACATCATGGGATTCTCAACAAGGTTAGCTTCAAGCTCCACCGCTGAGAACTCCTCAATCATATCGTCCAGAAGCCTGTCTTTGACGACGTTGGCCTGTGCCTTGCCCTTAGCCTTGGCCTTTTCTTGTTGCTTCGTCTTGAGCTTGCGGCAGTCCTTGATCATATGACCAGGTTTCCCACAGTGGTGACAGTTTTCTTTGAACTTCTCCGCTGCTTGGGTCTTGCCGTCTTTATGGAACTTGCGCTTCTTGCTTGGGTTCCCTTTGGCCTCAGCCAGATTTGCCTTTGCCTCAGCGGGCTATTTACCCCTAGGCAAGACCTTCTTATTATCTTCCTGAATCTGGAGTTTGATAATAAGTTCTTCAAATGTCATCTCATTGGTCTTGAGTTTTAAGTAACTCATAAACTCATTCCACGAGGGAGGTAACTTTTCAATCAGTGATGCAAAAAAAACTGCTCATTTGGTTTCATACCTTCCAAATCCAGGTGATGTAGAATCATTTGGAATTCCTGGACTTGGGACATCACTGTTTTACTATCCACCATTTGAAATTTCAAGAATTTCCCAATGATGAATTTCTTTGTACCAGCATCTTGTGTGTTGTACTTCTTCTGCAGCTTCTTCCATAACTCTTTGGTGGTGCCTACGATGCAATACACCGTGTAGAGTGGGTCTGACAGGCAGTTTGAAATATAGTTTTTACACATGAAATCACTATGACTCCATGCATCAAGAACCATCTTCATGCCATTAATGACATGGATACCTTGGCCCTCTTCAGCCGTTTCAGTAGGCGAATGGTCCATTTCATCTCTAGCTTATGGAGGATCTTCTGTTAGAAATGAGGCATTCCCATAACAGTCAGATAAAAGAGCATCTTCTGCTGCCATCTCTTGATGTTGGAGCCCATGAGCTTTTCAGGGCGTTCATGGTGGAATCTAGCGGGTGGAGGAACGGGAGCGTTCCCTTGAGCAGCAGAAAAGGCATTGGATGAGCCTTGAGCAATCGAAAAGGCATTTGGTGTGCCTTGAGCAGTGGGGAAGGAAAATGGGTTGTCTTGGGTAGCTGCAGCAGCAGAATCTGAAGCGAGTTGTTCTCTTCCAGTCATCTTTCTAAGCACTTACAACAAATCTTGTCTTAAAATTGTGGGATACAACAATTACAGGAACGGGAAGTAAGTAAATATTACAATTGCTAGAAAGGATAAACTAAAGATTACAACAAAACTGGAAATCAAGAATGAAACAAACTCCTTGTGTGATTTGGTGAGTCGAGTGATGACACTCTGTCTTTAAGACAAGATTTCCCCGTATATCTCCTTTTACGTGGTCTGGCAATAGTCTCCCAAGATACAACAATAACTTAACAATTGAGCAATCGAAACTCAAGTGTTATTCTTGAAGAACTTTGAGTCTAGTAAACTTGTTAGAGAGGAAAAAGAAGATGTTAGAAAATTCTGTAAATATTTCTAAGTGTAGTGAACAATTGAGCCAAAGGCCTCAATTTATAGTATAAGGAGATAACCCCTCAACTAGCCAACTAATGGCCTTCAATAGTCAATATAATGACACTTATTGAGGGGTTACATTCAGCCAAATAATGGCTGAATTCATGTGCCAGGTAATGGAGATTCAATGCTCCAAAACCAGCCCAAAGGTCAGAACTTTCCAACTTCCCGTCGCAGCATTCTGCCTCCGAAGCGTCGCGACTCTGTGAATTAGCGTCGCGGCTCCAGTGACTGGCAACACAATTAGCGCCGCGGCGCTGCCTGGGAGGCGTTCCGGCGCCGCAGCTCCGACGGTGTTGCACCGCGGCCCTTCACGGCTTCGCAACGATTTCCAACTCGTTTCATCTTACACTTCTTCCTTCGTTTACCAACGTGGAATACTTTGTCATTTGGCAATAACCATCCATCATTCTATGTCTCAAACGTATTACATACGTACCAATATCTCTTTCACTAATGAAATTTGTGATACTTGGCACTACGTGTGCACGTGTGTGGAAACGACGTTTCCAACGTGCGGGGCCCCAATTGTTTGAGTCATAAATAATGGGATATACTTAATTCCACATTAGTAAATTTCCAACAGAATTTATATATAAAAAATAATTTAAATAATCATCAAGCCAAATTTGCCTTATTTTCCCCATATTATACATTCTTGATTATCATATAAAAAATTAACATATACCATTCACCAATACCAATTGGAACGACTCATATGGTCTTGGAACTTAGATGTAACACTATCCAGTGAGAGTTCAATCGTTGAGATCAAATTAGGAGTGTTCCAAAGGAAAAAAACTGCTAGTTTCTCATATGGCTTCAGAAGATGAAACAATTTTAGCCCAATAACTGAAAATGCAATTTCACAGTACCAGAAAGGGATATCATGAAACCATCAAGCCGTATGTGAAAAAACTAAAATTCATAGTCGATTCTCTAGCAACAACCAACAATCCTGTATAGAGTTTAATCTTTATTTTTTCTGTTCTTTATATAACATTTTAATATACTTTTTCTCCTTTATTTTTTGCTATTTTTAGTGAACTTCTTCTTAACTTATACTACTGTTCTAAGACAATTTTCTCTCAAATGGTAAGTCTGTTAAGCTATCAGCTTTACCACTCTAGTTTTTATCTCACAAACCCCCTTCTCTCTAATATTATTTGAGGCCTCAACCTCCTGACTCATTAAGCAAGTAAAATGAAGTCTCTGTTGAACTCGAAAAACTTAACGTGTCACAAAGTGTTATCCCAAGTCGAAATCCACCATTGTTGATTTTTAGAGTTTCTGAGTTTGAAATTTGGAGGGAAGAAAAATAAGATTGGGTAAGAAGAAAGATGTAAGGGGTAATTTCATCCTAATACTACATACTTAAAGTACTTGAGGGCAAAAATTAAAACATTTAGATGTGAGGGGAAAAAAAATTAAAGACCTGCCCAAAATAAGGACATTTACGCCAATGACCTGTTTCAAGTTTTTGCATGAATTTCCTTCAAAATGATTGGTCTTTAATTCCCCCCCCCCCCCCCCCCCTATATCAAGTGTTTAATCTTGCCCTTACTCTCATTTAGTTAAAACTTATAGACCAGAATACCATTACCCATCGTACCCTTGTCTTATGTTATTTTTCACGTTAAACAACATCAGGAATTTTATTGTCAACGGCGGCGAATTTGTGGAGCTCAGAATCCTCAACTCCTAAATTAGTGAGTTGTGCTTGATTAGAGATCGCATAATTCGAAATCATCATAGGCGACGTTAATTTGATTCCATTCGAGATTGGAAATAATTTGATATCAGAATGTGCAAAAGCAAGGAACCGGAGACGATTATCCGGCTATTATCTGTTGCTTTGTTGTGGGTTGTTTCTCCGAATTCCGAGGTCTCAAATGGGATAGGATTCTTGGAGTCACTCTGAGAAGGGAACCGGGTTTTAACTTATGGGGGAAATGGTAGGGAAATGGGAAGAATATGGAAGGTTATTCACTTTTTTTCATATGGGTTTTGGGTCAGGTGGGTTAAATCTTTTAGATTAAAATTTTATATATTAGATTTTAATTTAAAAAAGAGAGTAGAAAATAAGTTATTCACGAGAAAGTAATTTATTGATATCCGAAAGCGGTTTTAGTGACTTTTATATTAATTGCTTAAAGTTAAGTGATTTTTGTGTTAGAAATGATAGTTAAGTGATTTTATGAAAAAATGAAACTATCTATGAAATTTACCCTTTTTTGACAATAGTGTTCGGCCGTGCACCAAACAGATGGGAATATGTTGTGAGCCCAAACAAGAAGCCTGTATTTATAAGATGTTATTGGCCCAAGCAAGAAGCATGTGCTCGGTCTTAGACGTGGGACTGTAACATTACATTCTACAAGGTTGTGTATGTTTCATTTTCGTCCGTCATGTTCTAAACATTTTCAAAATAGTCCCAAATATATCAAGATTATTCCTATCCTGTCCTCTCCCATAATTCCAAATTAACTAACCAACATCCATACCAATTATAACTCACGTAACTTTTACATGTCAAAACTAATATTCATGTTGTCTCACTCTATGTGATGTTTATTTTTATTTTGTCTTAAAAAAATTATTTGTATATTTAAATATAACTAGTTTCTCGGCACGTGCATTGCATGAGTGTTACACCCCATATTTTTGCGCTAGTGTGCGTCGCACATAAAGTAACAAGAACCCGGGGAGGTTAGATTTCATGCACGGATAGTAAAGGTATGAAACAAGTGTTAAGTAAGTGTCGTGAGAGTTTGAAGCTAAACGAATCAAAGAAAATATTTTTCGCCGATGGAAAGTGGATTGTAATAGCCCGTACTTTTGGGGTAAGACTAGGAGTGCATAATATGCTAAGAAATTATTGTGATGAGGTATCTGGATCATACAATAGTCGTATGTTAAACTTTGAAGTCAGGCAAGTTGTAAAATAAAAGTTGGCAAAACTCACCGCAACTTACGTTCATAATTCTACTGAAATTTGGGTCATATCCACAGAGCTTTTCTTCCAATATACTAGGAGTTACGGGGTGATCTACCCACGAAACTAAGGTCTACGAGTCTAGTTTTCAACGCATTAAACCATTCATCGATACGACATCAGAGTATAGTGATATTCACATTTTTGCGGGATTGCGTAGGCAGACTCCTTTGGGACCCACTTAGACGGTGGAAATTTCCAGCTTTATATTTAAGCAGTGGAAGCCCCTTTTTGTTATACCCCGAAGTTCTACTTCAATATAAGTCGTTGATAAACCTAAGGGTTACACAAAGGTACAAGACCAGTAGGGAATTTGCAATAACTTTTTAGCAACAATTGTAGTGTTGTTGGCTAAAATCGATAAATGGCAACAACTTAATAAAGTTGTTACTACATGATAGAACTTTTAACCACAATATTTTTCGTTAGACCTACCTTTACCTCTCCTGAAGTCATCCATAGCCAATCTCTCACACCTCCACACTGGGGCATCCGCGCCTCTTCTCTTCACATGCCCGAACCATCTCAGCCTCATTTTTCGCATCTTGTCCTCTATCGAGGCCACTCCCACCTTATCCCGTATATTCTCATTTCTAATCCTTTCACTCCTAGTATGCCCACACATCCACCACAATTCTCATCTTCTGAACGTGGGATTTCTTGACTGGAAAACACTCCGCCCCATACAATAAAGCAAGTCTTATTTATTTATCAATTTTTTCCCAAAGAAAGCGCAGAACCTGTTTTCTCTTTTCAATTAATTACGTTTCTCCGATTCTTAGCCCACTATTTAGTTCTCACCGCTAGATAGGTTTCTTGCCTGCTTTCGGACTATGAAAGCTTTGTCAACGACCATTTACTTTAGATAAAGAGATAAAGAAAATTGATGATAAAAGTTGTACATCTCTATATAATATAGAAAGAAGAAAAGAGATATTCTCTTCTTTCATAGTTTGGAAACATAATAAGCACCAGTAGCCTATTGAGTTAGATCCTATGCTGCGTCGTCTTGCTACTGATCAGAGAAGAAGCTGTAAGAGGTCGTTTGGTACATGACCGAATTATTCCGGGATTATAATCCTAGGATTAATTTATCCCATCTAGAAGGTGGAATAATATAATCCCAAAATTAATGGGATAGGATGGGACATTCCATCATTAAGTTTTGGCTTCATTTTATACCATATTTGGTAGAAGGTATAAATTTATTCCGGATAAAATAAATTTATACATTCTACTAAACATGGTTTAAATTAATCTCAAACTTAGTGCTAGGATATCCCACTACAAAATTTCTCTTCAAATATTTTTTCTATGACTTATGCTTGATCGAATTATCAAAAGAACCTTTTTTGTGATAGTTACCAACTCAAGCTAGGTGATTAAAATTGTTTCTCTTCCACTGTACCTAATTCTAATCATACCATTGGTTAATAATTAAGGCAATTACAACAATTGCAGCAATTAGAATTCCACAATTCCCCATTACACAAATTATGGCATGTGATACATTTTTAAATAGAAAAACTAAATGTAAGGCTTTTCATATGTAATTACATATACACTTCTGCAATTTAGAAAACATCATGGCTTATCCAATTTTTTTGAATGCTCAATAAATCAATTTTTACCCGAACTCATCCAAGAGTTTTCTTCCCCATCAACAAAGCCAAATACTAACTCAAACTTAAAAAATTGAACACTTTTAGAATCCATGGAATACTACTTTTGTGGGTTACAACAATGATAGAAAACCGGAAGTAAGTAAATATTATAAATTGTTAGAAAGGATAAACTAAATATTACAACAAACTGGAATCAAGAACAATACAAACTCCTTGTGATTTGCTGAGTCGAGTGATGACACTCTGTTTTAAAGACAAGATTATCCCGTATATATCCTTTTACATTGTCGGGCAATAGTCTCCCAAGATACAACAACAACTTAACAAATGAGCAAAGGAAACTCAAGTGTTACTCTTGAAGAACTTTGAATATAGTAAACTTGCTAGAGAGGAAGAAGAAGATTTCAAAAAATTCTATAAGTGTTGAACATTTGAGCCAAAGGCCTCAATTTATATAGTGTAATGAGATGACCCCTCAACTAATCAACTAATGACCTTCAATAGCCATGTACTGGCACTTATTGAGGGGTTACATTCAACCAAATAATGGTTGAATTCATGTGCCAAATAATGGAGATTCAATGATCCAAAACCAGCCCAAAAGTCAGAACTTTCCATCTTCCCGTCGCGGCATTCTGCCTCCGAAGCATCGCGGCTCTGCGAATTAGCGTCGCGGCGCTCCAGCGCCACGGCTTCGACGGGGCTGCGCCGCGACCCTTCGCGGCGACTTCCGACTCATTTCATCTTACACTTCTTCCTTACTTTACCAACGTGGAATACTTGTCATTTGGCCAATAACCGTCCATCATTCTATGTCTCAAACGTTTTACTTACGTACTAATATCTCTTTCACTAATGAAATTTGCTATACTTGGCACTACGTGTGCACGTGTGTGGAAATAATGTTTTCGACGTGCGGGGCCCCAATTGTTCGAGTCATAAATAATGGGATAAACTTAATTCCACGTTAGTAAATTTCCAACACTTTTCACATGAGTTTGGCCTTTAGATTTGCAACCATTATGCCATTCCTTGGATCGATTTGGGGTAGGAATGTGATGTTGGAAATTTACTAATGTGAAATTAAGTTTATCCTGATATTTATGACTCGAACAATTGGGGCCCCGCACGTCGGAAATGTCGTTTCCACACACGTGTACTTGTAGTGCCAAGTATCGTAAATTTTGTTAGTGAAAGAGATATTGGTACGTAAGTAAATGTTTGAGACCTAATGGACAGTTATTGGCTAAATAACAAGTATTCCACGTCGGTAAACGAAGGAAGGATTGTGCGAAGTGTTAGATGGGATGAGTCGGAAAGGGTCACGGAGCCGCGAAGGGCCGCGACGCCAAGTAATGGCCCTTCTTAGGAGACTATTACCCACACTTTCATAAAAGCATATATATACGGGGGCAATGTTATCTTAAAGACAGAGAGTCATCTCTCGATTCAGCCGGTGGTGTTGTGATTATCTAATTGGTTGCTAAGTGTTTCAGGTGTGAAATTGAATCTCAAAGGACTCTAACCATTCGGATTCTCAGCGGTTCGACAAGCCACAAGTGTAGCAATTCATGTTCTTGTATTTCTAAATACAAGATCCAGATTTGAAGCTCTAGTTCAAAGATTAAAAGATTGACAATTTGTTGTTGTTTACCCTTTCGAAGCACTTGTAATAGTTATTTACTATTCTCGTATTTCTTTAGGTCCAACAGTTTTAAGACAAGATTGTATTAGTGTTCGAAAGATGTTGGTCAACAGTTGGGTGACCAAATCTGGCTATGGTTGTGGTTTTCTGGTTGAAGACAGTTCCATTAATAGTTCTGTTGAACACTGTTTCTGCCAACAAACTAGACAATGGTTCTGATGATGAGGTTCAGAGGGCTTATGTTGATCATGATGTTGACGGTCAAGGTGTTAATTGTGTCACCGCTCTCGAGAGTGGTGGAAACAAGCGCCCAGGAGAGGCTGAGGATGTCAACTGGGACAAGAGGAGAAGGCTGAAGATATTGTTCTATCTTGTAGCAGAAGGCCTATAACTATCCCAGACAAAGGATCCGAATTATGGTAAGGAGGAAATGGACACTCAGTCTGACTGAAGTGGGCCAGAATCCAAAAGGTCTAAGTTAATTATCTTTCCTTATCTTTAATGTGTTGAGATAATATCTGAATAAAAGTGTGTAAAGCAAGGCTAGGAATATGAAAGTGTTTTCATTAAAAACTTATATTCCCTACACTCTAAAATCAGAAATTGAATCTCCCTCCTTTCCGGTTAAAGATTGGTACTGGAAAACAAAACTTAAAAGATTAGTTCTTTTGGGTGTAATTATCAAAAGTGTGTAAAGTATGTTCGCATATACGAAGGAGAGATATCCACTGACTGTGCGAAAACTGTTACCACTCTTAAGGAAGCACCAGGAATTGTTTGGGCACCAATCTCAATAGAAGAAGACTAAAAAATAATGGCTTATCTTAAGACGTTGAACCTGTCACACTATCTGACAGAAGATCCTTCATTTGATAGGATGGTATTGGAAACTTAGTCGTATAAAGCGTACGGACGACTGGAGTGGGCTAGAATTTCTAGGTCTTAAATGATCTGAAGGCCAAAAGAAAGGCAGAAAATAAATTGGACACTCAGTCTGCCAAAGCAACTGAAGTGGGCCAAAGTATCCAAATCACATATGATCCGGTTACGCCCTAACCACGGGCAAGAGGTTGTTCGCGTGAAGCAACGCCACCTCTAAAGTAGAAGGGGTTGGAGAGGTTGTCCTAAAAAAGGACTTCAGGAATGGGATCACTCTAAAGGAGGTCATACATGTCCTAAACTTGGTTTCAAGGATGCCGTTAGTCAAGCTGGTTTGAGACTATTCCAACAGGTCTGTAATAACTAAGAACGGTACAGTATGTTTGTAGCCAAATGAATGATATATTTTGTAATTCGTGCATCTATGTCATCATAGATTAAGACACGTTAAATAGAAAGTCATTCAAAAGCTAACTAAGTTGAGATTATTGCCTTCTGTCGACATAAACCCTCAAAATGAATGTGAGGTGGGCGAAAAGGCAAAATCACCTTTCCATTCCGCAAAAGGAATAGCGATAGAAGCACCGCTCCTCTAGAACTTAGTCACACCTACATGGGTGATTGAAGTTTGTACAAAATAGAGTGGAGAGACAAGTACTTTGTGACCTTCATAGACGATGGTATAACGTGTTGCATCCTTTATCTGTTGAAAAGGAAAGATGAAGATGTTGAAGCCGATAAGAGCTACAAAGCAGAAGTTGAAAATCAACTCAGCCTATAGATTGAGGAATTCGTAGTGATAGAGAGGGAGAATGTGAAGTATCATTTATCAAACGACTGCTCCTTACTCACCTCACTCCAACGGTGTTAGCCATGCGCAAAGTCGTACGCCCAAAATATGTGGGGCAAGGCTATCCTTACCGCTAATGTGATTCTTAACAGAACTCCGCATAAGGATAAATATAACCCTCCATGTGAAACATGGAAATGATCATACTTACAAATGTTGTGATGTGGGGTGGCTTGGTAGATAGGTTAAGTTAGACCTAAGATTGTAGATTGCATATCCACTGGATCTGCAAATAATAGTAGTGTTTATCGCCTCGTAGTGTTAAAGAATGCTGAGTTCTTTGAAGACATCTTTCCTTGAGAGGAAAAAGAAATAATTGTTCAAGGTTAACAAGAACCCGCGAGTGCCTGATTATTCGGAACCAGACGTTCATGATCTACAAGACTCAGAAGTTACTGACTATCCGAAACTTAATGTTCCAGATCTACAGAACTCAGAGATTCTAGATGTTGAACCGAGACGGAGCAAACATGGGACAAAGACTTGTTCCAGGCCTTCTAGCTTGTATGGTTGGAAATGAACAATGGACAATTAACAAATAATTGTCATCTCCAGAAGAGCTGCTTTGAAAAGAAGCTACATATTCCATCGGATAGAACCATACTTGTGTAATGGTTGGCCTTCCTCCGGAAAAAGAACATTTGGGTTGTAAAAGTGGATACTCAAATTTAGTACAAAGTAGATGGATCAACTGACGAGTATAAGGCCTCGGCTACTTGGACATGTGCTCCCATGTGAATAGCTTAACATCTAGGGCCATTGCAGTCTTGCGTGACATGGATGTTGAGACAACCTTCCTGACCGGAGAGTTGGAAATGGAGGATCAAAGTTGGTTTGTTGGACTGTTGGGCTTCTTCGTGAACTTTCTTTTTGGTCCCTGAAATGTTTACATTTTGGTCCTAGAAGTTTAAGATGAAATAAAAATAATGAATCTGACAACAGAAACATTGACTCTGAAGTTAGAAAGCCAACAGTCTGAAAGTGAAAGTCATATTGAAACAAAATTTTGATATGAAATATATGGGCATCACAAATGACATATTAGGAATTGGGATTTCTAAGACATCTAACGTACTGGTCTAATTCCAAACTTATTGTGAGGTATTTGACAGTCTCGTTGAGTCACCAATGGATATGAATCATAGAATTAATTGGAATCATGGTGCACCCGTATACCAGGAGCGATATGCGCAGGTCACATGTAGTTCAATGTATTTTACACACTACAACCGACCAGTTATCGGCTTACAAAGTAGATCAGTTGAACTAAGATTCACTCGTGATTCTGGAAATGATTGATAGAAGGCGTTAAATCAGATATGACGATATCTGAAATATTCGCTTATCTACAGATTATGGTATTCTGGATGTCCAGCGGTTCTGGGAGAACACAATGATGCAAACTGGATATCGGACTTGAAGAACACCAAAGCCACAAGTGGATATATATGGTGTGTCTTTGGAAATCCTCTAAGCAAACTTGCATCGGCCGATTCATGATGGAATTGGAGTTTATCTCTTTGGACAAAGCATGAAAAGAAGTTGAGTAACTTCACGACCTCTAAGAGGATGTCCCTTATTGGGAGAAACCCGTGCCTTCGTCAGTTATACATTGTGACTAGCCAGTCGGCTTCAGCGAGGGCACGGATGACGGCATCTAGACATATTAGTCAGAGACATAAGACCGTTGGACAGTTGATCATCACGAGTGTCACTTCCTTTATTACTAATTAAAGGATATAGCGGACTCTTTAACTAAGGGACTACCCGAAGATCAAAAGTTCTGCCTGTCTAGGGGAATTGGATTAAAACCCAAACAATACGAACCATTGTGGTGGTAACCCAACCATATTGACTGGAGATCCCAAGAATTTGGTTCAATGGGAAAACTAAGTTGTAAAATGTTCAATTGAGCGCTTTGGTGGAAGCAAGAGCACTTCAGATTATGATTTTTGTAAAGAAACTTAAATCCAAAGTTGTTCCCGCAATAGACATTAAGTGCTACTTGCATGGTGGGTAAAGGTTAAGTTTCAAAACCTTTAACGATCCTCAAACATTTGAGGTTAAGGTTTGGGAAACTTTTAATGATTCCTAACGCTTGTGAAGCGGGGTATAGCAGGATATCTTGTACGAGATCACCTATTTAAGTGCGAGGATAGGTCGCCTCAAATGAACGCACTTAAGAATCCAAGTGTGTCCACAGCCACAACAGACAGAACAATAAAAAGAAATTAATAAATGAAATGTATTGTGTTGGTACCATTGTCTTGGCTTACATTAAACATTGATGGTTCAAGACATCACGTTCACCGCGCAGTAAGTAAGTCCGATGATATTCAACTAAGGAAGGTTCAAAGTGAAGTCTACCTCTCATGATGCAATATATTTTCGCTGAAAGATTGCTGAAAGTAGGCATCTTGTGTGTGCGCCAAAATCTCTTTCAAGAGGGGATTGTTGGAACTTTACTAATGTGAAATTAAGTTTATTTCGTTATTTATGATTCGAAGAATTAGGGGCCCGCACGTCAAAAACGTCATTTTCACACACGTGCACTTGTAGTGCCAAATATCATAAATTTCGTTAGTGAAGGAGATATTGGTACGTAAGTAAATGTTTGAGACATAGAATAATGTATGGTTATTGGCTAAATAACAAGTATTCCACGTCGGTAAACGAAGGAAGGATTGTGCGAAGTGTAAGATGGAATGAGTCAGAAAGGGCCGCAAAGCCGCGAAGAGCCGCGATGCCAACCAGTCAGAGCCGCGGCGCCTCCAGGGCTGGGTGCGCTAATTGGCCCGATGGCCACTGGGGCCGCGGCGCCAGTGTGGTAGAGCCGCGATGCTTCTTTGGCAGTGACTGTGCGACGGAAGGCCAAAAGTTTTAGCTGTTGGGGTGGCTTTAATGGCATTAATTCCACCACTAATTGTCCATTACTTGTGCCATTACTTGACTGGTCATCATGGGGATTCAATGTCCATTACTTGTTTATGGAAGGATCATTACTTGGCTATTGAAGGGCCATCTTGCACACCTATAAATTGAGGCCTTTGGCTCAATTCTATAGACAGATACACAAGTTAACAACACCACAAAGAGATTAGATTTTCCTGATAGCAATCCTTCTCTTAGCAATCTTCTTTATTCGTGTTCTTCGCTGGGATCATTTGTGTAGGCTTTGCACATTTGATGGCTTGATATTTTATCTTGGGAGACTATTGCCCACACTTCTGTAAAAGCATATATATACGGGGGCAATCTTGTCTTAAAGACAGAGAGTCATCTCTCAACTCAGCCGGTGGTGTTGTGATTATCTAATTGGTTGCTAAGTGTTTCAGGTGTGAAATTGAATCTCAAAGGGCTCTAACCATTTGGATTCTCAGCGATTCGACAAGTCACAAGTGTAGCAGTTCATGTTCTTGTATTTATGAATACAAGATCCAGATTTGAAGCTCTAGTTCAAAGATTAAAAGATTGATAACTTGTTGTTGTAATCTTTGTTGTTTACCCTTTCGAAGAACTTGTAATAGTTATTTACTATTCCCGTACTTCTTTAGGTCCAACATGTGAGATTGAGTTTCAGGACCTCTATAATGAATATCGTAATTCCTCCTCTTACTCCTTCTCAAACATTGCTCTTCTTCTGGTTCATTTATAATGAAATAGGATCGGGGAAAATGCTGCACCTTCAAGGGGTGTGACATGAGATTTATGATTAATAAAAATGTTCTTTTTTCTTGATCAATATATCTTCTTAAGAAAAAAATACCAGTAAATAAATCATCAAGAATTCATCTGACATAGTGTGAATTCAATATTTTGGGTATTGTCGTGGTTGAAGAAAAGGAAGAAAGGAAATGTGAATGAATGTTGACATTCTACAAGTCCACACGTATCTGATGTTTTTGCCCATGAGCGCTTACTTCTATTGTATATAAGAAAAAAAGAATTATGCTTTCAGAAATTATCTCCTTGTTTTGAACCATAGGAAATTTCACAAGTCGTGGAAAACGTGGATAAATTTTTCTCTATCTCTTCATCTGTCTGTGTCCTCCTGATTTTGTGTTTAAGGGTAAATAGAAAAGGGTAAACACATTACATTAGAAAGTTCGCGTTACTTGAGGCTTCAACTCAATGAAGATAATGTTATTTTAGTTATAAGTTCATCATTCACTTGCTGCTATTTCTGGTGTTGATCTGCTTGATTTATGAAAATCTTGCTTTATATCAGTTTCCTGCTTTGTGTCAGTTTCCCGGTGTCAAAGAACAAAATTTTTCACTAATAACCATGGCTGAATCGATTCACGTCGAGGCTTCTATATGATTCTATCTTTTAAAGAAGAGCTCATATCCTGTCTTAGACACTTTCTTTTGTGGCTCTCACAATAAATAAGAGTCAAGGTAAAAAATTTGTTTGCCTAATATGCATAGCTCAAAGTGAAACTTTTATTTACCTAACAATTTTTAATAATAACCATAACTCAATCTGCTGTGATGATTTGTCTTTTCAGTATAACTCAAAGAATTACTCTTGTCTAATCTTATTTTTCTCTATTTTTTTGGTAAAATAGATAATAAAAGTTTAAGAGATAGTTAATCGTATAATCTTACATTTAATATTTTATATTTTATTGTTGGTAAGTATATGATGGATAAGAATTGGATACTTATTAGTATGGAACAAATTTTAAATTTTGCATTTTCCAATCCTGAGGTTGGTGTAACAATCCAATGTATGTGCATTAAATATAACAATGTGCTTTGGAAAACAAGAGAAGAAGTGAAGAGAGATTTATTTAAATGGGGAATAGATCCAACATATGATAGGTGGAATTTTCATGGTGAGTCGGATTCATCTTCAAATGATGAAATAAATTCTGGTGCAGATTTAGATTTAGGAATGATGATGCTTCCACTTTTGATAATGTTGCATGACATGTATTGTGGTGTCCCCACTAATAATCACGAGTTTAATGAGATCACTGAGTTTAGATACGAAGAGCTTAACACAAAATTAAAGAGTTTTTATAATTTATTAAAGGATGAAAAGAAAAAGTTATATCCAGTGAAAAGTTTTCCAAACTCTCTTTTGTAATGCGCCATTTTTCAGATGAAGTGTCTACATGGCTGGAGTAATACTTTATTCGACTCTTTGTTGAAATTATTGAGTGACACTTTTCTTAAAGAAAATGCTCTCCCTAATTCTGTCTATGAAGTTCAAAAGAACATTAAAGATTTGGGTCTAGATTATGTGAAGATAGATGCATGTGTTAATAATTGCATCTTATATAGAAAGGGATGTGTGGATCTCGAGCAATGTCCTAAATGTGGTGAGAAACAATGGATAGTAAGGAAAGAAAAAGACAGCGATGATAAGATTAATTCAAGAAATTTGAATAAGAAAAATAAAGGAATACCTAGAAAAAATCTTTGATTGTTTCCTTTGATTCCAAGATTGCAACGGTTGTTTATGACAAAAAAAACTGCAGAAGATACGAGGTGGCATAAAAATAAGCGAGTTGATGATAGAGTACTAAGGCATCCATGGACTCATTAGTGTGGAAAGCTTTTGATGAAGAACAACCGACTTTTGCTTTAGATCCACGTAATGTAAGACTTGGACTTGCTTCAGATTGTTTTAATCTGTTTGGTTCTATGAGTAGTGCTTATAGCATGGGGCCAGTAGTTTTGATTCCATATAATCTTTCTCTGTGACTATGCATGAAATAATCTAGTATTTTGTTGTCTTTGCTTATTCCTGGTCCAAAAGGCCCTGATATGAATATTGACGTGTATCTCCAACCTTTGGTTGGTGATTTGAAAACCTTATTGGAGGGTGGAATCAACATTTTTGATGCTTTTATGAAATAAAATTTTAAATTGCGTGCTTCTTTGTTATGGACAATTAATGACTTTCCAGCTTATGGTATGTCGTCTTGTCCGATTTGTCATGTATATACATGTTCCATTTACATGAAACATGGTCGAAAGCTTTGCTATATGGGTCATCGTAGGTTCTTGGATAAATATCATTATTATCGTCGGAGTAAAACTTCATTTGATAACACAAGGGAAGAAAGACTTGCACCAAAGCTTTGAGTGGAGATGATGTGCTTGCACAACTAAATACATCCTCACAAGGGTCAGTTGATGCAAATGCAAGAAAAAAAATGAGATGCTGGAAGATCTGACAATTGGAAGAAGAAAAGTATGTTCTTTGGACTTTCATATTAAAGGATTGTATTATTGAGACATAATTTAGACATCATGCATATTGAAAAAAATATTAGTGAAATTGTGATTGGAACATTGTTAGATATTGAAGGAAAAACAAAGGACACACTGAAATCTAGATTGGACATACAAGAGATGAGAATCAAAAAGCCACTCCATCCAATAAAAAGTGGGGATAGGTATATACTTGCTCCGGCAAGTTATACAATGTCTAAAACTGAGAATCAGTCAGCTTATCAAATAAGTCAAGTTTCCTGATGTTTATGCTTCTAATATTAGTCGTTGTGTCAAGGAAGCTAAATTTTTTGGACTTAAAAGTCATGACAACCATGTTCTTTTTCAGCATATTTTTCTAGTTATTATCAAAGGAATTTTGCCAAAGGATGATTATGATCCGTTAATTAAATTGTTATTGTTCTTTAGTGTTTTGTGTGCTAAAGAGTTGCATGTAGAGAAGTTAGATCAACTAGATAAAAGTATGTTAATGACAATCTGTAAGTTAGAACGTGTGTTCCTGTAGACCTTATTTGATGTTATGATTCACTTGGCAATTCATTTGGCAAATGAGGCAAAGTTGGCTAGTCCCGTTCAATATCGATGGATGCATTACATTATAAGGTTTAGATTCTTACATTGTATTACATTTGCCAGAGGTGAGACCACCGCCAAAAAGACTGCAAGACACTCATCTACACCACAGTGGGTGGGGGCAATGCTAAAGTTGAGGGCTGCGAATCGCAGGGTGTGTCTGCAAACCGCAGACCAACAACAAGCTGTAATAGAAACTTTTTGAGATCACCAACATCATCTGTGATTCGTATATTGAACAACAAACAATGTATGTGAATCTGAGACTACACACAGTGAATAACAGATTGCGCTTTTCAGGTTTTTGACTCAAATCTCATTTCGTTACGATTTCCTTTTCATTTCTTTGATTCTCTAAACTAATTAAACTCTAGTAATTGATCCTACTTGAGGTTTATTGGTTCTTGTGTCCTTATTTTTCTTTTGTGATTTTTCTCATTTTCACTTCGTAGTTAATTTCTTGGCTCTTGTCCGTTACTTTAACTAGTCTGTTCCTTTGTGTCACATAACTTCCACTCTGAACCGATGCTTGGATACTACTAAGGTACGCTTTGAGGTTATAGGTTCTTGACTAGTTTAAGGATAACCCCTTGATAGAAAAAATGCAAGAGTGGTGATAACGTTTGAGAGGTGCCAGCCAAGGACAAACGAGTGCAAGCACGAGTGTTGGTGAGGAATTCTTATACTAACCTTGTTTGCTCATTTTGCAGGTACAAGAAGAGGAGTCATAAAGAAAGAAGTTATAAGGAATCATGCCGTCCATAGCCTCAGAATCTTGTGGGGATGATATGGAGGGCTATGACTCTAGCAATGGAAGATATGGCTATGATAGTGATGAAGACTTGGAGGCGATAGTAGTCACTATGATCATGAACCATGTAATGTTGAAGAGTACTACTCCAGAAGCGAATATGAGGCAAATGGGTCTCATGGATCTTATGAAAAAGATGATGAAGTAAAAGAGCCTAATGAAGAGTCCTATGGTGAAGACGGGAGTTATGACGATTCTCATACCACGCATCATGGACATGGAGGTGATTTAAGGTATAGTTCTTTCTCACACATGCTTTTTGAGTCATTAGATGAAGACCATCATGAAAGAGGAAGTTGTGATGAACATGAACCTTGTGGTTATGTGCTTTATGATGAGTATAATTTTGAAGATAATGGTTTTGAACATGAACCATGTGGAGAATATTCGAGAGGATATTCACTTGCATTCCCTTTTATAATACTTCCTATACCAGGCGAAAAGGTATAAGTTGTGGGTTGGACCGAGTTGAAGTCATCCTAGGAATGAGGATATACAATAAATCATGCTTCTTATCCTAGAACAAGTGTGCCATGCTCTCAATATGGATATGATGTTGAAGGTAGGAAGGAAACATCGATAGGGAATGAAATTAGTCTTATGAGAAGAGGAGCTTTTACATTGCCTACTTATAGTAAGAGAAGTTTAGTACTTATTACCCTCATGCAAATGTGGCTTACTCTCAATATGGAGGTGATTTGGTTGAAGGGAATATTCATCAAGTTGTGACTAATCGTGAAGCCTATGGTAGCAATGAAGTGCCTTGGTGGGTTGAGTGTCGTAATTACGGGTGATCATTTTATTAAGCGTCATGAATGTGATGAAGTGTGCATGGCTCAACTTATGCAAGAAAGAAATAACCTATTCATCGCAAGATGCAAGATTGAAGGTAGGATAGGGTCTATGGTCATTGATGAGTATAGTGTCATTAATGTGGTAAGTTTTGCCTTGGTAGAGCAATTGAATTTGCCAACTCGAGACCATTACCAACCCTATAGACTTCTAAGATTAAAGGATTGTGTTGAATCGACAGTTTTAAAGTAAGCTTGGGTAAAGTTTCAAATTGGCAAGTACTACGACGAAGAACTTTGTGATGTTCTAACTATGAGAGCTTGTCATTTGTTACTTTGGCGGTCTTGGGGAATTGAACTAAGAGTTATACATGATATAAGGACTAACGAGTATACCATCACCTTGGGAGGTCAAGGTCATATTCTTGCGCCCTTGACACCTTTACAAGTGAGAGATGATTACTAACATATGCTAGAGGTGGCAAGAAAAGCAAAGTTTGAGGAGCAAGGTGTCCATGTAAAGGAAGTGAGCGAGGAGAAGTTAGTCAATAATTCCCAAGGAGTCAAATGGAAGATTGAAGTGAAGGGCCATCCTCACCCTTCAAAAGGAATTTTGGGAGCTCATATCTTTTCTAAAGAACATGGGAGATACAAAATTGAGAGGAGTAAGGAAGATCCACGTGACAACTCTAGAGTGGAAAAATGAGAGGTTGTGCGGAGTGACATGGAGGAGTTGTCACAACTTCTTTCTAACCCTTCTAAACTTTTTATTTCTTCTAGTTGTCTTAGTCCTTTTATAGGTACTCATGAGGATGAACACTCAAAAGAATCTCAAGTTTCTTTGGGAAGTGAAGTAACTCAAACCTCTTCAAAAGAGGAAAACCAATACAAAGCACTTGATTGAGGTAACAAAGGCTATGTGCATGAGCTACAAGGTAATAAAGCTAATTCTTACCCTCTATTGAACTTGGGGGAACATGTTGTGACTAATAGCCAATTAAGTAAGGATAAAGTTTTGTCTTGTGTGGAGAATAGTGGTTATTTGCTAAGTAATGATGATGTCTTTGTTAGGAGTGTTCACACACTAGTTGATCCTTTAGATGACCAAATTGATTCTTCATACAAGATCCATTTGTGTACACTTGTGATTCTACACTAGTTGACTTTATTTGTGGTAATCATTTAAGAAAATCTTGTGAGCTTGACATGCTACAAACTAGTGTTGATATTTGTGTTGATTGACTTGATTGTAATGTTAGTCCATTATTCGAGGAACCTTGTGATGTTCTTAATGAACCTCAAATTAGTGATGATATTGATAAAGTTGATCATTTGAATGAATATGACACACCACCCATATTTGACACATATGAAGATGAGTCATTTGATCTTACTTTGTTAACTTTTGATGAGGCTCAAGGTTATGATAGTGTTATGTGCCATGTAGAGAGTCATGACATTGATCCTTTTGAGAGTGAACTTACGTTCCTTCACTCACCAACTTTAGTTGATTAGTCTTTCCTTAAGGATAATATTTTATTTGATAATGACATGATTGTTAATGATGAGGTGCATGATTACTTGTCGTGTGGTTTGGTAGATATTTCCACATTTGGGGGTTACAAAGTCTATGTGAATCCAATGTGGAATGATGACGCTCTTCTCTATGATGAATATCTTTCTTTAGGGAATGATAATACACTTGCGGGGAAAGAGTGTTTGAAAGGGTAGGTGAATCTTGTTTACAAATTGCTACTTCTTCCTTATGTGTCCAAAATTTTAGTAGCATGTTTAATCTTGCTCTTGAACCTAATAGTAAGGCTTTTTGAGGACACCATAGATAAATAAGTTATTTTGCATGACACCTTTGTTTACTACCTATTTGCAAATGATGACACTCATGCGTGTGTTGAGGGTGCATCTTATGATGAGAGGGGTTTTATTGGGGTATATTTTTGTCTTCTTGACCCTCTCCCTTGTGATAGGGACCTCCTCTTGGAGGGGCATAGAGCATTTATGGGGAAATGTTGTTTTGGAAAAGAGGGTGACGTTTGTTTGCTTCTTGACACTGTGTCTTTGTGTGTTCTAACTTGTAAGCATATGCTTGAATATTGTCTTGAGTATAATGGTGATCTTACTTGTGAGGACACTATAGATGAAGTTATTTTGCGTACCTCTTTCCTCTACTATCTATTTGCATTTGATGATACTCATACTTGTGTGGGAAGATTTTTCTTCCTAAGAGTGGTCGATGCTTGGTTATACCACAAGTTTGTGCATCCTTGGCATGTTGGTAGTTGTGTTTATTCTTACACTAACCCACATGCTTTTGAGATCCTTGTTTTTATATCTCATTCTTCTGGTTTTGCAAGGTTCGGATTCAAGGTCGAATCCTATTTAAGAAGGGGAGGATGATATGATACGGGATGGCTCGAGGGTGATTATAAGAGCTACAATTCGCGATGAAGCTCGACCTCAAATTCATGATGGTCCATGGAGCATTTGCACCATATTTGGGGAGCTTCAAAGGGTCTCAAATGTGTATCTCAATGCTACACACTCATTGATCATAAAGGGTGATCCATTGAAGGCTATTATAGACCCATGTGTGAGAAAGATCAAGCTATGAGAGATAGCATGGATGATACGAGTCGACTTGGTTATTTGTGCAAAGAGACCATTTTTGCAATATGCTTCCATCATTCCTAAGAAAGACTACCAAACAAGGCTCTTACTTTATTAAAGGTATTTTTGTAATAGTCATTAGTCTTCTTAGCGTATCTAGTATAAATACTACTTTTATTACTTCATTATGTAGTTTTGATGAATATTGAATGCGAGTGATTCTCTAGTATCTAGGTTCTAGATTGTAGTGTAGTTCTCCTAGTGGAGTGTAGAGATTAGTATAGGATTAGTCTTTAATCTCTTCAATTGAACCTCTCTATGAATCTATCCAAGTGGTAATTCAAGCCTGAGTTCAAGTCTCTTCTCCATTGATTTGTGATCAATTACTTGATTTCAATTCCTTCTTTCTTCTATTCACATTTCTAAATCTTCTATCAACTCTATCTTAATTTGTGTTATTTAATTCCGCGTTTTCACGAGTCGAATCGTATCAACGCAGAAGCAAAAAAGAATAGAAATTTTGGAGAAAGATGGTACCTTAGCTGCAACATGCATACCCTCATTGATGGTGTATTATTCAGCTACGCGGTGAACTTTCCTCATGTCCCTGTCTGAAGCCACATGCTTCATGTAATTGGCCACTCCAACAGGCTTGGAACAAAGGTGACAGTCAGCAAGAAGTTGGAAAGTTACAATCCAAAATGTTGCAGGTTGAGCTACCGGAGCCGGATATTCATTTGACAACTCTTCTCTACGTGGAGAAGAAGACTGGTATGGAGAAGACGAAATGTCATGATAGTCTTCTTTGGTGATTGATGGCATAATTGGGGACTCAGGATCTTCGGCAACTGGTGGGGGAATAGCAACAGTCGGTGTATGCATATGGCGGTGCTTACCGGGGTAAAAGAAGCATAAGTATGGCTGGCTCCGCAACTAGAAAAATTCCATCTCCGTAAAAAGCCGGGGGACTTTATTTTTTATCCTCTCCAGTGGTTGTTCTTCCTCGAGACCTTCATCATCCAGGTCCACCCGGGCGAAGAAGCCAACCATCAAACTAATAACACCAAGAGCGCTAGGAGGAATACGGTCGGTACGGTCTGGTACTCACTTCCTTAGATGCTTCGAGTCCGTTCATGGACTGGAAAATGATTCATTACGGAGCCATTTTTGCTCCTAGGCTTATTGAAAAATGAGGGTTGTCACATCCGAGTTTTTAATTTCCTCCGCAAGAAGAGCGGTAGAAGCAGCTTTGGAAAGACATGAAAAGAGTTGATTAATACTGGTAATTTGTGGAAAAGCAGAAGGAACAAGAACTTAAAGGGGGTGATATGTATATCATGATTGCGGGGTACCTAATTCTGGTCGTCGATAAGTTTTTTCCACATTCGGAGTTCCAGAGTAGACACATCAAGAATTTCCTGAACCTAAGCTTCAAGATTTGGTATTTCCTCAAGCTCCCGTATGATGGCTAAAGTAAGGGAAAATATCTAATCAGATTGTGAAGTGACGCGTTCGATAAAGGGCACTAAATCAAATATAATGTGAAGGAACTTACGGTGAAAATTCCATCACTCTGGGATGGTGTGGCTGTCAGGGGGAAGGAGATTAGTGGTGGCAAAAATAATGTATCTCTCTGTCCAACCTCGATAGCGATCATCATCGAGATTGGTAAGAATAGCTTTGCTTTCCCTGTGGTGCATATTGATGACTTCATCGAGGAAGATGCGCGGGGAGTAGAGGTGGATAAGATGGTCCAAGGAAAAGGAGATGCCGACTTCTCGAGCAAAATGTCGGAGGCATGCCACTATCCTCCAAACTTCAGGGCCCACTTGATCTATACAGAATTTGTATCGATGGCAAAATTCAAAAATAACGTCGTCAACAACTTCCCAAAGTTTCATTGAGAAAGGATGTGTAGAAAAATGAATACCCCTGTTTATAAGAGGTTATTCTTTTATTATATTTAGGAATCAAAACTTTGATAGACTCTAAATGACAGTCGGCCTTTACCGTTGGTAGAATACTGGCGGTGATTCGAGTTTTGTAATCACCGGCGGGAGAATCTCTTCCTCCGGGCAAAACCCTCGAGATGGGTTTTTCCCGAAGGTCGTGGTCAAACTGCCAAGATCATTGGCAGGAAAGAAGAGGCCAAGGGATTTTGGCAAGGTGAAGCTTTTTCTTGGGGGTCAGGGTTCTTCCTACTTGAAGGAATGTTGCTGCCGGTCAAAGGGTTAGACATGTTTGCTATAAAAGAAAATAAAATATGAGGATAACAATCAAAGATTCTGAAGTGTGTTCGGACAAATGAAGGTCAAAAGGCAAAACTCTTTTATATAAAATGGGTATTTATAAGGGATGGAAATATGTCATCATATGAAGGAAGCGATGTGATGGATGCCAGTCGGCGGCAATATGTGCGTGTCAAAATAGGTGTGATGAGGCGACACACCTCATCATTACTCTGCAATCTTCTATTAATCAAAGGGAGTCGGAAAGTTGTCATCGTTTCAATAAGGTGATGATTGGAATTGCGAAATGAGTGGATGGTATTCTTCGAGGTCTCCCGCCAAAATACAGAATTTTGATTGGTTGTGAATTTAAATCCACTTCCCGGGCGCGCAAAGGTTACACCCTGAAAGTGCGGGGACTATCTGTATGGGGGAAAATTCGTATAAGACAGTTGTACGAATTATGATGTGACACGTGGAGTATGATGTTGAGTCAAGTTCAGGTCAGCCTGAGCGCTACCGATAAGACACGAGCAGTGGCGGGAGCGTCGTACGCGTGTGTGGTACTAGTAACTCAGAAGGTCAGAGGAGCCATTTGAATTGCAATGGGCGACCGTTACCAAACCGGTCATACGTCTTCCAAATGAGCATTATTGACATTTATGGAGATACTAATTGTCCAATTATTACAATGTTCATTCTTCTATATTAATGAGGGGATATTTTGTGGGTTGTGTACCCGAAAAGCTCATGTATAAATAGGTCCCATAGTTTCATTGTACATCATCATATTCAAGCTATTACAACACATTATCTTAATTATTATCAATTCTTGTGCTTTCATACTTGCTACGAAAACTTTGTCCAGAAGATTTCACAAAGCTCAGACTAATTATCTCTTCACGTTGTCTTATTATTGTCTATATACAATATATTTTATCTAGCTTTATTACTGAATCAGGACTTGATATCCACATGCTCTTGACCACGTATACAAATTCAACTGTATCATTTTACGGGTGTACACCCATTTCCCCCTTTTTAAAGTCAAGGTAACATAAAGTATTTTTAAAGAAGAAGAGACATTTTCCTAAAATTATTTGCAATTTTTTGGTTAAAAAGACTTATTTAATTGCATATTAAAACAGTGAAGTAACCGAAATGATTAGAAATTAAAAATAGGCAATTTTATTTATTAATCTGGGGTCCATAATCTACAAAAGAATGGGTGATCCTATTCGTTCTAGCGACATAAGTATCGCATCTAAACTATTCCAATTAGTCTCTAACCTAAGGTTCCAATAATATATAAATTACAACATAGGCAAAATACAATAAGCAAATAAAAAAAGAGAAATGATTGCGCTGGTGGGCATACCGGCCGACAAGTATGCAAAAATTTATAGAATATATTGTCTAATGCCATTTTTACTCATGATTGGGCCTTCAGCAACATCGGACTTGATGAAAAATGTGGGAGTTGGGCCTCAGACGCAACATGCAAGATTAGTCGCGCAGAGAGGAGGAAATAGGCCCACCAGGCCCACGCATATGCAAAGGAGGGGGAAAACGAACGAGGGATTTAGAAAATACCCCACAACTTATCAAATACAAAGAAAAATTTAAAATAAATATTGATGTAAAGTTAAACATGTGGGTATAAACAAATCGTATTCAGTTATATAAAAAATAAGCTAACAGGCTCGACTAAGTATCAGTCCAAATGGAGGTGAATATATGGGCTTTGGATGCAAACAGTTTGGATGAAGATATGAAACATGCTAAAAAATTACAACTTTCAGACTTAAGGGGGAACAAATTAGCGCAAGTGCACATTGGCCCGTTTGACAAGCTTTTGACACATATTTATACACATGAAGGCAGATATACACGCAATATTCAAAGTATATATATGATATACTTGGAAGTATACAAGGATTTACAACCTTGATATACACATGTGTAGACTAATATCTCTATACCTTATATACATTGAAGTATATCATGGTATATTCAGCAGAGTAGGTAGAAAAGTAAATGGAAGAGACATGTCAAACATGCACAGATTCAACATCACAAGAGAAGGAAAGATTTTCACATTTTGGTTTAAACAAAACAAACAGGCTAAACAATAAACATAAATGAGTAGATTTAGTTCCAACAAGAGGAAAGGGAAATTCGCACAAGACCTGTGCATGTGTGAAGAGTAGACCTAGACACAACAAGAGAATACCCAGATACCTCAACATCAAACCAAACAAAAACCTATCCTCATTCCAAACTTGAACCCCAACAAAAACAGACAGGCAGTGCATTGACATGTAGAAGACCTGGCTAATGGGCTTCGTCCAATATACTGATAAAGCAAAATGGGGGATTACCTTGCACGTGGCTGATATACGGTGGTAGGATACAAGGCTCATTAAGAGCCGAGACTTGTCACTGGAGAGAGAGAGAGAGAGTGAGGCGTGTGCAGCAGCTAGGGTTTTGAGACCCTAGCTGAGTTTGTGCGAAATGAAGAGAGATAGGTCGTACTTGCCCTTTAAGCGCATATTGGGCCGGGTCTGGTCCATTTTGGACTGGACCTGACTAATGTTTTAAAACAAATAAGGCCCAAATTAGTAAAATAGACGGGGTAGGGTATTGGGTGGTGGATTTTAAAAATGTGGCCACGAAATAAGTAAATTGTGGCCACCTAAACATTTCAATTATGGCCAAATTGGCCGGATTTGAAAATTTTCAACCTAATTAAAACTAAAATTAAAACAAGCCTTTAAATAATAGCCAAAAAATGTAAAATCCTAAAAATTAAAGTTGAGTTGAAAATAACATTGAGGTGCTATTTGACACTCTGTTTAATTAATCAATTTCCTAATTTCATGGAGTAAAATATTTATCAATTGAATGACAAATAATTTAGACAATTAATTAAACAACGGATCTCATTAATTTGAGTTATAAAATTGATATTATATTTCAAAAATATATAAAATATGTAAATGATATACAATAATACTTGATGATATTTTGTCAAATAAAATGGCAAAACGTCATCGGAATAATTTTATAAAATAATTTTTGTCTTGTAAAAATGTATATTTTACTCCGTTCATTTCTCAAGAACTTTGAATAATTAAATAAAAGTATTGGAGGATAAAAATTAGGTGTCAACAACCTTAACCCAATAATTAATTTGACATGTCTATATTTGATCCAACCTGTCGATTTGCCACCCCTAATTGAACTCATGTAGGTCCTCCCTTGGTTGTAAAAATACATATAGTTAAGAAGACACAAATAATTACTCCCTCTGTCCCAATATATGTGGCACCATTTTTTTTGTCTGTCCCAAAAAGAATGTCACATTTCTTAAATTTAAAAAGGATTTAACTTTATGAAATGATTTATAACCACACATTTATATAAGACTTATTTTAGACCACACATTTCAAAAGTTTTCCTTTCATTCTTAAACTCCATGTCAAGTCAAATGGTGCCACATAAATTGAGATGGATGGAGCACTAGTCTTATGTTTACCTTATCAAATATTTATAGGTTGAAATAGAAAATATTGTGAATGTCACGACCCAAAATGTCTTTGTGCCGTGAGGGAACCTACCCTAACCCGTAGGCGAACCCCTAACACCTAAACATTGAATATATAAGTAAATGCGGAAAAATTAAGGAAACAACATAAGCATTAGAAATATCCCCAAAATTTGGTTGTCATGAGTACAGAGCTACTAATTGAAATATAAGTCTGAAACTTTAAATACAATTACTGTTTGAGATATAGGACAGAAAAGAAAAATAACAAGATGAAAAATTCCAGTATCGGGATAGAATCTATGGCTCACCCTGGACTCCTAAGAAGAATCTCCAAGATCTGCATCAAACTCCTCCGTTGGCGTCCGACTCAGTACCTGCACATAGAGTGCAATAAGTGTAGTGAGTACGGGAAGCACGTGTACCCAGTAGCATCGTCGACCGACTCTAACTATAACGGTGGAAAAGATTGATACTCCCAATACTTCTCTTCTTGCTTGGTTAGTCAAATTATACAATTTCTAAGTAATTCAACCATTTAAATAAAGATCCTACAACCGCACCAAGTCATAAAGTTCATTTCTCTTCAAAGAACATCATAAAGTTTCTAGTTTTACCATAATTATGATAGATGTAGTTATAAAATTCCAACCTTTATCAATTCAACATCTAAGTCCTAGAAGATTACCTTTTTCATTAATTAAGTAAGTTCTACTAGTAAGGGTCCAGCCCTTTCACGAATTAAGGCACAATCACTATCAAGAATCCATCTTTTATCCAAACCAACAAGTTTACCATTAAAAGTTCAATCTTTTAGTTATTATACTAAGAAACACGTAGAGATCCCATCTACATATCATTTCTAGCAATCCAAGTCATAAAGATCCCATCTTTATATCATTACAATACCATCTAATATTTTCGTTTTACATCAAGTATAAGCTACAAGGTGCCAAGGTTTCCTTCCTTAAGGTCACTTGATCATAAAGTCTACCAGAATTCAACACCGAGTACACACAACATCAAATACATATCAGAAATATGAATGAATGCAATGTAGATGATATGTATGTATGCAATGGCCATACGTACCCTATATAAACACGATGTTGCGGTAGCTGTCACGTGACCCATAAGGGACTCATGAGGTCTATATACCCATCTGATCCTATCGGATACCATCTCTGTGGCTGAAGTGTCATCATTAGTCATCACCCTCGTATCATGTACCATATCCAATAACCGACTTCCCAAGCCTCTTTCCTCAGTATCTCAACAGTTCAAATGTCAATATGATTTATATGAATGATATGGATATAAGTACACCGTGCAATCAGCATAAGCAATGCAATCAATATTAATAATTCATTTTCAAGTATTTAGACAAGATGTAGAGTGATGAATGCATAACAAGTCAAATAAAAATGAGATATCAAGCATGGCTTTGACCCAAATAATCAGCAATCATACCAACCTAAGCGGATTTATGCACCGCGCTCACAACCCGAATGGCTAAACACATAATCTATGTCAAATATATCAAACTAGTTAATTAATTACCCAAGTTAAGTTCATCGGTTCCCGTATTAGTACTCGTCACCTTACTAATACGAGACACCCAATTCCCCATTACTCCCATTAATTCATTAACAATATACCAACACATAAACGTTATACTAGAGTCTAGTAAGTCTCAACTTACCTGATTCGAAGCCAAAGAATCACGCAACAGTTTTCCCCTTCTGTTGAGACTCCCCGTGAGCCCACTCTGATCGATCATATCAATTAGACGAGACTACAGTCTAGCGGTACCCATAATCCCCACAAAGGAACCCTTGGCCCACATTATCAAAATATGAACCTTTCTATTCAAATAGTACCAATACATGCTAGATAATCATAATCTCAAGTTAATTTAACAACAAAGTCCAATTGGATCTTCAATTTCATGAATTGGCAAAAGCCTCAATTCTAACCTTAGAAATTTCTCCAATTCCCAAAAGGGTTTAAATTATGCAATTGATCAAGTAATTATCATCCACTAGTCTAATACATCACTAGTTTACAATTTTAACAACAATAATTCAATAACCAATCCCCAATTACAACTCTCTTATTCTCAACAAAGCATTTCTTTATTTCCCCTATCTAAGAATCATACTTAGGATGAAGATTGAATAGAACACATTAATAAAAAGGGGGAAAGATTACCTTAAGGAGGAAACTCCCTTGAATCTTCAAAAAATTATGCTCCAAGCTCTAGGACCAAGAGGAATATTTTGGGGAATGAGAATAGAATTCTATATCTTGACATCTTATAATCTAAACAGTATTTTTGCTCTGGTGGAATCGATTCCACTGGAGCTGACATGCCGCGGCGGAAAGCCTATTCATTGAGGCAAATCAACTAAAAACCTGGACATCTGTTGGGCGAAATGAAACGCCGTAGGGGAGCACCCGCCCCTGCGAGGAACTTATCCGCTAAGGCGGATCCTTGGATTATAGAAGAACCTCACTTCAACGAGCCAAACCTCTACTGAGGCAGACCTGCGATAGCGGAAGGAAGGGCGTTGGGGCGAACAACAGACACCATCAATGCACAAAACTCATCAACTTTCCGTCAATTACTCGAAGCAGCCCTGAGACCTCTTGGACACAAACCAAACCTGCATTCCTATTAGAAAACACATTCCATACTTGTTGGCGCACTCAAATTTTTCGGAAAAGGTCTCTAAGGCTCGAGTTTGACTAAAGGCAACTCTTAAGTTCTAATTCCACAATTTTACAATCAAACCCCCAAAACTCACCCGGCTGCCTCGGGAACCAAACCAAGGGCTAGATTAAGTCATAAACGTCATTCCGGAGCTAATGGAACTGACGAAACTACAAATGGAGCGTGTTTACCAAAATGTCAAATATGAGTCAAACTTTTCTATTCTCTTAACTTGGAATTTCTCAAACCTACCAAAATGAGTCTGAAACCTACCCGATCACTTCGAGAACCGTGTCACCCATCCCTGAAAGTCACAAACAAGCAAATAAATATTCGATAATAGGAAAAACAAGTTCAGAAGTTCAAAACGACCAAGCGAGTCGTTACCGTGAACTACTTATGGTGCAATTAAAAAAAGTACATAGTGACCTCATTCATATCAAAATTAAATAATAAGAAATTATTAATAGGTAACCGTGTGTAACTAGATACAATGTTATATAAAAATTCTTTTGTAACAAAAGTCGTTGGTAAGTAGAAATGGCCATTCTTATTGATGGAGCAGAACGTGAAGAATTTGTTCAATTACTTTTTTATTATATTTTTTCTATTTTATCCGTGTAAATAAGTAAAAATGATATCAATTATAATTTTGTAAGGAAGTAAATAAAATATTAAGGTGCAAAATATTAAAAAATATATAAATTATAAAAGAGTACATATATTAAGGATGCAAATTATTCCACCTCTTAGTGACTTTTTTTATTTTTTACTTCATAAATAAAGATATTAACTTGAGTAATTTTATTAAAATAAATAATATTACTTGATAATTAAGGGTCATATGTTGTGTGTTGTGAAAGAGAGTTAATTGAGGAAAAAGAAGTTGGTGAAATGTAGCCGCGGTTTCCCGCCACACAGGCCCACGTGAGATATTTGCACGATTTAGACTTCAAATGAGCTGGTCTTTAATTTTTGGCCAGTCTTCCATTTAATGAATATTTTCCGACCAAAATGTCCTCCAACCTAAAACAGAACATTCATCCTCACCCATCATATAACACTGAAAAACTCACTTGCACCACCGCTACTACAGTTACTTACGCCGTCGCCGCCATCTTCCATCGTTGTCGTTAACGTTATTGTCCTCTTATTCCAACAAGTTAATAAGTTCCTCATTTATCTTTCATCTCGTTATACGTATTTAATCCTTTTAAGATTTAAGATCCTATGTTATTAGTAGCCAACAATATTTGCTAGTTGTTTTTTAATACGTTTAAGAAATAGTTTAGCAATGAAATTGCTTGACTGATATTTGATAAAATTGCATTTTTAATGATGTTAAATTTTTTATTTAATTTAGTTGAATACCTGATTATATTTTTTAATCAGGTACTAAAGAACAATGGATGATAGCTTATAACAAGTTAGTAGGTTACTCATTTATATTCCATCCCCTTCTTGGCATTTCATCCCTGTGATTTTAGCAGCCAACAATATTTGCTAGTTGTGGTTTAAGAATAGTTTAGCAATAATTTAGTACCTGTGCACAATGCTACAGTGCTTGGATTGTCTGGTTAAATTGTGTTTGTATTTGAAGATTTTGTCATCTTTTAAATCGGGAATTTCACAATGAATGAGCATGTGACTTTCTTGTATTTGAGCCACAACTCTAATTTTATTTGTCTGCGCTTACATGAAAAATGAGTTAGCTCTTCATTGTTTGGAAGTTTTTGTAGTTTCCTTAGGTATCTGCAGATTCTCTCTCTCTTTGTACATACATTTTACGTATGCAAATATGTATATTCTTTTCATGATTGTACGCACTTAGGAGTATTATTTACTAATACTAAACATGTTTAAAGCTAATGATTCACCAACTCTGCTCTGAAGGCCAATAAGCTGATTATATTCGATATACGTATTTCATCTTTCCCCAAATTTTCAATAGGTAGAGAAATGCTTTCGTGTTCATCCAGGTTCTGTATTTAGTTTGTTTTGGTTTTTAAGGCACTAAATACTAGGCGGTTATTTTAGTTAGATAGTTCCTCTTTCATGTCTGGTTACATTGTGAGTTCTTTCTACTATTTCCGTTGCACTCAGTCCTGTTACAAGTTTCTCAGTTTATCCATTGGACTTCTTGTGGATTTCCATATTTCCTTTTGAGGCTACGTAATTAAGTTTCATATTTTTTGTTAGGTACAAATAAATATCATTCAATATTAAGTGAAATGCAAATTGTGTGCTACTATCGTAGTCACTGTTCTTGCTTCTCTTAATTAATAGTTTCTAACTTTTGGTTAGTGAGGAAGCAACAAAATTTTGTGATATTGGATTTGACACCTTATGTACAAACTTCACAGGAATTGTTTTTATATTGGATTTGGATAAAACGTTTATGTTTTATTTTCCTCCTTTTTGTTGGCTTTGATTATAATTTTACCCTTTTTTGCATTGTTATATCTTACGTGTGTCGTATAAGACTTTTTACTGCCGGTCAGGTTGAGGTATTATGGAGTAAAGGGGCAAAACCGTTGCCTACACTGCATGCTCTCATCATTAAGGGCAGAAATCTCTGTAGATTGCATACATTACGACAGATTCGCTGAACATTACTAAGAATTTTCATTACTTGCACTTATTATTCATGCAGCATCTGGTAATTAAGCTTATACTGAATTTGAAGAAATTGGACGATGATGCAGAAAGACAAAATTTTATCAGAGAAAGCTATACTTCAAATTGAGAACCAACTTCACATGGTTTGAAAATTGAATAATTTTAGTGAATAACTATAATGAATTTTCTTTCTCTTAACTGTTTGTCTACATATAACAGGGTAAGCACAGACCACAAAGAGAAGAAAACAGAAGATGAAAGTAAAGGTAGGATGCCACATTGCATTCCCTCAATGAACTCCGTAAATAAGAAAGATCAAGCTCATGTAGAGGAGGTGGACAACGACCAAAAAGATGAGAAAACACAATACAAAAATCTAGATAAAATAGACCTAATCAGAGGAAGCCTTTGACTAATGTGAACCTGAATGATCCAAGCGAGGCTTCAGAGAAAGCTATACTTCAAATTCTTCAAAGAGTCCATTAAGAATGCATAACTCAAATACGCATATGCCAATTTGGACCGGCTCTAGCTATGAAGGTAATAGTTCATTAAGAATACATAACTCTAATGCACATAATATTCCAACATGGAGGGGCTATAGAGAACTACAGTATTACTAGAAGTCCATTACATACTTGTATGGCCTATGGTCATTCACAAAGTACGAACTTTAAATCTCCACACAGAACTGAGAACTAGCAAGCAAGGAATGACGAGCTGCAAAGCGTCCATTTGAAGTATAACACCAGGAACAAAAGAGGCCTTACCGGTTTTATGATTAAGGAAGATGTTGTTGGTACTCTATTGTACTTTATAAAGCAGTACGGGAAGTAAATAACTATTACAAGTGTTTGAAAGGATAAACAAATATTCAATATTCAGATATTGAATTTTGTTGAACAAATAGGCCAATCTTCAAACTGCCGCAAGCTTGTTGTGTTTTGAATCTTGATAACCTGAAATTAAGAAACAACTAAATCTGGATGGTTACAACGTTGTGTGTTGAGTCGAGTGATTGCCCTCTGTCCTTAAGACAAGATTGCCCCGTATATATGCTTTTACGTTAGCGGGCAATAGTCTCCCAAGATAAAACAACACTTTAATCTCAACGCTACAAAGCCAATAGGTTGAGCCTGACGAAGAAAACAAATATGAATCGACTTGCTGAAGATATGGAAAAGGAAGGAAGAGTTTCTGTTTTCTCTTCTGTTTTGTCTCTATGTATATAGTGTGTCTCTGTTGTATATATCTTGTGTATATGAGTGTCTTTACTCACTGTTTTTCAACGTTTTTTGTCACTGTTTTGCAGTGATTTTCGCCGCTGTTTTGTGCTATTTTCTGTCTGTTTGCTCACTGTTTTGTGGCGTATGTGTCCCCACAATTGAGCCAAAACAGCTCAATATATAGCATCACGAGAGGGCTGTTCAACTGCCCAAAACACTAATGTAAATAGTCATTAGGAGGGCTATTAATGGCTGGTTTAAGGCTATTAGTGTGGCATGGCTATTCATGGCCATTGAAGGAGAGTGTTTATGGAGGATTTAATCAGCCAAGTAATGGCTGGTTAATGCTCCAAAAAACAATCCAACGGTAGGCATAAAGTTTTTTGCCTTCCGTCACCCCAAAATCAACTTTTCAGAAACTCTAGGGACCAAACTGTAAATATTAAGCAATTTGGGGTCCAAAAAGATAATATCAGAAAGTCCCCACAGCCCATAGCTCACGACCCGTGACCGGACCGGACGGGCGGGAGGCGGCGGCGCGCGTGTGGGCTTAGCCTTGAACCCAAGCACATCTAGGTCCTCCCTCCTTTAAACACATGAGATACCCCTTGGGGTCCCAAACCCTTTACCACATTAGAGACGTATATAGAGAACAATTCTTGATATTCTCACCGATGTGGTAGAATTGTCCCACACCATATTTCCATGCCTTAAACACCTTACTTCGTGGACCAATATCTCTTTCATTTCTCAACGAAATTTGACGATTCTTGACCCTACGGTCATCTACTCACTTAGTAGATTATGCATGTGTGAAGAGACAAAGCCTCCAACATGCGGAACACTAGTGTTTAATTCATTAAACATGGGTGGACGCACCTCCCCGCCAAAGGCAAATTTCCAACAATCCCCTCTATGAAAGAGAGATTTTGGCGCATTCACAAGGTGCCTACTTTCAGCAATCTTTCAGCGAAAGACATTGCATCAGGAGAGGTAGCTTCCGCTTTGAACCTTCCCTAGTTGAATACCATCAGACTTACTTACTGCGCGGTGAACGTGATGTCTTGAACCGTCAGTGTTTAGTGTAAGCCAAGACAATGATACCAACACAATAACTCTCATTATTCATTTTCATTCTTACGTTTTTGTCCGTTGTGGCCGTGGACACACTTGGATTCTTAAGTTCGTTCATTTGAGGCGGCCTTCCTCGCACTTAAATATGTGATCTCCTACAAGGTATCCTGCTATACCCCACTTCACAAGTGTTAGGAATCATTAAAAGTTTTCCCAACCTTAACCTCAACCGTTTGAGGATCGTTTAAAGGTTTGGAAGCTTAACCTTTACCCACTATGCAGGTAGCACTTTAATGTCTATTGCGGGAACAACTTTGGATTCATGTTTCCGTATAGAAATCATCATCCGAAGTGCTTCTTGCTTCCACCGAAGCGTTCAACTGAACCTTTTGCAGCTTAGTTTTCCCATTGAACCAAATTCTTAGGATCTCCAATCAGTATGATTGGGTTACCACCGCAAAGGTTCGTATTGTTTGGGTTTTAAGCCAATTCCCCTAGACAGGCAGAACACTTGATCTCCGGGTAGTCCTTTAGTTAGTAAACAAGGAAGTGACACCCGTGATGATCAACTCGCCATACGGTCTTATGTCTCCGACGATCCCGACGGATATGTCCGTACGCCGTCATTCGTGTCCTTTCTGAAGCTGACCGGCTAGCCACAGTGTATAACTGCTGAAGGCATGGGCTTCTACCAATAAGGGACGTCCTCTAAGGAGTCATGAAGTTACTCAACTTCTTTCATGCTTTGTATAAAACGATAAACTCCGATCCCATCATGAATCAGTCGATGCAAGTTTGCTTAGAGGATTTTTCAAGATCCACCATACACATTTACTTGTGGCTTTGGTGTTCTTCAGTTCTGATGTCCAGTTTGCATCACTGTGTTCTTCCAGAATCGCTGGACATCCAGATTATGATAATCCGTAGATAAGCGAATAATTCAGATATCGTCATTCTGACTTAACGCCTTCTACCAATCATGTATTAAAATCATCAGTGAACCTTAGTTTAACTGATCTGCTTCGTAGGACGATACCAGGTCGGTTGTAGTGTGTACAATACATTGAACTACATGTGACCTGTGCATATCACTCATTGTCTATGGGTGCACCATGATTTCAATCAGTCATATGATTCATATCCATTGGTGGCTTCAACGAGACTGTCAACTATCGACCAGTCCGTTAGATGTCTTAGAAATCCAATTCCTAAGATGTCATCTGTGATACCCATATCTTTCATATCGAGACTTTGTTTCAATATGACTTTTACTTTCAGACTGTTGATTCTCCAACTGTTGGCTTTCTAACTTCAGAGTCAATGTTTCTGTGGTCGATTCATTGTTTCGTTTTATCCGAAACTTTCAGGAACCAAAATGTAAACATTTCGGGGACTAAAATGAAAGTTCAGGAAGAAGCCCAACAGTTCAGCAAACCAACTCTGATCCTCTTCTTCCAACTCTCCGGTTGGGAAGACTGTTTCAACATCCATTTCACGCAAGACTGCAATGGCCCTGGATGTTAAGCTACTCACAGGGGAGCACATCTTACAACCCAAAGGTTATTTTTCCGGAAGAAGATCAACCATTACACAAGTATGGTTCTATATGATGGAATCTTTTTCTCTCTTTAGCTTCTTTCCAAAGCAGCGCTTTTGGAGATGACAATTCTTTGTTAATTGTCCATGGTTCGTTCTCAACCATACAAGCTAAAAGGACTGGAACAAGTCTTTGTCCCCTTCTTTGCTCCGTCTTGGTTCAACATCTAAAATTTCTGAGTTCTGCAGATCTGGAATATTAAGTTCCGGATAGCCAGCAACTTTCGAGTCCTGTAGATACGGAACGTCTAGTTCCGGACAGTCATGTCCTCGCGGGTTCTTGTTAACCTTGAGTAATTACTTATTTTTCCTTTTCAAGGAAAAGTTATCTTCAAAGAATTCAGCATTCTTTGACACCAAGAGGCGATAAGCACTACTGTTATTTGCAGATCCAGTGGATATGCAATCTACAGTCTTAGGTAAAACTTGACCTGTTTCGGTATTCCAACTTTTACCAAGCCACTCCACATCACAATATTTGTATGTGAGATCATTTCCATGTTTCACACGGAGAGTTATTCTTATCCTTGTGCGTATTTCTGTTGAGAATCGCATTAGTGGTAAGGATCGCCTTGCCCCACATAATTTGGGCGTACGACTTTGCGCTTGGCTAACACCGTTGGATTGAGGTGAGAAATGAACAGTCGTTGAATGAACGATGCTTCACATTCTCCCCCTCTATCACTACGAATTCCTCAATCCGTAGGCTTAGTTGATTTTCAACTTCTGTTTTGTAGCGCTTATTCACTTCAATAACTTCATCTTTGCTTTTCAACAAACAAATGATTACATACGTTGTACCATCATTAATAAAGGTCACAAAGTACTTGTCTCCCCCCTCTATTTTGTATAAACTTCAAATCACTCATGTAGGTGTGACTAAGTTCTAGAGGAGCGATGCTTCTTTCGCTATTCCTTTGACGGAATTTGGAAAGGTGATTTTGCCTCTTCGCCTACCTCACATTCATTTTGAGGGTTTATGTCGAAATAAGGCAACAATCTCAACTTCGCTAGCTTTTGAATGACTTTCTATTTAACGTGTCTTAATCTATGATGGCATAGATGCACGGATTACAAATATATCATTCATTTGGCTACAGACATACTGTACCATTCTTAGTTATTACAGACCTGTTGGACTAGTCTCAAACCAGCTTGACCAACAACGTCCCTTAAACCAAGTTTGGGATATGTATCACCTCATTTTAGAGTGATCTCATTCCCTGAAGTCCTATTGAGGACAATCTCTCCAACCCTTTCTACTTTAGGGGTGGCGTTGCTTCACATGAACAACTTCTTGCCCGTGGTTAGGGCGTAACCGGATCATATGTGATCTGGATACTCTGGCCCACTCCAGTTGCTTTGGCAGACTGAGTGTCCAATATCTTTTCTGCCTTTCTTTAGGCCTTCAGATCATTTAAGACCTGGAAACGCTGGCCCACCTTACTAAGTGTCCATCACTTTTCCTATGAAATGAATTCTGGCCCCACTTCAGTCGCCCGGAGGCTTTGTATGACTGAGTGTCCAATATCATCATATCAAAGGAATTTTGGCACATTCCAGTCGCCCGGAGGCTTTGTATGACTGAGTGTCCATTATCATCCTATGAAGGATCTTTTGCCAAATAGTATGACAGGCTCAACGTCTTTAACTTTTAGACTTCTTCCGTTATGATTGGTGCCCAGATAATTCTTGGCGCTTACTTAAGAGTGGTAACAGTTTTCGCACAGTCAGTGGATCTTTCTCCCTCGTATGTGCGAACATACTTTACACACTTTTAATAATTACACTTAAAAGAACGGATTTTTTTTAAGTCGTTTACAAAATCCAATCTTTAAACGGGAAAGAAGAAGAGATTAAACTTCTGATTTTTAAAGCGTAAGGAATATAAATTATTTCGGAAAATATTTTCATATTCCTCCTTACTTTAAGCCATTTTAATCAGAAATCATTTAATCTTATTTTTGACAAGGAAGGAAAATTACTCATCCTGATTTCGGATTCTGGCCCACTTCAGTCACTTCATTGGACTGAGTGTCCATTTCCTCCTTACCATAATTCGGATCCTTTGTCTGGGACATATATAGGCCTTCTGCTGCAAGATAGAACCACATCTTCAGCCTTCTTCTCTTGTCCCAGTTGACATCCTCAGCCTCTCGTAAGCGCTTGTTCCCACCACTCTTGGGAGTGGTGACACCATGAACATGTTGACAATCAACAACTTCATCATCACTTTCTTCTACCAGAAAACCACAGCCATATTCAAATTTGGTCACCCAACTTTTGACCGACATCTTTCGAACACTAATAGTAATACAATACAATATTATCTTAAGGACAGAGGGCAATCACTCGACTCAACACACAACGTTGTAACCATCTAGATTTAGTTGTTTCTTATGCTTTTACGTTAGCGGGCAATAGTCTCCTAAGATAAAACAACACTTTAATCTCAACGCTACAAAGTCATTAGGTTGAGCCTGACGAAGAAAACAAATATGAATCGACTTGCTGAAGATATGGAAAAAGAAGGAAGAGTTTATGTTTTCTCTTTTGTTTTTTCTCTGTGTATATAGCGTCTCTGTTGTGTATATCTTGTGTATATGAGTGTCTTTACTCACCGTTTTTTAACATTTTTCGTCACTGTTTTGCAGTGATTTTCGCTGCTGTTTTTTGCTATTTTCTGTCTGTTTGCTCACTGTTTTGTGGTGACTTTCAGTCACGTATGTGTCCCCACAATTGAGGCAAAACAACTCAATATATAGCATCACGAGAGGGCTGTTCAACTGCCCAAAACACTGCTGTAAATAGTCATTAGGAGGGTTGTTAATGACTGGTTTAAGGCCATTAGTGTGGCATGTTAAAGGCTATAAGTGAGGATGTTCATGGCCATTGAAGGAGGGTGTTTATGGAGGAGTTAATCAACCAAGTAATGGCTGGTTAATGCTCCAAAAAATAGTCCAACGGTAGGCAGAAAAGTTTTATGCTTTCCGTCACCCCAAAATCAACTTTCCAGAAACTCTAGGGATCAAACTGTAAATATTAAGCAATTTGGGGTCCAAAAAGATAATATCAGAAAGTCCTCGTGGCCAGCAGCCCGTGGCCCGATACCGGACCGGACGGGCGGCGGCGCGCGTGTGGGCTTAGCCTTGAACCCAAGCACATCTAGGTCCTCCCTTCTTTAAACACATGGGAGGGGTCCCCAAACCCTTTACCACATTAGAGACTTATATAGAGAGCAATTCTTCCTATTCCCACCGATGTGGTAGATTTGTCCCATATCATATTTTCATGCCTCAAACACCTTACTTCGTGGACCAATATCTCTTTCATTTCTCAACGAAATTTGACGATTCTTGGCTCTACGGTCATCTACTCACTTAGTAGATTATGCATGTGTGAAGAGACAAAGCCTCCAACATGCGGAACACTAGTGTTTAATTCATTAAACATGGGTGGACGTACCTCCCCGCCAAAGGCAAATTTCCAACGGATGCTACTATGGGCATAATTGCAAGTACTTGCATGATTTTGTAGATATTTAAACATTCAAGTGAGAGAGCAGTGAGTAAGCTTTGGAAGATCTTCACAGATACACTACTTTTGGTTCATTTTTTTGGGTGACAAGTCTTTTGTCTCGGGAATATCATCATTGTTCACAAAAACTTGAAAAGCAAATTGTTTTTTATTTTGTTGAACTGTTTTCTATTCCCTAAGTGCAATGTGCAAAGCAAATATCAAGCTCGAAAGGGAATTTGTCACGGTGTATTGGATAGATTTAAAAATCTTAACAGATTCGGAACTGAATGTAAATTGATTTATCATTGAGTTATTTTTTCTATCATAAATGTATGGAAATTGACCAACATTAGCATCAGAACTTTGTTCGCCAGATTCTGGGGCAAAACTTTGAATTTTTTTTTTTTTAAAAGTAGATTGATTCGAGCTAAGTTTTGCCTTATGAGTCAAAATATGTATACAACGAGTCAAGATATGTTTAGTGTATATGACAGAAAATTTTGCCTCGAGCCAATAATACTAGTTCAGTGTTTATATTAAAAAAATAAATTGAATAATCATCAAAATGAGTTTTTCTTATTGGATGAAACTTGTAAGTATATATAATGGAATTTTTTCCCTCAGATGAATTTATATATATATATATATATAATAATCATCAAACTAAGTAGGGGTGGGAGCATATCAGTTTATATCGATTTTGTATCTGAAAAATATGAATTGAATAAAAATCGGTTTTTTTTAAAACAAAACGAATCCAACTTTAAAAAAAACCCGATATGTTCGGTTTATATCGCCAAACGTACCGGATTATATCGGTTTTTTTCAGTGGGCCAGGGCGGGTCATGAATTTTTATTTTTTTTTTAAAATTGAATTTCCAAAACTGAAATTGACATTCACACCTACACTATCATAAAATTTCGACGTTGAAATCTATTGTGTGTCGTGAGATGCTTACTAAAGAAAAAGAAAAATTAGGAATCGATTTGGGAGAAAACACAAATTGATTGGGAAAACATACGTTTTTCTAAAAATTGGTTGTGCCAAACCGCCTTGCGGATGTTTGGGCCGCCCCGTCTCGAAAAAATACCCAAAATAAAAAAAATCGGGTAAAACGGACATCCGAGCGCAGAGTTATGACCAATTAAAGTTTTACCAATTTACAACTACTTTCTCTCCCTACATTTTATGTCAATTCTTCCGTGATATGTTAATCAAGTTCATGCCGCATTCGACTTTCATAAAAGCTTCATAGATTGGTTTCAATGACTATGATTCAAGAGATAGTAGTAGCCTAAAATAAAAAATAAGATTAATTACATATTTAATTCGGTTTTTCGGTTCGGTTCGGTTAGGTTGTATCCAAAATTAAAAAACCAAACTGAATCACTAAATCCTGATTTGGTTCGGTTTTTTAAAAAAAATCAGTTTTTTTAAAATAAAAAACCGAGAAAAAACCGAATTCGGTTCTCCGGATTTTTTGCCCGCCCCTAAAACTAAGTTTGCTTTATTGGACAAAATAAAAAGTTTTGCCTCGAGGCAAAACTAGTTGAATTTTTATATATATAAAAAATTAAATAATCATCAAACTAAGTTTGCCTTATTAGGCATAACTTGTAAGTGTATATGACATGATGTTCTGCCTCGAGGCAAAACTATTGAATTTTTATATAAAAAATAAATTGAATAATCATCAAGTTAAGTTTGTCTTATTGGGTAAAACTTGTAAGTGTATAGAATGTGAATTTTTTCCTCAAGACAAAACTAGTTAAATTTTCATATAAAAAATAAATGAAATAATCATCAAGCTAAGTTAAAAAAGAAGCTAAGTTTGCTTTACTGGGAAAAACTTGTAAGTGTATATGGTGAGAAGTTTTGCCTCTAGTTGAAACTTTATATAAAAAAATAAATTGAATAATCATCAAGCTAAGTTTGCCTTATTGAGCAAAACTTGTAAGTGTATATATGTTTTGTCTCGAGGCAAAACTAGTTGAGTTTTTATATAGAAAAATAAACTAAAAAATCACCAGCTAAGTTTACCTTATTGGGCAAAACTTGTAAGTATATATAATAGGATGTTTTACCTCGAGGAAAAACTAGTTGAGGTTTTATATATAAATTTTTTTTGAATAATCATCAAGCTAAGTTTGCCTTATTGGGCAAGATTTGTAAGTGTATATAATGGAAATTTTTACCTCGAGACAAAACTAGTTGAATTTTTATATAAAGAAAATAATCTGAATAATCATCAAGTTATGTTTGTCTTATTGGACAAAACTTGTAAGTGTATATAATGGAAAATTTTGCCTCGAGGCAAACCTAGTTAAAATTTTATATAAAAAAAATAAATTGAATAATCATCAAGCTAAGTTTGCCTTTTTAGGGAAAACTTGTAAGTGTATTTAATGAAAAGTTTACCTCGGGGCAAAACTAGTTGAGGTTTTATATACAAAAAATAAATTGAATAATCATCAAGCTAAGTTTGCCGTATTGGGAAAAAATTGTAAGTGTATATAATGGAAAGTTTTGCCTTGAGGCGAAACTAGTAGAGGTTTTATAAATACAAAATAAATTGAATAATCATCAAGCTAAGTCTGACTTATTGGGAAAAAATTATAAGTGTATATAATTGGAAGTTTTGCCTCGACGCAAAACAAGGTGAATTTTTATACAAAAAATATTGAATAATCATCAAGCTAAGTTTGCCTTATTGGGCAAAACTTGTAAGTGTATATAATGAGAAATTTTGCCTCGAGGCAACACTAGTTAAATTTTTATACAGGAAAATAAAAAGAATAATCATCAAGCTAAGTTTGCCTTATTTGACAAAATTTGTAAGTGCATATAATGGGAAGTTTTGTCTCGAAACAAAACTAGTTGAGGTTTTTGTAAGAATTATGAAATGTTTTCCTCAATTATTTATTTCCAATGAGTTGGTAATTATACCAATATTACAAGCATGAAATAAGGCAATGATAAGATATGATTCTCTAAAATCATGCATCATAATCTATCCTAATCTATTTTAATTGTCCTACCATATACATAAGATAATACAATAATTACAATAATCATAATTAATGGGAATAATTAATTATGATTCTATCACTCCCCCGCAGTCGAAGCGGGAGGGAGACGAATGATGAGACTGTCTGGGAAATCGTCAAATAATATCAGCGGAAGACCTTTAGTGAAGATATCTGTGATCTGGTAGCGCGATGGGACATGTAAGACACGCACTTGTCTGTGAGCCACATTTTCACGAACAAAGTGAATATCTAGTTCGATATGTTTAGTGCGTTGATGGTTCACCAGATTTCCTGAGAGATAGATAACACTAACATTAGCACAGTATACCAATGTGGCTTTCGAAATCGGACAATGGAGTTCTAGGAGCATATTCCGAAGCTAGCATGATTCTGACACTATATTGGCGACCCCTCGGTATTCTGCTTCGGCACTAAAGCGAGACAGTGTGGCTTCCCGTTTTGAGGACCAAGAAACCAAGTTATCGCCAAGAAAAAAACCATAACCATATGTAGAGCGTCTGGTGTATGGACATCCACCCCAGTCTGCATCGGTGTAGGACACCAGGGTGGAAGTCGATGATGGGTATAAGTGCAACCCATATTCTAGAGTTCCCTGAATATATCTCACAATCCGTTTGAGTGCATGCATATGATCTTCCATCGGATTATGCATGAAGAGGCATACTTGCTGCACATCATAGGAAATATCTGGCCTGGTGAATGTAAGATACTTAAGGCCCCTGCAAGGCTGCGATAAAGAAATGGATCAGCAAAGGGCTTGCCAAAGAATGCACTCAATTTGGATTTGGTGTCTACTGGTGTTGTGGATGGTTTGCAAGAGGACATTCCAGCGCGTTCAACAATCTCTACTGCATACTTCTTTTGGAATAAAAATAACCCACATGCATGACGTGTCACCGCTATGCCTAGAAAATAGTGAAGAGGGCCGAGATCTTTCATTGCAAACTCTAAGGCAAGTTGTGACATGATGGACTTGCGAAGATCATCTGATGAGGCTGTTAAGATTATATCATCCACATACAACAAAAGATAAGCAATATTATTACCTTGTCGGTAAAAAAATAGTGAGTGATCAGAACAACTATTAGAAAACTCAATGTGTGAAACAAAATCTGCAAACCGCTTGTACCAGGCCCAGGGAGCATGTTTAAGCCCATAAAGTGATTTCTTGAGTAGGCATACATAATTTGGACATTTGGAGTCCTAATATCCCAGTGGTTGATGCATGTATACCGTTTCATGTAGCTGACCATGAAGAAAAGCATTTTTGACATCCAACTAATGGAGGAGCCATGACTTTGAGAGAGCCAAACTGAGGACCGTTCTTATAGTTGCTGGTTTCACCACCGGACTGAACGTCTCCCCGCAATCTACACCAACCTGTTGTGTCTTTCCATCACCTACAAGACGGGTTTTATGCCTCTCAAAAGTACCATCGGATTTTTCCTTGTGACTGAAAATCCACATAGACCGAATTATATCGGCATTAGAAGGACGAGGTACTAACTCCCACGTCCTATCTTTAATAAGAGCATTAAATTCATCATTCATAGTCATTTTCCAATTCGGGTCACTAAGTGCAGACACATGATTGCGAGGTAAAGGTGATTTTGAGACTTGGGTGTGTAGGCTATATTTGGTGTTGGGTTTGACAATGCCATGTTGACTACAGGTGATCGGGCGTCGGGTTGAATTTTCAAGTGGGCTGGTGGGTTGGAAACCACTGCTTGGCAGTTGGCAAGGGCTGGGCTTTGGCCCAAGCTACTGCCAGGAATGGAAATTGCAATGGGTAGTGGGCCAGCAGAATTAGGACCAGTTCGCTGGGCACTGTGCTGCGGTTGGGCTACTAGTAACGTCCCAGAAATATTTGGGCTCAAAACAGACGGCCCAGTACGTTGGGCAATAGTGTCCTGTGACTGGGCCAATGTTTCGTAGTCCAAATTTTATGGGCTGGACGAAACACTGGGTTCGGGATGGGCCAAAAAAATATGGGACAAATACGGGGGCAATCCATCATCTAAAAATGCATAGGTAGAGGGTCCGGACTTGTGAATTTTACCAAACGGGAAATTTGTCTCATAAAAAAGGACATGACGACTCACAATATTTGAGGAGTGGTCATAACACATGTATCTCTAATGATTAGAAGGATATCCCAAGAAAATACAAGGTGTGGATCGGGGTTGGAGTTTATTGATTGTGGTGGATGGAAAAAGGGGATAACATAAACATCCGAATACCTGTAAATATGTATATGAGGGGTCCTGCAAATAAAGCATTTTGATGGGAGCTTGATAGGATAGGTTTTTGTGAGGGAGTATGTTCAATAAATATGTAGTCATGTGAAGTGCATGATGCAAAAAAGGAAGGGGGTAATGAGGCATGGGCAAGGGAAGTTCGAACAATGTTATTTATGGTTCGGATTTTACATTCGTCCTTTCCGTTTTGAGAAGAGGCGTGGATGGGAAAGTCGAAAATTCAAGCCATAAGAGTTACGAAAATTCCAAAACTACCGATTATCAAACTCCCTACCATTATCAAAGTGGATATTTTTTATTTCCCGTTCAAATTGAGTTCGGATGAATGCTCTAAAGTTTAAAATGTAGAAAAGGCTTGTGATTTTTTAGACAAGGGAAAAGTCCACAAAAAAATTTGAGTAATCATCTAATAATAGCAAGTAATACCGATGGCCTGAAGAGCTCAAAACAGGTGAAGTCCAAATATCACAATGTATAATGTCAAATGGCAATAAAGTGCATGAATTTGATGAAGTAAATGGCAATTGAACATGTTTATCCAATGGACATGAACGATATTTATCCAAAGTATGTGTTTGAATACAAGAAATAAAATTATTTTGTTTGAGGGAGGCTAAAACATATGCCCCCGGATGCCCCAAACGTTCATGTCATAATGAATGGTTGAAAACTGCAAAAGTAGATGGTAACTTGGATTGTTGAATGGGTGAAATGATTGGATATAGATCCCATTGACTATCACATAGCCTAACTCATCCATTTCTTTACATAGTATCAGAGCGAGACTCATTCTAATTCTTTGTTTGTCGATGTTGGGCACCCAAAGTATATTGTCCACGCTCCAGTTAACGAGGTCTGGGCGTGTGGGGGAGTGTTAAGAGTCCCACATCGGAAATGGAATGGAAACATGGACTCCTTATATGGACTTGGACAATCCTCACCCTACGAGCTAGCTTTTGGGGTTGAGTTAGGCCTATGATCCATTTCTTTACATAGACCCATAACCGCGAATTGGAATAGAATGGCCATTTCCGACAATTATACCATTATTTTTGCTCAAATTAAAATAGGAGGAAAGGTTACCTTGAAAGGACGTCATATAAGACGTTGCACCGGAGTCCATATACCAATTTGCATCGGGTGGGTTGAGCCCAAGAATGTGCATGGCGAACTCAATGTCGGTTGGGCTAGCCATCGTCGAATGGACCTCCTACCACTGTTTGGCATTGGCCCATTATTGCCTGGACCGTGACTGGAGTTGCTGGAAAATGATCTGGGCCCAAAGTTGCTTGGCCCAACACTACCTGGCCCAACAGTGGGCATTCAGCTTGGATGGAAATTGGGCCTAGCCCAGTTCCCAGTTGGGTAGGGGCATGGTGGCACTGCCAGGCCCACTGGGCTAGGTCATCGCGGGGCTGCCACTGCTGCTGTCCGCCGGTATTCTGCCTGTAGGAATTTCCACCACCGCCACCGGAATTCCGGTGGCCTCCATTTTTATTATTTTCGTGATTTCCACCCCGATATTTATTACCATTTTTCCTTTTTGTCCCCGATTTTGTAGTGTGGGTTCAAAATGTATAGTATCATCATTTGTGGGAGTAGCAATCATGGCGGAATTGGAGACAATGGTGGTCTTTTTAGTGAAGCCCGCTTCCTCAAGTATAAGCATCGAACGTGCTTGATAAAATAATGGGAGAGGATTGCTTTGTCGGATGAATGTCCCCACACCACTATAGGCGTCAGTGAGGCCGACAACCATTTGCAAAACCAAGCGATTGTTGGTAACTGACGAATCAATATTTTTAAGTTGATCCGACAAGACTTTAAGGCGTTGACAATATGCCGACGCATTTGGAAAATCCTCCATATCAATGGTGGAGAATTCTTGTTCTAACGTAACGACGAGGGAATTTTTGTTGTCTTGAAAAATGTCCCGCAACCGATTCCAAGCCTCAATGGTTGTAGAATCCGGTTCCATTTTTGTGTTTAACAAGTCCGAAGAGATTATTGTGTAAATCCAAGATAGTTCTCTGGCATCAAGAGTTTCCCAGAGTTCTTTGTCATCATCAGCCTTCAACTCATTTCCTTTGCCATTCTCCAGCGGGGTTATATGATGAATCACTCGGTGGGAACGACAACAAATTTTAAACAGTTCAGCCCAAGTTGCATAGTTGACATTTTCCATCTCCAGGGTGATGGAAACATGTGTTTTAATATTTGAAACGGTAAGGGCTGGATGAAAATTGTTTTTGTAGTCAGACATGGTTGATTGGAATACACAAAGTTGGACAAGAAAATATGAAGAACAATAATGGAAATGGAAAAAAAAGAACAAGAAGAATCAAAAATCGGTGGGGAGGGGGGGCGATTTCTTGGAGGTAATTTTGTTAGGGTAAGATCTCTTCCTAATCTTCTGATACCATGTAAGAATTATGAAATGTTTTTCTCAATTATTTCTTTCCAATGAGTTGGTAATTATACCAACATTACAAGCATGAAATAAGGTAATGATAAGATATAATTCTCTAAAATCATGCATCCTAATCTATCCTAATCTATTTTAATTGTCCTACCATATACATAAGATAATACAATAATTACAATAATAATAATTAATGGGAATAATTAATGATGAACCTTTGCGTGTGCCTTTAGGTATTGGTATTTAGGGCGTGATATCTTCAGTTTGTGAGTCATATTTGTTTTACTTGGTATCTCTTCTTTGTTCTTTTAATTTTAGCAATACAGTCTCTAAATTTTATAGTAGTTTATAGATTATAGTGTCTTTGGTGCATGATGGTAGAGTAAGGTCGTGTCCTTGGGTGGGGCTTGGGGCAGGGGTAAGTGTGGCAAAGGAGCAATAGGTTGAGGGTTGGGTCTTGGAACATAACAACTTTGACGGAGAAGTCTATCAAGTTAGTGGAGATTCTTTAAGAAGAAGAGATTAATACAGCTTGTGTCTAGGAGATCAAATGGGTGGAAACTGAGGCTAAGGATGTAGACGGGTTTAAGTTGTGGTACTCGGGAAGCTTGAGGGGTAAGAATGGAGTAGGCATTTTAGTTGACAAGGAACTCAGGGAGAAAGTGGTCGAGGTTGGGATGGTGAATGATAGGATGATGACTATTAAGCCAGTTTTGGAAGGGCTAACTTTTAAGATAATTAATGCTTATACACCACATGCGGGTTTAGATGAGGATGTCAAAAGGCGCTTTTGAGAGGATTTGAATGAGGTTGTGAGAGGTATCCTGCATACCGAGAAACTATTTATGGGAGGCAATTTTAATGGTCACATGGGACCAATGCAAGGATGATATGATGATGTGCATGGTGATTTTGGCTTTGGGATAGAAACGAAGGATGAGTTTTGCTTTTAGTCGCGAAAGCTTTTGCGTTGATCATTACTACCTCGAGCTTCCAGATGAGGGAGGAGCACTTGTTGACCTACTGTAGTGCGGTGACTAGAACCCAGATAGATTATCAGTTGTTTAGGAAGTGTGATAAAGGTGTATACATGTCACTCCCCAAATCAGAATGGGACGAACCATACTCTATATGCAACTACTATGAACATGTAACTGATTATATGACGTAACTTATGCAACAGTTGAACAATACAAATGATTTCTAAATTTGGCTAATGGCCCATGACATGTAACTAATTACAAATGAACCCACATGTACTGTCTATGAAGCCTCTATGAATACTTATATTGAACACTGACACAAGTGTTGGGACATGGCCCCGAGCTACCTATAATATCTAACATCAATGCAATCACTAGACCTGACTCGACTCCATGTAAAATTAGAGCTTGCGACTCTTTCGTTGATCATATGCATTATCTAGCGAACAAGTCTGCCAACCTGTACAGCTGGACCTGCAATGTGAAATATAATAAATGCAATGTCCCTTGCAAAATGGACGTCAGTACAAAAAGATTGTACCGAATATGTAAGGTTGACAAAAAAGCATATACAAAATACAGAAGCTCATATGAGAGGCAATGAAATGTAATCAACCAAATACATCAGAAGGCTCTGAAACATCCTACCAGAATAAATATTAAGTCTTACGGTATTTAAGTCATTCTGATGACATCTTTGAATCGCTATGTGGAGCGACATTCTGGGATCGTTCACTGTAACACTTGGGATACATTAGGTTCATTCTCTCAATTGGGATTGCAAATCTAGTCGTAAAATATCCTTTAGCGACTGTCCTTTTAGGTCGTTATACGTCCCTTTAGCTACTAAATTATCCCTTCGTTAATCGCTTTTCCCGTCGTTAAAACCTTTATTAACGACAACAAACCCAATTGATATAAGCTCTTTTAGCGACTGGATTTCCTTTCGCTAATTATATAAATAATTAGATAATTAGGTATATATATTTTGCTATGAAGGTTATATGTCATGTAATAATATACACACATCTGAAATTATCCAATTGAAACTCTTCATACGAACCTTTACAGTAACTACAAAAGAACCAAACATCTATTACAGAACATATACCCGTCCAAATTGTATGATACTATATTTCTGTACTTCTATCAAAAGATAAAATAGGACTGTAGCAAGTAAAAGTTACTCATCTTTGAACCATACAGAACAATAAATATATTCTTCTTGTGCTCCAATTCGTTCTCTAATATTTTCAGCTGCTTCAACTAGTTCCTCAAAATTTTCACCTGTTAAAAGAACAAATTTATATCAGTTTTTGTAATAGGACTATTAACAACTACTACTACTCTTCTCTTTTTATTTCCACAAAATCAAGCCATAACTAGTCTTCAGTTTCCTACTTATCATAGTTTGTTATTGTCTTTGTGCCTGCAGGAATAAATAATAAAAATGAAAATTCATAGAATGTTGCGAATAAACAATGGAAGAGGTGAAGAAAAGAAGAGCTAGTAAACTGGTATACTAGGGGTACTAGTTATTTGGTCCCATTTAATAATGCTAATCAAATATTGATCAAAGTAAAGAGAAACATTGCCTTCAGGTCTACTCGATCGTCGATCAATTAGACATAAAAGATCTCATCATGAAATTCAAATTCAAATTATGTTAATAGAAGTCCAGATCAAACATTACAAATGGCACTGCTTCCAGCATTGTGTGCAAAATTAATTATACTTTCTAAAAGCAACAATTGTCCACTGAAAAGAGGGCTAAGGAAAACAAAAGAACCAAGGTATTAGATATTTTATAATACGGAGCACATGAAAACTCTAATCAATCTTAATGAAGTTACCTCAAGATAAATGTGTGTGTCGCATTGTCTCTTCAAATCGTATTCATGGTACGGTGAAGCCAAAGAAAACATAATAACCTGTATATAAGCATACTAGCGGAGAATGTATGTGCACATAGCAGTGAGGTTTAATAGTTAATGGTTTATAGAGGAAAATGATGAGACTGTTAAAGATAATTATGGGGCAATCCCATAATTATCTCAAATCATCATTAATCATGAATATTGTAATATCTTAATTTAGGATTGTAATCACATTATTTAGAATAATTGTAAATTAGTATCATTTAATTTAGGCTAATTAGATAGGTCTTCCTTAATTCTATTAGGATATCTTCGTATATATATTTTACCATTGGAATGAAATCACTCGAGGAATCAATTTCCCTCATTGTATTAGAGCCAAAAATATTTTGCCCTAAAAAAATTTCCCTCACCTCTCTTAGCTGATTTTTTTCTTGTTTTCTCGGCCAACACATAACTAAACACTAGGGTTTTCTAAAAACACTAATACTAAACAACTTTAACCCAAACCCTAGCCGAGACTTAAGGTTCTCCAAGTTAATTCCACCAAACACAAAACACTATTATCTGCTTCTTTTGGTCTTGTTTTGTTTGTTGCATGGAGAAACTATGGTCGAAAAACAAAACTTTCATCCTACTCTTGCCGTAAATAACGTCAAAAACTTTATTTCCATAACACTTGGAATGGGAAAAGGGAAATGCACCTCTTGGGCGGAATTGTTCAAAATTCATTGCCACGCTTATGAGGTAATAGACCATATCAGCCCTTCGGAGTCATCATCGGACACCCCTGCGGTAGACAAAAAGCTATGGTCCCATTTAGATGCTATAGTCCTTCAATGGATTATGGCACTATATCAAACGATCTTTTACATACTATACTAGAGCCGAACTCTACGGCTCAACGGGAGTGGGAACGTTTACAAAACATATTTCAAGATAATAAACTTTCTAGGGTTGTATATCTTGAACACCAATTTACTAATGTTAAATTAGATGATTTCTCCAACGTTTCTGCCTATTGTCAAGAATTAAAGGTGCTCGCAGACCAACTATCAAACGTTGGTTCGCCGGTAATAAATCAACGATTAGTTCTTCAGTTGATTGCAGGGTTGAATGAACAGTATGATGGAGTACATTCATTCAGTAGAGTAATATGTTGCCTCCTTTTTATGAGGCCCGTTCGAGGTTGATTCTTGAGGAAACACGGAAAGCAAAACATGCATCCTTTAGAGCAGCCACCACCGGAACTGCTCTCGTCTCAACCAATTCATTTTCCGCTGATTTTCAGCCACAAAATTCGGGTTTATGTGGAAATGGAATCGCAACAATAATGGTAAAAAATGGGGTTCAAACCGTAACAATAACAAAGGAAAAAATAATGGTGGAAAGGGACGAGGTAGGGGAGGCGGCCAACCAGCCGGCGGCAGCAACCAGTCCGGGCAGTGGCAACCCAATCAGCAAGTCGGAAACTAATGGGGGCAGTACCCACCGTGGGCCTGGCCCCACGGTAGGCTTCCCCGCCATGCCCATACATAACTTTGTCGTGGGCCAGACCCTCATCTTCAAACCGACAGCCCAGAATTCTAGGTTCTCATCCACAACATGAATTTGCAGCCCAGGCACCATCTTCTGTAGGTTATGCTCCCACTGATATTAAACAAGCCATGAACAACATCAATCTGAATGTTCCAGATAATTCGTGGTTTATGGACACTCCATAGGGGAAACATTTCAATTACGACATCTTAAGGTAATCTCTCGTCTTATTTTAATATGAGCCGTAATAAAAATATTATTATCGGAAGTGGGTAGGAAATTCCAATTCGTAGTATTGGTTAGGTAAACCTACCCCATCCACACCCACCATTATCTTTGAAAAACATCTTACATGTACAAAACTGATTAAAAACTTGATATATGTTCGACGTGTTACAATTGACAATAATGTTTCTGTGAATTTTGCTCTGTTCAGTTTTTTGTGAAGGATTTTTAGACGGGGATGTCATTAATGAGATGTAATAGCACGTGGGACTTGTATCCCATCACCATTGTTTCCAACAATCGCATGACCAAACCATCAACCTTTGCAGCCATTTCTCCTATTATATAGCACAATCGGTTGGGACACCCAGGAGCACCAGTTTTTAATAATCTTAGGAAGAATAAATTGTTTTCTTGTAACAAACTTTTGGACTCTTCTTTTTTCCAAACTTGTATGTTTGGAAAACATATTAAGCTTCCTTTTGCATCATCTACTTCTCATATCCTTATGCCATTTGATCTTTTGCATTGTGATTTGCGAACATCACCATTTTTGAGTTATGCAGGTCATAAATACTATATGCTCATTTTAGATTATTATTCAAATTTTCTACGGACATTTTCCTTAGGAAATAAATCACAAACCTACACCATTTTAAAATAATTTAGTGTTTTTATCAAAACTCAATTTGACAAATCCATTAAATGTTTTCAATGTGACAATGGGAGGAATTCATAAATGCCCAATTTAATGATTTTTGTCACCAAAATGGGATGTCTTTGCGTCTTTCATGTCCAAATACATCACCACAAAATGGAAAAGCAGAAAGAAAAATTTGAACAATTAACAATATGGTTCGCACTCTCCTTGTGCATTCGTCCACACCACCAAATTTTTGGCACCATGCACATCAAATGGCCACATATCTTTTAAATATTCTTCCTAGTAAACTGCTCTCAAATGTGTCCCCTACACAAATGTTATATCATCGTCTCCCATCTTTTACACATTTGAGGGTGTTTGTGTTATCCTTTGTTTCCGTCCACAACCATTAACAAATTACAGGCTCGTTCTACTCCTTGTGTGTTTTTGGGATACCCACAAAATCATAGGGGATATAAATGTTATGATATGACGAATGAGAAAATCATTATCTCTCGTCGTGTAGTTTTTTATGAGTCTACATTCCCGTTTGCTAATTATCATGTGGCATCAATCTAGCCTAATACACTGTGCATCATCCCAGCCTAATAACCCAATGGCAACCCCATCTCAACCACATTCTGACTTGGGCCAAAATACCACATCTCGGGCAAATGCCATACTTGAGACCTCTAATACCCAATCGATGATAGCATAACATCGGACCATTGAAACTCATGCCATGCACGAGAGTTTTTGGCCCAAACGTCATTTAAAACTTACTATCTTCGGTCTAACCATCACCTCTACCAAAAAATCTCAAAGCGGCACTATCAAACCCGAATTGGAAAGCTACCATGTTAGACGAAATTAATGCTCTTATCAAAAGTTAGACGTGAAAATTAGTGCCCCGTCCATCTAATATGAACATAATTAGGTCTATGTGGGTTTTCTGCCATAAAAAGAATTCTGATGGCTCCTTTGCGAGATACAAAGCTCGTCTTGTTAGTGATAGCGGGTCTCAACAGGTTGGAGTGGATTGTGGTGAAACTTTCAGTCTGGTGGTTAAGCCAACAACTATCCGGACTGTTCTTTGTCTGGCACTGTCAAAATCCTGGACCATTCATCAGTTAGATGTCAAAAATGCATTCTTACATGGCCATCTGCAGGAGATAATTTACATGTACCAGTCGTTGGATTTCCGAGATTCTACACATCTGGATTATGTTTTCCTGCTGAAAAAATCCTTATATGGTTTGAAATAGGCTCCACGGGCATGGTATAACAGGTTTGCAAGTTTTGTATCCACACTTGGTTTCTAACACAGCAAGTCTGATCATTCATTTATAAGAAGGGAAGTGATATGGCGTATATCCTCCTATATGTAGATGACATCATTCTCACGGCCTCATCTACATCACTTCGCCGGTCTATTATGTCCCTTTTCGCAACTGAATTTGCGATGAAGGATTTGGGTCCTTTAAATTATTTTTTGGGCATTGCTATAACTCAATATCCAGGTGGTCTTTTTTAAGTCAAAAGAAATACGCCGAGGTGATCATTGATAAAGCCGGTATGTCCTCCTGCAAACCATCACACACTCCGGTGGATACAAAGGTCAAATTGAGTAACGCTACAGTGACTCCATACAGTGATCCAACACACTACCGCAGTCTAGCAGTGGCCTTGCAGTACCTCACTTTCACGAGACCTGATATAGCCTATGTTGTTCAGCAAGTGTGTTTACATATGCATGATCCGAAAGAGGAATATATGGGGGCTCTCAAGAGGATTCTACGGTACATCAATGGTACTCTTCATTTTGGACTGCATCTGTATAAGTCCTCCATATCGAATCTCTCATCTTATACAGATGCGGATTTGGGTGGCTGCCCGGACACACGACGTTCCACCTCTGGTTATTGTGTATTTTTGGGAGATAATCTAATTTCATGGTCATCCAAACGACAACCAACGTTGTCTTGGTCAAGCGTTGAAGCAGAATACTGAGGGGTAACCAATGTGGTTGCTGAATCATGTTGGCTTTGTAATCTTCTCTTAGAGCTCCATTGTCCAATTGAAAAGGCAACTATAGTTTATTGTGATAATATGAGTGCGATATACTTATCCGGTAATCTTGTTCAACATCAACGCACAAAACACATCGAAATGGATATATTATTTGTCCGAGAAAAAATTGCATGTGGACAAGTCCGTGTTCTCCATGTACCGTCTCATTATGAGATTACCGACATTTTCACTAAAGGTCTTCCGCGCGTACTATTTGATGATTTCTGGGACAGTCTCAGCATACGAGAACCTCCCGCTAAAACTGCGGGGGACTATTAAGATAATTATGGGGCAATCCCAAAATTATCTCAAATCATCATTAATCATGAATATTGTAATACCTTAATTTAGGATTGTAATCACATTATTTAGAATGATTGAAAATTATTTTCATATAATTTAGGCTAATTAGATAGGTCTTCCTTAATTCTATTAGGATACCTTTGTATATATATTTTACCATTGGAATGAAATCACCAAGGAATCAATTTCCCTCATAAACAAACTAGAAAAAAAGATTTAAAGTAACAAAGACGTAATTGGCTTGAGACCTTAAGTACCAAGGTGAATATTGTCTCATGTTATTTATATTCTCCCAACTTCACGCAAAGTAAAAAAAGTAATACCGATGCGCCTTTCTTTCTAATTCCAAGACTTGTTGAATGGATTTTTTATTTCTCTCCTCCCCTCATATCTTATTGCTGATTCGGCAAAGTTGCTAAAATATACAATAGTTCAATCAAGCACCAAAGGTCTGTGTGCCTAGATACCAGGAGAAATGGTTCAATCAAGTTTGCTCATTGTCGCCTATTTATTTAATGATATAAAAACAAATAGGAGAAGTCAACACATAAAAATCGTGTTATTTTTCATGAATGATGATACTGTAGGAAAAGTCAACAAATTCTACAGGTATTGATCTAAGCTACAGTAAAACTTGCAAGATGCAACATTGAGACCAGAGTACAATAAATCTGAAAGTTTAGAATCAGTCGAATCAGTTTAAAATCTCAAACCCACACAAAAAAAAGTTCCATAATACAAATGGCAGAGAACTAACAAATACTCTTACAAGTAGTATTTTTCTGCTAGTTCCCCCGCTCTTAAAGTCTAAATGCTATGACAATTAACTGCAGAAGACATAAAGCATATTACTAATTTGCTAACGTCAGTTTCCAGCTTATCCATTTTTAGTGATACAACAACAACAACTTATTCAGTGAAATCTCACAACGTGGGATCTGGGAGGGTAAAGTATACGCATACCTTACCTTTACCTTGGTAGGTAGAGCGGCTGTTTCCAAAAGACCCTCAGCTCAAGACAAAATATAAGCACAAGCAAAGCAAGAGAAACGGTCAGACTCCGACAAGAAATTTAAAGCAGTATGAAAATGATGGTAACAAAAGCGAATAAGTCATGATAACGCATTCTGAAAAAGGAAACAGTAACTAATGCAGATAAATAAGATAAACAAAGTACACTAAAGAATACATAGCAGCAGAAATCAAACGACATGGGGCTATAAAATAATACTGTGCCTACTAGTATGATAGGCTAAGCAGGCCTACAATAATAACACTACAACTACCGGTTTGTAAGCGTAAGTAGGACTACGCTCGCTACCTACTACCGTTCTACTCTAATCCGTGTCATCCACAACCCTCTATCTAAGGTCATGTACTCAGTAAGTTGCACATGTGTCATATCCCGTCTAATCACATCTCTCCAATACTTCTTCGGCCTACCTCTACCTCTTCTGAACCCGTCCATAATCAACCTCTCACACCTCCGCACTAGGGCATTTGTGTCTCGCCTCTGCACATGCCCGAACCATCTTATCCTCCACCGAGGCCATCCCACTCTGTCCCGAATATCCTCATTTATAATCATATCCCTCCTTGTATGACCACACATCCATCTCAGCATCCTCATCTCCGCAACTTTCATCTTTTAGATGTGCGAAGTCTTGACTGGCCAACACTCCGCCCCATACAACATAGTCGATCTAACCACCACCCTATAGAATTTGCCTTTAAGTTTGGCACCTTTTTATCGCACAATACTCTAGATGCAAGTCTTCATTTCATCCACCCTTTCCCAATACAATGTGTGACATCGTCATCAATCTCTCCATTCCCTTGGATAATAGACCCGAGGTACTTGAAGCTTCTTTTCTGTGGAATGACCTGAGTACCAAGTCTCACCTCCACGCCTGTCTCAGGGTCGCTCCCGTTACTAAACTTGCACTACAAATATTTTGTCTTGGTCCTACTCAGCCTGAACCCTTTAGACTCCAGAGTCTGCCTCCAAACCTCCAGCTTAGCGTTCACTCCGCTGCGAGTCTAATCAATCAGGACTATGTCGTCTGCAAATAACATACACTATGGAACCTCCCCTTGGATTTTTTGTGTCAGTCCATCCATCACCAAGACAAATAAGAATGGGCTAAGAGTTGATCCCTGGTGTAGCCCCATCATCACTAGGAAGTGCTCTGAGTCTCCTCCTACTGTCTGTGCCCTGGTCTTGGCTCCATCATACATATCCTTGATCGCCCTAGTGTACGCCACAGGTACACCTCTAACCTCTAAATATCTCCATAGAACCTCCCTAGGGACTTTATCGTATGCCTTATCGAGGTCGATGAAAACCATATTTCACCAACCTCCTAATAAGATGAATGGCTTCTGTAGTCGAAGGCTCCGGCATGAATCCAAACTAGTTCTATTGTTTAGTTTCCAAACTGAACAAAAGAATTAATCTTGATGAGATCAAGATCTTGACACAATCCAGTATACGTTTAAGATCAATGATTAAAAAAATAAAGAGAAGAATCCAAGTCCATGTGAAATAAAGGAAGAAAAAAGTTATCTTTGAGGAGGAAGATATGTAGACAACTAATGAAATCCACAAAATTACAAATTTATAATTCAATAACAGTAGTAGTATCTTACCTTGAATTCACCAGCTGTTTGTCTAGATATTCTCCATCCATATGGACTAGCTAGCTCCCTCACCAAATTTCTGTCATTAGTTTCAGAATTTTGAAAATAGAAAAAAAAACCTGAACTATTATCTATAAATACCCATTGTTTCATCATTTCAAACACCAAGCATATAGCTTTTCACTGATTAACCATATTCAATTGTTGAGCGTTATTTAACTTTGAAAAATGGCTAAGTTTGATGCATCCTCCATTGCCTTTGTTCTCACATTGAACATTCTTTTTTTCACTATGGTTAGTTTCACTGATGTCCATATACATAATCCCATTATGCATATCATAAAAAATAATTATCCCTGAAAGTGCTATAAATGGCCTTGCCCTATTGATATTGAATATTCTTGTGACAGTTTTTGAGAGCTTAGAAACGAAGGTGAGCTTGATGAAGCTATGTTGATCCGTGTTTAGAAAAAGGGGGTTGATTGGGATGGCTTGCAGTTCCCTTGATGTCTTCTTCATAGGTTAGGTGCTTTGTATGGTCAATTCAACCGAGGTCATTAGTTTCATATACTTTGGTTTGTTTTTTATTCCATCTCTTGTGTCTACCTCTCTATCTTTTAATTTCTTATTGTTTTGTTTATCTTCCGCATGTGATATTGTATCAATTGATATCAGATCTTGATTAAAGAGTTGTTTTTACAATCCTTGTTTTGGATTTTGTTACAACAAATAAATCAAAAATCAAAAATTGTTTTGAATCCTTATTTGTTTGTTGTTTTTGACACTAGATTTGCATTTCCTAATGTTATTTGAGTCTAGATCCAAAGTTTCAAGTTATTTTAAGTTGATTTGAGTCATCCACTATTGTTGGGTTGAGGAATTTGAAGTTGGGTCTTGAAAAATTCATGGTTGTTTGAGCTTAAAAAGTATTGGGGTTTGTTCTCTAACTTGAGAGAAAGCCATATCCAAAATTTGGACCCATTTCAAGTTGTTTTGAAGGATCCGCCATTGTTGAGTTTGAAGAACAAGTTGGTGGGTCTTGGAGATGGAGTTAAAATTGAAGGCTCAAACAAATTGGGATTTGTTTATCTAGTAGTAGAGGTTCAAGATTCGAAGTTTGAAGGCAAACGAGATTGAATTGAAGCATCTAGAAATTTGAAATTTCAAGGTGTTCTTGAGGATCTTCATATCTTCTTGGTGAAGAAGAAGCAAAAAGTATAAGTTTGATCCAAAACCCTTGGAGAAAACTTGGGAAAAAGTGTTCTAAGACCAAAAAGAGGAAGTTTCTAGGTGAAATGGGCCCAAAGAAATCTCAAAATTCAGAAAAAGTTACACAAAATTCGAAGATGAATCAACATTTTTGAAAACTCGCAAGCAGACATTGCGGCTCAGATGCGGGTTAAATGACTCATTTGCGGGAGGTGAAACTACCGCGAAAATGTCCATAAGACACTACTCTACATTACAATGGGTATGTGCAACGCTAAAGTCAAGGGCTGCGAATTTCCCGTCACTTGCGACACGACTTGTGAATCGCAGGTTGTGTCTGTGAACCGCACACAAACAACAAATTGTGATAGAAACTTTTCGAGATCTCCAACATCAACTGCGATTCGCAGATTGAACACCAGACCCCGTCTGCGAATCTCAGACTATGCACAATGAATAACGGATCGCGCTTTTCAGGTTTTTGACTCAAATCTCATTTCGTTTCGGTTTCTTTTTCATTTCTCCGATCATTTAAACTAATTAAACTCTAGTAATTGATCCTACTTGAGGTTAATTGGTTCTTGTGTCCTTATTTTTCTTTTTTGATTTTTCACATTTTTACTTCATAGTTAATTTTTTGGCTCAAGTCCGTTAGTTTTAATCGAGTCGTCCATTCTTCAAATTAACAAGAATCCATTCTGACTGAGAGTAGCAATTGCGCACCTTTGCGACACCCCAGCCTAAGTGCAGATCAACATCGGTCGATCCAATTTGTGAGGCAATTCAAAAGGTGTGTAGCAAGAGTGACTGTGAGTTTGTTTTTGCTAACTTAACGTGTTTGGTTATTTTGTTGAGTGTCTTCAAACAGGTGCCATAGTGAATCATGGTGATGAAACAAGAATTCCCAACCGGGAACCTACACGTATTGATGTGATGAACATATTGGATTCTATTGGTAAACAAATGGATACCCTAGAGGACAAGTTGAAAACCATAGAATATAGGGTGGAACAACAAAGAGAGCTTAAAATGAGATGTAGCCAAATGTTCGTGGGAGTAAGTGGTGTTATGGGATTTCATATTTTGATTGATTCTTCCTATCACCATAACTTCATTGCCTCTAGTGTGGTTAATTAGTTGGGCTTACATTTCTCAAGGAGGAACACCCCTATTATGATCAAAAAGGAAATTGGATTGATAAAGGGGTGAAGGTACCATTCTCGTGTGGATACTATAAAGAGGAAGTTTGGTGTGATATGATTCCTTTAGAAAGTTGTGACTTATTTTTGGGATTTGATTGGTTTAAAAGTCATGGGCTAGCTGATGAAAGAGAGTGGCACAAGTACGTCGTGGATAAGTATAAGAGACCTCTCTTCCCACCCGTGTCGCTTCAACAAGAGGCAAGTGATGCAAACTTGTCACCCAAAGAAAAGGAAGATAGTACCCCTCGTGAAGCTCGTGAAGCTACATTGAAACATCGAGTGATTGGTTCTCCTAGACCCTTAAAGAAGGGAAAGTAAAACTCTCATTGTGAGAACATTCAGGACTTTCCACAAGAAGAAGACATTACCGTACCCTTCCATATGGTGAAAAAGGAAAAGACTCATTGTGGAACCAAGCGGTCTAATGAAATTCAGAGACAAAATATTGAGAGGAGTTCGTAAGTGCAAAGTGGAAACTCATGAGAGGAAAATGTACAGGATGTGTGGAATGATGTGAGGGAGTTGTCACGAATTTAGTCTAACCTATGTACTTTTTCACCTTATTGTGAAAAATCTTTTGTAGGTACTCAAGGAAATAAATCGCTAAAGGAGTCTTCACGTGAAAAACTCCCTTGCTTGGAAGAGGGAATGAAGGATAAGACCATCTCTTCAATTGGTCAAGTGAGGTTACCATCGGTAACTCAAGGTAAAGAAGATTATTCGTGTGAAGTTCAAGGTATAATAGCTAAACTCAACACTTCAAACCATTTGAATGAACAAGTTTGTAATGTGAGTGTGAGTAGTAGATTGTCTTTGTGTGAGCTTAATGATTATTTGCCATGTATTGATAATGTCATTGTTGAGACTGTCCATACACTAGTTGATCCTTTTGATGACCGAGTTTACTCTTCTTGCAATGTCAATTTGTGTCCACCTAGTGATGACACTTATGATATGGTTGATAGTACATTGTCATGTAATAGGAATGATCAAATGCTAGTTGATTTAAATTGTGGAAATCATGTTAGTGAACCTTGTGAGCTTGACATGCTACCAACTAGTGTTGATATTTGTGGTGATCAATTGGAGTGTATTCTTAATCCACTAGTCGAGGTATCTTGTGATGTGCTTAATAAACCTGCGATTAGAGATGATGTGGATATAGTTGATCATTTGAATGAGTATGACATCCCACCCTTATTTGATGAATTTGAAAATGAGTCTCTTGGTCTTGTCCTTGTGTCAAGTGATGAGGTCCAATGATGCGATGGTGATGTGTGTCATGTAGAACCTCTTGTGGAGGAATGTTTTGAAAAAGAAGGTGAGGCTTGTTTCCAAATTGCTACTTCCTTCTTGAGTGTTCCAAATCCTTGTAGGATGCTTGATTGTGACCTTGAACCTAATAGTGATGCTACATGTATGGACACCATAGATGAAGTCATTCTAAGTGACACATTTCTTACTATTTGTTTGGTTATGATGACACTCATGCTTGTATTGAGGGTGCATATTATGTGGGGAGTGATCTACATAGGGCATATAATTGTGTTGTTGACCAAGATATGTCGGTATTCTTCCTTTTCAACCCCGGTGGTATTATCTATTTATGTAATTTGGTCATATTACTACTTCGGGGTTGGTATCACTTTGAAATTGAGGTTCATTTGTGTGTCATGCATATTAGAACCAATGTGGTATTGCCTATTCGGTATTTTGAAACCATTGATTCCTCTATGATATTCTCATTTCATGTTCTTTAGGATAGCCAAGTTCTTAGTGCTCTATGTGAGAGCTTGTTCTTCGTAATAATGGTTGATACTTAGTTATATCACAAGTGTGTTCATACTTGGCATGTTAGTAGAGTATGCTACTCTAATACTAACCCTCATTCTTTGAGGACCTTGTTGTTTCTTGTCTTTCCTATGGTTTTGTAAGGTTTAGATTCGAGGACGAATCCTTTTTAAGAAGGGGAGAATGATGCAATCCTAGTTGCCTCAAGATCTTCTACATGGAGTCAAGACCATGATACCCAAGCTTCACGAGGGTTGCACATGAAGATGGACGTCTGCCAGCATACTTTAGTGCAATCCTGAGGATTTCGAGTGCGGATGATTGCATTGGAAGGAGAAAAAGCAAAGAATGGTGAAGAAAACACCATTTGCGAATCGTAGATAGTGCCACAAGTCATGTCTTCAAGCTACGTTTCAAACGTGTAGGAGGTGACTGAAAAACATGACATGCGAATCACAAATCATGCCACAGACACAACATGCGATTCCCTGGTCTCCCACAAACCTTGACAACTCAGAGTTTTGGCTAGTTTTGCAATTCAAAAGTGTCACTTTTGGACCTCTTGTGCAATAACTTAGTCCTAGACTATAAATAGGGAGCCTAAGTCTTTTTATTACTTAGTTATTGTTGAATATTGATATTGAATACTCTTGTGAGAGTTTTTGAGAGCATAGAAACCAAGGTGTGTTTGGTGAAGCTTTGTCGATCCATGTTTAGGAAAATGGGGTTGCTTGGGATTGCTTGAGATTCCCTTGAGGTCTTCTCCATAGGTTAGGTGCTTTTGTATGGTTAATTCAATTGAGGTTCTTAGTTTCGTATACTTTGGGTTGCTTTTAATTCCATCTCTTGTGTCTACCTCTCTATCTTTTAATTTCTTGTTGTTTTGTTTATCTTCCGCATGTGACCTCTCTGTTTTTTAATTTCTTGTTGTTTTATTTATATTCCGCATGTGATATTGTATCAATGGGAGACATTCACATGTGATTATTTGTGACAGAGCCGGTGGAATTTACTAGATATTACCTCTGTCAGCATATTTGTGGTGTGGCTGCTGAAAGGCTAGCCAGAGTTGTTGTAGTCTGACCGAGTTGGACGAGTTACATAACGTACTCTTGAGTTTAGCAGTTGTAACTCTTTTTCTTGGAGCACTTTTTTCATCACTTATATTTTAATAGTTTCACTTTTTCTTTTACTCTCTATTGTGCATCTAAATTTTTGAATTTTGACTGTCAATAATGAAATATTTTTTTAAATTATAATTTTTTAAAAAATATATAAATATATATTCTTTTAGGAAATTTATACTATATGCCCATGAGGCCTAAATGAATTACCTTAAATGTACCCATTTTAGAAGTGTCACACTGCATATCTATTTAGGAAAAAATAATTCAAAATACCCAACATATATGTGCAGTGTATGTCGGCGGAGTATAGAATTGACAATTTTTTATATAACTAGTTTCTCCGCACGTGCGTGCATGTGTATGCCCAATAATATAATATATATTTTTGTAAAATAGTATCAATATTATTAAAATAGAGTTTTGAGTAAATATTTCTACATGAAATAATAATTCGCACATTTATGTGAAAGATCAATGTGGATCATCATATTATAACTTATTTATCGAGGTAATTAGCGATGGTTGGATATCGTTTAAACCTATGAAAAAGAAGCAATCAAGATTTAATTAGATGCAGGTGAAGTTTTTTTTACTCATTTTGATTTTATGAGGTACAAATATGTAAGTTTCTCACCTGATATTTTCTAATAAGTACCTACAAATTGAGAAACACAAGACTCTTAAATTGTTGAGGCTTAACAAAAGCACAAACATGTTTTTTGAAACGAATACTTACTGTGAAAACTAGATGAGTTGGTCGAACTCTTATCGCAGATGAAGTCAATACAAGACCAACAATCTTAGATTCTATCTTAGTATCAATGAAGGACAGAGTTGTTTATCTTTATTGGAGTACCAATTAGTAGAAAATTGAGCAGGGAACCTTCAGTCACATTTACCCTAAGGGATTAGACTTAATTGTAAGTGTTTCAATATTTTTTTGCTTATCCTGTTGTTGTTTAGCTTTATCTTTAAAGTCCATATATACTAACCTTTTTGTCTTCCCTTTTAATTGTGTTTTTCTTCATTTCTGTGCTTACTTTTTTAATAGTAGCAAAAAATAGAGAGTCGACTTAGATAAATTCTTAAACTATTTATAAGAGGAGAAAATAGAGAACCCCTTGCCATTAGTATCTCATTAATATTTAGTAATATAGAATACAAATATACACAAAATAGACACCCAATAATATTTCAGATATAGCAAAATGTAAACATTCAAACAAAATTTCTTAAACTAATCTCGGAAAGGGATAAAATAGATATAAGAACGCCCACTCACATATACACGTAATGTGTGTCTCAAAAATCTTATTTTTAATTTTAAGTATATACAGACACACCTTAACTTTCAACTAAAATATAATTCTTAAACCCATTGTTAAAAGAGAAAACAGAGAAGCAAAACCCAAAAGTACTCGACCGAGAAAAAAACATATGATATACATTTTAACACCCACAAACAACATGACAACAAGATTTCAATATTGACAATATATATATACGAAAATTAAATCAGTAACACAAGGGTACTCATCAATAAAATAAAAAATAAAAAAAATAGAAGAATCAATTAAAAGGGATTCACTATGACTAATGCTATATATTGCTGGTATGACATTATGAATAACAAATACGCATAGAGACGGCGTACAATAGAATCTTGTGGTCCGGCCTTTCCCCGGAACCCGCGCATAACCGAAGCTTAGTGCACCGGGCTGCCCCTTAAATAAGCGTAGAGACTAATCAATACATGTGAAAGGAGTAAAACTTGCACAATCAGAAAGAGAACGACCTAAGTCAAAAAAAATTGCCTGATGTTAATGGAGGAGTATGGAGCAATGCTTGGGACTGTTTGTAGAGTGATTTTTTTTCATCAAGAGGAATTCAAGAAACGGACATATGAGGCCGTTGCTTCTCAATGGGACACAAAGATATTGCTTCCATCAAGAGGAAGTTAGAAAAACGGATGTATGAAACATTGCTTCTCAACGACCAAAAAAGCAACGCTTATCTACGTAGGTTTTCTTCATTAAGTAGGACAATAAGAAGGTTAATTAGGCAATTTAAATTTAAATTTTGAGATTTCCACTTCTGTAATAAATATTGATAGATAGATAACGTATAAGTTTGGAGTATATAATTATACATGAAAGAATAAAGTATAAGTTTCTCGGATTGATCAATGTAAATCATCTTATAGTGACTTACTTTTTGAGGTCAAGTTGATTGATATTGTGTAAACCTATACAGATGAACAATCAAAGTTGTTCACACATCATATTCACATCGACATAACGATAATTAGATTTATAATGAAAAAAATAGCAGACATATCTACAGGATGAGCACGCGAACAAATTTACAGCATACAATAGTAATAAAACATACCTTGTAGAAATATAACAGCATGATCTTAAGTTAGAATTTATTGACTTCCAATTTATAGCACCAAGATAAAGAAAACAAATAATTCTTCTCGAGAGCAAGGCAAAACGAACTTCTCGAAAGCAAAATTTCCGTGTCTTATGGTCTGACTCAACCAATTGAATTGTCTCAATGGGTGTGAACGTTTTAATGTGCCCTTATCAAAAAAAGTCCTACAAGGGACACAAAGACTACAGTCTCCTGCTAATGGCATTGTCACGGTTAGTTATACCCGTGATATCTCGTCTTGAAAAATGCCCTTTATGTCTCTAACTTAATTAAAAAATTGGTGTATGTCCATAAATTCACCACTAATAATTGGTTTTCTGTTGATTTTGATCATTTTGGGTTTTCTGTGAAGGATTTCAAGACGAGGATTCCTCTCATGAGATGTGTTTCTGTTAATTGGGGAGAAGTTTTACAACAAGGCAAACAAGTACTAGAATGATGAAGTTGTATGTAGATGCTGTCATTGCTATATTACATAAATTACAAGGAAAGGATTATAATTGTAATGGTAGAACTCAAGAGTAGGAAATACCAGGAGCAACTCTCTGAACAAAATTTCCTGGAGTTTTCTGACCTATAATTACTCAAAACTGTATCTACTAGCAGCTTGATAATAGCCAATAATCCAAAAAATGAAGATACAAGAAAAATAATGATTCCTTTGTTTTCCATGTGTACCTGATCCCTTTGAACCTTTTCCACCTCTTTCCTGCATTTTGATGCAAATGTTAGAACAGCAACACAATGAAGAAAAATGAAGATCCGATGAATATCGAGCAAAAGTAAAACAAATTTTCTTTTTTAGGAATCGGTTACTATGAGAAATTGGCCAACTGTTCAACATATTTACGTCGGTTTTATACATGAAATGCTCCTTTCAGAAAAAGAGGAGTAACACGAGCAAATTCATACACCATCTCTCGACCAGTCCATCTGAAGGAAAAGCAAAATAGAATACAGAATATCAAGGTAACTAAGCTAAAGTCGGAACAAGACATTAGTAATGCTCTGTCGAGACAGTAATGCATGCAAAGTAGGATTTCTGTGTTCAAATGCATAATTTTCAAATCAATTGAATGTTGTATCGTAGTACAATACTTCTTCTGGTGAAACAAATATCGTGGCATGAAAGTTTAAGAGGGGGATAATTCCTACCTCATGTCATTTTATTCTGCCTACTATCCTACTTGTACAAACTAATACATTTCCTGAAAGATGCCATAGGATGTCATCCGATCTTAAAATAGAGAAAGAGAGTAGGAATCAGGTCAAATAGAGACTTTATAACAGGACGTCCTATTTAAGATAGTAAAACATGTCGGTCACTAATTGCACAGAAGCCCCAGGGAAAAGCAGTTATTTTATTCATATCTTTAACAGAACACCAGCTTTTTCATGCTAAAGTGAAACTCATTGATTCTATTATTAGGAGAAAAATAAATATACCTGAGAATAGCATTCCCCCTGATAATGTCTTCCAGCTGTGTGGAAACAACGGATTTCCATGATACAAGGTCGACGACTTCTTTACCCTAAAAGAAGCATTGTGATAGAATTTTATTTATCAATAACCTTGGGTAAACTTAACTATACACTTATGCCACAGACGAAAATATTAAGAAAAGGAGAGCAAAGATAAGAGGAAGAAATTCACATACTATTGCATCCTTGCTTTGAGATAAACCCCTTATATCTGATCTTATATTTTGAAGAAGAACATCTTTTTCTCCCATTTCAGAATCAAAGTCTTTGAAAATCTTACCATATCTAGAATTTAACTCTTCCAGATACCGTTCCAAAACAGACAAATTTATATCAAGAGATCGCACTTTTTTCATCAGTATCTTCAGACTGTCCCCGGGCATCCTATTTACCTGTTGATGGCGAACTTCTTCCACTGGGTCAGGCATATCAATTATCATTGCTCCCCTGTTAACATCAGCTTTTCCAACAGTAAGATCTTTTTCCATTTCATCGTCGACATTTTGAAAAGTTTGACCTTGATTTGAAGCATGTTGAATGGTCATAGATTTATCCTCACTACTAGTTTGTTCGGGTACAAATAGCTTATCTTGATCCGAGATAAGATCCTCAAGCATAATTTCAACAGCATCAACTCCGTACACCTCAAAAATGCTCAGGGTGCAGTAGAACTCTGAGCCATAATGGCTCAGAAGATTCAATTTAAGATATCTTACCCATTTCGGCTCTGAAAGAAGAAACCTTTGAGCATGCCTTACATTTCCAGCGGTAAAATTTCCAAGTTTGATCCAAGTATCTGTAGGATAAATGGGACTACCAAGGAGCTTAAAATCTTTTAGGTTAGACGAGTGATGTTCAAAATTTGCAACCTCGACTGTATCAACGAGGGTTTCTTCGGACAGTTCAATGACAACAAACTTCTCTTCAGTTGAGCAAGGATTACGAAGGTACTTGTCCTTATCTCTGCTCAAGATGTTGGAAGCACCTTTTGCTTCCTTATTGTAAGCCAGGACTTTGGCTCCTTTTGAACCAGAAGCATAATTGTACTCCGATCCTCCAGGCTCTAACCTATGTATAATTCCTCCGGCCAGGCCAATTTTGTGCTGATTTTTGGTGTTAAATGCCTTGTTTTTTAATTCATCAAGACCTGGAGGCACGGCACGAGCAAATCTGTCAGATTTTGAAGCATCCTTTTCTAAACTTGGAGTTGACTGTGGTTTTCCCTCATTAGCTTGTTCCTGAATTTCAGGAACAGGGTTGTTGTTATGCAAAACATCCGATGATATTCCATTGGCAAATTCACTTTTCCCTGCTTGTGTACATGAATTCTTGGCTGAATCTTCAAATTGGATTTCCTGAGATGAACCTTCAGTCTTGGGCAAAGCAGCACAAGTGCCTCTATCGTGTTGAGGTTTATTTTCAGCACATGATCTTACAGCAACAGGAAAATCTCCAGAGCTATCTACATCAAACAAACATGACATGTTAAAGGCAAGGATAAAAGCTTTTACTTTTGAATAACAGCAATAATATGATAGAAGACAAATTTCCACTTCTAAACTAACTAAACATAAATGCTCAAAAAATTTGATCAAGGGCATATTGTACAATTTGTGTGCAACTTAATCACCCCCTTCACCCTTAATATGCTACAACGAATTCAGTTGATGGAACTAACTTTCATTAACATCACCATGACCGATCCACAAGTTCAAAAGGAAAACAAGTGCCCAAAGAACAGCAACTGCAGAAAGAGAAACTTTATAAACGCGATTCCTCCCGTAAACTGCCTTCTCCAAAGCTCTTCTTTGCAGAAGAGCCCTGCGTGATCTCTGCATTGCACATCAATCTGATCTTCTGTGACTCAATCCTGTGAAGAGCTAGTAAAAAATCCTACACCAGAAAAAGGAGACGTTTATACTTCAATTTATAAGACACAATTATAATGGTCTCGAGGTAGCTCATAGATACACTCAGACTAGGTGCCAAAAGATTTGGCTCAATTCTCAAAATTTAGGCGAAGAATAGCATTGCAAATTGACCATATTAAACAACTAGTTCAATGACTTGTGATGGACGAAAACTATGAATTGCTGAGAAGTCAAGCGTAAAGAGTGCATCATAAGTGAAAAATAAAACAAGCATTTGATGGGGCCTTTACTATTCATCTATGTCCCTACAGCAATGAAAAGCTTTTACAGATGCAAAATCTTGGAATTGAAGCCAATTGTAACTACACATATAAGAAGAACACAAAAACTTGCTAAAAAAAGATGCAAACTTTGCCCCCCTTAACACGTATTGGAAGAAGAAAATGAAAGAAATATCCAAATTTGCGAATTGGAGAAACAAAAAAGATGAAAGAAATCACCAGATAGGAAAGATCCAAATTGTTGAAGGGTATTTGAAATTGAAGTATGAAAAGGTCACATAAGTCAGTAGAAAGAAAGTAAGATAAATAAGGGAAGATCGATAACCTGATATCAACTGGGGATATTCAACACCCAAAATCGCGGAATTCCAATCCAAAAAGGCAAGCGATCTTTTTACTGGTTTTGTCTTTGCCGTTTCAACACTTGGTTTTTTTATATTCAGCCTCAGATTATTCCAATCTAACGGCTTTCTACCTACTATTCGTTTTTGAAAAAGTTTTGAAGAAGAAAAGATGGTTTCACTTATACTATCATCAACTATGGACCCACTTCACCATTGGTTATTTTTCTTTTACCATCACAGTGAAAAGAATAACTAGGTAAGAAAACCCCAAAATTCTACTGGGAAAAAAAGTAAGTATAAATGTAGTGTTACATACAGGTCGGTAAGGGGAGACGATTGAAGTAATGTGAAAGGGTGGAGATGATAAGTCCAATGGGAGGATGACGTGTAAATGCCAGCTGGACCAGTGTAGATCTGATGAGCGCCAGGAAAAGCGTATTCGGCGCAGAAACCGAGGTTTCCATTCAGAGTACCCTACGTGCTGTCTGTCACAGCTCACTTTGCGTAAATTTCCAGATAGGAGCAGTTTAGGACCCGTTTTGGCAATAAATATTATTCACTTTTTTTCTAATTTTTTTTTATGTTTTATAAAAATTAGTTTTTGGCCATAAAAGTTTCAAATATAACCTCATATTGTATTTGAAATTTGAAAAATAATCAAAAATTAGTTTTTATTTTTTTACTCTTTGTTTTAAATTATTATTTTTATCTTTTACTTTTCAAATTTTACTCCATATTTTTTATTTTAATAAATTTATCTCCATTTAATTCAGCTGATCGGAAAATGCATGCTCAACTGGAATAAATTGTTCATACAATATGAAGGATTATATTAAAGAATAGTTATTAGCCTATTACTACTAGTGTTGTTGATTTTTAGAAAAATATTTAGAATCGATGAAGTTCATTCTAATTAGGGATGACAACGGATCGGATCTGGACCGGATCCTACTAGATCCAGATCCGTTTTTCATACCTGGATCTAGATCCATCGGGTCCATAAAAATCATATTCAAATCCGGATCCACCGGGTCCACGGATCAGATCTAGATCCACATGTAAAATTTTTGCCTTGAATAATATTCTCACCTGTTGAAATTAAATCAAACATTCTAATAAAATTTAGTTTGTGAAACCATTTGGTTGTTTTCATATAGGATTATACTTTCAAATTCCTTGCTTGATAAATATAAAGACTTAGCAGATGACTTCTTTTGTGTTATTTGGCCTTAACTTATCTATCTTCCCCCAGCTTAACAGAGAGTGTAACAAATGTTAAGGTCCCTCTTAAAATCTCTAGCTTATGAATAGTTTGTTAAGGTTTTATCCAGTTTTGCTTGTCTAGAAATTAAATGAAACATTTTGATAAAGTTCCCAGAAATTTCAAGAAAAATAGTAACAATAATAAAGTCTACTTATGCTATTTTCCAGATCAGTACAAATATGTTAACACTTGTTTAGGTTTTCCTTTTCCCAAAACATGTTGGGTTTATTAGTTGATATGTTTAAAGAAGCAAGACTCGAAATCTCTTTTCTACTTCTTCACAAACCAGTAGCTGATACTTATAAGACCAAGTTGTGATTGTCCGGAGTTGTTTTAACATAAGTTAGGCTCTCCAAAATCAGTGATCATATCTTATGTGTTTAACATAAGTTAGGCTCTCCAAATTCATTCTAGGTTATAGATATATTTAATAAAAAATGGATACATGGGTTGGATCTGGACCGGATACGAATTTCAAATACAAGATTCAAATCCAGATCCGATTCGTCAGAGATGGATCCGGATCCGTTGGTTATAGATTTTGAAGATCCATATCCTATAAAAACGGATCTGGATCTACCGGGTCCAGGATCCACTGTCATCTCTAATTTTAACAACCAGATATTATTTGCAAAAATTATGGCAAACACAACTTCAAAAATTTCAAAAAAATGTGATTTTTTTAAATTTCTATGGCTAGACGCCTGCTTAAAACGGTCGACTAAACCAACACAATCGAGTCATGTGATCATTACTCCTTCCGTTTCAATTTATTTGTCTTAATATGTGTTTGATCATGCGATATGAAATCATAATTTTATATTTTGATTCAAATTAGTGTTTGTTTATGAAATAGGTATAAAATTTCAACTTCAAATTCATATCATGATTTCAATTTTTTCTACAAAAAAGGCATGATTTGAGATTTCAAATCATGATTTTTAATTTTTTAAGAGAAAATAGTAAAATACATCAAACCCCCCCCCCCACCCCCCACCTAAACTTGTTGTCAAAACTCTCTTTTATCAATTTAACTTTTATGAGTGTTTTATACCCCATATTCTTTTTTGAAGTGGAATAAACCCCACCCAAAATGCTGATGTGGTAAAAAAATTTTTTTTTTTATTCGCGTAAATTAAAAAGAAGAATGGGCCCCCTGATATATGCATTATTATATAATAAAAAATAAAAAACAAAGATGCCCCCCACCCCCTCGCCTCTCCTTCTTCCCCGTCGTTTCAAGCACACCACCCTTCTTTTTGGGTGGTGCGCCCGCGGCGAGGTATAAGGGTTAGTCTAGATTTAGTTTTTTCTTAGTAATAGATATCAATGAAACTTAATTTTTCAGCGCCCTGATTTACATACCTCAATTGCTTAATAATCTCCTTATGCTTTTAATACCTAATTAATATTTAGCATAATTACTGTCTTCGCATCTGTAATTGCTTTTCTATTCATCATTTCAAGATACTTTTAATTGGCCATCTTTTTAGTTTAGTTGGGTCTCCCAATTCAGTGCATGATATTATCCATTTTGTTCAAGAGAAGCTTGTTTAGCCGCTGTCGGCGAGGACAGCACTAGAGTCATTGAAAGCCCAAATTAAGAAGAATGGCAGATCTGGAGGAAATCTCATTTTTGAGAATTAGAGTGAAGCTTTTTTGAAGCTCATAACCAATGGATATTTACTTAGCGATGAACGCCGATGGAGTGCTTGGTAGTTCAACGTTGGGGATTGTTTTCCTCCATGCTTCGATGAAGTTGGAATCCGCAGATGGTTTTCGCCGGCAGGCCGGTGGAAAATGGGTAGCGCCACCGCATCGTGGATGCCCGAGAGAGGAATCGTGAACCATGTCGGAACATTGTGGCGGAGATAGGAGGCGATTGAATAATTTGGTCAGAGAGATTGGAAAAGGATTTTGGGGAAATTTAGATAGCACAAAAAAAGAATAAAAGATAAATCTTGGAAAAAAATTGAAATTTTCATTTTACATCTCAATAAATTGACTGTCCCACGGAGTGGAAAGGGGCAAGCAGCATCTAACAGGAGCTCAGAGAGAGAAGTGATGTTGGAGAGAAAAAGAAAAGAACGAAATATTAATTTCAGGACATTACTAATTTTCACCGTGTCTTGATCTTGTTCTGTTATTTAAATCTGTGCAATGGCATGTGTAAACAAATCAAAAAAATAAAAATACTCTTATGTTTTTCAAGCTCAGCCAAATGGAGTTGAGTAGAAAAGGGAATGGTGTGGGACCCACAGTGTGCAACTTGTCATTAATAGAAACCCTCACACAACTATGACATACCATAAAAATTTTCGTAAATATTAGGGGTGAGCATGGGTACAGGGTACTTAGATATCCGATCAGAATCGACATTAACGGGTAGGTTACGGTTAGATATATTATAATAGCGGGTAGGGTCCGGATAGTAAAATTAGGAACCGATAATGTCGGGTCCGGTTCCGGTTCCGGCAAATAGAGACAAGGTACTCGGACCCGGAACCTATAAAATATTAAATATTTTTATTTTTTTGAGAAACATTTGGACCACTTTTAACTTTCTCCAAAATTGTTTGTTGCACGCCTGCACATTGATTTTCCCCACCCCAAGATGCAAATATTTCAGCTTTTTCACCCCTTTATTCTAGAATGCTCTTTGTGGCCTAAGAGAAAACACTCAAAACTCTCTCAATAACAATGACATTTTAGCTACACCACCGAGCTTCATCGTCGACGTTGTTGAAGCTTTATCTCAGGTACTTTCATCATTGTCGTCGTTGAAGCTTCACCTTTGCCTCTTTCTCTCCCTTGGTTGTGTTCACATCGTTCCTAAAATGCATATGAGTTCATATCTAACTCTTCAATTTCTTTTTAATCTCATATGTTTCTGTTCTGTTTCAGGCGATACTCATCTTCAATTTGTATTACTTTTTGATTTGAAATGTAAATCTATTTTAAAAATTTGTGTATATTTTTATAGTTGTGATGATGAAATTTAGTTTAATTAAGATATTTCCAAATTTATTCGAAAAGCTTATGAACACGAAAATAAGTTTAATTAAGATATTTCCAAATTTATTTTGAAATCAACACGTTCAATTAATTGAGTGCCAAATTTGGCTTGCAATTTTAGGTTTTGGTTACAGAATTAGCTTTTCTACAATGAATAAGTTTTCTAAAACTTCTTATAAGGGTACTAAAAATTCCAATTGCGGGCTAAAAAACTACTGGATGAAATTATTTTAGAACTCTTTTTGATTCTCATAGGCTAAAAAATGTTGCTTAATCTGTGTTTTTTATTTACAGGGTACCCGGGAACCCAGGGTCCGGGTAGGTTCCGGGTAATGATTGCTACGGGTAGGTTCCGGATAGTAAATTTAGGAACCGATCTTTTACTGGGTAAGATCCGGATAGTTCAAAAATATTAGGGTACCCGGACCCGCTCACCCCTAGTAAATATGGAACATGAGAAGGTTGTAACGGTTGGTCACAACAATAATGGGTGGACATTATATTAATTTATTAACCCTAAACAGAAATCTATAAAAAAATGACCAATACTAATGAAAAAATGAGTTAAAAGCCAATAAAATAAAAGATACGTGAACAAACCCCTCTTTCAATAGCTATTAAAATAGGAAATTACAGTTCTGGATCTGGAAATCGAGTGTTGAGAAATTACTGGCAATAAAAATTATAACTACTAACAAAAATGATATATCAATAAATCACCGAAAAAGCTATAGGCAAAATAGATGTAGATCCAGTTAGAACCCTTTCAGATCTGCCAAAAAAATCACAGTTAACTGCTTGAAAGTATATTTATGTCATATAAACAATCTGTATTAGAACAAATGTACTTTATACACATTCATATTATTATTAATGGAGATTAATATTTTGAGTATTTGCAATTATTAAATTATTAATTGATTGTTTATAATATTCTATAATATGCATCCGTGGAGGTTACGCTGTTATTAATAATGTGAGATATTAATATTATAATGTAACTTTTAAAATAGTCTCGACTAATGATCATCGAGAATGGGATATCGATGATATGTGATAAGTCGATATGTGGTCTGCATCACATCCTTAGAAGATGTAGTATGTCTCACCTGCTACGAGTAATGGCTACTCGTGATGGACACATGGATACTTTGGAAGTATTGTTATACCCTGCTGATATACTGTTTGTTATACTTATCTAAAGTATGATCAGCGTGTAGGAGATAGAAGTCCTTAGACTTGAGGTCAATACACACCTTGTCCACAAAGTAATATACTTTGATCATATCCTAAGCTCAAATGCCTTATAGGTTGAGATACGGCTTGTATTGGGTACATTACGATGTGGATTAAAGGTGGTAGTTGAGCCAAGATTAGGATTCATTCCTCGAATGTATATTCGAGAGAACACTCAGATTCTCAGTGATATTAGGTTGACCAAGTCGTTGGCCAATGCAATAGACATATTTAGAATATGGTCTAGTTGTCAACCAATATAGATGAGATACAATGATTAAGCCATTTGGATAGACACTTGATAAATCATAAGCTTGATCGGGTGTGTCGTGAGTGAAATGATTTTATCTTACCACATAGAGATTAAGTTTACTGGATTCGTGTAAACGTACTTCACATACTGAGTTCGTCTTGAGGCGCCGTCTAGGAGTTTCACGTAAACCTTAATTTGATTAATGTCGATATGTGAAGGCCTGTAGGGTCACACTATGTCGATTGTCTTTTCGATCTAAGGATGTATTGAGAGAGTATTAAATATTCGATTTAGAATCGAGATATTTAAATGAATAATGATTGTTTTAATTAAGTCAAAATTGGATTTTGAATTTAATTAAGAATGTGCGAAAAATAAATCGAGACAGTATAGGGCCACGACGCCTGCACCATTGGGTCGCGGCGCTAATGACCTAATCTATCTCAATTTTTGGGTCAGGCCCAAGGTCAAACGCTAATCCGATTTGACCTAATTTTTCACCTATAAATACAGACATTCACTTCATTATTCAATACACTTAATTTCATATTATTATTCTAAGTCTTAGAGACTTAGAATCAAAACACTCTCTCGAACCTCTGCCGGATTTCCTAGCTTTCCAAATGAGAAATACACTGAAGCTTGGAGCTTGCAATCGAAAGGGCTTTCGCGTGCGAACCCACAATTGATAAAGATTTCAGATGATACAACATGTAAGTGTTCATGTTTTATGTTACATATTTTTTATTGTCATATAACCATACTAGAAGTAATTGTTGGGGTAAGTAAAAACAAAATTTTAAACTTCCGTTGTGTCTTACTTATGTGTTTTGAACTCAACAAAACCCTACACTGCTTGCAGAAATTCTAATTAGGTGCCGTAATTTTTGTAACCAAAATGATATCATAATCTTAAATTCTGGTAATGGATGTATTCATACAATTAAATAATTGAAGAGGTGTACACAACAAACAACAACAACAATTGAAGAGGTGTAATAAAGATTAATTTGCACATTAAATAATTGAAGTTATAAACATGAAAGGTTGAGAGTTATGGATATTACTAATTACTAGTGATAATTAAGAGTAAAAGTTATGATGAAAAGATGTAAATTATGTAAATAACTTTTTGAAAAAAAAATGAGAAAAAATGTCAAAAAAGGAGAAAATAGATAGATAGGATCATTGGACAAAGGATGTGCCATATCACTTTTTTAATTCCTAACTTTACTATATATATATATATATATTGATTACTAATTTTCTTGTTGAATACTTAATCTTCTAGCATGCTACGTTTTTAAGTCCCATCTCGATTAATATCTTTTTATTTGTACGATTTATATCTTGTCTTTGCTTACTTCACAGCAGTAGAATAAGTGGATGGGATCCAAAGGGGTCAGCTTGCTGGCAGGGAGTCAAGTTTGCGGCCTTAGGGTCGCAAGTTCGATTCCCCCCTAAGGATATCGTCCTCCGGGCACATACATGTGGTAAAGCCTCAGGCGCTAAAAGCCGCGCGGCATGTTGCGGTGTGGGTTCGGTCTCCGCCAAGCTTTAGGGATGGGGCTTGTGGGGGGGGTCAACCTTGTAGCATTGATCCGTTGGACGCAAGCGGACACCGACCATGTGTGCATATCCCGCGATTTACCCGGTGGTGGGGTCTTTGAAGGACCGGTCCCATCACCTCCGGGAGCCTAGTACCAGTACTTGTGCAGGTACTAGCGATATGGGGGTACTAAGGCCACCCCGAGACCTGGATTATCAAAAAAAAAAAAAAAAAAAAAAAAAATAAAAAATAAGTGGATGGGTCTCTATTCTTGGTAACTTTTATGTTCTCTTAATTCACCATCTTTTAAAAAGTAAAAATATAGAACACACTATCATATTGTAACTTCTATTTGCAACTCTTACATAATGGTAAAAAAATAACAAAAAATAACTAAATCGTGCCGATATTGAAGAGAAACCGAAATGATTGGTACGGTTTCAAAAATTTTGATTTTGGTTATATAAACTAGAGTAGTCGAAAAATTGGTATGATATAATGTTTAAGAAATAATCGGCTAAACGGAACCATTACGCCACTATTACCATATACGAGTATTAATTTATTAATTACTTGTTCCATCCCATTTCATACAAAGAAATTTAACTAAACACGAAATTTAAGGAATTAAAGAAAAGGAGAAAGTATCAAATTAGAATTTTAAATAAATTGTGGTAAGAGTTTTATATATCTTTTCTTTTCTCTTTCCTATAAAAGTATGAACTTTAATGTTGTATTTCAATAAATCATGTTGCTAACCATAAAATAGTGATGCTTAAATTTCGTGTCCCAATATCATCACATAATTATAAAAAACTTTACTGCTTTCAAGACTCATGCACCGAAAATCCTAAACCTAACTAATCGCCGGTCATGGCCATGACGGTAGGCGGCCAGCCTCCTCCGGGGAGTGGTAAGCCGTTAAAAATTTCTTCCACCTCTAAGTTTCTACTTTTTAATAACCAAAACACAAGCCCGACGATAGCAATCACAAATACTACTCTAAAACCTGTTATGATGAAGGATATCATACAATCATCGACTAAGGTAGATCCAATTTATATTAAACCTGTTGCATACATTAATGAGTACCAAAAAATTTAATGGATTGACCCTAAAGTTGCTGTCATTGAGAACTTACAATATGTTGTGATAGGTAAGTTTTCTTACGGATGGTCGGAAATTGATGAACTAAGGAAGATAATATAATCTCAATTTGGTATAAAAGGAGAATGTCAAATTAGTGTGTTTCGTCACCGACATGTATTAGTATGACTCTCTTTAATGGAGGATTCTATAAATCTCACAATAAAAGGATCGTATTATCTCAATTTAAGGGATGGGTATTCTTATTAGTTGCGGCCTTTAATATATGATTCAACATTTAAAATGGACGAGGACACGATAAACGTTTTGGTGTTGATATCATCCCTAATCTTTTTTCTACATTTTATGTGAAACAATCATTATTCTCACTTGCCTCTACAGTAGGCAAGTCATTATATTTATGGCAATGATAAATAAGACACTTTTCAATTGTGCTAGGGTAGAGGTATTAGTAGATCAAATCTCATATCTACCAAAGTTTGTACAAATGTATATCATTAATGAAAAAACTGTAATAGCCCAGCCCACTAATGATATTGTTCGCTTTGGGCCTAGGCCCTACGACTTTAAAATGTGTCACTAAGGTCTAAAATCTGCTTACTTATATACCCAGTATCTTTACTGTATTTGCCGATGTGGGAGTGCTAAGCTAGGGTGTCACATACACCCCCCTCTTATGGACTCGTCGTCCTCGCTAAGGATTTCCCCACCACATGAGATTTTTCTAGACTCCGCACTGAGATTTTCCCCGCTTATGCGAGATTTGCCTAAACTTAGTTAAAATCTAACCCACACCGACAAGGCTAATATATGAGTGGCTATGATACCATTCATAATAGCCCAGCCCACTAGTGATATTATCCGTTTTGGGACTAGGCCCACATGGCTTTAAAATGCGTCACTAAGGTCTAAGGCATGCTTACTTATATACCTAACATCTCTTCTGTATTTTACCGATGTGGGACTCCTAAGCTAGGGTGTAACACACACACACCTTATTGACTTAGCGTCCTCGCTGAGGTTTTCCCCACCGCATGGTATTAGAGCCTAGGTTTAGAGAGTCCCATGGGACTATGAAGTCGTGTCAATAGTGTCTCATTTATTGTTGTGAGGACCCCACTTCTATAAACGAGGGACTATAAACATTTAAGAAAAGTTTCTTATTCTTTGTTATTCTAGATCGTGCATTACGACTGAAAGTGAGAATCAGACTCCTGCTTTCGTCAATCATTGAAATGATTGACATGCCCGACGTGATCCAATAATTCAAGAAGAGATTCTAACATGACATCACCGACTACTAGAGATATGGTGTGCCAGGTAAAAAAACTTGTCATTAAGGGAGAATGAAGGCTAATGCTGAGATCATATTGAAGGAAGTATGGCTAGTGATGAGAATGGGGTAAGATTAAGATGACCTGAAGTAGGGCTGAGCAGCTTAAAACTATCGTTAAGATGTCAAAAGACTTGTACGAAAGATGGTGCAATTATATTTGTCACGATCCCTTTTAAGAATCGTTGTGGTACCTACACTTCTTCCACCGGTAGGCGAACCACTTCTAATTTAAATAAAATGAATATAAATAAGAAATGTGGAATTAATAAAATACTTAATAAATTTGTCTATCCTAATATAAAAGCGAAAATAAGTCTGATAGTCACAATATGATCCCCATAGATCTGATCAATAATACAAGAGCATCTAACTGTCAAATACATCAGCTAAAGAAAAGGGAACATAGTCTAAAAGTGTGAACATGTCTCTTGAACCAAATGAAAGACAAGGAAAGATAAGAGCCTCCAAGGGTATGTTGGAAGGAAGCATCCTCACCCTGAAGTCTTGAAATCCACCGACTCAAACTCAGCCATGTGGTCCTGAACTGGAGGAAGGCGTTGTATTTGCATCCAGAAAAAATACAGCAAGTGTATCATGAGTACATAACGTACCTCCGTAGGAATCATAGGCCGACAACGATGAAAGATACACAATTAGAGATAAATATCAAGTTGACACTCAATATTTCTATATTAAATAGTTCAATAATCCAAATAAGTCGCATTGTCCACATAATAGTTCACTGAATCAACAAGTCACTTTGTTCATATAAGGTTTCATAATCATGCAAGTTACCCAATTTTACAAGAGTTCAATGACAATATCTGAAGTATCAAATGTGTCACACCCTAATCTTAGGGGGTGTGGTCGGCACCCGGAACCCTAAGGCCCGAGCGAACCAACTGTAGTACTTGAGTGCAATGATATGAAACTTGGGCCAACAAGGCTTCCCAATAGCAGCAATAGATGGAAAACAACAAATAACTTGCACGCAGAAAAGGTCCAATACAATCTATGCATAAACTATCAACAACTGACAAGGGCCGACAAGGCCACACAAGACATATATACAACAACCTCTAGTATGCAAACCTCTACGAGTACTATCATGTGTCATCAGGTCGGGACAGGGCCTCGACGTACCCAGAATGACCATATGCATATGCAGTAGCACCTACCGACCATGTACAGCAACTCCGGAGAAGTGGAGTGCGTAAACCAGTAGCTGGGAGCAGATATCCTACTGTGGAAGTGAGTCAATATGTCTAACTGTACCTGCGCGCATGAACACAACACCCTAGAAAAGGGGACGTCAGTAGGAAAGATGTACTGAATATGTAAGGCAGGTAAAGTGCGTAAATGAGATATGTAATATAAGATAAAAAAGATATAGAATCAACCTGGAACCCAGAAAAGACCACCGAGGACATACAACTGACATAACCATGAATACATGCATATATGTAAAATCGGACCACTCTATGAGGCCATATAGTATAGTATCCAATCCCATTGTGGGGTGAGCTTAGTATAACTGCCCGGTCATATAGGACGTGGTAATATCTACCCAACTGATCAGTGGTATGTACATATAAGTGCATGCCTGACCGACTATAGCACGCCGCGGTGTGGTAAAATAGATACATATATATAAGTACAATGCAAGACAGACCTCAAGGGACATTACAATCAGAGTCGCATTGACCTATGGTCATTATCCCCTAACTATCGTTATTATCGCTACGTTCTTCCACATTAACTAATCATCAAGAGACATCACAGACATAGACAATATGATAACGAAATATTACTCAAGAAACATGAACAACTTAACACAAAGTGGCGTAGAGATCTTAGACTTCTTTGTAGGAACTTGCTTCGAGTAAGCATTAGTATTGGATCATGCCAAAGAAATATTATTAGCCTTACATACCTTGTTGAAGAAGTTAGTTATGTTCCACGAGCCTTCACACATTCCACGGTCGATTATCTAAATTATAGGAAGGATTTGGTATCAATAACGAATCCATGATTCATAAGAAAACATTTTTAGACATTTTGTTGAACACCTTGTATGCGTAGGAATCATGTTTTATTTTACATGGAACTCTAGACATGTAAAAGCACAATAAAACTTCCTAATCCCCATTCTTCACCTCCATAACATCTATAATAACCCACAACTCCTATCACCCTCATAACTCCTTACAAAATAGCCCAACAACCAAAGTTTAAGGTTTCCAACAATTATTTAACAACTAGTAGCAAGAATTGCTCTTCGTGACTTGTAGAAGCTTAAGAAAAAAAAAAAAGACGATTGAACTTACCTCAAGCCACAAGAATCACTTTAAGTCCAAGCTCACTTCACCCCCAAGAATTGTCCAATCTCTATTCAACAATTCAATGAGGATTTCAAGATCATCTAAGCTCTCTAAGGGGGAAATCACATCATAAGCTTATGAAAATGTTCTTCAATGGTGTAGGAACCTTTAGGGAGCTTTTAGGAAGGTGGTAGGTATGATTTGGAGTGTTGGCGGTGAAAATGAGGTATTAGTTGAGTTATAAACTCGTAAAACTGTCCCACCGCTTCGAGTTTGCGATGGCACTTGCAGTCGCAAGTCACCACTTTCTGCGCCGCAAGTTCATCGCATTTCTAGGCTGTGGGCATCCCAAAAATGTCCAAAAGGTGACCCAAAATGCGGTGCCGCAAACTCAGTATAGGGCCGCATTCTACGTTTGCCAAAATGTGTTTTCTTAAAATGTACATAACCTTTTGTACATAGCTCCGATTAGCAAATAATTTGTTGTGTTGGAAAGTAGACTCGTTGAACTTGAATTTAGATAGGTTATGGGCTCCATAACTCCTTATATACTAGAGATATTACCCCAAAGATATGGGCCAAAATTTTGTCCAGAATTCTATCTATTTCTCCCCGAATTTCAACGAACTTACTTTATTCGATTCGTTTAGCCCCGGACTATTAAGAAACATACTTAGCACCCATATAAACCTTTGTTAACCTTATGAATGGATCTCAACCTCACTAAGCTCATGTTAGTTAACCCACGATGAAAACGACGTACAAAGTACGGGCTGTAACATCCTTCCCCCCTTAGAAACGTTTGTCCTCGAATGTTAAGGTCAATAACTTAGGACTTCTAACTCTCATGATTCTTAAAAACATTCGCACGAAAACACGAGGTGTAACAAAATGATTAATTAACAACCCTTATTTATCCAAGAACTCAACCAAGTCATCAATAACCAGTCCAACACTTAATCCATCAACAGATACTCAATGAAGTGATGTATGTATGATATGAATGCAATGCATATGTCAAGTACCTTTCATCTCCAATATAAATGCATTCAAATTCCATGAACTGCACACCCATGGAAGACTCACGAAGTCCATATACTCCTCTGGAATTTCTCAACGGAACCCAGCTCTTGGCTGAATAATAACTGTTCCAGAAGTACAACCCATTCTCGCGTATCATCATCATCTCAATGTTGCCAATAATCTCATAAGTGATTTACCTTTCCGGTCTCTTGGACCACATCATTTTCATACTACTCTCATAACAATATCAATAGAACCATGAGTGTATGAATGCAAATGACAATACAAGGCAAAAAATCATAATGTAATGAGATGCAACCAAGTATAAAAGATGAATATCACATGCTTTTAAGAATTCAATAACACATAATCCAAGTACAATCAGGTTATCATATCGAAAGCATATGTGATGAATAAACACAACAATATCAAATATGACGACAAGCCCAATCAACATCAGTCGAAATCAGCTTAAGGCTGATTCCCCAAATCACCCATCATCACAGTTCAACACCGGTACCCACCCAAACGTTCATCACAACTGCTTGGGTGGGACCCCCAATACCCATCAACATTTATAACTAATTATGTACTTCAATTGAAATCTAATAAGAAGAAATCTTAGCCTACCTCAAAGTCGAGCAGGAGCCACGAACAATCAGCCATCAACGCACGCCTTGTCTTTTCGGAGCGCCTCATAGTAGTCGTAGTCTAACACGCATAGACTATACGTTAATATTAAGCTAATACACAATACAAGGACTTAGTCCTTAAACATATCAAGGACATCCAAACCAACTCCGGGCCCATAATGCCAAAATCTGAACTTTATTACTCACAACGCACCATTACATACTAATTAGGCACATCCTATAATTAATTAGGAATCTAAGCTCAATCGTATCCTTAATTGCATGATTTAGGAAAAGCCCCAATTTACAAATCCTAGAATTTTCCCCAAATTGAAAAGAGTTTCCATTAACAATTAAACTCTACAACATATCAATTGCCGTTAATCAATACTTATTCACAATATCAAGATATCTAAGCAATATTACACCCTCAAATCAAGGCCTTAACTCTCTTATTCTACCATGGAAGCTTAAGGACCTAGCTTCCCCAAATTAAAGTCTAGAATGGGATTTAAAGAACAACAATGATCAAGAGGGGATAAATTATATCTTAAATGAAGAACCAAGATGAACCTCTCAAGAAAATCTCCCTCAAGCAGCTCTAGTACCGAGATAAGATACTTTTAGAAAAGTGAAATAGTTTAGGGCATTTAAGAAACTGTTTGAAATAGTGATCCCGTAGTGGCGGCCTCGCCGCTACGGAGAAAGTCTATCGGGGCAGAAATACTAAACTTCCAGCATGAGCGTTGTGGCGTAAGGAACTCCGCAGAGGCGCCATCGCCTTTACAAGAATGTCTCCGCAAGGACAAAAGCCTCACAGACACCCAGGGCCTGCATCTACAAGCCAACCTCCGTAGAAGCGGCCCAATAGTCGTTGGTGCGGCACACTAGAACCAACAACTAGAGGATTTTCCCAATCTTCCACTAAACACACGTAATACTCTTGGGGGCTCCGAACACAAACTAGACATGCTACCCCAAGGTAAACAATTCTACAAACTCGCTCGTGCCCTTGGATTTCTCACATAATCGAGAAAAGACATACTTTTCTAAAGAATCGTCCAAAACAACCAAATATCACAATTTTATAAATAAGGCCATGAAATACATTTGATTGCCTCGGGAAGTGAACTAATGATTCAACTAAGTGATAAATGACCATATGGAACTATTAAAAGCGATGGAACCTGGAAACAAACACATATGCTCAAAAGTCAACTCTGAGTCAAACTACTCAACTCTAAGATTCTTAAATGGGTTTTTTCTTCCGAAACTCATGAAAATGAACCTAGTGATCTGTGCCACCCATTTCTGTGAGTCACAAACTCCACACAGAGTCTACGGGAAGGGTAATTTAGTCAAATAAGAGTCTTAGCTAAAAATGACCGGATAGGTCGTTACATCATATACCAATTAAACAAACGTTCATCCTCGAATAGAAAGAAACGAAAAGGGGAAATGTACCGAAAGTAATAAACAAGTCAGGGTATCTTCTCCGCATATCAGACTCCGTCTCCCAGGTTGCCTCCTCAACAGGACGGTGCTTCCACTGCACCTTCACAAAATCTATCTCCTTAGACCTCAACTTTCTCACCTGCTTGTCCAAAATAGCCACAGGCTCTTCATCGAACTCCAAATTTTGATCAAGCAATACGGAGTCCCACTGGATAATATAAGAACCATTAACATGGTACTTCTTCAACATAGAAATATGACAAATCAGATGGACACCTGAAAGACCTGGAAGCAGAGTCAACTCATATGCCACCTCACCAACTCTCTGAAGAATCTCAAAAGGTCTAATGTACCTCGGACTCAACTTCCCCTCTTGACGACTCTCATTATGCCTTTCATAGGTGAGACCTTAATAGAACCCTGTCACTAACCATAAACTCCATATCTTGGACCTTCCGGTCTGCATACTCCTTCTTTCTACTCTGAGCTGCTAAGAGCTTGTCCTAGATCACCTTCACCTTCTCTAAGAAATCTCTTAACAAATCGGTACCCTAAGGCCGAACCTCGAATGCATCAAACCACCCAATTGGAGAATGACACATCATACCATAGAAAGCCTCAAATGACGCTATATCAATGCTGGAGTGATAAATGTTGTTGTACGCAAACTCTGCCAAAGGTAAGAACTAGTCCTAATGACCACTAAAATCAATCACGCAGGCTCATAACATATCCTCTAAAACCTGAATGGTCCGCTCGGATTGACCGTCCGTCTGAGGGTGAAATATTATACTAAGATCCAAGTGAATATCCAAGTCCTTTTACAAAGTCCGCCAGAAATGAGAAGTAAACTAAGTACCCGGTCTGAGATGATAGAAACAGGTACCCCATGCAGATGAACAATCTCACGGATATAAATATTCGCTAACTTCTCTGAAATGTACGTAGTCTGAACCGAAATAAAATGTGCGGACTTGGTCAACCTATCAATAATAACCCAAATAACGACAAACTTACCCAAAGTCTTGGGCAACCCAACAACGAAATCTATGGCAATGATCTCCCACTTCCACTCAGGAATGGACATCCTCTAAGACAAACCACCAGGTCGCTGGTGCTCATAATTGACCTGCTGACAATTCAAACACCGAGACACAAACTCCACAATGTCTCTCTTCATCCTACCCCACCAATAGTGCTGCTTCAAGTCATGGTATAACTTCGTAGCACTTGGATGAATCAAATATCTAGAGCTGTGAGCCTCCTGTATAATCAATCTCGTCAAATCTCCAACACGAGGAACACATACTCTCATCTTGATCCTCAATAACCCCTCACCTCAATCATAGCCTTCATGGCTTCACCACTCATCACATTATCCCTGATTTTGCACGACGTTACATCATCATACTGGTGGGTCTTGATCTATTCCAAAAGAGATGACCTCACCTCAACACAAGCCAAAATCCTACCTAGATTTGAATTATCAAACCTCACTAAACTTATGGCTAAGTACTGAACCTCCAATGTCAATGGATGCTCACTAACTATCAAACGCGCCAAGGTGCCCATACTCACTGCTTTTCGGCTCAAAGTATCCGCCTCCACATTGGACTTTCCTGGATGATACAAACTAGTCATGTCATAATCCTTTAGTAACTCCATCCACCAGCGATGTCTAGAATTCAAGTCCCTCTAATTGAATATATGCTGAAGACTGCGGTGATCAGTATACATCTTACAATGAACTACATAAAGGTAATACCTCCAAATCTTCAAAGCAAACACAACAACCACCATCTCTAAGTCATGAACAGGGTAATTTTTCTCATGCGTCTTTAATTGCCTCGATGCATAAGCTATCACCTTACCTCCTACATTAACACATAACCCAACCTAATTCTCGAAGTATCACAACATATGGTAAAGTCCTTTCCTTCCACCTAAAGGAATAAAATTAGGGTTGTGTTCAAAAATGACTTAAGCTTTTGAAAGCTCTCCTCACACCTATCGGACCACTGAAAAGGTAACTCCTTCTGAGTCAAATGCGTCAAATGAGAAGCAATAGAAGATAATCCCTTGATAAACCAATGATAGTATCTCGCGAGACCCATGAAGCTCCGAATCTCGGTCACTGAAGTAGGTCTAAGCTAGTCCCTGACTACCTATATCTTCTTCGGATCCACCATATTACCCTTCTTGGACACTACGTGTCCCAAAAATGCTACATAATTGAGCTAGAACTCACACTTTGAGAATTTAGCATACAACTCTTCTCTTTTAATAACCCAAGAACCACCCTCAAATGCTTCTCTTGGTCCTCCCGACACTTCAAAAAGATCAAAATATCATCAATGAAGACAATCACAAACGAATCCAAATAAGGCTTGAACATTGTATTCATCAAATCCATGAACACTACGGGGGCATTGGTAAGTCCAAATGACATCACCAAGAACTCGTAATGACTATAACAAGTTCAGAAAGCCATCTTGGGAAAATCTTCAACCCGAATCTTCAACTGATGATACCCAGACCTAAAATCAATCTTCGAAAACTTTGAATCACCCTGAAGCTGGTCGAACAGATCATCAATACGAGGAATTGGATACTTTTTCTGATAGTGACCTTATTCAACTGCCTATAATCAATACACATACGCATGGTGCCATCATTCTTCTTCACGAACAAAATAGGAGCACCCCAAAGAGACTACTAGGTCAAATGAAACCCTTACTCAATAGATCCTGAAGCTGCTCTTTCAACTCTCTCAGATCTGCTGGAGCTATACTGTACGGATGAATAGAAATGGGTAAAGTACTCGACTCTAAATCAATGCAAAAATCAATATCTCTATCCGGAGGCATACCCAGCAAATCCGACAGAAAGACCTTGGCAAACTCACTAACTTCTAGAACTGACTAGATGGAAGGAGTTTGTGCACTCGTATCCTGAATATGAGCTAGGTACGCCAAACAACCCTTATCTACCAACTTTCTAGCCTGGATGAAAGAAATGATCTTCTTAGGAGCAGGGATGGGAGCGCCCCTCCACTCTAACATCGAAAGACCATGAATCGCTAAAGTGATTGTCTTGGTATGACAATCCAGAATTACGTGGTACGGTGATAATCAATCCATTCCCAAGATAATATGAAAATTAACCATGTCTAATATGATCAAGTCAACCCATATATCATAACCCATAAAAGTAACCACATAAAGCCGATAGAGTTGATCTACAACCACATAATCACCAACTGGTGTAGACATATGAATAGAGATATCAACCATGTCACACCACATATCCAAATCAGCAAAAATATAGGCAGACACATAGGAGAACATAAACCCCATATCAAATAACACTGAATTGACTGATGAAAAATTGAGATGATACATGTGATAATTGCATATGATGCCTCAAACTCTGGCCTACCAGGGAAAGCATAATAATGTGTGCATCCTGTCGCACCCGATTTTGACCTGCGGGCTTCACGACGTGATGGCGTCGATTCCCTCTGGATTGGATAAAAATGCTTGTTTTGAGGAGTCGCCACCTAATTATTCTAAGGTGAATTAGGGCACCTAAATGTTAACTAAATGCTGCAAAATAACTCCAATTTTGTGGTCTGTGAAACTAACGAGATTCTAGATAAGGGTTCTTTATTATCCTAAAGGGAAGGGGTTAGACATCCTTTAAGATCCGCTAACTTGCGGTTATCCGATCAAACTCAGGTTAATTATTGTACTAAGAAATGCATGTTTAAAAATATAAAGTTAAAATGATGTTGCAAGTATTTAATGAAATGATGCATTTGTACAAGTATACATTTGTAATGGCATTAATATACATGTAAAGCTGAAAAAATATAAGTATGCATTTGTATGAAAATTGATAAGAATGTATGCAAAGTGATTATTATGGGCGACGGGCCTAAATAAATAAACTAGCGATTAACGATTTTAAAACTAACCGAGCCTAAAAATAAATAAACTAACGATGAGTTTCCAATTTTAGACTACCCTATTAATTAATTATATGTCTACCTATTCTAAATATTTCAATAATTTCACGAGTACAATAATATTACAATACAGAATGAAAATAAAGCTGAATTAAAGAAGTAAAAGACAACAACAAAAATAAATAATCTTCGAGGGGTATTTGCCTTCTTTGACTTTATCTTTGCAAGCTGTCAAGAATAAAAGGTTAGAAACAATTGAATATAAATGAACTTCGGATCTGTATCAATGTTTTGATTACGGAGGGCTCAGACTTAAATTTTGAAAAGATCATTCCAATCACGTCGTGGCTGCGAACATATGACTCGTTGGTCATTTTAGTTGTCTTGCCTACCGAACGAGTTGGTCTCTCAGGTGAAAAAGATTTAAGTTTCATCCTTGTCCAGAAGCTTTATTTTCCGTCTTTACAATTGTGGAGGCCTCAAAAATCGACGGATATTTTTTCATCGGCCAGTGTAGTATAATATTCAAATCATTAAATCAGTAAGACAATCCGTGCACGGATGTTTAAATGCCAAAATAGCAAACTGAACAGAGAGACAAAAACGTGGCCTCGAATTCAATTTCATCGGCCTAATTGCAGTATTTAATTCAAAACAATAAAACAGTAAGACTATCCATGCACGGATGTTTAAAACAGTAAATAAAAAAATAGAGAAACGAAAAAGAAAAGCGCGGCCTCGAATTTAATTTCATCGGCCTAAAATGCAGTATTTAATTCAAACAGTAAAACAATAAAACAACAAAAAAGTGTGGCCTCGAATTTAATTTCATCAAACTAAATGCAGTGTTAGTTAAAACAAATAAAACAGTAATCCATTGCACGGATGTTAAAGAAAACAGTAAACAGAGAAACGAAACGAAAAAAAGTGCGGCCTCGAATTTAACTTCACGGCCTAAATGCAATGTTAGTTAAAACAGTAAAACAACAAGATAGATGCGTAACAGATGTTTAAAATGCCCAAAAAAAACAGTAGCAGTTCGCAATTAAAACGTCCGACCCGAATTCTGAAATTTGACCCGACTCGGACACTGAACAGTGATCCGGCCCGGATTTTGGGTTGACCCGACCCGGAATCAAACATTTTTTTTTATTTTTCATACAATAAACAACAAGATATTAAAACACAAAATCTGGAAATTTATTCGAACCGGGTCGACCCGACCCGGAACAGTGACCCGACCCGAATCAGATGTTTTTCAACCCGAATCGATTTTCTTCCAAATTACAGATAACCAACAACAAAATATAAATACACAAAAATCTGGAATTTGACCGAACCGGGTCGACCCGGACCGGGTCAGTGACCCGACCCGAATCAGATGTTTTTCAACCCGAATCGATTTTCTTCCAAATTACAGATAGCCAACAACAAAATATAAATACACAAAAAATCTGGAATTTGACCGAACCGGGTCGACCCGACCCGAATAGGATGTTTTTCAACCCGAATCGATTTTCTTCCAAATTACAGATAACCAACAACAAACTATAAATACACAAAAAATCTGGAATTTGATCGAACCGGGTCTACCCGACCCGGGTCAGTGACCCGACCCGAATCAATTCAATTTTTTTTCTCAGATAGCCAACAACAAATTATCGAATACCAAAATCTGGAAACTTACCTGACCTGGTTCTGGCCCGACCGAACAGTGACCCGACCCGGATTGTGACCCGACCGGAACAGTGACCCGACCCGGATTGTGACCCGACCGGAACAGTGACCCGAGAAAGCAGTATCACAAAAACCGACCGGAAATAAAACCACCAAAAACAGATCGGAAACCACCAACAAATCAAACCCGAAACCACTAACAAAACAAACCGGATAACCACCAACAAAAGTACCAAAACCACCAACAAAAGCAAATCGGAAACCACCAGCAAGAGTAAACCGGAACCCTCATTTTCGGACTTAGGACCTCAAAAACCCCCAAAATCGACGGTGGTGTGGGTGGTGTAGGGTGTCCGGCGTAGGTGGGGTAGTGGTGTGGGGTGGCGACGAGGTGAGAGAGAGAGGATTTTTTTTTAGTTGTTGTTGTAGATTGCGGCTGATGGGTGTATTTTTTTTTTTGGGAGAGAAAAAAATGGAGAGTTTTTTGTATTTTTGTAGTGTTGTGTTTTTTTTTAGGGTTAGGGGATAAAAAGGGGGGAAATAAAAGAAGGGGTTTTGGGCCTTGATGGGGTCCGAAAATGGGTTGTTTTTATTTTAATGGGTCGAGTAGAAATTGTTTTGGGGAAATGGAATGAGTTATGGGTTTAAAATATAAAAAAGGGGTTTATTATATAAGAAGAAAGCTTTGCAAAATTTATAAATTGTAAAGATGACAATATGATAAAAATATAATATTTGTGAAATACTTGATGCTTAAATAAATAATAAAATGCAATGCCGTTTTGTGAAAATAAAATAACATATAATATTAGAGTAAAAGTATGATTATGATATAAAAAATGCAAATGACAAATAATAATAAAAATGATGATATATATACATATATATGCCTATATTTTAAAATTGTCTTAAGGTGTCAAAAATATTAAAAATTGCAAATAAAATCAGAAAAGATGGGACAAAATTGGGTGTCAACACATCCTCTATAGGACTGAGTACCCTACCAACTACCTCGACCTGAATGAGCCCAATATCTACTCGCTTGGATCCACCACGACTAGTCTGATAGCCACCACAACCTAATTATGAACCTCCTCTACTAGACTGTTCACCACTCTAGATGGTTGTGCTCGGGTCTTGTGTGTCTGGGATTCACCCGATCAAAGTCTGGGACATTCTCAAAATGTCCAACCTCTCCACGGTTGTAACAAGTCTGGCCGTTGATGGCTACTGAATAAAGATAGAAGAACCTGAGTGACCACCATGATCAGAATAACGAGACTGAGTACCTCTAGAAGACAGGCCTTAACTATAACTGCTTTGTCCCGCAAAAGTACCATCTGTAATTTGGAGGGCTACCTGAATCAGACGACTAGACTGTGAATGTTGGAATCTACCCTACTGTCCATACCCATGAGAAGTAGACCCATTATACTGTTCATATCATCACATCCTCTTTTCATACTTATGTCTAGACAACTTACTCTTAACAGACTCAACCATCCTAGCATGCTCAACCACTATTTTGAAAGAAACCTCAGCGGCTACCAACTGTAATGTAGCCAACTAAAGAAGAATACTCAACCCCCTCATAAAGCATCTGACTCTCTCTGTTGTAGGTAGCAACGATGTTGCATAGCGCGACAAGGTGTGGAAGTGAGTCTTATAATTAGCAATTGTCGAACCCCTCTGCTCAATCCTTTGGAACTCGTCACGCTTGCTCAAACGCAAGCTAAGAGGCACATACTTCTCTAGGAAGATCCGGTAAAACCCGACCTAAGACAGTGGAGGCAACCCCGCTGGTTGATAATCAACATAAGCCCTCCACCATTGCTTCGCATCACCCATAAGTTGAAGAGTAATGAAACAGACCTCGTGCGACTCGATGATATCCAATGTGTGTAGCCTCTCATGGCAGCTAAAAAAATCTAATCAATACAGGGTCCTTATAAAAAAATCTCATCAATACACAGTGCTGACATAGCAGCTGGCTAAACCCTTGGAGTATGAAACTTGGGAGTATATACCTTTCCTATTTGGGTGTGTGACCCACCCAGAGTAGTCGGATACACGCCCGTCTGGGAAAAACTATCAAGCACATTCAATAACCTGACCAAAGTGTCATGTAGAACCGGAGTAGCTATAAATTCGGGCTGATCTTGGGATGGCCTCATCTCCTTATAAAACTGCTCATCTTGAGGCTCAATATATGGCTTGGGGGATGCAGATCTAGCACAAGCCTGACCAGCTCCCTATGCTCTACCCATCGCCGGTGCAGATCCTCGGGCTCTACCTCGGCTCCTACCACAACCTCTACCATGATCGCGCATTATAGAGTGCACGTGCCTACTCTCTCATTGTGTGGGAACGAGTCCTCACCCTGAAGTCTCAAAATCCACCGGCTCAGACTCAGCCACGTGGTCCTAAACTGGAGGAAAGCGATGTATCTGCATATAAAAAAAATACAGCAAATGTAGCATGAGTACACAATGTATCCCCGTAGGCACCATAGGCCGACAACGATAGAAGATATGAAATTAGAGATAAATATCAAGTTGACACCCAATAATCCTACATTAAACAGTTCAATAATCCAAATAAGCCACATTGTCCACATAATAGTTCATTGAATCAACAAGTCACTTTGTTCATATAAGGTTTTATGATCATGCAAGTTACCCCAATTTTAGAAGAGTTCAATGACAATATCTCAAGTATCAAATGATCAATTAACAACCCTTCTTTATCCAAGAATTCAACCAAGTCATCAATAATCAGTCAAACAATTAATCCATCAACAGATAATGAATGAAGTGGTGTTGTATGATATGAATGCAATGCATATGCCAGGTACCTTTCATATTTAGTATACAGGCGTTCAAATTCTATGAACTGCACACCTATCCGTGAAGTCCATTTACTCATCTGGAATTTCTCAACGGAGCCCAGCTCTTGACTGAATAATAATTGTTGCATGTATGTTGACACCTAATTTTTACCCTCTAATAGTTTTATTTAATTATTCGGGATTCCCAAGTCACAGACAGAGTGAAATATATTTTTTATGAGACGAACGTGATTTTACAAAAATTATTCCAGGAGCTTTTTATCATTTCATTTGACAAAATATCATCTGGTATATTTATTTGTATATCATGTCCTATTTTTTCAATATTTGTATCACTAATTATAATTTTAGCATATAATTATAAATTTATTTGTCTTAAAATTTTAAATTTAAAGATATTAATATCCTACTCCGTCAAAATTGGGAAATCATCTAATCGAATATGATAAAGGAATTACATCTCAATTTTAAAGCATTTTATAAATTAAAAAAGATTTTTTGCATGATTTAAATAGTTAAATTTCCCAAATGGTGTCAAAATTAGGCTTAAATTGAAGCTATTAATCCAATTTGGTCATAATGGAAATACATTTTCGTTATTTATGATTTTAAAACATGGTCATATTTTCAAAATATGGTCATTGTTTTAACTGTCACATTTAAAATGAATTGGGCTGACCAATTCATTCAAAACTAGTCGGTTCTGGTCCAAGAGAACCATGACCCGACCCATTCTCTTCTAATGCATACAAAACGAAACCCCCAATCCCTATTTCCCTAAATCGGTTGAAAGTCTGAGTACAATCTCTCTCCCTCTCTCTTTATCCATGGCCGGAAATAGCAAGGTGCAGGTTCATGGAAGCTTTTGCAGGCGTTAAGCGACCATTTTTAGAAAGAGCATTTATTGCTCTCCCCCCAGTAGCGTCTCACGAACTCTATGCGCATGTAAGGGTTAAAACCCTTTGCGTTTTGATTTTTTTGATCGATGTTTATGAGTTTTTTCCGATATCGATTTTGAATATCTGATTTTGATTGGCTATACGATTTGGAGGGAGATTTACTCCCACTTTTTTGTTTCTCCCACACTAAATGAGGGCCCCATTTTCTAGGGTTCATGGGTTATATAAATTAAACCATATCCTCTCTTTATTAGGGGTATGAAACTTGATTCTAGGCATTCATAGTTTTGAGAGCCTTAATCGAGTTAAAATTGATCAATTTCGCTTAAGTTGGGATCCAAACCATTCGGGGGAATCCAGATTTACCCTAATTGGTCTTCCTAGTTTTAAAACCTTTTATTTTTTGTGTGTTTTGCGAGTTCACGAGTTTCAGGAGTGAAGATCAAGTCACTTTTGACCTTGGGCTGCCTCCACATAAGGTGAACCAAGACAAGCCCTTTGGGTATGTCACTTCCTTTTCCAACCAGTTGGGTCAAGGCCCAACTAAAACATTCTTGATCGAGTCCATATAGCTTGTAATCACGTATTGAAGGCCCAACTATTGATGAAAATAGTAATTTGTGGGCTTCGGTAGGCCCACCAGCCTAAACTCAACTTCTTTTAATTTCTCTTATAATACAAAGTATGTTTTAACTTATTTAGATCGTAACTACAAAGGTTCCAATAATACAAAGTATGTTTTCTATTATATATATATATAATAGAAAACATACTTTGTATTATTGGAACCTTTGTAGTTACGATCTAAGGATAGACATATATAATAGAAAACATACTTTGTATTATTGGAACCTTTGTAGTTACGATCTAAGGATAGACAAACGATACGGACATCATTTAGTTAGGGTCACCTCAAATAAATTTCAAACTTGGTTAATTCTAAATTTTGAGAAAACAGATTGTTTTACACTTTAAAAAGAAATCGGAACCCAAGAAATGAATTTTAATACTTGGGTTTAAATTAATTTGGACCAAGAAAAGACAATTGGGATTTGTGATATAAAAATTGGGAATTTTTGGAACACATCAGAAATGGGCCATATCTGTTTTGGACAAATCTGGATGAAAAAATAATTTTCCTAAAAACAAGTTGACATCTAAATTGCCCAATTGATTTTTAACCGAAGTGACTCCTTCAAAAGTTGAATTTTTTAGACTAAGTTCAGCTCAAATGAGTTTGAAAAAACCCAAAAAACATCCATCTTGGACTTGAGTTGAGGATATAAGTTTTGGTTTATATATATATATGAATTGACTTGAATATATAGCATGAAAACAAAAGGAAAAATGATTGTTTCTCTTTCTACTCCTTTCAAAAATTCCAAACTTGTTATTTCAAATGAATTATACTTCTCAACTTTAAAAAGATTTTTCAAAAGATGCAAGTGTTATTGGACAACTTGTTAGACTAAATATAGAGTTCTACTCAAGTTAATCTTTGGGTGTTCTTAGTCCGAAAACAAGTTGACTAATTTACCCATGTGCAAACCATTTCGGCGGAAGCTCAACTCTTTTATTTTTTCAAGAAAACTTTTGAGTTTTGAATAAATGAATGACAAGTATTTTGTGGATTTTTAAAAACTTCAAGAAAATTTAAATCATTTAACTATGTTATATAACTTGAAGGTCAATTCTTCATACCGGAGTGTCTAACACCTTCCCCGGGGATCACGAGAACCCTTACCTTGACTCTGATTTAGATAGGATTTTTCAAATATTTTTGAATAAACTCTTTCAACTCGGTTTTTCTAATTTACCTATAAATAAGGTGGCGACTCTAAAAATTAATTATCTGACTTAAAGCACCATCACAAACTTTTAGTAGTTTTTTTGCCTCCGCGTAAAAGTGAACCGTAACAGATGACGACTCTGTTGGGATAAACCTAGGTTCTAACCATAAGGGTTCCAATACAATATGTTTTTAAATGATATGAATTGCCTATATGTTTAAATACCCGCAATTATTACTGTTATTCATGCATTCATCTTCCGCCAAATGGTATGCACACACGTGCATCAGTGCAAAAAGATGATTATGCAGATTTTGCATGCATCCTCCCGCATAAAACCAAAATATTTCTTTGGAACACGTTAAAGACGGAGTTGGTTCGTAGTCGTCCAACAGTCGACAACGGTTCACCCTGAGTAGTCCGCTCGAGTCCCTTAGTCATTTGCTAAACCACTCTAGTACAACTAGGATAGAGCGAAGCCAAATCCCTACTGAACTAGAGCATACTGACCTAGACAGGTTTGGGTATCTTAGACCTACGTGGACCTATTAGGCTAACTACCTTGTGTCTTGACGGTCTATGACCCGACATGCACTGCATCCAACTACTTGTTATATGCAAGTATTAAACGTGCCTTATGTGATGAACCATTGTTCCTTGAGGGGAGAAACTAATTGTGTTCTGTTTTGTAGATGCATATCAATTTAAAATTCGACATCGAATCGACGCACGTGAGATATTGAGATTTTGGTGATCGTGGCTAGATGTCACATAAAAGAAAGAAGTAAAGAATTATCTAGGACACCTACCCTCTCTCATGACCATGAAAGTAAATAGGGAACTTTTAGAAGTCCTTACCAGGTACTGAGACTGTGATAGAATGGTATTTAGGTTCGGAGACTTGGAGATGACCCCGACCCTACAGTAAACTCGGGACTGCATAGACAGCGTGGGGACTTCTATGAGGCGGAGGAAGAAACCTGACCATAACCTTCTAGTACCCCATAATTTGAATCCCGAGGAGATCATGAGGTTTCTATCCCTAGTCAGCGCAGATTGGATATTCGGCCCAATTGTAGTATTTATGTACCTTTATAGCCGATTTGGGTCTAGACATGGGTATATAGAACACTCCGTAGAGTTTCTATCCTATGCCAGTTGGGAAGCCACCTGACCCTAGCCTTTTTCATATAAATTCTATGAACCATGTTATTTTCCAAAGACCGACACCAAGCCATAGATTCTAGGGTCATTTTCGTTACCCAGGCTATCTTTCATGGCATAACCTCAAACGAGGAAACCAAGTACTATGGCCTAGTCTCAGTCATCATGTCCGACATATACCGAGTGTTAGGCCAATATCGAGACCTACATAGGTACTTCCAAGGATGTAATCTCTTAGTACAATGGTGGATCATTAAGCACCTTCACAACTGAAGTTCCATCATACCGAGACCTAGACTGACATAACCTCAAAGTCACTTACCTAAATTGTGGGAACCAAACCAAAGAGGGGTGGGCTTTTATTTTTCTAGGCTCCGAGAGGACAGTATCAGTGGAGATTTCCTAACTTCATATCCGAGACCATAGTTGTGAGGGATAGAAATGCATTTTCTACCACTTATGGGGATCCGAGGAATCCGACCATATGTACCTCTTAAAGTCCTAAGATAATTCAGAAAGAGACATGCGATACCTTAAGTAGAAAACATGGGGAGTACGTGGTCGACCATCAGTGAGATAGGATCGGAAGGGTTATTGATATCATTCGAGAGTGGAATGGTCGAGTCAAGTGGGGCTCAGAGACCCTAGCTAAGAATGTCTTCTACCAAGGTTGTGATAAGGACTACATAGACTGGTTGAGAGCGCACTTGCAAGGTACCCTCACACTGGAGCCCAATCGCTATCAGTCCAGAAATGACCGAGACTCAAACGCTGATATCAAGGCATGTTGCATTCAGATACAGGATGATGATCGAGATGCCAAGTACCTAGCGAAGATAGAGCATGACCAGAGTGTCATAGCCAGCTTGACCGAGGAGTTAGACTTCACTCACGTGTCTAGAGAACTTAAACGCTCGCATAAAGAGAGCCATAGACGATACTACACTCATGACCTTCACAGAGAAATATTATTGGGTTGACTCATTGTTGATGTCTGCTCATTTCTGGATTCAGACCGCCCTTCGAAGGGCCAAGAGATCTCGGATAGATAAAGCTTCATCATCCACACTGGAGGCAACTTCTTCTGATTTTAATCATTTATTCATGTCTTGTAACCCCACTGAGGATAACATATTATGGGGCAATGGTTTTAATCAACAATTGACACAATTATGCTTCAAACGATTAGAAAGCCTTGGAGTAACGAGGTTTAGGAACGCGAATATTATAACTGTTTATGTGCTTTTGTGATATAAACTACTTATTTGTTTTCATGTGTTCCGTCTGAACTCTTGAACCCAAAAGAAAAACACAAAATATACCAAAACTAAGGTAAATTTGTACCTCATCTTAAATGTCGATTCTCTACCGATGGACGCTCCCGATAGCCAAAGTGCCACGTCACCAGTCATCAATTTGGTTAGCGACGAAGAGACCGATGAGTCACTTACGACAAAAATCTACAAGGTTGATGCAAAGATTGACTTGGCCAGAGCTAAGATAAAAGAGGTTGATGAAATCCTAGAGTTTATGGGAAACCTCACGGCACAGAAGAGCCCCCCGACGGGAAACGTCAATACCAAAACCTCCCTAAAGAGGTCAAAAAAATGGTCAACGACTACGTCCCTCTGTCAGATTTTCCTGAGAATGATCCAATATCGTATGGGGAATCGAGTGTGGTACCTAACAGAGTCACCCCAACTCCTGATGAAGCTGCTAACCACTACGGGATGCCACAAGGGCCTCCCCGTAAGTCATTTCCAATGTGGTGGGTGATTGTTCTTCAAAGCTCGCAGTTTGCTTTTCAGAGTTGCACCTAGGGTAGTGCAAAATATTGAAGTCTTTCATGGAATAAAAGTCGTTGAATTGACATGTACTAGCTCTGACGTCCTCCCGACTTGTGCATCCCTCTTTGCTCATAAGAGATGCATATTCCACAGGAATCAGCCTAGTCACGCCATAGATGAGTGCATGGTCTTCAAGTGAAGAATTATCATACTGATTAACAAAAAGGTCATTCGTAACATGTGGGGGCCACACTCCCTAATAGTCTACGACCCCATTATGCCTGGTGAAGGAATCACCACAGAGACTCAATTATGGTATTACGACTTCACTGCCTTTGAAGATTCGTATGTAGACATCTTCTCCATATTGGCTCACACCGAAAAGGTTTGCCCAATCGGATCCACCTGGAAACCCTATGCCAGCACTTCGAGGATAAAGATTTGCTTATACTATTCAGGGGCACCGGGGCATGACATCAAATAATGTGAAGCTTTCAAGTTTGAGCTGGTATATCTCATCAACACCGGTCAGATCTGTCCCGTGATACACGGCCGCTTCTAGGAAAGTCGCCAAAAAAATGCGCGGCCATAAAGAGAATGACCCGTAATGACTTCAAAGAGAAGTCATCTTTTGGGTAGTTTAGGCGTCCCCTTTTCTCTTTCAATCAAATGGTATCCCTTCACTTTTTTGTAAAAGAAATTACGTCTGACCTGATGTCCTGAGGAGGGATACGTATGAAGCCCATAACGAGCCTGGTCTGGGAAAGATTCGAGTAGAAAAAATTAAGATTAATTTATATGTAACCCGAACTACGGAAGGGCCTGATTTCCCGCGGAGGGATACGTAGGCAGCTTACATATGACTCGGTCCCTATATAATATAAAATATAATTCCCCCTATTATAGGAAGGTTTTGGTTTATACGATGTCGTGGTGGCAAATCGACTATAGACCTCCAAACCGAAACCCTAAAAACCAAAAATGGCCAAAATAACCAAAATACCCCCGCAATGGAAAATTAATCAAGAGTTCGGATCGAGCACATGAGTCTATATGCTTTATGTGCAACTTATATGTGATATATTGTATTATTAATTTTCTACTAACGTCATTTGCCTTTGAGTTATTCTTTTCTTATAGAAAGGTCGATCTATGTTGCATCACACTAGCATACTTCACCAGATCAAAAGTCGCAACAACATCCCTAAATCAACAGAAGTAGAGAAAAATGACTGGTACTCCCGAAGAGGCACGTATAAGGATGCCCTAGATATCGAGGATGTTGTACCTCAGGATCTCCAGAATGCCTCGCACACTAAGGATGTGATCAGCTTGCTACTTTGGAAGATTGCAGACCTTCAAGAGTAGGTCGCAAAGAACGAAACCATCAATGCTGCCAGAAAGGCAGCTGCTACTGAGGCAAGAAGACCTCCACCGCCTTTTCGATCGCTGAACTCACCCGTACCCGAACACTTCCCAAATACCCATGTAGGTACCTCATACGAAACCCCACCTACAAATGCCGCCCACATAGCCGAGACTTCCCATTCTACGCCTTCTTTTCAAGCACCGCCTGCTTATGCTGACCCCAGCTAACACCAAAATACTGCTACTCATACAACACCTAGAGTTGTTGGCGCTCCTAGAAGTTGCCCAACACACCCCACAATATCTCCTTTCATACTCCTATTGACTCTTCATCAAAACTTGATCACTACGAAGATATGGAAAAGGCCTAGGTCCGAACAGGACTGAAGGGACAAAGAAATGGAACGAAAAATGATGGATATGTTCTAGAAATCCAACAAGGGCTCTAAAAAAAACAACGGACCTAAGATATGATGACTTGTGCATGCATCCGGACTTGAATTTGCCTGAGGGCTTCAAAGGACTCAAGTTCGAACTCTTCAATGGGACAGGGAATCCCAAAGCTCATCTAAGAGCATACTGCGATCAACTTGTCAAAATCAAGAGGAATAAAGCATTGATAATTAGGATGTTTAGTCAAAGCCTCACAGGAGAAGCATTAGAATGGTTCACGGCTCATGACATTCGTCGCTAGGACTCCTTGGAAGAAATGACAGGGGCCTTCATGGATTGATTCCTCTTCAACGTGGAAACCATGCCTGACCGATATTACTTGGAAAATATCAAAAAGAAATCTACGGAAACCTACCGCGAGTATGCCTATAGAGGGTCGAAGCCGCCCGAGTAGCCAATAATTGAGGAAGAATTATTTCCAGTCTTTATAAGATCACAAGAATTGGACTGTTACAATCGTATGTTGTCTATGGTCGGGAGGCCATTCTCTGAATTAGTCAAGATGGGAGAGGCAATAGAAGACGACCTCAAAAGAAAAGATCGTCAGCATCGCCAACAAAGCTGGTTTGACAAGCGCCACTGGGTTACAAAGAAAAAGAAAGAGAACATGGCAGACGTCTCTCACACCCCTAGCCCGATGAGTCATAGAAAAGAAGGATCACAATCATCCTTCGATATATACCAATCTCCTCCACCAAGCAGTTCTACATACTATCCCCATACAGCCACGTGCTAGTATATTACACACAACCCAATTACCAAACACCGGCTCTAGCCTATTATCAAGCTCCACATCTAAATTACCAAACACCCACTTACCAAGCTCCATCATCAAATTACCAATTTTCTGCACCCGCTTACCAAGCACCTTAGAATCATTAAAATCACTAGAATCAACTGCATCTAGCTATATATGACTTGCCACGTCCCAACTTTGAAAAGAAGCCTCTTCGGACGTTCACTCCACTTTCCGAAACCCAAACAAGTTTGTTCACCAAATTAAACGCTGCCAGTATCATCCAAACCGTACCGAAGCCCGATAATCCTGGAAGTCGCTTCTACAGAGCTGATCAAACTTGTGCTTACCATTCCGGAGGGAATGAGCATACTACAAAAGATTGCATCAATCTGAAGCACAAGTTAAAGGATATAATCAACAAACGAGAAATCATCTTGGAGGCCGCAATGCTAAATGTGAACATAAATCCTCTCCCCAACCATGGTGTCAATCATATACACATGATTGAGCGGGAGGGAGATTGGGTTGTATGCCAACCATTGGCCCAAGAATCTATTAAAAGCTTAGAGCAAACGGTTGCCTCTCTCACTCTGCAAGAGCGACCGTAATTTAAGGTGTTGATCCCAGCCCCAAAGAAATTATTCGTGATCTAAGTACCACAAGAAGTAATTCCAGCTCTAAGAAGAGAGTTTGTCATCCAAGCGACCATGGCCCAAGGAATGATAAGATCGGGAAGATGTTATACTCTCGAAGAGTTGGCACAGGGAGCTCCCCGTAAATAAGTAAATCAAATGAGGCCCATCACTGAAGGGGAGGCCAAGGACTTTTGGCGAAGGATGCAGCCAAAAGAATATTCTATTATCGAACACTTGCAGAAAATGCCATCTCGAATATCGGTAATGTCACTGCTCTTGAGTTCATCACAACATCGTCAAGCCTTAATAGAAGTGTTGGACGAATCCCATGTCCCAACAGGGACAAGTAGCGAAACCTTGGCCGATATGGTAAGCCATGTCATTGGGGGCCATCAGATTTCTTTCACCTCTGACGAATTTCCAAAAGAGGAAACAACCCATAATAAGTCTCTCTACATCACTATTAAGTGTAGAGATAAGGTCATAGCATGGGTACTTGTCGATAATGGGGTCAGTCTTAATATATGCCTCGAATCAACCTTAAAGCAACTGGATACGACATTGGGAAAATAGCTGGAGTCGTATCAATGTAAGAGCATTCGATGGAGCGCAACGTGACCCCCTTGGCAAGGTAGACCTTAACATATAAATGGGATCCGCCGAATTCACCACTAAATTTCAAGTTATGGCCATCAGTTCCAATTACAACCTACTATTAGGAAGTCTTTGGATACACATTTTCATACCCTAACCTTAGTAGGGTGTGACAAAATAGTATCAAAGTAGGTCTACAAAGCCATGTCTAGTAGAGTCTTGTTTATAGATGTGTTGTGCACCACACTTATAATCAGGAGGCTATAGGACATTTAGGAATTGTTACCCTTATTTGATATTCCAGATCATGCAGTAAAGCTGAGTCATAAGAACTTGATTTTGACTCGTGCTTGTGATGAGTTAGTGTGAGATTTCTACCAAATTATGTATGCACCAGAGGTGCAACTATTACATTAGAGTCTTAAGGTATGAATGTCAATCCCATTTATGCGGGAGGAATGTTATGAAAGTGTCTGAAGATATGATGCGAGATTCAAATGCAAGAGAGGTAGATGTGAATGAGGTATGATATACTTAGTATAGAAGGTTTTGACTAGTGTAGACTTCAGATAGGGCCAGAAGCACCATGATTCAGCATTCAGAAATGATTAGTAATATAAGTTCAGTTTATGGTTTTAGGTACCAGAAGGTCTAGTTTGGGTAAGGAGAAGTTAGAGCAGTGTGATGTCTCGCTTAAGGTTCTAGAACAGCACAAGAAAATCTATGATGCTAGCAAGTTAAGTGAATGGTTATAAATAGTATAAATTGCTAAGTGTAGGTCGTGAGCCAAAGTATGGTAGTACGATGAGGTTTTAGATGAATAAAAGTAAGGGTAAGAGAAAGTGAATGAGGAAGTAACAAGGATAAGTATGACCTTGAGAGTAAGCCTATCAAAATAAGTGAGTTGATAGTTTCTGTAAGTTATAGAGAGATTAGTATAGCCTGAATGAAATCAGAGGAACTTAAGATCAGGAGGACCTAGAAGAGGTGGAATGCCACCCTGATAGCAGAATAAGTGAGTAAAATGATAAGCAATAGGAGAATAACGTTTAAGAATATAGTCCACGATTGAAGTAACGGTTCAACGAGAAAGGATTTTAAGTATTACATGGAATTAGAATATCTCTCATAAGATGAATCAGTAGATAGATAAATGTTACAAAGTATGAAATGAGGTAGGATAAACTACCTAGGTGTAGTGGTACCCTGAAGAGAGAGCCATGTAGGCTGCGTAACGAATGTAATAATAGTCGTACAGTTCCAAGTGGTACGCCTCAACATAAGAATAAGGTCTAAAAGGATAGCATGTTACAACTTCATATGTGTTCTTAAAATAGTAACTTAGCTAATGGTTTGACGAGTCATGAGAGTAATACAATACGCGGGTAAGTCCAACATTTGAGGACGAATGTTCCTAAGGGGAGGATGTTACACCCCATATTTTATCACTAGAATACGTTATAGCAAGTCAATGTGAACCTAGAAGTATTAAGGTCTTTTTAAGGTTATCTATGAGTTAGAACAATATCTTGGGAGTTACTGGGAGGATTAGAGGTCAAATAAATCAAAGAGAATAAATTTCGTTAACATAATACCCCGTATTTTCGGGCTATGATTTGAACCGCTCGACATATGAAAGTAGACCCGAGTCCTGAAAATTTTTGGTCATATTCAAGTATGCAGATCAAGAGCTCAGTGTATAAAATGACAAAGTCTCGAAATGATTTACGACTCAAAAATGTAACGCCGAGGATTGAAAATAATTTTTGTGTGTGCCAAAAGAGGCTTCGAGCTAGTGTTAAAACATATGATCATTATAGTAAAATATATTGTAGTGTGTTAAAAGTAATTAATATTTAAATAAATTGAGATCAAGTCATTTAATACGTGAAAATTGATTAAATGTTGATGGTAGGAAATAAATAAATTAATTAAGGGATCATGGAATTAGTGGATAGGTGTAGTGTGAACTATGGTTGTCCGGTGGGCCGGGTCGGCCCGTCCCGATTAACGCCGCGCCCCAGCCCAAAAAAAACAGAACGAAATTGTAGGTAGCGGGGTTCGATCTCCGGACGGAACTCGTCCCAATCCCGCCCTGTCTCGACCCGTTCCCCCCCCCCCCCCCTTGCAAAAATAACCATTGCAACAACAACTAAATTTTGATTTTGGCCGTTGTGCAACGGCTATAACGGCCATATTCCCCCCCACCCCACCCCATAAACTCCCCTACCTCCTTAATATTTATTTTTAACCACTGAGTTAGTATATTTACACTTTAACCGTATTTTAGACTATAAATACCTCATTTTCCTCTTCATTTTTCTCACAAATCATCCTACCATCTCTCAATCTATCTCTCTACAAGTCTACATTGCCTACTAAATATTATATTTTATTTGTTTATTTGTATCAAAGTTTAAAAATTGAGAGTGAAGTTGACAACTAGCTTGAGGATCATCCATCGAGCAAAGTTTCAATTTCAACCTCGATTACATGTCGACGTTACGTCGGCGTTTGGTACCTTCGTTCCTTCTTTAAATTATTATTGTTACTTAATTTTAATTATCGTACTTAATTTTATTTACTTTAATTATTTATTTTCTATAATTATAAAGGAACGATTTGAACGTTTGATTTCTGGTAGAGGTACTGGGGGTAACAGGGGTAATGGTGCATCTTCTAGTAATCCTATTCCTAGTCCCGATGATTCACCCATATAGATGAAACTGATTGTTTTAATGATATTAATATACAATTAGATCATGAGGTATATATTTTGCATCTGAACCAGACTTTAACTTTGAAAATGAATTAACCGATAATGTAGATAACACACCACTAGTGCACCTCCACCTCAGGCTCAGACTGAGTCTCAGCCTGAAACTGAAACTGAAATGCCTCATATTCCCCCTAGTATGAATCGAGGCCCCACACAACAAAAACTAAAATCACTTGCATGAGATTATTTTTATAGGGACAGTGAGAATCAACTAGCTAGATGTAAAACTTGTCAAGAAGTTTATAAATTTAAAATCGGAAAAAGTCATGGTGGTACAGGAGGTTTATTGAGACATGTACAAAGCATTCACAAAGCTAGGTATAACGAATATCTAGCTGAACAATCGGGTGTGCCAATGCCTTCTGAGTCGGGACAAGGTTCAAGTACATGATCGAATTAACCCGATGACGGGGGGAATTATAGGTCCTAAATATGATAAACACAAAGATAGGGAAAATATAGCAAAATTAGTTGCGGTGGAGGATATGCCTTTTTCATTTCCTTCCTCTCCTGGTTTTATTCATTACATTAGAGAAACGTATAATCCTGCTTTTAACGGTTTTCCTAGATCAACTGTTAGAATGGACATTTTTAAATTTGCACATGAATATCAACAGTATTTACGTTATGCATTATATCATTTTAATGGCAAAGTGGCTATCACTTTTTATATAGGTTGTAGTACTAACGGTAATGATTATTTAACTATTACATGTCATTGGATAGATCAGACTTGGTCTATGCAAAAACGTATTTTAGCATATAGATATATTGATGATAGGCACATTGGATTATTTATTGCAAGAAATATTCATGAAATTTGTGAATATTATGAAATTACTGATAAAATTATGACTATTACATTAGATAATGATTATGCTGTAAATCTTTTAAAAACTCGATTTACTCCATCTTTTTCCGATATTTTTCATATTAGATGTGCATGTCATATTTATAACTTAGTTGTAAAGGCCTAAAAAAATTGTCATGATTGTGGACTACATTATAAAAAATTTCAGAAGAAGTTTCGACTAGGTGAAATTCTTTATATGAACAACTACTTGTTGTTCACGGATATAAAAAACCTATAGCTTTATTATTTAACGCCCATAATTAAAGTACGGATATGCTGGTAGATGATGATTGGGAAAAAATTTCGGAACGTATTGCATTTTTAGAGAATTTTTTTCTAGCTACTAAAGAATTTTCTGAAATTTATTATCCTACTATTTCAACTATGTTATTTTATATAACTCTAGTATTTTTGTTACTTAATGAATATATGCAAAAACGAGCTTACGCTCCAGCTATTAAAAAAATATTTATAAAATTAAAAAAAAAACTTTTTTCCTGATACTATATATTTTATTGGTGTTGTATTAAATCCGACTATTAAAGTAGACAGTTGTAAAACACTTGTTGAAATGATTTATGAAAGCTTAGAAATACTTTCAACAGACCCAACTGAAGAAGAATAAGAAGAACCAAATAAAGAAGAAGTTATGTCTAGCATATACAATGAATGCAAATATATATATATATATATATATATATATATATATATATATATATATATGTGTGTGTGTGTATTACCAACAAAAGTGTAAATAATCAACGGGCTTCGGTACCATCTTCTTCTACTTCACCGCAACCTAATAAAAGACATGCGGTTTCTAATGCTAGTGTTCAAGGCCTTAGAAATAGAATGTTTAGTGGTTCAACTTCTTCACAAGTTAGAGAATTTGATGTTTATGTTTTGCAGGGTGTTGTACCGTACAAATCAATTGTCAATGAAGATGGACGTGAAGACTTGCTGAGCTACTGGAGGAAGAATGCGAAGACATTTCCGACACTATCAAAAATGGCCCGAGATGTTTTGAACATTCAAGCGTCATCAACTGCGCCTGAAAGTGCTTTTTCTGCTAGAAGATTTCAAATAGGAGAGCACATACACTAATTGACGCGAGACAGCTTGGAGATTGCATTTTATTCAGAGATTGGATTAGAGTGGAGCGTAGAAGGTGTGGTCAACCGAAGATCAACGAAGAAGACGACTACAACTATAATGAAATCTTATCCGAGGGAGCAGGAAGCGACGTCGAACAATTTGACTAACAACTTCCAATTCCAACCGAAGATCCTCAAGACATTGTGAGGAAATTAGAAAATATGTAATTTTTTAATGTCAATTTTACTATGTGATTTGCAACTTTTGAACAACGAAACAAAGTTTCAATTTTGAAATTGTATTACAAAAAAATCATATTATTATTAAATAATATAAGAGGCACAAAAACAGTCTTGAGATGTTTTTATTACACTATCTTGTTCAATTATTTAAGTTTTAAATATTTTTTTTTTTAAATTAAGTTTCTAAAAAAAACTCAAATCCCACAACCCGACCGTCCCCCAAATCCCGGCCCCTCTTCCGGCGGGATGTGGGACAGACGGGAAGGGACCTCTTCCCGTCCCGCCTATTCCGGCCCGCCTATCCCAGTCCCGACCCCCTAATCCTGCCGGATCCCATTCCGCTGGAACCTGTCCCAACCCGCCCCACCCCGCTGGCCACCCCTAGTGTGAACAAGATATGTTGATGAATGGTGGATAACACGTGTAAACATTTGATGATTAATACAATTTGTTAATTTTACATGTTTATCCACTGGTCATTAAATGCAAGAATTGTACAATTTGTTTCCACCGTTATAACTACATATCTTATTATTATTATTATTATTATTATTATTATTATTATTATTATTATTATTATTATTATTATTATTATTATAATAGAAGTCTAGTAGAGGGATTTATATGACCGGTCACATACTATATTTGGTCCAATAAAGAGCTACTTTAACTCACTCACAATTGAAGATATATATTTCAAGCGAATTCGTTTAGCATATAGAATTTTTTTTCTACAAAAAGTACTCATCTCCCAACTTAGCAAAGCAGCAACGTGCTTTCTAGATATAGCAAAAATTAGGGGTGGGCAAAAATCCCGGAGAACCGAAAAAACGAACTGAAATTCGATTCGGTTTTTATTTTTTAAAAAAATCATTTTTTTGAAAAAACGAATCACGATTTAGTGATTCGATTCGGTTTTTAAATTTTGGATACGAACCAAACCGAAAAACTGAATTAAATATATATTTTTTATTATTTTTTTATTTTATTTTAGGCTATTGCTATCTCTTGAATCATAGCCATTGAAGCTAATCTATGAAGCTTTTATGGAAGTCACATGCGGCATGAACTTGATTAAAATATCACGGAAGCATTGACATAAAATGTAGAGAGAAAAAGTAGTTGTAAATTGATAAAACTTTAAATGGTCATAACTCTGCGCTCGGATGTCCGTTTTACCCGATTGTTTTTTTGATTTTGTATATTTTTTCAAGACAGGGCCGGTCAAACTACCAAAAGGCGGTTTGGCGCAGCCAATTTTTAGTAAAACGTCCGTTTTTTCAATCAATTTGTGTTTTTCCCCAAATCGATTTCTAATTTTCCTTTTTCTTTAGTAAACATGTCACGATACACAATAGATTTCAACGTCGAAATTTCATGATAGTGTAGGTGTAAATGTCAATTTCAGTTTTGGAAATTCAATTTTTTTTTTAAATAAAAAAATTCCCCGACCCGGCCAATTTTCAATTGGATAACAATTTTCAATGATTAGTTAACTCTACTAAATGTGAAATCTGATTTATAAACAGACCTTGTAGAAAACTGTTTTGACTTAAAGTTGGAAATATATCTCAAATAAAATGCTCAATGACCCTTCTTAAAATCTGATTTTACTTCAAACAGTGTAGGAAAAAAAGATGAGTTTAGCATTGAAATGACCAAAAAATGTCCTTAAAATGCTGAAAACTTGATTTAGCTATTGGCGTGCTAGAGTAACGGTCTCGAATAAATAAACTTAGTTATCCTAAAATAATCTTCAACAGACAATCTCAAACTTAAGATGAAACCAAAGCACACACAGATATAATGAAGATATAGAAGGAAGGAAGCCATAAGCGGTCCCAAATGTTTCGCTAGTTTTCTCACTATTCCAGGCATTCTAAGGAAGATGATGTGGGATACAACAATTGCAGGGAACGAGAAGTAAGTAAATATTACAATTACTAGAAAGGATAAACTAAAGATTACAACAAAACTGAAAATCAAGAATGAAACAAACTCCTTGTGTGATTTGCTGAGTCGAGTGATGACACTCTGTCTTTAAGAAAAGATTGCCCCGTATATCTCATTTTACGTTGTCGGGCAAAATAGTCTCCCAAGATACAACAACAACTTAACAATTGAGCAAAAGAAACTCAAGTGTTCCTCTTGAAGAACTTTGAGTCTAGCAAACTTGCAAAAGAGGAAGAAGAAGATGTTAGAAAATTCTGTAAATATTTCTAAGTGTAGTGAACAATTGAGCCAAAGGCCTCAATTTATAGTGTAAAAAGATGGTCCCTCAACTAGCCAACTAATGGCCTTCAATAGTCAATGTAATGGCACTTATTGATGGGTTACATTCAGCCAAATAATGGTTGAATTCATGTGTCAAGTAATGGAGATTCAATGCTCCAAAACCAGCCCAAAGGTCAGAACTTTCCAACTTTCCGTCGCAGCATTCTGCCTCCGAAGCGCCGCGGCTCTGTGAATTAGCGCCACGGCTCTGACGGTGTTGCGTCGCGACCCTTCACAGCTCCGCGACGATTTCTGACTCGTTTCATCTTACACTTCTTCTTTCGTTTACCAACGTGGAATACCAACCGTCCATCATTCTATGTTTCGAACGTATTACATACGTACCAATAGCTCTTTCACTAATGAAATTTGCGATACTTGGCACTACGTGTGCACGTGTGTGGAAACGACGTTTCCGACATGCGGGGCCCCAATTATTTGAGTCATAAATAATGGGATATACTTAATTCCACATTAGTAAATTTCCAACAATCCCCTCTTGAAAGAGATTTTGGCGCACTTACATGGTGCCTTTTCCAGTAATCTTTCAGCGGACCGATGTTGCATCTGGATAGGTAGCTTCCGCTTTGAACCTTCTATAGTTGAATACCATCGGACTTACTTACTGCGCGGTGAACGTGATGTCTACCGTCAGTGTTTAGTGTAAGTCAAGTCAACGGTACCAACACAACTACTTTCCTTACTCTCTTCTTCGTAATGTTTTATCCGTTGTGGCCGTGGACACTTCTTGGATTCTTAAGTGCGTTCATTTGAGGCGGCCTGTCCTCGCACTTAAATAGGTGGTCTCCTACAAGGTATCCTGTTATACTCCACTTTACACGTGTTAGGAATCATTAAAAGTTTCCCCAAACCTGACCTCAACCGGTGAAGATCATTAAAGGTTTTGGAAACTAAACCTTTACCCACACTGCAGATAGCACTTATAGTCTATCGCGGGAACGGCTTTGGATTTGGTGTTTCTTTACAGAAATCACTATCTGAAGTGCTCATGCTTCCACCGAAGCGCTCAACTGAACCTTTATAGCTTAGTTTTCCCATTGAACCTAATTCCTGGGATCTCCAGTCAGTAAGGTTGGGTTACCACCGTATTGGTCCTTATACCTTGGGTTTTAAGCCCATTCCCCTAGACAAGCAGAACATCTGCCAACGGTCTTATGTCTCCGTCGATTATGACGAAACTTGTCGTTGTACATAGAACTCTGTGCCCTTCCTAGAGCCGACTGACTATCGCAGTAGATCATTATAGAAGGTACGAGTTTGTCCCAACAAGAAACATCTTCTAAGAAGTCGTGAAGCCACTCAGCTTCTTCTCTTGCTTTGTCTAAAGCGATAAACTCTTATTTTATCGTGGATCGGGCGATGCAAGTTTGCTTAGAGGATTTCCAAGACAGCCCCACCACCAATTGTAAATACATACCCACTGGTGGACTTGGTGTTCTCTATATCAAATATACAGTTTGCATCATTGTACCCCTCTAGTACAGCTGGATATCTCGAATAATGCAACTCGTAAGTTAGCGTGTATTTCAGGTATCGTAGTACTCGATTCAACGCCTTCCAATGATCATTACTCGGATTACGGTAAACCTAGCCAACTTGTTGACTGCATAAGCAATATCAAGTCGGGTGCAGTTTGTTATGTACATCAAACTCTTAATCACCTGTGCATATTGCTCATGGCATACGGATGCCCCACGATTTTTATCAAGTTTTTTATTTCTATCCATTGGTGACTTCATAGGCGAACTGTCAAACATCTCGAACTTTCTCAACACATCCTCGATGTAGTGAGACTGAGATAAGACCAGTCCGTCAGATGTCTTAGAGATCTTTATCCTTAAGATGACATCTGTGATACCCATATCCTTCATGTCGAAGCATTGTTTCAACATGTTCTTAGTCTCTAGAATCAAGCTAGGACTGCTCCTTGTGATCAACATATCATCTACGTATAGGCATATCATGACGAACGAGTCAGAATTACCTTTCATGTAGACACATTTGTCGCACTCATTAATGGAGAAATCCTTCGATAGTAGAGTACTATCAAGTTTTTCGTGCCATTGCTTCGGGGCTTGTTTTAGCCCTACAGAGATTTGACTAGCCGACAGACTTTCTTCTCTTACCCTGGAACCACATACCCCTCGGGTTGCTCTATATAAATTTCTTCTTCCAAATCACCATTTAGAAAGACTGTCTTGACCTCCATTTAATGTATCTCAAGGTCACGCAACGCTGCGATCGTAATGAATACCCGTATGGACGTCATCCTAGACACCGGAGAGTACGTGTCAAAATAGTCAAGGCCTTCTTTCTGCTGATAGCCCTTGACTACCAATCTGGCCTTGTACTTATCTATAGACCCATCTGCTTTATACTTATATTTGAGTATCCACTTACAACCCAACGATTTATTTCCCTGAGGAAGATCAACCAACTCCCAAGTATGGTTATGCAGAATGGAGTCTATTTCACTCTCAATAGCTTCTTTCCAGAGCGGTGCCTCTGGAGTTGACAATGCTTCAGCAATTGTCCTTGGTTCATCATCAACCATATAAGCTACAAAGTCAGGACCGAAAGATTTATCATTCCTGGCCTTTTTACTTAGTTCCATCTCTGGAGTCTCCAAGTTCTGAGAATCTGGAACACTAGATTCCGGATATTCAGCCACTTCGAGGTCCACTAGATCTGAACCATCTAGATCCAGGCCGTCAACGACTCCCGGTTCCTGAGAGCTTTGTTCATAACTTCGTTTGCGAGAGGTTATGTCTTTTTCCTTTCTAGGAAAAGTATTCTCAAAGAATTGAGCATTCCTTGATTTCAAGATAGTACCCCCGTAGATATCTGGAATATCTGACTTATGCACTAAGAAGCGCTAAGCACTACTGTTATTTGCATATTCGATGAAAATGCAATCTACAGTCTTAGGCCCAATCTTGACCTGCTTTGGCTTGGGCACTTCGACCTTTGCCAAACAATCCCACACCTTTAAATATTTATAGGTGGGTTTCTTTCCCTTTCATGATTCATTTGGAGTTTTGTCCTTACCCTTACATGGGACTCTGTTAAGAATCGTATTAGCGGTAAGTCGGCTTCTCCCCACATATTTTGGGGAAGACCGGAATTAATTAGCAAGACATTCATCATTTTCTTCAATGTGCGGTTCTTACGTTGCGCCACACCGTTCGACTGAGGTGAGTATGGAGTCGTTGTTTGATGAACAATGCCTGATTGGGCACAATATTCCTCAAATGACGCTACGTATTCTCCTCCCTCTATCTCTACGAATGGATTTAATCTGCATGCTTAGTTGGTTCTCAACTTCTGCTTTGTAACGTCGGAACATTTCAAAGGCTTCATCTTTACTTTTTAACAAGTAAATATAACAATACCTTGTGCTATCATTAATTAATGTCACAAAGTACTGGTTCCCCTCTAGTTTGTGCAAACTTCAAATCACATATATTTGTGTGAATAAGTTCTAGATGAGCGGTATTCCTTTCGACGGATCGAAAATGAACCTTTGTGAGTTTTGCTTCTACGTACACACCTCACACTTATGTTAAGGGTTTACGTCGATAGACGGCAACAACTCCAACTTAACCAATATTTGGATGGAATTGTAGTTAACATATCCTAATCTATGAAGCCATAAATTAGATGACTCAAGCAAGTAAGAAAAAACTTCAATATTATTTCTTGCACGTATTACAGACATGGCGTTAACTTTGAAACGGTCTTCACAAACGAAGCCTCTTCCGACAAAGGTTTCATTCTTGGTGATTATAAACTTAGTAGAAATGCTAGCCTAAAATCAGCACTAACCAATAAATGACCAGAAATTAAATTTCTCCTAATCTCAGGAACATGCATCACCTCCTTCAGAATGAGCTCCTTTCCAGAAGTCATTTTCAGGACTACCTTTCCTACCTCCAGCATTTTTCTCTAAGAACTTGATTTTGTGCAATGTCTGATTATTGAAACTCCGAAAAGGGGTCTTACATAGAATCATACGGATAGCATAACGATTTTCTTATATGGGCTTGGATCTCTCTATACATATAGATTTTTTTGTTGGAATGATATGATCGGCTAGCCGTAGCCGCATATCAGCTATGCTCAATGCGGTTGGATCAGATCTTTTGGGAAGCTTTTGGACCTAGCGAAAAGGGCAAACTTCCATCATGCTTCTTCTGAAACAGAACCGGTTGTTACCCATCATGAATAACCTTTTGTTTGTAACTGGTGTATAAGTGGAAAAGGCATCTCTATTTGAACATATGTGTCTTGTAGCACCTGTGTCCATCCACCAATATATGAGATTCTCAAAAAGGTTTGCTTCAAGCACTACCGCTGAGAACTCTTCAATCATATCGTCCGGAAACTTGTCTTTGACGACGTTAACCTGTGTCTTGCCCTTAGCCTTGGCCTTCTGTTGTTGCTCGGTCTTGAGCTTGCGGCAACCCTTGATCATGTGACCAGGTTTCCCATAGTGGTGACAGTTTCCTTTGAACTTCTCCGATGCTTGGGTCTTGCCGTCTTTCAGGAACTTGCGCTTCTTGCTTGGGTTCTTAGCCAGATTTGCCTTTGCCTCAGCGGGTTGTTTACCCCTAAGCAAGATATCTTCCTGAATTTAGAGTTTGATAATAAATTATTCAAACGTCATTTCCTTTGTTTTGAGTATTAAGTAACTCATAAACTCATTCCACGAGGGATGTAACTTTTCAATCAGTGATGCAACCAAAAACTGCTCATTTGGTTTCATACCTTCTGTCGCACCCGTTTTTAACACGGTCAAAGAGGAGTACAACATATAAGTTATTCCTGAATTGGATTAAGGAGTGCTTTTCTTTGAGGAGTCGTCACCTAATTATTTCTAAGGTGAATTAGGGCACCTAAATATTAACTAAATGCTGCAATGTAACTCCAATTTTATGATCTGCGAAACTAATAAGATTCTAGATAAGAATTCTTTATTATCCTAAAAGAAAGGGGTTAGGCATCCTTTAAAATCCGCTAACTTGTGGTTATCCGATCAAACTCGGGTTAATTATTATGCTAAGAAAAATGCACGTTTAAAAATATAAAGTTAAAATGATGTTGCAGGTATTTAGTAAAAGGATGCATTTTATACAAGTATGGTATTAAGGAAAAATACATGAAAAGTTGAAAAAGTATGCATTTGTGACAATTTAGTAAGAAGTAATCCTCTTTTTTTTTTTTTTGGAAATCATTTGGAGTTGCAAATCAGAAAAGACAAACTTATTTGTATGATTAATAAAGTGAATAGAAGATGATCAAAGTTTGTTTTGAAAATTTTGAATATGCATGACGATTTAAAAATAAATAAGCTAACGGTGGATTTTCAATTTTAGACTACCCTATTAATTATATCTAAGCAATAATTACATAAGTACAATAAATAATATGACAATACATAACGAGATAAAGCTGAATTAAAGAAAGTAAAAACAACAAAATAAATAATCTCGGAGGAGTATTCGCCTTTGTTGACTTTGTTCCTTGCAAGTTGTCAAGAACAAACGGTTAGAAACAATTGAATATAAAAACTTCGGATCCGTATCCAAAATAGTAAATGTTTTAATTACGGAGAGCTCAGACTTAAATTTTGAAAAAATCATTCAAATCACATCGTGGCTGCGAACATATAACTCATTGGTCATTTTAGTTGCCTCACCTACTAAACATGTTGATCTCTCGGATGATTTTTTTTTTAAGTTTTCATCCTTGCCTTCCGTTTTATTCCCATCTTTCCAACTGCGGAGGCCTCAAATTCGACAAAAGTTTCATCGGCCAATGTTGTATCATGTTCAAATCAGTAAATTATACCAAAGCAGCTAGCCAAAACCGAGAGGCATTTTCCGAAGGGACGCGACCTCAAATTCAATTTCATCGACCTAAGTGTAGTATTTGTTCAAATCAGTAAAATAATACCAAAACAACAAACTGAAACAGAAGAGCATTTTTCGAAGGGACGCGACCTCAAATTCAATTTCATTGGCCTAAGTGTAGTATTCTGTTCAAGTCAGTAAAATAATACCAAAACAATAAAACCAAAACCGAGAGGCATTTTCCGAAGGGACGCGACCTCAAATTCAATTTCATTGGACAAAGTGTAGTATTTGTTCAAATCGGTAAAATAATACTGAAACAGTAAAACCGAAACCAAGAGGCATTTTTCGAAGGGACACGACCTCAAATTTAATTTCATTGGCCTAAGTGTAGTATTCTGTTCAAGTCAGTAGACTTTTCAGAAATATTGCGGCTGTCCGAAGCAATCTTAAAGCGATTGTTTTCAGCAGAGAAAACAACAACAATTGGGTTTAAAAAATACCGTAGCAGTGGTCTTGAAAACACAGAAGCAGTGGGCTGTCTGTAACAGTCTTAAAGCAGTTGTTTTCAGCCAAGAAAATAGCAGCAATTTGGGCTAAAATACAGCAATGATAAGACATCAAATATGCTCAAAATGCAGCAGTAAAATGTTTCCGAAAAGAGTTGTAAATGGCCAAGATTGTAGCAGTTGTGCGCGGCAAACGCAGCAGCAGAATAATGGCTCAAAAGTGCAGTAATCAACCCAAGTATTGCAAAGAATCGGCGGTCTCGAATCGGCGACCAAAAGGAACAAACCCATAACAAGAGTTATTTAAAGATGACATGTATCTAGAATCTCAAGGTGCAGCAGGATACCACCACTGGTAGCATAGAAAAGACATAAAGGGGAAGGTAAACTTAAAGGCCAATCACACTAAACCTCAAATTTGAAAGATAGGAAGACAAAGGAGGCTATCACCATTCATTTCCGATGCCGCAACAAAATTCAAAAGGTATCTAGAACCTTAGGCATGGCGGGCCATCGAAGAAGGCTAAACCAAACCCGAAGCTTGTCTTGGCTTTCAACCAGCATAACACGATAAATATAAAACCTAACATATATATTCTGAAAGTCTCAAATAAAGACAGGAACAAGACATAAGATGGAAGGAAGGAATGGCAACACAGACCTTTAGACCATTTTTTTAAAACAAGTTAATGCAAACACTCAACTAAACTTTCTCCGGATTCATAATTTAAATCATATGACACATAAACACCAACGCAATATGACAGATCCTAGTTCATTTCAGCATCAGAAATAACATGTGTTCTCCAGTAAGTATTAGCATATCAAAACAGAGGTAAAACTTCATAAAAATCCTAAGCTAATTGCGAGTTGACAAACCCAAAGATAAAGACCATTTTTAAGATAATGCTTTAGGTTTTAAAAACTCTCCCTCAGAATACATAAGAATTTAGACAACAGTGAAATCAGGACAAACACTCTTAAGAAAGACATGGCTTAGGCATAGCAGAGTCAAGTTCAAATTAACCATGGAATTTAAATATCTTAGTTGGTCTATGTGAGAGTAAAAGATAGTACAAAATAAAGCAAACACTTAACATTTTTTGTACGATCAACATATACACACATAGGCAGGGCTTTGCAAGTCAACTCTTCAGTTACAATGCTAGTATTGATCTGTTTCTATCCTAAATAAACTGCTAACGACACATGACATAACTCAGCATAGAAATTTGGGTCTTCATTTTACTTCCAAACATGCATTTATAACTAGGTAGTATAGAGCTATGAAAAATAGTAGCTACATGGATTTGAACAGGAAGACATATACAATTTTGTCAAGTGACATACAATCAATTGTGAGATCATGTCTAACCAATTTATAATGAAACAGTAGCCAAAATAACAACAGGTTCGACATTTTAAAGAGAGCAACAATTTGGGGAAAATGCAGTGTCAAAACAATAGCAACTAGTAGCATCGACAGTAACTATAAATGGCATAAAAACAGTAGCAAGTGTAGCAGTGATTAAGCTTGAAAATGTGGTAGTAACTATGCCAATAATTTGGCATCAAGATGTTGTAATTGCTCAAAACAGTAACCCAACATTTCAATTATTTGTAGCACCAACACCCAACCATAATAGGCAGCCGCAACAAACAGCAACAAAGCGGAATGCAAGAGCAAGAAATCTTACCTTCCCGATGGTATCAAAGTAGCCTTAAAGTGCAATCGAACAATGACAAACTACCTCGGAAAAGCAGTCGTAATGAGCCAAGAAATACAGCGAGTAAATCATCACAAGGCTAGAGCTAAGTATGACATTCTGGACTCGGACCCGACCCGGATCGCCGACTCGATCCGGAAAACAGAGAACATAATAGATACAATTTTTTAGAGATTGAGAGGGGGTTTTCGGATGAAAATTATGAAGAAAAAAGAGCGGTTTGGATTCTAGACCCGACCCGAATTGCAACCCGACCCGAAATAGAATCGAACAGAACATAAAGAACAAAAGAAAAGATTTTTTTTGGATTGAAAGTTAGGAACAAAAAATAGTATTTTTCGGATTTAAAGATTATGAAACAAGAGGGGTATTTTCAACCCAAAGATTTAGGAATAAACAAGTTTTCTTTTATGATTTTCGGACCTCAGATTTTTTTGATTTTCGGACCTCAAGAACCGACCTTGTTTTCGATTTGTTTTTTTTCGAATTCGACTCCAAAAAGGACCCTTTTTGAAGTGAAGAAACACGTGCAAAGAAGAACAAATACCCTTAAGAAAGATATCGGATTTCAAAACTTAAACTAGATTTTCAGACAAAAATCCACAAAAACCGACTTAAACTCCGACAAAAAAAGGACCATAACTCCATCTTTTTCGGACAATAATCCACCAAAAACCGACCTCTAAAACAACGAGCAAAGGGGGGGGGTTTATATATACCCACCCCAACGTTCACCCCCCATACCCCTTAAAAAATTGAATTCGAATTTCAAAAAAAATGGGGGGACAAAATCTGATTTTTGGGGCGATTTCTTGGGGCATGTGTTGCGAATTTTGGGGGGTGTGTTGGTGAGGTGACAGGTTTGGCGGTGTCAGGGGAGGTGACGGGTTCAGCGACCTCGGGGTAGGGTGGTGGCAGTAGTGAGGTGACGGGGGTAGGGGTGCGGCGTCATTGGGGGTCTCCATTCGAGGGTGTTTGGTATGGTGTTAGGACTTTTTAGGGTTAGGTTTTTAGGTAATAAAAGGGATGAATGGTGGGTTGGTCGAGTGGGCCTGGGTTTGGGCCGACGATAGGGTGCCGATTGGGCTGGTTTTTGTAGGGTTTCGATTAGGACGACTTGGGTCGGTTCGGTTTGAGCTGTTTTTGTGGTGAAGGGAATAAAATGGGTTATGGGTTTAAAATATAAGGAGTTTTATTATTAGAAAAAAAATGTTTGGCAAAAATTATAAATTGTAAAGATGACAATATGATAATAATAAAAAATATAATATTTGCGAAATGCTTAATAAAAATAAAAAATGCGATGCCGTTTTGTGAAAATAAAATAATATAGAATATTAGGACAAAAACTATGATCATAATTTAAAAAGGCAAATGGTTTTAGAAATACGAATAATAATAATAATAATAATGATATTGAGAATAATAATGTATATGTATATATATAAAAATGTCTTGAGATGTCAAAAAAATTTAAAATTACAAATAAATCGGAAAAGATGGGACAAAATTGGGTGTCAACACCTTCCAAATCCAGGTGATGTAGAATCATTTGGAATTCCTGGACTTGGGACATCACTGTTTTACTATCCACCATTTGAAATTTCAGAAATTTTCCAACGATGAATTTCTTAGTACCTATATCTTGTGCGTTGTACTTCTTTTGCAGTTTCTCCCACAACTCTTTGGCAGTGCCTACGGTGCAATACACCGTGTAGAGAGGGTCTAACAAGCAGTTCAATATGTAATTCTTACACATGAAATCACTATAACTCCATGCATCAAGAACAATCTTCATGTCATTAATGACATGGATACCTAGGCCCCCTTCAACCGTTTCAGAAGGCAAAGGTTCCATTTCATCTCCAGCTTGTGGATGATCTTCTGTTAGGAAACGTGTCATTCCCATAACAGTCAGATAGATTATCATCTTCTGTTGCCATGTCTTGAAGTTTGAGCCCATGAACTTTTCAGGGCGCTCATGGTGGAATCCAGCGGGTGAAGGAATGACAACGTTCCCTTGAGCGAGCGGCAGTAAAGGCGTTGGATGAGCCTTGAGCAACCAGAAAGGCATTAGGTGTGCCTTGAGCAGTGGGGAAGGCAGAGGGATTGCCTTGAGCAACAGCAACAACAGAATCAGAAGCAATTTGTTCTCTTCCATTCATCTTTCTAAGTACTTACAACAAAAATCTTGTCTTAAAATTATTGGGATACATATGGTTCAGGGAACGGGAAGTAAGTAACTATTACAATGGTAAGAAAGGATAAACTAAATATTACAATAAACTGGAAATCAAGAACTTAACAAAATGCTTGTATGATTTGCTGAGTCGAGTGATGGCACTCTGTCTTTAAGACAAGATTGCCCCGTATATCTCCTTTTACATTGTCGGGCAATAGTCTCCCAAGATACAACAACAACTTACACATTTGGGCAAAGGAAACTCAAGCGTTACTCTTGAAGAACTTTGAGTATAGTAACTTTGCTAGAGAGGAAGAAGATGAACTCTGAAAATTTCGGATTATTTTCTAAGTGTTGTATAGTCTTCTTCAATTGAGCCAAAGGCCTCAATTTATATTGCAAGAAAAGACCCCTCAACTAGCCAACTAATGGCCTTCAATATCCATGTAATGGCACTTAATAGAGGGGTTACATTCAGCCAAATAATGGTTGAATTCATGTGCCATGTAATGGAGAATCAATGCTCCAAAACCAGCCCAAAGGTCAGAACTTTTCAACTTCCCGTCGAAGCATTCTGCCTCCGAAGCGCCGCGGCTCTGTGAATTAGCACCGCGGCTCCAGTGACTGGCCAACCAATTAGCGCGGCGGCTCCGACGGTGTGGCGCCGCGGCCCTTCACGGCTCTACGGCGATTTCTGACTCGTTTCATCTTACACTTCGTACACTTCTTCCTTCGTTTACCAATGTGGAATACTTTGTTATTTGGCCAATAATCGTCCATCATTTTATGTCCCAAACGTATTACATACGTACCAATCTCTTTCACTAATGAAATTTGTGATATTGGGCACTACGTGTGCACGTGTGTAGAAACGACGTTTCCGACGTGCGGGGCCCCAATTGTTTGAGTCATAAATAATGGATATACTTAATTCCATATTTAGTAAATTTCCAACAAATAATCGTTCAAATCTGAACCTTTGGACTCTTTTGGACGGAGTTTGCAGGCTTCGCGTGATCGAGGACCATAACACGCAAATGGACTAGGCAAACTCTGTCCATGATTGACAAAGCTTGTTGCTTTTCTGAAAATGGAAGGGAAGAGGAGAAAGAGGGAGTGGTTTAGGGGTTTCTATTTTGAATTGGGTAATTGGTTATAATTTAGGCTGAATATTAGAGAAGATTTGGGTTCTAACTTTTGGACTTAGTATCTGGCGAATTATGTCAACTTTAAGCTACAAAGTTCGCTGAAAATAGGATGGGTCTTCGACTGGTCGACCTTTTCTTTCTTTCTTGTATATTTCTCTGGCTTCTAAATAAAATCAAATACCCAATATATAATATATTAATATAATAATAGTAATAAATATAATAGCAATAATAATAATAATCATAATATGATAACAATAATAGTAATAATTATAGTTCTTATAGCCATAATAGCGAAAAGTAGTAGTGACAGTAAAGTATTGATTTATTAATAATTTAGAAGTTCAAGGAAATGAATAAGAAGAAAGGAGGGTCAAAATTGGGTGTCTAACACCTCTCACGAAGAAACATAGCGGGTTTTACTCACCGCTTCGATCTCATTGTTCCGTTTTTGTCATGTTGTTGAATTCGGAATTTCCTCGAAGTGAAGTAAGGTGGAAGAAGAGTAATTCATGGCATACAAGATTGAAGTATTGTACAACTGGTATACGTTGTGTCGACAACTAGATCGACGAAAGGTCCAGGTTCGCAGGTCACATGTGTGTGAGTAGACGCTCCAGTTGATCATCACAGTTTTGGTGAGCTCCACTACCTTCTGGAGTAGTCGAGTCACTTGTGATATAGTTGTACATGCTAGTTGGGTAGGTCGGGGCCATGTACCGACCAAGTTATTTTGTCAAAAACTCGTAAAGGCTTTGTAGACAGATAGACACATGTGGTCAGTATTGTTATGAAATGTTGGGTTGTACAATTGAGGCCTTGTAGGCCCACGTACTTATATACTTGTTTCGGCTCTTCTGTTTGCACGTAATTGAACATAGTAAGCTAGTTGCATTGCTGAGTATATTACTCGCATAGACATGGCACTAAGCGCTCGTCCACCCCACCAAAAGGTTGGGGTGTGACACACATAGCCGGAGCAGTGCCCTCATCTCTCCACCAATCACTAAAGTTTGTATGAGAAGATCATGAAGTGGTAATCCATGGAGCGGGTAGCACTCATAACTACCCCAACAATGTCGTACCAGTGATAGATGAAGTCCCAAGAGACACGGATTTTCACGTGATAAAGCTTGTGGGAGCCACTCACCAAGGGGACGATGAGAAAATCCTTATGCCACCAATTTATAAGATGATTGTCGCGACCATGCTCCAGAACGGGTTTGAACTCGGCAAAGATTTGGGCCGAGATCTCCAAGGCATTCAGGAACAAGTGTCAATTCCGGCAAATGAGTATCGATTTGGTCTTGGGTACATACCAAGCTCTGAGAAAGCCGCCAATGCCGATCAGAAAAAGAAAGGTCCTCCACAGTTACGTAAGCCATTTCCGGGTTTGTACCAGTCAGTCCCAGTTCGAATGCCCATGCATAACGGCGGAAACGCAAAAGAAGGTTTGGGATGTTATTACAAGAAGAAGAGTGTGACATGGTACTAGAGGAATGCTTTGAAACACCCACCATCCGCGATGCTGATCCAGATGAGCAGTTGACCAACTGGACCTCTACCCCACTTTTGGATCCTCGGTATTGAGAAAGAATTTAAAATTTGCTTTCAAAAAATCGGTGAAAATCGGCAGAGGCCCGAGCATTCACCATTTGCATCTTTACTTTTTCTACGTATTGTTTAAAAACGGAAATGACTCGACGCTGATCCGAGTCAAGAGCAAAGTTTGTACTTTCTTTATCAAAATCAATGAAAGCCTCACTTATGCAAAAAACAATCTCGTTATTTTTATATATAACATGTTTTTATATATTAATCTTGCTTTGCCTTATTTTTCAATAATAATAATAAAACAACTCATAATGGCAAGACATGTCGCAAGACGAGTGAGTCAGGTGATACAGATGAAAAAAGGAATATGAGGAGTACGACGAGGAAGTAGAGTTGCTAGAAGATCTCATCGACAAAGAAGACCAGTATGACAATAGGCAAAAGCCTACGTAGCTCACAAGATACCCATCAATGAGGGTTTCACCCCGGTCAAGTAGAAGATTCGACAATTCAAACTTGATCTGAGCATAAGAATCAAAGACGAGGTTGAAAAGCAGATAAAGTCCGGAGTAGTGGAAGTAACTCCATACCCCATGTGATTGGCAAACATTGTGCCCGTACCAAAGGACAGAAAGATCTGAATTTGTGTGAACTACCGTGATCTCAACTGAGCTAGTCCAAAAGATAACTTTCCGCTCCCAAACATCCACATACTCATCGATAAGTGCGCAAAACACGAGTTACAATCATTTGTGGATTATTTTGTCGGTTACCATCAGATTCTGATGAGTGAAGAAGACACACAGAAAATAGCATTTATTACTCTGTGAGAGTATACCACTATCGTGTAATGTCGTTCGGCCTAAAAATGATGGTTCCACTTACATGAGAGCAATAACCGCCATTTTCCATGATATGATGCACGAAGAAATAGAAGTCTACGTGGATGACGTCTAATTAAGTCGCGAGAAGGCTCCGACCACATCATACACTTGCGGAAGTTCTTTGACAAACTTTGCAAGTTTAATCTAAAGCTAAATCCGGCCAAGTGCACGTTTGGAATGCTTGCTGGAAAACTGTTGGGATTCATAGTCATCCACAGGGCAGAGAGCTAGATCCCTAAAAAATTAAAGTCATTCAAGAGTTGCCACCGCCGGAAACCAAAAAAGACATCATGAGTTTTTTGGGAATGTTGAACTACATCGGGCGCTTCATAGCCCAATCTACAATAATCGTGGAGCCCATCCTTAAGCTACTAAAAATATATGTGCCCGCCAAATGGATGGACGAGTGCCAGAAAGCCTTCGACACTATCAAGAGATACCTCTCCAATCTGCCAGTTTTGGTCCCTCCCATACCGAGAAGCCCGTTGTTGTATTTGTCGGTATCAGACAATGCATTTAGATACATGTTGGCACAACACGATGAAACTGGGAAGAAAGAGCGAGCAATCTGATATCTCGGCAAGAAGTTCACCGCTTGTGAGTCAAGATACACTCTGATGGAAAAGACATGTTGTGCACTACCTAGATAGCACAAAAGCTAAGACACTATTTATCAGCCTACACTATTCATCCAATCTCCACAATGGATCCCTTGAAGTACATCTTTCGCCAGCCCATGCCTATAAGAAAGCTGGCCAAGTGGCAAATGCTTTTGAGCGAATTCGACATCATATATGTGGTCCAGAAAGCTGTCAAGGGACAAGCATTGACCGATTTGCTAGCAAAATGTCTGATCGACGAAGAGTTTGAACCAGTGAGGACGTATTTCCTAGACGAGAAATTGATGACAATTAAAGAAGACATAATCAAAACCAACTCAGGATGGATAATGTTCTTCGATGGCACAGTCAACTACAAGGGTTCAAGAATCAGAGCGTTTTGATCTCAGGAACGGGTCAGCATTACCCTATGGCGGCCAAACTTAACTTTCGATGCTCAAACAACATGACAGAGTATGAAGCCTGCATTCTAGGTCTTCGCATGGCCATCGACATGGATATCCAAGAATTATTGACAATAGGAGACTCGGATTTGCTAATTCACTAGGTTCAAGGAGAATGGGCAACCAAGAATGAGAAGATCCTGCCATATGTCAACCTCACACAAAGATTATGCAAAAGATTCAGAATGATCGAGTTCCAGCACACGTCGAGAGCTTAGAACGAATTCGCCGATGCTCTTGCGACCATAGCGTCCATGATACAACATCCTAAAATTAGTCACAATGACCTGCTGAAGATCGGCATCATGGAAGAACGTGTTTACTATTCCCACGTGGAAGCAAAACCTTATGGTAAATTGTGGTACACTGACATAAGCACATACTTGGAAAAGGGAGAGTATCTCGAGAATATCACAGCCAATCAAAAGAAGACCATCAGAAGAATGACCAATGGTTTCTTTTTAAGTAAAGAAGTACTCTACAGGAGGATGCCTGATCTAGGGCTACTCAGATGTGTCGATGTCGCAGAAGCCACAAAACTTTTAGAAGAGGTACACACCAGGACTTGTGGCCCTCACATGAACGTGTTCGTCTTGGCCAAGAAGATTTTGAGAGCAGGCAACTACCGAATGACTATGGAAACCGACTATAGCCGATTTGTGCAAAGATGTCATCAATGTCATATCCACAAAGATCTAATCATCGTCCCACCAAGTGAGCTTAACGTCATGAGCTCGCCCTGGCCATTTGTAGCTTGGGGAATAGACGTGTCGGACCCATAAAGCCATCATCATCCAACAGACATTGTTTGATCTTGATTGCCACAGATTACTTCACAAAGTGGGTTGAAGCTACTTCCCATAAGTCAGTGACAAAGAAAGTAGTAGTAGACTTCATACGAAACATAATATGCCGATTCGGCATCCCACAGTCAATCATAATGAATAACAGAGCAAATCTGAACAGTCATCTGCTGAAGGACATTTGCGAATAATTCCATATAACTCATTGGAATTCGACTGCCTATAAACCATAGATGAACGAAGCCGTAGAGGCATCCAACAAGAACATCAAAAGAATATTAAGGAAAATGACTGACAACTACAAATGTTGGCATGAACAACTGCCCTACGCGTTGTTAGGATACCGAACCACCACTCGGACCTTAACCGAAGCAACCACATACTTGCTTGTTTATGGTACCGAAGCAGTGATACCAACCGAGGTAGAAATATCCTCACTCAGAATCATACAAGAAGCAGAGCTGGACAACGCAGAGTGGGTCCGAAAGAGATACAAGCAGTTGGCTCTGATCGACGAGAAAATGATGGTCAATGTATGTCATGGTCAATTATACCAACAGAGAATGGTACACGCTTTCAACAAGCGGGTCAAAGCCCGAATCTTTCAAATAGGACAATTGGTACTCAAACACGTGTTTCCGCACCAAGACGAGTACAAATGAAAGTTCGCACCTAACTGGCAAGGGTCCTACATGGTGCGCAAGGTACTATCGGGAGGAGCAGTAATCCTTGCAGAAACTACACTTGTTAAAATTAAGATTTTATTCAATTAGCATCAACTCTTTTAATTGGACCACCACATGACATGAACAATGTGATTGCTTGTCTCTCATTAGCAAGCTCAAGAGTATAATTGTGCATCTTTGTTTTACAAATAAATGTACATAATATGAAGTATGTTATGTTAATATTTCAGCTTGATGGTAATATTTTTTTTTTTGGTAATCTTACGATACAATTAGATTAAATATAAAATTACCTTTCTCAACGTCGGACCTCTTTTATACAATGATGTTGGACAAGCGTCCGTGCCCAACACGGGCCAGACCATCTAATACTAGAAATAAGTTGTAAATAATATAACTTTAAGTTAATAGAGGAGAACTTATATTGGCAATATCTCCAAAACTTTAGGAAATAGTAGTAGCAAATATGGGAGGAGAAAGAGGTGAACTGGAATACTGGAAAAGATATAGTAATTTAGATAATTTAACATTAGTTCTCCCATACCGAAAAAAATTAGTTTAACAAAACTAAGTAATTCGTCAATATGTATTAGTAAAATTTCATATCTGTTATTTATGTTTTAAAAACAAATCAGACCAAAATTTTGCAAACACCTATCAAGAGTGTTACTAAAATATAATAAGCCTAAATCAAATATAAAATGGTCATTAAGTTAAATCAACATTAAGCAAAATTAATATTAGTTTATAATTTTACCTGGTCAATATTTTTCTGGCCAAATTCTATCATAAGTACTGTTTTACTTCTATTAAAGCACGATATTAACATTTATTTATATGAGAAAGAATATAATTTGTTGACAACCTTTTATTATTAACACAATATGCAAGTGCAAAGCACGTACTTTAAATGTCATTTGTCTTTTTTGCCCTTTAAAAATAGATTTCACACTAAAAACAGTCATATAATTATTTTTATAAATATTTATTACTATGAAGTCAACTAAAATTTTGCTTATTAAATCTTTCCTTATTTGAATTAATAAGTAGAAAGTCCTAATATTTAGGATTTTAATATTAATTAAAAACTTACCTTATATAAACTACTTTCCACTCAATCAACATTCCTTTGTTGTTTTTTCTTAATAGGACATAGAATACTTAACTTTCGATGCAAAAGTAAGAAACAGAAAAAAATTACCACGACTTGATGATCACTAAAAAGAGAGCAATGAAAAAGAACATAAAAAAGAGAGGTTAAGTGTAATGACGTTCACGTTCGTATAGAATTCTTACGGAACATGAAAAAAAAAACGCCCCAAAATAAAACATTAAAACGTAAAAAAAATGTAAAAAAGATTTTAAAAAGAATAAAATAAAAAGCAACAAACTAAGAAAATTCGTACAGAATTCTTATGAAGTAAAATCACAATTATAGTTAAATGTTTAAAATTAGGGATGAACTAATATTAAGAACTTGAACTAATAAAAACTAGATAATTTCTTTTGATGTTGCGAACAAATAACTAAAATTTTGAAGTAACTAATTAACAAAAGAATCCAAGTTTATTCTTTTTCAAATTCCTCACATTAGTAAATTTATTTTTCAAATTCACAAAATTCTTAAGTATATAAATTAAGAAAAACACTAGTCGTGAATGAAATTAGAAATAAAGCAATATCTATTATAATATAATGTTAAATGTCAAACTGATGAAATCAAATTTAAAGTAACAAGGATGAAATAGTAGAAAATAAAATATTTTCTAAATGAATTGTTATTTTTTTGTTACACGTTAACAAGTGAAAACTCTCAATATTATTTTATATATTAAGTTATTTCACTACTAAATATACATGTATTATCAACAAAAAGTTAAACATTAATATATGTCGCTAATTCTATTTAGCGATGGATTAGTAACGATAGTAAAAAAAATAGTACGATTAATTTAGTGACGGATTAACGACAAAGTTCGTAGCTACCTTCACCTTTTTCTGTATTGTTTGTTATTAAATGAGGTACGCACTTTAATTACGCACAAAACACGTACACTAATACTAGATTTATATAAATACATAGATATAAAGAGAGATTTCAATTAATCATTTGACATTTGAAAATCAAACCCAATTTATCAAAATTCACCTAAAATAAGTCAACTATAATAAGAAATCATAAAATACTATTTATCGAAATGTTGTTTATTTTCATAACAAAATTCAAAACCTCAACAGAAAGGAAAAAATCCAACCATTTCTAAACTCAAATACTTAATACGGAAAAGGTCCAGCTTCGCCCTTGGACTATACGATATTACATGTTTTTGCCCGCTTTTAAATATTATTTGAGATGTGTCCTTAACGTTATGTTTTGAAGCTAATCATGCCCTTGATTAAACAGAAAATATATTGAGACATATTTGTTTAGTTTCACATAGTACAAAGGCATATTTAATTTACTGAAGTTCCTGAATTTTATGGCACAAACTAGAGGTGGCAAGATTAGCCCAAACCCAAATGACCCGTCCAACCCGCCCAAGATTTCATGGATTTGAGCAAGAGTGATTTTGATGATGGGTTGGTTTGGGCTAGCCCAAGATGACCCATCATAAATCAGCAACCCAAATGAACTCATGATGATACCAAACTTAACCCACGAAAATGTTCAATCCTAACGATTAGAGTTCCACTCTAGATTAAGATTTTTGTTTATAAATAATTATTTTAAAAAAATCCTTTATTATTTCTGAACAATAAAATACACCAACGCACCCCAACCACCCACCACCCACCACGCTATCCATCCACACTACCCCTCCCCTACACCAACACTCACCCAAGCACTGAACCACCTTCACATATCTGTCCCTACCTTACCTACTCCACCCCACCCCTACCTCCCTACCATCCATACGCACCTCTACCCCACCTACCCCATCTACCCCCACCTCCCGCCCTACCCCATCCCCACTTGCCCTACCCCAATCTCATATTTCTATTTTATATTTTTTTACTTTTATAAATAATTTATAAAAATTATAAAAAAAAATCTTACCTCCCCCTTCCCTACCCTCCTCCACCCCCACATCATTGCCCTACCCCATCCTCAAATTTCTATTTCATATTTTTTTCCTTTTATAAAAAAATATGAATTTTTTCTTACCTCCCCCCTACGGCCCTAACCCCCCTCCACCCCACCCCATCCTCAAAGTTATATTTCATATTTTTTGTTACTTTTATAAAAAAAAAAAAAATTAAAAATATGAATTTTTTTCTTACCTCCCCCTACCTCCATCCTCAAATTTCTATTTCATAGTTTTTTACTTTTATAAAAAAATTATTAAAAATATGAATTTTTTTCTTCCCCAAACCTCCTGCCCTCCCACACCATCTCCAAAGTTTTATTTTATATATTTATTTTACTTATACCACACGTTGTGGATTTCACTGGGTATGTTATTGTTATTGTATTTTACTTATATATAAAATTTTATTAAAAAGTTAGACATTTTTCGTACCCCCTCCCCCACTACCCCCCCCCCCAAAGTTTTCTATTTTAAATATTTATTTTACTTTTATAAACTTTTTATAAAAAATGAGAAAAAATTGCTTACCCCATCCCCACCCCACCCAAAATTTTTACTTTATATATTTATTTTACTTATACAATTTTTTTTATAAAAAATGAGAAACGTTTCTTACCCCCACTACCCACCCCCACCCTCTCACCCCCCACTACCCACCCCCACCCCCACCCTCTCACCCCCCACTACCCCTGCCCTTATCCATTATTTTAAATATTTATTTTGCTTTTATAAAAAAAAAATATCTTAGAAATATTATTCTTATTCTAAAAATAAAGATATGAAAAAATCAAATATCATACAAAATAAAATAACATCATAGAAGGTAAGTTTGAATTTGTAAAAGTAATGGGTCAAGTTGGGGTATGATCCATCATTTAGCCCATCTTGACTTGCTCATCTTAGCCCATGTAAGCTTTGAGCGGGTTGGACATTGGTTCATCTATTGATCCAACCCATCTTGAGCCACCTAACTTCAGCCCAAACGGTTGCCACCCCTAGCACAAACACAACAATATGTTACAAAATATCAATGCATTCCAAAACATAAAATACATTTGCAATTACAATCTATCCACATTACATTACTTCTAAATTATACTACTAAAATATTAAATGCAATTAAATCCATCTTTTAAAGTCGTTCCCTACAACATGTAACTAAAACACAAACAAAACAAGGCAACCCAATAATATAAAATAGATTTTCCCCCAAGTCTTCCATCAATAGAAGAAGTATCTGTTGGAAATATGCCTTTGGCGGGAGTTGCGTTCGACCAACTTTAACGGCTTAAACACTAGTGTTACGCATGTTGGAGAATCCGGTTCTTCACACATGCATGATCTACTAAGTACGTAGATAACCGTAGAGCCAAGGATCGTCAAATTTCATTGAGAAATGAAAGAGATATTGATCCACGAAGTGAGGTGTTTGAAGCATGGAAAAGTGTGGTATGGGATCAATTCTCCCTCATCGGTGGAGGAAGAAAGAATTATTTTGTTTATAAGACTCAAGTTGGCTTGGGGTTTGGGACCTCAAGGGGTATCCCATGTGTTTAAAGGAGGGAGGACCTAGATGTGCTTCGGTTCGAGGAAAGCCCACACGCGCGCCGCCGCCCGTCCGGTTCCGGGTTCTCGGGCTTCTTCTTTTGGACTAGAGAACTTTTCCATATGTACAGTTTGATCCTTGAAGTTTCATATGTACAGTTTGGACCAGAATTTTTTCATATGTACAATTTGGTCCCTGAAGTTTCAAGAAAGTAAGAATTGGGCAGAGAGATCAGAAACGTCAACAACACTCAATTCAGCCATTTATTTTGGCTGAATTACTCTTCCTAAATGGCCGTTGCACATCTCCACCATTTATTTTGGAGGAATTACTACCTCCATAATTGTCATTACTTGGCCAGTAATGGCACTTATGGAGGCAGTTCATGAACCTCTCCTTCAACTATATAAAGACCCCTTGTCACCATTGTTGAGGTACACGAAAATACATAAGCAGAAACAGAATTTATCTTCCTACAATCTTCCAAGCATCATTTCATTACTCAAAATTCTTCACGGTAGCACTTGAGTTTCCTTTGCTGTTTTATCTTGGGAGACAATTGTTCAGGACCTATAAAGGATACATACGGGGCAATATTGTCTTAAAGACAGAGTGCAAACACTTGACTCAGCATACACAAAAACAGTTCCAGTTTCTTGTTCAAGATTATTGTAATTTCAGTTTGTTGTTGAATTGTAATTTCAGTTCTTGTATTACTTAGCAGTTACTTGTAATTTTCGTTTCCTGCACCTTTGTAACCAACAGTCTCAACCTCAGCGACAACATTCTTAAAATTCTCACTATTAATCGTAAAAGAAGTCTCAAACTCCTCCACTATTCCTTAAGATCTTCACTGTAAATAGTGGAAGGATTTGCCTCAAATTTAATCACTACTTTTTTTAAAGTTTCAAGCTGGAGAGAGTTTATTTTTTCATTCAAAAGAATGTTTTCACTAATAAGAGCACCATTTTCCTCTTTTAAAATTTTTATTCACTAATGAGAACATTCTTTTTATTTTTCAATTTGTTGATGACATGGATAGTAGTTCTTTCCGAAATTTTTTCGTCTTTCGAGTCCCAATATCTACACGATAATTCATGCAACAAAAATCACAAGAAAAAAGATTTGCCACAACAAAACATAAACATAAACATAAAAGAATTCATTATAGATTTACCGCAAAAAAAGTCATAAGAAAAAAGAGATAACTTACATTAGACTTATGACACCTGAAAAAAATGTCTCCCAGAATTATTTGGAGTTTATTATATGAGATGGAATACAACAACTCCACATCCATAAATCCTTCCAAAGTTATTTGAAGAACTCGAAGCTTCCGACATTTTCATTAGCAAGTGAAAGTTCGCATATAAGTGTGGAGTTTTAAAATATAATACCCAAAAAATAATGGCCGGTATAAATTACCCTACAAAAAAATTTAAGATATGTTGGTATAATATGTAGTTAAGAAACTTCAATGGATAAAAAATAACCTTATATTACGCAAAATTGAACAAATATGTTCTTCAATATATTTTTTGGATTTTTGTTACACGAAGGATACGAGTAGCTGCAAAATATAACGTTAAATGCAAGTCTATATTTAAAAAAAAGGTAAGAATCCATAATATCTTATAGTCCAAGGGCAGATCCGGACTTTCCAAAGGCTCTCTACAAATACACGTGGCAAAATCTCAGTGGACCATGGTCAATAATAGCGATTTGTAATTGAGAAAAATGTTAAACCATCTAGGGTGATGAAGTTAAAATTTAAAATCTATAAATAATCTTATCTCTGCTTTATTTTCAAAAATCAAACATCCTCAAAAACTTTCCGACCACACGATTCCGGTACTTTGTGAATCTACTGGGTATTCAATTCGATAAAGCTCAATCCCAACCATGGCTGAGAACCCTAATTGCACTGTTTATGTCGGTATGTCTTTTTTATTTTATTTTCCCTATCTATCCTCTACTTTTTCATGAATGTTTTCTTCACACATCAGATCTAATGCCGCGCCTTTGTTTTGTTTGATTTCTGAATTTAATTTCCTTTTTAATAATCAAGGAATCAATATTTTTGGAGATATTAGCTGTAAAGTGTGTATTTTGTGGTTAGGTTTTCCGATTTGTTTGATAATGTTTATGTTCTGGATTTTGGGGACAACTTTTTGCTTTTTTGGTGGTTGAAAAATTTGACTATTAGGCAAAGTTTTGGTTATACCTTTGCATTTTTTCCTTAGTATTGGTAATTGAGGGGTGATTGTATATCCTTTTTGGGGATTTCAGATTTATTGTGTTTATAATGGAATTTCAGCTATGCGTGGAAATATTCTCTAATGGCATATAGTAAACATTTAATTTAAGGCGGTAGGCTTTTAAATGAATTGCTAGGTGGTGTTTGTTTTGCAAGACTTGAAAAGCTGAGTTCCAATACTTAAAAAACAAAGAGAAAAGAACAAAAGAGAAGCTACTTGTTGCAAAACTTCCATTAAAAAAGATTTTGTTAATCTTCTTAGGAATGAGAACACCAATATATAACTTGGGATGAATTGCACATAAATCTGGTTAATCTGCCTTTGTTAGGATAGCTGACTTTGTTGAGGTGTCTTACACAAAAGTCGAGGCTGTTTGCTTTTCCTATTGCTTGTTTGAATTATTCTGCAAGAGTGCGCTTAACATATAGTGCTTTTCTGATTCATATGATATGCAGTTTGTGTTGTGCGTGAATGAGTTTTCTGATTTACCACCTTCTAAGATGGGTTTGAATTTCTTTCTTTTTTGATAGGGAATTTGGATGAGAGAGTAAGCGATCGTGTATTATATGACATTCTAATTCAAGCAGGGCGTGTTGTTGACTTGTACATTCCTCGTGACAAGGAAACTGATAAGCCTAAAGGTTTTGCCTTTGCTAAATATGAGTCGGAAGAGGTTGCAGACTATGCTGTGAAGCTTTTCTGTGGTTTAGTGACACTCTACAATAGAACATTAAAATTTGCAGTAAGTCCTTGTTACCCGTCCCTTAAGCTGGCTAAAATGGTCAGATTGGTTGATGGTTATTTAGTGAATTTTATGTGTTCAAGTATTATTAGCTTCTGTAGTGCTTGCAAACCTAAGGTATGGGTTTACCTCCTCTATGTTCTCCAACAAAACCAACCTTTGTAGATATTGGATAGTCTTGGCATTCTGTAGAGATCCTCGGTGTTTCTATTGACTTTGGCTTATGAATTGAGAGATATGCCAGGCGTATATTCTTTCAGTTAACAGTGTGGGCTGGAAGTTGGAACTTATGGTTTTGAGGAGGCAGAGTCTACAGAAGCATTTTTGATTTGTTTATAATGTGTATTGATGGATTAATTTTTCTAAACAGATTTCTGGGCAAGATAAGCCCTCTAATAACTCATCAATGGCAACACCGCCGACCTTAAATATTCCCTCTAGACCAAGGCCTCATCCTGTACCTTATAATGATAAGGAAATTTCACCAAATTCTGTGAGGTTGTCAACTTCATGCCGGTTTTCAGAGCACCAAACTAGTTACACACAAGGTGATGCATGCTTTTCTAGTGAAGTCATTATCCCTTGCTCTTAGCCCCCCTTTTTACTTTATTATTGTCTGTTTCTTTGAGTTTTGACTTACATGTTTATAATTTTCTCTATTCAGTTCCAGTTCCCCCTGGTGTTTCAGTAAACCAATCTAATGGGTATAGATCGCCTTACAATGGATATAGATCACATTATGATGGCAACAATAATGATTACGATCGAAGAGTATTTGGGGCAGCTTTGGATAGTATAACACGCTCTAGGTTGGGCCAATATGATAACTGTAACCCGACCAGTTATCCTTCTTATTGATATTTAATTAGCTCTGGGAATCGAGAAAGCTTTGACATGTCTTCTGCTAAGTTATGTAGGTGTATTGGTACTTTGGGAAGTTTGTGCAAGGTGCTTTAGATTTAGTTTTGTGTCTGTTTGTTGTTCAGTGTTGTGGTAGTTTGTCCCTGGTTATGTTTCCGGCGTTTCTACTCTTGGAACTGTATGTTATTGTTCTTTAATCATCTGTATAATATCTAATTTTAGTAGCAAGAGCTGCATCTTTGTATTTGTTTGTCTGAAATGTGCAATGATTTGTATCTTGCTTCTGCTATCTTTCCTCTTTCCTTTTTCACTTACCTACTAGAAGGCACACCCACCTCAGGGCCCACCCCCTTCCTCATTCCCCACAAGGATGTGTAGAGATGGACATGTTTAGATTTTGCTTATTTGCGATATGTGCATTGGCTTGTTGTTAGGTCTTGGAGATAAAAAAAGCTTTGTATTGGTGTGATATGGTATTATGAGCTTTGGTATGATCATATACTGATATTAAAATAGATGAGCGTAAGAGCATTTCCTTTTGACAACAGCATTGAAGATTATAAAAATAGATGTGCATAGGAGCATTTCCTTTCGACAACAACATTGAAGATTTATCTCCCGAGTTTAGGTTTTTTAATCGCTCATTAACATATGTGAACAATTGAGAAAACTTGGTTATTTTAGATTTTCTATAGTTCATGAAATTGCAATCAGGTGCTCATTGAAGTGCTTTTTCTCTTGATGTTAATGAATTTTGTAAACCCTTGACAAGGATGGCACGCTTGTTTGGAAGTTCAAATTATAATTAGTTTCAACTCACCTATTAAAAAAGTAAGTTTCGAACTCTACTGCTATGCACAAGTAGTTAGATGACTTGCATGTATGCGCTACTCTTAATGTGTTGGTTATGTGTTTTTTACTATTTGGAAGCTTCTACTATCTTTAGCCTCTAACATTTGTGGTACAGTTAATTATTCGACTAAATATCAACCAAATTAGTTGCGGTGTGTGAAGTAGAACTTTGGGCTTAGTTCAACCTTAAAGTGGCTCAGGAGGTGAGAATTGTCATAATCTAAGGAGAAAACAATCCATTCCATCAATTGACATGAGACACTCCAACACCCTTTGCACACCCAGGAATGAACATCATGAATGTGACGACTATGGACATCATGAGCGGGGACAACTGGGGTCTAACATTGGAGACACAATAATCAAATGGATCTATTCTTTTATAACCGTGGTGTCTGGGCCAACTCGCTCGTACCACAACTAATTTTAGAGGGTACCTGCTACCGCTCACCAACACAGGTACCGGATAACTCTGTCCACTAAGGCTTGAATAAATGGAATAAAATTAGCTAGTGTTTTTGTTTCCACCGGAATTTGAACCCGAGCCTCATGGTTTTGTACCCACTTCATTGACCACTAGGTCACACCTTATTTTGATACTATGTTATTAAGATGGGTTTTGGCCTAACTCAAGTCTAAAAGTTAGTTCAAGTGGGACACCTAACATGTGATGAAATTGGACATTGGCTTAATGTAATTCCAAAAGTTAGCTCTTGTGGGACATTTAATACCCTTTTGTGCACTAGAACTGGACATGTTGATCATGGACAAAGTAACATAGGCCCCAACATCTGAAGAATTCAGAATGAGATGGGTTTTACCCTAATAAGAAGATGGATATATGGCTTAACTTAACCCCAAAGTTCGCTCATGATATGAGAATTACTCAAGACCATAAATGCGACAACAACCTATTACCTCAACTAATGCACGACTCTTTAATGGGGTATGTGAATTCTCTTTATTCATTTGTCTTGTCAGGTTTGTCTTAATAAATTAAGATTATTTCTATTGTAGTTGACCAACTATCACAATTTTCCTCCTTTTACCAAGTATGAGGCTTTATGTGAAGCTCATTTACGGGTTTGTTGTTTGTAGTTGTATAAACTTGTACTAGACATGGGTAGTAGAAGAGGTTGTGCGAAGGAATTGAAGCACTCAACCAAAACTTTAAGGTAATAGATGGAGTGTGTCGATGTATTTTATAAACTCCTTTGGATGTCCCATTTATACAAAATGTGGGACACCTATATAACTCAACATCCTCCTAGATGTGTAATATAATTTGAGGTTCACACATGGACCTTAATGTGGACTTAGAAGCGTGAGAGTGTGCTTGCGATAGGTTGACTCTAACATGTGAAAGATCTCACGGTCCAACACAATTTAATACTCCTTTTGTCCCAATTTATGTGATGCATTATTTATTCTCAGTCTATGCCTGAAAGGATGATACCTTTTACCCTGAGATGAGTCTGTCCCTAAAAGTAAAGGATGATACTACCTTTTTATGTTTATAAACACTTTAACTTTAAACTTTCAATTTTACCCTGAGATGATTTGTAGTCACACAAATATGGCTTGTTTTAGACCGCAAGTTTCCAAAAGTCCCTTCCTTAAACTCAATGCCCAGCAAAAGTGCGTCACATAAATTGGGTCGGAGGGAGCAAGATTTATGAAGCAGGCTAATGCATTTCAAATCCATTTTATGTTCTTTTGTCCAGCTGTGGAACAACTATGTTACTATAAACACAACTGTGTGTTGGAAGGAATTTGGTTTGAAAAACATAATGTGAGATACCAGTGGTGCGGTGAGTTGCATCAATGTGATCCTCTAATATGGTGGTTCAGCATACTACCTTCTATTCCCTTCACTATTTGTGCCTTTTTGAATTATTGGTTTAGCAATTTGTATGTACCTGTATTTTGAAAATTTGGTGTTCCCTTCTGGTGGCTTAGTAACATTTTTGCGCTATTGATGTGAATTTTAAGTATGCTTACATGAAAGACCTATTGGATGGTGGATATTGATTACCTTTATTAGCATATACTTGCCTTCATTATAAGTGTGAGGTGAATGCGATTGATGAGTCAGCTGAATGTACTCATTTGGAACTATCATGAGTCTGGGTTTTCCATCCATTTAAGAACTATCGTGAATATGCTTGACCCATCTGTTTGAATGTGCTTTTACTACTTTCTTGACATGAACTTAGAAGGCACCCATTTTTTATCTTATTCTTTCTTTGCCCACTTTCTCTTAGGGGAAGAATGAGGGCTTGGGTGGGTGAGAATGGGGAGTCTTCTTTTTCAAAAGCTAAAGTTGTGTAGTCCATGATTTAGACGCGTTCATTTTTGTTTAATTATTTGAATATGGGCTATTATCAAGTTATCCGTGCAACTTGTTTGCAACTGAAATCGTTTTGAGAGGAGGATTTGGATCAATATTTGAGTCTCCTTCCTTTCTTTTGTTTATCCATATGAAAAGGCGGTCCATATGTTCCAGGGTCCAACTATAAATAGCAAAGGCAGTATTAGCCTATGGCTACACCAGTAAAGAACTTTTTTGAGCTAAATTTAATTGATTATAATGCAAAAAGCAGATAGATTCTTCTTGTTAGTATTTTTTACACCTTGATTGTAGTGTTTAAATGGTCATATTTTGAAGAAATTTTGCTATCCTTGCTGCAGTATAGTTATTTTGATGATTATTGAGATGATGTTTATGAGGACATGGTGATGGTGGAGATATAAGTGTTTTCCTCCTCATTCATGTCCTAGATTTGTTTTGAAGGATGGAAACAAGATGGTAGTACTCTTCTCATTGTTCTTCATTTTTAAGATTGAATTTCCTGTTTCCCCGCTTATCCTATCTAATAAAATCTAGTTTTCTCATGGGTCATGGTTTATAATTCTCTTCCAGTTTCCCCTCTTTATCAAAAGTATCCACCTTCCTCTTAGCTAACCTGTGAGCATGCGTGTTTGTTCCATCTTTAACAAGCTTAGTAGAGCTCGTCGCTCGGGGCTTGCTTAGTGCGAGTTATCTCTCTGGTGTGATTTGCCGGCTATTACACAGGAGCAAGGTTTACCCTGTGCGCACCCGAAGGGTAGCTGTTGGATCCCTTGTCATAAAAAAAGGAGAAGCTTAGTAATGCTCTGCTATTATATGGAGCAAATGGAACTACTTCTCTTAGTATGGTCCTAACAAGGACTACTTTTATTCCCTTCCAATTATATGTTTGAAGGATGTGAAGCTAATTCCATGTTTGCAGTTTGTATGTGTGATCCACAATTGTCTGAGGCAGGTGTGAATTCGTGTTTACAAGTAAGTATTATTTCTGTAGTGTTGTCTCCTAAGATATTCAGAATGTACCAAATCCCCATTTGGTGTTCTCTTGGCGTGTCAAGCTAAAGGGTAGAACAAGTGATCGTCTTTTCTCATATTTCTTAATTTTTCCTTTTTTTTATATATAACCTGTTGCGGTTTATTTTCCTTGTTTTTTTTCATTTTCCTACTTCCTGATCTCATTTGCCTTGATCACCAATTGGGCTGTGTCTCATACACCATCTCCATTGTTTCTTTCTTAGCGTGGGGGTTATACTTTGTGCCTCTCTTTGTTAGCCTTAACCAGTTATTCTCCATGCACTCCAGTCTAATCTTTGTTCATGATTTCTATGAACTTTTGAGTTTGGCCTTTGGTGTCATATCTGTATCTGTACATGTGAAGCCTACTTGGAGTGTCTCCACCCCCCATCCCCGCTGCCCCTCCTCCGTGCCCCCTAGAAAAAGAAAAAAAACCTGATTTACAAAATAAATATGAAGCTAGTAGAAATGAAGAAACAGTAAGGCCCGTAAAACCTTGAGAGGGTGCTAGCTACATTAAAAAAAAAGAAAGGTAACGGGAAACATGAGCAATTTAGGAATGTCTTTTTTATTTAAAGAAAAAGTTTGTTTTTATTACATTGGGGTAGGGATTACAAGTGGGGAATCAAACCTTTACCAACCATTAACTAAAAGGTCAATGTAACGGAACGTTGCACCTTTTAGAAGTGTATGTTCGTGGATATTATTATTAACATGCACTTCGTTTTATGTGATATATAATTCCTATTTGTTGCTCAAAATGATCTTTAATTTGTTGGGATTCATTAACATAAAAGTTTGCTTTTGAGGAGAATATATGAAAGGACGTGTAAAGATTTCAGCACTTACTTGAATAAATACGTATTTGTAGTAAAAACACCATATTAACCGGAGGGGATACCATTTTCCGAAATTCCGACCTTCTCCAAATATTGACTGCCAAAATAGAACTTTTCGTGTTTATCAAACTGCAGAAAGAAATGATTTATGCAGCAGTAATTTCTACTGCCTCCGTCCCAATTTGTGATATAGGGTGACTAGGTAAGGAGTTTACGAAAGAAATGATTTTTTTTTTAAAATTTATGATCTAAAACAAGTCATAGATATCTATGTGACTGTAAATTATTTTATTAAGGGTACAATATGAAGTTTTAAGTTAAATTATTTTTAAATATGGAAATGTATCGTTTTTTTTTTAAACAGACTAAGATGGAGTATAAGATTTGTGTATCAGATGGTTTATTTCAAGGCGGAACGACTTTGCCAAAACCAGCCCCATTTTGATTTTTGAGATAGTAGTAAGTACGGTATATATAATATCGTCACATCGGTTCAACAGAATGTAATCCTAACAAACGCTAGTTAGGGCCTGAAACTTATTTTAAGCATTCAGCTATTAGTCCTTCAGTTAACGGTTACATCCCACCTAAATTACCAAAACTCTTCAAATTTGTTTTGAAAAGAAATCCTCCATTGTACATCGATATGCACAACATCTAGAGGGTTTTGTTTTGTTAAAATGTGTACGTTTTGAGACCTTTATTTTCTAAGGTTTGTAACTTATGCATATTGTGTTAATTAGTGAAGTATTTAATACCTGAAAACTTTAATTAACTGCAATTAAATAAATTAAAGGAGTAAGGATTTTGGTCCTACCAATAAATAGATTAATTCCTTTTAGTCTTATTGTTCTCTGAAGCGTGTGATTTTGGTTCTTTTTTTTCTTTTTGAATAGTATCTTTTAAGATCATATTGTCCCAACTCTCAAAGTATCTGATGTATTTGTTTCCTTGTCACTCACCTACGTCAGTTAGTTATAGATTCTTCTGAAATATATAATAATTTATTTACAGTTTTGACAGTATGGACTAACCTTGATGTTTGCAGGTACTAATTCTTCCTTTTGATGCTGAGTTTAAAGTTGATGTTGATGAAATACGTTGTGAGACGGGACAGTGCTTTTCCTTTTGCCAACCCTCGGATTGTGATTAGAAAAAAGTCACTTCAATTCTTCCATTATCTCTATCAAGAAAAATACTAATAGCACTAAATTAGTACTCATATTTAATTTATAGATTTACATGAAATCTTATTGCTTTAATAATTAAAATGTCAGTTTTAGAGAGATCATTTGTTTTCTTTCTTTAAGTCATTTTCTAGTACTACCCTTATATGTGAACAGTAAGTTAAAGGTTGTTAAAGTAATTGTTTAACATGCTTTTAAGTTAGAAAGAAGAGGAAATTTTGATATCTAATTTTAGTAGTATTTTTAATTTTTAATCCTTTATTTTGGGTCCAGGGAATTATTTACTCATTTCAATTCATATCAATAGTCTTTGAAAAAGGAATTATTCAAATATTTACGTTTTCCCAAATTATTACTAAATTCCTCTATATACTAAAAATGAATATTTTATCTTTCAATTTCAATTTTTAAAAATTATTTTTCAAATCAAACTTCAAAATATAAACACACGCAATTAAAAAATTAACTACACTCCGTTGTTATATTGCCTAATTATATTGGACCCCAATTTGCCATATGATTGTCTAGTAATTTTCCACTTAATTAAATATTATTGCCCTCTATCAGATTTCTTTATAGTTAACCATTATGTTTGTCACATTTCTTGACATGGCAAAACAGCAAGAATTTATATTCCATTGAATAAGAAGAGAAGTAATCTTTAACGGTTAAATATACACAGTCTACACATAATATACATGTGTGTATTGTGTTTATTAGGTCTCGGCTATGCATCAGTCGATGGGATTCAGGGATCCCAACCATCCTCATCATGTCTGTCTGTTGAAGAAGTCCTTATATGGGCTTAAGCAGTCTCCATGGGCTTGGTATACAAGGTTTGCTGACTATGTTTCAACTATTGGGTTCACTCACAGCAGGTCGGATAATTCCTTATTCATCTACCGTCGTGGTTCGTTTGTAGCCTACATTCTGTTATATGTGGGCGATATTATCTTGACTGCCTCCCCCGATGCCTTGCGCCAGTCCATTATGGCCATGCTCAGCTCCGAGTTTGCTATGAAAGACTTGGGGCCCTTGAGTTATTTTTTGGAGATTGCTGTCACTCGTCATTCCGATGGGTTGTTCTTGTCACAACGGAAGTATGCAGCCGAGATCATCGAGAGGCCTGGGATGTCATCCTGTAAGTCCACTTTCACTCCAGTTGATACCAAGCCCAAGCTTGGTGCCGCGGCCGGAGTCCCTTACGAGGATCCGACCCGCTATCGCAGTCTTGCAGGGGCCCTTCAGTATCTTATCTTTACCAGACCGGATATTACGTATGCTGTCCAACAGGTGTGTTTATTCATGCATGATCCCCGAATTGAGCACATGAATGCACTCAAACGCATCATCCGGTATATTCAGGGTACACTGGACTATGGGTTGCATTTGTATCCTTCATCGACATCCACACTTGTCTCATACACAGATGCTGATTGGGGTGGGTGTCCAGACACCAGACGGTCTACGTCTGGCTACTGTATGTTCCTTGGCAACAACTTGGTCTCCTGGTCTGCGAAGTGTCAGACGGCTCTATCCCGCTCAAGTGCCGAGGCTGAATATAGAGGGGTAGCCAATGTGGTCTCAGAATCATGTTGGTTACGTAATTTGCTTTTGGAGCTTCATTGTCCCATTCAGAAGGCAACCTTGGTCTATTGCGATAATATTAGTGCCATCTACCTTTCTGGTAATCCGGTTCAGCACCAACGCACTAAACATATCAAGATGGACATTCACTTTGTCCGTGAAAAGGTTGCCCGTGGTCAAGTTCGCGTATGCCATGTCTCGTCGAGATATCAAATTGCCTATATCTTTACAAAGGGTCTTCCCTCGGTCCTTTTTGAAGATTTTAAGGACAATCTCAGCGTTCGAAGACCGCCCGCTATGACTGCGAGTGTGTTAAATGTACACAATATACACACAATATACATGTGTATATTGTGTATATTAGGTCTCAGCTATGCTCACGGATTGACCCTCGGATGAGCTGATTATTATGTGTAATTTATGATAAATATTTAGTATCCTGGTTTAGGTAAGATTGTAATATAATTAGTATTGTATTACCATAAATGTATAGAATAAGGTTTTAGGAATAGAATAGGAATTAGATTCTCCTATTATGTAACTTGTATATATAGCCTTTCAATTAATGAAAATAATCAAGGAATTATTTCTTTCATTAACCAATCGACTAAAACTTGTAATTAGAAAAAATAAAATAAAATATACATTTTTCGAACTCTTTTTAAAAAATAAACAAAGATTACTGATAAGATGAACTAATTAATTTTTATATATTTGTACGCCTAAATTATGTTGAAGTCTGTTATCATATATATTTTTGCAAAAACACGTAACTTCCCATTACCACTTTAATTCTTTCTTCTCCTCACAGAGTTCAAATAATATTAGTCCCTTTTCCTTAAAGATAATAATAGAAAAATTTTAAAGTTAAAAAGATAGGGAATATGCCTATTAATATTGTCCAAAATCCGCCATGTGACAAAAATATTTTTTCAAACTCTTCTTCCGAAAACAAAAAGAATTTACTTAGATATTTAATTTTGATAATATATTTTTGCATTTATAACCAGCTTTGTTGTTACCACATGTACTTTTAAAAAATACACATAACTTCCCAAATCACTCCACTTAATTATTTGAGAATTAGGAATTCATTTTGAAAAGGTTTTAACTTGTTTAGTATTTATTTAAACATCCGGGTAAGGTTCCAAATTACTTTTTAAGGAAGGTGTGAGACATCTTAAGAAGTCCGTTACGGCCGGCAATTACCGATGAGGTTTCAAAATGACGCTAAAAATGATGTTTTAAAAGCATTTTGAAAATATTTAAACTAGTAATCCTTATATACTTAAAAAAATGTATTTGAGATAAGTACAGGCAAATTAGAGTTTAGATGTTGTTTCGCACTTAATCACTTGAATTATTTCAACTAGTGAAGTAACTCAAACGATTTAGTTATTTAAAAGGTAATCTTTGTTATTCCTGAAATCCTTTGCCTTTAAGCATATTTAACGGATTAAGACTTTGAACTAAATTTTTTATTCAACTTCAAAATCGTGTTAAATATGATTTCTCGAGTTCTTGTTTAATAACTTGAAAGATATAAATATCTTAAAGGAATTTACAAGTTTGAACTTGTGGTCTTATTTTCAACTTGAAAGACATGAATTGTTTAAGTTGTATATATAGAAGGAGAAGTTACTGGTGGAATATGTAAAGCGCGTACGGGAATAGTAAATAACTATTACAGTGATCGAAAGGATAAACAACAAAGAGGACAACAACAAGTTGTCAATATCTTGATCTTGAATTGAAACTTCAAATATGGATCTTGTATTCGGGAATACAAGAACATGAACTGCTACACTTGTGGCTTGTAGATCCGCTGAGAATACGAACGGTTAGAGTCCTTCGTCTGTTAAGTTAACACCTGAAACACTTAGCAATCAATTAGATAACCACAACACCACCGGCTGAGTTGAGAGATGACTCTCTGTCTTTAAGACAAGATTGCCCCCGTATATAGGATTTACGGAAGTGTGGAAAATAGTCTCCCAAGATGAAACAACAAACTATCAAGTGTGTAAAGCCTACACAAATGATCTCAGCGAAGAACACGAATAATGAAGATTGCTAAGAGAAGGATTGATATCAGAAAAATCTGATCTCTTTGTGGTGTTGTGAACTTGTTTTTCTGTTCATATGTTTATATATGTTCTTCTATAGAATTGAGCCAAGGCCTTAATTTATAGGTGTGCAAGATGGCCTTTCAAATGCCTCATAATGGCAATCAATTGCCATGTAATGGATGGCATTTAACCCCCCAAGTAATGCAGCAACATAATGGTCCAAGTAATGACCATTATTGGATGGATTCAATGCCTTTGAAACCACCTCAACAGCCAAACCTTTGGGATTCCGTCCAGCAAACACTGCCTGGGAAGTGCCGCGACTCCAGAAGCCAAACAACCAATTAGCACTGCGGCTTAGCTAGGAGGCGTCGCGGCTCTAATTAGCCAGAAGGCCCACTGCTGACCAAGCGCCGCGGCCTTGCTTGGGGGGCGCAGCGGTGCTCCGCCGCCGCGGCCCAGTCCGGGAGGCGCAACGACCCTTCTCGGCTCCGCGGCCCTTTCCGATCCGTTCCATCTTACACCTCGCACAATCCTTCCTTAGTTTACCAACGTGGAACACTTGTTATTCATCCAATAACCATCCATCATTCTATGTCTCAAACATTTCACTTACGTACCAATATCTCTTTCATTAACGAAATTTACGATACTTGACACTAAGATTGCACGTGTGTGGAAATGATATTTCTGACGTACGGGGCCCAATTGTTCGAGTCATAAATAATGGGATAAACTTAATTCCACATTAGTAAATTTCCAACAATCCCCTCTTGAAAGATATTTTGACGCACACACAAGGTGCCTACTTTTAGCAATCTTTCAGCGAAAATATATTGCATCAGGAGAGGTAGCTTCCGCTTTGAACCTTCCCTAGTTGAATACCATCAGACTTACTTACTGCGCGATGAACGTGATGTCTTGAACCGTCAGTGTTTAATGTAAGCCAAGACAACGATACCAACACAATACCTCCCCTTTATTCGTTTCTTCTTTTGTTCTGTCCGTTGTGGCCGTGGACACACTTGGATTCTTAAGTGCGTTCCTTTGAGGCGGTCTGTCCTCACACTTAAATAGGTGATCTCTTATAAGATATCCTGCTATACCCCACTTCACAAGTGTTAGGAATCATTAAAAGTTTTCCCAACCTTAACCTCAACCGTTTGAGGATCGTTAAAGGTTTGGAAGCTTAACCTTTACCCACCATGCAGGTAGCACTTTAATGTCTATCGCGTGAACGACTTTGGATTTATGTTTCTTAAACAGAAATCATAATCCGAAGTGCTCTTGCTTCCACCGAAGCGCTCAACTGAACCTTTTACAGCTTAGTTTACCCATTGAACCAAATTCTTGGAATCTCCAGTCAGTATGGTTGGGTTACCACCGCAAATGTTCGTATTGGTTGGGTTTTTAAGCCCATTCCCCTAGACATGATGAACTCTTGATCTTCGGGGTAATCCCTTAGTTAAAGGGTCCGCTATATCCTTTGATTAGTAATCAAGGAAGTGACACCCGTGATGATCAACTACCATACGATCTCATGTCTCAGACAGATATGTCCAGATGCCGTCATCCGTGCTCTTCCTGAAGCCGACCGGCTAGCTACAGTGTATAACTGCTGAAGGCATGGGTTTCTCCCAATAAGGGACGTCCTCTAAGGAGTCGTGAAGTTACTCAACTTCCTTCATGCTTTGTTTAAAGCGATAAACTCCGATTCCATCATGAATCGGCCGATGCAAGTTTGCTTAGAGGATTTTCCAAGACCCACCATACATCTTTACTTGTGGCTTTGGTGTTATTCATATCTGATGTCCAGTTTGCATCAATGTGTTCTTCCAGAATCGCTGGACATCCAGAATACCATAATCCGTAGATAAGCGAATATTTCAGATATCGTCATATCCGACTTAGCGCCTTCTATCGATCATTTCCAGAATCACGAGTGAACCTTAGTTCAACTGATCTGCTTTGTAGGTCGTTACCAGGTCGGTTGTAGTGTGTATAATACATTGAACTACATGTGATCTGCACATATCACTCTTTGTATATGGGTGCACCATGATTCCAATCAGTTCTATGATTCATATCCATTGGTGGCTTCAACGAGACTGTCACAACTAAGTTTGGAGTTAGACCAGTCCGTTAGATGTCTTAGAAATCCCAATTCCTAAGATGTCATATGTGATACCCATATCTTTCATATCAAAACTTTTGTTTCAATATGACTTCCACTTTCAGACTGTTGGTTTTTCCAACTGTTGGCTTTCTAACTTCAGATTCAATGTTTATGTTTTAACTGAAACTTCCAGGACCAAAATGTAAACATTTCAGGGACCAAAATGAAAGTTCAGGAACAAGCCCAACAAACCAACTATGATCCTCGCCTTCCAACTCTTCGGTTAGGAAGGCGGCATCAACATCCATGTCACGCAAGACTGCAATGGCCCTGGATGTTAAGCTACTCACATGGGAGCATATGTCCAAGTAGCCAAGGCCTTATACTCGTCAGTAGATCCATCTACTTTGTACTCACTTTTGAGTATCCACTTTTACAACCCAAAAGCTCTTTTCCCGGAGGAAGGTCAACCATTACACAAGTATTGTTCTATCTGATGGAATCTAGTTTTCTTTCTGTAGCTTCTTTTCAAAGCAGCGCTTCTGGAGATGACAATTCTCTGTTAATTATCCATGGTTCATTCTCAACATACAATCTAGAAGGCCTGGAACAAGTCTTTGTCCCCTATTTGCTCTGTCTCGATTCAACATCTAGAATCCCTGAGTTCTGTAGATCTGGAATATTAAGTTTCGGATAGTCAACAACTTCCGAGTCCTGTATATACGGAATGTCTAATTCCGGACAGTCAGGCACTCGCGGGTTCTTGTTAACCTCGAGCAATTACTTCTTTTTCCTTCTCAAGAAAAGCTATCTTCAAATAATTCAGCATTCTTTGACACCAAGAGGCGATAAGCACTACTGTTATTTGCAGATCCAGTGGATATGCAATTTACAGTCTTAGGTTCAACTAGACATGTTTCAGTATTCCAACCTCTACCAAGCCACCCCACAACACAACATTTGTAGTTGGGATCATTTCCAAGTTTCACACGGAGGGTTATCATTATGCATAGTTCTGTTGAGAAGCGCATTAACGGTAAGGATCGCCTTGCCCCACATATTTAGGGCATACGGCGTTGTGCTTGGATAACACCGTTAGACTGAGGTGAGTAATGAGCAGTTGTTTGATGAACGATGCTTCACATTCTCTCCTTCTATCACTACGAATTCCTCAATCCGTAGGCTTAGTTGATTTTCAACTTCTGCTTTGTAGAGCTTATCTGCTTCAACAGCTTCATCTTTACTTTTCAACAAACAAAGGAAGAAATACGTTGTACCATCATCAATGAAGGTCACAAAGTACTTGTCTCCCCCCTCTATTTTGTATAAATTTCAAATCACCCATGTAGGTGTGACTAAGTTCTAGAGGAGCGGTGCTTCTTTCGTTATTCCTTTGACGGAATGGAAAGGTGATTTTTCCTCTTCGCCTACCTCACATTCATTTTGAGGGTTTATGTAGACAGAAGGCAACAATCTCAACTTCGTTAGCTTTTGAATGACTTTCTATTTAACGTGTCTTAATCTATGATGGCATAGATGCACGAATTACAAATATATCATTCATTTAGCTACAAACATACTGTACTATTCTTAGTTATTACAGACCTATTGGACTAGTCTCAAACCAGCTTGACCAACAACGTCCCTTAAACCAAGTTTGGGATATGTATCACCTCTTTTTAGAGTGATCCCATTCCCTGAAGTCCTTTTGAGGACAACCTTTCCAACCCCTTCTACTTTAGAGGTGACGTTGCTTCACATGAACAACCTCTTGCCCGTGGTTAGGGCGTAACCGGATCACATGTGATCTGGATACTCTGGCCCACTCCAGTTGCTTTGCCAGACTGAGTGTCCAATTTCTTTTATGCTTTTCTTTTGGCCTTCAGATCATTTAAGACCTGAATACTTTGGTCCACCTCACTAGGTGTTCATTACTTTTCTGTCAAATGAATTCTGGCCCCACTCCAGTCGCCCGTAGGCTTTGTAAGACTGAGTGCCCAATATCATCATTATCAAATAAATTCTGGCCCATCCAGTCGCCCGTAGGCTTTGTACGACTAAGTGTCCAATATCATCTTATCAAATGAATTTTGGCCCTCTCCAGTTGCCCGTAGGCTTGGTACGACTGAGTGTCCAATATCATCCTATCAAATGAAGGATCTTCTGTCAAATAGTGTGACAGGCTCAACGTCTTTAGCTTTTAGTCTTCTTCCCTTATGATTGGTGCCTAGGGAAATCCATAGCGCTTACTTAAGAGTGGTAATAGTTTTCGCACAGTCAGTGGATCTCTCTCCTTCGTATGTGCGAACATACTTTACACACTTTTAATAATTACACCCAAAAGAACGGATCTTTTAAGTTTTGTTTACAATAGTCCAATCTTTAACTGGGAAGGAAGAAGATTCAATATCTGATTTTAGAGTGTAGGGAATATAAGTTTTTAATGAAAACACTTTCATATTCCCAACTTTGCTTTACACACTTTTATTCAGCTATTAACTAAACATTTTATTGATAAGGAAGGATTAACTTAGACTTTTTGGATTCTGGCCCACTTTAGTTAGACTGAGTGTCCATATCCTTCTTACCATAATTCGGATCCTCTGTCTGGGACAAATATAGGACTTTTGCTATATGATAGAACATCATCTTCAGCCTTCTCCTCTTGTCCTAGTTGACATCCTCAGCCTCTCGTGGGAGCTTGTTTCCACCACCCTCGGGAGTGGTGACACCAACCCGTCCTTGATCTTTAGTTGTACTAGCATGACTATCAACAATATCTTGAATCTCAGCATCAGATCCAGAGATCCCACCTTTGACGGAAATAGACTTGTAACTGTCGTCAAAGAGAGAACCATAACTAGGACCAATCTTGAAAGCACATTTGTTGTTTGAACTGTTAGCAAAACTGTTAATAGAACTATTTTCAAGAAGAAAACCACACCCAGATTTGGTCACACACTTGTCGACCAACATCTTTCGAATCACTAATACAAATCTTGTCTTAAAATTGTTGGAATATGTAAAGCGCATACGAAAATAGTAAATAACTATTACAGTGATCGAAAGGATAAACAACAAAGAGGATAACAACAAGTTGTCAATATCTTGATCTTGAATTGAAACTTCAAATATGAATCTTATATTCAGGAATACAAGAATATGAACTGCTACACTTGTGGCTTGTAGATCCGCTGAGAATACGAACGGTTAGAGTCATTCGTCTGTTAAGTTAACACCTGAAACACTTAGCAACATATTAGATAACTACAACACCACAGGCTGAGTCGAGAGATGGCTCTTTGTCTTTAAGACAAGATTGCCCCAGTATATAAGCTTCACAGAAGTGTGAACAATAGTCTCCCAAGATGAAACAATAAACAATCAAGTGTGCAAAGCCTACACAAATGATCTCAGCGAAGAACACAAATAATGAATATTGCTAAGAGAAGGATTGATATCAGGAAAATCTGATCTCTTTGTGGTGTTGTGAACTTGTTTTTTTGTTCATATGTTCATATATGTTCTTCTATAGAATTGAGCCAATGTCTTAATTTATAGGTGTACAAAATGGCCTTTCAAATGCCCCATAATGGCAATCAATTGCCATGTAATGGATGATATTTAACCCCCAAGTAATGCAGCAACATAATGGTCCAAGTAATGGCCATTATTGGGTGGATTCAATGCCTTTGAAACCACATCAACAGCTAAACCTTTGGGTTTCCGTCGAGCAAACACTGCCTGGGAAGCGCCGCGGCTCCAGAAGTCAAACAACCAATTAGCGCCGAGGCTCAGCTAGGAGGTGCCGCGACTCTAATTAGCCAGAAGGCCCACTATCGACCAAGCGCCGCGGCCCAGTACGGGAGGCACCGCGGCCCTTTCCGACCCGTTCCATCTTACACCTCGCACAATCCTTCCTTCGTTTACCAATGTGGAACACTTGTTATTCATCCAATAACCATCCATCATTCTATGTCTCAAACATTTCACTTACGTACCAATATCTCTTTTATTAACAAAATTTACGATACTTGGCACTAAGATTGCACGTGTGTGGAAATGATATTTCCGATGTGCGGGGCCCAATTGTTCGAGTCATAAATAATGGGATAAACTTAATTCCACATTAGTAAATTTTCAACAGTTACATTAATACACGATATATAAGAGTTGATTATATAAACAACAATTAATGTAGATATTATAAATTTGCAACTTAAAGCTAAAAAGGAGATTATTGCTATGAATAAAAGGTTAAAAGTGAGGAGATTCTTATATTAGTGATAACATAAACACATATAAAAACACAATAATTGCTTATAAAAAAAGCTCTAACACAATCTACTAGAAAGCTATTTCGTGAACAAGTATATAATATTTTAAATAAGTATATATATTATTCTATCTATATATTATATATGTTGTACTATTGTATAATATATATGTTATTTCAGAGTACAATTAATTGACAGGTACATTAATATATTCATATATCAGATATATTGTAATATTGTGTACTAATATATATTGTGCAAAAGATATTATTATATTATATATTATAAAGGCATATGACAAAGTCCCTAGGGAGGTTCTATGGAGATGTTTGGAGGTTAGAGGTGTACCTATGGCATACACTAGGGCAATCAATGATATGTATGATGGAGCCAAGACCAGGGTACGGACAGTAGGAGGAGACTCGGAGTTCTTCCCAGTGATGATGGGGCTGCACCATGGATAAACTCTTAGCCCATTCCTATTTGCATTGGTGATGGATGTAATGACGCGGAAAATCCAAGGGGAGGTGCCATGGTGTATGATATTCACAGATGACATAGTCCTGATTGATGAGACTCGCAGCGGAGTGAACGCTAAGCTGGAGGTTTGGAGACAGACTCTGGAGTCTAAAGGGTTCAGGCTGAGTAGGACCAAGACAGAATACTTAGAGTGCAAGTTCAGTAACGGGAGCGACCTTGAGACAGGCATGAAGGTGAGGCTTGGTACTCAGGTCATTCCAAACAAAGGGAACTTCAAGTACCTCGGGTCTATTATCCAAGGGAATAGAGAGATTGATAATGATGTCACACATCGTATTAGGGCAGGGTGGATGAAATGGATGCTCACATCTGGAGTCTTGTGCGATAAAGAGGTGCCACCAAAACTTAAAGGCAAGTTCTATAGGGTGGTGGTTAGACCGACTATGTTGTATGGACGGAGTGTTGGTCGGTCAAGACTTCGCACACCCAAAAGATGAAAGTTGTGGAGATGAGAATGCTAATATGGATGTGTGGGCATACAAGGAGGGATATAATTAGAAATGTTGATATCCGAGACAGAGTAGGAGTGGCCTCGGTGGATGATAAGATGCGGGAAGCGATGTTGAGATGGTTCGGACACATGCAGATGAGAGACACAAATGCCTCAGTGAGGAGGTGTGAGAGGTTGGCTATGTACGGGTACAAGAGGGGTAAAGGTAGGCCGATGAAGTATTGGGGAGAGGTGATTAGATGGGACATGGTGTAAGTGCAACTCACTGAGGACATGACCTTAGATAGGGGGTTATGGAGGACACGTATTAGGGTAGAAGGGTAGTAGGTAGCCCAGTGTAGTCCTGCCTACGCTTATAAATTGGTAGTTGTAATATTATTAATGTAGGCTCGCTTAGCCTATCATACTAGTAGGCATAGTATTGCCTTATAGTCACTTGTCGTTTGATTTATGATGCTATGTGTATTTTGTTTGTCTTATTTACTTGCATTATTTATTACTTCCTTTTGCTTCTTTTTCTATTTCAGAATTCACTATCATGACTTACCCACTTTGTTTGTATTACTTTGCTTAGGCGTGTGCTTTGTCTTGAGCCGAAGGTCTCTCGGAAACAACCGCTCTACCTACCAAGGTAGAGGTAAGGTCTGCGTACACTCTACCCTCCCTATACCCCACATTGTGGAATTTCACTGGGTATGTTGTTGTTGTATAAATAATATACGAACTTAAATATACTGATTCCTACTATTATACCCACAAACATTTTATTATCATATTTTCAATTATACTTGCCAATTTAACTATATCATATACATGATATTATTATATAATATATTGTATATATATACAAACTCAAATATACTAATTCGTACTATTACACCCACAAATATTTTATTACCATCTTTCAATCACACTTATCAATTTAAAATATATCATATACATAATATTATTATATTATATATTCAGAAAAAACTCAAATATGCCATCGAACTATCAGAAAAGATTCATGCATGCCACTCGTTAATACTTGAGCTTGAAAATGCCACCACTGTTACCATTTTGGGTCATATATGCCATTACTCACTAACAAAACTCTACTACTATCAATTTATTGCCATGTGGCATTATCTAAACTCTTCATTTTACGAGTGACATTTATGAGCCATTTCAAAGTACAGTGGCATATTTGAGCCTTTTCCCAATTCCTATATAAACCTCAACCGTTGGACTCACAAACTCTTTTTTGACCATTGATACAACCTTCATCACCCGCTTCCACTTCCATTCTCCCACAACCTCGGGCAAACCCTAACACTACAAAGAGTTTTGCTCTTTCCTTAACATGCAATAGCGATGAAACCATTCCAGATAAACGACAATGTCAGCCTATTCATTTGAAGCAAATATACTATGTGGATGATATTCCAATATTGAAGTGGACGGAAGCAGAAATAAAATGTATGGATATTATTGAAAACCTCCAACATACAATGATTGCAAATTTATCACATGAATGGCCTGACTTGGAGGAGCTTCGTACGACTATACCGTCTCAATGTGGTGTTAAAGGTGAATGTAAAGTAGGAGTTTTTTTAGATAAAGGCATGTTTTGATTAGATGCTCGTTAATGGAAGACTTTATTACCCTTACGTCTAAAGGTGCATTCTATCTAACAACAAAAGATGGATTCTCATATCAAATGAGGCCATTTATCTATGATTCAAAGTTCAAAGTTGATGAAGAAACATCACAAGCAATGTCATGGATATCGTTCCCAAATATTTTGCCTAAGTTCTTTGTAAAATAATCACTATATTCTATGGCATCGGCTGTTGGTAAGCCAGTATAGTTGGATTTGGCAACAATTAACAAGACACGTCTTAGTTGTGCTGGAGTGCAGGTGCATGTGGATCTTCTTGCAGAATTACCTAAGTTTGTATGTTGGAGATAGAAGATGAAGTTACTAAAGGTAACAGAATGTCGAAGGTAAAAATTCAGTATGACTTTCTTCCAAAGTATTGCACATAATGTAAGATACAATGTCATTCTTTTGATGAATGTTAAATCTTCCATCTTGATTTGAATAAGGAAACAGAAGTTGAAGTTCCTATCATTCATGAGGAAGAGGTGAAGAATAATGATAGTAAGGAAGATCAGACGGTGAAGGAGAAGGGTAAGCAGGTCCAATTCTAAGGGTACTATGGTAGGGACTACCCTCAGATTTTCAGGCCTAAAGTTCTATCTAGTGGCAAAATGGTGGATTATATCAATGGGAGTAACAAGGATAAAAGGGGTAACAAAGGTGATAAAGGTCAAATAAAGAAAACAATAGCAGCTGAAGTTCAAGTGCAGGTACAAAATAAGTTTGACATTCTGAATGCGGTTGAAGAAAGGGAGCAGAATGAGAAGCATGAAGAGGATATAACAAAGGAAAATGATATTGACAGACCAAGTGAGGCACAAATTGAGTCAAATGAACATAGAATTTTAGAGGAGAAAACAAAAGAGAATAAGGATGTTACTGCAGGAGATTCTACAAAAGGCAAAGAAAATTAACAAGGAACAACTTTGCAAGATACAACAAAAAATTAGGTGGAGCAAGTTTTTACAAAGGATCAAGAAATAGCTAAACAAGGGGATAGTACAAGTGTAATTATGCAAGGGGACTCTAATTCTCTATCATGGGCTGACAAAGTGGAGGTTGATGAGGTTGAAGAAAGGGAAATTTTGCAGGACAAGATGACTCAAACTGGGGTAATGAATAATGATCTCTTACTATCTAAGAAGGGTGGAGAGAAAAAAAGCAATAGCTTACTAGAGGTTGATGATGGCAGACTTGCAGAAGGTGTTGATGATAAAAATATTGATGAAGAGGGTGCAATGCAGTTACTTATACAAGATCCTCCAGTTGAATAATTGAGAGCTGCTATCAAATCCTTAGACGATATTCCACCAGATATATTGCTAGAAGCTTTTGAAGTAGCAAAAGAGTCAGAAACTTTCTTAGAAGAGCAATCAAAAGAAGACATAGAAAAGACATACGATTTAGCTTCTGATGATATGCAGAGTGCTAGTTCAAAGCACATTGATGTGACAAATGAGGCCACAATAATAGGTGATGGGAAGGAGGCAATTGATGATTCAGTAGAGAAAATTTCAATAGTAGTCATAGTGAATGAGGAGATGACTGATGACTTAGCTTATGCTGATTTTGTAGAAGAACATGGAATTGATCAAGAGAGTATGCCTGGGAATTCTTCTTTCAACATTGAAGTGATGCAAAATGCTTAGGTTAGTCCAAGAAAAGCAGCTGAAGAATCTTTCCCTAGTATTCAGACAACTCAGATGGAGTCTATTAGCACAAACGGGGCTATTATTAGAGTAGCTTTTACTTATGAGAACCAACATGTAACAGTAGTTAGGAATTAATCACCTAACAAAGTGTTGCATGACTTGGTCTCTCTTTTTAAAGTTAAATAAAAAATAAGTGGAAAATAATTCTCACATCGGTGTTGAGCAAGATATTGGGGTTTGGGGATTCTATATAAAGAACCCCACCCTTCATTGCTTCACCAAGTCTTGAACAGTGAAAATTCCCAAAAGTTAGAGCACAAGTTTCAAATTTTGAACAAATTAGAAATCCGAGAACATTTTATAAGGTTTTATGATAGTTTAAACTTTTTTTCTTTTAATTTTGTGTGGTGTGGCTGAGTTAGTTGGGTTGGATAAAAAGCTTTCTACTCCGGATTCTCGATCAAGGTTGCGCATCAAAGAGGTAAACTCGAAGCCCTCTCAGTCTTTTCCTTTTTGTACTTTTGTATTTTATGTGGTTTTGTGTTAATTAGGGGGTTAATTTTAGCTATTCATGCTACTGTGTGCTTATATAAGTTATATTAAGCATGTTGATTTGCCTAATTAAGATTAATGAAGTTTAGATATGTTTTAGGATCTTGATTAATGTGCTGTGAGCATTGTATATCAACATTTGATTAGTTAAAATCTCTGTTCTAGGCCAGTTAATATCTAAATATGATGTTTGGTTACCTTATTTTAGAACCTAAGTTTTTCTAGTCTACTAAGTTATGGTTTAGGTCTGTGTGTTATGCTTAAAATGTTGTTTGATATTTATTCAAGGGGGTTGTGATGTTGGTTAGTCAAATATCATATAATCTTTGCTTATTTAGTTGATTATTTACGTACTCTGCATGTGGACACATTCAAATACTTCCATGTTAGCATGTCAACTTCACTGAGTTTTTCTGTGCGCGCTTTAGTACTTAAGTTATTTGGTTTAGCCTAGACAAATTATACACATGAGAAATGCTACCTTTGATCTGATCTTTGCTCTTGCATGTTGTCTGTATATTCATGTGCTCACCCTACTTTGCCCCAATGTCATTTTGCTTAGTAAATAAAACATGATTATGGCCTTACATACCTAGTTCTGGTCTAAATAACTCTATGAAAATTGAGGTGCTATAACTGAATCCCAATACCCTCCTGAACTGACGCTAAATATCTCCTTTTTACTTGCCTAAGTGTGAAAAGACACCCATGACAACATGTAGTGCTCCCTTACTTTTTTCCTTTGCCATGTCTATTGAATCACTAAATGACTTATGTGCTAGCATCTTTGTTTGATAAAACCAGCCATATTATGTTAATCTTAAGCCTTTGCTTGCATACATTTGACGTGCAACCATGATCATGCAGCATGATAGAGCATAATTTGGTAGATGATCTTGAAACATGGCTTGAGCAGATGTCCTCTAAGAACAAAAGGTCTTAGCTTCTTATTGAAATGATACATGTAGACTGCCTATTAGGATATATGTTATGCTTATTTTCAATTTCTGAATTATTCAGGTAAACCTTTTGTCCTACAAATGATCTAGTATAAATGAGGAGAAGTTCTACGTGTTTTTTCTTTCCTGTTGTTGTATCTAAACCTGCTTTTGAAGTGCTTATGCTTGTTTGTCTGGTTTTCTGAATAATATCCCTAGGAAAGCATGACATATGCCTGGTAGGTGTACAACTAGTCTCTTATGTGCGAATATACTTTTTGTATGTGCTTGTTGAGTTGGAAGCTTAGGCATAGATATAGGCTCAGTTTTGGCTAAGTACAAAGGTGTGTAGGTGATTTTAATTTACCTGGGTCAGTCCTCCTCATTCTGCATGAACCTAGTGCTTGTTAGAGCTATTTTTGCGCTTTTAAGTAAGTTAAACCTGGTCATGAGTGCCTATAGCCTATGTTTGCTCGCCCTGTTGCTTGGTAGTATCATGTGAATGCTCTTTGTTTCACCTTACAATATGAAGTTATCATCTTATTTATTTTTTGTGTGAAGTATACAAGTGGTATACTTTAGAATATACAAGGTGTGAAGCTCATGTATACACATGGTATATATTGGAGTTATGTATCCTTGTATACTCTCAAATATATCGCATATCTCTAAAATATTCTGTATATCATCCAGTTAATTGAGTTTGCATGTTGAGTGTTGGGCTTGTAAAGAGTTTGAGATTCATTTTAATGGGCCTATCTACTTTCTTCTCTTCTGAAATCTGAGAATAGTTTGTTGGGCCTATCTACTCTTTTATTTCCTTTCAAAAGGCGAAGCCCATATTTTTAGTTACATGGGCAGTGACTTTGAGTTTTGTCTTTGTTTACAAGTTTTATGCGAATTATATATGACATATGTATGTGGCTTAAATTTGGTTCACTTTATTACGTCATCCTTTTGTTTATATGATAATTTATTGGGTTCTTTCTAACTCCCCTATTTGTTTTCCCCTCTCCTTTGCATGTCTCGTGGGCTTATAGGCCCACATTTCATTGACTCCACGATTTGCTTGAGCTTGTTGGGCCAAAAAGCCCATCTACATTTCTTTCATCGAGTCTGATTGCTAGAAGGCCCAATCATTGATAAAAATAATTTGAAGGCCTAACCATGAGTTAAAATGGCCTAGAAAGTTTATTTTCTCATGCGAAAACTGGTGGGCCGGTATACCCACCAGCCCACTTTGCTTTATTTACATTTCATTTGATTCTAGATATTGTATTTATTTATTTGTAAAATCTTGACTATTATTGGAGCCCATAGGGTAAAATTTAATTGATACTATATAATTTCCACCCTTTAAAAAAATAGAATCTCTTTATAATTTTAGTCCGACTAATTGATGAAAGATGCTTTATTTTCAAACACCTTGGTTATTTCCGTAAAATCCTTTAAAATGTGAGTAATTTTGAAAACAAAAGGTGAAGAATGGTCTCAACCTAAAACAAGTTGTGAACAAAGGTTGTTTTAGTAAGTTTAAATACCTTTCTTAAATAATTTTAATTTGTTGAAAAAACATATCCTTTATAGATTGGAATTTGAGGAAAGAAAAAGAATATTGGTTGACCTATCTTTACAAATAAAAGGTTTGATAAAGTTGTATATTTTTATTCTCTACTTTTATAAAGGTGAATGCTTTTAAAGGAAACAAATTTCTTTCTATACACTATTTGATAAAAAAAGGAAATTACTTTCCAAAAGAAAGCTTTTCACAAAGGGAGATTTTGTACTCTTTTTAAAAGTGTTGTGTGAAAAATGCTAAATTTGGCGGAAAATGGTTTTGAATGATAATATATATATATATATTGCAATAATTTTGAACATTTTAAGCAATTAAAAGTAATTTTCATTATATAAGACCCGAAGTCAATCGTATTTTACGGATTCTTAATATCGGGATGCCTAACACCTTCCCCATACGATCACTTGAACCCTTACCCCAAACTCTAGTTAATATAGGAATTTTCTCTTATTTTTTGAAAAATCCTTTAAAATATATATGATTTTCCTAGTTTTCCTTATAAATTAGGTGACGACTCTTTAAAAATAAATAAAATCCAAGAGTCCACGAGTTATTAAGTAACTTTTATGCCACCGCGTAAAAGTGAATCGTAACAGATGGCGACTCCGCTGGGGAATTCATTTAGGTTCTAACCCTAAGGGTTCCAATATTAAAATTGCTTTTATTTGCTTATGTGTTTACTTTATTGCAAATATAATTGTCATTCATGCATAACATCTTCCACCAAATGGAAAATCACACACATACTTGCATCAGTGCACAAAGATAATTATGCAGGTTCGTAATCATCCACCACTAAAAAACCAAAAATAATTCTTTGGAACTTGTTGAAGATTTAGTTGGTTCGTTATCGCCCAACAGTCAACAATGGTTCACCCCAGGCAGTCCCCGGGTACCCAAGTCTTTTATTAAGCCCACTCTAGTCAACTTATGATAAAGCTAAACCAAATCCCTACTAATTAGCGCATTTGACACATGAAGGGCTTTGAACAATTGAGACGTGTTCGAAGCCCATTAGAAGACTACCTTTAGTGTCCGTGCACTCCAGCCAAAATCATGAAAATGCTATCCTTAGGCCAAGCCTCTTGGATTTTTGAGGATTCGATAGCTTTCCGGGATTTGTACCAACATTTCGGAAAAATGAGAGATTTATAAACCATTCTCTAGAATTCCACACTTTCAAAGACTGGGATGCTACCCGACCTTTAGTCTTTGCCATTTTTTTGTTGGGTATCATGGTATTTCCTTAAAATGCCCAGCTTGCCATAAATACCCGAGTCATCTCGTTCGCCCATACCATCTTTTACGACATAACCAACAACGGAGAAACCAAATACTTTGATATAGTCTCAATCATCCTTGCGGATATGTATCGAGCCTTGGGTAGATGCAGAAACTAGCTTAGGTACTTTCAGGGGTGCAATCTATTGCTATAATGGTGGATCTTGAAACATTTAGGAAAGTCCGGGGGACCTCCAGTCTTACCTACTGATAGCCGAAAAGATGACATCAACCACCATTTACCAGATTTTGCTGACCAGACTAAGAGGGAGTGGTCCTTTTTCTTCGCAAGCCTCAAAGAAAAGAATATACAATGAAGGTTTATCGATTTCATCTCAACATGAGTTGTAGTCCAGGGCAGAAAATGTCCACTCTTGCTGCTTATGGGTATTCAAGGGGTCCATCCTTATGCACCGGCCTGAGTCTTGAGACAGTTTGGGAGAAGACAAGAAATGCCCCAAGTCGGAAGCATGGGTGGTTATGTAACCGACTATGTGGAGGAAAATATCCGAGATGCTAGAGTGTAAGGACATGTCCAGTCGTTATGAGCCTTCCGTCTTACTTCCTAAAAACATCCCTCGATTTGTACACACCAGTATGCTTACGCGTGGAATCTATAGGTAAGAGTGACCCTTCACAACAGTGAGGGATAGAATAATTAACTCAAATTATTTCTGGAATCGCCTGTCTCTGCCTCAACAAAGATTGTAGCACCCAGACCAGTATGCCCGCGATAGTCTGTTCGCTTCTGTGAAAAATCCTGATATTTAATGATCTCACTGCTGTGGAGAACTCTTTCGTAGGAGAAGTAGCGCCCCATCGAGAGTAACTCCGTGATAGCGAGAGTCGCTGGGCAGCCCTAGAACTTTATTTCCCATAACCTCCAAGCTCGTGCCTCACTTCCCCAATTTCATTTCCTCACGCCGGAAAATGTATAAACAAGAGTATGGTCTAAAGTAGGATGTTAGATCACTGGGTGTCAAGGTAAGAGTCCTAATGTACTAAGTTCTTTAGGTGTATTTATCCTTTGTGTATAATGTGGTTTAGATAACTGGTTTACTGCCTATCATATGATCTAATTATAGAGTAACGTAATATTTATATCTGTTACGTAGCTCCCGTCGTTGTCGGCCTATGATGTCTACGGGGGTACATTGTGTACTCATGCTATGCTTGTTGCATCTTTTACGTGGATGCAAGTACTCGGTCTATTCAGGTTGTAGCTTAGAGCACGAGAGATGGAGGCAGGCCATTCAGTCCGATAGCCTTGATCTCCATCTAGTTAGGCTGTCCCTTCTTTTCAGGGTGGCGTTGTTATATTCTGTCATTGTTGTATCTTAGAGTCTTTGTACTAGTGACACAAGATTTTGGGGTAGTGACTGTTGTATTCGGTAAAACTTGTAACTTTCCTAAAGATTTTGTCATATAATGGTATTTTTCGTTACTTCCGCTTTTAATTCAATAATTCTTTCATGATTGAGGTTAGTGGTTTTCTTACGGTTAGTGTAGGTGCCCTCATGATATAAAAATTAGATTTTAGGTTGTGACAAATTGCTATCAGAGCTCTAGGTTCACCGGTCTCCCAAAGTACAAGGACAGTGTTTGGTAGAGTCTCGTGGATAGGTAAGTAGACATCCGTACCCATCATCGAGAGGTTATAAGACATTTTAGGAACTTATCTATTCTTTCACTCCTATCGTGCTATCTCGTTCAATTCGATACCTGGTTGAGCCGAATTGGTATCTAGTCAATTCCAATTTTTATCTAATTCTAACGCTTTATGGGAGTGGATAGTGCGTGGGAATCACATTTGAAGGTTATCGTGAGAAATCTAATTTTTTGCCTAAGTCTACAACTCTATTCTGGTTCAGGCCCTTCTCTTCCCAGTGCATCATTGCCCGCGTCTGCTGAGTTGCACTAGCGAGAGGTGGGACGCAGGAGCGTGACCCCAATAGTTGACCAGATTTTGCCTCAGCGAACTCGCGTGTGTAGAAAAGGTTTCACAACAGCGAATAATTGAACCTTGTCTGTTGTCTACCAATGCGAGGGTTACTTTCGTTGAAGCATGCCCGCCACAGCGGAGCACACTCCCGTGCCTGCGGAACCACTGGGCAAAAACAAGTAAGGTTGCACTATTTTTCTATTTCCCCATTCTTCACCTTGTGAAATACCAATACCTATTCATAGCAAATCAATTCAGAAAGAAACCAGCAAGATGACACACATATTCAAATACCTAATTACCCGACGATCACAACCAAGAAAGAAATGAAAATGAGTTACAATCATCTAATTATCTATGTCTAAACATTCGCCAACCAAGAGAAAAACAGAAATAACCAAACAAAAATATCCAACAAAACTAGGAAACAAAATGTCTGAAATAAAGCCCGACATAGACTAAGAAACCAGTGCCTGAAAGAACTCAATCATGCCTCTTTGAACTCGCAACCTCACTACCTCCATCGGTGCTACTGTTGTCCCCATCCTCAGCATTGGGCAGAAAGGAATAGTCCTTATCATCATCTTCATCCTCAATTGGAAGTGGACTCTTGTGCTCGTACATGATGAACATGCCTTTGTTACCTCTCCACATCTTCACTAGCAGTTTGCCCCTATATTTTTTCCTCTTCTTTTCCTTCTTGAAGCTCGTGCGGAGCTTGCCGTAAGCTTTCACCATGTCCTTATACGCATTCTCTAGTGTATCAACTGAAATCTTGAGGTCTTGAGATCTCCTCTCTGGTGAAGTGTCGACAGAGGCACCCGAAGTACTAGCCCCGACTAGAGGCCTAAAACGTTCGACGATCAAGTCCCGAATGTCTTGCAATTGAGACCCCAAGGAACTAAAAGTCCCATGTGGCTGCGACTGTGAGGCATCATCAACATCCTTACCATCGCTAACATTCAAATCCACTTTTCGCTTCTTACTCTTGACCAGAGTGCCTACTCCCGACACTTTCAGGGGATGGAAGACGCCCTCAGGATCAATCCAGTCATCATTAGGATGGTCATCCAGCCCCGCCTTCTGGCTTAGCTCAGTGATCAGTGAAGGAAACATCATGCTTGACCTATTTTGATCAGATAGTCCCTCCACTCCAGAATAATTTGATGACCCACATTCACCGGGTCATCATCTATTATGCAAGCAATCATGAGGGAGCGAGCGTTACACAATCAGAAAGGTTACTCAAAGGACGCACCCTATGAGCAATGATGTTCTACCACCTCCTAGCCTCTGTGGTGAAGTAAGTGTTCCGAATCCGTTTTTCTTATTCGCCCAAGTAATCTTGTTCTTGTCCTTCTCCGCCACCAGCTTTGAGACTAACCAAGATCCATTTTCACAAACATCCTTGGCATCCATACCCTCTATGAGGTGATTGAGTAGGTCGTAAAAGGCGTGATCACCTCAACCCCAATTGGTACCATAATGCCCTGTATTTTGATCACGGGATCAAGCTCCATCAACCTCACCCGTTTGAGGTTGGCATAAAACTCTCTCACACAATCTTCATTAGCTTTGCAAGGGGTTGGAGTGAAGCAAGTCCAACTCATGCGCTCTAGACGAGCATAGAAATCAGGAAGACGCTCTGCCATATTGGTCATATCCATACCCCTCTTCTTCAAAAGCCTTTTGTCTCTCAAATTGGCATAATATTGGTTCTCACAATCCTTAGACATGAATTGGACCGTGTCGTAATCAGTCACGGGCTCCTTATCAACAAGTCCATGGGCCCGGGCAAGAGTGTCGATCGAGTTATGGTCTATTTTCTCAAAATTTACATGCATTGACCAAATTTGAGTTAGTTCAACGATGGAGTAATGTGTATAATGTTATTACGTGCCCAGTGAGCCAAAGAAACCAATGAAAATTGACCCAAGCAGACCTATGTAAAGCTACTATTTTTGGACTGTTACTGTCAAGTTTTCGCTTCCGAAAAGCAGGTGCCGCTGTGGCGAGACCGCTCTGGCGGAAGGATGCCCGCCTTAGTGTAATATCTCTGAATACCAGTTGTTCGCTTCAGCGGAAATCTTTAGCACCACAACAGACCCGCTTCGACAGAACTAGTCCATCGAGGCAATGTTGTCGTTCCCAGCCCAAAAATCAGACCCCAAACCCAAAAATCTTACATGATTTTGGTTGAAAAACCTTCCATTTTCGACCATAAGTGAATGTAAAAGGTAAATAAATCCCTATTGAGCAACGATTTCAACAAATCTTTGGAAAATTTAACCACCAAACCCCACAACCCGCCACCCGAATATCAAAATCTCTCTATGCAACTTTTTACAAAACTAGTCCGTTTATGTACAAGAAAATACGATTCTACTCATGCATTTTGTTAGGGGTTACGAAGAAGTTACCGAGTGAAAGATCCTCGAGTTGTTGTTTCTGGGTCGAGCAAGCCTCCATGCCCCAATTTCTTGCCGTTTCATTGGGTTTTGAGTCTGGGTAAGTTTGGGAATTGAGATAATTGTGGGAGCAGTGAGGATCTTTTTTGGGGGGGTAATGGGGAGTTTTGGGCTATGAACGTGGGGATTCGGAGAGGAAAAGTGGGAGTGTAACATTGGGGTGATGTGAGTGAATAGGAGGGAGGGAAACCCTTTCTGTTTTGAGACTCTTAGGAGTTCGATGTATCGTCCCGGTGGATTGTTATTTTCCTCAGTGAATGTGTAGGCGCGGTCATCGGTCTATCCGCCCCAATGAGGTACTGATTCTGTAGTCAATTCGCCTCAGTGTCAAGTGTTACACAGGCGCGCGTGTGCCCCTGTGAAATTATGTTCCGCCCTGCGCATACTTCTTCTATGTGAAATTTGGTCGACTGTGCATGTATTTCCTCATGCCCGCATAAGCGCTTCAGTGCTAAAGTCCTTGCTCGAGCCATATCCCTCCCGCATAATATTGTTCTGCCTAGTTTGGAAATGTACCTTCCGACTCATATATACATTGTTCATAAGGTGCCAGATCACCGTGAATTTATATTATACCACATGCTTACAATCACAGTGGTACCGCTATTTAAACGACGTGACATAAACTTCGACAATACAATTGATGCCTTACTCTGATTGTTTCAAGACTAAGCTTTTCGACGATTCTACTTTTATTTCCAACGAAGGTGTAAGTACGACAATTGGGTTCTAGTAACTAGTCTGGATTACTCACCACGAGAACCACTGTATATGTCAGAGTTAGTACTATATAGCCCTAGTCATAAAGTACGACACCGTGCTAGTTATCTTCATATGTAATTGAGAAGGATCATCGCGAGGCTTGCCCTCGGTTTTGTGAAGTCCCTTTCCACTACTCTCCATTAGAGGATGAGCGTTTGTTTAATTAGTATCTGTGTAATGACCTATCCGATCATTATGAGCCTTCCATATTACTTTCTAAAAATATCCCTCGCTTTGTACTCACCGGTATGCTTACGCGTGAAATCTATGGGTATGAGTGACCCTTCTCCACAGTGAGGGATAGAATAATTAACTCAAATTATTTTTGGAATCGCCTTTCTCCGCCTACTGTATCACCCTGACGAGTCCATCCCCACGATAGTCTGTTCGCTTATGTGAAAAATCCTGATATTTAATGACCTCACTACTGCGGAGAACTTTTTCGCAGGAGCGGTAGTGCCCCAACAGGAGTAACTCCGTGATAGCGGAAGTCGCTGGACAGCCCTAGAACTTTATTTCCCACAACCTCCAAGCTCGAGCCTCACTTCTCCAAATTTATTTCCTTACCTTGGAGGCTCGGTAGAAGAAGAATTTGGAGGGTTCCAACATTAAATTTCTTTGGGGTAAGATTTTTCATCCCTATTTATGATTCTTGAAGCTTTTGGTTCATGTTTAATAGTGGGTCTTGGGTGGAGAAGAGGCCCTTTTATGTTTATAACCTTGAAAATTGATTATATGATTTGGTAGCCTAAAACTCGAGTAATATGAGGGATTTTATGATATTGAACTCATATTTGCAAAGGGGAATTACCTATTTAATAGATTTGAATCTTAAAATTAGTTGTTAAATGAGAATCAAGAAGAAGGTTTTCCTATAAAAATGGAGGTTTTGACTAAATAATGGAACTAAGGTAGATGCGCTAGTTAATGGTCAAAATGGATTTTCAAGGGTTCCTTTTCAGACTAGATACAATATACTCCGTTAGAAATAACCTTATATGTTGACTCTATGTGTGTAAAATCTATGACATCCACATGTTTTCTTGTGTATGACCATCTGATATATGTTCGGGAGCAAGTCATGGACTGGGAGTTCGTGGCGCCGCTCGACAATGAGGTAGGCTATGGTTTCTTCATTGTAGACTTCGATAGAAATGTTTAGTAGCTATAAGTATTAAAGGGTATTGGGGGTGTTTGGGGGTCCCACTCAAGCGATCGTGATGAATGTTTGAGTGAGTACCGGTGTATAACTGTGAATAGGGAATTGGAGAATCAGCCTTAAGCCGAATCCGACTGCTGCTATTTGGACTTGTCGCCACTACTTGAGATTTGTTGTACTTATTCATCACATGGTTCCACCAAGGAAAACCCAATATATATCTAGGAATTACATGTGTTGCGTGGGCTTGTAGCCATGTTGATGTGATATTCTTGATTTGACTTGTCATGTATTCATCAATCCACATCTCGTCTAAATACTTGTAAAGAATTGGGGAATACTGCTTATATTGATTATGATGATCATGGTGTACACATATCCATATCATTCATACATTTTATAAGGGTCACTGAACTGTTGATATATTGTTGGGAGTGGCTTTGAAAGTCAGTTATGAGATATGGTAACATGGTACAAGAGTGATGACAGATGATGCCAGGTGCATATAGACCTCATGAGTCCCCCATGGGTCATTTGATAGCTACTGCATCAGCGTGTGTATACCGGGTACAAACAACATTTGCATTCATACATACATCATTTGCATTGCATCTCATTCATACTCTTGATGACTGCTCAATGTTGGGTGTACTTAGGGTTAATATATAGTAGACTTGATGATCTTATGGTTATTGAAGGAGCAAGAACTGACTGTAAAATTGTCCTTTAAAACAGAAACGTACCCATGTTACATAAGCTTTGATATGTGTTGGTTATTGAGTAAATGCAGTGTCTTAGAGAACTATTGTGAGGGGTGATTGTCATGGTTAATTATGCAATGGGTATGAGTATCGTGGGTAAGGTTAGTATGTGTGACTGTGTGTTTCCTTGGTATTTGCTGGTACCGAAAGTAAGTGTCTAGTAAGATTTGTTGCATGATCATTGTGGTGTATTGACCAAATTGTTAGGTGCATGAATGCTTAAATCCTAATTCTGGGGGTGTGTAAGCATATGTTTAGACATGTGTAGGGAGAAAGATCTTTAGAAGGATTATCAAAGAGCATGACCGTAAACACATAGTGTCGTAATGAAACTAGAAGAATAAGACTAATGAACTATTCAACAAGGGCGTGGTAAACTTACTTACCCAATAGGTTGGATCGAAAAGTGTATAAACAAGAGTATGGTCTAAAGTAGGATGTTAGATCACTGGGTGTCAAGGTAAGAGTCCTAATGTGCTAAGTGCTTTAGGTGTATTTAACCTTTGTGTATAATGTGGTTTAGATAAGTGGTTTACTGCCTACCATAGGATCTAATTGTAGAGTAACTTAATATTTATATCTGTTATGTAGCTCCCGTCGTTGTCGGCCTATGATACCTACGGGGGTATATTGTGTACTCATGCTACGCTTGCTGTATCTTTTACATGGATACAAATACTCGGTCTATTCAGGTTGTAGCTTAGAGCACGGGAGAGGGAGGCAGACCATTCAGTTTGATAGCCTTGATCTCTATCTAGTTAGGTCGTCCCTTATTTTCAAGGTGGCGTTGTTATATTCTGTCATCGTTGTATCTTAGAGTCTTTGTACTAATGACACAAGATTTTGGGGTAATGACTGTTGTATTCGGTAAAGCTTGTAACTTTCCTAAAGATTTTGTTATATAATGGTATTTTTCATTACTTCCACATTTAATTCAATTATTCTTTTATGATTGAGGTTAGTGGTTTTCTTACGGTTAGTGTAGGTGCTCTCACGACACAAAAATAGAATTTTGGGTCGTGACATAGAGAGTACAACTGAGAGTGGAACAACCATCTCATATGGGAAGCATGTTCTATTGCCGAGGATTGCGATGAGGATCACGAGGAGTGGTTAAAAGTAGACTTGTTGGAAACTTTTACACCAGGGATCAACAAGTATCGACGTGTAGATGACAGAGAATTCAAAGTCGAGATCAAAGCCTGGTTCAGAGATAAGATGACGACAGAGATGCCAAGAATTTCAAAAAGATAGAGTCTGATAAGAAAACAATAGCAAGTCTAAATGCAGAATTGGGGTTCGCACATCAATATCTAAAGGACCTCGACGATCAGGTAAAGCAGGTTTTGGATGAAACCACACAAAATGACCTTTCAGGTGAAGGGGTGTGGCTGATGCTTTGATGATAACATTGTTACAGTTCACTTTTTACACGAGTGAGCGCATAAAGAGCTACTAATAATTTGGATGGTGGTCTAAGTTTGGATAATTATTTTAGGAAAACCAATGTGAAATGATTTATTCAAAAATTCTATCTAAACCAGAGTCGAGGTAAGGGTTCTGATGATCCCCGGAGAAGGTGTTAGCACCCCGGTATTAAAAATCCGTAGAATACGATTGACCTACGGGCTCTGTAGCATGATTCAAAATGATTTAAATTGCCTTAAGTGTTTAAAATCCGCAAAGTAACTTTTCAATTTCATTTATTCAAACTCAAGATTTTGTTTTAAAACAAAGAATTAAACTTCAACAAAAAATAGTATGCACGGGGCAATATAGTCAATTTCATTTTCGAACTAAGAACACTCAAATGTGAATTTGAGTAGAACTCTACATTTAGTCCAACTATGTTGACTAATTTCACACTTGCATCTTTCTTATCCTTTCCAAATTTTGAAGATGGTATAATTCATTTTAAAAGACAAGGTCGGTTTTTGAAAAGAGATGGTAAGAAAATGGGTGTCATTCATTTTTACATGCTATACTTCCCAAGGTTCAAGTCATATTCTAACTTCCAAAAACCTATAAACCATACTCAAGTCCAAGATAATTTTAATCCAAATTGCTAACTAATTGGGCTCAGCCCGTGTTCTAACTTTATACAAAATGTCAACTTTCAGTCCATTTTAAGTCTGAATCTCAGTGGCCCATTTACTTGATTTTAAGTCACTCAGGCCCATATCTGGGTCCTTCAAATATCAGTCCGTTCCAGTTTTATAATTCAAACCCCAATTCATGTATTCAAAATTAGTTTTTGCACTTAGTTTGAAAATCACTTTCTGTTTCAGCTTTTATCATCCAAATAGTCCTTTAATTATCTCAAAACAGTCCTCCTGTTTCAGATTTTTAGCTTTAAAAACAGAGTTTTGAAATTCATTTATTGGCGATCTAAACTAAAATGATCTACGTATCGTTTGCCTATCCTAAATTCAAACCATAAGTAAAAATTCCAATATTTAAAGTATGTTTATATAGCAAATACAATATATATATATATATATATATATATATATATATATATATATATATTGAAATGAAAATGAGAGAAAGTTTAGGCTGGTGGGCCTACCGAAGCCAACCAGTTGGTTATTTTCATCCATATGCCCTTCATGCAAATATTAGCTTCCCTTTCTCTTTTATTCGATCAAAATAAGTGATTGGGCCTCAGCCTAATCGGCTGTGAGAGATAATATAACTTGTCTGAATGAAGTGATGGGCTCAGTAAGGGCCCATCTCATGGTAATGCGGCAGAAACAAACAAAGGGGAAAACAAAGATGCAAGTTAGAGAGTATCTAGGCTTATGATAGTAAACAAACAAACATCCCACAACAAAGGGAATTTAATTCAAAACAAATTAACTGGCCCAAACTAAAAGCAATGCATAAAGAAAAGAACAGAAGGCAAACAATAGGCTAGGCCCAATACAGTCATGAAGAAAAGAAATAGAGAAGGCTATTAGAAACGGGGTAGGCCCAACGATGCATTTGAGAGAATTCTAAACGATATACAGAGAGATATATCAGGCGTATACACTCGGTATACTGAATATATCTTCACATACAACTTGTATATCCCTATGTATATCACATATACATCCTAAACAGACCTTCAAGTATCTTACTGCATCTTACATAAATCAATGATAAACAAGGTAGGTAGACAAGCATATAGTTCCCTACAACTCAAGATCAGTAGCACTTATCTAAGAATACAAGAGGGCAACAACTAACATGCATATCCCTATGGCACATTAGTTAAAACAGGAGACTTGGGGATCAGTTTAATGCAAAATGAAGATTAATGGTCAAACTGGCAAAGAACCATATCCCAATCCCATCTCAAATATGCAAACATTCCCATATAAAACTTTAGGGTCACACAGAACTCAAACAAGTATCCCTATGTACACAACTTCAAATTGGAATATTGGGAAAGCATCTAAAACATGTTAAGTGACACAAACGGTATTGGTTTAAGGCACACAACACAGGACTATCATTTAGCAAATCTAGTCAGGTTTAAGGAAAACAAGTATCCTAGTCAGGTTATTCAGAATAACAGATATGTGAAACCTAACATACTCCTATCATTTAACAGATTTCACGTCAACATAAGAAGAGACATGACATAATTCTAGATGGTTAATGACTTAGGCACGGGGCTTACACTTACATAACATGGATTACATTAACTTAGAATGAGATGTCAAGAGGCAGTCATCAGGGAGAACTCAAATATTCATAGGTAAGGGAAGATACAGTTATAGATAATGTCAAGTCAACTCCTATAGAGGCAAAGGGTACACAGAAATGGACTAATACCACATACATGATGGGTTCATGGTTCTTGGCTATTAATGCACATTCAGAACAACATGGTCGTGCTATCATATCACTTTCTTTTAGCCTATCTTCAATCTTAAACCAATTTTAGGAGGACAGTCGTGGACAACATGTATAAACTAACATGATTCCTAGAAGCTAGCATATACATCAAACAAATAAACATGACCTTAACAACCTATTCATAGCCTAACAGATTCAAGTTTGACATAGATGATATACATATTAGTGTAAAACATGCCACACATTATTAAGTAAACCATCAAACTGTCATCCAAACCACTGCAATAACTTAAACAAGACACACATCCATTACAAAGTCATTAGGTGATCCTGTCATAATTATAACAACATTCTCCTACTAAGTCTTGGTTACCTTAAGTTAAATGGACTAACTGAGCCAACATCAAGCATTATGAGTCATTTTAAGTCTAAACAGAGACTGAATGATATGTTATAACATTTATCACATATCCAGACCAAACATGACCCTCAGAACCAACATAACCACTTATGCAAAGACAAACAACAAACAAATCCTCAACGTTCATTTTAGCTTCACAGATACAATATTAACATGAACTACATACCTACTGATTGAAATAAACACCCAACCATATATTATGCCTATCAACTAAAACCAGTTATAAACTAACATTACTTTGAACACCATTTAACTTAATCAACCTATATTTGATTGGAATCAGAATATGGTAACATGTTAACCACTCGAAAAGATTACACACGATTTAACAAACTTTAAGCTAAGTGTAAATCTAACTAGATGTCCTGTATGTGCACAAAACCGACCTTAAATTAACATATTAGGTATCTATCCACTTAAATACACACAAACAACCATCAAACAATCCCACTAAAACATGAAAAACTAACTCATGGATAGCCTAACCACAAGTATTATAACTTCAAGGGATTCATACATGTTTATACTACCTTAAACTAGCATAATAAGTACTTAACCTAACTAATCATGTTAAAAAACATCCTAATGAGTAACAAACAGCAGTTGAACTCTCTTAAACATGCTTAGGATTATCCTAATATATCAAACAACCATTAATCTTGACTAGCACGGTTAACAATCATAATGATAAACAATTAAACATGCTGATAATTGATCAAATAGTACCTAAAAATGCGTAATAGCTAATCTAATGAGCATAAACAACCATCAACCTAACTAATCATGCTTATAGTATCGTAAAAAGTGTCAACAGTGGCCTAAACATGCTAGTAATTATAGTTATGAACACCTACAGTAGCCAACATTAACAAAACATGCTCACAATTAAACTACTAAGCTTGAGCATCAACTAATAAACACATAATACAGATTATACTAGGTTATTTAAACAGAAAATTAAAAAGAAATTGTGTTTACCTTGTGTGGGGACAACCTAGGTTTGAACTTTGGGCTTGTTCTTCACTCCGACGACCTCAAAACATGCAAACACATGAAAATTGAGGGGCTTTAATAACTACAAGACCAATTACCCTAATTCTGGGTTTCGCCAAAGGGCTGGATCCCAACTTAAGTGATAATTAATCAAATTTTTACTTGAAAATGGCTCTCAACAATGTAAAAGCCTAAGATTCATGTTCTGGACTAAGGGTGGCCAGTGGGCCGGGCTCGGGTCTGGCGGGCCGGGTCTGGCCAGGGTCGGGGTCGGGATCGGGACTAGCGGGCCTAGCGGGGTCGGGTGCCGGGCGGGACTGCTCCGCCCCGTCCCGATCCCGATCCCGTCGGTATCGGGGCGGGGCGGGGTCGGGTCGGGGCGGGGCGGGGTCGGGTTTTCCTTTTTTTTTTTTTTTTAAATAACATATGTATAAAAAAAACTCAATAAACAAAACAAGATAGTGTAATAAAAACATCCCAAGGTCAAGTTTTTGTGCCTCTTATATTATTTAATAGACATATGATTTTTTTGTAATACAAATACAATTGTCTAAAATCTAAATTGCAACTTTATGGTGTTGTCCAAAAGTTGCAAATTACATAATAAAATTGCAATTAAAAAAATTACATTTTCAAAAAAATCTGTTCTAATTGCTTGATGATTTCATGTGGTTCTTCGGTTGGAATAGGTATTTGTTGGTCAAATTGATCCACGTCGCTTCCACTACCTTCGGTTAAGATTTCGTTGTAGTTTTCATCATCTTCTTCGTTGATCTCCGGTTGACCGCACCTTCTCCGCTCCGCTCGTATCCAATCTCTCGAATAATACCGCAATTTCCAAGTCGTCTCCGGCCAATGAGTGTCCGTGGTCTCCTATTTGATATCCGCCTGCAGAAAAGCGCTTTCCGACGCAGCTTGATGACGCTTGAATGTTCAAAACATCTCGAGCCATCAATGAAAGTGTCGGAAAGGTCTTCTCATTCCCCTCCGGATTTCAAAGCAAGTCTTCTTGTCCATCTTCATTGATAACTTCTTGATACGGTACAGAACCCCGCAAAACAAAAATATCCAACTCGCTAATTTGGTTAGTAGAGGTACGGCCGCACATTCTATTTCGAGGCTTTCAATACTAGCCGCAAAACAAAGATGTCTTTTGTGAGGTTGTGTTGAAGATGAAGAAGATGGTATGGTAGCCGGTACGTTACTAGCATTTTCTTGTTGATAAAATCTATATATATTTTTGCATTGGTGTTCTACGCTATTCAACACTTCTTCTTTAGTTTGTTCAATAGGTGGTGGGTGATTTAGATTTTTGGGACTTGGAGGTGGTAGTACTTCTATACAATCGTAAATAGTTTCAATTAGTGATTTAGTACCGTCTATTTTAATAGTAGGATTTAATACGTAACCAATAATATAAATAGAAGGAATAGGAATAAAATATTTTTTTATTTTGACAAACATTTTTTTAATAGCTTTGCCTTATAAACTGGTTTTTCCATATATTCACTAAGTAATAAAAATATTAGAGTTATATAAAATAACATAGTTGAAATAGTAGGATAATATATACCGGAAAATTCTTTTGTTGCTTGAAAAAATTTCTCTAAAAATACAATAAGTTCGGAAATTTTTACCCAATCACTATCTAAAATCATATCACTGGGTTTTTATTATGAGAGTTAAAAAATAAAGTTATAGGTAATTTATAGTCATAAGCAACAAGTAGTTGCTCGTATAAAGAATTCCACCTAGTCGATACTTCTTGTGGAATTCTTCTATAAGGTAGTCCACAATCGTGACAAGTTTTTTTATATTCTTTTCTACGTTGTACTTTATTACTTTTAAAAATAAAGTTTATAGCAAATTGTATTTTACTAAGAATGTCTTCAAAAAGTGATAGACCATCCTTTACAATTAAGTTATATATATGGCACGCGCATTTTATATGAAAATGGTCCGGAAAAGATGGAGCTAAACTATTTTTTAACATTGTAATTGCGTAATTGTTATTAGAAGCGTTATCTAATGTAATAGTCATAATTTTAACGGTAATTCCGTAATAATCGCACACTTGATAAATATTTTCTGCAATAAAAGTACCAAAGTGTGCCTATCATCTATATATCTATACGCTAAAATACGTTTTTGCATAGACCATTTATAATCTATCCAATGACAAGTTACGTTAAATAATCATGGCCGTTAGTACTACGACCTATATCGTACGTGATAGATACTTTGCCATTAAAATGATATAATGAAAAACGTAAATATTGTTGATATTCATGCGCAAATTTAAATACATCTCTCTTAACAGTTGACCTAGGAAAACCGTTAAAAGCAGGATTATATATATCTCTAATGTAATGAATAAAACCGGGAGATGAAGGAAATGAAAAAGGCAAACCCTCCACAAGAACTAATTTTGATATTGCTTCCCTATCTCTATGTTTGTTGTATTTAGAGCCTACAATTCCCCCCGTTATAGGGTTAATTTGACCCCGTACTTGGTCCGGGACAAGATCGTATGTGAACCTTGTCCCGATGGAGCGGCCGTTTGCGCACCCGCTTTTGAAGCCTGGTATTGGGCATACCTAGCTGGATGAGCACTTACTACGTGTCTAATTAAACCCCCGTCCCACCGTGACCTTTTCCGCTTTTAAATTTTAAAACATTTTTACAAATTTTACATATGGCTACTTGATTCTCTACGTCCCTATCAAAAAATGTCCATGCATCTGATTTTAATGGTCGTTTTGCTGGACCTCGTCTCATACTAGGGGGAATAGGAGGTATTTCAGTTGAAGGTGCACTAGTGGGCGTGTTGTCATCAATATTAGTGGGTGTATCGTCTAGATCATCGTCTAAATTAAAGTCTTCTTGAGTTCCAAAAAATAACTCCTCGTCTAAATCTAATGGTATTGTAGGAAAATGTTGAGTATCAACAAAATTATCCTGTGTAGGAATAAGATGACTAGAAGAAGTACCCTTGCCTTGGTTGCCTCTACTAGAAGAAGCACCCTTACCCTTACCCTTAAACATACCTTTTAATCCTTCCATTTTAATTATGATAATAAATAATTAAAGACAATAAAATTAAGTGCGCTAAATAAAATAAACAGACAATAATAATTTAATGAAGGAACGAATGTACCAAACGCCGACGTAACGTCGACGTGTAATCGAGAGGTTGAAAATTGAAACTTTGCTCGATGGAAGATCCTCAAGCTAGTTGCCAACTTCACTCCCAATTCCCAAATGAATTAATAAAATTGAATATTTAGCAAACAATGTAGAGAGATATATTGAGAAATTAGAGAGATTGTAGGAAGATTTGTGAGAAAGATGAAGAGAAAATGAGTTATTTATAGTTGAAAAATTGGGTTAAAGTGTAAATATAATAACTTATGGGTTAAAAATAAATATTAAGGGGTAGGGGGGTTGGGGGAGGGGGGGGCCTAAAATGGCCGTTGGCCAACGGCCATAATCTAAAATGGTCGTTGGTGCAACGGCCATTTTTGCAAAGGGGGTTTAAGGGTCGGGGTCGGGGTCGGGGTCCTGACGGGCTCGGGGCGGGCTCGGGTCCGGCGGGCCTGGGGCGGGCTCGGGTCCGCGGGACGAGACATCGTCCCGTCCCGAGTTCGAGTCCCGCCCCGTTAAATTTTTTTTTTTTTTTTTTTTAGAGCGGGGTCGGGGCGGGACCGGGGCGGGGTCGGGACGGGGTCGGGCCGGGGTCGGGTCGTCCCGGCCCACTGGCCAGCCTTATTCTGGACTGTAAAAATGTAGGAGAAGAGTCTATTTATAGGGGAATCTAAACCCTAGCAGACCTCAAATTGATCGGTGTGGGAGAATATGTTTTGGGGGGAAATCTCCCTCCAAAAGCGTTCTCAACCAATGAAAAATGTTCATTTGAAATCGAAATTGACAAATTCCATTAAGAGATACAGAAAAAACAAAGTAAGAAGAGGGGTAACCTCACCTTAGGGTGGTGGGTTCGGTGGCGTGTTGGTGAAAGAAGACAAAGGCATTTAATGCCTTTACCTCTTCCGGCGGGGCAACAACACAGAGCAGCACGTACACACTGCGCCTTTGCCAAAATTGGCATCGGTGCGGCAGAGATGAAAAGGAACTCTTTAGGGTTCTTCGTTTTGTTTTGTTGAGGGAATGGGGCTTTTGCCCCTTTTCCCTTAAGCCTTACTTTGGGCCTGGGCCGGGTCTGGGTTATTTTGACCTGGGCTCAGCTGATTTAAAACAAAGAGGCCCAAAAAATTATGATTTAAAACAATCTTAATCATTTATGGCCATATTTTTCAAATATGGTCACATTTTAAATTAGAATATGATCGAATAATTTTAAAAATAACCTAATTATACTAAAAGCTTTGTTTTAAGTCTAATTTTGACACTAATTAGAAATTAGGAAATTAAAACCATGCAAAAGTGTTTCTAATTTAAAAAAATGACTTAAAATTAAGATATAATTCCATTACCTTATTTAATTAAATAATTTTCCGACTTTGACGGAGCGGAACATTAATCCTTTAGTTTTGAAAATTCTTTTGAGACAATTACATTTATAATTGTCGGTTAAAATTCCAAAATTATGATTAACAGTTAAAATTACGTAAAATTAGGATATGATATACAATACATATACCAAGTGATATTTTGTCAAATGAAATAACAAAATACTGCCGGAAAATTTTGTAAAAATCATATTCCTTTTGTGAAGAGTATATTCCACTCCGTCTGTGACTTGAGAACCTTGAATAATTAAATAAAATTATTGGAGGGTAAACATTAGGTGTCAACACACATCTTTGGTTCCGGACCATGCTCCGACATGCCAATAAGGCCTAGAGAGATATGAAGTCATCATCAGCCACTAGCGGACAATTTTGTTGATTTATATTATGCTTTTATTTATCTGATATAACCCTTCGGGGAGATTATTATTAATGAAATGATTATGTGGACCATAGTTTGATTTAACAAATTGGCACAATTCATGTTCAAACTCTAGAAAGGCCTTCGTTTAACGAGGCCCAAAGGCGCGTTTCAATTTAATATATTGCAATTTCTTGATTATGTGCAAAATATCTGTTTATGTGCTTCTTTCACGCTTTTATATTGAATATGATTGATTCAATGTTTCGGGGATTACCCCGAAAAGAGAAACACAAGAACATGCCTTAAACTACCAAAATTTCCACTTCCCAAAAAATGAACTTTACTTACCTAACCCATATACCTCTCCTAGAAAGAAAAGATTGACTTGTTGAGATGGATGCCCAATGTAGTTTGAGTGCCGACGCGCCCGCCGTCAGTGTGAACAATGGCGAAGAGAGTGAAACCTCGCTCCGAGAGAAGCTCGCCGACTTGGAGAACATGATTACTTTGGTTAATCCAAACTCGAGGAAGTTGACTATCTCCTGAATTTGGTAGGGAAGCTACCGAAAGGAGATGTCATCCGAATACTACAACAAACACATCTCAAAGGAAGTCAAAGGAATGATGAAGAATTATGTACCCCTCTATGAAAGTCTGGGGACATCGGGAAACCGAACGCTGAAGGTTGAGACTGAAAGTCAACTGCTTAGAGAAGTTGCTACTGCTACATCTGCTGCCGCTCTTGAGAGAGATGAGGTTCCGCTGACACTAAGCTAGATATCTACTCCGACCTGGTGGGTTGTTGCTCTTAAAGCCTATGCTTGTCCTTTTCGGGTGATACTAGTGCCCGTGTGGTGTTCAGAAATCTATGAGATGATGAGAGAAATGGGGATCGCATACCCCATTGATGTGAGATAGCCTCTGTGCGCTCCAGAATACGCGCATAAGAGATGTGTGTTTCATATGAATCAACCAGGACACACCGCTAATGAATGTGTGCCCCTCAGAAGAAGAATAATGCAGCTAATTAACAACGGAACTATCCATCTTATTTGGGGACCCTACTTCCTGTAGACACATGACCCAATTACTGGCATGAGAGACATTACCGCCAAAATCCACTTGTGGAGGTATGACTTCACCATTTTTGAAGACTCTTACATCGAGATCTTCAAGAAATTGTTCGATAATGACAAGATCCGTCCTATTGGGACCGCATGGAAATCCTCATGCTCCAGAGTTAGCAAAGAGAAATGTTGTTTGTACCACTCTAGAGCGCCAGGTCACAACATTGAGGAATTCGAGGCATTCAAGTTTGAGTTGAACCACCTTATCAACAACGGGAAAATCTGGGTAGTTCTCCCTCCCGTCATAAACTGATGTAGGCCAAGGGTCGAACGTGTGGTTGTAAGGGTGACAACCGTCCATGGCTTCAAGGTAAATCCATTTTTGGGTAGATTTAGGCACCCTTACGAATCAAATAATATACCCCCTCTTTTTTTTGTAAAAGAACTGCGTCGGACTTGATGTCCCAATGAGGGATACACAGGAAGCCCATATCAGGCCTGGTCTAGGGTTTGGGTAAGTAGAAACCGGTGGGGGAAGGGATTATCTTTTGTAAACTGAACTACGAACGAGCCTGACTTCCCACAATGTGATACATAGGTAGTCTACTTAAGACTCGGTCTTTAATTTATATAAATATTTACTCCCCCTCCCTATAGAAACAGTTGGATCCAACTAGCAGACCAATCGTTGGGGCTATCGTATGAAGCAAGTCAATCGAATTGAAAACTTAAAAAGCCCTTATAAGCCCAAAATACCCGGAACAGAGAATCAATCGAATATTTGTATACGAATGTGTGAACTTATGTGTCTATTTGCAAACTATGTGTTTATTCTTGCATTTTGATTTTTTGACTAACGTACTGACGTCATCTGCCTTTGTGTGATTCTTTTCTTAAGAGAGAAGGTTAGTTCGCGTTGTGACGCTAGTGTATTATACATGATCTAAAGAAGTAACAACATCCTTGTCCGAGCAAAATCAAAGAGAAAAAGAAATGACTGGTAGTTCAGATGACGAAGCTAACATCCTATACGACAGGAAGCAACTCATCACGAGGATGTGATCAAAATTTTGAAGGACCTTCAGGAGAAAACTACGAGGTTGGAGAAGGCCCAAATTGTTAGGAAAAAGCAAACTGATAAGAGAATGTCTCCACCGCCCTTCCCATCTCTGTCTTCCCTATTACCGGAACACTTTCCAAACTACCCCGCAAGGACTGACCCACACCACATAGGTACTTCGTACCAAACTCCTCCACCCACAAACACTTCTCAAATACCAGGAACCACCCACTTAATTTAGGTTTCTTTAACCACCAATCCCATCACACCGCTAAATGTCACTACCTATATTCCCCAAAACCACCCAATACGACAAAACGTTTCTTTCCTAACCCTAGTCACTCAGAACCACTTCTCGCAAGAATGTGTGGAATTAGACCATTACGAGAAGATGGATAAAGCTTGGAGGGCCAATCAAGATAATCTTACCGAGAAGAGGAAGCTAGAATTAGCTTAGGACATGGAACAGAGATTGAAAGAAATTGATGCAAGTACTGCTCTATCCACTCGGAAAGCCACCGGGTTGAGTTATGATATCTATGCATATATCTGGAGTTGGATTTACCAGAAGGCTTCAAAGTGCCTAAATTTGTAATGTTCAAAGGGGCCAGAAATCTGAGGTTCCACCTGAGATCATACTGTGACCAATTGGTGGGGATATGAAATAATTCCACTATGATTATGAGGCTATTTAGTCGATATGCACCGATGGATCAATGGGAGTCTGGAACAATTCCACATTGATTTAGGAGAGGCCTCTGAGTGGTTTGTTGTGCAAGATATGCGCCGATGGATCAGTTGGGAGGACATGGTAGAGTCTTTCATGGAATGATATAGGTTCAATGTTGAAACTGTTCCTGATCGATACCACTTAGAAATAATCATGTAGAAATCTAGGGAGAACTACCGGGAATATGCAAGTAGATGGAGAGTAGAAGCTACTTGAGTGCAACCACCCATGACAGAGAAAGAGTTGCCGCTGCTTTTATCAGAGCACAAGACCAAGATTGCTACGACAGAATGTTCTCCATGTCCGGATGACCATTTTCAGAGTTAGTCAAAATGGAAGAGGCCATAGAGGATTGTCTAAAATATGGAAAGATCACCAGTGTGACTGGCAGAAGTTCTTAGTCAAACTCCATGGGAGGCGTCCGAAACATAAGAGAGGACATGGTGAATGTGACTCGATCACCCAGCCCTAATACAAGGAAATGGGAAGAGTCCCCATTCACCCATGGAAATATATCAATCACTACCCATTAATAGCTACATGACTCCACCATATAGCCCATTTCATGTCTACTATGCTCAACCTAGCTATAAAGCACCTCTGATCTTCTAAAGCCCTCCGCCTGATTCACAAATAGCCTTACTAATTTTTCAAACTCTGGTACTTGCTATCCAAGCTCCACAAAACTACCAAGCTCGACAAATATACCAAGCTCCACAAAACTACCAGGCTCCGCAAAACTACCAAACTCAAAATTACCAAAATCAACCACCTCCAGCTACATATAATGCGCCACCACCCCAAGTTTGAAAAGACACTAGCTCGAGTGTTCACATTTTTGCTGAAAATGCGCATACAGTTGTTCGAAAAATTGCTTGCGGATGGCATAATCTAGACAGTACCCCCAAAGCTAGTCGATCACATAAATCATTTCTATCAGCCTGATCAAACATGCGCTTATCACTCCGGTGGGGCCGGACATAACACTAAAGATTGAATTAACTTAAAACATAAGATTCAAGATATGATCGATAAAAGTGAGATCATATTGCAAATAGCCACTCCCAATGTGAATACCAATCCACTGCCTAATTATGGAAATGCCACCATTTACATGATCGGAAGGGAAGAGGACTGGGCAGTCGGTAAGCCCCTAAGTCCTGCACCTGTGGAAGTCCTTGAACAAACCGTGGCATCACTGAAAAATGCCCTAGGTTAGAGATATTGTTTCATGTACTTATGATAGCACAAGTGGCCCCTTGTGTCATCAAGTCACCCAGGAAAGAATTTATTGTTAAATCCGCCATTCTACACTGCATGACCAGATCAGGGCGATGTTATACACCTAAAGAACTAGCCCAAGGGGGTGGCAAAAAAGAGAACAACCAGATAAGAGTACTCACGAAAGGTGAATAATAAAACTTCTGGCGTAGAATGCAACCCAAAGAGTATTTAATCGTTGAGCACCTGAAGAAGACTCCGGCATAAATATCAGTGTTGTCACTATTGTTGAGTTCTTCCTAACACCTTTTGTCATTGGTGAAAGTGCTAGATGAAACACATTTTCCTGCCGACACGAGCAGTGAAAGCCTGGCCACCACGGCAGCTCATATCATGGGAGACCATCAGATATCTTTTAGTCAAGAAGAATTACCTAGGGAAGGGATGATGCATAACAAGGCGTTATACATCATTGTTGAGTGCAGAGGCAAAATCATAACACGAGTCCTTGTAGACAACGGGGTCGATCTCAATATTTGCCTGAAAGCCATGCTGGAACAACTGGGTATGATGTGGGCAAGGTAAGGAAAATCCGCACTAACGTGAGAGCATTTGATGGGTCTCAGCGTGACCCGGTCAGAGAAGTCGATCTATGCATCCAAATGGGACATGCTGAATTCACCATAGAGTTCCATGACATGCCAATCTCCGCTAATTATAACTTTCTATTAGGAAGACCTTGGATCCACGCAGACGGAGCTGTGCCATATTCACTACATCAACCTTTGAAGTTTGTGTGGGAAGGACATAAAGTGGTGATACACGGTGAATGGAGTATTCATAACTACCCCAACAACTCTGCTCATATGGTTGAAGAAGTTCCTAAGGGAACAAATTTCCACGTGGTGGAGATTGTAGGGGCCGCATATGAAGAAGTGACACAAATTCTAATGCCAGCCGCATACAAAATGATTGCATCCACAATGCTGCATAATGGTTTTGAGCCGGGAAAGGGCCTTGGGAAAGACTTGCACGGTATCACAGAGCAAATTGTGATACCTAAAAGTCATTTTGTTATGGTCTTGGGTATGTTCCTTGCCATGAAAAAGCCTATGAAGAGAGAGGAAGAAAGATTCCCCAAAATTGCGGAAACCAATTTCAAATCTGTACCGGTTATTCCCAGTCAAGATACCAGTGCTGAATCAAGATAACGTTGATGAAGGGATAGAAATATGTTTTCAGAAGAAGATTGTTTGGCCATCCTGGAGGAATACACTGAAGTACCAATGATTCGCGATGCAAAACCAGGCGAACGAGTCTCTAACTGGACTTCCACCGCACTCCTGGTTCCTCAGTAGCCATAATGAGATTTTCTAGTTTTTCAAAATCAGTGTAGTACGATTAAGACCCGACTATTCACCATTTACTTGTTTTCCTCGTAATGTTTGTAAAAAATGGAAATAACTCGATGTTCATATGAGTCAGGACCATAGTTTGTATTAATTCTTGAAAATCAATGAAAGCCTCATTTTAATAAAAATTACGCTTTAATTATTTTTCTTTCTATTAATAATAACGCTTTGCATTGCTTTTCAATAATAAAAATAAACCAACCCTTAATGTCATGACATATGGCGAAGAGAGAGAGAGTCAATTGTTGAGAACGAAGAAGAATAGGGGGAATACAACGAAGAGATCGAGTTACCTGAAGATCTCCTCGATGAAGAGGACCAATATATGAATAGACAGAAGCCTAACTTGGATGAAACCGAAGCCATCAATCTAGAATCCAAAGGGATACTCAAGGAGATACAGATCAATGCACATTTGGGGTCACTACAGAAAGAAGAGTTAATTAATTTGCTGAAAGAATATGTGGACGTATTTGTGTGGTCTTACGCTGATATGCCAGGTATGAGTATATATATAGTGGCGTACAAATTACAAATAAATCTAGGGTTCACTCCAATAAAAGTAGAAAATCAACAGTTCATGCCCGATTTGAGCATGCGAATAAAAGAAAAGGCCAAAAAATAGATTGAATCGGGTGGTTAGCTAACATTGTACTAGTATAAAAAAAAGGACGAAAAGATCCGAATCTGTGTGGACTATCAGGATCTTAACATAGCCAGTCCCTAAGATAACTTTCCACTCCCAAATATCCACATCCACACTGACAATTGTGCCAAGCATGAAATGCAATAATTTGTTGATTGTTTGGCCGATATCACCTGATCTTGATGGAAAAGGAGAACGCAGAAAAGACAACTTTCATTTTGCCGTGGAGAGTGTATCACTATGTGGTAATGTTGTTCAGCCTTAAAAATGCCGGTGCCACATACATGAGAGCCATGACGACTATATTTCATGACATGATCCATACAGAAATTAAAGTATACATGGACGATGTCATCATCAAGTCAAGGCAAAGTGTTGATCACATCACTAACTTGTGAAGTTCTTCGAAAGGCTCCAAAAATTCAATCTGACGCTAAATCTGATCAAATGTGCATTTGGGGTACCCGCCGAAAAATTATTCGGGTTTATAGTCAGTCGGACAGGCATAGAGCTAGATCCATAAAAAATCAAAGTCGTACAAGATTTGCCTACTCCTTCACCAAGAAAGAAGTCATGAGTTTTCTGGGAAGATTGAATTACATTGATCGCTTCATAACTCAGTCTATAGTGATTGTGGATCCCATACTCAAGCTCTTGAAGAAGGATGTGCCAACAAAATGGAATGCTAAATGTCAGAAGGCATTTGATACTATCAAGAAGTATCTCTCAAATCCTCATATTTTGGTCCCTCTAAGACTGGGAAGTCCTCTGTTGCTATATCTGTCAGTATCACACAAAGCTTTCAGATGCATATTAGGACAACACGACGAAGCTGGGAAGAAGGAACATGCTATTTATTATTTGAGCACGAAGTTCACCGCTTGAAAAACACGATATACCTTGGTAGAAAAGATATGTTGGGCGTTGATATGGATAGTTCAAAATTTGAGGCATTATTTGTCATCTTACACTACTCATCTCATCTCCAGAATGGATCCATTGAAATATATTTTCTACCAGCTAATTCCCGTGGGAAAGCTAGCTAAATGGCAGATATTGCGGAATGAGTTCGACATTGTGTATGTAGTTCAGAAAGCTATGAAAGGGCAATCATTAGCTGGCTTTCTCACCGAAAGCCCGGTAGATAACAATGCAGAACTGCTTCAGACATACTTCCAAGATGAAAAGATACTCATAGCAGACAAAGGAGAAGAAGAGCCTTATTCAGGATGGAGAATATTCTTCGACGGTGCTGTTAATTATCAAGGTTCAGAAATTGGAGCAGTGTTAATATCAGAAACAGGATAATACTACCCGATGGCCGCTAAGCTCGCATTCCGGTGTACCAATAACATGGCGGAGTATGAAGCTCTTATATTGGGTCTCCAAATGGCACTTGACATAGACATCGATGAGTTACTTGTAATAGGTGATTCAGATCTGCTGATCCACCTGGTACAAGAAGAATGGGCGACAAAGAACGTCAAGATCCTACTATATGTCAACTTCATTCAGAGATTGAGCAAAAGGGTTAGAAAGATTATGTTCAGACACACGCCCAGAGTGCAAAATGAGTTTTCATATGCTCTCACTACTATAGGCTCTATGATACAACATCCTGAAAGTAACTACATTGACTCAATTGAGATAAGCCTGAAGGACGAACATGCTTACTGTTCCTATATGGAAGCAGAGCCCGATGGAAAACCATGGTACACATACTTGAAGCTTACTTGGACAGATGAGAGTATCCTGAGGGTACCCCAAACAATCAGAGGAAAATCCTCCAAAGAATGGCCAACGATTTATTTCTGAGCAAAGATACGCTCTACAGAAGGACACCAGATCTGGGGTTGCTCAAATGTGTGGATGCCACAGAGGGTACCAAATTATTAAAAGAAGTGCACACTGGGCATGCGGACCCCACATGAATGGTTTTGTTTTAGCCAAAAAGATCTTGCAAATCGAATAATACTGGATGACTATGGAAGCTGATTGCGCCAGATTTGTGCAAAGATGTCACCAATGCCAGATACATGGTGATTTGATCAAAGTCCCACCAAACGAGCTCAACGCCATGAGTTCATCTTGGTCGTTTGTTTCTTGGGGTATGGAAATCATTGGACCAATTTAACTGACAATATCCAATGGACACCGTTTCATCTTGGTAGCCATAGACTATTTCACAAAATGGGTCGAGGCTACCTTCCACAAGTCAGTAACCAGGAAAGTAGTGGTTGATTTTGTAAGGAACAACATCATTTGCAAATTCGCCATCCCCGCGCCTATTATCATAGATAATGGGGAAAACTTGAACAATCACTTGATGAAGGATATATGTGACCAATTTTATATAACTCATTGAAATTCAACAATATACAGACCACAAATGAACGGAGTTGTAGAAGTCGCAAATAAGAATATCAAGAGGATATTGCGGAAGTTGATAGACAACTACAAGGGTTGGCTGAAAATATTGCCCTATGCTTTGCTTGGGTACAAAACTACAATCACAACTTCGGCACGATCCACGCCGTACTTACTGGTTTTCGGTACAGAAGCAGTCATCCCAGCAGAAGTCAAAATACCGTCCTTACGAATCATCCAAGAAGAAAAGTTGGATAACACCAAATGGATTCAGAAAAGGTATGAACAACTGGCTTTAATTGATGAAAAATGAATGGTCATTGTGTGTCATGGTGAACTGTACCAACAGAGAATGGCCCGTACCTTCAACAAATGGGTCGGAGCCTGAGTATTCAAAATAGGACAACTGGTGCTCAAGAGAGTATTCCTCCATCAAGACGAGTACAAGGAAAATTTGCGCCAAATTGGCAAGGTCCTTATATAGTTCGCAATGTGCTCTCCGAAGAGGCACTCATTTTAGCATAAATGGACAGCCAAGAGTGGCCCAAAACAATCAACTCAGACGCATACTATGCATGAATGCACACTTTTCTTTTGTAACTGCATTTTCTTTACTTGTAATCACTACATAAAGACCTATCAATTGTAGCAGAGGTACGTAGAGGGACCCCTGATGAGTTCCAATCTTTTTCCTTGTAATCGAAAGAAAATCCAAATGACATTTTATGTAATATAAACTATGCAATGACCCAATTTCCCCCAAGGCAGGATACGTAGGCAATCCATTTTGGACTCGGTCATATCTTTAGAAAAACCTAATTATATTTATTCCGAACTACGTTTGACATGATTCCTACTGCAATAGGATACGTAGACGCTCTCTGAGCTCGGTCACACTATTAGAAAAACCAAAGAAACCTTTAGGAAGCCATAGGGGAAGAATTTTTTAGAGTATCTCAAAAATTTTCGAAGTCAGAATCAACAATGGATGATCGCCGTTACAGCTTCAACTGGGGCAGAATTTTTGAGAGGGACTCAAAAATTCCTTCCAAGAAGACTCGAAGAATATTAATTGACAAATCAAATGCCGGGAGGGCTCGTTTGGGTCATTCATTCATACAAACAAATGCTGAGAGGTCCATTCATACAAACAAATGTCGAGGGGGCCATTGCATTCATACAAACAAAATGCTGAGAGGGTCATTCATTTCAAACAAAGAGGTCCGTTTATTTCAAATAAAAATGCGCCATTTATTTTAAACAGACACGCAGAGAGGGCCATTCATCCACAACAAAGTGCGGCGGATCATTTTTCATACTCTCGGAAATGTAGGATCCAAGTAGTGTCAAGAGGACGCTCGCTTAGAAAATTAAGACCGAGGAGTATGAGAATGACATCCTACACTCCACGATGTTATCAAGTAGACGGGAATAAGTTTAGAGCTGCTAAGAGTGTCAGCTTATCAAGCCAGATCTAGATGCATGCGGAGAAAATGTGAAAAATTTTCTTGCGCAGCCGGTCGTGACACAGTGCCACAAGAGTCAATCTCTCCGGACATGAGTCAAAAGCCACTCCATACCGCGCTCAACCACACTTGCTCTTTCTTTATTTTTGAGAGGTATTCTTGCATAAGGGATTACCTTCTTCGCCCGATCGAGTCGAACTACAAGTGACCTGATTCCCAAAATCAGGGATATATAGGCGGACTCAATACTAGAGAATGGGTCACATTCCGACAAGAGTCATTTTAAACTTTTGCTTTGATTAGTCCTCTTTTGATTTGAACTATAGGTGGCTTGAATTCTCATATATCCCGAGATATGTAGAAAACTCGGAAACCGGGGTCCGACCATAATTCTAGAAAAAAATCACACAAAAACCGATCAACATTTTGATTTGGTCGGTAAAAATCAGGCTTGTCAAAATTTGTTAATCATGGATGGTTCCTCCATTCCTAAACAACAAATGGGCAGTTGTTGATACCTAATTTTTACCCTCCAATACTTTTATTTAATTACTCAAGATTTCCGAATCATGAACGTAGTGAAATATGCATCTTATAAAGCAAAAATAATTTTACGAAATTATCTCGATTAAATTTTGCCATTTTATTTGGTAAAATATCATTGAATATATTATTGTATATTATTTGCCTATTTTTACACATTTTAAAGAAATATCTATCAATTTTTATAAATTAAAGAAGAAAATTGTCTAAATTAACTATTATAAATTGATTAATATTTTACAGCGTGAAGATTAAGAAAATTGAATTAATTAAATAAAGTGTCAAATAACTTCTTATTTTGTTTCTCAATTTGAAAGGATTTTATGTTTTTATGGCTTTTATTCAAAGAATTATTTTAATTTTAACTCTAATTGACTTCAATTGAAAAGACAAGTGGCCACATTTTAAATTAATTCGTGGCCACATTTGCAAAATCTATCTTTAATAACTTCACCCTTTTTAGTATTGGTTTTTGGGCCTCATTTTCCCTCTTATATTGGCCGAGCCCAGTATGTCAAGGACTTGGCCCGACCCAGTATGCGCTTAAAAGGCATAAAACCATTCCGGCCCCCTTTTTATTTTCACGAAATCGACCAAGGGTGTCAAAACCCTAGCACCGTCGTGCTCTCCTTCCTCTCTCTCTCCTCATTACCACTTTTAACAATGGTGTAGAGCCTTGCTTTTCTACGTACCATGTTTGCCCGGATAAGGAAAATACAATTAATGCTAACTCTACCTACCACCCACCAGTATGCCGCAAGGTAACACCCCCCACCCTCTCTCCTTTCTGGTTTTGCAAAATATTGATGGGTTTTGTCCTATTTAAGGACAAAAATTGTTTTTCACTGGCCAAAGTTATCTTTTTAAATTTAAATTGAAAATCAGTGGAAAACAGTTCTCCCACATTGGTGTTGAGCAAGAAATTAGGGCTTTGGGATTCTATATAAAAAATCCCATCCTTCATTGCTTCACCAAGTCTTGAACGGTGGAAATTCCCAAAAGGTAGAGCATAAGTCTCAAATTTTGAGCAAATTGGAAACCCTAGAACATGTTTTAAGATTTTCTGATAGTTTAAACTTTCATTATTTTAATTTTGTGTGGTGTGGCTGAGTTCATTGGGTTGGATAAGAAGCTCTTCACTCCGAATTCTCAACCAAGGCGGCACATCAAAGAGGTAAACTCGAAGCCCTCTCAGTCTTTTCCTTTTTTTACTTCTGTGTTTTATGTGGTTTTGTGTTAATTAGGGAGTTAATTTTAGCTATTCATGCTACTATGTGCTTAAATAAGTTGTATTAAGCATGTTGATTTGCCTAATTAAGATTAATGAGGTTTAGATATGTTTTATGGTCTTTATTAATGTGCTGTGAGTATTGTATATCAGCATTTGATTAGTTAAAATCTATGATCTAGGCTAGTTAATATCTAAATATGATGTTTGGTTACCTTATTTTAGAATCTAAGTTTTTCTAGTCTATTAAGTTATGGTTTTGGTTTGTATGTTATGTAGAAAATGTTGTTTGGTATTTGTTCAATGGGGTTGTGATGTTGTCTGTATATCCATGTGCTCACCCTATTTTGCCTCAATGTCATTTTTCTTAGTGAAAGAAATATGATTAGGGCCTTATATACCTAATTTCGGTCTAAATAACTCTATGCAAATTGAGATGCTATAACTAGATCCTCATACCCTCATGAACTGACCCTATATATCTCCATTTTACTTGCCCAAGTGTGAAAATACACCCATGACAGCATGTAGAGCTCCCTTATTTTTTTCCTTTTATGGTATTCCATGTCTATTGATTCACTAAATGACTTATGTGCTAGCATCTTTGTTTGATAAAACCAACCACACTATGCCAATCTTAAGCCTTTGCTTGCATACAGTTGATCTACAACCATGATCATATAGGCAGTATATAATGAACATAATTTGATAGATGATCTTGAAACATGGCTAGAGCAGATGTCTTCTAAGAATAAAAGGTTAGCTTCTTATTGGAATGATACATGTAGACTGTCCATTAGGATATATGTTGTGCTTATTTCCAGTTTTTGAATTATACATGTAAACCTTTTGTCATTCAAATGATCTAGTATAAGTGAGAGAAGTGCTACATCTTTTCTCTTTCCTGTTGTTGTATATGAACATGCTTTTGAAGTCTTTATGCTTAATTGTCTAGTTCTCTGAATAATATCTCTAGGAAATCATGTCATCTGCCTGGTAGGTGTACAACTAATCTCCTATGTGCTAATATACTTTTTGTATGTGCTTGTTGAGTTTGAAGCTTAGACATAGATATAGGCTCAGTTTTGGGTAAGTACAGAGGTCTGTAGGTGATTTTACTTTACATGGGTCAGTCCTCCTTCTTCTACATGAACCTAGTGTTTGTTAGAGCTATCTTTGCCCCTTTAATTAAGTTAAACCTGGTCATGAGTGCCTATAGCCTAAGTTTACTCGTCTTGTTACTAGGTAGTATCATGGGAATGCTTTATGATTCACCTTACAATCTGAAGTTATCATCTTACCTATTTCTTGTGTGAAGTATACAAGTGGTATACTTCAGAATATACAAGGTGTTAAGCTCAGGTATACACCTGGTGTACATCAGAGTTATGTATCCTTGTATACTCCTAACTATATCACATATCTCTGTAATATTCTGTAGATCATCATGTCAATTGAGTTTGCATGTTGAGTATTGGGCTTGTTAAGAGTTTGAGATTCATTTTAATTTATTGACAACATATCCTTTATAGATTGGAGTTTGGGGAAAGAAAAATAATATTGATTGACCTCTCTTTACAAATAAAAAGTTTTGGTAAGGTAATATATTTTTATTCTCTACTTTTATAAAGGTGAATACTTTTGAAGAAAATAAATTTCTTTCTATACCCTATTTGATGAAAAAAGGAAATTACTTTCCAAAATAAAGAATTTCACAAAGGAAGATTTTGTACTCTTTTTAAAAGTGTTGTGTGAAATTGCTAAACTTTGGCGGAAAATGGTTTTGAGTGACAATACATATTTTGCAATAGTTTCGAACATTTTAAGCAAATAGAAGCAATTTTCATTATATATGGCCCGAGGTTAATCGTATTCTACGGATCCTTAATATCGGAGTGCCTAACACCTCCCCCGGGGGATCACTTGAACCCTTACAATGAATTTTGGTTAATTTTGGATATTTCTCTTGTTTTATTGCACATTCCTTTAAAATATATATGGTTTTCCTAGGTTTCTCTATAAATTTGATGGCGAATCCTTAAAAATAAATAAATTTCAAAAGTCTACTAGTTATCTAGTAGCTTTTATGCCTCCTAAAGTTAATCGTAGCAGGGAGCTCCTAGTACTGATGAAGTTAAGCAGACTATGTTCAATCTGAATGGATCAAGTGCCAGTGGACCTGATGAATTTTCTGGCTTAATTTACAAAGTTTGTTGGGATATTGTTGGTTTGGATGTGTACAATATGGTTGTGGATTTCTTTCAGGGACACAGACTTCCAAAAGCTATTACTCATACAAACCTTGTACTACTACCCAAGAAGGATTTGGTTCAGAATTATTCAAACTTAAGGCCTATAAGTCTAAGTAATTTTATCAATAAGGTACTGTCAAGGGTTGTGCATGATAGACTAGAAACTATATTACCAGATTTGATTTCTGTGAATCAAGCATGTTTTGTAAAAGGGAGAAACATCATTAAGAATGTGTTGTCGAGTTAAGAAATTATGACAGACATTAGAAAGAGGGGTAAAACTGCAAATGAAGTTATCAAACTGGATATGGCAAAGGCATATGATAGAGTATCATGGTCTTATTTAACTAATATTCTCAGCAGGATAGGGTTTGCAGAGTAGTTTATTGACATGATCTAGATGCTTGTTGCTAACAACTGGTATTCTATACTCTTCAATGGTCAAGCCAAATGATTCTTTCATTCAACTAGATGGGTTAAACAAGGTGATCCTTTATCACCAACATTATTTATCCTATCAGCAGAGGTTCTCTCTAGAACACTCAACTTAGTTTTTGACAGTTGTAGTTATGTAGGCTATGGTATGTTCAAATGGAGCCAAAATATCAATCATTTGACTTATGCATATGATACAATTATATTTGCATCTGTAGAAAGGAATCCTTGAAGAGAATCATGAACATTCTATAGGAATATGAGGCAGTGTCAAATGATCAACAAAGATAAGAGTGCCTTTTATATGTATCATAAGGTTGTTGGATATCTGGTTCAATAGGTGGAAGAGATTACAGGTTTCCAAAGGGACCTATTCCATTTGAATTACTTAGGTTGTCCTATTTTCCATGCAAGAAAGAAAAATGCGTTCTACAATGATCTTATCAAGAAGGTGAAGAACAAACTTGAGAGTTGGAAAGGTAAATTGCTATCTTTTGGAGGTAAAGCAGTGCTCATCAATAGTGTCCTCCAAAGAATTCCCGTTTACATACTCTCAACAGTTGTCCCTACAAAATACACTATAAATGAATTGCACAAAATCTTTGCAAGATTCTTTTGGAGTAATAAGGAGGAGGGTAGAAGCAGTCATTGGGTTTCATGGGAGAAGATCTATTTGCCAAAGGAAGAAAGAGGCCTTGGTTTCAGATCTTTATATGATGTATCTAAAGCTCTATTTGCCAAGCTGTGGTAGTGATTCAAGACATACTATTCATTATAAGGAATAAGTACTGCAAGAAATTGAAACCAACAAAGGTACAAGTGAAAGAAGGATCTCAGATATGGAAAAAGATGATAGAGGCAAGGGATGAGATGGATCAACTAATATAGTGAGAGCCAAGGAATGAAGCATGTGATCTTTGGGAAGACAATTGGATTAAACTTGGATCACTTAAACATATTATTGTTGTAGATTCCAGATTGACACCAGTATTAAAGAAATGTCTTACTTCATGAACACAGAAGGTTGGGATACACAAAATATGCATGATAAACTTCTATCAGAAGTTATCAATCATGTTGTGACAGAGATGAATATAGTAGAAGAGTCTCAGGACATGGACAAAGCTTGGTGGATGATCAGCATCACATGAAAGTTTACTGTTGGGTATGCTTGGAACTTACTCAGGCAAAAGGCACAACCATCAGTATTCATTCCAATACTGTGGATGAAGGGTGTTCTTTTCAAAATATCATTTTTCTTTTGGAGATTTTGGAAGTTCAAACTCCCAGTTGATGACATACTTGATAATGAAGATAGCTATAACATCAAGGTGCAGGTGTTGTACAGTTCCACAATAGAAAGAAACTGTGCAATATTTGTTTCTAACAACTGAATTTGCAGTAAACATTTGGCAATATTACTCTAGTGCAGTGGGTTTTATTGATCCAAGAATTCAGCATAACACCCCGAACCATGGCCTAGGCGAAACACGACACTCGATGTCTAACTGCATGTGATCGAGAAAACTACATGGACTGCTAAATCAACATGGGCATTGAAAGCATGGAATAATAATGATAAATAAAACATATAAAACTTAATTCTTAAATTATAGTCTGAAATATAATATATAGCAGAAATATCTAAATAAAACATGATGAATCTGAGTGACTGACATAACATGCTAAGGTAATCTATGAAACCTCTAAACATGAGTATGTCTGAAAAACTGTTCTGCCAGGACAAGGCCCTGGCAAACCTCTACTGTAAAATATAATCATGAAAAATAATCAACTAACACCACGAATGAAATGGGGCTTACCAAATAGCTGATACAAGTGTAGTCCTAGTGTGCAGATTCATCGTCCTGAAACTCAGTACCTGCACCGTGAAGTGTAATCCCCTGGAAAATGGATGTTAGTACATTTGCATTGTACCGTATGTAAAGCAACTGAAGGAATAAGCAGACACATGATATAATAGGAACATGAAACTGAACTGAACTTGAACATGGATATGATCTGTCATAAGTATGATAACATGTATAAAATCTGTATAACTATATATCTGTAGGAAGATCATTAGTATAACCGATATGCAACCACCACGCGTGAGCGTGACGTCTGATCTCTGCCAGATCGGCTAAGCTTCTCGTACCATGCCGTGGTACGAGATATGAACATGACACGATGGATCCAATAATCCCACAAGGGGTAACATGAAGGTATCGTCATCTGGGCGGAGCGATCCTTATCCTATGCTGGAAAATGTAGTTTCAAATTGACTGAGCCTTTTTAGTAATCTGTGTAACTCCAAAATATGAATATGAAATATAATTAGCTAGAAAGCCCATGGTTTGTAAAATCATGACTTGTAACATAACTGATAAGTATAAGATATATCATAAACACAATTACTTAACATGCCTTGCATAAAACATGTAGATTTCAGGGAATTACATAATAAAGGTTCATGACTCATATTTAAAGACCAATGGAATGCAAGACATGGATATTTATGGATTACTGATAGATTCTCAATAACCATAATGGAATCAAGAATACAAATAATGAATTAGTAATACAAACATGGTATATCATGATACATGTAGTTTAGTATTATCATGAACTTGAAATAAAATCTTAAGTTATGAAAATTCATGGTTTCATGGTGAACGTGGCGTGGGGAAGAACAAGGACGTTCCCATATGTAGGTAGAAGCTCTACATACCTTATTCGCTTTAATACTTGTAATAAAAATTTGAACTTTGAAGAAGAAGTCCAACGATTAAACCTTGAGCCTTGGAATAGGTTTATCTTGAAAACCCTAAGTTAAGAACAATGGAGTTTTACTTAAAAATTAATGAGGAGGATGTTAGAATCACTTAGCATTGCGTGATAAAGACTTACCTTGACGTATGAGAAAGTTGGAAAGAGAGAAACTTCGTTCTAGGGCTTGGAGATTATGAAAATTGATTTTCAAGACTAAGTTGCGTATTTATACTGTTCAGTCATCGGGGGCTTTGATGGCCGGAATCATTGGTCTGTCGAACTTTTTACGGTTTGAGTTTGGATCGTATAAATTTATACGGTCCGTATAAATGGACCATCACCCAAATGTCAATTTTCAGTGATTTATAAAAGCTGGAGGGAATGTTGCGATAAAAAAGGACGACCGTGTAAATTTGTACGATCCGTATAAGTTACTGAGTTCCGTTGTTTTTCACAAAAAATTGTACAATATTTTGAAGGTTCGTAAAACTTTTATGGTCTGTCAATCTTGGGCATAAAATTGGGTCTGCAGAACTGAAATTGGTTTTTCAACTTTAACTCCCTATCTTGATTTCCTAAACTCCTCAATCATAAACATGAATTGGTTTGGGGGTACGAGGTGTTACAATATCCCCCTCTTGGGATTATTCGTTATCGAATGATGGGTCATGGTTAGGAATTAGATTGGACATGGCATGAGTATATGAACGTGAAAAAACATGACATGAAACATGGGAACTGAATTGACATGATTACATAAAAACATAAACATGGGGACATGTGACATGAGTACTAAATACATGAACGTGAAACATGAGACATCAATACACAAGGGACATGACATGAATAATGAAGATATTTATCTTGTTTGCTTTCTGCTTGCTCTTCAAATAAATGCGGATATCTAGACTGCATGTCCTCTTCGGCTTCCCATGTAGCCTCCTCAACTTTCTAACTTCTCAACAACACTTTCATTGAGGCAACTTCCTTAGTTCTTAACTTTTGAATCTGACGGTCTAAAATAGCCACATGGATCTCTTCATAGGTCAGACTATCCTTAACTATGATGGATTCGGTAGGGACAACCAACGACAGGTCTCCCATGCACTTCCTCAATATGGATATATGAAACACTAGGTGTACAATAACTAAATCTTATGGTAATTCAAGATCATAAGCCATTTGGCAAATTCTTTTCAAAATCTTGTATAGTCTAATATATCTGGGACTGAGCTTTCCTTTCTTCTTAAACCTCATGACACATTTCATAGGTGAAACTTTCAGAAATATCCAATCATCAATCTAGAACTCCAAGTCTCTACGCCTCACATCCGAATAGGACTTTTGGCGACTCTGGGCTATTTTTCAAATGCTCCTGAATCAATTTGACTTTTTCCATAGCCTGATGGACCAAGTCTGGCCCTAACAGTTCTGCCTCACCAACTTCGAACCAACTAATTGGCGATCTACACCTTCGCATATACAGAGCTTCGAACAATGCCATATAAATACTAGCATGATAATTGTTGTTATAAGAAAATTCAATGAGAGGCAGATGATCATACCAATTACCTTTAACATCAAGAACACATGCCCTCAGCATGTGCTTGATGGTCTGGATAATCCGCTCTACCAGGCCATCTATCTAAGGATGAAAAGTTGTACTGAGATTTATCTTGGTACCCAATCCTTTCTAGAAAGACTTCTAAAGGTACATTGTGAATCGAGCACCACAATCTGAAATAATGGACGTAGGGGTCCCATAAAGCCTGGTAATTTCTCGTATATACAACTTAGCATAGTCTTCTACTAAATCTATTGTCTTAAATGGCAAAAAGTGGGCTGATTTAGTGAGTCTGTCCACAATCACCCAAATCAGATCATGCATTCGGGACGAGCGAGGTAAACCCATTATAAAGTCTATATTTATTATCTCCCATTTCCAAACAAGAATATTGATATTCTGAGCCAACCTATTAGGCCTCTGGTGCTCGACTTTCACTTGCTGATAATTCGGACACTTGGCTACAAAATTTTCCACATTCCTCTTCATATCGTTCTACCAATAAATCTCTTTAAGATCATGATACATCTTTGTAGAACTTGGGTGGATATAATACCTTGAATTGTGCGCTTCCGCCATGATTTGCTCTATGAGTTCATCTACATCTGGAACACATAACCTGCCTCAGTATCTCAAAGTACCGTCATCTCCCCCGTGTTCGAAAACCGTTGTCTTATGCTTATGGATACCCACTTTTGGATGCAACAAATAGGGATTACTAAACTGTTTCTCCTTCACCTCGACTACTAAGGAGGATTCAAACTTGCTCTGGACAACAACACCACCATCTTCGGAGTCCATGAGCCGAACTCCTAGACTAGCTAGTCGGTGAATATCCTTTGTCGTGGTCCTCTTTTCTTCTTCAATAAGAGCTTACTTCCCATGGATCGCCGACTAAGAGCATCAGCTGCCACATTTTCTTTCCCTGGATGGTAGAGAACATATACATCATAATCCTTTATCAATTCCAGCCATCTCCTCTGTCTAAGATTCAACTCCCGTTGCTTGAAAATATACTGAAGGCTCTTGTGATCTATGAAAATTTCAACGTGAACTCCATACAAATAGTGGCGCCATATTTTAAGCACAAAAATCACGGCTGCCAATTCTAAATCATGAGTCAGATAGTTCTTTTCATGAGGTTTAAGATGTCTGGATGCATAAACTATAACATTACCATGCAGTATTAAAACACATCCGAGACCAATGGCTGATGCATCACAATATACCATGAACCCCTCGGTTCCCTCTAGCAATGTTAACACTGGAGCAGAAGTTAGTATCATTTTCAATTCTTTGAAACTATACTAACAGGCATTTGACCACTGAAATTTGACTTTCTTCTGAGTTAATCTAGTAATGGAGCTGTGATGGAGGAAAAACCCTATACGAAGCGTTTGTAATAGCTTGTCAAACCCAAGAAACTTATTATCTCAGAGATTGAGGTGGGTCTGGGCCAATTCTTTACAACTTCTATTTTCTGAAAATCAACTCAGATGCATTTGCCTGAATTTACATAGCCTAAGAATGCTACTGACTTTAGCCAAAATTCACACTTGAAAAATTTCACGTAGAGCTTGCGATCCTGGAGTATCTGCAACACTATTCTGAGATGTTCTACATGATCAGCCTCATTACAAAAATAGACTAGAATGTCATCAATGAAGACAATGATGAAAAGGTCAAGATAAGGCTTGAAGACCCTATTCATAAGATCCATGAAAGCAGCTGGTGCATTTGTCAATCCGAATGACATAACACAAAATTCAAAATGACCATAGCGAGTTTTGAGGTGGTTTTCAGAATGTCAACTTCCTTAACCTTTGGTTGATGGTACCCTAATTTGAGGTCAATCTTGGAATAACACTAGGCACCCTGAAGTTGATCGAATAAGTAATCGATTCTAGGAAGAGGATATTTGTTTTTAATGGTGACCTTGTTCAACTGCCGGTAGTCAATGTATATACGCAAAGATCCATCCTTGTTCCGAACAAACAAGACTGGCGCACCCCAAGGTGAGACACTAGGTATAATAAATTCCTTATCAATGAGGTCTTTCAACTGGACTTTTAATTCATTTAACTCCGCTAGAGTCATTTTGTATGGCAGAATAGATATCGGCGTAGTGTTGGAATGTAAATCAATTCCAAAGTCGGGAGGGACTCTAGGAAGATCCTCGGGAAAGACTTCTGGAAACTCGTTGACAATTGGCACGGACTAAAGAGTTGGGTTTTAAGCATCTGCATCCCTAAGCCGAACTAGATGGTAAATGTACCTCTTGGATATCATCTTTCCGGCTTTAAGATAGGAAATAAATCTTCCTACGGGTGCCACTACATCACCCTTCCATTCTATGATTGGTTCACCGGGAAATTCAAAACTGACAATTTTTGTTCTATAGCCTATTGTGGCATAAAATGATGTAACAATATGAAGAGCTACAGTGAGCTCATCGATAGAGAAACTAGAGAGAGAAGGGAGAAAAAAGGGAGAGGGAGAGAAAGAGATATAGAGAAAAAGATATATTTTCATTCAAGATAGTCCTAGAATGTTCTGTTACAAATTATTTAAAGCAAACCTAATAGGGGTACTAATGTAATTAGATTATAAAGAATTGTGAACCCTGCATTTAAGAATTGAGCTAGTGGGACTTTCTTAGCGTATCTTATCTCATTATAAATGCTCCAAAAAACATCTAGTTGCATATTTATTGAAGGAATATCTCTAATAGAAAAAATGTTGGTTGGAGCACCCCTATCATTTTGAATAACATCATAACCTGCCCTCCTAAATCTAGTTATATCATGCTTAAGGCATGATGGTTCCTTTTTCGTTAATGGATCATTGAGCAAGGAGATAATCTTGGCATGACTATGAATCAGGAAGTACAAGGTAAATGTGCCTTCATCTCCTCTATCAACATTTCCAATCCCATTGAAGAAATACTTCAAATAAAGAACCAACTACATGGACTCGGCTAATGTTGCCTTCAACTGACTAGTATCTACCTCAGATAAGAGAGGAGCTTGGTTTTCAGCAAATGATTCCAACATTTAGTTATCGACATAAACACCCATAATAGCATTCACGTTAAACCTTTTTACGGATTCCCTTAGTAAAGCCCAAAAATCATCTCTGATATATGAAATATAACATCTTGCAAAATTCTCTTTAGAACTTGAACATGCAATATCTGCTGGGCAGTAAAAACTAGCGTTTCAAGAAAAATAATAACCTCATGCACATATTTATTTCCACCCTACAGAGGATCATCGACCATCTAATTCACATTCTCAATCAACCAAAGGAACCCATCAACCTTTTGCTTAAGTAGACCCGAAAGCATCTCTTCAGCATCATCACAGACTTTAGTCAAAGGAAACAATTTCCTCCCCCTCTCTTCCATTCTCAATGGAATCCCTGAAAGATGTGCATCATGACGAAAGAATAAATCACAAGCACATTCAAACACAACCATATTAGCCACCATCTGCATTGCTTGGGTAACACGACCAATAGACGTATTAATGAGCTTCAATAGGGTTCCATCAAGGATTTTAGTTAAAAGAGATCCAAGTACTTCTTCAGGACATCATAGAAATCAAGCTGACCACTATGTGACATGAAACTAACCTAGTCCTCGATAAACGATCATACAATTCTATAGAAATCAGGCACTGTACATAAAAATGGCGCAACATAAGGAAATGCGTGCATAATATTTGACGCCTGTAACAAAAATAACAAAACATTTATGGAATAATCATATTCCTTTTTCATATACATTTTCTCAAACTTATCTACAGTAAGAGCCTTAGTGATTTGCTTTTGACAATCAGATAATAGGAGCTCATGATACTTATCCCTGTGCTTGCTCAAGAAATCTAGCAAAGCCTTCACAGGATACCCATATCTATGCAATGTGACACCAAGAAAACTCACATAATCCTTGATTAATAACAAATGATTCGCAGTTTGCATTCCAGGAAATTGATCTTCTAAAACAGAACACATTTTACTCATAACAATGTCCCATAAATTCTCTACCTCCATTTTCGAAACCAACCCACCACCAGTCCTTAAAGCTCAATCTTCCACAATGAAAAAACCACCAATTTGCGTGAAAAATGTCTGATGAGATTAAAAAAATGCATCATTGATGATACCTGAAAATCTGAAGTCAATTGAAGCTTGCGATACTCGAAATAGTATTGCTTGAATTGATCTTCAAGTCCTAGAGTTTGGTTTATATCATAAGCCCTACAAAAGTAAGACTTTGTAATTTCATATTTGTGACTTGCACTGAAACTCCCTAATTTGAACATGAAGATTTTCTGGTGTGTTGGATATTTATTGATCCAATTTTGGGTGTTTTATTTGAAATTAGAAAGCACTGCTAGTTGATCATTCGAAGAAATTTCTTGAAGTATATCTACTGGCTCATCTTCTGGATCTTCTTCCTTACATGTTCCCCTATCCATCTCAGCACCTCCATCTATTTGTTCCTGCTCGTTACTGGACTTCTCATTACCCTCTACAACATCACTTTCTCCATCATTATCAATGTTAACAAAATGAGTCTCATAGTTGGTACAAATTTGCTTATAAATAATTTCCCAGTCACGGAGGTTTACTCCTCCAATGCTTTCAAAATCATCTTCAATTTTCAATGAGTGAAGCACATCAAATGAATCAGTGTTACCCTTCTTAGGAATTTTATCGAACACCTGATCCACAATATGAAGAGCATCATTTGCACCTTGAATCTCCATCTCTATTTGGTCCTCTATTTCTCAAGATTTAACCATCGTTAAGAGTGGCTCGCTTGGTTCTTATAACTCATCGATGTTGGCATAACTAACTCATTTGAAGCATATTCTTAATTCCGAACTTTTCCTTCAAAGAAGAGCTCTCCATTTCTATAAAGACTTTTATCAAACACTTGGTCTTCATATCCTTCATTCCGAACTTTTCCTTCAAAGAAGAGCTATGGGTGTTGATTCACAGTCACCCACGTGATCAGTCGTAGTGAAACTTTCAGCAAACAACTTGTCCATATTTATGAAGTTATCTGCATCTACGCCTTCAATTTCCACAATTACTTCTTGGACCTAGTTCTCCAATATCTTAGCACTTGAATCCTATTTAACAATTGCAAATGATGGTTGCTCGATTTTCTCTAGTTTGACTCCCTTAGAGTTAGAGAAACAATTTTCAACAATATTAGTATTGTTGCTTGTTTGGTGCTTCTCTTTGGATTCCTGTGGTGCTATCATTCTATCCAGTATATGTAGTTTTTCTAGCAACATATTGAGGACCTCAGAGAGAAAGTCGGTGGTAGAAGGAGCTCGAATGGAACCATCAATGAACTCAACACAACTAAGAACACCATTAGAATAGTGATAGGCATACATATATGACTCATTATTTCTAAACTCGAAATCAGTTATCACAGTAGAATGTAAGCCGAGAATCATCGACTCTGATACCATATGTAATAATATGAAGAGCTCCGATGAACTCATTGACAGAGAAACTAGAGATGGAAGGGAGAAAATACGGAGAGGGAGAGAGAGAGAGAGCAAAACATATATTTTCATTCAAGATAGTCCTAGAATGTTCTGTTACAAATTATATAAAGCAAACCTAATAGGGGTACTAATGTAATTAGATTATAAAGTGAAGCTAACTATAGCGGTAAAAACTAATAATGGTAAAACTATAAATAATAAAACTTAGCTATATCTCCATTCATTACACATGAAGACAACCAATCCATTCCCATGATTACATCGAAGTCTACTATTTCTAACTCTACCAAGTAAGCTACTGTAATGCGGTGATAGGCTTTAACTGGATAACACTTATAAACTCATCTAGCTATAACTGACTCACCAACTGGAGTGGATACTACAAAGGATTCATGTAACTTTTCTGGTTCTATCCCAAATTGCTTAGCAACAAATAGGGTTACATAAGATAGAGTGGACACGGGATCCATAAGGCATAAACTTCAAAAATGAAAATGGTAAATATACCTATTATCATATTTGTGCAAGCCTTTGTATCCCGATGACCTGATAGTGCATACAAGCAGTTTGGACCTCCGCCTGCATTACTGGATTACCACGCCCTGATAAGGCCTGAGAATTTATGGACTAAGTCACATTACCTTTTGTATCCTGCCTCACTGATAGGTAGTCTCTCTGAAAGTGACCTCGTTGGACACACCTATAACAAACATCCATACCCAGGCGGCACTCCCCCGGGTGAATCTTACCATACTTACCATAAACTGGATTGTTGAAGGTACTTTGACCCACACTGTCTTGTGACTAGGAGCCTGATGCTCTGAAGTCCTGTCTCTTCTGATCCTTCCTGAACTTTGGGGCTGGGGCACTGGTTGAAGATCGAACGGGTCTTGATGACCTATTTTTTTAAAGAAATGTCTACCTCCACCTCCCCCATGACTAAAGTGACCTACAGACTTATCTCTCTTATTGAACTCCTTGTATTTCTATTTCTGTAATGCTTCCTCTTCCTTTATTCTTCTCTCATTACCTTGTACAAATGCTACCATCTTGGTGATAGTCATTTCCTTATTCTGAGCAGAAATATTAGCAACATCGAACAACTAGGGATCCATACTATACATAAAATGCCTAACTTTGGCCCGCATGTCTGGAACCAGATGTGGAGCATACTTTGTCAAATAAACAAAGTAAATATAATACTCTTATTGTCACACCCCAACCTTAGGTGGAGGGGGGGTGGCCGGCACCCAAAGGCCCGAGCAAACCAACTATAGTAATTGGCATCTCTGACATGAAACTAGAGCCGATAAGGCCTCCAAGTAAGTGTAGCATGATAAGAAATTTACGACAACCTGTAAGCAGAAGAAGCCCAAAAACAATATATATACATAACTGAGGGTGACAAGGCCCAACAAAATGAATACCCACTGAACTCTGGTCTGCAAGCCTCTAAGAGTGCTACAATACATCAGTTGGTCGAGACAGAGCCCCACCATACCCAAAATAATGGATATATATATACCGACTTTGTATAGCAACTTCGGAGAAGAGAAGTGCGACAATAAACCACTGGAAACATGTATTTTACTGAGGAGGTGCGTCTGGCTGCCTATCTGTACTTGTGGGCATGAACACAACTCCAGGAGGGGTCGTCAATACGAATGAATGTACTAAATATGTAGGGCATAATCAACTGGAAATAAGACAATAATAAATTAAAGGAACAAAAGGTTACCACATGAAATTCATAAGTGTCAAAACAGGGTCAATCTACAATGTTTATATATGTATATATGATCTATTCGCATGTATAGCGCCGTAGGCCTCTGTGTGCAATATTCTCTATATAGTCTATCACGTATATAACGCCATAAACCTCTGTGGGCAATATAATTGGCATCATATCTGTATAACTGCATATATAACTTCATAGACCTCTGATGGTGGTATAAATATATAGCTTATATGTATAAGGATTATATAAAGTATATGAGGTACTCATCAACTCACCGGGGTGGCATAAGGTCGTTACACCCCCGGCTATCCTTATGCAGACTACATGTTATCTTTCACTTTATGGTAATCAATGGGAGAAGAGACTCACTACCTTTAGTTCCTTAGCATGATATGAGTGAACCTTGTTTTACCCATGTAAAGAGGATAACATCAAGAATGAAATATAACCTTGATGAATGACGGATACACACACAGTTAAACAATGAAATTAACTATGGATGCCTTCTTAACAATTAGGAGTAGAGTTCTTGCTATGACATATTTGTAGTTATCATTGCAAGGAAAGTCATTCCATAATGGAGAAAAAGTAAGCCCTAACATACCTTTTCTAGGAAGCTAGTTACGTCACATGAACCCTCACACCTTCTATGGATAATTGTCTACATCATACATAGGATTTGTATTAATATTGAATCCATATCTTATTTGAGATTTCATTTAAGCATTTCATCGAACAACTTGCATACGTGAAGTTCTAGAGTTATTTTATCATGGATTCTCACTCAATTTAACACCACCATCTTTCATAACTCCTTTCCTTAACTTCACAACTTCACCAACATGATTCAACATTTGTATTTACTCTAAATCTCAATCCACAACCCCAAACAATAAGGTAATATTACTTCATATTATAAGAGATGCTTCTTAGAAGCCATGCTTACAACACATCCATAACTTACAAGTTATCTTCACTAATTAATTAATCCAAGCTAAGAGTGACTAAAGAACACATAAGGGTGATGAAACCTTACCTTAATCAGCCAAGGAGTCCCCCACAACCAACTTCAATTCAATCTCAAGAAATCCACAACTTTGCCAAGCCAACTAAAGATGGTTTCAAGGTGTTGATGATCCTTGGAGGGAGAAATCACCTTAGATACATGAAAGAATGTTCTTCAATGATGGAGAGGGCTTTAGAGAGTGTTTTGGAGATTCTTAGAGCTAAAAGGGTCGAAAATATGAAATGAAATTGGCCTGAAGTTGACTTAAATAAACCACTCCACCGCTTCACATATGTGGTGGCATATGCCCATATGCAGCCGCATATGCAACCACATATGGTGGCAGTGAGGTGGAGGAAGGGTGTCTTTGATCCATGGCTAAATCCGTGAGGCGGAATGGCATCCACAATGCGAAATTCTTAGCGTATCGTCGAAACTTCGTTAATCTTCATCGAGTTGAATTTCCTTTGGTCCTATTGACCTCCGACCTTTCAAAACCATTCCTTAACATCTTTATATGTCATATGAAACCTCAAACTAATCTCAATTTCTCAAGACGCAAGTCAGCTAACTACGCTCTCATTCGGGTGCAAAACTATGGGGCGTAACATCCTTTCCCCCTTAAGAACATTTGTCCTTGAATGTTGAATAATGTTCTTTCTTCCAGGATTTCTGAAATTTTTTGCAGAGTTTCCCCTGTAAATAAGACTATCTGAAACCTGCAAAATAGCCCAAACATATAACTTATGCCACACATTTCTACAGAATAACATAATAACATCCAATTGGCCTCACACGACCATCTATCTATACAAGAATTTAAAAAGGTTAGCCATAACTCACCTCTACTATCCTTGACTATAACCTGAGCTGCGCCTGCAATATCTATCTCAACAATGCCACATTAAGACTGAAACAAATGAGGGTATCTGGACTTCATATCCCTCTCGAATTCCCACGTCATTTCTTCCATGTTATTATTTCACCAAAGTACTTTGACTGAGGTTAATCCTTTCGTCCGCAACTTACGGACTTGCCAATCTAGGATAACAATAGGAATTTCATCGTATGATAAATCTTCTATCACCTGAACATCGTCAATGAGAGTGATGCGGGAGGGACCACCCAAGCACTTTCGAAGCATAGACACATGCAATATGATAAAACACTTATAACTTTGGGGGTAACTCAAGCTTATAAACTACTTGGCCGATTATCTGAATGATCCAATATGGTCAGACGTATCCGGGGCTAAGCATTTCTTTCTTGTCAAATCTCATCACCTTTCGTAGGCGACACCTTTAGAAACACCCAACCTCTCACAACAATTCCCAAGTCTCGGCACCGGTTATCTGAGTAGGACTTTTGTCGACTCTGGGCCGTCACCAATCACTCCTGAATCAATAATTTGATGAATTCAAAACTTACCATTATTTGTCTACTCAGATATTTGTTTCATAATCCTTACTCTTTAACGTCTTTCCTTAACGTCTACCTTGGATTCTTAGGATTGGTTAACCATTTTATTATTTCGCTATATGCTCACATCGGGCCATATTCGTTATTGTCTCCCCTTACCGATTCTGAAAAAAATTGCTAGTATTCGTGGAGGAGCTAATGCTTGACATATTCAAAATTCACATTGTAGCCAAGTTTCTATTTATTACTTCTTTGGGCTTCCCCCGTAAAGGGGGTATCAAATCTCTTCTTAACCCGGCCATTTGATCTGTTAACCTTTATATTTCTGGCTTGGATTATTTCAAGGATCCCTTGTTTTAATATACCTCTTGTACCATCACTTCTAAACGTCAGGGTCTTATGCCTTTGGCTGGAAGGGTCTAAGCATAGTTTCTTCGCTATCGTCTCACTTCAAGGTAATTGTAGTATTGCGGGTCCCATTCTAGTCTCGTTATCGGTACCCTTATCTTTAAAATATTTCTGCCGCCATCCTTATGAAGAATGTCCTTCGGCCTTATTACTGTGTCATAACATCCCACTTATATTTACCAAACATCCATCTACCACTTATTGTCATTATTCTATCACATAGTGATCTTTACCGTAAATTGCCTTCAGCCAGCTATTTGTTGCCCGGTTGACTCGTAGAATCACACCATAGAACTCGAAGCCCTTATCACCCATTGAGACAATCGTCTAGGATCAATAACTATTACGTGAAGTGCTACCAAGTCAATATATAAGGTGTGGTGTAAGAAAGACGAGCAAGACTCCTTATCAAATAACAAAAAAGGAAGTGACTTGAGGTAATGGTATTTGATTTGAAATGAGAAGAAGATTTCATCCAAAACGTCAGTGACCATAACATACAGACTTGACCAAGAAGTGAAATGACATACAACTGAGTACATCCCTAATCGTGGATGTCTACCCACCTGGTTCTTACATTTTGATACTAAGAGCATTAATAGGAATCCTCTTTAGATTTTTCCATGGTGGAAATGTGAAGGTAGAAGAGAGCTTACCGAATCAAATGATTCCAGGACAATCAAGTTGTCCATAATTTATATCAACAAGGGTGACGATATGACGAAATTAAGAAAGGAATGTATAATGACGTAAAAGAGAGGTGGAAGGGAAGAACAAGAGGAGAAATAAACTCGGAATGTACCTATATTTTTCAAAGAGCTCCTGATCTATGACAATCCTCATGCAACGACTTTTCATTGCATCCCCACTTATGCTCCATATCAATAAACTTCGAGCTTATATGTCTTATCCTAAGTAGAAGATACTCACACCGGGTGATAAATATATTTTTTAGGAAATAAACTTCCCTTTCGGTTGCCGCAACATTACCCTTTCATTCAATAGCGGGCTCGCCTGGAAAATTAAAGCGAACGACTTTCATCCAGCAATCCACGCTCGTACCCATAATAATATCAAAATCAACCATTTCTAATTCATTCAAATCTACTAAGGTGTGACGGTCACCAATCACAACATCTCAACCCTAGTATACCTTCCTAATGATTACGGACTTACCCACAGGCGGGGACATCTCAAATGACTTAGATAATACTTCAGGATCATTATCACACTTACCAACAACAAGAGGAGTAATATATGACAAAGTAGACCCTGGATATATCAGAGAATACACATCAAGTAAAAAGACATATATTTTACCTACCACCCCATCCGGAGATGACTCTAGGTCATGTCGACCCGACAATGCATAAATACGGTGCTAATGACCACCTAAACTAGATGCTCCACCCCTGCCCCTACCTCTACCAGCCAGCATCTGCGTACCTTGCCTAGGAGGGCGTACTAATGAAGAAGAAGCTGATACATATTCCGCCAGTTGCTCTATATCGCCTCCGCCTCTTATCGGACAATCTCTATCAAAATGCTGGAGATAACTGCAAGTGTAACATAAATCTTACCCTCAACAAAACTGCCCTAGATGGGTCTGGCCAAACTAAATACATCGAGGAAAATGTGGTTTCATCTGGTTCGAATCTTCTCTATATTGTGGGCTTGATACTTGTAAACTTTGACCCTGACCAGAGTAAATGGTTTGATCACAACGCTTCCCTAGAACTGTGGTAGTGAACTGGTGCCGGATAAGATGGGCACCTAGGGAACTGTGGCTTAAACCCATCTCTGAAGTCTCCTGTATCACCTGCGGATCCGTCCTTCTTATGATGACCCCTATCCCGCTCTCAATCAACCCACTGCTATTTTTTATGATCCTCCAAGTTCTATGCATAGGCTTGGATATGAGCGATATCCATATTTGGATTCAAAGAAGTCGTAGTGTAGTCATTTACCAAGTGTGTTCCTAGGCCATTAATGAACTGATGCACCCGATCACTAATCTCATATACAATCATCGGAGCATATCTGGCCAATGAATTAAACTAAAAGTTGTACTCCCGTACACTCATGTTACCCTGCTCCAAACGGAGAAATATATCCTGCCTGGTTCATTTGAGCTCAATAGGAAAATATTGCTCTCTTGAGACTATGCCGCCTACGAGGTAGGATCTATATCATCAGCGAACTCTGGAAAATGGATGCAATGAGCGGGGGGGGGGGGGGGGGGGGGCTTGCTAGGCAAAGTCAACTCTGCTGGTGCGCTCCTGGAAGAGGCACTAGCAACCTCATTGGTGAATGGTATTTTGTGACTATCAAATAATGAATTATACACGGCTATGCGCATGTTTTGCTCCTCCTCTTGGTGCAGTCTGGTCCTCGTCACCTCCTCCGTCTCCTCGCTAGATGGAACCATATTATCCTATTTCCGTTTGCCTTTGTTATCTGTCATGGAGTCATCATCGCCTATTAAATTCTCAACACTAATCAATTATGATATATCCACCTATGTCATCAGGGTGGGATCTTCCAAGACAGTCTGATCCCTAGCCTACACTACTTGAACAATAACCTTTAATTGTCGAAGCTCCTCCTGAAGTGTCCCCATAATAATAGTTATCTGTTGGTAAGCCCTTTCCACTTTTATGACAAACTATTTGAAATTTTCCCTTGTCAAAACAAAGGGATTAACCACTCTCGGCGTTACTGGTGGTTGAGTGGTTGTAGTGTGGAACAGTAGTGGTGGATGGCACAGTATCAGTGATCGAGGTAGTAGTAGCGGGAGATATATCTATGGTGGCATCATCTGTGGCCCTGAATATAGGCTTGACATGAGTCTCCTCATGTCCTCCAGCTAACTCTAGCAATATGTCATCAACATCTTGGGATTCCTTGAGGGTTTCATACTTGCTCTTCCTTAGGTCATAGACATGAGTAGCCTGAATACAGTGATCTCGATGAGGCAAGCCTGGAATATTAGCTCTTCGACATAGCGCAATGACGAGGCAAGGAAATATTAAGGAAGTGGTCGGTTGTGGTGATTTCTCATAAATCTCCTTAGTCATGATTCTTCCAATATTCATCGGATATCAGGACATCAATGTTGCGACTCTCATATCTCAATCCAGTGTGAGTGAATTTTTGGTCTGGGTGGGAATCAACCTGTACAACACAAGACTCCACCAAAAATTTTCTTCGAGTGTAAGAGTCCTTTTGTAGATCTTTGTCTCCTTATTCTTTAGCCTAGGTGAAAGATCATCCTTAGCTATCACAGTAGCCACCCACTTGAACACATCATTTGATGTTCTCCGAGCCAATTTATCATTAAGTTTAGCCTCATTTGATGGTGCGACATAATCATCCCCAAAATAGAACTTGTTTAGTGCTTTGCTAGAGACATCCACCTTGACATTCCGGACCTCAACTTCATCCAATACTGGAAGTCTCAGTATTTGTTGGGCCAATTTCTACATCTTTTTTTAGAATTACGCCATTTGACGCGTAAAACTCCCGAACAAGGACCAACCAATATTCACCAAGGGGGTTGTTGAAAATCTCAAACCCATAAAATTGTAGTGTCTCAACAGTGCGAGGGAAAGCATCTATCCCAAAAAAGCTGATTTTCCTCTCCTCCCATTTGCTTCGTTGCAGATTCTTCCCTCTTTTTGTCAGTTCTAACTCTTGGTCGAACAATTCTTTAGACCCTTCCACAGAAAACCTCAAGCTATCTTCCTCAAGTTGCTTACTCTGCATTTCTCATAATCCATGTTCTTCTTTGACATCCGGGTCCAGAGAGGTGGCAGGGGAACGAACAGCCAATTCACTTTCCTGTTCAGTCTCCCATCACTAGAGTGAGATGAGAAAGATTCCTCCTCTACAGACTGGGAGGAATCGAGTTATTGTATCACTTGGCGTGGTGCGGGTGCTGCGGAGGTCCTTCTTTTCTTCAATCAAATAACTTCCTCCTCTTGGTCAGAGGGCTCATCATGCAGGCGTGTCTATATGGCTTCTCTACCTCGACCCTTTCCTTTATCTGTTGGTTGATACTCACCACCTCTCTTGATATTATTTTTCGGAGGCATACCTATTAAAGGACACATTAGTCACCATTAAAGTACGAAAGAAAGCAAAAGAGAACACAATTTGATTGATTACAGGTAGCTGGACTTTGTTCAGTTATACTGGCCGTACAAAAAAGGACGGATCGAACAAAATAGTACGATACCATAGATGACTTCTTTACACAAACCTACACAATACACTCCCAAGATACCAAATACTCTGCCCAATCTCACCCTTTCATAATTTTGATCATACCAGTAGGAGTTACTCAAACTTCACTCCCGTGTATCTATAATTCTCTCAGAAATTATTTATCAAACAGTTAGTGGCATGCCCTCTAACTCAGTGGAGTTGCGATACCCTCATCCCCACGAGTCATATTCTACATCGAACATACCAATCCCGAACCCCCACCATAAAAATTCAATAGAATTCACACCAATACAAGTATCCCTTTTTCAGTTCATAAATCCTAGGTGCGAATATTTCTACCCACAATCAATAGTATGCAACAATATTACTCATAACCATTAGAATGCATCCAATTATGAATTAAAGCATCAATATACCTATTCAGTGATGATTCTTTAAGAGAAAAATGGTGAGCACGATGAAGACGCACAGTTCTGTGCTTTGGGTTGGTACGCGATGAAGGAGAGAGAGTGGATGAGGTGTGGTTTGAGATAAACAAGTTAAGGGGAGTTATGGGAGATGATGGGTGGTCGGTTATGGGAGAGGAATTAAGAGGAGGTTTGAATTTGAGTATAAGTGGAAAGAATGGAGGTTGGGATAGGTTTTTAAACCTTTTCCTGACTTTCGCAATAAAAATACGACCTATACAAAATGTACTTTCCATATTTTTAGCCTTACCTGGTGTCATTAATGATGTGGCGTCAAATAAATACGGGTCGTAGAACTTACCATACAATTTGTACGGCACGTACATTCCTGTCGTAAATGGATGTCAGACAAAACAATGATCAACTTACTCCTCCCTTATTGATACGGCGTAAAGCACGGTCCGTATATTTTTGTATGGTGGGCATATGGCCCGTACCTCTACTGCTGAACCTTAATATTTTGCCTCTGTCATACTCCTTCCTTGGAACATTGAAATTCTAGCACACCAACAAACATCAAACAACACAAAAACAAAAAAAACTGAAATCAAATAACAATAAGAAAATACAAAAATTAAACTTGGGTTGCCTCCCAAGTAGCACTTGATTTAACATCGCGGTACGACGGTGTTATGACGTGCAAAATATGTATATGAAATTCTTGCTTGTTCTTATCAAATTTTAGTATAGCTTATGATATCGTCCATAGAGATTGGAGAATCTATCCTACAGATTTATATTATCGATCTTACTATTTAAGAGAGTCAATTGGTGAAAAGAGTTGGAATTATAATCTACTTGAAAGCGAGGAAATTTATTTTTGATTTTTGTTAAAATGAAAGAGTTGGGATTTCATGAATTCACTTGATATAAAATCATAATGGAGTTAGGAGATTCTATTTTTTATTCCACATATTAATTGCCTCTTTAGATTAACAGATTAATATTTCTACTTTTGATTTTTTATTTAGTTATGCTTCTTTCGATTAGCATAATAAAATGACAAACTCATAGTATTCGAATAAAAATTGATTTTTCTTGAATGAGTAAATCAATTAACAAAAAGCCTCTTTCGATTAGCTTATGTTAAATTCCATAACGTGACTAAATGATTTTCTTCTTTCGAATAAAAACTCAAAAAGATCAACATAAAGAATTTGGAGTGATCGGATATAGTTACTTCAAATTATCACAAAAATAGATATAATTATACTTATCCCTTTTTAATCTTTGTTTCTTTCGATAACAAAAATTAACATAAGGATAATATAACATAAAATATATAGATGTGATAAAATTGATTAACTAATATCCTTCACTCGGATTTAAATACTGATAATGAAACACTCTCACCCAAGAGGAATAAAAATATTATAACCTTTATTATAATAGTATATCTCTACTAAAAGAAGATTACTCCATGAACAAAATAGAAAATACTATAAAGAGTTAAAACTCTATCTATATTAAAAAGGAAATAAACTTCAAAACTTTATGCCAAGAAAATATTATCTACTAATTGATGTTTGCACCGACTCCGATGCCTCTTGCAGTAGAACTTCTCCTTTTATAGAGAAATGTTCCAGCCATATTTTCAAGGACGTCATCCCTGAATTGGGGATGCCATTCTTGGCTCGGGATGCCATTTTTGGCTCTTCAAATACGTTCCACAATGTGCAGATTTTCAAGGATGTCATTCTTGATTCTTTTTTATCTCGGCATCTGTTTTTTCTTCATTGTTTATCCTATTTTTTCTTCCCTACAATATTATTAGAAACTCGTATAAATATGAAGAAAATGTTCTATATATATGAATAAAATATTTATTTACTTGATATTATATATACGTAAAAATATACTTAATTTATACTCATCAAATTTTCCCACACTTGAATTTTTGTTCGTCTCGAGGAGAAGAAAATAATATTTACTTCCCCACTTTCATTGTTTTTACCTGTAAATTAAAAAAATCTGAGCAAATAAAATTTTCTTATTTAGTCAAACAATTTACCCTTCCAAGTTATCAAATCTTACCTTGCTTCTGACTTTATCTTGGCGTGACAAAAATCAGTATCTCTAGCTCCCATGCCTCCATAAAAATTGATGATTTTATGATCTTTCAAACCAAATATTATCGTACTCTGTCCATAAGCTTGCTCCTTATATCACTCTTTTATGACTCAATACTGAGTTTTGGAATCTGTATAAGGATTTTATTTGGCTGGTGGTTTTAAGATTAACAAGGGGTAGGTAAAGGAATATGTTCCTTGATTTTATTAATGAATGATTTACAATATATATAAGGTTATAAGAATATTTACTTTGATACAAACTAGGTAACTAATTAACCTAATTACAAAAGGATTATAATTCTACCTAAAATAGGAGATATACAATTAATACAATTAATGAAAGAATATTGGGAAATATTCTATTTTACCCCCGAAGTCGAAGCGGAAGGTTTTCGAACACTGAGACTGGCTCGAAAATCATCAAATAGTATGCGCGGAATTCGTTTGGTGAAGATGTCGGCAATCTGATATCTGGAAGGAACATGAAGGACACGAACTTAACCACTAGCCACTTTTTCGCGAACGAAATGAATGTTCATCTCAATGTGTTTAGTCCGCTGATGTTGAACGGGATTGCCGGAAAGATATATCGCACTAATATTATCACAGTAGACCAGTGTTGCCTTTTGAATCGGGCAGTGAAGCTCAAGTAGAAGGTTACAGATCCAACAAGACTCAGAGATGACATTGGCAACACCTCTGTATTCTTCTTCTGCACTGGATCAGGATAGTGTAGGTTGCCTTTTGGAAGACCAATATAATAGGTTATCTCGTAGAAAAACACAATAAATAGACGTGGAGCGTCGGGTGTCAGGACATCCATCCTAGTCAGCATCAGAATAAGCAGTGAGACCAGTGAACGAAGACCAGTATAAATGTAATCCGAAGTGAAGTGTACCTTGGACGTATCGTAAAATACGTTTTAGGGCATGCATTTGTGCTTCCGTCGGACTGTGCATGTGCAAGAAGATTTATTGCACGTCTGGTCTCGTGAATGTGAGGTACTGCACGGTCCCAGCCAAGCTACGATAGTGAGTCGGGTCTGAATATGAAGGGCCGGAATCAGCGCTAAGCTTGGAATTGGTGTCTATAGGCATGTGGGATGGTTTGCAAGATGTCATGCCTGTATAGTCAAGGATCTCTTCGGCGTACTTCTTATGACATAGAAATAGGCCGCCAGAATGTCGAGTGACAGAGATGCCCAAGAAATAACTTAGGCCCCCCAGATCTTTCATAGCAAACTCAGAGGAAATGAGAGACATAATGAACCGGCGGAGAGCATCAGATGATGTGGTGAGGATGATGTCATCAATATATAATAATAGGTAAGCCATGTTTGTACCTTTGTTGTAGATGAACAGGGAATAATCAGATCTGCTGTGTGAAAACCGATAGAGGAGACATAATCGGCGAACCGCTGGTACCATGCTCGAGGAGCCTGTTTCAGTCCATAGAGAAATTTCCGCAATAGACATACATAATCTGGATGAATAGGATCCCTGAAATCCATAAGTTGATGCATATATACCGTTTCATGAAGACCCCCATGTAAGAAGAAATTCTTGACATCAAGCTGATGAATGGGCCAAGACTTGGATATGGCAATGCTGAGGACGGTCCGGATGGTTGCGGGCATTACGACCGAGCTGAATGTTTCATCACAGTCCACTCCCACCTGTTGAGACATGCCATCACCTACAAGACGAGCCTTGTACCTCTCAAAAGAACCATTAGATTTTTTATGTGTAAAAATTCACATAGAACGAATAATGTTAGCATCAGGTGGACAGGGTACTAGGTCCCACGTCTTATTATCAATAAGAGCATTATATTTGTCAATCATTGCGGCTTTCCAATTAAGGGCAGACAAGGCATCCTTCGGGTTACGAGGGACAGGAGAAGGGACAATTGAAACGAAAAGTTTAAACAACCATTTAGGTTTATGAATTTTGTGCATGGCACGGGTTTCCATAGTCCGAGAGTGTGTCTTGGGACGCGAGACGGGATAGGGGTTTGCCACGGGACCGCCGGGAAGAGGAGGAAGGGCAAGGGTGACGGTACTGGCTGGCCGAACCTCGATTTGCTGAGAGGTGGTTGCGGAATCATCTTGAGGCGGGCTGTTCCGAGCCACCATCGGCAGAATTGGGTAGGCAGCTAGTCCCGGACTGGCCGAGGTGGTGGCAGGTTCTGGGGTCTGGGACGGCAGACTATGTAAATGGTGAATTAGAAGATGGCGTAGGCCATCATCTAGGAAGTCGTAGGAATGTCGAGGTGACGAGTGTAGAGAGGCAAAGGGGAATTGAGAACTCATCAAATAGGTCATAACGTGAAATAATAATTTTATGACTCAACAAGTCATAGCACGAGTAACCACAATGATTGGCAGGGTAACCCAGAAACACACGGTCGAGGTTGGAGTTTATGAGTGGTCGGATGTAGAGGGTTACAAAGACATCCAAAAATATGCAAGTGTTGGTAGAAGGAGTTCCTACGAAACAGAACTTGGGTGGGCGACCGTTGATTTAGAGACTTGTTTGAGATTATGTTTAGGAGATAGGTGGTCATGGAGAGTGCGTAATACCAGAATTGATGGGGAATTGAGGTGTGAGCAAGTAGGGCACGAATGAGGTTATTTATAGTTCGGATTTTTCATTCGGCTTTACCATTTTGAGAGGATGTGTGAGGGAAGGAAAAACGAAAGGTAAGACTATTTTTGGATCAAAACTGTTTGAATTGGTTATTATCGAATTCCCTGCCATTGTCTCATTGAAAACATTTAATGCTCTTTTGAAATTGTATTTTTACGAAAGCACTAAATGAAGAAAAAATAGGATAGACCTGGGATTTATTTCCAATTGGAAAAGTCCATAGAAAGTTGGAATAATCGTCCAAAAATAACACATAATATCGATGGCCAGCCGTACTCAAAATAGGGAATGTCCACAAATCACTATGTATGATATCGAAAGGCATTAAAGTACAATTTGTGGATGCAGAAAATGGTAATTTGACATGTTTCCCAAAAATGCAAGATTCACATATAGGAGACCTAGAAATACGATTGCAATTAATAAAATTATTTTTCTAAGGGAGCGTAAAACAGAGTCTCCCGGATGTCCTAATCTAGAATGCTATAAGGAAGATGAAAGAGCAGCAAAGGTTGAGGGAACTGGGGCTGAATTGTTGACGGCATTTGAAATTGGGTAAATATCTTCAGTGCTGTCATATCTCATTATTCGTCTCCATGTCGTAAAATCCTTTATAGTAAAACCAAAAGGATCAAAGTCAAGGGACCCCCAATTGTCAGTTGTGAAACGTCGCACAAAGATTTGATTCTTAATGAGTTTAGGGACATGAAGAACATTTTTTAATATTAGTGGTGGATGTGGTAGGGATAGGGAGGAATGACCATAACCACGGATGGGAATGCCTTGTCGACTACTAACAATAATATTTCGATTTATAATACTCAAATTGGAATAAGACAAGAGAGTACCTTGTGATGCTGTCATGTGAGATGTGGCGCCTGTGTCCATATACCATTTTTTGTCTGGAGTGTTGAGTGGCATTGTGCTCATAGTTGCCTCAATGTCAGTCGGTGCATAAGTCGATGATAGGGTGGCCTGTGCTGTGTAGGCATGTTATGGACGTGGGCCACGTATGCCAGGTTGGGCTTGTCGGTTCTTAGATGAAGTCCACGAGGATATCGTATACATGCAAGGAGGGGAATTCCATGACGGTGGGGCCCATATGACCCACGACGGGTAGACAGCCCACGGTAGAGGCTTCGCTACTGTCGGGTCACTGCTGGCTATTTCTGGCTGGCGGGGACTGCCTACTTTGGTGGTTGTTACGGGTGGAAGTGAACCATTGCGGGTCCTCTAGCCGACGGTTCTGGTTGTCGGACTGGGAGGCCCTGCCATTGGCGAAGGGCCCGACAGTAGTGGTGAGGGCGACGTCGTCAATGCTGGCACGAGTGGTGTTGTGCTTGAGTTTTTGGGTTTTCTCAAGGATGAGCTTCGAACGGGCCTCATAAAATGGAGGTAACGACGTGCATTACTGAAGGATGGTAGCAACACTGTCATAGGATTCATTCAAACTTGCAATAAGTTGCATAACCAATCACTGATTAGTGACTGGTGCACCGACGTTGGAGAGTTGGTCGGCAAGTATCTTGAGTTCTTGACAATTGACAGACACGTTTGGAAAATCGTCCTAATGAACGCCCTTGAACTGATTTTCAAGGTATAACGCTCGTTGAGTTTTATTGTCATGGAAAATACTGTCCAAACGTTCCCACGTTTGGCGGACAGTGGCATCGGTCTCAATGATAGGATGCAACAGATCATTAGATATCGTGGCGTATATCCACTGGAGGACGGCTGCATCCAAACGAGACCAGAGTGCATCATCAGAAGTCGAAGCCGATGGTATGTCTGTGGACTTCAGCGTGGGAGGGATGATGTGGTTGATAACTTCGTAAACACGATAATGGATCTTAAAAAGCTCCGCCCACGAGGAATATTGACCATTTTCCATCTCAAGAGTCACAAGGATGAAGTTTTTAATTTTGTTTACGGCAAGTGCCATATGGAATTTGGTTTTGTCAGCCATGGAAGATGATATTTAGGAGGAAGAGGGAGGGAGAATGGCCGAAAAAACTAGGGTTCTATCGTGGGGAAAAGAGGGGGGGGGGGGAGAGAGGTCGGCGGCTAGGGTTCTGACGTGGGCTAGGTGCCAATGTTGAAATATTTTATATGTTTTGATGCAGAGTGTCATCCTATTAGTAATCTGATATGCCCTCTGAGTTCACACATGTCATGCCATGTCATCTAACCTAACATTTGTATTCTGGTTCTCCTTGTACTAGCATGTTTTGCATGATTGTTGATGTCTAAAGTCTAAAAATTGAGTATGTCCATAACTGGTTTGCTTTCCTTTCTGATTTGTTAAATTCAGAATGATATACCTGAAGGGTATACATAGTATATATGCTTGGGTATACACCAAGTGTATATTCAAGTTATATATATTTTGTATGCCTTCAGGTATACCATGTATATCAAGAATGTATATCAATAATATATTTTATATCTCAGTTCCCTGTGTGTAAATATGGGTTTGAATGCTTGCCTGATATTAAAGGATTGGATTAATATATGTGTTGGGCCTGTCTTCCTTTCTTCCTTTTAAATATGAAAGGTGCGAGTTATTGGGCCTGCCCATTTGCTTCTGTACGTCATATATCATGTCTAAACCCAATATTAATTTGAAATGGACCTTTATTCCTCTGAGTGTGCTAATAATTGATGCATATTATTTACATATGTGTGTGTTTAACTTTAAATCAGTATTCCTTTCCTTTACATTTGATAATTTTAGGTATTTTCTGACTCTTATATTTGTTTCCCCCCTCTTTGCATGGCCATGGGCCCACGAGGCCCACACCCTTCTGTCTGCATAATACTTGAGTTGTTGGGCCTGAGGGCCCAACAATATCATCATTCATCGAGTCCGGCAGTATGAAGACTCAGCCATGGATAAAAATGGCATGATATTTGCAAGAAGGCCAAACAATGGATAAAAATGGTAGAAGGGCCAGCCATGGGTGAAAATGACCTACAATTTTAGGATCTCTTTTATACGGGTATTGGTGGACCGGTATACCCACCAGCCAGTTTGCTTATTATTATTATTCTTATTTTCGCATTGTATGTGTTCTAATTATAAAGACGCTAATTATTATTGAAACCTTAAAGTAGAACTTAATTATATAAGAGTTGCTATTTTACGTCCTTTTAAGAATAAAATAAATCTTTTTTCGTATAATCTATGAAAAAATATTTTAATACTTTTGGCTATTTCTCTCTCTATATATGCCTTTAAACAAGTCTTATAAAGACTAACTTGTAAAATGATTTGAAATAAACTTGGTTTAAATTTTCTAACTTACCTTGCAAAAAAAGGAAGAAGTGTAATTTTCTCTTAACTTGGTACAAAGTTTTGATATATGTCAAGTCCTGGATATTAACGTTGTTAAACTAAGTTTGCAAATTTTTTTTAATAAAGTAGGAAAAATCCTTTATAAACTATGATTTGGGCAAAGGGAACAAATAAATTAGTGGTTGACCTCTTTTGAAATAAGTATGTATTTTTAACTCTCTACCTTCTAAAGAGAGATATTTGAAGGAAATAAACCATTTTCTATCTCCTTTATGAAAAAGAAAAGATTTTGCATACCAAAGAGAAAAACAATTTCAAAGGAAATTGGTTTTAAAGTGTCGTGTGAAAAGTGATTTTGGCGGAAAATAATTTGAAATGATACTATATTTGTAATATTTTAAAACATTAACAAATAAAATCAATTTTCTATTATATAAGATTCGAGGTCAACTGTATCTTACGGATCATTAATATCGGGGTGCCTAACACCTTTCCTGTGGGATTATTTGAACCCTTACCCGAACTCGGGTTGACTTTAGGATTTTTCTTTATTTTGAAAAACCTTAAAGGAATATGGTTTTCTTAGTTTATCCTTATAAATTAAGTGGCGACTCTAAATAAAATAAATTTCAAGAGTTCACAAGTTATCCAGTAGCTTTTATGCCTCCGCATAAAAGTAAACCATAATAGGGAGTACTTTTCCGCATCTTTGTTATCTCTTATTATGTGATATTTTATGCTCTTTATTGGTTCCACGACAGCAGATATACAAAGTTACATAACGATAGTCGGATGGTAACGACCTTATGTCACTCTGACCATGTTTATGATGTTCTCTTGAGATCCTTCACATATATATATATATATATCGAGCCGCGCTATAATCGGCCGGGTACGACACTTATATGTGCATACCATTGAAGTTGGGTACGATTATATCGAGTCCTATTAAGGCCGGGTACGATAACACCGAGTCCCATTTAGGGCCGGGTATGACATGATATTAGGATTTCTCAAAAGTGTGGCTACTCGGTGTTCAGTGAAATTATGCATTTTCATACGCCCCCATTGGGATTCCGAGTTTCATGTTGATTCATCTTTTTCTCTATTTACGTTGATATCTTTACATATATTTCATATATGCCTTACATACTCGGTACATTCATTCATACTAATGTTCCTTGATGGGGTATTGCGTTTTATACCCGCAGGTTAGGTTAACAGTCCTCCACATTGGGTTGTCTCTAGATTTCAACGATTGATTGGTGAGCTCCACTTCTTCCTAGCGTTAGTCGAGTCGAGTTGGTATGGTTTCGTACATATTATATGGGTATGTCGGGGCCTGTCCCGACAAGTACAGTGTCAGTTTTTTTAGAGGCTTCATAGCCATTTGTCGTCATGTTCAGATGTATGTTTTGGTTATACAGATCGAGTTCTTCAGAGTGTCTCATTGTTAAGGTTTTATAGATTTTCAGATCTTGTTATGTTTTGTAGTCTGCTACAAGTTCATGGTAGTTGCATATAGAGCATGGTCCGCCCTATTCAAATTTGAGGCGTGACAAGAATTATGTTATTTAAAATACCATATATATATATATATATATATATATATATATATATATATATTACAGGGAAATATTTCATCAACATAAAAAAAACAAAGAAGAAAACAGTTAGTGATCCAAAAATTAGTAGGCTAATATAAAAATATGAAATAAAAAGGATAAGCTAATAATAATATTGCTTCTCATATTTCACAATACTTGGGGCGATACTAGGGGTGAGCGCGGGTATAGGGTACCCAGATACCCGATCGGAACTGACACTAACGGGTAGGTTTTGGGTAGATATATTATAATAACGGGTAGGTTTCGGGTAGTAAAATTAGGAACCGATCAATGTTGGGTCAATTTCCGATTCCGGGGTACCCGGACCCGAACCCGGAACCTATGAAATATTAAATATATTTACTTTTTCTAATTCCATTATTTTTTAAAAATCGTTGTTAATATCACTCTGAAAACGACCGCTTGGGTTCTTAATATCACTCTGAAAAGCTCCTCGGTTTCGCCTTCTAAACTCCTCTGCTTCTCTTTTCTTCTTCATCTCCTTGGTATTTTCCCTCGACTGTTATTTGTTGCTGCTCCTTCCGAATAATCGTTGTTATCGCTTGATCGATCATAAGGTAAGTTCTGTTTTGCTTGATTTCCCTTTTACTTTTCTTAATTATTAATTCGAACATGATTTGAATTTTGGATGAAAGATTTAGCTTCCTTTGTAGGCTAATTGGTGATATATTGTTACGTTTCTGTTTTGCTCTTTCTCACGTTTTAATCTTAAATTTCATGTGTTTGAACTCTTTCAAGATGAGTAACAATGAATTTTGAGTTTGTTAGTTTAGATACTACATCCGGACTTGCATTAGAGGTGTTCGCAAAATTGCCTAATAGAAAGTACGACTGTATGTGGACTATGTTAGAGAGTGTTTAACCCAGTTCAATTCATTGCTTTAGAGGAGGAAAACATCACCTTGCTTATAATTTTTTCTTCTGCAAATTTTGTTTTCACCTTCAATTAGCTTTTTGAAACACATTTTCTGAATACACATTACTACCATGATTTTGTTAATGGAAGTTTAATAACAGTTTAACACTTCTAGCTAGCTTCCTATTATTGCAAATGAGATTTTCCTGTGGTATATGATAGTTTCTCTATTCTTTTGGATATTTTCTTATTGGACATTTACATGTACGTTCAATTTGCACACGGTGCACCTATGATATTCGATATGGACATTTGGTTATGGTTCTGTTTTGGCTACTTAGTTTCATAGAAAAAGTGACTACAACTACACTGCTTCTTCCCACCTTTAGATTCCATAAATAAAGATTATGATAATTGTACTAGCTGCCTATATTTATGCAGAAACACCATCATTGGTTCTTACCTAACAATTCTTTTTCTCCAGGGTATCTGGGAACCTATCCGGAACCACATAGTCCGGGTAGGTTTCAGGTAGGTTTCGGGTAATGATTATTACGGGTAGGTTTCGGGTAGTAAATTTAGGAACCGATCTTTTACTGGGTAGGGTCTGGGTAGTTCAAAAAAATTAGGATATCCAGACCCGCTCACTCCTAGGCGATACATTCAAATGTTGACAAAAACTCACGCTTGGGCATCTGTGTGGGCCCGCAAAAACTTGCTCCATATTAGCCTTCTATTTATATTCACAACCTAACAATAGTTTTCAATTTTTTTCTACACAAATGTTTTCTTCCCCAACCTAAATATTATCATCCTCCCGGATGAGCAAAAACACCTATTTACATTCACAATTTATCTCCTACTTTTTTCCATTAGAATTATCATCATCACCACAATCCTCAACCAAGAAATCATTACCTCAAGTTGCAGCAGCCACCCGCAAAAGGCGTCTATTATCATCCGAATCTGAACCTGTTGGATCAAAATCATCATCTTTTCCCAACCTTGTCCTCTTAGGTCGTGACCCTCCAAAAACTATTTCATTACCCCTAATATCTTGCAAGTTAGAAAATTGAGGTCCTAGATTAAAAATATTAGCAAAGTTATTACTACTATGAGTAGAAACTTGTGGACCAATGGGAGGGACAATAGGTGGTGGTGCCACAAGAGGTGGAACTGAAGGAGGTGGTGAATGTTGTGGTGACACGCTTACAAATTGAGGGATCAGGCAATTATTTGGATTTTTAAATACTATGTATGGAAATTCAGTTGGACCACCATGAATTTTAGGAGTAAATTCATTTTGAGCACAATACGTATTCAAAAGGTTGATCGAACAACCATTCACAGTAGAATTATAAATCAAGTGTTGCATTTGAATATGTTCCGTCCTATCAAACCTTCGCATAATCCTCCCTTCTATTTTCTTCATTTCTTCACTTATTACATTCTTCACATCAAGAAAATCAAGTTTTGATTGCCTCCCTAATTTTTGTTTTCCATTGACACATTTGTGCTTCAAATCATCCACAGTCACAGGCCAAGCATCATGTTTAACTTTTGGGGTTGCCTTTAACACAAAGGTTCCTCTTTACGTTGTTATCTTTTAGGACCATCTGTTGGGTAAACTTGGATCCAAAAATGCTCACCAATCCACTTATTTGATTGAGTAAGAAATTTCTTACTTGAAGCTTTCAATCCGAAGTGAGCACAAAGTTTAGTAATTTGTAACAAGAGAGAAGGGCTCTTGTTCATTTGTGATGAAATGAAGAGCTCCGGTGAACTCATCAATGTAGAAAGTAGAGAAAAGGGAAGCAGAGAAGAAAAAGATAAAGGAAATCAGATTTTTTTTTATAATCTATCAAATGCATTACAAATGGTATATCTTGCTAACTCTATGGACTAAATAGCAAATACTGAAATAACAACTTTAAACTTAAAAAGGACTAAACTGAATAATTAAAAACTTTCAATTTAGTTAGTCACAAAAGCTCTTGTGACAATCCATCCTCCTTAGAAAAGACCCTGCCCTCAAGGATCTTCAAAATTTGGAAACTGGAACATGATGAACTGGTAATCCTCAGATATAGCTCCTTCCGGCAACAAATTAGCACAACGTACCAGTACCCACAATGTAACATCTTCTTTATTCGTTACAAACCCCTTAAAACAACCTTATTATGAAGGTTGGAATTTTGTAAAGGTGAAAATAGGTGAAGGCTGAAGCCCTTGATAGAATTTGACATATAATAGCGGACTCCTGACTGAGACATCAATATGAGAAGGAGAAAATATAAGCTCTTTGGCAGATAAACAATATTCACCAAGAGGAACCTCAAAGCAAAAATGGCCACTCTCATCAGTAAGTTTGATTTGAGGTTTAACGTTTTGCGGGCTATGAGTTAGAGCTACCTTGGCTTTGAATTCAGAATTAACTGTTTGCACAACACCACATAAATCATATAATGCAGCTTTGATGTCAGAGATGGAAGCCATATTAGGCAATACCAAAAAGTCAATGAGCCTGTCAAATCTTAGTACACCTTCTTAGCTTCTATTGTGTATCTTTTAGACGTGAGCTTGTAATTTCCTTCTTTGTCAGTGATAGATATTTTCTGTCCATCAACTAAAATTTCAACACCCTTAATTCCATTACCATCTCCATCAACCACACAACCCTAAACAGAAAATCCAGTGACCTAAAACTTTTCTGGCACTATTACATGGTCATGTTGAACTGATATCGACATTGAAGAAGGTGAAACATCAAAACAGTGTTTTCACCCTTGTAGAAGGGTATAAGCTTATAAACCCCACAAGGAATGGATTTCAATGAGAAGATTCCATTAGAATCAGTCACATTGTGGAAAAGAGCTTCTCCCAGTCCTAGTTCACCAGGTGAATTTTTAGAGCCCTTAGGGCAATCAACTTTTGTGACATCACCCGAGTATAAATATCTGAACTCCCAATATGGCATTTCCCTGAGCAACCATATATCCACGAATATCATAACCAGGTATAAAGAAGAAGTCATCCACTATTTTATTTTCGAAACCCAACTCAATCTCAGCAGATCCTCTAACTTGAACATTCAAGTCGTGACATGATGCACGTAATTTGTACTTCTTTGGAATAGTGTTTGTGAAGGAGTATGTTCCTCTGGGTGTTGATAATGCAGAGGACACAATATCACATGTATGAGACAATAGCTCAACGTTCACATTTGATGGGCCTCTATCTTTCTGAGAGCAGCTCTCCCCACCGTCATTTCCCACAATTCTTCCAGATACAGTTAACAGTGCAGCCACATGAAATTTAGCTCAACGTTCACATGAAATTTATATCTTCATTGCCAGTGCAGCCAGTATGATCAATTACAACAGGTACTTGTTCAGGATCCCACGACCATCCCTCAGGTCCATTCACTTTGATCAAGAAAGAACCCTTATCATACACTGGAATGAAGTGATAACCATTAGGGGCACCATGTGTTCTTTCCTTCACCAAGCAATCCAATGTGCGAAGCTCAACAATGATATTAGAATAATCCAATTTCGGATCGCTTGACTTCCTTGACTTGATCAGTTCCGAACTCGCCTAGACAAATCTGTCACATCCATGAATTGAATCAGTAGTGGCAGTCACAGTGGCGGAAACGTAGAGAATAATCAATATGACAGTGAAGAAGAGATAGTAGTAGCTAGACCATACTCGCACAAATAGATCTCGCGCATCTCAGTTGAGCTGGGAATTTCTCTCTGCTGTGATGCGCAAGGGTTTTGATTTTTCTACATATAACATTAGACTTTAGCACATAGCTTTTTTGCATCTTGCGAATTAGAATTGAGAATTCAGTCATTGCTACCCAGCTCAAATTATAGGACAAATGATTTAAACAAGTAGGAAGTAATTATCCATCAATAATGCAATATTGTTGCAACCATTTCTTGTGTATAACTGATGAAAATGGAAATTCATCTCCATGTTTGGATGACCCAAAACCAGAATACTTACACCATTAGGAGAGTATGAGCTTCAAGCCATTTAGTAAGACGAGCCAGGCAAGCACAACCATGTATCTATAATTATTAGCTTCCACATCAAGTCGCAGTTCTAATGAGGCAGCAAAATCCACCAAATACATCATTCCCTTCTTTATCACATTTTGTATTGATGAAACAGTTTGCAACATATTTGAACCACTACAAGCATAGAGAGCATAACCAACAATTTCATTCCATCTTACCGTGATCTTCTCTGGCACCTCCTTTATTCTCTGTCCAGTGGCAAGAAAATCGTGAATATGTAAACCAAAATAACTTTCAATCCACACAACTCTATTGGCATCATTCATTATGCTTTGCTTCTTCAGCTCGTCTCTCGGATTTGGATTGTGAAGCCAAAACCTTACGGCATCAGGGATGAAGTCTTCAACCACACAATTCTTACAGTAATCATTCATCAGTAATAAAGTTACTTGCCATGTGTCAAGCAAATCATTGTCCATATTCACTAGCCCAGTTAATATAAAATTCTCACAATTGAGTTCATTTTGAGCTTCTGTAAGAATACCATCAACCAATGTTGGTATAGAGGTGGGAAATTCAACTTTATTTCTATTGGAGAAATCATCAAATACTTGTCTTTCTTCATTTTCAGAATTTTCCTCATATTCACTCTTTATCCCAATTGGTAACTCCTTGTCCAAATTCTCTGGTTTCTCAACATCTGGGTCAATTTTGAAAACTTGTTCCTTATTGCAATTAAACAAAATAAGGGATGTATGATGTATCTCCAAAATTTCAGCACCAAATACTAGCGTAGCAACTAGCAAAATAGTTCTATAAGATGGAGGACATTTATCGAACATATGGCCTACAGTGTTTTTTTGAAAGTTCATCATTTTCAAGATCCGGGAGCTCATCTTCTATACTATCATCCCATTGCAAATTAGTCACATTGATTCCATACATTAGAAGGATCTTGTCGAGCATTTCATAGTCGTTAGTGGACTTTTCGTTAGCTTCTACAATGTTGTTTTCTAACAGTGTTCCATCATCAAAATCAGGGCACATATGTTCCATATAATCCATCAAGGAGGGAACAATAAGTTCGCTGGTGTAATTAACAGTGACAGTAAAAATTATCGTGCTCTCCAATTGTTCAGTAAAGTTGAGAATTTTGTTCTTATCGACCACCCCGACTCTATAGTTTTCTGAAGCTTTAGCATCTTCAACTTCGATTTCCATTGGTACTTCTCCGCCCAACAATGACTGCTTTTTCATTTGGCATTTCAACGTTGTCCTTCTCAGGAATTTTGTTGAACACTTAATCCACAATATGAAGAACAACATTTGCACTTTGATTTTCCATTTCTCTTTGGTCATCTATTTCTCCAGATTTGACCATTGTTAAGAGTGGCTGGCTTGGTTCTTCTAACTTGTCGATGTTAGCATAACCAATCTCATCTAAAGCATTTTCATCATTCAGAACATTTCCTCTAAAGAAGAGCTCTTCATTTCTTTGAAGACTTTTATCAAACACCTTATCTACAATCGTTATGCTTTCAATTTCCGTGACTACTCCTTCATCACAAATATCTGAATGCTCAAAACCTACCTTGCTAAATGAAGCATATCCAGGTTCCTGCTGATTTTGCTGATTTTGAGCTCTCTGAGCCATTGAAGTGTAAGACCGATGGAGAGTTGATATGTCCTATTTTATTGTGAGACCCATTTGGTCAATGATGATTTGGAGCCTCCTGTTCATTTCCCGAGTCTCTTGTAACTGCGTGTTGAAGTTATTTTGATTGCTCTCAAGCTTCTCGGACCTTGTTGTTGTCATTGTTATATACTCCTTTCCATGTACAAGAGCAATCACAGTGGCATAGTAATACCCTAAGCCATATGGATTTGGACTGAAATTAGGATCGACACTATAAAATTAGTGGGTGTAATAATGATGATAATCATACTGCTGCTCACCGCCCCATCATTGTGCTTCATACGAACCAAGCGATATATGGAAATGGGTGTTAGCCTGCTGGACATCCAGCGGAGTGAGCAACTGCTTCATTCCCGATGGTACATTGAACCCGGTCACGGAATTGAGGCCTCGAATCGTGGGCTCTGATATCATTTATAACAAGAGAGAAGGGCTTTTGTTCATTTGTGACGAAATGAAGATCTCCAGGGAACTCATCAATAGAGAAAGTAGAAAAAAGGGAAGGAGAGAAGAAGAAGATATTGGAAAGCAGATATTTCCTCTTTTTATAATCTATCAAATGCATTACAAAGTATATAATATCCTAGCTAACTCTAGGGACTAAATAGAAAATACTGAAATAACAACTTTAAACATAAAAAGGACTAAATTGAATAATTAAAAACATCTAATTTAATTAGTCATAACTAGGGCTGGCCAGTGGGCCGGGACAGCCCGACCCCGACCCGAGCCCGTCCCGGTCCCGCCCCGACCCCGCCAAAAAAAAAAAAAATACGGGGGCGGGACTCGAACTCGGGACGGGACGATGTCTCGTCCCGTGAGACCCGAGCCCGCCCCAGGCCCGCGAGACCCGAGCCCGCCCCGACCCTGCCCCGACCCCGACCCCGACCCTTTGCAAAAATGGCCGTTTCAACTATAAATAACTCATTTTCTCTTCATCTTTCTCACAAATCTTCCTACAATCTCTCTAATTTCTCAATATATATCTCTACAAGCCTACATTGTTTGCTAAATATTCAATTTTATTTATTCATTTGGGAATTGGGAGTGAAGTTGGCAACTAACTTGAGGATCTTCCATCGAGCAAAGTTTCAATTTTCAACCTCTCGATTACACGTCGACGTTTGGTACATTCGTTCCTTCATTAAATTATTATTGTCTGTTTATTTAGTTTAGATCACTTAATTTTATTGTCTTTAATTATTTATTTATTTATTTATTATCATAATTAAAATGTAAGGATTAAAATGTATGTTTAAGGGTAAGGGTAAGGGTGCTTCTTCTAGTAGGGGCAACCAGGGCAAGAGTACTTCTTCTAGTCATCTTATTCCTACACAGAATGATTTTGTTGATACTCAACATTTTCCTACAATACCATTAGATTTAGACCAGGAGCTATTTTCTGGAACTCAAGAAGACTTTAATTTAGACGATGATCTAGATGATATACCCACTAATGTTGATGACAACACACCCACTAGTGCACCTTCAACCGAAATACCTCCTATTCCCCCTAGTATGAGACGAGGGCCGAAAACGACCATTAAAATCGATGCATGGACATTTTTTGATAGGGACGTAGAGAATCAAGTAGCCATATGTAAAATTTGTAAAAATGTTTTAAAATTTAAAACTGGAAAAGGTCACGGTGGGACGGGGGGGTTTAATTAGACACGTAGTAAGTGCTCATCCAGCTAGGTATGCCCAATACCAGTGCTTCAAAACCGGGTGCGCAAACGCCCGCTCCATCGGGACAAGGTTCACGGTATGATACTTGTCCCGGATCAAGTACAGGTCAAATTAACCCTATGACGGGGGGGAATTGTAGGCTCTAAATACAATAAACATAGAGATAGGGAAGCAATATCAAAATTAGTTGTTTGTTGAGGGTTTGCCTTTTTCATTTCCTTCATCTCCGGTTTTATTCATTACATTAGAGATATATATAATCCTCGCTTTTAACGGTTTTCCTAGATCAACTGTTAAGAGAGATGTATTTAAATTCGCGCATGAATATCAACAATATTTACGTTTTTCATTATATCATTTTAATGGCAAAGTATCCATCACGTCGATATAGGTCGTAGTACTAACGGCCATGATTATTTAACTGTAACTTGTCATTGGATAGATTATAAATGGTCTATGCAAAAACGTATTTTAGCGTATAGATATATAGATGATAGGCACACTTTGGTACTTTTATTGCGTAAAAATATTTATCAAGTGTGCGATTATTACGGAATTACCGATAAAATTATGACTATTACATTAGATAACGCTTCTAGTAACAATTACGCAATTACAATTTTAAAAAATAGTTTAACTCCGTCTTTTCCAGACCATTTTCATATAAAATACGCGTGCCATATATATAACTTAATTGTAAAGGATGGTCTATCACTTTTTGAAGACATTCTTAGTAAAATACAATTTGCTATAAACTTTATTTTTAAAAGTAATAAAATACAACGTAGAAAAGAATTTAAAAAAATTTGTCATGATTGTGGACTACCTTTTAGAAAAATTCCACAAGAAGTATCCACTAGGTGGAATTCTTTATACGAGCAACTACTTGTTGCTTATGACTATAAATTACCTATAACTTTATTTTTTAACTCTCATAATAAATAGCCAGCTGATATGATTTTAGATAGTGATTGGGAAAAAATTTCCGAACTTATTGTATTTTTAGAGAAATTTTTTCAAGCAACAAAAGAATTTTCCGGTATATATTATCCTACTATTTCAACTATGTTATTTTATATAACTCTAATATTTTTATTACTTAGTGAATATATGGAAAAACCACTTATAAGGCACTATTAAAAAAATGTTTCTCAAAATAAAAAAATATTTTATTCCTATTCCCTCTATTTATATTATTGGTTCTCGTATTAAATCCTACTATTAAAATAGACGGTACTAAATCACTAATTGAAACTATTTACGATTGTATAGAAGTACTACCACCTCCAAGTCCCAAAAATCTAAATCACCCACCACCTATTGAACAAACTAAAGAAGAAGTATTGTCTAGCGTAGAACACCAATGCAAAAATATATATAGATTTTATCAACAAGAAAATTCTAGTAACTTACCACTTCCATACCATCTTCTTCATCTTCAATACAACCTCACAAAAGACATGTTGTTTCGCGGCTAGTATTGAAAGCCTCGTAAATAGAATGTGCGGTCGTACCTCTACTACTAACCAAATTAGCGAGTTGGATATTTTTGTTTTACAGGGGTTCGTACCGTATCAAGAAGTTATCAATGAAGATGGACATGAAGACTTGTTTGAAATACCGGAGGGAGAATGAGAAGACCTTTCCGACACTTTCATTGATGGCTCTAGATGTTTTGAACATTCAAGCGTCGTCAATCGCGTCGAAAGCGCTTTTTCTCGAGCGAGATATCAAATAGGAGACCACGACACTCATTAGCCGGAGACGACTTGGAAATTGCGGTATTATTCAGAGATTGGATACGAGCGGAGCGGAGAAGGTGCGGTCAACCGGAGATCAACGAAGAAGATGATGAAAACTACAACGAAATCTTAACCGAAGGTAGTGGAAGCGACGTGGATCAATTTGACCAACAAATACCAATTCCAACCGAAGAACCACATGAAATCATCAAGCAATTAGAACAGGTTTTTTTGAGAATGTAATTTTTTTAATTGTAATTTTAATATTTTATTATGTAATTTGTAACTTTTGGACAACACCACAAAGTTGCAATTTAGATTTTAGACAATTGTATTTGTATTACAAAAAAATCATATGTCTATTAAATAATATAAGAGGCACAAAAACAGCCTTGGGATGTTTTTATTACACTATCTTATTTTGTTTATTGAGTTTTTTTTATACATATGTTATTTTAAAAATTAAAAAAAAATAAAAATGAAAACCCGCCGTATCCCGCCCCGAGCCCGACCCCCGCCCCGAGCCCGCCCCGACCCGAGCCCGACGGGATCGGGATCGGGACGGGACTTGCTCCAGTCCCGCCAGACCCGACCCCGCCAGAGCCCGCCAGACCCGACCCCGCCCCTTCTCCCGTCCCGCCCCGACCCCGACCCCGACCCCGCCAGACCCGAGCCCGGCCCACTGGCCACTCTTAGTCACAACAGCTCTTGTGACAAAATTGTACCTTGGAACCCCAAACGTTCACAAGATTTCATGTTTTCATTAATCAAGATGATATCCAACACACAAAGCATACAATGAATTGATTCTGTTATGTTAAATTTTAGAGCTATTTGAATTTGTGGTGAATCTAGAGCTGATGAAAGACAAGAAAATTCGAGCTTTATAACCAATATTCACACTCTTCATTTGGTTTTTATTACCCTTTGAATCAAAATTCCAATCCGCTCCAAAAGGGATAATATTTCTTCAATGAGACCCAAATTCGAATTTTTGAATGAATTTTGAGCCTCACTATCATCTACCGGGTCTAAATGAAAATTTTCATTGATATTTTTCAGAGAAAAATCAATCTTTTTTCCATTCACAATGATTTCATTCTTTTCTTTGTTCATATTCTTGTAAAATTTAGTACCAACTTTAAGAATGAATTTACCCGGTGGTTGTGCAAACAACTCCCATTTGAACTTTTTAATTTTTGCACAATGAATTTCTGAATCTCACATGCCTCTGGATAAAAATCCAACCCTCTTTCATGAATGATTCTTGCTTGAGAGTTCGTCAAAGAGTTGAATGTAGAAGGTTTGTTTGTAGCTTTGTTTAATTTTAACATTATGGGTGTAAATGGAAAAGAAATAGTAGCTGGAAAAAGGAAAAAGAAAAAAAATGTTTTAAAAAATCAAGAATGGTGAAGAGAGAGGTAGAAAATAAAAAAGCGAGAGAATGTTATACAGAGATATCTGGACATTTTTTGTGATTGATGAAGAAGATGGACTGAGAAGAAAAAGAGAAATTAGGGCTATGTCAATTGTGTTTCCTGATGTAAATCAACCCGCAGACTTAAACTCTCAACCAAAGACGAGGGGGATTTACCAAGAGTGCCAACAATGGCACGTCGTTCCACACTTAGATGCCTAACATGGCATGGAAAATATAATGGCATTGGAGTTATCACGCGATGATCTAAAAAACATGTTTTATTCGACCTTCTTGTTGGTCTTGGCCGAGACCATGCTTTTCTTTTAGCTTATCTTTTACTTACTAGCTTAGCTATTAGCTTAGGACATAGTATGCCACGTAATAACTACCTTAGGACACAATTAATAAGTCATGTAAAGGGTGACAAGGTCGAGAGCCTTCCAATAAGGTGACTAGACCAAAAAGTCTTCCAAATGGATGACTAGGCCGTGAGTTGGAGGACAAGATGGCAATGATAAGGGACATATATAAGATGAGGATTTCAATGAGAGAATTTATGGACTAACAAGTTCATATATTTAGCTATATTGAAGACTTCAAGTCGTCCAAGAGGAGAAGAGTTGACCAAAATGATCATCAAAACAAATACTAAGAATAGAAGCTTCCAACACATTCCAAGAAGATGAGGTTGTTGGAAGAATTTATGAGCTAACAAATTCATGAATATGGTTACATGGGAAACCTTAATCTCGTCCTAGAAAATAGGAAGAGGTGGCCGAAACACCTTGGCCACCAAGTCAGCCCAAACCCGTCCACACTAGGCCGAATGGGTTCTAGTTTTGTGTCCTTTTATCTTCTTCTAGAATAGTCCATTTTGTACTATAAATAGAGGCCTTAGGACATTGTAAATATTCAGAGTTTGATGAATAGAGAACTTGAGTTTTACTCAATTTATAAGTTATTCAACTTGTGTGTTATCTATCTTAGTTGGTTCTTGTATGGACCTTCGGTTCTTATGTGAACCAAACCCTTGGTGCAAGTTTAGCTAAGACTGTGTGACTTAGTTGAACCCAAACTAAGGTTTACTTTTTGTGTAAGTCTTGGTTAGGACTGTGTGACCTGATTAAAGCCCAAGCTCAAGGAACCCCTTTAGTGGTAAGCGAATGTTGGAACTGTGTGGACCAACCTAGCCTAAGCTTCGGGTTACTAAAAGGGCTTCCGACCACCCTCACTTGGCTAGTTCATGGGCTTGTACTTAGTAACCCCGGTCATGACCTTGTGGAATTGGTCACCATCTCCTTGGTGTCGACTCGGGCAGTAAAACCCCCGTGTCTCTATACTTGGCATATCCCATACCTCACTAATCGAGCCAACACTTAACCAAATCAACCATCATTCACTCGAGCTTGCATCTGGCAACTCGTGTTCAATATTTACCCAACCTACTATATACCGACCACCCTTACCTCCCATAGTACTTCAAAAACACCCCCACCAAATGTTAACAACTGAAACCACACGTACACAATCGTCCAAATCCGACAACATCAAACAGTCCACTAAACCAACCTTTGTCGGAGCCTCACTATTTTGGTTCATTTCCGCAACCTTTCCACCATCAAATCACCAAGTCCCAAACATCAACTTGACCATCAACTCACCCGTGACAACCCCACAAAAGGCCTAAGTTCGTTTCCAAGCATAACTACCCAAAACAGCCACCAAACACCACCCTGTCCGGCCAAACCAAGAACCCGAGAACCACTTTTTGAGTCCTATTTTCGGGTCGACCCAAATATACCTAACACCCGACCCACTTACACATCAACACCCTCCTTATATATATCAGATTGGTATCAGAGCGAGGTCATCCCATCCTACGCTTTGACACTATGGCTCACGTAAGAAAAGAAAAACTAAAGAGGATCATCGGTGACATTCTTGCAGAACGTGTGCAAGCCTTGATAAAGCTAAACCCAAGATTGTGCAAAGCAGGCCAAGGCGTGAGAGGAGTTGTACCTTGGTCACTAATCTATTGGATAGTCACAAAAGAGGGGATTCCCTTTTTATGGAGAAATCCATAATCGAGGAGTTCGTGGAAGAAAATGTTACTCTTGCAAAGGAGCATGATCATTTGGTACTGCAACATGTGTTGAGTGTTCTTTAAGAACATGAGGAGACACAAGGAGAGTCATTATTTTATACTCATTACAAGGTAAGTGATAGAGTGTGCAACGTGATCATTGACGGAAGAAGTTGTGTTAACATGTCTTCCGTAGAGATGGTGAACAAATTGAACTTACCTTCCCGCAACCATCCTAACCCGTATACTCTCCAACGGTTAAACCAAGACAAAGGGCTAAGAGTAGAAAACCAAACTCTTATTAGCTTTCAGATTGGAATATATGAAGATAAAATATGGTGTGACATCCTCCCCATGGATGCATGTCATATTTTGTTGGGACAACCGTGGCAACTTGACACGAAGGGCAACTTGACACGAAGGCACAACATGATTAAGGAAGGAATACTTATTCCTTTCAAAAGGATAATAAGAAGATCCGATTGGTGCCGATGTCACCTAGTGAGGTGAAGGACATGAAAATCCGACGCAAAAAGAAGTGTGAAGCCGAGATTCTCTTACTTGATGCACAAAGGATAAAGGGAGAATCTAAGAAGGGGAGTGCCATAAATGTTTTGGCATGTGGAGAAGAAACCGGTCTGAAGGAAACCTTAGAGGTTTCAAAAATTGCCAAGTCACATGGACAAAAAACCGAGCTACCACCTAACAATGATGTTGATACTATTTGTTAGGTAGCTCTCGAAGACCCCTCCCTCTATATGATGATTCGACGACAACAACCGAGCCAAATGTTCAAAAGGACCTTGCTCCATGTCAAGCCCCTAGACGTGATCATGAAGAAGCAACACAAGGGTGGACCTTCTTTACCAATCCCTTGTACCAAGTTGAAGAAGTGGGGGATACTTTCTTTATCAACCCCTTATATGAGAAAACAAGGATGGAAGAAAGAATCGACATATAACTCTTAAAGAATGACACATCCGAGATCTTACCAAAGGAAGATAATGAACTCACTCTTGATTTATTTTCAAGAGGCTCGTTATCTACACCCCAACCCTACGGATGTGGAAGGTAAGACGTGTTAGGAGAAAGGGGTGACCAAGTGTACCTTAGCTCCAACATGACATATATCTTATTGGTACCGAGGCATGATGAAGATTGGAAGGTGTACATCAACAACTAATTGGCCTACAATCTCACTATAAGGTACAAGTCTCTGTGGCCAATGTTGAGTGCTCATCTCTATAATTTTTGTGGAGCTAAAATGCCACAAAAGATCATCTTAAAAGCAAACTCTTCATCAATGAAGAACCGAAAGGAAGTGTAGCAAGGAAAGGTATTCAAGGGCATACATGGTAAATGCGGGTGTCTTGTGGTATCATTCGAGAGCTGTGACATCCAAAGCGGTGATCCTTGTGCTATTCCTACCACGGTTATGATGGTGCAGATTGAACAAAAGCTCAGTTCCAACCTAACTAGAGAACCCCGAGCCGTGATTCCTTATGATGAAAAGTTGGTAGGCACGCGCCACAAACCACAGACTTATGACGCCTGGATGGCGTGGGCAATTACTTGGTGAATGGTCCCTTCATATGGTTAGCCAAACGTCACGAAGGCTCAAGTAGGAAATAAGATTCAGACAAAAGTATTGGGACAAAGTGGTATGATCATGAGGCGTCATCGTACTTGATCCCCAAGAATTTGAGGACAAATTCTTCCAAAGAAGGGGAGATTGATGTAAATCAGCCCGCGGACTTAAACTCTCAACCAAAGCTGATGAGGGATTTACTAAGAGTGCCAATAATAGAACGTCGTTCCACACTTAGATGTCTAACATGGCATGGAAAATGGAATGGCGTTGGAGCTATCACGTGATGATCTAAGAAACATATTTTATTCGGCCTTCTTGTTGGTCTTGGCCGAGACCATGCTTTTCTTTTAGCTTATATTTTACTTATTAGCTTAGCTATTAGCTTAGGAAATAGTATGCCACATAATAACTACCTTAGGAGACAATTAATAAGTCATGTAAAGGGTGACAAGGTCGAGAGCCTTCCAATAAGGTGACTAGACCAAAAAGTCTTCCAAATGGATGACTAGGCCGTGAGTTGGAGGATAAAATGGCAAGGACAAGGGACATCTAGAAGATGGGGATTTCAAAGATAGAATTTATGGACTAACAAGTTCATAAATTTAGCTATATTGAAGACTTCAAGTCATCCAAGAGGAGAAGAGTTTACCGAAATGATCATCAAAACAAATACCAAGAATAAAAGCTTCCAACACATTCCAAGAAGATGAGGTTGTTGGAATAATTTATGAGTTAACAAATTCATGAATATGGTTACATGGGAAACCTCAATCTCGGCCTAGAGAATAGGAAGAGGTGGCCGAAACACCTTGGCCACCAAGTCATCCCAAACTCGTCCATACTAGGCCGAATGGGTTCTAGTTTTGTGTCCTTTTATCTTCTTCTAGAATAGTCCATTTTGTACTATAAATAGAGGCCTTCGGACATTCACTACAAGAAAAAGGACCTACGGTGATAGTCAGAGTGTGACAGTTTTTCCCGTGACTTCTTGGTCAACAGACACTTATGACATCTGTGCGACAGGTATTTAAACTGTCATAAAATTGTGACAGTCATATGATGGGTATTTGCACCGTCACATGTTGTGTGACGGTTTTATAGAGTTGACCCTTTTTTTAGTTGACCCAATCCAACATGTAAAAACCGTCCCATACCCGATTTATGCTAAGTTAAACCCATCGATTAGGTTGAACTTCCAGAGCTTTTTTCTTCCTTCCATCTGCTAACTCATCGATAAAATTCCTTTCTTCTTCATTCCATCTGAGCTGCTAACCCATCGATTTCGTTCCATCTGAGCTTTCTTGCATGTCATCATTTTCGTTCTGAGCTGCTAACCTAGCATTCTTCGCCCGTCATTTTCAGCCCACTGTGTTATGGTATTGAAGCTTGCTAAGAAAAACCATTGTGTGCACAAGAAGGTTACGTTGATGTTAAATATCAGTCTTATCAAGTCTAAATTCGTTCTTAGCTACTGCAAACCGAAATCTGAGCCCTAAAATAGTTTTGATCCCTAAAATCGTTTTGACCCCTAAAATTGTTCTGAGCCCTAAAATCGGTGTTGGAAATTTAGAAGTTGCTTTGCTGGTTTCATTGCTGAGCTACACTATATTTACTTTTAAATTAAAAAAATCTGCATTGGTATATTTTTTTTAAATGTGGTTGAATGATATGTGTGCATGCCTTTTGTTGTGTGTCAGGTGTTGTTATTATAACTGCTCGTTGATGGATAAGTCTTGGATATCATGTTCTCGATTATCACATGAATATGATAAATGGGTTAAGAATTTTTTGCAATTTGTTGTAGCCAATGCTGTAGACAGTAGTGTGATTAGGTGTCCTTGCACTCAATGTGGGAATTTTTCTTTTCACTCAGTGAAAGTTGTATCTGAACATTTGTTCTTTCATGGGATAGATAGTGAATATAAAATCTGGTTTTGGCATGGGGAAAGGTCTGGAAACATGGAATCTAGAATAGGTGACCAGTTTGAGTCTAACTACAATGATGATGGGGACACTGTAGATATAACCTTACTGATGCTTTTAATAAATGTGTCGATAATAAAGCTTTTAAAGAGCTTCTTGAAGACGTAGAGAAACCTTTTTATCCAAGATGCACAAATTTCACTAAGTTAGGTGCTCTAGTTAAACTTTTTAATATTAAGGGTAAGTTTGGTTTATCTGACAAAAGCTTTTTTGAGATATTGAATCTTATATCTCAGATTTTGCCTAAGGGAAATGAATTGCCCGTGTCTTTTTATGATGCTAAGAAAACAATGAATGCTTTAGGGTTAGAGTATATTAAAATTCATGCATGCCCTAATGATTGCATACTTTATAGAAAACAGTATGAAAAACTAGAAAAATGCCCTACATGTTCTGTTTCAGGATGGAAAAAAAATAGGAGTGAAGAAGATAGAGTAGGGATACCCTCTAAGGTTTTATGGTACTTCCCTATTATCCCTAGGTTTCGTCGAATGTTTCAGTGCTCTCAAATAGCCAAATATTTAACTTGGCATGCAAAAGAGAGGATCCGAGATGGGAAGCTTCGACATCCAACAGATTCGAAAGCTTGGGAGTTAATAGATGAGAAGTGGCCTATGTTTGCAAAAGACACTAGGAACCTTCGTCTAGCTTTATGATAGAATCAACCCACATAGCTCCCTTAGTAGTACATATAGTTGTTGGCCAATTGTTCTTACGACCTACAACCTTCCCCCATGGATTTGTATGAAAAGGAAATTCTTGATGTTATCTCTCCTAATTTCTGGTCCACAACAACCGGGGAATGACATTGATGTCTACTTAGCACCTTTAGTATATGATTTACAAATCTTATGGGAAGACGGGGTTGAGTGTTTTGATTCTTTCAAGAAAGAGGTATTCAATTTGCGGGTTATCTTGATGTGGACAATAAATGACTTTCCTACTTATGGGAATTTAGCTGGCTGTACCGTTAAGGGTTATTACGCATGTCCATATTGTGGTGTTGATACTCCCCGATGTAGACTTCGACATAGCAAGAAAAATGTGTATCTTGGTCATCGTCGTTGACTTCCAAAAGGACATAAATACAGATGGCAAAAATCTGCCTTTGACAACGAAATAGAAAAGCAAACAGCCCCTGTACAGTTGAATGGTGAGGAAATATTACACTTAGTTGAATGTGTTGACAATACATGGGGGAAGAAAAATGGGAAGAAGCGAAAATATGGGGATGATTCTGATGAGAGATTATGGTGAAAGAAGAAATCAATATTCTATAATTTAGAGTATTGGAAGCACTTACTTGTGAGACACCAATTAGATGTTATGCACATTGAAAAGAATGTGTGTGAGAGTGTATATGGGACTTTGCTTCATATTCCGGGTAAGTCTAAAGATGGCTTGAATTTGAGGATGGACCTAGTTGCTTTGAAAATTAGGGGGAAGTTAGCACCGCGAGTTAAGAAAAAAAATAAGACTTGGCTTCCTCCAGCATGTTACACATTGACAAAGGAAGAGAAAAGGATTTTTTGTAAATGTTTAAAAAACATTAAAGTTCCGAACGGATATTCTTCCAACATTCGGAGCCTAGTTTGTATGAAGCAACTGAAACTTCAAGGACTGAAGTCTCACGACTGCTATGTTTTAATGTAGCAACTTTTGCCGATTGCATTAAGGAGTTTGAAGAATAAGCATGTTAAAAAAATAGTCATGAGGTTATGTTTCTTTTAATGCTTTATGTGCAAAAGTTGTTGATGTCACAACATTGGATCAGTTAGAGAAGGATCTTGTAGTAACTTTGTGTTTGCTAGAAAAATGTTTTCCTCCATCTTTCTTCGATATAATGGTCCATTTAACTGTGCACTTGGTGAGTGAGGTAAGACAATGTGGGCCTGTTTTTCTTCGTTGGATGTATCCCTTCGAGAGAAATATGAAAACCTTGAAGAGTTATGTGAGGAATCGTAATTTTCCAGAAGGTTGTATTGCTGAGAGTTATATTACTGAGGAAGGCTTAGAATTTTGCTCCACATATATGTCAGATATGAAAACAGTTGGTGTACCGGAAGGACACATGCAGAGTATATCAATTGAAAAATCAACTGGTGGACTAGAAATAATCCAGACTGATTTAGCTTTGTTGTTCCAAGCCCACTTGTGGATTTTGGAGAATACAGTTGAAATTCAACCATTTATTGGGTAATTTATTATTTTCTTAGTTAAAATACATGTCTTATTGCTTGATTTTATAAACATTATCATTGAAATTTGTTCTGTTCATTTAATGGGGAAGTGAGCATTTTGAGTGCATAAGATTAAAGCATTCAAAGAGATCTGAGCGGTGGTGTAAGACTGAACACAACAAACACTTTGCTGCTTGGCTCAAGAATAAGGTTATAATATATCATAATCATATAGTTACATTATGGTTCTCATTTTTATTTTAGTATGTTATTGATTATGAATTGCTTTCTTAGATTTATGAATTAATACACAATGATTTATGCACTCATTTAGGAGTTTTGGCCCGCACAACAGTGTCTATACTTCATGATGATTGGCGGTTGGTTCCAGAAGAAGAAAAAGATAGGCTTTGGGAATCTGTTAAGGTAAGTTCATAATGTGTCTGATTACTTGTATCTCTTCTTCTCTTCACCTTATTGCGTCTGGTGGGCTGATTGTAGAAACTGGTGACTGATAAGGCGCTGAAAATTTTATGTAAATGTCATTGCAGGTACATTTTGTGGTTCATCCATGAAGTAAGAAATAGATTCTACAAGGAATTGGACATATGTTCCGAAACTTCAAATACAGACTGACAAAAAAATATGTTGTCCAACGTGTAAATGATCGTGAGTTGTTGTACACTCCTCCAGTTGAACACAAACATATTACCAAATCTAATTGGGAGACGTTTGTGAAGTCTCGTCTTTCTGAAGACTTCCTGGTGAGTAAATGAAAAAAACTAAATAACTCCTTTCAAATGTAGTTCAATAAATGAAAAAAATAATTATTTTCAAATGTTCTTTAATAAAAAAAAAGTAAAGTTGCAAAAGGAGGGTAAAGAATAATTTGAATCATCGCTTGAGCAGAGCAAGATATACGGGGCTTATAGAAAAAATTATAAGTTTTATATTTTTGTTTTAATGTAGAAAAATGAGCTTGAACTTAAACCATTTGAGTTTTTTTGTTTAATATATAGTGCTCTGCATCCAGCATTTCAGATGAAGAGATTGATAGGAGTGAGCTTTGGAAGCAAGCTCGGATGATGAGAGATGGTAAATTTAACCCTGAAGTGGAAGTTATTGTCAATGAAATTGTAAGCTCTCAATTATAAGAATACAAAATCCCTTAATTGACAAATGTAACATTATTCATGAAATGTCTCACCTGAATTCTATCTTACATTATTGTATTGACAGGAAAGGATGTCGAAGAGGGTAAACTCAAGCTTCGTGGAAAGAACAACATACTTGCAAGAGTTATGAAAAAGATTCCAAAAATGGTCATATGCAAGGGACAAGTAAATTTTATACTGCTACTTTGTACTTTCACACATATGATGGATCTGCGGAGACTGGAAGCAATAAGAGATTAGAGCAGTGATTGTTAAACGTTGAGAGTGAGTTGGAGGAACTGAGGGGCCAAGTTAAAGCAGCGACTGTTAAACATTCAGACATGGCCAGTTGTTCCTATGCACCTCCAGTTGATGACAATGATGATAAGGACGACGTTGGTGGCCAGGAAAGATCACCAAAGAAAGATCAAATGCTTGTCGTTGACGAAGTGCATCAGCCTACCACCAAGAAACAATTGCAGTTTGATGATGGTGATATGGTGGTGTTGAATGATTAGAAAAATGTTTTAGAAAATGAGAAGAAGAAAGGGAAAAAAGAAAATTGGAAATCTTCCACAGCCAATGAGAAAAAACACGACATTCAGGAGTGCAACAACGTGAACATAATGAAGTGCTTGCTCTTTTTGGGACATTGTGGATATGAGGTTGCCATCAGACTATTCTGTGCCATACCTTGTGGATTATTCTATTTTTCTGACCACAAACTCCGTCAAAGCTCATATTGGCAAGGACGAATGTGAGGCATTACTCAAAATAGATTGGTTAGGTGTTAATCAAATTGAAGTTTACATTTGGTACGTCTTTTAATTTGTTGGTTGTTTTTCTTTTACATTCTGTTTTGTTGTGATATGTGATGTGTGCATTTGACATTAGTCTACTCAGATTTTTTTCCATATTAAAGCTTCTGTGAACTGCCATGTTATTAGAACATACCTCTTTTTCTGTGAACTGTCATCACAATAATGTTAACTTTTGTTGTGAATAACTTTGTTGTGAACTGTTTTCTTGATGCAAAAATTATTGCCATATTTCTATTTTAGTTTGTTGCATGAGAAATACAACCAGCCGGGAAGAGGAAGAGTGCGACCATTTAGGTTTGTGCTTCCTGGTTTGGTGTGTGCAAATATAAATCCGAAAGGTAAACCAAACAGTCCACCTAATAAAAGGGCAGCAAGTCTATGTGATCGTTTGTTGAAAGGGAAAGACGGACAATATATCTTCATGCCATATAATCCTCAGTATGTCAATTCTGTTTTCTTTATATGTTGTATTTAAAGTTTCTTTTTCCCTTAATTAGATTGACAAATACTGAATATACATGATTTGTAGGAATCATTGGGTATTGGTTGTTTTTTATGTGTCTAAATTTGAGGTATACTATCTGAATTCTCTTAATAATGCTCCCCATCAAGACTTGGTAAAACTTATCACACAGTACGTATCGTTTACTTGTTATTATTTACTAACTTATTTTAATATTGTTAGTCCATTATATTTCAAGAATGATGACAAGCATGTTCTAATATTTTATCATTTTTTATAACTCCATGCGCATGTACACAGCTCAAAAAGGTTATAATCAGAAATGAGTTTTTTCTAGAATGCTGAAAATTGTTAAGGTACTTCATTTTATTCAAGTCTTTAATTGCATGTAATATAAGTTCAAATTTGTTCAGTTAAGTAAATGTTTGGGTTATATTTGCTTTAAGGTACCACAACAGCCTAATGGATACGAGTGCGGTTACTATATCTTGCATTTCATTAAAGACCTCATGAATGATTTATCTCTGCTGCAAAAAAATGTAAGTATCTAACATTATTTCTTGTTTATGTACTTGTCTATATATACTTTAATTGATCTCTATTGTTTATTATAATTGATATAACGTGTTGAATTATATTTGAATGTAGTTACATTAGAATGGCCTAATTATGATTAGAAATTTTAATTGATCTCTATTTTATTTAACAGTACAATGGAAAAGAAGTATTTTCACAGCATGAGCTTGATGAGGTCCGGATTGAGTAGGCGCATCATTTTTCAAAGATTCTTCGTACTATCGAAGTTGTGCCACCTTCATGATGGTTGGATAATATTTGTACTTTGGCCGTTTACGGGAACATTTTGTTTTGGTTACATTTGGGAATATTTTGTTTTGGTTTCATTTGGGAACATTTTGTTTTGTAAAACAATTCGTAAATGTTTCAATATTGTGTATTAAAATAATTTGATTAATTATTTACATTTTAGTTACAATATGCTATTTTCCCACCAATTTAACTATTATTGAATTTTTTTTAAAAACAATTATTTAAATTAAATTAATTATTAAATAAAAAATGCGCCAAAATCAATTTTCCCACAATTTTTTATATTTAAATTAAATTAATTAAAATTTATTTAAAAAATTCCCGCCAAAAATAAATATTAAATTAATAAAATTCAAATATTTTACCGCCACAATTTTTAAATACCTGGGAATATTTTTTTAAAAGCGGAAAATAGTCAAAGTCAACGAGCAAATCTGTGACGGTCCATTTCCAAGCACAACTACCCGAAACAGCCACCAAACACCACCCTATCCGGCCAAACCGAGAACTTGAGAACCACTTTTTGAGTCCTGTTTTTGGGTCGACCCAAATATACCCAACACCCGACCCACTTACAGATCAACACCCTCCTTATATACATCATTTCCTCTATCCACTTTAACTATTCTATATAAAGAGAGTAAAAGATAGTAAAATTTGTGTACTCTACTCAACAGGAAGCGTCACAGCCACCCCCGATGTCGATCTGCAGTATTAGTTTGAGAAAGTCGTTTGGTTTTTAACCTAGAGCGATTGGTTTACCTGTATCATGCAAATGTCCAACACTTAGGTGCTTTCTAAGATCAACTTGAGTTACAATAATATCCTAGAATTACTAGTTTTTTTAAATTGAGGAAATCATTAATAACATACAGGAGTCAAAGCAATTCCAGCTAATAACGTGCATGATTACTTCATTATGACATTCTATCGAACACCTAGAGCGCACAACTTTCCTATATTGTTTTCATGTCAATCCAAGATACCATCATCTCCTCTTTATTGACCATAACAACACCAAGATTACAACTTCCATATTCTATAAGATTTAGCCATAATCATCCCAAGAATTCAACTAAACCAACCCAACAACCAACATGTCTTCATCATAGGATTTTTAGCTCCATTTTCATAGACTATTCTTACCAATTGAATCATCTAAGCTAAGAGGAGTCTAAAGAAAATTAAGAGTAGCAAGAACTCACCTTAAATAGCCAAGAGAGCCATACTCCAAGCCTTCTTCCGATTCTCCAAGAACTCCAAGCCCAAGTCAACACCTAGAGAGGATTTTCCAAGATAATCTAAGCTTCTCAAGGGAGAATTCACTTCATGATCTTAGGGTAAACCTTTGGGGAGTGTTTGATAGAACCTAGGGTTGAAGAGGGTTAAAAATGAAATGATTTGAGGGAATCTTCAAGATAAGGCCTTATATAGGCTCACCACCGTCTCCCATATATGGGAGGATATGCAGTGCATATGCGACCGCATTCTCCACCATATATGGTGGAAGGAGGGTGTCAAATAGTGCCCTTGATATGCTGCCTCATCCGTGAGGCAGAATGAATTCTGCGATGCGAAACACTTAGCGTATCGTCCTATCTTCATCAAACTTCGTTGAGATATGATTTCTTTAATACAAATGACTTATAATCTTCATAAACCTTTTTAACACCCTTGTAGGTGATGTGTGACCCTCAGAAAGGATCTTAAGTTATCAGGGCTCAAGTCAGCTAACTACGCTCTCGCTCGTGCACAAAATTATAGGGTGTAACATCCTTCCCCTCTTAGGAACATTCATCCTTGAATGTTGGGGTACAATAGAATTAAGACTTCAATTCTTAATCCTTCAAAAAAAATTGGCAAAGTTTCCTCTATAAATAGGACTAAAATCACTCTGCACGCAGCGAGAAAATATACTATACATGACACACAGAGCCAATATCTAAACTAATAACACTTGGCCTCACACAACCGCTAATCATAAGCATGTATAACATCAAAATTTTGCACCTTATATCGTAGTGTATCTACCCTTCTCATAATGACTTCTCAATACGTTTTTCCTATGGTTGTCACTTGCCCATGGCTGTGACTCCAACTTCGGTTCTCACTCTTCTGATTCAAGCCTACTTAGTATATTCTAATCCTGCTCAATATCTATATATTGGTTCCCTCTTGGCTGTCTAACACGTGATTCTTATTTGTCGAGCTTTCTATCGTACATTCTCTTACAAAGGGTTATTATTCCTATGGGTAAGCCTACAATTGTCATCCCTCCTAAATTTTCCCTATCCTTGAAAACTTGGTTCTTTTCTAACTTATATTCCTCCTCAATCCTGCTCAATATTTATATATTGGTTCCCTCTTGGCAGTCTAACACGTGATTCTTGTTTGTCGGGCTTTCTATCGTACATTCTCTTACAAAGGGTTATCATTCCTTTGGGTAAGCCTACAACTGTCATCCCTCCTAAATTTTCCCTATCCTTGAAAACTTGGTTCTTTTCTAACTTATATTCCTCCTCGTAAGTTTAAAATATTTCTAATTTCTTCTCGGTCTGTCTTTTTATCTAGTATTCCTATCCTTTAACATTGTCTTTCTACAATTCGACTTAAGTCTACAATGCTAATTCCATTGACAACACAGTCTTAGCAAATATTCCACATTAGTATAACAAGATGCTAGCTTATACTTAATGTATAAAATGACTATGTCTAGCTCTGTAAGGTAAACTAAGGTCTGATGATTTACTGCCGTCTAACCGTACGATCTTTCTAGACCTGCCTAATAATAGCTAACTCGACAATTGGTTTTAACACCATGAACAACTTAGTTGGAAACTCAGGTACTATATCAAACTCTCCTACAACTAACAGAGTAATATAATACCACACGAAGGAGGTAGGTCTAAAGCTTATCGAAGCATAAATACCATACGAACACAAACTCACTATACCTACCATATCATCTGGGGAAGCTCAGAGTCCTGTCGATCGACTAAAGCATAGATATGGTTTTAACTATCGCCTGAACCGGAAGTTCCACCCTGACCTCGACCTCTACTAGCAGAAGATTGGGACACTCTTATTGGGGGCGCACTGAAGCACATGACCCTGCCACCAAGTCAGTCGGCTGAGCTAAACTAGTTTGCTCTCTATCCGGGCAATCCCTCATCTTGTGACCCTCACGACCACACGTATAACAAGTGGTTGATCCTAACATGCATGTTGCATAATGCCCTTGGCCGCAAATATCACAATGCGGAGGGACAAATCTCGTCTGATCTAAACTCTTCTGCCACTACGAACCTGATGGTCGTAAGCTCTAACTCGGTCTTGATAGGGCATAATAATCAAATCTATAACCCTGGGGCTGAAAGACTGAGGCCTGGGTGGGCGTCTAAACAGTTGTGGCCTGAAACCACCCTGGAACTCCTCCTAAGGCCTTATAGTTATTTAAAACAGTTTACAAATCAGTGCAATTAATCATTCTTCAACTATTTTATCATCCCATGACTAATTCAGATCAAGTTCCCAGGTTCCTTCTAACTTCACAGTCTCCCTGCTAGTGTTTAAACCAGTTCAGTTGATCATCATTTTTTGGCACTGGTTTAAGCTAGAGTGCAGCAAACACAACTGCTTATTTTCAACTCTGCCCCTGCCCAGGATTTACAACAATATCTGCCTCAAAATGAAGGCGGTAACATGTGTTTGAACATGGCACAATTCTTACCAAAGTGCAGCAGTGACAATAGTAGCAAGTGACAGCAAAAAGAACAGCCCAATAGCAACAACAAATAACTTCAAATAATAGCCAAAACAACAGCCAGAACATGGTAGCTAAATGCATCAGAAAAATAACAGGTATACACAACAACCAACTCAATATAACAGTGTCAATAACCAATGTAGCAGCTAATGGAAAACAGTCATCAATATTCAGAAAATGGAACACATACAACAACAACCAACCCCTCTCACCAACAGTAGCCACTCCCCTTTTGAAACAACAACCACATAGCCTTAAAGCATAACTAAACAGACTTAACAACAACCATAAATGAGCCAGAAATGCAGCAATTATTTGTACTAAAGCACAAGAGATCAAAGCCTATTTAACACAACAGGGCAAAACAACAAGTGCAATATCTCAAAGAAAAAAACCATAGTAGTAAATAGCAACCATTTATCTCAAGTTACAGCAACTCAGGGAAACATAGCAACATATGACAGGAATTAGTAGTAAAACAACAGCCATAACTCAAAGGGTATAAGATCATTTCTCAAAGTGCAATATTGTGAGGACCTCACAAGTGCATTTTTGCATAGCATGGATAACATGTCTTAAAGAAGGAGCTGAAATACACAACCTAAACAAAGTAGCATTTCAACATATAAAAGCATGTTCTTATCAGTTCCAACATGATAAAATATGAAATTGAGCATTCTTGAAAGAGCTAAAATTTGTATATTTTAACTAAGTCCATTAGAGTTTGAGTATATGTATGACCATATGAGTATACTTATAAAGGCAAGACAAAGAAAGTTGAAGCAATATGCAAACAATAAACTTGGCCAAATAAGTAGATTATGCTAACCACCATATTGTTTTAGCAGTAAAAATAAAATGACCAATTTGTGCAGGATAAGGGACAAACTAGTGTAAACTAGCACCTGAATAACTAGTCAGTTTTATCCTCTTATTTTATCATGGAGAAAAGAAACATTTGATCCATATATTAAGATAAACTGGACATACAAACTTAACAAGTGAAATTTTTAACCTTGGAATGACATTCTTAACTTGTAAGATTACTTGAATGGTCAACACCAAACATGACCACATATCTAAGCAGCAGACAACTAGATAAATGAAGAAACCTTCATAGGGGATACTCACAAACACAAGGCCTTAGTATCCCATGATTTAAAATCTAGCATGAACCAGTTATACATCTTTAAGATTTCAGAACATGCAACAGTACAATGGCCAGAGTAATTGGACCAATTTGCACAGTTTACTATCTCCTATTAGCTTAATTTGTCCAGTTACAAACCTCATATTCACTTATACTTAGGCCCAGGTGGTTGACAAAGTTATTACAGCTCAAACAACAGTATGGCAGCACTAATATTTTTAATCAGGGCCACAACACCAACAGACAACAAGGCCAGACTTTAATTCAGTTTTTTTTGGATCCCTAGAGCAAAGTCATGGCATGGTTATACGTGACAAGGAGGTAAACACACATGATCTATACATGAAACAAAGCATATATATGCATGGAAGAGCTACCAGCATGACACAAATATGATCACTTAGTATAGATATTCAACAAACGCTATAAGATAGATATGAATGGCTTCCACATACACAAACACATGACAAGATAATTACTAGGGTTCAAATCATCAAGCTAGATCCATACTAAGTTTAACTAGCAAAGATAGGCATAATACTCAGGCAAACAGATTAACTGAATACTCAACCAAGTACAAGTCTCATGGATTAACAGATACATTTCCTAAGAAAACAAATCATGAACTAAACTTCCTTTTGGAGATGTAACAAACCTCTTGGATTAGTGTTAAGCTCATTAAGGTATCAGAACATGTAAGGGGTATCCAAAAATAAACTAAAATAAGTCCTCTGGTTTCAATTTTTTTTGTCTAACAGTTTATACCACAGTATGCATTTGTAGATCCATAGAAGTAACAAAGTATTAATAGCAAGGGCAAGACATCATGTAGTCAAATTTGAAGCTAAACATATCATTGGAAAACCACATGTAGGCTATATTACTTCAACTCCTTGAATACCACATGGAAAGACCAAAAATAGCAAGCCAACATACTCTCTAGGCTTATGCTAAGCAAATGTTACTGTGGTGATTATGTGAAAAAAATAATAGGAGCTACACAAGTCTTTTCACTATAACCAATAAGTTATAGATTACTCCTAGCCTTAGGTTAGGTCCATATCAAGTCGAAATTATCTCTAACAAATATTAATTACTCCAAAATCAGTTCAATCAAGGTTATTATTGCCTAACTTATGCACACAAACATTTTTAAAGCCATTTCATGACTCAACTAAAATTCCATCAAACTATACAACAACCTTATCAATCCACATACAAAATCCATATATTCATTTGATTAATCCAAACATATAACCATATACCAATTACACACAATACATCATTTATTTAAAAGCAACTAATTTAAAGATCTTATGGATTATGGGGATAGGTACTAGGACAGCCTTATGATCTTGTTGGTGAATCTGCACTATCCTATCTTGGCCCTATAAATGATCCTCAATCCGACACACTTCGGAGTGGAACCCTCTTATCCTTACTACCCACCCGCCTTCTCCTTGCATGTCTCTTGTCTTTCCCTGGTGTGTATCCCATAACATAGACCGACGAGCCCTGATTAACGAATCCCCAAGATTGAGGACTATCCGGAATCTCGGAAGGGTCGGGGTCATTAAGCGACATGCATACCCGGTCCTGGCGTGATATCTAAGGAAAATCCGATTATACCCGTCCCTAGGCTATTCCCCCTATCCCATGGTCAGTGGGGCCTGACACTGACACTAAAGTCCTTGGTGAAGTCGGAACTTCCCCTACCCCACTTCCCGCTGGAGGAACTGAGGGTGTTCGAGCGGGTGACTCATATGGATCCTCAGATGGATCCTCCTCCATAGACTCCATGATTTCTGATGGATCTGAGTCCATGGTATAACTCACCTCTCTTCTTTCAATTTCGGTAACCCTCTGACACGTGCCAGCGGGTGGTATCTGTCTAACATCTTGTCTTGCGACAGTACCCGCATTCTTATTATCTGAGGTGCTTCTCATTGTGGACGTTACCGCAATTCAAATGAGAAAATTTGATTAGGAACCAATACTCTCACGACTCAGCTCTTTCGAACGATTTAGATTATGAAAGAATGGAAACAACTCTAAATGCCATGTAGCCTCCTGCTTATAAGTATGGCGCGCAACACACCCATAACCAAGACTCTACTAGACACGGCTTGTAGACTTCCTACGACAGACATGCTTTGATACCAAGTTCATCATGACCCAAAGCGGAGGGCCACGACAGGCACCCGGACCCTACCCGTCGGGCACCACAAGTACACTCCACCCTTAAACATATTTAAACACGGACTGAGCCGTGATAGATAATATATAGTTTCAATCCAAAAAGCCCCAACTTATCCATTTATATACCAAGACCGGCAAGGCCTTACATGACACTAACCACAAAACACCTATCTACAAGCCTCTACAAAGAAGAACATACCACGACCAAATCGCGACTCCCAAACAAATAGAGTACCCTGGACACCAGCTGAACCAGCAACCTTCTAGTGTGAACCGTCACCCTCTCAATATGAACCTGCGGGCATAAAACGCAGTGTCCCCCAACAAAAGGGACGTCAGTACGACTGATGTACCGAGTATGTCAGGCATAAGAAATGACATAGCAGAGACACTTCATAGTCTGAAACAGAAACAACTGAACATTAGTTAGTAAATGCCTCTGAGGGCCCTAATACACATGCCTAAATGTTATGCACAATGTAGTATACATATACATCAGCCTCTTCGGGTATCTTCCTTACCATAACAGCCTCTGTGGACATCATACCATATAATGATTAATGAATGTATGCATAATGCAAATGCGGTATACTAATGTCCATATAGGAATCCTCACATAACCGCCTTTGTGGGCATCGGGTTATATTGCCACACGAGGGCATCACATCATCACATCATATTGGCCTCTTCGGGCTATTTTCGTGATAGTCTGTACCAGCTGCAGGTGCTGTGCGTATATAACGCATTTTTCCCTTTTCCCCAATTCCCATACATATATATATATATATATATATATATATAATATTTATCATATAGTAATGTGCATAGCACAAGTGGTCCAGGATGACATATGAATGCAATGCAAATGAAATGCATGAACAATAATAAAACCTCCGGAGTGACACAATATCCTTTACACCTTGGTTAACATTGGAAACATCAACATCTTTCCCGGTGTGCCTTATTAAGGTCTTAGAAACATGCTTGGATATTCTTTCAACATAGGAGTCGATGACTTGATCATCCTTAACCACTAAGAGTAGAGTAATTTATGTAGCAACACAATGGTTATGTTTCGCACATAGAATTATGCCAAAAGAATGAAAGAGCCTTGCATACCTTGTTGTCGAAATTATCTAAGTTCTGCGGGTCCTTGTAAGCTCTATGAACGATTATCTACATCACACGGTTGATTTAAATCATAATCGACTCAAAATATTAGAAACAGGTTCTTAGAGACATTCTAGCGAATACCTTGAACGCGTAGAACCTATATTCATTCTACATCGAAACTTATGTATGTAGCGAAACACCCAACCCTCTTAATCCTTCTTTTTACTGCTACAATCTCCAAAACAGTACACTAATTTCACATGCAACCTCCAATTTCGTACAAACAGTCCCGATAACACCCAACTCAAACTTTAGCATTTTCAACAATCGTCCTAGAACTAGTGGCAAGAATCGAATTCTGAATTTGTACAAACTTTAAGAACAAGGAAGATTACCTTTTTTAAGCGTAGTGACGAGCGTCGTAGGAAAATCTTTCACCCCAAAACAGCTTCCGATAAATAGAAACAGAACCCCCAAAATCGACTTGAGCTAGGGCTTCTCGAACTCAAGGCATATGCTTGATTTCTGAGTGTCCAAGCTTGTTTCAAGGGTTTAATTTTGCTGGACTAAGGCCCAGAACATCATGAATGTTTCCCCTTTCGGTGAGCAGAAGCTTGCGGAACTCCCCAAATTCGACCGAGAATTTCCAGAGAACCCACCAACTGAGACTTCCTTTGTCTGATAGGAGTGTGACAATCTCTCCCCCCGGGAATGATTTCTACTGAAGCTTTGAGGAAGGTGAAGGTTGTTTATCAATGGAAAAGAAATGAAGTTTGGAGTTGCTGTGAACTCCCTAAGCTGCCACCGCTGCTTATAAGACTTAGTCAGCGATGATGGTACATTTTAGTGCTACACGTAATGTCTCACCATAAGTTGTCTTCCCAATTATAATTAATTAATCCCACAATTAATTAATTATACACACAATTAAATTCCCGATCTCAAATCACTTAAATCCCGACGACTTATAAAATCATCTTATACCTAATGTCATAATTCCTGTAATATAATACTAGTCTATAATCTTTTCGGGGATACACAATTATTATTATTATTCTCCGTCGTCACACTTATCAAATCCAAAATTATTTCGGGGTCACGTCCTTTTATAAACTAATTTACTTATTAGCCTACGAAGTACAACATAAACTTTCCGGAGCCCGGTCCACTTGCCTACGTTTAAGTGTTCAACCATTACCCAAAAATACGAGATGTTACAACAACTCCAAACTTCAACTCTAACCCCTGCAGTGACGTGTAATTCAATGAGGAATAGTACTCCCTTGAGCACAATTTATGACAACAAAACCAAATATTTTTTTTTTAATCTCTTATCCCAAATATATGTTCATCTAGAATCAGCAAACAGGCTAATATAACCAGCCACCTCATATTCCCAGGCCGAACAAAAGAAAGCATGAAAATACAGCAGCTACTCTTGTTGTACATTTGAAATTTGAAATTTGAAACAATTGAATATCGATATCTTGAAAAGTAGCGACAAAAGGAAGGGAAAAGAATAAAGACCGGAAGCTGCTTACTTCTAATTTGTAAACGGCTTCTCGAATGCTCCTCTTCGTAAGTTTAATCCAAAAGGAGTCGAAAATAAAAAAAAATAAAAAAAGTAAAGGGAATAAATGCAAAGCTGATGATGATGAAAAAAAGATTAGATATGCAATTATACCTGAGTTCATGTTGCCCAGATTAACAGCAAGGTTTTGGTCTCCTCCTATGAGAGCACTTCCGCCAAAATAGTATCCATAAAAAAATACAAACAGAACTTTAGTTATGTTTTTATGTGCAAACACAATTTTAATTTTTAAATACTCTTTTCAACTTCTAAGTATATTTTTTTTTCAAATCTCAATCAAAACATGACCAAACCTAAGGAAAAGATTAAATCTGTAACTTTTTTTCTTTTTAGATGAAACTGAGCATTTTCTTTTTCCTTTTTAATGGGTTTGTGCGGGTTGTTGCAAAATTATGACAATCGAACTAAATTAAAACTAAACACTGAAGAAAGAAACTTTAAAGATAAACGGCAATTGGCAATATTCTATAGATCACCAGTTGAAGATTATTAGGGATTGATTGTTGATTAGGAAGATTAGAGGCTTGATTTCCTCCTCTCATTTATTTATATATTGTGTATATATTATTTCCTTAATGGAAGAATACATTGAGGAAAATATTTTCAAATTATTACATGGTATCAGAAGTTTAAGGAAAAGATCCAAAAAAAAAAATTCTACCAATTTTCGGCCTTCTTCCTCCCAAAAACCCTAGCCTTGGCCGAAAATTTTCTTCCATTTTTCTTAATTTTTCAGTACTCCATTACTGATCATCCTCGATCCAACCAACTATGTCTGAATCAAAATCATCCTTTCATCCTGTCCTTACTGTCTCAAACATCAAAACACATGTTTCCGTCAAACTAGAAATGAAAACCGTTCATTTTGCAACTTGGGCGAAATTATTCAAAATATGTTGTCTTGCTCACAAAGTTCTTCATCATATAATTTGTAACATCCAGGAATTTTGGACAATAATTTGAGTACCTAAATGAAGGAAACAGATCCGAGCATTGGAAAACTTTTGGATCATATTTACGTATACTAATAAAGAGTTTAGCATATAAAAGGATAAAATCCCGAAATAATTTTAGACGTAACAAGTGTGACGATATGGATTAATAATAATGGTTATATGTCTCCAAAAAGGTTATGGACTAGTATCATATTACAAAATTATGACATTGAGTATATGAATGTCTTATGAGTTATTAAGATTTAAGTGAATTGGGGTCAAGAATTAATTGTGTGTATAATTGATTAATTATGGATTAATAAGATTAGTGGGAGGGAACAAACTTAAGTGGAATGATACGTGTGGCATGTTAATAAACTAAGTAGGTGACTAGCCTAAGATGACTAAGCTAATGTCGTGTGTGCGTGTTAGCAATTAAGGGTTAGTGGAGAACATCATAATGATAAGTCATTATGACATCATTTTGGGAGGTTATATATCTTGGTTTGAGAATTTGTTGAATACCACCCCATTTCTTTCATTTAGAATTAACATTGCTTCTTTTCCTTTCCTTAGACCTCTAGTTGCTTTTCCGGTGATTGACTCGTGGTAAAAAAACAAGATAGCAACATTCCTCCATTTATTAAAAGGGCATTTATTAAAAGGGAACCAGTTGTACTCCCTCCCAGCAAATGCAATAGGAGATTTCATTGTTAATACATTAGTTATTTCGTTACCAACATTTAATTGCAATTTGGAATTCCTCTTGGTGTGGTTGGACGGTCCTAACAACAACAGTACCTTCCTTGATTCGGATAATTAAGTGAAATCGAGGTATGTTAAGGAAAATTATTTTTTTATTTTGGCATGTTCCATATAACGAAATATAACCGTGATATTGCTCCATAATTTATTTTACTCCTAGTAGTTAAGAATATTAATGTTATTGATTCATATGTTAAAAGCATGTCTAAATATGTTCCTAAGTCCTTATTAAGGCATACAGAAAAGATGTTAATATTTACGGCGTTAACCGAAGGTACAATGAAATTATGTCATTCATGATATTTTACTGTGATTCATGCATTTTCATTTGCATTGCATTCATGTTTTACCCAATACCGTATATTGGGACGGGAAACGGGATACGCAGACTACCAGATCAGCTGAGATATGATAATGATAAAGCCTGTGTGGCTTAATGAAGGAAAATGTCTAATTAAGGGCCAATATATATATATATATATATATATATATATATATATATATATATATATATATATATATATATATATATATATATATATATATATATATATATGATTGGGAGGAAGATGCCCTTGTGTGGCCGGTATATATATATTTACCGCATTATGCATGACATTTAAACATATTATGCCCATAGAGGCCGACATGAAATGATGTCCACAAAGGCTGTTATGGTAAGGAAGATACCCAATGGGGCCGATGTATATATATATCGCATTGTGCATGACATTTAGGCATATATATTAGGACCCTCAGAGATATGTACTATTGGTCAGTTGTTTCTGTTTCAGTTGTTGTTACATCCCTGTTATACCATTATTCATGCCTGACATACTCAGTACATCAGTCGTACTGACATCCCTTTTGTCGGGGGACGCTGTGTTTCATGCCCGCAAGCTCAGTTAAAGAAGGTGACGGTTCACGTTAGTTGATTGCGAATCTAGCGGATTTTGGAGCACTCCCCTTATTCGGAGTGTTGGTCTAATTTTGGTATGGTACATTTTTGCTTGTATATATGGGTATGGTGGGGCCCTGTCCTGACCTTTAATGTTGCTACTCCTAGAGGCTTGTAGACAGGTGTCATGTGGATAGTGGTCTTGTATGACCTTATTGGCCTTGGTATAGGTATGTGTATATATAAGATGGTTACCTAATTTTCATAATTTTCTTTCGGCTTAGTCCGTAATTAATTATGATTAGATGTTAAATATACGAATGGAGGTACCCGGCGGGTGGGATCCGGTTGTCTGTCGCGGCCCTCCGGTTTGGGTCCTGACATAATTTCTCCAAAAGATGGAAAGAGAAGGAATTAACATCTGATGCGGACAAAGAATTGTGGGATACACTTGATGCCACAGTTCCTGGTTGGATTTATGCAACAATATCCACTGACTTGTTGCATACAATAATGGAACCAGATTTAACAACCATGGCGGCCTGATAACGCTTGCGAGATATCTTTCAAGATAACCAAAACTCTCGCGCTATTACATTGGAGCAGGAGTTCTCAACTATCGACATGACAAATTTCCCTAATGTTTCTGCATATTGTCAACGTCTCGAAATGTTGGTAGATCAATTAAGAAACGTGACTTCACCGGTTACTAATAATCGGTTAGTCTTACAATCTCTTACCGGTCTCACCGATGCGTATAGCAGCGTGAGAACACTAATCCGTCAAAGTAATCCTCTATCTTTATTTTATCAAGCACGGTCCATGCTTCTGCTTGAAGAGTCAGGTTTTTCAAAAAAAAAGCTTCAACTATTTCAAATTACGCCATGATTGCCACTTCTTAAATTATGGTAATTTTTTTGATCTTTCTCAACAAAATAAGGGACACAAAGGACGTCGTTTAAAGGGTATGGTTCTAGCAAATTGTCACCACCAAACCCGCCACTAGTTTTAAAGAATGTCCTACATGCTCCTAAATTAATCAAAAACTTAGTCTCTGTTAGAAAGTTTACTAATGATAATTGGGTATCTGTTTGTTTTGACCATTATGGATTTTCCGTGCATGAATTTCAGACGGGGAAGATTCTAATGAGATGTGATAGCAAGGGGGAGCTCTTTCCGATAAGTTTACCCAATCAACAGTCCAAGTTTCCATCTACTTTTGTAGCCTTGCACCATCTTTATGGCACGAACCTTTGGGACATCCGGGAGAGTCTGTTTTGGCCTCTCTTAAATAAAATAAATTTATTTCTTGTACCCAAACACGGACTCTAAATAAGTGTCATTCTTGTGCACTTGGTAAACATTTTAAATTGCCATTTATTTCTTCTACTTCGTGCACTCTTATGCCATTTGACATTTTACATTGTGATATTTGGACATCACCAGTTTTGAGTTTTTCGGGTCATAGATATTATTTACTCATACTAGATGACTACTCTAATTATTTGTGGACATTCCCTTTGTCGAAAAAATCACAAGTGTTTTGTAACGTCCCGTACTTTCGGGCTACGGTTTAAATCGCTAAGCATATATAAAATTGCTAGGCATGTGTAAATAGACCCGAGCATTGAGAAAATTTATGTTATATTTATTTATGCTAATAAAGAGATTAATATATAAAAGGATTAAACCCCGAAATAATTTTGGACATAACAAGTGTAACGACGGAAGCCAAAAATAAATTTGGTACGTGCATAAAGAGGTTATGGACTAGTGTCATATCACAAATTATGACATTAAGTATATGAAGGTCATATACGTTATCAAGGTTTAAGTGAACTGGGATCACAGAATTAATTATGTGGGATTGATTAATCATTATGGGGGACAAGAGTTAAAGGGGGTTTTATACGTGTAATGTTTACACTAAATGCCTAAGATGACTAGCCTAAGGGGTTAATGATGGGCAATCATTTAGAGGCATTTCATCCTAAGTTAGACAATTCTTTAAGATTAAAACAGTAGCATAAATCAGAAGGAAGAAATTGAAAAGTAGCTTTTGGAATGCTCGAAGTTGATGGTTTTTTTTCCATCAGAAGGCAACAACATTTTCGATTCGGAGGCAGTAGCAAACATAAATTGTGCTCCTGTCCGATTCAATATTGCCTCTAACTCAATAACATGCATAACCCGAAAGATTTTCTGAAGCCCATCAATAAAATTTTGTGGATCCTCCTTTTAATAAGACCTTGTAAATATGGAGGCTCCATGTTTAAAAAAGGTTCCCGAGTCCTGAAGTTGGATGACTCCCCACTAGCTCATGTACTTGGAGTCATTCCCTAACATTGGGCTTGAGAGGCCACAAGCTAGGTGAGCAACTAAATTGCTCCAATAACATCTGAATTAGTGGAACTAGGTGGCAACAAAATTAGAATACAAACCTCCGCAGGCCCTGTGGTATCGGGTGGGGGTGTTGTACCTAAATTAACTCTCTAAGCCTGATCATCTTCCTCAGCATTAGCAACAACCCTCTTGCTTGTAGCTAATTTCCTTTTTTTGCAGACATTTTCTAAACTACGTAATACGCATGAGTTAGACGGGTGTCCTGAAGGTATAGCCCTAACTACACAATCTAGAGTATGAAAGAAGTGAGACAATCCCAGATCTTAGTGGTCAACTGTTTACATGTGTGGGGCTCTTACATATATAAAGGTGACCCCATTAGACACGGTTTCATAAACTCCCTAAGACACTTGAACCTAGGCTCTAATACAAAGTTTTGTAATGACCCAAACTACGGTCTTGGCGAAATACGACACTCGGTGCCTAATTGCATGTGGCCGAGCGAACCACATGATTGTTGAATCAACATGTGCATCAAAAACATGCAGTTGTAATAATTTAAAATATATAAAAACATAATTACTGAATATATCGTCTGAAATATAATAGCGAAAATAGTCTGATAATCTGATCTAACATAATAAGTATGAAAGTAAATCTGACATGACGGATATGGCATGATAGGTAGTCTAGTTTATGAAACCTCTAAAATATGAGTCTGCAAAACTATTTACCAGGAGAAGGCCCTAGCATACATCTACTATAAACCATGATCGTAAAAGTAAATAGACTGACACCCTAAATGGGATGGGGCTCACCAAGTAACTAATACCGAAGCAATCCTAATGAGCAGATTCATTGTCCTGAAACTCAGTACCTACACTATAAAGTGCAAACCCCCGGGCAAAGGGACGTTAGTACATTTGAATTGTACCGTATATAAAGAAACTGAAAGAATAAGCAGGCACATGATATAATAGGAGTATGAATCTGAAACTGAAATGCGAAACATGAACATGAGTATAATAACATGTGTGATATTTGGAAACTGTATATCTATATATATTTATATATGTATATATGTGGGGATAGAAATAGTATAATCGATAATATGAAATCACCACATGGGTACGTGGTGTTTGGTACCTTGCCCGACAAATAGAGCGCTCTCATATCTTGTTGGGGTATGAGACATGAACATGACATGAAAGGATCCAATCAGTAATATGTAGGTATTATCCTCTAGGTGGAGCGACCCTTATCCTATGGTGGCATACGTAGTTTCAGGCTACAAGAGCCTTCTCAGTAATCTATGCAACTCTCAAACATGTACTTGGAATTGGCTTGTAAGCCCATGAATTTCATGAAATAACTTGTAAAACATAATCTGTGATAATTTAACATGAACATGAATGCACAATATATCTTGTAAGAAAACATGTATAATTTCATAGGTTAAGTAATAATGATTCATAAATTGATAATTAAGAACTCATGGAATTCAAATAATGCATTCAAGGATTACAGACAGGTTCATGACAGTCACAATAATATATCATGAATATAAGTAACGAAGTCAAGATATAACATGAAATATAATTATACATGTATATAGGGTCATCATGAACTTGAGTAAAATCCTAGGTAATGGAAATTCATAGTTTCATGGATAATCATGGCATGGGGAAGAAAAATGATGTTCCCAGACGTAGATAGAAGTTTTACATACTTAGTCATTTCAATACTTGTATTAAATGTTTGAATTTGGAAGAAGGAATCCAAAACTTGCACCGTAATTTCTTGAGTTGGGTTTTCTTAATAACCCTAGGTTAGAAACAATGAATTCTACTTGATTAGAATCGCGTGAAAATACATGGAAAGGACTTACCTTGAGTTATGAGGATGATGGGAGAAGAGAACTTCGTTCTAGGAATTAGGGAAATAAGAAAACTAATTTTGGAACTAAGTCTGCGTATTTATAATGTTCTAGTCATCGGAGGTTTTACGGACGAAATAGACGGTCCGTCAAACTTTTTACGGTCTAAGTCTGGACAGTCAATTATTGTACAGTCCGTATAATCAGACCGTTTTGTAAATTATGAATTTCCAGTGATATGTAAAATCTGAGGGACTGAGGCAGTCCAAAAGGACAAACCGTATAATCTTGTACAATCCATAAAATCTATGCGGTTTCCTTCAATCCCAAAAACAAATCAACTGTTAGAATTGACGGTTCGTATAAATTGGGCGTAAAATCTGATCTGTAGAACTGAAGCTGGTTTTTCAACTTAAACTCCCCGTTTTGGTTTCTTAAACCCCTGAATCACGAACAAGGCTTAATTTGAAGGTACGAGGTGTTACAAAAATCCCAATAACATCTTATATAGACCCTACCCAGCTCAATAACTCGGACTCAAGACTTTCTATCACCATTTCGTGAGTCCTGTACGATAAACATGCTAGCATCACTACTACGACACTTCCTATAACATTGAGAAGGGAACACATATGTTAGTCGATGGAAGAACATGTCTCCTGCTCAATCTTACCACAAACAACACATCTACAAGCACGAGATGGAGAACTATAAGGCTTCTCAAGCTCGGATAAGGATCGAAAATGGATTCAGGTCGGAAACTTACCTTGAAACCTCTCGAAACTGGCTATGGACCTTGAGAGAGAATTTGTTGGAAGTTAACGTTAAGGGAAGAGTGTATAATAAATAAGATTCAGATCTGGTCATGATTTGTTTTTGGTCCCTTAATATGTAACTTTGTAGAGAAAAATGGATAAGTCCTAATATTGACACATGTTTTCCCCTTTACAAGTGCCACCCATATGCCCTCTACGTGCTTAATCATCAAATCACTTAAAACTAATTTAATTCCATCTTTTTATTAAATATTGTCACATGTCAATGATCCACAGGAATTATGTGCATAATATTTATCCAATACTCTTAATTAATTCCTTGTCTTTCAATACAATTCTCCATTTAACCGATTACACACATAATTAATTTTTTAATCTTAATTCACTTAAATTGTAATCATTTTAGCTCACTTTCTACACTTATTATCATGGTCATGTGATATAACACTAGTCCATAGACTCTTTTGCCACATAAAAAAAATTATTTCCAACCATCGCCGTCACACTTTTAAGTTTGAAATCATTTCGGGACTTCATTTTCTTATACAATGAACTTTTTATTTGCATACTTGAACATGATTAAAATTCTCCAGTGCTCGGGTCTACATAGAGCAGTGCAAACCATAGCCAGAAAGCCCGGGGTATTACATTAATGAAATTTATTCTCTTTCATTCATTAAACATCTAACCTTCACGACACTTACTTATCACTTGGTAAACATAGCATATAAACACTTATACCCTCAAAGATAATCTTGTCTTGTGAGATTATGTCGACTAACTTATGACGAAACTTAACGTACAAAAATTTGGGATGTAACAACGGGCTTCATATCCCAATCACATATTCAAAGGATCATACTATCTATTAGCTAGTGTCCAAATCATGACATTTTGACCAACTATACAATTTAAATAGCATAAATACCCATAACATGTGACCGGTACCTGATACAAGTGCTTGTTGATGTGTCGTGAATTAACGACACATTTGATACCAATTTTATGAATTACTGATGTCCTTAATGCCTTTATAGTGAGTGTTTCTTATATTATTATAGTTTTTATAGGATTTTGCCTCGGGACACCACAAATGAGGAAAAATGCATAAACATGGACAAAAGTGCTGAAAAAATAAGAAGTGCAACAGAGACTAGTTTTACGAACTACAGAACCAGACTGCAGATCGCATATGGTGAAGCTCAATCGCAGTTTCAAACAGTGATCAGAGGATTTCGGATCCCCGAAGTGCGACCTATTCTGTGGGCCGCAATTCAATCTACGAACCATTGCTCAACAAAAGTCTCAACTCAGATTGCGATACTTTGGAGCATTTTTGCGGACCGCGGTCCAGTTCTACGAGCCGCACTTTCAGCCACACTTTCAGACAGTCAATATTGAAGACCACTCTGTGAACCTTAGAACCATTTTACGGACCACAGACTTGTTCTGCGATCCCCTTCTACGATCGCAGAGTGGGACATGGTGGAATTTTTAAATATTTATAGTCCATAATTTTAGGTCCCTGTTGACACCTAATTTTTACCATCAAATCATTTTTATTTAATTATTTAAGATTCCCGAGTCACAGACAGAGTAAAATATACTTTTACAAGGCATAAATAATTTACAAAACTATTTCAGAAGTATTTTATCATTTTATTTGATAATATATCATCTGGTATAGTTATTATATATCATCTGGTATAGTTATTGTATATCATACTCTATTTTTACATTATTTTAATCATTAATTGCAATTTCAATGTAAAGATACTAATTGTACAATTAATTGCTTAATTTCTCAAAAATTTATAAGTAATCAATATTTTATTCTAGAAAAATCGGGAAAATGCTTAATTAAGTAGGATAATTAATTTTATCTCAATTTCAAACTATTTTAATTAAAAAGTTTTTTGCGTGATTTAAATATTTCAATTTCTAATTAGCGTCGAATTTAGGCTTAAAATGAAGTTTTTAACCTAATTAGGTTGTAATTTAAATTAATTTGTCACCTGTTAATTTAAAGATCGCATTGGGCCCCTTTGTGTTGTTGGAAATTCGGTCGAGCCCAAGTCAAAATGACCCAGACCCGGCCCAACTCCCCTTATCACGCGTAGAAGGCCCCCAAACCCCATTCCTCTTTTTAATTTCAACGAAGCCCTAGCAGCCAAGCTCTCTCTTCGTTCTTCATGCCAGAATGGCAAATGCTTAGGGTACGCCATCTTTAGCTCAGTGTTGCTCATCCAGAACGGGCAAGAGCATTAATGGCTCTTACCCATATGCCGTCGTACTACCACCACCCCACAGGTGAGGTTACCCCTCCTCTTTCTTGCTTTTCTGTGATCCTTTAATTACTCTTTTCTCATTACGATTTCAAATGTTGGAATTTCATTGGTTGGTGTCGTTTTTGGAGGGATTGTTCCCTCCTATTTCCCTCATCCCACACGGATCGAAATCCTAATTGTTAGGGTTTAGGCTTTCTATAAATTGAACCCCACTCCTCATTGTCAACAGGTCCGGAGTTCAAATCCGAGGCTTCTTAATTATTAGGAGCCATTTTCGAGCTAAACTTGATTAATTACAGCTTAATCGAGATTCAAACCCTTTGGTGGTACCCGAATTAGCCCCAATTGATCTTTCACAATCTAAAAACCCTTTTATTTTGTGTGTGCGAGTGCAAGTGGAGTTTGAAGATTCAAGCCTCTAATCCGACCATAGGTTGCCTCCGGAAAAGTTAAACACCTTTCTTTTAAGTTTTCTTTGTTTAAGTTCTGCCATTAGATGCATTAGATAATTGTTAGTGTGTTTTAATTAGTCTTGTTAATTGTGAGGGCTTATGACACTGTTTTAGTTAGGTTAAATGTAACATGAACTTAGATTAGCATGGTAACCTGATTAGGAGTAGTTTTTAGACCATTCTATGTGCATTATCTAGTAACAGTGAAGGATTTGTGTGATATATATGGCTATGAGCATGATTATTTGATCTATGAAGCTAGTTTAGGAATCTATTAAGAAGTTGTTAGCCTATTAGCTATTTTAGAAGCACTGTAATGTTAGTATAAATCTAAAAAAATGATTTATTTTTTATCTTTGATATATGCTTAAAGGTCTGTATAATCAGAACATGAAATATGTGCCCTCAGTTGCTTTATATGTAACTAATTTGGATTGAATCTGGGTAATGATGCTAGTTTGGTCACATAACTGCCTTAAACAACTTTAAAATAGCAAATAGGAATTAAGTAATTAGTACTTACAAACCATCTCATGTTGAACCAGTCTAGACTTCTGAATGTCATTTAGGGTTTGTCAAAAATTGTGAAGGTCTAAAATGATTTAAAATAACTATTGTTTAATGATCCTTAGGGATAGCAACCTGTTTAGGTTTTTGAATCATATCACACCTAGACTTAAATATAGTTTAGGCTAACAATGAATTTAGAAAGGTTTGATTGAGCTCCTCTTATAAATATCATGCTTTTAAGGATAAGGGGTAGCCTTAAATGAATTCAGAATGTTTGCTTAAGTTAGTGAACCTGCTTTTAGTTCATGTTAGGTCCATTATATATCTGTTGGGACTTATCTAATTTTGGTAAAGGAGCAGTATATATCTTGATGTTTGTTTTGGATTCATTTCATAGTCTACCTTATACCACCTAGCTTAAGATATAATTCAGTATAGTCCTTGAGATTTTGCTAATTTTTGGTACATGAATCATGTGAGTAGGTGCACTTGTTTAGTTATCTTGCTAGCCCAGAGTCCATGTGTGTTTGTGTGAACTTTGAGATCATAAGCATGATGAGCCTGTGTGACTTGTTTATGTCTGTCTTGAGATCCTTGTGAGTAAGAAACTAATTAGTCACTTATGTGCCTTATTTTATGTCTTGGGTCTCATGTTTGGTCATTGTATCATATAGTCATCCATGCCTCTACTCCTGTGGATCTAAGGTCTGCTAAACAGTAGATCTACACCTTAATGTGAGTTAAATGAGTTTAAGACCTTATATGATATGAATGATGTTTGTGTGTTAGCTATATGTCAGTCCCTCCTGTTATATATTCATTTTAGATTTGTTGAGTCTATACCACCTAACTAAATACTCAAGTAAAAAATGAGGACTGAAATCTGAATATATGCTAAATGATAATTCTGGGTGTCTTTTTTGTTCAGCCTATGTCTGGTTTCTCCACCATGCTCATGTGTCCTGCTTGAAGTTCTTTTTCTTTTCAGAGTGCTTAATGTCAACTGTTTTAAACTAAAACCTAGATTCGTAAATACTTGAGTTACTACACAAAGTCAGTAGTTTGATTTAGCATGGGTATGATCTACTTGTAATCCTACTCAGTCTAGGTACCCATGTAAAAGACTGACTAGTTGACTTGAATGATTCTTGTCTGAATTAGACCTTGTTTGAAACTGATTCACTGCCTATTTGAGCCTTGTGTGCTACCTCATCTTGTATCAATACATGTGTTGTGACTGTCAACATGGCCAAGATTACTTGATTTTGAAAAGGAAAAGCCTGACTAGTGTCCTCAATAGTACTGTGGTTATGCACCTTTTGAGACTTATATGTGCGTGAAAGCTCTGATTTTGCTTAATTTGAATGGTTTCCTGTCTGCTTAACATAGAGATACATGCTAGTGAATCAAATCTGAAATGAATTGGTGTTTAAAAACATAAAACATATATGCTTTTCTACTCCCATGTCTAACCCTTTGGGCCTCTGCATTTCTTTCATTAATTTACATATGATATGCATGTGTTTAGTTTAAATTTCTTGTATTAGATTTAGATAAGTGTAGATGCCCTTTAACTTCTATTTTCTTTTTCCCATTCCTCTCTCCTTCCATGTGCATCGAGACGGGCCCCTTTGGGCCTCCACATTTCTTCAGCCAATTGGGCCAAAGGCCCAACTAATATTATCCATCGAGTCTGATATAGCAGTGCATTGAAGGCCCAGCTACGGTGAAAATCGTCAACTAGTGAGCTTCAGTAGGCCCACCAGCCTAAACGTTTCCTTCTTTCATTTTGGTATATATATGTATTGTATTAAAATGTTTGTATAATACATACTTGACTTATTGGAATTATTATGGTTATGACCTAGGATAGGCAAAACGATGCATACATCTTTTTAGAGACCAAAAAGAAAACTATTTTCAAATTTTCTCAAAAGTGGAACTTGTAGCATTTCTGTGTAATAAAATAAAAGCATAGTTTTAACCTTCAAATTTTCAGTAAAAAGATAGATTGTTTTCTTAAAATGAAACTTGGGCTTTAACATGGAATTAGGATTCGGACTGTTTTTAGAAGGAAAATGGGCTGAAAAACTTGGACAAGAAAACTGATTTTCAAAGTTCGGTTTTAAAAATGGGTTAGGTTTGCAATTCCTTTAAGTTACTTTGGACCAAGCCCAACAAACGGATTTTCTCCTAAAAAAAAAATGGACTACTCGGAATTAAGGTGGGTTTGAAAAAATGTAGAATATTGAGTTGACCTTCACATAGCATTTTAAAAAAGGGGAAAACTTGTATCATTTCTAAAACCTTAACATGTCGTTCCAAAGAAAATGCACTATTTTTGAATATTTGGGCAGCCATTGGACTAAGAATAGTGGAGTTTTACTCAAATCCAACCTTGAGTGTACTTTAGTCTAAAATGAATTGACAAATTACCCTTATACGAACCATTTAGGTGGAATTTAACTCTTTGTTTTTCTAAAACCCTTCTTATGAGTATGAAATAAAAAGGAATGACATGTTAATGACTTTTGCGGGAAATAAAAAAATTGTTAAAGCAATATATAATAATAAACATGTTATAGAACTCGAAGGTCAACCGTATTATATAGATCCTTAATACCGGGGTGTCTAACACCTTCTTCGGGGATCACCAGAACCCTTACCTCGACTCTAGTTTAAAAAGATATTTTCACGAATTTTTTGAATAAACTCTTTTAACTTGGTTTTCCTAATTTACCTATAAATTAGGTGGTAATTCTAAAAATTAAATTATCCTACTTAAAGTACCAACAACCTCTTAGTAGATTTAATGTCCCAGCGTAAAAGTGAATCGTAACATATGGCGATTCTCTTTGGGATAAATCTAGGTTCTAAACATAAAGGTTCCAATACAACATGCTTTAAATGTTATGAATTGCTTAGTGTTTATTTCCCGCAAAATATAACAGTCATTCATGCATTTCATTATTCCGCTAAATGATACACATACACACTCGCATCAGTGCACAAAGATGATTATGCGATTTCACAATCGTCCTCTTGTAAAAAAACCAAATTACTATCTTTGTAACACGTTGAATACGAAGTTGGTTTGTGGTTGTCCAATAGTCGACAATGGTTCACACTGAGTACTCCGTTCGGGTCCATTAGTTATTTGAAAAACCACTCTAGTTTGCCTAGGATAGAGCAAAGCCAAATCCCTACTGAACTAGCACATGTTGTTACACCCCGCAGTTCTGCATGCAATTGAACATATAATTAGTAGATTTGATCTCCGGCAACCCGAGCCCCTTTATGAGGATCACGTACGACATATATAAGTATTATGAAGGTATATGGAAGGTTGGACATCAATTGGATTAAAGGAAGTACATCTCAGAAAAGTTTGACAAAGATTAGGTGATATGCTAATCAATCCGCCCCAATGAAGTCGATCCGCCTCGTGGATCCAACCACGGATTAAAGCTCTTATTCCTTCACCTCACTGCCACCATCCGCGGTGGCATATGTGGCCGCAGATGGTGATCTGCGGGGCATAACTAGCCACATATGAGAGGCGGTGGGAGGTGTTATATAAAGCCAAGATCGGTGGCTTCTTTTCCTCATTACCCTAAATGTTTCCAAACACTCTCAAACTTTTCTCTAGGGTTCCTACATCATCAAGGGTCCATACCATACCAAATTGAAGGGAAATCCTCCATTGATGATCATTACGGTGCTTGGCAATCCTCACTTGATGGCTAGACAAGTTAGAAGTTTCTTGAGGATGGAAAAAAACTTGTTCTATGGGACTTTGTAGCTGGTTGAGGTAAGGTTCTACTACTCCCTAATCATCTTTTAGCTCCTTGTAGTTTGGTTGATTAAATTGATAAGCATAGTTTGAAAATAAATCAAGGTAAACTCCATGAAGAAGTTGCTATTGTTCTTGAATTGTTCTTAGGTTGTTCTTGAATAAACTTGAGATAATTATGGCTATTGGAGTATGTATTGTTGTTGTAGTAGTAGTTGTTGATATTGATGTGATGTTAAAGGGAAGTTAGTAATATGTTGGTCACTTTGAAAACCATAATTAGAAGAGTACGCCTTCTAGGTGCTCATTGAATTGTCCGAGTGAGCCGATACCTAGTTTGTTGATCTCATTTTGATCCAAGCCATTTATATTGTGTAGATGATCACTCGTAAAGCATTCGAGGGTTCATGAGGCATTGGTACCTAAGAGACACATGTATGTTAAGGCACTTTCTTTCGTTCTTTTGGCATGAATCCAACGAACAGTAAACAGACAAACGATATTTAAGATGACTCTATTCTTAGTGAAAGTAGGAAACTCATATTAATTGATCCTAAAAGGGTATTTTCTGATCCATGATACTGATTTTTTGTCTTGTTGAAACGTATGTTGATGATGTAAGTTCCATAATGATAATCCGAGGTGTAACGACCTTACGTCACTCTAATGATCTCAAATGGTTAGTATATGTTCTTTAAACGGTCTTTATGTATATGTATTACATATTTATATTGCCCACAAAGGCCTATGGCATTATATACACAACTTATACAGATATGATATTGATTATATTACTCACAGAGGCCTACGACATTATATACACAGCTTATACATATATGATACTAATGATATTTCCCTCAGAGGCCTATGACGTTATATATACGCAATTATATTCCATTTATGTACAATATGGTCCTCAGTGACACTTCTGAGTTACAGGTTGTTGCTTTCAGTTTCCTTTACTCATTAATTCTCTTACTTACATTTACTTATGCCTTATATATTCAGTACATTCTTTCATACTTACGTCCCCTCATGGGGCGCTACGTTTCATGCCCGCAGGTACAGATAGAGATACAGACGATCCTTTATAGCAGGTGTCTCGACTTAGCTGAAGAGTGTCTCGCTCCTTTATTTCGGAGCTGTGTAGTAAGCTGATAAGTATGGTAATCGCATCTATGTACATAGTTGGGTATGGTGGGGCCCTGTCCTGATGAGATGTTGTTGACGTACTCCTTAAAGTCTTGTAGACAGTCATCTTATATCTAGTAGTTTGTGTAGCCTTGTCAGCCTTGTTAGATATATGTATGTTGGGTCTTTTCACGTGCAGGTCGTCCTGTCATTTGATCAGGTAATCATTTGTCAGAGGCCTTATAGGCCCATGTATTGTTGAGTATGCTACAAGTATCATGAGTGGTACGCTCGAGCCTTATGGCACCGGGTGCCGGCCACACCTCCCAATGTTAGGGTGGAAACATAATTATGCCTTATGTGATAAACAATTATCCTTTGGGGGGGGGGGGGGGGGGGGGATTAAATGTGCTCTGTTTTGTAGATACCTATCAACCTAATGTTTGATATGGTTTTGGAAACACCCGAGTTGCTGAGAATTTTGTGGTCTTGGCTAGACGCCCCACAATAGAGAGAAGTAATGAATTGTCTAGGACACCTACCCTCACTTATGACCATGAAAGAGAATGGGGAACTATTGAAAGTGCTCACCGGATATTAGGACTGTGATAGAATGGTTTTTAGGTTCGGAGATTTTGAAATGACCCCGACCTTAGAGGAGATCTGAGATTGCATAGATAACAATGGGACATGTATGAGAAGGAGGAAAAAACCAGACCGTAACTTTCTAGTACCACATAGCCCACTCCCGATGAGATAATGAAACTTTTATCCATAACCAGTGCCAATTGGATATTCAGTCCAACCGTATCCTTTAGAGAGCTTTATAACCGCTTTGGGTCCATAAGGGGGGGGGGGGGGTATTTAGAACACTGCGTTGAGTTTCAGAACCATGGTCTTTCCCAAGGATCGATACTTTGTCATAAATACCCGTGTCGTTTATGTCACCCATGATATTTTTCATGGCATAACCTTAAATGGAGAAATCAAATACTTTGACCTAGTCCCTGTCATCCTAGTTGACATATACCGAGTTTTAGGTCAATGCCGAAACCTACATAGGTATTTCCAAGGGTGTAACCTACTTGTACAATGGTGGATCATCAAACACTTTAACAAAACTGAGGGTCCCTCGTACCTAGACCCGGAGTGTAGAAAAGATAACCTCCAAGTCATTGCCCAAACTTCGGAAACCAAACCAAAGAAGGGTGGACTTTCATCTTTGCGAGACTTCGAGAGGATAACATACAATGGAGGTTCGCCGACTTCATATCTAAGACTCTTGTAGTGAGAGGTAGAAAATGCAATTTTTGACATTTATGGAAATCCAGGGAATTCGACCTTATGCACCAGTTAGGGTCCTAAGACAGTTTGGTATGAGACAAGATAGGATCAAAGGGGTCGTGATCATCATCAAGAGTGAAATGGGATCTAGAGACTCTAGCCGAAGATAGGTTCCGTTCGAGTTGTGACGAACATTATGTCGACTGGTTGAGAGCGTATTTGCAAGGTACCCTCACTCCGGGGCCCAACCTCTATCAGTTCACCCGTTACAAAAGTTTCAAAGTCTAGATCATCACCCGTCGCATCCAAAGGCAAGTTGACGACCGAAATGCCCAATAACTGGAAAAGATAGAGCAGATCAGACTGTCATAGCTAGTTTGACCAAGGAGTTAGACTTCACTCATGAGTGCTTAGAGGATTTTGATGCTCTGATGAAAAGAGTGATGGATGAGACTGCACCCATGACCTTCATAGAGAAAGGGTTTTGAGTTGATTCACTGCTGATATCTACTCACCTTTGGATTCAGACCGCCCTCCGAAGGGCCAAGAAAGCTCGGACAGACATAGCTTCATCATCCGCCACTAGAGGACACTTCTACTGATTTTATTTAGTGCTTTATAGCCCCTTGTCGGCTTTATCATATTTTGCAATCCCATTTGGGAAAACCTTTATTATTAAAGAAATATGATTATGGGGGCAATGGTTTTAAACTAACATTCAACACAATTATGTTTCAAGCGATTGGAAAACCTTGGTGTAAAAAGGTTTAGGAACGCGAATATTACAATTTCTAATTATGTATTATGTGATATATCTGCTTACATGATTTTCATGCGTTCTGTCTGAACTCTTGATATTTTCCACATTCTGGACACCAACCCAAAAGAAAAACACAAGAAAATATCAAAACCTAACAAAATTTTGCACCTCTATAAAGGTTAATTTGTTACCAATGGATACCCAAGATAGCCAAAGTGCCACATCACCAGTTGTTGATTTGGTCAGTGACGAGGAATCTGAAGAGTTGCTCCGGCTAAAGATACGCAAAATAGAGGAGAATATCTACTTGGCTAAAGCTAAAATGAAAGAGGTCGACCAAATTCTGGACTCGGTAGGAAACCTCCCAGAAGAAGCTACAAAGCAAAAACACCACTACTAGACCCTTCCAAACAAGGTTAAGCAAATGGTCAATGACTATATCCCACTGTTCAAGACGCCCAGGCAAGAGTCTGAGGGGCCTGAAGAAGATCACGTGTCGTACACTAAGGAATCAAGTGGGCCACCAAGGAAGTTACCCCAAATGTTGTTGAAGCCTCTAAGTATTATGGGATGCCACAAGGGCCATTCCAGACATCATTCCCCATCTAGTTCGTAATTTCCCTAAAAGCCCAAACTTCGCCTTTTAGGGTCTAACCAAGGCCAATGTGCAGTATCAAAGTGTATGAAGGGTTGAAAGCTGCCAGAGCATCGTGTTTCGGCCATGATGTCCTCTCGACTTGCGCACCTATCTATGCTCACAAGAGGTGCAATTTCCATAAAAATCAACCTGGTCACACCGCATACGAGTGTCTGACCCTCAAGAAGAGAATCATAAGATTGATCGATGATAAGACTATCCGCAACATGTGGGGGCCATATTCCCTACTGGTTCATGACCCCATCATGCCTGGTGAAGGAATCACCATCAACACATAAGTTTGACGTTATGGCTTCACTATATTTGAAGACTCTTACGCAAACCTATTCTCTACACTAGATAGCACCGGCAAGGTCCACCCAGATTTGGAAACTCTCTGCAAGTACTTTAGAACAGAGGAAGATTTGCTTATGCCATTCAGGAGCACCGGGACACAATATTAAAGAATGCGAGGATTTTAAGTTTGAGTTGGAGCATTTAGTTAATACTGGTCAGATCTGGATAGTACTACTCCCCTCTCCTGAGAAAACCACCAGAAGAATTCGCGGTCGTAAGGATTACAACCTGCCATGGCTTCAGAGAGAATACGTAGGAAGCCCTTATCAGGCTTGGTCTGGGAAATGGTTCGGGTAGAATGAAATTATGGATAATTTCTATGTAAACCAAATTGCGAAAAAACCTGATTTCCCGCGGAAGGATGCATAGGCGGTCTATGTAAGACTCAGTTCCTATACTACATAAATTATAATCTCTCCCATTTCCCCATAAGGAAAGGTTTGGTCTCGACGAAGTTATGATCGCAAATTAACCACAAACTCCCCAAACCAAAACCTTCAAAACAAAAATGGCCAAAATACTCCAGAATGGAAAATCAATCAAGGGTTATGTGCAATTTATCTGCTTTATGTGCAAACTATTTGCAATATCTTGTGTTATTATTTTTCACTAACGTTACTAATGTCATTTGCCTTTGAGTTTTTCTTTTCTAAAAGAAGGGGTCGATCCGTGTTGTATCACGCTAGCATATTTCACCATATCTAAAGCTGTAACAACATCCCTTTCTAAATAGACTCAAGAAGATATGACTGGTACTCCGGATGACATGCATAATAAAGAAGCATTGGTTATAGAAAATGCAACACCCATAGATCCTCAAGACCCATCACATCACAAGGACGTGATTAACCTATTGTTCCGAAAGATTGCGAATCTCTAGGAACATGTCGCAAAGAACGAAGCAATTAATGCCGTCAGGGAAGTGACCACTGAAGCAAGAAGGCCTCTACCTCCTTTTCCCTCCTAAATTTTACTGATACCTGAGCATTTTCCAGCTACCCAAGCCTATAATGAAACCACTCACATTAGTACCTCATACAAAACCACACCACCGACCAACGCCACTCACATACCCGCTACCTTCCGTTCGGTGCCTTCATACGAGGCACCACCTACTTATACCGACCCGAGCCTACATCCAAATGTCATTACTCATATAACACACAAGACTACTAACACTCCCAGACACCATCCAACACATCCCACAATATCTTTCCACACCCTTATCACTCCCATTAACTCCTCATCGGAACTCGACCATTATAAAAAAAAATGGAAAAGGCATGGAGAGCCAAACATGATAGGAGAGACAAAAAAATGGAATAGAAAATAGTGGATTTGCTGGAAAAGTCTAACAGGGTCTCCCGGAAGGTTACATGTCTAAGATACAATGATATTTGCATGCATCTGGAGTTGGATATCCTGAAGGCTTCAAAGTTTCGAAATTCGAGCTATTTATGGGATCGAGAATCCCAAGGCACACTTGAGAGCATACTACGACCAACTGGTTGGGGTAAAAAGAAATCAAGATTTGATTATGAGGTTATTCAGCCGGAGACCCACTGGAGAAGCCTCTAAATGGTTCACGGCTCAAGACATACGTCGCTGGGCCACCTGGGAAGATATGGCAGAAGCTTTCAGGTAAAGATTCAAGTTCAACGTGGAAATTGTGCCCGACTGTTACTACCTAGAAAAGGTCAAGAAAAAATCCACGTAGAACTACCTTGAGTACGTAAGTAGATGGAAGGTGGAAGCCGCCAGAGTACAACCGCCAATGAGCAAGGAAAAATTGGTCTTTGTTTTCATCCAATCGCAAGAATCGGATTTCTACGACCGTATGTTATCTATGGCCGGAGGCCATTCTATGAGTTAGTAAAAATGGGAGAAGTCATAGAGGACGGCCTTAAATCATGAAGGATTGTCAGCGTAGCCAACAAGCTGATCAACAAAGCACCGTCGGAGCTATAAGGAAGAAAACAGAGGACGTGGCAAACATTTCCCACACATCTAGCCCAAGAAACCAAAAGAAGTAAGGATCACAATCTTCATTCGGCATCTATTAGTCTCCACCTTCAAGAAACTATATAGCATCCTCGTACAGCCATATGCCGGTTTGTTACGCACAACCCAACTATTAAGCTCCATAGACAAAAAGCAAATACTTGTAACCACTTACTAAGCTCCATAACCAAATTATCAAATGCACGCGCCTGCTTACCGAGCACCCCAAAACCACCAAAATCAGCCGCCTCCGGCTATGTATGATTTACCACTTTTGAATTTTGAAAAAAAACCTCCACGGGTGTTTACCCCACATCTCGAAACTCAAACCAAGTTATTTGAAAAAATGAATGATGTCGGAATCATCCAAGTTATTCCACCTAAACTTACTAATCCTAGGAGTCGTTTCTACTAAGCCAACTAGACTTGTGCATACCACTATGGAGGAAGCGGACACAGTACAAAAGACTGTATCAATCTGAAACATAAGATACATGATTTGATCGATAAAAGATAAATCATATTAGAAACGGAAGCATACAACATGAACACCAATCCTTTGCCCAATCATGGTGCTAATCACATCAGTATGATTTAGCGGGAGGAAGATTGGGCCATGTGCGAGCCTTTAATCCAAGGGTCTATTGAAAGCCTCGAGCAAACATTTTCCTCTATTACTCTACAAGAACGACAGCAATTCAAAGTACCAATCCCAGCACCATTCATAGCACAGGTATCGCAGTAGATTGTCCAAGCTCCACCGAAAGAATTTGTTGTCCAAGCAGTGGTAGCTCATGGAATGACGAGATGTGGGTGATGTTATACTCTTGAAGAATTGTCACAAGATGCGCCCCAAAGAGAGGGGAATCAAAGAAGGCCCATCACTTAAGGAGAGGCCGAAGACTTCTAGTGTAGAATGCAGTTGAAAGAATATTCCCTTATTGAACACTTGAAGAAGATGTTAGCTCAAATATCAGTGATGGCATTATTATTGAGCTCTTCATAGCATCGACAAGGTTTGATGAGGGTATTGGATGAAGCACACATCCCCGCAGGCACAAGTAGTGAAACTTTGGCTGAAATGTTAGGCCACGTCATCGGGGTCCATCATATTTCCTTCACTCTAGACTAATTTCCAAAAAAGGCACGACTCATCACTATCAAGTGTAGAGACAAAGTTATAGCCCGAGTATTAGTCGACAATGGAGTCGATCTTAACATATGTCCACAATCTACACTCAAGCAGTTGGGTATGATGTTGGAAAAATATGCTAGAGTCGTACAAATGTAAGAGCCTTTTATGGAGCTCAACATGATCCTACCAGAGAGGTAGACCTTAATATCCAAATGGGGGCCACCGAATTCACTACTGAGTTCCAAGTCATGGCAATCATAACTAATTACAATCTATTGTTAGGGAGGCCTTGGATTCACATGGCCGGAGCGGTACCATTTTCACTGCATCAAGCCTTAAAGTTCGTACGGGAAAACCACGAGGTAGTAATTTCACGGAGAATGTAACATTCATAACTACCCTAACAATTTTGTACTGGTGATTGAGGAAGTCCCCAAGGATATGGATTTCCATATGGTAGAACTGGTGGAAGTCGCCCATAATGGGGACGATGAGAAAATTCCTATGCCACCAGTCTACAAAATCATTGCCACCACTATAATTCAAAATGGGTTTGAACCCGGCAAAGGTTTAGGCAAGGATCTACAGGGTATCACAGAACTATTATCTATCATGGAAAATGGTTTCCGTTTTAGCCATAGATACGTCCTAGACTTTGAAGAGGTCTTCGAAGCTGACCAAAAGAAGAGGGTTCCTCCACAGTTACAAAATTTGATTCCGAATTTATACCAGTCATTCCCGGTCAGAATGCCTATGCACAACGTCGAAGATGTAGAAGAAGGGTTGGGGATGCTATTCCAAGAAAAAGACTGTGTTGTGATACTGAAAGAATGCTCTAAGGCACCCACCATCGGCAATACTGATACGGGTGAGCAGCTATCCAACTGGACCTCTATCCCACTCTTGGCTCCTCAGTAGAGATGATGAATTTAATTTTCTTTCAAAAAATTGGTAAAAGTCGGCTGAGGCCTAAACATTCACCATTTGCATCTTTATTTTCCTCATAATTACTGAAAAAAATAGAAATGACTCGATGTTGATTTGAGACAGGACATCAATTTGTACTTCTTTCATCAAATTAATAAAAGCCTCAATTTACGTGAAAAATAGTCTTATCATTTTAATTATATGTTTTTATATACTAACCATAATTTGTCTTATTTTTCAGAAATAATAATAAAATAACTCATAATGTACATGTCGTGAGACGACTGAGTTACCTCAGGATCTCATCGATGAGGAAGACCAATATGAAACAAGCAGAAACCTAACTTGGATGAAACTGAAGCAATCAACCTCGGGGACGAGGAGACAGTTAAAGATACTAGAATAAGTGTGCATTTGGAAGCGCCCCAAAAAGAGGAACTAATAAATATGCTAAGGGAGTACGTTGATATTTTTGCATGATCCTACACAGATATGCCCACAAATTACCCATTAATGAAGGTTCACCTCGGTTAAGCAGAAAATTCGACAATTCAAGCCAGATCTAAGCATCATAATCAAAGAAGAAGTCAAAAAATAGATCAAGTCAGGGGTAGTGGAAGTGACCTCGTATCCGACATGGTTGACAACATCGTGCCTGTGCCGAAGAAGGAAAAATTGGATTCATGTGGACTACTGGGATCTCAATAGATCTAGTCCCAAAGACAACTTTCCACTTCCAAACATCCACATACTCTTCAACAACTGTGTGAATTACAAGTTACAATCATTCGTGAATTGCTTCTCCAGTTACCATCAGATTCTGATGAGCATAGAAGATAAATAAAAAACAACTTTCATCACTCTATGGGGAGTATATCATTACTATCCAATGTTGTTTGGCCTCAAGAACACCGATGGCACTTATATAAGAACAATGACCACCATATTTCACGACATAATGCACAAAAAGATAGAGATCTACGTGGATGACATCATAATCAAGTCACGAGATAGCACAAATTACATCATGCACTTGTGAAAGTTCTTCGGCAGGCTTTGAAAGTTAAATCTGAAACTGAATCCGGCCAAGTGCGTGTTTGGAGTACCTGCCAAAAATTGTTGGGATTCATAGTCAGCCGTAGGGGCATAAAACTAGACCCCTCAAAGATCAAAGCCATCCAAGAATCATCACCGACAAAGACCAAGAAAGACGTCATGAGTTTTAAGGTAAGTATTAAGGTAAGTTGTATCCTCCTCTACGTATGTTTATGATTAATTGATGATTGGAGAAAGTTGTGAAAGGATTTTCGTAATCGGAACTCGTAAATTTATGAAATCATCATAGTATAAGTTGTTGGGATGTATTACTCTAAGTATGAGTTGAGTTTGGATAATTGAACTGATTGTATACGTTATGGACTAAGGAGAGGATTAAAGGATTGTGGGATTGAATTACATGAATTTTCCGTATAAGATAAGTCTAAAGAATCATTTATGCCTAAAGTTGTCGAAGAACACCTAAATAAGTTTTCTATGGAAAATTTTGTTTTTAAGAGACGTGGGATCGAATTACACAAGAATCCCTTGTAAAGAACTCTAAAGAACCCAAGGTGTTCAAGGTTGTCGATAGGATGCCTAAAGTGAAGTTTCTCTATGGAATTTGAATTTGATATTGACGTCAACTCTTTATATGATATAGATAATCATCCGTAAGAGGAGCGAAGACTTGTAGAATGATTGTAGCGACAAGGACCAGTTATGTTAAGGCATACTCTTTCATTCTTTTAGCATGATCAAATAATAAGCGTAACAATAATGACGTCCCATAAAAAGGAACTCTACTCCTAAAGTTTAAGCGTGCGATTACTTTCTTATCATATTGTCATTATTCATCATTCATATTGTTCTTCTTTGGAAGCATTTACCCAACTTGATAGTCATGTGAATCTTATGTCTTCTTATGACACTTATTGACTCTTAATCCATCGATATAGATACAGTTACATAATAGTAGTCGGAGGATAATGACCACGAGTTACTTCGACCAGATTCATAAGGCCCTTCAGAGTCAGTGCATTATATATATATATATATATATATATATATATATATTATGACACTGCACCGTACTATAGTCGGCCGGGTAGGCACTTATATGTGCACACCACTGTAGTTGGGTAGTTTATGATGATAGCCCCAAAGTGCGGCGTAATGATGATATAGTAGCCCAATATGTAGCATATATGTACTTATATAAGTATACAAATGATTTTTAAAGAAAAGTATGCATATTCTTTTTCCACAGAGACACTCAGAGTACATGTTGTGTTTCTACTACTTTCCCTTACAGTTGTACATCCATTTACAGTTTCAGCCTTACATATTCAATACATCTTTCATACTAGTGTCTCTTTTTGGGGACACTACATTGCATGTCCATAAGTTTAGATAGTGATGTAAATGCTTTTCTCACAATAGGTCTCGACTCAGCTAAAGGTTGTCACGCTCCTTTCTTCCAGAGCAGTGTAGAGAGTTGATAGGTATGATAGATATGCATATGTTTATAGTTGGGTATGGCGGGCCCCTGTCCCGATCAGATATTGTCTTTTCACTCTCTAGAGGCTTGTAAATAGTTATGTTATGTGTGATGGTCGTGTGTGGCCTTGTCGGCCTCTCCAGTAGATTTATTATGCTTATGTCGGCCTTATCGGTCGTTATATCTATATGTATGGATTGGGCCTTTTCTAAGTGTAGGTGGTTATGTTATTATTCTGCTAAGTATGTGTCAGATGCCTCGTCAGCCCATGAGTTGTTGTATATGCACCAAGTATCAGGATCGGTATGCTTGGGCCCTTGGGCGCCGAGTGTCGGCCACACACAACAAGGTTGGGGTGTGACATGAAGTACATCATTCGCTAGCCCATGTTTATAGGGAAATTGGCTAAGTGGAAGATGTTTCTGAGCAAATTTGACATCACGTACAGAAAGCTGTCAAGGGATCGACGAAGAGTTTGATCTTTCGCCAGCCCATGCCGATTTGCTAGCAGAAAGATATCTACGAAGAGTTTGAACCACTAAGAACATATTTCTCGGATGAATAAGTGATGACAATAGAGGGAGATATGGTTAAAACCTACTCGACATGGTAAATGTTCTTCGATGGTGTAGTCAATTACAAGGGTATAGGAATTGGGGCGATCCTAGTCTCAAAAATGGGTTAGCAATAACCGATGGCAGCAAAGCTCAACTTCTGATATACTAACAACGTGGCGGAACATGAAGCCTGCATTCTGGATCTCCATATGGCTCTCGACATGGATATCCGAGAATTATTGGTGAAAGCAGACTTAGATCTGTTAATTTACCAAGTCCAAGAAGAATGGGCTACTAAGGACGATAATATCTTGCCATATTTAAACCTCGCACAGAGGTTATGTAAAAGATTTAGAAAGATCGACTTCCGGCACATACCAAGAGCCCAAAATGAATTTGTCGATGCTCTTGCATCCATAACATCCATGATCCAGCATACAAAAAGCAGTCACAATGATCCTCTGGATATCAGCATCTGGGAACAACATGCTTACTATTCCACATGGAAGCAGAACCAGACAGTAAACCTTGGTACACCGACATTGGCACATATCTAGAAAAGGGAAAGTATCTTGAGAATATCATAAGTAATCAGAAGAAAACCATCAGGAGAATGGCTAACAATCTCTTCTTGAACAAAGGAGTACTCTATAGGAGGACGCCCGATCTAAGGCGACTCAAATGTGTCGACACCCCAGAGGCCATAAAATTATTAGAAGAGTTAGACGCAGGGACTTGTGGTCCTCACATAAATGATTTCGTCTTAGCCAAGAAGATACTGAGGGTAAGCTACTACTGGATGACCATGGAAACCGACTGCAGTATATTCGTGCAAAGATGTCATCAGTGCCAGATTTATGGAGATCTAATTAGAGTCCCACAGAGTGAACTCAACGTCATGAGCTCATTGTGACCATTTGTAGCATATGCATGGACGTTATTGGGTCCATAGAGCCAGCCACATCCAATATGTATCGTTTTATCCTGGTTGTCATAGACTACTTCATAAAGTGGGTTGAAGCTACTTCTCACAAGTTAGTGACAAATAAGGTAGTAGCAGACTTTATGCGGACAATGGAAAAAATTTGAACAGTCATCTGATGAAGGATTTTCGGATAGTTCCACATAACTAACCATAATTCTACCACCTACAGGTTACAAATGAACGGAGCCATACAGGTAGCTAACAAGAACATCAAGAGGATACTGAGGAAAATGACAGATAACTACAAATGTTGGCATGAGCAGTTGACCTACGCATTGCTAGGATATCGAACAATAGCGCGTACCTCAACAGGAGAAACTCTATATTTTCTTATCTATGGTACTGAATCAGTGATACCAACCAATGTAGAGATACTATCACTCATAATAATAGAAGAAGCAGAGCGGAACAACACATAGTGGGTCCGGAAGAGATACGAGCAACTGACTTTAATTGATGAGAAAATGATGGTCGTCATATGTCAATGTCAATTGTACCAGTAGAGAATGGCATGTGCTTTCAACAAACAGGTCAGAGCTTGAGTTTTTAAGATAGGACAACTAGTACTCAAGCGAGTGTATCTGCACCAAGATGAGTACAAAGAGAAGTTTACACCCAACTGGAAAGGGCCCTACATGGTTCGCAAAGTACTATCAGGAGGAGCAGTAATCCTAGTAGAAATGGATAACCAAAAGTGGCCCAAGGCAATCAACTCAGACACAATCAAGAGATATTACGCGTAAAGGCACGCTCTTTCAATTTGTAATCACATTTCTTTACTTGTAATATCTACACAAGACCTATCTCTTACGACAGAGTTACGTAGAAAAATCCTCATTGGATTTGGTCTTCTAATGTAATAGAAAAAACAAAATGACATTTTTTTGTGATATAAACTACGCAATGACCTGATTTTCCAAGGTGGGATATGTAGGTAGTCCATTTAGGACTCAACCACATTACTATAAAAAAATCAACCAATTTTGTTCTAACTACGTTCGACCTGACTCCTGCTACGACAAGTTACATAGGTGCTCTCTGATCTCAGTCGCACCAAACAAAAAACCAAAGGAATCCATATGAAACCTCTGAGGCACTAGGATTCAAAGATTGCCTCACAAAGTCCCTGGATCTCCAAACTTGCACTAGGGCAGAATTTTTTAGAGGATCTCAAAAATTCCACTAATGAATCTGGAACGAGAGTCCGCAGTTTTAAATTTTGAACTGGGCCAGAATTTTTGAGAGGGTCTAAAAAATTCCCTTAAAATGATTCAGCACAAAAGCCCAGCCGATCGTAAGCTTTCAACCGGGGCAAAATTTTTGGGAGGACCTTAAAAATTCCTTCATGATAATTCAATATGAGAGTTCGGTACAAGACAACCTTCAACTGGGGTAAAATTTTTGAAGGGGCCTTGAAAATTTTATCAGGATAAACAAGGAGCACGTTCAGAGCGCTAAGGACGGCCAAAGAACCTCGCTTAAAGCGCATATGTCATGATAATGAGATAATAATTTTTAATAAGCAAAAACATCTTTTAGTCACATGTTGTTTAAATTTATGGTCAATATTTTCAAAATACTTTTTTGAATCACAGTTTAAATACATCTCGCATAATACCAAGGCCAATAGGGTCGATACTAGAAAGCTGAGGAACGACATAGCAGGAGCCGACGGAATGGATCGACCTCATGAAAACTAACAATTTTCTGTGATTGCAGGGTTCCAAAGTGTCGTTAGGAGGACGACAGTCTATTTCTCTAACTTGTTTGTTCATGATGAAACATGTACAGCAAAGAAGAAACTCCGACACTGGAAGATAACACAATTCGGCCATAAGCGCCATAGAAAGGACTAAACGACCATCTGACTGGAGGGGTCACAACTGATAAAAATCCACATAAATAAAAATAATTTTGCCATGAGAACCACAAAAGGTATAAAGCACCACAAGGGTGGCACAATTCGGCCACAAAATCCATAAAAGTACAAAGTGTCGCAAGGGCAACACAATTCGGTCGTGAGAGCCATAAAAGGTACAAAGCGCCACAAGGGTGGCACAATCCGACCATGAGAGCCATAAAAGGGACAAAGCGCCACAAGGGCAGCACAATCCGGTCATCAGATCCATAAAAGGTACAAAGCACCACAAGAGTGGCACAATCCATCCATGAGGGCCACAAAGGGACAAAGCACCACAAGGGCGGCACAATCCGGCCATAAGAGCCATGAAAAGAGAAAAGCGCTACAAAGGCGGCACAATCTAGCTATAAGAGCCATAAAAGGACAATATAATCTTCTGATCGGGAGGGTCACGGCCGACAAATGGATAAAAAAGATGATTTAGCCTCAAGGGCCATATTTGTCCTAAACTGCATGCGGAGAATGCCATTTATAAAAGCATTCTCGAGAGAGCCATTCATTCATATAAGCACTATTGAGAGGGCCATTCATTCATACAAACATTATCGAGAAGGCCATTCATACAAACTGCATGCCAAGAGGGCCATTCATACAAGCGTTGTCGAGAGAGTCATTCATTCATATAAATACTACCAAGAGGTCCATTTATTCATACAAACACTACGGAGAAGTCCATTTATTCATACAAATACTATCGAGAGGGCCATTCATACAAACTACATGCCGAGAGAGCCATTCATAATGATTGCATCTCGAGAAGGGCTTATGACATTAGATGATTGTTAGTATGTTTTAATTAGTCTTGTTAATTGTGAGGGCTTATGACACTGTCTTAGTTAGGTTAAATATAACATGAACTTAGATTAGCATGGTTACCTGATTAGGAGTAGTTTTCAGACCATTCTATGTGCATTCTCTAGTAACAGTGAAGGATTTGTGTGATATATATGGCTATGAGCATGATTAATTAATATGTTAAGCTAGTTTAGGAATCTGTTAAGAAGTTGTTAGCCCATTAGCTACTTTAGAAGCACTATGATGTTAGTATAAATTTATAAAAATGGTTTATTTTTTATCTCTGATATATGCTTAAAGGTCTGTATAATCAGAACATGAAATATTTGCCCTCAATTGCTTTCTATGTAACTAATTTGGATTGAATCTAGGTTAATGATGCTAGTTGGTCATAGAACTGCCTTAAAAACCTTAAAATAGCAAATATTAAGTGATTAATGACTTAAACCCCATCTCATGTTGAATCAGTCTAGACTTCTAAATGTCATTTAGGATTTGTCAAAACTTGTGTAGGTCTAAAATAATTTAAAACAACTATTGTTTAATGATCCTTGGGGATAGCAACTTGTTTAGGTTTTTGAACCATATCACACCTAGACTTAAGGATAGTTTTGGCTAACAAAGAATTTAGAAATGTTTGATTGAGCTCCTCTTATAAATATCATGTTTTTAAGGATAAGGTGTAGCCTTAAATGAATTCAGAATGTTTGCATAAGTGAGTGAACATGCTTTTAGTTCATGTTAGGTCCATTATGTATGTATTGGAACTTACCTAGTTTCAATAAAAGAGCAGTATATATCTTGATGTTTTTTTTGGATTCATTTCATAGTCTGTCATATACCACCTAGCTTAAGATATGATTTAGTGTAGTCCTTGAGATTTTGCTAGTTTTTGGTACATGAATCATGTGAGTAGGTGCACTTGTTTAGTTTTCTTGCTAGCCTAGAGTCCATGTGTGTTTGAGATATGATTTAGTGTAGTCCTTGAGATTTTGCTAGTTTTTGGTACGTGAATCATGTGAGTAGGTGCACTTGTTTAGTTTTCTTGCTAGCCTAGAGTCCATGTGTGTTTGTTTGAACTTTGAGATCATAAGCATGATGAGCATGTGTGACTTGTTTATGTCTGTCTTGAGATCCTTGTGAGTAAGAAACTAAATAGTCACTTATGTGCCTTGTTTGTGACTTTGTTATGCCTTTATGAGTCATGTTTCATATCTTGGGTCTCATGTTTGGTCATTGTATCATATAGTCATCCATGCCTCTACTCATGTGGATCAAAGGTCTGTTGAACAGTAGGTCTACACCTTAATGTGATTTGAATGAGTTTAAGGCCTTATAAGATATGAATCATGTTTTTGTGTTAGGTAAATGGTAGTCCTTTCTGTTATATATTCATATTAGATTTGTTGAGTCTAGACCACCTAACTAAACACTCATGTAAAAAAAAGGACTGAAATCTGAAAAGCTATATGCTAAATGATAATTCTAGGTGTCTTGTTTGTTCAGCCTATGTCTGGTTTCTCCACCATGCTCATGTGTCCTGCTTGAAGTTCATTTTCTTTTCAGAGTACTTAATGTCAACTGTTTTAAACTAAAACCTACATTCTTCGATACTTGAGTTACTACACAAAGCCAATAGTTTGATTTAGCATTTGTGTGATCTGCTTATAATCCTACTCAATCTAGGTACCCATTAAAGGGCTGCCTAGTTGACTTGAATGATTCTTGTCTGAATTAGACCTTGTTTGAAATTTATTCACTACCTATCTGAGCCTTGTGTGCTACCTCATCTTGTATCAATACATATGTGTTGTGACTGTCAACATGGCCAGGATTACTTGATTTTGAAAAGGAAAAGCCTGACTAATGTCCTCAATAGTCTAGTCGCTATGCACCTTTGAGACTTAAATGTGCTTGAAAGCTCTGAATTTGCTTAATTTGAATGGTTTCATGTCTGCTTAATATAGAGATACATGCTAGTGAATCAAATCTGAAATGAGTTGGTGTTTAAAAATATAAAACCTATATCTTTTTCTCCTCCCATGCATTTGTTACCTTATGACCCCATAGGAATTTGGTTATGTCATTAGGCCTGAACAAGTCATTTAATCCTAACTCGTCTAATTGTTGTTGTTGTGTGATATATATTTGCATGTCTATTTCCAAATAATGAGGCTTAGCCCAAATAAGGAAAGTCAATGACATAGGATTGGATGAACATATCTAAGGGCATGATGGATAGAAAAAGAAGCTAATGTCCTATTTCCAATGTCTAAAAAGATTTTATAAAGCTTGTTGTATTTGGACATGGCCTGTTGCATACTAGATCACTTTCAACCTCCTATCTTGTTATTTTTTTTTGCTTGAGTTAGCATGAATATGAAGACTCTATATGGCTTGCCTTCTTGCTTGTGTTTAAGTTTAAGTTTAGAGGTTCCTATATTGAATATTGTTGATTTGTTATGTGCTTGAGTTACAAGTGCTATGTTCTGGGAAGTATCGAATTAGAAATGAGAATACATGCACATGATATATGGCTTTGATTGTGTTTTTTGTATATGGGATTAGGGATAGATATGGTGAGTATACATGGGTGTATACAACCTATGTATATGTAACGACTCGAAAATTCATTTTGCTTATTTTGCCTGGAAACCCCTAAATTATCCTTCTCGAGTCTTTGTATGCTTGTTTGTGACTTGCGGGGATGGGTGGCACAGTTCCTGAAGTGATTGGGTAGGTTTCGGACCTATTTTAGTAGGTTTGAGAAATCCCAAGTTAAGAGAATATAAGAGTTTGACCCATAATTTACTTTTGGGTAAACGCACTTCATTCATAGTTTCATTAGTTCCATTAGTTTTGAAATGTCATTTATGACTTAGTCGAGCCCTTGGTTCAGTTCCCGATGTAGTCGGGTGAGTTCTGAAGGTTAGGTTATCAAATTGTGGAATTATAACTTAAGAGTTGACTTTAGTCAAACTTGAGCCTTAGAGACCTTTTCTTGGGAATCCGAGTGTGCGAGCAGGTCTGGAATGTGTTTGGTTCATTTCCGGGAGGTACCGGGAGTGTTTCGGGTGGTGGACAAATAGTTGAGAAGAATTGGGCATTACTGGTGTCTAGTGTTCTCCCCAGCGCCCTTGGTTCCGCTTCAATGTGTGTGCCTCAGCGAAGGTCTGGCTCGCTGAAGTGAGGTTCTCCCATAAGCTAATGTTCCGCCTTAGCGGACATGTCCTCGTCGGGGCAGAAACGCCTCAGCGGTGTTTCCATTCGCCCCAGCGAGTGGTCGGGTTTTTAAGTGGGTAAGCCCTAGTGGATAGGATTCCGTCGGAGCGTGTCCGCTCCAGTAGAATCGACTCCGCCGGAGCAAAAGTATTGTTCAAATTTAAGAGAGTTAATGACCTATAATCCTTTTCATTCCCCCAAAATATTTCCTCTTGGTCGTAGAGCTTGGAGAGTAGATTTCTTGAAGAATTCAAGGGAGTTTCATCCTTAAGGTAATCTATCCCCATTTTTATTAATGTATTTTATTTAATCTTCATCCTAAGAATGATTCCTAAATGGGGAAATAGGAGAAATGTCTTGTTGAGAATAAGAGAGTTGTAATTGAGGATTGATTATTGGGTTATTATTCTTGATATTGTAAACTAGTGATGTATTAGACTAGTAGATGATAATTACTTGACCAATTGCATGATTTAAACACTTTTGGGAATTGAGGGAAATTCTAGGGTTATAATTGAGGCTTTTTGCCAATTCATGAAATTGAGGATCCAATTGGGCGTTGTTGTTAAATTAACTTGAGATTATGACTATCTAACATGTATTGGTACTATTTGGATAGAAAAGTTCATATTTTGATAATGTGGGCTCGGGATTCCTTTGTAATCTAGTTTGGGGATTATGGGTATCGTTAGACTGTAATATCATATAATTGATATGATTAATTAGAGAGGGCTAGTGAGGAGGCTCAATGAAAGGGGAAGGCTATCATGTGAGTTCTTCAGCTTTGATCAGGAAAATTGAGACTTTCTAAACTCTAGTATAGTGTTTATGTGTTGGTATGCTATGTGATGAATTAAGGGTAGTAATGGGAATTAGGGGTCCTTTATTAGTGAGGTGACGAGCACTAATGAGGAATTTATGTAGCATTCGGGCCACAAGCGCGGTGCATAAATCCACTTAGGTTGGTATGATTGTTGTTTACTTGGATTTGTAGCCACGTAGATATGATATTCTTTATTTGACTTGTCATGCATTCATCACTCCACATCTCGTCTAAACACTTGAATATAATTTGATAATTTTGATTATACTGATTATGTTGTTTGCATGGTGTACACATATCCATATCATTCATACATATTATAATTGGCATTGAACTGCTGAAATATTGTTGAGAGAGGCTTGAGAAGTTGGTTATTGGATATGGTACATGATACGAGAGCGATGACTAATGATAACACTTCATCCATAGAGTTGGTATCCGATGGGATCGGATGGGTATATGGACCTCATGAATCCTCCATGACAGTTATTGCATCAACATGTGTATACCGGGTACATATGGCCATCGGATACATACCTATCATTTGCATTGCATTCATTCATATTCTAATATGTATTTGGTGTTATGTGTGCTCGGTGCTAATCTTTGATATATTTAGACTCTTTTGGTTTGACGAAAGAAATATTGTTAGATTACGCTTATATCACCGTGAGACTTAAGTGGAGTATCTTGATGGGTCTAGACGCCCTGAATGGGGTTTAGGTTGAACCTTGTTATAAACCTGAGAATGTGAGAGTACTTGTACAATATCGAACTGTAGACTTATTGTTAGGTTGGTTAACTGATAACTTATTATGTTTAACTAACTACCTAGTAGAGAGGTATCGAAAAGTACCAACCCTATCCACTATTATAGCTAGGGTCGGTCGACGATGCTGCTGAGTACATGTGTTTCCCGTACTCACTCTTTGCTTGTTGCACTCTATGTGCTGGTACTGAGTAGGAAGACAGAAGAGCAGATAGAGCTTAACTTTCTAGTGATTGCTTGCAGAGTCCAGGGTGAGTCGCTGATGCATTCCCGGCATCGAAACTCTGTTATCTATTTTAATGCTTCTGTCATTGTTATTTCCAGACAGTGTTTATTGTTCACTTTTAGACTTGTATTTAGTTATTAGAGCTTTGTACTCATGACTATCGGACCATTGGGGCTTTTTCCTCAGACTATGTATTTAATATTGAGACTTGTTAAATTATATATCTTCTACTTCTTATTTTCGCATTTACTTCCGCACTTTCGTATGTTGTATGTTTGGGTTGGCCTGCGGGTTAGGGTAGGTGCCCTCACGGCACAATGGGATTTTGATTCGTGACAGTATGTCTAATATATTTGATATATCCGATATATCAGGTATATAAGGCAAGTATACATCTATGTATATTACTTGGGGAAATCCATATACTATTAAATATCGGGCCTGGCCCATTCGTGTCCCATGCTTATATCTCATTCGTTGATAATTACTTGACCAATTGCATGATTTAAACCCTTTTGGGAATTGAGGGAAATTCTAGGGTTAGAATTGAGGCTTTTTGCCAATTCATGAAATTGAGGATCCAATTGGGCGTTGTTGTTAAATTAACTTGAGATTATGACTATCTAACATGTATTGGTACTATTTGGGTAGAAAAGTTCATATTTTGATAATATGGGCTCGGGGTTCCTTTGTAATCTAGTTTGGGGATTATGGGTATCGTTAGACTGTAATCTCATATAATTGATATGATTAATTAGAGAGAGCTTGTGAGGAGGCTCAATGAAAGGGGAAGGCTATCATGTGAGTTCTTCAGATTTGATCAGGAAAATTGAGACTTTCTAAACTATAGTATAGTGTTTATGTGTTGGTATGCTATGTGATGAATTAAGGGTAGTAATGGGAATTGGGGGTCCTTTATTAGTGAGGTGACGAGCACTAATGAGGAATTTATGTAGCATTCGGGCCACAAGCGCGGTGCATAAATTCACTTAGGTTGGTATGATTGTTGTTTACTTGGATTTGTAGCCACGTAGATATGATATTCTTGATTTGACTTGTCATGCATTCATCACTCCACATCTCGTCTAAACACTTGAATATAATTTGATAATTTTGATTATACTGATTATGTTGTTTGCATGGTGTACACATATCCATATCATTCATACATATTATAATTGGCATTGAACTATTTGAAATATTGTTGAGAGAGGCTTGAGAAGTTGGTTATTGGATATGGTACATGATACGAGAGTGATGACTAATGATAATACTTCATCCATAGAGTTGGTATCCGATGGGATCGGATGGGTATATGGACCTCATGAATCCTCCATGACAGCTACTGCATCAACATGTGTATATCGGGTACATATGGCCATCGCATACATACCTATCATTTGAATTGCATTCATTCATATTCTAATATGTATTTGGTGTTATGTGTGCTCGGTGCTAATCTTTGATATATTTAGACTCTTTTGGTTTGACGGAAGAAATATTGTTAGATTACGCTTATATCACCGTGAGACTTAAGTGGAGAATCTTGATGGGTCTAGACGCCCTGAATGGGGTTTAGGTTGAACCTTGTTATAAACCTGAGAATGTGAGAGTACTTGTACAATATCGAACTGTAGACTTATTGTTAGGTTGGTTAACTGATAACTTATTATGTTTAACTAACTAACTAGTAGAGAGGTATCGAAAAGTACCAACCCTCTCCACCATTATAGCTAGGGTCGGTCGACGATGCTGCTGAGTACATGTGTTTCCCGTACTCACTCTTTGCTTGTTGCACTCTATGTGCTGGTACTGAGTAGGAAGACAGGAGAGCAGATAGAGCTTAACTTTCTAGTGATTGCTTGCAGAGTCCAGGGTGAGTCGCTGATGCATTCCCGGCATCGAAACTCTGTTATCTATTTTAATGCTTCTGTCATTGTTATTTCCAGACAGTGTTTATTGTTCACTTTTAGACTTGTATTTAGTTATTAGAGCTTTGTACTCATGACTATCGGACCATTGGGGCTTTTTCCTCAGACTATGTATTTAATATTGAGACTTGTTAAATTATATATCTTCTACTTCTTATTTTCGCATTTACTTCCGCACTTTCGTATGTTGTATGTTTGGGTTGGCCTGCGGGTTAGGGTAGGTGCCCTCACGGCACAATGGGATTTTGATTCGTGACAGTATATCTAATATATTTGATATATCCGATATATCAGGTATATAAGGCAAGTATACATCTATGTATATTACTTGGGGAAATCCATATACTATTAAATATCGGGCCTGGCCCATTCGTGTCCCATGCTTATATCTCATTCGTTGATTGTGAAGAATGGGCCTAGCCCAATTTCCTTTCTTGCCTTTTATGTGTTGTTACTGAGTTCTAAAGAGACTGAGCCCAGTTTACATTACTTATTTGAAAATCATCTAAGTCTGGGTTGCGCCCATATACTTGTTTGCCTGATCTTGGGTTGCTTTATAATGTAATACATGTCTTTCATTAATTTACATATGATATGCATGTGCTTAGTTTAAATTACTTGTATTAGATTTAGATAAGTGTATATGTCCTCTAACTTCCATTTTTCTTTTTCCCCTTCCTCTCTCCTTCCATGTGCATCGAGATGGGCCCCTTTGGGCCTCCGCATTTCTTCAGCCAATTGGGACAAAGGCCCAACTAATATTATTCATCGAATCCGCTATAGTAGTGCATTGAAGGCCCAGCTATGAGTGAAAATAACCAACTGTGGGCTTGGGTAGGCCACCAGCCTAAACTTATTCTCCTTCATTTTGGTATATATATATATATGTATTGTAATAAAATATTTGTATAACACATACTTGACTTATTGGAATCGGTTATGACCTAGGATAGACAAAACGATACATACATTGTCTAGAATAGAGTCACCAAAAAGAAAATTGGACCTTGTAACATTTTTGTGTAATAAAATAAAAGCATAGTTTCAACCTTGAAGAACTGGACACATTTTCAGTAAAAAAGATAGACTATTTTCTTAAAATGAAAACATAGGCTTTAACATGTAATTCGAATTCGGACTGTTTTTGAGAAGAAAATGGGCTGAAAACTTTTTAAGTTATTTTGGGCCAAGCCCAACAAATGGATTTTCTCTTGAAATACAAAACATTTTGGAAAACTCGAAATTATGGTCGGTTTAAAAAAATGAAGAATATTGAGTTGACCTTTACATAACATTTTAAAAAAGGGAAAAACTTGTATCATTTCTAAAACCTTACATGTCGTTCCAAACAAAATACACTCTTTTGCATTAAAAAAGATTTTTCGTAAAAACGTATAAGAAATATTTGGGCAGCCATTGGACTAAGAATAGTGGAGTTCTACTAAAACTCAACCTTGAGTGTACTTTAGTCTGAAATGAATTGATAAATTATCCTTATACGAACCATTTAGGCTTAATTTAACTCTTTATTTTTTAAAACCCTTCTTATGAGTTTGAAATAAAAATGGATGACATGTTAATGACTTTTGCAGGAAATAAATATTTTTAAGCAACTTATAACAATAAACATACTATAGAACTCGAAGGTCCACCATATTCTACGGATCCTTAATACCTGTGTGTCTAACACCTTCCCTGGGGGGTCACCAGAACTCTTACCTTGACTGTGGTTTAAAAAGTTTTTTCACAAAAATTCTGAATAAACCCTTTTAACTTGATTTTCCTAATTTACCTATAAATTAGATGACCACTCTAAAAACTAAATTATCTGACTTAGAGCACCAACAACCTCTTAGTAGCTTTTATGCCCTCGCATAAAAGTGAACCGTAACGGTCCCTATGAAAAGTTGTCTAGGGTTTTTTGCATCAAGACACTTTACAATACATTCATTACACTTCTACTATTCATCTATCACTTCAAGAATATTATCCTTGTCAAGTCGTGTCATTTTTCAAAAAAACATTTGGCCGATTCTTGAGAGTTTTAGTTCCATTTTGAAGAAACAGGTCTATTGTTCTAATACAAAGTCATTGTAAGCTTTCTTTTATCATTTCTATGTTTCTTTCTAGGTCTCTATTTATTACTACTTGTTATTTACATTTCTCAATAAGTGACTAGAATTTAAGTCGGGATTGTGATAAAAAAAAATAGAATGTGGTAGTTGGATAGTCTTTAATTGTAAAAATGGTGTATTAATTGTAGTATTTAGCTACCCCTTACCTTAAATGATTAAGGGTTTATTGCAAATACCCCTTTAAAGCCTATTGTTTCTAGTCATACGTAAAAAAAAGAGACTAGATTCTAGAAAAAGGGTAGATTAATTAGGACTTGGGGCTTTAAACTCAATTTAATGATTCACAACTAGAAATATAAGGGAATCAACTAAGAGTAATTAATGAGTATTCACATAATCTACACATTAGGCTTGAAAAAGCCTAATAGTAAAATTAAATGAGTAAATTGAGAAATCCCCACTTGAGTATTAGTCCCCATTGTCCATATTACATTTAATACACCTAAGCTAAGTTTATATTACTATATCTGCTTATATTTTCTGCCTTACATATTTAGTACATTGTTCGTACTGACGTTCTCTGTTAGGCGCTGCATTTCATGCCCGCATGTGCAGATAGACGGAGCGACGCTCATCTCTAGTAGGGCCTCAGCTCAGTAGTGGTCTCAAAGCTCTCCATTGTTTTTCGGAGTTGCTAGTCGAAGTCGGTATGATTTTATATATATAGTTATTGGTGGCAGGACCCTGTCCCGACCTGATGATATTCATGTATTTCTTAGAGGCTTGTAGACAGTCGTACTGTGTGTCGAAGTCGTGTATGGCCTTGTCGGCCTGCCTATTAGCCAGTTAATATGTATTATGGCCTTGTCGACATTCTTTAGATATATATAAGTGTTGGGTTTTTCTGCTTCTACAGGTTATTACGTCATGTTGTCTTATGGAGTTATTCTGAGGCCTTGTTGGCAGAAGTACATGTGTATCCAGGGTACGTACAAGACGTGGTACGCTCGGGACACACCCCAAAGTTGGGATGTGACACTTAAGTTTAAACAAAGCTTGCCAAAAGTTACTGAGAAAGATAATGTGTCTATTAGAGACAATGAATTCAGGAGTGCCATGTAGGGTATCAACCCTTTTCCACATCAACAACTGTGAATGGATGTGCCAAAACCATAAAATGAGCAGATTTAGTCATTATGTCCACTATAACAAAAATGACATCCTTACCTTTAGACTTAGGTAAGCCTTCAATGAAATTCATAGAGATGTGTCTCCAAGCTTGATCATGAAGTGAAAGTGGTTGTACCGAAACTCATAGTCCAAACCAAGGAGCTTAGTTAACCCTTTATGTTGTATTACTGGAGTAACCTTTTGTTCTAGCAAATATACCAAACTATGGTTATCAGTTCTCACCACAAAGTGCTTGTATTGAAAGTTATGCCTCCACTTATCTATGACATTGAGCAAGGTCATATACTCCTTCTCATAAATGGATTTATCTATGTGTCTTAGTGCTAACACTTTGCTGAAATAGGCTATTAGTCTCCCATTTTGCATCAGTATAGTTCCAATGCTTGAATGACATGCATCAGTCTCAACTACAAATGGTTAGTATAATCAAGAATTGCTATTACTGGGGTAGTGGACATAGCTCTTTTAAAAGCTGCAAAGGCTTGATCAACTTCTTCACCCCATGTGAAACCTTCCTTCTTTAAGAGATCTGTCAATGGTCTACAAATTGCACCACAATTAGCCACATACTTTCTGTAACAACAACTAAAAACCCTCTAAGTGCCTTGATTGTGGTAGGTTTAGGCCAGTTCACCATTGCCTGAACCTTGCTAGGATCTGTAGCCACACCCTGAGAAATAATAACATGTCCAACATACTCAACTTGTGGTTGTCCAAACGAACATTTAGACTTTTTTTCATAGAGAGTGTTATGTCTCAAGGTCTCAAATACAAGAGTCAAATTATCTACATGATTTGCTAATGACTAGATATATATTAAAATATCATTAAAGAAAACCAATACAAATTTCTTAAGAAATTACTAAAAAAACCTGGTTCTTCAAGGTTTGAAAGGTGGTAAGGGCATTTGTAAGCCCAAATGGCATCACTTTGAACTCATAGTGCCCCATATAGGTTCTCAATGCAGTCTTAAATACATCTTCTGCCTTCATCCTGATTTGATCGTACCCTGCCCTAAGATCCACCTTGGAATCACTGGACTATGTAGTTCATCTAACAAATCTGTTGGAAATTAGCCTTTGGCGGGGAGATGCGTCCACCCATCTTTGATGAATTAAACACTAGTGTTCCGCATGTTGGAGACCTTGTCTCTTTGCACATGCATGATCTACGAAGTGAGTAGATGACCGTAGGGCCAAGAATCGTCTAATTTCGTTGAGAAATGAAAGAGATATTGGTCCACGAAGTAAGGTGTTTGAGACATGGAAATGTGGTGTGGGACAAATCTACCACATCGGTGGGAATAGGAAGAATTGCTCTCTATATAAGTCTCTAATGTGGTAAAGGGTTTGGATCCCCAAGGGGTATCCCATGTGTTTAAAGGAGGGAAGACCTAGATGTGCTTGGGTTCAAGGCTAAGCCCACACGCGCGCGCGTCGCCGCCCGCCCGTCCCGTCCGGTCCGGTTCGGTTCGGGTTTCTGGGTTCACGGGTTCACGGGTTCATGGGTCGCGGCCGTGGGGTGGGGGGCTGGGGGTGGGGCTTACGATATTATCTTTTTGGACCGAGAGAACTCGTCGGATGTACGATTTGATCCCCGAAGTTTTAGATGTACGGTTTGGACCGAGAATTCTTTCATATGTACGGTTTGGTCTCCCGAAGTTTCAATATTTACAGTTTGGTCCCCGAGAGTTTCGGAAAGGTGACGGAAGGCGAAAGCCTACCGTTGGGACTATTTTTTGAGGCATTAATCAGCCATTACTTGGCTGATTAACTCCTCCATTAACAGCCCATTACTTGGCCATTTACAACCTTAAATCACCTCCTTGATGGCCTTTTATCGCCTTTACTTGGCTGTTTTAATGGCCTCCTAATGGCCATTAACAGCCATGTTTTGGGCAGTTGTACAACCCCTTCTCCTTGCTATATATTGAGTCTTCTTTGATTTTTATCAGGAGCAGAAAATAGACGAAAAACAGGCCACAAAACAGACGAAAAAGACACAGAAAAACCGATCGAAATTCAAAGCAAAAAACGGTGAGAAAAACAACCACAAAACGGTGAGTGAAATTCAGCTAAAATTAGTACAATTTTTTACTGAAAAACAGTGACCAAACCCTCACGTATACACAAGATATACACTACAGAGACACACAATATACACAGAGACAAAAGAGAAGAGTAGAGAGAAACTCTTCCTTCCTATTCCATATCTTCAAAGACAAGTCGAGTCATATTTGTTTTCTTCGCCAGGCTCAACCTATTGGCTTTGTAGTGTTGAGATTAAAGTGTTGTTTTATCTTGGGAGACTATTGCCCGCTAACGTAAAAGCATATATACGGGGCAATCTTGTCTTAAGGATAGAGGGCTATCCTCGACTCAACACACAACGTTGTAACCATCCGATTTAGTTGTTTCTTGATTTCAGGATATCAACATTCAAGACACAACAAACTTGCGACAGTTCTCAACATTGGCTTTGCAAGGTGATCAAGATTCAAGACACAACACACATGCGGCAGTTTGAAGATTGACCACTTATTTATTCTTTCGAACATTTGTAATAGTTATTACTTCCCGTACTGCTCTATAAAGTACAATAGAATAACCAACAACTTAAGACAAGATTGTATTGTAATACTATTAGTGGTCGAAAGATGTTGGTCAAAAATTGTGTGACCAAATCTGGATATGGCAATGGTTTTCTGGTAGAAGGGAGTGATGATGATGAACGTATTCATGGTGTCACCGCTACCAAGACTGGTGGGAACAAGCGCTCTCGAGAGCTCGAGGATGTCAACGGGACAAGAGGAGAAGACTGAAGATGTACTTCTATCTTGCAGCAGAAGGCCTGTATCTATCCCAGACAAAAGATCCGAATAATGGTAAGAAGGAACTGGACACTCAGTTTGATGAAGTGACTGAAGTGAGCCAGAATCCGAAATTGGGATAAGTAGTTTTTCTTACTTGTTAAGAATAAAGATTAAATGATGTCTGATTAAAAATGGATTAAAGTAAGGAGGAATATGAAAATAATTTATATTCCTTACACTTTAAAATCAGAAGTTTAATCTTATCTTCTTTCCCGTTTAAAGATTGGATTGTAAATGACTTAAAAAGATCCGTTCTTTTAAGTGTAATTGTTAAAGTGTGTAAAGTACGTTCGCACATACGATGGAGAAAGATCCACTAACTGTGCGAAAACTGTTACCAATTTTAAGTAAGCGCCAAGAATTATCTGGGCACCAATCTTAACAGAAGGAGTCTAAAAGCTAAAGACGTTAAACTTGTCATACTTGGCAGAAGATCCTTCATAGGATGATATTGGACACTCAGTCATAAAAAGCCTCCGGGCGACTCGAGTGGGCCAAAATTCCTTTGATATGATGATATTGGACACTCAGTCATACAAAGCCTCCGGGCGATTGGAGTGGGGCCAGAATTCATTTCATAGGAAAATTAATGGACACCTAGTGTGGTGGGCCAGAGTTTCCAGGTCTTAATGATCTGAAGGCCTAAAGAAAGGCAGTAAAGAAATTGGACACTCAGTCTACTAAAGCAACTGGAGTGGGCCAGAGTATCTAGATCATATATGATCCGGTTACGCCCTAACCACGGGCAAGAGGTTGTTCATGTGAAGCAACGCCACCTCTAAAATCAAAGGGGCTGGAGAGGCTGTCCTCAATAGGACTTCAAGGAATGGATCACTCTAAAAAGAGGTGATACATGTTCCCAAACTTGGTTTAAGGGACGCTGTTGGTCAACCTGGTTTGAGACTAGTCCAACAGGTCTATAATAACTAAGAATGGTACAGTATGTCTATAGCCAAATGAATGATATATTTGTAATCCGTGCATCTATGCCATCATAGATTAAGACACGTTAAATAGCAAGTCATTCAAAAGCTAACGATGTTGAGATTGTTGCCTTCTGTCGACACAAACCCTCAAAATGAATGTGAGGTAGACGAAGAGGCAAAATCACCTTTCCAAATTCCGTCAAGGGAATAGCGAAAGAAGTACCGCTCCTCTAGAACTTAGTCACACCTACTTGGGTGATTTGAAGTTGATACAAAATAGAGGGGGGAGACAAGTACGTTGTGACCTTCATTGATGATGGTACAACGTATGGAATCCTTTGTTTGTTGAAAAATAAAGATGAAGTTGTTGAAGCGGATAAGCGCTACAAAGCAAGAAGTTGAAAATCAACTAAGCCTATGGATTGAGAAATTTGTAGTGATAGAGGGGAGAATGTGAAGCATCGTTCATTAAACGACTGTTCATTTCTCACCTCAGTCCAACGGTGTTAGCCAAGCGCAAAGTCGTACGCCCAAATTATGTGGGGTGGCTTGGTAAAAGTTGGAATACTGAAACAGGTCAAGTTGTACCTAAGACTGTAGATTGCATATCCACTGGATCTGTAAATAACAGTAGTGTTGATCGCCTCTTGGTGTCAAAGAATGCTGAATTCTTTGGAGATAACTTTCCTTGAAAAAGGAAAAAGGGGTAATTGCTCAAGGATAACAAGAACCCGCGAGGGCCTGACTGTCCGGAACTAGACGTTCCAAATCTACAGGACTCGAAAGTTGCTGGCTATCTGGAACTTAATATTCCAGAACTCAGGGATTCTAGATGTAGAACCGAGAAGGAGCAAAAAAAGGGGACAAAGACTTGTTCCATACCTTCTAGCTTGTATGGTTGAGAACGAACCATGGACAATTAACAAAGAATTGTCATCTCCAAAAACACTGCTTTGGAAAGAAGCTAAAGAAAGAAATAGATTCTATCATATAGAACCATACTTGCGTAATGGTTGATCTTCCTCCGGAAAAAGAACCTTTGGGTTGTAAAATGTGCTCCCCTGTAAGTAGTTTCACATCCAGGGCCATTGTAGTCTTACATGGCATGGATGTTGAAACAGCCTTTCCAACCGGAGAGTTGGAAGAAGAAGATCAGAATTGGTTTGCTGAACTGTTGGGCTTCTTCCTGAACTTTCATTTTGGTCCCTGAAATGTTTACATTTTGGTCCTGAAAGTTTCAGATAAAACAGGAACAATGAATCTGACCACAGAAACATTGACTCTGAAGTTAGAATGCCAACAGTTGGAGAATCAACAGTCTGAAAGTAAAAGTCATATTGAAACAAAGTCTCGATATGAAAGATATGGGTATCACAGATGACATCTTAGGAATTGGATTTCTAAGACATCTAACGGATCGGTCGATAGTTGACGAGTCTCGTTGAAGCCACCAATGGATATGAATCATAGAACTGATTGGAATCATGGTGCACCCATAGATAATGCTCAGGTCACGTGTAGTTCAATGTATTGTACACACTACAACCGACCTGGTATCGGCCTACAAAGCAGATTAGTTGAACTAAGGTTCACTGATGATTTTAATACATGATCGGTAGAAGGCGTTAAGTCGGATATGACGATATCTGAATTATTCGCTATTCTACGGATTATAGTATTCTGGATGTCCAGCGGTTCTGGGAGAACACAGTGATGCAAACTGGACATCAGATCTGAAGAACACCAAAGCCACAAGTAAATGTGTATGGTGGGTCTTGGAAAATCCTCTAAGCAACTTGCATCGACCGATTCATGATGTAATCGGAGTTTATCGCTTTATACAAAGCATGAAAGAAGTTGAGTAACTTCACGACTCATTAGAGGACGTCCCTTATTGGGAGAAACCCGTGCCTTCAACAGTTATACACTGTGGCTAGCTGGTCGGCTTCAGGAAGGACACGGATGACGGCGTTTGGACATATCTGTCGGAGACATAAGACCGTATGGCAGTTGATCATCACGGGTGTCACTACCTTATTTACTAACTAAGGGATTACCCGAAGATCAAGTATTCTGCCTGTCTAGGGGAATGGGCTGAAAACCCAAACAATACGAACCTTTGCGGTGGAAACCCAACCATACTGATTGGAGATCCCAAGAATTTGGTTCAATGGGAAAACTAAGCGGCAAAAGGTTCAGTTGAGCGCTTCGGTGGAAGCATGAGCACTTCGGATAGTGATTTCTGAAAAGAAACACCAAATCCAAAGCCATTCCCGCGATAGACTTTAAGTGCTATCTGCAGTGTGGGTAAATGTTAAGTTTTCAAAACCTGTAATGCTCCTCAATAGTTGAGGTTAGGTTTTGAGAAACTTTTAATGATTCCTAACACTTGAGAAGTGGGGTATAACAGGATACCTTGTAGGAGATCACCTATTTAAGTGCGAGGATGGCCGCCTCAATTGAACGCACTTAAAAATCCAAGTGTGTCCATGGCAACAACGGACAGAAACGTAAGAAGGAAAATGAATAAGAAGAGTTATTGTGTTGGTATCATTGTCTTGGCTTACACTAAACACTGACGGTTCAAGACATCACGTTCACCGCGCAGTAAGTAAGTCCGATGGTATTCAACTAGGGAAGGTTCAAAGCGAAAGCTACCTATCCTGATGCAATATCTTTTCGCTGAAAGATTGCTGAAATGTAGGCACCTTGTGCGTGCGCCACAATCTCTCTTTCATAGAGGGGATTGTTGGAAATTAGCCTTTGGCGGGGAGATGCGTCCACCCATCTTTGATGAATTAAACACTAGTGTTCCGCATGTTGGAGACCTTGTCTCTTTGCACATGCATGATCTACGAAGTGAGTAGATGACCGTAGGGCCAAGAATCGTCTAATTTCGTTGAGAAATGAAAGAGATATTGGTCCACGAAGTAAGGTGTTTGAGACATGGAAATGTGGTGTGGGACAAATCTACCACATCGGTGGGAATAGGAAGAATTGCTCTCTATATAAGTCTCTAATGTGGTAAAGGGTTTGGATCCCCAAGGGGTATCCCATGTGTTTAAAGGAGGGAAGACCTAGATGTGCTTGGGTTCAAGGCTAAGCCCACACGCGCGCCATCGCCGCCCGCCCGTCCCGTCCGGTCCGGTTCCGGTTCCGGGTTCTTGGGTTCACGGGTTCACGGGTCGCGGGCTGTGGGCTGTGGGCTGTGGGGCTTACTGATATTATCTTTTTGGACCAGAGAACTCTGTCAGATATACAGTTTGATCCCTGAAGTTTTAGATGTACGGTTTGGACCGAATTCTTTCATATGTACGTTTGGTCCCCGAAGTTTCAATATTTACAGTTTGGTCCCCAGAGTTTCTGGAAAGGTGACGGAAGGCAGAAAGCCTACCGTTGGGACTATTTTTTGAGGCATTAATCAGCCATTACTTGGCTGATTAACTCCTCCATTAACAGCCCATTACTTGGCCATTTACAACCTTAAATCAGCCTCTTTGATGGCCTTTTACTGCCTTTACTTGGCTGTTTTAATGGCCTCCTAATGGCCATTAACAACCATGTTTTGGGCAGTTGTACAGCCCCTTCTCCTTGCTATATATTGAGCCTTCTTTGATTTTTATCAGGAGCAGAAAATAGACGAAAAACAGCCACAAAATAGACGAAAAAGACACGAAAAAAAAAAAGCGACGAAATTCAAAGATAAAACAAAGTGAGAAAAACAGCAAAAACAAAAGGTGAGTGAAATTCAGCTAAAATCGGTACAATTTTTGACCGAAAAAAAGGTGACCAAACCCTCACGTATACACAAGATATACACTACGAGACACATAATATACACGAGAGACAAAAGAGAAGAGTAGAGAGAAACTCTTCCTTCCTATTCCATATCTTCAGCAAGTCGAGTCATATTTGTTTTCTTCGCCAGGCTCAACCTATTGGCTTTGTAGTGTTGAGATTAAAGTGTTGTTTTATCTTGGGAGACTATTGCCCGCTAACGTAAAAGCATATATACGGGGCAATCTTGTCTTAAGGATAGAGGGCTATCCTCGACTCAACACACAACGTTGTAACCATCCGATTTAGTTGTTTCTTGATTTCGGGATATCAACATTCAAGACACAACAAACTTGCGGCAGCTTCTCAACATTGGCTTTGCAAGGTGATCAAGATTCAAGACACAACACACATGCGGCAGTTTGAAGATTGACCACTTATTTATTCTTTCGAACATTTGTAATAGTTATTACTTCCCGTACTGCTCTATAAAGTACAATAGAATACCCAACAAAATCATCCACAATTGGTATAGGATCTTTATCCTTAACAGTAATTTCATTTAATCCCCTTAGTCCACACAAAACCTCAATGTTCCATATTTTTTCTTAATCAGCAAGGTTGGAGAAGAGAAAGGAGATTGGCTTGGTTGAATAATTCCACTTAATAGCATATCTAAAACTTGATTTTCTAGCTCCTCCTTATGATAGTAATTATACATAATATGGCCTCAAACTAACTGGTGTAAGACCCTCCTTTAATGGAATTTGATGATCTAATAACCTGACAGGGGGCAAAGCTTTGGGTTCCGTAAATACTTCCTTGTACGTGTCCAACACTTATTGTATTGGAGCAGGTCATCTTGTGCTGGCAGTTGATTCCCACTGACCATGAACAAATGAGCCATAAGGGTTTGCCCTTTCTTTAACAATTTTCCCATAGCACTCCGACTGGTCAGACTTAGGCTATCTGATTCAGGCATGACTTGCAACACAGTCTTATTGCCCTTCCTCCCAATTGTAATCCACCTCTTCTCATGATCAAACTTGATAGGATTATATTTCTTCCTACAATCATTGCCCAACATAATATCACACCCTCCCAATTGAATAATTCTCAAGTCTTCTTGAAATGACTATTTTATTTTTTCCAGTTGAACCCAGCACAACTGGCATTGCACATGACATAACTCCCATCAGCAACAGTCACCCTCATTGGTGGACTATAGACAGGTACATAACCATTATCCTTCACAGCTTGTTCATCAATAAAAACTATGGGTGCTTCCAGAGTCTATCAACACTGTGAAGCTCTTGTTCTTACTCTTTCCTATGACAAGTATTGAGTTCACACCATAATTATTTCCTGCTAGTGCACTAATACACATGGATTCTAAAACAACCTGCTCTATTTCCCCTTCAATTATGATCTCAGCTAGATGCGGATCTCCTATTTGAGTTTCAGGTTGATCCACCACAGCTTCAGGATTATCATGATTCTCTCAAATGAAACAACTAAGCTGCCTAGTTTTACACTGGTGTTTAGGAGCATACTTCTCCCCACATCCAAAACACAAGTGATTAGTCTTCCTGTATTCATAAACTTTAGGGCTCAGTCTATAAGTTCCAGTCCTCTTAATTGGCATAGGTGAAATCCTCTGAGTTGTTACTAACTCAGTGTTGGAGTACTATTTCATTGGTGGTTTGCTCTTCTTATTTGCAGCTTCAATGGCCTTCTCTTTCAATCTAGCCAGTTCTATTGCGCCACTCAAGGTAGTTCGATTTAACAGCTTGACACCAAACTTAATTTCTTTCTTCAGAGCACCCACAAAACTAGACAAGAAATGTGCTTCTTCTAGTATTGAATTTTTGATGAGTATACGAGCTTTGAGATCCTCAAATTTGCCTAAAAAATCCACTACTGTCCCAATCTATTGGAGCTTGTTAAACTCTTCTACAAAATTCTCCATTAAATTCTCCCCAAACCTATTACATAGTTCATTCTTAAATTCAGCCCAAGTCACAATCCCCCTACTTAAGGTTAATGAATTGAACCACACTTGGGCTAAGTCATTTAAATAAAGAGCAGCAGCTTCAACTTTAGATTCCTCAGCAGTTCTGTACAAGTTAAAATACCTCTCACATTTTCTAAGTCATACCTTGGGTTCCTTACATTCAAAACAAGGCAGTTCCCACTTCGAAAGTGGAATTGGAAATCATGTTTGTCTATTGGGCCTTGTATCTGGAACAAGAAGCAACCCCCTCCTCCATTTGGATTCGTTGGTGCTCTTTCCAAAGACGTCAATCGATCCAATATTAACTCCAAGGTTCCTCGAATGCGTGTCTGTGTTTGTTGTAGGGTCTGTTGCTCAACAGTTAACTCAGCTAACATATCATCGTGTCTACTAATCCTCGCGTCCATAGTTTGATATCTAGTGTAATCCTCCATTGTTAAAGGCATAAGTTGCAGGTTTGTGAGCTCTGACACCAAATCTAACAGTCTCAATCAAATATAGAACAATTCGAACAAGTTTTTTGACACAATTTTCTGGTTTCTATTGAATTGAACTGAAAAAAGAAATGAATAAACTGATAAATGGAGCTTGATTTAACGAACATCCCTGGCTGAACTCGAATCTGTAACAAGGAAGAAAGAGATTGGATGAGAAGAGAAAACAAGGAGACGAGAAATCAAAATTTGAGAATTACCCGTAATGATCAATGAATGAATTGCCTAGACCAATTTGTTACGCTATATAACAAACTTGTCCAGCTGGCAACATCTGCTCCGTTGATGCTCTTTAATTCGAATCTAATCCTGGCCGTCTATTTGATGTTTTATTTTCCTGTGCTCGTTCCTAGCTTTGATCCTCACTAGCTACATTTCCTTTATTATGGTAATTTCCACCGATCATAACAGGCCCCTCAAGGGGCTCGGCGATGGGGAGAGGGATGAAGGGGATTTTCTAACATTTTTTTTCTTTTTTCTATTAAATATTTTTTTGTTTTTGAAAAAAAACAATTTCAAGTGTAAATTTTTTATTTGTCATTTATGATTGTAACTCACCCTCTATGTCTGTCAGGCAGGGTGTCCATGAGACACATTTGTGTCATGTTGAAGTATTTAATTGATTATTGAGTAAGTTTTAAGTGTCAAACTTACCGTTGAAGTTGAAGCTAAGTTTGAGTGTCCGTCCATGTATTTTACCTATTTTTTCTTTTAAATATTTCCTTTGTTTCTTTGGTATTTTATTTTTATTTTGACTATCCCATGCTCACGGATGACAGTTCACGTGGATAAGAGTATCTAGGAATGGCAACGGATCGGATCCTACTAGATTCAGATCCAGATCCGTTTTCATACCTGAATCTAGATTCATCGGGTCCATAAAAATCAAATTCAAATCCGGAACCATCGGATCCACCGGGTCCACGGATCGGATCTGGATCCACATGAAAAAAAAATTGTCTTGCTAAGAATTATTTTTTGAACTGACAAACGATTTTTACTTAGCTAACAGTTCACTGTGTTTCAATTTTTCATATGAGATATTTTGTTCGTTGTCTCGTTTTGATTGTGAGCTATTAATTGAAAATGTTGGACAATGACAATAGTTGTGGAAAATGTTGACTAGTATTTCCACAATGCAGAACTTGCATGTGTTTGAAATCTTCACAAATGAAGTGAATATAATTTTAACTACTTGCCTATGGAGATGTTAGTCATTCACTAATATAACATTGATTTTATTATCGAAGTTACCTCTTTATTTTTTTGTTTTTGAGTTAACGCGGGGATAAATTAAACTTGTTTTGAGAATTAAACTTGCAAGGATGTGCTTAGCAATTTTAAGAAAATACTTATAAAATTACATTCTAGGATATGAATATATTTAATAAAAAAATGGTTCCACGGGTCGGATCTGGACTGGATACGGATCTCAAATACAAGATCCAGATCCAGATCCGATCCGAATCCGTCGGGTCCAAATTTTGAAGATCCATATCCTATAAAATGGATCTGGATTCACCGGGTACATGATCCACTGCCATCTCTAAAAGTATCCCTCCACTCAAATAGTTGTTCAAATGATATGTTATGTTTGGCAAATGTGAGCGTATCAAATAAGGGATATAAACTTTTTTTTATCACTTAACAATTGTTAAATGACATTCCATCGATCCAAATTTATATGACATATTTTTTCGTTTTAGTCAGTTCTAAAAAAGATTATAATTCCCTATTTAGATATAATTTTATTTTAAACTTTTTATTTTACTTTAAGAAAATAATTTATATTCACATAAATATATTATATTTATATGATTTGTTTAGATTATAAATTTTAAAAATCTTTCATTATTAAATTATGTTTTTAGTAAAAAAAATCGTAATATAAATTGAAACAAAAGAGGTATATATTATTACTTTAATAGTGAATCTTAAGATTAAATTGTTCAATGATGCAAACACAGACATAGTTGTATTTCCTATTGTTTCACTTAAAAGGGAGTATATGAAGCTCTTTCTTTGAACGAGATTAATAATAATCCAATAGTCATTTAAAAAAAGTAAGAAGAAAATTTTGTACAAAATTGTCAAAACTCATCGGGCATTGAAAGATACGAAATATGGAAAAATCAAAGGCTTAGTCCAAAAGCATTGGCAAAAAGGAAATAAAACTATAGAAAAGGGAATAAAGAAAGATCCCAAGAAAGAAGCAAATCAAAAGAAAAGCAATAGTAAGCCTCTCCTAGAAGTGAAGTAATTCACAAAATTTTCCAAATATTCTATATCTCAAACCCCACTCATCATTTAAGTAAATTTGGCGCCGATATCTTAGCGCCATCCAAGGCGAAGTACCGCCAATTGCGCCCTTCTTTTTTAGTTATGCTAATTAGTATGTCCGGAAAAAAAATTACTCGCTTTTCTTTTTACTCCATCTCAAAAAATAACATATTTTTTATTTAATAATAATTTAATTTTAATTTTTTATCTTTTATGCAAAACGAGATAATTTATAACCACATAAATATCTTTGATTTATTTTAGACCATAAAATTCAAAAATCTTCATTTATTTCTTAAAACGCATGTCAAATGAGAGTACATCACATAAATTGGGACGGAGGGAGTACAAAATTTTCCAAAAATCTTTTATTTTAAAAATATTTCCACAAAAAGTGGTGGTTACTGTCTGGTTTTTGGATTTTGGTTCCTCTTTAGCTAAACTAACAATAAAAACATTATGACCCTAAAATTAAGCTTTCCTTTATCATACCAATTGGCATGCATGGAGGACTTCTGGATACTTTTGTTGGGTTTAACTTTAATCTCAACACAAGCAACATCTTTTTGGATTTTTTCATTATTATTGGCTTCGGATTTTGCTCCCAAGCAAGCTTGGAGTTTCAAACCCTACTTTTTTTTAAAAAAAAATTGATTTAGAATTTAGAATAAATTTTATTGATTTCAAAGCTTATAACTTAGTACTATGGGTAAAAAATTTCACATAAAAAGTCTAGGTTCGATTACGAGCCTGTTTGGATTGACTTATTTTAAGTGTTTTTAAGCACTCTTGTAGTGTTTGGGTAAAACATAAGTGCTTTTAAGCACTTGTTTTTAAGTTAAAATAACAAAAATAAATTAAAAATTATAAGACTTATAAGTCAAAAGTGATAAGTCCATCCAAATGGACTCTATAACTAGTCTCCGTTCTGCTTTTCCTTCCTCTATTCCTATGTAATGGAAGAATTTTAAAAATCAAATTTATTGTCTGCTTCTCCAACTGATGCCTAAGAATATTTATTAAACGAAAACAAGTGAAAGGAGGAGAAAAAGAAAAGCAAAACAAGACATTTTCCCACTATTTGTCAGAAAATTTGCAATTTGCGCCCAAATACAGATCTCGCTCAGTCTCACTGCCTCCTAAAAATTACGCAAGGGATCCTAACAGCAAACATGTATAAACAGGGAGGGGTATGTCCTTTGATCATGAAGTGCATAGCTGTTCTGGCTAAGGAATGGACTAAAAGGTAGCAATAATATTAACACATGTTTTGTCTCAATGTTAAAAAATAGGAATTTGCAGAAATTCAATTATTATAGGCACGATGCATGTGCTTGTGATCATTTATTCTTCCGAATTTCAACTTTAACCTAAACACATGAGAAATAAGAATTTAAAGTTAGCAAACGTTTTCGAAGCACGCATGAGCTAGCTCGTCCATTTTTCTTTCTTTTGTTTGTTACGTCTTACAATAATTTCTTTTACAAAATCGAAGCTCGTGCAATCGATTTCAATATGTCTGATTTTCTTTCCACTGATTCTTGAAAGCTATCAATTCCGGCTTAAATTATATACATGTATGTTTATTACTCTCTATGTCCCAAAAAGATTGACACATTTTTATATTTAGAAAAAAAATTAACTTTATGTGGTGATTTATAGTAACACGATTATCTAATGGCTCGTTTTGAATCACACATTTCAAAATTCTTTCTTTAATTATTAAACTCCTTACCAAGTCAAACTAAGACATTTTTTTGGACGGAGCTAGTTCAATATTGGTGTAATTTAACGTGTTGATACTAAGTTAGTACAAATTTTAATTTTATCAAGTTCCCAACTAATGCTTATTATGAGTGACTTGATGATTCTGTTACTATTTTTACAATCGTCAGCGCATAAAATTTTAATTTATTAGTAAATGTGCTACTACTAAATTGAAAGATAAAAATGACACAGAATAATAAATTGTAGAATACTCTGCTTTAATAAATAGGAAAAGCAAAGGTGTCAGGAAAAGAAAAAGAATAGTCTATTAAATCTTCAATACCACAAGCTAGATTTTCTTTAAAAAGATGTTACTTTGCTGTAGAGGGTAAATAAAAAAAAAAAAAAAAAAAAAAAGAAAGAAAAAGGATGATGGTAACTGGCCTTCCCATGACAGGATTCGAGACGGCCAAAATTGAATTTACAAGAGTTAAATTTTTCTTCTATTCCCATGATATCATAAAATCCTTAGTTGGAGCCTGTTTAGCCAATTTGAGAAAATCTACTTATTTTGAGAAATACTTTTATTTCGTTACTATTTTGCCAGGAACATGACGTAATAGAAATCCTCAAATTCAGTTGTATTCATATGAGAATATATATATACATGTAGTTGCCATACATCAAGAGGAATTAGGATTACGAGTCCTATCTGTACAAGGACATAAAATATACACGGATAGAAATTGATATGAACTAGTACTCTAATACTCCCCTTGCAAACTGAAGGTGGCTCTTTCACCTTAAGTTTGTCGCATAAGAACTGGAACCTAGCTGAAGCTAAAGGCTTAGTGAGAACATCTGCCAATTGATCTTTAGTAGAAACAAAACGAACATGAAGATCCTTTCGAGCAACCTTGTCTCGAACAAAGTGATAATCAATCTCCACATGCTTTGTCCGAGAGTGAAAAATAGGATTCAGAGAGAGATAAGATGCACCGATATTGTCACACCAGAGAGTCGGGGCATGAGGAGGCTGTAATACTTCATACCTTCAAACTAAACCATGATCATGATTCAGACGTTTAGGAAACTAAGACGGGGAGTTAAACTTGAAAAATCAGTTCAGTTCAGTAAATCCCAGTTTTACGCATGAATTAGATGGATCGTAAAATTTGTTACGGACCGTCGAATATGATAGTACAAATCTTCGCCAAAATTGACGATGTAGGGTGGAATTATATGGACCGTATAAAAATAAACGGATCGTCCTTTTTAACTGTAACATTCCCTCTAGCTTTTGGAAGTCATTGATTAGTTGCATTTTGGGTGACCCAATTATACGGAGTGTACAAAATTATACAGTCCAAGTCCAAGCTCAGACAGTAAAAAAATTGACGGACTGTCGATTCCGGACATAAAAGTACCCGATGGCTGAATAGTATAAATACACAACTTAGTCTTGAAAAATCAGTTTTCATAATCTCTCAAGCCCTAGAATGAAGTTTCTCTCTTCCCAACCTTCTCCTACATCAAGGTAAGCCTTTATCACACAATTCTAAGTGATTCTAATATCATCCTCATGAATTCTAAGTAAAATTCATTGTTCTTAACCTAGGGTTTTCAAGATAAACTCATCCCAAGGTTTCAAGGTTCAAGCTTTGGGTTTTCTCTCTAAAGATTAGATTTTTAATACAAGTATTGGAGCGAATAAGGTATGTAGAGCTTCTATCCATGTGTGGGAACATCATTGTTCTTCCCCACGCTACATGTAATCCACGAAACACAAATTTCCTCAGACCTAGGGATTTGCTCAAATTCATGATGACCCTATATACATGTACAATTGTATTACATGTTATATCTTGACTTCATTAATTGTACTCATGATATGTCATTATGACTGTCATGAATCTGTCTGAAATCCATTAACCCATATTTTGAATTCCATGAGTTCTTAAATATCAAGTCTTGAATCATTGTCACACAATCCATGAAATTATATATGTTCTCTATGATTTATACAAGTTTATATTATATATCTCTTCACATGCTAAATTATAATTACGAACTATATTTTACAAGTTATTTTCATGAAAATCCATGGGTTTATAAGCCAACTATATTCATGTTCATGTTTTGGGAGTTGCACAGATTACTGAGAAGGCTCAGACAGCCTAAAACTACGTTTGTCTAGCGTAGGATAAGGATGGCCTCCTCCTAGAGGACGATACCTTCATGTTACCCCTTGTGCGATTATTGGATCCATCATGTCATGTTCATGTCTCGTACCCCGACAAGGTACGAGATGGCTTAGCTGATCGGACAGAGATCAGACACCATGTTCACATGTGTTGGTTACATGTCGATTTTGTTAATGCTCTCCCATAGATATTCAGATATACAGTTTACATATTTTATACATGTTATTATATTCATGTTAGATCATGTTCATTGTCCATTTTTAGTTTCATATTCCTATTATTTTATGTGCTTGCGTATTCTTCCAATTACTTTATATACAGTACAAATCAAATGTACTAACGTCCCTTTGCCCGAGGCATGCACTTCACAGTGCAGGTACTGAGTTTCATAACGACTGATATGCACTCTAGGATTGCACCTGTATTAGCTATTTGATGAGCCTCATTTCATTCGGGGTGTCAGTAGGTTATTTTTGTGATTATATTTTATAGTAAATATATGCTATGGCCTTGTCTTGACAGTACAATTTTTCAGTCAGACTCATGTTTAGAGGTTTCATAGACTAGCTTAGCATGTTATGTCAGTCACTGAGATTCATCATGTTTTATTCAGATATTTCCGATATATATTATATTTCATACTATAATTTAAGAATTATGTTTTACATTTTTTATTTATCATTATTATTCCATGTTTTCGATGTCCATGTTGATTCTGCAGCCCATGTGGTTTGCTTGGTCACATGCAGTTAGGTATCGAGTGCTGTGTTTCGCCCATGCTATGGTTCGGGGCGTTAAAAAACTTGGTATAAAAGCCTAGATTCAAGTGTCTTAGGGAGTCTAAGAAACCATGTCTAGTAGGGTCTCTTTTATGTGTGTGAGGTGCCCACTGTCACGACCCAAATCGGAGGGTCATGACGGGCACCCGGACCTTACTTGCCAAGTACCACTAATCATGTATTTAGCATATAACCATAATTTCTCATGGCCCACAAGGGCCACCACGAGATACCCTGCTGACATATGGAAATAGTAAACGGGAAAAGAGTTATGTAAAATCCTACAACAAGAAGGACCGAACCTATATACATATACATCAAGGCCGACAGGGCCTACGCGATTACTATACACATGACAATTGTCTACAAGCCTCTAAAGAGTACGTGATATCATACGGTTGGGACAGGGCCTCGCCATACCCATATGCATATGCAAAAGTACCGTACCAAGATTAGCCTGCTACTCCGGAATAAATGGAGTGCTCCAATATCCGCTGAACTAGCAACTTACTAGTGTGAACCGTCACCATGTATACCTGAGCCTGCGGGCATGAAACGCAACGTCCCCCGACAAAAGGGACGTCAGTACGACTGATGTACGGAGTATGTTAGGCATAAAGAATAGCATAATAGAGACCTGAAAGTAACACGAGACAAGAAACAACCAACCAGTAGAGAATGCCTCTGAGTGCCATAATATGCATAAGTATCATGTCCGTGCAGAATGCCTCTGAGGGCCATAATATGCCTAAATGTCATGCACAATGCGGTCATACATATACATATGCGTATATAACACCATAAAGCCTCTGTGGGCATCCCATCATATCATATCGGCATCTGTGGGCATAATCATTATCGTGTATATCTGTACCAGCTGCAGGTGCGTATATAACGCCTTCCCTTCTCCCATACCCCATACATATATAATGCATATATATAGTTGAATATATAACTCCTTTGAGGTAACGGTATGTACATGAATATAATGCATGAATGATATGATATAAGACACTATAAGTCTGTCAGATTGATGTAATGTCGCTTCACCTCCGATTAACATTATGAATACTAACATATTTTCCATCTACCTCAATAAGGATTTAGGAACATATTTAGACATGCTTTGAACATAGGAATGAATAACATGAACATCCTTAACTACTAAGAATAAATCATTTATGGGACAATATTACGTTTACGTTTCGTAACTTAGAACATGCCAAAAGAAAGAAAGATTTTCCTTAACATACCTTTTGTCGTCTAACTGACACAATTCGCAATGTACCCAAGTTGTAAAATATTTCAATCTTGTATGCCAAGAACTATTTTGCTTCCACCTTACTTCACTTCGAAAAAATTCTGAATTCAACAATTCAATAAAAATGGAATAACGAGATCGAAGTAGCGAGCAAATCCCGAATATTATTCTTGAAAAAAATTACACTCTTCTTCCATAAAATACCAAGTCACGTCAATTTTCCTCCGAATTGGCAATACAAAATTTATATTTGTTGCTGCCCCCATAACACTCACGTTGCAGCTTACCTTGTTTAAGAAACAAAAATGTCTAGCTAAAGTAGGCAAGATCTAAATAGAAATGTTGCTGCCATCTTTTCTTTTAAGTTGTATGATGAGAATGGTCTAAAAATGGAAAGAAATGTAGTTAATATCTTATCTTACGATCTCAAGTAGGAACACAATGTTGCTGTGTAATCAAAGATCTTAAGTGAGAAATGTATAACTCTTTGGAATGTGGGACCCATTTGATAATTACTTTTCACCCTTTACTCCTATGATGCCACCCATATAATATCTATCCTTAGTCATATGTGATGCTCTTCCATGTGGATATGTGTCCATATTAAGACTTAACCAATAGCTATTATAATGGATTACCTTGTTTTCCACTATAATCACATTTAATCAATTACGCCCATAAATAATTTATTGATCTCAATTCACATAAATAATAATCACCTTTAACACACTTCATATACTCATTATCATATTCATGTAATATAACACTAGTCTATAGCCTCTACTAGCTCACATGAGAATAATATTTCCGATCATCGTCATCATACTTTTAAAATCATAGATTATTTCGGAACCACATCATTTTATTTACTAAGCTCTTTGTTTGCATATGTGAATATGACCAGAAATTCTCCAAGGCTCGGGTCTACTTGCATACGTCTAGATGTTCAAACTATCGCCCGAAAGTACGGGGTGTTACATCCTTTTCCCCTTAGAAACATTCGTCCTCAAATGTTGGGGTGACATATCTAAGGATTCTACTCCTTAACAAATAAGACTATCCGGATCCCCGTCACGTAGCCAGAAAACACAACCACCATTTCACATGGCCATGTAATATACATACATAATTATATCAAACCTCACATGGTCATCAAACATTAATTATAATAATCTGAAATAGAACTCACCTTATGCTTCTCTCAAAACCTCGGCGTTGGTCTGTAATAGATATAGATATTTGTGTTTCATCTCCTCTTCCGCCTCCCATGTCACTTCTTCTACATATAAGAAATATATATACATGTAGTTGTCGTACATCAAGAGGAATTAGGATTACGAGTCTTAACTGTACAATGATATAAAATATACAGAAATAGAAGTTCATACGAAGTAGGATACTCTAATAACTTTTATCAAAATAGCTTTTCAGAAAAGTATATCTGAAAATAATAATTTATTTTTGGCCAATTCATTTGAAAAGTATTTTTTTCAGTAGTTGATATGGTGTTTGACCAATCTTTTCAAAAAGTGCTTCTAAATACCATCAAATTACGAGAAGGACAAGTATTAATGCACCTTTATTATTAACATTATTTTAAAGACATAAATTCTTTTGATATCTATTATGAAATACTTTAATTAAATTTCTACTTTTGTTTAATTAAAATAAAAAATACGTATTAATTTCTTAGTCAATATAACACATAGACAAATAAAAAATAATAATAATAAAATATTGATATAACACTAGAATGTAGAAACCAAACAAAAAGGAAATGATTGTTTTATAGTTAAATAATTAATAAATTAGCGAGGGATACACTTGGCAAATATATATTTATGGTAAGAATATTTTTATCTTGTAAAAATAATTTTCTATTTCTTCTTTTTCTTTTTTCAAAAACCCAAAGATTTTAGCTTCTTCCCAATAATAAAAAAAATTGCTTTTGCTTCCACTCAAAATCATGTTTACTTATTGGTCAAACACCTCAAATTTTCAAAAAAAAACAAAAGGTGTTTTATGTGAGATATATGTGGAAATATCGTGAAGTTATTTATGGTAAACACTTATTGGCATTTCGTATATATTAAATCATGTAATATTTTGTTAATTAAAATTTAAAATCAAAATATATTATTAAATTATGATTAAGCAATCAATGTGTATATTATTTATTTGATTTAAACACATAATTCATTTTTAGGTTGTTTTGGGAGTCGTGAGAATACTTTAATTTGGTTTTCAAGTCTTTCGGTCGCTCATATTGAAATTCTTGACCTCCTTTTCGCGTCTTTCCATAATATAGGACACTACTCCTACATGTTTACTCAAAACGGGGAAATGACAAATAAAGTAAAAGACACTTGATTGAAAAAGCCTTAATTTGCGTTGTTGTGATTGGATTTCCCAAGCCCTATATAAAGGGGTCATTTCTCTATGCTCCAAACAAGCCAATATGGCGTCATTTTACCTCATTGTCTTCTTGTCTTTCTCTTTGGTTATGGTTATGGTTACCGGCCAAGGGGGTACTTTCAACTATAGAGATGCTCTTGAAAAGTCTATTATGTTCTTTGAAGGACAAAGATCAGGGAAACTCCCCCCTAACCAGCGAATCTCTTGGAGGGGTAATTCTGGACTTTCAGATGGTTCACTTGCTAAAGTAAGTTCAATTTTGGTATCCCGTATTTCTCATTACCTCATATTCTTTGTATACTCATTTACATTGTCCATTGTAAGTTTAACAAGTGACTAAGAACTACACTATCTACCCTTATTGCTAAAGTATGGCTTTTAATTAGGAATTAGGTGTTAAAGTAGCAGTCATATGGTTATAATTTCTTTCCATTTGTTGATACTTTTAATATGCTTTATTTGGTATTTAGTAGAATGTTATTCTCAATATCCACAAATGTATTTGACTTATTTTAAACCAGCTTGCTACAAGTCCATAAGAGACCACGATGATTCTCTTGGACAAACATTTATCATCATTAAGAGGATTCATTGGCATTTTATCTTAAAGTAAAATAATACCATTTTGAGCAGGTGGACTTAACTGGAGGCTATTATGATGCTGGAGATAATGTCAAGTTCAATTTCCCAATGGCATATACTACCACAATGCTCTCTTGGAACACAATTGAGTATGGCAAGAGAATGGGTCCCCAATTACAAAATGCACGGGCTGCAATCCGTTGGGCCACTGATTACTTCCTCAAATGTGCAAATGCTGCACCCAACAAGCTCTTCGTTGGTGTTGGTGACCCAAATGCTGATCACAAGTGTTGGGAAAGGCCCGAAGATATGGGCACTGTCCGGAGTGTCTATTATGTCTCTCCGAGTAATCCTGGCTCTGATGTGGCTGGAGAAATGGCTGCTGCTTTAGCCGCTGCCTCATTGGTTTTCCGGTCGGTTGATCCGGTGTACTCGAAAAAACTACTGGGAAATGCAGTGAAGGTGTTCAGTTTTGCAGTTCAATACAGAGGCTCCTATAGTGATTCACTAGGCTCAGCAGCTTGCCCATTCTATTGCTCATACTCTGGTTATAAGGTATGTATAGTCCACTTACCTTATTGTTATGGCTTTAAAAGAACAAACCAAGGCCCATAGATAAATGGTTTACTGGCCCAACAATCTTGATACGTAGGGGATCTCATCACTTAGTTGTAAAAGGTGGTTGTTTGACCCGGCCCAATTAAATTGGGTTAATCGACTTTGTAGGATGAGCTATACTGGGGAGCAGCATGGCTATTGAGAGCTACAAATGATATTTCTCACTTAAACTTCATAAACACCTTGGGAGCCAATGATGTACCAGATTTATTCAGCTGGGACAACAAGTATGCTGGTGCTCATGTTCTTATGGCAAGGGTAAGTCATCCAAATTATTCTACATTTACTTCTATGTTTTCTATTAAAGTTTTTTCTTTTGTTTGTTATTTTAGCGTATAAATATATCCCTGAAATGGTCTTAATATTGTAGAGAAGCGTTGTTGGAAATGACAATAGATTTGATTCATTCAGACAACACGCCGAAGACTTTGTATGTAAAATACTACCAAACTCGCCTTTTACAAGCACCCAATATACAAAAGGTGAGGCTGGACTTTTTTCTGGTTTTCTTTTTACTCCCTCCTTTTCAATTTTTTTTTTCTTACTTTCTGTTTTAAAATGTTTGTTTCTTTTCTTTTTTTCGGCAACTTCTTAATTCCAACTTTTCACATGTCATGTCATGTTTGACACTATAAGATTCAAAAGTCTTTTTTACTTTCTTAAACTCTGTGCCGAGTTAAAACTAGACAAACATTTTGAAACGGAGTAAGTAATTGTTTTGGGGGCTATTTGTCTTAGTATTTACTTATATATTTATCTATTACAGGGGGTCTAATTTACAAGCTACCTGAGGAAAACCTTCAATATGTGACATCCATTACATCTTTGCTCACCACTTATGCCAAATACATGGCAAGTAAAAAACGTACTTTCAACTGTGGAAGCGTCTTGGTCACAGAAAAGACTATTAGAAGCCTTGCAAAAAGACAGGTAAATCTTTTTTAATCTCAACTCGTAGACTATATATGAATTTTCATTTCATGTCTTACAAATTAATGATGATTTTTTTTCTAGTATAATTTGACCGATCACAACAAGTTATGTACCATCTATTTCGCAATTTGTTAGGGTGCTTTATTAATTTGTAGGTGGACTATATCTTGGGTAACAATCCAATGAAAATGTCATACATGGTAGGGTATGGCACAAACTACCCTCGAAGAGTTCACCACAGAGGATCATCTTTACCTTCTTTGGCGAGGCATCCACAATCATTTGGGTGTGATGGTGGATTTCAACCATTCTACTATACAGCAAATGCCAACCCTAACATATTAGTTGGAGCCATTGTTGGAGGTCCTAATCCAAATGATTTCTTCCCAGATGAACGGACAGATTATAGTCATTCAGAGCCTGCTACTTATATTAATGCTGCATTTGTTGGACCTTTAGCATACTTTGATAGTTCCAAACGTTAAAAGGGGGGAAAGGGCACAAGAGTTTATTTTCACTTTTAAAATTGTAAATATATCCCTAGATTATAGTCCAAATATATCTGGGCATGTGCCATCAAAAGTCGGTGGCTACATAGGGATACTTTTAAATACTATATTTAGCGGTTGAACAACATGTTCCCTTCTCAAATACCCCTTTTTCAAATTTATTTTCTTTTCTTTTCTCGTTTTGGATAGCCCGGCATGCACCATATATAAAAGCAAATGTTTACTTCTATCAAGACACAATGTGCCAAAGAGTTAACGTTGAAAGAATTATGCCTTCAAAATCTCTATCTCGTCCCATTTCTATCTCAATTTCAGACGTTTACTGATTTATTTATGTAGGAAAAACAACTAAGTAATGCAGTAGTCACTACTGGAAATCACTGCTTTCCCATTGAAAATTTCCAGTAACAAATGTTCAGTCACTATTTCCACAAATATTTTATTGAATCAGTGAGAAAAAAAAACACATAATTTTTTTATATTTCCCATCAAGAATCAGTGGGAATATTTGGCAACAAAAAAGTCACATGACGTATTACACACTGACCAGACAAATTCCGATCCCAGTGATTTGATCAGAATTTGCTCGTCGTTTTTCCTCTTCTTCCTCTATTGGTTAGTATCAACATCAATATATATTAAATCCCTAGATCAATTTCATTTCTCCTCTCTTTATTCAGTTAATATGTCATGCTCCAAACCTGGGTGAAGCGGACCAACCCTCGGTACTTTAACTTGACCGAGCGAACCAACCTGTAACATCTCATATAGGGATGGCAACTGATAGGATCTGGACCGGATCCTACTAGATCCAGATTCAGATCTGTTTTTCGTACCTGAATCCAGATCCGGATCCAGATCCATCGGGTTCATAAAAATCAGATCTAAATCAGGATCCATATGTAAAAAAATTTGCCTTGCTAAGAATTTTTTTTGAACTGACAAACGATTTTTACTTAGCTAACAGTTTACTGTGTTTCAATTTTGAAATGTTCATATGAGATATTTTGTTCCTTGTCTCGTTTTGATTGTGAGCTATTAATTGAAATGCTGACTAGTATTTCCACAATGCAGAACTTGCATGTGCTTGGAATCTTCACAAATGAAGTGAATATACTTTTAACTACTTGTCTATGAAGATGTTAGTCATTCACTAATATAACATTGATTTTATTATCGAAGTTACCTATTTATTTTTTAGTTTTTGAGTTAACGCGGGGATAAATTAAACTTGTTTTGAGAATTAAACTTGCAAGGATGTGCTTAGCAATTTTAAGAAAATACTTATAAAATTACATTTCAGGTTATGAATATATTTAATAAAAAATGGATCCACGGGTCGGATCTGGACCGGATACGGATCTCAAATACAAGATCCAGATCCAGATCCGATCCGTCAGAAACGGATCCGTGTCCGATCCGGATCCGTCGGGTCCAAATTTTGAAGATCTATATCCTATAAAACGGATCTGGATCCACCGGATCCGGACCGGGTTCAGGATCCACTGCCATCTCTAATCTCATATGACTATTATATAATCCTGAGATATCTGGAAAAAAAAAAGATAATAAAATACTCTGATGGATTGCTATCTGTATAATTGAAATATAACATCTGTATATAACTAAAAGTGACAATAGACGTTTATGAAGCCTCTAAGATAATTGAAACTGATCGAACAATTGTCTTACTGTCGGGACAAGACCCCGACCTACCAGTAATTTCTATACATCAATATGAACACTGGACTCGACTCAGCTCTAGGTAGAAATGGAGCTTACAAGCCTTCCATAGAATGTCCACAAATAACTAGTGAATAAGTCTACAAACATGTTCATATGAACCTGCAATATGAGCATAGCGTCCCTCAGCAAAAGGGACGTGAGTACAAAAAAAATTTTATACGCGTATGTAAGGCAGACGGAATAGTATATGCAAATATTGGAACTCATATAAGAAACAAATAAAACATAATCAAAGAGTACATCAGGATGCTAAGAACAACCTATGGAATCACATGTCACATCTTACGGTACATACGTTATTCAGAACATTCTTCTGAGTCTTTTTGACAATATTTTTGAGTTTCTACATGGAGCGACGTTCTGGGATCGTTTACTGTAACACTTGGCATCATCTACATTAGATTCATTCCTTACCTTTTAGAAAAGTGAACCGTATAAGCCATATTATTAGAATGTAATAGTATGCACAAGTGAAAGACAACATAGGTGGCACTTATGCGTTTCATAAACCCGTCCATAGGGCTCACCTTTATCTGAGTTGAACTATGCGTTTCATCAGTCCATCTATAGTCAATCTTTAATGTGCACCTATGCATTTTATCAGAATGTTGACAGGGCATGTAATATATGAGTATGCAAATGACCAATGTGAACTTATGTGTTTCATCAGACTATCCATTGTAACATATGAATATGCAAATAACCTTCCTCATATAACATACATACAATAGTATACCGTTAACATTCTGTGGATCTTTATCCATTAGCTTTTGGAAACATTACACATGATTCAAAGAAGTCATTATTTTATGGAAAATTCATTCAATACACATACGACGTGTGAAATTGCTATGTAACAGAACCTGACATTCTTGACTTGATGAGGAGTCCTACACAGCCATATGAGAGCTTGATACGAAAACAACTGTATATGAAAGAGAAGTCCTGCGATACTTCATTCTATGGAACTCATATAGAGGAAATGGACATATGATAGTCCTTCATGTCGAAGAAGACGAGTACGATGTGAACATATGCACTTACGAGTTTATGATCCTCAATTGATACTTTTGGAACCTATACCCTGGGGCTCTAAATAACCTTCTTCTAATGAAAGACTAGGAATGTCTGTGTCAATGTGACTCATCTTAGGTGATGCTCTATAACTCAATACATTAACTCTGAAGCTGTCATCGTGATTCATCTTATGTAGAAACTATAACCCATCAACGACCGCCTGAAAACTATACATAGCTTCATCCTAATTTATGATCTATAACCCATTAACAATCACCTGCAAACTATCCACATGATTCAACTTAAGTACGACCATCAGAAAGCTATCTGTATGACTCATCCTAAGTATCATTCTATCATCCATTAACAATCTTTGAGAGATGTCACCTAATTCATCTTAAGTAATACTTTATATCCCAATAATGATCACGTAAAAACTATCGATATCATTCCATCTTACATATGATCTATAACCCTTTAACAATACCTTGAAAATTGATCATAAGAGTCGAACAATTGAATAACGTCTAATTCATGAACATATAATGTATCTCTTATGAAACTTATGGAACCTATAACATGGGATCGATATTCTTTCATAAGCTATAGACTTCATAACTTATGTAAAGAAATAATAAACGGAAGTCGTGCCATAGCGGCGAAAGAAAAATAGCATTAATGACTAGAATGAGTAAATTTTTCAATAAACATCTAACTTGTTAAAACATGGCTAATATAAATGTAACTATGGCCCAACCAAACTCTACATTTATACCAATATAATTGACAAGCAATCAAGGAGCGACGAGCTTCTAGAGCTATATACAATGGTGTACTCCAAACCGACCACCTTTAACAACTGACAACTCTCTATACGATCTACAAAGCCCTTATTTATATCCAAACCACATAAGAACAACCCTTGAACACTTTATACAACTATTGCAATTTGAACTCACGACTTCCAATCATCTTCCCCTAAGTTATTCAACAAATACATACCTATACGATTCTTATGATCTTCTCTATGGAGTTAGAAAGAGGTTACATACCTTTAGCGAGGAGTAAGCCAGCCTACTCTGCCCAAACTTACAAAAACTGAGAACCTATTACAATTACGAGATAGAACATGATAAGAACTCATGAACTTGGAAGAGAATCGAAGAGAGAAATCAATGACAACTCACCTTGGAGACTCTTGATGTTTGAAGAATTCTAGAGAGAGTTTTGGTCCAATTTCATTATGGAACAAATGAGCTATGAACTAAAAATCTGGTCTTATCATAATATACTTAAGTCACTGTCTCACACGTCCTCGCTGAGCGAGCAACATGCTCGCTTTGGAGCTTGCTCGGCGAGGTCCTTTACTGCCTATTTGGCAGTCTAGTTAAAACACAAATATCTCTCTACCCCGACATCATATTGATGAACGATTTAATATGATGGAACTAGACTCGTACCTTCGACTGGATAAGTGGATCACCCCATAACTCTATATACACAGGGAGAAAAGCTCTAGGGAAGCTGAACCATATTCTAAATAAATTTGAAAAGCTGAACTATATTCTAAATAAATCTGACTAACATATGATTTAAATACTTCATGATGTGACCTACTTATAATGATTGAATACTTCTATCTTACCCTGAAAGTACATATCATTACATAATCGATCGTCTCTTTTTTTTCTACAGTTCACCGGAAAATTTCCGTCATCATCTCCAACTAGTAAATAAAATCAATTGTTGCTTCTCCATTTGTTTCCATATTTAATTGACAAACATTTTCATAATTTTTAAACAGATAGTTAGAGCAATTTGAGTTTATGCTTGTGTGTGACTCAATGTGAGCAAATTAGATCCATCACACTACACACTTTCTCTCTTTCATTTTCATCCAAATATGGATGTTCCTGCAATTTTAGAACAAAATACCTGTTAGATCTGGTTTTGCTCGACCTTTGGTTAACAAGCATTTCTAAGTCACTAAGTATATATAAGTTGTATGAATGGTAGATAGGTGATTTATAAGGAGAAATTCTTTTTATGTTTTGAAAATTAAGCTTTGATAAAATAACAGCTAGCAAAGGATTTTCTTACCTTCAAGTAGATATCGACGGCCCTGTAAAGATCATCATCAACCTTTCTGGCTCCATTAGGAAGTAAAACAACAATTCCATTAGATTTTGATATACTGAGATCCGCAAAAGCTGAAATTTCAGCAAGATACACATCGACAGTCTACTTTGAGAGAATCTTCCACTCTTTGGTTTTTGAATAGGTCCTGATTGTTAGTCAATTTTGTTAACTTAGGACCAATAAGAGGCAACAAAATCATAAAATATTTAATAGCAGAAGAGCAATTAATAAAACAAATTTTGGTTCATTATCTCAACCACATATTCACAGTAAAGCGAAATCTTTGTTTCCATACGTATTCAGCTAGAATAATACTGCAAGGCCATGCGAATAAACCGTACTCTTCTTCCATGTTTTAATAACATACCAAAGAGAATTAGCTGTACTGAGTTATTTCTTTTTGTTTTGGTACCTTTTGAATTGTATAATAAAATTTTCAAATTAGAGAGATAGAAAAGAGAGGAAATACCTCGATGATGGTGATGGAGAAGCCATCGCCGGCGTCTTTAGAACTTTCAAAATGAGGTCGATTTCCGTTCTCCTCTGATGTCTTTGTTTCTTCACTCTGTGTATGTGTCTACATGAGATAAAAGTTGAACATCAATTACATTGGCTAGTTTTGTTTAAGTAAAATAATTTTTCATCCAGTAGTATAGATGTCCATAGAGCTAGTTAAGTTTCTTAATAAGAGGAGGATTAATAAAGTCTGTGTCCAGGAGATCAAATGAGTAGGACCTAAGGCTAAGGATGTGGACGGGTATATCTTATGGTTCTCGGGTAGGTCGAGGTATATGAATGGGGTAGGCATTTTGGTAGACAACGAGCTAAGGGATCATGTGGTAGAGGTTAGGAGGGTCAATGACATGATGATGGCGATTAAGTTGGTAGTTGGAGGGTCCACTATGAACATTATTAGTGCTTACGCGCCGCAGACGGGCTTGGACGAGGAGGAGAAGAGGCGTTTTGGGAGGGTTTGGATGAGGTGGTGGGAGGTATACCACCCACTGAGAAGTTATTTGTAGGAGGGGATTTAAATGGACATATTGGGTCACTTCCGTGGGGTTATGACGACGTGCATGGAGGCTGTCTTCGAGGATAGGAACGAGGGAGACGTCTCACTCTTGGAGTTCGCTAAATCTTTTGGGATGGTGATAGCCAATTCGAGGTTCATGAAGAAGGAGGAGCACTTGGTGACTATCTGTATCTCGGTGGCTAAGACTCAGATAGACTTTTTGCTCCTTAGGAAGGTTGATAACGGTCTTTGTAAAGACTGCAAGGTTATTCCGAGTGAGTATCTTACAACTCGGCATAAGCTTTTGGTGATGTATTTGGAGATCAAGATGGAGAAGAAGGGGAGGGTTGTGGATGACATGTTAAGAATCAAATGGGGGAGTTTTGACCATGGCTAGTGCAAAGGAGATGGGGGAGAGGTTAATGGCTAAGGTGTTTGTGGGAGTAGTAGGGATGCGACCGGTATGTAGGAGAAGACGACCAGTTGCATTCAGGAGGTAGCTAGAGAGGTACTAAGGATCTCGCGGGGTAGCTGTGGTGGGCATCGAGGGGACTTGTGGTGGAATGGTAAAGTTCAAAAGAAGGTGGACGCAAAGAAAGTGGTGTATGCAAAATTGGTAGAAAGTAATGATGAGGTAGAGAATTGTATAAGATGGTGAGAAAGTAGGCAAAACTAGTGGTTACAATGGCGAAAATGGTGGCTTTTGAATGCATGCATGTGGAATTAGAGAAAAAAGACGGGGATAATAAGTTGTACAAACTAGCCAAGGCGAGGGAGAGGAGGGCCCGTGACTTGAATCACACGAGGTGCATCAATGACGAGGACGGAAAGTACTAGTGGAGGACGCATATATTAAATGGAGGTGGCAATCTTACTTCTATAAACTCTTGAACAAAGAAGGAGATAAAGACATTGTGCTGGGAGATCTGGAGCAATCTGGAAGGTACCGGGATTTTGGGTATTGTAGAAGCATTAAGGTTGAGGAGGTTAAGGGTGTTGTTCGCAGAATGCGCAAGGGAAGAATGACCGGCCTGATGAGATCTTAGTTGAATTTTAGAGGAGCGCAGGCAGGGTAGGTTTGGAGTGACTGATTGAGTTGTTTAATGTCATTTTTAAGATGGCGAGAATGCCCGAAGAATGAAGGTGGAGTACAATGATTCTTTTGTACAAGAACAAAGGTGACATCTAGAGTTGCAACAACTATAAGGGTATCAAGCTGCTAAGCCATACTATGAAAGTTTGAGAAAAGGGTCGTGGAGATGAGGGTGAGAAGAGGCGTGTCTATTTTCGAGAACCAATTTGGATTCATGCCGGGGCGTTCGACTACAAAAGTCATTCATCTTATTAGGAGGTTAGTGGAGCAGTATAGGGAGAGGAAGAGAGACTTACATATGGTTTTCATCGACCTTGAGAAGGCATACGACAAAGTCTATAGGAAGGTTCTATGGAGATGTTTGAAGGTTAGATGTGTACCTGTGGCGTACACTAGGGCGATCAAGGATATGTATGATGTAGCCAAGACCAGGGTACAAACAGTATGAGGAGACTCGGAGCACTTCCCAGTGATGATGGGGTTGTACTAGGGATCAACTTTTAGCCCTTTCTTATTTGCCTTGGTGATTGATGGACTAATGCGACAAATCCAAGCGGAGGTGCCATGGTGTATGTTATTTGCAAACGACATAGTCCTGATTGATGAGACTCGCAACAAAGTAAATGCTAAGCTGGAGGTTTGGAGACAAACTCTGGAGTCTAAAGGGTTCAGGCTGACTAGGACCAAGACAATACTTGAAGTGCAAGTTTAGTTACATGAGCGACTATGAGATAGGCATGGAGGTGAGGCTTGGTACTCAGGTCATTCCAAATAAAGGAGACTTCAAGTACCTCAGGTCTATTATCTAAGTGAATGAAGAGATTGATGCCGATGTCATACATCGTATTGGGCAGAGTGGATGAAATGGAGGCTCGCATCTGGAGTCTTATGCGATAAAAAAGTACCACAAAAACTTAAAGTCATGTTCTATATAGTGGTGGTTAGACCGATTCTATTGTATGGGGCAGAGTGTTGGCCAGTCAAGACTTCGCATATCCAAAAGATGAAAGTTACGGAGATGAGGATGCTGAGATGGATGTGTGGGCATACAAGGAGGGATATGATTAGAAATGATGATATCCGAGATAGAGTGAGAGTGGACTCAGTGGAGAATAAGATGCGGGAAGCGAGGTTGAGATGGTTCGGGCTTGTGCAGAAGAGAAACACAAATGCTCCAGTGAGGAGGTGTGAGAGGTTGGCTATGACGGGTTCATAATGGGTAGAGGTAGGCCAAAGAAGTATTGGGGAGAGGTGATTAGACGGGATATGACGCAAGTGCAACTTACTGAGGACATGACCTTAGATAGGGGGTTGTGGAGGACACGAATTAGGGTAGTAGGTAGTTGAGCGTAGTTCTACTTACGCTTACAAACTGGTAGTTGCAGTGTTATTATTGTAGGCATGCTTAGCCTATGATAATAGTAGGCGCAATATTGCTTTATGATCCCCCGTCATTTGATTTCTGTTGCTATGTGTTCTTTAGTGTGCTTTGTTTATCTTATTTACCTGCGTTAGTTACTGCTTCTTTTTCAGAATGCGCTATCATGACTTATTCGCTTTTGTTACCGGCATTCTGCTTTAAATTTCTTGTCCGGGTCTGACTGTTTCTCTTGATTTGCTTGTGCTTATGCTTATGCTTTGTCTTGAGCCGAGAGTCTTTTGAAAACAGCTGCTCCACCTACCAAGGTAGAGGTAAGGTCTGCGTACACTCTACCCTCCCCAGACCTCACGTTATGGGATTTCACTGGGTATGTTGTTGTAGTATAGATGTCATTTATATAAATGCACCAAAGATAGAACTATAATGGTATCCTATTATTAGTATATTATTTACATTAGTAGAACAAGAGAACACGTTAGCTTAGGGACTATAATACAAGTTCTATAAAGATCCATCAAAATCAAAATAATCTAACTTATAACTAGTTATTTATTTGTTTATGCTCAGCTAGCTACGACTAACTTCACTTTGAGGTGAACAATACTAACTCTAGATGTTTTGGATCATATGGGAAGCTAACAACAGATATTTATTTCAACTCCTCATCATTCAAGGGTTCTCTAGACTAGTATTTCCCGTTCTACTTATTTTAACTCTCAGCTTATCCTGTCCTACGTTATTACTCAACTTTCTGAATAGCGAAATGTGTTTTAATATGTGAAGTTCATATATAAATATGGCTAATGTGTTTCAAATTAGTTGCTTCATGATATTTCTAATGTCAATCTCTTGCCTGATAATTAATGTTTCTTTTTGTATTGATGTTATATTGATGCACATTTGGCATTAAAGTGAAGATTTTTTGTTGGTTTGTTGTACGCAACGGATATTGAAAACTTATTTCAAACCCAACAAACGTAGAACTATTTGACTGTAGGATAATTTTAAACTGTAAACATAAGACTTGAATGGTACTTACATGTTTACAATATCTGGAATCTTTATCAACTATGGGTGCGCACGCGAATGCCCTTTCGATTGCAAGCTCCAAGCTTCAATGTATTCCTCATTTGGAAAGCTAGGAAATCCGGCAGAGGTTCGAGAGTGTGTTTTGATTCTGAGTCTCTAAGACTTAGAATAATGATATGAAACTCAAGTGTAATGAATAATGAAGTGTAGGTCTGTATTTATAGGTGAAAATTAGGTCAAACCGGATTAGGGTTTGACCTTGGGCATGGCCTAAAATTCTAGACAGATTAGGGCATGGCGCTGCGGCGATGACGTGGCCCTAAACTGTCTCGTTTTATTTTTCGCGCATTCTTAATAAAATCAAAAATCTAATTTTGACTTAATTAAAATAATCATTATTTATTTAAATATCTCGATTTTAAATCGAATATTTAATACTCTCTCAATACATCCTTAGATCGAAAAGACAATCGACATAGTGTGACCCTACAAGCCTTTACATATCGACATTAATCAAATTAAGGTCTACGCGGAACTCCTAGACGATGCCGCAAGACAAACTCAATATGTGAAGTACGTTTACACGAATCCAGTAAACTTAACCTTTATGTGGTAAGATAAAATCCTTTCATTCACGACACACCCGATCAAGCTTAGGATTTGTCAAGTGTCTATCCAAATGGCTTAATCATTGTATCTCATCCATATTAGTTGACAACTAGACCATATTCTAAATATGTCTATTGCGTTGGCCATCAACTTAGTCAACCTAATATCACTGAGAAGCTGAGTGTTCTCTCGAATATACATTCGATGAATGAATCCTAATCTTAGCTCAACTACCACCTTTAATCCACATTGTAATGTACCCAATACAAGCTGTATCTCAACCTATAAGGCATTTGAGCTTAGAACAGGATCAAAGTATATTACTTTGGAGACAAAGTGCGCATTGACCTCAAGTCTAAGGACTTCTATCTCCCACACGCTGATCATACTTTAGACAAGTATAACAAATAGTATATCAGCAGGATATACCAATACTTCCAAAGTATCCATGTGTCCATCACGAGTAGCCATTACTCGAAGCAGGTGAGACATACTTTATCCTCTAAGGATGTGATGCAGACCACATGTCGACTTATCACATATTATCGACATCCCATTCTCGATGATCATTAGTCGAGGATATTTTAACAGTTAGATTATTAAATTAATAACTCACATTTTAATAACAACGTAACCTCTAGGGATGAATATTATAGAATATTATAAACAATCAACTAATAATTCAATAATTGCAAATGCCAAAATATTAATCTCCATTAATAATAATACGAATGTGTATAATGTACATTTGTCCTATACAAATTGTCTCTAGGGCATACATATACTTTCAATCTCCCACTTGGCCTAGAGCCAATCTCCAACATATCTAATGCCCATATTCTCAAAATGACCATTATTCTTGACTAAGCTTAATGGTTTAGTGAATGGATCAGCTAGATTATCGTTTGTGGGAACATATTCTAATCTTATATCTTCAGTCTCCACCATCTCCCTGAGTATGTGGTACTTCCTTGGTATATGCTTGTTTCTGTTTGTTGGTCTTGGTTCCTTAGCCTGTGTAATCGCACCAGTGTTGTCACAATAAATAGTTATTAGACAAGTGGCACTCGGAACTACCAGTTCCTTCAGGAATTCAACAATCGCGACATTTTCTTTACCAGCTTCCGATCCAGTAATGTACTCAACTTCTGTTGTCGAATCAGCAGTTGTAGCTTGTTTGGAACTTTTCCAGCTCACTGCTCCACTATTGAAAATGAACGTGTACCCAGAATGAGATTTGAAGTCATCAAGATCCGTATGGAAGCTAGCATCAGTGTACCCAGTAGCAGCTAGCTTTTCTTCCCCACCATAGACTAAGAAGTAATCTTTAGTTCGTCTAAGATACTTAAGAATACTATTGACTGCTTTCTAGTGTTCTTCTCCAGGATTCTGCTGGAATTTGCAAGTCATACTAAGTGCAAAGGCCATATCTGGCCTAGTACAGGTCATGGCATACATGATCGATCCTATAGCTGAAGCATATGGGACCCGCTTCATGCGTTCAAGTTTTATAGTATTAGAAGGACTATCCTTCTTAGAACTTGATGCCTTTTCCCATAGGTAGACTGTCATAGAAAAACGTCTAAGCACTTTGTCTATGTAGACTGACTGTGACAGTCCCAACAATCTATTTGGTCTATCTCTATAGATTCTAATTCCCAGAATGTAACAGGCTTTACCTAAATCCTTCATCATGAAGGTACTGGACAACCACTCAATGACTGACTACAGGAGAGTCTTATTGTCTTCCATTATCAATATGTCATCACATATATAATAATAAAGGCAATACTCCCATCCTTGCGTTTACTATAAACACAGGGATCCTCTTTGCTTCTGATGAAATCAAATGACTTGATAGCCTTGTCAAAGCAAATGTTCCAACTCTTCAAGGTTTGCTTAAGCCCATAAATGGACTTTTGTAGCTTGCATACAACATTTGGTTTGGACTCAAGCAAAAAACCCTCAAGTTGTTTCATATACACCTCTTCAACTAGATTACCATTAAGGAAAGCGGTTTTGACGTCCATATGTGAAATGACATAGTCATAATATGCAGCTATTGCAAGCAAAATCCTAATGGACTTAATCTTAGCAACAAGTGAAAAAGTTTCATCATAATCGACCCCAGGCCGTTGATTATAACCTTTAGCCACCAACCTTGCTTTATAAGTCTATATATTTCCAAATATATCGATCTTCTTCGTGAAGACCCATTTGTATCCTATGGGTTTAACCCTAGCTGGCAAATCAACCAAGTTCCACACTTGATTGATGTACATAGATTCCATCTCGGATTTCATGGCTTCTTGCCATCTCTTCGAATCAATGTCCAACATTGCTTCGCTATAGGTTGTAGGCTCATCATTATCGGGAATATCTATCTCACTGTGTGTTTCCACAAGTAGATTTAGTTTTCCAGGAGGACGATGAGTCCTAGTGGACCTACGGAGTTGATTTTTTTTTACAGTTCAGTGCTTGGTATGTTCTGACTGTGAGAGGGTTCTTGTGTATTGGATAATCCACTAACTTGACAGCTTTCAGAAATATCATTTTCATGTATTTCCTGAATGGGAGGAGGTCCAACCATTGCATTTACTCCCAAAGGCTGTGTAGGAGGATCTTGCATTTCTGCATTGTTCCTCGTAACACTCCCACTGGCCGAAGGGCGTACTTGAAGTACCCAATCTTTGCCAAATACTCCCACTGAATTCTTGCCTTGGTCATTCGGCAAGGATTCAACATCTATGTTATCTTGCGGTTCTTGAATTTCTTCAAGTTCTATCTTTGTGCAACTATGTTCCTTGTAGACATATTCTTCTTCAAGGAAAGTTGCGTTCCTGGAAACAATGACCTTACGTTCTCCAGAAAGATAGAAGTAGTATCCCTTAGTTTCCTTTGGATACCCCACGAAGTAACATTTCTCACTTTTGGATTCCAACTTGTCAGTGAGCATCTTCTTAACATATGCAGGGCACCCCCAGGGTCTCATATGTTTTAAGAGCTGGCTTCTTGCCATACTATATCTCATATGGTGTCTTTTCTACTGACTTAGAAGGAACCCTATTCAGAACATATATTGAGGTTTGTATATCATGTCCCCAAAGGTATGTCGGTAGAGCTGAGAAGCTAATCATGGATCGAAGCATATCCAATAAGGTTCGGTTTCTCCTTTCGGCAACACCATTCATCTGTGGTGTTCCAGGAGGTGTCCACTCTGATTGGACTCCATGTAGCTTTAAGTAATCTAGAAAATCCTTATTCAAGTATTCACCTCCTCGATTCGGTCGAAGGGTCTTAATACTTGTTGCAAGTTGCTTCTCTACTTCCGACTTGTACTCTTTGAACTTATCAAAATCCTCGGATTTATGTCTCATAAGATACACATATCCATACCTTGTGAAGTCGTTAGTAAAAGTGATGAAGTATGAGAAACCTCTTTTATCTTGAGTTGAAAATGGCCCACATACATTAGTATGGACCAACTCAACCACCTCCTTGGCTCGCACACCCTTCCCAGAAAGTGGCTTATTGATCATCTTTCCTCTCAAGCAAGATTCACAATTACCATAAGACTCCAAGTCAAATGGTTCGAGGTAGTCTAACTTCCTCAACCTTGCTATCCTTGATTCGTTGATATGACCAAGTCTGCAATGCCATATGTAGGTAGAGTTTCTATTACTTAACTTAGCTCATTTATTTTGTACATTGAATATTTCTCGACTACAGTTTAGTGTATATAATCCATCCACAAGAGGAGCAATTCCATATATAACATTATCAAAAGTCAATACTTGATTGTCATTATAAATATATGAGGAAAAACCCTTCATGTCCAAAACAGGGATAAAAATGATATTTCTCGTTAACGAGGGTACATAGTAACAATCATTTAACACTAGACAATAGACAAAAGGCAGATTTAATCTATAAGTTCCTACGCGCTCAACATTTACTCGTGCTCCATTTCCAATGCGTAGGTCTACCTCTCTTGGTCCAACCTTCCTACTATCAGTTAGCCCTTGCACATTGGTACAAATGTGTGAGCCACAAGAGGTATCCAATACCCAGGAATGAGAGTTATTTATAGATATATTTATTTCAATGACGTACATACCTTGTCCACCAGAGGTAGAAGCACCTGGTGCTTTTCCTCCTCCCGATGCAGTGCAGTCCTTCATCCAATGCCCCTTCTTGTTACAGTTGAGGCATACATCCTTAGCCAGATTCACCTTCTTCTTCTTCACACCTCCCTTAGGCTTCATAGCTGAGGGCGCATCGACTGCTTTGCCCTTCTTCTTCTATCATTCTTTACCTTTCGACTTGGGTTGGCTAGTAGAGCTCACTAAGAGCACAACTTTGCCTTTGGAAGTGAAAGACTCAAAGGTCTTGAGCATGTTGTGCAGCTCCAGCAGACTCGCCTTCGTTCTATTCATATTGTAATTCACTATGAAGTTTTCAAAGGAACGAGGGAGAGAGTTCACGATGAGGGTGGTAGCGACATTCTTTTGCAGCTTCGTTCCAATTGAAACAAGTCTCTCTATCAGCCCTATCATCTTCAACACATGCTGCAAGACCTGGCCCCATTCATTGAGCTTACACTAAAAAAGTTCTATCAGTAACTCATATTCCATAGTTTGGGATTGTGAGTCATAGAGACTCTTCAAGTGTTCGAGCATCTCATTTGGACCCATGTTTTCATGTTGTCTCTGAAGTTACATAGACATGGAAGACAACATCACGCATTGTGCTGAAGTGGCATCATCTAGGTGTTTTTATGTAAGCATCCTTATCAAAAGAGGCATATTCAGCAGAGTATGTTGCAGGGACTGTTGGGAACACCGTGTCCAACACGTATTCTAATTTCTCTTGTCTCAGCACTATTTACAAATTTCTTAGCCAGTCAAGGTAGTTAGGTCCAGTAAGTTTGTTCATTTCAATCAACATTTTCAATGATAAGCTCGACATCTTTGATAATCTGAAGAATTAGATAGACTGGAAATCAAACTCAAAATTTATTTTCTATTATACACATTCGTTTAGGCAAATCAACATGGTCTTTTGTTTAATTAGCTTCCACTGTTTTAACATACTTCTACGACCCCATGGTAGAATACGAACCTATATTAATTAAGGTCATAATGGGCCAAGATCCAAGCCTATGCTACCTCCGCGTTTGTTTTGGCTGATAACTTTAATAACACATCTTGGTAGGTTGTAAACCAATTGCAAAACTTATTTGCAATTCTTGGTTGATCAAATATTATATTTAATCTTTCGTCCTTAGATTTGTCCGACACTTTGGCGCCATGATTTGTCTAAGCAAGTCAACCCCATTATACGACTGCGTTTATGTATCTAAGTAAATTTGGCCTTTGTGAGCAAACACTTTGGTGTAAATACACACAAAAGTTTATCGTTTACCTTTACATTTAAAACACATCTATGAAAGAGTGTGGTCCTCGTAGACTTAGAGTAAATGCTTTGGCATAAATACTCGTATTGCCGAAAATGATTTTGCACTCTAACAATTATAATGGACGATACGTTTTAATTTAGACTTGTATTCAAAATTTTGGGGAACATTTTAATTCAGGATTTTAACCAAGATCAATTCTTTTACGCCATATCCAATATGACATCTTAATATCATGCAAAACTAATGACACATATAGTTGGGAACCGTCAACCCAATAGGCATGTTATAAGATGGTTTAATCAAATACTGGGCGCCGCCTGCCCAGACACTTATAGCGAACACCATGCTAATTATTAAATGAAAGCATTTAAGCACTTAACATATAGTTCGTATATTATTCAATGTGAATAATATACAATTAATAATAATTATAGGTTAACTTGTCTAAACTCTAAAATTTAAGTCTAATCCAAACAGTCCCTTAAACATTTTTTGATTTTAAAAACTGATTTTCAGAATATTTCTGTAAGTTCCAGATTTTTAGAATTTACAGTTTAGTTCCTCAAGAATTTAAAATTTCAATTTTGAACCCCTTTAAATTCAGAAAATCCAATTTTAATATTCAGAAAATATTTTCAGATTTCAAGGACCTGTCTGTAATTTCCAAATTTTAAATTAATTACAGATTTGCCCCAAGGACCAAATCTGATGATTTTAAAAACTTTTCCAGGAACCAAATTGCAATTCCAGAAACTTTTAAAATTTTCAGATTTTCCCCAAGGGCTAAATTGCAATTTCAGAAACCGCCACAGCCCCGCCGGAACGTGATTGCTGCCACTGTTCACGTCGGAACAGTGTTCGGTACTGTTCATTGTTCTGATTTTTTTTAAAAAAAAAAAATTGGAGTTGCCAGAATAGTGACTGCTGCCACTGTTCACGCCGGAACAGTGTTCGGTTACTGGTCACTGTTTTGAAAAAAATAAGTTTTTAAAATTGGAGCCTCGGTGCCGCGACAAACCCTATGTGGCACCGCGGCGCTCCATCGTGGAGTTGCGGTGCCTCTTTCTCAAAGCACAAAATCTGCATTTCCGAAACCTAAAACTGGTTCAGGGTCAGATTTGCAGATTCATCTTCGTTACTCTTCAATATCAAACAACACGTTCATCGACCATCATCCAATCCCTTCTCGTTCTTCACTTCAATGCACCGTGTTTGCAATGAACCAGTTACGCACATTGACTTAGAATAGTTAGATCGGAATGACTTCCTCGATTACATCATTGTTTAATAGTTTGGGAGACCAGGACGATGTGTTTTTAAGATATTAGGTTTTCAAGCTTTAAACGACATAAATTTCAGATTTAAACAAATTCTAACTCATATTATTATTAACTAATTACCTTATAATCATACAAAATAGACTTGGCTCTTGATACCACTGAAGGTTTTTTGTTGGGTTGTTAACGCAATGGATATTGAAAACTTGTTTCAAACCCAACAAACGTAGAATTGTTTGACTATAGGATAATTTTAAATTGTAAACATAAGACTTGAATGGTACTTATATGTTTACAATATCTGAAATCTTTATCAACTGTGGGTGCGCACGCGAATGCCCTTTCGATTGCAAGCTTCAAGCTTCAATGTATTCCTCATTTGGAAAGCTAGGAAATCCGGCAGAGGTTCGAGAGAGTGTTTTGATTCTGAGTCTCTAAGACTTAGAATAATTATGAAAATCAAGTGTAATGAATAATGAAGTGTAGGTCTGTATTTATAGGTGAAAAATTAGGTCAAATCAGTTTAGGATTTGACCTTGGGCCTGACCCAAAATTCGAGACAGATTAGGTCATGGCGCCGCCGCCCTATGGTGTGGGCGCTGCGACGCTGACGTGGCCCTAAACTGTCTCGTTTTATTTTTCGCACATTCTTAATTAAATCCAAAATCCAATTTTGACTTAATTAAAACAATTATTATTCATTTAAATATCTCGATTCTATATCGAATATTTAATACTCTCTTAATACATCCTTAGATCGAAAAGACAATCGACATAGTGTGACTCTACATGCCTTCACATATCGACATTAATCAAATTAAGGTCTACGCGGAACTCCTAGATGGTGTCGCAAGACGAACTCAATATATGAAATACGTTTACACGAATCCAGTAAACTTAACCTCTATGTGGTAAGATAAAATCCTTTCATTCACGACACACCCGATCAAGCTTAGGATTTGTCAAGTGTCTATCCAAATGGCTTAATCATTGTATATCATCCATATTAGTTGACAACTAAACCATATTCTAAATATGTCTATTGCGTTGGCCAGCGACTTAGTCAACCTAATATCACTGAGAAGCTGAGTGTTCTCTCGAATATACATTCGAGGAATGAATCCTAATCTTGGCTCAACTACCACCTTTAATCCACATTGTAATGTACCCAATACAAGCCGTATCTCAACCTATAAGGCATTTGAGCTTAGAACAGGATCAAAGTATATTACTTTGGAGACAAGGTGCGCATTGACCTCAAGTCTAATGACTTCTATCTCCCACACGCTGATCATACTTTAGACAAGTATAACAAATAGTATATCAGCAGGGTATACCAATACTTCCAAAGTATCTATGTGTCCATCACGGGTAGCCATTACTCGTAGCAGGTGAGACATACTACATCCTCTAAGGATGTGATGCACACCACATGTCGACTTATCACATATCATCGACATCCCATTCTCGATTATCATTAGTCGATGCTATTTTAAGAGTTACGTTATAATATTAATATCTCACATTATTAATAACAGCGTAACCTCTAGGGATACATATTATAGAATATTATAAACAATTAACTAATAATTCAATAATTGCAAATGCCAAAATATTAATCTCCATTAATAATAATACGAATGTGTATAAATTACATACATATACTTTCATAAAGATCTCTTATGTCTATTAATTGTATATCTTCAGACTTGAGAATTTTTGGATAGAATCAAGGTTGTAATTTTCAAATACTACTACTATTGTGTCCAGGAATTTATTATTGCCGGCAGTCTTATGGATGTAGTTTTTCAATGTTGGACTTGGAAACTAGTTCAGTTCTTGGATTATCACTTGCCATACCTTGAAGTTTCTGTTCTTGAGATGTATGTGTACTTGAAAATTATTTTTATTATATTATTTTAAATAAATTATTCTAATTTTTTTATTTTTTTAATATTCTTTGTGTACTAGATGAAACTTGAACATCGTGGATGCATGTAGGATAGTAATCATCCTAAACGTCGTGGGTTGAAGGTAGAATTTGTAGAAGGTGTTAAAAGATTTACTTTTTTATGTACAAAGTTATTTCAGAATGCAAAATTCTGATATTTATAACTTTAGATTGCTGAATTTATGTTGAAATTAATCAAACAATGAAATGGGTGTCTAATTTTACTTTGGGTAGATCCAGTCATGAGTTGTTGAAGCGAATGAACTATAAATTGGATTTTTCTCTGCTTTGCATCTCTGTTTTTCAGTTTTTGTCATCTTCCTTCTTTTTCTTCTAAAACATTCTATGCATCTGGTCATTTCTATGCCTGCCAGCCACTGTGTTATCTCTCATAATCTCTTTTTCTACTGAATGAGATGTATCTGCTAAAGTTTGTTTGCTGAGTTACGAGTGCCTAATGTTTACTAGATCAGTTTAGAAATTAAGCAACAATCAACAAAATAATTACTCTTTGCCGCACCAGAAGTCTCAATTTTCCTACGTAGAAGCATCAGGGCCGTCTCAAACATTTTGGGGGTCCTATTCTAATTCGTAAAAGTGAGCCCTTAATGTAAGTAAATATACGATTTCAATAATTAGATTGAGCTAAGACCTGCGAAGACCTGACCTTTACAGTAAATTCTGGCGAATACTACTTAATAAAAAATGAAAAAAAAGGCCCCTAAATTTTTTCGTTTTTCGGGGGTTATGTGCGGGCCCAAAGATGCCCATATACTCCACTTTTAAGCATAACCATTTGTATTACTACTACAATTTTTTGATTTATTTTTTATTTTATGCTAAATACATATAGAATTTCAGGTCATCATGGAGAATATTTGCAGTTATTAACTAAATTAGTACTGCGCCGTGACTTCGTAAAAATCTGATTGGGAGCTCTCAAGAATATTAGTAGGTGTGACATATAGGAATTGAATTATTTGTTGCCTTCACATGTTATAAACCACAACAAGAAAGGATCTGTTTTACAAATATGATATCAGCTAGTTATCCCTCAACAAGCATGCTATGTGAAATCTTTTTTTTTTTTTCTACATTAGTAAGTGCTTGTGTTAAGAAATCAACAATTTTTTTTTCCATATCATTGTAAAAAAAACCCAAGAGAAATGAGGCTTTTTAGTTCAAAAATTTTCAATAATGAGGAGAGAATAGACCATCTTCTATTTGCTAGAGCTAACAAGCCATCATTTTGGATTCATCTGCTTAGCATTTTTGTTTTTTTCACTAACTTATGTGTTATGCTTTTAGATCTGGATTCTCGGGTGCCTCTTCTTCATCTTCGGTTAATCAAGATGAGTTTGAGTTATTGCATAAGAAGTTAGCGGAGATAACTGAGTTGTATTTGAAAGAAAAGGCTGCAAGGGAGGAAGAGTTCAAGGAGAGGGAGGAAGAGTCTAAGCGGAAAGAGAAAGAGGAGAAGCGGGCGAAAGAACGATGTGTTTAGACGTGTCACTGGTGATGTTGAAAGCTTCAATTCTCAGCTAAAATCCCTCTTACTATGTGCTCTACCCCGTTCTCCACCGCCTTTCCATAATGAGGAGTAAGGTACTTTTTAACTTCAAGAACTTGATAATTCTCTACAGTTCAGTTAAGAGTTGGACAGTTCTGGGATTTTAATACCCGCCTAAATTATTGGCCACGAGGCTCCACAGAACTCAACGATTGGGTTTCTATGCATAAAAAGCCCAAAAGCACCTCATTCTACGACTCTGTCAATTGTTATTTGTTGTTATCTCTATTTGTGTCATGGTTACCACTTCTGATTCCCTTCTGCCTTTACGTATCCTTTCACTCTTTTTCTTACCTCTCACATACATAACTTGTTACGTTCTATATATGCTACTTCCCTCTGTTTGATACTATTATTGTAAAATTTTATTCGATGAAATTATACAATTTCATGTGGATAAATTGAAGAAATATGGATGAAGAATGGGGATTGTCATGATCCAAATTTCAAAGCCGTCAAGACACCTACCCCCACCCGGTAGGCAAACCATCAACAACTAATTAAGCCAATTTTAACAAGTACATTATGCAAAAAGAAATAAATAATATCATTTAAGAGTCTTAAATTAAGTTTCATATTTATAATTATGCAGAATAAGTACAACCACCCAAAATCTGGTATCACAAGTACAAGAACTACTAGGATAGCAAATCCAAGTCTAAAATGTCATCCGAATACACTGTATGCATAGAAGAAAACATGGAATAATGTAAAAGAGAGAGTGAATCAGGTGCCACGGATCAGTCAGTAGATCACCCCGAATCCTCCAAGACATGCTCTTCAACGATCGATGAAGCTTCGAACTATAGTAGTGCTAGAAACCAAATCTACACACAAAAGGGTGCAATAAGTGTAGAGTGAATACGGGAAATCAACGTATACTTACCAGCATCGTCAGTCGACCCTAAACTAAAACAAAGACTAGGATTGGTCTTCCGAATACTACTTCCACACTTAACTAATGTTAGACCGTCATAGTAATAATAAAAATCACAAGTTTCAAGCCTAAAGGTAAAAGCTCCTAAGTCCTTAAGACCGTTTAAGTAGCCAAATAACCAAGTAAGAATGATTTAATCAACCATCTAGGAAAGACATCCAAATCAGATCCTGATAAGATAATATGATATGCATTGCAAGGCCTTTCCATTACCAGCACACGTACGTTCCAATATTGTAATGACCAATTAGGTCATTTTGGATATTTTGCCTATCTGACCCTTTCCCTAGCTTCATTATGGTACATTTGACTTGCGAGGGTGAGTGATCCGATTCCGAGGAAATCAAGTGGACATAATGAAAGAAAATCTAAGTTTGAATTTGGAATGTCGCACCCCAACTTTGGGGTGTGTGGCCTAAACCTGGTATCCTAAGGTCCGAGCATACCAATCATAGAACATAAGGATGACCTGATCATGTTCGGGCCGACAAAGCCTCTAATCAATAGCGGCAAAGTGATACGACACAACAACCTGCAAATGAAATATGTCCAATATATATATATATATACACACACATACATACATACTAGGTCGGCAAGGCCATCATAAGTGTAACAGACTATCCAGGAAGGGCCGATAAGGCAATACAAGACGACTAACCATAGGACCCCAGTCTACAAGCCTCTAAATACAACATGGAGTGGCCATAGGTTGGGACAGGACCCCGCCATACCCAAAATATATATATGTATAGAAACCATTACCTACCTACATACTAGATAACTCTAGAAGAATAGAGCGTGACAATAAGCTGCTGGATGAAGTCACCTACTGTGGGGGAGAATTCGATTGTCTATCTGCACCTACGGACATAAAACGCAGCACCCCAATAAGGGACATCAGTATAAAATAATGTACTGAATATGTAAGGTAGATAAATATAAATGAAGACAACAACTAGAGCGAATGAAAGGTAAAGAAACAACTTGAACCTCGGAAAGCCACAGAGGAAAATGCAATGTATTTTCATATCGTATCCGACCATATAGGACTCGATGTTATCATACCCATCTGTAGTGGTGTGCACATATAAGTGTCATACCCGACAGATTATAGCGCGACTCGGTGTTATAAAATTTATACATACATATATAAAATACTTGAATGACTTTAGAAAAAAATGAAATCAGGGCAGAGTGACATAGGGTCGTTAACCCCCGCCTATATTTATGGAACTAATACAACACTCATTATAATCCAACCTAGAGTTCATAATCAATCATGTAACAAGGAATACCAAGAATAGAGATAAGAAATCCCAACAAAGGATAATTCAAAAGATCTCAATAGAGGACAAGTAATACTTTCTAAAACATTTCATAATCGGAGTGGACATGTTTCTACATTCAAGAACGGAATTTAAGTATTGATGTTCGTTTTATAACGTTGCTTTACGATCATGCCAAATTGAAGGAAGAGGAAAAACCTTACATACCTCGTCGCTTGACTCACACTACTCCTACAAAGCCTCGCTTCCCTTACAATAATTGACCTATACCATAAAGACAAGTTGGATTAAGATCAAATTTGTAGTTTCACAATTTCTTCATTATGACATTCCATCAAACATTTAGCGTGCACTATTCTTATGTGTGCTCTCATGGATATTCAAGCTATTCTTCCCTCTCCATCATCAACTACAATAACATCAAGATTACAACTTCTATATCCAACAAGATTTTGTCATAACCTTCCCAAGAATTCCACCAAACCAACTCAACACCAACTTGTTTCTATTTTAAAGTTTTAACTCAATTATCATGAGCTATCTTTACCAATTGATCCATTTAAGCTAAGAGGGGTTTAATAACATCAAAGAGCAGCAAGAACATACCGTGAAACAATCAATAAAATACCAACACCAAGCCTCCTTCAAATTCTCCAAGAAACTCCAAGCTTGTCCAACAATCTATGAAGAATTTTTTTTAGATAATCTGAGCTTTCCAAGGGAAATTTCTCATCATGATCTTAAGGAATTGGTCTCCAATGGTAGGAGGATCTTAGGAGAGGGTTGGAGGGCCTTTAGGGTGAGTTTAGGTCGAAATGGACTCGAAATGAAATAAATCTTTGAGATGAGCTTTATATAGGCTGCCCACCGCCTCCCATATGCGGGAAGATATGCGACGCATATCGGAATGTGCAGATTCATCCTCCACCGCATATGGTGGCAGTGAGGTGGCTAAATGGTTTCCTTGAGATGCGGCCCCATCCGCGAGGCGGATTGGCTTTTATGACGTGAAACGCTTAGCGTATTGTCCTATATTCATCAAACATCATCGAGAGATGTTTCCTTCAATCCAATTGACTTCTAACCTTCCATAAGCCTTGTTGACATCCTTCTAAGTCATAAATAACCCTTATAAAGGATCTTGAGTCACCAAAACTCAAGTTGGCCAACTACATTCTTAAATGCGCACGAAACGGTGAGTGTAACACAAAATTCACTTGGTGTGCTTTCAACCTTCACTCAAAGACTTCCTTAACATCCTATAAGAATAATAACTTCTTCCATCTTGAATTGTTTTTTCACGATGTACCCAATGTAAGGGTTATAAGCGCGAAAGGCTTAGTGACTCTTAAACTCTTTCGACTCTTTTGAGGTTTGACTAGATCACTCTCTTGTCTCCAAGGGCAACTGCTTCCTTGTATTAGGCTCCATATATTACCAGATATTCGATGTTCGAAAGTAAGGTGTATAACATCCTCCCCCTTAAGAACTTTCATCCTCGAATGTTAAGTTATAATAGCTTGACGTAACGATCCTTACATTTTTTCAAAAAATTCTGCATGGTTACTTTTATAAATAGAACTATCTCAACCTATCACGTAGTCAGAAATCATAACTAGTGTTAAACAATGCCATACAAGCAATATTTATTACACCATCGGCCCCCATAGGTAGTGTATCTCTTCATATCATCGTATAACAAATCAAAAATTACCTGAACATCTGAATCCCGATATTGAGTTATGTCTTTCATCCCTTTGTTATGATTGTCACCTAAATAAGACATAGGGCAGAGTTATAGATATTAAGCATAAATAGGGCATAAAATAAAGTTGTTCCACTATGGTTGTTATAGACCTCTGGCTAGGAAAAAATAGGAATATTCTAACTTTGTATCTTCTTTTGTTTTCCCGTTCACCTCTTCTACATTCCTTACACTATTTATTTCTTATCTAAATCATATCACAAACTTGCTTACGAAACAATAGTTGATAGACTTGTTGGTCCTGGAACTTCTCCATTTAGTAAGATCGCTTCTACTTTTGCATCTCCACCACAAACAGGGTCCGAGGAGAATTCCTAACATATGTTTTTAGTACCAGAACTTGAAACCAGATAGGTGAGCTATACGGTTCGGGATATGCTTAGTATGCATGTCATTTAGCTTCTTAGTCGAGTTTGGATACAATGGTCGAACATGTCTTGGATTAAGTTTCTTTTTCCTTTCAAGTCTGATCCCGCTCTTTGTAAACAAGTTCTTTAGCAATTTCCTCTCCTCAACTTGGAAATTTGTCCCGATTCTTCCACCTCTAAGAATTTCTTTATAACTTAATACGTTACGTTAGATATCGCTACTTCGGGTGATTTCCTTCTAGTCATCCGATAGGAGTCCTATCATTTTCCTCATACATAACCTTATACGTTATTGTGGCAGTACCTTGCACGATAGCTATATGCCGACCTTAGATGGTCGTCCCGAACTCCTTTAAAATTCAATATGTCTGCTCACAATAAGCCCTTGATGGCTCAAACCTTTACTCTTGACTGGCCTATCAGGGTATCGGTAGGGCTAATCCGAGTGTCCAAAGTTCCATTCAAAATAATCTTCCAAAGAACAAAAATTGTATGGCTTAGCCAATCGGATCAGCAGTGGCTTCATCATCTTCAGTGCATCCTATAGAGCGTGGGCCTTAGGCAGTGGCTGGTAGGGGCCTAGGCAGGGGTGGGGCATCTGGCCCCAGCGGTAGCCAACACCGCAACTATGCTTTAATAGGACGACATGAGCAGGAGACACCTAACATTATTGCAGGTATATCGACGATGTTCCATTTTTTCTTCTCATAGTATATAGGTATTGACCAATTCGGGTTCTACTTTTATTTATATTTCCTTGTGTATAAGTCGGGTATGAGACCTAAGTTGTGAAATAAGCCTTTCAACGTACCCACACTAATGAGTGAGCTGCAATAGTTAGAAATACGAAGTTTAAGATGGAATTATTACAGTACGACTCAGAAATGATATTATGATTGAACAGGTGTATCGGAAGGTCTCAAAGGGTTAAGAACGTGACACCCAAATAGTAAAGCAAAGTACAGAAAGGGTTAGTGAGTTAATGTTCTAAAATAAAGGTATGGTCGTTCGAGGTGATAGATGTGTTTTCGAGATGCGTGACATGTTGAGGTAGTCCTAGGTTTAGAGGAATCTCTGCCAAAATTTTCGGAAGGTTAGAATTAAAATCTCAAAGCTATGGTATCCCAACATTCGATGACGAATGTTCTTAAGGGGGAGAGGATGTTACACACCATAGTTCTATGCGCGATCGAGAGTATTATTGGCCAATTTGAGTTCTAGCAACCCGAGATCCACCCCGAGGGTCACCTATGACTTAAATGGATGCTAAGAAGGTTCTCGGAAGGTTAGAGGTCAATTGGGTTGAAGAAAGCATGTTTTTACAATGTTTGACGAAGTTAGTACGTTCAGCTTAGCGTTTTTTGTGTCGCGGAGCCAATCCACCTCACAGAACCTGGCCACATTTTGGCCAAAACTTTTCTGAATTCCCTGCCATCATATGCAGCGGGATATGCGACTGTGTATGGTGTTTCGCGGCGCAGAACCCACCGTAGATCAATGGCAGCGAGAACTTTCTATAAATAGTTCCAAGCGGTGGAACCTTTACTCATTTCATTTCTCACCCAATCTCGACCAAGACTCTCTTTAGAGATCCTCCAAGGGTTTATCACTCATTTAAGCATAAATCCAAGTGTGTTGGGGACTGTTCTTGTGGTAATTGAATTTATGAAGATATGGATCTATAGATGATATGTATTGTTGATATTCTAAGGGATAGAAGGAGGATATGCCATTGATTGATATTATAGAAGTGGTCCCAGAGCATAGTACTCTGCTAGTCGGCTAACTACGATGTTCTCCTTGTTAACTTTGGTATTATCTCTTGTTGTAGACTAAGTTATGGCGAAGGTTGAGTCCGTTGTCGATATCGGAAGTTGATGGGATATGAGGTTGGCATTATGAAATTTGAGGCTTATTTCCGAACTTCAAAATCCATAATATGCTTATGTGGATATTTAATAAGTGGAGGACATGGTTCAAGACAATTAGAATCACAAAAGAAGAAAGAATACTCATGTCTTTGATTTTAAATTAGGAGGCCCAAAGTTAAAGGGTATTTTAGTACTTTGATAGATTAATGAACCCTAGTATAAATATACTATTAGGTCTTTCTTTTGTAGATAGATTATATTGGATGAGAAGTGTAGATTACTCTTTTGAGAGTTGGGGTTTGTCTCATATCTCCTCTTGAATCTTTCTTGAATTACTACAAGTAGGTAATTCATGTATGAATTCATATCTCTTCTCCCTTTGAATTATATCTCTTATTTGAATGTTAATCTAATTAGTTCCTAGATTCTCTTTATTATTTCTTTGAGTTAATTGATTGCATTTCAATTATAGATTAATTATTTCTTTCTTCATATCCTAGATTTAAAATTATTGGTTGCATTTACATATGTCTAGATATTTAATTACATAAGTGTGTGTTTACCCCAACAATTTTTTAATCTTCCTATCCTTATTATTGTTTTCCCATAATTATCTTGATCTTCAATTTCGTTGGATTCCCGAGCCCGTTTCACATTAAATTGGTATCAGAGCAAGACTAAAGGTTTATCGTTACAATTCTTAATCCTTGACTTTATTAGTGTTTAAAGATTTCAAAAAAAAACAAAACCAGAAAAATCCAAAAAAAATCCCTACTGTCAGTGTTGACTTTACTTTTATGTGTTTTGATTTCCCATCTATGGTTGAAATCTAATCCGTTTCTTCGTTAAGCTGGAAAAACAAATTGATTCGAAAAACTGTTGGAGTTCGAATATGTTTGCTGAAGAAAGTGAAAATATTTCTACACCGAATTGGGTTCTTGAGCTGCCGAAGATACTGATTGTAGTTAGAGTTTGAAATCCTGAGCTGAAGCTGCCATAGAAGAACGAAGTTTGAAACACCATTGGAAGTCATTGATGAAAGCTTCAAAGCTTTGGTTGAAAATTTGGGTTGCCAAAATTGATGTCTATTTTGATGGGTATGGTTGAAATAAATTGATTATATCTTGTGGAGTTTGTACATTGAATTTGGGATTGATTGGTGAAGATTTGAGGTAATTTTTGGCCCAAAAATTGAGCAAAAACGTGATGAGGATGGAGAAGATAGCTGATTTTCAGATTTGCATAAACCTCCAAAATCCACTGCAATTACAAAATTAACAACTCACTCAGTAGCCAATTTTCCGCCTCACTTAAAATATACTCATTTCAGCTTTAATTTCTCATATTTTCTTGTTTATTCTAGCTAGTTTACTTGAGTATTAGTTCATACTTAGTGTTAAACTAGTTTTTGAGTGCTTTAATTTTACTTTGTGCCACTTTATTTCGTGCTTTTTTCTTTTGTTTCTTTGTTAGTTCTTTATTTCCTAGTCCGTTATTTTTATTTGTCCTTCTTTGTTAGTGACATAAATTTGACTCCGAACTGATACTTGGATATTTGCTTGAAGTAATTTGAGATTGATTGGTTCTTGAAAAGATTGCAGACATCCCTTGAGAGGTAAAAGGCAAAGAGTGGTGAGCTCATTTGAGAGTGATAAAAGCATTCGGTCTTAAGTGTAAACACGAGTGTTGAGTGATATACATTTTGAGTGATATATTTTGAGTGATACACTAAGGGAGTGAATTGTGAGGTCCATTTTTTTTTCAAAAAACTAACCAATCTTCTTTATTTTCAAGTATGTCTTTTGTAGGTACAAGGAGTTAGAAGGTAGACATGAATGGTAGTTAGAATCCAAGTGGTCGTTCCATGGAACGAAATAAAAGATGGAGTTCATCTAATGAACCGACTTATGTTAGAGATGGTTTTGATACATGATATAAGTGGTGGTATGAAAATAATGTGATTAAGGAGAAGGAACTCCATAAAATGAAGCTTTCTTACTTCAATGAGAATGATGGTCCGGGTACATACTTTGATTGGGTCCAAGAGCTTGAAGAGACATTTCACATCTTCAAAATTCCTAACCTATAAAGAGTCATTTATGCCACTAATATTTTCATAGATCATGCTTATTGGTGGTGGAATGAAGTGATGAGCAAAAGATATAGAGATATTCTACGTGCCATCACAAAGTGAAAAGAGTTTAAGAAACTCATGGAAGAGAAATTTTCTCCTACATATTTCTAGGAAAGATATTGTGGTGAATATAATAGAGAATCTACTTGGAGTAGAAAGGAAGAGTATGATAAAAGTGTGAAGAAATATGCAATAAGGAATAATGCTAAGAATGAAGACTCGGGGAATATTCAAGATTTGCATCATTTTCCATATGCTCAATCTAAAGGATGGTCAAGTGATGCTTCTTATTGGCTTAATCATAAATTTAAATCTAAAAGTCCTTTCTACAAGTCAAATGAAGTCTTTGGAGCATATCCCATGGCTAAATAAGAAAAGTCCTTTGCTACTTATAACAATGAACATTCAAGTGGAGTGCAAGGTAACTTGGCTACACTTAATTATACGTCTTGTGCTAGTAGTGATAAAAGTGTACCTTTGGGTTAAATTCTTGGGATCTAGAAATTGTTTAAGGAATGTGATTGAAAATCATGTTGGTTGTAGTAGTCATTTTTTAAAGGAACTTACTCTCACTTCTACTTGTGAAATTGTGTCACCTCTTGAGAAAAGTCTTGAATTGTCTACTTGTGATAAAAGTGATACTTCTTGTGTTGAAAATGTTGTGGGATCTAGGATTGGTGCCTTTGATAAAGTTGTTGAAAGTAGTACTTCTTTAGTGGAAAATGTAAATGATGAGGTTGTGCTTGTGAATGTAAATTTGCTAGTAAGGAGATCCTTATCTATTTGTTTGAATGAAGAAAAAGTATATACACAAAGGCATAACATTTCTACACTAGATGCCTTATTTTGAAAAGGATGTGCATGTTGGTAGTGAATGTTGCTAGTTGTGATAACTTGGTTAGTGCTACCTTGGTGAAATAAGTAAAGTTAAAGACTTTTAATCACCCTAGGCCATGTAGGTTGCAATGGTTGAATGAATGTGGTGAACTTAAACGGAGTAGAATGGTGAAAATTTCTTTCATGATTGAAGATGAAGTAACTTGTGGTGTGGTGCAATTACATGTTTGCCATATTATTCTTGAGAGACCTTGGATGTATGATAGGCATGTTGTGCATAGTGGGAGGAAGAATCACTATACATTGAAGATGGAAGAAAAAGTGATCAAGCTTGAACCATTGGAGCCAAATGAAGTGTTGAAAGAGCAAGTGAATTTGAAGGCATCCTTGAAAAATACTATAAGAAAAAATGAGGATGAGAGAGAAAAGATAGAGAGTAGTAAGAGAGAAAAGTGATCACTCTAGAGTAGAAAAATGAGAGTAAAAATTGAGTGAAGAGAGTGGGTTGTCACAAGAGAATAGAGAAGAGATTGAAAAGAAAATGAGAAAATAAGAAAGAGGGAAAATAAAAGATTGAGGGTGAGGATCCGATAGCATCCAGGGTGGCATACTTTCATAAAAGATGGACGGGTTTCTATAAAAAATTAAGAAGATGATTATCGTGAAAGAAAAGTCCAAGAATTATGGCGATGAGTGGGCTAAATACTACCCATATTTCATGATCCAAGTCCAAACTCAATAGAAAGAATATTGGGCCCCATAAAATCTAAGGAAGCTGGTTTGCATGCCACGTGGGGCCTAAAGGAGCTGCTACAAAGGAGCCCAAAGAGTTGATTTTTCAAGCCCCGCAAGGGCTGTTCTATACGCGCAAATTGGATCCAAAAAGCATTGATTTTCACTCCCAAAAATTGCAGAGAATTAACGTGTATTCTTGGTGCATATGTGGTCAATTCTTTCCCCATTTTTGTTAGCTAGTTTTAGGAATAGTTTTTGAATTATTTTACATGTTTTTATAGTTTAAAAGTTTCCTAGTTAGATTTTATTATTTTATTTCCATAAAGTAGAATTCGAATCCCATATTATTTGGGATAAGTTTCCCCTATATATAGGGGTGAATTTTGTTATTTTTCAGAACACGACATTATTATTATTTGAGAGTTTCTCTTCTTTACACCTTTTGAGTTTGGTTACTTTGGATTTATCTTTCGACCTTATAAGAACGATTCTTCTAAGAGGTAAGATTAATTTGTGCTACATATCTTTGGTTCTTATTCATAAATTAAAGAAGGTAATTAGTCTTATACTAATTATTATCTCTATTTTCTTCGAAATAGGGGTCTAGATCTCTTTTTGATATAAGTTCTTGAATTGATTCTATTAGTATCATAATTAGTCTTAATTCACTAATTTTTAATATTAAGATCAATTAGGGTTTCTATCACTTCATCTTGAAATTTGGACATTATATTCTCGAATTTCACATATCTTTAAATTTCATCTTTAATCTTCGTATTTTCGCTTCCGCATTATTTTTTATTTCTTTCAAATAACCCGATTCTTATCAAGTGGTATCAGAGAAGTTCTATCAAGGTTATGTTCTTGATAATCTTGGGAGTTTCGTAGCAAAACAAAACTAAAAAAATGAAATTTCTCTTTTATTTTCAGTAGTTTAATTTTTTTTACATAACAACAAAAAATGAAACAAAATCGCTTGCATATTAAGAAACTCCAAATTATTGTGTTTCTTGTTTTCCAACATCGAGAAGGAAATTCAAGAAGAGGAGAAACTTGAGATTTTTTTTCTTTGCATACAAATTGATTTTTTTCTCTCACCAAAATTCAATTCGTCTGGGAGTTGGTAATCTTTTTTCTTACTATATCTTACTTCTAAACGATTGTTACTAAAAGGGTTTATATATAAGGAACCAGCCAAATGTAGTAATTTGAGTGGAAAAAGGCAAGAGATAGTGAGATCAATGGAGGGAAAAAGCCAAATTGAGAGATATTTATTTCTTTAATATATTTTTTCGAGAAGTCTCAAACAAGAAAGAAGCATGAAGCGGGCATCCAAAATGACAACAACATAGTCGAGATGCTTAGAATGATTACCGCCAGACTTGAAGCATTAGAGGTCGCCCAAAATCCACCTAACCCGGTGAACATAGACAATTTGAGGAGAATCCAACAACACCCGATTCCTCCGATCAGGAGACAAGCTGTTCGAGCTCCTCAATTCCAACAAGGTGAGGATCAATTTGGGGACGATGAGAATGAATTTGAGGAAGATTACCAAAGGAGGCTGGTTTGCAAGCCAGGTAGGGCCCCAAAGGAGCTGCCACATGGAAGGCCCAAAGGATCCCAAAGAGTTAATTTTCCAAGCGCCACAAGGGTTGTTCTATACGTGCAAATTGGGTCCAAAAAGTATTGATTTTCACCCCCAAAAATTACAGAGAATGAGCGTGTATTCTTGGTGCATATGTTGTCAATTCTTTCCATGTTTTTGTTAGCTAGTTTTAGGAATAGTTATGGAATTATTTTACATGTTTTCCTAGTTTAAAGGTTTCCTAGTTAGATTTTATTGTTTTATTTTCATAAAGTATAACTAAAATTCCATATTATTTAGGATAGGTTTCCCTTATATATAGCGGTGGATTTTATTATTTTCAGAACACAACAATATTATTATTTGAGAGTTTCTTTCTTTACACCTTTGAGTGTGACTAATTTGGATTTATCTTGCAACCTTATATCGATTCTTCTAACAGATAAGATTAATTCGTGCTTGATATCTTTTGTTCTTATTCATAAATTAAAGAAGGTAATTAGTCTTATACTAATTATTGTCTCTAGTTTATTCGAAATAAGGGTCTAGATCACTTTTTGATATAAGTTCTTGAATAGACTCTATTAGTATCGTAATTAGTCTTAATTCGCTAATTTTGAATACTAAGATAAATTAGGGTTATTATCACTTCATCTTAAAATTTGGGGATTTTATTATCGAATTTCACATATCTTTAAATTTCGTATTTTCGTTTCCATATTATTTTATTGTTTCTTTCAAATAACCCAATTCTTATCAAGTTGTATCAGAGCGGTTCTATCAAGGTTCCGTTCTTTATAATCTTAGGAGTTTCGTAGCAAAAAAAAATAACAAAATTTCTCTTTTATTTTCAATCGCTTAATTTTTTTTACAGAGCAGCAAAAAAAATGAAAAAAAATTGTTTGCAAATTAAGGAACTCTAAATTATTGTGTTTCTTGTTTTCCAACATCAAGAATGTAATTCAAGAAGAGGGGAAATTTGAGATTTTTTTCCTTTCATACAAATTGATCTTTTTCTTGTCTCACCAAACCTTAATTCATTTGGGAGTTGGTAATTTTTTTCTTTCTACATCTTACTTCTAAACGATTGTTACTAGTAGGGTTTGTATATAAATTCTAAAGGAATCAGCCAAAGGTAGTAATTTGAGTGAAAAAAAGGCAAGAGAGGGTGAGATCAATACACGAAAAAAGCCAAATTGAGAGATATTTGTTTCTTTAATATCTTTTTTCGAGATGTCTCAAACAGGAAATGAGCATGATGCAGACACTCAAAATGACAACAACATAGTCGAGATGCTTAGAATGATTACCTCCCGACTTGAAGCGTTAGAGGTCGCCCGAAATCCACCTAACCCGGTGAACATAGACAATTTGAGGAGATTCCAACAACACCCGATTCCTCCGATCAGGAGACAAGTTGTTTGAGCTCCCCATTTCCAACAAGGTGAGGATCAATTTGGGGACGATGAGAATGAATTTGAAGAAGATTACCAAAGGAGGAATGAAATGACGATGCCACGAGTTAAGGCTAAGAATGATAATTTTGGTAGCATAAAGATAAAGATCCCCACTTTGAAAGGGACAAGAGATCCAGACTTGTACCGTGATTGGGAGAGAAAGGTGGTCGCCATCTTAAATAGTCACAACTACTCTGAAGGTAAGAAGATTAAACTTGTTGTGGATGAATTTTCTTACTATGTTGCTAGTTGGTGGAAGAAATTTAGCAAAGATAGACTAGACAATGAAGAACTGCCCGTTGCAACATGGGATGAGAAGGATTGTGAGAAAGCATTTTGTGGCATCATACTTTCAAAGAGATCTGCAACGATGCCTTTAAACTCTTAGACAAGGTTCTATGTCTATAGATGATTATTTTAAGGCTATGAATATGGCTATGATCCAAGCTGATTGTAATGAGGAAGCAGAGGTCACTATGGCTAGGTTTCTTAATGGTTTAAATAGAAAAATAACCGATGTAGTAGAATTGCAACAATATGTTAATTTAGTTAAGTTAGTAGAGTAGGATGTAAAAGTAGAAAAACAGAGCAAAAGAAATCAACAAGCTAGCTCATTGAGATATCAATCTACTACAACTCCAAGAAAAAATTGAGATGAGTAACAGAGTGCATGTTGACATCTCAAGAGAGGACAAATGAGAGGATGCGTTGTGTGAAGAGAATGGGATGTCAAGTGAGAAAAAAGTGAGCTTGAGAGGAAATAAAAGAGAGATGACCATGAAATACAAAAGGAGAGGGATTTTCATGAGATTAAGAGAGAAGAAAAAGAAAAGAGCTCGAGTGAGGTAATTTTTTATTCTAACTCTAACATTTCTACTTATTCTAGTTGTTTTGATTCTCTTATAGGTACTCATGAGAAATTTTGTAGTGAAGAACCATCATTGGATGAACTTAGTCCTAAGATGGTCGAAACTACATGTCTAATGGAGCAAGTACATGTTGAAAACAAGGATAAAGTTGTGAATTTACAACCAATGAATAAGGAAAAACAAGGTGATATTATTCCTTTGCTACATAAGACCAAGTACAATATGTATAATTGGTTTATTCACATTCTTGAACACCTAAGGTCTTTCTGAGGTAATGAACTACACTCTTATTTCATATGTTGGTGACTTTATTAATTTTGAGGATGATGATATTTCACTATATAATAAGTCATTACATGTAACCTCTAAGTTCAAACATAAGAGTAATTTGTTTCCTTTTGATATTAAGCATGACATAGTTGATTGTGTATTCTCACTCGTGGAAAAGATGCATGATATTTGTGAGAGGAGGCTTGCGAATAAGTTAGATATTATTCTTCTCTTACTCTAGTGTCGAATAAGTTCTCATATGATAATGAGCTCGATTTTGGTGGTGATTCTGTTTTGGAATTTAAAGGTTCTAACTTTCTTCAAAACTCAAGTGCTTATGTGAATAGATTGTATGAAGAAGAATACGTGAGATGTGTAATTGAGGATGCTTGACTATATAATAAAAGTGTTCGATTTGATGCATGTTTTAGAGGTCTTGTGTCATCTTTTTCATACCCATTGGAATACTTTATTGATGAAACTAAAATTGAGTTGCATGTATCTTTTCTTATGGCATCTAGACTAGAATTTTGTGGTTCTTATATAAGTAAGAAAAATTTCTATTGGGATGATGAAGGCCACATTCTTTGTAAGGGTGTATTCATTCATGCTAGGCTTAATTGGGTTAGGTGGACACATGGTAGCTATCTTGTTTTGTTCCTACCGTTAGTGCTTTCAATTAATGGATGTTGTTTACTATGAAATATCTTCTTGATTTTGCGAGATTCAAAATCGAGGACAAATTGCTTTCAAGAAGAGGGGAATGATAACATCCAGGGTGGCATACTTTCATCAAAGATGGACGAGTTTCAATGGAAAATCAAGAAGATGATTATCGTGGAAGAAGAGCCCAAAAATTATGGCAATGAGTGGGCTAAGTACCACCCATATTTCATGATCCAAGTCCAAACTGAAAAGAAAGAAGATTGGGCCCCATAGAACCCAATGAAGCTGGTTTGCATGCCAGGTAGGGGCCCAAAGGAGCTGCCACATGGAAGGCCCAAAGGATCCCAAAGAGTTGAGTTTTCAAGCCCCATAAGGGTTGTTCTATACGTGCAAATTGGGTCCAAAAGGTATTGATTTTCAACCCCAAAAATTGCAGAGACTGGGCGTGTATTCTTGGTGCATATGTTGTCAATTCTTTCCCTATTTTTGTTAGCTAGTTTTAGGAATAGTTTTGGAATTATTTTACATGTTTTCCAAGTTTAAAGGTTTCCTAGTTAGATTTTATTGTTTTATTTTCATAAAGTATAATTAAAATCCCATATTATTTGGGATATGTTTCCCTTATATATAGGGATAGATTTTGTTATTTTCAGAACACAACAATATTATTATTTGAGAGTTTCTCTTCTTTACACCTTTGAGTGTGACTACTTTGTATTTATCTTGCAACCTTAGAAGAATGATTCTTCTAAGATGTAAGATTAATTCGTTCTGGATATCTTTGGTTCTTATTCATAAATTAAAGAAGGTAATTAGTCTTATACTAATTATTGTCTCTAATTTATTCGAAATAAGGTCTAGATCACTTTTTGATATAAGTTCTTGAATTGACTCTATTAGTATCGTAATTACTCTAAATTCGCTAATTTTGAATATTAAGATCAATTAGAGTTCTTATCACTTCATCTAAAATTTGGGGATTTTATTATCGAATTTCACATATCTTTAAATTTCATCTTTAATCTTCTTCGTATTTTTGCTTTCATATTATTTTATTATTTCTTTCAAATAACCCGATTCTTATCAAGTGGTATCATAGCGGTTTTATCAAGATTTCGTTCTTTATAATCTTAGGAGTTCCGTAGCAGAAAATAAAACAAAATTTCTCTTTTATTTTCAGTAACTATTTTTTTTACAAAGCAGCAAAATAAAAAATAAAAAATTGTTTGCAAATTAAGGAACTCTAAATTATTGTGTTTCTTGTTTTCCAACATCAAGAATGTAATTCAAAAAGAGGGTAAATTTTGAGATTTTTTTTCCTTTCATACAGTCGGAAGTCCAACAACTCTGCTCTTAACGAATTAGGAGCTCTTACTTAAGACCTCGTATGATGTACATATTCATGTTATAAGGATTATTTTTGTTTTAAGATAAAGTGGGGTGTTGTTGATCATAGCTCCCGAATGCTAATCAGGAGTCTAGTGATATTATATCATTACGATAAGTTCATAAAAGTCTATTATGACTCTTCATATATATATATATATATATATATACCGTAACTAGAGGGGGAATGCATATGGTATTATGACTTATCACCGAGCTATGGCCGGTTGGGCATATTATGTATCTCTACTTACCACTGAGCTATGACCAGTTGGGCAGACATGTACTTACCATCGAGCTATGGCCAGTTGGGCAGTTATGCTATACGCATTTACTACCGGTTAGGCAGTTGTGTATCATTATTTATCACCGGTAGGAAAGACACGTACTTACAACTGAGCTATGGTCGGTTGGGCAGTTGAACGGTTAGAGTTACGATGTTAATGTAGCAGTATAAATTAGGTTATAATATAGGTATGATCGTTATGTGTATTATGACCTCAGTGACATTTCAGAGGTTTAGGTTGATTCATATCCCTATCTTTTATTATTATGTACTATTGTGTTTTATTTGTCAGACCCCAACTCTAGAGGGAGAGACCAGCACCCGGTGCCTTACTTGATCGAGCATACCAACTATAACTTAAAGCTCTAGATGTAATCCAGCATACTTAGGCCCATAAGGCCAACCTGACACTTAAACAATACCAACGTAGACTATACTCATGATAAAATTTAAATAATGACTATCTCAACTGCAATGAAAACAACTCCAAAACATATATACATGAACGGGCTGACAAGGCCTTCAAACTAACAACTGTACAATAATAAAATATGTCCACAAGCCTCTAAGGATAATAAATGTATTGTGGTTGGGATAGGGCCCCAACCTACCTATACTGTCTGTACAACAAAAACTCTAAACCTGACAACTCCGAATGAAATGGAGCTTACCAACAAAATGATGCTCGGCACGCCTACTGCGGGGGTCTATCTTTCTGACCGTCAAAATCTACAGGCATGAAATGCAGTGCCCCCGATAAAGGGACATCAGTACGAAATGATGTACCGAGCATGTAAGGCAACTGAATAACTGAAAGCTAAAACTAAACTGAAATATGTATTAACTAGAAGTACTGAGAGTCAATGATAATCTAAGTATGTACTTACCTTCTCTTGTCTCAACTCACCCATCAATGTCAGGCAATACATAGATAGCTACCTGGCCACATATAGGGCTCGGTAAGTGTATGACTACCCGGCCTCATGGGCTCGGTAAGTGGCTACCCGACTATGTAGGCTCGGTAAGTGTCTACCCGGACATGTAGGCTCGGTAAGTGTCTGCCCAACCATGTGTGGCTCAGTAATGCAAATATGTTGAATAATTGTAACCATATGATTGTACTATTTTATTTCTCACTATTTATGAATAAGTATGAACTGGAATATACTCCCGACAAGGGACAATCACAATACAACTCTAAAGGAAAGGACTTGAATAGAATAGAATAATTTTTGCTAAAAACTCTTCCCTGAAAAGTCATTTTGGAATTAAGGTCATGCCAAAAGAGAGAATGGATATCCTTTACATACCTTATAATAATCTATCCAATAACCACGTTGAACTCAATTCGTCGCAACTTAATCTACAATAATGATAATGAGGTGTAATGTCGGGGGCTTAATAGGTTGATACACAATAAAGTAAGCACGATGGGAAGACAAGGAACAATTAATATAGGAGTTGTTGTGGACATGGCAAGTTTGATTCCACTTAGTCACCTATGAGTAGCTCAACAAGCACTAGTTTATTCTTGAGGAATGTGGCTGTACTATAAACCTTCGGTATCGCTTTTAAAAAGGGATGATCAAGTAAAATTTTGAAGGATGGCGGGAGTCCTAGAATTCATGTAGAGGAATTAGTTACCACTTGCCGAACTTCAGCAAACAAGGGATGCAATGACACTAATATATGCGGGAATAATCAGGCGGATCATGTAATTACTCCTTATAAAGCATAATGCGAAAGGAACTAATATATGCGGGAATAATTAGGCGGATCATGTAATAACTCCTTATAAAGCATAATGCGAAAGGAAAGATAGACATATACCGATTGGTGCACGAAGCAAAGAGTGACAATAAAGTCAGGCACCTCCCGACATAGCAGAACAGTGGAATAGGATTACGATAGAGGCTTCTTACCTGCAATATTCTACCCCTCCCATATCTACCAACTGTATCACATTGATGAAGAAAAGAATCAAGGGAGCAACGCGACAAGGGTACCTTACCGATGATGAACCGTGTACTAATTGCTCATAGGTGCAGAATAAGTGCTAGAAACTCAACAAGTTAGAGTAGAACATTGTAAACTGACGTGAAAATGGGAACTGACTAATATAGATTTCATTCGAAAATACCTATAGAAAAGGGTAGGGCAAGATGGTACTTTAAGAAGAGGAATTGTTTGCCCTCACAATATTTTTGGTTCTAAGACTTTTGGCCAGAGTGTTCCGTATGATTAAATACCGGAGATCGTTTTGAGGAAATTTTAGGCATTCAGGTTAGTTTAAATCCTAGAAAGATAAAAATGAGAATATAACTCAAACGTCCAGGGGTATGCTATGAACCTATACGCTAAACTTTGAAATAAATTGGGATAACTTATTGGAACATACCCAACAACGGCTAGTATGCTAAGCGATAAGATAGTACCACAAGAGACTCTCTATCAACGAGAATATGGTACCCTATCGAATATGTTGGAGCAAACAAAATGAAATCAATAAGATTTGACATAATACATCAGATCAGGAGAAGAGTGAAGTGTTCAAGAAGTGAGTGTAAGCGAATCAGAATCAACATGAAATTATATCCAGATATATATCAAAGGGGGTGCTTTGAATAATTCCTAGATAGCCACCGATGAAAGATGTGGTAAGGTTAAGATAAAAGGAAGATATCCTAGCCCTAACATATTGGATCGTATTGCATAATTTGTCAAATATGCCAAACAACTTACAAGTCAGACCCAGTTAAAGTTTGCCAGTTTCGACAAAGAAACTATGCCAGGAACCCATTTCGAATTATATCTATTGATGATGTGAAACACCTATCATATAAAGAAATTTCTGCTACTAATCTAAGCTTTGACAAGTTTGCGAGGTTAATGGTAGCCTTCATATAAGGGTCTTATAGAATATTAGGGGTACCAAAGAAATTATGCAAGGAGAAGAAGGAAAAGAGAGTATAAAAGAACTGTCGATTGCTTTAAGCCAATGGCCTTGTAAAACTATGATTTGAGGTGCGATGATATTTTTATTAAGGCGACACACGTGACATTAACCCCTCCATAGATTGATGATCAACCAATACTCCGAGTAAATATATAAGGAAGATTGTGTCAAAACCTTCCTCAAACCTTAAGAGATGTTTATACACATAGGCATGTTGTATGAGGGAATGATGAATCTAGGAAAAATGTTTTAAATGCAGGAGAGTTATGACTTACTATGCAACTTTATGAATAAATGCACAATAGCGTGAGGCCGATGATGTGAAAATACGAGTTCTGTAAGACAAGGTTGATATCCATGGGTTGAGTATGTCTATGTATAAATGGAACCCTATCACAATTTCACAAGAACCACCAGAATAAATATTTACTCTTATATGACTCAACATTCGAGGACGAATATTCTCAAGGGGGGAATGATGTTACACTCTCTACTTTCACATATTGAATGGATCGTGAGTTAGTGGGCATAAGGAAAGGGAGCGGATTTCCTTGAGAAAATAAGGAGGATGATTGATTTAGAACCATTGAGAGGTCGCAAGAGTTTAAGAATTGCTAAGTCATTCGCACTTGTATTCCTTACATTGATTACATCGTGAGAAAGCTAATGTAAGTTGGAAAGGAGTTATGATGCCATAAGATATTAATGAAGACTTTGAATAAATGTTGGAAGTATACCAAAATGTTTTGTATCGCACCCTGTAGTCTTGTGCTCAATCGAGGGCGCAATTAGTTAACTTAAGCTCTGACGCCTCGAGATCCTTCTCGAGGGTCACGTATGACTTAGATAGATGTTAAGAAAGTATATGGAAGGTTTTAGGTCATTTGGATTAAAGGAAATATCTTTCGACAACGTTTGACGAAGATAGGATGATATGCTAAGCGTTTTGCGTCGCTGAAGCCATCTTGCTTTGCGGATGGGACAGCGGATTAAGGCCATGACTCAGCCATCTTTCTGCCACCATATGTGGTGGAGGATGCAGCCACACATCACCATGTGTGACGCATATCCTCCCACAAAGGTGAGGCAGTGGGGAGTTTATTTAAGGTCAATTTTGGTGGCAACCTTCCCAATATTTTATTTTTGACCTAGAATGATCCCAAATGTTCTCAAACACCATCCAAAGGGTTATACACCATTAGAAAATAATTTCATAAGATTATGATGTAAATTCCCTCTTAGGAAGCTTGGATCATCTTGGAATTTCTCCCTCTACATGGTTGGTGAAGCTTGGTGTTCTTGAGCTCAGAGGAAGACTTGTGCTAGAGGATGTTATGGCTATTTTAAGGTAAGGATTTTCTACTCTCTAGTGTCCTCTAACTTCTCCTAACTTATTTAGTTCAATTGATAGATATAACTTGCAAAAGCCTAACTAAATTCTACAAGGAAGGTATTTTGGTTGTTGTGTTTCTTTGATTGAGTTATTAAGGTGGTTATGGTTGGATTGTATGAAGTGTGGTTGTGGTAATCTTGATATTGGTTGTAATTGATGAACATGAGAGGATAACAGCTTAAATTTCTATGAGAACAAGCTTGGAATTTTGTGCACGCTAGGTGTTCGATAAAATGTTGCAACGAAGAAACCTTGTAACCATTGACTTGATTTTGATTCGGATTATCTCTATTGCATAGGTCGGCGATTGGAGAACAAGAAAACACCTCATAGGACTAGCGTTGGCCAAGCAACAAGGTATGTAAGGCTTACCTTCCTTCTTCTATTGTTGGCATGATCCAAAGTTAAATGTTATCAACATCGGATGTTCCATAAGAAACTCTTATTCTTGGAAGATACAAGTATGTTTGCCCTTGATCATGGACACTATTGTTTATTATTACTCTTGAAATTGGTTTCATGATTCTTACATGTTCTTAGTCAGGAGTATCCCACACTTCATGATGTTCCTGGTTATATGATTACTTCTAAACTCTAGGTTAGATTGTAACAGTCAGTGTATTTAGCTCCACAACGAAAGACAGAGGTTAACGTCCTTATGTCACTCCACCGTGGCTCCATTTTCTAAAGTCATTCATTCCTTATACATATCTATTTTATGACACTTAGTTGCACTATAGTCGGCTGGATACAACCCTTATATATGCACACTACTACAGTGGGGTATAATAACACCGATTCCTATTATGATCGGGTACGATATGATGATGACATTACCCCAAAGTATGGCATATATATATATAAATATGAATATGATTTTAAGAGTTACTATGCACTGCATACGCCCACATGGCTTCCTGAGGTCCAGGTTGTATCAATACTTCATCTTGTTCTTATTATTGTCATTATTTATGTTTATCTGCCTTACATAATTAGTACATTCTTTCGTATTAATGTTCCTTGCTAAGGAACTGTGTTTCATGCCTACAGGTCCAGGTAGACGAAGTGACACCCATGTTCAGTAGGATCTTAGGTCAGCGGTGGTATTAGAGCTCTCTGTTTGTTTTGGAAGTACTAGTCAGAGTCAGAATGATTTTATATATATAGTTATGGGTATGTCGAGGACTTTTCCCAACCTGATGATGTTCATTTACTCCTCAGAGGCTTGCAGACAATTATTCTCTATCAGAAGTCACGCATGGCCTTGCCGACCTTCCTATTACCTGGATGATATATATTGTGGCCTTGTCGTCCTTCTCGGTATATATATGTGTATGTTTGATCACTTTTGCTTGCAACTTAATGGGTCATCTTATAGTAAGGAGTAGGTTTGAGGCTTTTTCAGCCCATGTCTTGTTAAGTATGATCTAGATATAATGACTAGTACGCTTAGGCCTTAGGGAATCGAGTGCCGGCCACCCCCAAAGGTTGGGTTGTGATCAGCCAGGCAAGATAGGTTTCTACTTCTTCGGTAAGGTAGTATGAGCGTATTGGAGTATAACCTTTAGTTTAATTTGTTGGCTAGGTATGCCCCTACAATTGTGGCCGAGATGAGTGATCAGGTGCATCAATTTATGAACGACCTGGGACCACATCAGATTAATGAATGTACTATGGCCTTCTTGAACATGGGTATGGATATCTCTCACATGCAGACATACGCTAAGAATTTAAAAGACCAGAAGTGGCAATATCTGAAGGATGATGATGGAAGTCAAAATAAAAATGCTAGATCTACTAGCCAAACCGAGCGTTATTGGAATGACTTATAAGTCCTAAGCCTATCCCATAGTTAGTTATCCTTCCTAGGCCCAGGGTCCACAATATAATAGATCCGCTTATTTTGGATCGGGCCAAAGTTCCCGAGCTTTGGGTTTTCGGCAACAGAAAGGATTGACACTGATGAGACCACCTTCTCTTCGAAGCGATCATTGTGGTGGGACCCATTCTACGCGATGTCGTCAGGATTCTAACGTATGTTACATTTGTGGGGATCCTGGTAATTTTATGAGAAGTTGTCCGATGAGGAACAATGGTAGTATGGCTCAGCCAACTTGATCAACAATATCTTTGTCATCTTCAGTGCATCCCATAGAGCGTCGGCCTTAGACAATGGCTGGTAGGGGCCGAGGCAAGGATGTTGCATATGGCCTCGGCGGTAGCCAATATCATAATTATGCTTTAATAGGACGATATAGGTGTTGACTAATTCGAGTTCTACTTTTATTTATGTTGCCCTTTATATAAGTCGGGTATGAAACCTAAGTTGTGAAATAAGCCTTTCAACGTATCCACATTGAGTGAGCTGTAATGGTTAGAAATATGAGGTTTAAGATGGAAATGTTACAATATGACTCAAAAATGATATTAGGATCAAACATGTGTACCGGAAGGTCTCAAAGGGGTTAAGAACGTGACACCCAAGTAGTGAAGTAAAGTACAAAAAGGGTTAGTAAGTTAATGTTCTAAATAGAGGTACAGTCGTGCGAGGCGATAGATATGTTTTCAGGCTACGTGATATGTTGAGATAGTCCTATTTTTAGAGGATACTCTGCTAGAATTTTTGGAAGAAGTCAAAATTAAAGTCTCAAAGCTATGGTATCCCAACATTCGAGGACAAATGTTCTTAAGGGGGAAAGAATATTACACCCCGTAGTTCTATGCGCGATCGAGAGTATAGTTGGCCAATTTGAGTTCTGGCAACCTGAGATCCATCATGAGGGTCACCTATGACTTAAATGGATGCTAAGAAGGTTCTCAAAAGGTTAGAGGTCAATTGGATTGAAGGAAGCATGTCTCGACAAAGTTCGACAATGTTAGTACGTTCCGTTAAGCGTTATCGCATCGCGAAGCCAATTTGCCTCGCAGAACTTGGACACATTTTGGACAAAACCTTTATAAAGTATCTATCACCATATGCGGTGGGATATGTGACCGCACATGGTGTTTTGTGGCACAGAACCCATGGCAGATCAGTGGTGGTGGGAACTTTCTATAAATAGTTCCAAGCGTTATAACCTTTACTCATTTCATTTCTCACTCCATCTCGACCAAGACTCTGTCTAGAGATCCTCTAAGGGTTTCTCATTCATTTAGGCTTAAATCCAACGGGTTTCAAGATGATTCTCCCTTTTGGAAGTCCATGGTACTAGCGAAACTCGCTTCTTCCGCTTCGTTGCTAATTCAGAGCTTTCCTTCCGGTGAAGTAAAGTGTTGTAAAAGTTGTTTGCTATTATCTAACGTAAGGAATCTCTTCTTTTACTTCTGTTTGATCTTATATAAGCTTTGGGTAGATTGTTGTGTTGAAAATTATAGAAACACTAACTAGAGGCGAGATTCGATTATTAAGTTGTTGAAGAGTGTGTTGGGGGCTGTTCTTCTGGTAATTGAATTTATTGAGATATATATCTATAGATGATATGTATTGTTGATGTTCTAAGCTATAGAAGGAGGATAGGCAAGGAATTGTATTATAGAAGTGATGCTAGAGCATAGTATCCCGCTAGTCGGCTAACTATGATGTTCTCCTTGTTGAATTTGGTGTTATCGCTTGTTGTAGACTAAGTTGCAGCGAAGGTTGAGTCCGTTGTCGGCATTGGAATTTCATCATAAAGGTATGTTAAGGCTAAACTCTTTTTTTTGGCATGATTATTGAAATGATGACATATAATGAAACGTCCGCTAAAGAGAACTCTATTATGGTCTATGGAAGATATGCTTATTTTTCCCCTTGTCGAGAGTACTTTCTGGACTTTATAGCATCTCATCTATATTGATAACTTGTAGCTCCTTGTTGGTTTCATGAATGCTAGAAATGATGTATATTGTCTCGTTGATTCATATAAAGGAGTAAAATGGTATGTTATACCCAAGATGACATTCGGAAGTTTAACGATTCTTTTCTTGATGGGTTAGGAGCTCTTAATTAAGGCCTCGTACGATGTAAATCATGTTAAAAGGATTCTCTTAGTTTTAAGGTAAAGTGAATGTTGTTGATGAAAGCCCTCAAATACCAACTAGGAATCTAGCAATATTACGTTATTACGATAAGTTCATAGAAGTCTCCTATGATTCTTCTTGTTAGTATGTAATACCTATAGGGGGCATGTATATGGTATTAAGACACACCATCAAGCTATGTCCGGTTGGGTAAATTATGTATCTCTACTTACCACTAAGCTACGACCAGTTCGGCAGACATGTACTTATCACTAGGCAATGGTTGATCGGGCAATTATGCTATATGCATTTCCCACTGGTTGTGCAATTGTGTATCGTTATCTACCAGCGGTAGGGCAGACCGTACTCACCATCGAGCTATGTCCAGTCGGGAAGTTACCACTAATCAGTTATGCAGTTGAACAATTAGAGTTATGATGTTAATGTAGCGGTATAAAATATGGTTATAAGATAGGTGTGATCGTTATGTGTATTATGACCTCAGTGACATTTTATAGGTTCGGGTTGATTCTACGTCCTTCTCTTTTATGACTATGTACTATTGTGTTCTATTTCTGCCTTACATATTTAGTACATTATTCGTAGTAATGTCCTATTGCCTAGGGACACTTTGTTTCATGCCACGCAGGTTTAGGTAGGTGAGGAGGGGATATGTCATTATAGATCGCCTCCAGATATCAACTTTTGTTGGTGAGCTCCATTTCGTCCTAGAGTATTTCCTAGTCAGGAGGAGCCATTTATTCATTAGTGGTCTAGATTAAACCAACTTGCGGTGATAATGAGATAACCTTTAACAATTCTCATGCTAACTAGTCCCTGCCTTCCAATAATTCTTAGATGTTCTTAGTTAATTCTTCCAACTTCAGATACTTATTCCATTACGTATGGACAACCAATATATTAAATTCTGATTTCCATAAGGTTCTTATTATTACCTCAATTTCATGTCATGATATGTTTCAGTGGATTTTAAATGGATGGAGTATTACAACCAACCTTCATCTTGGCGTTCTCTTAGTTCTTAATATGAGGAAGAGCTTTACATACTCTCAGTCATGAAATTATCATTACCTGGCTATCACTTCCGCTGGCTAACCATTACCTTCTTGGGTCGACTCTTTCCTTTAGCATTCACATTAATCAAATGGCTAATGGTGTGCGATCTTATCATCAACTATACTATAGAGACAACTTGTATATATCAAGTCGGTAGTTTCAAAATTTCTTCATTACGACATTCCATCGAACACTTAGCGTGCACAATTATCATGTGTTGCTCTCGTGGCTATTCAAGTTATTCTCCCCTGTCAATTATTAACTACAATAACATCAAGATTACAACTTCCATATCCTACAAGATTTGTTCATAACCTTCCCAAGAATTTCACCAAACCAACTCAACACCAACTTGTTTCTACTTTAGAGTTTTAACTCAATCTCATGAGCTATCTTTAACAATTGATCCATCTAAGTGAGGAGGGGTTTAAGAACATCAAAGAGTAGCAAGAACATACCTTGAATCAATCAAGAAATCACCCCCACCAAGCCTCCTTCCAAGTTTGTCCAAAAATCTAGGGAGGATTCTTTTGAGATAATCTAAGATTTACAACGGAAATTTCTCATCATGATCTTAATGAATCGGTCTCCAATGGTAGGAGGATCTTAGGAGAAGGTTGGAAGGTCGTTAGGGTGAGTTTTGGTCGAAATGGACTCAAAATGAAATGAAGTTTCGAGATGAGCTTTATATAGGCTGCCCAATGCCTCCCATATGCGGGAAAATATGCGATGCATATAGGTATGTGAGGCCACATCCTCCACTTCATATGGTGGCAGTGAGGTGGGCAAATGGTTGCCTTGAGATGTAGCCCCATCTACAAGGCAGATTGGCTTCTGTGATGCGAAACGCTTAGCGTATCGAATCTTCGTCAAACTTTGTCGAGATATATTTCCTTCAATCCAATTGACTTATAACCTTCTATAAACCTTCTTGACATCCTTCTAAGTCATAAATAACCCTCGTTAAGGATCTCGAGTCATCGTAACTCAAGTCGGCCAATTACACTCTTAAATGCGCATAACACGGCGAGTGTAACACAAAATCTCTTAGTGTGCTTTCAACCTTCACTCAAAGACTTTCTTAACTTCGTATAGGAATCATAAATTCTTCCATCTTGAATTGGTTTGTCACGACGTATCCAATGTAAGGGTTGTAAGCGTGGAAGGCTTAGCGACTCTTAAACTCTTGCGACTTATTCGGGGTTTGACTGGATCAATCTCTTGTCCCCAAGGGCAACCTTTTCCTTATCTTAGGCTCTCTATCTTACCACATATTCAATGTTCAAAAGTAAGGGGTGTAACGTGGGAGTTCTAAGTCTGGAAAGTTTGACTAAGAGTTAATTATTAAATTAATGCATCTGGAATTAGATTCTGATGGTTCCGTTAGATCCAAAACGTGATTATTGAATTTGATAGATGTTTGGAGCAAGTCATTAGTTATTTGTGCGAATACTAGATAAGTAAATTGATTTTAGGAGATTGTTAAGTTAAAGAAATAACTTGGGGTGACTAAAGTCAACATTGTTGGTAAATGATTCTTACCAGTCAGAACCAAACCAATTTTGTTTATGACTTAGTTGAGTCATTGGTTTGGTTCTTAAGGGACTCGGGGGTATTTTATACTTTTGGTTTGAAATCTAGCTCTTAAGAGAATTGGAGTTGCCCTTGGTCAACATCGTGACAAGACGATCTCGTATGATTGTTTTGAGTATGCGAGCAGGTTCGTTACATATTTTAGGACTGTTTTGCATGTTTGATTTGTGTTCGGGGATCCTGAATTTATCCTGATGGTCAATTTGAAGTTTGGAATACACCAGATTGTTTTGGCGTATAGCGATTGGTGAGATAGTTATTGCTCGACGAGTCTATCCATGCTATACATTAGTGATTTGTACCTGATAGACCTCAACAGATCTTATTGAGTTAGAGATGGTTGATTTTGATGTTATTATGAGCATGGATTGGCTAGCGCCTTGTTATGCTAATATGGATGTTGGATAAAACTGTCTGATTCCATTTTCGGGGAAATCCAGTTCTGCAATTGAAGGGCAATGCAACAACACCTAAGGGTAGGTTAATTTCCTATCTTAAGGTGAGGAATATGATCACCAAAGGATGTATTATCATATTATCCGAGTTAGAGATGCAAATGTTGAACCATCGACTCTCCAGTCTGTTCCGATCATTAACGTGTATCAAGATGTGTTCCCAGATAAGCTTCCAGGTCTTCCTCTAGAGGATAAGATTGATTTTGGCATTGATGTGCTTCCATACACTCAATCGATTTATATTTACTCTTACATAATGGCTCTTGCATAGTTAAAGGAGTTGAATGAGCAATTGAGAGATCTTTTGGAGAAAGGTTTTATCCTGCCTAGTACCCGCCTTCGGGTGCGCCGGTGTTGTTTGTGCAAACAAAAAATGACTCATTAAAGGTGTGTATTGATTATCGATAGATGAACAAATTCACTATCAAGAATAAGCATCCACTTTCGCAGATCGATGACTTATTTGATCAGTTACAGGGTTTCAGAGTTTTTTGTAAGATTGATTTAAGATCAGGGTACCATTAAGTAAGAGTTTGGGAGAAGGATATTTTGAAGATGGCCTTCAGAACCAGATATGACCATTTTGAGTTCCTTGTGATGTCTTTCGGGTGACAAATACACCCGTTGTGTTTATGCATTTTATGATTAGCGTATTCAGGCCATTCTTAGATCTGTTAGTGATTGTATTCATTAATGATATTGTTGCCTATTCATATTTAGAGGAAGACCATACTGATCATTTGAGAGATGTGCTTTAGACGCCACAGAATCGTAAGCTATATGCAAATTTCTCTATATACAAGTTGTTGAATTTTGTGGCATTTTTAGGCCACATTGTATCATATAAAGGCATAAGAGGCGATACTCAGAAGATTGAAGCCATGAAGACTTGTCCTAGACCTATGACCCCGACAGAGGTTCACAATTTCTTGTTATTGACAGGTTATTATAGGAGGTTCGCAGAGGGATTCTCTACTCTTTCAGCAACATTGACAAAGCTGACTCATAAAGTGGCTAAGTTTCAATGGAAATACTTGTGAGCGGAGTTTTCAAGAGTTGAAGAATAGAGTGACGTGCACACCAATTCTGATACTTATAGAGGGATCAAAGGGTAATGTAGTTTATTGTGATGTCCCAAGTGTCGGGTTGGGGTGTGTTTTAATGCAACATGGTAAAATAATTGCTTATGCTTCAAGATAGTAGAAGAAGAATGAAAACAACTATCCGACCTATGATTTGGATCTAGCAGTTGTGGTGCATGTACTTAATATTTGGCGGTACTACTTATATGTCATTCATGTTGATATATTTATAGATCATAAGAGCCTCCAGTATATCTTTTGAGCAAAAAGTGTTAAATTTGTGACAAAGATGATGGCTTAAGCTATTGAAGGCAGAAGGACTATGATGTTGATATATTCTACCATCCCGACAGAGTGAATGTTGTAGCCGATGCTCTCAACCGCTGATCTATAGGTATCTTGGATTACTTAAGGGCCGAGAAGATGGACCTAGCTAAGGAGTTCCATCAGTTAGCAAGTTTGAGAGTTTGATTGTTAGACTCTGATGATGGTACAATTTTAGTTCCGAACCTATTATGATAGAGGTAAATAAGCAGCACTACGAGGACCCTGAGTTAGTAGATTTGAGAGGTAAAGTTCCATAGTAAAAGAAGCTGATATTAGAGTTGATGGGAGATGGAGTTCTTAGATACATGGGTCAATTGTGTGTCCCAAATGTAGCTGGATAATGAGGCAAGATTATCGCAAAGGTACATTATTCACGTTATTCTATTCATCCTAGTTCAATGAAGATATACCAAGATATCAAAGATATGTATTGGTGCAATGATATAAAGAAGGACATTATCGAGTTTGTGTTACAATGTTCTAATTGTCAGCAGGTAAACACAGAGTATCAAAATCCTAGAGGTCTAATGCAGAATATAGAGATTCCGACTTGGAAGTGGGAGATGATTAACATGGATTTAATTGGTTTACCCCATTCTTATTGGAAGTTTGATTCTATATGGGTTATTGTAGATAATTTGACAAAGTTGGCTCACTTCTTTCCATTCAGAACCACCTATATGGCTGAGGATTATGCAAAAGTGTATATGAAGGAGATAGTGCAGCTCTATGGTGTCATAGTGTCTATTATCTCATAAGGGAAGTGAAAACTTCTAGATATTTTTCCAGAAAGATTTGGGGATTCAAGTGAACCTTAGTATAACTTTTCACCCCCAGATAGATGGTCAGGTCGAGCGCATAATTCAGACGCTCGAGGAAATGTTAGGGCCTGCGTGCTAGATTTAAAAGAAGCTAGGATGATCATTTACCCCTTATTGAGTTTGCATATAATAATAGTTATCATTCCAGTATTAAGATGCCTCCTTGCAAGTCCTTGTATGGTTGGAAGTTTAGTTCTCTTATTAGTTGGTTCGATGTGGGAAAATCAGAGTTACTTGGACCTGAGTTAGTCCACCAGGCTGTATAGAAATTAAAGCTCATTTAGGAGCGATTATTGACAACTCGGAGTCACCAAAATCATATCTCGATGTAGACGCTGAGCTTTAGAGTTCCATATGATGATTGGGTCTTCTTGAAGGTATCGCCTATAAAGGGCGTGATGAGATTCGATAAGAAGGGCTAAGCCCGAGGTACATCAGGTCATATAGAATTGTTCGAAGAATAGGCCAAGTGGCCTATGAGTTAGAGTTGTCCCCGGAGTTAGATTTTGTGTATCCTATCTTCCATGTATTCATGTTACGAAAGTGCATTGGAGATCCTTTTAGAGTTGTACCAGTTGATGATGTTCAGATCACAAAGGACTTATCCTATGAGGAGGTACCAGTTGCTATGGAGAAGTAAGTTGAGGACCAAAGAAGTGGCTTCTATGAAAGTTTTATGGATAAGTAAGTATGTCGAGGAGATGACATAGGAAGCTGAGGAGGAGATAAATTATAAATACCCTCACTTGTTCCAGACAGAAGGTTCATGATGATTAAGACTCGATTTGAGTCCATGTTTTTCTTTTAGCTATGTTATGAAAGATTTAAACTAATCTTATGCTATGTTCAGGCAACGTTCAGAGTTGAGACGCTATAGCATCAAAGGAAGCATAGTTACATATACTTGACGTGAGTTGATGTTATAGTATTTATGTTTGATGATAAAATGGTCATGCAGAGCCAAGACTTGTTATTGATTGGTTTTGGCCCAGTGTGGTGTGTATATATATATATATATAGTTTTCTTGATGTGTGGCAGGTTGGGTATAGTCCAATATACAGAGGAGACTTTGTCAAAATTAGAGTCTTTAAGAGTTAGTTTCTCTCCTATACGCCTAAACATTCGAGGACAAATGTTCCTAAGAGAGGAGGATATTACACCCCGTATTTTCGTGCTAGTATGCATTGTAAGTAAAGTAACATAAATCTGGAGAAGTTAAGATCCATTATATGGATAGTGATGGTTTTTAACGAGTGTTAAGTAAGTTTCATAAGAGTTCAGAGATAAATGAATTAAAGAAAGTTAGTGCGTCGAAAGTTGGATAGCTAGTAGGTATTTCACGGATCGTGAAAGTGATTCCATTGATTTGGTGATTCTAATTTCATTTTTCTCAGAATTGTAGCAAGTTGGGGATTTCTTCATGGTGAAGTAAGGTTGCAGGAAGCTCTAAAGAGAGGAAATAAGGTATGATTTGTCATGTACGATCTTTTACGGGCTCTTAGAACTCACTAGACGGTGAACGAAAGTTGTGAGTTCAGGTCGTATAGTTGTATAGATGGATTAAGGGCTGTTTTCTTATGGTGTGGAGATGGGAGGAGTTTGGTAGCTCGTGTTGAACTTGTATGTTGTTAAAAAGAGGTTAGATGTGGAGTACACCATCAAAATTTTACCTTGGAAGCTTGTCGCTCTTCGATTACTTGACGATATCATTGGTATAGATGTAATATGTTATTGGAATGTTGGTTATGTTGATATTAGGCCATCTTAAACAGTTTAGGCCACTATCAGAAGAATTGACTCATCGTAGTCATTCAAAGATCAAATCTTGGTATGTAAGGATATTTCTTCTTTCGTTGCTATGGTACGACTTCTAGTTTATTGTTTCTTATGTATGATCCATAAAGTATAAGTATTATGAATTCATGTTAATTTTATGTTATCGATTAGTCTAATAAGAGATATGTCATGTACGTACGAATCAACACTTTATTAAGATGTTCCACTCTTAGGATCAAGTTTCCAAATTACCGTTATGGGGTTAACATATCTTACATAAAATGAATTATGTTGTTGGTTTCCAAAGTACCGTTAATGAATTATAGATTGTAAGGTGATCACTATTGAGTTATAGTTCCTATTTAAGATGAATCATATTGATAACTTCAAGATTACCGTTAAGGGATTATTGATTGTTACTTAAGTTGAATCACTTCAATATATCCAATGGAGTCTTCCATGAGAGTAAGATCATTCGGGTGATGTGGTAAAACGTTCATAGGATCGTCTTATACTGTTGAATGCAGATAAGTTTACAGATTGTGCAGATTGATAGTAGACCTCCCTTGAATTGTCCATCAGTATTTTTTATGGTATTCGTCTCCTTTGGAATGATCTTTTGTTCCTATACTTGATGTTCATCTTTCCCTCTCATGTGATGTGTTCTTACCATATCATGCTTTCATATGATCTTGTAGGACTCCTTGTTTAGTCAAGAATGTCAGGTTCTGTTACATAAGAAATCCACATGTCATATGATTATTGAATGGATCATTCCCCACAAGTGAATGAATTCATAAGAATCATGTGTAACGAAAATCCCTCGTAATGTTAATGATATATATATATATATGGAAGGTAGTGCCTTGCATGGAGCTTAATATGGTCTATTTATATATATATATATATATATGATATATGGGCTCAATAGAGTCTATTTATATATGTATATGATATACGGAATGTCATGCCTTGCACGGGTATATGATATATGAAAGTTCGTGCCTTGCATGGGCCGAGTTTTTATATATATATATATATATATATATATATATATATATATATATATATATATATATATATATATATATATATATATATATATATATATATATATATAATCATAGGGCCCAACAGGGTCTATGTGTATATTATATGGAAGGTCGTGCCTCGCACGGGGCCTATTAGGGTCTATGTAAATATATATGTATATAGAAATATGCTTTCACATGTTACATGCCTCATATGGCTTAATTGTTCCTAAAAGAAGTAAAGAAGGAATCCAATGTGCGATTATCCCAAGTGTTCCAATGGATGATCTCAGAACGTTACTCCATATAGCAACCCAAAGATATCACTAGAAAAATTCAGAAGAATGTTAAGAATGACATATGTACAATAAGACAATATGTTATTCTATATGATGTTTCCTAACTTCCTGATGTAATCATTAAGGCATTTCTTTCTTATATGAGTTTCAGTCTATGCATATACTATCTTGTTTGCCTTACATACGAGTATAATTCTTTATGTACTCACGTCCCATTTTTTGGGGCATTATGTTCATATTGCAAGTTCAGATGCACATGTTGGCAAACTTCCTCTTTAGGCATTTGCGGGTATTCAACTATTGTGTGGTGAGCTTAATTTCTATATGGACACAAGTTGAGTCTACTACTCCAATTAATGTATAGAGACTATGGGTACGTTAGGGCCCTCATCCGACAGTATGATAGTTGTACAGTATTAGTCATCATAGAGGCTTCATAGACATGCATTAATGGTCATTTGTGTACATTTGTATAATAGTCATATGTTTTAGGCCCGAGGGCCCACATATATGTACACATATGTCACCGACATTGTTCATGTGCTCAAAAGAGTTTGTTGTATCATTCAACTCAGATTCACAAGTACTTGCATAGTTCACATATGACTACGTTAATAATGTCTTTCATAAGGTAACAAACACATGTTATATCCATTGTTCCATGGCTTACGAATACTTGTCTAAATCTTACGTATGTTGTTGCTTCGTTCAGTCAGGTTAAGGCACCGCGTGCTGGTCCACCTCACCCAGGTTTGGGGCGTGACATTACTCTTGGAGATTACTAAAACTCTCATTTTATAGCATTCTTGATTTTAAGGTGACTTTACTTGTGCCGATTTATCCAACATAGGATAAAGTCTCTTCCTAAGTTTGTCTTATCTGTCATATGATTCTTAAAGTCCCAATAATCACAAGCGGACTCTTTTCTAACTATTTACCTGCCACAATACAACACTCCCCAACTAGAAACTTCAATTCACACGATCTACGATAGTTGGATGTCATTCACATTTCTCATCACTTGTTAGTATTTTCATCTTGTAGAAACATATTAACGTTGGACCCTCTAGTTCTGACCTAAAAAAATTTAGACGAGTTAAAAATATTTCAAGAAACTCATCGTTGGCTGCTCACAATTCTCATGTTGTACACGCGTTAATATGCCCTTTGGCTTTTTTTCTTCTCAAAATCGTAGTGATCAATTTCTGCCATACTTGGATAAATTTCATTACATCTTGCCTCGTGGAGTATGAGGGTTATCATAATTATCGCTCCATGGATGAAAATAAAAATAATTAGCATTATTTAAAGAAAGAAAAATATACATACATATATTTCCCATGCACAAACTTATCTTACCAAGTGTACCATCATCTTTGTGATTACTTCTTCTTCATTTAGAGTACATTGGGTCCCAACTCGGACCTATCACATATGAAACTTTTGTGACACTCATAGTGTTCTTTGAATATTGATACTCTTTCATTCTTCTAGAAGTTCATTACAAAAAGTTTTGAACATTTGCATCATTTCAATTCTCACATTAGAATATTTTCCCATTTTTCCAAAAAAAATCATATTTTAAGGCATGCACATGCCACTTTTTGTCCCATTATGGATTCTAAACGTAGCTTGATTCACCATTTGGAACATCCCTTAGTTCGACTCTGCGACAGGTTTAAATTTTTTCAAATCGTGCATAAATCAAGCATATCTTGAACAACATGTGCACTACATTCTCATATATAGGAAATCTGATACTGAGGTCCGACCATGATTCCCTGATCTTTGTGCCATTTTTCATTTAGAGAGGTCAACTGTTAGTTGGACAAAATCGAGTTTGTCAAATTTCTTTTCCCGGGTTCCCCTTCACCATCACTGGCCAATGAAAGGGTAGTTGTTGACACTGAATTTATTCCCTCCATATTCTCAATTAATTAGTCATATTTCATCAAATTCAAGCAGAACAAAACAACTATTTTTGAAAATCAAAAAATATATTTTTTCGAATTACCGAAGTGTATTTTGCCATTTCATTTGGTTATAGTATCCTATTTTATATCTAACATGTTCTACATATAATTTATAGTATTAATTATGTCAGAAAACCAATTTACATCAAAGACTAGATGTTTAATTGAGAAGATGTTTATAGTGTCAATTTAAGGTTATTTTTCCCAACAATTACTCTGTTATATTAATTTAAGTTGTGTAATTAAGTTATTAATTAGTAGTTCATTTCAATTTTATTTAAATTTGTTTTAATCTAAAAGAGTGTTTTGATTGAAAGAATTCTGATTACATAATACATTCAATTTGGCCTTGTTTTAAATAGTTTGGTCATATTTTAAATGTCAAGAGGTTATTAGCTTATTCAAAATTGGTCATATTAACGATCAACTTATTTCCTTTAATTTTGGACCGATTTACTAGAACCCAACTCTACTTTAAGCTTAAATGAGGAAAGACCTCATTTATTTCTATTACACCCTGTATTTTCGCACTGGTATGCTTGTAAGTACAGTCAGTAAAGCCCGATGAGGCTAAAATCCCATATTTGGATGACAACAAGTTTAAACAAGTGTTACATAAGTTACGTAAGAGTTTAGGGTTAAACAAATCAAAAACATTAAATTCGTCGAAACTCGGGGGAAGGCGGGCATAATCTGGACTGGAATTTTTTGGTCCGACTTTGTGGGGGCATAATCCCAGTATATAAGGATCTATGGGATGCATAAGCTATCTATATTCAAGTTCATCAAGTCTACTTAACAACACATCAAGTCGTTCATTAATTAGAGCTCTGTAGAAGAAGTTATGTACGTTTTAAGAAAGTGCTACAGAGCAGACCCCAAATTCTGCAAAAACCTGAAACTTTTCACAGTGCCATTTCAAGGTCCGTGAAATAAATATACGGGCCATGAATTTGGCCGTAGAACTGAAGCAATGACCAACTTAAGTTGTTATAAATTCTATGGAGGCTTTAGTTTTGGTCATTTCTCGACCAAAACTAATTTCTAAGCTCCCCTAAGGCTTCTCTAACATCTCCCTTAGGTTCAAAGGTGAATCCAAGGTGTATCAACCCAAATCTAACCTTAAATGTCTTGCAAACTACAAGAAGTTACTTCCATGGTGTTGTATTATTGTTGAGGGCTATTCTAAGCTAAAGGAAGTTGTTGTTGAAGGTTTTTATGATTCCTTGAGGTAAGTTTAATTCCTCTTTTCTTTGTTCAAGTTAATACATGTGTTGGTTAAGTTGTAGTGAGTTGTTTTGATTACGAACTGGTAGCTCAATTATTGGAAGAATTTGGAATTTTGTTGTGTGTTGTGAACTGCTCATTTTTATCTATATTTTGGTGTTAAATTGTTGGATTTTTTTGGTTGTTTTGTGAAGAAGATAAGGAGGCTAAGTAGAGCTAAAGGTGTTGTCTTGATGTTAAGATACCATTGACAAGGAACATGAAGTTTTATGCACACTAGGTGTTTGACAAAATATTGTAGTGAGACAATTTTGAGTATATTGATCCAATCTTGATCCAAACTATTCATATAATATAGATTATCACTCGTAGATCAGACGGGAACTCATGAGCTATCGTTATCCAACCAACAAAGGTATTTAATGGCTATTTTTTCCTTCAAAGCATGAATTCCGAGTCATATGTATTGTTTTTCCAATGAACATGTCCTAGAAGTGTATTATATTCATGAGTTGATTATCCATTGTCGGGAGTACTTTCCTCTCTTATATCATATCCTGTTTAGGTTGGATTGTCAGCTGTTATTCTGAGTTTTATATACTTTCTTCTTTCTCCCAAATGGAGTATATTCAAGAGTCATTTGTAAGGTCGACCAAATGTCATCTAAAAGCAAGTAAAAGAGTTTCTAAGAGTCAAAAGAGCCACGATGTACCATATCTATAAATGTAAATGAGTTATACTTATCACCGAGTTATAATTGGTGGGCGATGGACCCTATGTGGCACATATACATTGATTCATAAATACAACTGTTGGGTGATAGACATTCATACATATAAGATTACCACCGAAGTATAATTGGTTAGGCGATGGATATCTATACATATATACATGAGGTTCATAAAGGTTTTAGAGTTTCACTGTCCGCCCTGAGTGATATTCAGGTTATCAGGTTACCAAGTTGCTTCTTATGCCCTATTTTATAGCTTATATTTTTATATTATTATTCATGTCTTACATACCGATATATTTCCTTCGTACTGACGTCTCTTTGCTGGAAGCGCTGAATTTTATGATGCATGTTCAGGTACATGCACATATAGACCCCCTGGTAGGAGCAAGTTGAGTTCAGTTGTTGATTCATTAGCTTCACTTCTTCTGAGGCTACTGAGTCAAAGGTCATATATTGCGTCTTATATATATGAATATGAACGGATGAGGAGTAGGCCGAGGCCCTATCCTGAGCATATGGCATTTGTTTTTTCTTAGACTTGTAGACCTGGTATGTATATCTAAATATCTTGTACGGCCTTGCCGGCCTGGATGTTGGCTAGTTGAGTTGTACAATGACCTTTCCGGTCTTGTATATGTATGTATATATGTCTATTTGGGATTGTTTACCCTTCTTATGGAGATGTCCAGATGACGTCCTATGTTTTCATATTGCGACATTGTCAGCCCAATACGTATGTTAGGTATACGTCTATACCTTTCATGGTTCTTAGGGACTTGTCGGCCAAAGTTTTTATGAGTTCATAGTTTATGTTTTAAAGCGGTACGCTCGGGCTAATGAGGCACCGAGTGTGACCGTTTCTCATTTTTCACCAAATGGCTCTGGGTATGGAAACCCTATATGTCAGTGTTCTCACTCTCTCTCTTTATCTCTTATCATCAACTAGCCTAAAATAGCAAAGTGCAAACGACACTTGCTTTTACTCAGTTAGCTCATCAATTTTGGCAAGAACATTAATTACTTTTGCATCCCTCGCTCACCGCAGCTCCACTAGATAAGGAAACCCCACTCTCTCTCTTCTTTTTCCTACTACACCACTGTCTTATGTTAATTACCTTTGTCTTAATCTTGGACTTCAAATCGATGTTAAAAATTCGATGAGTAATTTGAGATTGAAATCTCATCACATATCGATCGAACCCTAAATTTGGAGTTGTTGGAGTTCTATATAAGAACTCATTCTTCTATATTTACACACATTAAACCAGCCATACTTTGAGGAAATTTTCAAGAGCTAGCGCTATTTTTCTTGAATTCGGCTTAAGCTTTGCTTAAAGTTTTTTGAAGTTCATTGAAGTTTCTAACCCTTTCGATAATTTCTTCTGATGTATTGTTCACCGGCCGAAAGTCAAGGTGGAAAAAATGTGGTGAAGGAAGGCTCGTGAGTTCAAATTCAAGTTAGATGCTCGGCAAACGGTAATTCCCAAATCCTTTTCTTTAAATTCTTTCTTAATTACTTATTAGTATTGCTTAGCATATGTTTACTATTAATTTGCTTTGGTTTAAGTTGGATTAGGATGAGATTATATAATGCGAAAATTATTTATCTTGATAATAAGGATTAATGTATGTTTTAAATTAGGTGTATTGTTGGGTTGTTTAGATTTCATGAATTTCATTTTTCTTGTATTAGCTAAAATAAGGAGAGGTTTACTTTATAAAGGTTTCCTGGCTTTGAACAATAGGGATTAATAATGACTTAGGGTCAATATAACATTGTTAGTACAGTTGTAGCACACTTCTAGTTTTGTTTATTAGAGCAGGTCTATCCTAAGTAGTCTACAAGTCGTGCCTAGTAGAATCTTGTTTATAGGTAAGTTGTGCACCACACTTATAAGCGAGAGGCTACTGAGTATTTAGGGATGGTTTCCATTATTTCATCTCATAGATCGTGCTGTAGAGATGAGTTGTAAGAATTTGAGTCTAAATCATGCTTTATACAGTTTCTGTAATGTCGATTACTAAAATGACTTTAGCTAGTCCGTATTTGTAACAAGTAAATTAAAGACCCCTATAAGATTATTTATACACCAGAGGTGCGAGTATTATACTAAAGTCTTAGAGTGTGAGCATTTGTCTCACTCATATACAAAGGAGGTGATATAAGGCTAGAAAGTTACAATGCATGTTTTGGAATGCAAAGGAAGTGAAGTAGAAGAGAATATTTTTCATCAAAAAAGTTGTAAAAATGGTCCCACTTCACGGCCCGTGAAATGGTTGATGGATCCTGAAAGTGGTGGTTGCCACCGTCAAATTGGATCAGTGGCTCAATATTGTGGAGGTGATTTCACAGTTCCATTTTACGGACCGTGAATTAGGCCGTGAAAGTGAGGTGGTGGAACTTTAAGAAAATTAAATCGATCCAAGCTCGACCTTTATTTCATTTTACACCATTTTCAGACTTTGAAAAGTCTTAAGCTCTCTCCAAGGGTTTCTTGTGATCTTAGACCAAAAATCAACGATACTAGCATAAATCTAATGCTAGAATCTCTGTGGTGGTAGTTTACTACTTCCTAGTGTGTTGAGTTGGAGATTTTGTAAGATAAAGTATGATAATGCGAAGATGAATGTGTTATAAGACTAAGTATCTACTATGAGATTTGAACAATCAAATGTCAACGGAATGTACCTATCAGAGGATTTAGCTCCCTAAATCATGAAGTATCGATATTGGAAAGTTCCATCAGTTAAACGGAATAAGAGTCAGAGACCCGAGAGATTGTTATTGTATAAGAGATTGAGAGGTTGTAAGGTAAACAATCAGGCAGTGAGGGAATGAACTGCAAAAAGGGGCAATCCTTAAGGGTTGTCAAGAAAGAAGTCCTAAGACTAACGTCTTGATTAGAAGATAAAAAGTCTATTGAGGTCGAACGTGTCAGTTATGAACACGTAACATTCTATCTGTGAAAACAATTCAACAGCCCTAGTGAGTGGGAATTATTCTGAGGCAAGTTGTAAGTTACTAAAAGATGACAAAATTGCGGAAGGTATTAAGACAACAACATGACTTTTCAGGAAGGAATCCCCTGAGCTCAAAGAGTGGCTCTCCTCCCTTAGGGGAGATTATGACGAATCGACACAGACTCACATGATGGTTTAGTAAGTAGCCGAGAAGGTTACAACGGAGAGTTTCAAGACAAATAAGATGGTGTTATCCAGATTATGCGGATGTGTTATGACAATAGAATAATAAGTAAGTATGCACGCTAAGAAAGAAATGGTAGTAACCTCTTAGTTAGAAGAGTTAAGCGACGGTAAGAGCCGCCAGACCTACGGAGCTTAGAAAGGAAAGCATGAAGAGTAATCAAAGACATGAGCATATGTAGGCCCAAGAATGGTTGTTCAAATATTAAGGAATGAAATGGTAAGTTAAGTTACATCGACATATGATGTATATAAATCCTAGAAGAAGGATAGTCAAGAGACCGGATGAGCCGTCAGTCGATATAACATTTTACTTTATAGAATGATCTTAGAGCCTGAAATTTTGATCTCACAAGTAAGTGATCACAACTCTAAGGAAGTATTTTAGGTAGAAATAATGGCATAAAAGGATAGTATAAAATAGATCAAAAGATAAAGGGCTACGAAGCCTGGAAGGGGATGCAACTAATTAAAGAGTGTACTCAGAATTGGTACTATCAGGACAAAATTCAAGGTGAAGGTAAGAAGGATAACTACGGGCAATTAAAGGTGTCCAAGACCCTATAGGGATATATGACGATGAGAATACAGTTTAAAAATGAACGAGAAGTTTTATTCTGAAACGTTTACTGCTATTAGATATTAGCTGAGAAACAAAAGAGGAATTTACTATGGATGTAGAGGTTTAAGTATGGGAATAACTTACCGCTAGCTATGCTGGTTGAATAAATGTAACATCTCGTACCTTCAAACTAAGCATTGTTCATGATTCAGGGGTTTAGGAAACCAAAATGGGGAGTTTAAGTTGAAAAACCAGCTTCAGTTCTGTAGATCAGATTTTACGCCCTACTTATACGGACCATAAAATCATTTACGGATCGTCGATTTGGAGCATAATATTTCTTTATAAAATTGACGGTACATTGTAAATTATAGGATTGTTTAAAAAGTTACGGTCCATCATTTTCGACTGTCTCACACCCTCAGCCTTTATAGATCATTGGAAATTGGTAATTTTCAAGACGGTCAGATTATACAAACCATACAATATTTGACGGTACAACTCAAACCGTAAAAAGTTTGATGGATCTTCAATTTTAGCCGTAAAACCTATGATGACTGGAACAGTATAAATATGTAAAATTAGTTCCAAAATCAGTTTTCTTATCTCTCCAAGCCCAAGAACGAAGTTCTCTTCTCCCATCATCCTCATAACTCAAGGTAAGTCCTTTCCATGTATTTCCATGCAATTCTAACCAAGTGTATTAAGTTTTTAAGCAAAAATTATTATTCTTAACCTAGGGTTTTCAAGATAAACTCATCTCAAGGTTCCAAGGTTAACGCTTTGGGTTTCTACTCTAAAGTTCAGATTTTTAAGACAAGACTAGGATCGAACAAGGTATGAAGAGCTTCTATCCACGTGTGGGAATATCCATGTTCTTTCTAATGTCACGTTTATCCATGAAACCACGAATTTCTATACTTAGGGTTTTATTCTAAGTTCATGATAATCCTAAACTACATGTATCATATTTCCCATGTTTGTATTATTAATTAGTTATTGTATTCTCTATATTCCATTATGGTCATTGGGAATCCGTCTGTAGTCCATGAATACCCATAACCTTGAATTCCATGAGTTTATAACAAGTCATGAAGTAATATTCTCAATTTCCATAAAATTACACATGTTTTCATATTTTACACAAGTTATATTATATATTTAATTACATGCCAGATTACCATCATGAATTATGTTTTCAAGCTATGTTTATGAAATTCATAGGCTTAAAATCCAACTATATTCAAGTACATATTTTTCGGAGTTGCACAGACTACTGAGAAGGCTCATATAGCTTGTGTCAGACCCCTGCTCTAGAGGGTGAGACCGGCACCCAGTGCCTTACTTGATCGATCATACCAACTGTAACTCGGAGCTTTGGATGTAATCCAACATACTTAGGCCTATAAGTCCAAGTTGAAACTCAAACAATACCAACGTAGGCCGACAAGGTTGTACTCATGATAAAATGTAAACAATGACTATCTCAACTGCAATGAAAACAACTCCAAAACATATATATGAACGGGCCAATGAGGCCTCCAAACTGATAAATGTACAATAACAAAACATGTCTACAAGCCTCTAAGGATAACAATTGTACTGTGGTTGGGACATGACCCTGGCCTACCCATACTGTTTGTACAACAAAAACTCTGAACCTGGTAACTCTGAATGAAATGGACCTTACCAATAAGCTGATGCTCGACACGCCTACTACGGGGGTCTATCTCTCTGACCGTCAGAACCTACAGACGTGAAATGCAGTACCCCCGACAAAGGGACATCACTATGAAATGATGTACCGGACATGTAAGGAAACTGAATAACTGAAAGCTAGAACTGAAATATATATTAACTAGAAGTACTGAGAGTGAATGATAATCTGAGTATGTACTTACCTTCTCTTGTCTTAACTCACCCGCCAATGTAATGCAATACATAGAAATCTACTTGACCACATATTGGGGTCGGTAAGAGTGTGACTACCTGGCCACGTGGGCTCAGTAAGTGTGTGACTACCCAACCACGTGGACTCGATAAGTGGCTACCCAGCCATGTAGGCTCGGTAAGTGTCTACCCGACAGTGTGCGGCTCGGTAATGCACATATACTGAATAATTGTAACCATATAAATGTACTATTTTCTTTCTCAGTATTTATGAATAAGTATGAACTGGAATGTACTCCCGAAAAGGGATAATCATAGTAGAACTCTAAAGGAAAGGACTTGAATAGAATAGAATGCTTTTCGCTAAAAACTCTTCTTAAAAATGCTTCTTTCTGAACATTCATTTTGGAATTACGGTCATGCCAAAAGAGGGAATGAATAGCCTTTACATACCTTGTAATAATATGTCCAATAACCACGTTGAACTCAATTTGTCGCACCTTAATCTACAACAACGATACTAATGCTATTGTTAAGCTACGAAGATACAATTAGCATAAAACGAATGATAAGCTTATTTTACATCAAAACGGGCAGCATCTCCTCTCGTTACATTTTCCAAGCCTTCATTAGACATAAATAAAACAACTACAAGGCAGCCAAAAATTCCAATAACAACAACAACAAGATGCCAGCTCTTTTTTAACTAGGCAACAACAAGTCTCCATCTTCTCTTTTCTACCAAATAAAGCAACACAACTGCAACAACATAAGAACAATGTTAAAAAATCATATTCAATATACTTCATAAATTCCCAGCTCAAAACATAGCTCACAACCACCTCAAAATAGTCCACACAACACATCCTCTTAGATACGATTTTCAAGTGTTATCCTGCAACTTCTCATCCATATAGTTTAGATAAATTTTAGATAAGTTCAAGAACAACTATGAGAGGGAGTATCTTACCTTACATAGCAAGAATAACCTGCATAAAAATCCTTTCTCAACTCACAAGAACCCTCAACACGACAATAACACAATAGAAGCACTCTCATCTAGTCTCACAAAACTTTTGATGTTGGATTTGGATAGTTTAGCTTTGGATTTTCTCTTGAACCATGAGAGGACACATAGAAAGAGTTTGGGAGATGTTATAAGACTGGTCTGGTCGAAAAATGGGTTAAAACAAGTCTTTCATCGTTTAAATAAAGGGTTAGAAAATTCCACTGCCTAAGTGGGTCCCAGGGGATCTCCTTTGCAGCATGTTCTTAAAACACACATAACGTTGTGTACATATCTCTGATTGACAAATGGTTTATTGAGTTGGAAAGTAGACTCGTGGAACTTAAATTTACATATGTTATTCACCTCACAACACCTTATATATTAGTAGATATACCCCCATAAAGATGAGCCAAAATCTTGTATAGAATTCCGCCTACCTTTTCCCCGAGTTTTGATGAACTTAATTTCTTTGATTTATTTAGCCCCGAATTCTTACGAGACTTACTTAACACTTGCTTTAAAACATTCCTTAACCTTGTAGAGGTATCTTAACGCTTTCGAGTCACATTCACCTTAACTCATTTATAATCTCAAAGATGATATTATTTCGAGCTTACGTCAACTAACTCCTGACGTAACTTAGCGTGTAAAATTATAGAATGTAACATCTTCTCCCCCCCCCCCCGTTATAAACATTCATCCTCAAATGTAGGGGTATACATGAGGAAGTTATCTCTTATAGACTTTTCTGAAAATTTTGTCAGAGTCTCCTCTGTAATACTAACTATCCTAATCTGCATGCAGCCTAAAGAAAATAATATATGCCACACAGGGCCATATCTCAAGATATAACACAATGCTAGTCTCAATAGCTATCAAACATCAATATAAATACAGCGGTATTGGAACTTACCTTAACTGATTCTGGATAAGCTATGATGCCTCACTCTTAATCACATCTCATGTCTAGAAAAAGTGAGGGTACTTCTTTCTCATTGCCACCTCTGATTCCCAAGTTATCTCTTCTCAATTCTTGTTCCTCCACAGTACTTTCATGGAGGCTATCTCTTTAGTTCTTAGCTTGCAGACATGATGATCTAATATAACTATGGGAATCTCCTCGTAAGATAGGTTCTTAGTGACATGAACATCATCTACTGGAACAACCTGAGATGGATCCACAATGCACTTCCTCAACATAGATACACGGAAGACTGGATGCACTGCATCTAAATTTAAGGGTAAGTCCAACTCATAGGCCACTTGGCTTATTCTATGGATGATCCTATAAGGCCCAATATACCTCAGGCTTAACTTGCCCTTCTTTCCAAATCGCATTACGCCTTTTATAGGCGAAATCTTCTAGAATACCCAGTTATCAACATGAAACTCAAGATCATGACGACGAACATCTGAATATGATTTTTGGCAAATTTGAGTTGTCAACAGTCGCTCTTGAATAAGTATCACCTTCTCTATGGCCTGCTATACCAAATCTGGTCCTAAAAGCTCTGTCTCACCTATCTCGAACCACCTAATATGGGATCTGCACTTATGTCCATATAAGGTCTCGTAGGGAGCCATCTTGATGCTAAAATGATAGTTATTATTATAGGCAAACTCCATCAGAGATAAGTGGTCATCCTAGCTCCCTTTACATTCTAACACGCACACTCTCAACATATCCTCGAAAGTCTAAATAGTGCATTCTGCCTGGCTGTTTGTCTGGGGGTGAAAAGTTGTACTGAGAATCACTTGAGTCCCCAAACTTTTTTGGAAGGATCTCCATAAGTTAGCTATAAACTAGGTTCCTCTATCTGATATAATGGACATTGGCACACCATGAAGCCATACTATTTCCTCAATATACAACTTAGCATAATCATCGGCTGCATATGTAGTCTTTGCTGGCAAGAAGTGGGATGATTTCATCAGCCTATCAACAATCACTCATAAAGAATCAAACTTCTGATAGGAACGTGGTAAACCTGTAACAAAGTCCATATTAATAGATTCCCATTTCCATATCAGGATCTCAATATTCTAAGTTAGCCCACCGGGCTTCTGGTGTTCTATCTTCACCTGCTGATAGTTGGGACACTATGCCACATACTCGACAATATTTCTCTTCATATCGTTCCACCAGTAGATGACCTTGATGTCATGGTACATCTTCGTTGATCTTGGGTGAATAGAGTACCGGGAGTAATGTACCTCAACTATAATCTTATCTCGAAGTCATGATACATCTGGAACATATAGACGGACTCGGTATCTTAGGACTCCATCTTCCCTTAGCTCAAAATGTGACTTCTCATTCTACTGAGCTTGCTCTTTGTACTGCACTAATAGGGGATCCTCATACTAACACTATTTCACTTCCAACACTAGGGATGATACTGCTATATTTTGAAGGACAATCCCATCATCACCTGAGTCCAACAGTCGGATTTCTTGACTCGCTAACTGATGCAACTCACGAGTCAATTCTTTCTTATTTGCTCTTATAAAGGCTAAACATCCTATAGATTTACAGTTGAGGGTATCAGCTACAACATTAGCCTTCCCTGGATGGTACAAGATATTAACATCATAATATTTTAGCAACTCAAATCATCGCCTTTGCTGCAAATTCAGCTCCTTCTGTTTAAAGATATATTGTAGGCTCTTATGATCTGTAAAAATGTCAATGTGAACTCCATTAAGATAATGGTGGCATATCTTAAGCGCATGCACCACCGTTGCTAACTCCAAATCATAGGTCGGATAATTTTTCTCATGCTTCTTTAATTATCTCGATGCATAGGCAATCACCTTGCCATGTTGCCTCAGAACGCATCCTAGCTCGACGCCTGAAGCGTCATAATAAACTACATATCCTTCTGATCCTTCAGGAAGTGTTAGAATTGCTGTTGACGTCAATATATTATTTAACTCCTGGAAGCTCTGCTCACAAACATTTGTCCACTAAAACTTAGCCATTTTATGAGTCAGTGTGGTCAAATGTGTTGAAATAGTAGAGAATCCCTCTACAAACCTCCTGTAATAACATGCCAATCCCAAGAAACTACGAACCTCAGTTGGCGTTATGAGCCTAGGCAAAGTTTTCACGGCCTCAATCTTCTGAGTATCAACTTTTATGCCCTCATTTGATACAATGTGGCCTAGGAATGCCACAAAATTCAACCAGAACTCACATTTAGAAACCTTCGCATACAACTTACGGTCCTGAAGCGTCTGAAGTACAACTCTCAAATGATCGGCATGTTCTACCTCCGAACGTGAATAAACAAGGATGTCATCAATAAATACAATCACGAACAAATCTAAGAATGTTCTGAATACGCTGTTCATTAGCTCCATACACACTGCTGGAGCATTAGTGAATCCAAAGGACATTACGAGAAACTCGAAGTGACCATATCTTGTCCTGAAGGTCGTCTACATAATATCTTTCTTTTGCACCTTAATCTGATGGTACCCTGATCTTAAGTCAATCTTTGAGAAACACCTGACACCTTGCAACTGGTCGAACAAGTCATCAATTCTCAAAAGTGGATATTTATTCTTGATGGTGACTTTGTTCAGCTGTCTGTAGTTTATGTACATTCACAACGACCCATCTTTCTTCCGTACGAACAATACCGACGCACCCCAAGGTGAGGTACTAGGCCGAATAAAGCCTTTCTCCAGAAGATCTTTCCACTATTGATTTATCTTTTTTAACTCAATAGGAGCCATCCTATAAGGGGAAATGGATATCGGTTGAGTGTCTGGAAGCACATCAATGTCAAAGTCAATCTCATGCTCTAGAGGAAGACATGGAAGCTCATTCGGGAACACAACTGGATATGACTTGTAGACTCCCTATGAAACATATGGATACACCTCTTATTTATAAATATGGTGCACGATACATCCATAAATAAGACTCTACTAGACACGGCTTCTAGACTCCCTAGGACATACCGACTTTGATACTAAATTTGTCAGACCCTAGCTCTGGAGGGCGAGACCGACACTTGGTGCCTTACTTGATTGAGCATACCAACTATAACTCGGAGCTCTGGATGTAATCCAACATACTTAGGACCATAAGGCCAAGCTGAAACTCAAACAATACCAATGTAGGACGACAAGGCCATACTCATGATAAAATGTAAACAATGACTATCTCAACTACAATGAAAACAACTCGCAAATATATATATATATATATATATATATATATATATATATATATATATATATATATATATATATATGGCCGACAAGGCCTCCAAGCTGACAACTGTACAATAATAAATCATGTCCACAAACCTATAAGGATAATAATTGTACTATGGTCGGGACAAGGCCCCAGCCTACCCATACTATCTGTACAATAAAAACTCTGAACCTGGTAACTATGAATGAAATAGACCTTACTAAAAAGCAATGCTCGGCTCGCCTACTGCGGGAGTCTATCTATCTGAACGTCAGAACCTCTAGGCTTGAAATGCAGTGCTCCCAATAAAGGGACATTAGTATGAAATGATGTACCGAGCATGTAAGGCAACTGAATAACTGAAAGCTCAAATTGAACTGAAATATGTATTAACTAGAAGTACTACGAGTCAATGATAATCTAAGTATGTACTTACCTTCTCTTGTTTCAACTCACCCACCAATGTAATGCATTACATAGATAACTACTATGCCATATATAGGGGTCGGTAAGTGTGTGACTACCTGGCCATGTAGGCTCGGTAAGTGGCTACCCACCATGTAGGCTCGGTAAGTGTCTACCCGGCCATGTAGGCTCGATAAGTGTCTTACCGGCCGTCTGCGGCTTGGTGTTGCAGATATGCTAAATAAGTGTAACCAAATGAATGTACTATTTTCTTTATCACTATTAATGAATAAGTATGAATTGGAATGTACTCCCGACAAGGGACAATTTCAATACAACTCCAAAGGAAAGGACTTGAATATAATAGAATATTTTTCACTAAAAACTCTTCTATAAAATGCTTATTTCTGAAAGTCATTTTGGAATTAAGGTCATGCCAAAAGAGAGAATGAATAGCCTTTACATACCTTATAATAATCTGTCCAATAACCACGTTGAACTCAATTCTTCGCACCTTAATCTACAACAACGATATTGATGATAACGTTAAACTACGAATGATACAATTATCATAAAACAAATGATAAGCTTATTTTACATCAAAATGTGCAGCATCTCCCCTATGACCGTTACATTTCCCAAGACCTCATTAGACATAAAGAAAACAACTACAAGGCAGCCAACAATTCCAATAACAACAATAAGTTGTCAGCTCTTTTTTAACTAGGCAACAACAAGTCTCCACCTTCTCTTTTCATCAAAATAAAGCAACACAATAACAACACAGAAATATGTTAACAAATTCATATTCAAGATACTCCATAAATTCCCATCCCAAAACATTGCTCACAACCACCTCAAAATAGTCCATACAACACAGCCTCTTAAATACGATTTTCAAGTGTTATCCAACAACTTTCTCATCCATATAGTTTAGATAAAACTTAGATAAGTTCAAGAAAAACTATGAGATGGAGATTCAGAGATTGTTTAGCTTTGGGTTTTCTTTTTAACCATGTGAGGACACATAGAAAGAGTTTGGGAGATTGTTATAAGACTGGTATGGTTGAAAAATAGGTTAAAACAAGACTTGCATCGTTTAAATAAGGGTTAGAAGATTCCACCGCCTAAGTGGATCCCAAGGTCGCTATTTTGCAGAGTGTTCTTAAAACACACATAACTTTATGTACATAGCTCTGCTTTATAAATTGTTTATTGCGTTGGAAAGTAGACTTGCTAAACTTGAATGTACATTTGTTATTCACCCTATAACACCTATTCATGAATACCCATAACCTTGAATTTCATGGGTTTATAGATATAGGTCATGAATTAATATTCTCAATTTCCATGAAATTACACATGTTTTCATATTTTACATAAGTTATATTATATATTTAATTACATGTCAGATTACCATCATGAATCATGTTTTCAAGCTATGTTTATGAAATTCATGGGATTACAAGCCAACTATATTCAAGTACATGTTTTTGGGATTTGCACAGATTATCGAAAGGCTCAGATATCCTGAAACTACATTTGCCAGTGTAGGATAAGGATCGCTCTGCCCAGAGGACAATACCTTCATGTTACCCCTAAGTGGAATTATTGGATCCATCATGTTTATGTTTATATCTCAGACTCCGGCAAGGTACGAGATGGTTTAGCTGATCGGGCAGAGATCAAACACCACATTCACACATGGTGGTTATATGTCAGTTATATTATGCTCTCTCTATAGATTATACAGATATACACATACAATTTATTGACTTTAGACATGTTATTATATCCATGTTCATATTTCAGTTTCAGTTTCCCATTATATCATGTGCCTGCTTATTCTTTCAGTTGCTTTATATATGGTATAATTCAAATATACTAACGTCTCTTTTAACCGGGTCCTGCACTTCACGGTGTAGGTACTGGGTTTCAGAACGATGGATCTGCTCACTAGCATTTACCTCAGTATCAGCTTTGGTGAGCCCCATCTCATTTAGGGTGTCAGTTTTATTTATTTACGTGTCATAATAATTGGTAGAGGTATGTCAGAGCTTTGTCCTAGTAAATAGTTTTGCAGTTAGACTCATGTTTCAGAGGTTTCATAGACTAGTCTAGTTATCATGGCATGACAATAATTTTTTTAGACTTATCATGTTTTCAGATATTTCTACTATGATAATTCAGACTATTTCTCGTATAATATTTTACATGGTTCATTATTATTATTATTGCATGCTTTTGATGCACATATTGATTCAACAAGACATGTGGTTTACTCGGTCACATGTACTTAGGAACCGAGTGCCGTGTTTCGCTCAGGCCATGGGTCGGGACGTTACAATAAAGAACAAAGATTTGAACCCAGAGTGGAACCTATGACCAGGTATATAAGAAACTCTTGATGCTAGAGGTTGAGATAAATCAATGCATTGCAATGCACAGTTTAAATACATAAGGAAATGAGGCCATTTGCACTGAAAAACGGTTTGGAAAGTCAAGAAGAATTATCGAGCCAAGACTTAAGGTCGGCAGCAGTGAGCATGAATTAGATGTATGACTTGATATCTTTAATAACCTTAAGGACCTCTAGTACACCTGTAGCGCGACAATAACCAAATTCAAGATCCATTAATAGTAAAGGCGTCCTCCACCACCAGTCATAGTGATATAGAGACCTATGAGTTTTCTTAAAGAGTAACGGTTCTTGGGATTAAAAAAAAAGTAAGTACATGCAAGCCCAAATGGTGTTGACACCTAATTTTTATCCTCCAATACTTTTATTTAATTATTCAAAGTTCATGAGTCATAAACGGAGTGAAGTATGTGTTTTACAAGACAAAAATAATTTTACAAAATTATGCTGATAACATTTTAAAAATTATCATTTAATTGATTGATATTTTACTCAGTAAAATTAAGATAATTGATTATTTAATGAAGTGTCACATAGCATCTCCATTATGTTCTTCAATTTGATTTCAATTTTTGAAGGATTTCACATGCTTATTTTAATTTTAGTTTAATTGGGTTTTAATCCGAACAATTTTTCCATAATTGAAATCAAGTGGCCATTTTTCAAATTATTTTGGGCTTAATTTTGAGAAATCTATCCCAAAATCCCAATTCCTTTAAATTAGTCTATTTGAGCCTCTTGTTTTAAAAAATCGGCCAGGTCCAGTCCAATGTGGACAAAACCCAGGCCAATCATCGTTTAAAGGGCAATCACCCTTATACTCTTTCCACTTCGCACAAAACTGCTAAGGGCACCTCACTCTCTCTTCATCGACGTTACGCCTTGCCGGATATGGCAAAATCTCAGGTGAAGTTTGCTTTTCTCAGTATGTGCCTCTCTTTTCCGGGAAAGGCTCTTCTCCTACCACCGTATCTCAGCCCCGCGTGAGGTAACCCTCCCCCCTTTCTCTTACTTTACCAGCATATTGGACGAAGCCCATTAATGGTTTTTTTGTCCGTTGCTTCTATCATCGTCGAATCACAGATTGACTGCTTTATCTCTTTGATTTTTTCAAATGATTTTAAAATTTTCCATTTCTCCCACATTGGTTGGGATTTAAAACTTAGTGTTTCAGGGGTTCTATGTAAAGAATTCCAACCCTCACCATTCAGAGAGGTTCGATATCTTGAATCTGAAACCCTAGAAACAGTTTTCAATCTAGGTTAAGCCTTTGCAAACCCTAACAACTTTCTTTGTAATTCTAAGGTTTTTATAGTCTAAAATTTTCTTCTTTTCTTTTGGTGTGTGGTCTGATCTTGTGACATTTTGAGGCTGCTTTCCACTCCGGATCTCGATGAAGACTGCACTAGTGTTTTGTGTTTGATTTAGTACGGTATTGTCTGTTATTATGTTTAATGGATTAAGCGTGTTTAGTTCTGTTTCAATTAGATAAATGTAGGGGGTATTTTGCTAAGTAGTGCAGTTCTGATTAGTTAATATAGTAATAAATGCTTGTTTGTATGACTGTATGTATGTTGGTTAGATATTTATGATTGGGAAATACTCTGTGATAGATAATATTGCTTCGATGTTTAGCTAACTAATTACTATTATTTATTCTAGTAAGTTATCTGGTTCAATGTTAATGTAATATGAACAATATGAGGTTAATACATGCTTGGAAGGAACTATGGTTTGGTTAAATGTTCTTATTATACTTGGTTGATTGTTGATGTCCAAATATGTTGTGAGTTGTGTGATCTGAGCACTGTCTCAATATCTATTTATTAAAGATCATGATTAGCTAAAGTCCCAGCATATTTAGAAGAGTTGTGATGTTAATTTAGTTAGGAGTCATGTGATATATTGCTTGTCTAATTGTTTGTTGATACCTAAGTCTGTCATGCTGGATCTTTAGGGTCATGTAATGTGCATATAATTTAGTATTTGTTGATAGAAATCATGATGCAGGGTCACTTGAGTCTCAACATATTTTAGTAGGATTATGATATGATAAGTTAGGTATCATATGACACTGGCTTGTTTAATTGCTTATTCATGTCTAGATGTGGTATGTTAAGATTCAGATCTAGGCTTGTATGAATTGTTTAAGTGAGGCTTGTGGTGTGAATGACTAGTATGATAGTTTGTTTTTAATTTAAAGGTTATATTATGCATGGTCATGTCCTGGGTGTTTGCATTTTGATATGAACCTCATGCCAAGTAGTGAAAAGAGTCTAGCTACACTATAAGTTTGGTTTGTGCTTGTATGAACTATTTTCCATGTCTTTCTGTGAGTTAGGGGTAATATAGGTTAGGTTTTGCTTTGAATACCTGTTAGCATGGCCATGAACCTGTGTATGAGTTTGAATTTGTCAAACTGAACTTTTTCTTATGTGTATCTGAATTGGTTTGTATGTTGTAGATCAACATGCTGAATTAAATTGCATTGCTAAGTCCCTACATTTGGTTTAGTTTATTTTAAATGGTAGTTTATTATACTCAAAATTTACTTAGTAAACTAGTCATACAATGTCTTATCTAGCTAAGTGTCACGATGCCTAGTAATGCAGCATGAATAGGGCTCTATACACTTAATTGTAACTTAGATGACTATACATTTGAAAAATCGCATCTACATGATTATTTGGCATTTCTACGTCTCCACATTCTTCCGAATTGACCATTTACCTGCCTTTATTTTCCTATGTTTAAAAGTATCTCCATGACAGCATGTAACACTCATTAAGTTCTTCTGTGTCATATCATGTCTATTGGGTCAATAAATGATCTCTGTGTTAGCACCTCTTTTACTGAAATCAGCAATACCATGTTAAACATAAGTCCTTGCTTGCATACATATTTTTATAATTCTGTTTTCATGTGAGCATGCATATGTGTAGTTAAGACATTGAAATTGCCTAAAGGTTTTGAATGTGATTAATCTGACCAGGTCCTTTGTTAGGCCAAAATGTCTACCTTTTGATAATATTTTCCATGCTTAGATTGCCTATTGAAGATGTGAATTAGTCTATGTTGAACATGTTTGATTCTTTCTAGTTGATTGAGTATGTAAGGTAGAAATGGTCCTAGCATGCCGTGTTGTTATTGAGATGGTCAAGTTTATGCTGAGGCACTCCCTCTACTTTGTTAGTTGTATGTGGATGTGAAAGTAATTTGTTAAGGCTCCTTTTTCTTACTTCCTGATTCAAAGCATTCTCCTTTGTCTTAGTATAATTACTTCAGTTCTGAAAGTGGCACTGTGGACTATGTATGTGTCTCCTGCCTAAGTCTTACATATGATCATGTTGACAACATTTTTTTGGCCTGATGCCAAGTTATCTTGGCATTTTTTTCAAGCTACCTAGGTTAGCTTTCCATGTCTTTGAATATCCTAATATGAATATTTTGAACTGTGAGAAGATGTACAGCATGCCCTTCTTTCCTGTTTGAATCTGTATTTGTCTCTGTGTGCTATGGTTGATATGTTTACCTGTCTAAGTCAACGAAATATGCAGATCCTCTCCTCTTTTGTGATGATCAAATCTTCTCATTGTCTATCTTTCTTCTCTTTTTCTAATTTTCTGCCTATTCTGGGAAGTAGATACTGATATACTCTAGGGTATACAAAGTATAAAAGACCTAGATATACGCTATATATCAAGGTTGTATAATCTTGAATATCCCCAAGTATATCGTGCATACCTTAGGATATTTTATGTATATCTATCTCTATGCTAAGTGTTGGGCTGGTACATTTCTGTATGCATAGTTTAACTTGGTTCATTATGTATATTGGGCCGGTCTTCTCTTCTTTCTTCAGTCCGAAAATCTTAATTGTGGGCTGGGATGTTTTTATGAGTCTTGAGTATGCATGCATTTGGGCTTGTATGTCTTCTTTTAGAATCTGAGTTTAAGTAATTGGGCTTGTTCTTTCTATTTCTTCTGTGCATTGTTTTGCTTTACCAAGCCCAGTTTGAGTTAGTTTAGCTTTGGGCTATTTATGTTTAAACTGCTGACTATATATAAATAGTGCTTGCGTTATTTATTTTATATTTGACGAGTCCCGAGTCCATTCTAACTCCCTACATTATTTTTTCCTCCTCCTTGCATACTCGTGGGCCTGGTGGACCCATATTTCCTCCATGTCACGAGTCTATTTGAGTCGTTGGACCTGAGGCACAACTTCATGCCATTTCATAGAGTCCGGAAGCTGTGAAGGCCCATTCATAGGTAAAAATAACACGGACAATGTATTACTTTTATATTTTTGCAAATTGGTGGGCCGTTATACCCACCAGCACAACCCATTTCTTTTCTTATATATTCATTACATGTATATACAATATTGTTGGAACCATATGATAGAAACCGATTGAAATATTTAGGCGCGATACCTATGTTGCTAGAACGAATGGGATTACACCTTTGTAAAATTTCGGACCCAAGATTAATAATAAAAATTGGTTTATTTTAATCTCCGACTTTATCCTTCGGTTGCTGCTGCTTTACTATTTAAGCCAGTTTTAAATAAATCAAAAAAATTGCAAATGGTTTCACTTTTATTTTGAGGAACATATTTCCTTTTACTTTGGGCCTTTAAAAGAAAAAAAGTGAAATGAGGTTTTAAATTTATGAATAAGTTTTTTTTTAAATAATTGGCAAAGTCTTTATCATTAAAGTTTGAGGAATAGGGGAAAAGAATGTTTGTTGACCTTTTAAATTAGAGACTCATTTTATAATTTACAAATTTTTAGTAAATCTCTTTTTACATTAAAGTGACATATTTATCAAAGAGATATTTTTACTATCTTTTCAAACAAAAGAAATAAATGGATTATACTCCAAAGAAAGGATTTTCAAAATGATTTTCTTCTTTACTAAATGAAAAAATGTGCATGAAAGAGTTCTATTATTGGCGGAAAATGACAATAAAAGGAAGTCTAGTATTTTAAAACCTGAAGGTCAATCACATTTTGCGAATTTTTAATATAGGATGCCTAACACTTTCCTCGCTGAATCACCTGAACCCTTACCTCGAACTCTGGTTACTTGGATTTTTCTTTTTCTAAAATTGAAAAATCCTTTTTACTTAGTTTTTCTAATTTCTCTAAAAATTAGGTGGCGATTTTAAAAAATAAATATCTGAATAGAGTTTAACAACCTCGTAGTAGCTTTTATGCCTCACGTAAAATCAAATCGTAACAGATGGTATAGCAAAATATGGTCCTCCTCAAGAAGGAGACAGTTCAGAAGCTAGATTACAACGAACATAGTTACTAACCTGGACTCAATGGCAACACTCTTAGTGATCAAAGTGAAAGAATAATAATAGGGATTATGTCCTTGTTACATCCCGTATTTTCGTACGCAGAGTTGCATCTTACGTTAGTCGATGTAAGCTCAAAGAATAAGATTATATTTAAGGTTACAAGTGCCTAGACCATATTTAACAAGTGTTAAGTGAGTATTTTGAAGATTAGAGGTTAAACGAATCGAAAGGATTAAGTTTCGTTGAATTCCTACGTTTGGTCATGAGTTACAACAAGATTTGGCCGAATTTTCCGTGGGTATATCTCCAAGTTTATGAAGATTTATGAGGTGTATTACCTATCCATATTAAAGTTCATTGAGTCTAGTTTCCAATGCATCAAACCGGTCAATCAGAGCTCTGCGTAAAAAATTATGTACGTTTTAAGAAAATACTACTGAGTAGAATCGAAAAACACTGGGAAGTACGGATCATTTTTATGAAGTACGACTCGTATCCCAGACCATACATTTGAGGCGGTGGAGGCTTCTTTTTGTATATAAGTCGGTGGGGCAGGGTTTTAACTTATTTCTCATCATTTTTAGATCCAAAACACCCCAAAATTCTCTCTCAAGGTTCATAGATAGTTCAAGGGTGGAATCAAAGGCCAACAAGGTGAATCAAACGCTAGAAACTCCGTGGTGCTCATTAGATCGTTCTTCTTCTTCTTGTGGTTGGTTCGGAGAGTCCTTAAAGTGAAATAAGCTCAAATTTGGGCATGTTCTTGTTGTTTAAGGTAAGACTATGTCTTCTCTACATATGTTTGAGCTTGTCTAAGTCTTAGGTAGTTTGATTAATTAAGAATTTGTAAGATAAAGGCCGAAAATCATCGTTTCGATGTTGTTGCATCTTGGACTATTTTGAAGTCATATGACTATATATGGCTAGAAATTATGAATGGTGGCTTGTGTATTGTTCTTCTTGTTATGTTAAGTATGACAGGAAGAAGAGAAATGTTAGTTATAGCTATAAGACGAGTTTGCCACGTGATGTGTTATTCGTGGTTTATGGAGAGCTAAGTGCGTAGTTGTTGGTAGTCGTAATTTATTATTGTTTTGAGAACTTGAGTAGGTAAGAGAGACTAGGGAGATGCTGCATCATTTTAGTTGAATCATCTGTAGCTTGACGATAGCATCATTTTCATTATTGTAGATTAAAGTACAACAAGTAAACTCAAGGAGGTCGTGGAACAGGTTAGAGACATGTATGTAAGGCTTACCCTTTGTGTCTATCGACATGATTACAGAGAAAACGTTGTAGAATGAAAGTTCCCCTACCTAATCCCTCCTTGAAAGATGAAGTATAGTTATTCTTGATTTTTGAACTTATCATGTACCTTATCTGTCCCTTGTCAGGAGCACTTTTTCCATTTATGATTGGTTCTCAGTTCTTATTATATTGTGACTATTGTTGTACATAGATCCATAATGATAGGCGGGGGTTAACGACCTTGTGTCACTATGTCATATTCTTATTGGTCCTCTAAGGTCATTCATATATATATATATATATATATATATATATATATATATATATATTATGACACCGAGCCGAGCTATAGTCGGTCGGGTACAACACTTATATGTGCACATCACTGTAGTTGGGTACAATAACACCGAGTCCTATTATGGCCGGGTACGATATGGTGACATTTCCCCATAGTGTGGCCTATATATATATATATATGTATGACTATGCTTTTGAAAGGAAATCATGCATATCATACGTCTTTAGAGTCATTCAGAGTTACAAGTTGTCTCTTCCCTACCCTTATATACACTTTTGTATCCATTTACATTTATTGCCTTACATATTCAGTACATTATTTGTACTGACGTCCCTTGCTGAGGCACTGCATTTCATGCCTGTAGGTTCAGATAGATAGAGCGATGCCCATTTCCAGTTGGACCTCAGCTCTACGGTGGCATCAAAGCTCTCCACTTATTCAAGAGGTGCTAGTTAGAGTCAGTATGATTTTGTATACATAATTATGGGTATGGCGGGGCGTTGTCCCGACCTGATGATGTTCATGTACTCCTTAAAGGCTTGTAGACAGTTGTCCTTTGTACAGAAGTCGTGTATGGCCTTGCCAGCCTTCCTGTTAGTCAGATGATGCGCATTATGGCTTTGACGGCCTTATCGGAATATATATGTTTGGGCACTTTTGCTTCTACATGTTATTACGTCTTGTTTGTCTTATGAGAATTACTCTGAGGCTTTGTTGGCCCAAGTACGTGTGTATCCAAAGTACGGACGAGATGTGGTATGCTTGGGCCGTTAAGCACCGGGTGCCGACCATATTTGGGGTTAGGTTGTGACAAACTTGGTGTCACAGGTCTGTTCTAGGGATGTCTACAAGTCGTATCTAGTAGAGTCTTATTTATGGGTTTGTAGTGCACCACACTTATAAATAGGAGGCTATAGGATATTTAGGATGGTTATCTTCTTTTCATGATCTAGATCGTGCGATAGAGCTGAGCTGTAGGGAATTGAGTCTAACGTAAGCGTGGATATAGGTTGTACAAGGACGTCTATTCCCAGAAGAGATATAACTAGCTGGGATGTCATGGAAGGATTGAGAAAGGATATGAGATGTATGCCCTCCCTCGAGGTAGATCCATCTTATGCCCAAAGTAAGGAAGTTATGGGATGTACGCCCTCTATTGAAATTGGTCGATTTGAGGCTCAGAGTGAGTCACTCCCTTCGATAGCCCGGTTCTACCAGCATTAAATGAGCTAAGGGAAGCTTCAGTATCAGTAACCCTATCAGTTTCACTCCCAGTTTTGTCTGACCAAGATATGAGGAAAGTAGTATAGGTAATAGTACAGTTCGGTGCCTTGCAGGCCTGGTGTCACTGAAGGCCCTAGATAGTGATAGAGCTCAGGAAAGATTGTGGAGTTCACCCCTCAAGAATCCGGGAGCGGGAGTTGTTTATGTTCCCAGGAGATACTTTCGATGGGAATTATGAAGCGAACAAAGAAGGTTAGTAATGGTTATAAGTGTTTAGACTAAGGCAATAAGTACTGAGGGTAGTAAGAGAATGATGCGAAGATAAGTAGGACACCTAAGTAAATATGAGAAGCGGCAGAGAGTCATAAGGTAACGTATAGTAATGCGACAAGTTCATAGCCTAGTAAAACAAAAGGTAAGAAGAAGGAAATGCTAAGTTGAGAAGAAGAATGTGTTACGAGACCAGGTGTCTATTATGAAATTTGAATTGAAAAAGGTCAACTTAATATACTGACCGGATGATTTAGCTTCCTGAGTCAGGATGTATCGATAGTGGAAAGTGTCTTAAGCCAAGCAGAATACCAGTCGGAGACTCAATAGATTTGATAGATATAAGGAGTGGGTTGGATGGGTATGTGGTTCGGATGTGGAGGTAATTCGGGTTGACCCAAAAATGAGTGGCAATATCGGGTTCTTAGGCTTCTCGGGTTAGGGAGATAGTGTTGTGTTTGAGGGTGATTTTGGGAGGAAGTAGGGGAAAACGGGACTTGGCGTTTTAGGAGGTTGTCCCGGGAGTGTTGTGGTGATCAGACTTTGGTGATTGAGTGATGGCAGGTTGGAGGAAAAGACCCGAGATAGTGAGGTACTGGTAGGTCGCGATAGATGGGGCACTAGGTGGTGATTTGGTTAGACAAGTGGTTGTGGTGTAATGCGGAGGCTGGTATTTTATGGAGATGTTTATGAGACGTTGAAGGATGTACGGATGATGAGTTGAAGGTGTATTGAATGAGGCTTGGTTTCGAATTGTAGAGTACAACTCGAGAAGGAGGGAGGGGATTTGGCTAAGTGTTAGCTTTTAGTGACTTCGGGTTGGATGTCTAGTAGAGGTGGTTATTTTGTGAATTGTGAAGGATATGCCCAAGGATAAAGGAACGGGGAGTTAATTGCCTGAACCGACACCAAAGAGTTGGTGATCAATGCCACAAGGTTGAGACCAGGGTTTGCTATTTGCAATGCCCGTGAACAAGCCAAGTGAGAGTGATCTATGCCCTTGTTGCTCCCAAGGCTTAGACTAGGTTGGTTCACACAAGTACCAACTGTCGTTTACCACCAATGGTGTTCTTCAAGTTTGGGTAGAGGCTAGGTCACACAAGTCCTAATATATACTTGCACCGAAGGAGATTTGATCCACACAAGGATCGACAAGCTTCAACACACAAGTTGAAAACTTAACTTTATATTTTATATAACTTCAAAAATTGCCTTTACATTAATCCTAAGGGTCCTATTTATAGTGAGGTGAGGACCATTCTAGAAGGACACAATTACAAGAGTACTTCGGCCGAATGGGAACAAGGTTTGGCTCGGCTTGGGGACCAAGTTTGTTCTCGGCCATGGTGACTAATGTAAAAGGGATTGAGCCTTTCTTGGAGACAAAGTCGACTGGCTTGGAGACCAAGTTGGTTCTTCGGTAATGTAGAAAGGGTTTGGCCTTTCTTGGAGACAAAGTCGATCTTCAATCCTCTTTACACCTTGACGTGGTCTTCAACCATCTTCTCTTCTCGGCTTTAACATTTCTACAAGACATTGAATGTGTCCTAATGCAAGCTAGGGGTGATTACATGGTTTTAATATGTCCTAACTAGAGAGAAAGAAACTTAGGATAGGAGACTGATGGAAGCAGCAGGGTTGGGTCTACGAGTGAAACCCCAAAACCTCAAATCCCCTTATGCCTATCAAATAAGAGTCCTACCGTAGCTTAGACTTAGTATTAAAAGATAAGAAACTAAGTGCAAGGCTTCGGCCAGGGCCACATAAAAGATGAAAAGAAAACTATTGTACTTATTGGTCTTTTATATTTTATCTTCAATACTGTACCATGTTAAGCACGTAACCATAAAATGGTTGGCCATTTTAGGCATCCCCAACAAGTCACTTCTCAGTTCTTGTTGCAATACCAAGTTGACTTCCTTTCTTCCATCAAGATTGTTATTATAAAAGATATTGTGAATTTGCAAGGTAAGCAATCAGACAGGTAAGAGAATAAACTGTAACAGAGAGACCATAGAGGTTGTCTAGAAACAAGCCCCCCTAAGACTAACGTCTTGGTTAGAGGATGAGAAGTTTATCAAGCTTGAGCGTGTTAGTTATGAATACGTTACATTTTACTCGCGCAAACGGTTCAGTAATTCCTAGTAAGAAGGAATTGTTTTGGAGCATACTGTAAGTTGTTAAGAGATTGCAGAATTTCAAAGAGTGTTTAGACAACAATATGACTTTTCACGAAGAAAATCCCTAAGCGCTGAAAGTCTCCCTCCTCCCATAGGGGAGGTAGTACGATGCATAATTGATATAGAACTGACATGATGGTTGAGTAATTAAGTAGGTAAGAAGGATTACAACGAAGTGTTTCAAGATAAATAAGATTGGGTTATTCAAATCTTGTGGATATGTTAGGGTTATATGATATTATGTAAGTATAAATTCTATAAGGCTAACAATAGCAGCCTTCTGGCCAAAGTACTAATTGACAGTAAGAGCACCCAGATGTACGAGGTTCAGAAAAGAAAAACAGGGTGTATAAGCGAAGACAAAAGTATATAGGTCTAAAAAGGGGTTATTCAAAATTAATTAATAAATGAAAAGATAAGTCATGTTATGATGAAAGATGATATAGGTAAAGCCTAGAAGTCTAGTAAAGAGACTGAACGAGCTGTCAGATGATACAAAATTTTACATTGAAGGCTGGTCGTAGTGTCTGAAGATTCCATTTTGCAAGCAGCTCTCAAAAAGTATTTCAAATAGAAAGTAACGATAAAAAGGATTAGTATAAAGTGGATCAAAGATAAGGGGCTATGAAGACTGAAAATGAATCCAAATGGCTAAAGGATTATGATATTTTACAAGAGTATTCAGTTTATAACTAAGTTCGAAAGATCATTTCAAAAAGGATTATGGGCATTCCGGTTAGTCCTATCTTAAAAAAGATATGCAAATTGAGCATATGACTTAGATGCTCGAGGACATGTTATTAGTTTTCATAGTGGGTTTTAAAGAGAGTTGGGATGGCCACCTATCTCTTAGTAAGTTGCGTGCAACAATGTCTATCGCATTAAGGATCAGAATAATACCATATGAAACCTTAAATGAGCGGGGATGTAGAACTCCAATTGGATAATTAGAAGCAAGTAAACCAGATTTGATAAGATCTGATTTAAAGCATTAAGTCATAAGCAAATAAAGTCACCCAACAGAAGATGTTAACTGCTTATAATCTTCAGTAACTCGTCGTATTCAGATAGATAACAACATAACTTAAAATTTCGAGTTGGTGATTCTTGAAAGTATCGCCTATGAAGGGTGTGAGGAAGGTCGGGAAAAAAAGCAAGCTTAACCTGGTACACCAAATTATATAATATTATTCAAAGAATTGGCCAGGCGGCTTATGAGACGAGGTTACCCCCAAATATTTGAGTAGTTTATCCTGTGTTTCATATGTCAACGCCATAAGAAATCCCTTCCATATTACTCTATAAAGGATGTTCAGATTATAGAGAACTTGTCATACGAAGGGATCCAGTTGCCCTCTTAGATCAAAAGCTAGGTACTGAAGAAATAACCTATATTAAAGTGTTGTGGAGGAATTATGATGTGAGAGGCCGAGGAGGACACGAAGTCGAGATATCCTCACTTGTTTCAGATCACCGGTTTATGTTTGACACTTGTGCGATATGATTTCCCTATTCCTATCCTATAACAATGAATTTGTCTGATATGTCTTGTATAGGCCATGTTGCTGATACAAAGATGACGAACATAACCCAACCCATAAGATTTGACAGTTGAGGTGAGTTGTGGTTAATCTTTTTGATTTCTAGATAGATAGACAGTCATAGGAGGCCAATATGTTGTATTATGTTATTACATGACGTTATGTGGCATTTGATATATTTTTTAGCTGCTTGACAAGTTGGTTTTAGTCCAGTTTATATAGGAGACTAGCAAAATCATTCATAAGTATATAAGAGTTTTACATTGAAGGACAAATGTTTCTAGGGGAGATGTTACATCCCGTATTTTCATACGCTGAGTTGTGTAGTAAGTTAGTCGATGTAAGCTTAGAGAAGAAGATTATCTTTAAGGTTACATGTGCTTAGACCATGTTTAACAAGTGTTAAGTAAGTATTATGACGATTAGAGGTTAAACAAATCAAAAGGATTAAGTTTCAGCAAATTCCTACATTTGGTCATGAGTTACGGCAGGATTTGGCCCAACTTTCTATGGGTATATATCCAAGTATATAAAGACTTATGGGGTGTATTACCTATAAAATTAAATTTCATAGAGTCTACTTTCCAACGCATCAAACCGTTCATCAATCGGAGCTTTGTACAAAAAGTTATATATGTTTTAAGAAAGCGCTACAAAGTAGAATCGAAAAAAGGTGGGAAGTATGGACCGTTTTTATGAAGTACGGCCCATATCCTAGACCATAATTTGAGGTGGTGGACGCTTCTTTTTTGATATAAATTGGTAGATAAGGGTTTTAATCATTTCTCATCATTTTTAGATCCAAAAACCCAAATTCTCTCTCAAGGTTCATAGATAGTTCAAGGGTGGAATCAAAGGCCAATAAGGTAAATCAAACGCTAGAAACTTTGTGGTGTTTGTTAGATCGTTGTTCTTCTTCTTGTGGTTAAGTAGGAGAGTCCTTCAAGATGAAGTAAGCTCAAGTTTGGGCATGTTCTTGTTAGTTAAGGTAAGACTGTGTCTTCTCTACATATTTTTGAGCTTGTCCAAATCTTCTTAGCTAGTTTGATTGATTAAGAATTTGTAAGATAAAGGCCGGATATTATCATTTCGATGTTGTTTCATCTTGGACTGTTTTGAAGTCGTATATATATGTGTTTATGTGGCTTGAAATTATGATTGGAAGAAGAGAAGTATGAAGAGAAGTGTTGGTTATTTCTATAAGATGAGCTTTCCACTTTTTTTGTTATTCGTGTTTTTTGTAGAGCTAAGTGTGTAGTTGTTGGTTGTTGTGTTATATATTGTTTCTTTGAGGACTTGAGGAAGGTAAGGGAGGCTGGGGAGTTGTTCTAGAATAAGCTTAATGATAGGTATACGATAATTGAATCATCTGTAGCTTGACAATAGCATCATTTTCATTGTTGTAGATTAAAGTGCAACAAGTAAACTCAAGGGGGCCATGGAACAGGTTAGAGATATGTGTGTAAGGCTTACCCTTTCTATCGGCATGTTCATAAAGAAAATGTTATAGAATGAAAGTTCACCTACCCGATCTTTTGTTGAAATATGAAATTATATTCACGATTCTTAAACGTATCATGTATCTTATTTGTCTCTTATCGGGAGTACTTTTTGCATTTATGATATTTCTTGTTATATGATTATTTCTGAGTTCTTATTGGATTGTAACGATTGTTGTACATAGATCCATAACGAAAGGCGCGGGTTAAGGACCCTGTGTCACTTCGTCATGTTCTTATTGCTCCTCTGAGGTCATTCACGCATTAGATATATATGTATCTATTTTATGATACTGAATCGCGTTATAATCGGCCGGGTACGACACTTATGTGCACACCACTACAGTTGGGTACGATAACACCGAGTCTTATTATGGTCAGGTATGATATGATGATGACATTGCCCCATAGTGCGGCCTATATGTATGACTATGTTTCTGAAAGGAAAGTGTGCATATCATACACCCTCAGTGACATTCAGAGTTACAGGTTGTCTCTTCCCTACCATTATTTACACTTTTATATCCATTTACATTACTTTCCTTACATATTAGTACATTATTCATACTGACATCCCTTGCTAGAACACTACGTTTCATGCCCACATGTTCAGATAGATGGAGCGATGCCCATTTCTAGTAGGACCTTAGCTCAGCGGTGGCATCAGAGTTCTCCACTTGTTCTGAATGTGCTAGTCGGAGTCATTATGATTTTACATACATAGTTATGGGTATGGTGGGGCTCTATCTAACTTGATGATATTCATGTACTCTTTAGAGGATTGTAGACAGTTGTCCAGTATATAGAAGTCATGTATGGCCTTGCCATCCTTCCTGTTAGTCAGATGATGTGCATTGTGGCCTTGTCGGCCTTGTCGGCCTTGTCGGTATATATATATATGTTTGGGCTCTTCTACTTCTATAGGTTATTATATCTTGTTAGTCTTATGCGAATTACTCTGAGGCCTTGTTGGCCCAAGTACATGTATATCCAGGGTACAGACGATATATGGTATGCTCGGGCCGTTAGGCACTGGATACCGACCACACACTCTAAGGTTGGGGTGCGATAGTCCTATTATAGTTTAAAGAGAAAGTTCAATAAAACAAAGTGACAACATTCAAGGCAACATAAGATAAGATGTATAGGCAACTTAACCTATCAAGAGGTTGAGAAAATAGAAGGTTAGCCAGAGAGCTCCATCAGTTAGCAAGTTTAAAGGTCCAATTTCAGGGCTCTAACGATAATAGAGTTATTGCATAGAAGGTATCAGTGTTACCCCTATGGCAGGGGTAAAAGAGTAACAATATGCGAATCTGATGTCAACATTATCGGGAGAGAAAGTTGTATGTCAAAGAAAGCTAATGTTTGAGTTAAAGGGACACAAAATTCTCTGATACCCATGTTGATTGTGTGTCCCCGATTTAGCTAGTGTCCGGTGTAAGATTGGAGAAGAGGTGCATTATTCCCTCCATTCTATTCATCCTAATTTGATGAAGATGTACCATGGTACCAGAGACATGTATTATTGTGATAATACGACAAGAACATTGTTGGGTTTTAACATAGTGACCTATGAGTCAGTAGGTAAAGATAGAGTATCAAGGCCCAGAGGGCTATTACAGAGGATAGAGTTCCCGACGTTGAAATGAAAAAGTGGTTCAAAGATAAGATCAGTACGGGTTTACCCTATTCTTATAAGAAATATTACTTCAGAGAGTTGATGATCGACAGATTTGCAAAGTTGCCCCATTTCTTACAAATAAAGTTACTCGCACATCTAAGGATGGTATAAGTAATATATTGAGAAGATCGTATGACATTAGGACATTCTAATGTCTATTACCTCAGGTAGAAGGGCTTAGTTACAATGAACTTCTAGATATTTTCTCCACTTGTTCCGAAGGTGTTAATCGGAGTCATTATGATTTTACATACATAGTTATGGGTATGGCAGGGCCCTGTCCAGACTTGATGATGTTCATGTACTCTTTAGAGACTTGTAGACAGTTGTCCTAAATACAGAGTTCATTGTGGCCTTGCCGGCCTTCTCGGTATATATATATATATGTTTGGGCTATTCTTTTTCTATAAGTTATTACATCTTGTTTGTATTATGAGAATTACTATGAGGTCTTGTTGGCCTAAGTACATGTGTATCTAGGATACATATAAGACGTGATATGCTCGGGCAGTTAGGCACCGGGTACTGACCAAACACCCTAAGGTTGGATGTGATAGTCCTATTATATTTTAAAGAGGAAGTTCAATAGAACAAAGTGACAAACTTCAAGGCAACATAAGATAATATGTACATGTAGCTTAACCTATCAACAGGTTGAGGAAATAGAAGGTTAGCCAGAGAGCTCCATCAGTTACCAAGTTTAAAGGTCTAATTCGGGGCTCTAATGATAATAGAGTTGTAGCATAGAAGGTATCAGTGTCACCCCTATGGTAGAGGTAACAGAGTAACAATATGAAAATCTGAAGTTAATATTATCGGGAGAGAAAGGTGTATGGCAAAGAAAGATAATATTTGGGTTAAAGGGACACAAAATTCTCTAATACTCAGGTCGATTATGTGTCCCCGATTTAAATAGTGTCCGGTACAAGATTGGAGCAGAGGTGCATTATTCCCTCAATTCTATTCATCTTGATTTGATAAAGATGTACCATGGTACTAGAGACATATATTATTGTGATAATACGACAAGAACATTGTCGGGTTTCGACATAGTGACATATGAGTCAGCAGGTAAAGATAGAGTATCAAGGCCTAGAGGGCTAATATAAAGGATAGAGTTCCCGATGTTGAAATGAAAAAGTGGTTCAAAGATAAAGCTTAGTATGGGTTTACCCTGTTCTTATAAGAAATATTACTTCAAATAGTTTATGATTGACAGATTTACAAAGTTGGCCCATTTCTTACAAATAAAGTTACTCGCACAGCTGAGAATGGTATAATATATTGAAAAGATCGTACGACATCAGGACATTCTAATTTCTATTACCTCAGGTAGAGGGGCTTAGTTACAGTGAACTTCTAGAGATTTCCTCCAGAGAGGTTTGGGGGTATGGGAAAACCCTGTTATAGTTTATTCCCAGATAATTCAGGCCGAGCACATGATTCAGATGCTTGATGATATATTGCGGGCAGGTATGTTTGAGTTAAAAGAGGAGTGAGATAATCACTTACCCCACAATGAGTTGTGTATTATAGCAGTCATTATCTTATCATATAGATGGATCCTTATGAAAACTTATTTCATCAATAGTATAGATCTTTTATCGATTGATTCGACATTGGAAAATAAGAGTTGTTTAAATAGGTGTTAATCCACCAGAATGTGAAGGGAGTAAAGCTATTTCAGAAGTACATGTTAATAATTCAGGATTTCCATAAATGACATGCTATAGTGGGACGCCGAGAGTTAAGAAACGCCATTGCCGATTGGGTATTCTTGAAGGTTTTTGCCCGTAAAAATCGTAATAAGATTCGACTAGAAAGTAAATTTAGCCCAAGATACATCGAACTATATACGATTACTCAGAGATCAGGCCAAGTCGTCGGTGAGCTTGAGTTACCTCCGAAAGTAGAGGAAGTTTATTCAGTTTTCCACGTATCGAGTTTATGGAAGTGTATAGGATATCCCTCTCGTATATCATCTATAAAAAATGTTCATATTACAGAGGATCTGTCTTATGAAGAGATCCTAGTTGCTATTCTAGATCATCGAGTTCGAAAGTTGCGGACTAAAGAGACAACCTCTGATTAAGGTGTTGTGGAGAAACAACAAGGAAAGAATATGATTTGAGAGGTTGAGGAAGATATAAAGTTTAGATATCTTTATTTATTCCAGTTAGAATGTTCATATTGAGACTCGTGCAATATGATTTCCTCATCTATGTTCCATAGCGATGAACTATCTTGTGTACCTTTTTTAGGTGATGATCCCAACAAAAATATGATAGATGCATTCCAGATTCTTGTATGGATAGTCGAGAAGAGTTATGGCTTACTATGTAGATTCATTGATGAGTAGACGATCATGTGACACCGATGTGATAATGTATAAGATGTATATGGCCCTGTGTGGTATTTGTTGTATTTTCTTACTGCGTGACAGGTCTCAGATAGTCTTGTCTATAAAGGAAACTCTGTCGAAATTTTCAGATAATCATATAGTTAAAAATCTTAAGAAATTTCACCCCAAATATTCGAGGATGAATGTTCTTACGGGGGAAAGGATATTACACCCTGTGTGTTAGCGCTCATATGTATCATAAGTAAAGTGACATAAAGCCCGGTGAGGCTAAGATCCCATATTTGGATGAAAAAAAGTTTAAACATGTTTTACATAAGTTTAGAAAGAGTTCGGGGCTAAACAAATCAAAGAAATTAAGTTCGTCGAAACTTAGGGAAAGGCAGGCAGAATTCTGGACTGAATGTTTTTGGCCTGACTTTATAGGGGCATACCTCCCAGTATATAAGGAGCTATGAGATGCATAAGTTCGAGACACATAATAATAACAATAACATACCAGGCCCTACTAAGGCTCTGTGGTGAAATACAACGTATCAGGCCTTAATGAGGCTCTATGGATATATATTAAATCATACCAGTCCACAAAAAGGCTATGTGGGTGCACATAATGTACTAGGCCATAACAACGCTCTGCGGGAGTTATTATAACATACCAGAACATATATAGGCTATGTGGGGGTGCAACATAGTGTCATATCCATCGATTATAGCTCAGGGTGTGAAAACAACAAAACCAACCATGGACTTGCCTGAATAAACTCTATCTACTCATCTAGTGAGGAATACGCTCTAAGACATGGAAAGTACTCTCGACAAGGGACAAACAACAATATATGAAGTATATCACATTACAAGAGGCATGCTCGATAAGAATACTTCTTTTGCAAAGCTCGTTACGGCAACCATTGCAGGTGTGAATTTATGCCAAAAAAAGCATATGAATAACCATTACATACCTTTTGTGGATCTACTATTGATGACACAACGTCTTGGTCCTTATAGCACCTCAAGATACAATCAAAGACAATAATCCTATTGTCAAAGTAAAGGAAGACTGGTACACGATGTATACAACGACAAGCTTGGTTTTTAACTAACAACATCATAATCTTTTATACTTATTCTTCCCTTCAACACTCATCTCAACAACCACACATCTTTATAACTTACTCTTAAAGGATTTCCATCCACATAACACCATAGATACACCTCAAAATAGTCCACAAGACATAACAATCCAAATACGATTTTCCGACCATCTATTCATATGTTCTAGCCTGTATAACTTAGAGTTTAGATCTACACGAACACATGGTTATTCTGAACACGTAGACTTCTATCCTATGCGATATCTAATTTTTGCCTATAGGATGAAATACGTTACCCTACATGTTCTATGCGTAGCGATAGAGGAATAGTAAGACTGGTATAGTAAAAGACGTAGCATTTTTACGTGGAAACCACCCAGCTCACAAGGGCGGTAACAACCACGACCTATACCTCTCTAGGATTTATCGCCAACTCCACTACAATGGTGAGCCTCTGCAAATTCAAGTGACAAACTCTGTAACCTAGGAACTATAAATTATAATTTCTATCTCACTAATTACCCAGACCAGTAAGCAACCTTCAAGCTAAACTCAAACTTGAAGTTGAATTTGACAATTCTTATACCTATTATAAATGATTCTAAAAAGCCTATAAAGGTACAACTCGATAACCAACCTAATACAACTATCTAGACCTGAGAACTGGGAATAATTATTCAGTAGAACAACTCATTCAATCTTCTTTGTTGTATAAGGGTCTGAACTCTGCAATCAGAACTCTCTCAATGATATCGCTTATCCCTCAATATTCTGAATTCTCTCTATGTGAGTGCGTAATGAACTTCATGGTGAGACTTGGTATTTATAGCAACTGTCTTCGTCAATAGCGGCTATCATAAACCCTGCTTGATACAACCATCAAGGTAGAATATGGTTTGATGTAGATTAGGATTCTTACACCTTGCATATTTAGTTTCCTTGTAGGACTTTAAAATATCTTGATAAGTATGGTGCGAGATCCTGATAAAGTATCGCACATAATCCTATCGCCTTGTACATCAAGTCCTTACTATAAAACACTAATCCTACTCGTAGTAGGATTCAGGGAAGGAACACATTCCTGGACCTGTTCCTTGCATATGTTCCTCTCGACTCTGTCTCACTACTGTGTGTGAGAAGGAACATGTTCTCCGACCTAGTTTATTCAACTTCTACCATGATCTATATTCATTCAGCTTTTGTACGTCATTTGCTATTTAATAGAACAAGTGAATGGACCTAGTTTATTCACCTCGTACATTCTCTTTGTCAATCATCAATACTACCATTTGCCATTCATGCTAATGCCAATAAATTCCTCCCCTTTTGATAATGACAAATCCATTCTTGTGATTTCACTGTATAACCCTGTGCAAAACATCTCAAAGCCAAAAAGATTGGACAAAACAACACTAGGATGAACCATGTTAGTATACATGGATTATAAATATTACACAATTTCTTCTCCCTTTTGGCATCATTAAAAAGTCATTGCAGTGCTGAAAAGCCCAATGTGAATGTAATAATATTAAACTCATAGACACTGGGGCTATGACATACACAATACCATAGAACGAATCTACCCAATGTGTTACAATTGGAGGCACAAAATGAAAAATAGAGCAATTTTATTTATTTATACTTTGAATACAAATCTACACAATGTGTTACAATATACAACACAAGCCACTTAATAAATAAAAGCAAAACTTCATAGGGCATGAATTAGGACTTAGACACAGTACAAAATTATGAGTAAAGGTAAGGTGATGAGTCTGGACACTTTGCTATGGACTATGAGGAAGGTTGAAGCGACTTTGGGTTCTTCACTGACAACCATCATTTTCACCTTTATATCATGTCTCGTGCAGTCTATCTAAGACCTTTTTGTCAAATCCTTTCGCTATTATAAGCAAGCTTCTTTTTTCTAAGTGTTCTCTATTTTTAGATAGTTGGGATCGATAGATAATTGCAGTCATTTTTCTTCGGTAGCCTTCTTGGTTTGTTTATGAGTACCAAAAATTAGGCTATCCTTCTTTCTCAGGGATGACAAGACATTATTTGCAACACTGAGGTTCGCAAGAGGCAATATGGTGCGCTGATGATATGCACATATCTTAGTCGGTTAGGTTACTTCCCCCTGACAACAAGCATCCATGGTAGAGATCAAGTTATGCGTTGATTCTATCGCAATCTCTATTGAGAGGCGAGTGAGCTGCATGAGAGGTGTAACAGTGGTGTCATTGGTAGATGGGGCGTGTGTGTGGATTTTTCATCAGAGAACCCTGGTTGAGAGAAGATTGGGCAATTTTTGGGATCAGAGTAAAGGGTTAGGTTAGTTGAAGTAGATGAGAACTGAGGTATGAACATGATAGAGATAAAACTGTCTTGGGAAGGGTCCGATTTGATGTTCAACTTTTCAGAGTGACGCCTCTTATTTCGGAGGTGACTTTTGAAAATACTAGTTATTACAAACCTAAGTTTTTGTGAACCAGTTTTCTTTTATAGCATTGGCACTGACCTGGTATGGGAGAACAAATTGGGTAATATGGTTCATGGACTAAACGTATAGTTACCACAAATGAGAGGAAATGTACTTTAGCAGTGAATGATTTTATGCACGTGTCCCCAACCAATTGTTGTGACAGAATTACTTGTTAGTCTTTTAAGTGATACGATCCTGAGGAGCACACATGATTTAAGACACTTCATCCAAGGCCTGATCCAAGGAACTCCGAGCCTTAAAAGCCATAGTGATGCAAATAGAGGCTTTGGATACCTTTGAGGAGCTTCATAGGAGAGCAGATGACATGTGGATGATTGCTTGGTCACGTGGAGTGAAGATGAGATATAAGGAGACGATGTTCGCTACTTATACAAAATGACTATTCTTTAAAGTCAAGCCATCATCCCTAAAGAAGACTACTAAACAAGGTTCTTATTTCATTAAGGGTATTATTGTAATAACTAGTCTAGTCTTCTTTAGGCTAGTAGTATAAATACTACCATTGTTATTTCATTATAAAGTTTTGATGAGTTGAGATGACTACTCTAAATTAGGGGTGTCCAATGGGGCGGGCCGGGGGGGGGGGAGGCTCGGGATGTGGGCTCCAACAGGATTAGCGGGCCGGGATAGGCGGTACGGGAAGATGTCCCCTCACGCCACTTCCCACCGGAAGAGGGGCCGGGATTTGGGGGGGACGGGACGAGTCGGGATCGAGATTTGGGGTTTTTTTTTTGTTTTGGCCACTTAATTTTAAAAAATAATATATATAAACACTTCAATAATTGAATAAGATAGTATTATAAAAATATCCCAAGGCTGTGATGTGCCTCTTATATTATTTAATAGAAATATGATTTTTTTTGTAATACTATTTCAAAATTGCAACTTTGTGGTGTTGTTCAAAAGTTGCAAATCACACAGTAAAATTGTAATTTAAAAATTACATAGTTAACCATACTTTTTCTAATTTCCTCACAATGTCTTGAGGATATTCGGTTGGAATTAAAATTTGTTGGTCAAATTGTTCGACGTCGCTTCCTGTTCCCTCGGACAAGATTTCGTTGTAGTTGTAGTCTACTTCTTCGTTGATCTTCAGTTGACCGCACCTTCTACGCTCCGCTCGAATCCAATCTCTGAATAGAACTGCAATATCCAATGTGTCTTCCGCCAATGAATGTATGTGCTCTCCTATTTGAAATCTTCCAGTAGAAAAAATGCTTTCAGACGTTGTTGATGACACTTGAATGTTCAACACATCTCGGGTCATCTTTGCTAGTATCGAAAATGTATTCTCATTCTGCCTCCAGTATTTTAGCAAGTCTTCATGTCCTTCATGATTGACAATTAATTTATACGGTACAACACCCTGCAAAACATAAACATCAAATTCGCTAACTTGTGAAGAAGTTGAACTACTAAACATTTTATTTCTAAGACCTTGAATACTAGCAACATAAATCATATGTTTTTTATAAGGTTTCAGCGAAGTAGTAGAAGATGGTACAGAAGCCGGTTGATTATTTGCATTTTGTTGTTGGTAATACATATATACTTGTTTGCATTCAGTGTGTATGCTAGACGTAACGCCTTCTTTAGTTGGTTTGTGAGTTGGTTCTTCAGTTGGGTCTATTGGAAGTACTTCTATACAATCATAAATCGTTTCAACAAGTGTTTTACAACCGTCTACTTTAATAGTCGTATTTAATTTAACACCAATAATATAAATAGTGGGAATAGAAAAAAAGGTTTTTTTAATTTTATAAACATTTTTAATAGATGGAGCGTAAGATGATTTTTTCATATATTCACTAAGTAACAAAAATATTAAAGCTATATAAAATAACATATTTGAAATAGTAGGATAATAAATACCAGAAAATTCTTTAGTAGGTTGAAAAAATTTCTCTAGAAATCCATTAAGTTCTAAAACATTTTTCCAATCATTATCTACAAGCATATCCCTTGAATTTTTATTATGGGCGTTAAGTAATAAAGTTATAAGTTGTCTATAATCGTAAGCAACAAGTAGTTGCTCATATAGAGAATTCCACCTAGTCGAAACTTCTTCTGAATTTTTTCTATAAGGTAATCCAAAATCATGACAAGTTTTTTATACTCTTTGCGTCTTTGTATTTTATTACCTTTAAAAATAAAATTTATAGCAAATTGTATTTTATCAAGAATGTTTTCAAAAAGTTTTTGGCTATCATTTACAACTAAGTTATAAATATGACACACACATTTTATATGAAAATGATCAGGAAAACATGGATTTAATCGAACTTTTAAAAGTCTTATAGCATAATCATTAGAAGTAACATTATCTAATGTAATAGTCATAATTTTATCAATTATTCCATAATAATCATAAATTTCATTAATATATTATGCAATAAAACTTTCAGTGTCTCTATCATCAATATATCTATATGCTAAAATACGTTTTTGCATAGACCACTTTTGATCAATCCAATGACATGTTACCGTTAAATAATAATTAAAAATTTATAAATATTTTTACAAATTTATAAACATTTTAATAAATTTTACATCTAGCTAGTTGATTCTCTTGGTCTCTATCAAAAAAATTCTATGCAACTGATTTTAATTTTGGTCATTGTTGCAACGACTAGAGTGTGTCATCTAGATTATCGTCTAAATTAAAGTCTGGTTCATCTACCTCATAATCTAATGATATATCATTAAAAAAAGCAGTTTCATCTATATGAGTGAAATCAACGATATCATCGGGACTAGGAATATGATTATTAGAAGAAGTTCCTTGTTGATATCATCGGGACTAGGAATATGATTATTAGAAGAAGTTCCTTACCCTTGTTATCCCTACTAGAAGAAGCATCCTTACATTTATCCTTAATCATACGTCCACAGCGTTTAATTATAATTATGTAAATAAATAATTACAGTAAATGAAATTAAGTGCGATAATTAAAATTAAGTAACAATAATAATTTAAAGAAGGAACGAAGGTACCAAACGCCGACGTGTAACTGAGGTTGAAAATTGAAACTTTACTCGATGGATGATCTTCAAGCTAGTTGCCAACTTCACTCCAAATTTTTTAACTTTGATATAAATGAGCAAAAAAATATAATATTTAGTAGGCAATGTAGAATTGTAGAGAGATAAATTGATAGATTGTAGGACGATTTGTGAGAAAAATGAAGAGGAAAATGAGGTATTTATAGTTGAGAAATAGGGTTAAAGTATAAATATATTAACTTAGGGGTTAAAAATAAATATTAAGAGGGTAGGGGAGGTTTGTGGGGGGGGGGGGGGGGGATGGCCGTTATAGCCTTGCACAATGGCCAAAATTAAAATTTGGTCATTGTTGCAACGACTATTTTTGCAAAGGGAGAGGGGGCCGACGGGGCAGGACGGATCGGGATAATCCCAGCCCGATCCCGAATTCGAACCATGACACCGATAATATTTTTATGGGGGATCGGGGTGGGGCGAGTAGCGGGATTGGTCGGGTCAGGATCGGGCTGACCCGACCCACTGGACAGCCCTACTCTAAATAAGTGTTAGTTTATTAGGTAGGATTAGTGTAGTGTTAATCTAGTATTAATGGTAGTTAATTATGACAGATTTCATTATTGGCTATGAAACTCTTTTCCATTGATTTTCAATAGAGTTGTTCATTTGTGGATTCATTTGAATTACTAATTGTTGAAGATCGAATAGTATAGTTTTTTAGGATGATTTCCAATTGAGAGGATTTAAGTTTTATATACCTAAGTTTATTTATAAAATCATTATTATTTGGATCCTGCTTATATCCTTCTCTTATTATCTTCAATTTCTTCAATTTCTTCAATTCTCATCTTTGATTTTTTCATATTTTTCGATTCCGCATTTTGATTTTTATCAATATCAGAGCTTAAGAATTATTGAATCGTAGATATTTCTTATTTTGAAAAATAAGAAAATCTGAAAATTTAGAAAAAAATCACACAAAAAAAGAAAAAAATTCAAAATAAAAAATAGTAGTGTGAGTGTTCTAGGTGTGATTGAGTTTGTTCAATATTGCTTCACTGTGTGTTAATATTGTTCTAAGGTTTGAGTCACCTGCTGGTACGCATATGTTATGGGTCTAAAATTTCGGACTCCATTATTATTGTGTTCCGGCGACGACAACTGAAAGTTTTCGATCCAAGCATTTGAGGTCGTTGGTTATTTGAAATTGAATCTTCTGAATGAGAATCTCAAGCTGTTGATTATTACAGATCTGGAAAAAAAATAAAGAAGGAAAACACGTAGTTATCAGTGCTCGAATTTTCAGATCTACTGGACGAAATCTTCAAGTTGTCAACTAATGGTTGTTCAATCTCTAGGAAATTACTACTAAGACTTCTAAGTGTGTTTGTTTCTGATTTGGATCCTTAAAAACTTGAAGCTGGTAACCATTGGAGCTCGTCGAAGCTTCGTTTCGAAGAATTTTAAATCTATCTCGAGGTTTCAAATTTGAACGTTTGTTGAACAAATCAGTTGGTTACTCTCATTTGAAGCTAAAACCGAGCGTATTGTATCATGTTTGCTAAAGAAATGTGAGCAAGGAGTATAAACACCATAGGCAGCCATTGATGAGCTTCGAAGCTCAAGTTTGAAAATTCGGGTTGCCGTAAATGAGCTTCGAATCGAGTACATTGTGAGGAGCTCATATCTCGAATTTGAAGGATTTTCGGACAGATTTGAGGTGTATATTGGTGGAATTACAGTAGCAGCTGTACGAAGAAGATGAAGAACTCAATCTGAAATTTCAGATTTCAGAAATTTCATTCTGTCCAGATTTGCAGGACTGACCATTTTGGTGAAAAGAAATCTGATTTTTTTGCAATAGAATTTCAATTATAACCCCTTTTGCATATGAGTAATTTTTCTGTCCTACTTAAAATATAATCTTTTTCCAGTTTGTTTGTCTTCATTTCATTATTATTCTTGCTAGTGTTAACTTGAGTATTTAGTCCATACTTAATTTTTAACTAGTTTTGTGTTCGTATTTTTATTTGTGTTGCTTCTTTTGTTGTATTTCGTTAATACTTCTTTGGCTCTTGTCCTTTTACTTTGAATCGTCCGTCTTTCAATTAACAAGAATCTATTATTCCATAAAGAATTAGCAATCTTGTGAATTTATTGGGATAGGATGTTCGTTGCCAGCTTCGGAAGAACACTAGAGTGTGGTAAGACTTGAGTGCAAATACGAGTGGTGTGAGAAGCTTTTATTACTAACCTTGTTTGCTCGTTTTGTGGGTATAAGTGGAAACTTCTATTTCCACCCATGCATTCTAATTCTGAGGCAAATGCAAGTATGCAAAATTCCAACGTAAAGTGGCCAATTTTGTGTTCAAAATCAAGTGAAGTGGGAACATAAGTTGGACGGAATATTTGAATGTAACAACTACGTGGGTGAGAAAAAACTTGAGCTAGCTTCTAGCTCCCTTAAAGGGATTCTTATAAAGCATTGGGAGCATGAGAAGGTAAATGGGCACCCAATTGAGACTTAGAGTGCCTTGAATTTTTTTTGGAGGTGTCTCTTTTTAATCCATATGGAAAGAGGGAGAAAACCAAGCACATTTCGAAAAAAACAAGAATCAATACAAAAAGGGAAGGCTATTCCAAGTGAAGCCAAAGAGAAAGAAGAAGTGAAGGGTTCACCAATTTATTTTCAAGAAATTCTTAGCACTTGTTTCAACTCCCATAAATTGAGAGAGAAAAGATTGAGAGGAGTAAGAGAGTGAAAAGTGATAACTCTAGAGTGGAAAAAGGAGAGGATGTGAGGAGTGATGTGAGAGGGTTGTCAGAACTTTTTCCTAACTTTTGTAACTTTTCTTTCTTCTGTAGTTGTCTTGATAATGGTGTAGGTATTCTTGGAAGCAAACCGAATGAGGAACCTCAAAATTTGAGAGTGCATGAGGTAGTTGAAGTCTTTCCGGAGGAACAAATGGACTCCAAAGATGAAAACTACGGTAAAGAAGATACTTTTTGTGAGCTTCAAGATAAAATGGCTAAACTCAACACTCCAATTAATGTTCATGTTCATGTTGTTGACTTGAGTATGAATGATAGCTTTTCCTTAGTTTAACTTAATGTGTCTTTACCATGTATTGAGCTTAGTTCTTTAAAGATTGTTGACAATATTATTGATATGGGTGTTTCGACACTAGTTGATCCTTTTGATGACCGAATTGATTCTTCTTGCAAGGTCAATTGGTGTCCACCTACTGTTGACACTTATGATGCAAATGTTTGTGCATTATCTTGTGATGAGATAACTCTCACACTAGTTGATCGTATTGATGACCGACTTGATTCTTCTTGCAAGATCAATTTGAGTCCAACTAGTGTTGATGCGTGTGTTTATCAATTTGATTGTCGTGTTAATTCACTATTTGAGGAACCTTGTGATGTGCTTAATGAACCTCAAATTAGTGATGATTTTAATGTAGTTGATTGTGTGGATCGTCATGAAAAGAAAAATACTTTGAAAAATGATGTTTCTCTTTATGAGAGTGAAATTACATGTTTTCAATCCTCATATTTCATCGATTGTTCTCTCTTTAAAGATAATGTCTTATTTGATGATGACATGATTAGTGAAAATGATGTACGTAGTGGTATATATTGTGATGTTGAAAGTGTAGCCACTTTTTCGGACTACATGATATTTGAAAATTCACTATGGAATGATGACACTCCTCTCTATGATGAAGATATTTCTTTAGTGAATGATAATATACTTGGGGGAACGGAGTGTTTGAAAAAGGAAGATAATACTTGTTTACGAATGGCTACTTCTTCCTTGTGTGTTCTAAATCATAGTAGCATACTTGATCTTGTCTTGGAACCCAATAGTGAGGCTACATGTGAGGACACCCTAGATGAAGTTATTTTGTGTGACACCTTTCTTTACTATCTATTTACATATGATGACGCTCATGTTTGTATTGTGGGTGCATCCTATGTTGAGAGGGGTTCTTATGGGGTAGATAGTTTTGTTCTTGACCAAGATGTGTGAATATTCTTCGCTTTTGACCCTAGTGAAGCTTTGTGTGACTTGGTTATGGCACTACCTTGAATGTGTTTTTGTTTAAAAAATAAGAATCAAATGTGCGTCATCATATGCTTCGTAGAATGTCATGCTTCGTATTTTGCATTGGTTTGTTTACTTTATCCTCATTTCATGATAATTGGACGAATCAACTTCTTGATATACCTTATATGTGCGAATTTTATTCATGATAATCATTGATGTGTGGTTATACCATAAGTTTATCCGTACTTGCAGTGAAAGTATGATGTTTGCTTTTTGTGCTAACCCTCATGCTTTGAGGATCATGTTTTCGTGCATCTTTCCTTGGTTTTTGCAAGGTTCAGATTCAATGACGAATTCTTTCTAACAAGGGGAGGATGATAAGATCTCGAGAAGCACACATGATTCAAGACACTTTATCCGAGGCCGATCCAATGAATTTTGAGCGTTACAAGACATGGTGATGTAAAGAGAGGCTTTAGAGACCTTTGATGAGCTTCATAGGAGAGCATATGACATGTGGATAATTGCTTGATCGCGTGGAGTGAAGATGAGATGGAAGGAGACAATGGTGGTTATTTATGCAAAATGACTATTCTTTAAAGTCAAGCCATCATTCCTAAAGAAGACTACCAAACAAGACCCTTATTTCATTATGGGTATTATTATAATAACTAGCCTAGTCTTCTTTAGGCTTGTAGTATAAATACTACACTTGTTATTTTATTATAAATTTTTGATGAATTGAGATGACTACTCTAAACGAGTGTTAATTAATTTTGTAGAATTAGTGTAGTGTTAATCTAGTGTTAGTGATAGTTAATTATGGTGGATTCCACCGTTGGCTATGAAACATTTTCCATTGATTTTCAATATAGTTGTTCATTTGTGAATTCATTTAGATTACTGTTTGTTGAAGATCAAATAGTATAGGCTCTTAAAATTGATTCCAATTGGGAGGGTTTAGGTTTCATATACCTAAGTTTTCTCAATCATTACTCTTTAGGTCCTGCTTCTATCATTCTCTTCTCATCTCAAATTACTTCACGTCTCATCTTTGATTTCTACCTATCTTTATTTCAATTCCGCATTTTGATCTTTATCATTAAGAGATCAATGCTCTGTGAGAGTATAGGACATACAACTGAATGTACAAGCCTGAGTAGAATATTTATTCAATTTTGGAGCTAGTTTGAACTAAGACAACTACTCTACCTAATCATGAAGAGATACTTATGTAATTTTAATCATCCCCAATTCTAACACGTTCCTCTCAAGGTGATCTCTCCCTAGGATTTTTTTTGAAAATATCTACTATATGTTTATCAGTTGCAAAGAACTGGATTGAGACAAGACATTTTCCAACATTGTCTCTCAAAAAGTGATGTCTTATGTCAATGTGATTAATGCTCTTATGTTGCACAAGATTCTTTGCAATGTTAATAGCACAACTATTATCATAGTATATGGGAATGCAATCAATATTCATACTGAAATCCTTTAGCTTTTGTTTAATCCATAAAAGCTGAGCACAATAGAATGTAGCTACCACATATTCTTCCTCAGCAGTTGATAGGGCCACAAAGTTCTGCCTTTTGGTAGCCCAGGAGGCTATACATGCACCAAAAATTATGTCATACCTGAGGTACTTTTTCGATCAACCAGGTACACTGCATAATCAACATCTACATATCACACTAAGTCAAAATTGCTTCTTCTTGGATACCATGGTCCTAGGTCACTTAATCATTGAAGTATTGTAGGATCCTTTTCATAGCCTTAAGATGAGATTCCTTTGGATTTGATTGAAAAATAGCACAAAGTCCCACACTAAACACTATGTTGGGTCTGCTGGCAGTGAGATACAGTAATGATCGAATCATGCCTCTGTAGAGTTTCTGCTCCACTGGTGAATCAGATTCACTAAGGTCCAGCTTTGTAGCAGTGGAAAGTGTGTCCATGGACTTAGAATCTTCCATCTTGAACCTTTTAAAAAGTTATTTGACGTACTTTTGCTAGTGAATCATAGTGCCAGTTGATGCTTGCTTGATTTGCAGACCTAGGAATAAGTTTAGTTCTCCCATAATAATTATCTCTGATTCACTTTCCATAAGATTTGAAAACTCATTGGATAAAGATTCACTTGTGGCTCAAAAGACAATGTCATCTACATAGACCTGCACAACTAGCAAGTTCTTTCCTTTGACATTCAGAAACAGAGTGTTATCAATGTTACCTCTGGTGTGGCCATGACCCAAAAGGAACTTGGACAACCTCTCATACCAGGCTCTTGGTTCTTGCTTGAGCTAATAAAGAGCTTTATCCATCTTGTAAGTATGGTCAGGATATTCAGTATCTTCAAACCCTGGAGGCTGCTTCACAAATACTTCCTCTTCCAAATACCTGTTTAAGAAGGCACTTTTCACATCCATTTGATATAATGTGAATTCCATGTGAGCAACGAACGCTATGAGAAGCCTTATGGCCTCTAATCGTGCTACTAGGGCGAAGGTTTCATCATAGTTTATTCCTTCTTATTCTTGTTTTGTTCCTCGTGACTGTTCCATGCTCATCAAGTTTGTTTCTAAACACCCACTTGGTGCCAATTATGGATCTATTCTTTGGCCTTGCTTTGAGATGTCAGACCTTGTTTCTTTCAAACTGATTGAGCTCCTCATGCATGGCTATTAGCCAATCTGCATCCTGAAAAGCCTCAGTAACCTTCTTTGGCTCAATAATAGATAAAAAGGCATTAAAGGCACAAAGATTCTTTAATCTAGATATAGTTATTACTCCAGAACATAGATCTGTTAGAACATTTTTAATTAGATGTGATCCTTGATATCCGTGTCATTTCAAAGTTATTCCATTGGAATTGTTTGTGTTTCCATGTTAAGCATCATTGGGTGAACCAGGTTCATCCTGTTCTTCAACAGTTGTTCCCCTATCAGTGTGGTCTGCTCTTTGTTGTTTGATGAATCAGGTTGATCATGGGCATTACTTGTTTCATTCTCACTTGTTGGATGAATATTCCCCTTAGTAGAATTACTGAAGGGTTCTTCATCATCTTCATATGCTTGCTTCTCAGATATAATAATTGACTCATCAAACACAATATGCACACTTTTTTCAATGCACATGATTCTTTTGTTGAAGACCCTGTAGGCCCTACTACTTGGTGAGTAGCCTAGAAGATTCCCTCATCACTCTTTGCATTAATTTTTTCCAGAGAATCCTTTTCATTGTTGTGAATAAAACATCTGCATCTAAAAGACATAAGATGAGAGATGTTGGGCTTTCTTTCTTTGAGCAGTTCATACAGAGCTTTCTTTAGTAGTGATCTGGTCATACACCTGTTAAGAATATAACAAGCAATATTTATGGCTCCAGCGCAAAAGTTCCTTGCATACTGCTAGCCAGCATCATAGTTCTGGCAATTTGTTCAAGAGTAGGATTCTTCCTTTCTACCACACCATTTTTCTGTGGTTTTCTAGCTACGAAGAAGTTGTGATCAATGCCATTTACTAAGAAAATTTGAAAATTCTTCAAATTTTGCATTCTTGAATTCAGTTCCATGATCAGATCTAATGGTACCTAATTTGTTTCCCAATTTCCTTTCCCGTTTTCTTGCTAATCTTATGAATTCATCACAAGCTTAGTCTTTAGTTGCAAGGAACAATGTCCAAGTGAATTTAGTGAAGTCGTCAATGATCACAAATATGTATCTTTTTCCTCCATGACTTAAAACCCTCATCGACATCAATATGGACCAGCTCCAATGTCTTGGTTCTGCTTATTATCATCTTAGATTTTAAAGAAGATCTCACTTGTTTTCCTCTTGCACAAGCACCACATACTTTGTTATCCTTGAATTTAATATTTGGCAGCCCAATCACAAAGGTTTGAGAGACCAGTTTGTTCAGTTGTCCTAGGCTAGCATGTCACAGCCTCTTATGCCACAACAAGGGGTCACAATCCATCACACTCAAGCATATGAGATCATTGCTTGGTGTCCCTATTATATCTTCCTTGTACACATTCTTGTGCCTCATGGAACTTAGAACAATGTTACCTATTTTGAGATCAATGATGTTACATACAGTAGAGGTAAACACCACCCAATTTCCTTTATCACACGACTGTGAGATTCTCAATAGATTATGTTGCAGTCCATCAATATTGCATACGTTGTCTATTGCATGTTCTTCAGATCTGCCTTTTTTCCTATTCCTTTGACCTTTCCTTCTTGTCTCTTCCAAAGGCTACATTTCCACCTTACATGGTTAAGAGTGAACATAATTTTTCTTTGTCTTTTGTCATGTGTCTGTAGCATGCACTGTCCAAGTATTAATTCTTCTTGCTTTCTTTCATCCTCACTTTTGTGTCTTCCTCGATCTCTAAGTCTGGGTCTCCAATGGCCATCAGTGCATGCTGATTTATTTCATCTTCTAAATCATCACTGGAGTCCCAAGTATCCTTCAGCGCTTTAGGAGATCCTTTATTTCTTCTACTATGAACCTATTCTTTTCTGCTTTTTGTTTATTCCATTTGATCTCCCAGAGGGGATAGTCTTTGATCAAGTGATCAGTTTTCCCACACTTGAAGCAACCGACAGTTTGAGTTTTGTCACCTTTTCCATAAGCATTTATTTTGCCATTTTGTCTCTCCCTGATAAGAAACTTACTGAAGTTTCTTGTGATTGGTGCCATTTGTTACTTGTCTGTGACAGCTATCACCTTTAGTCTCCTTTAATGCCAAGGATCTTTCAAACCTTGATTCGATACTCTTGGAATTTTCCATGTCAATCTCATAGGTTTTCAAGTTTCCTACTAACTAATCCAAGAACGTATCTCCTATGTCTTTGGCTTCTCATATAGCAGTGACTTTCATTTGGAACGTCTTTAGTAGTGTCCTCAAAATCTTATCAACTGCGTCTTTAATGGTGATGATTTTTCAAGAGACGTCTAGTTCATTAACCAATGAAGTATACCTGGTGAACATTTCAGAAAGAGTTTCTCCTTGCTTCATTATGAAATTTTCAAAGTCTATGGCTAGTATGGATTAATAAATTTCTTGACATGGCTGGTTCCTTCTTGTGTGTCACCAATGCGTCCTAGATTTGCTTTGCTGTGGTACAACTAGAGATTATGTTGTACTGATCCGGACCAAGTCTACAGATCAAGACATTCTTTGCCTTAGCATTTTTATCAAGGATTTTATAGTCGGCTTCCTCGTGTTCACTCTTCTCATTTGTGACAATTTTTCCATCTGTATCCTCCCTGATGGGATATTTTGGACCATCAGTAACTCTTTCCCATAAGTCATAATCTTCGGTTTTCAAGTGGTTCTGCATCCGAACATTCCACCAAGCATAATATTTTCCATTGTACAGTGGTGGTCGATGAGTGGATTGACCTTTACTGTGTCTGATGGGTTGTGCAACATTTATCATAGTATTCTCTTAAGGTGTTATCCTTGTTGAAGAGAACTTGCATTGGTACCAATTGTTATTCTGCACACGTAGACTTCTATCATATGTGATACCTAATTTTTGCCTATAGGATAAAACATGTTACCCTAATTGTTCTATGCATAGCAATTGCGAAATAATAGGAACAGTAAAGTGAAATACACAACCTTTTTACATGGAAACCACTCGACTCGAAGGGAAATAAAAACCACAACCTATACCTCTGTAGGATTTATCCCAAACTCCACTACAACGGTGAGCCTCTGCAAATTCTAGTTACAAACTATATAACTTAGGAACTAGAAACTCTAATTCCTATCATAGTAATCTACCCAAACCAATAACCAGCCGTCAAGTTAAACTCTAACTTGAAGTTTAATTTGACAACATTTATAGCTATTACAGAAGCGTCTAGAAAAGCTGATAAATGTACAACTCGATAACCAACCTAATACAAGTATATAAACCTGAAAAACTAAAAAATAATCTTCTGTGCTGTATCAAGGTCATAACTCTGGAATCAGAACTCTCTCAATAATATAGCTTATTGTTTCATACTATGAATTCTCTCTATGTGAGTGCGTAATGTTCTTCATGATAAGACTTGGTATATATAGCAACTATGTTTATCAATATCGTCTGACCTAAACCCTATTTGATATGGCCCATCAAGGTAGAATAGGGTTTGATGTAGATTAGGATTCTTATACCTTCTCGCATATTTAGTTTCCTTGTAAGACTCTGAAATATCTTTATAACTATGGTGCGAGATCTACATAAGCATAAACAAAAATCCTACTCGCAGTAGGATTCTGGAAAAAAACACGTTCCTGAACCTGTTACTTGCATATTTTCTTCTCAAATCTGTCTCGCTGCTGTGTTTTAGAAGGAACATGTTTTCCGACATGATTTATTCAATTACTGCCCTGATCTTGATTCATTCAACTTTGTACCTTATCTGCTATTTGATAGAACAAGTGCATGGACCTCGTTCATTCACCTCGTGTATTCTCTTTGTCAATCATCCAAACTACCATTTGTTATTCTTGCTAATGCCAACAACATGAAAGAGGAATAAGATCTTACCTTAAACAGTAGCTACAACACTTGTATCATGCTTATTTCACCTTGAAGTAACTTTTAAAACCATCATAATAGAAGAAACAAGTTTCTACTAGAACCACAGGCATTTCGACGTTAGCTTAATGTATTCTATCTTGAAATTTGCTTAGGAACCTAATGAGAAACTTTAGGAGAGTTTTAGAGCTTCTTAAGTTGAGATAAGTGCCGCAAATGAGCCTCACTGATTTAAATAGTTAAAAGAGGAAGTGTGTCACACCGCAAATCCAGGGAGGTGAGACTGGCACCCAGTGTCTTACTTGCCCGAGCATACCTATCTATAAAATTCAATACATCTAAACTCATCTCAGGCCGATAGGATCGAATCCCATCATAAGATGGAATTTTATAAGCCGACAAGGCTATACTCAGGTCAATCTGGAAGCAACCTGACTTATCAATAAGGAGGTATTTAACCCAGAACATGGATCATAATCGGGCCATCATGGAATATCAATACATTACAAAAGGAAAACCAGGGCAGACAAGGAAGTCATGCAATCTGTAGGACAACATCAGGGAATACAAGACCATATTGTACATACTGGACATACATAGGAAATGTCTACAAGCCTCTACAGAAGAACAACTATACTATGGTAGAGATAGTGCCCCGACCTACCCATTATCTCTGTAAGCATATCCGTACTCTAGACTTAACAACTTCAAATGACATGGAGCTTATCAATAAAGCTTAACTTGACATCGCCTACCGAAGAGGCCTACCTATCTGTGTCTCAAGAGTTGCACGCATGAAATGTAGCACTCCTGGCACAAGGAGCATCAGTACAAATAGTTTGTATGATTATGAAAGGCATGAATATCAATATGAAAAGAATATGATATAAACAGGGCATAAGAAGCAACCTGATAACGTGGATGCCACACAAGCTGATAGCCTGATAACATTGAAGCTTTACTGAAACCCTTATACATACATATACCTATTCTTCATCCAACAATTATGGTTTGGTGGTATTCATATATCCATCACCCAACTGATTATAACTTGATGGTGTTTATATGTATATATCCCTCACCCAATCAATTATCGTTCGGCCATGTGGGTACATAACATCGCCCAACCGATGGTGTTCATCATGTCATAAGTGTGTATACGCCACATAAGGGCCATTACCCACCGCTTATAACTCAGTGATGTGAATATCATATATCTGTATACATAAATACCATTCTGGACTCGAGAGTTCATGTAACTTACTCTTTTCCTTTGGATTGACTCTTTCTCTTTGAAATAGAATAATGAATCAATATAGACTTGAAACATCAGTCAACAAAATATACTATAAGAGGTAACATTATGATATGGAAAGTACCCTCGACAAGGGTCAAACAAGAGTCAAGTAACCAATTCAATGGAATAAATGAACCTTTCTAGCTTAACATGAATAGAGTCTTTATGACAGGACGTTCATTTATATTTCATTTTCCGTGGGATTTATGCCAAAGAAGGAAAATGATAGAAATCCTTGAATAGTGCCCCCTTTGATAGCTATTATGAATCGACACGTCCAACTTATGTTAATCTACAACAAATGGTAACAACGCTAAAGTTAAAGCTAAGTGAAGGCACAACAACGATACAAGGAGCCACAAACTTACTATACGATTAACTATTATACCCCTTCCTTCCAAGCGCATAAATACAACAAAGACTCAACCATAGGTATATCAAGTTATAATCACCCAGCACTACAACACTACAAGAACAGCTCCACAACACAACAAAAATAACACCCAATAATCGGTTTACGACTTTTGATCACTATTTTGTGAGTTCATACCGAAATAGCATATCTAAAGCTCCCATAAGCTTATATACATGGAGAGGGAAAGAACCCTTATATTATACACCAATAATTGTTCTTCTTCCACTTTACTTCACTTCAAAGAAAGCCCAAATTCAATAACATGATAAAATGGAACAATGAGATCGAAGTAGTGCAAGGAAACTATATGTTGCTCTTAACGAGAATTATACTTTGATCTAATTAAATTCTCATGTTACTTCATAGAGGGAGTATTATGTTGTTGTATATATGTACATTGAAATAACAGTGATGTGTAAATATTAATTGAACCACATTACTATAAGTTGGTTATTCCATGAGAAGCTAAATCCAAAAGATATCAAATACATAGTTATATATGGGACAATGGTGTACACACCACATGTCCAATTATTCTCATTCAATGCATCCTTATCTTAATATGTTTCTACTAACAGATCTCAACATTTGTATTATTCATGTTACCTTTCCTTTCCATGCTCCACATGGCCCTTCTTAATAATGCCATTTGTCCTTTTGTCCCTTGACCAACTCATTTTGTCTCCTTCTATGATGGCTAATTAATTCCTTGTTTTAATTCACTTAAAATTTAATCATTTTTATTCACTTCATATACTTATTATCATGATCATGTAATATAGCAATAGTCTATAAACTATTTTTTGGCACACACAATATATTATTTCCAATCATTGTCGTTACACTTTTAAGTTTTAAATAATTTCGAGACTTTAACCTTTTATACATTGAACTCTTCATATGGAAAATTAAACGTGACAAAGTTTCCCGTGGATCAGGTCTACTTACACATGTCGAGCGGTTAAAATGATAGCCTAAAAATATGAGCTATTATAATCCACTTTCCTTCGGCAAACCTCAGCGAAAAACATTTTTGTCGATTCGTTTAATCTCTAATCCTCATGGAAATTCCTTAACATTGTGTTTAGACCATCACTATCCTTATAAAATATATTAATCCTTTGAATTCATATTAATTTACTTACAACGCATCTAATGGAAAAATACGGGATGTAACAAGGTGGCAACGTCACACTTTCATGGACTATGAAACCATTTTACAGGTTGTGATTCCACCATTGCTCACTCTTGAATTTATATAATATCAACCCATTTTCTGCCTAGTAGGTATGGTAGCTCAGCCACTTTAACAGATCGTTAAATATATTAACGGTCTGTGAAACTACCACATATTGCCATTTTGTGACAAACTTATTTCCTTAGATTTGTTTAGTATCAAACTCTCCCGGTAATTACTTAAAACTTGATTAATACCCTTGTCATCTATATAAGAGATATTAACCTCACCAGATTTATGTTACTTTTCTTATTATGCACATTAGCACAAAATACGGGGTGTAACATTATGATACGATTATATACAGACCATGCCGATCCATACGACAATTGTGGTAAGACGTCTTAGCTGATCGGGCAATGATCGGATGACATGCCACACACATGGTGATTATTTTGTATTATGTTATGTTAGTGACTAGAATTTCCAAACCAAATTATATATTTGTTCAAGGATTTAAGTATTGATGTTCACTCATATTTCTTTATGTTCATGTAGGTCATTTTAAACTTTGTTACTTTAAGACTACTTGATATTAAAGTTTACCGATCATTTCTCATGATGATCATATCAAGCCATGATATGTAATAAAGTTAAAATAGTTGTCAAAGAGGTTTACAATTTCAAAGTGCATGTTACACCCTGTACCGTTGTACATTGGATTTTTGATGAGATGGTTAAGTAAAGTTAGAAGGAAGGGGTATTTTCTTCGAGATTAAGGAAGCAATCACAACAACTCTACTCTTTTACGTTCGCTTGGGCACGAAGATGGTTGAGTTAGACTATGGAGATTTGAGCCTTTTGTAATGGATATCCATTGTTTAGAAGTGTACTAAGAAGGTGTTGGGGGAGTTTAGAGGTCATTTGGATTGAAGGCAACACTCCTCGACGAAGTTAAAGTCATACGCTAAGCATTTAAGGTCATGGATGAGATCTGCCCCCACAGATTGAGCACAGAAAGGACACCAAAAGATGAGGAAAAGTCTAGAAACAGATGCATCCACATATGGGCCTGCATATGGCCATATACGAATGCATATGGGCTTGCATTTATGAGGTGGTGGAGCGGTGCAACACTTATTTAAATGGTGGAAGCCTCATTTTTCACTTAGTTTCGACCAAGACAAGTCGCTTTACTCCCTAAGAGGTTTCCTAACCTTTCTTAAATATCCAAGAGCCATCCCAAAGTGAATCAACTCATGTTTAGCTTGTATGGTGTTCATATGAAATAAAAGGTTGTTGTGAGCTGGGTGGAGCTTGGAGTTCAAGTTGAATCTGCTTTGCAAGGTTAGTTTAACCTCTTGATTAGTATGCTTAAGTTAGTCTTGGTGTTGAATGAGTTGGAAAAGTGAAAAAATATAAGCAAGAGGTAAAATGATGATTTACAAAAGTGTTGTTGTCTTGTTGAGTTGTTGGAAGTATATCCATGGCTTCTTATGGTTGGAAATTACTAGAAATAGTATGATTATGATATTGATATGGTTGCTATCACGGTTTTTCATTTGATGGATTGTTGATGGAAGTGAGAGTTGAAGAAATGAAGAAGAGTACTAAGTTTAATTCTAAATCGAACATGTCGACGATCGTAGTTGTTACTAGTTCTGATTGTAATGTTTGTGTATTTGTTTTGATATAGATTAAGTGTGTTGTGGGCCGGTTATATCGCCTTGTTAATATTATTTATGCCAAGGTATGTAAAGGATATCTATTTTCCATGTTTTGGCATGGTTTTCTTATCGAGCTAATTTCGACTAATCACACAAAGATGTGCTAACTGTAGAGATCACATTTGGGTTAACATGACCCTACTCTAGTAGTTCTCCCTTTTCGGGAATGATTTGTAGTTAGCCATATTTAGCTTAGTAGTTAGAGCAATAGGAAGCATGACTATATACTACATAAAGTGATAGTTACCTTCGGGGCTATAATGGTCATCTTCGGGCTATGATAGTTGCCTCCGAGGCTATAGTGTTTGAATATGGGATATGACAGATTGCCTTCGGGGCTATTGGCCATACAACTTGCCTATGGGGCTATATAGAAACAGATTTCCTTCAGGGCTATATAGACGTACGCTTGCCTTCGGGGCTATATAGGTACAGATTGACTTCGAGGCTATTCATTCATGTCTAAGTGCCTCATATGAGGCTAAGTAATGGATATTAGTTTGTGTAGTTAGTAGACGAAAGAGGCAGGTAAACATAGCCAATTTTCCTTTAGTTGCTCTTCAGTTTATATTCAGATTGCTTTGCATTTTAATATTGTTCAGTTTCAGTCGCTTTACATACTCGGTACATTATGTCGTACTGACATTCATTATGCCTGGGGACGCTGTGTTCATGCCCGCAGGTTCGGACAGGTTGCAGAAAGAATCACATCAGTAGAATCTACTGAGTATCAGATTTTGTGGTAAGCTCCAGATCATCCGGAGTTGCCAGCTCTAGTTTTTATATATTCACAGATCATGGGTAGGCCGGGGTCTATCCTAGTCATGATATAATTATAACTCGTTAAGGCATGTAGACATGTCATGTATAGTCAGTAGTGTCAGTATGGTGGCCTAGTTGGCCTTTTTATATATAGTATGTTTTGGGATTTTATTGCTTATAAGGGCAAGAGTAGGCCTCATTGGCTTCCCAGTCATGTATATAGATGTGTGGGGATAGTCCCGTTCCAGTCAGGTTGTTCTTTATTTACAGAATTCTTAGTATATGGACTTGCCGACCTAAGTTGATATTACATTTATAGTATGACCTCAATGACCTAGTTTGTCTTTTAGGCTCAGATTGCGGGTTCAACTTGATATGTTTGTGCCTAGCAAGGTACTGGGTGCCAGCTATGCCTCACCAAGGTTGGGGTGTGACAAATTAGTATCAAAGCAGGTCAATCCTAGGGAGTCTACAGGACGTGTCTAGTACAGTCTTGTTTATACATGTGTTGTGCACCATATTTATAGACATGAAGCTATCGAGCATTTAAGAGTTGGTTACCCTTCTTTCTGATCCCAGATTGTACTATAGAGTTGGGGATAGGCAATTCAAGTCTAATTTATGTTTTTGACACAGATGTTCAGAGATGACTATTACTAGGCGAGCTTCAGCTACTCAGAGAATTGGTACAGAGGTAGGAGAGAGTACTAGCCAGGCATCGCCTGACAATGCAAGCCGGCATGAGTCTCAGGGAGAGACACCCCCTCAACCACCTCCCCCTCCTTCTCTACCTAAGGATCCCAGAGATGCAACACCACCAGTTCAGCCTCCAGTTCCTCCTCATGCACCCTCTGATCAAGCTATCAGGAGTGTGGTGCACTTACTAGCTCACATAGTGGTGACACAGAGGCAACCAGCAGTACCAGCTCATGCCGGAGCTCTAGAAGGACTTAGGAGTTTAAGGGTTAGGGAGTTCATATTATTGAACCCTCCAGAGTTCACAAGGTCTAATGCAAACAAGGATCTTCAGAATTTTACGAACTATCTTCACAGGGTTTTGAGGGTGATGCATGAAATAGAAATGGAAGCTATAGAGTTAGCAGCCTTCAGGTTATGAGATATCACCGTCCTCTAGTATAAGGCTTGGGAGAGGTCTAGGGGAGAGAGTGCCCCGCCAGCGGTTAGGGAGTAGTTTACAAAGGATTTTCTAGATCATTATCTGCCTTTGGAGATCCGAGAGGCCCGAACTGACTAGTTCTTTACTCTTCAGTAGGGGAATATTAGCATTCGAGAGTACAACCTCCGCTTTGATTCCCTGGCAAGGTATTCCCCAGCTTTTGTTAATACGATGCGTGCTTGGATTCATCGGTTCATATCAGATCTGACACTGGAGTATGTTGAGGCATGTGCTACAACTAACGTGTATGAAAGTATGGATATCTCTCGTATACAAGCCTTCGCTCAGAATTTGGAAAAACGCCACCTTCAGTAATCGATTACCGAACGGAGTGAAAGAGAGCAACATAAGAGAACAAGATTTATTGGGCTTCAGGAGGAACCCAGGTTGGTTCTAGGCCATGATGGCTCAAAATCCCACCTAGGCCATAGTCATCTCAGTCATAAGGTTACGCTCCATCAGAACTAGGTCATAACTCTTGAGCATCAAGCACGCAGAGGTAGCAGAGTGTAGATTAGATAGGACCTACCCCTCCGTGTTATGGTACTTACGACAGAGGGTATTATGGAAGGTGAAGGTTATGATTGACCGCTTGTTATATGTGTAGTCGTGCGGGCCACATGATGAGGGATTTCCCAGACAGGAGGCAAGGTAGCATGGCTCAGCCAACTGACTCGGTAGTAGGAACATCTACTTCGGTACGCCCCCCTGTTCGAGGGTCCTAATCTTTTGCTGGTAGAGGTTGATACGATTCCTAAAGGGGAAACTCTAGGATTTGATATGCGGAATTGAAAGATAGAGGATTGATACAATAAATGGTAGTCTGAGCAACCTAAACTATATGAATGCTTAGACCTCAATGGAATAAATAAAATCAAGCAACAATAAAGACAGAAAGCAAGACACAAGTATAGAAATCAATAGGCAACCAAAGGTATATTAAACCAAAGACCTCCTAAAGATTATTCCATAAAATCACCTATACTATAAAGATGATTCCACAAGTTATGATCTCATGTGAGAATCATGAACAAGTTCAATAGACAACCAAGAAATCCATCCTAATTGTGTTATCACTCTATAATCTAACACTATTCTAGCTATCACTAAGCTAATACTACAAAGTAGTTACCAAAAGAATTAATCTTAATTCATCAATCATCAAAAGTCCTATTCTAAGCCTTGACACTGGTATTTATAGTATAATGCTTAATTACAAACTAGGCCCAACAGTGACCGTTGTCTTCAAATTGTAAAAGTAGCCACAATGGCCTTCTTCCAATCCGCAGACATGATGTATGGCTCGCAGAATAGATCTACGGCTCATAGAGTGAGTCACATAATAGAAGCAGATGAATCTAATCACTATCCAATTATGCGGCTCACATAGTATAAATGTGTCTCACATAGTGGTTCTGCAGCTTGTAAAGTGAGTCGCAGATTGGGACAACTCTTCCTTCGTCTTTGTATTCACTCCAAACGATCATCCAAATGTCATGTTCCCTCTTATGTGGGTACTCAAGGGTCTTTAAAGCCCCTCTATATATCAACATATCTTGAAAACCTTGGAGTTCATTGTCTTGTTCTTGGTTGAATGATTCTGAGTGATTAGTGCTCCCCGATATCGTCTCATCCTCTGCTTCTTGAAAAAGATTCGTCATCAAATCTGAACCTTGAAAACACCAAGGAGGGATACATAAAAACATAGTCCTTACAGAATGAGGGTTAGCACAATGAATAACAATCGTATTAGCATGCCAATGATACACAAATTTGTGATATAACCATGTATCAATAAGCATCATGATCATTATTCTCATATAGGAGGAATCAAGAAGTTGAGTACTTCCAATATCATGAAAAAGACAAAGTAATGAAACTAATGGGTTCAAAATGACTAGCATGTGATACTACATTAGTCCTAGATGAAATGAAGCACACTCGATCCTCATTTCTCATGCAATAGTTGAACCTGAAATGACAATCAAATCATGATAAGGGAATATAAAACTGGGGTCAAAATGGTAGGTATAGCCTTTAGGGACACACATAAACATGTATGTCAAGGAATATAGTAGTTTTACTATGGTATAGCCACAAGATATTGCAAAAACACTACTCACCTTGGTTTTGGAAAATTCAACAAGACATGCTCCCTCAAAACAACTATATGTCCCATGAGGACCCCTGATGCAGTCCAAACTGATCAAGACATGTTTCAATCATTCCGGCCATTCACTAGGAGGCTATGGTCCTTCATGATGTTCACCTAGGTTTGGAAAATGAGTTTGCATTTCAGGATCTGTGGACACTGCCTAGCCCGAGGAAGCAACCTATAGAGTTATTTTTGCTAGCCCATGGACTCAGTTTGGAGTCCATGTGTGTGAAGGATAGCCCATGGACATCCCAATGCGTGTGGATAATGATTTGGAGCCTTGCGATGATATTACTTTTTAAAGGCCGGTGTAGACTTTGCCTTTATAAGCTACACTTAGAAGTATTTCTCATTTCACATATCTTGAAATATATGAATGTTGAACTTTTCTCTCTAGTTGAGACTTGTTGTGAGTTGGTAGACTCCAAATTGTCTTTGATCCTTTTGGAAGGTAACTAGGACTAGTTCTTCTAGTTATTGTCCAATTGTTTATCAATTGTGTTTTCTTTTCTATCTTGTCTTTATTTTCTTGCATCATTTGGTATCAGAGCGGGCCATAGCTTTGTCCTGACAAATGTAGTCCTTGTTTTGTATGAAATTTTGTAGTGTTCTTAGGGTTTCAACTTCTTTATCATTGTTGTTTTGGATGAAATTTGTGTTATTTCGAGTATTTGGGTGTTCTTGATCTATTGGTGAATATGATTTTTGTGTTTGAATACTTGTGTTCTTGGATGTTCATAAGTTCAAGAAGAATTTCATGAACTATTATTTCTAAAGTCTCCAATTGTGCTATTAGTTTAGGTGTCTTGGGTGATTTATGGTGAACAACATGACCGCTCAGTTGTGGCGGCAATGAACAACATGACCGCTCAGTTGACAGGGAAGGTAGGCGGAGTGGAAATAAGGATGCAAGCCCTTGAACAAGGGGGAGCATCATTGGTTCTAAGGGATGTTGGAGAAGGAACAAGATGTACACCTATCTCTAGTATAGTACTATAAACGGATCTATCTTTGTTATCACAAACGAATTTGGAAGCAAGTGAAAGAACTAGTTGCATAGATATAGATATAGAGAAAGTTTAATTCATGCTTCCCCTTGGTATCGGTAAAGGGGCTGGTAAGCACTAACCGAATAGATTCCTTTCTCTTCCCCGGCCACATTAAAATTACCTTCTGGTGAGGTCCGTTTGATATCCAAAAACTGCTCAGCAACAGTCGGACAAGTGGGGAATGTTGGGGTGAACCAGAAAAGTTTGGGTAGAGCCGGATCTACTAGGATTTTGCTATGTAGACGTAACGTATAGAGGGATCCCCCTCGTGTAGGTGGGTAGGTCGAACTTCTCATTTTATTATAACATTTGCTGATGTACCTCATAGTTGGGTTGTACCTTCCAAAGTGTCATTTTGTCGAGGTTCGAATATTCTAGTAAGCTTGATGAAAATATCTCTTATTAGAATACTTACTAATGTCACCGGGAGCGAGTTGGTAGGGGGGCCTGAGATCTTGAGAATGGATCAAGGAAATCCAGCCGGTTCGACAGAAAGCTTTTGAAAACGCAATGCACCCAGGTAAATAAGGAACAAGAAATATTCAGAAATGAGGTCCAAGAATGAAGAAGGGGTAGAATTACTGAATGAATACGAGCTATGGCTAATACCCGAGGCATAAAAGAAGTATTTTCTACGGGATCCCGAAACCACTAGCCACCCAGTGGAATAGGAAAGAGAGCGTCGAGCACAGCTTTCGTGTCACCAGAAATCTTTTTTCGTTTATTGGGAGACTGAATTCAGCTTAAGACATGGGATTGCCTGGAAAGAAGGGGCACCTTACGCCTTGGCTCAGGGCCCGGAAAGAAAGAAAAGAATCTATTGGTGGAATGCGAGCAACATTTTCTTTCATTATAGTTTTCTCCTATTCTCAAGTGATTCATAGAAGCTTGAACTCTAGCCAAAGGGAAAGGTTCAGTTACCTACCTCGGCAAGGTTTTTCGCTGCCTCTTCCCGCCTGCCTTACCGACACGCCACCCAAAAGAAAATACCCCCCTCACTCCCCCCGGAGTGAGTTCTTTTCTGCGGGATTTAGGGATTCCTGTCTTTTGCTCTTATTGTCTCCTATGGAGATGGATTGATATGGGGAACCAATATCGATGCGACTTTCCCTTTAGTAGATCGTTAGTGGGTCTGTCGTCCTCCTCATTATAGTCCTCCTAGAATCCAGAGCAAATGGAACTCTCATGCTGGAGCAAAAACTAGCATGAAAGTCGATCTATTACGACCAGCGCGGTTGTTCCTATTTCATTTTCTTCTTCCAAGCCCTTCATAGAAAGCACTCACTGAGTTACTTACGGAATCTCAAATCTCTCTCGACGCCGAAGGATGCAGTCTCTCCCTTGGCCTTTGGAGAGGAGAGGGCAGAGAAGAAAACGTCATTCGCGTAAGTTTTTTTGCTTCCTGCGTCCTTACTAGTCAAAAAGGGGCTTTTCCCAGAGAAATTTAATAAGGTGGCCCATCAACAAAGAATGAGGGAAGAAGCTGCCCATAATTCTCGTGCTATGGGAACTCAAGTTCCTAGATGTCACAATCCCATACTTCCAAATCCTCAGATTCAATTGCAAGTACCTCCTCTGAGGTCAAGGAGACATTTGGTCCCGATTGATGAATATGTTGAGGTCCGTGATTTAGAACAAGCCGAAGACGAGTTTGATCAACATTATGTTCGGAGAGCCCAAGAACAAAAGGGCCAAAAGATATATAGAGGAAGAGGAGGTTGAGGAGCGTATGTTGGGAGAAATCTTTAGCATGACTATGGCAACCATGATGATTTTCCGGAATTGGTCATAGGAAATCAAGGCGGAAGGGATACTAATATTAATAATATCAAGATCATTATTCCACCATTTAAAAGAACTAGCGATCCGGACAAGTACATCAATTAAAAGATTCAGATTGAGAGAATATTTGACACAAATGAACTTTTGGAGGAGCTAAAAGCGGTTTATTCCATTGATTTTTTGAAGTCAATGCTTCTACATAGTGGGAATCAAAAAATCGAGTTCGGAGAAGACATGGTTTACCGGAACATCTTACTTGGGGATAATTTAAACATGTCATGTATGCTAAGTATGTCAATGCCAAGCATCGTGAAAAGCAATTGCGAAGGCTCTATGAATTTAAGTAGGGTTCTAAGACCATAGAAGAGTTCTATGATGAGTTTGAGAAAGAAAAAATGGCTCTTGATCTTGAAGAAGAGGAGAATAAACTTATCATCCGATTCAAAGTTGGGTTGAATCGTGAAATCTCATCTCAATTGAGATTACTCACTTACTATACTCTTAATGAGGTGTTCGAAATGGCTATAGAGGCAGAAAAAGGGGTCAAGGAGGACAAGGCATTCCGATTGAGAGAAAGTGCTAATACTACTCTGTGGAGTAGGGGTAAGGGTTTGAAGAGTCCAAGTTCAGGTGCTAGCCGTGATATTAAAAGGCCACTTGAAAAGTCCAACCAAATCTGATCCAAAGGATTCGAAAGGTAAAACTCAACTCAATTCTCCTAGTGCTTCATCTATTCAATGTCATAAATGTAGGGGATATGTGCATAGGGCAAAAGAGTGTCCTACTTGGAGGACCATGATTATTCTTAATGATGGCACGATTCAAGAACAAGAAACTGTACCAGAAGATGGAAATGAAAAAAAACTTGATCATGATCTTGAGAAGCCGGAAAGAGAAGAAATTGATAATCTTCCCGAAATATTTCTTATGGTGCGGAGAAACTTGAGCACTATAAGGATGGATAATGAAGAAGTTTTGAAAGGGAGAATCTTTTTCATGCTAGTTGTAGGGTAAAGAGGAGGGTGTGTTCATTGATTGTGGATGGAGAAAGTTGTGCTAATGTTTCTAGCCAAACTTTGGTTGAGCAATCAAAACTGCCTACATTGAAACACCCCGACCCTACCGGTTACAATGGCTCAATAAGTGTGGTGAATTACGAGTTACAAAGAAGGTTTTGGTTAAGTTCAAGATTGGAGCTTACCAAGATGAGGTATAATGTGATGTGGTACCAACGTAGATATGCCATTTACTATTGGGAAGGCCATGGCAATATGACAGAGCTGTGATTCATGACGACCGAGGCAACACATACGGTTCAAAGTGAAGGTAAGAGTCTCATACTCAAGCCTTTGTCACCAAAGAAAGAGATATAAGATTGTCATCGAATGAAAGAGTTGAAGGAAATGGCTAAATACAGGGCTATTGTTGTGGCCGATCCTAAGTCTACATCACCACCACCGGGTAATGAAAAGGTATATGCAATCATGCAACCAGGAGAGTACTTCAAAGGTAACAATGAAAACAAAACAATGATTTGTTTAGTGCATAAAGGTATTCTCTTGAGTGATAGTGATGATTTGTCTAATGCTAATCAATTTCCATGTTTTGTTGAGAATCTCTTACAAGATTTTGTGGATGTATTTCTCGAGGAGAAGCCAAACGGACTGCCTCCCTTGATAGGAATGTAGCTTCAGATAGATTTTATGTCGGGATCCCAAATTCTGAACAAACCATCCTATAGGTGTAATCTGGAAGACACCAAGGAACTCCAAAGGCAGATTGATGAGAAACACTTAGAACTATTTCTCATTTCACCTATCTTGAAATATATGAATGTTGAACATTTCTCTCTAGTTGAGACTTGTTGTGATTTGATGGACTCAAAATTATACAACCTTGTTTTGATCATTCAATTTGCAAGAGATTGTTATTCTCATGAGGATTGTTGCATAAGATGGGTGCCTTTGATCATTTTGGAAGGTAACTAGGACTAGTTCTAGTTATTGTCCATTTTTTTTATCAATTGTGTCTTCTTTTCTATCTTGTCTTTATTTTCTTGCATCAACCCCTCCCGACATGACATGCACCATCAATACAAGCATGAGTGTCATCATAAGCAAACAAGTAGTAAAGAAAGGTCACTTAAAATAACTTCATCTATGATGATCTTACATGTAGCATTTCTATTATGTTCAAGTACACAAGCAAGAATACTACAAGGATTTGGAACACCCAAGGAGGAAGTAGCAATTTGGAAACAAGCATCACCTTCCTTTTCAAAACATTCTTCCACATGAGGATTTACATGACACACATTTTCACCACTTGACATAAAGACTAGACCAAAATATTCATTTTTACATCTATCAAACAAGGGTGGAGTGGCACACTTATTCAAATGATCAACTACATTTACATCATCACTAATCAGAGGTTCAATACACACATCACAAGTTACCTCAATTAGTGGATTAACAATACACTCAAATTGATCATCTGTATCATATGATATTGTACTATCATTCAAACCACAAGTGCCAACACTAGGTGGATACAAATCGACCTTGCAAGAAGAACCAATTTGGTTATCAATAGGATCAACTAGTGTTGGAACACTCTCATCAATGGCATTACCAATACATATGCCCACAGAACAAGATGTTGAGACATTCAAACCTTGGAGACTAGGCTTTCTTTTTGTTATCTCCTTGGGAATCATATCATTATGTTCATGAAAAAGAGAATAGAATATACTAGGCAAAATGCTAGCATATTAGTTAGTATCAACCCCTTTCTCGTCACTTATTTTAACAAGTGCACAAGTCTTAGATTCCTCATGAACTCCTCTTTGGCTCTCTTGAGCAGGTATTGCCTCCCTATCTAGTTTCTCAATTTTCTCCCTTTGGGCTCCCTCCCAGATCTCACTCATGATTCTGTTTAATACTTGTCAATGATAAATTTGATGCTCACCGGCTTGGAAACCTTTACTTCACTACATTCATTTAACCATTGGAGTTTCTAAGGACTAGGATGTTTTGTTGTGGGAAACTTCGTATGTTCAACCAATGTAGTGCTCACCACACTGGTGCAACTTCTACCATAAATGATAAGGTAGCACACCCTATTGATTATCTTGCACCTAGCATAAAATAGATTCTCCCATTGGTCAAATACCTCCCAAGTTATAGCATCCATATGCCTTTGTAAAACACGAGTCAAGTTTGTCCTTTCCTCCAATCTCTCTTCATCACCACTCAAAGGTTATTCCTCATGTTCATCCCTCGGTTCTTCCCCCTTACTTCCAATACCACACTCTTCATTATCATTGATGTAGTAGCCATTAGGTGTAGTCTCAATTGATTTCCGATTGGGGAATTCTCTTGTACTATGCCCATTACCTTGACATTTATGACATTGAATAATAGAAGGGTAAGAGAAGTTAGATTTTGTATTATTATCTCCCGTTGTCTTGTCACCTCCCTTTGCTTGGCACTAAACCTTGGTTTGGGAAGCGTGAGTAATGGTATTGGGTTTCTTCCAAAGTTGATGAGGGTTCCCCTTTATATGAATAATCTTACAACCTATACCGATCTTCATTCGCATGGTATATTCCATGTCGTGGTCCAATCCACCATAATTCTTGAGCAACTTCCTCAACCATGTCATCATAGAGGGTGTTTTGGAAATGGGTTTGGTATAGTTTGGGTGGAAATTGTTGTGGTGGTACATATGGGGTTACTTGTGGAACATGTTAGGGAGTTACATGTGTAACCATTTATGGTGGCAACTCATTTTGAATGGTCGATATAAGTGGGGGTTGGGATGAGGGTTGGTTCATCCCACATTTGTTTGAACAATGGTGTTTTAGAAAGTAGGTTGTTGGGTGTGTTGGGAAGGTATAGGGGTAGGTTGAGAAAGCATAAGGTGCGTACTTTTCCTGGCAAAAGAGTCGGTGATGTATATGGCTCTTGATTCAACTCTCCTCCTACATTAGATTGTGATATATCCCTTTGACTTGTATGTTCAACATTTCCCAACCTAAACACAATATTTTCCATTCTCTCCATCTCACCCACATGCTCCCTCATTCCACTCATCTTCATTCTCATTCTCGTCAACTCCCTAAGAATGATGGCCAACAGAGCCTCTCCACCATAAGTGCTTTTCGGAGTTAGACATAGCACCTGCAAAACATAGCAAACAAGTTAGAAGCAAAAGCTCCACATCGTCGCTCGTGTTGCGCTCAACGTCACCACACTCTAGTGTTTTACACGGTTGGTAAAGAACTTTGTCTAATCAATTCACAAGGTCACTTAGCCTATGTGGAGGAATATATTCTTATCAAATCGAAGGATGGACGACTCAATAAAGCTAACAGATGGAGTCAAAGAAGTTCAACAAAATAAAATAAAAAAACTTAAGAAGAATTAGCAGAAAATAAAATAGGACTCAAGAACTAATCAACAACTATGTAAGGTCAATTACTATTGTTAATTATCTAAGAAGGTCAAGGAAATGAAAAGAAAGCAAAATGGGATGAGATCGACGTCAAGAACAAATTGCAAATCGTAAAACGCAGACCAGAATTGTGCCTCGCAAAACACGTATGGGAAGAGCGATCTATAAGTCGCAGTCCAGAAATGCGAATTTGCAGGTCGTAGTTTGGAAATGCGACCTACCTTTTTCTTTATAGATCGGGCCAATTTTTTTTAAGTCACTGGAGAAATTTGCGATCTTGAAGGCAATTCTGCGATCCTCAAAGATGAATTGTGATCCGCAAAATGGTCCTGGAACTTCAAAATTTTTGACACAAATTCTTGCCTTGGGATTCATGCACGCAACGTTTTTTGAATTTTTTGAATTCTTGGATCTCTGTGGGCCCGCTTAACCTAGATTTTACTTCTTTTGGCCCAAAAAATACTTTTCTCAACTTTTCACTTGGAATTTTTGATCAAACACTACTTTTTACCCTCTTCTTCATCAAAAAAAAATGAAGAACAAGGATGAACATTGATGAACAACCAAAATTCCAACTATACTCATATCAACTCTGAATTGCTTCAAATTTCAGATCTAGCCACTCCTTGATGTAAAGAACAAAGCCCAAGAAATTTCAGATCCAATTACTTCTTCAAACCACAGGACCCACTTTAGTGTTCTTCAAAGCTTGAAGGTCTCCAATGGTGATTCTTCCAAAACAAATCCAAATGACTTAAAAATTTGATAGGTGATAGATTCAACCTCTAAGAACTCAAGTCTATCAACAAAAACTCTCAAATAAAAAAACAACCAATTTTTTGGGGATTTTCAAATTCTTAGATTCAACCTCTAAGAATTCTAGAGACAATCCTTTAACCTAAGCTCTGATACTAAATGATATTATTCCTAAGGGGAAAACTCTAGGATTCGATACGCATAATTGATAGATAGAGGATTGATACAATCAATGGTATTCAGAGCAACCTAAACTATATGAAAACTTAAACGTCAATGAAATAAATAAAATAAAACAACGATCAAGATAGAAAGCAAGACACAAATATAAAAATCAATAAGAAATCAAAGGTATATTAAACCAAAGACCTCTTAAAAATTATTCCATAAAAGCATATATACTATAAAGATGATTCCACAAGTAAGTAATCTCATGTGAGAGTCATGAATAATAGAGAACCAAGACATTCACCCTAATTGTGCTATCACTCTAAAATCTAACAATATTCTAGATATCACTAAGCTAACACTACAAAGTAGCTACTAAGAGAATTAATCTCAATTCATCAATCATCAAAAGTACCATTCTAAGCCTTGAGAACTACTATTTATAGTATAAGGATTTATTACAAACTAGGCCCAAAAGTGACCATAGACATCAAATTGAATAAGTAACCACAATGGCCTTCTTCCAATTCGCGGACATGATGTGCGGCTCGCAGAACAGCTATGTGGCTCACAGTGTGGTTTTGCGGCTTGCAGAGTGAGTTAAAGAATAGAAGTAGTTGAATCTCATCACTGTCTAATTATGCGGCTCGTAGAATAGAAATACGGCTCACAGAGTATTTCTGCGGCTCGCAAAGTGAGTCGCAGATTAGGGCAGCTCTTCCTTTGGCTTTGTATTCACTCCAAGCGATTATCCAAATATCATGTGCCATCTTATGTGGGTCCTCAAGGGTCTTCAAAGCCTTTTTATGCATCAAAATGGCTTACAAAGCTTGGAGTTCCTTGACTTGTTCTTGATTGAATGATTTTGAGTGATTAGTGCCGCCCGATATTGTATCAAAGGTCAAGGTCGAGGTGGAACCTCTAGTTCAGACGGTAGTCAAAACCACATCTATGCTTTAGCTGGTCGATAAGACCCTGAGTTACCTCCAGGTGATGTATCGTGAATTCTCACATGCATAGTAAATATACTTCGACATGTTTCGAATTTACTTTCTCCGTAATGCCTAATTAGTTATGGAATAATCAATATATTACTGGAGTTGTGAACTACGTCATTCGTAATGTTCAAGCCAATGGTCAAGTTAGCTATTGCTAGATATTTTTTTGTTGAACTGTGCGATAAGGATGCGTAACCAGTAGACCTCAGTCAATTTTATAAGGTTGGGCCTATCCGCTCTAGATATTAAAGGTAGAGAGACATCTAGTCAAGTCTAAAATGACTTATAGAGGAACAACATCAAAAGATAGAAGGACCAGGTGAGAGGAAGAATCTAAGAGGGAATAGAAACCTTTTAACATCCGAAGAAGAACATAGGTTAGAAGAGAGTCGGGTATTCAATATAAGGGAAATGATGGTGGTATACCTATTTAGAGAAATAACGATCCCTTTCAGCAGGATGTACAATAGAAGGTTCGATAAGAAAGGGTTCCGGGTTGAACGGTCTAAGGAGAGTCACTCTACAGATAAAAAATGAGACTAGAATAAACTAAACCAAAAATGTACACTATGGTGTGAGATTCCAATTGTGAGTAATATACACGGCAAAGTGTCCCAGCAAAAGTATTTTCACAAAGCCTCTAGGGGTTAAAATTTGAGGATGAATGTTTCTAAGGGGGGAATGATGTTACACCCCATACTGTTGTACATTGGATTTTTGATGAGATAGTTAAGTAAATAGAAAGAAGGAGTATTTTCTTTGAGATTAGGGAAGCAATCACGACAATTCTACTCTTTTATGCTCGCTTAGGCGCGATGAGGGTTGAGCTAGACTATGGAGACTTGAGAATTTTTTTATGGATATATTTATCATAGAAATGTACTAAGAAGGTATCTAGGGTTTAGAGGTCATTGGGATTGAAGGCAACACTCCTCGGCGAAGTTAAAGTGATACGCTAAGAAATAGATGTAGCCACATATGGGCCCGCATATGGACATATGCGACTGCATATGGGCATGTATTTCTGAGGTGGTGGGGCGGTGCAACACTTATTTAAACAGTGGAAGCCTCATTTTCATTTAGTTTATACCAAGACAAGTCCCTTTACTCCCTAAGAGGTTCCCTAACCTTTCTTAAAGATCCAAGAGCCATCCCAAAGTGAATCAACTCATGTTTAGCTTGAAGGTGTTAGAAACTACAAGAGGAAGCTTATATGGTGTTCATATGAAATAAAGGGTTGTTGTGAGTTGGGTGGAGCTTGGAGTTCAAGTTGAATCTACTTTTCAAGGTTAGTTTAACCTCTTGATTAGTATGCTTAAGTTAGTCTTACTGTCGATTGAGTTGGAAAAGTGAAAAAATATAAGGAAGAGGTAAAAAGATGATTTAGAAAAGTGTTGTCTTGTTGAGTTGTTTAAAGTATATCCATGGCTTCTTATGGTTGGAAATTAATAGAAATAGTATGATTATGATGTTGATATGGTTGCTATCATGGTTTTTCATTTGATGGATTGTTGATGGAAGTGAGAGTTGAAGAAATAAAGAAGAGAACTAAGTTTAATTCTAAATCGAACATGTCGACGATCGTAGTTGTTACTAGTTCTGATTGTAATGTTTGTGTATTTGTTTTGATATAGATTAAGTGTTTTGTGGGCCTGTTACATCGCCTTGTTAATATTATATACGCCAAGGTATGTAAAGGATATCTATTTTCCTTGTTTTGGCATGATTTTCTTATCGAGCTAATTTTGACTAATAGCACAAAGATGTGCTAACTGTAGAGATCGCATTTGGGTTAACATGACCCTAATCTAGTAGTTCTCCCTTTTCGGGAATGATTTGTAGTTAGCCATATTTAGCTTAGTAGTTAGAGCAATAGGAAGCATGACTATATACTACATAAAGTGATAGTTACCTTCGGGGCTATGATGGTCATCTTCGGGCTATGATAGTTGCCTCTGAGGCTACAGTGTTTGAATATGGGATATGACAGATTGCCTTCAGGGCTATTGGCCATACAGCTTGCCTATGGGGCATTATAGAAACATATTTCCTTCAGGGCTATACAGACGTACACTTGCTTCGGGGCTATATAGGTACAGATTGACTTCGAGGCTATTCATTCATGTCTAAGTGCCTCACATAAGGCTAAGTAATGAATATTAGTTTGTGTAGTTAGTAGACGACTGAGGTAGATAAACATAGCCAATTTTCCTTTAGTAGCTCTTCAATTTATATTCAAATGGCTTTGCATTTCAGTACAATTTAGTTTCAGTCATTTTACATACTCGATACATTACCTCTTACTAATGTCCCTTTTGCCTGGGGAAGTTGTGTTCATTCCTTCAGATAGGTTCTAGAAAGAATCACATTAGTAGAATTTGCCAAGTATTAGCTTATGTCGAAAGCTCCAGATCATCCGGAGTTACCAGGTCTAGTTTTTATGTATTCACATATCTTAGGTAGGTCATGGCCCTGTCCCTGTCATGATACAGTTATAACTCATTAAAGGCTTGTATATGTGTCTTGTATAGTAAGTAGTGTTAGTATGGTGGCCTAGTTGGCCTTTGTATATATAGTCTATTTTGGAATTTTGCTGCTTGTAGGGGCTAGGGTAGGCCTCATCAGCTGCCTAGTCATATATATAGATGTGTAGGGATAGTCTCATTCCATTCAGGTTGTTCTTTATTTACAAATATCTCAATATATGGCCTTGATGGCCTAAGTTGATGTTATGTTTATAGTATGACCTCAATGACCTAGTTTGCCTTTTTAGGCACAGATTGTGGGTTCAGCTTGGTATGCTTGGATCTAGCAAGGTATCGGGTGCCAGCCATGCCTCACCAAGGTCGGGGTGTGATAGTGCCATTACAATGTCAAGTTACATGATCTTGTCCCTGAACTTATTTATCGTCAGGGTTATTTCTTTACTACATTGTTTATGTCTTATCATACTATGAATGTTATTACACAGTTCTCACGTCCCCTTTTGCCGGGGGCGCTGCATTTTAGGATGCCGATTCAGGTACTTAGAGTGACATATTTCCCTACTAGGCATACATTTTTCACATCCAGCTGCTGTTATGATCCTCAATATCATTTGGGGCATTATCATGTCTCGTATTTTATGTATAGATATTTTGGATATGTCAAGGCGTTGTCCGGTTATTTCTACTATTCACGTCATGTTATACAGGCTTCACATGCCTATGTCACACTGTCGTGTATGTACTTTAAGGTGTGGGTTCATCTCTACCTTACTATTGCTAAACTTATGATTTGTATAAAAAGGTTTGGTACTTATGATACAATATTGGGGGCTTAATTGCTCAAACTTCTCCCAAGCATTGTACTAGAAGCCAAGCCAACTAGGAGCCATGTTCATGGAGAATGAAGCCATGGAAGAACTTGAAAAGAGCCATTGGAGGGCCTTCAAGCTATGGAATATAGCATGGAGGAAGATTACAAGAGTCCACGAGCTCAAGGCCCAAAGAGTACCTCTTAAAGAATATCAAATGTTGATGTGTGGCTATAATTGCAAGCTTGGCTAGTCAAAGACCGGAAGGTTGATATATATTTCCAAAAGGTCATTCTTTAAAGACAAAGCCATCATTCCTTGAGAATCTTTAAAGACAAAGTCATCATTCCTTAAGAAAACATCCAAACAAGATCCTTACTTTATTAAGAGTATTTTTGTAATAGATAGCCTTGTCTTCTTTAGCCTAGTAGTATAAACACTACACTTGTTATTTTCATTCCTTAGTTTTTGATGATGTGGAGATGAATACTCTTTAAAGAGTGATAGTTTGTTTGGTAGTTTAGTGTAGTGCTAATCTAGTGATTAGTATTAATGATAGCTAATTATAGTGAATTCCATAGTTAGCTATTGAAACCATTTTCCATTGATTTTCATATAAAGTTGTTCATTTGTAGATTTAATTGATTAACTCTTGTTGAAATTCAAAGAGTATAGGTTCTCTTAGGTTGATTCAATTGGGAGGGTCTGGATTTCATATATCCATGTTTGCCCATAAATCCAATCCTAATGGATTTTGCTTCTATCCATCTATTCTCATCCCAGTTTCTTCAATTCTCATCTACAATTTCTTGCTATTTTAGTTTTCGTGTATTTTTTGTTTGAATTAGTGTCTTCCACAAGTTGGATCATATTATTTGCTCATGATACGATATTGGGGGGACTTAATTGCTCAAATTTCTCCAAGACATTGTACTAGAAGCTGAGCCAAGGACTTCCAAGCTTTAGGAGCCATGTTCATGGAGAATGAAGCCATGGAAGCACTTAAATATAGACATTTGAGGGCCTTCATGCTTTGGGAGATAGCATGGAGGAAGATTAAAAGAGCCTAAGTCCCAAAGCGTGCCTCTTAAAGAAGCCCAAATGTTGATGTGTGACTACAATTGCAAGCTTGGGTAGTCAGAGATGGGAATGTTGTTATTTATGCAAAGAGACCATTCCTTAAAGACAAAGTCGTTATTGCTTGAGAATATTTAAAGACAAAGCCATCATTCCTTGAGAAGATATCCAAGCAAGGCCCCTTATTTCATTAAGGGTATTTTCATAATAGATAGCCTTGTCTTCTTTAGCCTAGTAGTATAAATACTACACTTGTTATTTTAATTCCTTATGTTTTGATGATGTTGAGATGAATAATCATAAAAGAGTGATAATTTGTTTGGTAGTTTAGTGTAGCGCTAATCTACTGATTAGTGTTAGTGATTGCTAATTATGGTGGATTCCATTGTTGGCTATTGAACCTCTTGTCCATTGATTTTCATATAGAGTTGTTCATTTGTGGATTCAATTGATTAACTCTTATTGAACTTCAAATAGTATAGGTTCTCTTAGGTTGATTCAATTAGGACGGTTTGGATTTCATATATCTAAGTATGCCTATAAATCCAATCCTAATTGGGGTCTTGCTTCTATCCCTCTATTCTCATCCTAATTTCTTCAATTCTCATCTCCAATTTTTTATTGTTTTAGTTTTCGTGTATTTGTTGTTTGAATATCTGTCTTCCATAAGCTGGACCGTATCATTTAATTATTATACGATATCAGAGGGGGAGCTCAATTGCTCAGACTTCTCGAAGGCATTATACTAGAATCCAAGACAAGGACTTCCAAGCTTAAGGAGCTATGTTCATGTAGAATGAAGCCATGGAAACACTTGAAGAGAGCCATTGGAGGGCCTTTAAGCTATGAGAGATAGCATGGAGGAAGATTACAAGAGTCTAAGAGCCCAAGGCCCAAAGCGTGCCTCTTAAAGAAGCCCAAATATTGATGTGTGACTACAATTGCAAACTTGGGTAGTCATAGATGGGAATGTTGTTATTTATGCAAAGAGACCATTCCTTAAAGACAAAGTCGTTATTGCTTGAGAATATTTAAAGACAAAGCCATCATTCCTTGAGAAGACATCCAAACAAGACCCCTTACTTCATTAAGGGTATTTTCATAATAGATAGCCTTGTCTTCTTTAGCCTAGTAGTATAAATACTACACTTGTTATTTTAATTCCTTAGTTTTTGATGATGTTGAGATGAATAATCATAAAAGAGTGATAGTTTGTTTTGTAGTTTAGTGTAGCGCTAATCTACTGATTAGTGTTATTGATCATGGTCAATATGATGGTGAGAATTACTACTGCAGAAGCGAATATGGGACAAATGTTTCTCATGAGGCTTACAAAGAAGGTGGAGTAGATGAATCTTGTGAATATGCCTATGGTGAGGACGAAAGTGATGAAGGTTCTTATACTACATACCATGGGTATGGAGGTGACATGAGGTGTATTCCTTCCTTACACCTACATTATGAATCAATTGGAGAAGTCTTGCGTGAATTAGGAAGTTGTAATGAATATGAACCTTGTGCTTATGCGCTTTGTGGTGAATATGGCCGAGAAGGTAGTGATTTTGAGTACGATACTTGTGAAGAACCTTATATTAGATATTCATGTACATTGACTTGTGATACTTCCTATTCCAACAAAATTGGTATAAATGCGTGGGTTGGGCCATGTAGGAGTCCTCCTAGAAGGAGAAGAGAGTATATATTTTCTACTTCGAAAAATACAATGAATCATGCTACTTATCCTAGAACAAGTGTGCCATATTCTAAATATGGCTATGATGTTGAAGGTAGGAGGGGAGCCTCGATAAGCAATGGAAGTAGAGGAAATGTCATGTTTCAAGGAGGAAATGACCCGAAGAGGCAGATTCTTAAAATGAAGGTTAGTGCCATTGGTTGTGAGGGTTACTATATTGTTCTTGATGATGGTAGTTATGAAAAATACACTACAACCCAAATGAATGGAGAGTTAGGAGTACCTTGTGTGATAAGACAAAGCTTTTACTATGATTAAAAAGGGTACTTAGTTGATAGGAGCGCGAAGGTATTCATTATGCATGGTGAGTACCAATAGGAGGTTTGCTATGATGTGCTTCCCATGGATACTTGTCACTTATATTTGGGATATCCTTAGGACCAGATCATCGGATTCCATGAGCGAGAATGGCACAAGTATGTAATGGACAAGAAAGGGAGTTTTCTTTTTCCACCCATACCCCTTAAAGAAGAAGCACATGCAAGTGAACCGCTTTCTCGAGTGAGTGGTCCTGATCTTTCATGTTTTGATAGGATGGAGAAAATCATTGACAAGATAATAAATTCTCTCCAACAAATCGTTGCTCAACGTTCGGCCAAAGAGCAACCGACACAAGAAGAGAAGGCTATTCCAAGTAAAGCCAAAGGGAAAGAAGAGGTGAAGGGTTCACCAAATCCTTCTCAAGAAATCCTTATCACTTGTCCTAACTCCCACTAAATTGAGAGGGAAAAGATTTATAGGGGTAACGAAGAGAAAAGAGACAACTCTAAGATGGAAAAATGAGAGGTTGTGAGGATTGATGTGAGAGGGTTGCCACAAACCCAGTCTAACTAATGTAACATTTCTTTATTTTCTAATTGTCTTAATAATGGTGCAGGTATTATTGGAAGCAAACCGAATGAGGAACCTCAAACTTTGAAAGATCATGAGGTAGTTGAAGGCTTCCCAAAGGAACAAATGTGCTCCACCATTGAAAACTACGGTAAAGAAGATACTTTGTGTGAACTTTAAGGTAAAATAGCTAATCTTGACTCTCTAAATAATGTGAACGATCATGTTGTTGACTTGATTGGGAGTGATAGCTTGTCTTCATGTGAGCTTAACCGATCTTTACCATGGGATAAGCTTAGTTCTTTAAAGATTGTTCACAATGTTATTGATATGAGTGATTCAACACTAGTTGATCCTATTGATAACCGAATTGATTCTTCTTGTGAGATCAATTTGTGTCAACCTAGTGTTGACACTTTTGATTTGCATATTAGTACATTGTTATGTGATATGATAGCTCGCACAATAGTTAATCCTAGTGATGACCGAATTGATTCTTCTAGCAAGATCGATTCGCGTCCAACTAGTGTCGGTACTTATGTTGATCAATTTGTTTTCTATGATAGTCCATTAATTGAGGAAATTAGTGATGTGCTTAATGAATCTCAACTTAGTGATAGTTTTTATGTGATTGATCATATAGATAGTCATGAAGAGGAAATTGCTACGCAAAATGACATTTGTCTTTATGGGAGTAAACTTACATGTTTAGAATCCTCATCGTTTATTAATTGTTCTCTCTTTAATGATAATATCTATTCAGTGATTACATGACTATTGAAAGTGATATGCATAGTGGTATGTATTGTGATGATGAACATATAGCCACCTTTGGAGGCTACAACGTAATTGTTTATCTACTATGGGATGATGATTTACTCCCCAACGACGAAAAGTCTTTCTTGAGGGTTTGTAGCCCACTTGATGGACCAATGTCGAATTTGAAAAAAGCTTCCGAAAGTGAAGGTTGTTCTTTAAAGAAAGGGAGCAATTTGAAAGGAAAAGAACATACTTTTTGGAAGGACTATGCTAGATATTCTAACCCAAAGGGTGAGGAGATACTACTCAAAGCTTGGCCTAGGATCGATGAGCTTAAAGATAAAACACTCTCTTGATGAACTTGACTATGTGATTAACTTGTTTGTGAAGTTTCATCAGAGGAGGAGACTTGAAGAGGTATTTTGGAGGGAATCTCATTGAACAACAACTTGGTATGACGTCACATCTTGTAATTCCTTCATAGATGGTATGTACTCATGGTTCATGCTTATTCTTGGGCTTTCTAAAGTCATGGAGGTAACTTTCTTGTGTGATGAGTATAGTAGTAGCACTTATAATCATTTATGTGATTCTTTCCTAGAGTTATTACTTGGGTTCATGTTGGGTTTAATGGAGAATTTGAGCAAACGAGTGTGGGGGATACCTTTGTATTTGACCCCGCTGATGACTTTAGAGTGATTTCTTTCTTGTGATGCACTAGTGTAGTGGTTAAATTCTTGACTTGGGTTGGTATTGTTTGTGATGTTGCACTTAGCCATGAGGAAAATCATTTTTTTCTTGATTGATACGATACGGAATGGCACAAAAGTGATTATGAGAGCTAGGATTTATGGTGGAGCTCGGGTTCAAGCCAATGATGATTCATGGAGCACATTCACCATATTTGAGGAGCTTCAAGGGGCCTCAAACGGGCATCTTCACACCTCACACCCCTAGATGATCAAGGTTGAGCCTTTGAATGCCATTGAAGACCTATGTGTGAAGATGATCAAGATATGGGAAATAGTATGGAAGGAACAAGACATTACTCACTCAAGTTCCTTCACCCGAGACTATGCCGAGGAGCTCCAAGCTTTGCAAGCCATGTTGATGCATATGGAGGCTTTGGAGACCCTTGAAGGGGCACAAAAAGGAGCATAAGATATTTGAATGATCGTGTGAAGTGAATTGAAGCCCTGGGTTGGACCTGTCACAGTCTGCGAAGCGTAACTCGCAGAAATGACCTGCGATGATATCTATGAATCGCAGATGATGCTCGGGTGAAACTTTACCTATTTGGGTTACTTTTGCAAATTCAAGGCTTTGGTCAATTTTGGGCCAAGATTGTAATAATGCTTAGTATAAATAGGGTCCTTAGTCTTATTTCATAATTAGATTTGATGAATTGAGAATTAAGATACTCATTTGAGAGTGATAGTTATTTAGTTAGATAGCTATAGAGTATAGTGTTAGAGATAGTTAATTATGGTGGATTCCATTGTTGGCAATTGAAACCTTTATCCCTTGATTTCATATGAGAGTTACTCATTTGTGGATTCAATTGAGTCTCTTGTTTGATTTCAATTAGTATAGGTTCTTTTGGTTGAATTCAATTGGGAGGGTTTAGATTTCACATATCCATGTTTGCCCATAAATTCACTACCAATTGGGTCTTGCTTCTATTCTCATTCCCTTTTCTTCTCTTCTCCCTATTGATTTCTTTTTATCTTTAATTCCGCATATTTGTTGTTTGTATAAGTGTCTTCCACAAGCCGAATCATATCATTTGGTATTAGAGCTTAAGCTAGAATTTGATTTCTACAATTCTCAATCCTGGGTTCTTCTTATTTGAAAAATCACAAAAATCTGAAAATTCCAAAAAGACCTTTTCTGGTTTCAAAAACCTCTTGTGAGTCTTCTTTTCGATTATAATCGATGGAATCGACCATTTCACTACATAAAGAATAATCGATTTGAACAAGCCATAAGAACTGAAATGTCATAATATTTTTTTAATCCACAAAAAAATTGAGTTATTGTTTGAATTGGGTAATTCTATTGATAGATTGAACTTCTACAGGTTGAATCTATCACATATCAAATTTTTAAGTGATTTGGGGCTGATTTCAGCAAGAACACCATTGGAAGACCTTCAACCTTGAAGAACACCAAGTGGGTCTATAGAAATTAGTTTCCTATGGACTTCAAAAGTTATTGGGCTTTGTTCTCCTTGTTGAGGGGAAGCTAGATCTGAAATTCAAGCCAAATTGGAGTTGATTTGATACTAGTTAGAAATTTGAAATCTTCTACAAAGTTTATCAAGTTCTTGTGAAGAAGAAGGCCAAAAGTGGTGTTTGATCTAAAAACCCTAAGACAAAAGTTGGAAAAGTGTTTTTGGAGCCCAAAAATAGCAAAAATATGAAGAAAGTGGGCCCAAGTTGTTAAAATAGCAGGGAATAATCAAAAAGTGGTCAGCCAAACGGATCCCAAAAAGATTTGACACCATTAGCGTTTTGACTGTGACATACAGTCTGCGAAATGCAAGTAAGGTCACAAACCACACTGGCAAAACGCAGTTGTACCACACATGATGACAGAGAATTTAAGATCTGCAGTTTGCATTTACGAACCGCAAATATGCACAGGAATAACAGATCGTGCCTTTTTAGTTTTTGTGATTCCCGTTCATTTCCGAATAAATTTCTTTTCACTTCTTTGATTCTCCAAACTATTTAACATCAAGCAATTGACCTATTTGATTGTTAATTAGTTCTTGAGTCCTTTTTTTTATTTTGTGCTAATTATTATTAAGCTTTTCCATTTTATTTAATTGAACTCATTTGACTCCGTCCGTTCATTTTGAGTCGTCAGTCTTTCTACTTAACAATAATCCATTCTTCGACAAAGCTTAGCAACCATGTGAATTAATCGGACAAGTGGTTTCAATACCAACTTTGGAAGAAGCATTAGATTGTGGTAAGGCTTGAGCGCAAATATGAGTGACGTGAGGAGCTTTTGCTACTAACTTGTTTGCTCATATTGTAGGTACAAGAAGAGGCGTCATAAGGAAGAAGATATAAGAAATCATGTCATCTATAGCCCTGGAATCTTATGTTTATGACATAGAGAGCTATGCCGCTTGTAGTGGAGGATATGGATATGCTAGTGATGAAGAATAAGGAGGCGATAATTGTAAACATGATCACGGTCAATATGCTGGTGAGAATTACTACTGCAGAAGCGAATATGGGACAATTTTTCTCATGGGGCTTACGAAAAAGGTTAAGGAGTAGAAAAATCTTGTGAATATGCCTATGTTGAGGACGAACGTGATGAAGGTTCTTATACTACACACCATGGGAATGGAGGTGACATGAGGTATCTAGTCTTCATATCCTTCTCGGCCTCCCAGGTCATTTCCTCCATGTTATTGTTCCTCTAGAGTACTTTAACTGAAGCTACCTCTTTGGTCCGCAACTTATGAACTTGTCAATCTAGAATAGCAATAAGTATTTCTTCGTATGATAAATATCTTGTGACTTGGACATCCTCAATAGGGGTGATGCAAGAGGGATCACCTAAGCATTTTTTAAGCATAGATACATGGAAAACTAGGTGAACCACTTATAACTCTAGGGGAAACTTGAGCTTGTAAGCCACTTGGCCGATTCTCTGTATGATCTGATATTGTCCGACGTACCTGGGGCAAAGCATTACCTTCTTATTGAACCTTATACACCTTTCATAGGCGACACCTTCACAAATACCCAATATCCCACAACAAACTCTAAGTTCCATCGTCGGTTATCTGAATAGGACTTTTATCGACTCTAAGCAGTCAACAATCGCTCCTGGATCAACTACACCTTCTTTATGGCTTGTTGTACTAAATCGGACAACAATAACTTTATTTCACCAATATCGAACCAACTGATAGGAGACCTGCATTTTTGCCCAATAAGGCTTCATATGGTGCTATCTTGATACTGAAATAGTAGTTGTTATTATAGACGAACTCAATGGCCTGCAGATGATCTTGTCAACTTCCTTCGAAGTCTAAAACACATACCCGTAATATATCCTTTAGTGTTTGAATAATGCACTCAACTTGCCCGTCTATATGCAGATGGAAAGTTGTGCTAAGGCTAATATGAATACCCAACCTTTCTGGAAGGACCTCTAGAAGTTAGCTGTAAACTGGACACCTCTGACAGATATATGTTACACCCCGCAATTATGCGTGTGGTCGAAAGTGTGGTTAGTCGATTTAAGCTCCGGTGACCCGAGACCCTTTCCGAAGGGTACATACAACTTATAGGAATGTCTTAGAGGTATATGAAAGGTTAGATTTCAATTGTATTAAAGGAAACACATATCTGCAAATTTTGGCAAAAATTAGATGATATGCTAAGCGATTTACCCCACGGAAGTCGATCCGCTTCACGGGTCAGGCCATGGATCAAGGCCCTCACTTCCTCACCTCACTGCCCCAATCTACGTAGGTTTATTCACCCGTATATGGTATTCAGAGGTGTAGAACCAGCCGCATGTCAGAGGCGATGAAGAGTATTATAAATGGCCAAAAATCAGTGGCTTTCCATTCTTATTTCCATTTTGACCACAACCAGTCCCCAACACTCTCAAATATTCCCCAAGGTTTCTTATATCATCAAGGATCCATTCCACACCAATTTGAAGAGAAATCCTTCATGGATAATCATTAAGAAGATTGGAAATACTCACTAAATAACTAGACAAGTTGGAAGTTTTCTTGAAGATGGAAGAGAACTAGTTGTAAAGGACTTTGTGGCTGGATGAGGTAAGATTCTACTACACCATAACATTCTTTAACTCTTTGTAGCTTGGTTGATTGAGTTGGTAAGCATAGTTTGAGAGGAGCTCAAGCTAAACTCCATGGTAGAGATGTTGTGGTTGTATTGACTAGTTCTTGAAATATTTTGGCTACCAATTGTAAGGTGTTGTAGTAAGAATTATGGAGTATGAAGTAGTGATCTTGTTATTGTTATTTTTGTTGAGGGGAAATTGGTAGCATGTTGGTGTCCATGAAACCATAACATGAGAACCATGCCTTCTATGTGAACGATGAAATGTCATAGTGAGTCGATTCTTGATCTATGGATTCTGTATTGAATCGAGTCATCTATATTATGTAGGTAATCATTTGTAAAGCTCTCGGAAGTTTGCAAGGCATTGGTAGCGAAGCAATGTGGGTATGTAAGGTTATTTCTTTCTTTCAAAAGCATGAAAAACAAAGTATTTATTATTTTCAGAAAGAAACGTCAAAGAATCACTTTATTCATATGTCGTCATCCCTTGTGGGGAGTAGTTCCATTGCTATGGTTGCATTCCATGTTTATTGTTGGTTGCCTGCTTGAAGCCATACTCCTTCTTGATAGAGCTTCTCAAGTCATAGTCTTGTAGAGTAACTGGTTGTTATCGTAAAGAAAAGGGACCAAACTAAAGTTAATGGCTAAACAACGTAGTTACCTTCAAAAGATGAGTCCTATTCACATGTTCTTGTCCTTCGTTGAACATACTTTTTGTCTTATTATTGCATTCTATGTATCTTAATTATCTCTGAACTCCATAGACCTCAAAAGGAGGGTTCCAAAGATGTGTGTCGTTGAGTCGACCAAGGGTCATTCCAAAGTAAAGTCAAAAGGTTCTGAGTTCTAAAGAGCCCATAGGTGCCATTGTTATTATAGTATATCATTAACACCACCGAACTAATATCAGTGGGCAGTTATATATATATAATTCACAGCACCATTACGATCAGCCAGTGGAAAATTGTACATGTACATTATACACACCGTGCCACGCTATAGTCGGCTGGGTAGGCACTTATATGCACATCCATACATAGACCTCAGAGTATTACCTGACGGCAGCGACATATTACATACCTCGAGCTATAATCCGAAGGCATATTATATAGTAAGGCCTATAGATAAAGGTTTCATTTCACTTTCAAAATTTCATTGTTCGCCCTAAGTGGCACGCAAATTTTCAGAGTATCAGGTTGACTTTCTATGCCCTACTTTACAGTTGTTGCTTTCATACTGCTTTTCATGCTTGATATACCAGTACATTTCATTTATATTAATGTCTCTTTTGCCTATAGATCTAGGTAGAGGTGCAGACAGACCTCTCTAGTAGGATATTATTCAGTTCTGTTAATTGAGTGTTAAGCTTTACTTCATATGCAACTACCGTGTCAGAGTCATGAGTTAAGGTTTGGTACAGATACAAGTTATGGGTAGGTCAGGGCCCTGTCTCGGCCACATTACAGTTATTTTTTCCTTATAGGTTTATAGACTGGGTTTGTAAGTGTAGTTGTCTTGTTGCGGTCTTGTTGGCCTTCCTATATATGTATGTTGGACCTGCTGCCATTGTATCAGACTATCCTATCCAATTTCCTTTGCGTTAATCATTCCGGGGTCTTTATCAGCCCAAATCTTTGTGTGCTCAGGTTATGATACACAAGTGGTACACTCAAGCCATTCAGGCGTCGGGTGCCGGCCACACCCCCAGTTTTAGGGTTTGACAAACTTGGTATCAGAGCAGGTCAGTTCTAGGAAGTCTACAAGTCATGTGAAGCAGAGTCTTGTTTATGGGTGTGTTGTGCATCACACTTATAAGCGAGAGGCTATCAGGTATTTAGGGATGGTTTCCATTCCTTCAGCTCATAGATTGTATAGTAGAGCTATATTGTAAGAACTTGAGTCTAACTCGTGCATTACACAGTTTCAGTCTTGACAATAACCAAAAAAACCTTGGTTAAGTCATATTCATAGCCAGCTAATGAAAGGTTCTGATCAGATTATCGATACATTAGAGGTGTGAGTATTATATTGAAATTGTAAAGAATAAGAGATTGTCTCCTCCGTATATGGAAGAAAGTAATGTAAGATCGGAAGGGTGAAGTATTAACTTTAGAAATATAGAAAGGGTAAAGTGGTAGAAGTACTGAATGTCTGAGATGCAGCAGTGTAAAGAGGCTGAAATCCAGATAACAAATAATGAAGGCATTACTGTCCCACCTTATGTGGTGATAGAATTCTAGTGAGAAGTACCTATTTCTGCTACTGATCGCGGAACTTGATGGATATAGTTTCTGAAAGAAGTGGAACCTCAGGATTTAGTAGGTATTTAGCATGACCCTCAGCATGAACGGTACTAAAGAATAGTACGGCTAGGCAGAGACATCCCTTTTGAGACCATGTACATGATGTACCTGTAAGTTGTTAATCGGGCATGACCTTTGAAGATTCTAAAGATTTAGGGGCCAATGGTGGAGCCCTATACGTGAAAGGTAAATATTTCCCTTGGTGAGACTCATGTTAGATTAGAAAAGAGAAGGAAGTTGGACACAAGAAAAGGTTATATTATGAGAGTATAGGTGAGGGTAAAATGTGAGATTGATATCAAGAGAATAATGCAAAGGTAAATGAAACATTGGAATAGATGTAAGAAATGTCGGAGAATCGTGAGATAAAGTATGGTAAGATGGCAAGTCGTGGCTAATAGAGATAGAAAGCAATGAAAGCGGTCATGGTTGGGGCATCAAGAGGAAGGTGTTATGAGACCGAGTATCTATTATAAGATTTGAATAAGTCATAAGTCGATAGGATAGGCTGTCAAGATGATTTAGTAACTAAATCGAGGAACATTAACGTTGAGTCGATCCTTTAGATAAGATGGAATAAGAGTTAAGACTCTCAAGATGGTTTAATAAGAGATATCATGGAGTGGCAAAATAAACAGGTAGACAATAAATGAGTAAATTGCAAGGAAGGGCGATCCTTAAAGGGATATTGCTTTAAAGCAAGTTGTAAGTTGCTAAAGGATTATAGATTATAATGAATGTCGATTTAATGACCTGGTATCCCAAGAGGGAAAACCTGGCTGCATGAGAAGTGACCCATGGGAAATGGTGCGGGGGAGGAACCGACATAGGCTCGTACGATAATTTAGTAAGCAAATACAAAGGTTACAAAGAGAAGTTTTGCGATAACTAAAGTTGTGTCACCCAAATATTATGGATATGCCACGAATGTCAAAGGATATGTGCGTATTAACATTAATAGAGGAACAATAGTGGCCTCCCATTTGGAAGGATCAAAGCAACGACAAAGACCGCTAGATGTATGGGATTCGAACAGAAAAGCTGGAGAGTAATTAGAGATAAAAGCATACGTAGGCTCGGGGAAGTATTCTAAATTTACGGATAAGAGGATTTGTCGAGTTTTATCGAGGAAGGATATATGTGGACCCTAGAAGAAGATGAGTTGAATGGCCAGGAAAGCCATCAGGCTATGCAATATTTATATTAAGGAATGGTCTTAGCACCTGAAGTTTTGATCTCACAAGTAAGCGACAATAACTTTCGAGGAGTATTTCAAGAATGAAGTAATAATGTCAAAGGCTAGTATAAAATAATCAAGATGAGGAGCTATCGATCCTGGAAGTAAATGCCAACAATCAAAGGTGATACTCATATTGAACGAAAGGAGAGGTAATGGTGGAAAGGATAAACGGTAAAGGATTAGAGATATTCAAGATCCCACGGGAATATACAATTACAAAATGGCTAAGAGCATAGCCCCGAGAGATTTACAAAGAGAAAGAGAAGGATTTAATCTGCACACAGATGGGGATGACTCCCCGGTAATGGTGATGATTGAATAAGGACCAAGATTTGATTCCAGAATCGAGCATGAGGCCAGATATATAAAGAACCCCTGAAACAATAAAGGTTGAGAGCAATCGATACATGGAAAGGTGACTACCCAGAAGAAACAAATGGATGAGGTTGGTTGCACCTAAAAGAAATCTAATGGGAAAGTTAATCCCATGACTTGGGGTCAGCAACAATGAGGCCACATTAGAAGTATAACCATGAGGACCTTCAATGTAAAGTTGAGATGTGTTTCTCTTACTAATGAGTAAAGGCACCCTCTCGGATGGGCCGCGATGGTATAAAAACTTATGAGCCCTCTTAAAGGGACTAATGGTTCCTAGAAGGAAAGAGGAAAGTAAGTAAGTAATAGTGGGCCCAGATAATGTTATAAAGCGTGATCCTCCTTAAGAGAGAAAGGTTTTGGAAGTTAGACTACAGAAAGTGAATATCACATGAAGATAGTGGAAAGACGAGAACATTGCATTACTCTAGTTGACCGATAGAGAGTCTAAAGATGGAATCAAATTAACGACAGAGATGTTATATAGAACTCGGTGGTATCCTTTCTTTGAGGGGGTAGAGTGGAAGATAATCGTATAAGATCTTAATAATATTACCTTTCGAGGAGTAAGTTCAGCAGAACATAATAATAGTCTTCAGACTAACCTGAGATAAGATAGGTAAAAAAATTAGCCTACCGAGAGGCTTGGAAAAGAAGCGACTATCTAGGGATCTTCGATAGATAGTAAGTTTAAGGGTCTAATTTCAGGGCTCCGGTGATAACAAAGTGGTACGCAGAGGGTGTTAGTACCACCCCGATTGAAAAAAGAAAAATGGGATAGCAAGATGAGAATTAGAAGTTGATACTATGGGAAGGTATGATTCCATGGTAATAGAGACAATGTCAGAATTAAAGCGAGACATAGTTCTATAACTACTAAGTCAACAATGTGTTCCAAGCATAGTTGGGTTATGAAAAAAGGTTGAAGCTGAGGTGCCTTGTCCCCGCTACCTTATTCATTCGGATTTGATGAAGATATACTACGATATTAGAATAATGGATTGAGGTGGTAACAAGAGGTGGAGTAGTGTTGCGTCTTGGCATAGCACCCCAATGGTCAGTGTGGAAGGATAGGACCTTGGAGGTCCAGAAGGCTAGTGTACAAAATAGGGGTTTGTACCTATTTTTATTAAAAAAATATCACTCCTAAAAGTTGATAGTCAACAAATTCACAAAGTTGACCCCGTTTTTGCCAAAATAGAGTTATTCGCGCAGTGAAGAATTATGTTAGTTGTCCTTTGACAAAAGGTTGTAAGATTCTGGGACAAGTAAATATCTAGTATCCCGAGTAGAGGGGGGATCAATTGCAGTGAATTTCCATTATTTCCCAAGAAATATTTGGAGACATAGAGAAAACGCTTGTAATTACTCCTAGATAAGTGGTCGAGCCAAACGCAAAATTCAAGCACTCAAGGATATGGTACATGAAGGTTTGCTGGAACTATTAGATGAGTGGGATGATCATTTACCCTGCCACGAGATGTGTTTCATGACAATTATCATGTTATCATCAAGATGACTCTATGTGATTTGGAGCATAGGTCAACGATCAATTGCCTTGGCATAAGAAAAATAAAAGTTATTTAAATTTGTGGTGGTCCCGTTAGTCCTCAAAGTTGTAAAAGAAGTAAAGTTTCTTCAGAAGTTAATGTTAATCATTCAAGATTGCCAGAAATTACCTGCCGATATGCAATATCAAAAAAGTTTAAGGAACGCCACAGACAATTGACTAATTTTAATAAGGTTCAACCTATCAAAGGAATGATGAGATTCGAACAGAAAAGCAAGCTTACCCTCGGATACAGTGAACCGTATAAGATTACTCAAGAATATAGCCATGTGGCTTATCAGATTGAGATTATCTCCGGACTTAGAAGAACTTCATTCAGTTTTCAGGTATTAATATTACCCAATTACTATCCTTTATCACTAAATCCATAAGTTCCGAGCTCATGAACTAGCATTCATTAAAGTATTGTGGAGAAGCGATAGCATAGATGAGATAATATGGGAGGTTGAAGAGGGCATGATATGTAGATATTCTCATACATTTTTGACATCAGGTTTACGTAATCTCGAGCAATAGGGCTCATTTATTTCTACACTATAGCAGTGAATTGATCTTGTGTACGTTGTCCAAGTGCTAATCATGACAGATATAGCAGACACAGCTCAGACATGGGTTTTGTATAGTCGAGGTGAGTTATAACTTACCCTTGTGATTACCTTGATAGATAGACGATCGTGTGAGGCCAGTAAGATATTATATTGCTTTAAATGGCCTTGTGTGGCACTTGTGTTAATTCTAGCTGCTTGATAGGTTTTTTGGATAGTCCTATTTATAGAGGAACTCTACCAAAATTTTATTAAAACCTAATAGTTAAGGACTTTCAGTTATGTTCCTCAACATTTGAGGATAAATGTTCTTAAGGGTGGAAGGATGTTACACCCCGCAATTGTGTGTGTGATCGAATGTGTGGTTAGTCGATTTAAGATCCGATTACCTGAGACCCTTTTCGAAGGGTATGTATGACTTATAAGAATTTCAAGAAAGTAAACGAAAGGTTAGATTTCAATTGTATTAAAGGAAACACATAGTTGCAAAGTTTGGCAAAAAATAGATGATATGCTAAGCGATCCACCCCACGGAAGTCGATCTGCTTCGCGGATCAGCCCATGGATCAAGGCCCTCACTTCCTCACCTCACTGCCCCTATTTGTGTTAGGTTCTGTGCCCGCAGATGGTGTTCTGTAGCGCAGAACCAGCCACATGACAGAGGCAGTGGGGAGTACTATATATGGACAAAATTCGGTGGCTTCCCATTCTTATTTCCATTTTGACCACAACCACTCTCAAACATTCCCCAAGGGTTCCTACATCATCAAGGGTCCATTCCATACCAATTTGAAGAGAAATCCTCAATGGATAATCATTAAGAAGCTTGGAAATCCTCATTAGATAGCTAGACAAGTTGGAAGTTTTCTTGAAGATGGAAGAGAACTGGTTGTAAAGGACTTTATGGCTGGAGGAGGTAAGATTTTACTACTCCCTAATAATACTTAACTCCTTGTAGCTTGGTTGATTGAGTTAATAAGCATAGTTTGAGAGGAGCTCAAGCTAAACTCCATGGTAGAGATGTTATGGTTGTTGGGTAGTATTAACTAGTTCTTGCAATATTTTGGCTAGCAATTGTAAGGTGTTATAGTAAGAATTATGGAGTATGAAGTGGTGATATTGTTATTGTTGGTTTTGTTGAGGGAAATTGATAGCATGTTGGTGGCCATGAAACCATAACATGAGAACCATGCCTTCTAGGTGATCGAAGAAATGTCGTAGTGAGTATATTCTTGATATATGGATTATTTCTAGACTCGAATCATCTAAGGCTATTTTTTTCTTTCAAAAGTATGAAACCCAAAGTATTTATCATTTTCAGAAATAAACGTCAAAGAATCACTTTATTCATATGTCGATCATCCCTTGTGGGTAGTAGTTCCATTGCTATGGTTGCATTCTATGTTTATTATTGGTTGCCTGGTTGATACCATACTCCTTCCTGATGGAGCTTCTCAAGTCATAGTCTTGTAAAGTAACCGCTTGTCATCGTAAAGCAAAGGAAAGGGACCGAACCAAAGTTAAGAGCTAAACATCGTAATTACCTTCAAAAGACGAGTCCTATTCATATGTTGTTGTACTTCATTGAACATTTTTTTGTCTCGTTATTGCATTCTATGTATCTTAAGTGTCTCTGAACTCCATAGATCTCAAAATGAGGGTTCCAAAGATGTGTGCCATCGAGTCGATCAAGGGTCATTTCAAAGTAAAGTCAAAGGGTTCTGAGTTCTAAAGAGGCCATAGGTTCCATAACAATACATTTCATTCATACTAAAGTCCCTTTTGCCGGGGGTACTGCATTTCATATTGCAGATCCAGGTAGAGGTGCAGATAAACCTCCCTAATATGAGCTTGTTAAGTTATGTTGATTTAGTGGTAAGCTTTACTTCATCAAAAGTTACCGAGTCAGAGTCATGAGCTGAGGTTTGGTACAGGCTATGGATAGGTCGGGGCCCTATCCTGGCCACATTATAGTTATGGTTTCCTTAGAGGCTTATAGATTGTGTTCGTATGTATAGTTGTCTTGTTGCGGCCTTGTCGGCCTTGATGTATATGTAGGTTGGACCTACTACCATTGTATCAGACTATCCTATCCAATTTCTTTTGTGTTAATCATTCTGAGGTCTTGTCAGCCTAGATTATTGTGTGCTCAGGTTATGATATACAAGCGGTACACTCGGGCCATTCAGGTGCTGGGTACCGACCACACCCCCAGTATTGGGGTATGACAATATAATAGAAATTAGGACTCCATGAAGACAGACTATCCCCTTAATATACAATCGGGCATAATCCTCAACTAAGCAAGTAGTTCTGACATGTAGGAAATGAGCTGACTTTGTAAGTCTATCCACGATAACCCAAATGGAATCGAACTTCCAATGAGAACTAGATAATCCTGTAATGAAATCCATGTTGATTGTGTCCCATTTCCAGTCGAAAACTCAATATTTTGAAGCAATCCTACAGGTTTCTGGTGCTCAACCTTAACTTGTTGGCAATTTGGACACTGAGCAACGAATTCCACAATATTCTTCTTCATATCATTCCACCAATATACTTGCTGAAGATCGTGATACATCTTAGTAGAACCAGGATGAATGGAATACCTGGACTAATGAATCTATGTCATAATTTGCTCGCGAAGTCCCTCAAAATCGGGTATACACAATCGACCTTTAAACTTAATAACCCCATCGTCTGATAACTCAAACAATTGCTTCTTCTAGAAGGGGATTCCTTCTCTGATTCTAACTAATTGTGGATCTTCAAACTGTCGTACCTTCACTTCATCCACTAAAGATGATTCGGCAACCTTCTGGACTATAGTACCCCATTTCTTACATCCAACAACCGTACACTCAAATTGGCCAATCGATAAAGATCTTTAGTCATCTCCAATTTATCAACTTTCACATGTCTCAGGATGCCCATAGACTTACAACTCAGTGCATCAGCTACCACATTCTCCTTGCCATGATGATAAAGGATATCAACATCATAGTCTATCAGCAACTTAAGACATCTCTGTTGTTTCAGATTCAACTCTTTCTACCTGAATATATGTTGTAAGCATTTATTATCTGTAAACGTATCATTATGAACTCCATATAAATAGTGGCACGATATCTTCATAGCGAATATAACAACTACCAACTCAAGATCATGAGCCAGGTAATTATGCTCGTGCTTTCTCAGTTGTCTTGAAGCATGTGCATTGACCTTATCGTACTGTATCAGAGCACAGCCCAACCCAACTCTAGAAGCGTCAGAATATACAACATTACCATATAATCGTTCAGGAAGTTCTAGAACAAGTGGTGATGTTAATCTACTCTTCAACTCCTGAAAACTCCTTTCGCAAGTGTCTGTCCACTGAAACTTAGTTGTCTTATGCGTCAATGGAGCAGCAACAACGACAACAACAACATACCCATTGAGATCCCACACCATGGGGTCTGGGGAGGGTAAAGTGTACACGGACCTTACCTCCACCTTGGTAGGTAGAGCAGTTGTTTTCTAGATACCCTCGGATCAAGACAAATCATAATCACAAGCAAGATAATCAAAACAAAACAAGAGTACAGCAAGAGTAAAGAGTAAAGCAGGAGACACATTCATACTTAGATAAGGAATTAAAGCAGTATAAAGTGCATTCGAACAAAAGAGAGCAATATCTAACACAATTAAATAAGGTAAACAAAATACACTAAAAAATACATAGCAGCCAAAATCAAACTACAATGGATTATAAAGCAATAATGTGCCTATAAGTATGATAAGCTAATCGGGCCTACAGTAATAACACTATCACTATCAATTTGTAAGCATAAGTAGGACTATGCTGGAGTACCTACTATTCTTCTACCCTAATCCGTGTCCTCCACAACCCTCTATATAAGGTCATGTCCTCAGTAAGTTTCACATGTGTCATATCCCGTCTAATCACCTCTCCCCAATACTTCTTTGGCCTACCTCTACCTCTCATGAACCCATCTATAGCCAACCTCTCACACCTCCACATTGGGCATCTGTGTCTCTCCTCTACACATGCATGAACCATCTCAACCTCACTTCCCGCATCTTATCATCCACCGAGGCCACTCAGTAATAGAAGAGAAATTCTCTACGAACCTCCGATAATAACCGGCTAAGCCCAAGAAACAATGCACCTTGGTAAGGTGTTGGGAGACTTGGCAAATTCTTCACTACCTCGATCTTTTGACTATCAACTTTAATGCCCTCATCTGACACTATATGCCTGAGAAAAGCCACTGAGTTCAACCAGAACTAGCATTTAGAAAACTTAGCATACAACTTATAATCCTAGAGCATCTATAGTACCACTCATAAATGATGCGCATGCTTTGCTTCTAATGGAGAATATACTAGAATATCATCAATAAACACTATCACAAAGTTATTTAGAAATGGTTTAAACACCCGATTCATCAGATCCATAAATATTGCTAGCGCATTGGTAAGATCGAATGTTATAACGAGAAACTCATAGTGTCCATATCTGAACTTGAAGGTAGTCTTCGAAATATCTCTCTCCATCACCCTTAACTGGTGTTACCCAGATATGAGATCGATCTTCAAAAAATACTTTGCGCTTTGCAATTGGTCAAACAAGTCATCAATTCTCGGAAGCTGATATTTAGATAGTTACCTTGTTGAGCTAACATTAGTCAATTCACTTTCTCAACAAACCGTCTTTCTTATGAACGAATAACACTGGCGCACCCCATGTGGAAGTACTAGGTCTGATAAAGCCCTTTTCTAGGATATCTTTTAACTGCGCTTTCGATTCTTTCAATTAAGTAGGGGACATCCTGTATAGAGGAATAGATATTTGTTGGGTATCTGGAAGTATATCGATAGCGAAGTCGATCTCCCTCTTAGGAGGAATACCAGGAAGTTCATCATGGAAGTAATTAACAATAGGGACCGACTACAGGGTCGAAGGCTTTGCCTACGCATCCTATACTCATACTAAATGATAAATATATCCCTTCGAGATCATCTTCCGAGCCCTAAGGTAGGAAATAAATTTCTCCTCGACTGGGAAATTAAAGTGAACAACTTTTGTCCAGTAATACACGTTAGCATAACAAGAAGCCAGCCACTCCATACCCATAGTAACATCAACATCGATCATCTCTAATTCATTCAAGTCGGCTAAGGTGTGATGATCATAAATCATCATATCACAACCCAGATATACCCGCCTAACAATCACGAACTCACTTATAGGCACAAACACTTCAAACAACTTACGCAATAATTCAAGTTCCTTACCAAAATTGCCCGTGACAAAAAGAGTAATATACGACAGAGTAGAACCTGGATCTATCAAGTCATACATATTAAGTGACAAGATAGATAATATACATGTAACAACATCCGAAGATAACTCTAGGTCGTGTCGACTTGACAAAGCATAAATATGGTTTTGATGACCGACTGCGCTAGACGTTCCACCCTGCCTCTACCTCTACTAGTCGGCGTCTGTGTACCTTGCCTAAGAGGGCGTACAGATAAAGAATAAGAAGCTATGAATCCTGTCTGCTATGCCATACCGCCTCCACCTCACTTCAAACAAAACCACATAATATGACTAGGTTGCCCACTTGAATAGCACACATCCGAACCCTAACGGCACTGCCTAGAATAAGCTCTACCACACCACTCATAATAGGGAAATGAAGGTCTCATCTGACTAGACTCACCTCTGTACTACAGGCCTGATGCCCGTAAACTCTACACCTCACCAGAATAAGTGGTCCGATCACAACGATGACCCTAGAGATATGGTGGTGCACTGGCTGCCGAATAAGGTGAGCGCCTAGAGAACTTTAGCCTGAACCCACCTCTGAAGTTTCATGTGTCACCCATGGATCGAGATCTCTTATGTTGAACCATATCCTACTCACGATCAACCCGTTGTTGCCTCTTATGATCTTTTAAATTCTGTGCGTAGCCCTGAATGCAAGCAATATCCATATTCGAATTCAAAGAAGTCGTAGTGAATTCATTAACCAATTTATGGTCCCAAACCACCCACGAATCTATATACTCACTCACTTATCTCAGCCACAACTGTAGAAGCATACATAGCCAAGGAGTTAAATTGTATACTGTATTTTCGAGCACTCATATTACTCTGCTCCACACGCAGAAACTTCTCTTGCCTAACTCAGTGGAGTTCAACCGGCAAATACTTTTGTAAGAATGCCTCAGAAAAATCTCTCCACCCTATTGGTGGGCATGGGGTCCCCTATACTACTCCCAAGTTTCTTTCCAAGTCACTGCAACATCCCGCAAGCTCTACCAACTCAGTATTGGTGGCATGTATAACTCGTAACGTTCGCTACATCTGGTCTAGGAATCTCTGTGGATCCGCATTTGGATCTTCCCAATAAATACTAGAGGGTCTACTTTAATGAAATTCTGAACTCTTGCGTTGATTGCTCTATCGGAAGTACCAGAGGTCTGACGTTGGGCCTGAGAAGCCACTAGTCGAGTCAACAGCTGTACAATACTCCACATATCTAAAACCCGATCAGGAGCAATTGGGAGAGAAACTGAGAGTACATCAGCTCCCCTATACCCCCTGGATGTGGTAGGGGTGGAGTCTTAGAGGCCCAGGATACAGCCTCATCCTGATGCTCTTGTCTCCCTGGATCAGCAGGTGGTACCTGACTAGCACCCTCTCCCGCCTCCATATCTAGACTCTGAATAATAACATGTCGTCTAGTAGTAGGCATAGCTAAAAGCATTAACAATATTCAGATTAGGAGTTGAACACTTACAACTTGGCTCTATTGCATGATCTAGATCAAGAAGAAAAGTAATCATCCTAAATGTCATGCATCCTCCTATTTATAAGTGTGGCGCACAACACACCCATAAATAAGACTCTAGTAGACACGGCTTGCAAACTCTCTAGGATAGACTTGCTCTGATACCAAGTTGGTCATACCCCAACATTGGGAGGTGGGGCCGGCACTCGATACCCTAAGGCCCGAGCGAACCAACTATAACATCTAAACTTCATGACACAAGATTTGGGCCAGCAAAGCTACCAAGTGACAATAACAAGATAAAAATGTAATTATGCATGCAGAAGCAACCCAATGACAACATATATACATACTAGAGGACGACAAGACCAAATAGAATAAATACACACTAGCCACTGGTCTTCAAGCCTCTAGAGTGCTACAATACATCAACTAGTCAGGATAAGACCCCGCCATACCCAAAAATGCTGGAAATATATACAACAATAACTATTAACTCTGTACGGCAACTCCGGAGAAGAAGAGTGTGACAACTAACTGCTGGAAATAGGTACCCTATTGAGGAGTTATGTCGCCATGTCTATCTGTACCTGCGGATATGAACATAGTGCCCCAGAAAGGAACGTCAGTACAAAGGATGTACTGAATATGTAAGGCAAGTAAAGTATATAAATAAGAGATGTAATATAAGAGAAGAGGGTATAGAATTAACTTGAAACTCATAAAAAAGTCGTTGAGGGCATACAACTGATATAATCATGATTATATGCATGTAATTTAAATCGGTCCACCCTATAGGTCCATATAGTATCGTATTAAGTCCCTCTGTAGGGTAAGCTCATAATAAACTACCCGACCATATATGATGTGGTAGTATTTGCCCAACTGATCAATGGTATGCATATATAAGTATTTGCCCAGCCGACTATAGCACGGCGCGGTAAGAAAATAGATACATATATATAAGCGCAAACCTCTAAAGATATCATGATCAGAATCGGAATGACCTATAGTCGTTATCTTCTGACTATTATTATTAGTGCTACGTTCTTCAATCTCTAATAAAAACCAATAAGCTCATAGGTTGCGGAAAGTTCTCCTGACCACATAAAATCATGAGATGTGAGTTGGTTCAATAGCAAAGGAGTCATGAGTAGCACATGGCAACAAGAAGATGTCGTCTCTTACAAAATGATTGTATCAAGTCATGCCAAGAAAGAAGATAGCACTAAGGGCCTTGTGCGCCCTGCAAGAGATTACCGTGGGTCTCGGTACCAGGGGGGCGCGGGAACAAGAAACTCCAGTAAATAAAAGAAAGACAATAGGAGTCCTCTCAATAGCCGAGGGCCCACTTCCCTATATGCGCTTAGGGAAGGGGAAAAGCTTGATTCTCATAGATTAGACAATACACATGTGCAAACAAGAAAATCAAACTATCTTCTTATTGATACTATATATTTCTCCTTTCCCCTATAGATCCACCTTTCTTCAAAATAAAGATATAGCAACTAAAAGAAAGCTAAATCGAATCGGAATAGGATAAAGAACGCACGAAGGATCGAGAGAGAAGAGGATTCGAAAAGCAAAAAGCCTAGAAGACTAGATTGTCGACTCGGAGGTAGCAAGAAGATCTCTCGTCTCCGGAGAGAAGGCATGAGGGTTTTCTAAAAGTCTCCTCTCATTACTTATGGATAAAGCTCTTAAGCTTTTACGAACTGAAAGATCTTCCCATTCTAAATAAGAATGAGAGTCTTTCAACTAGATGTGCTCCTTTGGTGGGTTTGAGAGAGAGAGCGTGAGATAGTTGGTCTAATAACTAGTCCAACTTCCTTGTATCCGAAAGCGATGACAGGATGTTAGGTCTAGTAAGGAGACTTTTTGGATAATTTACTTCCACGAATAGACTGTTAGGCTAAGAAGAATAGGTTGGGATTGATCCCACCTTTGAAAGAGTGGTTTTGTTCTGTCAATACAACTTATCGAGTTATCAAGCTGAACTCGCCTTCTCGTAAGGAGCTTGAATCGTTCGTTTACTCTAAGTCTTATTACCGACGCGATGGATTGCTATTTGAAAACACTTTCAATACAAAAAGAGCTCCTTCCGGTTATACTCTAGTTGGACAGTCTTAGTTCGGTTTGAGAAGTCAAGGAGGCACGAAGAGCTAACAAAGAGTCTTTCTATTTGACCGTCCGAAATCAAGTGGGAGATTGAATTGAAAGGGCCCCTTACTATAGATAGGGTGTTAGCGCTGTTTTTTGAAATAAGGACGTTTAGGTTGACTAATAAGATAGAAAGGGGCAAGCCAAAACCCACTCGCCGAGTTCGGCTTTCGGGGCTACCTACTTTAGGGCTTATGTAATATATAAAGAAGAACCCTCTTAGGGCCTTTTTGTTTAAGGGCTGCTCGCCTTTTGAATAGAAGGAAGTGGGAGAGCGAGAGGTTATTTCGGTAAACCGATGCATGAGCCGAGGCTCCCATGTCCCGCCGTCCCTCCGCAAAAGTAAGGGCTCATAGGGAGTCGAAGCAAGCGAGTAAAAGGCGGGTAAAACTCACATAAGCGAGAGGGGGAGACACATTCATGAAAAGCGAGAAGCCGGGGACCGACCAACTATGAATAGATCTTACTTATGCGGAGGGTAAGAACATATATTAGTCCATATCGTGGGTCTATTTGTTACAAAAGGCGAACATCCCCTTTCCAAAACATTAACATAGGTCCTCAGGCAGACATCGAAAAGGGGGCAAAAAGAGTCTGTCTATTTACCTTTACATACAATATTTCGGAATGTATCATGGCTCTATCTATTCAAACAAAAAAGAAAAAAGAGTTCTGCATCTCGGGTGAACAAATAGGCGTGGGGAAGAGTGAGAGGGGGGCTACGAGCCCTCTCTCGTTGTTGTTCCCGGACCACCCATCTCTTCCTTCCCCTTCGCCCGCCCGGTGAGATCGATTTCTAGAACGAAGTGAAGTGATAGGAAGAGAAGACTGCTGGCGGGGGAAATCCCTATTCATGAAAGCCCCTTGTTAAGGTTAAGGGGAAAACGAAAGTGCGCTCCTGCGCACCAGTGAAGAAAGGAGCTTTGGAAGCTTACCTTATTATTATATTATATTCAAAAAAAGGGGAAAGGGTTCCAAACCTATCGACTAATAGAAGAAAGGGGCATTCAGCCACTTGACTCGTTGGAGAGGGGCAAGCCAAAACCTACTCCTAAGAAGTTGCTTTGGATCGAAGTAGTACATTATACATCCGCCCGCCAACAGCGGAGGGGTTCGATTCCCCTTATACGCGATGTGGCGAAAAAGACTGATTCAACGAGATATGCCTTGCCTGCATTAAGATTTAAAACTTGTCGTCTACTTTCGGAAATGTTTGGAATAGAGAACTTACAATAATACAACGCCGTATTCTCCGAAGATTGAGGAACAAGAAGAGATCTATTAAGAGAAAGATTTATTCTAGAGAAAATCTAAACAGTTACATCCAATCACAAACTACACGAAAGTTGTCCCTTTTTTATGGAGATTTACCCATCACAGAGATGCACAGAGGAAGAGAACGAACTTCATATATCCCTTTTCTACTCAATCCGAAACAAGATCGGACGTTATCCCGTTCGTCTCCATTTTTGTGAAACTATTCCTCAAGCAAGGCAGCCGATAAGTCATCGAAGGGTTTGTGTGAATAATGGAATGGTAAACATTACTCATTTTAAACTCTCCCACGGTGATATAATCTCTTTTCAAGAAAATTCAATCAGAACAACCGCGCTGGTCGTCATATCGGATCCGTCCATATTCAACATGCTCCAACAAAAAAAGAATTTTCTCTTGTCTGCGTCCCTTTTCTGTTTTGGCTTAGTCTTTTTTTCGACCTTCTTGCTTGCTCCGTTCTATTTTCTATCTCTTCAACTAGGGTCTGAAGAGGCCTATTGGGCCTTTCTCGAAAGGCTGGCTTTCTCTCTCGGTGGGAAGGCTCTTTCCTTTCCTCTCAGAGGGTTGGGCTGCTCCGGAGCGCCCTTGTTGACGAAGTTATTCATGTTCCACAAACCCTCGCACATGCTATAGACGATTATCTATTTTATACGAAGGGTTTGTATCAATATCGAATTCATATCTTATAAGAAAGTTCAATTAGACATTTCATTGAGCAACTCGCGTACAAACCTTCTATGCATTGTTCTCATAGCAATTTATACTACTATACTCCATCCTTCATCATCTATAACATAACCAAGATCACAATTCTCATATCACACCATATTCATCCATAAAAATCTCAAGAATTAAGCTAAAAGAACTTGACCTTAAACATGCATCTACCTTAGTTTCTTATTTAGCTCTATTCCCATGGATTACACTCACCAATGAAATTACTAGGCTAGGAAGAATCTAAGAGCATTAGAAACAACAAGAACTTACCTTAAATATCCATAGAGCTCCCCCTTTCACACCTTCTTCTAACTCTCCAAATATTCTAAGATTAATCCATAACCTAGAGGGAGTTTTCCATGATGATCCAAGCTTCTTAAGGGTGAAAGGGATTCAAAATGTAAAGGATGGTCTTTGGTTGATGTGTTTACCTTTGGGGAGTATTTGGGAACATCTAGGTTTAGTTTGGGGTGAAAATGAAATAAAATGAGGAGAGCTTTGAGATTAAGAAATATAAAGCTAACCTACTGCCTTCATTCTGTAGAGGGATCTACACCGCAGATCTGCTACTGCATTTCTCGCCGCAGATAATGGCAAAAAGTTGGCCAAATAGGGCTCTTGATCTGTGGCTAGATCCGCAAGGCAAATTGGGTTCCACGGCGCGAAATGCTTAGCGTATAATCCTATCATTGTCAATCTTCGATGAGTTATGTTTCCTTTAATCCAATTGACTTCCATCCTTCCGCAATCCCTCCTTAACACTATTATATGTCATATGAGACTCTCGGAAAGGATATCAAGTTCTCAAGACTCAAGTTGACTAGCTACACTCCAATTCGCACATGAAACTACAAGGCATAATATCCTTCCCCCCTTAAGAACATTCGTCCTCGAATGTTGAAAAAATATTCTAACTCTCAAGATTTCTGAAAATTTTGGCAGAGTTTTCTCTGTAAATAGGACTGTCCAAAACCTGTCAAGCAGCCAAAATATGCATCCAATGCCACACAGAACTACAAAATAGTATAGAATAGCAACATAGGCCCCACATGACCATCTATCTATTCTGAAGCTAAAAGAGTTAGCTATAACTCACCTCAACCGTCAAATTGTTGAATCTTGGGTTGTATCTATCATATTTGCTTCAATAACATTTCCTAAATAAGATTTGTAAGATAAGTTCGATAAATAGAATAGGAATAAGAGAATCGTATCGCATGAGTATCAATATAAACCTGAAGTCTGAAATAAATGAGTGTATCGAGTCTTCATATCTTTCTCGGCCTCCCAGGTCATTTCCTCTATGTTATTGTTCCTCCAAAGTACTTTAACTGATACTACCTCTTTGGTCCATAACTTATGAACTTGTCAATCTAGAATAGCAATAGGATTTCCTCGTATGATAAATCTTTTATGACCTAGACATGCTCAGTAGGGGTGATGCGAGAGGGATCACCTAAGCACTTCTGAAGCATAGATACATGGAATACTAGGTGAACCACTTATAACTCTAGGGGAAACTTGAGCTTGTAAGCCACTTGGCTGATTCGCTGTATGATCTGATATGGTCCGACATACCCGGGGCAAAGATTTCCCTTCTTGTTGAACCTCATCACACCTTTCATAAGCGACACCTTCATAAACACCCAATGTCCCACAACAAACTCTAAGTTCTATGGTCGGTTATCTGAGTAGGATTTTTATCGATCTAAGTTGTGAAGGAATACTTATTCGTTTCTTGATCATATGAAATACCTATTCGTTTCTTGATCATATGAAACTTTCCTATAGAGATACCATGGCTTTCCCAATAATACATGACATGTGAATAAGGGAACCACATCACACTAGACCTCATCCTTGTATCTCCCAAGAGTTAATGACATTAACACTCTCTTATCTACCTTCACTTCTTTTAAGGTGTAGGGTGAAACATGATTTACAAAAGATAAATCCACTTTTTCAACAAAGTAAGCATTAACTATGTTGTGACAAACATTTTTGTTAATCTTAGTAACACACACATTAGACAATACATCCATTCTAGTTTGAAAAACCTTGTTAACTTTAGTAATCTCATGGCCTTTTCTAGGTCTCTTTCCCAAACTAGATCGTACCGGAGTAGGTTTAATAGGACTCACACTCCCAACTCCAACATAATTAGCACATTCATCACCATAACTAATCTCATTATAATCAGAAGATTTATCACTATAATAATCATCCTAAATGTAACTTTTACTCGAATCACAAATTTGATGTGATTCATCATAAGTGTGGCTAGTACCTGAGTCATCGTAACCAACACTCTTCATAATCTGTAGAAGACATGCTTTAAAATAAGAGAAAACTTTAGAAGTAAAGTGATCTCACATGCACTCCCTTACGTGTATCACTCAAGTAGTGGCTCTGAACACTTATGTTTCACACTATGAGGCTTTTACCCTAAAAAAGAACCTCACGACTCTTGCCTTTAACCACTTAAGAGATGTTCCTCAAGGTTCTTCCATGAACCAGCAACTCAAACACTTCAAAGGAAGTTCCAAAGCTTGGTTTAAGAATGGAGTATATGTCAAACAAAAAAAAGACAACAAAAAAATATATAACTAATGGGGAACAAGAAATACATAAAAAACAAATCACAAAACAATTATCACGACCCAAAATCCCATTGTGTCGTGAGGGCACCTACCCTAACCCGTAGGTGAACCACTTACTTCAAAAAATCAATAATGTAGAGCAAATGCGGAAAATTTAGGGAACAACATAAGTATTATTACGTCTTAGAACTCAATACATAAACCTTGAAAGAAAACCCCAAAATCTGATTGTCATGAGTACAGATCTACTAACTGGAATACAACTCTGAAATGATACACTATCTGATTCATAAAGAACAGAAAGGTAAAATAACAAGAGGGAGAGCTCCAGTGCTGGGATAGTGTCTGCGGCTCACCCTGGACTCCCAAGAAAGATCTTCAAGCACCACGTCTAATCTCTTCTGCTGGCATCTAGATCAGTACCTACACATTGAGTGCATCAAGTGTAGAGTGAGTGCGGAAAATGCGTGTACTCAGCAGCTGCATCGACCTACTCTAACTATAGCGGTGGCGAGGGTTGGTACTCCCAATACTTCTCTTCTTGTTTAGTTAGTCAAATTATGCATTTTATGAGCATTACAACCATCTAACTAAGGATCCCACACCCGACCAAATGATAAGGTACATTACTTTTCAAGGATCATACTAAAGTCTCTATCTTCACCTCCATTAGGATAAGTATAGTAATCAAATTCCAACCTTTGCCAAATCGGCATCTAAGTCCTAAAAAATTACATCTTTCATTAATGAAATAAGTTCTACTCATAAAGGTCCAACCATTTCACAAATTAAGGTATAATCACTATCAAGATTCAATCTTTTATTCAAATAAACAAGTTTACCATTAGAAGTTCACTCTTTTAGTTCTTATACTAAGGAACACGTAAAGATCTCATATCTATGTTATTCCAAACAATCCAAGTCATAAAGATCCCATCTTTATTAGTATTTCAAGCAATCAAGGTCATAAAGATCCCATCTTTATATCATTACCATACTGTCTCATATTTTCATTCTACATCAAGTGTAAGTTACAAGGTGTCAGGATTTCCCTCCTTAAAGGTCACTTGATCATAAAGTCTAACAAAAATAAACATTGAGTTCACGCAGTATCAAATACATATTAGGAATATGAATGAATGAAATGCAGATGATACGTATGTATGTATGCAATGGCCATATGTGCCCAATATACATACGTTGCTGCAGTAGCTGTCGTGTGACCCATGGAGGATTCATGAGGTCCAAATACCCATCCAATCCCATCAGATACCAGCACGAGGGCTAAAGTGTCATATCAGTCATCACTCTCATAACCATGTACCATATCCCTTGATCCGACTTCCCATGTCATTCTTAGCAATTTATCAGTAACTAATGCCAAGTATATATAATGTATGAATGAGATGGATATGAATGCACCATGCAATCAGCATAATCAGTTTAGCATTATTTATTAGTTATGTTCAAGCCCAAGTAAACATCAATCATACCAAGTTAAGCGGACAGTTGCACTACGCTCCGTGCCCCGAAGGCTAAACACATAAACTTCATGCCCCGATCCCACTTTGGTCATTTATATCAACTATATGAGATTACGGGTCTATTGGTGCACATAATGCTAAACGATTCAAGAATCTCCATGTTAAACTACAAAGGAACCCCAGGCCCACATTAACAATATAGGAACTTTATCGCTCACATAGTCTCATAACATGTTAGGGAAACATAATCTCAAGATAATTTAATAACTAAGGCCAAATCGGATCCTCAATTTCATGAATTGGTAAAAGCCTCAATTCTAACCCTAGATTTTCCCCAAATTCCCAAAAAGGGTTTAAACATGAAATTGGTCAATTAATCATCATCTAGTAGTCTAATACATCACTGGTTTATAATATAGGCATCAATGAATCAATAACCAATCCCCAATATAATTTATTTCTCTCAACAAGTCATTTCTACCATTTCCTCCTTATAAGAACATGCTTAAGATGGAAACTTAACCCATACACTAAAATTCAATGGAAGGGTAAGATTATACCTCTAATAATGAACTATCACTTGGAATTTTCATGAATTTTATACTGGTCAAGCTCCAGTCCCAAGGAGAATATTTGGGGAATGAAATGAATTCTAATCTTTAAACTTTTATAACCTGAACAGTGTATACACTCCGGCAGAGTTGATTCCGTTAGGGTCGACCCACTCTGGCGGAAACCCTATCCGCTAGGGCAAAAGTCACTAGAATCCCAAACCTTCACTAGGGCGGACAAGTTTCCTGGAGGTGTTGCCTATGAAGAGCGTGAAGATATTCGGTAATAAGGGCAAGCTAAGCCCGAGATACATTAGGCCATATAAACTTGTCCGAAGAATAGGCCAAGTGGCCTACAAGTTAGAGTTACCTCCGAAATTGGAGCGTGTGCATCAAGTCTTTCATGTATCCATGTTACAGAAGTGCATTAGGGATCCTTTCAGGATGGTGTCAGTTGATGATGTTCAGATCACTGAGGAATTGTCCTATGAGGAAGTCCCAATTGATATACTTGATCGGCAGTTTCGTAAGTTGAGGACCAAAGAAGAGGCTTCCATCAAACTTTTATGGAGAAGTAAGAACATCGAGGAGGTGACGAGATGAAATCCAAATACTCTCACTTATTCCAAATCGAAGGCAACGTTCAGAGTTTAGGCGCTATAGCATCAAAAGAGGCAGAGTTGTATACACTCAAGGTGAGTTAATGTTTTTATGTATACACTTTATGTTGGATGGTCGTGTAAGGCCCAAGATGTGTTTTGATATTATTTATATCACCCTATATGGCATTGTGTTGGTATTTTGGCTGCTTGGCAGGCTTTGGGTAGTCTAATTTATAAAGGAGACTTTGTCAAAAATTTTGGAAACACTTTGAGTTAGTTCTCTCCCTTATACACTTGAATATTCGAGGATGAATGTTTCTAAGAGAAAGGATTTTACACCTTGTATTTTTGCGCTAGTATGTGTCGTAAGTAAAATAACATAAATTTAGAAAGGTTGAGAACCCTTGTATGGATAGTAATAGTTTTAAAACAAGTCTTAAATAAGTCATAAGAATTTAGGGATAAACAAATCAAAAAATTTAAGTTCATCGAAACACGATGAAAGGTAGGCAAAATTTTGGACAGGATTTTTATTTTGGCCTAACTTTTTAGGGGTATATCTTCGAGTGGAGTAACATATCTAAATTCAAGATCGTCAAGTCTACTTTCCAACACAATAAACTTTTTGTCAATCGAAGCTTGGTACAAAATATCAGGTATGTTTTAAGAAAATGCTTCAAAACAGCTCCCTTGGACCCACTAAGACGGAGGAACTTTCCAAAAAGTGAATAAATCGGTGAAAGCTCAATCCTTATGTCATTTTACACCATTTGCAGACCCTACAAACTCACAAACTCTCTCCAATAGTTCTCCCAAAACACTAGACCAAAATCAAAGATAAAAACGTGAATCCAACGCTAGAAATCCCGTAATGCTTGCTAGATCGTAGTTCTTCATCTTGTGGTTGTTTTAGAGGATTCTTCCAAGTGAAGTAACCTCATATTTGGAGTCATTCCTATTATTTAAGGTAAGATTATATCTATGTACATGTATTTAAGCTTATCTAAGTTGCGGCTAAGTCGTTGAAGCTAGAACTTGTGAGATATCTATCGAAAAGCTTATTAGTAATGTTAGAATTCGCTGGACTATTTTAGAGTTGTATTCTTGATATTTCATGGCTGGAAATCAGTAGAGATAACCTAAGAATACTATTGCTATTGTAGTTGATGTGTTTTAAAGAAGAGAAAGCTTGGAGAATTTTTATTTGATATTGTAAAACCGAGCTTGTTGCTAGTTTTTTGTTGTTGTTGCTGCACCATTGTTGGACTGTTGTGAGCTTATTTCTAAGTTAAATTTGTGGCTGGTTTACTCGAGAAGGAGCTTATTTATGTATTATTAGTTGTGTTGCTCGATTTGAAAGAAAAGAGAAGTTAGAAATATTTTTAGTAATTTGAAAAGTTTGTTTGTCGCTCATTACTTTGTTGTTAAGTAATTGGCTGGTTATAGCCATTATTATGCCTATTGTAGGCTTAAGAAAATAGTAAAATTAGGGGATATGCTTCCTGTTTTAATATAAAATAATCTTATTGTTAGTTATACGATAGTTGTATCTTTCGTAACGTAACGATAGCGTCATTATCGTTGTTGTAGATTAAAGTGCGACGAGTTGAGTTCAATGTGATTATTGGATAGATTATTGTAAGATATGTAAAAGATATTCTTTTTCCTTTGGCATGATTTAAGTTCCAAAATGACTTTCCGGAGGACATGTCTAAAAGAAGAGATTTTAGCAAAAGTACTTTATTCAAATCTTCCATTAAATTTGTATTGTAATTGTCCCTTGTCGAGAGTACATTCAGTTAATACTCATTCCTTGATAGGAAGAAAGTAGACAACGTATTCAGTTTATACTCATTCCTTGATAGTGAGGAAAAGGGCTTTTATTCAATTATAAAGAAAGATCCATTCATTGCGAGAGCAAAATTCTGACTTGGTGGAATTCTGAGTAGAAAACATATTCAGTTTATACTCACACCTCGATAGAGAGAAAGAAAAGAGTACGATTCAGGTTATACTTATCCCTCGAGACTGAGGAAGAAGAAAGTACATTTATATGATTATAGTTATAAAACATATCTGCATTACTCCCGACCCATTATTCACTTACCGATCTTACATTGCCGGCAGACACTTATCGAGCCTATATGTTCGGGCAGACACTTACCGAGTCTACATAGCCGGCCAGACACTTACTGAGCCTATATGGCTGGATAGACACTTATCGAACTCTACACGTGGTCGGATAGTCACACACCTATCGAGCCCTATATGCGACCTGGTAGTTATATATGTAGTGCATTGCATTGGTGTGTGATATGAGACAAGTAGGTAAATACTTACTCAGATTATCATTGATTCACAATACTTTCAGTTGTTACATTTCAGTCCAGGTTCAATTTTCAGTTATTCAGTTGTCTTACATGCTCGGTACGTTATTTCGTACTGACGTTGTCGGGACGCTATATTTTATGCTTGAAGGTCCTGACAGTCAAGGAGATGGACCTCAACAGTAGGCATACCAAGCATCGGTTTGTTGGTAAGCTCCGCTTCATTTGGAGTTGCCAAGTCCAGTATTTTATTGTACAGACAGTATGGGTAACCCGGGGCCCTACCCCGACCACGGTATATTTATTATATTTAGAGGCTTGTAGACATGTCTTGTATAGATTTTTGTTTAGTGGCCTTGCCGGCCCTTGTATATATTTCTTTTGGAGTTGATTTCCATTATGGTTGAAACAATTATTAATTGCAGATTATTTTGAGGATGGCCTTATCAGCCTACATTGGTATTGTCTGAGTTCATCTTGGTCTTATGGGCCTATGTATGCTTGATTTCATCCAGAGCTTCGAGTTACAATTGGTATGCTCGGTCAAGTAAGGCACCAGGTGTCGGGCTCGCCCATCCAGAGCTGCGACGTGGCAAAATTACAAGTCTTTTTCATATTCTTTAATCAAATGGACTAATTTACAAAATGATACACTTAATAATTTCTTCCTCTGCCAATATGAGCTCTTATTTAGGTATCAATCTATATATTTAGGAGAATCAATATATTTTCTGTTGATACCGATTACTTTCATTTTAGTGTTATAATTTTTGTAGGATTTTGATTTTCTTTGTTTTGTCTTGAGCTGAGGGTCTCTCGGAAACAGTCGCTCTACCTACCAAGATAGAGTTAAGGTCTGCGTACACTCTACCCTCCCCGGTATCCACATTGTGGGATTTCACATGGTATGTTATTATTGTTGTTATTGTTTGATTTTCTTTGTTTTTTTATCCAACCGATGTTCTTAGAAAAAGGTTTGAGATTAACAAATATGTGTTATCTTCTTATTTCCCTTTTATTTTTATTTTTCTCCATCTTTATCTCTTATATTTTAGTATATTTACATTTTTTATGTTTTTTCTCATATTAGTTCTATATTTTGTGTATTTATATCGTAATAAAGTATTTTGTTGATCGCGAAAATTGCTCCCCTTTCTCAATTTATGTGAAGGGGTTCAAGGTCAAGATAATTAATTTTGACTATGAATTTGGATATAAATTTTTCAAAATTTTTAAAATAAAATTTATATATATGAAAACTTCACGAAAAATTCAACAAGTTAACATAACTAAATTCACAATATTTAAAAATAGTTTGATCAAATTGTAGTAAAAAATTATTTGACTTCTGTAATAGTAGTACATGTACATAAAGTGAAACGAGGGAATATTTGGACTAATGCGCGGATTAATGTCTATATCTCTATTTTACTTATTTATGTCAATTTTTTTTATTTTCCAATATTGTTCTTCCATTAAATCTGTGATTTTTGTTTTTTTGTAAGGGAATTATTTCTTACGACTAGGCGAAGTGCGGACATGTACACTAATATAAGAAAAGAAAGCAACTCTCATAGAAAATAGTATTGTCATAAATAATTTTTAAAATGATTATTCCTGAAATTTATAGGATAGATTCCATAACTATGTTCCTACGGAAATTTTATCCATTTTTGTTATTACTCTTACAATTTTTACCCTTCTCCTTCTTTGAATGTATAAACAAAAATCAATGTAAATATTAGTTGATGGTAGGAATGATTAGATGTAGAGATCGATGATGAAGTGAATGATCATTTTATTTTAAAGATTATCTCGGCTATTATCATTTTTTGTGTATCATAATATCTGTTTCTATCATTGGTGACTTAGTATTTATTTGTAATAATTTAATGAAAATTTTACTTTTACTTATTAATTTAGTAATAAAATTATAAAATAGAAGATACTTGAGATTAACGTTCCGTATATCCATAGGGCTTACGCGTCATTTTTGGGGATTTACTCCTCACCCTGTGCTGCGTAAAACGTCTAGCCTCACGTCCCGCCTCTTAAAGAGGACATAATAAGTCAAGTTAAAATTAGCTGGTTAAGGTTAGTTTTGTCCTTCACTGCCCCGCTTCGATTTTCATCTTGTAATTTTTACGTGTTTACTTCTTCATCGCTTTAATAAAAAATCTACCTCGCTTATATTTCTCCTTTAAGCATTTTTCAAGGCATTCTTCTTATTGCCATTGGAATATGCAAATTTCAGATAGCTAGAAAAAAAGGCGATTTTCCTTCTGTTTAGCTTATCGAATCCTCGTTCAAAATTATTAATGTGATGTGGAGTGTCACCCATTACTATCAGCGACTAGCCAAGACCAAATGGCCTAGGTCTAAAGGTCATGTATATTACGGAAAAAATAAAATTCATTTCTCATTTGACCGACATGAAAAAAAAAATCTCACAATTTATGTGACATTATTTCTTTATTAACATGTTTAAAAAAATGTTAAATTTCTATAGTATGTATATATGCAAACAATTCCAACTTTAAGCTTGGGTGTGTTTAGTATGTAAGAAGGAAAATTAAAAATATTTTGTTAAAAATTAAGTGGTTAATTTTATTTATTTATTGTAGTTTGATAAGTAAATGGAAAATGCATTTATATGTAAACGTTTCATTTTAATTTTTAATATTATATTTTTATAGTCACATAAATGTCACAATATGTTTAACATCACAAATTTAAAAAAAAATTAATCTTTTTATAAAATTGTACCCAATCAAATACAACCACATAAACATCAAAAAGAGAGGGTAATGAAAAAACAAATGTCTTTGAGAAAAGGTTAGCTCCACATTTTTAGGTTGTATTGCAGTTGCTCTTGATGCCGTAACCATATGTGAATTAACTGAAAGTTATCCTACTTTATGTATTGCTGCTACTCACTGGAAGTGAATGTCATGATCAAATGAAGCAAAACCACATGGAATGCAAGCATCAGCCATTTTCATATTTTTCTCTAAACTTTCATGCATATTCCGTGGCAGTTACAAGAAATCCTTATTTTTGTTTTCCAACTAATCCTTTTTTTTTCCTCAATCAACTTCCTTCCACTTTCTCCTCCTATTTTCACATGCATTACCTCTTTAAATAATTCCAAACTGTGGGCTCCATAGCTTTTATTTGACTTGATACTAAGTATTAATTGAAACATGTGATTTTAAATAAATACTGACATTTCTATTGTTATAAAATTAAGTTGTCAAGGTTAAAGAAAATAAGTTATATTTTTTTTAATTATCAAAAAAATATTATTCTTTTTTAAATAAATTAAAAACTAAAAAAATGTCACGTAAAACAAGAGGGTGGGAATATTAATTTTATGGGATCATTAAGTTCCTATAAAAAATCTCCTAATGCTCCACTGTGAAAATCAAGTTCCTATAAACTTATCATATCTAAAACAATCACATGGATAAGCATTTGCAAGACGTCAACCACATTTAAGCACCTTTTTGTTTTTTATTTTGTTTTTCCACTTCCAATTGTTTCATTCCTGTTTCCTTCAACTGAAGATTCAGATATATTTTGGGATTTTAAAAAAAATATATACATTCCAATACAATATATTTTACTAATGTAATTATACTTTCAGTTTACATTCGCATACTCAATTCTTTTTCGCAACTGCGTTTATACATCCAATATGCAATAGAGTATTATATAATATTATACATTTACTGAAAATAATGCATCAACCTTATATAAAAATGTATAATAATGTATATGAGATGTTTATACACATGTTTACACTGTTTTACAAACTTATAAAAAATAGGTTTTATGTCTCCTACTAACTTCAACCCACGACATCATTTGAAATGGATAAAAATCATCACCAAATAGCTCAAATCTTTATCGAATATCTTTAAGTTTTAATCACAACTTCAAAGTGACATCCCCAAATAACTCCATCATCAAGTTGTCAAAAACTTTTACAAATCATGAAACTCATTTGCGAATGTTTAAGCTTTTAAAAATCCCAACGATATAGAGTTTTTAAGTTTTCGCTTTAACTCGCCCAGTGAGGCACATTCCGTTACAAATTTAGACGGGGTTCAATTTTTCTCGTATGAGTCTATTAGTATGTATATATAGTTTCAACTGGAAGTATGCTCCTGGAACACAATATTAAATCCAATCATAAGTTTATAATTAGAGGGTAGTGCTTCAAATTGGACCCCTGCATGTATATATATGTGATGAATTGGAACGAACATGTGAATCCAAGATCATTCACCTAGCTATACGTTAAAAAGGAAAATAATGAGGAACATGTGAATCTAAGATCATTCATCTAACCCCTGGTATATTTGTAGGGTGAGGATTGTCCAAGTCCATATAAAGAGTCCATGTTCCAATTTCATATTCGATGTGGGACTCTTAACACGCTTGATATTGAGCTTGGTGAACAACTACAATAATTTTAGGGGGAGACCTCAATATGCTCAATGGGCACGAAATGCAGGAGTACAGATTAACAGTGAAGATGACTTCTATACTCATCCAGTTCTCAAAGATTATTACAAGAATCATGTTAGGGTATGACAATGTAATAAATATTCCATTAGTAATCATTGTAGTTCCTTTTCTTTTGTGCGTGTGTATTTTGGAGCTAAGTAACTAATATTGCTGTGATTTTTGCTACAGAAAGTTGTAACAAGGTTCAATACTATCACTGTAAGGATGATCCAACCATCATGGCATGGGAACTCATAAATGAGCCTTGTTGTAAAGCTGATTATTCTGGGAAAATAGTAAATGTAAGTAAAAGTAAAGAGAGGAAATATAGGTTTTTATATGTCACATCTTTTGACTTCTGTCTACTAATGTTGTGTGAATTTACAGGGTTGGGTTCAAGAAATGGCAAGTTTTTTTGAAATCAATAGATAAGAAGCACTTAATGGAGATAGGAATGGAGGGATTCTATGGTGATTCGATGCCCGAAAAAAAAAATTAATCCTGGTCATCAAGTTGGAACAGATTTCATTAATAGCCATCTCATCAAAGAGATTGATTTTGCCACTATTCATGCTCATACTGACCAATGGTAATCAATTAAAGCACTTCTTTCTTGACATCCAATTTTCTGTCACTGCTATCTAGTGTATATAATTTAACGTTTTTTGTTGGCAGGTTATCAGGACAAAATGATGATGCTCAAATGGCATTCATGCAAAGGTGGATAACAAGTCATTGGGATGACTCAAGTAGAGTACTGAAGAAGCCATTAGTGCTAGCTGAATTTGGAAAGTCTAGCAAAGATCCAGGATACAATCTAAGTGCAAGAGACACATTCATGAACAGTGTACACGTAAATGTTTATAGTTATGCAATATATGGGGGAACAATGGGAGGAAGCTTAGTGTGGCAACTTGCGGCACAAGGGATGGAGAATTTTGATGATGGTTACTCAATTACTTAGCACAAAATCCATCAATTGCTGGAATTATCTCTGGCCAATCACATGCCATGACCACCTTAGCTCATTTGCTTAATAATGACCCTCTTGGAAGAAAAGCATTTCCATAGTGATTTATATTTCATCTTTTTTTTAATGACGCAAGGAAAGAAGAAGAATTAGATAATCGTGATGTCCAATTTAATTTTTAGTCACAATTGGAAATTACACTATCAGAAATGAGGTTGATTAACATCTTAAATGTATTTTGTTACATTGTCTTGACGAAATGAAAAGTTAGTCATACATATATATTTCATCTTAGTTTGATGATCAAATGCTAGATATGTGCATGATATTTTGCGGGAACTTAATTAAGCTCATAGGTTCTACTTATAGAAAATGACCAATTCACACAAGGTATTTGACTACTTGGCTCGAATAAAATTTTACAGCTCATGAGAAAGACCAGTCACATAATAATAAAACAAACGAAAAAAGGTGTCAAACTCTATGGACATCGCAAAGCTAACTATTTGTAAAGTCAAATTCAGCAAAGACAACTTCCTGGATTTTAAACCTAAAACAAATAATTGAAAATCAAGTTAAGTTGATAAACTAGTATTAGGGTCTAGTATTCTATATTACTTCTTGAACCAAGTCTTTATCCTTGTTGCTAACGGGAGAATTGTAAATGCGATATAAAGATACTGAACGTTTTGGATTCAACTCGTTGAAAAACATTAATGTATTCTGTATTTGATCTTTTTTCCATGGGTAAGCTTGTGATGATTTATAACTGTACTGTCATTGTTTCTCTCTCAAAGCAAAAAAAAAAAAAAAAAACGAAAATCTTTATCTTTTCTACAAGCGAATTCCTTATAATACTTAACAAACCACAAGCAACATGGATCAGTTAGCTACTCAGCAACTCTTGTTTTCTATTTCTTTTAATTGATCATACAACAAATCAGAGTCATCTATATGGTCATCAGCCAAAGGTGACAATATCAGATAGCACGTCTGTCATGAAAACGCACCGCCCACAATATACCTTGCATGAATCCCCATGCATGGGTAGTTTTCCTCGTAGATATCTCTACTATATATAACCGCATAATTTCCTCAATTCTATTCACTGAATCTGAGGTTATTTCAACTGCATTGAGCAGGACTATATGCTTACACTCCAGTGATAACAAATATAACAAAAACAGAGGTACAATGCCACCTATCATACTCGCACTTCTGAAGAAAATCTTTTCTTGACAATGCTGAAAAAAGACCTTGTATTAACATCTTAAACGCCAGTTGAACTGATGAGAAGAACACTTTAAGGCAGGCTCATAAAAGAGGAAATCTGATTTCATAAACCAATAGCTCAAATTCTAGAGAAAAAGTGCCATCAGCCATCTCTTTCATTATTTCTTTAACATCGTTGAGAGCCAATTGCTTTTAAAAATACAATTAATACGATGCAACCCTTGTTCAACAAATTATATCATTTTTTAAGAATAAAAATGCTAAACAAGGAAAACAAAACTCGGCCACACTATTCTACAAAAACTCACTCTACAACAATCTTCGCCTACCCAGGCAAACACTGCCATGCAGCAAGGTATGAACAGGTTTCTCCATGGCATTGCTGGCAAGAATCTTTAATCACGTGGTATGTACAGCTCCCCAGATTGTTCGGGATCAGATCGTCGGACTCGCTTCACAAGGGATCTGCATGTTTGCAATTAGAGCAAATCCAACAGAGGGGGCTGCTCTGTATGAGACTTTGCATTACCAGACCCTAATGTTGAGGACCTGACATGCCCTTGATTTCCCCTTCCTCTACCAACAGCAGCGGATGGAGGTGGAGCAAGCCTTGGTGCAGTCTGCTCACCCTTGTTCAAAGAAAAAATTGATCCAATATCGGTTGCTCGACCACTAGCATTGAAAGCTGATGACCCTTGACTATGTTTCATAAATCCAAGTGAACTCTGTGTATTAAGAACCCCACTCCTGAGACTATCAGTGTGTGATGTAATCCCTTGATTCTGTTTCAAGGGCTGAGAAGAAATTGGGTTGCTGAAAGCCCAAGAATCAAGGCCATTTGTTTGCGAGTTCAAACCATTCAGAAGAGTTGCACTATTGTTAGACACGGGTCTGTTTGCGAACGGGGCCATTGTTCCATTGTTCAAAGAGTGAGAAGTGGCCGAGGAGCCACTAGGACGGGGAGGCCAGTTAGCAAAAGGATCAATATCATCGAGACTTGAACCCAATGCTCCCTTGTTTTCTGGTTGTTTCTCAGAATCGCCTAGTGTGGTAGTACCAAGTGACGAAGGTCTAGGAGGCCACTCCACATCAACTGCAGGACATGAAGGCGATTGTGGCTGGCTAGGTACACCAGATGTCAAGGATGACTGTGAAGGTTCAGAAGTAACTTGGATCGACTGTCCTGCAGTAGTAGACTGAGCAGGCAATGTCGTAGAAGACTGAATGGTGGTTGAAGGTCCCCTTGGTGGAATCCAGTCTTCATCCCATGATGGGCTGCGTTTTGTGGTAGACTGAGAACTAGCAATTGTTTTGTTCACTTGTCCAGGCATCTGACCATCAACTGTAAGAGATGATTTTACATTTACTGCTGGACTTCCAGAGTCGCTCAGTGTCGCTCCTCGTTTCTCTTCGATCTTCCTGTATCCCAATAAAATGTGCAAAACAAAGAAATTGAAAAAGAAGAAACAAATGGAAATTTATATAAAATTGAAAGCCCAATACACTATTCCCTCCGTTTCATAAGAAGTGTTTTTAGCGGACACCCCTTGAGAAAAGTACTCATTCCTAGAAAGCAAGATGTTTTTTACTAACTTACCCTTCAAATGCCTTGAAAAAGTAGATATTTAATAGTTTCTTGGTTATGTAAAATTTGATTATTTAAATAAGGGGTATAGAGGAAGAGGAAAACCAATGCCTTATTGATTTTGTGAAACACTTCTTTTGAAACAAAATGAAAAAGTAAAAACACCACTTATTATGAAATGGAAGTAGCAAGTTCTCTCCAATGGAAGTCTATAAGCATACAGAAGGGCAGAAACTATGCGTGCCTATAAGAATAGAGAAAGGCAGAATCTTGTAACCTAAGAAAATACATTTAGCATACCATTTCATAAACATGTAAAACTGTTTTTCTTTGGTTTCCTCTTAAACATTTTTAATTTTTTTTCTGGGGGGAGTAGGGGGTGGGGTGGGGTGTTACAGTATTGCCATGTCAAGCAAAAGCAAAGACTGAAGCAAACAAGTTTTGCAGTTGGTATTCAACTATTCATGATGGAAATAATCAAACAGAACAAGATAAGACTGGCTACCAGTCAGCTCACCAATGTTTTAGCATCTGAAATTCCTAGCACCCCTCTCTCAAGGGTGTACATGCACATATGGAGAGAGATAAAATGAGGACTAACGTATGGATGTAAATGGTAATACCTGAGAATCTCCTTCACAAAAGCCATATATTTTGCAAATTGCTGAACATTTAGTTGTTGAACAATGAGAAGAGGCATGAAAAGTGGAAGGACATGTTCTGCCACAAATTCTATCCCATTCTGAGGAAAAGTAAATTTTAGAAAAGCGAAGCAAGAAATAGATACTATTGTCGCAAGCACCAGTAATCAAGTTGACCAAGATAAAATGTACCTTCTTCAAGATAGAGTTGGCTATCCCAAGGGTACACATGAGAGTTGGTGCAGAACGATCAACTGCAATACAACGTTGGATTGTCTGTAAGATCTCTAGAATAGCAGGCTTGTCCAGCGTGTGAATCATGTCTCCCAAACATAACAATGCATTGACCCTCACCTGTCAATAGAAAAAGAATTATTGTGTGCCTCAATTTTCAACTTGGTAAACAAACCGAAAGGGCCTAGCTTATCAACAATCAGTGACACTAAAAAGGAACTTATGGATCAGAAATGAATGATTTAGGTATGTTCACAAGGTAAAAAATCAAACATGACCCAAAAAGTTTAGGATATTGACATGCCAAAACAATTCTCATCCTATCAAAGCAAGGAGTACTTTGCTCTGGAGGATGAAAATTGCTAAAAAAAAATTCACCAGGATGAAAATTGCTATGGAATATCAATTCCCAGACATTCAGGATTTTCTGGTGTTTTGATTTACAGTCACAAGGGCTCTAGAGTAACTCATGCCATTGCATTCCTGCCCAAAATAATGACTACGTACCGCAGCAACAGTCGTTTTCAGTGCCAAGCCATGAACACGAGGCATGATTGCCTGTTTCACTAACTGGAAAAACAAAAATACATAAATAAGTAAGCATTTACAAACACAAATATGAAATTAATACCCAGTTAATAGATGCGATACTAGTTCCCCACAACTTATGATTCATATTCACTCACATCCGCATTAATCTATCTACTACCACATATGTAGTAACACATCAAGGTCTGACATTTACATCCAAGCATTAATCTCTTCCCTACCACATCAGCAGGTTACATCAATGTTTAACAAAAGAGAAATAAACCTCATTGTGCAATAGCATTACAAAAAACTAGAGTCAAGTGGTCAACTAAAAGTTTACCATATGCATAAAAACCAACTGTAAACAATCTTCAAAATTCAAAGTAAAGTTCATTACCTCCACATGAAATATCTAATAAAAGACTAAGACTTACCAAATAAAGTGTCATAATATTTGTCTTAAATCTTGAATAATTTAACGAGATAATTCGACTTCAAGGAGTTGCAATCAGATAAAACCATTAAGAAGGAAACAATCAGATAAAACCATTTTTATAAATTTTTTATGCTGAATATTAACTTTCCTACGTTACCTACTTACCTTACTCAAAAAAGAATATTAACTTCTCCTCCCCGACAATTTAGTATTTAACATTTTGTACACAATCAAACCATGTAATGAACAAAAGGAAAATAGAGCAGGTTAAGAACTGAAACAGCAACACAATTACATAGCACAGTTGAGATGTGACATCCACTAGCCACTGTATAAAGATCAGTCATGTTTAATACTATTTTATACAACAGTAAATGTTTAAAGGCCACAAAAAGGATACACCATTGCAGCTGTAATCTAAGTGATGGCTTAGAACTCATAGTAGATAATATAACCAAATTCTTGACACCATAGAAGCTACAAAAGAAATGGTTGCAATTATTTATTTATTTTTGAAGAAGGTAACATATTTTATATTAAATAAATACCCATAGCACAAAGATTGTGCTAAGAGAAACACAGTTATGAGACCCCAAAAAAACAAAAGACTAGTCTAGTGATAGTAACAAGACCCAATGATATCAACTATAGATTCTACATCTTCTACAAGTATACTTTCCAAACTACAACAACTTAGATTCCAAAGCTGATAATACAACCAAAGTCTTCCTACGACCTTCTTAAAAAGGGAGAAGAAATGACACATACTAACTCTCTGCAGTAACTCTTTCACGAAATCCTCTAGCAAATGTTATGAGATTTTGATGTAACATTTCCATTTTAGCTTTAGGACTTAGGAGTACCTTTTGATTCTATTAATAACATCACTTAACAGATGAGTATAAACCTGAAGAGAATTCGTGAAGAAAAATATGGTTCACTCTGAACGAATCGTATCTGCATGGCTCCAATTCCATGGCCCAAGATCCAATATCTCTTTATTTCTTCCCAGTCCATAAAAATGACATCTTTCTGTCATTGATCTCGATTATACGATGCACAAACTATAGAAGACGGCAGGTACTCTATGAAAGTACATTGCCATCACAAATTTGTACCCCCTATATCACAAACTAAGTAAACATGTCTCCGATCACCCTGCATCCGTGTCCCCTCTCGTTCTTAACCAAGTCAGAGGTGCCTAAAGATTTTCACCAGTGATGAAACTTCATTAAGAATCTTTCATTAGGAGGAACAGATTATGCGTTGTCTTTTTCCTTTTTCTTCTCCTTTTCCTTTTCTGGGTAGAACTGGTGAACTTAATAATTGATATAAACACACATTAATCTCAACTCAGCCAACCAATCGACGTGACAATTAGAAATAAAGGGCATCAATTACCTGAAGATCAAGTTGCTTAGCAAGTGCTACAGTCTTTTTCAGGACTTCCTCTTGCAAACGTGGATCAGTATCATCATAAGCTCGAACAAGCATGGGCAGGACATGTGAGATTAAGTGGTCCTGACTAGCCTACAAATGAGAAGATGAGATGAGAGATAAAGCAATGATAAAAAGAAGCACCACGTATATGTTAACTAGGAGGAGAAATTTCCTACAGTATATATGGGTCTACCATTAGTGACAAGAAAAAATTAATGTGGCAACAATTAGGCGAGAGACGCAAGAGAAATTGGCGCCTTGAAAAATCAGTACTTATCTCTTGGGGGATGGTTGAGTTTGGTGAACAGTGTGTTGCAGCGGCAGAGCCACATAGTCCGAAGGATGGTCAGTTGAACACCCTTTATCGTAAAACTATACTATGTATATAGAGAATTATATTTCTATGTAGGTCAAAAGTTACTCTTTGCACATATATATTAAATCTTGAACAGAAAGCCCTGGCTTCGTCACTAGTGTGTTGAATGGTATACGAACATATCTCATGTCTTTGCTTGCAATCCCTACAAATAAAGTGAAGCAGCTAAACAAAATCAGATCCGACTTCTTATGGGAAGGTGGGAGTGCTAACAGGAAATACCATTGAGTAAAATGGCCGACAATCATTCAGCACAAAAAGGTTGGAGGTGTGGGAGTTAGAAATCTGAAATTGCACAACAAAGAGTTGTGGAAAAGAAGAATTGTGGAATTATAGTAACTATTAAATATGGATTGGAATCTCCCTGGTGTACTATACTAGTGAAGATGCTTTATGGAGTAGCTATATGGAGGCAAACAACAAATTGTTGGGATGAATTCAATGCTCATACAAGTCTGGAAGTTGGAGATGGAAGAAAGGTCAGATATTGGGTGGATAAATGGCTGGAAAATACTCATTTAAAGTATATGCATAATCTGGCCATTGATAGAAAATGTACTGTAGCAAGCTATGAAATTTCAGTGATTGGTGGACTGGGAATGTGAGCAGCATACTGCAGAATCAAATACTGCACTTTTAATTGAAGGCAAATAAGATTTGCTTATTCTGGGAAGGCAGCAGTGGTGGACAATTGTCAGCTAAATCCTACTATAAATTACTCGACAAGATGATTCACGGAAGCGAAACTGGCCCTGGAAGCTTGATTCAGAAACAAGAAAGTTGCTTGTTTGGGGTGGGTTGCCACAACTGCTTCTAGCCTCACTCAAGATAATTTGCAAAAGAGAAGAACTAATCTCTGCAGTAGATGTAGCATGTGCGAACAACCGACAAAATCAGTCAGTCACCTTTTCATTCATTGCAATTTTGTTCGGAAGATAGTGCATGTTACTAAATCTCTGTGGAGTTCATTGGGTGATGCAAAAAAATTGGAGCAGCTGTCCAATTGCTGGCTGGGACAGAAGGATAATAAGAGGTTCAGACAACTATACAGGTCTATTCCATTGTGTATATTATTGATTAACTGGGTGGAAAGGTAGTAGGATTTTCGATGAGATGAAAGATTGTATTTTCCATATTTAGATGCATTCAGAATTTGTACTGGAGTAATAGAAATGTAACAACTGAATTTGCAGTCCTTACAGACTAAGGAGTAGAGGATCAGACATCTTTTTACTGATAGTACAGTCTTGGTACTAAGGGGAGCCTTGGAATAACTGGTAAAGTTGTTGCCATGTTACCAGGAGGTCATGGGTTCAAGTCGTGGAAACAGCCTCTTGCAGAAATGTGAGGTAAGGTTGCGTACAATAGACCCTTGTGGTTCGGCCCTTCCCCGGACCCCGTGCATAGCAGGAGCTTAGTGCACCGAGCTGCCCTTTTAATCAAAAATAAATAAGCAAGAATTATGTAGGTAAGGATCCAAGAAAGACACAAGTAGGAATGAGAAACTAGAAATGCCTTCTGCTGCCTCGCCTCAAACAAGGCCGAAGTAAAGCTTTTGGCACTGTCAGCAGTGAAAACTGAAAACATATAGTATTCGGCTTCTTCTTAGGCAAGCTTGGTTTTCTTTTCCTTTCTGCGTTTTTACTTTTTTTTAGCTTCCTCTTGTTAGGTGTTTAAGAGGCATTGCTATTACAAGTTTGAGTATATGTGCTGCAATTGTTAAAAATGACCAGGTTTAATTGTTGAATATTGTACTGCAAGTGTTAATAAATGACCAGGTTAAAAACAATTACAAGAACAACCAAAAAGTCAGCAGCACTTTGTTTTACCTTGTTGATAATAAGCTCTGCATGCTTGACAAGTAGCAACAATGTTTCACCTCCTGCGCTGTTTAGGACAGGAACAAGAGCTGGCATGGTCGATATCCCAAAATCACTTTTATCCTGCAGCGGAGCACTCAATTATTCATACTACACAAAATTATTGATAGAAGATGTACAGGAGTGGATCAGTTAATCATATGGCCACAGACTATAGAGATTAGTCATTGTAATTCACTAAAAAAATTAAGAGCAATCCTTGTACTGATATACAAATCAATTTTACAGATTCAATAACAGAAAGGTGAACAATGCGAGACACAAAATGACATGAATACGCAATACTATATTTATAATGTGAAACCTTTTCTGGAGTACAACATTATTACAAGGAGAAAACACAGTGCAAACTAAATCAAACATTAGGAGATTCGATTCAGATGTATCAACATAAGATTGAGCTATGTAGACATGAATATGCAATGGAAAATGTGAAACATTTTGTGGAGTACAACATTATTACAGGGACAAAATGCAGTGCAAACTAAATCAAACATTAGGAGATTAGATTCAGATGTATAACACAAGATTGAGCTATGCAGACATATAAGTGAATATGTGTACATAATGTTTCACTAAGAATAATTCACAAGGTTACTTAAAATTATTGTTGAAGATGTCAAGCCAAGCTGGACAGTACAGTGCAGTGCAATGAGCTGGGAGCGAAACAAGGTTGTTATGTAGTGCATCGTACCAGTTAGGTACTGAGTTAGTTAATCGACAGATATAAATTAAGCTAACATGTACACAAAATACCTACGAGCTGTGATGCTTTGTGAATGGAAGTCGGGTAGATTAGATTAGCTTGGAGAGTTAAGATTATTTTGTATATATAGATCAATCAGTTAGTTCGTTAGCTCAGTTCACAGTTTTTTTCATTATCCAGAATTTAGGCAGGAAAAGTTAGTTTGAATTCTTTGTGCTAAAGATATATAATATTGTTGTCTTTCTCAAGAAAAAGTTAGTTCCAATCCTCTCAAGATTTCCTCTCGAATTCATCCACATTTCGATTATTGGGTGCGTTTCAATTGTTAAAACTATACACAATGTTTCTCAACCAACAATCCATGATAAATTGTTCTATTCATTGATAACACACATAACATGCTTCTTCCCGAAACAGTTTCTTGTTATAATTTTCTGCTTAACAGCCTAAATAGCCATTCTAAGTCACTAAATAGGTCCAGTTATTAACTGGCGAATATCCATAGTAATGTTTACTTCAAGAGTGAGACTACAACACCACCTTATTAAATGACTAAATCTCATACAGCTTGCAAGAAGCAATATTGAATAGATGAGGTTATGTAACATATTCAACCATACACTCAAAACATAACAATAATTGGTGTAATTTGGCTTTGGATACATACATCAAATTAACACGGTGACCAGACAATACCTGAGATTCTGCAATGGTCAGAACCATGGGAAGAATCATGGGTTGCATTACCACATTCCGTAGCTCTGCACAAAGTGGAGGAAGAACCTGCATCATAATACAAATGTAATAGTTCTCGCTCATTTAGAATTGCAAAAGCAATTAACAAGAGTATTTTGAGCACCAGAAGACCCCTTTATCGAATATTGATTTATCACATCAAAAATGACTTATAAACAGGGATGATCTTCCAACCTTATAACGCAGTACACGGGAGTCAAAATCTTTCCACATGTCAGATAATGCCTTTAAGAACTCAGACTTCTGCATGTTATCTCTTTCCTATAAAATGAAAATTTTGCTCAATACTCTAAAGCTTTAAACACTTCGCAGCATTGTATTGTTGCCAAACACTAGCAAATATTCCTGCCAGCATGCTCGAGCTAAAATATGAAACCTTACAAGCATGTGATCCAGGAAGCGAAGAGCACGCAACCTAGTGTCGTCACGGAAAAAAGATGAACCTGTAAGGAAAAGAGACAATTTTTTTGATGAAATTTAAATTCTTGACACAAGGTTCATTTCAAAATAAGTAGATGAATATCTATAAAAACAGGAATGTGTTAACTACACTTCTCAATCACACTTGCCTCCTAAGATCAATTATTCTTGTCATTCATAAAAAAATGATCAATTATTCTTATCATTATGTGTGGACAAAGCAGAATTCAGTCTGTTAAACAAGAACGAACTTGGTTCCATAGCATCCACCTCAACTAAACACAGTACAAACAACGGCTAAAAATTAAGCTATTACTTGACCCAAAGATATTATTCAAGTATATTTCACATTCTCACTAGCATGTTCGATCCTAACCCTTAATTATTCTTTTGGATTGTTACTAATACTTAATTATTCTTTATCTTCAATCTATACCAACGCCACTTTGTCAATTTTATGATCAGATCATTGAAACTGGGATATTCTGGTTTAAAACCTTTGCATCGTGGGTAGAATAACTATTCTAACCAAAGAGAAGGGTTAAATTTCACTTGGTATGAAGAATAAATTATTATGATGAACCAAAAGAATATGCGACTATAAAATTTTAAGACTTATAAACCCCTTTAATATGGCGGTGTTAATTAGAAGTGGGCATAAAAACCGAAAAACCGGACCGAACCCAATTAATTCAGCTCTTAGGTTTCAATTCTTCAGTCTGGTCTCGTTTTTAATTTTTAAAAGCTCGGTATTCGGTTTTATCATAGTATTTCGGTTTTAAAATCTTCGTACTTCGGTTAACTGTACCGGACTGCTTTCCCTCTGCTTCTTTGCTCACTTGAACAGTCGGTGAAACTAAGAATTTTCTATATAAAAGCACTGCGATGAGAAATATCTGGGGCACAGCGTGTAGCTATTTCTTTGGTCTGTTATTATGTTCTGTCATTTTTATAAGCTCAGATCTTCTACTTCAGTAAGTTACCTTCTTTATACTGTTAATCTTCAAGTTATCGAGTTTGTTTGTGGAATCATCATGTGTTTTCCTTGATTACTGGATGTGGAGTTAATTTGTTTGTAAAAGAAATGAAACGATACCATTCTTTATGTAAAAGAACCTGTACACAACAGAAAAAACATAGTTGTTGTACTTATCCAGTTGAACTTAGATCCAATTTTTCGTTCTTGAGAATCAAGGTAGGACAAAGGGATGATGCTCCTGGTTCTTGAATTTTTTATGTTTACAATTTGTTCACGATATCATACAGCTCTGCGATGAATTTTATGGTAATGTACCCTATTTGATTATGAAAACGTGTTTGTCTTACTGCTATTATAATAACGGAGGTTGCTATCAATATATGCACCATTGTAAGTATCTTTAATCCTTCTATTTCTTTACTATTAGTGTTAGAATAGATGTAGGAATACGATTGCATATCTACATGGAAAAGGATTGTTAATAGTATCTATAAATAGGGGTCAGTGTAATAATTTAGTTAATGCATCTTAATAATATTTTCCAAGTCTTTATTTCTCACATGGTATCAGAGTATTGATGAGAAACATCTAGGAAAGAAAACTCAGTCAAGACAATCGCCATGCATCAAATTCCGGCGGCTTTTCCAGATCTGATTTGTATCGTTCCACTTCTTGTCAATGTTGTGCGAAACCAAAAACAACACCACGAATAGGTCTCCCACCCTTCGGTGACAAAAGCCCAACAAGATCCACTGAAAAAGTCCACCTCACAGGCCGGCCAGAGGTGTGACTTTTCGGTGAGACCTGGGTCATGCGCCGGCATGTGAGCCAGTTTCAAGCGACTATAGCTGGTATTTCACAGTCTAATATCCTTTGACCATGGGTCATGGACTCCGGCGCCTTTGATCATATATTTGGTGATTAATTACTTTTGTGAAATATTAGTATTCAGTCTCTTCATGTTGTTACATTAGCCAATGGGATCCAAACAAAAGCAAAAGGAGTTGGACAAGCTAATCTCATATCCTCTGTCACTCTAAACTTTGTACTTGATTGTCCTTTTAATCTTGCATATGTCAATCGTTTGACTCGTGCCCCAAACTGTGCCATAACATTTCTTGACAATTCGTTTGTTATGCAGGACCGCAGTACGAGACAGACGATTGGTGTACAACTTGAATCACAACTTCACAAGGATCTCCTAATTCCCATAACATGTCCGGTTACAAATCTTCCAGATATGGTCCAGTAATGTTTGGAACATCCAAATTTATTCAAGTTACAAAAGATGATGCCTAGTTTGTCTAGTTTGTCCACATTCGATTGTGAGGTCGTGTCAACTTGAAAAGCACACCCGCACTACCTTTCCAGGTAGTGCTGAGAGTTGTGCAGTGTCTATTTTTTCATTAGTTCATTTTGATATTGGGTCTCAGTAGAGTCCGTTAAACCTTAGGATTTTTTAATGAAAGATCGTTCAGAGTTGTTTTCTATATTCAAGTGTTATTATCCATACATCCCTCAACAAAATGGGGTAATAGAGAAAGAATAGGAACCTCAATGAGACTGCCCGAACTCTTATATTCAATCCCATGTTCGGCTTGTTTTTGGGGCGATGTTCTCACATCATGTTATTAATTAATCAGATGCTCTCATCTTTCATTTAGAATCAGATTCCTTATTCAGTATTATTTCTGCAGTCACTTCTATACTCTTGTCTCCCGCGTGTCTTTGCGGCACGTGTTTTGTTCATAACAGCCCCCGAAAAGATAAATTAGCCTCCCATGCTCTCAAATGTATCTTTCTTTGTTATTCTCGGGTTCAAAAGGGGTATTGTTGCTACTCACCTAATCCTCATCGGTACCTTATGTGAATCGATGTTACATTTTTTGAGTCTCGACTTTACTTTACATCTTCTGATCTTGCTGATATCTCTGAGGTTTTACCTATACCTATTTTTGAAGAATCTACAATTGCTTCTACATCTCCAACTATAGTACCACCACTCCTGACTTATCATCATCATCCACATCCAACATCAGGCCCAAATGATTCACGTCCTGCGCCGAACCCTGCACCTACTGCAGACTTGTCTCCTCCTAGTCAATCGATTGCACATCGAAAAGATATACGATCCACTCATAATACTAACCCTCATTATACCTTTTTTAAGTTATCATCGACTCACCCCATTATACTTTTGTATAATCTTTATCCTCTGTTTTCATCCCTAAGACTATAGGGTGATGCATTTTCTCATCTAGGATGACAATAGGCTATGATTGACAAGATGCCTACTTTACATGCAAGTGGTACTTGAGAGCTTGTTCCTTTTCCTTCACGTAAATCTACTATTGGTTGTCGTTGGGTTTCTTTCATCAAAGTTGGTCCGGACGCTAGGTTGATGGGCTTAAGACTTGCCTTGTTTCCAAGGGGTATACTCAGTTATTGGTCTTGATTACAACAATACTTTCTCTCTCGTGGCTAGAATAACATTTGTTCGTCTTTTGATATCTACGACAGTTGTTCGTCATTGACCTCTTTATCAGTTAGACATTAAGAATGTTTTTCTTCATGACAACCTTGAGAAGAGAGCAACTGCCTAGTTTAGTTGCTCAAGGGAAGTCTAGTAGTAGCCTGGTATGTTGAGTACGCCAGTCACTCTATGGTCTGAAACTGTCTCCTAGAGCTTGGTTTGGAAAGTTCCGCACTGTAATTCAAGCGTTTGGTATTACTCGTAGTGAAGCTTATCACTCTGTGTTTTATCATCATTCTGCTCCAAATCTGTGTATTTATTTGTAAGTTTATGTTGATGTTACTATTATCACCGGCAATGATTAGGATGGAATCATTAATTTAAAGCAAGAACTCTTTCAGCACTTCTAGACTAAAGACCTTGGCAGACTTAAAAGTATTTTCTAGGTATTGAGGTTGCTCAGTCTAGACGAGGGTCTCCCGAAAACAGTCGCTCTACCTACCAAGATAGAGGTAAGATCTGCGTACACTCTACCCTTCCCAGACCCCACGTGATGGGATTTCACTTGGTATGTTGTTGTTGTTGAGGTTACTCAGTCTAAATCATGTATTGTTATTTCACAATGAAAGTATGCCTTAAACATTCTTCAGGAGACATGAACAATGGAATGTAGAGCTATTGACAATCCGAATGCAAAACTCGAGTAGGAGGAGACACTTAGTGAATCTAAAAGATAGGCGGCTAGTTAGTAAGTTGAATTATCTCATAGTGACTAGACTTGATCTTACTTTTTCTGTGAGTCTTGTAACACTGTTAGATTACCCCCGTAATAGTCATTGGTCACTGGGATGCAGTTGTCCGCATTCTACAATTTATAAAGTCAGCTCCAAGAAAAGAACTACTATTCGAGAATTGAGATCATGAGCAGATCATTAGATATACAAATGTTGATTGGGCAGGATCACCATCTGATAGACATTCTACATTTGGATATTGTGTTTTAGTAAAAGGTAATTTGGTGTCCTGGATGAGTAAGAAATGGAATGGGGTTTCTCGATCTAGTAAGAAGTATATCGAGCAATGACTATAGCAATTTGTGAGCTAGTTTGGATCAAACAAAAGCTCGAAGAATTAAAATTTGGAGACATCAATCCGATGAAACGCGTGCGTACTAATCAAGCGGACCTTCATATTGCATCAAATCTGGTATTTAACGAGAGCACTAAGCAGTAAGAACATTGAAATTGAATGTCACTTTATCGGAGAAAAGATACTCTCAGGAGATATTGTTACAAAATTTGTGAAGTCAAGTGATCAGTTTGCAGATATTTTTACCAAGTCCCTCACTGGTCCTCATATTAGTTACATTTGTAACAAGCTCGGTACATATGACTTATATGCACCAGCTTGAGGGGGAGTGCTAGAATAGGAATAGGATTGTATACAGTCTCCTACATGGAAACGGATTGTAATGTAGTATATATAAATAGGGCTCAGCGTAATAATTTAGTTAATGCATCTTAATAATATTTTCTTAGTCTTTATTTCTCACAATTAGAAAAAGTAGACAATGATGTCTTTCCTAAATACAGTGTCTGATGCTGCCAACAATTATATAATAACATTGAAAACATTACCATCACCTCATTGCAATTAGAAGGTTCTCCCCAATTATATATATCTTTATATATTATGAAACAAATGCGCCGCATCTGGTTTTTACTGTGAAGTCATTCTCAGATAGCCCATTTTACAAGCAGAAAAATAGCCCAATATACAAGGCTTATACCGAAGAACCGAACCGAACCAAACAAGAAAAACAGAACCAAACTTATTTCGGTTTGGTATTCAGTATATACCATTGAAAACCGACAACCGAGAACCAATGTACTGAACCAAAGTTCTAAAGAACCAAACTGAAGTTTCGAAAGCCCACCCCAATAAATTGTCACATAATTCAAATTGATCATTAAAAGTTTAGAGATAAACAATACCCTTTACATGATACAAGCTTTTTCACGATATTCCAACATGATAAATAGTACGTAGATGTGAAATGGATGAAGACTAATCATGATGATATTGCACGTCATGACATGCTTCCAAATATTGTGCAAAGTCAAAAGGAACATAATAGAACACGACACCAATACAACAAATAAAACCATTTTCTAAATTATCAAGGTTCTATGATGTGGAGTCCCTGAAATATCTTTCACTCTTCTTGTTCCTTAAAAATAAAATAACAACACCAGAAGATAAAGAAAATGGGTTGATATAGGTGCATACAGCTAATGAGAAATAAAAGCAATGACAATGCTTACTTGTAAAGCCAATAGCAGTTGGTCTCAAAGCCTCATTTGCAGAAAGCATTTTCTGCAAGTCCGGAACTAGTTCTTGTGGAATAGAAGAGAAAGCCTCGCTGGATGAGTAATTTAAATTATTCATGTACTGCAAGAAAGTTGTACAAGGACCACTATTATCAAAAGAAACCCTCAAATAAGAGTAACAACAATTCCAAAGTCATATTTCATTAAATATTCATCTGGGACAAGATTACATCTCAAAGAGAATACATTAGATATGCAACAAGGTACTATATTTAACTTTCATGACTGTCAAATATCTTGGATTTTTGGTAGAAAGATGTCTCACACTGGAAAATTGTCTTGGTTGAGTTACAAGTTTTTGCTGGTTTTGGTTGAGAGAATTCCACTTGATCACAACTTAGGTCTAGTAACTCAACACCAATGACCACACCACATTTTCTCCCCAACAAGCAGAACATATAAGTTTATCAGCTGCTTAAGACGTTCATAAGAAGTAGGAACACCCTACTTCTTTCGGCATAGATCACCAAGTCAATTCATCCTCAACTATCACACATTTTGAGAAAGAAATTGCAGGATAATCTCAGACATTTACCTAGTGGCTACATATAAAGTTTTAGAATGCGAGAAGAATGATATCTGAACTTTTAAGTAGTTTCCATTTGGGTGTGAATGTGGAATCCGCACTAGATTTGCTCAACCTAACTTGGGTGCTTTGACTACACGGGCCATGAACTATAGGTTGATTGGATATTTGGTTCGATTTTGGGTTTATATATATAATAGTGTGTATGTGAGTATGTATTGGGTTTTGCTAACCTACTATATGAAGATAGTAGGTTAGTATTGTACCCACTTTTGATTTACCCAAGATATCCTCAAAGTACTTCTGCCAGCTAAAAGATGGGGATTTTTTGGTCTTTTAACTAAATTCCTAAATGCTTTCTCAGATTCCAATAGTTCTAGACGTCTACCACCAAATTGTTGCTGCCTTAATCGCTATCAAAAATTGAAGTAACAAAATCTCTTACCGTTTGCCATTAGAGGATTATCTTCTTAACTACCAAAACGGGTTGCCACTTCAGATGATTGGTGGCTTTTGTATTGAACCATATTTTGAGGTAGGTTCTCTATTTATTCATTTTCTTTTGGGGGATACTGCTTGTATATGGGGGTTTTCTCCCAACATCAATAATATTATTTACCTTATCAAAAAAGACATATAATGTGTAGAAATCTACTATGAACAACCTAGCAATACTATAGTCATTAAGTTACAGAAAACAACTAAAGTGGAAAGTACCATTTTGACATTGTTGTGGCAGTCCAACAAAGGCTTCCGAGCAATCAAGTGGTAGGCAAGGCATCCAAAACTAAAAATATCAGAGGAGCATCGAACAGAAGATGTTTTACTTCGAACCATCTCTGGTGCAGTGTAATCGAGTGATGGCTGAAGTGGTATAATAGAATCTTCAACATCATATTCCTGAAAATCCATCAGATAATAAAGCTATTTTTAGTAACTATCAACTCCAGACCATAATATCTGATAGATAAATTTGTTCAATAGAGAAAATTTAATAGAAGTCATAATCAGCTAGATAAACATATTCTTTAATTACATTATCGTAAGACTTAAGTGGGTAAAGGAGGGAGGTGCGAGGGAAATTCTGGGATACTAAGAGTGCCTAAAAAGGCTGCTTTCTTTACATGGTGTGGTGCCAGACACTAGAAATAGAAGATATTTGAGAAAGAAGAGAAGGTTAGTGGGAGTCAGTGTTGCTTGTGTAAGGGAGGTGGGACAAGGTTACTGATCATATCCCATTACATTGCAGATTCACAACACAGTTGTAATAGCTTTTTTAGAAGGTAATATTTGTATTAAAATAGCACGAAGTGCTAAGGAAGTATGTACATCAGAAGCCCAAATAGCAAAACATTTGTCCTAATATTATTCCTCTAGAGAATCTATGAAATCTATCATACTTACATCACCATTTACATATTCTTCTACACCAAATGATAACAACAACAAACAATTCATTTTGATCATTTTTTTAAGTTAAAAAAAGAGTTCATTTTGAACTTCTGTATGGAGCTTTACTTGTCCTCAGAACATCTGAGTTCCTACCAGTTGTAATAGAGAATTTATTCTACAATTTCTCTCGACGCTTTCAAACACATCCAAGTAATTGGTATCTGAGGACAATTAAGACGAACAAGGCGAGGACGACGACAGCGACAAAGACAATCACTTGTTGGACCATGAAAAGGATTGGCAAGGAGAACAAGGCAGCATGGAACACCATGCCATAATGTATTCTTTGGATTATGTGGAACAACAACAACACCACCATACCCAGTGTAATCCTACAAGTAGGGTCCGGAGAGTTTAGTGTGTAAGCAGACCTTACCCCTACCTTGGGAGGTAGAGAGGTTGTTTCCGGCACAAGAAAATGATGGTAGTGAAGAAGCCATGGAAAAATACTAAAGAACGCATGACAAAGCATTATGAAAAAAGGAACAGTAACTACGACAACATAATACGATAGTCGAAGTACAAGGAACAATCCCTCCGTCCCAATTTGTTTGAAGGTGTACCAGTTTGGGGAGTCAAACAACTTTGTCTTTGACTTAATTTTAAACATAGATTCTTCGAGTATTTTGTAATATAATTTACATACTTAAAAACTACATAAAAAATACTATAAGCTTGCATAATTAATAATTCACAATATATGAAAAGAGCTGGAAAAATCATAGTCAAAGAAAGAGTTGTTTGACTCTCCAAACTGGTCAACCTTCAAACAAATTGGGACGGAGGGAGTAACAGAAATCGAAGAAACAAGAAACTACAAGAGTAATACTATGACGATAGTATGGAACAGGAGAATAGTATGCCATGGACATCATGTATTAAAAAAATTATATTTCGTAGTAATATTCTTTTGGTGTGAATAAGGAATACCGGTTTGCATTCATGATTGGATATTTTGATAGAATTTGGTGGTTGACCCACTCAGTCTGCATACATGATTGGGATATTATGATAGAATATGGTGGTTTACCCACTCAATCATTTCATAAATAGCTTTGACACCATTGTGGTGTGATATTAATGAAATGTCTTGACTTATCAAAACCATCTAGGTTCTTTTTATTAACAGTAATTTTCAAAAGGAACAAGGAACATCAACATGTGAAGTGAAAATAAGTCACACGAGAAAAAGACAAACAGAGGTCTCAGTTGCAGAACTTCAGAATATGGCTGAAAATCATTTCATATAGTATTTTGGTTCAACTCCATTCAAGTATTTCCACAGTTCATAAAATGTTTTGTCCTACTTAGATGAAATGCCAAAAAACATAATGCCACGTCAAAGGCATCCCTTTGGCTCATATACAATTAACCAGTGACGCCATATTGTGACAACTTGTAACTTTTAACTTATCTGTCCATTTCAGTATTTTCATACTACATAAATAACAGCAAGTAAATTTCTTTTATGGTCCACTACATTTGGCCGAGATGCAACTTCATTCCCACTGTTTCTGATTGAGTCACTTTCATCTCAGCGCATGAAATTTAATTAAATGGTTCTCGGAGATTTAAGTGGCCCAATCAAACCTTCTTTCTTTGGATAAGATAAATTTATTATTGTAAACCAAGACTGCTGATATACAGAAGCTTAATACAGCAAACAGGCTAAGCCAGTAAAGTATTTAGGTTGCTTTTGGAAGGACAAATGGATGAAAAAGTTTTTGGCCAAAAACTTCTTACACAATGGGAAAAAGAAAAAGTAAACAAACTAGAAATGCAAAAGCCAGTGAAAAGGCAATAAAAACGACTTAAAAGGAGATGTATCATGTAATTGACCGATAAAAAAATAGAGAGTGCAAAGAGAAGGTTAAAATAGAAGCTCTAAAAGAAAAGTGAGGCAGTACTCTGTCCCACAGCCACCACCCACAAGCATCTGTTATTTCCAGGTCTATGGCCCAAGCCTCTCACAACACAACCTCCTTGTAACCATCTTGATCAATAGCCACAGTACAAAAACCTTTCCCCTCCCAAACCTTCGAAATGAGCCCCCCGCCCTCTTCCCAAGCCAGCTTACTGTAAACCCTCGCCCTTCCCAACCTCAACTATCCTTGTTCCGCTGCCTAACTTCCTCAACCAACTGATTCCTCCTAGACAGCCCAGTCGTCAAACACTTCCCCTATTCCCCTGTCCAACTTCCAGCACCTCTGCCTCTCTCTAAATTAGGCATGACCTGTACCTACACCCGAGATCTAGTCATAACCTACTCCCTTTTCAATAGTAAAAAGTTGAATCTGCTAGTCATAACTTACTCCTCATTAGTAAAAAGTTGAATCTTCTACATAATCCAGCACCTGCTGCAAATAAGGAGCTTTTCATAAAGTGCTGGCAGAATGCAATCGAGTAACCTTATCCCTTTTCAACAGAACAAGTTGACTCTGCTATAAATTCAGTATGGTGCTGCATATAAGGAGCTTTTTTGTAAACCACATGTGTAATGGGGCTTCCGCTAATTAGTTGAAGCAACACTACCTTCATTTTTTGAATAAACAGTGTTTTCACACGTCTATGACCATCCCCCAAATTGAGCTGAGGATCTTTCCGAAACAGCCTCTCTACCTCCCCAAGGTAAGGGTAAGGTCTGCGTACACTCTACCCTCCCCATATCCCACTCATGGGATTACACTGGGTTTGTTGTTGTTATAACCATCCCCAAATTAGAGCCATATGAGATGTAAATGTCCTCGGAATATGATTGATTTGATTACCACCAACACCGAGAACCATTAAAGCACATCTATAATAGCTTAAGCATGAAAAACAATAGGGTCCGAAATGCAGCTTCATCAAAGATTAAGAAACATAAAAGTAATTTACTCATATAACATGGACCTCCTTCTACCATTATCAAAAAAACATGGACCAATTATTACAAGCGTACCATAAGCACGTATTATTTCAAAAAGACCTGCACCAGCATTAAGCTTTAAGTTACTGCATTTTAAACCATATCTGTTTCCTTTATCACCAGGTAAAGAAAATTCCATATCAACTTGATCGGCGTGCAACAAAATAGTGGCGTTCAGCTTATAAGTCATATCCTCTAACTCAAGGACCCTACGTACTATGATGAGAGACATTAACAATGTACGTAGAAAAGAACACATCAGCACATGACAAACATAACATAACTGGCAAGAAAATGAACTACGTACTAAGCCCCACCCCTACCCCGTTCACATTTGACTTCAAAAATTCCAGGCAATATTATTTTTTCTGAAGATCAAGAGCATCAGAGTCAGTTCATAGAGAATTCAATAAGCAGCCTCTTAGGAGCAGTCAACAGTATAGACTGTTATTTCCATGTTCAGAGCTGCATTGGTGGTAAGTTTTGCAACACAGGATTTTAACAGGTGAACTAAGAAAAGCAGGTTCTCCAGAAGCATAGTAAATTAAAGTCAAAAGAACATGCGTTCCAAGCTCCTAGAATTATTTTTTAGAGAATGGCAACATTTAAAGCTCTTGGAATTATATACTCACAGCATAATGGAAAGCCTGCATGTTGGATAAATCAGCTGCTTGATCCACTGAAATGGTAAAACCAAAACCACCAAGTTTCCAAGCTCCATTTGAAGTGATGAGAATAGTCTGCAAAAGTAATTAGCCATGGAAAATCAATTTTCAATTTCACATCCCAACACAAGGTATATACAACAACAACAACATACCCAGTGAAATCCCACAATGTGGAGTCTGGGGAGGGTAGAATGTACACAGACCTTACCTCTACCTTGGTAGGTAGAGCGGTTGTTTCCGGGAGACCCTCGGTTCAAGACAAAGTATAATCAGGAAAAGCAAGCAAAGCAAAACAAAGTATGAGAAACGGTCAGACTCAAACGAGAAATTAAAGCATTGTGGGCATGCAGATAGTAAAAATCAAATACGCAATGGTAGCGCATTCTAACAACAGGAAGCAGTAGCTAACACAACTAAATAAGATAAATAAATTACACTAAAGAACACATAGCAGCAGGAATCAAACTACAGGGTACTATAGCGTAATAATGCGCCTATAAGTGTGACAGTCTAATCAAGCCTACAGTAATAACACTACACTATCATTTTGTAAGCCTAAAGAGGACTACGCTCGACTACCTACTACCCTTCTACCCTAATCCGTGTCCTCCACAACCCCGGTCATGTCCTCGGTAAGTTGCACATGCGTCATATCCCGTCTAATCACCTCTCCCCAATACTTCTTTGGCCTACCTCTACCCCTCCTGAACCCGTTCATAGCCAACCTCCCACACTTCCGCACTGGGGCATCTGTGTCTCTCCTCTGCACATGCCCGAACCATCTCAATCTCGCGTCCCGCATCTTATCCTCCACCGAGGCCACTCTCACTTTATCCTGAATATCATCATTCATAATCTTATCTCTCCTTGTATGCCCACACATTCATCTCGGCATCCTCATCTCCGCAACTCTCATCTTTTGTATGTGCGAAGTCTTGACTGGCTAACACTCGGCCTTATACAACATAGTCGGTCTAACCACCGCCCTATAGAACTTGTCTTTAAGTTTAGTTGGCAACTTTTTGTCGCACAAGACTCCAGATGCAAGCCTCCGTTTCATCCACCCTGCCCCAATACGATGTGTGACATCGTCATCAATCTCTCCATTCCCTTGGATAATAGACTCTAGGTATTTGAAGCTTCCTTTCTTCGGAATGACCTGAGTACCAAGCCTCACCTCCACGTCTGTCTCAGGATCGTTGCCGTTGCTGAACTTGCACTCCAAATATTCTGTCTTGGTCCTACTCAACTTGAACCCTTTAGACTCCGAAGTCTGTCTCCAACACAAGGTATATACAGTTATCCTTAAAAGAAACAAATTTGTATAAGACAAAAAGTAATGACCTATCATTTTCCAAGTGTAGACAGACATAACTATGACATCTAAATGATACCAACCTAAAATTTGTGCCAATAAGCTACCTGCTCTTGCTATTCGAAGATAACGAAGCATATTAAGGACACTTCCTATCAAGGTCCTTCAAATTATCCTACCTACTGTTCTTTTTCTTTGGACCCTTGGAATTTCTCTCCAGCAAATACAGCCATAGCCTATATCTCATGATTGGGCAAAATTAGCACATTTTGAGCAGCATATGCCGGAGATCCTCACCTACACAAAGCAAGACTTCTCACAACAACCAAGAAAAAAGGTCCTTTCAGTTGACAAACTTGCAGTCACATTAGCAAGAAGCCATTCTCCAACCGCATCCTCTAAAAGAACACTCCCTCCATCCTATTTTATGTACACGGTGTTTGACTGGACATGAACATGGAGTTTTAAGAAAGAAATAAAGACTTGTGAAACATGTGGTCTAAAACAAGCCATAGACATTTGTGTAGCATAAATCATTTCATTAGGGATAGAATGGAAAGTTTAAAGTTTAAATTGTTTTGTACAAAACGGTGTCATTCTTTTTGGCGGAGATTAAAAATGTGTGCCACATAAAATGGAACAACAGAGTAGAAGTGGTACTAGTACGCCTCCATTGGCCTCCAAAACATATTAAAGGGACAACCTCGCAGTCATCAACACCATCATTTACTTCTCAAAAAATGCAAAACAAAGTCTACCATGTTACTCTAACTCTTTCCCACAGCTCTAAATGTGCTTATTCCTTCGACACCTTTCCATGGAAAGAGGGGGGAAATGGCTTATTCCGAATCAACCTAAGCCCGCTTATTCCGACTAGTGATCCGCCAACAGACGATTTACTTCTTGAAACATAACTTGCCTTTTCTTTGGATGCACAACACAACCTCATCTATTTTTTTCTTTTTGTTATAATGATGGTGTTCGGGCTAGCTGGCACACCTCAACTGTTCCACCAAGCACCTGCTACCACCTCCCACCAGTACAATTATCGAGTAACTTAGGCAAATGGGAAGATATCACGTAGTGTTTTCTTGTCTCTACTAGAATTTGAACCGTGTCTCCAAAATTTGCACCGACCTTCTCATTGAAAATACACCTTGGGTGCAACACAAGATCATCTATCCTTCACTATCATGCAGCCCCGCCTCCCAAGTAACCCACATCTAACTCTTCCGGCAATGTTTTTGAAAGGGGAACACTCACTTCATTGAAATGAAGCAATTTTAATTGGTTTTGGATCAAAGTGTTAGGGTTACAGTTGCAACTTTGGTCCAACAAGGTGATGAAGGAGATAGGGGACAGGTATGACGGCTGCGGGAGAATGAGGAAATGGAACTCAGAAACCATATGCGATGGGTACGAATTAGGGTTAAATTCCTCAAAAGATTAAAGTCGCTAACGGCAACCTGATCTATTCACTCAAAATTTGGTCGGAGATGTCGGCAATGTACAGATGGTCGGTGGTGGGTGAGGACTGCAATCAGGAGTCAGTTCTGGAAAAGAGGAAGGTGGGGAGATGTCCAAGTTGTTCCAGCACAGGACAATGGCTGGGATCAGAGAAAGGTATGGGTTACCCACCGATTTTCAATATATATGAAGTAAGATTTGGGGTGCCGAGTCTGTACACATTGCTAGTGGGAGTGGGAATTCAAATCTTATTAGTGAACCTGAGGGGTTAAACCTGGCTCACTTAAATTATGAGCCTGGGCCTTTAAACTCATATCTTGAGCCAGTGTTTTTGGGCCTTAATTCCTCTAAACAAAATCTCTCTCTTGAGCCCATTTATACATCAGATTTTAATAGCCCAGGAAGCATCAAACTTACCAAATGAATATTCCACTATCAGTGGAAATCTGGAAGCATGCATGAGAATGGCGGAAAAACCTAGAGGGGAGCCAGTCTAAGAAATATAGACAACCAGGGGGAAATTCATTGCATGATCAATCCCTCCTGACTTCGGAAGAGGAGACAGAGTCAGAATTTGCTAATAAGGGGGGGAGAATCCCAACAAATAAATGGTTTTCTACAATGATCTTTCACCTCTACAAATTGATGAATCCAATTCTAGAAGAGTAAATTAATAAGAGTGCAACTCTGCGGGTACACCCAAATGTCATCAAACTAAGCCAACAGTTTGGCGCATCCTTTAAGGGGTGTGAAAGAAAAGCATATTCTTTATATATGAAGCTTAATCAGAAGAGAATTAAAGAAAAGCGCAAAGCAGAAAACTCGAAGTTATCACCAATTTTGTTTCAATATCAAAGGAGGAAATGAGAAATCTTATCTTTGATATGAAGTTCAAGGATGGGGAACCAAGAGGCAGGGGGAGAATCTATATATCGTTAATCAATGAGAGCCAAGGTAGTAGCTTCAAGCTTGGGATGTTAGGGGGCTTAATAGGGAGAGTAAGAGGAGTCTAGCCGAGAATTTGATACACCAATGGGGGCAGATATTTATGTTTTCATGGAAACAAAATTAGAAGGGCTGTCACTAATGTCATGCAGCAATTATGGAGCAATAGGTGGGTGGGGGAAGCACATTTAGAGGCTGTGGGTATTAGTGGCGGGATTCTGGTATTATGGGACAAAAAGGAATGGAAGGGTGAACTAACATGGTTCCTCAGGCAGTATATGCATATTGTAACAGAACTGAGAGAAGGAAGTTACGGTGGGAACTATATGCTACCAGAGGCTTTTGTGAAGGGCCTTGGGTAGTTTGTGATGATTATAATGTCACAAGATACATGACAGAGAGAACAGATTGCCATAGAATATCTGGGGCAATGGCTGATTTTTCAGCCTGTATATGACTTGGAACTTGTAGATCCTCCTTAATTTGGAGGGTCATATACATGGAAAAGAGGGATAATCACATAAACGCATCCAGAATTGACAGGTTTCTATACTCAATATAGTGGGAGGAACGATTCCTTCAGATTAAGCAGAGTTTATTACCAACATTGGGTCAGATCAAAACCCATCCTATTAAGCTGTGGAGATTGGGATTTCAAGAAGTCTTATTTTAAATGACTATTGGTGGCCGGGTGTTGAAGGCTTCAAGGATAAAGTGAAGTCCTGGTGGACTTCCTTCCCAGTGACTAGTAGACCTGCTTTTATTTTAGCCAATAAATTGAAAACTTCTAAGAGGGAAACTGAAAGAACGGAGCAAGGAGGAGAGATTGAATTGGAGGCACAAAAAGGAGGAAATACTAGACCAACTCAACAATTGGGAGAATATTCAAGAACAGAGAACCCTCACTGATGATGAACTACTTCAAAAAACTCATTTACCAACAGAGTTTGAGGAAGTAGCAAAAAGAGAGAAAATAGCCTGGAGACAGTGTTCTAGGGTGCAGTGGTTGAAAAATAGGACCAAAAAAAAAGGGCAGTCCGGTGCACTAAGCTCCCACTATGCACGGGGTCCAGGGAAGGGCCGGACCACAAGAGTCGTTGTACGCAGCCTTACCTTGCATTTCTGCCAGAGGCTGTTTCCATGGCTTGAACCCATGACCTCCTGGTCACATGACAACAACTTTACCAGTTACTCCAAGGCTCCTCCCCTTATTCAAAAATAGGAACAAGAACACCAATTATGTTCACAGAATTGCCACAACACACAAGAGATGTAATTCCAATGATTCTTTGGAAGTGGATAGATCAGAACTTCGATTAGAAGCTATAGAAATAAACTGAAGAGTGGAGGCCTGATTTCCAGATTCATGAAGCTCCAGTAATTTCAAGTGAGGACCAGGATTGGCTCCAGAGACAGTTTGAAGAGAGGGAAATTCAGGAATGTATTAGACTGTGTGCCATTGACAAGGCCCCAGGCGGAGATGGATTCTCCATGAGTTTCTATCAAGCTTTCTGGGGTTTATTGAAAGAGAATATCAAGAGCACCTTCCAGTACTTCCACTCCCACCAGGTGTTTGAGAGAAGTTTCAATGCTACATATGTAGCACTTATCCCAAAAAGGGTGCTTCTGAGCTAAGGGATTTCAGACCAATTAGTCTCATAAGTGGGATATACAAGATAATTGCAAAAAAAATAACAAAAAGACTAAAAAGGAAGAGGGACAAAGAGGAGTACATCATGATGAACAATTAACATTTCAAGATAGGGGCAATATGAAATGGGTTGTGAATACAAGCTTTAGAAAAAGCTTCTTTCCTCCTCTTTTTAGAGCACCTAACAACAAAAGAAACACTTTACTTTCGATTCTCCATAAAATTTATTTTCACTTATCTTTCCAGCTATGGGGTCAAGAAAGAAAAAAAAATATAGGATATATCTGGCAACAGTATCTCACTACCTCGGTCATCTCTATATTTGTACTATAAATCTATATATGCCAAACCAAGAGCAAATTTCAGCTGAGAAATGGAAGGTGTCATATTGTTCATATGCATGATAGCAATGCATAACCCACACAGAGGTAATGACATAAATAGTTCAAAACATGATAAAACAAAAATAAATACCTCAGGTGATATAGACCGATGAATTAGACGAGCATTGCTGTGGAGGAAATCCAATGTTTCTGCAATTTGGAGCAAACCATGTTTAACCTCAAGCAACCCCATTTCCTGCATGAAGTAAGATGTCATCAGGAAAGTATCCAGTATGACCAAGTGCTAACCTACAGCTAAATCAAAAGCGACACAAGGTAATAGCCTGCATCTTTTATTACAGAAAGGTAACAAATTATGTGTTCCTTAAAAATCTAATTTGCAAATAAAACTTAAGTATCTACACTTCAATTTCATAGATGAACATTCCTTACAGAGTGCATTAATTTGGAAAAGACGAGATTATTTAATACAGTCACCTCAGACGCTTAGGCTTTTAAACACAAGAAAGTTGCTGCAAGATACCATCTACTCAATCACCAAGTACTTGTTTTATCTCCCTTTCCAGATACTTTAGAAATATCAGGTTTTATATATAGCGGAGTTATTGAGAGCCTCAAAAATGGTTTCATATTTTGTATAATACCAGCATGTCAGAGAACATCAAAATTGAAACTTCTAACAATTATTTTTTTCATATCCCAGAGAGCTGACAAAACCACTTAACTATACTCTTTTTCTTTTGAAGTAAATGAAAGTTTATTAGCAAAAGGTGATCCCAGCACGTCAAAGATTCACAACCAAAGCTCAACAATCTATAATTCTCTAGAAAACCCATCCTATCATCAATACAAGCAGGACTGACATATGTACTTCAGAAATATGTGGAAAAGGGGAAAAAGCAAGGTCGAACATTGATTTTTGTTTTTCTTGTTTATTTTTGAGCCTTCAAAGCTCTGAAGTTCCTGTCCTTCTATCAGGTTCACATGACAACTGGGGGGACAACTGGGGGACATTACCATGCTCTATGCTCCATAGACAATCCAGCTCTGCATTTCCAGCTCCACACAAGCTGTTCAACATTCCAAGCATAGCTGATGCCAAACAGGTGTAGCATTATATTACACTTTTTTAGTTTTTACGGAGCTGGCACCCCCTTGGTTCCCTATGTCAATATGACACCTCTTTTACATTAAGAAAGAACAATTACAGCATGATTGCATATTTTTTTCTTTGTTGAATTTTTACGATATAATCCAAATCCAAGGCATATAACAACATCATCATATTCTCTAACCCGTCCCTCTCCCATTTTTGTCGAGATCTTCCAAATTACAAATCAACTACAGTCAGTCCCAAACTCATCGAGGCCGGTTATGTGAATCCCTCTATATTCTTATGCTCAATTCAGGCAAATCCATTCCAATACTAGTATTTGTCTTTTAAAGCAAATTAGGTATTCTCAAAATCACATGCTTATACGTACAGTGAGATATAAGTTCGCACAAAATTCAAAGACTCCTAAAACTGTATCTTTCCCATTTTTCCACCAACAAGAGTTTCTTTGTCCGCAGGAAATGACAAGGAGCTGTGGTGATGGGTGAAGAAGATTATTGAAGAGGAATCTCCACATCAATGTTGACTAAAACATATGATCACAGACCACTGTGATAACAATAAGCAAAGGATGAAGATGCATATGATGTGCTCATGCCCATACGCGTCCTGTATAGATAATTAGATGCTGCCAAGGACACAGCTTCTAGCACCACTAAGATAAATGACTGTGTGAGAAATTAAGGGAGAAAAATATTACTATTGAATTGTGTATCTACATTATTGAATCGGGTCCTATTTATAGACACTATATTACAATATCTTTTTCCATGTAGGATACTATATACAAATCCTATTCCTATTACTATTCTAACAACCTTGAAGCTAAATTGCTAAACTTCTCTCCATGAAATCTCTCCAAGCAATTACAACCTAGGACCAGCTTCCAGCTATATACAGTGAGATTCTTTCAAAAGAGAAGTTGTGATGCAAAAGTTGTTTCCAGCTAGACAAAATATATGTTCTGAAAGCCAAAATTAAAATTTTAATGATGCCAGACAAGCAAGGAAAATCTTTTATCTGATATAACCCATCCCTAGTAGCTTATTTTTCTAGCAGCTTTGAAAGTGGATCCTACAACTAGCTACTTACGCATCCCTTTTGGTCTTATACAAACCACCTCTAGCTTTCAGAGTCAATCTGACATCTAACTACTTGAGTTAATAAATCTAAACATTTTGTCCAATGATAATTGTAGCGTATAACCGGGGTCCATCTACATCTAACTTTAAGTTGGTAAATTGCACACATAAACCTAAAAGAATGTAAAATATCTAATATAGAAATGACACATATAGCTAGAGCTCCTTCTAAGCCAGGATCAAACTCTTCATTTAAATATGCTTGGGCCCTGTAGTGGTAGAACCTGCTGTACCAGACATACTATATACCAACATTCTGTGAACTTTGCTTCTCTTGTGATTTTTGCTACTTTGTTTTTGATAGTATTGGTCTCGTTTAGAGTGCAATCTAGTCACTCAAATAATCCAGCTTTTCTTACTCAGTTACTAAGGAAATGACTCAGAGTTACCATCATGCTCAGTCGCTCAATTAACTACACATCAATCTCAAACTAGTTGAGAGATAGTTGTTATTATCACATCATTATAACTCAAAAATCTATACAAATAACCCACTGTTCTCTTCACTTTTTCTTTACTTCCGTGATAAAACTCTAAAAGACCACCTAAAGATCAATAAAACTCTAAAATAACTTCAAACTAGCCATGATAGATCCGATAGACAAAACCAAAAATTTATGGACCTTAGAACAATGCTTAGTAAATCTTACATAAAACTATTTAATATAGTAATCTGAACATTTTGTCTAATACAAACTGTCCCTAGTAGGCAATAGCTGTCGGAGTCAACCTTACTTCTACTACAAAAGTTAGTAAATCATAGACCCAAAGTAAAGTATCTAAATAAGTAAAGTGAACTATCTACTAAAGAAATGACATAAAACACTAATTAGGTCACATTGTCACAGCACGATAATATACTAATTATCTAATTTTTCTGTTCAGTTTTTTCCTTCTTTGCCCGTCCACAATGTAACTAACTCAAAAATAAAATCACGCTTGAACCACCTCAAAATCATCATAAACACTATTAAAATCAAAACTTGCCACGAAAAGTTCAAAGAAATTAGCAGCTAATTACACAATTATAGGAAAGACACGGAATAACATAATTACCATTCCTTTGAGGTCCTTAGGAACTTTGTCAATATTGTCCAAATTGCCCAAAGCATTAGCAGCAGAAGCAAACAAGGGTTCAGTAACCATAGCCATAGCATTCTTACTCTCATCAAGTGCCTGCACTACATGAACAACCCCAGGATGTCTCAACCTCACCAACCGGGCCGCATCAGCCCGAATGATGTCAAAAAACGAGTCTTCAGCAGTTTTCGATAGCCCTGCTCGTTGTCGTGCCTCCGAAAGGGTCCGCTTATCAAGAAGCCAAACACAAACGTTCGGGTACACGGCGTGCCCATCTCGGGCCTTGGCAGAATACAACTTCCAAGCAAGGCCCGGCCCGGCTGACCCGATCTGATCTAAGAGATCGTAGTCTTGTAAAGCTCTGGGTAAACCGGTAACTTCTTGTACGGTGGTTTGAACCGTTTTCTCGATCACCGCTGAGGCTTTGGCGAAGGCTTGGGTTAGAGTTTTCATGTTGATAGACATAATTGGTAATTCGATGGAAAAAGTATACGGTGGAAATTTGGATCGTCAACGGCGGCGCGTGGCGGTATCGGTGGTGGTGGGTGGAGGAATAAAAGGAAATTGGGATTGGAAGTTAAGGAAGATGGGATCCCAACAGCCTTTTGTTTTCTCTCTCTCTGTACAAGTCATTTTTCTCGTTTTATTAATTACTGCTTCCGAGTTAAACAGTAATTGGCTGGAAAATAGAAATTGTGATGAATAGTAGGATAATAATTAACTACTGTCTGAGTTGTGCTTGTTTTGACATTATTTTATCATGTCCTTACTAGTGTATCATGCTTTTCCTAAATGAGATTTGTGGTTTACAAATTGAATTATTATATTCTTGTTCTTACTATTTATTTATCTTTTGCTATTCTTTTTCTTTCTCTCTTTCTTTCTTTTTTTGGTTATTTTATGTTGGAATGAATTTTGATTTCTTGGATCACGTTTGCAATTTATTAAATTAGATAGTGAAGAAGCTCAAAAATATCATTCAATTCAGAAACGACTTATTCATATCACTCGTTAATAATTTGACATAAAAATATCACGTTGTTATACCTTTGGTCCTTTTATGTCATGAACCACTACCGGTCCTCACATATGATATTATAAACCAATTTCTTGATTTTTATATACTAAATATGTCACATGTCATCCAATTAAATAACTCACATCATTTAATCCATTCCATCTATTTTAACTCATTCCCTTTGTTTTTAACCCGCTCCATGTTATAACCCTCCCAAATCGATTTTTCCCAAACTTTTAATCATTTTTCTCATTTGACCCCCTTCGTCAAATCTCAATTCAATGCTATTAGGATTCTAATATTTGTGTATGATCAAGGGGTTAATGCGAGATTTCTGATGGAAAAGGGATTGGTATTTGAAGTAAAGAGAAATGAAGAAGACGGGTCATTTAGTTGAACTAAGATAGCAAAAGCATTGATATATATGGTTATGTAGGTAGGTGAAGAGCTCAGAGATTGAGCAAAAAAAGTTACAGTTATTTTTGGAGATAAAAAGCTTCATTATTCTACGTTGCTAGTTTTGTTGAGTATATAAAGAGTAACAAGGAAGAAACTTGTACCGATTAGAAAAATTAAAGAGTACTCATATTTAGTCTCCGTCTTCTTTTTTGTTTGAATTTCTTATTGTAATGAATAAATTAAAATGGCAAAGAAAGTTTTTCAAAAAATTACTTATTTTCTCTCAATGAATTGATTAGGAAATTTGCATGAGTTTATAAAATTATCCAAATGCCAGAACAATAAGGGTTCGGATTTTGATGGAGTGGGTTTGTTCGAATGAAAGAAATGAAGAGAAGGGATTAAGGGTTTGGTAAAAAAGATACTTGGGTCAGGTTGCAACATGGGTTGGGTTAAAAATAAAGGGAATGAGTAAAAATATATGAAGTGGGTGTTTAATTGGATGACATGTGGCATATCTAGTATATAAAAACCAAAATTGGCTTATAATATCGGTGTGAGGGCCATTAGTGGTTAATGGCATAAAAGGACAAAAAGTGTAATCATGATGATATTTTTATGCTCAACTATTAATGAATGGCATGAATAGACCATTTCTGATAGTTTAAGGACATATTTTAGCTTTTTCATAATTTGATATCATTATTCAAATTGAGACAAAATAAGATCGTATGATGTTCGTAAACTTTTATTTCTTTTAACGAATGAAACATTATACTATATGATTGATGATATTTCATAAAGTGAAAAATAGTAAATGAATATATTCAAAATCAACATGTTTTTTTCTTTAATATCATATATTCTACCATTTAAATACTTTATGCTAAATCAAGATCAAACAGTACTTAGACAATCTTGGCAGCTAGTAGACTATATGTTTCAATATTCTGCACACCAAGTTATCTATTCTAGGCGATACCTAAATTTTTCTTATAGGATGGAACACATTATCTTACTTGTTCTAAGCGTGGCATTTACGGAACAATTAAAGAATAGTAAAGCAAGGACACATTAATTTTATGTGGAAACCACCCAACTCACAAGAGTAGAAAAAAACCACGACCTACACCTATGGAGGATTTATCCCCAACTCCACTACAACGTGAGCCTCTGTAAATTCAAGTTATAAACTCAGTAACCTATGAACTATAAACTTTAATTCCTTTCTCACTAGTCTACCCAGATTAGTAAGCAACCTTCAAGTTGATCTCCAACTTGAAGTTGAATTTGACTAACTGTATACATATATAATATGCTTCTAGAAAAGAGGATAAATGTACAACTCGATAAACAACCTAATAAAAGATTCTAGACTTAAGAATTGAAAAATATTATTCAGTAGAACAACTCCTTCAATCTTCCTCATTGTATTAGGGTCGCACTGACGAAATCAGAACTCTCTCAATTATACTTGGCAGGTTTGCTCAAGTTTCTGACCTTTCTGTCTTTGTGAGTGCGTAAGTTTCTTCATGGCAAGACTTGATATTTATAGCAACTTGTCTTCATCACGCTGCTGACCTAAAAACCTACATGATATGGCCCATCATGGTAGAATAATGTTTGTGTTTGTTTACGATTCTTATACCTTCTCGCATATTTAATTTTCTTGTTGGACTCTGAAATATCTTAATAAGTATGGTGCAAAATCTTGATAAGTATCATATGGAATCTTGTCGCCTCGCACGTCAAGTATTTACTATAAAACTGCAAACCCTACTTACGGTAGGACTCTAAGAAGGAACACAGTCCTGGACCTATTCCTGTCAACTTTGTCTCGCTGTTGGGACTAAGACGGAACATGTTCTTGGACCTGGTTCATTCACCTTTGTTGTAAGCTTGATTCATTCAGATTTGTACTGCATTTGTCCTCTAATAGATTAACTCCACAGACACCTGGTTCATTCACCTTATGCATTCTCTTTGTCAATAATTAAAACAAACACTTGTCATTCTTGCTAATGCCAACAAACTCCCCCTTTTTTATGATGATAAACTCATTCTCATGACGCTTATGTATAACCTTGTTCCAAACATCTCAAAGCACCACTAGGATGAACCAGGTTAGCATACACGAGTTATAAGCATTACACAATATTTCTTTTCCCTTTTGACATCATTAAAAAGTTACTTCAGTATTGAAAAAACAAATGTGATCGTAATAATATTAAACTCATGGCCACAGAGGCTATACCACACCATAGAACAAATAACTTGGAATAAGTAATGCACAAAGATTGTCCACATAGATATAAGAAATAGAAAATAGTTATCATAATTTCAATATTTTAACAATAAATCATGGTTAAAAAATACAGACAGATTAGTCCGCATCACAAAATAGAAAGAAGGATTTCCCTAGTTTCAAGGCTAAAGGTTCTTGGACAATCTGAAGATTATTAGGCAGAAATCTTGGGAGATTGAGGATGACTTTTGGTAAGGTTCTAACCATGTATTGGATAGTCTTAGTACTATTTGCTCTTTCCTTATCTAGTTTAGCTTGCAGACTTACAATTTGAGCTTGCAGCTCTTTTTGCTCATGCCCATACTCAATATGTACCAGATCTAACTCGTGCCGAGGCATTTCCCTTAGCTCTGCAATTTTAGCATCCTTATCTACCAAATGAGTCCTCGTATTTTGTAGCTCAACCTCACCTCTTCCATCTGGTGCTTGTTCTACAGTGCCTATATTATCCTTGGAGGTTTGATACTACCAGAATTTAACAAACACTTGAAAATATTCAAATATGCCTGCTAGCCAGAATCATAAGATAAGGCATATTTCCTATTCTCTTGTTGAGCTATTCTTATCATGTGTTGAAGAATGAGACTGATAAGTTTATCTGAACATCCGTGTTTATAAGCCTCATTAAAGTCATGTACAGAAAGTTAGTATCACTCTAGCCTTCCTTTCTTGGGAGAATCATCTTATGTACTATCTCAAAGTATCTTTAATGCAGACGAACTATATCCTTCTTCTTCACTCTTGTGTACATAGTAGTTGTAGGATTATTTGATAGTTTTCTGGTAATCTCCAAGGTTGTACTCAACCCATCCAATAGTGGCCAGTCATTTTCCTATAGTGTGCCCAACTAGCTAGAGGCACACTCAAAGTTTGTCATAACACTTGAACAATTAGTGTGATATGCACACCTAACACAGTGCTAGTCAAAGAGGTTTCAGTACAAGAGGCATTGATATATAATTATGTTACCTCTTCCTTTGCCATCTTTCACTTATCTTCTCTATAAAGGAACAGATCACTCCAACCCTGTAGGCCAATTTTTTTCAGTAAGATAGGCATATCTGGATCGTCATTGTCAGTAATTGCGCTTGCCCTCAACACTGATAATGCTTGATAATGAGCAACTCTTTCTACTGATTGTGATGTCGTCTTATTCATATTTACATGGACTTCAAAGTCCTCACTGTTATCATGCTCTGAGGTAGAGTACACCTCTTTCTTGATCTCTACAGATTTTTCTTTAACCTCGGTCTGAGTCCTCCCTTTTGATGTGCTATTCTTTGTGCTAATTGGTAGTTGATTTGTAGTGACATCAACCTTCCTTTTCTGTTCTTGCTTTTCAATGAGCTTTCTCCCAAAGTCTTAATCATCTCATTTTCCCTCTCAATTATATTGCTTGATTGTTTAGATTTTCTACAAAGCTTCTTCAATATCCTAGGTAGCCAAATCCATGAACTAGTTGGTTCATGAATTGTCTTCTTAGGAGCCTCATCTGCTAGACCATTCTTGTCCTTGCCACTTGTCATCCAACTCCTTGTAATCCCTTTGGAAGACCTTTTGGCCTAGTCACCTTATTACATGGTTTAGTCATCCCTTCCTATTACATGGTTCATTAAATGTGTCCTAAAAAGTTAAGCTAAGAATAAACAATAACTAGAAGAAACAAAAATGGTCTTCGGCCAAGACCTACATACAAAGACGAAATAAAATGTCTTCTTAAACCTTCACAGGATGTTCTCAACTCCACTCCATAAACCATGCCATTTTAGGCAACTAGCCGTGGATTGATGGTTCATTGTTGGCATCTTCGGTAACTCACTCATCAACTCAAGTTAAGAGTTCAAGTCTGTGGTCTTTCTTGCATCAATCTCCCATTCTTTAAAGGAATTTATCTTCAAATTCCCGTTGTTTATATGGATTGATAAGTCTCTACCATGAGACGGTGAACTTTCACATCCGTCCAGGATTTTTTCCTTGTAGAAAGGATCCACATTCAAGCCAAAGGATTTCGGTTCTAAGTAATGCCCGCATTGGACCAAGGACCCTACCATATCAATGTCATTTTCGTAAGTAGCATAGTCGAACCGTGTACCCTCCAATTCTCCACTAGACAAAGCAACTGGTTTCTTTTCTCGAAGTAAGAGGGTAACAATACTAGTCCCATTATCACATTCACCTTCAAGAAGCACCCCGATGTTCAAGGACTTGGGCCAACTCCGGAAAGTTACCACCGCGGTTGAATTATCATACATGCCTTCGGATGACGTGATGTAGTCCATGGATTATGGTAGCATCTCGTGCATGAGACTCACAGGAGAGCTTGTAGCGTTGCACGATGGCATGATAGAGTTTTTTCCCCGTGGTGTTCTTGATGAATCAAGGATGAAATCCAAGTTCACATCTTTCCATGGTTGCTTCAGGACCAGCAAAAGAGTACACGATTCTTGGTGGGAGAATCTTTTAGCCCTTAGATACATGGAATGCTTTCTTACTACTCCATTTACATCTTCAAACTTGGGATTTTGTTCATGGAACTCTTTTAGCATTTCAAATCCCATCGGCCTTTGTTTAAGCATAGTCAACATTATGTGCCTTCGAAGAAGTATATCCGCCACTATAATGGATTTGTCATCTTCATGTCTTGTAGCGAATGTGAGAGTTTGTATGTATGCTACCCACTTAGCAAACCTTGGATTCAACTTCTTTTGCACCATATCAAATTATGTGTCGTAAGTAGAATAAAAAAGTCGTGTATCAACTAATCTTCCACTAGAGGAGACCATGGGTTCTTGGTCTTGAAGTAAGACGACCCGAACATCATATTCAACTTCAAGGTTCGGAATATGGACAGTAAGGAAACCATAGTCTTGGATGGTATGAGGATAGAAAGAAGCCGAGCCATGTAAGCTTCTTACCACACTTGCATTTGTACACTTGGGCCAATTTCGGATGGTTCCGACCGTGGGTGGATTAATATGGAGGCCCTCGGTAATACATTGTATTATTGGATCCAACATCCTTTGTGCATGAGACTTATGAAATAATCTAGGGTGTCACAAACTCCAAATGACACCATAAGCCACTCGTACACACCACGTTGGATTTTGAAGATCACTTCCCCTTCAATTCGCTCTCGTTTTCTCATTAGTTGGGAACCGTCCTTCAACTCTATTTTGGAAAGAAACCTATTGCCACTCAACTTACCCTAATAGTCATCTATCATTGGCATAGAAGAATCGTTGTAGATTGCTCGACCATCAATACATACGTTCCAAGTTTCATTCTCTTTTGCCATCAATAAGGCGAAACTAAGGCCCTTTCAATCATAGCCTTCGCCTAGCAATTCTTGTTCTTGGCCTTGCAATTCTTTGGTTTCTTCCGGATGGCATCCATAGTATTGGTGAGTAGGAAACAAACTTCTTGAAAAAAAATCAAGAGAAAGTTCACTATCTTTCACTGGTAGTGTTCCGGATGCAATGTCATTCGGAAGTTCCTTCACGTCGGCATTTTCCACTGTGACTTCTACGGGGCCTTCCTTGCACACCAATGTAACTAGAGGGCTCCCTTTCTTAAATTCTTGTTCTATCTTTTGTGCATCAAGCAAGGGGTCTCGGGTTCCTCTTGTTCTTCAAGTAGTACGGGTTCCTTAATAGCCAAGGAAAAACCACTCTCTCGATACTCTTCTCCAAGCATGATCTGGGAATTAGGACATTCTTTTACAAAGTGTCCTAACTCTTGACATTGGAAGCATCTCTTTCTCCGTTTATCTTCCCCTTTTGTAACCTCTTTATTCTCGTGGCTATCCAAAAGGTTAATAAAGGAGGTACTACCATTTTTTACCTTTCTATTTTACTCTATACCTTCACGACTATACAAGGGGTTATCCAAAATGGTGTTGTCTATTTTTTCACATTGGTGGGCCTTACATAGGACTTTGGGACACCTTTGTTTTGTGGTTTCTCAACCTTAAGTGTTGAGTGACGTACGTCTTCAAATATGTTGCATATTGCAACTCCAACCATTTCTAGATGATGTTTGGTGGACTTGAAGTATAGTTCTTGTTCACACTCCCTTGGTAAGAACTCATTCTTCAAATATTTCTTTAGTTTGTCCCAAGATTTAATCTTGGGTTTCACATTCCTCTTCCGACTCGTTTTGAGGTTTTCATACCACAAAGAAGTGATCCATTCAACTTAAATGTAGCAACTTTCAAGCACTTGTGGTCATCATATTGTTTGCACTTGAAAAGCTTCTCAATGGCTTTTAGCCAATCAAGAAACTCTTCCGGGTCCTTATTGCCTTCAAAGGTTGGAAGAAAAAATTCACTTATCAAGATTTGCCTTTGTTCTGCAATAAGTTCACTTACAGCCATCCAAAGTTCTTCTTTTGTGTAAGTCATAGCATCAAGGCGTGGGACGAGATTGGCTTGCTTTGATACCAATCTGATGTATATAAGTAGGGGTGTCAGTAGGTAAGTGGGTCGGTGTTTGGTTGTGTACGGGTCGACCAAAAAATGGGACAAAAATGGGGTTCTCGGGTTTACCGGACTTTGCCGGCAGTGTGGTGTTTGGTGGTTGTTTTGGGTAGTTTTAGGGAGAGCTGGGTTTAGGCGTTTTATGGGGTTATTGTAGACACATTGAGGGTTTATCTGGTGATTGGTCTTTGTTATTTTAGTGTTGGAGGATGTCAGAAGTTTACTGAAATAGTGAGGTTCTCGTTTGGGTTGTGTAGTGGGTTGTTTGGTGTTGTCAGGATGACACGACTGATTGTGGGTGGTTTCGGTTGGTAGATTTTAGTGAGGGTCTTTATGAAGTATTGCGAGATGTGGTGGTGGAAGAGATAAGGTGGTTGACACAAGGAATGAACATGAGTTGCGATGTGTAATCCCGAGTACAATCCAAGTGTTTTACGGTCTATATAAACAAGAAAAATAACACAAGGGTTTTAATGCTCGAGTCGACACCAAGTATAGTGGGCTAATTAGATAAGGACTTGACCGAGGTTGCTAAGTACAAGCTCATGAACAAACCAAGTAAGGGTGGCCGGTAACCTTATGATTGACCCTTGGCTTGGGTTTGGTTGGATCACACAAGTTCCAACTTCTACTTGCACCGAGGGGGTTCCTTAAGCTTGGGCTTAGCTAGGTCACACAAGTCCTAACCAAACTTACACCGAAGGGACCTTAGTTTGGGTTTAACTAGGTCACACAAGTCCTAGCTTGAACTTACACTAAGGGGTTTGTTCACACAAGAACCGAAGGCCCACACAAGGACCAACTAAGGTAGACAACACACAAGTTGAATAATTTAGTGTTTGAGTAAATCTCAAGTTTTTCTATTCATCAACTCTTATTTTTACAAATCCTAAGGGTCCTATTTATAGTAACATATGGACCATTCAATAAGAGTAACAAAATGACACAATCTACACGGCTAAGTGGGGACAAATGGGAAAGGGCTCAGGTTACTTGGGGAGCAAGGATGCTCTCGGCCAAGCTTGAACAAATGGGAAAGGTTTTGGTTTACTTGGGGAACAAATATTAATGCTTTCTAGACCATTCAAGGTGAAGTTGTAAACCGTTGGGCCATCGATACACACGTACACCCTTTGCACCAAAATAGGTATCAAATATGAACAAGGATCTTTTTGGACAAGCAACTCGGAAAGCTTCTCCGGATTATCACCATAGTTGGGTAGTGAACTTTCGGGAACCATTACAAGGGCATGATCAATTCCATTTGTTGACGATAGTCCATTTGTTGGATTACTCGGCAATGCTTCTTCCAAAACCCTCAAGATTTCGTTTGAACCGGTGTCTTCAAGGTTTCCCTTATCCTTGCACACTAAAGCATCTACGACACTCCCCTTCTTTGACTTTTCTTCCTCCTTTTGTGTCTAAAAAAAGAGAGCCTCGGCCTCGGCCTTGCGCTTTTGGGCGTTTTGGATTTTAATTTCTCTCACCTTATTAGGTGATAATGGCATTAACCGGAAATCCTTGCCATCTTTATGGAAAGAGTAGGTGTTCTTCTCTCCATCGTGTAACGTCTTACGATCATATTGCCAAGGTCACCCCGACTAGATGTGGTACGCATCCATAGGAATAACATCACACCAAATCGTATCTACATATCCTCCAATCCGGAAGTCAACAAGAGCTTGATTTGATACTCTTAGCCCGTTTGCCTTGTTCACCCATTAGAGATTATAGGACCTCGGGTGATCGCAGGTAGGCAATTGTAATTTATCCACCATTTCAACGGAATCCATGTTGGCACAATTTCCTCAATTGATAATCATGTTACACACCCTTTAGTTCACCTTACATCGGGTATAGAAGATTTGTTTTCTTTGTGATTCCTCAAGTTCTTCTAGTTGCGCACTTAGCACATGTTGAAAAACCAAACTTACCCCATCTTCCGCAAGGGCATCACCTTTCTCTTGTTCTTTCTTGATCTCAGTTTCTTCAATGGCAAATGAGTCTCCGCATTCTTTGTATTCCTCAAGTGTTATGACTCGCGGATTAGGACATTCTTTGGCAAAGTGTCCGAGCCCTTGACATTTGAAGCATCTTTTTCCGCCTCTATCAACTCCCTAGGCAACCTCTACTTTCTTTCCCTTGTCTTTTCCCTCATCTTCTGGATTGTACAATGGGTTGCAATAAGAGGTGCTACCTTTCTCTTTAACACCCGTGGGTTTGGTATAGGGTCTTAGGGTACCCTTTCTTTGTTGCCGTTCAAATTTGAGTACTAAGTGGCACACATCTTCAAGTGTGTTGTAGGTGACCACTTCAACCTTTTCTTGTATTGTTGTGTTCAATCCTCCAATGAACCGCGCAATACGTTGAGTTTCTTTCTTCTCTAAGTCACATAGCATGGTGACTTTCTCAAATTCTCGGACGTACTCCTCAACCTTAAGAACTCCTTGTTGAAACTTAGTGAGCTTAAGGTAAAGGTCTTGTTCGTATTCTCTTGGCAAGAACTTTCTTTTCAAGTGCTTCTTCAATTTTTCTCAAGAATCATTTTTTGGTCTTGCCACTTCCCCTTCGGCTAGTCTTAAGGTTTTCGTACCACACAAAATCGAATGACTTCAACTTCAATGTAGCATTCTTAAAGCATTTATGATCATCGTATTGTTTGAACTCGAAAAGCCTCTCAATCGCTCTTAGCCATTCAAGAAACTCCTACGGGTCCATGTTACCTTCAAATGTTGGAAGATCAAACTGTAAGGTTCAGTCATCATCCCTTTCATATCTCCGCTCCTCTTGTACATCTTCTTCGGCATGCCTTGGGTTGTTTTGGGAAACCTCTTCCACAGATTCAACATCATAAATCACGGGAAGCTCCACAAACTCTTTCCTCAATAGTTGCATTTGTTCTGCAATAAGTTCATTAACGGCCCTCCGAAGATCTTTATTTAACTGAGCCATGGCGTCATGCGTCGGAGGGGATTGTCTTGCTCTGATACCACTCTGATATATATAAGGAGGAGTGTAAGTAGGTAAGTGGGTCGGAGTTTAATTGTAATTGGGTCGACCCAAAAATGGGCCTCAAAGTGTGGTTCTCGGGTAGGGTGTTTCTGCCGGGCAGTGTGGTGTTGTGGGGAAGTTTTGGGTAGTTTAGTGTAGAGTCATTCTTAGGTGTTTTATTGGGGTGTTCCGGGTATGTTGAGGGTTGTCTTGATGATTGGTGTTTGGTGGTTTTATAGTGGCAAGGTGGCGGAAGTTGGCTGAAATTATGAGGTCTCGGTAAGGGTTGTCTTATGGACTGTTTGTGGTTGTCGGGTTTGGACGGGAAGTTGTGAGTGGTTTCGGCCAGTGACCTTTAGTGAGGATGTTTGGGACGTATTGTGGGATATGGTGGTAGGAAGAATGGAATGATTTGATAAGGGAATAAACACGGGATGCTAGGTGCTAACCCGAGTACAAATCGAGCGATGGACAGTTGATATAACAAGGATAGAGACACGAGGATTTTAATGCTTGAGTCGACACCAAGTTGAAGTTGGCCAACTGGACAAGGTCTTGATCGAGGTTGCTAAGTACAAGCTCGTGAACAAGCTAAGTGAGGGTGGCCGGTAACCTTATAATAGACCCTAGGCTTGGGTTTGGTTGGATCACACAAGTTCCAACATCCACTTGCACCAAGGGGGTTCCTTAAGCTTGGGCTTGGCTAGGTCACACAAGTCCTAACCAAACTTACACCGAAGGGACCTTAGCTTGGGTTTAACTAGGTCGCACAAGTCCTAGCTTCAACTTACACTAAGAGGTTGGTTCACACACGAACCGAAGGCCCACACAAGGACCAACTAAGGTAGACAACACATAAGTAGAATACTTTATTGTTTGAGTAAAACTCAAGTTTTATATTTCATCAACCACTGATTTTTACATAAACATAATGGTCCTATTTATGCTACTATATGGACTATTCTATAAGGGCAAATAAATGGACACAAATTGGAACCATTTCGGCCAATGTGGGAACGGGGAATGAGAGGGTTCAGTTTTGGAGTAGGTGTTGAATCCCAATCTTCTATGCACTGTAGATCATTACTTGGCATCATTCACACATGAACTAGTTAGCTCATAACTGGTATTCTTGGATGATGTTGAGAATAATCCCTTCTTGGCATGTACTCATGAACCATCTTCTTGGAGTCTGATGAGAACTTCTTCCTTGAGTATGTATTCTTGACTGAATGGAAAGATGCATTGCTTCGTCCAACAATCCAAGTTCTCTAGGCCTCCTTAGTGTTTTCAAGTGCATGAATGAAATCCCCTCTTGAAAGCTGCATGTTCTCGATAGTTCCTTGTCCTTAGTACCTTACCCATTCTCGGCCAAGTCATCCATTTGGTAGTAACCTTCGGCCTAATCATCCTCCTCTATTACATAGTGCATTGATTGTGTTCTAAATGGATTACATGGTTCATTGTGTCCTAAGGAAACTAGTAACTAATCTAGGAATTAAAAACAACAAACTAAACGACACGGTCTCGGCCAAGACCAACACAAAGGCCGAATAAATGTTATCCTTTTAATACAATCAAGTGATGTGCCCTAATCCACTCCAAATCTCATACCATTCTATGCACTTAATCGTAGTTTGGTGGGTAGTTGTGGACATCTTCGGTACTTCACTTAATAACTCAAGTTGAGAATCCAAGTCTGGGGTCTTTCTTACATCAATCTCCCTTTTTTCAAAAGAATTTTCCCTCAAATTCTCGTTGTTTAAGTATGAGGACACTTCACTAACACCCTATGTTGAACCTTTACCTTCGTCCAGAAGTTTCTTCTTGCATGAGCTATCCCGGAACTTGGCCAACAACTTGAAAGGGCCATACCTCAAATAGTCATCCCATTGGATCAGTGAGTGATATGTGAAGGGATTGATATGTGCACCCCTCAATTTCTCACCATATAAAACCACGAGTTCTTGATCTTCGATTAGCTCGACACCAATTTCCCAAACCTCATGTTCAACTCCAAATGGTACTTTCATGATTGGGATAGGGGCAGCAAAGAAATCAAAACCTTAGATGACATGATGATAGAAAAGATTTGAACCATAGTCTCGGATGAAAATTATATTCTTGGACCAACCTTGGATAATTTTCACCTCGGATGGATTGATATGAAGGTCCTTGGGTAACACCTTATATTTTTGGATCAAATGTGCATGGGACTTATGGAAGAACTTAGGGCGTCACTATTTCCGAATAACACCACAAGCCACTCGCACACACCATATTGGATTTTGAAGACCACATTTCGTTCAATCCTTTCTCGGATCTTCATTGGTTGGAACCCACCTCTCAAAGCCATCTTGGGAAGCACTCTAGATCCACCTAAGTTATCCCAATAGATATCCAGTCTCGGCATTAGGGAGTTCCACTTCAAGGTGAAGTTGTAAACCGTACGGCTATCGATACACACGCACCAAGTCTCATTCATTTTTGCACCAAAATAGGTACCGAATATGAACAAGGATATTTTTGGACAAGCAACTCGGAAAGCTCCTCCGGATTATCACCATAGTTGGGTAGTGCATTTCCGGGAACCATTCTAAGGGCATGATCAATTCTGTTTGTTGAGGATAGTCCATTTGTTGGATTACTCGGCAATGCTTCCTTCGAAACCCTCAAGATTTCCTTCGAACTGGTGTCTTTAATGTTTCCCTTATCCTTGCACACTAAGGTATCTATGACACTCCCCTTCTTTGACTATTCTTCCTCCTTCCGTGTCTCAAGCAAGAGAGCCTCTGCCTCGGCCTTGCGGTTTTGGGCATTTTGGATTTTCATTTCTCTCACCTTACTAGGTAATAATGTCATTTACCGGAAATCCTTGCCATATTTTTGGAAAGAGTAGGTGTTCTTCTCGGCACCATGTAACGTCTTCCAATCATATTTCCAAGGTCTCCCCAATAAGATATGGCACGCATCTATATGAATGACGTCTCACCAAATCTCATCTACATATCCTTAAATCCGGAAGTTAACAAGAGCTTGATTTGTTACTCTTAGCCTATTTTCCTTGTTCACCCACCGAAGATTACAAGGCTTCAGGTGATCGCGGGTAGACAATTGTAATTTATCCACCATTTCAACGGAAGCCATGTTGGCATAACTTCCTCCATCGATAATCACGTTACACACCCTTTCGTTCACCTTGCATCGGGTATATAAGATTTGTTCTCTTTGTGATTCTTCAAGTTCTTCTAGTTGCGCACTTAGCACATGTTGAAGAACCAAACTTACCCCATTTTCCCCAAGGGCATCACCTTCCTCTTGTTATTCCTCAATCTCGATTTCCTCAACGGCAAATAAGTCTCCGCATTCTTTGTATTCCTCAAGTGTCATGAGTCGCGGATTAGGACATTCCTTGGCAAAGTGTCTGAGCCCTTGACATTTGAAGCATCTTTTTCCGCCTCTATCAACACCCTTGGCCACCTCTACTTTTTTTCCCTTGTCTTTGCCCGCATCATCATATTGTTTCAACTCGAAAAGCCTCTCAATGTCTCTTAGCCATTCAAGAAACTCCTCCGGGTCCATGCTGCCTTCAAACATTGGAAGATCAAACCGTAAGGTTCGGTCATCCTCTCTTTCATGTCTCGGCTCCTCTTGTACATCTTCTTCGACATGACTTGGGTTGTTTTGGGCAATATCTTTACCGGATTCAACATCATAAATCACGGCACGCTCTACAAACTCTCTCCTCAATAGTTATATTTATTCTGCAACAAGTTCATTTACGGCCCTCTGAAGATCTTTATTTAACTGAGCCATGGCGTCAAGCGTGGGAGGGGATTGCCTTGCTCTGATACCAATCTGATGTATATAAGGAGGGGTGTAAGTAGGTAAGTGGGTCGGAGTTTGGTTGTAATTAGGTCAACCCAAAAATAGGCCTCAAAGTGGGGTTCTCGGGTGGGGTGTTTCTGCCGGGTAGTGTGGTGTTGTGGGGAAGTTTTGGGTAGTTTAGGGTATAGTCGGACTTAGGCATTTTTTGGGGGTGGTCTAGGTGTGTAGAGGGCTATTTTTATGATCGGGGTTTGGTGGTTTGATAGTAGCAAGGTGGCAGAAGTTGGCTGCAATAGTGAGGTCTCGATAAGGGTTATCTTGTGGACTGTTTGTGGTTGTCGAGTTTGGACGGGAAGTTGTGAGTAGTTTCGGCCAGTGACCTTTAATGGGTATGTTTGGGACGTATTGTGGGATGTGGTGGTGGGAAGAATGAAGTGGTTTGGTCAAGGAATGAACATGGGATGCTAGGTGCAAACCCGAGTACAAACCGAACGATGGACGGTTGATATAACAAGGATAGAGACACGAGGGTTTTAATGCTCGAGTCAACACCAAGTTGAAGTTGGCTAATTGGGCAAGGTCTTGACCGAGGTTGTTAAGCACAAACTCGTGAAAAAGCCAACTGAGGGTGGCCGGTAACCTTATGATAGACCCTAGGCTTGGGTTTGGTTGGATCACACAAGTTCCAACATACACTTGCACCAAGGGGGTTCCTTAAGCTTGGGCTTAGCTAGGTCACACAAGTCCTAACCAAACTTACACCGAAGGGACCTTAGCTTAGGTTTAACTAGGTCGCACAAGTCCTAGCTTCAACTTACACTAAGAGGTTGGTTCACACACGAACCGAAGGCCCGTACAAGGACCAACTAAGGTAGACAGCACATAAGTAGAATACTTTATTGTTTGAGTAAAACTCAAGTTTTATATTTCATCAACCACTGATTTTTACATAAACATAATGGTCCTATTTATGCTACTATATGGACTATTCTATAAGGGCAAATAAATGGACACAAATTGGAACCATTTCGGCCAATGTGGGAACGGGGAATGAGAGGGTTCAATTTTGGAGTAGGTGTTGAATCCCAATTTTCTATGCACTCTAGATCATTCCTTGTCATCCTTCACACATGAACTAGTTAGCTCATAACTGGTCTTCTTGGATGATGTTGAGAATAATCCCTTCTTGGCATGTACTCATGAACCATCTTCTTGGAGTCCGATGAGAACTTCTTCCTTGAGTGTGTATTCTTGACCGAATGGCAAGATGCATTTCTTCGACCAGCCGTCTAAGTTCTCTATGCCTCCTTGTTTTCTTCAAGTGCATGAATGAAATCTCCTATTGAAAGTCGCATGTTCTAGATAGTTCCGTGTTCTTGGCACCTTAACCATTCTCGGCCAAGTCATCTATTTGGTAGTAACCTACGGCCTAGTCATCCTCCTCAATTACATGATGCATTGATTGTGTCCTAAAGAGAGCTAGAAGTTATTACGTGGTTCATTGTCTCCTAAGGAAACTAGTAACTAATTTAGGAATTAAAAACAACAAACTAAAAGACACGGTCTCGGCCAAGACTAACATAAAGGCCGAATAAATGTTATCCTTTTAATACAATCAAGTGATGTCCCATAATCCTCTCCAAATCCTATACCATTCTATGAACTTAACCGAGGTTAGTGGATAGTTGTAGACATCTTCGGTACTTCACTTAACCACTCAAGTTTAGAATCCAAGTTCGGAGTCTTTCTTACATCATTAGTCTAAGCCTACTCCTTTTGCTCCTAGTGTGAGTTGTTCTGGGTAAGGTTTGAGCAACTTTTTCTTCTTAATTTCTACACTATACCTCATAATAATCTCCCTGCAGGCCTTCGTAAGTCGATTCCTAAACTTCTTTTTGACTAGCAGGACAATAAGTTGATCGTCATCATCAGCAGCTAAGGTAGCATGCATTCTTGGAACATGTGTTACAACTTGTTCTATATTTCCAATAATTGTCCTGTCTGGAATAGGTTGCTCAACCTGTTTCATATGTTCATGAGTACCGACCATTTCCTGAACATTCCCAACTCCTTTTTCCTTTTCATTTCCCATCTCTTCCATATACACTGGTAAATCCATTTTATCCTCTTCAGCAGGAGCCTCTGCTTCTTTCTACCAATTTTCTTTCTATTTTTACTATCAGTTTCTACTCTGCTCAGGTGAACCTGTTTTTGCATTTGACTCTAAATTTATTCCCCCTTACTTGATACCTTCATTATTTCTTGTCCTGTTTTATCAGCTTCATCTCTAACTATTGATTCTTATATTTTCTTACTCGGTTTATTTTCCACTTCTTTGGATGAATAAGGTATTTTGGAATTTTCCTCTGTCGCCAAATCCATAATAGGGTTGGTACTTGAACCCCTTGGGCTGACTAGTTTATTAGTTAGGGCTATATGGGGGTCAATAGGTTGGATGGCTTGAGTGAGGCAGTGGTGAGATTATTGGGCATAGCGATTGTACGTGGCGATGATGAGACACTAACTAGAATACTGGTGGAAGGATCCGGATTAATTGGAATGGCGGTCTGGGATTCTTGAGGAGTAGTGATGGTATGTTCTTGTTATTCTATTGAGGACTTTTAGGGTGCATAATTTTTAAAGAGGGACTGAAGATGGTTTCAGAATTTTGAAATGGCATTTGAGCGATATACTAGCAATTTTGGTATAAGAATATGCGAAGAGGAGAGAGAGAGAGAGATAGAGAGAGAGAGACGGGTAAGTGGATGGAGTTAAATCACTTGTTTCAAGGAGTTTTAATCCAAGTATGATTATTGGGAAGAGTTTGACATGATGATTGAGTATATTCAAAATCAGACTTATCATTATACACAACTCGTTAAAGGGAAGTGTCATCTACATGCCGCCAATTCTGAATTTAAAAAAGGTTCCATTAAGGCATTTATCAATGTTGGATTAGATGAGCCGTTAGGTGCTACAAAATGCATTGTGACCCGAGTTTGCAATTTAAAACATAGAAAGTGTACATACCTTAGTCTTGATAGGCTAGTCTTCTGTGACATCAAATATTCAAGTAGACGTTATGATTTTGAGTTCGTCATAGTGTAGTACATACAAGTAAATTCACAAGAATGAGTAAATTATTAACCAATCAACACTTTATCTTTATCTGAACCAGTTATTTTTGCCAAAAATTGAGATATACATTTGCAATTTTAATTGTCCCCTGTATACTACCTTTTATCACCGTAAGAGTAATACTAGTCTACAGGAATTAAACTAATGAGTCAACTTTTGATGGCTTCAACGCATATTCCTCTTATCAGTATGCACTTTCTTCCTTGTTGTTCCAGAATCATCATTTTTCTTTTTTAACCTAAGAGTGATCAGTATTTTTGTTGTACTCTCATAGTATGGTTTGAGCAAGCATTGTTTGTGTTTTTTTGCCTTCTCCTGTCACTCTTTCCTGTAAAACAATTACTGGTAAGATTCAGGATCCTGGATTAATATGGCTCCCCTTGCCTTTTTCTCTAGGTTTCTTAACCGTTTTTGGATCCATTCAACTGATATTTTAACCTTTGTATCAGTCTTAGCATTCCTAATAGCCTTGAAGAGTGTCTTTGAAATTTTCAGTTTCTTTACCTTGTAGCCTCTAATGATCGAGTACTTGATTTTGCAATATGGACTTCTAGATACCTCTTCAACAGGTCCTTTTTTTATTCTCTCCAGTTTAATTTTGTGAGCCAAGGTGAGTGGACCAGGTTGCTCTACCTGTTTTGGTATGGAACAAGTTTCTTTTATACTTTGGTGTTTTCTCATTCTGCCTTTTGATGATTCAATACCTTTTATCTAAGCAGGCATGCTGAGTTTATTCTTCCAGAAATTGAGCCTAAATCTTTAGCGACACTACTAGCAGACTGTTCAGATCCATCTTCTGATTCTTCCCTAGTCTCCTAGTTCTATGAAACTATCATAGCATTTTTCCCCAGTGTGTGCTTCTTGATCATGTGGTCAGATTTTCTATATACAAAACAATTTTTGCACTTGAATTCATCTTCCAACCTTTTCTTTTCAGATTCTTCTTTCTTTACGTGCCTTTTTCCATCCTTATCATGTTTCCTTGATTTCCCTGCATATGTGTTTGACTTAGCTTTTATGACTGGTGATTTCAGTGCTACCCTTTTAGCTTTAATGAGTTCATATGCGTTCAACATTATGAACAAATCCTCCATTCGCAATTTGCTTATCCACATACTTCCTCAATTGCTATTATATTTGGCATCCATAAGTGAGAAAGGCTCCTCATGACTTTTCTGGCTAGTTCTTCGGAGGAGAATTCCCTTCCAAGAGTTTTACCTTCGCGAATAATATGGTAGAATCTGACGAACATGTCCCAGATTGATTCCTTTTTACCTATAGAGAATGATTCATTTTTTCTCATGAGTTTATGAGTTTATGCCATTTTTTCGAAGACATGCCTTCATGTACCTGTTTTAAGAACTCCCAAATTTCCTTGACACTGGAGCATCCGGAGACTATTACGCTAATTATTTCCCAAGCCGTAATATATGAAATTCAATGTTGTGGCATTCTGTTCCATTATTCTGAAGTCTTCAGTAGTATATTCCTTGCTTAATTCTGGACTTCTTAAGCCATCATGTCTGATTGTGGTGGGAATCAATGGTCCTTTTGTTGTGATCTTCCATAGCTCATCTCCTAACCCCTTTGGGTAGGTTTCAATACTATCTTTCCACAAGGCGTAGAATTTACCACGAGACATAGGTGGCTTGCAAACAAATGGTCATCTATTGTGTTCGCTTATCTGTGTAGCATTCATTGTGATATTCTTTTCAAGTGTTAGCCTTTTGAATAGAACATGCTCTGATACCAATTAAATTCTGCACACCAAGTTTTCTACCCTATCTAATACCTAATTTTCTCCTATAGGATGAAACATGCTACCTTATTTGTTCTGAGCGTGGATTTGCAGAATAATTAAAGAACAATATAGCAATGACACATTATTTTTACGTGGAAATCACCCAACTCAAAAAGGTAGAAAAAACCACAACCTATACCTTTGTAGGATTTATCCACAACTCCACTACAACATGAGCCTCTGCAAATACAAGTTACAAACTCAGTAACCTAGGAACTATAAACTCTAATTCCTATCTCATTAATCTACCCAGACTAGTAAGCAACCTTCAAGTTGAACTCCAACTTGATGTTGAATTTGACTAACTGTATACCTATATAATATGCTTCTAGAAAAGCGGATAAAGATACAACTCGATTAAAAACATAATACAAGATTCTAAACTTAAGATCTGGAAAATATTATTCAGTAGAATAACTCCTTCAATCTTCTTCGTTGTATTAGGGTCGCACTAATGAAATCAGAATTCTGTCAATTATGCTTGGCAGGGTATGCTCATGTTTCTGAATATTCTCTCTTTGTAAGTGCATACATTTATTCATGACATGACTTGATATTTATATTAGCTTGTCTCCATCACGTGACTGCCCTAAACCCTACAAGATACGACCCATCATGGTAGAATAGGGTTTGTCTTGGTTTAAGATTCTTACACTTTTTTCGCATAGTTGGTTTCTTTGTTGGACTATGATATATCTTGATAAGTATGGTGTAAAATCCTGTTAATTGTGGCACAAAATTCAGCCACCTTGTATGCCAAGTTTTTATCATAAAACTGCAAATTCTACTTGTGGTAAGACTCTGACAAGGAACACATTCCTGGATCGGTTCCTTACATCTGTTCCTGTCAACTCTGTCTCGCTGTTAGGACTGAGACAGAACATGTTCTTGGACCTGGTTCATTCACCTCTATTCTAAGCTCGATTCATTCAGCTTTGTACTATATTTTCCCTCTGATAGATCAACTCCACAGACACTTGATTCATTCACCTTGTGCATTCTCTTTTTCAATCTTCAAAACTAATACTTGTCATTCTTGCTAATGCCAACATGTTTTAACATTCAATATCAAACAGTAGTTAGACAATCTTAGCATTTCCAGGGTGATATTATATGTCCTCATCTTTAATAAGCTAGGCAGCCATAAACAATCTGTTTCAGCTTTCAGTTCTTCGTATTCCATTACTTTTGCTAATTGTATCCCTTATTTGATATTCCATAATTTTATAGTGAGGCTTGAAGTGACTTTATCTTACCTGAGTATCTAGCATCACTTTCCTTGATCATTTTCAAAAATCCCTAAAAAAACATCATTTTCAGTTTGAGTTTTCACACTTTCATCCATATTCAATTTAATTATTCATACAAAAGGAAATGATCAAGCTATTAGTTTGTCTTGGTTGGATATTTAAAGATTGTGAGGAAATACTTTGGCAATTTTAACATAATTACTATTATGTTGGTATATAAGTTCAAGAGGTAAACAATTCGTTTCAATCAAATTGTCATTTCCAACTTTCTATATATACCACATAATAAAAAAAATGAGAGTAGCATTAGAATAGAAACATTAGAATAGGGTTGCAATACATTATTTGTAATATTATCAAGCCATCAATTATTGACTGGGCATTCATAACGTGTTCTATATCTACTTAGACTTTGGACAAGCCCGATTAATATGTAACAGATCCTCCATATCACTATAACATCATTCACCATTTTGGTGACTCAATAATCTCTCTAGGAATCTAAGCTCATTCGACATTAGTTTATCATGTCTTACAAGTCATATGCAGAATTTTATCTTCTTGAAAATGTAGAGTTTCATATATTAGTTTATTTTATGCCACTAGCGATGGTTTCATCATCATAAATAATGTCATATGCCAAGTTGGTACTAACTTTTTCATTTCTTATTTCATTCCAAGTAAGTCTATCTGAAAGAAGTAATATTATCAAAAATAAAATAAGATAAAATAATTATAATTTCATATGAATCAAATGCAATACAGATTGGACAAGTCTAGGCAATCCAGGCAAGAGTTCTTATGATTTTTGTCTCAGGGATGACAGAGGAGACTTGATCATTGCACAAGCTCAACAGATTGAGACAACAACAAATATGATGGCAGAAACAACTGGGATTCAGGAAGCTATGAAATGGTGTCTACAACACAACTTGTAGAATGTTACTTTGGAAACTGACTCTTTGGTTCTAAGAAATATAATACAAGATGATTGTAAAATTTCTTGGAAAATAGTTAGCAAAGTCATACAGGTTGCACATCTCTTCAGGAAAGCAAATAAACTAGCAGTTTTTTTGGCCAACTTGGCATTGGAGGAGGAGAATAAAATGCAGTTCAACAGCTTTACAGATCTCCTAGCTGTAGGTAAGAGGATACTGGATATTGACAAAGTTCATATCCCCTAAATCAGAATCAGAACTAGAGAAATAAAGAAGAGGTGATGCTGATGAAGAACCAAATAACAGACAACCTGCTCTCAAATCACACAATACAAAGATTTTTTTTGTTCATAGTATACTTTGTTTTCTTCTCCAAAAATGTACAACAATTTTTGAGATATATAGCTCAAAGACGGCTAGGGCAAAGAATAACACTTTCCTTTTTTTGGTATCTGCTTTATTTTTGGATATTCTATTATTTCCTTTTTGAGATATCAATAAAATCCCAAAATTTTTATTTAGAAAAAATTCATATGGATCGAGGAAAGGAGATACAAATGTGAAATTATATTATCCATCCATCAACACATGAGAAACTCGAATTGAAGTATAATTAATCTATATCCACATTAATATTTTCAATAAGTGGACCATTAGCACACCACCAATCGAGCCAAAAGTTTATCATTCTTTTGTGATTCAAATTTCCTTTTTCTACCTTAAGAAAAACAGTCTTAGCTTTCATAAGACTTTTCCAAAGATCATATATTTAAAGAAACTAGTTTAAATAGAGATAAAATAGTTGTCACGCTCTGATTCCACGTGACGAGCACCCCGTACACTACTCAACCTGAGTAAACCAAACTCATATGATGCACCCCATATACGGTGAAAACCATAACAAGTTCGGATGCCATTTGAAAGTCAAATACATTTTCAAATCAAATTATGAAAACCTTCTAAATATAAAATCATACATGAAACATTTCATACAAATAATGAAATCCAAAAATAAAATAGTAATTCGTTAATGTATATCATGTATACTTATTTTATCACAACTCGACATAACTTATATACAAAGACTCTACACCGACAAATAAAATAAAATACTTGGGATGATTCTCGACTAAAGAAAAATAGAAAACCATTAAAATAGTAACCAGGAATATATGTGGTGCCTCAACATATATTTTGGGAAGAGATTCATCCTAGCCTTGTTCGCTTATCATGTGTCTTGCTTCATCCTGAAAAATAGAGGGGGTTCAAAGAGGGCTGAGTACACCGTCACAATACTCAATAAGTAGCATTGACTCTTTCTTACTCAAAGTTAGGACAAGACTTATTAAAAAATAAATGCAAGTGTCATTTGATATAGAATATAATTCATTAATGTCAAACCGCAATTTATAACAATTAAAATTAAGGGAAAATGATAAAAAAAATACCCCTTTACTTTCATAAATTGGCTACTTTTATCCTCAGTTACAAGTTGTAGCCAAATCTACCCCTTGTTACAAGTTTGGGATAATATACCCCTACCGTTAATAAAGTATTTAAAAATATCGCTCATTTCTAACATATTCCCACATAAGCAAGCCTAGTCATTGGAATTGGGTGACATGGATGCCACATGGGATTTGACTAATTCTATGTGGTGCCTACGTGACGATTTTTAAAAAAAACAATATGAAAAATTGATTCTAAAAACAAATCTGGAGAAAATGCCCTTTATTGAAACTCTGATTTTTTTTTTGATTTTATAAAACTCATTTAAAAAAAAACATTTCTGGAAAATTGAAATTATTTATTAAAAAATCTGGAAAATGATTTTTTAAAAATCATTTTTAAAAATTAATCCACATTGTGTTTTTTTAAAGATTTTTAGCACACTTTTTAAAGTAAAAATACTTTACAGTTTTTCTGATTTAAAAAAAAACAGTTTTATAAATTTTTAATTAAAAAAATTAAATTTTTTATAAAATTTTAAAAATTTCTGATTTTTAATAAAGCCATTTTTTTAGATTTGTTTTTAGTAAAATCAATTTTCGGGATTGTTTTTAGAAAAAATTGCCACATAGGCACTACATAGAATAAGTTAAATGACATGTGACGTCCATGTCACCCAATTCCAATGACTAGGCTTGCTTATGTGGGAATATGTTAGAAATGAATGGTATTTTTTAATACTTTGCTAACGATATGGGTATATTTGGCCCAACTTGTAACAGTAGGAGTAGATTTGGCCCCAACGTGTAATGAAGGGTAAAAGTAGCCAATTTATGAAAGTAGAGAGGTATTATTGACCCTTTTTCCTAATATTAAAGATCAAGTATAAATTCATTTCAACTCAACCTTATAAACTGTCAATAATAACTGCACAAGTCATTCACACACTCCGTAATATGAACTACATGACCTAGCGGGGACTCACGAGGTCCATACACCACCTAAGATTATTTTCCATCGAGTTCTTAGCCATTTATGTTTTCAATCTCAACACCTAGCCAATTCGGCTCTCAATATTTTCATCACTCCATCTAGAATCATTTCCCATCGGATATCACACATATCCTAAAGTGTAATATGCATGAGATACAACATGAAAATATGAATTTAGAATGCATATGATAAACAATAATGCTATAGGAGGTAAACCCCAATTCGGCTATAATTACATGTACTTAGCCAATTTGGCTCTCATTACATGTCCTTAGCCAATTTGACTCTCATTACCTATACTTAGCTAATTCAGCTCTCATTACCTGTCCCTAGCTAATTCGACTCTCATCATATGTCCTTAGCCATTCAACTCTTATCATTTGCATCATTCCGTCCAGAACCATTTTTCTATGGACATCATATATGTATCATCAAGTGTAATTTTCATGAGATGCCATATGAAAGCATGAATATGACATACACATAATAAGAAAGAAGGCTATAAAGTAAAAATACTCAATTTGTAACTCTTTTGCACTTTTAGATAAGTATTACGGAGTGATGAAAACACATAATCACAATTAAGACAAGCATATAGTGTATAAGAATCAAATAAGAGATTTCATATCTCAATCACAATTCACATAAATCAATCCAAGCTATAAACAAATGCCCAATGCATGATATTTAGACCATAGATGTAATGACTCGAATACAATACAAATTCCCAAAATATACCACCGGTACCCAATTCCAATGCTCATCACCTCACAAGTACATGACCTTCCCCATTACTCCTTCTTCATTAGTTCATTTTAACCAACCACACGATTTAAATAGAATCAAGTAAGGTCTCGACCTGACTGATTTGAAGTCTGACGCTCACACTAAGCCTTGCCTTTTTGTAGAGCTTCCTAATGATCCCAAACTGTTCAAATATGATTCTATATTAGCATACGAGTCCGTAGATGTAGCAACCCTTTGGGAGGGTGTACTTATGAAACAAAATCTAATTCAATACTTACAACATTCAAAGGAGATTAATTTAAAAGACATTCATAATAGTTTAGTAGCGGAAATAGGCCCATACAAGAAAGATTTCAAAGCACAATATTTTTTTTTAAAATACTCTTCATAAAATTCATTAAATGAAATACAAAATTAAAGTATCAATATAATGTGATATCACCCTTCTTAAATAATGAACATGTTAAAGCAACTTCCTAACGAAATTAGATTTTCGTTCAGCGTCACTACATGTTCATATTGTACACGAATTTCAAACTTGTGAGTATAAAAAAGGAAAAATAGTCTCCTCCTTTGTTCATATTTACAAGAAAAAATATAAATTTAGCGTATTACAGGACTTGGGTTATTAACACACCCTAAAATAGCACACAAGTCACCAAATTCAAGTTACACGTTTATGTTCCTGAGATCTAACAAGCCTCCAAAATGACATATATAAGTGTGACATATGGATCATCTACACGCCCCAAAACTATACAAAACAAAGATGCATATGCAAATGTGATCTTTGAAAAAGCTTCCAAAAAGTCTTCTCCAAGTGGCCATCTTCACATATCTTCACGTATATTACCTATGATAGAAAACAACTATCGCTAAGCATAAATCTTAGTGGAATATAAACTTTGGGCTTGGAGCCATTAGATTCTCCAATTCCATTCGATGTCATAGGTAGCCAAATGAGACATAAATTTAAATAAAATAAACAACTATATCAAAAGTATCGAATATCAAACCTTAAAGTGTTTCCAAATATCAATATTCAAAGATTCAAGTATCAAGAGAGCTTATAAAATTAATCCAAGAGAGTTTGACAAATATAGAATTTCACCCAATATATACGTCATGCCATACACTAAGCATAATCAAATATCAATATGGACCAAAGCGCCAAATCAAGTAGGGTTGAAGCCCAATAATCAAGACAATCAAGACACACATATTCCATAATTAATACGAAGCACAAATCCAAAGTCAAGATAGCAAAAGATCCGAATCAAGAGGCATGCCAAGATGAGTGACAAAGTCACTGCCACATAAAGGACAAATTACCAACAAGAATACAAAATGATCAAGAAATTCGTACAAGCGGACGATTTAGCAAATATCTTGCAATATTGAGATAATACCAGTACACCGATACAAAGTGAAGAGAAAGGAAGCAAAAGTTCAAGTTATTTCCAAATATCCAGAAAGTAAAGAGATTTTAAGATAAAGTTTATACACAAACCTTGGTGTTTTACAACACAACTAGTTCTACCACAATTTGAGGACGCTCAAATCATCTATGCCATAGACCAACCAAATTTGTCCACTTCCTCAAACACTTCCTCTTAGCTTGTACAAGAGTATATGTATATACCTTAAATACACAAATAAATACCTACTTAAGTTCAGTGAATCAAAATGTCAAACTAAACATGCTATCGATGAAAATCACCCTAAATTTTCAAAATCGGAATTCTGGACAACACAACTGTCTTGTGTTGTGGCTCAGTTTTGAAGAGGTAAATGACAAAGCTAGACTTTGTAGTCTTCACTAAAGTTGTACAATATGTCTTGGCCTTTCAGAGAAATTTAAATCACCTCACGGTCAGCTTCGTACAAAATGATATGTTCCAAATACTAACAATAGTACATGGAGGGTTTGTAAACAGAAAATTTGGGCAGCACCTGCCATGTACTTCATCACCCATTTTCGGGTAAATACAAGTAAAACTAGGATTTGGAGCTTTATTAAATTTATAGAGCTATGAAATAACTTTATAGAACATAGTGGTTCACTTAAAACAGAGTTTTACACAAGGAGATATGCTAAAAATACTAACAGTTGTACAGTGCAAAAAATGGTTTTGCAACTTACCACAAAAGAGAGGAGCAACTTATGGTTTAACAAGAACAATTCTTGATGGTTGATTTAGTTGATGAACCTGAAGGTTTTGGTGTAATATTTTTGAAGATAAGAAGGAGCGAAGATTGGGATTTTCTTTGGCATGAAGAAATGAAAATAAGAGTAGGTTATGTCACAAAAAGGGATATATATCATTTGGATAAAGATGAAAAAGGTGGATAACCCAAATTAATTATTTTCTATTCTATATCATACTAATTTAACAAAAATGACAATAAGGGTGTTCTACATAACAAAATTGTGACACCTCCTTATAGACGTTACCACAATATTAAAATAAGCAATTTTCAAATATCATCAAATTCAAGTTTAGAAAGTGCGAAGTAAAATTTATCCTCAGTAAGAAGATGTCGTCAATTGAGAATGCAAATATTAGTCTAATTTTTTTTGGGTATTACAGTAGACACCCATATTACCGTATTAAGTATCCAAATCCATAAATCCATCCAAAAAGGCAATCCCGAGCTCCCGAGTGAAAAACTATAATTTCACAAATAAATCCATTTACCCATAGCCCGTAGACTCTAAATCCCAAACATGACTCAAATTCAACTTCAATTTGAAGAATTTTATATTTTCAACTTAGGGCTTTAAAATCTCAACTCTACAACCCAAATCATGATCTCAATAATACAATCATGCGATAATCTAAGCCAGAATGGTAGAAGAGAGGTTAGAGTCTTACCCCCACGAATCTTAAAAATCTCCCAAATATGAAGTTTAGAGTTGAAAATATGAAATAAAATGTCCAAGTTCATTTTTTGGACTTATGCCTAGTTGAATCCTCCGTTGTGACCGTGTAGGTCCACCGCGAATGCGAGGGTCTGTGTAATGACCCATCTATTTTTTTTTAGATAAAGAACCTTATTTTCCTATTTACCCTTTCCGTAGACCTTGTGTGGGGTTTATCATGCGCGAGGATGGGAGGATCATTGAGTTGGATAGTTTGACTCTAGGTTGAATTTTGAGTACATGAGTTCATTTTTGGGTTTTGTTGCTTTCGGTAGCTCTAGAGGGCCATTTAGGACTTATTCGAGTCATCAATTTGCATATCGAAGCAATCAAATGTATGTTATGGTACTAATTGTGAAATTTGGTTCTTTGGTTATTTTGGGTTATCCGTTAGAAAAGTATGATTTAGCTCGATTAAATGGTAAATCCGAGGGTGCGAGTGAGTTTGTAGAACTGTTTACCTTGGAAGAGCATGTATTGTTTGTATCCGAGGGGTCTCGGGAATATTTTAGGTGTTGGGTGGAAGCTTGAGTTAAAATCCAAGTTTCTGGTGTCTGGTGTCTTCCCCAGCAGGTGGATTGTCCGCTCCTGCATGACCACCTCTGTGGGAGGTTGACTCGTAGAAGTGGAACTTGTGTGTTAGGTTAGTTTCCGCCTCGGCGGAGGGTTTTCTTGTGGAGGCGAGTGCGCCATTGATGGGATCTTGTTCGCTTCTGTGCAGAGGTGAGGTGTCAAGTGACATCGCCTCAATGAGACCTTTTTTTGTGGAAGCGAGACTGCGCCAGTAGATTCGATTCCGATGGGGCGGAATTGCTGAATCTGATAGCCTAATAAAAAGCCTTGGTCAAAATCACTTTTTTCAAAAGACCTCATCTCGGTTCTAGAGTTTTCCAAGGGGAAATTCTTGAAGGTTGGACAAAGTTCGTCATTAGAGGTAATATTTCTTCACCCTTTTGATGTTAATTCATATTTTAAGGCTCTAGTCTCGGTATAGGCTTTAATTTGGGGGAAAAGAGTGTTAATATTCATGTTGGAATAAGAGAGGTTGAATCCTTGATTTAAGGGTGTAATATTGCTTAGATGATCTGAATATTATGAATAAGTATTGGTATATGGTAGATGATCATATTGTGGAGGTTAATTTGAATATAGAAACCCTATTGATTTGGGGGAAAATTCTAGGGTTTATGATTTGGGCTTTTCTTAAATTGTTCAATTGAAGATCCAAATGAGTATAGGTTTCTAATTAACTTAAGGATATGAATATCTAGTATGTGTTTATGTTTTTCAGGTATTTAAGTTTGGACCTTGATGACAAGGGCCCAGGGTTAGTTTTCGAAGTTTTGTATGTTTAAGGACTACCTTCTTGTATTATGTATTAGCTTGATATTAATGTATGATATATGCGTATTAGACTTTGATTAGCATGAGGCTCTGAAAGGATGAGGCCGACACTGAAGATGGATTGTTTGTGGCTCATACTTGACAGTGAGTAGGGTACAATTTAGTTTTTCGAGACATCGATAGAAGTACATAGTAATTATAAATGTTAAGGGGTATTGGACGTGTTTGGGGGTCCTACTCAAATGGTTTTGATGAATGTTTGAGTGGGTACCGGTGTTGAACTGTGATGATAGGTGATTTGAGAAATCAAATTTTTACTGGTTCCGACTGCTGATTGATAGGACTTGTCGCCATTATGTGGGCTTGTCACCGTAGTTGCTTTTGATATGTTTATTCATCACACATGCTTTCGATATGATATCCTGATTTATTTTTGGATTGTATATGTGCTATTGAACTCTCGAAAGCATTATGATATCCATCTCTTATACTTGGTTACATCTCATACATTCATATTTCTTGCCTTGTATTGTCAATTGCATTCATACACTCATGGTTATGATGATATTGATATGAGAGTGGTATGAAAATATTGTGGGTCCAAGAGATCGGGAAGATAAGAATACTTATGAAACTATTGGCAATATTTAGATGATGATAATATTACAGATGGATCGGGTTGCATGCCGCAACATGTATGATGATATGCGGGGGAACGGGTTGCACGCCTGCAACAGTTATTATTCATCTAAGAGTTGGGATCCAATGGGAAATTTTGGAGGAGTATATGGACTTTGCAGGTCCCCCATGGGTGGCGTTTCATAATAAAAACTTGAGTGCCTGTATACTGGTGGAAAATGTACATGATATTTGCATTGCATTCATATCATACATACATTTATACATTGGATTACCTTGTTTTCTTGATGTTCGACATCGTGATATGGATTGGTTATTGGAACGTGGGTGAATTCCTGAATTAGTGGATTGGATTTACTACATTGAATTAGGTTGATTGCCATGATTAGGATTGTCTATGTGAACACTTGGATGATTGGATTGGTTCTATTGAACTGGGTTGATTGCCATGATTAGATTGTTATCTGTGAACACTTGGATAATTGGTTTGATTTTGTTGAATTCAATTAGTTGTTATGTGTGGCTTGATTTTTTGTGTACATATTTTTGGAGTTTATAATTTGTAAGTCTAAGTATTTGATGTCAATTGCCGCTAAGGTCCAAAATGTCGATATGTCAGGATTACTATCTAGACCCAGAGAAATTATGTGAATTATGTATTATCTGATAATTGACAGAGTGACTGGGTACGAGTCTAGTAAGGAGCTTGTGATAAATGTTATTATTGGGAATGTGAATATGGAATGAACTACTATGTGTTAGGTTGTAGATGTATAGGGTCTTAATTAAGTCTAAAGGCTAAGGTTAATAAAGGAGTTATTGTTGTCAATGGTTGGCCTAATTATAATACTCTTGGAAAGTGTGGTAGAAAGATTGTTGTGAACTAAGTGTCGACTTGCTTATTTGGTAGATCAAGTCGGGTAAGGGGGGATAAATATGAGTATGGCTTAAACAGAGTCCAGATTGGCGGGTATGGATAATAACCTCCCTATGTGTGTCTTTTGAATTGAAATGTACTTGATTTGGTGATTGAAATTTTATGTGAATTAAGTGACTTGTAAGATTCATGAACTATATGTGAACAAGGTGCCTAATGTTACTATTGAACTGTTTAGTATATGACTATCCGGTGTCAACTTGATATTTATCTCTATTACGTATCTTCCATTGTTGTCGGTCTATGATGTCTATGGGGATACGTTGTGTACTCATGCTACACTTGCCGTATATTTTCTTGATGTAGATACATATTCCACTACCTGTTCGCGAGCTCGTGTTGTTCGAGCGGGCAAACTTTAGTATTCGGGGTGAGGATGTTTTTTCCAGCATGCCCCAAAATTCTCATATATTTATCTCTGTCTTTACTTGATTCTCGAGACAGATTTATACATTTCTCCTTATGATTATTCAGTTCCGACACTATGTTGTTCTTGGCTTTTAGACTTGTATCAAATTATTAATGCTCTTGTATTCACAAATCATATCTTTGGGGGAGAATTTTGTATTGATATTATGACTTATGTTCTACACTTTCTTATTATGATAGATGAGGTTTTATATTATTATTATTATTATTCTTCCGAATTTATTCGTATATCTTGATTTTTGAGATTCAGAGTGGTTCGCCTACCAGTGAGAAAATATAGGTGCCACAACGATCCCTAAAAGGGGTCATGATAGTCTAACCCGGTCAAACACATCGAGAATGCAATGAGACTCATGCTATCGCGATTGGCACGTTGTCTACCCACTCTACGTGAATGTCACCTCAGGCTCGCAATCGTGAAGACGACCGAGTCACCTCTACGCGAACGCGAAGCACCTCTCACAAACGCAAAGTACAACATCAGTAATTAGATACAAGAACTCATCTGAAACCCCCTGAACACAAATCAAATATGAATTTCAGTCTTAAAACACGCTCCAAACTTGTTCGCGCACACAGAACACCCAAAAGAGGTCATATTGACCCGATGTTGATTGAGGTCAACTCTATTTCCTTACTTTAACTAGTTTCTCAACCAACGATTCAAGTCACACTTGAAATCATTGGGACCCGAACCAACCTCTCGACTAAGTCATAAGTCACATTTTGGATCTCATGGAATCAACAAAACTCTCATTCAATCTCGTTGGCCCCTAGTGTTGACTGATCAATCATTTTCATTTCTTAACTTTAAAATTTCCAAATTCCACTATTTCTTTTCTGATACACAATTGATTACCTCGGAAATTATGTCATCCATCCCTACAAGTCAAACACCTCATTTTAAAGCTACGAGAAGAGTTGTTTAGGTAAAAGGGACTTAGAACTCAAAACGAGTTATCGGGTCGTTAGAAGTGTTCATAGCCAATATAACTCATTTAAATAAAACCATCTTTCCTCAAATTATCAAAGAATTTATCGAATGAAGATTTAAGACTCAAAATATTCAACAATTGCTATTTCAGATCACTTGACATAAATATTGATGAATACAATCATGTAAACCAACTAGCAATTCAATGAAATATTTTTTCATAATTAAAAATATGCATATTAAAATATCTTTTCATGACTTTTGAATCGGTTCAAGTTTCATAAACTTATGACATTTCATTTGAAGTCTCATTTCAACAATTAACTTTAATGCTAAATTTTTATGTCAAAGTATTGTTTATAATATAAATCAATGATATGTCTTATGTAATACAATTATAAAATATGGAGAGACCAGCACTCACTTGTTCCCATAAGCATTAATTTATATTTACATATAATTTACTTGTAAACATATAGAGGAAACACCTCAAGAAGAGTAAGCCTTGACTAATCTCAACTTCAAGCTCCAAAAATTATTATGATGTCCTCAATACCTCAAACATTTTCTTCAATATGTCGCATTATACTCAACTACAACAATTATAATGGAGCTTTGTCAACTAAAGTACATACAATGCAACATAATCCATTTCGGATTCACAATCAACCTCAAGCCATCCAATCCCTCATTTCACCTTACTCCCATCCTTTAGGCCATTCACTATCCACACATGGTATTAACAACTCATTAGATCCATAAACGATTATCCAAATTATTTCTTAGCCCTAGGTTACCATTCATCAACTCTTTTGCAAGACCCACACTTAGGGTTCATCTCAAACTTCAACACCACTTCAAATAAAATTGATAAAACATATACCCATACTCAATTACATCAGATACATGAGTTTCAAGTATACACATTACCTTTTTGAAGTAGAATCTTAAAATAATAAAATTAGTGACTTTTTAGTTCTTGAAGATTTGATGAAAAAATCAGTGATTTGTATTGAAAAATGTCACATATGTTGAGTGAAATAAACTCAAATCCATTAATGACTTACCATGGTTGGTTGGACATAGTTGAAGCTCAAGACCGCCTCCTTCAATCTCTCCAACCCAACCCTTTTCTCAAAATCAAATTCTGTCCCTAAACTTTTTTTTATATAGACCTGGAAGTCTTGCACTATGGCTATGCGCCGCATGGCCAACGTATGGACTGTAGTTTCACTATCAACCTTTTCTAAAATGGTCATAACTCCTTGTAGGAATTTCCAATGATGAATGATTTGGATCGCTAGATGCTAGATTCGAAGAACTATAATTTGATTTATAGTACACACCATAACTCTTTATATACCGTTAGTTATGCTCATGTAAATTTAGGCCTAGTGCGAACTCGTTCAAAACTTTATTTGTTTCTAATTTGGTTTTTCCCTAGGGCTCACCGCAGACCCTAAATAGCTTTTAATATACATCGTATACTTTTTTCGTGACCACGTTATATCCTTCGTATCATTTGCCCTCATTCACATGCAGATTAATTTAGTTAGCACGCATAAACCTCTGAATATCGTTTAAACCTTTTGAAAATTTTTGGGGTGCTACTTTCTCCCCACTTTGAAACATTCATCCTCGAATGTCTTAATAGTCATTTTAGTCATACGACTTGCCCTCCTTAATCTAAGACCTCAATCTTTAATCATCCATGACTCCATATAAGATTTAGACCTCCTTCTTAAAATCTTAATTTTTCTTACAATCTAAAAATTTGGCTAACTCTTAAAATTCTTAGAAGTTTGGACAGAGTCTTTCCTGTAAATCAGATTATCTAAACATCTTCAACCTTTCCAAATAATCACCAACACATGCACAACTGGGATCCAGAATAACAACTAGTATAACACATCATACCAAGACGTAGGAGAAAGGGCTACTATGACTATTACAATAATACCCTTAATGAAGTAAGCGTCTTGTTTGTTTGGTAGTCTTCTCAAAATATGAAAATGCCTTCTTCTCCTACTTCTTCCAAATGAGGCCTATACTTGCATTTTAGCACATTCTTGAGCTTCATGTCTTCATTCCAAGCAACCTTTAAACCTCCAAAGTAGTGATCCTAGCGCTTGACTTGGTTTGCATAATATTGATGAAGCTCAGCTTGTATCATTCTCCCCTGCTTGAAAAGGATTTGTTCTCGAATCTAAACCTTGCAAAACCATAGGGAAGACAAGCAACAACAAGGTCCTCAAAGGATGAGGGTTAGTGTTAGAGTGGACTAATTTACCACCATACCAAGTATGCACAAATTTGTGATGTAACCAAAGTATCAACCATTTTCATGAAGAACATGCTCTCATATAGAGCACTAAGAACTTGGCTATTCCAAAAAGCATATCGATAAAAGACACCCCCAACACAAGCATAAGTGTCATCATAAGCAAACAAGCAGTAGAGAAAAGTGTCCCTTAATGTAAAATCAAGTAGAAAATCTTTATGGGACACATATGCTTTCTCACACAAATATGATACCTCACTAGCATTTTCATCAAGGAATGTGTCACATTTTGAGGGGTCAATTGAATTGAGCCATGCATGTATATCATTATCATATATCGATGGGGAATCATACAAAAGATCACAATTAAGATCATTAGAGAAAGAGTAATCACTAGTTAGATTCCTCAAATAATCAAGCAAGTCAAATTTCCACTCAACTAGAGATGTCTTCTCTCTTGAAAAATCAATATCTCTATCCTCAACAACACAAACATACGAAAGGTGTCAATTAGAGTAGCTTCATCTATGGTGTCCTTACATGTAGCATCACTATTAGGTTCAAAGATACAAGAAAGAATACTACAAGGGTTTGGAAAACATAGGAAAGAAGTAGCAATTTGAGAACAAGCATCACCTCATTTTTCAAAACATTTCTTCCCTATAAGTGTACTATCATTCCCCCAGGGAAGATCTCTGTCAAAGGGAAAAAGGTCATTATTCCATAGTGGACTTCCATAGATCTTGTAACCCCCAAAAGTGGCTACATTTTCAACCACACAACACATGCCACTATGAACATCTTCTTTGAAAGTAATGTCATCATCAAATAAAATATTTTCTTTAGTGACAAAGCAATCAATCAATGATGAGGAATTTAAATATTTAAGGTCTTCATGACTATCTACATGACACACACCTCCATTACCACCTTAAGTCTCATCAAATGACACTAAATAAATATCAAGAGACTCATTTTCATATATATCAATCAAGGGTGGGGTGTCACATTCATTCAAACTACAAGTGCCAACACTAGGTGGACATAAATCGACCTTACAAGAAGAATTAATTCGGTCATCAAAAGGATCAACTAGTGTAGGAACACTCTCAACAATGACATTATCATTACATGGTAAATAATCATTAAGATCACACCAAGACAAGCTATCACTCACACTCACATCACAAACTTGTTCAATCAAATAATTAGAAGTGTTGAGTTTAGCCATTGTACCTTAAAGTTCATATGAAGAATCTTCTTTACCTTGCTCTCCAAATTGCAAGATCATTTGACCAAGTGGAAAGGTGATATTGACATCCATTCTCTCTTCCAAGCACGGGAGTTCCTCACGTGAAGACTCATTTAGAAGTTCATTTTCATGGGTACCTACAAAAGCTTCTTCACAACAAGATGAAGAAGTAGAAAGGATAGTTTGATTGTATGGAAACTCCATCACATCACTCCACACTTACTCTTCTCTTTCCACTCATGAGTTTCCACTTTGCGCTCCCTTACTCCTCTCTATCTTTTGTCTCTCAAGGGGTACGGTAATCTCTCCTTCTTGTGGATTCTCACAAGAAGCACATTGCTTCCCTTCATTTGGATTCTTTTTTTTGGAAGTGGTTTTGGTCATACACCCCTTTTCATGTGGCGTAGGATAATGGTACCTCAAGTTACTCTTCAGTGCATCCTAAGTCTCAATTGGACTTCCCATTGCCCTTGCTCTTTTGCTATTCTACTCCCAATATTTGGCAAGCTTCCCTTCAAAAGTTCTAAGAGCCAAGTCCATCTTCCTTTCTTGTGAATAGTTATAGCTAGCAAATATTTCATTCATCACGAGTTCTCATTTGTCATACTCTTTGCTGCTAGCTTCTATGAACAAAGTAGACCATGTCATGTTGGGCTCCCGTACTCTCACACTTGGAGGTTTCCTAGAAGGTACATGTGGAAATAGGAGTTTCCCCCTTTCATCTACTACATACTTATGGCAATCGCGCTCATAAGAAATCCCATGGTCTTCGAATCAAGAATATCCCAAAAAAAAGTCACGTGTTCCCACGAAAAGTACTATACACCACACTTCCTCTTGATAGTCCCCATGAAAAAAGGATACATTCACCATATCAGCCAAATATCCCCTTTGGCCAATATAAGGGTCTTCTTTTCTACTCCAATGTAATCCTAGCCGGAGTGCATCTTGATGAGTAATGTAACAATCACGACAACGTTTATTAACTTCAATGTGAACTCCACAATCATTATGTACTTTCACCAACATTGAATGTACTTTTCCGTTAGGCTCAATTCTCATGTTGCCCTTCGATTGAGCTCTTCTTACAATACTTTGAGTAGTGTTGGAGGAATATGATCTCATGCCTGCTTAATAAGAATCAAACTTTATGAAGAGGTACCTATTTAAAATATTCAACAAAACAAACAGACACGTTAAGTTAGTGAAATTAAATCTCACAATCACTCTATGTGCGCACCTTGATTGTCTCACAAATTGCTTCGGCCAATGATTGTATGCTTGTTAATTCGATTGAGTCACAAGGTTACATTTACCACTCGAGATCAAGAGTGGATTCTTGTCGACACGAAGAAAAAGACAACTCAATTCAAACAAACACACTTGAATCAAGAAAGTATCAATAGAGTAAAATGAGAAAACAAAAAAAGAATTGACCCGAAATAAAATACAAACTCAAAGCATTTAACTATATTAACAAAAGTAGAATGAATTACTAATGCTAACTAGTTAAGAAAATTTTGATGCAGAGTACGAAAATGGCTCATACAAATTCGGTATTAACTGAAATGGGCGTGGTAATTGTATGCAAAATTCAGCTACAAATATGTGTAGCTAATAAAATTCTGGAAAATCAACATGTGTAACTATATTTTTTGCAAAATTATCGCTCAATCGATTGGTCCTTGTGTGGGCCTTCGGTTCTTGTGTGAACCAAACCCTTGGTGTAAGTTTAGCTAAGACTTGCGTGACTTAGTTGAACCCAAACTAAGGTCCCTTCAGTGTAAGTCTTGGTTAGAACTTGTGTGATCTAATCAAACCCAAGCTTAAGGAACCCTCTTGGTGCAAGTGGACATTGGAACTTGTGTGATCCAACCAAACCCAAGCCTAGGGTCTATCTTAAGGTTACCGGCCACCCTCACTTGGCTTGTACTTAGCAACCCCGGTCTAGTCTTTGTCTAATTTGCCAAACTCATCTTGGTGTCGACACGAGCATTATAAACCTTGTGTCATTATCCTTGTTCATATCGACTGTCCCAACCACTTGGGTTGTACTCGGGTTTGCACCTAGCATCCCGTTTTCATTCCTTGCCCAAACCATTTCATTCTTTCTACCACCACATCCTACAAGACTCCATAAACATCCCCACTAAAGGTCACTGATCGAAACCACCCATAACTTCCCATCCAAACTTGACAACCACAAACAATTCACTGAAACAACCCTTACCGATACCTCACTGTTTCAGCCAGTTTCTGAGACCTTGCCACCATCAAACTACTAAACCCCGACCACTACAACAACTCTCAACTCATCTGTTACCACCCTATAAAACCCCTAAACCCAATTCTCCCTAAAACCACCTTAAATAGCCACCAAACACCACACTGCCGGTAGTAGCCGATAAGCTAAGAACCCCCACTTTTGAGTCCCAATTTTAGGTTGACCCGATTACAACCAAGCCCCGACCCACTTACACCCCTCCTTATATACGTCAACTTCAGATCAAAGTACCTAGTTAGATGGATGCAACCAACAAACTTGTTCAATCACACCAGTCCGATACTCATGATTTCCAACTACGAACAATCTTCCAAAGTTAATGTTCACATCAAACCGTTGCAGATCTGAGCTCGACGAGCTATAATGTTCTTCAAATAATCTGTTTCGGGTGCTAAATCTCCACCAGGAGCACAAATAAAAACCAAATAATAATAAATATGAACAACAAAATTAATTGTGAGCTCAATGGAATAATAATTTCCAATAGTACCACGAACACATACATACAACAACACTATTTCTTTGGGGTTTTGGATTTTTTATATTTTTTTCGATTTGGTTGTGTTTCCAGATTTGTAATACACAATAACACACACAAGAAAGCATCAATTAATAACTAGACTCCCCAAATAGTGAAGATATTTTCTATTTTTGGATTTTCAGATATTGTATTTTTTTGTGATAGTCAAATCCCAACAAATCTATACTAAGCTCTAATACCAATTAATATAATAAAGGATATAAAAATAAAGAAACTAACTAGGAATTCAAAAAGACAAGGAAATTAAATGATAGATAGGTAGACACAAAATGAAATACCAATTGGCAACCAAGATTCTACAATAACCAAGACCTCCAATTGAGTAATCAATACAACTAAACCTCTTAGGATTCCCTCAAAGGATACAAAGTTCCCAAGCAACCAACCCTCTCAACAAGCATTCAATCAATGTCTTATACAAGCCCTCAACACTCATGCTCCCAATGGAGTCTCACAATATCAATAATTCATATCATCAAAAGTCTACCTAATGAAATAAACTAAAGTAGTACTTATACTAACCGGAAAATGAAGACTACTATGATTATTACAATAATATTCTTAATGAAGTAAGGGCCTTGTTTGGTTGGTAGTCTTCTAAAAAGATGAAAAAGGCCTTCTTCTCCCTGCTTCTTCCAAGTGAGGCCTATACTTCTATTTTAGCACATTCTTGAGATTCATGTCTTCATTCCAAGCGAACTCTAAACATCCGAAGTAGTGATCCCTAGCTCAGCTTGGTTTGCATGATATTGATGAAGCTCGGCTTGTATTAACGAGGAAATAGCAAGCAAGACATCAATGCCACAAGCTACATGAGTTTTCCTGCAAGAGAGGACTGTACTTCAATGTCCTGGCTTTAACATCCATAAGGATGGCTTGTCAACCTAGTCAAACAATAAATTTGATCATAGAAGCAAAAAAATTTCCTACAAATGGGCTGGCTTCTACATCCCTAAGGACGGCTTGTAAAGCTACTTAAATCGGATAAACTTCTACAGTACTTACAAATTCAGCTGTTATAACTCGGAAAACTATTGTATTTGTAGCAAGTTAACTTGCTCTATATTTTAAAACTCTATACTAACTTAAGGACCAGCCTTTCCGTACATTTCGAAGAGGAACAAGAGAGAAATTTAGAAAGCACTCATTTGTTAGATATAGAAAAGATTACAAGATGATTATTGGGTGGTCTTCCATGTATTACCTAGCCTCCTTTATATAGGAGTTCGAAGACTACTATAGACAAATCTATATTACTTGGAAAACTTCTCATACAAAGTAGGTGTCACACCCCAACCTTGGGGTGTGTGGCCGGCACTCGAAGGCTCGAGCGAACTAGCTATATCACTTGGAAACTTTAACATGAAATGGAGGGCCGACATGCCTCCAAATAATTATAACATGCTAAGAATTTACAACCTGCAAGCAGAAGAGGCCCGATGATATATACATAACTGAGGCTGACAAAGCCACATCATGAGTATCGATAACTAACAAGAAGGCCGGCAAGGCCAAAGAAAATGAATACCCACTAGGCACTGGTATGCAAGCCTCTAGGAGTACTATGATACAACAACTAGTTGGGACAGGGCCACGCCGTACCCAAAATTCCAAAACATATATATATATATATATATATATATATATATATATATATATATATATATATATATATATATATATATATATATATAAGTACCTATAGACTCCAAACAACAACTCGGAGAAATGGAGTGCGACCACCAATAGCTAAAAGCAAGTACCCTACTAGGGAGGTATGTCTGCCTGCCTATCTATACCTGCGGGCATGAAAATAGCGCACCAAAAAGGGACGTCAGTACAAAATATGAACTGAATATGTAAGGCATGTAGCATAAGTAAAAGGAATGTAATATAAGAGATGAAGGTACTGAATCAACCTGGAACTCAGTGTGAGCCACTGAGGGCATACAACTAGCACAACGATGAACATATGTATGTAAGTAAAATCGGGCCACTCTATGGGCCATATAGTATCATATCAAATCCATTTGTGGGGGTGAGCCTATAATAAACTGCCCGGCCATATAGGACGTGGTGGTATCTATCCAACTAACTAGTGGTGTATACATGTAAGTGCCTACGTGGCTGACTATAGCATGGCACGGTATAGTAATATATATATATATATATATATATATATATATATATATATATATGTGCAATGCAAGATAGACCTCCAAGGATATCACGAACAGTGTCGGAGTGACCTATGGTCGTTATCCTCCGACTATCGTTATTGTCACTACGTTCTCTAACCTTAAGCTAATCGTTCTGGAACACATGGAATATGGAAATTTCTACTGATTGGGTTTAGGGTTTAGGGCTTAGGGTTTATAGAAACATATGATTATTCAACTTAATGGGAGGAGGATCATTTCAAAGGAACAGTTACACCAAGTCATGCCAAGGAAAGAAATTAGCCTTACATACATTGTTCACGAAGATACAAATGTCTCACAAGTCCTCACACCTTCTACGGACTATTATTTATATCATGCAAAGGATTGGTATCAATATTGAATTCATATCTTATAGGGAGGTTCATTTAAGCATTTTATCGAACAACTTATGTACGTTTGGCTCCAAGTCAATATATCCTAGCACAACAACCTTCATTATCACCCCTACTCAATGCTATCCATGTATTTATAACTTCAAGTAGCTTAAATCTCATAAAATCAGCCCACACAACATAGCTTACTTCAAGATTCATAGTCACTAATTTCTTCAAGAATCGTTCAACAAATTTGAACTCAACACCTAGGGTCTGTTACTTAGCTTACTTTAGCACCAAGATATCTCCGTAAGCATCACAACAAGAAAGAAAAGAAGTCAGTGATATTCGCGGGATTCTTCAAGTCGAACTTGCATGATTTATCCTTGGATTTAGCCTTAAGTTGATGGAGAACCCTTGAGAGAATGTTAGGGGTGTTCTAGGGTGTGGTTTGGTTGCGAAATGATAAAAAGGGATGAAGCCATCGAATAAATAATTCAAAAAGTTATCCCCTGCCTACATTCTACAGCCTGTTCTGCGGCCCACAAAACCCTTCTACTGTCCGCAGAATGGGCAGCAGGATTATACAGAAAGTTCAATTTTTTTGATAAATTTTTTTCTCCATAGTGCGGTCCATATAAATCCTTTTTTTGTTGATTTTTGTCAAAACTTATTTCCTTCGATCCAATTAGTCTCAATGTTTCTCAAAACTTACTTAACACTCCAATAAACCTTTATTAACTTTGTGGAGGTATCTCACCCTCTCCGAGCCTATGTCAGATAACTTATGATGGAAATGACATAAAATGTACTGGGTGTAACATCCTTCCCCCCTTAGGAACATTCGTCCTCGAATATAGAGGTAGCATAACTCAGAAATTCTAACTCTTAGAATTCTTTGAAAATTTTAGCAGAGTCTCCTTTGTAAATAGGACTATCCAAAATTTGTCAGGTAACCAGAAGAAATATCCAATGCCACACATGGCCATACAACATCATAATACGACATATTGGCCTCACACGATCGTCTATCTATCGAGTAATAAGAAAGGTTAGCCATTATCACCTCAAATGTCAAGTCCCGTAGTTTGAGGTGCATTCATCATATTTATAACAACAACATTGCCTATTCAAGACATACAAGATAAGCTTTATTGAATAAGATAGGAATAGGGGAAATTGTATCGCACGAATGTTAACATAAACTTGTAATCTGAAAAAATCGAGGATATTTGGACTTCATGTCTTCCATGTCATATTTTTCACCTTAGTACTTTCCCACAATGATGTAATAGAGGCTATTTCTTTGGCTTCAAACTTCTAGATCTAATGATCTAAGATAGCAACTAAGATTTCTTCAAGAAATGAGTTCTCTGTAATCTAAATATCCTCTATAGGGGTAACATAAGAGGAATGTCTTATGCACTTCCAAGTATCGATATATCAAACACTGAATAAACTGGCCTATGTTCTAGGGGTAATGTTGGCTCATAGGTTGTATGGTCAAACCTATAAATAAAATCACACGATCCAACGTATCTAGGGCTAATGTTGCCTTTCATAGATGGTACTTTCATAAATCATTGACTTGGAATTCTATGTCCTGACGTTATCCGTTTGGACACAATTAACCGACGATTCCAGGTAGTCAACACTTTCTATCGTGAGGCTTTAATTTCTTTATGAATTAATACTTTAAATCAGATCTCATTAACTCTAGTTTACTTACTTCATATCATCTAATATGTGTTCTACCTCTCCGCTCCTTCGGAGCTTTATAGGATATCATTCTGATGCTCAACATGATTGTTGTCATGTCACGTAACCTTCTAGGAAATAGGTGGTCATCCTAACTTCCTTTAGGACCTACTATGCAAATTCATAACATGCTCTCGAATGTCTAGATCATATGTCTGATTTGCATATCTATTTGAAGGTAGGGCTAATCAGAGTGCCAAAAACCCTTTTCGAACAATCTTCTGAACTTGGTTATAAACTGAGTACCCTTCTCAAATACCATACAACCCAATATACCATGAAGGTGCACCGTCTTCTTAATCATACAATCTCGTGTCATCCTTAGCCGTCTAGAAAGTTTTGATCGGTAAGAAATGAGTCGGGTAATCACCCTACTAGCAATTACTCAGACAAATCAATTCATGATAACATCGAGATAAATCCTTAGTAAAATCCATACTAATTATCTCCTAATTTCATCGGATCCTTAATGTCTTCTATCCACCCACTGACTTCTGGTGCTCAATATTTACCTGCTGAGAATTAGTACATTGGCAACAACCTCTCTAAGGTTCTTTTTCATGTTGTTCAATTAATACGTCCATTAATCACCTTGATACATCTTAGTACATCTTTTATTGGTACTTATATTATGCTCAGAGAACTTCTATTGTAACCTTGTGTCCTTAGTTCTGTTACATTGGGAATACACAATTAGCCATGGTACCTGAGGGTCCCTTTTCTATTAGGCTCAAGGGTTGCGATTCTCTTTTGTTAAATATCTTCTCTAATTTCCCCAAAAGTGAGATTTTTATCTTGACGTTCCTTATCTTCCAATGGGAGGGATGACTATATTGAGTGTTAAAGTTTAAGAGTATCATCTTCTGAGTACATTAGTTAGGCTTCCACTCGATCAGCTGATACACTCCGCACTAGTTAACCTACTTGTGGGTACACGGCTGGTTGTACAGGTTACACTAATACTTAATTCTGAAGATATAGGGATATCAATATATGAGATCCTTTAGAATGCTTAAGCCATTACTCCTTTATAAATTTAGCCTCATTTCTTAGTTAATGTATTAGAACCTTTATTATTGCAGTGCCCCAGCTTGAATATTCCATAGATAATTTCATTGAACTCTCATTCAGGATTTAAAGAAAACCTTCTCTTACTTTCTCATTACTCGTGGTTATAAGCAACTTTCTTTTCTTACTTGTTTTAACACTTGCCCATTCATTCGCCGTCATTTATTCTTAAACGTCCTGGTATATATGTGTAGTCTCAAACATTACTATTGATTCTTATCTTTGATGTACTTAGCTTGTAAGTAACAGGTCGTTAACTTATTCTCTTATAGGGTCTAATCTAAATTTTGGAGGATTTAACACTACATAGCGTTTCTTGGCTATATCCAAATCTGGTTGTCATACTTAAGTATGAACTCTTTCTACATCCCACTTTCACACTTATCTTTGGCTCACCTTGCTGGTCACAAGACTTGGGTTTTTTTGTAAATTCGTTAGAGTAACATAACCTCACAAATTTGCAATCTACCTAATTAGATTGTCTGAAAGAAAGGAACATGTTACCTATCCATCTACTATATCAGTGAAATTCCACTCTCTTCTAGCCTACCAACGTGTATATAGGGTTTTAACAAGCATCTCACTTCTACAGTCATAACTATTCTCGTCGGGATATGTAATCCTGCAAGTGATACCATATGACTAATCCCCAAAATGAGAGACAAATTATCACTTTTTAACTCACACAAGTCGAACAATTGACTGGGACAAGGCCCAGCCATACTCAAAATGCCTATCACCTCCAAACAATAACTCTGGAGAAGTGGAGTGCAACCACCAATAGCTAAAAGTATATCCCTACCGGGGAGCTACGTGTACGGGCATGAACACATCACCCTAGAAAGAGACGTCAGTACGAAAGATGTACTGAATATGTATGGCATGTAGAACAAGTAAACAAGTACCGTAATACAAGAGATGAAGGTACAAAAGTCAACCTGGAACTCAGAATGAGCCATTGAGGGCACACAACTAGCACAACCATCAACATTTGTATGTAAGTAAGATTGGGACACTCTATGGGGCCATATAGTATCATATCAAATTCCTCTATGGGGGTGAGTTCATAATAAACTGTCCGACTATATAGGACGCGGTATTATCGGCCCAATTGACTAGTGGTGTGCACATGTAAGTGCCTACCCGACAGCTTATAGCACGGCGTGGTGTGGTAATATATATATAATATATATATATATATATATATATATATAGAGAGAGAGAGAGAGAGAGAGACCTCCAGGGATATCATGAACAGAGTGGGAGTGACCTATGGTCGTTATCCTCCGACTATCGCTATTGTCGCTACGTTCTCCAACCTTAAGATAACGTTCTGAGACATATGGAATATGGAAATTTCTACTAATAAGGAGTATAAAAGAAATATGATCCATGTCATCAGAGAAACATTGGATTATTTACCTTAATGGGAGGAGGATCATTTCAAAGAAACAGTTACACCAAATCATGCCAAGGAAGGAAATTATCCTTACATACTTTGTTCACCAACCTACAAACATCTCACAAGTCCTCGCACCTTCTACGAAAGATTATCTATACAACACAAAGGATTAATATCAATATTGAATTTATATCTTATAAGGAAGTTCATTCAGGCATTTTATAGAATAACTTATGTACGTAACTTCATAGGGTTATTCATGGTTCAAATTCAATATATCCTAGAACAACAACCTTCTTTATCACTCCTACTAATCACCACAATGCTATACATGTATTTATAACTTCATTTAGTAGCTTAAATCTCATAAAATTAGCCCACACAACATAGCTTACTTCAAGATTCATAATCACTAATTTCTTCAAGAGTCCTCCAACAAATTTCAACTCAACACTTGTACAAAATTAAGATTAAGCTAGAGAAAATGAGACTCACCTAAAATACACCAAGAACCCTCGGTTACATAGCACCAAGATATCTCCAAAAGCACCACAACAAGAAGGAAAGGAAGTTAGCAATATTCACGAGATTTTCACGTCAAACTTGCATGATTTAACCTTGGATTTAGCCTCAAGTTGATGGAGAACCCTTGATATGGTGTTAGGGGTGTTCGAGGGTTTGGTTTGATCGAGAAATGGGGGAATGGGATAAGTCCATCGAATAAATAAGTCTAAAAGTCGGCCACCGCCTCCATTCTGCGGTCTGTTCTGCGGATCGCAGAATGGTCCACAGAATTGCACAAAAAGTTAATTTTTTTTAATAAATTTTGTGCTCTACCATGTGGTCTGCAGTCCTATTCTGCGGTCCACAAAATGCTCCACAGAATTTGTGTTTTGTTGATTTTTGTTGAAAGTTATTTCATTCGATCCAAATAGTCTCAAAGTTTCATGAAACTTACTTAAGACTCGAATAAACCTTTATTTACTTTGTGGAGGGATCTCACTCTCTCTGAGTCTATGTCGAATAACTTACGATGGAAATGACGTACAATGTATGGGGTGTAACAGTGGGCCCATGAAACTTGTGAAGGGTACGAATAAAACAAAAAAAACATAACCCTAAACACTTGGAATCATGTGAAAATGGAAATATATACATGGAAAAATATGTGACACCATATGGTAGCATGTGCAAGTGGGGTCCTCTTTCGTCTTCTTTTAGGTATCATGTGCAAGCCTGTGGAAAGCATGTGGTAGTATGTGATGAGCATATCAAAGTGGGGTAGGAATATAAATTAAAGAAGATTTGTTTTGGTATGGGTAGTAAACTTTTATGGGTAATTTTTTGAGGTAAGTAAGGGTAAGTGGTGAAAATCCTGCACACATCATTAAGCATCATCTGATGAATCAATGTTTGATGGTGTTGATGGCGGGCCTGTGTATCCTTCATATATCCACCAATCAGTGCCATGATTTTTCTTGAAACACTCTTTGTTTTCTAGGCTCCTCTTCAACTACCTTGTGTAGTAACATTTTCTACTGGATGATTCCGCCCCATTGTGCTCCTTTTTTTTGTGAATTCTGACATAGAATATTTAATCTTATCATTATGATGGCCTGAGTGACTTCATCCCTGATGAATTCATATGGTACTTGGTATTCCATTTCTACCTGTCGGACTTTTTCTCAGTGGGGATAATTTGCTATCCTGAACCGACTCCTGTTGAGTTTGGAAGAATGAAAATTAGGCTAGTTGGTTGTTTCTTTTGCTTTCCCTGTAATCACGCAAATCTATTTGAAAATTCATCTAGCATGGATAGGAAACCTACAAGAATATTATCCTTCCCTTTAAGGTGCTTCACATGGAATTTTTAAGGGAAGAACCATTTTCCCATCTGAGAATCTGTGAATTTGGAATAATCTTTAGATTTATATGAACGATCTTCGCGAAAGCCTTCATATCAATTTCAATCAGATATTTTGTGTGAATTAAAAGAAATTTAACTTTTTAGTTTCGTTCTTCACAGCAAGAATTTCTTTGAATGTGAAATGATAGTGTTGTTTAGCATCTTTGAACATTCCACTGGCATATCCGCATATCTTCCGCTGGCCATCTTTTTCCTCAAAAAGTACCACGCTCCAATATTTATTGCTGGCATCAGTCTGTAATATTTTCCTTCCATATGAAGATATATGGAGGGCTTTGACATCTTTGGATATTTCTTTTATTTTTTTGAACAACTTCATCTTGTTCCTTCCCCCAAACTTGAGCATTTTTGTAAGTGGAGAAATGTATGTTGAGACATTTGGGATAAAATATCTAACATAATTAATCACACCTAAAAATTGTCGGAGCTGCTTTGTTGTAAAGTTGGTGTCTGAAAACTTGAGTAATTCCTGACAAATGTGTGGCCCCGGGCTCTATGCTCCATGAAAAAAATGCATCTCCAGAAAATCAATTCTCTTTTACCAAGAACCATTTTTTTGCTGAGAGAGCATGATTCTAGTTTTTCTTACTAAATGACGAAACTGATGAAGCAAGTTGAGGTGCTCTTCCTAGAATCACTAAATAGTAATATGTCATCAATGTAAACTAGTGATGTGTGGAAGGTGGGTTGAAATATTTTTATCATGGCCTTTTGAAATAGAGAGGGTGCAGTTTTTAACCCAAAGGGAATGACTTCCCATTGAAAGTTGTGATCGGGTATGCAAAACCCTGTTTTTCCTCTTTCTTCAGGGCTTATTCCCAATTGTCAAAACTCGGACTTAAGGTCAAACTTGGAGAAGTATTTAGCTATGGCTAAGTGTGAGAAAATGTAAGTTTATTTGGGATCAGGAATTTATCATCTTGGAGGAAATGGTTAAGAGGTTGATAGTTTATGACTAATCTGAGTGTTCCTCATGTTTGTTCAGCATGTTTGTTGACATAGAATTCGTTGCATGCCCATTACGAATCGGAAGGCTCAATTAGACCAAACTTCAAGAGTTCTTCAAAAAACATTTCACAAGTTGAAGATGTTCTGGATTCATGCATGTGTGACTTTTCTTTGTTGGATTAATGCTTTCATTTTTCTTGAAAGGGAGCTTGACAAAAAACTCTTCATTTAGCCACAAAGGATTATTGCTTTTTTTTGCATAAACTCATTGTGACCCGCACATGAATGCTTCACCAGTTGTCATTCGATATCCTTGATATGCTCGTTAACTGTTATCTGGATTAACTGTGAAACTTTTGAGTATGTATTGAATTATTTTTTGAATGTTATTCCACGAGCTCTGATCTAGATTTTATCTTTCAGTTGCTCATAGATATCAAATCAAATAATGAGGTCTTTTCCTGTGACATCTGAACCAAACAACTTAGTTTAAAACTTCAACCTTGGGAATAATTCAATTATTATCGTATGCTTTGTGATGATGGTGGTAGTCAGGATTCCATTTGATGCACTTGTAAAAATTTTGAAATGTGGAATCCATTGATCCTCAAAATGGATGATTGGGTTCATCAGTGAACATCCTGCTCCAGTGTCCATGAAAGCAATAACATGGATTGGTTTATCCCATTTGGAAGGATAAACTTTAAGTTGGACCTGAGGGATAACCATGATGCTATTGATTTCCTCTTGAGTCTTGACATCTGCTTCTGAAATATGGTAATGGTCATCTTTATATTCTTCGTATACATCCATGGAGAAAAGAGTTTCCTCTATCGGTTTATCCTCCAATGAGAGAACAGATTCAAGATCATCATTGTCACCAAGATTGATACTAGTGTAATCGTCTATTTTAGTAAGCATCTTGATGGACTTTCTCGATTGAGGACAATTTTTGCAAAACGTCTAATCTTGTTACAGATGAAGCATCTGTTATTTTTTCGGAAACTGTCCAGGCTTCTTCATCTGAAATATTTTGTACGTCGTCTGAACATAGATCTTTCCCATGGAGGCTTTCGTCATTTGAACCACTTGAATCCTTATCGTCGTTTAGGGGTATGACACAAACAACTTGACCTAGTGACTAGGTTATATTTACCGCAGGCTTTATCAAGGGTTGGGTTATTTTGTATGATCTGCTTCAAAATAGACCTCTTTGTGTAAATATCATCCAATGCAAGAAAATTGCTTGCCTGATGTAGCCGACTTGTTGGTTGTTATTGACTAGAAGTTTTCTTCAATAATCGTCATGGTTTGGCATGCTAGCATTTTTGGAAGTGATGAAACAGATGCTTGTTTTAAACTAGTTTCTCTGCCTAACATAAAAAATATTTTTTCCATTTTCTCAAGTGGATATCAATGATAGTTCTGTCAAATGATACACACTTTATTTCGAAGAGCTGTCTCCTCAACTTTTCCTGTCTTTGGCCAGTATCTCCACAGAATGCTTCATGTAGGATTCTGATGTTGAAAGCAAAATCTTGGGATGTGAGGAAAGTATTTTTTTTCTTGTATCCCAAGAGAATTTCACCAGTCTCTGAGGACTCCAGAGAACCTTGATGTGAATTCTGACAAGATCATATACTTTTCCCGTTCTACCAAAATTTTTGTCATCCAAGTAAAGAAATCTTGGATTGTTTGGGGCCATTTTGAAACTTTGGTGTCATCCAAGGTGAAGGTATAGAATCCGATTCCAATAGATTTTGTTGTTGTCGGTTCTGGTCTTCTTTCTGGAATTGGTTCATCTGTCATCTCATCATGATCATCATCTCTTCAGAAATCTATGGCTCTCTTGGTTGATTCATGAATATTGGTAGGTTGTCTTCCTCAGAAGAGTCCTGTAAGGAATCAACACTTGTCTCCAGGCTCTCTTCTGTAGGATCACTATCATATGAATCTTGAGAATTGGATCCTAGGATATCATCTTCCTCTATGTCGTTATTTGGTTGGGCCATATATAGGTTTGGACTACTTGATCTAAGATCATTAAGTTTTCTAGATCGGGGCCTTTTGATGTTTCTCCAAATTCATTCTTTCGTTTGGACTGCTTTTGAGCCACAATGGAGTCCTTCTTTTCCCACACCATTTTTGCAATGTCAAACTCAGGTTCATCTTTTTGTTTTTGAGTAAAAGATATGGGATATTGTGAAATGGAAGTGAAAGTAGAAAAAAAGTGGTCTATTTTAGGCGGTGAGTATGTTTGTGATGACATGGGGAAAAAGTGGGTTTTGAAAGGTGACTTTGAGTTTTCTGTGGTTCAAAGGGACTATGTTTAAGTTGTTGTATTTATTATTTGATGGCAGTAATTTCCTTTTGTTGCTGATGAAAGAAGTGGAAAAGTGAGGAGCCCGGTGGACAAATCTCATATTGCATATTTGTCAGTCTTAATTCCAGGGTTTTGATAAATCCAACATGTTGAGTAGATGCTTGGTCCACTTTTTTCTTAATAGTCTCCACCTTGCTCATCATTTTGTTTTGTGTGTGAACAACATTTCCAATGAAATTGCCAATATTGGTTAACACTTTGTTTTGACAGATGGCAATTTCAGATTGCTAATTGATTGTTGCTTGTATATCACTTGTTGGTGACTATTCTCTAGTGGGCAACACCACATTTTTCTTTGGAATTTTTGGAGCATGGCTTGTACCATTTTTTTCAAAATCTTATTGCAATGGAAATTTAGAGGTGTGACTAGAGCTTGAGGGGCTCATCATGAATATTTATGGATTTGATTCATTTATGGTTTAGGGCTTGTGGTATGTGTTTGGGCTAGGTAATGTTGGCTAATTTTGAGGTTTGTATGGAACAATAAATTATTATTTTCTTGGATGACTAAATGAGCCAATAGATGAATCTCCATTTTTATACTTTTCTCTGAACTCTCTCTCAGAGTTTCTCTCTTTTTTTCTTTTTCTTTTGTGTGTCTCTTCTTGCATGATGTTCATACTATTCAATTTCATTGTCAAGACATTCTTGACAATCACACTCGATATTCCATAGATAGTGTCCCGTGAAATGACATTTGAACCACTATACATCATAACCTTCGCTATCGAACTCCTTTATCCAGTCATGTTCTCTCGTGATATCTGGGAGATGCCAAGAGAATGTTTCTGGGTTATCTTCATTTGCGAAGCTATAAGTAGGTTGGTACATTTGAAATGAGAAGGTTGTTTTATTAGGTTTTTTGAGGTGAGAGTGATCAAAACATACGGAAACTGTTTTGTCATGTTTTTTGACAAAGGTTGGTTCAGAAGATCAGAGAGGTGAATACGTTCTCTTACTTTTTCATAATTTGTGACCCATTAATCAGGAAGAATTTTGACAAGTTCCTCCTTAGAAATTTCCTTGGGATTTGGGTGCATATGGTAGTTCATTTTGTCGCATCTATGTTTAAGAGCAAAACATTTTCTCCTCCTGGAAGAGAAAGATCCATAGCATGATTCAGAACCCGCCAAACTATTTGATAATTAGAGCATCTTGAATAGCATTTCTAGCTTGCGGAGCACCTTGTATTTGGACTTGGATTTTTAAGGCCTCCGTCAGATATTGATCATATAGGGACATATTGAAGATTGGAAATATAGTGAAAAAGACTGTCCCAGCATTTGGAGTAACTTTTGTGGTACCCAAATTTGCATGTTGGTACTCATGATATCTGGTATCAAGAAGAGAAAGGAAATCCCGACTGGTTGGCCCTTTCTTCCATGATATGTCAATACAATCCTAACAGTACCAAAATGGATATGGGTGAAACCATGATTTTCCATTGTCTGAAAAAATCCTCTACAATTTGTAAAGTGATAAATTGTTCCTCTTGAGTTGTAAGAATAGGGTGCTGGTCAAGTTATGAGGTAGGAACATATTCTTTAACTGCTTTTGGTTTTTGTTGGACCAAGAAATGAATTTGTGACCACGGAGAACAAGTCTTTTTGGCAAAAGCGAAATATGGATCTATGAGTGGTAGTTCGGTTGGAGACACTTTATTTTCATCGGATAGGTATCTACTTCATATAAGTAATAATATTTACATGAAAGGGTTTTATAAAGAGTAGGAGACATATTTAATTATGCAAGGGATGTACAAGGGCTGGATGATGATGGAAATGACTCAGACATAATTTACCAAACTGCTCCTCCCTTCGAAAAGATAGACTGGCTCTGATACCAAACTGGTAGGGTAAATGGCGAGGAAATAGCAAGAAATATAGCAAGGACACAAGCTATAAGAGTTTTCCTACAAAGAGGACTAGGCTTCAACATCTCGAATAATGGCTTGGCACAAACCTGGTTTTAACATCCCTAAGGATGACTTGATAAGCTAGTGGAATAGTAAATTTAATCATAGATGAAAAATATTTTCCTACAAATGGACTGGCTTCTACATCCCTAAGGACAGCTTTCCAAGCTACTCAACTCGGAAAAACTTCTACACTACATAACTCGGAAAACTTTTGTATTTGTAGCAAGTTAACTTGCTTAATATTTTCTAACACTATACTATATTAAGGACTCATTTATTGAATATAGCAAAGATTACAAGATGATTATTTGATGATCTTCCAAGTACTACCTAGCCTCCTCTATATAAGAGTTGGAAGACTACTACAAGACAAACCTATATTACATGGCAAACCTATCATACAAAATAGGCCCCACAAAACATGTGAAGTATCCTAATAAAACAAGAAAAACATAACCCTGAACACTTGAAAGCATGTGAAAACAGAAATATACACATGAAAAAGCATGTGATACCATGTGGTACATGTGCAAGTGGGGTCCACTTTCATCTTCTTTTAGGTAGCATATGCAAGTGTATGGAAATCATGTGGTGAGCATGTGAAAGTGGGGTAGGAAATATAAAATTATAGGAAGATTTGTTTTGGCATGGGTAGTAAACTTTTTTGGGTAATTGTTGAGGTAAGGGTAAGTGGTGAAAATCTTGCACACGTCATTAAGCATCATCCGATGGAGCAGTGTTTGATGGTGTTGATGACGTTGATGGCAGGCTTGTGTATCCTTTATCTATCCACTGATCGGTCCCATGCTTTTTCTTGAAACTCTCATTGTTTTTTAAGCTCCTCTTCAACGACCTTGTGTAGTAATATTTTCTGCTGGATGATTCCGCTACATCGTGGTCTATTTTTTTTGAATTATGAGATGGAGTATTTAATCTTATCATTGTGATAGCCTGAATGACTTCATCCCTGATGGCTTCATACGGTACTTGGTATTCGTTTGCTACTTGTCAGACTTTTTTTCAATGGGGATGATTATCATTATAATTCCAATATGCCCACTCCTTTGGTCATATCGCCTTTGGAATGCACTTATTTGCTGGAAACAATTCTCTGTGCTTTGTTGTATTCATCTTCTAAGGACAAGATGGAGATGAGGAATTTCCACTAGAAAAAATATCCTGTTGCGCATGGAATTTTCCGTCAATAATCTTTATCGGCCGATGTAACATGAATACCTTTGCTACGTAGGAATCTCGGAAGCATTGAACCCAATATCTTCTTGGTTTAAACCATTGTAGAAACTTTCAGAGAGCAGATTCAATCTTGTCAAAATCCTGAAACATGTCGCACTTGAATAAATAAAGCTATAATATTGGTGACATAAGTACCAGAAAAACCATAATAGCTCATGTGGAAAATCATTGGCCGGTGGTACGAAAACATGACAGAATGGGAATTCCGGATTGACTTCGAATGGATTGAGGATGGATCCTCCATATTCCTGAAAACTTGAAGCTCATAGAAAGTCATTCTTTATATAAGGATGTACAGATCAAACAGATACATGAACGGTCTGAATAATTTCGATGGATGATTTGCTATCCTGGATTAATCGACTCCTAGTGAGGTTGCAAGCATGAAGATTTGGCTAGTTGGATTTTTTTTTCTTGCCCTGTTCTGAAGTCCATCTTTTTGAAAATTCATCTGGCCTGGATAGGAAATCTACCAGAATATTATCCTTCCCTTTGAGGTGCTTCACCTGGAATTAGTAAGGGGAGAACCACTATGCCCATCTAAGAATCTGCAGATTTGGAATAATCTTTGATTTATCTCGATCATTTTCAGAAAAGCCTTCATTTCCATTTTGATAAAAATTCTATGTGAATTAAAAAGAAATTCAAAATTTTAATTCGTTTCTTCACAGCAAGTATTTATTTGAATGTGGAAATATAGTGTTATTCGTCATCTTTGAACCTTCCACTGACATATCTGCATATCTTTTGCTGGCCATCTTTCTCTTCAAAAAGTATCGTGCTCCAATATTCATTGTTGGCATCAGTCAACAATCTTTTTGAATAGAAAGATGGCCAACAAAAGATAGGCAGATATGCTAGTGGAAGGTTCAAAGATGCTAAATAACAATATAATTCCACATTCAAAGAAATTCTTGTCGTGAAGAACATAATTAAAAATTTCCATTTCTTGTTAATTCACATAGAATTTCGGATCAAAATGGATATGAAGGCTTTCCTTAAAATGATGCAGATAAATCCAAAGATTATTCATGAAGATGTTGGAAATTACAAGAAAAGACTTGTGTGGTGTTTATGTGAAGTTAAGAGTTGTTGTGAGCTAGGTAGTGCTTGGAGTTCAAGTCAAATCTGCTAGATAAGGTATGTATAAAACCCTCTTGGTTGTGTTTAAAATTGATCTTGTGTTGGATGTGTTGTTTTGATAAAGAATCATGAACTAGAACTTGAGAAAGGAGGAGATGGAGTTGTCTTGTTGTTGGATTATTTTTGTAGCAATAGACATAACTTATGGTAGTTAAAATCCATTGAAAGTAGCTTAGATATGGTTTTTATGGTGTTGTGGTGCTTTTCTAAGTATTGGTGTTGAAGGCTAAGAATTTCACCACAAGCTAAAAGAAGAAGTAGCTAGAAGGCATGAAGAATCCATGTCTATGAGGTTGGAAGAATAAGTAGTTTGGGAGTACTTCTTTGATGTTGAATGGATGAAAAAAATAAAGCATAAGTTGTCTTTGTTGTTGTAGTTATTGTCCTCGATATATAAAAGGTAAGGATATAGGGGAGATGCTATCCGAATTGCTGTAGAGCGAACTTGTCGCTCGATAGTTAGCTAGTATGCCCTTCTTGTTGACATGAGTGTTGTTTGTTATGGTAGATGGATGATAAGGAGAGGGATTGCAGTGTCGTCGTCGAAGATATCCTTCTAAGGTATGTAAGGGCTATCTATCTTTCTTTCTTTCTGGCATGAATCTGTAGATATGTCCCCCTTAGTACAAGCTGAAGGGGGCCATATCACCTATATGTTTCTTAGTGACGGATTAAGACCGTCTAAGAGTTAAAAAGTCGACCTTGAGTAGAGCTCCCATGTAAGTCCTAAGAAACAGAGTTAGTAGCGCCTCTAAGAAATTTGCAAGCTATCTATGTATAATCTAAGAGTCCAAATGGAAAGAGATTCGAAGAAATGAGGTAATGAACTAGTAGTAGAACATAAGTATAAAGAAGATGATATTACTTTATCTAGAAGATCAGGTTGTAATAGCCTAGTAGATAAGCGTGTAGGCATATTCGAAGAGGATAAGGAGACTCCCTAAGGTCAAGAGAAATAGAGTATGAGGTACGATAGTATAAGTCACGTAGAAGGGTATAGCACACAAGTATATACGGTACTTCTCAGACCTACGAAAGGAAGAGATATGAGAGTTACAAAAGAAGGGAATTGAGTAGCATAATGAGATAGTCAGACGAGAGCTAAAATAGTACAAGACTCCCTAAAAGATGATAGAGTTGCTCACAATATAATAAGTATGAACTGTGGGTTACAGAAAGTGCTAGACGAACTATGAGTTATGTACATAGTTACTTAGTTTTACAGATTATTGGCTTGTGGTGTATGAACTTGACTTAGGTCCTATGATGTTGCCTTCAGGGCTATTGACACTGCCTTCGGGGCTATGATGCATATTGCTTTTAGGGCTATATAGATATGCGCATTTCCTTCGGGCTATACAGATACAGATTTCCTTTGGGTCTATACAGACGCACTCTTGCTTTTGGGGCTATACATATATAGATTGCCTTCGGGGCCATTCAGATACACTTGCCTTTGGGGCCATGCACTTACACACTGGATCCCTTGTGAGGCCGGAATATTGTGTTCATATTATATGCTAGATAGTAACATAATAAAGATCAGAAATCAAATATAGTAAGGATAGTACATATAGCCGAGACAACATAGATTGTATAGATAAACAGAGGGGCCAAGCGACAGCGACCAGGTAAGTTGATCGAGAGGTTTTAGTTAGTCCACTCTTGTCCCTTCCTTTCAGTAGAGACTTCTAGAATATTTACTCATGTTCTTTAGCTTTAAAGTTTATATATGTCATACCCCAACCTTGAAGGGGTGGGGTAGCCGACACCCGGTGCCTGGACAGCCCGAGCGTACCAGTTGTATATCATAACACAAATATATAACTATCTAGGAAGACAAGGCCTTAGATTGATAATTATAAAGCAACACAACATAAAATCCTACAAATGGAAGAACCCAACTTGTGCATATACACATACTAAGACCGACAAGGCCAACAAAATCTCTAACCGTATCTAGGCCTACAAGGTCGTACTGAACAAACTATACAATGCATGACATGTCTACAAAGCCTCTAAAAAACCAATGACATAGCACATAGGTTGAGACAGGTCCCCCGACATAACCACAATACCAAAAAAAGAAAGTTATAAATATAAGCCTGACTCGGCAATACTTCAGGAGGAAATGGAGCTCACCAACAAAAGCTGATAATTGGAGGTGATTTATGAAGCTGGATCCCCTCCTCGCATATCTAAACCTGCATGGCATGAAACACAACATCCCCAGAAAAAGGGAAGTCAGTACAAATAATGTACTGAATATGTAAGGTGAAAATAAAACACATTAGTAAGTAATCATAAAAGAGAGAGAGAGAGATACGAATCAACCTGAACTCCTGAAATGCCATCGAGTCCCACAATATACATATTTATCATTCTTACCTTATAACCTTATTCTATGCTGCTATATCATCGTCGTAAATCTAACTGCTCGATTGCCCAACTAAATAGTGGTAACTGCCTAACCGGCCATAGCTTGGTGGTAAATAACGCGCCTGCCCAACCGGTGGTAAATAACGATAAATATAACTGCCCAACCGATGGTAAATAACGATACACAACTGCCCAACAGGATATAACTGCCCAACCGATCGTAGCCCGGTGGTAAATAAAAATACATAGTCATGTTCTATAGGTATTGTATATGCGTATATAATTCCATTACTCATTTACTTACGTACATAAAAAAAAAGGGCAGCCCGGTGCACTAAGCTCCCGCTATATGCGGGGTCCAGGGAAAGGCCGGACCACAAATACATATCATGAGAAAATCTTTCGGAGTGACTTATTGTTGTTTACCCTCTGATTACGTTACGAATATTAACATCTTTCACATATGGTTCAACATGGACTTAGGAACATATTTAGACATGCTTTGAAATAAATTTCATAGGAATGAATAATATGGACATCCTTGACTATTAAGAGTAGAACCATTTATAAGATAATAATACATTTACGTTTCATTACTTGGATCATACCAAAAAGAAAGGATAGCCATTACATACCTTTAGTGTCGATTCTATCGATGACGAAGAACATGACCTTCCTTACACGTTAATCTTAAACAACGATTAAAGCAACCCGTTATGACCTGAGCTTACAATAACAAGCTACTACTTAAAATCTCAAAAATGAGAGTTGGCCGAGAGTAAGCCCTTTCAACAATAATTTATTACAATTGCTGAAACGTTTTTACTCAAAGAATATTGCTGGAACGTTTTTGCTTTAAGAATATACTTGCTGGACATTTTTCTCCTTCAAATGAACCCCAAGATTAAGTACTTGTATATGTTGTTTTGTTGTGATGTATTATTTGAAGGAAGGAAAGGACGTAAAGAAACGTCATATTTTTAGTTGTAAAGCGATCTCGCCGCTCAACGTGTTATATACTAGTTTTTTCTTAGCTTGACGTTTGTTCTATTGTCCTTTCTTGTAGATTAAGGATGTGTTTTACGAGCTGAGTTCATAGTGTTGTCGAATGAATCGATGGAAGGTATGTAATGACTATCCCTACTACTTTCTCTTATAGTGTTCTATCACTCATATGCTATTGTAAATATAAATACTGAATACTAGAAAAAAATTTAATTATTCACCAGATTATGCATATATGAATTCCTCATAAAGTAATATGATATTTAAAGAAATATGGAATTCAACTAGTGCTACTATGCTTGAGATATTTTAAAACCTAATAGTACGACGGAAAAAAATTTAAACTCAAAATATTACAAAAACAATATTGAGTTCATGAGGAAGCTGTGAGAGTTAATTCTAAAGTTAACATAATTTTGAAATCAACATGGAACTATATAGTTAAGTGAAAAAACAACAAAAAACACTACAAGAAAACTATTAAAAAGGAATCTGTTGTTTAAATTTCAGAAGCGGGAAGAATTTAGTCCAAAAACTCTATTTTTATTGAACTTCAAATACTTGAATAAATAAAAAAACAGTGCAACTGAAATACAAAATAGAATTGCTAAAGATCTACTAACATGCCTAAAAAATAGGAACAACTAAAACATTTATCTAGAAAACGACTAAAAAAGAAAATCTAATCTCCTAAAAATGGCTGAAGACTTTGACTCCACTTCAAACAGATTCTGAGACGCACCAACATCTCCTCATGGATCAGGAGCTGCGAACTCCCAACTTTTCTCTAAGAAATTCAAATCTTTTAGCATGAAATAACTTGGTTAAAATGTCTGCCACTTGATTCTCTATTTTGCAATAGAGTAAAATCACTTCATCGATTTTCTGCACTTTCCTCAAGAAAAATAAAACTTGATATTGAAGTGCTTAGTCCTTCCATGAAACACTGAATATTTGGATATGGCTATGGCAGCTTGATTATCCACAAATATCTCAGTTCTTTCTTCTTGCTCCAGTTGCAGATCTATCAAAATTTTCCTAAGCCATAGTGTTTGATTAATAGTAGTTGTTGCTACAAACTCTTCTTCCGTTGTTGATTGTGCTACTATTTCTTGTTTCTTTGAGCACCATAAGAAACGCCCTAATCCAAAAGTAAAGCAATATTCAGAAGTACTTTTTATATGTAGTAACTCATCTGATTGTTTTTAGCTAAAGACCCTTATTTGACTAAATTACCATTTTCCGTAGACTCTATATGGGGTTTGTGATGTGCGGGTATGGGTGGAATGGATCCTGAGGTACCTTTATGTGATTATCGTAAGAAAAAACCAAATTAGAGATTTTAGAATTCAGAAGTTTGACCCAAAGTTGACTTTCGAGTATATGGATTTGTTTCTGGGTTCCGTCACTTCCAGTAGTTCTGGAGGATTATTTATGACTTAGTAGAATCATTGGTTCGCTTCCTGAGACATACATATGTACTTTATAACCTTATATGTAAAGTGGTAGAATTTAGATATTTTGGGTGTTTTCGTAGAAAAGTATGTTTTAGCTCGGTCGTATGAGAAATTCGAGGGCACGAGTGAGTTTGTAGCACTGTTTACCTTGGGTAGCATATTTGGTCATATTCAAACATGGAAAAGTGCTCGGTGTATAAATGGAATGAAGTCACAAAATAATTTAAGACGGAAAAGTGTGACGACGACGATTGCAAATAATATTTTATGTGTGAAAAATGAGGCTATGGACTAGTTCTATATCACATGTGTATAATAATGAGTATATGATGTGTTAAAAATAGTTACTATTTAAGTAAATTGAGATCAACAATTTGATTATATGGGTAACTGGTTAAACGTTGGAGTAAAGTGGGAGAGTGCAGAATTAATTAAGGTATTAATTAGGATTAAGTGGATTAGGGATTTTGGTGGGCTGCCTCATGGAACTTATGAAGCCAAAGGTGGCACTAAGTGGGCCTATACGAGTCAAAGCACCTAAAGTGCATGCTTGACATGCGTATAGGCAAGAAATAGCCATTAAAGCCTTTTCATTTAATGCTTTCTTTGGCAATATGATATATGAAATGTATGTTGCCATTTGTTTTCTATTTTTGGGGACTTTTCTTATTTTAAAAACTTAGCAAAAATGTACACAATAACGTTATCCAATTTTGGTACGGATTTCACTCACCACTTCGATCTCGTTGTTCCTTTTTGTCGTATTGTTGAATCTGGACTTTCTTCAAAGTGAAGTAAGGTGGAAGAAGAGTAGATCTTAGTATATAAGATTGAACTGCTAGACAAATTTTGAGATTGGACTGGCAAGGGAGCTAACAAGGTATGTAACGCTTTACCTTCTTCTTCATTGTTGGCATGATTCAAAGTTAAGAATCGTCAAACCGAATGTTCCGAAATAAAATCCTACTCTTAGAAGATATAACCATGGTTGCTATCAATATTTGATGTTGTGCTTATTAGTAACTTTTGAAATTGGCTCCATGATCATCGTACATTCCTTGTTAAAGGTGCTTGTTGTGTTCTAATAAAATTATCAAGCTTGTTTCCTTGTCGGAGTTGTTTAGCACTCGTCGTTACCTTTGATATACTATTGAACCTATGATCTTTCAATTTTCCTTGTCGAAAGGGTTCCTTGTATCCTATTGAAATCCGTTGAAATCTCTTGAGAGTCATTGTTATATTATTGACCTTGAATTCATGAGAAATTGTAACATTGGTTGTAAATGAGTTCCATAACAATTGACAGAAGGTTAACAACCTTGTGTCACCCCATCCTGTTTCTATTTGGTTTATAATGTCATTTATGCATCATATAAACAAATATGTATCTATTGTTTGACACTGAGCCGCGCTATAGTCGGTCGGGTACGACACTTATATATGCACACCACTGCAGCTGGGTATGACAACACCGAGTTCCATATTATGGCCGGGTACGATAACACAAAGTCGTATAGGGCCTACGATATGACATTGACATTACCCCAAAGTGTGGCCATATATAATTGGATTTCAGTGATGTTATATGTTGCATATGCTCACCATGGCCTCTGAGGTTCAGGTTGTTTCGTTACTCCAATTTTCTCCTGTTATTATCTTCACTTATGTTTACCTGACTTACATATTCAATACATTCTTTCGTACTAATGTCTATTACTGGGGCGTTGCATTTCATGCTCGTAGGTACAGATAGATGATTTGACGATCCCCTGAAGTAAGTGGTTCGATTCAGCAACTGTAGTCGATAAGCAACTTTCTTCCATAGTTGTTTGGTGTGTTGGTAGGTGTTATTATGCTATATATATATTCATATCATGGGTATGGAGGGGCTCTGTCCCGACTAGTTGCTACTTTTTATCATATTTAGAGGTTTCTATACTAGTGTCGTACGTTTAATTAGTTGGTATGGCCTTGTCGGCCTCTTTTGGATAGTTTATGTATCTATGACGGCCTTGTTGGCCTCTTTTGGGTAGTTTATGTATCTATGACGGCCTTGTTGGCCTCAGGTTATGTTTATATTTGTGTTGGGCTTCTTCTACATGTAGGACCTTGTCGTATCTTATCCAGTCACCATTGATTAGAGGCTTTGTTGGCCGGAGTCTTGTTATGTGCGGTTCAGATACTATGGTTGGTACGCTCGGGCCTTAGGGTGACGAGTGACGACCACACTCCCCGAAGTTGGGGTGTGAAAACTTGGTATCAGAACCGGTCTGTCCTAGGGATATTTATGAGCCATATCTAGTAGAGTCTTGTTTATGGGAGTGTAGTGCACCACACTTATAAGAATGAGGTTACAAGGCATTTAGGATTGTTTCCTTTCTTTCTTGTTCTAGATCGTGCGATAGAGCTGATTTGTAAGAAGTTAATTCCTAATTTCATGATTCATGCCGATGGCGATACCTACGGCTAGAAGAGGATGACTAGTAAGAAGTTCGATGCGACTGTGGAAGAATGGATTCATAAGAGCTTTGATCTTAACTCATGTTTATAACGAAATAAGGGTAAGGCCTCCATCAGATCATTCGTACGTCAGATATGAGAATATGATGTCAAATCATTAAGGTATGAACAATGTTTATCCGTGCAGAGGAAGGAGGTCATGCTCTATCAGAAAAGAAAGTAAGGAGTTCGAAAGTAAATAGGTAATGTGGAGAAGGCACGAGGTATTTGAGAGAGGGAGATTTGTAAGTAGCGGGAGTCGAACAAAGTAACGCAAGTGTTATGGATCTGTTTCCAGTAAGTGATGGGAGATAGTCAGCATGCATTCACTTCAATTTATGACCTATAGGCTTCAACGAACATGGATTTAGGAAGAAGTGGGATTTCAGGGTACGGTAAAGGTTATAGTAATCCTTAGTGTTGGACCAATTGCCGAAATGGATGGTATTATGAACATGTTTGTAGATTCTCTGCAGGTGACATATATGTATGGCACATCAAGAACTATATAGGCAGGTTCGACTATTGGAATATTTATAAGGTGCAAAGGGGTTGGCATATGAATCCTTGTATATGTAATAAGTACTCTCCTCAGTACGACTAGTATTCCAACTAACGGGCAAGCTGGTTTAGGAAAAAGGAAACTAGAAGAAAAAAGATGTCTTGCTGAGGTTCTCCGAATAATATATGATGGTAAGGTTTTACAGAGGTTGATAAAATAAGTGAAGCGTTAGGAATAGATATAAAATGATTAGATGTCATGAGTTAGGCATGGTCGTGTGGTAGGACTCATGGGCCACTAAAAGAAAAAAAGGAAAGAGGAGTCAAGTGTAGGATTACAAAAGGGTGTAAGTCACAAGGTTATGCCTTCATTATGAGGCGTGAACGGATCCCTCAGTAGGCGTTATCAACAGACCGATTAGCCCCATCTTAGGAGTTATCAGTATTGGGTAAAGCTAAACCGAATGCGAGCTAGGACCTCGCGAGATTTCTGTGGTGATGGGCATGGCGATATCTGCCCACAAACAATTAGGTAGCAAAGGGGCATACTACAGAATATCGAATTTGAAAACTATTACAGGTAGTCTCCGTAAGACACACGTCATAAGTTGGAATTAAGCTCGTTAAGATCGAACCTGCTAATTGTAAATGAATGACATCTCTGCGTATAGGTGAATAGCTGCTCCCCATAAGTAAAGGATCATAGTAACGAAAGCGATAAGAACAGGGAACATGAAGGATTAGTAAAAGCAGAAAGGTAGTAATGTGATGCTACAGAAATAGAATTTTTGGCGTGAGGTATTAGCCATTCTCCCGAGGGGGAGATAATGCGGTGAGGATCGAAGAAGAATTTCTTAAAGTAATTCTTAATAACAAAATGGAAAGAAGAATTGTAGCTAAAGATGAGGAGCGGTTGAGATAGTATTAATTTAAGTCCTACTAATATGCCACGGATTTAGAACGATATGTAAGTGTGAATTCTAGAAAGGAGATGGCAATAAACTTAGCAGAGATACCAACCGATAGTAAGTACAGTCAGGCATTGAGAATGTTACACCACGTATTTTCGCGCTCGTATGCGTCATAAGTAAAGTAACATAAAGCCCGGTGAGACTAAGATCTTATATTTGAATGAAAATAAGTTTATACAGGTGTTACGAAAGTTTCGTAAGAGTTTGGGTCAAAAGAATCAAAGAAATTAAGTTCGTCGAAACTCAGGGCAGGCAGAATTTCGCACAGGATTTTTTTCCCAACTCGGAACGGGTATATCTTGTAATGTGTAAAGTTTTATTGGGTGTATAACCTATCTAAATTCAATTTCAGCAAGTCTACTTTCCAACTCAATAAACCGTTCATCAATCGGAGATCCTTACAAAAGGTTATGTTCATTTTAAGAACACGGTGCAAAGCTGCTTGCTTGGGACTCACTTAGGCGGTGGTCGACCTTTGGAGTTAGAAAATGAGTTGTAGACTTTTCTTTCCTCATTTATTCACCAAACTCGTGAAGAAACTTCCCAAAACCCTCATCAACACATTCATAAGGTTCCAAGACAAATCCAAGGTGAAATCAAACCAATCTTCCATCAAAATGTGTTAAAGACTACAAAAGATTGTCTCTAAGATGTTGTGGCGCAGTTGAGGGTGATTGGGAGTGGTAGCAGCCGTGGTTATTGAGTTATATACACTGCTTAAGGTATTTTGAACACCCTATTATTTTTTCTTTAGCTTAATTCCATGTTGGTGAAGCTATTTGAAGCAAAACACCACAAGCTGGTATTGAAAAAGGCTAAGATAGAACTACTATTTTGTTGAGCTGTTTTGAGTGTATGAATGTGATTTCTAATGGCTGGAAATTATGGAATATAACATGAATATGCTTTGTCTACCGTTATTGATATTTTTCATGTGTTAATAAAGTGAAATGGAGAAGAAAACATATAGAAACTACGAATAGAAAGTAGTCTTTCAAGGGTAAACTTGTAGACTGTTTTAAAAGGAATTTTGTGGATATTTTGAACTAGGAATCATATGGTACATATATGCATGATGTTTTGAAGGTTGTAAACTAATTTATGGAATAAGATTTGGATTCAAATTATGTTTTGTTATTCATAAAAAAGAGCTTGTCGGTCCATATGATTGTTAAGATAATCGGAGAAGCTCATATTGGATTATATTGTTGTTGTTGCTATTGTTGGTTATTGTTGTCGTTATTGGGTTGTTGATGACCCTTGGTGGTCTTTGGGATGTAGTAAAAATAGGGTAGATGTTGCTCAATTTTCCATAAGTTATATGACTAGCCAAATATGATGGTTACGACATTATATGTTGACGACGATATCATTTCACTTGTTTTAGATGCAAGAAGTTGTGTTAAGCGTGGTTGAGGAATAAGGAAGAGATCATACAGGTATGTAAGGCTATACTTTCCTTCTTTTTGGCATGACCCGTATGTAAACGAACGTAATCGAATATCCGTCCAAAGTGACTCTACTCTTAAGAGCTAGGAATGTTCGTGTTTTTTGTTCTGTTAAAGAAGTTTATTGATTTATGTATATCATGTCTTATTGACTGATAATGAAGTGTATGTTGATGAACATAGCGACAATAATGATAGTTAGAGGATAACGACAATAGGTCACTCTGGTTCTATTCATAGTGTCCCATGAGGTCCATCTTGCATTGCACTTATATCTATGTATCTATTTTCTTGCCACACTACGTTATAGTCGGACGGGCAGGCACTTATATGTGCATACCACCGGTTGGGCAGTTACGTATCGTTATTCAACACTTTTTGACATTTACCATTGATCAGTTGGGAAGATATTACCGCGTCCTATATGGCCGGGAAATTTATGATGAGCTCACCCCATAGAGGGACTTGATACTATATTATATGACCTCATAGAGTGGCTTTATTTTACTTTCATGTATATGATCATGGTTATGTCAGTTGTGCGCCCTCAGTGGCAGTTTTGTATCCTAGGTTGACATTTTGTACTATTCACTTGTATTTCATTCTTATATACCTATTTATCTACATTACATATTCAGTACATTTTTCATATTGATGTCCTTTTTGTTGGGGGACGTTGCGTTTCATGCCGCAGGTTCAGGTAAATGATTTGATGAGCCTCCTCAGTACATTCATTGTTCAGCTTGAGTTGGTGCACTCCTCTTCTTTCAGAGTTCCTGATCGAGTTTTGGGGTATGTTTATATGTATATGGTTATTTTTAGTATGTCGGGGCCCTGTCCCGACTTGATGACACATGATAGTACTCCTAGAGGCTTACAAACGAGAGGTTGTTGTACATATATTTTGTGTGGCCTTGTCGGCCTTGTCAGATGTTGATACACTTGTGATGGCCTTGTCGGCCTCATTTTATTAATATATATATATGTTGTGTTGGCCTTTTTCTGTATGCAGGTTATTATTGCTTCTATCTTATTAATGTCATTTAGAGGCCTTGTTGGCGAAGGTTTTATGTCATGTCGTTCAGGTATTACAGTTGGTACTCTCGGGCATTAGGGTGCTGAGTGTCGGCCATACCCCTAAGGTTGGGGTATGACAAACTTGGTATCAGAGTAGGTTTGTCCGATGGAGTCTGCAAGCCATGTCTAGTAGAGTCTTGTTTATGGGTGTGTTGTGCCCCACACTTATAAGCAAGAGGCTATAGGGCATTAGGGATGATTTCTATTATTTCATATCATAGATCATGCAGTAGAGCTGAGTCTTAAGAATTTGATTCTAACTCGTGCCTTATATTGTTTCAGTAATGCCGATTAACTTTCGACTTCTGTTAGTTCATATTCGACCCCTACTAGACTATTGATACGCCTGAAGTATGAGTATTATGTTAAAGTTTCAGGGTATGAGTATTTGTCTCACTCATATGCAAAAGAGATAACGAAATCCTAGAAAGGTAAAGTGTTGTTTTAGGATACAAAATGAGTAAAATAAAGAAAGTACAGAGCACCTGAACGCAGAGGATTGTAAGGAGATTAATATTCAGGTTGAATGATGTAAGTATAGTTATATTGCCATCAGTAGTGGTACCTATTCAAGCTTTTGATTTATCGGCATCGATAAACGTAATTTTAGAAAGAACGGGAGCTAATAATGGTTAAAATGATCTTTAGCAGGGTAATACTGAAGAATAGTACAATTATGTTAAAGGCACCCCCTAGAAGATATATACATGATGTACCCAGAAATTATTAGTTGGATATGACCTTTGATGGTCTTGAAGATTTAGGGGTCAGGTATTGGAATGTTGGTGTGCAAGGTAAATGGTTTATCTCAGGAAGGCTCTTGTTTAAAGCAAAGCAGAAATAGTAAATGCCTTGGAGATAGGGCTAATAAAAGGAGGAAAAGTTAATGGCGAAAGAATGTTTTATTCCGAATATCAGGGCTAAGGTAAGAAGTGAAATTGATAGCAAAAGGGTGATAGAAGTATAGGTGGGACAGGTGAGAAGTATGAGGAATAACAAAGAGCCATACTATAATCATATGACAAGTTGGTAGCCAAGTAACCAGAGGACAAGAAGAAGTAAATGTTGAGTTGAGAAGATGAATGTGTTATGAGACTATGTATCTACTATGAGAATTGAACAGCTAGATATCAACAGAACATACCGATCGGGTGATTTAGCTCCATGACTTAGAAAGTATCAATATTGGGAAATTTCCTCGGTTAAACGGAATAAGAGTTAAAACCTCGAGAGATTGTTATAATGAAAGATAGTGAGAGGTTGCAAAGTAATTAATCAAACAACAAAAGAATAAACTACAAAAGGAAGGGAAAATCTTTAAAGATTATCAAGAAATAAGCTCCAAAGATTAAATGTTTTAACTAGAACTAAAGAGTCTATTGAGGCTGAAAATGCCAGTTACGAACATATGACAATTTAATAAGAAGACAAGAAGTTTCAGGACGAATAAGACAGTGTCATCCAACTTTGATGAATGTGTCATGACTATAAAATGATATGTAGGTACCAACGCTAAGAAAAGAATGAGGCTTAAAAAAAGAGCACGTAAGCGAAGACAAAGGTATATAAGCCCAAAAAGGGTATTCAAAATTAATGAATAAAAGGGGTAACTTGAGTTAAGATGGAAAATGATACATATGGAACCTAAAAGAAGATTAGTCATGAGACTGGAAGAGTCGTCAGTCGATACAAATTTAACAACAAAAAATGGTTTAGGAGCCTGAAGTTTTAACCTCACCAGTAAGTGATCACAATTCTCAAGAGATAATTTAGATGGAAAATAACGACGCAAAAGGGACTAGCATAAAGTAAATCAAGCTAAAGGACTGTGAAACCTGTAAGTGAACGCAAGTAATTAAGAAAGTACTCAGAACTGGTACTGTCAGAACGAAAGTGGATCTGAAGGTAAGGAAGATAATGGTGGGTAGTTAAAAGTGACCAAGATCCTATAAGGATATACGACAACAGGATTGTTAAAAGTATATTGTTAAAAGATGTTATCTAAGAGGTGAAAAGGAGAAATTACTCCAATAAGTGGTTCAAGTATAGGTATACATCAGATAAAAGGAATACGTCATTAGCTACCGTTTCATATGTTGGATAAATAAAGGACCAAGGTTATAACCCAGAGTGGAACTTAAGGCTAAAGTATATAAGAGACTCATAGATGATAGAGGTTGAAACAAATCAATGTATTGTGATGCGCAGACCCATAATGGATGGGAAAATGAGGTCAATTACACTTAAGGACCGTTGAGAAAGCCAAAAAATGTTTTGGGACTCATAACATAGGGCCATCGAGATGAGCATGCGTTAGATGTATGATGTGATATCATTAGGCAATAGTAGGTAAAAACATCGATATGAATTTTCCATGCTAATGATAAAGGCACCCTAAGGACGAGTTACAATGATATAGAAACCTATGAGTCTTTTTAAAAGAGTGTAAGACTTGGGAATAAAAAAGGTAAAGAAAGGCAAGTTCAGACAATATAGAAGAACAAGGTCCTCCTCTAGAGAAAGACGGTTCACAAGCCAGAGTTACTAATTAGAACTTGAAAATAGCATACTTGGTGGTCAAAGTGAAAGGATAACAATATAAAAAGATTTTGTCCTGTTACAATTTAAAGGAAAGAGTTTAATAAAATAAAGTTATAGCCTTTAGGGAAACATAAGAAAGGATGTATGGGCAGTTTAGCTTATCTAGAGGTCGGGTAAAGAGAAGGTTAACTAAAGATCTTTAACAGTTAGTGACACAACCCCTTTCAGGGACTAAGGTGGCACCTACGTATCCCCACCTGTAGGCGAACCGCTCCAAATCATTCACATGATATATAATGAAAAAATGAAAGATAATAAAATATACAATAATTGTCTCATGATATCAATATGGAAATAAGTCTGAGAAATAACAAAACCCCCAAAAATTTGATCAATCCTACAAGAGAACTAATAATCTGACACAAGTCTGAATATGACACACAGGCCAAAACAAAATCTGATAACATAAGAGTCTGAACATGTCTCTCGATCACAAATAAAAGACAAGATAAGGATAGAATATCACAGGCATGTCGGAGGTAGCATCTCATCCTGAATACTAAATGTATGCCCGATCGGACTCACACTCGAGCTTGCGAACTGGTAGTAGGATCAGTATCTGCACCCATAAAGATAAAGTAATTGTAGTATGAGTACACAACATACCCCTAAATCATTATAGGCCTACAACGACGGAAGATACGTAAAAAGATATAAATACCAAGTTGATATCAAATAGCCCAATATTAGCAATTCAATAACCCAGATACTATAACATTGTTCATAAAATGGTTCACATAGTCAACATATCACCTTATTCATGTAAGATTCCATAATCACTTAAATTACAGTCCCAGAAAAGTTCAATAATAAAAGTTGAAGTATCAATGAGCAACTAACAACCCTTCTTTATCCAAAAATCCAATTAAGTCATCAATAACCAATCCAACAATTAGTTCATCAACAGATAATCAGTGATATGATATATGTATGATATGAATGCAATGCATAAGTCATGTACCTTGACTCTCTAGTATACAAGAGCTCAAGTTTTTATTATGAGATGCACACTCATGGGGGATCCGTGAAGTCTATATACTCCTCCGAAATTTCCCATCGGAGCTCAGCTCTTGGCTCAATAACAATTGTTGCAAGCGTGAAACCCATCCCCTCGAGTATCATCATCCTCTCAGTGTTGCCATAATCTCATAAGTATTCTCACATTTCCGGTCTCTTGGACCCACATTATTTCCATACCACTCTCATATCAATGTCTCAGAACTATGAGTGTACGACTGCAATGACAATATAAGGCAAGAAATCATGATGTAATGAGATGCAACCCAGTAGAGAGATTAATATCACATGCTTCCAAGAATTCAACAACATAAAAATCCAAGTACAAATCAGAATGTCATATCGGAAGAACGTGTGATGAATAAACATATAATAGAAAATATAGAGACAAGCCGAATCAATCAGCAGTCGAAACCAGCGTAAGGTTGATTCCGTAAATCACCCATCATCATAGTTCAACATTGGTACCCACTCAAACATTCATCACAACCGGATGAGTGGGACCCCCAAACAGGCCCAATACACCTTAATATTTATAACTAATTACGTACTTCTATCGGAGTCTAGTGAAAGTAAACCGTAGCCTACCTCTGGGCTAAGTTGGAGCCTCGAACAGTCAACTCTCTCAGTGACAGCCTTTCTTTTCCGTTGTGCCTCGTGATAATCGAAGTCTAATCACGCATATATAATTCGTTAATATAAAGCTTACACACATACAAGGACATAATCCTTAACAAAGCAAGACTTCCAACATCAACCCCGGGCCTACGTCGCCATGATTCAAACCTTAATATTCAAAAAGCATCAATACATACTGGTACTCATATCCTTAAGTTAATTGGAAACCTATACTCATTTTCCTTTTTTTTTTCTTAGTGATTTAGAATAGAACAAGTAATCAAATAGAAGAGAATGTATAGAAATTTTCATCTCAAGATTTAGAAGATCTTGTGTTGGTATATTCCTCTTTTTATTATTTTATTATGGAATCGACTCGATCATCAGATTATAAGTTCATAACCCTAGCCCATTCCCATTTTGGGTGGAACAGATCTGCTAATTCTTTTATTCCAGTTAGTAAGATAGTAAGAGGGATCTTGAGCTAAGAAATAGACCCTAGAAGCTAAAAAGGCTATCATTTGGACCTTTAATTGAATAATATACAAAAAGCCCCAATTTGGAACCATAGAATTTCCCCAAAATTTTAAGAGACTTCCATACTCAAATTAGACCTTACAACATGATAATCTAGCGTATTCTATCACTAATCAATAACAATTGAAGTAAACTAATCTATTAACACCCTTTAATCAAGTATGTAACTCTTTCTCAAATGCAATCCATAAATCAGTCTACCCAATTCACATGCACAATCTATCACCATTAAAGGACTTAGAATCATGAAATCAAATCATAAAAGATGAAATTCTTACCCAAATAGAGGATTTGCTCTTGAAACTTCAGAAACTCTCTCCTTGTGAACTAACCTCTAGACTTACTATTTTGGGAAAAGGAGATTGACCTAATAAATTTAAAAGGACACATGATCCAATGATTCTGCCCTAGCATAATCGACCTCACTGGAGAGGACTTGCTACCGTGAAAAATAACCTCACTAAGGCGGTGTCACTTGACACCTCACCTCTGCGCAACAATAATCCTGACTCCACAAAGGCACACCCGCCCTTGCGGAAGTCCTCTCTTCCAAAGCGGAACCTCAACAAATTCCCAAACCCCGCTTCTGTGAGCCAGCATCTCGCCGAGGCAGACACACAAAAGCGAACAGAGTGTCGCTGAGGAGAAACATACTAGATCAAATAAAACCACTCAATCTTCCACTAAATATCCAAAACACTCCCGAGACCCTCCCGGACACAAACCATGCATGCTCCCCTAAGGTAAACAATGCTACAAACTCACTCGTACCCTCAGATTTCTCATCTAGCTGATCTAATGTATACTTTTCTAACTAATTGACCGGGAAAACTGAATATCCAAATTTCACAAATAGCACCAAAATATACATATGATTATCTTAGGAAGCAAACTAATTACTCTACTAGGTCATAAATGACCCTCCGGAGCTATCGGAAGCGACAAAACTCAGAAATGAACCCATCTACTCAAAAGTTAACCTTGAGTCAAACTATCCAACTCTAAGGTTCTAGTTTTGGGTTTTTCATTCGAAATTCATGAAAATGGACCTCGAGATATATGTCACCCATCCCCGTACATCATTAACCCACATAGAGTCTATGGGAGGGGTAAAATAGTCAAATAGAGGTCTCGGGATAAAAACAACCGGATGAGTCATTACATCAGATACTAATTAAACAAACGTTCATCCTCAACAGAGAGAACCAAATAGAGGAAACGTACCGGAAGTAGTAAACAAGACAGGATATCTGCTTCGCATGTCGAACTTTGTCTCCAAAGTTGCCTCCTAAATAGGGCAATGCTTCCATTGAACCTTCACAAAGCTATCTCTTTTGACCTCAACTTCCTCACATGTCTATCCAAAATAACCACTAGTCCTTCTCAAACTCCAAATTTTGATCAAGCAATACAGAGTCCCACTGGATCATATAAGAACCATCGGCATGATACTTCTTCAACATAGACATATGGAAAACCGGATGAACGCTTGAAAGACCTAGTGGCAGAGCCAACTCATATGCCACCTCCCCAACTCTCTCAGACTCAACTTCCCTCTCTTGTAGAACCTAATCACATCCTTCATAGGTGAGTCAAAAGAACTATGTCACTAACCATTAACTCCAAGTATGAGACCTTTCGGTCTGCATACTCTTTCTTCCCGCTGTGGGCTGCCAGGAGCTTATCCTGGATCATCTTCATATTCTCTAAAGAATCTCTCAATAAATTGATACCCCACGACCGAACCTCAAGCGCATTAAACCAACCAATCGGAGATCGACATCTCCTAGCATACAAAGTATCGAACAGTACCATATCAATACTGGAGTGATAGTTGTTGTTGTACGCAAACTCTACCAAAGGTGAGAACTGGTCCCAATGACCACTAAAATCAATCAGGTAGGCTTGTAACATATCCTCCAAAAACCTAAATAGTCCGCTCGGACTGACCGCTGGTATGAGGGTGAAATATTGTATTGAGATCCATGCGAGTACACAACTCTTTCTATCAAGTCCACCAGAATTACAAAGTAAACTGAGTCCCTCAGTCTTAGATGATGGAAATAGGAACCCCATGAAGATGAATGATCTCACGAATGTAGATCTTCGCCAACTTCTCTTTATTATAAGTCGTCTGGATCGAAATGACATGTGCGGACTTGGTCAACCTATCAATAATGACCCAAATAGCATCAAACTTGCCCAAAGTCCTGGACAATCCCGCAACAAAATCCATGGCAATCCTCTCCCACTTCCACTCAGAAATGGGCATCCTCTAAGACACACCACCGGGTCACTGGTGCTCATACTTGACCTTCTGACCATTCTGACATCGAGAAACAAACTCAATAATTTCTCTCTTTATCCTTCCCCACCAATAGTGTTGCTTCAAGTCACGGTACATCTTAGTAGCACCTGGATGAATCGAATACCTAGAGTTGTGGGCCTCCTCTATAATAAACCTGGTCAAATCACCCACATGAGGCACGCACATTCTACCCTTGATCCTCAAAAGTAACTCACTATAAATCACCGCCTCCTTGGCTTTTGCACTTATCACCTTATCTCTGATTTGCTCAACTTCACATCATCATACTAGTGAGTCTGAATCTGATCCAAAAGATATGACCTCGCCTCTATACAAGCCAAAATCCTACCCGAATCCAAAATATCAAGCCTCACAAAATGGTTGCTAGAGTCTGCACCTCCAATGCCAAAAAACGCTCATAAGTGATCAAACGAGCCCATGCAGACTGCCTTTCGGCTCAAAGTATCCGCCACTATATTGGCCTTACCGGGATGGTACAAAATAGTCATGTTGTAGTCTTTCAATAACTCCATCCACCGACACTGTCTAGAATTCGAATCTCACTGATTAAACATGTGTTAAAGACTGTAGTGGTCGGTATACACCTCACAATGAACACCATATAAGTAATGGCTCCAAATCTTCAGAGCAAACATAACGGCAGCCAACTCCAAATCATGAAAAGGTAATTCTTCTCGTGCACCTTCAACTGCCTCGATGCATAAGCAATAACCTTACTCTCCTACATCAACTCACAACCCAATCCAATCCTATAAGAGTCACAATATACAGTAAAATCCTTTATGTCTACCGGAAGAGATAAAATCGGGTTTGTGGTAAAAAATAGTCTTAAGCTTTTGAAAGCTCTCACTGAAAAGAAACCTCCTTATGAGTCAAACGCGTCAGATGAGAAGCAATAGAGGAGAAACTCTCGACAAACTGGCGATAGTATCTAGCAAGACCCATAAAACTCTAAATCTCTGTCACAGAAGTCGGACTAGGCTAGTTCCTGACTACCTCTATCTTCTTTGGGTCTACCGTAATCCCATCATTGGAAACCACGTGCCCCCAAGAATGCCACAGAACTCAACCAAAACTCACACTTTGAGAACTTAGCATACAACTTTTTCTCCTTCAATAACCCAAGGACCACTCTTAGATGTTGATCATGGTCCTCCCAAACTCTTCTAATAGATCAAGATGTTGTCAATGAACATAATCACAAAAGAATGCAAATACAGCTTGAATATTTCATTCATTAAATCCATGAACAATGTTGGGGCATTGGTAAGCCCAAATGACATCACCAATAACTCATAATGACCAGAACAAGTTCGAAAAGCCATCTTGGTAACATCCTCTGCCTGGATCTTCAACTGATGATACTCGGACCTCGAGTCAATATTTGAAAACATAAAAGCACCCTGAAGTTGATCAAACACGTCATCAATATAAGGGATAGAATACTTATTTCTGATTGTGACCTTATTTAAGTGTTTGTAATTGATGCACATACGTATGGTGCTATCCTTCTTCTTTACGAACAAGACAAGAGCACCCCATGGAGATACACTCGATCGAATGAAGCCCTTTCATCAACAAATCCTAAAGTTACTCCTTCAACTCTACTAGAACTATACGGTGCGGAGAATTTGAAATAGGTCGAGTACCCGACTCGATATCAATACAGAAGTCGATATCCCTTTCTGGTGGCATACCCGGTAAATATAAAGGGAAGACCTAGGTAAACTTACTAACTACCAGAACACACTCAATGGAATGAGTCTCCACACTTGTATCCTGAATATGACCTAAGTACGCCAAATAATCCTTATCTACCAACTTCCTAGACCGAATGAAAGAAATGATCTTCTTAGGAGCAGGGATAGGAGCGCCTCTCCACTCTAAGCTCAGAAGTCCAGGCATTGCTAATGTAATTGTCTTGGAATAATAGTCCATGATCACATGATACGGTGATAGCCAATCCATACCTAGAATAATGTCAAAATCAACAATTTCTAAGATGACCAAATCTACCCAAGTATCACAACCCATAAAAGTAACCAAGCAATGCCGATAGACTAGATCTACAACTACAAAATCACCGACCGGTGAAGATACATAAATAGGGACATCAAGTATATCACACCACATATCCAAATCACCAGAAAAATAGGCAGACACATATGAGAATATAGACCCCTGATCAAATAATATTGAACCAGACTGATTAAAAACTGAGATGATACATGTGATAACTGCATTTGATGCCTCAGCATCTGGTCTACCCGGGAAAACATAACAATGAGTGCATCCTCCCTCGGACGAATTACTCTGTTGGCCACCTCGACCCGAACAAGCTCTATCTCTCCCCAACCAGAATCCACCACGATTGGTCTGATGGCCACCACACCCTGACTGAGATCCTACTCAGCTAACCTAAAGACCACCATTAGATGGTTTTTCTGGGGTCCTGGGTGCACGGGATGTACTCGATACAGATTTAGGGCAATTTCTCCTGAAATTCCTAATCTCACCATTGGGTAGCAAGTCCTGGCCACTGAGGGCTAATGAATAGAGATAGAAGAACCTGAATACTGCGACTAATAACCCCTTGAAGACTGGCCCCCTCTATAACCGCTCTACCCATAAAGGTACCATCGGTAATCTGAAGGGCTGCCTAAATCGGTCGACCATGTTGCGACTACTGATATCTACCATGCTACCAATAACCACGAGCAATGGATCCGTTGAACTATCATTGTCACCTTGTCCTCGTATCGGACTCATATTTGGGCAACTTGCCTCTCACAGACTCCACCATCCTCGCATACTCAGCTAAAGTCTCAAAAGAAGCCCTAGTAGTCACTAGCTGCAACGTAGCCAATTGAAGTGGAATACTCAAACCTCTTAAAAAATATATCGCTCTCTCTATCTCTGTAGGTAGCAACGGCGCTGCATAGTGCGATGAGGCATTGAAGTGAGTCTCATAATCTACAACTGAAAAATCCCTCTACTCAGTCCTATGAAACTCATCATGCTTGCTCAGGCATAAGCTAAGAGGCACATACTTCTCCAGAAATATGTGATAGAACCTAACCCATGACATTGGAAGGGACCCCACTAGTTGATAGTTAATATAAGCTCTCCACCACTGTTTAGCATCTCCCAAAAGCTGAAGGGCCACAAAACTAACTCCGTGAGACTCGACAATACCGAAGGTATGCAACCTCTCACGGCAGCTCAAAATAAACTCATATGTATCCTCTTCAGGACTACCATAGAATACCGGAGGCTTCATGTTTGAAAAGTACTCCCAAATCTTTCATTCATCGCTACTCATAGTTGTCCCTATAATCGGTCCGGGACAAAACTCTGGAGCATGAACCTCATCAATACGGGGCAGTAACATCACCGTTTACTGAACCTCGGGAGTACAAAACTCAGGAGTCTCAGTCTGTCCCTCTCTCACACAGGTCTGAGAACCACCTGAAGTAGTCAGATACACGTCTGCCTGGGCAAAACCATCTAGATCACTCAACAATCTGACCAATGTGTCCTGTAGATTCGGAGTTGCAATAAATCTAGGTTGAACCTGGGCTGGCCCCATCTCCTCCTCATGTAACTCATCCTAAGGCTCAATAAGCTGCTTAGGGGAGACTGATCTAGCATGAGTCTGACGAACTCCCTGTGCCCTACACCAAGCTGGTGTAGTTTCTTGAGCTATACCTCAGCCCCGAGCATGTCCTTTACCGTGACCATGCACTGCCAATGCCAGTGCCTCATCCCTCACTATGTCGGCACGAGTCCTCACCATCTGTGAGAGAATAGGAAATAAAGGTCAGATACCAATTTGATTCAACATAGCACAAAAGAAATGAAGAAAGTGAATTTCCTAAATATCCCATAACATCTCAAAGATAAGTACGGACATCTCCATACTGATCTGTAAGACTTTACTAGACATTGATATTGTATTCAAGACCGTTTAACCTAAAGCTCTAATACCAACTTTGTTACGACACCTTTCAGGGACCGTGGTGGCACCTACATATCCCCATTAGTAGGTGAACCACTCCCAATCATTCACATGATATATAATGAAAATCGGAAAGATAACAAAATATACAACAATTGTCTTATGATATAAATGCTGAAATAAGTCTAAGAAATAACAAAACCCCCCAAAATTTGGTCAATCATACAAGAGCAATAATAATCTGATATAAGTTTGAATACGGCACACATGTTAAAATTAAATCTGATAATATAATAGTCTAAACATGTCTCTCGATCTCAAATAAAAGTCAATATAAGGATAGGATCCAAGGCATGTCGGATGTAGCATCTCACCCTGAATACTAAATGTATTCCCGCTCGGACTCATAATTGAGCTCGCGAACTAGTAATACGATCAGTATCTGCACCAGAAAAGATGCAGCAACTGTAGTATAAGTACACAACGTACTCTCATAGGCATCATAGGCCAACAACGACGGAAGATACTTCAAAAGATATAAATACCAAGTTGACACCAAATAGCCCCATACTGTTCAATAACCCAGATACTGTCACATTGTTCATAGAATGGTTCACAAAGTCAACATATGACCTTGTTCATGTAAGATTCCATAATCACTTAAATTCCAATTCTAGAACAGTTCAATAATAGAAGTTCAAGAATCAATGAGCAACTAACAACCCTTCTTTAACCAAAAATCCAATTAAGTCATCAATAACCAATCCAACAATTAGTTCATCAACAGATAATCAATGATATGATATATGTATGATATGAATGCAATGCATATATCAGGTACCTTGATTCTCTAGTATACATGTGCTCAAGTTTTTATTATGAGATGCACAATCATAAGGGACCCGCAAAGTCCATATACTATTCCGGAATTTCCAATCTGAGCTCAATTCTTGGCTAAAAACAATTGTTACAGGTGTGCAACCCGTCCCGTTGAGTATCATAATCATCTCAGTGTTTCCATAATCTCATAAGTATTCTCACCTTTCTGGTCTCTTGGATCCACATTATTTTCATACCACTCTCATATCAATATCTTAGAACCATGAGTATATGAATGCAAATGATAATATAAGGCAAAAAATCATAATGTAATGATATGCAAACAAGTATAGAGATGAATGTCACATGCTTCCAAGAATTTAACAAATAACAATCCAATTACAAATCAGGATATCATATCAGAAGCACGTGTGATGAATAAACATATAATAGAAAATATAGCGACAAGCCCAATCAATCAGCAGTCGAAACCAGCAAAAGGTTGATTCCCTAAATCACCCATCATCATAGTTCAACACTGGTACCCACTCAAACATTTATCACAACCGGATGAGTGGGACCCCCAAACATGCCCAATACACCTCAATATTTATAACTAATTATGTACTTTTATTGAAGTCTAGTGAAAGTAAACTGTAGCCTACCTTTAGGCCAAGCTAGATCTTTGAACAAGACGGCAAGGCCCAGACTGCGGAGAAGTTCAAGGGGAACTATCACCACTGTGGGAAACCTGGTCACATGATCAAGGACTGCCGCAAGCTCAAGATTGAGCAACAGGAGAAGGCCAAGGACAAAGGCAAGGCACAAGCTAACGTCATCAAAGACACGTTTCTTGACTACATGATTGAGGAGTTCTCGGCGGTGGTGCTTGTAGCAAACCTTGTTGAGAATCCCATGCAATGGTGGATGGACACGGGTGCTACCAGACACATCTGTTCCAATAGAGATGCCTTCTCCATATATACACCAGTTACAGACAAGAAGTTGTTCATGGGTAACAATGCTTCCTCTTATGTGCTAGGGGTAGGAAAGGTAGTCCTGAAGATGACTTCTGGAAAGGAGCTCACTCTGAAGGAGGTGATGCATGTCCATGAGATTAGGAGGAATTTAATTTCAGGTCATTTATTGGTTAATGTTGGTTTTAGGCTAGTATTTGAGTCCAATAGATTTGTAATCACAAAGAATGTAACTTTTGTGGGAAGAGGCTTCATCTGTGAAGGCATCTTCAAAGTTAACACCATGTTTGTAATATGTCCAAGCAATAAAATTGAAGTTTCTTCTTACTTGCTTGAGTCTTCTAATTTATGGCATCATAGATTAGGACATGTTAACTACAAGTCCATCCAAAGGTTGGTGAAGTTGGAGTTATTGTCGTATATCGACGTAAACCCTCAACATAAGTGTGAGGTGTGCATAGAGGCAAAACTCACAAAGATTCTTTTTCGATCGGTCGAAAGGAATACCGCTCCTCTAGAACTTATTCACACAGATATATGTTATTTGAAGTTTGCACAAACTAGAGGGAACAAGTACTTTGTGACATTCATTGATCATAGCATGAGGTATTGTTATATTTACTTGTTGAAAAGTAAAGGTGAAGGCTTTGAAGTGTTCCGACGTTACAAAGCAGAAGTTGAAAACTAACTAAGCATGCGAATTAAATCCATTCGTAGCGATAGAGGGGGAGAATACGTAGCACCATTTGAGGAATATTGTGTTGAATCGGGCATTGTTTATCAAACGACGACTTCATACTCACCTCAGTCGAACGGTGTTGCGGAACGCAAGAACCGCACGTTGAAGGAAATGATGAATACCTTGCTCATCAATTCCGGTCTTCTCCAAAACATGTGGGGAGAAGTCATCCTTACCGCTAATACGATTCTTAATAGAGTCCCACATAAGGGTAAATACAAAATTTCATATGAATCATGGAAGGGAAAGAAACCCACCTATAAATATTTAAAGGTATGGGGTTGTTTGGCAGAGCTCGAAGTGCCCAAGCCAAAGCAGGTCAAGATTGGGCCTAATATTTTAGATTGCATTTTCATCGGATATGCAAATAACAATAGTGCTTATCGCTTCTTAGTGCATAAGTTAGATATTCCAGATATCCATGGGGGTACAATCATAGAATCAAGGAATGCTCAATTATTTGAGGATACTTTTCCTAGAAAGGAAAGAGACATAACCTCTTGCAAACGAAGTTATGAACAAAGCTCTCAGGAACCAGGAGTTGTTGACTGCCCAGATCTAGATGGTTCAGATCTAGTGGACTTCGAAGTGGCTAAATATCTGGAATCTAGTGTTCCAGATTCTCAGAACTTGCAGACTCGAGAGATGGAACAAAGACGAAGTAAAAGGTCCAGGAGGGATAAATCTTCCGGCCCTGACTTTGTAACTTATATGGTTGATGACGAACCAATGACAATTGCTAAAGCATTGTCAACTCCAAAGGCACCATTCTGGAAAGAAGCTATTGAGAGCAAAATAGACTCCATCCTGCATAACCATACTTGGGAGTTGGTTGATCTTCCTCCGGGAAATAAACCGTTGGGTTATAAATGGATACTCAAATGAAAGTATAAAGCAGATGGGTCTATAGATAAGTACAAGGCTAGGTTGGTAGTCAAAGGCTATCGGCAGAAGGAAAGTCTTGACTATTTTGACACGTAATCCCCGGTGTCTAGGATGACGTCCATACGAGTATTCATTGCGATCACAGCGTTGTGTGACCTTGAGATACATCAAATGGATGTCAAGACAGCCTTCCTAAATGGTCATTTGGAAGAAGAAATTTATATGGAACAACCCGAGGGGTATGTGGTTCCAAGGCAAGAGAAAAAAGTCTATCGACTTGTCAAATCTCTATACGGGCTGAAACAGGCCCCGAAGTAATGGCACACAAAATTTAATAGTACCCTACTATCGAAGGGTTTCTCCATTAATGAGTGTGACAAATGTGTCTACACGAAAGGAAACTCTGACTCGTTCGTCATGATATGCTTGTACGTAGATGACATGTTGATCACAGGGAGCAGTCCTAGTTTTATCCTAGAGACTAAGAACATGTTGAAATAATGCTTCGACATGAAGGATATGGCTATCACAGATGTCATCTTAGGGATAAAGATCTCTAAGACATCTGACGGACTGGTCTTAACTCAGTCTTACTACATCGAGGATATGTTGAGAAAGTTCAAGATGTTTGACAGTTCACCTATGAAGTCACCAATGGATAGAATCAAAATCTTCATAAAAATCGTGGTGCACCCGTATGCCAGGAGCAATATGCACAGGTGATTGGGAGTTTGATGTACATAACAAACTGCACCCGAACTGATATTGTTTATGTAGTCAACAAGTTGGCTAGGTTTACCCGTAATCCGAGTAATGATCATTGGAAGGCATTGAATCGGGTACTGCGGTACCTGAAATACATGCTAACTTACGGGTTGCATTATTCGAGATATCCAGCTGTACTAGAGGGGTACAATAATGCAAACTAGATATCTGATAAAGAGAACACCAAGTCCACCAGTGGGTATATATTTACAATTGGTGGTGGGGTTGTGTCTTTGAAATCCTCTAAGAAAACTTGCATCGCCCTATCAACGATGGAATCAGAGTTTATCACTTTTGACAAAGCAGAAGAAGAAGCTGAGTGACTTCATGACTTCTTAGAGGATGTTCCTTGTTGGGACAAACACGTACCTTCTGTAATGATCCACTGTGACAGTCAGTCGGCTCTAGGAAGGGCAAAGAGTTCTATGTACAACAGCAAGTCTCGTCATATTCGACGAAGACATAAGCCCGTTAGGCAACTGATCACCACGGGTATAATATCAATTGATTATATAAAATCAAAGAATAACATAGCGGACCCACTGACAAAGGGCTTACCTAAAGATCAGATATTCTGCTTGTCTAGGGGAATGGGCATAAAACCCAAGCTTTAAGGACCAATACGGTAGTAACCCAACCTTACTGACTGGAGATCCCAGGAATTAGATTCAATGGGAAAACTAAGTTGTAAAGGGCCAGTTGAGCACTTTGGTGGAAGCATGAGCACTTCGGATAGTGGTTTCTGTAAAGAAACATCAATCCAAAGTCGTTCCCGCGATAGACATTAAGTGCTATCTATAGTGTGGGTAAATGTTATGTTTCCAAAACCTTTAATAATCCTCAACGGTTGAGGTTAGGTTTCGGGAAACTTTTAATGGTTCCTAACACTTGTAAAGTGGGGTATAGCAGGATACCTTGTAGGAGACCACCTATTTAAGTGTGAGGATAGGCCGCCTCAAATGAACGCACTTAAGAATCCAAGAAGTGTCCACGGCCACAACAGACAAAACATTATGAAGAACAGAGTAAGGGAAGTTGTTGTGTTGGTACCGTTGACTTGGCTTACACTAAACACTGATGGTTCAAGACATCACGTTCACCGCGCAGTAAGTAAGTCAGATGGTATTCAACTATGGAAGGTTCAAAGCGGAAGCTACCTATCTAGATGCAACATCTGTCCGCTGAAAGATTGCTGGAAATAGGCACCTTATGAGTGCGCCAAAATCTCTTTCAAGAAGGGATTGTTGAAAATTTACAAATGTGGAATTAAGTTTATCCCATTATTTATGACTCGAACAATTGGGGCCCCGCACGTCGGAAACGTCGTTTCCACACACGTGTACACGTAGTGCCAAGTATCATAAATTTCATTAGTGAAAGAGATATTGGTACATACGTAATACGTTTGAGACATAGAATGATGGACGATTATTGGCCAAATGACAAGTATTCCACATTGGTAAATGAAGGAAGAAGTGTAAGATGAAACGAGTCGAAAATTGCCGTGGAGCCGTGAAGGGCCACGGCGCCACCATAGCAGCGCCGCGGCGCTAAATGGTGGCTTGGCTACTGGAGCTGAGGCGCCACGGCGCTAATTCATAGAGTCGCGATGCTTCAGAGGCAGAATCCTGCGACAGGAAGATGGAAAGTTCTGACTCTTGGGCTGGTTTTGGAGCATTGAATCTCCATTATTTGGCACATGAATTCAGCCATTATTTGGCTGAATGTAACCCCTCAATAAGTTCCATTAGATGGCTATTGAAGGTCATTAGTTGGCTAGTTGAGGGGTCATTTCATTACACTATAAATTGAGGCCTTTGGCTCAATTGTTCAACACTTTGAAATTTTTTGAAATCTTCTTCTTCCTCTCTAGCAAGTTTTTCTATATTCAAAGTTCTTCAAGAGTAACACTTGAGTTTCCTTTGCTCATTTGTTAAGTTGTTGTTGTATCTTGAGAGACTATTGCCCGATAAACGTAAAGGAGATATACGGGGAAATCTTTTCTTAAAGACAGAGTGTCATCACTCGACTCAGCATCACAAGGAGTTTGTATCGTTCTTGATTTCAGTTTGTTGTAATTTTTAGTTTATCCTTTCTAGCAATTTGTAATATTTACTTACTTTCCATTTCCTGCGATTGTTATAACCCACATTAACACGGCCAACACATTCCACCGTCTGGGAATCCATGAACGTATTTTCGACCAATCCAAGATGCTCAGCCCACAGAGACATCCGATAACCATACACCTGGATGCAAAAAATATCCACTTCCATTTATTTTTATGGTTATTGTTGTAAAATTTCACTAATATTCTCTGCTAGTGTAATGAAAATTTTGCACTGTCGGTGCAATTTAACTTGATGTAAAAGGTTACTTGCCTTTATTTTTCAGTTACTTATCATTATCTTTTAACTGACATGATAGCATCATTTGTTTTTACACTGGTAGTGTACTTCTATTAAACTCATATTTCATATGAAGCAACCTTGCCCTGCATTAGCCCGTTAATATGCTCATGTATTATACTTAAAATAACAATTCAACTAGTTTAGTCATCTAACTATACTGCAGCACCGATCCAACTAGAGTACTACATTCTGTTAGTTCAAAAACTTTGTTCTATACTTTATCAACTACAGAGTTCTTTTAGGTGTTTCCAAAGAAAATAATCAGAAGTTGGACAAGCTTCTTCAGCTATATATGCCATTTGTAGTGCAGGAAAGGGTAAAATTGTATTACAAACCTGGCCATGTGGATGGCTATCCTTTCTTGCCCATGTGTAATTTGGTTGATAAGCTCCCATGTCGATTTCTGTGTCCCTTGAACCACTCAAAGATCTTTGATTGATATTTGTGGAACCCATCAAGACATATTCATCATCTACTATCATTCCTTTTGAGTGTACATAGATCATAAATCTCCCAAACTTTTGAGCCAATCCCTGTGAGAGTTCAAGAGACAAAAAAAAGAATGAGTGTATTTCAGGTGACAGAAGATATTGGAGATGCAGGAGAATTTTTTTGCATCAGTTCAAAGATGAATTTTATGGTTATAAACAAGCATAAATGCATAAATTTAACAGAAAATAAAGTGCATAATGCTGCTCCTAAAGAGGAAATGCGCTCAAAGTAAGATGTGAGTATAACAGAAACTTGACCCTATCCCCATTTGCCTGTTTTACCTTCTCAAACACTCCTGTCTATTGGAAGAAACTGCTAATTTACAAGGCCATTGTTGACCTCAAGATCCCAAGGATCATAGCAAATGAGTAAAAGATATTGTTATTTCTCTATATTTATTATCGGGATATTAGTATGTTATTGAGCCATCAGGAGAAGTAGTAGTCGGTGTAAATTAAGTATAACTATACCAGTAAACGGTCCTGGATATGTGTGTAAAGAATGGATCTCAGGTCTAACTCAAACCCAAAAGCTAGCTTATGAGGGATTATCTAAGTCCATATAAGGAGTCCAAATTCTCATTCAATTTCCGATGTGGGACTCTTAACACTCTCCCGCACGCCCAGACCCCGTTAACTGGAGCGTGGATGACATAATTTAGGACCCAACATCGGTGAACATAGACTTTGAATTAGTTTGGCTCTGATACCATGTAAATAATGGATCTCGGGTCTAACTCAACTCCAAAAGGTAGCTTATTAGGGGAGGATTGTCCAAGTCCATATAAGGAGTCTAAATTCTCATTCCATTTTCGATGTGGGACTCTTAACAATGTGCACTAGCTTTCTCACTTCTAGGCTTTACTTCATGTTTCCCTAGGCAGTAGAAGTTCAAATTATCTTGAGGATGAAAATACTGAGAAAGGCCTGCCTTTTCAAGAGCCTCTGCCACAATTTTGTACATTTTAACCATTGTGTGGCTCTGTAATAATTGCAATTCCAGAATAAGAAAATTGTTAGATAAATCAAAGACAATTATAATCAGAATTGACGAGGAACTAGTGAGGCATTATGAACAATCAGCTCGGCTTGATCATTAGACAACCAAGGTAGAGCTTGAGCTAAACAAAATACTGCCTCTTTATAGCTTTATATCCATAAGAATCAACCTTTCATACCTAAATATGAATATCAGTAGATAATGAAAAAGAAAGGCAGCCCGGTGCACTAAGCTCCCGCTATGCGCAGGGTTTGGGGAAGGGCCGGACCACAAGGGTCTATTATATGCAGCATTACCCTGCATTTCTGCAAGACACTGCTTGAACCCATACCTCCTAGTCACATGGCAACAACTTTACCAGTTACGCTAAGGCTTCCCTTCAATATCAGTAGGTAATGGAAATTGTCAAATCTTGGTGACTAGATAAGTATGGTTTTAAAAAATGTGAACATATTTTTCCAATCAAAGAAAAATTAGTTTTTGTGTATATCTTCAGCTCACAGGAGTATTCTTCTTGATAATGAACTTGAGCTCTATTCTATCATAAAACAAATGACGCCTTGAGTGTTCAGTAGCTTGGTTCATTAGATAAGCAAACTAGAGGAAGGAACAAGCTTTATAAATCAGGCATTTACCAAATACAGAAAAACAAATAAGTAAAGTTCATTCAAACCTGCCAGAACAGAATTTCTTGCACTGCTTTACTGTTTGGGACACCTTCAGGCGACATTGGAACCACAATATATGCTGCAAAATGTTCATTTGCTGCTATTTTTCTGGCAATTTATAGAGCAATTTCCATAGGGACTAGGTTATTAGCTCATGTTAGAAAGATAAAGTACTGAAATGTTATATATTGACATTCAAGTAAGCTATTAAATTCATTTTTCTTGTTAAAGATTCTAAAATGTTCATTTATTTGCATTTTAATTGCTAGCTATAGCTTCTCTACTTCAATCGTATGCAAATTTTCTATGTTTTTTTCTATAAATCTAAATTGATCATTCAGATGCCGTAGAAATAGTAAACTATGGATTATATAAATACAAGTTCTGACTACACATCCTTAACGAAACGTGGCTTTGTGTAACGACCCGTCCGGTCGTTTTTAGCTAAAAACCTCTATTTGACTAAATGACCCTTCCCGTAGACTCTGTGTGGGGTTTGTGACTCACGGGGATGGGTAGCACGGTTCTCGAGGTGTTGTTAAATGATTTTTGAAAGAAAATCCAAAATGTATAGTTTTGAAATGAAGTAGTTGACCCAAAGCCGACTTTTGAGTATATGAGTTCGTTTCCGGGTTTCGCCGCTTTTGGTAGGTCCGGAGCATCATTTATGACTTAGTTGAGTCATTGGTTCTCTTTCCCGAGGCGTTCAGATGTATTTTATAACACTATTTGTAAAATTGTGAAAGTTGAGTATTTCGGGTTATTTCATAGAAAAGTAAGTCTTAGCTCGGTCGTATGAGAAATCCAAGTGCGTGAGCGATTTTGTAGCGTCGTTTACCTTTGGGTAGCATGTTTGGTTTGTATCCGGGAGGTCTCGGGAATGTTTCGGGTGTTTGGTAGAGAATTTGCTAAATTGCTATGTTGCTGGTTTCTAATGTGTCGCACCAGCGGTCCATTTGGCCGCTTCTGTGGAGGTTGGTTCACAGATGCGAGCGTTGGTGAGATTAGTTTTCCGTTTCTGCGGATCTTGTTGCGCAGAGGCGATTTTCCTCTGTTGTGATTTTTTGCTTCTGCATCCTATTGGTACAATAAGTTGTTCCGTCTTGGCGGCGTATCTTCCGCACAAGCGATCCGTTTAGGCGAGATCGATTCCGCCGAAGCGGGATCACTGTTTCTAGACCTAGAATTTAATGCTTATTTCGAAATCACTTCCCCATCTTCTCATCTTGGGAATAGAGTTCGGTAGAGAGGGGGTTTTGGGACCTTCATCATATTAAGATCTTCCATCTCATTTTACTTACTCATTATTATTATGTATTCTAATTTAGGTTGAATTCATTATTTGGGTAGAACCAACCTAGGTTTCCATGTTAGAATAAGATGCTTAGAATCATGAAATTGAGGTTTATTAATGATTTTCTTACTTTAATATTGTAATCTAGAGTTGGTTAATGATACTAGATGATATTGTAATATGTAATTTGATGATTAGAATCCGTTTTAGAATTGGCGAAAAATCTAGGGTTTCAATTGGGATTTTTGCCTAAATATGAAATTGGAAGCCCAAACGTGTTTAGTTTTCAAATTAACTTAGTGATATGACTCTATAGAGTATTCTCATGATGTTGGAATGATAAAGTTACGGTTTTTACCTTCGTGGGCCCGAGGTCGACATTGGGGTTGAACTTTTGGTTACTTTTAAAGGTTAGGCCTTTGTATATGTGTTAGATTACTTTATTAGCGTAGAATATATGTGTTAGACTATGATTATTACGAGGCGATTCACAAGGTAAGGCCTTGGAAGAGGACTGAGGTTCGTGGCACCCGCTCGGCTCCAAGGTAGGCTACAATTTATTCTTTCTAAACTCCGATAGAAGTACGTAGTTGTTATAAATATTGAGGGGTATTGGGCATGTTTGGGAGTCCTATGTTAGCAGCTATGATGAGCACTTGGGTGGGTACCGGTGTTGAACTGTCTTGATGGGTGATTTGAGGAATCAGTCATAGGGTTGATTCCGACTGCTGTTATGTGGGCTTGTCGCCATTGATTGATAAATTATTGTGTTCACTCATCACATTTGCTTCTAATATGAAAGACTGATTACATGGAATTACTTGTTATTGAATTTTGAAGCATGTGATATTCATCTCCTATATTTAATTGCATCTCATATATTCCGATTACTTGCCTTATTATTATTGCATTCACACACGCATAGTTATATCGTATGGAAAGTGGAGTTGTACGGAAATATTGTGGATCCAATTAGACCGAAAATGAAAGGATATTCTTATGAGATGATTGGAAACATTGAGATGATGAAAAAGATTGATATGGATTGACAAATGAGTATTGGGCTCTAGTCAGATTCGTGTGTTGAATTCTGGCTGGATAAGAGTGGTATATAGACGACGCAGGTCCCCCATGGGTCATATCTATAAGGAAAAGCCTATAGAGTGTGTATACCTATAGCCTATATCCTATAGAGTGTGTATACCAGGTTGATGGAAAGGTACCTTGCATTTACATTCATACCATACATTCATATACATTGATTTCTTGATGAATTATACGTGATTTAGATTGATTATTATGACTTGGATTGATTATCGGGATAAGGTAGACTGTTGATTAAACTTTCATGATTTCTGAGAATTTGAGTGTTGAATCCTTTTGTGAACAAGGTGACTTAAGTGATTTTCTGAACTGTTTAGAGTAGGATTATATGAGGTCAACTTGGTAGTTATGTCAGTTACGTATCTTCAGTCGTTGTCAACCTATGATACCTACAGGGGTACGTTGTGTACTCATGCTACACTTGCTGCATTCTTTTGGATGCAGATACAGCGTGTACTACTAGTTCAGGACCACGTGGCTGAGTCCCAAGTTAAAGAGTTCGAGTGTTAGGGGTGAGCTTACTTATTCACGGCATGCCCGGGATGCCATCCTTATTCATGTCTTTTATTTGCGTTCGGAAGAATTTAGACTATTTAGACTTATTATTTCAGTTTTAGTGCTCTTGTATTACAGACTAGATCATGGGATTGTAATAACTAGATTATCGGATTTGGTTCCTTTACTTATGTTATGGCAAGACAGATTTACAACTATTCTCATTATTCTGATTTTGCTTTATCTTATATTGTTAATGTTTTGGGAAGTGATTCGTCTGCTGATGGGAAAAGGTGTAGGTATCAACACGACGCCGGGTCGTGACATTTTGAATTCCAAATGTTTGTGCAAATATGTCACATCAATAAAATCAAGTTAGGTAGTCATTTGTCAGACTATTTGGTCTTCCCTAACAAAATGGCAGTCTATAATTTGATTATCACTAAATACATTGTTTCATTCATCTAAAACTTAAGTTGTCAGATGAGATAAAGAAGATAAAATGGTAGTCTATATGGGATGTCGCTCCAAAATATCTAAATCTTGAGAGCAATAGAGTTCAATATGGAGCTGGAGTTATCTAAGACCTTAGTATACGATAGAATATTTGGCAATGTGTCCATACCCCAGGAACTCTGTTGTTCTAATGCATCGGTTTTGGAAAGTTGATTGACTATTCTAGGATATTGCACCAGTCATCAAGTCTAAAACCGAGAAATAAAATCCTTCTTGCAGAACTATCATATTCTCTTTTTCTTTTAGATCACAGCTGCATATTGGGAGCACCAATTGAACTTGCAGCGTCAATACCTTCTCAGGAAGTTTCAAGCATAAGAACTTCACAGCAGGACTTCAACTAAGCATAAGAAGTACCTAGAATTTGTTAGTACTTTCTACAGTCAAGTTAGAACTTTCCTTTTAACATTTGTTTCTTTTCACTTTTACTTCAAAGCTAAAAGTTCTTTGTTATGTTGTGGACAAACTCTTACCTTTCTTCTGTCAATCAATCGATTATGCCTCAATCCCAAATTAGTTGGAATCCATTATATGAATCCTCTATATACATTCTGCTCTCAAGCTCCTTGGTTCTATGCCATAAAATAATTATTTCAAGGAAAATTTGGTGTTTTCTAAAACTAGAGGTTCTTTGAATCTCACATTGATCCCTACACGGACCTACAAAATCTTTTTTCAAGTATAAACGAACTCCCGTTTTGCTTGTGAAAGATTTTTCAAGTTGGAAAAAGAATATGACAGACTTGTTTCCAGCTATATCATATAATATTGCAACTTAAACATTCAGCTGTCTAAATGCACAATCAAGCTTGTTGTTATCACTAGTAAAAGTAGAAATGTGATGTAGGGTTTTTGTTGGGTTCAAAGCACATAAGTAAGGCACAACGGAAGTTTAAAAGTTTTGTTTCTTACTTACTCCAACAACATTTCTGGCATGGTTATACAACAATTAAACTTGTAACATAAAACATATACTTACAAGTTAGAATTATCTGGAATCTTTATCAACTATAAGGTGCTCACGCGGTTGCCCTTCCGATTGCAAGCTCCAAGCTTCAATGTATTTCTCTTTCGGAAAGCTAGGAAATCCGGCAGAGGTTCGAAAGAGCATTTGATTCTAAGTCTCTAAGGCTTAAAATGATTTCAGAAAATTGGTGTATGAATAATGAAGGGAATGCCTCTATTTATAGTTGCAAAATAGGTCAAAACCGGATTAGGGTTTGACCTTGGGTCTGACCCAAAAATCGATGCAGAGGCACCGCGACCCTAGGGTATAGGCGTTGTGGCGCTCGACATGCGCATGCACTGCGCCGCGGCCCTAGGGTATAGGCGCGGCGGCGCTCGACGTGCTCCTGCACTGTCTGGATTTATTTTTTCGTGCATTCTTAATTAAATCCAAAATTCAATTTTGACTTAATTAAACTAATCACTATTCATTTAAATATCTCGATTCCAAATCGAACATTTAATTACTCTCTCAATACATCCTTAGATAGAAACGGACAATCGATATAGTGTGACCCTACATACCTTCTCATATCGACATTAATCAAATTATGGTCTACACGGAACTCCTAGACGGCGCCGGAAGACGAACTCAATATCTGAAATACGTTTACGTGAATCCAGTAAACTTAACCTTTATGTGGTAAGATAAAATCCTTTCATTCATGACACACCCGATCAAGCTTAGGATTTGTCAAGTGTCTATCCAAATGGCTTAATCATTGTATCTCATCTATATTAGTTGACGACTAGACCATATTCTAAATATGTCTATTGCGTTGGCCAATGACTTAGTCAACCTAATATCACTGAGAATCCGAGTGTTCTCTCGAATATACATTTGAGGAATGAATCCTAATCTCGGCTCAACTACCACCTTCAATCCACATCGTAATGTACCCAATACAAGCCGTATATGAACCTATAAGGCATTTGAGCTTAGCATGGGATCAAAGTACATTACTTTGTAGACAAGGTGCGTATTGACCTCAAGTCTAAGGACTTCTATCTCCCACACGCTGATCATACTTTAGACAAGTATAACAAACAGTATATCAGCAGGGTATACCAATACTTTCAAAGTATCCATATGTCCATTACGAGTAGCCATTACTCGTAGCAGGTGAGACATACTACATCCTCTAAGGATGTGATGCAGACCACATGTCGACTTATCACATATTATCGATATCCCATTATCGATGATCATTAGTCGAGGCTATTTTAAGAGTTACACTCTATCATGAATATCTCACTCTATTAATGACAATGTAAGCTCAAGGGATGCATATTAATGAATAATTATAAACAATCAAATGATAATTCAATAATTGCAAATGCCAAAATATTAATCTCCATTAATAATAATATGAATGTGTATAAAGTACATTTGTCCTAATATAGATTGTCTCTAGGACATAAATATACTTTCATGTGAAAGGGGTCTAAGTTAGACTATCAGTAAGAAGTTTTAAAGAACAATTGTTGAGATTGAGTTGGGAACACCTGTGTACCTGCATTGCGGTACGATGGCCAGCTATATGAAGAACCAAGAAAATACTGATTCTGTATGTAAACATAATGTTGGGCAGATCGAATTGCTTTCACATAAGCCAAATGTATGCTTCTTCCTATCTTCAGTTTTTTTCCACTGACAAGATTCTCCAAATGGACATGTTCCATTTTCACTTTCTAACTTGATTTGGCACACAACATCTATTGGAGCATCATTATCTAGATGTTCTTTCTCATTGTTAGGAGTCTATATTTATCTTTATGTCATTTATACTTATCTCTTAGCTTTATCCTTTAGTAAGATTAGTCTCTAGATATACAATAAGAGTTCTCTTTTAGTTAGAATAGTCCTCTCAGGAACAACGTGTATTTAAGCTCATTCAGGCATTCAATAATATACACAGTTTTTCCATAGCTTCTTCAAGCTCTTATAGCATCTACAAGCAAGAACTTTCTGAAACTAGTAATATATAGAACTCAGGTTTCCACAAAGCTTAGTTATTATACCTGAGCCCCTGCTTCCTTAATGTCTTTTGGAGATCCTTTTACTGATCCTGAATCAATTGATCAAAATACCTGGAAAGAATGCCCAAGAAATAGTTACAATTAACTTTTAGTGATTCACGGACAAGCAACATCATATAATAAGAAATATATACCTGCACATTCCAACTCTCAGAATCTTGTTCACTTGTGACACGGACCACACGATCACCATCTGGCCCACCAGAAGGCAGCGAATTACTGTTATTCGATCTAATTTGAGCAATGTATCAACCCCTTGTTTGACTTTTCTTAGTTTGAGCCATTTCATAGCCTTGTTATATCTTTGCTCAAAGTTTGTTAAAACATCATAAGCAGCAGGACCGTCAATTTTACAGTGTAGATCATGCCATGGTTCTTTTGGGCCACCTGAAGTAATCTGTATATATGTAAGAGATACAATGATACAACACCAACATACCCAATGAGATCCCACACCGTGGGGTCTGAGAAGGGTAGAGTGTACACAGACCTTACCTCTACCTTGGTAGGTAGAGCGGTTGTTTCCGGGAAACCCTCGGCTCAAGACAAAGCAGAATCACAAGCAAGGCAATAAAAACAAAGCAAGAGTACAGCAAGACTAAAGAGTAAAGCAGGAGAAACGATCATAGATAAGGAATTAAAGCAGTATAAATAGCATATTATTAATCTGTATTGCAAAACCGATGAAGCAGTAAAATTAATTTCTGAAACCAGAAAACAAAAACCTGGACAGATTCTGGAAAATAAGAACAGATTCTGGAAAAAAAAAAGAACAGATTCTGAAAAATATTTAAGAATTAAAAAAAAAATCGAGCCCACTGAATGCACAGTGTGTCCTTAAGGAAATTATTCCCCTCAAGTACCCGAGGTTAATGGAATATATCCTCCCAGGATAGAACGATCTTACTCACCGGTGTATCGGTACCTTGAACAACGGTGTCAGCGAACCACTCAACAGCAGTAAATCACAACACTGGAATTTATTTGTGCAGAAGAAGAAGAAGTTCAGAAAATTGGTAAATAAAATTCTGAGGAATCAAACGAATTTATGGCCATGGAAGTACTATTTTCTGAAGGTTTGCAACCCTTCTGAACAGCCACTAAAAACTGGTGGGAAATTTAAATATGGGAAAGAAACCGGGTCGCGGGTCAGACACGCGAATCCGGGTTACTAACGGGTAGGATTGGATAAGTTAATTAATTTAGTTAAATAATAATTAATTAAATAATTAAAATTAAAGAAAATTTGGTCCAAAAAGATTATCAATCAATCAGATCATTTGACCAAATCCAAATCCAAATCCAAATCCAAATCCGAAGCCGAGCCGAGCGACGACGACGGCGCGAGGGGAGACCCTCTTCTTAACCCTTTAACAACAAGAAGGAGTACTTCTACTTATAAGTAGAAGAACTTTTCTTTCCACTACCGATGAGGGACAAATGCTTATTTTATAAAGCAAGAGGGAACTCCCTCCATTTCCCATTCAATCTATCATTTAAACCCAACAATCCCCCACATGAATGGGGAATGACTATAAAATAAAGGAATGTATGGACAAGTGTGTAATTTACAATCAAGGATTAATTGCATCTGGATAAGTAGGTTTCCCTTTGAACTTTCCGTAGTGAACATATGTCGGATATACTCGGTCAATCGGTAGATTTGATATCTTTGAACCGTCGAGCTTTGGCGTATACCTAGACAACCATATGTCACACAATCAATCCTTTACCATCTATGGTTCTTATGGTTGTGTTCGTTTCAGCTATGAACACCTCCTGGTTTCATGAGTGTATAGAGAATGGGCTTCTTACAATCATTCTCTTTGAAGCGGCTTACACTTTACACTCACATAGGTGATTCCTAAACGTGTTATCGTGTAGACACACTATTTGGTCAAACCTGCCAAACTTAGAAACCATTAAAAAATAAACTTAAGCTTTTTATTAACTTGTTAAAAAAAACCTTAACATTTTATCCTTATTCATGAACATTGTCTTCATCATGAGAATGGATTTAGTTATTTGACAATGCCAAACTGTCAGTCACGACTTTGTTTGATCTCCTTGAACCTAGCTCTTGGGATCTCCAGTCTGCTAGGTAGAGTTACCGCCATGATGACTTGTCCTTAGCCTTAAACCCATTCCCTTAGATGATCTTTCAACCGCCTCTCTAGATAGGCATTTTGTTAGAGGATCCGATATGTTATCTTTTGACTTTACGTAGTCAATCGTAATAACACCACTAGAGAGTAGCTGTCTAACGGTATTGTGTCGCCGTCGAATGTGACGCGATTTTCCATTATACATAACGCTCCCTGCCCTACCTATTGCTGTTTGGCTATCACAATGTATACATATAGGTGCCAAAGGTTTGGGCCAAAATGGAATATCTTCCAAGAAATTTCGGAGCCATTCAGTTTCTTCACCGGCCTTGTCTAAAGCTATAAACTCAGATTCCATCGTAGAACGAGCGATGCACGTCTGTTTGGATGATTTCCAAGACATTGATCCACCCCCAATTGTGAAAACATAACCACTCGTGGATTTAACTTCAGATGATCCGGTGATCCAATTTGCATCACTATATCCTTCGATCACGGCGGGATATTTGTTATAATGCAAAGCATAGTCTTGGGTATGTTTCAGATACCCCAAAACTCGTTTCATTGCCATCCAGTGAGTTTGATTGGGATTACTTGTAAACCGACTCATTTTACTAATAGCACATGCTATATCTGGTCGCGTACAATTCATGATATACATCAAACTTCCCAACACTCTTGCATAATCTAATTGTGAGTCACTTTCACCTTTATTCTTCTGAAATGTATAGCTCATGTCAATTGGAGTCCTGGCAATATTGAAATTTAAATACTTAAACTTGTCAAGTACTCTTTCAATATAATGAGACTGCGATAATGCTAGACCTTGTGGAGTTTTATGAATTCTGATACCTAAGATCAAATCAGCAACTCCTAAGTCCTTCATATCAAATTTGCTAGCCAACATGCGCTTAGTAGCATTTATATCGGCAATATTTTTACTCATTATCAATATGTCATCAACATATAAACAAATAATGACTTCATGATTTGGAGTATTTTTAATGTAAACACATTTGTCACACTCGTTGATTTTAAATCCATTTGCCAACATTGTTTGGTCAAATTTAGCATGCCATTGTTTGGGTGTTTGTTTTAGTCCATAAAGCGACTTAACAAGTTTGCACACTTTCCCTTCTTTACCAGGAACCACAAATCCCTCAGGTTGTTCCATGTAAATTTCTTCCTCCAATTCTCCATTTAAGAAAGCTGTCTTAACATCCATTTGATGGATTTCAAGACCATGTATGGCTGCTAGTGCCACTAACAACCGAATAGATGTTATCCTTGTTACCGGCAAGTATGTGTCAAAGTAATCAAGGCCTTCCTTTTGTCTATAACCTTTGACTACAAGTCTTGCCTTATATTTGTCAACAGTGCCATCAACTTTCATTTTCCTTTTAAAAATCCATTTTGATCCTAAAGGTTTATTTCCAGGAGGAAGATCAACTAATTCCCATGTATGGTTGTTCAAAATTGATTCAATCTCACTATTGACTGCCTCTTTCCAAAATGATGAATCAGAAGATGACATCGCTGCTTTAAATGTTTGAGGCTCATTTTCAAGCAAGAATGTCACAAAATCTGGTTCAAAGAAAGTAGATGTCCTTTGACGTTTGCTACGCCTTGGATCCTCTTTACTTGGTGTACTTTCCATTGGTTCTTCCCGCGGTCGTTTAGATCTTTCACTTGGCGACTCACATTCAGTTTTATACGGATAAATGTTTTCAAAGAATTCAGCATTATCTGATTCAATTATCGTATTAACATAAATTTCGGGATTGTCCGATTTGTGAACCAAAAACCGACAAGCTTTGCTGTTTGTAGCATAGCCAATAAAAACACAATCCATAATTTTTGGTCCAATTTTTACCCTTTTGGGCAAAGGAACTTGGACCTTTGCTAAACACCCCCACACTTTGAAATATTTCAAGTTGGATTTTCTTCCTTTCCATAGTTCATATGGAATAGATTGTGTTTTGCTGTGGGGCACCCTGTTGAGTATTCGGTTAGCTGTAAGGATAGCTTCCCCCCACAAGCTCTGCGGTAAATCGGAACTTATTAGTAAAGCATTCATCATTTCCTTTAATGTTCGGTTTTTTCTTTCCGCAATTCCATTTGATTGTGGTGTGTAAGGGGCAGTAGTTTGATGAATAATTCCATATTCTAAGCATATCTCTGCAAAAGGAGATTCGTATTCTCCACCCCTATCACTTCTAATCATTTTTATCTTTTTATTCAATTGATTTTCCACTTCGTTCTTGTATTGCTTAAATGCATCAATTGCTTCATCCTTACTATTAAGCAAATACACATAACAATATCGAGTGCAATCGTCAATAAAGGTTATAAAATACTTTTTCCCACCGCGAGATGGTATTGACTTCATATCACATATATCTATGTGGATTAAGTATAAAGGATTTGAATTCCTATCAATAGACTTATATGTATGTTTAACAAACTTAGATTCGACACAGATTTCACATTTTGATTTATTACACTCGAATCTAGGCAATACTTCTAAATTAATCAATTTCTACAAGGTTTTGTAGTTGACATGTCCTAAACGAACATGCCATAAATCATTTGACTCCAATAAGTAAGACGAAGCTGAATTCTTATTAATACTGTCAACAACCATTACATTGAGTTTGAAAAGGCCCTCGGTGAGGTAGCCCTTTCCTATGAACATATCATTGTTACTTATTACAATTTTCTCACTAACCAACACGCACTTAAACTCGTTTTTGATGAGTAGTCCGGCTGAAACTAAATTCTTCCTTATTGTGGGAACGTGCAGAACATTGTTGAGAGTCGGCACCTTGCCGGAGGTCATTTTCAGAAGTATCTTCCCATATCCTTCAACCTTGGCTGTTGCAGTATTTCCCATAAAAGTACCTCTTCGGGTCCAGCGGGAGCGTAGGTTGCAAATGCTTCTTTTACAGCGCAAACATGTCGAGTGGCACCAGAATCAAGCCACCACTCCTTTGGGTTTCCAACCAAATTGCACTCCGATAGCATTGCACACAGATCATCCATATCATCATTCTTTTCCACCATATTGGCTTGTCATTTTCCCTTGTTCTTTTTCGGAAGATGACAATCTGGGGCTTTGTGGCCAGCTTTCCCACAATTAAAGCAGTTGCCCTTGAACTTTTTCTTGGCTTGCTCCTTCTTTTGTCCAATGAACTTCTTTCTTTTCTTACTTTTTGGGGCAGCCTCTTCAACAATATTTGCTCCCATAATTGTTGAATTCCCCCGCGACTTCTTCTCGGCTGTTTTGTTATCTTCCTCAATCTTGAGACGAATCACAAGATCTTCCAACTTCATTTCCTTGCGCTTGTGCTTAAGATAATTCTTGAAATCTTTCCATGAGGGCGGCAACTTCTCAATCATTGCAGCCACTTGGAATGCTTCATTCACTACCATACCTTCAGCAATAAGGTCATGGAAGATAAGTTAAAGCTCTTGAACTTGGGTTCCAACGGTTTTTCCATCCACCATTTTGTAGTCTACGAATTTGGCAACCACAAACTTCTTCAAGCAAGCATATTCAGTTTTGTACTTCTTTTCAAGTGCACTCCATAGTTCCTTGGAGGTCTCTACTGCACTGTAGACGTTGTACAAGTATCTTCTAAGGCACTCAAAATGTAGCATTTGCACAAAAAATTAGCCTGTTTCCAAGCCTCAGTAACCATGAACTTTTGGTTGTCAGGCACGGGAGGGTCCTCACTGGTGAACTTTTGCATACCAAGGGTGGTAAGCCAAAAGAACATTCTTTGCTGCCATCCTTTACAGTTGGCACCGGTGAACTTCGCAGGTTTTTCAGCCGGTGGCACAGCGATACGAGTTGTAGGAGTAACCGCTGGTGCAATATTCGGAGAGGAAGATCCAGTCGCAGAGGGAGTTCCAGTCTCAATTGCCATCATTACTGTCAAATCGACAAACTGTTTTAATTAATAAAACCAGAATAGCAATTAGATCACAAACTTAAACGATGAAGATTTTATTTCTTCAAAACGCAGTATAATTATGAACTTTGGTATTCTAACGAAGTTTTTATATCTTCGAGTCAGAATACTAATATTCATATGGAGTAGAAAACTACACAAATTTTAATCTCCTTAAACAGAATACACATTATAATATTATAGATAATTTCCTTAAGATTGTTATTAATCTGTATTGCAAAACCGATGAAGCAGTAAAATTAATTTCTGAAACCAGAAAAAACAAAAACCTGGACAGATTCTGAAAAATATTTAAGAATTAAAAAAAAAATCGAGCCCACCGAATGCACAGTGTGTCCTTAAGGAAATTATTCCCCTCAAGTACCCGAGGTTAATGGAATATATCCTCCCAGGATAGAACGATCTTACTCACTGGTGTATCGGTACCTAGAACAACGGTGTCAGCGAACCACTCAACAGCAGTAAATCACAACACTGGAATTTATTTGTGCAGAAGAAGAAGAAGTTCAGAAAATTGGTAAATAAAATTCTGAGGAATCAAACGAATTTATAGCCATGGAAGTACTGTTTTCTGAAGGTTTGCAACCCTTCTGAACAGCCACTAAAAACTGGTGGGAAATTTAAATATGGGAAAGAAATCGGGTCGCGGGTCAGACACGCGGATCCAGGTCACTAACGGGTAGGATTGGATAAGTTAATTAATTTGATTAAATAATAATTAATTAAATAATTAAAATTAAAGAAAATTTGGTCCAAAAAGATTATCAATCAAATCATTTGACCAAATCCAAATCCTAATCCGAATTCGAAGCCGAAGCCGAGCCGAACGACGATGACGGCGCAAGGGAGACCCTCTTCTTAACCCTTTAGCAACAAGAAGGAGTACTTCTACTTATAAGTAGAAGAACTTTTCTTTCCACTACCGATGAGGGACAAATGCTTATTTTATAAAGCAAGAGGGAACTCCCTCCATTTCCCATTCAATCTATCATTTAAACCCAATAGAGCATTCGAATAAAAGGGAGCAGTAACTAATACAATTAAATAAGCTAAACAAAAAACACTAAAGAACACATAGCAGCTGAAATCAAACTACAGTGAATTATAAAGCAATAATGTGCTTATAAGTGTGATAGACTAATTGGGCTTACAGTAATAACACTACAACTATCAATTTGTAAGCATAAATAGGACTATGCTCGAGTACGTACTACTCTTCTACCCTAATATGTGTCCTCCACAACCCCCTATCTAAGGTCATGTCCTCAGTAACTTGCACCTGCGCCATATCCCGTCTAATCACCTCTCCCTAATACTTCTTCGGCCTAACTCTACCCCTCCTAAACCCGTCCATAACCAACCTCTCACACCTCCGAACTGGGGCATCTGTGTCTCTCCTCTGCACATGTGTGAACCATCTCAACCTCGCTTCCCGCATCTTATCATCCACCGAGGCCACTCCCACTTTCTCCCGGATATCATCATTTCTAATTCTATCTCTTATTATATGCCCACACATTCATCTCAATATCCTCATCTCCGCAAGAGATACAATGATACATCTACCAAATTATTAGCTACCAGAAAGGTATACGAAAGAAAAGATAATTTAACATTCAGTGGAGAACGTAAAAACTACTGTGTTTAACGACGATGGTAGTAAGATAATTTGTAGTTCATATATGACCATAATGGTAACTCTTCCATTTAAAATCCATGATTTCAGCTGCTATTACATGAAAAGATACTAGTATTACTGGTTTTCACCTGCTTTCAAGTGATTATTAGACTAATCACTTCTTGGTCTTCACTGTAGGCCCAAAGTGTTTCAGTTTCTGACTCCAAAGACTTCATTTTTATTGCTTTTTCTCCTTTTTAGTACAATTCTTTAGCATAATTACTCCACCATTGAAACCCCACTTCAATAAGTACATTTCAACTTAAGGATTTATTGAAACAAGTAATTAAGTAGCTCAATATATGTTAGGTTGTGCATGTCTCTATCTTTATGATTGTAGCTCAAAAGGGTAGTTAGTTATCAACATTATCCTTGTAAAAATCTGTATTTTAGCTCTGGTTTCTTGAAATCTGACACTGCGTTTTTAAGTATATGGACTAATATGGATGTGGTCTTGAGAATTAAGATCCCATTTGGAATCAAGATTCAAGATTTGTGTTTTCTTGGTGTATTATGATTTTGGTGTTATTGTACTTAGAATCTTGAGGGTTCTTGTGTCTGACTCAGCTTTCTCTCTCCTCCCATTTGACTTGACCACATCGATAACAATCCCCGCCTCCAACCCCCACCCCAACATCATCATACCATCACAACGCCACCCAACACCGATACTGCACCGCCCTCCGACCACCGACGACCATATAACGACGTTCCTTGCTTTTCTCTCTCTTCTCCCTTGCTACTCTTTCTCTATTCCTCCACCCATCGTCGGTGACCAACAACCCCTAGGGTTCCGATCACCCACCATCACCGGCGGACAGACTCCCTGGTCATATCACTTTCGGTGACAACAAACTCTAGGGTTTCGATCACCTACCTCCACTGGCGAACAAATCTGGTCAGTAGCGAACTTCGGCGTTTTGCGGTGGCCTCCGATGTCGACGAAAATCAGGTACTCAAGTTTTTCGGCGGGCTCTGACAGCGGACAATAACTTCGGTGGTGATCAGTAATTTCCGAAGGCGAACAGTGTTTTTCGGTGGTGAACAGTGAATTCCGGCAGTGAGCAAGGATTTTTGGCAGGCTTTCTAGCGGCGGACATGTGCTATCCACCTGGAGTTGGTACCTCCAGTGGCCCATATTTATTATTTGTCTATTATTTTTTTTAGTTAAACTTTGGTTAAACTAGCGTTAATACCTCTGGTACCTCGTATCTATTCTTTTTCCTTATTCCTGTATTTAAATTTTGACGTTTCACTATATTGCTTCTTGCCTTTACGTTCTTGCATTTACTCTTCGTGCCTTTAGTTATATCATTCTTGGTGTTCCTATTTTAGGTGTAAACCTTTGATTAACCTATTAGTTTATATCAGCTTTAGTGGCTTTGGTGACTGATGGTATACTAGGGTCATGTTTTCAGTCGAGAACGGGGGCGGGTTAGAGGGTAAGTGGGGTAAGGGATATGCTAGGCTGAGAATAGGGTCTTGGAACATTGAGACTTTAACGGGAAAGTCCATAGAGCTACTTAAGATTCTTAAGAAGAGGAGGATTAATATAGCATGTATCCAGGAGACCAAATGGGTAGGACCTAAGGCTAAGGATATAGATGGGTATAAATTATAGTTCTCGGGTAGGTTGAAGTATAGGAATGGGGTAGCCATTTGGGTAGACAGCGAGCTAAAGGATGAGGTGGTAGAGGTTAGGAGCGTCAATAACAGGATGATGGCGATTAAGTTGATAGTTAGAGGGTTCACTATATTATAGTGCGTACGCGCAACAAATGGGCTTAGATGAGGAGGAGAAGATGCGCTTTTGGGAGGATTTGGATGAAGTGATGGGACCCTCTGAGAAGTTATTTGTAGGAAGGGATTTCAATGGACATATCGGGTCACTTCCGGGGGTTATGACGATGTGCATGAAGGCTTTGGCCTCAGGGATAGGAACGGGGGGTGCGTCTCACTTTTGGAGTTCGCTAGAGCTTTTGGGATGGTAATAGCCAATTCGAGGTTCCTAAAGAAGGAGGAGCACTTGGTGACTTTACGTAGTTCGGTGGCTAAGACTTAAATAGACTTTTTGCTCCTTAAGAAGGTTGACAACGGTCTTTGTAAAGACTACAAGGTTATTCGAGAGAGTATCTTACAACCCGACATAAGCTTTTAGTGATGGATTTGGAAATCAAGATGGAGAAGAAGAGGGGGATTGTGGATGACCGGTTAAGAATCAAATGGAGGAGTTTGACCATGGCTAGTGCAAAAGAGATGAGGGAGAGGTTGATGGCCAAAGGGGCTTTGGGGTGTAATGGGGATGCGACCGGTACGTGGGACAGGATGACCAATTGCATTTGGGAGGTAGCTAGAGAAGTGTTAGGGGTCTCATGGGGTAGCCGTAGTGGGCATCGAAGGGACTGGTGGTGGAATGGTAAAGTTCAAAAGAAGGTGGAAGCGAAGAAAGCGGCGTATGCGAAATTGATAGAAAGCAAGGATGAGGTGGATGAGTGGACGAATGGGGAATTGTATAACATGGAGAGGAAGGAGGCAAAACTAGTGGTTATGGTGGCGAAAACGATAGCTTTTGAATGTCTGTATGTGGAATTAGAGGAAAAAGGCAGGGATAATAGTTGTACAGACTAGTCAAGGTGAGAGAGAGGAGGGCCCGTAACTTGGATCACGTGAGGTGCATCAACGACGAGGATGACAAAGTACTGGTGGAGGACGCGTATATTAGGGGGAGGTGGCAGTCTTACTTCCATAAACTCTTGAATGAAAAAGGAGATAGAGATATTGTGCTGGGAGATCTGGAACAATCTGGTAGGTACCGGGATTTTGGGTATTGTAGAAGCATTAAGGCTGAAGAGGTTAAGGGTGATGTTAGTAGGATGCGCAGGGGATGAGCGATCGGGCCTGATGAGATTCCAATTGAATTTTAGAAGAGCACAGCCAGGGCAGGTTTGGAGTGACTGACTGAGTTATTTAACATCATTTTTAAGACGGCGAGAATGCCCGAAGAATGGAAAAAGGTGGAGTACGATGATTCCCTTGTACAAGAACAAAGGCGATATCCATAGTTGCAATAACTATAAGGGTATCAAGCTGCTAAGCCACACTATGAAAGTTTGGGAAATTGTCGTAGAGATGGGGTGAGAAGAGGTGTGTCTATTTCTGAGAACCAATTTAGATTCATATCGAGGCATTCAACTACATAAGACATACAAGGCCTTCTTAAGCTTGCACACCTGTCCTGGACTATGTGAAACACCCAGTGGATAGACCATGTAGACTTCCTCTTGAAGATCCCCATTCAAAAAGGTATTTTTAACATCCATTTGTGAAATATGCCAATGAAGAACATAGGCTACTGCAATAAGAACCCGGACATATGTCATCTTTGCAACAGGTGCAAAAGTCTCCTCATAATCCATACCATACTCCTGAGCAAAGCCCTTTGCAACCAAACGAGCTTTATATCGCTCAATAGAACCATCAGACTTGGTTTTAATCTTGTACACCCATCGAGAACCAATAGTTTTCTTACTAGACGGTAAAGAAACCAAATCCCAAGTACTAGTTCTGTCCAAAGCAGACAATTCCTCACTCAAAGCCTTTCACCAAAGAGGATCACGAGTTGCCTTAGAGTAAGAGGTAGGCTCACAAAGAGAATTAATAGAAACTAAAAAAGAGGCAAATGATGGAGAATAGCAAGAATAATCCTAATCGGATACCTAGGTAGATCAGGTAGTGCATTTAGGATAGCGAGGTGGATCTGGATCTGCAATCACAAGAGGTTCTGGAATAGTCGTAAGAGGGGGTTGAGTATCAATACCATGGGACCTGCCAGAAGACTGAGAAAGAATAGACGATATAGATGTAGAATCAGATGGACAATCAGTAGTGAAAGGATCAATATCAACAAGGTCAGATTTTGATATGCCATATGAAGTAGATGGGATGGAGAAGAAAGGAACATGCTAAATAAAGGAAACATTATGAGAAACATACAATTTTCCAGAAATTGGATCATGACAACGATAACCTTTTTGCCCAACCCCATATCCAAGAAAAACACAAATAGCGACACGAGATGATAACTTAGTACGCTCTGCATGTGGACGCAGAACAAAACATGTTGAGCCAAAAACTCTCAAGTGGGAATACAGTGGGGTGTGACCAAATAGTCTAGCATACGGAGAAATCCCAGAATTATGAGAGGTACGAATCCTATTAATAAGATAAACATATGTAAGGACAGCTTCTCCCCCAAAATTCGCTAGGGATGCTAGCGGACAAACGCATAGATCGAGCGGTCTCAATAATATGCCTATGCTTTCTCTCGGCTATCCCATTCTTTGTGGGGTATCAGTACAAGAAGATTGATGTATTGTACCATCAGTTTTGAAAATATCAGAAAGATCTCCACTAGTATACTCGCCCCCTAAATCATCCCCAAAACATTTAATAATGGCAGAATGTTGAGTTTTCACATAGGCTTGAAACTCAGTATAAATATGAACAAGATCAGAATGTCATTTCAGTAAATAAATCCAACAATAACGAGTATAATCATTAATAAAAGAAACATAATATTTGGAGGCCCCCTTAGTAGGGATAGGTGACGGCCCCCAAACATCAGAATGAACTAGATCAAATGGTGCAAAAGAAGTAAAAGTACTGAGATTAAAAGGCAAAGCGGAATTTTTTTCAAGTTTACATCTACTACAATCAGAAATATCATCGGATTGTAAATCACCAAGAATACCAGAAGTACACATAAAACTTAGGCGAGAGCCTAATACATGACCGAGCTAGAGTGCCACAAATAAAATTTCGAAGAAGAAGGCGTCAAATGGAAAGAAGACAAATTAACAGGCATAGCTGCTACATGAGTAGGAAGTTGCAGCTCATCCAAAACATAAAGACCTTTCCCCTTTCTACGCCATGTCCCAATCACTCTCTTGGATTTTAGATCCTGCACATAACAAGAATTGGGGAAAAGGCCAACAAATCAACCAGTCACATATTTGACCAACAAAAGCAAGATTCATATGCAATTTTGGAATGCAATAAACATCATGTAAAGATATAGTGGATGTATGAATGGTACCAATGCCTGTCAATGACATAGGTGTGCCATCAGCAGTCACAACAGAAGTGGATGGGGGTCACAAGACATAGATATAAAAGTAGAAGAATCAGGAGACATATGATTTCCAGCTCCAGAGTCCAAAATCCAAGAAGACGAATTGATATCTGAACCAATAGATGGTGATGAACCGGAAGAAGCAGAAAGAGCGTAAGACTGGGGATTAGTTTGAAACTGCTGGAAGGCGAGGAACTTCTGAAATTGGTCAGCTACAAAATCAATACTGGGACTCACATGAGTTCCTGAAGCTGAGTGATCAATAGAGGCACAAAGGCAACCTGAGTAGGTGGATACGAGTTTTGGGATTGACCCCTAGAGTATGACTTTTGTTGCCCGCTATGATATTGTTGTAGAGGATTCCGTCCTTGTGACCTTGACTGTGGATGCTTCCAACCTTGCCCTGTAGACTTGTAACCTTGTCCTAACTGTGGAGGCTTCCAACCTGACGCCTTTCGTAGCTCAGGACATTGATTCTTCCAGTGTCCTGATTCCTTGCAATAATTACAATTATCTATGACATATGTTTTATACTGGTGTGTAGGGGATGCAAAGATCAGTGCAGACGAAGAAGTTATCAAGACGAAAGTAGAAGCAGTATGCACCTCCTTTAGAGTCTTCAAACAAGTTTCTTCGGCCATGAGTTCATTTACCACATCTTCAACAGACGATAAGGGTTTGCGGTGCAAAAGGCCTGAATGACAATTTTCAAATTCTTGGCGAAGACCCATCAATAGCTGAACAAGATAGTCTTCATCTCTACATTTAATATAAGCATCACATGCTTGTAATTCAACAGATTCCGTCAAAGCTAATTGATCCCAAAAAGTAGTCATTGCACAGAAAAAATCTTGAATACTCAAATCATTCTGTGCTAGTGCACGAATTTCAGATTGTAATTGATATTTAACAGCAAAATTATTCTGCACAAACAGTCTTGATAAATAATCCCAAATCTCTTTAGCATTTTTTAATTTAGCCAATTGGACACCAATTGTTTGTTCAACAGAGTTATTGATCCAAATAATAATCTTTGAATTATTGATCTCCCAAATACGAAATAATTCATCAAATTTTTCATCTTCAGTTTTTGGACATTTGACTTTTCCAGAAATATAGTCCCAAATTCCCTTACCCTTAAAAAATTTATCAATACATAGCTTTAATATGAATAATTTTTTCCATCTAAACGAACACCAATAGATTGTAATAAATCGTCACCTCCAGCCATCGAAAATAACTTAAACAGAAAAATCTCAAATAACAAGCAACAATCCCAATTTCCAAATAACAGATGAGAGTGTCCAAAAAAAAACTAATTATGCAACATCAACAAAGAAATCCAGAGTTAGGGCAGATTTCACCAATCAAAATGCGGAAGTGGTGGAACCGATCAGAACAAGAAATCAAATTAATAAGAATGAACACAAATAGCAAAATCAGAAAAGCGAAGCTAACAAGATAGGTGGTAGAACCGGCCATATTAGAATGCAAGAATTTATGTAATAGGCGGTAAAACTGGCCAATATCATAATGCAAGAATCTATGTAATAGGCGGTAGAACCGACCAATATCATAATGCAAGAATTTATGTAATAGGCGGTAGAACCGACCAATAATTTAAAATAATATTAATTTAAAATTAATATTATTTTATTCTCTCTGATACCATGTTAGAATTCATATAATCCATGAATCCTTACAAAGCAATAATAAGAGTAAAGAAAAGAGAATAAGAATATTATTGATAGTGAATTGGTAAGTAAAAGAAAAGGAATTACATCCCTTTATATAGGGTCTAATACATAAGACATATGGATGATTTTCCAATGTGGGACATTTTATCCCAAATAACAAATGCTAACAGAGACGACAATGAAGTGCGCCGGCGCCGGAGGTGGTGGTTGTTTGGTCGGAAGATGAGTTGTTACGTTTAGTGAATCTTTTGAGTGCTCTTGTAATATAGTACGACATATGCATATTGTTGGAATTCTCCTTTAAGATTCTTATCGAATCCCTCATCTTCGTCCTCAGATAACAAGATGACTGAATCAAACCACAACAATCTGAAAATTTCAGACGAATTTTGCATTCAGTTATTTTGAGAATTAGCTGAAATTTGAAAAGGTCCGAGCAAATATCAAAATCAATACAAATTTGGAGGGAAATCGCTAAATGCACTGCAAGTTCCACAAGATTTTCTCCAGTTTTGAAATTTGTATAATAAGAGTTAAAAACTCGAAAATCAAATGCAAATAAAGTGAGATTTTGAATTTTGAATTGTAGATTTAGAAATCATGATTTTTTTTGGGACAAAGTCTATATTGCTTAATTGTAAAGAATTTTGCCGGTAGGGGCAAACTCTATGTTATTGCTTTTAGGCAGTACTTGTCTTATTTTTGTGAAGTTATGACAAAGTGCGGCACAACTTGCATAGAACTCTATAGGGTATTGAAGTACAATTTTTTCCATTGAGATACATTGAAAGAGCAGAATCTGCTTCATACAGAGTAGAATAAACTTCATATCTCAAAAGAATCTATTCTTTGCTGGATAAATTGTTATGGAGTTATAATATGGGTACTCAAGCTTAATTTTACAAGGAAAGGCTGCAATAGTTCTGAATGGCTGTAATATGCTTGACAGTATGTAGTCAGTTTGCCATTACAAGGAAAACCTGCTCAGTTATTTCTCTTTGAGTGTAGATTCCCGAGTTCTTAAATACTACAATCTACATTTAACTTCTAAAAGGTCATTAATTACTAGCCAGTAACCAGTTCAAGGAGAAAGGTTTTGGGTACTTTTTAAAAGTGTTTTTTTATGTAGCAAGTAATGTTTGAACAGTATTTGCAAGGCCTAGCTAAATCCATTCGTTCTCCTTGTTGAAGATTAATGAAGGAAAAGTACCTAAAGATCATATTGCTCTGCGGATATTTCCTGAAGAGATGACTTATGCTTAATTTGGAGGTACTACTGCAGCTTTAAGAATTGCAAGACAAGATTTTATAATTAATTATTGATGGTAAATGTTCAACTTCCAGCTACCATTTTGTGATAGAGCTACATCTTTCCTTTCCTTTTTTCCTTTTGCTCAACCTCTATGTTCCAAATAGACAAAGAAAACTTTATTAGTTTCTCCTGTAAGACTTTCATTCATAGATTGACTAGACCAACAAAGACAAGACTCTATTTGGTAAGACTTGAAGATCATTTTCATTTGGCTGTATATATGTCTGGTGTATGCAGAAAAGGAAAAGGAAACTATAAGGTAGTCATACAAAAGCAGGGTTTACAACCACTGCCTCATGAGATATGTTAACTCTTTATTTTCTATCTTCTTTTTGTTGAGCAACACCCATTGCAGCAGTTAATCAGCAAAACATAAATGACCGTCTGGTACTGTATTAATGAATTCATAATGTACTATTTTATAGTATTATTAATGAATCCAATGTTTGGATATACTGTATTGTTTGTTGTGGTTTAATAACATTTTATTGTTTGGTTTGACGGTATGATACTGTATAATAATATGTAAGTTTACTAAAATATCATTAATCCTTAATTACAAACTAGTTTATATATATTAATAAAACTAGCATAAAGGATAAAGTAGGAACTTTAAAAAATAAGTGGGTGGTGGGTGGGGTGGGGTTGGGGGTTGGTGGGTTTAGCCGTTTAGGTGGGATTTCCTTGTAATCCTTATTTTTCACTCTTATTTTGTTTAGTGAGGATATATGAAATGAGCTTAAATGATAACGTGAGGATTCATATAATCGATCTCAACTTATTTGGGACTGGCGTTGTTGTAATAGGTAGTATTGGAGCTAAAGTTCCACTTTTTTTTTATTATCATTATTGTTTCTTGATTCTTAAGCATAGACTTTTTTGGGCCTTCGTTGTACTTTGATCTTTGGTGGATTTGAGCTGATTTTGATGTTATTTTGTTAAATGCAGGACACCCATGGGTGTTTAATGGAGGAGAGACAAGATCAATGGCTGATTGAACCTGAAGAAGATTAATTAGTTGTTTTGCTAACTATCCTATAAATACTACCAGTACAAATCTTGATAAGTTTTTGCTGTATATAACACCAGACAATGTCACCAGCCCTACTGTTTGAAGATTTTGAATGGTCACTAGAAGAGAAAGAAAAGCCCTGCTGCAAGTATGCTTATTTGGGATGATGATAGGGTCTACAGCAGGAGTTTCCTTAACGTTTTTCTCCTTTGAGTCCTTGCTGTTGTGTTGTGGAGAAGAATCTTATGTGGATAAATGAGAAGAAAAAACAACAAAAAAGTTTTCCGGCTATGTAAAAGTAGATACTTTTTCCCGACTTTTATGTGTTTTTTTGGAATAAGAAAGGTTGAGGAAGAGAGGGAAGGATAAGTGTGCTTATCTTTCAGTTTTGTGTTTAGAGGAGCACTATGTATTATGTAATAAAGTTTGCTGCTTTTATAATACTATGGATCTTTGAGATATCTTCTATTATATTTGTGTCTTGAAGCACCGTCTCTTCTAATGTTGATGAGGAAATGCTTTTTGAGCATCTGGATTTTGTATTTCTACTTTACTGATATGAATCTTGAATTGTTAATATTGACCTTAAATGCAACTTATATTACTACATCTAATTGAATTTTGTCCGAATAGGCATAGTTTCTACGAAATTTTACCTTGCGAAATAGTTACTACGCAACTTATGCCTGTTAACTTAATTTCTACATAACTATGCCGAATAAGGCATAAGTTTTATGTAACTTCTCCCGAATATGCACAGTTTCTATGAGACCCTACCTTACGAATAGTTCCTACACAATTTATGTCTGATAACTTAGTTCCTACACAACTATGCCGGACAAGGCATATGTTCTATGTAACTTTCTCCGAATAGGCATAGTTTCTATGGAATCTTGCCTTACGAAATAGTTACTACACAACTCATGCATGTTAACTTAATTTCTACAGAACTATGGCGGACAAGGCATAAGTTCTATGTAACTTTGCCCGAATAGGCAGAGTTTCTATGAAACCTCGCCTTTCAAAATAGTTACCACACAATTTTATGCATGTTAACTTAATTTTTACAGTACTATGTCGGACAAGGTATAGGTTCTATGTAACTTTGCCCGAATATGCATAGTTTCCATGAAATCTTGCATTGCGAAATAATTACTACACAATTTATGTTTGATAACTTCATTTCTACAAAACTATGCCGGACAAGGCATAGGTTCTATGTAATTTTGCCCGAATAGGTATAATTTCTATGAAACATTGCCTTGCCAAATAGTTACCACACAACTTATGCATGTTAACTTAATTTCTACAGAACTATGCCGGACAAGACATAAGTTATATGTAACTTTGCTTGAATAGGCATAGTTTCTAGGAAACTTTGCCTTGCGAAATAGTTACCACACAATTTATGCCTGTTAACTTAATGCTTATAGTACTATGCCAAACAAGGCATAGGTTTTATGTAACTTTGCCCGAATAGGCATAGTTTCTCTGAAACCTTGCCTTGCGAAATTGTTACTACATAACTTATGTGTGTTAACTTAATTCTACAGAACTATGCCGAACAAAACATAGGTTCTATAATTACTTAGATTTTTCTTATGAGACAAAACTTGTATACAACGAGTCAAGATGCATAGTCTATTTATTGAATAGTTTTGCCTTGAGGCAAAAATAGTTGAATTTTTGTATAAAAAAATAAACTGAATAACCATCAAGCTAAGTTTGCCTTATTGGACAAAACATGTAAGTATATAATAGGAAGTTTTGCCTTGAGGCAAAACTAGTTCAATTTTTATATAAAAAAATCGAATAATCATCAAGTTAAATTTGCTTTATTGGGCAAAACTTGTAAGTGTATATAATGGGAAATTTTTCCTCGAGGAAAAGCTAGTTGAATTTTATATTAAAAAGGTAAATTGAATAATCATCAAGCTTAGTTTATCTCGAGGCAAAACTAGTTGAGTTTTATAAAAAAAAAATAGACCTATGCCTTGTCCAGCATAAGTTAAGTCTGTTAACTTAATTACTATAGAACTATGCTGGACAAGGCATAAATTCTATGCTACATTGCACGAATAGTCATTGTTCTAACTAAACATTGCCTTGCGAAATAGTTACTACACAATTTATGTCTGTTAACTTAATATCTACATAATTATGCTGGACAAGGCATAAGTTCTATATAACTTTGCCTGAATAGGCATAATTATTATGAAATCTTGCCTTGCAAAATAGTTATTACATAACTTATGCATGTCAACTTAATTTTTATAATATTATGTCGGACAAGGCATAGATTCTATGTAAATTTTCCCGAATAGGGAGATTTTGCCTCGAGAAAAAACTAGTTGAGTTTTTATGTAAAAATATAAATTGAATAATCATCAAGCTAAGTCTGTCTTATTTGGCAAAACTTGTAAGTGTATATAATGAGAAGTTTTGCCTCGAAACAAAATTAGTTGAGTATTTATATAAAAATATAAATAGAATAATCATCAAACTAAGTTTACCTTATTGGTGAAAACTTATAAGTGTTTATAAAGGCACCATTCAATCAATTTTCTACCGGAAAAACAAAAGCACCGTTCAAATCTCTTTCAATTTCTCGCTCTCACATCTCTTTCATTAAAGCAAGCAAAATGATATCCCCATCTTCACATGTGAAACCTTGTGCTTCCCAGTTTCCTACTCTAAGAAATGGGTCATTTTTAGAAGCAAGGTTTATTGGTTAAAGAAGAATGAAGACAAATAGCTAGCTTGAGTACGAAGGAGAAGGGGGGCAACAGTGACTTGACAACATCGGTGTGAAGACCGTATTTTTTGTTTGGCTTAAAAATCCCATGTTGACTATGAGTGACAGACCGTTGGGCCAGAATTGGAGTCGGGCCGGATGAGAGTGACAGACTGCCCGACAGTGGGCTGGCAGTGACTGGACTGTCGGGCAGTGGGCCAGGGGACGGTGGGCTGCTCGAGCTGGATGGTGGGTCGAGACCCAGTGGACTGCCTGCCACTGGGCCTCTCGGCAATGGGCTGCCAGCGAGAGGCTCAGCTAGACCAGTAGCCGTCGGGCTCAGTGATTGGGTCGAGACACCGGGACACGTTGGGCCTATTTGGTAGGCTAATTTATGGATCAAATACAGGGGTATGCTATCGTCAAGAAATTAATAGGTAGGAGGCCCGAAATAATGTAATTTGGCAAAAAGGGAAATTTGTTTCATCAAAAATTATGTGACGACTTACGATGATTTATAGAGGATAAGTCAAAATATTTGTAACCACGATAATTTGACAGATATCTAAAAAAATGGAGTTGACCGGGGTTGAAGCTTATTAATGGTAGTAGAAGGAAAGAGAAGATAGCATAAGCATCCTAAAACCCATAAATGAGAATATGATGGGTCCCTTAGGTATAAAAGTTTGAGTGGGGATTGGTAGACTATTTGTTTGCTAGAAAGTATGCTCAAAAGATAGGTTCCATTTGTAACACATGATGATAAAAGGATAGTGGTAGAGAGATGCATGGGCAAGTAAGGTTCTAACAATATTGTTAGTAGTTCAAATTTTTCTTTCTGCTTTTTCTATTTTGAGATGATGTATGTGGAAACGAGAGACGAAACGACAAACCATTAGTTTTGCAAAAATCCCAAAAAGGCCCATTATTAAATTCTCTACCATTTGCACACTGAATATTTTTAATATCCCGTTCAAATTGAGTGCGGATGTATGCTCTAAACGATAGAAATGCGGAAAAAACTTGTGACATTTTAGACAAAGGAAACGCTCACAAAAAAATAGAGTAATCATCCAACAATAGAAGATAATATCGATAGCCCGAAGAGCTCAAAACGGGAGATGTCCAAATATCACAATGAATAATATCAAAAGGCATAACAGTTCGAGACTTAAAAGCAACAAAAGGCAACTTAACACGTTTTCCAAGAGAACAAGAGTGACAAACATGAGAACTACGAGGTCTAGTACACTCAATAAATTTATTTTATTTAAAGGAAGCAAAAACAGATGCTCCCGGATGACCCAAACGTTCATGCCATAAAAAGAGAGCTAAAATTGCAAAAGTGGATGGTAATTTGGCTTGATATGTGGTTGTGGCGATTGGATAAAGCTCGCCCCGACTATAATATCTCATTAAACGCATCCTAGTCTGAAAATCCTTCACGGAAAACCCAAAAGGATCAAATTCAACAGAAACCCAATTATCAGTGGTCAATTTTCTAACTGAAATCAAGTTTTTAATTAATTGAGGTGCATGAAGGACATTTTTCAAAATTAACGGTGTGTTCGGGGGAGACAAGTTTGTAGTACCATAACCACGAATTGGAATTGAATGATCATTTTCAACAATTATACCACGATTATTGCTCAAATTAAAATAGGACGATTGATTACCTTGTGAGGACATCATATGAGATATTGCACCGGTGTCCATGTACCAATTTGCATCGGGTAGAGTAAGCTCACGCATGTGCATCACTGTCTCGATATCTATCGGGGTCGCCACTATCGAGTGGGTCTGCTTCCACTGGCTCGATAGTGGCCCAAGGATTCCCGCACCGGATTGCTGGGCTTGCTGGCTGGTCTAATGTGCCTGGGCTGCTGGCCTGGCCCAATTTCCCGCGGGGAATGGGTAAGGAGGCACGGCCCAGGGTCACGGTACCGACCCATTGCCCCACTGGGCTGGATGTTTCTGCTGGTTGTCCCCCTGCCGCCACCTCCATCACCGCCCCTACTGCCACCTCCACTGCGGCGGTTGCCGCCACCTTTTCCACCACCATAGATTTGTCTCCCGTTACCACCGTTTCGGCCATTCTGGCCATGATTTGGTGGCAAATTTTCAAATTGTGATGAATTCTCATCGGATGGAGTGGCAACCAAGGCAGAATTTGAGATGGTAGATGTCTTCTTGCCAGAACCCGCTTCTTCGAGGATGAGCATAGAACGGGCTTGATAGAATGGCGGAAGAGGATTACTTTGACAGTTGAGCGTACCTACTCCACTATATGCGTCAGTAAGGCCGGTAACCATTTATAACACGAGCCGATTGTTAGTTACCATTGCCCCGACGTTCTTGTGTTGGTCTGACAGAACCTCGAGTCGTTGACAACATGTAGACATATTGTGAAATCTATCAAATCAGTGGTGGAAAATTCCTGCTCAAGTATGATGGCCCTAAAATTCTTATTGTATGTCATATAAACGTTCCCAAGCATCCATAGCCGTGGAATCAAGCTTAAGAATAGTATGTAGTAAATCACTCGAGATTGTGCCTTAGATCCACTGGAGGACCATTGCATCAAGGGTCAACCATAATTCATTCTCATAATCAATCTTCAGCACCTTCTCCTTGCCTTTTTCCAATGGAATTATGTGATGGATAACCCGGTGTGAGCGACCATGGATTTTAAAGAGTTTCGCCCATGTCGCATAATGGATGTTTTCCATCTCAAGAGTGATGGAGATATGAGATTTGATGTTGGAGATAGCAAGGGTTGAGTGAAAATTAGATTTTGAGTCATACATGGTTGTTAGACGGAGAAGGAAGACGGGGAGGGGAGAGGGGATAGTATTGAGAGAAAAGTTTTGGGTTTAGGATCTTTTCCTAGAATCTGATACCATGTAGGAAATATTCTTCATTGATTTTATTCATTAATGATTTACAATATATATAGTGTTACAAAAATAATTACTTTGGTACAAACTAGGTAACTAATCAATCCTAATTAGGCCCACTCTTTTTTGCTCGGAAGTATGTTCAAAAGCTAGCTTGTAGGGTGAGGATTGTACAAGTCCATATAAGGAGTACATGTTCCCATTCCATTTCCGATGTGGGACTCTTAACACTCCCCCGCACGCCCAGACCTCGTTAACTGGCGCGTGGATGATATAATTTTGGGGCCCAACATCGGTGAAGGAAGAATTGGAATGGACTTGGCTCTGATACCATGCGAAGAATGGATCTTGGTCCTAACTCACCCCAGCTTTTGGGCTTGAGTTAGGTTCAAGATCATTTCTTTACAAAAAGAATAAAAGCATTCATGTCAGCATAAGAATACAATATTCATGCACTTATTTTGGATATACGTTTCTTTGTCCATGGGAGTAGCTTGAATTTTTTCAACTTCAGTCTAAATGTGCATTAAAGAAAGTGGTTGGCAGCTAATGTAAAGAACACGAGGAATAAGAAGGTAAAAACATGTTTAGGGTTATTTTAGTCCTAATTTATTGACTTAAAGTACCGAGGGGCAACTTTTAAAACAATCAGCTATGAAGGGCAAAACTTAAAGACCAACCCCAAAATAAGGGCAATTGTGCCAATGACCCTAAATTCTATTGCAATTTGCCGATAGGCTAAATTTCGCCATTTAAAAGTGATTCGATGGAGTTTTTCTTTCCCAAACATATGTAACCCGTAGGACTGGCGATATTAATATGTAAAGGGAAAATGAGCAAATATATTTTTTAATTTTTTGATTTAGAGCTGATACAACTCCCGTTAAAATGTGACGTATATATGCCCTTATCGTCTAACAAATAGAGCATATTTGCGTTTTTCATTAACAAACTCATATTTATTGAATTTTTTAAAAATCATTTAACTTCTTTTTTAATTTAAAAATTGTCATCTGGCTTTTAAAAATAAATGTCATCCCTTAATTTTTACCCATCCAAACCCAACCCATCTGGAAAAATAAATTCAATCCCTCTTTCATCTAAAAAAAGGGAAGCCATATTGAGAAATAGCCCTCCATTCTGAATAATACTTTTGACATATTAAGCCTTCATTTCTTTTACTTCATCATTTGTTTCACAAACTTTCGTTGTTTAATTGTACCTCGTAAAAATGGAAAGAAAACTAATTAGTCAACAGATGCAAGAACACAACAACATATGGCACAAAAATGCAGCAGTAAACAACAAAAAATGTAGCAGCTAGCAGCTTATGCCACAAAACTCATAAGCAAATTGGCCCAAAATATACAATAGCAAAATGGCCAAAAATGCAAAGCAAACAACAAAAATTGCAGTAGAAAATCACTCAAATGTGTAGCAGCACACATCCAAACTCACATCGGTTTATTTGAAGTGTCCCAAGGGGTATTTTAGAGACTCCCGAGGTCACGCAAAGAAAAAGAAAGGGTGAATAATGAGTATCCAGCAATCAAAATTTCATCAAAGTAACAATACACCGAGTGTGAGACACTTTAAAAGTACTACTAAATAAAACAACGATTGAATTTTGTTTCCAGTTGGTTGAGTCTTGATAGGTAAAAATTAATAGGTGGAGTTATTCTTAAAAGTCATGTGGTAATTATTAAATTAAAACAGAAGCCAAATATTTTTTAAATTAAGTAAATATGAGTTTGTTAATGAAAAGGACAAATATACTTTTGTTACGATCCAAAATTCATAAGTTGTGAAGACACCTACATCCACCCGGTAGGTGAGCCAAAACCGGTAAACAATCAATTCAATTAAAGTTATTTATGTAGAAATTAGAGTGATAACAAAAATATAATAAAGATCAAGTCTTTACTCATAAACAAAGTGATGAAAATTAAATTACTATAAAAAATTGGTGTTATGTGTACAAGAGCCACTAAGAGTGATAAAACAAGTCTAACATAACTATTACATTGTCTGAAATATAAGAAAGACATAAATAGTAAAGAAGACAAAAAGAGAATGGCACTACAGATGAACAAGGCAGCTCACCCAAATCTCTGGAATCAACATCTCAGACTTGGTATTCATATAAGCTCTACTAGAACTCTGATCTAAGTCTGAATCAAATAGTGCATCAAATGTAGTATATGTTCGAAAATTACGTGTACTACGTATCTCTCGTATACCGGCAATGAAAGATCACCAAATCAACCATAATGTCATGCATGGAATGCATTTAGCAGATCACCAAATCACCGATAGACATAAGCTCAAGTTTTCAAGTAGGAGCAACAACAAAGATAATTAAATAAGATAAAGTACGATGATGCAATACAATTCAATGCTTCTCAAAGTTATTTTCTTTCGAAACCTGTATATACAAGAAGTTTTACTGTAATATTCAACAGTCGTGATCTATGGAACTCACGAGGTCTATATGCCTTATTATTATTGCATTCACACACTCATGGTTCTATTGTATGGAAATTGAGTGGTACGGAAATGTTATGGGTCCAAAGATATCGGAAAGGAAAGGATATTCTTATGAGATGATTGGAAATATTAAGATGATGAAAAAGATTGATATGGCTTTAAAAATGAGTCTTGAGCTCTAGTCAGATTTGTGTGTTGAATTCTGACTAGCTATGAGCGGTATATGGACTACGCAGGTCCCCCATGGGTCATATCTATAAGGAAAAGACTATAGAGTGTGTATACCTATAGCATATTGCTTATAGAGTATGTATACCAGGTTGATAGAAAGGTACCTTGCATTTGCATTCATACTATACATTCATATACATTGATTTTTTGATGAATTGTACGTGATTTAGATTGATTATCGTGACTTGAATTGATTATCGGGATAAGGTAGACTCTGTTGATTAAACTTTCATGATTTATGAGTATTTGAGTGTTGAATCCTTTGGTGAACAAGGTAACCTAAGTGATTTACTGAACTGTTTAGAATAGAATTAAATGAGGTCAATTTGGTAGTCATGTCAGTTACGTATCCTCTGTCATTGTCGACTGTGATGCCTACGTGGGTACGTTGTGTACACATGCTACACTTGTTGCATTCTTTTGGATACATATACAACGCCATCTACCAGTTCAGGACCACGTGGTTGAGTCCCGAGTTAAAGAATTCGAGTGTTCGGGGTGAGCTTGCTTATTCACGGCATGCATGGGGTACCATCCTTATTCATATCTTTTATTTGTGTTCGGAATACATTTTCAGACTATTTAGACTTATTATTTCAGTTTTAGTGCTTTTATATTACAGACTAGATCATGAGATTGTAATAACTAGATTATAGGATTTGGTTCCTTTATTTATGTTATGACAAGACAGATTTACAACTATTCTCATTATTCCGATTTTGCTTTATCTTATATTGTTAATGTTTTGGGAAGTGATTTGCATGCCGATGGGAAAAGGTGTATGTGTCAACACGACCCTAGGTCGTGACATTTTGAATTCCAAATGTTTGTGCTAATATGTCACATCAACAAAATAAAGTTAGGTAGTCATTTGTCAGACTATTTGGTCTTCCATAACAAAATGGCAGTCTATAATTTGATTATCACTGAATACATTATTTCATTCATCTAAACTTATGCCTGTTAACTTAATTACTATAGAACTATGCCAGACAAGGCATAAGTTCTATGCTACTTTGCACGAATAGTCATAGTTTTAACTAAACCTTGCCTTGTGAAATAGTTACTACACAACTTATGCCTGTTAACTTAATTTCTACATAATTATGCTGGACAAGGCATGTGTTCTATATAACTTTTCCTGAATAGACATACTTACTATGAAATCTTGCCTTGCGAAATAGTTATTATACAACTTATGCATGTCAACTTAATTTTTACAAAACTATTCTGGACATGGCATAGATTCTATGTAAATTTTCCCGAATAGGGAGATTTTGCCTCGAGGAAAAACTAGTTGAGTTTTTATGTAAAAACATAAATTGAATAATCATCAAGCTAAGTTTGTCTTATTTGGCAAAACTTGTAAGTGTATATAATGAGAAGTTTTGTCTCGAAACAAAACTAGTTGAGTTTTTATATAAAACATACCTAGAATAATCATCAAACTAAGTTTACCTTATTGGGGAAAACATTTAAGTGTTTATAATGGCAACATTCAATCAATTTTCTACCGGAAAAACAAAACACCGTTCAAATCTCTTTCAATTTCTCGCTCTCACTTCTCTTTCATTAAAGCAAGTAAAATGATATCCCCATCTTCACATGTGAAACCTTGTGCTTCCCAGTTCTCTATTTTAAGAAATGTGTCATTTTTGGAAGCAAGGTATTCTCGCTCCGAATTCTGTTCTCTGTCGTATTATCGGCTGACCGAATCGGGAGACAAATTGATTCCTTAACTTAAGCGATTTGGGCTTGAAACAGGACTCTAGTTTCTAGCAATGGGCTCCCTAACTACTCTAGAAAGTGTTAGGATGGTGGGATCAATGAGTAAACTAAGAGGTAAGAAATATGAATGCAGCTGAGTATACTAAAGTAAAGGATAAATATAGATAAAAATTTGAGTTGTTTGATTGATTGGTTCTATTTTATATACAAAGAATAGTCCTATTTATAGTACAAAAAAGGGAAAAAAATGTACAACGTGATTCCCCCCCCCCCATGTCAGCCATCAAGTAACCACTAAGTTTAATGGCCGACTATGGGGGAGGTGGTGCCGATTTTCTCTCCCTCTACTTCTCTTGCTCGGATAATGGCCCTTTCTTTTTGCTGTCGTTGACCGTTACCTGTTCTAGGGTCCGAAAACCCTTTTGACTTGGTCGTTGATGCGTCTGCATTTGAGTGGGTCTCAGTCGTACCTCTAACTAATAACTCATCTAAGATGCCTTAGTAGCCGATAAAGTTCTTATAGTCGAGGGCTAGGAGTAAATTCGGCTCTGGAACAGTTCGACTGTCACTGAATTCAGTTAAACGCTTAAATTATTTTTGTGTTAATAATTTCCCCTATATTAACTCGAGTGTGACTGTTGAGTTGATGTATCTAAAAGTAGCCGTCGTTTCAGTCTGACAGCCACTGCACTGTCAGATTTTGATTTCCTCTGTAACGCCGGGCTCAGGTATATGCTACGCCTTTGTTTTTGTGCTTGGTTTACATGGATGTGGGAATCCATATCCAACCCTTTAACTTCAGCATTGCTCTCAGCATTCTTGAGCAAATTTAGAATAAATTGTACAGATTTGATGGGCCATTATCTTTGACCACTTGGGATGGCGTTTCTTCGCCTGAATAATGCGACCAGCCTTACGACACAGGCGTGTGAAAGAAATGGCTTTCTATGTATCTCGTGATTAGGCAGCCGGTTTGTGGCTGTCATTTAGCTATACATCTCCTATCGGAGAGAATTGACTTATTTTGTGTGCCCAGGCAGTCGGTCTATGGCTGTCGTTTAGTCATGCATGCCCCAAATTGAAGGATAATACCTTTTAGATACTTGCCATTTACATTCATATCCATCTCTTCATCGTGCATGTTTATTAGTCGATATGCGTTGCCGGAGATCAGTTGGCTTACTACGAAAGGTCCTTCCCAATTTGGTGACCATTTACCGAATTTACGATCATTCATCCTAATCGGCAAAATAGTTTTGCAAACTAAGTCTCCTTTGGTAAACCTCTCAGGCTTAACATTTGTTGTATGCTTTAGCAAATTTACGTTTACCGACTTCGATTTCTCTAGGGCCATAAGTCGATCTTCATCTAGCTGGTCTAACTCCATTAGCATGGCCTGTTGATACTTCTCTAAACTTAGAGAGTTCTGCTTGGCCACCCGTAAGGATTTGACATTAATTTCCAATGGCAACACTACATCTTGGCCTTAGGTTAGCCGATAAGGTATTGTCCCGGTAGTTGTTGATTTAGAATTCTTGATCGCCCAAACGGCTTCATCCAGGGTGAGATGCCACATTCCTGGTTTATCCTCCACGTTCTTACTAATTGTGTCCATAATAAGTTTGTTGGTTGCCTTGGCTTGCCCATTCTCCTGTGCGTAATAAGGCGAAGATGTGATCATCTTGATACCGAACTTCTCAACAAAGGCTGCCATCTTAGAACCAGTGAACACCATCCCTTGATTAGTGGTGATCATCACAGGAATACCATATCTATATATGATCTGGTATTGGATAAACTGAATGACATCTGTCTGATGGACCTTCTTCATCGGCTGAGCCTCCACCCATTTAGTGAAGTAATCGGTAGCCACGATAATGAAATTATAGCGTTTAGCCGATTGTGTGTGAATCTTGCCGATGAGGTCCAGAGCCCATCCTCTAAAGGGCCAAGGTTTTACAACTGGGTGCAACAACTCGGCTGGTACCTATTGGATTAGTCAATGTTTCTAACATTCTCCGCATCCTTTTGCATACTGGAAGCAGTCAACTGTGATAGTAGGCTAATAATAGTCGTGGCGGTAGATCAACCACTTCATCGTTGGCCCTGCTCTGTATGATCCACATACTCTTTCATGGACCTCTCCCATGACCCTCAAGGCCTCTACTTTGGTAATACACTTGAGTAGTACTCTATTCACGCTCTTTTTATAGAGGTCATCATCAATGAACATGTATTTTAAGGCTCTTCTTTTAACCTTGAGGTCCTTGCAACTGGAGGGATCTTTTAGGTAGTCAATTAGTAACTGCCTCCATGAGTCGATTTGATCAACGACTAACACTTTGGCTGGTAATTCATCGTGCTCTAGGTTGAGTAGAGATTTCCTAAAACCTGAAGCTTCTTGTGCTAAGTCGTTAGCCTCAACATTCATTCCTCTGGGAACATAACTTAACATGGATGATACGAACCCACTAAGCAACCTGCTAGACGTCCTGTGACGGGCCAACAAATTTGGGTCTTTATAGTCATATTCCGCGGCCAACTGTTTGATCACCAGGTGAGAGTCTCCTCGGACTTCGATGCATCTCACCTTCATAGAAACTAGGAGTTTGAGTCTCTTGATAAGAGAATCGTATTCGGCTTGGTTGTTTGTCAATTCAGGATCTAATCGATAAGAGAACCTCCAGGTTTTATCTCTCAGATTTGTTATCGTGACTCCGGCTCCAACTCCTTTTTGGGTTATATACCCGTCAAAGGTTAGTACCCATGGCACGACGTCTATACATACAGTAGGAGCGGCGCATGGATCCTCCATGTCTGCACAAGGGTGTTCTGCCAAGAAATCGGCTCCTGCTTGGCCTTTGACGGCCCTGAGTGGCCTATGCTCGAGAGAAAATGCGGTAAGCTTGATGGCCCATTTCATTAATAGACCTTGCAAGATAGGTCTATTTACTAAGTACCGGACAATATCAACTTTGCACAAAACATATATAACGTGAGGCATTAGATAATATTCGAGTTTTGTTCAAGCATAGAACAAATACATACAAAGCTTCTCCAAAGGAGTATATCTAGTTTCAGCATCGTTGAGCATTCACCTAAGATAATAAACCGCTCTTTAAGTTCCATCATCGGCCTCCTATGCTAGCAAGTAGCCGATAGATAATTATGCAGCCGAAATATACAATTTCAATGGCTTCCCTAGAACGGGAGGCACCAGTAAAGGGGAAGTAGCTAAGGACTTTTTAATTTGATCAAAGGCCTCTTGCTGTTCCGGACCCCATACTAGCTCTTCTGACTCTTTAAGTTTGAGCAAATGTGAGAAAGCCTTCATCTTGCCAGCCGAATTAGATATGAACCTCCTTAAGAAATTGATCTTTCCCAATAAAGTTTGTAACTCCTTCGTTGTCTTGGGTGGTGCGGAACCCATTCCTGCCTTGGCTTTGTTACTATCTGTCTCGATGCCTTTCTTGTGTACCAAAAAGCCAAGAAAGTTGCCAGCCGATACTCCGAACATGCACTTGGCTAGATTTATTTTGAGATTATGAATCCTCATTCTTTTTAATGTTTGTTCAAAATCGGCTAAATGATCCTTGAAGTCCTTAGACATCAGTACTACATCATCGATGTAAACCTCCATAGTCTTGTCAATCAAGTCATGGAAAATTGTGTTCATTGCCCTTTGATAAGTGGCACCAGCATTCTTCATACCAAACGACATAACTACCCACTCGTAAATGCCCAACGCTGCTGAGTCGACTAGCATGTCGGCTATCGGCATAACGTACTCATCTTTAGAAGTGGCTAGCTTTAGGTTCCTATAATAAATACATACCCGAACCATGCCATTCTTTTTCTTGACTGGCATGACGTTTGCCAACCATTCCACATACTTAGCCATTCTGATAAACCCGGCTTTCAATAGTCGTTCGATCTCGGCATTGATTTGAGGCATCAGCTGAGGGTGATACCTTCTGGGCGGCTATTTGTGGGGTTTAAAACCCTCCTTGATTAGCAATTTATGTTTTACCAAAGTACGTGCCAGCCCAGGCATCTCATGATAATCCCATGCGAAATAGTTTTTATATTGTAGTAGAAGGGCCGTTATGCCTTATTTGTCTTCTTCCTTCAACAAACCACTAATATGTGTTAGCCGAGATATTTCTTCAGTTCCCAAGTTGATATCTTCCAAAGGATCCTGAGACTCAAAACTAGGCATAACCCTTCTTATGGGCGATTCAAGTTCCATCGGTAACTCAATTTCATCTGCTGCAAGCGTTGGTTCATTGTCGTGGTTCCCCATCTACAATGCCTGGGCTATCCTTGCCTCAGAACTTAAGGCGGTCAGCCGATGCCAAAAGTCACGCATAATTTGGGTTTCCTCAACCATTTAAATCCTCCAAGGTAAGCCGTGGTTTGACTAATTGTTTTATTTCAAACCCTCGCAAGGTAAGATTATAGGATTCCCAAGATCCTTCTTCATACTGCTCCGTGACGGCTATGGGAACCACATAGGGTGAATAGAGGACAACATCTATGTTCTGAACCCCTGGATGGAATGGGTTATCATTCGCTGGGACAATTTCTATCTTATCTCCTTCTCAAAAGATCAGCTTTTGATTCATCGTATAAGGAAGGCATTGGTTGGTGTGAATCCAGTCCCTGCCCAGTAGAATGGTGTAGGACGACTTGCCATCTATTACAAAGAAAGCAGATCTGGCCATCTTAGGACCTACAGTGATTTCTGCTTTTAGAATCCCCAATACTTCAGAGGCTTCTCCCATAAAGCTAGCCACTTTCATGTTAGTTGGGATGAGATCCTCATTTGTTTTCTTAAGATCCTACAAGGTAAACAATGGCATGACATTTAGCACAACCCCATTGTCGACGAACACTCGACTAATAATTTTGCCATTAATGTAAGCCTTGACGTAAAGGGGTTTGAGGTGTTTAACCATATCTTCTGTAGGTGCACCAAATGCGGTGCTCAAAGTGTCCCTAGCCGGGGTATCGACTATTATTTCCCATTCTGCGTTTCCAACGCAAATATCACCTTCTAGGCTATCCAGCGCGGAGTGGCTGCCCCAGAACTCACATGGGATTAGGCTGACCATTTCAATGTCTGCCCACATCTCATCAACCAGGTCATGGCTAAATAAATTGAGGATGGAGTCCCCTCCTTCATCCAATTCGGTTGACCAGAAGCTCATATCTTCCATTGCTTGGAGATAAATGGGGATCGGCTGGGAATCCTCTGCATGATCTGTGGGATTGCCTTGGTTAGAGGTCCATCCGGGGCCAGGTTCTCTTATTGGGGTTCCTCCATCGGGTTATCGGTAGGATATTCATCTAACTCTAGTTGACCCGACGTCTCTCCTTCAAGAGACATTGCCTCTGAATCAACTGAACCGAATGCCCGCTTGATAGCCTCGACTACGACAGATTCAGGAATCTCATGATTTTTGGTTGCCTTGATGTTGAAAATTAGAAGCAATGTCTGTTGCATCTTACTTAAGGCCTTGGCATGTTGCATCCTTTTTTCTGAGTCTTGGATGCGACTCTCGGTGGTGCCTCTTTCTTTTTGGAAGCCTGATTGACAGACCACTTCCCCTCTTCTGTGTTGGCGGTTGGTTTAATCATACTTCGGGGTCTCGTCTGGTCCTCATTTCTCGTTGTGATATGTAAGTATGAAACACCCGCATTTATGTTAAACTCGACCACCCTCTGTTTGGTTTTAAGGAGTGGTTCTTCATCTATTCGAGGCATGCTTGACTGCTAGTTGGTTGGCATCAGTACTTGCCCCGCAGGCCTATGTCTGGCGCCGATAGGGACTATTCTGAACCTCATTGTTTGTTCTTGAAGTTCTTGTTCAATGTCCTTCGAGTATTTAGGGCGACCATGAAAACTGCTCCTAGCTTCCTGTCATCACGAATGTCATGTAGGCTGCCTAACTGGTTGAACACAAAGGTCCTTGTGGATTTCTCCCCTTCAATAGGTTTCTTTGGGACCCACACCTTTTTCATCGGTTGTTTCCATTTAGTGCCCTTGACTCATCGGGCTTAGCAAAAGATACCATAGTTATTGGCACCGCAGGAAAGGGGTCGGTATCAATGGACATTTCATCCATACTTTTGTCGGCTAGCTTGAACCTCCCCTCTTTGATGCCCTTTTAGATCGCCTTTCTAAAGACCATACAATTAGAAGTCGAGTGACTGTAACAATTATGCCACTTACAATACTTCTTATCTTTGAGTTCCTAGGCAGGCGGAATCCTATGACTATCAAGCAGCCGGATCTACTTATCTTTGAGCATATGATTAAAGATCTGATCTACCTTCGTGATGTCAAACGAGTGACAGACCCTGTCATTGGATGAACTCGTCTCCTTGCCTTTTACGACTTTTAAGGCTGGGCAAGAGTAAACCTTACCCCTAACAATCTCAACCACCATTGCGTCTGTCGTGCAGTTGGTTGACTCTGAGTCGGACTCATTGACTTCAATGATAATTACCAAGTGGGAGCCTCGATTTTGGCTGGCTCTTCTCTGCTCCTTCTCCTGGATGTACTACTCTATTTGGCTAGCCTTTTCGGCTAACTGGCTCAGGTCAGAGCAGGATTGTCCCACCAACTTCTCCTTTAACTGAGGGTGCATGTTGTTGATTATCATGTGGGCACACTCAGACTCAGGGAAGTGTATGGTGCATTTTCCAACCTTCTTTCTGAATCTCTCGATAAAATTGGCAACCGATTCATCGACCTGCTGCTTGATATTCGTTAGATCACTCATGGTAACCTAAGGTTGGGGCCAATAGAACCTATCATGGAAGTAACCCTCCATGTCAGTCCAGCTCTGTACGGAATCAGGAACCAAAAATGAGTACCATGCGAAGGTTGTTCCCGTTAGAGAGAGAGGGAATAACTGTAACTTGTGATACTCATTCTGGCCAGCCTCACCGTATTGGGCAGTAAATCCATCGATGTGCTCAATAGTGGATTTGTCGTCGTCGCTAGAGCAAACTCCGGTGTTTTGAAGCCCCTCGGCAAAAGTGCTATCCGATCTACCCATTCGGGGTAAGGCTTCTAATAAACAGGCATATCCAAAGGTTTCAGTTAGCAATAATTTTTGGGCTTATCAGTTGTGACGTCCCCTGCCGATTCTCGACTAGATTCGGCTGGTAGGCATTCTGCACTGGCGGCCTCCATTCTACACTTTGTTGGACAGGGTTTTGAAGGTTGTAGGTGGTCTACTGGCCATTACCAATAGGTGGGGTAATGCCCCATTATTGCTGTTGGGTATGGCCATCAAAGCCTGCAACCTGAGCTCCTGGAACGGCTAACGGAGCCTAAGGATAAGGTGGAACAGTATTTTATAGATGCTCTCCTCGGACGTCGGTCGTTCTTAGAAAATTTACGCTTCCTAGAAGGTATGGATTGAGTACTAGCAATGACTGCTAGAATGGTATTCCACTATAAACAACGTCACCAGATAGCCGAGTTAAGTCATAGATAGGGGCCATCGGCTGCCAATTCGGCTGGCCAACATTGTTCGCCTGCACCATAGGGCCGTTCGTAGAAATGTACGGCATAACGGGCGGTAATCCAAAGTGTCCTGGAGACTGAACTAGTCTCCGAGCCATGATGATTTACCCATATTGCAAACTCGCTTGGTCAAGTGGCACATTTTCCACCCCCAAGGTTCGGCGGTGACCATGCAGTGTGCTGGTTGCCAGGCGATTGGGCTTATGTTCCTAGGTGCGCTACCAGCTGCACCTGAGTACGCACTAGCTGATGCACATGCGGTTGAGGAACAACACCGGGAGTCACGGTCTCATGCTGAATAACACTGCTCGTCAGAGGGGTGGTAGAACTAGCCAAACATTCTCCTGCATGCATTCGATTGGTTTTCATCTCCCTCACTTGCTGAACCTCATTATATACTATCGGCTTCACAATATCAGGCAACTGTTTAGAAACTTGGTACATAATATTGTGGATGCCCAAGTCGATCTATTGTCTAATAAAAGACGTGGTCATTATGGTTGGACCTTCAGATTGGCTAGGTTCTTCCACAACTTGGGTTGATGGAGGAAGTGGAGGGGTATCAACAGATATAGGCATACCCGAGGAGGATGTTTAGTCGTTGTTCCTTCTAGGAGGATTTTGTTTAGGATATGGACTAGACACGGGGTTCATTTTCTTACCAGACCTTAGGCGTATACACCAAGAATGATCCTGACATGGAGAATCAAACTTTGCTATTAATTCATCTATAGTCCCACTAGGCGTGCGCCTAGAATTATGTTCTCTGTCATTTTATCGGCTGACGAAATCGGGAGACAAATTGATTTCTTAACTTAAGCGATTTGGGCTGGAAATAGAACTCTAATTTCTAGCAATGGGTTCCCCAACTACTCCAGAAAGCGTTAGGACGGTGGTATGAGTAAATGAGTACAATAAAGTAAAGGATAAATATAGATAAAAATTTGAGTTATTTGATTGAATGGTTCTGTTTTATGTACAAAGAATGGTCCTATTTATAGTACAAAAAAGGTAAAAAAACTATACAACATGATTTCCCCCCCCCCCCATGTCAGCCATCAAGTAACCCACTAAGTTTAATGGCCGACTATGGGGGAGGTGGTGCCGATTTTCTCGCCCTCAACTCCTCTTGCTCGGATAATGGCCCTTTCTTTTAGCTGTCGTTGGCCGTTACCGCTTCTAGGGGTCCGAAAACCCTTTTGACTTGGTCGTTGAGGTGTCTACATCTAAGTGGGTCCCAGTCATACCTCTAACTAACAACTCGGTTAAGATGCCTTAGTAGCCGATGAAGTTCTTGTTGTGTGGGACGATACTGGAGAGAGAAGGGAATGCGTCGAGGCGGCGTTGAATCTCGGCTCCCCTCAAGGAAAAAGCAGGATACTTAGCTGAAAGGGTGCTTCCCCACCTAGCTACTCTAGGTTGGGGGGAGGTTCGCTAGCCTTTTTCTTTCCCTGTACCTAAAAGTTGCCTTAGTTCCCTTTTCAAAAAAAAAAAAGACCTAAGCTTAGTCGAGGGCTATGAGTAAATTCGGCTCTGGAATAGTTTGGCTGTCACTGAATTCGGCTAAACACTTAAAATTACTTTTGAGTGTTAACATAAGGTTTATTGGTTAAAGAAGAATGGAGACAAATAGCTAGCTTGAGTACGAAGTAGAAGGGGGTTTTCACTTTTAAAAGAATAAAAATATTCATGTCAGCATAAGAATACAATATTCACACATTTATTTTGGATATGTATGTTTCTTTGTTCATGGGAGTAGCTTGCATTTTTTCAACTTCAGTCTAAATGTGCATTAAAGAAAGTGGTTGACAACTAATGTAAAGAACGCGAGGAAGAAGAAGGTAAAAACATGTTTAGGGTTATTTTCGTCCTAATTTATTGACTTAAAGTACTGAGGGACAACATTTAAAACAATCAGGTATGAAGGGCAAAACTTAAAGACCAGCCCCAAAATAAGGGCAATTGTGCCAACGACCGTAAATTCTGTTGCAATTTGCCGATGGGCTAAATTTTGCATTTTAAAAGCGATTCGATGAAGTTTTTCTTTCCCAAACATATGTAACCCGTAGGACTGGCGATATTAACATTTAAAGGGAAAATGAGCAAATATATTCTTTAATTTTGCGATTTAGAGCTGATACAACTCCCGTTAAAATGTGACGTATTTATGCCCTTATCGTCTAACAAATAGAGCATATTTGCGTTTTTCATTAACAAACTCATATTTATTGAATTTTAAAAAAAAAATCATTTAACTTCTTTTTTATTTTAAAAATTGTCATCTGGCTTTTAAAAATAACTCTCATCCCTTAATTTTTACCCCTCCAAACCCAACCCATCTGGAAAAATAAATCCAATCCCTCTTTCATCTAAAAAAAAAGGGAAATCATCTTGAGAAATAGCCCTCCATTCTGAATAATACTTTTGACATATTAAGCCTTCATTTCTTTTACTTCATCCTTTGTTTCACATACTTTCGTTGTTTAATTGTACCTTGTAAAAATGAAAATAAAACTAATTAGTGAATAGATGCAAGGACACAACAACATATGACACAAAAATGCAGCAGTAAACAACAAAAAATGCAGCAGCTAGAAACTTATGCCCCAAAACTCAGAAGCAAATTGGCCCAAAATATACAGCAGCAAAATGGCCAAAAATGCAAAGCAAACAACCAAAATTGTAGTAGCAAATCACTCAAATGCGTAGCAGCACATATCCAAACTCACATCGGTTTATTTGAAGTGTCCCAAGGGGTATTTTAGAGACTCCCGGGGTCACGCAAAGAAAAAGAAGGGGTGAATAATGAGTATCCAACAGTCAAAGTTTTATCAAAATAACAATACACCGAGTGTGAGACACTTTAAAAGTACTACTGAATAAAAGAGGGATTGAATTTTGTTTCCAGTTGGTTGAGTCTTGATAGGTAAAAATTAATGGGTAGAGTTATTTTTAAAAGTCATGTGGTAATTATTAAATTAAAACAGAAGCCAAATAATTTTTTTAATTAAGTAAATATGAGTCTGTTAATGAAAAGGACAAAGATACTTTTGTTACGATCCAAAATTCATAAGTTGTGAAGACACCTACATCCACCCGGTAGGTGAGCCAAAATCGGTAAACAACCAATTCAATTAAAGTTATTTATGTAGAAATTAGAGTGATAACAAAAATGTAATAAAGATCAAGTCTTTACTCATAAACAAAGTGAGGAAAATTAAATTACTATAAAAAATTGGTGTTATGCGTACAAGAGCCACTAAGAGTGATAAAACAAGTCTAACATAACTATTACATTGTCTGAATTATAAGAAAGACATAAATAGTAAAGAAGACAGAAAGAGAATGGCACTACAGATGAACAAGGCAGCTCACCCAAATCTCTGGAATCAACATCTCAGACTTGGGATTTATATAAGCTCTCCTGGAACTCAGATCTAAGTCTGAATAAAAAATAGTGCAACAAATGTACTATATTTACGAAAAATACGTGTAATAAGTATCTCTCGTATATCGACAACGAAAGAAGCATTTAATAATTCATTAAGAAAATTCTTATTTATCTTTACAGATTTACCTTAACGCGAACCGATCAATTCATAAGGTAGAGAATAATCAATTACCAAATCAGATCAAATAGACATTTAATCAAATAATCAGGTTGGGTGATTGAGCTCATTTCCTTCCAAAAATTTAGTAATAGATCCTCAACGAGATCAAATTACGAATGAACCCATGCATATAATGCAGCCCATTGCAAGCGTGCAACCCGAATCAACCATAATGTCATGTGTGGAATGCATTTAGGAGATCACCAAATCACCGATAGACATAAGCTCAAGTAGTCAAGTAGGAGCAACAACAAAGATAATTAAATAAAATAAAGTACGATGATGCAATACAATGCAATGCAATGATATGCTTCTCAAAGTTTTTTTCTTTCGAAACCTATATATACAAGGAGTTTCACTGTAATCTTCAACAGTCGTGATCTATGGGAACTCACGAGGTCTATATACCTATTGTGGCATGCAACCCCATCCATATACATATTACAGCGTACAACCTGGTCCACATATCTTGAAATTCCGATATTACAAATCATAATAAGCCAAATCAATGCATATGCATGATACAACACATAAGAGAATGAATCTATTAGTAATACCGACTTAATAGCCAACAAGTTCAAGTGAAATTATCAACAATCCCGAATTAATAGCCAACAAGTTCAAGTAAGTTCATCAATGATCCAGACTTAACAACTAACAAGTTCGTTAACATGTTTATTACAAGTGTACGAGATTCCTTAGAGTACCAAATATAATAAACTAGTAAAATATAAAACAAGATACAAAAAATACCGTATTTACATTCTAAAATGCAGAATACATTCAAATTCGGCCAATCTAAAAAATACAAGAAATAAAATACAGCAATGAAGGTCTAGTTAAAGCTAAGGGTGTTCAGTAGGTCGGGTCAGCCCGATCCCGACCTGGCCCATTCCACTACCCGCCTCGCTCCGACCCCCTTACAAAAATGGGATGGAAAATGACGGTGTCAGGGATCGAACTCGGGATGGGACTAGGGCTCATCCCGCCTATACCGATCCCGTCAGTCCCGCCCCATGACCCGCCCTACCCCGGCCCTCTCTGTCCCCCTCTCCCTTTGCAGAAATAGCTGTTGCACAACGGTCCAATTTCAATTTTAGCTGTTGGCAATAGCTATAACGACCATTTTGGCTCCCCACCCCATAAACCTCCCTACTCCCTTCATATTTATTTTTAACCATTAAGTTAGTATATTTATACTTTAACCCTATTTCTTCACTATAAATACCTCATTTTCCTCTTCATTTTTCTCACAAATCTTTCTACCATCTCTCTAATCACTTTATCTCTCTCTACAAGTCTACATTGCCTACTAAATATTATATTTTATTTGTTAATTTCTATCAAAGTTCAAAATTTGGGAGTGAAGTTGACAACTAGCTTGAGGATCATCGAGCAAAGTTTCAATTTTCAACCTCGATTACACGTCGACGTTACAGCGGCTTTTGGTACCTTCGATCCTTGTTTAAATTATTATTGTTAGTTAATTTTAATTATCGTACTTAATTTTATTATCTTTAATTATTTATGTGCATAATTATAATTGAATGAAGTGGACGTTTTTCTGGTAGATACTAGGGGTAACAGGGGTAAGGGTGGATTTTGTAGTAATTCTAATTACGTTGATTTCACCCATATAGATGAAACAAAGTGACTCTCGACGGGAGAATCCAGGCTATTCAGGAAGAATCGCAGCAATTCCCCAATCCTAACGAAGTAGTTCCTCCGAAATCCAATGAAGGAACTAAGGACGTTTCCAATACCGATAGCAGCTCCAGTGCTGGAACATAATGTTGGACGATCTCCATTTCCATATGGTAATTGAAGTCAAACAGGAGCAAAGCAGGTGCAATTCAATCCTTTAGTAGCCTTCAAAGATGACTCTTTGGCCTTTAGACTCGCTTCGGCGACTTCGCCCTTTTCTCCCCGGGTAGTTCACTCACTCCCAGTGCCTACCATTTCTATATACTTTAGAAAAAAGAGAGGTAGTCGCAGCAGGAGAAGCACCCTCCTTCGGACCCTTGCTTGGTTATCTGGAAGTTGAATCAGAATACCAAGTCTACCAGATAGAAGATGATAGAGGGCCAACTATCGTTGCCTTGCACAAGACGGTGCCCTTTCACTTCGAGTTCCTTCCTTTGTAGTCAAATCTGGGATTTGGAAGCAAGTGAAAGAACTAGTTGCATAGATATAGATATAGAGAAAGTCCTTTCTCTTCAGAGGGTGATATTAGGGTTTTGAGATCGGTTCTGACGTCGAACAGGTTTTCGACCCGAAAAGCTCCACAGAGCTGTCGTATGCGGGTACTATGAGGCCCACGACTTTCTTGATCGCGGCCTGTGATTGAGTGATAGATTGATCGATAGGAAGAGAAGACTGCTGGCGGGAAATCCCTAATCAAGCTAATAAGGCCTAAAGCTGAGCGACGAGTCCACTGGCATGAGCCCCTATAATCCATGGACGACCAGTGGAGTTCATAAAAGAAAGCAAAGAAAGGTCCGCGACAAAGCTGCCCCCTCTCTCCATATCTCTACTTACTGGCTGGGTGCAGATAAGACTGTAATAATATCGCCCGCCTATTCAATGGGGCTATTAGAGAAGCAGCTTCAAAAATCCTCAACCTCGGCCTCCATCGAGTCTAGATCATTCTCTATCTTCTTACATACCGCAACGGACTCCCTGGCCTTGGTTGAGGTTCCACAAGCGGTACTTCCGGATACTGTATTTGAGGCAGTTGTTCGAATTCCTTATGATATGCAACTGAAACAAGTTCTTGCTAATGGTAAAAAAGGGGGGCATTCTAACTAGAAAAATAGAGAATTTTGAGGGAAAAGCCAAAATGTAGTTGTCTTGTTCGCCGCCTCGACGCATTTCCTTCTCTCCCCGGTATCGTCCCACACAGAAAGAAAGAGCGCAGAGCCCCGGCCCGACCTGTAGGTCCGCTAACGTAAAGCGATATTATTTAACTAAGTCAAAGGTAATTGTATGGGCCTTTGCTTCGAGAACAATCGTATTAGCGCCTTCGCAGCCTCCCTTTCCATTCTTCGAGTGCAGTTCCTTCTTGAGCCTTTTCTTTTTAACTCCTACCGAAGCAAGCGTCTCAAGTGCCTACTCGTGTTGGCATGGAAGTCAGCCCGAAGGACAAAATAAAGGAGAAATTCCACTCTCACCTTTAATGGCGACCGGACTCCTCTTCTCTGGAAGTCTAATGGTTTGGGGGACGTCGATTCCCTGGATTTTCTGGCTTCCCTTTCCCTTCAACCAGCCACTCTTTTAGTTCCCAAAATATATAGAGAAGATATCATTGCAATAGGTATAGAGGTACGAGAAACAGTCTTCGTTCGGTTCGGCAGAAGAAAGCCGAGAAAACAAATAGGAAGAGCACTATGCAAGCTTATAATTAAGCAAATATATAAAAGCTATCACCACCTCAAGCAGTAAAACAAAGTCGTTATGGCTATGTTACTAACATAGACCAGAAGAATTGTGTGAAATAAGTGAATTTATCCAGTTAAGATTGTAATAGATTCGTGCTTTCTCTTCCCCGAGGGAACGGAACTAGCACTAGAATTCCGAGTCAAAGTTTCCTATTTTCATAGGAATCAATGGGATTATTTCAAATTGTTCAAGTGGGCTTAGTCATCTTATCTTTACTACTCCCTAGAAGCCCCCAGGTATTACTTAAGCTCTTAACGATGCTGGACGCATGAGCGTTGGATAATGGAAAGAAGGTAGAATTGCTCGGGACCTAGTGATCGATTCTTTTTCTTTTATATAGGTAGGGTTGGGCAGCGACTCTACTCCTTGAAGTGAAGAATCAAAAGTCGTCGTTCGTTAGACAAGGCCCACGTGTTGTGCATCTCTATTGGGCCTTTCTCGAAAGGCTGGCTTTCTCTCTCGGTGGGAAGGCTCTTTCCTTTCCTCTCAGAGGGTTGGGCTGCTCCGGAGCGCTGGCCCTGCCCCCTTCTATGAAGTGAAGCAAGCGAACCTGCCGGGTGACGTTGCCCTCGTTTCCGCCTTCGTACGACTAGTCAGATTTTCTTTATTGCTTGCTTGTCGTGAATCGCTCGTTCCCACCTTCCTTATAGAGAGGGAGGGACTGATTTTTTTAATGTTAATATTAATATACCATTAGATCATGAGGTATATTCCACATCTGAACCAGATTTTAATTTAGAAAATGAATTAGAAGATAATTTAGATAACACATCTACTAGTGCACCTCCACCTCAGGCTCAGACTGAGTCTCGACTTGAAACTGAAACTGGAGTGTCTCCTATTCCCCCTAGTATGAGTCGAGGCAAAAAAAAAACAAAAATTAAAATCAGCTGCATGAGATTTTTTTGATAGGGACATTGATAATCAACTAGATATATGTAAAATTTGTCACGAAGTCTATAAATTTAAAACTGGAAAAGGTCAAGGTGGGATGGGAGGTTTAATGAGACATGTAGAAAACTCTCACAAAGCAAGGTATAACCAATACCTGGCTGAAAAATCGAGTGTGCAAATGCCTTCTGAGTCGGGACAAGGTTCACATAGTGTCCCCGACCAACTACATGATTGAATTAACCCGATGACAGAAGTATTATAGGTCCTAAATATGATAAACACAAAGATAGGGAAAATTTAGTAAAATTAGTTCCTGTGGAGGGTTTGCCTTTTTCATTTCCTTCATCTCCTGGTTTTATTCATTACATTAGAGAAACATATAATCCTGCTTTTAACGGTTTTCCTAGATCAACTGTTAGAAGAGATGTTTTTAAATTTGCCCATTAATAGCAACAGTATTTACATTATGCATTGTATCATTTTAATGACAAAATGGCTATCACTTCTGATATAGGCCGTAGTACTAACAGTAATGATTATTTAACTGCCACATGTCATTGGATAGATCAGAATTGATCTATGAAAAAATGTATATTAGCATGTAGATATATTGATGAAAAGCACACTGGAGCTTTTATTTCAAAAAATATTCATGAAATTTATGAATATTATGGAATTACTGATAAAATTATGACTATTACATTAGATAATGCTTCTTCTAATGATTATGCTGTAAACATTTTAAAATTATGACTAAGGAATTTTCTGGGATTTATAATCCTACTATTTCATCTATGTTATTTTATATAGCTCTAATATTTTTGTTACTTAATGAATATATGAAAAAACCAACTTGCAAGCTAGCTATTAAAAAAATGTTTATAAAATTTAAAATATACTTTTTTTCTATTCCCTCTATTTATTTTATTATTGTTGTATTAAATCTTACTATTAAAGTTGACGGTTGTAAAACACTTATTGAAACAATTTATGAAAGCTTAGAAATACTTCCAAAGACTCCAACCGAAGAACCAACTAAAAAAGAAGTTATGTCTAGCATACACACTTTGAATGCAAATATATATATATATATATATATATATATATATATATATATATATATATATATAACCAAGAGCAAAGTGCAAATAATCAATCGGCTTTTGTACTATCTTCTTCTACTTAACTACAACCTAATAAAAGACCTGATATTTCTGCTTCTAGTATTCAAGGCCTTAGAAATAGAATGTATAGTGATTCAAGTTCTTCACAAATTAGCGAGTTTGATGTTTATGTTTTGCAGGGTGTTGTACCATACGAATCAATTGTTAATGAAGATGGACGCGAAGACTTGCTGAAATACTGGAAGGAGAATAAGAAGACATTTTTACACTATCAAAGATGGCCCGAGATGTGTTGAATATTCAAGCGTCATCAACAGCTTCTGAAAGTGCTTTTTCTGCTGGAAGGTTTCAAATAGGAGAGCACAGACACTCATTGGCGGGAGACAGCTTGGAGATTATAGTTTTATTCAGAGATTGGATTAGAGAAGAGTTGATGCAAGTAAGGAGGGGTGTTGATGGGTATGTGGGTTGGGCATATTTGGATTGACTCGAATATAGGACTCAAAAGTGTGGTTCTCGGGTTCTCGTCTTGGTCGGATAGGGTGGTGTTTTGTGACTATTTCGGGTGGATTTAGAAAGAGTTGGGTTAAGGCATTTTGTAGGGGCGTCACAAGTGTATTGAGGGTGAGGTTGATGATCAGGACTTGGGGGTTTAGTGGAGTCAAAGTGATGGAAATATACTGAAACGGTGATGTTCGATGATGGAACTCGGTAAAGACGTCAATGTAATTGGTTATGTTATTCGGGTAGTTGTAGGTGGAATTGGACTCAGGAATTTTGTGGGGTTGTTGAGGATACGTTGAGGGTGGTTATAATGATCGGGGTTTGGTGGTTTAATGATGGCAAGGTCTCGGGAACAATCTGAAACAGTGATGTTATCAGTTGGTGTTTATAGTGGACTGTTTGATGTTGTCGGGATTGGACGGTTGTTTACGAGTGGTTTTGGTTAACAACCTTTGGAGGGGATGTTTGTGAAGTATTGTAGGGGTTGAGGATGGTCAGTATATAGTGGGTTGGATAAGGATTGAACATGAGTTGCAGGATGAAAACTGGAGTGAAGGATGGTTGATTTGGTTAAGTGTTGGTTCGGTTGTTATGGTTTAACTGAGGTGCGGTCGATGAGCCCAAGGATAGATACACAGGGGTTTTACTGCTTGAGTTAACACCAAGGATAAGGTGATCAATTCCACAAGGTCAAGATCGGGGTTTGCTAAGTGCAATGCCGGTGAACTAGCCAAGTGAGGGTGATCGGAAGCCCTTTTAGTTACCCGAAGCATAGGCCAGGTTGGTCCACACAGTTCCAATGTTCGCTTACCACTAAGGGAGTTCCTTGAGCTTGGGTATTGATTAGGTTACACAGTCCTAACCAAGACTAATACAAAAGGGTTTGGCTCACATAAGAACCAACTAAGATAATCTGATACAAGTAAGGAGGGGGATGATTTTTGGTAAGTGGGTCGGGCCTTGGATATATTTGGGTTAACTCAAAAATTGATGCCAAAGTAGGGTTCTTGGTTTGGCTGGACAATGTGGTATTTAATAGATATTTCTGGTATATTTAGGAAAAGTTGGACTTAGGAGTTTTGTGGGGTTGTTTTAGACACATTGAGGGTTGTAGTGAAGGTTGGGGTTTGGTGGTTTAGTAGTGTCAAGAAAACAGAACAGACCTGAACCAGTGAGGTTCTTGGTAGGTGTGCTACGGTCGGGCAGCATGGTGTTGATGACTATTTCGAGTAATTGTATAGGTAAATGAATCAAGACATTTTATGGAATTATTTCGGGTACGTTAAGGGTGGCTATGGTAATTGGGGTTTAGTGGTTTGACGATGTCAAGGTATCGGAAATGATCTGAAATAGTGAGATCATCGGTAAGGTGTGTTATGGGGACAATTTAGTGTTGTCGGGTTTGGACGGTAGTATTTGTGGGGTTTTGGTTGGAGACCTTTGTAGTGGATGTTAAGGCGGTGTTTTGAGACTTGGTGGTGAAATGATTGAAGTTGTTTGGATGAGGAATGAAGAGGAAGTGCTAGTTGCAATCCGGGCACACACCAAGTGGTTGATACGTTTTGGGTTAAGTGTTTGGTTATTGTGGTTGTAGTCAAATGCGGTCGATGAGCCCAAGGATAGAGAAACGGGAGTTTTACTACCCGAGTCGACCCCAAGGATAAGGTGACCAATTCTACAAGGTTAAGACCAGGGTTTTCTAAGTGCAATGCCCATGAGATAGTTAAGTGAGGATGATCAGAAGGCCTTTTAGTAACCCGAAGCTTAGGCTAGGTTTATCTACACAGTTCCAACGTTCGCTTACCACTAAAGGGGTTACTCGAGCTTGGGTATTGATTAGGTCACATAGTCATAACCAAGACTTACACCAAAGGGAAACCTTAGCTAGGGTTTAACTAGGTCACACATTCCTAGCTTTAACTTACACCAAGAGGTTTGGCTCACACAAAACCAACTAAGATAAACAACACACAAGTTGAATAACTTAACAAATGAGTAAAACTCAAGTTTACATCTCAATCAACTCTGCCTATTTACATATCCTAAGGGTCCTATTTATAGTACAACATGGACTATTCTAGAAGGCAAACTAAAGGACACAAACTACATGACAATTTCAGATAAGTGTGAATGAATGGGAACGGGTTTGGGTTTACTTGGTGACCAAGGGTGTTTCGACCAAACCAAGACAATGGGAAAGGTCTTGGCTTTTCTTGGGGACAAAGAATTAATCTTTCACCTTCTCTTTGTGGATTCCATGAAGAAGAGTGCATGAATGTGGCTTCTCAAAGATCTCATCTTCTTGGAATATGTTTGGGAAGCTTCAATTCTTTGCATATGTGTGTTGGGTGAGTTGTTTCGGACAACTCTTCTCCTCCCCTAGGTCTACCTTGATGTAATATAGGTAGTCAAATCCATGAACTAGTTGGTTCATGAATTGTCTTCTTGGAAGCCTCATCTTCTAGACCATTCTTATCCATGCCACCTTGTCACTTTCGGCTTTGTCATCTTGTTGTAGAAATTATCGGCCTTGTCACTCTCTTTCCTATTACATGGCTTATTAATTATGTCTTAATGGGAGCTAGGAGTTATTTATATGTTACATCATGTCCTAAGGAGAACTACAAGCTAAGCTAGTAAATAAAGATAATCTAAAAGAAACAAAAACGGTCTTAGGCCAAGACCTACATACTAAGCCGAAATAAACATACTTCTTAGATTTTCACGTGAAAACTCCTACTCCACTCCATTTTTCATGCCACATTAGGCATGTTAGTGTATATTGACGGGTCATCGTTGACACTCTTAGTAAAGCACCCCGCGACTTGGGTTGAGAGTTTAAGTCCGCAGACTTTCTTTCATCAATCTCCCCTTCTTTGAAAGAATTTGCCCTCAAATTCGTGCCGTCTAATTGGGGTAATAATATTTCAACAAGTGTTGATCTAATACTTCCACCAATAGATAAGTCTGGAATATTTATCTTGTGGGCGCCTTGCCAAATAGGGATCTGAATACAAGCCAATCTATTTGGTCTTAAAATGATGCTCGTATTGTGCCACGAATCCCATAAAATATAATGCCTTGCCATAGGTAGAATAATGGCATCGTACACCATTCAATCTTGTGCTCGAACAAAAGATGGGACCAACTCTCGATTTATGTTTGACGTCCAATGGTCCTTTACGGCTTGGCATAATTAGACCGGGCTTCCCAAATCTTTTTCTTTACAGCCTCAAAGACTGTTGCTACTCCTCGGAACCACTCATACTCATATTTTCTTATTAGCTCATTGGCAGGGGCAGCAAGGTCACAATAATTTTGTTTGACATGATCAGAATAAGAAGCCGGACCAAGGAAACTATTCGCCGCAATTATCCCATAGGCTCGGCCCAACTTTGGGAAGTTACCACGTTGGGAGATATCACAAGAATACCTTCGGACGGAACTATGTGTTCCATAAAAGGTTGTTGTAACTTATGCATGAACCTTAGGAAGAAGCTTGGAATGTTACCCAACCCAAGTGGCACCACAAACCATTCGCACCATCCACCCTTGATCTTGAGAGCCAATTTTCGTTCAACTCCCTCTCGAGTCCACACTAGATGACAGCCACACTTTGATTCTAACAACTTGGAGAACACCTTGGCTCCACTCAATCCACCCAAACAATCATCCATTCTTAGCATAGGATATTTGGACGTCATGGTGATGTTGTAGACTGCTTGGTGGCCAATCCTTACGTGCCAAGTCATACTTTCTTTTGGTGCTAACAAGTCGGGTACCGAATACGGACTAAAGTTCTTTTGGACAAGGTCTTCATCTAGTGTTTCTTGCACTCATTTCTGCACTTCCTTAGCCTTCTCTGGATGGTATCCATAGGCTCGATAATTGGGCAATGAATTCCTCGAAAATAAACCAAGAGCATGTTCAATGCTTTCCATCGGTGATGGTCTGGTTGCAAACTCATCAAAATGATCTTTCGACCTTGGCATAAGAATGGTGCACTTCATGGTGAGGTTATCAACCTCTTGGTAACATGCGTGCCAAGTCCCATCCTCTCTCGGCATTAACAATGCGGGGGTTGGGTAGGAGTTAAGGCCCTTTCGGTCATAGCTTATGCCTAACAATTCTTATTCTTGGCCTAGCGAGTCCTTAGTTTCTTCCAGATGGCATCCATGGTCTTGGTGAGTAGATAATGGACTTCTTGAAAAAAAATCAAGAACAAGAATAAAATCTCTTAGCCCGTAGATCTCCTACGCTTTCATCTACTCTCGTAACTTTCCATTAGTTGTTCAGTACTAGTTCACCATCTTCCATTAGTGGGGCTTCGGATGCAAGATCATTCGGAAGTTCCCTCACATTGGCAACTATATCACTCCCCTTCTTAAATTATTTCTCCATCTTTTGTGAATCAACTAAGGGAGCCTCAGCTTTGCGTTTCCTTGCCCTTCGGATTTTCATGTCTTTCTCCTCTCTAGGTGACAACGGCCCAACCGGATCTTCTTGTCATTATTTTGAAAAGAATAACTATTCCTTTCTTTATCATATTGTGCTTTCCGATCAAGCTTCCATGGTTGTCCCAATAAAATATGACACGCATCTATAGGGAGGATGTCACACCATATTTTATCTTCATATGTTCCAATCTGAAAGCTAACAAGAGTTTGTTGTACTACTCTTAGCCTTTCGTCTTAGTTTACCTATTGGAGATCATATGGCTTCGGATGATTGCGAGTTGGTAGTTTTAACTTGTCCACCATTTCCACGGAGGCCAAGTTGACACCAATTCTCCCGTCGATAATAACATTGCACACTTTATCATTTACTTTGCAACGCGTGTGAAATAGTTCATCCCCTTGTGTCTCCTCATGCATTTCAAGTGGAACTCTCAACACCTGTTGGGGTACCAAGCCTTCATGCTTTGGGATATTCGGTATAGGTCTTGTTTTGGTGTGGTTCTTCATGGCATGCCCGACAAGTTTCTTTCTCAAGGCTTGCACATGTTCCGTAATTAACTCGGACATAACCCTCCTAAGTTCCTAGTTCATGTTAGCCATAGCATTGTTGCGTGGTACGGGAATGCTTGGCTCTCATACCAATCTGATGCAAGTGAGTCGGGGTGATGATGTTTGGTAAGTGGGTCGGGTCTTGGATATGTTCGGGTTAACTCGAAAATGGATGCCAAAGTAGGGTTCTTGGTTTGGCTGGACAATGTGGTGTTTGATGGCTATTTCTGGTATATTTAGGGAAAGTTGGACTTAGGAGTTTTGTGGGGTTGTTTTAGACACATTGAGGGTTGTAGTGAAGGTTGGGGTTTGGTGGCTTGGTAGTGTCAAGACAACAGAACAGACCTGAACCAATGAGGTTCTCGGTAGGTGTGCTACGGTCGGGCAGCGTGGGGTTGATGACTATTTCGGGTAATTGTATTAGGAAATAGATCAAGACGTTATATGTAGTTGTTTCGGGTATGTTGAGGGTGTCTATGGTGATTGGGGTTTGGTGGTTTGACGATGGTAAGGTCTTAGGAATGATCTAAAATAGTGAGGTTGCCGGTAAGGTGTGTTAGGTGAACAATTTAGTGTTGTCGGGTTTGGACGGTAGTATTTGTGAGGTTTCGGTTGGAGACCTTTGTAGTAGATGTTAGGGCGGTGTTTTGGGACCTGGTGGTGAAACGATTGAAGTTGTTTGGGCGAGGAATGAACAGGAAGTGTGAGTTGCAATCCGGGCACACACCAAGTGTTGGTTGATACGATTTGGGTTAAGTGTTTGGTTGTTGTGGTTGTAGTCAAATCTGGTCGATGAGCCCAAGGATAGAGACACGGGGGTTTTACTACCCGAGTCGACACCAAGGATAAGGTAACCAATTCCACAAGGTCAAGATCGGGGTTCGCTAAGTGCAATGCCTATGAACTAGCCAAGTGAGAGTGATCAGAAGCCCTTTTAGTAACCCGAAGCTTAGGCTAGGTTGGTCCACACAGTTCCAATGTTCGCTTACCACTAAAGGGGTTCCTCGAGCTTGGGTATTGATTAGGTCACACAGTCCTAACCAAGACTTACACCAAAGGGAAACCTTAGCTAGGGTTTAACTAGGTCACACAATCCTAGCTTCAACTTACACCAAGAGGTTTGGCTCACACAAAACCAACTAAGATAAACAACACACAAGTTGAATAACTTAACAAATGAGTAAAACTCAAGTTTACATCTCAATCAACTCTGCCTATTTACATATCCTAAGGGTCATATTTATAGTACAACATGGACTATTCTAGAAGGCAAACTAAAGGACACAAACTACATGACAATTTCAGCCAAGTGTGCATGAATGGGAACGAATTTGGGTTTACTTGGTGACCAAGGGTGTTTCGACCAAACCAAGACAATGGGAAAGGTCTTGGCTTTTATTGGGGGACAAATGATGAATCTTTTACACTCCCTTTGTGGATTCTGTGAAGAAGAGTGCATGAATGTGGCTTCTCAAAGATCTCATCTTCTTGGAATATATTTGGAAGCTTCCATTCTTTGCATATGTGTTGGGTGAGTTGTTTCGGCCAACTCTTCTCCTCCCCTAGGCCGACCTTGATGTATTATAGGTAGTCAAATCCATGAACTAGTTGGTTCATGAATTGTCTTCTTGGAAGCCTCATCTTCTAGACCATTCTTGTCCATACCACATTGTCACTTTCGACCTTGTCATCTTGTTGTAGGAAATGTCGGCCTTGTCACCCTCTTTCCTATTACATGGCTTATTAATTGTGTCCTAATTGGAGCTAGGAGTTATTTACATGTTACATCATGTCCTAAGGAGAACTACAAGCTAAGCTAGGAATTAAAGATAATCTAAAAGAAACAAAAATGGTCTTAGGGCAAGACATACATACAAAGCCGAAATAAACATACTTCTTAGATCTTTACGTGACAACTCCCACTCCACTCCACTCCATTTTCCATGCCACATTAGGCATGTTAGTCTAGATTGACGGGTCATCATTGACACTTTTAGTAAAGTACCCCTCGACTTGGGTTAAGAGATTAAGTCTGCGGGCTTTCTTTTGTCAGGAGCGTAGAAGGTGCGGTCAACCAGAGATCAATGAAGAAGACGACTACAACTCCAATGAAATCTTATCCGAAAGAGCAGAAAGCGACGTCGAATAATTTGACCAACAACTTCCAATTCCAACAGAAGATTCTCAAGAGATTGTGAGGAAATTAGAAAGTATAATTGAATATGTAATTTTTTTAATGTTAATTTTACTATGTGATTTGCAACTTTTAAACTACGAAACAAAGTTGCAATTTTGAAATTGTATTAATAAATAAATTATATTTCTATTAAATAATATAAGAGACACAAAAATAGCCTTTGACATATTTTTATTCACTATCTTGTTCAATTATTTAAGTGTTTAAATATATATATATTTTTAAAATTAAGTGTAAAAAAAATCCCCCAAATCCCCCTACCTGTCCCTCCCAAATCACGTCTCCTCTTCCGAGGGGATGTGGAAAGGGATGGGACCTCTTCCTGTCCCGCCAAGACCCGGTCCTGTCCCACCCAATCCCACCCCGACCCCGCCCATTCCTAGTTAAAGTCGACGTTACGCCCTCAAATACAACAATCTCAAATACAAAAAAAATATTGTATTTACATTCAAAAAGACAGAGTACACTCAAATCCATGAGGATCTGAGAAATATGACAATGATGAAGGTCTAGTTGACGCTAGCTTTATCAATGGCGGATGTGCAGATGGCTGAGGCAGAGCCATTTGCTTTAGACAACCGATCGGTTAGAGAAAAGAATGTGTTTGGTAGGGGATAGGTTGATAGCTTTAATGAAGTGGGTTATAGTGTCGGTGAAATTGCCGGTAAAAAAGGCGGCGTTACCTTTGGCCTTAGCTTCGTCAGCCATGGTTGTTGATTTATAGGAAATCTATGAAAGAATATGTGGAAGAGTATACTGAAGAGAAGAAACTCGAGTTTTTAGGATTTCTTAAAGAGGGGTTTGTGCGGTAGTGGCGATTAGAGGGTTCTAGATGAGACAGATGTGAGTTCTGGGTTATTTGCTATAAAACATAAGTAGTAGCTATTAATTGTAATTAACTTAAAATATAGCTACGGTAGATAAATACTTCTTACGTGTTATCTACGCCATATAAAATTTCCTATCTATATCTATATATATATATATATTATATTAAAAGTACGAAGAGTTTTAGAAATGTTGATTAAATTTTCCGCCCTTCATTAAAACACTCTATAATAAATAAAATTATCATTTGCAAATAGTTATTTTATTATTTTCTATTTTTAGAACTTTGAAATCAAAGAATTTTCTTATTAATTTTTTTCTTATTCAAAGTATGTATGAATTTTATATTTAGAACTTTAAAGTCCATTAAAAATTTACTTTATATAAAACCCTTTCTTACGAAATACACATCGAGTCCATATAAATTTTCTTTGCTAAATTTCTTATTTAAACTATTTTAAAGAATATAGTAAAAGAAGCCATCAATTCATCAACATTTGTAACACGAAGAAAACTATAAATATGAAGCCTACGAATCTTTCTAAAACTACCATAAATTTTTTACTACTTTTCTACGAGTCTTATTCCTATAATTAGCATCTTAGCCAAAATTTCCTTGCGCAAGTTAATTTTAATAAGAATATATGTTCTTTCTTATGAAATTATTAAATAATAGTACTCTAACAGCCTTTCATTCAGCCAAAGTCAATCAGTAGTAGAATTGCTCTCAGTGCATGCTCATAATTCGAGTTCTATCGTATTCTAATTCATCTTGAGTTACATCCAATATCGTAGAATTGCTCTCATGTGTAGCTTATGTTATTGGACGCTTTAATATGTAATTTTTGGCTTACTTGGTTTTTGTATGGGTTTATTAAGATATATAGTACCTCTTGATTTCATATGCTTGTTTAAGGTATATTGCAAGTAAGTCAAAATTAAGTTGTAGTTTTCGGGAATTTCTGGACTCTGTACAACAGTGTCTAGGTTGTTTGATTAGGAAGTAATTTGTTTTTGCACGATTTCTTTTTTTACTCTGCGTTAAATCATATATAGTTATATTATATTGTTAATATTTGACGCTTTAATATGTAATGTTTGTTTACTTTGTTTTTGTGTGGATTTATTAGGATCTATGGTACCTTTGATTTCATATGCTTTTCTCAGGTATTGCTTCTTCCATTGCAAATAGATTTCGTTTGATATTTATTTTCTGTTAAATTATCATCATTTGTTTCAATTCTTATTCTATTTGTTTTAATTTGCAGTCATAAATAAAGGAGACAAAAGTAAAGAGAATCAATGATTTTTTTTTGGATCTTCGGTAGGTGATCGAACATTAAGTCTTATATTGTTAATTATTTTTCAGTTATTTATGCAGATATATACATATGTTAATTTATTCTAATTATATAAATTCTATATACAGTTTAAATACCAATCAATCATCCAATTGAAGTGTTAGAGTCATTCTCTTCCACGCATCAATGCGTTGCATAACACACAAAATATCATTATTCGACGGTAATTTAACTACCTTTTATCCTGAATTGTCTATTAAAAATTAATTCTATTTATTGTTGTGTGGTATTAAAAATTATTTTTCTGTGCTTGAATATGAGACCTTTGATTAAAGATGAAGAGATCTCATTATCCCACCACTGTCTTAGCAATGGTTCACCTTTTTTATCTTTTAAAGTTAGATTTCATATTAAACAAAGTTGTAATTTAATCAGTTTTCCTAATATTTAGGATTTTGAGATCAACTAAAAAATTGTATATTAAATTTTAGTTATTAAATGTTTTCTTATATGAATTGGGTAGAAAGTACAAATAGTTAAAACCTTAAAATTAATTATGATTAAACTTACAAAAATTAAGATTTGTCTTATATTAATTATATACTACTTAGAACTTTAGATTTGTAACCATGTAGAATGTATGTATTTTAGCTAGAAGTTGATTATGGTAAGATCATAAGACTTCTATCTCAAAGACAATTCTTCTATTTAATAAGTTATATTAAAAAAAATATAGGACTTTGAATATACAATAATTCTTTTAAATTTGGGTCTTCTTTAACTAGAAATAGAGTTCTAATTCTCATAATAATAATTTTTCATGTTGTTTGTCTATCTCTTCTTTATAGGAGTAGTGTGTTTTGATGTATTAATTAACAAAAGAAAAATTCACCTTCAATTTCAGTTTTTTCCTATTTTTCATACGAGCAATTTAGCGAGTATTAACACGAAGTTCGTGGCTCAGTTCAATTTTTTCTGTAGTGTTTATTGACAGATAAGATACACACTTTGGTCACGCGCAAAGCGCGTACTTTGAGACTGATATATATAAATATTTGGGAAGAATATAGATTTACTCAAGTTCTTTCCTCACTATTCTATTGGTGTGCCGATTTTCTTTTATTTTATTTTATCTTTTTTATTTCTGTTTCTAGTTTATAGTAGAAGAACTTGTTGAATTTTGGGATACACATTTACTAGTGAAATATCTTTAAGAACAGTGTTGTTGACACGCCTCAAGCTAGAACAATTTCAAGTATTTTTCGTAAAATTTTAAACATATTCATAATTTTCAGAAACTTACACCTTCTTCCTTAATTTTTATTTTATAACTTAAAACACATTATTTGATATATTTATATAATCTTTTAAAGTTAGGTACTCATAGATAAGAGTAGGAATGATCTATTGGAAGCATTGTCCTTAATCGCATCATGTCGTCAAGTGGGAAAAAAATCACAAGCTTAATTTTTCTTTTTCTCAACAAATAAAATAATGTCACCTTTAATTTGTTGATATTTAGGAAAAATATAAAATAAGGGAAAATAAGGACAAAAAGACAGTTACATTACATATAGCATAGGAGTTTAAACTTTAAACTTGAAGAAGAGTGAAAAAGCGGAAGTTAGGGGGGGTTAGGTACCTTTCCAGGGACAGCATGCATGTGAGAGGGTCGGACTCGGAGAGAGATCTTAGCAGCTCCCAACGCATTTGTAGCTGTGCTTTTTCCCACTAATTAATTAGAAAGAAGTATATAGCTAGCCACATTTCTTTTTTAATCGAGAGAAAGAAAGAGGAAGATTCCATTCTTGTAGTAGTAATATTATAAGTTTAAAACATTTAAGTATTCAGTCACCCACTTGCTGGATCTTGATATTCCCAGAAAGTCGAAATATTGTGAAAGCCATTTGATTTCAAAATGGAAGTAGTATTCAGGGAAGGAAGGTCATTGGAGGAAACACCAACATGGTCAGTGGCAACAGTCACCACAGTTATGGTATTTGTTTGCTTGTTTGTTGAACGCTCCATTTACCGATTTGGAACGGTCAGTAGTAGTAATTCATTGGACTTGTGTTTCAGTAACCATACAATTAACCAACACTCTTTTCTTAGTAATTAACTTGTGTTTATATATATACGCAGTGGTTGAAAAAAACTAGAAGGAAAGCTCTTTATGCTTCGGTCGAGAAGATAAAGGAAGGTCAGCACATAACCTTCTTGTTTGTTAGCTTTTGACTTCTTTTCTTGAAGTAGGACTTAAAGATGTACTAGTAAAGGTCAGAATATTTTCTAACTTTATTTAGTATTGGAATGAATAAAACAATAAAAGATTCATATACAAGATTGAATACTGGGTAATCTATTTTTGCCCGTCGTTCTATTGCTTTTCTTCTGTTGTCTTTTTAAACAGTTTGTTTGCAAGAGCTTTTCATACTTGCTTAACACTTGCATTTTGGTGGTCAATTTTTATAGAAATGCGAAAAAGAGAGTCTTGTCTACAACTTCGTACTATAATACTTGCAATCTCAAGACTTGTGATGATCATCTTTTTCCATTTCTCTTGGATTATTATTGGGACAGAGTTGATGCTGCTTGGGCTAATATCTTTGTTGTTGGGACAATGCGCAAGGCAGATTTCTCAAATTTGTGTGAATTCATCCCTTTTCAGTAGTAAATTCTATCTTTGTTCTCAAGAAGATTACGACAGTACGAGCCATTTATCAAGGTCCTCCATTCTCTCTAATCATACTGACATTCCTCCCAAGGGAATTTATCAACCATCACATTCACATCAATGTGGTGAGGTATATTAAATTGTTTTCTTCATTCCATATTGCACAAAATGCTGCTTTCTGCTACTCTACTAATTAATTGTATTAACAGGGACGCGAACCTTTTGTCTCCTATGAAGGTCTCGAGCAGCTTCACCGGTTCCTGTTTGTTCTTGGTATCACCCATGTTCTCTACAGTTGTATTGCTGTGGGCTTGGCCATGACCAAGGTAGACTTTCCTTATCAATATTTTCTAAATCAGGCTGGAAATGTTCCATGTCTCGTATGTTTTCGCTCATAGTTCTTATGCTAATAGTTATAATCCATCATACCAACAGTAGCGTATTTTATGCAAGTGGTATCAGCTCATTATGCAAGATGTTCTAAGGCTTTATTTATTGTATCAAATTGATGTTTACTTCACATTTGTTTTCAACTAGTGTCGGTCTATTATATGAAATACATGTTTTTAAAAGAAAGTATTATTATATATACTTGTGAAGTTTTTCGCCCATGTTCATGGTCTTCCTTGTGTGAGGTTTTAAAATTAAGGCAGGATACTTATTTCTTTTGAATGAATTTGATTGTAGATATACAGTTGGAGGAAGTGGGAAAACCAAGTGAGCTCTGGGGCAGAGAACAACATACAAGGTGTGTGGAATTGAAGATAATAAACTATGTGCTCTCAATATAAATTCACCTTCTTCCATATAAGAAATACTTGCACAAAATACAAATTTAAGGAAACTTATCATATATAGTTAAACATGCATGCAATTTAATTCCATGAAATTGTCTAAAATATTAAATATGTGTTCTGATCTTTTGGCATAGAGCTGAGATTCTAAATATTATCTCTGCATATCATTCTGTCATAAACATTTTCTTGTTTTATTTAGTGCCAAAGAATAAGGAGATGAGGCGACAGTCCACCTTTGCTCTGCATCATGCTTCTCATCCATGGAGTAGGAGTCGAAGCCTTATATGGATGGTAATATTTCTTGCCTTATTACAACGACATCATACACTTCTCTATAAATCAGGATGCATTCAGGTAATTTTTAATATATCTTGAAATTTTATTCCATAGCTGCCTCAGTGACATTATGTAATGAAATCATTTTTTCCCATCCAAGTTTGAGTCGAAAATATTAACTTGTAGTCTAAAGTTTCTATTTGTATTAGACTTAAAGTATTGTTTCAGTTACAGTTGTTCCCTTCATCCCAGTTCAATTGATCCATTGATTTGCTAATGACATTGACTTGTTTTGTACTGTTGCAGCTTTGCTTTCTAAGGCAGTTCAGGACTTCAATTCACAAGTCAGATTACTTGGCACTGAGATTGGGCTTTATAACTGTGGGTATTCAGTTTCTTTTGGTACTTCATATTATTCTGTGAGCCGTTTGGACATGATTTGAAATCATGATGATTTGAAGTTGAAGTTTTGTTTCGACATGCAATTTGGATTTCTAAGTTGTATTTTTTCTTATAGACATAAAACTCCACAAGTTGTGAAAACCATCAAAACTTTCCTAATTCTTATACAATCTTACCAAATGAGCAAGTCATAGTTCATAACAAAATTAATACGCTACTAGAAGGCCTTTCTAGAAAATACAAAATCAATTAATCAAACTATAGTTCAATAAAATGAAAAATTGAACACGAGTTGTAGTGTAACTACTCTTTAATATAATCCTCCCACATGGTTGGTAAGAGTAAATTTGTTGTAAATATACTACCAACTTGTAGATCTTTTAATATTTGATATAAATGGTAAACATGATTGGTAAATATACCTACTAACTTATGGATCTTTTTTTACAAAATATAAACTTATGGATCAACCTTTACATTTAAAAAATTTGAAATCATGATTTGGAATCCCAAATCATGCCTTTTTGGACGATTTGGGATTTCATCTCATGAGATGGATAAAATCGCATGTCCAAATACTGATTTCATCTCATGAAATGAAAGATCAAATCATGAGATAAAATCGCATGTCCAAACGCCTACTAGGAATAAAATCTCAACTCCTCTGTTTGTGTGGGAAGGGAAGGGAAGAGCTGGAAATGCTCATTATTCTTTTCCACGGTTAAAAGTCGTCTGTGTCGTTCTCGACATGCTTAAGCAGCTCCATTCGAATTGAAAGGTGTCCTATGGCAGGATATTATGAAAATGCTGTTGATGTCAAGTAATAATATCTGAACATAATTACTGAATTGCACTAAGTTGAATGCTTTCATTCTGTTTGTTTCCAAAGTTCAGTATCCTTGTACTATTTTGTTGCTTGGAGGCTTTTGTGGAAAATGTAGTTTTATTTGTTTGGTTATAATTAATATATTATAAGTAATGCCATTGAGATAAAAGAACACATTTGAAGCAGGTTTATTACTTACCCAAATCAAGAAACAGCAACCATTGTTCTTCTCAAAATTCAATTGAATCTGACTTGTATATTTCCATTGCCTGACCCTTGCTTCTACAACATGCAGAATCACAAGCTTCCACTTACTTACAATTTCCATAAATACATGGTTCGTAGCATGGAAGATGAATTTTATGAGATTGTAGGGATCAGGTATGTTTGTTATTGGTTGTGATCATTTTAGTTCAGAGTAGGTGGCAGGATCTTTTGACTAAGAAATTATTATACTTTGTTATATGACATCTGCCGAAAACCTGCGTCCTCCTTGAGTGTCTAATGACGTTTATTATGAATGTTATGTTTCTAGGTGCTTTTGCATAAACTTTTGCAAAAACACGTGTGAAGTCAGGATCTTTTTTTTTTGCATCAAATAAAGGGTAGAGGAAACCCCTTATTTGCATAGTTAATTAGATGTAGTTCTATTACAACTTGGAAATTTTGTCCAATTCTGAACTTAGTTTCTTCTAGAAATAGGTGTCTTGATATTTGAATATTTGTACTGACTTACTCTAGGACTTTGCAGCTGGCTACTTTGGGGTTATGCCATCATTTGCATCTTCATCAACATTCATGGTAATGAAGTTTTGTAACATGAAAACATCATTTTGGCTCGTTGAAGTTACGAAATGATGTTTCTTATATTGCAGGTCTTAATGTCTACTTCTGGCTTTCTTTTGTTCCTGCCATCGTAAGTCAGCCTAACTTCTTTGGTCCCTTACCTAATTGAAATGATCGTTGTGTCTGATGCTCAACAATTCCTTGTGCCAAAGCTTGTCATGTTGGTTGGAACAAAACTGCAGCATGTAGTCTCCTTGTTGGCACTTGAAATTGCAGAGCCAAAGGGTCCAGTTAGCGGAGCACAAGTAAAGCCACGTGATGGCTTGTTTTGGTTTGGGAAACCGAAGATACTATTACGATTGATACAGTTTATATCATTTCAGGTCAAATTTTCAATAGTCTGATGCTTGATTCACTGTTCAATGTTCAATTCAAGCAAAACAACTGAACAATAAAAAGGATTTGCATGGTTAAATGTCCTAACATTGATATTTTTGTGTGCACAGAATGCTTTTGAAATGGCAACCTTTATCTGGTCCTTGGTGAGATTCGCTTTTCTTCTTTTCTACAATCCATGGATCATCTTTTTGTTTAAATATTAGTACTTTTTATTAGGTCAATACGTAAATAGATTTCTCTTCTTGCTAAAAATGAATGAATGTGGAGTGGATCAGATAATCACTATGCAAGGAATTTAAGCTCAAAAATGACATCTAGATGCTTCTTTATTAACTTCCATTCTTTGAATATCACAAACCATCACATATATGTTGCATGAAGCTAGCAACAAATTTTTCTTATGACAACAAGTTCTGCTACGAAAATGGACCTCGGATTTAACTCAACAATGAAAGTTAGCTCATGAAGTGAGGATTCCCAAGATCATATAAAGAGACAACAACCCTTTCCTCAATCAATAGTGGACAGTTAACACACCCTCTCACGCCTAGGCCTAGACACCTGGAACGTGGACAATCTAACCTGGGGGCCCGACATTGGGTAAATCAAGAATAAGAATGAGTGTCATTCCGATATGGTGATACCATATTAAGAAAATAGGCATTGAGCCAAACTGAACCCTAAAAGCTAGCTAATGAGGTGAGGATTGCCAATGCCATATGAGGAGACAACAACACATCCCTTCTATCAATATCGGACAGTTAACAAGTTCAATACAAGTGACCTTAAATTAGTTAATTAACAATAGTGGATTCCTTTCAGGTAGTTGAGGATTCATTCCCCATGCTATTACCTATCTATTTCTCATTTTGTTTGATGGTTTAGGAATGAAAATACACAGGTCACTTTTCTCTGTATTTGGTGATTTGTTTTTTTTCCCCCTTTTATCTGAGATAATGTACAAGTTCAGTTTGCACACTCTCTCCAACATAGTAGGCCTAATGAATGATACCCTTTTTATTGACTGATATAGACATGAAAAGAATGTCAGATAACTGATATTTGCACCTTTTGGAGAGCTAGCTACTCATATAGGTGTTCTTATTCTCAACCATGTATTTGTATTGGCTTCTAAGTTCTTTTTCTCTCCAGAAGAATTATTTGTCCCTTTAGATCAATGATTCCCATCATAACAGTATTAATCCAACTGTGCAGTGGGGATTGGAGCAACGGGCGTGCTTCATGAAGAACCATGCGATGGTTGTCATCAGATTGATTTCAGGGTATGTAATATACACCTTGACTTCCTACCCCCTCCCCTTTGAAGTTAAAATTAGCAGGCCAAATCCATTGTCCTATTATCTATATCGAGTTGTCCTAGAAAACTTTATTCTTAAAAGAAAGCACCCCCTACGTTCTTAAGTACCTTTCAATAGTTCACTATAAAAGTACTATCATGGTACCACTTCTGCATTTAATATTGTTCAATTTGTTAAGAACTTTATTTTCATATCCATTTCTAGCCCATTCTTGCCTTTTACTTTGTTAAGTATCTTCCTATCGTATAGTGCTCATGTAGTACTCCTATAAGATTGAGCCTAGTCATCTGAGCTGCTCGCACGTAGACACCATAGTACCATATAATCTCACTTTCCCATCACGCTTCTTATGGGGATAACATGCAGTGCTTACTTATACTTATTTTAAACGATTTCAAAATATCCTTTTAGCACTGTGTTATGATATAGTATAAAAGTTGTGGTTGATCAAGTGACTCCCATTGTTGCCAAGGTAGCTCCTTCATTGTCTATCAGTCTTAACATCTAGTGTACACATACATATATCTTTTGGTGAAGGTTGCCTTGCATTTTCTATTTGTTTCCAGCCCTCTTTCAACTACACCTATATCTCTCATCTTCTAATTAGAGTTTACCCACTGATTCACTTTCTAGTATGTAACTGCACCCTCAATCTTCTCTGATCAGATCTTATTCGATGAAACTAGTTCACACAACAATGCATTAGTGAGAAGTCGTCGTTGACATCGAGAGAATGCTGCAATTTACCCTTTTAAAGGGGAACATTGGTGAGAACTATTTAAATAGCAGTTAAAATATTAGGAGCAGAAGTGAGGAGATGCTAAAACTCGAGCCCTCCACCCAAGCTATTAACGACCTGTCTTCATTTACAAATTGTCTCGTTTGTCCATTTTCACCTTGTATGTTAAGCTAAAACCTCATGTTTCAGGCCTGTTTAGTTGCTTGGTTAAGCCATCATTACCCGAATTTCAAGCCTGGACCAAGTCCAATACTTTCAAAATAAGGTATCGATGGCCATCAAAACATAAACATAGAAGAAGGTGGACCCTCTCTCCGTCGAAAGAAATGAGATTATCGCGGATACACACATTGAAAATATTAACCAAATTAAAAAGATAGAATTGCCGAGTGTTGCATCAGAATTTGGGTCCTTGCGGAATGCCATAAATTGACGGCTGTTATGACTTCTGAATAGTTGTTGAACTAAAGTAGGAGCTGTTAGACTGTCTTTCTAGAGTAAAGCATGGAATGAAAATCAAGTAGAAGACTAATTATCAACACATAAATCTTGGTTTTGTTCTTGCTTGTTTTGTAACATGTCTGTTATAATGCACTGTGGACCCTAAGCAGATGTTTTTGGTAACTAGTAACTGCATGGTTCTTGGGCAGTTCAGATGCTATTTCATTCTTTAAGATTCATAGGGGATTCCTTGTAGATCTTTTATAAAATTTAGTCTTATGATGATTCATAATGGACTATTAGTAGACCTATTTGGTACTCAGAAACTGCACTCTTTGAACAGGGTTGTTGTGCAGTTCTGGTGTAGCCACAGCACTGTTCCTTTAAACGTGATTATATCACAGGTGATATTTTTTTTCTCTTTTATATCTCTCTATAATAATGCATTATTTTTTTGAAATTCCAATTTGAACTAGTCTGAAATGATCTTTTGGTTACAGATGGGTTCGCGGTGTGGAAAGGCTCTCGTAGCTGAAAGTGTTAGAGACTCACTTCACAGTTGGTGTAAGAGAGTAAAGGACAGGTCGAAACGAGATGCTCTACGCTCTATTACTACAAGATCAACATGTTCCCTTGGATCAATAATTGATGAGGGGGATGAGATAGCAACAGTAACTTTATCTCCATGTTCCTCTAGAGGCTCATTTCACCACCTAGATGAGAATGTTGTATCAAATGAAGATTGCATTGTTGAAACTTCAAATCAACCACAACATGAACTATCCTTTAGAAACAGGGAATATTCATCTGAAGCTCTGGTCACTGATACAGAGGAGATTGTGGATGATGAGGTTACTGATATAGAAGATAATATGGATAATGATGATGCAAATAAGCCAGAAACTCTCTTCGAGCTGTTCCAGAAGACATGAATTTTTCTCATGCTACACTAGTATTTATTCTGTACAATGTACGCCTATCCTCCATACGCTACACTAGCTGACTAGCTGCATAACAATTCGTACACGGGATAAGCCCTTTTTACATGAGTATTTGTAGCAGCCTTGGCAATGGAGAACACTTCTCTAGGCTTAAGCTAGATTAGGCTTCTATTGTGTAACTCAGAAAATGAATATACATTGATTTGTAAAGCAACAGCCTGATGAATATAGATGAATATACGCCTAATCTTACAGTTGATAACATTGGACCTTTAAGTTGTTTTTGTTTTACGGCCCCATAACTCTTTTCCACCTAGACTTGAACAGAATAACAGAGCAAGTATTAGTAGCATGATGAAAAACCCTTCCCAGTCATTAATATCTGTGCTTGCAACAATTGTGACCTCTCATTAGAGTCAACAACATCAAAGATGTAGTGCTTGCACATCTATGACTTTTTAACTTTGTAAAAAAAATTCAATAGCCCCATGGCTACGGAATAAAGTATTATCTTTGGATCTAGACCAAGGTATTAATGGTGCTTCTGCATGGACTCCATTTTGTCTTGGTTGGACATGGATTACATTTGCGTAAACTATCAGCAAACCATATCCCATTGAGACAAGTTAAATATAGATGAAAATTAACACTTGCATCATATCTAAAACGGAGATAGGAGTGATATAGTACTAATTAAGCACAAGTCATTGACTTAAAAGAGCTACATATAGCATCTTTTGTGATAACAAAGGAAGGGGAACAAAAAAAAGTTACATATCAAAAGTAAATGCTCATCAAACAAATGAAGTGTTTTTTTTCTTCTTATTTTGGGTGTGGGTGGTTGGGTAGGTGATGAAGAAATGTAGGACTTAGCCAGTGAGCTCCTCCTCCTTGTGGGTCTCAATGATAACATCAGACTGTGGGTACGCAACACAGGTGAGCACAAAACCATCAGTCATTTGGTCATCATCAAGGAAGTTTCCATCAGACTGGTCGACAGTTCCAGCAGAAACTTTTCCAGCACAAGATGAGCAAGAACCAGCCCTGCATGAGTAAGGAAGCTCATGTCCTTCTTCCTCTGCTTGGTCAAGAATGTATACATCATCTGGACAATCAAATTCAACTGGTCCATCTGGTGTAACAAGCTTCACTTTGTAAGTGGCCATGCAAGTAATCCTCCCATTTCTACCAGATTTAAGCCCAAACAAAGCTTGCCCAACATTTGTCATGGCTTTCAGGCTAGTCACTGGCTTTCTTGGCAGGAATGAAGTGCTAACCATGGTACCTGAAATACTAGCCATTTTTAGAATTCTTTTATTTGCTTTGCTCTGCTCTAACTTGAGATATGAGGATTGAACAAGGGAGGGGCTTGTGGATATAGTGAGCTTTGCAGAAGGGTAAGGGAGGTTTATCTTCCACCTGTCAACATGTTGTGGCCAGCTTTATCAGTTTATCAACATTGAGGGATTCACCAGTCATTTTGTGAATGTGATGGTCACTCAAAACCAAGCTTCAATTTTAGCCTTTCATTCTCAAAAGGCTTGTGGCTTTAATTTTATCCTTTTTTCCACTGTCAACCACAATTTAAACGGAAAAAGAAAAAGGATATGCTCCCGCTGGCATAAAAGGGAAACTTTTCCCTTCTGAATTAGAAGAGCCGGAAAAATACAGATAGCATTACTTAAGGCTCCGTTTGTTGTTTATTACATTGATAGGTTTGAATCAGTTTATATATCTGATTCTTAAGATAAATTTTTAATCTCATATTGGATAATTAGCATATTGTTTTTCAATATTTGAATGTATTTACTGGATACTGGATAGATTATGTCCGCTCTAACAAACTCTCCCGCATGGGATTGAGACATCTAATAAAACATCAAGTATAATAAATTCCCTATCCAATCACGGATCAAAATATGGAGACACATAGAAATAAGTAGATCTTGAATTTACAAGTGCAAAAGCATTATGAACACCTGTAACTAATGTTGCTCGAACTCTTAAAAAATGTCAATATGTGCATGTCGGATTTGTTGACACCCAATTTTTTTCTTCCAAAATTTTAAATTAACTAATCAGATTTCTTGAATGGAAAACAGGGTAAAAGAATTATTCAGAAAGTAAAAATACTTTCTTTAAACGGCTTTTGATGACCTTTGCCATTTAATTTGGTAAGATATATATATATATATGTGCCACGTTTTAAATCTCAAGTTTGGCCATTTTCACTCACCAAGACTAGCCCCTTTCTAATTCCCTTTGGGCTGAAAGAATTCGAGCCTAATCACTCCAACAATTACCCAGACCCGGCCTAGTTTGCACTTAAATCCCCAAATCAGACAGCGAACCAAAGAACTCTGCCCGTCACCATCTTCGTGCAGCTCACGAAGAGCCTTGCATGACAAAGATTCAGGCAAGCTTTCACTTTACCATTTGTTGTTCGCCCATTTCGGGAAAAATCTTCAATGCATTTTGGCGTTCTCCTCCAGCAAAGTCCTCGAACTGTAACCTACTGCTGCGTCCTTTCATTTTTTATTTCAATCTCGATTTTCTTTTCCAATTCAACGGAGTTCAAAGTAATTCTGAATGAATTTCGATTTCAAAAACTTGTCCCACATCAGTGGATTCGAACCCTAGAGTATTTTTGGGGTTCTATAAATAGAACCTCCTTTCTTCATTCTCTTGGAAACGACATGGTCTTTCTACAATCTACGGAGCTCGAACACTCAGAAACACGGCTTTTCGAGGATGTTTCTACTCAAAAGTTAAAATTTTTGGTCTTTCTTCCTCTCGCCGGAAGTCTGGGTGAAAGGATGTTCGTAGACTCTTGTCGCCCCATTCGCTGCTCGACAAAAGGTAATTCTCTTCCTCATCTTAGTTCATTCTCATTTTTATGGTTCTGTTGTTTCCAATTCGTGCAGATTAGTTTAGTGCTAATGTTGTTTGAGTTAGATAAAGTAGTGTTGTCACGACCCAAATTACGGGCGCCTGGTGGCACCTACACTATCCCCGGTAGGCGAACCTTCCCCAAAATCATTTACAACCATAACTATTTAGTAATGCGGAAATAAGGAAAGATACAAAATATAACAAATCTCTTTACATAAGCCGTCATTTAACCCTTACAACACTTCCTCCCAAAACTTGGTCTGACTTGTACAAGGACTCAGATACAATAGATAGAGAAAGAAATAACAACTCCTCCCTGAATAAATGGGGGCGGGTTGACTGGATGAAGGCCAAGGCTATCAGGAATGAGTGGTCTGCCTTAACCTTTCCGTGCTCCAAGCTGCAACCTGATCGAATACATTCATCCACATAAAAGATGCAGCAAACGTAGCATGAGTATACAACGTACCCCCTAGGCATCATCATAGGCCGACAACGATGGAAGTTACGTAACAGAAATAAACATCAAGTTGACTCTCACGTAGGTCCTATTCTAGGCAGTTCAATAGTCACATAAGCCACCTTATTCATATAATAGTTCAATCACAGTCAAGTACCATTCAATTCATGTAGCACACAAGGATCTTACAATTAATACCCACCGATCAGTAAACTATGTCTAAGTCATATTCTTATTTATCTCCACTTATCGACTTAACAAATCCAGTAGACAAGTTGACACTCAGTACACAACATCACTTGAGAATGCTTTCCAAGAGTATTACAATTAGTCTAACCAAAACAATTTAGCTCATTTATCTCTAACCGTTAGACATACCCTCAAGGGCATGACACATAATGATGAAAGAAAGCCCGCGGACCTAAACTCTCAATATAAGTCGGGAGGTGTTTTTCTAAGAGTGCCAACGATGGCCGTCAATCTACACTAACATGCCTAATATGGCATGGAAAATAGAGTGGAGTGGGAGTTCACGTAAAGATCCGAGAAGCATGTTTATTTCGACTTTGTATGTAGGTCTTGGCCGAAGACCATTTTGTTTCTTTTAGCTTATCTTTAATTCCTAGCTTAGCTTGTAGTTCTCCTTAGGACATGATGTAACGTGTAAATAACCCCTAGCTCCAATTAGGACACAATTAATAAGCCATGTAATAAGAAAGAGGGTGACAAGGTCGAGAGTTCCTACAACAAGATGACAAGGCCGAAAGTGAAAAGTTGGCAAGGACAAGAATGGTCTAGAAGATGAAGCTTCCAAGAGGATAATTCATCCATGTATTTGGCTACACCAAGAAGATGAAGGGATGGTCGAAATACTCCCTTCTCCATTCGGCCAAGGCACTCCAAAATCAAGATGGAAGCTTCTAAACTAGTTCCAAGAAGATGAAGTCTTGAGAAGCCAAATCCATCCACTCTTCTACTTGGAATCCAGAAAGGGAGTGTAAAAGATTCATCCTTTGTCCTCAAGAAAAGCCAAAACCTTTCTTATTGTCTTGGTTTGGTCGAAACACTCTTGGTCACCAAGCAAACCCAAACCCGTTCCCATTCGTTCTCACTAGGCTGAGAAAGTAATTAGAGTTTGTGTCCTTTAGTTTGTCTTTTAGAATGGTCCATTTGCTACTATATAGGACCCTAAGGACTTGTAAATATGCAGAGTTTGATGATATATAAAAGTGAGCTTTTACTCAATAGCTAATTGTATTCACATGTGTGTCTACTTTTAGTTGCTTTTGTGTGAGCCAAATCCCTTGGTGTAAGTTGAAGCTAGGACTGTGTGACCTAGTTAAACCTAAGCTAAGGTTTCCTTTTAGTGTAAGTCTTGGTTAGGATTGTGTGACCTGATCAATACCCAAGCTCGAGGAACCCCCTTAGTGGTAAGCGACGTTGGAATTGTGTGGACCAACCTAGCCTAAGCTTCGGGTTACTAAAAGGGCTTCCGATCACTTTCACTTGGCTAGTTCACGGGCATTGCACTTAGCAAACCCCGATCTTGACCTTGTGGAATTGGTCACCTTATTCTCGGTGTCGACTCGGGCAGTAAAACCCCCGTGTCTCTATCCTTGGGCTCATCGACCGTACCTCATCAAAAACCACAACCATCCAAACACTTAACCAAATGAAACCTCCAACACTTGGTGTGTACTCGGACTCACATCTCGCATTCCGTGTTCATCCCTCGTCTGAACCACTTCATTCTTTCTACAACCACAACCACATCCCATAAGACTCCATAAACATCCCCATTAAAGGTCCCCAACCGAAACCACCCACAAAGTCCCGTCCAATCCCGATAACACCAAACAGTCCGCATAACACACCTTGCCGACAACTTCACCGTTTCAGTTCTGTTTCGTCACCTTGCCACCATCAAAACACCGGGTCCCGAACATCACCCTGACCCTCAACCCATCCGTGATAACTCCACAAAACGCCAAAGTCCATTTCCCTATACAACTACCCGAAACAGTCATCAATACCACACTGCCTGATTGTAACACACCTACCGAATCTGACTGGTTCAGGTCTGTTCTGTGGCCTTGCCATTATCAAACCACCAAGTACCGATCACCAACACAACCCTCAACGTGTCCACGACACCCCATAAAACATCTTGACCCAACTCCACCTAAATCTACCCGTCTAAACCACCAAAATCCCACTGCCCGGCGAGAAACCGAGAATCCGAGAACCACCTTTTGTGTCCAACCCGAATATAACCAAGATCCGACCCAATTACCAAACATCACCCTCCTTACTTCCATCACATAATGGTTCTTCTAGCGTTCTCATTATACTTTGAATATAAGTCTACGCAGTACATCCATTGATTAAGGAGGGGATCTACACATACATAGTATACAAATCAACAACTGTAACACCTCCACAGGTTCCTTACTAGACACTTTACCTGATAACGCTATCCATCACCAAGCAATACACAGACACACATAGTTCTCTTTGATCTACATGATAATTTTGACATTTAGACATCTAGACATCACCGACCACAATAACAGTTTGTCATGGAGTACTTAGACTCATAAAGGTGTAAACCACAGAACCAATTTCACAGAGAACAAGCCAAATCATGGAAACCAATCCAATAGAATCAATCCAATCATCCAAAGTTCGTTTAATCATGAAAATCACCCAAGTTCTAATAGTCATTCCAATCACATTACCAATCAACAGGTAATCAATGTATAAATGTATGTATGATATGAATGTAAATGCAAATGGCCAATACCTTTCATGCCTTGTATACATGCGTTCAAATTCTATGAACTGCGACCCATGGGGAACCCGCCGTCCATATATCCATCCAGAATTCCTCCACGGATGTCAGCTCTTGGCTGTAATATCATCTTCAATCATTTCCATCATCTCAATGTTTTCAACCATCTCATAATGTATCCTTACCTTTCCCGGTCTCATTGGACCCACAACATTTTCATACCCCTCCTTTCAATATCTCAGAACCATGAGTGTATGTATGCAAATGACATTACATGTCTAATAATCAGGATGTATGAGATGCAATCAAGTATAAGTGATGAATATCACATGCTTTCTTTAACTCCATAACACGTAATTCCACGTAAATCAGTTTATCATATCGAAAGCAATGTTATGGATAAACATAACAATTATAAACAATGGCGGAAAGCCAACATAATGGCGACAAGGCCAAACAACAGCCGTCGGAATCAACTTAAGGCTGATTCCCGAAATCATCCATCATCACAGTTCAACACCGGTACCCACCTAAGCGTTCATCACAACCGCTAATGTGGGACCCCCAAACACGCCTAATACCCCTCAACATTTATAGCTAATACGCACTTCTATCGAAGTCTACAAGGTTTCTTTTGAATTCTTGGGCTGATTAGTTTAGGATAGAGTTGATGCTCTTTTATTTGTAATATAACCTAAGTATACCCTTAGATATGATGAGATGATTTGTTATAAAGCATGTTATTTTGGTAAGCTAATTTAGTGAAAGAAGGGCTCTCTTGAGATATGCTTTAAACACTTTAGATTGCCTCTTTTGGGTTGAAGCTTAAGATTTGTTACAAATTAAAATCTGTTTCCTACACCTTTGACATGCTACAAGGAGCTTCATAACTTCCCTTCCCTTTACTGAGTTACCGTCACGGTCTGTTACACCATGGAATGACTACATGTTTGATTTAAATATGAAAATGTTCACCATCTTTACTTAACCTTAACCTTTGTGCCATCTTTCTTATCCTTTAGTGTGTATCCTAAAGGTATTTGTGTTTTGTTTTGTACTTCTTGACAAAAAATAGTCCTTGGTTTTATTGCAAATTTGAGTTTAAGTTTAAACCTCCTTTGTTTTGGAAAAATGTTGTGGATGGATAAGTGCAACTCTCTTTAGTTGGTCTAGTTCAACATCCAGTTGCTTTCCAAATAACAATTTGGCTTATTTTCCTAAGTTACTTTCTAAAAGGTATGGTATAGTATGAGACTGTTAACATGCTTGAGGCCAAGTATTTTCGGTTCATATTTAGCCCTGTGTCCCTGGCAGTGTGTGCAATACCTATACTATTCAGACTTCAAATTTTGAGTCTTTAAAAAATTGGTGATAGTTCAATCCTCTTTTTGACTAATTTGATCAAGAATCTGAGTGAACTCTGTTTAAATCACTGGCTGTAGAAGCTAAACTTTTTGAACTTGATGAATGCCTTTGGTTTCTTTGAGGTTTAAAGTAGTCCTTTAGAGTTTATTAGTTGAATATGTTTTGTTTCTTTGATTTTAGTTGGAGATGTTGATTAAGCTTATTCAAAGGATACATCCTGTTTGCAAATTATCCAGAATTATTTTCTTGTGTGTTCATTAGTATTCTATATGCAGCATAATATCAGCATAATTAAAGGTTTCTTCTTTGGCACTTTTCTTGTCTGAACCTTTCTGATGTACTGCTTTGCCAACTGAAAGTCAAGGAATGCTTTGGAATTGGTTTAGCCTCCTCCAATAGTCTGTAATTCCTAAGATTCTAGAAATCTTTTGATCTTGTTGTGGCATTGGAAATGGATGGTGGTAATCCCTTTTCTTTGTCATCTTTCCGAGGCTTAGTCTGATTATGATCAGTCTTTAAGTTTGTTTCCTCTTAAAGCAATGAGTTGTTTGATGTCTTTGCTCCCCATTAATTACTTCAAAGGATTGACTACCCAAATACACTTTAAGTCAAGTTCTCTCCATATTACTAATATTAAAGGCTTATGTCTTTTATAAACTTGTGAAATGTCGTATATGCTCACCTACTTTAAAACGTTAAATCTTGAATGTTTGATATGTTAAAACTTGATAACCCGTCAAACAAATGCACTACCTTCTGCTCCATTTGTTGTTAGTCTGTTCGAGGTATGTAATTCTTGATACTTTTCTTTTCTCTCTCTTCTCTTTGCATGACCTGGGGGAATTCCAATTCCTAATATCCATATCATCTTGTACAAGATGAAGAGACTACTGCATTTGAGTTACCCCGAGCTTGCTGTTTTACTGTTGGGATTTGAATCCCATGTCTATTGCATTGTGATAGAATTTGGTGCCCTCTGTTGATGCAAACAATTGCTGCACTTATGAAGTTTTCATAGTACTGCACTTTGATGAATGAGCTGCTATGTTTGGGGTAATGCTGTCATTAACTTTGAGCTGCTGCATTTCTGTCCAAATTATTGCTGAGCATTGAGACTTCACTTTGCTGCTGTACTTTTGAGCTTCTGTCTCTCAAGGAAAGCTGCTGTTTTGGATGTGAAAATGCTATCCTTGAAAGATAGTTACTGTTACAATAATGTGAGCAATTTCTGAGCAATTTCTGGGCATTTTGATGTTTACTTTGAGATTAAAATCCGGGGCAAAGTGTTGGGGTTGAAACTGCTACCGTTTGGCCATTTTGCTGCTATATTTTGATGTACTTTTCTGCTATGCCTGAGGAGCAAATGCTCCTCCAAGGTTCTTCTGCACTTGAGAGATGTTGCTGGCAGATCTCCCATCTGCTTACTGCTGCACTTCAGTCATTGGCTACTGCGTCGTTTCACAAAAGAACAGAATGCTACACTTGAATAACTGTTGCTATATTTTGTTGCTTCAAAAGAACAGATTGCTCCACTTGTGGTACCTAACTGATTTGAACACGATATTACACTTGGGCCGATGAAAATGATTTTGAGGCCACACCCCTTTTGAAAGGTTGTCCCTCGGTTTCTTTTTTAGAATAAAGGCGATGATGAGACTTGTGATAAAAGCACAAGGTTTCCAACATGTGTTTAGCGGGGCAACTAGAATGACTGACAAGCCACTACTTTGCAACCACGATATGAACAGAATTTTTTTCCCCAAACTTAAAAATGTAAGTATGAGCTTCCGTAATCAAAACTTCTATAGTTTTGATATGGATCCGAAGGTTTTACTTATGTTTATTTCTAATTGTGTTTTCTTCATTATTTATGAGGTACATCTAATCAATATGGGATTGTGGGACAGAGTTCTACAAAGACAAAGTGAAGAAGAATTGAAAGCCCGACACTTTGGACGAAGAACTAGAAAGAGAATTGAAGACCTATTCCCTTCAGACGAACAAATAAAAGGGAATAGGATTGCTGAATGATTTGGAACCAAACCCAAGAAGCTAAACTTTCTTTTCCCTTCTCTTTATTTTATGTTTACGTTTATTTTATATGAATATATTTGTAAAACACCGTGATGTGTTATTGGAACCCTTTAAAACCTAGTTGAAACCTTGTATACGCAAACAATACAGATATCGTTAGAATAAATAAGAGACCCGATTTCAAATAAACACGGTTAAAATGAATGTTCTTCTCAAGAACAATTTGAAAGATAAAACACTTCTCTTGAAACAATTCAATATTTATAAAGATTAAAACCATTTTTCAAATAAAGGGATTTTTGACAAATCTTGCTTTCCAAAATGCCATGAAACTACTTTATACATATATGTTAAAACATCCCTTTTTAAGCAAATATAATTTAGCCACAATATTAGAACTTGTAGGTAAATCGCATTTGGCAGATTCTTAATATCGGGGTACCTAACACCTTCCAAGGGTTTAGGGTAATCACCTAAACCTTTACCCGACCTTTGGTACTAAATAAGGTTTTTTCATAAATAAACAACCTTAAAATTGATTTTCTTAATTTTCATAAATAAATTTGGTGGTGACTCTAAAAAATAGTACATTCAAAAAGAGTCCACAATTATGAAGTAGCTTTTATGCCTCGCATAAGTGAATCGTAATCGGATTTTCCAAAAGTAGTGTATTTTTCTAGGATCTGACACGGGTGCAATATTATTTTTGGAGAGTCCAAGCAACATAGTCTGTAACCATTGAATTGGATGCATTCGCATCTTGTCTGATCATACCAATCACTTGGAGGTCCCTCTACCTTTCTACTAGTACCCTGTATAACCTTAGTAGTAGTCTGGTTAATTGAGTTGGGGTCTGAACGATAGTTGAAGAATTACCATATTTCGCTGGGGTCTGAACGGTAGTTGAAGAATCTTGTGGTCTAGCTAAAGTACCATATTTCGGGCAATTTCTAGCATAATGTCCAAGCTTACCACATGTATTACGCTCCATGCCTCCAGTCTTCTTTCATTGACCATAATGAGGTCTGCTATAGGACCTGCAAGTGTAGGTCCCTGTCTGAGATGAACCACCACACTTGTGATGTTATTGTTTCCCTTGACAGGATGGTGAAACATTAAAGAAGAAAGTACAACTTACTGGATGGTCTAGAAAAACCTTGACCATGACATCCATGCCCCCGAACACTACTAGTAGGGGCAACATGCTGTTTCTATCTCACTCAACATCCTTATGAGCTCGCATTTCCTCCACTCGAGTGGAAGTGTAATGATCCGTTCGATCGTTTTTAGTATAAGACCTCTATTTGACTATTTTACCATATCTGTAGACTATGGGGTTTATGATGCACGGGGATGGGTGACACGGATCCCGAGGTTTATTTATATGAGTTTCAAATGAAAAACTCAAAACTAGAACCTTAAAGTTGGATAGTTTGACTCAAGATTGACTTTTGAGTAGATAGGTTCATTTTCGTGTTTCGTCACTTCCACTAGTTTCGGAGGGTCATTTATGACTTAGTCGAGTCATTGGTTTGCTTCCCGAGACAATTAGATGTATTTTGTGACCTTAATTGTGAAATTTGGATATTTGACTATTTTGGGCGATTATTTAGAAAAATATGTCTTAGCTCGGTTAAATGGGAAATTCAAGAGCGCGAGTGAGTTTGTAGCACTGCTTACGTTGGGGGAGCATGTCTAGTTTGTGTCCGAGGAGTCTCGGGAGTGTTTCAGGTGTTTGGTATGAAATCCATTTTTCCGGTGTCTAGTGTCCGCTTCGGTAGCACTGTTGTTCGCTTCTACGTGTCCATTTCTGCGGAGGTTGGCTCGCAGAAGTGGGGTATGGGAAATTGGTAAGTCTCCGCCTCGGCAGAGGGTTTTCACACAGGGGTGAGCACGCCTCTGCGGTGTAGGGTTTGCTTCGGCGCTTGGGCGAGCTGTCAAGTGATTGTGCCCCAGCGAGTTCATTTTCCGCGGGAGTGAGATCTCTATCCGCTGGGACGGAACCGTTGAATCAGGAAACCTATTTAATTTCTTATGTCATTTCACTTTCCTAAAAACAGTATTTCTCGAACCTAGATAAAAGGATTTCTGAAGATTTGCGGTGAATTCTTCATTGAGGTAAGGTTTCCACCCTTTTGTGATTAGATTTCATGATTTAAAGTCTTAAATGGTGATATAGTATGCATGTGAATTGGGGATAGAGATGACAGTGGATCCTGGATCCGGTAGATCCAGATCCGTTTTATAGGATATGGATCTTCAAAATCTGTACCCGACGGATCCGGATCAGACCTGGATCCATTTCTGACGGATCGAATCTGGATTTGGATCTTGTATTTGAGATCCGTATCCGATCCAGATCCGACTCGTGAATCCATTTTTTTATTAAATATATTCATAATCTAGAATGAATTTGGAGGGCCTAACTTATGTTAAACGCATAAGATATGATCACTGATTTTGGAGAGCCTAACTTATGTTAAAATAACTCCGGACAATCACAACTTGGTCTTATAAGTATCAGCTACTGGTTTGTGAAGAAGTAGAAAAGAGATTTCGAGTCTTGCTTCTTTATACATAACAACCTATAAATAAACCCAACATGTTTTGGAAAAAGGAAAACCTAAACAAGTGTTAACATATTTGTACTGATCTGGAAAATAGCATAAGTAGACATTATTATTAGTACTATTTTTCTTGAAATCCTGGGGAACTTTATCAGAATGTTTGATTTAATTTCTAGACAAGCAAAACTGGATAAAACCTTAACAAACTATTCATAAGCTAGAGATTTTAAGAGGGACCTTAACATTTGTTACACTCTCTGTTAAGCTAGGGGAAGATAGATAAGTTAAGACCAAATAACACAAAAGAAGTCCTCTGCTAAGTCTTTATATTTATCAAGCAAGGAATTTGAAAGTATAATCCTATATGAAAAGAACCAAATGGTTTCACAAACTAAATTTTATTAGAATGTTTGATTTAATTTCATCAGGTGGGAATATTATTTAAGGCAAAATTTTTACATGTGGATCCAGATCCGATCCGTGGACCCGGTGGATCTGGATTTGGATATGATTTTTATGGACCCGATGGATCTGGATCCAGGTATGAAAAACGGACCTGGATCTGGATCTAGTAGGATCCGATCCAGATCCAATCCGTTGCCATCCCTAATTGGGGAAGATAAGTTGGGGCTTTTCAATGAGATTAAGAGAGTTGAATCCTTAATTTTAGGGTGTTTTATTGATTAGTTTACTTTGAAATTGTGAATTAGTAGTGAAATATGTTAGATAATCATGTTGTAGCCTTTAATTTGATTATAGAAACCCTTTTTGAATTGGGGGAAATTCTAGAGTTATGATTTGGGGCTTTTTGTTAAATTGTTCAATTGAAGGTCCAAATGAGTTTAGATTTCTAATTTACTTAAAAGGACATGATTACTTAGTATGTGTTTATGGTTTTTGGGTAATAAAGTTTGGATCTTGATGACGTGGGCCCGAAGTTGGTTTCAGAAGTCTTGATGTGTTTAAGGATTTTGTCATTGTATTATGTGTAAGCCTTATATTAACGAATATTATATACGTGTTAGACTTGGATTACGACGAGGCGCTACAGAAGGGCAAGGCTAACACAGAGATTTGATTGTTCGAGGCTCCTTGATGTAGGTTACGTTTTACTTTCACTAGACTCTGATAGACGTACGTAATTAGTTATAAATGTTGAGGGGGTATTGAGCGTGTTTGGGGGTCCCATTCAAATGGTTGTGATGAACGTTTGAATGGGTACCAGTGTTGAACTGTGATGATGGGTTTGGGGAATCAGACTCGAGCTGATTCCGACTGCTGTTTATTTGGGCTTGTCGCCATTATGTGGGCTTATCGCCATACTTGCTATTGTTTGTTTATTCATCACATATGCTTTCGATACGATATCCTGATTTGTACTTGGATCATGTGTTATTGAATTCTTGAAAGCATGTGGTATTCATCTCTATACTCGGTAGCATCTCATTACATCATGATTTCTTACCTTGTACTGTCATATGCATTCATACACTCATGGTTCTGATGACATTGATAGGAGAGTGGTATGAAAATATTATGGGTTTAATGAGATCGGGGAAGGTAAGAGCTTTATGAAATTATGACAACATTGAGATGATGATGATGATACGCGGGGAAGGGAGTTTCACGCCTGCAACAGTTGTTCAGCCAAGAGCTGGGCTCCGTTGAGAAATTTTGGAGTAGTTTATGGACTTTGCGGGTCCCCCATGGGTGTGCTGTTTATAGAATTTGAACGCTTGTATACTGAAAGATGAAAGGTAACTGGAATATACATTGCATCATATCATACCTACTTCATTGCATTGATTATCTATTGATGAATTAAGTGTTGAATTGATAATTGATGACTTGGTTGATTCCTAGATAATGAGGATAAGAGCTGATTATTAAGTACTTGAACATTGCTATTGAAACTTTTTGGAATCGGATAATTCTTATGATAATGAGGTTATGTGAAATAAGTGGCTTGTTGCGTCAATGAACCGTTACATGAATTACGTGACTTAATTGAATTATTGAACTGTTTAGTATAAGATTTATTTGGTGTCAATTTGATTTTTACCTCTTTTTGCTTATCTTTCTCGTTCTTGGCCTATGATGCCTACGACCATCTATTGTGTACTCATACTACACTTGCTGTATTCTTTTTGGATGCAGATTCAGTTCCATTTACCAGTTCGGGACCGCGTGACTGAGTTCGAGCAGGTTGATTTCAGCATTCAGGGTGAGGATGCTACTATCGGATGCCCCGGGATGCTCTAGCTTTATCTTGCCTTTTATCTTGATTCGTGAGACATGTATCAGACTTTTAGACTTGTTCTGTTTAATTTGGCTGATGTATTATGATTGTTGTGCTCTTGTGTTATTGACCAGATCTTTTGGGTGTTTCATTTGACTTTCAGTCTATGTTTTGCGTATTTATATCATGATAGACAAGTTTTTAAGTATTTTGTTACATTTTCGCATTTCTTTTTACATCTTGTTAATTGAGATTGGATGTGGTTCGCCTACCTATGGAAAGTGTAGGTGCCACCACGATTCTTAAAAAGAGTCGTGACAAGAAGCATCAACGACGTTCAGATATGAACCATGACGATTTTCACTCACTAACGTGACCCAAATAAGGTAACATAATCCATCAACAAACCGTCAATAGGGATCAAGTAAGATTCATAACAAGCTAAATTAGTAAACATAACATTATACCACAATCATGTTTCATGCTGCTCAAAGTGCTGTCTCCTTTCATTATGTTGACTCTGTGGAATAAACTTATCCATAAACAAGGTCACAAACTCACCCCAAAATGAGCGGTGGAGATCTAGCTGGCCTGCCCTCTCTAAAATGAAACCAATAAAAACTCAATTATACCAAATAATAGAAATATTGTAAAGGCTACTCCGTGTATGTTTCTAGTATACATAATAAGACCAATCTTACACATTTCTATGAACTTCTGAGCAGTAGTAGTGGGAGGGTTATAAATTCTAGAGGAAGGACTTTCATAAAAGACTCCATCTTTCTCACACTATCATCACCAGTAGTAGTAGAAGTTCTGGTTCCACCCAATGGTACCAAAGGATAGGGAGCCATAATAGGGATAGGGATCATAGTCTCAGTAGTTGGCATATGCTTCTAATCTACAGGAATAGCAGCATGAATCAAAGCACCAATAATAGCATGACCTCTATAGCAGTAGGTGACCCTGGCACCTCAATTGCTCGAAGAGAAAAAAGACTTCAAGAATCTAGGTAATTGTAGGACTAGGAATTGTAGTCTGTAGGGGAACATGTTACGTGTCATGTACCACATGTTGCAGTGCTCTAGCTCGCCCTGCATTCGAGGGCCTACCTCTAGTAGACCTAACAGCTGTTGTCCTAGGCTGAGTAGTTTGAGCATCGATCTAATCTCTTGGCCTACCACGTGCCCTAATGTCACGATCCAAATCATGGGCGTCAGGGTGGCACCTACACTATCCCCCCGGTAGGAGATCGAATCCCAAAACCTTTTACAACAATAACTATTTGACAATGCAGATATAAAGAAAAAGTACAAATATAATAAATCTTCTTTTAAAATCATTATAACATCATTTAACCATTACAACACTTCCTCCCAAAATCTGGTCTGACATGTACAAGGACACTAAGATACAATATAAGGAAAAAAATAACAACACTGCCCTGAATGAATAGGGGCAGTTTGATTGGATGAAGACCATGGCTACCAAGAATGAGTGGTCAACCTTAACCTTCTCGTGCTTCAAGCTGCAACCTGAATCCACCGAATACATGCATCCATATAAAAGATGCAGTAATTATAGCATGAGCACACAACGTACCCCCGTATGCATCATAAGCCGACAACGACTGAAGTTACGTACCAAACATAAATATCAAGTTGATTCTCAAGTAAGTCCTATTCTAGGCAGTTTCAATAGTCACATAAGAGTTCAATCACAGTCAAGTACAATTCAATTAATATTGCACACTTACAATTAATACCCTCTGATTAGTAACCTCTGTCTAAGTCATGTTCATATTAGTCTCCAATTACCCAACTTAACAAATCCAATAGACAAGTTGACACTTAGTTTACAACATCATTTAAGAATGCTTTCCAAGAGTATTACAATTAGTCTTACCATAACGATATTAGCTCCTTTGTTATCTCTAACACTTAAACTTAGTTACGGCGCTATACAGTTAAGGACATGGCACATATTTGTTCATTTAATGTCCTCATTATACTCTAAGTAGAAGTATATGTCGTACACCCTTTGATTAAGGAGGGGATCTACACATACATAACATACAAATCAACAACTACAACAATGCCACCTCAACAAGTTCCTTACTAGACACTTACCGAATAACGCTATCAATCACCAAGTAATACACAGACACACACAATTCTCTTTGATCTACTTGATAGATCTGACAAATAGACATCACCGATCACAATAACAGTTTGACATCAAATACTTAGACTCATAAAGGTGTAACCCAGAGAACCAAATTCACAGAAAACAAGTCAAATCATGGCAACCAATCCAGTCCAATAGAATCAATCCAATCATCGATTTCCATTTAATCATGGAAATCACCCAAGTTCCAATAACCAATCCATATCACATTATCAATCAACAAGTAATCAATGCATAAGTGAAAGTATGATATAAATGCAAATGCAATGCCAGGTACCTTTTCACAACGGGTATACATACGTTCAAATTCTATGAACTGTAACCCATAGGGGACCCGGGCCGTTCATATACCGCTCCTATCCTGCTGAAATTCAACACACATATCTGACTAGAGACAAGAAATCTTTGGAGTCATATTAATCATTTCCATCATCTCAATGTTTCCAACTATCTCATAAAGTATCATTACCTTTCCAGTCTCATTAGACCCAAAATATTTCCATACCACTCCACTTTCAATATCATCAGAATCATGAGTGTATGAATGTATTGGCAATAACAAGGCAAGTAATCAGATGTATGAGATGCAATAAAGTATAAGAGATGAATATCACATGCTTTCAGAAACTCAATAACATGTAATTCCACGTAAATCGGTCTTTCATATCGAAAGCAATGTGATGAATAAACACAATAATTATCAACAATGGCGACAAGTCCACATAATGGCGACATGCTCAAACAACAGCAGTCGGAATCAGCTTAAGGCCGTTTTCTCAAATCACTCATCAACACAGTTCAACACCGGTACCCATCCAAGCATTCATCACAACCGCTAAGGTGGGACCCCCAAACACGCCCAATACCCCTCAACATTTATAACTAGTATGTACTTCTATCGGATTCTAAAAGAGTTAGATCGTAGCCTACCCCATTCTCCAGCTAGTGCCACGAATTCCTAGTCCACAATATCCTTCCGAACGAACATCAGACGGTCGTAACTCAAACAAGTGTATAGCTTTTCTATGTTATGGGGAAACAACTAAAAAGGGGAAACAACTACTTGACCCCCAATTTTATAAGAAAACCCACATTTTAATCCGTTTGGAAACTTATTTAGAAATCAAAATTGAAATTTAAAAATATCCTCCCAAGCCACAAGTCATAAAATCGTTTCAAAACATCCACCAATTTTATTAAGAAAACCATAACCCATCCAAGGTTCATCATCTTCAAACCCTTATTCTTTCATAACCCAACTCTATAGTAAAAGGGAAATTCACGCTTAGCAACTAGTTTCCCCCAATAATTATGTGATTAGATTCAAGCAACCTTTCCAACAACTTCAGATTTATTGCAAAAAAGAAATCAATTTCAACTTAGGGTTTATCACCCAAAATCCCCAACTTAAAACATGGTTTTTAACATGATTCCCCAAGTCAAAGATAACATAAGAAAAAAGAAAGATATGGGACATACCCAATGGAAGAATATCTAGGAAACTACACAAAATTGCCCCTCACAACGCAGAGGCAGACTCACTTAAAATATCCCAGGCTTCGCAGAAGCGAGGGTAAGTTAGCATAGGCGGTCTCGCCCCTATGGAAAATACTTCACAGGTGCGGAACTTGTCTGACTTTCCAAAATATCGCTCCTACAAACCAAGCTTCGCAGAAGCAAGTTCGCAGGTGCGGACCAACCACCGTAGAGGTGGGACACCAGAAACCAACAAAAAATTGGTATTCACCAAATTCATCCCGACACCCAAAACTCATCTGAGACCTCCCGGATACAAACGAAACATGTATATCAAGTGTAAACGACGCTACGAACTCGCTCGCACACTCAGATTTCTCATACGACGAACCTAAGGTCCACTTTTCAGTGAAAACCCTCAAAATACTCATCTTTCATAAATTTATGAATAGTGACACAAAATATGTCAAGACACTTTGGGAAGTTAATCAAGAACTCAACTAAGTCACAAATGACTCTTCGGTCCTACCGGAAGTTATGAAACGGAAATAAACCCATACACTCAAAAGTTAACTATTGGTCAACACTTTTTTACTTATTCAACTTAAAAGCTTCTAATTTTCTCAAAATCGATCAAGACTCACCCAACCATTTTGGGAAGCGCTCCACTTATCCTCGTAAGACGAATACACTCTAACGATTCTAGGAAAAAGGTAAATAAGGGGTAAAAGGGTAAAATAGATAAATGACCAAACGGGTCATTACACTTAGAGGTAGCCTACACTGATGGTGCCTTGTCTATTCCTCTATGAGATGATATCATTCCCTCTCTATTACCAAATTTGTCATGACCTAAAATAATGGGCAATGTTGGAACCAAGAGAACGACTACCCCTAGGCATACCCCATTCTCTAACAATACCTTCATACTGAAAATCAAGTTATTAAGTCTATAAACCAAATGAAATAAACATAAAAATTCTAATAGTACATGTCTATTAAGCCACCCCATAGTTCAAAGTAGACTGTCAAGAAGCACTACTAGACTCTATATACATAAGTTGGGTCATAACCCGGAATATATAAAAAAGAAAAACATCTAACTTGAAGTGCCACCATGGCTGGAGAGCAAAAAAAGGAGGCCACAAAGCTTTTTGTTTGGGTCTTGGGCAGACGTACTCAACTGGTACAAATAGAAAGACTCGTCCAATGAGTGAAGACACTAGCGAGTAAACTACAAAAAGATCTTGCTTGGTATAGTATAAGTGGATGAGTTAGTTATAATAATCTCATATGTGACTTCTTTCTCGATTTCTGTTGCTTGTCTCAATAATGTCCCTTCAAAGTCATTGACTCCATATTTAAGAAATGATTGAACTCTTTTTTTACTTCCTTCACCTCTAAAACTTGGCAAAGATTCTTAGTTGGCTTACCTCAACTGAACTCTTACAATGCCTCAAATAAGATCAAAGTCGATCAATACCCCATAGAACAAATATTAAAAATATAATGCATATATGCAACAACATGATTGGTATTTTGCATACCACGTTGTCTAACCTATGTGATACCTAATTTTCACCTACAGTATGGAACACGTTACTCTACTTGTTCTATGCGTAGCACTTACAGAATAATGAAGAACAGTAAAGTAAGAACACAACACTTTTACATGGAAACCACATGGCTCACAAGGGCAGTAAAAACCATGGCCTACACCTCTATAGGATTTATCCCGAACTCCACTACAAAGTGAACCTCTTCAAATTCAAGTTACAAACTCTATAACCTAGGAACTATAAACTCTAATTCCTATCTCACTAATCTACCCAGACTAGTAAGCAACCTTCAAGTTGAACTCCAACTTGAAGTTGAACTTGACTGAATTTTATACCTATACATTTTTCTTCTATGTACGCGGATAAATGTACAACTCGATAAACAATCTTGTTACATCCCTTATTTTTATATGTTGAATTGTGACATAAGTTAGTCAATGTAAGTTCGGAGAATGAGAATAATTTTCATCAATGTAATACCCCGTACTTTTGGGCTATGGTATGAACCTCTTGAAGTATGTAAATAGACCCAAGCCTTGAAGAATTTTGTTCATATTCAAGTATGCAAATAAAGAGCTTGGTGTATAAAAAGATGAAGTCGCAAAATGATTTCAGACTTAAAAGTATGTTGATGATGGTTGGAAATAATATTGTAAGTGTGCTACAAGAGGCTATGGAATAGTGTTGTATCACATAATCATGATAATGAGTATATAAAAGGTGTTAAAATGATTACTATTTAACTGAATTGACATCAAAAATCTAATTATGTGTGTAATTGGTTAAATGGGAAATTATAGTGGAAGATGAGAAATTGATTAGGATTTTAGGATAAACAATTTATGGACATAATCCATGTGGGAGCTTGTTAATTGGACAACATTTGGTTAAGGTACACATGTGAATAAGATAATATGGTGGGTGGAAATAAATTATTGGAGGTGTAATGGTCCAAAGACTCCATATGCTAAAAAAGGAATAAAGTGCATATATACCTCTCTTATCTCACTATTGGAGAATTCATTCCATAGAAACTATGTACTACATATAATTGAAAGGAGAATGCAACGTGAATTATTCTTTCTTGGTAGGAAAATTAGATTCCAAATCAAACATAAACATGTATTTATTCTCAAGAGCAACATATGGGTTTTGCGCACCAGTTCGATCTCACTGTTCCATTTTGTCGCATTGTTGAATGTGGATTGTCTTCGAAGTGAAGTAAGGTGGAAGAAGATGGAAAATAAGTTAAGAATTCTCCTCATCTGGATTAATTTGAGTTAATCTAGATCATATCTAAGTTGCTAAATGAGAAAGTACAAAAATTATACCGTAAATTATATTTGATGTTGTTGTTGGCTTATGGGTTGTTTGGTGACTATTTTGAATTGTTTGATGGCGAAGATTGATATACTTGAGCTTTTGTTGTTATTTGATTGTTTGAACTTGGGGAAAGTGGGGAAAAAATAGGGGAGATGTTGTTCGATTCATTATAGAATGAGTTTGCTGATCGATATATGTGATATGCTAGTGTTTCCTTAGCATAACAAAATCGTTAACATTCTTATAGGTTGAGGTGCTAGAAGATTTGTGTGGATTGTGTTGTTAGGCGACTCAACACAGGTATGTAAAGACTATTCACTTTCTTTATTTTGGAATGAACCCTCAACCGAGCAAGTCCTGAATAAGAGTGCAAAGAAGTTCCTCCACAAAGATCTCATCTCTATATTGTTCTTGATAGCTTCATAGTAGTTTCCCTTGTCAGGATTTTACCTTTAGACTAGCATGGTTGCTTGTATACTTAGTAGATAGAAAAGATGATTGTAGAGTTCATAAAAGTATGCACATGCCTACGGGGCTATCTATTCACATATTGCATTCGGGGCTATTGACTATACAATTGCGTTCGAGGGTATACAAATATGTGCTTGCCTTCGGGGATATACAAATACAGATTACTTTCGAGGCTATACATATAAATATTAACTTTGGGGCTATATAGGATGCCTTTGGGGCTTTACACTTGCTTTTGAGGCTATGCACTTGCCTTCAGGGATATATACATATGTTTAGATGCCATACAAGAGGCTAAGTAGTTTGATATTATGTTGTTAGCTATTGATGATAGATGCAGGTAAGTATAGCAGGATTCTTTATTGACTCTTCAATTTATCTTGTACTTCAGTTCAGTATAAGTTTCATTTGCCTTACTGTTACACCCGGTGATTCTGCGTGCGATCAAAAGTTTAACGAATTGATTTAAGCCTATAATACGAAACCCCTTACGCGGCTTGCATGTGACTTATAAGAATGTTATGGAGGTATACAGAATATTGAAAGTCAAATAGATTAGAGGAATCACATCTCGGCAAAGTTTGAAGATGATTAGATGATACACTAATCATTCCACCCCACGGAAGCCGATCCGCTTCGCAGATCGAGCCTTAGAACAAAGCCTCAACTTCCTCATCACACTACCACTATGCGTGTTGGGTTCTGCGGCCGTATATGGTGGTATGCGATGCAAAACCTGCCGCATATGGGAGGCAGTGGGTGACACTATTTAAAACCAAGAACGGTGGCTTCTCATTTTCATTCCAATTTCGACCCCAACACTTCCAAAACTCTTTAAAACATTTCCCTAGGGTTTCTATATCATCCAAGATCAGTTCCATATTAACATTAAGAGAAATCTTCCATAGACAACCATTAATAAGCTTGGAAATCTTATTGGTAGCAAGATGGAGTGAAGGATCTTCTTGAGCTTGAAGAAACGTTTATGCTACAAGTCTTCTTGGGTGATTAAGGTAAGATATTGATGCTTTTAATGATCTATATATTCTTATAGATTTGTGGGAGTTATTGATGCAGACAACTTGTGGTAGTTAAGCTAGAACTCCATGACAGAAGCATTATGAATCTTGGGTAGTTCTTGGGTAAGCTTCGATACGATCATGTCCTGATGTTGAGAGATGTGGTGTTATAAATCATGGAATATGTCTTGTGATCTTGTAGTTATTGTTGTTGTTTTTTATATGGATGTTATGTTGAAGAGGAGTTAATAGCATGGTTGGTAACCATGAACACCATAACTAGAAGAGTATACTCTCTAGGTGCTCGTCAAATTTCCCTAGTGAATCGATTTCTAGTTTGTTGACCTTATCTTGATCAAACCCTCTATATTGTGTAGATAATTGCTCACTAAGAATATGGGGGTTCGTGAGATGTTGTTAACTGAGCAACGTAGGTATATAAGACTATCCCCTTCTTTCAAAAGCATGAAATCCAATGTGTTTATCATTTTCAAAAGAAACATCAAATGAACTATTCTATTCTTATGTTGTTTATCCCTTGTCGGGAGTAACTCTCTTGTGATTAGTGTGTTCCATACTTCTTATTTGTTGGCTGTTCACTCGAGGTATCATAAACATTCGAGAGGAAATGTTTCAGAGGAGTAATCGTCATGTCGACCACGAGTTGCCTCATAGTAGGGTCGAAGAGTCCTGATTTCCCAAGAGGTTATAAGTGCCATTAGTATTACTTACTTACATATATATATATAACATTCACACCACCAATGAAAATAGCCGGTGGGCAGTTGTACATGTACATTATATACACCTTGAGTTATAACTGGAGGGAAGGCATTTCTATATGCATCCATAGACACACCTCAGACTGTTACTTTAGGGAAGTACCTCATATACACACCTAGAGAAATAATCCAAGGGCAGATTATATATTAAAATATATGTATAGATGTTTTAGTACAATTTTTGAGTTTCATTGTTCGCCCTGAGTGGCACACCGATTGTCAGAGTATCAAGTTGATTTATGTCCTACTTTAATGTTATGCTTTTATATTTATATCTATGCTTTACATATCGGTACATTTCTTTTGTACTGCTGTCCCTTTTGTCGGGGTCACTGCATTTCATGCTGCAGGTTCTGATAGAGGCCTTGAGTCTCAGCCATCAGTGGGTAAGCTTTCCCTCTTTCGGAGCTTCCTGGTCAGGTTTTGAGTACTTCATATGTAGATATGTATATAATGGGTAGGTCGGGGTCCTGTCCTAACCATATGGAAGTTTAATCATTCGTAGACGCTCATAGACTTATGTGGTGTGTACAACTGTGATGTATGGCCCTGTCGGCCTGGTTGTCTTTTGTTAACTTATGTTACGGCCTTGTAGGACTTGTTTATATATGTATGTTAGGTTGTACCCTCCTTATCTATCTTTAGAGGTTGGATCGTATCCTTGTCCTACAAATTATGGCATTGTCAGCCCTTCCATTGTGTTGTTGTTCAGAATATATCCTAGTACGACCTGTCGATCGGGAGTTATATTCATACATGAGCTTGATTATAAGAGTGGTACATTTGGGCCGGTATGACACCGGGTGCCAGCCACACCCATTAGTTTGGGGTGTGACAAACTTTGTATCAGAGCAGGTCAGTCCTAGGGAGTCTATAAGCCTTGTCTAGTAGAGTCTTGCTTATGGGTGTGTTGTGCACTATATTTATAAATAAGAGGTTGTCGCATATTTAGGGATGATTACTATTCTTTCACCTCAGATCGTGCTATAGAGTTGAGTTATATGATTTTGAGTCTAATTCATGCTTTATCCCTTTTTCAGTCATGCTAGTTACTACGAGGGCTACCACTAGTCATCAAAATGGTGTTGATAGGGGTGAAGGTACTAGTAATGTCCCACTTCTTCAGATTGGTTACACTCTGTAAATTCGCATATCGAATATACCTTAAGTTGAGGAGCCTAAGATAGGGAAGAAGGTACTATTGGGAAGGTTAAGGAATGATCGAGTTTGAACAGAAGGAGTTAGAGAGTTTAAAGAGTTGTTCTGCCCTTCGTTCTTATAATATTTACGTTGAGTGAGTCATGTTAAGCCGATGTAACATGCGAATATCATAATGACCATTAAAAGGGATGAGGAAGGGCTTGGGCCAAAGTTGGAAACATATCCAAAAGATTCCAAGTTATATTTGTCATTTCATGCATGTTTAAGAGTATGGTTAATCGAATTGAGATCCGAAGACCCGAGCCCCATTTCGAGGGTCACATATGACATAAATTGATGTTAAGAAGTGCTATGGATAGTTATAATTCATTGGGATCAAAGGAAACACATCTCGATGAAAATTGACAAAAATCAAGCGATACGCTAAGCATTTTTCATCGCGGATGAGGCCGCACATCAAAGTACCTATTTGGCCATCTCACTACCACCATATGCGGCGGAGAATGCGGCCACATATTCCCCTATGTGTCACACATCCTCCCGCATACGGGAGGCGGTGGGCTACCTTTAAATATCTCCAAGTCGGCCTTTCTCTTAGAACATTCCCATTTCACCCCAAACTCATTATAGATGCTCTCAAACTCCATCTCAAGACTTGACATCATTAAATATCATATCCTTGAGCTTATGGTGTGAAATCCCCCTTGGAAAGCTTGGATTATCTCAAGAATCCTCTCTAGATCATTGGACAAATTTTGGGAGTTCTTGGAGAATTGAAAGGAATTTGGTGTAGGGATTCCTTGCTCATTTCAAGGTATGTTCCTACTACCTTTTAGTAATATTACACTCTCCTAGCTTAGAATGATCTTGTGACAAAGTGGTCCATGGATGAATTGATATAAACTCTATAGTTGATCATAATAATTGTGGGTTGATGTTGAATAGTTTTGATGAAGTTTTTAAGATAACTATGGCTAGATTCCATGAAGTATGGTTGTTGTAGTCTTGATGATATTGTTGTTATTTTAAGGGAGATAATAATAGCTTAGGTTTCTAAGAAAATAAGATTGAATAAAGTATGCACGCTAAGTGTTCGACAGAATGTCACAACGACAAAGCCTTGAAACTCTTAGGAGGATCTTAACATGGATTGTCCTTATTGCTTAGGTCAGCGATTGTAGGAAAATCAAGACGTCATAGGAGTGGTATTGGTCGTAAATGAGGTATGTTAAGGCTCACTCCTTCATTCTTTTGGAATGGTCGATGAATAAACGTAACAGTAATAACGTCCCTTCAAAAGGAACTCTAAATTTTGAAGACTAAATCTTATGCTTATCCTTGTTTAGATTGATATATCTCATTTCCCTCATTGGTTGTGTCGGGAGTACTTTCCACCTTGATTTCATTTCAAATAACATGCTTTCTTGCTAATATGTTTGATTCTTAGAAAAAACATTTCTACAGATATCATTACATAAATAGTCGGAGGATAACGACGTTGAGTCACTACATTTGGATTCCTAAGGCTCTTCACAGTCTGTCTTTCATTGCACCTATATATGTATCTATTTTCTTATCGAGCCGCGCTATAGTCGGTCGGGTACGATGCTTATATGTATACACTATTGTAGTTGGTTTTGATATTACTGAGTCTCATATCTGGGTTGGGCATGACCAAGTCCTCTACGAGGCTGGGTACGATATGATATGACATGATTTGCCCCACAGGAAGGGTTGATACAATATTATATACATATGGCCCCGATGAGTGGCTTGATTTATACAGACATGCATACATATTCATGATTTTGTCAGCATATGCCCTTAGAGACTATTTATGAGTTTCAGGTTGATTCTATACTCTTCTTTTGTATTTTATCCTTTATTTATATGTTATTTGCCCTACATATTCAGTACATCTTTCGTACTGATGTCCTTTCCATGGACACTGCATTTCATACGTGCAGGTACAAATAGAGATTCAGACGATACTTCGTAGTAGGTGATTTGGCTGAGCTGAGGGTTGTCATGCTCCTTTCTTTCGGGGTTGTCCAGTGTGTTGTTAGGTATGGTTGTTGCACATATATAGGTAGTTGAGTATGGCGGGCGCCCTGTCTCGAGCAAATGTTGATGGTATACTGTTTAGAGGCTTATAGATAGTCATCTTGCATATAATAGTCTTACTGGCCTTACCGACCTTCTTATTGGATCTGTTGTGTTTATATCGGCCTTGTCGGCCTATATATATATATATATGTATGTATGTATGTATGTATGTATGTATGTATGTATGTATGTATGTATGTTAAGCCTTTTCTATATGTAGGTAGTCGTGTTGTTTAACCAGATAGTCATTCATCAGAGGCCTTGTCGGCCCATGTCATAGTGAGTATATTTCAGGTATCAAAATTGGTACGCTCGGGCCTTAAGGCACCGGATGCCGGTCACACCCCTAAGGTTGGGGTGTGACAAACTTAGTATCAGGGTAGGTCTGTCCTAGGAATATTTATAAGCCGTGTCTAGTAGAGTCTTGCTTATGGGTGTGTTGCGTATCACACTTATAAAAGGAGGCTACATGACATTTAGGATGGTTTTCTTCTTTCTTGATCTAGATCGTACGATAGAGCCGAGCTGTAAGTATCCTATTCCTAATCTTACCATATTTACGTATTCAATGATGTCATCTTCAAGAGATATACCTTCTATTGAGACTTTCTTGTCAGAGGATACGAGCGACTTACCTCCCCACCAGTATTTGACCCTGATGTGATCATGAGCACCGAGAAAGACCCACGCATCGTCAGATATACCATTAGATATACCTCCAGCACCGTTTGATGAAAATGTTAGAACGACAGTTCGAGTATTGACCCAGTTGGTTACCTCGCAGGCACGATACTGCGCTGGTATGATTAATAGTGGCAGACCCCAAGAAGGGTCATGGAGTTCACAACCCATGGAGCCTATTGACCAGGGGCAGTTGGTGTTCGGTAGGGCTGACTCAGTTGGAGTTTGGAAAAGGGGATAAGAGGGTTAAAGTGGTTAGTGATTATCGAGGGAGACAAAATGAAGAATGATTTTAGATATATGACCAGCATGACAGTTATTTGCGACAAATCATGTACGATAAGATTTCTCATGTAAGGTTGAGGCAGGGGTCGCAACCCTTAATAATTCAGGGACATAATAAGAATAGTATAGACTGAGTGGGGCTGCCTAGGGCATGTTGTAAGATGTGTGGACTAATATATGTTGGACCTTGTTGTAGGAAAATAAGAGGTTATTATTTATGTGGTAATCGAGGACACAAGACCCGAGAGTGTCCCGGTTTGGCCTATAAGAGCAAAGAGGAGAGCGAGGATATAATTTTGAGTATGGACGTCATTCGAGGAAAGAAGACAAGCACAAGTATGCCATTTATTTCTTTATCCATTTACCTACCTCTTACCTACACAATATGGATTTGTTTTATACTCTATAAGATGATACCATTTTAGGGATTGATTCCCTGAATTTCTCACGGAATAAGGTATTTCGATAAGGAAGGATCATGGCGTAGTGATATCAACTGAAGAGAAAACTTCTAGCCCAATGGACGGTTAAAGTATTAATGCATATTGAGAATGGAAAGGATATGGAGCCCCAACCTGACTTAGTGCCAAAATGTATGGCACATTTTCAAATGACTATGTTAGGTAGACTCCCAATTTGCGATAACATACCATTTGATAATTGTATGAAGTCTCAGACCTTGAGTGAGAAAGGATCAGCTGAAATAACATCAAAAGGAAATGTAAGGTAAAAATGATTGTAAGAGAAAAGAACGTTTTGAGTGATAATTGTACCAAGATCAGCAAGTTCGCAAACCTAAGGTTTAGAATGTGACATCGATGGAAATGTCGTAAATGAACAAGAACATCAAGGAGATGACATAGGAAGTCAAAAAAGAAATAAGGTCTAAAGTACTTTTTTTTATACCAAGCAAGAGGTAGTGATTGTCAGAAAATAGAAATGGAACGAGCTCATAAGGTAAAATATGGCTTAGTCTATTCTCATTTTAGGAAGGGAAGTATATGAGATTGGCGTTTATGCGATGGGCAAGTAAGGAGACATAGCACAAGGGATGTATGCTACTGTTTATAGGATTGGGGTCATGTTCATGATGAAATACTCATTCCATATAACCCAACATTCGAGGAAGAATGTTCCTAAGTGGGGTAGAATGTTACATCCTGTCCCTTTGTATGCTAATTCGCGCTAAGAGTTAAGGCCATAAAAACGTAAGGGCCGAAGTGTCGTAAGATCTTAAGTGTCACAACTACGTTAGTCCCAAGTTTAAGGAGGTTCATAAGCATGATTGGTAAGTATGAAAAGGTTTCGGGATCAAGCAAATCGAAGAAATTTAAGTTCGTCGGAATTCGGGGAAAATTAGGCAGAATTTTGGACAAGATTTTTGCCCAACTTTCAGGAGGTATATCTCCTAATATATAAGGAATTATGGATTACATAACCTATCTAAATTCAGGTTCAGAGAGTCTTCCTTCCAATGCAACAGGCAATTCACAATCTGAGAAGTACTGTGTCTGGTAAGGCCTATACAAAATTACGGTCCACATTGAGGTGGTGGGTTAGTATATAAAGGTGCTAGGATGAATTTTTTCATTATTTCTGATCCCTAAAAAGCTCCTCCTTCTCTATAAAACCTATATATCTCTATCTCTAAGATAAGTACACCAACATATATCAAATCTAAGGGAATCTACACAAGTTGGGGTCTCAGAAGGTTCATGGACATGGCGGGATCATCGTCTTACTTCTTATTCTTGTAATTAAGGTGGAGATAAACTAAACCCGGTTAGGATTGAGGATTGTTTGAGGCAATTAAGGTAAGATCTCATCTCTTTTGTACATGCAATTGGGTAAACTTGGCTTGCATGTGAGCATGAGGTTGGGAATTCATGAAATTATGACTAGCTTTTGATAATTGGCATTGTAGCTTGATGATTGTGTTGGAAAGGGGTTGCATGGGTGTTGTAGTTGTAGATTGACATTGGGAATATTATTATCTTGAAATTGTTTTCAATAATGAACCAAAAAATGAAAGAATAACGTTATGGGACTATAAGCCGAGGTTGCGTTCGATGTAATGATTGTTGGTTGGAAATTGATGTATATGAACTTGACTTAAGTTGGATTATTGGTATTGTGATCACAATGGATCTTCAAATTGTAAGAAATATAGGGGAAATGGTGCCCGAATTATTGTAGAATTCCTAGCCACTTAAATATGTAAAGACGGGACTAGCAAATGGTGATAATTGGATTGATCTATGATTATAGGTCAAGATTGAGGCGTAGCGAGCATATTGTGGTGACAATCAAGTGAATCATCTTATAGGTATGTAATGATTTACCTTCTTTTTCATTGTTGGAATGATTCAAAGTTAAGCATAATCAGTGATATTATACATTGTGTATGACCACCATGGCCTCTGAGTTTCAGGTTGTTTCGTTAGTCTGATTTTCTCTTGTTATTATCTTCACTTATGTTTACCTGCCTTACACATTCAATACATTCTTTTATACTGACGTCCCTTTCCGTGGTGATGGATTTCATGTCTACAGGTATAAATAGATGATTTGTCGATCCCCTGCAGTAGGTGGTTTGATTCAGCAGCTGTGGTCGATACGCTCCTTTCGTCCAGAGCTATTTAGTGTGCTTGTAGGTATTGGTTTTGTTGTATGGTATGGTGGGGCCCTGTCCCTACTGTTATGTTAGTTAGTTGCACTCCTAGAGGCTCGTAGACATGTGTCCTATATACAGGTTTCTTATGCATAGCCTTGTCGGCTCATGACTAGTATGTACAACTTTTGGTATGGCCTTGCCAGCCTTGTTATGACTTATGCATCCTCGTGGTGGCCTCGTCGGCCCATGTACATATATGTATAGTTATAGTCCATGCTTCGCAAGTTGATGATGGTTGACATAATTTCTACTCGTTAGTCTCGTATACATAGGCCTTGTCGGCCCAGGTGTTGTGAGCAATATGAGAGATATTACAGGTAAGCGCTTGGCCTTACGGTCGGGTCCTAGTATACCCCTACGACTTGGGGTGTGACATTTATGGACATTGGTTTTACTCTAGGATGTTATGGGAGGCGTTAGAGAGCATTTTATGTTTATGGGCTGAAGAAGGCGAGAAATGAAGTCTCCAAAACATGCCACCATTTAATAACAAAAGGATAAGGATGCACTGCCTCACTTTTCACGCTACCATCTACAGGCCGTAGTTCCTATCCATGGTCTGTAGCTGCGGTTGTAACTAGGGACTACTTTGCAATACCTTTTTAAAACATACATAACTTTTTGTCCAGAGCTCCCATTAACAAATAGTTTGTTGAGTTGGAAAGTAGACTCGCTGAACTTTAACTTAGATAGGTTATGCACCACATAACTCCTTATGCACTAAAAGATTTACCTCTAGAAAGTTGGGATAAAATATTGTCTATAATTCTGTCAACCTTTCCCCGAGTTTCGACGAACATAATTTCTTCGATTCATTAAGCCCTAAATTCTTATGAGACTTACTTAACACTTTTTAAAACCTTACTTAACCTTGTAGAAGTATCTTAAACTCTCCGAGCTTACGTTAGATACTTATGACACAATCGACCTAAAACTACAAGGTGTAAAATCTTCTCCGTTAGAAACATTCGTCCTCAAATATAGAGTTGTACATAGGGAAAATTCATCCTTTAAAGAGACGATGATCATTTTAGCTGAGTTTCCTTTGAATTTGGGACTTTCCAGACCTTCTTATGTTAATAAACTCATCCCTAGTCATGCTACCCTTCGCCATTATGCGGAAAGTGTGGTATTTGGACTTCATTCCTTAATCTGCCTATTATGTCCTCTCTTCCATATTCTCTTTCTGCCATAAAACTTTTGTTGAGGCTACCTCTTTGGTCCTTAGCTTATGGACTTGTCTACATGGAATAGTAACTAAAATCTTCTCGAACGATATGCCTTTCGTAATTTATACATTGTTAACAGGAACAATTCAGGAAAATATTTTTCTGGGAAGTGGATTTACTTTGTCTTAACCTTACTAGAAACTGATGAACCTTAATGGTGGGAAAATGAAACATCCCAATGATTCAATTTGGACAGTCAATTGTCGCAACCCTATTAAATACTTCTTAAACAACGGTAACCATCCAATCATTCTGATTGACATAAATATATGTAATCATGATGAGTTGCATCTCCTCATTTTCGAATCATTGCCTCTATCATTTCCTTATATAGGAGGCCACAATATTCACCAATATTCACTCATATTTTCCTTCCTTTTTGCATAAGATTTTTCAAATATTTGTTTTAACCTTTTGTACAGAGTTCTAATTAACCAACAGTTTGTTTCGTTGGAACGTAGACTCACTGAATTTGAATTTAGATAAATTATGCACCAATAACTCTTTATACAGTAGAAAATATAGCCCCAGAAAGTTGGGCCAAAATCATGTCAATAATTTTGTTTACCTTTCCCCTTGTTTCGACATATCTCCTTATCAACCATTAACTTTTCCTATGATTTTAGACTTTATATATTCCAAATACTCCATTATTTTTACTTGTCACGTTTCGCTTCTTGAGAGTCAAACTATCTGAACTTTGACCAATATTTTAAAATGATTTTTTTCATCATATATGAGAAAAATTGCAACTTATAATATTTATCGTATAGTTTTTAACATTTAAATTTAATTTTAATTATTGAATAATATAATTTAATTGAGCTTCAAATATTAATCAAATTGACTCTCGAGAAGTGAAGCATAACAAATAGAAGTGAACGGGGAGTGAATTATAACTTTGACCCACCAATCCAACCATCAATACTAGATATTTGATAGATAACGGATTCGGAAGGATCTACAAATTCTATTTCAAGAATTTATATTATTATTGATCAAGGTATATTGTTGTTGTTGTGGGATTTCACTGGGTATGTTGTTGTTGTATATTATTATTGATCAAACTTTAGAAGAGTCCCACGACCCTCTATTTGTCAAGGTATATAAAGTTTTTTCTTCTTTTCATTTAAATGAAAAATATTACTATAGAAAGAGTATTCAGATCTTTTGTCCAAAAATGCTTAATGGAGAACTAAAATATAGTTCAATAATAAAATAGTTACGTATATTATACTTAAGAATGTAGTCTAACGACCAATTAAGTGAACCAAAATTATAAGATACTACTCTCAACTCATATAAAGAAAGCGTGATTTTGTAGAAGATAGCAAGTAATTGATTTAATAGAAAGTTCAGTGCCAACTAACTGCAATATCACTTTATTAAAAAAATTTGATTATTACCAAATCCTCAATTTTGTCCTTTACCTAACCTAGGATATACGGATTACGGCCTACTTACTCAAAAATTAAAAGTTAAAAAGAAAAGTGCAAGAATAGTTATACAAAAGTAAAGTGTGAGGGATACATGTTCTTTCTAGCTATATTTCCCTGCAAGTACAAATAAAGATACCCATAAATGTTACTGTAGTACAAAATAGTTGCAGGTTGAGGCATGTGCTCCTGCTTCTTGGTTGCCTATATTTTACCCGTAAATTGATAAAATTAACTTTTATACATGGTGAAGGACATGCGGATCTCAAGTGACAAAAATAGCAAGATAATTAACAATTGAAACTAATATGAATATAATATAATTAAAAGTAAAGAATTAGAATAGCCTAAGCCTTGGAGAAACTTTGAGCTAGAGTCTTCGGGCATGTCTCTAATTGTGCTATTGGAATGCTCAATTGAGACTAGAAATAGAAAATAATCTAAGAAGCAAATATGTAGTATATCTCCTTTTTTCTATCTCCTTACAATGGAATGATTAGTCCTATTATACTTGGGTGGACTAAGGGTACACATTCCATGAATATGCACATATTAACATTATATATTAATGATATGGTAATAACAAATAATTAAAGTGATCATTAGTGCTATTAATGCTCTTTGAAGGTGTAAGGCCATTTTTGTAACGGTCGCCCACTGGTAATTGATTTCGCCCTTCCGCATACTGCTTTCTGGTACTAGTGATTTTTCAATACCTCCGATACAACGCAAAAGCCTCTGGGGGCACTTATGGATGAACTAGATTTGACTCATCCTCTCTGACACGTGTTATGATATAATTCGTCCAGCTATACAATATGAATTTTACTCCATACAAATGGTCCCCGCAATTTCTGGTCGAATGCCCATGTTTCAGGGAAGTGGATTTACTAAGTCTTCAACCTGACTCGGAACTGATGAACCTTAATGTCGGGAAAATGAAACCTCCCAATGATTCGATTGGAACGTCAATTGTCGCAACCCTATTAATTACTTCTGAAACAACGACAACCATCAATCACTCTGATTGACATAAAGATATGTAATCATGATGAGTTGCATCTCCTCGTTTTCCGATCATTGCCTCTATCATCTCCTTATATAGGAGTCCACAATCTTCACCAATATTCACTCATATTTTCCTTCCTTTTTGCACAAGATTCTTCAAGTATTTGTTTTAACCTTTTGTACATAGCTCTAATTAATAAACGATTTGTTTGGTTGGAACGTAGACTCGCTTAATTTAAATTTAGATAGATCATGTAACAATAACTCCTTATACAGTAGAAGATATAGCCCAGAAAGTTGAGCCAAAATCATGTCAAGAATTTTGTCTACCTTTCCCTGAGTTTCGATGAACTTAATTTCTTCGATTCATTAAGCCCCGAATTCTTACAAGACTTAATTAATACTTGTTTACAACCTTACTTAACCTTGTAGGATATCTTACCCTCTTCGAGATTATGGTAGGTACTTACGGCACAATCGACATAAAATTACAGGGTGTAACATCTACACGTTGTACAAATAAGTTTTATCTTGAAAATGGAACCTACTTCCTCGTATATATCCTTACTAACCATTAACTTCCACTATGCTTTTAGACTTTAAATATTCCAATTTTTCCATTCATTTTTACCTGTCACATTTTGCTTCTTAGGAGTCAAACTACCTATCACATTTGACCAATATTTCAAAATGAATTTTTTCCAACTATTTACTCTAGAGGCATCACAATACATAACATTCCCTTCAATGCCTTCGGAAAGTGCCAAGACAGGTGCTGATGTCAACCTATCTTTCAACTTCTGGAAACTCTACTCACATGCCTCTGACCACTGAAACTTAGCTGCTTTATGAGTTAGCTTTGTGAACGAGGCCGCTAAAACCAAGAAACTATGGACTTTTGTAGGAATAGTAGACCTCAGCCAATTCTTCATAACTTCAATCTTCTGGTTATCAACTTTGATTCCTTCATATGAAACTATTTGACTAAGAAAGGCAACTAAATTTAACCAGAACTAACATTTGGAAAACTTAGCATATAACTTACGATCTTGGGAGCATTTGTACCACCACTTGCAAATGATTAACCTGCTCTGCTTCTAAATAAGAATACACCAAAATATCATCAATAATCACAATCACAAAGTTATCCAAAAATGGTTTGAACACCCAATTCATCAAGTCCATAAAAGCCGCTGGTGTATTAGTAAGCCCGAAAGACATCATAAGGAACTCGTAGTGGCAATGTCTAGTTTTGAAAGCAGACTTTGGAATATCCCTTTCCTTGACAACTGATGATACTTGGGTCTAATATCAATCTTTGAGAAATATTTAGCATCGTGCAACTGATGAAATAAGTTGTCAATCCTCAGAAGCGGGTACTTATTCTTGATAGTAACCTTATTCAGCTGACGATAATCAATACGTATTCTTAATAAGCCATCTTTCTTACTGGAAAACAAAACGGGTACGCCACACGATGAAGTACTGGGCCTAATGAAGTAAGCCTTTTTCCAATAAGCCTTTCAATTGCTTCTTCAACTATTTCAGCTCAGTAGGAGCCATTTTATAAGGGGAATGGATATCGGCTGAGTGCCCGAAAGCACATCGATAGCAAAGTCAATTTCCCTTTCAAGAGGAATATCCAGAAGCTCATCTAAAAATACATCTGGGAATTCATTCACTATGGGAACATATTGAAGAGTTGAGGATTTGTCTCAACATCACGAACCTGAACTAAATGATGTATATAAACTTTGGAAATAATCTTCCTCGCCTAAAGGTAGGAAATAAACCTATCCATAGGTGTTCCTGAGTTTCCTTTCCATTCTAATACCGCGTCATTTGGAAATTGAAATTGAATAACTTTTGTCCAACAATAAACATTGACATAACACACATCTAACCAATCCATACCCATAATCACATCAAAATCCACCATCTCTAACTCTACCACATTTGCTAAGTTAAGATAGCAAACAACTATTACTATACAATCCTGATAGACTTGTTTAGCAATTACTAGATCACCAACCGGTGTAGACACCGCAAATGGTTCACCCAATAACTTGAGCTCTTTGTTAAACTTATCAGCAACAAATGGCGTAACATATGATAAGGTAGAACATGGATCATACCACGAAGCAACATTTTCTGATGATGGTGAAGAGTATTATCCCATAATATATGTTGGCAGGTCAGCTTCAGAGTTTGAGTTTCTAGACAATATAGCTGTGGCGACATCCAGGGATGAATCCTAATCTTGTCGACCCACCAGTGCATAAATACAATTCTGATTAGAACCCGAACTAGATGCTCCACCTCCACCTCGACTGGCTGACGGCTAGGAATCTTGCCCCCGATGGCGTCCTGAAGATGAAGAAGCAGCTAAGACCCAATCGACTGTGCCATGCCACCCCGGCCTCTCGATGGACATAACCTGGTTTCCTAAAAGAATAATACAAGTCCAAGCCGTAACAAAAATGGCCAAAATGGGTCCTATCACACTGATCACACTAGGGCAAAGATTGCCTCACCTAATAAATATCTCCCCTATGTTGCGGGCTTGATGCCTGTAAACTCTGACTCGGCCAAGAATAAGCAGACTAATCACGACATGGTCCCTAAAACTGTGGCACACACGACCCCCTGTACTGCTCCCATGACTCATACGACACAATGGAAACATTCCACAATCTATAAAAAGCTAACTCTACTGATTCAATATCGGTGGCATCCATTACCCACAAAGTCTGTTGCATTTGATCTAGAAAATTTTATGGGTCCTCATTCGAGTCTGACCCCATGAATGCCGGAAGGTTCAAGTTAATGATATCCCAAACTCTCACACTAACCGCTCTATTAGAAGGACCAGTAGCCTGACATTAGGAACTGGAGGTACAATATCCTAAATCGCACCCCGCATATCAAGATCATGATTAGGAGTATCCCGGAGAGGAACTACAGGTACAAAAACTCCTCTAAGATCCTATGGAGGTGGTGATGTCCTGGATGTCTGAGATAAGGCCTCATTCTGAGGCTCATGCTGTCCTATGTTAGCAGGTGCACCTGACCGGTACCCTCTCCCTCTTCAACATCTAACCTCCTACTAATTGCCTATCGTCTAGTCGTAGGCATTGCTAAAATCATAAACATGATATGGATAAGGAAATCAAATTCTTATGAATACGTTCTAGCACACGATCTAAGATAAGAAAGAAGACAACTATCCTAAATGTTCCATAGCTCTTTTTTTATAAATGTTGTGCACAAAACATCCATAAATAAGACTCTAATAGACATGGCTTGTAGACCCTTACAGACCTGCTCTGATACCAAGTTTGTCACACCCCAACCTTGGGAATTATGGCCAACATTCAGTGTCTTAACTTCCCGAGCGTACTGATCTTAAGACATATCATAAACGTATCAGGATCTAGACCAACAAGGCCTCAGAATAGTTTACCAAGAGATTTCGGGGTCAATGAATTGAAGAAATTAAGTTCGTCAAAACTCGGGGAAAGGTAGGCAGAATTCTAGACATGATTTTGGCCTAACTTGAGGAGGGTATATCTTCTAGTGTATAAGGAATTATGGATGCATATAAATTCAAGTTCAGAGAGTCTACTTTCCAATGCGGCAGACCATTCATTAATCGAAGAAAGTATAGTTCCATATACGGCCCATACAAATAGTATGGCCCGCACTTCCGAGCATACTTCTTGGCGGTGGCCGACTCTTTAACTGTTAAATTCATTCCAACTCGTTCTTTTCCTTATTTTTCGACAAATACACCTCCTAAAACCCTCCTAAGGGTCTCCTAACATATTTCATGACGTGGGAGTGAATCCAAAGAGGTTTGAGCCAAAACTAAGCTTGAGAACCTTGTAAAGCTTGAAGAAGAACTTCTATGTTGTTGTCTTGTGCTTGAGGATTATTGCAAGCTTGGAGAATCTGTTGATAAGAGTTTTTTCAGATCCTTCAAGTTAATTTTAACCTTGTTTTGTTATGATTAAGTTAGTCTTTGTGTTGATTGAATTGAAGAAGTGGAAAACTACAAGAAAGAGGCAAGCAGGTAGCTTAGAAAAATGTTGTCATATTGTTGAGTTGTTTGAAGTGTATCTATATCTTCCTATTGCTGAAAATTACTTGAAATATCTTGAGTATGATGTTGATATGGTTTTTATCATAGTATTTCATATGTTGGATTTGTTGGTGGAAGTTAAGTTGAAGGAAGGGGGAAAAGAACTATGTTTAATTCTAAATTGAACTTGTCGACTATCGTATTTGCTACTAGTTATGATAGTAATGATTGTGCACTTGTTTTGGTATAGATTGGAGTGTGTTACGGGCTGGTTACGTCGCCTTGTTGAGACAAGATAAGCTACGGTATATGATTCTATCCCTTCTTTCTAGTTTTAAGCATGATTCTTCGTTGTAGTACTCCCAATCATCCGCACAAATATCTTCTTTCAAATGAATTTGGGGCTTAGCCCACTTAGAACAAGAATGAATAAAAGAAGCCCATTTTTATTAAGAGATTCCAAAACAGAGAATGTGGTTAACCTTCACTTGAATATGAAAAAGGGACGATTTTGCTTAACTTAAAAAAAAGGGGAAAGTTATATAAATTTTGTGGCATATTTTCAAAAGCTAATATTTGTAAAAAACTTATAAGAGAATAAAATATAACACTTGGGATTAGATTAAGTTGAATTGTACTTGTGGGAAACCTTGAGCGTATTTTTGGTCCGGGAAGTTGAATTACTATTTAAACCTTATTATTCATATTTTCACCCAAAGAAGGATAATTCTTTTGAAAGAAGAAATAAAGAGGACTTTTACCTCTTTTAAAACTTTGTGATATGCCATGGCTTTATATATAATTTTAAACACATGTTAGGCAAATAAACAAAAAATGACATTTTATAAAGTCGAAGTTCAATCGAATTCTGCGGATTCTTAATATAGGGGTGCCTAACACCTTCCTTGGGGAATCACTTGAACTCATATCCGAACTCTGTTTTTTAAAGTTTTTACCTCTTGTTTGAATAAATCCTTTTAATTTGGTTTTCCTAATTTCCTTAAATAAATTAGGTGGCGACTCTAAAAAATTGTAAATCCAAAAGAGTCCACAATTATGAAGTAGCTTTTATGCCTCGCGTAAAAGTAAACCGTAACAGATGGAGACTCCGTTGGAGATTTCAAATAGGTTCTAATCATAAGAGTTTCAATAATGTGATTTTTCTTGTGATTATTTGCCTAAGTGTGTAATTATTTCTATAATTTTCATGGCATACATATCATAAATTCCGCCAAATGGCATGTACACACACACTTGCATCAGTGCACAAAGATGATTATGTGGTTTCACAATCATCCTCCAGTAAAAAACCAAATACTTATTTGGAACATGTTGAAGACATAGTTAGTTCATTTTCATCCAAAAATCAACAAATGTTCACCCCGATAGGTCCACTTGGGTCTCAAGTCATTTGAAAATCCCATTCTAGTCAATTTAGGATAGAGCAAAGCCAAATCCTGACTATTTAGCGCATATTTACCCAGGATGGCTTAAATATTTGAGACATATTTTAGTGCATTAGAAGACGACCTTTCGTGTCTATATGGTCTAAAACCCGAAGACACTACATCACTATGTGTGATTGCGCCATATGTGTTAAACCATTGCCCGGCGGCAGGGGAGGGGGGGGGGGCATTAACAGTGTTATTTTATGTACATGTCTACCCAACTCCAATTTGACATAATTCTGCACCCGAGATGTTGAACATAAGGTGGACCGGGCTAGATACTGAGCAACCAAAGAATGTTAATGAGTGTCTAGGACACTTTCCCTCCATAATGTTCATGAAGGGTTTTAAAGCATTGATCAAAGTACTCACTGTGTATTGGGACAATGATAAGATGGTATTCAGATTTGGGGAGATAGAAATCGCCCACACCTTAGAAGAAATCCAAGACTTTAGAGAAATAATGCGACATGCAGAAGGAGAAAGAGAAAGCCCGACCACAACCTCCTAGTCCCAAACAAACCTACTGTAGCTGAAATTATGAAAATATTCTCCTTAGACCATGCCCAATAAATCTCTTGACCAACTGTAGCATCATGGGATTAACACCGTCGCTTTGGAACCAAGGGAGGGTTCATAGAGTATTTCCCTAGAATTCCAAACCTACAAAGAATGGTAAGCTGCTTGACCCATATCATTCACTATTTTCCTGTTGGAACTCATGGTATTTCCCTAAAACATACATCTTCTCATTGATACCCAAGTCATATCTGTCACCTATGCTATTTTCGATGGCATAACCATAAACAGAGAAATCAAATACTTTTACTTAGTCCACATCATCCTTGCAGATATGTACCGAGCCCTAGGTTGATACATAAACCAACTTAGGTATTTCCGGTAGTGCAACTTGTTACTACTGTGGTGGATCCTCAAACACGTATAGAAGTCTGAGGCTTCTCGATTCATGTCCAACCAAAATAGAAATGGATGACCTTAATCCAAATTTTTTTGACACCGAACCAAGAAGGTTGGTCCCTCATCTTTTCCAGACTTAAGGAAGAGAGCATAAAATGGATGTTCCTAAAATTCATTTCAGAATGGGCCGTAGTTAGAGGCAAGAAATGCCCTTTATTACCACTCATGTGTATTTGAGAGATTTTCCCTTAAGCACCAACCCAGGTCATGCGGCAGTTTGAGGTAAAGCAAGAGATACCCCAAGTAGCAAACATGGGTTGGTATGTGGTTGATTATGAGGAAGATGAAATTCAAGATGCTGGGAAATAATCCATGAATGGAACAACCGCTTAATATAAGGGCCTGGTACCATCGACAAACATAGGTTTCATCCCGAATGTAATGAGGATTACAAGGATTAGATGAGAGCACATTTGCTAGGCGCTCTTACGCCCGAAATCAATCATTACCATTATGTCAAGGATAGAGAATCCAAACCTGAGATTAAGGCACGACTGATTCAGAGGCTAGCCGACGATAAGGATACCAAATATCTGGAGAAGATAGAGCATAAAAAATCTACTATAGCCAGTCTAGACCAAGAGTTGGAGATCACACATGAGTGCTAGGGGGATATCGATGCCCGAATAAAAGAGGCAATAGATGAGACCGCACCATTAACATTTAGAGAGAAGGGGTTTATGCTGATTTAGCTGCTGGCATTGACTCATCTCCAAATCTATACCGAATTTCGAAGGGCCAAGAGAGCTCGGACAGATAGGGTATCTTCATCAGCCACTGTAGGGCATTTTTATTTATTTATGTCTTTTCAGTAAAACCTCTTCGGCTTAATCTTCTTTTTGAAGCCTCCGGGGAAATATCATTACTAATGAAAATTTATTATTATGGGGGCGATGATTTGATTTAACAAATTAGTGAAATAATGTTCAAGCGATTAGAACGACCTTGGTAGAAAAGGATCTTAGTAATGCGCATAGCACTTTATCCTACAATTATGTGATTTATGTGATTATGTGCTTCGTGCATTCAATCTGAATGCAATTGATTTGACATTCTGGGCACCACCCAAAATAAATGTACCAGCATGCCTCAAACTACCAAAGAACACCACTTCCCAAAATACATCCCGCTTACCTAACCCGGTTGTTTCTCTTATAAGGTTGATTTGCTATCGTGGACGTTCGAGGTATCCAAAAAGCTAATACGCCCATCATCAACCTGCGTAGGGAGAAGAAAACAAGGATTCACTTAGGGAAAATATTGATAGGTTGGAGAAGAAGATTAACCTAGTCAAAACAAAGATTAAAGAAGCTGACCACATTTTGAATTTGGTAGGAAGTCCTCCCAAAGGGACCACATCGGTTGAACACTACAATGACAACCTCCCGGATGAGTTCAAGGGTATGGTAAGGGATTAAGTGCCTCTGATAAAGAAGTTAGGAACCCTTGAGAAGGAAAGTGAAACAACAAAAGAAAAGTCTGAGCCTTAAAGCTCATGCTTGTCCTTTTTGAGTCACATCGAAACCCCTACAATGTTTAGAGATTTACGAAACAATAGTGGTTCTGGTGGTCACATATCTTAACAACGAGAGGCTCCCATCGTGTGCTCCAATTCATGCTCACAAGAGATGCCCATTACATAAGAATCAGCCCTGCCACACTGCTAATGAATGTGTGGCTCTCATGAGAAGAGTGGTGAGACTAATCTACGATGGAAGTTCTGGTGGGGACCGCACTCGCTACTAGTGCATAACCTGATTTTCCCAAGAGAGAGAATTACTTTAGAAACACAAGTGTGGCGTTATGACATCACCATCTTTGAGAACTCATATGCAAAGATCTTCCAGAAATTGGCTAGCACTGGGAAGATTTGCCCCATTTGTTTCACTCTAGAGCAATGTGGCACGAAAATAAATTATGATCTACTAGCACTACTGAATTCCGATGTTGGATTCATGTTATCTACCATGGATTTTACCTTTGGATCATGCAAAAACCCTTATAGAGCCTTTAGAAGTTGTGAGGAATGAGATCTAGTCTAAGATGATCTGAAATGAGCCTAGCACCATTTTTTTAGTAGGTGGATAAACATCCACCGCCTCATGTGGGTCCTAATGGGGCCGCCTGTGCAGTCTCACAAAAATGTGAACATCTCTCTATTCAAATGTTGTATCGACAAACGGTTTAATGCATTGGAAACTAGACTCGTAGAAATTCAATATGGTGGGTGTATCACCCTATAACTCCAAGTAATTTGGGAGAAAAACTCAGTGACATCTGAACCAAATTTTAGTACACTTATGAACGTAACTTGCGATAACTTTTGCCATTTTTTTTTCAAGTTGCTTGACTTCAAAAAATCAAATAAGACTATTGTATGATTCAAACACCTTAAAACACGATCTCCTTAGCATATTAATTTCTTCTAGTTTTATCCCAAAAGTACGGGTTGCAACATCTTCGATTCGATTAACCTCTAATCCTCATGATACTTACTTAACACGTGCTAAACCTAATTTGAACACTTGTAACCGTAGGATTAACCTTGGTTATTTCGACTTACATCAACTAACTTACAATGCAACTTAACATGCAGAATGTAATATTATTTCCCCCTTAGGAACATTCATCCTCGAATGTTAGAAAAAATAAGTCCTAATTGTCTGTCAACATATGAGTGCTTGCAATAGATTGTTCCAAATAAATGCTTTGCCCCTCACGCTCAACTATGATTCCCCAATTACTTAACAATCTCGCTTTTTCATAATTCTCTTACTATTCAACATTAACCTTAAAGTGAAGCATACAATTTAACTTAGTAGCATCCAATAGTTCACTTAATCGTTCTCCAGGAATAGCTAATACGACACACTCTAGGTAATATAGCTCACTATTAATAATCCCACTTATAGCATAACCTTTGAAGACCTCACAACTAATAATACGATACCTCACAACTACACGTATGATTTACATCTAATGGAATGCTATAGCCCCCAAATGGTACCATGACTATCAAAGCCTAATGGTAAGGCCTCAATAACTATATAACATATAACATTTAGCACTAAACATACAAAGAAATGTACGTCTTGACATACAAGAAATTTCCGTACTTGCTAGTTGTTTCACCTTTGTATACAAATAGTGAAATATAAGATAAACTCCAGCACTTATGACTCAACTATATAGCACGATCGAGGATAAAAAAGAAGTGTAACCAATCATAAATGCCCCGTAGCTTCCTGTATATAAATATGGTGCACAACACATTCATAAATAAGACCCTGGGACACAGACCTGATCTTATACAAATTTGTCACACCACAACCTAGGTGAGGTGGACATGCACCTAGGGCCTCACTTACAAGAGCGACCTAACTTGTAAGACAAATAACTTTATCTATCCAAAACATCTATAAAAAGAAAATCCAAAACATGTGCATACCCATGGGTACGAGGCTTCGACTGGTTGTGATGCCCCGAACCATGGCATGGACAAAACACGATTCTCGGTGCCTAACTGCATGTAACCGAGCAAAGCACACGGCTTGTTGAATCAACATGGGCATCAAAATCATGCAATAGTAATGATTTAAAACATGCAATCTGAATACTAAAATATAGTCTGAAAATTTTGTTGCAGAAATATCTAAAAATAACAAGTTTGAAAAATAATACTGACATGCTAAACTAGTCTAGTCTATAAAACCTATGGATGTGACTATGACTGCAAAATTGCTTTCCAGGACAAGGCCCTAGCATACCTCTACTCTAAAATATAGTCATGCAATAATCAACTAACACCCCGAACGGAATGGGGCTGACCAATAGCTGATACGAGTGAAGTCCTAGCGTGCATATCCATGGTCCTAAAACTCAGTACTTGCACCATGAAGTGCAGGCCCCTGGAAAAGGGACATTAATAAATTTAATTGTACCGTATGTAAAACATCTGAAAGAATAAGAAGGGACATGATATAATGGGATATGAAACTGAAATTGTAACAGGAGCATGATCTGGCATGAGTATAAAACATGTGTAAAATCTGTAAAGTTGTGTATCTCTATATATGTATATCTATATGTATATATATCTGTATATCTCTGGGGAGAGTAGTAGCATAAATGACAACATAAAATACCATGTGAGTACATGGAGTCTGGTCTGCTACCTGGCCCGACAAGCAGAGCAATCCCATACCTTGATAGGGTATGAGACGTGAACATGGCATGAAATGATCCAATCAGCAATCTGCAGGTATTATCCTCTGGCGGAGCGACCCTTATCATATGGTGACATACATAATTTCAGTCTATCTGAGCCTTCTTGGTAAACTACGCAACTGCCAAAACGTGTACTTGACAGTAGTGGCTTCTAAGCCCATGAGTTTCATGAAAGCAACTTGTAAAGCATGGTTTGAAATCATAATTTAGCATGTGAAATAGATATATTATATAACTTTCATAAATCATGAAAAACATGTATAATTTCATAGAATGAGTAACATTGATCATAACTTGTAATTTAGGAACTCATAGAATTCAAACATGTGTTCATGGATTACGGACAAATTTATGACCATCATAATGACATATCATGAATACAATAACGAATCGTAATAGAGGCATGATATCTATATAGTATGACATGTAATTAGGGTTATCATGGTAATAGAGTTAAATCCTATATTATGAAATTTTCATGATTTCAAAGAAACGAGGCGTGGGGAAGAACTTGAATATTCCCACACATGAATAGAAACTCTACATACCTTAATCGCTCCAAACTTGTATTAAAATATGATCATTTGAAGAAGAAATCCAAAGATTGAACCTCGAGCCTTGATATGAGTTTTCTTGAAAACCCTAAGTTAAAAACAATAAATTTCTACTTAGAATTCATGTATATATGTTAGAATCACTAAGAGTTGCATGAAATAGTCTTACCTTGATGTTGATGAATGTGGGGAAGAGAGGAACTTCATGCTAGGGTTTGGAATAAGTGAAAACTAATTTTTAGAACTTAGTATGCGTATTTATACTATTCAGTCCGTCGGGACTTTTACGATCGAGATCGATGGACCATCAAATTTTCTACGGTCTGGTTCTGGACCATACAATTATACACGGTCCGTACAATTGGACTATCTATAAATGCAACATTCCAGAGACTTTAAAAACTCGAATGCTTGGGATGGTCAGAAATGATGGGTTGTATAATTTTATACGGTCCGTAAAATCCACTGATCACCGTCAAATCCAAAAATAATTTTACGATTCAGCTTGATGGTCCATAAAATGTTTTGCGGTCCGTCTTTCTTTGGCTTAATTTTGATGTTGCAGAACTAAAACTGATTTCAACTTAAACTTCTCCGCCTTGGTTTCCTAAACTCTAGAATCATAAACATGGTTTAGTTTGGAGGTATGAGGTGTTACACCCGTACAACACTTCACTAACATAATGTTACTGACCATAGGCATACATACGTTTACAAAAGCCTCCAAGTACATTTGACGAACAGAACTTGGTCAGGACATGGCTCTGACCTACCCATATAACCTATACTACTATATCACAAGTGTGCCTAGCCTCGACCACTCCAGGAAGAAATGGAGCTCCCCAAACCTCTACTGATAATGACTACTGGAAAGTCTGCCAATATTTTAAACCTGAACCTGTAGCATGACATGCAACATCTCCGAAAAATAGAGAGTTAGTACAAAATAATGTACTGAGTATGTAGGACAGATAACATAACAAATGTAAGTGCAAAAACATCTAATGAAAGCAAATAGGAAAATAAGACAACTGCATAGGGACCTGGCCTTTGTTTGCAAGCTGCAGATTATGAAACTACTATTACCTCTTTGGCGTGTTCAACAACAACAACTTACAAGTGATATAAAAATACAAGATTCTTACGTCACAAATAAGCCTTGCTAGGGCAACTAGTAAGCCTTAAAGGCCAGCAAATAGGCCGCAATGGCCAGCAAATAGGCCGCAATGGCCAGCAAATAGGCTCGGTATCATGCAAATAGACCTCGGTGGTTAGTAATTAGGCTTCTATAGCCAAAAAAATAAGCCGCAAGGTCCTACGGGCCATTCTCTTAATTCAACTAGTTTCTTTATGTATTACATTATGCAACTAAAGCTCTGTTTAGTGACCACACACGATACATACAATAACTTACAATTAATGTAACTAAAGAGTTTGCTTACCTTCTGAGTTCAAGGCAGATGCACATATACTCAACTAGAAAGGTAATAACTACAAATAAAGTCGACGTGGACAACTAAACAACTATCATGTGACCCGATTCTTACTACAACTGGACTTTTGGGATTCTTATCGCATGAGGACAACTAAAATTTCCAAATACTTTATTAAATCATGTAAAGTTGTGTACCATCTAATGAGGACTTAGTAGTTTGGAATGGAATCAACTAGGCACTCTCAAGGACCAACAAGTATATAAGTTGAACTTCTCATTAAGACTTCTCTCTTACCATTTTTTCCTCTTATTATACTCAAACTACTATCACAAATAACAGGGATTTTGAGATTTAAATGATAAATCTTTAATTCACATATAGTTATAAACATCTCCTTTTTTTCATCCTTATATTTAATATATTTCCATGCACACCTAATTGAGAATTTTCTACTGTGTTCATGTATCCACCATATTGTTTCCAGTTCATCATACACATAAGAGAAGAAATAGTCTGCACAATGTGTTTAATTATTTTATCAGGCAGTTATTCTCTTAGTAATGGTACATCTCATTCTCCATTATTGTTGAACATGCTCACCTCAACTTCTTCATCCACACTAATCTCAGGGAGAACATAGTATAGTATTCATAAAGTTGTCCAATTATCAAACAATAAGTTGGCATTTCCTTGTTTCACTTGTCACTGGATTTGGTGCTCAACTAAATCGCTTACTCTGATCACAACTTGCAAAATAAAGCCTTTCAAACATTGATCTGAAACCCAAACCTCATATTTTTTGGTAAGCATACATCTTCCCATTTGGCCCAGTGTTTGCATCTGCTTTCCTCATTATAGTTTCAAAAACATCTAGCTAGCATTATGTAAATATGCCTTATGAGTGCTACCGGAGGACTAGTTGCTGATAAAAGGTTTATTGACAATCTTTGAAGTACATTTGATATCAACACTGCTCTTCCTTAATATGACAACATTTTACCTTGCCAAGATTGTATCAATTTTCCAATTTTCTTTATGATCCCATTATAGTAAGAAATATTCTTTTTCCCATGATATATTGGACATCCTAGATATGTAAGAGAAAACGTTTCTTATCTTATCTTTGTAGTATCAAATATTAACCTAGTTAGTTGAAGAGACACCTTATCATGAACATAAAAGCACTCTTATTTAAGTTAATCAATTGACCTGAGTAGTCTTTATATTCCTTGATGACCTTATCAGAAGATTTAAAGACTCATTTTCTACACTAGTGAAGATAATTGTATCCTCTGAATATGATAAGTAGTTAATATGAAGACTCCATTTGGGCATATCATAGCTTCTTAATTTAGGTTGGTCATGCAAATCATTAAAACCTCTGGATGGTACTTCAGCAGTTATGATGAGTAATATTGCTGATAATGGTTCCCCTTGGTTAACCTCTCTTGAAGACTTGAAGCCATGTGACTGTCTTGTGAAGACATCATGACCACTTACTCTTTCACCATTAAGCCCAAAAAGTGTTGCTTTGATTTCTTCCTTACATGGCATTTCCACTAGCTGCATATTATGGTCCTCAGTAAGCATCTTGGAATATGCATCAGCAAGTTAATATCTATTGGAATTCTGTCTACAGAAAATTGTCTATTAAAAAATCTCACTACTTTATTAGCAAGATCCATATTCACAATCACTCACTTGATCAAGAAGGCTCCACTTGAACTCCATGTAACTACAAGTACTGAAAGAATTGTCAAACCTTTCAAGCTTTTGAATTTTTGGGTCCAACATGAATCTTTCAAAAAAGTAGTTGCTGGTCATTGGAGGATATATTTTGTTAGAAATCCTTTTATAGTGTTTCAACATAAATTGAAGATGAACACATCTTTGGTTTAATGGAGCAAAGTAACATATGGAAACATTTTTCAGAAAATTGCATCCTTGGAGGAAATTATTAAGGCACATGAGGAACAATTTGAAAAAGATCCCTCCAAGAAAAATAGAGAACACCAACATAGGTAGGCTGAACTTAGTAGATATCCAACCATATTTTTTAAATCAATTCAATCTTTTTTAATTTGAGCTTGATTGCCCAAAACCCATATATTTTTCGGTCTGAGGACCGCCTTACTCCCTCATGACCCGGCCAACGTATTCCTTTAATAAGGAATTGTCCTTATTTTGCATTTCATTTGTAAAAGGCAATGGCTAAGGGAAAAAACATAGCCGCCACAATGTTCTTGCTCCCCCCTACCCCTCTCTCTCTGTTGTCATCACATTTTTAGAAATGGAAAAGTTCTAGACCACATGTGCCTTGCCGAGTACGTTCTTGTGCATTTCAGGCAAGATAAATTAATGCTCTTTCTCTTTCTCTACCTATCACACCACAAACTTGGGGTGCGACTTGCACCCATTTCCCTAACGGCCTGAGCGTACCACATCGGAAACATAACCTAGTATACATGAAATTGGGCCAACAAGGCCTCAAGATAACCCTCATACAACCATAACATAATGACATATAGAAGCAAAAAAAATCCCAAACATATATATATATATATATATATATATATATATATATATATATATATATATATATATATATATATATATTCATGAAGATGTCGACAAGGCCACAATACACATCAACTGGATAGCAAGAAGTCTGACAAGGCCATACATGATATATATCTACATAAAAACTATCTACAAGCCTCCAACATAAACATCATAAGGTCAGGACAGGGCCCCGCCATACCCATAACATATACATAAGATCATACCGACTCAAACTGGCACCTCCGAAATAAGTGGAGAGCTCTCCCACCACGACTAAGCTGAGAACCTACTACAAATGATTGTCACTATGTCTAACTGAACTTATGGGCATGAAATGCAGAGCCACCAGGAAAGAGACGTTAGTATGAACAATGTATTTAATATGTATGTCAGGACCCCTTTTCAGGAATCGTAGTCACACCTACACAATTCCCACCGGGAGGAAAACCACTCCCAAATCATTCACATGATGTAAGATAAGTAAAAGCGGAAGGATAACTATTATTACATAAGTTGTCTCATAAAATAAATGCCGAAGAAATATAAGTATGATACATCGACAACATCCCCCAAGATCTGGTCAATTATCAAATATCTCTAATAAATTTGGTACAAGTCTAAATACGACACGCAGGCCAAATAAATTTTATAGTATAAAAGTCTAAACATGTCTCTCGATCACAAACAAAAGACAAGATAAGGATAGAATATCCAAGGAATGACAGCGGTAGCATCTCACCCTAAATATTAAATGTTTGTCCGCTCAGACTCATACTCAAGCTCGCGAACTGGTAGTAGGATTAGTATCTGCACCAGAAAAGATGCACCAAGTATAGTATGAGTACACAATGTACTCCTGTAGGAATAATAGTTCGACAATGACGGAAGATACATATAAATAGATAAATACCAAGTTGACACCAAATAGTCATATTCCAATAGTTTAAATGTCCAAGTAAGATCATATTATTCACATCATAATCCATAGAGTTCAATAACAACATTGGGAGTATCATTGAGTAATTAACATGTTTCATTTATTCTCGAAATTTAATTAAGTCATCAATAATCAATTCAACACTTGCTTCATCAGTATGTAATCTATGAATGATATGTTATGAATGCAATGCAAATGCAGGTACCTTGATCTTCTGGTATACAGGAGCTCAAGTTTTTATTTTGAGATGCACACCTATAGGGGACCCGCGAGTCCATATACTTCTCCAGAATTTCCAATCGGAGACCAGCTCTTGGCTAAATTGAATCATATTGCAGGCATACAACCCCTCCCCTCGAATATCATTATCATCATCTTAATGTTGCCATAATCTCATAAGTAATATCACATTTCTGGTCTCTTGGACCCACAACACTCCATACCACTCTCATATAAATATCTTAGAACCATGAGTGTATGAATGAAAATGACAGTATAAAGCAAGAAATCATGGTGTAATGAGATGTAACCAAGTATAGAGATGATATCACATGCTTACAAGAAGTTAACAACATAACAATCCAAATATAAATCAGGATATCATATCGGAAGTAGGTGTGATAATAAACAAATAATAGCAAATATGGCGACATGCCCACATATGACGATAAGCATAAATAAATTAGCAGTCGAAACCAACACAAGGTTGATTCGCCAAATCACTCATCGACACAATTCAACACCGGTAGCTACTAAACCATTCATCATAACCGGCTAAGTGAGACCCCCAAACACGGCCAATACCCCTCAATATTTATAACTAATTGCGCACCTCTATCGAATTCTTGTGAAAGTAAATCGCAGCCTACCTCTGGGCCAAACATGAGCACTAACCAATCAAGCCTCGGTGATTGACTTGCCCTTCCGCCACATCTCATGATAATTGATGTCTAGTCACGCATATACTATTCATTAATAAAGAGCTTACACAACATACAAGGACATAATCCTTAATAAACAAGACTATAAATACAAACCCCAAGCCCACATCACCAAGACTCAAATTTTATTACCCAAATACCAAGAACACATACTAGGGAATTATACCCTTAAGTTAATTAAGAAATTATATACATTTGAGCCTTCAATGAAATAATATACAAAAAGCTCAAATTTGGAAACCCTAGAATTTCCCCCTAATTGGAATAGGTTTCTATACTCAAATTAAGCTCTATAACATGATAAGCTAGTATAATCCATAACTAATTCACAACAATAGAAGTAAACTAGTCCATAATCATCATTTAAATCAAGACTCAAGATAAATTTCTCCTCTAAACCTTTGAATTCTCTCCCTTGGCGGCTCTAGGTTTGAGATATACTATTTTGGGAAATGAAATCTGACCTAGGAAATTTTATAGGACACCTAATACAATGATTCCACACAAGAAGAATCAACTCTGCTGGCACGAACTAGCTACAGCGAACAAAGGCCTCGCTGAGGTAGTGTCACTTGACACCTCACTTTTGCGCCACGGTGTTCCCCACTCCGTAGAGGTGCACTTGCCCCAGTGGACCAACCTTCTGCCACGGTGGAAACTCCACACTTTCCAAACCACTGCTTTAGCGAGCCAACCTTTCACCGAGGCTATTATGCCCCGTAGTTTCACACATGAATGAGAGTGTAGTTAGCCAAACCGAGCCTTAAGAACTTGAAATCATTTTCAAGGGTTCGGATGGTATATAAAGACGTCACAAAATGGTCTCGAAAGGTTAGATGTCAATATGACCAAAGAAAATACAACTTGACAAAGATAGGACGTTACGCTATGCATTTCACATCGTGAAACCCAATCCGTATTGCGGATCATGCCATAGATCAGGGTAATCTTCTGCCATATTCCTGCCACCATCTGCGGTGAGAAGTACGGTTGCAGATGGTGATCCTCCCGCAGAATTTAGGCAGTGGAGGGGCTATTTATATGCCCATCTTGAACCTTCATTTGTATCATTTAATTTTCAACCCATCTAAGCCCTAAACACTCTCAACCACTCTGAACCTTCATAGAAGTGGTGTTGGCTAACAATAAGGTACGTGAATGCACTATCTTTCATTCTTTTTTTTTTGTATAATTCTAACGAAATGTAAACGAATGAACGATATTCAAGATGACTCTATTCTTAGTAAAAGTAGGAAGCTCATGTTCATTGATCCTCAAAGGGGTATTTTTTGATTCATGACATTGATTCTTGGTCTTGTTGAAACGTAAGTTGATGATGTAAGCTCCATAATGATAATCAGAGGTGTAACGACCTTACGTCACTATGATGAGCTCAAAAGGTTATTACATGGTCTTTATGTATATGTATTACATATCTATATTGCCGACAAAGGCTTATGACATTATATATGCAGCTTATACAAATATGATATTGATTATATTGCCCACAGAGGCTTATGGAATTACATACGCAGCTTATACAAATATGATATTGATTATATTGCCTATAGAGGCCTATGGCATTATATACGTGGCTTATACAAATATTATACGGATAATATTTCCCACAGAGTCCTACGGTATTATATATACGCGATTATGTTCTATTTATGTACAATATGGTCCTCAGTGAAACTTTTGAATTACATGTTGTTACCTGCAGTTTCCTTTACTCATTGATGTTCTTACTTACGTTTACTTATGCCTTACATATACAGTACATTCTTTCATACTGACGTCCCATTTTGGGTGCAACATTTTATGCTCGTGGGTACATATAGAGATACAGACGATCCCTTGCAATAGGTATCTCGACTCCGCCGAAGAGTGTCTTGCTCCTTTCTTCCAAAGTTGTACAATGAGCTAATAGGTATGGTAGTTATGTGTAGGTACATAGTTGGGTACGACGGGGCCTTTTCATAACCAGATATTCTTAAGGTACACCTTAGAGGCTTGTAGATAGTCATATTATATATAGTAGTCTTGAGGGGCCTTGTCGGCCTTGTTGTATATATGTATGTTAGGCCTTTTCTGCATGCAGGTGCTTGTGTCATTTAATCAGTAATTATGTGTCAGAGGCCTTGTTAGCCCATGTATTATTGAGCATGCTACAGGGATTATGGGTGGTGCGCTCGGGTCTTAGGGCATCAGGTGCCGGCCACAGCCCCCAAGGTTGGGGTGTGACAAACTTTGTACCAGAGTAGGTCAGTCCTAGAGATGTCTACAAGTCATGTCTAGTAGAGTCTTGTCTATGGATATGTAGCGCACCACATCTATACACAGGAGGCTACGAGACGTTTAGGATGGTTACCTTCTTTCTTGATCTATATCGTGTAATAGAGCCTAGCTATAAGTATCTCATTCTTAACTTTGTCATGTTTACAACTTCAGTGATTTCCTTCTCAAAAGATATACCTTCTATCAAGATCGGCCCATCAAAGGGATACAAACGGGTTACCCTCCGGATAGTCCCCAACTCCAACATGATTAGAGATGCCAAGAGAGGCCTTGTACTATAAAAATATACCGGCAGATATACTACCAGTACCGTCTGACGAGGATGTTAGAAAGGTGGTCCAGATATTGACTCCATTTTAGAAATTGATTTCTATGGTACCAGTTGTGGGATGAGATGAATAAATTAGGAAGGAAGAGTATTAATTAACAGGGAGATTTCATGCTCAGTTGATGGCAAAAACCATGCGTATATATTGTAGACTAGAAGGATATGGGACCCCCCTAGCCTGGATATGGAAGCCGTAGAATGTTACCCGAATGGCTATATTGGATAAGCCCAAATTTGAGATGTTGTGTTACTCAACGATCATATGAAGACTTTAGGTATCATGGGGGAAAAGTGGCAAGTTGCAGAAGAGATCGTAATAAGAGGATGCGGACAACGTCATTAGGATACCTAGAGAGTTATAAGGATTCATTCTTTCTAAGAAATATGTGGTAACTCGAGTATGAGTTTCTGCTATCAATGTTGGATTCACGTATGGGACGCTTGACTTAGGGGATTAAGGTGACCTCAGCCTATTGCCAGTAAAAATTGAGTTATATGAAAGATTGTTCTACAAGACATTTAAGGGGAGTACATAAGATGACATGCCCAAAATGGTAATTCCAACTCATCTACAAGAATAGGGATGTCCACAATGTAAGGGACATGATGAGTTTCCGTCAATCTGAGAAGGAGTCCTATTGTTTACCATAGGAAGTTAAGCGCACAAATTGCAACAAGGGATCGTATAATTCAACGTCAGAAGAAAAAGATTATCAGTCCGTTGTGGAGTATGGTGGGACTTTAAGCACCTATGGGATAGGAATAGCGTGAGGCAAATAATCGACGATAAGGATTAGGAAACTATCAAAGAATAGCTATAAGCAATAACTAAGGGCATAGTAAACAGAATTAGAATACTATGACAAGATCGAGATTGAAAGATATTGCGGACGGACAAATAAGCAAAGAACTATGGCAAGAAAGATACAGTTAATTGGGACTACGATGAAACCCGTAATAGTACGACTACTTTGAGGTTACGTAGGGGTAACAACAAAGGAGGAATACCCCATACTTTTCAACTGAGGGTGTAAGACCCTCGATGTCCAGAAATGATAATTTAAGGATGCAACAAGATAAGAGTGACCTCACTCTCGAAGAAAATTCAAAACCAGAAATATAAAGGTGAGGTCAATGGATGACCAGCTAATAGGAGTTCCAGTAATGACTAAACCAAGTAGACCTAACCAACAACGAGTAAAACTTGATGTAAGTACAAAAGAAGTGATAACAACGGTCGATGAATTCAAGGAAACAAGATAAATATTAAAGGAATGAGTTAAGAAGTGAGTACGATGGGGGGAGTAAATGAATAAATGATAAATAGTTTTAGGTGGTTCATCGTATAGAGTTGACTAAAAACTTCAAGGAGTAGATGACTTAATGGACATAAGGATTAACAAAGTTGACCAAACCAATTACCAAAGTGCACAGTGTGAACGTCCTTGACCAAGGGACGAAGGAAGAGATGTTAATCCATGAACGGCAACCATAGTTAGATAATGGAACGTCTAACGATATCAAATATTTCATGAAAGGAAGTTGCTGATAACCACCAATAGTAAAGCAAGATTCATAGCAGATTAATTGTAATAACAAGCGCACCCCCACTTGAGCAAGGTCGCCTATGGAATATTCAGGATTAGAGCACTATGAAGTATAGGAAATATCGGCATCACATGTGGTAATAAGAGTTAAAACTAATGAAAGGATCGCAGCCTATAAGTTTAATGAAAGGATCGCAGACTGTAAGTTTAATGAAAAAGAACCCTCAGGTGCCAAAGTCAATTGTAAATTTCCAATACTGGATTTATAAGGCATGTTTTGACCGAGGTCGTACTTAGAACCTACTAAGATGTATCATGAAGTTAAGCAAAGATATAGGAAATGACAACAGGTAAAGGAGATCGACCTGGATAATCACTAGTATAATGATTGATTAGCATGAAAATGAGTGGGCACCAAAAGTCGATGGAAGGCATAAAATGGTTGTTATATGGCTGGTAAGGAAACTGCTTTGTTAATACTGTAAACAGATGTTTATCCGAATGGTTGTTGGGAATGCTAACTCCTCGATTCGTATCTTAAGGCTTAAGATTACCCATACGGCTAGGAACTATACAGAGTGGTATGCTGAAAAGATTGAGCCCCTTCAAGGTATCTCCACTCATAAAGAAATGTTCAGTGACGGCTAAGACATTCACATTAGCCCCTTCAGATGAAAATACAAGTTAAGTATAGAAGGAAGTCTTGCATGAATGAAGTGATATAACTCTTATCAAATGATTAAAGGTAGGTACACCGGAGTAAATGGAATTGAACTTAAAGTACCTAGGACAAAAAGAGGATGAGGCTATTCAAGTACAAACAACAATTATATAGAAGTTACCAGGGAATCGTATTTAGCGGTGTAGCTATAGGACTAAAGGTTCGGAATTATAATGAGGCATCCCTAAAGGATACGTCAATAGAATGTTCTGTTGAAATTGAAAGACAACCTAAATTTGAATAAGGAACTAAGTGCCATATGGGTGGAACACGCTTCTAACTTATAAAGAAATTCCTATTGCTATCCTAAGATTGATAAGTTCTCAAACCATGTGCCAAAAAGGTTATCCTTCGTAGAAGAATCTTGTAGAAGAATGGGGGTATGAAAGAAATAAAGTAAACAGTAGAAGAAGGAATGGAAGATAGAAATCAGTATTGATTATTTTAAGCTAAGGGCCTTGTATAACTACGATTTAAGGTGCGGTCAGACTTAATGTTAACCCCTCCAGAGATTGATGATCAACCAATACTCAGTGTAAACCGATAAGGCATATTGTGTTAAAACTTTCTGCAAGACCTTAAAGGAAAGGACATTACACCCCGTACTCTCATACACTGAATGGACCATGAGTTAGAGGTCATAAGGCAAAAAGGAGGTTGTCCTTGAGAATATAAATAGAATGAATATGTTAGAACTATCAAGAGGATGCAAGAGTTTAAGAATCTCTATATCATTCACGCTTGAATTCCTTACATTCATTGTGTTGTGAGCAAGCTAATGTATGTTGGAAGACGTTATGATGCCTATGATAGATTAAGGAAAGCTTTGGAAGTAGACCAAAAGGTTTCTTAGCCTACCCCGTGGTCTTATGTGCAATATACATACCTTGTTTAGATGACATTGTTAAGACAGATCTGGCAGGCGCAACTCAGGATACAACTGATGATAGTTGAGGTGAGTAATGGCTAACTTTTGTTTAACTTTTACGTAGATAGATCATCGTGTGTGGCAAATTGGATGTTATTATGCCATTTATCAGCCTTGTGTGGTATTGGATGTATGCATTGACTACTTGGTGGATTTAGGATAGTCCTTTTTACAGGGGAAACTGCTAAAATTTTGCTGAAATCTTAGAAGTTAGAACATTATTCAACATTCGAGCACGAATGTTCTTAAGGGGGGAAGGATGTTACGCCCTATAGTTTTGCACACGAATGAGTGTAGTTAGCTGAACCAAGCCTTGAGAACTTGAAATTGTTTCCAAGGGATCGCATGGTATATAAGGATGTAAGGGAATGGTTTTGGAAGGTTGGAAGTCAATAGGACTAAAGGAAATACAACTCAATGAAGATAGGATGATACACTAAGCATTTCGCATTGCGAAACTCAATCCGCATCACGGATCAGGCCGCAGATCAGGGTCACTCTTCTACCATATTCCTGCTACCATCTATGGTAGGAAATGCGGCCGCAGATGGTGATTTGCAGTGCGAAACCTCCCATAGAATTGAGGTGGTAGAGAGGCTATTTATATGCCAATCTCGAACATTTATTTGTTTCATTTAATTTTTGACCCATCCATGCCCTAAACACTCCCAACCACTCTCTAAGAACCTAAATCTCAATAGGGATAAATTCCTTGAGTTTATGAGGTGAAAATCTCCTTGAAGAACTTCGAATATCTCACAAATCTTCCTTAGATTATTGGACTAATCTTGGAGCTTGTGGAGGATTTAAAGATAACTTGGTGTATGAGATTTCTTGGGTGTTAGAAGGTATGTTATTGCAACTCTTTAGTGTTTTCTAACTCCCCTAGTCTAGATGGATGAATTTGGAAGGATAATAAATGAGAATTAAGATAAGTCACTTATATATAAAACATTTTAGTCTCTATGTTGGTTGATGGATGATTGTAATTAAGTCTTTGAGATAACCATGGATAGATTTCATGGAGTATAGTTATTATAATCTTGATACCATTTTACCTAATGTAAAGGAGATGAGAATATCTTGAGTTGCTATGAAAATAAGATAGAAAAAAAAGGTATGCGCACTAGGTGTTCGACGGAATGTCGCAACGATGAAATCTTAAAACTATCGATAGAATCTTGACTAGGATCATCTTTATTACTTAGGTCGAAGATTGTAAGACAACCAAGGCGACTAACAACAAGGTATGTTAAGGCACTTCCTTTCATTCTTTGTTTGGCATGATTCTAATGAAACATAAATGAATGAATGATATTCATGATAACTCTATTCTTAGTGAAAGTAGGAAGCTCGTGTTCATTGATCCTGAAAGAGGTATTTTCTTATTCATGATACTAATTCTTGGTCTTGTTGAAATATAAGTTGATGATGTAAGCTCCATAATAATAATCGAAGGTGTAACAACCTTACGTCACTCCAACGAGCTCAAAAGGTTACTACATGGTCTTTATGTATATGTATTACATATCTATATTGCCCACAGATGCTTATGGCATTATATACGCAGCTTATACAAATATGATATTGATTATATTGCCCACAAAGGATTATGGCATTATATATGCAGCTTATATAGATATGATATTGATTATATTGCCCACAAATGCTTATGGCGTTGTATACGCAGCTTATACAGATGTGATATTGATTATATTGCCCATAGAGGCCTATATCATTATATATACGACTTATACAAATATGATACTGATGATATTACCCTCAGAGGCCTATGGCGTTAAAATTCTGATAAAAAAATACGGAGTCCCACTGGATGATATATGAACCTTTATCATGATGCTTCTTTAGCATAGATACATGGAAAACTGGATGAACGCATAAAAGACCAGGTGGCAGAGCCAACTTATATACCACCTTCCCAACTCTCTAAAGAATCTCAAAAGAAACCTTCAGAAGAACTCTGTCACCAAACCATAAACTCTAATTCTCGGACCTTTTGGTCTGCATACTCATTTTGCCTGCTCTGGGCTGCCAGGAGCTTATCTTGTATCACCTTCACCTTCTCTAAGGAATCTCTAAATAGATCGATACCCCAAGGTTGGACCTCGATCGCATCAAACCAACCAATCGGAGATCAACATCTCCTACCAGACAAAGCCTTGAATGGTGCCATATCAATACTGGAGTGATAATTTTTGTTGTATGCAAACTCTGCCAAAGGTAGGAACTGGTCCCAATGACCACCAAAATCAATCACGCAGGCTTGTAACATATCCTCTAAAACCTAAATAGTCCACTCGGAATGGCCGTTGGTCTGTGGGTGAAATGTTATACTGAGATCCAAGAGAGTACCCAACTCTTTCTGCAATGTCCTCCAAAAATGCGAAGTAAACTAAGTTCCCCGGTCTGAGATGATAGAAACAAGAAACCCATGAAGATGAAAAATCTCATGAATGTAGATCTTAGCCAACTTTTTTGCCTTATAAGTCGTATTGACCAGAATGAAATGCGTGGTCTTGATCAACCTATCAATAATGACCCAAATAGCATCGAACTTGCCCAATGTCTTGGGTAATCCCACAACAAAATCCATAGAAATCTTCTCCCACTTCTACTCAGAAATGGTCATCCTCTAAGACACACCATTGGGTCATTGGTGCTCATATTTGACTTGCTGACAATTCTAACACCGAGACACGAACTCCACAATGTCTCTATTTATACTCCACCATCAATAGTGATGCTTCAAATTATGGTACATCTTTGTAGATCGAGATGAATCTTAGGGTCAACCATAATCCCATCCTTAGACACCACGTGTCCCAAGAATGCCATAGAACCTAACCAAAACTTACACTTCGAGAACTTAGCGTACAACTTCTTCTCCTTCAATAAAGCAAGGACCACCCTCAAATGCATCTCATGCTCCTCCCGACTCTTCGAATAGATCAAGATGTCGTCAATGAATACAATCACCAAAAAATCTAAATACGGCTTAAATATCCCATTCATCAAATCCATAAATATTGTGGGGGCATTTGTAAGCCCAAAAGACATAACCAAGAACACATAATGACCATAACGAATCGGGAAATCCATCTTGGGAACATCCTCAGCCTAGATCTTCAACTGATGATACCCAGACCTCAAGTCAATCTTTGAAAACACTGAAGCACTCTGAAGTTGATTGAACAAGTCATCAATATGTGGATCAGATACTTGTTTCTGATGGTGACCTTGTTCAACTGTCTATAATCAATGCACATACACATCGTGCCATCCTCCCCATAGAGATACGCTCAGCCAAATGAAACCCTTACTCAACAAATCCTGAACCTGCTCCTTCAACTCTCTCAACTCGGCTGGAACCATACAGTACAAAAGAATAGAAATTGGTCGAGTTCCTAGCTCGATATTAATACAGAAGTCGATATTCATACCAAAAAGGGAAAACATAAAACCAGTTCAAGCAACAAACGAGAGCAGGTTCCATTCTAAAGGAATTCCGAGAAAGGCAATGAGAAATCTGGGTGAAGTCATGAAGAATGAACATCTAATAAAAGAAGGAAAGATGCATAACCATTTGGGTCTTCACAAATAACATCCTATATGTACATCTGTAGTTCTCAGAACTTGATAACAATACAAGAATGATACATGCTGGCACAAGGAGGTCAACATAGAATAATTAACATGATGAGTAAACATGACCTAAGATAGCAAAAATCAACCATCTCATAGTTAAACTCATATCTAGAATATGATGAGCTAAACTCAAGACACTCAATAAGAAACTCACATACTTCAATATTGTTTTTAAGCATAAATATGATGTGAATAGGTCATTAATGCACATAATTAGACTCACATAATCATTATAGCATTGTTAGCTTCTTGTCCTAAGGCTAAAATAATTCTTAAGTTAACATGAACACACATTGAAGATTGTCCTAGTCATGACATGGCTTCTACATAGGTTCAGATTCTAAACTAACCTTTTTCATATAATTTAGCATGTCTAACAAGCCCATAAACCATATAGCACTGAACGTAAATCATATCATGACATAGTAATCCATAAAAACAAATCATCAAATAGGCAAAGTATCACCAAATATGCAAGCTAATCTCATTTTATCCTTCCTAGAAGACAGAACATGCCAGGACTTAGTGATAATTAAGACTTTTCGTTAGTCCTATACTTAATTTAAGGGGGGAAATAGTCACTTGAGTTCACCTACAGTCCAAATCCAAATTATATGGCCTTACAGATAATTAATGTCATTCTACACCCAGAATCATCAGTCACAATAAACAAAGGTTAAACTAAATCATAATCAAACATAACAAACCCTAATCCTAAGCACACAACAGACTATATTAAGTTGATTAGAACTAATGTAAGCATCAAATATCGAACATGCAGTAATTAAGAAAGGAATGGGTAGAAACCAAACATACCTTTTTGTCATGCAGTCGTAAAAGAGATCCGGTGTGGAAAGATCACCACCGATACTCGATAATCAGACCCATACAAAAGAGAAATAAAAAACTTAGACTATTGAAACCTAAAAAATGCTCTAGGGTTTCAAATGCTCATAATATGAGATTTAATTGCTCAACTATGGAATTTTCCACAGTTAAGGCTTGGTTTGGCATGAGGGGAGGGGTCCTTTCTATAAGAACCCAAAGCTCCAAATTCTACTCATCTCACCGATGTAGGAGATGTGAAATTCTCCAGATTTTGATTAATTTTGAAAGGAAACGGGATTCAGCCAATGAGAAAGCTTTCTTTGTAGACGAGGGAGAAACAAAAGGGTAGGGGGTTTACCTTGGTGGAGTTCTGGTAGGAAGGGGAAAGGATGAAGCATTGAATGCTTCTTCCTCGAATTGGCCATACAATATTGGTATTCATCTAAGCCTCTACAAACTTACGAAAAATAGTGTGCTGACGAGATGAGAGAGAGGTATTCACCACGGCTAGGGTTTTATTGGTTTTCCTTTGGTACGCAATGGAGAGGTGGTGGGCGTAATTCCCCTTTAAGATGCTTCGTGGGTCGGGTCAAGTCCTCTTGGACTGGGCTCGGATGGATTTGAGATAGGAAAGTCCAAAAGTGCTTAAATAAAAGAGATGGTATACATAGGCTAGATTTTGCAAAATCGACCATTAGGTAGATTTAAGAACTAACCAACTTAATTTCAAGCGTGGCCAAATTGGCGGATTAAAATCAATTTTGAGGTTAAATACTAAAATACAAGCCAAATAAAACAATTGAGAGATACAAATAAGATGTTATTTTACACCTTATTTAATTAATCAAATTTCCTTAATTTTACGGAGTAAAATATTAATCAATTTAAAATAATTAATTTGGAAAACTAATTAGATAATTGTCTTCTTTAGATTATAAAATTTGATTTTTTTTTCAAAAAATATATAAAATATGCAAGTGATATACAATAATATATTTGATGATATTTTGCCAAATAAAATGGAAAAATGTCACTGGGATAATTATGTAAAATTATTTTTACTCTATATAATGCATATCCTACTCCGTTCATGACTCAGGAACTTTGAGTAATTAAATAAAATATTAGAGGATAAAAATTAGGTGTTAACAACTACCCCTTCATTGTTCGGGAATGGCGAGACCATCCATGAGCAACGAAAAACCTAATTTTTACCGACCAATTCAAAATGCTTCTCGGTTTTTGAGTAATTTTCTAGAATTATGATCGGACCCTGGTTTTTAGGTTTCCGACATATCTCCGGCTATATGAGAAATCAGGCCACCTGTAGTTCGACTCAAAAAGGACAAAATATAGACAAAAAATTAAAACGACTCTTGTTGGAATGTGACCGGCTCTCTAGTATTGAGTCCGCCTACATATCCCCGATTTCAGAAATCAAGTAACGTGTAGTTCAACTCAATCGGATGAAGAGGTTATCCCTTATACGGGAACTCCTCTAAAATAAAAGAAAACAAATGTGGTTGAGCATGGTATGGAGTGGCTTCCGACTCCTATCCATAGAGCTTGACTCTCATAGAACCCTGTCTCGACTGGCTACGCAAGAAAAAATTTCACGTAGATCCACATGCGTATGGATCTGGCTTGAACTGGCTGGCACTTTGAGTAGATCTGAACCTATTTCGATTTGCCTGGTTACATCATGGGATGTTTTTTATTTTTGATTTTTGATTTTGAGTTGGTGTTTTCTTGACATTTTTTAACTTTGTTGTAGATGAATGACCTTCTCGACATTCTTGCATGTTGTCTTAATTTTTCGTGATGAATATTGTTGTCTCCCTGACCGTTTTTACATCATCTTGACTATTGGGGTGAACACTGTGGCCCCTTGTTTGGATTTATATCACCTGGACTCTTTGAGCGGACATTGTGATCTCCTAATCGATTTACGTCACTTTGACTTTGGGGACGAATACTGTAGTCTCCTGATCGGTTTTACATAATCGTGACTCTTGCAATGACTACTACGATCTGCTAACCGCATTTACATCACCTGAATCTTTGAGCTAACATTGCGATCTCTTGATTGAATTTACGTCGCTTTGACTTTAGGGATGAATATTGTGGTCTCCTGATCGATTTTACATCGTCTGACTTCTAAAGATGAATAGTGTGGTCACCCTGACTCGTTTTACATCATCTTGACTCTTGCGGTCAATACTGTGGCCTCCTAACTGGATTTATATCACCTGGATTCTTTGAGAGAACACTACAATCTCCTGATAGGACTTACGTTGCTTTGACTTTAGGGACGAATATTGTGGTATCCTGACCATTTTTACATCATCTGACTTATGAAGATAAATATTGCAGTATCCCTAACTGGTTTTACATCATCTTGACTATTGGGGCAAATATTGCAGTCTCTTGATCGGATTTACATAACTTGGACTCTTTGAGCAAACACTACGATCTTCTTACTGGATTTTTGTCGCTTTGACTTTAGGGACAAATATTGCGATCTCCTGATCGATTTTACATCATCTAACTTCTAAAGATGATAACTTCAGTCTCTCTGACCAGTTTTACATCATCTTGACTCTTGTAGCAAATACTCTAGCCTCCTGACTAGATTTACATCGTCTGTACTCTTAGATCGAACATTGCAATCTCCTGACCAGATTTACATCGCTTTGACTTTGGGGACAAATAATGCAGTCTCTTGATCGATTTTACATCGTCTGACTTCTAAAGATGAATATTGCAGTCTTCTTGACTGGTTTTACATCATCTTGACTCTTGCGGCGAATACTGCGACCTCTTGACCGGATGTATTCACCTGGACTCTTTGAGCGAACACTACAATATCCTGGTCATATTTACATCACTTTGACTTTGGAAATGAATATTGCAGTCTCCTGACCAGTTTTACATCGTCTGACTTCTGAAGATGAATACTATGGTGTACCAGACCAGTTTTACATCATGTTGACTCTTGCGAAGAATATTATAGCCTCATGACTGTATCTGCATCACCTGGACTTTTTGAAATGAATACTACGGTCTCCCTGACCGAATTTACATTATTTTGAACTCTTGTATGACTCTTATGGCCGGATTGCTTTTTCTCCATTCTTTGTGTATATTGTGACCCTCTCTGTTGAATTACCCTTTCATTTTTCTATTAGCTACAACCCTCTCGGTCTGTTTTTTTTTCATTTATCTGTATAGCCCTTTTGGCTATAATTATGCCAGTTGTGGCACTTTTCCCTTTGTAATCCTGTTGGCTAGTTTTTGTCGTCTTTGAAGATTTCCTGGTTTTTTGTCTCACCCTATTATGAAATATGAACAAATGGGTTAGTGAAAATATGTTGTCGCTTTCTAGCGACAGACTTAACCTACATCCATAGAAAAATTGTTAGTTTTAATTAAGGTTAACTCGTGTCCTTGGTTCTTCTCTTCTTCTTCTGCGGGGTCATGATATATTATCCCATTCTGACTCTGGACTCGCTAGCATGAGATATTTGAGTTTAGTACGAAAATGTTTTGAGTATTTAAAATGAACTGATTAAGAAGAAATAAATAATAATAATTATTTTTTGAAAACTCTTGTTTTAAAATATCATGAGATGTGCTTTTGAAGTGAGACTCCTTCCTTGGTTCTGCTTTTGCGAAATTTTTGAGATCTCCTAAAAAATTCTTCACCAGTCTGAAACTTGCACCATCAAACTCTCGTGGCGACCTGATGGTGAAGGAATTTTTGAGACCCCTTAAAAAATTCTTCCCCAGTTACAAAATTTCTCTTCGGTTGATGCTCTTTGAATTTTCTTGGAAGGAATTTTGGGACCCTCTCATAACTTCTGCCCCAGTTGAAGCTGTGATGTCGACCATCCTTTGCTGATTTTGCCTTTGGAAATTTTTGAGGTATTCTCAAATATTTTTGCCCCTATGGCTTCCTAATGGTTTCTTTGTTTTTTTCTATAGGTGCGACCAAGCTCCGAGAGTGCGTACGTATCATATCACAGAAGGAATTAGGTCGAACGTAGTTTAAAATAAATATATTTAGGTTTGTCTATTGATATGACCAGGTCTGAAATGGACTGCCTACGTATCCCACCTTGGGGTAAGTTAGATCATTGCGTAGTTCATAATTACATGAAAGAAATCGTTTGGATTTTCACTTCTATTACAAAGAAAAGATCGGAACCCTTCAAGGATCCTGGTACGTACCTATTCTACAAGAGATAGGTCTTGATGTAGTGATTACAAGTAAAAGAAAATATGCGATTATATAGAAAAGTATGCATTCATGCATAATATCTTTTGACTACATCCGAGTTGATTTCTTTGGGCCACTCTTGGCCATCCATTTCTGCTAAGACTAGTTCTCCTCCTGAAATCACTTTAAGAAATAAGTATGGTCCTTGCCAATTTGGCACAAATTTTCCTTTGTACTCATCTTGATGAGGGAATTTTCTCTTGAGTACTAGCTGTCTAAGCTGGAAAATTCGGACTCTGGCCCATTTGTTGAAGGCGTGGGCCATTCTTTGTTGGTATAGTTGACCATGACACACATCGATCATTCATTTTTTGTCAATTAAGGCCAGTTGTTTGTACCTCTTTTGAACCCATTTTGTGCCATCGATCTCTAATTCTGGGATGATCTGAAATAATGGTATCTCAACCTCAGCCAGGATGACTGCTTCTGTACCATAGACTAGTAAATACGGCGTAACTCCTGCCGAAGTTCTGGTTGTGATTCTATACTCAAGCAAAGCGTAAGGCAATTGTTCGTGCCAACACTTAGAATTATATGTCATCTTCCGCAATATCCTCTTGATATTCTTAATGGCGGCTTCTACAGCCCCGTTCATCTATGGTCTGATACTGTTGACTTCTGATAAGTTATGTGAAACTGGTCATAAATATCTTTTATCAATTGACTATTCAAGTTTTCTCCATTATCAGTGATGATAGATTCTGGAATGCGATATTGTTCTTCATAAAAGCAGCCACTACCTTCTTGGTTACTGACTTGTAGGAGGTTGCTTCGACCCATTTTGTGAAATAGTCTATAGCTACCAAATGAAGCAATTCATGTTGGATGTTGTTGGTTTAATTGGTCCAATTACATTAATGCCCCAAGCAACGAACGTCTAAGGCGAAATCATGGCATTGAGCTCATTTGGTGGGACTCTAATCAAATCTCTATGTATCTAGCATTGGTGACATATTTGCACAAATTTGGCACAATCAGCTTCCATAGTCATCCAATAATATCTGGTTCGTAAGATCTTCTTAGCTAGCATAAAACCGTTCATGTGGATTCCACAAGCCCTGACGTGCACTTCTTCCAATAGTTTGGTGTCTTCTATAGCATCCACACATTTAGGCAATCCCAAATTCAGTGTTCTTCGGTAGAGCATATCTTTGCTTAGAAAGAAATTGATTTCCATCTTCGAAGGGTTTTTCTCTGATTACTCATTGTACCTTCAGGGTACTCTCCTTTGTCAAAGTATGCTTTCAAATTAGCATACCATAGCTTTCCATCAGGCTCTGCTTACACATGGGAATAATAAGCATGTTTGTCCTTCAAGCTTATCTCAATCGAGTTGATGTGGCTATATTCAGGATGTTGTATCATAGAGGCTATAGTGACAAGAGCATCTGGAAACTTATTATATGCCCTGGGTGTATGTCTGAACATTATATTTTTAAATCTCTTACTCAGTCTCTAGATGAAGTTGACCTATGGTAGGATCTTGACGTTCTTTATTGCACATTATCCTTGTACTTGGTGGATTTGTAGATCTGAAATCACCAATTACAACAACTCATCGATATCTCTGTCGAGTGCCATTTAGACACCCAGGATGCAAGCTTCATATTCTGCCATGTTGTTGGTACAACAAAAAGTAAGCATAGTGGCCATCGGGTACTATTTTCCTAATTTTGATATCAATATTGCTCTGATCCTTGAAACTTGGTAATTAATAGCCCCGTAAAAAAACATTCTCCATCCTAAATAAGGCTCTTCTTCTCCTTCATCTGCTACTAGTACCTCTTCATTTTGGAAGTATGTTCGAAATGGTTTTGCATCATCATCCACCGGGCTTTCAGCGAGAAAGTCAGTTAATTCTTGTCCCTCTATAGCTTTTTGAACCACATACATAATGTCAAACTCACTCAGCAATATCTGCCATCTGGCCAATTTTCCCACGGGCATCGGCTGGCGAAAAATGTACTTCAATGGGTCCATCCCAGAGATGAGATAGGTGGTGTAAGGTTCCAGATAATGTCTCAACTTTTGCACTATCAACGTCAATGCATAGCATGTCTTTTTTACCAATGTATACTGCGCTTCACAAGTAGTAAACTTCTTGCTCAAATAGTAGATGGCGTGTTCCTTCTTCTATGTCTCATCGTGTTTTCCTAACACGCACTCGGAGGTATTGTCTAACACTGACAGATATAGCAATAGAGGACTTCATGGTCTTGGTGGTACAATAACAGTAGCATTTGAAAGATACTTCTTGATGGTGTCGAATGTCTTCTGACATTCATTGTTCCACTTTGTCGGCGCATCCTTCAGGAGTTTGAGTATCGGTTCCACGATCACCGTGGACTGAGCTATGAAATGGCCGATATAATTCAATCGTCCCAAAACACTCTTGACCTCCTTCTTAGTCTTTGGCGGAGGCAAATCTTGTATGGCTTTGATTTTTTATGGGTCCAACTCTATGCCTCTCCGACTGACTATAAACCCGAGCAGTTTCCGGTAGGTACCCCAATTTTGGTAACTCAGTTTCCTTGTCGTATTCTTTTTCAATCTCAACTTCTGACTTGACCACTTTGTGACATGTCATGACATTAGGGATTGATTCATTTTTATTACTGCAGGGCAAATCGTGATTAGTAATGTAAAAGGTAATAAAAATAAATAAGCATAATTTGATAAAATAAGGATTTTCATTTATTTGCGAAAGTTTAATACAAATTGTGGTCCTAACTCGGATCGCCATCAAGTCATTTCCATTTTTGACAAACATTAGGAGAAAAATAAGTAAATAGTGAATAGATGAGCCTTGACTATGCTACATCGATTTTTGAAAGCTATAAAATCTCATCATGGATACCGAGTAACCAGGAGTGGAATGGAAGTCCAGTTGGTGAGCCATTTGCCAAGATTCGCATCACGAATTGTGGGTGCTTCATTGTGCGCCTCCAGGATTGCTAGGCAGTATTCTTCTAAAAACAGCATCTCTATCCCTTCCTCAGCATCATCTGCATCCAACACCAGTATCTTGACGGGAAATGACAGGTACAAACTCGAATTGGATTTCGTAACTTTGCAGAACCCTTCTTCTTTCCACTCTCGTAAGAGATTTATTTAAAGATAGGGATGTATCCGAGACCATATCGAAAATGATTTTCGGGGATATCCGAAAGTGTGGTGCAGAGAAGAAGGTACATCCCCGTCCATATGGATCCAAGGCCTTCCTAACTGTAGATTATAGTTAGTGGAGATTGACATGACCTGGAACTTCGTGATAAAATTAGCGGGTCCCATTTGAATACAAAGGTCGACTTCTTAGACCAAGTCGCACTGAGCTCCATCAAATCCCCTCACATTCGTGTGGCTCTTCCTTATCTTGCACATGTCATATCCCAATTGTTCTAGCGTGGTTGCCGAGAAATATTCAGTCTAGCCCCATTGTCTATGAGGACTCACTCTATAATCTTGCTCCTGCACTTAACAGCAATGTACATTGCTTTATTATGTATTAACCCTTCCTTGGGCAACTCGTCTTTCTTTAATGATATTCGGTGATCTCCCATGATATGGGATACTATGGTAGCCAGACTTTTGATGCTCGTGCCGGTGGAAACATGTGCTTTATCCAACACTTTCATCAAGCCAAACGATTTTGGGAAGAACATAACAACAGTGCTAACACTGATATTTGTTCCGAAGTCTTATTCAAGTGCTCGATGATAGAATACTCTTTGGGTTTCATTCTACGCCAAAAGTCTTCGGCTTCACCTTCCGTGATTGGCCTCCTCATATTATTTTCTTTTTTGGTGCCCCTTTTGGCAAGCTCTTCAGGTATGTAACATCGCCCTGATCTGGTCATATTGTGTGTAATGGTAGCTTCAAAAATGAATTCCTTTCCGGGTGGCTTGATGACACCCGGTGCACTTGCGCTATTATTGGAGCAGGAATCTTTAAATCAAACATGGGTTGCTCTTGTATGGTTAGTGATGCCACAGTTTGTTCAAGATTTTTCATAGGTGCTAGACTCAAAGGCTTACTGACTGCCTAGTCTTATTCTCTTTCAATCATGTGAATAGTGGAATTGTCGTGCTTAGGTAGTGGATTAGTATTCACATTAGGAGAGGTTATCTGCAATGTGATCTCTTTCTAATCGGTCAGATCTTGAATCTTGTGCTTCAAGTTAATACAATCTTCACTACTGTGTCCGGCTCTACCGGAGTGATAAGCACATATTTTGTTAGGCCGATAGAAATGGTTCCTGGGATCAACATGCTTTGGAGGTACAATTTGGATCATGCCAGCGGTAAGCAATTCCTCAACAACAGTGTGAATACTCGGGCTGGTTTCTTTTCAAACTTGGGATGTGGACCATTATAGTTTGTCGATGGTGGTTGGTTTTGGTAATTTTGTGGAGCTTGGTAGTTCTGAGGGGCTTGGTAATTTTATGGAGCTTGGTAGTTTTGCGGAGTTTGGTAATTTTGGGAAGCTTGGTAGTGTTTTGGAGTTTGGTAATTTTGGGGAGTTTGGTAATTTTGTGAAGATTGGGTGTCGAGCATCGGGGTTTGGAAGATTGGTGAAACCATTTGTGAATTCAATGGAGGGCTTTGGTATCTTGGGGAGGTTTGGTATTCGGGATGGGTATAGTAAATGGGCATTGGGATGTATAGTGGAGTCATAAAGACACTTAGGGGTGGTAATTGATATACCTCTATGGGTGAACGGGGTTCTTCCCATTTATTTCGTACACCTCCTATAGTTCCCATTCACGATGATCAGGTTATGTTCGCCACATCCTTTGTTTTTCTTCCGTACACCTCCTATAGTGCTCGACTAGGAGCTTCTACCAGTCACGCTTGTGATCTTCCTGGATTTGAGAACATCTTCTATGGCCTCTCCTATTTCAACCAATTCTGAAAATGGACATCCGTCCATAGAAAGCATCCTATCATAACAATCCTGGTCTTGTGCTATGATAAAAGCGGCGACCAATTCCTTCTCTATCATGGGTGGTTGCACACAAGCAGCCTTCATTTTCAACCTGCTTTCATATTCTCTATAGCTCTCTATGGACTTCTACCTGATTTTCTCCAGATAATATCGATCAGGCACAGTTTTGACATTGAACTTGTATCATTCCATGAAATATTCTGCCAGATCTTTCCAGGTGATCCATTGGCGCATATTTTGCGTAACAAAACATTCGGAGGCCTCTCCAGTCAGACTTTGACTAAATAGACTCATGATCAAAGCAGGGTTGTTTTGAACTCCTACCAACCGGTCATAGTATGACCGTAGATGGGCTATCAGGTTTCCTGACCCATTAATATTTCAAACTTGGGCACCTTAAAGCCCTCTGGTAGATCCAACCCTGGATGTATGCATAGATCATCGTAACTTAATATGGGAGTTTTTCAAGTAGCTCCAATGATTTTTTTCAATCTTTGCTCGATGCCCTGAGCAAATTCTACCATCATCTTCTCGATCGATCTCTCCTGGTCGGCCCCGTAGGCCCTCTCCATCTCCTCGTAGTGGTCCAGTTCAGCACATTCTGGCAAGAGATGGCTTTGAGTGACTGGGGTTTAGAAAAAGACATTTTTGCGTGTTGGGTTATTTCGGGGAATGTAAGTAGTGCTATTTGGATGTGTTGTGGGAATTGTGGTTAAGGGGACCTGAATAGAGTGAGTGGTCCCAGGTATTCGGGTAGTATTTTTAGGTGGACGACTGTGGTATGAAGTACCTATGTGGTGCGGGTCGGTCCCCGCGGGATAATACGAAAAGTACTCCTGAATTGGAGAAGATAGAGATAAGAAGGGCGATGGAGGCCTTTTCTCCTCAGTCTGCTTTTCTCATACAATCTGGGCTTTTCCATCCTTGTAGTTTTCTCTTGAATGTCCTTTAGCATTTTGACCATATCTTCGGTATGAGTCGCCTCATGTCGTAAAGGGGACCTTGAGTTTCTGATGTTTCCCTCGTCGTCTGAACTACAAGACATTTATTTTGAATTTTGTATGGATAGGGATGTTGTTGCTGCTTTGGATCTTGTGTATAAGTCAATGTCATGACAAGAACTAACCTTCTCTATAAGAGAAGAATCACTCAAAGCCAGATGACGTCAGTATGTTAGTCAAGTAAATCAAATGCAAGAATAAACATATCGTTTTGCAGGTAAACACATAAGTTCACGCATATATAAATGAATATTCGATTGATTCTACATTTCGTGTATTTTAGGGTTTTAAGGATATTTTGGTAATTTTGGGGGTCAATTGACGTGCTTCATACGATAGCCCCAACGATTGGTCCGCCTACTGGATCCAATTGCCTCTATAAAAGGGGAAAGGGATATGAGTAAATATTTATATAAATTAAGGACCGAGTCTGAAATAGACTGCCTACGTATCCTGCCGGGGAAGTCAGGCCCGTTCATAGTTCATTTTACAAAAAATAATCCATTCCTCCATCGATTTTCTTACCGAAAATCCAAAGACCAGGCCTGATACAGGCTTCTTGTGTATCCCACCCAGGGAACATCAGGTCTAGCGCAGTACTTTTAGAAAATAAAAAGGGAAGGGATAATATTTGATTCATTAGGGGTGTCTAGATCTACAAAAAAATGGATCTTCTTTTGAAGCCATGGACGGTTGTCACCTTTACAACCGCACATTCGGCTATTGGCCTACATTAACTCATGACTGGGAGGGAGAACTACCAAAATCTCCCCCTTACTGATAAGGTGCTCCAACCCAAACTTGAATGCCTCACGTTCCTCAATGTTGTGGCCTTATGATCCAAAGTGGTACTGACAACTTTTTCCTTCATTGGCTCTTTGAGGATGAGGGTTTCCACATAGCCCTAATAGGATGAATCTTTTTAGCAGCAACCAACTTCTTGAATATCTCGGTGTAGGAGAATTCAAAAATGGTGAAGTTGTACCGCCACAGACAAATTTCAGCATCAATGCCTCACATACCAGTTATTGGGTCATGTGACAACAAGGAGTAGAGTAGGGTCCCCAGATGAGACAAATAGTCCTACTGTCAATAAGTTGCACTATCTTCTTTCTGAATGGCACACATTCATCAGTGGTGTGTCTAGGTTGTACGTACATCTTTTGTGCGCGTATGCTGGAGTGCACAATGGAAGTCTCACATCACTAGGATGTGCAGTCCCCATTGCTTTCATAGTCTCATAGACCTCCGAACTCAGTACGGGTACTGGTGTCATCCGGTAAGGACAAGCATAGGCCTTAAGAGCAATGGCCTACCAGGTTGGTGTAGGTATCTTGCTTAGTGATAGCGGGACCTCATCACTCTCTAGAGCAGCACCAGATGCTGCAGTAGTAGCTTCCTTGAATGGTTGACTCTCAAATTCAACCTTCAGCATTCTAGATGTCTCCGGACTTCCTGACAGGGGTACATAGTCTTCCATCATTCCTCTCACTTCCTTTGAGAGGTTCAACAAGTGGTCAACTTCTTTCAGCTTTGCCTTGACCAAGGAAATCCTTTCGTTGATCTCAGTGGTCTTTCTCCTGGGGGAAGCTTCGCTCTCTTCTCCGTTATTCACACTGGTAGTGGGCACATAGGCGCTCAAATTACGTCGGAAGTCCATCTCAGCAAGTCAATCTTATTAGGAGATGTAAATGGATTAGGTTTTATTTTCGGAAAGTGGAGTTTTTGGCAGTTTAAGGCACATTCTTGTGTTTTTCTTTATGGGTTGATACCAGAACATTGAATTAATCATATTCAATAATAAATGTGTGAAAGAAATAAAAAGAATAAGGAAATAAAATAAATAAAAAATGACATAAAGTTACGGGTTGGTGGGTATACCGGCCACCAATTACCGTATAAAGAAAATCCTATTTATTCTAGGGAATTTTCACCATGGCTGGGCCTTCGGCAATCGAACTCAATGAAGGATAATGTATTTGGTGGGCCCAATGGCTCAAATAGTTTGTTTGATTAATGAAGTGTCGGCCCATGAGCCCACGAGCCATGCAAGGAGAAAGGGGAAAACACATATAGGAGTTAGCAAGCACCCAATACTATTGTATGCAATATAAGAAATAGAACAACTGCAGAATTAAAGCGACATTTGCATATATGACATCTCATATTAGTTATGGCAATCCAAAATGAACATTAGTAGGCCCAAAGGAAACACGGTCCTGACATAACAAATGAAAATATGGGACTTATCATGCGGACAAATGGGAGCAAAATTAGAAAACATACCAAAATTTTGTAATCCTTCAAACTTAAAGAAAAGATCAGCCCAATGATAAATAGTGAAAGCCCAATTATCCCATATATACAAGTTCAAGGACATTCAAGCCCATGCGTGATATACATTTTAAAACTGAAAGCCAAAACACACATGATATACAAAGGATATATGGCATACTTATAGGGTATATAGAGATATACAGTTTTTGTATACACTAGGTGAATACATAAGGTTTATACCCTATATACCTTGAGGTATACCATTGTATTTTCCACAATTCATACCAAAAAGGGAAAACATAAAACCAATTCAAGCAACAAATGAGAGAAGGTTCCATTCAAAGGGAATTCCGAGTAAGACAATGAGAAATTTGGGTGAAGTCATGAAGAAGGAACGTCTATTAAAAGAAGGAAAGATGTACAACTATTTGGGTCTTCACAAATAACATCCTATATGCACATCTGTAGTTCTTAGAACTTGATAACAATACATGAATGATACATGGTGGCACAAGGAGGTCAACATAGAATAATTAACATGATGAGTAAACAGGACCTAAGGTAGCAAAAATCAACCATCTCACAGTTAAACTCATATCTAGAATATGATGAGCTAAACTCAAGACACTCAATAAGAAACTCACATACTTCAATATTATTTTTTAAGAATAAATATGATGTGAATAGGTCATTAAGGTATACAATTAGACTCACATAATCATTATAGCCTTGTCAGCTTCTTGTCCTAAGGCTGAAATAATTCTTAAGTTAACATGAACACACATTGAAGATTGTCCTAGTCATGACATGACTTCTAGATAGGTTCAGATTCTAAACTAACCCGTTTCATATAACTTAGCATGTCTAACAAGCCCATAAACCATATAGCACTGAACATAAACCATATCATGACATACTAATCCATGAAAACAGATCATCAAATAGGCTTAGTATCACAAAATATGCAAGCTAATCTCATTTTATCCTTCCTAGAAGACAGAACATGCCAGGACTTAGTGATAATTAAGACTTTTCGTTAGTCCTATGCTTAATTTAAGGGGGAAATAGTCACTTGAGTTCACCTACAGTCCAAATCCAAATTATATGGCCTTACAGATAATTAATGTCATTCTACACCCAGAATCATCAGTCACAATAAACAAAGGTTAAATTAAATCATAATCAAACATAACAAACCCTAATCCTAAGCACACAACAGACTATATTAAGTTGATTAGAACTAATGTAAGCACCAAATATCAAACATGCAGTAACTAAGAAAGGAATGGGTAGAAACCAAACATATTTTTTTGTCGTGTAGTCGTAAAAGAGATCCGGTGTGGAAAGCTCACCACCGATACTCAATACTCAGACCCATACAAAAGAGAAATAAAAAACATAGACTATTGAAACCTAAAAAATGCTCTAGGGTTTCAAATGCTCAAAAAATGAGATTTGATTGCTCAACTAAGGGATTTTCCACTGTTAAGTCTTGGTTTGGCATGAGGGGAAGGGTCCTATATATATAATAACCCAAAGCTGAAAATTTTACTCATCTCACCATGTGGGAGATGTGAAATTCTCTAGATTTTGATTTAGTTTTGAAAAGAAAAGGGATTCGGCCAATGAGAGAGCTCTATTTGCAGACGAGGGAGAAAAAAAGGGGACATGGTGGTTTACCTTGGTGACATGCAGGTAGTGAGGGCGAAGGACGAAGCATTGATTGCTCATTCCCTGAATCGGCCATACACTATTGGTATTCGTCTGAACCTCTGCAATCTTGTGTGCTAATGAGGTGAGATAGAGGGATCATGGCAGATAGTGTTTTATTTGGTTATTCTTTGGTGCGCAATTGAGAGGTGATGGGAGTAATTCCCCTTTAAGACGCTTCGTGGACCGGGTCAAGTCCTCTTGGACTCGGCCCGACCGGGTTTGAGAGAGAAAATTCCAAATTGTTTAAATAAAAGAGATGGTATACCTAGAATAGATTTTGCAAAATTTACCAATAGGTAGATTTAAGAAACAACCGATTTAATTTCAATCATGGCCAAATTGGCGAATTAAAATAAATTTTGAGGCTAAATACTAAAATACAAGCCAAATAAAATAATTGAGAGATAAAAATAAGATATTATTTGACATCTTATTTAATTAATCAAATTTGCTTAATTTCATGTACTAAAATATTAATCAATTTAAAATAACCAATTTAGACAACTAATTAGATAATTGTCTTAGTTAGATTATAAAATTTGATAAATATTTCTAAAAATATATAAAATATGCAAGTGATATACAATAATATATTCGATGATATTTTTCCAAATAAAATGGCAAAATATCAGAAAATTTTGTAAAATAATTTTTACTCTATATAATGCATATGCTACTCCGCTCATGAGTCAGGAACTTTGACTAATTAAATAAAATATAAAAGGATAAAAATTAGGTGTCAACAATTAGCATCCTCATTGGGACAGCCATAGAATACCGGAGGCTTCATGTTCAAAAAGTGCTCCCATATCTTTTGCTCAATGCGGGTCATAATTGTCCCTACAATCGTTGGGGACCAAACACTGGAGCAGGAACCTCATCAATACAGGGTGCTGACATCGCCTCTGGCTGAACCTCGAGAGTATAGAACTCGGGAGTCTGAGTTTGTCCCTCTTCCACACGGGTCTGAGAACCACCCGGAGTAGTTGGAACCACGCCCGCCTGCGTAAAACCATCAAGAACACTCAATAATCTGACCAACATGTCCTATAGAACTGGTGTAGCAACAATCCAGGCTTATCCTGGGCTAGCCCCATCTCCTCCTCAAGTAACTTATCTTGAGAATCAACAACTCGCCCAGGGGAGAGTGATTTAGCACAAGTCTGACTGATTCCTTATAACCCACCCTGAGCTGGTGTCGCTCGTTTGGTTATAACTCGACCTCGAGCACATCCTCTATCGTGACTATGCACCACCGGCGCCGATGCCTCCTCCCTCGCTACGTCGGCACAAGTCCTCACCATCTATGAGAGAATAAGAACAAATGTCAGATACCAATTTGATTCAACTTATCACGAAAAGAATGAATAAGGTGAAGTTTCCTAAATGTCCCATATCCCCCCAAAGATAAGTACGGACGTCTCCGCACTGATCCACGAGAATCTACTAGACATTGGTCTTGTATTCAAGACCGTTCAACCTGAAGCTTTGATACCAACTTTGTCACGACCCCTTTTAAGGAATCGTGGTGGCACATACACAATCCCCACTGGTAGGCAAGCCACTCCTAAATCATTCACATGATATAACATAAGTAAAAGTGGAAAGATAGCAATTACTACATAAGTTGTCTCATAATATAAATGCGGAAGAAATATAAGTCTGATACATCGACAATATCCCCTAAGATCTGGTCAATCATACACGATCTCTAATAAATCAGGTACAAGTCTGAATACGGCACGCAGACCAAACAAAATTTGATAGTGTGAAAGTCTGAACATGTCTCTCGATCACAAATAAAAGACAAGATAAGGATAGAATATCCAAGGCATGCCGGAGGTAGCCTCTCTGATGTAAATCAAACCCTTTACATAATTCCTCAATTCAAGATAAGAAGTAGAGCTCTAAGAATGCCAATGGTGAACCATAAACACACGGCCAAAAACATGGAAATGTATGGTGTGTGGAATGGCTAGGAGACAACACTTGATTGTCTTAGAGAGAGTTATATTTTTTGGCCTTAAGTGTTGGTCTTGGCCGAGGCCTTTCTTTAAATTATTGTCTTTAAATTCTTAGATGAACTAGTAGTTACTTAGGATACATTAAGAACCCTTAACTTCACCTAATACACATTTAAGACACTATGTAAGGGGGAAAGATGACAAGGCCGAAGGAATCTCCATTCGAGAGTGACATGTCCGAGAATGCACATGGCAACAAGAGTTAAATGCACCATCTAGAAGGTGTGCACCTCAAAAGGATAAATCGTGTATGGACTTCCTAAATTTGACGACATCAAGATGAATTAGAGGAAGCCAAGGAGTTGCTCGAACTACTCCGACCGATCGGTCAAGAATAGATATCAACGGAGATGTATTGCACCACTCTCCGAGAGGGTCATTTGAAGATCACATGTGGAAGATAACAGGAAAGGTTCTAGAACTCATAGGAAGATGGCATCCATCCCCTTCGGCCAAGGACTCTTCCCCTCCCCCGTTCCCACCATAGCCTAATTAGTTGTAGTTTGTGTCTTTACATTCTCCTTCTAGAATGGTCCCTTCTCTACTATAAAAAGGACCTTTAGGCCATTGTAAAAATCAGCGGTCGTTAAATGAAAAAACTGAGTGTTAACTCAATTTTTAGCTAAGCACTTAAATCCGTGATTGTTATACTTAGTTGATCCTCCGGAAAGGTCGCTTGGTCCTCCGGGAGAACCACCCTTGTGTCAAAAGTTTCGATCACCCTTGCTAGGTTAGTCTTGAGCATTGCGGGCAGCAAACCTCAAGCTAGTCCTTGTGAAATTGGTCACAACATCTCGGAGCCCACACGAGCAATTAACTCCTCGTGTTACTATCCAAGGACCCATATTGATCGAATTGTGACTTGGTTTGTGTCTCGGATTGTTTCCAACAATCCGTATACAATCTGTGCTCCAATTACTTGTTCCTCCACCTTTCTACCTCCCATAACACCTCATTACCATCCCCATTAAAAGGCCTCCATCCAAAATCAAACGTAACTCCATGCAAATACCACCAAACACACCAACGTCCCCATCAAACATTTCTACCGGATCCTCACTGCCTCAAGTTGTTGCCGCAACCTTAGCTCCACTAAAATACCAAACCACCACTACTACCCTCTCCCACAAGACTCTTGGGATCGCCTCCCAAAACACCAACTCATGCTTTTAAGCCAAGCCACCCGAAACAGCCTTCAACTACCATACGACCTACTTTGCCGATAAACCAAGAACTCCATTTTCCTCGCCTATTTTCGGGTCAACCCGAATCTCACCAACACCCGAATCACTTACCAATTCAAAGCCATCCGTACTTACATCAATTTGGTATCAGAGCCAAATGTTCCCGTCCCATGCAATAACGCTATGACTAACATGAACGAGGAACTTAGGAGGGCTATGTCTGAAATGATTGACAAACACATGCAACTTCTAAGGAGAGAATTCAAGAGCGTGCCATATTCATGACGTAGAATCCGGAGAAGAAGTGGCCCAAAATAATCCTAGGCATGCTAACGATAATGTACTACAGGAGCCAAGACATGAAGGGGAACACGACCGAGCCTTGCGGTTTGATCTCCCTATGTTCGATGGTAATTTTGATCCGGAAAAATTTCTCGAATGGCTAAGAGCCATTGAGATATTGTTCGAGTTTAAATAATATGATGACCGCAAGTGCTTCAGAGTTTCCATAGTTAAGTTAAAGTCTTTTGTTTCTATACGGTAAGAGAATTTAAAAGCAAGTCGAAGTAGGCACGGCAAAACAAAAATCGACTCTTAGGAAAAGCTTAAGAAACACTTGAAAAGGAAATTCTTGCCGTGAGAGTATGAACAAGAATTCTACCTTAAACTCACCAAGCTCCGGCAAGGTACCCTTAAGGTCGAATAATACGTTCGGGAGTTTGAAAAGGTTACGATGTTGTGTGGCTTGGATGAGAAGGAGAAACAACGGATTACACGGTTCATAAGTGGATTGAGTCCGACAATACAAGAGAAGGTCGAGGTGTTCACTTATCATACCTTTGAAGATGTGTGCCATTTGGCGCTAAAGTTCGAGCAACAAAAAAAAAGAGGCGCCTCTAAACCATATGCTAAACCCGTGTGTACCAAAAGAATGGGTAGTGCTTCGTACTCCAACCCTTTATACAATCAAGATTAGACGGGTAAGGGAAAGGAAAAAAAGGTAAAACCGGCCAAGAAAGTTGGAGGAGGCGGTGAGAGATATTTTAAGTGTCAAGGCCTCTGACATTTTGCAAGAGAATGCCCGAATCTGAGGGCCATAACCCTTGAAGAGTACCAAAAGTGTGATAGTTCCTTCGTCGTGAAAGTACCCAAAGTGGGAGAAAGTTAAGGAGAAAATGAGACCATTGCGGAAAAAGGAGTAAGTCTTGTTCTCCAACATGTGTTAAGCATGAAACCGGGAGAACTTGAAGAATCGCAACGAGAGCAGATCTTCTACACACAGTGCAAAGTGAAGGACTGAGTGTGTAGTGTGATAATTGATGGAGGAAGTTGCGCAAATATGGCTTCTCTAGAGATAGTAAGCAAGTTACAATTGCTAACACGTGCACATCCCAAGCCCTATGGTCTTCGTTGGGTAAACAAAGCAACCGGGTTAGAAGTAGCCAACCAAGTCCTTATTAACCTCCAAATTGGGGGATATGAGGACAAGTTGTGATGCGACATCCTACCCATGGATGCGTGCCATATTGTTTTAGGGAGGCCATGGCAGTATGACCGCAAGACGATCCACGATGGGGAAGATAATACATATGCCTTCCACAAGGATGACAAAGACTTCCAGCTGAGACCCTTACCACCTAGTAAGGTAAGGGAGATGAAGATGGAATGGGCTCAAAAACAACAAACCAATTTTGAGACTCTCATGATTGTGAAGCAACAAAAGGAATAAGGAAGAAGGAAGATCAAAGAAGGGGAAGCCGACGGAAGTGTTAGTGTGTGAAGAAAAGGAAAATTGTGTAGAGGGCATAAAAGAAGGTGTCGGGACAACAAAAGGTTGGACCCTCTTCACCAACCCGTTATATGATCCTACAATTACGGTAGAGGAGGCCAACTCAGGGGTTGCAGAAGTTGCACTTCTAAATGGCTCAACAATCAGAACAAACAAATGGTGTGGTTCGTGCCCTCAACATGGCATCCGAAAAACAACTACTTAGCCATCATGATCTGATGAGTACTTCCGAGTTAGCTACCCAAGGAGACCTTGCATTTGATCCCCATCATGATCCGATGAGTACTCTTGCAAGAAACCAAGTCCACAGGAAAGCATTGATAGTGAGGAGTCCTTGCATTTGATCCCCACGAATTTGAGGACAAATCCTTCCAAAGAAGGGGAAAATGATGTAAATCAAACCCCACTGATAATTCCTCAATTCAAGATAAGAAGTAGAGCTCCAAGAATGCCAATGGTGAACCATACACACAGCCAAAAACTCGGCCAAGGACTATTCCCCTCCCCCGTTCCCATCATAGCCGAATTAGTTGTAGTTTGTGTCTTTACATTTTCCTTCTAGAATGGTCCTTTATCTACTATAAAAAAAACCTTAGACCATTGTAAAAATCAGTTGTTGTTGAATGAAAAACTTGAGTGTTAACTCAATTTAGCTAAGCATTTCAATCCGGGATTGTTATACTTAGTTGATCCACCGGGAGGGTCGCTTGGTTCTCTGAGAGAACCACCCTTGTGTCAAAGGTTTCGATCACCCTTTCTAGGTTAGTCTTGAGCATTGCGGGCAGAAAACCTCAACCTAGTACTTGTGAAATTGATCACAATATCTTGGAGCCCACACGAGTAATTAACTCCTCGTGTTACCATCCAAGGACCCATATCGACCGAATTGTGATTTGGTTTGTGTCTCGGATTGTTTCCAACAATCCGTGATCCAATTACTTATTCCTCCACCTTTATACCTCCCATAACACCTTATTACCATCCCCACTCAAAGGACTTCATCCGAAACCAAATGCAACTCCACGCAAATATCACCAAACACACCAACGTCCCCATCAAACATTTCTACTGGATCCTCACTGCCTCAGGTTGTTTCCGCAACCTTAGCTCCACTAAAATACCAAACCACCACCACCACCCTCTCCTGCAAGACTCTCGAGATCACCTCCCAAAACACCAACTTAGGCTTTTAAGCCAAGCCACCCGAAATATCATTCAACCACCATACTGCCTACCTTGCCGATAAACCGAGAACCCCATTTTCCTCACCTATTTTCGGGTCAACCCAATTTCAACAACACCCGAATCACTTACCAATTCAAAGCCCTCTGTACTTATATCACTCTCACCTTGAATACTAAATGTCTACCCGCTTGGACTCACACTCGAGCTCGTAAACTGGTAGTAGGATCAGTATCTACACTAAAAAAGATACAACAAGTGTAGTATGAGTACAAAACGTACTCCCGTAGGGATCATAGGTCAACAATGATAAAATATATGTAAAAAGAGATAAATACCAAGTTGACACCAAGTAGTCCTATTCTAATAGTTTAAATGTCCAAGTAAGATCACATTTTTACGGCATATTCCATAGAGTTCAAAACAGCATTCCGAGTATCATTGAGTAATTAACATGATTCCTTTATTCCCGAAATTCAATCAAGTCATTAATAATTAATTCAACACTTGTTTCATCAACAGGTAATCCATGAATGATATTTGTATGATATGTTATGGATGCAATGCAAATGCAGGTACCTTGATCTTCTAGTATACTGGTGCTCTAATTTTTATAATGAGACGCACACTCATAGGGGACCCGCGAAGTCCATATACTTCTCCAAAATTTCACATCGGAGACCAGCTCTGGGTAAAATAGAATCATGTTGCAGCCATGCAACCCGTCCCCTCGAATATCATTATCATCTTTTCAGTGTTGCCATAATCTCATAAGTATTCTCACTTTTCTGATCTCTTGGACCCACAGCATTCCATACCACTCTCATATCAATATCATAGAACCATGAGTATATGAATGCAAATGACATATAAGGCAAGATATCATGATGTAACGAGATGCAACAAACTACAGAGAATAATATCACATGCTTCCAAGAATTTAACAACATAACAATCCAAGTACAAATCAGGATATCATATCAGAAGCATGTGTAACAAATAACCAAACAACAACAAATATGGCGACAAGCCCAAATAAATCAGCAGTCAGAACTAGCACAATGTTGATTCTCCAAATCACCCATCGACACAGTTCAACACTAGTACCCGCTCAACTATTTATCACAATTGACTGAGTGGTACCCCAAACATGCCTAATACCCCTCAATATTTATAACTAATTATGCACTTCTAATCACACATATGTTGTTCATTAATGAAGAGCTTACGCAACATAAAAGGACATAATTCTTAACACGCAATACTTTAAATACCAACCCCGGGCCAATGTCACCAAGACTCAAACTTTATTACCCAAATACCAAGAACACATACTAGGGAATCATACCCTTAAGTTAATTAGGAAACTATACACATTTGAGTCTTCAATTGAATAATATACAAAAGCCCTAATTTGGAAACCCTGGAATTTTCTCCCGATTGGAATAGGTTTCTATACACAAATTAAGCTCTATAACATGATAAGTTAGTATAATCCATCACTAATTCACAATAATATAAGTAAACTAGTCCATAATCATCATTTAAATCAAGACTCAACTTCATACTTCATTTTTACCCAACTCATAAACATACTAGATCACCATTAAAGGACTTAGAAAAATGGAATCAAATCATAAAGGATGGAATTGTTACCTCAATATGAATTTCTCCTCTAAACCTCTGAATTCTCTCCCTTGGCGACTCTAGGTTTGACATATACTATTTTGGGAAATTAAATCTGACCTAGAAAATTGTATAGGACACATGATACAATGATTCCACCCCAGTGAAATCAACTCCGCTGGCACAGACCTGCTACGGTGAACAAAGGCATCACTGAGGCGGTGTCATTTGACACCTCGCCTCTACGTCACCGCGTACCCGACTCCGCAGAGGGACACATCCATGCGGACCAACCCTCTGCCAAGGAAAAAACTTCACACTTTTCCAACCCCCACTTTGGTGAGCCAACCTCCCGCATAGGCGGACACGCCGAAGAAAGAATATATGCCACCAAGGAAAACACCATATACCAGAACATGAAAAATAGCTTTCAACTCCCATTAAACACCAGATACACTCCCGATACCCTCCGGACCCAAACCAAACATACTCGTCTAAGGTAAGTAGTGCTACAAACTTGCTCATACCCTAGAATTTCCCATTTAATTGAACAAAGGCATACTTTTCTAAAATATTGTCTAGAATAACCAAATATCCAAATTTTACAAATAAGGCCACAAAATACATTTGATTGCCTCAGGAAGTGAACCAATAACTTGACCAAGTCGTAAATGACCCTCTAGAGTTACCGGAAGCAACAAAACCCAGAAATGAACCCATCTAGTCAAAAGTCAACTCTGAGTCAAACTATCCAACTCTAAGTTTCTAGTTTTGGTTTTTTCATCCAAAGCTTATATAAATGGACCTCGGGATCCGTGCCACCCATCCCCGTACATCACCAAACCCACATAGAGTCTACAAGAAGAGTTAAATAAGAAAATAAGGGTCTTAAGATAAAAATGATCAGATGTGTCATTACAATGTAAGGCAAATAAAGCATAAAGAGTTGTAGTAATGTAAAGAGAGATAATGAGACAACCTGTAACTCGAAATTCCACTGAGGGCGTGCGATATGCATGCTATCATTTCAAAAACATATTTATATATTTTGGCCTTACAATGGGGCAATACTATCATCATCAAGCCGCTCTCTGGCCTAGTGTCATCATAACGTACCCAACTGCAATGGTGTGGACATATAAGTATCGTACCCGGCCAACTATAGCATAACTCAGCGTCATAAAATAGATATATATAAATATAATGCATGAATGACCTCAGAAATCAATTATGAACAGGTTCAGAGTGATATAAAGTCATATCCTCCGACTATCATTATGTAACTACGTATATCAGCTGTCATAAACCAACAAGGAGCATAGAATCATTACATAATGAAAGTTAATACAAAGTGAAGAAATATAATCCCGACAAGGGACAAACAAGAATCATGAAACATTTTCAAGAGTAAGAACAAGCATATGGCCCGTAGTTATGATTAGAGTTCTCTTTTGTGGACGTTTCGCTTTATGTCGTTAGTTCAAGGATCATTCTAAAATAAAGGAAAGGTAAGCCTTACATAACTTTTTACTTGGCCAACATTAGCCTTCGAATCCAAATGGGGATAACCTACATAATAGGGATGATTCTGATCAATATGGGGTTGATAAACTATCTCAGGGACAACATAGTATGGTGTTCCTAAATTTTTTCAATTATCAAACTAAAAGTTGGAATCTCCTTATTTCATTTGCCACTGGATTTGGTGTTCAACTAATCACTTACTCTGGTCATCTTTCTCCAGATTAGATGTAATTTCTCAGTATTATTTTATCATGTATATTGCCCACATGGAAGGTTTTGTTATAAGATGCCACCACAACATGCAAATTAAAGCATTTGAAATACCAAATATTGATCTAAAACCAAAACCTCCTCCATTGTTTTTAAGCATATATCTTTCCATTTGGCCCAGTGTTTGCATTTGCTTTTCTCATTGTAGTTCCAAAACAATCTACCTAGAATTATGTTAATATGCCTTATGACTGCTACGAGAGGACTCATTACTGCTAAAAGGTGTATTGGTATACTTTGAAGCACATATGATATCAACACTTCTCTTCCTTCATATGACAACATTTTACCTTGCCAATATTGTATTCTTTTGCAAATATTCTTTATGATCCCATCATAGTAAGCAATCTTATTTTTCCCGTTATATATTGGACATCCTAGATATGTAAAAGAAAAAGTTTCTTATCTTATATTTGTAGTATCCAAGATTAACCTGGTTAACTGAAGAGACATCTTATAATGAATATAAAAAGAACTATTATTTAAGTTAACCAACTGACCTGAGCAGTCTTTACATCCCTTGATGACCTTATCATAAGATTTAAAGACCCTTTTTCTGCACTAGTGAAGAGAATTATATCATCCGCATATGATAAGTGGTTAATATGAGGACACCATTTGGGCATATCATAACTTCTAAATCTAGGCTGGTCATGCAAATCATTAAGACCTCTATATAGTACTTTAGCAGTTATGATGAACAATGTTGGTGATAATGGATCCCCTTGGTTAACCCCTCTTGAAAACTTGAAGAAACTATGTGATTGTCTTGTGAATCCATTATGGCCACTTACATTTTCACCATTAAGCCCAAATATTGTTGCTTTGATTACTTCCTGACTTGGCATTTCCACTAGCTGCATGTTATGGTCTTCAGTAATCATCTTGGGAATATGCTTTAGCAAGGTAATACTTGACTTGGTATAAATGAAATTGGGTCACCAAGGCCTCAAGATGATCCTCATACAACCAGAACATAATGACTTGTAGAAGCAGAAAAAAGCACATATATATATATATATATGTGTGTGTGTGTGTGTGTGTGGAGAATGCCGACAAGGCAATAATACACATCAACTAGGTAACGGGAAGGTCGGCAAGGCCCTACATGACATCTATCTACAAGACAACTATCTACAAGTCTCTAAGGAGTACATAAACATCATAAGGTCAGGACAAGGTCCAACCTTACCCATAACATATAGATAAGACCATACCTACTCAAACTGGCACCTTCATAACAAATAGAGAGCTCTGACACCATGGATGGGCTGAGAACCTACTGTGGATGGTCGTCATTCCATCTATCTGAACCGCGGGCATGAAACGCAGAGCCACCAACAAAGAGACGTCATGTACTGAATATGTAAAGTAAATAAAGAATAAAGAGGTGCATTAATGTAAAGAGAGATAAACAGACAACTTGTAATTCGGAATGCCACTGAGGGCGTGCAATATGCATTCTATCATTTTAAAAACATATTTATATATATATTCCTCACAAAGGGGAAATACTATTACTAGTGTCAGCATAACGTACCTAACTGCAGCAGTGTGCACATATAAGTGTCGTACCCGATAAATTATAGCATGGCTTGATATATATATATATATATATATAATGCATGAATGACCTCAGAAACCCATTATGAATAGGGTTGGAGTGACATAAAGTCGTATCCTCTGACTATCATTATGTAACTATGTATATCAATTTTCCTAAAACTAACAAGGAGCACAGAATAATGAAAAATAATACAAAGTATGGAAATATACTCCCAGAAAGGGACACACAAGAATCATGAAACCTTTTAAAGACCAAAGAACAAGCATATGGCTAGTAGTTACGAGTAGAGTTCTCTTTTGCGGATGTTTCGTTATATGTCGTTAGTTCAAGGATCATGTCAAAAGAAAGGAAAGGTAATCCTTACATACCTTTTTACTTGGCCAACATTAGCATTCGAATCCCCATACGCTCTACGTATGATAACCTACATAATAGAGATGATTCGGATAAATATGGGGTTGATAAACTAAGGGTCGATTCATTGTGACATTTTATTGAACACTTGGTGTGCTTAGACCTCCATGTCATTTACTAAGGGAAACATAACATCAAGATACCATATTTATCCCTTTATAGTTTCATTTTATCTTTTATCAATTACAAATAAGATCCCACAAATTAACACCAAGCTCAATTCCAACCAAACAGTCCAACAAGAGTTGCAACAACAAGAAACAACTTTCAAGTATCATATAGCCCTTTCCTCTTCTAGTTAACAACTTCTTCAACAAGCTTGACATGTAAACAAGCATAGTCATACCAACAACATCTTAACCAAGTTATTTCCTATGATTTCCAACCAAACAAAGTCATATATATAGCTTCAAAATAGTCCAACATCAAGACAACTATCTCTCATGTCAATTCAAGTACTAGTTTGTGGTTTTTCATCCAAACAACTTAACCAGCACTTAGATAAGCTTAGGCACAAGCAAGACGATGTTATATTTCATCCAATAGAGAAAACCTTGAATCCAAGCCTCACTTAACACACAACCACCCTTAATCACACCACAACACCATAGCGGTGTTATTCTTCACCTTAGCTTGCTTCTTTTATTGAAAATGGATGCATTCACCTTGGAATTACCTTTGAACCTTTGGGAACTATTAAGAGGGTTTGAGAGAGGTGTGGGGAGGAGTTTTGGTAGAAAATGACCAAGAAATAAACTTCCACCACTTAAATAACTAAAGATGGTAGGCCACTGCCTTAGATATGCGGCTTGTTGTACACCGCAGATCACCATTTGCAGCCACAGATGCCACCACATCTCCAAGCAGTGGTCTGGTGTAATGACCTATCCGGTCATTTTTATATAATGACTCTTATTTAACTAAATTACCTTTCCTATGGACTCTATGTGGTGTTTGTGATGTGTGGGTATGGGTCGCATGGATATCGAGGTTCATTAATGTGAGTTTCGGAAGAAAAACCCAAAATAGGAATCATAAAGTTGATTAGTTTGACTCAAAGTTGACTTTCGAGTATACGGGTTTGTTTCTGGGTTCTGTCACTTCCGATAGTTTTGAAGGGTCATTTATTATATAATTGAGTCATTGGTTCACTTCCCTAGGCAATCATATGTACTTTGTGGCCTTATTTGTGAAACTGTGATATTTAGTTGTTTTGGACGATTCTTTATAAAAGTATGTCTTAGCTAGGTTATATGAGAAATCTGAGGGTGTGAGAAAATTTGTAGCACTGCTTACATTAGGGTATCATATATGGGTTGCGTCCGGGAGTCTCGGGAGTGTTTCGGGTATGTGGTAGAAGTTGGTGTAAAATCCCATATTGCTGGTGTCTGGTGTTCGCACCAGAGGTTGGGTGTCCGCTTCTGAGTGTCCGCCTCTGCGAACGCCAGCTCGCAGATGCGAGCCTCATGAATATGTGGAGTTTCCCCCCAGCATAGATTTCCCACGAAGTTAAAGACGCCTATGTGGAAGGTTTTCCGCTTTTATGCTGAGGCGAGGTGTCAAGTGACCGTGCCTCAGCGGACTCTTTTTCGCAAAGCGAGACCGTGCCTGAGGAGCCAATTCCGTAAGGGCGGAATTGTTGTTCAGTTAGTGTGTTAAATCCCTAGAACATTTCACTTCCTAAAATATCATATCTCGGTACTAAAGCTGCCTAAAAGGGATTTCTTCAAGGTTATGGTTATTTTCTTCATTAGAAGTAAAATTCTTCACCCTTTGTGATTATATTACATACTTTGAAGTCTCTAATCTTGGTATAGATTATGATTTAGGGAAAATGATTTCTAAGTTTCATGTTAGAATAAGAGGGGATGAAGCTTTGATTTGAGGGTGTAATATGATTCATATTGTCTTGATATTGTAAATAAGCATTGTTTAATGGTAGTTAATTATGTTGAAGAGTTTAATTTGTTAATGGAAACCCTTTTCAATTTGGAGGAAATTCTAGGGTTTAGAATTGGGGGTTTTATTTAATCATGAACTTGAAGGTCCAAATGGGGTTAGTTTTCCAATTAACTTAAGGATATGACTAATTATAATATGTTTATGTTATTAGAGTAATAAATTTCAGATTTTGGCACCATGGGCCCTGGGTTTGTTTTAGGTGTCTTTTGGTATGTTTAAGGACTAAGTCCTTGTATGTGTATTAGCTTAATTATTAATGTAGAATCTATGTATGTTAGACTACAAATACTATGAGGCGCTCCGAAAGGATAACGCATGCATAGAGGGTTAATCGTTTGTGTCTCCTGTTCGGCTTTGAGGTAGGCTACGATTTCTGTTTTATAAACTTCAATAGAAGTACGTATTAGTTAAAAATTGTTGAGGGCTATTGGGAGTGTTTGAGGGTCCCACCTTAGAGGTTGTGATAAACGCTTGGGTAGTTACTGGTGTTGAACTATGATGATGGGTGATTTGGGGAATCAGCCTTAAGTTAATTACGATTGCTATTGTTTAGGCTTGTCGCCATTATATGGTCTTGTCTCCATACTTGATATTGTGTGTTTATTCATCACAAATGCTTTCGATATGATATCTTGAACATGAATTATGTGTTATTGACTTCGTGAAAGCATGTGATATTCATCTCTATACTTGATTGCATCTCATAATTCTGATTATTTGCATTGAATTATCATTTCCATTCATACACTCATCATTCTGATGATATTAAAATGTGAGTGGTATGGAAATGTTATGGGTCCAATGAGACTGAAAATGTAAGTTATTCTATGAGATGGTTGGAAACACTGAGATGGTGATGATACATAGAGGACTGGGTTGCATGCTTACAATGGATGATATTACAGCTAATAGCTGGGATCCGTGAAAAATTACGGATGAGTATATAGACTTTGTGGCTCCCCTATGGGTGTGCAGTTCATACAATTTGAATGCATATATACTAGAGATAAAAGATACCTGGAATATGCATTGCATTCATATCATACATATACCTATTCATTGATTACATGTTGATTGTGAATTAGTTGGAAAGGTTTATGAGACTTGAATGATTCCTAGATAAAAAGCAATGTTATTTGATTACTTGATACTTGGATTATTGGCTATTGAACTCTTTTAAAAATGTGGTGAGTTACATGATTCATGAACCCTTATATGAATGAAGTGTCTTAATTAATTCAGTGAACCATTATGTGAAGTAGGTGACTTACATGTTCATGAAACTGTGTAGTATATGATTTCTTACAGGTTGACTTGATATTTGTCTCTATTACGTATCTTCCATCGTTGTTGGCCCATGATGCCTATTGGATATAGATACAACACCTTCCACTAGTTCAGGACTACGTGGTTGAGTCTCAACCGGTGGTCTCTAGTGATTCTAGGTAAGGATGCTACCTTACGACATATCCTTGGATGCTCTTATCTCTTTACTGTATTTTATTTATCCGAGAGACATGTTCAAATATTTAGACTATGCTACTTTCCTTTTGGATTTGTATTCGGTTTAGAGCACTTGTATTGTTGACCATATTCTTGGGGTTGTACTTATGATTTTCAGACTTATCTTTTCGCATTTTATCTTATGATTAGACAGATTTATTAAGTATTTGTTGTTCTGCGTTTCTTATTTATCTTGTGTTAGATAACTACGAAGTAGTTCGCCTACCGGTAGGAAAAGAGTAGGTGCCACCACCATTCCTAGAAAGGCTCTTGACAAATTTGGTATCAAATCTTTAGGTTAAACATAATTAAATACAAGAGCAATGTCTAGTAGAGTCTTGCGGATTGGTGCAGAGACGTGTGCACTTATCTTCGAGAGGCTATGGGACATTTAGGAAACTTCACTTTCATCAATCCTTTCGTGCTAAGGTTAATCAAATTAGTATCTAACCTTTGTTTCCTATTCTCTCACAGATGGTGAGGACTTGTGCCCATGTAGTGATAGAGGAGGTATCGGCACATGTACCTACAGTTTGCGGTCGTGGTAGAGGTCGTGGTAGGGGCTGAGGTAGAGCTTGAGAAGCTACACCGACGAGGGGTGGAGCATAGAGAGCCGGTCAGGTTCGTGCTAGATCTGTATTCCCCGAGCCGTATATTGAGCCTGATGATAAGTAGTATGATAAGGAGATAGGGCCAGTCTAGGATCAGCCCAAGTTTATAACTACTCCAGTACTTCAAGATACTTTGGTCAGGTTGCTGAGTGTGCTTGATGGTTTTTCCTAGGCGGGCGTTCATCCAACTACTCCAGGAGGGTCATACACCAGAGTGGGAGAGAGACAAACTCCTAAGTTTTGTACACCACGGGTTCGTCCAACTACTATGCAGACACTCTGTATTAATGAAATTCTGATACCCAAGATTGGTCCTTGGCCAATTGCAGTAACCCGCGATGAGCGTAAAATATGGGAGCACTTTTCTAACACAGAGCCTCCCTTATTCTATGGACATTCCAACGAGGATGCGTATGAATTTATTGCTAGCCGCTATGAGAGGTTGCATACCTTGGGTATCATTGAGTCGCGTAGGGTCTATTTCATTGCTCTTCAGTGTACGGGTATTGAAAAGCAATAGTAGAGAGCTTATGTTGATTGTCGACCAGTGGGGTCGCCTCCACTGTCTTGGGTCAGGTTTTATTGGATCTTTCTAGAGAAGTATGTGCCCCTTACCTTGCGTTTGAGCAAGCGTAACAAATTCCAGAGGATTGAGTAGAGGGGTTCGACAGTTGTTGATTACAAGACTCGCTTTCATGCCTTATCGCACTATATAGAATCATTGCTACCAACAGAAGCAGATAGAGTCAGATGCTCTGTGAGATGGTTGAGTATTCCTCTTCAGTTGGCTACATTGCAGTTGGTAGCTGCTGGGGCTTCCTTCGAGTCAGTGGTTGAGCATTCTAGGATAGTTGAGTCTATTAGGGGTAAGCTGCCCAAACATGAGTTCAACAAGGGGATGCAATAATATGGATAGTACCATAGGTCTACTTCTCTTAGGTATGGAGAGTAGGGTAGATTCCAGTATTTGCAGTTTAGTCATCTAATTTAAGAAGCCCTTCATATTGTAGATGGTGCTTTTCTGGGGTAGAGAGGTTATAGTGGGGCATGTCTAATAGAGGTACTCAGTCTCGGTATTCTAACCATGATGGTGACTCAGGTTCTTCTATCTCTATTCAGCAGCCCTCAACGGCTAGGACTTGGTACAGTTATAGAGAGGTTGGACATTTTAAGAGGGAGTGTCCCAAACATAGATGGGGTGGATCGCAGACACCCATGATCCAAACACGGCCATCAGACAAGTATAGATGGGGCTCATTCAGGCTAAGGTGGCTAGCAGGATACTCAGTTCGATAGATGACACATTTATTTTTATGCTTTCCCTGGTAAGCCAGAGGCTGAGGCATCAGATGTAGATATTACAAGTATCATCTTAGTTTGTCATTGGTCTGCTTCAGTGTTATTTGATCTGGGTTCTACATTCTCCTATGTGTCTACCTATTTTTCTACTGATTTGGATATATAGTATGATATGTTTGATATCCCTATTCATGTGTCTACACCAATTGGTGATTCTGTGATTGTAGATCGAGTCTATTGGCTTTGTGTGGTTACTTTTATGGGTTATGATACTTGGGTAGACTTGGCCATACTAGACATGGTTGATTTTGATATTATCTTAGGGATGGATTGGTTATTACCGTACCATGCAATTTTGTACTGTCATGCCAAGACAGTCATTCTAACGATGCCTAGTCTTCCGAGGTTACAGTGGAGGGGCACTCCCATCCCTGCTCCTAAAAAGATCATTTCTTACATTCATGCTAGGAAGTTGGTATGTAAAGGTTGTTTGGTGTACCTAGCTAATATTAGGGATATGAGTGAAGAGACTCCTTCCCTCGAATCAGCTCTAGTAGTTAGTGAGTTTGTTGAGGTCTTTCTATCAGATTTGCTAGGTATCCACATAATAGAGATATTGACTGCATTGATTTAGAGCTGGGTACTCAAATCATTTCTATTCCTCTATATTATATGGCTCCAATGGAGTTGAGAGAGTTGAAGGAGTAGCTTCAGGATCTATTGAGTAAAGGTTTCATTCGACCTAGTGTGTCTCCTTGGGGTTCTCCTATGTTGTTCGTGAAGAATAAGAAGGATGGCACCATGCTTATGTGTAGTGATTATAGACAGTTGAACACGATCACCATTAGAAATAAGTATTTGATTCCTCATATTGATGATTTGTTCGACCAGCCTTAGGGTGCTTCTATGTTTTCAAAGATTGATTTGAGGTCTAGGTATAATCAGTCGAAGATTTAGGCCGAGAGTGTTCCCAAGATGGCTTTCCGGACTTGTTATGGTCATTATGAGTTCTTGGTAATGTCATTTGGGCTTACTAATGCCCCCTCAACTTTCATAGATTTGATTAATGGAATATTCAAGCCTTATTTGGATTCATTTGTGATTGTCTTCATTCACGTGAAGATGTTGTCAACAACGAACTAATATTAGGTTATTTACAGAGGGATGGAGAAAATTGTGGAAAATCGAACAATTATTCAATATTTGCCTTATGTAACACCAATTTCACTAGCAGCGCACTTTCTCCAATGTGCGCAAAGAGATATGACATTTTGATCTATTCAAAGAGTCAGGAAGACCACGAGAAGCATTTAAGGGTGGTTCTTAGGTGATTGAAAGAGAATGTATGCGAAATTCTCGAAGTCTGAGTTATGTCTTAGTTTTGTAGCATTCTTGGGACACGTGGTGTCCAAAGAGGGTATTATAGTGTATACCGACCACTGCAGTCTTCAGTATATGTTCAATCATAGGGATTTGAATTCTAGACGGCACCGGTGGATGGAGTTGCATAAAATTATGATATGACAATTTTGTACCATCCAGGCAAGGCCAATGTGGTGGCGAATGCTTTGAGCTGGAAGGCATTGAGTATGGGGAGCACCAGCATTTGATAGTTAGTGAGCGTCTATTGGCATTGGAGGTTCAGTCTTTAGCCAACAGTTTTGTGAAGCTTGATATTTCGAATCTAGGTAGGATTTTGGCTTGTGTTGAGGCGAGGTCATATTTTTTGGAGCAGCTCAAGACCCACCAGTATGATGATATGGAGTTGTACAAGATTAGAGATAAGGTGATGATTCATGAATCCAAGGAGGCTATGATTGATAGTGAGGGGTTTTTAAGGATCAATGCGAGAGTATGTGTTCCTCATGTTGGATATTTGATGAGATTGATTATGGAGGAGGGTCACAACTCTATATTTGATTCATTCAGGTGCTACAAATATGTTTTGTGACTTAAAGAAGCACTATTAGTGGGGTAGGATGAAGAGAGATATTGTTGAGTTTGTGTCGCAGTGTTTGAATGTCAGTAGGTCAAGTATGAGCACAAGCGACTCAGTGGTTTATCTCAGAGGATGCCCATTCCTGAGTGGAGGTAGGAGAGGATTGCCATGGATTTCATTATTGGGTTGCCCAAGACTTTTGGCAAGTCTGATGCCATTGGGGTCATTATTAATAGGTTGACCAAGTCCATACATTTCATTCTAGATCAAACAACTTACAATTCATAGAAGTTGGCTAAGATTTATATCTGTGAGATTGTTCATCTGCATGGGGTACCTATTTCTATTATTTCAGACCGGGGTACTCAGTTTACTTCTTACTTCTTGCAGACTTTCCAAAATGAGTTAGGTACTCACTTAGATCTCAGTACAACATTTTACCCTCAAACGGACGGTCAGTTTGAGCTGACCATTCAGATTTTTGAGGATATGTTATGATCCTGCGTGATTGATTTTGGTGGTCATTGAGACCAGTTATTACCTTTGGTAGAGTTTGTATACAACAACAATTATCACTCCAGCATTTATATGGCACCATTTGAGTCTTTGTATTGCAGGAGGTATCGTTCTCCGATTGGATGGTTTGATGCATTAGAGGTGAGGTCTTCTAGTACCGATCTGTTGAGGGATTCCTTACAGAAGGTGAAGGTAATTCAAGATAAGCTCATGGCATCTCAGAGTAGACAAAAGGAGTATGCGGACCGAAACGTCCGAGATATGGAATTTATGGTTGGTGACAAGGTTCTATTGAAGGTATCACCTATGAAAGGTGTGATGATATTTGGCAAGAGAGGGAAATTGAGTCTGAGCTATATCATACCTTTTGAGATTCTTCAGAAGGTTCGTGATGTGGCATATGAGTTGGCTCTGCTACTAGGTTTTTCAGGTGTCCATCCGATTTTCCATGTTTTATGCTGAAGAAGTACCATACTTATGGTTCTTATATTATCTAGTGAGACTCAATATTGCCTGATCAGAATTTGGAGTTTGTGGAGGAGTTTGTGGCTATTTTGGAATTGTAGGTGAGAAAGTTGAGGTCCAAAGAGATTGCTTCTGTGAAGGTGCAGTGGAAGCTTCGTCCTGTTGAATAGGCACCTTGGGAGACAGAGTCGATACCCTCACTTGTTTACTACTTTTGGTATGTTTCCCTTTTTTGTTTCTCTCCGTTCGAGGATGAATGTTATTTAATTGGTATCTGATGTAACGACCCATCTGGTCATTTTTAGCTAAAGACCCTTATCTGACTAAATTACCCTTCCCATGGACTCTATGTGGGGTTTGTGATGTGCGGGGATGGGTGACATGGATCTTGATATTTATTTATGCGAGTTTTGGAAGAAAAACCCAATATATGAATCTTAAAGTTGATTAGTTTGACTTAAAGTTGACTTTCAAGTATATGGATTCATTTCTGGGTTCCGTCACTTCCAGTAGTTCCATAGGGTCATTTATGACATAGTCGATTCATTGGTTTTCTTTTAGAGGCAATCGGATGTACTTTGTGGCCTTATTTGTGAAATTATGATATTTGGTTCTTTTGGATGATTCTTTAGAAAAGCATGTCTTATCTCAGTTATATGAGAAATCCGAGGACACGAGAAACTTTGTAGCACTGTTTACCTTGGGGTAGAATGTCTTGTTTGTGTCTCGGGTGTTGGAAGTGTTTCGGGTGTTTGGTTAAAGTTGGTGCAAAATCTCATATTGCTAGTGTCTGGTGTTCGCACCAGCGGCTGGGTGTCTGCTTTTATGTGTCCGCCCCTATGGAGGTCGGCTCGCAGATGCGGGCCCTATGAATATATTAAGTTTCTTCCCTGGAATATATTTCTAGTGAAGGTGCCTCTGTAGAAGGTTTTTTGCCTCTATGCTGAGGCAAGGTATCAAGTGATCGCGCCTCAGCGGACTCTTTTCCATCGAAGCGAGATCGTGCCTGTGGAGTTGATTCCACATGAGCTGAATCGTTGTTCTATCAGTGAGTTAGAATCCCTAGAATGATTTCACTTTCCCAAAATATCATATCTCAAAACAGAGCTGCCTAAGAGGGATTTCTTGAAGGTTGTGGTTAAGTTCTTCATTAGAGGTAAAATTCTTCACCCTTTGTGATTATATTTCATATTTTAAAGTCTCTAATATTCTATAGATTTTATTTTGGGAAAAATGAGTTCTAAGTTTCGTGCTAGAATAAGAAGGGATGAAGTTTTGATTTGAGGGTTTAATATGATTCAGATTGTCTTGATATTGTGAATAAGCAGTGTTTAATGGGAGTTGATCATGTTGTAGAGTTTAATTTGTTAATGGAAACCCTTTTTAATTAAGAGGAAATTATAGGGTTTAGAATTGAGGGTTTTATTCAATCATGAACTTGAAGGTCCAATTGGGGTTAGTTTTCCAATTAACATAAGGATATGACTACCTAGTATGTGTTTATGCTATTCAAGTAATAAAGTTTGGATTTTGATACCATGGCCCCGGGGTTGGTTTTAGATGTCTTTTGGTATGTTTAAGGACTAAGTCCTTGTATGTGTATTAGCTTAATTCTCAACATATATTCTATGTATGTTAGACTACAAATACTATGAGGAGCTCTGAAAGGGCAAGGTGTGCGTAGAGGGTTACACGTTTGTGGCTCATGCTCGGCTTTGAAGTAGGATACAGTTTCTCTTTTGTATACTTCGATAAAATTACATATTAGTTATAAATGTTGAGGGGTATTGGGCGTGTTTGGGAGTCCCACCTTAGCGGTTGTGATGAACGCTTGGGTGGGTACCGATGTTGAACTATGATGATGCGTGATTTGGGGAATCAGCCTTAAGGTGATTTCGACTATGGTTGTTTGGGCTTGTTACTATATTTGATATTGTGTATTTATTTATCACAAATGCTTTCGATGTGATATCCTGAACTACATGAATTATGTGTGATGACTTCCTGAAAGCATGTGATATTCATCTCTATACTTGATTGCATCTAATACATTCTGATTATTTGCCTTCAATTGTCATTTGCATTTATACATTCATGGCTCTGATGATATTGACATGTGAATCGTATGGAAATGTTGTTGGTCCAATGAGATTGAAAAGGTAAGTTATTCTATAACATGGTTGGAAACACTGAGATGATGATACGCGGAGGACAGCATTGCACGCCTGCAACAGATGATATTATCGCGAAGAGCTGGGATACATGAGAAATTATGCATGAGTATATGGACTTCGCGGGTCCTCCATGAATGTTCAGTTCATAAAATTTGAATGCCTATATACTAGAGATGAAAGGTACCTGTCATATGCATTGCATTCATATCATACATATACTATTCATTGATTACTTGTTGGCTGTGAATTGGTTGGAAAGGTTTATGAGACTTGAATGATTCCTTGATAGAAAGCAATGTTATTTGATTACTTGATACTTGTATTATTGGCTATTGAACTCATTTGAAAATGTAGTGGCTTACATGATTCATGAACCCTTATATGAATGAAGTGTCTTAATTGATTCAGTGAATCATTATGTGAAGTAGGTGACTTACATATTCATGAAACTGTGTAGTATAGGATTTCTTGCAGGTTGACTTGATATTATCTCTATTATGTATCTTCCATCATTGTCGGCCTATGATGCCTAGGGGGTACGTTGTTTACTCATACTATCATTATCTCTTTCCTATCTTTTATTTATCCGAGAGACATGTTCAAACATTTAGACTATGCTACTTTCCTTTTGGTTTTGTATTCGGTTTAAACCACTTGTATTGCTGACTAGATTCTTGGGCTTGTACTTATGATTCTCAGACTTATCTTCCGCATTTTATCTTATAATCAGACATATTTATTAAGTATTTGTTATTCCCCATTTCTTATTTATCTTGTATTGGATAATTGGGAAGTTGTTCGTCTATCGGTGGGAAAATTGTAGGTGCCACCACGATTTCTAAAAGGGGTTTGACATCTGGGCAATCTCTGAGCCAATTCTGTGGGCCCATCTGCAATGCAGATGCCCTCCTATGGGACAGAGTGCTCCGCATGCCACGCTACACTTGTTGAATTCCGCTGATACTAATTTTCGTTAGATCCGATTAGCCTCATACTTTTTCAAAAATTATTTAGCACTTCAGTAAATATTTATTAACCTTGATGAAGGGTCTCACTTTTTCTGAATGGGATTATCCAAATCCCAGTAAAACATATAAAATGTCCAAATGTGCCTCATAAGGCCATTCATCATAACATGCATAATGTTAGACCTTACATGGTCATCGACATCAATTCGGAGCATCGGTAATTCATAAATTGAGGGGGTTAGTATAAAGTCTTGTATTATGACAACGAGGATTATATTCAAGTCATGGTCGTATAAGATCTTTATCTTGAAATAGTTGACGGTACTTTATACTTCATCTCTTCTTCTACTTCTTACATCATTTCTTTCGTATCCTTACTATACCATAAAATCTATTTATAAAGGCTAGAATCAATAGTGATTAACTGCTGGATTTGTTGGTCTTGGAATAGCGGTAGGAACTTTTTCACACAATAAGTCCTTTCTAATTCATACCTTATCCATAGGTATGATTCGAGAAGAATTCCCAACATACTTTCTTAACACTGAAACGTGGAAACTAGAATCTAACGTTGGAGTCATTTTTAACCCGTAACCCACTTCATTGGATTCCTGCGATACGGTCTAATATGCCACGGATTAAGATTTCCTTTTTCTCAAATCTCACCACATCCTTCATAGGTGAAATCTTTAGGAATATCCCATCACCAAGTTGGAATTCTAAGTCATGTCATCATGCTGCTAAGTATGACTTTCTGACGACTCTGAGCGATCAACATTTACTTTTGAATAGCTTCATTTTCTTTATGACTTGGTGCATCAAGTCAAATCCCATTAACTCTGGTCTACTTACCTCTAATTAACTATAAGGAGTTCTACCACTCCACTCATACAGAGCCTCGTATGATAACATCGCAATACTTAACATGATAGCTATCAATGTACGCAAGAGATAGGTAGCCATCCCAACTTCCTTTAGAGTCCAATACGCATATTCAAAACATATTCTCGAGGGTCTGAATCATATATTTGACTTGTCTATTTGTTCGAGGGTGGGTCAAACCTGAGTACCCAAAATCCATTCGAAATAATTTCTAAAAGTTTAACTGTAGACTGAGCACATTTGGACAATATCATAGAACCAGAAACACCCTGAAAGTGAACAATTTTCTTAATATGCAGAGTCATGTAGTCTTGATTTCCAAGACGTGAACTGGTGGGTTAGCCTTTCAATAATCACCGAAGATAAAATCAACTTATGATAATAGCGAGGCAAACCCTTAGCAAATTTTATATTAGCCATTTCCCATCTTCCATCAGTTTCTTAATGTTCTGAGTCAACTCTTCCATCTTCTGGTGCTTACTTCTTTACATGATGACAATTATTACACTAACTATGACCTTTGTAAGGCTTCTTCCCATGTTGTTCCATCAATACCTTCATTTAACATCATGATATATCTTAGTAGATCCTAGGTGGATGAAATGTTGTGAATAATGGACCTCTGTCATAAACTTTCCTCATAGATCCTACATTGGGAATACACAAATGGTCATGGTACCTGGGGGTCCCTCCTTCATTAAGCTTGGAGGCTGCGATTATCGTTCGTTAAATAATTTTTTTGATTTTCTCTAAAAATGAGGTCTTTCTCTTGACGTTTCTTATCTTCCAATACAAGAGATGACTCTGTTGTATTATGAGTCATAAGGTTATTATCATTTGAATTCCTACTTCTACTTGGCTAACTGATGCATTGCTTGGGTCAACTTCTTCCCTTAGCCCTTACATTAGTCAAGTTGCTAGTGGAGGTACGATTCTATCGTCAACTTAGCTTTTTTTACCAAATGTTGTGTTGAAACCTCTGACATTTTGTAGTATTTCAATCTTGAACACTCTGTAGATGATGTCACCAACTCTAAAGTGTGCTTATCATCGTAGTTAATTTTTATTTATAGTCTAAGAAGAACCTTTTTTCCCATACTTTTCTTATTACTTGTAATTATTAACAACTTCTTTTCTTTGTTTCTTTTTAAAACTCGCATCATTCACCATTCATGTGTCGCATTCTCATAACTTCTAAGGCATTCCGGCATACATACGTAATTCTAAATATTGTTCCTCATTCCAATCTTTGATGTTACTATCCTGTAGAGGATGAGTCACTAACTTATTCCCTCGTTAAATACGTACAAGATTCCGAAACATTCAATGTTGCAAGACGTTTTTCTGTTATATCCATCCATGTTCACCGCACAAAGATCAAACACTTCTTTCTTCATCTCTTGGCTAAGGCCTTTCACCAATGGCATTTTGGGAAAAGATTTATTTGATCTCATTGAGTTGTAAGACCATCATCATCTACCCCATGGAGCCTTTAGTCAACTCATCAAGTATAAAATCATTATTATTTCCCCGTCCTCATCTCTGTTCTGATATCATTATCTTTTTAACATATTTCTTTAATAGCTACATTGTGTCTTTAGGCTCGTTGGCCCCTTTTTCACTTCTTTATATGCTTGCATCGAGCTTTTCTCATCATTGATTTTGCTTACCTACCTACTTTGTGTCTTTGAGTGGTGTTTTTGTGGAACCAATGCTTTGCATCTTTAAATCCAATTCTTATATTGATCCAATCTTATTACTCGTCTGGATCTCCTAGCTTTAGTAGTTATTAGATCCCCCATCATAAGATTGCTCAATCACCTTACTTTTACATTTCCAGTTTTAGTTACATTGTGGGGATCTCTTATCTCAATGTTCTCCTTACACTAACTTCCTGGACATCAGAGGCCTGGCACCCCTAGCCGAAGATTTCTTACTATCTCTCATTTACTATTGTCCTTATGATGTTCCTAATTATTCACACCATTATGAAACTTGCATAACCATAATATCATTCACCTTTATCCTTCTTGTCGTGGACCTTTTGTTTGCTCAACATTGTGCGAAACACATATCTTCCTCGATACCTTGTCATACCATTCCATTTGTACTTACTAACTATCTCAATGTTTCTTACAACCATTCGTTGATTATTCTATGGTTCGCATTGTCAATTGTCTTCAACAAGCTATTCTTATTCCGCAAATACTTAGAATCATATCACATCACACAATAGGACTGAAGGCCTTATCAATTTAGTGTTTAAAGCATGATTTAGCTTGCTATCATCAATACATGTAGCTTCCAATGATGAGCGATATGACTTCTTTTAAAACAGATGGGAAGCTTATCTCGTCTTCTATGTTCGTGGATGATCTAGTCCTTGTATATGACTTGGGGTCACTATTCTAGGCATGTCACTTTGTACAATTTCCTTAAACGCATCCCGGAGCAATCTTCATACGACTTGATTGTGGTAATCCATTCTCACTAGCAATATCCTGGGGTCGTGCTCAATTCCCTAGGCAAGGTGTTATCATTTGAATCGCGCGTCATAGCGTATTCTCTTATTCAAATCAACAAAAGTCGCCGTAAAACGGATAGATTCTCATAACCTTCACCTCCCAACAATACTTTCTGCATTTCATCTTTACAACTTATCTTCAGATTGCCATTTTTCCCACAAAACTGGGGCTTTCATACAATCGTCGGGGTAATAAGATATCATAGATTCAGGATCTATCTGGTGTAGTCATTTGGAAGAAGGAAAGATACTACATACTCTGTCACCAGGTCAGGTGTGGGCTTCATGCCCTTTCATCCTACTAACGTATATACGTGGTTTTAACTATCATTTGGGATAGAAGCCCTTTTTGGCTTTTACCCTTACATCCACAACTTACTCTTATTAGAATATCTTATCTCATAAGTAGTATTATAAAAGCAATACCTAAAATGGCGTCAATACTCTTAAACATAAAATAGGTCTATACTAAGCATATAAGAAGTAGGTAGGTCCACAAGGAAATCAATAGCATTCCTGCATCCAACTGCTCACCTCAAACAGCAACGAAACTCGAGGCTCCATCTCCACTCTCACCCTCTACCTTGCAGGCTAATCTGGGACACTCCCGACTCTTATGACCTTCACTACCACACCAATAGCAACATCATGTTCTCTTACGGCATAGTCTAGCATGTACCCGACCATACTGATTTTAGCTTAGCCAGGACAGCCCCACTCGATCTGCACCCCTCCGATTTTAAAATACCAAGGTTTGTGATCCATGTCTCATCCTTACTCGAGAACTCTGATCATACATAATCTGTCATAAATGTCTATCTTGCTGACCGTACATCTGTAACTCATCACTACTCCATCGTTATCTGTAATCACCAATCATCTTGGCCCTCTCATTATTCTCAACTAGGGCAAATCAACTAAACATCGATGGTCCCTGGCCAATGAGCTTTCTAGGTTGTGAACTCCATGACCTTCCAGGATCACCACTGTCAGACATGCTACGGCGACGTCGTTCTTGTGAGGCAACCAATTAAGTCAATACTTGGACCATTTTCCTTGAGAATGTGACCCACTCATGTCCTCTGATGGGTCTGTCTCAATAGAGGGCGCATTACTCGAAGAATACCTCGCTACAATCATAAACACGATAAGATTAGGAGTGGAATACTTATAGCTCATCTCTATCACACGATATAGAACAAGAAGAAAGGTGATCATCTTAAATGCCCTGTAACCCCCTATTCATAAGTGTGGTGCACACCACACCCATAAACAAGACTCGACTAGACATGGCTTGTAGACTCCCTATGACAGACCTATTCTAATACCATGTTTGTCACACTCCAACCTTGGGAGATGTGGTTGGCACCCGGTTCCCTAATGTTCTAAGCATACCACATCTGGAATATAACCTGGTATACATGAAATTGGGCCACAAGGCCTTAGGATGACCCCCATACAACCAGAACATAATGACCTGAGCATACTACTCCTAATCTTATCGTGTTTATGATTGCAGCGAGGCATTCTTCGATTAATGTGCCCTCTATTGACAATGTCGACAAGGCCACAATACACATCAACTAGCTAACAGGAAGGTCGGCAAGGCCATACATGACATCTATCTACAGGACAACTATCTACAAGACTATAAGGAGTACATAAACATTATAAGGTCAGAATAGGGCCCCGCCATATCCATAACATATACATAAGACCATACCAACTCAGATTGTCACCTCCGAAATAAGTAAAGAGCTCTGACACCACGGCAAAGTTTAGAACCTACTGCGAATGGTCGTCACTCCATCTTCTAAATATGTGAGCATTAAATGTAGCACCCCCAGTAAAGAGACGTTAGTACGAACAATGTACAGAATATGTAAGGCAAATAAAGCATAGAGAGATGTAGTAATGTAAGGAGAGATAAAGAGATAACCTATTACTAGGAATGTCACTGAGGGCGTATTATATGCATGCTATCATTTTAAAAACATATTTATATTTATAGGCCTCACAATGAGGCAATACTATCATCATCAAGCCGCTATCTGGGACTAGTGTCATCATAACATATCAATTACAGTGGTGTGCACATATAAGTGCCGTACTCGGCCGACTATATATATATATATATATAATGCATGAATGACCTTAGAAACCTATTATAAACAGGGTCGGAGTAACATAAGGTCGTTATCCTCCGACTATCATTATGTAACTACGTATATTAGTTGTCATAAAACCAACAAGGACCATAGAATCATTACATAAATAAATATATTACAAAATACGGAAAAGTACTCCCTGCAAGGGACAAACAAGAATTATGAAACCTTTACAAGAGTAAGGAACAAGCATATGGCCCGTAGTTACTAGTAGAGTTCACTTTTGCGCATATTTCATTATATGTTATTAGTTCAAGGATCATGACAAAAAAAGGAAAGATAAGCCTTAGATACATTTATTACTTGGCTAACATTAGCCTTCGAATCCCCGTGTAACGCCCTGAATCATGGCCTGGGAGAAACACGATACTTAGTACCTAACTGCATATGACCGAGCGAACCCCATGGGCTGCTAAATCAATATGGGCATCAAAAGCATGTAATAATAATACTGATTAAAACATGTAAAACTGAATACTGAGTATATAGTCTGAAAATGTCATTTTGCGGAATAATCTAGAAAAAAACATGACAAGTCTGAATACTAAATATCTGCCATGACATGCTTAACTAGTCCATGAAACCTCTACACATAAGTCTGACTGCAAAACTGTCTTACCAGGATAAGGCCCTGGCATACCTCTAAGGCAAAACATAACATGAAAATAAATAAGTCTGACATCCCGATTGAAATGGGGCTTACCAATAGCTGATACTGGTGAAATCCTAATGCACAGATCTTTCATCCTGAAACTTAGTACTTGCACAGCGAAGTGCAAGCCCCTGGAAAAAATGGATGTAAGTACATTTGAATTATACTGTATATAAATTAATTGTAAGAATAAGCAGGCACGAGAAATAATAGGAACTAAAACTGTAACCCGAGCATGAGCATGTATAATATCTGATATAAATGCACTAGAAAAGATGAACCACTCCCAAATCATTCACATGATATAACATAAGTAAAAGCGGAAGGATAACAATTACTACATAAGTTGTCTCATAATATAAATGCGGAAGAAACATAAGTCTGATACATCGACAACATCCCCCAAGATCTGGTCAATCATACAAGAGCGCTAATAAATGTGGTACAAGTCTGAATATGGCACGCAGGCCAATCAAAATCTGATAGTATAAAGGTCTGAACATGTCTCTCTATCACAAATAAAAGACAAGATAATGATATAATATACAAGGCATGTCGTAGGTAGCATCTCACCCTGAATATTGAATGTCTGCCCGCTCGGACTCACACTCGAGCTCGCGAACTGGTAGTAGGATCAATATATGCACTAGAAAAGATGCACTAAGTGTAGTATGAGTATAAAATGTACACCCATAGACATCATAGGTCGACAATGATAGAAGATACGTAAAATGAGATAAATACCAGGTTCACATCAAATAGTCCTATTCAAGCAGTTTAAATGTCAAAGTAAGATCACATAGAGATCAATAACTGCATTTTGAGTATTATTGAGAAATTAACATGCTTCCTTTACTTCCAAAAATCAATCAAGTCATCAATAGTCATTTCAACACTTCTTTCATCAACAGGTAATCCATGAATGATATGTTATGAATGCAATGCAAATGCAGGTTCTTTGATCTTCCAGTATACAAGCACTCAAGTTTTTATTATGAGACGCACACTCACGGGGGACCCACAAAGTCCATATACTCCTCCGGAATTTCCCATCGGAGACCAGCTCTTAGCTAAATAGAATCATGTAGAAGGCGTGTAACCCGTCCCTTCGAATATCATCATCATCATCTTAGTGTTGCCATAATCTCATAAGGAATCTCATCTTTTTGGTCTCTTGGACCCACAACATTCCATACCACTCTCATAGCAATATCTCAGAACTATGAGTCTATGAATGCAAATAATAGTATAAGGCAAGACAACATGATGTAATGAGATGCAATCAAGTACAAAGATGAATATCACATGCTTCCAAGAATTTAACAACATTACAATCTAAGTACAAATCATGATATCATATCGGAAGCAGGTGTGATGAATAAATAAACAAACAATAGCAAATATGGAGACAATCCCAAATAAATTAGCAATCGGAACCAGTACAAGGATGATTCCCCAAATCACCCATCGACATAGTTCAACACCGGTACCTACACAATCGATCATCAAAACTGGTTGAGTGGGACCCCCCTAACACGCCCAATACCCCTCAATATTTATAACGAATTATGCACTTCTATCGAAGTCTTGTGAAAGTAAATCGTAGCCTACCTCTGGGCCGAACAAGAGCGCTAACCAATCAAGCATCAGTGATCGCCTTTCCCTTCCGTTGCGCTTCGTGATAATTGAAGTATAATCACACATATACTATTCGTTAATAAAGAGCTTACACAAAATACAAGGACATAATCCTTAACAAGCAAGACTTTAAATATCAACCCAAGCCCACGTCATCAAGACTCAAACTTTACTACCCAAATACCAAAAAAAAAAAAAGATTAGGGAATCATACCCTTAAGTTACTTAGGAAACTATACACATTTGAGCCTTCAATTGAACAATATAAAAAAATCCTCAATTTGGAAACCCTAAAATTTTCCCTAATTGGAATATGTTTCTATACTTAAATTAAGCTCTGTAACATGATAAACTAGTATAATCCATCACTAATTCACAATAATACAAGTAAACAAGTCGATAATCATCATTTAAGTCAAGACTCAACTCTCTTATTCTCAAATGGGATCATACTTCATTTTTACCCAACTCATAAACATACTAGATCATCATTAAAGGACTTAGAAACACGGAATCAATCATAAAGGATGAAATTGTTACCTCACGATGAATTTCGCCTCTAAACCTATGAATTCTCTTGCTTGGCGGCTTTAGGTTCGAGATATACTATTTCCAAACCCCCGCTTCAGTGAGTCAACCTCCCGCCGAGGCGGACATGCCGAAGCGAGAAAGGTGCCCGCAGAGGCAGACACCAGACAAAGATCACGGGAAAATAGCCAAACCCTTTATCAAACATCCGAAACACTCCAGAGACCCACAAACACAAACTGTATATGCTCTTCTAAGGTAAATAGTGCTACGAACTCACTTGTACCCTCAGATTTCCATTTAACCGAGCTAAGGCATACTTTTCTAAAGAATCATCCGGAATAACTAAATATTGAAATTTCACAAATAAGACCATAAAATACACCTGATTGCCTCGTGAAGCAAACCGATGCCTCGACTAAGTCATAAATGACCCTTCGGAGATACCGGAAGTGACGGAACCCGGAAATGAACCCATCTAATAAAAAGTCAAGTTTGAGTCAAACAATCCAACTCTAAGTTTCTAGTTTTGGTTTTTTCATAAGAAGCTAATATAAATAGACCTCGTGATCCGTGCCACCCATTCTCGTGCATCAAAACCCCACATAGAGTTTACGGGAAGGGTCAAACAAGCAAATAAGGTTCTTAAGCTAAAAATGACCAGACATGTCGTTACATCAGATACCAATTAAACAAATGTTTGTCTTCGAATGGAGAAAAATGAACAGAGTAAACATACCGGAAGTAGTAAACAAGTCAGGATATCTACTCAGCATGTCGGACTCTGTCTCCTAAGTCGCCTCCTCAACAGGACGATGTATCCATTGAACCTTCACAAAAGTTATCTCCTTAGACCTCAATTTCCTCACATTTCTGTCTAAAATAGCCACGGGCTCCTCCTCAAACTCCAAATTATGATAAAGCAATACAGAGTCCCACTGGATAATATAAGAACTGTCATCATGATACTTCTTCAGCATACATACATGAAAAACTATATGACCTCCTAAAAGATCGGGTGGTGAGTCAACTCATATGCCACCTCCCCAAGTCTCTAAAGAATCTCCAAAGGTCTAATATACCTCTGACTCAACTTCCCTCTCTTTTCGAACCTTATCACAACATTCAGAAAAACTCTGTCACCAACCATAAACTCCAAGTCTCGGACCTTCCGATCCGCATACTCCTTCTGCCTACTCTGAGTTGTCAGGAGCTTATCCTAGATCACCTTCACCTTCTCTAAGGAATCTCTCAATAGATTGGTACCCTAAGGTCGGACCTCGAACGCATCAAACCAACTAATCAGAGATCGACATCTCCTACTATACAAAGCCTTGAATAGTGTCATATTAATATTGGAGTGATAGCTGTTGTTGTACGCAAACTCTGCCAAAGGTATGAATTGGTCCTAATGACCACCAAAATCAATCACGCAGGCTTGTAACATATCCTCTAAAACCTGAATAGTCCGATTGGACTGTCCGTCAGTCTGAGGGTGAAATGTTATACTGAGATTCAAGCGAGTACCCAACTCTTTCTGCAAAGTTAGCCAGAAATGCAAAGTAAACTGAGTCCTCCGGTCCGAGATGATAGAAACAGAAACCCCATGAAGACGAACAATCTCACGAATGTAGATTTTAGCCAACTTCTCTGCATTATAAGTCATCTCGACTGGAATGAAATGCGCGGACATGGTAAACTTATCAATAATGACCCAAATAGCATCGAACTTGCCCAAAGACTTGGGCAATCATACAACAAAATCCATGGAAATCATCTCTCACTTCCTCTCGGGAATGGACATCCTATGAGACACACCACCAGATCGCTGGTGCTTATATTTTACCTGCTGACAATTCTGACACCGAGACACGAACTCCACAATGTCTCTCTTCATCATCCCCCACCAATAGTGCTACTTCAAATTATAGTACATTTTAGTAGCACCTGAATGAATCGAATACCTAGAGTTGTGGGCCTCCTCCATAATCAATCTGGTCAAATCACCCATACGAGGCACACACAGTCTACCCTTAATCCTCAAAACCCCTTCACTATCAATCACAGTCTCCTTGGATTTTCCATTCATCACCGTCTCTCTAATTTTGTACAGCTTCACATCATCATACTGGTGAGTCCAAATCTGATCTAAAAAGATGACCTCGCCTCCACACAAGCCAAAATATCGTCCAAATTTGAAATATTAAGTCTCACGAATCGGTTGGCTAGAGTCTGGAACTCCAAAGCCAAAGGACGCTTAGAAGCGATCAAACGAGCTAAACTCCCCATGTTGACTACCTTTCGGCTCAAGGCGTCCGCCACCACATTGGCCTTGCCTGGCTGGTACAAAATAGTCATGTCATAGTCCTTCAATAACTCTATCCACTAATGCTACCTAAAATTCAAATCTCTGATTAAATACATGCTAAAGACTGCAGTGGTCGGTATACACCTCACAATGAACACCATATAAGTAATGCCTCCAAATCCTAAGAGCAAACACAACAGCAGCCAACTTCAAATCATGAATAGGTTAATTCTTCTTGTGCACCTTCAACTGCCTCGATGCATAAACAATAACCTTATCTTCCTACATCAACACACAGCCTAACCCAATCCTAAAAGCATAATAATACACAGTAAAGTCCTTTCCCTACATCGGAATGGATAAAATCGAGGTTGTGGTCAAGAGAGTCTTGAGCTTTTGAAAGCTCTCCTCACACTGATCGGACCACTGAAAATGCACCTCCTTCTGAGGCAAAGCATCAGATGAGAAGCAATAGAAGAGAAACCTTTGATGAATCATCGATAGTAGCTAGGAAGACCCACAAAGCTTTAAATCTCTATCACAGAAGTCGGTCTAGGAAAGTCATGACTACCTCTATCTTCTTAGGGTCAACCATAGTCCCATCCTTAGACACCATGTTTCCCAAGAATGTCATAGAACTCAACCAAAACTCACACTTTGAGAGCTTAGCGTACAATTTATTCTCCTTCAATAAACCAAGAACCGCCCTCAAATGCTGCTCATGCTCCTCCCGACTCTTCGAATAGATCAAGATAACATCAATGAACACGATCACAAAAGAATCCAAATACAGCTTGAATATCCCATTCATCAAATCTATGAACGTTGCGGGGGCATTGGTAAGCCCAAAAGACATCACCAGGAACTCATAATGACCATAACGAGTCTGGAAAGCCGTCTTGGGAACATCATCAGCCTGAATCTTCAACTGATGATACCCAGACCTCAAGTCAATCTTTGAAAACATTGAAGCACCCTGAAGTTGATCGAACAAGCCATCAATACAACGGATCATATACTTATTTCTTATGGTGACCTTGTTCAACTGTCTATAATTAATGCACGTATGTATGGTGATATCCTTCTTCTTCACCAACAAGACAGGAGCACCTAAAGAAGATACACTCGGTCGAATGAAGCCCTTACTCAACAAATCTTGAAGCTGCTCTTTCAACTCTCTTAATTCTGTTAGAACCATACGGTATAGAGGAACAGAAATGGGTTGAGTACCTAACTCGAGATCAATACAGAAATTGTTATCCCTGTCTGGTGACATACCCGGTAAATCTGAAGGGAAAACCTCGGCATACTCGCTAACTACCGGAATAGACTCAAGGGAACAAGTCTCCACACTCGTATCCCGAATATGAGCTAGATACGTCAAACAACCGTTGTCTACCAACTTCCTAGCCCGAATGAATGAAATAATCTTCTTAGGAGTTGGGATGGGAGCGTCTCTCCACTCTAACCTCAGAAGTCCAGGCATCGATAACATGATTGTCTTGGAATAATAGTCTATAATCTCATGATACGGTGATAACGAATCTATCCCCAAAATAATATCAAAATCAACTACGTCTAAGATGACCAAATCTACCCAAGTATTGTAACTATAAAAGTAACTAAGAAATGCCGATAGACTTGATCTACAATCACAGAATCACTGACCGGTATAGATACACGAATAGGAACATCAATCATATCACACCACATATCCAAATCACCAGAAAAGTAGGAAGGCACTTATGAGAATGTAGACCTCAGATCAAATAACACTGAAGCAGACTGAGGACAAACTCATATGATACATGTGATACCGCATCCGATGCCTCAACCTCTGGTCTACCAAGGAAAGCATAACAATGAGTGTGTCCTCCCTCGGACTAAGTACTCTGTTGGCCACCTAGACCTGAATGTGCTCCATATCTCTCTGACTGGGATCCACCACGACTGGTCTGATGGCCACCACAGCTTGACTGAGTTCCTCCTTAGCTAACCTGACCACCACTCCTAGATGGCTATGCTGGGGTACTGGATTCACTCGATACAGATTTAGGGTAATCCCTCCTGAAATGCTTAGCCTCAACACACGTGTAACAAGTCCTAGCCGATGAGGGCTGATGAATAGAGATAGAAGAACCCGAACCACAATGATTAGAATATCGAGATTGAGAACCCCTCAAAGACTAACCCCCACCATAACCACTCTTCCCCACAAAGACACCATCTTTAATCTGAAGGGCTTCCTGAACTGATCGACAAGGTTGTGACTGATGATATCTACTATACCAATCATAACCATGGGAAGTAGATCCATTTTACTGACCCTAGCGCCTCACCCTCTTATCTGACTCATATATGGGCATCTTGCCCTTCACAGAATCTATCATCCTCGCATGCTCAACTACAGTCTCAAAAGAAACTCCAGCAGCCACCAACTACAACATAGGCAACTGGAGGGGAATACTCAAACCTCTAACAAAACATCTCACTCACTCAACCTCTGTAGGTAGCAAAGCTGATGTATAGCGCGATAAGGCATGAAAGAGGGTCTCATAATCTGCAATTGAAGAACCCCTCTGCTCAATCCTCTGAAACTCATCACGCTTGCTCAGACGCAAGCTAAGAGGCACATACTTCTCTAGAAATATGCGATAGAACCTAACCCATGATAATGGAGGTGGCCCTACTGGTCGATAGTCAATATAAGCTCTCCACCATTGTTTAGCATCTCCCAAAAGCTGAAGGGACACAAAACTAACTCCGTACGACTCGGCGATACCCAAGGTATGCAATCTCTCATGGCTGCTCACAATAAACTCATAAGCATCCTCTTCGGATGGTCATAGAATATTGGAGGCTTTATGTTTGAAAAGTGCTCCCATATCTTCCGCTCATCGCGGGTCATAGTTTTCCCTGCAATCGATCCGAGACCAAACTCTGGAGTAGGAATCTCATCAATACAGGGCGCTGACATCGCCGTTGTCTGAACACCGGGAGTATGGAGCTCGGGAGGCTGAGTTTGTACCTCTTCCACATGGGTATAAGAACCACTAAGAGTAGTCGGAAGCACGCCCGCATAGGAAAAACCATCAAGAACACTCAACAATATGACCAACGTGTCTTATAGAACCAGAGTAGCAATAAATCCAGACTGATCTTGGGCTGGCCCCATCTCCTCCTCAAGTAACTCATATTGAGGCTCACAACTCACCTATGGGAGATTGATCTAGCACGAGTCTGGCCGACTCCCTGTGCCCCACCCTAAGCTGGTGTTGCACTTCTGGCTCTAACTCAGCTCTGAGCACGTCCTCTACTGCGACTGCGCACCACTGATGCCGGTGCTGGTGCCTCCTCCCTCGCTGTGTCGGCACGAGTCCTCACCATCTGTAAGAGAATAAAAACAAAGGTCAGATACCAATTTGATTCAACTTAGCACGAAAGGAATGAAGGAAGTGAAATTTCCTAAATGTCCCACAGCCTCCCAAAGATAAGTACGGATGTCTCCGCACCGATTCGCGAGACACTAACCTAAAACTCTGATACCAACTTTGTCACGACTTCTTTTCAAGAATCGTGGTGGAACCTACACAATCTCCGCCAGTTGGCGAACCACTCCCAAATCATTCACATGATATAACATAAGTAAAAGCGGAAGGATAACAATTACTACATACGTTGTCTCATAATATAAATGCGGAAGAAATATAAATATGATACATCGACAACATCCCCAAGATTTAGTCAATTATACAAGAGCTCTAATAAATCTAGTACAAGTCTGAATACGGCAGGCAGGCCAAACAAAATTTGATAGTATAAAATTCTGAACATGTCTCTTGATCACAAAAAAAAGATAAGATAAGGATGGAATATACAAGGCATGTCGTAGGTAGCATTTCACCCTGAATACCGAATGTCTGCCCGCTCAGACTCACACTCAAGCTCGCGAACTGGTAGTAGGATCAATATATGCACCAGAAAAGATGCAGTAAGTGTAGTATGAGTATAAAATGTACCTCCATAGACATCATAGGTCGACAACGATGGAAGATACGTAAAATGAGATAAATACTAGGTTCACATAAAAAATTCATATTCAAGCAATTTAAATGTCAAAGTAAGATCACATTATTCACGGCATATTCCATAGAGTTCAATAACTGCATTTTGAGTATTATTGAGAATTAAAATGCTTATTTTATTCCCGAAAATCAATCAAGTCATCAATAATCATTTCAATACTTGTTTCATCAACAGGTAATCCGTGAATGATATGTTATGAATGCAATGCAATTGCAGGTTCTTTGATCTTCCAGTATACATGGGCTGGAGTTTTTATTATGAGACGCACATCCATGGAGGACTCGCGAAGTCCATATACTCTTTCGAAAATTTCCATTGGAGACCAACTCTTGGGTAAATAGAATCAAGTTGCAGGAATGCAATCCGTCCCCTCGAATATCATCACCATCATCATCATCTCAGTGTTTTGATCTCACAAGTAATCTCAGTTTTCTGATCTATTGGACCAACAACATTCCATACCATTCTCAGAACCATGAGTGTATGGATGCAAATGACAGTATAATGCAAAAAATCATGATATAATGAGATGCAACCAAGTATAGAGATGAATATCACATGCTTCCAAGAATTTAACAACATAACAATTCAAGTACAAATCAGGATATCATCTAGGAAGAAGGAGTGATGAATAAACAAACAATAGCAAATATGGGGACAAGCCCACATATGGCGACAAGCCCAAATAAATCAGCAGTCGGAACCAACACAAGGTTGATTCCCCAAATCACCCATTGACACAGTTCAACATCGGAAACAACTTTATAGAGCAATGAGCCAAAGGTAGTAACATCCTAATGGGGCTTGGTCCAACAATAATGTTTTGCTACAATTTTACTCAAAACCACTTTATAAAACCAAGTTTTCCATCCAAATCTATAACTAGTTTTACTAAGGTTCAAAAAGATGATGTAACGATCTGTTTGGTCGTTTTGAGTTGTTAAGCTTCTTTTCCCTAAATTGCCCTTTTCGTAGGTTCTTATCGATGGTTGTGCCTTGTGCGGATGGGTAGGATGTTTTTTTAGGTAAGTCATATAGGTTTCGGAATGAAAATCTAAAGTTTGAAGTTTCTTAAGTTTTGAAATGGAAAGAGTTGAGTTTTGGGTAAATGTGTTCGTTCTGAGTTTCTTCGTTTTCATTAGGTCTAGAATGTCAATTATGATTTAGTCGAGATGTTGGTTCGGGGCTCAAGGCTTCCATTTGTGTTCCAAGTCATTTGTTGGAATATTTGGGGTTTTATGGGTTGGAGTTGATTTGAGTCAAAATCAGGTTAAGGCAACCCTGTTTGGAAAATTCGAGTGCTCGAATAAGATCGTAGCATGTTTGATGATAAGTCTCATATTTGGTTTGTGTCTGTTGGGTTCCAAATGATTCTCGAGTGTTGAATCAAAATTTAGAAGTTTGTAATTTTGTTGGTTTCTCACGGGTTAAGGAGCAAGTCTTCGCATCTGCAAGACAAGGGCTGTAGGAGCGACTGTGCACCTGTGTTGATGATTCCACACCTGTGAGCCTTGGTCATTTAGTGAAAGCTCGCACCTGCGAGTTTTAGTGCTCAGAAGTGGAAAATGGACTGCACATGCGAGGATCGCTGGATCAGAAACCCCTTTTATTTCCCTTGTTCCCTAATCGAACCTCATTTATCCTAAACCATTTTGGAAACTAAGGAGCTCGATATAGGACAAATTTGGAGGGGGGTTTCAAGAATCTTTATTTGGGTAAGGTCTTTATCACCTTTTTAATGATTATATGTCTAGTTAGAGATTTCACGTTTCAAATCATGTTTGAAGAGGGGGTGATGGGTTATGAACCCTAAAAGGAATTTTGGGTTTTCATCGACTAATCAAGGTTTACTTTGGATATATGGCCTAGTATTAATTTGTTTATGCTTGAGTAACCTATTCTTAACTCAATTTAGATTTCAAAACTAGATTTTCAAACATTTGATTTATGGGTTTGACACAAAGTGGGTTTTTGATAAATTCATGAAATTGGATGTCTAAATGGGAGTAGAAATTCATGAAGCGAAGGATTATGACTATTGGGTTTGTAGATAACATGTTTCCAATTTAAAGTTGCGATTTTTCCCTTGTGTTCCCAAAGTCACTTTTTGGGTTGCGTATCTGCTCTTCATATAGAAGTATAGCAATATGGGTGTCCTTACACTTATATTCTAACGTAGATCGCATAATTGTTAGACCTTTATCATTCTGAGGCTCTCTAGGGAAGAAAGGTATTGGCTTGAGGTTTGTGGCACCCGCTCGATTTTGAGCTAGGCTACGATTTCCTTTTTAGACTCTGATAGAGAGCATGTATAACTTATAATCATTGAGGGGGTATTGGGCGTGATTAGGGTTCCACCTTAGTGACTACGATAAGCACTTGGGTGAGTACTAGTGTATTGTGTTGGGGATAATTCCACTTAGGTTGGTATCGACAATTGTTATATGGGCTATGATAGGCGTGATTGAACTCCTACTTGGTGTGTGAATTGACTTATCTCATCGCTTTATGCCTTTATATGTGGAAAGATTGATCATGGAATTATTATGAAACTAATGGTATTAAAGTATTTGATTATTCATCGCATATGTACACGATCTTTCATCTCATGCTTCAATGATAATTGTTACTTGTCGTATGTATATATTCATTCATACCGATACTATGATTGAGATGGATCGATATTATATGCGGATTTGGCCCGATGAGGCCTGAAAAAGAGGTAAGAATGATGTTAGGCAGACTGATGGGAAATGATTTCAGGTGTACGATATGACTAATTTGAAATAAACTGATATGAGATGATTTAATATGATATGAGGCTTTCCAGGGATCATACCAGATGGTTGTGAGCGGTAAATGAATCTCGCGGAGGCCCCCATGGGACATGACTACTAGAAAACGTATCGTAGCATGTGTATACCATATTTAGAAATGACTAGTTGCATTGCATAACATTGCGTTCATTTCATTCTTATTGTTTATCTAGATACATGATTTATTTGTGATTGAATTGATCAAAAGACTTCAGCTTTGTGCTCGTATTTAAGAAAAGGTTAAGTAGTTACACATTAATTCTATAAAGAAGTGAGTTTAAGGTGATTTAGAGTCGGATGGACTTAAGATGAACTTATGAGAAATGGTCTAAGCTTGAACTGTGTTGAATTCAAACGTGATTTAAACTGAGGTACTTGATCTTTCTTGATTTGTATGTTCTGTCAACTATCCATGTTCTGGAAAGGTTAAGTGTTAGAAAAGAAGTAAGGTGAATCAATAGTTATTTGCGACGTAGACTCAATTTTTTATGTGTTTCGGGTTTTCTAGCATTGTCAGCCTATGATGCCTATGGGGGTACGTTGTGTACTCATACTACATGTTTTGCATATTTTATTTGGATGCAGATGCAATTTTGTTTTACAGTATCGACTTCCGGAGCGATCTTTGGAGGTTTCAGGGTGAGTTATCCATCTCATCAGTAACCCTGGGTCTCCCTCTATTTTGTTATGTTCTTACTTTTTAAGACAAATGTTATTTATTTTCTTTCAAGATGTAATATTTGTTAGAAGCTCTTGTACGAGTCGGACCAGGTTTTGAGAAATGTAATGTTCTAGTACTTGGTGTTCTTAAACATGTTTTTGGATATTTCAGTTCCAACATTAATTCATTATTATTTTTCTTTTATTTCTTTAATTTGATTAGATAATTTTGAGGATGGTTCTCCTACCGAGGGATAATGTAGGTGCCATCATGACACTTGATTTAGGTCGTGACAACTAGGTATCAAAGTTGTAGGTTTATCGGTCTTACAAGTACAAGAGTAATGTCTAGTAGAGTCTTGTGGATTGGTATGTGGACCCCCGTACCCATCCTTGAGAGTCTTTAGGACATTTAGGAAACTTCAATTCTTTCATTTTTATCATTAGAGTTTGATCAAATTGGTACCTGAGTTTCGTTACTATATACTCTCACTGATGGTGGGAACACATCCTTTAATTTGCATGTGATTGGGTTTTAAGACGTCTCCCGGTAGGGTACAAGCTGTGTCACCGTGATACGGAGGCATGACTAAGTTCAGTTCTCAGCTTTGATTTGAAGACTTAGTTGAGTGGGATTGTGATTAAGATTCCTTAGTTCGGTGATATTCTTGGAAAATGGAAATGATAGTACGAGGGAAAACTACATGACCGTTATGTCATTAATGGTGAATTGCTCAAAAGTCGAGGGAGTGCAACTATGGCTTAACAAGAATGATTTGCTCGAGGTGTGGAGTGGGAAAGTTTCAGCATCGTTAAGTTTATTATGATGGTTTTATGGCACGAGTGTAACAATGGTAAGTCAAAGATTCAGTAATGATAGGGTATAGACGTAGGTTTATGAAAACAAGTGTAAGCTTGGGAAATGTTGTCTAATTTGACAAAAGTACAATGACCGTGTTAGGACTGTAAGGAGAAGTGAAGTATAGGGACTTGAAGGGTGACCCTTTTTTAATAAGGTGTGAGAAAGTAAGACTTCTTAGGGTATAGTGGTAAGCGTACTTCACTCTATAAGACATAGTCATAAGGAAGAGGATCTGAATGGATCAATCTTCACTTTATGAAGAAAACAATTGGTATCTGACGTGCTCGTCAGGATAAGGTTACAAGACGTGCTAGGTGGATGTTGTATAAAGCTATAAAGGTTAAGTTGGGCTTTGACTTGGCAGAATTGTAGTGGTGGAGTATGTACTAGTGGTTTGGAGGCTCTTTCAGGAAATGGTTATTTGTTCCAGGTCAGAAGGCAAGGTTACTCGCGACAAGTGAAATTTAAGGAAACTGACAATTTTGATTATTTAGTAAGGGGTGTGTTCGTAGGGTCATTTAGTTTTTCGAGGATAGTGATAAAATGGGATTATTTTGAACCAAGAGGTATTTGATTTTGAGTTATATTACAGTTGTTAATGTAGAGTGGATGTAAAGAATCATGAATGATTTGGTATGTTGGACTACATCATAGGTTAATGGAGAGGCCAGTGGTTGATTGATAGGAATGACTCTAGAGTTGGACAAGTGTGAAGTTTTATTTCTAAGAAATTACCGGGTGTTGCATCTAGTGCTTGGATAAGGTTTGTGGGTATGACATATAAAGGCTGATACTTGAGAAGTTTCTACAGATACTAGTGGCATGACTTTATAGAGTTGATAGAATGAGAGGAATAATCACACAATTTGTTAGAGGTTTTCTGGTTTGGCAAATAAGGTAAGAAATGGTTCTTCGCGGGCAAGCATCATTTAAGGATCCTCGAGTAAGGTGTTGGTCAATAGGGAAATTTATAGTGACAGATGGTTTTGAACTAATTCAAGTTGTGAAGAGCATTTTGGAAATTGAGTTAAGGATCAGGAATGCGATTAAAACCAAGAGAGGTAAATTCACTATAGAACATTCGGATATCAATGTTGCATATTTACTCATAACCAAGATGGAAGAAGGATTCTTTCAGTTAAAGGATTTTGGCAAAGGTACTTTGGCAAACCTATATGAGAACGTTAGCAAGATTGTATGTTCGGTAATTAAGGATCGACCTACGGATTATGGACCAGTTCAGTAGTAGTTTGGGTTATTGCTTTGGTAATAATTGATGTTGTTGGAATAACCAAAGTTGATCAGCATTTTCTAGTGGAAAGACTTCAGGTGACGTGCCAGTTTTAAGAAATATTATGTTTTGATGTTCGAGTGAGACAAAAGAAACTCTTGGTTGTCTAGGTGGGTGGAATACTACTATCTCCATGATTGGCTCAACTATTTTGCAAGGCTTATGATATTGTGGTACACTCCTGAGCGAGTTTGAGTGATGATCGATCGATAGTGGTGAATGTGATTCTGAATAATTGTGAAAACTAAAGAATTAAGATAAATGCATGATTGATCTAAATTGGAAGGAGTAAGGTACATTTTAAAAAAAAGGAGGATTTGAATTCGAGGCAACATAATTCCTTGGTTCAGGTATGGATTATGGTGGTGTTGTTTTGCAACATTCAGATGGGCTGAAATTGTTAAGTACACTTTGAAAAGGAAGTCTACAGTAATTGGCTAAGTGTTATGAAGAAATTCCATGGGGTTCGCGTAAAGTATGGTGAGAGGCAAATTTTAGGTGACTGTTGTGATAAGATAGATGGATAAATGACTTGCGTTGTATCGAGATGGGTAATCTCACGACATTCTTGAAAGAATGATTTAGAGTGGATTAATAACTGGGAGTCATGAGAATCTATTCCATTGGAAAGTTAAGGTAATATTTTCGAGGTAGGGTTATGTTCATCATAGTAGATTGTGTTGAAGAGTTACTAACCGAATAACATGAGTGGGTATTTCAGTTATCAAAGGCTTGGGATTTTGGTTCTTTTGGATTTGTTAAAGGCGTATGGATGTATATCAATTAGGGATTCAATGGTTAAGGTGTGGTGTACAAGGCTGCAGGCCTTGCGTCAGGTATTTGGAGTTGTAAGCAAGTTAAGGTAAGCACAAGGAGAACTATATGGATTTATAGTTGACGTAGTTCTATCAAATTCGCGCACCGGTTGGAAGTTGATGGACATGAAGATTTCAATCATAAGGTATAGTTCTAAGATATTAAGTGAAGACATGGATAGAATTCAACTATCGGAGTCGAGGGTGACGACACATGATTGATTATTTGATGAGAAAAAATATGGAAGAGGTCACTGAAAGCTTATGAAAAGCCTATTATTTATCTTTGGAATCAATTCGGATGATTATCGATGATTTAGGAATTTAAGCATTTTATTCCAGGTCAGAATTGTTCAACTAGGGCCGGATGTCCTATGTTTATATTTCCAAGAGAATTCATGGTTATTCTAGTAAATCACCGTCAAGGATTTGATGGATTTCAATTCGGAATAGAGGTATGAAAATATTATCGAATCTCATTGAAGTTTACAAGTGGACTTGATAATATTTTTTTTACAGATGGAAACTATTAGGTAGTTATAAGGAGTTACGCCAGTACTTGGTGATGTATTGAGGATATGCAAATGGTTATGGAAGTCTTTGAGTTGATCAGTTGATTTTCTACATGCTTGGCACGACAAGGTAAATCTTGAGGGTAAGGCGCAAAGTATGATTTTTTGAAGATTGAAAGGAAGTGGGCAATGGGTTTGACTCGATAGCTTCAACTCGACAAAATGAAACTAACAAAATTTGTAAGTAGCATAATCAACTGTGAATAAGATCAATTTTAAATGGATTTTTTTAGAGTTTTCTCAGATAAAGAAATGATTCTTTTCTGGCGGAAGAAAGTCATGATTTGGACTTGTAGCATGTGTCGATGTGTTTTTAAGGAATCTTGGTGCGAAGGACGGCCTTGGAGGGCGTGCACAAAGGATTAGTAGAATCAGAATATTGTATCGGTACAAGTTGGAATATGGTTTGTGGCTACAACTGAAGGATTGTTATGTAAGGAGATAATTTGGAATCAATTGAACTTATATATAGGTGTGGCTATAACCAAATTAGGGAATTCGAGTGGAGTCAGTTCTTATATTGAAGGATTAGCTGTGAAAGGAATTTGGGGTATGAAGAAATGGAAATTCGGCTCATTAAGCTAAGTTAAAGGTAGTTTTGACTGATAAAGTGAACAAATGATATTATTGATATATTTCTTGCCTGTGGAGGCTTTCATGAGGTTATAATGGAAATTCCTTGGCTACTGCTTTTATACATCCCTTTATAGTTCGAGGATGAACGATTGTTTAATTGGTATATGATGTAATGACCTGTTTGGTCATTTTGAGCTTTTAAGCTTTATTTCCCAAAATTTCCCTTTCCGTAGGTTCTTATTGATGGTTGTGACTTATGGGGATGGGTATCACATTTTCCGAGGTTAGTTGGATAGGTTTCGGAAGGAAAATCTAAAGTTTGAAGTTTCTTATGTTTTGAAATGGAAAGAGTTGACTAAAAGTTGACTTTTGGGTAAATGTGACTGTTTTGAGTTCCGCTAAGTCCGGAATGTTGATTAAGATTAGTCAAGATGTCGTTCATGTCTAGAGGCGTCCATTTGTGTTCAGTGTCATTTGTTGAAATATTTGGGTTTTTATGGGTTGGAGTTGAATTGAGTCAACATCGGGTCAGACGACATTTTTTATGAAATCCAAGTGCGCGAGTGAGTTCATAGCGTATTTTATGACAAGTCTTCATATTTGGTTTGTGTCCATAGGGTTCCGAATGAGTTTTGACTGTTTGATCACAAATTGGAAGTTTGTAATTTTGTTGGTTTGTGGTGTTCCGCACCCGTGCACCTGCGGGACTGCACCTGCGCTTGGTGTGATGCAGGTGTGGGAGAGTGGTTAAGGGGCAGGTCTTCGTACCTGTGAGAGAAGGGCCGCAGGAGCAACTACGCACATGCGTTAGTGATTCCGCACCTACGAGCCTTGGCCATTTATTGAAAGCTTGTACCAACAAGTTTTAGTGTGCAGAAGCGGCCTCGCAGGAGCAGAAAATGGACCGCACTTACAAGGATCGCTAAATTAGAAACCCCTTTTATTTCCCTTGTTCCCTATTCAAACCTCATTCATCCCAAACCATTTTGGAAGCTAGAGAGCTCGGTATATGGCAAATTTAGAGGGGATTTTCAAGAATCTTTATTTGGGTAAGGTCCTTATCACCTTTTTATGATTATACCGTGTCTAAATAGAAAATTCATTTTTCAAATCCTGCTGTAAGATTGGTGGGGGGTGGGGTGTTTATGGGTTACGAACCCTAAAAGGAATTTTGGGTTTTCTTCAACTAATCAAGGTTTTCTTGGGATAAGTGGCCTAGTATTACTTGTTTATGCTTGAGTAACCTATTTCTAATTCAATTACGATATCAAAACCAGATTTTCAAACATTTGATTTATGGATTTGACACAAAGTGAATTGTTTTTATAAATTCATGAAATTGGAGGTCCAATTGGGATTAGAAATCCATGAAGCTTAGGATTATGACTATTGGATTTGTGTTTACCATGTTTCCAATTTAAAGTTTTGATTTGACCCTTGTGGGCTCGGGGTCACTTTTAGGGTTGCGTATCTGGTCTTTATTTATAAGTATAGCAATATGGGTGTCCGTAGACTCGTATTCTAACGTAGATCACATAATTATTAGACTTTGATCATTCTGAGGCTCTCTGAGGAAGAAAGGCATTGGCTTGAGCTTCGTGGCACCCGCTCGACTTTGAGGTAGGCTACTAGTTACTTTTTAGACTTCGATAGAGAGCATGTATAGCTTATAATAATTGAGGGGTATTGAGCATGATGGGGCCTACCTTAGTGACTGTGATGAGAACTTGGGTGGGTACCAATGTATTATGTTGGAGATAATTCCCCTTAGGTTGGTATCAACAACTGTTATGTAGACTATGATAGCCGTGATTGAACTCCTACTTGGTGTGTGAATTGACTTATCTCATTGCTTTATGTCTTTATATGTGAAAGGATTGATCTTAGAATCATTATGAAACTGATGGTATTAAAGCATTTGATTATTTATCTCATATGTACATGATCCTTCATCTCACACTTCCATGATAATTTTTTACTTATCATATGCATACATTCATTCATACCAATACGATGACTGAGATGGATCGATATGGTATGCGTGTTTGGCCCGATGAGGGCCAAAAATGAGGTAAGAATGATGTTTGCCAGCCTGATGAGAAATGAACTAATATGAGATGATTTGATATGATATGAGGCTCTACCAGCTCGAGAGATCACACAGGATGGTTGTGAGTGGTATATGGATCTCATGGAGTCCTTCATGGGTCATGACTACCGAGAAACGTACCGTAGCATGTGTATACCAGTTTTAAAAATGACCAGTTTCATTGCACCACATTGCATTGCATAGTAATGCATTTATTTTATTCTTATTGTTTGTGTGGCTATATGACTTATTTGTAAAAATGATGTCGGGACTCGAAACTGAGATGGGACCTGGGCTTGTCCCGCACAGGCCCGTCCCTCCCCAGACTCGCCCCAGATCCGCCCTGCCTCAACCCTGACCCCACCTCGACCCCTCCCCCTCCCCCGCCCCCGACCCCCTCTTTGCAAAAATGACTGTTGCACAACGGCCAATTTATATTTTGGTTGTTGTGCAACGACCATTTTTAGCCCCCACCCAATAAATCCCCCTACCCCTTAATATTTATTTTCAACCCTTAGTTAGTACATTTTTGGGATTGAAGTTGGCAACTAGCTTGAGGATCATCCATCGAGCAAAGTTTCAATTTTCAACCTCGATTACAAGTCGACGTTACGTCGGCGTTTGGTACCTTCGTTCCTTTTTTAAATTATTATTGTTACTTTATTTTAATTATCACACTTAATTTAAATATCTTTAATTATTTATTTGTGTAATTAAAATAGAAGGATTAAGACGTATGATTAAGAGTAAGGGTAAGGGTGCTTCTTCTAGTAGGGGTAACAAAGGCAGGGGTACTTCTAGTCATCCTATTCCTAGACAGGATAATTTGATTGATTACAATCATATAGATGAAACTGATTTTTTTTAATGATATACCACTAGATGATGAGATATATTCTACAACTGAATCAGACTTTAATTTAGAAGATAATCTAGATGACACACCCACTAGTGCACCTGAACAACCTCAACCTCAGACTGAGTTTCAGCGTCAAACTGAAACTGAAACACCTCCTATTCCCCCTAGTATGAGACGAGGCCCAACACAACGAAAATTAAAATCAGTTGTATGAGATTTTTTTGATAGGGACTAAGAGAATCAAGTAGTTAGATGTAAAATTTATAAAAATGTTTATAAATTTAAAATGGGAAAAGGTCAGGGTGGGACGGGAGATTTATTGAGACATGTACAAGGATTTCACAAAGCTAGGTGGGATGAATACGAGGCTACAAATTCGGGTGCGCCAATGCGCTCTCAGTCGGGACAAGGTTCACATAGTGTCTCGAACCAAGTACAGGGTCAAATTAACCCGATGACGGGGAAATTGTAGGTCCTAAATACGATAAACATAGAGATAGGGAAGCAATATAAAAATTAGTTGTCGTGGAGGGTTTGGCTTTTTCATTTCGTTTCTCTCCTGGTTTTATTCATTACATTAGAGAAATGTATAATCTTGCTTTTAACGATTTTTCTAGATCAACTATTAGGAGACAAGTTTTTAAATTTGCAAATGAATATCAACAATATTTACGTTATTCATTATATCATTTCCCTAGCAAAGTATCTATCACTTCCAATATAGGCCGTAGTACTAACGACAATGATTATTTAACTGTAACATGTCATTGGATAGATTATAACTGGTCTATGCAAAAATGTATTTTAGCATATAGATATATTGATGATAGGCACACTGAAAATTTTATTGCAGAAAATATTCATCAAGTTTGCGATTATTATGGTATAACCGACAAAATAATGACTGTTACATTAGATAATACTTCTTCTAATAATTATGTTGTGAGACTTTTAAAAGATCTATTAACTCCTTCTTTTTCTAATCATTTTCATATAAAATGTGCATGCCATATTTATAACTTAGTTGTAAAGGATGGTCTATCATTTTTTGAAGACATTCTTAATAAAGTACAATTTGCTATAAACTTTATTTTTTAGAAGTAATAGAATACAAAGAAAAAAGAATATAAAAAAACTTGTCACGGTTGTGGATTACCTTTTAGAACAATTCCTGAAGAAGTAGCGACTAGGTGGAATTCTCTATATGAACAACTACTTGTTGCTTACGATTATAGAAGACCTATAACTTTATTTTAACGCCCATAATCAAAATCCAACTGATATGCTTATAGATAATGATTGGGAAAAAATTCAGAACTTATTGGATTTTTAGAGAATTTTTTTCAAGCAACTAAAGAATTTTCTGCTACATATTATCCTACTATTTCAACTATGTTATTGTATATAGCTCTAATATTTTTGTTACTTAATGAATATATGAAAAAACCATCTTATAAGGCACCTATTAAAAAATATTTATCAAATTAAAAAAATATTTTTTTCCTATTCCCACTATTTATATTATTGGTGTTGTATTAAATCCGACTATTAAAACAAATGGTTGTAAAAGACTTATTGAAACTATTTATGATTGTATAACAGTACTTCCACCTCCACCTCCAAAAAATCCAAATGAACAACCACCTAAGGAACCAACTAAAGAAGAAGTTTTGTCTAGCATACACGATGAATGCAAAAAAGTATATACGCATTACCAACAAGAAAGTGCTAGCAACCAACCGACTTCTATACCATCTTCTTCTTCTTATTCAATACAACCTTATAAAAGACATGTCGTTTCTGCGGCTAGTATTGAAAACCTTTGAAATAAAATGTTTAGTGGTTCCACTGCTAATTAAGTTAGTGAGTTTGATGTTCTTGTTTTGCAGGGTATTGTACCGTACCAAGCAATTCTCAGTGAAGAAAGACGTGAAGACTTGCTTAAATACTGGAGGGAAAATGAGAAGACATTTCCGACACTAGCAAAGATGACCCGAGATGTGTTGAACATTCAAGCGTCATCAACAGCGCCTGAAAATGCTTTTTCTGCTGGAAGATTTCAAATAGGAGAGCACAAATACTCATTAGCGAGAGACATCTTGGAGATTGAAGTTTTATTCAGATATTGGATATGAGCGGAGCGTAGAAGGTGCGGTCAACCAGATATCAAATAAGAAGACGATTTAAACTAAAACTAAATGTTGTCTGACGGAACTGGAAGCGACGTCGACCAATTTGACTAACAAAATGCAATTCCAATCGAAGAACCACAAGACATTGTGAAGAAATTATAGGGTTTAGGGTTTAGGTATTTATAAATATGTAATTTTTTTAATTGAAATTTTACTATGTGATTTGAAACTTTCAACACCATAAAGTTGCAATTCTGAAATTGTATTATAAAAAATCATATTTCTATTAAATAATATAAGAGGCACAAAAACAGAGTTGGAATATTTTTATTACACTATCTTGTTTAATTATTGAAGTGTTTATATATATTATTTTTTAAATTAAGTGCCAAAAAAAATAGAAATCCTGATCCCGACATGCCCCATCCCGCCCCGCTAAGACCGGTCCCCTTTTCCGACGGGATGAGGAACGGGAAGGGACATCGACCTGTCCCGCCTGTCCCGGCCTACCGGTCCCGCCGGAGGACTGGTCCCGACCTTCCCCAGTCCCGTCGGGTCCCGTCCTGCCTGAACCCGCCATGCCCTCCCCGAACCCAGCCCACTGGCCACCCCTTCTTATTTGTGATTGAATTGATGAAAATAATTCACCTTTGTGCTCGTATTTAGGAAAATGTTAAATAATTGCACATTAGTTGGATAAAGAAGTGAGTTTAAGGTGATTTAGAGTCGGATGGACTTTGGTTGAACTTATGAGGAACAGTCTAAGATTGAATTTTGTTATATTCAAATGTGATTTAAATTGAGGTAATTGATCTTTCTTGATTTGTATGTTCTGTCAATTATCGATGTTCTAGAAAGGTTATGTGTTAGATAATAAGTAAGCTGAATCAATAGTTATTTGTGAGGTAGACTCAATTTTTATATGTTAGCGGATAAGATCAAATAGATCTATTAGCCGGAAGCTATTCCTTTTCTAGTGGCATGCCATTCTTTCAATGCCTTTCTACTACCATTTTATCAGCCTATGATGCCTACGTGGATATGTTGTGTACTGATACTACACTTGCTGCATCTTTTATTTGGATGCACATGCAGTTTCTTATTCAAGTCTCGACCTCCAGAATGATCTTTGGAGGTTTCAGGGTGAGCTATTTATCTCATCAGTAACCCTGGGTCTCCCTCTATTTTATTGTTATATTCTTATTTTCCAAGGCATATGTTGTTGTTCATTTTCTTTCAAGTTGTAGTATTTGTTAGAAGCTCTTATACGAGTCAAATCAGGTATTGGGAAATGTAATGTTCTAGCTTGGTGTTCTTAAACATATTTTTGGATATTTCAGTTCTAATATTAATTCATTATTATTCCGTTTTTATTTTCTTAATTTGATTAGATGATTTTGGGAATGGTTCGCCTACCGGAGGAATAGTGTAGGTGCCATCATGACCCGTGATTTGGGTCGTGACAGATTATTTCTTCAGAGCATAAGTGTACGAATAGGGGCAAGGCTTTATTCAATTTTATTCTTCTAGTTTTACCTTCTAACTCCCCAAGTCCATTTTACAAACAAGATATACCCTTTTAGCCACAAACATTCAAACCCACCAGTCATACCACGCTTACAAAGATTTCCCGGGGTGCCTAACACCTTTCCAGGGAGATTATCAAAATTCTTACCTTTTTCTTTGGTACTTAGGTTTTCAAAATTAACCTTACAAAATGGCTTCCTAATTGTTTGATATAGAAGGAGTCAAGTTATGAAAATAGCTTTTGTACGCAAGTGTAAAAGTTAACCGTAATAGTAATAGTTCCTGACTAAATATTTTTGACTATATTAGTTGATTAAGCACTTCATCCCTTTGTCAGTTTTGGTTTCTTGAAAACTCATGCTGTGAGATTTTATTTTCGGTGAAGCATATAGGATTCTTTCTCCCCTACCTTTCACCAATATTTTTACTTTTAAAATCTAAGTGGATAAACCATATTAATCTATTGTTTTGGTTTAATTAAATTCACTAATCCTGCAATATGTTGAATATTAAATGCTATTGTATTCCATTTTCCAGAGCTATGTGCAGTATTAAAAATGAAAGAAATCTGTATCAAACCGACGAGGTATATGTTTGTTCCATAAAGACATTTTCAACCATAATTAGTCAGTTCTTTTAGTGCATAATGCCTAGATTTATTATGTGGTGTTGTAGTCCATTTGATCTTATCTAATTTAGTAGGAAAAGCTTTATTTTCCGGTCTTAGGTTCTAAGTTTTTTTCTTTTTTCTTTGGGGGGGAGGTGTTGATTGTTGGAGGTTTTTTCAGGATTCTGTTGGTGCGTCTCAGGATCTGTTTGAAGTGGTGTCAAAATCTTGAGATTTTTGGGGGATCAGTTTTTATTTTTTAGTCGTTATCAATATAGCTATTTTAATTATTCCTATTTTCTAGGCATGTGAGCAGATCTTTAGCCATTCTATTTTCAATTTCAGTTGCACTGCTTCTGTATTTATTCAAGTGTTGAAAGTTCAATAAAAGTAGATTTTTCTGACTAAATTCTTCCAGCTTCTGCAATTTAAACAACATTGTTATTAGAGCTCCTATTTCTAAAGGGATCTATGAGATACTTGTGAGGTTATTGGACTGAATATTTACCAAATACATCAACCAAATATGCTACTGCAAAAGACCATTCAAACAATGGAAGGTGAGAGTTCTTTCACTTTTATGTGTCCATCAGTGTTTGATGGAGAAAACTATCAAGTTTTGGCAGTGAGAATGGAAGCTTATTTGGATGCGTGTGATTTATGGGAGGCTGTAGAGGAAGACTACGACATACCTCCTCTACCAGGAAATCAAACCATGGCTCAGATCAAATTCTACAAGGAGAAGAAGACAAGAAAATTCAAAGCAAAAGCATGTCTCTTTGCTGTTGTTTCTCCAACCATTTTCAGTAGAATCATGATGTGTAACTTAGCTAAACATATCTGAAATTTTCTCAAGAATGAGTACACAGGAGATGAAAAAAATTAGAGGAATGAATGTCATGAATTTGGTAAGGGAATTTGATATGCAACACGTGAAGGAGTCAAAAACTACAAAATATTATTTAGATAGGTTGATTGGTATTGCAAATAAGGTAGGAATTCTTGGAATTGAACTGTGGACAATAGAATAGTTCAAAAAATACTTGTATCCCATACCTGAGAGATACAAGGCAACTATTGCTTCTCTGAAAAATACTAAAGATCTGTTAAAGCTTAGTTTAGTGAAATTGTTGAGTGCACTGCATGCATAAGAAAGGAGAAGGACGATGAGGAAAGATGGAACTATTGAGGGAGCGTTACATGTCAAGTTATATTTAGAATTCTGGAGGTAGGAGCAAGAAGTGGAAAGGAATGAAAGGGAGTGTTAGCAACTCTGAGATTGCAGCAGCAGAGAATAACAACAAAGGTGGAAAATACTCTATTGTCAATATTGTGGCAAGAAGAATCATCTTCACTGCAAGTGTTGGAGAAAACCTTACATGAGATGCAGGAAATGTCATAAACATGGGCATGATAAAATCATTTGCAAGGAAAAAGGATCACAACAACCGGAAAAAGCTCAAGTTACATATCAAACGGAGGAAGAACAACCTTTTGTTGCAACATTTTTTGCATCTAGCGTTTCAAGTGATAGTTGAATTATCGATAGTGCTTGTACGAATCACATGATCATTGATCAAAAGCGCTTTAGAGAGCTTGATAGATCAATTCATCATGAGTCAGGATTGGAAGTGGAGAACTCATCCCACCAAAAGAAAAGGGTACTGTAGCAATTATGATTATACATGTACAAAACTTATTTATGAAGTTTTGTTATTTCCTGAAATTGATAAGAATTTATTAAATGTTGGAAAACATCTAGAAAATGGATTCAAATTAGTTTTTGAAGACTTGGCGTGTAATCATTGATACAAGTGATAAGGAATTATTCAGAATTAAGATGCAGCGAAAATGTTTTGCACTGAATCCATTAGAAGTGGAGCAGATGGCCTGTCCAAGTCAACTCACAATTGCAAAGCTTGGCACAAGCGGTTAGGTCATTTTCATCACAAAGCTTTGTTGTTCATGAGAAGAAATGAAATGGTAAATGATCTACCAAACTTGGAGGGGCATCTTTCAAGCTTCAAGGCTTGTGTGCTTGGCAAGCAGACTAGAGTTCAATTTAAAAGTTTCACATGGAGATCTATAAAAAATTGCAACTCGTTCAATTTAAAAGTTTCACATCTAACAAGAATGTGTTGGAATTATTTCATGAAGTTTAAGTCCGAAGTTGATAGAGTTTTCATGAATTTCAAAGATTGGATAGAAAATCAGAGTGGATGCAAGATTTAGGTCATTAGATCAGATAATGGAACTGAATATAAATCATATAGGTTTAATTATTTTTGTGAAGAAGCTGGAATTGAGCACCAGCCTACGGTTCTCTATTCTCCACAATAAATAGGGTAAGTAAGAAGAAGAATATAACAATCATGGATATGTCTAGATTCTTGTTGCCTGAGAAGAATATACCAAAGAAATGTTGGGCAGAAGTAGCAAACACTATTGTTTTCTTGCTGAATAGACTGCCTACGCGGGTAGTTGAAGGAAAGACTTTGTTCGAGGCTTGGTATGGTATCAAATCTATTTTAAAAAACCTCAAGATATTTGGATGTCTATATTTTTCTTATGTCCATAGGTTAAGAGAGACAAGTTAGATATGAAGGCAGAACCGGGAATCTTCATTGGCTATAACTTATTTTCTAAAGCTTACATGATCTTTCAACAGGAAAGATTCTGGTAAGTAGAGACGTTTAATTCCTTGAAGATGAGCATTGGGACTTGAATGAGGAGTCTCAAGTGAAGAATAATCATTCACAGCTTGATTATAATGAATTGGTGGATGATCAACCTATTAGGGGAACAAAGGTCACTCTATGATATTTATTTTGAGTAGCCAGAAGGTTTCATCATATTAGGACATGAAAATAAGGTTTATCTATTTAATAAAGCTCTATACAGACTAAAGCAAGCTCCTAGAGCTTGGTACAACCGAATGGATAACCATTTGCTAGACTTAGGCTTTGAAAAAACCTTAAGTGAATCGACTCTTTATGTCAAAAAAGCTGGCTCTAGCATTATAATCATTTCCCTATATGTCGATGATTTACTTGTGACAGGAAATAATATTACAATGATTGAAGAAAATTCAAGGAGGATATGATGAAACTAGATCTCGACGAGATGACTTATTTTCTAGGAATTGAGATCAAGCAAATTGAAAATAAAGTTTTTCTCTGTCAAAGAAATATTTAAAGAAAATTCTAAAGAGATTTAGAATGAAGTCACACCCCAACCTTGGGGGTGTGGCCGGCACCCGATGCCATAACTTCCCGAGCGTACCATATCTGGAACGTAACCTGGGTATGCATGTAATTTTGCCAACAAGGCCTCAAGATAACCCTCACATAACAATCGGTACATAATGACCTGTAGAAACAGAAAAGCCCATGCAAAGCCGACAAGGCCACAATAAATATCAGCTGGTTAACAAAAAGGCTAACAAGACCATACATGGCATCTATATACAATACAACTATCTACAATCCTCAACGGAATACATAGACATCATAAGATCGGGATAGGGGCCCGCAATACCCATAAAATGTTTATAAAACCATACCGAGTTAGACTAGCACCTCCAGAACAAGCGGAGAGCTCTCACACCATAGTTGAGCTGAGATCCTAGTGAGAATGGTTGTGACACCGCCTATATGAACTAGCGGACATGAAATGCAGCACCTCCAACAAAGGGACGTCAGTACAAACAATGTACTAAATATGTAAAGCAAGAAAACATAAGTAGATGTAGTAATATAAATAAAAATAAGAGAGAGACATCCTATAACTCTAAATGCCATTGAGGGCAAATGATATACATGCTTTCATTTAAAAACAAGTACATACATACATAATCCTCACAATGGGGGAATACTATCATCATCAAGGCGTTCTTTGGGGCTAACATTATCATAACATACTCAACTATAGTGGTGTGCACCTATAAGTGTCGTATATATATATAATGAATGAAGGACCTCATAGGGACATTATGAACATGGTCGGAGTGACATAAGGTCTTTACATTCTGACTATCGTTATGCAACTACATATATCAGCTATCATGAAACCAATAAAGAGCACAAATTATCACATGCTGAGAGATAGTATAAGATGCAGAAAAATACTCCCAACAAGGGACAAACAATATTCGACCAACATTTCAATAGAATGAAAACATTACCATTTCTAACTTAAGAATGCAGTTTTTTTAACAACGTTCGCTTTAGTTTCGCATTCGTTTAGATCATGCCAATAGAAAGAAAGGGTAAGCCTTACCTTTGTCGCTTGGCCAATGATAACATACGAATCCCATATGCTCTATGAATGATAACCTACATAATAGAAATGATTCGGGTAAAAAATGGATTGATAAACTAAGAATCGATTCATTACGACATTCATCGAACACCTAAGTGCTTAGAACTCCAAGTTCTCTATCAATGGTAATTTAACATCAAAATAACATCTTTGGTTCCTTTTAGCTTCCTTTTATCATTTACCATCGACAAACAAGATTCAACATTTTTAGCACCAAGCTTAACATTCAACCAAATAGCCCAACAAGAGTTACGATGACAAGAATAATTCACAAGTGCGATTTGTCTACTTTTCCTTCTAACTTGTAGCACCATCTTCACGACTAACACATAGAGAAACATAACAAAAACAAACATAACATAACCAAGTTAATATCCATGAATTTCAGCCATAACAAGTCATAAATATGACTACAAAACAGTCCAACAACAAGGAAACATCTCATCTCATTTAAAGTGCTAGCTTTCAGATTCTTTATCCAAACAACCAACACATGAATAAGATTAAGGACAAGAAAAGAAGGGATAAACATACCTTATATAACCTGAAGGACCTTCAATAACAAATTCTTCAAGCTTACAACAGCCCTCAACATCAAGACATCCCCATAGAACTCTTTTTCTTCACTTGCAAAACCTTTTGGAGTTAGTGTTGATTACAATGGTGTAGGAAACGGAAATAAGTAACTACTAAGTATTAAAACAAAATAAAATTACAACAAACTGAAATTTCAATAAATTGAAACAAGAAACTGGAACAAAAAACTGAGATTATAAGCACTTTGATTTGTTGGGTCGAGTGATGTCACTATGTCTTTAAGACAAGATTTCCCCGTATATGTCCTTTCTACGTTCTGGACAATAGTCTCCCAAGATAAAACATCATCTCAACAAATGTGCAATGGAAACTCAAGTGTTACTTGAAGAACTTAGTGTAATGAAATGATGATTGAATTGATGTGCATATTAATGGAGGTTAACGTTCCAAAACCAATGGCAAAAGCACAACTTATCTGCCCAATTTAACTTACATGAAACTTCAGGGACCAAACTGTAACCGGGTCATTAAAGATGGTTGGACGCAACTCCTACCAAAGGCAAATTTCCAACAGTTAGATCTTGTTCAAACTCTTTGTTTATGTCCTTGACCTTATGGAAATTTAAGGGAACTTTTATGGGGTGGGAGAGCTGGTTGGTGTCGGAAATATATGAAAAATGAGGCTTAGATCATATTTAAGACGAACAAGGTCGGCCACTGCCATGACTTTCACGGTCATGAAATGACTCACAATTCGTGAAAGTGGACCATGAAACCACCTTCCAAACTCCAAGTTTCTATTTCTATTTCACAATCTGATCCTTACCAATTGATGGTCCATGAAATATTTCAAGGCCCGTGAAATTGTCCCATCAAATTAACTTCTGACAATTTTTTTTCCTTCAATTTGTTTGGCCCCATAACTTTATGGTATACACTTAACACTTGTTTGAAACCTTCTGTAGCCTTATTGGAGTTTCATGGCTTCATCTAGATTATGTTAGTCTACTTACGAGATGTCGACGTACAAAGTATGAGGTGTACCATCCTTTCCCCTTAAGAACCACCGTCCTCGAATGATGGGAATACATAGCTTAGAATTTGTAACTTTAGATTTTCTCCGGAATTTTTTTGGCAGAGTTTCTCCCACAAAAGGGACTATTCAAACCTACCACGCAGCCAGAAGACACAACAAATGCCTCACAGGGCTATACAATAACATATACAGTATCATATTGGCATGACAAGACCATCTATGTACCAAAAGATCTATAGAGTACGATATAACTCACCTCAACTATCTGTGCTAAGAATCTGGATTGCATCTGTCACTTTTCTTCCTTAGCTATCACCTACATAAGGTATATATGGTAATTCTATTATGATGTAGTAAGGATAAGGAAATCGTATCCCACACATATCAACATGGACGTATAGAGGTAACCATTGGCTCTTGGAGTTTTTGGAGCGATTTAGTAGGATTTCCATTATTAATTCAATCAACTACGCCTTGGTACTAACAGAGAAAGTCTCGATTTTTGCCTTATAAGACCATACGATAGATCACACAAAGTCATTTAATTACATAGGTACAGACTCATTCTTTCTTTCCGATTTAAGTCTTGTTTTTCTCTTTATTGCTATCTTTATCCTCGACTAGGTAATTATATTTATTCCCTCTTTTACTTCCTATATAATCCTTTTTACCTTCTCCAGACATCGTAGATATTTTCCTTGGCTTGGACTTGTTGATTCATTTATATTTACTGGAATTTGCTTGTACTCTCTAGCGCATCGCTTCAATATCAAAACATTGTAGCAGGATGAATGAATCTTATTTCTGAGGGCAACTTTTGTTTAATCTCTTTCCTAGATAGTTCGGACGGTGTTCTTACATTTTTCTTGTTGACTTGTCTCCTTATTCCATTATGCCCTTCATGCGCAAGATTTCTAGAAGATCATATTATTAACACAAAATTTACTTAGGCTTCGCCTTCACATGCTAACTTTTTCCATAACTCGATACATTTAGATCAAGTTGAATAACCCATACCATCTGGTGGTAAATTCATATTTCTTTCCATGCCATGCTTTGTAAGGGGCTATTTCATGATCCTACTGCATGTATTGATACCACTGTAGTCATTATTATGCAGTAACTCGATAGGCGATAATTGATCCATTTATTCATGAAGTTTAGAACTTCTGTTCGCAATAAAAATTCTTTGAATCTCACCTAATTATCAATTTCTAAAGTTATACTGGGGGTAATTTATACATCCAAGTTACCTTGAGAAGGCCCGTACAATGTTTTCTGTAGCTGGAAACTTTTAGTGAATGTCATTAGAGTAAAAATATTATATATCTGAACTGTTCCATGTGCCTCATCATGTCGTATAACCCTTGGTAACTTGTCAAGTAAGAGTAAGCTAATTCTTATTAAGCTATTCGTAGACGCAGACTTGTCACGTTCACAACAAATTTCATTTTAGTCATTCCTCGTCCCCGTATTATGATTACTATGTTTCGTATCAACCTATTGAGTTCTTGATATTTTATCTTGACCGTTTTGTAGCGGCAATATTATTGACGCGTCCTACAATCTTCATCTTCGTATTTCCCTTCCGATGTAATTCCTTGACACCATAGCATATCTTTGACGTTCCGGAATGAATGGAATAAAGTGGATAATATATCCCTGTCATACTTTTAGCTTGTAATTCTTACTACACTTGGAACACGTCATCGGTCCTGCTGTAATGACCCATTTGGTTATTTAGGTATTTTACCCTTTCACCTATGTTGACCTTTCTCCTAGAACAATTAGAGTGTATTCAACTTGCGGAGATGGGTGGAGTGATTCCCGAGACTTTCGGAGTAGTTTTGGATAAGGAAAATGATATTTTAGAAATCCTTAAGTTAAGAAATGAAGAAGTTTGACCAAAGTCAACATCGGGGGCATATGCGTCTTTTTCAAAATTTTGTTGATTTCATTAGCTCCAGAATGTGATTTCTAACTTAGTCAAGTCATTGGTTCAGTTCCCGAAAGGTTCGTATGTGATTAAGGTGGTTGGTTGAGAAACTAGCTTTTGAGATGATTTGGACTTGACCACGGTCAACATGGGGTCACGAAGGATCCGTTTGGGTGTTTTGAGAGTTGAAGCAGTTTCGTATGATCATTTATGGCTTGTAGGAACTTTTCGAATTGGATTCGGACTTCATTTGGTCAAGTTTAGGTGTTTGAGTCGTTGGCATAAGTCGCTCACCTTCGACGCTTCAATATACCATTATATTCATTTGATGTTAGAATTAAGTTTTGATTATTGGAGTAGATGCGTATCTAAATTTGTGAGCTGTAGCAACTTGAATCGTCAAATTTCGACATTGTACGAGGGAGTTATGATCATTTTAGTTTGGATAGTTGTTGCTGTTCTGGTGTGCTCGCAAAAGCGAACTTCTGGGCGCAGAAGCGGAAAGCGAAAATCGCAGTGTATTAAAATCAGACTGCGTCCATTTAGTATTTTTACACATAACTTGAGTTCTAGAGCTCCGATTGAGGTGATTTTCGCGGAATTGTTCTCATATCAACAAGGGAGTAAATGTCCAACTTTTATTTGATGTTTCTTTAAGATTATTTCCATTGGTTATTGATTTTATCTGTGTTTGGTTGGTGAAAATTGGGGGTTTAAAATCCTAAGTTGAAATTTGAGTTTTCTTCAATTAATTATGGTTGGATTTGAGTAAATTCTCGATTTTTGGCTTGTTTAAACCTTGGTTAAATTATCTAACATAAATTTCAATTTCAATCCGGATTTTGCAAACATTCGATTTATTGGTTTTGACAGAAAGTGGGTTTTGACAAAGTCATGAAATTGGAGGCTCAATTAGGGTTAGAATTCCATGAAACCTAGGATTATGACTCTTTAGATTATGGCTAACGTGTTTTTAACTAAAATTTCCAATATCACCCTTATGGGCTCGGGGTCACTTTTTGGGTTTCAGACTAAAGTATAGCAATATGGGTGTTGTTAGACTCGTGTGAACCCGTAGAATACTATTTTGATAATATGGAACTCAATTTCTCAATAAAATTACCATTTTGACCGTCGGGGTCCGGGATAAGGTTTCAAATTTACTTTTGACCCTGAATTCCTTACAAGACATGTTTGATATCATTAAAATCATGTGTTTATATTATTGGAGTAGTATAGTTTTGATTTAGGCACCATGGGCCCGAGGTTGGTTTTGGATATCTGTGGTATGTTTTAAGGACTAAGTCTTTGTAATGTGTATTAGCTTAATATTAACGAATAGTATCTGCATGATTAGACTCCGATTATCATGAGGTGCAGTGTTTGAGGATCCTGTTCAGCCAGAGGTAGGCCAAGATTTACTTTTACTAGACTCCAATGGAAGTACGTAATTAGTTATAAATAATGAAGGATATTAGGCGTGTTTTGGAGTCCCACTTAGCCGATTGTGATGAACGTTTGAGTGGGTACCTGTGTTGAACTGTGACGATGGGTGATTTGGGGAATCAACTTTATATTGGTTTCGACTGCTGATTGATTGGACTTGTCGCCATATTTACTATTGAATATTTATTCATCACACATAATTTCGATATACTACCCTAATTTCTACTTGGATTGTTATGTTATTGAATTCCTGGAAGCATGTGATATTCATCTCTATACTTGGTTTCATCTTATTACATCATGATTCCTTACCTTATATTATCATTTGCATTCATACACTCATGGTTTTGTAATATTGATATAAGAGTGGTATGGAAATGTTGTGGGTCCAAGAGATTAGAAATGTGAGAATACTTATGAGATTATGACAATATTAAGATGATGATGATATGCGGTGAACAAAGTTGGACACCTATAATAGATAATATTCAGCCAATAGCTGGGCTCAATGGGAAATTCCAGAGGAGAATATGGACTGCTTGGGTCCTCCATGGGTGTGTGTTTCGTAATAAAAACTTGAACGCCTGTATACTGAAGGATAAAGGTATCTGGCATATGCATTGGATTCATATCATATATTCACTATGCATTGATTACTTGTTATTTGGTAATGTGATATGGATTGGTTATTAAAACTTGAATGATACCCTGATTAAATAAATTGGATGATTGGATTGATTATATTAGATCGGATTTGGTCGCCATGATTGACTTGTTCTCTGTGTAATGGATTGTGTGGTTACACCTTTATGAGTCTGAGTACTCGTGGTTGAATTATTTTATAGTCAGTGGATTTTATTGGCAGAACTATCATGATGATAATAGAGAATTGGGTAAGTCTTGTTTGCTTGATAATTGATAATATTATTTGATAGAGAGTCTAGAAAGAACTAATCGGAAGGCTGTTGTGGCAATTAATGACTTGTATATTTTGTATGTGTAATTCCCTTCCCTAATCAATGATAAAAGGCGTAGATTTCTACTTGGGGTATAATAAGGATGTTAAGTGTATAACATGTGTCCCACCCTTACTTGTATAACATCGTAAATAGTCAGGAGTTAGGTGGAATAATAAGCTAATATTGTTATGAATGGACTAATCGTGATACTCCGTGGAGATGATGATGATCGGATGGTTGTGTCGAAGAGTCAACTTGTCTTAATTGCATCTTTGTTTATGAACTAAATGCTGGATTGTTAATTGATAACTTGGTAGATTTCTGGATAAATGAGGATGTAGAGTTCATCATTAAGCACATGAATACTGTATTTGAACTCTATATGAATTGAATAACTCTTACGAATATGGAGTCTTATGTGAATAACTGGATATGGATCTCAGTGAATCTTTACATGAACTACGTGACTTTTTTGGGTATGAAACTGTCTAGTGTAGGATTATGTGGTGTCAACTCGGTATGTATCTCTTTTTGCATATCTTTCATCGTTGTCGGCTTATGATACATACACGGGTACGTTTGTGTACTCATACTACACTTGCTGCATTCTATTTAGATGTAGATACAAATCCTCTACCAGTTCGAGACCTAGAGTTTAAGTTTGAGCTGGTTGATTCCCAACATTTAGGGTGAGGATGCTATTTCCGGCATGCCCTAGGATGTTCATATCTCTATTTCTATCTTTACTTGATTCGAGAGATATATTTAGACACTTAGATTATGGTATCCAATTTTCGGATTATGTTGCCTTCATTTCAAACTTATATCAGTATTAGTGCTCTTGTATTATTGACCAAATCATTTGGGGGTTGTAATCGATTTTCAAGACTTTTATTCCACATCTTTATATTACGGTAGACAATTTATTTAAGTATTTCATTATCTTTTCCCAATTCTTTTTATTATCATGTTAAATAAGACTGGGAGTGGTTCTCCTACCGGTGAGAAAGTGTAGGTGTCACCACGATTCCTAGAAGGGGTCGCGACACCTATTAGTTCCAGACGCTTCTTTAGCCGACTCAAATTGTAACTCTTCTCTTGGTAGACACCTCTATTGATTTCTTTAATATAGAATCTTCATGTCGACATTCCTTTCTCCTACATTATGTAAGGTGACCCTGCTATATTATGGGTTACTATACCCTTGTCGTTTTAGTCTATCAGGCGTATTTTCCCATTTTTCTAACTAGTAAAGAGCTCTAGCAATTCCTTTCTCTCTCCGGGTTTGCTCATTATCAAGCACTTGTGACTTTATGGGTGAACATATTTGCTACGATATTCGCTCTGTCCTCCTTATCTTAGTTTAAACAAGTCATCTTATGTGGGTGACCACTTTTCTTTATCCTTCTTACTACCCTTGGTTACTACAACCTTTAATAGCTTATCCCATTATGCTTTACTTGGCAGCTCAATTCTAGTCCTCGCATTGTTTAGATTTCATGTATGTGAAATCCTAGACATCATCTTTTGATCTCTGCCCTTATACTAACTCTTTATACTTTCGTCCTTCTCTCGTCATCAATCCAAAATCTTATCTTCAATGTTAACTTTATTGTTTGCATTTCGATGGTTTCCTTTCCTTAGTCTTTCCTAGAAATATTGTACTAACTCATATGTCATCACCGTTGTCTTGGTTATATATCCTTCGAGATTTTAACTTTATAGCGACAAGACTGGTTCGAAGCGTTTATTCCTTTAAAATACATTTCCAAGATCTATTTCTGATTTCAACTTCAGTCATACTTAAATCTTTCTCCCATTCTTTATTTTTTGCTAGACCAACCTTTCTTTGCATTTCAACCTCAACCAAATTCTTTTGAAGCCAAACTTCCTCTTTAACTCCTCATTTGGATTGACATACTTCTATACAAAGTGTCCAACTACGCTTGTCATCAAGTTGTATGTCATTGTCTATTTTTAGACTGCTACTATTTCCGCTTGCCACAATCTTCTTATCATCTCCACTATTGAGAAAAGACACATTCCTAACTTGGTACTTTATCATCTCATCTTCACCCCTTTGGGAAATGACTCTACCCTTTATGGTTAAACTTTGTTCGTCCTTTCATCCTTCATTGACTGCATCCTAGCATCTTATAGTTGATCTTAGAATGATCTCATTTCATCTGAGACGATTTAAGGAAACCTATACTCACAGGGAGTCATGTATTTTTGCTATCCTTTCCTTCAATGAACTTAACTTTGGTTCAACACAGCTCGTCAAGAGGTTTCCATAAATTGCTCACATCTGTCATTTTATTCTTTCTACTCATTCACTTATTTATCTAATATAATGCTAGAAAGTGTGGGAGTCCTTCGGCCTTCTAACCAGTACCTTGACTCAAGTCCATCCCAAGTCATCTTTCCAATGTCAGCGTCTCTAAGTTACATGATTTAAATTGGCCTTCTGAAGATCTCCCATTCAACATTATTAGTCCATTTTTGAGTAAACGTGACCCGTACTGCTTCATAATTTAAAGGCCCAATCTCTATCCTTTCTTGCCTACGAATCTTGTCGCACACCCGCGAGTTAATTATATATTCTAGTGATCTCCCGTCTTATACTTATCGCCTTACTTGATTTCACATCAACCATTCACAACCCTTTTTGCTCCTTATCTTATTCGGAATGTCCTAACAAAACACTTTCTTGTTTTTAACTTCCTTTACTTTAACTGGCCTTCTTCATTAACCTCTTGAAATTGCGTTTCTTACTTACCAAACCCATAGTAATAGATATTTCTTAATAATATCTTTCACCTCTTGACCTTACCGTCTATCTTCAATATGTTAACATAAATTACAACATATCCATAAGGACTGAAAACTATCCTCTTAAACATTCCCGCACCTTCGACCAATATTTTACTAACTAACGTAGGCATCATAATAAAGAAATTGGGCCGTATATCCATTGCAACATTGATAAAGATTTATATCTCCTTAACTTAACGAGGAGTATATAAGGTCCTGATTATCGTTCGAATATAAAAGCTCCACCTTTATCCTTACCTTATTCTTGTAGCTTATTTCCATTAAAATGCCTTAAATCCTTGTTAATACAACGAAATTCAAATTCTACAACCAAGTTATCAGTAATATAGAAAATACAGTATATTGTCACCAACTTATAAAATGTGGGGTCTCACAAACTATAAAGTATATCCATGTACTTAGGAGAAAAGCTCACATTGCACCGGAGCCCAACGCTCCATCCCTGCTCCTATCTTGGTCTTTACGCCTAAGTATCGGAAATACCATTATCTTGTGTCTCTTGGTGCTACACCAAAAAAAAAACATACCTACACAACATCGGTCGGCATGTGCCTGACCGTACGGATGACACAATAGCTGGGGTAGCTCCACTCTACTTGTACTAGAACGATCCTGGCATACTGACATCGGCGAACCCAGCCTCAGCCTTACCTAAGAGCTCTGTTCACACACAAATCACTTCACAAATCACTTCACAAACCAAATCTGTCATAACCTGTTATTACCCGGCAATCCTCTAAAATCATCAATTGTCCTAGCCCTCTTAGTCCATCCCATAATTTCATCAAAATCATCCCCTGAGAATATAAATATCTCTCGATCCCTAGACGCCTTAGGCTGTGAAGCCCCTGACCCTTCGAGGACTTTATCACTATCTGGTCCCTTCGGGTGATGCTAAGTCTGTGAGGCAACCAACTGTGACAATACCTGTACAACTTTCCTCACACCCCAATCAGATGGAGCTGGTGGTGGAACTAGTAGAGCTAATGATGCTAAAACTTCCCTCGGCTCCTCTAGCACTGGTGAAACTGGGGCTATATGAGAAAGTGACTTACTGTGGGCCTCAGATGCGTCAGTCTCAATAGAGGGCGTACATCTCATAACTTCCTCACTTTAAATCTCAAATGGATTTGTCTCAACGGAGGGCACACATCTCATACCTTCTCCTAATCCTTCCTTAACATCCCAGCTAGATGCAGCTATTATGGGCGAAGACATCTCTGTACAACCTACATCAACACAAACATTAGACTCGATTCCCTACAACTCAGCTCTATCGTAAGATCTAGAACATGAAAGGAAGGTAACCATCCTAAATGTCATGTAACTTTCTTTTTATAAGTGTGGCGCACAACACACCCATAAACAAGACTCTACTAGACACGGCTTGTAGACATCTCTAGAACAGACCTGCTCTAATACCAAGTTTGTCACACTCCAACCTTGGAGGGTGTGACCGGCACCCGGTTCCCTAACGGCTCGAACGTACTATATTTGGAACATAACTTGGGTATGCATGTAATTGGGCCAACAAGGCGTCAGGATGACCCTCATACAATAATCGGGACATAATAACCTCTAGAAACAAAAAAACTCACACAAATATACATAGAAAAGGCTGGCAAGGCCACAATACACATCAACTAGCTAATAGAAAGGTCGGCAAGGACATAAATGACATTTGTATATAGGAAAATTATCTACAAGCCTCTAAGGAATACATAATCATAAGGTCGGGATAGGGCCCCACCATACCTGTAACATGTAAATAAAACCATACTGACTTAAACTAGCACCTCTGAAACAAGTGGAGAGCTCTAACTAGAGATGGCAATGGATTCTGGACCCGGTGGATCCAGATCTGTTTTATAGGATATGGATCTTCAAAATTTGGACTCGACGGATCCGGATCGGACCCGGATCCATTTCTGACGGATCGGATCTGGATCTGGATCTTGTATTTGAGATTCGTATCCGGTCCAGATCCGACTCGTGGATCCATTTTTTATTAAATATATTCATATTCTAGAATGTAATTTTATAAGTATTTTTTTAAAATTGTTAAGCACATCAAAGCAAGTTTAATTTATCCCCGTGTTAACTCAAAAACCTAAAAATAAAGAGGTAACTTCGATAATAAAATCAATGTTATATTAGTGAATGACTAACATCTCCATAGACAAGTAGTTAAAATTATATTCACTTCATTTGTGAAGATTCCAAGCACATGCAAGTTCTGCATTGTGGAAATACTAGTCAGCATTTTCCATAACTATTGTCATTGTCCAACATTTTTAATTAATAGCTCACAATCAAAACAAGACAACGAACAAAATATCTCATATGAACATTTCAAAATTGAAACACAGTAAACTGTTAGCTAAGTAAAAATCGTTTGTCAGTTTAAAAAAAATTCTTAGCAATGCAAATTTTTTTACATGTGGATCCAGATCCGATCCGTGGACCCGGTGGATCCGGTGGATCCGGATTTGGATCCGATTTTTATGGACCCGACGAATCTGGATTCAGGTATAAAAACGGATCTGGATCTGTATCTAGTCGGATCCGGTCCAGATCCGATCCGTTGTCATCCCTAGCTCTAACACCTCAGCTGAGTTGAGATCTTACTTAGAATGGTCATAAACCCGTCTAACTGAACCTATGGGCATGAAATGCAGCGCCTCCAATAAAGTACTGATATGTAAAGCAAGAAAACAGAAGTAGATGCAATAATGTAAATAAAGATAAGGAAGAGACATCCTGTAACTATGAATGCCAATAAGGGCGAATTATATTCATGCTTTCGTTTAAAAACATATACATATATGCATAAGCCTCACAATGGGGCAATACTATCATCATCAAGCCACTCTTTGGGGCTAACGTCATTTAAACGTACCTAACTGCAGTGGTGTGCATATATAAGTTTCGTACATGGCCGACTATAGCGCGACTAGGTGTCATAAAATAGTTACATATATATAATGAATGAAAGACCTCAGAGGGACATCATGAACATGGTCAGCATGACATATGGTTACCTTCCGACTATCGTTATGTAACTACATATATCAGTTGTCGTGAAACCAATAAAGACAATAGATTATCACATACTAAGAGATAGTATAAGATGCGAAAAACTACTCCTGACAAGGGACAAACAAGATTCGACCAACATTTCAATAGAACGAAAAAATTAACACTTTCTAACTTAAGAATGGAGTTTCTTTTTGGAAGAACATTCACTTTCATTTTGTATTTGTTTAGATCATGCCAATAGAAAGAAAGGGTAAGCCTTTCATACCTTTGTCGCTTGGCCAATTATTACTTACGAGTCCCCATATGCTCTACGAATGATAACCTATATAATAGAGATGATTGGGGTCAAGATTGGATTGATAAACTAAGAATCGATGCGTTACAACATTTCATCGCACACATAATGTGCTTAGAACTCCAAGTCCTCTATCAATGGCAACTTAACATCAAGATAGCATCTTTGGTTATTTATAACTTTCTTTTCTCGGTTACCATCTACAAATAAGATTCAATATCCTTAACACCAAGCTTAACATTCAACCAAACAACCCAACAAGAGTTACGACGACAAGAATAATTCACAGGTGCGATTTGGGTACTTTTCCTTCTAACTTGTAGCACCATCTTCATGAGCAACACATAGAGTAATTTAACAAAAACAACCACAAATAACCAAGTTACTCTCCATGATTTTCAGTCATAACAAGTCATAAATATGACTTCAAAATAGTCCAACAACAAGGCAACAACATCTCATCTCATTTAAAGTGCTAACTTGTAGATTTTTCATCAAAACAACTTAACCAACACATGGATAATCTTAAGAACAAGCAAAGAAGGGCTAAAATTACCTTATATAACCTGGAGGACCTTAAAAACAACTTCTTCAAGCTTACAACAGCCCTCAACATCAAGACACCACCATAGAACTCTTTTTCTTAACTTGCACAACCTTTTGTTGTTAGATGTTTCTCAAACCTATTTGGTTATGTCATTGAACCTTATGTAACTATGAGGAACTTGTTTGGGGGTGGGAGAGATGGTTGCGGTCGAAAATGAGTGAAAAATGAGGCTTAGATCATATTTAAGAAGAACAAGGTCGGCCACCGCCATGGCTTTCAAGACCACCTTTCATGACCGTGAAATTACTCACGATACATGAAAGTGGATCGTGAAACCACCCTCCAAACTCTAAGTTTTTGTTTCTGTTTCTATTTCATGGTTTGAGTCTCACCAATTGATGGTCCATAAAATATTTCACGGCCTATGAAACTGTCCCATCAAATTGACTTCCCGACGAACTTGTTTCCTTTAATTCATTTGGCCCCGAAACTTATGGTATACACTTAACACATGTTTGACACCTTCCGTAGCCTTATAGGAGTTTCATGGCTTCACCGAGATTATGTTAGTCTACTTATGAACCATCGACGTACAAAGTACGGGGTGTAATAATGAAGGATTGCAAGAGTGTGAATACTCTAATGATTCAAAAGGAAAAGCTACAAAAGGATGATGGAGCATAACTAGTTGATGAAGGAGTATATCAAAGTTTAATTAGATGCTTGATATATCTCACAACAATAAGGCATGACATCTTATTTCCCGGTGAGTGTTTTATCCATGTTTTTAAATTGTTCTAGTGAATTGCATATGATGGCTGCCAAAACAGTGCTTAGATATCTTAAGGGGACTCTAACCGATGACATCAAATTTAGCAAAAGAAATAATTTCAAACTCAGTGGATATTCTGATAGAGATTGGGCCATGTCTACTAATGATATGATGTCACGACCCAAATTACGGACGTCGTTGTGGCACCTACACTATCCCCCGGTAGGCGAACCATCCCTAAAATTCTTTTACACGAATTAAAACATTGCGGAATATATATGAATAAATTACAAAGATATAACAATTCTCATTCAAATTACTAAATGTCAAACCCCTATTTACAAACACTCTCCCAAAACCTACTTTGACTTGTACAAGGACTACTAAGAATACAATAGATAGAGAAATAGAACAAACCACTATCTTGAATAAATGAGACAATCTAACTAACACGAAGACCAAGGCCACAGATAGGATGGGTGGCATGCCTTAACCTCCATGTGCTCTAACTGTATCTTAAACCAATTGTATACCCGCATCTACGTAAAAGATGAAACAAGCATTTCATGAGTACACAACGTACCCCCGTAGGTATTATAGGATGACAACGATGGAAGTTACATAACAAAAATGTCACACCCCAACCTCGGGTGTGGCCGGCACTCAGCACCCTAAGGCCCGAGCGTACCAACCACTCGAGCCGACAAGGTCCTCCATGCAAAAGAACCCCAACAAAAATATAATCATAACCTGAGGCTGATAAGGCCGTCATAGATACCACAAACTATCCAAAAGAGGCCGACAAGGCCATACCAACCAACAGAACATTTTTGCTAAGTTTTTAAAATTAGAAAAGTCCCCAAAAATAGAAAACAAATGGCAGCATACGTTTCATATATCATATTTCCAAAGAAAGCATGAAATGTAAAGGCTTTAATGGCTATTTCTTGCCTATATGAATGTCAAGCATTCACGTTAGGTGCTATGACTCATATAGGCCCACTTAGTGCCACCTTTGCCTTCATAAGTGCCATGTGGCAGCCCACCAAAAGCTCTCATCCACTTAATACTAATTAATACCTTAATTAATTCCGCACTCTACCACTTTACTCCAATATTTAATCAGTTACCCACATAATTAATTTCTTGATCTCAATTCACTTAAATAGTAACTATTAACACACTTCATATACTTGTTATTATACTTATGTGATATAGAACTAGTCCATAGCCTCATTTTCCACACATAAAATATCATTTGCAATCATCGTCGTTACACTTTTCCATCATATATTATTTCGGGACTTCATTCCTTTTATGCACCGAGCTCTGATTTCCATGCTTGAATATGACCAAATCCTTCAAGCTCGGGTAAATTTACTCATGTTGGATGGTTCAATTTCCTAGTCCAAAAAACACGGGGTATTGAAGCTTGGACCGTATTTCATTCAAATAAATGTCGAACATCAACGAAACTTATTTCTTCGATTCATTTAACCTCTAATCTTTACGACATATCCGTACTATCATTCTAACCACATATAATCTTGGGATAACCTCATTTTTCTCTACTTCTGTCATCTAACTTGCACGCTTTCTAACGCACGAAAATACTGGATATAATATTCCCCCCTTAAGAACATTCATCCTCGAATGTAGAGGTGTACGGGGAAAGTCAACCTTCTACGAACATTTTGATAGAGTCTCCCTATAATTGGGCACTATCCATCTGCAAGGAGTCAAGATCCAAGCCATACAAATATATATATATATATGTGTGTGTGTCGGACCTCACACGGTCATCATATATCAAATATAAACATCGTACCACAACTGACCTGGTATGTAGGCAACTCTACCTTTGTCACGCTATCACGCCTCAACTTGAGTATCATATAATCATAGATCTACCTCACATAACTAGAAGAATGTTTAATCAAATCATAATTATTTAGAACCTTTATTTGGAATAAATGGGGGTATATATAGTTTATTTCCTCTTTGGCTCCCCACATCATCTCCCCGGTGTTCTTGTTCTTCCCTAACACCTTCATGGAAGCCACATTCTTCATTCTAAACTTATGAACCCACCAGTCTAGAATGGAAACTGGGACCTCTTCTTACCATAAGTCCTCTATAATGTGTACGTCCTCAACTGGGACAGTCTGAGAAGGATCCTCAATATATTTCCGTAGCATCGATATGTGGTCAGCCTCTAGCTCCATAGGCGATTCTAGATTTTGTTGGTATACATATGAATATGAATCCTGACTACTCTGAGTTGTTCATAATTTCTCTTGAATAAGTTTTACTTCATGAGCTATCAATCTCCACACATGATGACCCTAGCACGTATTATTTTATAATCCTCATTGGTACCTTCTAGCCTTATACTCTAGTCCTTGAGTCACCTACCCCTATCAGAAATTACATTCATCTATGTCGGTATAATTTATTTTGTGGGATGTTTTTCAACCTAATAATGATGATCAGAATACCATCAACACGTTTCATCTTAAGTTGAGAACAATAAGTCCGTAATGACTACCTAATGTCATTGATATAATTTACCTTTAGTGATGATCTGGAATCCATTAGAGAGACTTTGAACTCATCTACCCCTTAAACCGCAATCGCATCTGACTACATGATGGGTTCCCCTTATACTCTATATCTTTTTAACAATCATGCCAACCATACAATTCATCTTAAGTAGGGGCTATATACCGCTAATGATCTTCCAAAAACTACCTATATGATTTAATTCCTCGGTGCCATAGTACATATTGGTTGATGTTGAATGAATAGATTAACAGGAGAATGTACATTTGCCATAGTTTGATGATGTAGTTAAGTCATTACCTAACTAGCTATCTAGCTAATTTTCTCTTCTTGGTCCGAGGATGCTAGTTTGCTCATGGATTTGCGACTGAGGATATCGGCTATTACATTAGCATTGCTCATATAGTATAGGATATCCATATCATAATTCATTAGTAACTCGATTCCTCTCCTCTGCTCTGCAATTCCGTTGCTTCTATTTACCGTTATTGGCCCAGTAACTGGAGCGGACAGTGTTGCTGGAAATGTAGATGGTGACGGAACAGTGGGTCCAGCGGGCAGTGGGCCCGCTGGAGGATTTGGGGTGCGGGACATATTCGAAAAATGGTGAATAATATATGGGGATATACTATCATCCAAAAAATTATACGAACAAGGCACGGGATTACTCACGTTAGCAAACGGAAATTGGGATTCATCAAACATTATATGGCGACTAATGATAATTTTATTAGATGATAAATCAAAATATTTGTAACCACGATGATTAGACGGATAACCCAAAAACACACAAGGGGTAGACCGGGCCTGAAGTTTGTTAATTGGGGTTGACAGAAACAACAGATAACATAAGCACCCAAAGACCCTAAGATGTGAGAACGAAGGAGTCTTATTATATAACATATGAAGGGGATGAATACGTCAAACTTTTGATAGGAAAATGTTAATGAGATATGTAGCCATTTGTAGAGCATGATGCCAAAAGGTATGGGGTACGGAAGCATGAATCAATAAAGTTCGGACAATATTGTTAATGGTATGAATTTTCCGTTCGGCTTTCCTATTTTGTGAAGACATATGAAGCAAGAAAAATGAAAATTGATCCCATTATTAGCACAAAATTTCAGGAATACCCCATTATCATATTCTTTGCCATTATCACATTGGATATTCTTAATTTCCCGTTCGAATTGGGTTTTAATGAATGCTCTAAATTTTAAGAAGGTGGAAAAAACTTGAGATTTTTTCGCTATTGGAAAAGTCCATAAAAAATTAGAATAATCATCCAAAAAGAGAATATAATAACGATGACCCAAAGAACTGAGAACAGGAGACGTCTATAGATCGCTATGAATAATATCAAATGACATTAAAGTATGCGAATTAGAGTCTACAAATGGCAATCTAACAATGTTTCCTAAAGAACAAGATTGACAATTCGAAGTACTACGCGTATCCTTACAAGAAATAAAATTATTTTTATCTAAGGAAGACAAAATAGATGACCCCGGATGACCTAGACGGGCATGCCACAAGGAAGGAGCAAGGGCGGCAAACGTAGACGGCAAGGCTTGACTAAAAAGACCGAAACTCGATGTGATCGGATAAAGATCTCCCCTACTATCACACCTCATGATAGGACTCCCCGTCTTGAAATCCTTCACAGAAAATCCAAACGGATCAAATTCAACAGAAACAGAATTATCGGTTGTGAATTTACGGACATACACTAAATTTTTAATCAATTTAGGGGCATGAAGTGTATTTTTCAAGATAAGAGGTAGATGGGGTGGACACATAGTTTTATGACCATAACCACGAATCGTAATTGAATTACCATTACCAACAATTATGCCACGAGGGTTGCTCAGATTGGAATAAGATGAGAGAGTACCTTGATCGGACGTCATGTGGGTAGTCGCACCGGTGTCCATGTACCAATTTGGGTTCGAGGGATTTATTCCAAGTGTGTGCATAGCTGCCTCAACGTCGTTTGGAATGGGGCCTGCTACATGATGGGCCTGAGGAGGCTGGGTCCTAAGAACACCGACTTGCTGCCCCGGCCCATAACTAGGGTGAAAACCACTGATGGGCCGAGAAAATTATTGGGCCTGAAACTGTCCAGCCCAATTCGCTGGTACTGTAGACGCTGGACCGTAAGGGTTGTTGGGCCACTGCCCATTGGCCCAGGTCCACGGCCAGGGAGCCCAGGGCTGGGACCAGTGGGGTGGTGGGCAACTGCTGACTGGACAGGGGCCCACTGTCGGTATTTTGTCCACTGGAACCGCCGCGTTTGCCATCGCGGTTTTTGCTATTATTTTTTCGAGTATTCTTGTCATTACCGTGAGCATGGTTTTGGCCCGAATTATCAATAAACCCGGAAGAATTCATGGAGGACGTCATCATGACTACGGGACTAGCACCGATAGCCACCTTTTTTGCCAAGCCGGCTTCTTCGAGCGTAAGCATGAAACGAGCCTGATAAAATTGGGGAAGAGGATTGCTTTGACGAAGAAGTGTGACAACACCACTATAGGCCTCAGAGAGGCCTGAAACCATTTAGAGAACCAAACGATCAATCGAAATCGGCGCGCCAATGTTGTGGAGTTGGTCCGCCAATTCCTTCAATATTTTGCAATAAGCCGAAACATTAGGGAAATCTTCCATGTTGACGTGGGAGAATTCCTACTCAAGAGTAACAGCTCTAGAATTTCGATTATCTTGGAATATATCACGTAGTCTATCCCAAGTCGCCTTCGCCGTAGCTTCAGGCTCAATAATCATTTGCAAAAGGTCGGTAGAAATCGTGGAGTAAATCCACTGAAGGACAGTGGCATCAAGAGTCGTCCACAACTTAGGATCATCCTCGCGTTTTGGCACCTCTGTATCCTTAGGAGCCGCGGGGATTATGTGATGGATGACTTGATGCGAGCGTGCTTGAATTTTTAACAGTCCGGCCCACGTCGAATATTGGACGTTTTCTATTTCAAGAACAAGAGGGATGTTATTCTTATGTTAGAAACTGCAAGGGCGGGATGAAACGTGTTCTTTGATGTAGACATACTGATAGAACAATATGTGATTGATGGATTTGAAAGAAAAAGTTGGGAGAAAGGATGAACCGTCGGCACAAAACCCGAGAAGAAGGGCTCGGTTTTTTAGGCTTAGGACGGACGAAATTGCGAGAACTTTGGAGAGGATTTTAAGACTTAGACTTCTGATATCATGAAAGAAATAATCCATTTTTTAACAAATTCATTATTATACTTGTACTAAATATTCACACACTCATATCAAGAACGTACTTATAAATAGTGGCGAGACAATTAGAATCAGGTAGTATATATCATCTGACACCATTTTGTCATTTTTTTAATTCAATATATAAATGTAATTGATATTATTCTGAAAAGCTATACGAATATAAGCAATATATTGGCATAATTTTGAAAGAAAATTACAAAGTAAACATTAATGTGCTACAAAAAATAAAGGGTAAGAGCCCTATAGACCTAAATTCAAACCGTTGTACAAACAGAATTGCATCTACATTTCTCGTTGAAGCCTCAAAATATATGACTCTCAGCACATGGAAACACATTATTGGGATCACATAGCGCTGTGGATTAACGCATCCGGGTCAGAAGGCCAGGTTTCGACTCCCACTGTGGTCGTTTTCCAACAGGAAAGTTTTGGAAAGTGCTTTTCCCTGTGGTTTTGTTCTTTTTCTTTTTTTTTTTTTTTTTTTTTTTTTTTTTTTTTTTGATAATCCAGGTCTCGGGGTGGCCTTAGTACCCCCATATCGCTAGTACCGCACAAGTACGGTACTAGGCTCCCGGAGGTGATGGAACCGGTCCTTCAAAGACCCCACCACCAGGTAAATCGCGGGATATGCACACATGGTCGTGTCTCGCTTGCGTCCAACGGATCAATGCTACAAGGTTGACCCCCCCACAAGCCCCATCCCTAAAGCTTGGCGGAGACCGAACCCACACTGCAACATGCCCGCGCGGCTTTTAGCGCCCAGGCTTTACCACATGTATGTGCCCCGGAGGACGATATCCTTAGGGGGGAATCGAACTTGCGACCCTAAGGCCGCAAACTTGACTCCCTGCCAGCAAGCTGACCCCTTTGGATTTCTTTTTCTTTTCTTGGTATGGGGTGTTCATGGTGACAAATCGATCCAAACTGATTTTTTGTTTGTTTGTTTTGGTCTTAAACTTTAAAAAAATCGATAATATTTGATTTGATTTAGTTTTATAAAAAATAAAGCGACGGAAAAATAAAAAAAAATCGACATATTATATATATATATATATAATTTATATAATTATATATACACAATATATTTTACGTTTTATGAATAATATGGAAATGTTTTTTTTTTATCAAAAGTTCATTTTTATCTTTAGTTTTTCTCTAATAGACTAATGAACTTTAGGCTTTACGTTTATTTCTTAAAAGAGACATGAATCCTAACCAATTAACGTAATAGACTAATCAACAACCTTGGACGCATACCACTCCGCAAGACCCACTTGTATTAAGAATAAAATTTGCACCACAAAGAGTGCAACAAATATAATATAAGTATGGAAAGTACGTGTACTCAATATATCTCATAGACCGACAATGAATGAAGTAGTGATAAAGTATTTAAGAAAAGTATTACTATCCTTACCAGTTTACCTTAACCCAAACCGACCAACTAACAAGATAGATAATAACCAATTATCAAGTAAGTCAAATATCCAGATAATCAGGTAGGGCAATTAGGCTAAAGTATCCAAGTGGGAGCAAAAATACACAAATCAATAAGTACAAGTGTGATGATGCAATGCAACGTAATGTTGTGCCTCAAGCACCAAAATCCTCTCTCAAATCGTATATACACGCAACTCCTCGGTAATCTTTGAGAGTCTGTGACCCATACGGGACTGGTGAGGTCCATATAACCGTTGCAGATGTGCAACCCGAGCAAACCATAATATAATGTGTTGCATGCGTGCAACCCAAGCTAATCATGATACAATATGTTCCTGACGTGCAACCCGAGCCAGCCACGCTACAATCCGTTGCAAACGTGCAATCTGAGCCAACCATATGCGAATGCATGATATAATACATAAGAGAATGTATATCTTAGCAATCCGAACTCTAGGGTCCACATGTTTAGGTAAGTTTATCAGTAATTCTAGACTTAGTAGCCAACATTATCAAGTAAGTTCATCACAAATCCAGACTCAATAGTCAACAGCTACGTGAGTTCATCACAAACCCACGCTTAATAGCCAACAATTTTTAGTGAGTTCATCACAAATTCAGACTTAATAGACAACATGTTAAAGTAAGTTCTTCACAAATCTAGACTCAATAGCTAAACAGTTCATTAACAGGTTTATCACCAATGTGTGAGATTCCTTAGAGTAGCAAATACAATCAACTAGTTAGATATAAGACAAGTAGGACACAACAACTAATGCCCACATGCTTTGGAATTTCTGAGTCACAGCCCATAACTACACAATACACTATGCCTATATCATGTCACCAGTACTCGTCACATCACAGGTACAAGACCCCTTGTTATGCCCTTACCCCTTAGTATTTTTATTTCAATATTTACTTAATAGAAATGTCCCTCAAATGAAGTCTATAAAGTCTTAACATACCTCTAATGCGGAGCAAACGTGTCACAAACCTCAAGATTTCGCATTTTATTTCGTAGTACCTTCGAACGCTCCCAATCTCGATATGAGTGAATCTTAAGTCTTTCAAAAGCTCTACTTCCTTCAAATTCACCAATTGAGTTCCAATCTAGTCAAAATAGTACTCTAGGAGGTTAAACAAGTCCAGTAAAACCCATATTTATATACTTGAATTCGGAACTCAAAAATAAATTTAAAAAGGTAACCCCAAACCCCTAATGACTAAACTAGAATTTTATCACAAAATATGTTTACCCATAATCCGTAGGTTCTAAATTCATAAAATCAACCAAAACCAACAATGAATCAACCCCCAATTCAAAAAATTACCATTTCTCAACTTTGGGGTTCAAAATCCCAATTTTTATAATCCAAACACGGATAAAAGTAATAATCAATGGAAGTAATTATGGGAAAATACCAAAATAATTGTTATATACTTAACTCTATTCGGAAACAAGAAGAACACCGTGAAAATCGCCCAAATCGGAGCTCTAGAACTCAAAGTATGATGAATATACTAACAGGACGAAGTCTGAAATTTAATACAAAGGGGTCTTTGCATTTTCGACCACCGCAATTGCGACCAGAATTTTCTACCATAATCTCGCATTTACTAACAAAAGTTTGCATTTGTGAACTCACCATATACGAGCAACATTTGTCCGCGCTAAAACGACCATTACTCTCTCATACGACCTCGAAATTTAACAATTCTTTTTGCTATGATTCCGTCATTGCGATACAGATCTAGTGGTTCAATAACAATACAATTTAGAGCTCATTGCTCAATATGATACCCTTTACGCCCAAAAAAATGATGTCAAAACATCAAATACAAGCGCGCCACAATCCAAATCTATCCGAAACTCACGGGAGTCTAACGAAAACTTGTGGACAAGTCCAAAATCATCATACAAACTTACTCGAACTCTTAAAACATCGATATGGATTTGTCTTGATCCGATGTTGACCACGGTCAACTCTAATCCTCTAACTTAACTAGTTTCTCTAGCAATGACCCAAGTCACACCCTAACTCCTCAGGACGCGAATAGACTGCTCGACTAAGTCATAAATCACATTCCTAACCTCATGGAATCGATGAAATTCTCATTCAACCTCATTAACCCCCGATGTTGACTTTGGTTGAACCTTCTCCTTTTCTTAACTTAGAAACTTTGATTTTCACTAATTCATCTCTGATACTCACCTGGTTACCTCGGAAATCGTGCAACTCATCCCCAAAAGTCCAGAATATCATTTTAAACCTACGGAAAAAACATTTTGAAAAAAAGAGTCTAAAATCTCAAAACGACCTAACAGATCCTTACATAAATTCTTTAAGTATTCAATGTGAAGCTTTGAAAATTTAACAAATAAAATTGGTCTTTGTTTGTATTAGATATTGTTATTTGTTAACAATATTGAAATTCGAATCTTTCATCGGCCTATTGTGTTGGTTTGTTAGTTGATTAGCTATATCATTCATGTTTATCAAAATTAACTTTCTTTTTCGGAGATTTTTCATGGTATTGTATTTTCTCTAATCCAATACATGCATACTTAAAGATTACATAATTTTTAAATCGTAACATAACGAACAATGTAAGTTATAGCTTATACTCCACTTTTCTAGCTACAAGTAAACAGTGCAATGCCTACTACATGGTCAGTCAGTTCAATTTTTAGTATGAATCCATAATAAGTTTTTTACCATTTTGAAATTTACACTTTAAAATTCACATAAAAAAGAACAATAATATGGACTTAGATGGAGTAGTTAAAATGTTGAGAGCGTGTTTGAAAAACATATAGTTAGTTTTCATTTTCCAAGCAGTAATACATATTGTGATGAAAGAGAATAAACTTCATATATCTTTTTAGTATCGTTTTTTAGGTAAAAAAGGGCTAGGCAATGTTTGTTTAGCATAGAAAAATATGATTAAATGTATCATGAAGCATTGAAGTTTCATTTGTGATTAAGCAAATGATTAGAATATACATTTAATAAAATAATGTTCCACTTAAACTAACAAAAGGAAAAGATGTCATTTCCTCATCACATAATTTTTGGAAAACAGAAGGAAGTTTAATTATGTTAAGAAAATTAAATAATTTTCTTCATATCGTCAATAAATTTTGTGTAATTTAATTTAAATTAACATCGACAAACATTCGTAGAGTATTAAATTTTATTTTTATATTATTTTAAATATTATATTCATTTATAGGTAACTTCATTAAAATCTCAGAAAAAGAATAAATGTAACATATAATTGATGTCTATTAAAGCAAATTAGATTTTTACTTTTTTGAAGAAAACGTTATAGTTCATACTGGATGTTGTTAATCACACATATTCTATAGCTAAGTTGGAAGTCTAAAACCTAAGTCCAACAAATATATATAAAAAAGACTTTATGTCATGTGTTTACTTAACGGTAAAAAGAAAGTCTAAAGTAAAAAAAAAAAAGTCTTTGTTCTATTTTTAAATACTTTTGTACAATTTAAACTTTTGAAAAGTCTTTAGCTTTTAGGAGTTTGCAAAAATGTCGAACTAATTTTTCAATAACTTAATTTCACAAAGAGTCGCAGAAAATAAATAAATTATCAATCTACTTTTAAATCTTAGTTCAGCCCGGGCCAAATGTCACTGGTATTGAATAAACTTGGCACTTCTAATATATAAGGTTCAACTAAAAAGTAAAAAAAGTCATAAAGAAGTTAAAAAGAATACTGCAAAATAAAAAAATGAAGAAAAAATAATAAAAGAGAACATAAATGGGACAGGGTTTGGCGGGGTGAAGGGGGAGGGACGGGCCGGACAGGGCAGGCTTAAGGTAAATTTTTTTGAAAATGCTAAACGAAGCAGGCAGGGCCGGGCAAAGTCGTGATTGGTGAAGGCTTGCCCTGCCTAATGGAGCAGAACCGCTTCTTTTATAACTAAAGTAGACTTTTGCATTCCTCATTGAAATTACAATGTATCCGGCATATTAAGACTAAAATGAATCATCTCAATTCTTCAACAAATCTAATTCCTAAATCTCTAAACTAATATACAATATATCCGTGTGTAAACAAATTAACTAAATTAGAAATATAAAGCACTTTCAATAATATGGTTATAAATTTCATACTTAAAGAAATTGATAAAGTTTATATGTATTTCTCAATCAACTATCTACTGTTGGCATAGAGAGGTGTCACATCACATTTATATATATATATATATATATATATATATATATATATATATATATATATATATTCGAGAGTTTCTCCTTACGTAAAAAATAATGTAAAATAGGAAAAAAATATAATATATAAATACATGACATACAAATTAATTCATAGAGGAAGATGTTTGGTTATTAATAGTAGACTTCCTATACAACGTCATAAGTTACTATTTTGAATCAAAAGAAATTACAGACTTACAACAATCAAAAAATTATATAGAAATCAAACTAAAGAGGAATAATAGAGAATATACGAAAAAAATAAAGTAGAAAATAATAAAACACACATCTTTCTTATGACCTTAATCATAAAAAATAGAAGAAAAATACAAAATCAATGCATAATTTTCCGAGCACTTGTTGATAATATCCACTCCTACAAAGCTGATCACCATTCAAGAGTCTCATCCTCCTTTTTCTTCAAGTCAAACTAAAGCATGAATATAATACTGCAGTAAATATAATAATATTACTACGTACTTCAAATATGAAATGAAAAGATAACATTGGGTAGGATCTCATGAAATACAAAAATATGAATTTACCATATCTGGTGCCCTAGAAGGGTGGTATTCTTGACTAATGTGATTATTTTGTTTTGCAACAAAGTCTTACAATGCCTCTATTATAGGACTATAATAAGGAATATCAAATAATGTCATGAACATGACTATTAATTATTTAGAGGTTATGGCAATAAAAAGTTGTGGGAGTAATGAAAATAAAGACTAATTATTTAGAGGTTATGGTAATAAAAAGTCGATGGGAGTAATGAAAATAAAGACCATTAAGTTTTTACATTAAAAAATATAAATGCATGGAGGAGTAATTGTTATATTTATTCTTGTAAAATAAAAAATAGAGAAGTAGAAGAAATTGTCAAAAATATGAGAAAAAAAATAGAATCCTTGACCAAAGTGTAAACGTGTACAAGTATAATACTACAATCTCTATCCATTATTAGATTAGGATTCCTCTTGTATTGTGATTAGGATTCCTCTTTCCTCTTGTATTAGGATTGTATATTGTACACTATATAAATTGATATTAATGAGAAAGACTTCCTAAGGAATCTTAATATCATCCAACATGGTATCAAGAGCCAAAACCCTAATCTAGAAAAAATTCCGACCTTGCCCCCCCCTCTTGGCCGACGACAACATTGTTTTTATTCTTTTCTTTCTTCCTAAATTTCCACCATTCTAATGGAAAATTTGGCTACTTCCACCTCTCCCAATGCTTCCACTTCTAACGCAGTCGTCATCCAACCAGCCACTACCCTCTCCTCACCATCTTTCCATCCGGCTCTCGCCGTTACCAACATAAAAATTTTTATCCCTATAATTCTTGATCAGGAAGATGGTCAATATTGGTCATGGGTGCAACTATTTCGTATCCATGCATGTGTATATCATGTGCTTGATCATATAGACGACTTTTTCCCTTGTCCCCCCGATATGGACGACACCATATAGTGTCGCCTCGATGCCGTAGTCAAACAGTGGATATATGACACTATATCCAAGGATTTACTATACACAATCATGAAAACGGGTGCCTCTGCCCGTGATCTATGAACACGTTTGGAAGAAATCTTTCAAGACAACAAGAACACTCGCGCGGTGTACTTGGAAGAAAAATTCAACAACACCCGTCTTGAAAACTTCTCTACTATGTCAGAAATATTGCAAACAGTTGAAACTGGTGGTAGACCAACTGTCCAATGTTGGTACGCCCGTGTCCGAAACAAAGATGGTGTTACAATTAGTTGCAGGCCTCCCTAAGGGTGAATATGACACCCTAGCCAAAATGATACAACAGGCTGACCCTCTACCAAGCTTCAACAAAGCACGCTCACAATTGTTATTGGAGGATACTCGACGTGCGAAGCAGGACGAGCATAACCAGAAGGTTTAGCCGTTGAAATGCCCGCACAACCTCAGACCACCACCGGAAAACATCCAACCGCGGCAATGGGCGAAGCGGCAAGGGCTGCGGAAAAGGCTGAGGACAACAGCCACAGCAGATCAGCAATAACGCTTCATGGGCTGGCCCAGTCTCTGGCTACCCAAATCAGAACTGGGCCACGATTTCCGGCTTTCATCCATCCTAGTACCCTTTTCAGCAACAAGGGTTACTAGGCCAGGCTCCAGCACCGCGCCTACTAGTGTTCCAGTAACATCAGGCCCACGTCGTGCAGGCCCAGTTCCCACAGCAGCCCTTAAATCAAATCCCCACCGACTTGGGTCAGACAATTCAGCAGTATGAGTTTGCAGCAGCCCGATGAAAATTGGTATATGGACTCCGGAGCCTCCTCTCACCTCACCCGATCCGCAGGTAATCTTTTCCAATTATTTCGTTTAAAGTCTCCACAATTTATTACAGTTGGCAATGGTCATCGCATTTCAATTCAGGGCTATGGTCACACTCACACTCCGAAACCTCATCCACCTTTCTCCCTAAATAACATCCTGCATGCCCCCCCCCCCCCCCATCATAAAAAATTTAATATCCATTAGGAAATGTACTCGTAATAATTCTGTGTCGGTTGATTTTGATCCCTTTGGTTTTACTGTGAAGGATCTATGTACGGGGACCCCTCTTACGAGATGCAATAGCACAAGGGACCTCTATCTATTCACATCCTCGTGCGCTACTGGTTCCCGCCCACACACTACCCTAGCTGCTCTGTCTCCGTCAATTTGGCACAATAGGCTCGGACACCCAAGAGCTCCTGTTTTTCATTTTCTTAGAAGTAATAATTTTATTCAATGTAATGGAAAACTTGCGCAGACCTGCATTTCCTGTCAACTAGGTAAACATGTTCGCCTTCCGTTTAATTCCTCAATTAGTATTATGTTTGCTCCATTTGATATCATTCATGCTGATTTGTGGACTTCCCCCGTTACCAGCTCCCTAGGTCATAAATATTATCTCGTGTTATTAGATGACTACTCTCACTTTCTTTGGATCTACCTATTAAAATTTAAGTCCGAAGTTTTTACCAAATTTCTTGAATTTTGCACATTTATCAAAACGCAATTCGAACGCGTCATTAAATCTTTCCAATGTGACAATGGCCGTGAATTTAACAACTCTGCGTTTCAAAAATTCTGCAACAATAATGGCATGGTCTTCCGATTTTCGTGTCCCCACACGTCCCTTCAAAATGGCAAAGCCGAGCGTCTCATCCGTATAATAAATAACATGGTCCGCACTTTTTTGTTTCATGCCTCCCTCCCTCCATCCTTTTGAGTTTATGTGGTCAAAATGGTAGAATACGTCCTTAATATTTTACCCACTAGTACCCTTCATAACATGACTCCAACCGAAATCTTACACCGTAGGGTTCCCTACTATGATCACCCTACGGATATTTGGTTGCCTATGTTTCCCCAACCTCTCTTCCACAACCTCTCACAAATTAGTTCCCTGCACCACTCCGTGTATCTTCTTAGGTTTCCCATCGAACCATAAGGGTTATCTATGCTATGACTTATCCACTCGTCAAATTCACATCTCGCGTCACATCACTTTTGACGAGACGCAATTCCCTTTTTCCAACATCCAAAAATTTCAAAAACTGGATTATGAATTTTTAGATGAATCAACTCTTCTCCTGTCCACCTTCGGGAACTGTGCCCGACTGACACCACTACACCGCCTCTATCTACCACCATACATCACCTGCCGTCGGCATCCCTTCCACCGGCGCCCCCCCCCCCGCGCGCTTCTTTCCACCTCTAGCAAAACTCTGCCTCCAGGTTCCACCAACTCACTGATCACCGTCTCATCCACTGTGTCGTCCTAACAATCTCACCACCATGCCCACCACAGTCCAACCATCAACCACCACCCAGAAAAGCTAGATACAAGACCTAATACACCACCGACGTCATACCCTACCCTACAAACCTTCTCCCTTTCCGGCATACCGAGAATCCCCACAACTCCCTACCACAATTCACCGGCAACCAATGACCAAACCCACTCGACTCCAACCCTAAACACCCTCACTGTTCCGCACCACCCGACAGCCACCCTCGACAGAAACCCAGTCCCGACAACACAACATGCACCACACCCGAATCTGTCGTCACCCAATCCACCCAACCAGTCGACCAATACCCTTACTCAGCCAGAGTCCACACACCGGATGAAAACCCGTGCCCAACACAGAATTTTCAAACCCTTGCCCAACACGGGATTTTCAAACCCAAAGTCCAATTTAACCTGTCCACCCAAACAATTTCACCTATACCAAAAAGCCCTAAATTAGCCAAACTAGACCCGAATTGAAATGTGACCATGTGTGATGAGTTTAATGCTTTAATGAAACATCATACTTGTGACTTGGTTCCTCGACCAGGGGGGGTAAATGTGATCCGTTGCATGTGGCTTTTCATCACAAGTTCAGGGATAGTGGTGACTTAGAAAGATATAAGGCAAGACTAGTGTCAAATGGTACTAACCAGCAGGACGACATTGATTGCGGCGAGACATTCAGTCCGGTTGTTAAAATGGCCACCATCCGCATATTTCTAAGCATTACTATGGGAAAGCATTGGTCGATTCATCAGCTAGATATGAAGAATGCATTTCTTCATGGGGATTTACAAGAAATTGTCTACATGCACTAGCAACCTCACATTATGTGTACCGTCTCCGTAAGTCACTCTATGGCCTAAAACAGGCCCCCAGAGCATGGTATGATCATTTTGCACAGTTCATTATACGTCTCGGGTTTACAAGCAGCAGATGTGATACCTCTCTCTTTACTTTACATCGAGGCCGTGATACTGCTTATTTACTGTTATATGTGGATGACATTGTTCTTACTTCCTCTACTGTTGTGTTGAAAGATGAGATTATTGCACGGCTCAAGTCTGAATTTGCCATAACTGATTTGGGAAAGTTGAGCTATTTTTTGGGGATCTCAGTCACTAGATCCGCTGATTGTTGTTTTTTGCCGCCGTAAGTATGCAGAGGAGATCGTGCACAGGGCTAAGATGGACAATTACAAAATCATGGCCACTCCAGTTGATTATAAATCCAAACTTAGTGCAATGGTCAGTACTCAAGTGACTGATCCTACTATGTATCGGAGTCTTGCAGGTGCACTTCAGTATCTCACCTTCACCAGGCCTGACATTGCCTATACTGTCCAGCAGGTATGCTTGTTTATGCATGCCCCCAGTGAACCTCATTTCACTGGATTATGGACTACACTTATAACCCTCCGCACCGAACTCGCTATTATCCTACACCGATGCAGATTGGGTAGGCTGTCCAGACACCCACCGCTCTACATCTAGCTACTGTGTGTTTTTGGGTGATAATCTCATCTCTTGGTCTGCCAAACGACAAGCCACATTATTCCGTTCGAGTGCAGGAGGAGTATAGAGGAGTTGCTAATGTTGTTGCTGAGATCTGTTGGCTCCGAAACCTTCTCTTAGAGCTTCAGTGTCCTTTAAGTAAAACGTCTCTGGTCTACTGTGATAACATATCCGTCATATACCTGTCTCACAATCCGGTTCGGCATCAGCGAACCAAGCATGTTGAGATGGACATCCATTTTGTTCGCGAGAAGGTTGCTGTCAGGCATATTAAGGTATTGCACGTGCCTTCCTCATATCAATACGCGGATATTTTCACGAAGGGCCTCCCAAGACAGTTGTTCCTTGATTTCAGATCCAGTCTTAGCGTTAGGCCTCCTCCCGCTCCGACTAAGGGGGTGTGTAAACGTGTACAAGTATAACACTACAATCCCTACCCATTATTAGATTAAGATTCCTCTTGTATTGTGATTAGGATTCCTCTTTCCTCTTGTATTAGGATTGTATATTGTACACTATATATATTAATATTAATGAGAAAGACTTTCTAAGGAAGATTAATATCATCCAACACAAAGAGAGGTGCCACACCACTCTTCTATTTTTTAGTTTTATATTATATATAGATTAGCTGCGTAATTTATTCCATTGTATGTTTGGATAAACTATAAATATAAGTTTTGTTTTGTTCGTATATTTTCTTTTTCTGAATGGTAACATTGAATCGCACATACTGTCTTTTTACAAATATATTTATATCCTTTAATGCGTTCTTTTTATCTTAAATGTTTATTCACCATATTTCAGAAACTGAACCTGCATATATTTAAATAATTATACTCGATTATTGTGTTTCTTATTTCTTATCAAAATGATCAATCTTTATTAATCGAAACATCACTATATCTTCCTATTAGAGTCATCTATTACTTTTTCTATATTTGATAATGCAATAATTATATTCATATGAAGTCAAGTAAAAAAAAACAAAGTTTATAAAAAGAATCATAAGTATTTTGTGCAAATCACGACCATAATGATCAGTGATCTGGTCAAAAAGCGAAACAAAAAGAAAACACAAGAATATAGAAGGAAAAAGTTCTCTTTGCATAGAAAAATTACAAAACGAATAAGTTGTTAAGCTAAGAATCCATTAAACAATAATCGAGAATCCATTAAGCATATTCTCGCTTTAATTTGTTAAAATGGATAGGTTGTTAAGCTAAGAATTCATATTTGACTAAACACGGCACCACTTGTTAAGTCTACCAAAAAGCATGTCTCAAAATCCGTTGCTAATTTGTGGTAATTATTTATTACTGCTTTTCAAGTCGTAAATTTGGAATAATTTTAAATTTTCACTCTTTACAAGTCTAATTTGGAAAATTTTAAGTGCGAATGCCCGGACTTCTAGTCATTTGCTAGTATTGCGTCATTACATGTGATTTTTATCTTAATATGTTGATGTTTGATATATTGTGATTCACGATCCATTTTGAGGGTTTTTCCCTTCTTTTTTTTTTGTTGCTTCAAAAGATAAATTTATTAATACTACTGTATCATATTACATAGTGGAACTTCTTCTTGGGTACTATTGTAGTAAAACAATACGGGAAGTAAATAAATATTACAAGTGTTCGAAAGGATGAACAAACATTCAATATTCAGAATTGAATCTTGTTGAACAAATATGCCAATGTTCAGAACTGCCGCAAGATTGTTGTGTCTTGAATCTTGATAACCTGAAATCAAGAAACACTAAATTTGGATGGTTACAACTGTGTGCTGAGTCGAGTGATTGCACTCTGTCCTTAAGAAAAGATTGCCCCGTATAGATGATTTTACGTTAGCGGGCAATAGTCTCCCAAGATAAAACAACAATTTAATCTCAACACTACAAAGCAAATAGATTGAGTCTGACGAAGAAAAGAAATACGAATCGACTTGCTGAAGAAATGGAAAAGGAAGGAAGAGTTTCTGTTTTCGTCCAATGTTGTTGGACTGACTTTCTCTTCTGTTTTGTCTCTGTGTATATAATGTGTCTCGATTGTGTATATGTGGGTCTTTGCTCACTATTTTTCGTCACTGTATGTGCTGCTATTTTCGTGTTCGTATCTACAACACAATTTAGCCAAAAGGCCTCAATATATAGCATGGAAGAGGGACTCCTCAACTGCCACAAACAAGGCTGTTAATGGCATTAGTGAGGGCTGTTAATGGCATTAGAGAGGGTTGTTAAAGTCTCCACAGCCCACAGCCCACGACCCACAACCCGTGCCCCTTGACCCGAGCCCGAGCCGTGACCAGAAGGGCGGCGGCGGCGCGCGTGTGGGCTTAACTTTGAACACAAGCACATTTAGGTCCTCCCTCCTTAAAACACATGGGATACCCCTTGGGGTCCCAAACCCTTAACCACTTTAGAGACTTATAAATAGAGCAATTCTTCCTTTTCCCACCGATGTGGTAGATTTGTCCCACACCATATTTCCATGCCTCAAACACCTTACTTCGTGGACCAATATCTCTTTCATTTCTCAACGAAATTTGACAATTCTTGGCCCTACGGTCATCTACTCACTTAGTAGATTATGCATGTGTGAAGCGACAAAGCCTCCAACATACAAAACACTAGTCTTTAATTCATTAAACATGGGTGGACGCACCTCCCCGCCAAAGGCAAATTTCCAACAATCTCCTCTATGAAAGAGAGATTTTGGCGCACACACAAGGTGCCTACTTTCAGCAATATTTCAGCGAAAAGATATTGCATCAGGAGAGGTAGCTTCCGCTTTGAACCTTCCCTAGTTGAATACCACCGGACTTACTTACTGCGCGGTGAACGTCATGTCTTGAACGGTCAGTGTTTAGTATAAGCCAAGACAATGATACCAACACAATAACTCTCCTTATTCATTTTCATTCTTATGGTTTTGTCCGTTGTGGCCGTGGACACACTTGGATTCTTAAATGTGTTCATTTTAGGCGACCTGTCCTCGCACTTAAATAGGTGATCTCCTATAATGTATCTTGCTATACCACACTTCACGAGTGTTAGGAATCATTAAAAGTTTCTCCAACCTTAACCTCAACCGTTTGAGGATCATTTAAAGGTTTGGAAGCTTAAACTTTACCCACCATGCAGGTAGCACTATAATGTCTATCGCGGGAATAGCTTTGGATTCATGTTTCTCTACAGAAATCATCATCCGAGGTGCTCTTGCTTCCACCGAAGCGCTCAACTGAACCTTTTACTGCTTAGTTTTCCCATTGAACCAAATTCTTGGGATCTCCAATCATTATGGCTGGGTTACCACCGCAATGGTTCGTATTGTTTGGGTTTTAAGCCCATTCCCCTAGACAGGCAGAACACTTGATCTCCGGGTAGTCCCTTAGTTAGTAATCAAGGAAGTGACACCCGTGATGATCAACTGCCATACGATCTTATGTCTCCGACAGATCCTGACAGATATGTCCAGACGCCGTCATCCGTGTCCTTCCTGAAGCCGACCTGCTAGCCACAGTGTATAACTGCTGAAGGCACATGTTTCTCCCAATAAGGGACGTCCTCTAAGGAGTCGTGAAGTTACTCAACTTCTTTCATGTTTTGTATAAAGCGATAAACTCCAATTCCATCATGAATCGGCCGATGCAAGTTTGCTTAGAGGATTTTCCAAGACCCACCATACACATTTACTTGTGGCTTTGGTGTTCTTCAGATCTGATGTCCAGTTTGCATCACTGTGTTCTTCCAGAACCGCTGGACATCCAGAATACTATAATCCGTTGATAAGCGAAAAATTCAGATATCGTCATATCCGACTTAACGCCATCTATCGATTATTTTTATAATCATCAGTGAACCTTAGTTCAATTGATCTGCTTTGTAGGCCGATACCAGGTCAGTTGTAGTGTGTAACATACATTGAAATACATATGACCTACGCATATCGCTCCTTGTATATGGGTGCACCATGATTTCAATCAGTTATATGATTCATATCCATTGGTAGCTTCAACGAGACTGTCAACTATCGACCAGTCCATTAGATGTCTTAGAAATCCAATTCCTAAGATGTCATATGTGATACCCATATCTTTCATATCGAGACTTTGTTTCAATATGACTTCCATTCTCAGACTGTTGGTTTTCCAACTGTTGGCTTTCTAACTTCAGAGTCAATGTTTCTGTGGTCAGATTCATTGTTTCTGTTTTATCTGAAACTTCCAAGACCAAAATGTAAACATTTCGGGGACCAAAAAGAAAGTTCAGGAAGAAGCCCAACAGTCCAGCAAACCAACTCTGATCTCCCCTTCCAACTCTCTTGGTCAGGAAGACTGTTTCAACATCCATGCCATGCAAGACTGCAATGGCCCTGGATGTTAAGCTACTCACAGGGGAGCACATTTTACAACCCAAAGGTTCTTTTCCCGGAGGAAGATCAACCATTACACAAGTATGGTTCTATATGATGGAATTTATTTCTCTCTTTAGCTTCTTTCCAAAGCAACACTTTTGGAGATGACAATTCTTTGTTAATTGTCCATGGTTCGTTCTCAACCATACAAGATAGAAGGCCTGGAACAAGTTTTTGTCCCCTCTTTGCTCCATCTCGATTCAACATCTAGAATCCCTGAGTTCTGTAGATCTAGAATATTAAGTTCCGAATAGACAGCAACTTCCGAGTCCTATAGATACGGAACGTCTAGTTTCGGACAGTCAGACCTTCGCGGGTTCTTGTTAACCTTGAGCAATTACTCACGACCCACAGCCTACAGCCCACAACCCGCAGCCCACGACCCATGATCTGTGACCCGTGACCCATGACCCGGGCCCGAGCCCGGACTGGACGGGACGCCCGGGCAGTGGCGGCGCGCGCGTGGGCTTAGCCTTGAACATAAACACATCTAGGTCCTTTCTCCTTTAAACACATGGGATACCCCTTGGGGTCCCAAACCCTTAACCACTTTAGAGACTTATAAAGAGAGCAATTCTTCCTTTTCCCACCGATGTGGTAGATTTGTCCCACACCATATTTCCATGCCTCAAACACCTTACTTCGTGGACCAATATCTCTTTCATTTCTCAACGAAATTTGACAATTCTTGGCCCTACAGTCATCTACTCACTTAGTAGATTATGCATGTGTGAAGCGACAAAGCCTCCAACATACGAAATACTAGTCTTTAATTCATTAAACATGGGTGGACGCACCTCCCCGCCAAAGGCAAATTTCCAACAATCTTCTAGGGAACTTAGTCTCATTCAAGTCGAATACATAATAGTTACAGATAAATGTGGGAGCAGTGTCAAAAACTATCAAAATATTTTTTTCTTGATCTTTATTTGAATTCTCAAGGCGCATACAGAGAAGTTTCCCACCATATTTACTTCCCTATAATGTGTAGGACGTCAGTTTTAACATTAAGGGGTGGTTTGGAGGCTAGTTAGAGTTATACATGTAGTAATACATCGATTAGTTATGAGGTGATCTATGTATTATTTTATGAAGGGATTAATTATGCAGGGTTTATTTATGCAAGTTATTCCACCTTCTATCCTGCATTCATAATTTATGCATGTATTAGTTATGCGATTTCAAAATTACAAACCAAACACCATATTAATTTTATATATGAATAACTTAACTCCTAACCAACTAGCAACGTGGCATTACTCATACATGATTTAATACATGCATAACTCACCTCCAAATCAGCTACCAAACGAACCCTAAGATTACCTCAATGGAGTATATGTTTACTTCTAACAGGTAACAATTATGTGTTATGGCTATTTTAAGACCTTGAAGAAGTGCAAGAATTTCACCTATTAAAGAAGCTTTAAACTTTATAGTGAAACCTCTAATCCAATTTCCCTTATGGTCTCGTATAACTCCTCCAATACCTTTTAGGTTAGATTTTCTTGGTGAGCATCACCTATGTTTAACATGAAGTAGTTTGTGTAGGCGGATACCATCCCATGTTTATAGATTTTTTAGGCTAGTATTATTAGTTTTCTTATAATTTATACTCAGTGGCCATATGTAAAAGGGAAGTTAAATACTCCAAACAGAGATTACAGTTGAAATTTATACTGAGCGCACCTTGATAACCGGTTGGTTTGAAAGTTTTACAAAATAAAAGGTTAATTATCCAGTACATTTAATTGAGCCGAGGATCTATCAAAAACAATATATCTATCTTCCAAGGTAGAAGTAAGATCTGCGTTAGGGGTTACCAGTGGGTCGGGCTCGGGACGGGCGGGGCGGGTTTGGCAGGATCGGGTCGGGGCGGGACGGGGAAAAGGGCGGGATCGGGTTAGGCGGGATTTGCCGTAGTCCCGCCCCGATCCCGATCCCGTCGGAATCGGGTCGGGTCGGGATCGGAACGGGATCCCGCGCATTTTTTTTGCACTTAATTTAAAAAATAACATATATATATAAAAAACCCAATAATTGAACAAGATAGTGTAATAAAAATATCCCAAGACTGTTTTTGTGCCTCTTATATTATTTAATAGACATATGATATTTTTGTAATACAAATACAATTGTCAAAATTGCAACTTTGTGGTGTTGTTCAAAAGTTGCAAATTACATAGTAAAATTGCAATTAAAAAAATTACATTCTGAAAAAAACATGTTCTAGTTTCTTGATAATTTCATGTGGTTCTTCGGTTGGAATTGGTATTTGTTGGTCAAATTGATCCACGTCGCTTCCACCACCTTCGGATAAGATTTCGTTGTAGTTTTCGTCTTCTTCTTCGTTGATCTCCGGTTGACCGCACCTTCTCCGCTCCGCTCGTATCCAATCTCTGAATAATACTACAATCTCCAAGCTGTCTCCGGCTAATGAGTGTCTGGTGTCTCCTATTTAATATCTGCCGGCAGAAAAAACGCTTTCAGACGCAGTTGATGACGATTGAATGTTCAAAATATCTTGGGCCATCATTGAAAGTGTCTGAAAGGTCTTCTCATTCCCCCTCCAGTATTTCAGCAAGTCTTCACGTCCTTCTTCATTGAGAACTGCTTGGTACGGTACAGAACCCTGCAAAACAAAAATATCAAACTCGCTAATTTGGTTAGTAGCGGTACGGCCACACATTCTATTTTTGAGGCTTTCAATACTAGCCGCAGAAATAACATGTCTTTTGTGAGTTTGTGTTGAAGAAGAAGAAGATTGTATGGAAGCCGGTAGGTAACTAGCACTTTCTTGTTGGTAAAACCTAAATACTTTTTTGCATTGGTCTTCTACGCTAGACAACACTTCTTCTTTAGTTTATTCAATATGTGGTGGGTGATTTGGATTTTTGAAACTTGGAGGTGGTAGTACTTCTATACAATCGTAAATAGTTTCAATAAGTAATTTAGTACCGTCTATTTTAATAGTCGGATTTAATACAACACCAATAATATAAATAGTGGGAATATGAATAAAATATTTTTTTATTTTGATAAATATTTTTTTAATAGCTGCCATATAAGCTGTTTTTCCATATATTCACTAAGTAATAAGAATATTAGAGCTATATAAAACAACATAGTTGAAATAGTAGAATAATATATACCGAAAAATTCTTTTGTTGCTTGAAAAAATTTCTCCAAAAATATAATAAGTTCGGAAATTTTTACCCAATCGCTATCTACAACCATATCAGCTGGATTTTGATTATGAGAGTTAAAAATAAAGTTATAGATTTTCTATAGTCATAAGCAACAAGTAGTTGCTCGTATAAAGAATTCCACCTAGTGGGTACTTCTTCTGAAATTTTTCTATAAGGTAGTTGGCAATCGTGACATTTTTTTATATTCTTTTCTTCGTTGTATTCTATTATTTTTAAAAATAAAGTTTATAGCAAATTGTATTTTACTAAGAATGTCTTCAAAAAGTGATAGACCATCCTTTACAATTAAGTTATATATATGGCGCGTGCATTTTATATGAAAATGATCTGGAAAAGATAGAGTTAAACTATTTTTAAAAATTGAAATAGCGTAATTGTTAGAAGAAGCGTTATCTAGTGTAATAGTCATAATTTTATCAGTTATTCTGTAATAATCGCACACTTGATAAATATTTTCTGCAATAAAAGTATCAGTGTGCCTATTATCTATATATCTATACGCTAAGATACGTTTTTGCATAGATCATTTATAATCTATCCAATGACAAGTTATCGTTAAATAATCATGGCCGTTAGTACTACGGCCTATATCAGAAGTGATAGCCACTTTGCCATTAAAATGATAAATGAATAACGTAAATACTGTTGATATTCATGTGCGAATTTAAATACATCTCTCTTAACAGTTGATCTAGGAAAACCGTTAAAAGCAGGATTATACATATCTCTAATGTAATGAATAAAACCGGGAGATCAAGGAAATGAAAAAGGCAAACCCTCCACAGTAACTAATTTTGATATTGCTTCTCTATCTCTATGTTTATTGTATTTAGGGCCTATAATTCCCCCCGTCATAGGGTTAATTTGACACTGTACTTGGTCCGGGACAGTATCATTAAGTGAACCTTGTCCCGATGGAGCGGGCATTTGCGCACCCGGTTTTGAAGCCTCGTATTGGGCATACATTGCTGGATGAGCCCTTGCTACGTGTCTCATTAAACCCCCGTCCCACCGTGACCTTTTTCAGTTTTAAATTTTAAAACATTTTTACAAATTTTACATCTAGCTACTTGATTCTCTACGTCCTTATCAAAAAATGTCCATGCATCTGATTTTAATGGTCGTTTTGCTGGACCTCGTCTCATACTAGGGGGAATAGGAGACATTTCAGTTGAAGGTGCACTAGTGGGTGTGTTGTCATCTACATTAGTGGGTGTATCATCTAGATCATCGTCTAAATTAAAGTCTTCTTGAGTTTCAGAAAATAGCTCCTCGTCTAAATCTAATGGTATTGTAGGAAAATGTTCAGTATCAATAAAATCATCCTGTGTAGGAATACGATTCTGTCTAGAAATAGGACCATTGCCCTTGTTGCCCCTACTAAAAGAAGCATGACCCCTACCCGTAATCATACGTTTAAATCCTTCCATTATAAATTTATAATTATACTAATAAATAATTAAAGTAAATAAAATTAAGTGCGCTAAATAAAATAAACAGACAATAATAATTTAATGAAGGAATGAATGTACCAAACGCCAACGTAACGTCGATGTGTAATCGAGAGGTTGAAAATTGAAACTTTGCTCGATGGAAGATCCTCAAACTAATTGCCAACTTCACTCCCAATTCTCAAATGAATAAATAAAATTGAATATTTAGTAGACAATGTAGAGATAGATTGAGTATTGAGAGATTAGAGAGATTGTAGGAAGATTTGTGAGAAAGATGAAGAGAAAATGAGGTATTTATAGTTGAAAAATTGGGTTAAAGTGTAAATATAATAACTTATGGGTTAAAAATAAATATTAAGGGGGTAGGAGGGTTGGGGGAGGGGGGAGGCCAAAAATGGTCGTTGCACAACGGCCAAAATGTAAAATGGCAGTTGGTGCAACGACTATTTTTGCAAAAGGGGGAGTTTCGGGCGGGATAGGGTCGGGACAGGCGGGCCTGGGGCGGGCCGGGATGAGACCATATCCCGTCCCGGTTCGAGTCGCGTTACCGCGATTTTTTTTTTAAAATTGTCGGGTTCGGGGCGGGACCAGGGCGGTGTCGGGGCGGGACCGGACCGGGCCGGCCCACTGGCCAGGCATAGTCTGTGTACACTCAACCCTCCCTAGACTCCTCCACTTATAGAATTACACTGGATATGTTGTTGTTGTTATTCCGTACCGTTTTTGTTAAGCAGATAGAAAATCATTTTTATTTCTAAAACATACTTCATAATAGTCATCCAAACAAATAAGATAATGTCTTCCAAAAGCAGTACTACTAAACTTGCCACCCTTTGCGAATTATCAATAACATTCAAATATATTAATTCCATCTTTTATTTTGTAAAATAAATCATAATATATAAAATGAATATTATCTTCTCATTTAATGATTCTTCTTCACTGAGATACTGCAATAATGCCATAATGGTGGTTGGGGTAAAAAGGCCATGCACCAACCATACCCTAAGCTTGACTCCTATTGACTTTGGTCTTTCTAACATTCCCTCCTTTCCAATTTATATGATTTAGTTTGATTGTGCATAAAATTTAAGAAATAAAAGAAGATTTTTGAATCTTGTGATCTAAAACAAGCTAAAGATATTTGTGTGGTTATGGATTATTTCATTAAGCGTATAAATTAAAGTTTAAAATTAAATATTATCAAATAAGAAAATATGTTATTTTTTTTTGGACGAACTTAAATAGAAAATGTGTCAGAGAGCTCAATCTTGCGAACAATCTTGCGAACAACAACTTCCATGGTGCCATCCTTTACGACATTGGACACTTGCCTCGCTTGCGAGTGCGTGATATCAAAACAATCAGCTCCAAGGAAATGTCCCGACAAGTCTATTTCAACACAAGAGAGTACGCATAATTTCATTGCCTTTCAATAAACTCAGTGCTGCAGTGTGGAAAGGGTCATGGTATGCACCAGCGCTCAGAGTCTTGGATCTCACAAAAAATAGCCTCACAGGTGTAATCCCACCTTCTGTTGGAAATGCCACAAAGTTGCTGAAATTTAGGTTGTCTGGGAATAGAATCAATGGAAACATTCCAAAGGAGATTGGTAATCTGAGCCAACTTGCAGAGTTGGCATTTGCCGAAAACCAATTATTCGGTCCAATAGCTGCAACACTTTTTAATATCTAGTTGCTCCTTTCCGTAAATCTGAGAAACAATAGCCTTTCTGCCCTCTCTTGCTTGATGAAGGTAACGCTTTGTCAAATCTACAGTTTATGAGATTATCCAACAATCAAATTTCTGGTCACATTCCTTCCAACTCATAGACTCAAAGTTCTTTCCATATCTATCAACAACATAACCGGGGAAATACCCAAAAATATCGGTTGTCTAGCCAAGCTCGAGGCATTCCATATTGGATATAACTCAATAAATGGAATTATTCCTGCTTCATTGGGAAATATTTCAACTCTGCAATATCTTAGTTGTCCAGACAATCACATAGAAGGGCCAATTCCTCGAGAATCAGGAAAGCTATCAAACTTGAGGTTGTTTGATTTTGAGGAAAATTATAATCTTGTCGGTGAAATTCCAAAGGCTATTTTCAACATTTCTTCTATGGAATTTGTTTCTTTAAATTTGAACAACCTCCCTGGAAGAATTCCAGCCACTACAGGTCTTCATATTCAGAACCTTAAGGGACTTTACTTGGCACACAATCAGATCGAAAGGGAAATTCCACCTTTCATAATAAATGCTTCCGAGCTTTCTGAGTTGGTGCAAGCTGCAAACCTTTTCACTGGCATATTCCTACCAATTTGGGAAATCTTCGTAAGCTGCAAGGATTGTCCTTAGTAAAGAATCAACTTATCAATGAACCAAGCAAACATGAGTTGTTATTCTTAAATTCGTTGGTGAACTGCAGGATGTTGCAATATCTATCAGTGGGTCACAATCCGTTAAATGGATTTTTTCCCAATTTTGTTGGGAATCTTTCATCTACTATTGAATACTTTGAAGTAGCAAATGCAGGCATCAATGGACCCGTACCCACAGGTATAGGCAACACCAGCGGTTTAATGATGCTAGACTTTCAAAAGAACAACTTGATGGGGAGCATTCCTTCAGAGGTTAGTAAACTTAAACAACTCCAAGGGCTATATCTGAACAACAATAAATTGCAAGGGAATATTCCAGAGATAGTATGTCAATTATCTAATTTGGTTCAGTTAACTCTGGATAGTAATGAGATCTCTGGAGAATCTAAGCATGCTACAAGAACTTTGGTTAGGTTCTAATAATTTTGCATCAAAGTTACCTTTGAGTCTTTTGAAAATCATTGGTCTTCTCCATCTAAAATGTATGAGTGCATTAATCTCCCTTGGGGAGTCTTTCTCATTAATACAAATATATATAGTGTACCATAATATGTACAATGTGGAATCCTAATACAATAAGGATCTTATTTCTACCATAATTATACATCACTAAACATTATACAATATATGGAATATATTCTAATTATGGTATTATGTATGTACACGTTAATACACCCCTCAGTCGCAGCGGGAGGAGGCCGGACGCTAAGACTGGATCTGAAGTCGAGGAAGAGCTGTCTAGGAAGACCTTTCGTGAATATATCCGCATACTTATATGAAGAAGGCACATGCAACACCTTAACGTGACCAAGAGCAACCTTCTCACGAACAAAGTGTATATCCATCTCAATGTGCTTGGTTCGCTGATGCTGAAATGGATTATAAGATAAATATATGGCGGATATGTTATCACAGTAAACCAAAGACGCCTTACGCAAGGGACATTGCAGCTCCAAAAGGAGGTTTCGAAGCCAGTAGATCTCAGCAACAACATTAGCAACGCCTCTGTACTCTACTTCTACTCTACTTCTGCACTTGAACGGGATAGGGTGGCCTGTCTCTTGGCAGATCAAGAAATAAAATTATCCCCTAAGAACACACAGTAGCCGGAGGTGGAGCGTCACATGTCCGGATAGCCTGCCCAATCAACATCCGTATATGATAACAATTTGGTCGATGCTGAGGGGTATAGGTGCAATCCATAATCAAGTGTGCCCTTAACATATTGAATGATACGCTTAAGGGCAGTAAAATGAGGCTCCCTAGGGGCATGCATAAATAAGCATACCTGCTAAACAACGTAAGAAATATCAGGCTGGTGAACGTGAGATACTGTAGTGCACCTGCAAGACTCCTGTAAAGTGTGGGATCGGACACAAGATTACCATCAACAGCACTAAGCTTTGATTTAGAGTCAACCAGAGTGGACATTATCTTGCAGTTTGTCATTTTAGCCCTATATACTATCTCATCTGCATACTTGCGCTGACACAAAAACATAGAATCTGTAGATCTAGTCACTGATATCCACAAAAAATAACTCAACTTCCCTAAGTCACTCATGGCAAATTCGGTTTTGAGCAATGTAATAATCTCATTTTTCAATAAATCAGATGAGGCGGTAAGCACAATATCGTACACATATAACACCAAGTAAGCGGTGATATTACCTCGATGAAAAATAAAGAGAGAATTATCACACTTGCTACATACAAACCCAATCCGCATAACGTACTATGCAAAGCGATCATACCACTCTCTAGGGGCCTGTTTCAAACCATAAAGTGACTTACGGAGACGATATACGTACTAAGGGGAGACTGGATGAACAAAACCAGGTGGCTAGTGCATGTAAACAGTTTCCTTTAAATCCCCATGTAAAAAAACATTCTTTACATCAAGTTGATGAATCGGACAATGCTTGCCCATAGCAATACTCAGAACTGCGCGAATGGTAGCCGGTTTAACAATCGGACTAAATGTCTTACCACAATCAATATCCTTCTGCTGATTAGTACCATTTGCCACAAGTCTTGCCTTATATCTTTCTAGATTACCATTGCCTCTGTATTTGTGACGCAAAAGCCACATGCATCGGATCACATTCACCCCCTCCGTTCTAGGAACCAAATCCCAAGTGTGTTGTTTTGTTAAAGTATGAAATTCCTCACGCATGACTGCATTCCAATTGGGGTCAAGTTTGGCTAATTTTGAGTTTTTGGGAATAGGGGATATTGTTTGTGTGGACATGTTAAATTGGACTTTGGGTGTGAAAATCCCATGTTGGATACGGGTTTCCATATGGTGCGTGGGGGTTGGGGCGGGTACTGTATTTTGGTGATGTGTTGGGTCTGTGTCGGTGAGGGGTTGGGTATCTGTGGGGAATCGACGGGTGTATGGGTCTGGGTCGGAATTTGAGCTGAGGTGACGGGGTATAGGTTTGGGTGGATTGTGTCTGGTGATCGAGCCAGGGTGGGTGAGGGGTCTGGTCAGATCATGGGGATGAGATTAAGTCGATTCAAGTGCAGGTGTCGGCGATGGGTCGGAGACTAAGTTTCGTTGTTGCAGAGGTGTTAATTTGTCATCAGGTTGGTCGATTGGAGGAGCAGTAGTGGGTGATGGTGACACTGGGTGACCTGAATGCCGATGTCGGCGGGTGGGTGATGCAACGGTGGGTCAGAGTCGGGAGGAGTCCGATAGGATGGTTGTGTTTTTGGAGACATCGACGGGACTGACATGGTGGTTGGATTCAGACTACCGGCGGTGGCAGTGGCATAAAGAGGTGGTGGAGATGTGGCAGCAGTGGTGGTGGAATGTTGCGTTGGTGGTGCCGGAACAGTAACAGAGCGGCCAGAGCTAGGTGGAGAAGCGGTGATGTGTTGGACTCGTCTAAAAATATGTAATCCGAAGTCTGGAATTTTTGGATATTTGCAAATGGGAAAATTGCTTCATCAAACGTGACGTCGCGTGAGACGATGATTTTGCGGGAAGACAAGTCATAGCACAGATATCCCCTATGATTGGGCGAAAAACCTAAGAACACACAAGGGGTGGTGCGGGGTGCAAGTTTATGCGGGATCGTAGAGGCAAGATTTGGGTAGCACAGACAGCTGAAATTTTGTAAGTGCTCATAAGTGGGAATCCTATGAAATAGAATTTCGGTGGGTGTTCTATTTTAGAGAATCTGAGTGGGCAAAATATTTAGAATATATTCGGCCATTTTCGCAGCATAGACCCAAAAGGGATGAGGGAGAAAGGCATTAAATAGGATCGTACGAACCATGTTATTGATAGTGCGAATGATTCGTTCAGCCTTTCCATTTTTGGGAGGAGGTGTGTGGACACGAGAACCAAAAAACCATTCCATTAGTAGAGAAAAAATTGTGAAACGTGGAATTATTGAACTCACGACCGTTATCACATTGAAGCGATTTTATGTCTTTTTTAAATTGTGTTTTGACATAGACACGGAATGCAATAAACTTGGCAAACCCTTCAGACTTGAATTTAAGCGGAGAGACCCAGAAAAAGTGAGAAAAATCATCTAATAAGACAAGATAAAATTTATGACCCAGTGAGCTAGTAATGGGAGATGTCCATAAACCTGTATGAACAATGTCAAAAGGAGAATACGTAACACTTGAAGAAGACTGAAACGGAAGGCGAATATGTTTGCCTAAGGGACAAGAAAGACACTGTTGGGCAAATTTTCCATTATGACAACGAATGAAGTTATTGTTTCTAAGAAAATTAAAAACATGGCTCCTGGGTGTCCAAGTCTATTTTGCCAGGTTGACATAGAAATTGTTGTTAAAGTAGTGTGGGGAGTGACATGAGAAGTTAGAGACGTGGGAGGGTTGACACTAGCAGCGGACGTGGATAGGAAAGGATAGAGATCACCCTTACTATTGCATCTTGTAAGGAGTTTCTCGGTACGGAGGTCTGTTACGGAAAGTCCAAACGGGTCAAAGTTAATTGATACAGAATTATCAGTGGCAAATTTCCTAACGGAGATTAAGTTTTTGATAATGTTAGGAGCATATAAGACATTATTTAGGGAGAAATGGGGATGCGGTAGTGGGGTTAATGTGTGGCCAAACCCTTAGATTGGAATGCGATGACCGTTTCCGACCATAATAGATTATGGAGTATTTAAATTCCGCAGTTGAGGAAGGTTACTAGAATTATTGGTGAGGTGAGACGTGACACCCGTATCCATATACCACGCATTATCGAGCTGCTGAGGAGTCAAAGTGGCGAAAACCTGGCCCAAAATGGATTGGGGATGGCCAGGAACGGACTGATGGGCTCCCAAAAATTGATTGATATGGCCCGACTTATATGGAACGGACTGCATGGATTTCAGAATGTTTTTTTCTCAGGAAAAGGAAGAAAAAAAATAGAAATCAGAAAAGTTTTCGGTAAGGGAAGGGGAAAAGCAGAAATCAGAAGTTTGCTTTTATGGAACAGAGGGCAATTTTAGGTGAAGTGAGGGAAAAATATTCTATGGAAAGAGGAGAAAAAGTAGACAAAGTTGTATTCTCTGGAACGAGAGAAACAAAAGATAATATTGGCCGCCACTGAGAAAAGTAGTCTCTGGAAAGAGACAAAGTAGACAATTATGTATTCTCTGGAAAGAAGAGAAAAAGAAGACAATATTGGCCGCCACTGGCAATAAAGATTTTGTATTTGCAAAATGAAGAAGTCTGCAAAAGATTTGATACTAAATGTGAAGTGATGAGAAAGGTTAGGCACAAAAATCTTGTTGCGGTAATTACTACTTGCTCTAGCGAACACATAAGAGTGTTTGTCCTGCAAGAGTCTTGAGAATTGGTTGTACAAAGAAGAGTGCCACTTGAATATCCTTCAAAGTGTCATCATAATGCTTGATGTGGCTGTTGCAATTGAGTATCTTTATCATGGTTATGATACTCCGATAGTTCATTGCGACCTAAAGCCAGCTAACGTTCTTTTGAATGAAGATATGGTGGCTCATGTTGCTGATTTTGAAATCTCTAAAATTTTAGTGGTAAGCAAGTCCGTGACACATACCAAAACATTGGGCACTCTTGGTTATATTGCACCAGGTACACTAGTCTCCTACTTTTATCACTTATTATAAATTTTTTTTCTTTGATTTATTAATCATACTGAAAATTTTGAACATTTTAGAACTAAATTAAAGTTTGTGTTTGGTAGTACATACTTATTGTTATAGTTCAGATAAGTAATATTTAATTTTGTTTTCATTCTTCTAAGAAAATGGATCAGAAGGAATGGTGTGTACTAGTGCTGATGTTTACAGTTATGGCATCATGTTAATAGAGGTATTGAGAAAAAGAATACCAATTAGTGAAGAGATATTCAATGAAAATCTTCATTTGAGACTGATAGAATATTGACATATTCTTGTATATCTTTTATATTTGGTTAGTAAATATTCTAATTGTAATTAGTCAAATTAGTTACCTAGTTTGTAGCCTAACTTGTAACTTTGTCAATAAGCATGTACTACTATATATTATACACTATAATAATTAAAAAGGAAAGGAACATATTCCTTTATAGTATCAGCCAAATCCTAAACCTAAGACCTACCCTAGCCGCCGGCTGCCTTCTCCGCCGTCCTCCCCTACTCCGCCATCTTCATTCCTCTTCTTATTTTCGAAAACCCTCTTATTCATCCCCCTTTTGCAATGGATGAACAACCTAAATTCCATCCTGCTCTTGCAGTTAACAACATCAAGAATTTCATTCCCATAACTCTTGAGGTGGAAAAAGTTCAGTATTCATCTTGGGCGGAATTGCTTAAGATTCATTGTCGTGTGTACAAAGTCATCGATCACATCATCCCTCCTAACCCAAGACAACCGACGAAAATATGGAGACACATAATGGTTTTGATGAAGAACTTTGGTCACGATTAGATACGATTGTTCTACAATGAATCTACAACACAATCTCTTGCATACAATCTTCAAAACCGACGCTATTGCACGACAAACATGGAAGAGATTAGAGAGTATTTTTCATGATAACAAGACACAACATGCCTTCTATTTAGAAAATCAATTTAAGGACATTCAACATGACGATTTTCCAAATGCGTCGGCCTATTATCAAGAACTTAAAATGATTGCCGATTAATTCTCCAAGATCGGTGCACCAGTCACAAATCAAAGGTTGGTCATGCAACTAATTGCGGGTTCAAATGAAAATTATGATGATGTTGCTACAATCCTCCAACAAAGCACTCCGTTGCCTCCGTTCTATGAGACCCGTTCGTGACTTATCCTTGAGGAAACCCGAAAATCCAAGTGGGCAGCGGCTAATGCTAGCACCGCTGACAGAACCCTCCTTACCACCGGCGGCTCACCTACCAATGAAAGGGGCTTGACTTACGGTCAGCATCATCGGCACACAAATGATCCAAAACGAGATCAACATATCCGGAATAACAACAAAGGCAAAAATTTTGGTCAAGGTCGCGGTGGCAACAGTAACAATGGCGGAAGGAGACAATCACAGTAGCCTAACAACTACTCCCAACGGCAGCTGTAGTGGCAGCAGCCTCCCCAGTGGGCTGCGTACCCACCGTGGAGACAGCAGGCTTAGGCTGCTCCACCATGCCCCTATCCGACTTCCTCATGGGCCTATCCTCCGGCTCGACAGCCCCATCCCAGAATTCTCGAGGTGCGCCCACAACAAGCATACAATGCACATGTTTCTCCTCCCTCAACCTACGCACCAACAGATATTGATGTGGTAATGCACATGATGTCTCTCAATGTTTCAGATGAAAATTAGTACATGGATACCGGTACAACTTCTCATATGACGGCATCTCAAGATACTCTCTCGTCTTATGTCAATATGAGCAATTTAAACCATAATATTATTATTGGTAGAGGACAAGGTATTCCCATTTGAGGTTATAGACAATCATATCTCCCCACCACACCCCCATTAAATTTAAACAATGTCCTTCATGCCTCGAAACTTATCAAAAATTTGATATCTATGTGTCGTTTCACAACCGACAATAATGTTTCCCTTGAATTGATCCTTTTGGTTTTTCTGTGAAGGACCTTCAGAGAGGGATGTGAATAATGAGATGTGATAGCACGGGGGATCTTTATCCTATCACCACCACCATCGGCCATCACACCTCCTCTGCATCAACCTTTGCAGCTATTTCGTATGTTCTATGGCATAATAGATTGGGACATCCGGGAGACTCTGTTTTACGCTCCCTTAGTAAAATAAGTTTATTAATTGTAAACATTTTTCTTGCCCTACTATTTGTGAATCTTGTGTTTTTGGGTAGCATGTAAAATTTCCGTTTTATTCTTCATCCTCTAACACTTTGATGCCATTTGATATCATACATAATGATTTATAGACCTCTCTTATCTTAATCACAGCTAGGCATTTATATTATATTATGTTTTGGATGATTATTCTAATTTCCTGTGGACTTTTCCTATTGGCAATAAGTCCCAAGTCTATTCTATTTTCTCATCCTTTAGTACTTTAATTAAGACACAATTTGAGAAGAATATCAAATATTTTCAATATGACAATGAGAGAGAATTCGACAATGAACAATTCAAACTCAATGGCAACATATCTCTTGAACATTCTCCCAAACAAGTCTCTCAAACACAAGTCCCCGACTCAAGTTCTCTATCTTCGGGATACGTCCTATAAGCACTTATAAACTTTTGGGTGTTTATGCTACCCCCTTTATCCTTCCACCAAAATAAATAAACTTCAACCTCGTTCTAACCCGTGTGTATTCCTCAGTTACCCATCTAATCATCGAGGTTATAACTGTTACGATTTGTCAAGCCGAAAAATAATAATTTCTAGGCATGTCATATTTGATGAGTCCCAATTCCTTTTTGCCAAGCTACATTCTCTGTCTCCAGATTCTTATAAGTTCTTAAACGACAGCCTAAACCCCCTTTTTGATTCATCATTTGCAGAATCCGTCACTGTTATACCCACCGCACCAAACAGAACACGTCATACCTCCAAGCCCACAACAGAACTAGCCGACACCAGTCCAGCCCACTATAGGACCAACACGGACCATGACAACTCATGCTATGCATGGTATTTTTCAACCGAAATGGCAATTTAATTTGTCGACTTCAGTTGCCCCTTTACCTCTTCGTCGCAACCCGAAAAATGCCTTGTCCGATCCAAATTGGAAAGCTGCAATGTTAGACGAATATAATGCTCTTATTGAAAATAAGACGTGGGATCTAGTGAACCGTCCTCATGATGCTAATGTTACTCGTTCTATGTGGATTTTTCGCTATATAAAGAAATTTAATAGTTCTTTTGAGAGGCATAAGGTCCGTCTTGTAGGTGATGGCATGTCTCAACAGATTGGTGTAGATTATGATGCAACTTTCAGCCCGGTGGTGAAACCGACAACTATTCAGACTGTTCTTATCATTGCTTTGTCCAAATCATGTCTTATTCATCAGCTTGATGTTAAAAATTCCTTCTTGCATGTTGAACTTCATGAAACCATTTATATGCATCAGCCTATGGGATTCAGGAATCCGGTTCATCCAGATTATGTGTGTCATTTGAAGAAATCACTCTATGGACTGAAACATGCTCCTCGTGCATGGTATCAACGGTTTGCTGATTTTGTATCCTCTATTGGCTTTTCACATATCAAATTTGATCATTCACTTTTTATCTATCGCAAGGGTAATGACATGGCATATAATATATTATATGTTGATGATATCATACTCACTGCCTCTTCTGATGCACTTCACTAATCTATATGTCACTCATTGCTTTTGAATTTGCTATGAAGAATTTGAGCCCCCTAAGCTATTTTTGGGCATTGCCGTTACGAGACATGCAAGTGGCTTATTTCTTTGTCAAATAAAATATGCCGAGGAGATTCTTGACCAAGCTGACATGACTTCTTGTAAATCTGCTCCAACACCAGTTGATACTAAATCTAAACTCAGTGCCTCTTCGGGTTCTCCATATGAAGACCCTACTCACTATCGCAGTATAGCAGAAGCATTACAATATCTCACTTTCATGAGATCAGATATATCCTATGTTGTGCAAAAAATATGCTTACATATGCATGACCCAAAGGATGACCTTATGAATGCTCTCAAATGTATATCTCACTTTCATGAGATCAGATATATCCTATGCCGTGAAAAAAATATGCTTACATATGCATGACCCAAATGATGACCATATGAATGCTCTCAAATGAATTTTGCTATATGTACAAGGCACTCTCCATTTTAGCTTGCATCTGTACAAGTCCTCTGTCTCTGGTCTGACCTCCTACACTAATGCTGATTGGGGTGGATGTCTCGACACTAGATAATCCACTTCGGGTTACTGTGTTTTCCTCGGAGATAACTTGCTTTCTTGATCTTCTAAATGACAACCTACTTTGTCTCGGTTCAGTGCCGAAGCCGAGTACAGAGGAGTAGCGAATATTGTTTCCGAGTCTTGTTGGATACGTAACCTCCTGTTAGAACTTCACTGCCCAACCCGCAAGGCTACAATGGTTTACTATGACAATATAAGTGCGATATATCTTTTCGGCAATCCCGTTCAACATCAGCGCACTAAACACATTGAAATGAATATTCATTTTATACGTGAGAAAGTTGCTCCTGGACAAGTTCGTGTCCTTCATGTCCCTTTTCGGTATCAAATTGCTGACATATTTACTAAAGGACTTCCGCGCATACTCTTTGATGATTTTTGAGCCAGTCTCAGCGTACGAGAACCTCCCGCTTCAACTGCGGGGGTGTGGTAGAATATTAACATATTCTTGTATATCTTTTATATTTTGTTAGTTAATATTTTAATTGTAATTAGTTAAATTAGTTACCTAATTTGTAGCCTAACTTGTAGCTTTGTCAATAAGCATGTACTACTATATATTATACACTATAATGAATGAAAATGCAAGAAATATATTCCTTTAGTATAATTGTGTATAAGTGCATATTTTCATGTATAATTATATATTTAGTGTATATACATGCACATATATACATAATGTATATGTATTTTATATAAGTGTCTACCATTAAATAAAAGTATTTTTGGACTATGTTATTACAATATAAATTATGGGCTATATTTTTTCAATGTAAATTCAGCGAAATGATTGTTTTTGAAATTTTTCCGTGATCTTTTGCTAAAGAAATGTATTGGGTGAGGAGAGAGAAAGAGTGAGAAGTGTGGAGTCAATAACTTTTTTGTAGTCTTTGCAAGGAGATAGGTAATTAAGTACATTTTTTACTTTTTAGCGATGTGATATAAAGTGAGTAAAAGTAAGAATGATAATAAGAAAGAGAAAGGGTATAAAAGCCAGGAATAGTAATTCTCGACAATTTCTCGGGAAAAGTCTTTTTCCTTTAAGGTGAGTCTTTCTCTGAATTAGATATGCATATGTCAGTCTTTCATCAAATTAGATTTTTTAAGTTTCTAATTCTATATATATTGTTTTATGTAAAATACATTTATTTACAGTTAATAAGTCATTTTATTGGCAGTATTTGTCAATTGTCCTTTGATTTATTTGTTCGTGCAATGTGTGTGATTTTGTTTGGGAAAATTTGTTACACTGAAGGTCATTTGGCAGCTAAATCTGCTTTGGCCTAGATATGGATAACTTTATTACTTTAAGCTTCATTTTCCACCAGTTACTGATTGATCGATCTAATAACATGTCAAGCATGCCTCATCAAAGTAATATTTCTATTTCTTCTTCATCTATTTACAATTAAATCTTCAAATATTTTCTCCTGAATTCATCTATTTCTATTTGTAGTGCTCCAGTGTTGCTGGACTTTAGATGCATCATGAGCTAAAAGCCTAATTTGACAAGTAATGTCTGCTTAGTGAAATCCTTCTATTTCGCAATGGTAATGGGGAAGTTACATTTATGCTCGATGATTTTAGCTATAACATTTATCTGTGGAGATGACGTATTATTAATGAAGCAGTGGTGATTGGATTGATCAGCAAGGAAAAAATAAATAGCTATTAGGCCTACTGTTTCAGTTAATATATACCTATTTCATGTCCTTTTAGAGGAAACTGAAATTCTGAGAAAGTAAGCTATTAGGCCTAAAATTGAGTTGGTTGGTTTTTGCGCTAGATATCTAGGTGACTGTTAATTTCCATTTCACTAAAAAAGTACCAAATTAATTAGCTTATGTTTGCTTTTAACTCCATGTTGCTATCTTCTGTGTAATTAGATAGCAAAAGTGTTTTCTACAATTTCATCAAGTGCAGGATAATATATCTCTGATTTACTCATACACATGATTAAATGTTTTAGGACAATAACATGTTTGATCATTCACTAGAAAGGACTATTTTAGAGTTAGTTAATTCACTAGATGCCTTTGATCAATAATACAAAAAAAATCTAGCTCTTTGATTCTATCTATTATTGGGTTGTGGATTTATCAATGGTGTATGAATCACTCTGTTGGTTGAGAGTGCTATATCTAATATTGGTGATCTACTAATTGAGAAGGGCTTTTATCCTGCAGGTTCATCTGCGTTTACAGAGCTGAAGTTGCACATGTTCTCGAATACTTACATAGTATGAGATTGATTCATGGAGATACTAAGGAACTTTTGTTACTTAGAAAGTATTGCCCGCGAAATATGTTGGGAGATTTTGAATTTCTATTTATGGCTGCCAGAGACCCTGCTACTTGCTGCAGATGGACATACTAAAATCGTTGATTCTGGCAGTCTAAAGCCCATGCAGGATAATGTAGCATTAGATATATCTATCTTGCTATTAGGTTGCTTCCATGGAATCGGTATCAAGTTAGCTTCCAAAGTGCATGCGCTTTGATGCATTATCATTTTCAAATCAGTGATTTATCTCTTTTTCCAATGAGTGAAGCATGTACTTTGTCGCGCTGCACAGGTCCTCCCACTCAAATGAATGTTGTGATATTGATAAAGTTAACTTTACACTAATTTTAGATTAGTCTATAAGAAAATATATGATGTCGGAATTTGTAGAGATCTTGATGGAGTTCCTTTTAGTTTTTGCTGTTCAAATTTTAGATCACAAATCAACCTTGTATACCCTCAAGTATCAAAATCTTATTAAAAAGAAGCAAAAAAACATATGGGACGTCTATTTGTTCTTTTTCCTCTTCTTGGATACCCGTCAGCTTAAATTTGTTTGAGTACATGATCTATCACCTGATGTAACGACCCGTCCGGTCGTTATAGTCTTATTACCCTCTTTTGACCCAATTACCCTTTCCGTAGACCCATTTCGATGTTCTTAATTTGCGGGGATGAGTGACATAGTTCCCGAGGTGAGTTAGATATGTTTCGGGAAGGAAATCTAAGTTAGAAGTTCTAAATTAAAATGAGTTTACTCAAAGTTGACTTTTGGGTAAATAAGTTTGTTTTCGAGTTTCGTCACTTCCGGTAGGTCCGAAGCGCCATTTATGATAGTTCACTGTTCAAGTTTGGAGTCCCGGAGCAACTCTTGGAGGTTTCAGGGTGAGCTATTCGTCCTATCAATAGCCTTGAGTCTCCCTCTATATTATTATTTATGTCATTCTTTTCCAGGCAAATATTGTTGTTAAGTTCCTTAAAGTTGTAATAATCTTTAGACGCTCCTGTACGAGTCAAACCAGGTTTTGGGAATTAGAATGTTTCGTACTTGTTTTTTAAAGCATTGTATGAAAAATTTAGTTCTATTATAAATTCATTATTATTCCACTTTTATTTCAATAATTGATTAAATAATTTTGGGAGTGGTTCGTCTATCGGGGTGGGAAAATGTAGATGCCACCATGACCCGTGATTTGGATCGTGACAAGTTAGTATCAAAGCTCTAGGTTCACTGGTATCACGAGTACAAAAGCAATGTCTAATAGCTGATTGGTACATAGACGTTTGTACTCATCCTCACGAGGCTATATGACATTTAGAAAACTTCCATTCTTTTGTTCCTTTCGTGCTACCTCATTCAATTTGGTATCTGGTCGAGTTTAATTGGTATTTGGAACTTCTTCATTCTGTTCCATTATTGATGGTGGGAACATGCTCTTAAATTCGTACGTGAGTGATTTGATATGATGTCGCGCGATAGGGTACAAGGTATGTCATTGTGATACAAACGCATGACCAAGTTCAGTTTTCAGCTATGATTTGAAGGTTCAGTTGAGTCGGGCTGTGATTAAGACTCTTTAATTCGGTGATATTCTTGGAAAACGAGAATGATAGTATGAGGGGAACTGCTTGATCGCTATGTCCTCAATGGTTAATTATTCGGAAGTCGAGGGAGTGCAACTATGGCTTAACAAAGATGGTTTGCTTAGAGGGGAAAGTTCAGCAACGTGAAGGTTTATTATGATAGTTTGGTGGCACGAATATAACAATGTCAAGTCAACAATTCAGCAATGACAAGGTATAGATGAAGGGTTGTGAAAGCAAGTGTGAGGTTGGGAAATGTCATCTAATTTGACTAGATTAAAAAGACCGTGTTAGGATTGTGAAGAGGAGTGGAAAATAGAGACTCGAAGGGCGACCCTTGTGAGATAAGGTGCGAGGAAGTAAGACTTCTCATGGTATAATGGTAAGAGTACTTCACTGTCCTATGTGATAGAGGTGTAAGTAAGAGGATTTGAATGGATCAATCTTCGCTATAGGAAGGGAACAATGGGTATCTGACGTGCCTGTCAGGATAAAGTTATAAGATGTGCGAGTATGGATGTTGTATAAAGTTATAAAAGGTTAAGTTGGGTTTTGACATGATATAATGGTAGTGTGGAGTAAGAACTAGTGGTTTGGAGGTTCTTTCAAGAAATGGCAATTGTAGGCTAATGAGGGCTAGTGATTAATTAATAGGAATGACTCTAGCGCTGGACAAGTGTGAAGTTTTATTTCTAGGAAATTACCGGATGTTGCATCTAGTTCTTTGATAAGGTTTGTGGGCATGATATATAAGGTCAATACTTGAGAAGTTTCTACAATTACTGATGTTGTCACCCAATGGAGCTAATCGAGTGAGGTGTTGATCAATAGGAACATTTATGATAACAAATCGATGATGGTTTTGAACTAATTCAAGTTGTGAAGAGCATTCACAAAATCGAGTTAAGGACCAACAATACCGGTTGAAACCAGGAGAGGTGATTTCACTATAGAGTATTCGGGTATCGATATTGGGTCAGTAAACCCATAAACCAAGATGGAAGAAGGATTATTTCAGTTAAAGGATTTTGGTAAGGGTACTTCGGTGAAACTATATGCGAAGTTAGCAGGATTGTGTGTTCAGAAATTAAGGATCGACCTGCGGATTACAGAGTAGTTCATTGGTGGTTAGCGTATTGCTCCGATAATAATTGATTCTTGTTGGAATAACAAGTGGGTCGGTACCTTTCTAGTGGAGAAACTTCATAAAGGATTGTACATATGATTCTTTGGATTTAAAGAAGCTTTTAGTTTTGAAGTTCGGGGGAGGTAAAGGAAACTCTCGGTTGGTGGAGTGCATGGTATACTACTATCTCCAGGATTTTGTCGACTATTTTGCAGGACTTATAATATTACGACATACTTTTGAGTGGGTTTGTGTGATGATCGGTCGATAGCAGCGGATGTGATTTGAATGAAATAGGGAAATTGAAGAATTAAGATAAATGTATAGTTGATTGAGAATCAGAAGGAGTATGGTAAGAGGCGAATTTCGGGTGATTGTGGTGACAAGACTGATGGATAGACGACTTGCATTATATCGAGATGTGTAATCTCACAACATTCTTGGAAGAATGGTCTGGAGTGGATTAATAAGAAGAAATCTTGATAATCTTTTCCGTTTGAAGGTTAAGGTTTTATCTCTGAGGTAGGGTTGTGTTCGCGACAGTAGATTATGTTGAATTATTTTCGTCTAGATAACTTGAGTGAGTATTTCAATCATCAATGACTCGGGAGTTTTGGTGCGTGGTAAGACGCGTGAATTGCAAGGTTTGATACTTCTGGATTCGTTAAAGGTGTAGCGAGCTACTATAATTTGAGGTTCTATTATTGAAGGTCTGATATACAATGCTGTAGGCCTTGTGTCAAGTGTTTTGAGATGTGGGCGAGTTAGGAGAAAGATGAAAGAGGAATTGATGGTCTAGAGCTCATGGGTTATTATCAGATTTGTGTGACGGGTGCAAAATGTGGAACATGAGGATTTAAGTCATGGGGGATATCTTCTCAATATTAGGATGATGAGTTGGGTGTAATTCAGTCTTTGGGGTCGAGGGTTACAACACATGATTGATTATTGATGAGAAAAGAGGTGGAAGAGGTCTCCGCATGCTTATGGAAGGCCTACTATTTATTTTTGGAATCAATTTAGGTGATTATCAATGTTTTAGGAGTATGAGCATTTTATTTCGGTTCAGAATTGTTCAATTAGGGCCGGGTGGCCTATATTTATACTGTTTGGAGGACTCATGGTTATTCTAGTAGAACACCGTCAAGAATTAGTTAGATTGCAATTTGGAGTCGAGGTATGATAGTGTTACCGGTTCTCATTGGAGTTTACAAGTGGACATGATAATATTTATACTGATGGCAACTATTTGGATATCTCTAAGGAGTTATGCCGGTGCTTGATGATGTATGGAGGAGGTGCAAATCGTCCTGGAAGTCTCGAGTTCGATCAGTTGATTTTCTAAGCTTGGCACAATAAGGTAATCCTTGGGGAATACGCACAGTATGATTATTTGAGGATTGAAAGAAAGTGGGTGATGGTTCGACTTAATAGCTTCAAATTGACGAAACAGAACTAACGGAATTGGAATTATCACAGTCGTCTTTGGATAAAACCAGTTTTTTTATAGAATTGCTTAGAGTTTTCTTAGATAAAACAAAGATCCTTTTCTGGCGAAAGGAAGTCATGATGGGCTTGTGGCGTGTGTCTACGTGTTTTTGAGGAATCTTGATGCGAATGATGGCCTTGGAGGGTGTGAAGGAAGGATTAGTAAAATTAGGATATTTTATGGTACAATTTGGACTATGGTTTGTGGCGAAAACTAAAGGATTGTGATGTATATGGCGATTCCTTGGTTACTCGTCGTTTTCACCCCTTCGTCTATTTTTCATTGGAGAATAAACATTTGTTTAATTTATCTGATGTAACGACTCGTCCGATTGTTTTGGGCTTATTATGTTTTTGACCCAATTGCCCTTCCCGTAGATCCGTGTCAATATTCATGACTTGCGGGGATGGGTGGCATGGATCCCGAGGTGAGTTAGATAATTTTTGGGAAGGAAATCTATGTTAGAAGTTCTTAACTGAAATGAGTTGACTCAAAGTTGATTTTTGAGGAAATAGATTCGTTTCTAAGTTTCGTCGCTTCCGGTAGGTTCGGAGCGCTATTTATGACTTAGTCAAGTCATTGTTTTTCTTCCCAAGGTGTTCAGATAGGTTTTGAATGCTTGTTAGCTACTTTTTGAAGTTTGGAAAATTTGTGAGTGATTCAAGAAAAACGAGTCTTAACAATGTTGGATGGGTATTATTAGTGTGAAAACGAGTCTTAACAATGTTGGATGGGTATTATTAGTGTGGGAGCAAGTTCGTAGCGTCGTTTTACACTCAGGTAGCATATTTGGTTTGTATCCGGGAGGTCTCGGGTGAGTTTCGGGTGTTGGACGGAAAACTTGTTATTTTATGAAATGGATGTTTCTGGTGTAATCGACCTTACGATGTTTTGGCCACACCTGTGGAGCCGCTTCAGCGAAAGTTGGTCGGCTGATGCGAGGGTTTGGGGACTTGGAAAGTGCCACTTTTACGAAACCCTTTGCACATGTGCGAGGTTGCATCTGCAGACCTCGACCACTTCTGAAGAAGTGCGTCTGTCCTTCTTCTTGCACCTGCGGGCATGAAACACAACGCCCCAGCAAGGGACATCAGTACGAAAGAATGTACTGAATATATAAGGCATAATAAAATGTAAATATATGCATCAATGTGCAAAGGAAACCAAAAGAAATAACCTGTAACTCAGAAGTGTCAATATGGACCATACTACACATAAGTGAGACATAATCGCGTATATAACGTTGTAGGCCCTTGTGGGTAATATCTCTTATATAGTATATCACATATATAACACTGTAGGCCTCTATGGGCAACATCAGTGGTGCCATACCTATACATATTGCGTATATAACGCCATAGGACTCTGTGGGCAGCATAAATACATAATCCACGAGAACCATTCAAAGAACATAAACTACTCCTTAAGCCCGTCGGAGTGACGTAAGGTCGTTACACCTCCGATTATTATAATGAGAACAACCTGTCATTGTACCTTTTCATATGAATCAATGGGACAAGTCATATATGAATCAACATCCTTGATCAATAGAATGAGAGACAACCATTTATAACTTTTGTGAATACCATCAAGGAGACCCATAAGATGTCATGAAGAAAAGATGCTATATAATGCGGAAAGTACTCCCGATAAGGGTCAAACAAGAGTCACATACTCTAATGGAATTGATAGACATGACAGCTCAAGTTATCAAGAACGTTTTGAAAGACGTTACATTTCATTTTCGTTCTAAGAAAGATCATGCCAAAAAGAAGGAATAAGCTCTACATACCTTGTTGTCTTATCTATAAGGGTTCCACAAGACCTCGTATGATTTACGAACAATTATCTACAATATAAGAATTATTTGAATAAAAATCAGATCAACAAACTATAAATCATCTCATTAAGATATTTTCTCGAACACCTAGTGTACATGAACTTCATGTCATGTTTTCATAGTGATTACATGCTACAACCTCCTCTCATTTAACCACATCCTAGACATCCATACATTATCATTTTTGGCCATAAAACACCTCAAGAAACAATTCAAAACAGTCCCCAAATCACAACACCTTAACTATGGAATTTATCCTAAGTCTTGAGTGTTTCCCTGACCAATTCAACTAGCTAGACCAAGATAATCTAGAGAACATACAAGAATAGGAAAACCTCACCACAATCAGCAAGAACACCTCTCCAAACAAGGTTATCTTCTACTTCAAGACTCTTAATTCAGTAATAAGAGAGAGGGAGCAAGTAACATGACCTTCATGAACTCTTAGGATTGGAATCACTTGGAAATCTTATGGAACTATTCATAGATGATGGAGAAAATTTTAGAGAGTATTTAGGGATGTTTAGGGTCAGAAACAAATGACTAATGAAGTCTCAAGTCAAGCCAATGCTTAATATAAAAGCTAAAAAAGTTTAACCGCCTCAATGTGCAATTGCAAGGTATGGTCCGTACATCAATTGTATGTGCGATTGCAAGGTATGGTTCGTACATCTACCATCCAGAACATGGCCAAATTCTCTGTCACACTCTAACCCTGGGAGGTATGGCTAACACCCAGCACTCGAAGGTCCGAGCGAACCAACTATAGTACTTGGGAGCTTTAACATACAATTAGGGCCCACAAGGCCTCCAACTCATCATAACAGGATAAAAAGCTACCACCTGCAACCAGGAAAGGCCCAATGATAGTATATACATAACCAAGGCCAACGAGGCCATATCAAAAGTATAGACAACTGACAAGAAAGCTGACAGGGCTAGACAAGACAAATACATACTAATACTAGCCTTCAAGCCTCTTTGAGTACTATAATACAGTAGTTGGTTAGGACAGGGCCCCGCCATACGTAAAATACCAAAACATATGTACACATATACCTAGAAACTCCAGAAAGCAACTCTGAAGAAGCCGAGTGCAACTATCAACAGCTGAAAATGGGTACCCTACAGAGAAGGTACATCTGCATGTCTATCTGCAGCTGTGGGCATGAACAAAATACCCCAAAAATGGGAACGAGCAGTACAAAAGAATGTACTGAATATGTAGGGCATAATCGAAGTAAATAAAGCATCAATAAGGTAAAGAACAAAATAGATACCACCTGGAACTCATAATGTCACAATGTATCAAACTGTATAGATATGAATAATAATCATGTATATAACGCCTAGGCCTCTGTAGGCAATATCATCAATATCATATATATATAAGCTGTGTATATAATGCCATAGGACTCTGAGGGCAATATCATCAATGTCATATATGTATAAGCTGTATACATAATGGCATAGGCCTCTGAGGGAAATATCATCAATGTCATATATGTATAAGATGCGTATGTAATTCCATACGCCTCATAGGGCAATATAAATGCATAATATATATGTATGAAGATCAACCGAAGGACATATCATGCTTACCAACCCCGGTTGGAGTGACGTAAGGTCGTTACACCTCCGATCAACATTATGAGACTAACATCATTATCATTACATGACTCTATATGACTCACAAATCATGAATAAACTTTCTGAATGCAATATTGTCTGATCATAAATAAACATGGAGACCTCTGTTACCAAGAGTGGAATCTTTAGGGAGTAGTGTTGCGTTTACGTCTCGTTTATATAGATCATGCCAAAAGAACAAAGAAAGCCCTTCATACCTTATTTTCGAGGCTATGCAAGTCCCGCGAGTCCTCGCGCCTTTTACGAACCTATATCATATGAACGTTGGGTATCAATAACAAATTCATATCTTATAGGGAAGTTCACTTAGACATTTTATCAAACAACTTATGTGAAATACTTCATAAGGTCGTTTCTATGTCAAATTTGACATGTCTCGGCCTAACAACCTTCATCCTTACTCCTACTCATTCCTACCATGATATTCATACTTTTACAACTCTGTTTAATAAATTAAATCATGTGAAAGCATCCCCTACAACATAGCTCTACCTCAAACTTCATAGTTGCTAACTTCTTTAAGAATTACTTGTACCAATTTAAGATTTGGCTAGGGAAGGTGGAACTTAGCTCAAACACTCCAAGAAAATACTGGTTCTTAGTTTATATCAATGTTAAGTCGTCTCCCATGTCATCTCAACAAAGTGAAGGGAAGCTAACGTAAGCCACGATATTCGTTACGATAATTTTACATTTTTTAGCCTTGGAGTCAGTTCCAAGTTGATGGAAGATCTTTGAGAGGGTTTTGGAAATGTTTTGGGTCTGTAGAAAGTGAAAATGAATCTTCAAGTCGAAGGCATCATATATATATAAATCAACCTGTACCGCCCTTTTTATGGCCAGAAAGTACGGGCTGTAATTTATTTTACGGTCTGTACAATATTTTCTACGGATCGTACAATTTTGTACAGTCCAAAACTTTTATCGTATTTCTCAAATTGATGAGCTCTCAATTTCATTAGAAAATAGACTCCCTAAAATTAAATTTAGATAGATTATGAACTCTGTAATTCCCTATATACTAGTAGATATACCCCCGATAATTTGGGCAAAAAATCAGGTCCAAAATTCTGCCTGGCTTTCCTCGAGTTTCAACGAACTTAGTTTCTTTAGTCCATTTAACCCCAAACTCTTACGAAACATACCTAACACTTGTTTAAACTTGTTTCCTTCCAAAAATGGTATGTTAGCCTCACTGGGATTTACGTTATGTTACTTACGATGCATATAAGCGCAAAAATGCGGGGTGTAACATCCTTCCCTCCTTAAGAACATTCGTTCTCGAATGTTGGGGTAACTGAACTCTCAATATTCATTATCCACAAGACTCTAGAAAATTTCGACAGAGTTTCCCTTGTAAATAGGACTATCAGAAACCTGTCAAACAACCCAAACACATATCCTACGCCATACAGGGCAACATATCCATAAAATAACAACAAAATCAGCCTCATACGACCACTGATGCATTTAATAATCAGAAAAAGTTAGCCATAACTCACTTTAACTTTCTCTTGCTAACATCTGAGCTGCGCTCCTGTCATATTGGTCTCAATTCCACATAAATAAGGTATACGGGTTAAACTCGATTAATAAAATAGAAATAGAAGAGTTGTATCGCACAAGTGTTGATATAAACCTGAAGTCTGAAACAAATAAGGGTATCTGGATTTCATATCTTTCTCGGCCTTCCATAATATTTCTTCTACATTATTATTCATCCAAAGTACTTTCACCGAGGCTACCTCTTTGGTCCGTAGCTGACGGACTTGGCAATCTAAAATAGCAACAAGAACTTCTTCGTATGACAGATCCTCTATGATCTGAACACCATCAATGGGGGTTATGCGAGGGGGATAACCTAAGCATTTGCAAAGCATCAATACGTGGAATACCGGATGAACTATTTATATGAGGGCAACTCACGCCTATAAGCCACTTGGCTGATCCTCTAAATAATCTGGTATGGCCCGACCTATCTGGGGCTAAGATTGCATTTCTTACTGAATCTCATCACACCCTTTATAGGTGATACCTTTAGGAATACCCAATCTCCCACAACAAATTCTAAGTCTCAACGTCGATTATCTAAATAAGACTTTTGTTGACTCTTTAGTCCATTTATCTACAGCCTGCTGCACCAAATCAGGTCCCAACAAATTATTTCACCCATATCAAACCAGCAGATAGGAAATCTATACTTTTATCCATACAAGGCCTCATACAGGGCCATCTAGATACTATATTGGTAGCTATTGTTATAGGAAAACTTAATTAGTGGAAAATGATCTTCCTAGCTTCCCTTGAAGTGTAAAACACAGTCTTGCAACATATACTTGAGCGTATGAATAATGCGCTCGACCTGCCCATCTGTTTGCATATAGAAGGCTATCCTAAGGTTAATCTGAGTACCCAAGCCCTTTTGAAAGGACCTCCAGAAGTTAACTATAAACAGGGCACCTCTGTCAGTTATAATAGAAACTACAACTCCATAAAGTCGAACTATCTCATTGATATATAGCATGTCATAATTTTCAACTGAATAGGTTGTCCTAACAGGAAGAATATAGGCTGATTTCATCAGCCTATCCATGATGACCCAAATAGAATCAAACTTTTGATGAGAATTCAGTAATCCGATAGTGAAATCCATTGATAGTCTCCCATTTCAAGGTTGGAATCTCTATATTTGGAAGCAAACCTATAGGTTTCTGGTGCTCAACCTTAACTTACTGACAATTTGGACACTGAACAATGAATTATGTGATGTTCTTCTTCATATCATTCCACCTGTATAGTTGCTGAAGGTCATGATATATCTTGGTAGATCCAAGATGAACAGAATACCTGGACTGATGGATCTCTGCCATGATCTGTTCCTGATATCCCCCAACATCATGCACACACAATTGATCCTTGTACTTAAGGATTCCATCATCTGACAACTCGAAGAACTATTTCTTCTAAAAGGAAATGCCCTCTCTGATCTTAACTAAAGCTGGATATTTGAATTGCCACACTTTTACTTATGCCACTAACAAAAACTCGGCGACATTCTGGACTATAGGGCCTCTATCTCCTGTATCTAACAATTGCGCATTTAAACTAGCAAATCGATATAGATCTCTTGTCATCTCTAGCTTACCAGCTTCCACATGACTTAGAATGCCCATGGACTTATGGCTCAATGCATCAGCTACCACATTTGCCTTTTAGGGATGATACAAGATATCAACGTCATAATCTTTCAACAACTCAAGCCATCTTCACTGTCTCAGATTTAACTCATTTTGCTTAAGTATGTATTTCAAGATCTTGTAATCTGTATACAAGTCAATGTAAACTCCATATAAATAGTGGCGCCATACCTTTAGAGCAAATATAACGACTGCCAACTCCAGATCATGAGTCAGGTAATTCTTCTCGTACTTCGTTAGTTGTCTCGAATCATATACAATGACTTTACCATGCTGCATCAGAACACAACCCAAACTGACTCTAGAAGCATCACAATATACAACATAACCTTCTAACCCTTCAGGAAGTGCCAGAACTAGTGTTGATGTTAATCTACTCTTCAATTCCTAAAAACTCTTCTCACAAACATCCGACCACTAAAACTTAGCCACCTTATGCGTCAACTATGTTAATAGAGCGACAATAGAAGAAAAATTCTCTAAAAACCTTCGATAGTAGGCGGCTAAGCCCAAGAAACTACGCACTTCAGTAGTAGTCGTGGTCCTTGGCCAATTCTTAACTGCCTTAATCTTTTGATTATCAACTTTTATGCCTTCATCAGTTACTATATGCCCAAGAAAAGCCACTGAATTAACCAGAACTCACATTTAGAGAACTTGACATATAACTTACTATTCTGGAGCATCTGTAATACTGCTCGCAAATGATCTATGTGCTCGTCTTTAGATTGAGAATATACCAGAATATTATCTATAAATACAATTACAAAGATATCTAAAAATGGTTTGAATACCCGATTCATCAAGTCCATAAAAGTTGTTGGTGCTTTGGTAAAACCAAATGACATAATGAGGAACTCATAATGACCATATCTAGTCCTGAAGGAAGTTTTGGGAATATCTTTCTCCTTCACCCATAACTAATGATATCCTGACTTAAGATCAATCTTCCAAAAATACTTAGCGCCTTGCAAATTGATCCAACAAGTCATCGATTCTGGGAAGAAAATATTTATTCTTAATTGTTACTTTATTCAGCTGACAGTAATCAATACACATTCTCAACGAACCGTCTTTCTTGTGAATGAATAACACTGGGGCACTCAGGAAGAAGTACTGGGCCTGATAAACCCTTTTTCCAGAAGATCTTTCAATTGTGCTTTCAACTCTTTCAGCTCAGTAGGGGCCATTTTTTATATAGAGGAATAGATATAGGCTGAGTATTAGAAAGAACATCGATAGCGAAGTCAATTTCCCTTCCGGGAAGAATGCTAGGAAGCTTATCAGGAAATACATCAGGGAATTCATTAACAATCGGAACAGACTGAAGGGTTGGAGGCTTTGCCTCCGCATCATGGACTCATACTAGATGATAGATATGCCCTTTCGAAGTCATCTTTCGAGCGTTAAGATAGGAAATAAACCTCCCTTTGGGTGCTGGAATATTTCCCTTCCATTCAATGATGGGCTGGTTTGGAAAATTAAAGCGAATAAATTTCGTCCAACAATCCACATTAGCATAGAATGAAGCCAACCAATCCATACCCATGACAACATAAAATTCTACCATCTCTAATTCATTTAAATCATCTAAAGTATGACGATCATAAATCATGATATCACAGTCCTATATACTCGCCTATCAGTCACAGACTCACCCACAGTCTTAGACACTTCAAATGACTTGTGTAATAACTCAAGTTCTCTACCACAGTTACTTGCAATAAAAGAAGTGATAAATGACAAGGTGGAGCCTGAGTCTATCAAAGCATACACATCAAGGGAAAATATGGATAATATACCTGTAACCACATATGGGGATGACTCAAGGTCCTGTCGACCTAACAGTGCATAAATACAGTTCTGGTGACCGCTTGAACTATAAGCCCCACACTTATTTCTACCTTTTCTAGCTGACGTGTGTGTACGTTGCCTAGGAGGGCGTATTGATGAAGAAGCTGCTACATATCCGATCGGCTATGCCATACCACCTCCGCATCTCATCGGACAGTGCCTTATGATATGCGCCAGATAACCACAAGAATAACATACATTTGACCCTCTACGACCTGCCTGAGATAGGCCATGCCTCACTGACTATATCAGGGCAATGAAAACCTTATCTGGCTGGACTCGCCTGTGTACTGTGGGCCTAAGGTCCGCAAACTCTGACCCTAACCAGAATAAGTGGTATGGTCATGATAATGGCCCTGAAATTATGGTGGTGCACTAGCTGCTAGATAAGATAGGCATCTAGAAAATTGTGGCCTGAATCCACCTCTAAAATCTCCTGTATCACCCGTGGTTCGGGTCCTCTTATGCTATCCCATATCATGCTCTCTATCAACTCGCTGCTACCTCTTCCAATCCTCTAAGTTATGTGTATAGGCTTGAATGCAAACAATATCCATATTCAGATTCAGAGAAGCCGTAGAACACTCATTAACCAAATATTATCCGAAGCCATTAATAAACCGATGCACCCGGTTACTCATCTCGGCCACAATCATCGGAGCATATCGGGATAAAGAATTAAATTATAAGTTGTACTCATGTACACTCATGTTACCCTGCTCCAAACGTAGAAATCTATCCTACCTGGCTCGCCGAAGCTCAATAGGCAAATACTATTGCAACAATGCCTCTGAAAACTCCCGCCATCCTGCCAGGGGGCCACGAGGTGCCTTAGACTATTCCCAAGTCTCATACCAAGTCATAATAACATCTTGCAACCTAAAAGAATCCAACTCCACTGACTTAGTGTCGGTGGCATGCATAACTCGCAAAGTTCGTTGCATCTGGTCCAGAAAATTTTGTGAATCCCGCATAAGGATCAGTCCCTATAATACTGGGGTTCCAAGTTGATAAAATCCTGAAATCTCGCACTAATAGCCCTATCAGCAACACTAGAGGTCTGATAATGGGCCTGGGAAGCTACTAATCGAGTCAATAACTATAAAACACTGTGCATATCTAAATCCTGATCAGGAGCAACTGGAAGAGGACCTAGAGGTACATCAACTCCTCTATGCCCCTTTAGGGGTGATGGGGGTTCTGCTTCGGAAGCTTGGGAGTCAACCTCACTTTGAGGCTCATATTGATCCATATTAGCGGGCATCGCCTGACTGGTGCCTTCTCCCACCTCCTCGTCTAATATCATTATATCCGCTTGTTGTCTAGTGGTAGTAGGCATAACTGAGAATATAAACAAAATGGAGATTAGAAACAAACACTTATGACTTAGCTCCATCGCACGATCTAGATCCCGAAGAAAGGTAACCATCCTAAATGTCTTGTAGCCTCCTGCTTATAAATGTGGTGCATAACACACCTATAAATAAAGCTTTACTAGACACAACTTGCAGACTCCTTAGGACACGACCTGCTCTGCTACCAAGTTTTTCACACACCAACCTTGGGGAGGGGCGGCACCCGGCACCCGAAGAGTATAGACAACTGACAACAAGGCCGATAGGTCCATACAAGATGAATACATACTAATACTAGTCTGCAAACCTCTACGAGTACTATAATGCAACAGATGGTCAGGATAGGCCCCTCCATACTAAAAATAGCAAAACATATGTACATATATACCTAGAAACTGCAGACAGCAACTACTGAGAAGTGGAGTGCAACTATCAACAACTAAAAATGGGCAACCTACGAAGGAGGTACGTCCGCTGGTCTATCTGCACCTGTGCGAATGAACACAATGACCCAAAAATGGAAACGGGCAACAAAAGAATGTACTGAATATGTAGGGCATAATCAAAGTAAATAAAGCATCAATAAGGGAAATAACAAAAGAGATACCACCCGGAACTTATAATGTCACAATGTATCAAACTATATAGATGTGTATACTAATCGCGTATATAACGTCGTAGACCTCTGTGGGCAATATCATCAATATCATATATGTATAAGCTGCGTATATAATTCCATAGGCCTTTAAGAGCAATATCATCAATGTCATATATGTATAAGCTATGTATATAATGTCATAGTCCTCTGAAGGCAATACGATCAATGTCATCTATGTATAAGTTGTGTATATAACATCATAGGCCTCTGAGGGCAATATAAATGCATAATATATATGTATAACGATCAATCGAAGGACATCTCATGCTTACCAACTCCAGTCGAAGTGACATAAGGTTATTATACCTCCGATCAACATTATGAGACTAACATCATTATCATTACATGACTCTATAGAACTCACAAATCATGAATAAACTTTCTCGAAGAAATATTATCTGATCATAAATCAACATGGCGACCTCTAGTTACCAAGAGTGGAATCATTAGGGAGTAGTGTTGCGTTTACATCTCGTTTATATAAATCATGCCAAAAGAAGAAATAAAGCTCTACATACCTTATTGTCGAGGCTATGCAAGTCCCGCGAGTCCTCGCGCATTTTACGAACCTATATCACATGAAGGTTGGGTATCAATAACAAATTCATATCATATATGGAAGTTCACTTAGATATTTTATCGAACAACTTATGTGCAATACTTCATAAGGTCGTTTCTAGGTCAAATTCGACATGTTTCGGCCCAACATCCTTCATCCTTACTCCTACTCCCTCCTACCATGATATTCATACTTTTACAACTCCATTTAATAGCTTAAATCATGTGAACACAGTCCCTACAACATAGCTCAACCTTAAACTTCATAGTTGCTAAGTTCTTCAAGAATTCTCCATGAAATTCAACCTAATACTTGTACCAATTTAAGATTTGGCTAGGGAAGGTGGAACTTACCTCAAACACTCCAAGAAACCTCTGGTTCTTAGTTTACTTCAATGCTAAGTCATCTCCCAAGTCGTTGCAACAAAGAGAAGGGAAGGTAACGTAAGCCATAGAATCCTTTACGATGATTTTACGTGTTTTAACCTTGGATTTGGTTCCAAGTTTGTGGAAGATCTTTGAGAGGGTTTTGGAAATGTTTTTGGTCTGTAGAAAGTGAAAATGAAGCTCCAAGTCGAATCCATCCGCCCTTTTTTACGGCCAGAAAGTACGGGCGTAATTTATTTTACGGTCCGTATAATTATTTCTACGGATCGTACAACTTCGTACGGTCCGTAACGTTCACCTTATTTCTCAGATTGAGGAACTGTCAGCTGAATTAGAAAGTAGACTTCTTGAACTTTAATTTAGATAGGTTATGCACTCTGTAATTCTCTATACACTAGGAGATATACCCCCGACGATTTGGGCCAAAAATCAGGTCCGAAATTCTTCCTGGCTTTCCCCGACTTTTGACGAACTTAATTTCTTTAGTCCATTTAACCTCAAAATCATACGAAACATACATAACACTTGTTTAAACTTGTTTCCTTCCAAAAATGATATGTTAGCCTCACCGGAATTTACGTTACTTACGATGCATACAAGCGTGAAAATGCGGGTGTAACATTCTCTGAACGGTCCCTCAGACTATTTATATGGTCCGTACATCAAAAGTACGGTCCGTACATTGCATGAGACATATGAAACTTTGTCAAACTTTGACGAAACTTATACTATTTGATTCATTTAACTCCTATACTTCCCGACACCTCTATAAATAGGTTTTATACCATCATTAGCCCTTCACAAGGTCTCATACCTTCCCGTACTACTCAAGTTAATCAACGACACAATTTAACATAAAACCACGGGGTTTAACATCTTCCCCCCTTAAGAACATTCATCCTCAAATGTTGGGGTAGCATAACTTAGAATTTCAACTCTTAGGATTCTTAAAAGGTTTGGCAGAGTTTCTTCTATAAACATGACTATTTGAAACATGTCAAGCAGGCAGGAAACATATCCAATGCCACACAGGGTTATCTAATTGAATGATACCACAGTATTGGCCTCACACGACCATCTATCTATCCAGAAATAAAGACGGTTGACCATGACTCACCTTAACTATCATGTGTCGTAGTCTAGGCTACATTTGTCACATCTATATCAATAACATCGTCTATACCAGGCACACAAGGTAAGCTTCATCATATTAAATAGGTATAGAGAGATCGTATCGCATGAGTGTCAACATAAATCGATAGTCTGAAATAAGTGAGGATGTTTAGACTTTATGTTTCCCTCATCCTCCTACGTTATCTCTCCCATCTTATTATTTCTCCATAAAACTTTAACAGAGGTTATTTATTTGGTCTGTAACTATTACACCTCATGTTTTTGGAAGGTTTGAAACTCATCGGATCAACAAAAATAGGTTTCGACGAAAGTTCTTCAATACGTCGCCTCCCGGAGCCTTCTGCGAATCGCGAGGCACAATCTGTGACTCACTGGAAGTGCCTGTGAGATGCAGAGCTACCATAGGAATGGACAGAGAGATTTTGGGCTCAGGACATGTTGTGAGGCATGTCCTGTGAGACGCATGACAGTCCTGAGAGTCGTAAGACTTGCCTCGGGACAGGTCGGTGGCTACTTTTTCTCCACATATAAATAGAACCTACCATAAGTTTGAGCTCAATTCCTTCCATTTTTTAACCCTAAAAGACCTTAATTCTCTTTAATAAGTCTCCCATGGTCAAATACTAAGATCAAAGGAAAACCAAACTAATTCGATGTAAGGAATTCCGCGGATATCGTAGAATCGTCTTTCTCTTGGTCATATTGATCTTAGGAGAATTCTTATCCATGAAGCAAGCTCTATTTAAGAGTGCTTCTTGAAACTTAAGGTAAGTTTCATCTCGTACATGATCTTTTTAAGGTTTTACAAGTATTTTGGATCGAGTTGTCAGAGGATTCTTAAAGAATAATTATTTGTAAGACCTTAAAGTTATGCCATATTGTTGTGGGTTGTTTTACATAATTTTGAGCTATTATATGAAGTTGTGGATACAATTGTGGTAGTAAGTAGAAGTAGTAATAAAGATTGTTGTGATATTATGTGTAGAGTTTGAGCTATGAATGATCTCATGAACATATGCACGCAAGTTGCTCGACGAAATGCCTAAATGAACTTTCTTATAAGATATGAACCCGGGATTGATACAAATCATTCGTATAATGTATATAATCATCCATAGAGTGTAAGAAGTCTCATAGAACTTAAATAGCTTCGTTGATAAGGTATGTAAGGCTAATTTCCTTCCTCGACATGACTTTGTAAAATAAATACTTCATTGAAATGATTCTCATCTCGTTAAATTTGAATAACTAAACTCCTCTCTTGTTAAAGTTGTTAATGTTTCTTTTTGTAAAGTTCCTCGTGATTTCTTGTCGGGAGTAATTCCCATATTCTATATGTTTCTTGTGAATTAGTTGAAGAATTGATGAACGAAGTGACAATAACAATAGTTGGAGGATAACGACCCTATGTTACTACGACTCTATTAATGGTGTTCCTTGAGGTTGGTATTGCATTGCACTTATATATATGTAGCTATTTTTATATTTTTCCGTGCTATAGATGGTTGGGCAGGCACATATATGTGCAAACTATTGTTCAGTTGGCAGATATTACCGCGTCCTATATGGCCGAGCAGTTTATGATGAGCTCACCCCACAAAGGGACTTGATACTATATTATATGGCCCCAGGGAGAGGCTTGATTTTAATTTCATGCATGCCCTCAGTGACCTTTTTTTGAGTTTTAGGTTGATTCTATACCCTTTCCTCTGGTATTTCACCTCTTATTTAGACGCTTAACTACCTTACATATTCAGTATATCTTTCATATTGACATCCCCCTTCTGAGGCGCTGTGTTCATGCCCGCAGGTACAGATTGACATGCCGATGTACCTTCTCAGTAGGGTACCTATTTCCTGCTGTTAGTTGTCGCACTTCATAACTTTGGAGTTGTTGTACAGAGTCGGTAGGCGCTACTGCATATGTATATGGTTATTTTGGGTTTGTCGGGGCCCTGTCTTTACTTCAAGACACATGTTAGTACTCGTAAAGTCTTTCAGACTAGAGATTATTGTATATATGTCTTGTGTAACCTTGTCGTCCCTTGTCAGTTGTTGGTATACTTGTGACGGCCTTGTCAGCCACAATTTAGTTTATGTATATATGTTGTATTGGGCCTTTTCTACATGCTAGTTACTGCTGCTTTCTATCCTATCTTTGTCATACAAAGGTCTTGTTGGGCTTGGATTCGTGTCAGGTAACTCAGGTACTATAGTTGGTTCACTCGTTCCTTAGGGTGCCGAGTGCTGGCTACACCCCCTCAAGGTTGGGGTGTGACAAACTTGGTATCAGAGTTGGTTTTTCCTTGGAAGTTTGTAAACCGTGTCTAGTAGAGTCTTGTTTATGGGTGTGTTGTGCACCACACCTATACACAGGAGGCTACTAGGCATTTTGGGATGGTTACTATCCTTTCATCTCACAAATCATGCGATAGAGCTGAGTTGTAAGAATTCGAGTCCAATTCGTGCCTTAAATAGTTTCACCGAGTGATAGAAAAGTTTCAGATAGTTCATATTTGTAGCATGTAAGTGAAAGATCCCTATCATATCAAATGCATTGAAGGTACGGACACTACATTGAAATCTCAGAGCGTGAGCAACTATCTCCCTTATATATAGAGAAGGTAATGTAAGTCTAAAAAAGCAAAGTATGGGTTTTGAATACAAGAGAAGTAAAGTGAAGGGAGTGCAGGGTACCTGAATGCAACATGTTGTAAAGGGATGACCATTCTATAGAATGATATGAGCATTGTTACTCCATTTCCAATGATGACAGGTTTACTGTGAAAAGGACCTACCCCAGCTCATGAGTTACAGACGTTGATAGATGTAGTGTTAGAAATGAATGATATCTTGGGACTTGGTAAAGGTTAAGTCAATTCTTAACTGGACATTATCGAAGAATAGTACGAACGTGTTGACAAAACCTTATTAGAGGAGTGTGTGGATTGATGTAAAGTAGATGTATTAAGCGCCTAGATAATGACGTTGATTAGAAAAGAGAAGGTTAATGATAGAAGGTTATTTTGTCATAGATACCTATACTAAGGTAATAAGTGGTGATGGTAGTAGGAGAATGGTGCATAGATAAATGGGTACTAATGGTAATTTAAAATATGACAAGATGATAGAGTCTATAGACAGGTTAAGGAAGAGTTAGAAAAGACAGACCTTGAGGCTATGAAAGAATATAAGCCATGAAGTCCCGTCCACCTTTCGAGAAATGAATTGATGACTCCAACGTGATTATGAGAAGGCTAAGTTAGATCACCAGAGTAATAGAAATCAGTATGAGCTAGTAAATAAGATCATTAGAACATGAATTAGAGATCGGAGGATTCGATAATCATCGACACCTTTACCTGGAATGGACTTAGTATCAACCCATTTGTGTTGAAAGGTATGTATTTGACCTGTATTTTAGGGACTAGTTGTATGACACCACTTGAGGGATTAGACACTCCGATGAGAATAGGTTATTACTGTGAAACACTAGTTAGATTCCCGTCTATACATTGGTAGACTAGAAGAAAGTGAAACCCCACCGGATTAGTAATGGGATAAGTAATATAACCCTTTCTTTCAGACAATATTACCAGGCATATTCTAAATTTGTGAAATTGCATTACCCTAATAATGTTACAAAAGCACGAGTTTTGTAAGAAGAATAGTGAGCCAAAGATGGGTTACATAGATGGGATGTGAAAGTATTGTTAAAAGATTTAAAAAGGAGCTATTGAAACAAATCTACCTATTTTGTAATGATTTTGATTAATGTAGCCAAAAGAATATTTCATGAGCATGCGACCCGAGAATTCATGCCTTGCATAAGGAATTAGGGGTGACCCCAGGATGTTATTAATGTGAATGGATTGTTTCAAATGGATTATATTAATACTGGATGTGGAGGCATTTGGGGGAAATGTGTAGAATGACGCACTCAGAATAATGACCTCAAGTTATGTAAGGGATAACTACCCGTGATAACGGAAGGCGGTATAAACCCTACGTTTAGTCATAAAAAATGATATCGCCTACCGTTGAAAGTTATGTGTTGGGGTGCTAGTAAGATACAACATATTATAGATAATATCCCGAAGGAACCTTCGAAATTATTGGATGTTGTGTCATAATTCTAGATGCCTTGGGATATGAATAGTTTGTTGAAACCAAAGGTGATGAGAACCTGGGGGCGGTCGAGGAATGAATAAAGGAAAGCGAGAAAATTTAGTCAGGTATGAGTAGGAGGGTGTCATGAAGTGTTAAAATAGATATAGGTATGCTAATAACAAAAAGGTGGATCGTAACAGAAAGATAGAAGCGAGCGAAGTCATGACTATAGATTTCATTAAGGTGTGATTACACCAAGATAATTCGTTGATTTGTGGTAGACCTTTGATATTTGAAAAATCAGGGAGAGTAGTACATTAATGACAAGGAATTCCCCCGGATAACCTGAAATGCGAAAGTAAAAGTAAGACGGTTGAGCAATTTAGTGAGGGAAGATCTGATTTTGGCAGGACAAGGAGACTGGGAAGAGCCATTAGACTATGTGACGCCACAAACTTGATTGAAATGTGCAATAACTTACTGAAGGTATGTAGATGGGAGTAACGGTGGGTGAAGCATATGATACTCATATGAAGAAAAAAGAAAAGCGGCAAACAAACCTAAGAATATAAAAAATGTGTTAGAAAGGTACGTTAAGGGATAACAACCCGATAATACAGGTGAAATATCACACAAGCAAGGATATTTGCAAACATCTTCAAATCGACCAATGGCTATTTTATAAACTATAACCGCAATAGAGGCCTACGACTTATTATGACTAAGGAAAACTCTTCCTAAGTGTTATGGATGGAAGATCTTAGTCCTAGGGCAAGGAAGGAAGGTCGAATCTAAGCACCACTAAGTTGATAACCCATTCTCGAGAGATAAGTATCATCCAAGATAAGAATTGGCAATGATGTTTGAGACTACGTATATATACCAGGACATTTTGGAATAAATATTGTGTGATCAGTATGCGAGTGGAAGGGGCAAGTGATAAAAAGAGTAAGAAAAGAAAATTGCCTATAGCTACGGGTAATGAGAAAATATGATAAGATTTTGCTTCTAGATCTTGAATGAAAGTTTCAATGACGTTATTTATGGGATATCGTGGTTGAGATAATGTAAACCATCAGAATTTAATACATCGACCATTGAGTGAGGTTAAATTTATGGAATAAATAAGGGCTTAATGATTTTTAAAAGGGTCTCATGTATCGATAATCCTATTGTTGGAATTAGATAGTATGGTATCATCCATGCAACCGCAAGCAGAGTGACTAATATGAAGGATAAAGAATGAAGTTATTGGAGGAGCTTATCGCTAATAAGTAGACGTCTGACTTATAAATTTAAAGGATTCTACCCTTAGGATTCATAATTTGATAGAGTCATCCTTTGTATGAAGTGATAAGGAACGTTTGGATCAAGATCCCACTTTTAGGACAAATTGGAGAAGGTACTTAACAAAAGAGAGACCGGCATGTGACATTGCGATTGATATATTCTTGATATAGAAGAACTATGAGGCAGGATTTCGACAGAAACTCATCATCTGCAATACCCTATCTACCTGGAATGTACCAAGATATATTAAATAATTGAGTGGGTGTATTAAGAAACCGATGGGAGAAGGAACCTCTTGTAAGGTATAACCAATATGTTAATCATCATCAAATAAGGTTGGACACTAGGAGCCGCTAAGAAGGCTCAGGACATTGAAGACCCGATGAGGATGGGAGACAACTAATGTAAAATATTTCTAAGGATTATCTCGCTATTGTCATGAGTTGATTTATTAATCAGGGCTATCGATGCAGCTGAAGATTATACAAGATTGTACGATTAAGAGGATGGTTCACCTCCATGATGTTTTTGGCAGTATGTTAATTGATAAGGATGCTCAATTTATAACTAAGTTCAGAAGATTGTTCAGAAGGAGTTTTTGGCACTCCGCTAAGCCCCATCCCGTAGTAGGTATTCGAATTGAGAAATTTAGTTAGATACTCAAGGCCATGTTATCGAATTGTGCAGTGAATACTAAAAGAAGTATGGATGACTACCTAAGTTGACTGTCATGACAATTATAATATTCAGCACCATATTGATATTATATGAGGCTCTAAATATGCAAAGCCATAGGACCTCTACCGGATGATTAGAAATAAGCAAACCCAAGACAGATAAAGTTGCATGATAGAAGGTATCGACTGCCTAGGATCGTCAGTAATTTGTGTTTAAATGAATGGCGATCAAACTTAGAATTCCAAGTTAGTGATTCTAGAAAGTATTATCTATGAAGGGCGTGAGGGAAATTGGAAAGATATGCAAGCTTAGCCTTAGATACAACAAATATGGTTAGAGGATTAGTCAGATGACCTATAAACTTAAACTACCTCCGGGAATTTGAGCAGCTCGTCTAATTATTCATAATCCAACAACTTCAGAAATGCATAAGAAACCTCTTCTGTGTTACCCTTGTAAAGTATGTTTAGATTACATAGGACTCGCTTCATGAAGGAACCCTAATTACCATGTCAAATTGATAAATCCAGAAGGATCATGCCAAAAAGAATAACCTTTATTACAACATTCCGGGGATGTACTAATATGGAAAGGATGACATGAGAAACAAAGAAGGGTATGGAGTTCGAATATTCGTACTTGCTTCAGATGTCGAGTTTATGCTATCATTCAGGTGATGCAATTCCCTTATTCATTGCATATTAAACTTATATTACGTACTTGTATAAGTAGTATTATTGAGACAGATGTGCCAGGTGGGGCCCAAGGTATTTGAGGTGAGTTATGGTTAACTCTACCGATTTCTAAGTAGATGGATGGTCAGGTGAGGCTAGTATTACTGTCTTTTTGTTGTTTGTGGCTCTGTATGGCATTGGATATACGTTTTCAGCTGCTTAATAGGATTGGATAGTCCTGTTTACAGAGGAAACTCTGCCAAAATTTTCAGAAATCTTAAGAGTTAGAATATTTCCCAATATTCGAGGATGAATGTTCTTCAGGGGGAAGGATGTTACACCTTGTATTTTCATGCGTCGTCACTTTCGTAATGTAGAAAACACAGGCTAAGAGATGGTAGAACCCATCCAAGAGGTTTACGAAGGTTTACAGATGTATTGAGAAAGTTTCGAAAAGGTTTGAGACTTATCAGATCAATGAAAATAGGTTTCGATGAAAGTTCATCAATACGTCACCTCCCGGAGCCTTCTGGGAATCGCGAGGCACAACCTGTGACTTACAATAACTGCCTACGAGATGCAGAGCAACCATAGGAATAGACAAAGAGATTTTGGTCTCAGGAATGTCCTGCGAGATGCAGGACAATCCTGCGAGTTGCAGGACCTGCCTCGGGACATGTAAATGACCACTCTTTCTACATCTATAAATAGACCCTACCACGAGCTTGAGCTCATTTCCTTCCATTTTCTTAACCCTAAAAAGACCCCAAATTCTCTCTAATAAGTCTCCCATGGTCCAATACTAAGATCAAAGGAAAACCAAGCTAATACGACGTAAGGAATCCCACGAATATCGTAGAATCATCTTTCCATTCGTCATATTGATCTTTAGAGAATTCTTAGCGGTGAAGCAAGCTCTGTTTTGGAATGTTTCTTGCAACTTAAGGTAAGTTTCATCTCCTACATGATCTTTTTAAGGTTTTACAAGTATTTAGGATGGAGTTGTTGGAGTATTCTTAAAGAACAAATATTTGTAAAATCTTAAAGTTATGTCTTGTTGTTGTGGGCTGTTTTACATGATTTGAAGGTGCTATATGAAGTTGTGGAGTTATGGATAGAGTTATGGTATTGAGTAGAAGTAGTAATGAAGATTTTTGTGATATTATGTGTAGAGTTTGAGCTATGAATGATCTCATGAACATATGTACGCAAGTTGCTCGACAAAATGCCTAAATGAATTTTCTTATAAGATATGAACCCGAGATTGATACAAATTGTTCATATAATATAAATAATCATCCATAAAATGTATGAAGGCTCATGGAGTTGAAATAGATTCATCGATAAGATATGTAAGGCTAATTTCCTTCTCTGGCATGACTTGGTAAAATAAATACTTCATTGAAATAATTCTCCTCTCATTAAATTTGAATAACCCAACTCCTCTCTTGTTAAAGTTGTTAATGTTTGTTTTTGTAAAGTTCCTCGTGATTTCTTGTCAGGAGTAATTCCCATATTCGATATGTTTCTTGTGAATTAGTTGAAGAATTGATGAACGAAGTGACAATAACAATAGTCGGAGGATAACGACCCTATGTCACTACAACTCTATTAATGGTGTCCCTTGAAGTTTGTCTTGCATTGCACTTATATATATGTAGCTATTTTCATATCGTGCCACACTATAGTCCGCCGGGCAGACATATATATGTGTAGACCACTAATCAATTGGTATATATTACTGCATCCTATATGACCAAATGGTTTATGATGAGCTCACCCCACAGAGGGACTTGATACTATATTATATGGCCCGAATGAGAGTCTTGATTTTACTTTTATACATATATGCATTATTGTATCCGTTGCATGCCCTTAGCACTATTTTTTTGAGTTTCAGGTTGATTCTATACCCTTTCTTCTGGGATTACATCTCTTATTTACACGCTTACTTGCCTTACATATTCAGTACATCTTTCAAACTAACGTCCCCCTTCTGGGGAGCTCTGTTCATTCCTGTAGGTACAAATAGACAAGTCGATGTACCTCCTTAGTAAGCTATCTATTTCTAGCTATTAATTATCGCACAACACTTCTCTGAAGTTGCTTTATAGAGTCGGTAGGCGCTACTGCATATGTATATAGTTATTTTGGGTAAGTCGGCATCCTACCCGACTTGAAGATGCATGTTAGTACTCATAGAGGTTTGCTAACTAGAGGTCTTTGTATATAAGTCTTTTGTGGACGAACCTGACGATCTAAAAGGGTAAATGGGATCTCTTCATATGACAAGTTCTCTGAAATCTGAACGTCCTCTACATAGGTAATACGGGAGGGATTCCTTATGCACCTCATGTATAAGACACTGGATGAATTGATCCAATTTCTTGGGGGTAAATCTCGGCTCATAGGCCGCCTGGCCAATTCTTTGAATAACATTATATGGTCTGACGTACTCAAGGTTATGCTTGCCCCTCTTTCCAACCTTCCGCAGACCCTTCATAGGCGATACTTTCAAGAATCACCAATTTAGAATTCTAAGTTTCATCATTATCTATCAGAATAAGACTTACAGACGATTTTGAGCAGTCAACATCTTCTGTCAAATGACTTTATTTGCTTTATGACTTGATACCTTAAATAAGATCTCATTAACTCTTGTTTACTTATTTCTAAATATTCAATAGGAGTTCTACATCTATGCTCATTTAAGGCTCCATATGGTGTTATTCCGATGCTTAACGCGATAGCTGTCGTTGCACATAATTTTTTTAGAGATAGATAGTCATCCCAAATTTCTTTATAATCCACTACGCAAATTCATAACATGTCCTTGAGCGTCTAGGTCATATGTTCGATTTGCATATCTATCTAAGGGTGGGTCTAACTGGAGTGCCCATATTGATCTTCCGAACTTAGTCACAAACTGAGTACCCTTGTCAAATGTCATAAAACCAGAGATATCATGAAGGTGAACCATCTTTACGATTGTATAGTTTTTTTTAGTTCTCGGCTGTAAAGGTAATTTGGATCAATAAGAAGTGAGTTGGCTAGTCGACTTATCATCAATCACTCGAACCAAAAATTAGCTTACGATAATAGCGAAATAAACCCTTAGTGAAATTCCATATTAACCATCTTCCATCTCTATCGGGTCCTTAATGCTCCAAGTCTACCCACCAGCTTCTGGTGCTTAATATCTACTTGCTGACAATTAATACACTGGCTATAACCTTTATAAGGTCCCTTATCGTATCATTTCATTAATTCATTCACTAACATCTAAATACACCAAAGGACATCCTAGATGAATAGGATATTGCAGATAATAGACCTTTGTTGAAATCTTTCCCTCGTAGTTCCTCTACATTGGGGATACTGAAATGGCCATGGTACCCGAGGGTTTCTCTTCCATTAAATTCAAGGGTTGCGATTCTCTTTTGTTAAGTACCCTTCCTATTTTTTCTTAAAAGTGGGATCTCTATCCTGATGTTCCTTAGTTTTTCGTACAAATGATGACTCTATTGTGTCCTGGATCTTAAGAGTGTCATCTTTTGAATTCATTAGTCAGGCTCCTACTAGATTAATTGATATATTCCTTAGTCTAATTCCCTTCCTTAACTTTTACACTAGTCAGGCCCCTTGCAGGTATACGACGGGTTGTACTAATTACGATACTTCTTAATTTCAACAATTTAGGATTATTGGTATATGAAGTCCTTTTATTTACTTAAGATTTCACTCCCTTCATACACTTAGCCTCATCAATCGGTCAGTGTAATGGAACACTATTGGTTTGCAGTGCCTCATTCGTGAATACTCATAGATAATATCATCAGAACTCTAATTTAGGGCTTGGAAGAAAACCTTTTCAGACTTTCTCATTACTCATGGCTATAAGCGACTTTCTTTGATTACTTATTTTTTCACTTGCCTACTCATTCACTAATTTATCATACATCATTCATTATGAAATGTCATGGTATACATTTGTGGTCTCAAACATTACTGCCGATTCTTGTCTTTGATGGTACTTATCTTGTAAAGAACGGGTCATTAACTTATTTCCTTATAGAGTCCAAACCAGATTCTGGAGAATTCAATACTACTTAGCGTTGTTCGGATATATCCAAATCTGGCCATCGTAGTTAGATTCGGGTTCATTCACTTGCCTTATGGTAAGACCTTCCGTTAACAGTGCTTTGGTAAGAGATTCCCCTAATCACGTTAAGCTGTAAGACAATTACTCTATTTATCCAATAGAACCTTTGGTCAATTCAAGGATGCTCATAGATATACTTATTTGCTCGCTTTTCATCTTCTCTATTAGGTTACTATCCCTTAATGTACCTTGCTAATGTCTACCCAATATTCCTAGACTCGTTGGCCCCTTTTATTGCTCATTCATGTGCGTACTTCGAGCTTTACTCATTGCTATTTTTGTCCATGTTCTTCCTAAGAGTCGTCGCATGTCTCAATCCAAATTTTCTGCATTTCCAAATCTCCTTGTCTTTCCATAATCAGTTCTTTCATCGACCAACTTCTTAATCGTCTTACTTTTATATTTCCATTTCAAGTTATCTCAGAGGGGTTCTTGTCTTTATTGTACTCCTCACACCGACTTCCCTATCATCAAAGGTTTGGTACCGCTGGTCGAAGAATCCTTATTTCCCATTTTTTACTATGGATTCTTACATTGCTTCGGAGTACTCAGATATTTATGACACTTATATAACCATAACCTAGTTCATTTTTATCCTTATCGTCACAGTCTGGTCGTTTGTCATTAGCATATCGATTTCTGTCTCAACACTTCGTCATGTCATTCCTTTCGTTCTTATCATCCATTTGCAGGACTCTCCCAGTTGTTTCTATTATCCCAATGTTCTCATCATTATTTGTCTCCAACAAGCTGTTCCTACCCAAGGGTATCTAGGACTATGTCATGTTGCCTGATAAGTTTAAAGGTCTTGCCAATTCATTATTTATAGCTTACTTTTGCTTACTAGCACCATGACATATAATCCTCAACGGTTAATGATATGACTTATTTACGATTATACGAGGGATTTATACCACCTTCGATTATCATTGACAAACTAATCCTTATGTGTTACTTGGGGTCACTATTTTGGGTGCGTCATTTTGCGTTATCTCCTTAAACGTATCCACAACCAATATTAGTACAACTTAATTTGGGAAATCCATCATCATTGACAATATCCTGGGGTGGTCCCCAATCCCTTAAGCAGGGTGTGACCATTCTGGTCGCGTATTCATAAGATACTCTATTGTTTACGTCGACAAAACTCACCATGTAATAGGTAGGTTCTCATCCAAAAATATGTTCTACATCCTATCATCATAACTTATCTTCATCCTACTATTTTCCCCACTAATCTTGGGCTTTTGTAAAATCATTGGGGTAGCATAATATCATAAGTTCGGGATCCACCTAGGATAATCATCTGAAAGGGAGAATCACATTACATATCCTATCACTATATCAAGTAAGGTTCCACATTCTTTCAATTTACCAACATATATACGAATATTTAGCTATCATTTTACCATTATAGTCACAACCTATCATTATCATAGTGTCTTATCCTGCAAGTGGTACCATATAACTAATCCCTAAATTAAGGGTTAAGTCAGTACTTTCAACATAGAACAGGTCAATGCCGACAACAAAATAATATTATACCTCAAGCAGCACCAGGACTCGAGGCTTTATCCACTCCCTTACCCTTACCTTTACCGATCAACCTAGGACACTCACAAATTTTGTGGCTTTGGCTGCAACACTAGTAAAAACCTCCTGTACCTTTATGACATAATCCAATATGTGCTCGACCATACTGACTACAAGATGGCCAAGATGGTCTCGCTCGACCTATACTACTCTGCCCAGAGATATTGATGTATGTGAACCCTTTCTTGGCCTTACACAAGAACTATGATCATATATATGTAGCTCATCGCCACTCTATCATCCTCTATACTCACAAACTATCCTAGCTCGCTTGGCCCGCACATTATCCTCAACTGGGTCAAATTATGTAACCATCGGCGGTCCCTTACTGAAAATCTCCCTAGGTTGTGAACTCCATGACCCTTCAAGGGGTCCATAAATATAAGCTACTCTAGGGTGGTGGCATTCCTGGGAGGCAACAAACTAAGTCAACACCTACACCATTTTCCTAATATCCTCATCAGACGGAGCCGGTGGTAAAACTAGTGATACAAGAGCTCCCCTCAGCTCCTCAAGTACTACTGAGTCGAATATACCTGGAAAGGAAACATAGTCATATATTCTAATGGATCTGTATCCATAGAGGGCACACTAATCGTATCTTCTCTCAACTCATCCTGAACTTCCCGGCTAGGCATAACCCTGCCAGAAGAAGGCACCACTGTAATCATAAAAATGATAAGGATTACGAAAAGAACTCTTATAGGCCTACATTGTTATATACACGATATACTATATATGGGATATTGCCCATAGGGGCCTACAACATGATATACGTGATTATGTCTCACTTATGTACAATATGGTCCAAAGTGACACTTTTGAGTTACTGATTTTTTCTTTTGGTTTCTTTTGCACATTGATGAATGTATTTACATTTTATCATGCCTTAAATATTTAGTACATTATTTTATACTGACGAACCTTGCTGGGGTGCTATTTTTTATGCCCGCAGGTCCAGGTCGACGGACAGACGTACCTCCTTAGTAGGTTTCCTAGTTCAGCGGTTGGTCGTCACACTCATTTTCTTCCGAAGTTGCTATATAAGGAGCGGTAGGCTATGTTGCATATGTTTATATCTATTTTGGGTATGTTGGAGACCTATCCTGACCCGATGACATGTTGTATTACTCCTAGAGGCTTGCAGACTAGTGGTTGATGTACAATTGTTGGTATGGCCTTGCCGGCCTTGTTATATATATATGTCGGTAAGCTGTCTATAGTTACAGGTCATCCTATGTAGGTTTCTTTTGAGATTATCATTATGAGACCTTATCGGGCCAAACAATTATATATTCATGTTATGATATACATGTTGTATGCTTAGACCATTCAGGCACCGGGTCTCGGCCACCCTTCCAAGGTTGGGGCGTGGCAAACTTCATATCAGAGTAATTCTATCCTAGGGAGTCTGCAAGGAATTTCTAGTAGAGTCTTATTTATGGGTGTGTTATGAACCACACTTATAAACATGAGGCTACGAGGCATTGAAAATGGTTACCTTCCTTCTTGATCTAGAATCATGCTATAGGCCTTTGTGGACAATATCATCAATATCATAACTAACTGATCAGTGGTACCATACTTGTATAGATTGCATATATAATGTCATGAGACTCTGTGGACAACATAGATACATAATCTCTATCTATTTATCTGTGTGTCTATCTGTCTGTTAAGAACCATTCAAAGAACATAGACTACTACTCCTTAAGCTCGTCGGAGTGACGTAAGGTTATTGCACCTACGACTATTATTATGAGAACAACATGTCATTTTACCTTTCTATATGAATCAATAGGACAAGTCATAAATAAATCAACACCCTTGATTAATAGAATGAGAGACATAACCATTTATAATTTTTGTGAATATCAGCAAGGAAACCATAAGATGTCATGAAGAAAATATGTTATATAGTGTGGAAAGTACTCCTGAAAAAGGACAAACAAGAGTCACATATTCTAATGGAATGGAAATACATGGCAGCTCAAGTTATCAAGAATATGAACATTTTGAAACATGTTACATTTCATTTTTTTTCTAAGCAAGATCATGCCAAAAAGAAGGACTAAGCCCTACATACATTGTCGCCTTAGCTATACGGATTCCACAAGCCCTCGTATGTTTTACGAATGCTTATCTATAATATATGAGTGATTTGAATCAAAATCGGATCAACAAACTATAAATCGTCTTATTAAGACATTTTGTCAAACAACTAGTGTACATGAACTTTATTTAATCTTTTTATGGTGATTACATGCTACCACCTCCTATAATTTAACCACAACACAACCAACATCACAACCATCCATACCTTATTATTTTTGGCCATAAAACACCTCAAGAAACTATTCAAAACAGTCTACAAATCACAACACCTTAACTATGGAGTTTAGCTTAAGTCTTGCAAGTTTTCTTTACCAATTCAACTAGCTAGATCAAGATAATCTAGAGAACATACAATATAAGAAAAACCTTACCTTAATCAACAAGAACACCTCTCCAAACAAGGCTCCCTTCTATTCAAGAGGCTCATAATTCAGCAACAAGAGCGAGCAAGCAAGTTACATGACCTTCATGAACTCTTAGGATTAAAGTCACTTGGAAATCTTGTGGAACTCTTTATAGATGCTGGAGGAACCTTTAGAGAGTATTTAGGGATGTTTAGGGTTTGAAAAAAAATGAGAAATGAAGTCTCAAGTCAACCCAATGCATAATATAAAAGCTAAAAAAATTCCACTACCTCAACGTATAGTGGCAAGGTACGGTCTGTACATCAACATATGGTCCGTAAATGGAACTGTATCTCCCATATAGATTTGGACAAATTCTCTGAATATCATACGGTCCCTCAGATAATTTATACGGTCCATACATCAAAAGTACAGTCCCTACCTTGCACGAGACAGATGAAACTTTGTCAAACTTTGACGAAACGTATCCTCTTTGATTTGTTTAACTTCTATACTTCCCAAAACCTCTATAAAAAGGTTTTATACCATAATTATCCCTTCACAAGGTCTCATACCTTCTCGTACTACTCAAGTTAATCAACAACATGATTTGACATAAAACCACTGGGTGTTACAAAATTGATGCCAAGAACTAGGTTTTTATTGTTGATTATTTTGATTTAGTAATACATGGGAAAACTACTACTAAGATTGAAATTATATTTTAATCCTATGATTCATGTATGAGAATTATGATTTTTCAAATTAGGGATTTTGATAAATAGGGCAATTGAAGGTCAAATTGTGATTAGTTTTCTATCAAACTTAAGGATATGAATATTTAGGCTATGGGTTGTAATATTTCAAAGCTAATGTTTTGATTTTGCTTTGTGGGCTCGGGTGTCACTTTTTGGGCTAAGTGTTTGAGCTTCTTTGAGAAGCTTATCTTTATAATTGGATGTAGAATTGTGTGTTAACGTAGAATTTATGATACTTAGACGATGATCATTCGAAAGCGCTACGAAAAGGCAAGGCCTTGGAATGATGGAGTTCGTGGAACCTGCTCACCCGTGAGGTAGGCTACAGTTTATACTTTTACACTCCGATAGATGCATGTAATGCTTATAATCATTGAGGAATATTGGGCGTGATGTGAGTCCCAGCTTAGTGACCGTGATGAGTACTTGAGTGGGTAATGGTGTATTGTGTTTGGGGGATCATACTTAAGTTGATCCCGACTGCTGTTAAGTGGGCTTGTCGCCATAGTTGATCTTACTTGTGATTGTTGATTGAATTTACTCATCACTTTATGCCTCCTAATATAAAAAGACTAATTATTTGGAACTATGTGTTATTGATGATATTGAGTCACGTGTTTACTCATCTCTTAACATGATTTTATCTCATACTCCAGTATTACTTTATTTACCCATGCATTCATACATTCATATTATCCTTGATACTGGGGTGGATTAGTTATGGAATGCTTTTTGGTCAGATGAGATCAGGAAACAAAGGTAAATGGAATTTCTATGAGATGATTTCAGATACTGAGATGATATGATATGAAATGTCTTGGCAAATGAGTCTATGATTCGATACCGAGATGATATAATATAAAATGGCTCGACAAATGAGTCTGTGATTGATGCTCTACCAGTCTGATGGATCATTTCGAATGATTGTGAGCGGTATATGAACTTGTAGAGTCCCCCATGGGTTATAGCTACGAGGCAGTGTACTGTAGCATGTGTATATCAGGTTTGAAAATTCCTAGTTGCACCATATTATATTCCATGGCATGGCATTGCATCCATTTCACTTGCATTGCATACTATTTATACTTATTGATGTGTTTTGATGCTACGTGTGCTTTGGATGATATAAAAATGGAATCTTTATGATTCTGCTTAGGGGTGTCAATTGGGCGGGTTGGGTCAAATTTAGGCAGGTTAGAATGGGTTGGTATAACAATTGGGTCATGACCCAACCCGCCCAAAGAATAGTTAGGTCAAGATGGGTTGAGTCAAGATGGTTATCACCTAACCCGTCCAACTCAAGCAAATGTCTCAATTATTTTTCCTCCACCTCTTTTTGGATTATGTTTATAACACAGCTGCATTGTGATATATAAAGCCATCAACCAGATTTTATTATTAACACAGAACATGAAATACGCAATTTTTGTGCAGATTATTTGAATTCTATCTTTTTTAGGTCTTATTATGCATAAGATATGGTGTTTTATGTGTGCTTCTTTTTTGACATAATAAATGAACTCCTCTCATGATTTGTCAAAACAAAATCAATTGAATGATACTAAAAACATTAGCTAGACAAAACGTACATTGTTGATTCATTATGATTTTCTAATATCATTTTTTTTGTTTTGATCTCTTAATTTACTCATCGTTCATCTTATTTCGTGTCTTAGCCGAGTTCTATTGGAAACAACCTCTCTACCTTTCAAGATAGGGGTAAGATCTGTGTAAAATCTACCCTCTCAGATCCTACTTGTGGGATTATATTAGGTATGTTTTTATTGTCATGTAATTTCTTGTAATAATAGTTTTTTCAGAATAAATATACGTTAGAATTGTTTGATGCTTCTAATATATGAGTTTCATTATTATATAAAACTATTTTCTACGTATGTAATCCTTGGCATATTATGTAGTAATAATTACCATTCTTAGTGAAATTGTCAGTTAGAAACGTGTGGTTGTAATTGAAATATTGTTCGATCAACATAGGAATATATAAACTTATAGCACATGTGAAAATAGGAAGTAAAATAAACTTTGGTAGCTCCTGAAATCAGTACTATTTGTTTTAATAGACTTAAGAAGTTCATTAAAAATAATTTAATATTATTGACAGTTTTGTCAAAGAAAATTAAAAAATTTATGATGCATTTAACAAATCTCCTGTTCAAAATAATTTAGCAATAAATTAATTATCAAATCAATAAGGGGAGTTCGTGAATCATCGGAATGACTTATTATTGTGACTTGTTAAATGCTCTCTATCTTTGAACTTTGGGCCCTCGGACTCTATGCCAGATATTATTCATTTGCTTTATGAATAATTTCAACACAGTGGATTGGGTTGTCTTCTAACCCATCTCTAACCCATTTTAACCCGCTTTTTCATGGGTCAAAATGGGTTAGCACATTTTGACCCATCTGCTTTTCACTCTTTAACTCAACCCGTCTAATCTTTTGTGGGTTGGGCGGGTTGGACGGGTTGAGTTCAGAATTGTCACCTCTAGTAATACTCTCATAAAAAGGAAGAAAATACGATTCTTTATGGATTTTCTTAACTTAAAGGGTGAAAAGTTTGAAACCTTTGGATGATGCTTGTGTTGGAAATTTGCCTTTGGCGGGGAGATGCGTCCACCCATCTTTGATGAATTAAACACTAGTGTTCCGCATGTTGGAGACCTTGTCTCTTCGCACATGCATGATCTACGAAGTGAGTAGATGACCGTAGGGCCAAGAATCGTCAAATTTCGTTGAGAAATGAAAGAGATATTGGTCCACGAAGTAAGGTGTTTAAGACATGGAAATGTGGTGTGGGACAAATCTACCACATCGGTGGGAATAGGAAGAATTGCTCTCTATATAAGTCTCTAATTGGTAAAGGGTTTGGGACCCCAAGGGGTATCCCATGTGTTTAAAGGAGGGAAGACCTACATGTGCTTGGGTTCATGGCTAAGCCCACACGCGCGCCGCCGCCCGCCCGTCCGGTCCGGTCACGGGCCACGGGCCACGGGCCACGGGCTGTGGGCTGTGGGCTGTGGGCTGTGGGGACTTTCTGATATTATCTTTTTGGACCAGAGAACTCTGCCAGATGTACAGTTTGATCCCTGGAGTTTCATATGTACAGTTGGTCCCTGAAGTTTCAATATTTACAGTTTGGTCCCCAGAATTTCTGAACACTTTTTCTGCCTACCGTTGGACTGCGTTTTGGAGCATTAACCAGCCCCTCTTGCATGCTATATATTGAGCAGTTGTTGGCTCAATTTTAGAGTGCACAAAAGGCTGAAAACAGGCAGAAAAATGACACGAAAACAGCCGAAACAAGCTGAAAACGGACCAAAAACACACGTAAAATCAACAAAACAAAGGTGGCCGAGAAAATCAAGAAAAACGGTGGCTGAAAAATCAGCAAACCGGTGGCTGAAAAATCAGCAAAACAAAGGCTGAAAATCAGTCAAAACCAGTGACCAAACCCTCACGTATACACAAGATATACACTATAGAGACACACTATATACACAGAGACAAAAGAGAAGAGTAAAGAGAAACTCTTCCTTCCTATTCCATATCTTCAGCAAGTCGAGTCATATTTGTTTTCTTCGACAGGCTCAACCTATTGGCTTTGTAGTGTTGAGATTATAGTGTTGTTTTTATCTTGGGAGACTATTGCCCACTAACGTAAAAGCATATATACGGGGCAATCTTGTCTTAAGGATAGAGGGCTATCCTCGACTCAACACACAACGTTTTAACCATCCATATTTAGTTGTTTCTTGATTTCAGGATATCAACATTCAAGACACAACAAATTTGCGGCAGTTCTCAACATTGGCTTTGCAAGGTGATCAAGATTCAAGACACAACACACGTGCGGCAGTTTTGAAGATTGACCATTTATTTATCCTTTCGAACATTTGTAATAGTTATTACTTCCCGTACTGCTCTATAAAGTATAATAGAGTACCAACAACTTAAGACAAGATTGTATTGTATTACTATTAGTGTTCGAAAGATGTCGGTCAAAAGTTGTGTGACCAAATCTGGATATGGCAATGGTTTTCTGGTAGAAGAGAGTGATGATGATGAACGTGTTCATGGCGTCACCGCTACCAAGACTGGTGGGAACATGTGCTCTCGAGAGCCTGAGGATGTCAACTGGGACAAGAGGTGAAGACTGAAGATGTTCTTATATCTTGCAGCAGAAGGCCTATATCTGTCCCAGATAAAAGATTTGAATAATGGTAAGAAGGAAATGGACACTCAGTCTGATGAAGTGACTGAAGTGAGCCAGAATCCGAAATTGGGATAAGTAATTTTCTTACTTGTCAAGAATAAAGATTAAATGATGTCTGATTAAAAATGGATTAAAGTAAGGAGGAATATAAAAATAATTTATATTCCTTACGCTTTAAAAATCAGAAGTTTAATCTCCTCTTCTTTTCCGTTTAAAGATTGGATTTTGTAAACAACTTAAAAAGATCCGTTCTTTTAAGTGTAATTATTAAAAGTGTGTAAAGTATGTCGCACATACGATGGAGAAAGATCCACTAATTGTGCGAAAACTCTTACCACTCTTAAGTAAGCGCCAAGAATTATCTGGGCACCAATCATAACGGAAGAAGACTAAAAGCTAAAGACGTTGAGCCTGTCATACTATTTGGCAGAAGATCCTTCATAGGATGATATTGGACACTCGGTCATACAAAGCCTCCGGGCGACTGGAGTGGGCCAAAATTCCTTTGATATGATGATATTGGACACTCAGTCATACAAAGCCTCCGGGCGACTGGAGTGGTGCCAGAATTCATTTCATAGGAAAAGTAATGGACACCTAGTGTGGTGGGCCAGAGTTTCCAGGTCTTAAATGATCTGAAGGCCTAAAGAAAGGCAGAAAAGAAATTGGACACTCAGTCTGCCAAAGCAACTGGAGTGGGCCAGAGTATCTAGATCACATATGATCCGGTTACGCCCTAACCACGGACAAGAGGTTGTTCATGTGAAGCAACGCCACCTCTAAAGTAGAAGGGGTTGGAGAGGTTGTCCTCAATAGGACTTCAGGGATTGGGATCACTCTAAGATGAGGTGATACATATCCCAAACTTGGTTTAAGGGACGCTATTGGTCAAGCTGGTTTGAGACTAGTCCAACAGGTCTATCACAACTAAGAATGGTACAGTACGTCTGTAGCTAAATGAAGATATATTTGTAATCCGTGCATCTATGCCATCATAGATTAAGACACGCTAAATAGCAAGTCATTCAAAAGCTAACGATGTTGAGATTGTTGCCTTCTGTCGACATAAACCCTCAAAATGAATGTGAGGTAGGCGAAGAGGCAAAATCACCTTTCCAAATTCTGTCAAAGGAATAGCGAAAGAAGCACCGCTCCTCTAGAACTTAGTCACACCTTTATGGGTGATTTGAAGTGTATACAAAATAGAGAGGGGGAGACAAGTACGTTGTGACCTTCTTTGATAACGGTACAACATATTGTATCCTTTGTTTGTTGAAAAACAAAGATGAAGTTGTTGAAGCGAATAAGCGCTACAAAACAGAAGTTGAAAATCAACTAAGCCTACGGATTGAGGAATTAGTAGCGATAGAGGGGGAGAATGTGAAGCATCGTTCATTACTTACCTCAGTCCAACGGTGTTAGCCAAGCGCTAAGTCATACGCCCAAATTATGTGGGGTGGCTTGGTAAAAGTTGGAATACCGAAATAGGTCAAATTGTACCTAAGACTGTAGATTGCATATCCACTGGATCTGCAAATAACAGTAGTGCTTATCGCCTCTTGGCGTTAAAGAATGTTGAATTCTTAGAAGATAACTTTCCTTTAAAAGGAAAAAAGGAGTAATTGCTCAAGGTTAACAAGAACCCACGAGGGCCTGACTGTCCGGAACTAGACGTTCCGTATTTACAGGACTCGAAAGTTGCTGGCTATCCGGAACTTAATATTCCAGATCTGCAGAACTCAGGGATTCTAGATGTTGAACCGAGAAGGAGCAAAGAGGGGACAAAGACTTGTTCCAGTCCTTCTAGCTTGTATGGTTGAGAACGAACCATGGACAATTGACAAATAATTGTCATCTCCAAAAGCGCTGCTTTGGAAAGAAGCTAAAGAAAGAAATAGATTCTATCATATAGAACCATACTTGCGTAATGGTTGATCTTCCTTCGGGAAAAGAACCTTTGGGTTGTAAAATGTGCTCCTATGTGAGTAGCATCACATCCAGGGCCATTGTAGTCTTACATGGCATGGATGTTGAAACAGCCTTCCCAACCGGAGAGTTGGAAGAAGAGGATCAGAATTGGTTTGTTGAACTGTTGGGCTTCTTCCCCGAACTTTCATTTTGGTCCCCGAAATGTTTACATTTTGGTCCCGAAAGTTTCGGATAAAACAGAACAATGAATCTGACCACAGAAACATTGACTCTAAAGTTAGAAAGCCAACAGTTGGAGAATCAACAGTCTGAAAGTAAAAGTCATATTGAAACAAAGTCTCGATATGAAAGATATGGGTATCACGAGATGACATCTTAGGAATTGGATTTCTAAGACATCTAACAGACTCGTCGATAGTTGACGATCTCGTTGAAGCCACCAATGGATATGAATCATAGAACTGATTGAAATCATGGTGCACCCTTAGACAAGGAGCGATATGCACGGTCATGTGTAGTTCAATGTATTGTACACACTACAACCGACCCGGTATCATCCTACAAACGATCGATTGAACTAAGGTTCACCGATGATCTTAATACATGATCAATAGAAGGCGTTAAGTCGGATATGACGATATCCGAATTATTCGCTTATCTACGGATTATAGTATTCTGGATGTCCAAATGGTTCGGGAGAACACAAGTGATGCAAACTGGACATCGTATCCGAAGAACACCAAAGCCACAAGTAAATATGTATGGTGGGTCTTAGAAAAACCTCTAAGCAAACTTGCATCGACCGATTCATGATGGAATCAGAGTTTATCGCTTTATACAAAGCATGAAAGAAGTTGAGTAACTTCATGACTCCTTAGAGGACGTCCCTTATTGGGAGAAACCCGTGTCTTCAGCAGTTATACATTGTGGCTAGCCGGTCGGCTTTAGGAAGGACACGGATGACGGCGTCTGGGCATATCTGTCAGGATCTGTCAGGAGACATAAGACCGTATGGCAGTTGATCATCACGGGTGTCACTTCCTTGTTTACTAACTAAGGGACAACCCGGAGATCAAGTGTTTTGCCTGTCTAGGGGAATGGGCGTAAAACCCAAACAATATGAACCTTTGCGGTGGAAACCCAACCATACTGATTGGAGATCCCAAGAATTTGGTTCAATGGGAAAACTAAGCGGCAAAAGGTTCAGTTGAGCGCTTCGGTGGAAGCAAGAAGCACTTCGGATGATGATTTCTGTACGGAAACATGAATCCAAAGCTGTTCCCGCGATAGACATTAAAGTGCTACCTGCATGGTGGGTAAAGGTTAAGCTTCCAAACCTTTAACGATCCTCAAATGGTTGAGGTTAAGGTTGGGGAAACTTTTAATAATTCCTAACACTTGTGAAGTGGGGTATAGCAGGATACCTTGTAGGAGATCACCTATTTAAGTGCGAGGATGACCGTCTCAAATGAACGCACTTAAGAATCCAAGTGTGTCGAAGGCCACAACGGACAAAAACGTAAGAAGGAAAATGAATAAGAAGAGTTATTGTGTTGTTATCATTGTCTTGGCTTACACTAAACACTGACGGTTCAAGACATCACGTTCACCGCGCAGTAAGTAAGTCCGATGGTATTCAACTAAGGAAGGTTCAAAGCGAAAGATACCGCTCCTGATGCAATATCTTTTCACTGAAAGATTGCTGAAATGTAGGCACCTTGTGCGTGCGCCACAATCTCTCTTTCATAGAGGGGATTGTTGGAAATTTGCCTTTGGCGGGGAGATGCGTCCACCCATCTTTGATGAATTAAACACTAGTTTTCCGCATGTTGGAGACCTTATCTCTTCGCACATGCATGATCTACGAAGTGAGTAGAAGACCGTAGGGCCAAGAATCGTCAAATTTCGTTGAGAAATGAAAGAGATGTTGGTCCACGAAGTAAGGTGTTTAAGACATGGAAATGTGGTGTGGGACAAATCTACCACATCGGTGGGAATAGGAAGAATTGCTCTCTATATAAGTCTCTAATTGGTAAAGGGTTTGGGACCCCAAGGGGTATCCCATGTGTTTAAAGGAGGGAAGACCTACATGTGCTTGGGTTCATGGCTAAGCCCATACGCGCGCCGCCGCCGCCCGCCCGTCCGGTCCGGTCTCGGGCTTGGGCTCGGGGCACGGGGCACGGGTCACGGGCTGTGGGCTGTGGGCTGTGGGGACTTTCTGATATTATCTTTTTGGACCAGAGAACTCTGCCAGATGTACAGTTTGATCCCTAGAGTTTCATATGTACAGTTTGGACCTGAATTCTTTCATATGTACGAGTTTGGTCCCCGAAGTTTCAATATTTACGCTTTGGTCCCCGAATTTCGAAGACTTTTTCTCGCCTACCGTTGGATGCGTTTTGGAGCATTAATCAGCCATTACTTGGCTGATTAACTCTCCATTAACAGCCCATTACTTGGGCATTTGGGCAGCCTCTTTCAATGGCCTTAATAGCCATTACTTGGTTGTTTTAATGGCCTCCCTTAATGGTCATTACAGCCTTGTTTTGGCAATTGGACAGCCCCTCTTGCATGCTATATATTGAGCAGTTGTTGGCTCAATTTTAGAGTGCACAAAAGGCTGAAAACAGGCAGAAAAATGACACAGAAAACAGTCAGAAACAAGCTGAAAACAGACCAAAAATACACAGAAAATCAACAAAACAGTGGCTGAGAAAATCAGCAAAACAGTGGCTGAAAAATCAGCAAACCAGTGGCTGAAAAATCAGCAAAACAGTGGCTGAAAATCAGTCAAAACCAGTGACCAAACCCTCACGTATACATAAGATATACACTATAGAGACACACTATATACACAGAGACAAAAGAGAAGAGTAAAGAGAAACTCTTCCTTCCTATTCCATATCTTCAGCAAGTCGAGTCATATTTGTTTTCTTCGACAGGCTCAACCTATTGGCTTTGTAGTGTTGAGATTATAGTGTTGTTTTATCTTGGGAGACTATTGCCCGCTAACGTAAAAGCATATATACGGGGCAATCTTGTCTTAAGGATAGAGGGCTATCCTCGACTCAACACACAACGTTTTAACCATCCAGATTTAGTTGTTTCTTGATTTCAGGATATCAACATTCAAGACACAACAAACTTGCGGCAGTTCTCAACATTGGCTTTGCAAGGTAATCAAGATTCAAGACACAACACACGTGCGGCAGTTTTGAAGATTGTCCATTTATTTATCCTTTCGAACATTTGTAATAGTTATTACTTCTCGTACTGCTCTATAAAGTACAATAGAGTACCAACAGCTTGTTCTACATGATAAAATGACTAAATCTTTGTTGGATATTGCCTTACATACTGCAAAAGACCGAGCCTTTATGAATATATGTGTCTAAGTTGATGTAAAGGTTTGATCTTTATAGGTACACTTGCTTAATTTGATGAAAATGACTTAATTTGTGATATTATGTGAGGAAAGATTTAGTAGTTTTATGTTAATTGAAAATAAGTGAGTTTAAGAGAGTTAGAGTTGGATGGACTTAGGAGAAACTTATTGTTGAAAATTTACTAATGTGGAATTAAGTTTATCCCATTATTTATGACTCGAACAATTGGAGTCCCGCACGTTGGAAACGTCGTTTCCACACACGTGTACACATAGTGCCAAGTATCGTAAATTTCATTAGTGAAAGAGATATTGGTACATACGTAATACGTTTGAGACATAGAATGATCAACGGTTAATGGCCAAATGACAAGTATTCCACATTGGTAAACGAAGGAAGAAGTGTATGAAGTGTAAGATGAAACGAGTCGAAAATCGCCGCGGAGCCGTGAAGGGCCGCGACACAACACCGTCGGAGTCGCGACGCTAGTTGGTGGCTTGGGCTATTGGAGCCGAGGCACCGCGACGCTAATTCACAGAGCCGCAGCGCTTCGGAGGCAGAATGCTGCGATGGGAAGATGAAAGGTTTTGACTTTTGGGCTGGTTTTGGAGCATTGAATCTCCATTATTTGGCACATGAATTCAACCATTATTTGGCTGAATGTAACCCCTCAATAAATGTCATTACATGGCTATTGAAGGCCATTAGTTGGCTAGTTGAGGAGTCATTTTGTTACACTATAAATTGAGGCATTTGGCTCAATTGTTCAAAACTTAAAAATTTTCTGAAATCTTCTTCTTCCTCTCTAGCAAGTTTTTCTATATTCAAAGGTCTTCAAGAGTAACACTTGAGTTTCCTTTGCTCATTTGTTAAGTTGTTGTTGTATCTTGGGAGACTATTTCCCGATAACGTAAAGGAGATATACGGGGCAATCTTGTCTTAAAGATAGAGTGTCATCACTCGACTCAGCAAATCACAAGGAGTTTGTATCATTCTTGATTCCAGTTTGTTGTAATATTTAGTTTATCCTCTGTAGCATTTGTAATATTTACTTACTTTCTGTTTCCTGCAATTGCTGTAACCCACAATTTAAAGACAAGATTGTTGTAAGTGCTTAGAAAGATGACTGGAAGAGAACAACTTGCTTCTGATTCTGCTATTGCTGCTACTCTAGGCAACCCCTCTGCCTTCCCCGCAGCTCAAGGCAACCCCAATGTCATTCCTGTTGCTCAAGGCACACCCAATGCCTTTCCGGTTACTCAAGGGAACGTTATTGTTCCTCCCCCTCTGGTTTCCACAATGAACGCCCAGAGAGGTTTATGGGCTCCAACTCAAGAGATGACAGAAGAAGATGTTGTTTTATCTGACTGTTATGGGAATGACTCATTTCCTAATAGAAGATCCTCCACAAGCTGGAGATGAAGTGGACCCTTAGCCTAATGAAACGGCTGGAGGGGGCTAAGGTATCCATGTCGTCAATGGCATGAAGATGGTTCTTGATGCTTGGAGTCATAGTGACTTCATGTGTAAGAACTATATTCTAAACTGTCTGTCAGACCCACTCGACACGGTGTATTGCACCGTAGGCACCGCCAAAGATTTATGGAAAAAGTTGCAGATGAAGTACAACACACAAGATACTGGTACGAAGAAATTCATCATTGGGAAATTCCTGAAATTTCAAATGGTGGATAGCAAAACTGTGATATCCCAAGTCCAGGAATTCCAAATGATTCTACATCACCTGGATTTGGAAGGTATGAAACCAAATGAGCAGTTTTTGGTTGTATCACTGATTGAGAAGTTACTTCCCTCATGGAATGAGTTTATGAGTTACTTAAAACTCAAGACAAAGGAAATGAGCTTTGAGGAACTTATTATCAAACTCCAGATTCAGGAAGATAATAAGAAGTCATTGCCTAGGGGAAAACAACCTGCTGAAGAAAAGGCAAATCTGGCTGAGGTTAAAGGGAACCTAAGCAAGAATCGCAAGTTCTAGAAAGACGGCAAGACCCAGGCGGCAGAGAAGTTCAAGGGGAACTGTCACCACTGTGGGAAACCTGGTCACATGATCAAGGACTGCCACAAGCTCAAGACTGAGCAACAAGAGAAGGCCAAGGCCAAAGGCAAGGCACAATTCGTCAAAGACATGCTTCTTGACGACATGATTGAGGAGTTCTCGGCATGGTGCTTGAAGTAAACCTTGTTGTGAATCCCATGCAATTGTGGATGGACACGGGTGCTACCAGACATATCTGTTTCAATAGAGATGCCTTCTTCACATATACACCAATTACAGACAAGAAGTTGTTCATGGATAAGAACGCTTCTTCTGACGTGTTGGGGGTAGGAAATGTAGTCCTGAAGATGACTTCTGGAAAGGAGCTCACTCTAAAGCAGGTAATGCATGTCCCTGAGATTATGAGGCATTTAATTTCAGGTCATTTATTGGTTAATGCTGGTTTTAGGCTAGTATTTGAGTCCAATAAATTTGTAATCACCAAGAATGGAACTTTTGTATGAAGAGGCTTCGTCTATGAAGGCCTCTTCAAAGTTAACGCTGTGTATGTAATGCGTCCAAGCAATAAAATTGAAGTTTCTTCTTACTTGCTTGAGTCTTCTAATTTATGGCATCATAGATTAGGACATGTTAACTACAAGTCCATCCAAAGGTTGGTGAAGTTGGAGTTGTTGCTGTCTATCGATGTAAACCCTCAACATAAGTGTGAGGTGTGCGTAGAGGCAAAACTCACAAAGATTCTTTTTCGATCTGTCGAAAGGAATACCGCTCCTCTAGAACTTATTCACACATATATATGTGATTTGAAGTTTGCACAAACTAGGGGGAACAAGTACTTTGTGACATTAATTGATGATAGCGCAAGGTATTGTTACATGTACTTGTTGAAAAGTAAAGATGAAGCCTTTGAAGCGTTCCGACGTTACAAAGAAGAAGTTGAAAACCAACTAAGCATGCAGATTAAATCCATTTGTAGAGATAGGGGGAGAATACATAGCGCCATTTGAGGAATATTGTGTCGAATTGGGCATTGTTCATCAAACGACGGCTCCATACTCACCTCAGTCGAATGGTGTTGCTGAATGCAAGAACCGTACATTGAGGAAATAATGAATTCATTGCTCATTAATTCCGGTCTTCCCCAAAATATGTGGGGAGAAGACGTCATTTCCGCTAATATGATTCTTAATAGAGTCCCACATAAGGGTAAGGACAAAACTCCATATGAATCATGGAAGGGAAAGAAACCCACCTATAAATATTTAAAGGTGTGGGTTGTTTGGCAAAGGTTGAAGTGCCCAAGCCAAAGCAGGTCAAGATTGGGCCTAAGACTGTAGATTGCATTTTCATCGGATATGCAAATAATAATAGTACTTATCGCTTCTTAGTGCATAAGTCAGATATTCCAGATATCCACGGGGGTACAATCATGGAATGAAGGAATGCTCAATTCTTTGAGGATACTTTTCCTAGAAAGGAAAAAGACATAACCTCTCACAAATGAAGTTATGACCAAAGCTCTCAGGAACCAGGAGTCGTTGCCTACCCGGATCTAGATGGTTCAGATCTAGTGGACTTCGAAGTGGCTGAATATCCAAAATCTAGTGTTCCAGATTCTCAGAACTTGGAGACTCCAGAGATGGAACCGAGGCGAAGTAAAAGGTCCAGGATGGATAAATCCTTCGGTCCTGACTTTGTTGCTTATATGGTTGATGACGAACCAAGGACAATTACTGAAGCATTGTCAACTCCAGAGGCACCACTCTGGAAAGAAGCTATTGAGAGTGAAATAGACTCTATCCTGCATAACCATACTTGAGAGTTGGTTGATCTTCCTCGGGGAAATAAACCGTTGGGTTGTAAATGGATACTCAAACGGAAGTATAAAACAGATGGGTCTATAGACAAGTACAAAGCTAGGTTGGTAGTCAAGGGCTATCGACAGAAAGAAGGCCTTAACTATTTTGACACGTACTCCCAGGTGTTGAGAATGACGTTCATACGAGTATTCATTGCGACGCAGCGTTGCATGACCTTGAGATACATCACATGAATGTCAAGACATCCTTCTTAAATGGTGATTTGGAAGAAGAAATTTATATGGAACAACCCGAGGGCTATGTGGTTCCAGGGCAAGAGAAGAAAGTTTGTAACAGGCCCCGAAGCAATGGCACGAAAAAATTGATAGTACTCTACTATCGAAGGGTTTCTCCATTACCGATTCTGACAAATGTATCTACACGAAAGGTAACTCTGACTCGTTCGTCATGATATGTCTGTACGTAGATGACATGTTGATGACAGGGAGTAGTCCTAGCTTGATCCTAGAGACTAAGAACATGTTGAAACAATGCTTCGACATGAAGGATATGGGTATCACAGATGTCATCTTAGGGATAAAGATCTCTGAGATATCTGACAGATTGGTCTTATCTCAGTCTCACTACATCGAGGATATGTTGAGAAAGTTCGAGATGTTTGACAGTTCGCCTATGAAGTCACCACTGGATAGAAATCAAAAGCTTGATAAAAATCGTGGTGCACCCGTATGCCAGGAGCAATATGCACAGGTGATTGGAAGTTTGATGTACATAACAAACTGCACCCGACCTGATATTTCTTATACAGTCAATAAGTTGGCTAGATTTATCCGTAATCCGAGTAATGATCATTGGAAGGCATTGAATCGGGTACTACGATACCTGAAATACACGCTAACTTATGGGTTGCATTATTTGAGATATCCAGCTGTACTAGAGAGGTACAGTGATACAAACTGGATATCTGATATAGAGAACACCAAGTCCACCAGTGGGTATATATTTACAATTGGTGGAGGGGTTATGTCCTGGAAATCCTCTAAGCAAACTTGCATTATTCGATCCACGATGGAATCAGAGTTTATCGCTTTAAACAAAGTAGGAGAATAAGTTGAGTGGCTTCACGACTTCTTAGAGGATGTCCCTTGTTGGGACAAACCCGTACCTTTTGTAATGATCCACTATGATAGTCAGTCGGCTCTAGGAAGGAGACGAAGTTCTATGTACAATGGCAAGTCTCATCACATTCGACGGAGACATAAGACCGTTAGGCAACTGATCACCACGGGTATAATATCCATTGATTACATAAAATCAAAGGATAACATAGTGGACCCACTGATAAAGGGCTTACCCAAAGATCAGATATTCTGCTTGTCTGAGGGAATGGGCTTAAAATCCAAGTTTTAAGGACCAATACAGTGGTAACCCAACCTTACTTACTGGAGATCCCAGGAATTTAGTTCAATGGGAAAACTAAGCTGTAAAGGTTCAGTTGAGAGCTTCGGTGTAAGCAACAGCACTTCGGGTTATGATCCCTGTAAGGAACATAAACCCAAAGATGTTCCCGCGATAGACATTAAGTGTTATCTGCAGTGTGGGTAAAGGTTAAGTTTCCAAAACCTTTAATGATCCTCAACAGTTGAGGTTAGATTTGGAGAAAATTTTAATGGTTCCTAACACTTTTAAAGTGGGATATAGAAGGATACCTTGTAGGAGACCACCTATTTAAGTGTGAGGACAGACCGCCTCAAATGAACGCACTTAAGAATCCAAGAAGTGTCCACGGCCACAACGGATAAAACATTACGAAGAACAGAGTAAGGGAAGTTATTCTGTTGGTACCGTTCACTGACGGTTCAAGACATCACGTTCACCGCGCAGTAAGTAAGTCTAATGGTATTCAACTATGGAAGGTTCAAAGTGAAATCTACCTATCCAGATGCAACATCTGTCCGCTGAAAGATTGCTGGAAATAGGCACCTTGTGAGTGCGCCAAAATCTCTTTCAAGAGGAAATTGTAGGAAATTTACTAATGTGGAATTAAGTTTATCCCATTATTTATGACTCAAACAATTGGGGCCCCGCACGTCGGAAAATGTCATTTCCACACACGTGTACACGTAGTATCAAGTATCCTAAATTTTGTTAGTGAAAGAGATATTGGTATATACGTAATACGTTTGAGACATAGAATTATGGACGGTTATTGGCCAAATGACAAGTATTCCACGTTGGTAAACCAAGGAAGAAGTGTACGAAGTGTAAGATAAAATGAGCCAGAAATCGTCACGGAGCCGTGAAGGGCCACGGCGCAACACCATCGGAGCCGCGTTGCTAATTAGTGGCTTGGGCTACTGGAGCCGAGGCGCCGCGATGCTAATTCGCAGAGCCGCGGCGCTTCGGAGGTTGAATGTTGCCACGGAAAGATGGAAAGTTCTGAATTTTGGGCTGGTTTTGGAGAATTGAATCTCCATTATTTTGCTTAATGTAACCCCTCAATAAGTGTCATTACATGGCTATTGAAGGCCATTAGTTTTCTAGTTGAGTGGTCATTTCCTTACACTATAAATTGAGGCCTTTGGCTAAATTGTTCAGAACTTAGAAATTTTTTGAAATCTTCTTCTTCCTCTCTAGCAAGTTTTTCTATATTCAAAGTTCTTCAAGAGTAACACTTGAGTTTCCTTTGCTCATTTGTTAATAAACAGTAATCGAATCTAATAATTACATATGGACAAACTACTTTGCGGAAAGTAAAAGCTTTACATAAAGTAAGATAAGAAAGCGACGTGTGTAGGAGAATCTTATCTTTAAAAGAAGAAAACTTTTATAAAAAGTTAAAAACTTTATTAATGTTTGGAAAGGACATTTTTCTTGTTCGGTCATTATTGATTCCGCGTGGCCACCAATGTCACTTCATTCTGACATTTTTGCTTTTCCTTTTGAAGTTGTATCCTCCATCTTGGATTTATGTCTTTGTTGTATTGCTTCTATTAGGCTGTCAAACAGATCTTCTATTATTGGATGGTAAGTATAATCCTCCTCCAACGGTTGTGATTCTCTTCCTAGACAAGCATATTAGTTGTCATAGGGGACATCTCTCATGGATGCGGTAGATGTCTCGGAATAAGGACTATCATCTACCTTTGTCTTAAATTTTTTTATGAAATCTTCCTTTAGCTTATCAAAACCTTATCAAGGTATGCCGACATGAGATCTTCTTCTGATGCCTGAGGATTTCTGACCTTAATAGTGTTTTCCAATTTGGAAAAGAAAGATGATTTATCTTCTCTAGCCTTTTTCTCCATATGATGGATATTTTTAAGACTTTTAACTAGTGAAGATACATTGCCTTCTAATTGCCATCTATAATGGCGAGTTTTGTCTTCTGGATCTTTATCCAATAATTTGTATCAAAACTTACAAAGGAACTTCCTTTTAAGACATATAATGCCTTGCTGATTTCTTCCTTCTTCTGGAATTCATTTCCGAATCCACGAAATTCATGTTTGCATTAAGAAAAATAATAAAGCAGATCCTTCGATATAATTAGAAGAATTTTCTGGGGTAACACTTGGTGTTACTTGGACCCATTATTGTAGAAAGCCATATAAGACTCCTGCAAAACCTGAATTTCAGGTCCAATGACACTCCACCATGGGAATATCCATCCTGGAAGTAATAAACCATTCTGGCTACTTTTAAAAATTTCAGGATTAATTTTAATCCACTAGGAATGACCATGCTTATGATTTTTATAGTAGAAAATCTGTGTAAACGCGTTGATATAATCATAATAATTAAATGACATCTTAATGGTCGTGCGACGAATTATAAATTCCTTTGATCGGAATGGGCTAATTTCCCACTCATAAGGAGATATAATCTTCTTAAGATAAAATTTTGAAAAATTTCTTTCGGCTCCGGGCTTATTATCCGGGAACGATGTGATTTTAGCAGTGCTAGTTGCAATGAGGATATATTCATAATACATCTTGTTCTTTCCTTCTGAGAAATGATTGTATAAAATTTTTACATATCGATTCATTAGAATCCAAGGATCATTTAAATAATTTTTATCCTCATGATGTAGGTAGAGAATTATCTCTTCATGACCCTTGACCAAATAATGGTCTATGTTTTCTTTCTCCGGTTGTTGGAGTTTTTCGGCATATGAGCTTTGTATTTGACTACTAGAAGAGCCTTCTTTGTCCACGAGTATTGGATGAAGCGAGCCAATTTTTTTTTTGAGGGGGCTAGTACTATATTAGACAAATTTTTAAAAGTAGGTAATCATTTAAATTATAAATAACATAAATACAAATCGTTCAAGAATAATGAAAATATAATCACAATTTTTCTCGATGAGATTTCATAGTCTGAAACCGTTGCATAACGATTTCGTTACTGATCTCATACAAAATTTCATTCTCAATATAAGGTACTAATAAATCATTAAGCCAATCGTCCGATATTCGATTTTCCAGTCGATCTTTGATGATGCTTATAGCAGAAAAGGCTCTCTCTACACTTGCAGTAGCAACTGACAAAGTTAATACTAGGGTAAGAAGCGTGTAAACCAAAGGATAGATTCCGTGTCTTTTTGTTTCCACCATCTTCTTTGCAAGATCTCCAATGCCAATAATTTCTGAAAACTCAATGCTACTACGCATATCAATAATATAAGTCTCAAGTTGATTATCAAGTAACTCTAGATCATGTGAAGAAAACTCTCGAGGATACAATCGAGCAAACTTGACGAGACTTTCCTTGTTGAAAGCAAAGAATGAATTGCTAGGATTAAGGCACCCAAAAAAAAGAAGCAATTCAGCATTTGTCACAGAAAATCGGCTATTTAACTACATAATTTGTTTGTCCAAAAATACCATAAAAGCACTCGATGCGAAAATAAGTATCATTAGTCTTTTTTTTAGTTCTCCGCTTGGACCGCCGATGATATACATACTTTTCATTCATGTTAGGGACAATAATCTCATGATTAGAACAAAACAAAGAAACTTCATTAACTAGAGAATCTCATCCATTGTCTCTCAAATATTGCAATCTTTTCTTTGAAATCTCCACTAATCTCATAGTATTCTCTATCTCTTGCTCTTTTTTTTGCAATGCTAATGACAACTCATTGGTAATAGCCAATACCTTTTTCATCAAATGCATAGCGAATGCAAACTCAAATGATTGTAATGCATTTAAAAACATGTTTGCATCAACTCTTTGCTCCGAATCATCCATTATAAGATCACGTACTTCAATAATAGATGAAAACATGCCAATGAGTCTAACTAAAGTATTATAATGCGAGCTCCAACGAGTATCACCTGGACGTTGCTAGTTTGTTTCTTGGTTTAGCCCACGCCCACTAACAAGTTCTCCCTTAGTTAGTGCTTCCATTACTTTTTGACTTTGTATGTATTTAATAATATCCTACCTCTTACTCGAACCTCCAACCATATTTACAACCCTTGATGTAATTTCAAAACGATATTGAGGAAGAAAGTGAAACTTTGCAACTACTACTAAACTCAAATAAAGCTGATGAGCAAAGCAATGAACATAAAAGGCACATGAATTTTCATTCAAAATAAGAGTTTTCAAACCTTTAAGCTTACCTTGCACATTGGCTGCTCCATCATAGCCTTGACCGCTCAATCTTGCTATGCTTAAACCATGATCAAAGTAATCATTCGACAGTCTCCTTGAGTAAAGATACAGTTGAATTTGGAACATGTTTTATACAAAGAAAACATTCAATTATTCGTCCCTCATTTTTCACATATCTTAAACAAATTGCCATTTGGTCCTTCATTGATGCATCACGTGACTCATCAACTACGATTGTAAAAAAATTATCACCGATATCTTTGATGATCACAGAAGTATTTTCAGCAGAAAAAGCTTTACAAATATCTTTTTGAATATCAGATGAAACTAATTGTGAAGTTAGAGGAGCATTTTCAAATAAGACATTCTTTATTTGCTCATTATTATTAGCAAGCAAATGAAAAACTTCAAGATAGTTGCCCTTATTTCTCGACAGCTCAGATTCATCTCTACCTCGAAATGATAGTCCTTAATTCAAATATAAACGCACAGATGTAACAACTGCATTCAACCGAATACGGTAGTTGGTTCTATCTTTATTTGCTTTATGGGTAAATAGAGTAGAAACACTTCTTGTAAGGTTTTGATTCATTAGATCTTGACATTTCTTTTTTGATTTATTATGAAAACCGCTATGGCCTCCAACATGAACATCAAATCTCTCCTTCATTTTCCAATTATTGAATTCAACTCCGACAAATGAATCTGCCCCACCTTGATTATTTTGAGTCCTAAATATATAGCAGTAAGACAATATGCTCTATCTTCCGTTATGCTATACTCCAACCAATCTGGATATTTGTTAAACCAAGTTTCAACAAACCTCCTTTTTAAATTTTATCATCTGGTTGGCTCCATGGAAAGTTGTGGTTTCTAGGTTGAAACGGCCCCTTTAATAGATAAACTCGTCTTACTCTATCTCTATGATTAGCATCGTAACTTCATATTGTTGGTCGCTTTCCAGGGTTTGCCAGGAGATTGTCGAAGTCAATTTCAATATTTGAATGTCTCTTTTGAGCATTTGATTTAGAAGAATCAACCATTGCAGACTTTATTTAAAAAAAATTCTCCATCAATACAATCTTTAAATCCACAACAATAATGTTCTACAAAAATCCAAAACTATATGATCATTTATCAAACACTAGTTAATTCAAATAATAATAAATATCCACTAATTAGGGTTCACAAAAAATAACTATTATAATGAAATTGAATAGATGATGGAAAAATATTACATGTACTAAATAAAGATGAGTAGCGCAAAAACCAAAGTCTTGAAGAAGATCACAAGAAAAGAACCGAAAGAACTGAAGAAGAATCGTCAATTTCTAAGTTGGTCTCGAGCGTGAAACCCTGAAGAAGAAACAGTATTTTTTTATTTTAATAGAGAAAGGCAGCACTATTTTTTAATCAGCATATACGCTGACTTTATTGTGTATTCATAGACTAGTTTCTTTTGTTGGGCTTATGAATTTCCTTTTGCAAATTTATTTGGCTTGGACAATTTAAGAGTAGCAAAAGGTTGGGGGCTAATATTTTTTGTGGGTGGGGCTTTTTGGCAATTGTTAATATACTAATAGTAATTGTTTTTTGGGGTCTATAGCCCCTGGTGGGGCATGTGAGGCTTCGTCCCTGACTCTTGGAATATTGAAAATATTATTTTCAGTAGAACCAGATCTCCCAAAGCCTCGACCCGAGCCTCTGCCTCTGCCTCCTCTACCCCTATTAGAAGATTACTCTTGTTCCAATAATGTGGATGACTACAAAGAGAAATAACTCCCTTTTTTCTTCACTGAATTTCGACGGGATAAATGGTCTTTTATATGATGTTCCCTAAAGAGGAATATATCATCTTTGTTTCAATACTCTCCTCCAAAGTATATATTTTTGTATTTTTTAGCTTCTTTAGTAGATAATTTTGCTAATTCTCTTTTTATTATTTCATCTGTTATTAAATTTATTTTTGCTCTACCATTTACACTAGTTGTGTCTATTATATTTTTATGTTTTTGTGCTATATATCTTACTTCTTTATTTCTTTCAAATCATTTAGTTTTAAATATTTTCTTAGTTGACATCTCTTCTTTTTCATCTTGTATTTTTTGATATATTTCAGGTTTAAAGCTTAAGGTTTGTGTTATTCCTCCTTCATATGCATTCATCTCGTAGTATGTTTCATTTGAGTTGTCTACTATTTCTTTTCCTTTATCCATTAATTAACTTGCTAATATACTTATATTGTTCTACTATAACATCTTTTTGGTCTTTTATTTCATTGTCTCTTCTGATTATTTCTCTCAACTTTTCTTCTCTCAGTTTCATATTTTCTTCTTCTTTTTGTCTTAATCTTTCATCTTTTAGTGTTATCATATTTCTTAGAGTTGTAATAGTATTTTCTTGTTCGCTTATTTGTTGGAAATATTCTTGTAAACGTTGATCTCTATCTTTTATAAGATCTATACTCATTCTGCAACTTACTATATGTTGGTTTATATCTCTATTATATGTAAACGTTTTTTCAGCTATTATTTGAAGTTCTCTTTTTTTTTTTCATCCATATTGATCTGTAGTCATCCACAAATCTGTGTTTAAATCTGCTATAAAATGGTCTTGTATATTTATTTCTCTTTGTAGGTTTAATAGTTCTCTATATGTTCTTAGGTTATTATTTACCATATTATTTAATTCTTCAAATGATAATGATTCTTTTCTTTTTAATAACAATTCATTTTGATATTTCATTATTAATTCATTTTGGTTTCTATTTTTTATCAAGAGATGCCTTAGTTCTTTACATAACCACTTTGTTTTATTTAGTCTATTAATTTGTGCAAAGATGGATGTTTCTTCATCTTAATATTTTATTCCTATTTCAAGCTCTGATACCAATTTTTGGGCGGACCTTTTCATCATCTATTAACCCTAAAGATGGTAGGAATCTAGATGGTATATACTTAAGTTATTTTTAAAGTTTATCAAATAACAAACATGTAATATGAAATCATTTATTATTCAATAAAAATTTATTTTTTAAATAAAAGTCTATAACATTCAACCAATACTAACATCAAAACTACAGAGGGTAGGAATCTAGATGGTAATATACTTAAGTTATTTTTAAAGGTTATCAAATAACAAACATGTAATATGAAAGAATTTATTATTAACTCAAAATTCATTTTTTAAATAAAATTTTATAACCTTCAACCAATACTAACATCATAACTATAGAGACTTACACTTATCAAAATTATGTAATTAGAAACATATAGTTTAAAAATCATACCTCTTGTAGATTTTCAGGTCAGTGGAATGCTTACCCACCCTGGCACTTAACTCCCTTTTTTCTTCATTGAATTTCGACGGGATAAATGGCCTAGGTGCTAGGAGACTCAACTAACTCTTCCTAAAATCTTTTTAGAGATGAGAGTTTTTGGACTAATATGATTCTAAGTATAAGTTTTCAAAGTATTTTTCTCTGGTATTATGATATTGTTGTTGGTATGGATTATAGACTAAGAGAGTGTTTAGCTAAGCATGGAAAAAATATTCAGAAGATTGAAGTTATTGTATTTTGAAGTTGATTTCAAATGTTACATTGAGGCTCTTTATATAGACAACCTCTACTGATTACATTATTGTAACGTTACAAAAGTCTAAAGAGATAAGTACTACTTTTTCAAAAGTCTAAAAGTGTACAGTATCCTGTCTGCCATAATTTCAGATATTTCTAAAGTTGTTTGTCTTTGTTGCAGGTTTGTCAAAGTTGTCAGCTTTCATCTTTATCCTTTATTCGTCGTGGGTCCGGCGGCTTTTATAATTGTTGAGGCTTGCTGCTACATTCCACAAGCTGTCTTTCATTGGTGTCATCTTCTTTGTTGTCTTTTGATGTTGTCTTATTTCTTGGTATCTTCATTCTCCTTGGTATGAGTAATATGATAGTAGTATGATTTGTAATATATGGGCTTACTGTAGTTAGACTACATTGGGCAGTATCAAAGTATTACATTGTGGCTTGCTGTAGTTAAACTACATTGGGCCTTATTTCATCATGCAAAAGGATCAGAGGATCCTCTTTTTTCACATTAGTATCAGTAGTATTGGTAATATGTTTAGTATTGATTATAGGCCTTTTTCTCTGGCTTGTTAATAACTAATATTGATCCAGAGTCTCTTTAGCATGTTTATGTTTCAAATTCATAATTCTGTCATGCATATTAGTAAGTTCAATAGTGTACTATGATAATATATCATTTTTGTAGTATAGAGTAATTATTTCTTCCACATCTCCACCTTTCGTGGTTCCATTAATGCAAGCTTTCCTTGCTTTTAGCATGTCTTCTATTTTTTATTTCAATGTTAATAGTAAAATTGCTCTTTTGACCCTTAGTCATTCTTGGAATTTGTCCAAAGTACATGGTATTTTCATTTTTAGATCTCCGTCATCTCCACTAATATTGTTGTTTCTTCCAGTTTTAAACAATTGACAAATTACAATAGATTTACCTGTCAGGTCAGTCGAAGTATCAAATAATTATATACCGTATATACATTTTCCAAATGAATCCATCATGGCTTTAGAGAACTCTGCAATAATACTGAAAAGTTTAGAAATATTATACAAAGTTTCATATACTATTATTTTATCAATAAAATCATAGGTAAAAAGTTTGACTACTATGTCAAGATTCGCAGTTTCGCTACATAAATATCTTGGGTATTTGCTTAATTTAGCACTTCGCAAAATGTTGGGATTAGATTTATAATCATAAAATTTATTTATTTGATCATAAGCAGTAATATGATCAGGTTTATGCTTTAATCTATCACTCATCCTCATCGTTGTTGATATCTGAGAAGATGAAGATGGTGTAGTAGATGGCATGGTTGCAAGTTTTGATGCAAAAGTTTTTGGAAGTGTAGTAGGAATGTTTGGTCTTTCTATGGTAGGGTTAGGTGATTTCACGATTTTGGTTGATAATTTCTACAAAATTAGTAATATAGTCTTCAAAATAGTCACTCGTGACTGACATTGTTGTATCTGCTAAGAAAATCAGCTTAAAATATTCTTAATTCCATATATTTTTAACAATAAAATCATAACAGCAAAAGAATGATTGTCATTTTCTTCTTTTGTTCAATTATGGTAAATGATCTATTTTATTAGTAATGAAAGCTCTTACTTGGGTGTTATCAGTTCTAACAACAAGTTTTACTGGTAATAGGTGATAATGAAATCTTTTTATTCTAAATTTTAGCTAATAGTTCTTTTTCATTAATATGATAATTTTTCTCGTTCCACATCCATATCTACAAATTAGTGGTTTTTCTTTATCTATATCATTTTTATCATAAGATATGAGGACTGCTCCCAAGCCTATATCACTAGCATTAGTAAAAAGTTCTAGTTGATCTTGTTCCGTTCCTATTCTATGTTTTCTTGATTTCTTTTATAGCTTTAGTATGTTCTTTTTTCCATTAAAATGTTATATTTTTTCTAGTCAATTCTTGCAATGATTTTCTTAAGAGTGGTAAATCTTTTATATGGTGTAAAGCGTAATTTACTACTCCTAGAAATTATTGTACTTCTTTTTTATTTTCTAATTTTTCCTTAAAATTCTTTATTTTTGTTACAACATGTTCTTGCAATTGTAAACCTTCTTTATCTATTATATATCCTAAATATTCGATACGATTTTTGAAGATTTCAGATTTCTTCTCAGATAATAATATTTCATGTTGTTCCACAGTTTTTATATATTCTTCTAGATGTTTTATATGATCTTCCATATTGTCACTATATATTAATATGTCATCCACATATACTATACAAAATTCTATTAATTTTCTGAATACGTGGTCCATTCTTCTTTGAAATTTTTGTGGTGTATTTTTTAGTCCAAATGGTAGTACATTCCATTCATAGTGTCCGTGAGGAGCACTAAAGACTTTTAAAGGGTTTGACTCATTTGTTAATTTAATTTTCCAAAATTTACTAAATCATTTTTTATTTCTTAATCTGTTAATAAGGTTTCTTTTATATGCTAAAAAATATCCATCAAATATTGTCTTTTTATTTAATTCTCTATAGTCTATTACCATCCTAGCTTTTCCTCATTTCTGTTCACTTTGTTTTCTTACTAAAAAGGCTGAATTGCTATATGGACTATATCTAATGGGTTTACATCTAATTGTGTCATTGAGATTTATTAATTTGATTTCAGCATATATTTTTTTCCCATAATTTTACTGGATTTTCTCCATAACCTTTTTTAATATATTAAGATATTTTTGTTTTAGTAGTTCTAGGTCATTTTTTATGTCTGACCTTATATTACACAATCTTAATGTTTGTATTGATAATATTATTTTTAGTATTATCCATTTATTACAAGGTGTTTGTAAACTTAAAGTATTATTGTTTATGACTTGGGTTTTAAAGTAGTCTAAGAAATTGTTTCCTAATAATACTTGTTTCATATGATCTAGTTGATATATTATTGGTAGTCGAAATATTATTTTATCCAATATTATTCTCATATTTTCTGCTATTATCTCTAACTTTTTCGTTTGTTCATTAAATCCTGATACTCTTGTTCTATGTGTTTTAGATCTTTTTCATCTGTGTTATTCTAATACTTCTTTTCTTGCCGGACATAAGTCTGCTCCGCTATCTATAAAGATTTTTGTTTTATCATTTTGGTAGGTTTATATTCTATATGAGCTTCAATATAAATTGCTATCATTTAATTAGGTTGTTGAATCTTGTATTTCTATTCCTTTCGTTACACTGTCTATTTCTCTTAACTCTTTTACCGTTATTTCATTTAATTTTTCCTTATTTTATTAAGTTTTTTAGCAACCTTTTTATATCTGTCATGATAATATCTATATCATGTTCCACTAGTAATTGTACTAAGTTTATAGGCATAGTTTCTCTCACATTGTATCCAGTAATCTCTTTCTTCTAACATTTTTCTTTTTTCTTCTTGTAATTCCATTCTATTCAGAACTACTTTCACTTTCTAAGTTTTGGTTAATAAAGTTTATATTTTCTGGTTCTGTTTCACTTTCTTCATCAGTTTGGCTGACATAAAAGTCTTCATATTCATATCGTTTATTATTATCTTCTTTTATATGTTGTAGATTCATAATAAATTGTGTTGTATTTATATATTTTACACATTTTTTCTTTAGTTTTGAGCATTTATTAGCATAATGTCCTTTTTCATCACAATTCCAACATTTACATTCTTTAGGTTTTTCTTCTATGGGTTTTATATATATATTTTTCCTAAATTTTATTTTATGTCTAATTTTTTTTGTGGTCTCAGTAGTATTTCTATATCTTTTAAACCTCTTTTTTCCTATAAGGTTTGTAATATTGTTTATTGTAATTATTATATTTTTTATATCTTTTTCTTTGATATTTTTTTATGTTTATGACCTTTCTTAAATCTCTTTTCTTTTCTTTTATCATTACATCCAAATACTAATCTTCTTTCTGTGAATCTACATATTTCTCTTAATCCTAGTTTCTTATCTTTTTAATTTTTTTGTTGCATTCTCTACTCTTCACCTTTTTCGCATTAAGTATGCTCTTAGTACTCTTATTCTTTTTCCTAACATGTTTTCTCTTGGTTCTAGTTGAGTATATTCTTTTGATACTTCTGTATTATATGGTGTTGGTAAGTGATCATAATAGAGTTGTTGATATATTAAACTTTCTTGTGGTAAAAATCTTGCTTCATAAAAGAATTTACTAAAGCTTATTGTATATTCTGGTAATTTATTAATTTTACAACATTTCATATTATTTGTATTCATTATTATCTCAGTTTGTCTTTCTGCAAATACATTTTATCTGGCTACTAACCATTTTTCTCCTAAAAATTCTCTTTTTAATACAATATCAAATATCATTAGCATAGATTCCAAGTCTCTTGCATGACTAAATACTTCTCCTCTTAGTTGGTATGCTACAGATTCCATCCAATATGCTACTTTTTCAATTAATGTTTTAGATATTAAATCATAAATATAATCTAGGTTATCAGTGTGTGTTGAGCTCATTAGTGCTATATACATTCCAAGATTTCAATCATTTATTCTTCTACCTATTTCTTGTTCATCATAAACATTGTCTAAATCTAAGAAGTATCCATTAATATTTATATCTTGTGAAATTGATCATACAAATTCTTTAAATTTAGCTTGCTGTCCTACTGGTATATGTTTTGGTATTTTAGTATTCTGTCTTGTTATTACTTCTAAATTAGGGTCTATTTATTCTTCTTCGGGATAATCATTTGTATCTTCATTTAATACATCATGTGTCTCTATTTCTGTTTATATGGGTTTGTTAAATTCATCTTCTACATCGCTTTCAGGTTCTTCTTCTATGATTGCATTTACAGTTTTCAATTTTTTTTAAATCTTCTATTATTTGATTATTTTCTTTTACTATTTTTGTGTCTTCTTCATCTTCTACTTCTTCTATAAATTTTGCTACTTGTATATCTTGGTTAGCTAATTTATTTTCTCTTATAAGATTGTCAGTTTCAGTATCACTGTCTTTGTTTGTATCACTATCAGTTTTTTCATTACTAGTAGTACTTTCATCACTTGTTTTATATGATTTCTTTACCTTCTTTTTCCCTTTTAACCTTGTCATTTGTTCTCTTAGAATATGTCTTCTTTTAATTCTTCCATTTCTTGTTTGACTTGGTTTAATTCGTCTCTCGTTTGTTTTAATTCTATCTTAGTCTCTTTTAGTAGTTTCTTAGTATCTTTAAACTTATGTTTGTATTTTTTATATTTACTCAACCATTCTTCATTATTATGTGATTTTAATTTTGTATTTTCTATCTTTAATTCACATATTTGTTGTTCTTGTTTATCTAATTTTAGGTATAGGTATTCAGTTTTTTCTGTGTTATTTAAGTAGATGTTTTCATCTTTTGGGGTATTAGTATTATTATCTGGTGTATGCTTAAGGTCTTTCTTTCTTATGGGTTCATATTTGTATCTTTCTTTTTCTATTATATCTTTTTCATGATTTTTAAGGAATGTAATTACACTATGTTCTTGATTTTCCATTAAAATTGTCCCTTTTTGTTTAATATTGCTAGGTTATCTAATGTTTTTTCTACTGATTCTAATAATTTAGGTTTTATTTCGCTTATATGTATTATAGATTCTTTACTTCTTCTCCAAACATCTATTGGTATTAATTTAGGTTATTTAGGGTTTAATCTATTAATTATTCCTCCTGGATTCGTACTGGTTCCTTCTTCTATTACTTGTTTACCTTTATTTATATCTGCTACTAATATGTTAAGTTTTTCTAATATTACTTTAAATATTGGTACTTCAGATACATTCAATAATTTTGTCAATTCTTCTCTTATTAATTGTTGCATTTGTGTCTGATTCTCTATTTCATCCATTATTACTAGGGTATTCTGTTCTTTTACTATTACTTCTTTCCATATTGCATCAATTTTTTCGTTAGGGTTACTCAGAATTATTTATTCTTTTCTTCCTTCCGTTTCCCATATCTATCCATATTTTATCAAATTTATTACATTGTTGCTCTAGTTGTTTTATCTCATCTTCTAATTTCATTTCCTTTGCACTGTATTCTAGATATTTAAGTTGAGATATTATTTCTTCTGATAAAACTGTTTTTATTATTCTTAATTTTTGTTTTTTCTTTTGTATCTTTCCCTGGATATTCATTTTTTATTTATAAATCTTGTTTTCCCTTGATCGTTTACTTCAATTCCTTCATTATTAATTTTATAATCTATCATGGTTAAAAAGTCACTGCCTAATAATAATTCATTAAAACTATCATATTCTATTACTCCTATATTTATTTTATATTCTACATGTTGGATCTTGAATTTTAAATTAATACTTTTGGTTATTATTATTTCTCTTTCATTTTCAGGATAATTGCAAGTTTGTGGTTCTATTAGATTACAGTCTTTTTCGTTAATTTTACTTATATGTTTAAAACTTTTAATAGCTCCTGTATTTATTTCAGCTACACGATCAATTGTTATTATACCATTGAATATTATTACTTTAATTCTCAATCTATTACTGGGTATATTTATTAGGTCTAATATCCTGGGTTGCATAATTCTTAGGCTAGTTTGTCTTGATATTGGTTCTTTTTTAATACTTAGTCTAGATCCTTCTATTTGTGGTCTTACCTTTTGTAATGGTGTTATGGTTCTAGTACTAAAATCCATATGTATTTCTTCTGGTATGATTATTTTAGAATTTTCCTTGTGTTCTATTTGTTCTAATATTTATTGATACATCTTTGGTACTAAAATATTCATTTCATGTTATTTCTTTACATGATGGTTTCCTTTCAATACTTATAAGTTTACTACCTGGTGACATATTTATTCCATTTAGTTTATAATATAGTGTTAGGGCTAAGTCTTTATGTTGGTCTTTTAATGAAATACTATAATCTGGTTGTACTGTGAATTTTAGTTTTTGATATATTAAATTTCCTTTTATTACTGATATTAAAGCATCTTGTAAATTTCATAATATTCTATCATCTAGTATGCATATTTGTATGGGTGTGTCTATATTTTTCTGAAAATATGCTTTTATAATTCTACTCCAAAGTATATATTTTTGTATTTTTTAGCTTCTTTAGTAGATAATTTTGCTAATTCTCTTTTTATTATTTCATCTGTTATTAAATTTATTTTTGCTCTACCATTTACACTAGTTGTGTCTATTATATTTTCATGTTTTTGTGTTATATATCTTACTTCTTTATTTCTTTCAAACCATTTAGTTTTAAATATTTTCTTAGTTGACATCTCTTCTTTTTAATCTTGTATTTTTTTATATATTTCAGGTTTAAAGCTTAAGGTTTGTGTTACTCCCCCTTCATATGCATTCATCTTGTAGTATGTTTCATTTGAGTTGTCTACTATTTCTTTTCCTTTATTCATTAATTAACCTGTTAATATACTTATATTGTTCTACTATAACATCTTTTTGGTCTTTTATTTCATTGTCTTTTTTGTTTATTTCTCTCAACTTTTCTTCTCTCAGTTTCATATTTTCTTCTTCTTTTTGTCTTAATCTTTCATCTTTTAGTGCTATCATATTTCTTAGAGTTGTAATAGTATTTTCTTGTTCGCTTATTTGTTGGGAATATTCTTGTAAATGTTGATCTCTATCTTTTATTAGATCTATACTCATTCTGGAACTTACTATATGTTGGTTTATATCTCTATTATATGTAAACGTTTTTTCAACTATTATTTGAAGTTCTCTTAATTTATTTTCATCCATATTGATCTGTAGTCATCCACAAATCTGTGTTTAAATCTGCTATAAAATGGTCTTGTATATTTATTTCTCTTTGCAGGCTTAATAGTTCTCTATATGTTCTTAGGTTATTATTTACCATATTATTCAATTCCTCTAATGATAATGATTCTTTTCTTTTTAATAATAATTCATTTTGATATTTCATTATTAATTCATTTTGGTTTCTATTTTTTATCAAGAGATGCCTTAGTTCTTTACCTAACCACTTTGTTTTATTAGTCTATTAATTTGTGCAAAAGACGGATATTTCTTCATCTTAATATTTTATTCATATTTCAAGATCTGATACCAATTTCGAAATACAATAGCTTCAATCTTCTGAATATTTTTTAGGCTAATAAGTCTTTACTGTCTAAAATGCTCTGCGATGATATGATTTAATTAAAAAAAAAAATGAAATAAGAATTCTACACTAAATCCCGGAAGGATATTAGTACATATCAACATGAATCCTGAGTTATTCTAACAGTTATGCTCTTGTCGTATGGAGTGCCTTTTCAGCCGCCGCTATTGTTAGGCATAAGACAATTTCATGGGCCGTTTTTCGTATTGATCTATGTGTGACTATTGGGATATACTCGGATTAAAATTCCTATTCATCAACAGTACGGTGATCCATTCTAGTTGTAGATTGCTTTTGTTTTGTTCTATTCTTTATTATTATTTTTCTATTTTATATTTTTAAATATTATTTTTATAAAGGTCGTGACACATGAGGAGGATAAAGAGACATTTCTCAACGACTGTTATGATCGAACAATAATTATGAAATTTAATTTCTCATTATATCAGGTTAGTTTTACCTTCATCCTTGATAAAGGTTAGTTTCACTTTCAACCTTGATAAAGATGGTACTTTAGATTTTTTACTGTTAGGATTCTGTTCTGCTCATCTGTTTAATACCGTTTATTTGTTTGGCACTACATTTTCTCCTAGAGATTGGAATTGTCGTTGGCTAAATATTTGGATGAAAGGATGCCAAACCATTGCCTGCAGTCACACAACTGGATGCAAATATGCCACGATTGCGCATGTTAAATTCATGGAATGGTAACACAATAGTATGACATTCTAATTTTCGCCTCTTCTAAAAAGTTGAAGCCCGGCTGCATACTGTGAGATAACAATGAAAAAGAATAATTTTTTAATTATTTTTATTAATAAATAAATATATATATGATATATAATATTTAATTATAAAAAATAAATTTATTTTTTTAATATAAAACTAATATCTTTTTCTAATACAAGAATCGTGGATCTATATGTTTAGGTACCTGGAATGGTGACAGATAAGGCTAAGGGACAATTTTAATTTCAGCTTCCTCTAGAAGTGTGAAGAAATACCTTTAGACAGACTTTATTATTAAAACAATGCATCTTCTGGCATTTTCGTTAAGCGTGTTAAAATTGGAAAGACAATTGATTTTTTACTTGGTTAGTCAAAGTTAGATTCTTGGTCTTTTCCGAGCTTAGGCAATACAAAAATATTGAACTATAAGACAAATACACAGCATATTATTTCTAGCAGCAGTAGACGAAGAGAAATAGTTTCCACCAAAAATTGCTCAAAGCCACTACTTGAGCATGTTCTGAAATTTGTGTAGTAGTAATAAGTAATATTTAATGGTATTCATTTTTTTGCAATTTTTAACGTACACAATAGACATCAAATATTGAAATTTATCCCTTCTATGGGAGATAGAGAGACAGTTTTCAATAGATCAGGATTCAAATACTGCAGAAAGAAAAAAGTGTAAAGCCTTCCAAAACATAAAGAAAAAAGTGAACGCCTTCCAAAACATAATACCTCTTTCGTACACGAGGAAACAACACCAAATACCCTTAAAAAGCAAAATATTTACCCGCCCCCATGCCCCTTCAAAACTAATTTCGCTTCTTACTCAACCGATCAAAAATATTTACCCAAGTACCCCCTCGGCCAAAACCCTTCCTCCATTATACCATCGATGTATATTTATATATCATGATTGTATTATAGAGGACTAAGAGAAGGACTGAAGCAGTCTTCCATGATACCATCACAATATATTTATATACTATGATAGTACCATGGAGGACTGAGAAGTGTCTTATTGAAGGACTGAAATAGTCCTCCTTGATACCATTACATTATATGTATATAAGAGGATGGTATCATAGAGTTTTTTTTAGAAAAGTTTGCATTTTTGAATAAATGAACATGATCCTCCATGATACAATCTCAGTATATTTATGTACCATGATGGTATCATGGAGGACTAAGAGAAGGACTGAAGCAGTCTTCTACGTGTAATAATCTGTCCGGTCATTTTTAGCTAAAGACCCTTATTTGCTTGTTTGACCCTTTTTGTAGACTCTGTGTGGGGTTTGTGATATGCGGGGATGGGTGTCATGGATTCCAAGGTCCATTTATATGCATTTCGGATGAAAAACAAAAAACTAAAAATTTAGAGTTGGATAGTTTGACTCAAAGTTGCCTTTTGGCTAAATGGGTCCGTTTTCAGGTTTCGTCGCTTTCGGTAGTTTCGGAGGGTCATTTTTGACTTAGTCATGTCATTGGTTCGCTTTTCGAGGTAATCATATTTATTTTGTGGCCTTATTTATAAAGTTTGGATTTTGATTTCTCTTGGGAGATTCTTTAAAAAAGTGTGCCTTAGCTCGGCTAAATGGAAAAGTCGAGGGTACGAGCAAGTTTGTAGCATTGTTTACATTAGACGAGCATGTCTGGGGTCTCAGGAGTATTTCAGGTGTTGGATAGGAGTTTGGATTGATTTTCCCACTACTGGTATCTTGTGACCGTCGCGGCAACACTAGTGTCCGCTCCGGCGTGTCTGCTCGATGAGAGGTTGGCTCGCCTAAGCAGAAGTTTGGGACATGGTAGGTTTTTTCCATGGCGGAGGATTTGTCTGCAGGGGCGAGTCCGCCGCCGTAGAGTCGTGTTTGCCATGGTGTTGGGATGAGGTGTCTAGTGACACCACCCAGTGAGAATTTGGTCTGTCATAGCGAGTCCACTCTAGCGGAGTCGATTCCACCGGGACGAAAGTATTGTATCAAGTGTCCTATAAATGCTTTAGGTAAAAATTTCTTTCCCAAAATAAAAAGCCTCGAGACCAGAGCCGTCATAAGAGCATTTTCAGAGGTTTATGAGCAATTTCATCCTTGGGGTAAGTGATTCTTCCTTTGTGGATTAAGTTTATGCTTAAAGTTCTTCATTAGTGGTGATATAGTATGAATGGAAGTTGGGGAAGATGACTTATGCATGTTTGTGAGATTAAGAGAATTATGTCATCGATTAATGGAGGTCTATGGATTAGTGTACTTGTATTATTGTGAAGTAGTGGTGGATATTGTTAGAAGATCATGTTTTAAGGCTTAATTTGGTTGTAGAAGCTTATTTCAATTGGTGGAAAATTTATAGGGTTTCAAATGAGGGCTTTTCCTATATTATCCAATTGATGGTTCAAATGTGTATAGATTTCTAATTAACTTAAGGATGTGACTATCTAGTATGTATTCTTGATATTCGAGTATTAAAGTTCGAGTTTTGGTAGTGTGGCCCCGGAATGAGTATTTAAAGTCTTGCTTTATGTTGTGTTAGCCTTATATTAATGATATAATATGCGTGACTAGACTTCCATTATTATGAGGCATAGAGGAAGGGCAAGGCTATCATCAATGCTTGATCGTGTAGCGCTCCTGTTCGGCCTAAAGGTAGGCTACGATTTAGATTTTTGAGACTTTGATAAAAGTGCATAATTAGTTATATATATTTGGGAGTCCCACTTCAGCCGGTTATGATGAACGTTTGAGTAGGTACCGGTGTTGAACTGTGATAATGGGTGATTTGTGGAATCAACATTATGTTGGTTCCGTCTACTACTTATTTTGGCTTGTCGCCATATGTGGGTTCGTCGCCATATTTTCTATTGTTTGTTTACTCATCACACATGTTTTCGATATGATATCTTGATTTTGACTTGGATTATATAAACGTGTTGTTGAATCGTGGAAGCATGTGACATGTCATCTCTATATACTTGATTGCATCTCATTATATCCTGACATCTTGCCTTGTATTATCATTTGATTTATATACTCATGATTCTATGATATTGGTATGAGAATGATATGGATATGTGGTGGGTCCAAGAGGCCGAAAAGGTAAGACTACTATGCGATTATGACATATTAAGATGATATTGATATGTAGGGAGTGGAGTTGCACGCCTTAAACATGATAATGCTCGACAATGAGTCTTGGGCTCTAGTAAGATTCGTGTGTGGAATTTTGGCTAGCTAAGAGCGGTATATGGACTTCGTGGATCCTCCATGAGTGTGCGGGTCATAATAAAACCTTCACGTATTGTATACCGGGTTGATAATGGTACCTTGCATAGGCATTGCATTTATATCATACATACTTATATCATTTTATTGATAAATTGTGATTGGACTTGTATTTGAAGTGGTTATTGATAACTTTACTGGATTCTGGAATTGAAAGGGTTATACATGCTACTTGATACTTGAATTATTGTTGAACTCTATGAACAATATGTGGTTTACTTGGACTATTTAACTACTAGTATAAGATTACTTGGTGTAAACTTGGTACTTACCTCTGATTAGGTATTTTCCGTCGATGTCAGTCTATGATGTCTATGGGGGTACGTTGTATACTCATGCTACACTTGCTACATTCTTTTTGGATGTAGATTTAGTACATTCCACCTCCGCAGGACCACGTGGCCGAGTCAGCGCAGCTGACCTTCAGTGTTCAGGGTGAGGATGCTATCTTTAGTATTCCCTTGGATGCTCTTTCTCTATTTATTGTCTTTTATTCGTATTTGAGAGACATGCCTATGTATTCAATTTTGGCACTTGGTTGCCTATTTCAGACTTGCATCGTATTCTAGTGCTCATGTATTCGCATACTAGATAACTTGGGGGTTGTTTGGATATATCAGACTTATTACTTTATTCCGCAATTATATTATGAGACAACTTATGTAGTACTTTCTATCTTCCGCTTTTATATATATCATGACTTATGAATGATTAGGAGTGGTTCGCCTGTCGATGGGATTATGTAGGTGCCACAACGATTCCTAAAATGGAGTCGTGACAAAGTTGGTATCGGAGACCTAGGTTAAATGGTCTTAAATACAAGAGCAATGTCTAGTCGAGTCTTGCGTATCGGTGTGGATACGTCTGTACTTATCTTCGAGAGGCTATGGGATATTTAGGAAATTTCACTTTCTTCATTCCTTTCGTGCTAAGTTGAATCAAAATTGTATATGACCTTTGTTTCTATTCTTTCACAGATGGTGAGGACTCGTGCTAATGCGGTGAGGAAGGATGCTCCGGCACCAACTTCGGTGGTGTGCGATCGCGGTAGAGGACGTACTCGTGGATGAGGTAGATCTAGAGCAGCAGTACCAGCTCCGGCCAGAGCACAGATAGTTGGTCAGACTCGTGCTAAATTTGTTTCCCCTAAGCAGGTTATTGAGCCTCGGGATGATATGCTAGAGGAAGAGATGGGGACAACATAGGATCAACCTGGATTTATTGCTACTCCGATTTTACATGACATACTGGTCAGATTATTGAGTGTTCTTGATGGTTTTGCTCAGACAGGCGTACATCTTTCTACTTCGGGTGATTCTCAGACCCGTGTGAAAGATTTGGGAGCACTTTTCGAATATAAAGCCTCCGGTATTTTATGGACAACCCAAGGAGGATGCGTTCGAGTTCATCATGAGCATCCATGAGAGGATGCATACTCTGGGTATTGTTGAGTCACATGGAGTTAGTTTCGTGGCCCTTCAGTTTTTGGGGGATGCAAAATTACGGTAGAGGGCGTATGCTGATTGCTTACCTGCGGGATCGCCTCCATTGACATAGATTAGGTTCTACAAAGTGTTCTTTGAGAAGTATGTGCCTTTGAGCTTGCGTTTAGGCAAGCATGATGAGTTTCAGAAGATTGCGCAGGGCAATTCTACAATTGCACAGTATGAGACTCGCTTCCATGACTTATCCTATTATGCAACACCTTTTCTACCTACTCATGCGAAGTGAGTGAGATGTTTTGTTAGAGGAATGATTGTTCCACTTCAGTTGGCTAATTGCAGTTGGTGGTTGCTGGAGCTTCTTTTGATATTGTAGGTGAGCATACTAGGATGGTGGTGTTCGGGAGGGACAAGATATATAGACATAAGTTCGATAAGAGGGCGAGATGACATGGAGATTTTAGTGGTTCTACTTCCCTTGGTTATGGGTATCAGGGTAGATATAAATAGTCGCAACCCAGTCAACCAGTTCAGGCAGCTCTTCAGATTACTGATGGTGGGGGCCAGTCTTCAAGGGGTTCTCAGTCTAGATATTCAGACCATGGTGGTTCGGGTTCTCCTATCTCCATTCAACAACCCTCAACGACCAAGACTTGTTAGGGTTGTGGAGAGGTTGGGCACTTCAGGAGAGATTGCCCCAGACATTTTTTGATTGCCTCACATGCACCTAGGACCCCAACATAGACATCTAGAGGTGGTAGTCAGACTAGTCGGGGATGATCTATGTCGGGTCGTGGTGAATCTCAGTCGGAGAGATATAGAGCTCATTCAGGTCGAGGTGGCCAGCATGGTAAGGGTACTCAGTCTGAGGTAGGGCGCACAGATTACTATGCATTCCCTAGTAGGGCTGAGGTTAAGGCATCAGACGCAGTCATCATATGTATCATCTCAGTCGATCATCGATCTGCTACTGTGTTATTTGATTTAAGGGTCTACATTCTCTTATGTGTCTGCCTATTTTATGCTAAATTGGAGATGTGGTGTGGTATGCTTAATGTTCCAATTCACGTGTCTACACCAGTCAGTGATTATGTGATTGTAGATAAAGTTTATCACATGTGTATAGTTACTTTCATGGGTTACGACACTTGGGTAGATCTGGTCATCTTAGATATAGTGGATTTCAATGTCATATTAGGTATGGATTGGATATCACCATATCATGTGATTCTGGAATGTTATTCCAAGATGGTCATGCTAACTTTGCCTGGTCTTCTGAGGTTAGAGTGGAGAGGCGCTCCCAGCCTTGCTCATAGGAAAGTGATTTCTTACATCCTAACTAAAAAGTTAGTGGATGGGGTTGTTTGGCCTATCTTGCTCATTCGGGATACTAGTGCAGAGACTCCTTCTCTTGAGATAGTTCTGGTAGTTAGTGGGTTCTCTGAGGTCTTTCCTTCAGACTTATCGAATATGACGCTAGATAGAGATATTAATTTTTGTATTGATATTGAGCCGGGTACTCGACCTATTTCTATTCCTCTGTATCATATGGCTCCAGCTGAGTTGAGGGAGTTGAAGGAGCAGCTTTAGGATCTATTGAGTAAGGGCTTTATTCGAACTAGTGTATCTCCATGAGGTGTTCTTATCTTGTTCGTGAAGAAGAAGGATGAAACTATATATATGTGCATTGATTATAGGCAGTTGAACAAGGTCACCATAAAAAACAAGTATCCTATTCCGTGTATTGATAACCTGTTCGATCAGCTTCAGGGTGCTTCTGTGTTTTCAAAGATTGACTTGAGATCTGGGTATCATCATCCTAAGATCCGACCTGAGGATGTTCCTAAGATGGCTTTTAGGACTCATTATGTGCATTATGAGTTCCTGGTGATGTCATTTTGGCTTACCAATGCCCCCGCAGTATTCATAGACTTGATGGATGAAATATTAAAGTTGTACTTGGATTCTTTTGTGATTGTGTTCATTGATGACATCCTTATATATTCAAAGAGTTGGGAGGACCACGAGTGTCATCTGAGAGTGGTCCTTGGGATTTTGAAGGAGAAGACGCTAAACACTAAGTTTTTGAATTGTGAGTTTTGGTTGAGTTCAGTAGCATTCTTGGGGCACGTGGTGTCCAAGGATAGTATCATGATCGACCCAAATAAGATAGAGGCAGTCAGGGACTGGCCTAGACGGACTTCTGTGACAGATATTCAGAGTTTTATGGGTTTTTCTAGCTACTCTCACCGGTTCGGCAAGGGTTTATCTTCTATCGCTTTGCATCTGACATACTTGACTAAGACGGAAGTGCCATTTTAGTGGTCTGATTAGTGTGAGGAGAGCTTTCAAAAGCTCAAGACTCTTTTGACCACAACCCTAATTTTATCCCTTCCGATTTTATTATGTATTGTGATGCTTTAGAATTGGGTTGGGCTGTGTGTTGATACAAGAGGGTAAGGTGATCGCTTATGCATCGAGGCAGTTAAAGGTGCATGCGAAGAACTACCCTGTTCAATGATTTGGAGTTAGCTGCTATTGTGTTTGCCTTGAAGATTTAGAGGCATTACTTGTATGGCGTTCATTGTGAGGTGTATACTGGCCACCACAATCTTCAGCATGTGTTTAATCAGAGAGATTTGAATTCTAGACAGCGTCAGTGGATGGATTTATTGAAGGATTATGACATGACCATTTTACCATCTAGGCAAGGCTAATGTGGTGGCAGATGCCTTGAGCCGAAAGGCATTCAATATGGGGAGTTTAGCTTGTTTGGCTATTTCTGAGCGTCCTTTGGCATTGTCAGTCTAGTCTCTAGCTAATCATTTTGTTAACTTGATATTTCAAATCCAGGTAGGATTCAGGCTTGTGTGGAGGCGATGTCGTCTCTTTTGGATTAGATTCGGACTCACCAGTGTGATGATGTGAAATTGTGTAAAATCAGAGACAAGGTGATGAATGGTGAAGCCAAGGAGGCCTTGATTTATAGTGAGGGTGTTCTGATCTTCCGCGACTTACTATCTGTCATGAGACCATTTCGAATGATCAATGGTAGAGTATATGTGCCTCGTATGGGTGACTTGACCAGATTGATTATGGAAGAGGCTCACAACTCTAGGTATTTGATTTATCCAGGTGCTACTATATGTACCGTTATTTGAGGCAACAGTTTGGTGAGATAGGATAAAGAGAGACATTGTTGATTTTGTGTCTCGGTGTCAGAATTGTTAGCTTGTCAAGTATGAGCACCAGCAACCCGGTGGTGTGTCTCAGAGGATGCCCATTCCCGACTAGAAGTGGGAGAGGATTGCCATGGACTTCGTTGTTGGGTTGCCCAAGACATTGGGCAAGTTTGATTCTATTTATGTCATTGTTGATAGGTTGACCAAGTCCGTGCATTTCATTCCGGTCCAGACGACTTACAGTGTAGAGAAGTTGGCTAAGATCTACATCTGTGAGATTGTTCATCTTTATAGGGTTCCTATTTCTATTATCTCGGATCGGGGTACTCAGTTTACTTACATTTCTGGTGGACTTTGCAAAAGGAGATGGGTACTCTCTTAGATCTCAGTACAACATTTCACCCTTAGACCAATAGTTAGTCTGAGTGAACTATTCAGGTAATAGAGGACATGTTACGAGCCTACGTGATTAAATTTAGTGGTCATTAGGGCTAGTTCTTACCTTTGCCAGAGTTTCCATACAACAATGGCTATCACTTTTGTATTGATATGGAACCATTCGAGGCTTTATATGGTAGAAAATGTCGATCTCCAATTGGTTGGTTTGATGTGTTCGAGGTTCGGCCTTGGGGTACCGATCTATTGAAAGATTCCTTAGAGAATGTAAAGATGATTCAGGATAAGCTCCTGGCAGCTCAGAGCAGGCAGAAAGAGTATGCGGACCGGAAGGTCCGAGATTTGGAGTTCATGGTTGGTAATAGGGTTCTTCTGAAGGTCTTACCCATGAAGGGTGTGATGAGGTTCGGCAATAGATGGAAGTTGAGTCTGAGGTATATTGGGCCTTTCGAGATTCTTTAGAGAGTTGTGGATGTGACATATGAGTTGGCTCTTCCACCAGGTATTTCAGGTGTTCATCCAGTTTTCCATATATCTATGCTGAAGAACTATCATGACGATGGCTCTTATATGATTCAGTGGGACTCTGTGTTGCTTGATCAGAATTTGGAGTTTGAGGAGGAGCTTGTGGGTATTTTGGAAGTTGAGGTCGAAGGAGATAACTTCTTTATAGGTTCAATGGAGGCTTCATCCTGTTGAAGAGGTGACTTGGGAGACCGAGTCTGATATGCGGAGCAGATATCCTGGCTTGTTCACTACTTTTGGTACATTCCCTCTGTTCGTTTCTCTGCGTTCGAGGATGAATGTTGTTTTAAGTAGTATCAATGTAATGACATGTTTGGTCATTTTTAGATAAAGACCCTTATTTACTTATTTGACCATTCCCGTAGACTCTGTGTGGGGTTTGTGAACCTTGGGGATGGGTGACACGGATCTCGAGGTCCATTTATATGCATTTCAGATGGAAAACCCAAAACTAGAAACTTAGAGTTGGATAGTTTGACTCAAAGTTCACTTTTGGCTAAATGAGTTCATTTTTGGATTCTGTCGATTCCAGTAGGTCCGGGGGGTCATTTATGACTTAGTCGATTCATTGGTTCACTTTCGAGGCAATCATATGTATTTTGTGGCCTTATTTGTAAGGTTTGGATTTTGATTTGTTATTGACGAGTCTTTAGAAAAGTATGTCTTCGCTCGATTAAAAGGGAAATTTGAGGGTACAAGCAAGTTTGTAGCACCGATTACCTTAGACAAACATGTCTGATTTGTGTGCGGGGGGTTCGGTAGTGTTTTGGGTGTTGGATAGGAGATTGGGCTATTTTTCCCATTGCTGATGTCTGGTGTTCGCCTCGGCGACACCAATGGCTCGCCGAAGCAGAAGTTTGGGACATGGTAGGTTTCTGCCATGGTGGAGGATTTGTCTGCAGGGGCGAGTCTGCCTCCGTAGAGTCGTGTTCGCTATAGTGCTAGAAAGAGGTGTCTAGTGACACCACCCCAGTGAGGATTTGGTCCGTCGTAGCGAGTCCGCTCCAACAGAGTCGATTCCGCCGGGACGGAATTACTGTATCAAGTGTCCTATAAATGGTTTAGGTCAAAATTTCTTTCCTAAAATAAAAAGCCTCGAGACCAGAGCCGTCATAAGAGCATTTTCAGAGGTTTATGAGCAATTTCATCCTTGGGGTAAGTGATTCTTCCTTTGTGGATTAAGTTTATGCTTAAAGTTCTTCATTAGTGGTGATATAGTATGAATGGAAGTTGGGGAAGATGACTCATGCATGTTTGTGAGATTAAGAGAGTTATGTCATCGATTAATGGAGGTCTATGGATTAGTGTACTTGTATTATTGTGAAGTAGTGGTGGATATTGTTAGAAGATCATGTTTTAAGGCTTAATTTGGTTGTAGAAGCTTATTTCAATTGGTGGAAAATTTATGGGGTTTCAAATGGGGGCTTGTCCTATATTATCCAATTGATGGTTCAAATGTGTATAGATTTCTAATTAACTTAAGAATGTGACTATCTAGTATGTATTCTTGATATTCGAGTATTAAAGTTCGAGTTTTGGTAGCGTGGCCGGAATGAGTATTTAAAGTATTGTTTTATATTGTGTAGCCTTATATTAATGATATAATATGCGTGATTAAACTTTGATTATAATAAGGCGAAGAGGAAGGACAAGACTATCATCGAGTCTTGATCGTGTAGTGCTCTTATTCGGCCTAGAGGTAGGATACGGTATAGTTTTGTGAGACTTCGCTAGAAGTGTGTAATTAGGTATAAATATTGAGGGGTGTTGGGCGTGTTTGGACGTCTTATTCAGCTGGTTGTGATGAACGTTTGAGTAGGTACCGGTGTTGAACTGTGATGATGGTGATTTGGGGAACCAACCTTGTGCTGGTTCCGACTGCTTCTTATTTAGTCTTGTCACCGTATTTTAAATTATTTGTTTACTCATCATACATGCTTTCGATATGATATCTTGATTCTGACTTGGATTATATAAACATGTTTTTGAATCGTGGAAGCATATGATTTCATCTCTATACTTGATTGCATTTCATTATATCCTGATATCTTGCCTTGTATTATCATTTGCATTCATACACTCATGATTTTATGATATTGGTATGAGAGTGGTATGGATATGCGGTGGGTCCAAGAGGTCAGAAAGGTAAGAATACTATGAGATTATGGCACATTGAGATGATATTGATACGTGGAGAGCGGAGTTGCATACTTGCAACATGATAAGGCTCGACAATGAGTCTTTGACTCTAGTCAAATTCGTGTGTGGAATTCTGGCTGGCTAGGAGCGGTATATGAACTTTGCGGGTCCCCCATTAGTGTACGGATCATAATAAAACCTCGACATATTGTATACCAGGCTGAGAAAGGTACCTTGCATATGCATTGCATTCATATCATACATACTTATGCCATTTCATTGATAAACTGTGATTGGACTTGTATTTGAAGTAGTTGTTGATAATTGACTGGATTCTGGAATTTAAAGGGTTATACATTCTACTTGATACTTGAATTATTATTGAACTTTATGAACAATATGTGAGCTATGTGATTTACTTGGATTATTGAACTGTTAGTATAGGATTTCTTGGTGTCAACTTGGTATTTATCTCTGATTTTGTATCTTCCGTTGTTTTCGGCCTATGATGTCTATGGGGGTACGTTGTGTACTCATGCTACACTTGCTGCATTCTTTTTGGGTAAAGATTCAGTACCTTCCACCTCCGTAGGACCACGTGGCTGAGTCAAGGCAGTCGACCTTTAGTGTTCAGGGTGAGGATGCTACCTCCTGCATACCCTTGGATGCTCCTTCTCTATTTACTATCTTTTGTTCGTATTTGAGAGATATGTTCAGACAATGTATTCAGTTTTGGCACTTGGTTTCCTATTTTAGACTTGTATCATCTTGTAGTGCTCTTGTATTCACAGACTAGATTTCTTGGAGGTTGTTTTGGATGTATCAGACTTATTATTTTCTTCCGCATTTATATTATGAGACAACTTATGTAGTAATTGTTATCTTCTACTTTTATTTATATCATGACTTATGAATGATTGATAGTGGTTCGCCTACCGGTGAGATTATGTAGGTGCCACCACAATACACGAAAAGGGGTCGTGAAAAAGTTGGTATCATAGCGCTAAGTTAAACGATATTAAACACAAGAGCATTGTCTAGTAGAGTCTTGCGGATCGATGCGTACACGTCCGTACTTATCTTTGAGAGATTATGATACATTTAGAAAATTTCACTTTCTTCATCTCTTTCGTGCTAAGTTGAATCAAATTGGTATCTGACCTTTGTTTCTATTCTCTCACGGATGGTGAGGAGTCGTGCCAAAGCGGTATATGGACTTCACGTGTCCTCCATGAGTGTACGGATCATAATAAAACCTTGACTTATTGTATACCAGGTTGAGAAAGGTACCTTGCATATGCATTGCATTCATATCATACATACTTATCCCATTTTGTTGATAAATTGTTATTGGACTTATATTTGAAGTGGTTATTGATAACTTGACTGGATTCTGGAATTGAAAGGGTTATACATGCTACTTGATACTTGAATTATTGTTGAACTCTATGAATAGTATGTGAGCTATGTAATTTACTTGGATTATTGAACTATTAGTATAGGATTACTTGGTGTCAACTTGGTACTTACCTCTAATTATGTATCTTCCGTCATTGTCGGCATATGATGTCTACGGGTGTACGTTGTGTACTCATGCTACACTTGCTTCATTCTTTTTGGATGAAGATTCAGTACCATTCCACCTCCACAGGACCACATGACTGAGTTAGAGCAACTGACCTTCAGTGTTCAGGGTGAGGATGCTATCTTCAGCATTCCTTTGGATGCTCCTTCTCTATTTACTCTCTTTTGTTTGTATTTAAGAGACATGTTCAGACTATATATTCAGTTTTGGCACTTGATTGCCCATTTCAGACTTTTATTGTATTCTAGTGCTCTTGTATTCACATACTAGATCTCTTGGGGGTTGTTTGGATGTATCATACTTATTACTTTCTTCTGCATATATTATGAGATAACTTATGTAGTACTTATTATCTTCCGATTTTATTTATATCATGGCTTGTGAATGATTGAGAGTAGTTCGCCTACTGATGGAATTATGTTGTTGTCACCACGATTCTTAAAAAGGGATCGTGTCACCATGATACCATCTCATTATATTTATAGCCATATTGGTATCATAATTTTGGTGGCATTTCGAGTAAATATTTTTAATATTTTCTGGAGGTAGGAAAATAATGAGGATATAGGCGAGTAATTATTTTTGTTTGTGGGCATACAAGTTCTTCCCACTTGTACACACATATGGTTGTGCCTATGCTCTCACACAAGTGGACGGGCATCCCTAACGAGTACACATAAATTAAAAGTATGGAATTCATCTTATCCTCATATTCCAAATCCCATCAAAGATTCAGAGTACTATTTTCATATTTTACGCAGCTAATGTAAAAATTCTGGCGTTCTTGGAAATTATATAGAAGAAAAATTTATTATAAGTTATTTTCAGATTTTGTAATTAATAAATAGTCACTATTGAAATTTTAAATAAAAAAAATACATGAAAATTTTCAAAACTCACTTTAATATTTTAAACTTTATGAACATTTCTTTACCCCTAAATAAATATCTAGTGAATTATATTGAACCCGCTCATACTCAAACGGGATCAAAGCTAGAGTGTTGTGAGTCATGCGACCACCATATCATGACACTATTTTCTTTATTTTTTAAACCTTTTTCGTTTTTTCCCACATTCTTTCTTCGCAAATTCCCTCCCCTTCTTCTTCAGTCAACCAAAATGAAAAAGTAAAACTATTTCAAACTCAAAATTTTCAACTTCCCCTACCCTATTTTAAGCCCTATCTCGATCTTACACGTCTTACTCTTTTCCCCTCAAATGAAAAACCCCGCCACCATCACTACCATCGCTGCCACCAGAGCTACGGTCAAGCGCCGGAAAATGCTCCACCAAATCCGTTTCTTAAAATAGTTTCTATTCTTCACAGCTTGTTCGCAGCAAACAACAAAAAGTGAAAAAGATAAGCACTCTGTGGACTCTTTATTTGCCAGCAAATATTCAGTGCAGGTGGCCGAAAACTTTTCAGAGGAGGTTGGTGAAGTTGATGCGAAATTAAGGTGGTTTCGGAGGAACAAAGCCTCCATCATTGTTTTCTTTTGAAATTACGGATTAAACGAAATAGAATAGACGGGATATAAAAAGAGATGAGAGAAATTCACCGGAAAGATTGTTCGACGTGAGTTATCTGTTCATCGGAGAATTAGCTGGAGATTTGCACTTTTGGGGAAAAGAAAGAAAAAAAATGAGGAAAGGAAGCAAAAGATTTGCAAGTTCTGGTGGAAGCTACTGCGGCGTACAGGTGGCTGGCTGGCAGGACGATCAGCATCATCCCAGTCTCAACCTTGAACACACTTTTTGGTAATTTATGCCAATTCTTAAAATAAGAAAATTAAAGAAAAGGCCCCACTAAAAATTAAGTGCAGTTAACTCACTATTCTCAAATGAAAAGATGTCACATGAATAATTTAACTATTTTTAAATACTTTTTCGTTTGTCATGCCCGTGTAGGGGGTAGACCCATTTTCTTTAGGACATTACTGGAGTTAAATTGTTAAAATAAAATTTAGAGGTAAATTAAGAGAAATTTTATGTATTTCTTTTAAGTATCGCAAGTAAAACTTTAAGATAATTACTTGTGAAACATCATAATAATGGGTAATTTTCAAATACAAGGGGGAAAAGTGGTAAGCGAATGCTATTTGTACAAATCATATTAGGCTGGTCCGTCACTCGTCCATGGAGAAAATGGAGAGATAACTTTGATTTGATTTCACATTTTTCCCTGTAAGATGATATTAGTCTCCCTTGAGGAGTCTTTCATTAATATCAAGGTATATATAGAGTACAATATTCATCCCTTATACAATAGGAATCTTAAGCCTATACAAAAGAGGAATCCTAGTCTTACCATAATTATATTTACACAATATATGGAAATATTCTAATTATGGGTAGGGAATATATTGTTTCCTATATTTACATGTTTACACACCCCCTCAGTCGGAGCGGGAGGAGGCCGGACGCTGAGACTGGCTTTGAAGTCAAGAAATAACTATCTGGGAAGTCATTTGGTAAATATGTCTGCATACTGATAGGATGATGGAACATGTAACACTCTGACATGGCCTAACGCAACTTTCTCACGAACGAAGTGTAGGTCTATCTCAATATGCTTGGTTCGCTGATGTTGAACCGGATTATGAGAAAGATAGATGGCAGAGATGTTATCACAATACAAATAGATGCCTGACGCAAAGGACACTGAAGTTCTAACAGTAAATTTCTGAGCCAACAAATCTCAGCTACTATATTTGCAACGCTTCTGTACTCAGCCTCGCACTGGAGAGAGATAGGGTAGCATGTCGCTTGGCAGACCAAGAAATCAGATTATCCCCTAAGAAAACACAAAAGCCGGAGGTGGAGCGTCGCGTGTCCGGACACCCTGCCCAATCTGCATCCGTATATGAAAGCAACCTGTCTGGTGCAGAGGGGTATAGGTGCAAACCATAATCAAGAGTGCCCTTAATGTATCGAATGATACGCTTAAGAGCAGTGAAATGAGACTCCCTGGGGGCATGCATGAATAAGCACACCTGCTGAACAGCATAAGCTATGTCTGGCCTAGTGAATGTGAGATACTGAAGTGCACCTGCAAGGCTCCTATACAAAGTAGGATTAGAGACTGGAGCACTATCCATAGCACTGAGCTTAGATTTGGAATCAACTGAAGTAGGCACCTCTTTGCAGTTCGCCATCTTAGCCCTGTACACAATCTCTTCTGCATACTTACGCTGACACAAGAACATATGATTGGCAGACCTGGTCACTGATATCCCCAAAAAGTAACTCAGCTTCCCCAAATCAGTCATTGCAAATTCGGACTTGAGCAAGGCAATAATCTCATTTTTCAATCCGTCGGAGGAGGCAGTAAGAACAATATCATCCACGTAAAGTAATAAGTAAGCAGTGCTACTATCTCGATGAAAAATGAAAAGTGATGTATCACTCTTGCTTGCATACAAACCCAATCGCAAGATATACCCGGCAAAGCGATCATACCACGCACGGAGGGCCCTCGCTTCGAGCCATATAGTGACTTACGGAGACGACATACATAGTGAGGAACTGCTGGATGGGTGAACCCCGGTGGCTGATGCATGTAGACTGTCTCTCTCAGATCCCCATGTAAGAATGCATTCTTCACATCAAGCTGATGGATCGGCCAGTGTTTGCCTATGGCTATGCTCAAAACTGTGCGGATGGTAGCCCGGTTTGACAACCGGGTGAAGGTCTCACCACAATCAATGCCCTCCTGCTGATTTGTGCCATTAGCCACAAGACGGGCCTTATACCTCTCAAGATCCCCATTGTCTCTGAACTTGTGACGAAATAGCCACATACAATGAATGACATTCACTCCCTCGTGTCTAGGTACTAGAACCCGCGTGTGCTGTTTAGTTAAAGCATTGAATTCCTCATACATAGCCGCATTCCAATTAGGGTCTTGTTTGGCCAATTTTGGGTTTTTTAGAAGTGGAGAGATGGTTTGGGCAGACAAGTTGAAATGGACTTTGGGTTTGAAGATTACATGCTTTGAACGAGTTTCCATTGGATGGGTAGGGACAGTGGGTGGCGGAGTGGTGTCTGAGACGGGGGGTAAAGTCGGATAAGGAGAGGATGGGGGCGAAGCCGTCGGAGGCGCCGCGGCTCCTGGATCGAGAGTCGCGGCGCTAGAAGGTTGACATGCTTCTCTAAAGTTTGGGTGTCGCGGCTCTGACGACGGAACAGAGGATGTGAGTTGTTCGATTATGAGGGGAGAGATGGCAGACTCGTCAAGAAATGAGTAGTCCTGTTTTTGAAATTTTGGAAGATTCGAAAATGGGAATGTGTTCTCGTCGAATGTGACGTGACGAGATATGTGGATCTGACGAGTCGACAAGTCATAGCATAGATAGCCCCTATGGTTCGGCGGGAATCCTAGAAAAATACATGGAGTGGACCTAAGAGCGAGTTTGTGAGGGGCGGTGGAGCTAAGGTTGGGATAGCACAGACAACCAAAAATCCGTAGATGATCATAAGAGGGGATTCTATGGTAGAGGATTTCGGTAGGGGTCATATTGTGAAGAGTGCTAGTAGGGAGAATATTTAGAGTGTATTCTGACATTTTAGCAAAGATAGACCCGTAAGGGTGGAGGGAGGGAGGCATGAATCAATAGGGTGCGAATCATATTGTTAATGGTGCGGATGATTCCTTCACTTTACCATTTTGTGGTGAGGTGTGAGGGCAGGAGAAGCGAAAGACCATGCCATTATTGGTACAAAAGCGGTGAAACATAGAGTTATTGAATTCACGACCATTATCGCACTGAAATGATTTTATGCCTTTTCCAAATTGTGTTTGAATGAAATTGCGAAACTCAAGAAATTTGACAAACACTTCCGATTTAAATTTAAGAGGGTATAACCAAACGTAGTGTGAAAAATCATCAAGCAACACAAGATAGTATTTATGACCAAGAGAACTAGGGATAGGAGATGTCCATAAATCGGCATGTATGATATCAAAAGGAGCAAATGTAACACTAGTAGATGATTTAAACGGAAGACGAATATGTTTGCCTAAAGAGAAACACAATTTTGGGCATGTTTCCCATTACAGGCAATGAAATTGTTGTCTCTAAGAAAATTAAAAACTGGGACTCCTGGATAACCAAGCCTATTATGCCAGGTTGAAGAAAAAACAGCCGCTAGAGTGACGGGAGAGCAAGATCTGGCAGCGGAGGTGGAAGTGAATGGATAGAGATCCCCCGTGCTATTGCATCTAGTAAGAGGTGTCCCCGTATGAAGATCCTTTACAGTAAAACCAAAAGGGTCAAAATCCACAGAGACAGAGTTATTACGAGTAAATTGGCGGACAGATATGAGGTTCTTAATCATGTGTGGGGCATATAGGGTGTTTTTGAGGGAGAAGGGTAGATGAGGAGGTTGTGTGTATGAGGTACCATAACCCTTAATTGGAATGCGTTGTCCACTACCAACTGTAACATATTGAGGATGCTTTAAACAAAACAGTTTAGGAATAGTACCTGCGACGTGAGATGTGGCGCCTGAGTCCATGTACCAAGTATTGTCAAGCTGTTGCATAGATAAGGTGCTGAACGCCTGACCCAACTCAGTGGGTGTTATGCCGGAGGAGGGCTGCGGGATCTGACCTTGCATAAAATGGGCTTGCTGTGGGGCTGGAGCGGGGCCTAACAAATCGGGGTAAGAATACGGATTGTATGGCTGCTGGTACTGGAATGGACTTGGCGCCGCGGCTCTGTACTGGGGCGCCGCGGCGCTGTAGACGAACTGCTGAGGAGTCGCGGCCCAGTTGTTCTGCGATCTTTGTTGCTGTTGCTGTTGTTGGTTCTGTTGACCGCGACCCTTGCCACGACCACGGCCTCCTCTACCGCCGCGGCCCTGCCGCTCTTGGGAGTTGTCCGGTGGCGTCTGATCTTGGGGTTGCGTGTCGACAGCTAACACCTGCTGGGCGTGCTTATCCTGCTTAGCACGACGGGTTTCTTCGAGCAACAATTGTGAGCGAGCTTTGTTAAAACTCGATAGCGGATCTGCCTGTTGAATAATGGTGGCCAAAGTATCATATTCGCCCTTAGTAAGGCCAGCAATCATTTGTAGCACCATTTATCGTCAGTGACAGCGTGCCGATGTTGGAGAGTTGATCCGCTAGAAGTTTAAGCTGCTTGCAGTACTCAGAGACAATGGAGAAGTTTTCAAGACGTGTTTTGTTGAACTGTTCTTCCAAATACACGGCACGAGTGTGCTTGTTGTCCTGAAAAATTTCCTCCAAACGATTCCACAAGTCAAGGGCTGCGGAGTCAGATTTCATGATAGTAAGGAGCAAATCCTGAGAGATACTACTATATATCCATTGTTTGACGCCGGCGTCGAGACGATGCCAGATAGAATCATCAACCTCCGTAGGGCGCGGAATAGTGCCATCAATATGGTCAAGCACGTTATAGAGACATGCATGATTGCGAAAAAGTTCAACCCAGGGAGAATACTGGTTGTTTTCTTGATCAAGAATAATGGGAATATGGTTCTTGATGTTGGAAACAGTAAGGGCGGGATGAAACGGTGGTGATGACTTTGTGGTGGGATTTGTGGAGGTAGAGGCGTCAGAAAGTGTGGAAGAATCAGGGATAGCCATTTAGAGAAGAGAAGAAAGGAAGAACAAAACCCGAAAAATAAGAAGAAAATCCGGGAGGGCCGCGGCGTAGGAGAGGCAGCCGGCGGCTGTGGAAGAGAAAGGTTTTTAGGGTTTTGTTTATTTGGCTCTTGATACCATGTAAGATGATATTAATCTCCCTTAAGGAGTCTTTCATTAATATCAATGTATATATAGAGTACAATAATCATCCCTTATACAATAGGAATCCTAAGCCTATACAAAAGAGGAATCCTAGTCTACCATAATTATATTTACACAATATATGGAAATATTCTAATTATGGATAGGGAATATATTGTTTCCTATATTTACATGTTTACATTTCCTTTAATGAAAATACTGCATGGACAAGGACAAAAAGATTCGATACTTTACGTTCACATCTTTTCATTTACTGAAAATAGTGAATCCATCGTGGAGCCATGAATTGTTGCTTGTACTTTTTAGCTGTGAGATTCATCAATGCAAACACCCAAACAAGTTCTGAAAGCCTGCATGTGATGTCATATCGTTGGCATGAAAAATCCAAAGCTCAAAAATTCCAAACTATAAAACATTCTAATCGACCATTGTTATCTTTACGATAAAGAAGCGTCTTTGGCACGACCCCAAAATTCAAGCAATGAAGACACTTAACACCACCCGGTAAGCAAACCATCCATAACCGATTAAGCAAGTCTTACAAATGCCGAAACAAGTAAATAAAGTCATTTAAAAGTTATAATAGAGCCTCACAATGATAAATATGCGAAATAAGTGCTACATATCCCAAAATCTGGTGTCACTAGTACAGGAACATCTAGAATTGAAATACAATTCTGGAAATACATCTGATTCACTGTCTTAGAAGTAAGGAAAAACATTAATAAGATAAAGAAGAAGAATCTGATGCCACGGTTTAGCCAGCAACTCATCTTGAATCCTTCAACCAAATTCCTCAACAGGCGAACATATTTTGCACGCAAAGAGGTGCAACAAGTGTAGAGTGGGTACGGAAAATCAACGTGTATTCAATAGTAATATTGACTGAGCCTAAACTAAAACGAAGACGAGAGTTGGTCTTTGATTGCTTATTTCCATACTTAATCGCGATTAGTCTAACAATCCAATATTTGCAAGCCATCAAGTATTCAAATAACCACTTAAGTATAATATGAACGGTTTCATTAATGATTCAAGTACGCCAATCAACAAGGAATTCAATGAATGATATGGTATGTGGATGCAATACAATGCAAGACCTTTCATTACCAATATACACACTCTCCGTAATATGAAATATGTATCACATGGGGGACCCGCGAGGTCCATATATCACCCGGAACCATTTTCCATCGGGTCCTTAGCTTGTAGGCTTTCAATCTCAACACTTAGCCAATTAGGCTCACACTATCTGTACTTAGCCAATCCGGCTCACAGTACCTGTCTTTAGTCAATTCGACCCCTTTTCATTCGCATCACTCAATTCAAAACCATTTCTATTGGACACCACATATGTATTCTCAAGTGTAATATGCATGAGATACCATATGAAAGAATGAATATGAAATGCACACAATGAGCAACAAGGCTACAATGATGTGAAAATATCACTCTGACCTTTATCTGTGCCTTAAATACTGCGTCGTTTCTCTTCCGTAACTCACACAACAAGTAATTATTATGAATGATACAACATGCACTATATCATATGCAAATAATAGATATTCCATATTATGCCAAAACATCATAATGTATGGAATGGATATGTGTACAACACACAATTGCATAATATCAATCCAATGTCAAAGATGTTTCATTTTTTATAGTTTAGATGAGATGTGGAGTGATGAACGCATAATGAATCAACAATCACAAGTATAAGTCAAACATACAGTGAAAGCCACATAATCAACAACCATACCAATCTAGTAGATTATACTACCTCTAATGCCCGAAGGCGCACATGGATATCCTCGTCACTATATTATATCATTTTCCATTGTCTACCCATATAAATACATTGGTACCTACACAAGCGCTCATTCTAGTCATGAATGTGGGACCCCCTTTCACTCTCTCAACCCCTTAATTATTTATATTACTTTTATGCTCTCCAATCAAAGTCTAAAAGAGTAAGCCATAACCTACCTCGAAGGTCGAATAGGTGCCATGAGCCATGAAACCCGAGCCTTTCTTTTTCAAAATGCCTCTAAATGCTCCAGGTCTAGATATGAGCAAAATATTAAGTCTTCCCAAAGCTCTACCGCATCCAAAATCATCAGACGAGTTCAATCTAGTTAAAATAGTAGTCTATGAGGTCAAATAAATCTAACAATACTCATATTCCCATACTTTTATTTGAAACCCAATAACGCACCCAAAATAGTTAATCCCGAGTTCTAAGGGAAAAACTGAAATTTTATTTTATAAGTAGGTTACTCATATCCTAAATAGGCTAAAGCGAAAAAATCATTCAAAACTAACCATGGATTGACCTCCAATTTCAAGAAAAACGCATTTTATATCTTAAGGCAAAAATCCTCAATTTCCTTTCCAAATCATGATTTAAGCTACTAATTAATATTACAAATGAAGGGAAAATAACAAAATAAAGTCTAGATTCTTATCCCGTGCTTAAATGAGCATAACCCACTTGAAATCATTCCCAATCGAGCGTTAGAACTTTTTCTTCATCAAATTTATGCCCCAGGGGGCAATTTTATATAATTAGAAAATCAAAAAGGTTCATGATTCACGAATAAAAAAGGACTAAATTGCAAAAAATTAAAATAAGAATGCCAATTAGGCAACTAAATCGTATATGCCCTAATTTCTCTCCTCAACTTATGAGATTTGTTGCCATCTCCGGTGAGCTCTCTTCTCCAGCTCTATTGATTCTTGTTCGGCTTCATTATCTTCATCAACGTCCAGTAAACCCAAGGTTCGTATTTCACTTCCCTTTTATTTATTCCAGGTTGAGTCTTTAACCCTTTTTCATTCTATTTGATGAGCTGACTCGAGGTTCTTGCATGTAGGTTCGAGCCCCTTACTGTGATGATTGTTTATTTCACGCTCTTGAACCTGCATTTCTAGTGTTGCTTTACACGCATCAGCTATAAAAAGGTGTGATTCCATCTCTTGTTCAGTTATTACTCTATCTACGCCGTGAATCTACAAACTTTTGATCCACTTTCCATTTTTTTGTTGATCTAGCTTTCCTTAATAATTTCCTGACTTATTCCTCCATGCTGAGTCTGTAGATCTCCTTGCATGATGAATAATATTGTTGTTTATGCTCTTTTTCTCTGCAAGATCCTGTATTAGTTTCTCTCTTATTTTTATATCCTGGAATGCTACATTTCTCCGAAAACTTCATGTTTCTGTGTATCAATATCTTATGGTATGACTATAACTAGAAACAAAAATGGTTAGCTTGTATAATCTCTATATGTAATTCCTGTTTGGGTTCCTAAATTTCCTGTATCTGCATATCTATGTTGTTCATCTATCTGCTCTAATTCTTATATATGGTGTTTGTGACTTATCACTGTTAATAATTCTCGTGTTAATTTTAAAATCTTAATTGATTTTTATATTTCAATAATTAAAAATTAAAAAGAATAATAAATTATAAATAAATCTATGATTAATTGCACCATACTGATAAAGAATTAAAATATAAGGAATATATGCATTTAAAATTAATTGAGAATTTAAATATAATTTCAAGCTTGACATAAGAATTCTACAATTGTAAGTTATTTCGTAAATTTCAATGTCTTAGCTATAATATAACGCTTGGATTGACAAAGCATTTTGTCCAAACTTTCAGCAAAAGAAAATTCAATAGATTTCCCTTGAAGGCTGTCTAAGAGCTTAATATTTGACTCTTCTATCTAAGTAGCAATAGGTTGAGACTCTTCATCAACAATTTCATTATCACCTTCTGTATTTATTGTCTATTGTTCTTTCGCTCCAATCACTTGTTCAATAATCTCTTTATCAGTTTAAGTTTCAAGAATTGGAAGAGTTGCGTCAAACTCCGTATAAGTGGTACCATCCATTGCTTGATTGGTGTTATGAGATGGGATTTAAGCTATAAGTGATGACATACTACCAACATCCTCAACAAGTTCTAAGTTTTCACTATTAGTATTGAGGTTTTCATCGGTAGGTAGAATTTCGATATTTCTCCAACAATGGAGAATGGTAGAGGTTTAACATCATTCCATGCTTCTACAAGAGTGTTAATTGCTTGTCGTAAGTTGAACTTGTTGTCATTAGATAATGGGTGGCTTTCATTGCACTCATATTCTCATAGTAATCAGATTTGGTCTTGCAAAATTTCAAACTTAAAATAGACTGATTACATCTACCAAAATCAAGTAAATAAGTATAAAGTTTATACAAAATCGGTAAATAGAAAATATATGATTTTGAAATTTTGTAAATCTAAATCAGATCACTATGAGGAATAATTTTTTTCTGTTATAGATATTCATACTTGAAGTTTACTATGTGCATGACATTAATGATGATTATCATAAATGTTTTGATATTTTATTTTTCAAACATAATATTATTACACAATATTTGAGTATGACTGTTATAGATGTAATTTTATAAAGAGTCTACCGCTATAATGAATGTCATTGCTGCTATAGGTAGAATGTTGTTATAGAGAAGTAAACTATAACATGAAATATTAATTTCGGAGAAGCTGTTATAGTGAAATGCTGTTATAGCGAATGATAATTTTAGAGAGGTTTAACTGTATTTGAAAGATGCTTAATAGATGGATTTCTGAATTGAACTAGCCTCTGAATGGTAGAAAAAATATGGTATATGCACCTCCCAATTGATTTCCTTTTTCCATGATTTATTGCATTTCTTCTCTTCCATAGTTCCCAAACAATTACATCAAGTATAGCTTGAAAAATTAGTTTAAGCCTCTATGTGACGGGGGCTGTCCACCATTTCATTATAATCTGCTGTAGTTGTAGTCCATCAATGTTTATACCTGCAAAAGAACAAAAATAGGACCAAGTCCTCTTAGTTGAATAATATTGATCAAAAAGGTGTTGGATTGACATAAGATGTGAACAACACCACCACCTAGATACTATATTAAACTTCATCTTCTTAAAAACATAATCCAATGTCAACTTGAACTTCCAACACCTCCACATGAAAAAAGAGATTTTGAAAGGCAAACCCTTTATCCACATACACTTGTATATATCCTTTTCTTGCCCTGTTAGTCTTAGGTAGTCCCAAGCAGACCTGACTGAGAAATATCCCTTTGCATCAAGTATCCACCAAGATGTATCCATCCCTTTATTTATGCCTGGAGGTGTAATAGTACTTGTTACATGCTATACTACATCCTCCGGCAGTAATTCTGACAGCCTTTCTTCATTCCATTTTCCATTATCTGCCACTTCATGCACATTCTGAGTTCTGCTATTATAATATTCCTCCACTATAGCATAGTATAACGCCCCAAGCCTGTCCAAGTATCATACATAATTGTGCATCTCCCATTTTGGTTTGCCACCAAATATGATGTTCAATAAGATCCCTAGCCTACAATAATTTTTTCCAAGTTTGTGACCTATACTTCCAGGGTGCAACTACAACATTCACTTTTTTACAATATTTGTTGCTAATGTAAGAACTTCATAAAGATAGCGTGGTTCTAAAATTCCATCAAATTTTATAGTAAAGTTCCATAAATACATCATGCATGATCTAAAACCAAGACCTCCTTCCTTTTTTGGTAAACATAAGTGTGGCGAAGAAGCCCAGTGTCTACTCTTACCCCCCATTGTGTTGCTCTAGAAACACTGTTCAAATATTTCATGCATCTGATTAATAACCCAATCTGGTGGAAGCTATAGAACTTGAAATATGGTAAAATGAAGTCTAAGTTTAAAATAGGAAATAAATACACTTTTCTACTGACCCATCTATGCAACCGCGAGAGAGGGCACGCGATCGCGATGATTTAGTGTGACCCGGCCCAGTCTCTTTTCCGTTACGCAGATGCAATTAATAGCACTGCGATTGCAACACCCCGTTGAGTCCTCCGCGAACGTGAAGAAATGTCACAAAAAAACCATAACTGTATAAACTTTCCAAACCTCGATTCAACACCCGAAACTCATTCAGTAACTTGAGTATAAACGATACTATAAACTTGCTCAGGCACTAAAAATAATGATCCAACATCATTAAGGCATGCTTTTCTATAAAACCACTCTAACTCTCTCAAATCTCAAACTTAGCAACCAAACATTAAAACCTTCCCAAACCCCTCAGAATGCATACCGACCACCTTACTAAGTCATAAAATGTGTTTCGGAACTTGAAATTCAACTCTTGGTCAACCAAACATTATCCAAAATTAAACTCTTGGTTAAGATTCTCAAACATAGAACTTGAAAATTTTAAAAATTAGATTTTCTTCTCCGATTCTCATCCAATTGCCTCGGGAATCACCCATCCTTGCAATTCATAAACATCAATATGAAGCTTGGGACGTGTCATTTTTGGAGAAAAAGTGGAAAAAACTCAAAGTGACCAAACAGATCATTACATCAGATACCAACTAAATAAATGTTTGTCCTCGAACGGTAAAGAAAAGTAGTCAAGCTATCGAGCAGCCGAATAATCATTGATATAAACCTCATGGAAACCTCCACAGACAAAGATTACACTGATATCATCGTTGTCCACTTTATCCGTCAAATCTTTCTTCAACATAGCTCAATCACCTATGTCTCTACTTTCAATGCCTCAAACTTCCTCCACAGTTCAATCTCATACATTCAAACTGACTCTGCCCCAATTTCCTAATTTAATTATAACCACACCTCTTCATGTAATTTGATTGATTCCACAGTTACCATCATAATCACCAGAATCCGTTAGCTGTAGCTGCAATCTTTTTCCAAACCTATACCAGTAAAATACTCTAATTCTTCTTATCTTTATCCCTCACATTCCAAAGTCGTATTAGTACCATATATCCACAGGAAGGATGTTGTCACATATCACAAGTCTAAATCATGACTTCCTCTCGCCAAGAAAAAATGTATACTTATTCTGAGCCGATTCTAAGTGTTTTGTCAAAACCGATCTTATCTAAAGACGATTTTGTTAATTCCAAATCTGTTAGTTTTGTTTCATCTAGCTGAAGCTACTGATCTATCAATCATTTTCCATTTCCTCTTAAACCTTCAAATTAGGTATGCACATCACACGAATGACTATCTTACTATGTCAAATCTGTAGAAAATCAATTGATCACTGATGTAAGTAAGGAGGGGTGTAAGTAGGTAAGTGGGTTGGAGTTTTTTGTAATCGGGGAGACCCAAAAATGGGCCTCAAAGTGGGGTACTCGGGTGGGGTGTTTCTGCTGAGCAGTGTGGTGTTGTGGGGAAGTTTCAGGTAGTATAGGGTAGAGTCAGACTTAGGCATTTTTACGGGGGTGTTTCGGGTGTGTTGAGGGTTGTCTTGATGATCGGGGTTTGGTGGTTTGATAGTGGCAAGGTGGTGGAATTTGGTTGAAACATTGAGGTCTCGGTAAGGGTTGTCTTGTGGATTTTTTGTGGTTGTCAAGTTTGGACGGGAAGTTGTGGGTGGTTTTGGTTAGTGAACTTTAGTGGGGATCTTTGGCACGTATTGTGAGATGTGGTGATAGGAAGAATGAAGTCGTTTGGTCAAGGAATGAACACGGGATGCTAGGTGCAAACCCGATTACAAACCAAGCGATGAAAGGTCGATATAACAAAGATAGAGACACGGGGGTTTTAAATCTCGAGTCGACACCGAGTTAAAGTTGGCCAATTGGACAAGGTCTTGACCGAGGTTGCTAAGTACAAGCTCATGAACAAGCCATGTAAGGGTGGTCGATAACCTTATGATAGACCCTAGGCTTGGGTTTGGTTAGATCACCCAAGTTCCAACGTCCACTTGAACCAAGGGGGTTCCTTAAGCTTGGGCTTAGCTAGGTCATACAAGTCCTAACCAAACTTACACCGAAGGGACCTTATCTTGGGTTTAACTAGGTCACACAAGTCCTAGCTTCAACTTACACTAAGGGGTTGGTTCACACAAGAACCGAAGGCCCACACAAGGACCAACTAAGGTAGATAACACACAAGTTGAATACATTAGTGTTTGAGTAAAACTCAAGTTTTTCTATTCATCAACTCTGCCTCTTTACATTACATACGTGTCCTATTTATACTACTAGATGTACTATTCTAGAAGTGTAAATAATGGGACACAAAATGGAGCCATTTTGTCCAAGGTGGGAACGGGAAGGGGAGGGGTTCTTGACCGAGTGGGGAGAGGGAATGAATCCCGATCTTCCATGCCTTCTAGATCATTCATTAGTATTCTTCACACATGAACTAGTTAGTCCATAAATGGTCTTTCTTGGATAATGTTGAGAATCATCCCCTCTTGGCATGTACTTAAGATATTCATGATCCATCTTCTTGGAATCCGATGAAAAGTCTTTTCCTTGAGTATGTAATGTTGACCGAATGGTTATGTGAGTTGCACGACCAACTATTCACCTTCCCTAAGCCAATCTTGATGTCTCCCAAGTAGTCAAGTTCATGAACGATTTATCCCCTTTGGAGGTCACACTTTCTAGATGATTCCTAATCGTTGTCACCTTATCCATTCTCGGCCAAGTCACCCGTTTGGTAATAACTCTCAGCCTAGTCATCATCCTCTATTACATGGTGCATTGATGGTGTCCTAAGGGAAACTAGGAGTTATTTCATGATTCATTGTGTCCTAAGGAACTAGTAACTAATCTAGGAATTAAAACAACGAGCTAAAGGAAAAGCATGGTCTTGGCCAAGACCAACACGAAGGACGAAAAAGTTGTCCTTTTGATAATAATCAAGTGATATCCCCTAATCCGCTCCAAATCCCATACCATTCTAGGCCCTTAGTCGTAGGTTGATGGTTAGTCATTGACACCTTTGGGACTTCACTTAACAACTCGAGTTGAGGAACCAAGTCCTGGGTCTTTCTTGCATCAATCACCTCAAAGACTCCATTTGTACCTCTTCAATACAAATGAAGTGTTGGTGTAAACTATTAGAACAATCCATATAGATGCTTTCAAAAAATATTATCAAACCTCCCGGTAAACTCCAATAGAGTCCGATAAACCTGCCATACCTCTATCTTGAATCGGAATTTGTCAAATCTTCGAAAAACGTTTACTAGAATAACCATAAATTCTTCTGGAAATATATTCATTAGCCATCTAGCTTTAAGTGAGCAAATTTGACCTGGCGCAAAATGCAAAATTCTGTCAATGTCACCAACAATCACCCCAACTGATTCTAAATCTTAACCGACTAAATAGTAGGTCTTCCATAAGTCTATGGTGACCCATTCTAATCCCTTGCTCATGAACACTCAACCTCATGTTGTTATTTTCAACCTCTAAAGTTGAAATTCCACCCTACTCATCATCTTAGTACCAATGACTACAATCTGTGAACTTTTCTTCTCTTATGAAATTTCAACTCAGCTTGAAAAGAAAAGAAGCCTTAAGATGATAAGTCATCATCTTCGAGAATTTTGAAATCCTTATGACATAAATCCTAATGTTCCTCAATTTGCACCTGTCACATATATCTAATAGAATTCCATGAACTCTAAATACGACAAATTTTGTTTGTGCTTCCTCTTAACTGGCTCAACTTTAAACAATTTGATGCAAGGTCTGCGGCCTCATATATCACACCTTCAACTATTGAATCTCTAATTGTAATACCTTATTATGTGGTTAGCTAATCCTAAACTATCAAACATTACAATACATGTGTCTTACCATGCGCAAATACTTGCAAGTAGTTCATATTCGAAATACTCAACCATGCTAGTTAGCCAGTAATGCTTCAATATAGTCTACTACCATGGACATAGTCTCACCTCGAAAATATTACTACAACTTCCAACGGTAGGAATTTCGTATAATCAATTAACTTTAGCCCATTAATACAAGGATGACCTGCAATTATGTGCCTTGGTACTACACAATTCACCCTTTCATCAATCTCACCACATAAGTCATTCGAAAACTGCACCTCTTTGATCATAATTTGCAATGTCCCATAGAACTTGTCACAATCCTTAGTAGAATTCTATAGACTTGCCTCCTCAATCATACTTATAAATTTTCTCCATAGCTGAATGATGCAAAATAACTTCACCATAATAAATATCCGACTCAAGTAATCCCATTGTTTTGAATCTAAATTATTTCTTTCTCAAGATATACCTTAATCCTTTCAATTCGACTCAAACTGTGCCTTCATCTAAATATTTCCATTTCCATGTTACATTCACAATCATGTCTACCATTAGTAACCAAAAATAACCCAAATCCACTCAAGAGGAGTACCGAACCATCATAACTCTTGCAGAATGGTTAAGCCAATAATGGAGATAATAGCAAGACAAAACCCAAGCAACTGAAAATTTCCCTTTGACTTACTCAAAACTCAAACTAAATACTCCTCTAAATAAGTCACATCACATGAAAAAGCTTTCACAAAGACTTTTCGCCAGAAACTACCTGGTCTACCCTAGTTAATTCAACAGAATTAATTATTGCCGATATAATATCCCCATCCACCACTGTATAGTCTCAAACCTTCCTACTAACATTATCATATAGTTCCATACAAGTATCGTTTCCAAAATCCTTTAATTTCATGAGCTTATTGATCCAATGTCGACACCGAAAGTCCTATAGTGAATTCACGTCTCTTGGTATCAACTGATATTACTGATCCTTGAACTTCAAAACTTGAATAACTTAACATCTACCATTCATCTACCACCTTAAATATTCTCATCGTTTTATACCTCGCTCGAGGGTCCTTTTTAGTAATACTCCCCATGAAGAACCACCTTTGCCTAGTTTCACCAAACTAGAATAACTCCAACAACTTGTGCAATCATCCCTCTTACTTCGTCAAGTTCACAAAGTCATATCACCAGTAATTGTAGAAACTTACCGAGTCTTAAATAACATATACAATTCCCACATCCCATGTCCAAAATTTGGTGTAACAACCTACTCCTTAAGTAATAAAACTTCACACTTGTCTATCACTAGAGTCATTTCCATTATATGAATCACCGTCCCCTAGTAGTCCATGACATAGTCAAACTTACCAACCAATTCACATCTCTTTTAACATCCATTTCCTATGAGTATCCTCATCCCATGGAAACCTAATTAAAGCATCCCACTTATGACACCATATCCCTTATAAGATTCCATGCTAGTACCACTCATCATCCTTGCACAACAGATAACCACGATATATGTAACACCCCATATTTTTTCATGCTAGTATATATCGTGAGTAGAGTAACAAAATTATAGTGAGGATAAGATCCCATATTAATATGGTAATACGTTTAAATAAGTGTCAAGTAAGTTTCATAAGAGTTTGGGGTTATACGAATCAAGGAAAATATTTTTCGACGAAGTTCGCAAAAGGGAAGTGGATTGTAATAGCTCCTACATTTAGGTAAGAATAAGAGTGATTAATATGATAAGAAGGTCTTGTTATAAGGTATTTTAATCGTACAATAGTCTTATGTTATACTTTGAAGTCAAGCAAGTTGTAAAACAAAAATTGGCAAATGTCATCAAAGGTTACATTCATATGTTTGCTGAAATATGGTTCAGATGTAGCAGAACATTTCTCTAAATATAGTAAGAGTTATAGGGTAATCCATCATGAAATTGAAGATCTATGAGTCTAGTTTCCAGCGCATTAAACTATTCATCGATACAACATCATAGTAGAGAGATATTCATATTTTTGCGAGACTGTACAAGCAGCCAGTTTAGCACAATGGCGAGCGAGAAGCGACCCCTATAGTGCCCCTAGGGAGGTCAAAATTTTCAGATAACTATTTAAAGTAGTGTAATCCCTTTCTTGACCTTAGCAGCTCCAAAATCATCCTAAAGATTCTCTCAAGGTTCTCCTAGCATTCAAGATCAAATCCACAAGGTGGTAGGGTGGTTTCCCTTTTGGAAGATCAATATTCCATAGTTGTCTTCTCTGGCTTGTTGTTGGAGCCAAGAACTTCTTTGTGCTTGAAGGAAAGCTTTGTTGGGGTAGTGTTATTGCTGTATGAGGTAAGGTTTAACTACTCCTACATGTATTCAAGATCATCTATATCTTATCTAGTTAATTTGATAAAGGAAACTTGTGAGATTAAGGTTGAACTTCATTGTTGAAGTGTTGTAGTTGTTGGACTGTTTTGAGTTGATTCTTAAGGTATCCCATGGCTAGAAATTGTGAATTATAGTTTATTATGATGTTGGTTCTGGTGAGTAGAGAAGAAGATCTAGTAGTGTTGAATATGTATTAGATTGTCATATCCTGTATAGGTTGGTTTGTCATCTGTTTACCCCGGTTTCTTGTGTTTCACATTCCTCCTAAAAGGAACGTGTCAAAGAGTTATTCATTGAGTCGACCAAGTGTCATTCTACAACAAAAGAAAGTGTTTCATGAGTTAAAAGAGCCAAAAGTGCTATTATTACTAAGGTATATATATATCTATATTATGAATACCCCGGGATATAACCAGAGGGCGAGTAAGTATCTATAAACATCCTGGACTATAACCGAAGGAAGAGTAAGTATGTAATAATACCCCGAGCTATAATTGGAGGGCGAGTAAGTATCTATAAACACCCCGAGCTATAACCGGAGGGTGAGTAAGTATATATTACCACCCCAGGCTATAACCGGAAGGTGAGGATGTATAGTAAGTATATGTATATATGCATGAGTTCCAAAACTATTTCAGAGTTTCATGGTTTGCCTTGTGTGGCATTCAAGTTATCAGGTTTCTTTCCACGCCCTGTCTTACAACTTATATTTTCATATTATTATTCATGCCTTACATACTAGTATATTTCATTCATATAGATGCCCTTTTATCGGGGGTGTTGAATTTCATGCTGCAAGTTCAGGTAGAGGCACATATAGACTTCCCTAGTAGGAGCTTATTAAGTTCAACTATTGATTGGTATGCTTTGCTTCTTACAGAGCTACCGAGTCAGAGGTCATGAGCTGAGTCTTATATATATGCACAGATGATGGGTAGGTCGGGGCCCTGTCCTGACCATATAATAGTTATGTTTTCTTAGAGGCTTGTATACTTGGTATGTATTTCTAGATGTCTTGTATGGTCTTGCTGGTCTGTACACTGATTAGTGGATTTGTACGATGACCTTGCCTGTCTTTTATATGTATGTCTTTTATATGTATGTGTATATATCTGTTTTGGGTTTATTTACCATTCTTATTGAGATTTACATATGACATCCTATGTTCCCGGATTGAGGCCTTATTGACCCTATATGTATGTTATTCATACCTCCATATCTTTCACGGTTGGCATGGCCTTGCCAACCAAAGTTTGTTCAAGTTCAGATGTTATGTTTCAGAGTGTTACGCTCAGGAAATAGAGGCATCGGGTGCCACCCCCAGATCGAGGTGTGACAAACTTGGTCAGTCCTAGGGAGTCTACAAGTCATGTCTAATATAGTCTTGTTTATAGGTGTGTTGTGCACCACACTTATAAATAGGAGGTTGTCGGGATTTAGGGATAGTTACCATTCTTTCGTCTCATAGACTGTGCGATAAATTTGAGTTGTGAAAATTCAAGTCTAACTCGTGCTTTATAGAGTTTCAGTAATGTCGGTTACTAGTGAGTCTTCGTCTAGTTTATATCCATAGAAAGTAAATGAAAGAGCACTAGAGGTGTGAATATTATGTTGAGGTGTCAGAGCATGAGCATTTGTCTCACTTATATATAGAGAAGGTAATGCAAGTTTAGAAAAGTGAAATGCTGGTTTTAGGATGCAAGGGAAGTAAATTGAAGAAGGTACAGAGTACCTAAATATAGAAGATTGTAAAGGGAATGACCTTCAAATAGAATGGTATAAGCATTGTTATTCTACTTTCAGCAACGGTAGGATTACAGTGAAAAGTATCCACCCCAGCTTATTTATTACAAATGCTGATAGACGTAATGTTAGAAAGAAATGGGATATCGGGATCTAGTGAGGGTCAGGACAATCCTTAACATGGGAAATACCGAAGAATAGTACGTATATGTCGATAGTACCTTATTGGATGATGTATACATGATGCACCCAGGAATTGTGAGTCAGATATGACATTTTGAGAATATTGAAGATCCAAGAACCAAGTAGTGAATCTTGGTGTGTGAGGTGGATGTTCCCCTCAATAAGGCTCTTGTCTGATGTAAAGAAGAAATATTAAGCACCTGGAGAATAAGGCCGTTTAAAGAAGAATAATTTAAAGGCGAGATAATGTTTTGTTATAAGTATCTAGTCAAAGGTAAAAAGTAATGATGGTAGTAAAAGAATGTTATAAAGATAAATGGAACACCTAAGTAAATATGATAAGCGACAGAGCGTTGTAAGATAAAGTATGGTAATGCGACGAGTTTGTAGCCGAGTAAAACAAAAGATAAGAAGAAGTAAATTCTAAGTTGAGAAAAGGAATGTGTTGTGACACCAAGTGTTTATTATGAAATTTTAATTGACAAAGGTTTATAGAATACCGACCGGATAGTTTAGCTTCCTGACTCAGGAAGTATCGATATTGGAAAGTACCCCAGGCCAAGAGGAACACGAGTCGGATACTCGAGAGATTTTTATAATAAAAAGATATTATGAAGTTGCAAGGTAAGAAATTAGGTAGTAAGAGAATAAACTGCAAAAAAGAGTCATTTAAAGTTGTCCAGAAAGAAGCCCCCCAAAACTAACGACTTTATTAAAGGATCAAAAGTTTATCGATATTGAGCATGTCAGTTATAAATACATGGCATTCTACCCGTGTAAATGATTTAGTAGTCCTTAGTAAGAGGGAATCCTACTGAGGAAAGTCATAAGTTATCAAAAGATCACAGAATTACAAAAGGTGTTGAGGTAACAACATGACTTTTCAGGAAGGAAAGCTTTGAGAGTAACACTAGCACCTCCTACCTAGAAATTCTAATCAACAGTAAGAACACCCAAATATATGATGCTAAAAAAAAGAATAGTACAGAGTATATTCAAAGACAGAAGTATATGGGCCCAAGAAGGAGGCTACCCAAGAGGCCAGACGAGTCGTTAGAGGATACATGATTATACATTACACAATAGTCTTAGAGTCTGAAGTTTAAGTTTCACAAGTAAATGATAACAGATCTCAGAAAGTATTTTAGATAGAAAGTAACAACAAAAAAAGGACTAACATAGAGCAGATCAAAAGTTAAAGGGTTATGAATCATAGAAATTGATGTCAAATAGTTAAAGGTCATACACAAAATTGGTACTATTAGAGCGATAGTGGAAGTGGAACTGAGTAAGGACGACTGCTGTCAATTAAAAGTACCTCAAGATCCTATAGGGATACATATAATGATGAACTTGCCGCTTAAAATGAACGAGAAGTTTCATTCTGAAAAGTATATTGATAAAAAATGTTAGCTAAGAGATGAGGGAGGAGAATTTACTCTAAGTATAGTGGTTTAAAGTGTGGGATCAAAAACAAAGTTGACCAATAATGTCAATCCCTTCAGAATATGGTATGTATCTAATAAGGAAGTATGTCAACAACTTATTATTATGCTGGTTGAATAAAGAACCAAAGTAGAACCCAAAATAATAACTAAGGCTATATATATAAGGAACTCCAAATTAGCGGATACTAAGAAAAGTTAATGCATTCCTAATGCATATATTCAGAATGAATAAGGAAATGATATCCTCTACACTTAAGAGAGGTTAGAAAAGCCAAGAAGAATTACAGACCCATGACTTAGAGTCGGCAATAGTTGAGCATGAATTTGAGATATGGTGTGCCATATTTATAATCATAAGAACCTTCAGTATATCTTCAAGTAGAAGTAGCTGAATTTTGGGACAAAATTTTCCTATTAATAATAAAAGAATCCTCTAGGACGAGTCACGATAGTACAGAGATACGTGAGTCCTTTTAAAGAGAGTAATAGTCCATGTGATTGAGAAGTAATTAAAGATGAGTCTATATTATATAGTTGAACATGGTCCTCCTTGAGAGGGAGACAATTCATAGGCTAGACTACTACAGACGAGTATCCCACACAATTTGTAGAAAAGCAAGAACATAGAGTTGTATCAGGCAGCCAATTTGAGGGTTTGACTATTGGCCTAAGATAATAATTGATTTACTATAAAGAACTCAATAGTATCACCTTAGTGATAGTTCCTATTACAGCTTAAAGAGAAATTTTAGCAGAATACGATGACAACCTTTCGAGCAAGAGAAAATGAGATCTATGAGTATCTTGGGTTACCTAGAGGCCGAGAAGAGAGTGAGTAATCCAAAGAGTTCCATCAATTAGCAAGATTGGGAGTTATGTTAATGAACTCCAATGATAGAATAGTTATGATTCAGAATGTAACAAAATTGTCCCTTGTGACAGAGGTAAATGAACAACAATATGAGGATCATGATTTATTGATATTGAAAGAAAAAGTTCCTTGGCAAGAAAAGCCAATATTTGAGGTTAAGGGAGATAGAGTTCTCTGATGCAGAGGTTGATTGTGTGTCCTAGAAGTAGCTGGTCTACGGGATGAGATTATAGTAGAAGTACATTATCCCCGCTATTCTATTCATCCTGGTTTGATGATGATGTACCATGATATCAAAGACGTACATTGATGGAATGAGATAAGGAAGGACATTGTTGAGTTGTGGCACAGTGTCACGACCCCTTTTAGCGTCGTGGTGGCACCTACACATTTTCCCACTGGTAGGCGAATAATGATAAGGAAAGATAGAAGATAAGTTAAATAAACTGTCTTGCCATGTATCAATAGGAAACCAAAATTGAATATCTAGTTATTACATCCCCAAAAATTGTCTTGCCATAATATAAATAAGAAATCAAATTTGAATATCTAGTTATTACAACCCCAAAATCAAGTTTGTGAGTACAAATGCACTAATGCTGAAATGAAAAAGTCTGAAAAGTCTGAATTTGTCTCCTGATCACATTATAAGAATAGAAATAAAGAGAAAGTGTCCAGGGCATACTGAGAAGGATGCATGCTCACCCCGAACACTCTAATCTCCCAAGCCTGGACTCACCCACGTGGTCTAGAAATGGTAGATGGTGTTGTATCTGCATCCACATAGAATGTAACAAATATAGTATGAGTACACAAATTACCCCCGTAAGCATCATAGGCCGACCGACGGAAGATACATAACTTACATAAATGCCAAGTTGACTCTCAATGAGTTTTCATATATTAATAGTTATCATTTCAGTATCAAGATGGCTCCTTATGAGTCCTTGTGTGGCCGGGAGTGCAGATCAACTATTGATTGATCCGACGTGAGAGGATCAGAGTTACTTAGACATGATTTGGTCCACTAAGCTATAGAAAACGCCAGCTCTGAGTGTCCTAAGAGTTAGAGTTGCCTTCGGAATTGGAGTCTATGCATCCAGTCTTTCATGTATCTATATATAACGACCCGTCTGGTAGATTTTAGCTAAAGACCCTTATTTGACTATATTGATCTTCCCGTAGACTCTGTGTGGGATTTGTGATGTGCATGGATGGGTGACACGGATCTCCAGGTTTATTTATGCGAGTTTCAGAAAAAAAAACCCAAAATAAGAATCTTAGAGTTGAATAGTTTGACTCAAAGTTGACTTTCAAGTATATGGGTTTATTTCCGAGTTATGTCCCTTCTGGTAGTTTTAGAGGGTCATTTCTGATTTAGTCAAGGCAGGCAATCGTATGTAATTTGTGTCATTATTTGTGAAATTTTTATATTTGGTCATTTTAGGGGATTCTTTAGAAAAAGTATATCTTATCTCAATTATATGAGAAATCCGAGTGCGCAAGTGAGTTCGTATCACTGTTTACCTTAGGGTAGCATGCCTGGTTTGTGTTCGGGAGAGGGAGGGGTATCTGGAGTATTTCGGATGTTAGGTGGGAGTTTAGGTGATTTCTATAGCTGCTGGTGTTCGCATCAACGACCGGTTGTCTGCTCTTGTGTGTCCATCTCTGCGGATATTGGCTCACAGATGTGGGATCTGGGAATATGTTGAGTTTCTGCCCTTGTGAAGATTCTTCACAGAGACGAAGGCGCCTCTGCGGATAGTTTCCCACTTTTACACTAAGACGACGTGTTAAGTGATTGTGTCTCAGTGGACTCCTTTTCCGCCGAAGTGAGATTGCGCCTATGGAGTAGATTCTATAGGAGCAGAATCGCTATTCTAGGCAGTTTTTGAAATGCCCTAGGTCGAATCACTTTCATAAAATTATCATAACTCTGGATTAGAGCTGCCAAGGGAGTATTTATGAAGTTTGTGCTTAAATTCATATTTGGAGGTAAATTCTTCACCCTCGTTTACTATATTCCATGTTTTAAGGTTCCCAATCCTTGTTTAATCCTTATTTGGGGAAGATGGGCCCTTAAGTTTCCATGGTAGAATAAGAGACTTAAAGGTTTGATATAAAGGTGAAATATAATTTAGATTGTCTTGATATTGTAAATAAGTATTGGTTAAAGGTAGTTGATCATGTTTTAGACTTTAATTTGTTAATGGAAACCCTTTAAAATTTGAGGGAAAATCTAGGGTTTTTAAATTGGAGCTTTTCCTAAATTATGCAATTGAAGGTTCAAGTCGGATTAGCTTTCCAATTAACTTATGAATATGATTACATAGTATGTGTTTACATTATTCAAGTAGTAAAGTTCAGATTTTGGAAATGTGGGCTCAGGGTTGGTTTTTGATGTCTTGGTATATTTAAGGACTAAGATATTTTGTTGTGTATTAGAATATTATTAACGTATAGTATATACGTGTTAGACTACGAGTACTATGAGGTGCTCCGAGAGGGCAAGGCCTGCGTAGTGGGTTGACGGTTCATGGCTCCTGGTAGGCTTTAAGGTAGGTTACGATTTCTTTCTATAGACTTCAATAGAAGTACGTAATTAGTGATAAATGTTGAAGGGTATTGGGCTTGTTTGGGGTGCCACCGAAGCAGTTGTGATAAACATTTGGATGGGTACCAATGTTGAACTGTAATGATGGGTGATTTGGGAAATCATCCTTAAGCTAATTCCGACTGTTGTGGATTGGGCTTGCCACCATTGTGTGGGCTCATCACCATATTTGATATTGTTGTGTTTATTCATCACACATGCTTTCGATATGATATCTTGATTGTATTTGGACTATGTGTTATTGAATTCTTGAAATCATGTGATAACCATCTCTTATACTTGGTTGCATCTCATTACATCCTGATTTCATGCCTTGTATTGTCATTTACATTTATACACTCATGGTTCTATTGATATTTATATGGGAGTGGTATGAAAATGCAGTAGGTCCAAGAGACCATAAAGTTAAGAACACTTATAAGATTATTGGTAACATTTAGATAATGATGATACGCGGGGGAACGGGTTGCACTCCTGCAACAATAAGTATTCATCCAAGAGCTGCGCTTCGTTGAGAAATTCCGGAGAAGTATATGCACTTCGCGGGTACTCCCTGGGTATTCAGTTCATAGAATTTTAATGCATGTATACTAGAGATGAAAGGTACCTGGCATATGCGTTGCATTCATGTCATTCATACATTCATTCATATTGTGATTACTTGTTTTTTGGTAACGTGATATGGATTGGTTATTGAATCTTGGGTGATTTCCTGATTAAATGGAGTTGGATGATTGGATTGATTATATTTGACCGCATTGGTTGCCATAATTGGCTTGTTCTTTGTGCAATGAGTTGTGTGGTTATACCTTTATGAGTTTGATTACTCGTTGTGGAACTATATTGTGGTCAGTTGATTTTATTAACAGGACTATCATGTTGATCATAGAGTACTGGGTATGTCTTGTATTGCTTGATGATTGATAACGTTATTTGATAGGGAGTCTAGTAAGCATTTACCGGGGTGTTGTAGTAGTAATTAAGTGACTTGTAGGGTACGCATGTGTATATCACCTCCTTAATCAAGGATAAACATCATCGACTACTACTTAGAGCATAATGAGGATGTTAAATGAAAGAATATGTGTCCTGCCCTTATTTGTATAGAACCGTAATCACGCCTAGGAGTTAGAGAGATTAAGAATCTAATGTTGTTATGATTAGACTAATCATGATACCCCATGAAAATAACTGTGATAGGGTGTTGTGAACTAGGGTCAACCTGTCTTATTGGATTATTTGATAGCTTGGTAGGTGTTGACAACAAGAATATGACTTAGACAGAGTTTACTGATCGGTGGGTAATGAGTGCAAGATTCTTGTGTGCAATATAAACTGAATTGTACTTGAATATAGTTGAACTCTTACGTGAATAAAGTGACTTGTTTGATTTAGTGAACTATTATGTGGACAATGTGACTTATATAGGTTATTGAACTATTTAGTATAGGATTATTGGGTGCCAACTTGATGTTTATCTCTATTTACGTATCTTCCGTCATTGTCAGCCTATGATGCCTACGTAGGTGTGTTGTGTAGTCATGCTACACTTGCTGCATTCTTTTTGGATGCAGATACAACACCTTCATCCAGTTTAAGACCTCGTGTGTGAGTCTGAGCCTGTGGATTTCGAGACTTCAGGGTGAGCATTCTTCTTTCCAGCATAGCTTTAGAGGCTCTTATCTTTCATTGTCTTTTATTTGTTTTCGAGAGACATGTTCAGAATTTTACACTATGTTCCCTTCCTTTGGCTTATGTATTTTGGCAGTTAGATGCTCTTGTATTATTGACCAAATCTATGGGGGTCGTATTGTACTATCAAACTTATTTCCACTTTTATATTATGATAGATAGATTTATTAACCATTTTGTTAATTATGCATTTCTTATTTATATTTGTATTTTAAATTTGGGAGTGGTTGGCCTACCGGTGGGAGAAGTGTAGGTGCCACCACGATCCCTAAGAAGGGTCATGACAAAGTTGATATCATAGCTTTATATTAAACGATCTTAAATACAAGAGCGATGTCTAGTAGAGTCTTGCGGATCGGTGCGGAAACGTCCCTACATGTCTTCGAGAGGCTATGGGACATTCAGGAAACTTTGCTTTCTTCATTCCTTTGTGCTAAGATTACTCAAATTGGTATCTGAAATTTCTCCTTCGTATTCTATCACCGATGGTGGTAACACACTCTTAAATTCGTTTATGAGTGGTTTGGTATGGCATCACACGGTAGGGTATGAGGTGGGTTACCATGATACAGATGTGTGACTGAGTTCAATCTTCAGCTATGTTTGAAGGTGCAGTTGATTGCAGTTATGTTTAGAGACCCTTCAGTTCTGTGATATCTTAGGGAGTTGGAAATAGGAATACAAGGATGCAAGAAAGAGTAATTGGATGGATCAATCTTCGATGTATGAAGGGAAGAATTGGTATCTAGCGTGTTTGTTAGGATAAGCTACAATATGTACGAGGGTGGATGTCGTATAAGTTATAAAAGGTTAAGTTTGGCTTTGACTTGATAGAATAGTGGTAGAAAAGTAAGAACTAGTGGTTCTGGTTACTTCAGGGAATGACTATCTATTCTTGGCCGGCCAGGGGCAAGGTTACTTGTGATGAGTGAAGCTTATGGAAATAGACAGTGGCGTTTTAAAAGTATGTTCGCAGGGTCACTTTGAGTTTCGAAGTTAGTGATAAAAAGGAATTGTTGAAACATAAATTGTGTTGATATGTGAGTTATTTTGTAGCGGTTTAGTATATAGTAAGTGTAAGAGATCGTGTATGCATTGGTACGTTGGACTACGTCATAGGAGAATGATAGCTAGTGATCGACTAATATGAATAACGTTAATGTTGGACAAGGGTAAAGTCTTATTTAAGGGATTACCGGGAGTTGCATGTAGTTTTTGGATAAGAATCGTGGGCATGGTGTATATAAGGTTAATACTTGAGAAGTTCTATAATTACTGGTAATGACTTTGGAGTTTACCGAAGGACATGGAAAAATTACATGGTTAGCTGGATGTATTATGGTTCGACAAATAAGGTAAGGGTTGGTTCTTAGCAGGAAGCAATTGTATAAGACTCTCGAACAAAGTATCGGTCAATAGGGAAAATTTATGGTAACATATTGATGATGGTTGGGTCTAATACTAGTTGTGGAAAGCCTCAGGTATCGATGATCGGGTTAGTATCTTATGAACCAATATAGAAGAAGGATTATTTTGGTTAGAGATTTTTGGCGAGGGTACTTTGATGTAACTATATGAGAATATTAGCAGGAGTGTATGTTCAGTAATTAATAATCAACTTTCGGATTATGGACCAGTTCAGTGATGGTTTAGGTTATTGGTTGGGTACTAAGTGATTGTTGGTCAGAGTAACCGGAGTGGGTCGATACCTTTTCTAGTCGAGGAATTTATAAAGGATGGAACATGAAATGTGCCAGGAGATTCCAGTTTAAAGGTTCGAGTGAGGCAAGGAAATTCTCCATGATGGGTATGCAATGCTCTACTATTTCCAGGATCGGTTCAATTATTTTGCGAGGCCTATGACATTTCAGTATAATCTGGAACAAGTTGGAGTAATGATCAATCGTTAATGGTGAATGCTATTGGAATGAAAGGTGGATATTTAAGAATTTTGAAAAATGTGTGGTTGATCTAAGTTGGAATGAGTAAGGTGCCTCTTTGAGATAGGGGAGGATTTGGATTTAAATAATGGGAATTCTTGGGTTAGGTGTGGATCATGTTGGCATTATTTTCTCATCTTTCAGAGCAGGTGAAATTGTTTAGTACGCTCGGATGAGTAGGTCTATGGTAATTGACTAAGTTTTAGGACAAATGCTCTATGGGGTTCGTGATTGGAGACTGGTGGTAAACTGTGTTAACGTGTTGTTGATTTATAGCATGGATGAGTATTTCAAGAATTAAAGAGTTAGAAGTAATTGCACAAGGTAAGCTGCATAGATCATAAGGCTGATACATTAGGATTTGGTAAGGCGTGAGGGTTGCGGAATTTGATATCGTCTGGATTGATAAAGGATAGTAAGGTCTTATTATTAGAGACTCAATGGGTGGAGGTGCAATATATGAGGCAACAGGCCTTGCGTTGAAATGTTTGGAATTGTGGCGAGTTAAGAGGAAGTACAAAGAGGATTCAATGTATTAGAGTTCATAGACCTTTATAAGATTTGAGTATTGAGTGGAAGTTGAGAAACATGAAGATTTCAATCATAAGTTATAAATTTTTGTTACTAAGTTGATTACTCGGATAGAATCTTGCTTTTAGAGTCATGGGTAACGACACATTTATTGATTATTCATAGGTCGTATGTTATGTCACGCCCCAAAACCCACACTGGACGCAGCAAACATCCGATGCTATGAACAACACCAAAAGTACCTTGTAAAATCAATAAACATCTATTCTTTTTCACTAGTCTTTTAATATTTAGTTAAAACAGTCATTTATGACTAACTGAAAGCATACTGATACTTTATAAAAATCATCAGAAGTCTAATATGAATAATCAATTATAAAATGTGGCAAACACCTCAATAAGCCGTACAAGACTTCTGTAGCTACCCACAATCAGACAACAATATATGGAGCTTCTAAGATAAACAAATTAGTGTCTAACTTCAGGACGTAGCCCGAAAAATAAAATAAAAAAATAAAAATAGAGCGGTGTCCCACGAACAATGGTGTGGGCTCACCAATAAACACGAAAAGCAGCAAGTTCTCCTACTTTGTACATGTATCACGAACCTGCTCTTCTGTGTTACCTAACACACCATAAAAAATAACAATGGTATTCTTAGATACTGGGTACTCAGTGAGTGTCTAAGGGACAATAGTTAGTAGAAAATATATAAGTAATAAGTGTAATTGAAAATCATATATGTCACACTCCAAAATGGGGAATGGCGGGCACCTACCATTTTCCCACCCGGTAGGCGAACCCATCCCTTAATCACAACTCAATCAATAATAAAGTAGAACTCAACCATCAAATATACATAATAACTCTAGGATAGATAAGAAAATAGTACAGAAGTAATACAACAATCCCAGAGAATCTGATCTAAGGTCGTACAAGAGCCACTACTACATAACTACAAGTCTGAAATTAATACATAGCCTGCAAGGTACAATACTATCTCGGAATAGCAAACTAAGAGAAATAAATAAGAGAGACATCCGGGCTGCGGATCTGTTCATGTGTTCACCCTAGATGCTTGACAACAAAGCCTCGGGAATCAATCACGAGGAGAGGAAGTAGACCTTGTCACGTACTCTGCACTTATAAAAAAATGCAGAAAGGTAGTATTAGTACAAATACTATGTACCAGTAAGTATCACAGGTAGACAACAATTAGTTAACATATATAAAGTAAAAGACTGAAAGATAGGCATGCTCAAAATCAGATATAAAGATTACACAGTCCAAGAATAACATCACAACTACAAATACCAAGTCCGAATCCAATAAGTATGAATATGTGAATATGAATGCATATGCAATGCAATGATACACACCCACTCCGGACAGAATACCTCTAAGCCTCAATAGTCATGACCCATGGGGGACATGCGAAGTCCATGTACCTGTTGTGGCGCACAACCCTATCCAATATAAGTATATATTACAGAACGTGCAACCCAGTCCAATATATATATATATATATATATTGCGGAATATGTAACCCAGTCTAATATATGTGTATATATTGCGGTGCGCAACCCGATCCAAATGTATGAACATGAATGTATGAATGATATCAAATGCTAATGAACATATATCAACACCAATGGGAATATATCAAGTTAATCGTGCCACACATAGACACATAACATCATGTCAAGAATGAATTAATCCTTCCTCTACATACATTCAAGTCTAGTATCATACATGTGGCGATGAGCCACTATATCAAATAAGGCAACAAACCACAATCCAACAACAATACCAACCTAAGTATTCAATTCCAACTTTATACCCCAAGGCGTAACATTCTTTCTCGAACAATCACTAACTCTACATATGTTTCACTAATCGAAGTCTAACCAAAAGGTAAGTCGTAACCTACCTGGTAGCCGAACAGGCCACGAACTCCTAATCCACATGTCCTCCTGAATGAATATCAGACGTTCATAGTTCAAACAAGCACATGATGTTCCTATGTCACCACACACATTCAATCAATACATGAGGTCCAATTCTACATTATCATGATTCTAATGATACTAAACATGTCTTGTAAGGAACTCAGGGTCAGAAGTAAATTTAATACCTCATCCTGGATCCCAAGGGTAAACTGGTAATTTTATTGAGAAAATGAGTTCAATATTATCAAGATAGTATTTTACAGGTTTATACCAATCTAATAACACCCATATTGCTATACTTAGTTTGAAACCCAAAAAGTGTGACCTCGGGCCCACAAGAGAAAAATTGGATATTTAAGTTGGAAATACGTTACCCATAATCTAAATAGTCATAATCCAAAGTTTCATGAAATTATAACCCAATTGAATCTCCAATTTTATGACTTTGTCAAAACCCATAAATCGAATGTTTGCATATTCGGATTGAAATCAAAATTTAGGTTAGAAATAGTTTACCCAAGATTTAAATAAGCCAAAAACATAGAATTTACTCAAATCCAGCCATAATTAATTGAAGAAAACTTAAATTTCAACTTAGGATTTAAAACTCCCAATTTTCCCAACCAAACACGGATAAAACTGATAACCAATGTAAATAATCTTAAAGAAGTGTCAAAAAAAATGTTGGATACTTATGCCCTAGTTGAGACGAGAATAACTCTGCAAAAATTAACTCAATCGGAGCTCTAAAACTCAAGTTATGATGAAAATACCAAATGGACGAAGTCTGAATTTTTAACACAACGATTTCCGCCATAGCGACCAGATTTTCCGCACCAGCGACTAGATTTCCACTATAGCGACCAGATTTCCGCTAGAGCGACCAGACCTGAAACCAACAATTTTTCCCAGAACTAAAATGGGAATAACTCCCTCATACGATGTCGGAATTCAACGATTCAAGTTTCTACGTATCACAAATTTTAACACGCATCTATTAAAACAGTGACAACTCAATTCAAATATCAAATGCATATAATGGTTTGAAGCATCGAAGGGGAGCAACTTATGCTAACAACTCAAACACCTAAACTTGATCAAATGAAATCCAAATCCAATTCCGAAAGTTCCTACAAGTCAAAAATGATCATACGAAGCTGCTCGAACTCCCAAAACACCCAAATGGATCCGTTTTGACCAAATGTTGACCGTGGTCAACTCCAAACCATCTCAAAATCTAGTTCCTCAACCAACCACGTTAATCATAGCCGAAACTCTCGAGAACCTAAAAAATGACTTGACTAAGTCATAAATCATGTTTCGGAGCTAATGAAATCGAGAAAACATAAAAAAGATGCATTTGCCCCCGATGTTGACTCTGGTCAAACTTCTTCATTTTTTAATTTAAGGATTTCCAAAATATCCTTTTCCGTATCCAAAAGTCTCGAGAATTTCTCCACCTATCCCCGCAAGTCGAATACACTAACAATGCTAGGGAAAGGTCAATGTGTTAAAAAAGGTAAAATGCCTAAACGACCAAACGGGTCGTTACATAATACCGATGAGTAGTCAAGGAATATCCACTCCACATTAAGCATGTCACCATAGAACGGTTAGCAATATTTGGCACTCCTAGCAAATCACCTCGCGGCTCATGTTGAAAACGTAAATTTACAACCTTCTTTTTATCACACATGCCAACTTACGGGCGAAAAATTATTCGATACACTGGGGCGTTCATCCCATGGAGGCTAATCATCCTCTGGACTAGCATAACAATAGATACACCGAGGCTATTTTCATATGGAGGCTAATCGTCCTCTGGACTAGCACAACAATAAATGCATCGGGCTTCACGCCTCGGAGGTTAATCATCCTCTGGACTGACACGACAATGCTCAAAAGCGATATATTAAGATCCATAATGGCTAATCGTCCTCTGGACTAGCACAACTTGCGCATACAAGCCTAAACACAAATAAATTAAGTCATGGCATATTAGCCGAATCACAAATCATGGCATAGAAGCCAAATCTCAAATCATGGCATGGATTATATTCAATATCCCGTTAATAGGAGTACATCAAGTCATAAATAGGTTTTAGAAATCATGTTTAAGTCATTAGGTAAATTTCAACTTCAACTAAATCCGTTTGTAGGGCAAAACACATGAAATATCCAAGCTTCCGAAATCATGTTCAAAGTCCAAAGTTTTATAAATAAGTTTTAACAATCCTTTGATATGAAAAGTCACGAATACATATTTATGGTATGATACACCTAAGGTTCCATGACGGTTTGTCCCTCACGCACATGAAACCTTGCCAATGAAATCATTTTAAAGGTTGGAAAGTATGTTTGAAAAGAGACATAGGAATCACCTTTACAGTAAAAAAAGATTTTAAAAAGAGACATACCTCAATTCCTGCTAGAATGTTACCAAACGGATTTTCTGAGGTTCACCAATAGCTCTACAATTGATTTAGATGATAATATTAGAACTTTACACTTTTCTCTTCAATTCCCACAATTTTAGAAATCTAGGGTTCCTAAGCCAAATTCGTCTTCTTACTTCCATAGGATTCACCCATGGATTCTAGTGTGTTTCGTACGATATATACACCCAAATAAATCCCTATAAATATATAATAAGTACATGAACTAACCTCACGATAAATTCCCAACGATTCATTTTTTCAACTGTTCTTGAATCAAATTCTCACAATCTATGGAATGGATGAGGATTCTAGTGTTAATCTTTATTAGATTGAGATAATAATCATGAAGTTTGAGTAAGGACTTACCTTACAGGTTTAGATAAGGCTCTAGGATTTTTTCTCTCCAAAATGTAGTCTTAGAATGAAGTGGGGTAGGTTTAAGATGTTTGAGATATATAAAATTTGGGTAAAATCATAACAGCCAGAAATTGTCCTGACACCCCGAGCCCACGTCCAAAGGCCATGCCCTGTGCCAGGCATATTTCGAAATGCCTGTATGATTTTTTCTCCCCATTGGAAATTATGCCTGGCACCTCGCACCCACTTCCAAGGGCCACGCCCCACGCCAGACTTAATTTTGACTGCGCCGACAATATTCAGTAAAATGAGCATAACTCCTAGCACAAAGCTCTGATTGAGCTGGTCATTGTATGGTGGGAAAGACATTTCAAATATCTACAACTTTCATGTTGTATGTTTTCTCCAATTCCTAATGTATATACACGTTAACAGGTTGGAAGTCAGACCTAGTATAAACTTACACGATTCTATCAAATATTATGCATGTAACTATTCGTCTTGATCTTAAATCAACTATTTCCACCCATAATAATCTTTATAGGACTTGGTATACATAAAGCATCAAATTAATACTCATTTAATACATTCGTTCCTAATCCGGATTTATGAAGTGTTACATTATCCCCCTCTCAGGATCATTCGTCCTCTAATGAGAGTTATGGCCTAAGATTTTTACTAAACGTCAATTTTTCAATTTTTTTGCTAGAGTTCCTTTATTTGACAAGATATTCCAAATTGAACCTCAAATAACATCCCTGCAATAACCATATGGTCCTCACCAAGACTCCCAAAACTACAACAAACAAGCCTAGCACTAAACAAGGGATTATATTTTCAACTCACTTTGCAAAGGTCCATTACACAAAATTCTAACACATACATGCTTCGACCAAAAGGCGCATATTTTATGGATCGAAACACTACACTCCGGCAAGGAGGCTAATGCGATCAACATATAATTTAAGCCTAACTTACATTACTTCCAGCGCTCATTAAATCTTGAAGGAATAAGCATACCTATAGTTGTCACTAATAGGAGTATCTACTTTTCCATATATTTTTCCCTCCGCATGAGGTAGCTTCTTCGGTCTAAACATTTTCTAATATAGTATCATTTCATTTATAACACTATAAAAACCTCCCACATCATTCTTAATCTTGTTACTACATGCATGTATCACACTACTATATTCCATATAATATAGACTTTTTAAATCCCATAATTTTTTAAATTACCTGGAGTATCTGCGTTACATAGCATGCACTTGGCCATTGGCCTCTTTGTAATCCTCTTATAACTCTAATGACCAGCCCATTAAGACTAGATACTTATGACATCATGCTAGGGAATTGTTCTCTAATATTTCCTTACCAATCATAATCTCTCTAGTCATAGTCAAATCAACATCACCTTCCATACATAATTTATACATATACGCACTATGTATTATTCGCGCGTATACAATTCCTCATGAGAAATTGATTGCTACCTTCAACGTATACTATCTTCGGTGCATAATCGTTCGTCCTTAAACTAAATACATTAATATTCATAATATGATATAAGCATGTTCCTCAACTTCATGACCTAGCTACAACATTATCATCACCCAGAAAATGCAAAAGAAAAAAAACATTATTTAATCTAGCTCTATCACATCTCAACTCGACTCTTGAGAACAACATAAAGATATACTTAGTATTTTCGCAGCTATTCCCACCCCATAATACCAATTTAAACTTCTATAGTAATTTAGCTTAGCATCTCGTTTGTAACAATATATCTCCTTGGACACACCATCTTACTTTTGTTAACTCTTAAGGATGCATCTTTATCTAATGTCTTAACCTTCATCCACTTATTAATCTAAAACTCGCATATATTTTACTCATACCATAACACATGTCATACTTTTTTGACTTGAGTTCTTGCATCCTCTATATTAAACCTACTGGATCAAATTCTGAAACTAGTTTTTTACCACTCTCATACTATCATTCTTCCACCAAGGTGATTATTTAAAGTTTCGGCCTAATATTAAGTGTCAAACATGGGCAACAACACAAATCTATTTGAGCTACATAGAGCAATAGTCGTTAAAGTAAAATTGAAGATACATTAGTCCATTAAGAGTCCATGATAAAAGTAATATATCCCAATCACACAGGTCCATCTGATTACAACCTCAAATCAGAATTATTTTTATCAAGACCTAGGTTAACCAATTAATGTCTAAAGCAAACTGCATCATCTCTTTACGTAATTCTTCCACAAGCAGTTTTTTCCCGAGTTTCAAGCTTAAAATATAGGTCTCCCACTAAACATTAAAATAGCAATGTTCCTCTAACCCAGTAGGTATATAGTCTCAATGTAAAATAATTCTTAATCCACTACGAGACACTCTCAAATTTCCCTTCATCCTAACCTTCACTATAAACATATCACATCTTAATTATGTCTAAAAGTCATAATAGTATATAGATCCTTCTACTTAAGCCCAAGTAAATCACCGTTGCATCATAACACAATTTAGAAATAGGCCTCTGATTGTCACTAGTCTAGTCACACCAATAAATTTATTTATATATGTCAAAGCTATAACCTTAAATCCTTAACTTTAAACACCGTAAGAGAATAAAAATAAGAATAAAAATAATATCCCAAATGATGTAACCTCACATTCTCTGTTCTAGATCGCATTTTTTTCCTTTCATTATATAGTTGCACCCAAATTAAATTCATAGCCTACGAAAATTGTCAAGTCTTCTTTCCAGAATACCAGAAGTATTGCTTATACCTTTTAACTCCTGACTACTTATCCTATGGTTCATGCCTTATACTTCATCTTCTTTATGATCGACACTACAATGACAGATCATCATAGTATTTCATCCTAATTTTGAATGTCCTCTAAGTCACGTAATTTCTATACAATACTTTAAAATTTTCTAATAAAAATAGCTATAACATGAGCAACGCCTCACCACATACTCTAATAAATTATTAATTTAATGTAAGTAACCACTACCACTAATCTCATGTTATGAGCAAAATAGAAAATTGTGCAAAGTTCCTGAGTTGGTCCAAAAAAAGTAGAAATCTTGAGAAGCTTATGGCTTATAACCTCTATGATTCTTATTTGATAAATAAAATATAATAGTATTAAATTTCCAACAGGTAGCTACTGTAAGGTAAGGCAACAAGGAATAATGTAAGTATTAATACCTTAATATTTGAATGTAACTCTCAAATAGTATTTTCTCAACTTGTTAACACAAAATATCTACAAATCATATTACCTATTCACCGATACCTAAGGACATAGTTATCCCACTCTTCACCTAACAACTCAACGACATTCATCTACAAATTTCCATCCATCACTATCCCATATTTTGGCTACTTTTTTTTTCTTAGTAGATCTTATGTCTATCACATTGAAAACTTTATCCATCTTAACAACTCCCTAAAGCCTAACAAGACTCCGACAAAGTTTTTCCTGTATTTAGGACTATATCATTTTACACCTGTCTCAAAATATCAACAACCACACCTTACAAGAACCATATGTATGCACCTATTATTAAATTCCAAAAGACATCGTACCATCCATCACACTATACATTACAAGCACTCCATAGCCCCGCACCCACGTCCAAGGGCCGCGCCCTACGCCATGGGTATTTTGACACGCCTGACTGATTTTTCTCTCATTGGAAATTATTCATGGTGCGCTGCCCCCACTTTCAAGGGCCACACCCTGCGTCGGGCTTTATTTTGACTCCGCCAACAATGTTCATTAAAATGGGCATAACTCCTAGCATAGAGTTCCGATTGAGCTGGTCTATATACATTTGGAAGGTATTTCAAAGATCTACAACATTTATGTTGTATGTTTTCTCCAATTCCTCGTGCATATACACATTAACAGGGTTGAAGTCGGACCTGGTGTAAACTTACACGATTCTATCGAATCTTATGCATGTCATTATTCGTCTTGATCTTAAATCAACTATTTTCACCCCATAATCATTTTGATCGGACTTCATAGACATAAAATGTCACATTAGTACTCATTTAACACATTTTCTCCTAATCAAGATTTACAGAGTGATACATGTTAACCTTTGAAGTCAAGAAGTTGTGAAACAAAAATGGGCAAAGGTCATCACAAGTTACGTTCATAAGTTTGCTGAAATTTGCATCAGATGTAGCATTGCTTTTATCTCAATATACCTATGGGGTGATCCCCCATGAAATTGATGATCTACAAGTCTAGTTTCCAGCGTATCAAATCATTTGTCGATACGATGTCGGAGAAGAGACATATTTGCATTTTTGTGAGATTGCGCAATCAGCCAGTTTGGCATGATGGCCAGTGTGAAACGACACCTATAGCTCCCCTAGGGCGGTGGAAGTTTCCACATTGCTATTTAAAATGGTGTAGTCTATTTCTCTTTCATTTCTCGATCTTAACAGCTCCAAAATCATCCTAAATACTCTCTCAAGGTTCTTATAGCATTCAAGATCAAATCCACAAGGTGGTAAGGTGATTTCCCTCTTGGAAGATCAAGATTCCATAGTTGTCTTCTCTAGCTTGTTTTTGGAGCCAAGAACTTCTTTGTGCTTGAAGGAAAACTTTGTTGGGGGAGTTTTATTTCTGTATGAGGTAAGGTTTAACTACTCCTATATGTATTCAAGATCATCTATTTCTTATCTACTTGATTAGATAAAGGAAACTTGTGAGATTAAGGTTGAACTTCATTGTTGAAGTGTTGTAGTTGTTGGACTGTTTTGAGTTGATTCTTAAGGTATCATATGGCTGGAAATTGTGGATTATCGTTGTTTATCATATTGGTTGTGGTGTGAGAAGAGAATAAGAGCTAGTAGTGTTGAATATGTATTGGATTGCCATTGTAGGATGATATGAAGCTTTATGCACTCTAAGTGTTCGACGTAATGTCGTAGTGATCTGATTCTTGGTTTATTGATCCAAACCATCTATATTATGTAGATAATCTTTTGTAAAGTGTACGTATACTTGTGATCTACTATTATCCAAGCGACAGATGTATGTAATGGCTAACCCTTCTTTTAAAGCATGAAATATGAACTATATATTGGTTTCTAAAAAGATAACCTTCGAGAATTTCATTCTTAAATCCATGTGTGTTTTCATGTCTTGATATCATATCCTGTATAGGTTGGTTTATCAACTGTTTACCTGAGTTTCTTGTGTTTCATATTCTTCCTAAAAGGAGCATGTCAAAAGAGCTATTCATTGAGTCGACCAAGTGTCGTTCTAAAGAAAAACAAAGAGTTTCACGAGTTAAAAGCGCCAAGACTTCTATTATTACCAAGGTATATGTATATCTATATTATAAACCCCCTGAGCTAAAACTAGAGGGCGAGTAACTATATTATAAACACCCCAGGCTATAACCGGAGGGCTAGTAAGTATCTATAAATACCATGGGCTACAATCGGAGGACGAGTAAGTATCTATTAACACCTGGCTAAAATCGGAGGGGGAGTAAGTATCTATAAACACCCGGGCTATAACCGGAGGTCGAGAAAGATATATGAACACCCAGGCTATAACCGGAGGACGATGATGTATAGTAAGTATATGTATATATCCATATGATTCACAAAACTATTTCAGAGTTTCATGGTTTACCTTTAATGGCCCATGCCATGTCTTACAAGTTATGTTTTTATATTAGTATTCATGCCTTACTGTTACACCCCGTAGCCCCGTGTTCCACCATGCCATCAATAGATACCAAAGTCTCGGGGAGAGGTACAACCTTACAGAAGGGTAATGAAGGTTTATAGAATGCATAGAAGTACCAGAGTGTTTGGAAGTTAAACGGATTGAAGAAAATATATTTTGATGAAATCGGGAAAAAATGACAATTTTACGGTAAGATTGACGGACCGTCAAAATTACCAATTTGAGCCGTCAATTTTCTTGAGAAGTTGAAGTTGCAGATCTCCATTTGATGGTAAGATTGATGGACCATCAAAAGTTTGATGGATCGTCAAAGTGCCTAATCTGAACCGTCAATTTTCCTGGCAGTTTGACGGGAAGATTGACGGACCCTAAAAAGTTTGATGGTCCATCTAAAGGACCGACCTTTTGAGGCGGTGTAAATTTTGTTTTGAGTTTAAATTGGGATCTCGACTTGGGGGGTTCATTTTCATTAAGAGATGACCCTAAATTATCTCTCAAACCCTCCCAATGGTACACTAACTTACTAAGACCAAATCCAAGGCAAATTATGCAAGATCAACATGATAAACCCAGTGATTATCCTAGTAATCATCTTCTCAGTTCAGTTACTCGTAGAAGCTCACATACTTGTTTTGGTATGTATAGTGTTGATGTATAGCCTTGTCGGCTAAGTCATTTTTATGGAACCATGTTGTGACCTTATCGGTTATATTGTGTATATATATGTTGGGTTAATACCAAATGTTCAGTGTTGTTGTTGTGATATAATCCAATATGTCGTTGTCAACTAGAAATTCTACTCATATAGAACACTGGTCATCATAGTGGTACGCTCGGGCCAGTTAAGCACCGGGTGTCGGCCACACCCCCTAGTTTGGGGTGTGACAAACTTGGTAACAGAAAAGGTCAGTACTAGGGAGTCTGTGAGCCATGTCTAGTAGAGTCTTTCTTATGAAAGTGTTGCGCACCACAGTTATAAACAGGAGGATACATGGCATTTAGGAAGTTACCTTCCTTGAAAATCTAGATCGTGCATTAGAAATGAATTTGTAAGTAACTAAATTCCCATATTTTCATCTTGATTCTCTTTTTCAGTAATGCCAAGATCCAAGGAAAATACTGATAACAGGAATTGGGTCAGAAACGCAGGAGAAGGCACTAGCCGATTGCCACCCGTTAACGTGGCTCCGAGGAATATAAGGACACTAGAAAGAAATATAAGTTATTCTATGGAATATGATCCATCTATGAAAGACGATATGCCTATGGAAGAGTATCTGTCAGAGGATTTTTCTATGGAAGAAGACCCATCTGAATCTCCAGAATAATCGCCCTTCCGAGTGCCACCGATTCCAGAGGTGTTGCCAGACCATAGGAAAGCCCATACAATGTAGATGCCATTAGCACAATAGACGTTGGTTAGGTGTGAGTGGTACAGTGTATGCAACAATGCCTCCAGTAATTTTCCTATAGTAGGGTCATATTCAGATACCCCCACAGGTTAGACCCTCTGAGAGACTGGGAAGTCCATTATCATAGAGGGCAGTTAACTAAGGTTCACCCTTAATGAGTAAGAATGAGGAAGAAGAAACCAGTAGACAGACATAAAGGTTTGGAATGGAAGTGGGTATCGAATAGTTTATGTTACGAGACGCATCAGATCAAAGCTCTCGGGTACAAATCATGCAAACACAAGAAGATGTGGGAAATAGTAGACCATGATGTCAGCAATATAGAGGGAGACATGATGGAGTATGTTTATCTGATATTGAGTTATGTTCTAGATGTGGAGCCTTGGGCCATAGGGCCAGGTAATGTCCCGAGAGATTTTAGTCGCTATGCTATCAGTGTGGACAAGTGCATTATGGAAAATGCTCAAGTGATCTTGAAAGATGTTACTGGTGTATGAGTAGAAGCCATAGTGTATAGATGCCCGAGGTTGATTCAGGAAGAATAGCTGGTCCAGTTGTTACCTAGAATTTTGCAATCAATCAGGTATGTTGGTAATTATAAGAATAGTTATGTTTATGCATATGGTCGGTCAGTGGTTATTGATGTATAAAGTATGTCATACAGACGTATATAGACTGTAAATAGATAATAGGAATGGAAGGGGGTAAGCAAAATTAAAGTTATGTTCAAGACTCTATGCAGGATGACTTAGGAATCAACCACTTCTTGGCTACATACATAGCCAGCACCCTTAAGCTCTATAGCACGAATAATACTAGAACACAGAAGATAGAAGGACATGTGACCAAAAAGGGATATTCACGAGTCCAAATAATTTAGGAAAACTACAGAAGAATGATGAGGAAAATGGGTTCCTGGAAATAAGTGACCTAAAGTTTTATTCAGAAAATCGTTAAGGAAAAAAGACGCAAAATGTTATATATATAAACTAGTAACCCCGAATTCCTCCACAAGAGCTAAACTACTTAAGAAGACCGTGAGATAAAGGAAGCATTATCGGTTAAAGGTGAAGGATATACTTTCCTCACCTTAACATCCCATGCATGGACGACATCAAAGGATAGCAAGATTTTCTATTAGTAAATAATGATAGATGATGTATGAGTGTCTGGTGCATGCAAGAAAAAGTGATATGACAATGTAATAAAGTTGAAGGAAGTTTTCACACCAATAGATCGGTGGAAAGAAAAAAATGGTAAAGAACGTCCATAATGTGATTAGAGTGAGACTCCAAGAAACAAGATTGCCACTACAAGATAAGGATATTAGTAAGGAGATGGTACTCAAGATTTCTGAGCCAAATATGAAATCTATAATATCCATAAATGAAAGCATGGGGAGCACACTAAGACATGGAATCTTTAAAATAATTTAAATTGGCAATATACAAATCAGTTGGTTGAACGACAAATGGAGGGGTATTCTAATACCAATAAGTGAAGGAAGTTCAAACCAACAACAAGATTGAATCCAGCCACGATTTGAATTATAATATGTCAAGCACAAGTTCCGCCACAAACATCGATAAGACATTTAAGGATATGTGAGTGAAAGTAAGGACAGATGAAGCCCCATGTAAGCATATGACGAAGTATTATAGAAATGATCTAAGATAAGCGATAAGGAAAAGTGCTAAGGAGTAAGAGCAAGGGGACAAGAGATGACAGGGTGAGTGATGGTAAATTTTTATTAAACCTTACAAGAGGAATAATGCAATGGCCATAAGGTTAAGGATATTAATTATGAAGGAGTCCAAAATCTAGAATAAAAACAACAACATTGATTTAAGTATGGTAGCCGCAAAGGGATCAAGCAGATCAACACCTTGCAAAAGTACATCCTTCAATGAAGAAGGAAGTAGGATGGCCCCTAGCATGAGAAATACTGAAAATTAACCCGTATACATCAAAGGTTTACTTTTGGGACAAGTATATAAGAGATACTTAACGACCTGACATTCGAATATGACATGTAAGGAGTCTTAGAGTTACAAAATGCAAGTATGTACTCTTAGTAGGAAAGAAATGCTATTTTCAGAAAAAAATCATAAGTCTGGAGCTCGTAAATATAGTAGACGCTTAAGGAATATGGTCAACAAAAGGATAAGAAACGTCAAAGAGGAGAGTACATCTTATTTTCAATATTTAACAAATAAGGAAATTAAGAAAATTAGAAGGGTAATGATACGAATCAAGAGGAAATACTTGAGAAAATATAGCATACAACTAAGGAATGATGAATCAATCTTGAAATACACAGCACTACCAATGAAGTATGCAGATTTGAGGCGTTATAAGAAACAAGAAGTTCTGAGGTAATAAACATAAAGGTAATGGACCATAGAATCGCATAATAAGGACCATTAAGGGAATTACAAGAAGAAACCTCCACAAAGAAATAACAAGTAGCCAGTCGTAATAAAAAAATAAATGATACGTCCCGAAGAGGTTGGTAAACGAGTTCTCCCTTACATTAGGAATTGGATGAGCGTCAAGACAAATCACCCCATTTAAATCTCATTGAAAGTTTTTTTAATGCAAAGTAAGGGTAATAGCAAGAACCCTATCAAGATTCAAGGATTAAGAGTATCGAGTAATAGTGTTAAGGAAAAGTCATCCTTGAAATTAAGATATTACATATGGATTAGTGAGTGATCCAGAGATCATTATGGGCCATTACATGATCATTGGGAACTATTTGGGTTCAGAGATATTTACGCCTAAGTGGTTCGTCAGCCTACACTATAACAATTAAGTTTGACTATACGATCAAAACATGATCGAAGGTTTATTTTGAAGACTACCTCAAATCATTGTGCGATCTCTCATTAAGTAAATAACTAAGGGGAGGACCAGTTTAAAAGAAGTTATAAGTATTCAGAATTTTCATTGTTCCGTTCTAAGATGACCAATGGATATTTCAGGCCAGACTACCGGACCAGGACGAGAGTGAACATATAGAATTTGAAAGAAATTTTGAATTAGGATTGATGAATATTAAGCGATATGCTACCAGACCAGCAAATAAAGTACTATATGCGACAAGAGAATAGAACTCTTATCAAGGCCACAAAAGGAAAAGAACACGGAGTAACGATATCAGATTTGAGGGAATAAGTTATGAGAAAATACTTAAGTCAACAAGGAAATGAAGTAAGAAATTGGTGTTTCAAGCATGATTCAACTTGTCAAGGAAGAAAGACATAGTACCGGACTCAGTTGAGAAAGGTAGTAACCAACAAGCAGAGTATAGCCCTAATCAACAACATTTATTCGAATTTTATTTCAAGTAAAAGTGGAAAAGAAATATATCGACGAAGGAAAGTTCTAGGCCAGTAGGCTGCTCAAAACTTATGTGTCGTATAAGGACACTATCAAGAAAGAAAGAATAAGGATAGAGGAAAAATGAACTCAAATAACTCTACTATTTTCACGCCCTCAACTTTGGCAGTCATCGTCCCACAATCTTTCCTTATCATCTCACTTATGTTCCATGCCTATGAACTCTGTCACCTAAATTCCATCATAAGATGAAAATTATAACATAGGAAGAAAAGGCATAGTTAGATGTTAGAACTCAATGGCTCAGATAAATTGCAGCCACCAGGTAATTATGTAAAAGAAATATGTGACCATGTGAAGATCGATGATGTAGCAACAATGTAATGTTAGTGAAACCGGGTTGGATGACAAACTAAGATAATTCTTGGTCAGAAAGAACTCTGCCAGAATGGTAAAGGCACCTAAGAATCGCTATACTCGAATGATTCAAATTCTAGCTCCATGTTAGCATTCATGAGAGATAATCCCTCTATTCCTATTCGGTTTATCGAAGTTGGACCATGTACTTTATTTACACCATATTTCGATAGCAAATGTATCAGATACAACTCAGATGTTAGCAAGAGGATGTCAAGGTAAGTTATTGCTAAACTCTCTTATTATTATCAGTACAAGCGGTCATGTGAGGCGAAATTGATATTATTTTGTTCTTGTATTGCTCTGTGTGGCATTGGATATATGTTTGGACTACTTAACAGGTTTTGGATAGTCCCATTTACAAAGGAAACTCTGCTGAAATTTCTGGAAAACTTGAGAGTTAGAATATTTCCAACATTCGCGGACGAATGTTCCTAAGGGGGGAAGGATGTTACACCCTGTAGCCTCACATTCCTCCATGGCGTCAATAGATACCAAAGTCGTGGGGAGAGGTATGACTTTACAAAAGGATAATGAAGATTTACAGCTTGTTATGGAAGTACCAGAGTGTTTGAAAGTTAAACGGATCGAACATAATATGTTTTGATAAAATTGGGAAAAAATGGCAATTTGACGGTAAGATTTACAGACCGTCAAAAGTTTTACGAACCATCAAAATGACCAATATGAGCCGTCAATTTTCCTGAGAAGTTAAAGTTGGCAGATCTCCATTTGATGGTAAGATTGACGGACCATCAAAGTACCCAATCTGAACCATCAATTTTCCTAGCAGTTTGACGGGAATATTATAGACCTTCAAAAGTTTGATGATCTGTCAAAAGGACCTTCCTTTTGACGCGGTGCATATATTGTTTCAGGTTTAAATTGGGAATCTCAACTTGGGGGTTTCATTTTCATCAAGAGCAGACCCTAAATTATGTCACAAACACTCCCAATGGTACCCTAACATACTAAGACTAAATCCAAGGCCAATTACGCAAGATCAACGTGCTAAACCACATGATTATCCTAGTAATTATCCTCTTTGCATAAAATTGGTTTTGGAAAACCCTTGGGAGCAAGATAACTTTCTGTTTTGAGGAGTCTACCGTGTATAAATGTAAGTTTTATTATCCTCAAAATCATTGTTGTTGGTTTCTGGATTATCTTAACATATGTCTTAAAAAAGAAGTATTCCAAAGAGTTAATCGTCGAGTCGAACAAGAGTCATGTTAAGGCAATGTTAAAGAGTTTATGAGTTTCAAAAGAGGCCAGAAGCTGTTATCACAGTCTGTTGTCCACACCCCCGATTCCAATTTGTATTGATATATTGTTTTTCATTGGCATTTGATATCATGCATACAAACATATACATATATTGGACCGGATTGCACATTTTGCAACATATACATATATTAGATCGGGTTGCACGTTCTGCAACATATACATAAACGCGTTGCACATTCCGAAACATATACATCTAATGGATTGGGTTGCACATTCTGCAACATATACATATAATGGATCGGGTTACACGTTCCGTAACATATACATATAATGGACGGGGTTACGCGTTCTGTAATACATACATAAGTCGGTGTACACATTGCATTGCACATCTATACATACACCTTAGAGTATACCTAAGAGTAACAACATGTTATATACCTCAAACTATAAGACGAGGGTAGTTTATACAGTAAAGGCCTATCCATACAGGTTGTATTCGAGTTTCAGAGTTTCATTATTTTCCTCATATGAAATCCAAGTTGCTTATGCTTTCATTTACATCTTTTCTACATACTACATTTCTGCCTTTCCTTACCGTTTAAAGATTTATGTTGTTATTCCTATTTTACATACTCGGTACATTATTTTGTACTGAAGTCCCTTTTGTCGCGGGCGATGTGTGTTCATGCTGCAGGTTGTGGTAGAGACTCTACTAGGCTACCATAGTAGGAGCAGTCGAGTTCAATCGTCAGTAAGTAAGCTTCATCTTTTTCCGAAGCTTCCTGGCGAGACCTGAAGTATGTTTTGCAGGATTATGTATAGTATGGGTAGGTCGGGGCCCTGTCCCGACCATATGTCAATTCAGTTACTCGTAGAGGCTCATAAAATTGGTTTGGTATGTATAGTGTTGATGTATAGCCTTATCGGCTAAGTAATTTTTATGGAACCATATTGTGACCTTGTCGGTCCTGTTGTGTATATATATGCTGGTTTAATCCCTCCTGTTTAGTATTATTTTTGTGATATATTCCAATATGGCCTTGTTGGATGGAAATTATACTCATACAGAAGACTAGTCATCATAGTGGTACGCTTGGGCTAGCAGGTCACCGAGTGTCGTGCACACCCTCTAGTTTGGGGTGTGACACTTACATACCAGTGAATTTCATTCATACTAATGCCATTTTGTTTGGGGTGCTGCAGGTTTAGGTAGAGGCACATATAGACCTCACATATAGGTGCTTGTTGAGTTCAACTATCGATTGGTAAGCTCACTTCTTCCGGAGCTATTGAGTGAGAGGTCATGAACTAAGTCTTATATATATGCACAAATAATGGGTACGATGGGGCCCTATCCCAACCATATGATAGTTATGTCTTCTTATAGGCTTGTAGACTGGGTCTGTATGTCTAGATGTCCTGTATGGCCTTGCCAACCCGGACGCTATTCAATTTATTTGTACGATGACCTTGCCGATCTTGTGTATATATATATATATATATATATATATATATATATATATTTTAGGGTTTGTTTACCCTTCTTATTGAGATGTCCAGATAACATCTTATGTTTCCAAATTGCGACCTTATTAGCCCTATATGTATGTTGGTTATACCTCCATACCATTCACGGTTGTCATGGACTTGCCCGCCGAGGTTTTCTGCAAGTTCAGACATTAAGCTACAGAGTTATACGCTCGGGAAAGTAAAGCACCGGATGTCATCCACACACCCTAAATTGGGGTATGACAGTATGTCACACCCCAACCTTAGGGGAGAGGTAGCACCCGATGCCTGAACACTGAGCGTACTACCTGTATATCATAACCCAAACATGAAACCATCTAGGCTGACAAAGCCTCAAAACTTAGTTGTATAGAAGCTAACAACATGAATAAGTGACAACTCAAATATATATATATATATATATATATCACAAGGCCTACAAGGCCAAAACAAGTATGCTAACAAGTTACAAGGGTCAACAAGGCCAAAACAAAACATATATACAATAACATTTAGTCTACAAGCCTCTACTAGTACTACGACATGTGAATAGGTCGGTACAAGGACCTGCCATACCCAAAACAACTATATACATGAACAACAGTGCCTACCAACTTTGTAAAACAACTCTGGAGAAGTGGAGTGCGACAATCAATGGTTGAATATGATAAACTAATGAGGAGGTATGTCTATCTATCTACCTGCACCTGCGGACATGAAACATAGTGCCCCAACAAAGGGGACGTCATTAAGAAAGAATGTACTGAATATGTAATGCATAAGTAAATGTAAATGAAAGCATCAATGAGTAAAAGAAACCAAAAGGGACAACATGTAACTCAGAAGTGCCTCTGTAGACCATAATGTGCATAAATGAAATATAATCGCGTATATAATGTTGTAGGCCTCTGTGGGCAATATTATTCATATAATATATCGTGTATATAATGTGGTAGGTCTCTGTAGGCAGTATCATCAAAATAATATATGTATAACTGCGTATATAATGCCATAGGCCTTTGTGGGAAATATAAATATGTAATATATATATACGTGCTGACTATTTAAGGACCATGAAATACTCTTTTGACTCTTCGGAGTGACGTAAGGTCGTTAGACCTTTGACTATCCTTATGCAGATAATATATCACCTGTTACTCTTTCATTTGACTCCATAAGAATAATAGATCATATGATTGACTTAGCTTTCCAGGGAACCAACAAGGGACTTCAATACATAAACATGGATAGGATACTATGGAATGCGGAATTTAATTTTGACAAGTGACATGCAATATATGATAGAATATTTATTGGGCAAGCCATAAAGATCTTCTTAAGGACTTAGGGTTGAGTTTGTTAGCGAATAGTGTTACGTAGTTGTCATTTTTATATTGATCATGCCAAAGGATAGAATGTAAGCCTTACATACCTTGTTACTGATCTTCTACGAATTCCGGGAGTCTTCGGACGTTCTACGAGTGATTATCTACATTATAGGAATGATTTGCATCAATAATAGATTCATAGCTTATAAGAAGGTTCATTTAGACATTTTGTCGAACAACTTTTGTGAATAACATTGTAATGTAGCTTCAGTTATACACATATCATCACAACAATCTTCACTAAGACTCTTACTCATCACCAAAACTCAATCAACAACTTCACAACACACAAAACAGCCCATAACCATATATCTTAACCTTAAGGTCCATATACATTTGTTCTTCAAGAACTCTCCAGTAATCTTATCTTAAACACTTTTATAGTTCTAAGAATAAGATGGAGGAGGTGAAACATATCTTTAAACACAAGAATAACTCCAAAAAATAGGTTACCTCTCTGCCAAGTACACTCCAAAATCACAATAACAAGTAAGGAGATGGTCTAACAATGATCACGGGATTCCCTACATCAAATTTGTGTAGTTTATCTTTGATTTCACCTTGGATCACTTGGAATCTCTTAGAGAGTGTATGAGAGATGATTAGGGTTGTGAAAATGAAGTGAAATAAGGTATTGGTCGAAGGTTGATCTATTTATAGAAAACTAAAAACTTTCCACTGACTCAATCTGTTGCATTTCAATCTGTTGCAGACCATGCCTGTGAACTGTAGGTTGGGTTATAGACCCTGCTAGGTTTCATGAATTGCTTGTCTTGGTTTGCTGCACACTTTGCATTTCACAGGCATGACCTACGATTCGCAGATCATGCTCTATGATTCACAGAGTGCTCCGAGAGGCGATACTTTGTCGAATGTTCGTCTAAACTTATTTTCATTGATCTGTGAAGTATTAAACCTTCTCGAAACTTACTCAACACTTTCTTTCTTTTTAAATCTCTTGGAGGGGTCCTACCATTATCGGGCCTAAGTTAGCTATGTTACGACAATGATGACGCACGAAAACACAACGAAAACACGAGGTGTAACATCCTCCTCCCCTTAATAACGTTCGTCCCTTAATGTTGAGAAAAAATATTCTAACTCGCAGGATTTTTGAAAATTTTGGCATAGCTTTCTGTGTAAACAAGACTATCCAAAACCTGTCAAGTAGCCAGAATACATATCCAATGCCACACATGGCCACAAAATAGCACAAAATAACAATATCGACCCCACCCTACCATCTATCTATCACATTTGTCTCAACGACATCACCTATATATGATATATAAGACAAGCTCGATAGATAGGATGAAAATAGAGAAGTCATATCGCACGAATGTCCATATAAACCTAAAGTCTGAAACAAATAGGGATATATGTACTCCATGTCCTCCTCAGCCCCCCATGTTATTTCTTCCACGTTATTATTCCTCCATAACACCTTAACCAAAGCTACTTCCTTGGTCCGCAACTTATTCCTCCATAGGAATTTCTTCATACAATATGTTCTCTGTAATTTGGACATCCTCTACAGGGGTAACACGGGAGGGGTCGCCTAAACACTTTCCAAGCATAAATACATGGAATACTAGATGAATTGCTTCCAACTCTGAGGGTAATTCATATTTGTAAGCCACTTGGATGATCCTCTGAAAGATCTTATACCTGGGGCTAAACTTACCCTTCTTGCCAAATCTCATCACTCCTATCATAGGGGATACCTTCAGAAACACTCAATCACCAACATCAAACTCTAAATCTCGGTGTCGGTTATCTAAGTAGGATTTCTGGCATCTCTGAGCGGCTAACAATCGCTCTTGAATCAACTTCACCTTCTCTGCTGCCTGCTGCACCAAGTCAGGCCCCAATAACTTTATTTCACCTACTTCAAACTAGCCTATAAGAGATCTACACTTTTGCCCATGCAAGGCTTCATATGGACCATCTTAATACTGTACTACAACAACAACAATAACAAACCCATGTGTGGCCCATAAAATAGGGTGTGGGAGGGTAGGATGTATGCAGACCTTACCTTTGTGAGGTAGAGAGGCTATTTTCGGTAGACTCTCAGCTCAGATGAATCTTAATACTGGAATGGTATCTATTATTATAGGCAATCTTGATAAGCATCAAATGATCTTCCTAACTTCTCTTGAAATCCAGGACACAAGCTTGTAACATATCCTGGAGCGTCAGAATAGTGAGATGGTCGTCCGTCTATCTATGATAGAAAGTTGTGCTAAGATTAACCTAAGTACCCAATCCTTTCTGAAATCATCTTCAAAAGTTAGCTATAAATTGGGAACCTATGTCAGATATAATACATACGGAACTCCATGTAGCCGAACTATCTCTTTGACATACAACTTAGCATAATCTTCAGTTGAATAAGTAGTTCTAACAGGTAGAAAATGGGCTGATTTTGTAAACCTATCAATGATAACCCAGATAGAGTCAACTTTCGATGAAAACTAGGAAACCCCATAATGAAGTCCTATTGATCAATTCCTATTTCCATGTTGCAATCTCTATATTCTGAAGCAATCCCCTAGGTTTCTGATGTTCAACCTTAACCTGGTGGATGTTCGGACATTGGGCTACGAAGTCTGCAATAGTCATCTTTATATATTTCGACTCATAAATCAGCTGGAGGTCATGGTACATCTTGGTAGAACTTGGATGAATAGAATACCTAGACTGGTGAATTTATGATAAAATCCTCCTTAGGAGTCCTCCAACATCAGGTACACAGAGTTGGCCTTTGTATCTGAGAACCCCATCGTCTGACAACTCAAATAATTGTTTCTTCTAAAAGGGAATTCCTTCTCTCATTCTGACCAACTCTGGATCATTGAACTGCCTTGCTTTTACTTTTACTACCAAGGACGACTCTGCAATATTTTGAACTATAACACTTTCATCTTTAGTATCAAGTAGCCATATACTCAAGTTGGAAATCGATATAGACCTTTCGCTATTTCCAACCTATTAGAATTTACATACTTTAGGCTACCAATAGACTTACAACTCGTACAACATTTGCTTTACTGGGGTGGTACAAGATATCTACATCATAATCTTTTAGCAACTCTATCAAACTTATCTGCCTCAAGTTTCATTGTTTTTGTGTGAATATGTATTGTAATCTCTTATGATGAATAAACAAGTCGAAATGAACCCCATAAAGATAATGATGCCATATTTTCAAAGCAAACATCACAACTGCCAACTTAAGATCATGAGTCGAATAACTCTTCTCGTGCTTCTTTAACTGCCTCGAAGCATATGCAATGACCTTGTCGTGCTGTATCAGAACACATCCTAAGCTAACTCTAGAGGCATCATAATAGACAATGAATCCTTCTGAACTTTCGATGATTGCCAAGACAGGTGTTGATGTCAACATGTTATTTAATTCTTGGAAACTCTATTCACAAGCATCTATTAACTTAAACTTAGCTATCTTATGAGTCAGCTTCGTCAACGGAGTAGCAATAGAAGAGAAATTCTCCACAAACCTCCGATAATAACCTGCCAAGCTCAAGAAACTATGTACCTTCGTCGGAGTTGTGGGCCTCACCCAATTCTTTACAACCTCAATCTTCTGACTATCAATTTTAACGCCCTCATCTGAGACTATATGCTCAAGGAAGGCCACTAAATTCAACCAGAACTCACAATTGGAGAATTTAGCATATAACTTATGATCTTGCAGCGTCAGAAATAAGATTGATGGTATCCAGAATTAGTAAGACCGAAGGATATGAAAAGAAACTCAAAGTGACCATATGTGGTCTTGAAAGCGGTCTTCGAAATATCTTTCCCCTTAACTCTTAATTGATGGTATCCAGACATAAGATTGATTTTTGAGAAATGTTTAGTGTCATGTGACTGATCAAACAAGCCATCGATCCTTGGGAGTGGGTATTTATTCTTGATAGTAACCTTATTCAACTGACGGTAATTAATACACATTCTAAATGAACTGTCTTTGTTGCAAACAAACAACATCGGTACGCCCCACGAGGAAGTACTTGGCCTAATGAAGCCTTTTTATAGAAGATCCTTCAATTATTCTTTCAACTATTTCAGTTCAGCAAGGGCCATTATATAAGGAGTAATAGATATAGGTTGGGTATTTGGAAGCACATCGATGGCAAAGTCGATCTCCATTTCAGGAAGAATGCATGGAAGTTCATCACAAAATATATCAGGAAATTCATTAATGACATGGATAGACTAAAGGGTTGGAGATTCTTCTGTACTCGTACTAAATAATAGAGGTAACCCTTTTAAATCATCTTTCGGGCCTTAAGGTAGGAAATAAACCTCCCTTTAGGAGCCGCTGCATTACCTTTCCACTCAATAACAGGTTTGTCCTGGAAAATTAAAATGAACAACTTTTGTCCAACAATCTATGTTAGCATAAAAATAAGCCAACCAATCCATACCTGTAATAATGTAGAAATTAACTATCTCCAATTCATTGAGATCATCTAAGGTATGATGATCGTAAATCATCACATCACAACTCTGATATACCCGCCTAACAATTACGGATTCGTCGACCGGCGTAGACACTTCAAAACTTATTCAATAACTCATGTCCTTTACCAAACTTGCCAGCAATATAAAGAGTGACATATGACCAGGTATTACATGTATCTATCAATGCATATACATCAAAAGAGGAGAATGATAATATACCTGAAACCACATCAGGAGACGACCCTAGGTCCTGTCGACCACCCAATGCATATATACGGTTATACTGACTACCTGAGCTATACGCTCCACCTCTACCTCTACCTCTACCTCTACCAGCCGACGTCTGAGTACCCTGTATAGGAGGACTTATTCACAAAGAAGTAGAAGCTACAGATTCTGTTGGCTGGACTATATCACCTTCGCCCATCATCGGGCAATCTCTAGCAATATGACCCGAATAACCGCAAGCATAACAAACATCTGTGCCCTGATGGTGGGGCATGAGACCCCTTGCACTGCTCCCAGAACTCATACAAGGTCACTGCAACATCCCGCATCATATAGGACGCTAGCTCTACCGATTCAGTATCGGTGGCATGCATCACCCTCAAAGTATGCTTCATCTAATCTAAAAAGTTGTACATGTTCGCGTTCGGGTCTGATCCCATCAATATCGGAGGGTTAGTTTTATAAAATCCCGAACTCTTGACTAACTTCTCTACTAGAAGGATTGACAATCTGACATTGGGTTTGAGTGGTCACTAATCAACTCAATAACTGCACGACACTTCGCATATCAAGATAATTCTTGGGAGCGACCTGGAGAGGAATCGAGGGTACATTTGCTCCCCTATGATCCTCTGGAGTTTGTAGGGGTGGAGTCGTAGAGGCCCGAGATACTGCCTCATCTTGATGCTCTTACGGCCCTGCGTCAGCGAGTAGTACCTGACTGGCACCCTCTCCCGATTCCACATCTAACCTCTGAATAGCCGTCTGTCATTTAGTTGTAGGCATCGCTAAAAGTATAAACAAGATGAGGATTAGGAACTGAACATTTATGACTCGGCTCTATCGCACAATTTAGATTAAGAAGGAAAGTAACCATTCTAAATGCCCTGTCGCTTGTTGTTTATAAGTGTGGTGCATAATAAACTCATAAATAAGACTCTACTAGACACGGCTTGCAAACTCCTTAGGATAGACCTTCTCTGAATGACTAGAGCGTACCACATGTATATCATAACCCAAATATGAAATCTGGGCCGACAAAGCCTCAAAAGACAATCACACAGAAGGTAACAACCTGAATAAGTGACAGCCCTAACTGATATGTATATATATATATATATATATATATATATATATATATCACAAGGCCGACAAGGCCATAACTAGTATGCTAACAACTGACAAAGGCCGACAAGGAAAAAGCAAAACATATATATAACAACCTCTAGTCTGCAAGCCTCTACGAGTACTATGACATGTCAAAGAGTTTGGACTGGGCCCCGCCATACCCAACAAAACTATAAACATGAAAAACAGTGACTACCAACACTATATAGAAACTTTGGAGAAGTGGAGTACGACAATCAACTGTTGAATCTGATAACCTATTGAGGAGGTGTGTCCGTCTGTCAACCTGTACCTGCGGGCATGAAACACACTGCCCCAACAAAGGGGATGTCACAACTGGAAATCGAGGGTAATGATGGAACCAACCATTGCGAATCAGTAAGCTAACCGCTACCCAACAACCCTAATTGCGTTGAAGAAATAAGTGCGAAAAATAATTAAGAAGCAGTTTTAAGTTTTTTAAATAGATCTGTTGATTTAAAAAGACAACGATACAAGAATTTCCTCAAAATCTGGTGTGACAGTACAAGAACTACTAAGAGCTATACAAGTCTTGGGACTAAACATGTCCCGAAATATATAATGTTTTCCGAATAGAAAGACAGAATGTAAAGATAAAGTAAGAGAATCTGGGGCTAAGGGTCACCTGGTAGCTCACCCCTCAATCCTCCAACGCAACTTCTCAATGGGCTGGATAGTCACGAGTCCCACTAGTACTAGGAACTGAACTTGTACACAAAAAGGGTGCAACATGTGTCGTGTGAGTACAAATTCAAAGGTACTTAAAAGCATCGTCGATCGACCCGATCCTAAACGGAAATAAGGGCTGGTCTATGGATTGCTATTACTACACCAACTTCCTATAAAAATCCAATAATATAATCACATAATACATAAGTTCAATTAACAAAATTTAAGCCTAGGTTGTAGCATCTAACCCTCAATCAAGTCAGGAATGTATACACTACCGAGATGTAAGCATAGAATCAACAGTTCATCATCAACAAGGGTAAAGTACAATGACAGATATGCAAGTGTTCACTCTCTCTACCCATACACACATGTTTGAACATCAATGTAGAGTGACCTATGGGGGACTCGCGAGGTCCATATACCACTCATGATTACACACTGTAACTAAGTTCAGTTCACACATCAGGTTCATACAGTACCTGTTTTATTCACACAACCTCTATACTCGTCTATCCTCACACAAATTCATATACTAAGAGACATGAATAGGCTATGTACAGTAATCAAAAGAAAGTATAGCAACACAAGTTACAACTCAGTCATTATCATTAAGGACTCGATCTTTAGCTTATTTTCCAATTAGACGAGTATAAAGAAGGGTGATGGGGACACACGGTCACATAGCACACAGAAAGATACTACATAATGCGTAATGTACATGCTTCATACCCCAATCATGGATCCAAAGGATCTTACTATACTATCACCTAGTTCTCAAAGCATGGCATTCATCTAGGTAATTTAAATGCACAAGTACCCATTACATGACATCGGTTCCCAACACAAGTGCTCGTCCACTCACAAGTATCGGGACACCCTTATTCTCCCAATTACTCTCATCTTTAGTTAATTAATTCATTAAACTAACCAAGATGACTAAGATAAGGTTCATAGTCTCAACATGCCTAGAAGTAAGTGTCCAAAGTAACGAAGTCGCTTTACCTTTTCGAATAGCCTCTTCATAGTTCCAATCTTCTCAAACACATATTAAGCATCAAAATATGAGACAAATGATGTCCACATTACTCTATTGAAGATTTGGGTCTAGAAAGTTAACCCAAAATCCCATTCTAAAACCCCAAGGTAGATTTCATAGTTATACTAGGAAATCGGGACTAATATGGTCAATATAGTACTCTACTAGTTCACACGATCCCAACTTACCCATAATGACACTTTTAGGCAAAACCCAAAGTGACACCCAAAGAGTGATTTCCGAGACAAAGGGGTAAAATAGGAATTTTTTTCTCAAATTAGTTTACCCATAATCTAAGGAACTAGATATGCAATATCATCAAGTTCTGGAGTCACAATTATGCTAAAATTTTTAGCTTTTCAAGCCTAGGGTTTATTCTCTTTAGTTCCCCATCCTAATCATGGATTTTAGCATGAAAAACTCTAGTAATAAGATACTTAATTGTAAAAAAATGAGTTGGAATCTTACCCTCTTATAGAACTTGAATAATCCCCCTCCACAATCTCCTTAATCCAAAGTCTAGGGCTCAAAATTTGGGAATGGGAGGACAAAACACGAATTTGGGGATTCAACATTCTGCCCAGCAAATTACTATTCACGATCGCGGCAACATGTTGCGTGATCCCAGGAATACAAAACTTTTGCTCATCGCAGTCTCGGTAGGAGCCTCGCGACCGTGATGGCCTATAGATTGGAGGGTCGTGATAGTGATGCGTTCTCCGCAATCACGAAGAAGAACAACAACAGACAGCTAAAACCAGAAAATCTAGTTTCGACAACATCCTCTTGAAACCTCGAAACTCATCCAGAACCTCCCGGATACAAACCAAATATTCATCCTCACATAAAAACATGCTACGCACTCACCCATGCACTTGGAATCGTCATATGAGGTCATCATAACAAAAAGTTTGTTCAAAAACCCCAAGGACTTCATAAAGCTTTAAAATCCCAACTCAAAGCCCAAAATTCTCCTGAGTGCCTCAGTAACCAAACCAAGGATACGCGTAAACCATATTCTAGATTTCGAACTTGGTGGAATTGATGAAACTCCCAAAAGACACAAATGCCCTCAATAGCCACTCAAGCCCTCTAAATCTTATCTCTTAACTAAAGATTTTTCAATTTCTACAAACTAACCCAAAATCTATTCTAAACACTCGGGACCCGATCCAACGGTCCACCCAAGTCCAATATTCTATTCCGGAGCTAACGGAACAATCCAAATTTGATTCCGGATGCATCTACTCAAAGTCAACCCCAAAGTCAAACCTTCCAAACTTAGAAATATTATAACTTAAAACTTGGATTTTCTTCCGACATTCTCACCTGATTGCCTCGGGATCCACAACATCTATCCCCTCACACCAAAACAGTACAATAGATCTAGGGGAAATGGCATTTGCAGGAAAACAAGCAAAAACAATAAGACAACCCAATAGGTCGTTACATCATCCACCACTTGAACACATGTTTGTCCTCGAACATGAAAGAAAAAGAAATTACTAGAATCTCCGAAAAGCTGAGGGTATCTAGTTTGTATATATGTATCAGTCTTCCAGGCAGCCTGCTCAACCGTTCAATGCCTCCACTGAACCTTCATAGAAGCTAACTCCTTGGACCTCAACTTCTGAATCTGTCTATCAAGTATAGTAATTGGTTCCTCGTCTTATGACAAATTCTGATCAAGCAATACTGGATCCCACAAAATCATATAAGAACCATCTGAGTGGTACTTTTTTAGCATGGAAATATGAAAAATAGGGTGAACAATTGATAATCCCAGAGGCAAAGCCAACTCATAGGCTACCTCATCGATGCACTGCACAATCTCCAATGGACCAATGTACCTGGGGCTCAACTTGCCCCATTTCCCGAACCTCATCACACCCTTCATGGGTGAAACCTTCAACCACACTTGCTCACCAACCATGAACTTAAGATCATAATTTTTTCGAACTGCATAGGTCTTTTTCCATCTCTGAGTTGTGTGAAGTCTCTCATGTATCGACTTAACTTTTTCTACTAAATCATGCAATAAATTAGTACCCCAAGGCATAACCTCAAAAGCGTCAAACCAACCAATATGAGAAGGACAACATCATTTCATACAATGCCTCAAACGATGACATCTATATGCTAGACTGGTAGTTGTTGTTGTAAGAAAACTCAAACAACGGTAAATACTGATCCTAATAACCCCCAAAATTAATCACACAGGCCCGCAAAATATTCTCAAGGACCTGAATAGTCTGCTCAGACTGACCATTTGTTTGCGGGTGAAATGTTGTGCTAAGCTCCACCCAAGTACCCAACTCCTTCTACTAAGATATCCAGAAGTGGGATGTAAATTGCATGCCCCTATTCAAAATGATAGAAATGGACACTTCGTGCAATCGAACTATCTCATTTTGGCCAACTTCTCCTTATTATACGTAGTCTGAATCGGTACAAACTAAACTGACTTCGTAAACTAATACACAATCACCAAAATTACATCAGACTTTCCCAGAGTCTATGGTAACCCTACCATTAAATCCAGAGCAATTTACTCCCACTTCCATTCAGGCATAAGCATCGTCTAAGTAAGTTCATCAGGATTTTGGTGCTCATACTTCACTTTTTGACAATTAAAACACCTAGACACGAACTCCACAATATCCCTCTTCATGCTACCCCACCAATAGTGTCGTTTCAAATCTCGGTACATCTTTGTATCCCATGGATGAATGGAGTACCTCAAACTTTGAGCCTCTTCTAATATCAACTTGATCAAATATTTATCCATGGGAACATATTTATGACCCTTGATACGCAATACACCCTCATTATCAAGCATGGCCTCCTTGTCTTTCCTTTTTATTACCTTGTCTCAAATTTTTCCTAACTTAGTATCATTGAACTACCGAACCCAAATCTGATCCAGCAATGAAGACCACGCCTCAAGTCTAACCAACCTATTTGCCAACAATTGCACATCCATAGTTAAGGGTCGCTCCCTAAGCTGTAAACATGTTAAGCCACCCATACTCACCGCCTATCGACTCAAGGCATTAGCTACCACATTTTCCTTGTCCGGATGACAGAGAATCAATATGTCATAGTCCTTGAGCAACTCTAACCACCTCCGGTGTCTCAAATTAAGATCTCTATGACAGAAGATGTGCTGAAGGCTTTTGTGATCTTTGTACACCTCACAATGGACACCATAGAGGTAGTGTCTTTAAATTTTCAAGGCAAACACCACCACCGCTAACTCCAAATCATGGGTGGGGTAATTCTTTTCATGGACATTGAATTACCTCAAAGCATAGGCTATAACCTTCCCTCTTTGTATCAATGCATAACCAAGGCCAATACATGAAGTGTCACAATATACAGTAAAACCCTCTCCCTCCACATGAAGAGTCAAGATCGGAGCAGTAGTCAATAAAGTCTTGAGCTTTTGGAAGCTCGCCTCGATAAAGTGTGAGGTGAGCTTCCAAAAGCTCAAGAATGCCACAGACTTGAGCATGAATTCACACTTTGAAAAATTTGCATAGAGTTCCTTTTCCTTCAGAATTCCAAGCACGATCCTCAAATGTTATTCGTGCTCCATCTCACTCCAGGAGTAGATCAAAATATAATTTATGAATACAATCACAAAGAGATCTCAGTACGGCCTAAAGACATTGTTTATCAAATCCATGAAAGCTGATGGGGAATTTGTCAGCCTGAAAGATATAACCAGGAACTCAGAATGCCCATAGGGGGTCCTAAAAGTCGTCTTGGGAATATCCTCTGTTTGAATCTTCAATTGGTGATACCCAAATCTTAAGTAAAACTTAGAGAAGACTATGGTACCCTAAAGCTGATCAAATAAGTCATCAATGCGGGGAATGGGATATTTGTTCTTGATAGTGACTTTGTTCAGTTGCCGATAGTCAATACACATCCGCATAGACCTATCCTTCTTCTTTACAAACAACACTGTAGCACCCAAAGGTGAAACACACGACCTAATGAACCCCTAACTCATCATATTCTGCCATTTCTCCTTCAAATCCTTCAACTCGGCTGGTGCCATCCGATAGGGAGGGATAGAAATGGGCTTAGTGCCCGGCTCAAAGTCAACGCAGAAATCAATATCACGGTTTGGAGAAATACCCAGAAAATCTATCAGAAATACCTCGTGAAACTCTCTAAACATTGTTATGACTCGAGAGGAGGTGTATCCAAACTAATATCATGAACATATACCAAGTAAACCAAACAAACCTTCTCAACCATCCTCCTGCCTTTAAATAAGAGACAATTTTTTCGGCGCACAAATAGACTTCTTTTTATTTTATTTTTATTATATTTATAATTTATATTAAATTAAACAAAATTCTTATTATTAAAACTAATAAAAAAACCGCGCCCTTCCACTCTAACCTAGGAATTTCTGGCATGGTTAAGGCAATTATCTTTGCGTGACAGTCTAAGATCGCATGGTAATGAGATAGCCAACTCATACCTTAAATAACTTCAAAATCTACCATATCGAGAATTATCAAATACACCAAATGTCATATCCCACCATAGTGACAACACAGAATCGGTACACCCGATCCACCACTATAAAATCCAAAACAAGAGTAGTAATGCTAACAGGAAAATCAAGTAACTCACATACCAAACGAAGACTCGAAGCAAAATAAGTAGACACATAAGAGTATGTAGAGCATGGATCAAATAATGTAATAGATGGACGATAATAGACTAAACTAGTACCAGTGATAACAGCATCAGAAGCCTCAGCCTCTAGCCTACTTGGAAATGCATAACAATGAGCATGACCAGCCTCGGCCTAAGAACCTCTATGACCACCAACTCGTCCTGACTGAGAACCACTCCTACATGTCCATGAACTACCTCTACCACTCTGACCACCGCCCCTAGATGGCTGAGCTGATGCTTCAGATCTTTAAACTTGAGAACCAAAGTATTGACCACCTTATCTGAGCCTAGAGCAGTCCCTTTCCCAAAGTGACCCAGCTCTCTAGACTCATAACATGCTCGAAACACATTGGTGGTGGGGCAAACTGGAATAACCCAAATGACCACCTCGATCTCTAGGTCTGGAATGAGAGCCCCAAGAACTCTGACCCAAGCTGTGACCACCATGACCAGAACAACTACCACTCAAAGTGTGTATCGCTGGATCAACTAGCCTGCTGGGCTTGAGGCGATAACCACCCTGATAACACTACCTCCAAATGAGGTACCCCCATAATTGCCTGAGTTGTGGGGCTTCTTACCCGATCTATCTTTGAACTCTTGATGCCTGATATATTCCATACTCCTAGCAGCCTCCACCACTACCTTAAGGGAAACTCCTGAAGCTACTACATGCGTCACTACAACCTTAAGATTATATGATAGACCTCGAATGAACTTATGAATCCTCTATGTCTCATCTGGCAACATAGATAAAGCATGGCGATACAATGAATGACACCTCATCTCGTACTCTGTCACTGATATACCATCCTGCTCCAATTTGTCAAACTGCTCTCACCTCTCCTCCCTCAAGCTACAAGGAAACCACTTCTCAAGGAACACTCTAGAAAACTCAGACCAAGTGGGTGGAGGAGACCCAACTAGTCTAGTCTCAATGAACACCCTCCATCACTGTTTGCCATGGCCAATCATTTGCATAGCTAAAAAATCAATTATGCAACATCTGATGAAATAAAGGCCGCAAACTTAAGCTTCCAAAATGAGCCACGAGGTGAATTACTAGGAGTGCCAAAAATTGCCAACTATCCTATGGTGATATGCGTGATATGGAATGGATTATGGAGTGGAGTTGAAGATTGGACGTGAAGATCCAAGAAGGAACATGTTTATTTTTTCCGGCTTTTATGTAGGTCTTGGCCGAGACCACTTTCTTTCTGCTTATTTTAATTCCTAGCTTAACTACTACCTCTCCTTTGGACGTAATAGTATGATGTGTAATAAGTACTAACTCTCCTTAGGACATAATTATTATGTCGTGTAATAGAGTAAGCTGACAAGGCCAAGAACCATCTAGAAGAAGAAGATTCCAAGGAGACAATTCATGAACTAACTAGTTCATGCACTTATCTACATGGATGACACAAAAGGGTGGCCTAGAAAACATGAAAGGTTGGTTTCCCATTCGGCCGAACCTAGCTTCCAAAGAGTTGATTCATGAACTAGCTAGTTCATGCACTTATCTTCATGAATGAAACAAAAGGGTGTCCTAGAAAACATGAAGAGTTGGTCTTCTCCCTTCCCCCCCCCCCCCCCCAAAAGGGCTGAACCCCTTCCCCCAAAAAAGGCCGAACCCCTTCCCCCTTTCCCATTCGGCCGAAGGCCTTGTTTGTGTCCATCTAGTTGTCTTCTAGAAAGGTCTAAGTACTAGTATAAATAGGACATGTAGTTGATGTAAATAATGATGATGATTTATGAAATATAGTTGAGTTTTACACAACTTTGCTAAGTTATTCAACTTTTGTGTTGGTTAATTTAGTTGGACCTTTTGTGGGCCATCGGTCCTTTTGTGGTCTGAACCTCGATCCTTTTGTGGGTCAAACCCTTGGTGCAAGTTTAGTTAGAACTTTTGTAATCTAGCTAAACCCAAGCTAATGTTTCCTTTAGTGTAAGTTTAGTTAGAACTTTTGTGATCTAACTACGCCCAAGCCAAGGTTATATCTGGCCTTTCGGCCTACCTCACTTGGTTTGCACCCGAGCTTGTACTTAGCAACCTTGTGTCCAATACTTATCCAAATTGCTTCATTGTTTTCACCACAACATCCTACAACACTTCCCCAATTCACACCCCAAAGGCCTTAAACTGAAACATCACAAAATCACCCGAACACCCCAACCATTTCCCTCACCATCCCAGTCGAATCCCTATACCATCAACCTACTGTCCTGATCAGTTTCCGCCACCTTACCACCATCCAACCACTAAACCCCGACCACCAATATAACCCTCAACGTGTCTAGAACATCCCCACAATTTTTTAACCCATTTCCACCCTAAACTACCCGTTCAAGACCCACAACACCACAATGTCCTGTGAATTTGAGAACCCAACACCCCACCTTTTGAGTCCATTTTCGTGTCAACCCATGTCCAACCCAACTTTGACCAACCTACCCTCACAAACCCCTCTTTATATACATCAACCTCTCAAGGCAACTAACAAGAAACTCATAAGCATCATCATCAAGATGCACACTATACTATAGTGGCTTCATCTTATCAAACTTATCCAACCTCTTCTACTCCTCAACTTTCATAGTATGCTGAATAACTAGACGGATAGCAAGACTCTAAGCTCGATGACCCAAAAACTGAGGAGCAGTGTCCTGATCGGGAGTCTTTACGTCAACCCTAGTATGTGTCCTCACCATCTGTGAGAGAATGAAACAAGAAACACTTTAGAATTGGTTAGAAATAAGAACGCACGATAAGGAATGAAAAGTTAGAATTTTTCTGGATGTCTCATAGCCTCTCGAAGATAAGTACAGACATATCCGTATAAGTCTGTATTATTGTACTAGACATTGTTCTTGTACTTGTGACACTGATGAACCTAACACTCTGATACCAATTTGTAATGACCTAAAATCGAGCGTAATTGTGGCACCAACCCTCACGATTCAGTAAGCCAACCATTACCCAACAACCCCAATTGCATTGAAGAATTAAGTGCGGAAAATAATAAAGAAGCAATTTTAAGTCTTTAAATTAGATCCATAGATATAAATAGATAATGACATAAGAATCTCCCTAAAACCGGGTATCACATTACAAGAACTACTAAGAGTTATACAAGTCTTGGGACTAAACATGTCCCCAAATACATAATGTTGCCCGAATAAAAAGATAGAATGTAAAGATAAAGGAAGAGAATCCGGGGCTAAGGGTCATTTGGTAGCTCACCCCATCAATCCTCTAACACAGCTCCTCAATTGGCTGGATAGTCACGAGTCCCACTAGTACTAGGAACTGAACCTGCACACAAAAAGGGTGCAACAAGTGTAGAGCGAGTACAAAATATACGGGTACTCAGTAGCATCATCGACCGACCCGATCCTAAATGGAGACGAGGACTGGTCTACTGAGTGCTACTACTACATCAACTGCTATAACAATCCAATAATATAATCACATAGCACATAAGTTCAATTAATGGAATTTAATCCTAGGTTGTAGCATCTAACCCCTCAATCAAATCATGTATATATACACTACCGAGATGTAAGAATATAATCAATAGTTCATCATCAACATGGGTAAAGTACAATGAAGTAGATACAATGAAAGATATGCAAGTGTTGACTCTCTCCTACCGGTACACACACATTTGAACATACATGAAGAGTGACCTATGGGGGACTCGCGAGGTCCATTTACCACTCAGGCTTACACACAGTACCTAAGTTCACTTCACATAACAGGCTCACACAGTACCTGTTCTATTCAGACAACATCTACACCCATCTATCCTCAGACAGGTTCAGGTACTAAGAAACAGGAATAGGTTATGCACATAATAAGAATCAAGTATAACTACTCTGTCATTATCATTAAGGACTAGATCTTTAGCTTCTTTTCCAATTAGACGAGTATAAAGAGGGTTGATGGGGGAAAACATTTATATAGCACATAGAAATATATTACATTATGTGTAATGTATGAGCATCATACCCTAATCACGGATCCAAATGATCATACTACACTATTAGCTAGTGCCCAAAGCGTGGCATTCTTCTAGGTAATTTAAAAGCACAAGTACCCATTACATCACATCGGTACCCGATACAAGTGCTAGTTACCTCACAAGTATCAAGACCCCCTGATTATCCCCATTACTCCCATCTTTAGTTAATTAATTCATTAAACCAACCAAGACGCCTGAGATAAGGTTCATAGTCTTAACATGCCTGGAAGTAAGAGTTCGAAGTCACAAAGTCATTTCACCTTTTCGAATAGCCTCTTCACAGTCCCAATCTTCTCAAACACAGATTAAGCATCAAAATATGAGACATCATACATTATTCTATGCAAGATTTGGGTCTAGAAAGTTAACCCAAAATCCCATTCTGAAATCCCAAGATCAATTTCATAATTATACTAGGAAATCGGGAGTAATATGGTCAATATAGTACTCTACTAGTTCACATGATCCCAATGGTATACATAATGGCATAATTTTAGACAAAACCCAAAATGACATCCAAAAAAAAATTTCTGAGCCAAAGGGGCAAAATAGGAATTTCTTTCTCAAATTAGTTTACCCATAGTTTAAGGAACCTAGATATGCAATATCATCAACTTCTAGACTCACAATCATTCTTAATCAATAATTTTAGCTTTTCAAGTCTAGGACTTATTCTCTTAAGTTCCCCATGCTAAACATGGATTCTAGCATGAAAAACTCTAATAATAAGAGACTTAATTGTAAATAGGGAGTTGGAATCTTACCCTTTGGAAGAACTTGAACAATCCCCTCCAAAATCTCCTTAATATGAAGTCTAGGGATCAAAATTTGGGAATGGGAGGTCAAAACACAAATTTGGGGATTTAACATTTTGCCTAGCGAATTACTATTCGCGATCGTGGAACCACGTCGCGCGATCGCGGGGACACAAAATATTTGCTCATCATGATCGCGGCAGAAGCCTCGTAACCACAATGGCCTATAGATTGGACGACCATGATAGTGGTGACTTCTCCACTATCACAAAGAAGGACACCGCCAGACAGCTGAAACCAAAAATCTGGTTTCCACAATATCCTCCCGAAACTCATCAGAAACCTCCCGAATACAAACCAAATATGCATCCTAATATAAAAACACGCTACAAACTAACCCGCACACTCGGAATCATCATACAAGGTTATTTTAACAAAAAGTTCATTCAAAACCCCCAAGGACTTCATAAAGCTTAAAAATCCCAACTCAAAGCCCAAAATGCTCTCGAGTGCCTCGGGAACCGAACCAAATATACACCTAAACCATATTCGACATTCCAGACTTAGTTGAATCGATGAAACTCCTAAGAAGACACAAACGCCCTCAATAGCCACTCAAGTCCTCTAAATCTTATCTCTTAACTTAAGACTTTTCAATTTCTAAAAACTTACATGAAATCAGTTCTAAACACCCGGGACCCGATCCAACGGTCCACCTAAGTCAAAAATCCTATTGCAAAGCTAATGGAACCGTTAGAATTTGATTTTGAACACATCTACCCAAAGTCAACCCCAAAGCCAAACCTTCCAAACTTAGAAATTCTATAACTTAAAACTTGGATTTTCTTCAGACATTCTCATCTGACTGCCTCGGGATCCATTCCATCCATCCCCACATATCAAAACACTACAACAGAGCTAGGAGAAATGTCATTTGCGGGGAAACAAGCAAAAACAACAAAATGACCCAACGGGTCATTACATGCAGCGTCAATATGAAAGAATGTATTGAATATGTAAGGCATAAGTAAATGTAAATGAAAGTATCAATGAGTAAAATAAACCAAAAGGGACAACCTTTACCTTAGAAATGCATCTATGGACCATAATGTTCATAAATGAAATATAATCGCATCTATAACAGCGTAGGCCTCTGTTGGTAAATATTTTATATAATATATTGCATATATATTGTCGTAGGCTTCTGTGGGAAGTATCATCCATATCATATCTGTATAGCTTCGTATATAATGCCATACGCTTATGTGGATAATATAAATATATAATATATATACATATGAATGACCATTTAAGGACCATGAAACACTCTTTTGACTCGTCGGAGTGACGTAAGGTCGTTAGACCTCCGACTATCCTTATGCGGATAATATGTCACCTAATACTCTTTTATATGACTCCATAAGGATGATAGATCATATCATTGACTTAGCTTTCTGGGGATACAACAACGAACTTCAATACATCAAAATAGAGAGGATACTATAGAATGCAGAATATAATTTTGACAAGTGACAAGCGATATATGATAACACATTTACGGGGCAATCCATAAAGATCTTCTTAAGGACTAAGGTTTGACTTTGTTATCAGACATCATTATGTAGTTGTTGTTTCTATATTGATCATGTCAAAGGAAACAAAGTAATCATTACATACCTTGTTATAGAGATTATATGAATTCCGAGAGTCCTCGGACGTTCTGCGAGTGATTATCTACATTATACGCACAATTTGAATCAATAACGGATTCATAGCTTATAAGAAGGTTCATTTAGACATTTTGTCGAACAACTTATGTGCATAACATTATAAGATCATTTGTAGCTTAAGTTATACACATATCATCACAACAATATTTACTACTACTCCTACTCATCACCACAACTCAATCAACAACTTCACAACATCATATAGCAACTTCAAATCACACAAAAGCAGCCCATAACCACACATCTTAACCTCAAGGTCCATAAAAACTTGTTCTTCAAGAACTCTCCAATAATCTTATCTTAAACACATGCATATCCTAAGAATATAATGGAGGAGGTGAAACTTACCTTTAAACCCATGAATTACTCCAAAACAGAGCTTACCTCTCCACCAAGTGCCCTCCAAAATCGCTACAACAAGTAAGGAAGCGGTCCAATGATGATCATGGGATTTCCTACATCGGATTTATGTAGTTTATATTTAACTTCACCTTGGATCACATGAAATATCTTAGAGAGAGTATGAGAACTAACTAGGGTTTTGAAAATGAAGTAAAATAAGGTTTTGGTAGAAGGGGGAGTTATTTCTAGCAAATTAAAAAGTTGTCACCGACTCAATCTATTGCAAGGTCTACAAACCTCAAACTCGGCCTGCGAAACACATACCATGCCTACGAAATGCAGGTTGGGTCGCAGACCTTGCTAGGTTTCTTGAATTTCATATCTTGGTTTGCTGCACACTCTGGGTCTCACTAGCATGACCTATGATCCAAAGATCATGCTCTTTGATTCGCAGAGTGCTCCGGGAGGTTATACTTCATCGAATTTTTGTTGAAATTCATTTCAATTGATCCGCTAAGTCTTAAACCTTTTCGAAACATACTCCACACTTTCTTAAATATTTTTAAATATCTTGGAGTGGTCCTACCATCACCGAGCCTATATTACCTATGTTACGACAATGATGACACATGAAAACACGAGGTGTAACACTATATTTCGTAAAATCAAAAAGATCTTGGCCTAAAATTGTCCCTTTCATCACCAACCTCAAAACACCAAGAGACACTATGAACACACCCTTCACTGAAGAATTACAACCACTTATTCCCATATGTCATCATGGATAATGTTTCCCCTACTTGACCTAACGCCCGTAGCCATTTCCTCAAGAGACCTTAAACCACTTGTTCTTACTCCACCACTAAAGATCTATCATGCTGAAGCTCAATATAGTCTTTCATAACATTATCCAATAACCAACTTCACATATCTTATAATATTATCCTGACGAGCACGTCAGATACCAATTATTCTTTTTATAAAACGGAGATTTATCCATTCAAATTCCTTTCTTTACATCTTTTACACCAAGAGTTTGGTGTGCGGATGAGAGTACAGTTAGATGACATGAACTGATGATTCAAGATCCTATCCTAGAGTCCTTACGACTTAGTTTGATATTATTAAGGTATACAGAAGGTTGGAGGTCGTTGGGATCGAAGGAACCATCCCTCGACAAAGTAAGAGCGATACACTAAGTAGTTCGCATAGCGGATGGGATCCACATCGCATTACAGTCGTAAAAGAGGAACAAAAGTTAAGGAAATTTCATAAGTAAGATGCAGCCACAAATGGGCATATGCAACGCATATGCCATCACATATTAGAGGCGGTGGTAAATGGTGGCTTGCCTTTTTTATCAATATTTTGACCCAAATAAAGTGTGGACTCTCCCAAGCTATCTCTAGACTCTCCTCAAACGTTCCTAATAGAATCTAAAGCTAATCACTCAAGTTCTTCATCACATATGTCGTAGAAGTGGTAGCAATCTCATGGTTGATGATGTGTGCACTATTTCAAACCTAAGGAGAAATGTTGCAGAGCTTCTATATGTTGTATTAAGGTAAGTTATTTGTCCTCTCCATATATTTTAGCATTTCTATGTCCTAGATGAGTTATATGAATGAGATAGTGCAAGGAAAGCACTTGGGGAGTTTGTATCATTGTTATAGCTTGTTGGGATATTTGTTGAGGTTGTTGTGTTATATATAAGGATAGATATTATTGAGTAGGGGTTTTGTTGTGTTCTGAATTGGTGGAACTTGTTGTATGAAATTTGAGTAAAGTGAAAGGCATAGGGGAGGTGTTGTCTGATTTGCCGTAGAACAAGTTTGTCGCTCGATAACTAGTTGGTATGTTCCTTTTTGCTAACATAAGTATTGTTTATTGTTGTAGATGGATTGTGAAGAACCGGGTCACATCGTTTCCATCAAAGATTCCACTCCAAGGTATGTAAGGGCTACTTTTCCTTCTTCTTGGCATGAATTTGTAAGCATGTTTCCTTTATTAAAAGATAAAGGGGACTAGTTCACCCCTATGTTTCTTAGTGACGGATTAAAATCGTCTAAGAGTTTATGAGTCAATCTCGAGTAGAACCCCCGTGTAAGTTTCAAGAATCCGGATTAGTAACACCTCCAAGATTCGCAAGTGATAGATATAAGCTATGTAGATTGAGAATTGAATGAATGAGCTAATAAACTAGTAGCGGAAAATAAGTAAAGAGAATATGAGGTTGTACTAGTTATAAAATAAGGTTTAAATGGCCTAGCAAGATGAGCGTGTACGCATACCCGAGGAGCACTAAGAGACTCCCTAAAGCCAAAAGAAATAGAGTACAAGGTAAGACGGGATATGTTTCTTAAAAGAATAGAGAATATGAGTTGTACGAATTACCCCCCCAAACTTAAGAAAAGTAGAGATATGCGAGTTATAAAGATAGAGTGAGTAGTGTAACGAGATAGTCAGATGAGATCTAATATAATATAAGTTTCGCTACAGCTTACAGAGTAGATCGTGAAGTATTGAGTATGAATCGTGAGTTAGCTAGACGAGCTATGAATTATATACACAAATACATAGTCTACAGATTGTTTGCTTGTTGTTGTATGTATGCACTTGCCTTCGGAGTTATCAATATTGCCTTCGGGGCTATGATGTTTGCCTTTAGGGCTATGACAGTTTCCTTCGGGGCTATGATATTTGCCTTCAGGGATATGATAGTTGCCTTTGGGGCTATTGGCCATATAGATTGCCTTCGGAGCAATTCAGTTACACTTGCATTCAGGGCTATGCACTTACACACCAGATCCCTTGAGAGACCGGATTATTATGTTCAGTATTTCAAATGTGATAAGAATCTATTTACGTATATTTTTATGATAGATAACAGCGTGGTAAAGATCAGATACCGAAATTGTCAGAGATAGTACATAGAGTCGTGACATAATAGATTGTATAGATAGACAGAGGGGCCGAGCAGTCCTAGCGACAATGATCAGGTAAGCCGGTCTAGGTTAGTGGTAAGTCCATTCCCGTCTTTATTTTTCAATAGAGATTTCCAGCATATTTATCCATGTTCTTCAGCTTCAGAGTTATATACATACAGATTATTTTCTTCCTTAGATACTTAGTACATTTCATTGTACTGACGTCCCATTGCTGGGCATTGCATTAATGCCTGCATGTGTAGGTAATTAGTTCGACGAGCCTTCTCGGTAGATATGGTTATGTTCAGCAGAGAATCAATAAGACTTTATCTCTTCCAGAGTGCAGCCGAGTCTAGAGGTCAGGTAGTAGGTATTTGTACAGACGATGGGTAGGCCGGGGCCATATCCTGACCATTGTGAGATGTCAGTTATCTTTAGAGGCTTTGTAGACACATGTCCAGTAGGTATATCATGTCAGTTGCATTGCCGGCCCTCATTTTATATTTTTATTTAGTTTACCTAGTGTAAATGTGTACAGAGACTTCCTTGGCCCACAATATCTAATAGTAAGAACAAGTTCTGCCCAGTTGGCCCAAGATTGTTTTAGTTACATCTAGCAGCCATGAGTTACATAGTGGTTCTCTCGGTCCAGTTCGGCACCGGGTGCTAGCTATGCCTCACCTAGGTTAGGGTGTGACAACGTCTCCGTCCCATAGGGGGATTGAAGACTCTTTACAATAATTCCCTAAGAAGTCATACTTCCTCTCACCATATCACAAAAGGTCTCTTTTCATATTTTTATCCTTTATAAACTTATCTTCACAACCTTACAGTGGTTACTATCTTCTCATCTAATCAACTAATACTCTCAAGCTCATTATTATCCCTAAAATATCAGAATCTAGACCATTCCATTTCTAAATTGTGGACTTGTAGTTGATACCCTCATTCCATAATACTATCATAATAATCCTAGACAACACTGAAACTTTACCACTCAAATCACACCTCGAGAAAACCATTTTTTCTAAGCCAAACATCCTCACTTGTGGTCTCCAAAGTCACAACACTCATGATATGGTTATTTCACTAATTGTACGAATCTGAATCATTGGCTCCCTTCCCATCACTTGCTATACCATAATTGCACTTCTTTGACTTCTGAGCAACCAACTGTTGTAGAGACGATGACCATTCATTCCTCGTATTATCACTCTAATTTTCCAGGGATATCATCAAATCCAAAAGTCATAATCACAACCCCACTCTACTGAGTCTTTAAGTCATAACTGAAATCAGAACTTCCTCATTCATCCATATCATGGTGACACTTCTCGTACCATAACACATGATGTTATATTAATCTACCTGCGTGTGATATGAAAAATGTATCCCCACCGTCAATAAGAGAATAAAACAATGAAGCTTTGATTTCAAATTGAACCAAATCGCACTATAGGAATAAAAGAATAGAAGTTTTCTAAATGTCTTATAACCTCTTGAGGATGGGTACGGACGTCTACATACCAATTTACAAGACTCTACTAGACATTGTTCTTGGGGTATTATTTGAGCAAACTCGCACTATAGGAATGACAGGATGGAATTTTTCTAAATGTGTTATAGCCGCTCGAGGATGGGTACAAATGTCTATGTACCAATCCACAAGACTCTACCTGATAAAAGAAAAGCCACGATCTTAAGCTCCCAACATGAGTCGAGAGGTGACTTGCAAAGAGTGTCAAAGATTGTCGTCCGTCATATGGTGATATGCATAATATAGAATGGAATATGGAATGGAGTTGAATATTGGACGTGACGATCCAAGAAGGAACATGTTTATTTTTGGCTTTTATGTAGGTAATGGCCGAGACCATTTTCTTTTAGCTTATTTAGATTCCTAGCTTAGGTACTAGCTCTCCTTAAGACATAATTAATAGGCCTTGTAATAAATGGGATGACTAGACCGGCCATGTAAGGAAATGAGATTATTAGACCGAAGAATCATCTAGAAGAAGAAGCTTCCAACAAGATAACTCATGAACTAACTAGTTTATGCACGTATCTACATGAAAGACACAAAAGGATGGCCTAGAAAACATGAAGATTTGATCTTCTCCCTTCCCCCAAAAAGGGCCGAACCCCTTTCTCCTTTTCCCATTTCGCCGCCTCTCCCCTTTTCCATTCTTATGAGATTCATGACCTAAAAAGTTCATGCACTTATCTACATGAATGACACAAAGGGGTGGCCTAGAGAACATGAAGGGTTGGTCTATTCTTTTCCCCCAAACCGGTTGAGACCCTTCCCTCTTTCCTATTGTGGCCGAATGGTTCATGTACTGTGTCTATCTAGTTGTCTTCTAAGTACTAGTATAAATAGGACATGTAGTTGATGTAAATAAACATTGAAGATTTATGAAATATACTTGAGTTTTAATCAACTTTGCTAAGTTATTCAACTTTTGTGTTGGTTAATTTAGTTGGTCCTTTTATGGGTCAAACCCTTGGTGCAAGACCAGTTAGAACTTTTGTGATCTAGCTAAAACCAAGCTAAGGTTTCCTTCGATGTATGTTCAGTTAGAACTTTTGTGATCTAACTACGCCCAAGGTTATATCCGACCTTTCGGCATACCTCACTTGGGTTGCACCGAAGCTTGTCCTTAGCAACCTCGTGTCTAATCCTAGTCAAAATTTCTTCATTCTTTTCATCACAACATCCTACAACACTTCCCCAATTCACACCCCAAAGGCCTTAAACCAAAATATCACAAAACCACTCGAACACCCCAACCATTTCCCTCACCGTCCCGGTCGAATTCCTATACCGTCAACCTAATGTCCTGATCAGTTTCCACCACCTTAACACCATCCAACCAGTAAACCCCGATCACCAATATAACCCTCAACGTTTATTATACATCCCCACAAAACGTCATAACCCATGTCCACCCTAAACTACCCATGCAAGCCCCACAATATCACACTGTCCGGTGAATCCGAGAACCCAATACCCCACCTTTTGAGTCCATTTTCGTGTCAACCCCTATCCAACCCAACTTCGACCAACATACCCTTACAAACCCCTCCTTATATACATCAGTTTGGTATCAGATCAAGGCATTCCCATCCTACGCCTTGACGTTATGGCAAAGATAAATGAAGAACATCAGAGGACCATAAGTGATGTTATTGCGGAACAATTGCAACCCTTGAGAAGAGAGTTTGTGGAGCGTGTCATAATTAATGATGTTGAGTCTGAGGAAGAGGTTGCACAAAACAACCTAAGGCATGCAAGGGAATAAGTCCAAGACAACCCGAGGCATGATAGGGAAGACGACCGAACCATACGATTTGATCTTCCAACTTTTGAAGGAAACATGGATTCGGAAGAGTTTCTTGAATGGTTAAGATCCATTGAGAGGCTTTTCGAATACAAGAAATACAATTACCATGAGTGTTTTAAGGTTGTGACCTTGAATTTGAAGGAATTCGCTTCCATGTGGTATGAAAACCTCAAAACAAGCCGGAGGAGAAACTAAAGAAACACTTGAAGAAAACCAAGATTGACTCTTGGGACAAACTAAAGAAACACTTGAAGAAAAAGTTCTTGCCAAGAGAGTATGAACAGGATCTATACCTCAAGCTCAACAAACTTCGTCAAGGAGTTCTTAAGGTTCAGGAATACGTCCGAGAATTCGAGAAAGTCACCATGCTTTGTGACTTAGAAGAAAAGGAGACTCAACGAATTGCACGATTCATTGGAGGCTTGAACATGGCAATTCAAGAGAAGGTTGAAGTGGCAACATACAACAAATTTGAAGATCTATGTCACTTAGCCCTCAAGTTTGAAAAATAACAAAAGAAAGTTACCCCGAAAATCCTATGTAAAGCCCACTAGTATTAAAGAAAAGAGCAGTACCTCTTTTTCTAACCCGTTGTATAGCCAAGAAAGTGTACAAAAATATAAAGGAAAGAAAGTAGAGGTCACAAAGGGGGTAGATACAAGTAGAAAAAGGTTCTTTAAATGTCATGTAATAGGAAACTTCGCAAATGATTGTCCTAACCTTCGGGTCATGAGTATTGAAGAGTACCAAGAGTGTGGGGATTCCTTTGTCGTTGAGGAACCCGAGGTCGAAGAGGACCTAGAGGAAGATCATCTTGCGGAGGTGGGTGAAATTTTAGTACTCCGACGTGTGTTGAATGTTCAACTTGAAGAACATGAGGATACATAAAGAGAGCAACTATATCACACTCGATGCAAGGTGAATAATAAAGTATGTAATGTGATCATTGACGGAGGAAGTTGTACCAACACGGCTTCAGTGGTGATGGTGGACAAATTGGACTTACCTACCCACAGTCATCCTAAACCATATGCTCTCCAATGGTTAAACAAAGACAAAGGGCTGAAGGTAACGAAACAAACCCTTGTTAGCTTTCAGATTGGAAAGTATGAAGATGAGATATGGTATGACGTCCTACCTATGGATGCTTGTCCTATATTATTAGGGCGACCGTGGCAATTTGATACAAAAGCACAACATGATGGAGAAAAAATGTCTATTCTTTTCAAAAGGATGACAAGAAGATCTGGTTGGCACCATTGTCACCTAGTGAGGTAAAGGAAATGAAGATCCAAAATGTCAAGAAATGCATGGAAAAGTTCGGGGCCCTCTTGATTAATGCATTGGAGATAGAAGAAGAATCAAAGATGAGGAATTATATATATGCATTGGTGTAAGGAGAAGGAAAGTCTTATGGGAGATGCGGATGAAAATGCCGACTTGAAGAAACTCTTGATAGATGTGTTTCCGGATGATCCTGGACCCGAATGACCGCCAATAGAAGTCAATAGATGCAATCCAAAAGAGGCCATGGAGTTACTAGATGAAGGCATTGTCCAAGAGGAATTTAGTCTATGTGTGACACCCGCCTTATTTGTGCTAAAGAAATATGAGATTTGGCACACATGTATTGATAGCCAAGCGGTCAATAACATCACTGTGGAGTGCAAGTTTCATATGCCAAGATTGAAAGATCTCTTGGATGAATTGAGTGGGTCCAAGTTGTTCTCCAACATAGATTTGAGGAGTGGTTACCATCAAATGAAGATCCGAGAGGGAGGTGAATGGAAGATGGCTTTCAAGGCCAAGTATGGTTTGTACGAATGGCTCGTGTTGCCATTTGGATTGTATAATACTCGAAGCTCTTTAATGAGATTCATGCACGAGGTACTACAACCATTCATGGGATACATAGCCTCATCCAAAGACATTCATGTATTGTGTCTATCTAGTTGTCTTCTACAAAGGTATAAGTACTAGTATAAATAGGACATGTAGTTGATGTAAATAAACATTGAAGATTAATGAAATATACTTGAGTTTTACTCAACTTTTCTAAGTTGTTCAACATTTGTGTTAGTTAATTTAGTTGGTCCTTTTGTGGGCCATCGGTTATTTTGTGGTCCTAACCTCAATCCTTTTGTGGGTCAAACCTCTGGTGCAAGTCTAGTTAGAACGTTTGTGATTTAGCTAAACCCAAGCTAAGGTTTTCTTTGGTGTAAGGTTAGTTAGAACTTTTGTGATCGAACTACACCCAAGCCAAGGTTCTATCCGGCCTTTTGTCCTACCTCACTTGGTTTGCAACCGAGCTTGTCCATAGAAACCTCGTGTCCAATCCTAGTCCAAATTGCTTCATTGTTTTCACCACAACATCCTACAATACTTCCCCAATTCCGACCCCAAAGGCCTTTAACCAAAACATCACAAAACCACCCGAACACCCCAACCATTTCCCTCAACGTCCTGGTCAAATCCCTATACCGTCAACCTACTGTCCCGATCAGTTTTTGCCCCCTTACCACCATCCAACCACTAAACCCCGACCACCAATATAGCCATCTACGTGTCTAGAACATCCCCACAAAAATTCATAACTCTACCCTAAACTACCCGTGTAAGCCCCACAACACCACATTGTCCGGTGAATTCGAGAACCCAACACCCCACCTTTTGAGTCCATTTTCGTGTCAACCCGTGTCCAACCCAACTTCGACAAGCCTACCCTCACAAAACCCTCCTTATATACATCACTACTACACATTGCTCTTGTACGCACGAGATATATGAACCTAAAGCTTTGATATCAATATGTTACGACCCAAATCACAGGTCATGATGGAACCTACACTATACTTCCGATAGGCGAACCATCCCCAAAACTAAACATAACATATAAGTAATTTAGAGAAAAGTAAATAGACGAGGAATATCCAATACTAACTATGAAATAGAAATGCAGAAAGAAACAACACCATCCTAAGATTTGTGTCACAAGTGCAAAAGCTACTACAATGCGATACAAGTCTGGATGTACCAGAATACACTATCTGAGTGCTAAAATGACATAATAATAAAATATGGAGGGAGAAGTGGTCAAAGGAGCAGCCAAGCAGCTCACCACAACTCAAAACTGCCGAAATCTAGTGCATAATGCTCTACAAGATGTACTCGTACCCGGGGCCAAATCTGAACCACAAAAGAGTGCTGCAAGTGTAGTATGAGTACAAACTCCAATACTCCGTAAGCATCATTTGTTGACAACGAAAAGATAATGCACACATAATATAATGATCTGAATAGAGCCTTTATACCTTTAGGTTATGATAAAGAAAGTCATGGTTCATATAATAAATAAGACAGACATGTAGTCATTTAGAACAATTAGAAGAATGAATGAGATGCAATGTATTGGCCGTTAATAAACCTAATACACACATGCTATAGTCCATGTCATATTGTCATAACTCATGGGGACTCATGAGTTCCATATACCAATTGTGGCGTGTAACCCCATCCCATAACATGTTGCGGTACGCAATCCAATCTTAATAATCATCAACAACGTGAGAATATCACTCTTACCTTTATCTGTGCCTTAAAGATCACCTCATATCTCTTCCGTAACTCACATAACAAGTATATAAGTATGAAAGATACAACATGCACGATATCATATGCACACAGTACATATTTCATATTATGCCAAAAACATCATAATGTATGTAATAGATATGCATACAACACTCAATTGCATAATATAAATTCAATGTCAAAGATGGTTCATTTTTCATAGTTTAGACAAGATGTAGAGTGATGAGCACATAATGAATCAATAAACACAAGTATAAGTCTAACACGGCCACAAAGCCTACATAATGAACAACCGTACAAAACCAGTAGATTTAACACTACCACCAATTCCCAAAGGCTCACATGAATATCCCTGTCATAAGATTATATCATTTTCTATTAGCTGCCCATATAAATAAACCAATACCCACACAAGCACTCATTTCAGTCATAAGTGTGGGACCCTCTTTCTGCCCTCAACCCCTTCCATATTTATATTACATTTATGGTCTCCAATAGGAGTCTAAAAGAGTAAGCCATAAACTACCTCGAAGGCCGAACATGTGCCACGAACCATCAACTGGAGACTTTCCTTTTCCAATTGCCTTGGAACGTACCGATTCTCGATCCTGGCAAAGATTAAGTATTCTTGAAGCTCTACCATATCCAAATTCATCAAATGGGTTCAATCTAGTCAAAATAGTACTCTATGAGGTCAAACAAATCTAACAATACCTATATTGCTATACTTTTATCATGAACCCAAAAACGCACCCAAAATAGTCAAATTCGAGCCCCAAGAGCAAAACTAGAATTTTATTTTAGAAATAGTTTACCCATAGACTAAATATGCCAAACCCAAAATATCATCCAAAACCAACCAAGGTTTGGCCTCCAATTTCAAGAAAAATCCATTTTACATCTTACGACAAAAAATCCCCAATTTCCCTTCCCAAATCAAGGTTTAAGCTACTAATTAAGGCTAGAAATCAAGGGAAAATAACTAAATAAGAACTAGATTCTCACCCTGAGCTTAAATAAACATTACCTACTTGAAATAATTTCAATTCGAGCTTTAAAACATGAAATATGATAAAATGAAGTCTATGTTTGAAAATGGGAAATAAATACACTGTTCTGCCGACCCTTCTACACGACCACGAGAGAGGGCACGCGATAGCGCCCCTAACTTAACCTAGCATTGCAACCACGGAAAGGGCCTTGCAATTTCAATTCATTGGCATGACCTGGCCCAGTCCATTTTCCCTTACATGAACGCGATCAACACCAGTACGATCGTGACTAAAGATGGCAATGGATCTTGGACCCGGTCAGGATCCGGTGGATCCAGATCCGTTTTATAGGTTATGGATCTTCAAAATTTGGACCCGATGGATCTGGATCTGGATCTTGTATTTGAGATCCGTATCCGGTCCAGATCCGATCCGTGGATCCGTATTTATTAAATATATTCATAACCTATAATGTAATTTTATAAGTATTTTCTTAAATGTTTTTCATAATTGATGTATTGGGTAAAGGGTTGAATCGGGATAAGGCACAAATCACACAACCATGTAATTTGTCTTTGAAGTTTCATTTCTTTTACCTATATGCTCTCTGCAGTTTCCCATATTTTCATTTCTATAAAAAAAATTATCACTCTTCTTTAAATCATTTCTTGGAAGAATGGTGTCATGTTTGTGTAGGTTGATTGAATGAACTCAATCATTTTTTTCAATCAGATTGCGTTTCATTTTGTCATAAAAGTTTCAACATGTGGGAATATTATTCAAGCCAAAAAAGTTTACATGTAGATCCAGATCCGATCCGTGGACCCGGTAGATCCGATGGATCCGGATTTGGATATGATTTTTATGGATCTGGATCTAGTAGGATCTGGTCCAGATCCGATCCGTTGCCATCCCTAATCGTGACTCCCCATTCCCCGAGTCTTTCTCTGCGAATGAGATGGCCTGGTTGTGATCGCAAAGAAGGATCACTGACACCAGAAAACCCATAACTCTATAAACTTCCCAAACCTCTATTCAACACCTGAAACTCATTCGGAATTCCCATTACACAAAAAAAATATGTAACTTAAGTATAAACAATGCTACAAACTTGCTCGCGCACTCAAAACACTGATCATATATCATTAAGGTACTCTTTTTTAGAAAACAAGTCTAACTTTCTTATAAACTAAAACATAGAAGCCAAACATCCAAAACTTGCTCGAACCCCTCGGGATATGTACCAACCACCCTACTAAGTCATAAAATGCATTCCAAATCTAATGGAATTGTCAAAATTTGATTTCAAACCATTTACCCAAAAGTCAACTCTTGGTCAAACTTCTTAAACTTAGAACTTCAAAGTTTTATATTTTCTTTTCTGATTCACATCTGATCGCCTCGGGAATCATGTCACCTAACCACACAAGTCATAAACATCAACATAATGTTACGTGAAGCGTCATTTTGTGAAAAAAGTAGAAAAAGCTCAAAATAATTAAATGAGTTGTTAAAGAGGCTTTTCACCAAACACACACTCCGTAATATGATATACATGACCCATCAGGAACTCCGGAGGTCCATATACCAGCCGGAATCATTTTCCATTGGGTCCCTAACCACGTAGGCTTCCAATCTTAGCCAGTTAGGCTCATATTACCTGTACTTAACCAATCTGGCTCACGATACCAGTCTTTAGCCAATTCGGCCCTTTTTTATTTGCATCACTCCGTTCGAAACCAGTTCTCATGGTACACCACATTTGTATCCTCAAGTGTAATATTCATGAGATATCATATAAAACCATAAATATGACATGCACACAATGAGCAACAAATCTATAAAGTAATAAGATTTAATACTTAACATTTTTTCCACTTTTAGATGAGTATTACAGAGTGATGAGAACTCGTAGTCACAATTAAGACAATCATATAACATAGAAACATCAAATAAGAGATTTCATATCTCAATCACGATTCATGTCATCAAATTAAGCTATCAGTTAACGCCCAATGCATCACATTCAACCACAAATGTAATAACACAGATGCGGTACACATTTCCAAATATATAAAACTGGTACCCAATACAAGTGATCGTCATCTCACAACTTGGGACCCCCTTTAATTCATCATTACTCCTTCTTCATTAGTGCATTTTAACCAACCACACACTTTAAACAGAGTCAAGTAAGGTCTCAACTTTTTTTATTCGAAGCCAAATGCTCACTATAAATCCATGCCCTTTTGCTGGGCCTACGAAAGATCCCAATTAGTTCAAATACGAAATCTACATAAACATTCGAGTACATAGACACTCATATTTCTATACTACTATTTTGGCTCCAAAAAGTCAACCCAAAAGGCGATCTTGAGCACCGGAGGGCAAAACTATAATTTTATGATAAAATCTATTTACCCATAGTCCATAGAGTCTAAATCCCATAAATGACTCATCTCCAACTTCACTTCGACTTTCAATTTGAAAAATTCATATTTTTAACTTCGGACTATTTAATCCTAAATCATGATTTTAACAATAAAATCCCACAAGAATATAAGATAGAATGGTAAAAATATGGTTAGAATCTTACCCCCATGATGAATCTTGAAAATTCCTTCAAACATCTCCCAAACCCGAGGTCTAGAGCTCAAACTATGAAATAAAATGTCAAATCTCGTATTTGAAAATTATAATCTACCTAGGTGACCCCAAATTTGTGATCACAGGCCCACCCCATGCAATCGTCGGTCCCTGCCCAATGCTCTTTCACAATCGCAAAACACCCCATCACAATCGTGAAGGCCAAAACCCGACCCAGCCCCCAAATGACCCATAGCGATTGCGTCTTAGCCCACCACAATTGTAACCCATGGCCACACGACACATTGTGATACGTGTCACACAATCGCGATTGAGGACTCCGGTAGCTGAACACCAGGTTTTTCTAGGTGTTCTCTAAACTCATAATCAACTCTTGAATCTATTCGGCACCCCTCGAACACAAACCTAATATGCATTTCAGTCATAAAACATATTCCAGACTTGCTCGCGCACTCAAAAGACCCAACATAGGTCGTTTGTATTTTCATTGACCATATCTTTATCGTAAGGATACATTTTATTTTGCACTTCATAAACTTGAATTTTACGATATTTGAAAATTGCTTATTTAAAGTATGGTTATATCTATAATAAGATTTCATAATTTTGTTATGTAGAGCACCCTTATTATCATTTTTGTTAAATTAGTATGAAATATAATAAAAAATAAGTATTTTGGGCCAGCCACTTTTTCATCTTTATCTAAGTGATATATATCACCTTTTATGACATAACCTCCTCTCATTTTCGTTCCTTCTTGCCAAAAAATCTCAATCCTTTCTCCTTCCTATCAGAAGAAATATCACATCAAAAACATCATATTCTTCCACTAAATCAACCAGCTAAACTAGTTCTTAGTGAAGCTCAAGTTCTCTATTTTGTGGTAAGATGTTCTTGAATGCTATCTTTTAACTGTACAACTTTGAAGCTTGTGCTAAAACCTAGTTTTTCCTGTATTTAGTAGAAAAGAGTAATGAAGTACATGGTAGGTGCTGCCTAGGTTTTCAGTTTTACAAACTTTCCATGTACTACTATTAGTATTTTGAGCATATCTTGTTTTACGAAACTGATATGGGGTGATTCAGGACTCTCTGGAACCCTAAGACATATATCTACAATTTTTATGAAGATCACAAAGTCTTAGTTTTTCCATTTACCTCCTCAAAACTAAGTCGCAACACAAGATAGTTGTGATGTCTAGAATTCTTGTTTTGAAAATTTAGGGTGATTTTCACCGGTTATGTTCAACTAGGACAACTACCATGTTTCATTTGAACATTTTGATTCATTAAAATTAAATAGGTACAAGCTAAGAGGAATTATTTTAGGAAGTGGATAATTTGTTTGGTCTATGGCGTAGAAGACTCGAACTCCTCATTTATGGTAGAACTTGTTGTGTGGTAAAACACCAAGGTTTGTGTATAAACTTAATCTTGAAATCTCTTTACTTGCTGGAATGTTTTGTAGTTTCTTTAGTTATTTTTCCTTTCACTTCACTTTATATAATTGTATTGGTATTATCTAGAGTATTGCGAGATATTCTCTAACTCGCCACTTGTACGGATTTCTTGATTATTTTGCATTATTATTCAGAATTTATACATCTTGTGGAAGTGACTTTTTCACCTATATCGGCATGCCTCTTAATGTGGATCTTTTTCCATCTTGACTATGAATTTGTGGTTCATCTTAATTATGGAAATTGTCCATGTTAAGTACGAATTAGAAAGACAATTTTAATATGGTTCTTGATTCTCTTGATTATTGGGTTTCGGCCCTTCTTGATTTTGGACTTCGGTCCATCTTGATATTTGATTATGCTTGGTTTGATGGCATGACATACATATTGGGCGAAATTCATTATTTGACAAACTCTCTTGAATAATTTTGTGAGCATCCTTGACACTTGAGCTTTAAATATTGATATTGATATTTAGCAAATACTTGAAGGTTTGACATTTGATACTTTTGATATATTTGTTTACTTGATTTATCTTTATCTCTTATTCAAGTTATCTATGACTTCGAATGGAATTGGAGAATCTAATGGCTCCAAGCCAAAGTTAATATGCCACTAAGCTTTATGCTTAGCGGTAGTCGTTCTCTATCGTAGTTAATGTACGAGAAGAGATTTAAACACGATCATTTGGAGTAGAAATTTTGAGAGATTTTGTGAAGATCACATTGTTTTGAGATTTTTACATGATCCATATGTCACACTTATGTATATAATTTTGGAGGCTTATTGGATCACAAGAACATAAGCTTGTAACTTGAATTTGATGACTTGTTTTTCTTTTTTTGAGTGTGCTAATAACCCGTCTTGTAATGTGCTAAATTAAATTTTGCTTTGTAATTATGTCCAAAGGAGGAGACTAGTTTTCCTTTTAATACTCACAAGTTTGGAATTCTGTGTAATATGAAGATGCAGTGGTGTTGAATGAGAAATATAATTTCGTTAGGAAGTTGCTTTCACGTGTTGATTATTTAAAAAGGGTGCTATCATTATAAATTGATACTCTCATGTTCTACTTTTTATTCGGAAAGGGATTTCATGAATTTTCTGCTGGCAAAATGTTGCACTTTTAACCTTTTTTGCATGGCCTAGTTTTTCTAGTAAATTATTATGAATATCTTTTTTTAAATTAATTTCTTCTGAATGTTGTAAGTAATAAATTATCTTTTATTTTTTAAGTGGCATCCTCTCAAATGGGTTGCTAAAATTGTGGTCAACTCCAAGTTTTACTTTAACTAGTTTCTCAACCAACATTCCAAAATACAATCAAAACTCTCGAGACCCGAACCAATAGTTCGACTAAGTCATAAATAACATTTCGGACCTCATGCAATTGACAAAGCTCTAAGTCACGACCCAAAATTCCATTTGTACCGTGAGGTCACCTACCCTAACCTATAGGCTAACAACTAATCATAAAATACAGAATTATATAAATGTAAATGCGGAAGAAGTGAATAACAACAGAAGTGCTGAAAAAGTCTTGACACTTAAAGCATAAACCTTAGAAATATTTCCCAAAATCTGGTTGTCATGAGTACAAAGCTACAAATTGAATAACAAGTTTGAAACTTTAAATACAATCAATGTCTGAGATGTAGGATAAAAAGGTAAAATAACAAGATGAAGAGTTCCAGTGCCAGGATGGAATCTGCAGCTCACCCAGGACTCCCAAGATGGATCTCCAAGATCTGTGTTAAGCTCCTCCACTGGCGGCCAACTCAGAACCTGCACATAGAGTGCAACAAGTGTAGAGTGAGTACGGGAAGTATGTGTACCCAGCAGCATCATCGACCAACCCTAAGTATAGCAGTGGCGAGGATTGGTATTCCCAATACTTCTCTTCTTTCTTGATTAGTTAAATGTACGGTTTATAAATAATTCATACCATTAAAGTAAAGATTCTAGAACCCCACCAAGTCATAAAGTCCATTGCTCTTTCAAGAACATCATAATGTGATATATTTGAAAATTATATTGGAACCAAACTAACTTTTGTTGACACTTAATTCTTACCCGACAATAATCCTATATAATTATTCGGAATTCCCAAGTCACAGACGGAATGTAATATGCTTTCCAGGAGTATTTTATCATTTCATTTGACAAAATATCATCTAGTATATTTATTATATATCATGTCCTATTTTTACAATATTTTTAATTATGATTTTTGGAATTTTAATAGATCATTACAAATTTATTTATCTTAAATTCTCAATTTGAAGAAATTAATGTCTACTCCGTCAAAATCAGGAATTTTTCTAATTGAATACGATAATGGAGTTATATCTCAATTTTAAAGCTGGTTTTCAAATTTAAAATAATTTTACGTAATCTGGATCTTTTTAAATTCCTAATTAGTATCAAATTTAGGCTTAAAATTAAGCTTTTAATTTAATTAGACTATTTACGAATTTTTGTGGTCATTGTTTTAATTTAAAATATGATCACATTTACAAAATATGACTATTATTAGACAAGCTTGTTTAAAATTCGTTGGGCCTCTTCCCTTTTAATTTTAATTAGGCCGAGCCTAGGCTAAGAGGCCCAAGACCTGACCAATTAGCTCATCTTAAGCGTGAAAGGGGCAAATCCCCATAGGATTCTTCAAGGTAAGAGTTCAAGATATGGCTGGCAAGTGGGCCGGGCTCGGGACCGTCGGGCTGGGTTTGGCGGGATCGGATCGGGGCGGGACGGGACGGGGGAAGGGGCGTGATCGGGATCAGAATCCGTGGCGGTTTTTTTTTTGTACTTAATTTAAAAAACAACATATATATAAAAAAAACTCAATAATTAAACAAGACAAGATAGTGTAATAAAAATATCACAAGGCTGTTTTTGTGCCTCTTATATTATTTAATAGACATATGATTTTTTTTGTAATACAAATACAATTGTCAAAATTACAACTTTGTGGTGTTGTTCAAAAGTTGCAAATTACATAGTAAAATTGCAATTAAAAAAATTACATTCTGAAAAAAACATGTTCTAGTTTCTTGATAATTTCCTGTGGTTCTTCGGTTGGAATTGGTATTTATTGGCCAAATTGCTCCACATCGCTTCCACCACCTTCGGATAAGATTTCGTTGTAGTTTTCGTCTTCTTCTTCGTTGATCTCCGGTTGACCGCACCTTCTCCGCTCCGCTCGTATCCAATCACTGAATAATACTACAATCTCCAAGCTGTCTCCGGCTAATGAGTGTCTGTGCTATCCTATTTGATATCTGCCGGCAGAAAAAGCGCTTCCAGACGCCGTTGATGACACTTGAATGTTCAAAACATCTCGGGCCATCATTGAAAGTGTCGGTATGGTACAGAACCCAGTATTTCAGCAAGTCTTCACGTCCTTCTTCATTGAGAACTGCTTGGTACGGTACATAACCCTGCAAAACAAAAATATCAAACTCGCTAATTTGGTTAGTAGCGGTACGGCCGCACATTCTATTTCTGAGGCTTTCAATACTAGCCGCAGAAACAGCATGTCTTTTGTGAGGTTGTGTTGAAGAAGAAGATGGTATGGAAGCCGTAGGTTACTAGCACTTTCTTATTGGTAAAACCAATATACTTTTTTGCATTCGTCTTCTACGCTAGACAACACTTCTTCTTTAGTTTGTTCAATAGGTGATGGGTGATTTGGATTTTTTGGACTTGGAGGTGGTAGTACTTCTATACAATCGTAAATAGTTTCAATAAGTGATTTAGTACCGTCTATTTTAATAGTCGGATTTAATACATCACCAATAATATAAATAGTGGGAATACGAATAATTTTTTTTTATTTTGATAAACATTTTTTTAGTAGCTGCCATATAAGATGATTTTTCCATATATTTACTAAGTAATAAAAATATCAGAGCTATATAAAACAACATAGTTGAAATAGTAGGATAATATATACCGAAAAATTCTTTTGTTGCTTGAAAAAAATTCTCTAAAAATACAATAAGTTCATAAAATTTTCCCAAATCGCTATCTACAACCATATCAGCTGAATTTTGATTATGAGAGTTAAAAAGAAAGTTATAGGTTTTCTATAGTCATAAGCAACAAATAGTTGCTCGTATAAAGAATTTCACCTAGTGGGTATTTCTTCTGGAATTTTTCTATAAGGTAGTTGACAATCGTGACAAGTTTTTTTATATTCTTTTCTTCGTTGTATTCTATTATTTATAAAAATAAAGTTTATATCAAATTGTATTTTACTAAGAATGTCTTCAAAAAGTGATAGACCATCCTTTACAATTAAGTTATATATATGGCACACACATTTTATATGAAAACGATCTGAAAAAGATGGAGTTAAACTATTTTTAAAAAATGTAATAGTTGTTAGAAGAAGCGTTATCTAATGTAATAGTCATAATTTTTTCAGTTATTCCGTAATAATCGCACATTTGATAAATATTTTATGCAATAAAAGTATCAATGTGCCTATCATGTATATATCTATACGCTAAGATACGTTTTTGCATAGACCATTTATAATCTATCCAATGACAGGTTACCGTTAATAATCATGGTCGTTAGTACTACGGCCTATATCAGAAGTGATAGCCACTTTTCCATTAAAATGATATAATGAATAAAGTAAATATTGTTGATATTCATGTGAGAATTTAAATACATCTCTCTTAACAGTTGATCTAGGAAAACCGTTAAAAGCAGGATTATACATATCTCTAATGTAATGAATAAAACCGGGAGATGAAGGAAATGAAAAAGGCAAACCCTCCACAGCAACTAATTTTGCTATTGCTTCCCTATCTCTATGTTTATTGTGTTTAGGGTCTACAATTCCCCCCGTCATAGGGTTAATTTGACCCTGTACTTGATCCGGGATAGTATTAGTATGTGAACATTGTTTCGATGGAGCGGACGTTTGCGCACTCAGTTTTGAAGCATCGTATTGGGCATACCTAGCTGGATGAGTCATTGCTACGTGTCTCATTAAACCCCCCGTCCCACCGTGACCTTTTCCAGTTTTAAATTTTAAAACATCTTTACAAAATTTACATCTAGCTACTTGATTCTCTACGTCCCTATCAAAAAATGTCCATGCATCTGATTTTAATGGTCGTTTGGCTGAACCTTGTCTCATACTAAGGGGAACATGAGGCATTTCAGTTGAAGGTGCACTAGTGGGTGTGTTGTCATCTACATTAGTGGGTGTATCATCTAGATCATCGTCTAAATTAAAGTCTTCTTGAGTTCCAGAAAATAGCTCCTCGTTTAAATCTAATGATATTGAAGGAAAATGTTCAGTATCAACAAAATCATCTTGTGTAGGAATATGATTTTATCTAGAAATAGGACCCTTGCCCTTGTTTCCCATACTAGAAGAAGCATGACCCCTACCCCTAAGCATACATTTAAATTCTCAAATTATAAATTTATACTTATACTAATAAATAATTAAAGTAAACGAAATTAAGTGCACTAAATAAAATAAACAGACAATAATAATTTAATGAAGGAACGAATGTACCAAACGCCGACGTAACGTCGACGTGTATTCGAGAGGTTGAAAGTTGAAACTTTGCTCGATGGAAGATCCTCAAACTAGTTGCCTACTTCACTCCCAATTCCCAAATGAATAAATAAAATTGAATATTTAGTAGACAATGTAGACTTGTAGATAAATAGATTGTTGAGAGATTAGAGAGATTGTAGGAAGATTTGTGAGAAAGATGAAGAAAAAATGAGGTATTTATAGTTGGAAAATTGGGTTAAAGTGAATATATAATAACTTATGGGTTAAAAATAAATATTAAGGGGTAGGGGAGGCAAAAAATAGTTGTTGCACAACGGCCAAAATGTAAAATGATCGTTGGTGCAACAACTATTTTTGCAAAAAACGGGTTTCGGGCGGGATCAGGTCGGGGCTGGCGGGACTGGGGCGGGCCGGGACAGGTCGGGACGAGACCATGTCCCGTCCCAGTTCGAGTCCCGATACCCTTTTTTTTTTTTTACGGTCGGGTTCGGAGCGGAACCGGGCCGACTCGGCCCACTGGTCAACCTTAGTTCAAGAGAACCCTAGATGTTGCGTTCGTCCCTATCACTTGCGAAAAATGGCAAAACCAGTTCTACACCTTGCTTTGCTCAATTGTAGTATGCTCAATTTGGGTAAGGGAATTAATGGCCCTTACCCTCTACCCCCAGTACGCTACCACCACTCCACTGTATCAGTGAATACTGAAGGTGAGGTAGTCCCTTTCTTTCTTTGTTCCTTTTCTGCGATGGTTTTAATTGGGTTTGTCGTGTTTGATTTCAAATTCTCGATTTCTATTGGTTTAGAACTATATTGTAGGGAAATTTCCGCTCCCACACTGATCTTGTGGGGTCTTCTAGGGTTTGGAACAATCCTATAAATACACCCCTTGGTTCTCCATTTTGGAGGTCCGAAACTTGATATGGGCATTCACATTGTTTGATAACCTTAATTGATTTTAAATCATCTAATTGTGCTTATTTTGGGATCCTAGCCCTTTGGTGAAACCCAGATCTAGTATAATTAGTCATTTCCAGACTAAAATCCCTTCCTTTTCGTGTGTTTTAGGAGCATTTGAGGTTTGGAGTTGAAGATCGGGCTCTCCATCGATCTTTAGGCTGCCTCCATACAAGGTAAATGCCTCTCTTTTAAGTATTTTTATTTAAATTTCACTGTTTCATATGTGTTATATGATTACTAGAATGATTAGTTAGATAAGTTGCTTAATGTGTTAGTTTAAGATTAGTTTTAGTTATGTGTAGACTGTTTGAATCCAAACAATATCTAAATACATTAGTTAGAACCTATATTAGCTAATATACAGACTGTTTGTACTTGAAATAGTGTTAATGCATTAATTTGAGTATTGTTGTAGGTTATGAGTAGGCTATTTAAGTTGAAATAATGTCAGTTATGTGTTGTATGACTAATTATGGTGCTTCTAGTTGATCTTAGTCACTGTTTAGGTCTTATCTTGTCTTAATTAGGATTAAGTTGATATATAATATGAATACATTTGCTTTGAATAACTGAAAATGGTCTATTGTGATTAACAACAGCCTGCGTGATCGGAAATAACGTGTAATATGTGGACTTAAGGTTAGTTTTATGGCATGTGAGGGTTAGTTAAGTCAAAATAAGGCCTAAAAATGTTAGTCTGGAATTTGTTTGGTCATGTGAGCTTATTTGGAATGATTGTGGTCTAACTATGAATCTGGTTTGACTAGATAATGTGAGTGTTAATATGTTGGTTTGGTTTATCCCAGTCATATGTAATTTGTTCAAGATAAAGAGGCATGACATGCTAGCTTAAAGTTGTCTTATCTATGTATAACATGTTTAAATGATCCTGAGTTGATTAACACGAGCTTGTGTTAACCAAGCACAAGTTGTTTAAGCTGTGTGATATTCATAAAATGTTAGACTAACATAGTATAATCACATAAGCTATTTTGATGTGCATAGTATGTGAATGTTGAATTTGTTTAAGTCTAGTATGCTTCATAATAGGAAAATGGATGTCTATAGATGATTGATATATGCTTAACTAGGTTTAAAATAGTATGAAACAACTTTGTATGCATGTTTAGGTAGTGACAATCTTGTGCAAAATTGATTTTATGGATGGTTGAATTTGACACCTTGTTTGTCTTGTTACATCAAGCCCAAATTATGTTCTAGGTATCATGTCCCTGCTTCCCTAAAATTCAAATGACCATGATGTTTTGAATGCTACTTGATTTCAAAAATAACTTTAAGAAAGGTCTTCTATTTGGACTTTCAATGGATAGCAGCCAGAATTGTCATGTGTGTTTGTTGCTATCAAATAGGACTAGACGTTAGAGGTGCATTGAAATACGTTATGTGAAAAATAAATTTAACATGTCTGTATGCTTTAGTTATGCTATGTGTAACTGTGAATCATGATTTTGACCAAATAGCTTACAAAGAATGCATTAACTAGTCCAGGAGACCTAAAATTGTATCATTGCCATATAGTTGCTTAACTTAAGACCTCAAATGATCTTAACTTATTCTGCTTGATTGCCTTCCTACTTATCTTTCTTGTCTTGTTTATAACTAGCCCTGACAAAGAAGAATTCAGTTAATTAGGATTAAATGGGATAAGGATTAGAGATGAGGATATAGGTGATACATGTGTACTAGTGTTGGCGTTTGATCATCTGATTTTCTATGGGAGGGTAAAAAGCATGTAGTGAATATACAGCTTGTATGTGATGTATACCCAGTAAATCATGTATACAAGACAAGTATATCCTTGAGTATATCACTTGGGTAACTAATGGGAGTTCAAGGCTCAGCCCTTTTTCTTGGCTGTTCTCCAATGCCTTTGGTGTTTGACTTGAACTGGGCTAGGCCCACCAGTGCTGTTTCATTTCTCTTCTACATTGTTATTGCGATCCTAGATGGGCTAGGCCCAATTATTATTGTAGCTTAGTTGTTCTAATTCAACTATGGGATATTGTCCTCCTCTGATTTCTTTGTTTGGGCTTTATGATATTCCTTTAATCAGTATGTGTTCCTGTTAGTATGTAATGTAAATGACCATTATTTGCAAAGTTATGTGTTTAAATATGATAGGCATAGATACCTTCTAACTTGTGTTTTATTTTTCCCCTCTCTTCCTCTTACACGCATGGGACATGGGACACTTGGGCCAAAGCACATCCAAACCAGTTAGGCCAAGAGCCCAACCATTTTTCATTTTATCGAGTCTGGTGCTTGTAGCCTCGCATTGAAGGCCCAGCTATGGGTGAAAATAACCGACTCGTGGGCATAGTGCCCACCAGCCTAAACTCAAAAATCTCCTTTCAATTTTCTTATATATTTTATGTATGTATATATACTTGTAATAAAATACTTTGCATATATTGAAACCTTTGTAGTTACGAATTTAGGTTAGGCAAAACGATACGTACATCATTTATATAGAATTGCCAAAAAATAAACTTTCAAAAAAAAAAGAAACTTGTTTAAATCTGAAATTGAAAGAAAAAGGGGACTGTTTTCGATGTTAAGAAATCTGGGATAAGAAATGCATTTTCATACTTGGACTAAAATCATTTCGGATTTTTTCATAAAATTGAGTTTGTAAACTTAATTGGACCATATTTAATCTGAAATGACGTTAAATGGACCCAATATTTGGGCCTTATTTCACAAAATAGTCAAATAAATTAAAATAGATTTTAGACATAGTTTGGAACAAATTGCCAATTTTCAAAAGCTGATTTTGTTGGCTAAGCCCAACCAAATGATTTCAAAGAAAAAGATTCAAAATGCCTATTTTGGACTTGAGATTGAGTTATGGGTATTTGTAATGTCAGAATATGACTTGGCCTTGGGACATATCATGAAATAAAAGAAACATTGATTTTACTACCTCTTTTGAACCTAAAAAGATTTTTTTTTAAAAAAAGATGCAAGTGTTATTGGAAAACTTTGTTTGACTAAATAAGTAGAGTTCCACTCAAAATAACATTTGAGTGTTCGTAGTCCGAAAACAAATTGACTAATTTACCCCCGTGCAAACTATTTTTGCGGAAGCCCTACTCTTTTGTTCTAAAGAAAACTTTCGAGTTTTGAATAAATTAATGACAAGCATTTTTGTAGATTTCTAAACAAATTAAGGCAATTTAAATAATTTAAGCATGCTATAGAACCCGAAAGTCAACCGTATTCTACAGATCCTTAATACCAGGGTGTCTAACACCTTGGTCGGGGGATCATCAGAACCCTTACCTCGACTCTGGTTTAGATAGATTTTTCAATATTTTTTAATAAACCCTTTCAACTTGGTTTTCCTAATTTACCTATAAATTAAGTGGAGACTCTAAAATTAAATTATCCGACTTAGAGCACCATCACAAATTCTTAGTAGCTTTTACACCTCCGCGTGAAAGTGAACCGTAACAGATGGTAACTCCCCTAGGGATAAACCTAGGTGCTAACCACAAGAATTCCAATACAACATGCTTTTAAATGATATAAATTGTCTATGTGTTTATATATCTGCAATTATAACTATCATTCATGCATTCATCTTCCTCCAAATGGCATGCACACATACTTGCATCAGTGCGCAAAGATGATTATATGGATTTCACAATCATCCTCCAGTTTGAAACCAAAAAATATTTCCTTGGAACACGTTGAAGACGGAGTTGGTTCGCGGTCTTCCAACAGTCGACAACGGTTCACCATAGGTTGTCCGCTCGGGTCCTTAAGTCATTTGCTTAACCACTCTAGTACAACTAGGATAGAGCGAATCCAAATCCTTAGTGAACTACAACATACTGAGCTAGACAGGTTCGGGTATCTTAGACCTACATGTACCTATTAGGCTGACTACCTCGTGTCTTGACGGTCCATGACCCGATGACACTGCATCCAACTACTTACTATGTGGAAGCATTAATGTGCCTTATGAGATAAATCTTTGTTACATGGGGGGATGAACTAATCATGTTATGTTTTGTAGATACATACCAATCTAAAGTTTTGCATGGTTATTGATGCACTTGAGATGCTGAGATTTTGGTGGTCATGGTTAGATTCCATGCAACAGACAGAAGTAATGAACTGTCTAGGACACATACCCTCTCTCATGACCATGAAAGGAAATAATAATCTTGTAGAAGCCTTTACTGGATACTGGGACTGAGATAGAATAATGTTTAGGTTTGGAGACCTAGAGATGACCCCAACCCTAGAAGAAATTCGAGACTGTATAGAAAGTATGGGGACCTGTACTAGATGGAGGAAAAAACCCGAGCATAATATCCTAGTGACCCATAAGCCAACTCCCAATGAGATTCTTAGGTTCCTATCCCTAGCCAACATCAATTGGATATTCGGCCCGACCATAGCCTTTAGGGATCTTCATAGTTGATTTGGGTCTAGACAGGGGTATGTAAAGCACTCCGTAGAGTTCCTATCCTTTGCCGACTGGGAAGCCACCCGACCCCTAGCCTTCGCCATAGAACCTGGGTCATTTTTTTCATCCATGCTATCTTTCTGACATAACCACAAACGGGGAAATCACATACTATAACCTAGTCCCAGTCATCATGTTCGATATATACTAAGACTTAGGTTAATACTAGAACCTATATAGGTATTTCCAAGGGTGTACCTTCTAGTACAATGGTGGATCATTAAGCACCTCTATAAAACCAATGTTCCATCATATCGAGACCCCAAGCGTATAGAAGATAACCTCAAAGTCACTTACCCAAATTTCATGACCCAAAACAAAGAGGGGTGGACTTTCATGTTTTCTAAGCTCCGAGAGGACAACATTTAGTGGAGATTTCCCGACTTTATATCCGAGACCATAGTTGTGAGAGGTAGAAATTTCCCTTTCCTACCACTTGTGAGGATACGAGGAATCTGACCATACGCATCTCTTAGGGTCCTAAGATAGTTCGGAAGGAGATAGGTGATTCCCTAAGTAGGAAACATGGTGGAGTATATGGTCGACTACGAAGGCGACATGATTAGAGGGGTTGCTGATATCATCCCAGAGTGGAATGGTTGAATCAAGTAGGGTCCAGAGACTTTAGCTAATGATGTCTTTCATCCGGGTTGTGATGAGGACTATGTAGACTGGTTGAGAGCACTCTTGCAAGACACCTTCACATCGGGCCCAACCACTAGTAGTCTATATAGGACCGAGATTCAAAGGCCGAGATCAAGGCATACCGTATTTAGAGACAGGCTGATGATTGAGATGCCAAGTACCTGAAAAAGATAGAGCATGACAAGACCGTCATATCCATCTTGACCGAGAAGTTAGATTTCACGCACGAGTGTCTAGAGAACTTAAATGCTCGCATAAGGAGAGTCATGGATGATATATACCCATGACCTTCACAAAGAAAGGATATTGGATTGATTTTCTTCTGATGTCTACTCTTCTCCGAATTTAGTCCGCCTTCGAAGGGCCATGAGAGCTCGGACAGATAGAGCTTCATCATCCGCCACTGGAGGTGACTTCTTCTGACTTTACTATTTTAGTAATCTTTTGTAACTCCACTGTGGAAAACATATTTTTAATGAAATGATAATGGGGCAATGTTTTAATAAACATTTGGCACATTTATGCTTCAAACGATTAGAAAGTCTTGGAATAACGAGGTTTTGAAAAATGAATATTATAATTGTTTATGTGCTTTTGTGATATAAACTACTTATGTGTTTTCATGTGTTATGTCTGACCTCTTGATTGGTCCCACATTACAGACATCAACCCAAAGGAAAAACACAAGAAAATACAAAAGTTAACTAAATTTTACCACCTCTTAAAGGTTTATTTGCTACCAATAGACACACTCGACAGCCAAAGTGCCATGTCACTAATCATCAATTTGGTCAGCGAAGAAGAGACTGAGGAGTCACTTTGGGAAAAGTTCACAAAGTCGACGTGAATATTGAGTTAGCGAGGGACAAAATGACAAGGTCGACCAAATTTTAGAGTTTATAGGAAATCTCACTAAAGAGTCCCCCGACGGGAAACCTCAATATTGAAACCTCCTTGAAGATATCAAAAGAATGGTCGACGACTACGTCCCTCTATCGGATTTGCCTATGAATGATCCAATACCATATGGGAAATCGAGTGGGGTACCTGAAGGAGCTCCCTCAACTGCTCATGAAGCTGCTATTTACGATCGGATGCCACAAGGACATCCCCGTACGACAACTCCCATATGGTCGGTGATTACCTTCAAAGATCGCAGTTCACTCTACAAAGTTGCACCCAGGGAAGTGCAAAATGTTGAGGTATATGATGGGATGAGATCCGCCAGTTTGGAGTGTGATAACTCCGATGTTCTTCTGACTTGTGCATCCATCTTTACCCACAAGAGGTGCTTGTTCCATAAAAATTAGCCCAGCCACGTCATAGACGAATGTGTGCCCTTCAAAAGAAGAGTTATCAGACTAATTGACAAGAAGGTCATTCGTAAACATGAGGCCCACACTCCCTACTAGTCTATGACCCCATAATGTCTGGTGATGGAATCACCGTTGATACTCAATTATGGAATTACGACTTCACTGCCTTTGAAGATTCGTACACAAACATCTTCTCTCTTCTGGTCCTCACTGGCAAGGTGCGCCCACTCAAAACCACCCAAAAATCCTTTGTCAGCACTTCGAGGATGAAGATTTGCTTGTATCATTCAGGTACACCAGGGCACGACATTGATTAATGTGAAGCCTTAAAGTTTGAGTTGGAACATCTTGTCAACACCGGTCAGATTTGGCCCGTGATACAAGGCCACTTCTAGAATGCCTCTAGAAAATGTGTGATCGTAAGAGCGACGAGCCGCCATGGCTTCAAAGAGAAGCCATCTTTTGGGTAGTTTAGCATTCTCCTTTCTCTTTCAATCAAATGATATCCCTCCCACTTTTTGTAAATGAAACTACGTCTGACCTAATATCACGATGAGGGATACGTAAGAAGCCCATATGTCCAAAATGACCAAAATAAAAACACTAAAAAACCAAAATGTCCAAAATGACCAAAATATCCACAGAATGGAAAATTAATCAAGAGTTCGGATCGAACACACGAGTCTATGTGCTATTTGGGTGTGATATCTTGTATTATTATTTTCGATTAACACACTAACGTCATTTGTTTTTGAGTTATTCTTTTCTTATAGAAATATTGATCCATGTCGCGTCACACTAACATACTTCACCAGATCAAAAGTCGCGGCAGCATCCCTAAATCAACATAAATCAAGAAAGAATGACTAGTACTCCCGAGGAAACACATAGCAAACTCACCTTGACTATTGAGGACGTTGTGCCTCAAGATCTTCAAAATGTCTCGCACACTAAGAATGTGATTAGCTTGCTACTTAGTAAGATTGCGGACCTTCAAGAGTAGGTCTCAAAGAATGAAGCCATCAATCTTGCTAGAGAGGGAGTTGCTGCTGAGAAAATAAGGCCTCCACCGCCTTTTCCATCACTGAACTTACCCGTACCTGAACACTTCTCAAATACCCATGCTAGTACTTCATACCAAACCCCACCTCCAACAAATGCCACCCATATAGCCGGGACTTCCCATTTCGCACCTCTTTCGAGGCATCTCCTGTCTATGTTGATCCTAGCATACACCAAAACACCGCTACCCACATAACACCCAGAGTTGTTGGTACTCCCAAAAGTTTCCCAGCGAATCACATAGTATCATTTTATACCCCGATTACTCCTATTGACTCTTCACTAGAACTTGATTACTATGAAAAGATGGAAAAGGCATGAAGGTCCGAGCAGGATTGTAGGGACAAAGAAATGAAACAAAAATGATGGATCTGTTTGAATAATCCAACAAAGGCTCCTGAAAAGAAATAGGCCTGAGATACGAATGACTTATGCATGCATCCATACTTGGGCTTGCCCGAGGGTTTTAAATATCCCAAGTTCAATCATTTTTAATGGGACAGGGAATCCCAAGGTTCATCTAAGAGCATATTGTGATCAACTGGTCGGAATCAAAAGAAATAAAGCGCTGATAATGAGGTTGTTCAGCCGAAGCCTCACAGGAGAGACGTCAGAGTGGTTCATAGCTCAAGACATATGTCGCTGGGACTCTTGCCTTTATGGATAGATTCTACTTTAATGTGGAAACTGTTCCCGATCACTATTATTTGAAAAAGATCAAAGAAAAGTCTAATTAAATCCACCACGAGTATGCAAGTAGGTGGAGGGCCAAAGCTGCTTGAGTACAACTACTGATGAGCAAATAGAAACTAGTTTAATTCTTCCTCTGATCACAGAAATTGGATTGTTAGGGCCGTATGTTATCTATGTCCAGTAGGCCATTCTCCAAATTACTCAAAATGGGAGAGTCGGATGTCTACTTACCAAGCACCTCAGAATTAGTAAAACCATTGGAATCAGCCACCTCCGGCTACATTTGATTTGCCACATCCAAACTTTAAAAATAAGCCTCTACGGACATTCACTTCACTTATCGAAACACGAATAAGTTTGTTCGCAAAACTAAACGCTACTGGTATCATCCAAATCGTGCCGCCATAACCTGCTAATCTTGTAAATCGCTTCTACAAAGTCGATCAAACTTGTGCTTACCATTCCAGACAGAATGGGCACACTACAGAAGATTGCATTAATTCTAAAGCACAAGTTGTAGGATTTGATTGATAAATGAGAAATCTTCTTGGAAGTCGCGACAATAAACGTGAACATAAATCTTCTCCTAATCATGGTTCCAATCATATACACATGATTGAAAGGGAAGAAAATTGAGATGTATACCAACCATTAGCCCAAGCATCTGTTCAAAGCTTAGAGCAAACAGTCGTTTATCTCACTCTACAAGAGCGGCCACAGTTCAAAGTGTTGATCCCAGCCACGAAAAATCCCTACGTGGTCCAGGTACCATAAGAAATAGTCCCATCTCCCAGAAAAGAACTCATCGTCCAAGTGGTCGTGGCCCAGGGAATGACAAGATCAGGAATATGTTATACTCTTAAAGAGTTGGCATAGGGAGCACCCCGTAGGAAGGCAAATCAAATGAGGCCCATCACTGAAGGAGAGGTTGAGGACTTTTGGTGCATGATACAACCAAAAGAATATTCTATTATCAAATACTTCCAGAAAATACCGGCTAGCATATTAGTAATGGAATTGCTCTTGAGTTCATCACAACATCGTCAAGCCTTAATGAAAGTGTTGGATGAAGCCCACGTCCAAGAAGGACAAGTAGCGAGACATTAGATGATATGGTAGGTCATGTCATTCGTGCCCATCAGATTTCTTTCACTTTTGATGAATTGCCGAAAGAGGGAATGGCCCACAACAAGGCTATCTACATCACCATCAAATGTAGAGCCAGGATCATCTCTAGGGTGCTTCTCGACAATTGGGTTGGTCTCAATATATGCCCCGAATCCACTCTGAAGCAGCTGGGATACGACATTGGAAAGATATGCCAGAGCCATACAAATGTAAGAGCTTTTGATTGAGTACAATGTGACCCTCTCAACGAGGTATACCTTAATATACAAATAGGGCCCACCGAGTTCACAACCAAGTTTTAAGTCATGGCCATCAATGTCAACTACAACCTACTACTGGACAGACTATGGATACACTAGCCATAGTAGTGTCATCATCTATCCACCAGTCTATGAAATTCGTATAGGAAGATCATGAAGTGGTAATCCACGAAGCGGGTAGCATTCACAACTACCCCAATAACTCTGTATCAGTGATAGAGGAAATCCCAAGAGACACAGATTTTCACATGGTAGAAGTTGTGGGTGATACCAACCAAATAGATGATGAGGAAATCCCTATGCCACCAGTTTACAAGATGATTGCGACAACCATGCTCTAAAACGGGTTCAAGCCTAGCAAAGGTCTGGGTTAAGAGCTCGAAGGCATCCAAGAACTGGTATCAATTCTGATAAATAAGTATCGATTTGGTCTTGGGTACATACAAAGCTATGAGGAAGATGATCAGAAAAAGAGAGGTCCTCCACAGCTCTACAAGACATTCCCAGGTCTGTACCAGTCATTCCCAGTCCGCATGCCCATGCATAACAACAAATATGCAGAAAAGGGTTTAGGATGTTATTACAAGATGAAGAGTGTGCCGTGATACTAGAGAAATGCTTTGAAGCACCCACCATCCACGACACTGATCCAGATGAGTAGCTATCCAACTGGACCTCTACCCCACTTTTGGATCCTTGGAAGAGAGAATTTGAAATTCGCTTTAAATAATTAGTAAAAATTGGCTCAGGACTGAGCATTCGCCATTTATGTATTTACTTTTTCACGTATTGTTTGAAAAATGGAAATGACTCAACGTTGATCCGAGTCAGGCACAGTTTGTAATTTTTTTATCAAAATCAAGGAAAGCCTCAATTTATGCAAAAAATAGTCTCTTTATTTTATTTAGCATGTTTTTACACACTAACCTTGCTTTGACTTGTTTTTCAGTAATAATAATAAAACAACTCATAATGTCATGACATGTCGCTAGACGAACGAGTCAAATGATACATATAAAAAGGAATATGAGGAGTATGACAAAGAAGCTGAGTTACTAGAGGATCTCATCGATGAAGAGGATCAGTATGAGAATAGGCAAAAGCCCAACCTCGACAAAATTAAAGCAATTATCCTCGAGGATGCGGAAATGGTTAAAGAAACCCGAACAAGTACACACTTGGACACGCCAAGAAAGAAAGAGCTGATAAACTTGTTAAGAGAATTCCTCGATGTATTTGTGTGGTCATACGCGGATATGCCCAGGTTAAGAATGAATATCGTAGCTCACAAGCTACCCATCAACGAGGGTTTCACCCCGGTCAAACAGAAGATCTGACAATTCAAACTTGATCTGAGCATAAGAATCAAGGATGAGGTCAAATAACAGATAAAGTTGGGAGTGGTTGAAGTAAGTCCTTACCCCACATAGTTGGTCAATATCATGCTGGTACTAAAGAAAGGCATTTATCCCTCAATGGGAAGTATACCACTACCGTGTAATGTTATTCGACCTCTAGAACGCTGGTGCCACTTACATGAGAGCAATGACCGCCGTATTCCAAGACATGATGCACAAAGAGATAGAGGTCTACATGGATGATGTCATAATTAAATCCCGAGAAGGATCTGACTATACAATACACTTGCAAAAGTTCTTTGACAGCCTTCAAAAGTTCAATATAAAGCTGAATTCGGCCCAGTACGTGTTTGGTGTGCCTGCAAAAAATATATTAGGATTCATTGTCAGCCGTAGGTGTATCAGCTAGATCCCTAAAAAATCAAAGCTATTCAGGAGTTACCGCCACCAGAAATGAAAAAGGATGTCATGCGTTTCCTGGAAAGGTTGAACTACATCTGAGGTTTCATTGCACAATCTACAGTAATCATGAGGCCCATCCTCAAGTTGTTGAAAAGGATGCCCCACCAAATGGATGAATAAATTGCAAAAAGCCTTTGACACTATTAAAATATATCTCTCAAATTTGCCAATTTTGGTTCCTCCTAGACTAAGGAGTCCACCGCTATTGTACTTGTTGATATTAGAAAATGCATTCGGATGCATGTTGGATCAACATGATGAAATGAGGAAGAAGGAGCAAGCAATCTATTATTTCAGTAAAAGTTTACCACATGCGAGTCAAGATATACTCTAGTGGAAAAGACATGTTGTGCACTGACATGGGTAGCACAAAACCTTAGACATTATTTATTGGTATACGCTACCCACCTAATATCCAAGACAGATCCATTGAAGTACATCTGCCGCCAACCTATTCATATAGGGAAACTGGCCAAGTGGGAAAATGCTTCTGATTGAATTCGACATCACATATGTGGCCTAGAAAGCTTTCAAGGGACAAACATTGACTGATTTGCCAGCAGAAAGTTCGGTCGATGAAGAGTTTGCACTATTAACGTATTTCTCAGACGAGAAAGTAATGGCAATTGAAGAAGATATAGTCGAAACCTACTCGGGATGGAGAATGTTCTTCGATGGTGTAGTCAATTACAAAGATTCAGGAATCAGAGCAATTTTAGTCTCAGAAATGGGTCAACATTACCCAATGGCGGCAAAACACAACTTTCTGATGTACGACCAATATGGCAGAATATGAAGTCTGTATTTTAGGTCTTCGCATGGCCATCAATATGGATATCCAAGAGCTGTTGGTAATAGGAGACTCGGATTTGCTAATTCACCAGGTTCAAGAAGAGTAGGCCACCAAGAATGAAAAGATCTTGCCATATGTCAATCTCGCGCAAATATTGTGCATAAACTTCATAAAGATCGAGTTCTTACACACATCAAGAGCTAAAAATGAATTCACCGATGCTGTTGGAACCAAATTGTACATAATACAACCTCTGCTAAGTCATTTCCGCCCCAGTGATTATCCAAGATTCTTAAGTGACTCTGCATTAGCGGACCCTTTTTTCTTTGAAGAGTGGTTGCCTTAGCGAAGTCGATTCTGCTTAAGCGGAATCACTATTTCTGATCAGATTATTAAAAGTCTTAAAATGATTTCATTCCCCAAAATACATTCTCTTGGGGTTAGAGCTCAGCTAAGGGGGAATTTCTTGAGGATTTCACTTTGGTTCTTCATTGGATGTATAATTTCACCCTTTTTAATTATAATTCATCTTTTAATTCTTCTAATCCTAGCATAGATTATAATTGGGGAAGAGAATGTCTTAAGCTATCATGCTAGAATAAGAGAACTATAATCTTGATTTAAGGGTGGATTATTGATTAGATGATTATGATATTGTAAACTAGTGTTGATTCATTATAGATGATTATTTTGTGATGATTAATTTGGTATTAGAAACCCTTTGGAAAACCTAAGATTTGGAAATTTGGGATTTTACTAAATCTTGTGATTTAGGGTCCAATTGGGTTTAGTTTTCAAATTAACTTAATAATATGATTGTCCTTGTAGTTTTCAAATCCTGTCAGATTTTGATATCGTGGGTCCGGGGTCAATTTTAGATGTATCTTGGATTATTTTAAGGACTAAGTCCTTGTAGGTGTATTAGCCTTATTATTAACATAGAATCTGTATATATGTTAGACTACGAGAATTCTGAGGCTCTTCGAAATGGCAAGGCCTGTGTTGAGGGTTGACTGTTCGTGACGCCTGCTCGATTCTGAGGTAATCTATAGTTTCTCTTTTGTAGACTCCAATAGAAGTGCACATTAGTTATAAATGTTGAGGGCATTAAGTGTGTTTGGGGGTCCCACCTTAGCGGTTATGATGAACGCTTGGGTGGGTACCGTTGTTGAACTGTGATGATGGGTGATCTAGGGAATCAACATTAACCTTATTCCGACTGATGTTGTTTGGGCTTGGCGCCATTATGTGGGCTTGTCTCCATTGTTGATAATTCCTATGTTTATTCATCATATTAATTTCGATATGATAAATTGATTTACATGGAATTACGTGTTATTGAATTTCTGAAAGCATGTGATATTCATCGCTTATACTTAATTGCATATCATACATCCTGATTACTTGCCTTGTATTGTCATTGCATTTACATACTCATGGTTCTGGTGATATTGATATTGGAGTGATATGAAAGTATTGTGGGTCTAATGTGACCGAAAAGGTAAGGATTCATTATGAGGTGGTCAAAAACACTGAGATGATGGAAATTATCAATATGACTCCAAAGGGGTCTTGGTTTGATGGAAATGAATGATGATGATACTACATGCACAATACTTTGATCCATTAAGAAATTCTGGATGTGTATTTGGATGACGCGGGTCCCGCATAGATTGTAGCGCATAGAATTTGAACGCATGTATACTGGTTATAAAAGGTACATGTCTTTGCATTTGAATTCATATTATACATACATTTATACATTGAATACCTGTTGATTAGTAATATGATTTGGATTGGGTATTGGAACTTGGGTAACTTTGTGATAAAGGATCTTATTGATTGATTCCATAATACCTGGATTGTCATTTATTAAACTAGTAAGTGAATAAGGTGACTTATATGATTCATGAACTGTTATGTGAACAAGGTGATTTATATGATTCATTAAACACTTATGTGAATAAGTTGACTTATATAATTTATCGAACTGCTTAGTATAGGATTAACTGAGAGTCAACTTGATATTTATTTCTGTTTTGTATTTTCCGTCATTGTCGGTCTATGATTCCTTTTGGGGTACATTGTGTACTCATTCTACAATTACTACATTCTTTTGGATGCAAATACAACACCTTCCACCAGTTCAGGACTTCGTGGCTAAGTCTGAGCAGGTGGACCTTTAGTGTTCGGGGTGAGGATGCTTCCATTTGGCATGCCCTGGATACTCTTATCTCTATTTATGTTTTCTACTTGTTTTGGGAGACATTATCAGACTTCATATACTCTTGTATTCGGATTTAGTGCTCTTGTATTATTGACCCGATTTGGGGTTATATAATATATAACTTATCATCAGATTCATTTATGCATTTATGTAATAATTAGACAATCTTATTAATTCTTGTGTTATTTCCGTATTTATTATTTATAATTATTGTTTAATTGGGAGTGGTTCGTCTACCGGTGGTAAAAGTGTAGGTGCCACCATGAATCCTAAAAGGGGTTGTGACAAAGTTGGTATCATAGCTTTAGTTAAACATTTTAAATACAAAAGCAATGTCTAGTAGTATTTCCCATATTAGAGCTTTACTTTCTTCATTCCTTTCGTGCTAAGATTGATCAAATTAATATCTGACCTTTGTTCCTATTCTCTCACGTATAGTGAGGACTCATGCTTATGCGGTGAGAGAGGAGACATTGGTTCCTACAGTACATGGTTGAGGTAGAGGTAGTTTTTAGGGCCGAGGTAGAGCACGAAGAGCTGCACCGACAAGGGGTGGAGCACAACAAGTCATTTTAGGCTCGTGCTAGATCAGTGTCTCTCAAGCCGGATATTGAGCCTTAAGACAAGTAGTATGAGAGGATATGGGACAAGCTCAGGATCAGCCTTGATTTATTGCTACTCCGGTTCTTTAAGACATATTGGTTAGGTTGTTGTGTGTGCTTGATAGTTTTACCCAGGCAGACGTTCTTCCTACTACTCCAGGTGGGGCACAAACCCAAGTGGGAGAGGGACATACTCTCGACTTCCGTACTCCAGGGTTCAGCCAGCTGCTATTTTGGCACCCGGTGTTGATGAGATTCTGTCACTAGAGGGGTTCGTTAGTTACTTAGTACGAGACTTTTTTTCATGCCGTGTTCTGCTATCCAGCACCATTGCTACCTACAGAGGCTGAAAGAGTTAGATTCTTTATGAGAGGGTTGAGTGTTACCCTTCAGTTGGCTACATTACAGTTGGTGGCCTCTGGGGATTCTTTTATGTCAGTGGTAGATCATGCTAGGATGGTTGAGTCTGTAAGGGGTAAGTTGCCCAGACAAGAGTCTAATGAGAGGATGCGACTATATGGGTATTATAATGGGTCTACGTTTTGTGGGTATGTGCAGCAGGGTTGGATCCAGCATTCATAGTTTAGTTGACCGATTCAGGAAGCCCTCAAGATAACAGATGGTGCTTCTGGGTGCTTCTGCAGGCCAGAGCGGTTATAGTAGGGGTCAGTCTTCTAGAGGTACTCAATCTCGGTACTTTGACCGTGGTGGTCACTTAGGATCTTTTATTACTATTCAATAACCCTCAGCGGCCAGGACTTGTTACAATTATGGTGAGGTTGGGAATTTTAGGAGAGAGTGTCCCAGAATTAGATCAAGTGGATCCATGACACCCAGGATCTCAGCACAGCCATCCAGGGGTGGTGGTCAGTCTAGAAGAGGGGGTTCCTAGTTAGGTCGTGGTGGCCATTAGAGTAGTCGAGGTGGATCTTCGATAGATAAAATGAGGCTTGTTTAGGCTGAGGTGGTCATCGGGGTACTTAGTCCGATGGAGGATGCACTCTTGTTATGCTTTCCCTGGTAGGCTAGAGGTTGAGATATCAAATGCGGTTATCAAATGTATCATCTCAGTTTGTCATCGGTCTGCTTCAGTGTTATTGGATCTGGGGTCTACATTCTCCTATGTGTCTGCCTAATTTTATACTAATTTGGATACGTGTTGTGATATGATTGATATCCTTATTCAAGTGTCTACACCAGTTGGTGATATTGTGATTGTAGATCGAGTCTATCTACTTTGCATGGTTATTTTATGAGTTATGGTACCTGGGTAGACTTGCTCATATTAGACATGGTTGATTTTGATATTATCTTGGGGATGTATTGGTTAACACCGTACTACGCAATTCTAGACTGTCATGCCAAGATTGTTACACCCCATACTTTGTACGTCGTTGTTATCGTAAGTTATCTAACGTAAGCTCGGAGAGGGTGAAACCCCTCTACATTGGTTAAGGTGAATGAGACTTGGAAAGAGATACAATGTTCCATATTTTTTTTGTTCAAAATATGTACACCTAAGTTGAGGTTGAATAATTCACTTAAATGTAATCAATGAGATTTCGGGGAAATAAAATTAAGCTGCTTGCTTACCCGTCCTACTTTCTTAAGTTGCTTTCTTACATGTCCTACTAGCTTGAGTTATTTACCACATGTTGTGATTATTAAACAAGGATGAGACACGTGTCAAGAAAGATGGATTAACAAGTGACACCTACTTATTAAGAAAGTAGGTGACAAGTAGTTGCCTCACCTACTTTCTTAAAAGGAAAGGTCCAGATTTGTAGAGAATAAACAAAGGCAAAAATGGGCCTTATAAGGCCAAACATCTGATTTACTTCATTCATTCCAACCCTCACTTCTCTCTCCTTCTTCATTTTCGACCAAGACCTTCTCCAAGGTTCTCTCCAACATATCCCTAAGGTTCTTAAGATAAATCAAGGCTAAACCACCCAAATCTTTCATAAAAAGTCTTGCAAAACTAGTGGAAATTACTTCTATGGAATTGTTAATGTGTTGCTGATTCTTCCAAGCCTAAGGAGGATTATTCTTGGAGTTATTATTTCTCTATAAGGTAAGGAATCTTCATGTGTTTGAGCTTATTAGTGTCTTAACTACGTTGTGGAAGTAAGAATTGATGAAGAAGAGATATGAAAATAAGTTTTGAGTTGTTGAACTTGTGGGACTGTTATGAGGTCATTTTTATTTTATGTTGTAGCTGCAAATCAGTAGGTATAACCTGAATATTTTGGGGTTGTCATTATTGAAGTATATTTAAGTTCTAGCTAAGTTGTATGGATGGAAAAGTGCAAATTAGCACTTGGTTGTTGTGTGATATGGTGTGGACTATTTTGGTGATGTATTGTGATGGATATAAGGTTGGATATTGATGTAATATGTTTTTTGACATTCTGGATATGTTGGTCTTGTTGTTTGAATTTGGGGAAGTGAGGAAATGTAGGGGGAAGTGCTACCCAATTTTCCATAAGAGAGCTACTAGCTTATCAATGTGTTTTAAGTCCTTCCATGGCATTAACCATATTTATAATACCTTGATGTAGGTTGAAGTACTACAAGAAGTACGTGGAGTCATTAGCAACAAGGTATGTTAATGCTACTCTTCCTTCTTTTGGCATCCGTATGTAAACGAACGTAAACGAATATCCGTCCAAAGTAACTCTACTCTTGAAAGCTAGAAATGTATATGTCCTTCACTTTATTGAAAAAGTTTGTTGATTCATGTATATCTTATATTATTGACTCATAATGAAAGGTCTGTTTATATGTTAGTTCCAAAATGTTAATCGGAGGTGCAACGACCTTACGTCACTATGATAGACTCAGAGTGTTTTAGTATCATTCCTGCATTATATACATGTATATACCATGACCTCACAGGCGTTATATACACTATATGATATGTATATAGGGTATGGGAAAGGTTATGGCGTTATATACGCACCACTACCTGATTAGCTGGTATATGATGATGATTATGCCCATAGAGGCCAATATGATATGATGGGATGCCCACAAAGGTTTGATGGTGTTATATACACATATTATGTATGACCAGGTGTTATATATGCACATGTATTATACTTATGCATATTATGGCCCTCAGAGGCATTTTATTGTGCTATGTCCATGCCTTACATACTCGATACATTATTCGTACTGAAGCCCCTTTTGCTTGGGGACACTGCGTTTCATGCCCGCAGGTTTAGGTAGAAAGAGCGACGGACCACACTAATAGGTTTCCTATTCATCTCATATTGGACCACTCTACTTGTTCCAGTGTTGTAGTCTAAGTCTTGGTATGGTATTTTTGATATGCATATGGGTATCACGGGGCCCTGTCCCAACCTTATGATGTCACGTACTCTAGTAGAGGCTTGTAGACAGTTATGATGTAGTCAGATGTTATGTGGCCCCCTAGTCCTATATTTATGTTGTATAGTCATCTATGGTAGCCTTGTCGACTCGTACGGTCATGTCCAGCATCTATGTATGTACATAAATGCCTTGTCGGTCTTGCACCTTTTCAACATCTTATTTCTATGAGTCAACAAGTTACCTTGTGACGGCCCTCGTGGACCATTCTTATTTATGATTATGTGGTGAATGTATGTCTAGTGGTGCTCGGTATGTAAGGTCCGTGTGCCCGTCATGGCCCTCCGGTTTGGGTCGTGACAATGATAGTCACTCTAGCGATGCCGAATATTCTAAGATTGGAGTGGAAGGGCGTTCCTAAGCCTTCTCTTAAGAATATTATTTCATTCATCTTGGATAGGAAGTTTGTAGATAAAGGTTGTTTGTCGTACGTAGCTCATATTCGGGTTACGAGTACAAAGACTCCTTCCCTTGAGTCAGTTCGTGTAGTGAGTGAGTTTGTCGAGGTTTTTCTATCAGATTTGTTGTGTATGCCACAAGATAGAGATATTTATTTCTACATTGATCCAGAGCCATGTACACCCTATAATTCTATTTCCTTGTATCGTACGGCTCTAGCGGAGCTAAGAGAGTTGAAGGAGCAACTTTAAGATTTATTAAGTAAGGGTTTTATTTGACCTATTGTGTCTTCTTAGGGTGCTCCTGTGTTGTTCATGAAAAATAAGGATAGCACCATGCGTATGTGTATCGACTATAAACAGTTGAACAAGGTCTTCATCAGAAACAAGTATTCGATTCCCTGCATTGATGATTTGTTTAACTAACTTAAGGGTGATTTTGTGTTTTCAAAGATTGATTTGAGGTATGGGTATGACCAGTTGAAGATTAAGGCCAAAGATGTTCCCAAGATGGCTTTCAGGATTCGGTATGGTCATTATGAGTTCTTGGTGATGTCATTTGGGCTAACCAATGCCCTCACATCATTCATGAATTTGATCAATAGGATATTAAAGCCTTATTTGGATTCATTTATGATTATCTTCATTGATGACATTTTGATCTATTCGAAGAGTTAGGAGGACCACGAGAAGCATTAGAGAGTGTTTCTTGGGTTGTTGAAAGAGAAGAAATCGTATGTGAAATTCTCAAAGTGTGAGTTCTGGCTAAGTTCAATAGAATTTTTGGGACACGTAGTGTCCAAGAAGGGTACCATGGTTGAGCCGAAGAAGATAGAGGCAGTCAAGGACTGGTGTAGGCTTACTTCGGTGATGGAGATTTAGAGCTTTGTGGGTCTCGCGAGCTATTATCGTCGATTCATCAAGGGGTTTTCACCTATTTCTTCTTATTTAATGCGGTTGACTCAGAAGGAGGTGCATTTCCAGTGGTGTGTGAGGAGAGATTTCAAAATCTCAAGTCACTTTTGACCACAACGTCGATTTTGCCCTTCCAGTGTTGGGGAAGGACTTTACCGCATATTGTGATGCTTTAAGGATTAGGTTAGGCTATGTTTTGATGCGGGAGGGTAAGGTAATACATGGAAAAGCAAAAGAGCTGTGATTGATGGTGAGGGGACCTTAAGGATCAAAGGGAGAGTATGTGTTCCTCGTGTTGGAGATTTGACGAGATTAATTATGGAGGAGGCTCATAGATCTAGATATTTGATTTATCTGGATGCTACAAAGATGTACCGTGATCTGAAGTAGCACTATTGGTGGGGTAGAATGAAAAGAGACATTGTTAAATTTGTTTCTTGTTGTCTGGATTGTTAGCAAGTCAAGTATGAGCACCAGCGACCCAGTGGTTTGTCCCAAAGGATACCCGTTCCTGTGTGGAAGTGGGAGCGGATTGCTATGGATTTCATTGTTGGGTTGCCCAAGTCTTTGGGCAAGTTTGATGCTATTTGAGTCATTGTTGATAGATTGCTCAAGTCTGCACATTTCATTCCGATCCAGACGATATATAATTATGAGAAGTTGGATATGATTTATATTTGTGAGATTGTTCATCTGCATGGGGTACCTATTTCTATCATTTCATAATGGAGTACTCAGTTTACTTCTCATTTTTTGCAGACTTTTGAAAATGAGTAGGGTACTCGCTTAGATCTCAATACAACATTTTACCCTTAGACAGACGATCAGTTCGAGCGGACCATTCAGGTTTTGGAGGATATGTTACAAGCCCGTGTGATTGATTTTGGTGGTCATTGTGACCAGTTTTTACCTTTGCCAGAGTTTACGTACAACAATAATTATAACTCTAGTATTGCTATCGCGCCATTTGAGGCTTTATATGGTAGGTGGTGTCACTCCCCAATTGGGTGGTTTGATGCATTCAAGGTTAGACATTGGGGTACCGATCTATTGAGAGACTCGTTAGAGAATGTGAAGGTGATTCAGGACAAGCTCCTGGCAGCTCAAGGTAGACATAAGGAGTATGCGTATCGGAAGGTCCAGGATGTGGGGTTTATGGTTGGTGACATGGTTCTATTGAAGGTCTCTCCTATGAAGGACGTGATGAGGTTTGGCAAGAGAGGGAAGTTGAGTTTGAGGTATATCAAACCTTTTGAGATTCTTTAAAGAGTTGGAGAGGTGGCATATGAGGTGGCTCTGCCACCAGGTATTTCTGGTGTCCAATCGATTTTCCATATTTTGATGATAAATAAGTACAATGCCGATGGGCCTTACATTATCCAGTTCGACTCCGTATTGCTTAATCAGAATTTGGAGTTTGAAGAAGATCCTATGGCTATCATCAGGGGCTAGAGGCTCGGGGTTCAAGGTTAGATTCTTAAGACCCGAGCTCAAGCCTTGGAGTAATTTGAATTGACATTCATACATACATTACCATAGGATTTGACATTGAAATCTGTTGTATATCATCAAGGGCTTCAGGCTCGGGGCTCAAGGCTCAGAGTAATTTGAATTGACATTCATACATACATTACCACGGGATTTGACATTGAAATATATTATATATTATTAGAGGGCCAGGGCTCGAGGCTTAGGGATCAAGGTTCATGGTTTGAGGCTCCGAGCTCAAGGCTCGATGCTCTAGGCTCGGAGTAATTTGAATTGACATTATGCATACATTACCACATGATTTGACATTGAAATTTATTATATATTATTAGGGGCTTGAGACTCTAGGCTCGGGGCTCGAGTCTTGGAGTAATTTGAATTGACATTCGTATATACATTACCATAGGATTTTATATTGAAATCTATTATATATCATCAAGGGCTCGGGGCTCAAGGTTAAAGGCTTGAGACTCAGGACTCGAGGCTCGTGGCTTGGAGTAATTTGAGTTGACATTGAAATATATTGTATATCATTAGAGGTTTGGGGCTCGAGGCTCGAGGCTTGGAGCTTAGACCTCAAGGCTCAAGGGCTCAGAGCTCAGACCTCAAGGCTCAAGGGCTCAGAGCTCGAGGTTCAAGGATAAAGCCTCGGAGTAATTTTAATTGAAATTGATACATATATTACCACAGGATTTTGACATTAAAATATATTATATATTATTAGGGGATTAAGGATCGGGGCTCAGGGATCGATTTTATAGGCTCAAGGCTAGAGCCTCAGAGTAATTGGAATTAATATTCATAATTACATTACGACATGATTTGACATTGAAATATTTTGTATATCATCAGGGCCTCAAAGTTCAGAGTAATTTGAATTGACATTCTTACATACATTACCACGGGTTTTGAATTGAAATCTAATATATATCAATAGGTGCTCGAGACTCGGGGCGCAAAGCTCGTGGATCAAGGCTCGAGGCTTGAGGCTCGAAGTAATTTGAATTGAAATTCAATCATACATTACCACAAGATTTGATATCGAAATATATTGTATATCATCAGGGGATCGAGGCTCAAAGCATGAGGCTCCAGGCTCGGTGTAATTTGAATTGACATTCATACATACATTACGACAGAATTTGACATTGAAATCTATTGTATATCAGTAGGAGCTTGTGGCTTGTGTCTTGAGGCTCAAGGCTTAGGGACCGAAGCTCAAGGCTCCGAGGCTCAAGGCTTGTGGTTTAGATTAATTTGAATTGACATTCATATATATAATACCATGGGATTTGATATTGCTATCTATTGTATATCATCAAGAGCTTGGGGCGTGAAGCAATTTGAATTTACATTAATACATACAATACCATTTGATATGATTTTGAAATCTATTATATAGGATCAGGAGCTTAGGGCTTTAGGCTTAGGGCTCAGGGCTCGAGGATCGGAGTAATATGAATTGGCATTCATATATACATTACCTTGAGATTTGAGATTGAAATCTATTGTATATCATTAGAGGCTTAGGGCTCGAGGCTCGAGGCTTGGGGCTCAAAGCTCGAGGCTTGGGGCTCAAAGCTCAAGGCTTAAGGGCTCAGAGCTTGAGGCTAAGGGCTAAAGGCTCGGAATAATTTTAATTGAAATTCATACATACATTACCACAGGATTTTGACATTAAAATATGTTATTTATTATTAGGGGCTTAAGGCTCGATTATGAAGGTTCAAGGCTCTAGCCTTAGAGTAATTTCAATTTACATTCATACATACATTACCACAAGATATGACATTGAAATTTATTATATATTATTAGGGGCCCGTGTATCAAGGCATGAGGTTCAAGGCTCAAGGCTCGGTGCTCAAAGATCGAGGCTCAAAGCATGAGGCTCCAGGCTCGGTGTGATTTGAATTGGCATTCATACATAAATTACAAAAATATTTGACATTGAAATCTATTCTATATTCTTAGGGGCTCGGGTATCAAGGCATGAGTTTCGGGGCTCGAAGCTAGGTGCCCGAGGCTAAGGGCTCCAGGTTTGAAGTTATTTGAATTGACATTCATAGATACATTATCACAGCATTTGACATTAAAATCTACCGTATATCATCAGGAGCATGGGGTTAGAAGCTTCAGGCTTGGGGCTCAAGGCCCGAGGCACAAGGCTCAATGCTCGAAGCTTCAGGCTCGAGGCTCAAAGTAATTTGAATTGACATTCATCCATATAATACCATGGGATTTGATATTGAAATCTATTATATACCATCAGGGGCTCGGGGCTCGAAGTAATTTCAATTGACATTAATACATACAATACCACATGATTTTACATTGAAATCTATTGTATATCATCAGGGGCTTTGGGCTTGAGGCGCGGGGCTCAGCGCTCGAGGCTCGGAGTAATTTGAATTGGCATTCATACATACATTACCAATAGATTAGATAATTGAAATATATTATATATCATCAGGGGCTCAAGGCTCAAGACTCGAAGTAATTTGAATTAAAATTCATACATACAATACCACATGATTTGACATTGAAATCTATTATATATCATTTGGGGCTCGAGGCTTGGGGCTCAGGTTTCGATTCTTAAGGCTCGAGCTCGTGCCTTGGAGTAATTTGAATTGACATTCATACATACATTACCACAGGATTTGACAATGAAAACTATTATATATCATCGAGGGCTTGAGGCTCGGGGCTCAAGGTTCGGAGTAATTTGAATTGACATTCATACATACATTACCACGGGATTTGACATTGAAATCTATTATATATCATCAGGGACTTGAGGCTCGTAGTAATTTGAATTGACATTCATACATACATTACCACGGGATTTGACATTGAAATCTATTATATATTTTCAGAGGGTCAGGGCTCGAGGCTCAGAGTAATTTGAATTGACATTATGCACACATTACCACATGATTGGACATTGAAATATATTATATATTATTAGAAGCTCGAGAATCTAGGCTCGGGGATTGTGCCTTGGAGTAATTTGAATTGACATTCGTACTTATATTATTGTAGGATTTGACATTGAAATCTATTATATATCATCAAGGGCTTGGGTGCTCGAGGCTCAAGGCTCGAGACTCAGGACTCGAGGCTCGTGGCTTGGAGTAATTTGAATTGACATTCATACATCCATTACCATGGAATTTGACATTGAAATCTATTGTATATCATTAGAGGCTTAGGGTTCGAGGCTCGAGGCTTGGGGCTTAGAGCCCAAGGCTCAAGGACTCAAAGATCGAGGCCCAGGGATAAAGGCTCAGAGTACTTTTAATTGAAGTTGATACATACATTATCACAAGATTTTGACATTAAAATATACTATATATTATTAGGGGATTAAGGCTCGGGGCTCAGGGATCGATTTTGAAGGCTCAAGGCTCAAGCCTCAGAGTAATTGGATTAATATTCATAATTACTTTACGACATGATTTGACATTGAAATATTTTGTATATCATTTGGGGCTCGAAGCTCAGAGTAATTTGAATAGACATTCATACATACATTACCACGGGTTTTGAATTGAAATCTATTGTATATCATTATGTGCCAAGACTCGGGGCGCAAATATCGAGGATCAGGGCTCGAGGCTTGAGGCTCGAAGTAATTTGAATTGAAATTCATACATACATTACCACAAGATTTAATATTGAAATATATTGTATATCAACAGGGGAACGAGGCTCAAAGCATGAGGCTCCAGGGTCGGTGTAATTTGCGTTGGCATTCATACATACATTACTACAGGATTTGACATTGGAATCTATTGTATATCAGTAGGAGCTTGGGACTTGTGGCCTGAGGCTCGAGGCTTATGGCCTGAAGCTCAAGGCTCGAGGTTCGGATTAATTTGAATTGACATTCATACATATAATAGCATGGGATTTGATGTTGATATCTATTTTATATCATCAAGAGCTCGGGGCGTGAAGAAATTTGAATTTACATTAATACATACAATAGCACGGGATATGATATTGAAATCTATTATATATGATCAGGAGCTTAGGGCTTGTGGCTCAGGGCTAAGGGCTCGAGGATCGGAGTAGTATGAATTGGCATTCATACATACATTACCATGATATTTGAGATTGAAATCTATTGTATATCATTAGAGGCTTGGGGCTCGAGGCTCGTGGCTTGGGGCTCAAAGCTCAAGGCTTAAGGGCCTAGAGCTTGAGGCTTAGGGCTAAAGGCTCAGAGTAATTTTAATTGAAATTCCTACATACATTACCACAGGATTTTGACATTAAAATATGTTATATATTATTAGGGACTTAAGTCTCGATTCTGAAGGCTCAAGGCTCGAGCCTCAGAGTAATTTAAATTGACATTCATACATACATTGCCACAATATATGACATTGAAATTTATTATATGTTATTAGTGGCTCGTGTATTAAGGCACGAGGTTCGGGGCTCGGTGCTCAAGGATTGAGGCTCAAAGCATGAGGCTCCAGGCTCGGTGTGATTTAAATTGTCATTCATACATAAATTACCACAGGATTTGACATTGAAATCTATTGTATATCAATAGGAGCTTGGAGCTCATGGACTGGGGCTTGAGGCTTAGAACCCGAAGCTCAGGGTTCCGAGGCTCAAGTCTCAAGGTTCGGAGTAATTTCAATTGACATTCATACATATAATACCATCGGATTTTATATTGATATCTATTGTATATCATCAATAGCTCGGGGCGTGAAGCAATTTGAATTTACATTAATCTATACAATACCACGGGTTATGACATTGAAACTTATTGTAAATGATCAGGAGCTTAGGGTTTGAGGCTCAGGGCTCGAGGATCGGACTAATATGAATTGGCATTCATACATACATTACTACAGGATTTGACATTGGAATCTATTGTATATCGGTAGGAGCTTGGGACTTGTGGCACGAGGCTCGAGGCTTACGGCTCCGAAGCTCAAGGCTCGAGGTTCGGATTAATTTGAATTGACATTCATACATATAATAGCATGGGATTTGATGTTGATATCTATTTTATATCATCAAGAGCTCGGGGCGTGAAGAAATTTGAATTTACATTAATACATGCAATACCACGGGATATGATATTGAAATCTATTATATATGATCAGGAGCTTAGGGCTTGTGGCTCAGGGCTAAGGGCTCGAGGATCGGAGTAGTATGAATTGGCATTCATACATACATTACCATGATATTTGACATAGAAATCTATTGCATATCATTAGAGGCTTGGGGCTCGAGGCTCGTGGCTTGGGGCTCAAAGCTCAAGGCTTAAGGGCCTAGAGCTTGAGCTTAGGGCTAAAGGCTCAGAGTAATTTTAATTGAAATTCCTACATACATTACCACAGGATTTTGACATTAAAATATGTTATATATTATTAGGGACTTAAGTCTCGATTCTGAAGGCTCAATGCTCGAGCCTCAGAGTAATTTAAATTGACATTCATACATACATTGCCACAATAAATGACATTGAAATTTATTATATGTTATTAGAGGCTCGTGTATCAAGGCATGAGGTTCAAGGCTCAAGGCTCAAGGATCGGTGCTCAAAGATCGAGGCTCAAAGCATGAGGCTCCAGGCTCGGTGTGATTTGAATTGGCATTCATACATAAATTACAAAAATATTTGACATTGAAATCTATTCTATATTCTTAGGGGCTCGGGTATCAAGGCATGAGTTTCGGGGCTCGAAGCTAGGTGCCCGAGGCTAAGGGCTCCAGGTTTGAAGTTATTTGAATTGACATTCATATATACATTATCACAGGATTTGACATTAAAATCTATCGTTTATCATCAGGAGCATGGGGTTAGAAGCTTCAGGCTTGGGGCTCAAGGCCCGAGGCACAAGGCTCAATGCTCGAAGCTTCAGGCTCGAGGCTCAAAGTAATTTGAATTGACATTCATCCATATAATACCATGGGATTTGATATTGAAATCTATTATATACTATCAGGGGCTCGGGGCTCGAAGTAATTTCAATTGACATTAATACATACAATACCACATGATTTTACATTGAAATCTATTGTATATCATCAGGGGCTTTGGGCTTGAGGCCGGGGATCAGCGCTCGAGGCTCGGAGTAATTTGAATTGGCATTCATACATACATTACCAATAGATTAGATAATTGAAATATATTATATATCATCAGGGGCTCAAGGCTCAAGGCTCGAAGTAATTTGAATTAAAATTCATACATACAATACCACATGATTTGACATTGAAATCAATTATATATCATTTGGGGCTCGAGGCTTGGGGCTCAGGTTTCGATTCTTAAGGCTCGAGCTCGTGCCTTGGAGTAATTTGAATTGATATTCATACATACATTACCACAGGATTTGACAATGAAAACTATTATATATCATCGAGGGCTTGAGGCTCGGGGCTCAAGGTTCGGAGTAATTTGAATTGACATTCATACATACATTACCACGGGATTTGACATTGAAATCTATTATATATCATCAGGGACTTGAGGCTCGTAGTAATTTGAATTGACATTCATACATACATTACCACGGGATTTGACATTGAAATCTATTATATATTTTCAGAGGGTCAGGGCTCGAGGCTCAGAGTAATTTGAATTGACATTATGCACACATTACCACATGATTGGACATTGAAATATATTATATATTATTAGAAGCTCGAGAATCTAGGCTCGCGGATTGTGCCTTGGAGTAATTTAATTGACATTCGTACTTATATTATTGTAGGATTTGACATTGAAATCTATTATATATCATCAAGGGCTTGGGTGCTCGAGGCTCAAGGCTCGAGACTCAGGACTCGAGGCTCGTGGCTTGGAGTAATTTGAATTGACATTCATACATCCATTACCATGGAATTTGACATTGAAATCTATTGTATATCATTAGAGGCTTAGGGTTCGAGGCTCGAGGCTCGAGGCTTGGGGCTTAGAGCCCAAGGCTCAAGGACTCAAAGATCGAGGCCCAGGGATAAAGGCTCAGAGTACTTTTAATTGAAGTTGATACATACATTATCACAAGATTTTGACATTAAAATATACTATATATTATTAGGGGATTAAGGCTCGGGGCTCAGGGATCGATTTTGAAGGCTCAAGGCTCAACCCTCAGAGTAATTGGATTAATATTCATAATTACTTTACGACATGATTTGACATTGAAATATTTTGTATATCATTTGGGGCTCGAAGTTCAGAGTAATTTGAATAGACATTCATACATACATTACCACGGGTTTTGAATTGAAATCTATTGTATATCATCATGTGCCAAGACTCGGGGCGCAAATATCGAGGATCAGGGCTCGAGGCTTGAGGCTCGAAGTAATTTGAATTGAAATTCATACATACATTACCACAAGATTTAATATTGAAATATATTGTATATCAACAGGGGAACGAGGCTCAAAGCATGAGGCTCCAGGGTCGGTGTAATTTGCGTTGGCATTCATACATACATTACTACAGGATTTGACATTGGAACCTATTGTATATCAGTAGTAGCTTGGGACTTGTGGCCAGAGGCTCGAGGCTTATGGCCTGAAGCTCAAGGCTCGAGGTTCGGATTAATTTGAATTGACATTCATACATATAATAGCATGGGATTTGATGTTGATATCTATTTTATATCATCAAGAGCTCGGGGCGTGAAGAAATTTGAATTTACATTAATACATACAATAGCACGGGATATGATATTGAAATCTATTATATATGATCAGGAGCTTAGGGCTTGTGGCTCAGGGCTAAGGGCTCGAGGATCGGAGTAGTATGAATTGGCATTCATACATACATTACCATGATATTTGAGATTGAAATCTATTGTATATCATTAGAGGCTTGGAGCTCGAGGCTCGTGGCTTGGGGCTCAAAGCTCAAGGCTTAAGGGCCTAGAGCTTGAGGCTTAGGGCTAAAGGCTCAGAGTAATTTTAATTGAAATTCCTACATACATTACCACAGGATTTTGACATTAAAATATGTTATATATTATTAGGGACTTAAGTCTCGATTCTGAAGGCTCAAGGCTCGAGCCTCAGAGTAATTTAAATTGACATTCATACATACATTGCCACAATATATGACATTGAAATTTATTATATGTTATTAGTGGCTCGTGTATTAAGGCACGAGGTTCGGGGCTCGGTGCTCAAGGATTGAGGCTCAAAGCATGAGGCTCCACGCTCGGTGTGATTTAAATTGTCATTCATACATAAATTACCACAGGATTTGACATTGAAATCTATTGTATATCAATAGGAGCTTGGAGCTCATGGACTGGGGCTTGAGGCTTAGAACCCGAAGCTCAGGGTTCCGAGGCTCAAGTCTCAAGGTTCGGAGTAATTTCAATTGACATTCATACATATAATACCATCGGATTTTATATTGATATCTATTGTATATCATCAATAGCTCGGGCGTGAAGCAATTTGAATTTACATTAATCTATACAATACCACGGGTTATGACATTGAAACTTATTGTAAATGATCAGGAGCTTAGGGTTTGAGGCTCAGGGCTCGAGGATCGGACTAATATGAATTGGCATTCATACATACATTACTACAGGATTTGACATTGGAATCTATTGTATATCAGTAGGAGCTTGGGACTTGTGGCCTGAGGCTCGAGGCTTACGGCCTGAAGCTCAAGGCTCGAGGTTCGGATTAATTTGAATTGACATTCATACATATAATAGCATGGGATTTGATGTTGATATCTATTTTATATCATCAAGAGCTCGGGGCGTGAAGAAATTTGAATTTACATTAATACATGCAATACCACGGGATATGATATTGAAATCTATTATATATGATCAGGAGCTTAGGGCTTGTGGCTCAGGGCTAAGGGCTCGAGGATCGGAGTAGTATGAATTGGCATTCATACATACATTACCATGATATTTGAGATTGAAATCTATTGCATATCATTAGAGGCTTGGGGCTCGAGGCTCGTGGCTTGGGGCTCAAAGCTCAAGGCTTAAGGGCCTAGAGCTTGAGGCTTAGGGCTAAAGGCTCAGAGTAATTTTAATTGAAATTCCTACATACATTACCACAGGATTTTGACATTAAAATATGTTATATATTATTAGGGACTTAAGTCTCGATTACGAAGGCTCAAGGCTCGAGCCTCGAGTAATTTAAATTGACATTCATACATACATTGCCACAATATATGACATTGAAATTTATTATATGTTATTAGAGGCTCGTGTATCAAGGCATGAGGTTCAAGGCTCAAGGCTCAGGCTCGGTGCTCAAAGATCGAGGCTCAAAGCATGAGGCTCCGTGCTCGGTGTGATTTGAATTGGCATTCATACATAAATTACAAAAATATTTGACATTGAAATCTATTCTATATTCTTAGGGGCTCGGGTATCAAGGCATGAGTTTCGGGGCTCGAAGCTAGGTGCCCGAGGCTAAGGGCTCCAGTTTGAAGTTATTTGAATTGACATTCATAGATACATTATCACAAAGCATTTGACATTAAAATCTATCGTATATCATCAGGAGCATGGGGTTAGAAGCTTCAGGCTTGGGGCTCAAGGCCCGAGGCACAAGGCTCAATGCTCGAAGCTTCAGGCTCGAGGCTCAAAGTAATTTGAATTGACATTCATCCATATAATACCATGGGATTTGATATTGAAATCTATTATATACCATCAGGGGCTCGGGGCTCGAAGTAATTTCAATTGACATTAATACATACAATACCACATGATTTTACATTGAAATGTATTGTATATCATCAGGGGCTTTGGGCTTGAGGCGCGGGGCTCAGCGCTCGAGGCTCGGAGTAATTTGAATTGGCATTCATACATACATTACCAATAGATTAGATAATTGAAATATATTATATATCATCAGGGGCTCAAGGCTCAAGGCTCGAAGTAATTTGAATTAAAATTCATACATACAATACCACATGATTTGACATTGAAATCTATTATATATCATTTGGGGCTCGAGGCTTGGGGCTCAGGTTTCGATTCTTAAGGCTCGAGCTCGTGCCTTGGAGTAATTTGAATTGACATTCATACATACATTACCACAGGATTTGACAATGAAAACTATTATATATCATCGAGGGCTTGAGGCTCGGGGCTCAAGGTTCGGAGTAATTTGAATTGACATTCATACATACATTACCACGGGATTTGACATTGAAATCTATTATATATCATCAGGGACTTGAGGCTCGTAGTAATTTGAATTGACATTCATACATACATTACCACGGGATTTGACATTGAAATCTATTATATATTTTCAGAGGGTCAGGGCTCGAGGCTCAGAGTAATTTGAATTGACATTATGCACACATTACCACATGATTGGACATTGAAATATATTATATATTATTAGAAGCTCGAGAATCTAGGCTCGGGATTGTGCCTTGGAGTAATTTGAATTGACATTCGTACTTATATTATTGTAGGATTTGACATTGAAATCTATTATATATCATCAAGGGCTTGGGTGCTCGAGGCTCAAGGCTCGAGACTCAGGACTCGAGGCTCGTGGCTTGGAGTAATTTGAATTGACATTCATACATCCATTACCATGGAATTTGACATTGAAATCTATTGTATATCATTAGAGGCTTAGGGTTCGAGGCTCGAGGCTTGGGGCTTAGAGCCCAAGGCTCAAGGACTCAAAGATCGAGGCCCAGGGATAAAGGCTCAGAGTACTTTTAATTGAAGTTGATACATACATTATCACAAGATTTTGACATTAAAATATACTATATATCATTAGGGGATTAAGGCTCGGGCCTCAGGGATCGATTTTGAAGGCTCAAGGCTCAAGCCTCAGAGTAATTGGATTAATATTCATAATTACTTTACGACATGATTTGACATTGAAATATTTTGTATATCATTTGGGGCTCGAAGCTCAGAGTAATTTGAATAGACATTCATACATACATTACCACGGGTTTTGAATTGAAATCTATTGTATATCATCATGTGCCAAGACTCGGGGCGCAAATATCGAGGATCAGGGCTCGAGGCTTGAGGCTCGAAGTAATTTGAATTGAAATTCATACATACATTACCACAAGATTTAATATTGAAATATATTGTATATCAACAGGGGAACGAGGCTCAAAGCATGAGGCTCCAGGGTCGGTGTAATTTGCGTTGGCATTCATACATACATTACTACAGGATTTGACATTGGAATCTATTGTATATCAGTAGGAGCTTGGGACTTGTGGCCTGAGGCTCGAGGCTTATGGCCTGAAGCTCAAGGCTCGAGGTTCGGATTAATTTGAATTGACATTCATACATATAATAGCATGGGATTTGATGTTGATATCTATTTTATATCATCAAGAGCTCGGGGCGTGAAGAAATTTGAATTTACATTAATACATACAATAGCACGGGATATGATATTGAAATCTATTATATATGATCAGGAGCTTAGGGCTTGTGGCTCAGGGCTAAGGGCTCGAGGATCGGAGTAGTATGAATTGGCATTCATACATACATTACCATGATATTTGAGATTGAAATCTATTGTATATCATTAGAGGCTTGGGGCTCGAGGCTCGTGGCTTGGGGCTCAAAGCTCAAGGCTTAAGGGCCTAGAGCTTGAGGCTTAGGGCTAAAGGCTCAGAGTAATTTTAATTGAAATTCCTACATACATTACCACAGGATTTTGACATTAAAATATGTTATATATTATTAGGGACTTAAGTCTCGATTCTGAAGGCTCAAGGCTCGAGCCTCAGAGTAATTTAAATTGACATTCATACATACATTGCCACAATATATGACATTGAAATTTATTATATGTTATTAGTGGCTCGTGTATTAAGGCACGAGGTTCGGGGCTCGGTGCTCAAGGATTGAGGCTCAAAGCATGAGGCTCCGTGCTCGGTGTGATTTAAATTGTCATTCATACATAAATTACCACAGGATTTGACATTGAAATCTATTGTATATCAATAGGAGCTTGGAGCTCATGGACTGGGGCTTGAGGCTTAGAACCCGAAGCTCAGGGTTCCGAGGCTCAAGTCTCAAGGTTCGGAGTAATTTCAATTGACATTCATACATATAATACCATCGGATTTTATATTGATATCTATTGTATATCATCAATAGCTCGGGCGTGAAGCAATTTGAATTTACATTAATCTATACAATACCACGGGTTATGACATTGAAACTTATTGTAAATGATCAGGAGCTTAGGGTTTGAGGCTCAGGGCTCGAGGATCGGACTAATATGAATTGGCATTCATACATACATTACTACAGGATTTGACATTGGAATCTATTGTATATCAGTAGGAGCTTGGGACTTGTGGCCCGAGGCTCGAGGCTTACGGCTCGAAGCTCAAGGCTCGAGGTTCGGATTAATTTGAATTGACATTCATACATATAATAGCATGGGATTTGATGTTGATATCTATTTTATATCATCAAGAGCTCGGGGCGTGAAGAAATTTGAATTTACATTAATACATGCAATACCACGGGATATGATATTGAAATCTATTATATATGATCAGGAGCTTAGGGCTTGTGGCTCGGGCTAAGGGCTCGAGGATCGGAGTAGTATGAATTGGCATTCATACATACATTACCATGATATTTGAGATTGAAATCTATTGCATATCATTAGAGGCTTGGGGCTCGAGGCTCGTGGCTTGGGGCTCAAAGCTCAAGGCTTAAGGGCCTAGAGCTTGAGGCTTAGGGCTAAAGGCTCAGAGTAATTTTAATTGAAATTCCTACATACATTACCACAGGATTTTGACATTAAAATATGTTATATATTATTAGGGACTTAAGTCTCGATTCTGAAGGCTCAAGGCTCGAGCCTCAGAGTAATTTAAATTGACATTCATACATACATTGCCACAATATATGACATTGAAATTTATTATATGTTATTAGTGGCTCGTGTATTAAGGCACGAGGTTCGGGGCTCGGTGCTCAAGGATTGAGGCTCAAAGCATGAGGCTCCGTGCTCGGTGTGATTTAAATTGTCATTCATACATAAATTACCACAGGATTTGACATTGAAATCTATTGTATATCAATAGGAGCTTGGAGCTCATGGACTCGGGGCTTGAGGCTTAGAACCCGAAGCTCAGGGTTCCGAGGCTCAAGTCTCAAGGTTCGGAGTAATTTCAATTGACATTCATACATATAATACCATCGGATTTTATATTGATATCTATTGTATATCATCAATAGCTCGGGGCGTGAAGCAATTTGAATTTACATTAATCTATACAATACCACGGGTTATGACATTGAAACTTATTGTAAATGATCAGGAGCTTAGGGTTTGAGGCTCAGGGCTCGAGGATCGGACTAATATGAATTGGCATTCATACATACATTACTACAGGATTTGACATTGGAATCTATTGTATATCAGTAGGAGCTTGGGACTTGTGGCCTGAGGCTCGAGGCTTACGGCCTGAAGCTCAAGGCTCGAGGTTCGGATTAATTTGAATTGACATTCATACATATAATAGCATGGGATTTGATGTTGATATCTATTTTATATCATCAAGAGCTCGGGGCGTGAAGAAATTTGAATTTACATTAATACATGCAATACCACGGGATATGATATTGAAATCTATTATATATGATCAGGAGCTTAGGGCTTGTGGCTCAGGGCTAAGGGCTCGAGGATCGGAGTAGTATGAATTGGCATTCATACATACATTACCATGATATTTGAGATTGAAATCTATTGCATATCATTAGAGGCTTGGGGCTCGAGGCTCGTGGCTTGGGGCTCAAAGCTCAAGGCTTAAGGGCCTAGAGCTTGAGGCTTAGGGCTAAAGGCTCAGAGTAATTTTAATTGAAATTCCTACATACATTACCACAGGATTTTGACATTAAAATATGTTATATATTATTAGGGACTTAAGTCTCGATTCTGAAGGCTCAAGGCTCGAGCCTCAGAGTAATTTAAATTGACATTCATACATACATTGCCACAATATATGACATTGAAATTTATTATATGTTATTAGAGGCTCGTGTATCAAGGCATGAGGTTCAAGGCTCAAGGCTCAAGGCTCGGTGCTCAATGATCGAGGCTCAAAGCATGAGGCTCCAGGCTCGGTGTGATTTGAATTGGCATTCATACATAAATTACAAAAATATTTGACATTGAAATCTATTCTATATTCTTAGGGGCTCGGGTATCAAGGCATGAGTTTCGGGGCTCGAAGCTAGGTGCCCGAGGCTAAGGGCTCCAGGTTTGAAGTTATTTGAATTGACATTCATAGATACATTATCACAGCATTTGACATTAAAATCTATCGTATATCATCAGGAGCATGGGGTTAGAAGCTTCAGGCTTGGGGCTCAAGGCCCGAGGCACAAGGCTCAATGCTCGAAGCTTCAGGCTCGAGGCTCAAAGTAATTTGAATTGACATTCATCCATATAATACCATGGGATTTGATATTGAAATCTATTATATACCATCAGGGGCTCGGGGCTCGAAGTAATTTCAATTGACATTAATACATACAATACCACATGATTTTACATTGAAATGTATTGTATATCATCAGGGGCTTTGGGCTTGAGGCGCGGGGCTCAGCGCTCGAGGCTCGGAGTAATTTGAATTGGCATTCATACATACATTACCAATAGATTAGATAATTGAAATATATTATATATCATCAGGGGCTCAAGGCTCAAGGCTCGAAGTAATTTGAATTAAAATTCATACATACAATACCACATGATTTGACATTGAAATCTATTATATATCATTTGGGGCTCGAGGCTTGGGGCTCGTGTTTCGATTCTTAAGGCTCGAGCTCGTGCCTTGGAGTAATTTGAATTGACATTCATACATACATTACCACAGGATTTGACAATGAAAACTATTATATATCATCGAGGGCTTGAGGCTCGGGGCTCAAGGTTCGGAGTAATTTGAATTGACATTCATACATACATTACCACGGGATTTGACATTGAAATCTATTATATATCATCGTGGACTTGAGGCTCGTAGTAATTTGAATTGACATTCATACATACATTACCACGGGATTTGACATTGAAATCTATTATATATTTTCGTAGGGGGTCGGGGCTCGAGGCTCAGAGTAATTTGAATTGACATTATGCACACATTACCACATGATTGGACATTGAAATATATTATATATTATTAGAAGCTCGAGAATCTAGGCTCGGGGATTGTGCCTTGGAGTAATTTGAATTGACATTCGTACTTATATTATTGTAGGATTTGACATTGAAATCTATTATATATCATCAAGGGCTTGGGTGCTCGAGGCTCAAGGCTCGAGACTCAGGACTCGAGGCTCGTGGCTTGGAGTAATTTGAATTGACATTCATACATCCATTACCATGGAATTTGACATTGAAATCTATTGTATATCATTAGAGGCTTAGGGTTCGAGGCTCGAGGCTTGGGGCTTAGAGCCCAAGGCTCAAGGACTCAAAGATCGAGGCCCAGGGATAAAGGCTCAGAGTACTTTTAATTGAAGTTGATACATACATTATCACAAGATTTTGACATTAAAATATACTATATATCATTAGGGGATTAAGGCTCGGGCCTCGGGATCGATTTTGAAGGCTCAAGGCTCAAGCCTCGAGTAATTGGATTAATATTCATAATTACTTTACGACATGATTTGACATTGAAATATTTTGTATATCATTTGGGGCTCGAAGCTCAGAGTAATTTGAATAGACATTCATACATACATTACCACGGGTTTTGAATTGAAATCTATTGTATATCATCATGTGCCAAGACTCGGGCGCAAATATCGAGGATCGTGGGCTCGAGGCTTGAGGCTCGAAGTAATTTGAATTGAAATTCATACATACATTACCACAAGATTTAATATTGAAATATATTGTATATCAACAGGGGAACGAGGCTCAAAGCATGAGGCTCCAGGGTCGGTGTAATTTGCGTTGGCATTCATACATACATTACTACAGGATTTGACATTGGAATCTATTGTATATCAGTAGGAGCTTGGGACTTGTGGCCTGAGGCTCGAGGCTTATGGCCTGAAGCTCAAGGCTCGAGGTTCGGATTAATTTGAATTGACATTCATACATATAATAGCATGGGATTTGATGTTGATATCTATTTTATATCATCAAGAGCTCGGGCGTGAAGAAATTTGAATTTACATTAATACATACAATAGCACGGGATATGATATTGAAATCTATTATATATGATCAGGAGCTTAGGGCTTGTGGCTCAGGGCTAAGGGCTCGAGGATCGGAGTAGTATGAATTGGCATTCATACATACATTACCATGATATTTGAGATTGAAATCTATTGTATATCATTAGAGGCTTGGGGCTCGAGGCTCGTGGCTTGGGGCTCAAAGCTCAAGGCTTAAGGGCCTAGAGCTTGAGGCTTAGGGCTAAAGGCTCAGAGTAATTTTAATTGAAATTCCTACATACATTACCACAGGATTTTGACATTAAAATATGTTATATATTATTAGGGACTTAAGTCTCGATTCTGAAGGCTCAAGGCTCGAGCCTCAGAGTAATTTAAATTGACATTCATACATACATTGCCACAATATATGACATTGAAATTTATTATATGTTATTAGTGGCTCGTGTATTAAGGCACGAGGTTCGGGGCTCGGTGCTCAAGGATTGAGGCTCAAAGCATGAGGCTCCGTGCTCGGTGTGATTTAAATTGTCATTCATACATAAATTACCACAGGATTTGACATTGAAATCTATTGTATATCAATAGGAGCTTGGAGCTCATGGACTGGGGGCTTGAGGCTTAGAACCCGAAGCTCGTGGTTCCGAGGCTCAAGTCTCAAGGTTCGGAGTAATTTCAATTGACATTCATACATATAATACCATCGGATTTTATATTGATATCTATTGTATATCATCAATAGCTCGGGGCGTGAAGCAATTTGAATTTACATTAATCTATACAATACCACGGGTTATGACATTGAAACTTATTGTAAATGATCAGGAGCTTAGGGTTTGAGGCTCAGGGCTCGAGGATCGGACTAATATGAATTGGCATTCATACATACATTACTACAGGATTTGACATTGGAATCTATTGTATATCAAGTAGGAGCTTGGGACTTGTGGCCCGAGGCTCGAGGCTTACGGCCCGAAGCTCAAGGCTCGAGGTTCGGATTAATTTGAATTGACATTCATACATATAATAGCATGGGATTTGATGTTGATATCTATTTTATATCATCAAGAGCTCGGGGCGTGAAGAAATTTGAATTTACATTAATACATGCAATACCACGGGATATGATATTGAAATCTATTATATATGATCGGAGCTTAGGGCTTGTGGCTCGGGCTAAGGGCTCGAGGATCGGAGTAGTATGAATTGGCATTCATACATACATTACCATGATATTTGAGATTGAAATCTATTGCATATCATTAGAGGCTTGGGGCTCGAGGCTCGTGGCTTGGGGCTCAAAGCTCAAGGCTTAAGGGCCTAGAGCTTGAGGCTTAGGGCTAAAGGCTCAGAGTAATTTTAATTGAAATTCCTACATACATTACCACAGGATTTTGACATTAAAATATGTTATATATTATTAGGGACTTAAGTCTCGATTCTGAAGGCTCAAGGCTCGAGCCTCAGAGTAATTTAAATTGACATTCATACATACATTGCCACAATATATGACATTGAAATTTATTATATGTTATTAGAGGCTCGTGTATCAAGGCATGAGGTTCAAGGCTCAAGGCTCAAGGCTCGGTGCTCAAAGATCGAGGCTCAAAGCATGAGGCTCCAGGCTCGGTGTGATTTGAATTGGCATTCATACATAAATTACAAAAATATTTGACATTGAAATCTATTCTATATTCTTAGGGGCTCGGGTATCAAGGCATGAGTTTCGGGGCTCGAAGCTAGGTGCCCGAGGCTAAGGGCTCCAGTGTTTGAAGTTATTTGAATTGACATTCATAGATACATTATCACAGCATTTGACATTAAAATCTATCGTATATCATCAGGAGCATGGGGTTAGAAGCTTCAGGCTTGGGGCTCAAGGCCCAAGGCACAAGGCTCAATGCTCGAAGCTTCAGGCTCGAGGCTCAAAGTAATTTGAATTGACATTCATCCATATAATACCATGGGATTTGATATTGAAATCTATTATATACCATCAGGGGCTCGGGGCTCGAAGTAATTTCAATTGACATTAATACATACAATACCACATGATTTTACATTGAAATGTATTGTATATCATCAGGGGCTTTGGGCTTGAGGCGCGGGGCTCAGCGCTCGAGGCTCGGAGTAATTTGAATTGGCATTCATACATACATTACCAATAGATTAGATAATTGAAATATATTATATATCATCAGGGGCTCAAGGCTCAAGGCTCGAAGTAATTTGAATTAAAATTCATACATACAATACCACATGATTTGACATTGAAATCAATTATATATCATTTGGGGCTCGAGGCTTGGGGCTCGTGTTTCGATTCTTAAGGCTCGAGCTCGTGCCTTGGAGTAATTTGAATTGATATTCATACATACATTACCACAGGATTTGACAATGAAAACTATTATATATCATCGAGGGCTTGAGGCTCGGGGCTCAAGGTTCGAGTAATTTGAATTGACATTCATACATACATTACCACGGGATTTGACATTGAAATCTATTATATATCATCGGGGACTTGAGGCTCGTAGTAATTTGAATTGACATTCATACATACATTACCACGGGATTTGACATTGAAATCTATTATATATTTTCGTAGGGTCGTGGCTCGAGGCTCGTAGTAATTTGAATTGACATTATGCACACATTACCACATGATTGGACATTGAAATATATTATATATTATTAGAAGCTCGAGAATCTAGGCTCGCGGATTGTGCCTTGGAGTAATTTAATTGACATTCGTACTTATATTATTGTAGGATTTGACATTGAAATCTATTATATATCATCAAGGGCTTGGGTGCTCGAGGCTCAAGGCTCGAGACTCGGACTCGAGGCTCGTGGCTTGGAGTAATTTGAATTGACATTCATACATCCATTACCATGGAATTTGACATTGAAATCTATTGTATATCATTAGAGGCTTAGGGTTCGAGGCTCGAGGCTTGGGGCTTAGAGCCCAAGGCTCAAGGACTCAAAGTTCGAGGCCCAGGGATAAAGGCTCAGAGTACTTTTAATTGAAGTTGATACATACATTATCACAAGATTTTGACATTAAAATATACTATATATTATTAGGGGATTAAGGCTCGGGGCTCGTGGATCGATTTTGAAGGCTCAAGGCTCAACCCTCGAGTAATTGGATTAATATTCATAATTACTTTACGACATGATTTGACATTGAAATATTTTGTATATCATTTGGGGCTCGAAGCTCAGAGTAATTTGAATAGACATTCATACATACATTACCACGGGTTTTGAATTGAAATCTATTGTATATCATCATGTGCCAAGACTCGGAGCGCAAATATCGAGGATCAGGGCTCGAGGCTTGAGGCTCGAAGTAATTTGAATTGAAATTCATACATACATTACCACAAGATTTAATATTGAAATATATTGTATATCAACAGGGGAACGAGGCTCAAAGCATGAGGCTCCAGGGTCAGTGTAATTTGCGTTGGCATTCATACATACATTACTACAGGATTTGACATTGGAACCTATTGTATATCAGTAGGAGCTTGGGACTTGTGGCCAGAGGCTCGAGGCTTATGGCCTGAAGCTCAAGGCTCGAGGTTCGGATTAATTTGAATTGACATTCATACATATAATAGCATGGGATTTGATGTTGATATCTATTTTATATCATCAAGAGCTCGGGCGTGAAGAAATTTGAATTTACATTAATACATACAATAGCACGGGATATGATATTGAAATCTATTATATATGATCAGGAGCTTAGGGCTTGTGGCTCAGGGCTAAGGGCTCGAGGATCGGAGTAGTATGAATTGGCATTCATACATACATTACCATGATATTTGAGATTGAAATCTATTGTATATCATTAGAGGCTTGGGGCTCGAGGCTCGTGGCTTGGGGCTCAAAGCTCAAGGCTTAAGGGCCTAGAGCTTGAGGCTTAGGGCTAAAGGCTCAGAGTAATTTTAATTGAAATTCCTACATACATTACCACAGGATTTTGACATTAAAATATGTTATATATTATTAGGGACTTAAGTCTCGATTCGAAGGCTCAAGGCTCGAGCCTCGAGTAATTTAAATTGACATTCATACATACATTGCCACAATATATGACATTGAAATTTATTATATGTTATTAGTGGCTCGTGTATTAAGGCACGAGGTTCGGGGCTCGGTGCTCAAGGATTGAGGCTCAAAGCATGAGGCTCCACGCTCGGTGTGATTTAAATTGTCATTCATACATAAATTACCACAGGATTTGACATTGAAATCTATTGTATATCAATAGGAGCTTGGAGCTCATGGACTGGGGCTTGAGGCTTAGAACCCGAAGCTCAGGGTTCCGAGGCTCAAGTCTCAAGGTTCGGAGTAATTTCAATTGACATTCATACATATAATACCATCGGATTTTATATTGATATCTATTGTATATCATCAATAGCTCGGGGCGTGAAGCAATTTGAATTTACATTAATCTATACAATACCACGGGTTATGACATTGAAACTTATTGTAAATGATCAGGAGCTTAGGGTTTGAGGCTCGTGGCTCGAGGATCGGACTAATATGAATTGGCATTCATACATACATTACTACAGGATTTGACATTGGAATCTATTGTATATCGGTAGGAGCTTGGGACTTGTGGCTCGAGGCTCGAGGCTTACGGCCCGAAGCTCAAGGCTCGAGGTTCGGATTAATTTGAATTGACATTCATACATATAATAGCATGGGATTTGATGTTGATATCTATTTTATATCATCAAGAGCTCGGGGCGTGAAGAAATTTGAATTTACATTAATACATGCAATACCACGGGATATGATATTGAAATCTATTATATATGATCGGAGCTTAGGGCTTGTGGCTCGGGGCTAAGGGCTCGAGGATCGGAGTAGTATGAATTGGCATTCATACATACATTACCATGATATTTGAGATTGAAATCTATTGCATATCATTAGAGGCTTGGGGCTCGAGGCTCGTGGCTTGGGGCTCAAAGCTCAAGGCTTAAGGGCCTAGAGCTTGAGGCTTAGGGCTAAAGGCTCAGAGTAATTTTAATTGAAATTCCTACATACATTACCACAGGATTTTGACATTAAAATATGTTATATATTATTAGGGACTTAAGTCTCGATTCTCGAAGGCTCAAGGCTCGAGCCTCAGAGTAATTTAAATTGACATTCATACATACATTGCCACAATATATGACATTGAAATTTATTATATGTTATTAGAGGCTCGTGTATCAAGGCATGAGGTTCAAGGCTCAAGGCTCAAGGCTCGGTGCTCAAAGATCGAGGCTCAAAGCATGAGGCTCCAGGCTCGGTGTGATTTGAATTGGCATTCATACATAAATTACAAAAATATTTGACATTGAAATCTATTCTATATTCTTAGGGGCTCGGGTATCAAGGCATGAGTTTCGGGGCTCGAAGCTAGGTGCCCGAGGCTAAGGGCTCCAGGTTTGAAGTTATTTGAATTGACATTCATAGATACATTATCACAAAGCATTTGACATTAAAATCTATCGTATATCATCGGGAGCATGGGGTTAGAAGCTTCGTGCTTGGGGCTCAAGGCCCGAGGCACAAGGCTCAATGCTCGAAGCTTCGTGCTCGAGGCTCAAAGTAATTTGAATTGACATTCATCCATATAATACCATGGGATTTGATATTGAAATCTATTATATACCATCGTGGGGCTCGGGGCTCGAAGTAATTTCAATTGACATTAATACATACAATACCACATGATTTTACATTGAAATGTATTGTATATCATCGTGGGCTTTGGGCTTGAGGCGCGGGGCTCGGCGCTCGAGGCTCGAGTAATTTGAATTGGCATTCATACATACATTACCAATAGATTAGATAATTGAAATATATTATATATCATCGTGGGGCTCAAGGCTCAAGGCTCGAAGTAATTTGAATTAAAATTCATACATACAATACCACATGATTTGACATTGAAATCTATTATATATCATTTGGGGCTCGAGGCTTGGGGCTCGTGTTTCGATTCTTAAGGCTCGAGCTCGTGCCTTGGAGTAATTTGAATTGACATTCATACATACATTACCACAGGATTTGACAATGAAAACTATTATATATCATCGAGGGCTTGAGGCTCGGGGCTCAAGGTTCGGAGTAATTTGAATTGACATTCATACATACATTACCACGGGATTTGACATTGAAATCTATTATATATCATCAGGGACTTGAGGCTCGTAGTAATTTGAATTGACATTCATACATACATTACCACGGGATTTGACATTGAAATCTATTATATATTTTCGTAGGGTCGGGGCTCGAGGCTCGGTAGTAATTTGAATTGACATTATGCACACATTACCACATGATTGGACATTGAAATATATTATATATTATTAGAAGCTCGAGAATCTAGGCTCGGGGATTGTGCCTTGGAGTAATTTGAATTGACATTCGTACTTATATTATTGTAGGATTTGACATTGAAATCTATTATATATCATCAAGGGCTTGGGTGCTCGAGGCTCAAGGCTCGAGACTCAGGACTCGAGGCTCGTGGCTTGGAGTAATTTGAATTGACATTCATACATCCATTACCATGGAATTTGACATTGAAATCTATTGTACATCATTAGAGGCTTAGGGTTCGAGGCTCGAGGCTCGAGGCTTGGGGCTTAGAGCCCAAGGCTCAAGGACTCAAAGATCGAGGCCCAGGGATAAAGGCTCAGAGTACTTTTAATTGAAGTTGATACATACATTATCACAAGATTTTGACATTAAAATATACTATATATTATTAGGGGATTAAGGCTCGGGGCTTAGGGATCGATTTTGAAGGCTCAAGGCTCAAGCCTCAGAGTAATTGGATTAATATTCATAATTACTTTACGACATGATTTGACATTGAAATATTTTGTATATCATTTGGGGCTCGAAGCTCAGAGTAATTTGAATAGACATTCATACATACATTACCACGGGTTTTGAATTGAAATCTATTGTATATCATCATGTGCCAAGACTCGGGGCGCAAATATCGAGGATCAGGGCTCGAGGCTTGAGGCTCGAAGTAATTTGAATTGAAATTCATACATACATTACCACAAGATTTAATATTGAAATATATTGTATATCAACAGGGGAACGAGGCTCAAAGCATGAGGCTCCAGGGTCGGTGTAATTTGCGTTGGCATTCATACATACATTACTACAGGATTTGACATTGGAATCTATTGTATATCAGTAGGAGCTTGGGACTTGTGGCCTGAGGCTCGAGGCTTATGGCCTGAAGCTCAAGGCTCGAGGTTCGGATTAATTTGAATTGACATTCATACATATAATAGCATGGGATTTGATGTTGATATCTATTTTATATCATCAAGAGCTCGGGGCGTGAAGAAATTTGAATTTACATTAATACATACAATAGCACGGGATATGATATTGAAATCTATTATATATGATCAGGAGCTTAGGGCTTGTGGCTCAGGGCTAAGGGCTCGAGGATCGGAGTTGTATGAATTGGCATTCATACATACATTACCATGATATTTGAGATTGAAATCTATTGTATATCATTAGAGGCTTGGGGCTCGAGGCTCGTGGCTTGGGGCTCAAAGCTCAAGGCTTAAGGGCCTAGAGCTTGAGGCTTAGGGCTAAAGGCTCAGAGTAATTTTAATTGAAATTCCTACATACATTACCACAGGATTTTGACATTAAAATATGTTATATATTATTAGGGACTTAAGTCTCGATTCTGAAGGCTCAAGGCTCGAGCCTCAGAGTAATTTAAATTGACATTCATACATACATTGCCACAATATATGACATTGAAATTTATTATATGTTATTAGTGGCTCGTGTATTAAGGCACGAGGTTCGGGGCTCGGTGCTCAAGGATTGAGGCTCAAAGCATGAGGCTCCACGCTCGGTGTGATTTAAATTGTCATTCATACATAAATTACCACAGGATTTGACATTGAAATCTATTGTATATCAGCAGGAGCTTGGAGCTCATGGACTGGGGCTTGAGGCTTAGAACCCGAAGCTCAGGGTTCCGAGGCTCAAGTCTCAAGGTTCGGAGTAATTTCAATTGACATTCATACATATAATACCATCGGATTTTATATTGATATCTATTGTATATCATCAATAGCTCGGGGCGTGAAGCAATTTGAATTTACATTAATCTATACAATACCACGGGTTATGACATTGAAACTTATTGTAAATGATCAGGAGCTTAGGGTTTGAGGCTCAGGGCTCGAGGATCGGACTAATATGAATTGGCATTCATACATACATTACAGTGAGATTTGATATTGAAATATATTATATATAATAAGGGGCTGGGGGTCAACGCACGAGGATCGAGGGTCTCGAGGCTCGAGGGTTAGAGCTCGAGGTTCAGAATAATATGAATTAAAATTTATACATACATTACCACTAGATTTGACATTGAAATATATTATATATCATCAGGGGATTGAGGCGCAAGGCTTGATTTTTAAGGCTCGAGGCTTGAGCCTTGGAGTAATATTAATTGACATTCATACATACATTACCACAGGATTTGATATTGAAATCTATAGTATATCATCTGGGACTTAGGGCTTGAAGCTTGCGTCTCAAGGATAGAGGCTCGGAGTAATTTAAATTGACATTCATACATACATTACCACAGTATTTGACATTGAAATCTATTGTATATCATTAGAGGGTCAGGGCTCGAGTCATAGGGATCAAGGCTCAGGCTCGAGGCTTGAGGCACTGGGCTCAAGGCTCGGCTAGTGGCTCGGAGTAATTTGAATTGACATTCATACATACATTACCACAGAATTTGACATTGAAATCTATTATATATTATATGGGGCTCGGGGCTCGAGGCTTGGAGTAATTTGAATTGATATCCCTATATACTATACCTAGAGATTTGACATTAAAATATATTATATATTATCAGGGGCTCGAGTATCGAGTAGTGAGGTTCGAGGCTCAATGCTTGAGGCTCGATGCTCGAAGCTCAGAGTAATTTGAATTGACATTCGTACATAAATTATCATACGATTTGACATTGAAATATATGGTATATCATCAATGGATTCGGGCTCGAGGCTCAGGGCTCGAGACTCAGGACTCGAGGCTCGAGGCTTGGGGTAATTTTAATTGACATTCATATATACATTATCACACGATATGACATTTAAATCTATTGTATATCATTAGAGGCTCTGGGATCGAGGTTCAAGGAATGGGGCTCAGAGCTCGAGGCTCAGAGTAATTTGAATTGAAATTCATACATACATTACCACAGGATTTGATATTGAAATATATTATACATAATTAGGGGATCAAGGCTCAGGGCACGATTCTCTAGGCTCGAGGCTCAAGACTCAGAGTAATTTGAATTAACATTCATACATACATTACCACAAAATAAGACATTGAAATTTATTGTATATTATTAGGGTCTCATGTATCAAGGCGCGATGTTTGGCGCACAAGGTTTGAGACTCAACGCTCAAGGATCGAGGCTCTGAGTAATTTGAATTAACATTCACACATACATTACGATAGGATTTGACATTGAAATATATTGTATATCATTAGAGGCTCAAGGCTTAAGGCTCGAGAAATAAGTCTCCGAGTAATTTGAATTGACATTCATACATACATTTTCACGGGATTTGACATTAAAATCTATTATATATCATTAGGAGCTCGAGGCTCGAAGTAATTTAAATTGACATTCTTAAATAGAAATCCCAAGTGATTTGACATTAATATCTATTATATATTATCAGGGGATCCGGGATCGAGGATTGGGGCTCAGGGCTCGTGGCTCGAATTAATTTTAATTTTCATCCATACATATAATACCATAGGATTTTATATTGATATCAATTGTATATCATCAGGGCATTGGGGCTTGAAGCAATTTATATTGAAATTAATACATACAATACCATGAGATTTGACATTGAAATCTATTGTATATCATCAGGACCATAGGGCTTGAGGCTTGGTGTAATTTTAATTGCATTCATAAATACATTACGATGAGATTTGACATTGAAATATAGAATCTATAATCAGGGGCTGGGGGTCAAGGCTCGAGGCTCGAGGGTTAGAGCTCGAGGTTCGGAATAATTTGAATTAAAATTAATACATACATTACCACCATATTTGACATTGAAATATATTGTATATCATAGGGGATCGAGGCGCAAGGCTTGATTTTTAAGGTTCGAGGCTCGAGCCTGGGAGTAATGTTAATTGACATTCATACATACATTATCACGGGATTTGATATTGAAATCTGTAGTATATCATCAGGGGCTTAGGGCTTGAGGCTTGGGTCTCAAGGGTAGAGGCTCGGGGCTCGAGGCTTGGAGTAATTTGAATTTACATTCATACATATAATACCACAGGATTTGACATTGAAATCTATTGTATATCATTAGAGGGTCAGGGCTCGAGGCTTCGGGATCAAGGCTAGGCTCGAGGCTTGAGGCTCAAGGCTAGGCTTGTGGCTCAGAGTGATTTGAATTGAAATTTATACATACATTACCACAGGATTTGACATTGAAATATATTATATATTATTAGGGGCTCGGGGCTCGAGGCTTGGAGTAATTTGAATTGATATTCAGACATACAATACCACAAGATTTGACATTGAAATCTATTGTATATTATCAGGACCATAGGGCTTGAGGCTTAGTGTAATTTAAATTGGCATTAATAAATACATTACTATGAGATTTGACATTAAAATATATTATATATAATCAGGGGTTGGGAGTCAAGGCTCGAGGCTCAAGGCTCGAGGGTTAGACCTCGAGGTTCGGAATAATTTGAATTAAAATTCATACATACATTACTACCAGATTTGACATTGAAATATATTGTATATCATCAGGGGATCGAGCCGCAAGGCTTGATTTTTAAGGCTCGAGGCTCGAGCCTTGGAGTAATGTTAATTGACATTCATACATACATTACCACATGATTTGATGTTGAAATCTATAGTATATTATTAGGGGCTTAGGTCTTGAAGCTTGGGGCTCAAGGGTAGAGGCCCGCTGCTCGGAGTAATTTGAATTGACACTCATACATACATTACTACATGATTTTACATTGAAATCTACTATATATTATTAGGCGATCGGGGCTCGAGGCTTGGAGTAGTTTGAATTGATATTCATACATACAATACCATGAGATTTTACATTAAAATATATTATATATTATTAGGGGCTTAAGTATCGAGTAGCGAGGTTCGAGGCTCAATGCTTGAGGCGGTGCTCGAAGCTCAAAGTAATTTGAATTGACATTCGTACATACATTATCAAAGGATTTGACATTGAAATATTTGGTATATCATCATGGGCTTCGGGCTCGAGGCTCAGGGCTCGAGACTCAGGACTTGAGTCTCGAGGCTCGAGGCTTGGAGTAATTTTAATTGACATTTACATATACATTACCACATGTTTTGACATTTAAATCTACTATATATCATTAGAGGCTTTGGGCTCGAGGCTCAAGGCATGGGGCTCATAGCTCGAGGCACAGAGTAATTTGAATTGAAATTCATATATACATTACCGTTGGATTTGACATTGAAATATATTATATATAATTAGGGGCTCATGGCTCAGGGCACGATTCTTAAGGGTCTAGGCTCGATGCTCAAGCCTCGGAGTAATTTGAATTAACATTCATACATACATTACCACAAAATATGACATTGAAATTTATTGTATATTATTAGGGGCTCGTGTATCAAGGCGCGAGGTTTGGCGTACATGGTTTGACACTTAATGCTCAAGGATCTAGGCTATGAGTAATTTGAATTAACATTCACACATACATTACGATAGGATTTGAGATTGAAATATATTGTATATCATCAGAGGCTCGGGGCTTAAGGCTTGAGGTTCGAGATATGAGTCTCTGAGTAATTTGAATTGACATTAATACATACATTATCAATGGATTTGACATTTATATATATATCATTAGGAGCTCGAGGCTCAAAGTAATTTAAATTGACATTCGTAAATAAAAATACCAAGGGATTTGACATTAATATCTATTATATATCATCAGGGGCTCGGGGCTTGAGGATTGGGGGTCAGGGCTCGAGGCTCGTGGCTCGAATTAATTTTAATTGACATTCATACATATAATACAATGGTATTTGGTATTGATTTAAATTGTATATCATCAAGGAATTGGGGCTTGAAGCAATTTATATTGAAATTAATACATAAAATACCACGAGATTTGACATTGAAATCTATTGTATATCATCAGGACTATAGGGCATGAGGCTCGGTGCAATTTGAATTGGCATTAATAAATACATTATGATAATATTTGACATTGAAATATTTTATATATCATTAGGGGCTCGGGGATCAAAGCTCGGGGGTTAGAGCTCGAGGCTCGGAATAATTTGAATTAAAATTCATACATACATTACCACCAGAATTGACATTGAAATATATTGTATATCATTAGGGGCTCGAGGCTCAAGGCACGATTCTTAAAGCTTGAGGATCGAGCCTTGGGGTAATTTGAGTTTACATTCACACATACATTACCACGAAAATTCACATTGAGATCTATTGTATATCATCGGGGGCTTAGGGCTTGAGGCTTGGGGCTCAATGTTAGAGGCTTGGGACTCGATACTCAGAGTAATTTGAATTGACATTCATACATACATTACCATATGATTTGACATTGAAGTCTATTGTATATCATCAGAGGCTCGGGGATTAAGGCTCGAGGCTTGGAGTAATTTGAATTGACATTCAATCATACAATACCATGAGATTTGACATTGAAATCTATTATATCTTATCAGGGGCTAGAGTAACGAGTAGCGAGGTTTGAGTCTCAATGCTTGAGGCTCAGTGCTCGAGGCTCAATGCTTGAGGCTCGGAGCTCGAGGATTAGAGTGATTTGAATTGACATTCGTACAAACATTACCATAGGATTTGACATTGAAATCTATGGTATATAATCAAGGGCTTGAAGTTCAGGGCTCGAGGCTTGGAGCAATTTGAATTGACATTTATACATATATTACCATGGGATTTGACATTTAATTCTATTGCAAATCATTAGAGGCTCAAGGCTCAAGGCTCGATGCTCAGGGCTCGATGGTCGGAGTAATTTGAAATGAAATTCATACATACATTACCATAGAATTTGACATTGAAATATATTGTGTATTATTAGAGGCTCAAGGTTCGGGGCTCAGGTGTCGATTTCAAAGCTCGAGGGTCGAGGGTCGAGCCTCAGATTAATTTGAATTGACATTCATACAAACATTACCATAAGATATGACATTGAAATTTATTGTTTATTATTAGGGTTCATGTATGAAGGTGTGAGGTTTGGGGCACAAGGCTCGAGGCTCGGTGCTCAAGGATCGAGGCTTAGAGTAATTTGAATTAACATTAATACTTACATTATGATAGGATTTGACATTGAAATCTATTGTATATCATCAGAGGCTCGGGGCTTAAGGCTCGAGGATTGAGTCTCTGAGTAATTTGAATTGACATTCATACATACATTATCACAGGATTTGAAATTGAAATATATTGTATATCATTAGGAGCTCGAGGTTTGGGGGTCGAGGCTCGGAGTAATTTGAATTGACACTTATACATACAATACTAAGGGATTTGACATTAAAATCTAATATATATCATAAGAGGCTCGGGGCCCGAGGATCGGTGCTAAGGAGTCGAGGCTCGGTGTCATTTTAATTGACATTCAAACATACATAACCACAAGTTTTGAATTGAAATCTATTGTATATCATCAAGGACTCGGGGCTCAAAGTTTGAAGCTCGAGGATCAAGGCTCGAGGCTTGAGACTCATGGTAATTTTAATTGAAATTAATACATACAATACCACAAGATTTGACATTGAAATCTATTGTATATCATATGGGGCTTTGGGCTTGAGGCTCGGGGCTTAGGGCTTAAGGCTTAAGGCTCGGAGTAATTTGAAATGGCATTCATAAATATATTACCATGAGATTTGACATTGAAATATATTATATATCATTAGGGGATCGGGGCTCAAGGCTCGGGGGTTAGAGCTCGAGTCCTAGAGTAATTTGAATTAAAATTCATACATACATTACCATCGGATTTGACATTGAAATATATTGTATATCATTAGGGGCTCGAGGATCATGGCTCGATTCTTAAGGCTCGAGGCTTGAGGCTCGGAGAAATTTGAATTGACATTCATACATACATTACAACGGGATTTGACATTAATATCTATTGTATATCATCAGGGGCCTAGGGCTTGAGGCTCGGGGTTTGAAGCTCGAAGTAATTTGAATTGACATTCATATATACATTACCATAGATTTGACATTAAAATCTATTATATATCATCAGATGGTCAGGGCGCGTGGCTCAGGGATCAAGGTTCAGGGCTCGAGGCTTTGGGCTCAAGGCTTGAGGCTCGGAGTAATTTTAATGAACATTCATACATACATTACCACGGGATTTGACATTGAAATCTAGTATATATTATTAGGGGCTCGAGACTCGAGGATCAGGGCTCGAGGCATGGAGTAATTTGAATTGACATTCATACATACAATAACACATGATTTGACATTGAAATATATTGTATCAGGGGCTTAAGGCTCGAAGAATGGGCCTCCAGGACCGAAGTAAGTTGAATTGACATTCATACATACATCACCACATGATTTGACATTGAAATTTATTGTATATCATTAGGACCTTGGGGCTCGAGGCTTAGGGCCTGAAGCTCAGGGCTCCGAGGCTCAAGGCTTGGAGTAATTTGAATTAACATTCATACATATAATACCGTTGGATTTGATATTGATATCAACTGTATATCAATAGGGGATCAGGGCTTGAAGTAATTTATATTGACATTAATACATACAATACCACGAAATTTGACATTGAAATCTCTATTTATCATCATGAGCATAAGGCTCGGGGCTCAGGGCTCGAGGCTCGAAGTAATATTAATTGGGATTCATAAATTCATTACCATGAGATTTGACATTGAAATATATTATATATCATTAGGGGCTCGAGGCTCAAGTCTCCGGGGTTAGAGCTCGAGGCTCGGAGTATTTTGAATTAAAATTAATACATACATTATCACCGGATTTGACATTGAAATATATACTATATCATTAGGGTTCGAGACTCATGGCTCGATTCTTAAGGCTCGAGCCTCGAGCCTTGGGGGTAATTTGAATTGACATCCATACATACATTATGACGGGATTTGACATTGAAATCTATTGTATATCATCAGGGGCTTAGGGCTTGAGGCTCGGGGCTCAAGGGTAGAGGCTCGAGGCTTGATGCTCGGAGTAATTTGAATTGACATTTATACATACAATAACATGAGATTTGACATTGAAATCTATTATATATTATCAGGGGCTCGAGTATCGAGTAGCGAGGTTCGAGGCTTAATGCTTCAGGCTTAGAGTAATTTGAATTGATATTCGTACATACATTATCATAGGATTTGACATCGAAATATATAGTATATCTTTAAGGCACGAGACTCAGGACTCGAGGCTCCAGGCTTGGAGTAATTTTAATTGACATCTATATATATATTACCACGGGATTTGACATTTAAATCTACTGTATATCATTAGAGTCTCAAGGCTTGAGGCTCAAGGCTTGGGGCTCAGAGCTCGAGTCTCATGGCTCGAGGCTCAGAGTAATTTGAATTGAAATTCATACATACATTACCACAGGATTTGACATTAAAATATATTGTATATTATCAGGGGCTCAAGGCTTGATTCTCCAGGATTGAGCCTCAAAGTAATTTAAATTGACATTCATACATACATTACCACAAAATATAACATTGAAATTTATTGTATATTATTAGGGACTCGTGTATCAAGGCGCGAGGTTTGGGGAACAAGGCTCGAGGATCGGTGCTCAAGGATCTAGGCTCTAAGTAATTTAAATTAACATTCATACTTACTTTAAGACAGGATTTGTCATTCAAATCTATTGTATATCATCAGAGGCTCGAGGCTTAAGGCTTAAGGCTCGAGGCTTAAGGCTTAATGCTCGAGGCTCAAGAATTGAGTCTTCGAGTAATTTGAATTGACATTCATACATACATTATCACAGGATTTGACATTGAAATCTACTATATATCATGTGGAGCTCGGGGCTCAGGGCTTCGAGGCTCAAGGCTTAGAGTAATTTGAATTTACATTCATCATATAATACAATGGGATTTGATATTGATATAAAATTGTATATCATAAGGGAATCGGGGCTTGAAACAATTTATATTGACATTAATACATACAATCCCGCAAGATTATACATTGAATTCTATTGTATATCATTAGGAGCATAGGGCTTGAGGCTCGGCGCTCAAGGCTCAGGGCTCGAGGCTCGAGTCTCGGGGCTCGAGGCTCGAGTCTCGGGGCTCGAGGCTCGGGAGTTTGACATTGAAATATATTATATATCATTAGGGGCTCGGGGGTTAGAGCTCGAGTCTCGGAGTAATTTGAATTAAAATTCATACATACATTACCACCGGATTTGACATTGAAATATATTGTATATCATTAGGGCCTCGAGGCTCATGGCTCGATTCTTAAGGCTCGAGCCTTGGGGTAATTTGTATTGACATTCATACTTATATTATAATGGGATTTGACATTGATATGTATTGTATATCATCAGGGGCTTGTGGATCAATGCTCGAGGCTTGAGGCTCAGATTAATTTGAATTGAAATTCATATATACATTACCACAAGATTTGACATTGAGATATATTCTATATCATCAGGGGATCGAGGTTCGAAGTATGGGGCTCCAGGCTCAGAGTAATTTGAATTGACATTCATACATACATTACGACAGTATGTGATATTAAAATCTATTGTATATCATCAGGGGCTCGAGGCTCGAGGCTTGAGGCTTGCAGTAATTTGAATTTACATTTGTACATACATTACCATAGGATTTGACATTTAAATGTATTGTATATTATTAGGGGCTCGAGGCTTCTCAAAGCTCGAGGCTTAAGCCTCAAAGTAATTTGAGTTGACATTCATACATACATTACCATGGGATTCGATATTGAAATATATTGTATATCATCAGGATCTCGGGGCTTGAGGCGTGAGGCTTGAGGCTCGGGGCTCAGGGCCTAAGGCTCGGGTATTAGGGCCTTAGGCTTAGGGCTCGAGGCTAGGGGATCATGGCTCGTGACTCAGAGTAATATGAATTGACATTCATACATACATTACCACATGTTTTGAGATTGAAATATATTGTATGTCAGTAGGAGTTTAGGGCTCAAGGCTCAAGACTTGGGTCTCAAAGCTCGAGTCTTAAACCTAGAGGCTCGGGGCTCGAAGCTTAGAGTAATTTGAATTGGCATTCATACATAGATTATCAATGGATTTGACATTGAAATCTATTGTATATCAGTAGGAGCTCGGGGCTTAAGGCTTGGGGCTCAAACCCCGAGGCATAGAGCTCGAGGCTTAGAGTAATTAGAATTGGCATTCATACATACATTACCATGAGATTTGACATTGAAAATTTTTATATTATTAGGGGCTCGGGTATCAAGGAGCGAGGATTAAGAATCAATGATCAAGGAACAATGCTCAAGGCTCGGGGCTCGAGGCACTAGGTTAGAAGTAATTTTAATTGACATTCATACATACAATACCAAGATATTTGACATCAAAATCTATAGTATATAATTAGGGGCATGGGGTTCGAGGCTCACGGCTCAGAGCTCAAGGCTCAAGGCTCAAGGCTCGAGGCTTAGAGTAATTTGAATTGAAATTCATACATATATTAGCAAAGGATTTGACACTGAAATCTATTGTATATCACAAAGGGTTCGAGGCTTAGGGCTTGATTCTCAATGCACGAGCCTCAGAGTAATTTACATTGGCATTCATATATAAATTACCACAGGATTTGATATTGAAATCTATTATATATCATCAGGGGCTCAAGGCACGAGGCTTGAAGTAATTTGAATTTACATTTGTAGATACATTACCACAGGATTTGACATTTAAATATATTTTTTATAATTAGAGGCTCGAGGCTCGATTCTCAAAGCTTGAGGCTCAGAGTAATTTGAGTTGACATTCATACATACATTACCATGAGATTTTATATTAAAATATATATTATATCATCAGGATCTCGGGGCTCGAGGGTTGAGGCTCGGGGCCCAAGGTCTGAGGGTTGGGGCTTAGGTCTTGAGGCTCGAGGCCTAGTGTCTAAGGCTCGAGGCTCAGGGCACAGGGCCTGAGGCTTAGGGCTCGTGGCTCAGTGTAATATGAATTAACATTCATACATACATCACCATTGGTTTTGTGATTGAAATCTATTATATGTCAATAGGGGTTTAGGCCTCAAGGCTCAAGACTTGGGTCTCAAAGCTCGAGTCTCAAGCCTAGAGGCTCGAGGCTCAGAGTAATTTGAATTCAATTTCATCCATATATTACAATAGGATTTACTATTGAAATATATTATATATCATCAGAGGCTCGGAGCACGAGGCTCAAGCCTCAGAGTAATTTGAATTGACATTCATACTTATATTATAACAGGATTTGATTTTGAAATCTATTATATATTATTAGGGCTCGAGTCTTGAGGAGCGAGATTTGGGGCTCCATGCTCAAATTAATATGAATTAACATTCATACATAGATTATCACAGGATTTGACATTGAAATCTATTGTATATCATCAGGAGCTCGAGGCTCGAGGCTTGAGGATCAGGGCTCAAACCCTGAGGCATAGGTTCGAGGCTTAGAATAATTTGAATTGGCATTCATACATACATTACCATAGGATTTGACATTGAAATCTATTGTATATTATTAGGGGCTCGAGTATCAAGGCGCGCGGATCAAGGCTAAAGGCTCGGGGATCGAGGCATGAGGGTCAAAGTAATTTTAGTTGATATTCATACATACAATACCAAGATATTTGACATTCAAATCTATTGTATATCATTAGGGGCATGAGGCTCGAGGGTTAGGGCTAAGAGCTCAAGGCTCAGAGTAATTTGAATTGAAATTCAGACATATATTATCAAAAGATTTGATATTGAAATATATTGTATATCACCAGGGGATCGAGGCTTGGGGCTAGATTCTCTTCTACAGGCTCAGTGCTCAAGGCTCGAGGTTGATGTCTCGAGGCTCGGGGCTCAAAGCTGGAGGCTCAAAGAATTTTGAATTGACATTCATACATATATTACCACTAGATTTGACATTTAAATGTATTATATATCATTTGGGGATCAGTTCCCAAGGCTCAAGGCTCAAGGCTCGAGGCTCGAGGCTCGAGGATCAAGGCTTGAGGCTCAGAGTAATTGGAATTGAAATTCATACATACATTACCACGGATTTGACAAATAAATCTATTATATGTAATTAGAGGCTCGGGGTGCAAGGCTCATGGATCAAGGCTCAAGGTTGAGGTCTTGAGGCTTGGGGCTCAGGGTTCGAGGCTCAGAGTAATTTGAATTGATATTCATACATATATTACCACAGGATTTAACTTTAAAATCTATTGTATATCATCAGGGGATCGAGGTTCGGAGTAATTTAAAATGATATTCATACATACATTACCATGGGATTTGACATTGAAATCTAATGTATATCATCATGGGATCAGGGCTTAAGGCTCGTGGCTCAGGGCTTGATCCTCAAGGCTTGACACTCGGGGCTCGAGGTTCGAGCCTCAGAGTAATTTGAATTCACATTCATACATACATTATCATGGGATTTGACATTGAAATCTAGTTTATATCATCAAGGGCTCAAGGCTTGAAGCTCGAGGTTCGGGGAAAATAGCTTAAGGTTCAAGGCTCGAGGCTTGGGATAATTTTAATTTACTTTCAAACATACATTACCACTTAATTTAACATTGAAATATATTGTATATCATCAGGGGTTCAAGAATTAGGGCTTGAGGTTCGAGGCTCAAGGTTCGAAGTAATTTGAATTTACATTCATACATACATTACTAAGGGATTTAACATTAAAATCTATTGTATATCATTAGGGGCTCGAGGCTCGGAGTAATTTGAATTGACATTCATCCATACATTATCACATGACTTGACATTGAAATTTGTTATATATCATTATAGGCTCAGGTATCGAGGCGTGCGGTTTGAGGTTTTGAGTCTTCAGGCTCGGGGATTAAAGCTCAAGCCTCGGAGTAATTAGAATTGACATTCATACATACAATCCAACAAGATTTGATATTGAAATCTATTGTATATCATCAGGAGCTCGAGGCTCGAAGCTTGAGATTAGGTGCTCAAGGCTGAAGTATCAAGGCTCGAGGATCGGGGCTCAAGGCTCGGAGTAATTTTAATTAACATTTATACATTCAATACCATGAGATTTCACATTGAAATCTATTCTATATCATCTAGGGCTCGAGGCACTTGGATCAGTGCTCGAGGCTTGAGGCTTGGAGTAATTTGAATTAACATTCATACTTACATTACCATGGGATTTGACAATGAAATCTATTGTATAGAATCAGGGGCTAGGGGATTGACACTTGAGGCTCAAAGCACTAGGCTTAGGGCTCGAGGCTCAGAGTAATTTGAATTGATGTTCATACATACATTACCATGAGATTTGACACTAAAATATATTATGTATCATTTGGGGCTTGGTTCTCGAGGCTCGAGGCTCAATTTTTTATGCTTATGTCTCGAGTCTCAGAGTAATTTGAATTGAAATTCAAACATACATTACCATAGGATTTGACAAATAAATCTATTATATATAATTAGGGGATCGAGGAAAAAGGCTCACGGCTCAAGGCTCAAGGTTGAGGTCTTGAGGCTCGGTGTTCAAGGATCGAGGCTCACAGTATTTAGAATTGATATTCATACATATATTACCATGGGATTTAACTTTGAAATCTATGGTATATCATCAGGGAATTGCGTCTCGGAGTAAATTATTGATTTTCATACATACATTACCATAGGATTTGACATTGAAATCTATTGTATATCATCATGAGAAGAGGGCGTAAGGCTCGTGGCTCAAGGCACGAGGCTCACGACTCGAGGTTCAGGGTTCTAAGCTCAAGGCTGGAGGTTTGGAGTAAATTAAATTGACATTCATATGTTCATTACCACAGGATTTGATATTGAAATATATTTTACATCATCAGGAGATCGTTGCTCGAGACTTGAGGCTCAGAGTAATTTAAATTGACATGTATATATACCATACCATGGTATTTGACACTGAAATCTATTATATATCAATAGGGGCTTGGGGCTCGGGGCTCAAGGTTCGAGGTTTAAGGCTAGAGGCTCGAGCCTCAAAGTAATTTGAATTGACATTCATACATACATTACCATGGGATTTGACATTGAAAACCTTTGTATTTTATTAGGGGTCCAGGCTCGAGGCTCGGGGATTAAGGCTTAGGGCTCGAGGCTCGGAGTAATTTAAATTGATAATCGTATATACAGTTCCATGATATTTGACATTGAAATCTATTATATATCATCAGAGGCTTAAGGCTTTTGGATCGAGTCTTATGGATCGATGCTCGGGGCTCGAGTCTTAGGGCTCGAGGTTTAGGGCTCGAGGCTTAGAGTAATTTGAATTGACATTCACATATACATTACCATAGGATTTAATATTGAATTCTATTATATATTATTAGGAGCTTGGGGCTCGAGGATCGGAGCATTTTGAATTGACATTCGTACATACATTACCATGGCATTTCACATTGAAATCTATAGTATATCATCAGGGGATCAGGGTTTGAGGCTCGAGGCTCTAAGTAAATTGAATTAACATTCATACATACCTGACCACAAGATTTTACATCACAATCTACTGTATATTATCAAGGGCTTGGGTATCGAGGCACGATGTTTGGGGCTCAAGGCTCCAAGCTCGAGGCTCAAGGATCTAGGGACAAGCCTCTGAGTAATTTGAATTGACATTCATACATACACTACCACATGATTTGACATTAAAATCTATTGTATATTAATAGAAGATCGAGGCTCGAGGCCTGAGGCTCCAGGTTCAGGGCCATAGACACAAGGCTTGAGGCTCGATGCTTGAGGCTCGGAGTAATTTGAATTGACTTTCATACATACAATACCATGGGATTTTACATTGAAATCTATTGTATATCATCAAGGGCTCGGGGTTTCACGCTCGGGGCTCAAGGCTTGAGGCTCGGAATAATATAATTTAACATTCATTCATACATTACCATGGGATTTGACATTGAAATGTATTATATATCATCAGGGGATCAAGGCACAGGTCTCGAGGCTCAAGGCTCAAGGCTTGAGGTTCGGACTAATTTTAATTTACATCAATACATACATTACCACAGAATTTAACATTGAAATATATTGAATATCATCAGGGGCTTTGGGCTTAGGGTTCGCGTATCGATGCTCATGGCTCGAGGCTCAAGGCTTGAGGCTCGGGGCATGAAGCTCGAGGCTCAAGGATCTAAGTAAAATGAATTGACATACATACATACATTACCACGATATTTAATAGTAAAATATATTTAGTATAATTTACGATTTCGGAGCTCAAGGCACGGGGCTCGAGGCTCGGAGTAATTTCAATTGATATTCATTCTTACATTATCACGGGACTTTGCATTGAAATCTATTATATATTTTAGGGGCTAAGGTATCGAGGGGTGAGGTTTGAGGCTTAAGGATCAGGGTTCGAAGCTCGAGCCTCGAAGTAATTTGAATTGACATTCATACATATATTACCAAAATATTTGACATTGAAATCTAATGTATATCATCAGGAGCTCGAGACAATGTGCTCAAGACCCGAATATCAAGGCTCGAGGATCGGAGCTCAATGCATGGGGCTCGAGGCAAGGGCTTAGGGACCGAGGCTTGAGACTCGAGGTAATTTCAATTGACATTCATACTAATATTACCATAGGATTTGAAATTGAATATCATGTAATTCATAATGGGCTCGAGGCTCAAGGTTCAAAACTTGAGGGGCACGACTCGAGGCTTGGGGATCAAGGCTCAGGACTCGAGGCTCGGGGCTCGAGACTTAGAGTAATTTGAATTGACATTCATACAAATGTTACTATGGGCTTTGACATTAAAATCTATTGTATGTACTCAGGGGCTCGAGGCTCTGTTCTCAATGATCGATGTTGAGGTCTTGAGGCTCGAGGCTCAGGGCACAGAGTAATTTTAATTTCAATTGATACATACATTACAATAAGATTTGACATTGAAGTATATTGTTTATCTTCAGGGGCTCGGGGCTCGGGGCTCAGTTCTTGATTCTCAATTCTTGACACTCGGAGCTCAAGGCTCAAGCCTCAGAGTAATTTGAATTTATATTCATACATATATTTCCATGGGATTTGACATTGAAATCTAGTGTTTATCATCAGGGGCTCAAGGCTCGTAATAATTTTAATTTACATTCATACATACCATACCATAGAATTTAACATTGAAATATATTGTATATCATCAGGGGCTCGAGGCATAGGGTTCGAGTCTCGATGCTTAAGGCTCGAGGCTCGGTATTTGAAGCTCAATGTTCGAAGTAATTTAAATTAACCTTGATACATACATTACCACGGGATTTAGTATTAATATATATTATATATCATCAGGGGTTCAGAGTTCGAGGATCAGGGATCAAGGTTAAGAGTAATTTCAATTGACATTCAGCCATAAATTATCATGGGACTTAACATTGAAATCTAATATATATCATTAGGGGCTCATGTATTGAGGAATGAGGTTCGAGGCTTAAGGCTCGGGGTTAGAAGCTCGAGCCTCTAAGTGTTTTGAATTGTCTTTCATACATATATTACCACAAGATTTGGCATTAAAATCTATTGTATATTATTAGGAGATTGAGGCTAGGGGATTAAGGCACGAGTATCAAGGCTTGAGGATCGGGGATCGAGGCTCAGAGTAATTTGAATTGACGTTCATACATACATTACCATATGATTTGACATTGAACTCTATTGTTTACCATCAGGGGCTCAAGGCTTGGGGCTCAGGCATGATTCTCAAGGCTTGATGCTCTGGGCTTGAGGTCGAACCTAGGAGTAATTTGATTTGACATTCATATATACATTACCATGAGATTTGACATTGAAATATATTGTATATCATCATGGGGCTCAAGTCTTGGGGCTTGAGGCTTGAGGCTCAAGGCTCGGGGCTCGAGGATCGAGGCTTGGGCCTAAGAGCTCAAGGTTCGAGGATATAGGCTTGAGGCTCGGAATAATTTTAATTTACATTCATACATAATTTACCATGTGATTTTACATTAAAATGTATTATATATAATCAGGGGCTCGGTTCTCAAGGCTCGAGGCTCAAAGGTTATTTTAATTGACATTCTTACATACATTACCAAGGGATTTGTCATTGAAATGTATTATATTTCATCAGGTGCTCGGTTTTTTAGGCTTGAGGCTTAGAGAAATTTCAATTGACATTCATACAAAAAATTACCACGTGATTTGACATTTACATCTATGATATACAATCAGAAGCTCGAGGCTCAGGGCTAAAGGCTCGAGGTTGAGGTTGAGGTCTCGAGGTTCGGGGCACAGGGCTCGAAGCTCGAGGATCAGATTAATTTGAATTGATATTCATACATACATTACCATTGGATTTGATAATGAAATCTATTATTTATCGTCTGGGGCTCTGGGCTTAGGGCTATGTGTTGATTCTCAAGGCTTGACGCTTGGGCTCGAGGCTCTAGCCTCGGAGTAGTTTGAATTGACATTCATACATATATTACCATGGGATTTGACATTGAAATATATTGTATATCTTCAGGGGCTCAAGGCTCAAGGTTCAGGGCCATAAGCATAAGGCTCGAGGCTCTATGCTTGAGGCTCGGAGTACTTTGAATTGACTTTCTTACATACAATACCATGGGATTTTACATTGAAATCTATTGTATATCATCAAGGGCTCAGGGTTTCAGGCTCAGGGCTCGAGGCTCGGAGTATTTTAAATTAACATTCATTCATACATTACCACGGGATTTGATATTGAAATATATTATATATCATCAGGGGATCAAGGCATGGGGCTTGAGGCTCAGGGCTCAAGGCTTGAGGTTTGGACTACCTTTAATTTACATCAATACATACATTACCACAGAATTTAACATTGAAATATATTGTATATCATCAGGGGCTTTGGGCTTAGGGTTCGACTCGCGATGCTTAAGGCTCAAGGTTTGAGGCTCGGGGCATGGAGCTCGAGGCTCAAGGATCTAAGTAACATGAATTGACATACATACATACATTACCATGATATTTAACATTAAAATATATTCAATATAATTAAGGTTTCGAAGCTCAATGCTCGGGGCTCGGAGTAATTAAAAATTGATATTCATCCATACATTATCATGGACTTTGCATTGTAATCTATTATATATTATTATGGGCTAAGGTATCGAGGGGTGAGGTTTGAGGCTTTAGGATCGGGGTTCGAAGTTCGAGCCTCGAAGTAATTTGAATTGACATTTATACATACATTACCAAAAGATTTGACATTGAAATCTAATGTATATCATCATGAGCTTAAGGCTAGAGGCTATGGGCTCAAGACCCGAGTATTAAGGCTCGAGGATCGGAGCTCGATGCATGGGGCTCAGGGACCGAGCCATTAGGCTCAAGGTAATTTCAACTGGCATTCATACTAATATTACCAAAGGATTTGAAATTGAAATCTAATGTATATCATCAAGGTCTTGGGGCTCGTGGCTCGAGGTTCGGGGATCGAGGCTCATAACTTGAGGCACAGGACTCGAGGCTTGGGGATCAAGGCTCAGGGCTTGAGGCTCAGGACTCGAGGCTTGGGGATCGAGACTTAGAGTAATTTGAATTGACATTCATACAGATGTTACTATGGGATTTGACATTAAAATCTATTGTATATACTCAGGGGCTCGAGGCTCAGTGCTCAAGGATCGATGTTGAGGTCTCGAGGCTCAGGGCTCAGAGTAATTTCAATTGATATTGATACATACATTACAATAAGATTTAACATTGAAGTATATTGTTTATATTCTGGGGGTCGGGGCTCAGTGCTTGATTCTCAATTCTTGACACTCCGAGCTCGTGTCTCGAGCCTCGGAGTAATTTGAATTTATATTCATACATATATTTCCATGGGATTTGACATTGAAATCTAGTGTATATCATTAGGGGCTCAAGGCTCGTAATAATTTTAATTTACATTCATACATACATTACGACATAATATCGCATTAAAATATATTGTATATCATCAGGGGCTCGAGGCACAGGGTTCGAGTCTCGATGCTTAAGGCTCGAGGCTCGGTATTTGAAGCTCAATGTTCGAAGTAATTTAAATTAACCTTGATACATACATTACCACGGGATTTAGTATTAATATATATTATATATCATCAGGGGTTCAGAGTTCTAGGATCAGGGATCAAGGTTAAGAGTAATTTCAATTGACATTCAGCCATAAATTATCATGGGACTTAACATTGAAATCTAATATATATCATTAGGGGCTCATGTATTGAGGAATGAGGTTCGAGGCTTAAGGCTCGGGGTTAGAAGCTCGAGCCTCTATGTATTTTGAATTGACTTTCATACATATATTACCACAAGATTTGGCATTAAAATCTATTGTATATTGTTAGGAGATTGAGGTTAGGGGCTTAAGGCACGAGTATCAAGGCTTGAGGATCGGGGCTCGAGGCTCAGAGTAATTTGAATTTACATTCATACATATATTACCACAGGATAGGACATTGAACTCTATTGTTTACCATCAGGGGCTCGAGGATCGGTGTTCGAGGCTCAGAGTAATTTGAATTGACATTAATACATACATTACCATAGGATTTGACATTGAACTCTATTGTTTACCATCAGGGGCTCGGGGCTCAAGACATGATTCTCAAGGCTTGACACTCCGTGCTCGAGGCTCAAGGGTAGGAGTAATTTTAATAGACATTCATAAATTTAATACCACGGGATTTGACATTGAAATATATTATATATCATTAGGGGATTGAGGCACGAGGCTCAGCGATTGAGGCTTGGATTAATTTGAATGGACATTCATACATACATTATTATGTGATTTGACATTTAAATCTATTATATATCATCTGGGGCTAGGGATCGAGGCTCAAGGCTTAAAGCACTAGGTTTAGTACTCGAGGCTCAGAGTAATTTGAGTTGATATTCATACATATATTACCACGGGATTTGACGTTTAAATATATTGTATATAATTAGGGGTTCGAGGATCGATTCTCAAAGCTCGAGGCTTAGTACTTGCGGCTTGATTCTAAAGGCATGAGCCTCAGAGTAATTTACAATGACATTCAGACATACAATGCCACAAAATTTGACATTGATATCTATTGTATATCATCAGGGGCTCGGGGTTGAAGGCTAAGAGTAATTTTAATTGATATTCATACATACATTACCACAGGATTTGACATTTAAATATATTGTATATAATTAGGGGTTCGAGGCTCGATTCTCAAAGCTCCAGGCTTGAGCCTCAGAGTAATTTGAGTTGACATTCATATATACATTACCACGGGATTTGATATTGAAATATATTGTATATCATCAGGATGTCAGGGCAAGAGGCTTGAGGATCGAGGCTCAGGGTTCAGGGCCTGAGTCATTTGAATTGACATTTATTCATACATTACCACAGGTTTTGAGATGAAATCTATTGTATGTCAATAGAGGTTTAGGGCTCAAGGCTCAAGACTTAGGTCTCAATGCTAGAGTCTCCAAGCTAGAGGATCGTGGCTCAAAATAATTTGAATTCAATTTCATACAAACATTACCATAGGATTTGCCATTGAAATATATTATATATCATCAAAGGCTCGGGGCTAGAGGCTCGATGCTCAGAGTAATTTGAATTTTCATTCATACTTATTTAACAACAAGATTTGACATTGAAATCTATTTTATATAATTAGGGCTCAGGTATCGAGGAGCGATGATTGGGGCTCCAGGCTCAAATTAATTTGAATTGACATTCATACATAGATTATCACAGGATTTGACATTGAATTCTATTTTATATCATCAAGAGCTTCGGTATCGAGGCTTGAGGCTCGGGGCTAAAACCACAAGGCATAGGGCTTAAGGCTCAGAGTAATTTGAATTGAAATTCATACATACATTACCATGGGATTCGACATTGAAATCTATTATTTATCGTCAAGGGCTCAAGGCTTAGGGCCTAGTCTTGATTCTCAAGGCTTGACGCTTGGGGATTGAGCCACGGAGTAATTTGAATTGACATTCATACATACATTACCATGGGATTTCACATTGAAATATATTATATGTCAACAGGGGCTCAAGGCTCGGGGCTCGAGGCTCGAGGCTCAAGGCTCAGAGATCGAGGATCGAGGCTTAGAATAATTTGAATTGATATTCATACATACATTAACATAGGATTTGACATAGAAATCTATTGTTTATTATCAGGGGCTCAAGGCTTGGGGCTCAGGGTTTATTCTCCAGGCTTGACGATCGAGCCTAGGAGTAATTTGAATTGACATTCATACATACGTTACCATGGGATTTGATATTGAAATCTAATATTTATCGTCAGGGGCTCAAGTCTTAGGGTTCAGTGTTGATTCTCAAGGCTTAACGCTAGGGGATCGAGCCTCGGAGTAATTTGAATTGACATTCATACATACATTACCATGGGATTTGACTTTGAAATATATTATATATCATTAGGGGCTCAAGGCTCGAGGGCTCGAAGCTCGGGGATCGAAGATCGAGGCTCGAGGCTCAAGGCTAAGAGTAATTTGAATTGATATTCATACATACATTACCATAGGATTTTACATTGGAATCTATGGTTTATTATCAGGGGATCAAGTCTTGGGGCTCAAGCTTGATTCACAAGGCTTGACGAACGGGGCTCGAGGCTCGAGCCTAGGAGTAATTTGAATTGACATTCATGTACAGATTACCATGAGATTTTACATTGAAATATATTATATATCATCAGGGGCTCAAGTCTTGGGGCTTGAGGCTCAAGGATCGAGGCTCGAGAATCGAGGCTTGGGCCTAAGAGCTCAAGGTTTGAGGATATAGGCTTGAGGCTCAGAATAATTTTAATTTACATTCATACATAAATTACCATGAGATTTGACATTGAAATGTATTATATTTAATCAGGGGATCGGTTCTAAAGGATCGAGGCTCAAAGTAATTTGAATTGATATTCATATATATAATACCATAAGCATTGACATTGAAATCTATTGTTTATTACCAAGGGCTCAAGGCTTGGGGCTCATGCTTGATTCTCAAGCATTGACGCTCGGGGCTCGCGACTTGAGCCTCGAGCCTAGGAGTAATTTGAATTGACATTCATACACACATTACCATGGGATTTGACATTAAAATATATTATATATCATTAATGGCTCGGTTCTCAAGGCTCGAGGCTCAAAGTAATTTTTATTGACATTTTTACATACATTACTAAGGGATTTGTCATTGAAATGTATTATATATCATCAGGCGCTCGGTTCTTGAGGCTCGAGGCTCAAGTCTTGAGGCTTAGTGAAATTTCAATTGACATTCGTACAAACATTACTACGTGATTTGACATTTAGATCTATGATAGATAATCAGAAACTCGAGGCTCAGGCTAAAAGCTCGAGGTTGAGGTCTCGAGGCTTGGGGCATAGGGCTCAAAGCTCGAGGCTCAGAGTAATTGGAATTAATATTCATAGATATATTACCATGAGATTTGACATTGAAATCTATTATTTATCATCAGGGGCTCTAGGCTTAGGGATTAGTGTTGATTCACAAGGCTTGACGCTCGAGGCTCGAGCCTCGGAGTATTTTGAAATGACATTCATACATACATTACCACATGATTTGACATTAAAATATATTGTACATCATCATGGGCTCAAGGCTCTAGGCTCAAGGCTCAGGGATAGAGGATCGAGGCTTAGAGTAATTTGAATTGATATTCATACATACATTACCATAGGATTTGACATTAAAATATATTGTATATCATCATGGGCTCAAGGCTCAAGGCTCAGGGATCGAGGATCGAGGTTTAGAGTAATTTGAATTGATATTCATACATACATTACCATAAGATTTGACATTGAAATCTATTGTTTATTATCAGAGGCTCTAGGCTTGGGGCTCAGGCTTGATTCTCAAGCATTGACGCTCGGGGCTCGAGGCTCGAGCCTCCAGCCTAGGAGTAATTTAAATCGACATTCATACATACATTACCATGGGATTTTACATTGAAATATATTGTATATCATTAGGGGCTCGGTTCTCAAGGCTCGAGGTTTAAAGTAATTTTCATTGAAAGTTTCACATACATTACCAAGGGATTTGTCATTGAAATGTATTATATATCATCAGGCGCTCGTTTCTTGAGGCTCGAGGCTCAAGGCTTGAGGCTTAGAGAAATTTCAATTGACATTCGTACAAATATTACTACATGATTTGACATTTACATCTATGATAGATAATCAGATGCTCGAGGCTCAAGCTAAAGGCTCGAGGTTGAGGTTGAGGTCTCGAGGCTTGGGGCACAGGGCTCGAAGCTCAAGGCTCAGAGTAATTCAAATTAATATTCATACATCCATTACCATGAGATTTGACATTGAAATCTATTATTTATCATCAGGGGCTCTAGGCTTAGGGATCAGTGTTGATTCGCAAGGCTTGACGCTCGGGGCTCGAGCCTCGGAGTAATTTGAAATGACATTCATACATACATTACCACGTGAATTGATATTGAAATATATTGTATATCATCATTGCCTCAAGTCTCGAGGGTTAGAGTAATTTGAATTGATATTCATACATACATTACCATAAGATTTGACATTGAAATCTATTGTTTATTATCAGGGGCTCAAGGCTTGGGGCTCACGCTTGATTCTCAAGGCTTGAATCACGGGGTTCGATCCTCGAGCCTAGGATTAATTTGAATTGACATTCATATACACATTACCATGAGATTTTACATTGAAATATATTTTATATCATCAGGAGCTGAAGTCTTGGGGCTTGAGTCTCAAGGCTCGGGGATCGAGGATCGAAGCTTAAGGCTTAGAGATTCAGGTTTGAGGATCTAGGCTTAATGCTCGGAATAATTTTAATTTACATTTATACATAAATTACCATGAGATTTTACATTAAAATATATTATATATAATCAGGGGCTCGGTTCTCAAGGCTCAAGGCTCAAAGTATTTTAATTGACATTCTTACATACATTACCAAGGGATTTGTCATTGAAATATATTCTATATCATCAAGGGCTAGGTTCTTGAGGCTCGAGGCTCAAGGCATGAGGCTTAGAGTAATTTTAATGGACATTCATACAAACATTACCACGTGATTTGACATTTAAATCTATAATATAAAATCAGAAGCTCGAGGCTCAGGGCTGAAAGCTCGAGGTTGAGGTTGAGGTCTCGAGGCTCGGGGGTAGAGGATTCGAGGCTCAGAGTAATTTGAATTGATATTCATACATACATTACAATGGGATTTGATATTGAAATCTATTATTTATCGTCAGGGGCTCAAGGCTTAGGGCTCAGTGTTGATTCTCAAGGCTTTACGATCGGGGCTCGGGGCTCGAGGCTCGAGCCTCAGAGTAATTTGAATTGACATTCATATATATATTACCATGGGCTTTCATATTGAAAGATGTTGTATATCAACATGGGCTCAAGGCTCGCAGATCGTGGCTCAAGGCTCATGGATCGAGGCTTAGAGTAATTTTAATTGATATTCATACATACATTACCATAGGATTTGACATTGGAATCGGTTGTTTATTATCAGGGGATCAAGGCTTTAGGGCTCAAGCTTGATTCTCAAGGCTTGACGAACGGGGCTCGAGGCTCGAGCCTAGGAGTAATTTGAATTGACATTCATATATATACATTACCATGAGATTTTACATTGAAATATATTGTATATCATCAGGGGCTCAAGTCTTGGGGCTTGAGGCTCAAGTCTTGGGGCTTGAGGCTCAAGTCTTGGGGCTTGAGGCTCAAGGCTCGGGGCTCGAGGATCGAAGCTTGGGGCTTAGAGCTCCAGGTTTGAGGATCTAGGCTTGATGCTCAGAATAATTTTAATTTACATTTATACATAAATTACCATGAGATTTTACATTAAAATATAATATATATAATCAGGGCCTCAGTTCTCAAGGCTCGAGGCTCAAAGTAATTTTAATTTACATTCTTACATACATTACCAAGGGATTTGTCATTGAAATATATTATATATCATCAGGCTCGAGGGTCAAGGCTTGAATTGAGTAATTTTAATTGACATTCATACAAACATTACCACGTGATTTGATATTTAAATCTATAATATATAATCATAAGCTCGAGGCTCAGGGCTGAAGGCTCGAGGTTGAGGTTGAGGTCTCGAGGCTCGGGGCAGAGGGTTCGAGGCTTAGAGTAATTTGTATTTAAATTCATACATATATTACCATGGGATTCGACATTGAAATATTATGTTTATCGTCAAGGGCTCAAGGCTTAGGGCTCAATCTTGATTCTCAAGGCTTGATGCTCGGGGCTCGAGGTTAGAGCGTCGGAGTAATTTGAATTGACATTCAAACATATATTACCATGGGATTTGTCATTGATATATATTGTATATCATCAGTGGCTAAAGGCTCGCGCCTCGAGGCTCAGGGATCGAGGTCGAGGATGGAGCCTTAAAGTAATTTGAATATATATTCCTGCATACATTACCATAGGATTTGACATTGAAATCTATTTTTTATTATCAGGGGCTCAAGGCTTGATGCTCAGACTTGATTCTCAAGGCTCGACGCTTGGGGCGTGAGGCTCGAGCCTAGGAGTACTTTGAATCGACATTCATACATACATTACCATGGGATTTGACATTGAAATCTATTATTTATCGCTAGAGGCTCAAGGTTTAGGGCTCAGTCTTGATTCTTAAGTCTTGACACTCGGGGCTCAATGCTCGAGCCTCAGAGTAATTTGAATTGAGATTCGTACAGTCATTACCATGGGAATTGACATTGAAATATATTGTATATCATCAGGGGCTCAAGGCTTGGGCTCGAGGCTCTAGGCTCCGGGATCGAGGATCGAGGCTTAGAGTAATTTGAATTGATATTGATACATACATTACCAAAGGATTTGTCATTGACATATATTATACATCATCAGGGGCTCAGTTCTAAAAGGCTCGAGAATCAAGGATTTAAGCTCATAGTAATTTGAATTGACATTCATACAAACTTTACCACTTGATTCAGGCTTATTTCTCGAGGCTCGAGGCTCGAGGCTCGACTCTCAGAGTAATTTGAATTGATATTCATACATACATTACCATAGGATTTGACATTGGAATCTATGGTTTATTATCAGGGTATCAAGGCTTGGGGCTCAAGCTTGATTCTCAAGGCTTGACGAACGGGGTCGAGGCTCGAGCGTAGGAGTAATATGAATTGACATTCATATATACATTACCATGACATTTTACATTGAAATATATTGTATATCATCAGGGGCTCAAGTCTTGGGGCTTGAGGCTCATGGCTCGGGGCTCGAGGATCGAAGCTTGGGGCTTAGAGCTCCAGGTTTGAGGATCTAGAATTGATGCTCGGAATAATTTTAATTTATATTTATACATAAATTACCATGAGATTTTACATTAAAATATATTATATATAATCAGGGGCTCGGTTCTCAATGCTCGAGGCTCAAAGTAATTTTAATTTACATTCTTACATACATTACCAAGGGATTTGTCATTGAAATATATTCTATATCATCAGGGGCTCAGTTCTTGAGGGTCGAGGCTTAAGTCTTGATGCTTATAGTAATTTTAATTGACATTCATACAAACATTACCACGTGATTTGACCTTTAAATCAATAATATATAATCATAAGCTACAAGCTCAGGGCTGAAGGATCGAGGTTGAGGATGAGGTCTCATGGCTCGGGGCAGAGGGTTCGAGGCTCAGAGTAATTCGAATTGAAATTCATACATATATTACCATGGGATTCAACATTGAAATCTTACGTTTATCGTCAAGGGCTCAAGGCTTAGGGCTCAATCTTGATACTCAAGGCTTGACGCTCGGGGCTCGAGGTTCGAGCCTCGGAATAATTTGAATTGACATTCAAACATATATTTCCATGGGATTTGACATTGAAATATCTTGTATATCATCAGTGGCTCAAAGCTCGAAGCTCGAGGCTCAAGGCTCAAGGCTTAGGGATCGAGGATTGAGGCTTAAAGTAATTTGAATATATATTCATACATACATTACCATAGGATTTGACATTGAAATCTATTGTTTATTATCAGGGGCTCAAGGGTTGAGGCTCAGCCTTGATTCTCAAGGCTCGATGCTCGGGGCTTGAGGATCGAGCCTAGGAGTAGTTTGAATTGACATTCATACATACATTACGATGGGATTTGACATTGAAATCTATTATTTATCGTCAGGGGCTCAAGGTTTAGGGCTCAGTCTTGATTCTCAAGGCTTGACACTCGGGGCTCATGGCTCGAGCCTCGGAGTAATTTGAATTTACATTCATACAAACATTACCATGGGATTTGACATTGGAATATATTGTATATCATTAGGGGCTCAAGGCTTGGGGCTCTAGGCTCAAGGCTTGGGGATAGAGGATCGAGGCTTGAGGCTTAGAGTAATTTGAATTGATATTGATATATACATTACCAAGGGATTTGTCATTCTAGAAGTCTCGAGAATCAAGGATTTAGGCTCATAGTAATTTGAATTGACATTCATACAAACTTTACCACTTGATTTAGGCTTAGTTCTGGAGGCTCGAGGCTCGACTCTCAGAGTAATTTGAATTGATATTCACACATAAATTACCATGGGATTTGACATTGAAATCTATTGTTTATCATCAAGGGCTCAAGGCTTGGGCTCAAGCTTGATTCTCAAGGCTAGATGAATGTGGCTCAAGGCTCGAGCCTAACAGTAATTTGAATTAACATTCATACATACATTACCATGGAATTTGACATTGAAATATATTGTATATTATCAGAGGCTCAAAGATCAGGGCTCGAGGCTCAACGGTGATCAAGGATCAAGGCTCAAAGTAATTTGAATTGATATTCATACATACATTACGATGGGATTTGACATTAAAATCTATTATTTATCACCAGAGGCGCAAGGTTTAGGGCTCAGTCTTGATTCTCAAGGCTTGACACTCGGGGATCAAGGCTCGAGGCTCGAGCCTTGGAGTAATTTGAATTGACATTCATACAGACATTACCGTCGGATTTGACATTGAAATATATTCTATATCATCAGTGGCTCAAGGCTCAAGGCTCGGGGATCGAGGATCGATACTTGAGGCTTAGAGTAATTTGAATTGATATTGATACATACATTACCGAGGGATTTGTCATTGACATGTATTATATATCATCAGGGGCTCAGTTCTAGAAGGCTCGAGAATCAAGGATTTAGGCTCATAGTAATTTGAATTGACATTCATACAAACGTTACCACTTGATTTAGGCTTAGTTCTGGAGGCTCGACTCTTAGATTAATTTAAATTGATATTCATACATACATTACCATAGGATTTGACATTGGAATCTATTGTTTATTATCCGGGGATCAAGGCTTGGGGCTCGAGATTGATTCTCAAGGCTTGACGAACGAGGCTCAAGGTTCGAGCCTAGGAGTAATTTGAATTGAAATTCATATATACATTACCATGAGATTATACATTGAAATATATTGTATATCATCAGGGGCTCAAATCTTGGGGCTTGAGGCTCAAGGTTCGGGGCTCGAGGATCGAAGCTTGGGGCTTAGATCTCCAAGTTTGAGGATCTAGGCTTGATGCTCGGAATAATTTTAATTTACATTTATACATAAATTACCATGAGATTTTACATTAAAATATATTAATATAATTAGGGGCTCGGTTCTCAATGCTCAAGGCTCAAAGTAATTTTAATTGACATTCATACAAACATTACCGCGTGATTTGACATTTAAATCAATAATATATAATCATAAGCTCGAGGCTCAGGGCTGAAGGCTCGAGGCTGTGGTTGAGTTCTCAAGGCTCGGGGCAGAGGGCTCGAGGCTCAGAGTAATTTAAATTGAAATTCATACATATACTACCATGGGATTCGACATTGAAATCTTACGTTTATCATCAAGGGCTCAAGGCTTAGGGCTCAGTCTTGATTGTCAAGGCTTGACGCTCGGGGCTTGAGGTTCAAGCCTCAGAGTAATTTGAATTGACATTCAAACATATATTACCATGGGATTTGACATTGAAATATGTTGTATATCATCAGTGGCTGAAGGCTCGCGGCTCAAGGCTCAAGGATCAAGGATCGAGGATTGAGGCTAAATGTAATTTTAATATATATTTATACATACATTACCATAGGATTTTACATTGAAATCTATTGTTTATTATCAGGGGCTCAAGCCTTGAGGCTCAGCCTTGAGGCTCAGCCTTGATTCTCAAGGCTCGGCGCTCGGGGCATGAGGCTCGAGCCTAGGAGTAGTTTGAATTGACATTCATACATACAATATGATGGGATTTGACATTGAAATCTATTATTTATCATCAGTGGCTCAAGGTTTAGGGCTCAGTCTTGATTCTCAGAGCTTGACACTCGGGGCTCAAGGCTTGAGCCTCGGAGTAATTTGAATTTACATTCATACAGACATTACCATGGGATTTGACATTGAAATATATTGTATATCATTAGGGGCTCAAGGCTCGGGTATAGAAGATCGAGGCTTGAGGCTTAGAGTAATTTGAATTGTTATTGATACATACATTACCAAGGGATTTGTCATTGACATGTATGATATATCATCAGGGGCTCAGTTCTAGAAGGCTCGAGAATCAAGGATTTAGGCTCATAGTAATTTGAATTGACATTCATACAAACTTTACCACTTGATTTAGGCTTAGTTCTCGAGGCTCGACTCTTAGATTAATTTGAATTGACATTCATACATACATTACCATACGATTTGACATTGGAATCTACTTTTTATTATCCGGGGATCAAGGCTTGACGAATGGGGCTCGAGGTTCGAGCCTAGGAGTAATTTGAATTGAAATTCATATATACATTACCATGAGATTTTACATTGAAATATATTGTATATCATCAGGGGCTCAAATCTTGGGGCTTGAGTCTCAAGGTTCGGGGCTCGAGGATCGAAGCTTGGGGCTTAGATCTCCAAGTTTGAGGATCTACGCTTGATGCTTGGAATAATTTTAATTTACATTTATACATAAATTACCATGAGATTTTACATTAAAATATATTAATATAAATAGGGGCTCGGTTCTTAATGCTCAAGGCTCAAAGTAATTTTAATTGACATTTATACAAACATTACCACGTGATTTGACATTTAAATCAATAATATATAATCATATGCTCGAGGCTCAGGGCTGAAGGCTCGAGGCTGTGGTTGAGTTCTCAAGGCTCGGGGCAGAGGGCTCGAGGCTAAGAGTAATTTGAATTGAAATTCATACATATACTACCATGGGATTCGACATTGAAATCTTACGTTTATCATCAAGGGCTCAAGGCTTAGGGCTCAGTCTTGATTCTCAAGGCTTGACGCTCAGGGCTCGAGGTTCGAGCCTCAGAGTAATTTGAATTGACATTCAAACATATATTACCATGGGATTTGACATTGAAATATGTTGTATATCATCAGTGGATGAAGGCTCGCGGCTCGAGGCTCAAGGCTCAAGGATCAAGGATCGAGGATTGAGGCTTAAAGTAATTTTAATATATATTTATACATACATTACCATAGGATTTTACATTGAAATCTATTGTTTATTATCAGGGGCTCAAGCCTTGAGGCTCAGCCTTGATTCTCAAGGCTTGACGCTCGGGGCATGAGGCTCGAGCCTAGGAGTAGTTTGAATTGACATTCATACATACAATATGATGGGATTTGACATTGAAATATATTATTTATCATCAGTGGCTCAAGGTTTAGGGCTCAGTCTTGATTCTCAGAGCTTGACACTCGGGGCTCAAGGCTTGAGCCTCGGAGTAATTTGAATTTACATTCATACAGACATTACCATGGGATTTGACATTGAAATATATTGTATATCATTAGGGGCTCAAGGCTCGGGTATAGAAGATCGAGGCTTGAGGCTTAGAGTAATTTGAATTGATATTGATACATACATTACCAAGGGATTTGTCATTGACATGTATTATATATCATCAGGGGCTCAGTTCTAGAAGGCTCGAGAATCAAGGATTTAGGCTCATAGTAATTTGAATTGACATTCATACAAACTTTACCACTTGATTTAGGCTTAGTTCTCGAGGCTCGACTCTTAGATTAATTTGAATTGATATTCATACATACATTACCATAGGATTTGACATTGGAATCTACTTTTTATTATCCGGGGATCAAGGCTTGGGGCTCGAGCATGATTCTCAAGGCTTGACGAACGGGGCTCGAGGTTCGAGCCTAGGAGTAATTTGAATTGAAATTCATATATACATTACCATGAGATTTTACATTGAAATATATTGTATATCATCAGGGGCTCAAATCTCGGGGCTTGAGTCTCAAGGTTCGGGGCTCGAGGATCGAAGCTTGGGGCTTAGATCTCCAAGTTTGAGGATCTAGGCTTGATGCTCGGAATAATTTTAATTTACATTTATACATAAATTACCATGAGATTTTACATTAAAATATATTAAAATAAATAGGGGCTCGGTTCTTAATGCTCAAGGCTCAAAGTAATTTTAATTGACATTTATACAAACATTACCACGTGATTTGACATTTAAATCAATAATATATAATCATAAGCTCGAGGCTCAGGGCGGAAGGCTCGAGGTTGTGGTTGAGTTCTCAAGGCTCGGGGAAGAGGGCTCGAGGCTAAGAGTAATTTGAATTGAAATTCATACATATACTACCATGGGATTCGACATTGAAATATTACGTTTATCATCAAGGGCTCAAGGCTTAGGGCTCAGTCTTGATTCTCAAGGCTTGACGCTCGGGGCTCGAGGTTTGAGCCTCAGAGTAATTTGAATTGACATTCAAACATATATTACCATGGGATTTGACATTGAAATATGTTGTATATCATCAGTGGCTGAAGGCTCGCGGCTCGAGGCTCAAGGCTCAAGGATCAAAGATCGAGGATTGAGGCTTAAAGTAATTTTAATATATATTTATACATACATTACCATAGGATTTTACATTGAAATCTATTGTTTATTATCAGGGGCTCAAGCCTTGCGGCTCAGCCTTGATTCTCAAGGCTCGACGCTCGGGGCATGAGGCTCGAGCCTAGGAGTAGTTTGAATTGACATTCATACATACAATATGATGGGATTTGACATTGAAATCTATTATTTATCATCAGTGGCTCAAGATTTAGGGCTCAGTCTTGATTCTCAGAGCTTGACACTCGGGGCTCAAGGCTTGAGCCTCGGAGTAATTTGAATTTACATTCATACAGACATTACCATGGGATTTGACATTGAAATATATTGTATATCATTAGGGTCTCAAGGCTCGGGTATAGAAGATCGAGGCTTGAGGCTTAGAGTAATTTGAATTGATATTGATACATACATTACCAAGGGATTTGTCATTGACATGTATTATATATCATCAGGGGCTCAGTTCTAGAAGGCTCGAGAATCAAGGATTTAGGCTCATAGTAATTTGAATTGACATTCATACAAACTTTACCACTTGATTTAGGCTTAGTTCTCGAGGCTCGAGGATCGATTCTCAGAGTAATTTGAATTGATATTCACACATATATTACCATGGGATTTGACAATGAAATCTATGGTTTATCATCAAGGGCTCAAGGCTTGGGGCTCAAGCTTGATTCTCAAGGCTTGACGAACGGGGCTCGAGTCTCGAGCCTAGGAGTAATTTGAATTCACATTCTTACATACATTACCATGGGATTTGACATTGAAATATATTTTATATTACCAAGGGCTCAAGGCTCCGGGCTCGAGGCTCAACGGTGATCAAGGATCGAGGCTCAAAGTAATTTGTATTGATATTCTTACATACATTACCATAGGATTTGACATTGAAATTTATTGTTTATCATCAGGGGCTCAAGGCTTGGGGCTCAGGCTTGAAGCACGGGGTTCGAGCCTCGAGCCTAGGAGTAATTTGAATTGACATTCATACATACATTACCATGGGATTTGACATTGAAATCTATTGTTTATCATCAAGGGATCAAGGCTTGGGGCTCAAGCTTGATTCTCAAGGCTTGATGAACGAGGCTCGAGTCTCGAGCCTAGGAGTAATTTGAATTGACATTCATACATACATTACCATGGGATTTGACATTGAAATATATTTTTTATTATCAGAGGCTCAAGGCTCAGGCCTTGAGGTTCAACGGTGATCAAGGCTCGAGGCTCGAGGCTCAAAGTAATTTGAATTGAAATTCATACATACATTACCACAGGATTTGACATTGAAATTTATTGTTTATCATTAGGGGCTCAAGGATTGGGACTCAGGCTTGAAGCACGGGGTTCGAGCCTCGAGCCTAGGAGTAATTTGAATTGACATTCATATATACATTACCATGAGATTTTACATTGAAATATATTGTATATCATCAGGAGGTCAAGTCTTGGGGCTTGAGTCTCAAGGCTCGGGGCTCGAGGATCGAAGCTTGGGGCTTAGAGCTTCATGTTTGAGGATCTAGGCTTGATGCTCGGAATAATTTTAATTTACATTTATACATAAATTACCATGAGATTTTACATTAAAATATATTATATATAATCAGGGGCTCGGTTCTCAAGGCTGGAGGCTCAAAGTAATTTTAATTGACATTCTAACATACATTACCAAGGGATTTGTCAATGAAATATATTCTATATCATCAAGGGCTCGGTTCTTGAGGATCGAGCCTCAAGGCATGAGGCTTAGAGTAATTTTAATGGACATTCATACAAACATTACCACGTGATTTGACAGTTAAATCTATAATATATAATCAGAAGCTCGAGGCTCAGGGCTGAAGGCTCGAGGTTGAGGTCTCGAGGCTCGGGGCAGAGGATTCGAGGCTTAGAGTAATTTGAATTGAAATTCATACATACATTACCATGGGATTCAACATTGAAATCTTACATTTATCGTCAAGGGCTCAAGGCTAAGGGGTCAGTCTTGATTCTCAAGGCTTGACGCTCGGGGCTCGAGGTTCGAGCCTCTCAGTAATTTGAATTTACATTCAAACATATATTACCATGGGATTTGACATTGAAATATATTGTATATCATCAGTAGGTCGCGGCTCACGGCTCAAGAATCAGGGATCGAGGATCGAGGATTGAGGCTTAAAGTAATTTGAATTGATATTCATACATACATTACCATAGGATTTCACATTGAAATCAATTGTTTATTTTCAGGGGCTCAAGGCTATTGCCTCAGCCTTGATTCTCAAGGCTTGACGCTCGGGGCTTGAAGCTCGATCCTAGGAGTAATTTGAATTGACATTCATACATATATTACCATGGGATTTGACATTGAAATCTATTATTTATCGTTAGGGGCTCAAGGGTTAGGGCTTAGTCTTTATTCTCAAGGCTTGACTCTCGGGGATCGAGCCTCGGAGTAATTTGAATTGACATTCATACCGACATTACCATGGGATTTGACGTTGAAATATATTGTATATCATCAGGGGCTCAAGGCTCGGGGATTGAGGATCGAGGCTTGAGGCTTAGAATAATTTGAATTGACATTGATACATACATTACCAAGGGATTTGTCATTGACATGTATTATATATTATCAGGGACTCAGTTCTATAAGGCTCGATAATCAAGGATTTAGGCTCATAGTAATTTGAATTGACATTCATACAAACTTTACCACTTGAATTAGGCTTAGGTCTCGAGGATTGAGGCTCAACGCTCAGAGTAATTTGAATTGATATTCATACATATATTACCATGGGATTTGACATTGAAATCTATAGTTTATCGTCAAGGGCTCAAAGCATAGCGCTCAGTCTTGATTCTCTAGGCTTGACGCTCGGGGCTTGAGGCTCGAGCTTCAGAGTAATTTGAATTGACATTCATACATACATTACCATGGGATTTGACATTTAAATATAATGTATTTTATCAAGGGCTCATGGCTCAAGGCTCGAAGCTCAAGGCTTGGTGATCAAGGATCGAGGCTCGAGGCTCAAAGTAATTTGAATTGATATTCATACATACATTATCATAGGATTTGGCATTGAAATCTATTGTTTATCATCAGGGGCTCAAGGCTTGGGGCTCAGGCTTGATTTACAAGGCTTGACGCACGGGGTTCGAGGCTAGGAGTAATTTGAATTTACATTCATATATACATTACCGTGAGATTTTACATTGAATTATCTTGTATATCATTAGGGGCTCAAGTCTTGGGTTTGATGCTCAAGGCTCAGGGCTCAAGGATTGAGGCTTGGGGATAAGTGCTCAAGGTTCGAGCATCTAGTCTTGAGGCTCAGAATAATTTTAATTTATATTCATACATAAATTACCATTAGATTTGACATTGAAATGCATTATATATAATTAGGGGCTCGGTTCTCAAGGCTCGAGGCTTAAAGTAATTTTAATTGACATTTATACCTACATTACCAAGGGATTTGTCATTGAAATTTATTATATATCATTAGGGGCTCGGTTCTCGAGGCACGAGGATCAAGTCTTGAGGCTTATAGTTGTTTGAATTGATTTTCATACATACATTACGATGGGATTTGACATTGAAATCTATTATTTATCGTCAGGGGCTCAAGGTTTAGGGCTCACTCATGATACACAAGGCTTCACACTCGGGGCTCGAGCCTAGAGCCTCGGAGTAATTTGAATTTACATTCATACAGACACTACCATGGGATTTAACATTGAAATATATTGTATATCATTGGTGGCTCAAGGCTCGGGGATAGAGGATCGAGGCTTGAGGCTTAGAGTAATTTGAATTGATTTTGATACATACATTACCAAGGGATTTGTCATTGACATGTATTATATTTCATAAAGGGGCTCAGTTCTAGAAGGCTCGAGAATCAAGGATTTAGGCTCATAGTAATTTGAATTGACATTCATACAAACTTTACCACTTGATTTAGGCTTAGTTCTCGAGGCTCGAGGCTCGACTCTCATCAAAGGCTCAAGCTTGATTCTCAAGGCTTGACGAACGGGGCTCGAGTCTCGAGCCTAGGAGTAATTTGAATTGACATTCATACATACATTACCATGGGATTTGACATTGAAATATATTTTATATTATCAGGGGCTCAAGGCTCAGGGCTCAAGGCTCAACGGTGATCAAGGATCGAGGCTCAAAGTAATTTGAATTGATATTCATACATACATTACCATAGGATTTGACATTAAAATTTATTGTTTATCATTTATACATAAATTACCATGAGATTCAAGTTTGAGGATCTAGGCTTGATGCTCGGAATAATTTTAATTTACATGTATACATAAATTACCATGAGATTTTACATTAAAATATATTATATATAACCAGGGTATCGGTTCTCAAGGCTCGAGGCTCAAAGTAATTTTAATTGACATTCTTAAATACATTACCAAGGGATTTGGCACTGAAATATATTCTATATCATCAAGGGCTCGGTTCTTGAGGCTCGAGGCTCAAGGCATGAGGCTTCGTGTAATTTTAATGGACATTCATACAAACATTACCACGTGATTTGACATTTAAATCTATAATATAAAATCAGAAGCTCGAGGCTCATGGCTGAATGCTCGAGGTTGAGGTTGAGGTCTCGAGGCTCGGGGGTAAAGGATTCGAGGCTCAGAGTTATTTGAATTGAAATTCATACATACATTACCATGGTATTCGACATTGAAATCTTACATTTATCGTCAAGGGCTCAAGGCTTAGGGGTCAGTCTTGATTCTCAAGGCTTGACGCTCGGGGCTCGAGGTTCGAGCCTCGCAGTAATTTGAATTGACATTCAAACATATATTACCATGGGATTTGACATTGAAATATATTGTATATCATCAGTAGCTCGCGGCTCATGGCTTAAGAATCAGGGATCGAGGATTAAAGTCATTTGAATTGATATTCATACATACATTACCATAGGATTTGACAATGAAATCCATTGTTTATTATCAGGGGCTCAAGGCTATTGGCTCAGCCTTGATTCTCAAGGCTTGACGCTCGGGGCTTGAGGCTCGAACCTAGGAGTAATTTGAATTGACATTCATACATATATTACCATGGGATTTGACATTGAAATCTATTATTTTTCGTTAGGGGTTCAAGGGTTAGGGCTTAGTCTTTATTCTCAAGCCTTGACGCTCGGGGATAGAGCCTCGGAGTAATTTGAATTGACATTCATACAGACATTACCATGGGATTTGACATTGAAATATATTGTATATCATCAGGGGCTCAAGGCTTGGGCTCAAGGCTCGGGGATTGAGGATCGAGGCTTGAGGCTTAGAGTAATTTGAATTGATATTGATACATACAATACCAAGGGATTTGTCATTGACATGTATTATATATTATCAGGGACTCAGTTCTATAAGGCTCGAGAATTAATGATTTAGGCTCATAGTAATTTGAATTGACATTCATACAAACTTTACCACTTGATTTAGGCTTAGTTCTCGAGGCTTGAGGCTCAACGCTCAGAGTAATTTGAATTTATATTCATACATATATTACCATGGGATTTGACATTGAAATCTATTATTTATCGTCAAGGGCTCAAAGCTTAGCGCTCTGTCTTGATTCTCTTGGCTTGACGCTCTGGGCTCGAGGCTCGAGCTTCAGAGTAATTTGAATTGACATTCATACATACATTACCATGGGATTTGACATTGAAATATAATGTATATTATCAAGGGCTCATTGCTCAAGGCTCGAGGCTCAAGGCTCGGTGATCAAGGATCGAGGCTCGAGGCTCGAGGCTCAAAGTAATTTGAATTGATATTCATACAGACATTATCATAGGATTTGGCATTGAAATCTATTGTTTATCATCAGGGGCTCATGGCTTGGGCCTCAGGCTTGATTCTCAAGGCTTGGCGCACGGGGTTCGAGCCTCGAGACTAGGAGTAATTTGAATTTACATTTATATATACATTACCATGAGATTTTGCATTGAAATATATTGTATGTCATTAGGGGCTCAAGTGTTGGGGTACGATGCTCAAGGCTCAGGGCTCAAGTATTGAGGCTTGGGGATAAGTGCACAAGGTTCGAGGATCTAGGCTTGAGGCTCAGAATAATTTTAATTTATATTCATACATGAATTACCATTAGATTTGACATTGAAATGTATTATATATAATCAGGGGCTCGGTTCTCAAGGCTGAGGCTCAAAGTAATTTTAATTGACATGCATACATACATTACCAAGGGATTTGTCATTGAAATGTATTATATACCATTAGGGGCTCGGTTCTCGAGGCACGAGGATCTAGGCTTTTGGCTTAAAGTAGTTTGAATTGACATTCATACATACATTACCATGGGATTTGACATTGAAATATATTGTATATCATTAGGGTCTCAAGTCTTGGGGCATTAGGCTCAAGGCTCGGGGCTCGAGGATCGAGGCTTGGGGCTAAGAGCTCAAAGTTCGAGGATCTTGGCTTGATGCTTGGAATAATTTTAATTTACATTCATACATAAATTACCATGAGATTGGACATTGAAATGTATTATATATAATCAGGGGCTCGGTTCTCAAGGCTCGAGACTCAAAGTAATTTTAAGTGATATTCATACATACATTACCAAGGGATTTGTCATTGAAATATATTATATATCATCAAGGGCTCGATTATCGAGGCTCAAGGCTTGTGGCTTAGAATAAATTGAAGTGACATTCATACAAACATTAAAATGGGATTTGGCATTTAAATCTATTATATATAAAAAGATCCTCGATGTTTAGGCCTAAAGGATTGAGTTTCATGTCTCGAGGCTCGGGGCTCAGGATTGAGGTTCAGAATAATTTGAATTGATATTCATACATAAATTACCATAGAATTTGACATTGAAATCTATTATTTATCATTAGGGGCACAAGGCTTGGGGCTCAGGCTTAATTCTCAAGGCTTAGCGCTCAGGGCTCGAGCCTCGAGCCAAGGAGTAATTTGAATTGACATTCATATATACATTACCATAAGATTTGACATTGTAACATATTGTATATCATCAAGGGCTCAAGTCTTGGGGCTTGAGGTTCAAGGCTCGGGGATTCAGGCTCAAGGCTAGGGGCTTGAGGATCGAGGATTGTGGCTTAGAGCTCAAGGTTCGAGGATCTCGGCTTGAGGCTCCGAATAATTTTAAACTACATTCATAGATAAATTAGCATGAGATTTGACATAGAAATGTATTATATATAATCAGGGGATCGGTTCTCAAGGCTCGAGACTCAAAGTAATTTTAAGCGACATTCATACATACATTACCAAGGGATTTGTCATTGAAATATATTATATATCATCAGGGGCTCGATTCTCGAGGCTCAAGGCTTGAGGCTCAGAGTAATTTGAATTGACATTCATACAAATATTACCATGGGATTTGACATTGAAATATCTGGTATATTAGCAGGGGCTAAAGGATTGATATTCATACATACATTACCATGGGATTTGACATTGAAATCTGTTGTTTATCGTCAAGGGCTCAAAGTTTAGCGCTTAGTCTTGATTCTCTAGGCTTGACGCTCGGGGCTTGAGGCTCGAGCTTCAGAGTTATTTGAATTGACATTCATACATACATTACCATGGGATTTGACATTGAAATATATTGTATATTATCAGGTGCTCAAGGCTCAGGGCTAGAGGCTCAAGTCTCGGGGATCAAGGATCGAGGTTCAAAGTAATTTGAATTGATATTCATACATACATTACCATAGGATTTGACATTGAAATCTATTGTTTATCATCAGGGGCTCAAGGATTGGGGCTCAGGCTTGATTCTCAAGGCTTGACGCTCCGGGCTCAAGGCTCGAGCCTAGGAGTAATTTGGATTGACATTCATACATAAACTACCATGGGATTTGACATTGAAATATATTGTATATCATCAGCGCCTCAAGTCTTGGGGCTTGAGGCTCAAGACTCTGAGCTTGAGGATCGAGGATTGGGGCTAAGAGCTCAAGGTTCGAGGATCTAGGCTTGAGGCTCAGAATAATTTTAATTTATATTCATAAATTAATTACCATGAGATTTGACATTGAAATGTATTTTATATAATCTGGGGCTCAAAGTAATTTTAATTGACATTCATACGTACATTACCTAGGGATTTGTCGTTGAAATGTATTATCTATCATCAGGGGCTCGGTTCTCGAGATTCGATGATCAAGGCTTGAGGCTTAGAGTAATTTGAATTGACATTCATACAAAGATTACCACGTGAATTGTCATTTAAATTAATGATATATAATCAGAAGCTCGAGGCTCAGGGCTAAAGGCTCGAGGTTGAGGTTGAGGTCTCGAGGCTCGGGGCACAAGGCTCAAAGATCGAGGCTTAGAGTAATTTGAATTGATATTCACAAATACATTACCATGGGATTTGACATTGAAATCTATTATTTATCATCTGGGGCTCAAGCCTTAGTACTTAGTGTTGATTCTCAAGGCTTGACGCTCGGGGCTCGAGGTTCGAGCCTCGAGCCTCGGAGTAATTTGAATTGACATTCATACATACATTACCATAGGATTTGACATTGAAATATAATAAATATCATCAGGGGCTCATGGCTCGCGGCTCGAGGCTCAAGGCTCAATGCTCAGGGATCAAGGATCGAGGGTTAGAGTAATTTGAATTGATATTCATACATACATTACCATAGGATTTGACATTGAAATCTATTATTTATTATCAGGGGCTCAGGCTTGATTCTCTAGACTTGACGCACGGGGCTCGAGGATCGAGCCTAGGATTAATTTGAATTGACATTCATAAATACATTACCAAGAGATTTTACGTTCAAATATATTGTATATTATCAGGGGCTCATGTCTTAGGGCTTGAGGCTCATGGATTGAGGGTTGGGGCTTAGAGCTCCAGGTTCGACGATCTAGGGTTGATGCTCGGAATAATTTTAATTTACAATCATACATCAATTACCATGAGATTTGACATTAAAATGTATTATATATAATCAAGGGCTCGATTCTCAAGGCTCGAGGCTCAAAGTAATTTTAATTGACATTCTTACATACAGTACCAAGGAATTTGTCATTGAAATATATTATTTATCATAAAGGGCTCGGTTCTTGAGTATCGAGGCTCAAGGCTTGAGGCTTAGAGTAATTTGAATTGAGATTCATACACACATTACCATGTGATTTGACATTATAATCTATAATATATAATCAGAAGATTGAGGCTAAAGCCTCGAGGTTGAGGTTGAGGTCTCCATGATTGAGGCACAGGGCTCGAGGTTGTGGGTGAGGTCTCGAGGATCGAGGCACATTGCTCAAGGCTCGAGGCTCGAGGCTCAGTGTATTTTGAATTGAAATTCATACATACATTGCCATGGGATTCGACATTGAAATATATTGTTTATTGTCCAGGGCTCAATACTTAGGGCTCAATCTTGATTCTCAAGGCTTAACGCTAGGGGCTCGAGGATCGAGCCTCAGAATAATTTGAATTGACATTCGTACATACATTACCATGGTATTTGACATTGAAATATATTGTATATCATCAGGGGCTCAAGGTTCGCAGCTCGAGGCTCAAGGCTCAGGGATCGAGGATAAAGGATCGAGGATCTAGGCTTACGGTAATTTGAATTGATATTCATACATACATTACCATAGGATTTGACATTGAAATCTATTATTTTTTATCAGGGGCTCAAGGCTTGGGGCTCAGGCTTGATTCTCTAGACTTGACGCATGGGGCTCGAGGCTCGAGCCTATGAGTAATTTGAATAGACATTCATATATACATTACCATGAGATTTGACATTCAATTATATTGTATATTATCAGGGTCTCATGTCTGAGGGCTTGAGGTTCAAGGATTGATGATTTTGGCTTAGAGCTCCAGGTTCGACGATCTAGGCTTGATGCTCCGAATAATGTTAATTTACAATTATACATAAATTACCATGACATTTGACATTAAAATGTATTATATATAATCAGGGGCTCAGTTCTCAAGGCTCAAAGTAATTTTAATTGACATTCATACATACATTACCAAGGATTTGTCATTGAAATGTATTATATATCATTAGGGGCTCGGTTCTCGAGGCACGAGGATCAAGGCTTGAGGCTTATAGTAGTTTGAATTGAAGTTCATATATTACCAAGGAATTTGTCATTGAAATATATTCTATATCATCAGGGGATCAAGGCTTGGGGCTCAGGCCAGATTCTCAAGGCTTGACGCTCGGGGCTTGAGGCTCGATACTATGTGTAATTTGAATTGACATTCATGCATTCATTACCAGGGGATTTGATATTGAAATCTATTATTTATCGTCAAGGGCTCAAGGTTTAGGGCTCAGTGTTGTTTCTGAAGGCTTGACGCTCGGGGCTTGAGGCTCGAGCCTATGAGTAATTTGAATCGAAATTCATACATACATTACCATGGAATTTCACATTGAAATCTATTATTTCTCATCAGGGGCTCAAGGTTTAGGGCTCAGTGTTGATTCTAAAATCTTGACGCTCGGGGCTCGAGCCTCAGAGTAATTTGAATTGACATTCATACATACATTACCATGTGATTTGACATTGAAATATATTGTATATCATCAGGGGCTCAAGGCTTGTGTCTCGAAGTTTAAGGATCGAGGATTGAGGCTCGAGGCTCAGAGTAATTTGAATTAATATTCATACATACATTACCATAGTATTTGACATTAAAATCAATTGTTTATCATCAAGGGCTCAAGGCTTGGGTCTCATGCTTGATTCTCAAGTCTTGACTCTCGGGGCTTGAGGCTGGAGCTAGGAGTAATTTTAATTGACATTCGTACATACATTACCATGGGATTTGACATTGAAATATATTGTATATCAGCAGGGGCTCAAGTCTAGGGGCTTGAGGCTCAAGGCGTGGGGCTAAGAGTTCAACGTTCGAGGATCTAGGCTTGAGATTCAGAATAATTTTAATTTATAGTCATAAATTAATTACAATGAGATTTGACATTGAAATGTATTATATATAATCAGGGGCTCGGTTCTCAAGGCTCGACGCTCAAAGTAATTTTAATTGACATTCATACATATATAACCAAGTGATTTGTCATTGAAATGTATTATCTATCATCAGGGGCTCTGTTCTTGAGGCTCGAGGATCAAGGCCTGTGGCTTAGAGTAATTTGAATTGAAATTCATACAAAAATTACCACGTGATTTGACATTTAAATCTATGATATATAATTAGAAGCTCGAGGCTAAGGGCTAAAGGCTCATGGTTGAGGTGGAGGTTTTGAGGCTCGGTGCACAGGGCTCGAGGATAGAAGCTTAGAGTAATTTGAATTTATATTCATACATACATTACCATGGGATTTCACAGTGAAATATAATGTATATCATCAGGGGCTCGCGGCTCGAGGCTCAAGGCTCAGGGATCAAGGATCGAGGCTTAGAGTAATTTGAATTGATATTCACACATACATTACCATGGGATTTGACATTGAAATATATTATTTATCATCAGGGGCTCAAGCCTTAGTGCTTAGTGTTGATTCTCAAGGCTTGACGCTCGAGGCTCGAGGATCGAGCCTCGGTGTAATTTGAATTGACATTCATACATACATTACCATAGGATTTGACATTGAAATATATTATTTATTATTAGGGGCTCAGGCTTGATTCTCAAGACTTGACGCACGGGGCTCGAGGTTCGAGCGTAGGAGTAATTTGAATTGACATTCATAAATGCCTTACCAAGAGATTTTACATTCAAATATATTGTATATTATCAGGGGCTCATGTCTTAGGGCTTGAGGCTCAAGGATTGATGGTTGGGGCTTAGAGCTGCAGGTTCGACGATCTAGGCTTGATGCTCAGAATAATTTTAATTTACAATCATACATAAATTACCATGAGATTTGACATTAAAATGTATTATATATAATCAAGGGCGTGATTCTCAAGGCTCGAGGCTCAAAGTAATTTTAATTGACATTCTTACATACAATACCAAGGAATTTGTCATTAAAATATATTATATATCACCAAGGGCTCGGTTCTTGAGTATCGAGGCTCATGGCTTGAGGCTTAGAGTAATTTGAATTGACATTCATACACACATTACCATGTGATTTGACATTATAATCTATAATATATAATCAAAAGCTTGAGGCTAAAGCCTCGAGGTTGAGGTTGAGGTCTCGAGGATTGAGGCACAGGGCTCGAGGTTGTGGTTGAGGTCTCGAGGATCGAGGCACATTGCTCAAGGTTCAAGGCTCGAGGCTCTGTGTATTTTGAATTGAAATTCATACAAACATTGCCATGGGATTCGACATTGAAATATATTATTTATTGTCCAGGGCTCAATACTTAGGGCTCAATCTTGATTCACAAGGCTTAATGCTAGGGTCTCCAGGATCGAGCCTCGGAATAATTTGAATTGACATTCGTACATACATTACCATGGTATTTGACATTGAAATATATTGTATATCATCAGGGGCTCAAGGCTCGCGGCTCGAGGCTCAAGGCTCAGGGATCGAGGATAAAGGATCGAGGATCTAGGCTTACAGTAATTTGAATTGATATTCATACATACATTACCATAGGATTTGACATTGAAATCTATTGTTTATTATCAGGGGCTCAAGGCTTGGGGCACAGACCTGATTCTCAAGACTTGACGCATGGGGCTCGAGGCTCGAGCCTAGGAGTAATTTGAATTGATATTCATATATACATTACCATGAGATTTTACATTCAATTATACTGTATATTATCAGGGGCTCATGTCTGAGGGCTTGAGGTTCAAGGATTGAGGCTTAGAGCTCCAGGTTCGACGATCTAGGCTTGATGCTCCGAAGAATTTACAATCATACCTAAATTACCATGACATTTGACATTAAAATGTATTATATATAATCAGGGGCTCAGTTCTCAAGGCTCAAGGCTCAAAGTAATTTTAATTGACATTCATACATACATTACCAAGGGATTTGTTATTGAAATGTATAATATATCATTAGGGGCTCGGTTCTCGAGGCACGAGGATCAAGGCTTGAGGCTTATAGTAGTTTGAATTGAAATTCATACATTACCAAGGAATTTGTCATTGAAATGTATTCTATATCATCAGGGGATCAAGGCTTGGGGCTCAGGCCAGATTCTCAAGTCTTGACGCTCGGGGTTTGAGGCTCGATACTATGAGTAATTTGAATTGACATTCATACATACATTACCAAGGGATTTGATATTGAATTCTATTATTTATCGTCAAGAGCTCAAGGTTTAGGGCTCAGTGTTGTTTCTCAAGGCTTGACGCTCGGGGCTTGAGGCTCGAGCCTATGAGTAATTTGAATTGAAATTCATACATACATTACCATGGAATTTCACATTGAAATCTATTATTTCTCGTCAGGGGCTCAAGGTTTAGGGCTCAGTGTTGATTCTAAAAGCTTGACGCTCGGGGCTCGAGCCTCAGAGTAATTTGAATTGACATTCATACATACATTACCATGTGATTTGACATTGAAATATATTGTATATCATCAGGGGCTCAAGGCTTGGGTCTCGAAGTTTAAGGATCGAGGATTGAGGCTCGAGGCTAAGAGTAATTTGAATTAATATTCATACATACATTACCATAGTATTTGACATTAAAATCAATTGTTTATCATCAAGGGCTCAAGGCTTGGGTCTCATGCTTGATTCTTAAGTCTTGATGCTCGGGGTTTGAGGCTGGAGCTAGGAGTAATTTGAATTGACATTCGTACATACATTACCATGGGATTTGACATTGAAATATATTGTATATCAGCAGGGGCTCAAGTCTAGGGGCTTGAGGCTCAAGGCGTGGGGCTCAAGGATCGAGGCTTGGGGCTAAGAGTTCAACGTTCGAGGATCTAGGCTTGAGATTCAGAATAATTTTAATTTATAGTCATAAATTAATTACAATGAGATTTGACATTGAAATGTATTATATATAATCAGGGGCTCGGTTCTCAAGGCTCGACGCTCAAAGTAATTTTAATTGACATTCATACATATATTACCAAGTGATTTGTCATTGAAATGTATTATCTATCATCAGGGGCTCAGTTCTTGAGGCTCGAGGATCAAGGCCTGTGGCTTTGAGTAATTTGAATTGAAATTCATACAAAAATTACCACGTGATTTGACATTTAAATCTATGATATATAATTAGAAGCTCGAGGCTAAGGGCTAAAGGCTCATGGTTGAGGTGGAGGTTTTGAGGCTCGGTGCACAGGGCTCGAGGATAGAGGCTTAGAGTAATTTGAATTTATATTCATACATACATTACCATGGGATTTCACAGTGAAATATAATGTATATCATCAGGGGCTCGCGGCTCGAGGCTCAAGGCTCAGGGATCAAGGATCGAGGCTTAGAGTAATTTGAATTGATATTCACACATACATTACCATGGGATTTGACATTGAAATATATTATTTAGCACCAGGGGCTCAAGCCTTAGTGCTTAGTGTTGATTCTCAAGGCTTGACGCTCGAGGCTCGAGGATCAAGCCTCGGTGTAATTTGAATTGACATTCATACATACATTACCATAGGATTTGACATTGAAAAATAATGAATATCATCAGGGGCTCATGGCTCGCGGCTCGAGGCTCAAGGATCGAGTCTTAGAGTAATTTGAATTGATATTCATACATACATTTCCATAGGATTTGACATTGAAATCTATTATTTATTATTAGGGGCTCAGGCTTGATTCTCAAGACTTGACGCACGGGGCTCGAGGTTCGAGCGTAGGAGTAATTTGAATTGACATTCATAAATGCATTACCAAGAGATTTTACATTCAAATATATTGTATATTATCAGGGGCTCATGTCTTAGGGCTTGAGGCTCAAGGATTGATGGTCGGGGCTTAGAGCTGCAGGTTCGACGATCTAGGCTTGATGCTCAGAATAATTTTAATTTACAATCATACATAAATTACCATGAGATTTGACATTAAAATGTATTATATATAATCAAGGGCGTGATTCTCAAGGCTCGAGGCTCAAAGTAATTTTAATTGACATTCTTACATACAATACCAAGGAATTTGTCATTAAAATATATTATATATCACCAAGGGCTCGGTTCTTGAGTATCGAGGATCATGGCTTGAGGCTTAGAGTAATTTGAATTGACATTCATACACACATTACCATGTGATTTGACATTATAATCTATAATATATAATCAAAAGCTTGAGGCTAAAGCCTCGAGGTTGAGGTTGAGGTCTCGAGGATTGAGGCACAGGGCTCGAGGTTGTGGTTGAGGTCTCGAGGATCGAGGCACATTGCTCAAGGCTCGAGGCTCGAGGCTCGAGGCTCTGTGTATTTTGAATTGAAATTCATAAAAACATTGCCATGGGATTCGACATTGAAATATATTGTTTATTGTCCAGGGCTCAATACTTAGGGCTCAATCTTGATTCTCAAGGCTTAACGCTAGGGGCTCGAGGATCGAGCCTCGGAATAATTTGAATTGACATTCGTACATACATTACCATGGTATTTGACATTGAAATATATTGTATATCATCAGGGGCTCAAGGCTCGCGGCTCGAGGCTCAAGGATCTGGGATCGAGGGTAAAGGATCGAGGATCTAGGCTTACAGTAATTTGAATTGATATTCATACATACATTACCATAGGATTTGACATTGAAATCTATTGTTTATTATCAGGGGCTCAAGGCTTGGGGCACAGACCTGATTCTCAAGACTTGACGCACGGGGCTCGTGGCTCGTGGCTCGAGCCTAGGAGTAATTTGAATTGATATTCATATATACATTACCATGAGATTTTACATTCAATTATACTGTATATTATTAGGGGCTCATGTCTGAGGGCTTGAGGTTCAAGGATTGCGGCTTAGAGCTCCATGTTCGACGATCTAGGCTTGATGCTCCTTAGAATTTACAATCATACCTAAATTACCATGACATTTGACATTAAAATGTATTATATATAATCAGGGGCTCAGTTCTCAAGGCTCAATGTAATTTTAATTGACATTCATACATACATTACCAAGGGATTTGTTATTGAAATGTATAATATTTCATTAGGGGCTCGGTTCTCGAGGCACGAGGATCAAGGCTTGAGGCTTATAGTAGTTTGAATTGAAATTCATACATTACCAAGGAATTTGTCATTGAAATATATTCTATATCATCAGGGGATCAAGGCTTGGGGCTCAGGCCAGATTCTCAAGTCTTGACGCTCGGGGCTTGAGGCTCGATACTATGAGTATTTTGAATTGACATTCATACATACATTACCAAGGGATTTGATATTGAATTCTATTATTTATCGTCAAGAGCTCAAGGTTAAGGGCTCAGTGTTGTTTCTCAAGGCTTGACGCTCGGGGTTTGAGGCTCGATCCTATGAGTAATTTTAATTGAAATTCATACATATATTACCATGGAATTTCACATTGAAATCTATTATTTCTCGTCAGGGGCTCAAGGTTTAGGGCTCAGTGTTGATTCTAAAAGCTTGACGCTCGGGGCTCGAGCCTCAGAGTAATTTGAATTGACATTCATACATACATTACCATGTGATTTGACATTGAAATATATTGTATATCATCAGGGGCTCAAGGCTTGGGTCTCGAAGTTTAAGGATCGAGGATTGAGGCTCGAGGCTCAAAGTAATTTGAATTAATATTCATACATACTTTACCATAGTATTTGACATTAAAATCAATTGTTTATCATCAAGGGCTCAAGGCTTGGGTCTCATGCTTGATTCTTAAGTCTTGACGCTCGGTGCTTGAGGCGCGAGCCTAGGAGTAATTTGAATTGACATTCGTACATACATTACCATGGGATTTGACATTGAAATATATTGTATATCAGCAGGGGCTCAAGTCTTGGGGCTTGGGCTCAAGGCGTGGGGCTCAAGGATCGAGGCTTGGGGCTAAGATTTCAACGTTCGAGGATCTAGGCTTGAGATTTAGAATAATTTTAATTTATATTCATAAATTAATTACCATGAGATTTGACATTGAAATGTATTATATATAATCAGAGGCTCGGTTCTTAAGGCTCAAGGCTCCAAGTAATTTTAATTGACATTCATACATATATTACCAAGGGATTTGTCATTGAAATGTATTATCTATCATCAGGGGCTCTGTTCTTGAGGCTCGAGGATCAAGGCCTATGGCTTAGAGTAATTTGAATTGACATTCATACAAAAATTACCACGTGATTTGACATTTAAATCAATGATATATAATTAGAAGCTCGAGGCTCAGGGCTAAAGGCTCATGGTTGAGGTTGAGGTTGAGGTTTTGAGGCTCGGTGCATAGGGCTCGAGGATAGAGGCTTAGAGTAATTTGAATTTATATTCATACATACATTACCATGGGATTTGACAATGAAATATAATGTATATCATCAGGGGCTCGCGGCTCGAGGTTCAAGGCTCAGGGATCAAGGATCGAGGCTTAGAGTAATTTGAATTGATATTCATAAATACATTACCATAGGATTTGACATTGTAATCTATTATTTATTATCAGGGTCTCAGGCTTGATTCTCAACACTTGACGCACGGGGCTCGTGGCTCGAGCCTAGTACTTTGAATTGACATTCATATATACATTACCATGACATTTTACATTCAAATATATTTTATATTATCAGGGGCTCATGTCTTAGGGCTTGAGGCTCAAGGATTGAGGTTGGGGCTTAGATCTCCAGGTTCAACGATCTAGGCTTGATGCTCAGAATAATTTTAATTTACAATCATACATAAATTACCGTGAGATTTGACCTTAAAATGTATTATATATAATCAGGGGCTCGGTTCTCAAGCCTCGAGACTCAAAGTAAGTTTAATTGACATTCTTACGTACATTACCAAGGAATTTGTCATTGAAATATATTATATATCATCAAGGGCTCGGTTCTTGAGGATCGAGGCTCAAGGCTTGAGGCTTAGAGTAATTTGAATTGACATTCATACACACATTACCATGTGATTTGACATTATAATCTATAATATATAATCAGAAGCTTGAGGCTCAGGGCTAAAGGTTCGAGGTTGAGGTTGAGGTCTCGAGGATCGAGGCACAGGGCTCGAGGTTGTGGTTGAGGTCTCGAGGATCCGGGCACAAGGCTCGAGGCTCGAGGCTCAGAGTATTTTGAATTGAAATTCATACATACATTGCCATGGGATTCGACATTGAAATCTATTGTTTATTGTCCAGGGCTCAACACTTAGGGCTCAGTCTTGAGTCTTAAGGCTTGACACTAGGGGATCGAGTATCGAGCCTCAGAATAAATTGAATTTACATTCATATATATATTACCATGGGATTTGACATTGAAATATATTGTATATCATCAGGGGCTCAAAGTTCGCGGCTCGAGGCTCAAGGCTCAGGGATCGAGGATAAAGGATCGAGGATCAAGGCTTACAGTAATTTGAATTGATATTCAAACATACATTACCATAGGATATGACATTGAAATCTATTGTTTATTATCAGGGGCTCAAGGCTTGGGGCTCAGGCTTGATTCTCAAGACTTGATGCACGGAGCTCGAGGATCGAGCCTAGGAGTAATTTGAATTGACATTCATATATACATTACCATTAGATTTTACATTCAAATATATTGTATATTATCAGGGGCTCATGTCTTAGGGCTAGAGGCTCAAGGATTGAGGCTTGGGGCTTAGAGCTCTAGGTTCGACGATCTAGGCTTGATGCTCGGAATAATTTTAATTTACAATCATATATAAATTACCATAAGATTTGACATTAAAATCTATTATATATAATCAGGGGCTCGGTTCTCAAAGCTCAAGGCTCAAAGTAATTTTAATTGACATTCTTACATACCCAAGGAATTTGTCGTTGAAATATATTCTATATCATCAGGGGATCAAGGCTTAGGGCTTAGGCCTGATTCTCACGGCTTGACGCTCGAGGCTTGAGGCTCGATACTATGAGTAATTTGAATTGACATTCATACATACATTACATGGGATTTGACATTGAAATCTATTATTTATCGTCAAGGGCTCAAGGTTTAGGGCTCAGTGTTGTTTCTCAAGGCTTGACGCTCGGGCCTTGAGGCTCGAGCCTATGAGTAATTTGAATTGAAATTCATACTTAAATTACCATGGGATTTCATATTGAAATCTATTATTTCTCGTCAGGAGCTCAATGTTTAGGGCTCAGTTTTTATTCTAAAAGCTTGACGCTCAAGCTCGAGACTCAGAGTAATATGAATTGACATTCATACATACATTACCATGTGATTTGCCATTGAAATATATTGTATATCATCAGGGGCTTAAGACTCGGGGCTCGAAGTTCAAGGATCCGGGATCGAGGATCGAGGATCGAGGCCCGAGGCTCAGAGTAATTTGAATTAATATTCATACATACATTACCATAGTATTTGACATTAAAATCTATTGTTTATCATCAAGGGCTCATGCTTGATTCTTAAGTCTTGACGCTCGGGGCTTGAGGCTCGAGCCTAGGAGTAATGTGAATTGACATTCGTACATACATTACCATGGGATTTGACATTGAAATATATTGTATATCATCAGGGGCTCAAGTCTGGAGGCTTGAGGCTCAAGGCGTGGGGTTCGAGGATCGAGGCTTGGGGCTAAGAGCTCAAGGTTCGAGGATCTAGGCTTGAGATTCAGAATAATTTTAATTTATATTCATAAATTAATTACCATGAGATTTGACATTGAAATGTATTATATATAATCAGGGGCTCGGTTCTCAAGGCTCGAGGCTCAAAGTAATTTTAATTGACATTCATACATATATTACCTATGGATTTGTCATTGAAATATATTATCTATCATTAGGGGCTCGGTTCTCGAGGCTCGAGGATCAAGGCATGTGGCTAAGAGTAATTTGAATGGACATTCATACAAAAATTACCACGTGATTTGACATTTAAATCTATGATATATAATTAGAAGCTCGAGGCTCAGGGCTACAGGCTCATGGTTGAGATTGAGGTTGAGGTCTTGAGGCTCGGTGCACAGGGCTCGAGGATAGAGTCTTAGAGTAATTTGAATTTATATTCATACATACATTACCATGGGATTTGACACTGAAATATAATGTATATCATCAGGGGCTCTCGGCTCGAGGCTCATGGATCAAGGATCAAGGATCGAAGCTTAGAGTAATTTGAATTGATATTCATACATACATTACCATAGGATTTGACATTGAAATCTAATATTTATTATCAGGGGCTCAAGGCTTGGGGCTCAGGCTTGATTCTCAAGACTTGACGCATGGGGCTCGAGGCTCGAGCCTTGGAATAATTTGAATTGACATTAATTTATACATTACCATGAGATTTGACACTAAAATGTATTATATATAATCTGGGGCTCGGTTCTCAATGCTCTAGGCTCAAAGTAATTTTAATTGACATTCTTGCATACATTACCAAGGAATTTTTCATTGAAATATATTCTATAGCATCAGGGGCTCGGTTCTTGAGGCTCGAGGCTTAGAGTAATTTGAATTGACATTCATGCACACATTACCATGTGATTTGACATTATAATCTATAATATATAATCAAAAGCTTGAGGCTCAGGGCTAAAGGTTCGAGGTTGAGGTTGAGGTCTCGAGGATCGAGGAGGTCTCGAGGATCCGGGCACAGGGCTCGAGGCTCAGAGTATTTTGAATTGAAATTCATACATACATTGCCATGGGATTCGACATTGAAATCTATTGTTTATTGTCCAGGGCTCAACACTTAGGGCTCAGTCTTGAGTCTTAAGGCTTGACACTAGGGGATCGAGTATCGAGTCTCAGAATAAATTGAATTGACATTCATACATATATTACCATGGGATTTGACATTGAAATATATTGTATATCATCAGGGGCTCAAGGTTCGCGGCTCGAGGCTCAAGGCTCAGGGATCGAGGATAAAGGATAGAGGATCAAGGCTTACAGTAATTTGAATTGATATTCATGCATACATTACCATAGGATATGACATTGAAATCTATTGTTTATTATCAGGGGCTCAAGGCTTGGGGCTCAGGCTTGATTCTCAAGACTTGATGCACTTAGCTCGAGGATCGAGCCTAGGAGTAATTTGAATTGACATTCATATATACATTACCATTAGATTTTACATTCAAATATATTGTATATTATCAGGGGCTCATGTCTTAGGGCTAGAGGCTCAAGGATTGAGGCTTGGGGCTTAGAGCTCTAGGTTCGACGATCTAGGCTTGATGCTCGGAATAATTTTAATTTACAATCATATATAAATTACCATAAGATTTGACATTAAAATCTATTATATATAATCAGGCGCTCGGTTCTCAAAGCTCAAGGCTCAAAGTAATTTTAATTGACATTCTTACATACCCAAGGAATTTGTCATTGAAATATATTCTATATCATCAGGGGATCAAGGCTTGGGGCTCAGGCCTGATTCTCACGGCTTGACGCTCGGGGCTTGAGGCTCGATACTATGAGTAATTTGAATTGACATTCATACATACATTACATGGGATTTGACATTGAAATCAATTATTTATCGTCAAGGGCTCAAGGTTTAGGGCTCAGTGTTGTTTCTCAAGGCTTGACGCTCGGGCCTTGAGGCTCGAGCCTATGAGTAAATTGAATTGAAATTCATACTTACATTACCATGGGATTTCACATTGAAATCTATTATTTCTCGTCAGGAGCTCAATGTTTAGGGCTCAGTTTTTATTCTAAAAGCTTGACGCTCAAGCTCGAGACTCAGAGAAATATGAATTGACATTCATACATACATTACCATATGATTTGCCATTGAAATATATTGTATATCATCAGGGGCTTAAGGCTCGGGGCTCGTAGTTCAAGGATCCGGGATCGAGGATCGAGGATCGAGGCTCGAGGCTCAGAGTAATTTGAATTAATATTCATACATACATTACCATAGTATTTGACATTAAAATCTATTTTTTATCATCAAGGGCTCATGCTTGATTCTTAAGTCTTGACGCTCGGGGCTTGAGGCTCGAGCCTAGGATTAATGTGAATTGACATTCGTACATACATTACCATGGGATTTGACATTGAAATATATTGTATATCATCAGGGGCTCAAGTCTGGGGGCTTGAGGCTCAAGGCGTGGGGTTCGAGGATCGAGGCTTGGGGCTAAGAGCTCAAGGTTCGAGGATCTAGGCTTGAGATTCAGAATAATTTTAATTTATATTCATAAATTAATTACCATGAGATTTGACATTGAAATGTATTATATATAATCAGGGGCTCGGTTCTCAAGGCTCGAGGCTCAAAGTAATTTTAATTGACATTCATACATATATTACCTATGGATTTGTCATTGAAATATATTATCTATCATCAGGGGCTCGGTTCTCGAGGCTCGAGGATCAAGGCATGTGGCTTAGAGTAATTTGAATGGACATTCATACGAAAATTACCACGTGATTTGACATTTAAATCTATGATATATAATTAGAAGCTCGAGGCTCAGGGCTACAGGCTCGTGGTTGAGATTGAGGTTGAGGTCTTGAGGCCAAGTGCACAGGGCTCGAGGATAGAGTCTTAGAGTAATTTGAATTTATATTCATACATACATTACCATGGGATTTGACACTGAAATATAATGTATATCATCAGGGGCTCTCGGCTCGAGGCTCATGGATCAGGGATCAAGGATCGAAGCTTAGAGTAATTTGAATTGATATTCATACATACATTACCATAGGATTTGACATTGAAATCTATTATTTATTATCAGGGGCTCAAGGCTTGGGGCTCAGGCTTGATTCTCAAGACTTGACGCATGGGGCTCGAGGCTCGAGCCTTGGAATAATTTGAATTGACATTAATTTATACATTACCATGAGATTTGACACTAAAATGTATTATATATAATCTGGGGCTCGGTTCTCAATGCTCTAGGCTCAAAGTAATTTTAATTGACATTCTTGCATACATTACCAAGGAATTTTTCATTGAAATATATTCTATAGCATCAGGGGCTCGGTTCTTGAGGCTCGAGGCTTAGAGTAATTTGAATTGACATTCATGCACACATTACCATGTGATTTGACATTATAATCTATAATATATAATCAAAAGCTTGAGGCTCAGGGCTAAAGGTTTGAGGTTGAGGTTGAGGTCTCGAGGATCGAGGCACAGGGCTCGAGGTTGTGGTTGAGGTCTCGAGGATCCGGGCACAGGACTCGAGGCTCAAGGCTCATAGTATTTTGAATTGAAATTCATACATACATTGCCATGGGATTCGACATTGAAAGCTATTGTTTATTGTCCAGGGCTCAACACTTAGGGCTCAGTCTTGAGTCTTAAGGCTTGACACTAGGGGATCGAGTATCGAGCCTCAGAATAAATTGAATTGACATTCATACATATATTACCATGGGATTTGACAGTGAAATATATTGTATATCATCAGGGGCTCAAGGTTCGCGGCTCGAGGCTCAAGGCTCAGGGATCGAGGATAAAGGATAGAGGATCAAGGCTTACAGTAATTTGAATTGATATTCATGCATACATTACCATAGGATATGACATTGAAATCTATTGTTTATTATCAGGGGCTCAAGGCTGGGGGCTCAGGCTTGATTCTCAAGACTTGATGCACTTAGCTCGAGGATCGAGCCTAGGAGTAATTTGAATTGACATTCATATATACATTACCATTAGATTTTACATTCAAATATATTGTATATTATCAGGGGCTCATGTCTTAGGGCTAGAGGCTCAAGGATTGAGGCTTGGGGCTTAGAGCTCTAGGTTCGACGATCTAGGCTTGATGCTCGGAATAATTTTAATTTACAATCATATATAAATTACCATAAGATTTGACATTAAAATCTATTATATATAATCAGGGGCTCGGTTCTCAAAGCTCAAGGCTCAAAGTAATTTTAATTGACATTCTTATATACCCAAGGAATTTGTCATTGAAATATATTCTATATCATCAGGGGATCAAGGCTTGGGGCTCAGGCCTGATTCTCACGGCTTGACGCTCAGGGCTTGAGGCTCGATACTATGAGTAATTTGAATTGACATTCATACATACATTACATGGGATTTGACATTGAAATCTATTATTTATCGTCAAGGGCTCAAGGTTTAGGGCTCAGTGTTGTTTCTCAAGGCTTGACGCTCGGGCCTTGAGGCTCGAGCCTATGAGTAATTTGAATTGAAATTCATACTTACATTACCATGGGATTTCACATTGAAATCTATTATTTCTCGTCAGGAGCTCAATGTTTAGGGCTCAGTTTTTATTCTAAAAGCTTGACGCTCAAGCTCGAGACTCAGAGAAATATGAATTGACATTCATACATACATTACCATATGATTTGCCATTGAAATATATTGTATATCATCAGGGGCTTAAGGCTCGGGGCTCGTAGTTCAAGGATCCGGGATCGAGGATCGAGGATCGAGGATCGAGGCTCGAGGCTCAGAGTAATTTGAATTAATATTCATACATACATTACCATAGTATTTGACATTAAAATCTATTGTTTATCATCAAGGGCTCATGCTTGATTCTTAAGTCTTGACGCTCGGGGCTTGAGGCTCGAGCCTAGGAGTAATGTGAATTGACATTCTTACATACATTACCATGGGATTTGACATTGAAATATATTGTATATCATCAGGGGCTCAAGTCTGGGGGCTTGAGGCTCAAGGCGTGGGGTTCGAGGATCGAGGCTTGGGGCTAAGAGCTCAAGGTTCGAGGATCTAGGCTTGAGATTCAGAATAATTTTAATTTATATTCATAAATTAATTACCATGAGATTTGACATTGAAATGTATTATATATAATCAGGGGCTCGGTTCTCAAGGCTCGAGGCTCAAAGTAATTTTAATTGACATTCATACATATATTACCTATGGATTTGTCATTGAAATATATTATCTATCATCAGGGGCTCGGTTCTCGAGGCTCGAGGATCAAGGCATGTGGCTTAGAGTAATTTGAATGGACATTCATACAAAAATTACCACGTGATTTGACATTTAAATCTATGATATATAATTAGAAGCTCGAGGCTCAGGGCTACAGGCTCGTGGTTGAGATTGAGGTTGAGGTCTTGAGGCTCGGTGCATAGGGCTCGAGGATAGAGTATTAGAGTAATATGAATTTATATTCATACATACATTACTATGGGATTTGACACTGAAATATAATGTATATCATCAGGGGCTCTCGGCTCGAGGCTCATGGATCAGGGATCAAGGATCGAAGCTTAGAGTAATTTGAATTGATATTCATACATACATTTCCATAGGATTTGACATTGAAATCTATTATTTATTATCAGGGGCTCTAGGCTTGGGGCTCAGGCTTGATTCTCAAGACTTGACGCATGGGGCTCGAGGCTCGAGCCTTGGAATAATTTGAATTGACATTAATTTATACATTACCATGAGATTTGACACTAAAATGTATTATATATAATCTGGGGCTCGGTTCTCAATGCTCTAGGCTCAAAGTAATTTTAATTGACATTCTTGCATACATGACCAAGGAATTTTTCATTGAAATATATTCTATAGCATCAGGGGCTCGGTTCTTGAGGCTCGAGGCTTAGAGTAATTTGAATGGACATTCATACACACATTACCATGTGATTTGACATTATAATCAATAATATATAATCAGAAGCTTGAGGCTCAGGGCTAAAGGTTCGAGGTTGAGGTTGAGGTCTCGAGGATCGAGGAACAGGGCTCGAGGTTGTGGTTGAGGTATCGAGGATCCGGGCACAGGGCTCGAGGCTCAGAGTATTTTGAATTGAAATTCATACATACATTTCCATGGGATTCGACATTGAAATCTATTGTTTATTCTCCAGGGCTCAACACTTAGGGCTCAGTCTTGAGTCTTAAGGCTTGACACTAGGGGATCGAGTATCGAGCCTCAGAATAAATTGAATTGACATTCATACATATATTACCATGGGATTTGACATTGAAATATATTGTATATCATCAGGGGCTCAAGGTTCGCGGCTCGAGGCTCAAGGCTCAGGGATCGAGGATAAAGGATCGAGGATCAAGGCTTACAGTAATTTGAATTGATATTCATACATACATTACCATAGGATATGACATTGAAATCTATTGTTTATTATCAGGGGCTCAAGGCTTGGGGCTCAGGCTTGATTCTCATGACTTGATGCACGGAGCTCGAGGATCGAGCCTAGGAGTAATTTGAATTGACATTCATATATACATTACCATTAGATTTTACATTCAAATATATTGTATATTATCAGGGGCTCATGTCTTAGGGCTAGAGACTCAAGGATTGAGGCTTGGGGCTTAGAGCTCTAGGTTCGACGATCTAGGCTTGATGCTCGGAATAATTTTAATTTACAATCAAATATAAATTACCATAAGATTTGACATTAAAATCTATTATATATAATCAGGGGCTCGGTTCTCAAAGCTCAAGGCTCAAAGTAATTTTAATTGACATTCTTACATACCCAAGGAATTTGTCATTGAAATATATTCTATATCATCAGGGGATCAAGGCTTGGGGCTCAGGCCTGATTCTCACGGCTTGACGCTCGGGGCTTGAGGCTCTATACTATGAGTAATTTGAATTGACATTCATACATACATTACATGTGATTTGACATTGAAATCTATTATTTATCGTCAAGGGCTCAAGGTTTAGGGCTCAGTGTTGTTTCTCAAGGCTTGACGCTCGGGCCTTGAGGCTCGAGCCTATGAGTAATTTGAATTGAAATTCATACTTACATTACCATGGGATTTCACATTGAAATCTATTATTTCTCGTCAGGAGCTCAATGTTTAGGGCTCAGTTTTTATTCTAAAAGCTTGAAGCTCAAGCTCGAGACTCAGAGTAATATGAATTGACATTCATACATACATTACCATGTGATTTGCCATTGAAATATATTGTATATCATCAGGGGCTTAAGACTCGGGGCTCGAAGTTCAAGGATTCGGGATCGAGGATCGAGGATCGAGGCTCGAGGCTCAGAGTAATTTGAATTAATATTCATACATACATTACCATAGTATTTGACATTAAAATCTATTGTTTATCATCAAGGGCTCATGCTTGATTCTTAAGTCTTGACGCTCGGGGCTTGAGGCTCGAGCCTAGGAGTAATGTGAATTGACATTCGTAATTACATTACCATGGGATTTGACATTGAAATATATTGTATATCATCAGGGGCTCAAGTCTGGGGGCTTGAGGCTCAAGGCGTGGGGTTCGAGGATCGAGGCTTGGGGCTAAGAGCTCAAGGTTCGAGGATCTAGGCTTGAGATTCAGAATAATTTTAATTTATATTCATAAATTAATTACCATGAGATTTGACATTGAAATGTATTATATATAATCAGGGGCTCGGTTCTCAAGGCTCGAGGCTCAAAGTAATTTTAATTGACATTCATACATATATTACCTATGGATTTGTCATTGAAATATATTATCTATCATCAGGGGCTCGGTTCTCGAGGCTCGAGGATCAAGGCATGTGGCTTAGAGTAATTTGAATGGACATTCATACAAAAATTACCACGTGATTTGACATTTAAATCTATGATATATAATTAGAAGCTCGAGGCTCGGGGCTACTGTGCTCGTGGTTGAGATTGAGGTTGAGGTCTTGAGGCTCGGTGCACGGGGCTCGAGGATAGAGTCTTAGAGTAATTTGAATTTATATTCATACATACATTACCATGGGATTTGACACCGAAATATAATGTATATCATCAGGGGCTCTCGGCTCGAGGCTCATGGATCAGGGATCAAGGATCGAAGCTTAGAGTAATTTGAATTGATATTCATACATACATTACCATAGGATTTGACATTGAAATCTATTATTTATTATCAGGGGCTCAAGGCTTGGGGCTCAGGCTTGATTCTCAAGACTTGACGCATGGGGCTCGAGGCTCGAGCCTTGGAATAATTTGAATTGACATTAATTTATACATTACCCTGAGATTTGACACTAAAATGTATTATATATAATCTGGGGCTCGGTTCTCAATGCTCTAGGCTCAAAGTAATTTTAATTGACATTCTTGCATACATTACCAAGGAATTTTTCATTGAAATATATTCTATAGCATCTGGGGCTCGGTTCTTGAGGCTCGAGGCTCAAGGCTTGAGGCTTAGAGTAATTTGAATTGACATTCATACATACATTACCATATGATTTGACATTTAAATCTATAATATATAATCAGAAGCTTGAGGCTCAAGGCTAAAGGCTCGAGGTTGAGGTTGAGGTGTCGAGGATCGGGGCACATGGCTCGAGGCTCAGAGTAATTTGAATTCAAATTCATACACACATTACCATGGGATTAGACCTTAAAATCTATTGTTTATTGTCTTGGGCTCACGGCTTAGGGCTCAGTCTTGATTCCCAAGGCTTGATGCTAGGGGATCGAGGCTCGAGCCTCGAAATAATTTGAATTGACATTCATACATACATTACCGTGGGATTTGACATTGAAATATATTGTATATCATCAGGGGTTCAAGGATCGTGGCTCGAGGCTCAAGGCACTGGGATCGAGGATAAAAGATCGATGATCAAGGCTTAGAGTAATTTGAATTGATATTTGTACATAGATTACCATATGATTTGACATTGAAATCTATTATTTAATATTAGGGGCTCAAGGCTTGGGGCTCAGGCTTGATTATCAAGTCTTGACGCTCGGGGCTTGAGGCTCGAGCCTATGAGTAATTTGAATTGACATTCATACATACATTACCATGGGATTTGACATAGAAATCTATTATTTATCGTTAGGGGCTCAAGGTTTAAGGCTTAGTGTTGATTCTAAAGGCTTGACGCTCGGGGCTCGAGGCTCAAGCCTTATAGTAATTTGAATTGACATTCATACATACATTACCATGTGATTTGTCATTGAAATGTATTGTATATCATCAGGGGCTCAAGCCTCGGAGCTCGAAGTTCAAGTCTCGGGAATCGAGGATCGAGGCTCAGGGTAATTTGAATTAATATTCATACATACATTACCATAGGATTTGAAATTAAATTCTATTGTTTATCATCAAGGGCTCAAGGCTTGGGTCTCAGGCTTGATTCTCAAGTCTTGACGCTCGGGGCTTGAGGCTCGAGCCTAGGAGTAATTTGAATTGACATTCATACATATATTACCATCGAATTTAAAATTGAAATATATTGTATATCATCAGGGGTTCAATTCTTGGGGCTTGAGTCTCAAGGCTCAGGACTGGAGGATTGAGGCTTGGGGCTTAGAGCTCTAGGTTCGACGATCTAGGCTTGATGCTCAGAATAATTTTAATTTACTTTCATACATAAATTACCATTAGATTTGACATTAAAATGTATTATATATAATCAGGGGCTCGGTTCTCAAGGCTCGAGACTCAAAGTAATTTGAATTGATATTCATACATACATTACCATTAGATCTGACATTGAAATCTATTATTTATAACCTGGGGCTCAAGGCTTGATTCTCAAGGCTTGACGCTAGGGGCTCGAGCCTCGAGCCTAGGAGTAATTTATATTGTCATTCATACATACATTACCATGGGAGTTGACATTGAATATATGTTGTATATCATTAGGGGCTCTGTTCTCAAGGGTCGAGGCTCAAATTATTTTTTATTGACATTCTTACATACATTACCAAGGGATTTGTCATTGAAATAAATTATATATCATCAGGTGCTCAGTTCTTGAGGCTCGAGGCTCGAGGCTTGAGGCATAGAGAAATTTCAATTGACATTCATACAAACATTACTACGTGATTTGACCTTTACATCTATGATATATAATCAGAATCTCGAGGCTCAATGCTAATGGCTCGAGGTTGAGGTTGAGGTCTCGAAGCTCGAGGCTCAGAGTAATTAGAATTGATATTCATACATACATTACCATGGGATTTGACATTGAAATCCATTATTTATCATCAGGGGCTCAAGTCATAGGGCATAATGTTGAATGTCAAGGCATGACGTTCGGGGCTCAATCCTCGAGCCTTGGAGTAATTTGAATTGACATTCATAAAAACATTACCATGAGATTTGACATTGAAATATAATGCATATCATCAGGGGCTCAATGCTCAAAGCTCGACGCTCAAGCATCAGGGATCGAGGATCAAGGCTTAGAGTAATTTGAATTGACATTCATACAAAGATTACCATATGATTTGACATTAAAATCTATTGTTTATTATCAGGGGCTCAAGGGTTGGGGCTCAGGCTTGATTCTCAAGGCTTGACGCACAGGGCTCGTGGCTTGAGCCTATAAGTAATTGAATTGACATTCATACATACATTACCATGGGATTTGACATTGAAATATATTTTATATCATCAGGGGCTCAAGTCTTGGGGCTTGAGACTGAAGTCTTGGGCTCGAGGATCGAGGCTTGGGCCTAAGAGCTCAAGGTTCGAGGACATAGTCTTGAGGCTCGGAATAAATTTAATTTACATTCATACATAAATTACCATGAGCTTTGACATTAAAATGTATTATATAATCAGGGGCTTGGTACTCAAGGGTCGAGACTCAAAGTAATTTTAATTGACATTCTTAATTACATTACCAAGGGATTTGTCATTGAAATATATTCTATATCATCAGAAGCTCGGTTCTTGAGGCTCGAGGCTCAAGGCTTGAGTCTCAGAATAATTTGAAATGACATTCATACAAACATTAAAACGTGTATTGATATTTAAATTTATAATATTTAATCTGAAGCTCGAGGTTAAGGGCTAAAGGCTCGAGGTTGAGGTTGAGGTCTCGAGGCTCGGGGCACATGGCATGAGGCTCGAGGCTCAGCGTAATTTGAATTGAAATTCATATATACATTACCATGGGATTCTACATTGAAATATATTATTTATCGTCAAGGGCTCCAAGCTTAGGGCTCAGTCTTGATTCTCAAGGCTTGACGATCGGGGCTCGATGCTCGAGCCTAGGAATAATTTGAATTGACATTTATATATACATTACCATGAGATTCTACATCGAAATATATTGTATATCATCACGGGCTCAAGTCCTGGGGCTTGAGGCTCAAGGCTCGGGGCTCGAGGATTGAGGCTTAGGGCTTAGACCTCCAGGTTCGAAGATCTAGTGTTGATGCTTGGAATACTTTTAATTAACATTCCCAAATAAATTACCATAAGATTTGACATTCAAATGTATTATATATAATCAGGGGCTCGGTTCTCAAGGCTCGAGGCTCAAAGTAATTTTAATAGACATTCTTACATACATTACCAAGGGATTTGTCATTGAAATATATTCTATATCGTCAGAGGCTCGGTTCTTGAGGCTCGAGGCTCATGGCTTGAGGCTTAGAGTAATTTGAATTGATATTCATACATACCATGGGATTTAACATTTAAATCTATAATATATAATCAGAAGCTCGAGGATCATGGCTAAAGATTCGAGTTTGAGGTTGAGGTCTCGAGGCTCGAGGCTCGAGGCTCAGAGAAATTTCAGTTGAAATTCATACATAGATTACCATGGGATAAGACATTCAAATATATTATTTATTGTCAAGGACTCAGGCCATAGGGCTCAGTCTTGATTATCAAGGCTTGACGCTCGGGGCGCTCGGGGCACTCGGGGCTCAAGGCTCTAACCTAGAGCCTCAGAGTAATTTGAATTGACATTCATGCATACATTACCATGGGATTTGACATTGAAATATATAGTATATCATCAGGGGATCGATTCTTAAGGCTTGAGGCTCAAAGTATTTTTTATTGACATTCTTACATACATTACCAAGGGATTTGTCATTATAATGTATTATATATCATCAGGTGCTCGGTTCTTGAGGCTCGAAGCTAAAGGCTTGAGGCTTAGAGAAATTTCAATTGACATTCATACAAACATTACTATGTGATTTGAATTTTACATCTATGATATATAATCAGAAGCTCGAAGCTCAGGGCTAAAGGCTCGAGGTTGAGGTTGAGGTCTGGAGGCTCGGGGCACAGGGCTCGAAGCAAAAGGCTCAGAGTAATTTGAATTGATATTCATACATACATTACCATGGGATTTGACATTGAAATCTATTATTTATCATCAAGGGCTGAAGGCTTAGGGCTCAGTATTGATTCTAAAGGCTTGACGCTAGGGGCTCGAGCCTCGGAGTAATTAGAATTGACATTCATACATACATTACCATGGGATTTTGACATTGAAATATATTGTATGATATCATGGCTCAAGGCTCAAGGCTCGAGGTTCGAGGTTCATAGCACATGGATCGAGGCTCGACGCTCAAAGTTATTTGAATTGATATTCATACATACATTACCATAGGATTTGACATTACATTCTATTATTTATCATCAAGGGCTCAAGTCTTAGGGCTCAGGCTTGATTCTCATGGCTTCACGCTCGGGCTTGAGGCTCGAGCCTAGGAGTAGTTTGAATTGACATTTATACATACATTTCCATGTGATTTGACATTGAAATATATTATACATCATCAGGGGATCATGTCTTGGGGTTTGAGGCTCAAGGCTCGGGGCTCGATGATTGAGGCTTGGGCCTAAGAACTCAATGTTCAAGGGTATAGGATGGAGGCTCAGAATAATTTTAATTACATTCATACATAAATTACCATCAGTTTTGACATTGAAATGTATTGTATACTCAAGGCTCGAGGCTCAAAGTAATTTTAATTGACCTTCATACATACATTACCAAAGGATTTGTAATTGAAATGTATTATATATCATCAAGTGCTCGATTCTTGAGGCTCGAGGCTTAGAGAAATTTCAATTGACATTCATACAAACATTTCTACGTGATTTGACTTTTACATCTATGATATTTAATTAGAAGCTCGAAGCTCAGGGTTAACGGCTCGAGGTTGAGGTTGAGGTCTCGAGTCTCGGGGCACAAACCTCGAAGCTCGAGGCTCAGAGTAATTTGAATTGATATTCATAAATACATTACCATGAGATTTCACATTGAAATCTATTATTTATCGTCAGGGGCTCAAGGCTTAGGGCTCAGTGTTGATTCAAAAGGCTTGACACTAGGGCCTCGAGCCTCGTAGTAATTTGAATTGACATTCATATATACATTACCATGGGATTTGACATTGAAATATATTGTAAAATATCAGGGCTAAAGGCTCGCAGCTCGAGGCTCAAGGCATATGGATCGAGGATTGAGGATCGAGGCTTAAAGTAATTTAAATTGATAATCATAGCTACATTACCATAGGATTTGACATTGAAATCTATTGTTTATTATCAGGGGTTCAAGGCTTGGGGCTCAAGCATGATTCTCAAGGCTTGACGCTTGTGGCTTGAGGCTCGAGCCTAGGAGTAATTTGAATTGACATTCATATATTAATTACCATGATATTTGACATTAAAATTTATTATACATAATCAAGGGCTCGGTTCTCAAGGCTCGAGGCTCAATGTAATTTTAATAGACATTCTTACATACATTACCAAGGATTTGTCATTGAAATATATTCTATATCGTCAGAGGCTCGGTTCTTGAGGCTCGAGGCTTAGAGTAATTTGAATTGATATTCATACATACCATGGGATTTAACATTTAAATCTATAATATATAATCAGAAGCTCGAGGATCAAGGCTAAAGATTCGAGTTTGAGGTTTAGGTCTCGAGGCTCGAGGCTCAGAGAAATTTCAATTGAAATTCATACATAGATTACCATGGGATAAGACATTAAAATCTATTATTTATCGTCAAGTACTCAGGGCTTAGGGCTCAGTCTTGATTATCAAGGCTTGACGCTCGGGGCTCAAGGCTCTAACCTAGAGCCTCGGAGTAATTTGAATTGACATTCATACATATATTACCATAGGATTTGACATTGAAATATATAGTATATCATCAGGGGCTCGATTCTCAAGGCTCGAGGCTCAAAGTATTTTTTATTGACATTCTTACATACTTTACCAAGGGATTTGTTATTGAAATGTATTATAGATCATCAGGTGCTCGGTTCTTGAGGCTTGAGTCTTAGAAAAATTTCAATGGACTTTCATACAAAATTACTACGTGATTTGACTTTTACATCTATGATATATAATCAGAATCTCGAAGCTCAGGGCTAAAGGCTCGAGGTTAAGGTTGAGGTCTCGAGGCTCGGGGCATAAGGCTCGAAACTCAAGGCTCAGAGTAATTTGAATTGATATTCATACATAGATTACCATGGGATTTGACAGTGAAATCTGTTATTTATCGTCAAGGGCTCAAGGCTTAGGGCTCAGTGTTGATTCTAAAGGCTTGACGCTAAGGGCTCGAGCCTCAGAGTAATTTGAATTGACATTCATACATACATTACCATGGGATTTTGACATTGAAATATATTGTATAATATCATGGCTAAAGGCTCAAGGCTCATAGCACATGCATCGAGGATCGAGGCTTAAAGTAATTTGACTTGATATTCATACATACATTACCATAGGATTTGACATTGAAATCTATTGTTTATTGTCAGGGGCTCAAGGCTTGGGGCTCAGGCTTGATTCTCAAGGCTTGACACTCGAGCCTAGGAGTAATTTGAATTGACATTCATACATAAATTACCATGAAATTTGACATTAAAATGTATTATATATAATCGGGGGCACGGTTCTCAAGGCTCGTGGCTCAAAGTAGTTTTAATTGACATTCTTACATACATTACCAAGGGATTTGATATTTTAATATATTCTATATCATTAGGGCCTCGGTTTATGATTCTCAAGGCTTGAGGCTTAGAGTAATTTGAATTGACATTCATACAAACATTACCACGAGATTTGACATTTAAATCTATAATATATAATCAGAAGCTCGAGGCTCAGGGCTGAAGGCTCGAGGTTGAGGTTGAGGTCTCGAGGTTCGGGGCACAGGGCTTGAGGCTCAGAGTATTTTGAATTGAAATTCGTACATACATTACCATGGGATTCGACTTTAAAATCTATTATTTATCGTCAAGGGGATCAAGGCTTAGGGCTTAGTTTTGATTCTCCAGGCCTGACGCTCGGGGCTCGAGGCTCGAGCCTCGGAGTAATTTGAATTGACATCTATACATACATTACAATGGAATTTGACATTGAAATATATTGTATATCATCAAGGGCTCAAGGCTCGGGGATCGAAACTCAAGGCTCGGGTATCGAGGATCGAGGCTAGAGGCTCAAAGTTATTTGAATTGATATTCATACAAATATTACCATAGGATTTTACATTAAATTCTATTGTTTATCATCAAGGTCTCAAGGCTTAGGGCTCAGGCTTGATTCTCAAGGCTTCACGCTCGGGCTTGAGGCTGATCCTAGGAGTAATTTGAATTGACATTCATACATACATTTCCATGGGATTTGACATTAAAATATATTGTACATCATCAGGGGCTCATGTCTTGGGGTTTGAGGCTTAAGGCTCGGGGCTCGATGATCGAGGCTTGGGCCTAAGAACTCAAGGTTCAAAGGTATAGGATTGGGGCGCAGAATAATTTTAATTTACATTCATACATAAATTTCCATTAGTTTTGACATTGAATTGTATTATATATAATCAGGGTATCCGTATTCAAGGCTCGATGTTCAAAGTAATTTAAATTGACATTCATACATACATTACCAAAGGATTTGTCATTGAAATGTATTATATATCATCAGGTGCTCGGTTCTTGAGGCTCGAGGCTTAAAGAAATTTCAATTGACATTCATACAAACATTTCTACGTGATTTGACTTTTACATCTATGATATATAATCAGAAGCTCGAAGCTCAGGGCTAAAGGCTCGAGGTTGAGGTTGAGGTCTCGATTCTCGGGGCACAGAGCTAGAAGTTCGAGGCTCAGAGTAATTTGAATTGATATTCATACATACATTACCATGGGATTTGACATTGAAATCTATTATTTATCTTCAGGGGCTCAAGGCTTAGGGCTCAGTGTTGATTCGAAAGTCTTGACGCTAGGGGATCGAGTCTCGGTGTAATTTGAATAGACATTCATACGTACATTACCATGGGATTTTTACGTTGAAATATATTGTATAATATCAGGGATAAATGCTTGCAGCTCGAGGCTCAAGGCATATCGATCGAGGATTAAGGATCGTGGCTTAAAGTAATTTAAATTGATATTCATAGATACATTACCATAGGATTTGACATTGAAATCTATTGTTTATTATCAGGGGCTCAAGGCTTGGGGCTCAGGCTTGATTCTCAAGGCTTGACGCTTGTGGATTGAGGATGGAGCCTAGGAGTAATTTGAATTGACATTCATACATTAATTACCATGATATTTGACACTAAAATGTATTATATATAATTGGGGGCTCGGTTCTCAAGGTTCGAAGCTCAAAGTAATTTTAATTGACATTCTTACATACATTACCAAGGGATTTGTCATTGAAATATATTCTATATCATCAGAGGCTCGGTTCTTGAGGCTCGAGGCTCGAGGCTCAAGGCTTGAGGCTTAGAGTAATTTGAATTGACATTCAAACAAACATTACAATGGTATTTAACATTTAAATCTATAATATATAATCAAATTTTCGAGGATCAAGGCTAAAGACTCGAGTTTGAGGTTGAGGTCTCGAGGCTCGGGGCACAGGGCTCGAGGCTCGAGACTTAAAGTAATTTGAATTGAAATTCATAGATATATTACAATGGGATTAAACATTCAAATCTATTATTTACCGTCAAGGACTCAGGGCTTAGGGCTCAGTCTTGATTCTCAAGGCTTAACGCTCGGGGCTCGAGCATAGAGCCTCGGAGTAATTTGAATTGACATTCATACATACATTACCATGGGATTAGAAATTGAAATATATAGTATATCATCAGGGGCTCAATTCTCAAGGCTCGAGGCTTAAAGTATTTTTTATTGACATTCTTACATAAATTACCAAGGGATTTGTCATTGAAATGTATTATATATTATCAGGTGCTCGGTTCTTGAGCCTTAAGGCTTAGAGAAATTTCAATTGACATTCATACAAAAATTACTACGTGATTTGACTTTTACATCTATGATATATAATCAAAAGCTCGAAGCACAGGGCTAAAGGCTCGAGGTCGAGGTTGAGGTCTAGAGGCTCGGGGCACAGGGCTCGAAGATGAAGGCACAGAGTAATTTGAATTGATATTCATACATACATTACCATGGGATTTGACATTGAAATCTATTAATTATCGTCAAGGGCTCAAGGCTTAGGGATCAATGTTGATTCTAATGGCTCGAGCCTCGGAGTAATTTGAATTGACATTCATACATACATTACCATGGGATTTGACATTGAAATATATTGTATAATATCATGGCTCAAGGCTCAAGGCTCGAGGCTCATAGCACATGTATCGAGGATCGAGGCTTAAAGTAATTTGACTTGATATTCATACATACATTACCAAAGGATTTGACATTGAAATCTATTGTTTATCATCAGGGGCTCAAGGCTTGGGGCTCAGGCTTGATTCTCAAGGCTTGACACTCAGGGTTTGAGGATCGAGCCTATGAGTAATTTGAATTGACATTCATACATAAATTACCATCAGATTTGACATTAAAATGTATTATATATAATCAGGGTCTCGATTCTCAAGGCTCGAGGCTCAAAGTAATTTTAATTGACATTCTTACATACATTACCTAGGGATTTGTCATTGAAATACATTCTATATCATTAGGGGATCGGTTCTTGAGGCTTGAGGCTTAAGAGTAATTTGAATTTACATTCATACAAACATTACTACGAGATTTGACATTTAAATCTATAATATATAATTAGAAGCTCGTGGCTATGGGCTAAAGGCTCGAGGTTGAGGTTTAGGTCTTGAGGCTCGGGGCACAGGGCTCGAGGCTCGAGTCTCAGAGTAATTTGAATTGAAATTCGTACATACATTACCATGGGATTCGACATTAAAATATATTATTTATTATCAAGGGGCTCAAGGCTTAGGGCTCAGTCTTGATTCCACAGGCTTGATGCTCAGGGCTCGAGCCTCGGAGTAATTTGAATTGACATTCATACATACATTACCATGGAATTTGACATTGAAATATATTGTATAACATAAGGGGCTCAAGGCTCGTGGATGGAAACTCAAATCTTGGGTATCGAAGATCGAGGCTCGAGGCTCAAAGTTATTTGAATTGATATTCATACATACATTACCATAGGATTTGACATTAAATTCTATTATTTATCATCAAGGGCTCAGGCTTGATTCTCAAGGCTTCACGCTCGTGCTTAAGGCTCAAGCCTAGGAATAATTTGAATTGACATTCATACATACATTTCCATGTAATTTGATATTGAAATATATTGCACATCATCAGGGGCTCATGTCTTGGGGTTTGAGGCTTAAGGCTCGGGGCTCGATGATCGTGGGTTGGGCCTATGAACTCAAGGTTCAAGGGTATAGGATTGAGGCTCAGAATAATTTTAATTTACATTCATACATAAATTACCATAAGTTTTGACATTGAAATGTATTATATATAATGAGGGGCTCGGTACTCAAGGCTCGAGGATCAACGTAATTTTAATTGACATTCATACATACATTATCAAAGGATTTGTCATTGAAATGTATTATATATCATCAGGTGCTCGGTTCTTGAGGCTCGAGGCTTAGAGAAATTTCAATTGACATTCATACAAACATTTCTACGTGATTTGACTTTTATATCTATGATATATAATCAGAAGCTCGAAGCTCAGAGCTAAAGGCTCGAGGTTGAGGTTGAGGTCTCGAGTCTCGGGGCACAGAGCTCAAAGCTCGAGGCTTAGAGTAATTTGAATTGATATTCATGCATACATTACCATGAGATTTGACATTGAAATCTATTATTTATCATCAGGGGCACAAGGCTTAGGGCTTAGTGTTGATTCAAAAGGCTTGACGCTAGGGGCTCGAGCCTCGGAGTAATTTGAATTGACATTCATACATACATTACCATAGGATTTGACATTGAAATATATTGCATAATATCAGGGCTAAAGGCTCACGGCTCACAGCTCGACGCTCAAGGCACATGGATCGAGTATTGAGAATCGAGGCTTAAGGTAATTTAAATTGATATTCATACATACATTACCATAGGATTTGACATTGAAATCTATTGTTTATTATCAAGGGCTCAAGGCTTGGGGCTCAGGCTTAATTCTGAAGGCTTGACACTTGTGGCTTAAGGTTCGAGCCTAGGAGTAATTTGAATTGACATTCATACATTAATTACCATGATATTTGACATTAAAATGTATTATATATATTCAGGGGCTCGGTTCTCAAGGCTCGAAGCTCAAAGTAATTTTAATTGACATTCTTACATACATTACCAAGGGATTTGTCATTGAAATATATTCTATATCATCAGGGGCTCGATTCTTGAGGCTCGAGGCTTAGAGTAATTTGAATTGACATTCATACAAACATTACCACGTGATTTAACATTTAAATCTATAATATATAATCAGAAGTTCGAGGATTAGGGCTAAAGGCTGGAGTTTGAGGTTGAGGTCTCGAGGTTCTGGGACAAGGCTCTAGGCTCGAGGTAAGAGAAATATGAATTGAAATTCGTATATACATTACCATGGGATTCGACATTAAAATCTATTATTTATCATCAAGGGCTCAAGGCTTAAGGCTTAGTCTTGATTCTCAAGGCTTTACGCTCGGGGCTCGAGGCTCGAGTCTCGGAGTAATTTGAATTGACATTCATAAATACATTACCATGGAATTTGACATTGAAATATATTGTATATCATCAGGGGCTCAAGGCTCGCGGCTTGAGGCTCAAGGCTCAGGGATCGAGTATTGATGATCGAGGCTTAGAGTAATTTGAATTAATATTCATACATACATCACCATAGGATTTGACATTGAAATCTATTGTTTATTATCAGGGGCTCAAGGCTTGGGGCTTAGGCTTGATTCTCAAGGCTTGACGCTCGGGGCTTGAGGCTCGAGCCTAGGAGTAATTTGAATTGACATTCATACATACATTAATATGGGAGTTGACATTGAAATACATTATTTATTGTCAGCGGCACAGGGCTTAGGGCTCAGTGTTGATTATCAAGGCTCGGCGCTTGGGGCTCGAGGCTCGAGCCTCGATCCTCGGAGTAATTTGAATTGACATTCATACATATATTACCATGGGATTTGACATTGAAGTATATTGTATATCATCTGGTGCTCGGTTGTTGAAGCTCGAGGCTTAGAGCAATTTCAATTGACATTCATAGAAACATTTCTACATGATTTGACTTTTACATCTATGATATATAATCAGAAGCTCGAAGCTCAGGGATAAAGGTTCGAGGTTGAGGTTGAGGTCTCGAGTCTCGGGGCACAGAGCTCAAAGCTCGAGGCTCAGAGTAATTTGAATTGATATTCATACATACATTACCATGAGATTTGACATTGAAATCTATTATTTATCGTTAGGGGCTCAAGGCTTAGGGCTCAGTGTTGATTCAAAAGGCTTGACTCTAGGGGCTCGAGCCACGGAGTAATTTGAATTGACATTCATACATTGATATTGAAATATATTGTATAATATCAAGGCTAAAGGCTTGCGGCTCTAGGGTCAAGGCACATGGATCGAGGATCGAGGCTAAAAGTAATTTGAATTGATATTCATACATACATTACTATAGGATTGGACATTAAAATCTATTGTTTATTATAAGGGGCTCAAGGCTTGGGGCTTGAGGCTCGAGCCTAGGAGTAATTTGAATTGACATTCATACATTAATTACCATGAGATTTGACATTAAATTGTATTATATTTAATCAAGGGTCGGTTCTCAAGGTTCAAAGCTTCAATGTAATTTTAATTGACATTCTCACATACATTACCAAGGTATTTGTCATTGAAATATATTCTATATCATCAGGGGCTCGAATCTTGAGGCTCGAGGCTCAAGGCTTGTGGCTTAGTGTAATTTGAATTGACATTCATACAAACATTACCACATGATTTGACATTTAAATCTATAATATATAATCTGAAGCTCGAGGATTAGGGGTAAAGGCTCGAGTTTGAGGTTGAGGTCTCCAGGTTCGAGGCATAGGGCTCTAGGCTCGAGGCTCAGAGTAATTTCAAATGAAATTCGTATATACATTACCATGGGATTCGATATTAAAATCTATTATTTATCGTCAAGGGCTCAAGGCTTAGGGCTCAGTCTTGATTCTCAAGGCTTTACACTCGGGGCTCGAGGATCGAGCCTCAGAGTAATTTGAATTCACATTCATACATATATTACCATGAAATTTGACATTGAAATATATTGTATATCATCAGGGGCTCAAGGCTCAAGGCTCGTGGCTCGAGTCTCAAGGCTTAGGGATCGAGTATTGTTGATCGAGGCTTAGTGTAATTTGAATTGATATTCATACATATATTACAATAGGATTTGACATAGAAATCTATTATTTATTATCAGGGGCTCGAGGCGCAGTGTCAATTATCAAGGCTCGACACTTGGGGATCGAGGCTCGAGTCTCGGGCCTCGGAGCAATTTGAATTGATATTCATACATACATTACCATGGGAGTTGACATTGAAATATATTGAAAATCATCAGGGGCTCAAGGCTCGGGGATCGAAGCTCAAGGTTCGGGGATCGAGGATCGAGGCTCGAGGCTCAGAGTAATTTAAATTGATATTCATACATACATTACCATAGGATTTGACATTAAAATCTATTTTTTATCATCAAGGGCACAAGGCTTGGGTCTCAGGCTTGATTCTCAAGACTTCACGCTCGGGGCTTGAGGCACAAGCCAAGGAGTAATTTGAATTGAAATTCATACATACATTACCATGGGATTTGATATTGAAATATATTGTACATCATTAGGGGCTCAAGGCTTGGGGCTTGAGGCTCAAAGCTCATGGCTCGAGGATCGAGGCTTGGGCCTAAGAACTCAAGGTTCAAGGGTATAGGCTTGAGTCTCGGAATAATTTTAATTTACATTCAAACATAAATTACAATGAGATTTGACATTGAAATGTATTATATATAATCAAGGGCTCGGTTCTCACGGCTCGAGGCTCAACATAATTTTAATTGACATGCATACATACATTACCAATGGATTTGTCCTTGAAATGTATTATATATTATCTGGTGCTCGGTTAGTGAGGCTCGAGTATTGAGGATTAGAGAAATTTCAATTGACATTCATACAAACATTACTACGTGATTTTACATTTACATCTATGATATATAATTAAAAGCTCGAGGCCCAAGGCTAAAGGCTCGAGGTTGAGGTCTCGAGGCTCGGGGCACAGGGCTCAAAGCTCGAGGCATAGAGTAATTTGAATTGATATTCATACATACATTACCATTGGATTTGACATTGAAATCTATTATTTATCATCAAGGGTTCAAGGCTTACGGCTCACTGTTGATTCTCAAGGCTTGACGCTCGAGGCTCGAGCCTCAGAGTAATTTGAATTGACATTCATATAATCATTTCCATGGGATTTGACATTGAAATATATTGTATATTATCAGGGGCTCGAGGCTCCACTGCTCGAGGCTCAAGGCTCAGGGATCGAGGATCGAGTATCGAGGCTTAGAGTAATTTGAATTGATATTCATACATACATTTCCATAGGTTTTGACATTGAAATCTATTATTTATTATCAGGGGCTCAAGGCTTGCGGCTCAAGCTTGATTATCAAGGCTTGACGCACGGGGCTCGAGGATCGAGTCTAGGAGTAATTGAATTGACATTCATACATACATTACCATGGGATTTGACATTGATATATATTGTACATCATTAGGGGTTTGGTACTCAAGAATCGAGGCTCAGAGTAAATTTTTATTGACATTCTTACATACATTACAATGGGATTTGTTGTTGAAATATATTATATATCTTTAGGTGCTCGATTCTTGAGGCTCGTGGCTCAAGGCTTGAGGCTTAAAGAAATTTCAATTGACATTCATATAAACATTACTATATGATTTGACATTTACATCTATGATATATAATCCAAAGCTCTAAGCTCAGGGCTAAAGGCTCGAGGTTGAGGTTGAGGCTCGAGGCTCGGGGCACAGGGGTCGAAGCTCGAGGCTTAGAGTAATTTGAATTGATATTCATAGATACATTACCGTGGGATTTGACATTCAAATCTATTATTTTTCATTAGGGGCTCAAGGCTTAGGGTTCAGTGTTGATTCTCGTGGCTTGACGCTTGAGGCTCGAGGCTCGAGCCTAGGAGTAATTTGAATTGAAATTCATACATACATTACCATGGGATTTGACATTAAAACCTATTATTTATTATCAGGGGCTCAGGCTCGATTCTCAAGGCTTGACGCAAGGGGCTCGAGCCTCGAGCCTAGGAGTAATTTGAATTGACATTCATATATACATTACCATGAGATTTTACATTGAAATATATTGTATCTCATCGTGGCTCAAGTCTTAGGGCTGGAGGCTCGGGGTTCGGGGAACGAGGATCAAGGCTTGGTGCGTGAAATAATTTTAATTTTCATTCATAGATAAATTACCATGAGATTTGACATTAAAATGTATTATATATAATCAGGGGCTCGGTTCTCAATGCTCGAGGCCTAGGAGTAATTGTAATTGACATTCTTACATACATTACCAAGGGATTTGTCGTTGAAATATATTCTATAATATCGAGGCTCGTTCTTGAGGCTCGAGGCTCAAGGCTTGAGGCTTAGAGTAATTTGAATTGACATTCATACGAACATTACCACATGATTTGACATTTGCATCTATGATATATAATCAAAAGCTCGAAGCTTAGCGCTAAAGGCTCGAGGTTGAGGATTAGGTCTCGAGGCTCGGGGCATAAGGTTCGAAGCTCGAGGCTCAGAGTAATTTGAATTGATATTCATGCATACATTACCATGGGATTTTCCATTGAAATCAATATTTATCGTCAGGGGCTCAAGGCTTAGGGCTCAGTGTTGATTCTAAAGGCTTGACGCTCGGGGCTCGAGACTCAGAGTAAATTGAATTGACATTCATACATACGTTACTATGGGATTTGATATTGAAATATATTATATAATATCAGGGCTCAAGGCTTATGGCTCAAGGCTCAAGGCTCATGGATAAAGAATCGAGAATCGAGGCTTAGAGTAATTTGAATTGATATTCATACATACATTACCATTGGATTTGACATTGAAATCTATTATTTACTATCAAGGGCTCAACGCTTGGGGCTCAGGATTGATTCTCAAGGCTTGACGCACGGGGCTCGAGGCTCGAGCTTAGGAGTAATTTGTATTGACATTCATATATACATTATCATGAGATTTTACATTGAAATATATTGTATGTCATCTGGGGACTCAAGTCTTAGGGCCTGAGGCTCAAGGTCGGGGCTCGAGGATCGAGGCTTGGGGCTTAGAGCTCCAGGTTCGAGGATCGAGGCTTGGGGCTTAGAGCTCCAGGTTCGAGGATATAGGCTTGATTCTAGGAATAATTTTAATTTATATTCATACATAAATTACCATGAGATTTGACATTCAAATGTATTATATATAATCAGGGTCTCGGTTCTCAAGGCTCGAGGCTCAAAGTAATTTTAATTAACATTCTTACATACATTACCAAGGTATTTGTCATTGACATATATTTTATATCATCAGAGGCTCGGTTATTGAGGCTCGAGGCTCAACGCTTATGGATTAGATTAATTTGAATTGACATTCATACAAACATTACCACGTGATTTGACATTTTAATCTATAATATATAATTAGAAGCTCGATGCTCAGGGGTAAAGGCTCGAGGTTGAGGTTGAGGTCTCAAGGCTCGTGCCACAGGGGTCGAGGCTCGAGGCTCAAAGTTATTTGAATTGATATTCATACATACATTACCGTGGGATTTGACATTGCAATTTGTAATTTTTCGCCAGGGGCTCAAGGCTTAGGGCTCAGTGTTGATTCTCAAGGCTTGACGCTCGAGGCTCAAGGCTCGAGCCTCAGAGTAATTTGAACTGACATTCATACATACATTACCATGGGATTTGACATTAAAATCTATTTTTTATTATCAGGGGCTCAAGGCTTGGGGCTCAGGCTCGATTCTCAAGGCTTGACGCACGGGGCTTGAAGCTCGAACCTAGGAGTAATTTGACTTAACATTCATATATACATTACCATGAGATTATACGTTGAAATATATTATATATCATCAGGGGATCAAGTCTTGGGGCTTGAGGCTCGGGGCTCGGGGATCGAGGATCGAGGATCGAGGCTTAGGGCTCGGGGATCGAGGATCAAGGCTTGGGGCTTAGACCTCCAGGTTTGAGGATCTAGGCTTGATGCTTGGAATAATTTTAATTCATACATAAATTACCATGAGATTTGACATTAAAATGTACTATATATAATCAGGGGCTCGGTTCTCAAGGCTCGAGGCTCAAAGTAATTGTAATTGACATTCTTACATACATTACCAATGGATTTGTCATTGAAATATATTATATATCATCAGAGGCTCGGTTCTTGAGGCTCATGGCTCTAGGCTTAGAGTAATTTGAATTGACATTCATACAAACATTACCACGTGATTTGACATTTCAATCTATAATATATAATCAGAAGCTCGATGCTCTGGGGTAATGGCTCGAGGTTGAGGTTGAGGTCTCAAGGCTCGGGGCACATGGCTCGGGGCTCGAAGCTCGAGGCTCAAAGTAATTTGAATTTATATTCATACATACATTACCGTGGGATTTGACAATGAAATCTAAAGTTTTTTGTCAGGGGCTCAAGGCTTAGGGCTCAGTGTTGATTCTCAAGGCTTGACGCTCGAGGCTCAAGGCTTAAGGCTCGAGCCTTAGAGTAATTTGAATTGACATTCATACATACATTACCATGGGATTTGACATTAAAATCTATTTTTTATTATCAGGGGCTCAAGGCTTGGGGCTCAGGCTCGATTCTCAAGGCTTGACGCACGGGGCTCGAGGCTCGAGCCTAGGAGTAATTTGAATTGACATTCATATATACATTACCATGAGATTTTACGTTGAAATATATTATATATCATCAGGGGCTCATGTCTTGGGACTTGAGGCTCGGGGATCGAGGATCGAGGGGTAGACCTCTAGATTTGAGGATCTAGGCTTGATGCTTGGAATAAATTTAATTCATACATAAATTACCTGAGATTTGACATTCAAATGTATTATATATAATCAGGGGATCGGTTCTCAAGGCTCGGGGCTCAACGTAATTGTAATTGACATTCTTACATAAATTACCATGGGATTTGTCATTGAAATATATTCTATTTCATCAGAGGATCGGTTCTTGAGGCTCGAGGCTTAGAGTAATTTGAATTGACACTCATACAAACATTACTACGTGATTTGACATTTAAATCTATAATATATAATCATAAGCTCGATGCTCACGGGTAAAGACTCGAGGTTGAGGTTGAGGTTGAGGTCTCGAGGCTCGGGGCACAATGCTCGAGGCTCGAGGCACAGAGTAATTTGAATTGAAATTCATACATATATTACCATGGGATTCGTCATGAAAATCTATTTCTTTATCGTCAAGGTCTCAAGGCTTAGGGCTCAATCTGGATTCTCAAGACTTGACGTTCGGGGCTAAAGGCCCGAGGCTCGGAGTATTTTGAATTGTCATTCATACATACATTACCATAGGATTTGATATTGAAATATATTTGTATATCATCAGGGGCTCAAGGTTCGCAGCTCAAGGCTTTGGGATCGAGGAGCGAGGCTTAGTGTAATTTGAATTGATATTCATACATACATTACCATTGGATTTGACATTGAAATCTATTATTTATTAGCATGGGATCAAGGCTTGGGGCTCAGGATTGATTCTCAAGGCTTGATGCTCGGGGCTTGTGGCTCGAGCCTAGGAGTAATTTGGATTGACATTCATACATACATTACCATGGGATTTGACATTGAAATCTATTATTTATCGTTAGGGGCTCAAGTTTTATGGCTCAATGTTGATTCTCAAGGCTAGACGCTCGGGGCTCGAGGCTCGAACCTAGGAGTAATTTGAATTGACATTCATACATACATTACCATGGGATTTGACATTGATATATATTGTACATCATTAGGGGTTTGGTACTCAAGGATCGAGGCTCAGAGTAAATTTTTATTGACATTCTTACATACATTACAATGGGATTTGTTGTTGAAATATATTATATATCTTTAGGTGCTCGATTCTTGAGGCTCGTGGCTCAAGGCTTGAGGCTTAAAGAAATTTCAATTGACATTCATATAAACATTACTATATGATTTGACATTTACATCTATGATATATAATCCGAAGCTCTAAGCTCAGGGCTAAAGGCTCGAGGTTGAGGTTGAGGCTCGAGGCTCGGGGCACAGGGGTCGAAGCTCGAGGCTTAGAGTAATTTGAATTGATATTCATAGATACATTACCGTGGGATTTGACATTCAAATCTATTATTTTTCATTAGGGGCTCAAGGCTTAGGGTTCAGTGTTGATTCTCGTGGCTTGACGCTTGAGGCTCGAGGCTCGAGCCTAGGAGTAATTTGAATTGAAATTCATACATACATTACCATGGGATTTGACATTAAAACCTATTATTTATTATCAGGGGCTCAGGCTCGATTCTCAAGGCTTGACGCAAGGGGCTCGAGCCTCGAGCCTAGGAGTAATTTGAATTGACATTCATATATACATTACCATGAGATTTTACATTGAAATATATTGTATCTCATCAGTGGCTCAAGTCTTAGGGCTGGAGGCTCGGGGTTCGGGGAACGAGGATCAAGGCTTGGTGCGTGAAATAATTTTAATTTTCATTCATAGATAAATTACCATGAGATTTGACATTAAAATGTATTATATATAATCAGGGGCTCGGTTCTCAATGCTCGAGGCCTAGGAGTAATTGTAATTGACATTCTTACATACATTACCAAGGGATTTGTCGTTGAAATATATTCTATAATATCAGAGGCTCTGTTCTTGAGGCTCGAGGCTCAAGGCTTGAGGCTTAGAGTAATTTGAATTGACATTCATACGAACATTACCACATGATTTGACATTTGCATCTATGATATATAATCAAAAGCTCGAAGCTTAGCGCTAAAGGCTCGAGGTTGAGGATTAGGTCTCGAGGCTCGGGGCATAAGGTTCGAAGCTCGAGGCTCAGAGTAATTTGAATTGATATTCATGCATACATTACCATGGGATTTTCCATTGAAATCAATATTTATCGTCAGGGGCTCAAGGCTTAGGGCTCAGTGTTGATTCTAAAGGCTTGACGCTTGGGGCTCGAGACTCAGAGTAAATTGAATTGACATTCATACATACGTTACTATGGGATTTGATATTGAAATATATTATATAATATCAGGGCTCAAGGCTTATGGCTCAAGGCTCAAGGCTCATGGATAAAGAATCGAGAATCGAGGCTTAGAGTAATTTGAATTGATATTCATACATACATTACCATTGGATTTGACATTGAAATCTATTATTTACTATCAAGGGCTCAACGCTTGGGGCTCAGGATTGATTCTCAAGGCTTGACGCACGGGGCTCGAGGCTCGAGCTTAGGAGTAATTTGTATTGACATTCATATATACATTATCATGAGATTTTACATTGAAATATATTGTATGTCATCTGGGGACTCAAGTCTTAGGGCCTGAGGCTCAAGGTCGGGGCTCGAGGATCGAGGCTTGGGGCTTAGAGCTCCAGGTTCGAGGATCGAGGCTTGGGGCTTAGAGCTCCAGGTTCGAGGATATAGGCTTGATTCTCGGAATAATTTTAATTTATATTCATACATAAATTACCATGAGATTTGACATTCAAATGTATTATATATAATCAGGGTCTCGGTTCTCAAGGCTCGAGGCTCAAAGTAATTTTAATTAACATTCTTACATACATTACCAAGGTATTTGTCATTGACATATATTTTATATCATCAGAGGCTCGGTTATTGAGGCTCGAGGCTCAACGCTTATGGATTAGATTAATTTGAATTGACATTCATACAAACATTACCACGTGATTTGACATTTTAATCTATAATATATAATTAGAAGCTCGATGCTCAGGGGTAAAGGCTCGAGGTTGAGGTTGAGGTCTCAAGGCTCGTGCCACAGGGGTCGAGGCTCGAGGCTCAAAGTTATTTGAATTGATATTCATACATACATTACCGTGGGATTTGACATTGCAATTTGTAATTTTTCGCCAGGGGCTCAAGGCTTAGGGCTCAGTGTTGATTCTCAAGGCTTGACGCTCGAGGCTCAAGGCTCGAGCCTCGAGTAATTTGAACTGACATTCATACATACATTACCATGGGATTTGACATTAAAATCTATTTTTTATTATCAGGGGCTCAAGGCTTGGGGCTCAGGCTCGATTCTCAAGGCTTGACGCACGGGGCTTGAAGCTCGAACCTAGGAGTAATTTGACTTAACATTCATATATACATTACCATGAGATTATACGTTGAAATATATTATATATCATCAGGGGATCAAGTCTTGGGGCTTGAGGCTCGGGGCTCGGGGATCGAGGATCGAGGATCGAGGCTTAGGGCTCGGGGATCGAGGATCAAGGCTTGGGGCTTAGACCTCCAGGTTTGAGGATCTAGGCTTGATGCTTGGAATAATTTTAATTCATACATAAATTACCATGAGATTTGACATTAAAATGTACTATATATAATCAGGGGCTCGGTTCTCAAGGCTCGAGGCTCAAAGTAATTGTAATTGACATTCTTACATACATTACCAATGGATTTGTCATTGAAATATATTATATATCATCAGAGGCTCGGTTCTTGAGGCTCATGGCTCTAGGCTTAGAGTAATTTGAATTGACATTCATACAAACATTACCACGTGATATGACATTTCAATCTATAATATATAATCAGAAGCTCGATGCTCTGGGGTAATGGCTCGAGGTTGAGGTTGAGGTTGAGGTCTCAAGGCTCGGGGCACATGGCTCGGGGCTCGAAGCTCGAGGCTCAAAGTAATTTGAATTTATATTCATACATACATTACCGTGGGATTTGACAATGAAATCTAAAGTTTTTTGTCAGGGGCTCAAGGCTTAGGGCTCAGTGTTGATTCTCAAGGCTTGACGCTCGAGGCTCAAGGCTTAAGGCTCGAGCCTTAGAGTAATTTGAATTGACATTCATACATACATTACCATGGGATTTGACATTAAAATCTATTTTTTATTATCAGGGGCTCAAGGCTTGGGGCTCAGGCTCGATTCTCAAGGCTTGACGCACGGGGCTCGAGGCTCAAGCCTAGGAGTAATTTGAATTGACATTCATATATACATTACCATGAGATTTTACGTTGAAATATATTATATATCATCAGGGGCTCATGTCTTGGGACTTGAGGCTCGGGGATCGAGGATCGAGGGGTAGACCTCTAGATTTGAGGATCTAGGCTTGATGCTTGGAATAAATTTAATTCATACATAAATTACCTGAGATTTGACATTCAAATGTATTATATATAATCAGGGGATCGGTTCTCAAGGCTCGGGGCTCAACGTAATTGTAATTGACATTCTTACATAAATTACCATGGGATTTGTCATTGAAATATATTCTATTTCATCAGAGGATCGGTTCTTGAGGCTCGAGGCTTAGAGTAATTTGAATTGACACTCATACAAACATTACTACGTGATTTGACATTTAAATCTATAATATATAATCATAAGCTCGATGCTCACGGGTAAAGACTCGAGGTTGAGGTTGAGGTTGAGGTCTCGAGGCTCGGGGCACAATGCTCGAGGCTCGAGGCACAGAGTAATTTGAATTGAAATTCATACATATATTACCATGGGATTCGTCATGAAAATCTATTTCTTTATCGTCAAGGTCTCAAGGCTTAGGGCTCAATCTGGATTCTCAAGACTTGACGTTCGGGGCTAAAGGCCCGAGGCTCGGAGTATTTTGAATTGTCATTCATACATACATTACCATAGGATTTGATATTGAAATATATTTGTATATCATCAGGGGCTCAAGGTTCGCAGCTCAAGGCTTTGGGATCGAGGAGCGAGGCTTAGTGTAATTTGAATTGATATTCATACATACATTACCATTGGATTTGACATTGAAATCTATTATTTATTAGCATGGGATCAAGGCTTGGGGCTCAGGATTGATTCTCAAGGCTTGATGCTCGGGGCTTGTGGCTCGAGCCTAGGAGTAATTTGGATTGACATTCATACATACATTACCATGGGATTTGACATTGAAATCTATTATTTATCGTTAGGGGCTCAAGTTTTATGGCTCAATGTTGATTCTCAAGGCTAGACGCTCGGGGCTCGAGGCTCGAACCTAGGAGTAATTTGAATTGACATTCATACATACATTACCATGGGATTTGACATTAAAATATATTGTATATCATCAGGGGCTCGATTCTAAAGGATCGAGGCTCAAAGTAATTTTTATTGACATTCTTACATACATTACCAAGGGATTTATCATTGAAATGTATTATATATCATCAGGTGCTCGGTTCTTGTGGCTCGAAGCTTGAGGCTTCGAGAAATTTCAATTGACATTCATACAAGAATTATAACGTGATTTGACATTTGCATCTATGATATATAATCAGAAGCTCGAAGCATAGAGCTAAAGGCTCGAGGTTGAGGATTAGGTCTCGAGGCTCGGGGCACAATGTTCGAATCTCGAGGGTCAGAGTAATTTGAATTGATATTCATGCATACATTACCATGTCATTTGACATTGAAATCAATATTTATCGTCAGGGGTTCAAGGCTTAGGGCTCAGTGTTGATTCTAAAGGCTTGACGCTCGGGGCTCGGGGCTCGAGGCTCAGAGTAATTTGAATTGACATTTATACATACATTACCATAGGATTTGATATTGAAATATATTATATAATATCAGGGCTCAACGCTCATGGCTCAAGGCTCGAGGCTCAAGGCTCATGGATAGAGAATCGAGGATCGAGGCTTAGAGTAATTTTAATTGATATTCATACATACATTACCATTGGATTTGACATTGAAATATATTATTTATTATCAGGGGCTCAATGCTTGGGTCTCAGGCTTGATTCTCATGTCTTGACACATGGGACTCGAGGTTCGAGCTTAGGAGTAATTTGTATTGACATTCATATATACATTATCATGAGATTTTACATTGAAATATATTGTATATCATCAGGGGCTCAAGTCTTAGGGCTTGAGGCTCAAGGCTTGGGGCTCGAGGATCGAGGCTTGGGGCTTAGAGCTCCAGGTTAGAGGATCTAGGCTTGATGCTCGGAATTGGAATAATTTTAATTTATATTCATAGATAAATGACCATGAGATTTGACATTCAAATGTATTATATATAATCAGGGTCTCGGTTCTCGAGGCTCGAGGCTCAAAGTAATTTTAATTAACATTCTTACATACATTACTAAGGTATTTGTCATTGAAATATATTCTATATCATAAGAGGCTCGATTCTTGAGGCTCGAGGCTCAAGGCTTACGGCTTAGATTAATTTGAATTGACATTCATATAACCATTACCACGTGATTTGACATTTCAATCTATAATATATAATCAGAAGCTCGATGCTCAGCGGTAAAGGCTCGAGGTTGAGGTTGAGGTCTCAAGGCTCGGGCCATAGGGCTCGAAGCTTGAGGATCACAGTAATTTGAATTGATATTCATATATACATTACCGTGGGATTTGACATTGCAATCTATAATTTTTCATCAGGGGCTCAAGGCTTAAGGCTCAGTGTTGATTCTCAAGTCTTGACGCTCGAGGCTCAAGGCTCGAGCCTCAGAGTAATTTGAATTGACTTTCATACATACATTACCATGGGATTTGACATTAAAATCTATTATTTATTATCAGGGGCTCAAGGCTTGGGGCTCAGGCTCGATTCTCAAGGCTTGACGCACGGGGCTTGAAGCTCGAACCTAGGAGTAATTTGACTTAACATTCATATATACATTACCATGAGATTATACGTTGATATATATTATATATCATCAGGGGATCAAGTCTTGGGGCTTGAGGCTTGGGGCTCGGGGATCGAGGATCGAGGCTTAGGGCTCGGGGATCGAGGATCAAGGCTTGGGGCTTAGACCTCCAGGTTTGAGGATCTAGGCTTGATGCTTGGAATAATTTTAATTCATACATAAATTACCATGAGATTTGACATTCAAATGTATTATATATAATCAAGGGCTCGGTTCTCAAGGCTCGAGGTTCAAAGTAATTGTAATTGACATTCTTACATACATTACCAAGGGATTTGTCATTGAAATATATTCTATATCATCAGAGGCTCGGTTCTTGAGGCTCGAGGCTTAGAGTAATTTGAATTGACATTCATACAAACATTACCACGTGATTTGACATTTGCATCTATGATATATATTCAGAAGCTCGAAGCATATGGCTAAAGGCTCGAGGTTGAGGATTAGTTCTCGAGGCTCGGGGCACAAGGCTCGAGGCTCTAGGCACATAGTAATTTGAATTGAAATTCATACATATATTACCATGGGATTCGACATGAAAATCTATTATTTATCGTCTAGGTCTCAAGGCTTAGGGCTCAATCTGGATTCTCAAGACTTGACGTTCGGGGCTAAAGGCTCGAGGCTCGGAGTAATTTGAATTGTCATTCATACATACATTACCATAGGATTTGATATTGAAATATATTTGTATATCATCAGGGGCTCAAGGCTCGCAGCTCGAGGGTCGAGGCTCAAGGCTCATGGATAGAGGATCGAGGATCGAGACTTAGAGTAATTTGTATTGATATTCATACATAAATTACCATAGGATTTGACATTGATATCTATTGTTTATTATCAGAGGCTCATGGCTTGGGGCTCAGGCTTGATTCTCAAGGCTTGACGCACGAGCTCGAGGCTCGAGCTTATGAGTATTTTGAATTGACATTCATATATACATTATCATGAGATTTTACATTGAAATATAATGTATATCAGCAGGGGCTCAAGTCTTTGGTCTTGAGGCTCAAGTCTTGCGGTTCGAGGACCGAGTCTTGGGGCTTAGAGCTCCAGGTTCGACGATCTAGGCTTGATGCTCGGAATAATTTTAATTTATATTCATACATAAACTACAATGAGATTTGACATTCAAATGTATTATATATAATCAGGGGCTCGGTTCTCAAGGCTCGAGGCTCAAAATAATTTTAGTTAAAATTCTTACATACATTACCAAGGGATTTGTCATTGAAATATATTCTATATCATCAGAGGCTCGGTTCATGAGGCTCGAGGCTCAAGGCTTAAGGCTTAGAGTAATTTGTATTGACATTCATACAAACATTACCACGTGATTTGACATTTAAATCTACAATATATAATCAGAAGCTCGATGCTCAGGGGTAAAGGCTCGAGGTTGAGGTTGAGGTCTCAAGGCTCTGGGCACATGGCTCGAGGCTCGAGGCTTAGATTAATTTGAAGTGAAATTCATACATACATTACCTTGGTATTCGACATTGATATCTATTATTTATCATCAAGGGCTCAAGGCTTAGGGTTCAGTCTAGATTCTCAATGCTTGACGTTCGGGGCTCGAGGCTCTTATTAATTTGAATTGACATTCATACATACATTACCATGGGATTTGACATTGAAATATATTGTGTATCATCAGGGCTCAAGGCTCGAGGCTCGAGGCTCAAGGAGTAGGGATCGAAGATCGAAGATCGAGGATCGAGGCTTAAAGTAATTTGAATTAATGTTCATACATAGATTACCATAGGATTTGACATTGAAATCTATTATTTATTATCATGGGCTCAAGGCTTGGGGCTCAGACTTGGGGTTCAGGCTTGATTCTCAAGGCTTGATGCTCGGGGCTTGAGGCTCGAGCCTAGAAGTAATTTGAATGGACATTCATACATACATTACCGTGGGATTTGACATTGAAATCTATTATTTATCGTTAGGGGCTCAAGGCTTAGGGCTCAGTGTTGATTCTTAAGGATTGACGCTCGGGGCTCAAGGCTTGAACCTAGGAGTACTTTGAATTGACATTCATACATACATTACCTTGGGATTTGACATTGAAATATATTGTATATCATCAGGGGCTCGATTCTCAAGTATCGAGGCTCAAAGTAATTTTTATTGACATTCTTACATACATTACCAAGGGATTTATCATTGAAATGTATTATATATCATCAGGTGCTCGGTTCTTGTGGCTCGATGCTTGAGGCATAGAAATTTCAATTTACATTCATACAAACATTACTACGTGATTTGAAATTTGCATCGATGATATATAATCAAAAGCTCGAAGCTCAGGGCTAAAGGTACGAGGTTGAGGATTAGGTCTCGAGGCTCGGGGCACAAGGCTCGAAGCTTGAGGATCATAGTAATTTGAATTGATACTCATACATACATTACTATGGGATTTGATATTGAAATATATTGTATTATATCAGGGCTCAAGGCCCGAGGATCGAGGATCGAGGCTCATAGATCCAAGATTGAGGATCGAGGATCGAGGCTCATAGATCCAAGATCGAGGATAGAGGCTCATAGATCCAAGATCGAGGATCGAGGCTTAGAGTAATTTGAATTGATATTCATACATACATTACCATAGGATTTGACATTTAAATCTATTGTTTATTATCAGGGGATCAAGGCTCGGGGATCGAAGCTCGAGGCTCGAGGATCGAGGATCGAGGCTTAGAGTAAATTGAATTGATATTCATATATACATTACCATAGGATTTGACATTAAAATCTATTGTTTATCATCAAGGGCTCAAGGCTTGGGGCTCAAGGGCTATGGATTCTCAAGGCTTCACGCTCAGGGCTTGAGGCTCGAGCCTAGGAGTAATTTTTATTGAACTTCATACATACATTACCATGGGATTTGAAATTGTAATATATTGTAAATCATTAGGGCCTTAAGTCTTGGGGTTTGAGTGTCAAGGCTCGGGGCTCAAGGATCGAGGCTTGGGCCTAAGAATTCATGGTTCAAAGGTATAGGCTTGAGGCTCGGAATAATTTTAATTTACATTCATACATAAATTACCATGAGATTTGACATTGAAATGTATTATATATAACACGGGCTCGGTTCTCAAGGCTAGAGGCTCAAAGTAATTTTAATTGACATTCATATATACATTACCAAAGGATTTGTCATTGAAATGTATTATATATCATCAGGTGCTCAGTTCTTGAGGCGATGAGGTGATGAGGCTTGAGGCTTAAAGTAATTTCAATTGAGATTCATACAAACATTACTACGTGATTTAACATTTACATCTATGATATATAATCTGAAGCTCGATGCTCAGGGATAAAGGCTCGAGCCTTAGAGTAATTTTAATTGACATTCATACATACATTACCATAGGATTTGAGACTTGAAATATAGTGTATATCATAAAGGGGCTCAAGTCTTGGGGCTCAAGGCTCGGGGCTCGAGGATCTAGGCTTGAGGTTTGAAATAATTTTAATTTACATTCATACATACATTATGATGAGATTTGATATTTAAATATATTATATATCATCTAGGGCTCGGTTCTCGAGGATCGAGGCTCAAAGTAATTTGAATTGACATTCATACATATATTACTAAGGGATTTGTCATTGAAAGGTATTATATCTCATCAGGGGCTCGGTTCTCGAGGCTTGAGGCTCAAAGTAATTTGAATTAACATTCATACATACATTACCAAGGCATTTGTCATTGAAATATATTATATATCATCATGGGCTCGATTCTCGAGGCTCGAGAAAGACTTGAGTCTTAGAGTAATTTGAATTGACATTCATACAAATATTACCATGTGATTTGACATTTATATCTATTATCACAGGAGTTAACATTGAAATCAATTTTTTATCATCAGTGCCTTAAGGCTTGGGGCTCAGGGTTGACGCTCGGGGCTCATGGTTCACGCCTCAGAGTAATTTGAATTGACATTCATACATATATTACCATGGGATTTGACATTGAAATGTATTATATATCATCAGGGGCTCGATGCTCAGGGCGAAAGCAGCGAGGCTCAGAGTAATTTGAATTGATATTCATACATCCATTACTATTAGATTTGACATTGAAATCTATAGTTTATCCTCAAAGGCTCAAGGATTGGGGCTCATGCTTGATTCTCAAGGCTTGACGCTCGGGGTTTGAGGCTCGAGCCTCGGAGTAATTTGTATTGACATTCATACATACATTACCATGGGATTTGACATTATAATATGATGTATATCATCACGGGCTCAAGGCTTGGGGATTGAGGCTCAAGGCTCGGGGCTCGAGGATCGAGGCTTGGGGTTCAGAGCTTAAGGTTCAAGGATCTAGGCTTGAGGCTCGGAATAATTTTAATTTAAATTCATACATACATTACCATGAGATTTGACATTGAAATGTATTATATATCATCAGCGGCTCGGTACTCGAGGCTTAATGTAATTTCAATTGCCATTCATATAAACATTACCATGGGATTTGATATTTAAATTTATTATATATAATCAGAGGCTCGATGCTCAGGAGTAAAAGCTCGAGGTTGAGGTATCGAGGCTCAGAGTAATTTGAATTGATATTCATACATGCATTACCATGGGATTTGACATTGAAATCTAATATTTATCATTAGGGACTCAAGGCTTGGTGCTCAGTCTTGATTCTCAAGGCATGACGCTCGGGGTTCGAAGGTCGAGCCTCAAAGTAATTTGAATTGACATTCCCACATACATTACCATGGGATTTGACATTGAAATATATTGTATATCATCAAGGGCTCAACGCTCGGGGCTCGAGGCTCAGAGTAATTTGAATTGATATTCATTCATACATTACCATAGGATTTGACATTGAAATCTATGGTTTATCATCAGGGGCTCAAGGCTTGGTGTTTAGGCTTGATGCTCGGGACTCGAGGCTCGCGCCTAGAAGTAATTTGAATTGACATTCATACATACATTACAATGAGATTTGACATTAAAATATATTGTATATCATCAGGGGATCGAGGCTTGGGCTTGAGGTTTAAGGCTCGAGTCTCTAGGATCGAGGCTTGGAGCTTAGAGCTCTAGGTTCGAGGATCTAGGATTGAGGGATGGAATACTTTTAATTTACATTCGTACAAATATTACCATGTGATTTGACATTTAAATCTATTATATATAATCAGAAGCTCGAGGCTCAGGGCTAGAGGCTCAAGGTTGAGGAGTCAAGGCTCGGGGCTCAAGGCTCGAGGCGTTTGAATTGAAATTCATACATACATTACCATAGGATTTGACATTAAAATCTATTGTTCATTATCAGGGAATCTAGGCTTGGGGCCCAGGTTTTATTCTAAAGGCTTGAAGCTCGGGGCTCGATACTAGAGCCTCAAACTAATTTGAATTGACATTAATACATACATTACCATGGGGTTTGACAATGAAATATATTATATATCATCACGGGATCAAGGCTCGCGGCTGGAGGCTCAAGGCTCGGGGTTCAAGGATCGAGGCTCGGAGCTCAAGGCTCAAAGCTCAAGGTTTGAAATAAATTGTATATCATCAGGGGATCGGGCTAGAGTATCAGAGTAATTTGAAATGACATTCATACATATATTATCATGAGATTTTTCATTGAAATATATTATATAACATCAGGGGCCCGGTTCTTGAGGCTCAAGGATTGAGGCTTAAAGTAATTTGAATTGACATTGATACATAAATTACCAAGGGATTTGACATTGAAATGTATTATATATAATCAGGGGCTCGATTCTCGAGGCTCAAGGCTTGGGGCTCAGGGCTCGAGGCTCGAGGGTCAAAGTAAATTGAATTAATATTCATACATATATTACCATAGGATTTGACATTGAAATATATTTTTTATCATCAGGGGCTCGAGGATTGGGACTCAGTCTTAATTCTCAAGGCATGACGCTCGGGGCTCGAGGCTCGAGTCACTAAGTAATTTGAATTGACATTCATACAAACATTACCATGGGATTTGACATTGAAATATAGTGTATATCATTAGGGGCTCAATGCTTGGGGATTGAGGCTCGAGGATCGAGGCTTGGGGCTCAGAGCTTAGGGTTCGAGGATCTATGCTTGAGGATCATAATAATTTTAAATTACATTAATACATACATTACCATGAGATTTGACATTGAAATGTATTATATATCATCAGGGGCTCAGTTCTCGAGGCTCAAGGTTCTAAGTAATTTGAATTGACATTCAAACAAACATTACCATGGGATATGACATTTAAATCAATTATATATAATCAGAGCCTAAATGCTCAGGACTAAAGGCTCGAGGTGAAGGTTCTGAGAGTCGAGGATTAGGGCTTGAGGCTCAAGGCTCGGAGTAATATGAATTGATATTCATACATACATTACCATAGGATTTGACATTTAAATCTAATGGTTATCATAAGGGGCTCGAGTATTGGGGCTCAAGCTTGATTCTCAAGGCTTGACGCTCGGGGCTCGAGCCTTGGAGTTATTTAAATTGACATACATACATACATTACCATGGGATTTGAAATTTAAATAAAGTGTATATCATCAGGGGCTCAAGGCTTGGGGAATGAGGCTAAAGGCTCGGGGCTCGGGGCTCGAGGATCGAGGCTTGGGGCTCAAAGCTCATGGTTCAAGGATCTAGGCTTGATTCATTCATATATTACCATGAGATTTGACATTGAATTGTATTTTATATCATCAGGGGCTCAGTTATTGAGGATCTAAGTAATCTGAATTGATATTCATACAAACATTACTATTAGATTTGATATTGAAATCTATTTTTTATCATAAGGGGCTCGAGGATTAGGTCTCAGGCTTGATTCTCAAGGCTTGACGCTAGGGCCTCGAGGCTCGAGCCTCGGAGTAATTTTAATTGACATTCATAAAAACATTACCATGGGATATGCCATTTAAATCTATTATATATAATTAGAGCCTCGATGCGCAAGGTTAAAGGATCGAGGTTAAGGTCCCGAGGCTCGGGGCTTAGGGCTTGAGGTTCGAGGCTCAGAGTAATATGAATGGATATTAATACTTACATTACCACAGTATTTGAGTTTGAAACCTATTGTTTATCATAAGGGGCTCGAGGATTGCAGCTCAAGCTTAATTCTCAAGGCTTGACGCTCGGGGCTCGAGCCTTGGAGTAATTTGAATTGACATTCATACATACATTACCATGGGATATGACATTGAAATATATTGTATATCATCAGGGGCTCAAGGCTTATGGATTGAGGCTTAAGGCTCAGGGTTCGAGGGTCGAGACTTGTGGTTCAGAGCTCAAGTTTCGAGGATCGAGGCTTGAGGATCCAATTAATTTTAATTTACATTCATACATATATTAGCATGAGATTTGTCATTGAAATGTATTATATATCATCTAGGACTCAGTTCTCATGGATCTAAGTAATTTAAATTGACATTCATACAAACATTACAATGGGATTTGACATTTAAATCTATTATATATAATCTGAGCCTCGATGCTCAGCGCTAAAGGCTCGAGGTTAAGGTTTTGAGGTTCAGGGATTAGGGCTTGAGGCTTAGAGTAATTTGAATTGATATTCATACATACATTACTATAATATTTGACATTGATATCTATTGTTTATCATAAGGGGCTCGATGGTTAGGTCTCAGACTTGATTCTCAAGGATTGACTCTCGGGGCTCGAGGCTCGAGCCTCAGAGTAATTTGAATTGACATTCATACAAACATTACTATGGGATATGACATTTAAATATATTATATATAGTCAGAGCCTCGATGCTCAGGGCTAAAGGATCGAGGTTAAGGTCCCAGGGCTCGGGGCTCGAGCCTCATAGTAATATGAATGGATATTCATACTTACATTACCATAGGATTTGAGATTGAAATCTATTGTTTATCATAAAGGGCTCGAGGATTGGGGCTTAAGCTTGATTCTCAAGGCATGACGCTCGGGGCTCGAGCCTTGCAGTAATTTCAATTGACATTCATACATATATTACCATAGGATTTGACATTGAAATATAGTGTATATCATCAAGGCCTCAAGGCTTGGGGGTTGAGGATTAAGGTTTGTGGCTCGAGGATCGAGGCTTGAGGATCAGAATAATTTTAATTTAGATTCATACATGTATTACCATGAGATTTGACATTGAAATGTATTATATATCATCTGGGGCTCAATTCTCATGGATCTATGTAATTTGAATTGACATTCATACAAACATTACCATGGGATTTGATATTTAAATCTATTATATATAATCTGAGCCTCGATGCTCATGGCTAAAGGCTCGAGGTTAGGTTTTGAGGCTCGGGGCTTAGAGTAATTTGAATTGATATTCATACATACATTACCATAATATTTGACATTGAAATCTATTTTTTATCATAAAGGGCTCGAGGATTAGGTCTCAGGCTTGATTCAATGCTTGACACTCGAGGCTCGAGGCTCGACCCTCGGAGTAATTGGAATTGACATTCATAGAAACATTACCATGGGATTTGACATTTAAATCTATTATATTTAATCTGAGCCACAATGCTCAGGGATAAAGGCACGAGGTTGAGAATTTGAGGCTCGGGGCTAAGGGGCCGAGGCTTAGAGTAATTTGAATTGATATTCATACATACATTACATATAAGATTTGACATTGAAATCTATTATTTATCATTAGGGGCTCGAGGATTAGGTCTCAGGCTTGATTCTCAAGGCTTGACGCTCGGGGCTCGAGGCTCGAGCCTCGGAGTAATTTGAATTGACATTCATACAAACATTACCATGGGATATGACATTTAAATCTATTATATATAATCAGAGACTCGATTCTTAGGGCTAAAGGATCGAGATTAAGGTCTTTAGGCTCGGTACTTAGGGCTCGAGGCTCATAGTAATATGAATGGATATTCATACTTACATTACCATAGGATTTGAGATTGAAATCTATTGTTTATCATAAGGGGCTCGAGGATTGGGGCTTAAGCTTGATTCTCAATGCTTGACGCTCGGGGCTCTAGCCTTGAAGTAATTTCAATTGACATTCATACATATATTACCATGGGATTTGACATTGAAATATATTGTATATCATCAAGGCCTCAAGGCTTGGGAATTGAGGATTAAGGTTCGAGGCTCGAGGATCGAGGCTTGAGGCTTAGAGCCCAAGTTTTGAGGATCGAGGCTTGAGGCTCAGACCCAAGGTTCGAGGATCGAGTCTTTAGGATCAGAATAATTTTAATTTACATTCATACATATATTACCATGAGATTTGACATTGAAATATTGTGTATATCATCAAGGCCTCAAGGCTTGGGGATTGAGGATTATGTTTTGAGGATCGAGGATCGTGACTTATGGCACAAAACCCAAGGTTCGAGGATCGAGACTTGTGGCTCAAAGCCCAAGGTTCGAGGATCGAGACTTGTGGCTCAGATCCTAAGGTTCGAGGATCGAGGCTTGAGGATCAGAATAATTTTAATTTACATTCATACATATATTACCATGAGATTTGACATTGAAATATATTATATATCATCTGGGGATCAATTCTCATGGATCTATGTAATTTGAATTGACATTCATACAAACATTACCATGGGATTTGACATTTAAATCTATTATATATAATCTGAGCCTCAATGCACAGGGCTAAATGCTCGAGGTTGAGGTTTTGAGGCTCGAGGCTCAAGGCTTAGAGTAATTTGAATTGATATTCATACATACATTACCATAAGATTTGACATTGAAATATATTATTTATCATTAGGGGCTCGAGGATTAGGTCTCAGGCTTGACGCTCGGGGCTCGAGGCTTGAGCCTCGGAGTAATTTGAATTGACTTTCATACAAACATTACTATGGGATATGACATTTAAATATATTATATATAATCAAAGCCACGATGCTCAGGGCTAAAGGATCGAGGTTAAGGTCCCAGGGCTCGGGGCTTAGGGCTCGGGGCTCGAGCCTCATAGTAATATGAATGGATATTCATACTTACATTACCATAGGATTTGAGATTGAAATCTATTATTTATCATAAGGGGCTCGAGGATTGGGGCTTAAGCTTGATGCTCAAGGCTTGACGCTCGAGGCTCGAGCCTTGCAGTAATTTCAATTGACATTCATACATATATTACCATAGGATTTGACATTGAAATATAGTGTATATCATCAAGGCCTCAAGGCTTGGGGAATGAGGATTAAGGTTTGTGGCTCGAGGATGAGAATAATTTTAATATAGATTCATACATGTATTACCATGAGATTTGACATTGAAATGTAATATATATCATCTGGGGCTCAATTCTCGTGGATCTATGTAATTTGAATTGACATTCATACAAACATTACCATGGGATTTGATATTTAAATCTATTATATATAATCTGAGCCTCGATGCTCAGGGCTAAAGGCTCGAGGTTAGGTTTTGAGGCTCGGGGCTTAGAGTAATTTGAATTGATATTCATACATACATTACCATAATATTTGACATTGAAATCTATTTTTTATCATAAAGGGCTCGAGGATTAGGTCTCAGGCTTGATTCTCAATGCTTGACGCTCGGGGCTCGAGGCTCGACCCTCGGAGTAATTGGAATTGACATTCATAGAAACATTACCATGGGATTTGACATTTAAATCTATTATATATAATCTGAGCCTCAATGCTCAGGGATAAAGGAACGAGGTTGAGAATTTGAGGCTCGGGGCTAAGGGGTCGAGGCTTAGAGTAATTTGAATTGATATTCATACATACATTACAATAAGATTTGACATTGAAATCTATTATTTATCATTAGGGGCTCGAGGATTAGGTCTCAGGCTTGATTCTCAAGGCTTGATGCTCGGGGCTCGAGGCTCGAGCCTCGGAGTAATTTGAATTGACATTCATACAAACATTACCATGTGATATGACATTTAAATCTATTATATATAATCAGAGCCTCGATTCTTAGGGCTAAAGGATTGAGATTAAGGTCTTTAGGCTCGGGGCATAGGGCTCGAGGCTCATAGTAATATGAATGGATATTCATACTTACATTACCATAGGATTTGAGATTGAAATCTATTGTTTATCATAAGGGGATCGAGGATTGGGGCTTAAGCTTGATTCTCAATGCTTGACGCTCGGGGCTCTAGCCTTGAAGTAATTTCAATTGACATTCATACATATATTACCATGGGATTTGACATTGAAATATATTGTATATCATCAAGGCCTCAAGGCTTGGGAATTGAGGATTAAGGTTCGAGGCTCGAGGATCGAGACTTGTGGCTCAAAGCCCAAGGTTCGAGGATCGAGACTTGTGGCTCAGATCCTAAGGTTCGAGGATCGAGTCTTGAGGATCAGAATAATTTTAATTTACATTCATACATATATTACCATGAGATTTGACATTGAAATATATTATATATCATCTGGGGCCTCAAGGCTTGGGGATTGAGGATTAAGTTTCGAGGATCGAGGATCGTGACTTATGGCACAGAACCCAAGGTTCGAGGATCGAGACTTGTGGCTCAGAGCCCAAGGTTCGAGGATCGAGTCTTGAGGATCAGAATAATTTTAATTTACATTCATACATATATTACCATGAGATTTGACATTGAAATATATTATATATCATCTGGGGCTCAATTCTCATGGATCTATGTAATTTGAATTGACATTCATACAAACATTACCATGGGATTTGACATTTAAATCTATTATATATAATCTGAGCCTCAATGCACAGGGCTAAATGCTCGAGGTTGAGGTTTTGAGGCTCGAGGCTCAAGGCTTAGAGTAATTTGAATTGATATTCATACATACATTACCATAAGATTTGACATTGAAATATATTATTTATCATTAGGGGCTCGAGGATTAGGTCTCAGGCTTGATGCTCGGGGCTCGAGTCTCGAGCCTCGGAGTAATTTGAATTGACATTCATACAAACATTACTATGGGATATGACATTTAAATCTATTATATATAGTCTGAGCCTCGATGCTCAGGTCTAAAGGATCGAGGTTAAGGTCCCAGGGCTCGGGGCTCGAGCCTCATAGTAATATGAATGGATATTCATACTTACATTACCATAGGATTTGAGATTGAAATCTATTGTTTATCATAAGGGGCTCGAGGATTGCGGCTTAAGCTTGATTCTCAAGGCTTGACGCTCGGGGCTCGAGCCTTGTAATAATTTCAATTGACATTCACACATATATTACCATGGGATTTGACATTGAAATATAGTGTATATCATCAAGGCCTCAAGGCTTGGGGATTGAGGATTAAGGTTCGAGGCTCGAGGATCGAGACTTGTGGCACAGAGCCCAAGGTTTGATGATCGAGACATGTGGCTCAGTGCCTATGGTTCGAGCATCGAAACTTGTGGCTCAGAGCCCAAGGTTCGAGTATCGAGGCTTGAGGATTAGAATAATTTTAATTTACATTCATACATATATTACCATGAGATTTGACATTGAAATGTATTATATATCATCTGGGGCTCAATTCTCATGGATCTATGTAATTTGAATTGACATTCATACAAACATTACCATGGGATTTGACATTTAAATCTATTATATATAATCTGAGCCTCGATGCTCATGGCTAAAGGCTCGAGGTTGAGGTTTTGAGGCTCGGGGATTAGAGTAATTTGAATTGATATTCATACATACACTACCACAATATTTGACTTTGAAATCTATTTTTTATCATAAAAGGCTCGAGGATTAGGTGTCATGCTTGATTCTCAATGCTTGACGCTCGGGGCTAGAGGCTCGAGCCTCGGAGTAATTTTAATTGAAATTCGTAGAAAAATTACCATGGGATTTGACATTTAAATCTATTATATATAATCTGAGCCTCAATGCTCAGGGCTATAGGCTCGAGGTTGAGGATTTGAGGCTCGGGGCTAAGGGCTAGAGGCTCGAGGCTTTAAGTAATTTGAATTGATATTCATTTATACATTACCATAAGATTTGACATTGAAATCTATTATTTTTCATTAGGGGCTCGAGGATTATTTCTCAGGCTTGATTCTCAAGGCTTAACTCTCAAGGCTCGAGGCTCGAGCCTCGGAGTACTTTGAATTGACATTCATACAAACATTACGATGGGATATGACATTTAAATCAATTAGATATAATCAGAACCTCGATGCTCAGGGCTAAAGGATCGAGGTTAAGGTCGCAAGGCTCGGGGCTTAGGGATCGAGGCTCGAAGCTCATAGTAATATGAATGGATATTCATACTTACATTACCGTAGGATTTGAGATTGAAATCTATTGTTTATCATAAGGGGCTCGAGGATTGAGCTTAAGCTTGATTCTCAAGGCTTGACGCTCGGGGCTCGAGCCTTGGAGTAATTTCAATTGACATTCATACATATATTACCATGGGATTTGACATTTAAATATAGTGTATATCATCAAGGCCTCAAGGCTTTGGGATTGAGGATTAAGGTTTGTGGCTCGAGGATCGAGGCTTGAGGTTCAGAATAATTTTAATTTACATTCATACATGTATTACCATGAGATTTGACATTGAAATGTATTATATATCATCTGGGGCTCAATTCTCGTGGATCTATGTGATTTGAATTGACATTCATACAAACATTACCATGGGATTTGATATTTAAATCTGTTATATATAATCTGAGCCTCGATGCTCATGGCTAAAGGCTCGAGGTTGAGGTTTTGAGGCTCGGGGCTTAGAGTAATTTGAATTGATATTCATACATACATTACCATAATATTTGACATTGAAATCTATTATGTATCATTAGGGGCTCGAGGATTAGGTCTCAGGCTTGATTCTCAAGGCTTGACGCTCGGGGCTCGAGGCTCGAGCCTCGGAGTAATTTGAATTGACATTCATACAAACATTACCATGGGATTTGACATTTAAATCTATTATATATAATCTGAGCCTAAATGCTCAAGGATAAAGGCACGAGGTTGAGAATTTGAGGCTCGGGGCTAAGGGGTCGAGGCTTAGAGTAATTTGAATTGATATTCATACATACATTACAATAATATTTGATATAGAAATTTATTATTTTTCATTAGGCGCTCGAGGATTAGGTCTCAGGTTTGATTCTCAAGGCTTGACGCTCGGGGCTCGAGGCTCGAGCCTCGGAGTAATTTGAATTGACATTCATACAAACATTACCATGGGATATGACATTTAAATCTATTATATATAATCAGAGCCTCGATTCTTAGGGCTAAAGGATCGAGATTAAGGTCTTTATGCTCGGGGCTTAGGGCTCGAGGCTCATAGTAATATGAATGGATATTCATACTTACATTACCATAGGATTTGAGATTGAACTCTATTGTTTATCATAAGGGGCTCGAAGATTTGGGCTTAAGCTTGATTCTCAATGCTTGACGCTCGGGGCTCTAGCCTTGAAGTGATTTCAATTGACATTCATACATATATTACCATGGGATTTGACATTGAAATATATTGTATATCATCAAGGCCTCAAGGCTTGGGGATTGAGGATTAAGGTTCGAGGCTCGAGGATCGAGGCTTGAGGCTCAGAGCCCCAGTTTCGAGGATCGAGGCTTGAGGCTCAGACCCAAGGTTCGAGGATCATGACTTTAGGATCAGAATAATTTTAATTTACATTCATACATATATTACCATGAGATTTGACATTGAAATATTGTGTATATCATCAAGGCCTCAAGGCTTGGGGATTGAGGATTAAGTTTCGAGGATCGAGGATCGTGACTTATGGCACAGAACCCAAGGTTCGAGGATCGAGACTTGTGTCTCAGAGCCCAAGGTTCGAGGATCGAGACTTGTGGCTCAGAGCCCAAGGTTCTAGGATCGAGGCTTGAGGATCAGAATAATTTTAATTTACATTCATACATATATTACCATGAGATTTGACATTGAAATATATTATATATCATCTGGGGCTCAATTCTCATGGATCTATGTAATTTGAATTGACATTCATACAAACATTACCATGGGATTTGACATTTAAATCAATTATATATAATCTGAGCCTCAATGCACAGGGCTAAATGCTCGAGGTTGAGGTTTTGAGGCTTGGGGATTAGAGAAATTTTAATTGATATTCATACATACATTACCATAATATTTGACATTGAAATCTATTGTTTATCATAAAGGGCTCGAGGATTAGGTCTCAGGCTTGATTTTCAATGTTTGATGCTCGGGACTGGAGGCTCGAGCCTCAGAGTAATTTGAATTGAGGCTTGGGGCTTAGAGTAATTTGAATTGATATTCATACATACATTATGATAAGATTTGACATTGAAATATATTATTTATCATTAGGGGCTCGAGGATTAGGTCTCAGGCTTGACGCTCGGGGCACGAGGCTCGAGCCTCGGTGTAATTTGAATTGACATTCATACAAACATTACTATGGGATATGACATTTAAATCTATTATATATAATCATAGCCTCGATGCTCAGGGCTAAAGGATCGAGGTTAAGGTCCCAGGGCTCGGGTCTTAGGGCTCGAGGCTCGAGCCTCATAGTAATATGAATGGATATTCATACTTAAATTACCATAGGATTTGAGATTGAAATCTATTGTTTATCATAAGGGGCTCGAGGATTGGGGCTTCAGCTTTATTCTCAAGGCTTGACGCTCAGGGCTCGAGCCTTGTAATAATTTCAATTGACATTCACACATATATTACCATGGGATTTGACATTGAAATACAGTGTATATCATAAAGGCCTCAAGGCTTGGGGATTGAGGATTAAGGTTCGAGGCTCAAGGATCGAGACTTGTGGCACAGAGCCCAAGGTTTGAGGATCGAGACTTGTGGCTCATAGCCTAAGGTTCGAGCATCGAGACCTGTGGCTCAGAGCCCAAGGTTCGAGGATCGAGGCTTGAGGATTAGAATAATTTTAATTTACATTCATACATATATTACCATGAGATTTGACATTGAAATGTATTATATATCATCTGGGGCTCAATTCTCATGGATCTATGTAATTTGAATTGACATTCATACAAAAATTACCATGGGATTTGACATTTAAATCTATTATATATAATCTGAGCCTCGATGCTCATGGCTAAAGGCTCGAGGTTGAGGTTTTGAGGCTCGGGGCTTAGAGTAATTTGAATTGATATACATACATACATTACCACAATATTTGACTTTGAAATCTATTTTTTATCATAAAAGGCTCGAGGATTAGGTCTCATGCTTGATTCTCAAGGCTTGACGCTCGGGGCTCGAGGTTCGAGCCTCCGAGTAATTTTAATTGAAATTCATAGATACATTACCATGGGATTTGACATTTAAATCTATTATATATAATCTGAGCCTCAATGCTCAGGGCTAAAGGCTCGAGGTTGAGGATTTGAGGATCGGGGCTAAGGGCTAGAGGCTCGAGGCTTAGAGTAATTTGAATTGATATTCATATATACATTACCATAAGATTTGACATTGAAATCTATTATTTATCATTAGGTGCTCGAGGATTAGTTCTCAGGCTTGATTCTCAAGGCTTAACGATTGAGGCTCGAGGCTCGAGCCTCGGAGTAATTTGAATTGACATTCATACAAACATTACGATGGGATATGACATTTAAATCTATTAGAGATAATCAGAGCCTCGATGCTCAGGGCTAAAGGATCGAGGTTAAGGTCTCAAGGCTCGGGGCTTAGGTCTCGAGGCTCGATGCTCATAGTAATATGAATGGATATTCATACTTAGATTACCATAGGATTTGAGATTGAAATCTATTGTTTATCATAAGGGGCTCGAGGATTGGCGCTTAAGCTTGATTCTCAAGGCTTGACGCTCGGTGCTCGAGCCTTGGAGTAATTTCAATTGACATTCATACATATATTACCATGGGATTTGACATAGAAATATAGTGTATATCATCAAGGCCTCAAGGCTTGGGGATTGAGGATTAAGGTTTGTGGCTCGAGGATCGAGGCTTGAGGATCAGTATAATTTTAATTTACATTCATACATGTATTACCATGAGATTTGACATTGAAATGTATTATATATCATCTGGGGCTCAATTCTCGTGGATCTATGTAATTTGAATTGACATTCATACAAACATTACCATGGGATTTGATATTTAAATCTATTATATCTAATCTGAGCCTCGATGCTCATGGCTAAAGGCTCGAGGTTGAGGTTTTGAGGTTCGGGGCTTAGAGTAATTTGAATTGATATTCATACATACATTACCATAATATTTGACATTGAAATCTATTTTTTATCATAAAGGGCTAGAGGATTAGGTCTCAGGCTTGATTCTCAATGCTTGACGCTCGGGGCTCGACCCTCGACCCTCGGAGTAATTGGAATTGACATTCATAGAAACATTACCATGGGATTTGACATTTAAATCTATTACATATAATCTGAGCCTCAATGCTCAGGAATAAAGGCATGAGGTTGAGAATTTGAGGCTCGGGGCTAAGGGGTCGAGGCTTAGAATAATTTGAATTGATATTCATACATACATTACAATCAGATTTGACATTGAAATCTATTATTTATCATTAGGCGCTCGAGGATTAGGTCTCAGGCTTGATTCTCAAGGCTTGACGCTCGGGGCTCGAGGCTCGAGCCTCGGAGTAATTTGAATTGACATTCATACAAACATTACCATGGGATATGACATTTAAATCTATTAAATATAATCAGAGCCTCGATTCTTAGGGCTAAAGGATCGAGATTAAGGTCTTTAGGCTCGGGGCTTAGGGCTCGAGGCTCATAGTAATATGAATGGATATTCATACTTACATTACCATAGGATTTGAGATTGAAATCTATTGTTTATCATAAGGGGCTCGAGGATTGGGGCTTAAGCTTGATTCTCAATGCTTGACGCTAGGGGCTCTAGCCTTGAAGTAATTTCAATTAACATTCATACATATATTACCATGGGATTTGATATTAAAATATAGTGTATATCATCAAGGCCTCAAGGCTTGGGGATTGAGGATTATGGTTCGAGGCTCGAGGATCATGACTTGTGGCACAGAGCCCAAGGTTCGACGATCTAGACTTGTGGCTCAGAGCCCAAGGTTCGAGGATCGAGACTTGTGGCGCAGAGCCCAAGGTTCGAGTATCGAGGCTTGAGGATTAGAATAATTTTAATTTACATTCATACATATATTACCTTGAGATTTGACATTGAAATATATTATATATCATCTGGGGCTCAATTCTCATGGATCTATGTAATTTGAATTGACATTCATACAAACATTACCAAGGGATTTGACATTTAAATCTATTATATATAATCTGAGCCTCAATGCACTGGGCTAAATGCTCGAGGTTGAGGTTTTGAGGCTCGAGGCTTAGAGTAATTTGAATTGATATTCCTACATACATTACCATAAGATTTGACATTGAAATATATTATTTATCATTAGGGGCTCGAGGATTAGGTCTCAGGCTTTACGCTCGGGGCTCGAGGCTCGAGCCTCGGTGTAATTTGAATTGACATTCATACAAACATTACTATGGGATATGACATTTAAATCTATTATATATAATCAGAGCCTCGATGCTCATGGCTAAAGGCTCGAGGTTGAGGTTTTGAGGCTTGGGGATTAGAGTAATTTTAATTGATATTCATACATACATTACCATAATATTTGACATTGAAATCTATTGTTTATCATAAAGGGCTCGAGGATTAGGTCTCAGGCTTGATTTTCAATGTTTGATGCTCGGGACTGGAGGCTCGAGCCTCAGAGTAATTTGAATTGACATTCATACAAATATTACTATGGGATTTGACATTTAAATCTATTATATATAATCTAAGCCTCAATGCTCAGGGCTAAAGGCTCGAGGTTGAGGTTTTGAGGCTCGGGGCTAAGGTCTCGAGGCTCGAGGCTTAGAGTAATTTGAATTGATATTCATACATAAATTATCATATGATTTGACATTAAAATCTATTATTTATCATTATGGGCTCGAGGATTAGGTCTCAGGCTTCATTCACAAGGCTTGAGGTTCGAGGCTCGGGGCTCGGGGCTCGGGGATCGAGCCTCGGAGTAATTTGAATTGACATACGTACAAACATTACCATGGGATATGAAATTTAAATTTATTATATATAATCAGAGCCTCGATGCTCAGGGCTAAAGGATCGAGGTTAAGGTCACAAGGCTCGAGGCTTAGGGCCCGAGGCTCGAGGCTCATAGTAATATGAATTGATATTCATACTTATATTACCATAGGATTTGAGATTGAAATCTATTGTTTATCATAAGGGGCACGAGGATTGGCGCTTAAGCTTGATTCTCAAGCCTTGACGCTCTGGGCTCGAGCCTTGGAGTAATTTCAATTGACATTCTTACATATATTACCATGGGATTTGACATTAAAATATAGTGTATATTATCAAGGCGTCAAGGCTTGGGGATTGAGGATTAAGGTTCGAGGAACGAGACTTGTGGCTCAGAGCTCAAGGTTTGAGGATTGAGGTTTGAGGATCAGAATAATTTTAATTTACATTCATACATATATTACCATGAGATTTGACATTGAAATGTTTCATATATCATCTGGGGCTCAATTCTCATGGATCAATGTAATTTGAAGTGACATTCATACAAACATTACCATGGGATATGACATTTAAATCTATTATATATAATCTGCGCCTCGATGCTCATAGCTAAAGGCTCGAGGTTGAGGTTTTGAGGCTCGGGGCATAGAGTAATTTGAATTGATATTCATACATACATTATCATAATATTTGACATTGAAATCTATTGTTTATCATAAAGGGCTCGAGGATTAGGTCTCAGGCTTGATTCTCAATGTTTGATGCTCGGGGCTGGATGCTCCAGACTCGGAGTAATTTGAATTGACATTCATACAAACATTACTATGGGATTTGACATTTAAATCTATTATATATAATCTGAGCCTCAATGCTCAGGGCTAAAGGCTCGAGGTTGAGGTTTTGAGGCTCGGGCTTAGAGTAATTTGAATTGATATTCATACATACATTACCATACGATTTGACATTGAAATCTATTATTTATCATTATGGGCTCGAGGATTAGGTCTTAGGCTTCATTCGCAAGGCTTGAGGTTCGGGGCTCGAGGCTCGAGCCTCGGAGTAATTTGAATTGACATTCATACAACCATTACCATGGGATTTGACATTTAAATCTATTATATATCATCTGAGCCTCAATGCTCAGGGCTAAGGGTTCGAGGCTCGGGGCATAGAGTAATTTGAATTGATATTCATACATACATTACCATAATATTTGACATTGAAATCTATTATTTATCATAAAGGGCTTGAGGATCAGGTCTCAGGCTTGATTCTCAATACTTGATGCTTGGGGCTCGAGGCTCGAGCCTTGGAGTAATTTCAATTGACATTCACACAAACATTACCATGGGATTTGACATTTAAATCTATTATATATCATCTGAGACTCAATGCTCAGGGCTAAAGGCTCAAGGTTGTGGTTTTGAGGCTCGGGGCTAAGGGCTCGAGGCTCGAGGCTTAGAGTAATTTGAATTGATATTCATACATACATTACCATGCGATTTGACGTTGAAATCTATTATTTATCAATATGGGCTCAAGGATTAGGTCTCAGGCTTCATTCGTAAGGCTTGAGGTTAGGGGCTCGAGGCTCGAGCCTCGGAGTAATTTTAATTGACATTCGTACAAACACTACCATGGGATCTGACATTTCAATCTATTATATATAATCAGAGCCTCGATGCTCAGGGCTAAAGGATCGAGGTTAAGGTCCCAAGGCTCGAGGCTTAGGGCTCAAGGCTCGAGGCTCATAGTAATATGAATGTATATTCATACTTACATTACCATAGGATTTGAGATTGAATTCTATTATTTATCATAAGGGGCTCGAGGATTGGGCTTAAGCTTGATTCTCAAGTCTTGACGCTCGGGGCTTGAGCCTTGGAGGAATTTCCATTGACATACTTACATATATTACCATGGGATTTGACATTAAAATATAGTGTATATCATCAAGGCCTCAAGGCTTGGGGATTGAGGATTAAGGTTCGAGGCTCGAGGATCGAGGCTTGTGGCTCAGAGCTCAAGGTTCGAGGATCGAGGCTTGAGGATTAGAATAATTTTAATATACATTCATACATATATTACCATGATATTTGACATTGAAATGTATTATATATCATATGGGGATCAATTCTCATGGATCTATGTAATTTGAATTGACATTCATACAAACATTACCATGGGATTTGACACTTAAATCTATTATATATAATCTGAGCCTCGATGCTCATGGCTAAAGGCTCGAGGTTGAGGTTTTGAGGCTTGGGGATTAGAGTAATTTAAATTGATATTCATACATGCATTACCATAATATTTGACATTGAAATCTATTGTTTATCATAAAGCGCTAGAGGATTAGGTCTCAGGCTTGATTCTCAATGTTTGATGCTCGGGGCTCGAGGCTCGAGCCTTGGAGTAATTTGAATTGACATTCATACAACCATTACCATGGGATTTGACATTTAAATCTATTATATATCATCTGAGCCTCAATGCTCAGGGCTAAGGGTTCGAGGCTCGAGGCTTAGAGTAATTTGAATTGATATTCATACATACATTACCATACGATTTGACATTGAAATCTATTATTTATCATTATGGGCTCGAGGATTAGGTCTTAGGCTTCATTCGCAAGGCTTGAGGTTCGGGGCTCGAGGCTCGAGCCTCGGAGTAATTTGAATTGCCATTCGTACAAACATTACCATGGGATATGACATTTAAATCTATTATATATAATCAGAGTCTCGATGCTCAGGGCAAAAGGATCGAGGTTAAGGTCCCAAGGCTCGAGGCTTAGGGCTCAAGGCTCGAGGCTCATAGTAATATGAATGGATATTCATACTTACATTACCATAGGATTTGAGATTGAAATATATTATTTATCATAAGGGGCTCGAGGATTGGGGCTTAAGATTGATTCTCAAGGCTTGACGCTCGGGGCTTGAGCCTTGGAGTAATTTCAATTGACATTCTTACATATATTACCATGGGATTTGACATTGAAATATAGTGTATATCATCAAGGCCTCAAGGCTTGGGGATTGAGGATTAAGGTTCGAGGCTCGAAGATCGAGGCTTGTGGCTCATAGCTCAAGGTCCGAGGATCGAGGCTTGAGGATCAAAATAATTTTAATATATATTCATACATCTATTACCATGAGATTTGACATTGAAATGTATTATATATCATCTGGGCTCAATTCTCATGGATCTATGTAATTTGAAGTGAAATTCATACAAACATTACCATGGGATTTGACATTTAAATCTATTATATATAATCTGAAAGTCGATGCTCATGGCAAAAGGCTCGAGGTTGAGGTTTTGAGGCTTGGGGATTAGGGTAATTTGAATTGATATTCATACATACATTACCATAATATTTGACATTGAAATCTATTGTTTATCATAGAGGGCTCGAAGATTAGGTCTCAGGCTTGATTCTCAATGCTTGATTGTCGGGGCTCGAGGCTCAAGCCTCGGAGTAATTTGAATTGACATTCATACAAACATTACAATGGGATTTGACATTTAAATCTATTATATATAATCTAAGCCTCAATACTCAGGGCTAAAGGCTCGAGGTTGAGGTTTTGAGGCTCGGGGCTAAGGGCTCGAGGCTCGAGGTACTAGTCTTAGAGTAATTTGAATTGCTATTCATACATACTTTACCATAATATTTGACATGGAAATCTATTGTTTATCATAAAGGGCTCGAGGATTAGGTCTCAGGCTTGATTCTCAATGCTTGACCCTCGGGGCTCGAGGCTAGAGCCTCGGAGTAATTTAAATTGACATTCATACAACCATTACCATGGGATTTGACATTTAAATCTATTATATATAATCTTAGCCTCAATGCTCAGGGCTAAAGGCTCGAGGTTGAGGTTTTGAGGCACTGGGCTAAGGGCTTGAGGCTCGAGGCTCGAGGCTTAGAGTAATTGGAATTGTTATTCATACATACATTACCATAAGATTTGACATTGAAATCTATTATTTATCATTAGGGGCTCAAGGATTAGGTCTCATGCTTGATTCTCAAGGCTTGAGGCTCGGGGCCCGAGGTTCGGGGCTCGGAGCAATTTGAATTGACATTCATACAAACATTACCATGGGATATGACATTTAAATCTATTATATATAATCAGAGCCTCGATGGTCAGGGCTAAATGATTGAGGTTAAGTTCCCAAGGCTCGAGGCTTAGGGCTCGAGGCTCATAGTAATATGAATGGATATTCATACTTTCATTAACATAGGATTTGAGATTGAAATCTAGTATTTATCATAAGGGGCTCAAGGATTGGGGCTTAAGCTTGATTCTCAAGGCTTGACGCTCGGGGCTTGAGCCTAGGAGTAATTTCAATTGATATTCGTACATATATTACCATGGGATTTGACATTCAAATATAGTGTATATCATCAAGGCCTCAAGGATTGGGGATTGAGGATTAAGGTTCGAGGCTCTAGGATCGAGGCTTGTGGCTCAGAGCTCAAGGTTCGAGGATCGAGGCTTGAGGATCAGAATAATTTTAATATACATTCATACATATATTACCATGAGATTTCACATTGAAATGTATTATTTATCGTATGGGGATCAATTCTGCTTGGGGATTGAGGCTCAAGGCTCGGGGCTCGAGGATCGAGGCTTATGGCTCCGAGCACAAGGTTCGAGAATCGAGGCTTGAGGATCAGAATAATTTTAATTTACATTCATACATATATTACCATGAGATTTGACATTGAAATGTATTATATATCATATGGGAATCAATTCTTATTGATCTATGTAATTTGAATTGACATTCATACAAACATTACCATGGGATTTGACATTTAAATCTATTTTATATAATCTGAGCCTCGATGCTCATTGCTAAAGGCTCGAGGTTGAGGTTTTGGGCTTGGGGATTAGAGTAATTTGAATTTATATTCATACATAAATTACCATAATATTTGACATTGAAATCTATTGTTTATCATAAAGGGCTCGAGGATTAGGTCTCAGTCTTGATTCTCAATGTTTGACGCTCGGGGCTCGAGGCTCGAGCCTCAGAGTAATTTGAATTGACATTCATAAAAACATTATCATGGGATTTGACATTTAAATCTATTATATATAATCTGAGCCTCAATGCTCAGGGCTAAAGGCTCGAGCTTGAGGTTTTGAGGCTCGAGGCTAAGGGCTTGAGGCTCGAGGTTGAGGTTTTGAGGCTTGGGGATTAGCGTAATTTGAATTGATATTCATACATACATTACTATAATATTTGACACTAAAATCTATTGTTTATCAAAAAGGGCTCGAGGATTAGGTCTCAGGCTTGATTCTCAATGTTTGACGCTTGGGGCTCGAGGCTCGAGCCTCGGAGTAATTTGAATTGACATTCATACAAACATTATCATGGGACATGACATTTAAATCTATTATATATAATTAGAGCCTCGATGCTTAGTGCTAAAGGATCGAGGTTAAGGTCCCGAGGCTCGGGGCTTAGGGCTCGAGGCTTATAGTAATATGAATGGATATTCATACTTACATTACCATAGGATTTGAGATTGAAATCTATTGTTTATCATATGGGGCTCGAGGATTGGGGCTCAAGCTTGATTCTCAAGGCTTGACGCTCGGGGCTCGAGCCTTGGAGTAATTTGAATAGACATTCACACATATATTACCATGGGATTTCACATTGAAATATAGTGTGTATCATCAAGGCCTAAAGGCTTGGGGATTGAGGCTTAAGGTCTGGGACTCGGGATCGAGGCTTGTGGCTCATAGTTCAAGGTTCGAGGATCGAGGCTTGAGGATTATAATAATTTTAATTTACATTCATACATATATTACCATGAGATTTGACATTGAAATGTATTATATATGTTATGGGTCTCAGTTCTCGTGGATCTATGTAATTTGAATTGGCATTCATACAAACATTACCATGGGATTTGACATTTAAATCTATTATATATAATATGAGCCTCAATGCTCAGGGCTAAAGGCTCGAGGTTGAGGTTTTGAGGCTCAGGGCTAAGTGCTTGAGGCTCGAGGATTAGAGTAATTGGAATTGATATTCATACATACATTACCATAATGTTTGACATTGAAATCTATTATTTATCATAAGGGGCTCGAGGACTAGGTCTTAGGCTTGATTCTCAAGGCTTGACGCTTGGGGCTCAAGCCTCGAGCCTTGGAGTAAATTGAATTGACATTCATACAAACATTACCATGGGATTTGTCATTTAAATCTACTATATATAATCTGAGCCTCAATGCTCAGGGCTAAAGGCTCGATGTTGAGGTTTTGAGGCTCGGGGCTCAGGTCTCGAGGCTCATAGTAATATGAATGGATATTCATACTTACATTACCATAGGATTTGAGATTAAAATCTATTGTTTATCATAAGGGGCTCAAGGATTGGGGTTCAAGCTTGATTCTCAAGACTTGACGCTCGGGGCTCGAGCCTTGGAGTAATTTGAATTGACATTCATACCTATATTAGCATGGGATTTGACATTGAAATATAGTGTATATAATCAAGGCCTCAAGTCTTGGGGATTGAGGCTTAAGGCTCGGGGCTCGAGGATCGAGGCTTATGGCTCAGAGCACAAGGTTCGAAGATCGAGGCTTGAGGATTAGAATAATTTTAATTTACATTCATACATATATTACCATGAGATTTGACATTGAAATGTATTATATATCATATGGTGATCAATTATCCTTGATCTATGTAATTTGAATTGACATTCATACAAACATTACCATGGGATTTGACATTTAAATCTATTATATAAAATCTGAGCCTCAATGCTCAGGGCTAAAGGCTCGAGGTTGAGGTTTTGAGGCTCGGGGCTAAGGGCTTGAGGCTCGAGGTTGACGTTTTGAGGCTTGGGGATTAGTATAATTTGAATTGATATTCATACATACATTACCATAATATTTGACATTGAAATCTATTGTTTATCATAAAGGGCTCGAGGATTAGGTCTCAGGCTTGATTCTCAATGTTTGACGCTCGGGGCTCGACGCTCGAGCCTCATAGTAATTTGAATTGACATTCATACACACATTTTCATGGGATTTGACATTTAAATCTATTATATATAGTCTGAGCCTCATTGCTCAGGCTAAAGGCTCGAGGTTGAGGTTTTGAGGTTCAGGGCTAAGGGCTCGAGGATTAGGTCTCAGGCTTGATTCTCAAGGCTTGATGCTCGGTGCTCGAGCCTCGGAGTAATTTGAATTGACATTCATACAAAAATTACCATGGGATATGTCATTTAAATGTATTATATATAATTAGAGCCTCGATGCTCGGGGCTAAATGATCGATGTTAAGGTCCCGAGGCTCAGGGCTTAGGGTTCGAGGCTCGAGGCTCATAGTAATATGAATGGATATTCATACTTACATTACCATAGGATTTGAGAATGAAATCTATTGTTTATCATAAGGGGCTCGAGGATTGGGGCTCAAGCTTGATTCACAAGGCTTGACGCTCGGGGATCGAGCCTTGGAGTAATTTCAATTGACATTCATACATATATTACCATGGGAGTTGACATAAAAATATAGTGTATATCATCAAGGCCTCAAGGCTTGGGGATTGAGGATTAAGGTTCGAGGCTTGTGGCTCAGAGCTCAAGGTTCGAGGATCGAGGCTTGAGGATCAGAATAATTTTAATTTACATTCATACATATATTACCATGAGATTTGACATTTAAAGCTATTATATATCATATAGGGATCAATTCTCATGGAACTATGTAATTTGAATTGACATTCATACAAACATTACCATGGGATTTGACATTTAAATCTATTATATATAATCTGAGCCTCTATGCTCATTGCTAAAGGCTCAAGGTTGAGGTTTTGAGGCTCGTGGATTAGAGTAATTTGAATTGATATTCATACATACATTACCATAATATTTGACATTGAAATATATTGTTAATCATAAAGGGCTCGAGGATTAAGTCTCAGGCTTGATTCTCAATGTTTGACGCTCGGGGCTCGACGCTCGAGCCTCGGAGTAATTTGAATTGACATACATACAAACATTATCAAGGGATTTGACATTTAAATCTATTATATATAATCTGAGCCACAATGCTCAGGGCTAAAGGCTCGAGGTTGAGGTTTTGAGGCTCAGGGCTAAGGGCTCGAAGATTAGGTCTCAGGCTTGATTCTCATGGCTTGATGCTCGGTGCTCGAGCCTCGAGCCTCAGAGTAATTTGAATTGAAATTCATATAAACATTACCATGGGATATGTCATTCAAAAACTATTATATATAATTAGAGCCTCGATGCCCGGGGCTAAAGTATCGATGCTAAGGTCCCGAGGCTCAGGGCTTAGGGTTCGAGGCTCGAGGCTCATAGTAATATGAATGGATATTCATACTTACATTACCATAGGATTTGAGATTGAAATCTATTGTTTATCATAAGGGGCTCGAGGATTGGGGCTCAAGCTTGATTCTCAAGGCTTGACGCTCGGTGTTCGAGCCTTGGAGTAATTTCAATTGACATTCATGTATATATTACCATGGGAGTTGACGTTAAAATATAGTGTATATCATCAAGGCCTCAAGGCTTGGGGATTGAGGATTAAGGTTCGAGGCTTGTGGCTCAGAGCTCAAGGTTCGAGGATCGAGGCTTGAGGATCAAAATAATTTTAATTTACATTCATACATATATTACCATGAGATTTGACATTGAAATGTATTATATATCATATAGGGATCAATTCTCATGGAACTATGTAATTTGAATTGACATTCATACAAACATTACCATGGGATTTGACATTTAAATCTATTATATATAATCTGAGCCTCGATGCTCATGGCTAAAGGCTCAAGGTTGAGGTTTTGAGGCTCGTGGATTAGAGTAATTTGAATTGATATTCATACATATATTACCATAATATTTGACATTGAAATCTATTGTTTATCAAAAAGGGCTCGAGGATTACGTCTCAGGCTTGATTCTCAATTTTGACGCTCGGGGCTCGAGGCTCGAGCCTCAGAGTAATTTGAATTGACATTCATTCAAACATCATCATGGGATTTGACATTTAAATCTATTATATATAATCTGAGCCTCAATGCTCAGGGCTAAAGGCTCGAGGTTGAGGTTTTGAGGCTCGGGGCTAAGGGCTTGAGGCTCGAGGTTGAGGTTTTGAGGCTTGGGGATTAGTGTAATTTGAATTGATATTCATACATACATTACCATAATATTTGACATTGAAATCTATTGTTTATCATAAAGGGCTCGAGGATTAGGTCTCAGGCTTGATTCTCAATGTTTGACGCTCGGGGCTCGACGCTCGAGCCTCGGAGTAATTTGAATTGACATTCATACAAACATTATGATGGGATTTGACATTTAAATCTATTATATATAATCTGAGCCTTAATGCTCAGGGCTAAAGGCTCGAGGTAGAGGTTTTGAGGCTCAAGGCTAAGGGCTCGAGGATTAGGTCTCAGGCTTGATTCTCAAGGCTTGATGCTCGGTGCTCGAGCCTCGAGCCTCGGAGTAATTTGAATTGACATTCATACAGACATTACCATGTGATATGTCATTTAAATCTATTATATATAATTAGAGCCTCAATGCTCGGGGCTTAAGGATCGATGTTAAGGTCCCGAGGCTCAAGGGTTAGGGTTCGAGGCTCGAGGCTCATAGTAATATGAATGGATATTCATACTTACATTACCATAGGATTTGAGATTGAAATCTATTGTTTATCATAAGGGGCTCGAGGATTGGGGCTCAAGCTTGATTCTCAAGGCTTGACGCTCGGGGCTCGAGCCTTGAAGTAATTTCAATTGACATTCATACATATATTACCATGGGAGTTGACATTAAAATATAGTGTATATCATCAAGGCCTCAAGGCTTGGGGATTGAGGATTAAGGTTCGAGGCTTGTGGCTCAGAGCTCAAGGTTCGAGGATCGAGGCTTGAGCATCAGAATAATTTTATTTTACATTCATACATATATTACCATGAGATTTGACATTGAAATGTATTATATATCATATAGGGATCAATTCTCATGGAACTATGTAATTTGAATTGACATTCATACAAACATTACCATGGGATTTGACATTTAAATCTATTATATATAATCTGAGCCTCGATGCTCATGGCTAAAGGCTCAAGGTTGAGGTTTTGAGGCTCGTGGATTAGAGTAATTTTAATTGATATTCATACATACATTACCATAATATTTGACATTGAAATCTATTGTTTATCATAAAGGGCTCGATGATTAGGTCTCAGGCTTGATTCTCAATGTTTGACGCTCGGGTCTCGAGGCTCGAGCCTCGGGGTAATTTGAATTGATATTCATACAAACATTACCATGGGATTTATCATTTAAATCTATTATATATAATCTGAGCCTCAATGCTCAGGGCTAAAGTCTCGAGGTTGAGGTTTTGAGGATCAGGGCTAAGGGCTCGTGGATTAGGTCTCAGGCTTGATTCTCAAGGCTTGATGCTCGGTGCTCGAGCCTCGAGCCTCGAGCCTCGGAGTAATTTGAATTGACATTCATACAAACATTACCATGGGATATGTCATTTAAATCTATTATATATAATTAGAGCCTCGATGCTCGGGGCTAAAGGATCGATGTTAAGGTCCCGAGGCTCAGGGCTAAGGGTTCGAGGCTCGAGGCTCATAGTAATATGAATGGATATTCATACTTACATTACCATAGGATTTGAGATTGAAATCTATTGTTTATCATAAGGGGCTCGAGGATTGGGGCTCAAGCTTGATTCTCAAGGCTTGACGCTCGGGGCTCGAGCCTTGGAGTAATTTCAATTGACATTCATACATATATTACCATGGGATTTGACATTAAAATATAGTGTATATCATCAAGGCCTCAAGGCTTGCGGATTGAGGATTAAGGGTCGAGGCTTGTGGCAAAGAGATCAAGGTTCGAGGATCGAGGCTTGAGGATCAGAATAATTTTAATTTACATTCATACATATATTACCATGAGATTTGACATTGAAATATATTATATATCATATAGGGATCAATTCTCATGGCACTATGTAATTTGAATTGACATTCATACAAACATTACCATGGGATTTGACATTTAAATCTATTATATATAATCTAAGCCTCGATGCTCATGGCTAAAGGCTCAAGGTTGAGGTTTTGAGGCTCGTGTATTAGAATAATTTGAATTGATATTCATACATACATTACCATAATATTTGACATTGAGATCTATTGTTTATCATAAAGGGCTCGAGGATTAGGTCTCAGGCTTGATTCTCAATGTTTGACGCTCGGGGATCGAGGCTCGAGCCTCAGAGTAATTTGAATTGACATTCATTCAAACATCATCATGGGATTTGACATTTAAATCTATTATATATAATCTGAGCCTCAATGCTCAGGGCTAAAGGCTCGAGGTTGAGGTTTTGAGGCTCGGGGCTAAGGGCTTGAGGCTCGAGGTTGAGGTTTTGAGGCTTGGGGATTAGTGTAATTTGAATTGATATTCATACATACATTACCATAATATTTGACATTGAAATCTATTGTTTATCATAAAGGGCTCGAGGATTAGGTCTCAGGCTTGATTCTCAATGTTTGACGCTCGGGGCTCGACGCTCGAGCCTCGGAGTAATTTGAATTGACATTCATACAAACATTATGATGGGATTTGACATTTAAATCTATTATAAATAATCTGAGCCTTAATGCTCAGGGATAAAGGCTCGAGGTAGAGGTTTTGAGGCTCAAGGCTAAGGGCTCGAGGATTAGGTCTCAGGCTTGATTCTCAAGGCTTAATGCTCGGTGCTCGAGCCTCGAGCCTCGGAGTAATTTGAATTGACATTCATACAGACATTACCATGGGATATGTCATTTAAATCTATTATATATAATTAGAGCCTCGATGCTCGGGGCTTAAGGATCGATGTTAAGGTCCCGAGGCTCAAGGGTTAGGGTTCGAGGCTCGAGGCTCATAGTAATATGAATGGATATTCATACTTACATTACCATAGGATTTGAGATTGAAATCTATTGTTTATCATAAGGGGCTCGAGGATTGGGGCTCAAGCTTGATTCTCAAGGCTTGACGCTCGGGGCTCGAGCCTTGAAGTAATTTCAATTGACATTCATACATATATTACCATGGAAGTTGACATTAAAATATAGTGTATATCATCAAGGCCTCAAGGCTTGGGGATTGAGGATTAAGGTTCGAGGCTTGTGGCTCAGAGCTCAAGGTTCGAGGATCGAGGCTTGAGGATCAGAATAATTTTAATTTACATTCATACATATATTACCATGAGATTTGACATTGAAATGTATTATATATCATATAGGGATCAATTCTCATGGAACTATGTAATTTGAATTGACATTCATACAAACATTACCATGGGATTTGACATTTAAATCTATTATATATAATCTGAGCCTCGATGCTCATGGCTAAAGGCTCAAGGTTGAGGTTTTGAGGCTCGTGGATTAGAGTAATTTTAATTGATATTCATACATACATTACCATAATATTTGACATTGAAATCTATTGTTTATCATAAAGGGCTCGATGATTAGGTCTCAGGCTTGATTCTCAATGTTTGACGCTCGGGTCTCGAGGCTCGAGCCTCGGGGTAATTTGAATTGATATTCATACAAACATTACCATGGGATTTATCATTTAAATCTATTATATATAATCTGAGCCTCAATGCTCAGGGCTAAAGTCTCGAGGTTGAGGTTTTGAGGATCAGGGCTAAGGGCTCGTGGATTAGGTCTCAGGCTTGATTCTCAAGGCTTGATGCTCGGTGCTCGAGCCTCGAGCCTCGGAGTAATTTGAATTGACATTCATACAAACATTACCATGGGATATGTCATTTAAATCTATTATATATAATTAGAGCCTCGATGCTCGGGGCTAAAGGATCGATGTTAAGGTCCCGAGGCTCAGGGCTAAGGGTTCGAGGCTCGAGGCTCATAGTAATATGAATGGATATTCATACTTACATTACCATAGGATTTGAGATTGAAATCTATTGTTTATCATAAGGGGCTCGAGGATTGGGGCTCAAGCTTGATTCTCAAGGCTTGACGCTCCGGGCTCGAGCCTTGGAGTAATTTCAATTGACATTCATACATATATTACCATGGGAGTTGACATTAAAATATAGTGTATATCATCAAGGCCTCAAGGCTTGCGGATTGAGGATTAAGGGTCGAGGCTTGTGGCAAAGAGATCAAGGTTCGAGGATCGAGGCTTGAGGATCAGAATAATTTTAATTTACATTCATACATATATTACCATGAGATTTGACATTGAAATGTATTATATATCATATAGGGATCAATTCTCATGGCACTATGTAATTTGAATTGACATTCATACAAACATTACCATGGGATTTGACATTTAAATCTATTATATATAATCTAAGCCTCGATGCTCATGGCTAAAGGCTCAAGGTTGAGGTTTTGAGGCTCGTGGATTAGAATAATTTGAATTGATATTCATACATACATTACCATAATATTTGACATTGAGATCTATTGTTTATCATAAAGGGCTCGAGGATTAGGTCTCAGGCTTGATTCTCAATGTTTGACGCTCGGGGATCGAGGCTCGAGCCTCGGAGTAATTTGAATTGACATTCATACAAACATTACCATGGGATTTATCATTTAAATCTATTATATATAATCTGAGCCTCAATGCTCAGGGCTAAAGTCTCGAGGTTGTGGTTTTGAGGATCAGGGCTAAGGGCTCGAGGATTAGGTCTCAGGCTTGATTCTCAAGGCTTGATGCTCGGTGCTTGAGCCTCGAGTCTCGGAGTAATTTGAATTGACATTCATACAAAAATTACCTTGGGATATGTCATTTAAATCCATTATATATAATTAGAGCGTCGATGCTCGGGGCTTAAGGATCGATGTTAAGGTCCCGAGGCTCAGGGCTAAGGGTTCGAGGCTCGAGGCTCATAGTAATATTAATGGATATTCATACTTACATTACCATAGGATTTGAGATTGAAATCTATTATTTATCATAAGGGGCTTGAGGATTGGGGCTCAAGCTTGATTCTCAAGGCTTGACGCTCGGGTCTCGAGCCTAGTAGAAATTTCAATTGACATTCATACATATATTACCATGGGAGTTGACATTAAAATATAGTGTATATCATAAAGGCCTCAAGGCTTGGGAATTGATGATTAAGGTTCGAGGCTTGTGGCTCAGAGCTCAAGGTTCGAGGATCGAGGCTTGAGGATCAGAATAATTTTAATTTACATTCATACATATATTACCATGAGATTTGACATTGAAATGTATTGTAGATCATATAGGGATCAATTCTCAAAGATCTATGTAATTTGAATTGACATTCATACAAACATTACCATGGGATTTGACATTTAAATCTATTATATAAAATCTGAGCCTCGATGCTCATGGCTAAAGGCTCAAGGTTGAGGTTTTGAGGCTCGTGGATTAGAGTAATTTCAATTTATATTCATACATACATTACCATAATATTTGACATTGAAATCTATTGTTTATCTTAAGGGGCTCGAGGATTAAGTCTCGGGCTAGATTATCAAGGGTTGACACTCGGGGCTCGAGGCTCGAGCCTCAAAGTAATTTGAATTGACATTCATACAAAAATTAGCATGGGATTTGACATTTAAATCTATTATATATAATCTCAGCCTCGATGCTCATGGCTAAAGGCTCGAGGTTAAGGTCCTGAGGCTCGGGCTTAGAGTAATTTGAATTGATATTCATACACACATTACCATAATATTTGGCATTGAATTCTATTGTTTATCTTAAGGTGTTCGAGGATTAGGTCTCAGGCTTGACACTCGGGGTTCGAGGCTCGAGCCTCAAAGTACTTTGGATTGACATTCATACAAACATTACTATGGGATATGACATTTAAATCTATTGTATATAATTAGAGATTCGATGCTCAGGGCTAAAGGATCGAGGTAAAGGTCCCGAGGCTCGAGGCTCATAGTAATATGAATGGATATTCATACCAACATTACCATAGGATTTGAGAATGAAATCTATTGTTTATTATAAAGGGCTTGAGGATTGGGGCTCAGGCTTGATTCTCAAGGCTTGACGCTCGGAGCTCGAGCCTTGGAGTAATTTGAATTGACATTCATACATATATTACCATGGTATTTGACATTGAAATATAGTGTATATCATCAAGGCCTCAAGTCTTGGGGATTGGGCTTAAGGTTTGTGCTCGAGGATCGAGGCTTGTGGCTCATAGCTTAAAGTTCGAGGATCGAGGTTTGAGGATCAGAATAATTTTAATTTACATTCATACGTATATAACCATGAGATTTGACGTTGAAATGTATTATATATCATCTGGGGCTCAGTTCTCGTGGATCTATGTAATTTGAATTGACATTCATACAAACATTACCATGGGATTTGACATTTAAATCTATTATATATAATCTGAGTCTCAATGCTCAGGGCTAAAAGCTTGAGGTTGAGGTTTTGAGGCTTGGGTCTAAGGGCTCTAGGCTCGAGGCTTAGAGTAATTTGAATTGATATTCATACATACATTACCATAAGATTTGACATTGAAATCTATTATTTATCATAAGGGGCTCGAGGATTCGGTCTCAGGCTTGATTCTCAAGGCTTGACGCTCGGGGCTCAAGGCTCGAGCCTCGGAGTAATTTGAGTTGACATTCAGACAAACATTACCATGTGTTATGACCTTTAATTTGTTATATAAAATCAAAGCCTCGATGGTCAGGGCTAAATGATCGAGGTTATGGTCCCAAGGCTCGGGGCTTAGGGCTCCAGGCTCACAGTAGTATGAATGGATATTCATTCTTACATTACCATAGGATTTGTGATTGAAATCTATTGTTTATCATAAGGGGCTCGAGGATTGGGGCTCAAGCTTGATTCTCAAGGCTTGACGCTCGGGGATAGAGCCTTGGAGTAATCTGAATTGACATTCATACATATATTACCATGGGATTTGACATTGAAATATAGTGTATATCATCAAGGCCTCAAGCCTTGGGGATTGAGGCCTAAGGTTCGGGGCTCATGGATCGAGGCTTGTGTCTCCGAGCTTAAGGTTCGAGGATCGAGTCTTGAGGATCAGAATAATTTTAATTTACATTCATACATATATAACCATGAGATTTGACAATGAACTGTATTATATATCATCTGGGGCTCAGTTCTTGTGGATCTATGTAATTTGAATTGACATTCATACAAACATTACCATGGGATTTGACATTTAAATCTATTATATATAATCTGAGCCTCGATGCTCATGGCTAAAGGCTCGAGGTTGAGGTTTTGTGGTTCGGGGATTAGAGTAATTTGAATTGATATTCATACTTACATTACCATAATATTTGACATTGAAATCTATTGTTTATCTTAAGAGGCTCGAGAATTAGGTCTCAGGCTTGATTATCAAGGCTTGACACTCGGGGATCGAGGCTCGAGCCTCAAAGTAATTTGAATTGACATTCATACAAACATTACCATGGGATATGACATTTAAATCAATTATAAATAATTAGAGCCTCGATGCTCAGGGCTAAAGGATATAGGTTAAGGTCCCGAGGCTCGGTGCTTAGGGCTCGAGGCTCATAGTAATATGAATGGATATTCATACTTACATTACCATAGGATTTGAGATTGAAATCTAATGTTTATCATAAGGGGATCGAGGATTGGGGCTCAAGCTTGATGCTCGGGGCTCGAGCCTTGGAGTAATTTCAATTGAGATTCATACATATATTACCATGGGAGTTGACATTAAAATATAGAGTATATCGTCAATGCCTTAAGGCTTGGGGATTGAGGATTAAGGTTCGAGGCTCGAGGATCGACGCTTGAGGATCAGAATAATTTTAATTTACATTCATACATATATTACCATGAGATTTGACATTGAAATGTATTATATATCTTCTGGGGATAAGTTCTCGTGGATCTATGTAATTTGAATTGACATTCATACAAACATTACCATGGGATTTGACATTTAAATCTATTATATATAATCTGAGCCTCGATGCTCATGGCTAAAGGCTCGAGGTTAAGGTTTTGAGGCTCGGGGCTTAGAGTAATTTGAATTGATATTCATAGATACATTACATTAATATTTGACATTGAAATCTATTGTTTATCATAAGGGGCTAGAGGATTAGGTCTCAGGCTTGATTATCAGGGCTTGACACTCGGTGCTCGAGGCTCGAGACTCAAAGTAATTTGAATTGACATTCATACAAACATTACCATGGGATATGACCTTTAAATCTATTATATATAATTAGTGCCTCGATGCTCAGGGCTAAAGGATCGAGGTTAAAGTCCCGAGGCTCGGGGCTTAAGGCTCGAGACTCGAGGCTCATAGTAATATGAATGGATATTCATACCTACATTACTATAGGATTTGAGATTGAAATCTATAGTTTATCATAAAGGTCTCGAGGATTGGGGCTCAAGCTTGATTCTCAAGGCTTGACGCTCGGGGCTCGAGCCTTGGAGTAATTTGAATTGACATTCATACATATTTTACCATGGGATTTGATATTGAAATATAGTGTATATCATCAAGGCTTGGGTATTGGGCTTAAGGTTGGGGCTCGAGGATCGAGGCTTGTGGCTCAGAGCTTAAGGTTCGAGGATCGAGGCTTGAGGATCAGAATAATTTTAATTTACATTCATACATATATAACCATGAGATTTGACATTGAAATGTATTATATCTCATCTGAGGCTCAGTTCTCATGGATCTATGTAATTTGAATTGACATTCATACATACATTACCATGGGATTTGACATTTAAATCTATTATATATAATTTGAGCCTCAATGCTCAAGGCTAAAGGCTCGAGGTTGAGGTTTTGAGGCTCGGGGCTAAGGGCTCGAGTCTTGAGGTTTAGAGTAATTTGAATTGATATTCATCCATACATTACCATAAGATTTGACATTGAAATCTATTATTTATCATAAGGGTCTCGAGGATTAGGTCTCAGGCTTGATTCTCGGAGTAATTAGAATTGAAATTCATACAAACATTACCATGGGATATGACCATTAATTTATTATATATAATCAGAGCCTTGTTGCGTAGGGCTAAATGATCGAGGTTAAGGTCCGAAGGCTCGGGGCTTAGGGCTCGAGGCTCGAGGCTCATAGTAATATGAATGGATATTCATACTTACATTACCATAGGATTTGAATTTAAAATCTATTGTTTATCATAAGGGGCTCGAGGATTGGGGCATAAGCTTGATTCTCAAGGCTTGACGCTCGGGGCTCGAGCCTTGGAGTAATTTCAATTTACATTTATACATATATTACCATGGAATTTGACATTGAAATATAGTGTATATCATCAAGGCCTCAAGGCTTGGGGATTGAGGATTAAGGTTCGAGGCTCGAGGATCGAGGCTTGTGGCTCAGAGCTCAAGGTTCAAGGATCGAGGCTTGAGGATCAGAATAATTTTAATTTACATTCATACATATATTACCATGAGATTTGACATTGAAAGGTATTATATATCATCCAGGGCTCAATTCTCATGGATCTATGTAATTTGAATTGACATTCATACAAATATTACCATGGGATTTGACATTTAAATCTATTATATATAATATGAGCCTCGACGCTCAGGGCTACAGGCTCGAGGTTGAGGTTTTGTGGCTCGGGGCTTAGGGCTGGAGGCTCAAGGCTCATAGTAATATGAATGGATATTCATACTTACATTACTATATGATTTGAGATTGAAATCTATTGTTTATAATAAAGGGCTCTTGGATTGGGGTTCAAGCTTAATTCTCAAGGCTTGACGCTCGGGGGTCAAGCCATGTAGTACTTTCAGTTGACATTCATACATATATTACCATGGTATTTGACATTGAAATATAGTGTATATCATCAAGGCCTCAATGCTTGGGGATTGAGGCTTAAGGTTCGGGGCTCGAGAATCGAGGCTTGTGGCTTAGAGCTTAAGGTTCGAGGATCAGAATAATTTTAATTTACATTGATACATATATTACCATGAGATATTACATTGAAATGTATTATATATCATCTGGGGCTCAGTTCTCGTGGATCTATGTAATTTTAATTGACATTCATACAAACATTACCATGGGATATGACAGTTAAATCTATTATATATAATCTGAGCCTCAATACTCATGGCTAAAGGCTCGAGGTTTAGATTTTGAGGCACGGGGCTTAAAGTAATTTGAATTGATATTCATACATACATTACCATAATATTTGACATTGAAATCTATTGTTTATCATAAGGGGCTCGAGGATTATGTCTCACGCTTGATTCTCAATGCTTGACGCTCGGGGCTCGAGCCTCGAGGCTCGGAGTAATTTGAATTGACATTCATACGAACATTACCATGGGATATGACATTTAAATCTATTATATATAATTAGAGCCTCGATGCTCAAGGCTAAAGGATCGAGGTTAAGGTCCCTAGGCTCGGGGCTTAGGGCTCGAGGCTCATAGTAATATGAATGGATATTCATATTTACATTACCATAGGATTTGAGATTGAAATCTATTGTTTATGATAAGGGGCTCAAGGATTAGGGCTCAAGCTTGATTCTCAAGGCTTGACGCTCGGGGCTCGATCCTTGGAGTAATTTGAATAGACATGCATACATATATTACCAGGTTATTTGAAATTGAAATATAGTGTATATCATAATGTCCTCAAGGATTGGGGATAGAGGCTTAAGGTTCGGGGCTCGAGGATCGAGGCTTGAAGATCAGAATATTTTTAATTTACATTAATACATATATTACCATGAGATTTGACGTTGAAATGTATTATATATCATATAGGGCTCAGTTCTTGTGGATCTATGTAATTTGAATTGATATTCATACAAACATTACCATGGGATTTGACATTTAAATCTATTATATATAATCTGAGCCTCGATGCTTATGGCTAAAGGCTCGAGGTTGAGGTTTTGTGGCTCGGGGCATAGGGATTGAGGCTCAAGGCTTATAGTAATTTGAATTTATATTCATACATACATTACCATAAGATTTGACATTGAAATCTATTGTTTATCATAAAAGGCTCGAAGATTGGGGGGTTAAGCTTGATTTTCAAGACTTGACGCTCGGGGCTCGAGCCATGGAGAATTTTGAATTGACATTCATACATATATTACCATGAGATTTCACATTGAAATATAGGGTATATCATCAAGGCCTCAAGGTTTGTGGATTAAAGCTTAAGGTTCGGGGCTCGAGGATCGAGGCTTGTGATTCAGAGCTCAAGGTTCGAGGATAGAGGCTTGAGGATCAAAAAAAATTTAATTTACATTCATACATATATTACCATGAGATTTGATATTGGAATGTATTATATATCATCTGGTCTCAATTCTCATGGATCAATGTAATTTGAATAGACATTCATACAAACATTACCATTGGATTTCACATTTAAATCTATTATATATAATCTGAGCCTCGATGCTCATGGCTAAAGGCTCGAGGTTGAGGTTTTGAGGCTCGGGGCTTAGAGTAATTTGAATTGATATTCATACATACATTACCATAATATTTGACATTGAAATCTATTGTTTATCATAAGGGGCTCGAGGATTAGGACTCTGGCTTGAAGCTCGGGGCCTGAGGCTCGAGCCTCGTGGTAATTTGAATTGACATTCATACAAACATTACCATGGGATATGACATTTAAATCTATTATATATAATTAGAGCCTCGATGCTTAGGGCTAAAGGATCTAGATTAATGTCCCGAGGCTCGGGGCATAAGGCTCGAAGCTCGAGGCTCATAGTAATATGAATGGATATTCATATTTACATTACCATAGGATTTGAGATTGAAATCTATTGTTTATCATAAGGGGCTCGAGGATTGGGGCTCAAGCTTGATTCTCAAGGCTTGACGCTCAGGGCTCGAGCCTTGGAGTAATTTGAATTGACATTCATACATATATTACCATGGGATTGACATTGAAATATAGTGTATATAATCAAGGCCTCAAGGCTTGGGGATTGAGGCTTAAGGTTCGGAGATCATGGATCGAGGCTTGTGGCTCTGAGCTTAAGGTTCGAGGATCGAGGCTTGAGGATCAGAATAATTTTAATTTACATTCATACATATATTACCATGAGATTTGACATTGAAATGTATTAAATATCATCTGGGGCTTAGTTACTGTGGATCTATGTAAGTTGAATTGACATTCATACAAACATTACCATGGGATTTGACATTTAAATCTATTATATATAATCTAAGCCTCAATGCTCAGGGCTAAAGGCTGGAGGTTGAGGTTTTGCGGCTTGGGGCTTGGGGCTAAGGGCTCGAGGCTCGCGGCTTAGAGTAATTTGAATTGATATTCATACATACATTACCATAAGATTTGACATTGAAATCTATTATTTATCATAAGGGGCTCGAGGATTAGGTCTCAGGCTAGATTCTCAAGGCTTGACGTTCGGGGCTCGATGCTCGAGCCTCGGAGTAATTTTAATTGACATTCATACAAACATTACCATGGGATATGACATTTAAATCTATTATATATAATCTGATCCTCAATGCTCATGGCCAAAGGCTCGAGGTTGAGGTTTTGAGGCTCGGGGCTTAACGAAATTTGAATTGATATTCATACATACATTACCATAATATTAGACATTGAAATCTATTATTTATCATAAGGGGCTTGAGGATTATGTCTCAGGATTGATTCTCAAGGCTTGACGCTCGGGGCTCGAGTCTCGAGTCTCGGAGTAATTTGAATTAACATTCATACAAACATTACCATGGGATATGACAGTTAAATCTATTATATATAATTTGAGCCTCAATGCTCATGGCTAAAGGCTCGAGGTTGAGGTTTTGAGGCTCGGGCTTAAAGTAATTTGAATTGATATTCATACATACATTACCATAATAATTGACATTGAAATCTATTGTTTATCATAAGTGGCTCGAGGATTAGGTCTCAGGCTTGATTCTCAATGCTTGACGCTCGGGGCTCGAGCCTCGAGGCTCAGAGTAATTTGAATTGACATTCATACGAACATTACCATGGGATATGACATTTAAATCTATTATATATAATTAGAGCCTCGATGCTCAAGGCTAAAGGATCGAGGTTAAGGTCCCTAGGCTCGGGGCTTAGGGCTCGAGGCTCATAGTAATATGAATGGATATTCATACTTAAATTACTATAGGATTTGAGATTGAAATCTATTATTTATCATAAGGGGCTCGATGATTGGGGCTCAAGCTTGATTCTCATGGCTTGACGCTTGGGGCTCGAGCCTTGGAGTAATTTGAATTGACATTCATACATATATTACCATGGGATTTGACATTGAAATATTGTGTATATCATCAAGGCCTCAAGGATTGGGGAATGAGGCTTAAGGTTCGGGGATCGAGGATCAAGGATCGAGGCTTGTGCCTCAGAGCTTAAGGTTCGAGGATCGAGGCTTGAGGATCAGAATAATTTTAATTTACATTCATACGTATATCATCTGGGGCTCAGTTCTCGTGGATCTATGTAATTTGAATTGACATTCATACAAACATTACCATGGGATTTGACATTTAAATCTATTATATATAATCTGAGCCTCAATGCTCAGGGCTAAAATCTCGAGGTTGAGGTTTTGAGGCTCGGGACTAAGGGCTCTAGGCTCGAGGCTTAGAGTAATTTGAATTGTTATTCATACATACATTACCGTAAGATTTGACATTGAAATCTATTATTTATCATAAGGGGCTCGAGGATTTGGTCTCAGGCTTGATTCTCAAGGCTTGACGCTCGGGGCTCGAGGCTCGGAGTAATTTGAATGGACATTCATACAAACATTACCATGGGATATGACATTTAAATCTATTATATATAATCTGAGCCTCAATGCTCATGGCTAAAGGCTCGAGGTTGAGGGTTTGAGGCTCTGGGCTTAAAGTAATTTGAATTGATATTCATACATACGTTACCATAATATTTGATATTGAAATCTATTATTTATCATAAGGGGCTCGAGGATTAGTTCTCATGCTTTATTATCAAGGCTTGACACTCGGGGCTCGAGGCTCGAGCCTCGGAGTAATTTGAATTGACATTCATACAAACATTACCATGGGATATGACATTTAAATCTATTATACATAATTAGAGCCTCGATGCTCAGGCCTAAAGGATCGAGGTTAAGGTCCTGAGGCTCGGGGCTTAAGGCTCGAGGCTAGAGGCTCGAGGCTCATAGTAATATGAATGGATATTCATACTTATATTACCATAGGATTTGATATTGAAATCTATTGTTTATCATAAGGGGCTCGAGGATTGGGGCTCAAGCTTGATTCTCAAGGCTTGACGCTCGGTGCTCAAGCGTTGGAGTAATTTGAATATACATTCATACATATATTACCATGAATTAATGAATATAAACGTAGAACTGAAGATAATAACAAGATAAGAATGAAGCATAAAGAGTATATGAGAACCTGCAGCCAAAGCCCTCTAAACAATCATGCCCCAAACAGCAGTACGAATTTTGCTACTCATACAGAAAGACAACATGGCTTTGATACCATAAAACGGATCGGGCATATTATCTGTAAAATAATACCGAAATACTTAAAGCAGTAAACAAAACTTTGAAGTTCTTTACAAATACTCACAAGTTTTATTCAAACGAAAGCGGAAAGCACAGGGATACAGTGGTAGAGGCAGGGAGAAATTCCTTTTGGGTAATTTTGGGGGTGCCTGAATGATTACATCTTGAGAGCCTTAAATAGGCCTCGAAAATAAAGTGTCTGCTTTACATCAACGGCTGAAACTAAATGACTCTTCAGAATGTCTCTTGCTTTCTTGAAGGGTCACCTGCTTTTGCTTTTCTCGAGGGGTTATCTACTGTTGATAGATTCCTTGTCGCTGTCTTCTTTTCGACTTTTGTCGTATATCTGCTTTTGCTTTACTTTTCCAAATAGTACGATTGCGCTATCCCTCGTGGGGCTAGCATGTCTCCGTTGTCTGGTTCGCTAGAGCTGGATGTTGAATCTAATAGCTCCAAAGCTTCTTCGGCTTCATTGCTATCGAGTTTTGTCAAAGCTTCTAAGAGCTTCCTTCTGATTTCTGCCTTAGACGTAGAGCTGGATCCTGAAGTAGAGGGGCTTTTCTTTTTTGCCTCCTCTTTTACTTTAGGACTCCATCCTTTAATCCTGATTATCTTGCTGAGATATTTGATCCGATTCATCTCTTGGATGTCGAATGACTAATTAATGATAAAAGAAATCCTTTTGTTAATAAAAAATTTACATTCTTTAATATGGTCCGGAAGAGTACTGATTTGTTGTTCTTCCAAAAAACTGGCATACTTGTTCTGGAAGCTGGGAGCTACCACCTGTAGAGTTCCACCAAAAATATTCCACCACTCGTAGAACCAGCAGGGAATTATTCTCTCCTTTAACCCTTCGGCATACTTAACAAACCAAGTATGTGTGTTGGGTCTGACATATAGAAAGTTGAACCAGGCATCTCTGTAGTCGTGCTAATTGTAGGTTGCTGGTTTAAAGTTTTTGGAAAATGGGATGGGAGTATGCAAATGATCTACATACCATTCAAAATGACTTAAAATCCGTTTAATTGTAAATTTTGAAAATTCAATAGCCTCTGGGTTATTTTTAAAATAACTGTGTTCAATCTCTATGGATTCTGTGTCGATGAGAATGAATTCGTAAAATTTCCTGGTTTTAAGGGGATCTTGTGATTCCACGTACTGGTAATTGGTAGAACAGGGTTTGATAAGATCCTGTACTCTGAAATTTTCATATCTTTTGTCAAAGGCCATTATAGGGAGGGCCTGATGGATGATAAATTCCCATTTTGGTGGATAAGAGCTGGTACCTGCTGTTGCAGTTGTAGTCTCCTTCTTGACCGGAGTATCTGGTTTTACTGCTTCAGAGTATGAAGCTGGAGGCTTCATCTGTAACTTTCCCTTGTCTATAGTAGAGAGGGAGATGCCTTAAAAGGCACGGCCTTGGGTGTTTCTTCAAGCTTCCCTTTACCTGCAATGTTAGGAAGGCTAGCTAATACTGAAAACCTTTCTTCATATGCAGCTACTAGAGCTGGGTTGGTAGATTTATCTGGGATAAAGGGGCTTTTAAGCTTTTGTTCTTGTTTTAACTGAAATGGGGGCTTTATCGGGTGAGGGCCCGGAAAGGTTGGCCGCATTGTTACCCTGCAAAAATTCTCTGGTTAAAAAATCGGGTAGAGAGTTTTCCTCTCCTTTATAAAATCGATTTTAAAATCAAAACAGGATAGTAGTGCTTGCCACCTAGCAAAAATTTGTTTAGATACAAGATTTTTAACATTTTTTTGTAAAACATCTTTTGCAGCTTTGCAATCAACTCTTAATAAAAATTCTTTATTTACTAAATCATCTTGAAATTTTGTAATACATAAAACTATAGACAAAATCTCTTTTTTAACAGTACTATAATTTTTCTGGGCGCAGTTCCAAACTTCTGAGGTAAATCTCAGTAATTGTTCGGTGGTCTTTGGAGAAATTCTTTTCTTAAGGATGCCTCCGTAGCCAATATCAGAGGCGTCGGTTTCGACAATCATAAAAGCTTCAGGGTTAGGTATTCCTAAGCATGGGAGTTTCTGGACAATTTCTTTAACCTGTTTAACAGCTCTAGTCTGTTCTTCTGACCAAGGGACGGGGACTTTCTTAAGCCTTTTATAGAGGGGCTCACAGATTTGCCTGACCTTAGGGATAAAATCAGTGACATAATTGAGACTACCCAAAAATCATTGTAACTGGGTTTTGTCAACTATTTCGTCGGGGAATTTGGCGGAGAACTCTATGGCTCTACAGATAGGCTTATAAGTTCCTTGATAAAGGTCGTGACCCAAAAATCTGATAGAAGTTTGAAAAAGCTTGATCTTTTTAGAACTCACAGCCAATCCGTTTTTCTTCACTGTATTAATGAAGATTCTAAGGTGCTTAAAATGCTGATCAATATTTTCTGAAAATATAAGAACATCATCTATATAAACTATAGAAAACAAGCTTAAAGCGTTAAAAATGCTATTCATAATATTTTGAAATTCGGAGGGGGCATTCTTTAGCCCGAATGGCATAACATTCCACTCGAATTGACCGAAGGGAACGTTAAAGGTTGTTTTATACTTATCTTTTTCTTCGATCTGAATTTGCCAAAATCCAGACTTCATGTCGAACTTACTGTAAACATTAGCTTTGTAAGTTCTTTTTAGAAGATCTCTCTTATTGGGAATAGGATATCGAATCCATTTAAGAACTTGATTAAGCGGTTTATAATTAATAACTAGTCTGGGGGCTCCTCTTTCTTTCTTAGAACTGTTGTGTATGTAAAACGCTAAACAACTCCACTGAGATTTTGAGGGCCGGATGATTTTCTTTGGAAGCGAATCATCTGTTTCCTTTTTGCAGTACTCCATGAGTTCGTGGCTCATTTGTATTGGTCTGGCTTTTGTGGGAATGACTCTTTCGTTGAAATCGTCGATATATGGTAGAGATACCACGTGTCTTTTTCTTTCCCAAAAGGCGTTTGGAAGTTCTGAGCAGCCGTCTTTCTGAATTGTTTTGAGAAGAGTGCCAATTTTATCGGCAAGCTCAGGAGTTTTCAACGCAGCATCAATTCTTTTGACATGGATATCATCTTTTAAAAAGTTGATTTGATTGGATAATAGTTGTATCCGGAAAACTGTTTTTTGTTTGACGAAATTGCTTTCATCTTTTGAGAGGGGATTCAAATAAGGAAAAATAATTTCTTTTCCTAAAGAGCTGGTATAGATACCATCAAGGTTAGCTGTATAAGGCTTAATCTGGGTAGCGAAAGGGATACCCAAGATAATTTCCTCGGTAATGTTTCTGGTAATAACGAAGTCATTAATGTAGCAGACTCCATTATTGCAGACGTGAGCTTTAGACAATTTATAATTTATCTTAAGCTTTTCGCCTGTGGCGGAATAGAGCTTTGAAGTGCTTTTTTCAAGATACTTGGTAGGGATAAGACCTTCGGCAATGCAATTTTGGTCTGCTCCCGTATCAAATAAGGCAATCTTGTTGAGGACAACATTCTTATTAACAACTAATTTTATCGGGATGTGATAAGAAAGGGGTTTGACTTTAGAAATCAATCTTAGACCTGATCGATCTAGACTCATAGAATATTCTTCTTCTTCAGAGTTTACCTCTGGTATTCCTTTGGAAGTTGATGGTCCATACATCTCATCATTGGTTTCCCTAATTATCTTATTGGCGAAGGAGTCTAATTCTATAGTACTAAGTCGCTCTTTGATATCCTTAATCTATTGCTTGAGATTAGAAACCTCAGCTTGAAGGTCTGGAATAGAGGAACTGGACGGTTTAGGAACCTTAAACTTATTCAGGGCTTGTTTCATGTTAAAAGGTTCTATAGTAGCTTTACTATCTTTGTGATGGATAATAAGCTTCTTAAGCTCTGAAAGGTTTTGTTTCCTAAGATCTTCATCATCTATTTTTTCAATCATGTCGAAGAAGAACTCTTGGCTGTCTTTTGAAATAACATTGACAGCGCTGGAATCACACGAGCAAAATGCTCTTGAGCAAATACACTCGTCACTGGAGTCTGAACTATCTAAGATATAGTCGACGTCTAAGAGGTCTTCGTCGCTATATTCTTCTGACTCGAAGGAGTTACTAGGTTCTCCTAAAATGGCGAAGAGTTTATCCTTTAACTCTGGGTTAAGTTCAAGAAGGTTGATCTTATCCTTCCTTTTATTAGCCACTTTGCAAGAACTAGCTAAATGACTAGCTTTGCCGCAGTTCCAGTATTTGGTTTCTTTGGAAACTGGGGCAGTCTTACGCCTAGTAGTTCGCCTAGGTTTATAGGTTTTCTTCGTAGGGTTTTTGTAACCCTTTCTGGCCGCAAGTGTTGGGCTTTGCCTTATGTTTCTTGGCAATGGCTTTAGAAGGAGCGGTTATTTTGGTATATCCAAAGTCTTGACAGAAACTTCCTAACTCGGTGGTAGAAAGTCGTCCTTCTTTCTTAAGTCGGTGTCTAAGCTTTAGGTCGGTACATAGTTCTAGACCGGTAAGGTTTATCAACCTAACTATGTCGTCGTATGTTAGGTTGCCATAGGGAATTTCCCTTCAAATTTATTCCTGATTGTGGTTCTAACCTTTTCTGCAAAGAGAGGGGGTAGGCCACTAATAAATTTTTCTTTCCAATAATCATGGTTACAATCTTACCTGATCATAACCTTGTTTAGGAAAATGTCTTTGTACCACCTAAAGTCATGGAGCGTTGGGCAGGTTAAGTTACTGAGAATTTCTAAACTCTTTTCCTGGAATACCTTAGGTTCACTTATAAAGTGTTTGGCTATGCTATAGATAAGAGTTGCAGTAGTGTCTGGGACTACCTTCTGTTCTACTGTTCCGTCAATCTTGGCTTCATGGTGGATCGAGGAAGCATTTAATATGCCTTGCCTGATTTCTTCTGAGAGGTAGTTATCCCACCGGTTCTTCAACATACCTGTAAAACCTGCAACTATCATGGTAGCACACTGTTTATCCTGAGTGTTCTTAATCTTTAGAGCAGTAATGGCTATGCCCATTTCATGGAGCTTATTATAAATTTTGCCTTCTGCTAAGACATCTATATTCCATTCTACAATCTCTGATCCTGAGTGGGAGGAATGAGATAAAAACTCATTTTCTTCGAACTGCATGTTAGGGAAGGAGGCTCTAGGATAATAGTTTTTGGTATTTACGTACCTGGATAACTTGTTTAAATCAGTGCCTTGGTTGGTAATAGTCTTAATGGCTAGGTTGTCCTGTTGAAGTCTATGGTTTATGTTATCTAAGATCTTATTACTCCTGTCAATAGGTTCGACTAAACTGGGATAACTACTGGCTTTAAACTCAGGGATTTTAAACAAATGATTGAAAGTCCTAACTTCTTTAGCGGGGCTAGCTATTTTCTTAGAGGTCTCTTTGGACTTCTCAAGCTGAGTGGACACTACGTGTAATAGCTGATTGGTATAATTGTTTTGCTGAATCAGCTTGTTAACGTCTCCATTGGTAGGGTTACCTGTGGGGTCTTCTATGCCTCTTTTGAAAGGGGCGGCTTCAATGACTTCTCCCTCGACTGGAATGCTTATTTATTCTAGCGGGGGAATAACATCGTTAATGGTCTTGGTACTTGTGTACCACTTGGTTACTAGCGTTTTTTGTGATTCTGGTTCACTGCCTAATTGACCTGTGACTTGGAACCATCTAAAGAACTCTATGTTACAGCGTAATTTCTTCATGTCAGTTATCCAAGTTTTCTTAAATGCTAACCTATGTTCTTCGGAGTATGTTTCTACATACCATTCTCTATTGATGGTGTTCGAAGGGTTTTCCCAACAATCTCTAAGGAACTTAGAATCGATCCTAAATTTATTTTCTACCTTAATCATAAAACAGACTTTAACGTTCCCTTTGGTCAATTCAAGTGGAATGTTATGCCATGCGGGCTAAAGAATGCCCCCTCCGAATTTTAAAATATTATGAATAGCATTTTTAACGCTTTAAGCTTGTTTTCTATAGTTTATATAGATGATGTTCTTATATTTTCAGAAAATATTGATCAGCATTTTAAGCACCTTAATATCTTCATTAAAACAGTGAAGAAAAACGGATTGGCTGTGAGTGCTAAAAAGATCAAGCTTTTTCAAACTTCTATCTGATTTTTGGGTCACGACCTTTATCAAGGAACTTATAAGCCTATCTGTAGAGCCATAGAGTTCTCCGCCAAATTCCCAGACGAAATAGTTGACAAAACCCAGTTACAAAGATTTTTGGGTAGTCTCAATTATGTCGCTGATTTTATCCCTAAGGTCAGGCAAATCTGTGAGCCCCTCTATAAAAGGCTTAAGAAAGTCCCCGTCCCTTGGTCAGAAGAACAGACTAGAGCCATTAAACAAAGTTAAAGAAATTGTCCGAAACTCCCATGCTTAGGAATACCTAACCCTGAAGCTTTTATGATTGTCGAAACCGACGCCTCTGATATTGGCTACGGAGGCATCCTTAAGAAAAGAATTTCTCCAAAGACCACCGAACAATTACTGAGATTTACCTCAGAAGTTTGGAACTCCGCCCAGAAAAATTATAGTACTGTTAAAAAAGAGATTTTGTCTATAGTTTTATGTATTACAAAATTTCAAGATGATTTAGTAAATAAAGAATTTTTATTAAGAGTTGATTGCAAAGCTGCAAAAGATGTTTTACAAAAAAATGTTAAAAATCTTGTATCTAAACAAATTTTTGCTAGGTGGCAAGCACTACTATCCAGTTTTGATTTTAAAATCGATTTTATTAAAGGAGAGGAAAACTCTCTACCAGATTTTTTAACCAGGGAATTTTTGCAGGGTAACAATGAGGCCAACCTTTCCGTGCCCTCCCCCGATAAAGCCTCCATTTCGGTTAAAACCAGAACAAAAGCATAAAAGCCCCTTTATCCCAGATAAATCTACAAGCCCAGCTCTAGCAGCTGCATATGAAGAAAGGTTTTCAGTATTAGCTAGCCTTCCTAACATTGCAGGTAAAGGGCAGCTTGCAGAAACACCCAAGACCGTGCCTTTTAAGGCATCTCCCTCTCTACTATAGACAAGGGAAAGTTACGAAATGAAGCCTCCAGCTTCATACTCTGAAGCAGTAAAACCAGATACTCCGGTCAAGAAGGAGACTACAACCGCAGCAGCAGGTACCAGCTCTTATCCACCAAAATGGGAATTTATCATCCATCAGGCCCTCCCCATAATGGCCTTTGACAAAAGATATGAAAATTTCAGAGTACAGGATCTTATCAAACCCTGTTCTACCAATTACCAGTACGTGGAATCACAAGATCCCCTTAAAACTAGGAAGTTTTACGAATTCATTCTCATCGACACAGAATCCATAGAGATTGAACACAGTTATTTTAAAAATAACCCAGAGGCGATTGAATTTTCAAAATTTACAATTAAACGGATTTTAAGTTCTTTTGAATGGTATGTAGACCATCTACATACTCCAATCCCATTTTCCAAAAACTTTAAACCGGCAACCTACAATTGGCACGACTACAGAGATGCATGGTTCAACTTTCTATATGTCAGACCCAACACACATACTTGGTTTGTTAAGTATGCCGAAGGGTTAAAGGAGAGAATAATTCCCTGCTGGTTCTACGAGTGGTGGAATATTTTTGGTGGAACTCTACAGGTGGTAGCTCCCAGCTTCCAGAACAAGTATGCCAGTTTTTTGGAAGAACTACAAATCAGTACTCTTCCGGACTTTATTAAAGAATGTAAATTTTTTATTAACAAAAGAATTTCTTTTATCATTAATTGGTCATTCGACATCCAAGAGATGAATTAGATCAAATATCTCAGCAAGATAATCAGGATTAAAGGATGGAGTCCTAAAGTAAAAGAGGAGGCAAAAAGAAAAGCCCCTCTACTTCAGGATCCAGCTCTACGTCTAAGGAAGAAATCAGAAGGAAGCTCTTAGAAGCTTTGACGAAACTCGATAGCAATGAAGCCAAAGAAGCTTTAGAGCTATTAGATTCAGCATCCAGCTTTGGCGAACCAGACAATGGAGACATGCTAGCCCCACGAAGGATAGCGCAATCGTACTATTTGGAAAAGTAAACCAAAAGCAGATATATGACAAAAGTCGAAAAGAAGACAGCGACAAGGAATCTATCAACAGTAGATGACCCCTCGAGAAATGCAAAAGCAGGTGACCCTTCAAGAAAGCAAGAGACATTCTGAAGAGTCATTTAGTTTCAGCCGTTGATGTAAATCAGACACTTTATTTTCGAGGCCTATTTAAGGCTCTCAAGATGTAATCATTCAGGCACCCCCGAAATTACCCAAAAAGGAATTTCTCCCTGCCTCTACTATTGTATCCTTGTGCTTTCCGCTTTCGTTTGAATAAAACTTGTGAGTATTTGTAAAGAACTTCAAAGTTTTGTTTACTGCTTTAAGTATTTCGGTCTTATTTTACAGATAATACGTCCGATCCTTTTTATGGTATCAGATGACTACGACGAAGAAGCTTTAATCCAAGAATTAGAGCGCAAAATCAAAGATGTAGATTTCTCCAAGAAAATTCCTAATGTCCACTACGAATCAGTAGTAAGACCAGGAAGTCCTACCCCTACATTCATACATACATTACCATTGGATTTGACATTGAAATGTAGTGTATATCATCATAGGCTCAAGGCTCGGGGCTCGAGGATCGAGGCTTGCGGCTTAGAGCTGAAGGTTCGAGGATCTAGGCTTGAGGTTCGGAATAATTTTAATTTACATTCATACATACATTACCAATGGATTTGTCATTGAAATACATTATATATCATCAGGGGCTTGGTTCTCGAGGCTCAAGGCTCAAGGCTCAAGGCTTGAGGCGCATAGTAATTTGAATTGACGTTCATACAAACATTACCACTTGATTTGATATTTAAATCAATTATATATAATCAGAAGCTCGAGGCTCAGTTCTAAAATCTCGAGGTTGAGATCTCAAGGCTCAGAGCATAGGGCTCGAGGCTCGAGGCTCAGAGTAATTTGAATTGATATTCATACATACATTACCATAGGATTTGACATTGAAATTTATTGTTGTTCATCCAGGGCTCAAGGCTTGGGGCTCAGTCTTGATGCTCGAGTCTCGAGGCTCGAGCCTCGAAGTAATTTGAATTGACATACATAAATACATTACCATGGGATTTGATATTGAAATATATTGTATATCATCAGGGGCTCAAGGCTTTGGGCTCGAGGCTCAAATCTCTGGGATCGAGGCTCGAGGCTCAGAATAATTTGAATAGATATTCATACATACATTACCATAGGATTTGACATTAAAATCTATTATTTATCATAAGGGACTAAAGGCTTAGGGATCAGGCTTGAATCTTGGGGTTCGAGGCTCAAGCCTATGAGTAATTTGAATTGACATTCATACATACATTACTATGGGATTTGACATTGTAAAATATTGTATATCATCAGAGGATCAAGGCTCGGGGTTCGAGGATCGATCCCTGAAGCTCGGGTATCAGAGCTCAAGGTTCGAGGATACGGGATCAAGGGTCGGAATTATTTTAATTTACATTCATACACACATTACCATGGAATTTCACTTTGAAATATATTGTATATCATCAGGGGATCGGGGCTCAAGGCTCGTGGCTTAAAGCACGAGGCTCAAAACTCGAAGCTCGTGGCTCGGGCTCAGGCTAGAGGATCAGAGTAATTTGAGATGACATTCATACATACATTACCATGGGATTTGACATTGAAGTATAGTGTATATAATTAGGGGATGAAGGCTTGGTGATTGAGGCTCAAGGCTCGGGGATCGAGGATCGAGGCTTAGGGCTCAGAGCTCAAGGTTCTAGGATCAAGGCTTGAGGCTCAGAATAATTTTAATTTACATTCATACATACATTACCATGATATTTGAGATTGAAATGTATTATATATCATCAGGGGCTCGATTCTCGAGGATAGACGCTCAAAGTAATTTGAATTGACATTTATACATACATAACCAAGGGATTTGTCATCAAAATATATTATATATCATAAGAGGCTCGGTTCTCGAGGCTCAAGGCTCAAGGCTTGAAACGTATAGTAACAGAAATTGAAATTCATACAAACATTACCACTTGATTTGACATCTAAATCTATTATATATAATCAGAAGCTCGAGGCTCAGGGCTAAAGGCTCGAGGTTGAGGTCTCGAGGCTCAGGGCACATGGCTCGAGGCTCATGGCTCAGAGTAATTTGAATTGTTATTCATACATAAATTACCATAGGATTTGACATTGAAATCATTTATTTATCATCAGGGGCTCAAGGCTTGCGGCACAGGCTTGATTCTCAATGCTTGACGCTCGGGGCTCGAGAATAGAGCCTCGGAGTAATTTGAATTGACATTCATACATACATTACCATGGGATTTGATATTGAAATATATTGTATATCATCAGGGGTTCAAGGCTCGAGGCTCGAGGCTCGAGCCTCAACGCTCACGGATCGAGGATCGTGGCTTGAAGCTAGGGGCTTAGAGCTCAAAGTTCGAGGATCTGGGCTCGAGGCTTAGAATAATTTTAATTTACATTCATACATACATTAAGACAGAATTTAACGTTGAGATATATTGTATATCATGAGGGGATCGGGGCTCGAGGCTCGTGGCTTAAAGCACGAGCCTCAAGACTTGAAACTTGAATCTCGGGGCTTGGACTAAAGGATCATAGTAAATTGAATTAATATTCATACATACATTACCATGAGATTTGACTTTGAAATATATTATATATCATCAGGGGAACAGTTGTTAAGGCTCGAGCCTCAAGGCTCAAAGTAATTTTAATCTACATTCATACATACATTACCAAAGGATTTGACATTGAAATGTATCATATATCATAAGGGGATCGGTTCTCGAGGCTCGAGGCTCAAGGCTGAAGGCTTGAGGCTCAGAGTAATTTGAATTGACATTTGTATATGCATTACCGAGGTATTTGACATTGAAATGTATTATATCGTTAGGGGCTGGAGGATCAAGGCTTGGAGCTCGGTGCTCAGAACTCAAAGTTCGAGGATCTGGGCTCTAGGCTTGGAATAATTTTAATTTACATTCATACATACATTACCACAGAATTTCACATTGAGAAATATTGTATATCATAAGGGGATCGGGGCTCGAGGCTCGTGGCTTAAAGCACGAGGCTCAAGACTTGAAGCTCAAAGTTCGGGGCTCGGACTAGAGGATCAGAGTAATTTGAATTGATCTTCATACATACATTACCATGAGATTTGACATTAAAATATATAATATAACATCAGGGGCATGGTTTTTGACGCTCGAGGCTCATGTCTCAAAGTAATTTTAATCTACATTACATTACCAAGGGATTTGACATTGAAATGTATCATATATCATTAGGGGCTCGGTTCTCGAGGCTCGAGGATCAAGGCTTGAGGCTCAGGGTAATTTGAATTAACATTTATACAAATATTACCATGGGAATTGACATTTAATTATATTATATATAATCAGAGGCTCAATGCTCAGGGCTAAAGACTCGAGGCTCGAGGCTCGGGGCTCAAGGCTCGAGGCTTGAGGCTCAGAGTAATTTGAATTGATATTGATACAGATATTACCATTGGATTTTACATTATAATAGAGTGTATATCATCAGGGTCTCAAGGCTCAGGGCTCGAGGATCGAGGCTTGGGGCTCAGAGCTCAAGGTTCGAGGATCTAGGATTGAGGCTCAGAATAATTTTAATTTACGTTCATACATACATTACCATGAGATTTGACATTGAAATGTATTATGTATCATCAGGGGCTCGGTTATCGAGGGTTGACGCTCAAAGTAATTTGAATTGGCATTCATACATACATTACTAAGGGATTTGTCATTGAAATATAGTATATATCATCAGGGGCTCGGTTCTTGAGGCTCGAGGCTCAAGTCTTGAAGCGTATAGTAAGTGAAATTGACATTCATACAAACATTACCACTTGATTTGACATTTAAATCTATTATATATAATCAGAAGCTCGAGGCTCTGGGCTAAAGGCTCGAGGCACATGTCTCGAGGCTCATGGCTCAGAGTAATATGAATTGATATTCATACATACATTACCATAGGATTTGACATTAAAATATATTGTTTATCATCATGGGCTCAAGGCTTGCGGCTCAGGCTTGATTCTCAAGGCTTGACGCTCAGGGGTTGAGGCTAGAGCCTCAGAGTAATTTGAATTGAAATTAATACATACATTACCATCGGATTTGACGTTGAAATATATTTTATATCATTAGGGGCTCAAGGCTCAGGCCTTTAATCTGAAGGCTTCGGGACCGAGGATCGACGATCGAGGCTCAGAGCTCGAGGCTCGAAGCTCAAGGTTAGAGGATCTGGGCTCGAGGCTTGGAATAATTTTAATTTACATTCATACATACACTACCACAGAATTTAACATTTAGATATATTGTATATCATCTGGGGAACAGGGTTCGAGGCTCGTGGCTTAAAGCACGAGGCTCAAGACTCGAAGCTTGAGGCTCAAAGTAATTTGAATTGACATTCATACATACATTACCCAGGGATTTGACATTGAAATGTATCATATATCATTAGTTGATCGGTTCTCGAGGCTCGAGGCTCAAGGCTTGAGGATCAATGTAATTTGAATTGATATTCATACAAACATTACCATGGGATTTGACATTTAAATCTATTATATATAAACAGAAACTCGAGGCTCGAGGCTAAAGGCTTTTTAGGTTAAGGTCTAGAAGTTCGGGGCTCAAGGCTCGAGGCTCAGAGTAATTTGAATTCATATTCATACATACATTACTATAGGATTTGAAATTGAAATCTATTGTTTATCATCAGGGGCTCGAGGATTGGGGCTCAAGCTTGATTCTCAAGGCTTGACACATGTGGCTCGAGGCTCGAGTCTCAAAGTAATTTGAATTGCCTTTCATACATACATTACCAAGGGATTTGTCATTGAAATATATTATATATCATTAGGGGCTCGGTTCTCGAGGCTAGAGGCATAAGGCACAAGTATTGAGGCTCAGAGTAATTTGAATTGACATTCATAAAAACATTACCACGTGATTTGAGATTTAAATCTATTATATATAATCAAAAGCTTGAGGCTTAGGGTTAAAGGCTCGAGGTTGAGGTCTCGAGGCTCAGGGCTTACAGCTCGAGGCTCGAGGCTCAAAGTAATTTGAATTGATATTCATACATACATTACCATAGGATTTGACATTGAAATCTATTGTTTATCAATAGGGGTCAAGGCTTGGAGTTCAGGCTTGTCTCTCGGGGCTCGAGGCTTGATCATATGAGTAATTTGAATGGACATTCATACATACATTACCATGGGATTTGACATTGACATATATTGTATATCATCAGGGGCTTAAAGATCGAGGCACAAGGATCAGGGGCTCAAAGTTCGAGGCTCAATGATCAAAGTTTGAGGATTTATACTTGAGGCTCGGAATAATTTTAATTTACAATCAGACATAAATTACCATGAGCTTTGACATTGAAATGTATATTATATAATCAGAGGCTCGGTTCTCAAGGCTCGTGGTTCAAAGTAATTTTTATTGAAATTCATACATACATTCCAAGGGATTTGTCATTGAAATATATTATATATCATTAGGGGCTCGGTTCTCGAGGCTTGAGGATCAAGGCTTAAGGCTGAAAGTAATTTTAATTGACTTTCATACATACATTACCATGGGATTTGACATTGAAATAAATGGAATATCATCAGGGGATCAATGTCAGGGCTCGAGGCTCTTGGATTGAGGATCGACGCTTGAGGCTCGGAGCTCAGGACTCAAACCTTAAGGTTCGAGGATCGGGGCTTGACGCTTGAGGCTTAGAGTAATTTGAATAGATATTCATACATACATTACCATAGGATTTGACATTGAAATCTATTGTTTATAATCAGGGGCTCAAGGCTTAGGGCTCAGGCTTGATTCTCAAGGCTTGACGCTTGGGGATAGAGGCTCGAGCCTCAGAGTTATTTGAATTGACATTCATACATACATTACCATAGGATTTGATAATAAAATATATTGTATATCATAAGGGGATCAAGGTCGGGGCTCGAGGCTCAAGGCTCAGGGATCGAGGCTCGAGGCTCAGAGCTCAAGGTTGGAGGATCTGGGCACGAGGCTTGGAATAATTTTAATTTACATTCATACATACATTACCATGTAATTTAACATTGAGACATATTATATATCATCAGGGGATCGGGGCTCGAGGCTCATGGCTGAAAACACGAGCCTCAAGACACGAAGTTCGAGGCTCGGGGCTCAAACTAGTGGTTCATAGTAATTTGAATTGATATTCATACTTATATTACCATGAGATTTGACATTGAAATATATTATATATCATCAGGGCACGGTTTTTTAGGCTTGAGGCTCACAGCTTTAGGCTCAAAGTAATTTGAATTGACATTCATACATACATTGCCAAGGGATTGACATTGAAATGTATTATATATCATTACGAGATCGGTTCTCGAGGCTCGAGGCTCAGAGTAATTTGAGTTGACCTTCATACAAACATTACCATATATTTTTAGATTTAAATCTATTACATATAATCAGAAACTCGAGACTTAGGGCTAAAGGCTCGAGCTTGAAGTCTCGAGGCTCGGGGCTCATGGCTCGAGGCTCAAGCCTCGTAGTAATTTGAATTGACATTCATACACACATTACTATAAGATTGAACATTGAAATATATTGTATATCATCAAGGAATCAAGGATCGGGGATCGAGGCTCGAGGCTAAGAGTAATTTGAATTGATATTCATACATACATTACCATATGATTTGACATTGAAATCTATTGTTTATAATCAGGGGCTCAAGGCTTGGGGCTCAGGCATGATTCTCAAGGCTTGACGCTCGGGGCTAGAGGCTCGATCCTTGGAGTTATTTGAATTGACATTCATACATACATTACTATAGGATTTGACATTGAAATATATTGTATATCAGCGGGGGTTGGGTCGTGGCTCGACGATCAAGGCTCAAGGATCGAGGCTTGAGGCTCAGAGCTCGGGGCTGAGAGATCAAGGTTCGAGGAACTGGGCTCGAGGCTTGGAATAAATTTAATTTTCATTTATATATACATTACCACTAAATTTAACATTGAGATATATTGTATATCATCAGGGGATGGGTGCTCGAGGCTCAAGACACGAAGCTCGAGGCTCGGGGCTTAGACTAGAGGATCAGAGTAATTTGAATTGATATTTATACATACGTTACCATGAGATTAGACATTGAAATATATTATATATCATCAGGGGAATAGTTCTTGAGGCTCAAAGTAATTTGAATTGACATTCATACATATATTACCAAGGGATTTGACATTGAAATGTATCATATATAATTAGGGAATTGGTTCTCGAGGCTTGAGGCTTAGAGTAATTTGAATTGATATCCATAGATACATTACCGTGGGATTTGACATTAAAATATAGTGTATATCATCAGGGGCTCAAGTCTTGGGGCTCGGGACTCAAGGCTCGGGGCTCGAGGATCGAGGCTTGGAGCTCAGAGCTCAAGGTTCGAGGATCTAGGCTTGAGGCACGGAATAATTTTAATTTACATTCATTTATACATTACCATGTGATTTGACATTAAAATATATTATATATCATCAGGGGTTGGTTATTGAGGCTCAAAGTAATTTGTATTGACGTTCATACATACATTACCAAGTGATTTGACATTGAAATGTATTATATATAATCAGGGGATCGATTCTCAACGCATGATGCTCAAAGTAATTTGTCTTGAAATTCATACATACATTCCAAGGGATTTGTCATTGAAATGTATTATATATCATCAGGGGCTCGGTTCTCGAGGCTCGAGGATCAAGTCTTATGGCTGAAAGTAATTTGAATTAAGTTTCATACATACATTACCATGGGATTTGACATTGAAATATATTGAATATCATCAAGGGATAAATGTCGGGGCTCTAGGCTCAAGGCACTTGGACCGAGGATCGAGGCTCGGAGCTCGGGACTCAGACCTTAAGGTTCGAGGATCGAGGCTTGACACTTGAGGCTCAGAGTAATTTGAATTGATATTCATACATATATTACCATGAGATTTGACATTGAAATATATTATATATCACTAGGGGAACGGTTATTGAGGCTCGAGGCTCAAAGTAATTTGAAATGACATTCCTACGTACATTTCCAAGGGATTTGACATTGAAATGTATCATATATCATTAGGGGATAGATTCTCGAGGATCAAGGCTTGAGGCTCAGAGTAATTTGAATTGACATTCATACAAATATTACCATGTGGTTTGAGATTTAAATCTATTATATATAATCATAAACTCGAGGATTAAGGCTTAAGGCTCGAGGTTGAGGTCTCGAGGCTCAGGGCTTAAGGTTCGATGCTCGAGGCTCAAGAGTAATTTGAATTGATATTCATACATACATTACCATAGGATTTGACATTGAAATATATTGTTTATCAATAGGGGCCCAAGGCTTGACTCTCGGGGCTCGAGACTCGATTCTATGAGTAATTTGAATTGACATTCATACATATATTACCGTGGGATTTGACATTGAAATATATGGTATATCATCAAGGGCTCAAAGTTCGAGGCTCAAGGATTGAGTCTTGGGGCTCGGAGCTCAATGTTTAAGGATTTAGGATTGAGGCTCAGAATAATTTTAATTTACATTCATACATAAATTACCATGAGCTTTGACATTGAAATGTATTATATATAATCAGGGGCTCGGTTCTCAAGACTCGAGGCTCAAAGTAATTTGTATTGAAATTCATATATACATTCCAAGGGATTTGTGATTGAAATGTATTATTTATCATCAGGGGCTCGGTTCTCGAGGCTCAAGGATCATGTCTTGAGGCTGAAAGTAATTGAATTGACTTTCATACATACATTACCATGGGATTTGACATTGAAATATAATGAATATCATCAGGGGAACAAGGTCGGGGCTCCAGGCTCAAGGCTCTTGGACCGAGGATCGAGGCTCAAGGCTCGGAGCTTGGGACTCAAACCTTAAGGTTCGAGGATCGAGGCTCGACGATTGAGGCTCAGAGTAATTTGAATTGATATTCATACATACATTACCGTGGGATTTGACTTTGAAATATATTATATATTATTAGGGGAACGGTTTTTGAGGATAGAGGCTCAAAGTAATTTGAATTGACATTCGTACGTACATTTCCAAGGGATTTGACATTGAAAAAGCTTGAGGGTCAGAATAATTTGAATTGACATTCATACAAATATTACCACGTGATTTGACATTTAAATCTATTATATATAATTAGAAGCTTGAGGCTTAGGGCTAAAGGCTCGAGGTTAAGGTCACGAGGCTCGGGGCTCAAGGCTCGATGCTCAGAGTAATATGAATAGATATTCATACATACATTACCATATGATTTGACATTGAATTCTATTGTTCATAATCAGGGGCTCAAGGCTTGGGGCTCAGCCTTGATTCTCAAGGCTTGACGCTCGGGGCTAGAGGCTCGAGCCTCGGCGTTATTTGAATTGATATTCATACATACATTACCATAGGATTTGGCATTAAAATATAAATCAAGACGGAGAAGTTCAAGTTTAAAACCAGTTTCAGTTCTGCAGACCTAATTTTACGCATGGATTATATAGACCGTAGAATTTATTACTTTCCGTCGAAATGAAGCATAAATATATTTTTAAAAATGACGGAACTCAGTAAAATTATACGGACCATATAAAAAGTTACGATTTGTCCTTTCTAACTGTAACAGACCTCCAACTATTGTCACTCATTGGAATCATACATTTGGGTGACAGTCCGATTATATGGACCGTAAAAAATTATACGATCCCTCCCCGGACCGTATAAAAAGTTACGATCCAGACCTAGATCATAGAAAATTTGACGATCTGTTGAATTTGACCGTAAAAGTCCCGATAGACTGAACTGTATAAATATGCAGACTTAGTTCTAAAATTAAATATTCATACTCTCAAGCCCTAGAACAAAGGTTCTCCCTTTCCAACCTTCTCATATATCGAGGTAAGCCTTTTTCATGCGATTCTAACATAATACTTATGAATTCTAAGAAAAATCCATTATTCTTAACCTAGTGTTTTCAAGATAAACCCGTCCTAAGATTTCAAGGTTCAAGCTTTGGATTCCTTCTTCTAAGTTTAGACTTTTAAGTCGAGTATTGGAGCGAATAAGGTATGTAGAGCTTTTATTTATTTATTTGATTTGATTAGATTAGATTAATTTAATAATTTAAAATTAAAATTTAAATATTAGGAAACTATATGAAATTTACTATAAGTTGTAATTCTTCTCATACTAATATAATGAAAAATATAAATTAAATTGTTAATCAAAATTCATATAGTTTAATTTTTAAAAAGTGTAATGCGAAAAATATGTTAAGGGAGGGGGATATTTTAAAACCAAAATTATGCTTTGTATAAAGCTGGCAAACATTGTTGTACTCGCAAATCACGTGTTGATGGAAGACGATTAGAAGGACGAGCCAGATGTGTGCCTTGAAGGAGAGAGGAGACAAGAAAGCAAATACTACTCAATCTGTGGGTGAACATGTATTTTAACCATATTCTATGTTGTCCGTTAATGATCATGATTATGGATAGGGGATGTATATGAACAGGGTTTGTTCGGGCTTTTTAAATATCAAATTATATTATTTGTGTCAGATTTTAAATCTATAAATCAAATATAATCAATAAAATTCAGGTTTTGTAATCTCGATTTTTCTCATTTTTTTTCGAGTTTTTTGGATTTTTCAATTTTTTCGGGGTTTTGTATGATTCCATTAGAACATGTTAGGTCTATTTATGTTAATATAGGATTTGGTAATTATAATAATATAGTATTTGTAGTTCTATTAGAATAAATTACACTTTACCCTATTAGACTAGGAAAAAGAGGATTTTACATATATATAAAAAGATCATTATGATGAATGAAAAGTAGAAATAATTCTCTCATTATTCTTGTCTCTCTCAATTCTCGTCTCTATTTCAATTTTAACATGGTATCAGAGTCACGTTAGAAAGAACACCAAAACCTTAGAATAATGGCAGGTGACGGTAAATAAACCGGCGATAACGACAAAGAAATGGTCGGTAAAGAAAACAAAAGTCAAAGAAAAACAATCTCTCCCTACGACATTACGTCGAATGATAATCCTGAATTTTGGTGACATAAGTCCAATTGAATAGAAAACATTATGGAGAATAGACTAGATCCATGAGGGCAACCCTAAGAGAAAGAAAGAAATTTGGCTCCATCGACGACAAAATAAAAAACCGGACGAAGAGTCGCTGGACTTGGACGTTTGATGGACTCACTGTTGGTGTCATGGATTCGCAACACTATAGAACCGACGCTTTTCTCAACGATTACACATAAATAGAAAGTGGAAAAATTATGGACGAGCATCCGAGAGTGGTTCACCATGTGTAACGGCCCTCGGATGCAACAACTAAAGGCGGAACTAGCTGAGTGCAAGAAAAAGGGAATGACCATAGTGGATTACTCTGGAAAAATCACTAAGCTATGGGAGGAATTGACAAATTACAAATAGATCCCAACTAGTACCTGGTATAGGCAACTATTGGGCTAACGCCATAATTTCAAAAGAAAGAACTCAGATAGAGATAAAAATGGTGAACACATGTGACACAAGACTTCACAATTTGAGAGATGAGATCCAGAAGACTGTGATTCACATGTTAAATGACCAGAGAATAAACTCGAATGTGAATTTGGATAGTAAGACCGAAAACTCATTCTGGATCATAGACTTCGAAGCTACCAACCATGTGACAGGTAATCCGAAAGAACTGAGCAATACACGAGACATTCCTAAGTGTCTAATTGATCTTCCAAACGGAAGTAGCTCGATGGCTACAAAAAAAGGAACAACCAGGTGAATGAGAGGATGTGATTGAAGAATGTCCTTTATGTTCCGAATTTGACATGTAATTTGTTTTTTGTATCATAACTAGTTGATTATTTAGATTGTGATGTGATATTTAATAAAATTATGTGTGCTATACGGGACTCCCCTATGAGAAAGATGATTGAAAAGGGTGAGCATCGAGGTGGACTTTACTATTTTCAGAATGTGCAACTGATATGAGCTATGAAGGCAGAGACAGTTGATTGGTTCGATCGTTGGCACAGACGATTGGGTCATCCTTCAGCACAAGTAACGAATTCCATTATGATATTAATCTTAAACAAGAGTAGTGATAGATCAGATAGAGAATGTGACGTACGCCAATGGGCAAAGCATACGAGAAGTGTTTTTCCTTTAAGTGATAATATTGCTTTGGATACTTTTGAGATGATTCATTGCAATCTGCAGGGACCATATAGAACCCATTCCTCTTGTGGTGATTTATATGTTTTTATTATTGTGGATGATTGTTCACGAGATGTGTGGATCTTTCTCTTAATTGATAAGAAAGAAGTGTCCCAAACCTTGAAGAATTTCATCGCGTTGGTGGATAGACAGTTTGGTAAGAAAGTGAAGATTGTTAGAAGTGATAACAGAACTGAGTTTACATGTATGAAAACTTACTTCTTCGAACATATAATTCTTTTCCAAACATCTTGCATAGGGACACCACAACAGATTGAAAGATTCGAAAGAAAACACCGTCACATACATAATGTGGCGCGAGCATTGAGATTTTAGGGTCATCTTCCGATCAAATTATGGGGAGAATATGTTTTGACTATGGGATATTTGATCAATAGAACACCATCTTCGGTGTTGAATGGGTAAACCCCATATGAAATTTTATATGGGAAAGTGCCTCGGTATGATCATTTAAGGGTGATAGGGTCACTATGCTATGGACACATAAAAGGAAGAACGAGGGACAAATTTGAGAGGGAGTTGTAGGTGCGTCTTCTTGGGATACCCCTACGAAAAGAAATGCTAGAGATTGTATGACTTAGAGAACGATGAATATTTAGTCCCAAGAATTGTTAACTTCTACGAGACTAAGTTCCCCTTTGTTGTAAGATCAGGTAGCTCGAGCGATAATATAGAAGTGATCCCGAATGAAACAGAGGAAGAAAGAAATCAACACGACATCGAAAAAGACACGACCGACAATATAGGTACGAATGAAATTCAGATGAACGAAGTACGAACACCGAATACCAAACCTACGAATCAGCCTGTACTAGACCAGACAGATGCATGTCTGGATAGAGAAAACAAGAAGGAAGTACAAACTGAAGGTAACCAGACTAGCGAAATGCCCCCGGAAGAATAATTGTGTCAGGGTAAATGTCAGAAGCATGAATTGACTCGGTTGCGCGAATACGTCACATAAAATTTTCTAAAATAAAGTCCATCAACGCATTCTCCCGATCCTCAACAACCCTCAGGTGCACATTATCCTCAAAAACCTCCTCGTTGCAATGAAAAAAGAATATTGGAAAATTGCCATGCAGTAACAGATCCAAGTGTTGTAGGATAATGGAACATCGACACTAGAAACTTTGCCACCAGATAAGAAAGTACTCGGATGTGGATGGGTGTACAAAATCAAGTACAACTCTGATGGTACAATCGAGTGAGATAAATCTCATTTGGTTATCTTCAGAAATAAACAGGAGGAAGGAATTTACTACAACAAAACTTTTTCTCCTGTTTCTATGGTAGTAACTGTGCGGACCCTCCTGGTTGTTGCAGATGCGCGAAATTAGGAGTTGCATCAGATGGATGTGCATAATGCTTTCTTACACGGAGAGCTTATGGAGGAAGTTTATATGAAATTGCCATTGGGATTTAGTATTCCTAATCCAGGGCAAGTATGTCGACTGCAGAAATCTTTGTATTGTTTGAAGGAAGCTCCAAGGTGTTGGTTTGCGAAATTATCAAGTGCTTTGATGAAACATGAGTTCAAACAGTCGTACTCTGATTATTCTCTATTTACTATGCATCAGGGAGGTATGCAACTTAACGTCTTAGTCTATGTGGATGACTTGATTATCTCCAAAAATGATCATAGTGCCATTGAACGATTCAAAGACTATCTTCGCACCTATTATCACATGAAGGATTTGGGCCCTCTAAAGCACTTTCTGGGAGTTGAAGTTGCACGTGGACCAACTGGGTTATTTCTCTGTCAATGAAAATATGCCTTGGATATAATCTTTGAGTTCGATTTACTGGAAGCTAAACCAATCAATACTCCTATGGAACAGAATCACGGTTTGGCGTTGGTCAAATGAGTTATATTAGGAGATCCGGAACCATACTGACGTTTGATCTGTAGACTAATATATATCAGTTTCACGAGACCTGAGTTGTCGTATTGCATGCATGTTCTATCCCAATTAGTAAAGCAACCAAAGGAAGCACACTAGAATGCGGCTCTCCGTGTGGTGCGGTACTTGAAGAAGAACCCAGGACAAGGCATTGTGATGAGAAAAGATTGTGATCTCCAATTGTACGGATGGTGTGATTTGGACTGGGTTGAATGTCCATTGACTCAAAAATCACTTACCAATTGATTTATATCCCTCAGGAATTCACCAGTATCATGGAAAACCAAGAAGCAACATATTATCTCTCGCTTATCAGCAGAGGCGGAATATCTATCAATGACAATGACAGTCTGTGAGTTGAAATGGTTAAAGAGAATTTTACATAGTTTGGGTGGTGAGCATAAATCTCCAGTAAAAATGTATTGCGATAGTCAAGCAGCATTGTATATGCGTGAAATCAGGTGTTTTATGAACAGACAAAACACATTGAAGTCGACTTTCACTATGTCCGGGACATGGTCAGTCTAGAATAATACTTCCTGTCATGTGTCAACCAGTGAACAATTGGCCGATGTGTTTACAAAGGCTTTAGGCAAATCGCAACATGAATATTTAGTTGATAAGTTGGGCATTTGAGACCCTCATGCTTCAACTTGAGGGGGGATATTAGAATGAGTTAGGTCTATTTATGGTAATATAGGATTTGGTAACTATGGTAATATAGGATTTGTAGTCCTATTAGAATAGGGTTACCCTTTACCCTATTAGACTAGGAAAATGAGGATTTTACCTCTATATAAGGAGGTCATTATGATGAATAAATGTAGAAAAAATTCTCCCATTATTCTTATCTTTCTAAATTCTCGTCCCTCTCTCGATTTTAACAGATTCGATGCAAATCATCTTACAATGACATTTGCTTGATAAAAAACAAGTTTTTAGACCTTTTCTCTCTGTTCAGTTTTTGCTTTGATGAGTTTTTCCTTTGTTGATCATAAATAGAGAACTACTTTTTTTTCAAGTCAAACATAAAGATACATTTATAACAACACCAAAATGTAAATGTTACACTTAAATTTTCCAAATCGTCAATCCACCTCTGAAAATAAATATTTCAGTAATATGCATTGGCTGGCCCCCGAGTCTATTATCAGTATATAGAACTATGTTGAAGTCTATCAAAATGACCAAAGGTCCAGTAACAAAATTATCTATGCTTCTGAGTTGTTCGCATATTCTCTTCTGCGCGCTATGGTATTAAACCCATACGCAAAGGTAATATTGCAACCAAAAGGTGAATTCTTATCATTAGTCAAACAATGAATCACCTGAGCATTAGTGTGAATCACAGTAAGGACAACAGAAGCCTCTTATTATAAAAATATTTACAAATCATATATGTATAAAATAATTATAAATTGTATACATATAATCGGATCGGTTTGATCTTGGTTTGACTTTTTTTAGTTAAAACCAAACAAACCTAATGATCGGGTTTTTTTAATACCAAATCAAACCAAACCAAACCAATAATCAGTCTCAAGGCATGTTTTTGACACCCAATTTTGGTCCTCCATAATTTTTATTTAATTAATTGGACTTTTTGAATCACAAACGGAGTGAAATATATGCTTTTTAAAGTCAAAAGAATTTTACGAAATCACTTTGGTGACATTTTTCCATTTCATTTGACAAATATTATACAGTATATCATTGTAATCTTTTAAACATTTTCACAATCTTAAATATATATTTATCAAAATTTAAAGGCAAAACAGTGAAAAGCAATTACTTACTTAATTATTTAAACTGATCGGTGATTAATAGATAAATATTTTACTCTGTTAAATTATGAAGTTAATATTAATTAAGTAAATAATTAATTATATCTCAATTTCTATGTTAATTTGGCTTTGATTTCAATTACTTTTCAAAATTGCTTCAACTGTGTTCAAACCCTAGCCGCCCATTTCTCGCTTTATACGAATTGTGTTCAAATCCTAGCCGCCTCATTTCTCCTTTCCTCTTAGGGCAAGAGGATTCTTTCGCACGCGCGGAAAAGCAACAAGGATGTGTTTCTCCATTTCAAGAAACGCCATTAATGGAGTTTGACATCTCTCTCCACCGAGATCGTCACCCTCAGAGGTACGACCCCCTATCTCTCTCGCCTTTATTAATTCTCTTAGTCACAAGGACAAATTCCTTATTAGGTATTGTCTATTTAGTCTATCTTTCAATGAATCAAAATGAATTTTCAAAAGTTCTCTCAATTTCTCAGTGGATTTGAGGTCCGAATACTATCCCATATCAATTTCGAGATGAAACCTTGGGTTTTGGGATTCTATATAAAGAACCTATTCCTTTTCATTCTCATTGTTCGAACAAGTCTTAATTTTGGAAGCAAAAACCTAATTTTCAATTTATTAGGGATTTGGCCTTTGCCGAAGCCCTTGCTTAATTGAATTGAGTTTTGGTACGTACAAAATTAAAACCACTCTCAAACAATAAACCTTAAAAACCTAAAACCCTATGCTACATCAATTGCCGATAGCCAATCTAGCTGGTGGATAGCCTCCTCCGAGACTGTTCTATATACATGCATTACAAACTCCATACTATCTACACCATCTATCCTCACAACCACATCCGAACCAAGTAACGACCCTACAATTTTACCTAACGCCATGAACTATGTAAATACTTTGAAATATGTCCAGTCACAAGTGAAGCAAGTGGTGAATCACACGTAACATGGAAGTCATATGAAGTTAAGCAATTAATCATGCATATAGTATGCAATATAGGGTAAGTTTTCTTATGATATCATGGACATACAAGTATTAAGGAAAGAAATACTGGAACAATATGAGATTAAAGGAACATGTACAATTGGTCTACCTGAAAGCATACATACTTTAATTAGACTATCCCTATTTGAAGACCATGTCAAGATGTTATCCACGCCTACATATTATCTAAAAATCCATGCTAGAAAAGTCACAATTTCTGCTGGTTATGAGTTGACTTGATTATGAGTTCTGTACGTTGAGATAGTTTGTGCCGAATTTGATAAGCATGTTGAGATTATCCATACTTCACATGGAGATCGTCCACGCGGTGTATGGATAACACGGTTGTTCCCACCCCTAGTTGGACCAGTGTGTTCCCAGAGTATTGAGGATAGTGGATGAGTTTAGTTGTGGCCATTACTTGGAATTTCATATCATAGATCATGATTCCGATTTGAGAATTATATCCTACTATTGAGGTGAATTTGTATGTATCATTTATATATGTGAATTTGTGAATGCTATGACACTTTATTCTAAATGTTGGGTTGAATCTATGTATAATATCTCTGTATGGTTATGTTGTACAATTTATGCATTATTTAATTAGTTTTTACTTTATTTCTATTACTGTCATGACCCAAATTAAAAGCCGTTAAGGCACTAACTCCCAGAATGTAACGACTCATTTGGTCATTTAAGCATTTATTCTTTTACTCATGTTGACCCTTCCCTTAACATCGTTAGAGTGTATTCGACTTGCGGGGATGGGTGGAGCAATTTTTTGAGATTTTTAGAGGAATTTTGGATAAGGAAAAGGATATTTTGGAAATCCTTAAGTTAAGAAATGAAGAAGTTTGATCAAAGTCAACATTGGAAGCAAATGCATCTTTTTGATGTTTTATCAATTTCATTAGCTCCGGAATGTGATTTATGACTTAGTCGAGTCGTTGATTCGGTTCCTGAGAGGTTCGGATGTGATTAAGGTGGTTGGTTGAGAAACTAGCTTCTGAGATGATTTGGAATTGACCACGGTAAACATCAGGTCAAGACTGATCCGTTGGGTGTTTTGGGAGTTCGAGCAACTTCTTATGATCATTTATGACTTGAAGGAACTTTTGGAATTAGATTTGGACTTTGTTTGATCGAGTTTAGGTGTTTGAGTCATTGTCATAAGTCGCTCATCTTCGACGCTTCAATATACCATTATATTAATTTGATATTAGAATTGAGTTTTGATTGTTGAAATAGATGTATATCGAAATTTGTGATCTGTAGCAACTTGAATCGTTGAATTCTGACACAGTATGAGGGAGTTATGCCCATTTTAGTTTTGGGAAAAATTGATGGTTTCTGGTGTCCACTGAGGCGGACTTCCGGGCACCGGAGCGAATCCGCTGGGGAGGAAATTGGTCCGTTGGAGCCGAAATGACTGTGTATTAAAAATCAGACTCCATCAATTTAGTATTTTGCACATAACTTGAGTTCTAGAGCTCTAATTGAGGTGGTGTTGACGGTGTTGTTCTCGTTTCAACTAGAGGGTAAGTATCCAACCTTTATTTTGATGTTTCTTTAAGATTTTTTCCTTTGGTTATCGATTTTAGCCATGTATTTTTGGGGAAAAATTGGGGGTTTTAAATCCTAAGTTGAAATTTGAGATTTCTTCAATTAATTATGGTTGGATTTGTGTAAATTCTAGGTTTTTGGATTGTTTAAACCTTGAGTAAATTATTTCTTACATAAATTTCGATTTTAATCTGGATTTTCTAAATAGTCGATTTATGGTTTTTGACAAAGTAATAAAATTGGAGTCTCAATTGGGGTTAGAATTTCATAAAACTTTGGATTATGACTATTTTGATTATGGGTAACGTGCTACTAACTTAAATATTCGATTTTCCCTTGTGGCCCTGGGGTCACTTTTTGGGTTTCGGATTAAATTATAACAATTGGGTGTTAGATTCCTATGAAACCGTAGAACACTATTTTGATAATATTGAACTCATTTTCTCAATAAAATTACCATTTTGACTCTTGGGGCCCGGGCGAGGTTTTAGATTTACTTTTGACCCCGAGTTTCTTACAAGACATGTTTGGTATCATTAGATTCATGTGTAATGTATAATTGATCGTTATGTGTTGATTTAATGTGTGTGGTAACATAAGAGCTTCATGCACTTTTTTGAACTACGACCATCTGATATTCGCTCGGGGTGACTTGTGGATTAGGAGTTCGTGACTCCTGCTAGACTTTGAGGTAGACTACAATTTTATTTCTTGAGACTCTGATAGAAGTGAGTAGTAGTTATAAATATTGAGGGATATTTGATGTGTTTGGGAGTCCCAATCAAATGGTTGTGATGAACGGTTGAGTGGGTACCAGTGTTGAATTGTGATGATGGGGATTGGGGAATCAGCCTTGTGCTGGTTCCAACTGGTTCTTATTTTTGCTTGTCGCCATATATGGGCTTGTCTCCATGTTTTCCATTGTTTGTTTACTCATCACACATGCTTTCGATATGATATCCTTATGTTGACTTGGATTTTGTTTATGAGCTATTGAATTCTTAAAAGCATGTGACATTTCATCTCTTTACTTGGTTGCATCTCATTATATCATGATATCTTGGCTTATATTGTCATTTACATTCACACACTCATGGTTATGCGATATTTATATGAGAGTGGTATGGATATGTTATGGGTCCAAGAGGGTGGAAAGGTAAGAATACTTATGAGATTATGACAATATTGAAATGATGATGGTACCGATGGCTCGAGTTGCATACCATAACGAATATTGATACGTGGGGAACAGAGTTGCACACCCGCAACATGATATTACTCAGAAAAATAAGTCTTGGGCTCTAGCCAGATTTGTGTGTGGAATTCAGGTTGGCTAGAAGCGGTATATGGACTTCGCGGATCCCCTATGGGTGTACGGTTAATAATAAAACCTTGGGACTTCAAGTGGTATCGCCGCTACCGTCACTCTCCTAGAGACCACAAGGACTATTCCCACTATGTGCTAACTAGAAAGATCATAAGAGAAGATGCCACCGAATCGGCTCTGTATTATATACTAGGTTGAGAAAGGTACCTTGCATATGCATTACAATTATGTCATACATACATCCATACATTGATAATGTGACATGGTTGGTTATTGGAACTTGGGTGAAACCTTGATTTACTTGGATTGAATTTGACCGGAATGGTTGTTATGATTGAGCTTGTCTCTGTGAGTACTTGGAAATTATGATTAGGCTGGTCTCTATGAGTACTTGGATAAATGGTTGAGGTTATTGAATTGATTTGGTTGCCGTATGTGGCTTTCTTCCTCGTGTATGGGTTTTTGGGTTTAATGATTGTAAGTCTAAGTGTTTGATGTCATTTGCTACTGTGGTCAGAAATGTCAGTAATGCCATGACTATTGTCTAGGTCCAAGGAATTATGTGCATTTATGTGTTGTCTGGTAATTGATCGTGTGACTGGGTAACGAGTATAGTAAGGAACCTGTGATAAGTATCACTATTGGAAAGGTAGATGTTGAACGATCTATGTGTGTCAGCCGTAACTGTATAGAGACTAAACTAAGTGTAAAAGCTAAGGTTAATAAAGGAGTTAACATCATCATGTTAGCTTAGGTGTAATACTCTTGGAAAGCGTTCTAAAATGGTTGTTGTTATGTAAGTGTTGACTTGTTCATTTAATGTGCTAAGTTGGGTAAGTGGGGTTAAACTTGAATATGACTTAGACAAGAGAGTACTAGTCGGCGGTTACTATGATAGTAAAGTCTCTGTACATGTGAGTGGATTGATTGTACTTGACAGTGATTGAAACGTTATATGAACAATGTGACTTGATGAATCAGTGAATTGATATGTGTACAAGGTGACCTATATGAGTTATTAAACTATCTAGTATAGGCTTATCTATGTCAATTTGATATTTATCTCTATTACGTATCTTCCGTCGTTGTCGGCCTATGATGTCTATGGGGGTACATTGTGTACTCATGCTACACTGACTGCATTCTTCTTGGATGCAAATACAATGTTTTATACTAGTTCAGGACTTCCAGTTGTGTTTGAGTTGGGGGACTTCCATTGTTCGGGGTAAGGATGCTTCCATTCTGCATACCTTGGATACTTCTGTTTACATTTTTGTCTTTTACTTACCCGATAAACATGTTCAAATATTCATATTATGTAATTCAGTTTTGGCCTATGTCGCCTTTATTTAGACTTGTATTTCGCATTAGCGCTCTTGTATTATTGACCAGATCAACTGGGTGTTTCATTTGACTTTCAGACTTATGTTCCGCATTTTATAGTGATAACCAAGGTTTTAAAGTACTTCATTATTTTCGCATTTTTCACTTATTAGTATTGTTTTATGGGAAATGGTTCACCTACAAGTGAGAGAGTGTAGGTGCCACCACGATCCTTAACAGGGGTTGTGACACCAAGTAAGCCAAACATAACCCAAGATAAATAGTTCAAGTAAGGAAATCAAAATGTGAAAGATAACATACAAGTCAATTACAAGTTTTTAAAGAGTTATACTCATAAAATATAAACTACGGAATAAGAAGTACCATTTCCCAAGATTTGTTTCACTAGTACAAGAACTTTCTGAGATAAGTAATACAAAGTCTGGGTAAAACATTTGAATACTGTCTGGAAATGAGAAAAACAGGAAAGTAAAGCATAAGGGGAATCCAGTGCTACGGATCATCTGGAAGCTCACCCCTGGTCCTCCAGATCAACTCCTCAGCAGGTTGGATAATCGTGAGGTGCACTGGAACTAGGAACAGAACCTGCACACAAAAAGGTATAGCATGTGTAGCATGAGTATGAGAAATATGTGTACTCAGCATCATCGTCGACCGACCCTATCTTAAATGTAGACAAGGGTTGGCCTTTCGATTTCTACTTCCGCACTAACCACCATTAGTTTATAATAACAAGAATAATCACACGATCAGTTAAATCATGAGTCCAAGCCTAGGTTATAGAATCTAGTCCCTCTAGTCTCATAAGGTATTCACACAACCAATTAAATAGAGCCTAATCAAACAATTTAAGCATCAAACAATCAAGATATAAATGGAATGATATGAGATGTAAATGAAATGCAATGCAAGGCCTTTCTTTCTCATCACCAGTACGCACACGTTCAAATTATATGAATCATTTTTCACGGGGGACTCGTGAGGTCCATGTACCACCCAGAATCATTTTCCTTCGGGTTTCTTAGCCTAGCTTAGGCCCTCAATCAGATTACTAGCCACATGTAGGCTCATATAGCTATCTCTAGCCAATACTAGGCTCACAACATATTGTTTCACTATCAGAAAACATTTCCCCTCGGACCACATATGTATTAGCAAATGTGCATGCATGAGATACAATATGAAACATGAATATGACATGCACAACAATATGAAGCCAAGATATGCAATAAAGATTCAATCTTTAATCAATATAGGAAATGAAGATTCGACCTTTAACCAAATTATAATAAAGACTCAATCTTTAGTTTTTTTCCCACTTTTAAACGAGAATGTAGGAGTGATGAAATACACAATCACAGATAAGACATGCAAATAATCATGAGGCAGAATGTAAGTGCTTCATAACCCAATCATAGATTCATAGGATCATACTCACCCCAAGACATGCAAATAATCATGAGGCAGAATGTAAGAGAAGTGCATCCAGGGCATGTTGAATGAAGGCATGCTCACCCCGAACATAGGAAATCCTCCAACTCAGACTCAACCATGATGTCCTAAACTGGTAGATAGCGTTGTATCTGCATCCAAAAAATACAACAAGTGTAGCATAAGTACACAATGTAACCCCGTAGGCATCATAGGTTATAACGATGAAGATACGTAGCAGAAATAAACATCAAGTTAACTCTCAAATAGGTCCTATACTAAGCAGTTGGATGAATCACACAAGTCACCTTGTTCACATACGAGTTCAATAGCTAACAATCCCGGTATTATGGAATAAATCAACAAGATCCATCTATCATGCAGTGACCTAAGTTCCAATAACCAGTCCAAATCACGTTACCAATCAATAGGTAATCAATGTATAAATGAGTGTATTATATTAATGCAAATGCCAGGTACCTTTTCACAACTGGTACACACACGTTGAAATTGTATGAACTATGACCCATGGGGGACCCGCGCCATCCATATACCTCTCCTAGCCAGCCAAAATTCAACACACGTATCTAACTAGAGCCAAGACCCATTTGGAGACATTACAATCATTTCCATCATCTCAATGTTTCCAACCATCTCATAATATATCCTTACTTTCCGGTCCCATCGGAACCATAACATTTCCATACCACTCTACTTTTAATATCATCAGAACCATGAGTGTTTGAATGTAATAATAATAACAAGGCAAGAAATCAGGATGTATGAGATGCAATCAAGTATAAGAGATGAATATCACATGCTTTCAGAAACATAAATAGCACGTAATTCCATGTAAATCAGTCTATCATAACTAAAGTAATGTGATGAATAAACACAACAATTATCAACAATGGCAACAAGCCCACATAATGGCGACAAACCCAAATAATCAGCTTAAGGCTGATTCACCAAATCACACATCAACACAGTTCAACATCGGTACCCACCTAAGAATTCATCACAACCGCTAAGGTGGGAATCCCAAACATGCCAAATACCCCTCAACATTTATAAACACTATGTACTTCTGTCGGAGTCTAAAAGAGATAAAATGTAGCCTACCTCGAAGCCGAGTACGTGCCACGAACATCAACCCTCAATGCAGGCCTTTCCCTTTCAAAACGCCTCGTAGTACTCGTAGTCTAATACATAGATTCTATGTTAATAAGTAATCTAATACACATAAAGGACTTAGACCTTAAAAACAATCCAAAGATACACCTCAAAATAGACCCCGGGCCCATGGTAGCAAAATCAAAATTTTATTAGTCAAAACGTAAGATATCATACTATAGAATCATATCCTTAAGTTAATTTGAAAACTAAACACATTTAGACCCTCAATTCCATGATTATGTATAAGTCTGAATTCAAAACCCTAGATTTTCCCACAACTTCAAAAGGGTTTCCAATATCAAATTACTTAACACAATAACATCTTCCATCATTACCCAACACTATATTATGAAATCACAACAATATAAACCCTAATCAATCCCAAAATCATGATTTATGGTCTCTTATTCTAGCATGGACACTTATGCTATAGTCTTCCCCAAATAGAAATTATACTAGAATTAGAAGAGCCAAATGATAATTAATAAATGAAAAGGAGTGAAATATTTATCTACAAGAAGAACAATGATTGAAGACCCTTGAATATCCCCTCCACCGAGCTCCAGTCCTAAGAGAATGTGTTTTGAAAAAGTGAAATCATTTTTTGGGCATTAAATTCTGATTCTGAAATAGCGGTTCCGCTTGTTACGATTCACTTTTTATACGGGTGAGCGTATAAAGAGCTACTAAGAATTTGGATGGTGCTCTAAATTTGGATTTTTAGAGTCGCCACCTAATTTATAGGTAAATTAGAAAAATCAGTGTGAAATGGTTTATTCAAATTCATTAAAAAATCTTATCTAAACCAAAGTCAATGTAAGGGTTTTGTTGATCCTCCGGGGAAGGTGTTAGCACCCATGTATTAAGGATCCGTAGAATACGCTTGACCTACGAGTTATATAGCATACTTTAAAATAATTTAAATTGCTTTTGTGTTTAGAATCTGCAAAATAACTTGTCATTTCATTTATTCAAACTCAATGTTTTATTTAAAACAAGGAGTTAAAACTTCCGCCAAAAATAGTATGCACGAGATGTTTTAGTCAATTTCATTTTTGGACTAAGAACACTCAAATATGAATTTTAGTAGAACTCCACGTTTAGTCCAACTACATTCACCATTTCACACTTGCATCTTTTTAAAATTCTTTCCAAGTTTCAATAATGGTTTAGTTTCATTTAAAAGACAAGTTTGGTTTTTGAAAAAGAGATAGTAAAATATAGTTTTTACTTTCTTTTTGCATGCTATATTTCCCAACTTTAACCATATCATACTTTCCTATACCCTCAACCCAAACTCAAGTCCAAGATAAGGTTTTATAGTCCAATAATACTTAGTTGGGCTTAGTCCGTATCCTATCTTTAAACAAAATGTCCATTTTTCAGCCCAATTCAATATGATTTTCCAACAGTTTGTTTTTGTCCAATTTCAAGTAACTCAGGCCCATATCTGAGTCCTTAAGCATATCAGTCCATTCTAATTTAAAACTCAAAGCCCAAGTCATGTTTTAACATTTAAAACTGATTTAACACATAGTCAAAAGTCCATCTTTCTTTTCCATCTTTTAGTGTCCCAAACAATTTCTTTATTTGGTCAAAACAGTCCGTCATTCCAGTTTTCTAGATTTAAAATAAGATTTTGAAAATTATTTTGGCGATCTAGCTAAACGATCTACGTATCTTTTGCCTATCCTAGATTCCTACCATAAATAAAGTTCCAATATTAATCAAAGTATTTTATTTACAACAATATATATATATATATATATATATTTGGGACTTCTTGCAAATATTAACTTCCCTTTATTTTTATCTCGGCCAGAACTAGTATGATTAGGCCTCAGCCCAATCGGCTAAGGATGGAACACATATGGACTCGTCTGAACTGAAGTGATGGGCCCATCTCGTGGAAATGCAGTAGATGATACACAAAGGGAAAAAGGAAAGCCCAAGTTAGAAGTACCCAAGGCTTATCAAATTAATTACATGCATGAAGTAAACAAACAAACATCACACAACGACTTACATTTAATTCAGATCAATTGGGCTAGCCTAAACTAAGCCAGTGCATAAAGAAAAGAAGAGGAGGCAAACAATGGGCTAGGACCAATACTCAATCGTGAAGAAGGAAAATAGAGGAAGTTATCAGAAATGGGCCAGGCCTAACAAGCACTAATATGACACCCATGACTGATATACAAAATGATATACAGTCTATATACTTTCATATATTGAATATAGTTAGTATACAACTTGTATGTCAATATCAACGTGTACTTAAATAAACAACACATGACACTAAGATATAGGGGCTTAACAAACATGGTCCAATTTCACAACAAATTGGGACCAGGCTAAATTATGTGCAAGTCAGTAAGGGAGAAACATGTATAATCACTTGCATACTTGGACAACTACACATTGGGACTTCAGAAGGTTCAATAAAGGATAGTCATATGTTAGACATGCATAAACTAAACATGGTTCCCAAAAGATAGCATATACATCCAACAAGACAAACATAACTTTGATAATCCATCTATAGCCTAGACAGTTTCAACTTTTACATGAATGGTATACATACTAAGCTACAAAGATCATTTATCACTAAAAAATGTTTCAGACCAAAACTGAATCATGGTATCAACTCAAACAAAGACGTACATCAATTTCAAAGTTACTAGGTGATCCTAATAAACATTCTCCTACTAAGTCTTGGGTACCTTAAGTTAACTAAACCAAACATCAAGCATTCAAGTCATTACTTAATCTAACAGAGACTAGGTGACATGTTATAAGCATGTTTAACATATTTAAGCCAAGTATGTCCCTTAAAAGCCAATACACACATCAAATAAGCATAGACTGGCCTTAACATCACCTTTTAATCTTAATACAATGTCTAATGACAAAACAAGTGTAGTGGGGACATGGGTTAACTAAACACAATTCCTAAGAGGTTAAACATATTTCTTAGCCCAAGACAGTAGCTTCTTAAATCAGTTTATTCACTTAGCAAGTTCTAGACCAATCATTTTTGAATATCACATTACCAACAACTTGAGATTAGGTCAAAACAAACTATAATTATCATGTTAATCACTCTAAAGTCATTTAAATAGGTCATACATGATTAAATGAATCTTAAACTAAATATTAACTTAATCATATGGCTTGTATATGCACATAACTAGTTCTGAACTAACATGGTAGCCATTTACCCACCCAGTGACACATAACAACTAACATAGTAGTAATTATAGCCAAATTTATCATTTTTTGACTAACCTATAATCAAAACAATCATACATAAATAACCATGGTAATGAACACTAATAGTGACCTTAACTAACAAGTACACACATCATTGGTTTAAGGAACACACACCAACATCATTTAACCAAATATGTTTAAAAATCACCTTAATAAGCTCAAACAATAACTAATCTAGCTAATAATATTTACAAACACATAATAAGTGCCAATAGTGTCCTAAACATGCTAACAATATCATTATGAACAACTAACAGTGGTCAATATGAACTAAACAAGCTTAATAGTCAACTTAGTAAACCTAGACAACCACTAATCATGCTTGATATCTAACTAAATTATCTCAAATAATCATTAATACACACTAAGCACGCTTACACTTCCAAAAATGATCAACACTAAATATATTGTAGCTTATTTAATGAAACTGCAACTAAATGTTCTTAACATTCTTAATAGGTGACCTAACTTAACCTAAACAGTCATAATCATACTTTTAACATACTCAATAAACACATAACATAGATTACATTAGGCTAATTAGATAGAAAATTAAATAGGAGTGGTGTTTACCTTGTGTGGAGGTAGCCTAGGATCGAATTTGAGCTTGACTTCACTCCGACAACCCCAAAGACTCGAAAACACATGAAAAGAAAAGCTTTAGTTGTGAATTGATCAATCAAACTAGTGTTGGGTTCTGCCAAAGGAATGGATCCCAACTTAAGCCTAATTAATCAAATTTTAACTTGAAAATGGCTCTCAATCAATGTGAATGCCAACTCTCAAGTTTTTCGACCCTCAAAATGTTGACAAAGGGTCTGTATTTATAGAGTAAGTAGAAGCCCTAACTGAGCACCTACAATCGGTGTGGGAGAACCAAAATGGAGGGGGGGAATCCCTTCAAATCATTCTTAACCAATGAAAATATCGAATTCAAAATGCAAATCGGATAAGGAGCATTAAATGCTAGCAGAAAAAGCAAATAGAGGAGAAAACCTCACCTTGAGGGGTACGGGTGGTGGCGTGCAAATGGGAGAGGACGAGGGCATTTAATGCCCTTTCCTCTTCCGTCGAGGCAATAACAAAGAGACCAACACGCTTCTGGCTTTTTGCCAATAATAGCATCGACGCTGCAACAGAGGAAATGAACTCTAGGGTTCATATTTGTCCTTTTCTAAGGAAATGGGGCTTTGCCCCTTTGTTCTTCCTTTATGAAGCGTGTGGGCTACGCCTGAGCTAAATTAGTTTGGGCTCAGCCAAAAAATAAGGGGGGGGACGTATTTTAAGAATTAAATTATCTCTTGGCCAAATTTTGCAAATGTGGCAACTTTTTAAATACCATGATGACCCAAATAAACTCAAATATGACTGAATTAAATTGATAGTTTCAATTTGAGCCTAAATTTGAAACTAAATTGAAATTAGGAACTTGAAATCATGCAAACATATTTTAAATTTTAAAGCAAGGTTTAAAATTGAGGTGTAATTCCCTCATCATATTTAATTAACAATTTTCCGAATTTGACGGAGTAGAACATTAATCCTTTAATTTTGAAAGTTTTTTTGAGATAAATACATTTATAATTGTCGGTTAAAATTCCAAAATTATAATTAATGATCAAATTATTTAAAATTAGGATATGATATACAATATACATACCAAGGGATATTTCGACAAATGAAATGACAAAATACTCCCTGAATGATTTTGTAAAATTATATTCGCTTTGTGAAAAGTATATTTAACTCCATTTGTGACTCGAGAAATGTGAATAATTAAATAAAATTATTAGAGTATAAAAATTAGTTGTCAACAACCGCACCTTCATTCTTCGGGGATGGCTATACCATTCCTGAGCATCGAAATTTGACTGGTCTAGTTTTTAGCCGACCCATGGGAAATTACTTCTCATTTATATGCAATTTTTGGAAATTGTGGCCGGACCCTGGTTTCTGGGTTTCCTTCATATCTCATGTTAGATGATAATTCAGGCCACTTGTAGTTCGACTCGATTATACTTGCTAAAAAGTTGATAAAATAAATGTATCAAACCAGAAAGCTCCGGAGTGATTTTGTTGGAATATGACTAATCCTCGGAGATTTAGTGACCTATATCCCCGGTTTTCGGGAATTAGATCACGTGTAGTTTGACTAAATGGCCTGAAAAGGGTATCCCTTATGCATGAATCCTTTTGACCTTTCTGATATATGTCCGACCGGTTATAGGTTTTAAAAAATAAAAACTTCGTGATTTGCGAGCGAGGTCAGCGCGGAGTGATGTTCAAGTTTATGTGCAGAGATCTTGACTCTCATTGACATATATTTTTGACAGGCTACCCAAGAACAAGTTCCATGTTTGCTCTGCATGTATCTGGATCTTGTCCATCTACTTCCCATATCTGGTAGCTCTGCCTTGTTTCCATATGCTGAGACCAGTGTGTTAATTATTATTTTTTATATTTTTCATACCTTCTTCGATTTGTTTGTTGTACCCTGCTAGGTGATTTCTTTCGAGTGGGCTCCTCCTCTGACACTATTTAGCTCATGTTGATTTTGTTGAGCGGGAGCCACTTGCCACACCGTCTGGCGCTGTTGAATTGTTTGACTTAAGAAGATTCCACTCGCAACACCGTCTGGCTCTGTTAATTTGCTGGGGAGTGTTTGTTCGAGTGGATGTCACTTGCGACACCATCTGGCTCTATCGACTTTGTGGACTTACTGATAGATGTTGTTGTTACTGTGGTGTAGTTTGATTATTTGGGAATGAAGACTGCAACTATTGACCGGAATTACATCGTTCGGACTTTGGGGTGAAGACTGAGGCCATTGGACCAGGATTACATCACCTGACACTTGGAGTGAAGACTGTAACCTTTCAGTCAGAATTACATCACTCAAACTTTTGTATGAAGACTTTAACCTTTTGGCCCGAATTACATCATTCTGCAATTTGAAGTGAAGACTCCAACCTTTCGGATGGAATTACATCACTCGGAATTTTTTAATGAAGACTGCAACCTTTCGTCTAAAATTACATCATTCTGATGTTTGGAGTGAAGATTGTGACCTTTTTGCCAGAATTACATCACTTAGACTTTTGAATAAAGACTACAACCTTTCGGCCAGAATTATATCATTCTACCACTTTGAATGAAGACTGCAACATTTCAGTCGGAATTACATCACTCAGACATTTGAATGAAGACTGCATCCTTTCAGCCGGAATTACATCATTCTGAAACTTAGAGTGAAAACTGCAACCTTTCAGTCGAAATTACATTATTATGATGCTTGGAGTGAAGATTGCGACTTTTTGGTTGAAATTACATCACTCAAAATTTTGAATGAATACTACAATGTTTTGACCAAAATTACATCATTCTAACGTTTGGAGTGAAGACTGCAACCTTTCGGTCAGAATTACATCACTCGGACTTTTGAATGAAGACTGCAACCTTTCAGTCAGAATTACATCATTTTGACACTTGGAGTGAAGATTGCAACCTTTTGGCCTGAATTACATCACTCAGAATTTTGAATGAAGGCTGCAACCTTTCACTCGGAAATACATCATTCTGACACTTCGAGTGAAGACTGCAACCTTTCAGCCAGAATTACATCACTCAGACTTTTGAATGAAACCTACAGCCTTTCGACTATAATTACATCATTTTGACACTTGGAGTGAAGACTGCAACCTTTCGTCTAGAATTACATCACTTAGACTTTTGAATGAAGACTACAACCTTTCAGCCGGAATTACATTATTCTGACGCTTGGAGTGAAAAATGTGACCTTTTGGCCGAAATTATATTATTTTGACGCTTGGAGTGAAAACTTCCACCTTTTGGCCAAAATTACATCTCTCAGACTTTGGACTCTCAAGGTCGAGTTATAATTTCTTACCTTATGCATTTTAGGGCATTTTTCTCTAGTTGCAGCTCTCAGGTCTGGTGTTGTGTCTTTGATGTGTCAGGGGCTCTCGGGGCCTGGTAGTTATCTTCTGGTGTCGGAGTGGTTTTTTTTGTTGTTGTACCTATCTCATTCATGAACAAACAAGTTAGTAGCAAACCCCGTCGACCTCCTAGCGACATTCCAGTGACCTACAATTATAGAAAAAATTGTTAGTTTCCTATGCGGTTGATCCATGTTGCCGAATCCTGCTATGTTATTTCTTAATTTTCTGGCCTTTACCCCTTTCGGTCTCGGTATAATGAGAGAAAGTTATTTTGAGTGGAAATGTTTGAAATTATTTTTAAAAGCAGAATTTTTTACTAAAATATTCTATATATTTAAAATATTGTTATCATATGTCATGACATATTAGCTTGTGTGAGGCTCTTCGACCATCTCCAGCGCTCAGTTTTTTACTCTTTGCTCTTCTCGGTGAAATTTTTGAGACCACCTCAAAAATTTGCCCCAGTTGCACATTTGGATCGGCTGATTCTCGTACCAATTTGCGTTGAAGGAATTTTTGAGTCCCTCTCAAAAATTCTAACCCAGTTTTTGAGCTTGGACCGGCTGATCCTTTGAGCCAAGTTGTTTGATGGATTTTTTTAGAAGACTAAAAAATTTTGGCCAGTTTATACTGTATAAGGAGATTATTCAAATTCCTGATATCTCTAAGGCTGCCTAGGGGTTTCTTCGGTTTTTTGTTTGGTGCGACCGAGCTCGAAGAGCGCCTATGTATCCCATCTTGGGAATCAAAACGAAATGTAGTTCAAAATAAATATGGTTGATTTATGTAATAATGCGACCGAGCTTGAAGAGCGCCTATGTATCCCTCTTTGGGAATTAAGGTCATTACATAGTTCATATTACAGGGCAATATGGATTTTTCTAATAAAGTGAACGAGTCTGAAGTAGACGCATATGTATCCCATTTTGGTAATCAGGTCCTCGCGTAGTTCATACAATGAATGATTTGGTTTTTCTTATGTAATTACAAGCAAAGAAGTGAGATTACAAGAAAAAGAAAAATGTTATTACAAGTAAAAGAAATGCGATTACAAGTAAAAGGTGATTACAAACTTGGGGGTGTGTCTTCACGTATAGTATCGCTTGATTGCGTCTGAGTTGATTGCTTTGGGCCATTCTTGGCCATCCATTTCTGCGAGGATGACAACTCCTCCTGACAATACCTTCTGCACCAAGTAGGGCCGTTTCTAGTTTGGGCCAATGACGTCCATGCCCCATGCTACAAATGGCCAGGGTAAACTTATGACATTAAGCTTATTTAGAGGGACCTTGATCAGATCTCCGTGATTTGGCATTGATGGCATCTCTACATAAATTAGCTACAATCAGTTTCCATTGTCATCTAGTAGTATCCTGCCCTTAAGATCTTTTTTGGCTAAGATAAACCTATTTATGTGACATCTACAAGTCCTAGCGTGTACCTCTTCTAGCCCTTAAGATCTTTTTGGCTAAGAAAAACCCATTTATGTGAGGTCCACAAGTCCTAGTGTTTACCTCTTCTAATAGCTTTGTGGCCTCTGCAGCATCAACACATCTGAGTAGCCCTAAATCGAGCATCCTTCTGTAGAGTACTCCCTTGTTCAAGAAGAAACCATTGGCCATTCTTCTAATGGTCTTCTTTTGATTGGCTGTTATGTTATCGGGATACTCCCTATTTTCCAGATATGTGTTATGTCGACATACCATGGTTTACCGTCGGGTTCTGCTTCCACATAGGAACAGTAGGCATGTTTTTCCCTGATGCTGATTTCCAACGGATCAATGTGACTACTTTCAGGGTACTGTATCATTAATGCTATGGTTGTAAGAGCATCGGCCAAATCATTCTTAGCCCTCATCATGTGCCTGAGTTCAGTCTTTTTGAATATGTTGCACAATCTCTGTGCGAGGTTGACATATGGAAGGATCTTCTCATTCTTAGTGGCCCATTCCCCTCGGACTTGGTAAATCAGTAGATCTGAGTCTCCTATTGCCATGAGTTCTTGTACATCCATATTGATGGCCATGCGAATACCTAGAATGTAGGTTTTGTACTTTTTTATGTTGTTTGTGCACTGGAACTTGAGCTTTGCTGCCATCGGGTAATATTGACCCGTTTCTGAAACAAAACCGCTCCTATCCTTGAACCTTTGTAGTTGACGGCGCCATCGAAGAATATTTTCCACCCTGAATAGGCTTCGGATGTTTCTTCCTTGATTGCCATTACATCCTCCTCTGGGACATACATCATTAATAGTGCGAACTCTTCGTTGATCGGACATTCGACTAGCAAATCAGCCAATGCATGTCCCTTGACAACTTTTTAGACCACATATTTGCTATCGAACTCACTTAGGAGCATTTTCCATTTAGCCAGTTTCCCTATAGGCATGGGCTGGCGAAAGATGTACTTTAGGGGATCCATCTTAGATATCAGTGAGTAATGTACACCGATATGTAATGTCTCAGCTTTTGTGCTATCCATGTTAGAGCACATCATGTCTTTTCCACTAGAGTGTATCTTGACTAACATGTAGTGAACTTCTTGATGAGATAGTAGATTACCCGTTCTTTCTTTCCTGTTTCTTCGTGTTGTGCCAATATGCATCCAAATGCATTGTCTAGCACTGATAAATAAAACAATAGTGGGATCCTCGACCTGGGAGGAATCAAGACTTGTGGATTAGAGATGTATCTCTTAATCATGTCGAAAGCTTTCTGGAACTCATCCGTCCACTTAGTGGGTGCGTCCTTTTTCAATAACTTAAGGATGGGCTCTACGATCACTGTAGACTGCGCTATGAAGCACCCAATGTAGTTTATCCTTCCTTGGAAACTCATGACATCCTTCTTGGTTTTTGGCAGTGGAAGCTCTTGAATGGCTTTGATTTTCATGGAATCTAGCTCTATGCCCCTGCGGCTGACTATGAATCCCAAGAATTTTCTGGCAGGCACTCCAAATGCGCACTTGGCCAGATTCAATTTCAGATTGAACTTGTGGAGTCTATCGAAGAACCTTTGCAAGTGTATGATATGATTGGAGCCTTTTCGTGACTTGATTATAACATTATCCACGTAGACTTTGATTTCTTTATGCATCATGTCAAGGAATATGGCGGTCATTGCCCTTATGTAAGTGGCACTGGCGATCTTGACGACGAAGCATATTACACGGTAATGATATACTCCCCACATAGTAATGAATGCCATTTTCTGAGCATCTTCTCCGCTTATAAGAATCTGATGGTAACTGGCAAATTAATCCACAAATGACTGTAATTCATGCTTTGCATAGTTATCGATGAGTATGAGAATATTTATATGTGGAAAGTAATCCTTGTGACTAGCTCGATTGAGATATCGGTAGTCCACACAAATTATGATATTTCCGTCCTTCTTTGATACTGGCACAATGTTGGCCAACCACGTAGGGTATGGAGTTACTTCTACCACCCTTGACTTTATCTATTTCTCGACTTTATCCTTGTTTCTTATGCTGAGATCAGGCTTGAATTGTCATATTTTTTGTTTGACCGGAGTGAATCCTTCGTTGATGGGTAGCTTGTGAGCTATAATGTTTGTGCTCAATCCGAGCATATCCGTATATGACCATGTGAATACGTCGACGTACTCTTTCAACAGATTTATTAATTCTTCTTTTCTGGGCGTGTTCAAATGCATACTTATGTATAAAATAATTATAAATTGTATACATATAATCAGATCGGTTTGGTCTTGGTTTGACTTTTTTTAGTTAAAACCAAACAAAACCTATTAGGATCGGGTTTTTTAAACACCAAATCAAATCAAACCAAACCACTAATCAGTCTCAAGGATATGTTTCGCCATTTCAAGAAACGCCATTAATGGAGTTTGGCATCTCTCTCCACCAAGATCGTCACCCTCAGAGGTACGACCCTCTCTCTCTCTCGCCTTTATTAATTCTCTTAGTCACAAGGACAAATTCCTTATTAGGTATTGTCTATTTAGTCTCTCTTTCAATGAATCAAAATGAATTTTCAAAAGTTCTCTCAATTTCTCAGTGGATTTGAGGTCCGAATACTATCCTATATCAATTTCGAGATAAAACCTTGGGTTTTGGGGTTCTATATAAATAACCTATTCCTTTTCATTCTCATTGTTCAAACAAGTCTTAATTTTGGAAGAAAAAACCTAATTTTCAATTTATTAGGGATTTGGCCTTTGCCGAAGCCCTTGCTTAATTGAATCGAGTTTTGATACGTAAAAAATAAAAACCACTCTCAAACAATAAACCCTAAATACTTAAAACCCTATGCTACATCGATTGCCGATAGCCAATCCGGCTGGTGGATAGCCTCCTCCGAGACTGTTCTATATACATGCATTACAAACTCCATACTATCTACACCATCTACCCTCACAACCACATCGGAACCAAGTAACGACCATACAATTTTACCTAACGCCATGAACTATGTAAATACTTTGAATTATGTCCAGTCACAAGTAAAGCAAGTGGTGAATCACACGTAACATGGAAGTCATCCGAAGTTAAGAAATTAATCATACCTATAGTATGCAATATAGGGTAAGTTTTCTTATGATATCATGGACATACAAGCATTAAGGAAAGAAATAACGGAACAATATGAGATTAAAGGAACATGTACAATTGGTCTACCTAAAAGCGTTCATATTCTAATTAGATTATCCCTATTGGAAGACCATGTCAAGATGTTATCCACGCCTACATATTATCTGAAAATCCCTGCTAGAAAAGACACTGTTTTTGCTGGTTATGAGTTGACTTGATTATGAGTTCTGCATGTTGAGATAGTTTGTGCCGAATTTGATAAGCATGTTGAGATTGTCTATACTTCACGTGGAGATCATCCACGCGCTGTATGGATAACACGGTTGTTCCACCCCTAGTTGGACCAGTGTGTTCCCAGAGTATTGAGGATAGTGGATGAGTTTAGTTGTGGCCATTACTTGGAATTTCACATCTTAGATCATAATTCTGATTTGAGAATTATATCCTACTATTGAGGTGAATTTGTATGTATAATTTATATATGTGAATTTCTGAATGCTATGACACTTTATTCTAAATGTTGGGTTGGATCTGTGTATAATATCTTTGTATGGTGATGTTGTACAATTTATGCATTATTTGATATGTTTTTGCTTTATTTCTATTATTGTCATGACTCAAATTGATAGCCGTGAAGGCACTAACTCCCCCGAATGTAACGACCCGTTTGGTCATTTAAGCATTTTACTCTTTTACCCATGTTGACCCTTCCCTTAGCATCGGTAGAGTGTATTCGACTTGCGGGGATGGGTGGAGCAATTTTTCGAGATTTTCGGAGGAGTTTTGGATAAGGAAAAGGATATTTTGGAAATTCTCAAGTTACGAAATGAAGAAGTTTGATCAAAGTCAACATCGGAGGCAAATGCATCTTTTTTAAAGTTTTATCAATTTCATTAGCTCCGAAATGTGATTTATGACTTAGTCGAGTCGTTGATTCAGTTCTTGAGAGGTTCGGATGTGATTAAGGTGGTTGGTTGAGAAACTAGCTTTTGAGATGATTTGAAGTTGACCATGGTAAACATCGGGTCAAGACGGGTCGGCCTCCCCTAAGGGGGGGCCCCGGGCTGCGGAGAAGAAAATTTTGCGAACCCTTGGTTTATCCGTTGGGTGTTTTGCGAGCTCAAGTAGCTTCGTTTGATCATTTGTGACTTCTAGGAACTTTTGGAATTGGATTTGGACTTTGTTTGGTCGAGTTTAGGTGTTTGAGTCATTGTCATAAGTCGCTCGCCTTCGACGCTTCAATATACCATTATATTCATTTCATATTATAATTAAGTTTTGAGTGTTGAAATAGATGCATATTGAAATTTGTGATCTGAAGCAACTTGAATCGTTGAATTCTGACACAGTATGAGGGAGTTATGCCCATTTTAGTTTTGGGAAAAATTGATAGTTTCTAGTGTCCACTGAGGCGGACTTCCGGGCACCGGAGAGAATCTGCCGGGGCGGAAATTGGTCTGTCGGAGCCGCAATGACTGTGTATTAAAAATCAGACTCCATCCATTTAGTATTTTGCACATAACTTGAGTTCTAGAGCTCCGATTGAGGTGGTGTTTACGGCGTTGTTCTCGTTTCAACTAGAGGGTAAGTATCCAACCTTTATTTTGATGTTTATTTAAGATTTTTTCCTTTGGTTATCGATTTTATCCGTGTTTGTTTGGGGAAAAATTGGGGGTTTTAAATCCTAAGTTGAAATTTGAGATTTCTTCAATTAATTATGGTTGGATTTGTGTAAATTCTAGGTTTTTGGATTGTTTAAACCCTGAGTAAATTATTTCTAACATAAATTTCGATTTTAATCTGGATTTTCTAAATAGTCGATTTATGGTTTTTGACAAAGTAATAAAATTGGAGTCTCAATTGGGGTTAGAATTTCATAAAACTTTGGATTATGACTATTTTGATTATGGGTAACGTGCTACTAACTTAAATTTTTGATTTTCCCATGTGGGCCCGGGGTCACTTTTTGGTTTTCAGATTAAATTATAACAATTGGGTGTTAGATTCCTATGAAACCGTAGAACACTATTTTGATAATATTGAACTCATTTTCTCAATAAAATTACCATTTTGACTCTTGGGGCCCGGGTGAGGTTTTAGATTTACTTTTGACCCCGAGTTTCTTACAAGACATGTTTGGTATCATTACAATCACGTGTAATGTATAATTGATCGTTATGTGTTGATTTAATGTGTGTGGTAACATAAGAGCTTTATGCACTTGTTTGAACTACAACCGTCTGATATTCGCTCAGGGGAACTTGTGGATTAGGAGTTCGTGACTCCTGCTCGACTTTGAGGTAGACTATGATTTTATTTCTTGAGACTCTGATAGAAGCGAGTAGTAGTTATAAATTTTGAGGGATATTTGACGTGTTTGGGAGTCCCACTCAAATGGTTGTGATGAACGATTGAGTGGGTACCAGTGTTGAACTGTGATGATGGGGTTTGGGGAATCAACTTTGTGTTGGTTCCAACTGGTGCTTATTTGTGCTTGTCGCCATATATGGGCTTGTCTCCATGTTTTCCATTGTTTGTTTACTCATCACACATGCTTTCGATATGATATCCTTATGTTGACTTGGATTTTGTTAATGAGCTATTGAATTCTTAAAAGCATGTGACATTTCATCTCTTTACTTGGTTGCATCTCATTATATCATGATATCTTGGCTTATATTGTCATTTATAATCATATGGATATCTTATGGGTCCAAGAGGGTGGAAATGTAAGAATACTTATGAGATTATGACAATATTGAAATGATGATGATACAGATGGCTCGAGTTGCATACCATAACGAATATTGATACGTGGGGAACAAAGTTGCACACCCGCAATATGATATTACTCAGAAAAATAAGTCTTGGGCTCTAGCCAGATTCGTGTGTGGAATTCAGGTTGGCTAGAAGCGGTATATGGACTTCGTGGATCCCCTATGGGTGTACAGTTCATAATAAAACCTTGGGACTTCAAGTGGTATCGCCGCTACCGTCACTCTCCTAGAGACCACAAGGACTATTCCCACTATGTGCTAACTAGAAATATAATAAGAGAAGATGCCACCGAATCGGCTCTGTATTATATACCAGGTTGAGAAAGGTACCTTGCATATGCATTACATTCATGTCATACATACATCCATACATTGATTAATTGTGGTTTGGTAATATGACATGGTTGGTTATTGGAACTTGGGTGAAACCTTGATTTACTTGGATTGAATTGGACCAGAATGGTTGTTATGATTGAGCTTGTCTCTGTGAGTACATGGAAATAATGTTTAGGCTGGTCTCTATGAGTACTTGGATAAATGGTTGAGGTTATTGAATTGATTTGGTTGCCGTATGTGGCTTTCTTCCTCGTGTATGGGTTTTTGGGTTTAATGATTGTAAGTCTAGGTGTTTGATGTCATTTGCTACTGTGGTCAGAAATGTCAGTAATGCCATGACTATTGTCTAGGTCCAGGGAATTATGTGCATTTATGTGTTGTCTGGTAATTGATCATGTGACTGGGTAACGAGTAGAGTAAGGAACCTGTGATAAGTATCACTATTGGAAAGGTAGATGTTGAATGATCTATGTGTGTCAGACCGTAACAGTATAGAGACTTAACTAAGTGTAAAAACAAAGGTTAATAAAGGAGTTAACATCATCATGTTTAGCTTAGGTGTAATACTCTTGGAAAGCGTTCTAAAATGGTTGTTGTTATGTAAGTGTTGACTTGTTTATTTAATGTGCTAAGTTGGGTAAGTGGGGTTAAAATTGAATATGACTTAGACAAGAGAGTACTAGTCGGCGGTTACTATGATAGTAAAGTCTCTGTACATGTGAGTGGATTGATTGTACTTGACAGTGATTGAAACGTTATATGAACAATGTGACTTGATGAATCAGTGAATTGATATGTGTACAAGGTGACCTATATGAGTTATTAAACTATCTAGTATAGGCTTATCTATGTCAATTTGATATTTATCTCTATTACGTATCTTCCGTCGTTGTCGGCCTATGATGTCTATGGGGTTACATTGTGTACTCATGCTACACTGACTGCATTCTTCTTGGATGCAAATACAATGTTTTATACTAGTTCAGGACTTCCAGTTGAGTTTGAGTTGGGGGACTTCCATTGTTCGGGGTAAGGATGCTTCCATTCTGCATACCTTGGATACTTCTGTTTACATTTTTGTCTTTTACTTACCCGATAGACATGTTCAAATATTCGTATTATGTAATTCAGTTTTGGCCTATGTCGCCTTCATTTAGACTTGTATTTCGCATTAGCGCTCTTGTATTATTGACCAGATCAGTTGGGTGTTTCATTTGACTTTCAGACTTATGTTCCGCATTTTATAGTGATAACCAAGGTTTTAAAGTACTTCATTATTTTCGCATTCTTCACTTATTAGTATTGTTTTATGGGAAATGGTTCACCTACAAGTGAGAGACTGTAGGTGCCACCACGATCCTTAAAAGGAGTTGTGACACCAAGTAAGTAAGCCAAACACAACCTAAGATAAACAGTTCAAGTAAGGAAATCAAAATGCGAAATATAACATACAAGTCAATTACAAGTTTTTAAAGAGTTATAATCATAAAATATAAACTACGGAATAAGAAGTACCATCTCCCAAGATTTGTTTCACTAGTACAAGAACTTTCTAAGATAAGTAATACAAAGTCTGGGTAAATCATCCGAATACTGTCTGGAAATGAGAAAAACAGAAAAGTAAAGCATAAGGGGAATCCAGTGCTACGGATCATCTGGAAGCTCACTGTCCTCCAGATCAACTCCTTAGCAGGTTGGATAATCGTGAGGTGCACTGGAACTAGGAACAGCACCTGCACACAAAAAGGTATAGCATGTGTAGCATGAGTACGAGAAATACGTGTACTCAGCATCATCGTTGACCGACCCTATCTTAAATGTAGACAAGGGTTGGCCTTTCGATTTCTACTTCCGCACTAACCACCATTAGTTTATAATAACAAGAATAATCACACGATCAGTTAAATCATGAGTCCAAGCCTAGGTTATAGAATCTAGTCCCTCTAGTCTCATAAGGTATTCACACAACCAATTAAATAGAGCCTAATCAAACAATTTAAGCATCAAAAAATCAAGATATAAATGGAATGATATGAGATGTAAATAAAATGCAATGCAAGGCCTTTCTTTCTCATAACCAGTACACACACGTTTAAATTATATGAATCGTGGTTCACGGGGGACTCGTGAGGTCCATATACCATCCAGAATCATTTTTATTCGGGTTTCTTAGCCTAGCTTAGGCTCTCAATCAGATCACTAGCCACATCTAGGCTCATATAGCTATCTCTAGCCAATACTAGGCTCACAACATATTGTTTCACTATCAGAAAACATTTCCCCTCGGACCACATATGTATCGGTAAATGTGCATGCATGAGATACAATATGAAACATGAATATGACATGCACAACAATAAAAAGCCAAGATATGCAATAAATATTCAATCTTTAATCAATATAGGCCATGAAGATTCGACCTTTAACCAAATTATAATAAAGACTCGATCTTTAGTTTTTTCCCCACTTTTAAACGAGAATGTAGGAGTGATGAAATACACAATCACAGATAAGACATGCAAATAATCATGAGGCAGAATGTAAGTTCTTCATACCCCAATCATAGATTCATAGGATCATACTATTCTATTAGCTAGTGCCCAAAGCATGACATTTACTATTCAATTTAAAAGGCGCAAGTACCCATAACATGTCACCGGTACCCAATACAAGCGCTTGTCACCTCACATATATCAGGACCACCTTATTATCCTCATTACACCCTCTTATTTAGTTTATTAGACCAACCATAACTCTTTAGATAAGGTACAAGATCTCAACTTGCCTGGAATAGAAGTCTGATAGTCATAATGGAGCCTTGCCCTTTCGTAATGTTTCAAAATAATCTCAATCTATTCAAATACGAAAAGTACGTCAACACACGATTCTAAAGACACCCATATTGCTATATGAAAGTTTCGGACTCTAAAAGTCACCCAAAAATAGGATTCTGAGCCATAAAGGACAAAACGGAAAATGTATACCAAAATAAGTTTACCCATCATCTATGGAGTCTATATATCAAATATGGACCAAATCCAACATCAATTTCATGCTCAAATAAAAAATTCCCAATTTCTATCTTAGGGTTCATAATCCTTTAAGCTCTCATCCCCAAATCATAGTTTCTACCATGAAATAATCATAAAAAGAAGGTTAGAAGCTTACCCACTTGATGAATCTTGAAAATCCTCTCAAATATCACCTAAGACCGAGCTTCCAAACTCCAAATATGTGAAATAAAAGACGAAGTTCGAAATGGGAATTAATAGGTCTATTACAATGATTCTCACATCTGTGGTCCAATTTCTACATCTGCGAGATTGCACCTGCGATCATTTCCTTGTATCTGCGAGGTCCCCAAAAAATATCTGAGGTTCGCCGGTGCGGCCAACACTTTCACAGATGCAGCCTCGCACCTGCAAGCTCCTTTTTGCAGATGCGGGCCAAGCCCAGGTCTGCCTCCTTTCGCACCTACGACCTATCTCTCAGAGGTGCGAGCCCCATCTCGCAAATGCGAAACACCGAGACACCAAAACCTCTAAATAGTTCTAAACTTCAATCAACCCTCGAAACTCATACGAGACTTTCCGAACACAAACCAAATATGCAAACCACTCTCAAAATATGTAAACTTGCTCACGCACTCAAAACACTCGTACGAGGTCGTCTTGACTCGATGTTGGCTATGGTCAACTCCAATTCTCTTAAAAGAAAAATATTCCAACAAAGAGTCCAAAATATATTTGAGTCCCTCGGAAATCAATCCAATGACTCAACTAAGTCATAAATGATATTTCAGACCTAATGAAATTGATGAAACTTCGATCCACAAACATACATGAATCGCACTCGAATCACTCGGAACTCATTCAAATCACCCCTGTAAGTTAAAAATCATGTTTTGGATCTAACCGAACCATCATAATTCGATTTCGAGTGCGTCATCCCTCAAGTCAACTCCTAGTCAAACTCTCCAAACTTAAAACTTCCAATTTCCAAAACTTAGGATTTCTTATGTTATTCTTATTCGACTGTTTCTTGAAGAAGAAGGCTTTGCATTAGTATTAGAGAGGTGTCCTATGGAATTCCGACAAGTTAAACTTATTAATGGTGATAATTTGAAGAATGGCTGCATGAAAAAATTGAAGAAGAAAGAGATAAAAATTTACTTCTTATTTTGAGCTTTTTTGTTCTTGATTTAGAATTATTTTTTTTCACAAAGATAAAAAAATTTGAAGTTGATTTTCAAATGAAATAATTGATATATTAGCTATTTTTAAGAAGCCAATTTCTTTTATTTTCATTTATTTTTATTTTTATATCATGAATTGTAAGCGTTTTTTGTTCTCAATTACATGCTTTAGGCTTCAAGGACATACAATCATTGATCTACATTTTATTGAGAGATAAACAAAAGAGAAATCTGTTTTTCAGACATAGGTTAGCAAAATCATTAGATGTCACTTCGATAATTCATATTCATACTTAAGTAGATTCACATAATTAGAAGGAAGCAATTTAGCAACACGCTATTAACAGGAGATATAAATTGTTGGCCTAAAAGCACACATTTTTCACAAAGCATAAATTAAATAAAACTATTTAGTACTTTTGTTATCTGACTCATTATTTTTCCTCTACTTTTTGATCACTCTGAGATATATAGTATCAATAAATTTACGATAAATCATTTTCACGTCATCAAGAAAGAAGTTATGGTGAACTACAAAAACTACAATCTGCATTGTAAATTTGTCATTTTTTATTTACCTGTAATAAGAATAGCTTCTGTTTCACTGTCCTTGAATTGATCGTCCCTACAATTTGAAAAATATAAATATATACAAGTTAGTTATTATAGACATATAATATATAGAAACAAAATTAATAGTGTAAATTTTCAACGGATTACTATAATTTACATGATTCAAAAAATAAAATAACAATGTAAAAGTTAATGAACATAGATATTGGGTTTTCTTTGAACAATAAATTTTAAAAATTTTGTTAAAAGTATTTTGATCAAAATCAAGATACATGGGTGATCATTCGTTAATTTCTATAAATGGAAAGATTTTAAGGCACTAGCTCTGATAACTCCATGACAGGAGCTTTAGAAGTAACAGAATTGAAGAACAATGGAAGAAGAGATGAAGAGAGAAAGATAAAAGAAAATGATAATTGATCACATTGAGAGAAGATTAGAAAATATCTAAACATGGAAAAGTGCTTATTACACAGTATACTTGTGATATTTATACTAATACACTTATACATGTGTGTATATATTTACTCATCTCTAATTACTTAACTATAACTAAATCATCTATTAACTCAACCATGGTAGTTTGTCATCACTATCAGTGTTCAACACTCCTCCTCAAGCTCATGGTTGAAACATATTTATGACTCCTAGCTTGTTGATCAAACACTGATGTTGTACTTTTTCTAATCCCTTTGTAAGCAAGTCTGCAAGTTGTTCCTTTGTGTTCACATACTTTGTCTTTAGAAGGCCTTGACGAATTGTTTCTCTAACAAAATGACAATCAATATCTATATGCTTGATTCTTTCATGGAAGATTGAATTGGCTGCAATCTGGATTGCAGCTTTACTATCACTCATCATCTTCACCAGCAATCTCACATGAACACCAAGTTCTTTAAGCAAGCCAACCAGCTAAGTGACTTCTGCAACACAGGTTGCCATGCTTATGAATTCAGCTTCTGCTAAACTCTTTGATACTGTCTCCTGCTTCTTAGATTTCCATGTAACAAGTGCTCTACCAAGCTTGACTAGGTACACTGTAACTGACCTTCTTGTTTCTAAAGATGCCCCTAGTCTGAGTCACAATATGCTGACAATTGTTCATTATCTTTAGCTGGCATAAACAAATCAAGACCAGGTGCTTCTTTAGCATATCTGACCATTCTGAGAGCAGGTTCTATACGAGAAGTTTTTGGAGAGTGCATAAATTGACTCAATACTTTTATTGAGAAAGCCAAATCATGTCTTGTCATTTTAAGATACAACAACCTGCCCACCAGTCTCTGATATTTAGAAGGGTTACTAAGAATTTGATCACTCTCATTCACACCATCACTCTTCTCAATACACTCATCATATTTCACAAAACTTAGTTTCTGATTCAGCTCTAATGAGGTGCCAACAGGATTTGCTCCTCTTAGACCACACTCATCTATAAATTCTAGTACATACTTCCTTTGGGACATAATAATATCGTTTCTAGACCTTTTATACTCAATTCTCAAGAAGAACTTAAGGTCTCCCAGGTCTTTCATTTTAAACTACTTCTGAAGGTTCCTTCTTGTTTCACATAGCAATTCTTCATTGTTACCAGTTACCAAAAGGTCATCCACATAAATTAGCACTATGATAATGTCTTCCCCATTATTTTTAGTGAAAAAAGAGTAATCATAATGACTTTGCTAAAACCCCAGATACACTAAAGTTTCAATCAATTTTAAATTCTATTGTCTAGGTGCCTGTTTAAGTCCATATAAAGACTTATGAATATTGAAGACCTTGACATTCTCCCCCTGTCTAGCAAACCCTTCAGTAACATTCATATATACCTTCCCCATTATTTTTAGAGAACAAAAAGTAATCATAATGACCTTTTGGTTGAGAGTATGACTCATTTTTAGTCTATTCAGGAATTGAAACAACCTCTGATATTCATAGTGTTCAAAGAACTTCTTTAATTCAGGACATAGACATCCAGGAGAAGGCATAATTGCATCAAACTTATTCAATAGATCTCTCAATTTTGAGAAATAGTCTGCAATTAACATAGTGCCTTGTGTACATGCATGTATTTCCTTATGCAATTCAAACACATGCGAACCATTGATTTTATCAAACCTCTCTTTTAGTTCAATCCAAACTCTATGAGCATCACATGCATACACTACAGTGCTCAACAAACCAGGTTTTACAACAATCATGATCTATGAGAGGACCATTGCATTAGACTTCTCCCACAAATCATGTAATTGAGGTTCAAAACTATTCTTAGGGTATCAACCATCTACAAATCCTAATTTGCTCTTACCTAACAATCTAATTTGCATAGATCTACTCCAAATGCATAATTCTCTGAACTAGTAAGTTCAATAGAGACTAAAGAGCTATCTGGAGTACTAGTCAATTGAAGGAATAAAGGATAATGTTGATCGATGATCAAAAAATAACTATTCATCATTGAACTACTTGTTTCATGACCCAATAATGAGCTCGTGGTGGCACCTACAAAATCCCCCGGTAGGCAAACTAATCCCAAAACAACTATACAAGTAGGTCAAGAAAATGCAGAAGTGAAGAAATACAATATAAAATAAAAATATTTCCATTTTAAAACTCATGTATAACAAATCCTTACAATACAACCTTCTTTCCCCAAAAACCTAGTCTGACTTATACAAAAACTTTTAGATACAACAGATGAATAAAAAATAGAACAACACTGCCCCTAATGAATAAGAATAGTCAATCTGAGATGGAAATAAAGGCCACCGGAATAAGTGGTCTGCCTTAACTTCCCGTGCTCCAAACTGCAACCTGAAATAGACCGTGTACCTGCATCCACGTAAAGGATGCACCAAGCATAGCATGAGTACACAACGTACCCACGTAGGCATCATAGGCCAATAATGATGAAAGATACGCAATTATAGATAAATATCAAGGTGACACGAAATAATTCTACCCTGAACAATTCAATAATCAAGAAGTCACAAGGTTCACATAATAGCTCTATGAACTCTACAAGTCATTCTGTTCATCTAAAGATTCATGAAATCACATAAATCACATAAGGCTTGTTAGTCATATGAACTACCTCAATCATATAAAGTTCATTAATCACATAACCACCCAATCCACAATAATAGTTCGTAAAATCCACTTAATCCACATAGGAGTTCATCAATCACATAAATCACCTAAAATAGACTAACATTCACAGAATCATGTTTGACCTCTCACATACGATCAATCACACATTCATTAAGTTGACACTTAGTTCCTTACTCCATTACTGATAATGTATTTCTCAATTATAACTCTAAAGTTGATATTACTTCATTACTACCATGTTATTCACAGTCCCTACCCCCAAGTATGACTAGATACAATTACATGCAAGACACCATTAGTTTATTAGACTCTCTTTATACACCCCATGTCTTTACCATTTCCTTACCATTTTACTCAAGAGAGAAGTCCACACACATAAGACATACAATCAATACATACATGATACGACTTATCAACCATGCCAGACAATACCTCATTAGACCCGTTATCAAATGAATCATTCAACCATAAGGGAAGATCTACGTACTTAGTATCCCTAAATTATGTATAACATCACGGTGTACATACTACAATTTAACAACAATTTTATGGACTCTCAATTTGTAATCACAGGACCAAGTGCACAACAGACTAAGTCAAGCAAGGCAACCAACTCAGTTCAATGAGATCAATTCGTTCCACCACAACACTTAACCAAATCATTAAATACCAGTTCAACACTCACTAACAAGATAATTAATGGAATGATGTATATATGATATAAATACAATAAAATTCTTATGCCAGGTATCTTTCATCTTCCAGTATACATGCATTTAAATTCTATTAATAGCATACCTATGGGGGACCACGAAGTCAATGGACTCCTCTAAAATTTCTCAACAGAACCCAACTCTTGGCTGAATAACTGTTGTAGGCGTGCAATTATGTTCCCTGTGTATTATCATCATCATCATCTCAATATTGCCATAATCTCATAAAGCTATTACCTCTTCGGTCTCTTGGATCCACATTAATTCCTTACCACTCTCATATCAATATCATCAGAACCATGAGCGTATGAATGCAAATGACAGCACATGGCTTGGAATCATGATGTAATGAGATGCAACCAAGTATAGAGATGAATATCATATACTTTTATGAATTCAATAACATATAATACAAGTAAAATTAAGATATCATATCAAAGCATGTGTGATGAATAAGCACAATAATAGAAAGTACAGTGACAAGCCCACATAATGGAGACAAGCTCAAATAATCAACAGTTAGAATCAGTTTGAGGCTGTTTCTCCAAATCCATCATCACAGTTCAACATCGGTACCCATTCAAACGTTCATCACAACCATTTGAATGGGACCCCAAAACACGCCAAATACCCTTCAACATTTACAACTAATTACATACTTCTATCGGAGTCTAGTAAAAGTAAACTGTAGCCTACCTCAAAGCCGAGCTAGAGCCACGAACGATCGATCAACGACGCATGCCTTGACTCTTTAGGATGCCTCATCATCAATGTAGTCCAAAACGTATGTACTAGATGTTAATATCAAACCAAAGTATATACAAGGACTTAGTCCTTACTATACAAAAGACACCTAAAATCTATCCCGGACCCACGATGTAAAAATCTAAACTTTAATACTCAATTAGCATAATCACGTACTAGGTAATCATATCCTTAAGTTAATTAGAAACCTAAGCTCATTTAGATCTTCATTTACACAATTCAAGAAAAGCCCCCATTCATGAACCCTTGAATTTCCCTAATTTAAAAAGGGTTTCTATAATCAAATTAAACCTCAAATCATCATCATCTATCATTAATCAATACTATATTACAACATCAAAGTAAACTAATTCATTTCACACCCTTTAATCAAGATTCATCTATGTTCATTCTACCTTAAGGTTTACAACTTATTTTCCCCAAATTATAATCTATCCCAAGACTAGAAACTAAAATTATAATAAAAAAAGGAGCGAATGGATTACCTCTCATAAAGATTCTAGGCACAAACTTCAGGAAATGCTCTCTAGGTCAGCCCCAACTTTGAGATATGAGATTTTGGAAAGTGGAGTGTTTTAGGGAAATGAGACTGTTGAGGTGCAGGTACTTCACACCTCACCTCAACACAGACTTGGACCTAACACCTTCGTCGGTGTAGACAAAAACTCACTGGCGCGGTTTTTCTGGGGTGATCATATCTCACTGGAGTGAAAAATGAACTTCCAAAATTCTTCAAATCGATTAATTTTCTATCTCATTAGTAAGGGTTACTTTTACTCACAAATTCCACATGTAATAGGTATTGATGAGTGCCCGGATGAGGGATATGATAGAAAATCAGGTGGAAGGTTCATAATGACCGAATTTCACTTGTTCCACAAATTCCACAAATTCCATTTTTACTCACAAATTCCACTTGTTCCATTGTTCATTGTTTCTGTATGTGGTTGTGTGTTATTCATCTGTTGTGCTTCACAAATTCCTTTTTTATGAAAACCTAGCTTCAATTCTTACTCGCGATTCAATTGAGCTTTGAATCTAAGCAATTTCTGGTGGAAACTTGAGCAATCAACACTCGACTAACTGCCTAGGATTGATTGAGGCTCTGATTCCATGATGACTCCATGACATTAGCTTTATAAGTAACAAACTTGAAGAACAATGGAGGAAGAGATGGAGAAAGGGAGAGAGATAAGTTATTGATCACATTGAGAAAAGATTAGAAAATATCTAAAAATGGAAAGTGCTTATTACACAGCACACTTCTGATACTTATAACACACTTATACATTGTGTGTATATTTACTCATCTCTAATTACTTAACTACAACTAAATCATCTATTAACTCAACCATGGTAGCTTGTTATCACTACCAGTGTTCAACATTTATTACTTCACCTAGTGCGTTGTAGTTCTATAAAAGTAGGAAGATTTGCTCATTAATTTGGTATTTAGTACCCATCACCAAATATGCATCTTGCATGGCAATACATTTAATGTTCGTAGCTTCTTCCAATGTTGAGTCATACTTTGTACCCGTGAAAGCTACGTCTATCACTCAAAAATATTTCTTAAAATTTTCCTTTTTAGATAATCATTCATGTATTAATCACTTATCCAAAAAATAATATTTTTATAAGTGAATTATCTGATTTTTATCGTGAGCAAATGTATAAAATAATCAAATTTTGTGTTTGTGTGTGAATGTGCGTGTCTGTGTTGATTATTTCATTATGTTTTTGACTTAAAAAATATGATGCGCGATGGGTAAAGGCCTTAGCTGAAACGGTCATGACATGTATGAGATGACATTTGATCAGACATAAATAATAATAGTGATTTTTGCACTGTGAACAACTACTTGGATAACCACTGATGAAATTTTCCTTAAAAAAATAAAACATAAAAGAAACTAAGAAGAAGTAAATACCTTGTCATGCTAGCATCAGATGGAGAAAACAAAGCCAAGGAAATTGTATCGAGCTCTTCTTCCAACTGTTGTTTTTCCATTTGTAATGTGGCCATTTTCTTACAAAAAGAAATATGATTTTGTATCATTCCAAGCTCCTTCTCATATGCTTCAATTTCTGCCCTAAGTTTTCTTTCAATAGCAAGGCAGCCATGTACCGGATTTTCCTTTCTAATCTTAGCCTCTAAAATTAGGGTTTCAACAGTTTTTTTCTTTTGATCATCAGCAACAGAACGAAGTAATGTTATTGTGTTGTTTACTCCGAAAAGTCGATAAACATTGTGAAAATCTTCAGCTCTATTGTTAGGAAAATATGGAGCTAACTGACAATTTGCTTCACATTTTTTCTGTTGGTGCTTACACGCTGCACCTGCAGCAACAAACATGAGCATATCAACATTCATCTCTCTTCCACTTGAGAATTAATCTTAAATACTTGATTGAAAAAGAATAAGTAGACCTTTATTTTTCTTACTTTTCTCTTGTGAATATGAAAATGGAGAAGAATCACAAATCAACCAAAATTTAATATGTAAAATATATAGAAATATATCAATTTGCTACTTTTATCACAGAATCAGGTAGCATTGGAGATAACGAGATTTGAATAAATAAATTAAATAGGACTAGATTTCATTCATAGAAAAAGAGATATGTTTAGTAGGCAAATCCTTCATGTTACTAAATATGTTCATATTGGTTAATAACTTGAGGTTCATGGAACATTATTATAGCTCAAGCTAAGTTCAATGTACTTTCATAAAAACTTAATAAATTTTCTCGCATGATGACACTACAGTTAACATACATAATTAGAGATTGTAATTGAGAAAAGAAGAATGAAAAAACTAATATTTAGTAAAATAAATTAAATTACTTACTTTTTGGCCCGACAAATTTAAAAAGTTCAAATTATAAAAAAAATAAGTTGTAAAGGTTTAAGATTCTCTTGACAAAACTAAAATTTCATCCAACTTCAGTTAATATGTAAACACAATAACTACACCTCAATACTAATTAGTTGAGGTAAACTATATGAATAATCGTTATTGTAAAAAATATTTTGTTTGGATTCACAATTTCTAATATCATACTTCAAGATTGTTTAATGTTAAAAATTTAATTTTCTAATATACTTTAATGATTATTTTAATCTAATATACTAAGTATTTCTATGTGTTTATAATGTACCGTCAACAAAGGGTGTTCAAACAAAATCAAAGATCGAACCAAACCGATAACAAATTCAAATCGGCCAAAAAAGAACCGACTTAGATATGTTTCAATTTGGTTTGAAATAATTTTTTAAAATACGAGAATTTTTTATTTGGTGTGGTGTTTGTGACAATCCAACTCCTAGTATTGAGATGTAACGCTTTTCATATTCCGAGACTTCTCGTAGGTTCACTTTGTGATTTATGAATTGCTGATATAGTTGACAAGGATCGCGAGGGGTTCGAGAGAATTTTGGAACACTTGAACTCGAACAAAATGCCTAAAGTGCATAGAGTTGACCAAAGGCAACAACATGCATAAACGATCTTAGAATGATGGTTGATAGTTGATGGTTGAAATAGGTTCAAACAAATATTTTAGACTTAGATGTATGTATGAATTAGGACCCCAGGGGCTCGGGTGCCATTTAAAACTATTGCGTGAAAGTTGAATACACGAGGATTTTTAAGAGTTCAAAAGTTTGAGTTGGACATTGATTTTGAGTTCTGATATTTTCGTACGTATTTTGAGCCTTTGGGAAAGTCCATATAAGGTATTTGTACTTGTTGGGATGGTTTGAAATGAGATCCGAGATGCCCGAGTGTGTTTTGATGCATTGTAGATCAATTTTGAATTTCTAATTTTCTAGTGCAGAGTTTGTTCTTTGCGATAGCGAAGAATTCAACGGAAAATTATCGTATGCAGTTGCAAAGAAGAAATGGGGGTTGGCCAATGAACACTGAATTTATTCTATTCGATTGCGAAGAGGAGAAAAGTGGACATAAGTTACTCTTCACGATAGCGGAAGTATTTTCGCAATAGCAATGATGGAATATCTTTGAGGCATAATCTTTATCTCAGTTATAAAAGACCTAGAAGATATAATTTTCCTATAGTATAGAACACAAGAATATGAATCAGAGAAACCAGCAAGAACATAGGCGAAATACTTACATTCTTCAGATGAACCAACAAGATGCAATGACGAGTTAAAAAATGAAGCTCCACTTTTCCCCATTTCTGGATCCAGCATAAGGAGATGACAACAAGAGTGAGAGAGGAGGGAAAGGAAGATAGGGTTTCCAAAAAGAATTTGCTATCTATGCTTTCCTTTTTTATTTTTTGCTTTATTTTCTTTTTGGACCCAAGTTGGGCTTTTCGGACTCGTGTTGGGCTTGGACTTTGTTTTGCTTATGGAATTTTTATTTCAAATGTATAAAGTTCACTTATGGGTAAAACTAAATTTAAAAAATATTGACATTGTATTAAAGGCCGAATTTTGAGAATTTCAATTATTTTCCACCATTTTTGGACTTAGGAGCTCAGATTTGAAAGATTTTGAACACGATTTTCACCTACAAGCTTTGAGTGTGTGATGCTAGCTTGAATATATGATTATTTCATGAACCTAATGTTAGATTTGTCATTTGAATATGAAATAAAGATTGAATTTGGATTTCTAGACATAGATCTAGAATTACCTAAATTGGGTTTTGAGTATCCAAATGAACTCCAAATGTAAATCTAAGCATAGATTTGAAATCGTGTGGTTATGGTAACCTAAATCTATAATGTGTATAGGATTTCAAGCATGAGGGTCGGGTTTAACATTTTGGTTGACTTTAGGTCTAATTTCATGTCATATTACAATATTGTTATCGTTAGTGTAATGACCGTCTGGTCATTTTGAATACCAGGACCATTTTTTACTAAATGACACATCCTATAGGTGTATGCAACAGAGAGTTGGCCAGTATTAAATGCACATGTTCAGAAGATGAATGTAGCAGAGATGAGGATACTCAGGTGGATGTGTTGGAATACTAAGAGAGATAGGATTAGGAATGAAGTTATATACGAAAGGGTGGAAGTTGCCTCCATGGCTGTTACACCCTGTATTTCATGAATCATCATCACCGCAATACTAGACAACATAAGCTCAGAGATGGTAAGATCCATCCAAGGGACTAATAAAGGTTTACGAAAGTGTTGAGTAAGTTTTCGGAAGGTTTGAGACTAATTAGATCAACGGAAGTAAGTTTCAATGAAAGTTTGACAAAATGCCAAGGTCCGAAGCACTCTGCGAATCACAGAGCATAACCTGAAACTCACAGGAAGTGTCTGCGAGACACAAAGGGGCCGTAGAGCTTGACAGATATTTTGAGAAGTTTGGGGCATGGCCCGCGACATGTCCTGCGAGACGCATACAGTTCTTATGAGTCGCAGGTTGTACCGTAGGATGAGTCGGTGCAAATTTTCTAACTTTATATAAAAAGACCAACGTCGACCCTATTGTCATTTTATTTCATTTTCCAACCCTAGACAACTCCTAAACACCCTCTAAAAGGTCTCTCATGATCCTAGACCAAAAATAAAGGTTAACTAAGTGAATCCAACATAAGGGATTCAGTGGTTATCATTAGATTGTTCCTCTCCCTGTTGTGTTGAATTTGAAGGATCCTTCAAGTGAAGTAATATCTAAATTAGAGTGGTTCTTGTGATTATAGGTATGTTTTATTTTCATCTTCATGTTCTTATGTTTATACAAATGATTAGAGGGATGATTGTTGGAAGATCTTGTCGAATAAGTTCTTGAAACCTTGAGTCTTGTTGTTGGATGTTGTTGGGTTGTTTTATATGAACTAAGAGAGTAGTATAAAGTTGTTGGGTTATTGATTTTATTTAGGAGATGGAGGAGAGTAAGTGAAGAAGGTTGTTGTGTTGATATATGTAGAGGTTGAGCTATAGAAGAGTATATAAATTCTACACATGCTAAGTGTTCAACAAAATGTCTAAGAATGTTTTCTTATGAGTTATGAATCCTCCGTTGATACAAATTGTTTGTTTGTTATTGATAGTCATACGTAAAGTATACGAAGACTCGCGGGATCTGTATAGCTAAGGCGACAAGGTATGTAAGGCGTATTCCTTCTTTTAGGCATGATCTTGATAATGAACAAAACGTCTCTTAAATGACTACTCATAATAGCTTGAATTATCACATCTTTATGTTCCATTAAAGTAGTTTAAGACTTTTGTTTGTCCCTTGTCAGGAGTACTTTCCGAACTCTATTTATATCTCTTGTTGATTAATGAAAGTTGACGGTAGTCGGAGGTCATCGACCTTCAATCCACCTGACCAGGTCTTATGATATTCCTTGAGGTCATTCATGTATTCTACATCTATATATGTAGTTATTTTCTACCGATCCCCGCTATAGTCGGCCCAGTATGGCACTTATATGTGCATACCACTACAGTTAGGTACATTATGATGATTCTCCCCATAGAGAGACTTGATATGATATTATATGACAGCATAGAGTGGCCTTATTTTTACTATTATGCATATAATCATAAGTCGGTCTGTTGTACGCCTTTAGAGGCAGTTCAGAGTCGCAAGTTGCTTTTTGTACCCTTCACTTGTATTACATGCTTATATACATATTTTACATACTTTACATATTCAGTACATTCTTTCGTACTGAAACCCTTTTTGCTGGGGCGCTGTGTTTCATACCCACAGATACAGGTAGACGGACATACGCACCTCTATAGTAGGTTTCTTGGTTCAGTTGTTGGTCGCTGCACTTCTACCGAAATTATTGTATAAAGAGTGGTAGGCTATGTTGCATATGTTTATTTCTGTTTTGGATATGGCTAGGCCCTGTCCCAACTTGATGATATGTTGTATTACTCCTAGAGGCTTGCATACAAGTAGTTGATGTATAGTTGTTTTGTGCGGCCTTTTCGGCCTCGTTGTCAGTCTGTTTGTTCACTTTCTATGGCCTTGCCGGCCTTCTGTTATTTTTTTCACTATGGTATTATCGGCCTTGTTAAATAATGTTCGTTCGCTATTTATTGTTACAGTTTGTTCTATTTATATTTTTTTTGTGATTGTCATTCTGAGGCCTTATTAGTCCAAACAGATATATATTCAAGTTATGATACATATGTGGTACGCTCAGGCTGTTTAGGTGTCGGGTGTTGGCCATACCTCTAAGATTGGGGTGTGAAAAACATGGTATCAGAGCAGGTCTGTCCTAAGGAGTCTACAAGCCGTGTCTAATAGAGTCCTGTTTATGGGTGTTGTGCATCACACTTATAAACAGGAGGCTACAGAACATTTAGGATAGTTATTTTCCTTCTTGATCTAGATTATGCGTTAGAGATGAGTCATTAGTGTTCAACTTGATATGATATTATATGACACCATAGAGTGGCCTCGTTTTTACTATTATGCATATAATCATAAGTCGGTCTGTTGTATGCCTTCAGAGGCAGTTCAGAGTCGCAAGTTGCTTTTTGTACCCTTAACTTGTATTACATGCTTATATACATGTTTTACATGCCTTACATATTCAGTACATTCTTTCATACTAAAACCCCTTTTGCTGGGGTACTGTGTTTCTTACCTACGATACAGGTAGACAAACAGACTCACCTCTATAGTAGGTTTCTTAGTTCAGTTGTTGGTCGATGTACTTCCCTTCTTCCGAAGTTGTTGTATAGAGAAGGGTAGGCTATGTTGCATATGTTTATATTTGTTTTGGATATGGCGAGGCCCTGTCCCAACCTGATGATATGTTGTATTACTCCTAGAGGCTTACAGACTAGTGGTTGATGTATAGTTGTTTTGTACGGCCTTGTCGGCCTCATTTACAGTCTGTTGGTACACTTGCTATGGCCTTGCCGGCCTTCTGTTATTTTTTTCACTATGGTCTTATCGGCCTTGTTAAATAATGTTCATTCGCTGTTTATTGTTACAGTTTGTTCTATTTAGATTTCTTTTGTGATTGTCATTCTGAGGCCTTATCAGCCTAAACAGAAATATATTCAAGTTATGATACACATGTGGTACGCTCAGGCTATTTAGGTGTCGGGTGTTGGCCATAAGGAGTTTCGATGAAAGTTCAACAAAATGCCAACATCCGAAGCACTCTGCCAATCGTAGAGCACAACCTGCGACTCACAGGAAGTGTCTATGAGATGCAGAGGCTACAGAGCTTGATAGAGCTTTTGGGAAGTTTGGGGCATGTCATGCTACATGTCCTATGAGACGCTGGCAGTTCCTATGAGTCGAAAGTTGTGCCGCAGGATGAGTAGGTGCAAATTTTCTAACCTCTTATATAAAGACCCACTTCGACCCTATTGTTATATTATTTCATTTTCCAACCCTAGACAGCTCCTAAACTCTTTCTAAAAGGTCTCTCATGATCCTAGACCAAAAACAAAGGTTAACTAAGCGAACCCAATGTAAGGAATCCCGTGGTTATCATTAGATCGTTCATTTCCCCATTGTATTAAATTTGGAGGATCCTTTGAAGTGATGTAATCTCGAAATTGGAGTGATTCTTGTGATTGGAGGTAAGTTTCATCTTCATCTTCATGTTCTTAAGTTTATACATATGATTAGAGGGATGATTGTTGGAAGATCTTGTAGAATAAGTTCTTCAAACCTTGAGCCTTGTTGTTGGATGTTGTTGGGCTATTTTGTATGAACTAAGAGTGTAGTATGAAGTTGTTGGGTTATTGATTTTGTTATTGAGATGGAGAAGAGTAAGTGAAGAAGGTTGTAGTGTTGATATATGTAGAGGTTCAGCTATAGAAGTGTTGTGTTTCATGCCTGTAGGTAGACAGACAGATGCACCTCTATTATAGGTTACTTGGTTCAGATGTTGGTTGTCACACTGCCCTTCTTTTGGAGTTGTTTTATAGAGAGTGGTAGGCCATGTTGCATATGTTTATATCTATTTTGGGTATGGCGGGACCAGTCTTGACCTGATGACATGTTATAATACTTCTAGAGGCTTGTAGACTAGTGGTTGATGTATATTTATGACCCCTTTTAGGCATCGTGGTGGCACCTACACTTTCCCACCAGTAGGTGAACCACTTCCCAATTAACAACATAATATAATAAGAAAAGAAGAAATAAAAAGAATAGTTATAAATATTGTATTATCATAACATAAATATGAAAACAAGTTGTTACAACCCCCAAAAGATCTGGTCAATAACACAAGAGCTCTGAAAAGATAAGATAAGTCTGAATGTCTTGAAATGTCTCTTGAAACCAAGTAAAGATACAAATAAAGAGAAGTGCATCCAGGGCATGTTGAATGAAGGCATGCTCACCCCGAACATAGGAAATCCTCCAACTCAGACTCAACCATGATGTCCTAAACTGGTAGAAGGCGTTGTATCTGCATCCAAAAAATACAACAAGTGTAACATGAGTACACAATGTGCCCCCGTAGGCATAACAGGCCAACAACGATGAAGATACGTAGTAGAAATAAACATCAAGTTTACTCTCAAATAGGTCCTATACTAAGCAGTTGGATGAATCACACAAGTCACCTTGTTCACATACAAGTTCAATAACTAATAATCCCGGTATTATGGAATAAATCAACAAGATCCATCTATCATGCAGTCACCCAAGTTTCAATAACTAGTCCAAATCACGTTACCAATCAATAGGTAATCAATGTATAAATGAGTGTATTATATTAATGCAAATGCCAGGTACCTTTTCACAACTGGTACACACACGTTGAAATTTTATGAACTATGACCCATGGCGGACCCACGCCATCCATATACCTCTCCTAGACAGCCAAAATTCAACACACGTATCTAACTAGAGCCAAGACCCATTTGGAGCCATATCAATCATTTCCATCATCTCAATGTTTCCAACCATCTCATAATATATCCTTACTTTCCGGTCCCCTCGGAACCATAACATTTCCATACCACTCTACTTTTAATATCATCAGAACCCTGAGTGTTTGAATGTAATAATAATAATAAGGCAAGAAATCAGGATGTATGAGATGCAATCAAGTATAAGAGATGAATATCACATGCTTTCAGAAACATAAATAACACGTAATTCCACGTAAATCAGTCTATCATAACTAAAGTAATGTGATGAATAAACACAAAAATTATCAACAATGGCAATAAGCCCACATAATGGCGACAAACCCAAATAATTAGCTTAAGGCTGATTCACCAAATCACACATCAACACAGTTCAACATTGGTACCCACCTAAGAATTCATCACAACCGCTAAGGTGCGACTCCCAAACATGCCAAACCCCTCAATATTTATAAACACTATGTACTTCTGTCGGAGTCTAAAAGAGATAAAATGTAGCCTACCTCGAAGCCGAGTACGTGCCACAAACATCAGCCCTCAATGCAGGCCTTTCCCTTTCAAAATGCCTCATAGTACTCGTAGTCTAATACATAGATTCTATGTTAATAAGTAATCTAATACACATAAAGGACTTAGACCTTAAAAACAATCCAAAGATACACCTCAAAATCGACCCCGGGCCCATGGTAGCAAAATTAAAATTTTATTAGTCAAAACGTAAGATATCATACTATAGAATCATATCCTTAAGTTAATTTGAAAACTAAACACATTTAGACCCTCAATTGCATGATTATGTAAAAGTCTGAATTCAAAACCCTAGATTTTCCCACAACTTCAAAAGGGTTTCCAATATCAAATTACTTATCACAATAACATCTTCCATCATTACCCAACACTATATTATGAAATCACAACAATATAAACCCTAATCAATCCCAAAATCATGATTTATGGTCTCTTATTCTAGCATGGAGACTTATGCTATAGTCTTCCCCAAATAGAAACTATACTAGAATTAGAAGAGCCAAATGATAATTAATAAATGAAAAGGAGTGAAATATTTATCTACAAGAAGAACAATGATTGAAGACCCTTGAATATCCCCTCCACCGAGCTCCAGTCCTAAGAGAATGAGTTTTGGAAAAGTGAAATCATTTTTTGGGCATTAAATTCTGATTCTGAAATAGCGGTTCTGCTTGTTACCATTCACTTTTTATACGGGTGAGCATATAAAGAGCTACTAAGAATTTGGATGGTGCTCTAAATTTGAATAATGTGTTTTAGAGTCGTCACCTAATTTATAGGTAAATTAGAAAAACCAGTGTGAAATGGTTTATTCAAATTCATTAAAAAATCCTATCTAAACCAAAGTCAATGTAAGGGTTCTGTTGATCCTCCGGGGAAGGTGTTAGCACCCCTGTATTAAGGATCCGTAGAATATGCTTGACCTACGAGTTATATAGCATACTTTATAATAATTTAAATTGCTTTTGTGTTTAGAATCTGCAAAATAACTTGTCATTTCATTTATTCAAACCCAATGTTTTATTTAAAACAAGGAGTTAAAACTTCCGCCAAAAATAGTATGCACGAGATGTTTTAGTCAATTTCATTTTCGGACTAAGAACACTCAAATATGAATTTTAGTAGAACTCCACGTTTAGTCCAACTACATTGACCATTTCACACTTGCATCTTTTTAAAATCCTTTCCAAGTTTCAATAATGGTATAGTTTCATTTAAAAGACAAGTTTGGTTATGAAAAAGAGATAGTAAAAAATAGTTTTTACTTTCTTTTTGCGTGCTATATTGCCCAACTTTAACCATATCATACTTTCCTATACCCTCAACCCAAACTCAAGTCCAAGATAAGGTTTTATAGTCCAAAAATACTTAGTTGTGCTTAGCCCATATCCTATCTTTAAACAAAATATCCATTTTTCAGCCCAATTCAATATGATTTTCCAATAGTTTGTTTTTGTCTAATTTCAAGTCACTCAGTCCCGTATCTGAGTCCTTAAGCATATCAGTTCATTCTAATTTAAAACTCAAAGCCCAAGTCATGTTTTAACATTTAAAACTGATTTAACACATAGTCAAAAGTCCATCTTTCTTTTCCAGCTTTTAGTATCCCAAACAATTTCTTTATTTGGTCAAAACAGTCTGTCATTCCAGTTTCGAGATTTAAAATAAGATTTTGAAAATTATTTTGGCAATCTAGCTAAACGATCTACGTATCTTTTGCCTATCCTAGATTCCTACAATAAATAAAGTTCCAATATTAATCAAAGTATTTTATTTACAACAATATATATATATATATATATATATATATATATATATATATATATTTGGGACTTCTTGCAAATATTAACTTCCCTTTATTTTTATCTCGACCAGAACTAGTATGATTAGGCCTCAGCCCAATCGGCTAAGGATGGAACACATATGGACTCGTCTGAACTGAAGTGATGGGCCCATCTCGTGGCAATGCAGTAGATGATACACAAAGGGAAAAAGGAAAGCCCAAGTTAGAAGTACCCAAGGCTTATCAAATTAATTACATGCATGAAGTAAACAAACAAACATCACACAACGACTTACATTTAATTCAGATCAATTGGGCTAGCCTAAACTAAGCCAATGCATAAAGAAAAGAAGAGGAGGCAAACAATGGGCTAGGACCAATACTCAATCGTGAAGAAGGAAAATAGAGGAAGTTATCAGAAATGGGCCAAGCCTAACAAGCACTAATATGACACCCATGACTAATATACAAAATGATATACAGTCTATATACTTTCATATATTTAATATAGTCAGTATACAACTTGTATGTCATGGTGTATATTAACGTGTACTTAAATAAAAAACACATGACACTAAGATATAGGGGCTTAACAAACATGGTCCAATTTCACAACAAAGTGGGACCAGGCTAAATTATGTGCAGGTCAGTAAGGGAGAAACATGTATAATGACTTGCATGCTTGGACAACTACACATTGGGACTTCAGAAGGTTCAATAAAGGATAGTCATATGTTAGACATGCATAAACTAAACATGGTTCCCAAAAGATAGCATATACATCCAACAAGACAAACATAACTTTGATAATCCATCTATAGCCCAGACAGTTTCAGCTTTTACATGAATGGTATACATACTAAGCTACAAAGATCATTTATCTCTAAACAACTCTTCAGACCATCACTGAATCATGGTATCAACTCAAACAAAGACGTACATCAATTTCAAAGTTACTAGGTGATCCTAATAAACATTCTCCTACTAAGTCTTGGGTACCTTAAGTTAACTAAACCAAACATCAAACATTCAAGTCATTACTTAATCTAACAGAGACTAGGTGACATGTTATAAGCATGTTTAACATATTTAAGCCAAGTATGTCCCTTAAAAGCCAATACACACATCAAATAAGCATAGACTGACCTTAACATCACCTTTTAATCTTAATACAATGTCTAATGACAAAACAAGTGTAGTGGGGACATGGGTTAACTAAACACAATTCCTAAGAGGTTAAACATATTTCTTACCCCAAGACAGTAGCTTCTTAAATCAGTTTATTCACTTAGCAACTTCTAGACCAATCATTTTTGAATATCATATTACCAACAACTTGAGATTAGGTCAAAACAAACTACAATTATCATGTTAATCACTCTAAAGTCATTTAAATAGGTCATACATGATTAAATGAATCTTAAACTAAATATTAACTTAATCATATGGCTTGTATATGCACATAACTAGTTCTGAACTAACATGGTAGCCATTTACCCACCCAGTAACACATAACAGCTAACATAGTAGTAATTATAGCCAAATTTATCATGTTTTGACTAACCTATAATCAAAATAATCATACTCAAATAGCCATGGTAATGAACACTAATAGTGACCTTAACTAACAAGTACACACATCATTGGTTTAAGGAACACACACCAACATCATTTGACCAAATATGTTTAACAATCACCTTAATAAGCTCAAACAATAACTAATCTATCTAATAATATTTACAAACACATAATAAGTGCCAATAGTGTCCTAAACATGCTAACAATATCATTATGAACAACTAACAGTGGTCAATATGAACTAAACAAGCTTAATAGTCAACTTAGTAAACCTAGACAACCACTAATCATGCTTGATATCTAACTAAATTATCTCAAATAATCATTAATACACACTAAGCACGCTTACACTTCCAAAAATGATCAACACTAAATATATTGTAGTTTATTTAATGAAACTGCAACTAAATATGCTTAATATTCTTAATAGGCGACCTAACTTAACCTAAACAGTCATAATCATACTTTTAACATACTCAATAAACACACAACATAGATTACATTAGGCTAATTAAATAGAAAATTAAATAGGAGTGGTGTTTACCTTGTGTGGAGGTAGCCTAGGATCGAATTTGAGCTTGACTTCACTCCGACAACCCCAAAGACTCGCAAACACATGAAAAGAAAAGCTTTAGTTGTGAATTGATCAATCAAACTAGTGTTGGGTTCTGCCAAAGGAATGGATCCCAACTTAAGCCTAATTAATCAAATTTTAACTTGAAAATGGCTCTCAATCAATGTGAATGCCAACTCTCAAGTTTTCGACCCTCAAAATGTTGACAAAGGGTCTGTATTTATAGAGTAAGTAGAAACCCTAACTGAGCACCTACAATCGGTGTGGGAGAACCAAAATGGAGGGGGGGAATCCCTTCAAATCATTCTCAACCAACGAAAATATCGAATTCAAAATGCAAATCGGATAAGGAGCATTAAATGCTAGCAAAAAAGGCAAATAGAGGAGAAAACCTCACCTTGAGGGATACGGGTGGTGGCGTGCAAATGGGAGAGGACGAGGGCATTTAATGCCCTTTCCTCTACCGCCGAGGCAATAACAAAGAGTCCAACACGCTTCTGGCTTTTTGCCAATAATAGCATCGACGCTGCAACAGAGAAAATGAACTCTAGGGTTCATCTTTGTCCTTTTCTAAGGAAATGAGGCTTTGCCCCTTTGTTCTTCCTTTATGAAGCGTGTGGGCCACGCCTGAGCTAAATTAGTTTGGGCTTAGCCAAAAAATAAGGGGGGGGGGGGGGCAACATATTTTATGAATTAAATTATCTCTTGGCCAAATTTTGCAAATGTGGCAACTTTTTAAATACCCTGATGACCCAAATAAACTCAAATATGACTGAATTAAATTGATAGTTTCAATTTGAGCCTAAATTTGACACTAAATTGAAATTAGGAACTTGAAATCATGCAAACATATTTTAAATTTTAAAGCAAGGTTTAAAATTGAGGTGTAATTCCCTCATCATATTTAATTAACAATTTTCCGAATTTGACGGAGCGGAACATTAATCCTTTAATTTTGAAAGTTTTCTTGAGATAAATACATTTATAATTGTCGGTTAAAATTCCAAAATTATAATTAAGGATAAAATTATTTAAAATTAGGATATGATATACAATATACATACCAAGTGATATTTTAACAAATAAAATGACAAAATACTCCCAGAATGATTTTGTAAAATTATATTCGCTTTGTGAAAAGTATATTTAACTCCATTTGTGACTCGAGAAATGTGAATAATTAAATAAAATTATTAGAGTATAAAAATTAGTTGTCAACAACCGCGCCTTCATTCTTCGGGGATGGTTATACCATTCCTGAGCATCAAAATTTGACTGGTCTAGTTTTTAGCCGACCCATGGGAAATTACTTCTCATTTATATGCAATTTTTGGAAACTGTGGTCGGACCCTGGTTTCTGGGTTTCCTTCATATCTCATGTTACATGAGAATTCAGGCCACTTGTAGTTCGACTCGATTATACTTGCTAAAAAGTTGATAAAATAAAAGTATCAAACTAGAAAGCTCCGGAGTGATTTTGTTGGAATATGACTGATCCTCGGAGATTTAGTGACCTATATATCCCCGGTTTTCAAGAATTAGATCACCTGTAGTTCGACTCAATGGCCTAAAAAGGGTATCCCTTATGCATGAATCCTTTTGACCTTTCCGATATATGCCCGACCGGTTATGGGTTTTAAAAAATAAAAACTTCGTGATTTGCGAGCGAGGTCAGCGCGGAGTGATGTTCAAGTTCATGTGCAGAGAGCTTAACTCTCATTGACATATATTTTTGACAGGCTGCCCAAGAACAAGTTCCATGTTTTCTCTGCATGTATCTGGATCTTGTCCATCTTCTTCCCACCTCTGGTAGCTCTGCCTTGTTTCCATATGCTGAGACCAGTGTGTTAATTTTTTTTTTAATATTTTTCATACCTGCTTGGATTTGTTTGTTGTACCATGCTAGGTGATTTCTTTCGAGTGGGCTCCTCCTTCGACACTATTTGGCTCATGTTGATTTTGTTGAGCGGGAGCCACTTGCCACACCGTCTGGCGCTGTTGAATTGTTTGACTTGAGAAGATTCCACTCGCAACACCGTTTGGCTCTGTTAATTTGGTGGGGAGTGTTTGTTCGAGTGGATGTCACCTGCGACACCATCTGGCTTTGTCGACTTTGTGGACTTACTGATAGATGTTGTTGTTACTGTGGTGTTGTTTGATTATTTGGGAATGAAGACTGACTATTGACCGGAATTACATCGTTCGGAATTTGGGGTGAAGACTGCGGCCATTGGACTGGGATTACATCACCTGACACTTGGTGTGAAGACTGTAACCTTTCAGTCAGAATTACATCACTCAAACTTTTGTATGAAGACTGCAACCTTTTGTCCTGAATTACATCATTCTGCCATTTGAAGTGAAGACTCCAACCTTTCGGATGGAATTACATCACTCGGACTTTTTAATGAAGACTGCAACCTTTCGTCTAAAATTACATCATTTTGATATTTGGAGTGAAGACTATGACCTTTCAACTGGAATTACATCACTCAGACTTTTGACTGAAGATTGCAAGTTCGGTCAGAATTACATTATTCTGACACTTGAAGTAAAGACTACATCCTTTTGGCCGGAATTACATCACTTAGACTTTTGAATAAAGACTACAACCTTTCGGCCAGAATTATATCATTCTAACACTTGGAATGAAGACTGTAACATTTCGGTCGGAATTACATCACTCAGACATTTGAATGAAGACTGCATCCTTTCAGCCGGAATTACATCATTCTGACACTTAGAGTGAAAACTGCAACATTTCGGCCAGAATTATATCACTCGGACTTTGAATGAAGACTGCAACCTTTCGGTCGAAATTACATTATTATGATGCTTGGAGTGAAGATTGTGACTTTTTGGTCGAAATTACATCACTCAAAATTTTGAATGAATACTGCAATGTTTTAACCAGAATTACATCATTCTAACATTTGGAGTGAAGACTGTAACCTTTCGGGCAGAATTACATCACTCGAACTTTTGAATGAAGACTGCAATCTTTCAGCTATAATTACATCATTATGACACTTGGAGTGAAGATTGCAACCTTTTGGCCTGAATTACATCACTCAGACTTTTGAATGAAGGCCGCAACCTTTCAGCCGGAAATACATCATTCTGACACTTCAAGTGAAGAATGCAACCTTTCAGCCGGAATTACATCACTTAGACTTTTGAATGAAACCTACAGCCTTTCGACTTAAATTACATCATTTTGATGCTTGGAGTGAAGACTGCAACCTTTTGGATAGAATTACATCACTTAGACTTTTGAATGAAGACTGTAAACTTTCTGTCGGAATTACATTATTCTGACGCTTGGAGTGAAAAATGTGACCTTTTGGGCGAAATTACATCACTCGAACTTTTGAATGAAGACTGAAGCCTTTCGGCCGAAATTATATTGTTTTGACGCTTGGAGTGAAAACTTCCACCTTTTGGCCAAAATTACATCTCTCAGACTTTGGAATCTCAGGGTCGAGTTATACTTTCTTACCTTATGCATTTTAGGGCATTTTTCTCTAGTTGCGGCTCTCAGGTCTGGTGTTGTATATTTGATGTGTTAGGGGCTCTCGGGGCCAGGTAGTTATCTTCTGGTGTCAGAGTGGTTTTTTGGTGTTGTACCTATCTCATTCATGAACAAACAAGTTAGTAGCAAACCCCGTCGACCTCCTAGCGACATTCCAGTGACCTGCAATTATAGAAAAAATTGTTAGTTTCCTATGCGGTTGATCCATGTTGCCGAATCCTACTGTGTTATTTCTCAATTTTTTGGCCTTTACCCCTTTTGATCTCGGTATAATGAGAGAAAGTTATTTTGAGTGGAAATGTTTGAAATTATATTAGAAAGCAGAATTTTTGACTAAAATATTCTATATATTTAAAATATTGTTATCACATGTCATGACATATTAGCTTGTGTGAGGCTCTTCGACCATCTCCAGCGCTCTGTTTTTTACTCTTTGCTCCTCTTGGTGAATTTTTTTAGACCCCCTCAAAAATTTGCCCCAGTTTCACATTTGGATCGGCTGATTCTCGTACCAATTTGCGTGGAAGGAATTTTTGAGTCCCTCTCAAAAATTCTGACCCAGTTTTTGAGGTTGGACCGGCTGATCACTTTGAGCCGAGTTGTTTGATGGATTTTTTTAGAAGACTCAAAATTCTGCCCAGTTTATACTGTATAAGGCGATTATTCGAATTCTTGATATCTCTAAGGCTTTCTAGGGGTTTCTTTGGTTTTTTGTTTGGTGCGACCGAGCTTGAAGAGCGCCTATGTATCCCATCTTAGGAATCAAGTCGAAATGTAGTTCAAAATAAATATGGTTGATTTATGTAATAATGCGACCGAGCTCGAAGAGCGCCTATGTATCTCTCTTTGGGAATTAAGGTCATTACGTAGTTCATATTACAGGGCAATATGGAATTTTCTAATAAAGTGATCGAGTCCGAAGTAGATGCTTACGTATCCCGTTTTGGTAATCAGGTCCTCGCGTAGTTCATACAATGAATGATTTGTTTTTTCTTATGTAATTACAAGCAAAGAAGTGAGATTACAAGAAAAAGAAAAATGTTATTACAAGTAAAAGAAATGCGATTACAAGTAAAAGGTGATTAAAAACATGGGGGGCGTGTCTTCACGTATAGTACTGCTTGATTGCGTCTGAGTTGATTGCTTTGGGCCATTCTTGGCCATCCATTTCTGCGAGGATGACAACTCCTCCTAACAGTACCTTCCGCACCAAGTAGGGCTGTTGCTAGTTTGGGCTAATGACGTCCATGCCCCATGCTACAAATGGACAGGGTAATCTTATGACATTAAGCTCATTTAGAGGGACCTTGATCAGATCTCTGTGATTTGGCATTGATGGCATCTCTACATAAATTAGCTACAATCGGTTTCCATTGTTATCCAGTAGTAGACTGCCCTTAAGATCTTTTTTGGCTAAGATAAACCCATTTATGTGACATCTACAAGTCCTAGCGTGTACCTCTTCTAGCCCTTAAGATCTTTTTGGCTAAGAAAAACCCATTTATGTGAGGTCCACAAGTCCTAGTGTTTACCTCTTCTAATAGCTTTGTGGCCTCTGCGACATCGACACATCTGAGTAGCCCTAAATAGGGCGTCCTTCTGTAGAGTACTCCCTTGTTCAAGAAGAAACCATTAGCCATTCTTCTAATGGTCTTCTTTTGATTGGTTGTTATATTATCTGGATACTCCCTATTTTCCAGATATGTGTTATGTCGACATACCATGGTTTACCGTCGGGTTCTGCTTCCACATAGGAACAGTAGGCATGTTCTTCCCTGATGTTGATTTCCAACGGATCAATGTGACTACTTTTAGGGTACTGTATCATTGATGCTATGGTTGTAAGAGCATCGGCAAAATCATTCTTAGCCCTCGTCGTGTGCCTGAGTTCAGTCTTTTTGAATATGTTGCACAATCTCCGTGCGAGGTTGACATATGGAAGGATCTTCTCATTCTTAGTGGCCCATTCCCCTCGGACTTGGTAAATCAGTAGATCTGAGTCTCCTATTGCCATGAGTTCTTGTACATCCATATCGATGGCCATGCGAATACCTAGAATGTAGGTTTTGTACTTTTTCATGTTGTTTGTGCACTAGAACTTGAGCTTAGCTGCCATCGGGTAATATTGACCCATTTCTGAAATAAAACCGCTCCTATCTTTGAACTTTTGTAGTTGACGGCGCCATCAAAGAATATTTTCCACCCTGAATAGGCTTCGGATGTTTCTTCCTTGATTGTCATTACATCCTCGTCTGGGAAATACGTCAGTAATAGTGCGAACTCTTCGTTGATCGGACATTGGTTAGCAAATCAGCCAATGCATGTCCCTTTACAACTTTTTGGACCACATATTTGATGTCGAACTCACTTAGGAGCATTTTCCATTTAGCCAGTTTTCCTATAGGCATGGGCTGGCGAAAGATGTACTTTAAGGGATCCATCTTAGATATCAGTGAGTAGTGTACACCGATATGTAATGTCTCAGCTATTGCGCTATCCATGTTAGAGCACATCATGTCTTTTCCACTAGAGTGTATCTTGACTCATATGCAGTGAACTTCTTGATGAGATAGTAGATTACCCGTTCTTTCTTTCCTGTTTCTTCGTGTTGTGCCAATATGCATCCAAATGCATTGTCTAGCACTGATAAATAAAACAATAGTGGGATCCTCGACCTGGGAGGAATCAAAACTGATGGATTAGAGATGTATCTCTTAATCGTGTCAAAAGCTTTCTGGAACTCATCCGTCCACTTAGTGGGTGCGTCCTTTTTCAATAACTTAAGGATGGGCTCTACGATCATTGTAGACTGCGCTATGAAGCGCCCAATGTAGTTTATCCTTCCTTGGAAACTCATGACATCCTTCTTGCTTTTTGGCAATGGAAGCTCTTGAATGGCTTTGATTTTCGTGGAATCTAGCTCTATGCCCTTGTGGCTGACTATGAATCCCAACAATTTTCTGGCAGGCACTCCAAATGCGCACTTGGCCAGATTCAATTTCAGATTGAACTTGTGGAGTCTATCGAAGAACCTTTGCAAGTGTATGATATGATTGGAGCCTTCTCGTGACTTGATTATAATATTATCCACGTACACTTTGATTTCTTTATGCATCATGTAAAGGAATATGGCGGTCATTGCCCTCATGGAAGTGGCACTGGCGATATTGACGCCGAACCACATTACACAGTAATGATATACTCCCCACAGAGTAATGAACGCCATTTTCTGAGCATCTTCTCCACTCATAAGAATCTGATGGTAATTGGCAAATTAATCCACAAATGACTGTAATTCATGCTTTGCATAGTTATCGATGAGTATGAGAATATTTATATGTGGAAAGTAATCCTTGTGACTAGCTCGATTGAGATATCGGTAGTCCACACAAATTCTGATATTTCTGTCCTTCTTTGATACTGGCACAATGTTGGCCAACCACGTAGGGTATGGAGTTACTTCTACCACCCTTGACTTTATCTATTTCTCAACTTTATCCTTGTTTCTTATGCTGAGATCAGGCTTGAATTGTCAATTTTTTCGTTTAACCGGAGTGAATCCTTCGTTGATGGGTAGCTTGTGAGCTATAATGTTTGTGCTCAATCCGAGCATATCCGCATATGACCATGTGAATACGTCGACGTACTCTTTCAACAGATTTATTAATTCTTTTTTTCTGGGTGTGTTCAAATGCATACTTATGTATAAAATAATTATAAATTGTATACATATAATTGGATCGATTTGGTCTTGGTTTGACTTTTTTTAGTTAAAACCAAACAAAACCTATTATAATCGGGTTTTTTTAATAACAAATCAAATCAAACCAAACCACTAATCAGTCTCAAGGCATGTTGTTGATACCCAATTTTGGTCCATAATTTTTATTTAATTTATTGGACTTTTTGAATCACAAATGGAGTGAAATATATGATTTTTAAAGTCAAAAGAATTTTACGAAATCACTTTGGTGATATTTTGCCATTTCATTTGACAAAATATCATACAATATATCATTGTAATCTTTTGAACATTTTCACAATTTTAAATATATATTTATCAAAATTTAAAGGCAAAACAGTGAAAAGCAATTACTTAATTATTTAAATTGATCGGTGATAAATAGATAAATATTTTACTCTGTTAAATCAAGAAGTTAATATTAATTAAGTAAATAATTAATTATATCTCAATTTCTATGTTAATTTGTCTTTGATTTCAATTACTTTTCAAAATTGCTTCAATTGTGTTCAAACCCTAGCCGCCCATTTCTCGCTTTATACGAATTGTGTTCAAATCCTAGCCGCCATTAATGGAGTTTGGCATCTCTCTCCACTGAGATCGTCACCCTCAGAGGTACGACCCCCTCTCTCTCTCACCTTTATTAATTCTCTTAGTCACAAGGACAAATTCCTTATTAGGTATTTTCTATTTAGTCTCTCTTTCAATGAATCAAAATGAATTTTCAAAAGTTCTCTCAATTTCTCAGTGGATTTGAGGTACGAATACTATCCCATATCAATTTCGAGATAAAACCTTGGGTTTTGGGGTTCTATATAAAGAACCTATTCCTTTTCATTCTCATTGTTCAAACAAGTCTTAATGTTGGAAGCAAAAACCTAATTTTCAATTTATTAGGGATATGGCCTTTGCCGAAGCCCTTGCTTAATTGAATCGAGTTTTGATACGTAAAAAATAAAAACCACTCTCAAATAATAAACCCTAAAAACCTAAAACCCTATGCTACATCGATTGCTGATAGCCAATCCGGCTGGTGAATAGCCTCCTCCGAGACTGTTCTATATACATGCATTAAAAACTCCATACTATCTACACCATCTACCCTCACAACCACATCGGAACCAAGTAACGACCCTACAATTTTACCTAACGCCATGAACTATGTAAATACTTTGAAATATGTCCAGTCACAAGTGAAGCAAGTGGTGAATCACACGTAACATGGAAGTCATCCGAAGTTAAGCAATTAATCATACCTATAGTATGCAATATAGGGTAAGTTTTCTTATGATATCATGGACATACAAGCATTAAGGAAAGAAATACCGGAACAATATGAGATTAAAGGAACATGTACAATTGGTCTACCTAAAAGCATTCATATTTTAATTAGATTATCCCTATTGGAAGACCATGTCAAGATGTTATCCACGCCTACATATTATCTGAAAATCCATGCTAGAAAAGTCACTGTTTTTTGCTGGTTATGAGTTGACTTGATTATGAGTTCTGCACGTTGAGATAGTTTGTGCCGAATTTGATAAGCGTGTTGAGATTGTCTATACTTCACGTGGAGATCGTCCACGCGATGTATGGATAACACAGTTGTTCCCACCCCTAGTTGGACCAGTGTGTTCCCAGAGTATTGAGGATAGTGGATGAGTTTAGTTGTGGCCATTACTTGGAATTTAATATCTTAGATCATGATTCTGATTTGAGAATTATATCCTACTATTGAGGTGAATTTGTATGTATAATTTATATATGTGAATTTCTGAATGCTATGACACTTTATTCTAAATGTTGGGTTGGATCTATGTATAATATCTTTGTATGGTGATGTTGTACAATTTATGCATTATTTGATTTGTTTTTGCTTTATTTCTATTATTGTCATGACCCAAATTGATAGCCGTGAAGGCACTAACTCCTCCGAATGTAATGACCCGTTTGGTCATTTAAGCATTTTACTCTTTTACCCATGTTGACCCTTCCCTTAGCATCGGTAGAGTGTATTCGACTTGCAGGGATGGGTGGAGCAATTTTTTGAGATTTTCGGAGGACTTTTGGATAAGGAAAAGGATATTTTGGAAATTCTCCAGTTAAGAAATGAAGAAGTTTGATCAAAGTCAACATCGAAGGCAAATGCATCTTTTTCAAAGTTTTATCAATTTCATTAGCTATGAAACGTGATTTATGACTTCGTCGAGTCGTTGATTCGGTTCTTGAGAGGTTCGGATGTGATTAAGGTGGTCGGTTGAGAAACTAGCTTTTGAGATGATTTGAAGTTGACCATGGTAAACATCGGGTCAAGACGGATCCATTGGGTGTTTTGCGAGTTCGAGCAGCTTCGTATGATCATTTGTGACTTCTAGGAACTTTTGGAATTGGATTTGGACTTTGTTTGGTCGAGTTTAGGTGTTTGAGTCATTGTCATAAGTCGCTCGCCTTCGACGCTTCAATATACCATTATATTCATTTTATAATAGAATTGAGTTTTGAATGTTGAAATAGATGCATATCGAAATTTGTGATCTGTAGCAACTTGAATCGTTGAATTCTGACACAGTATGAGGGAGTTATGCCCATTTTAGTTTTGGGAAAAATTGATGGTTTCTGGTGTCTACTGAGGCGGACTTCTGGGCACCGGAGCGAATCCGTTGGGGCGGAAATTGATCCGTCGGAGCCGAAATGATTGTGTATTATAAATCAGACTCCATCCATTTAGTATTTTGCACATAACTTGAGTTCTAGAGCTCCGATTGAGGTGGAGTTTACGGCGATGTTCTCGTTTCAACTAGAGGGTAAGTATCCAACCTTTATTTTGATGTTTCTTTAAGATTTTTTCCTTTGGTTATCGATTTTATCCGTGTTTGTTTGGGGAACAATTGGGGGTTTTAAATCCTAAGTTGAAATTTGAGATTTCTTCAATTAATTATGGTTGGATTTGTGTAAATTCTAGGTTTTTGGATTGTTTAAACCTTGACTAAATTATTTCTAACATAAATTTCGATTTTAATCTGGATTTTCTAAATAGTCGATTTATGGTATTTGACAAAGTAATAAAATTGGAGTCTCAATTGGGGGTTAGAATTTCATAAAACTTTGGATTATGACTATTTAGATTATGGGTAACGTGCTACTAACTTAAATCTTCGATTTTCCCTTGTGGGCCCGGGGTCACTTTTTGGGTTTCGGATTAAATTATAACAATTGGGTGTTAGATTCCTATGAAACCGTAGAACACTATTTTGATAATGTTTAACTCATTTTCTCAATAAAATTACCATTTTAACTCTTGGGGCCCGGGCGAGGTTTTAGATTTACTTTTGACCCCGAGTTTCTTACAAGACATGTTTGGTATGATTAGAATCATGTGTAATGTATAATTGATCGTTATGTGTTGATTTAATGTGTGTGGTAACATAAGAGCTTCATGCACTTTTTTGAACTACGACCGTCTGATATTCGCTCGGGGGGACTTGTGGATTAGGAGTTCGTGACTCCTACTCGACTTTGAGGTAGACTACGATTTTGTTTCTTGAGACTCTGATAGAAGTGAGTAGTAGTTATAAATGTTGAGGGATATTTGACGTGTTTGGGAGTCCCACTCAAACGGTTGTGATGAACGGTTGAATGGGTACCAGTGTTGAACTGTGATGATGGGGTTTGGGGAATCAGCCTTGTGTTGGTTCCAACTGGTTCTTATTTGTGCTTGTCGCCATATATGGGCTTGTCTCCATGTTTTCCATTGTTTGTTTTCTCATCACACATGCTTTCGATATGATATCCTTATGTTGACTTGGATTTTGTTTATGAGCTATTGAATTCTTGAAAGCATGTGACATTTCATCTCTTTACTTGGTTGCATCTCATTATATCATGATATCTTGGCTTATATTGTCATTTACATTCATACACTCATGGTTATGCGATATTGATATGAGAGTGGTATGGATATCTTATGGGCCTAAGAGGGTGGAAAGGTAAGAATACTTATGAGATTATAACAATATTGAAATGATGATGATACAGATGGCTCGAGTTGCATACCATAACGAATATTGATACGTGGGGAACAGAGTTGCACACCTGCAACATGATATTACTCAGAAAATAAGTCTTGGGCTCTAGCCAGATTCGTGTGTGGAATTCAGGTTGGCTAGAAGTGGTATATGGACTTCGCGGATCCCCTATAGGTGTACGGTTCATAATAAAACCTTGGGACTTCAAGTGGTATCGCCGCTACCGTCACTCTCCTAGAGACCACAAGGACTATTCCCATTATGTGCTAACTAGAAAGATCATAAGAGAAGATGACACTGAATCGGCTCTGTATTATATACAAGGTTGAGAAAGGTACCTTGCATACATACATCCATACATTGATTAATTATGGTTTGGTAATGTGACATGGTTGGTTATTGGAACTTGGGTGAAACCTTGATTTACTTGGATTGAATTGGACCAGAATAGTTGTTATGATTGAGCTTGTCTCTGTGAGTACTTGGAAATAATGATTAGGGTGGTCTCTATGAGTACTTGGATAAATGGTTGAGGTTATTGAATTGATTTGGTTGATGTATGTGGCTTTCTTCCTCGTGTATGGGTTTTTGGGTTTAATGATTGTAAGTCTAAGTGTTTGATGTTATTTTCTACTGTGGTCGGAAATGTCAGTAACGCCATGACTATTGTCTAGGTCCAGGGAATTATGTGCATTTGTGTGTTGTCTGGTAATTGATCGTGTGACTGGGTAACGAGTATAGTAAGGAACCTATGATAAGTATCACTATTGGAAAGGTAGATGTTGAACGATCTATGTGTGTCAGACCGTAACTGTATAGAGACTTAACTAAGTGTAAAAGCTAAGGTTAATAAAGGAGTTAACATCATCATGTTTAGCTTAGGTGTAATACTCTTGGAAAGCGTTCTAAAATGGTTGTTGTTATGTAAGTGTTGACTTGTTCATTTAATGTGCTAAGTTGGGTAAGTGGGGTTAAACTTGAATATGACTTAGACAAGAGAGTACTAGTCGGTGGTTACTATGATAGTAAGGTCTCTGTACATGTGAGTGAATTGATTGTACTTGACAATGATTGAAACCTTATGTGAACAATGTGAATTGATATGTGTACAAGGTGACCTATATGAGTTATTAAACTATCTAGTATAGGCTTATCTGTGTCAATTTGATATTTATCTCTATTACGTATCTTCCGTCGTTGTCGGCCTATGATGTCTATGGGGGTACATTCTGTACTCATGCTACACTGACTGCATTCTTCGTGGATGCAAATACAATGTTTTATACTAGTTCAGGACTTCGAGTTGAGTTTGAGTTGGGGGACTTCCATTGTTCGGGGTAAGGATGCTTCCATTCTGCATACCTTGGATACTTCTGTTTACATTTTTGTCTTTTACTTACCCGATAGACATGTTCAAATATTCATATTATGTAATTCAGTTTTGGCCTATGTCGCCTTCATTTAGACTTGTATTTCGCATTAGTGCTCTTGTATTATTGACCAGATCAGTTGGGTGTTTCATTTGACTTTCAGACTTATGTTCCGCATTTTATAGTGATAACCAAGGTTTTAAAGTACTTCATTATTTTCACATTCTTCACTTATTAGTATTGTTTTATGGGAAATGGTTCACCTATAAATGAGAGAGTGTAGGTGCCACCACTATCCTTAAAAGGGGTTGTGACACCAAGTAAGTAAGCCAAACACAACCCAAGATAAACAGTTCAAGTAAGGAAATCAAAATGCGAAAGATAACATACAAGTCAATTACAAGTTTTTAAAGAGTTATACTCATAAAATATAAACTACGGAATAAGAAGTACCATCTCCCAAGATTTGTTTCACTAGTACAAGAACTGTCTAAGATAAGTAATACAAAGTCTGGGTAAAACATCCGAATACTGTCTGGAAATGAGAAAAACATAAAAGTAAAGCATAAGGGGAATCCAGTGCTACGGATCATCTGGAAGCTCACCCCGGGTACTCCAGATCAACTCCTCGACAAGTTGGATAATCGTGAGGTGCACTGGAACTAGGAACAGATCTTGCACACAAAAAGGTATAGCATGTGTAGCATGAGTACGAGAAATACGTGTACTCGGCATCATCGTCGACCGACCCTATCTTAAATGGAGACAAGGGTTGGCCTTTCGATTTCTACTTCCGTACTAACCACCATTAGTTTATAATAACAAGAATAATCACACGATCACGTAAATCATGAGTCCAAGCCTAGGTTATAGAATCTAGTCCTCGAGTCTCATAAGGTATTCACACAACCAATTAAATAGAGCCTAATCAAACAATTTAAGCATCAAACAATCAAGATATAAATGGAATGATATGAGATGTAAATGAAATGCAATGCAAGGCCTTTCTTTCTCATCACCAGTACACACACGTTCAAATTATATGAATCATGTTTCACGGGGGACTCGTGAAGTCCATATACCACCCAGAATCATTTTCCTTCGGGTTTCTTAGCCTAGCTTAGGCTCTCAATCAGATCACTAGCCACATGTAGGCTCATATAGCTATCTCTAGCCAATACTAGGCTCACAACATATTATTTCACTATCAGAAAACATTTCCCCTCGGACCACATATGTATCAGCAAATGTGCATGCATGAGATACCATATGAAACATGAATATGACATGCACAACAATAAGAAGCCAAGATATTCAATAAAGATTCAATCTTTAATCAATATACGCCATGAAGATTCGACATTTAACCAAATTATAATAAAGACTCGATCTTTAGTTTTTTCCCCACTTTTAAACGAGAATGTAGGAGTGATGAAATACACAATCACAGATAAGACATGCAAATAATCATGAGGCAGAATATAAGTGTTTCATACCCCAATCATAGATTCATAGGATCATACTATTCTATCAGCTAGTGCCCGAAGCATGACATTTACTATTCAATTTAAAAGGTGCAAGTACCCATAACATGTCACCGGTACCCAATACAAGTTCTTGTCACCTCACAAGTATCATGACCACCTTATTATCCTCATTCACTCTCTTATTTAGTTTATTAGACCAACCATAACATTTTAGATAAGGTACAAGATCTCAACTTGCCTGGAATAGAAGTCTGATAGTCATAATGGAGCCTTGCCCTTTCGTAATGTGTCAAAATAATCTCAATATATTCAAATACGAAAAGTATGTCAACACACGATTCTAAAGACACCCATATTGCTATATGAAAGTTTCTGACTCAAAGTCACCCAAAAATAGGATTCCGAACCATAAAGGACAAAACGGAAAATGTATTCCAAAAACCTGAAACCTTCCCAAGATCTTATGGATACAAACCAGATATGCTAGTCAAGTGTAAACAACACTACATACTCGCTCGCGTACTCAGATTTCTCATATGATGGAAGTAAGATCCACTTTTATATTGAATCACCCAAATTACTTAAATTTGCAAATAGTGGCACAAAACACATCTGAATGCCTCGGGAAGCAAACCAAGGAATCGACTAAGTCACAAATGATGTTGCGTACCTACTGAAAGTGACGGAACCCGGAAATGAACTCATATACTCAAAAGATCAACTATATCATTTCAAAACTATTCGATTTGGGGTTTTCTTCTGATATTCATTTAAAAACACCTCAAAAATCATGCTACCCATCCCTATGACTCACAAATCCCAAAAAAGCCTACGAGAAGGTTAATTTGGTCAAATAGAGGTCGTTAGCTAAAAACAACCGGACGAATCATTACAACAAGAATGTTATCCTGGTAGATACGTCCATGATAGCTCGATAGATGACAGATACGCTACTCCGTAAGTATTAGTTCATTAATCGAGTATGAGATAGAGAAAGCACCGGTACATCAGCTGGCAAAGTACAGACTCACAAGTGTAGTAGCTAGCACATACGTATGAGACATTATGATGAGTTAGTATTTATGTATCGATGTGTTTGCATGACTTGCGTATTGTAGATTTATATGCTATAAGCTATATGACACTACTTCCAGAGAGTCCAGAGATAAGGAGTTTGAGAAGAGATGATGTATTCTGATTAGTAAGATCATAACATACGACATACTTGATTGTGTTTTGACCCTTTTTGTACGCGGCTATATCTTTATTTTTATTTTTATTCGGTTACCACACTATTTATGATATAAGCCAGAGATAGGTGAGTGTACTTTCAGGCTATCATTGACTTCCCAGATTATACTCAGCGTATTATCTATTTCAGTTCAGTTTCAGTTTCAGCGATTCAGCTTGCCTTGCATACTCAGTACATTTTTTTGTACTGACATTCCTTTTCTCGAGGACATTGCATCTCATGTTGCAGGTCTGGATAGCCAGGTTGGTAGACTTTTTCGCTAGATGGTACATATGTTCAGCGGAAGAGTTGTAAGCTCCATTTGTATCTGTAGATGAGTCAGGTTTAGTGTTCTCGTTGATGTTAGATATTACAGATAGTTTGGGGCCCTGTCCTGACACTTATATCAGTTACTCAGTAGTATATACTCGTAGAGGATTCATAGACAGTATTAGTGGGTTCATTTGTATTTAGTTGCATAACATGGATCGGTGGCCACGTTTATGTTCACAAGTTATTCAGAGATGTTAATTACCTTTTTAGTTATCTCATTTATACTATTACATGTTCAAAATAGATGCATGTATAATGTAGTCCGTCCCACTTGAGATTGGGGCGTGACAAAGTTTTTTCACCTGTCCACCTTAAACAAGACAAGAAGAACTAATATTGCTTATCTAGTTAATGATAATGGTGAGTTCATTACTAACCATGACATCATTCTCAAACATACTTTTAATTACTATAATTCCATATTCACCACCTCTCATCAGTACTATACTTTTACATATTGACCTGTCAAGTTTAGATGCTCCACTAACAGAAGATGAAATTACCAAAGCTATTTTCTCCTTTCAACCCCTGAAAGCAGCTCCTGGCCCTGATGATTTTCATCTATTGTTTTACCAAAACTACTGGAATCAAATAGGTAAGTCAGTACTAGAGTTCTGTCATACGGTGTTACAGTCTAACCTTCCTACTATTGTTAACCAAACTTACTAATGTCTTATCCAAGAATTTGTAATGCTAATCACCTCAAAACTTTCCGTCCTATAGGTATTTGTAATACTATCTACAAAGTCGTTACAGAAATTATTGTTAACTGTACAAGCCTTATTGGGACAATCTTATTGGACCGTGTCAAAGCAGTCCGTCTGACAATGCCATTATTATTCAGGAAATTATGAAGCATTTCAAACATTCTAAGAACAATAAAGGATGCTTTGTTATAAATTAATTTAGAAAAAGATTTTGCAAAATTAGATTGGTCTTTCATCTATCGTGCTTTAACATTCTTCAAATTTCTCCAAAGATCAAAAAGCTTATTATGAATTGTGTTTGTTCTAGTAGCATTTCAGTGCTCGTTAACTGTTCCAAAACTCAATTTCTCAATCCCACTAGAGGAATTCATCAGGGAGATCCTATCATATTATTCATGGAGCTTCTTTCCATCTATATAAACCATATGATTGACAATGCTAACTGGGATCCCATAAAATTATGCCCTACTGCCCCTCCTTTATCTCATATTTTCTATGTCGATGATCTTACTCTTATGGCTAGGGAAAATACCAAAACCATTAATTCAATTCAATAGTTCCTTCATAACTTCTGTAGTTTATCAGGCCAGAGCATTAGGAAAGGTAAATCCAAAATCATTTTCTCCATTACTTGCAAGGATACAATCATTCACTTTACTACCACTTCACTGGGTATTGCTAAAGCATCACACTTTGGGAAATATTTGGGATACGCTATTCTTAATCACAACCCTAAACCTGCTAACTTTATGTATATCCTTGATACAATGCGTAGGAAATAAGCTAGATGGAAAATTAATTTCCTGTTACCCGCTAGTCGGATTGTCCTTGCAAAGTCCACTTTAAATGTTAACCATGCAATAATCCTCCATACCATAGACAAAATCCAAAGGGATTTTCTCTAGGGTCCCACAACTTATAGGGAAAAAAATGCATTATATTGGTTGGTCTACTATTACTAAGCCTAATAATGGAGGAGGTTTAGGGCTTGAATGTGCTACTCATAAAAATGCTTCCATATTAGCTAGCCTGGCTTGGAGGCTGTTTCACGATCCCAATCACTATTACAGTTCACTTTTTCGCAAGGCATAAAAGCTATTACATAGTTGTGGACTCTTTTGGATTTTTTATTTATTAGAGTCGCCACCTAATTTATAGGAAAATCAAGTTAAAGGATTTATTCAAACAAAAGAAAAATTCTTTATAAACTAGAATTCGAGGTAAGGATTCTGGTGATTCCTCGGGAAGGCGTGAGACACCCCGTTATTAAGAATTCATAGAATACAGTTGTCCTTCGAATTTCATAGTATAATTATACTGTTTATTTTCTTAGAAAAAGTGTGTTCAAATTCTTGCATATAAAAGTCATGGCATATCATTTTGAAATCTTTGGAAAAAGTCCTTTTTGTTTAAAAAGAGTTGAGTTTTGCTTGGAAAGTTCATACAAGGTTTGAAAAATGGTCATTTCATTTTTCGGACAAAGACAAACCCAAGATTTTCCTTTGAGTAGAGTCTAACTCATTTTGGTCCAAATGTTATGTCCTATTTAATCGCCATCATAAGTTTTGAACATGCTATTAATTTTATTCCATTAAGTTCATTACCTAATCGTCTAGCCTATAGATGCAATCTGAAAGAGGCTAAAGAGTTGCAAAGACAAGTGAAAGAATTACTAGACAAAGACTTTGTCCGAGAAAGCCTTAGTCCATGTGCGGTACCTGCCTTGTTGGTGCCAATGAAAAATGGAACTTGGCGCATGAGTATTGATAGCCGAGCGGTCAAAAACATCACCATGAAGTACATGTTTCCTATGCCAAAATTGGATGATCTTTGGAATGAATTGAGTGGGACCAAGTTATTCTCCAAGATATATTTGAGGAGTGGTTACCATCAAATGATGATACGAGAGGAAGGTGAATGGAAGATGGCTTCCAAGACCAAGTATGGCGTGTACGAATGGCTTGTGATGCCATTTGGATTGTGGAATGCTCCCATCTCTTTCATGAGGCTCATACACGAGGTGTTACGACCATTCATGGGGTACATAGTATCACCTGAGGGCATTCATATGGATCCATCCAAGGTGGAAACTATCCGGATTTGACCCGATCCTACGAATGTAAGTGAGGTAAGAAGTTTCCATTGTTTGGCTCATCGTTTCATTCATTATTGTTGTACCCTTACTGCCCCTATCACCGAACTAATAAGAAAGGGTCAGTTAAAATGGTCCCAAGGAGCACAAAGAACTTTGGAAACCTTGAACGGAAGGATATGTGAAGAACCGACTCTAGACCTGGAGAAGCTATTTGAAATTGAGTGTGATGCTAGTGGAATTGGTGTTGGTGCCGTCTTGATTCAAGACAAAAGATCCATTGCTTTCTCTAGTGGAAAATTGGGTGGTGCATGGCTAAATCATTCTACTTATGACAAAGAATTTTGTATTGTGAGATCCTTGGTTCAATAGGGACATTATTTGAAATCAAAACCTTTTTATTCTATTTAGATCATTTGGTTTGGCCATACATAGATGATGAGAATTTGAGGACAAATTCTGTTAAAGAATGGGAGTATGATGTAAAGAAGGTCGTGAGTTTAAGTGTCCAACATGAGCCACGAGGTGATTTTTTAGGAGTGCCAAAGATTGAAAATCGTCCTATGGTGATATGCTTAATGTGGAATGGAGTATGGAGTGGAGTTGAAGAAAAGACTTGAAGATCAAAGAAGTTCTGATCCTCTAGTATTGACTCTCGCCTACATATTCCCGGTCATTGAGAATTAATTCACTTATAGTTTGACATAATAAACTGAAAAGAGTATCCCTTATGCGGGAATGCCTTTGTTAATTTTGATAAAACCTTTTCGCAATGTGTCCGACCGATTGCGTGATTTTAAAAAGTTAAAATTCTCAAAATTAATTTTTGTGGCTAAATGTGGTGTGAGTGATCCCTAACTCCTGCACAGAGAGCTTGACTCACATAGGCACCCTACCTTGACCGGCTTCCTAAGAAAAAGTTCTACGTTTACTCCGTATGCATGTGGGTCTGGTCTGGCTAGCTTGATTTACTTCCTTAGCAACTTCAAAACTATCTCCATTTGCTGGGATAGTAACATGGTTGATTGTATGCTTCTGTTTTTACCACACCTGTATGGTTTTGTCATCATGTCTTCGTGGGGTTGATTTCTGCGAGCAGGTTTGGTACCGTCTAGTTCGTGCAACCTTATCAGTTTTACTTTATTTGAGTGAGTGACCCTTTTGGTACCGCCTGGCTTGTGCTAACCTCTTGGTTAACTTTTCGAGTGAGTGACCCTTTTGGCATCGTCTGGATCGTAGTCTCATTTTCTCTTTCTTTGAGCAGATGACCTTTTTGGCATCGTCTAGCTCGTGTGATACTTTATTTGACTTTTCCCCGAGAAAGTGACCCCTTTGGCCCCATCTAGCTCATATTACTTCTGAATTCGACCTTTACTGAGTGTGTGAACCTTTTGGGACTATCTAGCACGCACGACTTTCTTATTTTGACTTTTACCGAGCAGGTAACCCTTTTGGTACCATCTGAATCATATTACTTCTGAATAGCATATAATGTATGGCCCTTTCGGCAGTTTGAATGAACAAATGGCTCTCTCGGCATATTTGCATGAATGAACCTCTTGTCATTTTTTATATGAATAGATGTCCCTCTCAACTTTGTTTGTATGAATAAATGGCCCTCTCGGCTTTGTTTGTATGAATGGACCTCTCGGCCTTGCTTGTATGAATGGCCCTTTCGGCTTTGTTTGGTATGAATGAATGGCCATCTAGGCTTTGTTTGTATGAATGACCCTCTTGGCTTGTTTGCTTGAATGACCCTCTCGGCTCTGTTTGTATGTATGAATGGCCCTCTCGGCACTATTTCGTATGAATTAATGGCCCTCTTGGCTTTGTTTATATGAATAGCCCTCTGAACATTGCGTGTATTAATGGTCCTCTAAGTGATGTTTGATATGAATGTATGGCCCTCTAGGAATGCAAATTCTTCAATAAATGACAGGTTCAGACCCTTTTGGCTGGATTGTCTTTCTTTCGTCCTTAATGTCGGTTGTGACCCTCTCGGTCATATGGCCATTTTATACCTTTATATCGGCTATGACCCTTTTGGTCAGATGGTCATTTTTCTCATTTATATAGCCTTTTTGGCTCGATTGTGTCACATTTGTGGCACTTTATCCTTATGTGGACCTTTTGACCGAATTGTGAATTTAGCATGGGTTTAAATTCCCTTTGACAATCTACACTTTACCTGTTTTTCATCATGAATAAACGGGTTAGCAAATTAAGTGGTCATCCTCCTGACGGTATTGGAAACCTGTATTCATAGAAAAATTGTCAGTTTATATAAGGTCGATCCATGTTGTCGACTCCTTTCATCTGATTCTTTATTTTGCTCGATTGCACTCTCCGCTTCGAACCCTCTTGCATTCGGTGATACGAGATGAATTTATTTTTACGACAAATGAAAAAAATGTTTTCAAAGCATTGATTACATATTTTCAAAGCATTTGACCATAAAAGATAAAAAGTATAATTTTTCTTTGCAAATACTTTATTTTATCATCATGACATGCACATTGTGAGTGAGACGCTCCATCTATCCATGGCGCCTTGTGGCAAACTTCTGGTTCATTTGGTGAAATTTTTTAGTCACCCTTAAAAATTCTGCCCCAATTGAAGGTTTGGGGTTGGCTGACTCTTGCGCCGAGTGGCTTCCTAAGGGTTTCTTAGGTTTATTTATTGGTACGATCGAGCTCGAGGAGCACCTACATATCCTGTCGTAGCAGGAATCAGATCAAACGTAGTTTGAAACAAAATAATTGATATTTATAATAATATGTGACTGAGTCCTACATGCATTGTCTATGTATCCTACCTTAGGAAATCAGGTCATCGCGTAGTTCATACTATAGGGAATATCATTTGTTTTTTCTATTACAAAATGAATGACCAAATCTGTTACACCTCGTGTTTTTATGTCAAATCGTGTCATCAATTAACTTAAGTACCCCGAGAGGGTATGAGACCTTATGAAAGTATAATATAGTTTAAAACCTGTTTATAGAAGTGTTGGAAAGTATAACGAATCAAAGAGGATATGTTTCGTCAAAGTTCAACTAAGTTTCACCTGTCTTATGTGATGTACGGACCGTATAAAAATGGTATGATGGTTGTATCAAGTTCAGGGAAGTTGGAAAATTTCTATTGGTGAAGTATGGTGGAGGTACAGACCGTACCTCCCTCTATATGGACCTAACCTTGACCGTACATTGTGGCGGTGGAAAAATTTCAGCCTTTATATTTACGAGTGGGTTTGACTTGGACTTTATTTGTTCACTTCTTACAACCCTAGATAGTTCCTAAACACCCTCCAAAAGGTCTTTCATGATCCTAGACCAAAACAAAGGTTAAACTAAGTGAATCCAATGTAATGAAACTGTGATTATCGTTAGGTCGTCTTTCTTCTCGCGATGTCGAGTTTGGAGAATTCTTTAAAGTGAAATAATTGGGAATTTAGAGCAATTCTTGTACTTGAAGGTAAGTTCCATCCCTTTTATCTTGTTCTTAAGGTTATAAAAGTATTGGAAATGTGATTGTTGAACAATCTTATCAAAGCAAGTTCTTAGAAATCTTGAAACTATGTTATGTGGTTGTTGGGATGCTTATTTAGGATTTGGGGTGATGTTGATAATTATAACTTATTGTACGAGTCATGAAATTAAGGAGGAAGGGTTGGAGGAACTTGTAGTATTGATACACATGTAGTTTGGATATAGAAGATTGTACGAATTCTATGAACGCTAGGTGCTCGATGAAATGTCTAAATATGTTTTCTTATTAGTTATTGATTAGTCGTTCATACCAATCATTCGTATATTGTTAATAATCACCTAAGAACGTATGAGGGCTTGTGGAATCCCTATATCTAAGGCAACAAGGTATGTAAGGCTTACTATTTCTTTCATTTTGGTTGTTCCTTACTCTTGGAAGTGATTACATGATCTTTGTTGTCCCTTATCGGGAGTACTTCCAGAACTTTATAGCATCTCTTCTATATTAACATAGTATCGTTCCTTGTTTGTTTTCCCCGAATGCTAGAAATGGTATTTTTATCTTTTCTTATTGATTCATATGGCAAATTAAAATGATATGTTATCCTCATAAGGACAGTCGGAGGTGTAACGATCTTACGTCACTCCGACGGGCTTAGAGAGTATTCCATGTTCTTCAGATTGTCGTTATGTACATGTAGGTATTATGTATCTATGTCGCCCATAGAGGCCTATATACTCAATCTATACAGGTATGGTACTACGAATCAGTGGGTTATTGTATTGATGATATTGCTCACATTGGCCTACAGTGTTATATATGCGATAGATTATATAGAGAATATTGCCCATAGAGGCCTACGGCATATATACGCGATATACTATACAGAGGATATTAGCAACAAAGACTTACGACGTTATATACACAACTATGTCTCATTTATGTGTTGTATGGTCCACAGTGACACTTCTGAGTTATAGGTTGTCTCTTCCTTATCCTCATTTACATTATGATATCTATTTACATTTTCTTGCCTTACATATTCAATACATTATTCGCATTTTAACGTCCCTTGCTGCGGCACTGCATTTCATGCCCGCAAGCTGAGATTGACAGAGCGACGCTCATTTCCAATAGGACCTCAGTTTAGCGGTGGTATTAGAGATCTCTACTTGTTTTGGAGGTGCTAGTCGGCGTCGGTATGATTTTATATATATAGTTATGGGTATGGAGGGGCCCTGTCCTGACCTGATGATGTTCATGTACTCCTTAGAGGCATGTAGACAGTCGTCATGTGTGTCAAAGTTGTGTATGGACTTTCCGGACTCTCTGTTGGTCAGTTGATATGTATTGTGGCCTTGTCGGCTTTCTTCATATATATATATATATATTTGGAGCTTCTTCTTCTATAGGTGGTTACATCTTTTTGTATTATGAGAGTTATCTCGAGGCCTTGTTGGCCCAAATACATGTGCATCCAAGGTATGAATAAGATGTGGTACGCTCGTGCCGTTAGGCACCGGGTGCAGGCCACACCCCCAAGGTTGGGGTGTGACAAACTTGGTATCAGAGCAGGTCTGTCCTATGGATGTCTACAAGCAATGTCTAGTAGAGTCATTTATGGGTGTATAGCGCGACATACTTATAAACAGGAGGCTACAAGACATTTAAGATGGTTACCTTCCTTTCATGATCTAGATCATGTGATAGAGTTGAATCATAAGTAATTGAGTCTAACATAAGCATGGATATAGGTCGTTAGATATGTCTATGCCTAGATACAGCTAGCTGAAATGTCAAGGAAGGATTGCGCAAGGATATGAGAGCTATGCCCGCCCTTAAGGTAGATTCGTCTGAAGTCCCAAGTTAGGAAGTTATGGGATGTACACCCTCTATTTAAATTGGTCCACCTGAGGCTCAGAGTGAATCAATCCCTTTGATAGCCGATTCTACTAGCATTAAAGGAGTTAAGGCATGCCTTAGTATCAATAGCCTATTAGTTTCACTCTCAATTTGTTCTGACCGAGATATGAGGAAATCGGTATAGGTAATAGTGCAGTTGATCGTCTTGCATGCTTGGCATCACTGAAGACCCAAGATAGTGATAGAGTCCACGGGATAATGGGGAGTACCCAGCTCAAGGAATCCGGAAGTGAGAGTTATTTATGTTTTCAAGAGATGATTTCGATAGGAATTATGGAGCAAACAAAGAAGGCTAGGATAGTTGATGATTGTAGAGGAAGAAATTAAAAGCAAGAGGATATTTTGTTATAAGTATAGAGACTAAGGTAATAAGTACTGGTGGTAATAAGTGAATAATGCAAAGACAAGTGGGACACCCAAGTAAATATGAGTAGCGGTAGAGAGTTATAAGGTAATGTAACAAGTTCGTAGTCGAGTAAAATAAAGGTAAGGGAAAGTAAATGTTAAGTTGAGAAGGAGAATGTGTTATGAGACCAGGTGTCTAGTGTGAAATTTGAATTGACAAAAGTCAACAGAATGAATCGATTGGATGACTTAGATTTCTGAGTTAGGAAGTATCGATAACGGAAAGTGCCTTAAGAGAAGCCGAATATGAGTTGGAGACTCCATAGATTGTTATAATAAAAGATATTATGAAGTTGCAAGGTAAGCAATTAGACAGGTAAGTGAATAAACTGCAACAGAGAGACCGTTAGAGGTTGTCTAAAAAGAAGCCCCCCTTAAGATTAACATCTTGATTATCGGATGATGAAATTACAAAGTTTAAGAGTATCAGTTATGAATACGTGGCATTTTACCCCTACAAACGTTTTAGAAATTCCTAGTGAGAAGGAATTGTTTGGGAGCAAATTGTGGGTTGTTAAGAGATCGCATAATTTCAAGAGGTGTCGAGACAACAATATGACTTTTCAGGAAGGAAATCCCGGGGTGCAGAAAGTGGCCCTCCTTCCATAAGAGAGATAGTACGATAGAGAATCGATAGAGAACTAATATAATGGTTGAGTAATGTCACACCCCAACCTTTGGGGGTGTAGCCGACACCCAATGTCCTACAGCCCGAGCATACTACGTCTTGTTTGTACCGTAGATACACATGTATTTGGGCCAACAAGGCCTCACAAAAACCATCATAAGATAATCAATACATCATAATGTCTAGAAAAAAAAGCCCCAACATATATAACATGAAGAAAGTCGACAAGGCCACAGTACACATCAACTGACTAACAAAGAGGCCAGCAAGGCCATAAATGACTTCGACACAAAGGACGCATCATATCATACCCGACCATAATAGGACTAGGTGTTATCATACCCGGTAATAGTGTGCACATATAAGTGCCGTATCCGACCGACTATAGCACAACTCGATAGAATATATATATATATATATATATATATATACTATGCATGAAAGACCTCAGGATATCAACATGAACAAAACAGAGTGACTTAAGGTCGTTAACCCCCGCATAATGTTATGGAAGTGTGTACAGTGATCATTACAATCCAACAAGAGTATCAGAATCAATCACTTAACAAGAATATCATAAGGTGCGGAAAGTACTACCGACAAGGGACAATAGAGATCATGAAATTGTTATCAAGAGTAAGGAGTAACCATGTTGTCAATATTCAATAATAGGGTCTTCTTTTATAGACGTTTTGATACCTATTGTTATCCCTATGATCATGCCAAAATGAAAGAGAGGTAAGCCTTACATACATTGTTGGTACCTGTATGGATCCCACAAGTCCTCGTATGCTCTATGAATGATTATCTACATTATACAAATGATTTATATCAACGACGAATTCATAATCAATAAGATAACTCATTTAGAAATTTCGTCGAACACTTGATCATAAAGCTTCATCTTGTTCTTCAATGGCAATCCAATACATATTATTATTCACTATTTCCAGCCATGAAATACCTCAAGGAATAATTCAAAACAATCCAATAACCCAATCCAACACAACTACACACTAAACAACATTTCTTAGCACACGTCTTGTGGTTTTCCACTTCTATAACACAATCAACACAAGATTTAATTTAAGCACGGGAAGAAAGTGCTTTACTTACCTTGTATAAAAACTTCAACTTGGACTCCAAGCTCAACTCCACTCACAACCACCCACAACATCACAACAACATCAAGGAGGCACCTTCTTCACTTGCAACCAAGCTCTTGAAATTGGAGTTGGATGAATTCCCTTAGAATTTGCTCTTGAACCTTAGAGATGTGTTAGGACACCTTTACAAGAGTATTAGGAGATATTATGGTCGAAAAAATGACTTAAAATGAAGCCCTAATAAAATATAAAACCCATAAAGGCCGACCACTGCCACAAAGTACGACCAAAGGTACGACCCGTATAAAGAAATATGGCCCCTACATTGGACTGTACCTCATAGACAGAACTTGTAAATTTTTGAGAACATCATACATTCCCTCAGGCAGTATTATATGGTCTGTACATTAAATGTACGGTCCGTACATCTCATTATACAACTGCCACTTTGTCAAATTCTGACGAAACGTATTCTCTTAGGTTTGTTTAAATCGCATACTTCCCGACACTTCTATAAATAAATTTTAAACCATCATTACCATTTTGTAAGGTCTCATACCTTCCCGAGATACTTAAATTAATCGATGACATGATTTGACATAAATTACATGGTGTAATATCCTTCCCCCCTTAGGAACATTTATCCTTGAATGCAGGGGTAATGTACCTTTAGGATTCTAACTCTTTAGGATTTTCTAGAAAGTTCGACAGAGTTTCTTCTGTAAATGGCACTATCCAAAACCTGTGAAGCAACCAAAAATCACATCCAATGCCACACAGAGTGACACAACATCATAATACAACTATATTGGCCTCACATGATCATTTATCTATCCAGAAATAAAAAAGGTTAGCCAACTCACCTCAACTGTCAAGTGTCATACTGCATCTTTATCAATAACATTTCTTATACAAGGTATACGAGATAGGCTTTATCACTACAAGATAAGAACTAAGAAAATCATATCGTATGAGTGTTGAATTATCCTTTGAGTTTGAATAAACAAGGATACCTAGACTTGATGTCCTTAGCAACTCCCCAAATCATTTCTTTTGACCTATTATTTCCTTTACAACACCCCACTCAGAGGCTATCTCTTCAGTTCACAACTTTCAGACTTAACAATAGAGAATAGTAGCTGAGATATTTTCATAGATGAATTTTCTATACTCCGAACATCCACGACTAGTAATATTTGAAATGAACCTCCTATATATTCCCGTAATATTAACATGAAGGTCTGATTAAACTTTCTTTAACTCCCGGAGGTAACCAAAGCTTATAGACGATGTACCTGGGGCGAAGCTCGCTTGCTGATTGAATCTCACTACACTCTTTATGGATAAACTTTAAGAATACTTAATTATGAATGGAGTTCTTTAGGCCTCGATGTCGCACATCCATAGGTGATTCCTGACGATTCCGAATTATTAACATCTGCCTTTGAAAAGGCTTTACTCATTTTACCATTTGATGGATTAACACCGGTCTATAGACTCTCATTTTCTCATATTAAATTGATCAGTAGATAATCTGTACCTCTAACCATACATGGTCTCACAAGGATCCATCTAACAGATAATATGCTAACTACTATGATACGTAACTCTTTATGGCGTAAGGTATCCTCCCACTTTCCTTTGAAACCTAACATATATGCCTGCATTATGTCATCGAGTGTTTAAATCATACTCCTAGCCTGATCACTCTTTTAGATAAAATGATAGCAAGATTTCCCTATTTCCTCCAACCTTTCTAGAGGGACTTCTAGAAGTTTATGGCAATGAAGCTCCTTCATATGAGGCACTAGCTATTAGAACATCCTAAAATTATATGGTCTCCTCTATATCTTTTACTTGCATAGTTCTCAGCTGACTCTGTTAAGAAATGGGTCGACCTTGTAAATCTGTTGACCATTAATCATCTGGATAACATTATGGTAAGAGTGGGGTTAGCTCATGCTAGACTTTATCCTTGAACCACTTTTCCATTTTCATGTCGGGAACTCAGCTCTCTATATTGGCCCCCTTGGCCTTAAATGCTTGTCCTTATCTATTGACTATTAGGTCGCTAAGCTAAAGTTTGGTAATGCTCCTTGCATCATCATCACGCTAATATCTATTTCCCCATATCATGGTACACTATTATCAAACTTAGGTGAATAAAATAGTGAAAATAATGCACTTCTGTTCGCATCTTGTTGGTAAATCTAGCTCAATTTGTAACACATAGTCAGCCAAGGTGTCGGAGAGCTCCATCTTTCTTTAATTCAAATATCAGCTTCTTTTGCCGATAGTATTAACTCTGGATGCTCATATTTCTATTTCCTTAATCCTACCATAGGGGTGATGTTGATAACTTATGCGTAATAATTATATTATCATGAGAGCCCTGAAATCCAACCCTTAAACATAATAATTAATAAATCTCTTTTAACCACCTTTCTCTTTCCTCGGCCTCTCGATAGGCTCAATCACTCAACTCATTTACCTCATGTTGTCTTAAAGGCTATCGTCTTGTTATGTTCAATTCTCTGTTTAAACTATACTAGAACATAAATATTTTATTCTTGTTGTTTTTACTCGACCACTAAGGATACTACTACTGAGCCATGGTTAGTGACTCCATCTGTTGTAATCTAGTTTCTGAACTATCACTTTCTCAAGGAGGACCATATTCCACTATACCATATGGGTTTGCCTTTATTTACTCCTTAATCCCAAGAACAACTACTCTCTTTAAGAAGACTCATGGGTCTCTGTATTTTCATGACTCATCTTACAGGTCGTCTTTACCCTTAATAGGAGAAATTCATATCAATATTAACTACTGCCACCTAGAAAAGGGAAGGGGGGGGGGGGGGGGGGGGTTCTTATGGTTACAAAAGGCATCACATCAAAACTCACGTAGAAATGGTTAACCACTAGTTCCAAGAGCCATCTACGAGCCAGATAAGGCGAAAGAACTACAGACTAAGGACCAGTCTTGGTCAGACTTTAGTCTTCTAATGCGTACCTATTGTTGCCGACCTTATGTCTTTGGTATACAATTCTTCTTGGCTTCCTTGATCGTCTTTTAAATGTAAATGTACTTATTTCCTTATTCATTCTGAATATGCATATTACAAAGCAGTGATTCATCTCAACTTTTATCATCCAAGAGTTCATTATATATTTGGCCTTAAGTTTCACTCTGGGTCATAACTTTGGTCCTTTATTCAACCAACATATGGAACATTAGTTATTGATGCACTTCCTTATTAGGTGTATACCTACACTTAAACAACTTGTCTAAACATCTTGTAGCAATATACTTTCAACATCACATAGTCCTATAAGGCCTTAGGCATCTTTACCGTCCACCATTGTCCCTATTGCCTTCATATCCACCATTGTCCTAATAGTATCAATTTCGAGTGTATTCTTAATTACTTGCATACCCCCTTTTTTCTCAAGCGTTCATAATCTTTTAATTTTATTCGCTTTACGCTAGCCCTTTTTATCATTATTTCCCATCTAAATTATTTTCTAAGAATTGTGATCACCAACTGATGAGCTTAACACTTCAGATTCTAAATCCATCATACTATGGTATCAATACCGACGACGCTTTCAATCCATTAGATAATCTTCTATCTTGACCCAATTTACCCCTTTCATTCATTAATCCTATATAACCCTTTCATGCCTTTGTCTTTCCTTTTCCCTTTTGAGTTTCATATATTTAGTGTCATGCTCGATAACATGATAAGAATGTACAAACTGCAAGAAGAAGAGTACCAATAAAAGTATATGTATATAACTGAGGCCAAAAAGGCCATATCAAGAGTATCGACAACTGACAAGGTCAGAAAGGCCAGACAAGACAAATATACATAAATACTAGTTTGCAAGCCTCTAAGAGAGTACTATAATACCATAACTGGTTGGGATAGGGCCTCACCGTACCAAAAATATCAAAACATATATACATAAGTACCTAGTGACTCTAACAGCAACTCTGGAAAAGTGGAGTGCGACTATCAACCGCTGACATCAAGTGCCCTACTACGGAGGTACACCCACCTATCTATCTGTACATGTGGGCATAAACACAACGCCCTAGAAGAATGGAACGTTAGTATGAAAGATATACTGAATATATAAGGCAAACAACATTAGTAAACATGAAATTAAATATAAGAGATAAATGTACATAAGTCAACTTGGAACTCGGGCACGCACAACCGACCCTTATATTTGAGGACTCTGTCATCTGACAACTCAAAGAACTGCTTCTTCTAAAAAGGAATGCCCTCTCTGATTTTGACTAAAACTGGATCATCAACTTGCCACGATTTTACTTTTTCCACTAACGAGGACTTGGCGGCATTCTAAACTATAGCACCTCCATCTGCTATATCTAGCAAGCATACACTCAGACAGTCCAATTGATATAGATCTTTAGTCATTTCCTTCTTGGCAACTCTCACATGCCTTAGGCTACCCATAGACTTACGACTCAATGCGTCGGCTACCACATTTTCTTTGTCGGGATGGTACAAGATATTAACATCATAGTCCTTCAGCAATTTGAGCCATCTCTATTGTCTTAGATTCAACTCCTTCTATCTAAAGATATATTGTAAACTTTTGTGATCTGTATACAAGTCAACGTGAACCCATATAAATAGTAGTGCCATATATTCATGGGAAATATAACAACTACTAGATTTAGATCATGAGTCGGGTAATTTTACTCGTGTTTCCTCAGTTTCCTCGAAGCATATGCGATAACTTTTCCATGCTTCATTAGAACATAGCCTAAACCGACTCTAGAAGCATCATAATACACAACGTAACCCTCTGAACCTTCTGGAGTGCTAATACGGGTGTTGAGGTCAACCTACCCTTCAATTCCTAGAAAATATTCTCACAAGTATCAGACCATTGTAACTTAGTTATCTTATGAGTCAATTTTTTCAGTGGAGCGGCAATGGAAGAGAAATTCTCTATGACTCTCCGATAATAACCAGCTAAGCCCAAGAAACTACGCACTTCAGTAGGTGTTGTGGGCCCTAACCAATTTTTAACTGCGTCAAACCTTTGATTATCAACTTTAATGCCTTTACCCGATATTATATTCCTAAGGAAGGCCACCAAGTTCAACCAGAACTCGCATTAAGAGAACATAGCATACAACTTATGATCCTAGAGCGTCTGTAGCACCGTTTCCAATTGATCTACTTGCTCTGCTTCTGATCGAGAATATACTAAAATATCATTAATAAACATAATCACAAAGATGTCCAGAAATGGCTTGAATACCCGACTCATCAGGTCCATAAAAGTTGTTGGTGTGTTAGTAAGACCAAAAGACAAAACAATAAACTCATAATGACTGTATCTGGTCCTAAAAGCATTATGCGGAATATCTTTCTCCTTAACCCTTAGCTGATGGTATTCGAATCTAAAATCGATTTCTGAGAAATATTTTGGGCCCTACAATTGATCAAACAAGTCGTCGATCTTGGGAAGCAGATACTTGTTCTTGATAGTTACTTTATTTAGTCAATAAACATCCTCAGCGTACCATCTTTCTTACGAACAAACAATATAGGTGCACCACATGGAGAAGTACTAGGACTAATAATTCCCTTATCTAATAAATCCTTCAGTTGTGCCTTCAGTTATTTCAACTCGGCGAGGACCATCCGGTATGGAGGAATATATATAGATTGGGTGTTAGGAAGCACATCAATGGAGAAATTGATTTTTTTTTGGGAAGAATGCCAAGAAGTTCATCGGGAAATACGTCGAGAAATTCATTAACAACAGAAACAAACTGAAGAGTTGGAGGTTCCGCCTCTGCATCATGTACTCGAACCAGATGATATATATATACCCTTTTGAAAATATTTTTCGAGCCTAAAGGTAGGAAATAAACCTCCCTTTAGGTGCTACAACATTTCCCTTCCATTCAATAACGGATTCCCCTGGAAATCAACTTTCGTCCAACAATCCACATTAGCGTAAGAAGAAGCCAACCAATCCATACCCACGATAACATCAAATTCCACCATTTCTAGTTCATTTAAATCCTCTTTAAGTGTTACAATCATAAATCATCACATCACAACCCTGATATAGTTGCCTAATAATAACGGACTCACCCACATGCGTAGACACCTCAAATGACTTAGGCAGTAATTCAGATTCTTTACCACACTTACAAGAAAAAAAAGGATTAATATATGACAAAGTAGAACCTGGATCTATCAAAGCATCCACATCAAGGGAGAATATGTATAATATATCTGTAACCACATCCGACGATGACTCTAGGTCCTGTTGACCCAAAAATGCATAAATGCGGTTTCGATGACCACCTGAGCTAGACGCTCCACCTCTGCCTCTGCCTCTACCAGTCGATATCTGCATATCTTGTCCAAGAGGGTGTACTGATAAAGAAAAAATTACTATGGACCCTGTCTCTTGTGCTATACCGCACCCACCTCTCGATGGATAAAATCTCATAATATGACTGAGTTTCCCACATGAATAACATACATCCGAACCTTGATGACATTGCCCGACATGAGATCTACTGCACCAATCAAAATAGGGAAATGAAGGCCTCATCTGACTAGACTCACCTCTATAATGCAGGCCTGATGTACACAAACTCTGACCCTGACTAAAATAAGTGGTCAATTCACGATGTTGTCCCTAGAACTACTGTGGTGCACTGACTTCTGGATAAGATGGATGCCTAGAGAACTGTAGCCTGAACCCACCTCTAAAGTCTCATGTATCACCTATGGCTTGGCCCCTCTTATATTGAACCTCTATCTCGCTATCTATCGACCCACTGTTGTCTCTTACGATATACTAGATTATGTGCGTAGGCCTAAATATGAGCAATATCCATATTCGGATTCAGTGAAGCTGTAGTACACTCATTGACCAAGTGTGGTCCCAAACCACCCACAAATTGATATACTCGATCACTTATCTCTGCCATGATTGCAGGAGCATATTTAGCCAAGGAATTACACTGCATGGTATACTCTCGGACGCTCATGTTACCCTGCTCCAAATGTAGAAACCTGTCATGCCTAGCCTGAGGAAGCTCAATAGGCACGTACTACTACAAAAATGACTCAGAAAACTCACTTCATCCTACTGATGGGGCACGAGGCCCCGTAGACAGTTCCCAAGACTCATACCATATGACAACAACATCCTACAATATATATGAGGCAAATACCATTGACTCCATGTCGGTGGCATGCATAACTCACAAGGTTCACTGTATTGTTCACTGTATCTAATCCATAAAATTCTATGGGTTTGCATTAGGATAAATTTTTGTCAATATTGGAGGGTTTAGGTTTATCAAATCCCAAACTCTAGCGCTAACAACTATATCAGCAATGTTGGGGGTCTGGCACTGGGCCTGAGAGGCCACTAGTCGAGTCAATAGTTGTACAACACTCTGCATGTCTAGATCCTGATCATGAGCAACTGGGGGAGGAACTGGAGGTACGTTAGCTCCTCTATGCCCCTTTGGAGGTAGTGGGGATGGAGTCTTGGAGGCCTGATATACAGCCTCATACTAATGCTCCTGTCTCACTGAATCAGCAGGTTGTGCCTGACTGGCACCCTCTCCTGCCTCCTCATCTAACCTCCACAAAGCCTCTTGTTGACTAGTAGTAGTAGGCATCACTAAGAATGTAAATAAAATAAAGGTTAGAATTGAACACTTACGACTCACCTCTATTGCATGATCTAGATTAAGAAGAAAGGTAACCATCCTAAATTTCTTGTAGCATCCTATTTATGAGTATGGTGCATAACACACCCATAAATAAGACTCTACTAGACATAGCTTGAAGACTCCCAAGGACAGACCTGCTCAGATACCCAGTTTGTCACACTCTAAATTTTGGGGGTCTGGCAGGCACACGACACCTAAAGGCCTGAGCATACCAACTATAGATTCTGGAATCTCTAACATGCACTTGGGGGCAACAAGGCCTCAAAACAATCATAACACGATAAAAATGTACAACATACAAGAAGAAGAGGACCAATAACAGTATATGTATATAGTTGAGGCCGACAAGGCCGTATCAAAAGTATTGACAACTGACAAGAAGTCTGGCAAGGCTAGACAAGACAAATATACACAGATACTAGTATTTAAGCCTCTAAGAGAGTACTATAATACCACAACTGGTCGGGATAGGGCTCCGCCATACCTAAAATGTCAAAATGTATATACATAAGTACCTAGTGACTCCAACAGCAACTCCTGAGAAGTGGAGTGTGACTATCAACTGCTGACAGCAAGTGCCCTACAAGGGAGGTATATCATCCTACATATCTATACATGTGGTCGTGAACACAACGCCTTAGAAGAAGGGGTCGTTAGTATGAAAGATGTACTGAATATGTAAGGCAGATAGCATCAGTAAGCATGAAATGAAATATAAGAGATAAAGGTATATAAGTCAACCTGGAACTCGAAAAGAGCCACCGAGGGCAACCATGAATATATGCATGTACGTAAAATTGAGGCACTCTACGGGGCCATATATTATCTATCAAATCCCTCTTTGGGGTGAGCTCAAAATAAATTGCTTGGCCATAAAAGACGCGATGGTATATGCCCAACTGATTAGTGGTGTGCACATATAAGTGCCGGCCCAGCCGACTATAGCGCGACATAGTGTGGTTTAATAGATATGTATATATATACATGCAATTCAAGACAGACCTCAAAGGATATCATAATCAGAGTTGGAGTGACCTATGGTTGGTATCCTCCAACTATTGTTATTGTCGCTACATTCAACAACCTTACTAATTATTTGAGACATAGAGAATACAACAAAGGCTACTTGATAAGGAGTATATAAAGGACATGATCAATTTCATCGAGAAAGACATGTGGTTATTTGACTTAACGAAAGGAGATTCATTTTAAGGAAGTATTTACACTAAGTCATGCTAAAGAAAGAAATTAGCCTTATGTTATGAAAGAGTACGAAAAAAAAGATTTTTCCTTATTTGATCAGATTAAAAAGAAACTTTGGAATTTCTGAATTACAGACTATCAAGGAAGGTTAAGTTCGTCTCTTCTCACACATCAATCTATAACGATAAGAATCAATACTAGTGTTAATAATTTAGACTTAGCGAGCTGCAACCGCACTTATGTAATTATAGAATCATATGTTTCTTCTAGTTTTTCCTCCTTTAAATTCTTTTAAGGATTTCTGGATAGATTGATGGTCGTGTGGGGCTGATATTGTTATCTTAAGCTATGGTATAGCCTTGTATGGCATTGCATATCTTTTTAGCTACTTGACAGGTTTTGGATAGTCCTATTTATAGAGAAGACTTGCCAAAATTTCTAGAAAATCCTTATGATTTAGAATCTTAAAGATATGTTACCTTTACATTCGAAAACGAATGTTCATAAAGGGAAGGATGTTACACCTCGTGTTTTTACATCAAATTGTATCGCAGATTAACTTAAGTACCCCGGGAGGCTATGAGACCTTACAAAGGGAAAATGATGGCTTAAAAGCTATTTATAGAAATGTCAGGAAATATAGGAGTTAAAAAAATCAAAGAGGATACGTTTCATCAAAGTTCGACTAAGTTTCACCTATCTTATGTGATGTACGGACCATACATTTAATGTAACAACTATATATAAATCGTATGATGGTCGTATAAATTTTTTTAAGGTTATACAAGTATGGGAAGTGTGATTGTTGAAGCATCTTATCGGGGCAAGTTCTTAGAAATCTTAAAACAATGATGTGTGGTTGTTGGGATACTTATTTGGGATTTTGGGGTGATGTTGATGATTAAAACTTGTTGTATGTGTCATGAAGTTAAGGAGGAAGGATTGGAGGAACTTTTAGTGTTTATATACATGTAATTTGGATATAGAAGATTGTACGAATTCTATGCATGCTAAATGCTCGACGAAATGTCTAAATGAGTTTTCTTATTAGTTATGGATTAGTCGTTGATACCAATCGTTCATATATTGTAGGTAATCATTCATAGAACATATGAGGGCTTGTGGAATCTGTGTAGCTAAGGCGAAAAGGTATGTAAGGCTTACCCTTTCTTTCATTTTGGCATGATATTAAGAATAGCAACATGTATCAAAACATCCATAAAATAAGAGTCTATTCTTGATCTTTGACGACATGTTTGTTCCTTACAGTTGAAAGTGATTACATGATCTTTGTTGTCCCTTATCGGGAGTACTTCCCGCACTTTATAGCATATTTTCTATATTAATGTAGTATGGTTCCTTGTTATTTTTCCCCGAAAACTAGAAAGTGTATGTTTTATCTCTTCTTATTGATTCATATGGCAAAGTAAAATGATATGTTATCCTCATAAGGATAGTCGGTGGTGTAATGACCTTACGTCACTCCGACGGGCTCAAAGAGTATTCCATGTTTTTCAAATGGTCCTCATGTATATGTATGTATTATGTATCTATGTCGCGCACAGAGGCCTATGGAAACATTGTTGAATTTAAGGATGACTCTATTGAGTTCTGAATACCGTCTTTCGAATTTATTAGTCAGACATCTACTTGATTAATTGATATATTCCCTTGGTAAATTTCCTTCTTTAACCTTTGGAGTAGTTAACTCGCTTGCGGGTACATAACTTAATCCCAATAATAGAACTACCAATACACGAGACCTTTTAAAATACATTAAGCCCTCACTCATTTCATAAACATAGCCTCTCTCAACGGTCACTGTATTTGAACTCTTATGATTTGCAGTGTCTCACTCGTAAATATTCCATAGATAATATTATTAAGGCTTTCATTCGGAATCTGGAAGTAAAAACCTTATCATAATTTCTCATTATACATGGCTATAGACGACCTTATTTTCTTATTTATTTTTGCACTTGCCCCTTCAACTCACTTACTCATCATACATTATTCATTTTGAAATGTCCTGGTTTACATGCGTAATCCCATCACGAGTCCCGATACTTATTTGTGATGGTACCTATCTTATAAAGGATGGGTAATTAACTTATCCTCTTAAGGGGTCCAAACTAGATTCTAGGGGACTTAATATTACATAAAATTGTTCGACTATATCCCAACCTGGTCATCATACTTAGATCTGAACCCCCTTACTTGCTTTATGGCTAAGACTTTCCGTCAATGGCGCTTTGGGAAGAGATTCCCTTATTCCCGTCAAACTGCAAGCATGTTACTGCACTTAACTTGTATAACCCCTAGTAGATTCAAGGATGCTCACAGATATCTCCTTTTACGTGATATTTTATCTTCTCTATCAGGTCATTTTCCCTTGACGTACCTCTCTAACATCTACTTGATATTCTTAGGCTCATTGATCCGCTTCTCTCGCGTCTTTATATGAGTATCTCAAACTTTTGCTTACTCTTACTTCAATTTACCTACTTTCTTAGAGTCGTCACACATTTCAACCCAATTTGTAGCATTACAAAATCCAATTTTTAAATCTCTCTGTCTTTCCATAATCAGATCTTCTACAGACCGACTGTTCAATCGTCTTACTTTTACTTTTCCATTCCAGGTTATCTGGAAGGTTTCTTTCCTTTTATATACTTCTCATATTGATTTCTCGAACATCGAAGGTTCGGCACCTCTAGTTGAAGAATCCTAATTAGTCATTTCTCACTATGAGTTTTTACATTGTTTCAGTGTAATCACAATATAATGAGACTCATATAGTCATCACCTAGTTCACTTTTATACTCATCGTCGTTATGTACCTGTCTATCGTTAACATACCTATCTTCATCTTGACATCTTTTTCAGACTTATTATCAATTTACATGACTTTTTTACTATTTTCAATCATCCCGAGATTCCCATCATCACTTGTCTCTCACAAAATGTACTTACCCAAGGGGTATCTAGAACACTGTCATGCTGCCAAATACGTTCAAAGGTCCTGTCAATTCATTTCCCATAGCATGCCTTGGCTTACTAGTACCACGGTATGTAACTTCCAATGGTAAGCGACATAACTTATTTATGACCAGACGAGAGGTTTAGGCCTTCTTTTATTACCATGGACCAACTAACCCTTATATATAGCTCATGGTCACTATTTTGGGTGCGTCATTCTGTGCATTCTTTTTTAAACATATCTACAACCAACCAATACGATTCATTGGAGGTAATCCATCCTTATTAATAATATTCTGGAGACATCCCCAACCTCTTAAGCAAGGTGTGAACATTTGGGTCACGTATTCATAAGGCACTCTCTTGTTTACGTTGACAAAAGTCATCACGAAACGAGTGAGTTCTTATAACCTTCTTAAGTTTTCCAATAATATTTTCTACATTCCATCTTTATAACGTATCTTCATCTTACCATTTTTCTCAGAGGACTTGAGCTCTCGTCAAAATCATCGGAGTAACCTAACATCACAAATTCTGGACCCACCTAGCATAATCACCTAAAAGGGAGAATCACATTATATATTATACGGGGATCTGACAATTTTCCAGCATACTAATATATATACGGGGATCTGACAAGCGTGTTACCTTTACAGTCATAACCTATCCTCATCAGAGGGTCTAATCCCACAAGTGGTGTCATAGAACTAATCCTTAACATAACGGTCAAATCAATACTTCCAACACAAATGGGTCGATACTAAGTCTATAAGAGGTAAAGATGTCGACAACAATATAATAATAGCATACCTCAGACAGCATCGGGGCTCAAGGCTTCATCTGTTCCCTTACCCTTACCTCTATTGATCAACCTCAGACACTTGCGAACCATGTGGCCCCGACTGCTACACCAGTAACAAACCTCTCTACCTTAACAACATATCATAATATACGCTCGACCACACTGCCTTCAAGGTTGTCGGGGTGGTCTTACTTGATCTATACTACTCTGTCCTGGCAATACCAATGTTTGAGAACCCGGTCTCAAACTTACCCGAGAACTCTGATCATACATAATCTGTCATGAAGGTCTAACCTGTAGATCATACAATTATAGCTCATCGTTAGGATGTCACCCACTATACTCGCCAACTATCTTGGCCCTCTCATTACCCTCAACTGGGTCAAACTCTGTAACCCTCAGCGGTACCTGACCGAAACACTCCGTAGATTGTGAAATGGCTGACCCTTTAAGGGGCCTATTAATATGAGATGCGCTGGGATGACGCCATGTTTAGGAGATAAACAACTAAGTTATCACCTGCACTGCACTCCTAACATTCTCATCAAACGGAGCCGATGGGGGAACTAGCGATATGGGAGCTTCCTTCAGCTCCTCTGGTACTACTGGAGTTAAAGATACCTAGAAAGGCGACTCACTCGTGTCTTCAAACGGATCTGTCTGAATAGGGTGTACTGCTTGTATCCCCTCTCAACTCATTCTCAAATCCCCTTCTAGTCATACCCCTACAGGAAGAAGGCACCACTGTAATCATAAACACGATAATGTTTATGGAACGAACTCCTACGACTCAACTCTATACCACGATTCAAGATCATAAAGAAATGTAACCATCTAAAATGACTTATATCCTCATGCTTAAAGTGTAGTGCACAACACACCCATAAATAAGACACTACTAGACACAACTTGCAGACTCCCTAAGACAAACCTACTCTGATACCAGGTTTGTCACAGCCCAAGTTCGGGAGGGGAGGTAGCCGGCTCCCGATGCTTGAACGGCCAAAGCGTACTACTTGTATATCATCAGATATCCAACAAGGCCTAAGAATAAAAACCACCAAAGACACTGAAGAAAATGAACTATAAGAACATGTATCAACCAATATATATACATATCTTACAAGGCCAACAAGACAGCAACTATCAATGAAAGGTCAACAAAGCCCTAAAACTGTACCAACAGACTGATCAGAGGCCACCAAGGCCATACAAGATGACTATACATATCATCCACTAGTATAAAAACCTCTAGGAGTATTACAACATAACATCAGGTCGAGACAGGGCCTTGACATACCCAAAATACATATCAACATATAAATATACCCCAAACTCAGACAACAACTTTGGAAGAAGAAGAGTGCACCAACTCAAGCTAAAATCAGGTAGCCTACTGGGGAAGAATGTCAGTTTGTCTATCTGTACCTACGGGAATGAAACACAGCGCCTCAGAAAGGCACGTCAGTAGGAAAGAATGTATTGAATATATAAGGTAGGTAAAACATATATATAAGGAATGTAATGCAAGATAAGGATACAGAAGTCAACCAGAAACTCGGGAAAGGCTGCTGAGGGCATACAACTGACACACTCATGAATGTATGCATAATACTAAAATATGGCCACTCTATGGGGCCATATAATATATATATATATATATATGTGTGTGTGTGTGTGTGTGTGTGTGTGGGGCAAGTCTCATCATATCGTATTCGACCTTAATAGAACTCAATATTATTATACCCAACTGCAGTGGTGTGAAAGTATAAGTGTCTGTCTGGCCGATTATAGCGCAGCTCGGTAAGAAAAATAGATACATATATATAAGTGCAATGCAAGACAGACTTCAAGGTACATTATGAACAGAGTTGGAGTGGCCTATTGTTGTTATCCTCCAACTATCGTAATTGTCGCTACGTGCATCAAATTTTATCTAGTTAACAAAAAATATATAGAATACGGGAAGTACTCCTGACAATGAATCACCAGGGATAAGCGTTGATTCAATAGAGAAAGGGTCACAGATATTTCAACTCAATAAGGAAAGTATCGCTTTAGGAAAATATTTGTATTGAAAATCATGTCAAAAGGACGGATAAACCTTACATACCTGTCACCTTAACTATATAGATACCATAAATCTTTGTAAGCTCCATGAGGGATTATCTACTTAATACAAATGATTCGTATGAACGATGGATTTATATCTCTTAAGAACATTCGCTTAGGAATTTTGTTAAACACCTTGCGTTCATAGAGTTATTATAATTTTTGACATCTAAATCTATATGTATATGAAACCACAAGATTTTCCAATCTTTCCTCCTTAACTCCAAAACACATACAATTATTTTTAACCATCAACACCATCCCATAACTTCACATAAAATATCCCAACAACAATAAAATCATGCTTCAAGATTTCTAGCGCCTACTCCATAAGGTTTTCCAACAATCACTCTTCTACTACTTGAAAACTCTTAAGAACAAGAAGAAGATGACCAAACTTACCTTAACACATCTAGAAAGACTCTTAAAACAATCTCATTCAACTTGGAAGAATCCACAATTCATCAAGAACACCAAAGGACTGATCTTCTCTACATGTTCAACACTTTTAGTGAAGGATTTAGGTAGTTTGGCCTTAGGATTACTTGAGAACCTTGAATAACTGATTAGAGAGTGTATAGAGGTGCTTATGTTAGGTCATGGTCTAGAAAATGAAGAAGAAATGTGAACCACCACTTAAATAACTCAAAATGGTCGGCCACCGCCTTAATTCTACGGCCTATTCTGCGGCTCACAAAACCCCTTTTGTTGTCGTAGAAGGCACCGTAGAATTTCCTAAAGTCTCCAACTACCCTGATCCCACTGTGTGACAAAGATTATGGTCCGCAGACCACTTCTATAGTCCGCATAATGTCCTGTATAGTTGATACTTTATCGATCTTCGTCGAAACTTACTTCCGTCGAACCGTTTAGTCTTATACCTTCTCGAAACATATTCAACACTTTCGTAAATCTTTATAAACCTCTTAGAGGGGTCCTACCATTACCAATACAAATCCACATATGAGAGCATGAGGTATAACAACTGACAAGGCCACAATGCATATCATCTAAGTAACAAGAAGGTCGGCAAGGCCATACATGACTATTGTACATAAGACAACCATCTACAAGCCTCTAAAGAGTACATGAACATTATCAAGTCGGGATAGGGCCCCGCCATACCCATAAATATATACAATGCCATACCGACTCAGATTAGCAACTCTAGATTAAATTGAGAGCTCTGACACCACCGTTGAGCTGAGATCCTAACGAGAGTGGGCATCGCTCTGTCTGCTTAAACCTGCGGGCATGAAATGTAGTGCCCAACAAAGGACATTAATACGAATAATGTACTGAATATATAAGGCAGGTAAAATATGAATGTGAAAATATAATACAAAAAAGCGTATAGAAATCAACCTGAAACTCAGAAATACCACTGAGGGCGTACAACTGACATAATCGTGATCATATGCATAGTAGTAAAAGTGGGCCACTCTATGGGGCCGTATAACATCATGTCAAGCTTCTATGTGGGGAAAATCTTATCATATCATACCCAGCCATAATAGGACTCAGTAATATAATACCCAACTGCAGTGGTGTGCGCATATAAGTGTCATACCTAGCCGACTATAGCGCGGCTCAGTAGAAAATAGATATATATAATGCATGAATGACCTCAGAAGACTAGTAAGAACAAGACAGAGTGACACAAGGTCGTTGTTCCCCACCTATCATTATGGAACTAGATACATCAATCATTATAATCCAACAAGAAACTAAGAACCAATCATATAATAAGAAATATCATGAAGTGCAAAAATTACTCCCAGCAAGGGACATATCAAGAGATACCAATAAAGTGCGGAAAGTACTCCCGACAAGGAACAATAAAGATCATGAAATCAATTTCAAGAGTACGGAACAAACATGTTGTCAACGATAAAGAATATAGTTTTCTTTTACGGACATTTTGATACACGTTGTTATTCATAGGATCATGCTAAAATGAAAGAAAGGGTAAGCCTTACATACCTTTGTCGACTCGTATGACAACACCACCCAAGCAGCCCATGTAACACCTTAACCTATAACAATGATAACACTTCTGTTATTCTAAGGAACTACTACTTACCATGTATATCAAGCCACACACTCGTCTTATAATTACTCGGGAAACATTTCCCCTATTTATATCACTTCTCTCAAGTTCAACATTAAGAACAACAATAACTACACCAAGACTACCGATTTCTAGCCATAAATTAACTTGGAACAACTATCAACCAACCCACACGACAACAATAGCAACATAAATGATCTTCCAAATCGTGCCGATACGTGATTCTACTGCATTAACTTCGCCTACCCCTTTTATAATCCTTGTAACACCATGAATACACTTGAATACAAATACATCAAAATCCCCAGCATTTTTATACAACAAAACCAGCCCCAACTTACTAGTGCTTGACAGTGTAATACATCTCTCAAGGGAAATAGGTATTTGATTATACTACGAATAACCATCAAGAAAATAATAAAACCCTTGTCCAGACACCTTTTTGAGCATCTGGTCAATGAATGGAAGTAGAAAATGATCCTTCCGGGTTGCATTATTGAATCTTCGATAATCCATACGGATTCTTCACCCTGTGATAGTTCTAGTTGGAATCAACTCATAATTCTCATTTTGCACCACTATCATCCCTCCTTTCTTTGGCACAACATGGTTTGGGCTAATCCAAGTGTTGTCAGAAATAGGAAATATGATTCCTATATCTAATAGCTTGAGAATTCTTTTTGTACAACCTCTTCTAACTTCTCCTTCAACTTGCGTTGAGGTTGCACCATCATCTTGCTATTTGTCTCTAAGAGAATTTTATGCAAGTACATAGAAGGGTTGATGCCTTGGATATCTGCTATTATCCATCCAATCGCCTTCTTGTATTTCCTCAGCATATAAAGAAACTTCCTTTCATGTCCACTTGTAAGATAACTGAAATAATCACAGGAAAATTGTTAGGGGGTTCTAGAAAAACATACTTAAGTGTGTAGGAAGGACATTGAGTTCCACATCCAGTTTGGATTCCTTCTTTTTTAGTTCATCTCCATTTACATCTTGACTGTCAGACTCAAGAGCCTCTGCTTCCTTCCTAACCTATAGGTCCTCATTCTCTGTAGTGCTTGACAGTGCAATACATCTCTCTAACGAATCCTCTACCAACTTGTCATGCTTGTACTCCTCTGCCAACTCACTCAAAATGTCTACCTTAAAACAAGAGTACACATTTTCTTCATCTTTGGGAAACTTCATCATCTTCTTCATATTGAATACTACTTTTTATTTCCCCACTCTCAACATGAGTTGCCCTTCATAAATGTCAAGAATTGCTCTGCCAGTTGCTAAGAATGGTCTCCCAAGGATCAGCAGCACCTCCTTATTTTCTACCATGTCTACCATGATAAAATCCACAGGAAATACAAACTTGTCCACCCGAACTAGAACATCTTCTATTATACCATCGGCAATGATGGTAGTCTCGTCCGCCAATTACAATGACACTGGTATGGATTTTACTATCCTGAGTTCTCCTTCCATTTTCCTGAAAATAGACAAAGGCATGAGATTTATCGTAGAACCCGAGTTACACAAGGCCTTATAAAACTTGATGCTTCCTAATGAACACGGAATTGTGAAACTGCCAGGGTCTCCACATTTATGAGAAAGTATGTTAAGAAGAATAGCACTGCATTGAGCATTCAACTTCACCACTGATGTTTCTTTGAAATTTCTCTTACTTGACAAGATCTCCTTCAAGAATTTTACATATGCAGGCATTTGAGTCAACACCTCTGTGAACGGGATATTCACATGCAACTGTTTTAGCATGTTAAGGAATTTACCGAAACATTCATCAAGTTTTTCCCTTTTCATTTTTTGAGAGAAAGGTAGTGCTGCCTTATGTTTGCTAGCTTCAGGTTATGACCCTTCCTACTCTTTAACTGGCTTACTTTGGACTTTCTGCTCATCTCGTGTCCCTTCTTGATTCTTTGTCACTTCAATGCTTGAATTTTTACATGATTCCTTCAAAGTCTTGCCACATCGCACGGTAACAACTTTCACTTCCTTTGTATTTTTCTCTGTATCGCTAGGAAGTATCCCTAGAGTTCTCTCATACAACATAGTAGCTATTTGTCCCATCTGCTTCTCCAAATTCCGAATGCCAGAATTCTTAATTTCAAATCTCTCATTTGTCTTGGTTATGAATGTCTTTATTAAATCTTTCAGATCGCCTCAAGTGGGATTTGGGGAGGGTAGAATGTATATAGATAGTATGATTCTGATTATATTGTTTGATCTCTTTGAACCATAAAAGGTTCTTCTGCACAAAATTTAATTCTTTTGGCCACTTTTGGCTTCCCTTTTGTTAACATGTCCCAAATGAGTGTTAAATGTAACTTACAATCTTTAGAGAATGAGGATGGACAGTGCGTTTCATTTAGCTAATGGAGTCTCAGACTTTTGTGTGTATTCGCTGCACCTTCTGTGTGCTTTGGAATGAATAAAATTAATCTTCTAAGGGACACAAAAAACATTGATAATCAAACTGGAAAACAAGTGGGATAGATATTTTTAAATATGCTTTCATGCCTCATTGGACATCTGCAACCTGGTTGAAATACATGTTTTGTGAATGTCAAAGAGTTTACATGGTGATTCAACTGCATCTTTATCCCCGAACTAGTATTTTCTTTCTTTTTCCTGCTAAATTAAAATTCTTCTTTTCCATCCTTAAAGAAAGAAAGAATTTAAACTTTTTTCAGTCTTCTGGAAATGTAATTGACCAGTTTGTTGTTGTTGAGCTCATTAGAACTATTGGCTTTGGTGCCCCCATCTTTAGTCTACTGGTAAGAGTACAAAACGTGACTTGCTTAGGTGCAGGTCATGGGTTCGGACACTATCACAGACAAAAGCCTGATATTTTAAGTGGAGAAGGGTGGAGCGGCAGGACCATTACCCACCGAGTTTGAACCATGCCCCATGCCCTCAGGGATCTCTCCATTATCACAAACAAAATAAAACAAGTGGTTTAGGTCATGTGAGTATGCTTACATAAGAGTATGCTTACGTAGTTACATGACCTTGTTAATTGATCTATGAGAGGAAAATCTAAAAAAGAGGCATTTGTGTCACAAACCATGCAACTATTTCTTGAATTTGTCTAATATAACTCCTTACTCATTGACCCTTTTAAAGAAACTACTTAGTCATTGTTCTCGTACTCCCATCATATTTCCTCTGATGTTTATTTTCATGGAAATTTAAATTTTCATTTCATGGTAATCTTGTATATGTCCTCCATTAATAGCCAGTGAAATGGTTGTATCTGTGCATTTTGTCTCCTCCTTTTGTCTTTTTAGTGATAGTCAAAGAATATTCAGTTATTGAGGTAGAAGTGAAGTACTGTGAAGAATGATTCCTTCTAATAAGATTACATGACGTGAAAAATAGAAGACCTTTTTATTTGTGTTGCTAATGATTTTTCTTTTGGTTCTTTGAAAAGATAACAACTGTAGTAAATATCAACTAACAAGTATATCTATCCTTATGCAGTCATCCTATAATGTGAAATGGAGAAAGATCTTCTAATCCATCTTCATTTTCTAGGTAGAGCTACATACATCTTTGATTTTTCTCTTTCCTCACTATCCACCAAATGCAAGATAGGACAATCCTTCAACTCTCTTTCTAGGTCCAGAACATCATGTATTCCCTCTGGCATTACCCATCTAAGTCCTTTCATATTAATGAACATCCTCCAAAACTGACTTGTAATTTTGTAATATAAAAAAAGTTGATTGATTGTCTCTGCCTCTTCTCTACATAAATAAGATCTGGAACACAACTGAAAGCCCCTTTTGGTGAGATTGTCTTGAGTCAAAATTGATTGTTTTGCTAGAAGACAAGTAAACAAGCAACTTTGTATGAGATGTTAACTTTCAAATGAGCTTCCATGGCCAACAACCAATCTAATTGTTGGATTTGAATTCCCTATAAGCAGCCCTCACTGAGAATTTAACTTGTCTATGCCTTTTCCATGCTATGCATTCATCATAAATGGAGAGTCCTTTGAATTGTTCCATGCTGTTATTGAATTCTGTAAGTCTTTCAATCTCTAAATCATTAAGTAACCTCCTGATGCTCAGATTCCATCTCTGATTGGTCCAAACCTTTCCCACAGTCGCTTCTTGCTGCTGATTTAGGTTGTAGACCTATAGAAAAAGTTGTCTCAATGTCCTTTGGCCAAGCCAATTGTCTTCCCAAAAGGTTATCTTCATGCTATTTTCTATCCTGAGTTTGGATTTATTCCGAGTTTTCTCCAGAAATTCCTGATGATCTCCATTGACCGACTCCGAAAGGGCTCTTTACAGGTTAGGTTGTCCATTTACCTTGCATTCCATGATTCAACTTTAGTACATCTCTCGACAAAGATTGTTCATTTGAGGCAAACCTCCACAACCACTTAATCATTAAACTTTGATTCTGAATTTTCAAGTTCCTTATTCCAAGATTACCTTCCTTCTTGCCAAATGTTAGAGTATCCCATCTGACCAAATGGATCTTTTTTGTGTCACTAGCCTTGCCCCTAAAAATTCCTTCTCAACGCATCTAAACTTTAACTATATTTATAGGGATAAGAAATAGAGACATCATATAGGTAGGCATAGCATCTAGATCACTACTAATCAATGTTAATCTACTCCCAAAGATAGATATTGGCTCTTCCAATTTACTAACTCCCTTTCACATTCTCCAATCTCCTTAAGATTTGCTCTTAGCCCTAAATGGCATTCCCAGATATACTATGGGTAACTCTCTAATTTTCCACCACGTATTCCAGCCAAAGTTTGAATATTTGTTACCTCATTAATGGGATATATGGAGCTTTTGATCCTGTTGATGTGTAACCCTAAAATTCTTCAAACAAAATAAATATCACCCTTAGGACTTTCAACTTCTCACTGAAGCCCTTGACCAGCTATTAACTTGAGCAGTCTTAAGCATATCATTTAAGCCTTCCATGAAAGTAATAAATAGAAAGTATGACAGAGATTACCCTGTCTGAAACCTCTCTATGAGCGGAAAAACCCTAATGGAGATCCATTGATCAACACTGAAAATTTTACTAAACTTATACATAATTGGATTCATATATCTCCGTTTCAAAAAAATAAATAAATTGATCCATATATCTCAAAATCCCATTTTTTCGAAGTCTTTTCCAAAGTATCCAACGGGCCATCCAGTTAATATGGTCATATGCCTTCTGAATATCCAGCTTGCAAAGCACCCTTGGTTTCTTGCTCCTTAATATTGAGTCCACACATTCAGTAGCAATAAGGATGGCATCCGTTATCTGTCTCCCTTTGATAAAATCAACCTGTTGAGCATCAACCAATTTATACATCACCTTCTTAAGTCTCTCAGTTTGTAACTTAGAGATGATTTTGTACATACTACCTATTAGACTGATAGGTTTAAAGTTTATCAACTCCTTTGTACTCACTTTTTTTTGGAATCAAAGCCACATATGCAGCGTTGAAGCTTTTTCCAAAAGTACTTCTTTCATGGACTTCTAAACTGCAGCAATAACAGTTCCACTCATCACCTCCCAAAAGTGAGTGAAAATGCCATAGAGTATCTATCAGGACTAGGTGCTTTGTCATCAGCACATGCTTGAACACTTCCCATATCTCTTAACTTTCAAAGGGTCCCTGTAACATTTGCTTTTCTTCATCAGTAATCGTAGGATCTTTCCTAAAGGTCTCCATTTCCTTCTTAATATCTTAAGGGTTCTTCAACGGATTAATATTATTGTACATCCTATGGGCATTAGCAGTTCTGTGAAAAACACGTAGTGCGCCTGTCACCTTGTTTCAACAAGAGAGCCCTAGATCTTTGTCTCCATGCCTCCTCTTCATATCATGCAATATCCTCAAGTTCTACATACAAGACAACTTTTATATGTATCTCATCATCATAAGGTTCATGTGATCCTGAATCTCCTCTAGTTTAGATATCTGACTAAGGATGCTCTATTTTTGTAGCTCCAGATTACCTAGAGTTGATTTGATCCACCCTCTAAGATTGTTTCAAAGCTTTGAGTTCAAATGCTAGGATGTAATCTGACATACCTTCACAATTAAGGAAACCCGCAAATTTTTAACTCTATCCAAGAACCTGTCCACAGCCACCAATTTTCAAACTTTAAGTACGATTTTATGGGTTCCCAGTTTCCACTTTGAAGCATTAGAGGGGTGTAGTCTGGGGTTACTCTATGAAGAACTGATTGTGAAGAACTGGTTGCTTGATATTCCTGAATCCCTCATCCCCTTCATCTAAGATAAAAATCTATCAAATCTTACTGCTATATCATGTCTATCTCCTTTATTCCATGTGAATTTAGCTCCTATTAGTTGCAGGCTATGTTGCTCGAACTCTAAAAAAATGTTGCCACACCCGTGTCGGATCCTCCATATTTTGGAGGATCTGAAATGCACCCGTCCACATTTTTGAAGATTTTGAGCAATATAGGTTGCAGGTCCACCAACCCATGCCCTCAATAAATCAGAGAACCCAGCCATTCATCTAGTAATTTTGTAGCAATTTTTATTTTCAGAAGGGAATCTAACAGTGTAACATCCCCACAAACTATCCAAGGACTAGAAAATTGACCCCTGGCACCCCTACTTCCCACCAAACGTCTTCGCCTTCCATCCTATCATTTGGAGCACAAACATTGGATATTTCCAATTGAAGTCATGGTTCTTCCCAGTGAATTCGCAACTGAGAGAATAAGAACCCCTACTGCTGCGGTCTCTTTTCCATACTCTCTCATTCCATATAGTTACAATACCTCCCCTGGTTCCAGTAGCTTCCAGTCGGATGAACTTAGTCCATATATTTTCGCATGAGTCATTCACCTTGCCCTCAATATCCCCTTCAATTTGGCATCTTGAAAGCAATATACGTCAGCTTTCCAACTATAATTTAAACTTTTAAACAATCTCCTCTTTCTTGCTTGATTCAGCCCCCTCACATTTTGTGATACAGTATTGACTTCCTTTAATCACTAGTTATTAGAATACCCCCGCCCCATCTATTCCCTGAATCCATTTATTTTAGGAGTTTTTATCATCTTCGTGTCTACCTCCTTTGTCTTTGCTTGTCTCATGTTATCAATCTTCATGAAAATTTGTAAAAGTTCCTTCTCACAGCTTAGGAAATCCATGCCTAACTCCTTGTTGAGTCTGATTATGTTTTGGCGAATCCAAATTATAATGTCAAATTCAGGGTCCTTAAATCTTTTTTTTATAACCGTGGTGTCCAGGCCAGCTTGTGGCTGGCGCGCACCTCGATTATTTCTACGGGATATCTGCTAACTCCCACTAGTAACAAATATCAGGTAACTATATGCACCAAAGCTTAGACAGATGGGAAGAGACCACTTATTGTTTTTACCTCTGTTGGGATTTTAATATGAGACCTCATGTTTTTTCACCCACTTCATTTACCACTAGGCCACACCCTTGGGTGCAAAAACACTTTTTGAGACTACGGTTTAAGGGAACTGCATTTTCAATTGTCACCAACCAGTTTTCCCACTTCACCCATCTGCATGTTGCCTATTTGCATGGATTTATTCCCCAAAGTAATAGAAACTCTGGAGATATTCATGGCTCCTTCGATAATTGACCCTTCTTGCGCTTCCTGGTCTTTCTCTTATTCAGTTTCCTCTCATTTTGTTTCATGCTCCTTATTCCTTGGCAACCTATGATTTGTGAGTTCAGTGGTGGTCTTATATTGTATACCACTAACTTCTTCTATTTGGTCTGATCTGGGTTACATGTTGACTCCTTCAATGATAATGCAGTCGTAATGTGTTGGGCCATAACATCCAGTCCGATTTCCTCTTTTTTTTAGTCTCCCATCCATGACCCTTCGTCCCACATGTTTTATATATGACCATCCCACGTGCCCTATCGTACCACTGTGACCTTGAGCCCCTCCCCCAGCTTTGTCAAACCCCTCTAGTATTTGTTGGTCCAAGACCTACTTCCTACTTCCTTCGTTGGCAACAAAACTCGCCAGTGACTCACACCATATCTGGATTTTGAAGGTAATACCTTTATTTTCAGCTCCACCATTTTTATAATGGAGTCACCATCTCCTCTAACCTTCAGTCTTACCCACTTTAGGTGATTTCCGAGTTCCGTCTCCTTTATTTGTATCCAGCTACAACAGAAATTTCCCACATCTTTAAACACTTTCTGTGACCATAACCGCATCGGTGTTCCTACCAGTCTAATCCAAACTTCATTTATTCTATTGGATTTGGGAGTGCACCCGCTGTCAGCGACCACCATTGTACCTGGAATTTGTGAGCTCTCTAATACCAATCACCTTTGACAATATGATCTGCATCTTATTTGAAGGAAATTCAAAGAGAAAATGATTTCGACCTATCTCGTAAATTTTCACTCCGTGAACCTACTTTCAAGTATTTGCAGTCTCTGAGAGTGTGATATCAGAGACCTCTTCTAGAAGGCTGCCCACGACACTCCTAGATATAAGCTCATTTTGGGCTTTACTAGTAGCTTATGAGATGCATATTATGCCTCCTTTCTCATGTTCCATGACTTCAATTATTTCTTCTGACAGTTTCTAAATAGAGTAAGACTTCCTCTGTATTTCTGTGAATAGTTGTAACTGCCTTCTAGGATTTGACATTAATGACATTGTTATCTTAACTACAATGTCCATCCAGCCCGTATTGAAGGCCATCTCAGGAATGATGATTAGTGATTTTCTCGTAGCTTGCATATTTATGATACTTATTATAACTTCCATGTTTGTTATAATTCCTCAAACAAAAGAACTCTAAGAAGTTATCATGGAACTTCCACATTCTTATAAAATTCCCTTGCACTTTTGAGGCTTCTTTTAAAGTGCGACTCAGCCGCTCCATTGTCTTCTGGCTGAAGCTGGTTCTTGTATTCATATTTTTTTGAAATTGGTAACTGTATCTCTTTGTATTTCTGATGTAGCAAAACAATATTTAGGTAGTACTGAAACCATATCTACAACACAACTCTAAATCTTACTATCCTCTTTCTATATTGAATCTCTAAAACATCAATAATAGAGACAATATCATTTAAGTAGATCTGATTGCACCAAAAACATAAAAGCAAGATAAAGTTTATCTTAATCTTCTGCAACTCATTCTCCATATTCTTAAAACATCTGGAATTTCTCTCTTTCCAAATTGTCCACCAGATGCAGGCAGGGACCATTCTCCATCTGCTCATGTCCTTTGCCTGTAATCTTGTTTTCTCCCAACTTTTTAGAGCATCTGTCACCTTTCCAGTAATGGTCCTAGAGATGGCTTTGAGGTTTAGAATAATTCTCCACAGTTGAGTTGTAAACTTGCAATGAAGGAAGATATAGTTAACCATCTCTGTTGTTTCTCCACACAAAAAGCATCTGGAACATAAAGGAAGTCCTATTTTCATCACATTGTCTTGTGTATGGGTTGCTTCTTTAGCAGTAACCACACAAAACATACTACTTTGTGGGGAATCTTAGTTTTTCAGATGTGTTTCCAAGGCCAGTTGACTATCTGCTGGTTAGAGTGATTCATCTTTTTCTAAGCTATATTGACCTTGAATATTCAACTGCTATTTCCTTGCCACCATAACACATCTTCACCCATCTATAGTCTACCAAACTGCTCTATTGTACTGAAGAAGTCAGCCACTCTTTGTATTTCCCAGTCATTGATGTGTCTCCAAAAAATGATGTTCTAGCTTTGAGGTGTCCACATTTCTGCTATATTCCTTTGTTGGTAAAGCACTGGAAAGAAAATTCCAAACTGCCCATCTCATGCCAATTGTCCTTCCAGAAGCTAGTTTTACTTCCATCAAGCACTTTGATCTTGGAATTGGCCCTCAACTCACTCCACCAGTACTCTAATAGATCTCCATAGACTCACCCCATATGGTGTTGTGACTTCCTTAGTCATTCAGTTATCTTCCTATTAATACTTGGCTCTAGTTACATTGCCTCACAAGAGCTGATTCTCATTGGTGAACTTCCACAACCATTTCATTCTGAGAGCTTTACTCTGAATCTTCAAATTCTTGATCCCCAAACCTCCATATCTCTTTCCACAAGTAAGTGCTTTCCACTTAACCAAGTGGTAACCCTTCCTTCTTTGTTCCCATGCCACAAAACTTTTCTCCCGATGTCATTCAACCTCTTGATGACCCCTGTTGGGATGGGTAACATGGACATCATGTATGTTGGAAGTGCATCAAGAACTGAATTGGGGGTAATTTTATCTTCCAAATTATTTTCCACGGGCAGCTGCCTACCATCCTGTTTTGAGCTCAATGTGATGTATATCCAGCTTTTACAGAATAGTTTCCATCTTTTGTGTTCCCCCATTTCATTCTATCTACTATTTGGGGATTGATAGTGCAACTCTCCAATTTTGCTAGAAGATTAAGAAGCTCTTCAAATTTCCAATCCTGAATGTTTCTTCTCAAAAGAGGAATCTAAGTGCTATCTTGTCTATATCGACAGATTACAAAGTTTGGATCACAAGAAATTCGGAAGATATTAGGGAAGTCATCTTTTAACTTGGAATTACCTAGCCATTTGTCATTCCAGAAACTGATGCTCCTTCCATCTACCGGGATAAAGTGAGATTGTTGAGAGAAATCTTCCCAGACTTTGCATATACTTTTCCATAGACCTACTCCATAAGGTTCCCCAGACACTTTGGTAGACCAGTGATTGAAAGATCCATGCTTTGCTTTGACTACCTCTTGAGACTGTTGCTCTTGGACTGCTAAATAGCAATGAAAACCATTTTTAATTTTGAAATACATATCAAGTTATCGCCAAACGAGCAGATTAGATTACCTTTTGCTTTTCTGTTCTTCCTAAGCATTACACTAGGGATGCTGGAGCAAAAAAAAGAAGGAATTCCTTGGAAATGGAACAACCTCCTCATTAAGCCCAATCAAAGAAAAAGAAGGAAATCCTTTATAGAGAATTGCACCAAAATGCTTACTGCCTTGAGAGGAAAATGAAAAGTATATCATGATTATTAGATGTTTGTCATGCAGTGTGTATATGTTTTGAGTTTTGTTTAGCCCAATTTTATTAGAGTTATATTTTATTTCTAATTTTATTTTGTGGGGAACCTCCGTGTAGATTCACCTTTTGTATACCACTTGTATTCTGGAACTTATCATTTTGTAAATTAGGCAACATATTTCTTTAGGCTTATTTTGACATGTGAAAACTTGTTTTGTAGGTTATCGACTTCCATTAGACTATGGAAGTAAATGGTATTCGCTTTTGGTGTTATATTGTCAGTCATGTCCTTGGTGCTGCCATGTTTATGGTTGATATTGCTGGTGTTCAAGTTCTCTATACGGGAGACTACTCCCGTGAAGAAGACCGACATCTCCGTGGCTGAGACCCCACAATTTTCTCCAGATGTTTGCATTATAGAATCAACTTATGGTGTTCAACTCCATATGCCACGTCAGATAAGAGAGAAGCTTTTCACGGATGTGATACATTCGACACTCATGCAAGGGGTCGGGTGCTGATTCCTGCTTTTGCCTTGGGACGTCACAAGAACTTCTCCTTATCCTGGATGAATATATGTCTAACTATCCTGAACTAGCTAATTTCCCAATATATTATGCTTCTCCACTTGCAAGAAGGTGCATGGCTGTCTATCAGACTTACATTAATGCCATGAATAAAAGGAACCACAATCAATTTGTCAGCTCTAATCCCTTTAATTTCAAGCATATATCTTCCTTGAACAGTATTGGAGATTTTATAGACAACAAGCTATGTGTGGTGATGGCAAGCCCAGGTAGTCTTCAAAGTGGTTTGTCTAGGCAACTGTTTGATAATTGGTGCTTTAATAATAAAAATGCTTGTGTTATACCTGGTTATGTAGTGGAAGGGACCTTGGTGAAGACTATCATCAATGAACTGAAGGAAGTCACCCTCACAAATGGCTTGTCTGCACCACTTAATATGCAGGTTCATTATATTTCATTCTCGGCTCACGCAGATTATGCTCAGACAAGTACCTTCTTGAAAAAAACTTATGCCTCCCAACATAATTCTAGTCCACGGAGAGGCTAATGATATGGGAAGGCTCAAACAGAAACTTACCTCCCTCTTTGTTGATGGGAATACTAAAATTATCACTCCCAAGAACTGCAAGTTAGTTGAAATGTAATTTAACTCTGAGAAAATGGCAAAAACTATTGGAAAGCTGGCTGAAAAGACCCCTGAAGTGGGTGAAATTGTCAGTGGTCTACTTGTGAAGAAAGGTTTCACTTACCAAATCATGGCACCTGATGATCTCCATGTCTTTTATTATCTATTCACTTCAAATATCATACAAAGAATTACTATCCCATATTCAGGTGCTTTTGTTGTTATACAACATAGACTTAAGCAGATCTATGAAAGTAGAGTCCTCAACAAATGAGGAATCTGGTGTCCCAACTTTGCGGGTTCATGAGCAAGTGATAGTGAAGCAGGAGTCAGAGAATCATCTCTCCCTTCATTGGCTAGAAGATCCAATTAGTGACATGGTATCTCACTCCGTCGTGGCATTAGTTCTGAACGTCAGCTGGGATATGCCTAAGGTATCAATTGAGTCAGAAATTTTGATCAATGAGGAGGAAGATGTAAATAAAGCTGAGAAAATAGTCCATGCACTCCTGATTTCTCTATTTGGTGACGTTAAATTTGGAGACATTGGTAAGCTGGTAATCACCGTTGATTGGAATGTGGCTCATCTGGACAAACAAACTGGTGACGTTGAATGTGAAAATGAAGGTCTCAAGGAAAGAGTTAGGACTGCATACCGACGAATTAGAAGTGATGTGAAACCAATACTGCTTTCTGCGTCTTAGCCTCTTGTACTTTTTGCTTATCGTGTTAGAGTTTGTATGAAGAAGTATATTGTAGTTTATTTTCAGCTTCATAGATAAGAAGCAAATTTTATTCTGAATCCCCAAGCCTTTTCACTAATTTTATGTTTACCTCTAATTTGTTTGATCTGAAATCTCTTATGTTTCAAGTTCTGCATATTGATGTTGTGCATTTGGGTAATTTTGGTACAATTTTCTTCACGGTACTGTATATGCCTCCTATTCCAAGGCATAAAACTACAAAGAGAAGCTTAAATATAATCATTTTCGTAATGACATTCAATTTTTTTTTTCTCTTCCTACAACTGATTGCCCTCCTTTGCCCCGTATTCTTTGCACTTGTGGCTCATGTTTGTTCCCAAAAGGCTAGGCGGTTTTCTCCATCCACCTGATTCTTTTTGGTGCTGATGAGGTAGTATGTACCTAGTGAAGTAATTGACGTGTGCCGCAAGTAGACTTGTACACCACTGGTGTATACAAAAACAGTTTTTGTTGTGAAAAGTAAAAACTCTAGTTCAACTTTGGTTCAAATTCACGAATTCAACGTAGGTCTCCAAGTTGTAGCAATTTCTGCTATGCTCTTTGGTTCAAAACTGGTTTTTTGGTTCAGGGACGTGAATAGGAATGATTATAAATATTACTATCATATAGAGTTAACCTTTTTTGCCTGCAATGATTAATAAATTTTTCTAGAGTTAAAATTCTAAATTAACGGATAGATCAATCATGACTGTTGAACCAGTTGGATATTCGGGTGGTCTCTGTCTTTTGAGGAACAATTTTCAGGTAACTGATATTTATTCTGAGTTCTTTGTTTGTATAGAATCTCTTGTTTATGATCATATAAATGGTTGTAGATTTTATTGTGTCTATGTTTACGCTGGTATTGGTTTATTGATTCGTAAAGAAAAATGGGATGAATTGTTAACAATCTCAGCTTATTGGGGACTATATTGGATGATGATATGCGATAATAATGAAATCAAAAGGATGGAGGGGAGGGAAAGAGGACAACAAATTTTTAAGGACTTGATATTTTTTTCTTTAGGATTGGGTCAACAGACATAGCATATAAGGGTAAACCATGCCCCTGGTGATATTTTGGGAGAGAAGAAAGGGATAATCTAACAGAGTTGTTGGTATCACTTGACTGGAGGTTGAAGTATGATATCAAGCTAGTGTACTCCACATTTAAATTGAGGCGTCAGGTCGTGCTATGATTTTATGTTATACTTCATCTATAAATGAGAAATGGAAAAATGAGGTTCTATTTTGACTAAAGACGAACTGAGAACGAGAAAGTGTGGGATATAATTATTGTTGTGCGGTCTCAGGGAAAATGAGGGTTCTACACAACATAAGATTATTTGATAATTTAGGAAGTGTAAATTTATACTATTGACTTGATTGAATAGGAAGGGGGAGATTGTATTCCCAGGAAAAACTATAAGTGATTAAAAGGAAAATTGAAGACATCAAGAATGATCATGAAAATAGTGACTATGATAAATGGAATATTCTCAAAGTAATCAGGCGTACAAACATGAAGAATTCTTTGGAAACATACATCAAGAGTATGATAGTTGGTAGAATGCGACAGAAACACACCCTTTCTTCACAAGTCCACAGTCCAAAGAAGGAGAAACTTGAGTAAAGGACTGTGAAAGAAATGATGAATTATGGGCGTATGTGTTGTATGGGAGGAAATTCTCTCCCAGGATAGAAGTGATCGGGGGGGAGGATACCCGGACTCTGGTCACATCTGTCTTCCATTTCCATCCGCCCAGATCACATCAGTTAGTCTCAATTTGTGGAGCCGCAACATAATAGGACGTTGGCACTACTGTAGCGTCACATAAGCTGTATTTAGGGTAGAAAAGTATAATTTTGGCTTGTATAAAGATAACTTAAAGGAAAAGGAAGAGGGATCCCATCTTTGAAACTTGTAACCCTAGAAGCAAAAAGTTCTCAAGATACTCTTTTTGCTCCAGATAACTATACTAAATTTACTTATATTTTATACAATTTTTCTTGCATTGTTGATACAAAAACTCTTGTTTTTACTTTCAGTTCATTATTTTTATCTGTTGCTTTCACAGGAGTTTGTGGTTCGAATACAAACCACTTGTGTTTAAACCCAATAATTAACAAATTCAACTAGTTTTCCTAAAAATAATAATTTTTAGCGGTAAACAATTTAACGTCATCTGTGGGGATAGACAGTTGTGGTGTTGTCTCGATTCGTTGCTAGTAACTCCTCTTCAAGCGCTTTTCCAACCACCTGCCCAGGATAAACATATTGGATTCGAGCAGTAGTTCTCAAGAAAGGGACTTGCCCATCATTATACGAAATCTTGAAAGTGCCCAGTTGCCTCTGGAAGAGCAAACATCGGTCGGACACATGGACAAGCGAGCCTCAAAGCACGTTGAAGAGTCCGAGCAGAGATGGAGAAAGAAGGAAAGCGAAGCTGCAGAGGGGTATGCAGACTAGGAGAGAGATGGGGTGATTCGAGTAAAGAGAAAGAGGCTTATTACGAATATGGCCTTGAAAAAGAAGGTCGGACTCGATCTCGTCATGAGAAGGGAAAGTCGCCCGTAAAGGGAGGACCCCTCGACGGAGGAAAATGTGATCGCCGTGGTAGTAGCACAAAACAAAATCATGTAGCATATGGTGATTTCTTCTTATTAATCAATTCTAGCTCATCTATTCGAAAATGTCATGAAATTATCCATCCTGATACTACTTAATTTATCTCCCCATAAATCTCCAATCGTCAAGTCATGTTGACTCTTGCCAAACACCAATTAAATTTAGCCGTATATTTCTTCCTCACCCACTCTTATCACTATTCCACTCCAACTTAAAGATATAATACAATGTCACCAAGACCCGTGCATGCTTCAAGTAGTTGCGCTCTTTCAAAAACAAATCTTATGAAAATTAATCCTCCAAATCCAAAAGAATGCGATGTCTTTCCCTAACTCATTCTCTACCATATTCCACTCTAGATTACCTTTATCATTATCAATCGAAAATCACTCAAACATATCCGTGGGGTTAATTGACATATCACACCTCTTAAAAAGTAGTTGAGCCAGTCATGGAGATAGTAGTAAACCATAATGTGAAGCGCCTAAAAGTATCCCTTGCCTCACTCGAATCTTTAACAAAGCACTTCAATAACCCGCATGCAATCGTACATGCCATTTCCCACGAAGACTTTCTAACTTCAGTACTGACCAAACCGGGTCATATCCACAAAGTTAATTATTGCCGCTGAACTACTTCATAATTGGAATCTGTTACCATCCACTATCACTCGTAGAAACTTATCGAGCCTAGGCAACATATACAATACTCACTTTTCTTCTAACGATTTAAGTGTAACAACCAAAAATCCGGTAATTAGTTCAATCTTCATGCTCATCTATCGTAAAAATCATCCCATTAGTCAATTATTGTTCCTTCCCCGAAAGTCCACAATTCAGACCACCCTACCTGTCGAATCGTATTCCTTTAGAGTTCTTTTCACAAATAGAATAACCTTACATAGGATTAATAGGATCATATTTCAATAATGATTTCTCATCGCCTTACACCAAAATATCAAGCGAACTTGCAACCACTGACTTAACTGCAATATCACACCTGATTATTCCCATAAAATTCAATATTCCATAGTAACCCTTACCGAACTAGCACATATATCACTTGGGCTTTCCATATCACTGAGAATGATCCATTTGAATTTCTTTCATTACATCTCTGTCCCATCTAGTAGCTGAAGAATATTGACACACTCCCCATTACGAAGTCCTACTCTCTCATACCTTATCACAAGAAGTCATCTTTTATGCTAATACTCCCTCCAGACTTCTCCTCATAGCGTCACCAATCATTCCTCGTGTCTGATCAACTATTCATCCTAGATTTTCTTTACCTTCAAGATATTAGTATATGTTTGACCCTTTGCATCCCAAGAAATCCTTATGTTACGTTGAAACCTCTCACGCAGAATTTTTCAAAGCCATAATGCTCATCACCTGGTTATTGCACTAAGCGTACCCTTTATAATCGTCAACTCACTTCTCAATAATCCTTATGCCATATAACACTCATCTTACATCCGAGTAATTAGCTATAAAAGACAAGTCGGTCGGTGCAATCTTTCGCGCCACCATTTTCATCCTCTAAGAATGTCACTAAACTAGAAAGTCTTAGTCATTACCCTACTCAACTGATATTTCGAGCCATAACTATAATTTTGGATCTTATCATGCATCCTCATTACTGAAACACACCTCTTACCAATCCAACGATGTCATATTAGACTCCTCATGACCGAAGCCAAAAATATATCCCCACCAGCAGTGAGAGAACATAAAACGAGGATAATATAACAATCTGAACAAATTCGCATGAAAAGATCGGACCAGATACCAACCAGGATGAACTAGCACGAAAATAATGAACCAGATACCAATCGAAATGAACTAACACGAAAAGAATGGACTAGATACCAATCGGAATGAACTAGCATGAAAAGAATGAAAGAAGTGAAGTGTTTCCTAAATGTCCCATAGCCTGTCGAGGATGGGTACAAATGTCTACGTATAAATACGTGAGACTCTACTAGACATTGCTCTTGTACTTATTAGACTGATTAACCTACGACCTCTAATACCAATTTGTCACGAATTAAATCGTAGGTCGTGGTGGCACCTACACAATCCCCCATGTAGGCGAACCACATCACAATATCTAGAAATATCAAGTTAAATAGCGAAAATTAAATAAGAATAGGTTAACAAGTCTTAAACACTATCATAACTGAATGTACAAAAATCCCCAAAGATCTGGTCAAAAGTGTACAAGAGCTCTAATATAATAAGAAATATAAGTCTGAATTACCCGAAGGCTACATACTGTCTAATGAAAAAAAAATACAGACGTAAATAATGAGGGTTATTTCAGGGGCCACAGATGACCAAGTAGCTCACCCTGAATGACCAAAGATGTCTCTCTCGCATATCAATCACGAGGTGTAGAGCTGGAACCGCGATCGTACTTTGCACTCAATAGAAGTGCATCAAGAGTAGTATCAGTATAACACTAGTACTGGTAAGTATCATAGGTCGACTAAGATTAAATAACACAATAAGAAGTAGAAACCAACAAGTAGCACATAGAGCAAACATGTAATATCATGTATCCTAAACAAGTCCATATCAAGGAATCATGTATTCAACCAAGGACAAATATAATTTACCAACAGAAAAATTGAGAATGTAAGAATGGATGAGTATAATGTAATGCAATAGTCACATCTCTCACTCTACTTTCGTACACACATGCTAAGGACAAAGTCTCAAAGCCATGAACCATGAGGGACCCGTAAAGTCCATGTACCAATTGACTCTCTGGCAAAACATCGGAACCATCAATTATTTTCGTCTCCGGCAGAAACCTCGGAGTATCTCTGTCACTCTCAATCTCTGACAAGGAGCTCAAAGTATCTCTGTCACTCTCAATCTCCGGCAAAGACCTCGGAGTATCTGTATCACTCTTAATATCCGGCAAAGACCTCGGAGTATCTCAATCACCCACCTCATAATCATGACCATATCAGAGTAATAAGTAAAGCATGCCATGCATGATATCAATCTCAACAGTATCATGAATAATTAATCAACAAGTACATGTCATGTTACCGTTCACATTCAATTAATCAATATTACTCTTTCCTTTCATGAGATGAGTGAGCTAGTATGTGACAGAAAATAAGACGAGCAATATTCACAGAATGTAATAGATATGACGACAAGCCCACGTAAACAATATCCATACCAAACCAGTGGAATCACCACCTCTATGCCCGAAGGCCTATCATGCTATCCCCATCATTTCTATGACATATATATGATTCTATAATCAACGTCTAACTCAAGTAAGTCGTAACCTACCTCGAGGCTGAGTTGGAGCCATGAATAATTAAACTTGATCTTTCTCCTTCCGTAACGCTTCCGAAAGAACAAAGTCTATCAAATATATATTCTACGTTAAATTACGTGTCCAATGACACCCATATTGCTACGCTTTAAATTCAAAATCAAAAGTGAACCAAAAAGTTAAATTCAAACCATGAGGGAAAATTTGAAATTTTATTGAAAAATCATTTTACACATATCCTAAAGGTCCTATATCCAGAAATTTAGTCAATTACGTTCACAAATAGACTCTCAAATCATAAATTCTCATTTCTTAAGACTAGGACTCAAAACCTTCGATCATCCCAAAATCTTAACTTAGGATTAACATCTCACTTCCCACAACTCCAATACCATGAATTTTGACGGTGTTCATATAATTCAATATCCTAATATTCAATTTTTTAAGCCCAATATAACAAAAGCAGAAGCAACTATGATGATAATCATAAGAGAATTTTTTGTAAACTCAAAGCTAATATGTTATCGATACAGTGACGTTAAACCTAGCAAACCAATAGAAATGTACCATTCACTTATATTAACTTAGCAAAATAAATCAAACGCAACTATCTACATGAAGATAGGACACGAATCTGACTAGAGCCCAAGACTCATTGTTGAGCCTTATCATGTAGGTGTACAACTGCACTCCCCTTGTATAAATATCATCTCAATGTGTCATAATCTCATTGTATTCTTACCTTTCCGGCCTCTTGGACCCACAACATATCCATATCACTCTCATACCAATATCATAGAATCATGAGTGTATGAATGCGAATGATAATACAAGGCAAGATATCATGATATAATGAGATGCAATCAAGTATAGAGATGACATGTCACATGCTTTCACGATTCAACAACACATTAATGTAATCCAAGTCAGAATCAAGATGTCATATCAAAATCATGTGTGATGAATAAACAAACAATAGCAAATATGGTGATGAGCACACATATGGCGACAAACCCAAATAAGTTGTAGTCAGAACCAGCACAAGGCTGATTCCACAAATCACCGATCATCATAGTTCAACACCGGTACCCACTCAAAGGTTCATCACAACCAGCTGAGCGGGACCCCCAAATACGCTCAATACCCCTCAATATTTATAACTAATTATGCACTTCCATCAAAGTCTCAAAAATCTAAACCATAGCCTACCTCTGGCCGAACTGGAGCGACACACGATAATTAAAGTCTAATCATAGCCTACCTCTTGCCCTTTCTCTGTGCATCATGATAATTAAAGTCTAATCATGCATATTATATCGTTAATATAAGGCTAACACAATATAAAGCAAGACTTTAAATATCAATCCCGGGCCCATGCTACCAAGACTCAAACTTTAATACACAGCTACCAAAAATACATACAAAATAGTCACATCCTTCAGTTAATTGGAAATCTATACAAATCTGAACACTCAATTAGATAATAAATGAAAAGTCCCAATTTGAAATCCTAGAAATTTCTCCCAATTGAAATAAGCTTCTACAACCAAATTAAGCCTTAAAACGAATCATCTAACAATATCCATCACTAATTTACAATAAAACAAGTAACCTAATCGATAAACTCTTCATTAATCATTGATTTAACCCTCTTATTCTCACAAGAATTCATAACTTATCTTCCCCAACTTATAATCATGCTAAACCACCATTATTAAAGAACTTAGAAGCATAAACTTAATTCACAAAGGAAGAATCACTTACCCAAAGGATGAAAATTGCTCCTAAACCTCTTGGAATGCTCTATGGCGGCTGAAGTTTCGAGATAGTCAATTTTGGGAAAGAATTTCCAAGCTAATGAATTTATAGGACACTTGATACAGTACTTCGCCAATGATGGAATCAACTCCACTGGAGCGAACCAAACCCTCGCTGGGGCAATGTCACTTGACACCTCATCCCAGTGAGATGGCGAACACGACTCCGCGGTGGCGGACTCACCCCTGTGGACAAATCCTCTGCCACGGCGGAAACCCACCATCTACCAAACTTCCGCTACAGCGAGCTAACCTCTCGCTAAGGCAGACACGCCGGAGCTGACACTGGTATCGTCGAGGCGGACACCAGACATCAGCAATGGGAAAATAACCAAATCTGCTATCCAATACTCGAAACACTGCCAAAGCCCCCGGACACAAACCAAACATACTCGTCTAAGGTAAGACATACTTTTCTAAGGTAAGACATACTTTTCTAAAGAATCGTCTGAGATAAATCAAAATCCAAACTTTACAATTAAGACCACAAAATACATCGGATTGTCTCATAAGCGAACCAACGACTCGACTAAGTCATAAATGAGCCTCCAGAGCTATTGGAAGAGACGAAATCCAGAAACGAACACATTTAGCCAAAAGTCAACTTTGAGTCAAACTATCCAACTCTAAGTTTCTTGTTTTGGGGTTTCCATCCAAAATCTATATAAATAGACATCGAGATCCATGCCACCCATCCCCATACATCAAAAACCCACACATAGTCTATGGGAAGGGTTAAATAGGCAAATAAAGGTCTTTAGCTAAAAATGACTGAACGGGTCGTTACATCATATACTAATTAAAACAACATTCATCCTCAAATGTAGAGAATTATCAACAGGTCATGTATGAGCACCAGCGCCCGGTGGTGTGTCAGAGGATGCCTATTCATGAGTGGAAATGGGAGAGGATTGCCATGGATTTTGTTGTTAGGTTTCCTAAGACATGGGGAAAGTTTTATGCTATTTTGTTCATTATTGATAGATTGACCAAATCCGCCCATTTTATTCCGGTCCAGACGACTTATAATGCAGAGAAGTTGGATAAGCTCTACATTCATGAGATTGTTCATTTTCATGGGGTTCCTATTTCTATCATCTCAGATCAAGGTACTCAGTTTACTTCACATTTCTGGCGGACTTTGTAAAAGGAGATGGGTACTTACTTGGATCTTAGTACAACATTTCACCTTTAACACGAGAATCAGTCTGAGCAGACTATTCAAGTATTGGAGGACCTATTATGAGCCTACGTGATTGATTTTAGTGGTCATTGGACCAATTCTTACCGTTGGTAGATTTTCATATGACAACAACTATCACTCTAGTATTGATATGGTACCGTTTGAGGCTTTATATGGTAGGAGATGTCGATCTCCGATTGGTTGGTTTGATGCGTTCAAGGTTTGGCCTTGGGGTACCGATCTATTGAGAGATTTCTTAGAGAAGGTAAAGATGATTCAGGATAAGCTTCTGGCAGCTCAGAGAGGGCAGAAGGAGTGTGTGGACCGAAAGGTCCAAGATTTGGAGTTCATGGTTGGTGATAGAGTTCTTCTGAAGGTCTCACCCATGAAGAGTGTAATGAGGTCGGTAACAGAAGGAAGTTGACTCCAAGGTATATTGGGCCTTTCGAGATTCTTTAGAGAGTTGGGGAGGTGGCATATGCTAAACCACCAGGTATTTCAGGCGTTCATCCAGTTTACCATGTATCTATGGTTAGGAAGTGTCATAACGATGGCTCTTGTATCATTTAGTGGGACTCTGTGTTGCTTGATCAGAATCTGAAGTTTGAGGAGGAGCTTGTTGCTATTTTGGATAGGCAGGTGAGGAAGTTAAGGTTGAATGAGATAGCTTCTGTGAAGGTTCAATGGAGGCATCGTCCTATTGAAGAGACAACTTGGGAGACATGTTGATAATTTTGACACCGAGACACAAAATCAACAATGTCCCTCTTCATCCTAACCCACCAATAGTGCTATCTCAAATCACGGTACATCTTAGTAGCACCTGGATGAATCAAATACCTAGAGTAGTGATCTCTTCCATAATCAATATGGTCAAGTTTTCCACACGAGGCACACACATAATCTACCATTGATCCTCAGAACACCATCACTATCAATCATGACCTCCTTGGCCTCACTACTCATCACATTGTCTATGATTTTGCACAACTTTGCATCATCATACTGGTGAGTCCAAATCTGATCCAAAAGAGATGACCTCACCTCCACACAAGCCAGAATGCTAACCGGATTTGAAATATCAAGTCTGAAAAAATTATTAGCTAGAGACTGGACCTCCAATTCCAAAGAACGCTCAGAAACAACCAAACTCTCATGCTGACTGCCTTTCGGCTTAAGGCATCTGCCATTACATTGGCTTTGCCTGGATGGTACAAAATGGTAATGTCATAATCCTTCAACAACTCCATCCATCGACGATCCCTAGAATTTTAATCCCTCTGATTAAACACGTGATGAAGACTACGGTGGTCGTTATACACATCAAAATGAATGCCATACAGGTAATGTCTCCAAATCTACAAGGCAAACACAACAACAGCCAACTCCAAATCATGACATGGTAGTTTTTCTCATGCACCTTCAACTGCCTCGATGCATAAGCGATCACCTTACCTTCTTGCATCAACACATAACCCAATCTAATCCTAGAAGCATGGAAATACATAGTAAAGTCCTTTCTCTCTATCAAAAGGGATAAAATTGGGGTTGTGGTAAAAAAAGTCTTGAGCTTTTGAAAAGCTCTCCTCACACTGATCAGACCACTGGAATGACACTTCCTTCCGAGTTAAACACGTCAGATACAAAGCGATAAAAAAGAAAACCTTGACAAACTGGTGATAGTAGCTAGCAAGACCCACAAAACTCTAAATATCAGTCACAAAAGTCAGTCCAAGTCAGTCCCTAACTGCCAATATCTTCTTTGGGTTAACCATAATCCCATCCTTGAACACCACGTTCCCCAAGAATGCTACCGAACTCAACCAGAATTCACACTTTGAAAACTTGGTGTATAGTTTCTTCTCTTTCAAAATCCCAAGGACCACTCTCAGATGACGCTCATGGTCCTATTGATTCTTTGAATATATAAGGATATCGTCAACGAACACAATCACAAAAGAATACAAGTATGGCTTGAATATCTCATTCATCAAGTCCATGAACTCGCGGGGGCCTTGGTAAGCTTAAATGGCATCACTAGGAACTCATAATGCCCATAACAAGTCCGGAAAGTCATCTTGCGAACATCATCGGCCCCGGATCTTCAGCTGAAGATACCCAGATCTCAAGTTAATATTTGAAAAGACAGAAGCACCCTGAAGATGATCGAACATGTCATCAATATGTAGAACCGGATACTTGTTTCTGATGGTGACCTTGTTCAACTGCCTATAATTAATGTACATATGCATAGTTCCATCCTTCTTCTTCACGAACAAGAGAGGAGAACCCCATGGAGACACACTCTGGCGAATAAATCCCTTACTCAACATATCCTGAAGCTCCTACTTCAACTCCCTAAACTCAGTTGGAGCCATACGATACGGAGGAATAGAAATAAGTCAAGTACCCGGCTAAAGATCAATACAAAAGTCAATATCTCTGTCTGGCAGCATACCCGGTAAGTCTCAAGGAAAGACCTTGGCAAACTCACTAACTAACGGAACTGACTCAAGAGAAGGAGTCCGCACTAGTATCCCGAATATGAGCAAAATAAGCCAAAAAACCCCACTCCACTAACTTCCTAGCCCGGATGTAAGAAATTACTTTCCTAGGAGCAGGGCTGGGAGCGCCTCTCCACTCTAACCTCGAAAGATCAGGTATAGCTAGCGTGACCGTCTTGGAATAACCATCCATAATTGCATGATAAGGTGATAGCCAATCCATACCAAATATAACATCAAAATCCACCATATCTAAGATGAATAGATCTAACCAAGTGTCATAACCCATGAAAGTAACTACACACATGCAATAAACTCTATCTACAATCACATTATCATCGACTGGTGTAGACACATGAATAGGATATCAAGCAAATCACACCACATCTACAATTTAGTAGAAAAGTAGACAGACACAAAATAGAATGTAGACCTCGGATCGAATAACACAGTAGTAGACCTATGATTGACTAAGATAATACATGTGATGACAATGTTCGCTGCCTCAGCCTCAACCATACCAAGGAATGCATAGCAATGAGTGTGCCCTACCTCAGACTGAGTACCATGTTGGCCATCTCATCCTGAACGAGCTCCATCTCTCCCTGCCTGGGATCTACCAAAACCAGGCCACTACGACCCGACTGAGATCCTCATCGTCTAGTCTGACCATCACCTCTAGATGTCTGTGCTGGTATCCTAGGTACACGAGAGGCACCCAAAAACTGTCTGGGGTAATCTCTCCTAAAGTGCCCAACCTCTCCACAACCATAACAAGTCCTGGCCACTGAATATTGCTAAATAGAGATAGAAGAATCCCAACCACCATGATCTGAATATCTAGATAGAGAACCCCTCGAAGACGGGCCACCATCAGTAATTTGAAGAACTGCCTAAACTAGTTGATTGGGCTGCAACTGTTGATAACTATCCTGATACTCGTAACCATGAGAAGTAGAACCATTGAATTGTCTATGTCGTCTCACCCTCTTATCAGACTCATGTCTATACATGTTGCCCCTCATGGACTCTACCATCCTAGCATGCTCAGCTACAATCTCAAAAGAAGCTCCAGTAGCCACCAATTGCAATATAGCCAACTAAAGTGGAACAATCAATCCTCTAACAAAACATCTCACTCGCTCTGCCTCAGTAGGTTGCAAATGTGTTGCATAACGGGATAAGGCATGGAAGCGAGTCTCATACTGTTCAACTGTAGAATTGCCTTGCACGATCTTCTGAAAGTCATCACGCATGCCCAAACACAAGCTTAAAGGCACATACTTCTCAAGGAACACTTTGTAGAACCTAACCCATGTCAATAGAGGTGACCCCACGGGTAAGCAATAAACACACACCCTCTACCACTATTTAATGTACCCTAAAAGCTAAAGGGACACGAACCTAACTCCATGTGACTCAATAATACCCAGAGTATGCAACCTCTCATGGCTGCTCACAATGAATGCGTATGCGTCCTCCTTGGGTTGTGAATAAAATATCGGAGGCTTCATATTTGAAAAGTGCTCCTAAATCTTCCAGTCATCGTGGGTCATAGTTGTCCCTCCAATAGGTCGGGGACCAAACTATGGTGCATGAACCTCATCAATGCGGGGTGCTGACATCGCCACTAGCTGAACCCCTAGAGTATGACACTTAGGGGTATGAGTCTTCCCCTCTCCCACATGGGTCTAAAAACCACCAGAGTAGTAGGATGTACGCTTGTCTAAGCAAAACTATCAAGAACAATCAATAACCTGACCAGTGTGTCTTGTAGATTCGGAGTAGCAATAAATCCAAGTTGATCCTGGGATGGCCCCATCTACCCCACTAGCATATCATCCGGAGGCTCAATAATCGGCTCAGGGGAAACAGATCTAGCACGAGCCTGACCATCTCCCTGTGCTTCGATCTGAGCTGGTGCTGTTGTTCTGGCTCTACCTCGGCCCCGAGCACGTCCTCTACAATGACCGCACATCACCATAGTTAGTGGCGGTGCATCCTCCCTCGCTGTGTTGGCACGAGTCCTCACCATCCATGAGATAATATAAACAATGCTTAGATACCAATTTGATTCAACTTAGCTTAAATGGGATGAAGAAAGTAAAATTTTTAAATGTCCCATAGCCTCTCAAAGATAAGTACGGATGTCTCTGAATTGATCCGCAAGACTCTACTAGACATTGCTCTTGTATTTAAGACTGTATAACATAGCACTCTGATACCAACTTTGTCACGATCCTTTTTCAGAAATCGTGGTAGCATCTACATAATCCCACTGATAGGTGAACCACTTCCGATCATTAACAAGTCATGATACAAATAAAAGCGAAAGATCGAAATTACTACATAAGTTATCTCATAATATAAATGCGGAAGAAAGTAATAAGTCTGATACATCCAAAACAACCCCGAAGAGATCTAGTTTGTGAATACAAGAGCACTAAAAGACGATACAAGTCAGAAATAGAAAGCCAAGTGCCAAAACTGAATACATAGTCTGAACATGTCTCTCAAATATGAATGGAAGACAGTAAATAGAGAAGGAGCATCCAAGGGTATGCTGGAGGTAGCATCCTCACCCTGAAAGTCAGCTACCCTGAGTCAGCCACGTGGTCCTATGGAGATGGAAGGTACTGAATCTGTACCCAAAAAGAATGCAGCAAGTGTAGCATGTGTACACAATGTACCCCTGTAGATAACATAGGCCGACAACGATGGAAGATATATAATCAAAGATAAATACCAAGTTGAGACTAATAAATCCTATACTAACAGTTTAATAATCTAAGTAAATCACATAGCTCACATACTGTTCATAGCGTTCAAAAATAATTTAAGTATCAAGTAGAATGTATAACCCTTCAAATTCCAGAATTCAGTCAATTATTAACAACCACTTTAAATACAAGTCCAATCACAGTTTATCAATGAAATAACATAAGTATGTATGATATGAATGCAATGCGTATGCAAGGTACATTTCTCAACCTAGTAGACACTACGTCAAGGTTTTATTATGATTTGTACACCCATAGAGGACTTTTGAAGTCCATATACCGCTCCTAGCCAGCTGAAATTCAACACATGAATCTGACTAGAGCCCAAGACTCATTGGCGATAAGCCCAAATAAGCAGCAGTCAGAACCAGCACAATGTTGATTCCCCATAATACCTATCATCACAGTTCAACACTGGTACCCACTCAAACGTTCATCACAACCGGCTGAGTGGTACCCCCAAACACGCCCAATATCCCTCAATATTTATAACTAATTATGCATTTTTATCCAAGTCTCAAAAATCTAAATCGTAGCCTACCTCTGGCCGAACATGAGTTCTACACGATCAAGACTTGACGATTGCCTTGCCCTTCCTATGTGCATCATGATAATTGAAGTCTAATCACATATATTATATCGTTAATATAAGGCTAACACAACATAAAGCAATATTTTGAATATCAATCCCGGGCCCATGCTACCAAGACTCAAACTTCAATACACAGTTACCAAAAATACATACTAAGTAGTCACATCCTTCAGTTAATTGGAAATCTATACACATTTGAATCTTCAATTAGATAATATACGAAAAGCCCAACTTGAAATTCTAAAAATTTCCCCCCAATTGAAATAAGCTTCTACAACCAAATTAAGCCTTAAAACATGATCATCTAACAATATCGATCACTAATTTACAATAAAACAAGTAACCTAATTCATATACTCTTCATTAATCATTGATTTAACCCTCTTATTCTCACAAGAATGCATAAATCATCTTCCCAAACTTATAATCATGCTAAACCACCATTATTAAAGATATTAAAAGTATAAACATAATTCAAAAGGAAGAATCACTTACCCAAGGATGAAAATTGCTCCTAAACCTCTGAAAATGCTCTATGGAGGCTCAGGTTTTGATATAGTCTGTTTTGGGAAAGAATTTATGACCTAATGAATTTAGAGGACACTTGATATAGTACTTCGCCCCTGGTGGAATCGACTACGTTGGAGCGAACCAAACCCTCATTGGGGCGATGTCACTTGACACCTCATCCCAATGCCACGGTGAACATGACTCCGTGACAGTGGACTCACCCCGACAGACAAATCCTCCGCCACGATTGAAACCCACCATCTCCCAAAGTAACACTTCAGCGAGTGAACCTCTCGCTGAGGCAGACGCACTAGAGCGGACATCGGTGTCGCCGAGGCGGACACCAGACATCAGCAATGGGAAAAATAGCTAAAACACTACCGAACCCACCGAACACAAACAAAACATGCTCATCTAAGGGAAACGGTGCTATGAACTCGCTCGTAACCTCAAATTTCTCATTTAACCAAGCTAAGGCATACTTTTCTAAAAAATCATCTAGGACAAATCAAAATGTAAACATTACAAATAAGGCCACAAAATACATCCAATTGCCTCGAAAGTGAACCAATGACTTGATTAAGTCATAAATGACCCTCCGTAGCTACTGCAAGCGATGGAATTTGGAAATGAACTCATTTAGCCCAAAGTCAACTTTGAGTCAAACTATCAAACTCTAAGTTTCTAATTTTGGAGTTCTATCTGAAATGCATATAAATGGACCTCGGGATCCATGCCACCCATCCCCTCACATCACAAACCCCACACATAGTCTACGGGAAGGATCAAACAGGAAATAAGGGTCTTTAGCTAAAAATGACCAAATGGCTCGTTACATCAATACTAATTAAAACAACATTCATTCTCGAACAGAGGGAACATACCAGAAGTAGTGAACAAGTTAGGATATCTGCTTTGTATATCTGACCTGGACTCCCAAGTCGCCCATTCAATAGGATAATGCCTCCACTGAACCTTCACAGAAGCTATCTCCTTTGACCTCAACTTCCTCACTTGCTTGTCCAAAATAGCCACAGGTGCCTTCTCAAACTCCAAATTCTGATCAAGCAACACAGAATCTCACTGAATGATATAAGAGCCATTATTATTATACTTCTTTAGCATAGATAAATGGAAAAATGGATGAACACCTGAAAGACCTGGTGGCAGAGTCAACTTATATGCCACCTCCCTAATTCTCTAAAGAATCTCAAAAGGCCCAATATACCTCAGACTCAACTTCCATCTCTTACCGAACCACATCACACCTTTCATGGGTGAGACCTTCAGAAGAACTCTAGCACCAACCATGAACTCTAAATCTCAGACCTTTCGGTCCGCATACTCCTTCTAGATACTCTGAGCTAGCATGAGCTTATCCAGAATCATCTTCACTTTCTCTAAGGAATCTCCCAATAGATTGGTACCCCAAGGCCGAACTTCAAATGCATCAAACCAACCAATCTGAGATCAATATCTCCTACCATATATAGCCTCGAACGACGCCATATCAATACTAAAGTGATAATTATTATTGTACATAAATTCTGCCAAGGGTAAGAACTAGTCCCAATCACCATCAAAATCAATCAAGCATGCTCATAACAGGTCCTCCAATACCTGAATAGCCCGCTCAAACTGACCGTCGATCTGAGGGTGAAATGTTGTACTGAGATCCAGCGAATAACCATCTCTTTTTGCAAAGTTCACCAGAAATGCAAAGTAAACTGAGTACCCCAATAAGAGGTGATAGAAATAAGAACCACATAAAAATGAACAATCTCATGAATGTAGATCTTAGTTAACTTCTCTGCAATATAAGTCATTTGGACAGGGATATAATGCGCGAACTTGGTCAATCTATCAACAATGACCTAAATAGCATCAAATTTGCCCAAAGTCTTAGGCAACCTAACAACAAAATCCATGGCAATCCTCTCACACTTCCACTCGAGAATGGGAAACCTCTAAAACACACTACCAAGTGCTGGTGCTCATATTTGACATGCTGACAATTCTGACACTAAGACATAAAATCAACGTCCCTCGTTATCCTACCCCACCAACAGTACTGCCTCAAATCAAGGTACATCTTAGTAGAACTTGGATGAATCGAATACCTAGAGTTGTAGGCTTCTTTCATAATCAATCTAGTAAAGTCTTCCACACGAGACACACATACTCTACTCTTGATCCTTATAATACCCTAACTATCAATCACGGCCTCATTGGCCTCACCACGCATCACATTATCTATGATTTTGCACAACTTTACATAATCATACTGGTGAGTCCAAATTTGATCCAAAAGAGATGACCTCACCTCCATACAAGCCAGAAACTTACCCTGATTCGAAATATCAAGTCTCATAAAATGGATAGCTAGAGACTAGACCTCCAATGACAAATGACGCTAAAAAATAGCCAAACAAGTTAAACTCCTCATGCTGACTCCCTTTCGTATCAAGGCATCCACCACTACATTGACCTTGCTTAGATGGTACAAATGGTCAAGTCATAATCCTTCAACAACTCCATCCACCGATGATTCCTAGAATTCAAATTCCTCTGATTAAACACGTGCTGAAGACTACGATGGTCGGTATACACCTCACAATAAACACCATAAAAGTAATTCCTCCAAATCATCAAGGCAAACACAACAACAGCCAACTACAAATCATAAACAAGGTAGTTTTTCTCATGTACCTGCAATTGCCTTGATGCATAAGAAATCACCTTACTATCCTGCATCAACACCAAACCCAACCTAATCCTAGAAGCATGAAAATACATAGTAAAGTCCTTTCCTTATATCAGAAGGGATAAATTTGGGGTTATGGTCAAAAGAGTCTTGAGCTTTAAAAAGCTCTCCTCATACTGATCAGACCACTGAAATAGCACTTCCTTCTGAGTCAAACGCGTCAAATGCGAAGCAATAAAGTAGAAACTCTTGACAAATCGGTGATAGTAGCTAGTAAGACCTATAAAACTCTGAATATCCATCACTGAAGTCAGTCTAGGACAATTTGTGACTGCCTATATCTTTTTGGGTCAACCATGATCCCATCCTTAGACACCACGTGCCCACGTGCCTCAAGAATGTTATCAAACTCAACTAGAACTCACACTTTGAAAACTTGGCATATAGCTTCATCTCCTTTGAAATCCCAAGGACCACTCTCAGATGACACTCATGGTCCTTTTGATTCTTCGAATATATAAGGCTATTGTCAATGAACACAATCATAAAAGAATCCAAGTATGGCTTAAATATCCCATTCATTAAGTCCATGAACATTGTGGGGGCCTTGATAAGCCTAAATGGCATTACCAGGAACTCATAATGCCCGTAACAAGTCTAGAAAGTCATCTTGCGAATATTTTCGGCCTGGATCTTCAACTGATGATACCCAGACCTCAAGTTAATCTTCGAAAACACAAAATCACCCTGAAGATGATCGAACATGTCATCAATACGCGGAACTAAATACTTTTTTTTATGGTAACCTTGTTTAACTTTCTATAATCAATGCACACACGCATAGTGCCATCATTTTTCTTCACGAACAAGACCAGAGAACCCCATGGAGACATACTCAGACAAATGAAGCCCTTACTCAATAGATCTTGAAACTGCTCCTTCAACTCTCTCAACTCAGCTTGAGCCATATGAAACAGAGGAATAGAAATAAGTTGAGTACCCGACTCAAGAAAAATACAGAAGTCAATATCTCTATCTGGTAGCATACCCGGTAAGTATAAAGGAAAGACCTTGACGAACTCACTAACTACCGAAACTAACTCAAGAGAAGTAGTCTCCACTCTAGTATCCCGAATATGAACAAGATAAGCCAAACAACCCCAGTCCACTAGCTTCCTAGCCCGGATGTAAGAAATTACTTTCCTAAGAGAAGGGTTGACAGCGCCTCTCCACTCTAACCTCGGAAGACTAGGCATAGCTAGCATGACCATCTTGGAATAACAGTACAAAATTGCATGATATGGTGATAGCCAATCCATATGCAGTATAACATCGAAATCCACCATATCTAAGATCACCAGATCTACCTAATTGTCATAACCCATGAAAGTAACTACACACATGCGATAAACTCTATATATAATCACAGAATCACTAACTGGTGTAGACACTCGAATAAGAACATAAAGCATATTACACCATATCTCCAATTTAGCAGAAAAGTAGGTAGACACATAATAAAATGTAGACCTCGAATCAAATAACACAGTAGCAGACTGATGATCGACTGTGATGATACCTGTAATGATTGCATCTGATGCTTCAACCTCAACCCTACCAGAGAATGCATAGCAATTAGCGTGCCTTACTTCGGACTGAGTACCTTGTTAGACACCTCAGCCTAAACGTACTATATATCTCCCAAACTAGGATCCACCATGACCAGACTGATGACCAACACAGCCCGACTGAGATCCTCCCCAGCTAGTCTGACCACCACCTCTAGATGTTTCTGCTGAGGTTCTAAGTGCACGAGAGGCACTTGAAAACAGTATAGGGCAATCTCTCCTGAAGTTCCAAACCTCTCCATAACCATAACATGTCCTAGCCACTGAGGGCTGCTGAATTGAGATAGAAGAACCCAAACCACTCGAAGACTAGCCCCCACCATCATAATCTGAAGAGCTGTCTAAACTGGTTGACTCGGCTGCACCTACTGATATCTACCCCAATACCCATAACTATGAGAAGTAGAACTACTGAACTGTCCATATCACCTCACCCTTTTATTAGACTCATGTCTATACATGTTACCCCTCACAGACTCTACCATCCTAGCATGCTTAGCTATAGTCTCAAAAGAAGCTCCAGCAGCCATCAATTGCAACGTAGCCAACTGAAGTGGAACAATCAATCCTCTAACAAAACATCTCACTCGCTCTGCCTCAGTAGGTTACAAATCTGTTGCATAACAGGATAAGGCATGAAAGCGAGTCTTATACTCTGAAACTCATCACGCTTGCCCAAACACAAGCTCAAAGGCACATACTTCTCAAGGAACACTCTGTAGAACCTAACCCATGTCAATGGGGGCGACCTCATGAGTAAGAAGTTAATATATGCTCTTTACTATTGTTTCGTATCCCCCAAAAGATGAAGAGCCACAAAACTAACTCCATGTGACTCAATAATACCCAGATTATGCAACCTCTCATGGCTGCTCACAATGAACTCGTATGTATCTACCTCGGGCTATCCATAAAATATTGAATGCTTTATATTCGAAAAGTGCTCCCAAATATTTTGGTCATCGCGGGTCATAGTTGTCCCTCCAATAGGCTGGAGACCAAACTCTGAAGCACGAACCTCATCAATGCGAGACACTGACATCGCTGTTGGCTGAACCCCCAGAGTACAAAACTCAGGGGTATGAGTTTGCCCCTCTCCCATACGGGTCTGAAAACCACCCGGAGTAGTAGGATATATGCCTATCTAAGCAAAATCATTAAGAACAGTCAATAACTTGACCAATGTGGTAGAACCGGAGTAACAATAAATCCATGCTAATCCTGGTCTAGCCCCATCTCATCCTCTAGCATATTATCTTGAGGCTCGATAACTGGCTCAAGGGAAACAAATCTAGCACAAGCCTAACTGATGTATATAAGGAGGGGTGTAAGTGGGTCGGAGTTTGGTTGTATATGATTCGACGCGAAAATGGACTTGAAATGGTGTTCTTTTGTGGAACATTTTTGCCGGGCAGTGTGGTATTGTGGAGTTATTTCGGGTTGATTTATGAGGAGTTGGGTTAAGGTGTTTTACGGAGGTGTTTCGGGTATGTTGTGGGTGGTGTTTATGATCGGGGGTTGGTAGTTTGATGGTGGCAAGGTGGCAGAACTTGGCGGAAATAGTGAGGTCTCAGTAAGGGTTATTTTGTAGACTGTTTATGGTTGTCGAGTTTGGACGGGAAGTTATGGGTGGTTTCGGTTGATGGATTTTAGTGAGGGTGTTTGTGAGTTAATGCGGGATGTGGTGGTGAAAGAAATAACGTGGATGACACAAGGAATAAACACGAGTTGCGAGGTATAATCTCGAGTACAATCCAAGTGTTGGACGGTCGTTATAAACAAGGATAATGACACGAGGGTTTTAGTGCTTGAGTCGACACCAAGTAGAAGTTGGCCAATTGGACAAGGTCTTGACCTAGGTTGCTAAGTAAAAGCTCGTGAACAAGTCAAGTGAGGTTGGCCGGTAACCTTATGATAGGCCCTAGGCATGGGTTTGGTTAGATCACACAAGTTCCAACATCCACTCGCACCAAGGGGATTCCTTAATCTTGGGCTTAGCTAGGTCACACAAGTCCTAACCAAACTTACACATAAGGGACCTTAGTTTGTGTTTAACTAGGTCAAACAAGTCCTAGATTCAACTTACACTAAGGGGTTGGTTCACACAAGAATCGAAGGCCCACATAAGGACCAACTACGGTAGACAACACACAAGTTGAATACTTTAGCAATTAAAAGTCAAATAATTTTCATCAATCAACTCTGCTATTTACAATATGCTAATGGTCATATTTATAGTAATACATGGACCATTCTAGAAGAGTAACAAAAGGACACAATCTACACGGCTACGTGGGGATAAATAGGAAAGGGTTTGGGTTTTCTTCATGACCAAGGGTGTTCTAGGCCAATGGGAATAAATGGGAAAGGTCTTGGCTTCACTTGGGGACAGAGGATGAACCAAATCTTTTCACATCCCTTTGTGGATTCCATGAAGAAGAATGCATGAACTTGTCTCCTCATAAATCTCATCTTCTTGGAATATATTTGGAAGCTTCCATTCTTTGTATGGCCTTGGTCGAATGTAGATGGAAGAATATTTCCACCACCCCTTCATATTCTTGGTGTCTTTCATGTAGACAAATACATTAATTGTCTTCTTGGAAGCCTCATCTTCTAGATCATTCTTGTACCTTTGTCACCTTTGGCTTAATCCTCTTCACACAGCCTAGACATATGTCCTAGTCACACGGCCTAGTCATATTTTTCCCTTACATTTTTGTCCTAGTCACTTTGTCTTATTACATGGTACATTAACTATTCCCTAAGAAGAACTAAAAGCTAAGCCAATAATTAAAGATAAGCTAAAAGGAAAACATGGTCTTGGCCAAGACCAACAAGAAGGCCGAAAATAAATGTTTTCTTCTTAAAATCTTTAAGTCCAATCTTCAATCCCGCTCCATATTCCATGCCATTTTAAGCGTATTTTCATCGGATGATCAACCATCTTTGAAACTCAGAGCTTATTACCTTGAGGATCAAATTGTAACTTTAAGCTCACGGGGATTTTTACATTAGCCTCCCCTTTTTCAAAAGAATTTGCCCTCAAATTCTCGTTGTTTAAGCATGAGGACATTTCAAAACATGTTGAACCTTCACCTTTGCCCGGAAGTTTTTCCTTGTACGGGCTATCTCGGAACTTGGTCACTAACTTGAGTGGACCACACTTAAAATAGTTTACCCATCGGATCAATGAGTCATAGGTCAAAGGATTGGGACGTGCACCTCCCAACTTTTTACTATAGGAAATAATGTGTTATTTATTTTGAATTAGGTCGGTACCAATATCAACTCCTCCTACCTCACATTCCACTAGAAATAGTACCTCCATGATAGAGGCAACAAAGAAACTATAATCTCGGATGGCATGATAATAAGAAGAAGCCGAGCCATAATTTTGGATGACACTTGTGTTCTTGAACCCACTTCGGCTAGTTCCTACTTCGTATGGATTAATGTGGAGGCCCTCGGGTAATGCCTTGTATATTTGGATCACATATTTCTTGTGCATGAGACGTACAAAAGAGGTCGGCATGTAATATACACCGAATGACATCACATGCCATTTGCACATGCCATGTCGAATCTTGACAACCACTTTTTGTTCAATTCCCTTTTGGAACTTCATTAGTTGGGAACCGTCTTTTAAAGCCACCTCAGGAAGCAATCTAATTCCACTCAAGTTGTCCAATTAGACATCCATTCTCGGCATTAGTGAATTTCACATCAAGGTGAAGTTGTGAATCATTCGTCCATCTATGCACACGCACCAAGTTTCATTCCCTATTGACACAAAAATAAGTGCTATGCATGAACAAAGATCCTCTTGGACAAGCAACTCGGAAGCCTCCTCCGAATCATCACCGTAATTGGGTAGTGAACTTCCGGGCACTATTTAAAGGGCATAACCAATACCGATGTTTGAGAATAGCCATTCGGACACTCCTACCGTGGATGGATTTTCAAGCATACCTTCGGATAATGCCATATAAATTGTGAATTATTGTAGTATCGTGTGCATGAAACTCATGGGAGAGCTTGGACTGCTACATACTCCGAATGACGTCGCAAACCAATTGGAAAAATCATGTTTGGCATTGGAATCCAACTTCCCTTCAACTATTTCTCGGCTCCACATTTGATGGTGGCTATTCCTCAAGTCTTCCGCGGCAAACAACTTCGTTCCATTCACTTTACCTAATAGATATTTCAATCTCAGCATAGGGGATGTGCACTCCATAGTGAGATGATCCACCTCTCGGCAACTAATTCATACGTGTCAATTCCCATTCTCTTTCCGTATCAACATGGCAGGTGTTGTGTAGGGTCTAAGACATTTTCGGTCATAGCCTTCACCTAACAATTTTTGTTCGTGGCCTTGTAATCCTTTAGTTTCTTCTGGATGACATCCATATTCTTGGTGAGTAGACAATGAACCTCTTGAAAATAAATTAAGAGCAAGTTCACCATCTTCCATCGATAGTGTTCCGGATGCAAGATCATTCGCACATACGTCTTTCAATTCCTCCAAGAGTTCCTCCGAATCATCATCTATATAACTCCCCTTCTTAAATTCTTCCTCTATCTTTTGTGCATCAAGTATGAGAGCCTTGGTCTTGCACTTCTTGGTACTTCATATTTTTATTTCCTTCACCTTACTCGGCGACAATGGCACCAATCGGATTTTGTTGTCATCCTTTAAAAAAATAGGTATTCTTTTCTTTATCATGTTTCACCTTCCGATCAAGTTGCCAAGGTCTTCCTAATAAAATATGACACGCATCCATAGGGAGGATGTCACATCATATTTTAGATTCATACTTTCTAATCCGAAAGCTAACAAGAGTTTGTTTTTCTACTCTTAGCCTTTCATCTTGGTTTAGCCATTGGAGTGCATACTGTGTAGGATGGTTGCAGGAAGGTAGGTACAATTTGTTCACCATCTCTACGGAAGACGCATTGATACAACTTCCTCCGTTAATGATCATGTTGCACACTTTGTCTTTTACTTTGCATCGAGTGTAAAAGAATTGTTCACTTTGTGTCTCCTCGTGTTCTTCCACTTGAACACTTAACACATTTTGGAGAACTAAATTATCACACAACACAGCAAGATCAATATCTTCCCCCACATTTTCTTCATCATACAATGGATTAATGAAGGTGGCACTGTCCTCTTCTTCAATATCATATAGTGGATTAGCGAAAGAGGTACTGCCCTTCTCATCCCTTGGGCTGATTTTCACAACCTTAGATTCAACATTATTCATCATGGAATGCTTTTCAAGTTCCTTTCTCAAGGCTTGTGCACGTTCCGCAAGAATATCACTTACGATCCTTCTTAGTCTTTCTTTTTTTATGTGAGCCACAACATCAAAGCGTGGGACAGGATGGCCTCACTCTCATACTAATCTGATGTATATAAATAGGGGTGTAAGTGGGTCAGAGTTTGGTCGTGTATAGGTCAACACAAAAATGGACTTGAAATGGTGTTCTCGAGTGGGACATTTTTGCTGGGCCGTATGATGTTGTGGAGTTATTTCGGGTTGATTTATGTGGAGTTGGATTAAGGCATTTTATGGGGGTGTTTTGGGTATATTACGGGTGGTGTTGATGATTGGGGGTTTCTGGTTTGATGGTGGAAAGGTGGCGGAAGTTGGCGAAAACAGTGAGGTCTCGGTAAGAGTTGCTTTGTCGACTGTTTGTGGTCATCGAGTTTGGACGGAACTTATGGGTGGTTTCGGTTGATGGGTTTTAGTGAGAGTGTTTGTGAGGTAATACGGGATGTGGTGGTGAAAGAAATAAAGTGGATGACACAAGGAATGAACACGAGTTGCGAGGTACAATCCCGAGTACAATCCTAGTGTTGGACGGTCGATATAAACAAGGATAATGACACGAGGGTTTTAATTGGACAAGGTATTGACCGAGGCTGCTAAGTACAAGCTCGTGAACAAGCCAAGTGAGGGTGGCCGGTAACCTTATGATAGGCCCTATGCATGGGTTTGGTTGGATCACACAAGTTCCAACATCCACTCGCACCAAGAGGATTCCTTAATCTTGGCCTTAGCTAGGTCACACAAGTCCTAACCAAACTTACACCAAAGTGACCTTAGTTTGGATTTAACTAGGTCACACAAGTCCTAGCTTCAACTTACACTATGGGGTTGGTTCACATAAGAACGAAAGGCCCACACAAGGACCAACTAAGGTAGACAAAACACAAGTTGAATACTTTAGAAATTGAGTAAAACTCAAATAGTTTTCATCAATCAACTCTGCTATTTACAATATCCTAAGGGTCCTATTTATAGTAATACATGGACCATTCTAGAAGTGTAACAAAAGGACACAATCTACACAGCTAGGTGGGGACAAATGGGATAAATGGGAAAGGTCTTGGCTTTACTTGGGGACAAAGGATGAACCTAATCTGTTCACACCCCTTTGTGGATCCCATGAAGAAGATTGCATGAACTTGGCTCCTCATAAATCTCATCTTTTTGGAATATGTTTGGAAGCTTCCATTCTTTATATGTCCTTTGTCGAATGTAGATGGAAGAGCATTTCCACCACCCCTTCATAATCTTGGTGTCTTCCATGTAGATAAATACATGAATTGTCTTCTTGGAAGACTCATCTTCTAGATCATTCTTGTCGCTTTGTTACCTTTGACTTAATCCTCTTCACACAGCCTAGACACATGTCCTAGTCACTCGTCCTAGTCATATCATTCCCTTACATCTTTGCCCTAGTCACTTTGTCTTATTACATGGTACATTAACTATGTCCTAAGAAGAACTAAAAGCTAAGCTAAGAATTAAAGATAAGCTACAAGGAAAACATGGTCTTGGCCAAAACCAACAAGAAGGCCGAAAATAAATGACTTCTTCTTAAAATCTTTAAGTACAATCTTCAATCTCGCTCCATATTTCATGCCATTTTAAGCATATTATCATGGGATGATCAACCATCTTTGGAACTCCGAGCTTATCACCACGAGGATTAGATTGTAACTTTAAGCTCATGGGGATTTTTACATCACTAACTGGCTCTTTGTTCTCTAACCCATGCTGGTGCTACCGCTCTGGCTCTACCTCAGCCATGAGCATGTCCTCCTCCATGACCGCGCACCATCGAGCTAGTACTAGTGCATCCTCCCTTGCCGCGTCGGTACGAGCCTCACCATCTATGAGAGAATAAAAACAAAGGTTAGATACCAATTTGATTCAACTTAGCACAAAAGGGATGAAGCAAGCGAAATTTTCTAAATGTCCCACAATATCTCAAAGATAAGTACGGACATGTCCATATTGATCCGCAAGACTCTACTAGACATTACTCTTGTATTTAAGACTGTTTAACCTAGCGCTCTGATACCAACTTTGTCACGATCCTTTTTCAGAAATTGTGGTGGCATCTACATAATTCGACTGGTAGGTGAACCACTTCCGATCATTAACAAGTCATGATATAAATAAAAGCGAAAGATAGCAATTACTACATAAGCTATCTCATAATATAAATGTGGAAGAAAGTAATAAGTCTGATACATCCAAAACAACCCCGAAGATATCTAGTTTGTGAATATAAGAGCACTAAAAGAGGATACAAGTCTGAACTAAGAAGCCAAGTGCCAAAACTGAATACATAGTCTGAACATGTCTCTCAAATATGAATGAAAGACAGTAAATAGATAAAGAGCATCCAAGGGTATGCTGGAGGTAGCATCCTCACCTTGAAAGTCAACTACCCTGAGTCAGCCACGTGGTCTTGCGGAGGTGGAAGGTACTAAATCTGCACCAAAAAAGAATGCAACAAGTATAGCATGCATACACAATGTACCCCCATAGATAACATAGGCCGACAATGATGGAAGATACATAATCAGAGATAAATACCAAGTTGACACCAAGAAATCTTATACTAACAGTTTAATAATCTAAGTAAATCATATAGCGCACATAATGTCCAACAATAATTTAAGTATCAAGTAGAATATATAACCCATCAAATTCCAGAATCCAGTCAATTATCAACAACCACTTTAAATACATGTCCAACCACAGTTTATCAAGGAAATGGCATAAGTATGTATGATATGAATGCAATGCATATGCAAGGTACCTTTGTCAACCTGGTATACACTACGTCAAGGTTTTATTATGATTCGTAGACCCATGGGGGACTTTCAAAGTCCATATACCACTCCTAGCCAGCCGAAATTGCACAAATAAATTTGACTAGAGCCTAAGACTCATTGTCAAGCCTTATCAAATTGCAGGCATGTAACTTCTCTCCCGACGTATCAATATCATCTCAATGTGCTATAATCTCATTGTATTCTTACCTTTCTGGCCTCTTAGACCCACATCATAACCATACCTCTTGTACCAATATCATATAATCTTGAGTGTATGAATGCAAATGATAATACAAAGCAAGATATCATGATATAATGATATGCAATCAAGTATAGATATGACATGTCACATGCTTCACGATTCAACAACACATTTATGTAATCCAAGTCAGAATCAAGATGTCATATCGAAAGCATGTGTGATGAGTAAACAAATAAAGGAAAATATGGCGACGAGCCCACATATAGCGATAAGGCCAAATAAGCAGCAGTCAGAACCAGCACAAGGTTGATTCCCAAAATCACTCATCATCACAGTTCAACACCGGTACCCACTCAAAGTTAATCATAACCGACTGAGTGGGACCCCTAAACACGCCCAATACCCCTAAATATTTATAACTAATTATGCATTTGTATCAAAGTCTCAAAAATCTAAACCGTAGCCTACCTCTGGTCGAACATGAGTGCTACACGATTAAGACTCGATGGTAGCCTTGCCCTTCCTCTGTGCATCATGATAATTGAAGTCTAATCACACATATTATATCGTTAATATAAGGCTAACACAACATAAAGAAAGACTTTAAATATCTATCCAAGGTCCACGCTACCAAGACTCAAACTTTAATAGAAAGTTACCAAAAATACATACTAAGTAGTCAGATCCTTCAGTTAATTGGAAATCTATACACATTGAACCCTCAATTAGATAATATACGAAAAGCCCCAATTTGAAATCCTAGAAATTACCCCCAATTGAAATAAGCTTCTACAACCAAATTAAGCCTTAAAACATGATCATCTAACAATATCCATAACTAATTTACAATAAAACAAGTAACCTAATCCATAAACTCTTCATTAATCATTGATTTAACCCTCTTATTCTCACAAGAATGCATAACTCAATCTTCCCAAACTTATAATCATACTAAACCACCATTATTAAAGATATTAAAAGCATAAAATTAATTCACAAATGAAGAATCACTTACCCCAAGGATGAAAATTGATCCTAAACCTCTGGAAATGCTCTATGGCAACTCAAGTTTCGAGATAGTCTATTTTCGGAAAGAATTTCTGACCTAATGAATTTAAAGGGCACCTGATACAGTACTTCTAACCCGGCAGAATAGACTCTACTGGAGCGGACCCGCTACGATGGACCAAACATTCTCTAGGGTGGTGTCACTTGACTCCCTGTCCCAGCGCCACGGCAAACACAACTCCGCAGTGGCCGACTGGCTCCTACAGACAAATCCTCTACCACGACGGGAATCCACCATCTCCTAAACTTCCACTTTGGTGAGCCAACCTCTCACTAAGGCGGACATTCCAGAGCAGACACTATTGTCACCGAGGCAGACTCCAGATATCAACAATAGGAAAAATAGCCAAATCTCTTATCCAACTATCGAAACACTACTGAATCCCTCGGACATAAACCAGACATGCTCGTCTAAAGTAAATGGTGCTACAAACTCACTAGTACCCTCATATTTCCTGTTTAACTGAGTTAAGGCATACTTTTCTAAAAAATCATCCAAGACAAATCAAAATCCAACCTTTACAAATAAGTCCACAAAATACATTCAATTCCCTGAAAAGTGAACCAATGACTCCACTAATTCATAAATGAGCTACCTGAAGTGACGGAATCCAGAAACAAACTCATTAAGTCAAAAGTCAACTTTGACTCATACTATCCAATTCTAAGTTTCTAGTTTTGGTTTTTTCAATCAAAATGCATATGAGTTGACCTTAAGATTTGTGTCACCCATCTCCGTGCATCACAAACCCCACATAGAGTCTACGGGAAGGGTCAAACAAGCAAATAAGGGCCTTTAGCTAAAAATAACTGGACGGGTCGTTACAAATTCTATATTAGATTCTTGTAGGATTTCACAATTTAAATCATGATTTGGGTTGTGGAATTGGCATTTTAAATCCTAAGTTGAAACATTTGAATATCTTCAAATTGGATGTCGAATTGAAGTCGGATTTGAGTTATTTTTGGTATTTAGACTCTACGGGATATGGGTTTAACATATATTATTGCAAATTTATAGTTTTACCCTCCGAGGTTCATGATTGACTTTTTCAGTAACTTTTTGAGTTCAGATATTTAATATAGCAATATGAGTATCTACGAACGCGTATGCTAATATAGAATCTGTATTTCATCAGATTGGGATTATTTGGAAGCTCTAAAAAAGGGAAAGGCTTTATTGTGAGTGTTGGTCTTCAAAATCAGGCAGGTTGAGACCTTACCTAACTCTATTTAAAATGTGTTGTTGGTTAAAATGAACTAATAAAAAGGGAGTAATGAGAAATTAAAGGGGTCCCATATTTATGAGGTGAAGAGCCCTTGTATTGGGTACCAGTGTCATGCATTTGGAATTTGTGTCGTATTTGACTCATTATATATGTGGTTTAAATGCCATGCATTGGGCATTAGTTGATAGCTTGGATTGATTTATGTGAATTGTGATTGAGATATGAAATCTCTTATTTGATGGTTCTATACTATATTCTTGAAATAATTGTAATTATATGTTCTGATCATTTTGTAATACTCGTCTAAAACTGGAACATAATTAATTGAATCTTTTGCCTATATAGACTTTTTGCTTATTATGTGCATGTTATATTCATTCTTTCATATGGTATATCATTCATATTAAACTTGAGGATACATATGTGATATCTGATGGAAAATGATTCTAAACAGAGTGATGTGAATGATAAGAGCGAATTGGCTAAGGACAGGTAATGAGAAGCGAATTGGCTAAGTACATGTAATAATAGCCGAATTGGGGCTTACCTTCTATAGTATTATTGCTTATCAAATGCATTCTGCATTCGTTCTTTTATGTGGTATCTCATGCATAAACTTTAGGATACACGTGCGATGTCCACAAGCAAATGGTTTCGGATGTAGTGATGCGAAAATTGAGAGTAGAATAGGATAAGTATTGAGATTGGAAGCCTAAATGGATAAGAACCTGATGAGAAATAGTTTTAGGTGGTGTATGAACCTCGCAAGTCTCACATAGGTCACGTATTCCATATTATGGAGCGTGTGTATACCGGTGTTGGAAGACCTTTACATTGCATTACGTTGCATATTATAGCATCTCATGGGTTCTTTGGTGGTCGACTTACCTGAAGTGTTGGTTGAAACGTACTTATCTCACTTAAATTATCATTTGATTACTTATTGATTAGGGTGATTTTCCCTATCTGCATTTATTAGATTATAATTATGTCTTTACGGACTAATCATTGTTAAGTGTGGGAGTAAGCATTTGAAAGACCAACCCTCATCACTATTTAAATTTAGGGCCAGTCGAAGATGATGATGAGTACACGTTGTACTTACTCCACACTTGATGCACTTCTTTGTGTGCAGAGTTTGTTAACTTATGGAGTGCGAGGCTTTACCAATCGTTGAGAATGATATTTTGGAGGATTAAGAGTGAGCCGCTGGTTGATTCACGACATTGGATTCCCTTTCCTTTACTTTAGTTATGTCTTTTTCATTATTAGACAGTGTATTCAGGATGATTATTCAGACTTGTACTTCTCATTCTATTAGTTCTTGTACTTGTGACACACCAAGTTTTGGGTGGATGTACTTATTCCACATATTTATTATTATGAGACTTAGATTATGACTCTTAAATGACTTTATTTATTCTTTTTGCATAATGTACTCTTTAGAATTGACTTAATAGGTTGTGGATGTTTCACCTACAGGGTGGGGGTAGTTATATTCATGGCTTTGGAATTGGAATCGTGACAAATTGATATTAAAGCTTTAGGTTTATTTGTCTCACGAGTACATAAGCAATGTCTAGTAGAGTCATGCGGACCAGTATGGAGACGTCTGTAGTTATATTTGAGAGGCTATAAGACACTTAGAAAAATTCTCTTCTTTCATTATTTATCGTGCGTATGTTATTCTATTTAAGGTCTAAACCTCTTTATTTCATTCTCTCACCGATGGTGAGGACACGTTCCCGAACTCATATACGAGCGACTGGATGTGAAATTGTGTGGTATGGTAAGAGATATGTCACTGAGATGAGGATGACTAACAAAGTTTAGATTACAGCTATGACTCAAAACTTATCTGAGTAGAGCTATGATTTAGACTCTCTAGTTCATTGGTATCCATAGGAAATAGGAGTGATAGTATATATGACTATATGATTGCCATGTTTTAGTTGTTAGTTGCATGAAAGTCGAGGAAGTGCATTTGTGGATAAAAGGTTACAGGAAGAGATTTGATAATTTAGATGATACGGTGAATGGAACAACCATGTGATAAGCATTGTGGCTTTGAAGACTACTCTTGAGAAGTTTAGGAAGAATATAAACATGAAAGATGACATTTTGTGATAAGGTATGAGGAAGTAGGATTTTGTATTGGGGTGCGTGTAAAGAGTCTTCAGTTACTTGATGGAACTAATAGGTAGTGAAAGGAATTAGAATGGATCTATCTCAGTTATATGATGAGCATTAGTGGTGGATGTGCTCGTCTAGCAAAAAGTTACTATAGCTTATTAAATCTTATGGGAATAATTGGGTGTAGTCTTTTCGTAACGTCCATGTTTGCAGGTTTGTTAAATATCATGGGGGTATGGTGATATGAAGGAGTCATTTTGAACTATGAGCTTGTTAATATTGTGAGACTACTCTGTTTATGAAGGGAATGCTAAAGGAACATGGATTTATTGGTATGTTTGACTACGTCGTAGGCTTCTGAGGGAAAATAGTGACTGACTAATAAAAATGACTCTAGCGATGGATGAGTGTAAAAATTTAATTACTTAAGGAGTTATCGGTTGTTACACCTATTTTGGAGAAGAAATGTGCATATTGTATATGTTGCTAGGCTTGATAAGATTCTACGATTAATGGTGGATGCTACCTATTTCAAGTTGTGAAGTATATTTCAAAGGATTAATTGGGGATCCGTAAATTTGGTTGAAGCAAAGAGCATTGAATTCACCAAAGGACTTTCGGGTATCAATATTGTGTTGGTCCATTCTTTTTGGTGGAAATACGTTCTGAATGATTATATATGTGTTGCATTAGACTTAGATAAGTATTCAGTTTTAAGATTGGACAGAGGCAAGGGAAATTTCATACCCTTACGATTGTGGATTTCTACTATCTCCATGAGTGATTTAGTTATTTTACAAGATTTATGGTGTTATACATCACTTGAGTGGGTTTAATTAAATTTCAATTGATAACAACAAACACGATTATGAGCAGAACATGGAAATTGGAGCATCAGGATAGATGCATCTTACATCAACATTGAAGAATTAAGGTTAATAAGACTTTGATTTGAAACAACTTGATTACTTGAATCATTTATGTCTTATGGTGATATTATATTACATCATTCAGATAGGGTGTAAAATGGCTAAGTATGATTTAAGAAGAAATCTCTACAATTGAAAGTTGAAGTCCCAATTTTGAGGTAATACTATATCCGTGGTAGTAAACTATGTCGAAGTGTTTATGTCTAGATAGCAAGTTTGAGTATTTCAAATACGAATGGCTTGAGTGTATTTGTGTGTGGTAAGGCACACAAATTGTACGATTTGATACTTTCAGATTTGTTAAAGGCGTAATACAGTATTACACTCAGAGATTTAATAGTTGTGAAAGGTGGAGTATGAGGTCATAGGCCTTACATTAGAATGTTTAAAGTGATGAATGAGTTAAGTGAATGCACAAGCAGGAGAATTCAATGTATTTAGTTTCCATGATGTTTTTGGGTGACTACTGCGAGTTGAGGAACATAAAGATTTAAAGTCATCAAGTATAGTTCATAGGAATTTGGTTGACGACTTGGGTAAATTTCATCTTTTTAGTTTGGGAATGATGACACGAGCTCAAATATTTAGTAAATCGGATTATAAGGGGTCACCACAGTCTTATAGAAGACTTATTATTTATTTTATAAAGATTTGCAATCAGTTCGGGTGATTACTGATGTCTTTTAGGGAATTGTACATTTTACATCATGTAAGAGTTGTTTATTTAAAGCCTGGTGGCTTATGGATATAGTACTAGAAATATTATGTCTATTCTAGTAACCCATTTTCGAAGATTTGATGGATTTCAATTTAGGATAGAGGAATGACAGGTATGGGGCCGTATTGAAGTTCACAAGAGAACTTGGTCATATTTTGTTGATGGCAGCTATATGGACAATTCTAATGATTTGCACAGGTTCTTGGTAATTGAGGACGTACAACTGGCTATGAACCGTCTTTGAGGTGATCATTTGTTTTTTTGACAGATTTGGCATGATAAGACAATCACTAGGATGATGTGCCTAGTACATTATTTGAAGGTTTACAATGAATTGGATGATGAGTGTTGACAAAGTAGCATTGGCTCAACGAAAAGAAACTAACAAATTTGGGATATGCGCAATCAGCCTTGGATAGGGTCAGTTTTGATGAAAATTCGTAGAATTGGCTCAGGACAAGAGTAAATTCTTTCTGATCAGAGAAAGTCATGTTTAGACTTGCGGTGTGTGACAATATGTTTTTTACGGATCATCCTCCAAAGCTATGGGTACAAGTTTGATAATAGATGGCGATTTCATCTAATGGATTATGGCGACTGTGATGATAGTTGTGGCATTAACCAATTGCATTAAGAGGTATGACTATAATCAAAATCAAGTATTTCAAGTGTAGTAGGATCAAACATATGAGAATCAGACTATTAAGTTAACTTAAAGAATGATTTGACGTAGTACAAGCAAATTGCTTTGGACTTTGTGGTGACATTGCCACAGATTTTTGGGAAATTTAATGCAATCTAGGTCATTGTGAACCAATTGACCAAGTAGACTTATTTCATATAGATCTAGACTGCTTATAATTCAAAGAAGCTAGCCAGTATCAACATTAGGGATATCGTTTGTCTGTATGGAGTGTTAATTTCTATCATTTTGGACTGGGGCATGCAATATACATCATTTTCTACCGGTTTATGCAAGAGTTGGATACATGGGTAGAGCTTAGCATAGCAGTTCACCCTCAGATAGATGGTCCATTCGAGCGGATAATTCAGGTCCTGAGGATATCTTTTGGGCCTAGGTGATTGACTTTGATGGTCATTGGGATCAATTCTTACCTTTGGCAGGGTTTTCTTACAATGATAGTTACCATTTGAGAATTGATATGGCACCATTTGAGGCATTATGGTAGGATATGTCATTCTCTAGGTTATTAGTTTGATGCATTTGAGGTTAGGCCTTGGGGGGTCAGTTCTTACCTTTGACAGAGTTTGCTTACAGTGATAGTTACCATTCGAGCATTGAGATGGCACCATTTGAGGCATTATGGTAGGAATGTCATTCTCCAATTTGTTAGTTTGACATGTTTGAGGTTATGCCTTGGGGTACAAACTTGATGCAAGATTCTTTGTACAAGGCCAAGTTGGTTCATGAAAGTTTTCTCATAGCTTATAGTAGACAAAAGAGTTATGTGGATCGGAAATTCTGTGATTCAGAGTTTATATATGGTTAGCGAGTGGGTTTTATTGAAGTTTTTACCCATGAAGGGTATGATAAGGGTCAGAAAGAACGGCAAGTTGAGCCAGAGGTATTTTAGTCCCTTTGAGATTTCTCAGCTTATTGGTAAGGTACCCTACGAGTTAGCTTTTCCACCTGGTTTGTCAGGTGTTCACCCCGTAATTCATATTTTGATGATTAAGAATACCATTTGGATGGTGCTTAAATGATTCAATGGATTTTGGTATTGGTTGATTAGAATTTGACTTTTGAGGAGGAGCTAGTAACCAATTTGGATTGCCAGATTTGGTAGTTGAGATCCAAAGAGGTAATTTCAGTGATTGCTCAATGGAGGCATCGTCCAGTTGAGGAGGCTACTCGAGAGATTGAGTTAGCAATGCAAAGTGAATATTTGTAGCTTTTTGATAGTTCAAATACTTTCTTTCTTTTTACACCTGAGGATGAACATATGTTTAAGTGGTGGAGGATGTAACGACCCATTAGGTCATTTTAAGTTCTAGGAGCATTTTTACGTAATGACTCTTTGCATAGCTTTAGAATGATGTTTTTGACTTGTGCAGATGTGGATGGATAGCACAATTCTTGAGCCAATCGGGTGTGTATTAGTGAATAAATAGTAAAATTTAGAAATCCTAAAATTAAGAAATAGAAACAATTGACCAGAGTTAACACCGGGGGTTAACAAGGTTGAATAATAGTTTCATTAATTCCATGAAGTCTGAAATGTAATTTATAACTTGGTAAAGCTATTGATCTGGGTCCCGAGGGTTTCGGGTGTGATTTGGGTCGTTCATTGAGAAACTAGTTAAAGAAAGGAATGGAGTTGACCAAGATCAAGATGACCACTTTTGGGTATTTTGAGTGCGCGAGCAGGTCTGGAGCGTGTTTATGATGAAATGCATATTTGGTTTGTGTTGGAGAGGTTCTAGATGAGTTTCAAGAGTAGATTCTATGTGTTTGGAGGTACTTGAAATTTATGGTGTCTAGTGTGGAAAATAATCCTATGTGATCGCATGGATAATGTTGTGATCACAAAGGGGCACATGGTAGAGGATCGTAATTGCTATGGGGTAGGATACATACCGATCATAAAGAGTAAAACCTTGGCCAGGTCGGGTTGTTCATCGCAGTCGCCAGGGAGATCCCGTTATCGCAAAAAAGGCATTGTTTTTTACAGTATTAAATTCCTAAAATCGATATTTGACATTTTATTTCATATTTTAAGCTCTAGATTTCTGATTTGGGAGATTTTTAAGGGATTTGCAAGATTCATCGGGGGGGTGAGATTCTAGCTTCCTTTTTATCAATCTACCTTAAATTCTTGCAGGATTTAACCAGTTAAATCATTAATTGGGTTGTAAAATTGGGAATTTAAAGCCTTAGATTGAGAATATGAGTTTCTTCAAATTTGATGTCGAATGAAAGTCGGGTTTGAGTTAATTTCGATATTTAGACTCTATGAGCTTTGGGTAAACAAATTTTGTTGCAAAATTACAGTTTTATCCTCTAGGGCTTAGAATTGCCTTTTTGGATTGGATATTCAATATAGAAATATTGGTGTCTATGGACTTGTATGCTAACGTAGAATCCGTATTTGAATAGATTAGGGTCATTTGGAAGGTCTACAAAAGGGCAAGGCTTTATTGTGAGTGTTGGGATTTGAAATTAGTAAAGATGAAAGCCTTGGTTGACTCTATTTAAAGCGTGTGATTTGTTAAAGTGAACTAATGAAGAGTGAGTAATGGAGAATTAAAAGGGGTCCCATACTTTTGAGGTGACGAGCACTTACATTGGGTACCAGTGCCATGCTTTGGGAATTTGTACCATTTTGCAGTCATTATGTCTATGGTCTGAATGCCATGCATTAGGCATAAACTGATAGCTTAGGTTGATTTATGTGAATTGTGATTGAGATATAAAATCTCGTATTTGATGGTTTTATAATATATGTCTATTTTAATTGTGATTATGTATACTCATCACTCTGTAATACTTATCTAGAAGTGGAAAAGAGTTAAATATTAAGTCCATGTACTTTATAGCCTTGTTGCTTATTAAGTGCAAGTCAGAATCATGCATTCATATGGTATTTCATGCATATTACACTTAACGATATATATGTGTTGTTTCTGGACAAAGTGATGCGAATGATAGGAACTGTATTGTCTAAAGACAGTAAATGAGAGCTGAATTGGCCAAGTATAGGTAATAACAATCGAATTTAGGCTTACCTTCTATTGCATTATTGTTTATCATATACATATTAAACTTTAGGATACACGTGCAATGTCCGATGGAAAATGGTTTCGGATGGAGTGATGCGAATACTGAGAGCCGAATTGGTTAAGTTTTGAGATTGAAAGACAAAATGGTAAGAACTAGATAGGAAATAGTTTCGGGTGGTGTATGGACCTTGAGAGTACTACATGGGTCATATATGCCATATTACGGAGCGCGTGTATTCTATTTATGGAAAGCCTTTGCATTGTAAATAATTTCATGGATTCTCTGCTGGTTGGCCTACCTGAATTGTTGGTTGAAATGTACTTGTCTGACTCAACTGATCATTTGATTACTTGTTGATTGGGTGATTTTCCTTATTTGTATTTGTCGGATTACAATTATATTTTTATACACTAATCATGGTTGAGTGTGGGAGTAAGCATTCAGAAGACCAACCCTCATCACTGTTTTAGTTTAGGGTTAGTCGACGATGCTATTGAGTACATGTTGATTTCTCATACTCACTCTACACTTGCTGAACCTCTTTGTATGCAGAGTTTGTTACCTTGAGGAGTGTGAGGCTTCACTGATCATTATGAAGGCTATTTTGAGGATTTGCGGTGAGCCACTAGCTTATCTGTGGGACCGGATTCCCTTTTCTTTACTTTAGTTTTGTCTTTTTTCATTCTTAGAAAATGTATTCAAGATGATTATTCAGAATTGTACTCTTAAATGACTTTATTTGTTCTTTCCGCATAATATACTTCTCAGAATTGTCTTAATCGTTTGAGGACGGTTCGCCTACCGGTAGGGTTAGGTGCCTTCATAGATTTAAAATTTGGGCCGTGACGTTCTTCCATTTATGAACTGAGACAACATGCAACTTCCTCATAAATGTCATTTAAATGTTGATGAATCTAGTGTTGTAAAAATACTAAGCCAAAAAAGTCATCTCCTACGCATTGACTTTATATTGAAGAAGTTGTTGAATGAAACATGCTGAGTTAACATTTATATTTCAAAAGATGGAGATCGTTGGAGGCCATTTGTATATATTTATACTTAGATGTGACAGTGGCATACATCTAATTTTATTTAAGTATTGCTAAATTTTAACGAGTTATGATTTTGATGATTAAGAACATGTCAACTCAGTTGGATGGTTGCTACAAGCTAAAGGACCTGATCCTGCTAGTTGGTTCTTGTGTAATGTCTGGCATTTATCTCAGGGGAGTAGGATTCACTTTCACACTAAATATTTTATAGTTACATGGAACTTGATCTTGCATCCACCTAAATAATATAAAGAATATTGGTAGATCCTTATTGTTACTGTTGGAGCTGAATAAGTTTTGATGATTGAGAAATAAAATACAAAAATGCTTAACAATACACAAGAACCAGGTCATGTACATGTCTCATAAGGGAATTGGATGAGTTGTCTTCAAGGTTGAAGTAAGGTCATACATACATTGGAAGAACACAAAGACTGTTGATCAGAGCTACAAAATAATTTTCATACGCAAGAAGGATTCGTTTCTTAAGGAATTAGTTTATGGTATAAAACATGTAATCAAGGAAACGTGTTCAAACAAGGAAATATTTCTAAACTTTTATTTATGAAAAGTGTGTTGAAAATAGGACAAAAATATATGAAAGTCGAAACAATTAAGGAAGCTGTAACGACCTGCTCAATCATTTTGAGCTCTTACCGTATTCCGACCCACTTACTCTCTTGTATTAACTCTAAATCCAATGTTCGGGAATGCCATGGATGGACAATATGCACCTCGAGATAGTTTTAACCGTAACGATGGAGAAATGATCATAGGATAGATGCTTCCTATGTTTGAAACTGAGGGAAATAACTATTTGTCCTTATAGTTTCGGGTTTTGTGAGAAAATCATCAATTTTGGAATGCCTTAGTACCATACAGTGAGTCTTATTTATCCAACTGAGGCTATTCAAGAGGATTGAGTCTTCAACTTTATCTTTATATACTTATTGGGGGATGATAAATGGTTAGAGTGTGTCGTAATAATGTTATGACATGAATTCAGAGATGTGAGTAAATTTAGTCAGCTAAATTATCTGTGGGAAGAATATAGAGTCTATATTAGGGTCCTTGGTATTTTGGAACTAGGTGAAGCCGCCTAGGCGAGTATATTACAGCACCTGCGGAATCGCTTCTGCCGCGTTGGTTGCATAGAGGCGATCTGCCTTTGTGGGATTTTGTCTGCCTTTATGACACTTTGGCATTTTATGTTGGGCCGCTTCTGCGGCAGTATTTCCACAGAAGCGAGCTACTTCGACGAGGTCAATTCTGCCAAAGCGGGATAGCTGGTTCTAGACCTAGAATTAAAAGCCTATTCTGAATCACTCTTCCCATTTTCATATATTGGAACTTGTGCTCGGTAGGGAGGTGATTATTGAAGAAATCCATCATTATTTCACTTTGGGGTAAGATTCCAACCCATTTCTATTTTCTTATTATGATTATGTCTTTTAATCTAGGTTCTATTCTTGTTTTGGGGTAGATGAAACCTAGGGTTCATGTTAGATAATAGGAGACCCAAACCATGGAATTGGAGACTAAGTAATGATCTTTAAGCTTTGATATTTCAAATATGACATTGGTAATGATAGTATGGTCTTTGATAATGTTAAATTTGGTGATTTGATTCCGTCATTAATTGGGGGGAGGGGGGAATCTAGGGTTCCTAATTGGGGATTTAGACTAGTTTATGCATTTGGAAGCCTAAAGGTGCTTAGTTTCCTAATTAACTCAAGGATATGATTTATTAGAACATTTTCATGATTCTAGACTACTAAAGTTCTGATTTTTTCCTTGTGGGCCCGAGGTCAAATTGAGGGTTAGACTTTTGGGTGCTTTAAAAGGCTATGCCCTTTTATGTGTCTTAGAATACTTTATTAACGTAGAATCTATATGTTAGACTATGATTATTTGGAGGCACTTTAGAAAGGCAAGGCCTTGGCAGAGGATTGAGGTTTGTGGCACCTGCTCGACTCCGTGGTAGCTATGGTTTAATATACTAGCCTTCGATAGAAGCATGTATATGGTATAAATATTGAGGGATATTGTGTGTGTTGGGGTCCCACCTTAGTGGTTGTGATGAGCACTTGGGTGGGTACCGGTGTTGAACTATTTTGATGTGTATTTTGGGGAAGTAGCCAAATTAGTGGTGATTTTGATTGTTGTTATGTGGGATTATCGCCATTACGTGTGCTAGTCACCATTGATTATTCCTTGTTGTGTTTAATCAATACACATGATTCTGATATGAAAGTCTGATTATATGGAATTATGTGTTGGTTTATAATTCTGAAGCATGTGTTATTCATCTCTTAAATTAATTGCATCTCATATACCATGACTACTTGCCTTATTATTGTTGCATTCATACACTCATGATTATTGCAATATTGAAATGGATTGGTATGGAAAATGTTGTAGGTCCAATGATGATCGGAAAGGAAAGGTAAGGATACCATTATGAGATGACTTGGAAACACTAAGATGACGATGATGATTTGATATGGATCGACAAATGAGTCTTGGGATCTATTATGACTGAGGTATTTTCGGCTGCTAGGAGTGGTATATAGACAATGTGGGTCCACCGTGGGTCATTTCTATATGGAAAAGCCTATAAAGTGTATATACTAGTTGATGGAAAAGTTCCTTGCATTGCATCATACTCATGACATTGCATTCATTTAATTCATTCATAGTTATTGTATTATTGTACTTGTTATGAGGATAAGGTGAACTCACATTGTTTGTGTTTCTGTGCTCCTAAATGTTTAAGTGTTGAATCATCTATGAGACTATTTCATGTCTAGTTGTTGGATATGTATGTCGATGGTGTGATTAAGTGATATATGGATATAGTAATAACTTCCGTGTATGCTATTTGAGGTTTGGCATTAGAGTGGGTCTCTGGTCTAAGAAGGAGTAGATAGAATACAACATCAAAATATTTTCCTTACATGATAGGTTGTCGGGAATCTGTATGAATCAGTGCTATTGATGTAATTACTATCTTGTATGAATTATATATGTTATAATTGAATTAAAATAGGAGGCTCATGACCGTACTCACTTATTCGGGTATAATAGGCGGTGCAATAAGGTTGCATGTACCAAGTCCCTAACATACGGGTAGTAACGAGGTGTACATTTAAGGTAATATCGGATCAATGATAGTAGTATATGCCCAATGTGTGCTTATGTGAAAGCTTGTAGTGTGGTTGTAATCCCTAGGTGTTCAATCGCCCGTATTAGGGAGACTAATTAGGCTTAAGTGGTTAGATTGATGTGAACCAGATCCTTGAACATAACCTAGTGGACTTAATTGTGTGAGAGATATGTACCCTTTCGTGTCCTAAATTACTTAGTGTCTATGATTTTGAATTATCGAGTGTTAAACCTTGTGATTGAAGGTGACTTACGTAGTGTAATAAACTGTGTAGTTCAAGATTATTTGCGTGTAAACTTGGTATTTATGTCCGTTATGTGTTGTCTGTCGTAGTTGGAGTATGATGCTTATGAGTGTACATTGTGTACACATACTACACTTGTTGCATCTTTTACGTGGATGCATGCATAGCGATTGACTCAGGTTGCAGCTTCGGGATACATGAAGGCGTAAGGCATGCCACTCATCCTATCGGTGGATTAGTCTTCATCTTAGTCAGGTTGTCCTTATTTATTCAAAGTAGTTATGTGGTTTACTTCTTTATTCATTTTTATTCTTAGTAGTCCTTTTAAAAGTCAGACCAGATTTTGGGAAAAGTTATATTGGAAAGGATTTTTGATAATTATAAGTTTGAATGAAGAATTGTTGTATCTAAATAGTTCCTTAAATTAATTCCGCAATTTTTATATATGTGTTTAAAAGGATTTCGGGGATGGTTAGCCTACTGGGGGAATGGTGTAGGTGTCATCATGGCCCGTGAATTGAGTCGTGACAAGTTAGTATCAGAGGTTTAGGTTCACTGATCTCATAAGTAAAAGGACAATGTCTAGTAGTGTCTCGCAGATAGTTACATAGATGTTCGTACCTATCCTTGAGAGACTATGAGACATTTAGGAAATTTTCCATTCTTTCGTTCTTTCATGCTACTTCGTTCGAATTAGTACCTAGTCGATTCTAATTGGTATCTATTATTGGTGTTTTATGAGAGTGGAGCGTGTATTGAAATCCTTCCCAGAGGGTCTTGAGTGAAATTCAGGCATTGCATAGAGTTTTAAGTTTTCTTGACTGTTCTGGTTTGAGGAATCTCGCCTCTGTGAGAGTTTCCCCACATCTATTGAAGGTAGGCTACAAATGCGTTGTTAGCTGAACTATTCTGAGGCTGTATCTGTGTGCCATTGTCCGCAGATACGAAGCCGCATCTACATGAAGTGTTCCGCCAAAGCAGATTTTTGTCCCTTGAGTAAAACTCGCAGATGTGAGCCAAATCGCGTAGAAGTGGAGTCTCACTTGAGGATGGTACACCACCTCTGAAGAGCAACTGGGCAGAAACCAGTAGCTTCCTTCCCTGCATCGACACTATATCAAATTCTCAATAAACCGATTTAAACCAGCAATCGTGAATAAGTATAAGAGCCCAACGAGGGAACAATTCTAGCATATGAATGGTCCGGCAAAGGCATAAAATCCGAATCCAAAACACAAAGCAAGCAAGGAAAAGAGTAGCATAATCTAAATATTACAACCAAAAGCAAAACAAGTAAATTGTCTAGTTAAATGAAGACATCTAAAAGAGATCAAGCACGACGAGATGAACATTGTACCTCATCCTTATCACTGGAGTCATCCGAATCCACATCATCACCCACTGAAGGATTATTTGTGTGTCAACTTGGTATTTATGTCCGTTACATGTTATTTGTCGTAGTCGACCTATGATTCTTATGGGGGTATATTGTGTACTCATATTGCACTTGCTGCATCTTCTTAGTCAGGCTGTCCTTATTTATTCAAGGCAATGATGTGTTTTACTTCTCTATTCATGTGTATTCTTAGTAGTCTTTGTCCATGTCAAACTAGGTTTTGAGAAAAATTGTATCGGAAAGGATTTTTGATAATTATAAGTTTCAATGAAGAATTGTTGTATCTTTATAGTTCCTTAAATTAATTCCACAATATATATATATATATATATATATATATATATATATGTTTAAAAGGATTTTGGGGATGGTTCGCCTACTAAGGGGATGGTGTATGTGCCTCATGTCCCATGAATTGGGTCGTAACAGAAATCAATTTTAATTAATATTTGATTTCTTAACCAAATTCGTATGAGATTTGGAGCACGTATTCAAAAGAAATCTGACATGCTACTACTTTTATATAAAGCACCACACAGATGCTATTTGTTATTGACGCTATTGCACAAATTTATTCAAGAAAATAGTTATCATGGTGAGGAGTGCACTATGTGGATCAACTGGATAGGTGACTATGTAAAAAGAGAGTGGATTGAGTATGGACTAGAAAATTGCATGGTATATTTGACTTAAATTCTCACGGGGGAGGGGTGCTACAGAACTAAAGAAAGTATACAAGGGGGAGATGATTCCAGCTCACAAGCTGTTGTTTGAGCTTGTAAACAAGTGTATTTTCCCTAGATTTGAGAGAATTAATAAGGCTGGTCGCTTAAAGATAATTGTAATGGAAGTACTGGGTCAAAACATGTTGATCAACTTGCCATCCTTAGTGGTCAAGCATTTGCCTAGATGAGTTGACCAATCTAAAGGAGCACATGTCCTATGGATTCTGGCTTACACATGTGTTCACTCATTTCAAGCTCCCTTGGGTGTGTGAGAATAGTTCAAAGAAGTAATTGATCAATAAATTTATGCTTGAGGAATGTGATCTTTTGCCTAAAGCACCTGGTTTTAAAAGTAACAGTTTGTACCAGTTGATCGCTAAACTGACCAAGGAAAATAAAGAGAAGGAAAAGATGAGAGTAGAAAATGTAGTCCTAGTGGTGACAAGGAGCAATTGTAGGCTCAAATTCTTGAAGATCAAAAGGCCGCAACAACATGAACTGACAAAATTATAATGCATCTTCACTTCCCTCTTCTTCAAGCAAAGAACCTTTGTCTTAGAACCTGTCATTCCTTGTGTCTTCTCCAATCATATAACTTGTTACGACCAGTTGGTTGTTAGTTAGTGTTTGTTGTTTTTTTAGAAGTATGTTAGTTACTTTTAGGTTAATGTAATTGATTATTAGTTAGGGCATGTTGGCACTTGTGTTGGCTGAAATGATGCATATCATTGAAAATCTTATTTTTGGTTCTGAAAAATATGGTTAATATCATTTAATTGTTTCATGTAAGTATTTAGTCAAGTAGACCAAATTCATAATTTAGGTCATTCAACAAGGGTAAACTAGCAGTTTTTCAGGGTAACAAATGACTATGAATATTGGTTATTTGCCGACACAGGTCATGTATGAGTCAACCTATCCATATTGAGCTAATATAGGCATGACACAAGACCTTCACTAGTCATACAGTACACAACACAGGATCATCACAAGAACTTAGTTCACATCAAACATCAGAGATTACATACATTTTTCTAGTTAACCTTATTCTACTGAGGCAAAGGCAAACCTCATAGGAACGCATGATCAACAAACATGGTTATGGCTTGAATGGACCTAAACCGACTGCAGGTAGGCAGACAAGGTATAGGAACTAATTTAGACAACTTTAAGAACTAGCAAGACACTATACCAATCTAGTATACAAAACTAAGTACACTATGATAGGACCATTGGGGCATGATTCAACTTATCACTAGCAGGTCAAAATGATTCACTTGACGCACATTAGGAAACAATAATATCATTTTTCATCCAAACTAGGTATTCAATCTCTTTTAAAATAATCCACACATTTAGCTTATTAACTAGATAATCTAGGTGGTCTCAACAATACTGTGGTTTAGGCAAAACAGACTAAACCTAGCTCATACAAGACATGCTGAAGAAACTAAAATAAATAAACTACTTTCATGTTACAAATCTTCATCGAGCTACTAGATATGAGATGAATTTTTATCTCAGTTACCAAATGAAACACCATTTAATATAGCATGCACTTCAGATTTAAGCTAATACATACGGACTAAGCAGTGATATTCTGAACTAACATAGAGGCCCACTGTAACACTCCGTAAATCAAGATTAGATATGAATATGTTAAATTAATAATAATGTGACATTTTATATATATGTAGTCCTATCAAGATTATTTTGCGTGGAAATAGTTGACCTAAGATTAAGACGAATAGTGAAGTACGTAAAATTCGCTAGAATTGACTAAGTTTATGGTAGTTCTGACTTTCAGCTTGATTATGTGATTATCCATTGGGAATTTAAGAAAACCCATAGCATAAAAGTTGTATCCCTTTGAAATACATTTCCTACCATATATTGTGGAGCTCAAACGGATCTCTTTGCAAAATGCTATGCGCATTTTACTAGACGTTGCGCAGTCAGCGCAGAGTGCTTTGCGTGAAGTACCCTTCAGGTGCACGACTGCGCACCAGAGGCAGTGCTTCTTCCTTGGTTGCACAAAGTACTGCATGAAGTAGGCCCCTAGCTGCATGGCCACACATGGAAATGACATTATAAAAAGCCTAACTTCATTTTAGTTGTTCCCCACTTCATTTTGGACGACATTTCGGAGTAAAAGAACCCTAGAGACCTCTCTCAAACCCCAAGGTGAGTTACTAAACATCCTAGGATTAAACCTCATCAAAATAACAAGGATTAATACTAAATTATCATTCCAATCCATAGATTCTTGAGAATCGAAAGAAGAACCATTGAAGAGGACTTTTGAAGAAATCACAATAAACGTAAAAACTTAACCTATAATGGTGTTTATTGAATGGATTGAGACTAGTGTGGACTATTGCAAGTGATTAGAATCCATGGGTAAATCATGTGAATGGAAGAACATATATGTTGACTTAAAAATCCTAATTTTCAAAAAGGGAAGGAATTATAGGAAAAAGATTTAAATTTCTAATCTTTATTATCCTAGTTAATTGTAGAATGATTGTTGAATTTGGCGGAATTCATTTGAGCGGGAATTGAGGTATGTCTCTTTTTCAAACATATTTTTCGACCTTTAAAAATGGTTTATTTTTCAAGGATTCATGTGTGTGAGGGACAACCCCTCATGGAACCTTAGGGGTATCTTGTTATACATATGTATTAGTAATTTTTCATATCAAAGGATTGTTGAAACTGATTTACAAAGCTTTGGTCTTTGAACGTGATTTACCAGTATTAGGGACATTTTAAACTTGATTTCAGAAGCTTGGATATTTCATGTGTCTTGCCCTATGAACGGATTTTGTTGAAGTTAAAATTTATCTAAAGACATGAACATGGTTTCTAAACCTATTAATGACTTGACATACCACTATTAACAGGATGTTGAACATAATCCATGCTAATTTGAGATTTGGCTAATATGTCATGACTTATATTCATTTGTGTTTGGGCCTATATGGGAAAGTTGTGCTAGTCAAGAGGACAACAAGCCGTTATGGATCCTAACGTATCGCTTTTGAGACTTGTTGCGTCAGTCTAGAGGATGATTGACCTTCGAGACGTATATCCCGGTGCATATATTGTTTTGTTAGTCTAAAGGACGATTAAGCTTCGTGGGAAAATATCTCTGGTGTATCTATTATTGTGCTAGTCTAAAGGACGATTACCCTTTGTAGGATAAAGCCCCGGTGTATCGAATGGTTGTTTGCTCATGAGTAGACATGTGTTGATCTATTGGTTTCTTATGAGTGGCTTATTAATGACTCTGAGGTCATGATTGAAAATATTTAACGTGATGGACGGTTTAGTAAGTTGAAATTAATTTATTTCTATGTTATTGGTTTTTACTGATGATTTTACTAAAGTTATAATCTTACTCCATCTTTGGGATTTCGAATTGTTTTGAAATAACTTAAGGTAAAGAATCGACTTAAGGATTCAAAGTGATTATATCTTCATCATTGACTTATACTGGATGTTCATAAGATGTTATCATTTGTTTTGAACTGTTTCTCAACATTATTTTTAATTACACTTATAAATTATATATTTTTCTATCAACCATTGTCCCAAAGACACTCACTGAGTACCCAGTACTCAGGCATACCATTGATATTTTTGATGGTATGTTAGGTAACGAAGAAGAGATTTGTGATACACGTACAGAGTATGAGAACTTGTTGCTTTCCAGATTTATTGGTGAGCCCACACCCTTGTTCTTGGGACACCTTATCTATCTAGTTTACTACTTTAGTTTCTGGGTTGCATCCCCTAATGCGTCCCGAAGTTAGACGATTGTTTATATCTCATAGAGGCTCCATAGATAAATGTTTATACTGTGGGTAGATGTTGATGTCATAGTCTGACTCATTGGGTGTTGCTACGATTATGACAATATATATATTTAATAGACTTTCGTTGATTTTATTTCATAATTGTGATCATGATTTTATCTAGCTATTTATACCTTGTTAGATTAAATAATAAAATATTGTTAAAAGAGGTAAACGTTTAGTGATTTATAAGGTGCTTCCTATGTTGTTCATAGCATCAGATGCATGTTATGTCGAGTGTCAGATATGGGGCGTGGCAGATACAAATCATTTGTATAATGTAGATAATCATTCGTAGAGCGTGCGAGAACTTGAGGGACACCCTATCTATCTAGTTTACTGCTTTAGTTTCCGGGCTGCGTCCCGAAGTTAGACTATTGTTTATCTCTCATAAAGACTCCATAGATAGATGTTTATATTGTGGGTAGATGTTGAAGTCATTGTCTGACTCATTGGGTGTTTCTACGATTATGACAATATATTTATAATATACTTTTGCTAATTTTATGTCATAATTGTGATCATGATCTCATCAAGATATTTATACCTTATTTAATTAAATAATGAAATATTATTAAAAGAGTGAAACATTTAGTCATTTATAAGGTGCTTCCGGTGTTGTTCATAGCATCAGATGTATGTTACGTCTAGGGTAAGGTTTGGGGTATGACAAGCTTGGTATCAAAGCTCTAGGTTTAGAAGTGTCCTAGGATTGTATGTGGAGCTGTGTCTAGTGGATTCTTATTCATGCGTACTGACCACCTATATGGATGTATGACTACTAGGACATTTTAGGTGTTTCTTACTCCTCTTGATTCTAGATTGTGATGTAGAGCTCGAACATCTCTTTAGGATCGTTCTGTTCTAACGTATTCGATACTCGTTCCTCACAGAATCGATTTTAACAAGTGATGTAGCAGCTAACCATGTGATGATTGTTCTATTGAGCGCATATTGGTTGTAATATATAGTGTGATGGATGGTACGAAGTATTTTGGAATCAATAATAGGTGTATACATATACTGATTGTAAGGTATGTTTGTTGATCTTTTGAGACAGGTATAAAATGACATAGTCCTTAATACAAGGAAAAACTTTATCGGAGTCTTCTTAGGCTTAAGGGAACTGTTAAGATGGATAAGGTTTTCGATGTGATAGACATAACCTCTAGTACGAAGAAGGAGTGTAGTAGCCAAAATATGAGATAGTGATGGATGGAAGTATATAGATGAGTGTCACTAATTTTTTAGGTGAAGAGTGGGATAGCTATGTCATTAGATATTGACAAAGAGGTAATGAGATTTAGAGATATTTCTTATTAACAAGTAGAGAAGAGCCTATTTGAGAGTTATATTCCTTCTTTGTTACCTTATGTTGCAGTATCTACCTTTTTGGAAATATAATTGATGTTTGTACGAGGGGCTTTGAGTTGGTAAGTGGTTCGGGTCTTGGTGAGATTTAGGTTGACCCGAAATTAGGCAAGGAAGATGGGGTTTCTCGGGTTCTCGGTAAGCCGAGATGTGGGGTGTTTGGCGATGGTGTTGGGTAAATGGAGAAGGGGTCGGGTCAAGGCACTTTTTATGGTGGTCACGGGTGGTATGAGGGTTGGAATAGTGGTCGGGGTTTGGTAGTTTAGTGGTGGAAGGGTCACGGCACAAAGCCGAAATAATGACGTTCTTGATTTCTCGGGTGGGACGGACAATGGGATGGGTTAAAGGCTGATTCAGGTGGAACGGTTTGAAGGCGTGTTAAGGAGATTTTGGAATGTATCTCGAGGGTCTTGAGCGATAGGATGGTGGTGGTTGTTTATGTTTTGGTTCTGCTAAGGTTGCAGAAACAACCTGAGATAGTGAGGGTTCGAGGAGTGGGCTAGGTAGGGACGATAGTGTGTTTGATAGTGTTTGCGTGGAGTTATGGTTGGTTTCGTAGAGAGGCCTTTTGAGATGATGTAATGAGTAGTTATTGAGATAGTAGAGTGGGGAAACAAGTAACTGGAACAAGGAATGTATACGGATTGTTGAAAACAATCTGAGACACCAACCAAGTCTCAATTCAGTCGATATGTGGTTCTTGGATGGTAACACGAGGAGTTAATTACTCGTGTGGTCTCCAAGGATGTTGTGGTCAATTGCACAAGGACTATGTTGAGGTTTTCTTACAGTGAGGATCAACACTAGCCAAGCAAGGGTGACCAAAACCTTATAAAAGATAGGTGGTTCTCCCGAAGAACCGAGTGACCCTCCCGGAGGATCAACTAATAACTTATAATCCTGGATTGAAAGACTTAGCAAAGATGAGTAAACACACAAGTTTTATATTCAACAACAACTGCCTAATACATTATCCTAAGAGCTCCTTTTATAGTAGAACAAGGAACCTTCTAGAAAGAATTACAATGGACAAAAACTCTAATACTTAGTCGACTAGGTAGGAATGGAGAGGGGGGAGGGGAAAGGTCCTCGGCCGAGGGGAGTATTACGCCCAAATGCAATGTGTTTTAGAACCTTCTTTGATATCTCTCATACATGGTTGGTTAGCACATGAATGAGCTTCTTGAAGTGTGTTGAGCTACATGGCCCTTGGCCGATTGTGGAGATGGCAAGTTTAGCAACTATTCGTCTTCATCAATCCGCATCTTGATGTTCTCAGTTGAAGAAATCCACACACGGTTTATCCACTTGGAAGACCACAACTTCTAAATGACACATTCACTCATTTGATTCTGTGTACACGCTTGGCTATGTCAATATGTGATGAGGCTTCTCTCAGCTTAGTCATCTTCCCCTCATTGAATGTGTCCTAGTGAGTAGCTAAGGGTTATTACATCCCTTTAATATGTCTGTAATAACTAATACTTAACTAAGAAATTAAAGACAAGCATTTAAAGACAAGGTCTTCAGCCAAGACCAACACAAAAAGGCCGAATAAAATACAACTCTTTGAGACAATCACGTATTGTCTCCTAAGTCATTCCATACTCCACACATTTTCAAGCTTCTAGCTGTGCATTTATGGTTCATCATTGGCATTCTTGGAGCTTTGCTTCGTATCTTGAATTGAGGAATTATGTGTGGTGATTGATTTACATCATTATCCCCTTCTTTGGAAGAATTTGTCCTCAAATTCGTGGGGATCAAATGCGAGGACTCCTCACTACCAAACCACTTTATATCTATTCTTTCATTTGGACTAGGTTTCTTGCACAAACCTTCTTGAAATTTGGCCAACCATTTGAAAGGACTATTCTTTAAGTATGTTTCCCATTGGATCAATGAATTTTATGTCCACGGTTGGTGATGTTCATACTTCAATTTCGCTTCACATGCTTATATGGCTTGCGGTTCTTGGTCTATCCCGAAACAATATTTACGTACAACTTCAATTGGCTCCTTCATGATCGGGGTGTGAGTCTCAACGGAACCACGACCTCGGATGATAGGGGGATAAAGAGAAATACCCTCATAGACATTTGTAATCTTGTACCAATCTTGACTGACCTCGGAAAGCTTAACACCAAGGTTCTCGGGTAATGATTGGTATCCCCGGGACTAGCAAACTCCTTGTATGAGATTTACTGGATATTTTAGTTCACCACACATACTGAGTGACGCTACAAGCCATATATTCCTACTTCGTAGGTCCTTCACGGCCATCAACAGATCGACTTGGGCATCCACGACATTATGTACCAAGTTTCTAAACAGTTGGCTGACATTGTGAAGCTGATGGTACATAATGAGGTTCAGCAAATGAGGGAGATGGAAACCAACCGAATTCACCCAGGAGAATGTTTGGCTAGTTCTTCCATCCCTCTAACGAGCGGTGTTGTTCAGCATGAGACTGTGACTCCCGGTGTTGTTCCTCAGCCGCATGTGCATCAGCTAGTGCCCACTCAGGCGCAACCGATAGCGCACCTAGGAACACAAGCCCAATCGCCTGGAAACTAGCACACTACATGGTTACCGCCGAACCTTGGGGGGCAAAATATGCCACTTGACTAAGAGAGTCTGCAGTATAGGCAGATCAACATGGCTCGGACACCATTTCAGGCTCCAGAACACTTTGGATTGCCGCATGTTATGCCGTAGGTTTCTACAAACGGCCATACGGTGCAGATAAACAATGTTGGCAAGCCGATGGCCCCTAACTATGACTTAGCTCGGCTATATAGTGACGTTGTTTATAGTGGAATACCATTCCAGCAGTCATTTCCAGTACCCAATCCATATCTTCTAGGAAGCGTAAATTTTCTAAGAACGGTCGACGTCCGAGGAGAGCAGCCATGAAATACTGTTCCACCTTATCCTCAGACTCTGTTAGTTGTTCCAAGAGCCCAGGTTGCAGGCTTGGGTGGCCATACCCAACAACAGCAATGAGGCATTACCCCACCTATTGTTAATAGCCAGCAGACCACCTACAACCTTCAAAACCCTGTCCAATAAAGTGCAGAATGGAGGCCGCTAGTGCAGAACGCCTACCAGCCGAATCCAGTCGAGAATCGGCAGGGGGCGTCACAACTGATAAACCCAGAAATTATTGCTAATACTATGCGGAGGTACTTCGGCATCTAACTGAAACCTTTGGACAGGCCTATTTATAAGAAGCCTTACCTAGATTGGGTAAATCGGATAGCACTTTTGCCGAGGGGCTTCAAAACATCGGAGTTTGCCATCTTCTTTGGCAACGACGGCAAATCCACTATCAAGTACATCGGTAGATTTACTGCCCAATGCGGCGAGGCTGGCCCGAATGAGTATCATAATTTGTAGTTATTCTCTCTCTATAACGGGAACAACCTTCACATGGTACAAAGCTGGGCTAACATGGAGGGTTACTTCCATGATAGGATCTACTGGGCCCAACCTCAGGTTACCGTAACTGATCTAACGAATCTCAAGTAGCAGATCGATGAATCAGCTATCGCTTTCATCAAGACGTTCAGAAAGAAGGTTGGGAAATGCACCGTACACTTCCCCGAGTCTAAATGTGCCCACATGATAATCAACAACATGCACCCTCAGTTAAAGGAGAAGTTGGTGGGACAATCCTGATCTGACCTGAGCCAGTTAGCCAAAAAGGCTAGCCAAATAGAGCAGTACGTCCAAGAGAAGGAGCGGAGAAGAGCCAGCCAAAATTGAGGCTCCCACTTGGTATCCATCATTGAAGAGGATGAGTCTGACTCAAAGTCAGCCGATTGCACGGAAGATGCAATGGTGGCCGAGATTGTTAGAGGTAAGGTTTATTCTTGCCCATCCTTGAGAGTCGTAAAAGGCAAGGAGATGAGTTCATCCGATGACATGGTCGATTACTCGTTTGACAATCACGAAGAAAGATCAGATCTTTGATCATATACCCAAAGATAAGAAGATTCAGCTGCATGATGGTCATAGGATTCCGCCTGCCGAGGAACTCAAAGATAAGAAGTACTGTAAGTGGCATAATTCATACAGTCACTCTACTTCTAATTGTGTGGTCTTCAGAAAGGTGATCCAAAAGGGCATCAAGGAGGGGATGTTCAAGCTAGCCGACAAGAGTATGGATGAAATGTCCATTGATACTGACCCATTTCCTGTGGCACCAATATCTATGGTATCTTTTGCTAAGACCGGTGAGTCAAGGGACACCAAAGAGAAACAACTGATGAAAAGGGTATGGGTCCCATAGAAACCTACCGAATGGGAGAAGGCCATAATGACCTTTGTGTTCAATTGGTTAGGCAGCCTACATGACATTCGTGATGATAGGCAGCCAGCCAGGAGCAGTTTTCATGACCGCCCTAAATATTCGAGGGACGTTGAATGAGAACTTCAGGAAAAAACCATAAAGTTCATAAGGGTCCTTATCGACGCCATGCATAGGCCTGGGGGAAAGTACGGATGCCAACCAATAGGCAGCCGAGCATGCCTCAAATAGATGAAGAACCACTCCATAAAACCAAACAGAGGGTGGTCGAGTTTAACATAAATAAGGGTATTTCGTCCTTACGTATCATGGCGAGAAATAAGGACCAAACGAGACCCCGGAGAATGATTAAACCAACCACCAACACAGAAGAAGGGAAGTAGTCAGTCAATCAGGCTCCCGGCAAGGAAGAGGCACCACCAAGAGTCGCATCCAATACTCAAAAAAGAAGGATGCAATGTGCCAAGGCCTTACTTAAGATGCAACAGACATTGCATCTAATTTCCAACACTAAGGCAACCGAAAATCAGGAGATTCCTGAGCTTTCCGTAGACGAGGCTATCGAGCGGGCATTCGGTTCAGTTGATTCGGGGATAATTTCGCCTGAAGGAGAGACATCGGTTCAACCAGAGCTAGATGAACAGCCTACCGACAACCCGATGAAGGAACCCCTACAAAATAATGTGGTCCCGGATGGACCTCTAACCGAGGCAATCCTACAGATTGTGTAGAGGATTCAGTCAGATGATTCCTAGATAATCCCCATTTGTCTCCAGGAAATGGAAGATATGAGCTCCTGGTCAGCCGAATTGAATGAAGAAGGGAACTCCATCCTCGATTTATTTAGCCATAACCTGGTTGATGAGATGTGGGCGGATATTGAAATGGTCAGCCTAATCCCATGTGAGTTCTGGGCCAGCCGCTCCGCGCTGGATAGCCTAGAAGGTGATGTTTGTGTAGAAGATGCAGAATAGGAAACAATAACTGATACTACGGATAGGGACGCTTTGAGAACTGCATTTGGTGCACCTACGGAAGAGATGGTTAAACACCTCAAGCCCCTCCATGTGAATGCTTGCATCAACGCAAAGACATTAGCCGAGTATTCATCGATAATGGGGTTGTGCTGAATGTGATGTCGCTGCTTACTTTGAAAAGCCTCAATAAAAACAGAGAAGATCTCATCCCAACTAACATGAAAATGGCTAGCTTTATGAGATAGGCTTCTGAAGCTTTAGCGATTTTAGTGGCAAAAATCATTGTGGGTCCCAAGATGGTTAGGTTTTCTTTCTTTGTAATAGATGACAATCCGTCCTACACCATTCTTCTGGGCAGGGACTGGATTCACACCAACCGATGCCTTCCTTCTACCATGCATCAAAAGCTCATCTTTTGGGAAGGAGACAAGATAGAAATCGTCCCAGCGGATGATAACCCATTCCAACCAGCGGTTCAGAATATATAGGTTGTGCTCTATTAACCCTATGTGGCTCCTATAGCCGTCACGGAGCAGTATGAAAAAAGATCTTAGGAATCCTGTAATCTTACCTCGCGAGGGTTTGAAGTAAAATAATTAGTTGAACCACGTCTTACCTTGGAGGATTTAAATGGTTGAGGAAACCCAAATCATATGTGACTTGTGGAATCGACTGACCACCCTAAGTTCTGAGGCAAGGATAGTCGAGGCATTACAGACACGATAGAAAACCAGATCTGGCGGCCAACAACATTTGAGTTGCCGATAGGAATTTTACGCTTATTTTTTTGTCTTTGTTCTAAGCTTGTACAAAACTCGAGTGTTATTTAATACCCCGTGTTGTGTATGTTTTGTGCAAAGTTTTAATAAACTCATTTTACAAAGACTGGTCTTAAATGAAATGGGCAATCAGAAACTCCAAATCCACAGCTACGTGGACGACATCCTATCGGCTAAATCTATGGCCAAGATGCAGTGTTGTCCTCATAAGTTAATGTCATTACGGATGGCTAAACCAAACTTTCTAATTTTGGAAGAATATCAGCAGGCCATGCCAATGGAGTTGAGTCAGTTGGATGAAAATCAACTGACAATCGTATAAAGAGTCAAAGACGGTAAACGTAAAATAGGCCAAAACATATGACAAACATATAGAGCCTAAAGAGGTTTGTCGAAGGAGACTTATTTTGGAAAATCATCCCTCCGATTGAAATGAAGAGATCGTAAAATCAGCAAATGATCGCCAAACTAGGAAATAATCCTTCGTAGCGAACTCACGGGTTGCCGGTAGTACAGATCAAGCGATGAACATGCATGGAAAAGAAATATAAATGGTTGACATATTACCCATTGATTTTGGGGCATGCATAAGTAATCGACAGCCACAAACCGGCTCCCTTGTTGTAAAAGAGGCTAATTTTCCTTCGATTTGGGGAATTTACGGGCAAACGACATCTACATACTGACTGCCTGGTCACAATAACAAACCCTTCAATTTGGGGTCGATACAACTAAGAAGATGAATTGGTCGGCCTTGAACCAATCGAAGGTTGCACTACACCATCAGTTATTGAAGTCACACGATTAGCTGAATCAACAGCTGCTTGGTCTTCCTTAATTGTTGCAGTATGTTCTTCATCACCAGCCACTTAACGGCTACTACCTCAGTCACTCCCGCTCCTATGTAGACCTCCATTTCAGCACCCAGTAAAGGCTCAGCCACTACAATCGATGGGGACTCGGGAAAAGCCTGAGTATCGATCGATACCTTTTGCACAACAAAAGGAACGACAACCTCGGATGGCAAGTCTATAAGGGTATCGGCTAACAACTCAGCAACAGGATCAACTGGCGAGAGAGCACTGATTGTCGGGATTGCTTGAACTAGATGGCTTTTCCACACAGTCCATTCATTCTCCAGTTTGGCCAGTCGTTCACTACCTTTTTTTTTATCCAGCTCCCAAACCACTTGTTGGTTACTAAGTTCCTGGATTTTGTTATCCAATTGAAGGCACTGCCGAAACAAAGAAGAATGAGAGGATTCGTGGGCACTAATAGCCGAGTCTAAGGCGCATATGGCCGAATTAATAGCTCCTATCTTCGTCCGGATCCGCTCCAACTCAACTCGCAGTTTGGACTGCTGCTCCTGAAAATCATTTCTTCGGCTATTTCATTGCCTTGTTGCGTTCACCTCATTGAAAAAAGTCTGAATGCGATTATTTTCTTGCCAAATATACCCCAAGTATTGCAGAGCAGCGACAGTTTCATCATGACTATCTTTGGTCGTTCTATGTAAAGCAAAATAATTATTCAGAGCCAAGGCCATGTCATTGTAAGTGGCTGCCAGAGCCGGGGAACCTGTTATTTCTTTCGACAATTGGAGCAAAAAGGCTCTCAAAGAATGTAACTCCCCTTTGGTGGTTGGGATTCCCATGGCGAGAGATTTTTTAACTCGCTCTCGATGGACGCCAACAGGCTAAGCTGGTAGAGATGCAGTGCCGACTGAGCCAAAGTAGTGTAGAAGCACATCTTCCGAGATGATCTTGGCTGGTACCTCTGAGCCGTCAGTTGGGTGGGCTTCAACCGAAGGATTACCTCTAACAGTCTCATGTACAGAAATGACAGTTTCAGAAGAAAGGCAAGAGTCTAGAGACAGTTGGTAACGAGACTGAAAGTAAAATGGTATACCTCTACGGTTATGTCAACCTCTTCAGCTGCCTCAATTGGAGAAACTCTGATATCGAGGCTAGCCGATGGAGAATCTTGCAGTTTTTCATAAATACGAGCCAAAGAGGACGTCCTTCCGGCATGGAGAGAGGCATCATGTACTTTCTGCCGCCTATCGCGCCTTACCTTATCATCCTTCTCTTCAGAAATAGGGACTTCAGCTCCGTGAGATCTTTCTTCCCTATGCTCACAAATAACAACCCCTTCACCTAGCCTGGGTTGCTTTAAAATGAATTTCGTAGGCGACGGAGATCCCTTGGTAGGAGTGTTTTCCAAATCAAAAAACCCTGAGAGAGATACATAAGAAGTGTTAGCCTAGAATGTATAAGAAATTCTGGCCAACATAGGTGTAGAGGAAAAACAATTCACCTTTTCTCTTCGGCTGCCGCAGGCTGATGGAAGACCAAGAGGCAGTAGGACTAGCCGAACTGATGGACACCACCTTTGAAAGGACCTCTTTTGTCCTTGACTTATAGTCTGCTAGGTTTTTCTTCTTCGGCTGGACTAGCCGATCACTCTATTTTTTCTGGATCAGTCGATTGCAGTAGACTTCCATAGAGGATTGGAAGAATCTTTCTTTGGCTACCTTCCACCACTCAACAAAAAAATAGTGATGTTGGCCCTTTGGGAGAACGGCTACCAAACGAAAGAGGCAAGCTTATCAAGATTGTAGCGACTACCTCCTCTGTCTGCTTGACATTTAAAGAGCAACGGTGGGTCGAATGAGCAACACTAAGGTGAGGCCATGGTATGTGCTGAGTCAGACTAATTTTTGTGCCACAAAGTTGGGTCTATGGGGCTCCGTGGTCAACTTGTTATGCCTAAAGTTGTGCTTCAAGCCTCTCAAAAGGTCCCTAGCCATAAGGATACGCCCCCACAATCAATTCATGACCTTCCTCTAAGCGAATGAAATGTTATCATCGGCTATATAATGAACCCAGTCGGGAGTGGCCCATTGTTCAAATACCGGTTTCTAATCTGCGTAATGGTCTTCAGATAGACCATGCAGGGTGGAGACTGCAGTGAAAACATCCTGGGCATAAGAGGTGTTCCCCGAAGAGTGTCAGCTAACACCAGCGGATCTAAAGGAGAACGTCTGCCATCAAAATCGTCAGGGATGAACTCTGGGAAATACAAAGTTATCCACAACTGAAAGAACCAAAGAGAACTGGCTAGAGTATCCAAATTTCAAGAGTCCCTTAACTTAGCATGAGCATCGCTTAAAGCCAGGTACAAGTAAGCCAAGAAGAAGGATGCCCAACTGACATCTTCCCTTGAAATGGCCAAAGCCACATAAATCTCCAGCTCCTTGACAATTGCACAAGAGCCCGTACAGACGAAGTAATGGCTAAACCAATAGAGCAAAAAGGCATGATGCTCAGCATCATCGAGCGAAAGAGGCGAACAATCCCCAAGTCGGGAACTTTGATTTCACTCAGGGTAGGTGCTTTTTCTCCCGGTATCGGAAGGCCTAGTATCGCCGTTACATCAAGAAGGGTGTGAGTCATCATCCCCTAGGGAAAAATAACATTAGTGGTAGTCGACCAATAACCAAAAAATGCATATATGAGGCCGATATTATAGGAGATATCAGACCCCGATAGTACAATGGTGTCATAAAGACCTATACGCTCCCACTCAGTTTCTTTAGCCGACCTGACCCGATCCACCCAAGCAGAATAGTTGGCGACCTTGGTTAGTCAGGTGCGTAGGTTAGCCGGACAGCGGTCGACAGTGAACCAATCGTAGGTGAGGGGAAGGTCATAGATCACCGAGCTATGATGTTAAGATAAAGGACGTCACCTTGTTCCGGCCTACCATATGGAACCAGAACCAAATGTTCATCAATAAGGACCACGACATCGATTAGGTCTTTATTAGCTAGAGTGGTCCCATATATCTTCTGAGAAGAGAAAGAAGAAGCCATGTAGCTTAGTAAGAAAAGGGTCAAGATTAGGGTTTTTATGCAAAAGAGGAGAAATCGGAGGTCAAGTGAAAAATTCTCAGAAATATGTCTCTTAAGCAGATCTCGATGCGTAGTGGAAATTAGGGCTACCTCTTTGAATGCACGGTTAGAAAACATTGTAACTGATTCGTGGTAACAAAGACACCTCGGTGAAAGGGAAACCCAATTCAAAAGTAATCATCATTGCATGCACTGGAGACGAGACGATTGAAGTGACATGCATGACTGTCAGACTAAAATGATGGCTTTCGGATACATCAACTCAACAGTCACACTCGAGTTAATGTAGGGGTAAATTGTTAATACTCAAAAAATAATTTAAGTGTTTAGCCGAATTCAGTGACAGCCGAACTATTCTAGAGATGAATTTACTCCTAGCCCTCGACTGTAAGAACTTCATCGGCTACTAAGGCATCTTAGCCGAGTTGTGAGTTAGAGGTACGACTGGGACCCACTCAGATGCAGACGCCTCAAGGACTAAGCCAAAAGACTTTCTAAACCCCTATAAGTGGTAAGGGCCAACAACAGCTGAAAGAAAGGGTCATTATCCGAGAAAGAGGAGTAGAGGACGAGAAAATCGGCACCACCTCCCCCATAGTCGGCCATTGAACTTAGTGGGTTACTTGATGGCTTGACATGGAAGGCACATTGTAAAGTTTTTTCCTTTTTTATTTGTACTATAAATAGAAGCAATCTTTGTATATAACACACACACATAATCAATCAAACAACTCAAATTTTATCTATCTTTATTTTTTTTGTATCCTTTACTTTTACTGTACTCAGTTGTATTCATGTTTCTCACCTCTTAGTTTACTCATACCACCATCCTAACGCTTTCTGGAGTAGTTGGGGAACCCATTACTAGAAATTAGAGCTTCGTTTCTAGCCCGAATCGCTTAAGTTAAGGAATCAATTTATCTCCCAATTTCATCCGCCGATAAAATGGAAGATCGCAGAATTCGGGACGAGAACAAAGACATATGAAGAAAAACATGATTCTGGACATCTGATTAGAGTGTCATACTAGTCTATCACACATATCTGGTTCAGAATATAACAACACTATAATGTACTGATTCAGTTCATCTTAGACAGGTTGAAAAGATTTCATCAAATCACATAATAAGAGGAGCAAATACACTCTCATATACCCAAACTCAGCTACTCAAAAATTTATCCAAATAATTCATGTATCCAGTTCCTTTAAGGAGCACAAGGAAAGCATGACAACATGCCATTTCTAAATGAAAAATATTGTAACATGGTCACAAATGATCATATAACCTGAATCATATCATTTAGGATTGTCTTATATTTAACTTCGGCTCAAAATTGATCTTCATGAACAATAGCCTAATGTTAATAAGGGTTACACAACTAATCACTTCCCTAATTAAGTATGATTGGGTACCATATCCCTAAATTCATATGCAGATATGCATTAACCAAGGAAGACAGACCTAGATAGTCATTTTGAAGGCAAATATTAGCATCTTGATGCAACATACAAAGAGACTTATTTCAATAATCCAAAATTAGGTAAGCTCACAAAAGAACAAGTAAACAATCTAATTTATGCATGTAGGATATTAAATATAAAAAAAGAAAGAAAAAGAGAGTGGATTTACCTCATTTGTGGGCAGCCTAGGGTCGAGGATGAGTTGGAATTTCCTTGAGCTTCCTCCAGACCAAGTTTCAGCCACAACACATAAAAGAAAGGAATTTCAGAACTTTGAAAACCAAATGTTTTTACTAAAACTCAGGGTTTTGAGCAAACCAAAACCCTAAGTAAACATAGAAGCTCAGTTCTAATGCCTCAAATGGGGTTTTACTGATTTTTGCAGGTCTATCCGTGTGTGTAATGAGGGAATGAGAATTCTTTATAGGGTAAAGGGTCAAAAATACCCCTCTACTTTGGGAAAAGAGTTAAAAATACACTCTGTTACTAATTTGGGTCAAAAATATTCCTGTCGTCATTAAAGTTTTCAAATATATCCCTCTTTGAACGAAAATCCCCAAATCACCTAGAATAACCCGATTTCAATTTTTAAACCTGCTCTATTAATTAACCCAACCAACTAAATAATAACCCATGCGATTTCACGCATTCTTTATTCGGAAACAGAGTAGTCCAAACATACCGATTTTGACTTCTTTGTCTTTCCATGCATTCTGTTCTTAGGAGGTTTTAATTATATTTCTGAACCATCCAGTGGTGAGTAGTAAACACCTTCATAAAATACATATACTAGAAGGTGAATAATATGTAGTTGACTAGGTTGCATGAATGCCTGTCCACGCACAAAATAGCAGGTGAATGACAAGTACTTCAAACAATGTTGCACGAGTGCAAGTCCACCCACAAACCATCTTTTTTTTACACAAACTCTCTTATAGAAATTTTTAACATGTAAACAAGTTATACAGCCAACATCCTTATGTATTTCAATGATATCCAAGTAATATTTAGAATCTAAATCGCACTAAATGCTATCTAGTGATTTCATGGAATATATCAGGAATTGTTGATTCTTGAAATATTATCTGAAATACTGATATATTCATTAACAGAAACATTGAAATCCATATAATACTAATGTAAATATGCTATTCACATCAATGTTTCATAGATTAAAACCAAAAAATAAATGTGCTTGTGTGTGTCTCTCTCTTTTCAACTGCATCTTGGTCTAACATAAACATTAGTGATAGGAAATTGAGAATATGTGGACAATTGTCATAGTGCTAATTTAATTTAAGAATTCGACTTCATTGTCTTAATTAATAAGTTGGGTCGGGTTAAATAATGGAACGGGTTTAAAAATTGAAATAGGATTATTTTGGGGGATTTGAGAATTTTCGTTAAGAGATAGGTATATCTGAAAACTTTAATGACGACAGAGGTATATTTGACCCAAATTCATAACGGAGGATATTTTTAACCTTGGGTATTTTTCACCCTTTTCTCATCTTTATATAGAACCCCGCAAAACCCAATAAGTTAGTGTTTATGCCGATGTGGAACTAGTGGAATTTGGGGGAAATCCTCTTGGATTCACTACAATTGTGTGACTAACCAATCAAAACCAGCGTTTGAAATCATAATAGGACAAGAACAATTAAGAAAAATGTAGAAAAAGCAACGACGGAAAGAGGGGCAACCTCACCTCTTGGTGGAGTACTGGCAGAGGAAAGATAAGAGAGGGCAAGAGCATTAATTGCTCTTGCCCAAAATTGCTTAACAACAACTAATCTATTATACATTAAGGCATGTCGTGAGTTAGTTCTCACACGTTCGGAAATCTAGGCTAATTAATAATTTATAAGTGGTTACAATCATGTCTTGTATGAGTATAGGAGTTAGAGGTTAAATGAATCAAAGAAAGTAAGTTTCATTAAATTACACCCCATGTTTTCGAGGTCGATTGTGTCGAGAGTTAACTAACGTGAGCTCAGAGAGGTTAATATCCTTATTCAAGGTTATGGAAGGTTTCAAACAAGTGTTAAGTAAGTCTCGTAAGAGTTTGGGGCTAAACGAATTGAAGAAATTAAGTTCGCCGAAACTCGAGTGAAGATAGAAAGAATTCTGGACATGATTTTGGCCCAACTTTGTGGGGGTATATCTTCTAGTATATAAGGTGTTCTAGGGTGCATAACCGATCTAAATTCACGTTCAGCGAGTCTTTGTTCCAAAATAACTAACCGATTTCAATTGGTTCTTTGTACAATAACTTATGAACATTTTAAGAAAATGCTGCAGAGCAGACAACTTTTACAGCAGAAGGACGGACTGCCACTCCCACTGTACTTTATGGTGGTGAAGGCAGTTCTAGAATGATATAACTTGGTGGGAGCACATCTTAAGTCATTTTTACACTCCAAAACAGATCCTCTCAGCTACTAAACTCTCTCTCTCTCTAAACATGTTTCCAATATCCAAGATGACTCTAAAGGAAAAACACCCAAATCCCACATCAAAATCTTGAGAATCTTGAGGGGAAACACTTCTATGATTTTTTGATGTATTAAAGGATTTTCCATGTTAAAGAAAGCTCTTGTTAGATGTTTCTCATGCTGGATAAGGTAGGATTTAGCTCCCTCTTTATGTATTTGAGGTTATATATACTATAGCGGTTGATTGGAAACCAAACTTGGGAGATTAAGGTAGAGAAACTATTGTTGAAGAACTTCAGTGGTTGAATTTTCCATGGGTTGTTCTTGAGTCATTTTGTGGCTGGAAATTATAAGAAATAGGGTGTTATATTGTTGGTGTTGTACTAAGGATATAGTAAAAGGAGGAAGCACGACAGCAGAGGTGTGAATTGTCATAGAAAGTTGAACTTGTTGCTCAATAAATCACCTTATAAGTTTTCCTTAATTAATGATGATTTCATTACCATTTTTGTTGTAGATTGATGTACTATGTGCCTTGAATACATTGTGGATTGAGTCGGCTCGCAATTGAGAGTTATGTAGGGCTTACCCTTTCCTCCTTTTTGGCATGATCCTATGAATAGCAACATGTATCGAAACGTCCGTAAAAGAAGACCATATTCTTGATCGTTGACAACATGTTTGTTCCTTACTCTTGAAAGTTACTTCATGATCTTTAGTGTCCCTTGCCGAGAGTATTTTCCACACTTTATGGTATCTATTGATTTATCCCTCGTCAAGAGTATTTTTCGCACTTCATGATGTTCCTTGTTATATGATTGGTCCTAAGTTCTTGTTGGATTGTAACGATTATTGTACATAGATCCACAATAATACGTAGGGGTTAACGACCTCGTGTTACTCTGTCTTGTTTCTATTGGTCCTATGAGGTCATTCATGAATTATATATATGTATCTATTTTATAACACTGAGCCGCGCTATAGTCGATCGGGTACGACACTTATATGTGCACACCATTGTAATTGGGTACGATAACACTGAGTCCCATTATGGCCGAGTATGATATGGTGATGATATTTCCTATAGTAAAGACTATATATATATATATATATATATGAATATGTTTTAAAAAGGAATGTCACACCCCAATCTTGGGGGCGCTGGCACTTAGTGCCTGAACGGCCTGAGCGTACCCCTTATATACCACAACATGACATACAACTACTTAGGTCGATAAGGCATCACAATGACAATCATAAGGAAATCTAAACATAATAGCCAGTAAGATGAGACTCACGACCAACTATACATAACAAGGTAGACAATACAACAGTCAACATCAACAACCCAACAAGAAGGTCGGCAAGGCCATAGGCCTCTGTAGACAACATCATCATTATCATAACCAACTTATTAATGGTACCATACATGTATAAATCGTGTATATAACGTAGTAGGCCTCTGTAGGTGATAGAAATATATAGTACTTATGTATATACATGCATGAGAACCATAAAAAAGACACCATGAACATGGTCAGAGTTACATAAAGCTTTTACAGCTTCGACTATCATTATGTAGCTAACATGAATTCCGATGTCGTGGAACCAACAAGGAACCATAAGATGTCATAAATGAAAGATACTATAATATGCGGAAAATACTCCTGACAAGGGACAAACAAGAGTCATGTTAATAATTGGGGAAATGTACAATACTTCAAGTCTCTGATATATACCTTTGTCTTTGCTTACGGACCATGCCCTTCCTTTCTGAGCCTTATATATCTAGTGTCTCTTACCATTCCTTAATTCATTTAACCAGGAGATTGCTACCATTCATTTATTAGCATTTATACTTACATCTCATTCTACAATTAAGACACATTCGTTAAATTTGGATGACACTATCTTATTCATCCTGAAACTTCTTCATCATAACTTTCCCTTCTTATTATTAAACCATTATGTGAGTTCTGTATCGATCCTTCATCATACTATCTTCCCTATAAGAGGAGGACCACTCTCTGCACTCAGAGATTTCTATCCTGAAAGGTCATATTGTTGTTTCAACTCCTTCTATATTTCTGCGATCTTTTAACAACTTTCAATTTGCTCCAACATAGTTCTCTCTTACTAGGGATGACTAAACCATTTATACGGATACAATGTCATGTGTTCGTAACTGGCATTCTCAGTCTCAACATAATCTTTATGTTCTAGTTAAGAAATTATCTTTATGGCTTCTTTCTTGATAACTTTTAAGGATTATCCCTTCCTTTTGCAGTTTATTCCCTTACTGTTTGATTGCTTACCTTTCAACTTGTCAATATATTTCATTATAACAATCTCTTGAGGTTCCAACTCTTACTCCATTTAACCGAGGCAATTTTCCAATATCGATACTTTCTAATTCAGGGAGCTAAATCACCCGATCGTTATGCTTTGTTGACATTTTGCTTTCAATTCTCATAGTAGATACTTATTCTCATTACACATTCATCTACTCAACTCAGCCTTTACTTCTTCTTGTCTTCTGGCTTACTTGGCTACCAACTTGTTGTATTACTATGTTTTATGGTATGACTCTCTGTTATTCCTCGTATTGCTCACATGTCCCATATATACTTGTATCACCCCTTTGATATCAATCTCACTTCTTACCTTAGTCCAGATATTTGTAACAAAACATTCTTTTGCTTTTAACTCCTCCTTCTTTAATCGTCTTTATCTTCAAGGCACTTACTATTTCTGCTTTGCTTTGAACAAGAGCCTCCCTAAGGGGAAACATTTACCTTGCACATGAAGATTCCAATACCTGGCCCCTAAATATTCAAGATCTTCAAAGGTCATATCCAACTAACAATTCCCGAGTACATCATGTATATATATTCTAAAGAGGGTGCCCTTAACAAAATTATACTATTCTTCAGTCCTGCCCATGCTAAAGATCATTCTAACCTTTACTAGCTCCCAAGATCTCACTTCTTTCTAAAACTACGTTTATCGTCATCAGTAAATCACAAGTTGGAATAGGTATCTCTCATTGTGGTTATACCACTATTGACAACAAGATAACATACTTACATCATTCTACTTAAATATCAATCTCCTTACAACCCTCTATGTTCAGGTACTTTATACTTCCTTTACTTTACTTTTTTTGTATCCTAAAACCAACACTTTACCTTTCTAGGATTTCATTATCTCTTCTACATATGAGGGAGACAAATGCTCACACTGAAACTTCAACATAATACTCGTACTTCAGGCATATCAATAGTCTGGTAGGGGTCTTTCATTTACTGACTACAAATGTGAACTAACCGAACACTTTCTATAATCGGCATTACTGAAATGGTATAAAGCACGAGTTAGACTCGAATTCTTAAAACTCATCTCTACTTCACGATCTATGAGATGAAATAATGGAAACCTAACCTTGGGGGAGGGGGCACTCGGTGCCTAAATGGACCGAGCATACCACCTATTCACCACAACATAAACATATAATCATCTAGGCCGACAAGGCCTCATAATGAAAATCATAAGAAAATTTGGACATAATAGCTAGTAAGATAAGACCTCATGACCAACTATACATAACAAGGTCGACAAGGCCACAATCAACATCAACAAACTAACAGGAAGGCCGACAAGGCCATAACAAAACCCCTGTACATAATACCCAAGTCTACAAGCCTCTAAGAGTAGTATAACATAACAAGTAGGTCGAGACAGGGCTCCGCCACACCTATAACTTATTCATAAGACCATATTGACTCAGACCAACACCTCCAAAACAAGTGGAGTTCTCCAACACCATAGCTGAGCTGAGATCATACTTGTGAGGGTCGTCATTCATTGTACTTGGACCTGCGTCCATAAAACGCATCATCCCTAGACAAAAGGGATGTTAGTATGAAAGATGTACAAAATATGTAAGGTAGTAAGAGCATAAGTAAGACATCAATAGAGAAAGGTCAAGAAGATCGACCTATAACTCGGGACTTACTCGGGACTTGCCACTGGGCCATGATATAGATAAATATAATATAATCGTGTATATAGCACTGACCTCTATGGGAAATTTTATTAGTACATATCTTATATATGTATATATGTATATATATATACATATATATATATATATATATATATATGGGCCTCTGTGGGCGATAGAAATACATAGTACTTATATATATACATGCATGAGAACCATCAGAAGGACACCATGAACATGGTCAGAGTGACATAAGGTCGTTACACCTTCGACTACCATTATGTAGCTAACATGCTTTCAGATGTTGTGAAACCAACAAGGAACCATAATGTTTCATAAATGAAAGATACTATAAAGTGCGAAAAATACTCCCGACAAGGGACAACCAAGAGTCATGTAATACATTAATAGGAATGAAAGACATTAGCAATTTCCATCTTAAGAATAGATTACTATTTGGAGAGACATTTGTTTACATTTCATTTTCATACTATCATGACAGAAATAAGGAAAGTGAGCCTTAACATACCTTGTCGCCTTAGCTAACGGATCACATGAGACCTCGTTCGCCCTACGAACATTTATCTACATTATATGAATGGTTCGTATCAATGACGGATCAATAAACCATGAGTTAATTCACTTAGACATTTCATCGAGCATCTAGTACCGATAAAACTTTCCTAATCTCTAATAATGGTAGCTAACATTTATCATCACCACAAGCTCCTTCTAATACTTCATTCATCCCTCATAGCATTACTAATCAATCCAACACTTAAATTGATAATTAGAACTTCGTATGTGTAGCTCAACATCATATCCATAGCCTTATACATGCAGCACAACAATAATCCGACATAACTTTATGAGTTCTGACTATAGCTTTACAAGATCTAAACAAAAAAAACTTCAAAACACATATGAATTTATATACATGAAGAAGATATAAATTCTTACTTTTAACCTCAAGAACCAGACCTTAACAAGTTTTCCTTTAACTAGAAACAAGCTGCAACTTAGCTATGAAGTGTAAAAATCGAGTTCTTCTAACTCCACGACCTTACCCGAAGGGAGAATAACCTTGGAACCTCTTGGATTTGGACCTAGATGGTGGGAGAACCTTTGGAGGATCTTAGGAGGAGTTTTAGGTCATATTGGATTGGAAAAAACTAATTGGGGAAATGTCCACTACTTCAAGGCTTAAGTATAAGTGCCACTGCCACCAGCTAGATCGCTGAGCGCATCCCATAGTAAGCTACACCCGCGCTATGTAGCGAGCTCAGCGAGCTCCCTTGGCTTCTTTCCCAATAGTCTGCACAGTCCAATGAAAATGTGAATAACTCTCAACTTCGATGACGTATCAACAAACAATTTTATGCGCCAAAAACTAGACTCATAGATATTAAATTTTGTGTGTATATCACCCAATAAATCCAAGTAAATTGAGATAAAATCTTAGAGACATCTGACCCAAATTTCAACAATGATAGCTTGTGATGACTTTCACCAACTTTTGTTTTACAACTTGATTGACTTAAAAGATTAATATACGACTATTGTATGATTAAAATTACTCAGAACAAGACCTTCTTATCATATTAAGCAATCTTATTCTTACCCCAAAAGGCTATTACAATCGACTTTCTTTGGCAAACTATATCGAAACTTGTATATTCTGATCTGATTAGTCTAAAACTTTTTTGGAACTTACTAAACACTTCCGTCCTTTATTAATCTCTCAGAGGGATCTTACAATCTCCGACTCTATGTTGTCAAACATTATGATAACAACGACACACAAAACATGGTGTGTAACAAGGAAAGCATATATATCAGTCACTCTCAGTGGCATTTAGAGTTACTGGTTGTTTCTTCCCTATCCTTATTTACATTTCTGTTTCCATTTACATTTTTTGCATTACATATTCAGTAATTATTCATACTGACATCCCTTGCTGGGGTTCTACATTTCATGCCTGCAGGTTCAGATAGAAAAAATGACGCCAACTTTCAGTAGGATCTCAGCTCAGCAGTGGTGTTAGAGCTCTCCACATGTTCCGTAGGTACTAGTCTAAGTTGGTATGGCATTATATATACATTTATAGGTATAGTAGGGCCCTTTCCAAACCTGATGATGTTCATGTACTCTTTAGAGGCTTGTAGAGAGTAGTCATGTGTATAGAAGTCATGTATGGCCTTGACGGCCTTCATATTAGTCAGTTGATGTATGATGTGGCCTTGTCGACTTCTCGTATGTATATATGTTTGGGCTTCTTCTGCTTCTATAGCTTGTTATGTTCTAATTGTCTTATGGGGGTCATCCTCATGCCTTATTGGCCTAAATATATTTATATCTATGTCACGTTTCAGATATGGTATACTCGAGCTATTAGGGCACTGGGTGTCAGCCATATATCCCAAGGTTGGGGTGTGACAAACTTGGTATCAGAGCAAGTCTGTCCTAGAGAATCTACAAGGTGTGTCTAGTAGAGTCTTGTTTATGAGTATGTTGTGCACCACACTTATAATTGGGAGGCTATCAGGCATTTAGGAGTGATTACTCTTTTTTGACATCCCTGATCGTGTAGTAGAGTTGACTCATAAGAACCTGATTATAATTCATGCGTGTACAAGCATATATGAGGTCTTCCCCAGGTCATATGTACCCTAGATATATAATTACTACGTTAGAGCCTTAAGGTGTGGATGTAGATTTGTTCCATATGGAAGACGGGTTGTGAAAGTATCCGATGGTGGCATATGAAATTTGATTACATAAGGGTTGTAGTGTAGGTAAGTCTAAGGTATTCAAAAAGGGCAATAGAGAGTAACATAAGATCCAAATAGAGTATATGAGTGTTACAATGTCACGTATGGAGACATAGTGTTGTTGATGGTACCTTTACCTAACTTATGACCCCCTGGTGCTGGGCGGAACCTAGCTATAAAGATTGGTAAAGACTTCTGTGTAGAACTAGTAGATTATAACCATGGATGGGTTGTTTTAATTATTATTGCAGGAATGTTGATAGGCTTACCTTATGAGATATATATAATGATGCACCTCAAGTCTGCATATGTTTCAAGAGACTTCAGGTACCTCAGGAGGTTTGAGATTGGATATTAGAATTTACCGCATATTGTATAATCTATATAGTTAGCTATTTTAGCATGAATTATACTCTAAAATGATGAGGGATGATTAGGGAATAGTATGATGTTTAGTTTAAGGTCCCGAGACAGAATGGGAAGTCTATTGTGTTAATATATAATTGTGTAGATAGATATGGGCGGTAACTATAAGTTGGAAGTATGACAGATCAAGATTGTAAGGTCCCTAACATGTGAGAAATAAGGAATCATGAGAGAGCAAATGGAAAGTGATAGAAATAAGTGAATCAGGATATAAGTTCGCCCTACAAAAGAGGAAATTCCGATGTCGGTAGGTATGAGGGAGTCGGTTAGCACCTTGAAAGAAGATGTTCGTTACAAGCGGGAACTGTAGGTATATAAGTAAAATTAAGGGAATAATTTAAATAAATATGTGGGTAAGAAGTAGAAGAATGATTTTGAGATGTAGGTACGATTTCTAAGTCTCCCTAACCTAGAAGTGTTAATATGACTAGAACATTTTTCTAAGTTGCTGAGGCAAATACTAAGGTATAACTTTTACAAGAAGTAGGTAGTAGTGGATACTAGAATACAAATTTGGGAAAGATATCAACCGAATTGTAAACAAGTGAACATAGGTAATTATCTTGCATGTGGTAAAATAAGGCCCCATTAGCTATCCCTGACCTATCTAAGTCCTTCGAATGAAGTATCATTATTTTTGTGCCCCTTTCCAAAAATATTGCTTCCACATGAAGTCAGTGGCTATTATATAATTGGCATTCCGATAACTGTTAACTATGATAGAGCATAATCAAGAAGAACCATGTCATGAATCTTCAGTTACTAGTACCCTTGGGGTATAAAGTTCTTTTAAGATAAGTTGACATGAGATAGCAAATCATAAACCTCCCTCTAAGGTAGGATGGTCCGCAGGGTTTGAGAATTCCTTATTTATCATTGAATGGGCTATAGAGTGTATGTAGAGTTATCTTCCTATAAGCCATTACGGAATGACATGCATACATGGTGTATCTACGTGAGCTAGAAAAATCAGAGCTATGGTGTCATATAGACATTATGTTAAGTATTTTGTTGGTTAGATAAGGAATGATGATATGTTTTTTAGTGTAAAGACTCTGCTCGATTATTAAACTTATAGATTCGATGCTTCCAGAATATGATGGTAGTATCATAGTGGTGCCCATATCAGTAGGCTTACAAGATAGCTTATTGAGGAGTTACAATTCTTAATTAAGGTAAAAGACATAAGAACGGCCAAGAGACTCTTAAGGGGGCATAGGGAAGAAATAACATGTAACTCTGAATGCCTCTAAGAGCGACTGATATGCATGCTTTCCTTTTTGAAAACATAGTCATTTATATATATACCCATTTACATTTCTTTCCTTACAAATTAAGTACATTGTTCGTACTGACGTCCCTTGTTGGGGCACTGCATTTTATGCCCGTAGGTTCAGATAGATAGAGCGATGCCCACTTTCAGTAGAATTGTAGCTCAATGGTGGTGTCAGATCTCTCCACTTGTTTTGGAGGTGCTAGTCTTAGTCGGTATGGCATTATATATACATATATGGGTATGGCAAGGCCCTGTCCCAACCCGATAATATTCATATACACTTTAGAGGCTTGTAGACAGTAGTCTTGTGTATAAAAGTTATATATGGCCTTGCCGGCCTTCCTATTACTCAGTTGATGTATGTTGTGGCCTTGTCGGCTTCCCGTATGTATATATGTTTGGGCTTCTTATTATATAGGTTGTTATGTTCTAATTGACTTATGGGGGTAATCCTGAGGTCTTTTTGACCCAAATACATACATATCCATGTTAGGTTTTAGATGTGGTACGCTCGGGCTATTAGGGCATCGAGTGTCGGCCATACCTCCCAAAGGTTGGGGTGTGACATGATCACACACCACACATATTCGCCTTATCTGAAATGGAAAGAGAGTAGGGTTGAACGAGGTGGCTAGGGTTCTCACACCATTAGCCAATTAGTGAAAATAAAAAAGTGGCGGGTTTGGGCGCCTAAAAAGAGGAGTTGGGTCGGGTCTGGTCCCTCTTGGACTAGGCTCGACCGATTTTTTTAAATGAAAAAGGGCCCAGCCACTGAAAATTAAGAGCTAGTAAGGGAGTGACCACATTGTTTAAATGTGACGATTCTTTAATTTAAGAAATAGCTGGATTCGTACAAAATCAATTAAATCATTTCAAATGACCAAAATTGGCACATAAATTAATTTGATAATTCAATCTTAGCCATTTTTTAAAGTAGTGGCAAGCTACGGGCTGTATGTATCGGACTGCAGCACATTACTAAAGGTAGACGATATCTCAAGGATAACGTCTAAGTGTCATGGGGTGTAGAATATAAAGTACGGTCAATCACGTATTAGCTTCGGATGGTTTTCGATGGATTATAGGTCCTAGTGAAGATGAATTATATGGATGGGCTCTATATTATCTTTAGTGGATTCTCATTTGTTATTTAAGATGAGTCATATTGATAATATCCAAATTACCGTTATTGGATTGTAGTATCTTACTTAAGATGAATTAGGTGTTGGCTTCCAGAGTATCACTAATGGATGATAGATTGCTACGTAAGATGAATTATATGATAGCTAAGTTAATATAAATGTTATAGCATTCTTGAGGATAAAACATTGTAGGGAGTTAGAATACACGTTTTGGAAGCACTAATAAGGAATATAGTAAAGTGAGTGTGTATGTCCATCTCACATTTAGCGAGATAAAGTCCTATCAGATGTTCCCTTCATATTTGAGTTCCTAGGAGTAAAGTATTGCGACTCTCTTGTTCATGCTCGGGTGTTCCTTTCACGTGATCTCATTTGTATAGTAACAAGTCATTATATGGTTAAGAGTTTAGATGATCGTTAAAGGGGTCATAGAATGTAACATAAGAGGAATTATGTCATAAGCATCCAGATTACCATTATAGGGTATAAATCTTCTTTTAAGATAAACCACATTGACGTAGACGATCATAGTCTATCCAAGGTATAATGGTCCATAAGACTAAATAATGGTTTTCGAATGTGTCATAATAGGGTCTTAGAACAATAGGTATATTCCTATCATATCCAGTGACATAAAGTCTTATCATTTGATTCCTTCATTTATTGTGAGTTCCAAAGAATGAAGTATCGCGAGTCTTCTACTTCAACAAAGTTGTTCCCCCTGTGTGATATTATTTGTGTCGTATCAAGTCCTCGACAATGATCCAACTGTCTTTGTTATGAATCTCATATGTTTCCAAGGTTCATAGGTAAAAAAATCATCATAGAGCAGTAAGTATGTTGAGACTAACATTTCCTTATTTTGGCATGATCAGAATGAAATGAACGTAAACGAACAATATCCATAACGGCTCCACTCTTAGATATGTTAGTGGATGATGTTCTTGACTTCTATATAATGATAGTGATCTTATCTTATGGCTTATTGATTCTTCAAAGTAAGTTATGTTGATGATGTTAGTTCCATAATGTTAATCGGAGGGGCAACGACCTTACGTCACTCTAATAGACGCAGAGTGTCTTAGTATCATTAATGCATTATATACAAATATATACTATGACCACACAGGTGTTATATATACATATGCTATATGATATATATATATATATATATATGGGGTATGGGAAAGGTTATGGCGTTAGATACGCACCACTACCTGATCAGCTAGTTATATGATGATGATTATGCCCACAGAGGTTGTTATGGTAAGGAATATGACCAATGAGGCCAATGGCGTTATATACGTATATACAATACACATGTGCATATCATGGCTCTCAATGGCAATTTAGAGTTTCAGGTTGATTCTTCCCTATCTCTACTTACAGTTGATGTTATTTCATATGATTATTTATGACTTTGTTATGAATCTCATATGTTTCCAAGGTTCATAGGTAAAAAAATCATCATAGAGCAGTAAGTATGTTGAGACTAACATTTCCTTCTTTTGGCATGATCAGAATGAAATTAACGTAAACGAACAATATCCATAACGGCTCCACACTTAGATATGTTAGTGGCTGATGTTCTTGACTTCTATATAATGATAGTGATCTTATCTTATGGATTATTGATTCTTCAAAGTAAGTTATGTTGATGATGTTAGTTTCATAATGTTAATCGGAGGGGCAACGACCTTACGTCACTCTAATAGACTCAAAGTGTCTTAGTATCATTCATGCATTATATACATATATATACTATGACCACACGGGTGTTATATATACATATGCTATATGATATATATATATATATATATATATATATATATATATAGGGTATGGGAAAGGTTATGGCGTTAGATACGCACCACTACCTGATCAGCTAGTTATATGATGATAATTATGCCCACAGAGGTTGTTATGGTAAGGAATATGACCAATGAGGCCAATGGCGTTATATACGCATATACAATACACATGTGCATATCATGGCTCTCAATGGCAATTTAGAGTTTCAGGTTGATTCTTCCCTATCTCTACTTACAGTTGATGTTATTTCATATGATTATTTATGACTTTGTTATGAATCTCATATGTTTCCAAGGTTCATAGGTAAAAAAATCATCATAGAGCAGTAAGTATGTTGAGACTAACATTTCCTTCTTTTGGCATGATCAGAATGAAATGAACGTAAACGAACAATATCCATAACGGCTCCACTCTTAGATATGTTAGTGGCTGATGTTCTTGACTTCTATATAATGATAGTGATCTTATATTATGGCTTATTGATTCTTCAAAGTAAGTTATGTTGATGATGTTAGTTCCATAATGTTAATCGGAGGGGCAACGACCTTACGTCACTCTAATAGACTCAAAGTGTCTTAGTATCATTCATGCATTATATACATATATATACTATGACCACACAGGTGTTATATATACATATGCTATATGATATATATATATATATGGGGTATGGGAAAGGTTATGGCGGTAGATACGCACCACTACCTAATCAGCTGGTTGTATGATGATGATTATTCCCACAGAGGTTGTTATGGTAAGGAATATGACCAATGAGGACAATGGCGTTATATACGCATATACAATATACATGTGCATATCATGGCTCTCAATGGCAATTTAGAGTTTCAGGTTGATTCTTCCCTATCTCTACTTACAGTTGATGTTCTTTCATATGATTATTTATGTCTGCCTTACGTATTCGGTAGAATCTTTCTATGCTGACATCCCTTTTGCCAGGGGCGCTGCATTTGTTATATTTTACATTACAAGTCCAATTGTACAGGTAGGCAGACTAGTTTGCTAGATAGTGTCGATGATCAGTGAAAGAGTTGCAAGCTTTAATTTTACCTAGAGTCGAGTCAGGTCCAGCAATTGCATTGATATTGAGATTATAGGTAGCTCAAGGCCCTATCCAAGCTCTTGTATTAGTAGTTCAATAATAGGTACTCATAGAGGCTTCATAGACAGAGTCAGTGCATTATTTTATATTTAATTGCATACCATGGACCGGTGGCCAAGTTCATGTACAAAAACATTTTGTTCAGAAAATTCATTTATGTTACAAGTTATGTCATTTACTCTATTACAAGATCACAGTAGATGCATGTAGAGCATGGTCCGTCCCACTCAAGTTTTGGGGTATGGCATTCATTTTCAATCATATGGATGTTGTTATTATCATGATTAGGCAAAGGGTTGGTGTTCACAATTGGTGATGCTATTTGTAGGGTGATTTCCTATTTGTCGATCAGGTCATGTATCTTGTGCTTCGAGTTGATACAATCCTCTATGTTGTGTCCATTTTAACCAAAATGATAGGCATGTGTATGATTAGCTCAAAAAAACAATTTTTGAGATTACCAGGTTTAGGAGGAACGGTCTAGTTAAGGCCAGCGACACTTATGTTTCAAATAACTTGGTCTGAGTTTCAATCAGTGGGGTGAATACTCGAGGAAACTTCTTTTTGAAGTTAGGATGTAGCGGGGGGTGGTTGATTTTGATAATTTTGTGTAGATTGGTAAATAGGTATGGGTGCTTGATAATTTGGGTATAGGAGACGTTTGCCTTGTCCTCTTTCTTTTTCATCATGGGCCCTGCGGCGTTCCGGTGACTGTATTTGTTGACTACACTAATGATCCTGCCAGATTTGAGGCCATCCTCTATAGCCTCTCCCATTTTGACTAACTCAGAAAATGGCTTTCCGACCATAAACAACATGTTGTCGTAGAAGTCCGACTCTTGTGATCGGATGAAGATTGAGACGAATTCTTCTTCGGTCATGGCCAGTTATACTCGGGTGGCATCGACCCTCCACCTACTTGTATAAAGTTTAAAAGGGCAACCCGGTACACTATGCTCCCGCTATGCGCAGCGTCAGGGGGAGGGCCAGACCAGAAAGGGTCTATTGTATACAGCACCTACTTGCATATTCACGATAATTCTCAGTAGAGTTTTGTTTGACCTTCTCCAGGTAGTATCAGTCTAGCACAGTCTCCACGTTGAATCAAAACCTTTTCATGAAGTCTTCCACCATGTCCTCTCAAGTGGCCCAACGACGTATGTCTTGGGGGATAAACCACTCGGAATAATCTCAAGTCAGGCTCTTAATAAATAGCCTCATTTCTCTTTACTCTGACTAATTGGTCGCAATATGACTGCAAGTGGGCTTTGGGATTTCTTGTCTCATTGAACAATTTGAATTTAGGCACTTTGAAGCCCGCAGGTAGATCGAGGTCAGGATTCATGCAGAGGTCATCGTAGCTCAGCTTTGTTGCTTTTTGGGTCGCTCTAGTAGGCTTCTCGAGCAGTTCTACCATTCGTTGCTCTATTTTTTTGTCATGTTTGTCATATTCGTCCCTCCAAGCCTTTTCCATCTCCTCATAATGGTCTAGCTTTGGAGAGAAGTCATTTGGAGTAACAGGGGTGTGAAAGGATATTGTGGGATGCGTTAGGCAATTTTTAGAGGTGTTGGCAGTTCGTGAAGTAAGTAGGGCGATAGTGTTCGGTTGGATAATAGGATTGGTATGAGTAGGCGGCGGTTCTTGATATGAAGGCACCGAGCGAGAAGTTCCAGGTATTTGAGTGGTTTTGGCTGGCAGTGGAGTATGGTAAGAGGTACAAATGTGGGGAATTTTGGTTGTGAGTAATTCTAAGTTGGTAGCATGGTTCCAATTGAGTTGGTGGGAAAGTGATCAGGTAATTGTGAACTCAGAGATGGAACGGCAGAGTGGGCCTCCTTGTTTATATGGGTGTTTCCTTGGCGGCATTGGCCATTTTAGTCCTCGTAACCATCTCCTAAAGGTCAATAACTTTCTCATACAATATGGATATCACATCCTTGTGGTGTGATGCCTCCTTGGGGTCTGGGGATACGGGTTCCCCTATGATGAGCGCATTCTTATTACACTCATTGTTTGAAGTACCAGTCATTGTTTCATTGTTCTTCTCGGAAAGAGATATTGTCGCAGCTTTGGATCTGGTGAAGTAAACTAGCATGACATGACACGAATCGACCCCCTTTTTACGATACAAAAAACTAAAAGTCAAATGACGTCAGTATGTTAATGACAAATAAATAATGCAAGATTTCATATATATATTTACACACAGAATAGCACATAAACTCATGCGTTTGATCTCAAATACTTGATTGATCCTCCATTCTGAGGTTTTGGTCATTTTAGTTTTTGTGGATTTCGGTTTGGGAGTCTATGGTTAACTTGCCACCATAATGTCGTCGGGACTGACCCCGGGATGACACATTGATGCTTTGGCATTCTTCAAAAGGGGAATAATAATTTTATATAATATAAGGACCAAATCTTACGTACATTGCCTACATATCCCTTCACGGGAAGTTAGGCCCTTCACGGGAAGTTAGGCCCTTCCGTAGTTCAGTTTACATGAAAATTATTCCCTAATGTTGTTCTACCCTAATAGATTTTTGAACCATGCCTGATAAAGGCTTCTTATATATCCCCTTTGGACATTAGGTCAGACGTAGTTTATTTTACAATAAATAGGAGGGAATAACATTTGATTGAAGAGGCGCCTAGATCTATCCAAAAGATGGCTTCTCGTTGAAGCCATGGCGGGTCGTCATCCTTACAACCACACATTTGGATGATGGCCCTACTTTCTAGTAGCGGTGGGGAAGTATTACCCAAATTTCTCTGGTGTTCACCAAGTGCTCCAACTCAAACTTAAAGGCTTCACATTCTTCGATGTCATGCCCAAGTTCTCCTGTGTGAAACAAATAGAGTCATCTTCCATTCGGTCTGTTGGACAAGGACTTCCAACCAACTGTGACTGGGCAGATCTTTTTGGTACTAGACATCTTTTGAAAGATGCTCGCATACGAGTCTTCAAAAATAGTGAAGTCATAGAACTATATCTATGTGTCCAAGGTGACTCATTCACCGAGGATGATTGGATCATGAACTGATAAAGAGTGTAGTCCCTAAAGATTCTGAATTGTTTTTCCATTAATCAGCCTCATGATCCTCCTCTTGAGGGTAACGCATTCATCGACAGTGTGGTCGGGTTGGTTCGTATAGAAAGGGCACCACTTGTCAATATAGATAGATGTGCATGTCGGGAGGATCTCGTAGATAAAGCATGATGCCCCGACTATTCTTATTTCCTCAAATATCTTGATGCATCGTACGGGCCCTGGTGTTATTCGAAATGGAGAAGCATGGGCTTTGAGGAAAATCACCCACTAAGTAGGTGATGGTGCGCAGACCGACTCTTGGGGAAACCCATAGTATTTATCATCATTTAAGGCATCGGGTGTAGTTTTTTTAGAGGGCCCACTTGACACTTCTTCATAGGATTTGGGATCCTCTTCGGGTGCCTCAGCCTCTTTCTTTGGCATCTTCAAGAGCGGTATGTAGTTTCTTACCATTCCTTTGACCTTGTCCGAGAGGTTTTCATTGTAGTGTTCACTATCAATACTCCTTTCGAAGGACATCCCACTAGGTCCAGAATTTGGTCGGCCTCCTTGATCTTTGCCTTGACCAAATCGATCTTCTTTTCCAGCTTGTGGGATTTTCACACGAAGCGAGTCTTCAGTTTTCTCTTTACTGGTTAGGTTAACAACAGGGGTAGTGGCGCTTTGGCTATCTTGAACGTCCATTGGTAGCAAGTCAACCTTTTAAGAGGTGCAATATAAACGTCTTTGGTATTTTTCTTGTGTGTTTATTTGGTTTAGAATCCAGAATGTAGAATCAATAAAGTATTCAGATGGAATGCATGAAAGAATATAAGAATGGAATCACATAATCATACAATTGATATTTTAATATGTACGTTCCTAAGACCTTTTTACACCAAGGCCCTTCTAATCTCTTGAAGGATGATTGTGCCAATCATTAATTCAAACCATTTCCCCTATAATCATAATTTCAGTAATAGTAATATTTCCCCAAAGGGGTTACAAAATATGATAAAGATGACAAGGGGCTATAAAGAAAATAAATAAAAGTAAAAGAATTAACCTCTAGTGGCAAATGATGAAGCTTTGTCTGTTCGAGTCTTCTTGGCCCTTCGAAGGATGGTCTGAATCTGGAGGTGAGTCGATGTCAGCAACAAATCTATCGAGAACAATTTCTCCGTGAAAGTCATTGGAGCAGTCTCATTCATCGCTCTCTTCATCCGAGCATCGAGGTCCTCCAAGCATATATGTGTGAATTCTAGTTCCTCAATTAGACTAGCTATGATGGCCTGATCATGTTCTATCTTCTCTATATATTTGGCATCTCGGTGATCAGCTCACCTTTGTGTTAGGCACATAATTATCTCGACTTTGGAATCTATGTCTTGAACAAAATGGTATTGGTTGGGTCTGGGAGTAAGGGTGCCTTGCAAGTGTGCCTTCATCCAATCTGTGTAATCTTCATCACATCCAGGATGAAACCTATCTTGAGCGAAAGTCTCAGGACCCCACATCACTCGATCGTTCAATTACCGAATGATATCCACAACCCATCTGATCTTGTCTTCCTCATAATCGATCACATACTGCCCCATGTCCAAGGGTTCTACCGAATTGTCTCAGAACCCTAGCCGATGCATAAGGATGGATTCCTCGGATCCCTATGAGTGGCAAAAATGGTCACTTTCTACCTCTGACCATAGCACTCTCGGATATGAATTCGGGAAACATCTATTTTATGCTATCCTCTCTAAGTTTTGAAAAGATAAAAGTCATCCCTCTTTGGTTATGTTCCCAAAATTTGGACACTGGATTTGTGGTTGTCTTTCCTATTTTGGTCTCTTAGATATGAAGGACCCTCGGATTTGTTCAGGTGTTTGATGATCAACCATTGTAACAACAAGTTGCACCCTTGGACATACCTATAAAGGCTTCGACATCGACCAAAGGCTCGATATATGTCGGTTAGGATGATGGGGACCAAATCAAAGTATTTGGTTTCTCCATTTGTGGTTATGCAATGAAAGATAGCATGGGTGACATAAATGGCATGGGTGTCTATGGCAAGGTGTTGGTCTTTGGGAAAAACCATGAGTCCTAAAAGCCATATGGCAAAGTCTAGGGGTTGGGTGGCCTCCCAATCGGCAAAAGTTACGCAGGAGCAGGATCGCTGAATCAAAAAGACCCCAAGTCGAATTCATTTCTCATTTACCATATTCTTCAAGTCTAAGTTCGGTATATGGAGAAATTCAAGGTTTTCCATTCAATCCACTCTTAGGGTAACAATTTTATTCTATTTCCATAACCTATTTATGATTCCTTGCTTAACTTAGGGTTTGTATCATGATTTGGGATATAAAGTCTAAGGTTTATGTTAAAGATTAAGAGGGTTAAAATAATGAAATTGGATTCAAAGTTTGGTCCTTTAATTATTGATATTTCAGATTTAGGCTTGTTATTGATTGGGGAATCCATTGTTAAGCTTGAATTCAAATTTTATTTCCATGATTTTTTCAAATGAAATTAGGGTACTTTTAATTTGGGGATTTTGGGTTCAAAGTGAAATTAAAGACCTAATTGGAATTAGATGACCCTCAAACTTAAGGATATGATTAATTTGATCGCGTGTATGCTATTGTGATATTAAAGTTTCGATTTATCCTTGTGGGCCCGGGGTCACTTTGGGGGTTGGGTATTCAGTTTTTTTGAAAGGTCTTATCTTTATATATATATTTAGAATTATGTGTTAACGTAGAATCTTTGATAATAGATTACAAACGTTTGGAGGCATTACGTAAAGGCAAGGCCTTTGTGTGGGACTAATTTGTGGCACATGTTCGGCTGAGAGGTAGGCTACAGTTTTCTCTATTAGACTCTGATAGATACATGTAGTATTTATAGATATTAAGAGGTATTAGGCGTGATGAGGGTCCCATATCATCTTCCTTAGCTATTCAAGCTACAACAATAAAGATAATACTTCTATTAACAATGAAAAGCGTAATAATTAGCCGACGAACTACAAACTATTCTATACGAACTTCGACGACATAATATTCATCTAGCTCCCTTCTAAACCTTACAACTTTATAAACCAACACATAGTTACATATTCACCAACATCTCCAACTATTAGACACAACTAAATCAACTCAATATATCTATACAACACAACTAACACTTCAAGTGTATCATTTGTGAAGGGAGCACACATTGTTGCTAAGTTGTTGCTCATAAAAGTGAGTTTACTTGGTTGCTATAGATAGAATAACTTGCTGCCAAGATAGGGTTCCTTTGCTACTATCTCAAGCACCTTAGATATCAAGTCTTACATCCTAGCTTCACTCTCCTTCCAACACATCTAACTTTAACAACTAGAATGAACAACACCTCTAGATCAATATCTAGGACTCTCCATAGAAGGATTTAGGTTGATTACCTCTAGATCTGTTTTGGTATCATATTAGAATTCTTGGGGAGGTGTTTGGGATAGCTCAGGGTTGTTGGTTACATAGAGAGAGAGTTGGAGAATGTTTTCTAAGTGAAAAATGAGTTATATCTACAAGGATCATGTATATCTATTTGGCCCTTAAATGGGCCTGGCCAGATGGGCTTGGATCTGCCCTATCTCACTCATTTCTTGCCTTCTATTTCGGTCACTTATATTAAGTAGGTGATGCACCTAGTTGCTTGTATCAAAATCTATTCATCTCCTTTGTTAAATAGGTGATGCACCTACTTGTCACTTACTTAAGCAATGAGGCTAATAATTAGCTCTAACTTGTGTGTCATCCTCATTTAATAAGTAGTATGTGTAAGCAAATACGACGTCCAAGAAAGCAAGACGTGTGGGTAAGTAGCTCAAGAACCTAGGACTTCTAAGAAAGTAGGTCACTTTCTTGGTGCAATACTTTATTTTTAAAAATCTGGTTCACCTTAACTAGACCTAACATATTTTGGACCTTTAGATAGCAACTACAACCTTACTCTTCCACATTTAAGTAACCTCGTCGACTTCAACTTAGTCTTATACATGTTGAGAAGTATGGGGTGTTACACGTTTGGCCTCAAATTTAGTTTTAAACTATTACTAACCTTGTGTAATTACTTTTCCTCCTCGGATAACTTAACCTATGATGATGTAATCTAATGCGAAAAACTTGGGTCATTTTAGTATATTGGCGTATGGAAGATGCGGGGTGTAACATTAAATGCTAAAATCGACTTAATTGTGAAAACCAACCAAACTGACTCTAAAATAAGTTTCGTCAATTTATGCATGTCATAAATTATATTACATATACAATGTAATCTTCAGGTCGCCAATCAAAGCATGTTTTCCCTAAATGAGCAATTAATCCAAATAATTAAATACTGGATTTCCATAATTAAACCTTCCCCCATAGTGAACCAAATGATATCCGTTTGACTTTAAATTTTGCTAGCAAGTCACAATTATTATAATGGAGCTTCTGCAATAGATGACACACAAAATAGAGCAGTGGTTCTCAAAATGATCGAATGAGTCGTTACATCATCCACCACTTAAAAACACGTTCGTCCTCGAACGTAAAGAAAATGAAGGTATTTGAACTATCAAAGAGCTGGGGATATCCACTCTGCATGTCCAAATCAGTCTCTGATGTATCCTCCTCAATAGGATGATGCCTCTATTGAACCTTCACTGAAACTATTCTTTGGATCGTAACTTTTGAATATGCCTATTCAGAATGGCTACCGACTTTTCCTCAAAGTCAAATTCTAATCAAGCAACACTAAAACCCATTGAATCCCATCAGAATGGTAATCCTTGAGCATCAAAATATAGATTAAAAGGTGAACACCCGACAAGCAAGGTGGTAAAGCTAACTCATAAGCCACCTCGCCAATATGCTGAACAATCTCACAGCGACAAATATACCTCGGGCTCAACTTGTCCTTCTTTACGAACTTCATCACACCTTTCATGGTTGAAACCTTTAAGAAAAACCCGCTCGCAACCATGAACTCCAAATCAAGGACCTTTCGATCCGCATAACTTCTTTTGCCTACTCTGAGTTGGGAGAAGCCTCTCCTGAATCAATCTGACCTTGTCCAAAGAATCCCTCAACTAGTCTGCACTCCAATCCCTAACTGTTGACACCAAATTTTTGTCCTCCAATAATTTATTTAATTATTCAAAGTTCTTGAGTCACAAATATAGTGAAATATTCATTTTACAAGTTGAAAATTTATAAATTATTATGGTGGTATTTTACCATTTTTATTTGATAAAATAACATCAAGTATTCTATTATATATCATGTTGTAATTTTGTATATTTTAAAGGATTTTTTAAACATTTATCAAGATTTCAATTCAAAAATAGTTTGATTTAAAACTATTAGCGGTAAATTGGTAAATATGTCACTCATTTAAATCAAGAAATATTCATAATTAAATATATAATCAATTACAACTTAATTTTACAATTTATTTAGCCTTAATTGAAACTACTCTAAAAAAATTACTAAGATTGAATTATCAAATTACTTGAAGTGTCAATTTGGGTATTTGAAATGATTTAATTGATTTTGTATGAATTCAGCTATTTCTTAAATTAAAGAATGACCACATTTATACAATGTGGGCACTCCCTAACCAGCTCTCATTTTCAGTGATTGGGTCTTTTTTCATTTAAAAAATCGGCTGAGCCCAGTCCAAGAGGGACTAGACCCAGTCCAACTCCTCTTCTTAGGTGCCCAAACGCACCCTTCTTTTCATTTTCACAAATTGGCTAAGGACATGAGAACCCTAGCCACCTCGTTCAACCCTTCTCTCTCTTTCTCTCTCTTGCCATTTCCGGCAAGGCCAGTATGTACGGTGTGCGATCAGTTGTTGTCAAGACATTTTGGGCAAGAGCAATTAATGCTTTTTCCCACTCTCATCTATCTTCCGCTAGTATGCCACCAAGAGGTGAGGTTTCTCCCTCTCTCTCGTTGCTTTTTCTATGGTTTTTTTTTAATTGTTTTTATCCTATTGTGATTTCAAATGCTGAGTTTTGATTTGTTAGTGACACAATTGGAGGAATCCAAGAGGATTTCCCCCTGATTCCACTAGTCCCACATCGGCATAAACCCTAGCTTGTTGGGTTTTGGGAGTTCTATATAAAGAATCCTCATTCACTCATTATACACATGGATAAACCTTCAAATATCAGTAAAAACCCATTTGAGGCATTTGAACTGAGCTTGTGAATATACTTAGGATTTGGTCTCGAAAACTTGGGTTTTAGTAAAAAACTTTGGTTTTCTAAGTTCTAAAAATTCCTTTCTTTGTGTGTTATGGCTGAGACTTGGTGTGGAGAAGGCTCAAGGATATTCCAACTCATCCTCGACCCTAGGCTGCCTCCAAAGGAGGTAAATCCACTCCCTTTTGTTTATTTATTTTATGTTTAATAACTTGTATGCAGAAATTAGATTGTTTAGTTGTTGTTCTTTCTATAAGATTACCTGATTTTGGATTATTAAAATAGTCTCTTTGTATGTTGCAGCAAGATGCTAATATTTGCCTTCTAAATGACTATCTAGGTCTATCTTCCTTGGCTAATGCATATATATATATATATATGAATCTAGGGCTATGGTACCCAATCATTCTTGATTAGGGAAGTGATTATCTATATAACCCTTATAAACATTACGCTATTGTTCATGAAGATCAACTTTGAGACGAAGTTAAATATAAGACAGTCCTCAAATCTATGATTCAGTTAATATGATTATTTGTATCCATGTTACAGTATTTTTCATTTAGAAATGCCATATTGTCATTTATTGCTTGTGCTCTTTAAAGGAACTGAATATATGAATTATTTGGATAAATTTTTTAGTAGTTGAGTTTGGGTATATGAAGTGTATTTGCTCATCTTATTATGTGATTTGATAAAATTGTGTCAACCTTTCTAAGATGAACTGAATCAATACATTATAGTGTTGTCCTATTATGAACTAGATCTGTGTGATAGACTAATATGACACACGAATCAGATGTATAGAATCATGTTTTTCTTCTTCTGTCTCACATGTTTACTAGTACTTCGTTTAAGTCCTCTCTAGTTATGGTCATGTTGTTTAAATTCTCAATATGTTTAATCATGTTAGTTAGGTTTAATAATTGGCATGTTATATATGTGTGTGAATCCAGAACTAAGATGCTTAACAATATAAATGTTTGAGTGATTGATTCAAGGTCATGTTGTGTGGTTTTCTCTCTAGTTTGGCTTAAAACTTAGGTCTGTGTGCCTCTGTGTTAGTTCAGAATATCACTGCTTAGTCCTTATGTGTTAGCTTAAGATTTGAAGTGCCCGACTATATTATTTAGTGTTTCATTTAGTAACTGAGATGAAATTCATCTCAGTTACAGTAACTTGAAGAATATTTGTAACATGGAAGTAGTTTAATTATTGTAGTTCCTTCAACATGTCTTATATGAGCTAGTTTTAGTCTATTTTGCCATAACCATAGTATTGGTGAGACCACCTAGATTATCTAGTTAATAAGCTAAATGTGTGGATCATTTTAAAAGAGATTGAATGCCTAGTTTGGATGCAAAATGATATTATTGTTTCCTAATATGTGTCCAAGAGAATCGTTTTGACATGCTAGTGATAAGTTGAATAATGCCCCAATGGTCCTACAATAGACTACTTAGTTCTGTAATAGATTTGTATACTAGATTGGTACAGTGTCTTGCCAGTTCTTAAAGTTGACTAAATTAGTTTATGTACCTGTCTACTTACCTACAGTAGGTTTAGGTCCATTCAAGCCATAACCTTGTTTATTGATCATGTGTTCTGATGAGCTTTGCCTTTGCCTCATTAGAATAAGGTTACTAGAAAAATATATGTTATCTATGATGTTTGATGTGAACTAAGTTATTATGATGATCATGTGTTGTGTATTGTATGACTAGTAAAGGTCTTGTGTCATACCTATATTAGCTCAATATCGATAGGTTGACTCATAGATGACCCGTGTTAGCATGTAACCAATATTCATAGTCATCTGTTAGCCTAAAAAATACTAGTTTACCTTTGTTGAACGACCTAAATTATGAATTTGGTCTACTTGACTGAACACTTGCATGAAACATGTTCAAGAGTAGTCTAAAAATTGTTGCCTACCTGAATGGATAGCAGAATGTGTGAAAAAGGATAGAAACCTAGGTTATTTGTTTTTGGCTAATATGTGATCCAACTAGAACAAGTATATTGAATATCCATAGGAAATAGGATTAATGACTTTTTATCTTTGTTCCTTTTTTAACTAACATGTGTTTAGTATAAAATTAACTTCTGAAGAAGTCATTACACTGTATATTTAACTGTATGTGACTCCATGCTAGTTTGAGGTATACCGCTAGTCATTTCAATTTTAAGTTCTAGGCATGTTCTACTTTCTTTTATCTGTTTGTATCTCTAGAAGAAAAACTCTAAGCCTCTATTAAGGTCTGTGTGAGATAATATGCATGATACATGAAACCATATTTGTGTCTCCCCATTTTTGTTAGTATTCATATTTATGTCAGCTCGAACATGGACTACCTTCATCTCTCTGTTAGCTGAACTAAATTTGGAAAAAATCTAATTGAGATTGTTGTATAGTAAAGAATGGAGGGGAGTAGGGAGTGTTTGCATGATCAATGTATTATGTGTTTGTGTATATCAGTCAAGTATGTAGTATTCTTTTGAATAAATTAATCTTGCTCCTGCTTAGTGTGAATATATAAGGGAATATATAGAGAGAGATATAAAGTATACATTGTGTATACTTAGTATGCACAAGTGTATATCAAGTATACTCAATGTTTATCACTCTTGTTGAGAACACCATGAGTTTGTCTTAGGCCTAGTCCATCTCATTGCCACTGAATTCTCTTTGCTTGTTGTAATATGTCTGGGCCAAGTCCACTTTGTCTTCTTTTTTCTTTTATTTTTGTTTACTCTACCATATGCGAATTTTACTTGGGATCAGGCCCATCTGCTTCCCTTTGTATTATTTTTGTTGTTGTGTTTCTAAGATGGACCAGACCTATCCATTTCATGTACTTTGCTATTATTAGTCATAATCAAATGGGCCAGTTCGCAATGATATTCATCTATCTGGGATTTGACTTCTATGCTGGATCATTTCTTTACACTTGATATATGTGGTAGCCCATATGTGTTGATCATTACATATTTGTTGTCACACCCCAACCTTAGGGGGTGGCCGGCACTCTACACCTTAAGGCCTACACGAACCAACCATAGTACCTGAATCCTACAACACGAAGTTTGGGCTGAGAAGGCCACTAAGTACAATAACAATAAAAATGCAACAACACCCTGTAAACAGAATAAGCACAACAATATCATATGTATGCATAATTGAAGCTGACAAGGTCGTAACAAGCATATCAACAACTGACCAGAAGGCTGACAAGGCCAAACAAAATGAATATAAACTAACACCTAGTCTGCAAGCCTCTAGGAGTACTGCAATACATCAACTGATCGCGACAAGGCCACGCCATACCCAAAATACTAGAAATATGTACAATAGCACATATCGACTTTGTACAGCAACTCTGGAGGAATGGAGTGCAACTATCAATAGCTAAAAATAGGTACCCTATTGAGGAGGTACACAGGTCTATCTATCTGTACATGCGGGCATGAAACACATTGCCCCTGAAAAGGGCATCAGTACGAAAGAATCTATTGAATATGTAAGGCAGGTAAAGCATATGAATAATGAAAATAATGTAAGAGAAGGGTACAGAAATCAACCTGAAACTCAGAGAAGGACACTAAGGGCAGACTACCGACATAACTATGAATATATGCATAACAGTAAAATTGGACCACTTTATAAGGACAGATAGTATAGTATCAAGACTCTATGTGGGGCTAATATTATCATAACTGTCCGGCCATATAGGACTCAGGCCTAACTAATCAGTGGTATGCACATATAAGTGCATGTTCGACCGACTATAGCGCGGCGTGGTAATAAAATAGATACATATATAAGTGCAAAGCAAGACCTCAGAGTACATGCATGACTAGGACGGAGTGACCTAATGTCGGTAGTAAGATGCTAATATTTGCCTTCTAAATGACTATATTTCGGGATACATAGCATGACTAGGACGGAGTGATATCATAAATTGCAAGTGCGGGATTCAATAAAGGAATAGACAAAGATTATAAGACTCACAATAATGGAAACCATAAGGTTATCAAATTATTAAGAAGGGAAGTCGTTCGACAATATTTCGTCTTGTTTTACTTTAACCAAGAGAAGTAACAAGCCTTATATACCCTATCATCGAAGCTATTTAAGTTCTATGGATCCTCATAAGCTCTACGAATGATTATCTATATTATACTAATGATTTGCATCGATATTGAATCCATATTTTATAGAGAAGTTCACTTAGACATTTTATTGAACAACTTGTGTGCGTAACTTTATAGGGTCAGTTGTAGCTCAAATTCTACATATCCTATCACAATAATCTTCATTACCATCCCTACTCATCACCATGACTCCATCCATATCCTTACAACTTCATTTAGCAACTCAAATCACATAAAAATATCCCACACAACACAACTTGGCTTCAAGGCTCATAAACACAAATTCTTCAAGAATTCTCATAAAATCCTAACTCAATGCTTGCAAAAACCTAAGAGTAAGCTAAAGAAGATAAGATTTACCTTAAACCCACCAGGAACACTCCAATTCTCAGCGTAATTCATCACTAAGACTCCTCCGAAATTGTCGCAACAAGGAAGAAAGGGGATCTAATGATGTTCACGGGATTCCCCACGTCGAACTTACGTAACTTAGCTTTGGATTTAGGTCTAGGGTGATAGGATACCTTTGAGAGGGTGTGAGAAGTGATTTAGGGTCTGGGAGAAGTGTGAGATGAAGTTACAAATCGAGGTACATGATATAATATATATATATATATATATATATATATATATGAAAAGTAATTTCCACCGCCAAGATGTACGGAGAAAATATATGGTACGGTCTGTACATTTGGACCGTAGGTCTTGGGCAGAAACTTGAAAATCTCAAAAATGAGATACACTCCCATGAGCAAAATGTACACCGTACCTTTGAGGGTTCTTTCCGAAAAGTTGCGAATTTTCATCGATGCATATTTTCTTTGATTCGCTTAACTTTTATGCATCCCGATAATTCTATAAATAAGTTATAAACCCTTATTACCCTTCCGTAAGGTCTCATACCTTCTTGGAATACTTAAGCTAACCTACGACATGATATATCGAAAAACTACGAGATATAACATCCTTCCCCCCTTAAGAACATCCATCCTCGAATGTTATGAAAATGTTCTAACTCTCAAGATTTCTAATAATTTCGACAGATTTTCCATTGCAAACAGGACTATCTGAAACCTGCCAAACAGCCCAAAACATATATCCAATGCCACACAGGGCCACAACAACTAAAATATAAAATAATACTGGCCTCACACGGCCATTCATCTAATCATAAATCAAAGGGTCAACCATAACTCACCTCAACTGTCAGAACTTTGAGCTGCATTTGCCACATCTGACTCAAGAACATCACCTAAATAAAATATACTGGAGTGATAGCTGTTGTTGTACGAAAACTCGGCCAAAGGTAAGAATTGGTCCCAATGACCACCAAAATAAATCACGCAGTCTCGTAACATATCTTTCAAAACCTGAATAATCCGCTCAGACTAACCGTCGATCTGAAGTTGAAATATTGTACTGAGATCCAAGAAAGTACCCAACTCTTACAAAGACCGCCAGAAATGCGAAGTAAACTGAGTCCCCCGGTCTGAGGTGATAGAAACAGGAACTCCATGAAGAAGAACAATCTCACGAACGTAGATCCTAGCCAACTTCTCTGCATTATAAGTCGTATGGATCGAAATAAAATGCGTGGACTATGTCAACCTATCAATAATGACCCAAATAGCATCAAACTTGCCCAATGTCTTGGGCAATCCCACAAAAATATCCATGGCAATCCTCTCCTACTTCCGCTCGGAAATGGGCATCATCTGAGATACACCACTGGGTCGCGGGTGCTCATACTTAACCTACTGACAATTCTAACATCGAGACACGAACTCCATAATGGCTCTCTTCATCCTCCCCCACCAATAATACTGCCTCAAATCAAGATATATCTTAGTAGAACCTGGATGAATCGAATACCTAGAGTTATGGGCCTCTTCCAATCAATCTAGTCAAATCACTCTTAATCTTCAGAAACTCTCCCTTGGCGGCTCTAGGTTCAAGATATACTATTTTAGGAAAAACATCTGACCTATGAAATTAAATAGGACACCTAATACAGTGATCCCACCCCAGCAGAATCGACTCCATTGGAGCGGATCCGCTATTGCTAACCATTACCTCGTTGAGGCGGTGTCACTTGACACCTTGCTTCCGTGCCATAATGTGCCCGACCTCATAGGTGGAATTGCCCCTACGGAGACTCCCTTCACCAAGGTGGACTCACAACTTTCCTAACCCCCACTTTTGCGAGCCAACCTCCCACAAAGGCGGACACCAAACACCAGAAATAGAAAATAAATCCAAAACCTCTACCAAACACCCAAATCACTCTACCCCCGGACACAAACCAGACATGCTCATATAAGGTAAACAGTGTTAAAAACTTGCTCACACCCTTAGATTTCCCATTTGACTGAGCTAAGGCATACTTTTCTAAAAAATCATCTGAGAAAGCCAAATATTCAAATTTTGCAAATAGCACCACAAAATACATCTGATTGTCTCGGAAAGCAAACCATTGACTAGACTAAGTCATAAATGACCCTCCGAAGCTACTGAAAGCAATGAAACCCATAAACGAACTCATTTAGTCAAAAGTCAACTTTGAGTCTAACTATCCAACTCTAAGTTTCTAGTTTGAGTTTTTCATATGAAATTCATATAAATGGACCTCGGAATCCGTGACACCCATCTCCGTATATTAAAAACCCCATACCTTCCGGACCACATACTCCTTCTGCCTGCTTTGAGTTGCCAGGAGATTATCCTGGATCATCTTTACCTTCTCTAAGAAATTCCTCGACAAATCGGTACCCCAAGGATGAACCTCAACACATCAAACTAACCAATCAAAGATTGACATCTCCTACCATACAATGCCTCAACTTTTCATTTTGATAGGAGTAGGTGCTGCAAAACAGAAAGAAATTTTCTCTTCCATTTCTTTGTAGGAGTGCTCCTATGTTAGCAGGACATTTCGTGCAAGAACTAGGTTTGAGTTAGTGCACTAACTAGGTTCTATTTTCTCTCCTAATGGCTCTATCCAGCACCGGAAGTAGAACTATTTGATCGAATGAGATAAATAAGAAGAGAAGAGGATGACATAGAATCATCTATTGTATCTATGGTGGATGGTGTTGGAGGAATTACCAGTGCTATTGAATCACATATGAGGGCTCGCCTGAATGCCGAGTCTTTCTCTGTCGTCAACTCGACGTCTTCGTCACCTGCAAGATATGGCCAAAAACTTGGTGCCATATCAATACTAGAGTGATAGATGTTGTTGTATGCAACCCTGCCAAAGGTAAGAACTGGTCCCAATGACCACCAAAATCAATCACGCAAGCTCGTAACATATCCTCCAAAATCTGAATAGTTCGCTCAGACTGACCGTCGGTCTGAGGGCGAAATGTTGTACTGAGATCCAAGCGAGTACCCAACTCTTTCTGCAAAGTTTGCTAGAAATACAAAGTAAACTGAATCCCCCAGTCTGAGATGATAAAAATAGGAACCCCATGAAGACCAACAATCTCACGAATATAGATCTTAGCCAACTTCTCTGCTTTATAAGTCATCTGGAATGGAATGAAATGCGCGGACTTGGTCAACCTATCAACAATGACCCAAATAGAATCAAACTTGCCCAACGTCTTGGGCAATCCCATAACAAAATCTATGGCAATCCTCTTCCACTTCTACTCGGGAATGGGCATCCTCTAAGATACACCATCGGGTCGCTGGTGCACATATTTGATCTGCTGACAATTCTAACACTGAGACACGAACTCCACAATGTCTCTCTTCATCCTCCTCCACCAGTAGCGCTGCTTCAAATCACGGTACATCTTAGTAGCACCTAGATGAATCGAATACCTAGAGCTTTGGGCCTCCTCCTGACTCTTCGAATAGATCAAGATATGGTCAATGAAAAAAATCACAAAAGAATCTAAATACAGCTTGAATATCCCATTCATCAAATCCATGAACGTTGCAGGGGCACTGGTAAGCCCAAACCTTCGCCCATCTTTGGTCTTTACAACCATCACTTACAATCATATCATTTTTGGACTTTACCATTCTTTTCAATACATATAAATACAGTCTTGTACATCATTCTAATCTTTGAAACACACATTTTTATCCAAACTTACTTTCATAATCTCATTTTTTCAGGACAACCACCAATTCATAAAAATTATACAACACATTATCTACTCGAACTACGTTTGACCTGATTCTTATTCTGGCAAGATATGTAGGAAACCCTACATAAGGGTTTGGTATCCCCACTCTTTCAAAATCATTTCTCCGGAATAAAAAATGTCGAGAAAACTATTTTGGAGTAGTTCAAAGATTCTTTCCAGAAAGGCTTCTAAGAGCCTCTACCAACCCCCCTCAAATCCAACTCTCAATAATATCAGCGCCAATACCGGCCTTACCCCATAACCATCACCCGGCTATGATCCTAAAATCTAGGATATAAGTCTTTATTTTTCTCTCGAGCATCGTACGCATGGTTATCGGCCCCTTTTTTAAAACTAAGAGTTCAATACAAGTCAACCATTCCCCCTTTAACCATACAACAATCGTGCTAACTAACATGTATTAACGTCAATGCACCGCAAAAAAATTGGAACATAATCATAGCAATCTTGTCGATAGGCGCGGAGTATATTTTAAACTCTGCAAAAATCAACATCCCTTTATCACCTTGCCAACAGACGCAGATAGTAGTATTAAAGCTCCATCGATGTTAGGCATATCTCTATAATAACCTTGACGACGATCACAGAGTAGTTCCAAAGCTCTTCCGATGTCTGACCTTCTCTCTCAACAATCATGGTGATGATCGTAGAGTAGTATCAAAGCTGTACAAAGTACGACATTTCTTCTAAATAATCTTGCCAATGATCACAAAGTAGGGTCAAAGATTTGCATATGTCTGGCCTTCCTTATCAGTCTTGTAATTGTACTAGAGTATTGCCAAAGCTCTGTCTACATTTGACATCTTTCCCTTGGGATGCTTGGTCAGAGTATTGTCAATGCTCTGAGCCTTTGATTGGTTCCCTTCTTAGGGTATTTTCAAAGTCTTGTGCCTATGATCGGTACACCCTTCAGCTGTCTGGCCAGAGTATTTTCAAATCTTTGAGCCTATGATCGGTTCCCTTCTGGGGTATTTTTAACCTCATACCTTCGCTCGGCACACCCTTCATCTGTCTAGAGAAAGTAGTGTCAAAGCTTTGAGTTTACAATCAGTTACCTCCTAGGGTATTTTCAAAGCCTTGTTCCTATGATTGGCACAACCATTAGTCTCTTGGATAGAGTATTGCCAAGCCTCTAATCGGTTCTCTCCTGAGATATGTTCAAAGCCATATGCCTACAATCAGCACACCCTTCAGCCTCTTGGCCAGAGTATTGTCAAAGCTATGAGCTTACGATCGGTTCCCTCCTAGGTATTTTCAAAGCCCCGTACCTACAATTGGCACACCCTTTGGCCAACTGGCCAGAGTATTATCAAAGCTCTAAGAGTACAAAGCCCCGTGCCTACAAGCGGCACACCCTTTATCTTCCTAGCCATAGTATTGTCAAAGATCTGGCCTACGATCAATTCCCTCCTGAGTATTTTTGAAAGTCATATGCCTACAATCAACATACCATTTAGCCGTCTGACTAGAGTATTATCAAAGCTCTTCGCCAATGATTGGTCTCATTTCTGTAGCCTGGCTAAAGTAATGTTAAAGCTCTAGGCCTATGATTGGCACTTTTGCAACCGTCTGGCCGACTTAGCTACCCACGCCTGCGATTGCCTGCGATTGCTCCTCTCTTCTGCTGACTGTCGAACAACAGGACAAGGGGAGTATGCCTAAACAAAAAGGATATTAAGCGCAAAATACAAAAATATAAAACTAATTCCTCGTGCATGAACTGTATATCCTATGCAGTAGCTGTTTTTCACTTAAGGATAGAATACGTTACTCTACCTATTCTAAGCTAGCGCTTCGCGGAATAATAATAATGAACAATAAATTAAAGACACAGTATTTTATGTGGAAACCACCCGGCTCACAAAGGCAAAAAAACCACAACCTAGACCTCTATAGGATTTATCCCCAAACTCCACTACAACAGTGAGCCTCTTCAAATTTAAGTTACAAGTTTTGTAACCTAGGAACTAACCTCTAATCGCTATCTTAGTAATCAATCTCTGACTAGCAAAAAACCTTCAAGTTGAACACCAAAATGAAGTTGAATTTACAACATTTTGTATCTAACTGTATGCTTCTATGAAAGCGAATAAAGACACAACTCGATAAAAAAACCTAATACACAAATCTAGACTCAATAACTGTAAACATAAACTCTGTAACACATCTTCTTGAATTTGCTTCAATGTATTAGGGTCGCAACTCTGGAATCACAACTCTTCGTGATATTGTTGATCGCTTAATATTCTGGATTCTCTCTATGTGAGTGTGTAATGTTCTTCATAGTAAGACTTGGTATATATAGCACATGGACATCATCACTTTGGGTGACCTAAACCCTACTTAATACGACCCATCAAGGTAAAGTATGGTTTGAGGTTGATTGAGATTCATACACCTTTTCGCATATTTAGTTTCCTTATATAACTTTGAAATATGTTGATAAGTATGGTGCGAGATCCTGATAAGTATAGCACTGAAATGTCGCCTTGTACGCCAAGTATTTTCCATAAAGCTCACAAATCCTAATCATTGCAGGATTTATTTGGAACATGTTGTTGGACCTAGTTCATCCACCTAGTACTCCTGACTCCGAGTCTTCTGACTGTTATGAGCTGGAACATATTCAAATACTTGTTCCATATATCTCTTCTCGTACACACATATCTAACTTTAACCTGCTTCTGAGATGTTGGATGGAATATGTTGACCAACTTGTTTCATTCATCATGTGTTGCTCTATGTCTGTTTCTCTTCAAATGCTCTTTTCACCTTTTCTCCTGATGATATCTTCACCCTTAATCATTCATTGACTGCACATGATCCATTCATCCGTTACCTGTAATTACTCTGTGAGATATAATATTTTATATGCTTGTCTATGTCACAACCCCTTTTCATAATCGTGGTGGCACCAACACAACTCCCACCAGTAGGCGAACCACTCCTAATCATTCACATGATATAATGTACACTAAAGTGGAAAGATAACAGAATACTACATAATCTGTCTCATGATATAAATGCGGAATAAATAAGTTTGAATATCAAACAACATCCCCCAAAGATCTGGTCTGTGAATACAAGAGTGCTACAATCTAATACAAGTTTGAAAGTCAAAGGCAACATACTGCCAAAAGTGAATACATAAACTGAAACTGTCTGACATGTCTCTCAAATGCAATAAAAGACAGAATAAAGATAGAACATCCAAGGGCATGCTGAAGGTAGCATCCTCACCCTGAATGCTAGAGATCGCCCACTCGGACTCAGCCACGTTGTCCTGTACTAGTAGAAGGCACAAAATTTACACTAGAAAAGATGCAGCAAGTGTATTATGAGTACACAACGTAACTCCATAGGCATCATAGGTCGGCAACAACGTAAAATATGTAAAAAGAGATAAATACCAAGATGATACCAAATAGTCCTATTCTAACAATTTAAATAGCGAAGTAAGATCAAATTGTTCACAACATATTCCATAGATTTCACAATTCCCTTTTTAAATAAGATTTCATAATCACTTAGGTCATCCAAGTTCAGAAGAGCTCAATAACAACAATCCAAGTATCATTAAGTAAGTAACATGCTTCCTTTATTCCAGAAATTCAATCAAGTCATCAATAATCAATTCAACACTTGTTTCATCAACAAATAATCCATGAATGATATGTGTATGATATGTTATGAATGCAATGTAAATACAGGTACCTTGATCTTTCAGTATATAGGCGCTCAAGTTTTTATTATGAGACGCACACCCATGGGAGACCTGCAAAGTCCATATACTACTTCGGAATTTCCCATCACAGACAACCTCTTGGCTAAATAGAATCATGTTGTAGGCGTGCAACCCATCCCCTCGAATATCATCATCATCTCTGTGTTTCCATAATCTCATAAGTAATCTCACATTTCTGGTCTCTTGGACCCACATCATTTCATACCACTCTCATAACAATATCTCATAACCATGAGTGTATGAATGCAAATGATAATAAAGGCAAGAAATCATGATGTAATAAGATGCAACCAAGTATAGAGATGAATATCACATGCTTCTAAGAATCTAACAACATAACAATCCAAGTAAAAATCAGGAAATCATATTGGAAGCAGGTGTGATTTATAAACAAACAATAGCAAATACGGCGATAAGCCCACATATGGCGACAAGCTCAAATAATTCAGCAGTCGAAACCAGCACAATGTTGATTCCTCAAATCACCTATCAACACAGTTCAACAATGGTACCCACTTAACTGTTCATCACAACGGCTGAGTAGGACCCACAAACACGCCCAATACCCCTCAATATTTATAACTAACTAGGCACTTCTATTGAAGTCTTGTGAAAGTAAATTGTAGCCTACCTCTAGGACGAACAGGAGCGCTAAACAATCAAGCCTCAGTGATCACCATACCCTTTCACTGCGCCTCATGATAATCAAAGTCAAATCACGCATATACTATTCATTAATTAAGAGCTTACACAACATACAATGATATAATCCTTAACAAAGTAAGACGTTAAATACCAACCCCGGGCCTATGTCACCAAGACTCAAATTTATTACCCAAATACCAAGAACACATACTAGGTAACCATATCCTTAAGTTAATTAGGAAACTATACACATTTGAGCCTTCAATTGAATAATATATAAAAAGCCCCAATTTAGAAACCCTAGAATTTCTCCTCAATTGGAATAGGTTTCTATATTCAAATTAAGCTCTACAACATAATAATCTAACAACCCATCACTAATTCATAATAATCAAGTAATTTAATCCATTAAAACCCCTCTAAAATACATGATTTAGCTCTCTTAATCTTATAAGAACTTACAATTCATTTTCCCCAACTTATAAACACACTATACCACCATTAAAGGATTTAGAAACATATAATGAAATCACAAGGAAAGGAAACCTTTAACTCAAGGATGAAATCACTCTTAATCTTCAGAAAACTCTCATTTGGCGGCTCTAGGTTCGAGGATATCAATTTTGGGAAAGAAATTTGACCTAGGAAATTAAATAGGACACATGATACAGTGATCCTGCCCCAACGAAATCAACTCTACCGGAGTGGATTCGCAGTTGTGAACCATTACCTCGATGAGGTAGTGTAACTTAACACCTCACCTCAGCGCCAAAGAATTCCCCATCTCGCAGAGGCGAACCCGCAAGAGTGGACACCAGACACCAGAAATGGAAAACAGCCTCAACTCTCATCAAACACCCAAAACACTCTCGAGACCGCCAGAACACAAACCATACATGCTCGTCTAAGGTAAATAGTATTGCAAACTCACTCGTAACCTCGGATTTCCCCTTTAACAAAGCTAAGGCATACTTTTCTAAAAAATCATCTAGAACAAAAAAAATATCCAAATTTCATAAATAAGGCAACAAAATACATCTAATTACCTCGAGAAGTAGACCAATGACTTGACTAAGTCATAAATGACCCTCCGAAACTATCAGAGGTGATAGAACCCAGAAATAAACCCATCTAGCCAAAAGTCAACTTTTAGTCAAACTATCCAACTCTAAGTTTTTAGTTTTGGGCTTTTCATCCGATATCCAAATAAATTGACCTCGGGATCCATGACACCCATCCCCATGCATCAAAAACCCTACACAAAGTCTATGAAAAGGGTAAAATAGTCAAGTAGAGGTCTCAGGTTAAAAATGATCGGATGTGTCATTACATCCAGTAATTACTAAATAGGTCTAGCAAGATTGTATAGTTATAGTTGATGGCTGTTACACTTTAGCAAACTTGATGGAGTTGCAGATGGTGGATTTTTTATATGATTATGCGTATGGAATGGTTAGCCTCATATTATGCCAATGTTGATTGTCGGACTGAAGTTGTTCAATTTCAATTTCCAAATGAGTCGATATTAAAATGGAAGAGAAACTCTATAAAACCTAAGGGTAGGTTTATTTCCTACCTTAAGACGAGAAAGATGATTTCCAAAGGATACATATACCATTTAGTACGGGTTCGTGATAACCCCCGACTCTTCCGTTTGTTTCCGTAGTCAATGAATTCCTAGATGTATTTCCAAATGAGCTTCTAGGTATTCTTCCCTAAAGGGAAATTGACTTTGATATTGATGTGCTTTCGGCCACTCAGCTGATATCCATTATCGCTTATAGAATGGCTCTTGCTGAGTTGAAAGAATTAAAGGCGTAGTTGAAGGACTTATTGTAGAAAGGCTTCATTAGGCCCAGTACTTCGTCGTGATGTGTACAGTACATTGTGTACTCATACTACACTTCTTACATCTTTATTTGGATGCAGATACAATGCCTTCCACCAGTTTTAGTCCTCGTGGCTGACATTTGAGGCTATTGATTTGGAGACTTCAGGGTGAGCCTCACCGTTCTTCAGCAACCCTAGATCTTCCCCTCATTTAATTCTTGTTCTTGTTATCTTTCCAAGACAATACTATTTCAGACTTGTACTTATTATGTAGACGCTCTTGTACCAGTTTAGAACAGGTTTTGGAAATGTAACAATTAGATGATTTCCGTACTTTTATGACTCATTATCTATGGCAAGACAACTTTTAGTATTACTTTTCTCTTTTCTACTTTTAAGTTTTGAATTGAATAACTGGTTTTTTGGTATGGTTCGCCTACCGAGGGGATAGTGTATGTGTCATCATAATTCATGAAATGGATCGTGACAATGGCACAATAAATAATATATAATAACAGAAATCAAAGGATAAGAACCTTCACGAGTAATACGAACCATGACATGTACAACTACCAACTAGCCTTCTAGCTTGATCTGTGTCTGTCATACCCTCCTATCTAAGATCATGTCATCGGTAAGCTGAAACTGCATCATGTCCTATCTAATCACCTCTCCCCAATACTTCTTTGGCCTACCTCTATCCTTCCTGAAACCATCCATAGCCAACCTCTCGCACCTCCGCACTAGGGCATCCGGGCCTCTCCTCTGCACATGCATGAACCATCACAACCTTCTCTCATCTTGTCCTCCATCGAGGCTACTCCCCACTTTATCCCGAATATCTTTATTCTTAATCCTATCTCTTCTCGTATGCCTACACATTCACTGCAACATCTTGATTTCAGCCACCTTCATCTTCTGAATATGACAGTTCTTGACTGGCCAACACTACTCCCCATACAATATAGTTGGTATAACCACCACTCGGTAAAACTTGCATTGAAGTTTTGATGGCACCTTCTTGCCATACAAAACTCCGGATGTGAGCCTCAATTTCATTCACCCCATATCAATACGATGTGTGACATCATCATCAATCTTTCCATTATCTATGATAATAGACTCAAGATATTTGAAATTTCCTTTCTTTTGAATTGCTTGAGTATCAAGTCTCACTTCCACGCCAACCTCATGTATTACACTGATAGAACATGCACATGATTTGGCTGAATTACTTGCACCTATATATTGAACACAAGTACAGCCAGACATAAATGATCCATTATCTAACAATTACATTTGAGGAATATATGCAAATTAAATGGAAAAGCATAATAAGATAACTTTTTTAGTGAAGATCCATCAACTCATATATATGGAGCAATATCATATATGCTCTGACTCTAAGTTAATTTGGAATCATTACCAAAGCAACTTCTTCCACCTAGCTAGGATACTTCAAAATAAGGAAGAGTAATTAATATGCAAGCTGGCCAAAATACAAGGTATAAGGAATATGCATGCCTCATATCCCAACTTAATAGATTTGCAACAGCTATAAATAAAGATGCAATGATCAACCAAGTCAATTGATGTAGTCTTGCATTATAAACTAATTTTAAATTAACTAGTTTTCCATCGATTGTCAACTTTGGAACTAGATCTCCTCCTTTCTTCAAGTTTGAGACTGGCAAAGTGAGCCTGAGGCAGATCTAAAATTTTAACTTGAAAGGGTCGACCTTTAAAATTATTAGAATTAAGCATCTTATTTTGTTTATCTTGACTAAGTCAATTGATGTAGTCTTCTACATTTTAACTGGCTAGTTTAAATACTAGTTTTCCTTGACCAATTGTCAACATTGGAACTTGATCTCCTCATTTATACTCGAATTTGAGATTGACTGTCATGATTCAAATTTTCACTTAGACCGTTACCAAAACAAAACGAGCTATTACCATACGCATACCAGGCTATGCCACATATTATTGTATTACGCGGGAAGCAACAAAAATTATTAGAAAGAACATTCTCCCAATAGATAGTTAAAAGTGATAACAACATAATTAAGTAACCCATGAACCCTAATGTATACTAAGTCATGAAGTAACTAGAAATCTATACAAGAATGACACACCTCAAAAAGAAATTTAAAAAGTCTGAAATTCAAATTAGGAGCTGACAGCTTCTCCACTGACTTGTGGATGGTTCATCTAAATTAGAATGAGTAACTCAAAGATCCATTACGTGGGTCGCCCTCAAGAGTATTTGCACAAAGCAGTAAATGATGAGTCAAAATGACCTAGTAACATCCCCAATCAACATCTATCTTACCTAGGGATAAACTTTGAAAACAGTAGCGCATAATGACATAATAAAGCTTCAACAAGTATAAAATAATTATACAAGTAAGCATCTAAATGATGGTATCAAATAAGATACACAAATACATGCAAATTATTGAAATACCTCTAAATAGATAAACATCATCATGATATGGCAAAATAGTTGATACAGAGTATTGAGTTTGTTAGTATGTTTGTCCACACGTCTTACCCATCAGTGGTGCATTGGTTGCTATCTAACTCGTATTGAATGTGCATCACTCTGGCCGACAACGACAAACAACACGTAACACATATAAAGATTAAGTCTACCTCATAAATAACTCTCAAGACTGCTCAATTATTCTGCAACACATAAATCACTTCAGAACATGGAATATTCATATAGGTATAGATCACATAAGTTGTATGAATGATAATGTATGAAATGCATGAATGCAATCTACCTTTCATCAACCTGGTATACACATGCTACTGAACGTCGCCACATAGCTATGACCCATGGGGACTCCGCGAGTCCATATACCACTCACAACAACCAGCATGATTCTTCAGACTGATAGAGCATCATAATCACGATCTCATTTATCGAATCATCTCATATCAAATCACTCTCAAGACTGCTCAATTATTGTCCAACACATAAATCACTTCAGAACATAGAAAATTCAGATAGGCACAGATCACATAAGTTGTATGAATGATTATGTATGAAATGCATGAATGCAATCTACCTTTCATCAACCTGGTATACACATGCTACTGAACGTCGCCATATAGCTATGACTCATGGGGGACTGCACGAGTCCATATACCACTCACAACAACCAGCATGATTCTTCAGACTGATAGAGCATCATAATCACGATCTCATTTATTGAATTATCTCATATCAAATTACTCTCAAGACTGCTCAATTATTATCCAACACATAAAACACTTCAAAACATGGAAAATTCATATAGGCACAGATCACATAAGTTGTATGAATGACAACGTATGAAATGCATGAAAGTAATGTGCCTTTTATCAACCTGGTATACACATCCTACTGAACGTCGCCACATAGCTATGACTCATGGGAAACTCCGCGAGTTCATATACCGCTCACAACTAACCGGCATGATTCCTCAAACTGGTAGAGCATCATAATCACGATCTCATTTATCGAGTCATCTCATATCAAATCGCTCTCAAGACTGCTCAATTATTGTCCAACACATAAATCACTTAAGAACATAGAAAATTCAGATAGGCACAGATCACATAAGTTGTATGAATGATAATGTTTGAAATATGTGAATGCAATGTACCTTTCATCAACCTGGTATACACATGCTATCGAACGTCTCCACATAGGTATGACCCCTGGGGGACTCCGCGAGTTCATATACCGCTCACAACCAACCGACATGATTCCTCAGACTGGTAGATCATCATAATCATGATCTAATTTATCGAGTCGTCTCATATCAAATTATCTAAGTATTAATATCATCTCATATCAACTCCTTTACATTTCTTCTCTAGTCTCATCGGACCCAACATCATATCATATCAAGATCCATCTCAGTAACAGTGGTGGTATGAATGAATGAATTAATGCATGTGGTAAATAAGACAATTATCATGGAAATATGAGACGGAAGTCATGTACATAAGAGATGAATAATCACGTGTCTAAATATCATCAGTTTAACAACAATTTCAAAGATCAGTATTTTCATATAAGTGACATAGAGTGATGACATAAGTCAATTCACACACTAAGTAGTAATTCAATCACGGCTATCATAGCCCATATAGCAATTGTCAGAACCAACCTAAGTGTAATCATCCCCAACACAATACACCGGTACCCACCCAAGTACTCATTAGAGTCACTAAGGTAGGACTCCCATCACGCCCAATACCCCCTCAATGATTATAGGCTATACATGCTTCTATCGGGAGTCTAAAACGTAAATTGTAGCCTACCTCACTGCCGAGCAGGTTTCACGAACTCTCTCACGCCAAGGTCTTGCCTTGTCGAAGCGCTTACGAATGATCGTAGTCTAAATATTATAGATTTTATGTTAACACATAATTCTAATACAACCATGAAGATAAGCTACTCAAAGAATCCCAAAAATGCAATCCAAAAGTGATCCCAAGCCCACAAGCGCAAAATAAAAAATTTAGTTTAGAAATATACAACTCATAGCCTAAATAGGCATATCCTTAAGTTCGATGGAAAATTAATCACAATAAAAACTTCAATTTCATTATTTAACCAAACCCCCAAATTAGGATGAGCCCTAAATTTCATAATAGAATCATGGATTGCAATTAGAAATTCAAGCCTAGTAATAGTTTTCCCAGTATTACATAATCTAAGTCTAAATAATCAACAATAAAAGTCTAATTCTTGGCATTAATTTCATAAAAAACTATTTTAGAAACCCATTTCTACCCAAAACAAGATTGTAATCCACAATATATGTAAGGAAACATGATAATATAAGTAATACAAGGTTGAAAACTTACCCCCAAATAGAAATGGGCGAAACCCTTTTGCCTGGAATTGGAGTTTTTGGAAAGTGAAGTTTAAACTTTGAACTAGGGGTTTTAACATTCTAATTTCAGCAATTTTCGCTTTTATGGACCATTCCTCGCACAAGCGACCTCGCTTCTATGGAGAAATGGTCGTAGGAGCGGTCCCAACTTATCAACTAAAAGTGCACAGAAGCGATCGAGGTCTGCAGATGCGACCTTACATCTGCGTTAAGGGTTCCGCATAAGTGAGCCTTCCCAATTCCACAATCCCTCGCATCTGCAGACCAACTTCTGCAGAAGCGGCCCCGCAGGTGCGACAAAAATCTCGCAAGAGCTATTTCACCAATAATAGCACTGACACAGGATAAGGAATTTTCAATCTAACACTCGAAACTCACCCGAGACCTCCCGAATACAAACCAAATATGCTACATGAGTGTAAACGACGCTACAGACTTGCTCGCATACTCAAGACACCAATCCGACAATGCTAAGACTTATTTTTCTATAAATCACTGTCAATTTTCCCAAATTCCACAATTAGCAAACAAGTACTCAAAACACATCTGAATGCCTTGTGAAGCGAACCAAAGACTCGACTAAGTCATAAATGATGTTTCAGACCTACCGGAAGTGACGAAACTTGAAAACAAACATGTTTACCTAAAAGTCAACTTTTAGTCAACTCTTTTTGTTTCAAAACTTCTAACTTAGATTTTCCTTCCGAAACTTATCCAACTCAGCTCAGAAAACGTGTCAACCCTACCCGAAAGTCATAAACATCGATAAGAGGCTACAGAAAGGACATTTTGGAAAAATAAGATAAGAAGCCTAAAACGAGCAAACGGATTGGTACAACCATGATCTCTTTACTTTACTTTACTTTAATTTCTTCAAACCTTATTTGACCTTCTTTGTTATGTTTTCTCTTGAGCCGAGGGTCTTTCGGAAATGGTCTCTCTACCTCCCAAGGTAGAGGTAAGGTCTGCGTGTACTCTACCCTCCCTATACCCCACCGTGTGGGATTACACTAGGTATTATGTTGTTGTTATTGTAATTCAGCCGAACCATTCTTTAAAGTACATGATAAATTAGCAAGAATTATGTTATGTATCGATACAATTAGATGAGCTGGTAAGTTGAAAATGAAAACAATCCAAGACTTATGAATGAGGAAACAAGAGATACAATTGCAGTGATGGAGGAGGAGGCAGGGAACCGACACAAATTTGGACTGAAAGTAGGAAATGTTGAGTAGCAATATGTGTAAAGATGGGCCCAAGTTTTTTTTTTTAAATGTAGTAGGGAATCAATTGTATCATATTGGTTGTCAATATCTCATATTTCTGTGTGGTGAGCAATCTAAAATACAACGACAGCAGAGATAATGTTTGCTCATGTCATGAGATTGGTCTTTTCATCGTAGTTTTCTGAAGAATCACCAACTAGCTAGTGTAACCAAATCACTCATGAGAGTCTTGTGTTTCTATATCTAATACACTAAAGAATTATAGCCAGGAAGCATTTTCATTCTCACACTCTCCTATAGTTCATTCCACCTTTTACAATAATAATAAATTTGACTGCTCTAAGGCTTTGGTTCAATGTTGTAATATTGTGTGATATGTAAATCAAGCGCATGTCATGAGTTTGAACCTTCTCCCCAACTAAAACTCTAATATTTAAGTTGAAAAAGGTATAGAGAAGGGGGTTGTTGTAGTTCCAAACTTTGTTCTAGCTGGCCCTCGAGAAGTCTCGATTATAAAAAGAATCACGAATCTAATTCAACAAAAGAAGTCAATACTCACTCCAACATAAAAGGTCAAGCATGACAACAATTGGTGTTCCTTGTCTCTTTTATATTGATGGTAGAGATCCACAGCAACTCAAATCCTACTTGCCAGATTACATTGGGTATGTTATTATTGTTGTGGATCCACTGCAAAGCACAGGTAAAAGAGAGACTAGTTGACCAGCTACAACTTTTAAATTTCTATCCTTCATTTTATTTAGGTGAGCATTTAAGATGTTAGAGAGGTGTTTGTTTATTTGTTTGCACATTTGGTTTTATGTCCAAACTCCTTAATTTGACTTGAGCTTGTATAGTTCACTTTGGTAATACAATTCGACAGTTACAAAAGAAAAGGGCACTGGAGCTTGATTTGGGTAAGACACAAGTAATGCAATGTATAACAAATTTCTCTATCTAGAGGTACAATATATTGTTGGAACTTCCCGTTACTTGAGTTTAGAACCCCCAAGGAGAGATTGGTAGGTTGGTGAGCGGGACCATGTGACAATTTTCTCTACAGTCCAAACTCCAAACTACTTTTGAGGCTATAGAACTCAATGTTCGCATAAATTATTATTACTACTTATTTTATTGACGTGATTGAAATGATAATTACTACAGAAGTATATGCACCTACCTTAGAATAATCTTATGATCACTTAGTTGGAAATTTGTCTTTGGTGAGGAGGTTGCGTCCACCCATGTTTAATGACTTAAACACTAGGGTTCCGCATGTTGGAGGCTTTGTCTCTTCACACGTGCATAATCTACTAAGTGAGTAGATGACCGTAGGGCCAAGGATCGTCAAATTTCGTTAAGAAATGAAAGAGATATTGGTCCACGAAGTAAGGTGTTTGAGATATGGAAATATGGTGTGGGACAAATCTACAACATCGGTGGGAAAAAGAAGAATTGTTTTTTTTATAAGCCTAAAAAATAAATAAGGGTTTGGGACCCCAAGGGGTAACACATGTGTTTGAAGGAGGGAGGACCTAGGTGTGCTTGGGTTCAAGGCTACGCCCACGCGCGCCGTCGCCGCCGCCCATCCGGTCCAGCCTTTGGGCTACTTGGCTACTTCTGATATTATCTTTTTGGACCCCAAACTGTTTAGTATTTACAGTTTGGTCCCTGAAGTTTCAACAGCCAGAAAGCCAACTAAACTTCTGAAACGCTACAAAACGTTTCTGGCCATGAATACTCATGATTACACCTCTTAAAGGGCCTCTTAATCACCTCTCCTCCTCCTAAACACTATATAACCTTCTGAAACAGATTTGAGGAAGATATATAGAGAAGAGAGAGGACGAAAAACAAGACAAAATCTGCCCAAAAACTTGGTAACAGAAACTCTTCCTTCTTTTTTCCTCTAAATCAGCAAGTCGTTTCGTGTTCGTTTTCTTCATCAGTATCAACCTATTTGCTTTGTAATCATATAAGAATAAAGAATGATATGCAATGCAATTTAATGCAATGAGATGCCTCAATCCTATAAGAATAAAGAATGATATGCAATGCAATTTAATGCAATGAGATGCCTCAATCCTTTCCACTACCCATATATACACGACACTCCTCGGTAATCTTTGAGAGTTCGTGATTTATGGAGGACTCGTAAGGCCATATACTCGTTGCGGCGTGCACCCGATCCATATATTTGTTGCATCAAGAACAGTATACCTGTGTAATTGGATTAGTCGAGTGATTCCATATATATATAATATATATATATATATATATATATATGAATATCCATGCCAAGAAATCATATCCACAAAATATATGGAATTACTCAACCAATCCAATTACACAAGTATACTGTTCAATGAAATGATACAAGCACGAATAAGCAATCAAGTCAACAATTTATCAATTTATGCCCACATGTTTTGGCATTCTCGAATTACAATGCATAACTACATAGTAATATACTTTTTCATACATAACACTGGTACTCGAACCAATGTCCGTCACACCATGGGTACTAGACCCTTCCCCCCCCCCCCGTACCAATTATTATTTTTATTTTTAGTCTTTTCTTAGTAAAAACGTCCATCAACGAAGTTTAGAAAGTTTTAACATACCTCGAAAGCCAATCAAATGCGCCACGAACCTCAAACTTTCGCCTTTCCTTTTTTCAAAGCCTCATAATATTCCCGATCTATCAAATATGTGTTATTCATCAGTAAACGAGTCGGTAAGCACCCATATTGCTATAGTTTTACTCCGGTCAAAAAGTCACCCCCCAAAACAATCATGAGCTTGAAGGTTGAAATTGAAATTTAACCATAACTTTTATAGTCTAAATCCCAATAATGAGCAAAACCCATCCACGAATCAACGTTTAAATCGAAGAAATACTAATTATAACTTTAGCGCAAAAATCCTCATTTCTACCAACCCAAATCATGAATTAATTACTAATATAATGAAAGAAATTAGTAGGATCGACAAAATAGTTATTACAAACTTGCCCCTGAGTTAAATCGTGATCCTAGCCTTTGAAATCACCTCAAACCGAGCTCTAGAACCCAAGATATAAAATTATGAAGTCTAAGTTCAATTTTGAATAAAATAATCTGCCCAACCCCAACCTTTTACGTGACCATGAAGGGTCCACCGTGATCGCGTCCTAACCCGTCCCACCCATCGCAAATCAGATCATCGGGACCGCGATGAGCAACCTAGAACCGGCCCAACCCAACTTCCTCCTTTGCGAACGCGCCCCACCTTCCGCGATCACGACCCTTCCCTTCCTCCTTCGTGAACGCGGTGCCTTGTCTGCGATCGCGAAGAAGGATTGCTAGCACCAAAAATCAGCAATCAATCAACAATGCCAAATTATCTGATTCAACCCTCGAAACACATTCGAAATCCCATGAACACAAATGAAACATGCATTTCAGTCATAAAACATGCTATGAACCTACTCGCGCACTCAAAACACCAAAAAGGAACTGTCTTGACCTGATATTAATCGTGGTCAACTCCAAATCATTAACTAAATTAATTTCTCAACCAATGACCTAAATCATCCTTGAACCCCTCGGGACCCAAACCACTGCTGGACTAAGTCATAAATAATATTTCGGACCTCATGGAATCAATAAAATTCTCATTCAAGCTCGTTAATCCCTAGTGTTGACTTTGATCAAACTTTCTCATTTTCTTAACTTAGAAACTGTTAATTTAACTAATTCTTCTCCAATACTCACCCGTTTGTATTTGGAATCGCGCCACCCATATCTGAAGTCACAAATATCATTTTAAAGCTACGAGAAGGATATTTTAGTAAAAAAGAATCCAAATGTCCAAAACGACCTGGAAGGTCGATACATAAGGTAAAATTCGTAACAACTACTCTTAGTATTTCTATTTTTTTTAAAAAAAATAAGCCATAGTTCCATAACTATCTAAATTCTGCCACAGTTCATGCAAAAATAATATTTGAGAAACATTTGGCCTCATTGGGCATCTTCCTCCCCATAACAACCTCTGTGGGCACAATCATCATCATATCCCAGCTGATCAGGTGGTCTACGTATCCCATTTCCCATCTCCAATATATGGTCCAGGGTAATTCATGAATAAAATGCATGAATGACAATAAAACATTTTGAGTTTTTTCTAAGTGACATAGTATCCTTGTACCTTCGGCTAACATTGAGAATCTTAACATCTTTCCCATATACCTCAATAAGTATTTGGGAACATATTTAGACATGCTTTTAACATAGAAATCAATAACAGGAACATCCTTAACTACTAAGAGCAGAATAATTTATGAAACAATATTACGCTTACGTTTCGTTCTTATAACATGCCAAAAGAAAGAAATGATTTGCCTTAACATACCTCGAATCTGAACTTACGATAGCCTCCTGATTAGCTTGTAATGCCTTTGCAAAGATTCATGCCTTGAAGGCTATAAAGATACAATCTTGGTAGCTACTACCGAGGGGATGGCACCAAACTAAGTATAGTGGACTTAACTATTCATCCTTCATGATTGAATTTATTTGAATTCTAACTCAAATAATACTAACCAACGAAACCAATATGGATACAGTGTAGTTACTATAGAGTGATTAAATAGTTAGCTTTCTAAGATGTAATCTCATATGATGTCCTTATGTAAAGAATATATGTGGCAGTGATACCGTATAGGATTTATACCTAATGAGTCAGTCAAGCAGCAAAATGGGTGAAGTGGTGATGTGTGGGTCGGTAGGATATTTGATAACGGTCCTTGTGGCCATGATTGTTTACGGTTAGCTGGTAAATATGTGAAGAGTGGTGCTCGGCAGGTTGGGCCCGGGTGCCCGTCATGGCCCTCCGGTTTGGATCGTGACATATTGTACCAAAAATGATAATTTAGGAACATTTTAGACCATTTTCCATATATTTTAAGGAGTTTACATTAACGTATTGTCAATAAAAAAAGAATATACAATCACCATATCACATCACAATAAAATAAATTATAGAGAACTGTGTATATATTAATAACTTGGAAGGAAGCATGAATATATTCAGTTATTTAGAACTTAATTCTTCTAAGGATGTAGTAGTAGTAGAAAACATGATGTGATAATTGTTGGTTACTATTGTAGTAAAGCAGTACGGGAAGTAAATAAATATTACAAGTGTTCGAAAGGATAAACAAATAGCCAATCTTCAAAACTGCCGCAAAGTTATTGAGTCTTGAATCTTGATGACCTGAAATCAAGAAACACTAAATCTGGATGGTTACAACTGTGTGTTGAGTCGAGTGATTGCACTCTGTCCTTAAGACAAGATTGCCCCGTATATATGCTTTTACGTTAGCGGGCAATAGTATCCCAAGATAAAACAACACTTTAATCTCAACACTACAAATCAAATAGGTTGAGTCTGACGAAGAAAACAAATACGAATTGACTTGCTGAAGAAATGGAAAAGAAAGGAAGAGTTTCTATTTTAGTCCCAACGTTTTGGACTGAATTTCAGTGTCTCTTCTGTTTGTCTCTGTGTATATAAATGTTGTCTCGTTTTTGCTGGCTGTTTGGATGTTTATTTCTGTTTTGTGCATTTTTCGTTCTATCACGTTATTGAGCCAAAGAGGCATCAATATATAGCATGGAGGAGGGACTCCTCAACTGCCACAAATAAGGCTATTAATAGCCATTATTGAGGGCTGTTAATGGAATGTTTAAGGCCATTAGTGTGGCAGGTTTAAGGCTATTAGTATGGCAGGTTTAAGGCCATTAGTGAGGATGTTCATGGCCATTGAAGGAGGGCTGATTATGGAGGAGTTAATCAGCCATTACTTGGCGGATTAATGCCCCAAAAATAAACTCCAACGGTAGGCAGAAAGTTTCTGCCTTCCGTCGTTCCAAATTCAACTTTTCAGAAACTCTAGGGACCAAACTGTAAATATTAAGCAATTTGGGGTCCAAAAAGATAATATCAGAAAGTCTCCACAGCCCACGACCCATGACCCACGACCCGTGACCCGAGCCCGAGCCCGAGCCAGGACCGGATGGGACGGGCGGGCGGTGGCGGCGTGCGTGTGGGCTTAGCCTGGAACCCAAGCACATCTAGGTCCTCCCTCCTTTAAACACATGGGATACCCCTTGGGGTCCCAAACCCTTAACCATTTTAGAAACTTATAAAGAGAGCAATTCTTCCTTTCCCCACCAATGTGGTAGATTTGTCCCACACCATATTTCCATGCCTCAAACACCTTACTTCGTGGACCAATATCTCTTTCATTTCTCAACGAAATTTGACGATTCTTGGCCCTACGGTCATCTACTCACTTAGTAGATTATGCATGTGAGAAGTGACAAAGCCTCCAACATGCGGAACACTAGTGTTTAATTCATTAAATATGGGTGGACGCACCTCCCCACCAAAGGCAAATTTCCAACAATCCCCTCTATGAAAGAGAGATTTTGGCGCACACACAAGGTGCCTACTTTCAGTAATCTTTCAGCGAAAAGATATTGCATCAGGAGAGGTAGCTTCCGCTTTGAACCTTCCCTAGTTTAATACCATCGGACTTACTTACTGCGCGGTGAACGTGATGTCTTGAACCGTCAGTGTTTAGTGTAAGCCAAGATAATGATACCAACACAATAACTCTCCTTATTCATTTTCATTCTTATGGTTTTGTCCGTTGTGGCCATGGACACACTTGGATTCTTAAGTGCGTTCATTTGAGGCGGCCTGTCTTTGCACTTAAATAGGTGATCTCCTACAAGGTATCCTACTATACCCCACTTCACAAGTGTTAGGAATCATTAAAAGTTTCTCCAACCTTAACCTCAACTGTGTGAGGATCATTTAAAGGTTTGGAAGCTTAACCTTTACCCACCATGCAGGTAGCACTTTAATGTCTATCACGGGAACAACTTTGGATTCATGTTTCTCTAAAGAAATCATCATCCGAGGAGCTCTTGCTTCCACCGAAGCGCTCAACTGAACCTTTTGCAGCTTAGTTTTCCCATTGAACCAAATTCTTGGAATCTCCAATCAGTATGGTTGGGTTACCACTGCAATGGTTCGTATTGTTTGGGTTTCAAGCCCATTCCCCTAGACAGGCAGTAGTACACTTGATCTACGGGTAGTCCCTTAGTTAGTAATCAAGGAAATGACATCCGTGATGATCAACTGCCATACGGTCTTATGTCTCCGACAGATCCTGACAGATATGTCCAGACGCCGTTATCCGTGTCCTTCCTAGAGCCGACCAGCTAGCCACAATGTATAACTGCTGAAGGCACGAGTTTTTCCCAATAAGGGACGTCCTCTAAGGAGTCGTAAAGTTACTCAACTTCTTTCATTCTTTGTATAAAGCGATAAACTCTGATTCCATCATGAATCGGCCTATACAAGTTTGCTTAGAGGGTTTTCCAAAACCCACCATACACATTTAATTGTGGCTTTGGTGTTCTTTATATCTGATATCCAGTTTGCATTACTGTGTTCTCCCAGAACCGCTGGACATCCAGAATACTATAATTCGTAGATAAGCGAATATTTCAGATATCGTCATATCCGACTTAACACCTTCTATTGATTATTTATTAAAATCATCCGTGAATCTTAGTTCAACTGATCTGCTTTGTAGGCCGATACTAGGTCGGTTGTAGTGTGTAACATACATTGAACTACATGTGACATGCGCATATCGCTCCTTGTATATGGGTGCACCATGATTCCAATCAGTTATATGATTTATATCCACTGGTGGCTTCAATGAGACTATCAACTATCTCACAACTGAGTTTGGAGTTAGACCAGTCCGTTAGATGTCTTAAAAATCCAATTCCTAAGATGTCATATGTGATACCCATTTATTTCATATCGAGACTTTGTTTCAATATGACTTTCATTCTCAGACTGTTGGTTTTCTATCTTCAGAGTCAATGTTTCTGTGGTCAGATTTATTATTTCTGTTTTATCTGAAACTTCCAGGACCAAAATGTCAATATTTCAGGGACCAAAATGAAAGTTCAGGAAGAAGCCCAACAGTCCAGCAAACCAACTTTGATCCTCTTCTTCCAACTCTCCGGTTAGGAAGGCTGTTTCAACAATCATGCCACGCAAGACTGTAATGGCCCTGGATGTTAAACTACTCACAGGGCAGCACATGTACAAGTAGCCGAGGTCTTATACTCGTCACTAGATCCATCTACTTCGTACTCACATTTGAGTATCCTTTTTCACAACCTAAAGGTTCTTTTCCCAGAGGAATATCAACCATTACACAAGTATGGTTCTATATGATTGAATCTATTTCTCTCTTTGTAGGTTCTTTCCAAAGCAGCACTTTTGGAGATGACAATTATTTGTTAATTGTCCATGGTTCATTCTCAACCATACAAGCTAGAAGGACTGGAACAAGTCTTTGTCCCCTTCTTTGCTCCGTCTCGGTTCAACATCTAGAATCCCTGAGTTCTGCAGATCTGGAATATTAAGTTCCGGATAGCCAGCAACTTTCGAGTCCTGTAGATACGGAACGTCTAGTTCCAGACAGTTAGGCCCTCGCGGGTTCTTGTTAACCTTGAGCAATTACTTCTTTTTCCTTTTCAAGGAAAGTTATCTTCAAAGAATTCAGCATTCTTTGACACCAAAAAGGCGATAAGCACTACTGTTATTTGCAGATCCAGTGGATATGCAATCTACAGTCTTAGGTACAACTTGACCTGTTTCGGTATTCCAACTTTTACCAAGCCACCCCACATCACAACATTTGTATGTGAGATCCTTTCCATGTTTCACACAAAGAGTTATCCTTATCCTTATGCGTATTTCTGTTGAGAATCGCATTAGCGGTAAGGATCGCCTTGCCCCACATAATTTGGGCGTACGGCTTTGCGCTTGGCTAACACCGTTGGACTGAGGTGAGTAATGAGCAGTCGTTTAATGAACGATGCTTCACATTCTCCCACTCTATCACTACGAATTCCTCAATCCGTAGGCTTAGTTGATTTTCAACTTCTGCTTTGTAGCGCTTATCCGCTTCAACAACTTCATCTTTGCTTTTCAACAAATAAAGGATTCCATACGTTGTACCATCATCAATGAAGGTTACAAAGTACTTGTCTCCCCCCTCTATTTTGTATAAACTTTAAATCACCCATAAAGGTGTGACTAAGTTCTAGAGGAGCGGTGCTTCTTTCGTTATTCCTTTGACGGAATTTGGAAAGGTGATTTTGCCTCTTCGCCTACCTCACATTCATTTTGAGGGTTTATGTCAAATGAAGGCAACAATCTCAACTTCGCTAGCTTTTGAATGACTTTCTATTTAACGTGTCTTAAACTATGATGGCATAGATGCACAGATTACAAATATATCATTCATATGGCTACTGACATACTGTACCATTCTTAGTTATTACAGACTTGTTGGACTAGTCTCAAACCAGGTTGACCAACAACGTCCCTTAAACCAAGTTTGGGACATGTATTACCTCATCTGAGAGTGATCCCATTCCCTGAAGTCCTATTGAGGACAACCTCTCCAACCCCTTAGATTTTAGAGGTGGCGTTGCTTCACATGAATAACCTCTAGCCCGTGGTTAGGGCGTAATCGGATCATATTTGATCTGGATACTCTGGCCCACTCTAGTTACTTTGGCAGACTGAGTGTCCAATTTCTTTTCTGCCTTTCTTTTGGCCTTCAGATCATTTAAGATCTAGAAACCCTGGCCCACCTTACTAGGTGTCCATTACTTTTCCTATGAAATGAATTATGGCCCCACTCCAGTCGCTCGTAGTCTTTGTATGACTAAGTGTCCAATATCATCATATCAAAGGAATGTTGGCCCACTTCAGTCACTTTGTCGGACTGAGTGTCAATTTCCTCCTTACCATAATTCAGATCCTTTGTCTGGGACATATATAGGCCTACTGTTGCAAGATAGAACCACATCTTCAGCCTTCTCCTCTTGTCCCAGTTGACATCCTCAACCTCTCGTGAGCGCTTGTTCCCACCACTCTCGGGAGCGGTGACACCATGAACACGTTGACCTTCAACAACATCATCATCACTCTCTTCAAGCAGAAAACCACAGCCATATCCAGATTTGGTCACATAACTTTTGATCGACATCTTTCGAACACTAATACAATCTTGTCTTAAATTTTTGGTTACTATTGTAGTAAAGCGGTACGGAAAGTAAATAAATATTACAAGTGTTCGAAAGGATAAACAAATAGCCAATCTTCAAAACTGCCGCAAAGTTGTTGAGTCTTGAATCTTGATGACCTGAAATCAAGAAACACTAAATCTGGATGGTTACAATTGTGTGCTGAGTCGAGTGATTGCACTCTGTCCTTAAGACAAGATTGCCCCGTATATATGCTTTTACGTTAGCGGGTAATAGTCTCCCAAGATAAAACAACACTTTAATCTCAACATTACAAAGCAAATAGGTTGAGTCTGACGAAGAAAACAAATACGAATTGACTTGCTGAAGAAATGGAAAAGAAAGGAAGAGTTTCTGTCTTAGTCCCAACGTTTTGGACTGAATTTCAGTGTCTCTTCTGTTTGTCTCTGTGTATATAAATGTTGTCTCATTTTTGCTGGCTGTTTGGGTGTTTATTTCTGTTTTATGTATTTTTCGTTCTGTCACGTTATTGAGCCAAAGAGACATCAATATATAGCATGGAGGAGGGACTCTCCTCAACTGCCACAAACAAGGTTGTTAATAGCCATTAGTGAGGGTTGTTAATGACAGGTTTAAGGCCATTAGTGTGGCAGGTTTAAGGCCATTAGTAAGATTGTTCATGGCCATTAGTGAGGTTGTTCATGGCCATTGAAGGAGGGCTGATTATGGAAGAGTTAATCAGCCAAGTAATGGCTGATTAATGCCCCAAAAATCAACTCCTACGGTAGGCAGAAATTTTCTGCCTTCCGTTATTCCAAATTCAACTTTCCAGAAACTCTAGGGACCAAACTGTAAATATTAAGCAATTTGGGGTCCAAAAAGATAATAGCAGAAAGTCCCCACAGCCCACAGCCCACAGCCCACAGCGGACCGGACGGGACGGGCGGCGCGCGCGTGGGCTTAGCCTTGAACCCAAGCACATCTAGGTCCTCCCTCCTTTAAACACATGGGATACCCCTTGGGGTCCCAAACCTTAACCGCTTTAGAGACTTATAAACAGAGCAATTCTTCCTTTTCCCACCGATGTGGTAGATTTGTCCCACACCATATTTTCATGCCTCAAACACCTTACTTCGTGGACCAATATCTCTTTCATTTCTCAATGAAATTTGACGATTCTTGGCCCTACGGTCATCTACTCACTTAGTAGATTATGCATGTGAGAAGAGACAAAGCCTCCAACACGCGGAACACTAGTGTTTAATTAATTAATTATGGGTGGACGCACCTCCCCGCCAAAGGTAAATTTCCAATAATAATATAATACAACTCACAATAACACCAGGGAGTGAGTTATGAGCCGTCGTCGTATGTGATTGTGACAATTCTTGAAAATAATAATATTACAAAAACGTCAATCTTTCCTTCACAATATCCTAAAAGGATTTTTTTTTTGTCATTAATGGCCTCATATATTAACTATCGTGATTAAAAGTTGAAAAGTCAAGAAACTACTTAGAACTTCTAAATCAAGAAAAGTCCTTAGTTAAACATGATTTTTTAAAAATTTTATGCCTTATATAACTAACACTAATTGTGTCAAGTTTTTTTTTATATTCAAATATTACACTTTTGGGTCCAAGACAAAAAAGCAATATCATGCAACTAATGTCAATTTTATGAGACACAAAATAAATATTTTTGTTAAAAACAGTTTCGTGGTTAAGAGATCACGACAAATTCATCATGGCTCAAAAATTCTAATGGTTTTCTAATTCAATTTTATTTTCTTATAAATCAATCAAACAACAATATTTCAATTCCATATTGGATGAAACCAATTCCTGTATACGTCCCTTTTTATTCAGATCCATTATTCAAAGGATTATTAAATTATTAGATTATTTGTGACCAAAAGATAAGTTAACCCATCACGTTTGTAATTCTGGTGAGTTTTAACTCACTTATATATTTTGTATTAAAATTTGCAAATGAACTTGTCGCAGTTCTTGTTGTTGTGACCTTATTCTTTATAATATATACTTAGGGAGTGTTTGGTATGAAGGAAAGCATTTTCCGAAAAAATATTTTTCAATTTTCTCATGTTCGTTTGATAAAATATTTTAGAATATGACTTCTCTAATGAAAGTAGGGAAAACAAGTCCACAAGTTACATTCCACTAACAACCCCAGCACCACCCAACCCACCCCCAACCATCCACACAACCAAATCCCTATTCATTCCCACCACACCACACCACACCACCCACCACACTAACACCCCACCACCCAACTCACCTCCTCAATCCCCTCCCAATTTTTTAAAAAGTTTTTATTTATTTTTATTTTTTACACTACCAACCCCTTCCCCGCGCTGGAACCCCCCTCAACCCCTCCAAAAATTTTTTTTAAAAGTTTTTAAGTCTTTTTTAGTTATTTACACCCCACCCCCGAACCCAACACACTACCCACCCATCCAAAAACTTTTGTTTTTTTAAACGTGACCACAATGAACTCCGAAGGTAGAACATTAAAGACCTTTCCAGTGTCATTGTTGTCGCGGATGCTTTAGTAGATTTCTATCTGGGTCGGGAGGATGCTGAAATTTCTTCTACTTCTAAGTCCAGAAATGGGAATAAGGACAAGGCAAAAGAATGGAAGAAAAATGGATATGACAAGGAGAAGACTGTTTAGGGCAAGAGCAAGGGGAAGGAAAAAACAGGATACTGGAACTTTAAAATTCAAAGGATAAAGCAGCAAGTTTGATGGTTGTTCTATTTGCAAAGGCCCGCACTTAGCGAGATTGTTCAAAGTCGAAATGGTTACTGCATTGATCGCGGGCAGAGATGAATCAGGGAAAAAGAAAATGAACCTGATGAGGTTGTTTATTGTGCACCACTAGCTCTTCTCAAAAGTGCAGATGTTGATAGTTCGTCGAGGACGACAAATTCAAGAGGTAGGGGTGGTTTGTTGGCCCTTCGGCCTAAGTAATCAGACATGTCATGGGCGTAGCAAGGGATTTACATGATGAACATTGTCACGATCCAAAAATGGGTTGGCATCATGTTGACATGGGTGCCAAGACATGTCAAGGCCATGACATGGGCAAGTCATGACAAGACAAGGCAGTGTGGGCAAAGGCATGACAAAGACAAGACTGGGTGTGTGGCTAAGGCATGGTACGGTAAGGCAAGGCGGTGGTGCGAGCAAGGCAGTGTCATGGGCAAGACAGTGTGCAACAAAGGTAGACATGAGCACAAGGCACGCCGCGCATGGAAATGGCGCGAAAAGGCAAAGCTGGCGGGAAACCTGACCGCAAAGATGGGTCATTGGCGCCAAAACTCAGCAGGTTTGTAAAGAAATTTGTAAGAAAGTCCCTATGAACAAGTTCGTAAGTTCGAAACTCACTTTATGCATTTTCCTTTTGTTTTGCTAAGAAAACATAAAGCTACATATATGTGTAGATTTTTAACAGTTTCTTTTCTTTTCTTTTCTTTTCTTTTCTTTTCTGTAAGTTTTTCTTAGCAATATATAGAGTCTAGAAAAAATAAAAATCACATTAATGTTTATATTTATATAGTGTTTAAGTGGTTTATTGCTTTTCTAAATATATATTGAGTACCGGTACTCATTCGTTAGTTTGACAATCATTATATATTAGCTTGAGGTGGTTGTCTTGTCTTAAAATTTCGAATTCACAAATCTCAAATTATGACTCTGCTTATATATGTATCTTATTAGTGTGAAAATTCATTATAATTAAACTATCGAACACTAGCGGTAAAACTATCCAACCTCCCTGCAATTCTTTTATTATTTTCTTTCTCTCATTTTATGTGATATTTTTTTTGCCATTCTGAAAAGTATAACAATTTCTATATTAAAAAATAGTCTAACGTCAATCATTTTATTTTATTTTTAATAAAATAATTTTAATTATATAAATATTTATGGTTCTAAAATCTAGAGCAGGACAACTTAATTGAATTAGGATGAATTATTTATTATTTACGGAAATAAGAGGATTGGGAGAGAGAGAGAGAGAGGGGGTCGAGAAAGGTGCTAAACAGTAGGGGTCTTTTACACGAATATCGAAGTAGAATGAGGACGAGAGAGAGTAAAAAGTAGTCCGTACCAATTTATTAGAAATAATTTATAATTTAACAGCGCATATTGGAAAAAGCCATCTCATTTTGGGTTGTCTATGTCCCCCTTTCAACATGAGACGTGAAGGAGAAACAAGTGGATAGGTTGAAGGGTTGATTGAATCTCTACAGCTACCTTCAAATTCATCACTGGATCACATTGCCTTGAGATTCTTCATTATCAATATACCTCACCACTTTCATCGGTAAAATTCTCTTCATATCTTCGTCTCTTCGGTAGCTGGGAAATTTTGGGCCAATTAAATGTAAAAGAATTAGGGTGAATCCTTTTACCTTTGTTTGTTCAATTGGTACTTGCATGTTCGGGGTGAGAAAAGTTATTATGTTAACACTGAGATTTCCTTTTTTTAGTTTACTTGTTTTCCTAATTGCCCATCAGTAGTTGTAATATCAATTCTAGTTTCCTCGTTTTGATGTTTAACGTGGACGTAATCTCTGATTGTGTGTGTATGTGTAGGCTGATAATGATTTAACACAGGGTCCTCCATGCATGTTGCGTCAACTAGTTGGGATTAATGTTTAATCCTATTGGAATACTTACATTAGGTCTCCCCTCCTGTATTTCCTAGTAGTCTTGTTAGTTTATTTAGAGAATTGTAAGTCTGGTGCAGATATAAGTGTGTGATTTACAGAACCACTAGTTTTCGAGAGACCATAATCCGTCTAGACAAATTTCACCTATCTATACAGTGTAATTTTTCGGCGAAGGGGTGTCGCTTGACACTCCTCGGGCAAAGGTGGCTCCGCCCCTGCTTTCAACACGTCTTCTCCTGTGACTCCAGCATGTTCATCAAATTTTGCAAACAAATTCTGCTGTGATGAACTTCTGATTTAGGTCTATTGGAGTTAGCTTAGTTCCTCCCAGTCCCAAATCTGAAATCAACCGAACTGCATACCTCCTTTGATTCAATAGGATCCCTTTTCTGGATCTCAACACCTCTATCCCCATGAAGAACCTCACCTCCCCAAGGTCTTTCACCTTAAACTTCTGATATAAAACATCTTTTGTCTCCTGAATCAACGTGTCACAGTTTCGCTCTGGCTGTATCTAGGATATGTCTATGCTTTCTCTCTACCATCTTATTCTGCTATGGAGTTTAAACACAACTATTTTTATGTATAAGTCCATAAGCATCAAGCAGATCAGTGCATTGCTTATTAAAGGATTTCACTCCCACTATATGTTCTAATAATCTTCGCTGATGTATCAAACTGTGTTCTCAACATAGAAAGAAATTTCTGTAAGACTACTACAACATCACTTTTTAACTCAGCAATTGTATGATGTATCCATGTAAATATTGAACTATCATCAACAGTTGGCAAGAAAAAATGCTTCCTATTATGAGTAAGAAATATACATGGCGCCTAACATCCATATGCAAAAGATGCAATGGTCTGTCGCTTCTAGTTGTGCTCCTAAGAAAAACCAGTCTACTTTGCTTAGCTAGAGGACAAATAGGACATGTATTATTCACAACCAAATCAACAGTTTATGCTGAAGAAACTCTACATTCTTTACGAAACTAATAGAGGCATGTCCTAGTCTTCTATGCCAAAGACTTCCTTCCTCTGTAGTTTTCTGGACTGCTGCAGTTAACACATGCTTCAATATCTTTATGTATGCTCATCCTTGAATACATATAAACCGTCTCTTTCTCGACCAGTGCCCTCAGCCTGCCACTGTAAAGATCCTCGAATACACCAAAATCAGGAAAGGAAGTGACAAAGCAAGTGTGTTCTTTTGTCAGTTTGGAAACAGACAGGAATTGATCTTGAACTCAGACACTACCAATGTGAGTATATTTGTGTTTTCACCCATAGGAAAGTGTACCTGTTGACTATTGCAAGTACTCTACTTAGTTTTAGACTGCAACACATTTAAGGATGCAATAATATGATGAGTAGTCCCTGAGTCAACTATCCATTCACTACAAGAACAATTAGCCAATAACAAAGTAGCAATGCCTACCATATTCACTTGATGCACAATAGCATCCTTGTTCGGCATGTTTAGAATCTGTCTATACTGATCCTCGGTAAAGACGATCTCTTGCAGAACTATCACTATTACTTTTTTCTTCATCCATTTGTGCCAGACTTTCATTTTCAAAGGTTCCAGCCGCGTTATGAGCTGCATATTGCCTTTTTGACTTGAAGTATGCTGGATATCCCATAAGTTTGTAGCAATTTTCTCAGGTGACCAATGTTTTTACAATAATTACACTTGGAAAATGGTTTCTTTCCCTTATAAGGCTGTCCTCTGCCTGCTTGCATAAAAAATTGATCTCCTTTACCTCCTAATGCTGGGAAAGGACTGGATCTCTGACCGTCATCCTCAATTATCATTGCATACATTTGATTATGTGTCTCTTCAGTAGTTCTCATAACAATCAGCCTCCTCGCTTGATCGTATGAGTCATTCAATCTACTGAAAAACTGAAGCAGTCTATGTCTATGTAGGTGCTCAATATGATCCTTCGATTTTATGCATTCACATCTTGGTGATGGCACTAATGCATCATAATTCTGCCCAGAGTTACTTCAACCTGGTAAAATATGTCACGGCAGAATCAGTACCTTATGAAATCGTTGCAATTTCACTATGTAACTAGAATATACGCACTTGATTAACCTTATCAAACCTCTCCTAAAGATATTCCCACACTACATGAGCTTTTAATGTATAAACTATTCTACTAAGAAGGTTCTTCAACAATGTATTCATGATCCAGGAAAGTACAATTGCATTGCATGTCTTCCAGTCCTCATGCAATTCTGTTTTGAAAGAGCTATTCTTGCAAGTGCCGGTTCGCAAACCCCAATGTTCTGTTGGCTTGAAGAGTAGTTTGCATCGATCCTTGCCACAATCCAGAGTTTTCTGAACCTGTGAGCTGTGTTCGGAATTAAATCGAACCAGGAGTATCTGAAGGATGCACAAACAGTGGATGTGTGGGTCAATTTTCTCATTCACCATTGATAAATTGAGAAAACCAAACTTTCCACACCTACACTGCTAGCACATGGCCAGTTTCTTATGCTCTGATACCATGTGAGCTGAGCTCGAGCTCAAGTTCTGACTACAATGCCTTAGGGAGAACTCAAATGTGTGAGAGAACACAAGCCAGTGAGAAGAAGATATTTTGGAAAAGTAAATTGTGATTGTATTATCAAATGAAGTGATTACATTCTCTATATATACACAGCTCCTAAGCATGACTTAATTAACTAATTCCTCTAATTAGTTGTAACTAACTCTAACAACCAATGACAGCTGGCTAACCACAGTTCTAACCTCCTAACTACACCTAACTATGGTTTATGTGTTGGTAACTATTCTAATTTCTAACAGGGTTGAGGGTAGTCATTGTTGTTGGCTTCACATGGGGGGTTTCCACAATATAGTCACTTAGTTAGGAGATTGATCCTGAAGTGCCTAGAGAGGTAGCAAAGCTACAGTTTGACCTTTTTAGTGTCTTAAAATGCAGTTTAAGTTATTCTGGATGGAATTTTTGGTCGCTGGTTTAATAGTTTCCAAATGCATGCCTAAAGAGATAATGTTGCTGAAGCCTTATTTTCCTGCAATTTATGGTTTTCAATTTTTAAATGACAACTCCTTTGACAATCTCTTCAATTGAGGCAGGGCTTTGATTTATATCCTTGAACTTGTATGCCTGGAGCTAGTTGTTTATAGTGATCTAGAGATGCAAATTTGTACTACAGTTGACTGACATGTGTGCTCTTTCAAACGTGTAACAAAGTTTTTCTTTGCCTACTGCTAAAGCCAGAGGAGATGCACTTTCTATCTAATTTTCTAAATGAAATCCACGTTATTTGCTCCTAAGTTGAACAAAAGCTTGTAATAGGATTTCTTAGAGATTGATCCAGAATTTGTACCCGTCCACCAACATGTCGACCACGGCTAACATGACTCTAATGAAATACAGAATCTAGAACTGCAAAACAACGTCCAATTCCAAAGCTGTTGAAATTTCTTTTAAATTACAGGCCCCAAGTCAGGCCTATACTTCTTTGTTCTCCACAAAACACCATAACTAAAGAAAAGCATAGCTTCCTGTTACAAAGTTAGGAAATTGTTTTTTTCTCCACTTGAAGAAGGTAGGATATTATGTATTCTACTATTCTTCTTTCCCTTGTTATTGGGTCCTTTTCCCTTAATGATAGTGTATTTATTATTAAATGCTCGGTACATGTAACGGCAACCAGATAGATCAGACTTTGTTTTGTGGTAAACATAATATTCTAATGAATTTTTTGATACCCACATGCTGTAACACATTTAGTTCTCTTTCCCTGAACAATGAAGGAAAAAGAATAGAATTGCCCAAAGAAGATGCAGTTCTTCCTTCAAATACGTGTCTATCTTTTTTGAGTACTTTTGCAAATTTAAGGTGAGCATTCATTCTGTCTTATCTATTTTGAGTGCTTCTGCAAAGTTGAGGTGAGCATGCATTCTTCTTCGATCCTCTGTTGGTGATAAACATGCTCCTTCACCTTCTCTTTTTCCGTTTACTCTTAGTATCTTGAAATAAAATGTCCATGATCCATTTGTTCCATATCCCAATATCATCTTTAATTACCTGCTGCAGAAGCACACGTTCTTTTCCTACTAGTCTGTAACTTTTATTCCATGATTGGGTTTGTTATTTTTAGTTAGTGACATGATGGTGCAAAATGATTGGAAATGGGTCTTATTTCCTTATCTCGGCTTAGTTTTAGGTTGGAAAACGGACTTCTGTTGGTTTTTAGCTTTTCAGATTTTCTGGTTAAACTTTGCCTCATGATATTATGGGATTTGTTTTTGCATAGATTTACTATTGTAAAGTTAGCTTCTTTTTCCATCTGACTGATTACTTGTTTATCTTTTTTTCCTGGTGGGTTAGAATAAGTTGCTTGTAAATTGTCTAGCATTGATTTAAATTGGTAATTTTGTGTTCTTATAATTTTTTCCTTTCTTTCTTTCTTTCTTTCATATATGTTACCTTTATCTCATTCTTTAGCAGGGATCCTGTGTGCTTTGCTATGGCAAATTCCAAGGGGCCATCTAGCATGAGAAATATGATGTACAATGGAAAGAGCTCTTTACTGCCTCCTAAAAGTCCGTTTCCTAGCATATCTCCTTCTTATGTAGATTATATCCCTAGTTCTGCTGTCACCCAAAAGGACATTTCAAAATCTAGAGATGGTTCACACCATCAGCGTACTTCTTCTGAAAGCTGTCTTATAGAGGAGCAACCATCTTGGTTAGATGATCTTCTTAACGAGCCGGAAACTCCTGTACACAGAGGTGGCCATAGACGTTCATCTAGTGACTCCTTTACATATTTTGATGCTGCTAACATTACAAACTTAGATTACATAGCTCAAGATGATAACAAATTCAGAAATTTAATTCATGTCCCTTCCTGGGGATCCCAAGACACTGATTATTACAAAAATGTCCGGCATGAAACATTTCATGTTGATCAAAACTCCTCAAACCGACAAAAAAGTAGGGCAAGGGATGCATCTCCAAATGCAATACCACATCTCCGTGGCCTTTCCCCTTTTAGAGAAAATGTCAAGACTCACAGCTTGGGACCATCATGTCCTCCACAAGGAGGAGAGAGGCCCAAATCTGCAGGAAGTGACAAGCAGGATTTAGTTGAATCTGTCCCTCCTGATCCAAAGGGATCTGGGGAAAAAAAGGATTCTTCTCACAGCAAGAGCTCTGCATCAGAAACTGACACGAAACGAGCAAAGCAGTAAGTGTAACTAGCTCAGTAACCCCAAAGGAAATAGTTGTGAAGTGAATAAGTATATTTTCAGTATGTTGAAATTTGCAAGAAATCATAATTCCTGTAGTGGTAATAGTTAAGATAATTCTTTGATTCTGTTTATGGTATAGTTCTTTGTTTCTGTTTCCATGGTTTGTCTATCATTGTGTTTTGTTTTCATTGCATGCCCTTACTATCAGTTTACTGGATGTTTCGGTTAGTTGGAGGCTTATAGCCAGGACAGCTGCGATCCATAAATAACAACAACAACAACAACCACATACCCAGTGAAATCCCACACCGTGGGGTCTGGGGAGGGTAGAGTGTACACCGACCTTACCTCCACCTTGGTAGGTAGAGCGGTAGAGCGGCTGTTTCCGGGAGTAAATTCAACATGTTTTCCTCTGAATCTCTTAATAAGTGCAGTGATAATAAGTCTTGTGCTTCTGATTTTACCTTCTAAAACTTCGAAGATATTATACACTGAACAGGACACTGACCTACAGCCAAAGTAGTAGGGTAGTCTATGCTCTTTCAATTTTTCAAGGGATGGCTATGGTGTTCAAATCTTATCAATCCATAGATGTTGACTAAAATAGGTGGATTTAACATTTAGCAACAAATCTGTTTGATACATATATGTCAGGAACATCACTTCTTCCCTCCACCTCAACTTACTTGACCGTGTTCTTTTTCTATCCTCTTGAAGTTCCTGGACCCTTTTCCTAAAAGTAATAACTCCTATCTTCAACAACTCAATTTAATGCAAAGACATTAATTAATTTTTTTTGGTAGAAGGTAATTGTATTAAATCTGCAGCACTACAGGAAAAGGAAGTGCTGGAATATCTACAACTGAGCAAAAAACCAAAAGAAAATCCCTTTCTAATCTTGTAGGAATTCTACAAGGTTGAGTATTGATTCCGCCTCATTGACAAGTTCATTTTTACACCAAAATGAAATCGAAAGTGTACAATTAAACTTGATCTGTTGGATTGAATTTGTTTTTCCATCAAAGCATCTAGTAATCCTGTCCTTACATGTGGTCAAAAGGACTTCTTTTTCCTGTTGCCCCTGTTCCAGCACTGAAGTGATCATACAAAAGTTCTCAGCATCACCCATTTAAGGCATTTGATATTCAGATAGATTTGTCATAGTTGATCATTTACAAAAAGTTGGCTTACACTTTCATCTTCCTTTCCACATAAATGACACCTACTACACAAAATGATACCTCTTCTTTGGAGATTGTCTTGTGTCAAACCAAGAGAATCAAGCCACTTTGAACGGGGCTTTTGTTTTGCAAAGCTGTGCGATGCAAAGACAGTAATTTAGCATCACTTTCCCATTATGCGATTTATACTTAAGAGTAACTGGTAAAGTTGCTGCCATGTGACCAGGAGGTCACAGGTTAAGCCGTGGAAACAACCTCTTGCAAAAATGTAGGGTAAGGCTGCGTACATTAGAGGCCCTTCCCCGGACCCCGCGCATAGCGGGAGCTTAGTGCACCGGGCTGCTTTTATTTTTATACTTGAGAAATTACCCCACTATTGATGCACTGCAATTCTTATTTAGCGTACCTCTCTGGCTAACTTCAACGTATCAGCTTACACAAGGCATTTTTAAAATTTTCACACCAATCAAATGGCCATCCGTTATATTATTTGATTGGGGGGGGGGGGGGGGGTTAAGCATTTTGATATTTAGGTGTGGAAGAATATGATTGGTCTACAATTTATCCTCTTTTATTACGGGATTTGTCAACTGATTCACTTATCTGCTATTTGTGCTTTTAGTTGCACATTGTCTAGATGTTATTTAGCATATAATGAGGTTTACTTAAAAGAAGGTGTCATGTTTGCAGACAGTTTGCTCAACGGTCACGAGTTCGGAAGCTTCAATACATATCTGAACTGGAAAGAAATGTACAAGTTCTTCAGGCATGTGAAGCTTTAAGTATTATACATAAATGGATGTATGATGGATGTTGTATTTTGTTAAAAATGTTGATCTGATCAATATTTTTATTCCAGGCTGAAGGTTGTGAAGTGTCTGCTGAGCTTGATTTCCTTAACCAGCAGAATCTTATTCTCAGCATGGAGAATAAAGCCCTAAAGCAGCGCTTAGAAAATTTAGCTCAAGAACAGCTGATAAAGTATTGTAAGTTTCTTCGTTATCTGTAATACTTTATTGTTGTACCTGCTACTTCCAGTGCTTGAATTGGTGTTGTAAAGTTGAATGACATCTATAATGAGTCTAAACCTAAATAATTGAAAATTAGGGTTGACTTTGATTCAGATGAGCTGGGAAAGTGGGTTTTCCTAAGACTGGAAGCACATTGGAGGACTGGGGATACCTCATGTAATTCCAGAAAGCGTCATTTTCTTGTGGAAAAATGATATCCTGGAAATATAGAACTTCTATAAATTCGTGGTTCTGTCTAGCTTCTTTAGAGCTGTATATGCAGTAGCATGCTTTATTCTTACTGTAGTTGTTCCAACCCAAAATATTGTGCTTCCTGGGAGAGGACCAAAGTTGTTACCTGCTTTTCCAAATGATAACACAACTAGGTCAAAGTTTCTCAAGGAATAAAACCAAAAAGCATCCACTGCAAAGTTACCATTGTTTTTTAGATGCTTTTCTGACGTAAGAAGGGGTCCCTCTTTTGTGCTTTCAGGCCTCGAACATTAAAATGTTTACCTTTGGAAACAAAGTAAGCAACAAATAGAAGAGTTGCTACCTACCATGCTTTTATCACTATTGAATAATGGGGTTATAATTTAATAGATTACTGTTGGATTCTGTTTTTGGGATAGTGGTGATTAAAAAGCTACTAATGTTAATGTAGTAGAAAGTTTATTTTATTAGCTTCTCGGGAAACTAAACCATGTGAATGTTCTGCTCAGTGGAGCATGAAGTACTGGAAAAAGAAAGAGGAAGACTACGAGCATTGTATCAGCAACAGCAACTGCCACCGTCACAGCAGAAACAGCAATCATCTTCCAGCCATCGGCGCACCACTAGTAGGGATCTCGATCAACAATTTGCAGACCTCTCTTTGAAACACAAAGAGGGTTCAGGCCAACTTCACATGTGATGGCTGAGACTGCAGTTAGGACTTTAATCACATCTTCCTGACTGTCTCTCAGTTGATTTTGCCTGGCAAAATTACGAAGACAACTTCTATTGTGCATGATCAGAAAGAACTCTTGGCGTCCTTGAGCTCTCTCGACAGCTTTGCCTCTTCCACCTGGCGGTGATTCTAATTTCTGTCATGGTATGTATGCTCAGCTTTGTTTGTAAGCATAGTGATCTTTTTATGTGCGCCTGGTGGTCAATGCTAGGGAATAGCATTTGTGGCAGTTGACTTACCTGAGGTGATTAATTCCGGCATGAATTCTTTGTATGTTAAAATTCATGAGCTTTTTCTGTATTTCCCTGCTACTTGTTTCATCATTTTTTCATGAACGTTTGACTTGTAAGCATAATATTGGAGCTCCATCAGCTTATTATTTCCTTTCTTCTTTAGGCTATGAAAGCATTCTGTTTACCCACTTGTTAATGGTACACAGCACGGCAAAACGAAACTTCCTGAATACTCAATGTGAATAAGTTTGAACTTTGAATGAAACTTCCTGAATACTCAAGGAATTCAAGTTTGAACTTTGAAGTAATTCTTCTCGAACTGATATACTATTGGTTATCTCATTGCTCTAGAGCTATGCATTTATTACCAGGGGAAAAAAAAGACAGATGGTAATATCATTGAACTCATATTAGATCTTCTGGATGAGGGATCATCCGGTGGGTTATATCAACAAGAAAAGAACTTTTGGGGTTTTAGTTGATCAGGCGACACCCGGATTTGAGCATGGGAAAAATGGATTATTGTCCTCTTTGCCACTCACTGATGAAAGAGCAATTCGAGAAACATAGAATGAAACCAGAACAGATATATGACTTTCAAGTCTACCTCTCAATATTCTCAACGAATTCCTAAAATAAAAAGAGATTGGAGTGATGAACAAAATTAGTTTATTTTAGAAAAAAGGACGACTGATTACCTGATCCTTGAGTTTATTTTAGAAAAAAGGACGACTGATTACCTGAACCTTGAATTTGGCCTATATAACACTATGTCGAGAGCAGGAGTATTTTGTAGGATTGCATATTCACCGTGCCACTCACATTCACAAAATTCCTGATCAATAGCCATTTCGAAAATGTGGAATACATAGACGTCCGCTTAAACTTTTTCAATTTTTTTGTTTAGACACATGAACTAAGGATTGTACCTATTGAACACTTGATGTAAGTTAAAAATTATACCAATAAGATATATAATACTGACATGACACATCGTGTGTAATACACTCTCCTTTCAAAAAGTGGAAAACTCAAACCTTTTTCTTTACTTTCTGTATCTATCTCCTCTAACTTTAATCTGCCGCCATCATATCCACCACCTCGGCCATGCCTCCGCCTCCACCACCACCATTGTAGTTGCTGCCTCCACGACCGTGAACTAGAGCTAGAAATGAGTTCTTCTTCTTCTTGGATTGAAGTTATTCACTGAAGCTATAAAGAATATCGGAATGAAATGGCTGCCATCTTTGATCTCCTCTCGGAAACTTCTTGTTGTTTCTAATCTTGCCATCATCTGCCAATAATATATACACCCTACACAATGTCCGAGTTAATTCCTCAAATGGTTATCGAACTCACAAAATTTTCCTTTAAAAACAATTAAACTAATTTATCATTATAATGTCATTCAACTTATAGATAGTCTCTCATAAAATAACTGTAGTCGGAAAACCACGTAGGCAAACCAAAATACCATGTTAGCTCAAATCTAAAGCAAATTAAACTTAAACATCAACTCTACGATTTTACAAAATATATATGTTTACATCTAGAAATTTAGATAAAATCATACATGTCAAATATTACTTTTATTACACATATATCAAATTTAGAATACTTTAGAATTCCCTCAACGGAATTTCTAATTTTCCCGCTGCAAGTACGAACTTTACTAGTGCTTGACATTGAGAGGTGCGATCAATCTGCTTATTCCCGAAAAGAAATTTTCTTCTAAACCAATAAATTCATATATAGAAGTATAGATTATAGAAGAACCATTTTGATGTTCATCGAATGTCGCATATCCTACTACCAGAGGGGCATGGCCCGTGCTTTTGCATTTTAAAGTGGTGAATTCTTTGTAGTCATTTGGTGGTGAACTATAGCAATAAAGAATCAAAACAAACGATAAAGTTGCATACATGAAAACATAAAGCTACAGCTATATTGATGAAGAAGTATATTGAATAAGTATCAGGTTTACACTGGAGAATGCCTTCCTAGGTAATATAGGCATTCCACATATCCAAAATAAAATAACACCAGTAATACCTAATAAAACTGGGTTTAAAATGAACGCTAGCTAGAGTTTGTGGCACATTTAGTGGTAATAATGTTAGACACTTGAGAACTGTAACAACCCAATTCACGAGCGTCGTGGTGGCATCTACGCTATCCTCTCGGTAGGAGAATCATCCCAAAAATTCTTTTGACACGAATTTAGACATTGCGGAAACAAATTAAAGAAAAAAAAGGGCAGCCCGGTGCACTAAGCTCCCGCTATGCACGGGGTCCGGGGAAGGGTCGGGTCGGACCACAAGGGTCTATTGTACGCAGCCTTACCTCACATTTCTGCAAGAGGCTGTTTCCACGGCTTGAACATGGCAACAACTTTACCAGTTACTCCAAGAATCCCCTTCTAAATAAATTAAAGAACTATAAATAAAAACAATTCATTTCAAATACTAAATGGTAAATCCCTTATAAAATATTTTTCCTAAAACCTGGTCTGGCTCGTACAAAGACTACTATGAATACAAATAGATAGAGGAATAAAACAAGTCACTGTCTTGAATTAATAAGAACATCCTGGCACGCCTTAACCTCCACGTACTCCGAAGCTGCAACCTGAACCATTCTCTATACCTGCATCCACATAAAAGATGCGGCAAGTGTAGTATGAGTACATAACGTACCCCATACGCATCATAGGCCGACAACAACAGACAACGCGCAATAGGCTTAAACATCAAGTTGACTCTCAAATAGTCCTACTCTACACAATTAATAATTTACCTAGGTTACATTCACCGATAGGAATAATTCCATGCTTAGATTACAATCCAATCCGTAATAACACCTCGATTTCCTAAAAGTAAGTCCACTAGTCATTAATAAACTATCTAAGTCATTCTTATTTTGACCCCACATACTTCATTAGTCTTCTAATATAGATAATTAAACACCTAAGAACACAACCACATCACAATCTTTCACGAAAGAACATAATTGACATACAATAGAATTGTTGATTTAGTATTATCCCTAGCTTGTAAACCTGATTACTATCCGTACGAATAACAATGTTAGTACATGCAAGCTTACTACACAACCCTATTATGTTCGAGTAAGTAATTACGATCACGAATCTCCAATTTAGGTTGAAGTTGAAAATATATAAAAATCCACTAGACGATAATTACAATGACAACACAACAACTCATTAGTGTTCTGCTCCCTATCAAGTAAGTAAAATATCCATGCAAGACGCCTTCAATCACATAGATGGTTCAAACACTAAAACAACTCAAAGATCATAGAAGCACAACCAACATGAGATCATTTTTATCATGATAACAACCCAAACGAAGAACAATTACAATGTGTAGGGATGAATGGAATGAATGTAATGTCATGAGTATGATGCAATGCAAGGTACCCTTTCATCAACTGGTATACACATTCTATAGGCTTTGCCATATAGAGATGACCCATAGGGGACCCACACCGTCCATATACTGCTCATAACCGGTCGGAATGATCCATCAAATCTGGTAAGAGCCTTAGACTCATTTATCGAGCCGTATCAAATCATCATCATCATCTCAATTATTTCCAAACCATCTCACAATAGTATTCCTTACCTATCATTTCCGGTCTTATTGGACCCACAATATTCCATACCACTCCGTTCAATATCACAGTAACTATGAGTGTATGAATGCAACAATAATAAGGCAAGTAGTCATGGTTTATGAGATGCACCCAAATATAGGAGATGAATAACACATGCCTCAAACTTCAATAACACATAATTTCATGTAATCAGTCTTTCATATCAGAAACATATGTGAGTAAACACAACAAATATCAATAAATGGCGACAAGCTCAATTAATGGAGAAAATCCCACATAACAACAGTCGGAATCAACCCTCCCCAAATCACCCACCAAAGTAACTCAACATCGGTACCCACCCAAATGCTCATCACAACCACTAAGGTGGAACCCCCAACACGCTCAATACCCCTAAATATTTATAACAACTATGTACTTCTATTGGAGTCTAGTAATATTAAACTGTAACCTACTTCAGAGCCGAGCGGGTGCCACAAACCTCAACCCTCGATTTCCTAGAAGTAAGTCCACTAGTCATTAATTAACTATCTAAGTCATGCTTATTTTGACCCGCATACTTCATTAGTCTTCTAATATGGATAATTAAACACCTAAGAACACAACCACATCACAATCTTTCACGAAAGCACATAATTGGCATACAATAGCATTGTTGATATAGTATTATCCCTAGCTGTAGACCTAATTACTATCAGTACGAATAACAATGTTGGTACATTCAAGCTTATTACACAACGCTATTATGTTCGAGTAAGTGATTAGAGTCACAAATCTCCTATTTAGGTTGAAGTTGAACATATATAAAAATCCACTAGACGATAATTGCAACAACAACACAACTCATTAGTATTCTGCTCCCTATCAAGTAAGTCAAATATCCATGTAAGACATCTTCAATCACATAGACGGTTCAAACACTAAAACAACTCAGAGATCATAGAAGCACAGCCAATACGAGATCATTTTATCATGATAACAACCCAAACCAAGAACAAGTCTCACAATTACAATGTGTAGGGTTGAATGGAATGAATGTAATGTCACGAGTATGATGCAATGCAAGGTACCTTTCCATCAACTGGTATACACACTCATATACACACTCTATAGGCTTTGCCAGATAGAGATGACCCATGGGAGACACGCGCCGTCCATATGTCGCTCATAACCAACCAAAATGATCCATCGAATCTGGTTAGAGCCTCTGCTTCAAAATTCAATAACACATAATTTCATGTAATAAGTCTTTCATATTAGAAGCATATATGAGTAAACACAACAAATATCAATAAATGGCGACAAGCCCACATAACAGTAGTCGGAATCAACCCTCCCCAAATCACCCATCAAAGCAACCCAACATTGGTACCCACCCAAATGCTCATCACAACCACTAAGGTGGAAACCCCAACACGCCCAATACCTCTCAATATTTATAACAACTATGTACTTCTATTATAGTCTAGTAATATTAAACTAAGGGTGGCCAATGGGGCGGGTCGACCCAGTCCCGCCACTACCCCGCTATAAAAAAAATTATAATTGGTAATGGGACTCGAACCGGGACGGGACCTGGGCTCGTTCCGCCCCAGTCGCGCCAGTCTCGACACGCCCTGATCCCATCCCAGTCCCGCCCCCTGTCCCGCCCGACCCCTCCATTTTGCACAAAATAACCGTTGCACAATAGCCATTTTATATTTTAGCCATTATGCAATGGCCATTTTTGGCCTCCACCATACCCCCTTAATATTTATTTTTAACCCCTAAATTATTATATTTACACTTTAACCCAATTTTCCAACTATAAATACCTCATTTTCTCTTCATCTTTCTCATAAATCTTCCTACAATCTCTCAATCTATCTCTCTACAAATCTACATTGTCTACTAAATATTGAATTTTATTTATTCATTTGGGAATGAAATTGACAACTAGCTTGTGGATCATCCATCGAGCAAAGTTTTAATTTTCAACCTCTCGATTACACGTCGACATTACGTCGGTGTTTGGTACATTCATTCCTTCATTAACTTATTATTGTGTCTTTATTTTAATTAGCGCACTTAATTTCCTTATCTTTAACTATTTATTATCATAATTAAAATGGAAGGAATTAGAGGTATGTTTAAGGGTAAGGGTAAGGCTTCTTCTAGTAGAGGTAACAATGGCGGGGGTAATACTTCTAGTCATCTTATTCCTAGACAAGATGATTTTGTTGATACTGAATATTTTCCTGAAATACCATTAGATTTAGACAAGGAGATATTTTCTGAAACTCAACAAGACTTTAATTTAGAAGATGATCTAGATGACACACCCACTAATGTAGATGACACACCCGCTAGTGCACCTCCAACTGGAACGCCTCCTATTCCCCCTAGTATGAGACGAGGCCCAATAAAACGACCATTAAAATCAGATGCATGGAATTTTTTTGATAGGCACGAAGAGAATCAAGTAGTTAGATATCAAATTTGTAAAAATATTTTTAAATTTAAAATGGGAAAAGGTCAGGGTGGTACAGGAGGTTTATTGAGACATGTACAAAACTTTCACCAAGCTAGGTGGAAGCAATACCTGGCTGAAAAATCGGGTGCGCCAGTTCCCTCTCAGTCGTGACAAGGTTCACATACTATCCTGAACCAAGTACAGAGTCAAATTAACACTATGACGGGGGGGGGGGGGGTTGTAGGCCCTAAATACAATAAAAATAGAGATAGGGAAGCAATAGCAAAATTAGTTGTTGTGGAGGGTTTGCCTTTTTCATTTCCTTCTTCTCCCGGTTTTATTCATTATATTAGAGATATGTATAATCCTGCTTTTAACGGGGTTTTAAGATCAACTGTTAAGAGTGATGTATTTAAATTTGCACATGAATATCAACAGTATTTACGTTATTCCTTATATCATTTTCCTGGTAAAGTATCTATCACGTCTGATATAGGCCGTAGTACTAATGACTATGATTATTTAATGGTAACCTGTCATTGGATAGATTATAAATGGTCTATACAAAAACATATTTTAGTGTATAGATATGTAGATGATAGACACACTGGTACTTTTATTGCAGAAAATATTCAACAAGTTTTCAATTATTACGGAATAACTGATAAAATTATGACTATTACATTAGATTACACTTCTTCTGATAATTATGCTATTACAATTTTAAAAGATCTTTTAACTCCATCTGTTCCAAATTATTTTCATAAAAAATGTGCATGTCATATATATAACTTAGTTGTAAAGGATGGTCTAACACTTTTTTGCAGACATTCTTAATAAAATATAATTAGCTATAAACTTTATTTCTAAAAGTAATAGAATACAACGGAAAAAAAGAATATAAGAAAATCTTACCACGATTGCGGACTACTTTATAGAAAAATTCCTGAAGAAGTAGCCACTAGGTGGAATTATTTATACGAGCAACTACTTGTTGCTTATGACTATAGAAGACCTATAACTTTATTTTTAACGCCCATAATCGAAATCCAACTGATATGGTTGTAGATAGCGATTGAGAAAAAAATTCAGAACTTATTGTATTTCTATAGAAATATTTTCAAGCAACAATAGATTTTTTCGATATATATTATCCTACTATTTCAACTATGTTGTTTTATATAGCTCTAATATTTTTACTGCTTAGTGAATATATGAAAACAGCTTATAAGACACCTATTAAATATTTTTATCAAAATAAAAAATAACTTATTCTTATCCCACTATTATATTATTGGTGTTGTATTAAATCTGACTATTAAAATAGACGGTTGTAAAACGCTTATTGAAATTATTTATGTGTAGCAGTACTTCCACCTCCAACTCCAAAAAATCCAAATGACCCACCACATGTTGAACAAACTAAAAAGAAGTGTTGTCTAGCATACAAGATGAATGTAAAAAAGTATATAGGCATTAACAACAAGAAAGTGCTAGCAACCAACCGGCTTCCATACCATCTTCTTCTTCTTCTTCTTCAACACAACCTCAAAAAAGACATGTTGTGTCTGCGGCTAGTATTGAAAGCCTCAGACATAGAATGTATAGTGGTAACACTACTAACCAAGTTAGCGAGTTTGATGTTTTTGTTTTGCAGGGTATTGTACCGTACCAAGCAGTTGTCAATGAAGAAGGACGTGAAGACTTGCTGAAATACTGGAGGGAGACTGAGAAGACCTTTCCGACACTTTTAATGATGGCCCGAGATGTGTTGAACATTCAAGCATCATCAACAACGTCTGAAAGCACTTTTTCTGCCGGCAGATTTCAAATAGGAGAGCACATACACTCATTAGCAGGAGACAGCTTGGAGATTGCAGTATTATTCAGAGATTGGTGCGGAGCGGAGAAGGCGCGGTCAACCAGAGATCAATGAAGAAGAAGACGAAAACTACAACGAAATCTTATCCGATGGAGGTGGAAACGACGTGGAGCAATTTGACCAACAAACACCAATTCCAATAGAAGAACCACAAGAAATTATAAAGAAACCAGAAAAGGTGTTTTTAAAAATGTAATTTTTTTAATTGCAATTTTACTATGTTATTTGCAACTTTCAAGTTTCATGTTTCAACACCACAAAGTTGAAATTTTGACAATTGTATTACAAAAAAATCATATTTCTATTAAATAATATAAGAGGCACAAAAACAATATTGGGATATTTTTATTACACTATCTTGTACAATTATTCATTATTGAGGTATTTATATATGTTATTTTTAAAAATTAAGTGCAAAAAAAATAATATCGGAAACCCGACCCCGCCCCGAGCCCGAACCCGCCCCGACCTTGACCCCGACCCCACCCCGGTCCCGTACAGTTGGCCAGCCATATATTAAACCGTTGCCTACCTCAGAGCCGAGTGAATGCCACGAACCTGCAAATTTTTAGCGAACCAATAACTTTGTAATTGGTTCCTTTTGCATTCGTTCTTCTGATTTTTCTTCTTCTATAAATGAGTAATGAATTGTAAAAGAGGGTACAATGTTGGACTAATTTTACTTCAATCCTTTCAGGTGTTGAATCATCAAAATGGAATGTCAAGAGGATGAAATTGTTTCACAAGTTCAAGAGTTTGGAGAAAATGCCGCAGCGGAGAGTTATGATGCACACCGATCCATAGCATCGGATTGTGGACGCCGATACTTCTGGGATTTGGTGAACAAGAAACTCTTCCCCGAGAGGCGTACTGTCCTTAAAAGAGTGCAAGAGCTACTACCTGAATTTTATGAATGGCTCGAGGCTACTCGCTAGATTTGTTTCGCTGACACCCCGTGTAAGGTAAATGAATAGTGGTGCGCGAGTTTTACGCTAACATGAAGCAGGCTGATTTTGCTAATCCAAAACTGGGGATCAAGGTTAAGAGGGTGAGATTTGGAGCTGAGCAGATTAATAAGCTCTACAGTTTGGATAATCATCCCCATGAGTTGATGTAGGTGAAAATACTTGTTCTGATGACTGGCTAGTGTCCCACGTGTGCCCTCCAGTCAACGTGGTTTGACAATATATTATCAATAGTCGGGTGTCTCCTTTTGGAAACAGGACTGACTGCACACACACGTGCGCTGATGATTTCTTGCTTGATAGGCGGCATTTCGGTGAACATCGGTTACCATGTCGTGCGGGAGTTTTAGGAGTATCTAGCCCAAGTCAACCCAAGCTTGATCTTTTCCTCTTTGATTATGGAGCTAAGCTGCTGGAGTGCTGGATAGCCCTACTGATCATTGGGTAGAAGCTGGCATACCCGTCCACCCTCTAAAAGTTACCGGACCAGGTAGTGCGATGAAGCATAATAAGAGGAAGATTGAGATGAGTTTGGGTGAGTCTTCTTCTCAGCAGGAGGGACCATTGGGGGTCATGGGTTCTCAGTTACGGTATATTCAGGAATTGGTGTCTCAGCGTCCCAAGGGCCCTTAAGATGTTGGTTCAGTCAGGCTCACTCAAGAGGAGGTGGCTAGGTACATGGAGGCCCAGACGGAGCAATCCCAGACTAACAAGAAATTTTCTGAGTCTATAAATGCATTGGAGGAGACCTACTGCTCTATGGCTACGACGTATGCTAACCTCCGTCAGGATTTTGATGAGGAAAAGAAGAACAACAAGTCGGCTCGCAAGCTCTTGGTGAAAGTCTGGAGAGGGGTCAAGGCCATATTCCACTGGGGCAACCCAAACAAGAAGATTTCGGTAAAGGCATCGGACGACAAAGAGAAGTACTCCTCCTTGTCAGCGGGCGCTAATGTTGATTCTGATGACCCCAGTGATGAGGATGAGGTGCAGAGTTCGACCAGTCTTGATTGATCTCCTTCAACTTTCTTGGTTATTAGACAATTTACTTGCTTTGCCCTTGGGCTGCAATATTTGGATGATGGTACTATTTTCCTTTCTTGCTTTGTGTTTTTGGATTGGGATTTATGCTCTTATCAGGCCCTTGATATGCTAGACTTGTGCCCTCGCTGATCTTTTATATCTATGCATGATTGCTGGCTTGAACAGGTTTATTAAGAAATTTATATAGTGTTGGAACATGGAAAAGAAAGCTATTGGTTTTTGCCTAGTTGCTTCGCAGAGGCGGTCCACCCTCCGCAGGTGCGACATCGCTTATGCACAATTTAACTTGCATCTGCGAGCTTGACTCAAGGAGCAAAAATCTGCTTCTGCGGGACATTTCATGCAGACACAACCTCGCATCTGTGACAACAACACGCATATGCGACCTCAGAATAGTTCAACCAATAACGCACCTGGAACCCACCTTGCGCAGGCGTGGCTCTGTAGATGCGGGAATGCTCTTGTAGGAGCGAGATCCCTTAAACTATAACAATGAACTAAATTTGAAACTCTATGCAATACCCGAATTTTATTTGATACCCTCGGACGTGATTTCAATACACGCTGCACTTTCATAAAACGCTAAGAGTAGATACCAAATGGAATCGACTAGATACCAATTTGAACGAAGTATCACAAAAGAAGGGAAAATTTCCTCAATGTCTTATAGCCTCTCGAGGATGGGTACAGACATCTACGTATCTATCCGCGAGACTCTACTAAACATTATCCTTGTACTCGTGAGACCGGTGAATGTAGAGCTCTGATACAAACTTGTCACGACCCAAATCATGGGCGTCGTGGTGGCACCTACATTATCCCCAGTAGGAGAACCATCTCCAAATTATTTTTGACATGAATTTGAACATTGCACAAATAAATTAAAGAACTATAAAGATAAAAATTCTTCATTTCAAATACTAAATGTCAAATCCCTTACAAAACATTTTTCCCAAAACCTGGTCTGACTCGTACAAGGAATACTATGAATACAAATAAAAAAGGAAGAAAATAAGTCACTGTCTTGAATTAATAAGAACAACCTAACTAAGACGAAGACCAAGGCCGCCGATAGAATGGGTGACGCGTCTTAACCTCTACGTACATCGAAGATGCAACCCGAACCATTCGCTATACCTGCATCCACATATAGATGCAACAAGTGTAGTATGAGTACACAATATACCCCCGTAAGCATAACAGAGCGACAACGACAGACAACACGTAATAGGCATAAACATCAAGTTGACTATCAGATAGTCCTACTCTACATAATTGATAATTTACCTAGGTTACATTCACCGACAAGAATAATTCCACTCTTAGATTACAATCCAATCTGTAGTAACACCTCAATTTCCTAGAAGTAACTCCACTAGTCATTAATCAACTACCTAAGTCATGCTTATTCTGACCCCGCATACTTCATTAGTCTTATAATATGGACAATTAAACACCTAAGAACACAACCACGTCACAATCTTTCACGAAAGCACATAATTGGCATACAATAACATTGTTGATATAGTATTATCCCTAGCTTGTTGACCTGGTTACTATCCATACGAATAACAATTTTGGTACACGCAAGCTTATTATACAACCCTATTGTGTTCGAGTAAGTGATTAAGGTCATCAATCTCCTATTTAGGTTGAAGTTGAACATACAAATCTACTAGACATTAATTACAATGACAACACAACTCCTCATTAGTATTCTTCACCCTATCAAGTAAGTCAAATATCCATGTACTACACCTTCAATCACATTGATGGTTCAAACACTAAAACAACTTAGAGATCATAGAAGCACAACCAATACGAGATCATTTTATCATGATAACAACCCAAATCAAGAACAAGTCTCACAATTATAATGTGTAATGATGAATGGAATGAATACAATGTCATGAGTATACACAGTTTATAGGTTTTTCCATATATGACCCATGGGGGACCATCGCCGTCCATATACCGCTCACAACCAACCGAAATAATCTATCGAATCTGGTTAGAACCTCAGACTCATTTGTCGAGCCGTATCAAATCATCATCTCAATTATTTCTAAGCCATCTCATAATAGTATTCCTTACCTTTCCTTTCCGATCTCATTGGACCCACAACATTCCATACCACTCCGTTCAATATCACAGTAACCATGAGTATATAATCATAATAATGAAATGGAAATGGATAGAAATCTTACCTCAAGTGATGAATGTTGATGAAATCTCCTAATTCCCCCTCTTTACCGAGCTCAAGTTCCACGATATGAAAAATGGAGGAGTGATTTTGAAATAAACTTTTAATTCTATGTTTGGAAACAGCGATCCCACTTCGGCGGAATCGACCTCGCCGAAGCGGCTCACTTCGGTGAAAAAAACTACCGCAGAAGCGGTGCAACGTAATGCACCGAGGAGACACAAAAGTGGAGAAATCATCGCAGAGGTGGATCGCCTCTACACAACAATGGCCGCATGAGCGAACTTTCTAAACCCAGCCAAGGCTCGTATCTACAGACCAACCTCCACAGAGGCGGCTCCGCAGAAGATGGGAAATGCTTTCCTGGGTGGTTTTGTCCTGTTCCAAAATTTCAAACCCCACAGCCAATTTTAAAAATGATTTATCATATCCCCAAATTTCCTGACGTAACGTTACAACGCGCTCTAATCATTAATTGTTCCCAAATAAGCACATAAAATTAAGTTGAAGACTCACCCTATCTAATAGCCTCAGAAGGCAAAATAAGACTCACTACGCGGTACTAGGGCATTTCAAAAATTGAAAATTTTCTCACAGAACTCTGAATATTAAGCAAGGATGCGAAGGTTATTTCCCTTGGTTTTGAACTTAGAAAGTGTCTATCCTTATGATGATTTCTCCACGATTACAGTCAACACCATCTCGAAGTGCGAATCGTCCATCCATGATGTCCGCGATGTTGGATTTAGAGTTAAGAAGAGCAGGTAATTGGTCGGAACATGGCAAGAACTCCAAATGACCGAGCAGGTCATTACAATAACTTACATGAAAGTATTTTTAAAATTTGAATCGAAAATGTTCGATAAGAACAATTTATTATATGTTCAGGTGCTCAATTGGAATAAGTCGTAGTTTGAGTGTCTAAATAAACTATAAAGGCAAGTTTAAGCGGTTGTCAATGTATTAAGCCAATATAAGAAGATAAGCCAGAAAACTAAAAAGAAGTAAATTGAAATCTAAGCAAACTATAAAACTTACACAATATCGTATGTAGAGCTAGATATCAGTCACTAGGTAGTCAAATTTTAACTAATGTGCATGATAATTCAATGTATTTATTCTAAATCAAAGACTCTAATTTTATGGGATCAATAATCTACATACAATTACTTCATAGTGACCTTGCATATTTTGCATTAAATCAGAATATTCATCTTCGAACTATATGGCGCAGATCAACCTAGCTGTTATATATAGAAGAATCAACATTAAAGGGCTCTGTTCTTTTCAAAACTTCTATTAACACTCAAAAGTAATTTAAGTGTTTAGCCGAATATAGTGATAGCCGAACTGTTCCAGAGATGAATTTATTCCTAGCCCTCGACTACAAAAACTTCATGGGCTACTAAGGCATCTTAGCCGAGTTGTTAGTTAGAGGTACAACTTGGACCCACTCAGATGTAGGCGCCTCAACGACCAAGTCAAAAGAGTTTCCGGACCCCTAAAAGCGGTAACGACCAATAACAACTAAAAGAAAGGGCCATTATCCGAGCAATAGGAGTAGAGGGAGAGAAAATCGGCACCACCTCCCCCATAGTAGGCCATTGAACTTAGTGGGTTACTTGATGGCTGACATGGGGGGGGGGGGGATCATGTTGTACAATTTTTTCCCTTTTTTGTACTATAAATATGATCATTCTTTGTATATACAGAGAGAACCAATCAATCAAATAACTCAATTTTTATCTATCTTTATCATTTACTTTATTTATCCTTTACCTTACTGTACTTAGCTGCATTCATGTTTCTTACCTCTTAGTTTACTCATACCACCGTCCTAACGCTTTCTAGAGTAGTTGGAGAACCCATTGCTGGAAATTAGAGTTCTGTTTCCATCCCAAATCTCTTAAGTTAAGGAATCAATTTGTCTCCGGACATGGTCAGCCGATAAAATGGTAGAGAGCAGAATTCGGGGCGAGAAAAAATTCAGCACGCCCAGTGGGACCATAGGTGAATTAATAGCAAAGTTTGATTCTCCAAGTCAGGATCATTCTTGGCGTATGCCCCTAAGGTCCGATAAGAAAATGAACCTTGAGTCCAGTCCACATCCTAAATAAAATCCTCTCAGAAGGAACAACGAACCAGAATCCTCCTCGGGTATGCCTACATCGGTTGATACCCCTCCACTTCCTCCATCAACCCAAGTTGTGGACGAATCTACCCAATCTGAAGGTCCAACCATAGTGACCACGTCTTTTATTAGACAAAATATCGACTTGGGCATCCACGATATTATGTACTAAGTTTCTAAACAGTTGGCTGACATTGTGAAGCCGATGGTACATAATAAGGTTCAGCAAATGAGGGATATGGAAACTAATTGAATGCACCCAGGAGAATGTTCGGCTAGTTCTGCCATCCCTGTGATGAGCGGTGTTGTTCAGCATGAGACCGTGACTTTCGGTGTTGTTCCTCAGCCGCATGTGCATCAGCTAGTACCTACTCAGGCGCAGCCGGTAGCGCACCTAAGAACACAAGCCCAATCGCCTGGCAACCATCACATTGCATGGTCGCTGCCAAACCTTGGGGGGCAAAATGTGCCACTTGACCAAGCGAGTCTGCAGTATGGGCATATCAACATGGCTCGGAGACCAGTTCAGGATCTAAGACACTTTGGATTGTCGCCCGTTATGCCGTACGTTTCTACGAACGGCCCTACTATGCAGGCGAATAATGTTGGTCAGTCGATGGCCCCTGGCTATGACTTAGCTCGACTATCTGGTGACGCTATTTATAGTGGAATACCATTCCAGCAGTTATTGCCAGTACCCAATCCATACCTTCCAGGAAGCATAAATTTTCTAAGAACGACCGACGTCCGAGGAGAGCAGTCATGGAATACTGTTCCACCTTATCTTCGGTCTCCGTTAGCCGTTCCAGAAGCTCAGGTTGCAAGCTTTGGTGGCCATACCCAACAGCAACAATGGGGCATTACCCCACCTATTGGTAATGGTCAGCAGACCACCTAAAACCTTCAAAACCCTATCCAACAAAGTGCAGAATAGAGGCCGCCAGTGCAGAATGCCTACCAGCCGAATCCAGTCGAGAATCGACAGGGAACGTCAAAACTCATAAATTCAGAAATTATTGCTAATACCATGCAGAGGTACTTCGGCATCCAACTAAAACCTTTGGACAGGCCTGTTTATAATAAGCCTTTACCCCGATTGGGTAGATCGGATAACACATTTGCCGAGGGGTTTCAAAATACCGGAGTTTGCCATCTTCTCTGGAGACGACGTCAAATCCACTATCGAGCACATCGGTAGATTTACTGCCCAATGCGGCGAGGCTGGCGAGAATGAGTATCACAAATTGCAGCTATTCCCTCTCTCTCTAACGAGAACAACCTTCGTATGGTACTCCTCTTTGGCTCTTGATTCCCTGCAGAGCTGGGATGACATGAAGGGTTTCTTCCATGATAGGTTATATTGGCCCCAACCTCAGGTTACCGTGACTGATCTAACGAATCTCAAGCAACAGGTCGATGAATCAGCTATTGATTTTATCGAGAGACTCAGAAAGAAGGTTGGGAAATGCACCGTACACTTCCCCGAGTCTAAGTATGCCCATATGATAATCAACAATATGCACCCCTCAATTAAAGGAGAAGTTAGTGGGATAATCCTGCTCTGACCTGAGCCAGTTAGGCAAAAAGGCTAGCCAAATAGAGCAGTACATCCACGAGAAGGAGCGGAGAAGAGCCAGCAGAAATGGAGGCTCCCACTTGATATCCATCATTGAAGCGGATGAGTCCGACTCATAGTCAGCTGACTACACGACAGACGCAATGGTGGCCGTGATTGTTAGGGGTAAGGTTTACTCTTGCCCAGCCTTGAAAGTTGTAAAAGGCAAGGAGACGAGTTTATCCGATGATAGGGTCGGTTACTCGTTTGACATCACGAAGGCAAATCAGATATTTGATCATTTGCTCAAAGATAAGCAGATTCGGCTGCTTAATGGTCATAGTATTCCGTCTGCCGAGGAACTCAAAGATAAGAAGTACTGTAAGTGGCATAATTCTTACAGTCACTCTACTTCTAATTGTGTGGTCTTCAGAAAGGCGATCCAAAAGGGCATCAAAGAGGGGAGGTTCAAGCTAGCCGACAAGAGTATGGCTGAAATGTACATTGATACCGACCCCTTTTCCGCGATACTAATATCTATGGTATCGTTTGCTAAGCCTGATGAGTCAAGGGACACCAAAAGGAGAAAGCCGATGAAAAGGGTGTGGGTCCCAAAGAAACCTACCGATGGGGAGAAGGCCACAAGGACCTTTGTGTTCAACCGGTTAGGCAACCTACATGACATTCGTGATGATAGGCAGCCAACTAAGAGCAGTTTTTATGGCCGCCCTAAATACTCGATAGATGTTGAACGAGAACTTCAGGAACAAAACATGAGGTTCAGAAGGGTCCCTATCTGCGCCAGGCATAGGCCTGGAGGGCAAGTACAGATGCCAACCTACCGACAACCGAGCATGCCTCTAATAGATGAAGAACCACTCCCTAAATCCAAACAGTGGATGGTCGAGTTTAACGTAAATGAGGGTATTTTGTCCTTACGTATCACAACAAGAAATAAGGACCAGACGAGACCCCGGAGAATGACTAAACCAGCTGCCAACATAGAAGAGGGGGAAGTGATCTGTCAGTCAGGCTCCCGGAAAGAAAGAGGCACCACCGAGAGTCCCATCCAGGACTTAGAAAATAAGGATGCAATATGCCAAGGCCTTGCATAAGATGCAATAGACATTGCATCTAATTTCCAACACCAAGGCAGCAAAAAATTATGAGATTACTAAGTCTGCCGGAGCTGAGACTATCGAGCGGGTATTCGGCTCAGTTGCTTTAGGGGAAATATCGCCCGAAGGAGAGATGTCGGGTCAACCAGAGCTAGATGAACAGCCTACCGACAACCCAATGGAGGAAACCTGGCAAGAGAACGTGGCCCCGGATGGACCTCTAACCGAGACAATCCCATAGATCGTGCAGAGAATTCAGTCAGAAGATCCCCAGCCGATCCCCATTTATCTCCAGGAAATGGAAGATATGAGCGTATGGTCAGCCAAATTGGCTGAAGGAGGGGATCCATCCTCAATTTATTTAGCCATGACCTGGTTGATGAGATGTGGGCTGACATTGAAATGGTCAGCCTAATCCCATGTGAGTTCTTAGCCAGCCGCTCCGCGCTGGATAGCCTAGAAGGTGATGTTTGCGTAAAAGACATAAAATGGGCAACAATAGTTGATACCTCGACTAGGGACACTTTGAGCACCATATTTGGTGTACCTACAGAAGATATGGTTAAATACCTGAAACCCCTTTACGTCAAGGCTTACATTAACGACAAAATTATTAGTCGGGTGTTTGTTGACAATGGGGCTGTGCTGAATGTGATGACGCTACTTACCTTGAAGGATCGTAACAAAACAAAGGAGGATCTCATCCCAACTAACATGAAAATGTCTAACTTATGGGAGAAGCCTCTGAAGCATTGGGGATTCTAGTAGCAGAAATCACTATAGGTCCTAAGATGATCAGGTCTATTTTCTTTATAATAGATGGGAAGTCCTCACACACCATTCTATTGGGAAGGGACTGGATTCACACCAGCCGATGCCTTCCTTCTACCATGCATCAAAAACTCATCTTTTGGGAAACAGACAAGATAGAAATCGTCCAGGCGGATGATAACCCATTATGACCAGGGGTTCAGAATGTAGAGGCTGCCCTCTATTCACCCTATGTGGCTCCCATAGCTGTCATGGAGCATTATGAAGAAGGATCTTGGGAATCCTGTAATCTTACCTCGTGAGGGTTTGAAATAAAATAATTAGCCGAACCACGGCTTACCTTGGAGGATTTAAATGGTTGAGAAAATCCAAATCATACGTGACCTGTAGCATCGGCTGACCTCCCTAAGTTCTGAGGCAAGGATAGCTGGGGCATTGGAGATGGAGAACCACGAAGACGAACTAACGCTTGCAATTGATGAAGTTGAGCTGCCGATGGAACTTGCATCGCCCATAAGAAGGGGTATGCCTAGTTTTGAGTCTTAGGATCCTTTGAAAGATATCAATATAGGAACTGAAGAAATCTCTCGGCTAACACATATTAGTGGTTTACTGAAGGAAGAAGACAAATAAGGCATAACGACCCTTCTACTGCAGTATAAAAACTGTTTCACATGGGATTATCATGAGATGCCTGGGCTGACATGTACTTTGGTAGAACATAGATTGCCAATCAAGGAGGGTTTCAAACCCCAAAAATAGCCGCCCAGAAGGTATCACCCTTAGTTGATGCTCAAATCAAAGCCGAGATCGAACGACTGCTGAGAGCCGGGTTTATCAGAACGGCTAAGTATGTGGAATAGTTGGCAAACATAGTACCAATTAAGAAGAAGAATGGCAAGGTTCGGGTATGTATCGATTACAGGAACCTAAATCTAGCCACTTCTAAAGATGAGTACGTCATATCGATAGCCGACATGCTAGTCAACTTAGCAGCCGCTAATGGTGTATTGACCTTCATGGATAGATATTCTAGCTATAATCAGATATCGGTAGCCGAGGACAACATTCACAAAACTGCCTTCAAATGTCCAGGAGCGTTGGGCATTTACGAGTGGGTAGTTATGCCGTTTGGTCTGAAGAACGCTGGTGCCACTTATCAAAGGGCAATGAACACCATATTCCATGACTTGATCGACAAGACTATGGAGGTTTACATCGATTATTTAGTAGTGAAGTTTAAGGACTTCAAGGACCATTTAGCCGATCTTGAACAATCATTAAAAAGAATGAGGATTTATAATCTCAAAATGAATCAAGCCAAGTGCATGTTCGGAGTATCGGTTGGCAACTTCCTTGGCTATTTGGTACACAAGAAAGGCATCAAAAGGACCCAAGGGCCTCCATTCGGCTTTTGTAACCAACTTCACTCGGTCCAACTAACTCGAATAATGAGCGACGTTAGTCGGCCAAGTACGAAGGTTAGCCGAACAACGGTCGCCGGTGAACCAGTCACAAGTAGAAAGAAAGTCATGGTTTATCGGGATGAGGTACTGAAACAAGAGAGAATCACCTTGTTCCGGTCCACTGTACAGAGTTAGAACTAGTTGTTCATCAACGAAGGCCAAGGCAGGGGTCAGGTCACTATCGACTAGAATGATTTTTCCTGATCTTCGAGATAAAAAAATGAACCTATGGTTTTCGACTAAGAAAAGGGCCAGAGATTAGGTGAGAAACCTATGGGGGGGATACCTTTCCTTGAATAACCTTCAGAAGCGCGACTGAGATTAATATGTTATTTTCAAAAGAACGGCCGAAAATCATCAGAGCCGATTCGTAGTAATGGAGATGCCTTGGTTAAAAGGGAAACACATCTCAAGAAGTGATCATCATTGCATGCACTGGAGACGAGACTATTGAAGTGACATGCGCGGCTGTCAGACTGAAACGACGGCTAATTTCGGATACATCAACCCAACAGTCACACTCGAGTTAATGTAGGGGCAATTGTTAACACTCAAAAGTAATTTAAGTGTTTAGCCGAATTCAGTGACAACCGAACTGTTCCAGAGCTGAATTTATTCCTAGCCCTCGACTACAAGAACTTCATCGGCTACTAAGGCATCTTAGCCAAGTTGTTAGTTAGAGGTACGACTGGGACCCACTCAGATGTAGGCGCCTCAACGACCAAGTCAAAAAGGTTTCTGGACCCCTAGAAGCGGTAACGACCAACAACAGTTAAAAGAAAGGGCCATTATCCGAGCAAAAGGAGTAGATGGCAAGAAAATCGGCACCACCTCCCCCATAGTCGGCCATTGAACTTAGTGGGTTACTTGATGGCTGGCATGGGGGATCATGTTGCAAAAGCATCCATGTGTCCATCAGTAGTAACCATTACTAGTAGCAGGTGAGACATACTACATTCTCTAAGAATGTGATGCAGACCACATGTCGACTTATAACATATCATCGATATCTCATTCTCGATGATCATTAGTCGAGGCTATTTTGAGAGTTACGCTCTATCATTAATATCTCACTCTATTAATGATAACGTAAGCTCAAGGGATGCACATTAATGAATAATTTACAAACAATCAAATAATAATCCAATAATTGCAATACCATAAATATATTAATCTTATTAATAATACGAATATGTTCAAGTACATTTGTCCCTAATAATGATTGTCTCTAGGACATACATACTTTCACCAGCAAGTGAAATAGCAATTTAATCCATTACATCAAAGCATATATCATATAAACTTAGGTGTCGGAACAAATCATAATTTCCAGCAAGTGAAATAGCAATTTAATCCATTACAGCAAAGCATATATCATATAAACGTATGTGTCGGTTGCTTTAAGTCTCCAACAATAGTTAGGGCACCGTATCACAATAAAACAACTAAAAGTTTTGGAAGTTCGATTAATATTAGAAGTCTATGCGAATTTATATTAGGAGAAAGTTTCTAAAATTACAATTTTATTCATTATAGAATTAAGATATAATTTATTTTTAAAGGGTATAAAAGTCGTTCAATATTTGAAGGATATTTTGGTCAACCAACATTTATATTCATGCTTTTAAAATAACTAATCTCTGTGTTCGTGCTTTGCACGAATATATCTTGCTTCAAATACTAAGAAATGCATACCTAAATTATAAACTTTGAACTACATTGTACTGTTGAAAATAATTATACTGTCGAATATGTACATAGGTTTCATTTATAATATCTTAGTTGTCTTATTAGAATCAATCAGATCAATATAATGAAAAATATTCCATTTAATATTACTCTAGTTATAAAAATCTCCCAGAAACAATTCCATGATATTTTTTATGATCATCAACCAATTTTTCTTTCAAATTTAACATGGTGGCAGTAGTGTTGAGGTATATCTTTAATTAATTGTTTACAATATCCTGTTGTACTTTTTGGCTTGGACATTCACTCAACATTCTGTACTTATAGTAATGAGTATTTTTTTTCTATTTTATTCTTGTAAATAATTAAACAAAAGATGTTTTATGACCTATGTAAGGAAAAACAAAATTAAGATGCATTTTGTTCAAAAAATAAGATAAGGTGTAATCACAAAAAGATATATACGTTAACTCGTTAATTGATGTTTTGTTTGCTTAACAACAATTAATAAGAAAAATGGTCAAATTTGCCCTCCAACTATTCTTTATGGAATAACATTGCCCTCCATTAAATTTTGAGATCAAATATACTCTCACCGTTTGCAAACTTGTTAAATTTGCCATCGGATAGACGGATATGTGAGTTGGACGCCACGTCGGATCCATGTCGGCAGACCACCACCATAAACTACCGCCACTGCCATCTTCGACATCAAAACAATACCAAAATCATCACCGTCGGCCACCAACAAACACCCCCCAGATCTCCCAAAATCATCACCACTACCGGAGCTCGTCGTGGCGGTGGGTTTTTATTCTTTAGTTTTTTATCCAAATCCGACCCAAAAATCCATTTGTTTCCCATATTTAATTTTTAGCTAAGAATACATGCATCCACAATAAAATTAGATATTCTGAATCTGGTGTTGCCATTGAATTAAGTTGTTCTTGCAAAGATGATTTAGCTGCTGCACATAGGCATTGTGCTGAGGTATTGTTCAAAATCAAAGGAAAAAAGTGAGTAAAACAAAACCATTAATTGCCAGCTCGCCGCCGGCAGAACTCCACAAATCGACCACCACTGCTTCCCTCTCTCATCTCTTCCTTACCACCATCACAACACCAATAACAACGATCCCAACCCCTTCGTCTTCATCAACCACCGCGACCACCAATCCACCATATCATCCCACCACTGCTTCTCCACCAGCCGACAATGAACCACCATCGCCACCACTGCTCAATGAACCAAACGACACCTTGTACAACTGTTGTTTGGATGGATAACCGTGACCAACTGATAAATGGAAAAAATCACATCTATCACTTATCAAATCAGGCAACCTCGTATTAGTGGATGCGAATAAGATCAGTGTTTGGGAATATGGAACACAATCATCAACTTCCTTTGTTGAATTAAAGTTGCTGGATAATGGCAACCTTGTTCTTATGACACAAGGGGTCGTTGTTGTACAGTGGTTTTGTGGTAGAGAAAGGGTCGTATTTGGTGGTGGTGCCATGAGGTAGTGGTGGTGTTGATCTTGGTTTGCCGGAGATGAGCTCCGGCAGTGGTGGTGATTTTGGGAGATCTGGGGGTTGTTTGTTGGTGGTCAACGGTGATGATTTTGGTGTTGTTTTGATGTCGGAGAGGGCAGTGGCGGTAGTTTGTGGTGGTGGTCTACCGACGTGGATCCGACATGACATCCAACTCACATATCCGTCCATCCGAGGGTAAATTTAACAAGTTTGCAAACGGTGAGGGTATATTTGATCTCAAAGTTTAACGGAGGGCAATGTTGTTCCATAAAGCATAGTTGGAGGATAAATTCAACCCTTTCCCCTAATTAATATTTATTGCTTGAAGAAATAAAGAAGGATATATCTGTGTTTTATATTTCCTTTTTTCATTCAAACAATTTTTTCTTATATATAATTCAAGTGGACATAATAGGTAGAAGTAAAGTTTGAACTTGATTTGGATTAGAATCCGATGCAAATTCGTATTATTAGGCAAAGTTCTAATTAAGGAACAATACATAAACATGCCCTCAAATTTGGCCTCAACTGGCAAGTATGCCCTCCAACTTTGAATGTCCACAAGTAGGAACCTCAACTTGTCTCTTTGTCAGTTGAACACTCCAACGTACAAAATTATCATTTAGAAACCTCCAAAATTTATGTATCACGTCAGCATTTGTATTTACGTGTTCAACTTTATACAAGTTGAGCTGTGCACACACCTAAATTTGGAGGGAATACTAGCCAGTTGAGGCCAAGTTTGAGGCTTGTTTATGTATTATTCCTTAATTAATTTTATAATATTATTCAACACTGGAAAAATATTGAACAAACAATTTACTATTTGAAAGACATAAAAGTCGATCAATATTTATATTCATGGTTTTAAAATAATATAGATATAGATATATATAGATATAGATATAGATATATAAAGTTGGAACAAGGGTCGGCTCACGTGCCGAGTTCTTGGGCCAAGATTCATATTTATCTATTTTCTCAATGTTTTGCCTTTTTTCTTATTTTTCTATGTATTTTCACTTTCTCCTAACTTATTTAAGGGAAAAGGGCCAAAATTTCCTTCCAACTATGTTTTATGAAATAATTTTACCGTCCGTTAAACTTTGGGATCAAATATACCCTCACCATTTGAGAACTTTTTAAATTTTTCCTCGAATTGACGGAAATGTGTGTTAGATGCCAGATCGGATCTACGTGGATGCCACGTCCGATCTATGTGGAGAACAATCAAACATATGGCATGTGGGACCCACACCAAACCTCACCCCACTTCTTCTACTCTCTCCGTTCTCTGTCTCCCGCTGCTCCGGCGAGGAGCTCCAGTTCCGGTGAACCGGAGAAGCCAACAACTGACCCCCTACCACAAAACCACCCTCTATGCGTTTACCTGTCCTTTCTCCCTCCCTCTCACTTTTACTTTCACCAACCAAACAGCCTTGCCACCACCACTGCGACGCCGGACCACCAGCTCTGTCAGTGAGCGACAAACATCCAAACCATCATCCCGTCGCTCGTCTCCCTTTTCCCTGTCACTGCTCCAATGAGCTTCACACTACCACCGCACCGCTGCTCGCCGTCACTATAGCGAGCAACCAGAGCCACTGTCACTGTTCTTGGTAGAAATGGGACAAGTGGCTTCCATGATGTATTAATATGATTAAAAAAAGAGTGAATATAAGGTTAGTGGAGAGATCGATCTTGTTTCTATTTCTACTTTTAATATCTTCTCTTCTTCTTTTTTCTTTTATTGGGCTCTGAAGATTTTAGAAGGGTTTTTTGAGGTTATAAGATGGAGTTGAACTGTTTTATGGATCTGGTGATTTATTTGGTTTGGTGGGTTCTTATGATGACAGAGGAGATGGGGTTTTATGATGACATAGCGAACAACCAGTGGGGGGGTCGGTTGTTGGCTTCTCCGGTTCACCAGAGCTGGAGCTCCTCACTGGAGCAGCGAGAGACACAGAACGGAGGGAGTAAAAGAAGTGGGTGAGGTTTAGATCCCACATGCCATGTGTTTGATTGTCTTCCACGTAGATCCGATGTGGCATCCACATGGATCTTACGTGGCGTCCAACACACATTTTCATCAATCTGAGGGCAAATTTAATAAGTTTACAAACTGTGAGGGTATATTTGATCCCAAAGTTTCACGGAGGGTAAAGTTGTTCCATAGTAAGAGGGCAAATTTAACCCTTTTCCCCTTGATTTAATAGGTCATTTGGCAACCAAAACGCCATTTCACATCTACTTTGGAGCAATTATTTGTGTTTAAAGTTATCATGCCTTATTTCTCATTCCAATTTTTTTTTATGATATTCCTTAATCCTTAGACCCATATTTGCAATGAAAAAGGGTAAGAATGTTGTTGAATTGAACAATTGAAGCATAGAGAATGTGAGCTCAGCTCACTGCCTCCATTAATGGTGTCATGAAGCTCAACTGTGTGAGAAAGAGGAATATAGAGAGAGAGAGAAATGAGAGGATGAAGATGAACACATGATTTGGTAAATGCAAAAACTGCATTTGTTTTCATTCATTGATCATTAAATGCACATCAAAAGAGAGTAGAGAAAATATCTTCTAACTAATCTAACCAACTCACTAACTAAAATATCTTATAACCAACTCACTAACTAAAATATCTTATAACCAACTAACTATCTAACTAACAATTTGTCTAAATTACAAGAATGCCATTACATCACTTAATTTACGTAGACACTAAACTAAAACTAACTAAGCTAATCTCAACACCCCCTCTCAAGTTGGAAAGGAGTTAGCCGCTGACAACTTGCTCAAAATGAAAAAATGCTTGACACTAGTTAATGCTTTAGTGAATATATCAGTTAGCTTGCTTGTTGTGGAGATGTGATGCAAGCTGATCAATCCTTCATTCAGTTTGTCTCTGATAATATGACAATCTACCTCTATGTTTTTTGTCCTCTCATGGAAGACATAATTTTTTACTATGTGCACAGTTGCTTGACTATCACAATATACTGAGATAGGCAGCTTGCTTGGCACGTTTAGTTCAGTCAAGAGTCTCTCCATCCAAACCAATTCTTCCACAACATTTCTGATTGCTCTATACTCAGCTTCCGCTGAGGATAATGATATGGTGTCTTGGTTCTTTGACTTTTAGCTGATGGGACAGTCCCCTAATAGCACAAGATATCCACTAACAAATTTCCTTGAGTCAGGACAAGAGGCCCAGTCTGAATCATAGTATGCAGTTATAGAGTAGTCTGATTTATTTGACAGGAATATCCCCAAGACAAGATCATTTTTCAAATATCTGAGTACATGATACGCAACATTCAAGTGAGGATCTCTAAGTACTTGCATGTATTGACTGAGATGTTGCACACTGTAGGAAATATCCAATCTTGTATTAGTAAGAAAGTTTAGCTTTCCCACCAGTTTTCTGTAGTGGCTAGGATCAAACAAAAGAACACAATCGTCTACTTTGAGCTTGACTTCCTTTGAGAAATCAACACTCCAAATGTCTTGTGTTAGTAAACTTCCTTTGAGAAATCAACACTCCAAATGTCTTGTACAATATCTCCAACCCCAGAAAATAATGCAGCTTTCCTAGATCTTTGATCTTGAATTGGTCATGCAAGAATGATTTCAGAGATTGTATTTCATTCAAATTTGTCCCGGTTAGTATTATATCATCCACATAGACTGCTACAAAAAATGTGGATGTTCCATTCTTTTTATAGAAAAGTGAGTAGTCACTTGCTGAATGTATGTATCCTTTTGAATCTGCTAGTTTATCATAACATTGCCTACTAGCTTGTTTCAACCCATACAATGACTTTTTCAACCTACATACTAATTCCTTTTCATTCAGTTCTAGACCTGGTGGGGCTTCCATATATACTTCTTCATACAAATCACCATGAAGGAAAACATTATTAACATCCAACAAGTACATATTCCACCCCCTTTTGATAGCCAAACTAATAAGAGTCCTTACTGTGGTCATTTTTACAACAGGTGAGAAGGTCTCATTATAGTCTATTCCTACCTGTTGTGTATATTCCTTGACTACCAATCTAGCTTTAAATCTCTCCACACTACCATCTACTTTATGTTTTATTTTATACATCCATTTACAACCTATTGGTGTCTTCCCTTTTGGTAAGACCTCTATATTCCAAGTGTTATTTGTATATAAAGCCTCAAGCTCTTATGTCATGGTTTCTTGCCAAGCAAGGTTAAAGGTTGCCTCTTCAAAAGAAGATATCTCACAATTATGTGAAATGCTCATAATCAGCTGTTGACTATTGGATTCTAGGGTGGTGAAGGCTACATGTTGAATTTCTAAGAAGAAATTATTGAAAGGTGAGGGCTGAAGAGGCTGGTCAGGTGATACATGGTTAGTGTTGGACAAATGAGATTGCAGGTTAAGCAAATTGTAGTTGATTTCTTTCAAGTAAGATGGGGTGGTGAGTACTCTGGTGGTTCTTCTAACCTCTTGACTTGATTGAACTAAAGGTTGTTAGGTAGGTATAGGATGTTCTGCAACTTCTAGTGTGATAATAGTCTCAGGGCCTATGAAAGGGTCAAGGTATTGAGATGAAGATTCATTAATGTGATGTGAGGATGGCTCAGGCTGTTGTTCAGTTTGGACTTGAGGTGACGAGGAATGTATTTGGATAGATATGTTGATATTAGGTGTGTCATTCTTATCCAGCAATGAACTGTCAACATAAATGTTATGTGTAGAATTAAAAACACATGAACCATGCATTAATAACTTCACAATTTACTCAAAATTAGAACCAACAGGTGCAATAGTAAAAGGAAAGATATTCTCATAGAACAAGACATCTCTGAAAATGTGTATCCTTTTATTAGCTAAGTCTAGAACTTTCTATAATTTAGTGTCATAAGGGTATCTAATTAAAATGTGTGGTGTGGCTCTAGGTTCAAACTTGTCTTTAGATGTCTTGAGGGTCACAGGAAAACACAAACATACAAAGGCTCTTAGGTGTGAATATGTTGGTTTTCTTTGATAGAGTAGTTCAAAGGGGCATATGTTGTTAAGGACTCTAGGAGGCAGACTGTTTATGATATAGGTGGTTGTTTGGATGCACTCTCCTAGTACCTTAGGGGTAGCTTTGATTGATATAACAATGTTCTAGTAGTTTCTAGTAGGTACTTGTGTTTTCTTTTCACCACACCATTTTGTTGTGGTGTGTGTGGGCATGACTTTTGGTATATTATTCCTTTTTCTTGAAACAAAATTTAGGTTTCATGACTGGTGAATTCTGATCCATTATCAAACCTCAAACATTTTATGGTGGTTTGAAATTTATTTTCTATTAGTGTGACAAAAGCTTTTATGATTTTGAGTGCATTACTCTTGCAGTTTATGACTCGTGTCCATGTTGACCTACTGTAATCATCTACCATGGTCAAGAAGTATCTATGGTGATCATGAGTTGGTTTGTGGTATGGTCCCCATAGATCCACATGAAGGATGCCAAATATTTTTGTGGCTAAGGTAGTTCTTTGTGGAAATGAAGTCTAGTGTGTCTTGCCATTGGACAAACTGGATAAGTAAAGGGATGCTTTGGTGCAAAAACAATAGGTATAGAAGAAATGGTCCTCATTTTCACAAAAGGCACATGTCCTAGACTATTATGCCACAATAAGTCAACATCATTTCCATAAGATATATGCATTAGAGAATAATTCATGATTGAAGATTTGTGAGAACCAGAATTAACTTGTTGTACAGGACTGACACTTTTATTACATGTAGAAGAATGGTTTTGTACAAATGTTTGAGATGGTAGTGTAGTCTCATCTTTGAGATCCAACTACTAAAAAACTATAATGCTATAATGAATAGCATGATTAGAATAACAAGTACCAACAGACTCCAAATGACAATCATCAATGACAGAAAAAGAAGGGTTAGAAACTAGAGAACCACAGTTACTAACATGTGTTGAGAAATTGTGGCACCTGGGGCATAAGAAATACAGGCCATTTCTGGCCCTACCAATCTCCAGAGGCCTCTTCAGTGAAGGGCCCTGCTCATACATGAAGAATCATTGAAACTAACAATGTCTTTTAATTGTAAAGCCATGCAATGTACAAAAATCAGATTGAATTTAAAACTAAGTATGAATAACACTTTGTATAAAGTTAATGATGAACCAATAACAACATCACCAATTTCAGTCACTCTTACTTTATATACATTTGGTAAGGTTACTAAGAATGGGTAAGGCAAGGTTTTAGGATTAGTTAACAAGGTCTTGTTGTAAGTCATGTGGTGTGAAACACCATAGTCTATTGTCCAGCAATCAACAGACAATTTTATGCACTAACATGAGAGCTCACCATTATCAGTAATAGAACAGTAGCAAGCTAATATACCTGCCAGATTAACATCTTCATAGTTCATGTTGTTGTTTGAATTTGAATTTGCACATCCACCTCCATTTTGACTCCCACATTGCAGAGTTTTCAATAGTGACATCAGTTGACTGTATTGCTCTTTAGATAGATTTTATGCTCTTTGTTCAAAGTTGTAGTTCATCCCTTATGTGTTAGTGCTCAACTCTTCATAATTTACACACATATTTATTGCATTAGCTGCATTCTTCCCTTTGGTAAACTTAAAATCCTGAGGGAAGCCATGGAACCTATAACACTTCTTCTTTGTGTGTCCAGGACTTTTTCAATAGTCACAGAACAAGTTTAACCTATTCTGCTAGAAGTTTAGTCTATTTTGGTTGTTTCTACCATTCACATACTCCTCTGTTGGTTGTAATTTATTCTAAAGTTTCCATTCCCTGGGAGGTACTGGCACCTACATTCAAATAAGTGTTTGCCCCTGCATTTAGTGAAGTAGATTCTAGGGCCATCTTATTGTGAGGTTTAACTTCCCTTTGCTTCTCTTCCTGTTCCAAGATAGAAAATATTTGTGCCATGCTTGGTAAGGGCTTCATCATCAATATGCTACCTCTTACAACAGTATAAACTTCATTTAGCCTTATTAGGAATTAGATCAATCTTCTATCTTACTCAATCTTGTGCATGTTTACTTTTCCTCCACATGTGCACAAATAACTACATTGTGAATTTTCATCTAGAGTGCTCATTTCCTCCTAGAGTTTTCTCATTTTCATATAATATCCAATAACATCAAGTGTTCCTTGATTGAATTCATTTATTTCCCTTTGCAATTGGTATAGTTTTGCACCATTAGTTTGGTCGTATCTATTTTCAAGATCTTCCTAAAGCTCCTTAGCATTGTTCACATATTGAAGGCTATCCATCAGATCTTGTGATAGTAAATTTAACATCCATGATGTCACCATATCATCACATCTCTTTTACTGTGAATAATTCTCTGAATCTGGTTCTGATTTCTTACACTTCCCATTGATAGAACCAATTTTGTTCTTCTATGACAAGGCTCGAAGCACACCATGTCTCCATGATCGATAACAAGTTCCGTCAAACTTCACAGGAATTAGGGTTGATCCAGCACTCTCCGCTGGATGCATGTACAAAGGATTTTCAGAATCTAGGATTACTTGAGTTGCTTGAGGTGTATGTTCAGCCACCATTGTATTACCAGTGACTTGAGGTTCACTCATGATTTCTCATAGAAAGACAAAGTCAACAACTTCGCAATTAAACTGAATTGAAATGGAGATTGAATAGTATTATTCTCTATTATCGATGAGAGATTGATTACCTAAAACCAGTTACAAATGGATCAATTCCTACCAATTTACTTGAAATGATCGAGATTGAAAAATTAGGGCTTCGATCGAACGATCACAATTAGGTGAAGTAAATCACATAGTTGATTACTTGCAAATGCGTAGAGATCGAGAACAATCAACTAGGATTTGATACCATATTGAATTGAACAATTGAAGCATAGAGAATGTGAGCTCAGCTCATTGCCTCCATTAATGGAGTTGTGAAGCTCAACTGTGAGAAAGAGGAATATCGAGAGAGAGAGAAATGAGAGGATGAAGATGAACATATGATTTGGTAAATGCAAATACTGCATTTGTTTTCATTCATTGATCATTATATACACATAAAAAAAAGTAGAGAAAATATCTTCTAACTAATCTAACCAACTAACTACCTAACTAACTGCTTGTCTAAATTACAAGAATGCCATTACATCAGTTAATTAACTTGGATACTACCAATTTCCGGGCGGATCTTTTCATCATCTAATAACCCTGAAGAGGGTGGGAATATAAATGGTAGATTGATAAAGTTTTATCAGAGTTTATCAAATAATAAGCCTGTAGTAAGGAAGTGTGTAGTATCAACTCAAATTTCATTTTTAAATAAAATTCTATAATCTTTAATCAGTATAAACATCATAATTTCAGAGATTAACATTGATCAAGATCATAATTAAAAACACATAGTCTAGAAACCGTACATCTTAATCAAAATTTCAGATCACCGGAGATCTCGACCTTACCCTTGGCTCTGCTTCCCTTCTTCTTCCACGAATATGCGGGATGATTAGCCTAGGTGCCTGGGAGTTCTCAACAGAATATCCTCTGAAATTCTTGCTAAGATGCAGGTTTATAGACTGATATGGTTATAGTTATAGTCTTTCAAAGTGTTCTTCTCTCTGGGATTATGATATTATCACTGATCTTGATTATAGACTAGAGAGGGAGTTTAGCTACACATAGAGATTCACAAGTAAGGAATTTGTATAGAAAGTTTTGGAATGTGTAACCAGGTTACAAGAGGCTCCTTATATAGATGACCTCGGCTGATAATTTCTTTTCAAAAGTCGTAAAGTAAATAGTAGTTGATTTTCAAAAAGTCATAAAGTAAACAGTAATCACTTTTAAAAAGTCTAAAGTGCTACAGTTTGTCTGCTGCTTTTTCAAAAGTTGTTTGTCTTCTTTCCTTTTGCTTTCCAGGTGTTGCTTTTGATAGTGTCTTCTGCTGATAATGTCTTCTGCTTTCCAGGTGTCTTTGATAATATCTCTTTTTTGGCTGAGTTGATTTTTCATCAGATCTTCTTTTTGTTTTGTCGTAATCTTCTTAATAGTAGTACATGGTAGTCAAAATTGGGCTACAAGTAGTGAAAACTACAGGCTCCCTGTTCAAAGTATTCATTTTTGGGCTGCAAGTAGTAAATAATACAAGCTCCCTGTTCAAAGTATTCATTTTTGGGCTGCAAGTAGTAAATACTACAGGCTCCCTGTTCAAAGTATTCAGTTGGGTTTCAAGTAGCAAAGCTACATGATCCCTTTGTTCAAGTAGTAGATTAGATCCTTATGCAAAAGGATCAGAATTTTCTTCATTTTTTTTCACATTGGTGGTAATAGTAGGCCTGGTATTTATTACAGGTCTTTTATTTTGTCCAACTGTCCTTTGATATTGTTCCACTGTTTCCTTTGCATGTTTGTATCTCATGTTTATGATTTTGTCATGCATTTAATTTAATCTTGTGGTGTCCTGTGTCATGATGTCATTGTCATAGTATATGGTAATGATGTCCTCTACTTCTCCTCCTTTTGAATCTCCAATTATACATGCCTTTTTTGCTCTCAGCATGTCTTCTATTCTTGTTTTCAATGTTAGTAATTCAAATGTTCTTTTTGCACTTAGCCATTCCTGAAATTTCTCCAAAGTGCAAGGGATTTTCTTGTTCAAGTTTTTATCATCTCCACTGATGGTACTGTTTTTCCTGTTTTAAATATCTGACATATCACAATTGGCTTACCAGTTAAATCTATTTATGCGTCAAATATCTGTATTCCATATATTCCTTTCCCAAATGATTCCATCATCAATCTTTTGGACTCCACAATGATGCTGGGTAATCTGGCAATGTTACTCATGTTTTCATCCACTATTAATTTGTCAATAAAACCATAAGTAAATAGTTTTGATACTATTTCCGGGTTTGCTTGCTCGCTGCACAAGAATCTTGGATACTTGCTTAGCTTAGCACTTCGTAGAATGTGAGGGTTAGTCTTATAATTATAAAATTTATTAATTTTCTCATAAGCATTGATGTAATCAAGTGTGTATCTCAGCTTGTCTGCCATTGATACGGTTGATGAAGAGGATGGTATTGAAGATGGTATGATTGCTAGTTTTGATACAAATGGTCCCATGGTTTTGGTAGTAGGGTTTTCTGGTCTTTTAGGTGTAGTGATGGGTGATCTGGATTATGATTCATTTTGTATATTTTTCATTGTTATCAAGTCTTGTATGGCTTCTCTGAGTTGGTTTATAGTATTGGTGTTCTCTTGTAATCTGGTTATGAGGATTTCATTGGTTTGTATAAGGGAATTCATGGCTTTTGTAATGTATTCTTCAATCTTATCACTGTTGTTCGACATCGTTATATCTGCTAAGAAAATCAGCTAAAACATTCTTAGTTCCAGATTTATTCTTAACAATAAAGTCATAACAACAAAAGAATGATTGTCATTTTCTCCTTTTATTCAACTCTAGCAAATGATCTATTTTGTTTGTAATAAAAGCTTTTACTTGCGTGTTGTCAGTTCTAACAATAATTTTTACTGGTAATAAGTGGTAATGAAATCTTTTTATTCCAAATTTTACTGCCAATAACTCTTTCTCATTTATATGATAATTTTTCTCCTTCGGTTTCCATGTTCCTCCTCCATGTCCACAAATTAGTGGTTTCTCTTTATCTATATCTTCTTTATCATAGGCTATGAGGACTGCTCCCCATCCTATATCACTAGCATTAATGAAAAGTTCTAATTGGTCTTTTTCAGTTGGTATTATGTGTTTTGGTAATATTTTTACTTTTTCCTTGATATCTTTTATAGCCTTAGTATGTTCTTGTTTCCATTCAAAGGTTATGTTCTTTTTTATCAATTCTTGTATTGGTTTTTTTAAGAGTGGTAAATCCTTTATGTGATCTAAAGCATAATTTATTACTCCTAAGAATTGTTGTACTTTTTTATTTTCTAGTTTCTCTTTAATTTTTTTTTATCTTTGTTACTATATGTTCTTGCAATTGTAATCCCTCGTTATCTATAATATATCTTAAATATTCAATACTATTTTTAAATATTTCGGATTTCTTTTCAGATAATAGTATTCCGTGTTGTTCTATAGTTGTTACAAATTTTTCTAGATATTTTTTATGTTCGTTTAGATTATCACTGAATATTAATATGTCGTCGACATATACTATGCAAAATTCTGTTAATCTTCTAAACACTTGGTCCATTCTTCTTTGGAATATATGTGGTGCATTTTTTAATCCAAAGGACATTCCATTCATAGTGTCCTTGGGGGCACTAAAGGCTGTTAGAGATTTTGATTCATTTGTCAGTTTTATTTGCCAAAATCCACTTTTACAATCAAATTTACTAAATCATTTTTTATTTCCTAGTCGGTTAATAAGGTTTCTTTTATATGGTAAAAAATATCCATCAAATATTTTCTTTTTGTTTAGTTCTCTATAATCAATTACCATTCTGGATTTTCCTCTTTTTTGTTCACTATGTTTCCTTACTAAAAAGACTGGGCTACTATGTGGGCTTTTACTCTCTTGTATCAATTTTAGTTCTAATAATTCTTTTAATTGGGTTTCAAATTCTTTCTGGTCTGTTGGGCTATATCTAATAGGCTTGGATCTAACTATGTCATTTTCGTTTATTAGTTTTATTTCTGCATATATTCTTTCTTTTTCCCATAGTTGAATTGGATTCTCTCCAAAGTTTATTTTCAGTGTATTCAGATATTTTTCTTTTAATAGTTGTAGGTTATTATTCCTATCAGTTTTTATAGTACATAATCTTAATGTATGTATTGATAATATTCTTTTTAGTACTATCCATTTATTACAAGGTGTTTGTAAGCTAAAAGTATTACTATCTATAACTTGTGTCTTAAAGTAATATAGGAAGTTGTTTCCTAATAACACTTGTTGTTTCATATTATCTAATTGATATATTATTGGTAATCGGAATATAGTTTTTCCTAATATGATTCTCATGTTTTCTGCTACTACATCCAGTTCTTTTGATTGTTCGTTAAATCCTGATACTCTTGCTTTATGTGATCTGGTTCTCTTCCACCTATGTGATTCTAATACATCATTTCTTGCTAAGCATAAATCTGCTCCGCTATCAATAAAGATTTTTTGTTTTATCATTTTGTTAATCTTGTATTCTATATGGGCTTCTATATAGATTGCTACCATTATTCAATACTCATTTCTCTTAATCTTTGTTGGAGGTTTTCATCTTGTTCTAATTCTCTTACCTTTTGGCTAATGTTTTCATTTTCCATTAACATTTGTATATTTCTTCGTATTTTAATAAGCTGCCAAGTTATTTCACTTATTCTTTCCATTATTCTTCCAAGGTTTTTTGTAACCTTGTTATGTCTATCCCTATAATATTTGTTTCCTGTTTCACTTGTAGTTGAAGTCATAACAAGTTTGTAACGCACATATTGTTCACATTGTATCCAATAATCTCTTTCTTCTAGTAATTTTGTTTTTTCTTTTTCTAATATGTTCATTTTATTCAGAAGTATTTTCACTTTTTGATTGTTGGTTAATAAAGTTAACATTTTCTAAGTCTGATTCACTTTCTTCATCAGTTTGGCTGACGTAGAAGTCTTCATATTCATCCCATTTATCATTGTCCTCTTTAATATGTTGTAAACTCATTATAAATTATATTGTATTTATGTATTTTATTCCTTTTTTCTTTAGTTTTGAGCATTTATTCGCATAATGTCCTTTTTCATTACAGTTCCAACATTTACATTCTTTGGCTTTTTCTGTTTCTATGGGTTTTACATATCTTCTTTTCCAAATTTTTCTTTTATATCTAAATTTTTTTCTAGTTTCAAGAGTATTTTTATACCTTTTAAATCTCTTTTTTCTGTAAGGTTTGTAAAAAGGTTTATTGTTATAATTTTGTCTGTTGTCATAATTTTTGTAATTGTTATTCTTCCTGCATCTTTTTGTTTGATATCTTTTATTACTCCTTTTATATTTTTCTCTTTTCTTTTGTCATCGCATCTGAATACTAATCTTCTTTCCGTGAATCCACATATTTCTCTTAATCCTAATTTTTTACCTTTTTAAATTTTTTGTTGCATTCAGAATTCTTCGCATTTTCTCATTAAGTAAGCTCTTAGTACTCTTATTCTTTCCCCTAGTGTGTTTTCTTTTGGCTCTAGTTGAGTGTATTCTTTTGATATTTCTGTATTACAAGGTGTTGGTAAGTGGTCATAATAAAGCTGTTGATATATCAGACCTTCTTCTGGTAAAAATCTTGCTTCATAGAAGAACTTACTAAAACTAATCGTATATTCTGGTAATTTATTAATCTTACAACATTTCATAATGTTTAAACTCATTATTATTTCAATTTTTTTCTGCAAGTACATTTTCTCTAGCTACTAACCATCTTTCTCCTAAAAATTCTCTTTTTAGTATAATGTCAAATATTATTAGCATAGATTTTCAATCTGTTGCATGACTAAGTACTTCTCCTCTTAATTGGTATGCTATAGATTTTATCCAGTATGCTACTTTTCCAATTAATGTTCTAGATATTAATTCATACATATATTCTAAGTTTTCTGTATGTGTAGAGTTCATTATTGCTATATACATTCCAAGGTTCCAATCCGTTATTCTTCTTCCTATTTCTTGTTCATCATAAACGTTATCTAGGTCGAGAAAATATTCGTTGTAATTTACTCCTTGTGCCATTGATCCTACAAATTCTTTAAATTCTGCTTGTTGTCCTACTGGTATATGGTTTGGTAATCTAGTTCGTTTTCTTTCTATTACCTCTAAGTTAGGATCTACTAGTTCTTCTTCAGGATAATCATTTGCGTCTTCATTTATTATATCATCTGTTTCTATTTATGTTTCTGCATGTCTGTTATATTCTTCTTCTATATCACTTTCGGGTTCTTCTTCTATACTAACATTTACTCTTTTCATTTTTTGTAGAGCTTCTATTATTTGGTTATTTTCTTTTCTTATTTATCAGTTTTCTTCGTTTTCTACTTCCTCTATGAATTCTACCACTTGTGTTTCTTGGTTAGTTGGTTTATCGTTACCATCTGAATCGCTATCAGTTTTTCGTTACTGCTTGTACTTTCATCGCTTGTATTTCTTCTTACCTTATTTTTTCCTTTTAACCTTCTCATTTGTTCTCTAAGTATCTGCATTTCTTCTTTTAATTCTTCTAGTTCTTGTTGTGTTCCTTTTAATTTCTCTTTTTGTTTCTTTAATTCTTCTTTAGTTTCATCTAATTCTTCTTTCGTTTGCTTTATTTCAAACTTTGTTTCTTTTAATATTTTTTTCGTATCTCTAAACTTGTGTTTATATTTTTTGTACTTATCATACCATTCTTCATTACTATGTAATTTCAACCTTGTATTTTCTGTTTTTAACTCAGATATTTCTAATTCTTGTTTGTCTAGTTTTAGGTTTAGGTATTCGTGGGTTGTTTTTTTTACATTTTTAGGTAAATATTTTCTTCTCTTGAATCTGTATCTTATTTTGGTGTTCGTGTTCTTATAGGTTCATATTTGTATCTTTCTTTTTCTATTATCTTTTTTACATTATTTCTTAAAAACGTAAGTACGTCGGGTATATTAGGTTCTTGTTTCTCCATCAAAACTCTCCTTTTTTATTTAATATTGCTAAACTGTCTTATGTTTTTTCTACTTGAGATGATAATTTTGGTTTTATCTTACTGATATCCATCATTAGGTTTTTTACTTCTTCTCCATGCATCGATTGGTACTATTTCTGGTTTTTGCGTTATAGCTTAAACCATTGTATTTTCTTTACTTGTACTGAGTTCATTATTTTCTACTACCTGTTTACCTTTGTTTTTGTCTTCTATTATCATATTAAGCTTTTCTAATATTATTTTAAACGTTGGTATTTCAGATACATTCCATAGGTTAGTCAGTTCTTCTCTTATCATCTGTCTGTTGCATTTGTGTTTGATTTTCTTTTATTTCATCCATTATTGTCAACGTGTTTTTCAGTTTTTCTTTTACTATTATTTCTTCCATCCGTTTCCCATATATATCCATATTTTGTTGAACTTGTCACATTGTTGTTCTAGTTGTTTTATTTTTTCTTCTAATTTTATTTCTTTTGCTTTGTATTTTAAGTACTTTAGCTGGGAAAATATTTCTTCTGATAAAATTGTCCTTATTTCCTTTCACTTTTGTTTCTTCGTTATTATCTCTCGCTGTATATTCATATTTTATTTACGAATCTCGTCCTTCCTTGATCATTTATTTCTATTCCGTTATTATTTATTTTATAATTTATCATTGTTAAAAAATCGCTTCCTAAAAGTAATTCATTAAAACTATCATATTCTATTACTCCTATATTTATTTTATATTCTAAATCTTGGATTTTGAATCTTAAATTAATACTTTTAGTAATTATTATTTCTCTTTCATTTTCAGGATAATTGTAAGTTTGTGGGTCTATTAGATCACAATCATTTTCATTAATCTTACTTATATGTATAAAACTTTTAATAGCTCCAGTATTTATTTCGGCTATGCAATATGTTGTTATTATGCCCTTAAATATTATTACTTTAACTTTTAATCTATTCGTGTTTATGTTTATCAAATCTAGTATTCTAGGTTGTGTAATGCTAGTCTGTTGTGACTTTATTTGCTCTCTAGTAATGCTTAATCTAGATCCTTCTATTTTTGGTATTAATCTTTTTGATGGCGTAATGGTCCTGGTATTAAAATCCATATATATTTTTTCTGATATAGTTATCTTGGAGTTTTCCTTGTGTTCTATTTGTTCTAATCTCTTGGTTCTTGGTACTACTATGTTCATTTCATGTTGTCTCTTTACATGGTGGTTACCTGTTAGGGCATATATCATTTTTGTTTCAATACTTATCACTTTGCTTCCTGGTGGCATTGTTATTCCATCTAACTTGTAATATAGTGTTAAGGCTAAGTCTTTGTGCTCATCTTTTAATGATATACTAAAGTCTGGTTGTACCGTAAATTTTAGTTTTTGATACATTAAATTTCCTTTTACTACTGATATTAAAGCATCTTGCAAGTTTCCTAGTATCCTATCATCTAATATGTATATTTGTATAGGTGTATCTATGTTCTTTTGAAAGTATGCTTTTCTAGTAAATTCTACTCCTCCGAAGTATATGTTTCTATATTTTCTGGCTTCTCTTGTAGATAGTTTTGTTAATTCTCTTTTTATCACTTCATCCGTTATTAAGTTAATTTTTGTTCTTCCATTTACACTTGTGGTGTCTATTATGTTTTCATGCTTGTGTGCTATGTATCTTATTTATTTATTTCTTTCAAACAATTTTGTTTTAAATATTTTCTTTACAAATAGCTCTTCTTTTTCATCTTGTATTTTCTGGTATATTTCTGGTTTAAAGCTTAGTGTTTGTGTTGGTCCTCTTTCATACGTATTCATTTGATAGTGTATATCTTTAGAGTCTTCTACTATTTCTTTTCCTTTATCCATATTTTAGTAGGTTGATGTACTTATATTGTTCTTCTATTAAATCATTTAGATCTTTTAATTCATTATCATTTCTGATTATTTCTCTTAATTTATCTTCCAGTAGTTTCAAATTTTCTTCTTCTTTCTGTCTTAATCTTTCTCTTTCTAATGTTATTCTGTTCCGTAATTCTTTTATAGTTTCTTTCTGTTCATCTATTTGTTTAGAATTTTCTTGTAAACGATGATCTCTTTCTTCTATTAGATCTATACTTATTCTACAACTTACTATATGTTGGTTTATATCTCTATTATATGTAAGAGGTTTTTATGGTATTATTCTGAGTTCTTCTAACTTATTTTGATGTTCCATTAATGTTTTTTCATCCATAGTGTTCTATCTCCATTCTTATATCTGTTTTTAGATCGTATATCATAGCATCTTGTTCGTTTATTCTGATGCTTATTTCTATTATCCTTCTGTATGTTGTTATAACATCTTCTAAGTGTATACCAATTTCTGCTAACTCGTCGTTAGAACATTTTTCATATACTGAATATTTCTTTCATTTTACCGCTAATATCTCTTCTTGAATACCCATTATAATCTCATTTTTTATTCTAAATTTTATCAAAAGATGTCTCACCTCTTTCCTTTTCCATAATAATTGATTCAACAAATTAACCTTAATAAACGCTGGATGAGTTTTCATTATTCTATAAGTTGTATCATTTTACAAGCTTTGATACCAATTCAATGCAACTTGTGCATGTGCTATGTATATGATAGTTCTTTATCCAGAGAATACGCAGTTTGGGTCCATGAAAGTTATTATGATCTTCAAATTTGTCTTAAATAATTATGCCTATCATAATAGAGGTGTTAATGAATCAGCTTCGCGCCAGATGGCCATGGGGTTGTATTTGGTGGAGAAGACATGAGTACCCTAAAGGTCAAACTTTCTTCCTTTAATTTTTCCCTCATTCAGTAATATATGTCGAAGAGAAATTACCTCAATCTCAAAGTCATTGTTCATAAAGTGAAGGTTTGTCATACCATTGCCCCTCTCTTACATCTAGAAGACGTTTTTATTCATTCTCCTTATTGTTTGTGATCTAGACCTACTAATTTTGTTAAGACTGAATATAGGATATAATGGTATATCCGAATTCCAGGAAACTCTTGAAATATCTGTACTAGACTGATTCCTACAACAAAAAAAGGGCATACTAACTACGAGATTATTTTTATGGTGTAGTTAGAAAAAACAAGAGGCTGAAGAGAGAACCTTTTTATGCATGCATCCTTCCTCTAATTCAAGGAGACAAAAGAAGTATGGAGATTACATATATTCATTGAATAGTTTTCTGGTTATCTGTTGAAGCTGAAAGGCTACTATAGCTTATGAATTCGGCATATAATTATAAAGATTGAAAATAACTATTATTGTGTATTGTTTTTACGTTGTTGATTTGTCTTAGATGCAATAATTGTGTCTTATTCCCTTTTCTCCCAATTGGTACAGAAAATTAAAAAAGGTCGGTGCTCATTATGCTCGGTTTAATTCTCAATTGTTTTTTAGTTTTTACCTCTTTGTTATGGCAAAGTGCTGAAGTAATTTCCTACTGATTTAATAGTGGTTAGAACCATTTAGTAAATAGGTAACTTGAATTTACATTGGAATAGAGATTAAATTGAAAACTCATGATCTTGGAACGAATATTGACGCTTCTCCATTAATTAGGTGACATTTGATGTTGGTTTGAAATTTATTCTTTGAATGTATATGCCTCTATTGATCCCCAATGAATTTGATTCTTCCTTTGGCCCTTTAGGCATATGATGTTGCATCAATTTGTTATTGGTGAAATCCTTTATTTGAAGTTGATTTGGGAATTTACTGTGTAAGGAAAGCCCATAAGTACTTTAATATGATCGGAAGATAGAAGCTTTGTGCAGTAAGTTGTAATGTTCTCCAAGAAATGACTTCTTCTATTATTAAACCGGTTGTCGTTAATTAGTCTGCAATCATTCTCAAAATCTTTTACTGCTCCATCAGATTTCCACTTTGGAAGGCTATAACATTTTCAAGTTTTGATGATTTCCTTGGAAAGTGATGTTATTGTTGGAGGCAATTTGTTTAATTAATTTTTTATTGTGGTTTAGCTATGGTTGCCGTCAATTGGAGAAATACCACAATATATATATATATATATATATATATATATATATATATATATAAAAAAAAAGTAAGGTGGTACCTCTCTTAGGCTAGGAATCTTATTTATCTCCTCCCATTTTTTTTCATATTTTCTCTTCATATTTTATTAAAAGATTAGCCAAAAAGTAAAGGTGTCATATTTAACTATTTGCTAAATTAATCTCATGAGTTATTAATTTCGAAGAAACATAATTATATTTTCTCTCCTTTTTCTTATTTTTTTCCATTTATTTGCTATGTCAAAAAATTGAAATATGATTTCTATAATTCTCTTAATTAAATACACCTAATATATCATAATGAATTCAATAAATGCGAACTTTCTGTTTCTGATCTTTTCCTCTTCCAGTTTTTCAGTTTCTAAAATCTATATATGCCCTTGAATTGCATCCATTCTTCTCGTATTCCAACGCAGTTCATACACCATCCAAATGATCAAGTTGCCGAATCCGACCTATTGTCTTCAATTTGTGTGTTACAAAATATATTAATTTCAATTTGTTATCTGAAATTTCTAATTTATGTATGTAAGGAGTGGTGGAAGAAGAGGATTCGTTGAGAGTTTTGTTTTCTCGATATTTGTTATTTTTGTCGTTGCCCTTCTGCTTTTTGAAGTAGACGATGGTACGAAGTATATTGCATTTACATTTGTGTGTAATGTGCAGCTTCTTAAGGAGGCATTGGCTATTCTCAAGTCATTGATTTTTTTTAGGCATAAGTCTATGTCAGAGGCACATAGGACATTGTTTTTCATTTTGGGACTTAGAAGGCAGTAGAAGGGCACCCAAAGGATGAGAATATTGAAAATAACCTCTTAGAGGGGCTAATATTAACTACATATATCCAAGTTCAGGAGTGCTTGATCTATCTAAGAATGGTTTTAGGTGGCTCAATTAACCATTGGTCATTGCTATGCTAATCTATTCCAAGTACCAGGAATTATGTAATTACCCTTTAACTTTTGGTCTCAGTTTATATTACACCCTCCCACTCGAAATTAGTAGTAAGAGAACCTACTAAATGACTTTTTCACATTAGAATTAGCTTTTGTTGCTGAAATTTGAGTATAAGAACTCGATACGAGTTCCATGTAATAGAAATTTTAGTCTTGTGTTAATAATAGTGTCAGTTAGAGTAATGAACCAGAAAAATGTTCTTCTTCATTGAGTCACCTGCAGATTTGTTTCTTCTGTGTCATAGAAAATATTTTCTGCTTCATTATTTGATTTCTTTTTCATCTTATGATCGGGTTGCGTTGAAGTCCTCTGTGGCGCCTATTATCAATCCCGCTCTTCCCAAGGAATTGGTAAACTTGATCGAATGGGTGATAAAATGTTTAATGACAGGAGAATCATAAGCAATTACTGATCTTAGGATTCCACTCGAAAAAGCACCTGAATCCTTGAAGACTTATTTGTAAACACTACTGAGAAATGCTTGGCTGGATATGGTGTAGATCGACCGACTATGGGAGAAGTTTTTTGGAGCTTGGAATATGAATTGAAGATTCAAGTGAAAGACGAAAAAACAACACAAGAGAACGAGATTCCCAGATAATCAATTGGAAAGAGTATGTTACGCACAGACACATTTGGTTGAGAGGGCTAATGCCAATTTATTTGAAATGTTGTATGTCCATTCATCAACACAAATTCACAATTCTAGAGGTTCCACTATAAATTTGAGTGACGCATATTGAAGATTATCCTTTTTTCAAGAGAACTATATGTGAATTGTGATTCATAATTATTAGCGAATATTCTGCCATTATTACAAAATATACGAAGAATATTCTGAGAATATTCGTTAATAATAATTATTTTCTATGATATGAAGTTAAAAGTTTCATTCCTTTTTAATTGGGTCCGGAGTATTTTATAAGAAGCAAATTTATTATGTACAAAAAATAGAAAAACGATGCTTGATTAATATTCAGAAGGCAATTATATCAAGGATCAAATGTTTACAATTTGAAAATATATAGAGATATATTGACAATGTCAAATTTTCTAATATCTTTAGTTTTTTTTCTTATTTTTAACATTTAAATTTGTAAGTTTAATCAAGTCATCTATGACCGCGAAGCGCCGGCAAATTACCTAGTATGTTATTAAGGAGCGCGCAACTAATATGTTTTTTTAATAATAATTGCTAATCCTCTGTCAAATAGAACTAGTGATTAATTCTTTTTGTTTAGCGATAGAAATTGTCTCGCTAGTTCGTTCCCCCCTGTAGTGATAGTATACTCAGAACCCTACATTGTTACATGGAGCTCGACCACCATAGCTAAGACAAACATTTTTGCCTTTCTGTTTTGTTATTTTGTATTTAGAGAAACTTTATTACAACAAACTTTACAAGCTTTTCAGAACAGAAAAAAATCTAGGACCATTTCTGCTAGGTCCAGTGGCAGAGCTATAACTTCGGCTATGAATCAATAGCTTTAACTCAAATTTCGTATTTATAATTAGAAATTTACTCAACACGCTTAAATAATTTTTCAAGAACTCAATAAGCAGCATTTTTAGAATGTAAAATGCTTAAACTTAAAATCCTAACTCTGACGCTGAGTCTAGGCTACCTCATCAGCATTTTCATACATCTCCAAAGGGAAATAGGAAGAATCATTGCCAAGAGGACAAAAGCCAGCCTTATAATTAATACTTCCACCGGGGCAAGTACTTGTAGGATCATCTTTAGGGTAGCTATAAGCATAAGGACATCTTGTTTTTCAAAAAAATTGAATAAAAAGTAGGTCCACATGCAAGGGTCACTAGTGCAACAATAATTTGGAGTTTTGAAAGTGGTACAAGTGTTGTTACATCCTTCGGGAACCTTAAGGGTTCGTTTGGTAGCTGATTTGGTAGTCGGTTAGGATTATGCAGGTATTAATAATGTAGGTATTAGTTATGCAGGTATTAGTAATGTAGGTATTAGTTATGCAGGTATTAGTAATGTAGGTATTAGTTATGCAGTTATTAGTTATGCATAAATTATTTCTTTGAATGTTAATTTGTTATATTAAAAGTTAGTAAATTTTATATATTTTTTAAAATTAAAATATTTATTTACAATTAAAATTAAATTATTATATTTTCTTTTTACAAAATATTAAAATATTATATTAAAAATTTATATAAAAGTATTTGTTTAGAAAAGGAAAGTATTTAAGTGGGAAGTGATAAGGGTAATACTGTCATTTCAACCTTTTATTCATGTATTAGTTATTCCATCTTCTACCCACATAAAATAATACATAGATTCTCTCATAACTTATACATGTATTAGGTATGTCGGGTTCTAAATTGCAAACCAAACGTCGTACTAATTTTATACATGAAAACTTAACTAAATACCAATGGCGATATAAATATGCATAAATTAATACATCAATAAGGTATCTCTTTACTAGCTATTAAACGTGGTATAAATTATGCAAAAATTAATCATTGAATAAAGTATTTCTTTAGTGCTACCACACGACCCCTGAGAACATTAGCACATTGTCCATTAATATTAGCCGTGCATCGAACCGTTTACTAGATTTAGCCTAAAAGACAGAATTTTTTTTTATCATCAAATTACAGTGTTCATTGTCAATCCAAACCCATTTGAACAAATTCAATATAAAATCTTTTCTCAAATATATTAAAATATTTATCATATTGAACAAATTCAATATAAAACCTTGTGGTCAAGTTTTTTCCCGGACCCGCGCATAGCGGGACCTTAGTGCACGAGCGATCCTTTTTTAAAATCGTATGAGAATTTAAGACTCAAAGTATTTGACCATTTGAGCGTTACTTGATGGTAAACGTTAGTAGGTTCCAAAACTGCTCCGCAAATATGCAATCTCCTAGTGATGATATATACATAATGGTCATCTTCTCAAGAAAAGAAAGCAGAGAGGGTGACTGAATTTCACTCTTTATCATTCCTTACTACTCCTCAATTCCCATCAACAAGTGTTGTCTTATTTCCCAAGCCACTGCTCAATTCATATTGTGTGGTTCAAATAAAACCATTGAAGTAGGAGTGTTACATTTACCTTATAGAACATTACTTTTTCATGGCATCAATCACATAGAAAGATGTCATATTTGTTGGAAATTTACTAATGTGGAATTAAGTTTATCCCATTATTTATGACTCGAACAATTGGGGCTCCGCACGTCGGAAATATCGTTTCCACACACGTGCAATCTTAGCGCTAAGTATCGTAAATTTTGTTAATGAAAGAGATATTGGTACGTAACTGAAATGTTTGAGACATAGAATGATGGACGGTTATTGGCTAAATAACAAGTGTTCTACGTTGGTAAACGAATGAAGGATTGTGCGAAGTGTAAGATGGTACAGGTCGGAAAAGGGTCGCGGAGCCGAGAAGGGCCGCGGCGCCTCTCGAACTGGGCCGCGGCGCCCCCTTGTAGTGCCGTGGCGCCTGATTGGCAGTGGGCATTGTGAGTTTCTGGCTGAATTAGCGTCGCAACGCTAATGTGGCAGAGTCGCGGTGCTTCATTGGCAGTGACTGCTCGATGGAATCTCAAAGGTTTGGTTGTTGAGGTGGTTTCAATGGCATTGAATCCATCCAATAATGGTCATTACTTGAACCATTATGTTGTTACATTACTTAGGGGTTAAATGTCATCCATTACATCGCAATTGAATGTCATTATGGGGCATTTGAAAGGCCATCTTGCACACCTATAAATTGAGGCATTTGGCTCAATTCTATAGATGAACAAAAATGAACAAGTGAACATACTTGCAAGTTAACAACACCAAAAAGAGATCAGTTTTTCTGATAAACAATCATTCTCTTAGCAATCTTCATTATTCGTGTTCTTCGCTGGGATCATTTGTGTAGGCTTTGCACATTTGATAGTTTGTTGTTTCATCTTGGGAGATTATTGTCCACACTTTTGTAAAGCCTATATACGAGGGCAATCTTGTCTTAAAGACAGAGAGTCATCTCTCGACTCAACCGGTGGTGTTGTGATTATCTAATTGATTGTTAAGTGTTTCAGGTGTGAACTTGAATCTCAAAGGACTGTAACCGTTCGGATTCTCAGCGGTTCTACAAGCCACAAGTGTAGCAGTTCATTTTCTTGTATTTCTGAATACATGATCCAGATTTGAAGTTTCAATTCAAGATCAGGAGATTGACAACTTGTTGTAATCTTTGTTGTTTATCCTTTCAATCACTGTAATAGTTATTTACTATTCCCGTACGTGCTTTATATATCCAACAATTTTAAGACAAGATTGTATTAGTGCTCGAAAGATGTTTGCCAGCAGATATGGTCCCAAATCTGGTTGTGGTTTTCTTCTTGGAAACAGTTCTGTTAACAATTCAAGCATTGTCTTTGTCAACAACCGTGCTTTCAAATTTAGTCCTAGTTTTGGCTCTCTCTTTGATGACAGTTACAAATCTATTTCCGTCAAAGGTGGGATCTCTGGATCTGATGTTGAGCTTCAAGATACTACTGATAGTCATGATAGTACGGCTAAAGATCAAGGATGAGTTGTTGTCACCACTCCTGAGAGTGGTGGAAATAAGCGCCCACGAGAGGTTGAGGATATCAACTGGAACAAGAGGAGAAGGCTGAAGATGTTGTTCTATCATGTAGCAGAGCGCTTATATCTGTCCCAGACAAAGGATCCGAGTTATGATAAGGAGGATATGGACACTCAGTCTAACTGAAGTGGGCCATTATAAAAAAGGTCTAAGTTAATTTTCCTTCCTTATCTATAATGCGTTTAGTTAATATCTGAATAAAAGTGTGTAAAGCAAGGATGGGAATATGAAAGTATTTTCATTAAAAACTATTATTCCCTACACTCTAAAATAATAAATTGAATCTTCTTCCTTCCCGTATAAAGATTGGACTATTGTAAACAAAACATAAAAAGATCCGTTCTTTTGGATGTAATTATTAAAAGTGTGTAAAGTATGTTCGCACATACAAAGCATAGAGAACCACTGACTGTGCGAAAACAATTACCACTCGTAAGTAAGTGCCAGGGATTTCCCTAGGCACCAATCACAAGGGAAGAAGACTAAATGATAATGGCTTATCTTAAGACGTTGAACATGTCACCTATCTGACAGAAGATTCTTCAATTGATAGGATGATATTGGACACTCAGTCGTACAAAGCCTACGGGCGACTGGAGTGGGCCAAAATTTCCAAGTCTTAAATGATCTAAAGGCCAAAAGAAAGGCAGAAAAGTAATGGACACCTAGTGAGGTAGGCCAGAGTTTCCAGGTCTTAAATGATCTGAAGGCCAAAAGAAAGGCAGAAAAAAATTAGACATAGGTCTGCCAAAGCAACTGGAGTGGGCCAGAGTATCTAGATCACATATGATTCGGTTACGCCCTAACCATTAGTAAGAGGTTGTTTATGTGAAGCAACGCCACCTCTAAAGTAGAAGGGAATGGATATGTTGTCCTCAATAGGACTTTAGGGAATGGGATAACTCTAAAAGAGGTGATACATATCCCAAACTTGGTTTAAGGGACGTTGTTGGTCAAGCTGGTTTGAGACTAGTCCAACAGGTCTGTAATAACTAAGAATGGTACAGTATGTCGGTAGCTAAATGAATGATATATTTGTAATCTGTACATCTATGCCATCATCTATTAAGACACGTTAAATAAAAGTCATTCATAAGCTAACGAAGTTGAGATTGTTGCCTTCTGTCGACATAAACCCTCAAAATGAATGTGAGGTAGGCGAAGAGGCAAAATCACCTCTCCATTCCGTCAAATAAATAGAAAAAGAAGCACCGCACCTCTAGAACTTAGTCACGCCTACATGGGTGAATTGAAGTTTGTACAAAATTGAGGGGGTGAGACAAGTTCCGTCAAAGAAATAGGAAAAGAAACACCGTTCCTCTAGAACTTAGTCACACCTACATGGGTGATTTGAAGTTTGTACAAAATAGAGGGGGGAGACAAGTACTTTGTGACCTTCATTGATGATGGTACAACGTATTGCATCATTCATTTGTTGAAAAGCAAAGATGAAGTTGTTGAAGCGGGTAAGCGCTACAAAGCAGAAATTGAAAATCAACTAAGTCTACTGATTGAGGAATTCATAGTGATAGAGGGGGAGAATGTGAAGCATCGTCTATCAAATGACTGCTTATTACTCTCCTCAGTCTAACGATTTTAGCCAAGCGCAAAACCGTACGCCAAAAATATGTGGGGCAAGGCTATCCTTACCACTAATGCGACTCTCAATAGAATTACGCATAAGGATAACCCTCAGTGTGAAATATGGAAAAGATCCCACCTACAAATGTTGTGTTGTGGGGTGGCTTGGTAGAGGTTGGAATACCGAAACAGGTCAAGTTGGACTTAAGACAGTAAATTGCATATCCACTGGATCTGCAAATAACAGTAGTACTTATCGCCTCTTGGTGTCAAAGAATGTTGAATTCTTTGAAGATGACTTTCCTTGAGAAGGAAAAAAAAGTAATTGCTTGAGGTTAACAAGAACCCGCGAGTGCCTGACTGTACGAAACTAGACGTTCCGTATCTACAGGACTCGAAAGTTGTTGACTATGCGGAACTTAATATTCCAGATCTACAGAAATTAGGGATTCTAGATGTTGAACCGAGACGGAGCAACGAGAAGACAAAGACTTGTTTCATGCCTTCTAGCTTGTATGGTTGAGAATGAACCATGGATAATTAACAGAGAATTGTCATCTCCAGAAGCGCTGCTTTGGAAAGAAGCTACAGAGAGAGAAATAGATTCCATCAGATAGAACTATAATTGTCTAATAGTTGACCTTCCTCCATGAAAAAAACCTTTGGCTTGTAAAAGTGGATACTCAAAAGAGAGTACAAAGTAGATGGATCTACTGACGAGTATAAGGCCTCGGCTATTTGGACATGTGCTCCCCTGTGAATAACTTAACATCCAGGGCCATTGCAGTCTTGCATGACATAGATGTTGAAACAGCCTTCCTAACTGGAAAGTTGTAAGGGGAGGATCAGAGTTGGTTTGTTGGACTGTTGGGCTTCTTCCTGAACTTTCATTTTGGTCCCTGAAATGTTTACATATTTGGTCCTGGATGTTTCAGATAAAACAAAAATAATGAATCTGACAACAGAAACATTGACTCTGAAGTTAGAAAGCCAATAGTTGAAAAACCAACAGTCTGAAAGTGGAAGTTATATTGAAACAAAAGTCTCGATATAAAAGATATGGGTATCACAAATGACATCTTATGAATTGGGATTTCTAAGACATCTAATGGATTGGTCTAACTCCAAACTCAGTTATGAGATAATTGACAGTCTCGTTGAAGCCACCAATGGATATGAATCATAGAACTGATTGGAATCATGGTCCACCCATATACAAGGAGCGATATGCGCAGGTCACATGTAGTTCAATGTATTGTACACACTACAACCGACATGGTATCAGACTACAAAGCAGATCAGTTGAACTAAGGTTCACTCGTGATTCTATAAATGATCGATAGAAGGCGTTAAATCGGATATGACGATGTCTGAAATATTTGCTAATCTATGGATTATAATATTCTGGATATCCAGCGGTTCTTGGAGAACACATTGATGCAAACTGGACATCAGACTTGAAGAACACCAATGCATCAAGTAAATGTGTATGGTGGGTCTTGGAAAATCCTCTAAGCAAACTTGCAACGGCCAATTCATGATGGAATCGGAGTTTATCGCTTTAAACAAAGCATGAAAAGAAGTTGAGTAACTTCACGACTCCTTAGAAAACGTCTCTTATTGGGAGAAACCCGTGCCTTCGGCAGTTATACACTGCGGCAAACCGGTCGACTTCAGAAAAGGGCACGGATGACGGCGTCGGAATATATCTGTCGGATCTGTCGGAGACATAAGACCATATGACAGTTGATCATTACGGGTGTCACTTCCTGGATTACTAATTAAAGGATATAGCGGACCCTTTAATTAAAGGACTAACCGAAGATCAAGAATTTTGCTTGTCTAGGGGAGTGGGCTTAAAACCCAAACAATACGAACATTTGCGATGGTAACCCAACCATACTGACTGGAGATCCCAAGAATTTGGTTCAATGGGAAAACTAAGCTGCAAAAGGTTTAGTTGAGCGCTTCGGTGGAAGCAAGAGCACTTCGGATTATGATTTCTGTAAAGAAACATAAATCCAAAGTCGTTCCCGCGATAGACATTAAAGTTTTACGTGCATGGTGGGTAAAGGTGAAGCTTCCAAACCTTTAACGATCCTCAAATGGTTGAGGTTAAGGTTGGGGAAACTTTTAATGATTCCTAACACTTGTGAAGTGGGGTATAACAGGATACCTTGTAGGAGATCACCTATTTAAGTGCGAGGACAGGCCACCTCAAATGAACGCACTTAAGAATCCAAGTGTGTCCACGGCCACAACGGACAGAACAATAAGAAGAAATGAATAAAGGGGAGGTATTGTGTTAGTATCGTTATCTTGGCTTACATTAAACACTGACGGTTCAAGACATCACACTCACCGCGCAGTAAGTAAGTCCGATGGTATTCAACTAGGGAAGGTTCAAAGCAGAAGTTACTTCTCCTGATGCAATATCTTTTAGCTGAACAATTATTGAAAGTAGGCACTTTGTGTACGTGCCAAAATCTCTTTCAAGAGGGGATTGTTGGAAATTTACTAATGTGGAATTAAGTTTATCCCATTATTTATGACTCGAATAATTGGAGCCCCGCACGTCAGAAATGTCATTTCCACACACGTGCAATCTTAGTGCCAAATATCGTAAATTTTGTTAATGAAAGAGATATTGGTACGTAAGTGAAATGTTTGAGACATAGAATGATGGACGATTATTGGCTAAATAACAAGTGTTCCACGTTGGTAAACGAATGAAAGATTGTGCGAAGTGTAAGATGGTACAGGTTGGAAAAGGGTCGCGGAGCCGAGAAGGGTCGCGGCGTCTACCAGACTGGGCCGCGTGCCCCCTTATAGCGCTTTGGCACCTGATTGGCAGTGAGGATCGTGAGTTTCTGGCTGAATTAGAATTGCGACGCTAATGTGGCAGAGTCGCGGTGCTTCATTGTCAGTGACTGCTCGACGGAATCCCAAAGGTTTGGTTGTTGAGGTGGTTTCAATGGCATTGAATCCACCCAATATTGGCCATTACTTGAACCATTATGTTGCTGCATTACTTAGGGGTTAAATGTCATCCATTACATGGCAATTGAATTTCATTATGGGGCATTTGAAAGGCCATCTTTCACACCTATAAATTGAGGCATTTGGCTCAATTCTATAGATGAACAAAAATGAACAATTGAACATACTTGCAAGTTAACAACACCAAAAAGACATCAGTTTTTCTGATAAGCAATCATTCTCTTAGCAATATTCATTATTCGTGTTCTTCGCTGGGATCATTTGTGTAGGCTTTGCACATTTGATAGTTTGTTGTTTCATCTTGGGTGACTATTGTCCACACTTCCGTAAAGCCTATATAAGGGAGCAATCTTGTCTTAAAGACAGAGAGTCATCTCTCGACTCAGCCGGTGGTGTTGTGATTATCTAATTGGTTGCTAAGTGTTTCAGGTGTGAACTTGAATCTCAAAGGACTCTAACCATTCAGATTCTCAGCGGTTCTACAAGCCATAAGTGTAGCAGTTCATTTCCTATATTTCTGAATACAAAATCCATATTTGAAGTTTCAATTCAAGATCAGGAGATTGACAACTTGTTGTTGTAATCTTTGTTGTTTATCCTTTCGATCACTGTAATAGTTATTTACTATTCTCGTACGTGCTTTACATATCCAATAATATTTAGAGGTCAGAGGTATCAATAGGGAAATATGCAAAATCTTGCTGCCTCAGTTCCGCAAGGAGAGAGGATAAATTAGAGAAGAAGAAGAAAACTGAACATGGGTGTTTTTACATGAAACATAATGCCTACACAATCATACTAGCAGGCGCGCTTGTTAAGTTCTCATCATACCGCCTTTTTATTCCGTCCCTCCGATCACCTCCCAATGGCAAAGAAGTTAAAATACAAACACCACACTAGACATGCTGGTAGTTCTACCAATTTGTTAGACTAGTTTACTCAAAGGTACCTTTAATACCATCCAAGCTCTCTCCTAGGGAGTACCTGACAAGACCGTAAATATATATATATAAGAAAAAATTAAGATTGGATAGTTAAATGGTTCTGTAGAAAGAGATGTAACTGAGTCAAATTTGCTTAAGCAAATTCACTAAGAAAAGATCAGTGACAGAATGACAAGAAGTTGCAAGACGTCACGGGCTTTTTGTGTATCAAATTACATACAAAAACTTTTTCGGATAACACATAAGATCATGTCATACCAAACTCTTTTCAATTTCTCCAACCAGAAAAGAAATGAAAGTGAGATGTAGGCTAAAAATTGAGGAAAGCTGGAAAAAGATACATTTTCCATATGGTTTATTGCATCTATTCTTTCCATTGCCAGTTCAAATTTCATAAACCAAAGAGCACCGGATAAACAAAAGTGTGGTACTTGTACCATACTACCAAATATTGTAGTTCTTCAAATCACAAGAGTGGAGTTCAGAACTTGCATTATTTTTGGCAGAACGCCACACAACTTTCAGCGTAATTGGCTCATTCGACATGGTTCCTTATGTTTACTGGTGGTTGTGTCACATAAAGTAGGAAAGAATAACATTATATATAATAGATCTGCTCCCTAATCTCAGTACTAATACTAGAGAACAGAGATGTATGCATACTTTTAATTTAGTGTCAACTACTCTACCTCTCAAGTATAAATAGGACAGTCATAGGTATGCATTCAAAGTTCGAAATTTAGTTATATTGATTACCCTCAATACTACTAGAAATAATAACGGCAACTAGAGTTATTACTATTTTGCCATACTGAATACAAAAGGTCAGAACTGACAATGTAACTGGCTATTTTTACTGTAATTTACTTATTTGAATAAGGTCTAAGAGCACCTATCAGTAACAGTTCTGATTAAGTCAATGATGTAACCGTAAATTTTCCTTCATGAGTTTCCACTATTTACTTATGTGACAATTGTAACAAATTTTGCTGACCACACTTATCTTTGTAGGTATCTCTAATGATTCTATCGTCTTTATACAATCTTGCGGCTACCAAGCTGGGATCAATTATGCTAAATCCATCATACAAAATATTGTTAGAAATTTACTAAATATGGAATTAACTATATCCCATTAATTTATGACTCGAACAATTGGGGCCCGCACGTCGGAAACGTCGTTTCCACACACGTGCACACGTAGTGCCAAGTATCACAAATTTCATTAGTGAAAGAGATATTGGTACGTATGTAATGCGTTTGAGACATAGAATTATGGACGGTTATTGGCCAAATGAAAAAGTATTCCATGTTGGTAAATGAAGGAAGAAGTGTACAAAGTGTAAAATGAAACGAGTCGAAAATCGCCGCGGAACCGTGAAGGGTCGCGGCTGCACACCATCGGAGCCGCGGCGCCGGAGTGCTGCGGCGCAAATTGGTTGTCCAGTTACTGTAGCTGCGGCGCTTCGGAGGCAGAAAGCTACGACGGGAAGTTGGAAAAATCTGTCCTTTGGGTTGGTTTTGGAGCATTGATTCTCCATTACTTGACACATGAATTCTTCCATTATTTGGCTGAATGTAACCCCTCAATCAAGTGCAATTACATGGCTATTGAAGGCCATTAGTTGGCTAGTTGAGGGGTCTTCTACTTACATTATAAATTGAGACCTTTGGCTCAATTGTACAACACTCAACACCTAGAAAATACTCCAGAATTTTCAGAGTTCATCTTCTTCTTCCTCTCTAGCAAAGTTACTAAACTTAAAGTTCTTCAAGAGTAACACTTGAGTTTTCTTTGCTCACTTGTTAAAGTTGTTGTTGTATCTTGGGAGGCTATTGCTCAACATCGTAAAAGGAGATCTATGGGGCAATCTTGTCTTAAAGACAGAGTGTCATCACTCGACTCAGCAAATCACACAAGCAGTTTGTTAAGGTTTTGATTTCCAGTTTTATTGTAATAGTTTGTTTATCCTTTCTACCATTGTAATAGTTACTTACTTCTCGTTCCCTACAACAATTGTATCCCAATAATTTTAAGACAAGATTTTGTTGTAAGTAAGTTAGTAAAATGACTTGCATAAATCAAACTACTTCTGATTCTGTTGCTGCTGCTCAAGGCAATCCCTCTGCCTTCCCCACTGCATAAGGCACTCCTAATGTCTTTCCGGTTGCTCAAGGCTCATCCAACGCCTTTACTACCGCTCAAGGGAATGTTGTCGTTCCTCCACCCGCTGGATTTCACCATGAACGCCCTGAAAAGTTCATGGGTTCAAACTTCAAGAGATGGCAACAAAAGATGTTATTCTATTTGACTGTTGTGGGAATGACACGTTTCCTAACAGAATATCCTCCATAAGCTGGAGATGAAATGGACCCTTTGCCTTCTGAAATGGGTGAAGGGGGCCTCTAGGTATTCATGTCATTAATGGCATGAAGATGGTTCTTGATGCATTGAGTCTTAGTGATTTCATGTGTACGAATTACATATTGAACTGCTTGTCAAACCCTCTCTATATAGAGTATTGCACCATTGGCACTGCCAAAGAGATATAAGAGAAGCTGCAAAAGAAGTAGAATGCACAAGATGCAGGTACTAAGAAATTCATCGTTGGGAAATTTTTGAAATTTCAAATGGTGGATAGTAAAACAGTGATGTCCCAAGTCCAGGAATTCCAAATGATTCTACATCACCTGGATTTGGAAGGAATGAAACCAAATAAGCAGCTTTTGGTTGCATCACTGATTGAAAAGTTACCTCCTTCATGGAATCAGTTTATGAGTTACTTAAAACTCAAGACAAAATAGATGACCTTTGAAGAACTTATTATCAAACTCCAAATTCAGGAAGATAATAAGAAGGCCCTGCCTAGGGGTAAATAATCCGCTGAGGAAAAGGCAAATCTGGTTGAGGCCAAAGGGAACTTACAAGAAGCGCAAGTTCCAGAAAGACGACAAGTCCCAAGCAGCGGAGAAGTTCAAAGGAAACTGTCACCACTCTGGGAAACCGGGTCATATGATCAATGATTGCTGCAAGCTCAAGACTGAGCAAAAAGAGAAAGCCAAGGCTAAGGGCAAGGCACAGGTTAACGTCGTCAAAGACCAATTTCTGGACGACATGATTGAGGAGTTCTCAGCGGTGGTACTAGAAGCAAACCTGGTTTAGAATCCCATGCAGTGGTGGATGGACACATGTGCTACAAGACACATCTGTTCCGATAGAGATGCCTTCTCCACTTATACCATACTCACCTCAATCGAACGGTGTGGCGGAACGTAAGAACCGCACATTGAAGGAAATGATGAATGCCTTGCGCATCAATTTCGGTCTTCCCCAAAACATGTGGGGAGAAGCTGTCCTTACAACTAATACGATTCTTAACAGAGTCCCACATAAGGGTAAGGACAAAACTCCATATGAATCATTTTAAGGAAAGAAACCCACCTATAAATATTTAAAGGTGTGGGGTTGTTTGGCAAAGGTTGAAGTACCCAAGCCAAAGCAGGTCAAGATTGGACCTAAGACTGTAGATTGCATATTCATCGGATATGCAAATAACAGTAGTGATTATCACTTCTTAGTGCATAAGTCAGATATTCCAGATATCCACGGGGGTACAATCATGGAATCAAGGATGCTCAATTCTTTGAAGATACCTTTCCGAGAAAGGAAAAAGACATAACCTCTCGCAAACGAAGTTATGAACAAAGCTCTCAGGAACCGGGAATCGTTGACGACTTGGATCTAGATGGTTCAGATCTAGTGGATCTCGAAGTGGCTGAATATCCGGAATCTAGTGTTCCAGATTCTCAGACTTGGAGACTCCAGAGATGGAACTAAGGCGAAGTAAAAGGGCCAGGAAAGATAAATCATTCGGTCCTGACTTTGTAGCTTATATGGTTGATGATGAACCAAGGACAATTGCTGAAGCATTGTCAACTCCAGAGGCACCGCTCTGGAAAGAAGCTATTGAGAGTGAAATAGGCTCCATTCTGCATAACCATACTTGGGAGTTGGTTGATCTTCCTCCGGGAAATAAATCGTTGGGTTGTAAGTGGATACTCAAACGGAAGTATAAAGCAGATGGGTCTATATATAAGTACAAGGTCAGGTTGGTAGTCAAGGGCTATCGGCAAAATAAAGGCCTTGACTACTTTGACACGTACTCCCCGGTGTTCAGGATGACGTCCATACGAGTATTCATTGTGATCGCAGCATTGCGTGACCTTGAGATACATCAAATGGATATCAAGACAGCCTTTCTAAATGGTGATTTAGAAGAAGAAATTTATATGGACCAACCCGAGGGATATGTGGTTCAAGGGCAAGAGAAGAAAGTCTGTCAGCTTGTGAAATATCTGTACGGGCTGAAATAAGCCCCGAAGCAATAGCACAAAAAATTTGATAGTACTCTACTATCGAAGGGTTTCGCCATTAATGAGTGTGACAAATATGTCTACATGAAAGGTAAGTCTGACTCGTTTGTTATGATATACTTGTATATAGACGACATGCTGATCACAGGGAGCAGTCCTAGCATAATTTTAGAGACTAAGAACATGTTGAAACAATGCTTCAACATGAAGGATATGGGTATCGCAGATGTCATCTTAGGGATAAAAATCTCTAAGACGTCTGACGGACTGGTCTTATCTCAGTCTCACTACATCGAGGATGTTTTGAGAAAGTTCGAGATGTTTGACAGTTCGCCAATAAAGTCACCAATGGATAGAAATCAAAACCTTGATAAAAATCATGGTGCACCCATATGACAGGAGCAATATGCACAGGTGATTGGTAATTTGATGTACATAACAAACTGCACCAGACCTGATATTGCTTATGCAGTCAACAAGTTGGCTAGGTTTACCCGTAATCCAAGTAATAATCACTGGAAGGCTTTGAATTGGGTATTTCAATACCTGAAATACACGCTAACTAACGGGTTGCATTATTCGAGATATCCAGATGTACTAGAGGAGTACAGTGATACAAACTGGATATCTGACATAGAGAATACCAAGTCCACCAGTGGGTATGTATTTACAATTGGTGGTGGGACTATGTCTTGGAAATCCTCTAAGCAAACTTGCATCGCCCGATCCATGATGGAATCGGAGTTTATCGCTTTAGACAAAGCAGGAGAAGAAGCTGAGTGGCTTCACGACTTCTTAGAGGATGCTCCGTGCTGGAACAAACCCGTACCTTCTATAATGATCCACTGCGACAGCTAGTCGGCTCTAGAAAGGGCACGGAATGTGATGTACAATGGCAAGTTTCATCATATTTGACGGAGGAATAAGACCGTTAGGCAGATGACCACCACAGGTATAATATCCATTAATTACATAAAGTCAAAGGATAACATAGCAGACTCACTGACAAAGAGCTTACCCAAAGATCAGATGTTCTGCCAGTCTAGGGGAATGAGCTTAAAACCCAAAGTATAAGGACCAATACGGTGGTAACCCAACCTTACTGTCTGGAGATCCCAGGAATTAGGTTCAATGGGAAAATTAAGTTGTAAAGGTTCAGTTGATCGCTTCGGTAGAAGCATGAGCACTTCGGATAGTGATTTCTATAAAGAAACACCAAATCCAAATCTGTTCCCACGATAGTCTATAAGTGCTATCTGTAATGTGGGTGAAGGTTAAGTTTCCAAAACCTTTAACGATCCTCATCGGTTGAGGTTAGGTTTGGGTAAATTTTTAATGGTTCTTAACACTTGTAAAGTGGGGTATAACAGGATACCTTGTAGGAGACCACCTATTTAAGTGTGAGGACAGGCCACCTCAAATGAACGCACTTAAGAATCCAAGAAGTGTCCACGGCCACAATGGACAAAATATTACGAAGAACTGAGTAAAGGAAGTTGTTATGTTGGTACCGTTGACTTGGCTTACACTAAACACTGACGGTTCAAGACATCACATTTACCGTGCAATAACTAAGTCCAATGGTATTCAACTATGGAAGGTTCAAAGCGTATGCTACCTATTCAGATGCAACATCGGTCCGCTAAAAAATTGCTGAAAAAGGCACCAAGTGTGTGCGCCAAAATCTCTTTCAAGAGGGGATTGTTGGAAATTTACTAAATGTGGATTTAAGTATAATCCATTAATTTATGACTCAAATAATTGGGGTCCGCACGTCGAAAACGTCGTTTCCACACACGTAGTGCCAAGTATCGCAAATTTCATTAGAGAAAGAGATATTGGTACGTATGTAATACGTTTGAGACATAGAATTATGGATGGTTATTGGACAAATGACAAAGTATTCCACGTTGGTAAATGAAGGAAGAAGTGTACAAAGTGTAAAATGAAATGAGTCGAAAATCGCCACGGAGCCGTGAAGGGCCGCGATGCCACATCATTAGAGTCGCGGTGCCGTAGCACCGTGGCGCCTCCTAGGCAGCACCGCGATGCTAATTCACAGCGCCACGATGCTTCAGAGGTAGAAAGCTGCTACAGGAAGTTGGAAAAATCTGTCCTTTGGGTTGGTTTTGGAGCATTGATTCTCCATTACTTGGCACATGAATTCTTCCATTATTTGGCTGAATGTAACCCCTCAATCAAGTGCAATTACATGGCTATTGAAGGCCATTATTTGGCTAGTTGAGGGGTCTTCTACTTACACTATAAATTGAGGCCTTTGGCTCAATTGAACAACACTCAACACTTAGAAAATACTCCAGAATTTTCAGAGTTCATCTTCTTCTTCCTCTCTAGCAAAGCTACTATACTCAAAGTTCTTCAAGAGTAACACTTGAGTTTCCTTTGCTCACTTGTTAAAGTTGTTGTTGTATCTTGGGAGACTATTGCTCAACACCGTAAAAAGAGATATATGAGGCAATCTTATCTTAAAGACAGAGTGCCATCACTCGACTCAGCAAATCACACAAGCAGTTTGTTAAGGTTTTGATTTCCAGTTTTATTGTAATAGTTTGTTTATCCTTTCTACCATTGTAATAGTTACTTACTTTCCGTTCCCTACAACAATTGTATCCCAACAAATATAACTGAAGAAGAAGGAAAAATGTAAATCGGAAACAAGGTCATACAAAAAAGAAAACTTAATCTAAATAACCGTCCATCCAACCATTTAAATTAAAAATAGCCGGAGGATGCATGTATTTATAACGTACATATAATATGTGTAGAATCGTATATGATCAGTGTATAATACTGACCGAAAAAAGTAAATAGTTAATCCGGCTGGCTATTTGTATAAGTTAAAATCCTTGTCAAGGTATTAGATTTTCCATAAGTACCATACAACACCTCAAATCACTATCATTATGTTTCTCAATCACAATATAAGCCAACAAATTTATAAAGACAGGGAAATAGCTATGCATGCAGTACTGGTATTCTTAGCTCCTTAGAGTATCTTTCTCCCCTTCTTCTAACTGGTATAAAATTCCCCAATATACAGTTTAGCATTATGAAGGTGACAATAATAAGCAAATGCACCATAAGATCAATTACTATTTCTTACAGGATAACTCTCATAAATGATCTCATAACAGATTGGGGACAAGCATTGCAGAGCACAATTCTCCTTGGCTACTATCGAAGACTGGCATTTCTGACCCCATAATCCACTAATAACAAAAGTTAACACAAAATTCAATGCTTTGTTATAAAATAGAATAGTTTCTGGTTAAATTACTCAGACCAAAGAAGGGGTGCCTTGGAGTAATTGGTAAAGTTGATATCATGATCAGGAGATCACGGGTTCAAGCCGTGGAAATAGCCCTTGCTGAAATGCAGGATAAGGTTGCGTACAATAGACCCTTGTGGTCCGATTTGTCCATAGACCCGCGCATAGAGGGAGTTTAGTACACCGGAATGCGCCCTTATATTAAATTACCTTTCAATGTCTGCACAATATTGGATTTTTCTTCTCTAATTTCTGCTTCCTGTTGATTCAAAGAAAACAATATCAAAATAATGAAAAATTAAGGCAGATATAATAGCACCAACAATAGAAAGATAAGGATTTACTTTAAAAGGAAAAAGAAATTACTGATATTGACCGAGGACTCTTAGCTAGAACTCCACTGGAAGATAGTAAAATAATTGAAAAGGCAATCAGTGGAGTGAATTTTTGGATATTAGTTATGTAGTTCATATCCAAATCAACCAATTCAATCCCAAAATGAGCTTTCAATGGTTTGTTCCTTTTCATCTCTCTGTTTTATTATGTTAGAATGAATTGTAATTAACCCCTTAATTTTGAGATCGAGAACAATACACCTCCATCTTTTCTCCGAATCATTGCATGTATTTTAAATATGTGAGAAATGACTTTAAACTATATAGACGGGCCTCATTTGTTTGCATTAATCAAAATCTCATTATGAATGGTTCATACTTTAGATGTGCAATTATTTACATTAAAATTTAAACATTATGTGGTCCGAATAAATTTTAATCATTAAGATCTTAAATAAAGTCTTAAATATTATTAAGAGATATTTTTGTTGGTACTCTATGTACTTTATAAAGCAGTACGGGAAGTAAGTAACTATTACAATTGTTCGAAAGGATAGATAAATGATCAATCTTCAAAACTGCCGTAAGCTTGTTGTGTCTTGAATCTTGATAACCTTGCAAGGCCAATGTTGAGAACTGCCGCAAGCTTGTTGTGTCTTGAATCTTGATATCCTAAAATCAAGAAACAACTAAATCTGGATGGTTACAATGTTGTGTGTTGAGTCGAGGGATTGCCCTCTGTCCTTAAGACAAGATTGTCCCGTATATATGCTTTTACGTTAGCGGGCAATAGTCTCCCAAGATAAAACAACACTTTAATCTCAACGCTACAAAGCCAATAGGTTGAGCCTGATGAAGAAAACAAATATGACTCGACTTGCTGAAAATATGGAATAGGAAGGAAGAGTTTCTGTCTACTCTTCTCTTTTGTCTCTGTGTATATAGTGTGTCTCTGTTGTGTATATCTTGTGTATACGTGAGGGTTTTGTCACTGTTTTTCAGTCACGAATTGCACTGTTTTTTGCCACTGTTTTGAGCAGTTTTTTGCCACTGTTTTGTGCTCTTTTGTGACTGAAAAATTTGCTGCTATTTTCGTGTGTTTTCTGATCTGTTTTCCAATCTGTTTCACTGTCCCAAATTGAGCCAAATGAGGCTCAATATATAGCATGGAGGAGGGGTTGTACCACTGCCCAAAACAAGGTTGTTAATGGCCATTAGGAGGGCATTAAAACAGCCAAGTAAAGGTAGTAAATGGCCATCAGGGAGGCTGAATTATGGACATGAAGGAGGGTGATAATGGAGGAGTTAATCAGCCAAGTAATGGCTGATTAATGCCTCAAAAAACAGTCCCAACAGTAGGCTTTCTGCCTTCTGTCACCTTCCCAGAAACTCTGGGGACCAAAATGTAAATATTGAAACTTCAGGGACCAAATTATACATATGAAAGAATTCAGGTCCAAACTATACATATGAAACTTCAGGGATCAAACTGTACATTTGGCTCTGGTCCAAAAATATAATATCAGAAAGTCCCCACAGCCCACAGCTCACGACCCACGACCCGAGAACCCGGAACCCGAAACTGGACCGGACGGGCGGGCGGCGGCGGCGCGCGTGTGGGCTTAGCCTTGAACCCAAGCACATCTAGGTCTTCCCTCCTTTAAACACATAGGATACCCCTTGGGGTCCCAAACCCTTTACCAATTTGAGACATATATAGAGAGCAATTCTTCCTATTCCCACCGATGTGGAAGATTTGTCCCACACCACATTTCCATGCCTTAAACACCTTACTTCGTGGACCAATATCTCTTTCATTTCTCAACGAAATTAGATGATTCTTGGCCCTACGGTCATCTACTCACTTCATAGATCATGCATGTGCGAAGAGAAAGGGTCTCCAACATGCGGAACACTAGTGTTTAATTCATCAAAGATGGGTGGACGCATCTCCCCGACAAAGGCTAATTTCCAACAATTTTTGCATGAATAACTTTTTCCACCAGCTCCATCCCCAACCCCAAGCCCCACTCCCACCACGACCTGCCCACCCACCCCTACCCACCCACCTATCCCCACCATCTATCCACCCCACCCATCAAGCTTCATCCATCCCCACCACTCACCTACCCTCATCAATCGCTATTGTCAGTCACTACCACACCTACCACCTCCAATCATTATAATTATATCAATAACCATCTTCATTGTTGCCACTGCCACCATTATAGTCAATCCTTACTACCAACCACCTCTACCATCATAACTAGCAGCACGACCAACTATCACCAACACCTTGGTCAACCACCACACATTGCCACCACCACCAACATTGACACCGTCATTACTACCAACCGCTACTATAGCGCCAATCACTACAACACCAACCAGATCCACCATCACAATTATCACCACCATCACAATTATCACTATCATCATTACTAGTCACCACTCACTAGCATCAACAATCACTACCACTACCACTACAAAGCATCTCCATCATTATTAGGGAACATAAATATTTCATTTTTTATTAAATAATATTTTTTTTATTAAATTTCTATTTATTTTCTATGTAATATTTAGTTACTTTCTTATTTGTATTTTTATTATGTTTAAATAAATACATTATGCATATTCAAAATATTGAAAAAGAAATAGTCTTAATCATTCAGTATTCAGATCTAAAGACATTATCTTAATCATTCATATTCGGAAGTCTTTATCTTAATGAAAACAAATGAGGCCTAAGGCTATTACTCCCTTCGTCCCAATTTATATGGTGTAGTTTGACGGAGCACGACGTTTAAGAAATAAAGGAAGACTTTTGAATCTTGTGGTCTAAAACAAGCCAAAGATATTTATGTGGTTATATATCATCTCGTTAAGTGTAAAATGTAAAGTTTAAAGTTAAATTGTTATCAAATAAGAAAATGTGTCATTCTTTTTTGGACTGACTAAAAAAGAAAGTGTGTCATACAAATTGGGACTGAGGGAGTACTATAGTTTTTGTAAAAAAATAAAAATAATAATTCAAAAGTACCTAATAATACCGTAGAGAAATGAATAAATTGCCTCAAAGTATTCTACAAGATTGTATAGGTGTTGTGGTAGATTATTCGAGAAAATTATATCTCTTGCCCTTTTATAATTTGAATAAAAGAAAATGTCCTTTTTTAGATCTCTTATGTGTAAAAATGAAGATCTCTTATAAAAAGGACATACAACTATAAACATTATGTAAATGGCCACAAAACCATTTCTCCCTAAATTATTCTAAGCTGATGGTAGAAAATAATTGTATGAATTTATATCATTTTTAGTCTCTACGATATCATCAAGTTTTAGTTTTGGTCCTTGAAATATCTGATTAATTAAGTAGATTTAAATTACAATTAAGCAAAACATACATTTTTTATCTTTTTGCTGGTGATCTTTAGAAATTTAAAGAATGATGGACTATAAGATCTTTTAAAGGCTCGTGTGTTATATAATAATTTCATATTTGAAGGTCATATAGATCTAGAAATAATTAAAATATAGCATATTTTTTCCAATTGAGTGTGTAGTTTTTTAGAAATTTATTTTTAGGTTTATGTATTTTTTATAAGAAATTTTTATTTTTAAACATAAGAAATTCGAAAATAATAAATAAGAGATCCAAAAAAATCATTTTGTTCTATTCAAAATTATAAGTAGTCATAAGAGATTATTTCCCTTATCAATTCAAGTTTAAACATGCTTAGCGGAATATCACAAAAACCAAAATTAAAATTTATGAATTTTGAGAGGCAAAAAAATAATTATCCCATAATTGTATAGAGCGGAGACAAGTTAAAACTCCAATGATCTTGTATTGTGGAGCCCCTATAAACTTTGGAATTCGATTGGATGAGCAATCAATTTTTCTCCGTATGTAAAACCAAAATGGCATTACGTGTAATGTTTTATTAGGCATGCATAATTCTTCTTTGCTCTTGCATGTAATGTGAGTCCCAAAAAGAAAAATGTCTTTGCAATTTCATTCTCATAACAAACTTCCACTTCCAAAGCTTCTTTTGATTTCTTCTTTGCATCGGCCCATCCTATGTGCTTGTTCCTTGCTTCTCAACCCTAAATAAAAAGAAAAGCAAGAGAAGGCCGGAAAGAGAAGGGGAAGGAGGAGGAATCTGATTAAAAATGACAATGAAATAGAGGAAAGCGACGAAAGAAAAGAAAATAAAGGAAGAGAAAAAAGAATATAAATTTTTTGCTTTCTTTTCCAAGTGCAAGATAGCTCGAAGGGGTTGTGGATCTGTTTCCACCAATTGGAAGGGTCATTCGCCCAATGTATATAAGTTATTTAATCAATTCAAATATTGATTTATTATTATGATTGAACGTTAACTGATTGATCGTAGATTCAAAGCATATTCGGAGATATTTGATTGATCCTGAATTGATGTTATCGAACAATGGAAGATAGGGATGTGGATTTGATAGTTCCCCTGATATCTTGCTTTTTTTGTATTTGTGTGATCCTAGGCGGTGTCTTCCTTGTCATCTATCTTTTCGTGCCGAATATTTCTCAACCATGGTTTCTTCCAGTAGCATTGCTCTTGGTTGGCTCTCCATGGATCTTTTGGTTCCTTACATACATGTACACTTGCATTAAACGATGTTGCTGCGGTACGGGCAAACTTGATAATCGACACATTTCATGGGGCACCTCTAGAGCATCCACAATGTCAAATCCAGGAATGGCTAGGAATGTTTCCACGAGAAATTCGACCAATTCGACCAATTCTCGTAAGGACAATAATGATGAAAAATATGTCAAATTTGTTGGTGTTGTGGAAACGAAGGAAAGTGGACATAGCAACCAAGATGCATAAAATTAATGCATCCATCAAATCCGCACAGGAAATTTAAATGTAGTTAAGTTCATAAAAAGATGATCATAATCAATGAATTCATGGCGTTGTATCTAAAAGAGATTGGAGAGTGAGATTAGACAAAGGCGGATCGAGAATTTTAACGCAACTAATGCCTCCCATGTTTGTGTTATTTGTTCACTGCTCCAATATCAATGTCAAGCTACCATGTATTGGTTATAGTGTTTGGAGGATTCTATTTGACATGCATAGAAGTGCCTTTTATTAGAATTTTGTATGGAACTCAATGTCGGTGTTAGTGAGATTGTTGTTATTAATGTAATCCTTTCTTCTTCTTGGAAATAATATTATTCTGATTCAGCCATATATATATATATATATATATATATATATATATATATATATATATATATATATATATATATATATATATACAAACAATAACTAAGGTGCTAGGCATACTATGGGAAGAACGAATTATAATGAATTTTGAAGTTAACCATGTTTTGCCCCCCCCCCCCCCCCAATATGGGAGTTCCCAACGCGAAACTGAATTCATTCGGCCCCCAATGCGAATACTGGATAATGAGTGAAAACAAAAAAAGTTACATGTGTTGCTCAATTGTTCACAAATTATGACGGACGAGCAAGACTTGATACTTTTTATTCCCCCGTTTGTGTTGAATTGATCACAAGTTGTGATGTATTGACAGAAGATATATGTATTATTCAATTGTTCACAATTTTTCCTCCACATATAATCTCCAAAATAATATAATACATCTTTTTAACTGAAAATGTATATCACTAAATTATTAATGAAAATATGCAATTGAATTTTATCGTGATTAATGTTAAATATACACAATATACACACAATATACACATGTATATTGTGTATATTGGGCTCATTTCCCCCTTGTACCGTGTAGAATTAGGTAGTATTTTAGCATCCTAGTTTAGATAATGTTGTAATGTAATTAGTATTAGTATTTTAGTATCCTAGTTTAGGTAATGTTGTAATGTAATTAGTATTGTACAATTACCATAATTGTATAGTTAGTATCCAAGTAGAATAAGGTTTTATGAATAGAATAGGAATAGGATTCTCCTATTATGGAAATATGTAACTTGTATAAATAGCCTTTCAATCAATGAAAATAATCAAGGGATTATTTCTTTCATGGTATCAGAAGTCTAGGTCTTAAAATCCTCTCCCTAACTTCCTCCAACTTCCGTCGACCTCCCTTGAAATTTCGAGACCTTTGCTCTCGGTTTTTCGTGCCGACGAGATCCTTCATCTTCCCAAAATTTTCTCCAATATTCCTCAATTACATATTGTTCTATCAATATGTCTACATCCCGGAACACGTTTCATCCTGCCCTTACAGTTTCTAACATCAAAAATAACATCCATCTTGTTCTTGAAATAGAAAACGTCCAATATGCTACGTGGGTTGAACTTTTCAAAATTCACGCACGCTCGCATCAAGTCATCCATCACATAATCCCCGCGGCTCCTGAGGATTCGGAGGTGCCAAAACGCGAGGATGATCCTAAGTTGTGGACGACTCTTGATGCTATTGTCCTTCAGTGGATAAAATCAACAATTTCTACCGACCTTTTGCAAATGATTATTAAACCAGATGGTACGGCGCAGGTGACTTAGGATAGACTACATGATATATTCCAAGATAATCATAATTCTAGAGCTGTTACTCTTGAGCAGGATTTCTCCCACGTCAATATGGAAGATTTCCCTAACGTTTGGCCTATTGCAAAAGATTGAAGAAATTGGCGGACCAACTCTGAAACGTTGGTGCGCCAGTTCCGAATGACCGTTTAGTACTCCAAATGGTTTCATGCCTCTCCGAGGCCTATAGTGGTGTTGGCATGCTTCTACATCAAAGCAATCTACTTCCGCAATTTTATCAAGCTCGTTCTATGCTTACACTCGAAGAAGCGGGCATGACTAAAAAGGCGGCTACCGGTACTAATCGTGTAGTTATGATGACCGAATCCACTGTCCATCCTCTCGGTTCCAACAACTTGGGCCAAAACCGCAACGGTGGCGGCAAAAAGGGAGGAAATAAGAAAAATAATGGCAAGAACCACGGCGGTTAGAACGACGGCAACCGGCACAATAGTGGTAGCGGTGGGAGACCTCGTGGTGGTCAGCAACAGTTCTGGGCCCCACAATCACAGTTTGGGCCAAGCCATGTTTCGCCCCACTGGCAGTGGGCTGCCCAGCAGCAGTCCAGGCCCAATTCTACTTGGTCCACATACAACTAGTCTTTTGGGCCGAGGCAGCAAGCAGGGGTACTTGGGCCGAGGCCCCCGTAGGCCCATCACGTCGCGGAAGCCACGTCTACCGACATCGAAGCCTCAATGCACACGCTTGGTTTAAATCCTCCGGACCCAAATTGGTATCAGAAGTCCAGGTCTTAAAATCCTCTCTCTAACTTCCTCCAACTTTCATCGACCTCTCTTGAAATTCCAAGACCTTTGCTCTCAGTTTTTCGTGCAGACGAGATCTTCCCTCTTCCCAATTTTTTCTCCAAAATCCCTCAATCACAATATGTCTACATCTCGGAACACGTTTCATCCTGCCCTTACACTTTCTAACATCAAGAATAACCTTCCTTTTGTTCTTGAAATAGAAAACGTCTAATATGCGACGTGGGCTGGACTATTCAAAATTCACATACGTTCGCATCAAGTCATCCATCACATAATCGTCGCAGCTCCTGAGGATACGGAATTGACGATTTGTGGAGGGGTTTTAATCCATTACAGCTCCGTTGACTAGATTAACTTAGAAAGATGTGCCTTTTGAGTGGTCTATTGTTTGTGAGGTGAATTTTCCAAAGCTCAAGGCCTTATTAACTATCGCTCATATTTTGACATTACTGGTCAAATGAGAGAGCTTTACTGTGTATTGTGATGCTTTTACTGTAGGTATTGGGTGTGTGTTGATGCATAAAGGGAAATTCATAGCCTATGGTTTGAGCCAATTAAAGGTTCATGAAAAGAATTATCCTACCCATGACTTAGAGTTGGCAGCAATCATGTTTGCCTTGATGATTTAGAGGCATTATCTCTATGGTTTGCATTATGAGGTTTACACCGACCATCGTAGTCTTCAGTACTTATTCAATCAGAAGGATCTTAATTTGAGACAGCGTCGGTGGTTGAAGCTTCTAAAGGATTATGATATGACCATTTTGTAGTAGCCAAGCAAAGTGAATGCTATAGTGGATGCCTTGAGTCGCAAGGCGGTGAGCATGAGTAGCTTGGCTATGTTACATGTGGAGGAGCGTCCTATGACTATGGATGTTCAGTCATTGGCAAATCAGTTTGTTAGATTTGATATCTCTGAGCCTGGTATGGTATTATCTTGTGTAAAGGCGTGGTCTTCCTTGTTAGAGCAGATTCGGTCCCAGCAGTTCGATAATACTCAACTGTGTGAAATCTGTGACAAAGTGTTTCGGGAAAAGGAAAAAGAGGCAGTGATTGATAGTGATGGTGTTTTGAGGATCAAGGGTCGGATTTATGTTCCTAGGGTGGGTGACTTGACCAAATTGATCATGGAGGAGGCCCATAATTAAAAGTACTCCATCCATCCAAGAGCTACGAAGATGTAATGTGACTTAAGACAACATTACTGATGGAGTAGGAAGAAGAGGGACATAGTGGAGTTTGTGTCCCGGTGTTTGAATTGCCAGCAAGTAAAACACAAGCACCAGAGGCCTGGTGGTGAGCTTCAGAGGATGCCCATTCCCGAGTGAAAGTGGGAGTAGATTGCCATGGACTTCATGGTAGAATTTCCCCGTACTTTAGGCAAGTTTGATGTTATATGGGTCATTGTGGACAGGTTGACCAAATCTTCCCATTTCATTCCAGTTTAGACTACCTATAATTCTGAGAAGTTGGCCAAGATTTATATCCAAGAGATAGTCCGATTACACGGAGTGCCTATTTTTATTATTTCTGACTGGCGTACGCAGTTCACTTCTTACTTTTGGCGGTCTATGCATAAGGAGTTGGGTACTAGGATAAATCTTAGTATAGCTCCTCAGACCGATGGCTAGTCTGAGCGGATATCCAGATTCTTGAGGACATATTGCAAGCCTATGTGATTGACTTTGGGAGTCATTGGGATAATTTTCTACCCTTGGCGGAGTTTACTTACAACAACAGTTACCATTCGAGTATTAAGATGGCACCGTTCGAGGCCTTGTATGGTAGGAGGTCTCGTTCTCCCATCGGGTGGTTTGATGCTGTTAAGGTTCGACCTTGGGGTATTGATCTTTTGAGAGAATTCCTGGATAAGGTTAAGTTTATTCAGGATCAGCTTCTTACAGCCCATAAAGTAGACATAAGAGTTATGTTGATCGGAGAGTTCGTCCTTTGGAGTTTAAGGTTGGTGAGCGGGTATTGCTGAAGGGTTTACCCATGAAAGGTATGATTAGGTTTGGGAAGAAAGGCAAGATTAGCCTGAGGTTTATTGGCCCTTTTGAGATTTTAGACAAAGTTGGCGAGGTGACCTATGAGTTGGCTTTACCTCTTAGTTTATCTAGTATGCATCCGGTGTGTCATGTGTCGATGTTGGGGAAGTATATTCCTGATGATTCTCATGTGATTAGTTGGGACTCGGTGATGTTGGACCAGGATCTAGCTTAGGCGGAGGAGCCTGTAGCTATCCTAGATAGGCAGGTTAGAAAGTTGAGGTCCAATGAGATAACTTTCATGAAAGTGCAATGGAGGAATCGTCCAGTGGAGGAGGCTACGTGGGAGACGAGTTTGATATGCAGGCTAACTACCCTGGATTATTTGAGAGCCCGGGTACTATTATTTTTTTATCGTTCGAGGATGAACGTTTATTTAAGTGGTACCTGGTATAACAACTCGAAAAGTCATTTTGCTTATTTTGCTTAGAAACCCCTAAATTACCTTCCCGACTACGTAATTGCTTGCTTGTGACTTGCGGGATGAGTGGCAAGGTTCCCTTGGTGATCGGGTAGGTTTCATAACCATGGTGTTAAGTTTGAGAAATCCTAAGTAAATGTGATCCATTTGTAGTTTCGTCGGTTCTATTAGCTCCGGAATGATGTTTATGACTTAGTCGAGCCTTTGGTTCGGGTCCTGAGGCAGCCCAGTGTAATTTAGGGGTTTAGTTTGTAAAATTGTGGAATTAAAACTTAAGTGTTGACTTTACTCAAACCCGAGCTTTAGAGACTTTTTTCGAGAAATATGAGTGTGCGAGCATGTCTGGAATATGTTTTCTAATAGGGTTGCATGTTTGGTTTGTGTCCGGGAGGTCCAGAGAGTGTTTCGGGTGGTAGATGAATGAATTGACAAGTTTGGATAGGGGTGAGAACAGGTACAGGGTACCCAGATACCCGACCGGAACCGACACTAACGGGTAAGTTCCGGGTAGATATATTATAACAATGGGTAGGTTCCGGGTAGTAAAATTAGGAACCGGCCAATGTCGGGTCCGGTTCCAGTTCTGGCTAATAGAGACAGGGTACCCGAATCCAGAACCGATACTCGGAACCTATAAACCCACACCCCTTTTAAATTATTAGGTTTGGGGCGTTTCTTTCTTTTTTCGACGGAGTCCGGTCGACCCAGCCCACTTTGTTTTAAACAAAGCGAAAAGGGCAGAAGCCCTAGCCATTTCCATTACGCCCAAATAACTGATGCCGCCGTTCCACCTCTCCCCTCTCTTGTTGTAACTGTTCCTCATGCTTTCTTGCATGACCAGAAGGAGAAAGGGGCATTTTAAATCCTAGATTATTTCTTAAGTTTCAATAGTTTAAGCTTTGTGTTTTTTTTCTTTCGTGTGGCTGATTTTATGGTTTCAGAGGTGTGCTTTCCACTCTAGAATCTTGACAAAGGTTGCGCTCAAATTCCTCTCGATCTAGTTTCCTTTTCATATTTCTGTTAATTAATTGTGTTTTATTAGTATTATCTGATTTAGTATGCTTTAGCTTAGTTTAGGTTGATTTCTGTTAGTTTAGATTGCTAAATTAGATCCTCTATTGTGTGTGATTGGCTTTATATGGATTATTGTAGTTCAGTTAGCATAATTGGACATTACAACTGTGAAGCATGCTTAAAGTGTTAGCAAATCTGTTAAAAGGCATCTGTATTCACAGGGTACCCGGGAACCAGGTAGGTTTCGGGTAATGATTACTAAGGGTAGATTCCGGGTAGTAAATTTAGGAACCGATCTTTTGCTGGGTAGGGTCCTGGTAGTTAAAAAATGTTAGGGTACCCGGACACGCTCACCCCTAAGTTTGGACTGCTGCTAGTTGCTATTGTCCACTCCAGCAACCAGGCATCCGCCTCAGCGGAGGTTAGGCTCTCCGAAGTGAAAGTTGGGACTTAAGTGACCTTCGACCCAGCGGATGGGAGTTCCACCGAAGCGGGTCCACCCCAGCGGAATGGAGTCCGTCAGAGTGGACCACTGTGTTGTTTTAATGTGAAGTTAGACCTAGAATTCATTTCATTCCCCATTTTATTCCTCTTTGGGACTAGAACTTAGGGCAGAAGGGTATTTAAGAATCCAAGGGAAGTTCATCATTAAGGTAACCATTCTTCGTTCCATTAACGCGTACTAGTAATATTCCATCCTAAGCATGTTTATTAATTGAGGGCAAATGTAGAAATACTTTGTGAATAAGATAGTTGTAATGAGGGATTGGGGATTGATTATTGATTCTTTGATGCTTATATTGTAAACTAGTGTTGTATTTAACTAGTAGTTGATAAATATTAAACTAATTTAATGTTATAAACCCTTTTGGAGATTGAGGGAAATTGTGGGGTTAAAATTGGGGTTTTTCATTATTCATGAAATTGGAGATCCTTTTGGATCTTTGTTGTTCAATTAACTTGAGATTATGAATGTCTAGCATAAGTTAGTACTAATTGAGTAAGAAAGTTAGTATTTTGATAATGAGGTCTCGGGGTTGCTTTGTAACCTAGCTTAGAGAATTATGGGTAATGTTATACCGTAATCTCACGTACTCGATGTAATTGATCAAAGTGGGCTTGTGAGGAGGCTCAGTGGAAAGGAAAGGTGACTACATGAGTCTTCATCTATAACCAGGCAAGTTGAGACTTTCTAGACTCTAGTGTAGCATTTATGTGTTGGTATGCTATGTAATGCACTAAGGGGAATAACGGAAACTTTTGGTCCTGTATTAGTGAGGTAACGAGCACTAATGGTACCAGATGAACTTAAATAGGTAATTAATGAACTAATATAGAGCAAGTAGATGAGATTATGTGGTTACCCTTCGGGGCACGATGTGTGATGCAAGAGTCCACTTAGTTTTGTATGCATGCTGTTTTACTTTGGTTTGTAGCCATTGATGTGATATTCTTATTTGACTGTCATGCATTCATCACTTTACACCTTGTCTGAGCACTTGATTAAAACTGATAAATACTGATAAACTAATTATGATGGTTGCATAGTGTATTCATATCCATCTCATTCATACATTATTTATACTTGGCATTGGTTTACTGATAAATCATTGAGAATGAATTGGGAAGTCGGATTAAGGGATATGATACATGCTTATAAGAGTGATGACTGATATGACACTTCAACCTTTGTGATAAATCCCTTATGAGTCACGTAACAGCTATTGCAGCAGTGTGTGTACCAGGTATTTGTGACCACTTGCATTCATGTATATCATCTCGCATTGCATTCACTTATATTATGATATGTGATTGATATCGTATGTGCCACGATTGAACTCTATCATACATGTGATCTTTAGACTGCTAGAAGAAATATTGTTGGCTTAAGCTTATTCTTGTTGTGCGACTGCAGTAGAGGAACTTGAGGGATCTAGACACCCTGAACGGGGTTTTGATTGGACTTGTGCGATGTGTGACTTAAGGGTACTTATGTGTAGTTGAATTGTAACTTAGTGTAGGTTAGTTAATTGATTTATTCTTTTTTTAAGTGACTAACTAGTAGAAAGAAGTATCAGAAAATACCAGCCCTCGCCACCGTTATAGGCAGGGTCGATCGATGATGCTTGCTGAATATACATGTTTCATGTACTCACTCTATGCTTGTTGCATTCTATGTGCAGGTACTGAGCCAGGAGGCGATATCGAAGCAACCTGATCCCCCTCAGCTGAGATCGTTATATTGGAGTCCAAGGTGAGCCGCAACTTCCTTCTCGGCCCTGGAACTCCATTTTTCCCTTACATTGTGTTCTTGTTATTCTCAGACTATGATGTATTGTTACATTCAGACAAATTATGTTTTTTCCTTTATTCAGACTTGTATTCAGTTTAGAGCTTGGTATTTATGACTACCAGATCATTTGAGGGTTTCATTTAGACTATGTATTTATATTCTTCGACTTGTTAATTATTTTTCTTGTACTCCTTATTTCCGCATTTAATTTTTGCTTATATATATGAGTGTTGGTTGGATTCGCCTACGGGTTAGGGTAGGTGCCCTCACGGCACAACTGGAATTTGGGGTCGTGACAAAGAATTAGCTAGGATTTTTTCCATGTAGAATGTGTGTCTATGACCTAGAGTTAAGACTGCAAGGTATGTATAACCAATGTATATACTTTGTATACATATGTATATATTTGTATACATGTATATGCTTTATATATATATGTGTGTGAGAGAGAGAGTGAGTGTGTGTGTGTGTTACATTATATATTGGGTGTCTAACAGTGTAAAAAAAACATAATTCACATGAGGAAAGGTATATACATCATTGAGAAATGCAAACGTAAAGTTGCAAAAAGTAAAAAAGTATTATTGAAAGAGACAACACTTATCTCAAGTTATTTGACTATTTAAATGTAAAAACTTATTATTTATTTGAGATGTACATAATCTATGTATCCTTTTAAATTTAACAAATGCCCAAATCAATTAAGTTTTAACTAACCATTTTTTGTGCGGAATGTCCTTCAAAGGAACTGGTCTTTAATTTTTTCCCCTCAAATTTGAAATCTTTAAATTTTCCCCCTTCGCCTAAAAATCTATGGGTTTCGAGTTCGAACCTCTACTCAGGCAAAAAATTTAAAAATAAATCTCAAGACGGAGGTTTGTAGCAAAATTAGGCCTATATCGGCAGAAGTTTGCCTTAAGGCCTAATTTTTGGTAAAAGTTTGTCTTATGGCAAACCTCTGCTAAATAGACATATTTTTGCTACAAATCTGTGTCTTGCGAAATTCTTTTTAATTTTTGTCTTAGCAGGGGTTCGAAACCAGAACCACAAAGTATTAGGCGAAGGACGAACAATAGATTTTTTAAATTTAATGGGCAAAAATTAAAGACCACCCCGATGGGTGACTGTCAATGGGATTCCATTTTTTGTCCTGATTGTGGGTAGTGGCTAAGTAGAGTCGATATGGGCTTGGCCTTTGGGATGGCCCAGCCTAGCCCGTAATTTTATAGGGTTGAACTAAAATTTTGAAGCCCACTTAAACACGGGGGATTTTTAACCCGGCCCAATAAACTTGCCGGTTCGTGAGGCTTGATCAGGAATGAGAAGAGCTGGCCCGTGAGCTTTAAAAAGATATATTAAAATTAAAAGGAAGTAGAAAATTAAAAATGACATGAAGAGGAGCTCAAACTCAAAGTTTACTTAGCTTATCTTATTATTAGCTAGATTAATATCTCCTATTTAGCTAGTTTTTTGTTACTGATTAACTATGGTAAATTTTTTTCTAAATATCTTTATTTGGTTCGAGTAATATTAGTTATCCGTTAATAATGTCAAAATTCATTAAGTTTTGCAGAAGCTTGTTGTGTTATATCCAAAATACATACATAAAATGATAGAGATATTAGATTAAAGAAATAACAGATAACCTTAAATTCAATGACACAAAGCTACAATCAAATATTTATTTGAAGTGAAACTTGAATTACAATTTAAAAAACTTGTAGACCAAAAAACTAATAAGAAGACATCATGTACAACTAAAATTATATGAAACCGACAAACTAATATGAAAATCTCCTTATGTAATGGACATTGCTAACAATTGAAAATATTGAATAATTAATACGTGGCAAGTGATATTGCGATAGTTAAATTGTGGACTTGAGACTTGGTTAACAACACTGATATTTTCTTGTAAATATCTATATTTTTGTATCTTTTGGTTAGAATTTAGATTACAATTTATAAAAATAAAAATTTGAAATATGGTGGGCTGGCCCGCCCAGTTCTTGGCCCACGTAAGGCTGGGATGGGCTGATCAGTTTAAATGGCCATTGAAATAGTGAGCTGATCCACTGCAGCCGGTCAAATTTCAAGGCCCACACGGACTAGCTGGGCTGAGCTAACCCATGTTGACCGCTTTATGTGTAAGTTATTAGAATATAAAAATGTGTAATTGGATTTTTATTTGTAGAAGTGATGAGGTGGCAGATTTTAGTTATGAAAAGGAAGTGAGCCACATGACGTGGATTTTTATTCTTACCACTTATTTTCCATTTTTGTTTTCCCCCCATTTAATTTTGTAAAACCAAAAATGTAAAAAATTATTAAATACAAATGTAAGCTAATGCAACTAATTTGTATTTTCTTTCTCTTAAACATGAAAACAAAACTTATATCCTAAAATGTAACTTGTTTTTTGTAGTTTTAAAATTTTCACAAGTTTTAATGTTTATTATGATAAAATTTAAAATAAAATATCTAATCTAAACCTAAAAAAATATCTAAACACTAAAATAGCGTAAAAATCAAAGAGGGTAAAAAATTGCATATCTACGAATAATGCATTCACGACTTATAGTGTATATATACAAGATTCTTCATTCAAGCAATCTAATCTTTTCTATATTTCTCATATATAACTTATTTATTTCATTATTATTGAAAAGTGTAAGATGAATATATAAGTATAGAATGTTGAAGCATCAACTTTGATTTCCAGCCCAAGTTGTAACCCCGTATTCTCCTCTCTTTTTTTTCTGGATAAAATGGTGTCTTAATTGTAACTATATTTAACTTTAATATAAGCGTTCACTTTTCTCAAAAAGATTGATCACTGAAAAAAGTCGTTTACGGGAATTGGGTTGCATAACAATAATTAATCAATGTTGGGATCGAAATAATAAATGTGTCATGCGGAAACTAATAATTACAAACCTCGAACAACAACAAATCAAACGAAAAAATATATACTGAACGAGGCATAATCTTTATAAATATGATTTGCTCAATTGATCTACACATAAAAAACTGATATAAAGAAAATTATAAAACTATTGAGAGAAAATCTCCCTCTAAACATAAATCTGTAATGAATACATCATGGATATTTTTTTTGTATATTCTAATTGTGAGAATGAAGTCTTCAATTTATAGATGTCCGAAACTTTTCCTCCAAAAAAAGGAATAATCAAATATGGAAGAAAATTATATTTTTCTTTCAGGAAGAGTAAAATTAATTATGGTAATACTTTAACTTTCCTTCAAGAGAAAAGTAAAACTCAAATATGATAAGAAAATCAAGGCAAAAATTCTAACAAATCTCTCCTTTTTTGCCTGTATTTTCTGACAAATTAATCTTCATCCACCTTCATATAATCTTCATCACCGCTTGTCATGGTTAAAAATAAAATTAAAAATCTTATGGGTTAAAAATAGTTTAAAACATATTTTTTCTATCTAACGCAAAGCCAATATCTTTCTAATTTCCAAAGAAATTTGAAAGTCAACAATTCTAAAGAATAGGTCAATTGCATATACACATTTTAATATTAAAGAAGACAACAAGATAACATCAACATATCAATATGATAAGTTTATTGCAATAGAAATCCTAACAAACACGAATATCTTAATTCTTACATTGAACTAATGACAAAGAGGTCAAATTAATGGAGGACGTCCCTTCATCATACAATAATGTTCAAGTCAGAACACATGAAATCCAAGAAGATGATGAAGACGACATTGAGTTCTAGTAAAATAGGTCTGTTACAAATTACAACCCCGCCCCTTCCCAAAAATCCAAGTCATTTACATATTTTAAATAAAATTTATCACTTTCATTAAAAGTCCGATCTGGCCCCTAACAAAGCCCCAAAAGTCCAAGTCACTTTAATTAAAGGTCTAACAAAGAATAGAAGCTAAGTCCGAGCTATTTGTATAAATCAAAGTTATATATCCGACCGGTCAAACAAACCTAATATGAATATATATAAATATATATAAATATATATATGCATGTGATAAATATAAAAATCATTAAAGATTATCTTGGGCCTCTTAGATAATTTGACAAGATGCGTCGCATGTGCATCTTGTGCGTCTCACGTGCATTTCGTGCCACTTAATAAGTTTTTAAAATCAAAGGGAAATTTGCATAAATATAACGTCAGTGAAACTTAATTGCAGGCAGTAGTTCAAATATACAAAACTTATACAAAGATATGTATATTAAACGTATATTATATGTATAGTGCATGTATATTTAACTATAAATATACAAAGTCTATGCATTTGCAGGCTATTTTGTAAATTATATCACCCAAATGTATTGAACTGTAATTCTCCCCAAATCAAAGTATGGCCATATTGCTTTTGCTATATGTATTATGCTTGTTCAAAACTTAATATACTTCATATGCAGATGAAATAGTTAAAAAATTGAATTACTAATAATCGTATCATCATACAATACTAAAAACAGAAATATCCAGAGTAACAAGTGAAAGACCGAAAAGCCCTCCAAAAGCTAACCGGCCATTTTTTGCTTAAAAAAATAATTAGTTGTTTCAAAAGTCAATTCATCGCAACTTCAAGTACTTATTGGAGAAGAGAAACACAACTCCAAGCCAGGAAAACTGGTTAGTTATTGTTCTCGGTCCCAATTCCGCTATCTGCCGTTGTATCGGCCGATGAAATCGGGAGACAAATTGATTCTTTGACTTAAGCGATTTGAGCTGAAAACGGAACTCTAATCTCTAGCAATGGGTTCCCTAACTACTTCAGAAAGCGTTAGGATGGTGGTTATGAGTAAACTAAGAGGTAAGAAACATGAATATCGAGTAAAGTAAATGATAAAAGTAAAAGATAAAAAAATAGATAAGATTTGATTTGTTTGATTGATTGTGTTTGTTGTATATACAAATAATGAGTATTTATAGTACAAAAGGAAGGAAAAATTGTACAAGCGTGCCCCCCCCCCCCCATGTCGGTCATCAAGTAACCCACTAAGCTCAACGGCTGACTATGGGGGGAAGTGGTGCCGATTTTCTCGCCCTCTACTCCTCTTGCTCGGATAATGGCCCTTTCTTTTAGCTATTGTTGGCCATTACCGCTTTTAGAGGTCTAGAAACCCTTTTGACTTGGTCGTTGAGGCGTCTGCATCTGAGTGGTTGTACCTCTAATTGACAACTTCGGCTAAGATGCCTTAGTAGCCGATGAAGTTCTTGTAGTCGAAGAATAGGAGTAAATTCGGCTCCGAAATAGTTCGGTTGTCACTGAATTCGGCTAAACGCTTAAATTATTTTTGAGTGTTAACAAGTGCCCCCTACATTAACTCGAGCGTGACTGCTGAGTTTATGTATCCGAAAGTAGCCGTCGTTCCAGTCTGACAGTCCCGCATGTCACTTCAATCATCTTGTCTCCAGTATTTGCAATTATGATTACTTCTGAATTGGGTTTCCCCTTCAACCGAGGTGTCCGTGTTACCACGAATCGGTTCCAATATTTTCTAACCATGCATTCGTAGATATAGCTCTAATTTCTGCTGCCTATCGAAATCCGCTTAAGAAGAAATATATTTCCGAGAATTTTTCACTTAATCTCCGATTTCTTCCCTTCTGTAAAAAAAACCTTAATCTCGGCCCTTTTCTTACTCAGCTGCCATGGCTTCTTCTTCCTCATCTGAGAAGATATATGGGACCACTCTAGCTGATAAAGAACTAACCGATGCCTTAGTCCATGTTAATGAACAGTTGGTTCTAGCTCTATATGGTAGGCCAGAACAAGGTGACGTTCTTTTATCTCAACATCTTAGCCCAGTGACCTATGACCTTTCCCTCACCTATGACCGGTTCACTGCCGACCGCCGTCCAGCTAACCTACTCATCTGGCCGACCAAGGTCGCCAACTATTCTACTTGGGTGGACCGATTCAAGTCGGCCAAATGAAATGAGTGGGAACGTATGGGTCTTTATGACGCCATCGCACTGTCAGGGTCTGATATCTCCTGCAATATCAGCCTCATATATTCATTTCTTGGTTATTGGTCGACTATTGCTAATGCTTTTGTTTTTCCCTAAGGATGATGACTCCCACCCTTCTTGATGTAACGGCGATACTAGGCCTTCCGATACTGGGAGCCAAAGCGCCTATCCTGAGTGAAATCAAAGTTCCCGACTTGGGGATCGTTGTTTCAAAAAATTCTTCCAGCAATGGCTCTTTCATGTCCGCTAACCGCCGAAGTTCGCCTCTTCCGGTCGATGATGTTGAATATCATGCTTTTCTGCTCTATTAGTTTAGCCGTTACTTCGTCTATGCGGGCTCTTGTGCAATTGTCAAGGAGCTGGAGATTTATGTCGCTTTGGCCATCTCAAGGGAAGATGTCAGCTAGGCATCCCTCTTCTTGGCTTACTTGTACATGGATTTGGGCGATGCTCAGGCTAGGTTAAGGGACTCTCGAAATCTGGATACTCTAGCCGGTCCTCTGTGGTTTTTACAGTTGTGGATCACTTTGTACTTCCAGAGTTCATCTCTAATGATGTTGATGGCGGTCATTCTCTGTTAGTTTCGTCGGTATTAGCCGACACTCTCCGTGGAACACCTATTGTTCCCCAGGATGTTTTCACTTCATTCTCCACCCTGCATGGTCTGTCTCGAGACCATAATGCAGATTGGCAACCGGTCTTTGAACAATGGGCCGCTCTCGACTGGGTTTATTAAATAGCTGATGACAACCTTTTGTTCGCCCAGCGGCAGGTCATGAACCGAGTGTGGAGGCGTATCCTTACGGCTAGGGACCTTTTGGGAGGCGTAATGCACAATTCTAGGCATAACAAGTTGATCATGGAGCCTTATAAACCCAACTTTGTGGCACGACAATTTGGCCTGACTCAGCACATACCATGGCCTCACCATAGTGTTGCTCAATCGACCCATTGTTGCTCTCTAAATGTCAATCAAACAAAGGAGGTAACCGTCCACAATCTTGATAAGCTTGCTTCTTTCTCCTGGCAGTCGTTCTCCCCAAGGGCCAACACCACTGTTGCTTTTGTTGACTGGTGGAAGGTGGCCAAAGAAATATTCTTTCAATCCTCCCTGGAAGTCTACTGCGATCGGCTGATCAAGACAAAATAGAGGGATCGGCTAGTCCTAGTGCCTCTTGGTATTCCGTCAGGCTGCGGCAACCGAAGAGAATAAGTGAATTGTTTTTTCCTCTACACATATGCTGGCTAGAATTTCTTATACATTCTAGGCTAACACCTCTTATGTATTTCCCTCAGGGTTAGTTGATTTGGAAACCACTCCTACCATGGGATTTTCACTGCCTAAGCCATCTGCTTTAAAGCAACCCAAGCTTGGTGAAGGGCTTGTTATTTGTGAGCGCGGAAAAAGATCTCGCGTAGCCGAAGTCCCTATTTCTGAAGAGGAGGATGATGAAGTATATCTCTTGTCTGCCTCGACTACCTTTGTATTATCTATTACTCATGTTCCTTAGTTTTGTCTTTCAGGACCACTATTAATAAGGCGCGATAGGCGGCAGAAAGTACATGATGCCTCTGTCCATGCCGGAGGGAAGTCCTCTTTGGGTCATCCTTCTGAACATCTACAAGATTCTCTATCGGCTAGTCTCGATATCAGAGTTTCTTTTGTTGAGACAGTCGAAGAGGTTGACGTGACCGTAGAGGTATACCCTTTTCCTTCCAGTCTTGTTACCAACTGTCTCTAGATTCTTATTTTCTTCTGAAACTGTCTTTTCTATACAGGAGACTGTTGGAGGTACCAGCAGAGGTCATTCCGGAAGATGTGCTTATGCGCTACTTTGGCTTAGTCGACACTATATCTCCACCAGCTTTGCCTGTTGGCGTCCATCGAGAGCGAGTTGAGGAATCTCTCGCTAGGGGAATCCCAACCACCAAAGAGGAGTTACATGCTCTGAGGGCCTCTTTTCTCCGATTGTTAAGAGAAACAACGGATTCCCCGACTTTGGCAGCCACTTATAATGACATGGCCTTGGCTCTGACTGATTTGATTGCTTTACATAGAAGGGCCAAAGATAGTCATGATGAGGCTGTCACTGCTCTGCAATACTTGGGGTCTCTTCGAAAAGAAAAGAACCTCATTCAGACTTCTTTTATTGAGGTGAATGCAGCCAGACAACAAAGTGTCAGCCGAAGACATGATTTGTAGGAGCGGCTGTTCAAACTACAAGCTGAGTTGGAGCGGATCTAAGCGGAGATGGGGGCTATTATTTCGGCCATAGGCACCTTCGGCTCGGCCATTAGTGCTCACGATTCCACCAGTTCTTTTTTATTTCAATAGAACCTTCAATTGGATAATAAAATCTAGGAACTCGGTAACCAGCAGATAGTTTGGGAGCTGGATCAGAGAGCAGGTAGCGAACATTTAGCCAAACTGGAGGATGAATGGACTATGTGGAAAAATCATCTGGTTCAAGCAACGCTGATAATCACTACTCCCTTGCCAGCTGATCCTGTTGCCGAGCTTTCAGCCGATACCCTTATGGACTTACTTGCCAAAGCAGTCGTTGCTTCTGTTGATCAAGAGGTATCGACCGACAATCAAGTTTTTACCGAGGCCCCATCAACTATAATGGTTGAACCTTTGCTAGGTGCCGAAAGGGAGGTCCATGTAGGGGCGGGTGCGGTTGAGGTAGTGGCCGTTGTTGTGGTAGGTGATGGAGAACATACTGCAGCAATTAGAGAAGACCAAGCACCCGTTAATTTCGGCTGATCCTGAGACTTCAGTAGCTGATGAAGTAATGCAACATTTGATTGGTTCGAAGACGACCATTTCGGCTTCTTAGTTGTATTGACCCCAAATCGAAGGGTCTTGTTATTGAGACCAGGCAGCCGGTCTTTGGATATCATTTGCCAGTCCATTCCCTAAATCAAAGGGAAATTACCCTCTTTCGTGACCAGGCAGTCGATCTGTGGCTGTTGATTACTTATGCATGCCCCCAAAATGGTGGGTAATATTTCTTTAAGATGTCTACCATTTATACTTCTATTCCATGCATGTTCATCGCTTGATTTGTATTGCCGGCAACCCGTGAGTTCGCTACGAAGGGTCCTTCCCTAGTTTGGAGATCATTTGCCGATTTTACGATCTTTCATTTTAATCGGCGGGATGATTTTCCAAACTAAGTCTCATTCGACAAACCTCTTTAGGCTCTATATGTTTGTCACATGCTTTGGCCATTTTATGTTTACCGGCTTTGACTTTCTCTATTATTGTCAGTCGATTTTCATCCAACTGACCCAACTCCATTGGAATGCCCTACCGATATTCTTCCAAATTTAGAAAAATTTGGTTTGGCCATCCGTAATGATATTAACTTTTGAGGACAACACTGCATTTTGGCCATAGATTTAGCCGATATGATGTCGTCCACGTAGCTGTAGATTTGGAGTTTTTTTATTGCCTATATCATTTAAGACCTGTCTTTGTAAAACGAGTTTATTCAAACGTTGTACAAAACATACATAACACTGGGTATTGAATAATACTCGAGTTTTGCACAAGCATAAAACAAAGACAAGCAAATCTAGGGATAAAATTCCTATCGGCAGCTCAAATGTTATTGGCCGCCAGATCTGGTTTTCTGTCATGGTTCCTCATGTGCGATACCTCGACTATTATTGCCTTAGAACATAGGATGGTCAGTTGATACCACAGGTCACGCCCGAGCTGGGTTTCCTCAACCACTTAGATCCTCCACGGTAAGTCGTGGTTCGGCTAATTATTTTAATTCAAACCCTCACGCGGTAAGGTTACATGATTCCCAAGATCTTTCTTCATATTGTTCCGTGACGGCTATGGGAGCCACATAAGGTGAATAGAGGACAACATCTATGTTATGAACCCCTGATTGGAACGGGTTATCATCCGCTGGGACGATTTCAATCTTATCTCCTTCCCAAAAAATTAGCTTCTGATGCATGGTAGAAGGAAGGCATCGTCTGGTGTGAATTCAGTCCCTTCCTAGTAGAATGGTGTAGGAGGAATTGCCATATGTAACAAAGAATGCAAATCTGACCATCTTGGGACCAACAGTGATTTCCTCCGTCGGGTTGTCGGTAGCTTGTTCATCTAGCTCTGGTTGACCCGATGCCTCTCCTTCAGATGACATTGCCCCTGAAGCAATTGAGTCGAATGTTCGCTCGATAGCCTCGGCTACGACAGAGTCAGGAATCTCCTGATTTTCGGCTGCCTTGGTGTTGGAAATTAGATGCAATATCTGTTGCATCTTACGCAAGGCCTTGGCACGTTGCATCCTTCTCTTCTGGGTTCTGGATGCGACTCTCGGTGGTGCCTCTTTCTTTCCGAGAGCATAATTGATTGACCACTTCCCCTCCTCTGTGTTGGTGGCTGGTTTAATCATTCTCTTGGGTGTCGTATGGTCCTCATTTATTACTATGATACGTAAGGATGAAACACCCTAGTTCACGTTAAACTTAACCACCCTCTATTTGGTTTTAGAGAGTGGTTCTTCATCTATTCGAGGCATGCTCAATTGTCGATTGGTTGGCATCCGTACTTGCCCCCAGGCCTATGCCTGATGTCGATAGGGACCTTTCTGAACCTCATGGTTTATTCCTGAAGCTCTCGTTCAAAGTCCCTCGAGTATTTAGGGCAGTCAAAAAAACTGCTCTTATCTGGCTGCGTGTCATCACAAATGTAATCTAGGCTGCCTAACCGGTTGAACACAGAAGTCCTTGTGACCTTCTCCCCTTTGGTAGGTTTCTTTAGGACCCACACACTTTTCATCGACTGTTTCCCTTTGGTGTCCCTTGACTTATCGGGCTTAGCAAAAGATACCATAGATATGGGTACCGCGGGAAAGGGGTTGGTATTAATAGACCTTTCAGCCATGCTCTTGTCGGCTAACTTGAACCTCCCCTCCCTGATGCCATTTTGGATCGCCTTCCTGAAGACCACACAATTAGAAGTAGAGTGACTGTATGAATTATGCCACTTTTAATACTTCTTATCCTTGAGTTCTTCGGTAGGTGAAATCCTATGACCATCAAGCAGCCGAATCTGCTTATCTTTGAGCAGATGATCAAAGATCTGATCTGTCTTCGTGATATCAAACAAGTAACCGACCCTATCATCGGATGAACTTATTTCCTTGCCTTTGACAGTTTTCAAGGTTGGGCAAGAGTAAACCTTACCCCTAACAATCTCGGCCACCATTGTGTCTGTCGTGCAGTCGACTGACTCTGAGTCGAACTCATCCGCTTCAATGAAATATTCCAAGTGGGGGCTTCGATTTCGTCTGGCTCTTCTCCACTCCTTCTCCTGGACATACTGCTCTATTTGGCTAGACTTTTCGGCTAACTGGCTCAGGTCAGAGAAAAATTGTCCTACCATCTTCTTCTTTAACGGAGGGTGCATGTTGTTGATTATCATGTGGGCACACTCAGACTCGGGAAAGTGTACGGTGCATTTTCGAACCTTCTTTCTGAACCTCTCGATAAAATTGGTAGTTGATTCATCGACCTACTATTTGAGATTTATTAGATCGGTCACGATAACCTGAGGTTGGGGCCAATAGAACCTATCGTGGAAGCAACTATCCATGTCAGCCCAGCTTTGCACGAAATTAGGGGCCAAAGAGGAGTACTATGCAAAGGTTGTTCCCATTAGAGAAAGAGGGAATAACTGCAACTTGTGATACTCATTCTGGCCAGCTTCGCCGCATTGGGCAGTAAAATAGCAAACTCTGGTGTTTTGAAGCCCCTCGGCAAAGGTGCTATCCGATCTACCCAATCGGGGTAGGGCTTCTTATAAACAGGCATGTCCAAAGGTTTCAGTTGGATGCCGAAGTACCTCTGCATGGTATTATCAATGACCTCTGGGTTTATCAGTTGTGACCTCCCTTGACGATTCTCGACTAGATTCGGCTGGTAGGCGTTCTGCACTGGCGGCCTCCATTCTGCACTTTGTTGGATAGGGTTTTGAAGGTTGTAGGTGGTCTCTGGCCATTACCAATAGGTGGGGTAATGCCCCATGGCTGTTGTTGGGTATGGATACTAAAGCCTGCAACTTGAGCTCCTAGAACGGCTAACGGAGTCTGAGGATAAGGTGGAATAGTATTCCATAGCTGCTCTCCTCGGACGTTGGTCATTCTTAGAAAGTTTACGCTTCCTGAAAGGTATAGATTGGGTACAGGCAATAACTGTTGTAATGGTAATCCGCTGTAAATAGCGTCACCAGATAGCCGAGCTAAATCATAGCCAGGGGCCATCGGCTGGCCAACATCATTTGCCTACATCGTAAGGCCTATTGTATAAATGTACGACATAACGGGCGGCAATCCAAAGTGTCCTGGAGCCTGAACTAGTCTCTGAGCCATGTTGATCTGCCCATACTGCAGACTCGCTTGGTCAAGTGGTATATTTTGCCCCCCAAGGTTTGGCGACGACCATGCAGTGTGTTGGTTGCCAGGCGAGTCGGCTTGTGTTCCTAGGTGTGCTATCGATTGCGCCTGAGTGGGCACTAGCTGATGTATATGCGGCTGAGGAACAACACCGGGAGTCACAGTCTCATGCTGAATAGCGCCGCTCGTCAGAGGGGTGGCAGAACTAGCCGAACATTCTCTTGGGTGCATTCTGTTGGTTTCCATCTCCCTCGTTTGCTAAACTTCATTATGTACCATTGGCTTCACAGTGTCAGCCAACTATTTAGAAACTTGGTACATAATGTTGTGAATGCCCAAGTCGATCTGTTGTCTAATAAAAGATATGGTCATTATGGTTGGACCTTCAGATTGGCTAAATTCTTCCACGACTTGGGTTGATGGTGGAAGTGGAGGGGTATCTACCGATGTAGGCATACCTGAGGAGGATGCTGGTTCGTTGTTCCTTCTGGGAGGATTTTGTTTAGGATGTGGACTGGACTCGAGGTTCATTTTCTTACCGGACCTTAGATGCATACGCCAAGAATGATCCTAACCCAGAGAATCAAACTTTGCAATTAATTCACCTATGGTCCTACTGGGCGTGCCAAATTTGTTCTCGACCCCAATTTCGCTATCTGCCATTGTATCGCCTGATGAAATCGGAAGACAAATTGATTCCTTGACTTAAGCGATTTGGGCTAGAAATAGAACTCTAATCTCCAACAATGGGTTCCCCAACTACTCCAGAAAGCGTTAGGACGGTGGTTATGAGTAAACTAAGAGGTAAGAAACATGAATACAGTCGAGTAAAGTAAAGGATAAAAGTAAATGATAAAAAGATAGATAAGATTTGATTTATTTGATTGATTGTGTCTGTTGTATATACAAAGAATGAGTATTTATAGTACAAACGGAAGAAAAAACTGTACAAGCATGCCCCCCCTCCCCTATGTCGTCCATCAAGTAACCCACTAAGCTCAACGGCAGACTATGGGGGAAGTGATGCCGATTTTCTCGCCCTTTACTCCTCTTGCTCGGATAATGGCCGTTTCTTTTAGCTGTTGTTGGCCATTACCGCTTTTAGGGGTCTGGAAATCCTTTTGACTTGGTCGTTGAGGCGTCTGCATTTGAGTGGGTCTCAGTTGTACCTCTAACTGACAACTTCGGCTAAGATGCCTTAGTAGTCGATAAAGTTCTTATAGTCGAAGGCTAGGAGTAAATTCGGCTCCGAAATAGTTCGGTTGTTAGTGAATTCGACTAAACACTTAAATTATATTTGAGTGTTAACAGTTATGCTGGTGGATATGTTTACATTATGTCTTACAATCTAGCAAAATTAAACCAGGGAAAAATCTAAAATATACCTGTGACCCAGAGATAGTGGTGTGTCAGCGTCAGTGATCGCTGCATCTGGAGCCAGACTAGTGACGTGAATGCTCTAATCACTACAAAGTTACAGGATTTGAAAAAGTTAAATTAATTGGTTTATCAACCACATTCATATACAAAGAGAAAAAAATTGAAAAGCCACATTTAATGGTTTGTTGATACAGACCGCATTCATAAGCGGAAATAAAAAAGTGTATTTGAATAGTCAGGCTATTTCAGGACCCTTACATCGACAATGCAGTGGAGATTCGTTAAGAGTAATCCGGGTCACTAGATTGAATGCTACTCTGGCAAAAGTATGGTTCAATTTTTCCCTCTTTATTCCTCATCCTTTACCCCTGTTTCACTTCATCTGTTTCTTCTTCTTACCATGTTTGAGGTCTCAAAACCCCTATTTTATATGTGATATTTATGTATATTTGAGAACACAAGGTACACGCGCAACACACATGTCCAAATACTAGTGTAATAAAACGAACATGCTACACTAAAGCCTTACAAAAGGCTCAATTTTGTTACCTACTGCAAGCTAAAAGTTTTGCCATTACCCACCTCCGGCTTGAATTATTCCTAAGTTCGTCGAATGGGAGATGTAAAATTGTTGATGCTATTACACTTAATTTAAGCTTCATGGGATCGTTTTGAAGCAATTTGTGCTTCAAGCTTCTATATTTGCACCCAATTTTGTTCGCTATTCATTTGTATTATCATAACATTATCATATATTACAACTGCACTACTTGTTATTTAAGCTTCATGGAATCTTTTGAAGTCCTAAATTTGTACTCTGTTCATTTGATTCTTCAGAATGTTATGATAGATTAAAATTTATTTTACTTCGCCTCTCAAAAAATAATGCTTTACTCGTGTTGGATTCTCCAAAAATATACTACTTTTGGAGGATTCTACACGCATCCATCAGCATTTTTGATGAGTCCGAACAACATAAATTAAAATTGCACAAATCACAGGGAAACTTATGTAAATGTACCGGTGGCCAAATTTAATTACATGCAATAGCCCAAACATACAAAAATTTATCTTGGGCCTCTTAGATAATTTGACAAGATGTGTCGCACGTGCATCTTGTGCGTATCACATGCAGTGTCATTTAATACTTTTTTAAAATCAAAGGAAAACTTGCATAAATGTATCGTTGGCAAAACTTAATTACAGGCAGTAGTTCAAATATATAAAATTTATACAAAAATATGTATAGTATATGTATATTCAACTATAAATATACAAAGCCTATACATTTGCTGGGTATTTTGTAACCTATATCACCCGAAGGTATTGGTCCGTAATTTTTCCCAAATCAAAGTATGGTCATAATGCTTTTGCTATAGGTTTTATGCTTGTTCAAAATATAATGTACTTCATATGCAGATGAAAGACGTTTAAAATTGAATCACTAATAACCATATCATCATACAATACTAAAATCATAGATATCCGAAGTAAAAAGTGAAAGATCGAAAAGCCCTCAAAACGCTAACTGACAATTTTTTCTTAAAAATATAATTAGTTTTTTCAAAAGCCAAATCATCACAACTTCAAGTACTTATTGTAGAAGAGAATCAAAACTCCAGGCCAGGAAAAATGGCTAATCAAACTGGTAGAAATAATTACATTATATTTTATAATCTAGTTAAATTAAATCAGGGAAAAACCTAAAATCTACCTGTGACCCGGAGGTAGTGGTGCGTCAGTGTTAATGATCGATGCATCTAGAGCCACACTACTGACATGAATGCTCTGATCACTACAGAGCTTAAGCATTTGAGAAGGTTTAATTAATTGGTTCATAAACCACATTCATATGCAGCGAGAAAAGAATTTGAAGCATCAACTGTGATTTAAGCGTTGACTATTCTAAAAAAGGACTGAAAAAAGTCATTAGAATTGGGTTGCATAACAATAATTAATTAATATTGGGATCGAAATAATCAGGACGTCATGCGCAAGCAAACAATTACAAACCTCTAACGATCATAAATCAGATGATAAAAAAATATACTAAAAGAGGCATAATCATCATAAATATGATTTGGTCAATTGACCTACATATGAAAAACTAATATAAAAGAAAATCATAAAACTATTGAGAGTAAATCTCTCTTTAAATATAAATCTTTAATGACTACATCATGGATATTTTTCTGCATATTCTAGTTGTGGGAAAGAGGTCTTCAATTTATAGATGTCTGAAACCTCAAGAAAAGGAATAGCCAAATATGGAAGCGAATTATATTTTCCTTTCAGAAAGAGTAAAAATAATTATGGTAATACTTTGATTTTCCTTCAGGAGAAACATAAAACTCAAATATGATAAGAAAATTAAGACAAAACGCTAACAAATCTTCCCTTTTTGGCCTGAATTTTCTAACAAAATAATATTCATCCTGATAGAATACCGTGTATATCCATATGATATACACGGTTTTGACTAGTCTTGTACCATAAATAGAAGTTGTAGACTGAATAATATTAACACCAAAAGGACAGGGCACTAACTCCCACGTCTTAATTTTAGTAAGAGCATTATATTCGTTAGTCATAGCAAATTTCCAATTCGGGTCATTTAATGCGGACACAAGGTTATGCGGGAGGGTAGATTTAAGGACATTAGAAATGAGATTAAAATACCATTTTGGTTTTAAAATATCCCTTTGACTACGAGTAACGGGCCCTTGACTAGAGGAGGAATTGGATGGATTTTGGGCAATGTGTGGAACGGGGACGGACTGGCCAGCAGGCAGTGGGCCTGCTGGCCCAACAACTGGAATAGGAATAGTAACAGGCTCGGGATTGGGCTGAAACAATGGAACATTACCGTGATCAGTCCTGGACCGTGTCATCGGCCCACTGGGCAGAACAGTGGTTGCGGTAGTGAAATACCCCGTACTATCGAGCGATGGTTTGAGCATCTAGACGTATGCAAGTAGACCCGAGCCTTGGAGAGTTTATGTCATATTCACGTATGCAAATAAAGAGCTTAGTATATAAAATGATGCAATCCCAAAATGATTTAGGACTTAAAAGTATGACGATGGTGATTGAAAATAATATTGAGTATGTCAAAAGAGGCTATGGACTAGTGTTATATCACATGATTATGAAATTGAGTATAGGAAGTATGTTGAAAATAATTATTATTTGAGTGAATTTTGATAAAGGGATTAATTACGTGTGTAATTGATTAAATGTTGGATTTTAGCGGAGATAAAGAACGGAATAAAGATATCGGATAAGTGATGAAATGTCATCACCTTCCCAGGTGGCAGTAGAAGGGAAAGTAAAGTAGTGACTATGCACTAGTATGAGTTGGTGGCAATATTTGGTGTAGACTAACCATTATGAAATGATTACATATAAGTGGACAAAGTTGCTATACGTATAGATAAGGGAAAAAGTTGTACAGACCTTATATAAATCCTTGTCAAGATTTTAGTTAAAGTAAAGAAAGTGTGCATCAGCTTATTTTAGTGAGTAGAACGTGAAAGTGTCTTATCAAATTATAGTTTTAGTACTTTCTATCCTTATCAACATCAACGTCTTAGGAGCAATAATGTTATTTTCTTACTATTCTGTAACACCCCGTACTTTCGGGCGATGGGTTAAGCATCTAGACGTATGCAAGTAGACCCGAGCCTTGGGGAATTTATGTCATAATCATGTATGCAATAAAAAGCTTAGCATATAAAAGGATGTGGTCCCGAATTAATTTAGGACTTACCAAGTGGAACAACAATGATCGGCTAATTGATAATTTATGGTGGGGGACAAGTTTAAGTGGGGATATTTACATGTAACATTTTAATGAATTACCTAAGTGACTAAGTTAATAGAATCAATTAGGTGTCATTAGGTAAAGTTGGGTGGCATTAAAATAAGTTTGAAGATGACATGTGTTAGGGGGAGCATTATCTCGTCTCTTAACATTTAATGGGATGAAATCATTTGCTTCCAAGACGTAATTCTATACCAAATATTAAGCAAATGTCCTTTCTGTTCACGAAAGTTAGAACCAAGTTACAGAAATTTTCTCATCAATTTTATGCATAGCACAAGACAAGGTATATCAACAGCAACCGTTGAGCTCCTTTAAATTGGTCATAGTCTCATGTTTCTTAAAAGCTCGTAGAAGCACAAATCGCTTATATTGTGGTTTTTGAAGAGACGATATTCAAGGTATGTTAAGGCAAATTCGTCCTTCTTTTTGGCATGTTCCATGTAGCAAAATGTAAGCGTAATATTGTTCTATAAATTATTCTACTCTTAGTAGTTAAGGAATTTCCTGCTATTTATTCCTATGTTGAAAGCATGTATAAATATGTTTCCAAATCCTTATTGAGGTATCTGGGAAAGATGTTAATATTTTCAATATTGAAGGTACAAGGATATTATATCACTCAGATAAACTCAGAATATTTTATTGTCACTCATGCATTTTTATTCATGTATTACCCTGGACCATATATTAGGGATGGGAAAAGGGATACGGCATTATACACGCAACCCCCTAATCAACTGGTATATGATGATGATTATGCCCACAGAGGCCAATATTATATGATGCACATAGAGGCTAAAGGGAGATGACGTTATATACGCATATATATATATATATATATATATATATATATGTATGTATGTATGTATGTATACCAAATTGTGATTGACATTTAGGCATATAATGGCCCTCAGAGACATTCAGTACTGGTCGGTTGTTTCTATCGGCTATTCCTGTCGGCTGTTTCTTGTCTCAGTTTATTTTTATATCCCTGTTATGCTACTTTTCATGCCTGACATACTCATTACATCAGTCGTATTGACATCCCTTTTGTCGGGGGACGTTGCGTTTCATGCCTGCAGGTTCACGTAGGCAAGGCGACGATCCGCATTAGTAGGTTGCTGACTCAGCGGATATTGGAGCACTCCCCTTGTTTTAGAGTGTCGGTCTAATCTCGATACGGTATTTTACATGTATATATGGGTATAGCGGGGCCCTGTCTCGACCTTTTGATGATGCGTACTCTTTAGAGGCTTTTAGACAGTTATCTTGTGTATAGTAGTCATGTATGGCCTTGTCGGCCTTAGTATGTATATATGCATAGGTTGGGTTCTTTCGTTTGCAAGAGTTTACACAATACCTTCCCAGTTTATTGTTCCCATGTGTCTGCAGGATATTTGATAATTATGGTTAGATGTTACATATATGATTAGTGGTACTCGGCAAGGAAGGTCCGGGTGCCCCTCATGAACCTCTGGTTTGGGTCGTAACAAACTTGGTATCAGAACATGTCTGTTGTAGAGAGTCTACAAGCCGTGTCTAGTAGTGTCCTGTTTATGGGTATGTTGTGCACCATACTTATAAGCAGGAGGCTACCTGGCATTTAGGGATGGTTTTCATTCTTTTATCTCATAAATCGTGCAATAAAGCTGGGTTTTAAGCATTCCACTCCTAATCCGTCTCGTGTTTATGATTTCAGCAATGCCTACAATAAGGAGGAAGTTCAAGAGTAAAAGGGCGTTGGATACGACTACAGACGAATGTACTAGCCGAGCGCCACCCGCTGGTGAGCGCTAGAGTGGGACCCAGAGTGTGACCCCTTCATATGATTCCCCGACTTCACCACCTCTAGGGAGATTAGTGGGGTTGCAGTACCCCCAGTACTTCCACCTGATACTCTGGATGTGGATCTTGATATGCGAAGTGTTGTACAGTTATTGACTCGATTGGTGGTCGCTCAGGCCCAACTTCAGATTCCCAGTCCTTCTGATAGAGTTGCTAGCGTGAGAGCTTGAGATTTCATCAACCTAGACCCTCCGGTATTCACGGGATCAGACCTGAATACGGACCCACAAAATGTTTTACTGGATCAGACACAACGTACCTTGTGGGTAATGGATGCTACCGATACTAAGTCCGTAAAGTTTGCTTCTTATAAACTGTGGGATGTCACGGTGACCTAGTATGAGACATGGGAGCAATCTAGGGGACTTCGTGCTCCAACAGCAGGATAGAGAGAATTTTCAGAGGTCTTCTTACTATATTTTTTGTCGATCGAGCTTCGACAGGCCAGGCAGGATAGATTTTTACGTCTTGAGCGGGTAACATGAGTGTTAGAGAATATAGCTTGTAGTTTAATTCATTGGCCAGATATGCTCATACGATTATAACTGAAATGAGTGACCGGGTACATAGGTTTGTTACTGGCTTGGGGTCGTACTTGGTCAATGAGAGCTCTTCGGCTTCTCTGAATTCGAATATGGATATTGCTCGTATTCAAGCTTACGCATAGAATCTAGAGGATAGTAAGACGCAACAACGGGTAGATCCCTAGGTGATGTAATAGAGTTCAGATATGGGCCCAGGCCACAGCTTTATAGGTGCCCATCCTACCCGACAGCTAGTGCATCATTACTATTTTTAAGGTCGAGGGTTGATCGGTATGTTCAATCGTGACCAGGTTAGAGTTCACGAGCGTCAGGGTCTTATTATAGAGGGGATTCTATTCGGATGAGGCTACCGTTGGCTCGATACAAGAAGTGTGGTAAGACTCATTTAGGGTTGTGCCGACAAGGATCAAATATGTGTTATTCTTATGGTGAACCTGGTCATATTATGTGAGAATGCCCGCCAGGAGATGAAGGTGTTAGGGCCCAACCGGTCGGATCTACAACAGCTTTATCACATTCGGTACGCCCGTCAGGGCAAGATCATCAGACATCATCCGGTCGAGGCAGAGGTAGAGATGGAGCAACTAACTTCGGTGGTGGCCAGAACTGCACTTATGCATTAATGGGATGACAAGATCAGGAGTCCTCACCTGATATCATTACATCACCCCTTTTATTGCCTATAAATTTGGTATGAAGCCTAAGTTGATGAGAGATCCATTTGTGGTATCTACACCAGTTGGTGAGTCGATAATTGCTAGATGGGTCTTTCAGAATTGTGCAGTATTAATTTATAGCCATCAGACCTTAGCAGATTTGGTAGAATTGGAAATAGTTGATTTCGATGTTATTATGGGCATGGATTGGCTGGCATCATGATACACTAATATTGATTGTCGAACAAAGATTGTTAGATTTTAATTTCCAGGAAAGCCAGTCCTTGAATGGAAGGGTAACACAGCGACGCCAAAAGGTAAGTTTATTTCATACTTTAAGGAAAGGAAAATGATCTCCAAAGGTTATATATACCATCTTGTTCGAGTTAGAGATGTCGATGCCGAACCACCTACTTCTCAATCAATTCTGATGGTTAATGAGTTTCTTGATATATTTCCAGATGAACTTCCAGGCCTTCCTCCCGAAAGGGAGATTGAGTTCAGTATAGACATGATGCCAGACACTCAACCGATATATATTCCTCCTTATAGGGTGGCTCCAGCTGAATTGAAAGAATTGAAGGAGCAATTAAAAGGTCTACTTGAGAAAAGCTTTATTAGGCCCAGCATATCTCCTTGGGGTGCGCCGGTATTGTTGGTACGAAAGAAAGATGGCTCGTTACGAATGTATATTAACTATCGGCAGCTGAAAAAAGTCACTATCAAGAACAAGTACCATCTTCCCAGAATTGATGATTTGTTTGACCAACAAGGTGCAAAAAGTTTCTCAAAAATTGACCTAAGGTCAGGGTACCATCAGCTAAGGGTCAAAGGGAAGGACATTCTGAAAATGGCTTTCAGAATAAGGTATGGGCACTTCGAGTTCTTAATAATGTCATTCAGACTCACAAACGCTCCGGCAGCATATATGGTTCTAATGAACAACGTGTTTCACCAATTTTTGGATGTATTTGTGATGGTATTTATAGATGATATTCTGGTTTACTCTTATTCGGAGGCAGAGCATGAGGATCATTTGCGGGTAGTACTACAGACGCTCCGGGAGAGCTCTCATATTCTAAATTCAGTGGCTTTCTTGGTCATATAGTGTCAGACGAGGGTATAAGATTTGACACTCAGAAGATTGAGGAGGTGAATAATTGGTCGAGGCCCACGACTCCATTAGAGGGTCGCAGCTTTCTAGGCTTAGCCGGCTATTATAGGAGGTTTGTAGAAGGGTTTTCTACTATATCGGCACCATTTACAAAGTTGACATAAAAGGCCATAAAGTTCCAGTGGTCTAATGCATGTGAGCAGAGCTTCCAAGAGTTAAAAGACAGACTAATATCGGCACCAGTCCTTACTCTCCCAGAGGGTCCAGAAGGCTACGTTGTGTATTGTGATGCCTCGGGAATGGGTTTAGGATACGTGCTAATGCAACATGGTAAAGTTATTGCCTATGCTTCAAGGTAATTGAGGAAACATGAGAAAAACTATTCGACACATGATTTAGAATTGGCCGTAGTGGTCTATGCACTGAAAATTTGGCGGCACTACTTGTATGGTGTTCATGTAGACATTTTCACGGATCATAAAAGTCTGCAATACATATTTAAACAGAAAGAATTAAACTTGAGACAGATGAGGTGGCTTGAATTATTGAAAGACTATGATGTGGAATCTTATACCATCCCAGTAAAGCTAATTTTGCAGCAGATGCGCTCAGTCGTAAGTCGATGGTCAGCTAAATGTCGGTGCAGGTCGAAAGGAAGGAATTAGTAAGGGAGCTCCATCAGTTGCTAGTTTGGGAGTCCGACTAATGGATTTGGATGATGGTGGTTTTGTGATTCAGAATATGTCAGAGTCGTCCCTCATATCGAAAGTTAAGAAATATCAGTGGGAAGACCCGAGTTTGAAAAGGATAAGAGAGGGCATTCAACAGAAGAGGACCACAACCTTTGAGATTGACAAACATGGGGTTCTCAAGTAACAGGGTCGTTATGTGTTCCAAGTGTAGCGGGATTACGAGATAGAATTATGACGGAAGGCCATTGCTCACGATATTCCATTCACCCTGGATATACTAATATGTACCATGATCTCAAGGGTATCTATTGGTAGAATAACATGAAGAGAAGCATTGTGGAATTTGTAGCTCAGTGTCCTAATTGTCAGCAAGTAAAAAATAGAGCACCAAAAGCCCAGTGGCTTGACTCAGAACATTGAGATTCTGATATGGAAATGGGAAATGATTAATATGGATTTTGTTATGGGTTTACCTCGCTCTTATCATAAGTTTGATTCTATTTGGGTAATTGTTAACAGACTGACCAAATAAACTCATTTCCTGCCGGACAAAACTACCTACACAGCTGAGGACTACGGGAAGTTATACGTTAAGGAGATTGTTCACCTTCATGGTGTGCCTATTTCTATTATATTGGACCGAGGTACACAGTTTACAACTAACTTCTAGAAATCATTTCAAAATAGTTTAGGCACCCAAGTTAATCTTTGCACGACTTTCCACCCTCAGATAGACAGGCAGGCCGAGTGTACTATTCAGATGCTCAAAGAAATGCTACGAGCTTGTGTATTGGACTTTAAGGGAAGTTGGGATGATCATTTACCCCTTATTGAGTTTGCGTACAATAACAGTTATCATGCTAGCATTAAAATGGCTCCATACGAGGCTTCGTATGGATAGAGATGTAGATCTCCTATCGGATGGTTCGAGGTAGGCGAATCAGAGTTATTTGAGCCTGACTTAGTACACCAAGCCATAGAGAAGGTGAAGCTTATCCAAGAACGATTGTTAACCGCTCAAAGTCATCAGAAATGGTATTTAGATCTGCGACGGCGTGACTTAGAGTTTCACGTAGATGATTGGGTCTTTTTGAAGATCTCGCCTATAAAGGGGTAATGAGATTCGGGAAGAATGGAAATCTCAACCCAAGGTATATTGGGCCATACCGCATAATTCGATGAATTGGCCGAGTAGCTTACGAATTGGACTTGCCTTCGGAGTTAGAGTTTGTTCATTCGATTTTCCATGTTTCTATGTTGAGAGCATGTGTTGGAGATCCTTCATGGGTTGTACCAATTCACGATGTGACAGTTACGGAGAATTTATCATATGAAGAGGTTCATTGCTATCTTAGATTGACAAGTCCGCAAGTTGAGGACTAAAGAAGTAGCCACCATAAAAGTTCTTTGGCAGAATAAGAACGTAGAAAAAATGACATGGGAGGCAGAAGAGGAGATGCCACACAAATATCCATATCTATTCTAGACCAATGTCGAGGTTCTAAGAGAAGCATAAGGTGAGTTCTAATTCATAATATTATAATTAATGTTTGTTTACCATGTGAGGTCTGATGTAATGATGTATGTTACATTATATGGCCCGTGAAAAAAGTAGTTCTATTTTATGGCTACGTAACGGGGATTATCACCCCAACATTCGAGGACGAATATTTCTAAGGGGGAAAGGATGTAACACCCCGTACTTTTGGGCGATGGGTTAAGCATCTACACGTATGCAAGTAGACCCGAGCCTTGGGGAATTTATGTCATATTCATGTATGCAATAAAGATCTTAGCATATAAAAGAATATGGTCCCGAATTAATTTAGGACTTATCAAGTGGGACAACAATGATCGACTAATTAACAACAATGATAATTGATAATTTATGGTGGGGGACAAGTTTAAGTGGGGATATTTACGTGTAACATTTTAATGAATTAGCTAAGTGACTAAGTTAATAGAATTAATTAGGTATCATTAGGTAAAGTTGGGTGGCATTAAAATAAATTTGAAGATGACATGTGTTAGGGGGGAGCATTATCTCATCTCTTAACATTTAATGGGATGAAATCATTTGCTGCCAAGACGTAATTCTATACCAAATATACAACAAATGTCCCTTTTGTTCATGAAAGTTAGAATCAAGTTAGAGAAACTTTCTCATCAATTTTATGCATAGCACAAGACAAGGTATATCAGCAGCAATAGTTGTGCTTCTTTAAATTGGTCATAGTATCATGTTTCTTAAAAGCTCGGGGAAGTACGAATCGATTTTGTTGTGGTTGTTGAAGGGTCGATATTCAAGGTATGTTAAGGAAAATTCTTCCTTCTTTTGGCATGTTCCATGTAGCAAAACGTAAGCGTAATATTATTTCATAAATTATTCTACTGTTAGTAGTTAGGATGTTCTTGTTATTTATTCTTATGTTGAAATCATGTCTAAATATATTTCCAAATCCTTATTGAGGTATATGAGAAAGATGTTAATATTCCCAATATTAGCCGAAGGTATAATGATATTATGTCACTCAGATAAACTAAGAATGATTTATTATCACTCATGCATTTTTATTCATGTATTACCCTGGTCCATATATTGGGGATGGGAAAAGGGATACGACGTTATACACGCAACCCCCTAATCAGTTGGTATATGATGATGATTATGCCCACAGAGGCCAATATGATATGATGCCCATAGAGGCTAAAGGGAGACTGTGTTATATACGCATATATATGTGTATACCGCATTGTGCATGACATTTAGGCATATTATGGCCCTCAGAGGCATTCACTACTGGTCGGTTGTTTCTGTTGGCTATTCATGTCGGTTGTTTCTTGTTCAATTTATTTTAATATCCATGTTATAATATTTTTCATGCCTGACATACTCGGTACATCAGTCGTATTGATGTCTCTTTTATCGGGGGACGCTGCATTCCATGCCCACGAGTTCACACAGGCAATGCGACGATCCGCATTAGTAGGTTGCTGACTCAGCGGATATTAGAGCACTCCCCTTATTTTCAGAGTGTCGGTCTAATATCGGTACGGTATTTTTCATGTATATATGGGTTTGGAGGGCCCTATCCCGACCTTTTGATGTTGCGTACTCTTTAGAGGCTTTTAGACAATTGTCCTGTGTATAGTAGTCATGTATGGTCTTGTCGGCCTTAGTATGTATATATGCATAGGTTGGGTTCTTTCGTTTGCAAGAGTTTACACAGTACCTTCCTAATTTATTATTCCTATGTGTCAGCAGGATATTTGATGATGGTCCACATGGCCATGATTAATTATGGCTAGATGTTACATATATGATTAGTGGTACTCGGCAAGGAAGGTCCAAGTGCCCTTCATGACCCTCTGATTTGGGTCGTGACATATTCTTGGTAAGTAAATGTAAGAAATCATCGGAAGAATTGATTCCTCGTAGTCATTCGAAGATTTAATCAAGGTATGTTAAGGCAAATCCTTCTTTCTTTTGGCATGTTCTAAGTACGAAACATAAACTTAATATTGTCCCATAAATGATTCTACTCTTAGTAGTTAAGGATGTTCATGTTATTTATTCCTACGTTCAAAGCATGTCTAAATATGTTCCTAAATCCTTATTGAGGTATATGGAAAAGATGTTAGTATTAATAATGATAATCGGAGGTGAAGTGGCATTACATCACTCCGATAAACTGAAAATGTTTTATTATCATTCATGCATTATATTCATGTATTACCCTTGACCCACATGTGTTATATACACTACTATATGGTATGCATTATATATATGTAGGAGACGGCGTTATATATGCATATATATACGTATGACTGCATTATGCATAACACTTAGGCATATTATGTCCCTTAGAGGAATTCTGCATAGACATGATGCTTATACATATTATGGCCCTCATAGGCATTCACTACTGGTTGGTTGTTTCTTGTCGCAGTTGACTTTCATGTCTTTATTATGCTGTTCTTCATGCCTGACATACTTGGTACATCAATCGTCCTGACGTCCCTTTTGTCGGGGGACGCTATGTTTTATGCCTACTGGCTCAGGTAGGCAAGGCGCCGGTCCGCGTTAGTAGGTTGCTGACTCAGCGGATATTGGAGCACTCCCCTTATTTCGGAGTGGCGGTCTAATCTCAATATGGTATTTTTGCATATACATATGGCTATTACGGGCCCTATCTCGACCTTATGATGTTGCGTACTCTTTAGAGGCTTGTAGACATTGTCTTGTGTATAACATTCATGTATGGTAGGTTATATATGCATGGTTGGGTTCTTCTATTTGCAGAATTTTACATAGCATCCTTCTAGTTTATTATTTCTATGCGTCAGCAGGTTACCTCGTAACGGCCCTCGTGGCCCATGCTGAATCACGGTTGGGTGGTAAATACGTGATTAGTGGTACTCGGCAAGTAAGGTCCGAGCGCCCATCATGGCCCTCCAGTTTGGGTCGTGACAAACTTAGTATCAAAGCAGGTCTGTCCTAGGGAATCTACAAGTCGTGTCTAGTAGAGTCTTATTTATAGGTGTGTTGTGCACCACACTTATAGACATGAGGCTACGGGGCATTTAGGATGATGGTTACCTTCCTTCTTGATCTAGAATCATGCTATATAGTTGAGTTGTAAGAATTCTCTCTGTAACCCTTATTGTGTTTATGATTACATAAATGTCTTCTTCCAACAGGACTATGATTAGCAGGGAGATTGAGGTTGGATTGAGTGTAAATGTGAGTAGTATGCTCTCTATTGAAACAGATCCGTCAGATTGTATGAGTAAGTTGCTTTCCCTGGTATCGACAAATCTAATAGTACCAGGAGAGTTGAGGGAAGCTCCCGTACCATCAGTCCTACCACTGGCTCCGTCTAATAAATATGTAAGGAGAGCGGTGTAGGTATTGACTCAATTGATTGCCTCCCAAGCACGACTTCATCCTAGAGCATCTGATAGAGATAGGCCTCTTGAGGGGCAGGGAGCTCATAACCGAGGGAGTTTATTAGTCAGGGATTGCCGATATTTAAAGGGTTCAAAGATGCCATAGTTAACTACGATGATACACGCACTTCAGATTCGAATGACATTGTCCATAAAGTGTTCATGATTGAGATACTACAAATATAAGAGTTTTCAGCACACCCAATTAATAAACAAAGCTAAGTTGACAATAGAATCCTTCACCCACAAGCGACTTGACTAATGCAAGGAGATATGAGAGAAGTTGACCTGAGGGAAATGCATTAGTTAGATAAGTGGGAGTCCAATTGGAGGATTCAAATAGTGATAGCCCTATGACTCAGAATAAAGTAGGGTCATCCCTCATACTGGAAAAAAAAAGAGGAACGTCATGATGAAGATCCCATTTTTAGAGAAGATCGGGAAGGATATTTAATAAAAAGAGAATCGCAACCTTCGAGTATAATTGGAGAGAGACCCTTAGGTGGAAGGTTCATTTGTTTATTTCCAATATAGCAGGATTATGAGACAAGATTATGACGGAGGTCCATTGCTCACGATATTCTATTCACCCTGGATCTACTAAGATGTATCATGATCTCAAAGGTGTGTATTGGTGGAACGACATGAATAGGAACATTGCGGAGTTTGTAGCTCAATGCCTTAATTATCAATAAGTAAAAGTAGAGCACCAAAACTCGGCGGCTTGACTCAGAACATTGAAATTCAGACGTGGAAATGGAAAATGATTAATATGGATTTCATTACGATTTTACCTCGCTCTTATCATAAGTTTGATTCTATTTGGGTAATTGTTGATAGACTGAACAAATCATCTTAATTACTGGTGGTCAAAAACTATATACACAGTCGAGGACTACGCGAAGTTGTATGTTAAGGAGATTGTTCGTCTTCATGATGTGCCTATTTCTATTATATCTGAACGAGGTGCACAGTTTACAGCTAATTTATGGAGATCATTTCAAAAAGGGTTTGGGCACTTAAGTTAATCTTAGCACATATTTCCACCCTCAGACAGACGGGCATGCCGAGCATATGATTCAGACGCTCGAGGACATGCTACGAGCTTGTGTATTGGACTTTAAGGGAAGTTGGAATGATTATTTACCCCTTATTGATTTTGCATACAATAACAATTATCATGCTAGCATTTAAATGGCTCTATACGAGGCTTTGTATGGACGGAAATGTAGATCTCCTATCGGATGGTTTGAAGTAGGCGAATCAGAATTATTTGGGCCTGACCTAGTGCACCAAGCCATAGAGAAGGTGAAGCTTATCTAAGAATGGTTGTTAACCGCTCAGAGTCGTCAGAAGTCGTATTCAGATGTGCAACGGCGGGACTGTTCCTAGTAGATGATTAGGTCTTTTAAAGATTTCGCCTGTGAAGGGTGTAATGAGATTTGGAAAAAGGGAAAGCTCAGCCCAAGGTATATTGGGCCATATCGCATAATTTGATGAATCGACAAAGTAGCTTACGAATTAGACTTGCCTTCGGAGTTAGAGTTCGTTCATCCAGTTTTCCATGTTTCTATGTTAAGAGCGTGTGTTGGGGATCCTTCCCGAATTGTACTAATTGACGATGTGAAGGTTACGGAGGATCTAGCATATGAAGAGGTTCCTATTTCTATCTTATATCGACAAGTCCGCAAGTTGAGGACTAAAGAAGTAGCCTCCGTGAAAGTTTTCTGGTGGAATATAAAAATAGAAGAAATGACATGGGAGGCGGAAGAGAAGATGAAACACAAATATCCCTACCTATTTCAGACCAACGCCAAGGTTCCGAGAGAAGTATATGGTGAGTTCTATTTCAAATTATTATAATTACTACTTGGTGACCATGTGAGGTCTGATGTAATGATGTGTGTTAGAAGTAGTTGTATTTTCTGGTTACGTGACGGGAATTAGATATGTCACCCCTACATTTGAGGACGAATGTTTCTAAGGGGGAAGAATGTAACATCCGTACTTTCGGGCCATGGTTTGAACAACTAGGTGTATGTAAGTAGACCCGAGCCTTGGAGGATTTATGTCATATTCACGTACGCAAATAAAGAGCTTAGTATAAAAAGGATGCAGTCCCGAAATAATTTAGATTATAAAAGTGTGACAACGCTGACTAGAAATGATATTTTGTGTATGGCAAAAGAGGCTACGGACTAGTCTTATAGCATATGACGATGATAATAGAGATATAAAGTGTGCTAAAATGATTACTAGTTAAGTGAATTAGGATCAAGAATTAATTATTTGTGTAATTGGTATATGTTATTAAGGGAGTTAAGTAAAGATTAATGTGGATAAGTATTAAAGGAAACTCTTTCCACGTGGGATCATTTCGTTAAAGAAGAGAGGTGACTAATGTATACATCTATACACATGGATAAGATATGGTGGTTTCCTTTGGGATTAAATTACATCATTTGAGTGTATTAATTAGTGTGGGCCCCACTTGCATTTAAGAGAGGTCACTATAACATATCGTATATATGAATAGGTGGATGCAAATCAAAACAAGATATATTTGTTGTACGTTTTCATAGTAGTGTACTCTTTCTTTCACTTTGAAAAAATATAGTATACTCCCACCTTGAGTATTTCTTTTAAACACTAACGTTTCCAGCAACATTAAGCTTTAGGACAAATTGTTTTAAGGAGGAAAACGTGAGCAGCAACATAGTTGTCATAGTCACTTGTTTTTAGAGGTTCGGATTAGAGCGGGATGGTTTCAACCTTTTTTAAAGATTAAGAGTATAGGAAGTTGATCCCAACACTAAAGGTATGTTAAGGCAAATCCTTCTTTCTTTTGGCATGTTCTATGTACGAAACGTGAACGTAATATTGTGCCATAAATAATTCTACTCTACTCTTAGTAGTTAAGAATGTTCATGTTATTCATTCATGTTGTCAAAACATGACTAAATATGTTCCTAAATCCTTATTGAGGTATATGGAAAAGATGTTAGTATTCATAAAGTTAATCGGATGTGAAGCGATATTCCATTACTCCGACAAACTTATAGTGTCTTATTATCATAACATTCATGCATTATATTCATGTACATACCTTGACCTCAAAGGAGTTATATACTCTACTATATATATGTATGGGGCATGGGAAAAGGAAAGGCGTTATATACGCACACCACCTGCAACTAGTACAGATATACATGATAATGATTATGCCCACAGAGGCCGATATGATATGATGGGTTGCCCACAGAGGCTTGATAGCGTTATATATGCATATGTATATATATGACTGCATTGTGCCTGGCATGTAGGCATATTATGGCCCTCAGAGGCATTCTGCACAGACATGGTACATAGGCATATTATGGCCCTCAGAGGCATTCTCTACTGGTTGGTTGTTTCTTGTCTCATGTTACTTTCAGGTCTCTATTATGATATTCTTCATGCTTGACATACTCGGTACATTAGTCGTACGGATGTCCCTATTGTCGGTGGACGCTGTGTTTCATGCCCGCAGGCTCAGGTAGACAGGGCAACGGTCCGCACTAGTAGGTTGTTGGTTCAGCTGATATTGGAGCACTCTACTTGTTCTAAAGTTGCAGTCTAGTCGTGGTACGATATTCTTGATATACATAGGGGTATGGCGGGGCCTTGTCCCGACGTTACGATGTTACGTAATCTTTAGAAGCTTGTAGACAATTGTCATGTGTATAGTAGTCATGTATGGCATTGTCGGCCTTGGTATGTATATGTATATAGGTTAGGTCCTTCTGGGTAAGATTTTACATAGCTTATTTCCAGTTTACTATTTTCATGTCAGTAGGGTATCTCGTGGCGGCCCTTGTGGGCCATGCGAAGTTACGGTTATATGATAGTTTTATGAATAGTGGTACTCGGCAAGTAAGGTCTGGGTGCCCGTCATGACCCTCCGATTTGGATCGTGACAGATATGTTGCAAGTGTGCCACTCGAGCCAACCATATGCAAGTGTACTATGCATGAGATACCACAAAAAATCATGAATGCAGAATGAATGTGATAAGAAATAATTCTATATAAGGTAAGCCCCAAATTCGACTATTATTACTTGTACTCGGCCAATTCGGCTTTTTAGCATTCACATTACTCCGAACGGAATAATTTCTCATCGGACTTATGAAAGCATTTGGCATCGAAGCAGAGACAACGCATGATATGACTAGGGTTTTCCATATTTGGGCGAAGTGAGGAAATGAGAGGGCATTTTTCCCTATTCGCCTATTTAAGAGAAGCTTGGGCCGGTTCAGGTCCATAATGGACCGGAGTCGGCCGATTGAAAAAGAGAAGGGACGACCCAATTTAAGAATAAGAGAGAGGGTGTATTTCGGTATATATTGTGAAATTGACCATGAAATAATTTAAAAAATGACCACTTGGATTTCAATTGTGGCCGCATCGGCCAAATAGAAAAAAATTGAAACGAAAATTTAAATAAAAGCTATAAAAATATTAAAATCAATTGATATAGGACATTGAGATGCTATTTGACACTTCATTTAATTAATCAATTTTCTTAAATTTCACGGAGTAAAATATTTATAAAAATTAGACAGTTATCCTTATCAATTTCAGTTATAAAATTGATTAAATATATTTAAAAATGTGCAAATGATATACAATAATATACTTGATGATATTTCTCCAAATAAATAACAAGAATGTCACCGGGATAATTTGTAAAATTATTTTTTCTCATGAAATGCATATTTTACTCCGTTCATGACTCACAAACTCTGACTAATTAAATAAAAGTATTGGAGGGTAAAAATTAGGTGTCAACAATCACTTCATAATTATCATCAAATAAAGCATTATCTCTATAGAGATGGTACTTACTAGACATGAAATCATCAAAACATGAGGCATCACTCTTTATTAGGTAAGGGTCATTTTGCAAAGCCCACCTTCCAATAGTAGGAAGTACATCAAATTCAAACCAAGGCAAGCAATCACTCCCACTAACATTGTCATCCAGATCACACAAAGAATTAGTAGTGCTAAGAAAAAATGTTCTACCTTGACATTCATTCAAAAGATCCATCAGATTGCTCATACGGGCTAGTTGAGGTGGCATCTCCTCATAAACATAATCTTGTGAAAGATAAGAAGAAGAACTAGACAAATATGGGGTTAGTTCGTTAGATGATAATAAGTAGTCCTGATCCATAATAGGGACCACCTCACTTTATTCCTCAACCTCAACCCTAATCTCCCTCAAACTTGTCAAAAGAGTGGACTTGTTCCTTTCTTCACTACATATGTTGGCACCCTCTTGATCACTACTTTTCCTCTTACCCTTGCTTTTCTCCTTTAACTCCTTCATATTTTGATAGACTTCACTAACTTGCAAAGGTGACATAGGATATAGAACGTGTGTGAGCCCATTGTGCACAAGTGAATAATGATTGGTCCTCTCATCATGCTCGGTTGACCTATCATATTGCCAAGGTCTTCCAAGTGGTAGGTGACAAACTTGAATTTGGACAACATCGCATAAAATCTCATCTTGATACTTCTCCACTTTGAACCTAATCATAGTTTGTCGGTTCATCTTAAATTCACCACATTCATTTAGCCATTGCAGTTTATCAGGATGGACATGGTTGGTTGTGGGGAGATTCAATAAATCAACCAATGTCATGCTTCCAACATTTGCATAACTCACACTATCAATGATCATGGCATACATATTTTGATTGATAACGCATTTAGAATGGAAGAGGTTCTCCTTTTGGCTAGGATTATCCATTGCGTTGCTTATCATAGCTCTACTCACTACATAGATTGAGACGATAATCTTCCCTTCCTGGGACATGGACATACATGTCAAGACCCTCCTTGCTAAACTATTTGGGATAGTGATTTCATCTAGCTCATTTTCATCATCCACGATTTCATCAATCTCATGGGTACCCTTTTCAACATCCTCCTCACACTCCCCTTTAACTCCCTCAATACAAGCTTTTTCAAATTTCACAATAAAGGATCTACGATTAGGACATTCACTCATCTTATGACCGTAGCCTTGAAATTTAACGCATTGAAGAGGTTTAGCAATATTACCTCCTTCTTTTAGAGCAAACTTGAAAGATTGGTTCTCATCTTATTAGTTCTTGACAAAAGGCTTCTTAGATTCTTACATGTGGCCCTTATTCTTTTGCCAATTGGAAGAAGAAGTCTTCCTTCCTTGTTGTTGTTTCATAAACCTTTGTAACCTCTCAACTTATCGAGCTTATTTTTTTTAGCTCCTCCTCCATATCAATGGTCGCTTCAAGAGTTTCATCAATATCATGATACTTTTAGAGTCTCATCCAGAAGTAATTTCTCTACTCAATCGACTAGGAACTTAGTCATATCATTCAAGGGATTTTCTTCAAAGTCTATTCTTATTTTTACAAGTTGGAACTCATCATAGTACACTTTTACACTCTTGTTGTCTTTCTTCAAAGTGTAGATCTTCTTGAGTTAATCTTGTTTGTAGCGCTCGGTAACATATTTGCACCTCAAGATAGCCTTTAACTTTTCATAGTTAGATGTGGGAGATAAGCCATGTAACCTTCTTGATTTCACTTGAGTTTCCCATCATGTGGAGTCAAACCTCAAATTGAGCAATTTCATATGATGTTTTTTTCACCTAGGACATGTCATTAGTCAAAAAGATTCTATCACATTACATCACCCCAATCAAGAAACACATCGGAATCACTACCCCTTTGAAGGTTGGGAGAATAACCTTGATGTTGTTAAGACTCGTGTCCTGACCCCCAATGTTCCCAATATTTCCTTGATCTTCATATGGATCTTCTCCGTAGTTACCACCATAGAAATCATAGCCCCGGTGGCCATCTCTCTCTTGATAACCTCCTTGCCTACCCATTTGAGGTATAGGACCATTCCTTCCACCTCTACCTCGATGAGGAACATAGAATTGTAATCGATGTCCTCTTATTCATTTGTCATATTTATCACCCAAATCTCCTAGCTCCTCTTGTAACTCATCATCCAATAGTTAGATTTTTCATAGTGGTTGACGGACATTTGGAAGTGGTTGATGGACATTTGGAAGTGGTTGATGTGGGTAAGGTTCATTTGGTGGTGATGGATGAGGTTCATTTGGTGGTGGTATTGCGATGGGATTGCCATCACGTATGGGTGTTGGTGGTGTAGCATTTGGTAGAGTAGAGTGGTACATTCGCTGAAGTGTTTCGGGTGACAAAAATGGGTGAAGAGTCATGGCACACCCCACTCGTATCACCATAGTAAAGAGTTATAGGTGTGATGGATAATTTCCTTGTCTATTCTTCCACACTCATGAGCCTTGTATGCATACTACTCATTTGACGGCTAATGGATGCCAACACACTTATCATTTCGCACAAAGTGGGTTCCCCAGTGGGAACTTGTGATTCGTCACCTTGATTCTCCACTGGTACCTATTAAATTCACTCAACAAAGCAAACAAACACGTTAAGTTAGTTAAAATAACTCACAAAACACTCATGTATTGCGCACCTTTTGATTACCTCACAAATTACTTCTGCTAATAGTTGTATGCTTGTTAATCTAGTTGAGTCACAAGGTTCCGTTTACTACTCGAGTTCAAGAGTGTGTTATTGTCGACTTGAAGAAAATGACGACTCAATTCAAACAAACGTACTTGAATCATGAAAGTATTGACAAAGTTTTAAAATAAAAAAAGAATTGGAATGAAAAGAAGTGGAACTCAAAAATTAATTAACAAACAAGTAGGATTAATTACCAATTGTTAATTAATTAGAAGAATTAAAGTAATGAAATTAGGAGAAGAAATCAAATTAGAAAAAATTTGGAGCAATTTGTTGAAGTTTGGCTAAAAAATAGCCTTCAACGCTATAGCGCTCAGCAACACGTGAGAAGGCTGAAATCAAGCCTCTGAAGTTGTGGCGCATGTGCCTGCAGGCCGAGAGTGGTCCAAACATGGCGCGCGCATGGCTGACTGGGCGCACAGCTGCTGACGTAGCACTAACGTGGCTACTGACACAACGCTGATGTGGAAAATTCAAATTTCTTCTTTTTTTGTACTATTTTTAAAAATTGGTTGATTTGTGGGGCCCCACCAAATCTAGAACTTTCTTTTCATATCCCAACAAACACCTTTTGACAAATTAACTTGGAATTTTTGGATCAAAAGCCACTTTTAGGTGTCTTCTTCCTTATGAAGATAGCTCAAGAACACCCAAAATTGAATAGAGGTCCAGATCAACTCCAATTTCCTCCAAATATCATATCCCCGCTCCGTTTGATGAGTATAACAAAACCCACTAAATTTTGAATCCAATAGAACCTTTGTTCACCAAAACTACTTTCAAGTTTCAAACATTCAAGCTTCAACAATGGTAGATGACTCAAATCAACTTCAAATCGCACGAAACTTGATATATAGACTCAACTAACACTAGGGAACAAGAATCTAGTTTCAAAATAATAAATTAACATAAAAATTCTAAGGGTTTTGATTGTTGAATTTTTTCTTGTGTAGTAACAAAAACCAAGACTAGATTTGTAGAAACAAATCTACAATCAAGCTCTTAAAACCAATTGATATAATAAAAGATAGAAAGAAAAGAAAACTAGCAAGGAATTCAACAAACAAAGAAGGAAATGGATAAATATGTTGACACAAAGATCAATACAAATTAAAAATCAAAGTTATATAATAACTAAGACCTCCAACCAAGTAATCACAAACATCTAACCTCTAAGGATGACCTCAAGGGAAACAAAGTCCCCAAGCAACCAACCTCTCAACAATTCATTCAACCAAAAGTTTCAACAAGCTCACAATCTCTCAAAGAGAAAATATATCATCAATATTCAAAGTAGTTTACCTAGGGAAATGATAATGTTTACTATCTACACTAGGATAGGAAGGAAGACTACTAGCTATTATAATTATACCCGTAATGAAGTAAGGGTTTTGTTTGGTTGTCTTCTTTTGGAAATGATTGTTTGCATTCATGAGATAACCACTTTGCATTAGGGATGTCAGCAGGGCGGGGGAAGGGTACTCCATACCCGTACCCACCACCTAAAATCCACCCCCACACCCGTCCCACCACCCATGGCGAGTAGCACTTTTGATATCCATACCCGCCCCACCAAACCATCCCGCATACCCGACCCAACTGGAGCGGGTGCGGAGTGGTACCCGCATTTACCCGCCCCACTGGAGATGCTGGAGTATTATTGGGCAGGAGGTAACAAGTGTTGTGCTGGAGTTCTTTGAGAATGGTAAATTACTAAGACAAGTAAATTCTACCATTATATCTCTGATCCCCAAAGTGGCAGCCCCTCAATATTTTAGGTAATATAGGCTCATATCTTGTTGCAATGTCCTATATAAATGCATTTCTAAATTAATTTGCATGAGATTAAAGAACATCATTCCTACTGTTGTGGCTGAAAATCAAGCAACTTTTGTAGCTGGAAGATCATTGGTTCATAATGTCTTGATATATCATGATTTGTTTAGCAAGGGATATCCCATGTCACCACTATTGTTTGTGTTGGTGATGGAATATTTTTCTAAAACTCTACAAGAAATGAGTGAACTATCTGATTTTCAGTTCCATCCTATGTGTAAACTCTCAAAATTGACTCACCTTATCTTTGATGATGACTTAATGATTTTCTGCAAATGAAATATGAATACCATCTCAAGAGTTATGGAGGCACTCAGGCATTTCAGTTATGTAACAGATTTGGTGGCTAATTTAGATGTCAGTGGGGTGGGTAAATGCGGGTACCCGCCCCATTATTTAGGTGGTGCGGGTATGGGCGGTGCGGGTACAAGCGATGCGAGTACGATGTGGGTAGCGGGTACGGTGCTGGTCTTATATGAAATCCACCCTCGCCCCACTACCCATGGCGGGTAGCACTTTTGATACCCATACCCGCCCTACCACCCACCAAACCATCCCTCATACCGACCTAACTGGGGCGGATGCGGGGCGGTACCCGCATTTACCCGCCCCACTGACATCCCTACTTTGCATGCATAACCATCTTCACCAATTCGGCTATTTTGATGTCATTCATCCTCCCATGCGATCTTCCACACTTGGGATCAGTAGGATGGAACTAATACATGCTCTCAAGTTGCCATCTTCATGCCTAACCCTTTTGAGGTTTGTAGTTCATGAATTTGTGTTGCATCACAATGTTTGTCCTAGATAGGCTGGACTGATTCGGGGTTTGGTTTTGTGGCTAGTTAGCATGTTTAGTGAAGCATTTTTGTTGTTGCAAGTATTTATAGTAAATGTGAGGTCTTTGTTTAAGTGAACAATTGGAAATTCCACTGTAGGAACCTATAAAGTAGTTAGAAAATAACTTCAGATGGTTCCCAGTTCTCCGGGCACTTCTTCTTTTTCTTTCATCTTTTCCTTTTCCTTTGCTCTCCTCCTTCGTCTTCATCCTTTCTATATGATCTTTTTATCTGTCTTATTTCTTGATTTAACACGAATATTTAGATCTCCTTCCATCTTTTTATGTAGTAAATTTTAAAAGGAGGTAGAATGGCTCACCATGAAGGCTTTGGTTTAGATGAATCACCTTTTATTTCCTTATTTCTGAAAAATTGTGCAATTAGCCACAGATAACAGTTCTCAGCTGGCAACATACATTGTTATATGACATGTCAACTTTTTAGTTAGTGGCATTTTGGGAATCAACATATGTTGAAACCTCAAAGGTGGATTTTTGTTCCATGGCACCTTCCGTAGGACATCATGTTTTAAGTTAAGCTGTCTCCGAAGTTTAGGAGTTGGGGATATTCTTTCCGTTTGCACCATCTGAATCTGGACCTTGGTTTTTATTTGCTTTCCTTCCATTATATCATACCACATTGGTAAGTTATTTTTTGCTTAATCAAAATTTTGTTCTTTTTTTTGTTGCTACCTTTTAACTTAGACATAATTTTCTCTATTTAATATTCCTTTCAATTTTAGAGAGGATGTTGTTGCCGTTGCTGAGACTCCAGCTCCAGCACTTGGAGAGCCCATGGACATCATGATTGCCTTGCAGCTGGTGCTGAGGAAGTCTAGAGCTCATAGAGGCCTTTCTCGAGGACTCCATGAAGGTGCAAAAGTGATTGTGAAACATGTTGCGCAACTTTGTGTATTAGGAGAGGAACAAAGCACCCCTTTATATAGTAATAAAGTGTTAGAAAAATGCCGTACAGGAAGTAAATAAATATTATAAGTGTTCGAAAGGATAAACAGACAATTAAGTTCATAATTGCCGCAAGCTTCTTGAGTCTTGAATCTTGATAACCTGAAACCAAGAAACACCAAATATGGATTGTTACAACTGTGGCTGAGTCGAGAGATGACTCTCTGTCTTTAAGACAAGATTGCCCCGTATATATGCTTTTACGTTAGCGTGCAATATTCTCCCAAGATAAAACAACAACTAATCAACACTACAAAGCAAATAGGTTAATTCTGACAAAGAAAACAAACATGAAACGACTGTTGAAGAGTGGAAATTTAGAGGAAAAAGAACTATTCTTGACTGCTCTTGTTCAAGACTTGTGTTCCTCAAATTAGAGTAAGGTTCTTATTTTATAGTGTTTAGGATGAGGAGAGGTGTTAAGAGGCCAATTAAGAGGTACAATCAAGGCCAGAAACGTTTTAAACGTTTTGTAATTAGTACAAAACTTTACAGATGGTCCAAACTGTTGACTTTCCGATTGCTGGCAGCATTCTTGAAACTCCAGGGACTAAACTGTAAATACTAAGCAGTTTGGGGTCCAAAAATATAATATCAGAAGCAGCCCAACGACCCCACGACCCGAGACCCGACCCGACATAACCCGGACCGGGGCAGGTGGGTGGTGGTGGCGCGCGTATGGGCCTAGCCTTGAACCCAAGCACACCTAGGTCCTCCCTCCTTCAAACACATGGATTACCCCTTGGGGTCCCAAACCCTTATCCATTTTTGTGGCTTATAAAATGAACAATTCTTCTTTTTCCCACTGATGTGGGAGATTTGTCCCACACCATATTTCCATGCCTCAAACACCTTACTTTGTGGACCAATATCTCTTTCATTTCTTAACGAAATTTGACGATTCTTGACCCTACGGTCATCTACTCACTTAGTAGATTATGCATGTGTGAAGAACCAAAGTCTCCAACATACGGAACCCAAGTGTTTAAGTCATTAAATATAGGTGGACGCAACCCCCATCAAAGGCAAATTTCCAACAATCCCCTCTTGAAAGAGAATTGGTGCACATAGGGTGCCAAACTTCAGCAATCTTTCAGCGGAAAGATATTGAATCATGAGAGGTAGCTTCCGCTTTGAACCTTCCCTAGTTGAATACCACCAGACTTACTTACTGCGCGGTGAATGTGATGTCTTGAACCGTCAGTGTTTAGAGTAAGCCAAGATAATGATACCAACACAATAACTCCCCTTTATTCATTTTCATTCTTATTGTCCTGTCCGTTGTGGCCGTGGACACACTTGGATTCTTAAGTGCGTTCATTTGAGGTGGCATGTCCTCGCACTTAAATAGGTGATCTCCTACAAGGTGGATATACCCCACTTCACAAGTGTTAGGAATCATTAAAAGTTTCCCCAACCTTAACCTCAACCGTTTGAGGATCGTTAAAGGTTTGGAAGCTTAACCTTTACCCACCATGCAGGTAGCACTTTAATGTCTATCGCGGAAATGACTTTGGATTCATGTTTCCTTACATAAATCATTATCTGAAGTGCTCTTGTTTCCACCGAAGCGCTCAACTGAATCTTTTGCAGCTTAGTTTTCCCATTTAACCAAATTCTTGGGATCTCTAGTCAGTATGGTTGGGTTACCACCGCAAAGGTTCGTATTGTTAGGGTTTTAAGCCTATTCCCCTATACAGGCAGAATTCTTGATCTTCGGGTAGTCCCTTAGTTAAAGGGTCCGCTATATTATCCTTTGATATAATCAACGGGAATGACACCCGTGGTGATCAACTGCCATACGGTCTTATGTCTCCGGCAGATATGTCCAGACGCCGTCATCCGTGCCCTTCCTGAAGCCGATCGGATAGCCACAGTGTATAACTATCGAAGGCACGGGTTTCTCCTAAAAAGAGATGTCCTCTAAGGAGTCATGAAGTTACTCAACTTCTTCTCATACTTTATTTAAAGTTATAAACTCTGATTCCATCATGAATCGGCCGATGCAAGTTTGCTTATCGGATTTTCCAAGACACACCATACACATTCACTTGTGGCTTTGGTGTTCTTCTTGTCCGATGTCCAATTTGCATCACTGTGTTCTCCCAGAACCGTTGGACATCCATAATACCATAATTCGTAAATAAGCGAATGTTTCAGATATCGTCATTTCTGATTCAACGCTTTCTATCGATTATTTCCAGAATCACGAGTGACCCTTAGTTTAACTAATCTAATTTGTAAGCCGATACCAGGTCGGTTGTAGTGTGTCAAATACATTGAACTACATGTGACCTACGCATATCGCTCCTGGGATATGGGTGCACCATGATTCCAATCAATTCTATGATTCATATCCATTGGTGGCTTCAACGAGACTATCAACTATCTCACAAATGAGTTTGGAATTAGACCAGTCCGTTAGATGTCTTAGGAATCCCAATTCCTACGGTGTCATCTGTGACACCCGTATCTTTCATATCGATACTTTGTCAATATGACTTCCACTTTCAGACTGTTGGTTTTCCAACTGTTGCCTTTTTAACTTCAGAGTCAATATTTCTGCTGTCAGATTCATTGTTTCTATTTTGTCTGAACCTTCCAAGACCAAAATTTAAACATTTCAAGGACCAACAGGAAAGTTCAGGAAGAAGTCCAACAGTCCAACAAACCAACGTTGATCCTCCCCTTCAAACTCTTCGATTAGGAAGGCTGTCTCTACATCCATGTCACACAAGACTACAATGGCCCTAGATGTTAAGATATTCCCAGGGGAGCACATGTCCAAGTAGCCGAAGCCTATACTCGTCAGTAGATCCATCTACTTTGTACTCAATTTGAGTATCCACTTTTACAACCCAAAAGTTCTTTTCCCGGAGGAAGGTCAATCATTACACAAGTATGGTTTTATCTGATGGAATATATTTCTCTCTCTGTAGCCTCTTTCCAAAGCAATGCTTCTGAAGATGACAATTCTTTGTTAATTGTCCATGGTTCATTCTCAACCATGCAAGCTAGAAGGCTTGGAACAAGTCTTTGTTCCCTCTTTGCTCCGTCTCGATTCAACATCTAGAATCCCTGAGTTCTGTAAATCTGGAACATTAAGTTCTGGATAGTCAGCAACTTCCGAGTCCTGTAGATCTGGAATGTCTAGTTCCGGACAATCAGTCACTCGCGGGTTCTTGTTAACCTTGAGCAATTACTCATTTTTCCTTCTCAAGAAAAGCTATCTTCAAAGAATTTAGTATTCTTTGACACCAAGAGGCAATAAGCACTATTGTTATTTGCAGATCCAGTGGATATGCAATCTACAGTCTTAACCCGTTTCGGTATTCCAACCTCTACCAAGCCACCCCATATCATAACATATGTAGGTGAGATCTTTTCCATGTTTCACATGGAGGGTTATCTTTATCCTTATGCGGAGTTCTGTTGAGAATCGCATTAGCGGTAAAGATCATCTTGCCCCACATATTTTGGGCGTACGACTTTGCACTTGGCTAACACCGTTAGACTAAGGTGAGTAAGGAGCAGTCGTTTGATGAACGATGTTTCACATTCTCCTTCTCTATCACTACGAATTCCTCAATCCGTAGGATTAGTTGATTTTCAACTTCTGCTTTGTAGCGCTTATCCGCTTCAACAGCTTCATCTTTGCTTTTCAACAAACAAAGGATGCAATATGTTGTACCATCGTCAATGAAGATCACAAAGTAGTTGACTCCCCCCTCTATTTTGTACAAACTTCAAATCACTCATGTAGGTGTGACTAAGTTTTAGAGGAGCGATGCTTCTTTCGCTATTCCGTTGACATAATGGAAAAGGGATTTTTCCTCTTCGCCCACCTCACATTCATTTTGAGGGTTTATGTCGACAGAAGGCAATAATCTCAACTTAGTTAGCTTTTAAATGACTTTCTATTTAACGTGTCTTAATCTATGATGGCATAGATGTACATATTACAAATATATCATTCATTTGGCTACAGACATACTATACCATTCTTAGTTATTACAGACATGTTGGACTAGTCTCAAACCAGCTTGACCAACAGCATCCCTGAAACCAAGTTTGGGACATGTATCACCTCCTTTTAGAGTGATCCCATTCCCTGAAGTCCTTTTGAGGACAACCTCTCCAACCCCTTCTACCTTAGAGGTGGCGTTGCTTCACATGAACAACCTCTTACCCGTGGTTATGGCGTAACCAAATCATATGTGATCTGGATACTCTGGTCCACTCCAGTTGCTTTGGCAGACTGAGTTTCCAATTTATTTTCTGCCTTTCTCTTGGCCTTCAGATCATTTAAGACCTGGAAACTCTAGCTCACTCCAGTCGCCCGTAGGCTTTGTAGATTGAGTGTCCAATACCATCCTATCAAATGAAGGATCTTCTGTCAGATAGTGTGACAGTTTCAACGTCTTAAGATAAGTCATTATCTTATAGTCTTCTTCCCTTGAGATTGGTGCCCAGACAATTCCTGGCGCTTGCTTAAGAGTGGTAACAGTTTTCGCATAGTCAGTGGATCTCTCTCCTTCATATGTGCGAACATACTTTTCACACTTTTAATAATTACACCCAAAAGAACAGATCTTTTAAGTTTTATTTTCCAGTACCAATCTTTAACTGGGAAGGAGAGAGATTCAATTTATAATTTTAAAGTGTAGGGAATATAAGTTTTTAATGAAAACACTTTCATATTCCTAGCCATGGTTTACACACTTTAATCAGACATCATTTAATCTCATTATTAACAAGGAAGGGAGTTAACGTAGCCCAATTTTCAAATTCTGGCCCATGTCAGTCACTTTGTTGGACTGAGTGTCCATTTCCTCCTTACCATAATTGGGATTCTTTGTCTGGAAAAAATATAGGCCTTCTGCTACAAGATAGAACAACATCTTCAGTCTTCTCCTCTTGTCCCAGTTGACATAATCAACCTCTCGTGGGCGCTTGCTTCCACCACTCTTGGGAGCGGTGACACCATCAACACCTTGACCGTCAACATCATGACCAACATAGGGGCTCTGAACCTCAGCATTAGAATCATAGTGTAGTTTGTTGACACAAATAGAGTTCATGTCAACAGAACTATCAGTGGAACTATCTTCAACCAGAAAACCACAACCATAACTAGATTTCGTCACACAATTGTTGACCGACATCTTTCGAGCACTAATGCAGTTTTGTCTTAAAATTGTTAGCAAAATGTCGTACGAAAAGTAAATAAATATTACAAGTGTTCAAAAAGATAAAGAAACAATTAAGTTTATAATTTCCGCAAGCTTCTTGAGTTTTGAATCTTGATAACCTGAAACCAAGAAACACCAATTCTGGATTGTTATAATTGTGGTTGAGTCGAGAGATGGCTCTCTGTCTTTAAGATAAGATTGCCCCGTATATATGTTTTTACGTTAGCGGGCAATAGTCTCCCAAGATAAAACAGCAACTAATCAACACTACAAAGAAAATAGGTTGATTCTGACGAAGAAAACAAACATGAAACGACTGCTGAAGAGTTCTGGACTGCTCTTGTTCAATACTTGTGTTTCTCAAATTAGAGTAAGTTTTTCATTTTATAGTGTTTAGGATGAGGAGACGACCCGACCCGACCCAGACCGGGCGGGTGGGTGGTGGCGGCGGCGTGCGTGTGGGCCTAGCCTTGAACCCAAGCACACCTAGGTCCTCCATCCTTCAAACACATGGGTTACCCCTTGGGGTCTCAAACCCTTATCCATTTTTAGGCTTATAAAATGAATAATTCTTCCTTTTCCCACCGATAAGGAGAGTTGTCCCACACCATATTTCCATGCCTCAAACACCTTACTTTGTGGATCAATATCTCTTTCATTTCTTAACAAAATTTGATGATCCTTGGCCCTACGGTCATCTACTCACTTAGTAGATTATGCACGTGTGAAGAACCAAAGTCTCCAACATGCGGAACCCGAGTGTTTAAGTCATTAAAGATGGGTGGACGCAACCCTTATCAAAGACAAATTTCCATCATAAAGAAGAGGTTGATCAATAATAAAATTAAATATGAATGATACTCCCTATAGACGTAGAAGGTTGTCCATACTTTGTTCACTGCAGTCAACATAGAATTAAGCAACTCTTAAATATAGATCAAGAAACTAGGTCAAAAAACTATTTGGGTTGTTGTACTTGCTCCTTTTTGGGAAGATTTGGCCGCATTCAACCTTATTTTGGAATTTAATTTGGACCTCCAAATAGTTATAAGATGATCAAAAGATCTTCCTTTGGTTGGAGCTCTTCTTCCATGGGCCTTCCTAGAACTTCCAATACTTCATCCTTGTACTTTTAATGACGTTGAGCTGCCATGGATGTTGTATTTCACCAACCTTGAACCAAATAATGGGAGATCAACATTATCGCCCATACTTAGCTTCAAATGGAGTCATTTGAATGCTCATGTGATAACTATTTTTGTAGGCAAATTCAATGAGCGACAAGCGATCCTCCAAATTACCTTTAAAGTCAATGTTGCACACTCTCAACATATTATCAACGTTTGAATAGTCTGTTCGGAATGAGAATAGAAGGTTGCACTAAGGTTAACTTAAGTATCCAACCTTTCTGAAGAGAAGTTAGTTCCGAATTGTGCACCTGATTAGAGATGGTGGAAACTGAGGTACCATGCGACCTAATTATTTCCCTGAGGTACAATTGTGCATATTGTTCAGTGGTGTCAGTTGTCTTAATTGAAAGTTAAATGAGACGACTTTACAAGTCAATCTACAATCATCCAACTTGAATCACACTTATGAAATGAGCGAGATTAACTTACCACAAAGTCCAGATTTATCATCTTTGATTTCCACATTTGGATAGTTAACCAGTACTGAAGGTGAGTTATGTGGTGAACATGAGCTTTTGGTCAAAGCGTAGAAACTTAAGAAATATCAAATAGCTATAGGTATGTCTAAAACAAACAAAAAAAGAAAAATTTAATTGAGCACGTTGATTGAAAAGGCATGTCAGACTTAGAGAAGTGGATTCCAACTGTAGCTACTCGTTAATACTATCTGAACCAATTAAGCTTTGAGCCGAGGGTCTTTCGGAAACAACCTCCCTTCCTCCAAAGGTAAGGATAAAATCTGCATACACTTTACCCTCCTCAAACCTCACCGTGTGAGAATAAACTGGGTATATTGTTGTTGCCCATAGATTACCTTTTCTTGTAATGCTTTCTTTGTCCCCTTAATTCTGTGGTTTTATACAAAGCCTTTTTATTTTATTTTTAATATTTGTGTCATCACACAATCATGTCATGTCATCAACAGTTTTTTACATATGAAAAATTATCATTCGGTTTTAAACATACTAGTACTGAAAGGAAACAAGTGTGACGTAAAATATGAGTGATATTATTCTATTAATTAAGATATGCTTTAATCTAGTTGGTACACAAATTTGCACTAATCAACTTTGCTTACAGTGATCGTATCCATGTCCTCTTTACCCATGGTGTATCAACGCATAGACTTTCTCCACTATAAATAGATGTGACCCCCATGGTGTCATTTGTTATATCAAAGCTAAAGAGCTAAACACCCAAAAGAGGTAGCAAGTATATAATGGAAGGTGTAATCCCATTTCTCCTCCGCGCCATGAAGAAACAGAGGCCTCATCACCATAGCTTCCGCTGTCTCTCCGACACCTCTAACCGGAGCTATCGCTTGCTTGCGGGCTCTTCTCACCGCACAACTTCATCTGACTTTCAGCCTCCGCTCAATAACAAGAATGGCTCCGGACATGTTGGTTCTACTTCTACCATAGCTGCTACGACCATTTTACAAGGGGCTACAGCTGCTAATCGGAAACCTCATGCATGTTAGAGATCACGTACAAAACTACTACTGATGCATTCGTACTTTGTTGTATTTCAAACTTTACTACCTTGTTCAATCCAGACAAGATGATCAAAGTGTAAATGTACATTACTCCATTTATTTGATTCCTTACTTTTGTTCGACTTGTATAAAATGATGTAATTTTATGTTATTTTCTTTGTTAAACACTTTGTAAGATAAATTTGAGCATAGTTTAAAAAATAAATAAAAAATTTCAAAATTTGTCATCTTAAACATGTCATACCATTTATGTTACGGTAAAACTTCTTAAATTTATGGCCTTCCACATGTCAAAATATTTATGTTATGAAAACAAATTGTTTAGAAGAAAATGAGAAGTGTAAAGTTAATTATATTTGTTAACAGTCTCACATCGAATATGGAATGAGAACATTAACTCCTTATATGGACTTGGACAATCCTCACCCTACAAGCTAGCTTTTGGTGTTGAGTTAAGTCCAAAATCTATTCTTTACATGGTATCAAAGTCAGGCTCATTCCAATTCTTTGTTCACCGATGCTGGGCCCAAATTATATTATCCACGCTCCAGTTAACAAGTCTGAGCGTGCATGAAAGTGTTAAGAGTCTCACATCGGATATGGAATGGGACCATGGACTCGTTATATGGACTTTGACAATCCTCACCCTACAAGCTAATTTTTAGGGTTGAGCTAGGCACAAGATTCATTCTTTACAATATTAATATTTTAAAATATCATTCTTTTTTAAATGAACTAAAACAAAATGAGTCGAAGTATGAGTATACCTACTACCAACAATATGTATACCCTCACTGTTACCGTGAAAAATAAAGGGCACAACTTTTTCTATCTCTAGGTGTACCACAACAGCTTCATTCCCAAAGCCGTTAGTATATCATACCACCAGAACAAACAACCCAACTCCGGATGGGGAATAGTCTTCATACGTCTCCCTCTTGGCTGCTTGAATAGTTTACCGATACTGACGGGCAGGGGTTTGAAGGAGCTCGTCTGAATTATCTTAATCGAAAGATTAGACTGTATAAAAATGGTAAAGACAAATTTTCTTGCATATTATATATATATATATACAACAACATACCCAATATATTATCACAAAGTGGGGCCTGGAGAGGGTAGAGCGTACGCAGACTTTACCCCTACCTTGGGAGGTAAGGAGGCTCTTTCCGATAGATAATTTTCTTGCATATTTGTAATTTTTAAATTCCCTCGAGGCAACAAAAGAATTTGTATAGCAGCAAAGGGTTTCATGCCTCAACTACTTAGAGGGGGGGGGGGGGGTGTTAATGGAAGTGCTGGAAAGGGTAGTGTTGAATAACAGATGCTTGAAACCTGAAACTTCAGCCAAGCAGAAAAAGTAATTTATGAGAATTGCAGCGCTAATACGAGTGAAACCTCACATATAAGTGATTGGGTTTAGCTCAAACTGTTTAATCTTGTTCTGACGATAATAAAGTTTTTTGAATAGATTTCGGTCCAGTTTTGCCCCCATTGAAAAGTAGTGCACCCTGCTGGCACACCAAGATATTGCATTGTCACTTTGTTGGACTAGTGTAGCTTCCTATTAGCTAAGAAGCAACCAACAAAATCAAAGAAACATCACTCTCCTAAGTTAGCCTTTTTAATAACGTTGAACATACATACAAATTTGTTCATATGAATGAATGACCAAACCAATTACTATGTACATAAGACGCAGAAAAATACCCCAAGTTGCTATCTTCCATTTGTGATAGCAGCACATCTTCCTCTCTTCCCTAAAGAACGATAAATTACAAGCATGTGTTCATATTGTGATCATGGATCAATTAGAAACAGTGTTTGATCCATACGAATGAATATTTCATAAATAAATACAAGTTATGCATGGTTATGGAGTGTCGCAGTAGGTCAGACATGTTAGTTCTATTTCAGAGTGCCTTGTTCTCTTTCATTTATTGACGTAATTTCAGCGAAAAGAGTTTCAAGACTCGCATTCTGCAAGACAGCTAAAAAATTAGTACTATTAACGCGTAATTAGTCAAACTGTATGACTCAGGCTGAAAGCAGAGTAGCTAGAAAAAGTTGGCATGAAGAAATTATGCAATATAAGTAATGAGTGTAGCATTGTAGGAGAGTATTTTTTTTTTCTTAATTTAATTAGAGAATAGGTAGAAGCAAGCCAAAATCTTTGGTGGAGGTAAAGCTCAAATCGAGAATGCCCTTCACAAAGTCATTTTCATCAAACTTTTGCTTCTCCAACCGTGGCAGGTCCAGTAGAGCTCCCAAACCGAAGTTGTCAAATTATCCAACAAGGGAGGTCATCAAAACTAGTTTTTGCTAAGGAAGAAGGTCCCAATATTCACTTTCAGATCAACTCTTCAGAGATGGAAAATGATCAAGTTAATTATTGTTTATGTAGATTCTTTTTAAAATAAAATTATTCTATTCCTCTGAATACATTGGTTGATCTAGAGAATTTCTATATTGAACAGCATTGTTTTAAGAAACGGGGTAGAATGAGGTGTTTTACCAATCAGGGGACAGAACAGAAGCATCAAGAATATTCTAATTTAATGCTATAAGAAAGAAAAATAAAATGTTTAGGGAAAAACATAAAAAATTGTAGAAAACTGAAAATTAAATTACAAAAATGTAGGAAAAGTAACATAAGTTTTAGGCACAATAACACTAAAGTTACTTGTACTTTCGGTGTATCCCTGTTAAGAAGCACACACTAATTTCAGTGTTACTCTGAATACTTGTGCCTAGTCGAAGTATGATAATGAAAAAAGGACGAAGAGAGTAAAATTGAAATACAATTAAAGAAGTGGCAAGTAAAATGGAAACTTGGGGCACAATGGTAAGAATACACTAATTAGAACATTTAGAAAAAAGAAATAGGCCCAAATTTGCCTCCGGCCTTGGAAAACAGTCCAAATTAATCCTCCGTTAATAGTTGATGTCAGATCTACGCTTGCCACTACCAAAGTAGGCTAGATTTTCCCTTATTAACTAAAGGCAAAGGCTTTTCAACACACAATTCTTTTTACAGGGGAAAAGAATCAAATTTACGCTTGAATCATGCGAAATGGTTCGTATTTGCCCCTGAACTAAGCGAAATATTCCAGATTTGACCACCACTTTTCCCACATCCCTTATCCCTCTAATTCACACCACCATAACAATTGCTTCTCTCCACTCTCAAAAACACCATTTGAAGACCAGCACTTCTCACTCCCACAACACTCACAAAAAGACAAACTATTTACACAAAAACCACCTCATTCAGGTGATTTTCTCTCAGACCTTCATCTTCACCACTTTCCCAATTACCATTTTACCTCCTCCTGAAGAACACTGACTTTCAACCACTATAAACCCACTTTGACTGCACCAATACTATTGTAAATGATTTAGGAGCTGAGTTCTATGGACCTCTTGCATTGCTATTGGTTATCTGAGAAAGATTGAATGGAGTTGTGACAATGGAGTACCACTAGAGGTTGAAATTCAACTCGGTAGTGCAATTGATCGTTGTTTGAATTTCATTTGGGCTGATTTGAGGCTTGAGGGTCGTTATTTTGAATTTCGTGGATAGAGACCTCGCTATTGGAGTGCTGAAGAAGAGGGTGATGTCGTCGCTAGAACAATGACCTTATTCTTCAAAGTTCATGAGAAAATCTGGTCCACATTTTGCATAGTTCAAGGAAAAATGTGACTCTTTTTCCTTATAAAAAGGTTCATGTGTTGAAAAACTTCTGCCAGAAAGGGATAATTTAACGGCAAAAAGCTTGGATATACCCCTCTACTTTCATTTATTGTTTAATCCTATCCCCAGTTAAACTTTTTCACTATTTATACCCCTGCCGTTGGGCAAAGTTCGAAATTTGCCGCTCATTTAACGGAACTGTAGATGTGGCACAGTCTGAATGAAAGACCCAACCCACCACTTAAAGAAACCCATACCCAACCCAAAATCCGTTTGACCCATTCCAAATTAAAACAAAAATCCCACCTAACAAAAACCCTAACACCTGTATCATCTTAGAAAGAGATCAAAACCCAGCTTTATTCATATCTCCAATCCATTCTGGTACAATGCCCACAAACGCATTACGCCTCAAAATTAATTCATTGCACAAGCTAAGCTTCTGTATTGTGCTCGGAAGCTCTCCAGAGAGAATTCTCACTCAAATCAATTGACCTCAAAAGCAAACAAACTCCAATTCCATCTGAAATTTCAATCTTGAAAAGATTTCGCACCAAGTTTATTGCTCTCAAATTACTCAGACCCTCAATGCCTACTGGAATTTTGCCGTCCAACAATTTTTTTGACAGATCAAGAGATCTCATTCCATTTAAAGATCAAATACCAGAAGGCACCAACCTTGAAAACTGGTTTGACGATACATTGAGGGACGCAAGTGTCACACGAGAGCTCAAACATTCTGGGATTTGCCTTGAAATTTTGTTTGATCTCTTTCTAAAATGATACGGGTGTTAGGGTTTTTCTTAGGTGGGGTTTTTGTTTTAATTTGGAATAGGTCGAACGGATATTGGGTCGGGTATGGGTTTTTTTAAGTGGTGGGCTGGGTCTTTCATTCAGAGTGTGCCACGTGTTCAGTTCCGTTAAATGAGGGGCAAATTTAGAACTTTGCCCAATGGAGGGTATAAATAGCAAAAAAGTATAACGGGGATAGAGTAAAACAATAATGAAGGTAGAAGGGTATATCTGACCCTTTTCCGAAAATTTAACCTACTTTTGTATCGGCAAGGGTAGATCTTACTTCAGCTATTAACGAAGGGCAAATTTGGACCATTTTGCAATGTTTAAGATCAAAGATAAGCCAACAAATATTCTTAAAGTGGAAATAATAAGAAAATATATTCAACATCCATTTTCCATATGTTCTAAGCTTTTCTTATTTTCTTCTCAATTCCAGGAAATTTCCATTTACTTCTTCACTGAAGCAGAGAGGACCAGAAGTAGCAAATCAAGAACGTCCTGAATGAGAAGTAGAGAAGTGGACTATGGTTCCTCATGGAATGCCTTCCAACAATGACGATGATAAGAACATGTCGAAATTCAATAATGACATTCAAGGGACCATATATTATAATTTAAAGTTACCGCACCAAAACTAACAAACATAATCCAAAACATCCAAAAGGCGAGTCTAGAAAACTTACGACAAGTAATCAGCAATGAAAAATATTGGTACCCTTCCCAATCCAGCACCTCTCCATTTTCTTCTAGGTAAGGCAACAATTTTGTCAGCTTCCGAGCCTGTTGCAGTCAAAACAAACTACGGAACATAACAATTAGCATGAGATAAGCAACAGCCGAAGTATTACATCCTTTTATTAGCTATATTCGTATACAGACGGCCAGAGAATTCAAGTACAGTTAAAGCCCTACAGGGAACAAGCATAACCATCATATCTGATATTAGCTTAAATTGTATGCATCAAAGAAACATGAAATCATGAGCAGAGAATTTTCTCTAGCGTATTTGTATAAATGATCATTTGTGGCGAGTTAGAATCATGATAAGAATTATACCCTGCGAATGTTAAACAGATTTTGGAGCAAGTCTCTCCAGTATCACACTTGGCAAGAGGAAGAATGAATTGTTAGGATAAGGGATGCAACAAAGCTTCAACCATTTATCTTAATCTAGCTTGCTGGGAGACAACAGGCATGATCTTAATGCACCATGAGAGAAGAAAAATTCAACAAAAAGAAGCTTCAAAGCAAATATTTATATCAACTTTAATAACCTTGACAAATGCTTTTAAGAAATTGAAAAGGTAATGTTCCTTGGAAAAATTTATTGGGTGAATCATCAAGGTTTCCTACTTCCTATGCATCACATCCAGCTCAAAATCCTCAAGCCCACAAATGATCTGTAACACCAAAGTTCATGAAGTGCAACCTTGTAATGAGCTACCTCTTCAACCTATTCTTGAAAACTCAAATTCAATAATTCAATTACCAGATTTGTTTGCATGGCTTCAAAAACCATGGATATCTAAGTATTTTAGAATTCTAGATAAAAGATTATTAATGTCCTGTCAATATAGACGTTTTATTTGAAGTGATTCCTGAAATCTATACATCATAAGAATCTTTTTTAGATAACCGAGAAATCCTCGAAGACCAGTGGCGCGCGGCTTGAAACTAGTGGATAACAGGCCTGCCCCTCCACCGTTATACACTTCAAAAATTATAAGAAATTGTAGAGCCCAAAGCCTAATTTAAGAAATTACTCCAAAATCTAAGACTTGTTATATGATCCATTTTGCTGCATGTTGCACAATTGAGACTATCTTCAGGCAGCTAAACCAAAAGACATGGCCCCTCAACAAGCACTGTAAGAAGCAATTATCGATGGACCTTTTTTCCTGTGTGTTGGGAGTTTTCTAGCAGCTCTTCAGAATTTCCTTTTCTATTTCCTTCCCAGTAAAAGGCAAAGCACGCAAGGATTTTGCGCACATCAACTCCTATGATGACGTGATGTAATAAGATTCATGCAAAAAAAAAGTTTTGAGCAGACAAAAAACAGTGAAAATAGCGAATAACAGCTTACAACTTAAAAAAGGTAAAAACAGCGAACCATGCAAACCTTGTTATATAACAAAAGAACTAGACAAGTAATCACAGAAATCAGAACTTGTATTTACCAGTGGAAACAATATAGCCATAACCCCACTGCTCACTAGCGGAGAGAATAAAAATATTGCCAGGACACAGGGATTTCCTGGAAAGTTAAAGGACGGATTAACTTTTGCAAGAAAGATGATCCATGCAACTTAAAAGTAAATGCTCAAAATGTTAAACACTACTTGGTGTTGAAATAGGAAAATATCTCAGAAGATCTAGAAAAAACTATAGAAACTCTTAAACGACAATGTGACAGCAGGACCGTTCAAATTGTCGATCGATTGAGAACTTCTGTTTCAATCATTTACTAATGATATGAATGGAAGCTGACAATTACCAGCATGTCATTCAAGGACACCAATGGGTCAATTTTATATTAATGGATTTACAAGCAATTTGGTTCCAGATATCAATCTGAGGAAAATAATGTCAAAATTAGTGAATAACTAAGAGTGCTCATGAGGTTTCTAAGACAACTACATCACATCTTTTCACATAACTGATAAAAGAAACTATTGGAAGGAATGGGAATCGATTTGAAGGAAATATAGTACCAAAACCAGCAAAAAATGCCCAGTTTGATTCGAAGAAGTCCAGCCTCTTGTCTAAGCTTACTCCAGAGAGATTCCACTTATACCTGGAAAGTTATGCAACTTTTGATGACCATCCATATCAATACTAACTAGCAATATTGAGCTAAAAAGCAGCACTTACTCAAAACAATAGTATGCATACAACCATGACAGAAGCATAACATTTAGAGCTTTCCCGATATAGGGGATAAATCCAGTAACATAAACCTGCACAGTATTGACACCAATGGCATTTGAAGACAGGATTTGATGAAAGGGATAAGCAAAGATATGTACAAAAGTAGTTCACCTCCTTGGAAAGAAAATTAAAAAAAAAGTTCACCTCCACGAAGAAAAAAGTCAGTAAGAGGATTGAATAAAGTTGCTCTGCTATACTGATCATAACCCTGCATGAAATATAAAACAAAATAAAATTCACAACTGGTGAGTAACAGGCACATAGCTCTGCATGAAACATACTGTCTGAAATGAGAAAATGTTTCTGCAGTGTACACCATTAACCAGAGAAAAGCAGAACAATACCCTTCAAGATCAGTTGATTTTTCCCTATGAACTGTGCTTTGCGAAGTTTGGGACTCCTTTTGATCAGATAACTTAGTATCATGAGCCCCATAGTTCTCCAAAGAAAAAAACCCATGTTTAGCAATGTCATTGTACCTGAATTACAACAATAGCAGAGGAATAAATCATTTCAAGCATAGAAGATCTAGAAAGTGTCCTAAGTGAGAATATACGCATTGTAAACATAGACATTGATGTATTGCTTACTATTGTTAGAATATTAATGTCATAGTGTCCGACATGGAAAAGGATTATGTATATAGTGTCCCACATGAAAAATGATTATTATGTATTGTGTAGAATATAACTATAAATAGGGTTACGTGTAATAATGGAGAAACGTATCTTAATAATATTTCCCGAGTCTTTATTTTTCACATGGTATCAAAGCAACCATGAGAAACATCCTGGACAGAAAAATCAGTCACCACACCATCTTTCCAGTGACTTTCAGATCTAATCTGCGTCACCACCCTTTCCGCCAGTATTTTGCGAGAACTAACACCACCACAAGGTCCAGCAAGATCCGCAATCAAAACCCAGAAAACTGCTCCGGCAGAACACCAGCAATGCGCCCTTGCGCGCCTCTCAATGTTCCAACGCCGGCGGCGCGTCTGACACGCGCGCCGACGCGTGAGTTAGTTTCCGACCACTTTTTCGAGCAGTTCTTTTTCCTGTCGGGATCGTCCAGTTTTTCCGACCTGTTCCCTATATTTTCCTATAGATTCCGATCACTTTTGAGTTTTCCGACGAGTTCCAGCAGTGTTCCAACCCTTCAACAACTTTTGGATTTCTGTTTCACCTTATTGACTTCTATTTTATCACCCCATCGAACCCTTTTTTAGGCAGAAGCTGTGGTGTTTTCTTTCTGTTAGATTTTCTTAAAGTTGTTCACTTAGAACTCTCTTCAATTCAACCATGTCTCTCAGAATTGATGTTTTAAAAATATGGGAGCTAGAAATTCAAGTCCTACGATTACTTTAGAACCCTTATTGGGAAGTTCTAACTATTTAGCTTGGACTTCCTTGGTTGAGTTATGGTGCAAGGGTCAAGGTATTCAACATCACTTAATTAAAAAGGTTAGTGAGGGAAATGAAAAGGCGCGGGCAAAGTCGGAAAGGGTTGACGCTCAACTATGTAGTCTCATGTGGCGATCTATCGATTTCAAACTGATGCCCTTGTTTCGTCCATTCCAAACATGTTATTCAGTTTGGAAAAAGGCTTGAACTTTGTACACTAATGGCATATCTCGTTTCTATGATGGGATTTATTAGGTGACAAACTTAAAGAAACGGGATTTGGATATGTCTACTTGAGATAGGTACAAGCAGTCACAAAGGAATTTGAAAAATTGATGCCAGATACTGCTAGTGTTGAAAAACAACAGGAGCAACGACAAATGATGTTTCTAGTTCTTACACTTCCTGAGGCATTTCATAGTCTTAAAAGATGAAGAAGATGGGTTTCAAAGCTTTCATTTTGTTGTTTGTCCATGTTTCTGCAATTAAAGTGCAACCTGACATAGCCCACTTTTTCTCAACATCTTTTGACTGTAAACTTACTTCAGACTTGATCCTCTCCAACCATGTTCCTTCAGAGTGTAAGGAGAAGGACCTAAAAGCCCAGACACAATGGTCTCATCACCAACCGTTGACTACTCTATTCTCGTATCTCAAACAACAAAATCAAACATCCCAATCTATGGAGAATCGACGAGGAGGAGGTCATTTCGGAAGATCTCAACCTAAGTGTAGTTACTGTAATAAGCTTGGAGACACTTGTGAAGTATGTTATTCTTTGTATGATCGACCACCCAAGAATGCTCATGTTTTTCAGATAGACTTTACAGGTAATCAGGGGTTTTCTTTATCTGAAAAGGAATACAATGAGTTCCTTCAGTAAGCCGACATCTTCACACAAACCATTCCATTTACTTTTACTTTTCTACTCCATTTATATCAAACAACTCATTAAAGTGCTCAAGGAGTAAGAAGGATCAAATTAAGGTCAATTAGAACAATGGGGAATAGGCTCATCAGTAGCTAGCAAAGAAAAAGGATAAAGGCTCAACGAGACTGACTAGGACATCATGTACAGGCAGGTAAACTAAGGCTAAATTTCAGCTAACAAGGAAAGCCTCTATCACTTCCTAGATCAACACACTTCATTTCGTTTCGCGAACACACCAGGCAAGTTCTAGACATCAACACAAGCACGGAGTACATAAAGTCACCTTACACACAGATGGCGCACAGTCAACTCAAGATGGATCCATATCGACCCTCAAATCAAGCATACATGTCATAATTCAAATTAAGCCACGATGGGTCATCTATGAGTCACGAAGACGAGCTTAAGTATTTCGGGGAAGGTTATTTTCTTTTTGTTGAGCATGCTTTTCATTTTAAACACAGAGAATTGCTCATTTTTCATATTTCACATAACCCGAGTACCTAGCATTTGAATGGCTCTGGGACTTTGGTTCTGCGGTTGCCTAGAAAAAAAACTACTACCCAGTTCAAAGGTCCCCCTCGGAAAAGAACCGAGGCCATAAGAATACCCAAGGGGGCAAGTGATGTATTCCACTAATGAGGGACTTCAGAAAATAAAAAAGCAAAAATCTTTTTGAAAATTTTCCAATTTTTTTTCTAAGACTCAAAAACTACTAAAAACTCCTACGGCATATTTGTCATCACCCTTAACCTCAAAATTTTATAATATACAGGGACGTATTTCCCACCCCCACACTTACATGCAGTGCCTTCAATGCATCTCCCCTGAGACCCTCTAAGGCCTAGTCCTCATCATCAACGTCCTTGCCGTCATCTGGCTCGGACCCATCTTCTTCCTCTTCATCATCAGGGTCGCCTTGTGCCTGCGACTCCACTTCCTCACCAGCTTCAATATCGACTATCATCAAATCTGCCGAATTGACATCCTCAGGCAACCTGGCATCATCACCAAGAAATGCCCTAGAGTATCCAGTATGTGGGGCCTCAGCATAGAGGCTAGAGATGTTAAGACAGAAGTGCTTGGCCTGAATCACCATCATCTTACGAAGTTGGGTTATCAAGGTAGATTGGCCCTACCGTTCCTCAGCTGGAGTGAGGTTGTGCTTTACCGATTGCTCTAGCACCTTGACTTTCAAGATATCAATCATGTTGTCAAGTGGCTGAAGCACCCTATCAAGAGGGTGAGCCAAGTCGTTCACAGTCGTCAAGCAGGTGGTGAGTGTGTTGCCAAAGCTCAATCTATTGGACATGCCTTCCCTTACCCACATCATCTCCTTTATCATCCAATATCCAATGTTCACGGGTAGTCTCGAGAGGCATGATCCTATAGTTCAGCAATCTCAACCAAACACGTGCCTCCCTGCAAAAGTTACTCATCTTCATACTCCTGTGCCTCCGGTATTTTCCATCATAACAGGCCCATTTGGCCTTAGAATCAGACCCACATAATGTCTCCTGTATCGCTTTGTAATCGGGCCTCAGAATAAATCTTTCAAGGGTTCAATTGGATGATCTGGAACCCCAAGTAAGACATAGAGTGGATGGTTGCATAGGAACGTACTCTCCTTGAATGTTGATAGCTGGTTAGTCATCATCAGATCGTGGCAACTGAAAATAGATGTACATCTCCAAAACCAAATCAATGTTCATAGGCCCCGATTGTTTGAAGACAGACTTCCAACCCATGGTGATGATTTGATTATAGATATCTCTGAAATTACGCCTCAATAGGACAGGATTCACAACCTGCTCATGTATGTACCCCTCCGACAGGTCAAAGTTTTCATACCACTCCTACACATACCCAACTCCCACGAAGTATGGACAAAGGAACTGATAAGCAATTCGAGGAAAAGGGACAGTTGTATTTTTGCCCGCACCGAATTTTGTACCCTGCTTCTTCTTCGGGGGATTTCTAGAGCGCCCTCTCTTACTTCCCTGGGTTGAGGATGTAGCGGCTTCTTTTCCTTTTCCTTTTGTATTGACCAAGGTGCCTGCAAACAAGAAGCGTCCAAGTAATAAGTATAAATGCAATCAATAAGAAGGGTTGTGGAACGACCCCACACTTATTTCAAACTACCTGTGTTCGGAACACGAGTATAAGTAGTTTGAAATAAGTGTGGGGTCATTATGACCCTCCTTAATGATTGCAATTATACTTGTTACTGAGATGCTTCTTGTTTGCAGGCACCTTGGTCAATACACAAGGAAAAGTAGCCATTACATCCTCATCCCAAGGCACTAAGAGAGGGCGCTCTAGAAATCCCCCGAAGAAGAAGCAAGGTACAGAGTCTGGTGCAGGGAAAAATCCAACTGTCCCTGTTCCTCGAATTGTTTCTCAGCTCTCTCGTCCATACTTTGTAGGAGCTGGGTATGGGGAGGAGTGGTATGAAAACTTTGACATGTCGGAGGGGTATATACATGAGCGGGATGTGAATCCGGTCCCATTGAGGCGTAATTTCAGAGATCTATAATTAAATCATCGCCATGGGTTGAAAGTCGGTCTTCAACCAGCCAGGGCCTGTGAACATTGATTTGATTTTGGAGATGTACATCGATTTTCAATTGGCACGATCTCATGATGACCAACCGACTGTCAATATTTGAGGAGTACGCTCCTATGCAGCCATCCACTCTATATGTCGTACTCGGGTTTCCAGATCATCCAATTGAACCTTGAAAGAATTTATTCTAAGGCACGATTATAAAGCGATACGGGAGACATTATGTGGGTCTGATTCTAAGGCCAAATGGGCCCGTTATGATGAAAAATACCGGAGGCACAAGAGTATGAGGATGAGCAACTTTTGCAGGGAGGCACGTGTTTGGTTGAGATTGTTGAACTATAGGATCATGCCTCTCAATCACTATTCAAGTGTGCAGAAGGAGAGGGCATGCATTGTATACTTCCTTATAGGGCTACCCGTGAACATTGGATACTGGATAATAAAAGAGATTATGGGGTGAGGGAAGGCATGTCCAAAAGATTAAGCTTTGGCAACACGCTCACCACCTACTTGACGACTGTGAACAGCGACTTGGCTCACCCTCTTGATAGGGTGCTTCAGCCGCCACTTGACAGCATGATTGATATCTCAAAAGTCAAGGTGCCAGAGCAGTCGGTAAAGCACGACCTCACTCCAGCTGAAGAATGGTCGGGCCAATCTACCTCGATAACCCAACTCCGTAAGATGATGATCCAGGCCGAGCACTTCCGTATTGATCTCTCTAGTGTCTATGCTGAGGCCCTACATACTAGATACTCTAGGGCACTTCTTAGTGATGATGCCAGGTTGCCTGAGGATGAGGATGTCAATTCAGCAGATTTGATGATAGTCGATGTTGAAGCTGGTGAGGAAGTGGAATCGCAAGCACATGGCGACCCCGATGATGAAGAGGAAGAAGATGGGTCCGAGTCGGATGACGGCAAGGACGGTGATGATGAGGACTAGGCCTTGGAGGGTCTCAGGGAGTATTTCTTACCTTGCTATGCTTTTATTTTGCTTGTAGATGCATTGAAGGCACTGCATATCTTAAGGTGGGGGTGGGAAATATGTCACTGTATATTATAAAATTTTGAGTTTAAAGGTGATGACAAATATGACGTAGGATTTTTTTAGTAGTTTTTGAGTCTTAGAAAAAAAATAGAAAAAAGGAAAAATTTCAAAAAAAAAAAATTGTTTCTTTTATTTTCTTTAGTAGCTTCTTAAGTCTCTCATTAGTGGAATACATAACCTACCTCCTTGGGTTTTATGTTGGCATGACTAGAGTGAGAATTGGCTTAATATTTGATTTGTAAAATGGTTTTGAAAGAGTCATATTAGCCGAAGCCCGAGTAGACCTGTTCGAATTGGTGTGTTGTTGTAACTGGTGTCAGGGTTGTAGTCACTGGTGTCAGGGTTGTAGTCACTAGTGGTTTGCTCAAGCGCGAGCAAAGTCTAAGTGCGGGGTGGTGATATTTGTCACAAATATCTATATTTAGCGTCACTTTACCTCTATTTCTTAGTACTTTAATCGCGTTCTTTATAGTGAAATTGTTGTATCCGAGCTTATGCTGGTGTATTTGTGTATTTAGGTACAACGAGGACAAATGAGTGAAACAAGATGACGAGAGGATCGCGCAACACTTAGTAAAAATTGGTCGCTGAAGGACCCTGCACAATGCAGACACAGAGCGCAGGGTCCTTCAGAGACCAATTTTTACTCTTTAAGTGTTGCGCGATCCTCTCGTCATCTTGTTTTCACTCATTTGTCCTCGTTGTACCTAAATACACAAAACACCAGCATAAGCTCAAATACAACAATTTCACTATAAAGAACGGGATTAAAGTACTAAGAAATGGTACAACAATTTTTACTTTGCCTATGTCGCGCACCTGCTGTGAGAAAATGTGCTTTCTGAATCTCAAGTGATCAGCCTAAAAGACTACATCCGCGATGCATGCGCATTGATTTCCCGTTTTGACAGGGATTTGGTTTAATCATTTTAGCTTTTAACCTAGTCTATTTTCTTCACCTGCGACGTTCCTGTTTTCTCTCTTCCTCGTATTTTTGGGAGCACATGTTTTGTGCATAACCTAGCTCTAGGGACAGATAAATTAGCCCCTCGCTCTCTTAAATGTGTCTTTTTTTGTTATTTTCAGGTTCAAAAGGGGTATCGTTGCTTCTCACCTGATCTCCGTCGATATCTTATGTCTGTCGATGTCACATTTTTTTAGTCTCAACCTTACTTTAGGTCTCCTTCTGATCATGTTTTACCTACACGGACCTTTGAGGAATCTACAGTTACTTCTATATATCCGCTCACAGTGCCACCACTTCTGACTTATAATCGTTGACCGCGTCTAGCATCAGACCTAACATCAGGTCCAGATGATTCTGTCATGCATCAGACCCTGCACCTACTGCGGACTTGTGTCCTTCTGATCAGCCGATGCACTTCGAAAAGGTAAACGGTCGACTAATAATACTAACCCACATTATACTCTTTTAAGTTATCATTGTCTATCATCATCCCATTATGATTTTGTATCATTATTGTCCATTCTTAAGTCTACAGGTGAAGCCTTTTCTCATCCTTGATGGCGACGAGCTATGATTGATAAGATGTCTACTTTACACACGAGTGGTACTTGAGAGCTTGTTCCTCTTTCTTTCAGGTAAATCATCTGTTGGTTGTCGTTGGGTTTATGCAGTCAAAGTTGGTCCGAACAACCAAGTTAATCGGCTTAAGGCTCGCCTTGTTGCGGAAGGATATACACAGATATTTGGGCTTGAAGTGATACTTTCTCTCATGTGGTTAAAATAGCATTTGTCCATCTTTTTCTATCCATGGTTGTTGTCCGACATTGGCCTTTTTATTAGTTGGACATTAAGAATGTTTTTCCCTATGGTGATCTTGAAAGGAAAGTTTATATAGAGCAACCACCTGGTTTTGTTGCTCGGGGGGAGTTTAATCTGGTATGTCAATTGTGTCGGTCACTTTATGGTTTGAAACAGTCTCCTAGAGCCTGATTTGGTAAATTCAGCACAGTAATTCAGGAGTTTGGCACGACTCGTAGTGAAGCAGATCATTCTGTGTTTTATCCACATTCTACTCTAGATTTGAGTATTTATTTGGTGGTTTATATTGATTATCGTTATAACTAGCAATGATCAAGATGGTATCACTAATTTAAAGTAACATCCCTTTCAACATTTCCAGACTAAAGATCTCGGTAGACTGAAGTATTTTCTAAGTATTGAGGTTGCCCAATCCACGTCAGGTATTGTTATTTTACAACGCAAGTATGCATTGGACATTCTTGAGGAGACAGGAATGATGGGATGTAGACCCATTGACACTCCTATGAATCTGAATGCTAAACTCCTGCCAGGACATGGGAGCCACTCAGTGATCCTGAAAGATATAGGCGGCTGGTTGGTAAGTTGAATTATCTCACAGTGATAGACCTGACATTTCGTTTCATGTGAGTGTTGTAAGTCAATTTATGGATTCTTCCTGTGATAGTCATTGGGATGCGGTTGTCCACATTCTGTGATATATTAAGTTAGCTCCAGGTAAAGGACTATTTTTTCGAAGATCAAGGCCATGAGCAAATCGTTGAATATACAAATATTGATTATGTAGGATCACCCTTTGATAGACATTCCACATCCAGATATTATATGCTAATATGAGGTAATTTGGTCTCCTGAAAGAGTAAAAAACAGGGTGTCATTGCTCGATCTAGTGCTGAATCAAAATACCGAGCAATGATTGTAGCAACTTGTGAGCTAGTTTGGATTAAGTAGTTGCTCGAAGAACTAAAATTTGGAGAAATTGGTCAAATAAAACTTGTGTGATAACAAAGTGGCCTTTCATATCGCATCAAATCGGGTACTTCATGAGAGGACTAAGCACATTGAGATTGACTGTCACTTTGTCAGGGAAAAAATACTCTCCGGTGATATTGTTATAAAATTTGTGAAGTCGAGTGATCAGCTTGCAGATATTTTCACCAAGTCCCTCACTGGTTCTCATATTAATTACATCTGTAACAAACTCGGTACATATGACATGTATGCACCAGCTTAAGGGGGAGTGTTAGAATAGGAATAGAATTTCACATATAGTATCCTACTAGGAAAAGGATTGTAATGCAGTGTCTATAAATAAAGCTCAGTGTAATCATGTAGAAAGACAACTCAATAATAATATTTTTCTCCCATAATTTCTTATGGTAATGACTACTCTTTTGCTTTATACTGATTTATGAATAGAAATCACACTTCATCCATCAAGGAAAAGTAATTGGACACGGCTTAGAGCTGAATATGTACAATGGAATATTATTTTTTTTGAAAAGGTAAGGAAGCTATTACCAGATATTGCTGAGAATAAGGCTGAATATATACAATGGGTAGAACCAGAAAACCTGCAAGGAACAATGAAACATACAAATTAGGCACACACCAGTGGATAATACAGATGGAACATTAAAACACTGTTTTTTGCATAATTAGGTAGCCAAACTAACAAATAAAGATTAAGGTAACACTAATACTAAATCTAATCAAAATAGCACTAGATGGAGGATGATTCTATCACAAATAAATTATGCTCCACAATATGATTTTTTTAATAAAATTTTGGTGGCCGACTGGGCCTTTTATTAATAATCAAAAAATAGCCCAAAATAGACTAGTCCCAAATGGCCCAAAAACCGGGTCCATTAAAACAAAAAATACAAAAATCTAAAAAGAAAAAATTACAAATTGTAAAAATGTATAATCTTCTCCCAAATATTATTTGTTGCCCTAAAATATTGGCCGCCTTTCTCTCTCCTTGTCCTTGTTTCTCCCTAGCTTTCCCCGTTCCGATGAAGCTCCATTGATGTTGGATTGAAAAAAGATGCTCTGATGATGAAACACTGAAGATGGACAAGTCATTTGCTCGATCTTACCATTTTCCAGCTAGAATAATCGTGTCGTGATGTGAAAATGATGACCCCATCTCTGATTCACACCTCCAATCAACTCCTGCTTCACCCTTACCAGGTAATCATTTCACAGCTTGCTTTGAAAGAAATCATCATTCTCCGCTATTGAGAACTGATTAGATGACTGTTTTTTGCTGCATGTGACGATTTTGGTGTCTTTGGCGTTGATCTGAGCTCCATATTGGAGATTTGGACCTGTCTGCTCTAATTTGGTATATTTCCTTCCTCTCCTTATGTAAAAATATGTATGATTTTTGTTGTGCTAAATGATTGTGTGAGTGCTTTTTCGTACCATGTTTGTTGTTGTTTGTATCCAAAATTGTCTTATTCACACCAATGTAACCTTTAAAAAACTTCATATACTGTGAAATTGACATGTTTGAACTCTTATGTATGGTACCTGGGACTTATCACTGTTTAATATTTTCCTTAGCCTCACCTCCATGTCCATGAACTGATCATACCTGACTGTGCCCTTATCAAGTGCTAAATTAGCTAAAGAATCTGCTAGTTGATTTCCTTCCCTTAGAATATGATTGAAAACAACTTGATTCACTTCCACCATCTGTCTGATCTCTTCTATCCAGTTCACTATGTTCCATGGTGGCTTCCAATCCTCTGCTAGTATCATTTGCACTAATTATGACTCTGTCTGAATCATGATCCTATCCAACTGCTTTTTTTTGCATCATTTGATTGCTTCTAGTATTGCCATTGTCTCAGCTTCAGTATTAGTGACCCATCATATCTCCTCTGCTGCAGCATGTATCAAATTACCTTCCTCATCCCTAATACAAAATCCATATGAGCCTCTCCCAGGGTTGCCTCTTGATGCACCATCTGTGTTGCACAAGACCCAACCTCTGGGAGGAGGATGCCATATTACTCTTCTGTACTTCACTCTTGCCCTGTAGCTTTCTAAACATTATATCATGCCACCCCATCTACTGGGAATTTATTGCATAGATGGATTTTTGAATTTTACCAGATTTTGAATTGTTGCAAAAAATTGGTATATGCATCTTCCAACAGATCTCTTTCCTCCATGCTTGTATGCATTCCTCCTTTTTCATAGCTCTCATACAACTATAGCAGGTATATCTTGAAATATTGGTTTCAGTCTATCATTAACAGGTTGATCCCACCATTTCACTAATCTGCTGTAATTGTAATCCTTGTATATAAATTCCTGCAAAAGAAAAAAATAGGCCCAAGTCTTGTTAGCTGAAAAAGACTTAGCAAATAAATGTTGGGTTGTCTCCTCACAAGGATTTGAACAACACCAACATCTAGATGCTAAGTTAATGTGAATCTTCTTCAAAGCCTCATCCACGGGTAGCTTCAATTTCTATAGTCTCCACATAAAGAAGGAAATCTTAAAAGACAACCCTTTATCCACATAAACTTGTAAATGTCATTCTCATGTCCTCTCAGTCTCAGATATTCTCAGGCTGACTTGACTGAGAACTCTCCCTTATTGCTTAAGATCCACCAAGGTGCATCCAACCCACTTTCAATGCTTGGTGGCTTAATATCATCCATAATATGTTGTACAATGTCTCTTGGCAGAATCTCTTCTAATCTGTTTGTATCCCAACATCCATTTGTCACCATTTCATCTACTGTATGTATTCTCTCATCATAGTAATCACCTTCCACTACATAATAAAGAGCCACAATCCTGTCCAATTATCATACCAAAATTGAGTATTGCTTATCTTGGTTTGCCACCAAATATGATGCTCAATAATATCTCTGGCTTGTAGCATCTTCTTCCAGTTTTGAGATGCATATTTCCATGGAACTATGATTGGATTTACCTTCTTACAATATTTGTTTCTCATGAACACACTCCACAAAGATGGAACTGTTCTGAAATCCCACCAAATCTTCCAGTATAATGCCATTGAAACATCATGTAAAGATCTCCCTTCTCTTTCTGGAACACATAAATGTGTCCAAGAAGCCCAATGTCTGCTCTTTCCACCCACAATATTACTCCAAAAAAACTGTGCAAACAGTCTATGCATTTGCTTAATTACACTATCAGGAGGATTCATTGCTGATAAAAGGTGTATTGGCATATCTTGCAGTACATGTTTAATCAGTACTGCTCTACCACCAAAAGATAACATCTTCCCCTTTCAGGATTGTAATCTATTCATGATCTTAGTAAAATTGGATTATAGTAATCCTTCCTCCTTCTGCTATAAAAAATGGGGTATACTAAGTAGATGAAAAGGAAATCTTTCCTTCCTATCCTTGTAACTATTTCCACAATGGCCTTGATATCTCCTAAAACATTATGATGAAGTTACACGACACTTTTTTCTTTACTCACTTTTTGCTCTGAAGTCTCTTCATATTTCCTCAGAACATCCATCACCAATTGGAGAGACATGATCTCAACAGAAGAAAAAATAATCATATCATTTGCATAAGCAAGATGATTGACCTTAGGACTCCATTTAGGCATCCCAAAACCCCTAAATTGTGGCTTCTGGTGAAGCTGATTCAAATTCCTTGACAAAACCTCTGCAGCCAAAATAAACAAAGTAGGTGATAGAGGATCACCTTGTTTTACCCCTCTAGAAGATTGAAAAAAAACCATGTTGTTGCCCATTTATAAGAACAGAGTACCAATTGTTGCTGATGATTCTGAACACCATATCAATCAACCTCTCAGAAAATCTCATTTTCCTCAACACCTTAGTCAAAAATAACCAAGAGACTCTATCATATGCTTTTGCCATATCCAATTTAAGAACCACATTAGTTGTTTTGGCCCTTAGTCTGATATCTGACACAATCTCCTGAGTTAATAACACATTCTCCACAATGCTCCTACCTTTCACAAATCCAGCCTGATTCTATGAAATTATATCACTTAATACCCCACCTAACCTTTCATGAATTAACCTAGAAAAGATTTTGTTCAAAAAATTGCTCAAACTAATTGGTCTCATGTTAGAAAAGGTATTAATAATATCCTTTTTTGGTAATAAAAACAAATTAGTATGAGTTATGAATTTTGGAAGCTCAGCTCCACAGAAAAAAGCTCTTATCATATTAGTAACATCTTCCCCTATAATGTCCCAGCATGTCCGATAAAAAAGCCCAGTGAAACCATCAGGACCTCCAGTGCTTTCCCCATTTAAACTGAATACAACTTTCCTCACCTCCTCCTGAGTTGGCAACTCTGTAAACAAGTTATTTTGATCTTCACAGATCATCTTTGGTAACTGATCCAAAAGCTCAAAATTATCAAGATCTGATTCCTTTGTGAATTGATCTTGAAAAAAAGTGATTTCCTCTGCTGCTATGCCATCATTATCTTCTATCCACATCCCCTGTTGATTTTGAATCCTTCTCAACTGCAATCTCTTCTTTCTCCCTTGAAAATATGCATGAAAGAACTTTGTGTTTCTATCCCCATCTTGAAACCATTGCATACCTACCTTCTGTTTCCAAAATTGTTCTTCAAAATGTAAATATCTATTTAGATCAGCCTGCACCCTATGCAACTTCTCCCTATTTTCAGGAGTTGGATGCAATTCAAATAGCTCCTCATGAACCTTAATGACATCCTTCAGGGTTTCGATTTCTTGGAAAATGTTTCCAAAAGTGTTCTTACTCCATTACACCAAAGCAGCCTTCACCTTCTTCAACTTATGATGAAACATAATAAAAGGATTTTCCATAAAATCTGTTTGCCATTGTTGTTTAACAGTATCAAGAAAACTCTCATTCTTAATCCAAAAGTTAAGAAATCTAAAAGGTTTCTTAATTAGAGCAGCCACCCCAAAATAAGTTATTAACAAAGGAGCATGATCTGATCCCGTCCTTATCAAATGTTGAATCTCTATGCTAGGATACATCCTTTGAAGCAACTGATTCCCCAAACATCTATCAAGCCTCTTGAAAATGCAATCATCTCCACTCTGCCCATTCCACCATGTGTATTTACTCCCCTTAAATCCCAAATCATCAACTCCACAATTTAGAATACAAGACTTGAAATCTTGTATCTCGTGAACAGTAATTGGAAGACCCCCTAACTTCTCTTCTTCTGAAGTTATCACATTAAAATCTCCACCAATCATCCAAGGTTTAGGTTTAGGTATGTTATCAGACAAATTCTCCAAGCTTTCCATAATTCTAATCTCTCCAAATGTGAACATTTAGCATATACCACTGTAATAATCAAATCATCTTGCAGAACCTGACTCCTACGCTTCAAAGTAAAATGATGCATATGATCACATATAATATCCACCTCAAATATGTCCTCTACAAATACCCAAATTTTGTCAGATAAATTCACCCATGCAGAATGCATATTCAATTTTCTCCTACATTCATCAATTCCCGGAAAGGTTCCGATAACCCAATAAACCCAAAATAATATTTGAGATGCATTTGTGTGAGCCTTTGAAATGCTTCCATTGTATTTATAGATCTAATGTTCCAGTTTAAAGCATTCATCATTAAACATTAGATTTATTTAAAGCTCTTCTATTTTGATATCCACTCCCAGGTGGAACACTTGTATCTCTTTGCACCTTCTTCTTCCCCCTACCTACCCCTTTGAGACATTTAGGAGATATATCCCCTTCCCTCAATGCTGCCTGATAATTTGACTCTAGTGATTGCCCATCCAAATCTTTGTATGTTCCCTTCTCAAAATGCCCTTTATTTACTTTCTCTTGGATTTTGTCTTGTGTGATCATCTGCATATTCTTCTTAGTTTGAAATTGCTTTTGTTCACAATTATGACTGATATTCTCATCTTGATTTTCTTTTTGACCAGGTTCCTCAGCTGCATCCTTTGTATCCCATTTTACTGAAGTATCTCCTTGTTTCTCCATTTGGTAAGCACCCCCATCATTTCCTTTTGTGACATTACTCTCTACTTTCCTAGTACTGCTCCCTTGATTGCGATCTTCTTTTGACTTGCTCTGATTATTTCCTTGTCGTCCCATTTCTCCTTGTACCTTCTTATTATAATTACTCCCTTGCTTGTTCTGCCCCCCTTGTATCTTCTTGCTTTGGCTTGTACAATTGCTTGTTGGAGTTTTTGTTACATTGCCTCCCACGCCATTCTCTTCTTTGTTTGTTCTGTGGTTATCAACACTACTCTCTTCCCCTCGTATCTTTTTGTTTTGACTGCTTCCTGTGCTAGATGGTGTCTGCATGATCTGGTCTTTAATGCCTTGTATCTGCTCTTCTTCTATATCTACTCCTAATCCTCTCTTTTCATTATTGTTTTCTTCCACACTCCCGTCTTGTTCAAATTGCATGTTCTCACTTTGATTGTTATCTTCTTCATCTGATTGATCCCCATAGTTGTGCTTCTCTTCTATATCTTCCTTTGTAGGAGTCTTTTGTGTAGAAAAATTATGTACAATCAATCCTTGGTGCTTATGTTGTTTGTTGGTCCTGATTCTATAAAGATGTAGCCATAGAGAATACAGCTTCTCTAGCAAAAAATTGGGTGGCAGTTCCGGGAAGCTGATCCAGGCCACTGCCCTTGATGTTTCTTCTTTTGGATTGAACCAAGGATCCCAAATGAGAGGTCTCATTTGACAATATCTATCATGCACCTTCAAGTAATAAGCAGGAGTGGACATCTTCACATAGTCCTCCAACAAATTTAGCCCGATCAAAATATGTCTCTCATCCAGTAGTCCAATAATGGGAACCCCCTTTATTCTACATTGATTTGGGATTACTTTGCGCAACTCTTTAATGTCAATATTATCATACAAAAACTTACCAATCACTGGATATTGTAATTTCTCGTGTATGATCATTTGTTGTATCTCTATAGAATTCCATGCAATATATGGTTCTCCATCCACAAACTTAACAGTTTTGGATGGAATGGTACTCTGTTGGATGGTTTGCACTGTATTGGCTTTAGGAGATTAACATATTTCTGTTGGTTTGGCTTTTCGATAGGCAAAATCAATAGGCTCGATTTGGGGTTGAGAAGCACTTGTATTTGGATCATTAGTCTTGTTTTGGATTGGTTTGAGTGATGGGAAGGTTGCATCGTATTTTGGAGGCTGAGGGATAGGTGGACAGTCTCCGGTGGAGGCTGTCCACCGGCGGAATGGCCATAGTGGCCGGCGGCGATCTAGGGTTTTGGATGTTTAGTGGCGGCTAGGTTAAGTTTCTAGAGAGCGTTTTATGTTTGAACCCTGAATACATTAAGTGGGAATTGATCCTTGTTCCGCTTAGTACACAACAAAAAGAAAAAATATAAAACAACAAAGATATTGATGTTTCCCACTACACAAACTATTTCCAACTATATTTACACCTCAGCAGCTGCTTTAAGCTTTCAAGGACTGGTTATCACTTATATACGGCCATTAAAATATTCAGATTTCCTAAGAAGATACACCGTAAGCTTCTTTCTTTCACTCAAATCACATGAATTTAAATTCTGTAGTATAATTTAGTACGTAAAGGACGCCACTTTAATCTAATCCGCACTTGTATAGCACAGATATCAGTAAAGACAGGAGGAAACAAATGTTCTTTTTTCTCCAAGTACAGATTTGGGATTGGTTAAGCTTCTGTTAAACTCAATTAGCGTGTCTACAAAAGTAGACTACTACATTCTCATAGAAAAAAATTATCTATAAAAAAGAATGCATATTGATCACATGATTAATGAAGAGGTCACCACTAGGCCAATACTGAGAAGGGTAGCAACAACATACCCAGTGTAATCCCACAAGTGGGGTCTGGGGAGGGTAGGATGTACTCAGTGTAATACTGAGAAGGGCATACTCACATAAAAAAGTTGTACAAGTCCAACACGTAAGAATCGATAGAACTCCAAAATACTGCTAAATGAACATGACTCTTGCGAATTGGTTTGCGGGCAATGACCAGGTAATATCAATTCCAATGCAGGGATGATCACTGATTTCAGAACAAAGATACTGCAAATGAAAAATATATCATATATCACAAGGTCAATACTAAGTGATGCATCCTAAATTGAATTTTATAGCCCAGCATAATAACTATAAGATGATGTAAAAAAAGTGCCATTCATTCTCAGGGGTGGATGCACATTGAGCTAAGTGGTGTCGTCCGACACCACTTCGAAAAATTTCATTAAATGTACATATATAAATTATTCGTGAGGAAAAAATATTAATATCAAATGACACCACTTGACAAGTGTATACTACTAATCAAGCAGTCAGGCTGTTTTGTTACTTAAGAAAGGTGACAGGTTCGAACATCCTATGTGCATTTCTTGAATGCTTCTTTTTCTTTTAACAATTGAGTATAAAAACATCATTTCAAGGCTCATTTGGTAACTTAGTTGAAGATCTAATAATCAACATTTTGTATGTCAAAACATTTCTGCTTTTTTTCCGGATCAAGTACATGTAGTTTTATCCATTGAAAACACATCAAGTAGATGCAGGAATTACACAGATAATAAAAAAGGAACAGCTCCAGTACCATGTGTTATAAGGAGCTGACAAAGTCCAAAATTGGTTGAAACTATCTACAGTACGAAGCTTACTCCAACAAAAAAGGCTACTGAGGCATCTAGTTTTAAGTATGTGTACTGCAGATAACAATCCATCAAAGCATCTGCAGTTCCTTTCTGTCCATAAACACCAAAAGATGCAAGCTGGCACCATCTGCCATATCTTATGGATAGTTTTCCTGACTTTCATTGATTCCAACTCTTGTACGCTTCCTTGATGCTGTAGAACATGGACCAAATTTCTCTAGGTGGAGTAGGGGATGGCATGTATCTTCAGACTGTTGTAAGCTAACACCAGCTGCTAAGTGAAGCACCCCTTTTTATGAAGTTCTCATGTGTTAAACACCCACCACCACCAGAGAGGGCTATCCAGTTAAAACATGCGATCTTGGTGGGGATCTTGACTTTCTACACTAGTTTCCATGGTCATGATGTTTCTACTGTTGGACATATTTAAGTAACATGATTTCACAGTAAAGGTACCATCTTTGCTATGATTCCATACCAACGTGTCTTTCATTAGAGGGTTAACTGCAACTCCATCCAGTTTTGCCAAAAGACGTAACCTCCTCTAATTCCGAGTCTTGTATGTTTCTTCTAAGAAATAAATTTCAATGATCATCTCTGCTATATTAGTTAACTGTAGCATGGGGGAGCAAAGACAGCTGATAGAGTTGCTGGAATTCCTCTTGTAAGGTGATAAGACAAGAGTGATTTTCTCGTGTTTCTCCTGTTGTCTTAGTGGCCTATTTCAGCATTACTGTCAAATACAGCAGTGTTTCCCAACATTTCCTCCTTTCCTATTTCAGAGAAAGGTAGCAATATATTATTAATCTTTCAGCAAAAAAAAAGTAGTATCGAAGCCATATTTACAGTTCCAAAGAGCACCATACATAATCCTTTCTTTTTTCAATTCTACCAAATAACTCCTTATTACAGCCCTTGATACCCCATTTTAAGCTTCTGCATTTAAAATATAGTCAAGACTGCCACTTATATTATAACTCTCTCACCCGTGATCTACTTTATCAATGAAACCATCTATTTGAAACCACATATTTTCAAATTTAAAATATGATTTGGTTGTCTCCCAATTCTCTTTCCAGCACGATGGGCCTGTTCTCTGATAAAGCTTTGGGTAGAGCTGTTTGTTTTATTGTTCCGAATACTTCGTCCCATTCCTCCGATGTGAGAAATTTGTCAATTCAAGAGGCTTGGTCACTATTCTCACCCCTTGACCATGTGTATCTTGCCCCTTACAATGGTGGGTCTACCAAGGATAAGTCTTGTATAAGATCAGAGACCACCAACATTGCTCGTGACCTACTACTGCAATTTTTCCGTTCACCTTCAAACCTTGTTACACTAAAATCTCCTCCTATGACCCATGGGATATCCAATAGGGCCCTCACTACTGCTAATTCAAGTCATAAGTCCTTCCGTTCCTCATTGTTATGGGGACTATAAACACCTGTGAAAAAAATTCTCCGTAACACCTTCCAGTACACATGAAATAGAATAGGCGCCATACTGATAGTCAACACCCTTCCATGATCTTTTATCCCATAGTACTAGAATGTCGCCTATACTATCAAAAGCATTTAATTCAGCTCAATCAGCCCATCTGTTTCCCCATATATTTTTTTATAATTGTTTCTGTTGAATCTTTCCACCTTTGTCTCTTGAAAACACGAGATATCCGTCTTCCATTTATGCATGACTAATTTAATTCTGCTCAAGGCCCCTTGCATTCAAAATATCATTGCTTTCAATCCAACTTCCTTCCATGTGACAAAATTATAATTCTTAAAGATAAGTCAACTGAACTATTACATACTTGAGAAACAGTTTCTGCCGTTTTGCAGTGTTCACAATACTTTCGAATATTCTAGGTGACATAAGTGCATTTTAAGCTTAGTATAATGTGTCACTATATAGAATCATCAAGACCTTTTTGCAAGCACACAACTTTCCTAAAATGAAAACCTTCATTTTAATATAAAGTAAACCCAGGTAGCAGACTACTGTAGATATATTTACTAAAACTCACATATGGATTTTAAGTAATATTTTTCATAAATAGTGTAGCTCTTTAGAGTTGCACAAAATCGTTAGATAGTTATCTCATTGTGCACATGTAGCTGGAAAACCATCTTCTTCTTTTTTCAGTAATAATGGTATCGGGACAATTCCACTGAATAACTAACAGCCCACCACACCAAGTTGTAGATAGTTGCGAGGAAATCACCAAGCATTTTTGTCTCTATCAAGATCTGAATCGTGGTCTTCACTTCTTATTCAATTAATAACCCAAAACAAGAGTACAATACATTATACATATAGAAGAGAGAATACAGATAGAGAGAGAGAACCTTCCTAGGAAGATGAATCCATTCAACAAAAAGCACTGGCCCGTACGGACGGCAAGCTGTTTCGACCTTCAAAATCAAAATTCTGCAATTTTTGAAGCAACTTAAGGAATAATATGATTGAATAATTGAAAAGGGAACCTGAGTAAGTAGATGATGACACGGTGGAGACAGCAAGCCTCTCTTACACCGTCCAGCCACAGAAGCAACGCTTGCTTTGACTTGCTTCTCGCCAATGGGCCGATGCTTTCCATGACACAGCACAAGACAAGAGAAATCCCAACTGACCTGATCCACGATACCAAGTGCCTACTTTCTTTAAGAGCAAATACAGAAGCTTAGAATAAGATCTCGGTGCCTATCTAATTGTGGGACAAACAAGAGCAGAAATAGGTTTGTGGAATTTTATTAAGGTACGCACCCATAGTGGAGCATTAACCTAACCGCCGGTTAAATATATTTACACTAAAAGTACTCTCCTACCCATCAACTCAATGGATATTTTAAATTTGGGAAAAGAATTAAAACAATTTTTTACCTAAAATTTATTTTTATCATCCGTTATAAATTGGAGTTAAACCTACTTCTCCTATTACAAGTTGGGGTAAAAAATATCTCTCTCGTTAGTAAAAATTTTAAAAATACCCCAATCACACGGAATCTCCCAAATCCATCCAAATAATCCAATTTCAATTGAAATTATTCATTTACTATTTTAACCTGAGACCCACTAAACAAAACCAAATTAAGGGAGAGGGGAAGCAGTGGTCTTGGCGGAGGTGTTTTGTGTTGGAGTATCGGAATTCGTCGTGGTGGGTGGTCAGAGGGGGGTGGTTGCCGAAAAAGATGAAGCATGTGGGAGAAGAGGGAGGACGAAGAAGAGAAGGGATCTTTGGTTTTTTACTGGTGGCTGGGGGTGCTAGCATGGATGGCAGTAAGTGATATTTATCGGAGTTTGGAGAGAGAGTCAGGGTGTAAACAGGGGCATTTAAGTGTGGTTGTTTAGGCGATGTTAATGGGGATGGGCGGCGATCGACGAAGGAGCGGCGAAAGGGTGGTGATTGGGTTGTTTAAGGGTGGTTTGTGGTGGTGGAGTAGTGGGGGTGGTCGGTAGATGAAGAAGGGTGATGAAAGTGGAAGGAAGAGGACAGTGCTGGTGGAGAGGGCCGGCGCAGTGGCGAGGCAGGGATGGGGGAGGCTATGAAGGGTGGTGGCGATTGGCGGCGAAAAGGAGACGACGGTGAGTGTCAATTTGTGTGTTGGGTTTTAATTTGTATGGGTCAATTTCATTTAATGGGTCGCGTGTCGAGTTAAAAGAGGGAATGGGTAATTTCAATTGAAATTGGATTATTTGGGTGGATTTGGGGGATTCCGTGTTATTGGGTGTGTTGTTAGAAACATTGCTAACATAAGGGGTATTTTTGACCAACTTATAACGGGAGGGGTAGATTTGTCCCAACTTGTAACTAGGGATGGCAGGTGGGTATAATTTTGCGGATTCCGCACCGCACCCGCCCTAGTTGAGGCGGGTATGGGTATAACTTTGGCGGGGAGTAGGCGGGTATGGGTATTGAAAATGTACCCACCATAGGTAGGCGGGTAGGTGGTGGTTTTACAGTTATACCCGCCTGATACCCGCCTCCCCCGCCTACCCGCCCCATAAGCCCAATAATATTAGACTGGTAGTCTGTATTCCGTAAGCCCATTCATAAGCTCAAAACCCTTAATTAATATTACACTACTAGGGTTCAGCTCTTAAGCATTCAGCAGTAGCACTTCAGCAGTGCAACATCGGCCGTCGTGGTTGATACCCTTAACTCTTAACCCTTACACCCTAAAAGACCAAAACCCATCATCGCCCAACGGCCATCGACCAACACTCCATCACCATCGACCACGACCATCAGTCCATCACCATCGACCTTATTTCCCCCAAACACATCGGCCATCGACCATTAGTCCATCACCATCGACCTTATTTCCCCCAAACCCATCAGCCATCGACCATCGACCTTATTTCCCCCAAAACCCATCATCGACCATCGACCTTATTTCCCCCAAACCCATCGGCCATCGATCATCGACCATCGACCAACCCTTATTTCCCTCAAACCCAGCGGCCATTAGTTCATTGCACCTAAACCCATCGGCCATTAGTTCGCTGCACCCAAACCCATCGGCCATTAGTTCACTCCGCCTCAGTTTGCTACACCCAAAAAAGGTCAGTCTATCGAAAAAAATTAATCTTTTTCCCTTATATTTTGTTCACTGTCGAGTGTCGAAGCATGATAAACTAGTCAGAACATTAACAAGAAATATGTTTTGGGTCTCATTTGATAAACTAATAATATTTTCCTATTTATTAATGGTAAAAATGCATTAACATTTTGGTCATACTTGATCTTTGAAGTTGTTTGAACGAGAGATATGACTATGTGTTTTGTATGCTCACTGGGAAAATCCATCCCTTTTGTTTCTCTATTTGAAGTTGGCTGGAGTAGTATGTATTGCACAACCATTACTATTACTGATTACTAATTAGTGTTCTGCCTCAAACAAATTTATGGATTGATTAATGATTAGTGTTAGATGAACTATAGGATTGATTACTGATTACTCATTAGTTTTCTACCTCAAACAAATTTATGGATTGATTACTGATTACAATTTTATGGATTGGTTACTGATTACAATTTTATGGATTGATTACTGATTATTGATTATTGTTCTACCTCAAACAAATTTAACATTTTTCAATGTTGTCCTAATCTGTATATATGTAATTGCATAGGTAAGAATGGCAAGCAAGGGTAATGCCACTACTATGTCTTCCTCAAAACCATCAGATCCTTCTACGACAAGTTGTACCCCGAATACAGTGGAAAAAGGTAAAGAAATTGAAGAGAGCCAAGAGCAAACTAATTCTGCAGATCCTTCTATTTTGCCCCGAACCAGTAGACATACATCAAAAGCTTGGGATAATTTTATAAGGAAACGAGTAGGGGAAGAAATAAAAGCGGAGTGTAACCATTGTTTGAAGCAACTTGCTGGAGGATCGAGAGCTGGAACAAGTCACTTGAAAGAGCATGCAAGTAAATGTTCAAAAAAGAAATGCATGGATCTCCGACAAACAAGGATGTTTGGTACACTTGCTAGCCCTTGTGATACGAATGAGACGCTGACATTATTCTCCATGAATACCCACTAAGCATGGTTGTGCATTATGGCTTTAGAAAGTACTCTAATACTCTTCAACTAGGTTTTAAGGTTCCCTGCCGCAACACAACAAAAAAAGACATTCTCCAACGACACAATGTCGAAAAAGAGAGTATAAGTGCTTTGTTAAGGAAAGTCAAAAGAAGGTTTGCTTTGACTATCGACATGTGGACTGCAAACTATCAAAAAAAGGATACATGGCTGTCACCGCACACTTCATTGATAATTCATGGAAACTCCAAAGTCGAATCATCAGGTACTCTTTCTTGTTTGATTATGCAAGTTGTAATGTGGTAACTGGTTGTGATTATTTGATAGGTGTGGTCTTCTATGATTATGTGATTATGCAAGTTTATATTTCAAATTCTTAATAGTAGTATTATGTTCATATCAATCTAGGTTCTTGTATGTCCCGGCACCGCATACAGCTGAGGTATTTGCCTAGTCTTTAAAAGAATGCATTCAATCTTGGAATCTTGATCTTAGATTGTCTTCTATAACGGTTGATAAATGCACTACAAATTATGCGATGATGAATTTATTGCGTTTGGAGTTTTCTTATGGTTCATTGATGTTGCATGAGCGTTTTCTTCATATGCGTTGTTGTGCACACATACTTAATTTGATTGTTCAAGATGGCTTATGTGCCATTTTCAAAGAGGGTATTGAAAGAATTAGGGAAAGTGTTGTCTTTTGGACTTCATCACATAAGAGAGCTCAAAAATTTGAACAAGTAGCTAAGCAAGTTGTTCCTGATTGTTCAAAATCACTTATACTTGATTGTAAAACTCGATGGAATTCGACGTATGACATGTTTCTAGTTGCTATGAAGTTCAAGGAGGTGTTTGTTAATTTAAGTGCGCAGGATAATTTGTACAAAAATCCACCACTTAGTGAAGATTGGGATAAGGTTGTGAAAATATGTGAACTATTGAAAGTGTTTAATGATATTACACATCAAATTTCTGCCTCAACGTATCCGACTTCCAATATTTATTTTCCTAGAATTTATGAGATTAGAATCTTATTAACTAACTGGTTGTCCTCACCTACCATTTATATAGGAAAAATGGGTGAGGTAATGCTAGATAAATACAATAAGTATTAGTTAGATGTTAATGGTCTTATGGGCGTGGCAACTATACTTGATCCTAGGTTCAAGATGGCTCTCATTCGGTTTTACTTTGCTAAAATTTATGATACGCTTGTTGTTGATGTTGAGGTAAAAAGGATTTATGATTTTCTAAAGGAATTGGTGGATGAGTATGGGCACAAAAATGGTAATAATCCAGCTAGTAGTAGCCACGTGTCTTCAACTGATGTTACAAGTAGTATGAGAATGGGTTACATGCAAGAGTTTGCACAATTTGTGTCACAAGACAATAGTAAAGTTGGACTAAAATCTGATTTGGAAAAGTACTTGGAAGCTGAAACTGTACCACTTGTCGATGATTTTGATATTCTTAATTGGTGGAAAACAAATGGAAATAATTATCCTGTTCTCCAACAAATAGCAAGGGATATATTGAGCATTCCAGTTTCTACCGTCCCATCGGAATCCGTATTTAGCACTAGTGGACGTGTACTTGATCCTTATCGTGGTCGACTTCTTCCTGAAATGGTGGAGGCATTAATGTGTGCATAAAACTAGATTTGGATGGATATTAAAGGTAACATTAATTTGATTAAATTAATTATGTTGTATTAAATTGAAGTTAGACTCTAATTACTTTGTTTATACATTATGCAAGTGGTGGTGATGTCAATGATATGGAAATATGTGATCTTGAGAAAGAAGTCGACTAATTTTGCTGGCTCGCTGCTAACTGATGTGATCAAAACTGGCTTACTGATGTTGCTGCTGCTAACTGATGTTGTTGCTTTGGCTTAATGATGTTACTGCTGCTAACTGATGTTGCTGCTGCTAACTTGGATCAACTTTGTTTTTGTCATTTGTTAACTATACTGATTTGACTATTGTTGGTTATGTTGGTGTTGCACTTGGGGTTATTTCACTTGCACTTGGTTATGTTGTTGCTGCTAACTGATGTTGTTGCTTCTAACTGATGTTGACTATTGTTGGTTCTATTTATTTGTCATTTCTTTTATTTACTAAATCTCTATCTTTATCTGTTTCGTTATGTTATTTACTGAACATAACAGTGATGCCCAAGAGATAAAAATTGACTACTTCTAAAAGAGTAGAAGAAGATAATAGAGAAATTTTTGTGCAGGCCATATGCGGGTATTGGCGGATGACGGATATCCACTTGGGTGGTGGAGCGGGTGTGGATTTAAGAATATACCCGCTTAGGCAGGTATGGATGTTAAAATTGTACCCGCCATGGGTGGCGAGTATAAAATTTTCTGGCGGGTACGGGTGCGGGGGAGGGGTACCCGCACCCGCCCCGCCCAATTGCCATCCCTACTTGTAACATATGGTAAAAGTAGCAAATTTATGAAAGTAGAGGTGTATTTTTGAGTCTTTTCCCTTTAAACTTTGGAGAAAAGCCCACCCCTTCTGAAGTACCTTTAGTGTAAATTTGAAAAATCAGAGAATCTGAAAAATAATTTTTTTCTACTCCCATTTGACAAGTGAGATAGTCTTTTCAGACCTAGAGGCTCATATACCCTAAGGCACCTTCAGTAAACTTACAAAAACTCCCTTCCGACTTAATTGGTTTGATTTGATTTAATGTTTTGAATAACCAACTTAATTAATTTTATTTTATTTTACATAAAATTTGATCTAAATTGAACAATAAACAACCCTACCTTTGGAGATGCTTATATAACAAGTTATCTTATATAATCTTTATTTAATACTTTATTATTACGTGTCTTATCTCTTAAATGGACATCTTCTCCTTATCTATTCACAAAATGTTAGAAGTATGTGTAGAAAGATTTTTAACATACTGATTTAAAAAGTTATCTATCAATAACAAATAAATTATTATGAAGAAGAAAATAGTATTTGAAAGAAAATGAAGATTCAAATTAAGGAGTATTTAGATTACGGGTTCAACAACATACTTTTGTTTTAATATACATCTTCATACCAAGTGCCACCATAAAATCTTGCAAAGACGCATTGTCAAGTATGGAAATTTCAGAATAACGAGCACTACCCTGAACAGTGAAAAATGGTCATTTACCCTGAATAACAAGCCTTAACTCATTTAGATTAGTTTTCATTCTAATATGCAAGTTTTTAACTAATTAATCGTACTCAACATTTAATGAAAGTTTAACAACAACACGAGCACCAATATAGCTATATCTAAATATGTCATATTCATATATTATATCGTCGCCCCAATACAATGCAACTCTAACACAAAGTTCATTTGACAATTTTAGACCTGCAAAAACACCTCGGTTATCAGTAAGTTATTTACTCAATGGGAAGAACAATACACTATGAAAAAATCACTAACCTTTTTTCTCCAATTCAGGTTGAAGTGTGCATTCTAGCGCAATGTATACTAATTTTGTGAACTTAATGATGTACATTCGGCTTCATATATAAAGGAACGAAAAATAATGTTGAAGACTCTTAGGCAAGGATGTTTTTGTAAATTTATTGAAGGTGTCTTAGGATGCATGAGCCTTTAGGTCTGGAAAAGCTGCCATACTATGTCACATAAGAGTAGAAAAAATTACTTTTTTAGATTTTTTTATTTTTAAAATTTACACTGAAGGTGCTTTAGAAGAGATTAACCTTTACTCAAAGTTTGAAATATTCATTGAAGGCTCACAGATAGCAGAGCAACTGCAGTATAAATATATTTAACAGGCTGTCTGTTTTTAGATGTAAAAATTGTACACTGAGGGTGTTCTATAAGGCATGCATTTTCACCATTTAGGTTAGAAAAATTCACCATTTAGGTTAGGAAAATCTGACAAACCCATTTGTTGGATTTGTCCATCAAAGAACACCATTTCAATAAAAAATTCCAGTGTTGCTTCCCATTATCTATTCATATGTTGCTTTTAGCTTATTGGTATCTTTCTTTTTCTTCTTTTCTTTTTCTTTCCTGCTTTTCTAATTTCATTAATTTCCAAGTATTTTATTTTTATTCCATAATTCGGACTATAACCACAATTTTAATTTTGCACGATAGCACTCATATGATTCAAAAATTAAAAATTAAAAAATTTCAGAATTTTCAATCTCAAATTTTTGCACACTCGAAAAACTCATATACCATAGCAGAATGATGAATACAACTAAAATTTGAAAAAAATCATTGAAATTTTGATTATTCCATCATTGGTGAGTATAACTTCGCCGAAATAATTATATATTATTATAGTATACTATCACAAAATTGTATGTTGTTGCATATATATTTGCTGAGTTTATATCGTTGCAGTATCGAGTTGAAATATATTATTGTAGTAAATTGTATACTATAGCAGTATACTTATATATTGTTGCAATATACTTATAAAGTGTTGCAGTAGACTCTTCAAACAACAGTACTTCTTAGATTCTCAGCTCAAAATATGATCTCAATAAGCTCAAATAGCTCCAAATGAAATCAAATTTCAAAACTCAACTCTGAAACCTCCACCAAATTGACTCAAAATTTAGCCATAGCATCCAATCAATATTTCGAGCACGACCGATCAGAATCAGATCAAAACAACTACAAATTCAATTAAACCTAGTTTATGAGTTTTAAGTTTCAAGATCCTTTAACAGTGGATTTGATTTTTCTTACAATAAATATCTGAAAATTTGCACTAAAACCATAATCTACGGATAAAAGAACAACACTCAACAACAACACACTTCAAATGCACACAAAAAATTAGATTTGAAAATTTTAACTCATACACATGGAGTTTTAATATTTTTTCTTCAGATATGAAATAATATCTACTGCTGTGGAGTAATTCTCTACTAAATAATTGATGAAGACTCTCCTGAAACTTTCTATGTCTCAATTTCTCACCAATCAATAGATGTATGGAAGAGAGGAGTAATATAGAGGAAAAGCAGAGAAAATTGATGTGGGCGGAGAGAAAAGAAAAGTAAAAACAAAGATGAACATTAATAGGAATTTAGGTGGGTGGGGTAAACGTTTTTGAGTGAAATAGTTATAACATGAAATAAGTTTACAATGTGTAAGAAACATGTAATTATTTTGATTCTCAGACACTTTGTGTAACTATCCCTAAATATGAACATATTTACCTATAACGCGTGAAATTCATGTGCTACATGGGTCTGACCAACGTCCCAAGTTAATGAATATTTGGTCACCCTTGACCCATATAGTGCATGAATTTCATGTGCTATATGAGTTTTTACTATAAATCGAGGCAGACTCCATTTATGCATATCTTCTTCATCTCCATATTTTATTTTTCTCTCTTCCTCTTAATCCTTTGATAAATTAGTTATGCCTTAGGCATCCGAAAGTTCAATGTTATCTATAGAAGTAGAAGTTTATTTTATGGTCATATTGTAGGTTTAAGACCTCATCGACCCCTAGAAAATAAGGTATTAGATTTTGTAGTTGTAAAGTATCGAAAGTGAATTATTGTAATATTTTTTAAAGTCTAAAAAATATGTAGATTACTTTTTTTTTTCAAACACTAATAAGAATTTATTATATTTTATTTTAAAAAGTGGGAGATGACACTATTTTAGATGGCATGATTTGCCACAAACAAATCGAACAAGCTCGATGTTGTCGCGGTTGAGAAGGCCCTAGTTGAGGCTGATAGAATGACTTCACAAAGCAATATGAAATTCAAATTACATTTAGGTTCAATGAAGCTAAACAAGACATGCATCTTCTTAGAATATTGCTAAAAGAATCGGAAGAAAAAATAGATCATCTGAAAGATAGGCTTAGTAAAACTCAATAAGAAAGGGATTATCTGAAAGGACAACTGAACGAAGATAGAGAAAATATGAATTGTTCGAGGCAGATTTGTGGTTTATTGTTGATTTTTGTTATCTAGAAACATTTAATAGTTGGTTAGGTTTATTATTTATTGTTTGATGTTTTTTAGTAACCCTACTTTATGTAGGAACCATTTCATATATTATGTGGTATGTATTATTCGTGTTTTGTAATATGTATTGGCATGCATTCTGCATTTTGATGTGTTAATAGGCTTTTTTTAAAGTATGGTGTGTTTGTTTACATGTAAATTAGTAGAGTTGAATTTGTATACGTGGTCATGGACACGTGGACCAAGATGACCCAAGATAATGAAATAATACACAATGATCAACAAGACATTTGGAATAAAAGTAAGTAATGATCGAAATAATAACCTGAGTCTTGGAGAAGCTGTGAGCATAAGCCTCCAGAGGAGCGAATGAACAAGCCTTATAATTGTAATTACGGACAAATGTCTCCTGAGTCTTCCAGTGGCTGACTCATAACTGACCTGTAACCACCGCCACCTGTCATCATTTAGTTTATCTATTTGTAACCTATGAATTTTGCCTCATACAAATAGTCCCCCCACTTTTAGGAGATCCGAACAGGTGTGACCGGAAAGTGAAAGAGTTCATATGAAGTGTTTCGTACTAACCCTTAATTTCTAAGAAACCAAAAAGACCTCAAACGGTCATTGACAACTGATTATACACACGTCCGTTCATATGCAATGCGCTGGGCACGTGCCCCTTCACGGCTAGTTGTCGATTCTTCTGACGGCTTGCATGTTACCAATGCAAATATGACCTCGAAACTTCGAAATCCTATATAAAACATTCTAAACTCCACTTCTTTCAATACTTTGCTCACTCTGATTTATTCTGCAATTCCTCTTCTGTACTTCTTGCTCCGATTGCCGGAAAAATTTCTCCTACTGACTATTCTGCTCATCCTATTTCTCTATCATCCAATTTCTTAAAGAATCATGTCTTCTTCTTTTTCTCATGAGAACACTGCCCCATTGTTTCTGTCTCTGTCAGAAACACTACCGTCACCACAAGTCACGGGTGGCAAAGCAATTTTGAGGAGGAACCCTCCACTGAGCTCTTTCATTCCCAGGTCTTAGCACTTCGATAAGGACCTTCAAGTAAAGGCTACTAGGCATGCCGGCGGCAAAGATACTCCGGCCAGCGAGTATCGGTCCTCGATCAAATCTGCCAGCATTTCCACCGTAAAAATTGATTGTAGATGGGATGTGTTGAAGTTATTGCTCCGGGGAAGAATGACCGTATAACCTCATACTAGACCGAATACTCATTTGTGTATACCTACCTCTTTTCCATGTACGAGGATCTCTAATATCATGGCCCTTTTTAAGAATCGCGGTGACACCTACCCTTCTCACCGGTAGGCGAACCACACTCAATCTCAATTAACAAGATGTAAGAAGAAATGCAGAAATGTAACAAAATACTTAAACAATTGTCGATTATAATATAAATGCGGATTATAATTCTGAGAAGAAAATATAATCCCCCAATGATCTAGTCAACGATAGAAGAGCTTTAAATTAAATACAGAGTCTTATAAAAATGAAAGAAGCATAGTCTAAATGTTTGACATGTCTCTCGAATACAATAAAAAGACAGAATAAGATTGGAGCCTCCAAGGGTATGCCAGAAGGTAGCATCCTCACCGTGAAGTCTCGAACTCCACCGGCTCAGACTCAGAAACATGGTCCTGAACTGGTAGAAGGAGTTGTATCTGTATCCAAAAAGAAGGCAACAAGTGTAGTATGATACACAACGTACCCCCGTAGGTATCATACGCCGACAACGACGGAAGATACACAAAAATATATAAATATCGAGTTGACATAAATAAATCCTGTACTAGATAGTTCGGTAATTCAATTAAGTCATGTAGTTCAAGTAAATGTTCACTGCAACAACAAGCCACTTACCTCATATTCATAAGAGTTATTCCATTTCTAGAAAGGTTCAATAACCATATTCAAGTACTTAATGATCAGTTCTAACTCTTCATTTATCTAAAAATCAGTCAAGTCATCAATTACCAATCCTAGCACTTAATTCATCAACAAATAATCAATGCAATAAAGTATGTATGATATGAATGCAATGCATATTTCATGTACATTTCATCTTTCAGTATACAAGCGTTCAAATTCTATGAACAGCACATCCATCGGGGACCCGCGAAGTTCATATACTCCTCCGAAATATTCCATCGGAGCCCAGCTCTTGGCTAAATAATAATAATTGTTGTAGGCGTGCAACCCATTCCCTCGCGTATCATCATCATCATCTCAATGTTGCCATAATCTCACAAAGCCCTTACCTTTTCGGTATCTTGGACCCACAGTAATTCAGTACCACTCTCATATGAATATCATCAGAACTATGAGTGTATGAATGCAAGTTACAACACAAGGTAAGAAATCATGATGTAACGAGATGCAACCAAGTATAGAGAGAAATATCACATGCTTTCAATAATTCAATAACATATAATCCAAGTACAATCAGGATATCATATCAAAGCATCTGTGAGGAATAAGCACAATAATAGAAAATATGGCGACAAGCCCAATCAATCAGCAGTCGAAATCATCTCGAGGCTAATTCCCCAAACCTATCATCACAGTTCAAAACGGGTACCCATTTAAACGTTTATCACAACCGTTTGAATAGGACCCTAATCACGTCCAATACCCTCTTAATGTTTATAACTAATTACGTACTTCTATAGGAGTCTGGTGAAAGTAAACTGTAGACTACCTCTGGCCCGAGCAGGAGCCTCAAACGGTCAACCCTTCACGCAAGCCTTGCCCTTTTGGAGCACCTCATGGTAATTGAAGTCTAACACGCATATATTATATGTTAAAATTAAGCTATCACATAATACAAAGACGTAATCCTTAAACATACAAAGACTTCCAAACTAATCCCGGGCCCACAGTGTCAAGATCAAAACTTTATCATCCAAAAAGCATCAACACATACTAACTAATCATATCCTTAAGTTAATTTAAGAACTAAGCTTAATTGACCCCTCAATTGCACAATTCAAGAAAAGCCCCAATTCATAAACCCTAGAATTTCCCCAATTTAAAAAGGGTTCTATAATAAAATGAAATGATACAACATGATCGTCAATCATAATCCAATACCAATCTACAATATCAAGACAAACTAAACACAATTACACCCTTAAATCAAGATTTCACCTCTTATTCTCATATGGACACTAGACCTCATTTTCCCTAATTTACATACATAATTCTCGAAACATAACCACAAGAGTGAAGAATCTTACCTCAAATGAAGAATCTATCCAAAACCTTCAAGAATCCTCCTTAGACAGCTTTAGAAACGTGGTGAATATATTTTTGGAAATTGAATCGACCTAGGGAATTTTATTGACTTACAAGATACATCAATTTCTCCCCCGCGGACCTGACTCCACTGGCGCGGTCTCACTCCCCGCATAAGAAGACCTCGCCAGGGTACAGCTCGCCCCAGCGCCAAAGCGAATAGAATTCCGCAGAGGCGCATTCGCCTTCGCGAGAGAACCTTCGCCGAGGCGGAACCTGACCAAATTCTCAAGTCCCGCTTCTGCAAGCCATCCTCTACGAAGGCGGACAATCCACCCGCAGGGGAGAACATTAGATACCAACAAATATGAATTTCATTAGAACTTCCACCAAGCACTTAAAATACTCCCGAGACCTCCCATACATAAACAAGACATGCTCCCCAAGGTAAATAATGCTACGAACTAACTCTCACCCTCAGATTTTCCATTTGACCGAGCTAAGACATACTTTTCTAAAGAATAGCCCAAAATGACCAAATATCTAAAGTTCACAAATAAGGCCACAAAATATATTTGATTGTCTCAGAAAGCGAACCAATGACTCATCTAAGTCATAAATGACCCTTTGGAACTACCGAAAGTGACGGAAACCAGAAACGAACCCATCTATTCAAAATCCAACCTTGAGTCAAACTATCTAACTCTAAGGTTCTTATTTTGGATTTTTCATTCGAAATTCACATAAATGGACCTTGAGATTTGTGTCATCCATCCCCACACATCACAAAACCCACATACAGTCTACAGAAAGGGTAAACTAGTCAAATATAGGTTTTCGCTAAAAATAACCGGACGGGTTGTTACATAAAATACCAATTAAACAAACATTCATTCTTGAACAGAGAGAACGAACAGGGGAAACATACTGGAAGTAGTGAAAAATTCAGGATATTTGCTTCGCATGTCGGATTATGTCTCCCAAGTCGCTTCCTCAATAGGATGATGCTTCCATTGCACCTTCAAAGAAGCTATCTCCTTAGACCTTATTTTTTTCACATTCTTATGCAAAATAGCCGTAGGCTCCACATCGAACTCCAAATTCTGATCAAGCGATACAGAGTCCCACTGGATGATATTAGAACCGTCGGCATGGTACTTCTTCAGCAAAGACACATGGAAAATCGGATGAACCCCTGAAAGGCCTGGTGGTAGAGCCAACTCATATGTCACCTCTCCAACCCTTTGATTAATCTCAACAGGTCCGATATTCCTTGGACTCAACTTTTCTCTATTGACGAACCTCATCATACCCTTCACGAGTGATAACTTCAAAAGAACCCTATCTCCAACCATAAACACCATATCTTGGACCTTTCGGTCAGCATTCTCCTTCTTCCTGCTCTGAGCTGCCAGGAACTTGTCCTGGATCACCTTCACCTTCTCCTTCTCCAAGTAATCCCTCAACAAATTGGTACCCTAAGGTTGAACCTCAAACGTATCAAACTCAATCGGAGAGCAACATCTCATACCATTTAAAGCCTCAAATAGCGCCATGTCAATGCTGGAGTGATAACTATTATTGTACGCAAACTTCGCCAAAGGTAAGAACTAGTCCCAAGACCACTAAAATCAATCACGCAGGCTTGTCACATATCATTCAAAACTTGAATGGTCCGCTCTGACTGACCATCTGTCTGAGGGTGAAATGATGTACTGAGATCCAAGTGAGTACCCAACTGCTTTTGCAAAATTCGCCAGAAATGAGAAGTAAATTGAGTACTCAGTCTAAAATGATAGAAATAGGGACACCATGAAGATGAACAATCTCACAAATATAAATCTTAGACAACTTCTCAGAATTGTAAGTCGTCTGGATAAAAAAGAAATGTGCAGACTTGGTCAACCTATCAACATTGACCCAAATAGCTCAAACTTGCCCAAAGTGTTGGGAAACCTAACAATGAAATCCATGACAATCCTCTCCCACTTCCATTAAGAAATGGGTATCATTTGAGACACACCACCGAGTCATTGGTGCTCATACTTGATCTGCTGACAATTCTGACACCGAGACAAAAATTCCACAATGTCTCTCTTCCTCCTCCCCCACCAATAGTGTTGCTTCAAGTGACGGTACATCTTTATAACACCTAAATGAATTGAATATCTAAACCTATGAGCCTCCTCCATAATCAATCTAGTCAACTCACCAACTCGAGGAACAATATTCTACCTCTGATCCTCAACACCCCTTCACTATCAATCATAGCCTCATATCTCCACCATTTATCACATTGTCTCTGATTTTGCATAACTTCACATCATCATACTGGTGGGTCTTGATCTGATCCAGAAGAGATGACATCGCCTCAATATAAGCTAAAATCCTACCCTGATTCTCGTGCACCTACAATTGACTCGATGCAAAATCTATAACCTTACCCTTCTGCATCAACACACAGCCCAACAAAATCCTTAAAATATCACAGTACATGGTAAAGTCCTTCCCCTCCACCAGAAAGGGATACAATCGGGGCTGTGGGAAAAAATGACTTAAGCTTTTGAAAGCTCTCCTCACACTCATCAGACCATTGGAAAGACACCTCATTTTGAGTCAAACGCGTCAAATGAGAAACAATAGAAGAGAATCCCTTGATGAACCGACGATAGTAGCTAGTGAGACCCATGAAACTCCGAATCTCTGTCACTGAGGTAGGTCTAAGTTAGTCCGTGACTGCCTCTATCTTCTTAGGATCAACCATAATCCCATTCTTGGACACCACGTGTCCCAGAAATGCCACTGAACTCAACCAAAACTCACACTTTGAGAACTTAGCATACAACTTATTCTCCTTAAATATCCCAAGAACCACTCTCAAATGTTGTGTGTGGTCCTCCTAACTCTTCGAATAGATAAAAATATCATCAATGAAGACAATCACAAAAGAATCCATATACGGATTAAATATCCCATTCATCAAATCCAGAAATGTTGCGGGGGCATTGGTAAGTCCAAAGAACATCACCAAAAACTCATAATGACCATAACGAGTCCGGAAAGTGGTCTTAGGAACATTCTCAGCCCGAATATTCAACTCTTGATACCCGGACCTCAAATCAATCATAAAAAACACAGAAGAACCCTGAAGCTAATCGAACATGTCATCAATACGAGGAATCAGATACTTGTTTCTAATGGTGACCTTGTTCAACTGTCTATAATCAATGCACATATGCATGGTGCCATCCTTCTCATTCACAAACAATACATGAGCACCTCAATGAGACACACTCAGTCGAATAAAACCCTTACTCAACAAGTCTTGAAGCTTCTCCTTCAACTCCGTCAGCTCTGCTGGAGCCATATGATACAGAGGAATAGAAATGGGTCGAGTACTCGACTCAAAATCAATGCAGAAGTTAATATCTCTATATGGTGGGCTACTTGGTAAGTTTGACTGAAAGACCTTGGCAAACTCATTAACTATCGGAACTGATTCGAGGGAAGGAGTATCCACACTTGTATCCTGGTTATAAGCTAGGTACGCCAAACAACCCTTATCTACCAGCTTCCTAGCCTGAATGAAATAAATAATCTTCTTAGGAGCAGGGCTGGGAGCACCTCTACACTCTAACCTCGGAAGACTAGGCATCACTAGAGTGATTGTCTTGGCATGGCAGTCTACAATTATGTGGTACGGTGATAACCAATCCATCTCCAGAATAATATCAAAATCAACATGTCTAATATGACCATGTCTACCCAAGTATCATAACCTATAAAAGTAACCACACAATGCCAATAGATTTGCTCTACAACCACAGAATCACCAACCAATGCAGACACACGAATAAGGACATCAAACATATCACACGGCATATCCAAATCACTAGAAAAATAGGCTAACACATATGAGAATATAGATCTGGATCAAATAACACTACAATAGACTGATGACAGACTGAGATGATACATATGATAACTGCATCTGATGGCTTTACCTCTAGCCTACTAGGGAAAGTATAATAATGACTGTGTCATTCATCGGACTGATTACCCTGATGGCCACCTCGGCCTGAACGAGATCCATCTCTACTCGTCTGAGATCCACCATGGCTAGTCTAATGGCCACCACGGCCTAACTGGGAACCCCCTCTACTAGACTATCCGCCACTCTTGGATGGCTGTGCTGGGGTCCTAGGTTCTAAGATCCACCTGGTCTAAGCATGGGACAATTCCTCTTGAAATGTCCAACCTCTCCACAAATGTAATAAGTCCTGGCTACTGAGGGCTAATGAATAGAGATAGAAGAACCTGAGCGACCACCATAGTCAGAATACCGACACTGCATGCCCTTGGATGTTTGGCCCCTACTATAACTGCTCTGCCCCACGGAAGTACCATTTGTAATCTGGAGGACTGCCTGAACCAGGTGAAAAGACTGCGAATGCTGAGATCTACCATGTTGTCCTTACCCACGAGAAGTAGACCCACTGTACTGTCTATATCAGTGCATCCTCTTATCAGACTTATGTCTGGGCAACTTGCTCCTAACAGGCTCAACCATCATCTCATGCTCAACCACTATCTTGAATGAAGCCCCAACAACTACCAACTGTAACGTAGCCAACTGAAGAGAAATATTTAACACTCGCCCAAAACATCTAACTCTCTCTGCCTCTCTAGGTAGAAACGACGCTATATAGCGCGATAAAGTATGTAAGCTAGTCTCGTAATCAACAACTATACCCCTATGCTTAATCATTTGGAACTCATCACGCTTGCTCATACGCAAGCTAAGATACACATACTTCTCTAGGAAGATCCGATAAAACCTGACCCAAGACAATGGAGGTGACCCCGCTGGTCGAAAAATAACATAAACCCTTCACCATTGCTTCGCATCCCCATAAGTTGAAGAGGAACAAAACAGACCCCGTGCAACTCGACGATACCCAAGGTGTACAACCTCTCATGGCTGCTAATAATAAACTCATACCCATCCTCCTCTGGATGTCCATAGAATACGGGAGGCTTTATGTTGGAAAAGGGTTCCCATATATTTCTCTCGTCGTGGGTCATAGCAGTCCCTACAATCAGCCGGGGACCATACTTAGGTGCTAGAATCTTAGCAATACGGGGAGCCAACATAGCAGCTGGCTGAACCCCTAGAGTAAGAAACTCGGGAGTCTCTCCCTTTCCCACTCGGGTATGTGACCTACCCAGAGTAGTCAGATGCACGCCTCCCTAGGCAAAACCATCAAGCACACTCAACAACCTAACTAAAGTGCCATGTAGAACCAGAGTAGCTATAAATTCAGGTTGATCCTGGGCTAGCCCTATCTCCTCATCAAACTGCTCATCTTGGGCTCAATGTATGGCTCGAGGGACATATATCTAGAATAAGTCTGACCGGCTCCCAGTGCTATACCCTTCATCGGTGTAGCTCATCGGGTTCTACCTCATCCCCTACCGCGACCTCTACTATGACAGCGCACTGCAGGTGCAGGTGCCAGTGCCTCCTCTCTCGCTACATGGGCATGAATCCTTACCCTATGTGAGAGAATATGAAATAAATATCAGATATCAATTTGATTAATCTTAGCACAAAAGAAATGAAGAAGTGAAGTTTCCTAAAGGTCCCATAGCCTTTCGAAGATAAGTACGAACATCTCCGCACCGATCCGCAAAACTCTACTAGACATCATTCTTTTATTTAAGACCATTTAACCTAAAGCTTTGATGCCAACTTCGTCATGAGCCTTTTTAAGAATCGTGGTGGCACCTACACTTCCCACAAGTAGGTAAACCACACCCAATATCAATTAAAAAGATGTAAGAAGAAATGCGGATATGTAATAAAATGCTTAAACAATTGTCGATTATAATATAAATACGGAATATAATTCTGACAAGCAAATATAATCCCCCAATGATACAAGAGCTCTAAATTAAATACAAAGTCTGATAAAAAGGAAAGCAGCATAGTCTAAATGTCTGACATGTCTCTTGAATATAATAAAAAAGACAAAATAAGATAGGAGCCTCCATGGGTATGCCGGATGGTAGCATCCTCACCCTGAAGTCTCGAACTCCACTAGCTCAAACTCAGTCACGTGGTCCTGAATTGGTAGAAGGAGCTGTATTTACATCCAAAAAGTATATAGCAAGTGTAGTATGAGTACACAACGTACCCTCAAAGGCATTATAGGCCGATAATGACAGAAGATATGCAAAAAAAGAAAAATATCTAGTTACACAAATAAATCCTATACTAGACAGTTCAGTAATCCAATTAAGTCACGCAGTTCAAGTAAATATTCGCTGTAACAATAAGCCACTTATTTCACAAACGATCTCATATCCATAAGAGTTATTCCATTTCCAGAAAGGTTTAATAGCCATATTCAAGTACTTAATGATCAGTTCTAACTCCTCATTTATCCAGAAATCATTCAAGTCATCAATTACAATTCCAACACTTAATTGATCAACAAATAATCAATGCAATGAAGTATGTATTATATGAATGCAATGCATATGCCATGTACCTTTCATTTTCCAGTTTACATGCATTCAAATTCTATGAACATCACACCTATGAGGGACATTCAAAGTCCATATACTCCTCTGGAATATCTCATCGGAACCCAACTCTGGGATGAATAATAATAACCGTTGTAAGCGTGCAACCTTTTCCCCTGCATATCATCATCATCAGCTTTATGTTGCCATAATCTCATAAAGCCCTTACCTTTCCAGTCTCTTGGACCCACAACAATTCCATACCACTCTCATATCAATATCATCAGAACTGTGAGTGTATGAATGCAAGTGACAACACAAGGTAAGAAATCATGATGTAATGAAATGCAATCAAGTATAAAGAGGAATATCACATGTTTTCCAAAATTCAATAACATATAATCTAAGTACAATCAGGATATCATATCAAAGCATGTGTGATGAATAATCACAATAATAGCAAATATGGCGATAAACCCATAAAATGGCGACAAGCCCAATCAATCAGTAGTTGGAATCAACTCAAGGCTGATTCCTTAAAACCATCAACATAGTTCAATACCAGTACCCATTCAAACATTCATAACAACAGTTTGAATAGGACCCTAATCACGTTCAATACCTCCTTAATGTTTATAACTAATTACGTACTTCTATAGGAGTCTGGTGAAACTAAACAGTAGACTACCTCTGGGCCGAGCAGGAGCCTCAAATGGTCAACCCTCCACGCAAGTCTTTCCCTTCTGGAGCACCTCGGGGTAATTGACGTCTACACGCATAAATTATACATTAAAATTGAGCTATCACATAATACAATAACATAGTCCTTAAACATACAAAGAGTTCCAAACTAATCCCGAACCCACGTTGTCAAGATCAAAACTTTATCATCCAAAAAGAATCAACACATACTAACTAATCATATCCTTAAGTTAATTTAAGAACTAAGCTTAATTGACCCTTTAATTGCACAATTCAAGAAAAGCCCCAATTCATAAACCCTAGAATTTCCCCAGTTTAAAAAGGGTTCTATAATCAAATGAAATGATATAACATGATCGTCAATCATAATCCAATACCAATCTACAATATCAAGACAAACTAAACCCAATTACACCCTTAAATTAAGATTTCACCTCTTATTCTCATATGGACACTAGACCTCATTTTCCCTAATTTACATACATAATTCAAGACTTAATTCTCGAAACATAACCACAAGAGTGAAGAATCTTACCTCAAATGAAGAATCTAGCCAAAACATTCAAGAATCCTCCTTATACAGCTCTAGAAACGAGGTGAATATATTTTTGGAAATTGATTCGACCTAGGGAATTTTATTGACTTACCAGATACATCAATTTCTCCCCTGCGGACTTGAATCCACTGGCGCGGTCTCACTCCCCGCGTAAGAAGACCTTGCCAGGGGACAATTATTTGATAGCTCGCCCCAGTGCCAAAGAGAACAGAATTCCGCAGAGGCACATTCACCTTCGTGAGAGAACCTCCGCCGAGGTGGAACCTGACCAAATTCTCAAGTCCTGCTTCTGCAAGCCATCCTCTGTGGTGGCGAATAGCCCACCCACTGGGGCAAACACTAGACACCAACAAACATGAATTTCATTAGAACTTCCACCAAGCACCCAAAATACTCCCGAGACCCCCAGACACAAACAAGACATGCTCCCAAAGGTAAATAGTGCTACGAACTCACTCTCACTCTCAGATTTCTCATTTGACCGAGCTAAGACATACTTTTCTAAAGAATAGCCCAAAATGACCAATTATCCAAAATTCACAAATAATGCCACAAAATACATTTGATTGTCTCAGAAAGCGAACCAATGATTCGTCCATGTCATAAATGACCCTCTGAAACTACCGAAAGTGACGGAACCTTGAGTCAAACTATCTAACTCTAAGGTTCTTATTTTGGATTTTTCATTCGAAACTCACATAAATGGACCTTGAGATTTGTGTCATCCATCCCCACACATCACAAAACCTACATACAATCTACAGAAAGGGTAAAATAGTCAAATATAGGTCTTTCGCTAAAAATAACCAGACGAGTTGTTACATAAAATACCAATTAAACAAACATTCATCCTTGAACAGAGAGAACGAACAGGGGGAACATACCGAAAGTAGTGAAAAGTTAGGATATTTGCTCCGCATGTTGGACTATGTCTCCCAAGTCACCTCTTCAACATGATGCTGCTTCTATTGCACCTTCACAGAAGCTATCTCCTTAGACCTTAATTTTCTCACATTCTTGTACAAAATAGCCGTAGGCTCCTCCTCGAACTCCAAATTCTGATCTAGCGATACAGAGTCCCCCTAGATGATATTAGAACCGTCGATATGGTACTTCTTCAACATAGACACATGGAAAATCGGATGAACCCCTGAAAGGCCTGGTGGTAGAGCCAATTCATATGTCACCTCTCCAACCCTTTAATGAATCTCAACAGGCTCGATATTCCTTGGACTCAACTTTTCTCTATTGACGAACCTCATCATACCCTTCACGGGTGATAACATCAAAAGAACCCTATCTCCAACCATAAACACCATATCTCAGACCTTTTGGTCTGCATTCTCCTTTTTCCTGCTCTGAGCTGCCAGGAACTTGTCCTAGATCACCTTCACTTTCTCCAAGTAATCCCTCAACAAATCGGTACCCTAAGGTTGAACCTCAAATGTATCAAACCCAATTGGAAAGCAACACCTCATACCATATAAAGCCTCAAATGACGCTATGTCAATGCTGGAGTGATAACTATTATTGTACGCAAACTTCTCCAAAGGTTAGAACTAGTCCCATGACTACTAAAATCAATCACGCAGGCTTGTAACATATCATTCAAAACTTGAATGGTCCGCTCGGACTGACCATCTATTTGAGCGTGAAATGATGTACTAAGATCCAAGCGAGTAGCCAATTGCTTTTGCAAAATCCACCAGAAATGAGAAGTAAATTGAGTACTCAGTCAAAAATGATAGAAATAGGGACACCATGAAGATGAACAATCTCACAAATATAAATCTTAGACAACTTCTCAGAATTGTAAGTCGTCTGGATAAGAAAGAAATGTGCTGACTTGGTCAACCTATCAACAATGACCCAAATAGCTCAAACTTGCCCAAAGTGTTGGGAAACCCAACAATGAAATCCATGACAATCCTCTCCCACTTCCATTTAGGAATGGGCATCATTTGAGACACACCACCGAGTCATTGGTGCTCATCCTTGACTTGCTGATAATTCTGACACCGAGACACAAATTCCATAATGTCTATCTTCATCCTCCCCCAACAATAGTGATGCTTCAAGTGACAGTACATTTTTGTAGAACCTAGATGAATTAAATATCTAAAGGTATGAGCCTCCTCCATAATCAATCTAGTCAACTCACTAACTTGAGGAACAACACTCTACCATTGATCCTCAACACCCATTCACTATCAATCATAGCCTCATGTCTCCACCATTTATCACATTATCTTTGATTTTGCATAACTTCACATCATCATACTGGTGGGTCTTGATATGCTCCAAAAGAGACGAATTCGCCTCAACAAAAGCTAAAATCCTCTCCGAATTCAAAATATACAGCCTCACAAAACTGTTAGCTAATGACTGAGCATCCAATGCCAAAGGACGTTCGGCAATAATCAAGTGAGCTAAACTCCCTTTACTCACTACCTTTCGGCTCAAAGCATTTGCCAACACATTGTTCTTGCCTGGATGATATAAAATAGTCATAATCTTTCAGCAACTCCATCTACCTATGCTGTTTAGAATTCAAATCTTTCTGATTGAAAATGTGTTAAAGACTGCGGTGATCGATATACACCTCATAATGAACTCCATAAAGGTAATGCCTCCAAATCTTCAAAGTAAATACAGTAGCCGCCAACTCTAAGTCATGAATAGGGTAATCTAACCAATGGTTTTAAGATTTCATCATTGTGACATTCCGTCAAACACTTAGCGTGCATACTTTATTCCACCTTATTATTGTGGCAACTCAAGCTATCCTCACGTATTTTATAACAATAACACTACCATCAACCTTACAACAATCATACTCCATGAAATCTAGTCATAGTTTACTCAAAAACCTCATTAAAACCATCCAATAATCAATAATATAATCATCATGATCAACTATAGAATTTGTCTCACTTTTTCCATGGATTTATTTATCAAAAGATCATCATAAGATAGGAGAACTAATAATACTAAAAACAGCAAGAATCACACCTTAAACTTCCAAGCAATCCTCCATACAAAAGCTCTTTCCAATTCTTCTAACTTCCGAATTGTTTCCAATAATCCAAGGGAGATTCGGAGATGATCCAAACTTGCTTGAGGGAGAATTCACATCCTAATCTTGTAGAATGGCTCTTAAATGATGTGTTTACCTTGGGAGAATGTTTAAGAGCATATAGGTTCAATTTGGAGTGAAAAAATAAAATGAAATGAGAAGGGCTTCGAGATTTGGCTTGAAAAGCCAAATTCCACCGCCTCACATATGTGGCTGCATATGCAGCACATATGCCCATATGTGAATGGTGGAAGTGAGGTGGAAAATAAGTATCTCTAGTTTGTGGTTGCATCCGTGAGGTGGAATGGATTATGTGGGGCAAACCGCTTAGTGTATCGTCCTATCTTTGTCAAATTTTGTCGAGATGTGATTCCTTTGATCCCAAGGATTTATAAGCACTCATAAACCTTCTTAACATCCATTTAATTCATAAATAACCCTCAAATAGGGCTCGAGTCATCGGAACTTAACTCGGTCAATCAAGTCCTCAAACGTGCGCGAAATGACGAGTATAACTCGAAATCTTTTGGATATGCTTCCAACTTTGGCCCAATGCCTTTCTCATACATTTTATGGTCATTGTAATATTATCATCTTACATCTACTTGACACGACGTACTCAATGTAATAATTATAAGCACGAAGGCATCGCGTTAAACTCTCATGACTTTTTCGGTTTCAACTGGATCATTCCTTAATTCTTCCAATGGAATACTTCTTCCTTGTCTTAGGATTATTAACTGAAGGTCTACTCAATACATAAAATTACAGGGTGTAACATCCTTCCCCCCTTAAAAACATTCATCCTCAAATGTTGGGGCATCATTACTCGGAGATGGTGATTCTTATATCCTTTGGAAAATTTTGGCAGAGTCCTTTTGTACATAGGACTATCTTAACCTATTACGTAATCGGGTACCATAACTGTCACCTCATAGGGTCACACAACTACAACACTATCGGTATATCATCAATCCTGCACAGTTGTACCTCTCATTTATAACATCATTTAGTATCTGCAACTTAGCTGAACCCATTAAATCCTAACATCTGAACTATGTCTTCCATTAATTTTACCGCACTATAGGATTTATGTGACAAAAGTTCATAGGTTTGGAGCATAAGTAAGGTTATAATGAGTAGCCATTGCACAATGATCGTCAGAGGTTAGAAGTTTTCAAAATAATAAGGTTGTTCGAGCTCGTTTCTTCTCCTGTTCTTCCCTTTCATTTATCTATTATGTCCTTATACATTCCTTCCTTATTACATTTATATCGTCACATCTTAAGGCATAAATTATGAACAACTTACTTGCCTTGAAATTTCCTCATTCAATAAGTCCCTTTTCACCTTTACATTTCCATCATGATCACACTTGAAGTGACTATCTAATAGACATCTATGACTCGGAATATACTTTGTTTGCCTGTTACTGCATTTCTCGGCTGGGTTAGACAGAATCTTTCTTTCTTATCAAGTTATATCATGCTCCTGAAACCAAGTCTCCTAAGACATTCCTGCATGAATCTGAGCATTTTCTTATAACTTACTATATCGGATTCAACACTGTTATTTTGGGTCACTTCCTCTTTCGTTATCCAAAAAGAATCCTACTCTTTTCCCATACATAACACATTATTCATCGACCGAGTAGTATTTCGCATAATGGTTATCACTGACTCCTTCCATGTTTCATATATCTATTCACGTGATACCAAGTTTCATATGTCCATTTACATGATACTAAGTTTCATATGTCGATTCACATCTTGTGTCCGGTTGTTTTAAACCTTAGTATTAATTGGTCTCTTAAGACGAAGTTAGGGTTAATTTTGAATATCCAAAGTCCTTTCCGTGTTAGTTTTAGGTAGTTTGCCATAGAAAAAGTGTTGGTATAATGTCTTAGAATAACTCCGAAAAATAGGCAATCTTCTTAACATAAATTATTATCCAATCTTTGACCTTATATGATTATCATGATGTGAACTGTCGAGCCATTTGAGTATCAGTCTTTCATATTATAATGGTTTACAATGATAATGGAATGAATTTTAACAATTCTCGTGGCACCATAAAATGCTTAATTAATCCTTCCCGCTTCGGGTGTGTATCATCTCATGTGTATACAATCAACCTCCAATTTTTGTAAGGTTACCTTTATTTCACGTCATGCTACACCCCCGTAGATCCTAGACAGATGGATTGCTATAATACTCTTCGTCTTGACGTTTCTTCAGCTCCCAATATAAGATAAGATTCTTCCACATTCTACTTTAGGGAATTATCATCACTTGGCTTCTCTTTCTGCTAGCTACTTGTTACCTTACTCTTCCTTTAGTCTTCGTATTCCTTCCCTTACTAACGGTGCTTGACCATATCATCAACTACGTCCTTGTCTTTTATGTCGAAACCTCTAAATTCTCTTGACGTCTCTAATTAAGATATTCTATAAGTGATGCTATGCAATCCAAATAGGTCTATCATTCCTTAGTGGTACCCCATATTTGCTCAAGTATTCTTTCTCGATCTGTATCATTCCTTTACTATTCACCTTACTTTCCCTTTTTCTTACGTACTGGAGACTAGACATACTCTCACCCTTCAACGTTTTTTCCCTTTGTCGGCCTTACCTCTTGGTGTCCACTGTTTTTTACTTACTCCGGACTTGTGGTAATTTCAAGACTTGCGACTTGCCATATTCGACTATTCTCTTGCTGGGTATGTTGTATATACCTTATCTAGAGGAAAACCTTTGACATAATCATATTGTTCTTCAATATTGTTCACGTTAAGGGTCGTCCTACTCTTTTTTCATCGAAGGATCCATGTCTGCAAGGTGTCGATCTGTTGGATTCACTGCGACCACCGTACTTGAGTTAATACTTTCCTCTTTACAGCTTAGCTCCGGTTCCTTTTTCAACCCATGTCTTTAGACCTCACGTTAATCACATCATCCATTTCGTGGAGTTTCCGGTCAGTCTGTCTTCCACTTCTGAATCCCAAACAATTCGATTACCAAAATTTAGCAATCTTTACTTACTTTTATCCTTACTTCATCATCCATGCTCTTTAACCCTTTTCCTTAGTATTTACTTTGGCCTCTTTGAGGTCCGTTGGTCATTTTGTCATTCTATTAAATATCCACATCATGCCTTATTCGTCTTTACCTCTACTTATTTGTCCTCTATCGTCTTGTTGGTATTCGGGACAAAACTAGTGTTTGACATATCCAAGTTCAAATCATAGCCCGTTATCCATTTACTACTTACTATTACTCATGCTTCCCCCCTTAATGGGTATTAGATCTCCTCTTAAACCACTACCCGATCATTTAATCTTTATATTTCTGACTGAAATTCCTTTAAGGATCACTTGATTTGATATATCCATTGTACTTATCGCTCTATCCTTTTAGGTGGGAGGATCTACATATCATTTATTTCATTGTCGTCATCTTCAAGGTGCTCATATTGTCGTGGATTCTCTCCTGGTCTCATCATTGGTACCCTTACCTTTTAAATTTCTTTTCTCTTGTCTGCCCTTATGACAAATACCCTATGGCCTCAGTAATCTTGCCATAATATTTCCATCCATTTATCGAACATCCTCCTACCACTCATAGTCATTCCTCTGTTATATTGTGATCTTTATCGCAAACTGTATCTAATCGGGTGTTCTTACTCGGTCAGCTCATAGAATCTCACCACAGAACTTGAAGTCCTCATCACTCATCGTTGGAAATCTATAATCCTTTGCTGCCCCCTCGCATGATGTTCTTCAAAATAGATAAGATATGCTTTTTTTCTTTGCTCAACGGGACTTATCTTGTTTCTATCCTTCTCACATTATCCGATCTTTTTAGAGGGATTGGGGCAGCTGGTTCGGGCATAACATTATGTGCCTTTTTTCTTTAACCACCTTCTGAAATGAAGCTTCATATAACTTGATTCCGGAAATCTATCCCCCCTATCATTTCTCTGACCCGGGGTTACTGTTTAAGTCAGGCATTCATGGAAAATTCTCACATTCAATAGGACATAAATCACTACGGAACAAGAAAGTTTCTCATGACGTTTCAAGCTTTCCAACGATCCGTTTTGTTTTATAATTTCGTTCGATTTTATATAAACTTGCCATTTCTTACCCAAAGCATGTATTTAAATACAATCATCAAGTGATACATTAACGCGAATTCAAAGTGTATCTAGCAGTAGTTTGGAAACATGCCACACGTTCCAGCACTAGCTTGGTCTGAGTGCTCCATATCCTCCCAGTTTACAATGCACATACGAGACTTTAATTACCCATTGGACTAGCATCTTCCTCTTAAGTTGATATCATTACATCCACAACTCTTTCTTATCAGGATACCTTATTTCACAGGAAATTCGGGAAATTGACTCCTAAAATGGTGCCACTCTTCTAGAGTATAAAATAAGTGTATTTGCACACGTAGAAAGTAGGTAGATAAATAAGAAAATCAATAGCATACATGCGCTCGTCTATCCTCGTCAGGTAGTATCAGAACTCGAGGCTACATCTTCACTCTTCTCTTTCCTCCTGCAGGCCAATCGAGACACTCTCGTATCTTATGTCCTCAATTACCACACCAATAACAACCCCCTGTATCCCTGCGATAAGGCTCGACATGCATCCGTCCACATATCCTACAACGTGGCTTAGATCGCCCCACTCGGTCCGAACCACTCCTATTATGATCTTTAGATATCGAGGGTTGTGACCCCTGCCTCTACCTTACCCGAGAATTATGATCATACACAATCTGTCGTAAGCATCTGTCATGTTGATCATGCATCCGAAATCCTTCCTTATTATGCCTCCACCGATAACCACCAACCAATTTATCTCTCTTAGTTCTTTCCCTTGCTCCAACCGAGTCAGCCTTACCGATCATTAACTGTCCCTGGCCAACGGATTCCCTTGGCTGTGAACTCTCTGACCCTTCTAGAGGTCTATCACTGTTGATCAAACTAGGGTGGTATCATTCCTGAGAGGCCACTAGCTGGGTCAATACATGAACTGCCCTCCTAACATCTTCATCGGATGGTGTTGGGGGTATATCTGAAGGCATATCTGATGGTACGGCTCCTTTGGTGCCCCTGATCCTATCTAGGTCAAAGACTGGTAGGGAGGTAACCCGCTCATATCCTCTAACGGGTTAGTCTCGATAGAAGGTGTATCTCTTGAAGAGGACATCGTTGAAATCATAAACACGGCAAGATTAGGAATATGATACTTACAGCTCGGCTCTATTGCACGATCTAAATCGAGAAAGAAGGAAACCATCATAAATGTTTTGTAGCCTCATATTTGTAAGTGTGGCGCACAATACCCATAAGCAAGACTCTACTAAACACGACTTGTAGACATCCCTAGGACAAACCTACTATGATACCAAGTTTGTCATACCCCAACCTTGGAGGGGCCACCCAGTGCCCTAAGGCCCGAGCGTACCCATCCTGATACATGTAATCTACCCCATAAGACATGGGCTAACAAGGCCTCTGACGAGTGATTATCTCATCAAAAGAAACAACCACCTATATGTTTAAAAGGCCTAATATACACATCTATACAACAAGGTCGACTAGGCCGATATAAATACAATGGATCCACTAAGAGGGCCGGTAAGGCCACACAAGACTATCATACATAAGACGATTATCTACAAGCCTCTAAAGAGTATACGAATAACATTTGGTCGGGACAGGGCCCTGCCATACCCAACTATGTACATATATGCCATAACCATACCTATCAGCTCACTAAATAGCTCTAAAAGAAGGTAGTGTGACAACCTCCAGCTGAATTTGGGTCACCTACTGTGAGGGATCATCTGTATCTATATATGTACTTGCGGGTATGAAATAGAGTGTCCCAGAAGGTACATCAGTATGAAAGATGTACTGAATATGTAAGGCAAGCAACATATAAATAAAAGATGAAATGCAAAGGAAGAATATATAAGTCAACCTGAAACTCAAAAATAGTCTCTGAGGGCATACACTGTCACAATCATGGATATATATATGCATGTTTGTAAAACTCAAGCCGCTCTATGGGGAAATCATATCTAAAGTATCATATCATATCATACCCAACCTCGTGAGGACTCGTATGTACCCAGCCCAGATATGGGACTTGGTAGTATCAAAACCAACTGCAGTGGTGTGCACATATAAGCGACATACTCGGCCGACTAGAACGTGGCTTGTTAAGAAAATAGATATATATATATATATATATATATATATATATATATATATATATATATATATATATATATATATATATATATATATATATAAGTGCAATGCAAGGAATGACTCTGAAGAGCCTTATGAATTCAACCGGAGTGACTCAAGGACATTATCCTCTGATTACAGTTATATAAATGTGTATGAATCGCTCACGCAGGAGTCAACAAGGATCATAAGAAGATATACGATTCAAAATGCCACTAAGTTGGGTAATGATTCCGATGAAGAATAATAAGTCATAAGCTATGAAAATATGAAACAAAGGTGTTCATAAGCTCAAATCTTAAGAATAGAGTTTCTTTTCAAGGAACATTTGTTATGGTTACACTTATTCGTAGGTCATGCCAAAAGAAAGAAAGAGTGATCCTTAACACATTTGTTAGCAGAGCAACACCACTCCTATGACGTCTCGCTCATCGTATAATCGTTGACCTAAGCAAATAAGATAATCCATATCAATATCCAACTAATGGTTTTAAGATTTCATCATTGTGACATTCCGTCGAATACTCAACGTGCATACTTTATTCCACCTTATTATTATGGAAACTCAATATATTCTCACCTCTTTTACAACAATAACAATACCATCAACCTTACAATAATCATACTCCATGAAATCTAGTCACAGTTCACTCAAAAACCTCTTTAAAACCATTCAACAATCATCATAATCAACTATAGAATTTATCTCACTTTTCCATGGATTTCTTTACCAAAATATCATCCTAAGCTAGGAGAACTTAAAATACTAGAAACATCAAGAATCATACCTTAAACTTCCAAGCGATCCTCCATACAAAAGCCTTTTCCAATTCTTCGAACTTCAGAATTGTTTCCGACAATCCAAGGGAGATTCCGAGATGATCCAAGATTTCTTGAGGGAGCATTCACATCCTAATATTATAGAATGGATCTCCAATGATATGTTTACCTTGGGATAATGTTTTAGAACGTATAGGTTCAATCTGGAGTGAAAATGAAATGGAATGAGAAAGGCTTCGAGATTGGACTTAAATTGCCAAATTCCACCGCCTCACATATGCTCATATGTTGCACATATGCTCATATGCGGTCGCATATTCCACTGCATATGGTGGCAGTGAGGTGTAAAAGAAGTGGCTCTGGTGTGGTTGCATCCGCGAGGCAGAATGGATTCTATGAGGCGAAGCACTTAGCGTATCGTCCTATCTTCGTCAAATTTTGTCGAGATGTGATTCATTTGATCCCAATGACTTATAACCACTCATAAACCTTCTTAACATTCGTTTACATCATATCGCCTTGGCACTCGTTAGGCGAGTTCTATGTCCTGTCCTTGACTCGCTATGGCACTCGATTAGCGAGTGCCCCTGCTCATTTCACACTTGATAAAAATCTTACGTTTTTTTACGGTACCAACATTGTCTCAGGTAAATGACCATAACTCCTAGCACAGAGCTCCGATTGAGTTTTACCATATATGGTTGGAAAGGTATTTCAAAGATATATAACTTTCATGTTATGACTTTTCTTCTATTCTCAACGAATTTTCACGAAATCGGGCTGTAAGGTAGACCTGCCATAAACTTAGCCAATTCTATCGAATCTCAAGTACCTCACTACTCGTCTTGATTTCAAAACAACTATTTCCACCCAAACTCATCCCGATAGTACTTCATATGTCTAAAATATCACAGTAATACTCATTTAACACATCCATACCTAACCTAAATTTACGGAGTGTTACATTTTGTAAACTTTGTTTTTGGCCATTACTTTGGTCCATTTATTTTTTTACGTCATTTAGCTTCCGGACTCGATTTGATGAGCTGATTATATTTGTCCAATCTTTTTAAAAAGTATTTGAGTGTCAAATAATGAGAAAAGAAGTATTAAGGTACATTTTACAATAGTATTATTTGAATAAAGAAATAATTTTAAATATTTTCTTAAGAAATGCTTTAAATATTTTTGGTAATTTTACTTAAAATTTAATACATATCTTAATAAATATAAATATAATTAAACAAAAAAAAGGAAGAGGAGAAGAGTATTGTATTTATATTTGAGAGATATATGGGATAGATTAATAATTATAATTTTTTAATAGGGATATTCTTTTCTTGAAAGAATCTATATATAATATAAAGCTAGACATAGATAAGGTGATGTGACACATTTCTATGGTCTTCATTAGTATTTATCTTTTTCCTCAATTTTTTGACCTTTTTCTCTTCATTCTCTATTTTACTAAATAAAATAAAATTTTAAAGGTTCATCTTCTCCATATAATAAACTAATAAAGACTCACTCACCATTTAATAGCATTATTTGCCATTACTTCCCTTATAATTATTGTATTGAATTTATATATATATTATAAACTAGGTATAGATAAGGTGATGTGACACCTCTCCATGATCAACATTTGTATTTATCTTTTTTCTCCTTTTCTCCTTTGATCTATTTAGCAAAATTGGAGTGATAAAGAAAGAAAGTTTAATCCATTTGATTTATTTAATTAAGTCCAAATAGACAATAAAAGGCTGATATCCGTTTTCTGCCCACGTACCAAGAGCACTTAATACCATTTGCAATTATCTTTCCTTCCTTTCTTTTTTCCCTTTTTCCTCATTTATTTGTTTTAAAATTTTCACCTCCATAACTAACACATTTAACTTCTACTCTTAATAATATTCATAACTCTCATGCTTTGCAAGTTTTCATATTCATAATCCCCAAATATTTAATTTTATAAATTTAAAATACCTTATGATCCATAATATAAGGGGACAGTGAGATTGACTATGATATCACACACCCTATTAGAGCAGGGTGGATGAAATGGAGGCTCGCCTCTAGGGTGCCTTGCGATAAGAAAGTATCGCCTAGGCTGAAAGGTTAGTTCTACAGAGTGGTGGTTAGACCAGCATTGTTGTATGAGGCAGAATGTTGGTCAGTTAAGAACGAACATGTTCAAAAGATGAATGTAGTAGAGATGAGGATGCTTAGATGAATGTCTGGTCATGCTAGGAGAGATATGATTAGAAATGAAGTTGTACGGGATAAGGTTGGAGTTGCCTCATGGCGGACAAGATGAGATAAACGCGACTGAGATGGTTCGGACATGTGAAGAGAAGGGGTGTAGATACACCAGTTAGGAGGTGTGAGAGATTGGCGGTCGCAGGGGCTAGGAGAGGTATAGGTAGGCCGAAGTAGAATTTGGGGGGAGGTGATTAGACAGGATATGGCGCAACTCCAGCTGATTGAGGACATAATTGTAGATGAAAAGTTATGGAGGTCGAGGATTAGGATAGAAGATCAGTAGGTGGTTGAGTTTTGTATATGAGGGAGGTGGGGGCTAGCCTTTCCATCTCCTCCTTTTCTTAGTAGTAGTATTTAGGTATCGCGTAGTCATTATTTCTATGCAGGTATTACTTCATATGTTCTATATCTTGATATTTTCTGTTGTCTTATTTTCTTACAATCTTGCATTGACTACGTTTTTTTAGCTGAGGGTCTATCGATAACAACTTCTCTGTCCTACAAAGGTAGAGGTAAGGTCTGCGTATATCCTACCCTCCCCAGACCCCACTTCGTGGGATTACACGGGGTATGTTGTTATTGTTGTTGTTGTTATGGTATTCCTCTATCTTTATCTAAATAAGTTCATATATTTTGTCACGAGAACCTACCAAGCTTATTCTTTCATTCCATATTCTAAGTAGTAATGTTATATTTATTGCATACTATTAGATTCATGCTTTAGTTTGACTTGAAGAAGAAAAGAATAAGGTTCTTGAATGACGATCGGCTTGTGGGAGTGAATGTTGACCAGAGCTCAGAAAATTATGCTTTATTCCGTACTTCTTCCTTCTATTTTTAAATGATTAAGATTGTAAGAATGATGTATGTATTGTATTATTTTCTCCGTTGCTCATTTTTTAGTGTTTTCTATGATTCCTTTTTTTTTTTGATTTTTTATATAAATTTCTGATGTGATATTGTTATATCTTTTGACTCAAATCAGTAACTTATGACATGTGTAAGGATATTTTCAAAGCTGGAAATGAAAAGAAAAAGGGAAAATATTAGATTAAAAAATTCATAACTTTTGAAGCAAGAATATAAAAGATGAAACCGGGACAGGAAAATACTTTTTTTAAAAAAAACACCCCTTCCAGAGCTTATGAATCAAGAATTTAAAAGCTGAGAAAAAAAAAGGAAAAATATTAAAATCTATATACTTTCATATTTTTTATTTCATGAGAACATATATACTCAAGGTTATTCTTTTATTCCATATATGAATCAATAATATTAGTATATTTAGTGTGATATTATATTTATACTTTAGTTTGACTCGAAGAAGTAGAAGGTTTTTGAATGGAGATTGGTTGTGGAGGTGGATGTCGACAAGAGCTCGAAAAATTATATATTAATTTCGTACTTTATTTTTAATAATAAGGCTGTAAAAATATTGTGATTATTGTCTTATTTTGTTTTTTACTCAATTTTTCATATATTCTTTCTATGATTCCTCTTTAGTTTAATTTTTATATAAACCTCCGATTTTTATTGATTTATAATTTATTTTAATTCAAATTAGTAACTTATGACTTTGTTTGAAGTCTGCTGACTATTAACCAAGCGTTTTCCTCTATGAATGACCACACATTCATCTAAGCATCCTCATCTCTACTACATTCATCTAGGCCGTAAACAAGCGTTTTCCGATTGTTGTTGTATTTTTTATTTAACATTTTTTATGTACGAAGAAATTCTTGAAAAATATTTTAAAGCTATGACTTCTATACGCATATGTTAAATATATATTAGATAAAGACATTATTTATACAAAAATGGATAAAGATTATCATCAAACTTCAACATTTTAAGAAACCAAGCAAATAATCAATTACAATACAGTCTTTTATAAAATTCGATCAAATATATATATATATATATATATATTTGTAGAAATTTGTTGGGTTCAAAAAAACATATAATCAAAGGAACAGCGAAAGTTTAAAATTTTATTTACTTACCCCAACAATGTTTTCTGGTATGGTTATATGACAATCTAAAAATCTGTAAATTAAAACTTAAACAAGAACACTTACAGGTTATTCAATCTGAAATCTTTACTAAAGGGCAAACATGCGTTTGTTCACTTCGACTGCAAGCACCTTGCTACAGTGTATTCCTCTGTCAAGAACGCTAGGAAGTCTTGGCAGAGGTTCAAGAAAGATTTATTCTAAACTCTAAGTCTAGAATTGTGTTGTATATTGATTCTTATAATATCAATGAGGTTTAGTGCTGTATATATAGTTAATTTTAGGTCAAAACCGGATTAGGATTGGGCTCTAAGCTTAGCCCAAAAATCGAGGTGCAGTGGGCCAGTCTGACTGGGCCCACTGCCGGGTCAGCGCCGCGGCTCAGCCTAGTAGGCGCCGCGGAGCCTGATGTTCCTTGTTTCGTCATTATATATTCAGCACATTTAATTAAATCCGGACCTAATGCATTGCATAAGCTGAAAGGCTTCTGCCCTTAACAGCATCGTGACCCTAATAACTAGCGTCGCGGCCCTAATGACTAGCGTCGTGACTCCATGGTGGAGCGTCGCGGTGCTAATGCATTGCAGAAGTTTTTAGCTTCTGCCTCACTAGCGCCGCGACCCTTATGATTAGCGTCGCAGCGCCACCTGTCCAAAAAAAATAATTAAACTTTAGAATGTTTAACCCACGATTATTATTATACAATTTATTAGTTGATAAGTATATTGTTTATGTGCTAAATGTCAGTATGTTTGTCATTTAAATTACTATAAAAGCGTTCACAAATAATTGTTTGGGTAGGCGACGCCCAGTATGTGTTTAAACCGCTTAATATCATGCTTGGGAAGGCGGTCCCCAATATGTGCTTAGTTGACTTTGCATGATAGTTAAGATGTTTTATTTGATATAGAATGCTAGAGTTGATCTTGGTTAAAACCTTAAATTAAAATGTTCCCCAAAATTTAATACAAGTCTCATTTAAAATGAACGCGTCGTCCGTTATAATTGATTGTAGTGCAAAATCCTTTTCGGCGAGATGAGTATTTATGTCACAGCATTTGCTCTAAGTCTACGAGGACTTAGACTCTTTCATAGATGCATGTTAAATGTAGAAGTGGGTGATAAATCTTCATGAGTATTTACACCACAGTGTTTGCTCTATAAGGCAAAACTCACTTAGATACATAATTGCAGTCGCATAACGTGGTTGACTTGCTAAGATGTCTTGGCGCCACACCGTCGGACAAGTCGAGGGACACAGATAGATTATTTGGAACATTCGGTCAGACAAGAGTTACAAATTATTTGTAATTGGTTTGGAGACCTGCCAGGTTGTGCTGTTGAAGTTATCAGCCCCATCAAACGCGGAAATAGCATGAACTTGGATCTTGGCCCATTATGACCATATTTGATATGAGTCTGTATTCTTCCACGGGGTCGAAGAGTATGTTAAAATAGTGAGAGCTAATTAAACTAAAGGTCATGTTAATTAGTTAACGAATGTGTTCAATAGAAATTATATTAGAATTTAATTTCAAGTCTATCTATTTCTTCGGATTATATAACCTATTATATAAAATGTCGAATCTATCACTGAAAATGTTGGTCGAGACAAGCAAGTTGACTGGAGCTAATTACCCTGACTGGTTGAGAAATCTGTGATTGGTGTTAAGACAAGAAAGAATTGAGTATGTGTTATACATAGTTTTCCCCACAGTCCCTGCTGAAAACTCTGATGAGTATGCTAACAAGGTGGCTTATCAGAAACATCTAGACGATGCTACCTCGGCACAATGTGTAATGTTGTCCTCCATGACTGTGGAGTTACATAGGCAACATGAAAACATGGGCCCCAACGAAATGCTAGAACACTTGAAGAGTCTCTATGACTCACAGTCTCACACAATGGAGTATGAACTGTTGAGAGACATTTTCACGTGTAAGCTGAACGAAGGGGGTCAACTGTCAGCGCATGTTCTGAAGATGATTGGGTTGATAGAAAGGTTGGCTTCGATTGGAACGAAGCTACCTATAAATGTCTCTGTCAACTTGATCCTGAATTCGCTTCCTGGTTCATTTGAAAATTTCATTGTGAACTTCAATATGAATGGACCAAGGCGAGTCTTCCAGATCTTCACAACATGTTGAAAACCTTTGAATTATCTACCTCTAAAAGTAAAGTTATGCTCATGGTGGGCTCATCTAGCAAGTTTAAACCCAAGCGTAAGAACATGCAGAAGAAGAAGGGTAAGGCAGTTGTTGCACCCACAATTTTGAAACCCAAAAGAGGTGTTCAGAAGAAGACAAAGGTAGCTATGGATGTGTGCTTCAACTGCAAAAATAAGGGGCACTGGAAGAATGACTGCACAACTCCAGGAGGAGGCAAATCACTAGGTACTTCTAGCTCTACTGGACAATGTATGTTTGTCATTGAAATAAATATATCTATCAATAACTCTCACTGTTGGGTATTGGATACCGCTTGTGGCTCACACATTTGTAATAATGTGCAGGGTCTAATTGACAGCAGAAAGGTTGGACCATGGAAGGTAGACCTGTGCGTTGGAAATGGAGCACGAGTGGATGTTGAATGCGTGGGAACTTATAGACTAGATTTACCTTCAGACTTTTGTTTAGAACTAAATAATTGTTATCTTGTACCCTCATTGACGAGGAATATTATTTTTATCCCAGTGTTAGACATTGACGGGTTTTTCTCATTTATTGCCAATGGCAGTTATGTACTGCCTTTTAATGGTTTTGATTGTGGAAATGCTTCATTTGTGGATGGTTTGTATGTTCTAAACTATAGTCGTGAAATTTTCAATGTGCAAAATAAACGAGCTAAGATAGGTAATCCAAGAAACCCTACCTATTTATGGCACTGTAGACTTGTTCACATCAATGAATTAAGGATGACAAGATTAATGAAGTTAGACTACCTAGAACCATTTGACTTGGAGTCCTATGGTAAATATGAATCTTGCTTGAGAAGAAAGATGACCAACAAGCCACTTTCTGGGAAGGGTGTGCGAGCCAAAGAGGTACTTGAGTTGGTCCATACTGATGTATGTGGGCCATTTTCAATTCAAGCTAAGGGAGACTTCCCTTACTTCATCACTTTTACAGACGATTTCACAAGGTTTGGGCATGTGTATCTTATGAAACACAAGTCCGAAGCCTTTGAGAAATTCAAGGAGTACAAGTCAGAAGTAGAGAAGTAACTTGAAACAAGTATCAAGACCCTTCGATCAGATCGAGGAGGTGAATACTTAAGTAAAGAATTTCTGGATTACTTGAAGCTTCATGGAGTCCAATTACAATGGACACCTCCTGGAACGCCATAAATGAATGGTGTTGCTGAAAGGAGAAATCGAACCCTATTAGATATGGTTAGATCCATGATGAGTTTTTCAACTCTACCAACATACTTTTAGGGCTATGCATTGCAAAGCTCAATTTATATTCTGAACAGGGTTCCTTCAAAGTCGGTAGAGAAAACTCTGTATGAGATATAGAATGGCAAGAAGCCAGCACTTAAACACCTGCGACCCTGGGTGCCCTGCATATGTAAAGAAGATGCTTACTGACAAGTTGGAATCTAAAAGTGAGAAATATTATTTTGTGGGGTATCCAAAGGAAACTAAGGGATATTATTTCTATCTTCCTGGAGAACATAAGGTCATTGTTTCCAGAAATGAAACTTTCCTTGAAGAAGACTATGTCTACAAGGAACAGAGCTACAATAAGATAGAATTTGAAGAAATTCAAGAACCACAAGATAACACAGAAGTTGAACCCTTGTCGAATGACCTAGACAAGGATTCAGTAAGAGTATTTGGTGAAGATTGGGTACTTAGAGTACGCCCTTCAGCCAGTGGGAGTGATGTGAGAGATAGCGCAAAAATGCAAGGCTCTCATACACAACTAATGGAAGATGATACAATAGTTGTACATCATTCCATTCAGGAAATACATGAAAGTAACATTCCTGAAAGCTCTCAAGGTGGTGGATTGTCCAGCACATAAAGACCTTCTCACAATCAGGATGCAACAAACACTGAAACGCAGAATAATCAACTCTGTAGGTCCACTAGGACTCATCGTCCGCCTGAAAGACTTAATCTCCTTGTTGAAACACACAATGAGATAGATATTTCTAATGACGATGAACCTACAACTTCCAGCAAAGTTATGTTAGACATTGATTCGCAGAGATGCAAAAAGCCATAAAATCTGAGATGGACTCGATGTACATAAATCAAGTTTGGAACTTGGTTGATTTGACAACAAGGGTTAGACCCATATGATGCAAATGGGTCTTCAAGAAGAAGATTGATGCATATGGCAAGGTACAGACTTATAAGGCAAGATTGGTGGCTAAATGTTATAATCAACGACCTGGGGTCGGTTATAATGAAACTTTTTCACTTGTTGCGAAAATTAAGTCCATTCGGATAATAGCTACATACTATGATTATGACATTTGGCAAATGGATGTTAAAACTGCTTTCCTTAATGGTAACCTAGTTGAGGAGGTGTATATCATACAACCTGAGGGTTTTACATTCAAGACTAAGCCCAAAGCAGTATGCAAGCTACAGAAGTCCATTTATGGACTTAAGCAAGCCTCAATTAGTTGGAATATTTTCTTTGACAAAACAATCAAATCGTTTGACTTTGTTAAAAGCAAAGAAGATTCATGCGTTTATAGTAAGCGCAATGAAGGGAGTATTGTCTTCATTGTTATCTATGTAGATGAAATATTAATAATGGGAGACAATAAGACTCTCATACAATCAGTCAAGGAATGGTTATCCAGCACCTTCATGATGAAGGACTTGGGTGAAGCCTGCTACATTTAGGATTTATAGAGATAGACCTAATAGATTATTGGGGCTGTCATAGTCCATATACATAGACAAAGTGCTAAGACGATTCTTTATGGAAAACTCCAAAAAGAGAGGTCTTCATATGGGTCAAGGCATCAAGTTATCAAAAAAGGATAGTCATTCTACTGTTGCATAACTTGAACGCATAAAGAGAATCTCATATGCTTCAGCTATAGGATCAATCATGTATGCCATGACCTGTACGAGGCCAAATATGGCCTATGCACTTAGTATGACTTGCAAATTTCAGCAGAATCCAGGGGAAGAACACTGGAAAGCAGTCAAGAGTATTCTTAAGTATCTTAGATGAACTAAAGAATATTTCTTAGTCTATGGTGGAAAAGATAAACTAGTGGCTACTATGCACATTGATGTTAGCTTCCAGACAGATCTTGATGACTTCAAGTATCAGTCTGGATATACCTTCATTTTCAATGGTGGAGTAGTGAGTTGGAAAAGTTCCAAGCAAGATACAACTGTTGATTCGACAACCGAAGCAGAGTACATTGCTGGATCGGAAGCTGGTAAAGAAGTTGTCGCTATATCTGAGTTCCTGAAGGAACCATGGGTTGTTCCAAATGTCACTTGTCCAATAACGATTTATTGTGACAACACTGGTGCAATTGCACAAGCTAAGGAACCAAGATCAACAAACAGAAACAAGCATGTACCAAGGAAATACCACATACTCGGGGAGATAGTGAAAACTGAAGAAATAAGATTAGACTATGTTCCCACAGATGATAATATAACTGACCCATTTACTAAACCATTAAGCTTAGTTAAGCATAATGGTCATTTTGAAAAAATGGGTATTAGATACATTAGAGATTGTCTCTAGGCCAAGTGGGAGATTGAAAATATATATGTCCTAGAGACAATCATTATTAGGGACAAATGTACTCAAACACATTCGTATTATTAATAAGATTAATATTTATGGCATTTGTAATTATTGAATTATTATTTGATTGTTTGCAATTATTCATATATGTGCATCCCTTGAGCTTACATTGTCATTAATAGAGTGAGATATTAATGATAGAACGTAACTTTCAAAATAGCCTCAACTAATGATCATCGAGAATGGGATATCGATGATATGTTATAAGTCGACATGTGGTCTGCATCATATTCTTGGAGAATGTAGTATGTCTTACCTGCTACGAGTAATGATTATTAGTGATGGACACATGAATACTTTTGGAAAGTATTGGTATACCCTACTGATCAACTGTTTGTTATACATGTCTAGAGTGTTTTCAGCGTGTTGGAGATAAATGTCCTCTGACTTGAGGTCAATACGCACCTTGTTTACAGAGTAATGTACTTTGACCCTGTCCTAAGCTTAGACTCCTTATAGGATAGGATACGGCTTGTGTTGGGTGCATTATGATGTAAACTAAGGTGGTAATTGGGCCAAGAATAGGATTCATTCCTCGATTGGATATTCGAGAGAGCACTCAACTTCTTAGTGATATTAGGTCAACCAAGTCATTAGCCAATGCAAGAGACATATTCAGAATATGGTCTAGTTGTCGACTAATAGAGATGAGATAAAGTGATCAAGCCATTTGGATAGACACATGGCAAATTCTAAGCTTGATCGAGTGTGTCACGAATGAAAGGAATTTATCATCTCACATAAAGGTTATGTTTGCTGGATTTATATAAACGTAATTCACATATTGAGTTCGTCATACGGCGCAGTCTAGGAGTTCCGTATGGAGCTTAATTGGATTAATGTCAATATATGAAGGCCTATAGGGTCACACTATGTCAATTGTCTCTTCGATATAAAGGTGTATTGAGAAAGTATTAAATATTCAATTTGGAATCGAGATATTTAAATTGATAATAACTATGGGATAATTTCTATTCAATGGAAATTATTTAATTGAATTATCAATTTAAAGATCTCGATTCCAAATCGAATATTTAAAACTTTCTCAATACACCCTTAGATCGAAGAGATAATCGACATAGTGTAACCCCTATAGGCCTTCATATATTGACACTAATCCAATTAAGGTTCATACGGAACTCCTAGACTGCGTCGTACGACGAACTCAATATGTGAAGTACGTTTACATGAATCCAACAAACATAACCTTTATGTGAGATGATAAATTTCTTTCATTCGTGACACACTCGATCAAGCTTAGGATTTGTCATGTGTCTATTCAAATGGCTTGATCACTTTATCTCATCTATATTAGTCGACAACTAGACCATATTCTGAATATGTCTATTGCATTGGCCAATGACTTGGTCGACCTAATATCACTGAGAAGTTGAGTGCTCTATCGAATATCCAATCGAGCAATGAATCATATTCTTGGCCCAACTACCACCTTAGTTTACATCATAATGCACCTAACACAAGCCGTATCTTATCCTATAAGGAGTTTAAGCTTAGGACAATGTCAAAGTACATTACTCTGTGAACAAGGTGTGTATTGACCTCAAGTCAGAGGACCTTTATTTTCCACACGCTGATAACGCTCTAGACATGTATAACAAACAGTTTATCAGTAGGGTATACCAATACTTTCCAAAAGTATCCATGCGTCCATTACTAGTAACCATTACTCGTAGCAGATCACATGTCGACTTATAACATATCATCGATATCCCATTCTCGATGATCATTAGTCGAGACTATTTTGACAGTTACGTTCTATCATTAATATCTCACTCTATTAATGACAACGTAAGCTTAAGGGATGCACATTTATGAATAATTGCAAACAATCAAACAATAATTCAATAATTGCAAATGTCATAAATATTAATCTTATTAATAATATGAATGTGTTCAAGTACATTTGTCCCTAATAATGATTGTCTCTAGGACATATATACTTTCAATATATATATATATATATATATATATACATATACCAAACTTAGGCCGAGGATCTAAGGGGGATAACATACACGGAAAGAATCAGGATATAAGGTATTGAAAAATTAAAGGATAATTGAAGAATGCAGAAAGTAAATAAAGAGCAACTTACAATTCAAGGTTTCAGTTATGGAAACCATAAATCACAAGGTTCTGCAGGAATTTAAATCAAATAGGCGGTTGAACCGGCCAAGTATTTAATGCAGAAAGTAAAGGAATTTAAATGCATAAAGTATTTAAAAGATTAGGAGGTAGTACCATCCATAATCATATTCATTTAAAAATTGGAATTTACAAAGATAATTATCAAGAAGATAAACCTTGGAAATTTCTGGGGTATTTAGGATCATATGATATGAGTCATATGATATGGGTCATATGAACTGAATCATATGTGTATTTGAAGGGTATTTTAATGTAACCTAAAGGGGGATTTCTGTAAGAGCTCTCAACTTCTCTCTAATTGTAGAAAGAGAAAGAAAGAACTTATAAATGAAAAACTTATCTTCCTAAGGGAGAGGGAGTCTCCTTTTATAGGAGTTTTACATGGTATTTTTGTAATAAAAAGGGAATCTAACTATTCATCCGTGTCACTATTCATCCGCGTCATTATTCATCCGAGTGGAGAATCACTATTCATCCTTTTGGCATTTTCTCGAATTATTGCGGGAATCTTTGCTTTTGCTTTTTGCTTTTTTGAAAGTAGCTTTTTCGAGCACTTTCTTTTGTCGGAATTTTGTCTGAATTCTGCTCCGGGTATTTTGAATTCTTTTGGCAACTTTCTTTAGAATCCACTGTTGCCAAAAACCGGACTGTCTTCAATATCAATTTCTGGTTCTTCTTCTTCAGACGAAGAGCCTTGTTTTGATGAAGACGGTGCAAATTTCAGAATTATGGCTTGAATTTCTTCTGGATTTTTGGCCGCTGCAAGCATTGAGGCCATCTGGGATTTCTGTGAAAGGAACTAGGTGTGCTCCTTTGTTTGTAGTGGTGCCAGTGGTGTTTGTAGAGGCGCCTGTAAAGGAATGGGTTTTTGGGTATCTAATCATTCCTGGACTTTTTGTGACATTTTGTTTTTTGGTATTTTAAAGCTGTCTGACCATCGGATTTTGAATCTTGTTCGGATAATTGGGATTTTATCTTCCGAATAATCTACTAACCATGTAAATACCCATGGTAAGTGGAGTTTTATAAAAAAAAATGGTGTAAGGGCACAAATCTTTTTTCTTCCTCAGAGGGTTTAAACTGGGATTTTAAAGAGGCTGAAAGACTTAGTGACTTCTGGTTTTTGTATTTCTAGGGTGGATCCGAATTGCTCCCACCATGAATTCCATCATGTTGGTAATTGTGATGGATCACAAGAGGTTTCAAAATTGGAAAAGCCAAGTGTGGCTTTGGTTGGTATTTTAAAGGAATTGAACCAAGCTTGTTGGCAATCCTAAAAAGAATATTTAAAAAATGAGGCATTTTATTTGAAAGTTTCGCAAATTGTTTTTCTGAGGACTTGTGATATCACAAGTTTGGATTTTGAAAATCGATTTTTCAGAAATGGTTTTTGAAAATAGTTTTTTCAAAAATCGGTTTTGAGAAAGGGTTTTGGAAATTCTTTCTCTAATTTTATAAAATTCTGAGTGTGTTTTTCTTCCGGATGATCATCTGTCTATGAATCTCGCCTTTGTGGTTTTGGGAATTTTGAGAGATGTTTAGGTATTTTCTTTTTGGGGATTTTCTCTTTGTTTTGAAGGAATTCACGGGTTAAGAAATCTGGAATAGAATTCGTTTCTCCTTTGATGTATTCAATATCAAAATAAAAAATGCTAAGAATCGCTTGCCATCGTGCAAAAATCTGTTTTGATGCAAGGTTTTGAACATCTTTTTGTAAAACTTCTCTAGCACTTTTACAATCAATTCTGAGTAAAATTTTTTGATTTAGTAAATCACTTTGAAATTTTTGTATGCATAAGACGATGCTCAAAATTTCTTTTTTAATAGTGGAATAATTTTTCTGGGTATCATTCCAGTGGGCAAAAGTATACTGGACTATACACTCTTCTCCCCCCGAATTTTGTTTCAAGATCCCTCCATATCCTAAGTCAGAGGCGTCTGTTTCTACGACCTTAGGTAGCTGAGGGTCTGCTAAGTGAAGACATGGGATTTCTAGCATTTTCTTTTTAATATTCTGGACACAAGCAGTATGGTTACTGGTCCATGGAGCAGGGGTTTTCTTAAGTCTTTCATGGAGTTGTTTTGTCATTTTATTAATCTCAGGACAGAAATCTAAAACATAGTTTAGGCTTCCTAGGAATCTCTGCAATTGGGTTTTATCAAGGATTTTGTCAGGGAATTTATTAGCGAATTCTAAGAATCTTTCTATAGGGGTTATTTTCCCCTGGGATATATAGTGTCCTAGAAATCTAATCTTTGTTTGAAAAAGGCTCATTTTTGATTTGGAAACTACCAAACCATTTTTCTTGGTAACATAGAAGAAAGTTTTGAGGTGTTTGAAATGTTCATCCACAGAATTTGCGAAGATTAAGACATCATCAATATAAACAATACATAATTTGGAATAATCATTGAAGATGTCATTCATGATTCGCTGGAATTCAGAAGGGGCATTTTTTAGACCAAATGGCATTACATTCCACTCGTATTGTCCAAAGGGGACCGTAAAGGCGGTTTTGTAACGATCTTTTGCAGAAATTTGGATTTGCCAAAAACCGGACTTCATATCAAATTTTGAAAATATCAAGGCAGAATGTAACTTCTGTAGTAAATCTTTTTTGTTTGGAATTGGATATCTAATCCATTTTAGGGCAGTATTTAAAGGTTTGTAATTAATACTAATCTGGGAGTTCCTCTTTCTATTTCGGCATTTTTGCTTACATAGAATGCAGCACAACTCCAAGGGGATCTAGATTTGGAAATTAGTTTTTTATTTTCAAGATCTTGAATTTCTTTTCTGCAGTGTTGTTCAAGATCACTATTCATTTGGATAGGTCTCGCTTTTGTAGGGATTTGTTTTTCATCAAAATCCTTTTCGTAAGGAAGATCCACGATATGTTGCTTTTTACTGGGAAGGCATTTGGAATCTCAGAACATAAATCGATTTCAAAAGAGTTTTGGAGTTTAGAAATATTGATTTTAACATCAGGTGATTCTAAAAGAGTTTTTAATCTTTCAAAAGAAAAATCCTTTTTCAGTTCTTGTAGATGGTAAGATTTTCCTTGGATTCGGGCATTTAACCCATCTTCGTGTATTGAACAAGCTCTCATTAGGTTGAGACTTCTTGTTTTCGGCTTTGTTATGAAACGGAATTTCAAATTCTTTTTATTGAATTTAAAAGATACAAAATCACTATCTACCTTATAAGGGGTGATAAGATTTATGAACGGTTTACCTAAGATGACAGAACTATGTATGTCATTTGTTAAGACAAACGATGTTCCTATAGAGACTCCGTCAATATCTATTGATGCACAAGTTTTGGAATCAATTTTGATTTTCGTGCTATTAGCAGCTGCTAATTTTTCACGAGATTTTTCTCTAAATTTTTCTGGTACAATACCAGTTTTTATTAGATTTAAATTAGCACCAGTATCGAAAAGCGCAATAGTCTGAATTCTAAAGTCGCCTGGGAATTGAAGGGTTATTTTTATTAGATATCTTTTTGACGTGATTTGTCGCAAGATACTTAGAAAGTCTTTTGGGATTTTTTCTGTACTGGAATCTTTCGAGTTGTGAGAATCGGAGTTTTATGGTGTAGTTTTTGAAAGGATTGCTTTTATTAATAAAGAATCATGCTTTTGTTTTTCTTTCAAATCTTTTATCTCCGTTTTTACTTGTTTAATCTTTTTTTGGAGATTCTGAACTGGTATTTCTATGCTAGAATTTTCCTCTTTTTCTTGATCATTGGTTAATACACAAATGCGTATTCTTTTATGATCACTAGAATTTTCAAATGAATTAGTTGTGACTAACTCATCTATTTGAAGGGGTTTTTCAGCATCTGAAGATAGAGAAGAAAAGTGAGATTCTGCTATGGTGGCTGAATTAGTGGAGCTTGAATCAGAAGAGCCTGAATCAGAGGAATTTATAAGAGGATCGGAGATCTTCTGGAATACTTCATCATCTAAACCTGGTTTATGTAATTTTTCTGTAATTTTACAAAACCTCGAAGTGTGACCCTTTCTGCAGCATTTGTAGCATGTTATATGCTTATATCTGGAAACGTTCCTTTTGGGATTTGTAGTTTTTTGGAATTGTTCCAATGTACTCTTTTTATTGGAGTCATTCGTCAGAGTTGTGATCATTTTGGAAGATTGCGGACTATCCGGAGCAACGTGCTTTCTATTAGAACTGTTGGATGTTCTAATTCTACTCAAATGATTTTGGATAGCCTGAACAATTTCAGACTTGTTTTGCTGGGTATTTTTGACGCCATCTTTGGACGCCTGAAAGGATTTATTGATAGGGTTTTGGCTTTTCTTTTCCTTAGTCGTAACGGGATTTACCGTATTGGAGAAGGGATAATCAATGGAATTTTGGGAGGAGTAAATTTCAAACCAGTCAAAGAAAAGGATGTTTATCCTATGTTCATTAACAAAATTGTAAAATTCTTCCTGTAGTTTTGTCCTAGTATTTAAAAAGTTTTGAAGAACCAAACACTTTTTTCTAGGTTGTATTTTTCGTAAAAATCTTTTTGTAGGAATTTTTTGTCAATTTTGAAATCCTATTGTAAAACACCAAGTTCGTTTACTAGGTTTTCTATAATCGAGGAAAAAGTTTGACTAGTTGGTTCCTGGTCCTCTATCTTTTCTCTAACAGTGGGATTTTCATAAACGGGTCTCGGTATTTCATTGGAGTAGTCTACGTTTCGTAGATTGGGTATATCAGACGTAGAACGTCTAGGTTTCGCTTTGTAAGGAGTATTGATGACTGAAGGAATTTGTGAAACTCTTCCTAAGTCGAGAGTTTCTACGGAACTGGAATCATCGTATCTACTACTCGTAGATTTTCTATGGAACGATAGACTGACTCTACCATCCTAGTATTGGATTATTTCTCTGAGACGAGTATTTGGCTGGGAAGTCTCAAGAGGTTCAGGTTTGACAACACCTTCTAAGATCCATTCGTCTGGTAAGGAAATATCCTTCCATCTCATGGGTCTTGGTATAACGGTGTTAGATCTGGAAAGATCGGTTTGTAAAAGAAGGGTTTCTCCTTACTATGGTATCTGACTTTTGTCGCAAAAGCTGAAGTCATAGCTTTGTAATGGATTCGGTAAATTATAGCTACGGGAATCGATCCTTCAAGCATTTGGTAATTGTGAGTCTTGATTTGTAAGACTGGGGATTTTGGATATTTTTGTCATTTAAAGAGACTGAGAAATTTGGGTAACAATCAAAATATATTGGTCCTGTGTAGAGACTAGACTCAACAGAACTCAGTAAGGAATCTTCGAAATTTGTGAATCTGGCATCACGTAAGACAGCAAGGATTGAGGTGTTTAATCCTTCCTTCGTGAGGGGTTTTATCCCTATTTGGACTAATACAATATGGATGTATTTGTAATTTCTTTCTCGGTGTCTTTTCAAGGAACTTTGAGAAAGTAATTGGATGGTTTCAAAAGGTTGAGATAATTGGATATCTCTTTCCTCAGTTTTGATTGTGAAATCGGTTTTGAATAACTGGTATTTCGAATTTTTGTAAATCTGATCTCGATTTACTCTCGGTATTTCCCAATTATCGATAGATTTTTCAAAATCTTGTATCAAGATTTCTTCGGAGTTTATTATCTTCTTTGAATCCATGGAAGAAGATGAACCAAAATCACGCGAAGTAGATCTGTTGAGAAACGGACCCAAGTTATGGAACTCCTATTAACAGAGCGTCCGAACTTTCTTCTTTGCTTAGGTCTCTCCGTGGGTATAACTGCCTGCGTTCGTTGAGGACTTACCGACCCTGGACTATCCTAACGCGGAAGTCTCCGTAACCTCTAACAAGGAATTCAACATCTGGTCTGGATAATATTCTCTCTATATCTACCCTTTATGGCTTTGATACCAAACTTAATCTACCCTTTATGGTAGAGTCAGTCTATCGTTCCATAGAAAATCTACGAGTAGTAGATACGATGATTCCAGTTCCGTAGAAACTCTCAACTTAGGAAGAGTTTCACAAATTCCTTCAGTCATCAATACTCCTTACAAAGCGAAACCTAGACGTTCTACGTCTGATATACCCAATCTACGAAATGTAGACTACTCCAATGAAATACCGAGACCCGTTTATGAAAATCCCACTGTTAGAGAAAAGATAGATGACCAGGAACCAACTAATCCGACTTTTTCCTCGATTATAGAAAACCTAGTAAGCGAACTTGGTGTTTTACAAAAGGATTTCAAAGTTAAAAAATTCCTACAAAAAGATTTTTACGAAAAATACAACCTAGAAAAAAGAGTTTGGTTCTTCAAAACCTTTTTAAATACTAGGACAAAAATACAGGAAGAATTTTACAATTTTGTTAATGAACAAAGGATAAACATCCTATTCTTTGACTGGTTTGAAATTTACTCCTCTGAAAATTCCATTGATTACCCCTTTTCTAAAACGGTAAATCCCGTTACGACTAGGAACAAAACACCGGAGTGGGAAACCCTAGCCGATTCTAGGAAAGTCCAGTCCAATCACCCTCATTTACAAGGCATCAAGCTTACTATTCATGGATGCCCTGTAGACGCGATTCCTCTTAAGAATCTAGCAGAGGATGAAAAAACAAATACCAAGAGTATCCTCGCCCAAAACAATTTTACTAATATCAGTTTGAATACCCTAGGAAAACAGCTCGACAGGGTAGAAAAACAAATAAAAGTCAACCATTTAGTCATCATAGATTCCACAGGTACGACTAAGGATATGAAACCAAAAAGCCAAAAACCTATCTTTAAACCCTTTCAGGTGTCCAAAGATGGCGTCAAGAATATCCAGCAAAATAAGTCTGAATTTATTCAGGCTATCCTGGATCAATTGAGTAGAATTGGGACCTCCAATAGTTCTAACACAGAACACGTTGTTCCAGATACTCCACAATCCTCCAATAAAATCACTGCTCTAAAACACGACTCCGACGACAGTGATACTCCAAAACAATTCCAAAACAAAAAACCTTTTGTTAACCGTATGGATTGGCAAAGACCAATACAACAGGTCCAACAACAACAGTTGCAGATTATTCCTGCTCCTGACCTAGGCATAGTAAAACCTCTTGCCCAATCCCATTTCAATGCATCTTCCATTTATGATTGGAACATAGATGGGATGACCAAATACAATATTCTCAATTTTCTACAACAAATGACCATGCCTGCAAATGCGTACAAAACCCAAAATGGTACGCAAGACAAGACCATTGGGGAATTGCTCATCGCAGGATTCTCTGGTCAATTGAAAGGATGGTGGGATAATTATCTCGCTGATCAACAAAAGGAAGATATCCGCAATTCCATCAAAACTGACGAAGAAGGATTACCAATCCTTGATGAACAAGGTGAACCCCTACAAGATGCCGTAGCAACCTTGATCCTCACAATCTCTTTAAATTTCATAGGAGATTCTTCACATTTGAAAGACAAAAATGCCGAATTACTTTCCAACCTCAAATGCAAGCAACTCAGCGATTTCCAATGGTACAAAAATACCTTCTTAACCAGAGTTATGCTCAGGGAAGATTTCAACCAGCCATTTTGGAAAGAGAAATTCTTGGCCGGACTAGCTACCATATTAGGAGAAAAGGTTAGGAACAAAATCAAAGAGAATTGCGGTAAACATATTATACCGTACAGTGAGTTTACATACGTACAAGTAGTCAATATAACTCAATAGGAAGGTCTAAAAATCTGTCAAGACCTGAAATTACAGAAACACCTCAAGCTGGAGCTAAAGAGAACTAAGTGTGAACTTGGAACCTTTTGCAAGCAGTTTGATACGAATTTCTCAAAACCCTCTTCCAGTTGTACAGGAAACTGTAGCAAGACTCATAAATCTCTTAAGAGTACTTCTAGAGGTTACAAAAAGAGAGATTTCAACAAATCCAACGAAGAATATTACAAAAACCCATAAAAAAATACTCATCGTCTCAGAAAACTAAATACCAAAAAAGCTGATTCCAAATACAAGGACCTTACTTGTTACAAATGTCACAAAAAAGGTCATACATCGAGATACTGCAAAATGAATACAAAATTATAAGAATTGAAGCTCGACGATGACGTCACCCAAAAAATCTCCAATCTTCTCATTGATTCATCTGATTCAAATGCCGAGTCAGAACCTAACTACTTTTCTCGGTCTTCTGAAGACAACAAAGCCCTTCAAATTGATGAATTGATTACTTCCAGTTCTTCTGAAAATTCTGATAAGGGTAAGGGAAAACTTGTTTGTGTCCTAACCAAGGATCAAGAGTTCACGTTAGAAATGGTTCAACACATAGATGTCGAACAACAAAAGGATTATTTGAATAAACTCCTCAAATCTTTTGCTGACGAGAAAAAAGATTTCAAAAATTCTATTTTGCCAAACACCTCCAAAAATACCTACGATTTGACCAAAATCCTGAAAAAGGATAAAGGGATGAAAGACTCCAAAGAAACCCCAATTCTAGAACTCCCGAGAGACGTGAAACAAATCAAAGTAGAGATCAAGGCTCTATGAGAAAAACAAGATCAAGACTCTCTTCTACTGAAAATAGTACTTTTAAAAACCCAGGATAATTCTGAATCCAGTTCTGAGTCCGACAATTCCGACTCTGAAGATCCAGGAGAACCTCCTGACAACCCTTTTCTTGAAGAAGTCCCACAAGAATTCCTTGCTGTTTTATGACAGATCACATCCAAAAAATACCTTGTTCAAATAACCCTTAAATTCTCAGGCAATTTTAGAATTACTACTATTGCTCTTTTTGATACCGGTGCAGATCTGAATTGCGTAAAAATAGGTCTAAGACCTAATCAATTTCATGAAAAAGCCAGGAAATTCTAGCGGCAGCTAATAACACAAAGCTAGAAATCAATTCTCAAACCAATGCGTCTGTTATCATTAATGGAGTTTCAATCGCAACATCGTTTGTCTTAGTAAAAGACATTCACAACTCCGTTATCTTAGGAACACCATTTATAAATCTTACCACTCCTTATAAGGTAGATAATGATTTCATTTCTTTTGATTCCAATAAAAAGAATCTAAAATTCCCTTTTCTGACAAAACCAAAAACTAGCGACCTCGATCTGATTAAAACTTATTCTTGTCATCTAGGCGAATTAAGAAATAGTTTTTTTGATTAGAATTCCGAGTCTCCTAGAAACTGTGATACCCCTCCCATCAAATTAATCGATTCCTTTACATACAAAAAATTTTTAAAACATAATTTACAATTTTCAAAAATTGCATCAAAACATAATTTCTGTAAATTAATTTTTGAAAAGTAAACTGTACAAATTTTTTAACCAGTGGTTTACCCGAAAACAGGAGAAAAAACCCACAGGTTTCAAAAACCAGTTACAACACAGAGATACCCTATCATTATACCTATAAAAATCCACAGATTTCCAATACCAGTTACAACACATAAATGTCCTATCACTGTCCTTTGCCCCAATGTCCCGGTTACAGAGAAAAAATATCCAGAAAGGACATGAGAGAATCTGGACAATACTGTTACCATGCAATGTGCGGAGCCTTGCTCCAAAAGAGAAAAGAAGAGATACCTCCACCAATAAATACACTTGTTGTTTCACCACAACAATAAACAAATTCCATGGCCCCCAAAAAACTCACAAAAGAAGAAAAAAAAATTCCTTGCCAAATCTCCCACTGAAAAAACCCCTGTCGTGGTATGATGCAGTCATGAAAGAAGAAAATGAAAATACCACAGCATCCGTGCAAAAAACACCAACACAGGAGATAACTATTCATAAGGGAGAGGGAGTCCCCTTTTATAGGAGTTTTACATGGTATTTTTGTAATAAAAAGGGAATCTAACTATTCAATCGCGTCACTATTCATCAGAGTGGAGAATCACTATTCATCTTTTGGCATTTTCACGAATTATTGCGGGAATCTTTACTTTTTCTTTTTGCTTTTTGAAAGTAGCTTTTTCGAGCACTTTCTTTTGTCGGAATTTTGTCTGAACTCTGCTCCGCGTATTTTGAATTCTTTTGGCAACTTTCTTTAGAATCCACTGTTGCCAAAAACCGGACTGTCTTCTATATCAATTTTTGGTTTTTCTTCTTCAGACGAAGAGCCTTGTTTTGATGAAGATGATGCAAATTTCAGAATTATGGCTTGCATTTCTTCTAGATTTTTGGCCGTTGCAAGCATTGAGGCCATCTGGGATTTCTGTGATAGGAACTAGGTGTGCTCCTTTGTTTATAGTGGTGCCAGTGGTGTTTGTAGAGGCGCCTGTACTGGAATGGGTTTTTGGGTGTCTAACCATTCTTGGACTTGTTATGGTGCGAGGCCTTTTGGTATTTTAAAGCTGTCCCACCATCGGATTTTAAATCTTCTTCGGATAATTGGTATTTTATCTTCCGAATAATCTACGAACCATGTAAATACCCATGGTAAGTGGAATTTTGTGTGAAAAAGGTGTAGAGGTACAAATCTTTTTTCTTACTCAGAGGGTTTGAACTGGGATTTGAAGAGGACGAAAGATTTAGTGACTTCTGGTTTTTGTATGTCTTGGATGGATCCGAATTGATCCCACCATGAATTCCACCTTGTTGAAAATTGTGATGGATCACATGAGGTATCAAAATGGAAAAGCTAAGTGTGGCTTTGGCTGGTATTTTGGATAAAGAAGGAGTTGAACCAGGCTTGTTGGTAATCCCGGTAATTAAAAGGGATATCAAAAAATGGTTCATTTTTGTGGGTATCTGGGAAATTTAGGAGTTGTGATGGGTTATTCCCCCAATCAGCAGGAGCAATTACGCTAAGTATTTTGCAAATTGAATAAGAAGGATCTGGGTTATTTTTGTGAAAATTAATTTTTATGGTTGCTGATCCTGATATTTCAAGGATAGCTTGATAAAAATATGGGGTTTTAAAAATATCTCATGATTTATAAAACCATTTTTGTCCAAAATAATTTTGTAGTGCTAAAAAGGATCTTTTTTAAAAAATCCTTTTTCAAGAGTAGTAATATTTTGAAAAACGGTTTTATGAAGTATTTAGGTGTAGGTTTTTTGGGGACTTGTGGTACCACAAGTTGGTTTTTTGAAAATTGTTTTTGAGAAAGGGTTTTTGAAGGATCTTCTTTCTCGAGTTGTAGTTTTGAAAATTGTTTTTGAGAAAGGGTTTTTGAAGATTCTCCTTTCTCGATTTTTGTAAAATTTTGAGAGGTTTTTTCCTCTCCTGAGCTTTGAGCAACTTCTTGTTTGGGATTTTGAAGTTGAATCAATGCCTGTTGTAATTCTGGAGATTTCGCCAGGAGTTGCAGAAGATTTTCGACAGTTATCTCCTGTGCTGGTCTTTTTTGCACGGATGCTGCGGTATTTTCATTTTCTTCTTTCATGACTGCATCATACCACGACAGGGGTTTTTCAGTGGGAGATTTGGCAAGGAATTTTTTTTTCTTCTTCTGTGGGTTTTTTGGGGCCATGGAATTTGTTTGTTGTTGTGGTGCAACAACAGGTGTATTTATTGGTGGAGGTATCTCTTCTTTTCTCTTTTGGAGTAAGGCTCCGCACATTGCATGGTAACAGTATTGTCCAGATTCTCTCATGTCCTTTCTGGATATTTTTTCTCTGTAACCCGGACATTGGGGCAAAGGACAGTGATAGGACATTTCTGTGTTGTAACTGGTATTGGAAATCTGTGGATTTTAATAGGGATAATGATAGGGTATCTCTGTGTTGTAACTGGTTTTGGAAACCTGTGGGTTTTTTCTCCTGTTTTCGGGTAAACCACTGGTTAAAAAATTTGTAAAGTAAAACTTTTCAAAAATTAATTTACAGAAATTATTTTTTGATGCAATTATTGAAAATTGTAAATTATGTTTTAAAATTTTTTTGTATGCAAAGGAATCAATTAATTTGATGGAACGAGTATCACAGTTTCTAGGAGACTCGAAATTCTGATCAAAAAAACTATTTCTTAATTCGCCTAGATGACAAGAATAAGTTTTAATCAGATCGAGGTCGCTAGTTTTTGGTTTTGTTAGAAAAGGGAATTTTAGATTCTTTTTATTATAATCAAAAGAAATGAAATCATTATCTACCTTATAAGGAGTGATAAGATTTATAAATGGTGTTCCTAGGATAACAGAGTTGTGAATGTCTTTTACTAAGACAAACGATGTTGCGATAGAAACTCCATTAATAATAACGGACGCATTGGTTTGGGAATTGATTTCTAACTTTGTGTTATTGGCCACCGCTAGAGTTTTTTGGGTATTTTCATGAAATTGATTAGGTATTAGACCTGTTTTTATGCAATTCAGATCTGCACCGGTGTCAAAAAGAGCAATAGTAGTAATTCTAAAATTGCTTGAAAATTTAAGGGTTATTTGAACAAGGTATTTTTTGGATGTGATCTGTCGTAAAACAGTAAGGAATTCTTGTGGGACTTCTTCAATTAAAGGGTTGTCAGGAGGTTCTCCTGGATCTTCAGAGTCGGAATTGTCGGACTCAGAACTGGATTCAGAATTATCCTAGGTTTTTGAAAGGACTGTTTTCAGTAGAAGAGAGTCTGGATCTTGTTTTTCTCGTAGATCCTTGATCTCTACTTTGATTTGTTTCACGTCTCTCTAGAGTTCTAGAATTGGGGTTTCCTTGGATTCTTTCATCCCTTTACCCTTTTTCAGGATTTTGGTCAAATCGTAGGTATTTTTGGAGGCATTTGGTAAAATCGAATTTTTGAAATCTTTTTTCTCGTCGGTGAAGGATTTGAGGAGTTTATTCAAATAATCTTTTTGGTGTTCGACATCAATGTGTTGAACCATTTCTAACATGAATTCTTGATCCTTGGTTAAAACACAAACAAGTTTTCTCTTACCCTTATCGGAATATTCAGAAGAACTGGTTGTAAGAAATTTATCAATTTGAAGGGCTTTGTTGTCTTCAGAAGACAGAGAAAAGTAGTCGGGTTCTGACTCGGCATTTGAATCGGAGGAATCAATAAGAAGATTGGAGATCTTTTGTGTGACGTCATCGTCGAGCTTCAATTCTTGTAATTTTGTATTCATTTTGCAGTATTTCGATGTATGACCTTTTTTGTGACATTTGTAACACGTAATGTCCTTGTATTTGGAATCAGCTTTTTTGGTATTTGGTTTTCTGAAACGATGAGTATTTTTGTATGGGTTTTTGTAATACTCTTCGTTGGATTTGCTGAAATCTCTCTTTTTGTAACCTCTAGAAGAACTCTTAAGGGATTTATGAGTCTTGCTACAGTTTCCTGTACGACTGGAAGAGGGTTTTGAGAAATTCGTATCAAACTACTTGCAAAAGGTTCCAAGTTCACACTTAGTTGTCTTTAGCTCCAGCTTGAGGTGTTTCTGTAATTTCAGGTCTTGACAGATCTTTAGACCTTCCTGTTGAGTTATACTGACTAGTTGTCCGTATGTAAACTCACTGTACGGTATAATCTGTTTACCGCAATTCTCTTTGATTTTGTTTCTGACCTTTTATCCGAAAAGGGTAGGTAATCCGCACAGGAATTTCTCTTTCCAAAATAGTTGGTTGGAATCTTCCCTGAGCATAACTCTGGTTAATAAGGTATTTTTGTACCATTGGAAATCGATGAGTTGCTTGCATTTGAGGTTGGAAAGTAATTCGGCATTTTTGTCTTTCAAATGTGAAGAATCTCCTATGAAATTTAAAGAGTTTGTGAGGATCAAGGTTGCTACGGCATCTTGTAGGGGTTCACCTTATTCATCAAGGATTGGTAATCCTTCTTCGTCAGTATTGATGGAACTGAGGATATCTTCATTTTGTTGATCAGCGAGATAATTACCCCACCATCCTTTCAATTGACCAGAGAATCATGTGATGAGCAGTTCCGCAATGGTCTTGTCTTGCGTAACGTTTTGGGTTTTGTAGGCATTTGCAGCCATGGTCATTTGTTGAAGAAAACTAAGAATATTTTATTCGGTCATCCCATCTATGTTCCAATCATAAATGGAAGAGGCATTGAAACGGGATTGGGCAAGAGGTTTTACTATGCCTAGGTCAGGAGCAAGAATAATCTGCAACTGTTGTTGTTGGACTTGTTGTATTGGTCTTTGCCAATCCATATGGTTAACAAAAGGTTTTTTGTTTTGGAATTGTTTTGGAGTATCACTGTCGTCGGAGTCGTGTTTTAGAGCAGTGATTTTATTGGAGGATTGTGAAGTATCTGGAACAACGTGTTCTGTGTTAGAACTATTGGAGGTCCCAATTCTACTCAATTGATCCTGGATAGCATGAATAAATTCAGACTTATTTTGTTGGATATTCTTGACGCCATCTTTGGACACCTGAAAGAGTTTAAAGATAGGTTTTTGGCTTTTTGGTTTCATATCCTTAGTCGTACCTGTGGAATCTATGGTGACTAAAGGGTTGGCTTTTATGTGTTTTTCTACCATGTCGAGCTGTTTTCCTAGGGTATTCAAACTGATATTGGTAAAATTGTTTTGGGCGAGGATACTCTTGGTATTTGTTTTTTCATCCTCTGTTGTATTCTTAATCGGAATCGCGTCTACAGGGCATCCATGAATAGTAAGCTTGATGCCTTGTAAAGGAGGGTGATTGTACTGGACTTTCCTATAATCGGCTAGGGTTTCCCACTCCGGTGTTTTGTTCCTAGTCGTAACGGGATTTACCATTTTAGAAAAGGGGTAATCAATGAAATTTTCAGAGGAGTAAATTTCAAACCAGTCAAAGAATATGATGTTTATCCTATGTTCATTAACAAAATTGTAAAATTATTCCTGTATTTTTGTCCTAGTATTTAAAAACGTTTTGAAGAACCAAACTCTTTTTTCTAGGTTGTATTTTTCGTAAAAATCTTTTTGTAGGAATTTTTTATCAACTTTGAAATCATTTTGTAAAACACCAAGTTCGTTTACTAGGTTTTCTGTAATCGAGGAAAAAGTCGGACTAGTTGGTTCCTGGTCCTCTATCTTTTCTCTAACAGTGGGATTTTCATAAACGGGTCTCGGTATTTCGTTGGAGTAGTCTACGTCTCGTAGATTGGGTATATCAGACGTAGAACGTCTAGGTTTCGCTTTGTAAGGTGTATTGATGACTGAAGGAATTTGTGAAACTCTTCCTAAGTCGACAGTTTCTACGGAACTGGAATCATCGTATCTACTACTCGTAGATTTTCTATGGAATGATAGACTGACTCTATCATCCTGGTACTGGGTTATTTCTCTGAGACGAGTATTTGGTTGGGAAGTCTCAAGAGGTTCAGGTTTGACAACACCTTCTAAGATCCATTCGTCTAGTAAGGAAATATCCTTCCATCTCATGGGTCTCGGTATAACGGTATTAGATCTGGAAAGATCAGTTTGTAAAAGAAGGGTTTCTCCTTTCTTACTATGGTATCTGACTTTTGTCGCAAAAGCTGAAGTCATAGCTTTGTAATGGATTCGGTAAATTATAGCTACGGGAATCGATCCTTCAAGCATTTGGTAATTGTGAGTCTTGATTTGTAAGACTAGGGATTTTTCGATATTTTTGTCATTTAAAGAGACTGAGAAATTTGGGTAACAGTCAAAAGATATTGGTCCTGTGCAGAGACTAGACTCAACAGAACTCAATAAGGAATCTTTGAAATTTATGAATCTGGCATCACGTAAGACAGCAAGGATTGAGGTGTTCAATCCTTCCTTCGTGAGGGGTTTTATCCCTATTTGGACTAATCCAATATGGATGTATATGTAATTTCTTTCTCGGTGTCTTTTCAAGGAACTTTGAGAAAGTAATTGGATGGTTTCAAAAGGTTGAGATAATTTGATATCTCTTTCCTCAGTTTTGATTGTGAAATCGGTTTTGAATAACTGGTATTTTGAATTTTTGTAGATCTTATCTCGATTTACTCTCGGTATTTCCCAATTATCGATAAATTTTTCAAAATCTTGTATCAAGATTTCTTCAAAGTTTATTATCTTATTTGAATCCATGGAAGAAGAAGAACCAAAATCACGCGAAGTAGATCTATTGAGAAATAGATCCATGTTTATGGAACTCCTATTAACAGAGCGTCCGAACTTTCTTCTTTGCTTAGGTCTCTCCATGGGTATAACTGCCTGCGTTCGTTGAGGACTTACCGACCCTGGACTATCCTAACGCGGAAGTCTCCGTAACCTCTAACAAGGAATTCAACATCTGGTCTGGACAATATTCTCTCTATATCTATCCTTTATGGCTTTGATACCAAACTTAGGCCGAGGATCTAAAGGGGATAGCAGACACGGAAGGAATCGGGATATAAGGGATTGAAAAATTAAAGGATAATTGAAGAATGCAAAAGGTAAATAAAGTGCAACTTACAATTCAAGGTTCCAGTTATGGAAACCATAAATCACAAGGTTCTACAGGAATTTAAATCAAATAGGCGGTTGAACCAGCCAAGTATTTAATGCAGGAATTTAAAGAATTTAAATGCATAAAGTATTTAAAAGATTAGGAGGTAATACCGTCCATAATCATAATCATTTAAAAAATTGGAATTTACAAAGATAATTATCAAGGAGATAAACCTTGGAAATTTCTGGGGTATTTAGGATCATATGATATGAGTCATATGATATGGGTCATATGAACTGAATAATATGGGTATTTGAGGGGTATTTTAATCTAACCTATAGAGGGATTTCTGTAAGAGCTCTCAACTTCTTTCTAGTTTAGAAAGAGAATGAACTTAGAAAAAAGAACTTATTTTCCTAAGGGAGAGGGAGTCTCATTCTATAGGAGTTTTACATGGTATTTTTGTAATAAAAAGGGAATCTAACTATTCATCCGCGTCACTATTCATCCGAGTGGAGAATCACTATTCATCCTTTTGGCATTTTCTTGAATTATTGCGGGAATCTTTGCTTTTGCTTTTTGCTTTTTGAAAGTAGCTTTTTCGAGCACTTTCTTTTGTCGAAATTCTGTCTGAACTCTGCTCCGGGTATTTTGAATTCTTTTGGCAACTTTCTTTAGAATCCACTGTTGCCAAAAACAGGACTATCTTCAATATCAATTTCTGGTTCTTCTTCTTCAGACGAAGAGCCTTGTTTTGATAAAGACGGTGCAAATTTCAGAATTATGGCTTGCATTTCTTCTGGATTTTTGGCCGCTGCAAGCATTGAGGCCATCTGGGATTTCTGTGACAGGAACTGGGTGTGCTCCTTTGTTTGTAGTGGTGCCAGTGGTGCTTGTAGAGGCGCCTGTACTGTAATGGATTTTTGGGTGTCTAACCATTCTTGGACTTTTTGTGGTGCGAGGCTTTTTGGTATTTTAAAGCTGTCCCATCATCGGATTTTAAATCTTCTTCGGATAATTGGTATTTTATCTTCCGAATAATCTACGAACCATGTAAATACCCATGGTAAATGGAATTTTGTGTGAAAAAGGTGTAGAGGCACAAAGCTTTTTTCTTCCTCAGAGGGTTTGAACTAGGATTTGAAGAGGGCGAAAGATTTAGTGACTTCTGGTTTTTGTATGTCTAGGGTGGATCCGAGTTGATCCCACCATGAATTCCACCGTGTTGGAAATTGTGATTGATCACATGAGGTATCAAAATGGAAAAGCCAAGGGTGGCTTTGGCTGGTATTTTGGATAAAGAATGAATTGAACCAGGCTTGTTGGCAATCCCAGTAATTAAAAGGGATATCAAAAAATGGTTCATTTTTGTGGGTATCTGGAAAATTTAGGAGTTGTGATAGGTCATTCCCCCAATCAGCAGGAGCAATTACGCTAAGTATTTTGCAAACTGAATAAGAAGGATCTGGGTTATTTTTGTGAAAATTAATTTTTATGGTTGCTGATTCTGATATTTCAAGGATAGCTTGATAAAAATATGGGGTTTTTAAAATATGTCATGATTTATAAAACCATTTTTGTCCAAAATAATTTTGTACTGCTAAAAAATGGTCTTTGTTAAAAAATCCTTTTTCAAGAGTAGTAATATTTTGAAAAAACGGTTTTATGAAGTATTTAGGTGCAGGTTTTTTGGGGACTTGTGATACCACAAGTTGGTTTTTTGGGGACTTGTGGTACCACAAGTTGGTTTTTTGAAAATTGTTTTTGAGAAAGGGTTTTTGAAGAATCTTCTTTCTCGAGTTGTAGTTTTGAAAATTATTTTTGAGAAAGGGTTTTTGAAGATTCTCCTTTCTCGATTTTTGTAAAATTTTGAGAGGTTTTTTCCTCTCCTGAGCTTTGAGCAACTTCTTGTTTGGGATTTTGAAGTTGTATCAATGACTGCTGTAATTCTGGTGATTTTGCCAGGAGTTGCAGAAGATTTTCGGCAGTGATCTCCTGTGCTGGTGTTTTTTGCACAGATGCTTTGCGATATTTTCGTTTTCTTCTTTCATGAGTTTTTTGGGGGCCATGGGATTTGTTTATTGTTGTGGTGCAACATGTATATTTATTGGTGGAGGTATATCTTATTTTCTTTTTTGGAGCAATGCTCCATACATTGCATGGTAATAGTATTGTCCATATTCTCTCATGTCCTTTCTGGATATTTTTTCTCTGTAACCCGGACCTTGGGGCAAAGGACAGTGATAGGACATTTCTGTATTGTAATTGGTATTGGAAATCTGTGGATTTTTATAGGGATAATGACAGGGTATTTCTGTGTTGTAACCGATTTTGGAAACCTGTGGCTTTTTTCTCCTGTTTTTGGGTAAACCACTGGTTAAAATATTTTTAAAGTAAAAATTATCAGAAATTATTTTTGAATGCCATTTTTGAAAATTGTTTTTGATTATGCTTCAAAAGTTTTTTGTATGCAAAGGAATCAATTAATTTAATGGAACGGGTATCATAGTTTCTAGGGGACTCGGAATCCTGATTTAAAAAATATTTCTTAATTCTCCTAGGTAACAAGAATAAGTTTTAATCAGATCGAGGTCGCTAGCTTTTGGTTTTGTCAGAAAAGGGAATTTTAAATTCTTACTATTGGAATCAAATGATATAAAATCATTATCTACCTTATAAGGAGTGATAAGATTTATAAATGGTGTTCCTAGGATAACAGAGTTGTGAATGTCTTTTACTAAGACAAACGATGTCGCGATAGAAACTCCATTAATAATAACGGACGCATTGGTTTGGGAATTGATTTCTAGCTTTGTGTTATTGGCCGCCGCTAGAGTTTCCTCGGTATTTTCATGAAATTGATTAGGTATTAGACATGTTTTTACGCAATTCAGATCTGCACCGGTGTCAAAAAGAGCAATAGTAGTAATTCTAAAATTGCTTGAGAATTTAAGGGTTATTTGTACAAGGTATATTTTGGATGTGATCTGTCATAAGATAGTAAGGAATTATTGTGGGACTTCTTCAAGAAAATGGTTGTCAGGAGGTTCTCCTGGATCTTCAGAGTCGGGATTGTCGGACTCAGGACTGGATTCAGAATTATCCTGCGTTTTTGAAAGGACTGTTTTTAGTAGAAGAGAGTCTTGATCTTGTTTTTCTCATAGAGCCTTGATCTCTACTTTGATTTGTTTCATGTCTCTCTGGAGTTCTAGAATTGGGGTTTCCTTGGATTCTTTCATCCCTTTGCCCTTTTTCAGGATTTTGGTCAAATCGTAGGTATTTTTGGAGGTATTTTTTTAAAAAACCGAATTTTTGAAATCTTTTTTCTCGTTGGTGAAGGATTTGAGGAGTTTATTCAAATAATCTTTTTGGTGTTCGACATCAATATGTTGAACCATTTCTAACATGAATTCTTGATCCTTGGTTAAAACACAAACAAGTTTTCTCTTACCTTTATCGGAATATTCAGAAGAACTGGTTGTAAGAAATTCATCAATTTGAAGGGCTTTGTTGTCTTCAGAAGACAGAGAAAAGTAGTCGGGTTCTGACTCGGCATTTGAATCAGAGGAATCAATGAGAAGATTGGAGATCTTTTGGGTGACGTCATCGTCGAGCTTCAATTCTTCTAATTTTGTATTCATTTTGCAGTATTTCGATGTATGACCTTTTTTGTGACATTTGTAACACGTAATATCCTTGTATTTGGAATAAGCTTTTTTGGTATTTGGTTTTATGAAACAATGAGTATTTTTGTATGGGTTTTTGTAATACTCTTCGTTGGATTTGCTGAAATCTCTCTTTTTGTAACATCTAGAAGTACTCTTAAGGGATTTATGAGTCTTGCTACAGTTTCCTGTACAACTGGAAGAGGGTTTTAAGAAATTCGTATCAAACTGCTTGCAAAAGGTTCCAAGTTCACACTTAGTTCTCTTTAGCTCCAGCTTGAGGTGTTTCTGTAATTTCAGGTCTTGACAGATCTTTAGACCTTCATGTTGAGTTATACTGACTAGTTGTCCGTATGTAAACTCACTATACGGTATAATCTGTTTACCGCAATTCTTTTTGATTTTGTTCCTAACCTTTTCTCCTAAAAGGGTAGGTAATCCGGCCAGGAATTTCTCTTTCCAAAATGGCTGGTTGGAATCTTCCCTGAGCATAAGTCTGGTTAAGAAGGTATTTTTGTACCATTGGAAATCGCTGAGTTGCTTGCATTTGAGGTTGGAAAGTAATTTGGCATTTTTGTCTTTCAAATATGAAGAATCTTCTATGAAATTTAAAGAGATTGTGAGGATCAAGGTTGCTACGGCATCTTGTAGGGGTTCACCTTGTTCATCAAGGATTGGTAATCCTTCTTCGTCAGTTTTGATGGAATTGAGGATATCTTCCTTTTGTTGATCAGCGAGATAATTATCCCACCATCCTTTCAATTGACCAGAGAATCCTGCGATGAGCAATTCCGCAATGGTCTTGTCTTGCGTACCGTTTTGGGTTTTGTACGCATTTGCAGCCATGGTCATTTGTTGAAAAAAACTGAGAATATTGTATTCGGTCATCCCATATATGTTCCAATCATAAATGGAAGAGGCATTGAAACGGGATTGGGCAAGAGGTTTTACTATGCCTAGGTCAGGAGCAGGAATAATCTGCAACTGTTGTTGTTGGACCAGTTGTATTGGTCTTTGCCAATACATACGGTTAACAAAAGGTTTTTTGTTTTGGAATTATTTTGGAGTATCACTGTCGTCGGAGTCGTGTTTTAGAGCAGTGATTTTATTGGAGGATTGTGGAGTATCTGGAACAACGTGTTCTGTGTTAGAACTATTGGAGGTCCCAATTCTACTCAATTGATCCTGGATAGCCTGAATAAATTCAGACTTATTTTGCTGGATATTCTTGACGCCATCTTTGGACATCTGAAAGGGTTTAAAGAAACGTTTTTGGCTTTTTGGTTTCATATCCTTAGTCGTACATGTGGAATCTATGGTGACTAAAGGGTTGACTTTTATGTGTTTTTCTACCTTGTCGAGCTGTTTTCCTAGGGTATTCAAACTGATATTGGTAAAATTGTTTTGGGCGAGGATACTCTTGGTATTTGTTTTTTCATCCTCTGCTGGATTCTTAAGAGGAATCGCGTCTACAGGGCATCCATGAATAGTAAGCTTGATGCCATGTAAAGGAGGGTGATTGGACTGGACTTTCCTAGAATCGGCTAGGGTTTCCCACTCCGGTGTTTTGTTCCTAGTCGTAACAGGATTTACCGTTTTAGAAAAGGGGTAATCAATGGAATTTTCAGAGGAGTAAATTTCAAACCAGTCAAAGAATAGGATGTTTATCCTATGTTCATTAACAAAATTGTAAAATTCTTCTTGAATTTTTTTCCTAGTATTTAAAAAGATTTTGAAGAACCAAACTCTTTTTTCTAGGTTGTATTTTTAGTAAAAATCTTTTTGTAGGAATTTTTTATCAACTTTGAAATCCTTTTGTAAAACACCAAGTTCGTTTACTAGGTTTTCTGTAATCGAGGAAAAAGTCGGACTAGTTGGTTCCTGGTCCTCTATCTTTTCTCTAACAGTGGGATTTTCATAAATGGGTCTCGGTATTTCATTGGAGTAGTCTACGTTTCGTAGATTGGGTATATCAAACGTAGAACGTCTAGGTTTCGCTTTGTAAGGAGTATTGATGACTGAAGGAATTTGTGAAACTCTTCCTAAGTCGAGAGTTTCTACGGAACTGGAATCATCGTATCTACTACTCGTAGATTTTCTATGGAATGATAGACTGACTCTACCATCCTGGTATTGGGTTATTTCTCTGAGACGAGTATTTGGTTGGGAAGTCTCAAGAGGTTCAGGTTTGACAACACCTTCTAAGATCCATTCGTCTAGTAAGGAAATATCCTTCCATCTCATGGGTCTCGGTATAACGGTGTTAGATCTGGAAAGATCGGTTTGTAAAAGAAGGGTTTCGCCTTTCTTACTATGGTATCTGACTTTTGTCGCAAAAGCTGAAGTCATAGCTTTGTAATGGATTAGGTAAATTATAGTTACGGGAATCGATCCTTCAAGCATTTGGTAATTGTGAGCCTTGATTTGTAAGACGAGGGATTTTTGGATATTTTTGTCATTTAAAGAGACTGAGAAATTTGGGTAACAGTAAAAAGATATTGGTCCTGTGCAGAGACTAGATTCAACATAACTCAATAAGGAATCTTCGAAATTTGTGATTCTGGCATCACGTAAGACAGCAAGGATTGAGGTGTTTAATCCTTCCTTCATGAGGGGTTTTATCCCTATTTGGACTAATCCAATATGGATGTATTTGTAATTTCTTTCTCAGTGTCTTTTCAAGGAACTTTGAGAAAGTAATTGGATGGTTTCAAAAGGTTGAGATAATTGGATATCTCTTTCCTCAGTTTTGATTGTGAAATCAATTTTGAATAACTGGTATTTTAAATTTTTGTAAATCTGATCTCGATTTACTCTCGGTATTTCCCAATTATCGATAGATTTTTCAAATTCTTGTATCAAGATTTCTTCGGAGTTTATTATCTTCTTTGAATCCATGGAAGAAGATGAACCAAAATCACGCAAAGTGGATCTATTGAGAAATGAATCCATGTTTATGAAACTCCTATTAACAGAGCGTCCGAACTTTCTTCTTTGCTTAGGTCTCTCCGTGGGTATAACTGCCTGCGTTCGTTGAGGACTTACCGACCCTGAACTATCCTAACGCAGAAGTCTCCGTAACCTCTAATAAGGAATTCAACATCTGGTCTGGACAATATTCTCTCTATATCTACCCTTTATGGCTCTGATACCAAGGCCATAAAGGGTAGATATAGAGAGAATATTGTCCGCGTTAAGTTTTTTCATTTATAAGTTCTTTCTTTCTCTTACTACATTTAGAGAGTAGTTGAGAGCTCTTATAGAAATCCCCCTTTAGGTTAGAATAAAATACCCCTCAAATACCCATATGATTAAGTTCATATGACCCATATCATATGACTCATATCATATGATCCTAAATACCCCAGAAATTCTCAAGGTTTATCTCCTTGATAATTATCTTTGTAAATTCCCATTTTTTAAATGATTATGATTATGGACGGTACTACCTCCTAATCTTTTAAATACTTTATGCATTTAAATTCTTTAAATTCCTGCATTAAATACTTGGCTGGTTCTACCGCCTATTTGATTTAAATTCCTCCAGAACCTTGTGATTTATGGTTTCCATAACTGGAACCTTGAATTGTAAGTTGCTCTTTATTTACCTTCTGCATTCTTCAATGATCATTTAATTTTTCAATCCCTTATATCCCGATTCCTTTCGTGTCTGTTATCCCCTTTAGATCCTCGGCCTAAGTTTGGTATCAGAGCCATAAAGGGTAGATATAGAGAGAATATTGTCCAGACCAGATGTTGAATTCCTTGTTAGAGGTTACGGAGACTTCCGCGTTAGGATAGTCCAGGGTCGGTAAGTCCTCAACGAATACAGGTAGTTATACCCACGGAGAGACCTAAGCAAAGAAGAAAGTTCAGACGCTCTGTTAATAGGAGTTCCATAAACATGGATCCATTTCTCAATAGATCTACTTCGCGTGATTTTGGTTCATCTTCTTCCATGGATTCAAAGAAGATAATAAACTCCGAAGAAATCTTGATACAAGATTTTGAAAAATCTATCAATAATTGGGAAATACCGAGTGTAAATCGAGATCAGATTTACAAAAATTCGAAATACCAGTTATTCAAAACCAATTTCACAATCAAAACTGAGGAAAGAGATATCCAATTATCTCAACCTTTTGAAACCATCCAATTACTTTCTCAAAGTTCCTTGAAAAGACACCGAGAAAGAAATTACAAATACATCCATATTAGATTAGTCCAAGAAGGGATAAAACCCCTCACGAAGGAAGGATTAAACACCTCAATCCATGCTGTCTTACGTGATGCCAGATTCACAAATTTCAAAGATTCCTTATTGAGTTCTGTCGAGTCTAGTCTCTGCACATGACCAATATCTTTTGACTATTACCCAAATTTCTCAGTCTCTTTAAATGACAAAAATATCCAAAAATCCCTAGTCTTACAAATCAAGACTCACAATTACCAAATGCTTGAAGGATCGATTCCCGTAGCTATAATTTACCGAATCCATTACAAATCTAAGACTTCAGCTTTTGCCACAAAAGTCAGATACCATAATAAGAAAGGCGAAACCCTTCTTCTACAAACCGATCTTTCCAGATCTAACACCGTTATACCGAGAGCCGTGAGATGGAAGGATATTTCCTTACCAGACGAATGGATCTTAGAAGGTGTTGTCAAACCTGAACCTCTTGAGACTTCCCAACCAAATACTCGTCTCAGAGAAATAACCCAATACTAGGATGGTAGAGTCTGTCTATCGTTCTATAGAAAATCTACGAGTAGTAGATACGATGATTCCAGTTCCGTAGAAACTCTCGACTTAGGAAGAGTTTCACAAATTCCTTCTGTCATAAATACTCATTACAAAGAGAAACCTAGACGTTCTACGTCTGATATACCCAATCTACGAAACGTAGACTACTCCAACGAAATACCGAGACCCGTTTATGAAAATTCCACTGTTAGAGAAAAGATAGAGAACCAGGAACCTACTAGTCTGACTTTTTCCTCCATTACAGAGAACCTAGTAAACGAACTTGGTGTTTTACAAAAAGATTTCAAAGTAGACAAAAAATTCCTTCAAAAAGATTTTTACGAAAAATACAACCTAGAAAAAAGAGTTTGGTTCTTCAAAACCTTTTTAAATACTAGGACAAAAATACAGGAAGAATTTTTACAATTTTGTTAATGAACATAGGATAAACATCCTATTCTTTGACTGGTTTGAAATTTACTCCTCTGAAAATTTCATTGATTACCCCTTTTCTAAAATGGTAAATCCCGTTACGACTAGGAACAAAACACCGGAGTGGGAAACCCTTGCCGATTCTAGGAAAGTCCAGTCCAATCACCCTCCTTTACAAGGCATCAAGCTTACTATTCATGGATGCCCTGTAGACGCGATTCTTCTTAAGAATCCAGCAGAGGATGAAAAAACAAATACCAAGAGTATCCTCGCCCAAAACAATTTTACCAATATCAGTTTGAATACCCTAGGAAAACAGCTCGACAAGGTAGAAAAACACATAAAATCTAACCCTTTAGTCACCATAGATTCCACAGGTACGACTAAGGATATGAAACCAAAAAGCCAAAAACCTATCTTTAAACCCTTTCAGGTGTCCAAAGATGGCGTCAAGAATATCCAACAAAATAAGTCCGAATTTATTCAAAGCTATCCAGATCAATTGAGTAGAATTGGGACCTCCAATAGTTCTAACACGAACACGTTGTTCCGTATACTCCACAATCCTCCAATAAAATCACTGCTCTAAAACACGACTCCGACGACAGTGATACTCCAAAATAATTCCAAAACAAAAAACCTTTTGTTAACCGTATGTATTGGCAAAGACCAATACAACTGGTCCAACAACAACAGTTGCAGATTATTCCTGCTCCTGACCTAGGCATAGTAAAACCTCTTGCCCAATCCCGTTTCAATGCCTCTTCCATTTATGATTGGAACATATATGGGATGACCGAATACAATATTCTCAATTTTTTTCAACAAATGACCATGGCTGCAAATGCGTACAAAACCCAAAACGGTACGCAAGACAAGACCATTGCGGAATTGCTCATCGCAGGATTCTCTGGTCAATTGAAAGGATGGTGGGATAATTATCTCGCTGATCAACAAAAGGAAGATATCCTCAATTCCATCAAAACTGACGAAGAAGGATTACCAATCCTTGATGAACAAGGTGAACCCCTACAAGATGCCGTAGCAACCTTGATCCTCACAATCTCTTTAAATTTCATAGGAGATTCTTCATATTTGAAAGACAAAAATGCCAAATTACTTTCCAACCTCAAATGCAAGCAACTCAGCGATTTCCAATGGTACAAAAATACCTTCTTAACCAGACTTATGCTCAGGGAAGATTCCAACCAGCCATTTTGGAAAGAGAAATTCCTGGCCGGATTACCTACCCTTTTAGGAGAAAAGGTTAGGAACAAAATCAAAAAGAATTGCGGTAAACAGATTATACCGTATAGTGAGTTTACATACGGACAACTAGTCGGTATAACTCAACATGAAGGTCTAAAGATCTGTCAAGACCTGAAATTACAGAAACACCTCAAGCTGGAGCTAAAGAGAACTAAGTGTGAACTTGGAACCTTTTGCAAGCATTTTGATACGAATTTCTTAAAACCCTCTTCCAGTTGTACAGGAAACTGTAGCAAGACTCATAAATCCCTTAAGAGTACTTCTAGATGTTACAAAAAGAGAGATTTCAGCAAATCCAACGAAGAGTATTACAAAAACCCATACAAAAATACTCATTGTTTCATAAAACCAAATACCAAAAAAGCTTATTCCAAATACAAGGATATTACGTGTTACAAATGTCACAAAAAAGGTCATACATCGAAATACTGCAAAATGAATACAAAATTACAAGAATTGAAGCTCGACGATGACGTCACCCAAAAGATCTCCAATCTTCTCATTGATTCCTCCGATTCAAATGCCGAGTCAGAACCCGACTACTTTTCTTTGTCTTTTGAAGACAACAAAGCCCTTCAAATTAATGAATTGCTTACAACCAGTTCTTCTGAATATTCCGATAAAGGTAAGAGAAAACTTGTTTGTGTTTTAACCAAGGTTCAAGAATTCATGCTAGAAATGGTTCAACACATTGATGTCGAACACCAAAAAGATTATTTGAATAAACTCCTCAAATCCTTCACCGACGAGAAAAAAGATTTCAAAAATTTGATTTTACCAAATACCTCCAAAAATACCTACGATTTGACCAAAATCCTGAAAAAGGGCAAAGGGATGAAAGAATCCAAGGAAACCCCAATTCTAGAACTCCAGAGAGACGTGAAACAAATCAAAGTAGAGATTAAGGCTCTACGAGAAAAACAAGATCAAGACTCTCTTCTACTAAAAACAGTCCTTTCAAAAACGCAGGATAATTCTGAATCCAGTTCTGAGTCCGACAATTACGACTCTGAAGATCCAGGAGAACCTCCTGACAACCCTTTTCTTGAAGAAGTCCCACAATAACTCCTTACTGTCTTACGACAGATCACATCCAAAAAATACCTTGTTCAAATAACCCTTAAATTCTCAAGCAATTTTAGAATTACTACTATTGCTCTTTTTGACACCGGTGCAGATCTGAATTGCATAAAAACAGGTCTAATACCTAATCAATTTCATGAAAATACCGAGGAAACTCTAGCGGCGGCCAATAACACAAAGCTAGAAATCAATTCCCAAACCAATGCGTCGTTATTATTAATGGAGTTTCTATCGCGACATCGTTTGTCTTAGTAAAAGACATTCACAACTCCGTTATCTTAGGAACACCATTTATAAATCTTATCACTCCTTATAAGGTAGATAATTATTTTATCTCATTTGATTCCAATAGTAAGAATTTAAAATTCCCTTTTCTAACAAAACCAAAAGCTAGCGACCTCGATCTGATTAAAACTTATTCTTGTCACCTAGGAGAATTAAGAAATAGTTTTTTAAATCAGGATTCCGAGTCCCCTAGAAACTATGATACCCGTTCCATTAAATTAATTGATTCCTTTGCATACAAAAAACTTTTGAAGCATAATCAAAACAATTTTCGAAAATTGCATTCTAAAATAATTTCTGCAAAATAATTTCTGACAATTTTTACTTTAAAAATATTTTAACCAGTGGTTTACCCAAAAACAGGAGAAAAAACCCACAGGTTTCCAAAATTGGTTACAACACAGAAATACCCTATCATTATCCCTATAAAAATCCACAGATTTCCAATACCAGATACAACACAGAAATGTCCTATCACTGTTCTTTGCCCCAATGTCCGGGTTACAGAGAAAAAATATCCAGAAAGGACATGAGAGAATTTGGACAATACTGTTACCATGCAATGTGTGGAGCATTGCTCCAAAAAAGAAAAGAAGAGATACCTCCACCAATAAATATACATGTTGCACCACAACAACAAACAAATCCCATGGCCCCCAAAAAACTCATGAAAGAAGAAAACGAAAATACCGCATCATCTGTGCAAAAACACCAGCACAGGAGATCACTGCAGAAAAATCTTATGTAACTCCTGGCAAAATCACCAGAATTACAGCAGGCATTGATACAACTTCAAAATCCCAAGCAAGAAGTTGCTCAAAGCTCAGGAGAGGAAAAAACCTCTCAAAATTTTACAAAAATCGAGAAAGGAGAATCTTCAAAAACCCTTTCTCAAAAATAATTTTCCAAACTACAACTCGAGAAAGAAGATTCTTCAAAAACCCTTTCTCAAAAACAATTTTCAAAAAACCAACTTGTGGTACCACAAGTCCCCAAAAAACCTGCACCTAAATACTTCATAAAACCATTTTTCAAAATATTACTACTCTTGAAAAACGATTTTTTAACAAAGACCCTTTTTAGCACTACAAACTTATTTTGGACAAAAATGGTTTTATAAATCATGAGATATTTTAAAAACCCCATATTTTTATCAAGCTATCCTTGAAATATCAGGATCAACAACCATAAAATTAATTTTCACTAAAATAACCAAGATCCTTCTTATTCAGTTTGCAAAATACTTAGCGTAATTGCTCCTGCTGATTAGGGGAATGACCTATCACAACTCCTAAATTTCCCAGATACCCACAAAAATGAACCATTTTTTGATATCCCTTTTAATTTCTGGGATTACCAACAAGCCTGGTTCAATTCATTCTTTATCCAAAATACCAGCCAAAGCCACCCTTGGCTTTTCCATTTTGATACCTCATGTGATCCATCACAATTTCCAACACGGTGGAATTCATGGTGGGATCAACTCGGATCCACCCTAGACATACAAAAACCAGAAGTCACTAAATCTTTCGCCCTCTTCAAATCCCAGTTCAAACCCTCTGAGGAAGAAAAAAGATTTGTGCCTCTACACCTTTTTCACACAAAATTCCACTTACCATGGTATTTACATGGTTCGTAGATTATTCGTAAGATAAAATACCAATTATCCGAAGAAGATTTAAAATCCGATGGTGGGACAGCTTTAAAATACCAAAAAGCCTCGCACCACAAAAAGTCCAAGAATGGTTAGACACCCAAAAACCCATTCCAGTACAGGCGCCTCTACAAACACCACTGGCACCACTACAAACAAAGGGGCACACCCAGTTCCTGTCACAGAAATCCCAGATGGCCTCAATGCTTGCAGCGGCCAAAAATTCAGAAGAAATGCAAGCCATAATTCTGAAATTTGCACCGTCTTCATCAAAACAAGGCTCTTCGTCTGAAGAAGAAGAACCAGAAATTGATATTGAAGACAAGATGCGGTTTTTGGCAACAGTGGATTCTAAAGAAAGTTGCCAAAAGAATTCAAAATACCAGAAGCAGAGTTCAGACAAAATTCCGACAAAAGAAAGTGCTCGAAAAAGCTACTTTCAAAAAGCAAAATCAAAGATTCCCGCAATAATTTGAGAAAATGCCAAAAGGATGAATAGTGATTCTCCACTCGGATGAATAGTGACGCGGATGAATAGAGATTTTCATTTTCTTCTTTCATTACTGCATCATACCACGACAGGGGTTTTTCAGTGCGAGATTTGGCAAGGAATTTTTCTTTTTCTTCTTTTGGGGTTTTTTGGGGGCCATGGAATTTGTTTGTTATTGTGGTGCAACAACAGGTGTATTTATTGGTGGAGGTATCTCTTCTTTTCTCTTTTGGAGCAAGGCTCCGCACATTGCATGGTAACAGTATTGTGCAGATTCTCTCATGTTCTTTCTGGATATTTTTTCTCTGTAACCCGGACATTGGGGCAAAGGACAGTGATATGACATTTCTGTGTTGTAACTTGTATTGGAAATCTGTGGATTTTTATAGGGATAATGATAGTGTATCTCTGTGTTGTAACTGGTTTTGGAAACCTGTGGGTTTTTTCTCCTGTTTTTGAGTAAACCACTAGTTAAAAAATTTGTAAAGTAAAACTTTTCAAAAATTAATTTATAGAAATTATTTTTTGATGCAATTTTTAAAAATTGTAAATTATGTTTAAAAGTTTTTCTGTATGCAAAGGAATCAATTAATTTGATGGAACGGGTATCACAGTTTCTAGGGGACTCGGAATTCTGATCTAAAAACTATTTCTTAATTCGCCTAGATGACAAGAATAAGTTTTAATCAGATCGAGGTCGCTAGTTTTCGGTTTTGTCAGAAAAGGGAATTTTAGATTCTTTTTATTGGAATCAAAAGAAATGAAATCATTATCTACCTTATAAGGAGTGATAAGATTTATAAATGGTGTTCCTAAGATAACGGAGTTGTGAATGTATTTTACTAAGACAAACGATGTTGCGATTGAAACTCCATTAATGATAACAGACGCATTGGTTTGAGAATTGATTTCTAACTTTGTGTTATTGGCCGCCGCTAGAGTTTCCTGGGTATTTTCATGAAATTGATTAGGTATTATACCTGTTTTAATGCAATTCATATCTGCACCGGTATCAAAAAGAGCAATAGTAGTAATTCTAAAATTGCCTGAGAATTTAAGGGTTATTGGAACAAAGTATTTTTTGGACGTGATCTGTCGTAAGACAGCAAGGAATTCTTGTGGGACTTCTTCAAGAAAAGGGTTGTCAGGAGGTTCTCCTGGATCTTCAGAGTCAGAATTGTCGGACTCAGAACTGGATTCAGAATTATCCTGGGTTTTTGAAAGAATTGTTTTCAGTAGAAGAGAGTCTTGATCTTGTTTTTCTCGTAGAGCCTTGATCTCTACTTTGATTTGTTTCACGTCTCTCTGGAGTTCTAGAATTGGGGTTTCTTTGGAGTCTTTCATCCCTTTACCCTTTTTCAGGATTTTGGTCAAATCGTAGGTATTTTTGGAGGTGTTTGGCAAAATTGAATTTTTGAAATCTTTTTTCTCGTCAGCAAAAGATTTGAGGAGTTTATTCAAATAATCCTTTTGGTGTTCGACATCTATGTGTTGAACCATTTCTAACATGAACTCTTGATCCTTGGTTAGGACACAAACAAGTTTTCCCTTACCCTTATCAGAATTTTCAGAAGAACTGGAAGTAACCAATTCATCAATTTGAAGGGCTTTGTTGTCTTCAGAAGACAGAGAAAAGTAGTCAGGTTCTGACTCGGCTTTTGAATCGGAAGAATCTATGAGAAGATTGGAGATTTTTTGGGTGACGTCATCGTCGAGCCTCAATTCTTGTAATTTTGTATTCATTTTGCAGTATCTCAATGTATGACCTTTTTTGTGACATTTGTAACAAGTAAGGTCCTTGTATTTTGAATCAGCTTTTTTGGTATTTGGCTTTCTGAAACGATGAGTATTTTTGTATGGGTTTTTGTAATACTCTTCGTTGGATTTGCTGAAATCTCTCTTTTTGTAACCTCTAGAAGTACTCTTAAGGGATTTATGAGTCTTGGTACAGTTTTCTGTAAAACTAAAAGAGGATTTTGAGAAATTTGTATCAAACTGTTTGCAAAAGGTTCCAAGCTCGCATTTAGTTCTCTTTCGCTCCAGCTTGAGGTGTTTCTGTAATTTCAAGTCTTGACAGATCTTTAGACCTTCCTTTTGAGTTATACTAATAAGTTGTCCGTATGTAAACTCACTGTAGGGTATAATCTGTTTACCGCAATTCTCTTTGATTTTGTTCCTAACCTTTTCTCCTAAAAGGGTAGGTAATCCGGCCAGGAATCTCTCTTTCCAAAATGGCTTGTTGGAATCTTCCCTGAGCATAAGTCTGGTTAAGAAGGTATTTTTGTACCATTGGAAATCGCTGAGTTGCTTGCATTTGAGGTTGGAAAGTAATTCGGCATTTTTGTCTTTCAAATATGAAGAATCTCCTATGAAATTTAAAGAGATTGTGAGGATCAAGGTTGCTACGGCATCTTGTAGGGGTTCACCTTGTTCATCAAGGATTGGTAATCCTTCTTCGTCAGTTTTGATGGAATTGAGGATATCTTCCTTTTGTTGATCAGCGAGATAATTATCCCACCATCCTTTCAATTGACCAGAGAATCCTGCGATGAGCAATTCCGCAATGGTCTTGTCTTGCGTACCGTTTTGGGTTTTGTACGCATTTGCAGCCATGGTCATTTGTTGGAGGAAACTGAGAATATTGTATTCGGTCATCCCATCTATATTCCAATCATAAATGGAAGAGGCATTGAAACAGGATTGGGCAAGAGGTTTCACTATGCCTAGGTCAGGAGCAGGAATAATCTGCAACTGTTGTTGTTGGACCTGTTGTATTAGTCTTTGCCAATCCATATGGTTAACAAGAGGTTTTTTATTTTGGAATTATTTTGGAGTATCACTGTCGTCGGAGTCGTGTTTTAGAGCAGTGATTTTATTGGAGGATTGTGGAGTATCTGGAACAACGTGTTCTGTGTTAGAACTATTGGAGGTCCCAATTCTACTCAATTGATCCTGGATAGCCTGAATAAATTCAGTCTTATTTTGCTGGATATTCTTGACGCCATCTTTGGACACCTGAAAGGGTTTAAAGATAGGGTTTTGGCTTTTTGGTTTCATATCCTTAGTCGCACCTGTGGAATCTATGGTGACTAAAGGGTTGGCTTTTATGTGTTTTTCTACCCTGTCGAGTTGTTTTCCTAGGGTATTCAAACTGATATTGGTAAAATTGTTTTGGGCGAGGATACTCTTGGTATTTGTTTTTTCATCCCCTGCTGGATTCTTAAGAGGAATCGCGTCTACAGGACATCCATGAATAGTAAGATTGATGACTTGTAAAGGAGGGTGATTGGACTGGACTTTCCTAGAATCGGCTAGGGTTTCCCACTCCGGTGTTTTGTTCCTAGTCGTAACGGGATTTACCGTTTTAGAAAAGGGGTAATCAATAGAATTTTCAGAGGAGTAAATTTCAAACCTGTCAAAGAAAAGGATGTTTATCCTATGTTCATTAACAAAATTGTAAAATTCTTCCTGTATTTTTTTCCTAGTATTTAAAAAGGTTTTGAAGAACCAAACTCATTTTTCTAGGTTGTATTTTTCATAAAAATCATTTTGAAGGAATTTTTTGTCTACTTTGAAATCTTTTTGTAAAACACCAAGTTCGTTTACTAGGTTCTCTATAATTGAGGACAAAGTCGGACTAGTAGGTTTCTGGTCCTCTATCTTTTCTCTAACAGTGGGATTTTCATAAACGGGTCTCGGTATTTCGTTGGAGTAGTCTACGTTTCGTAGATTGGGTATATCAGACGTAGAACGTCTAGGTTTCGCTTTGTAAAGAGTATTGATGACTGAAGAATTTGTGAAACTCTTCCTAAGTCGAGAGTTTCGACAGAACTGGAATCATCGTATCTACTACTCGTAGATTTTCTATGGAACGTCTAGATTACCTACCCTTTATGGCCTTGATCCTCGGCCTATGTTTGGTATCGGAGCCATAAAGGGTAGATATAGAGAGAATATTGTCCAGACCAGATGTTGAATTCCTTGTTAGAGGTTACGGAGACTTCCGCTTTAGGATAGTCCAGGGTCGGTAAGTCCTCAACGAACGCAGGCAGTTATACCCACGGAGAGACCTAAGCAAAGAAGAAAGTTCGGACGCTCTGTTAATAGGAGTTCCATAAACATGGATACATTTCTCAATAGATCTACTTCGCGTGATTTTGGTTCATCTTCTTCCATGGATTCAAAGAAGATAACAAACTCCGAAGAAATCTTGATACAAGATTTTGAAAAATCTATCGATAATTGGGAAATACCGAGAGTAAATCGAGATCAGATTTACAAAAATTCGAAATACCAGTTATTCAAAACTGATTTCACAATCAAAACTGAGGAAAGAGATATCCAATTATCTCAACCTTTTGAAACCATCCAATTACTTTCTCAAAGTTCCTTGAAAAGACACCGAGAAAGAAATTACAAATACATCCATATTGGATTAGTCCAAATAGGGATAAAACCCCTCACGAAGGATGGATTAAACACCTCATTCCTTGCTGTCTTACGTGATGCCAGATTCACAAATTTCGAAGATTCCTTATTGAGTTATGTTGAATCTAGTCTCTGCACAGGACCAATATCTTTTTACTGTTACCCAAATTTCTCAGTCTCTTTAAATGACAAAAATATCCAAAAATCCCTCGTCTTACAAATCAAGGCTCACAATTACCAAATGCTTGAAGGATCGATTCCCGTAGCTATAATTTACCGAATCCATTACAAAGCTATGACTTCAGCTTTTGCGACAAAAGTCAGATACCATAGTAAGAAAGACGAAACCCTTCTTTTACAAACCGATCTTTCCAGATCTAACACCATTATACCGAGACCCATGAGATGGAAGGATATTTCCTTACTAGACGAATGGATCTTAGAAGGTGTTGTCAAACCTGAACCTCTTGAGACTTCCCAACCAAATACTCGTCTCAGAGAAATAACCCAATACCAGGATGGTAGAGTCAGTCTATCCTTCCATAGAAAATCTACAAGTATTAGATACGATGATTCCAGTTCCGTAGAAACTCCCTACAAGACGCCGTAGCAACCTTGATCCTCACAATCTCTTTAAATTTCATAGGAGATTCTTCACATTTGAAGGACAAAAATGCCGAATTACTTTCCAACCTCAAATGCAAGCAACCCAGCGATTTCCAATGGTACAAAAATACCTTCTTAACCAGAGTTATGCTCAGGGAAGATTCCAACCAGCCATTTTGGAAAGAGAAATTTCTGGTCGGATTACCTACCCTTTTAGAGATCAAGGCTCTACGAGAAAAACAAGATCAAGACTCTCTTCTACTGAAAACAGTCATTTCAAAAACCCAGGATAATTCTGAATCCAGTTCTGAGTCCGACAATTCCGACTCTGAAGATCCAGGAGAACCTCCTAACAACCCTTTTCTTGAAGAAGTCCCACAAGAATTCCTTGCTGTCTTACGACAGATCACGTCCAAAAAATACCTTGTTCAGATAACCCTTAAATTCACAGGCAATTTTAGAATTACTACTATTGCTCTTTTTTATACCGGTGCAGATCTGAATTGCATAAAAATAGGTCTAATACCTAATCAATTTCATGAAAATACCCAGGAAACTCTAGCGGCGGCCAATAACACAAAGCTAGAAATCAATTCTCAAACCAATGAGTTTGTTATCATTAATGGAGTTTCAATCGCAACATCGTTTGTCTTAGTATAAGACATTCACAACTCCATTATCTTAGGAACACCATTTATAAATCTTATCACTCCTTATAAGGTAGATAATGATTTCATTTCTTTTGATTCCAATAAAAAGAATCTGAAATTCCCTTTTCTGACAAAATCGAAAACTAGCGACCTCGATCTGATTAAAACTTATTCTTGTCATCTAGGCGAATTAAGAAATAGTTTTTTAGATCAGAATTCCGAGTCCCCTAGAAACTGTGATATCGGTTCCATCAAATTAATTGATTCCTTTGCCTACAAAAAAACTTTTAAACATAATTTACAATTTTTAAAAATTGCATCAAAAAATAATTTCTATAAATTAATTTTTGAAAAGTTTTACTTTACAAATTTTTTAACCAGTGGTTTACTCAAAAACAGGAGAAAAAACCCACAGGTTTCCAAAACCAGTTACAACACAGAGATACCCTATCATTATCCCTATAAAAATCCACAGATTTCCAATACCAGTTACAACACAGAAATGTCCTATCACTGTCCTTTGCCCCAATCTTCGAGCCAAATGCTAAAAGTGGAAACTCCGACGAGACTTGGTCGTCCTGAAGACGTATAGGGACACCCTCAATGAAGCTAGCACTGATGAGAAGGATATCCTTATTCATGGAACTTCTTGAATCGGAGATTAATCTCGAAGCGACCGAGTTATTACACATGGAGGATCTACAGGGTGCTGAAGGGAATGACCCAAGAGTTGAAGACTCCGATGACGCCCCTCTTGCATATCTCTCTTTTAACTCAAAACTGCTATTTTATTAAGACTTGTGTGTTTTAGCCTTGGCGGACCATGGGATTGGGCAGGAGGTCCCTTTATCAGGCTTTGTAGTTCCGTTTTGAAATGTAATGCCCCCGGCGGACCATGGGACGAGTGTGTCAATCCCTTTCGCGTGGATTTGTAGTTCCCTTTCTGGGTCACTTTTGGGCCGAGATGTTTTATAGTAATGAATGAACTTACTTATCCAGACTTTTCTATTTATTGTTGTCACGGTTTTGACTATAATTTAAGTCTTGACAACCTTATACCTTTAGGCACTTTCGAACAAGAATGACTTATAGATTTTTCCAACCATACTTGAAGGGAGAACAATAAGCCAATTTGACAAAATCGTTTGTCAATTATCACCTTCTAATTCAAACTTTAAATTTGATGTCTACAACATACTTGAGTGGAGATCTTTTGTTGAATCACTCTTTGTTTGCTAAGGTGTTTACTTTCCGTTGGGCTTCCATAGCCTTTTTGAACTATTAAATTCAGGCTGAATTTTTTCTTTGATTAACTTTTATCTGAATGCTCAAGTAGTCGAATTTCAGCCTTTTATTTCTTAAGATTTGAATAAGAGAGGGCCTTTATTGTTATGGTGCTTTAGAAGAGGACGTCTTCAATTCATTATGACACAAGTTTTCGGTATGTTATGAATAACATCCATTTAATTTAACTTAACTCTGTTTTCAATGGCAAGAATTTATTATGAAAGGAAATTTTATTGATTCCTTTTACTTACAAATGTGACGCAAATGTAAGAATAATCCAGCTGCCATCTAGTGTGGTAAGTCCATTACATATGTAAAATATTTCATCACTCCGGGGAGTCTCCAGAGTTAGTATACTTTTTCCTTGAAGCTTTTACCGGTACCACCTTCTATGGTTCCGGTGATTACAAGTTCCTTCGAAAAAGGAAAAAGTGAAGCCTTCTCATGGGCCCATCTACTTTTGTATAAAGAAGGACACTAGGTCTTCACATGAACCTATTTTTTGCGAAAAAATGTTAGAAATGTCTTTCTTTCTCAATAATCACGACTAATTCAGGTGACGTGTATATAGCCTTCCAGTGTTTGGATGTACGGAATGAAGACCCAAGCACTAGATAATACACTAAAGAAAATCATCTCAATATGCTTTATGGTGGTTCCTCATTAAAAACCTTGTCGAACAAACCCAATTAGGAAAAAAACCGAAGAGTGCGTTATGACCCGTGGCCGCCTGCCTGGTGGGGGCGGCTCCTCCATTGTGGGTAAACGGGAAACCCGACTCTACAAACCCGAGGAAAGGCTGCACAGCAGTAGTAGGGGCGTTAAGACCGGAGCTTTTTGTAGTGCTAGCAGGAATGCAAGTGAATGAATCCCATCCCCTAGCGAGTGAAGTGCTTACGCCCCTTTAGAGATAGGGGCGAGCAAAAGAGCGGTCAAAGAAAAAAAGAGTGCAACACGTATTTTCCTTATTAGGAATAGTACTTCTTCAAATGACTGACATTTTAGTTGTTGGGAAGCTATTTTTCTTCATGGTATTCTATTTGGTATGATCCTTTACCAGCAATCCCGGTGACTTTGTATGGTCCTTCCTTATTCGAACCTAGTTTGCCGGCATTTACATCCCGGGTGTTGTGGGTTACCTTTTAGAGTACTAAGTCCCCGACTTTAAAATGTCAGAGGTTGGCACGACGGTTGTAGTGTCGCTCCATCTGTTGTTTTTTTTGCCATTATCTGAATGTATGCATGGTCCCAATGTTCTTCAAGCAAATCCAAATGAACCAGCATTGCCTCCGAATTAGCATGTTCATCTGACCGGAGGTACCGCAGTCTCTGAGCTCCCACTTCGACCGAGATTAATACCTTTGCTCTATATACGAGGGGAAAAGGTATTTCCTGAATACTTGATTTTGTCGTGATTCTATATACCCATAGGACCTTGGGTTGTTTAGAAGGCCACGATCCTTTGACATCCTTTAATTTATTATTTAGGTTATGGATTATAGTCTTATTTGTTGACTTCGCCTGACCATTCGCACTAGGATGATAGAAATAAGAGGTGATCCGTTTGATATTCAAATCCTCAAGAAACTTAGTGACCTTAGCCCGAATGAATGGACAACCATTGTCGCAAGCTATTTCCTTCGGAATACTAAAATGACGAATAATATGCTGCCAAATGAAGTTCATCACCTCCTTATCCCGGACCTTCTGGTATGCTCCTACTTCAACCCACTTAGAAAAGTAATCAGTCACAAATATTACAAATTGTACATGTCCTTGGGCAAAAGGCAAAGGCTCGGCTATTTCCATTCCCCATTTTATAAATGGCCATGGGGACACAACTGATGTCCCCCGATTGGTGCAACATCTGAGCATGGCCCTGGCACTTGTCGCATCTCCATACGAATGCCTTCGTATCCTCCTCAATTCGGTGCCAGAAATATCCATCCCTCAATAATTTCTCATCAATGAATCTACACATGAATGATTCTTACATATTCCCACGTAGACTACCCTCATCACGTAGTCAGCTTCCTCGAGACTTACGCAGCATGCCAACGGGCGGTAGTAGCACATCTTATGCAATATTTCATCGATGATGCAATATCGGCAACCTTGGTTCTTAGGCCTCTGGATGCTTTTGGGTCCTCTGGTAACTTTTCGTGTATGAGGTAATCAATGAACTCATTCCTCCAATCTCGAACCAGACTTGTCGAATTCACTTTGTCATATCATGCAGGAACTAATGCCCAGTGAATGAACTGTTGATGAGCCCAAATTGGTAAGTGCATCCGCTTCTACATTTTCTTTCCTAGGTATGTGTACCATCGTCCATTCATGATACTTGGAGAGCAACTTTAGAACCTTTTCGAGGTATCGTGACACATGTTCCTCCTTAGCTTCAAACACACTATGGACCTGATTTACCACAGCAATGAATCACATTTGACCTCAATTATCTCAGAACCCAATCCCCGGGCTAATTCAAGACCCGCGCAATCAAAGCCTCATACTCGGTCTCATTTTTAGTTAAAGGTACACTATGAATTGTTTGCCTCAAAATTTCTCCGGTTGGAGTATGTAATACTATCTCTAAACTGGTCCCCTTAACATTAGATGCTCCATTCGTACGTAGCATCCAAACCCTGGGGGAAGTCCTCGAGACCAATGTGGCTTCTTTCTCCGCTTGTGGAGTTACCCCCGGTCTGAAATCAAAAACAAAATCCGCTAGGACTTGTGACTTAATCTTAGTTCAGGGTTTATATTAATGTCGAATTCACTTAGTTCTACTACCGAATGAATCTTCAAACCACGACTCCGGTCACGGGAGCCAGTCATCCTGAAAGTTCGAGTTTGTGAAGCACAATCCATAAGGAAAACATGGTCACTATGGCAATAGGGTAGCATTAGAAGAAGGTGGGAGCTTTCGTGATGCCATCACTAATGCAAAGGCTAATATTTTAAGAAGTGGGTACCGCGTTTCAATCCCTGACATAATTCTACTTACATAATAAACTAGAAATTGCGTACATTTTTCCTCACATACCAAAACTACACTTACTGTTACTTCTAAGACAACCTAGTTCACTAGGAGTTGTTCTCCGTCCTTTGACGTTGGCATGAGCGGAGAAATGGATAAATAAGCCTTCAAATAATGAAGCGTCTACTGACATTCTGGCGTCAATTCGAAGTCAATTTTTAAGCGAAAAAAACATGTGACATTTCTCTGACGACTGGGATATGAATCTGCTCAGGGCTACTATCTGACTGATCTACTGTTGCACTGCTTTTATGTTCTCTAGGGAATTGGGAATTTCCTCAATGGCCTTGATGTTATCCGGGTTCACCTCAATCCCTCTTTTAGAGATTGAGAAACCTAAGATTTTTTCAGAGCCTACCTCGAAGGCACACTTCTTCGGGTTTAACTTCATATTGAACCTCCTTAGAATTTCAAATGTTTCCTGCAAATAACTTAAATGGTCTATTGTAAACCTCGGATATCGACCACTTTTTCTATCGCACATGAGGTAAACTGAGATCCAGACCCAATTTGTGAGTCACAACCTCTGGAGGAATACCTATCATATCTTTGTGGGACCAAGCAAAACAATCACTATTAGCTTTAAGATATTGAAGAATAAGTTCCCTGAGATCTGGGGACAACCCCGTGCCCATGTATACCTTTCTTTCCAGTATTTCTGCATGCAGAGCGATCTGTTCGTTTCCAGTATTTATAAGCAAAACGAGTATCATAGATCCCTCATAATCCTTTATGGCAGCCAAGAAAATGAAGATCTCAGTGACATGAGAAATTAGATTTTGAGAAATACCGGATGAAAGCACCATTACTTTCACTGATGAAGATGCAGTTGGCGACATCTTTTTGCATAACGACGCATTGGTTATCATCGTACCCATTGACCGCTTCCAAGTAAAACGTGTGTTGGTTGATTTAGAAAGCTCGTCCAATATCATCCGTTGGAAAGTGGTAGAAGAAATAAAAATGCTGGAGAAAGTCATACCAGTAGCAAGAATACTCGTTGGCTTTAACGTGGAGAGTGAAACTACAAAAGGCGAAATTGATTTATAGGTGGAAGTTGGAGGAGTCGTGAAAGAGACCATGTTCTACGTCATAGATGGATACATATGATATAATGCGATATTTGGGAGACCATGGCTTCATTATATGAAGGCATTTCCTTCGACTCTACACTTGCTAGTCAAATTCCCAACTTCGAAAGAAATCAGATAGATCAGGGGAAAGCAACTGACAACAAACGAGATGTTTGCCACCAAAGAACCGGAGGCAGTCACGGATGGTAAATAGCAATTATAGGAACTGGAGGCAATCTCGGATGCAATTCAGTAGACTCAATCATAAGAAGTGGAGCAGATGGATCCAGAAGATGAGCTCCCAGATAAACATCAAAAATCAACCAAATCCAACATCAATTTCATGCTTAATTGAAAATTTTCCAACTTCCATGCTAGGGTTTTAAAATTCCCAATTTTCAAGTCTCGGTTCATGAATCCTAGCATGAAAATCCATAAAAATAAAAAATATAATCGTAAGAGAGTGATTAGGAAAATCCCCTCAAAATGCTCTCAAAATCGAGACCACAAGCTCCAAAATGAGGAAGAAATGTTTTAGATCATTTTTAGGGAGTTTTAAATCACTAAAGCAAAATGCTCTTCGAGATCGTGGTCTCTAGCCTCGTGATCGCGGAGCTTTGCTCTGACCCGGACCACTCACTAGTTTTCGCGATCATGGCCAAGGCCATGCGACCACAAGGCTTACTGCGAGATACATCCCCATCGGGACACGTGTCCTCACAGTCATGATTAAGAACATCAGAACTAGACACCTGAACAATCTAGTGTTTATCGAACTTGGAATGAACCCTCGAAACTAAAATGAGATACCCCAGACACAAACTAAATATGCAAATCACTCCTAAAACATGCAACGAATCTGCTTGCGCACTCAACATCATCATACGAGGTCGTCTTGACCGAATGTTTGACCAAAGTCAACTCTAATTCTTTTTAAATATAGAATTTCACCAAATGCTGAAAATACACCTAAGTACCTCGAGAACCGAATAAATGACTCGACTAAATCATAAACGACATTCTGGACATGATGAAATTGAGGAAACTCTAAAAAGACTCAAATGCCCTCAATGTTGACTTTAGTCAACTAAAACTCATCTCTTAACTTAAAAACTCTCCAAAATACAAACTCACCTGAATCTCACCCAATTACTCGGGACTCATTACAACCATTCACCTAAGTCAAAATTCACATTTCGGAGCTAACAGAACCAACATAAATTGATTCCGACCACGTCTTCCCAAAAGTCAACTCTTAGTCAAACTTAAAACTTCCAAAACTCAAAATTTAGATTTTCTTTCATTATTTTCATCTAATTGCCTCGGGAATCACGCCACACATTCCTACAAGTCAAGTACATCAAAATAAAGCTAAGGAAAGGGTTACAAAATGACCTAACATACCATTACACTAGTAGATCGCTAGGTCGGACTTTCCCCTGAGGTTGTGCCATCTTAGATCATCTTTTTCGGGAACACAGACATGAAGACTATCTGGTCTAATATGCTCATCCTCGATAATGTTTCCAGGATTTTGGTTATCGTTAACTCTTGTTATACCTAGCTCGAGAGAACCATATATGAATCCATAACCTAAACATAGACAAGACCTAGGACAACGAGGCTACAATATGGATAAACCAACAAATAGCAAGGCTGACAAGGCCATACATGATAACTAGACTGTTACACCCCGTATTTTACGCTCGTATGCATTGTAAGTAAAGTAATGTAAAGCTAGGTAATGCTAAGATATCATATTTGGATGAAAATAAGTTTAAACAAGTGTTGCAAAAGTTTCATTAGAGTTCGGGGTCAAACGAATCAAAGAAAATTTAGTTTGTCGAAACTCAGGGAAGGGCAAACTAAATTTTGGACAGGATTTTTGGCCCAACTTGGTTGGGGTATATCTTATGGTATATGAGTAGTTATGTGGTGCATAACCTTCCAAGTTCAAGTTCAAAAAGTCTTCTTTCCAACACAATAAATCATTTATAGATACGATGTCGGAGTAGAGAGATATTCGTATTTTAGTAAGACTGCGTAGGCAGCCAGTTTAGCGCGAAGCAACCTTGATAGCACCCTTAGGGCGGTAGAAATTTCCATATTCCTATTTAAAGTGGTGTAGCCTATTTCTCTTTCATTTCTCGACCTTAGCAGCTCCAAAACCCACCCAAAGACTATCTACATGCTTCTCTACCATTAAAGAGTATTTCCAAGTGTTTATGAAGTGATTTCCCCCTTGAAAGAGCAAGGCTACCTTGTAGTTCTCTCTAGTTTGTTGAGTGAAGTGAAGGGTCTCTTTGATCTTGGGATAGAGCTTATTGAGGAGGCCGCCTTAGCTGTTGAGGTAAGGATTTTACTACTCTTATATGATCTCTAGTTCCTTCTAGCTTAGCTTGATCAATTGGTGAAGATAACTTGTAAGATATGAAAGTATTGTAGATAATTATTGGAAACACTTGGGAGATGTTGTGTTGTTGTTGAGCTGCTCGTTTGGGGATGTTTGATGATGATTAGTTGCTAGAAATTGTAGACTATTGTTGGTTATTGTATTAGGAAGATAAGGAAGTTCATTTAAGCTAAAGAAGTTACCTTGTTGATTAGTTGCCATTATTAAGAGTTATAAAAGTTCTATGCACATGAGGTGTTTGATAAAATGTCTAAGTGAATACTACCTTTAGTTATTGATCCAAATCATTTGTATAATATAGATTATCATTAGTAGAGCATTCGGGAGCTCGTGAGCTATCGACAAAGGTATACAGGTCTATCTTCTTTCTTTGTCATAGTTTGATACAATCATTTCTAAAGGATGACATCTTTTTGTTGCAATATGTTACTCATGTCTCCCTTTTTATTGAACTAACTCATATCCCATGATTGTCCATGGTCTTGAGAATTTCCTTCATCCTATAAGTGAATTGGTATTGATTAGAGATTGACGAACGTGGCGCTAATAACAATAGTCAGATGATAACGACCATAGGTCACTCAAACTCTGATTATGATGTATTTTGAGATTTTTCTTGCATTGAACCTATATATATATTTATATGTATCTATTTTCTTACCACACCATGTTATAGTTGGTTGGGCAGGCACTTATATGTGCATACCACTGATCAATTGGGCAGATATTACCGCGTCATATATGGCCGGGAAATTTACTATGAGCTTACTCCACATAGGGACTTGATATGATACTATATGGCCCTATAGAGTGGTGCGACTTTATTTACGTGCATATTCATGGTTATATCAGTTGTGTGCCCTCAGGGGCCCTTTTCTGAGTTACAGGTTGATTCTATACCCTTTCATCTGGTTTTACATCATTTTACCTACCTTATATATTCAGTACATCTTTCGTACTGACGTCCCTTATGGGGCGATGTGTTCATGCCCTCAGGTATAGATAGACAGGCCGACGTACCTCCTCAGTAGGGTACCTATTTCCATATGTTGGTTGTCGCACTCTACTTCTCCGGAGTTGATGTACAGAGTCAGTAGGACTTCATATGTATATAGCTATTTTGGGTTTGTCGGGGCCCTCTCCCGACTTGATGACACATATTAGTACTTATAGAGGCTTGCAGACTAGAGGTTGTTGTATATATGTTTTTGCGGCCTTATCGGCCCTTGTCAGTTGTTGATATACTGGTGATGGCCTCGTCGGCCTTAGTTTATGTATATACATTTTTTGGGCCTTTTTTGCATGCAGGTTACTATTGCTTTCTACCTTATCATTGTCATTGGGAGACCTTATCGACCTAAGTTGCATATTATGGTATTCAAGTACTGTAGTTAGTTTGCTCGGGCCTTAGGGTGTTGTGTGTCGGCCACACCCCCCAAGGCTGGGGTGTGACATAGATACACAACCCAAGTTTACAAGCCTCTAAGAGTACCATACTGACAGAAAGGTCAGAATAGGGCCCCGCCATACCCATAACATATATATATATATATATATATATATATATATCATACTCAAAATATATATATATATATCATACTCAAAATAGCAACTTCTGAACAAATAGAGTGCATCAACACCATCACTAAGCTGATTAGCCTACTGAGCAGGATCGTCAACATGTCCATCTACACATGCGGGCATGAACAAAGCGCCCCCAATAAAGAGACATCAGTACAAATGAAACATACTGGTATGTAAGGCATGAACAATAACTGAAAGACAATTACAGTGAGCAGAGTATAAAAATCAGCTTGTAACTTGAATGCCTCTCAAGGCAGGCGAACCATATAGTTTTGTGAATGGCCACAATACCCCTAACACACACATACATTGTTTATTAAAGTATAAAGTCGCCCAATCAATTACAACTAGATGGTGTGTATACATAACATCGCCCAATCGGTGGTGTTCATCATGTCATAAGTGTGCACACACCACATAAGGGCCATTGCTTACCGATTATAGGTCGGTGGTGTCAATATCATATATATACATACATACATAGTACTCTAGACTTGAAAGTTTATATAACTTACTCTTTTTGCCTTTGAACGATATTTCTCTTTGAAATAGAATAATAATTCAATATAGACTTGTAATATCAGCCAACAGAATATCATATAAAAGATTTGTCGTCCCATCATATTTTGATATGCTTTGCATTTTGAATCTCTTCAGAATCAACTTTGGTACAGGCTCGGGCTTGTATGCCAACTGAATGTAGTTCCTTATGTTTGACCCTCTATGACTGGTGGAGCCCCCGGAATCTTATCCAGACATTGTCGGAACTCTTTAGCATTCTTTTTAGCTTCTTTGGAGGTCTTTTCCACTTTGCCCGTTATTTCCTTCATAAATTGCAAGACATGCGCTTGGAAAGGATCTGTAGGGCCGATTCACTTCCTAACACATCTCCGTTCCTTGTCACCGTATAGCCGGCACTAGTAGCGTTATTGGCATTTGCTGGGCCCAAGGTGCCACTCTAAGTGCAGAAGTGCCAATGGCCGGATTGGATGAAAGTGAGGCGATTATTTGCCTCATCTCGTCCAACTCTTCCCTCATTGTATGATTTTGTTCCCTTATGATCTGCATTGCCTCCTTGGTGTTTCATCAGTTGGAGTTTAGGCCCTGGTAGATTTTTGGGTCTGACCATCTCTTGAGGTTGCGTTGTCCATGTTTATTGGATCGGCAGTTGCGGGATCATGGACAGGTAGGTCATCCGGACCAATATGCTCGTGGTCGACAGCATTTCTGGAATTTTGGTTATCATTAACTCATGTCATACATGAAAATTTATGCTTAAGGCAAAAAGAAAAAGAGTTAGTTTAATAGACATAGTTACTTGTGACACCACTACTGCCCTGGCTCATTAGTACAGTTGAATTTGTAAACATGGTCAAGAGTACGTGGATCTTAAGTGACCAAAATAGCAAGATAATTAGTAGTTGAAACTAATATAAATGGAATATAATTGAAAATAAAAAGTTAGAATAGCCTTAGCCTTAGAGAAGCTTCGATCTAGAGTCTCCAGACAAGCCGTTAATTGTGATATTAGAATGCTAAATTTAGACAAGAACTAGAAAATAGTGTAAGTATCAAATGTGTATTATATCTCTTTTTTTCAATTTGAATGCTTCTTCTTATGATGAAGTCAAGTTATGGCATCGTAGATTAGGGCATCTTCATGTGTCAAAGATGTGAGTCTGGTTTGGCCACTATATTTAATGAAAATGTAGAGATGAATCCCCAAGAGCAGAGAGATCATAAGGAGCTTTAGTTGTGGGTTGTCTTCTTACAATGTAATGATGAGCCCTAGTTATACTTGAAATCAAGAGTACACATTCCATGGATTACGCCCCATTAATATTACATATTAATGTTATAATAATATCGTTAACACGGTAGTTGGGTTAACGATAGGTTGAAAGTTTGGAGAATGACCTTAGAGTCTAAAGGTTCGGTTAAGTAGGACTAAGACGGTGTATATGGAGTGCAAGTTCAGTGACTTGACACAGGAGATAGATGTAGAAGTGAAGATTGAGGCATAAGTTATACCCAAAAGAAAAAACTTCAAGTATCTTGGGTCCATAATATAAGGAGCGGGGGAGTTGATGATGATGTTGCACACCATATTGGAACAGGGTGGATGAAATGAAGAATCTCCTTTGGGGTGCTTTGTGATAACATGGTATCGTCTGGCTGAAAGGTAAGGTCTACAGAGTAGTGGTTAGACCAACATTATTGTACGGGGTAGAATATTGGCCAGTTAAGAACGCTCACATTCAGAAGATGAAGGTAGCGGAGATGAGGATGCTCCAATAGATATGTGGTCATACTAGGAGAGATATGATTAGAAATGAAGTTATACAAGACAAGGTTAGAGTTGCCTCCGCGGTGGACAAGATGAGAGAAGCGAGATTGAGATGGTTCGGGCATGTGAAGAGGAAGAGTGAGGATTCTTTAGTTAAGAGGTGTGAGAGATTGGCAATAGCAGAAGTTAGAAGAGGTATAGGTAGACCGAAGAAGAATTGGGAAGCCGATTAGATAGGACATGGCACAGTTTCAGCTGACTGAGGACATGACTTTAGATATGATGATTTGGAGGTCGAGGATTAGGATAAAATGTTGATAAGTAGTTGAATTTTATCGCACTGTGTGTGAGAGAGATAGGGGCTATCCTTTTCTCATTTTCTTTGTAGTGTTATTTAGGTTTCACGTAGATCCATACTCTTATGTGTGTATTACTATGTGTTGTTATATTTATTTTGTACTGTGATATCTTGTTGTCTTATTTCCTTAAATTCCTACATTGACTATATTTCTTGTGAGCCGAGGGTCTATCAGAAACAACCTTTCTACCCCCCAAAAGTAGAGGTAAGGTCTGTGTATATCCTACCCTCTCTAGATCCCCACTTGTGGGATTATAATGGTTATGTTATTGTAATAATAGTCAATAAAGGTGACCATAATGGCTATTAATGCACAGTGGGAGGTGCAAGGTTTCCTCAATAACGGTTGAACGTTGGTAGCCAAGTATGCCTTTTCATATCCTGCTTCCTAGTACTAGCGATCTTATAGCACCTCTGGTATAACGCAAGAGCCTCTGAGGATACTTGTGGCTGAATAGGATCTGACTCATACTCTTTATCATGTGTCATAATTGAATTCGTCCATGTGTACAACATGAATTTAACCACACACTCTTTTGTATATATTGGAAATTTACTAATGTAGAATTAAGTTTATCCCATTATTTATGACTCGAACAATTGGGGCCCCGCACGTCGGAAACATCATTTCCACACGTAGTGCCAAGTATCGCAAATTTCATTAGTGAAAGAGATATTGGTACGTAAGTGAAACGTTTGAGACATAGAATGATGGACGGTTATTGGCCAAATGACAAGTATTCCACGTTGGTAAACGAAGGAAGAAGTGTCCGAAGTGTAAGATGAAACGAGTCGAAAATCACCGCAGAGCCGCGAAGGGCCGCAGCGCGGCCCCGTCAGAGCCGAGGCACCGGAGCACCACGGTGCCTCTCAGGTAGAACCACAGTGCTAATTGAGAGTTCAGCCACTAGAGTCGAGGCGCCACGACGCTAATTCGCAGAGCCGTGGCGCTTCGGAGGCAGAATACTGCTACGGAAAGAAGGAAAGTTCTGACTTTTGGGCTGGTTTTGGAGCATTGAATCTCCATTATTTGGCACATGAATTCAGCCATTATTTGGCTTAATATAACCCCTCAATAAGTGCCATTACATGGCTATTGAATGTCATTAGTTGGCTAGTTGAGGGGTCATCTCCTTACACTATAAATTGAGGCATTTGGCTCAATTGTTCAACACACTTAAGATATTTTTCTGAAATATTCTTCTTGCTCTCTAGCAAGTTTTCTATATTCAAAGTTCTTCAAGAGTAACACTTGAGTTACCTTTGCTCATTTGTTAAGTTGTTGTTGTATCTTGGGAGACTATTGCCTGACACCGTAAAAGGATATATGCGGGGCAATCTTGTCTTAAAGACAGAGTGTCATCACTCGACTCAACAAATCACAAGGAGTTTGTATCGTTCTTTATTCCAGTTTGTTCTAATTTTTAGTTTATCATTTCTAGTAATTTGTGATATTTACTTACTTCCCGTTTCCTGCAATTGTTGTAACCCACAATTTTAAGACAAGATTGTTGTAAGTATTTAGAAAGATGACTGGAAGAGAATAACTCACTTCTGATTCTACTGCTGCTACTACTCAAGGCAACTCATCTACCTTCCCACTGCTCAAAGCACACCCAATGCTTTTCCAGTTTCTCAAGGGAACATTAATGTTCCTCCACCCTCCGATTTCCATAATGAACGCCCAGAGAAGTTTATGGGCTCCAACTTCAACAGATGACAGCAGAAGATGTTGTTTTATCTGACTGTTATGGAAATGACTCGTTTCCTAACCGAAGATCCTCCATAAACTGGAGATGAAGTGCACCCTTAGCCTAATAAAATGGTTGGAGGAGGCTAAGGGATCCATGTCGTCAATGGCATGAAGATGGTTCTTGATGCTTGGAGTCATAGTGACTTCATGTGTAAGAATTATATTCTTAAATGTCTATCAGACCCACTCTACACGGTGTATTGCATCGTAGGCACCGCCAAAGAGTTATGGGAAAAGATACAGAAGAAGTACAATGCACAAGATGCTAGTACTAAGAAATTCATCTTTGGAAAATTCCTGAAATTTTAAATGGTGGATAGCAAAACTGTGATGTTCCAAGTCCAGGAATTCCAAATGATTCTACATCACCTGGATTTGAAGGTATGAAACCAAATGAGTAGTTTTTTGTTGCATCACTGATTGAGAAGTTACCTCCCTCGTGGAATGAGTTTATAAGTTACTTAAAACTCAAGACAAAGGAAATGACATTTGAGGAACTTATTATCAAACTTTTGATTCAGGAAGATAATAAGAAGGCCTTGCCTAGGGGAAAACAACCCGCTGAGGCAAAGGCAAATATGGCTGAGGCCAAAGAGAACCCAAGAAAAAAGCGCAAGTGCTAGAAAGACGGCAGGCGGCGGACAAGTTCAAAGGGAACTGTCACCACTATGGGAAACCTGGTCACATGATCAAGGACTGCCGCAACCTCAAGACTGAGAAATAAGAGAAGGTCAAGGCCAAAGGCAAGGCACAGGCTAACGTCGTCAAAGACACGCTTCTTGATGACATGATTGAGGAGTTGTCGACGGTGGTGCTTGAAGCAAACCTTGTTGAGAATCCCATGCAATGGTGGATGGACACGGGTGCTACTAGACACATTTGTTCCAATAGAGATGCCTTCTCCACATATACACCAGCTACAAACAAGAAGTTTTTCATGGGTAACAACGCTTCCTCTGACGTGCTGGGGGTAGGAAAGGTTGTCCTGAAAATGACTTCTAGAAAGGAGCTCACTCTGAAGGAGGTGATGCATGTCCCTGAGATTAGGAGGAATTTAATTTCAGGTCATTTATTGGTTAATGTTGGTTTTAGGCTAGTATTTGAGTCCAATAAGTTTGTAATCACCAAGAATGGAACTTTTGTGAGAAGAGGCTTCGTCTGTGAATGCCTCTTCAAAGTTAACGCCACGTTTGTAATACGTGCAAGCAATAATATTGAAGCTTCTTCTTACTTGCTTGAGTCCTCTAATTTATGGCATCATAGATTAGGACATGTTAACTATAAGTTCATCCAAAGGTTGGTTAAGTTAGAGTTGTTGTCGTCTATCGACGTAAATCCTCAACATAAGTGTGAGGTGTGCATAGAGGCAAAACTCACAAAGCTTCCTTTTCGATCCGTCGAAAGGAATACCGCTCCTCTAGAATTTATTCACACTGATATATGTGATTTGAAGGTTGCACGAACTAGGGGGAATAAGTACTTTGTGACATTCATTGATGATAGCAGAAAGTATTGTTACCTTTACTTGTTGAAAAGTAAAGATGAAGCATTTGAAGCGTTCCGATGCTACAAAGCAAAAGTTGAAAACCAACTAAGCATGCGGATTAAATCCATTCGTAGCGATAGAGAGGGAGAATATATAGAGTCATTTGAGGAATATTATGCCGAATCGGGCATTGTTCATCAAACGACGGATCCATACTCACCTCAGTCGAACAGTGTTGCTGAACGCAAGAACCACACATTGAAGGAAATGATGAATGTCTTGCTCATCAATTCCGGTCTTCCCCAAAATATGTGGGGAGAAGTCGTCCTTACCGCTAATACGATTCTTAATAGAGTCCCACATAAGGGTATGTACAAAACTCCATATGAATCATGGAAGGGAAGGAAACCCACCTATAAATATTTAAAATTGTGGGGTTGTTTGGCAAAGGTTGAAGTGCCCAAGCCAAAGCAGGTTAAGATTGGGCCTAAGACTGTAGATTGCATTTTCATCAAATATGCAAATAACAGTAGTGTTTATCATTTCTTAGTACATAAGTCAACATTCCAGATATACACGGGGGTACAATCATGGAATCAAGAAATGCTCAATTCTTTGAGGATACTTTCCCTAGAAGAAAAATACATAACCTCTCGCAAACGAAGTTATGAACAAAGCTCTCAGGAACCAGGAGTCGTTGACTGCTAGGAACTAGATGATTCAGATCTAGTGGACTTCGAAGTGGTTGAATTTCCGGAATCTAGTATTCCGGATTCTCAGAATTTGGAGACTCCAGAGATAGAACCGAGGCGAAGTAAAAGGGCCAGGAAGGATACATCCTTCGGTCCTGACTTTGTAGCTTATATGGTTGATGACGAACCAAGGTCAATTGCTGAAGCATTGTCAACTCCAGAGGCACTGCTCTGGAAAGAAGCTATTGAGAGTGAAATAGACTCCATCCTGCGTAACCATAATTGAGAGTTGGTTGATCTTCCTCCGGAAAATAAACCATTGGGTTGTAAATGGATACTCAAACGAAAGTATAAAGCAGATGGATCTATAGATAAGTACAAGGCCAAGTTGGTAGTCAAGGGCTATTAGTAGAAGGAAGGCCTTGACTATTTTGACACGTACTCCCCGGTGTCTAGTACGACGTCCATACGAGTATTCATTGCGATCGCAGCGTTGCGTGACCTTGAGATACATCAAATGGATGTCAAGACAGCCTTCCTAAATGGTGATTTGGAAGAAGAAATCTATATGGAACAACCCGAGGGGTATGTGGTTCCAGGGCAAGAGAAGAAAGTCTGTCGACTTGTCAAATCTCTATACAGGCTGAAATAGGCCCCGAAGCAATGGCACGAAAAATTGATAGTACTCTACTATCGAAGGGTTTCTCCATTAATGAGTGTGACAAATGTGTCTACACAAAAGGTAACTCTGACTCGTTCGTCATGATATGCATGTACGTAGATGACATGTTGATCACATGGAGAAGTCCTAGCTTGATCCTAGAGACTAAGAAAATGTTGAAATAATGTTTCGACATGAAGGATATGGGTATCATAGATGTCACCTTAGGGATAAAGATCTCTAAAACGTCTGACGGACTAGTTTTATCTCAGTCTCACTACATCGAGGATGTGTTGAGAAAGTTTGAGATGCTTGACAGTTCGCCTATGAAGTCACCACTGGATAGAAATCAAAAGCTTGATAAAAATTGTGGTGCACCCGTATGCCAGGAGCAATATGCACAGGTGATTGGGAGTTTGATGTACATAACAAACTGCACCCGACCTGATATTGCTTATGCAGTCAACAAATTGGATAGGTTTACCCGTAATCCGAGTAATGATCATTGGAAGGCTTTGAATCGGGTACTACAATACCTGAAATACACGATAACTTACGGGTTGCATTATTCGAGATATCCAGCTGTACTGGATGGGTACAATGATGCAAATTGGATATCTGATATAGAGAACAACAAGTCCACTAGTGGGTATATATTTACGATTGGTGGTGGGGCTGTGTCTTGGAAATCCTCTAAGCAAACTTGCATCGCCCGATCCATGATAGAATCGGAGTTTATCGCTTTAGACAAAGCAGGAGAAGAAGTTGAGTGGCTTCACGACTTCTTAGAGGATGTCCCTTGTTGGGATAAACCCGTACATTCTGTAATAATCCACTGCAACAGTCAATCGGCTCTAGGATGGGCACGGAGTTCTATGTACAACGGTAAGTCTTGTCATATTCGACGGAGACATAAGACTGTTAGGTAGCTGATCACCATGGGTATAATATCCATTGATTACATAAAATCAAAGGATAACATAGCGGACCCGCTGACAAAGGGCTTACCCAAAGATCAGATATTCTGCTTGTCTAGGGGAATGGGCTTAAAACCCAAGCTATATAGACCAATACGGAGGTAACCCAACCTTACTGACTGGAGATCCCAGGAATTAGGTTCAATGGGAAAACTAAGCTGTAAAGGTTCAGTTTAGCGCTTTGGTGGAAACATCAATCCAAAGTCATTCCCGCGATAGACATTAAGTGCTATCTGCAATGTGGGTAAAGGTTAAGTTTCTAAACATTTAATGATCCTCAACGATTGAGGTTAGGTTTGGGAAAACTTTTAATTGTTCCTAACACTTGTAAAGTGGGGTATAGCAGGATACCTTGTAGGAGACCACCTATTTAAGTGCGAGGACAGGCTGTCTCAAATTAACGCACTGAAGAATCCAAGAAGTGTCCACGGCCACAACGAACAAAACATTACGAAGAACATAGTAAGGGAAGTTGTTGTGTTGGTATAGTTGACATGGCTTACACTAAATACTGACAGTTTAAGACATCACGTTCACCGCACAGTAAGTAAGTTCGATGGTATTCAACTATGGAAGGTTCAAAGCGGAAGCTAACTATCCAGATGCAACATCGGTCCGCTGAAAGATTGCTGGAAAAGGCACCATGTGAGTGCGCCAAAATCTCTTTCAAGAGGGGATTGTTGAAAATTTACTACTGTGGAATTAAGTTTATCCTATTATTTATGACTCGAACAATTGGGGCCCCGCACGTCGGAAACATCGTTTCCACACACGTACACACGTAGTGCCAAGTATCGCAAATTTCATTAGTGAAAGAGTTATTGGTACGTAAGTGAAACGTTTGAGACATAGAATGATGGACGGTTATTGGCCAAATGAAAAGTAGTCCACGTTGGTAAACGAAGGAAGAAGTGTGCAAAGTGTAAGATGAAACGAGTCGGAAATCGCCGTGAAGGGCCGCGGCGCAGCCCCGTCGGAGTCGAGGGGTCGAAGTGCCGCTGCTCCTCTCACAGAGCTGCAGCGCTTTGGAGGCAGAATGTTGCGACGGGAAGATGGAAAGTTCTGACTTTTGGGCTGCTTTTGAAGCATTGAATCTCCATTATTTGGCACATGAATTCAGCCATTATTTGGTTGAATGTAACCCCTCAATAAGTGTCATTACATGGCTATTGAAGGTCATTAGTTGGCTAGTTGAGGGGTCATCTCCTTACACTATAAATTGAGGCATTTGGCTCAATTGTTCAACACACTTACGATATTTTTCTGAAATCTTCTTCTTCCTCTCTAGCAAGTTTTCTATATTCAAAGTTCTTCAAGAGTAACGCTTGAGTTTCCTTTGCTCATTTGTTAAGTTGTTGTTGTATCTTGGGAGACTATTGCCCGACACCGTAAAATGATATATACGAGGCAATCTTGTCTTAAAGACAGAGTGTCATCACTCGACTCAACAAATCACAAGGAGTTTGTATCGTTCTTGATTCCAGTTTGTTGTAATTTTTAGTTTATCATTTCTAGCAATTTGTAATATTTACTTACTTTCCGTTTCCTGCAATTGTTGTAACCCACAGTATATTGTATAGAAAAGCAACCAGCAGAATCTTAATAATTGGCACAACTGCATGTGCCAAGTTCTTTTGCACAACTCTATCGTCAACTCTGCTTGTACCGAGTTCTTCTGCCTTGAAATGAATATATGAATTTTGTTCTAAAGGAGTTCATAAAGGTATTGACCATAGAGATTCAGAGGAAGACATGACGAGTTATATACATATATAAGAATTAAAGTACAATATAACGGTTACAACTTTTGAGTAAATAACAAGAATGATCCCTTATGTCTTGGATAGATTCAAAATGGGGCTTTAGCTTTAGGATTTACAATAGATAGTTGATATACGTAAGTATAAAAATATAAATATGATAATATTAATGGGTTAAGGGTTTACCAGATAAGGAAATTGAGTAATCCGACCTCACATCAATAAATCGTTAACTATAAAATTTTAATTCCACACCAACCATTAATCCAGTATGCCAATAAGTCAACTTTGCAGTTGGGTTATCGATTGCGTTTCGATTTTGAACATCCCTAATTTCATGTAATTGCTTGTATTTCTTATTTTTTATTTATTTGTCTTTATTTTCTTCATTTAGCATAACCGAGTTGTTGTTCTAAGTTTTTGAAACTGCACCTCCTAATATTAGAAAAATTGAATCATTAACAAACATAGCATATAATATGTGATGCATTAAAGTAGAATTTCGTTGATGAATGCGGTTATAGACTTATATTTTTTTTCTTTTAAATTTTATTTATTTAAGTTATGTTGGAACTTATCTTATGTTAGAGTTTCACAATTTGAGTTTTATGTTAACCTTTTTTTTGGATTTTAAATTTATGTTATATTTTCTGTTCTAATTTATTTGTTTTAGTAGTATTGACTTGTTATTTCACATTGCATGTCATTCATTTTTCAATTAGAATTGATAGATTATTTTTTTGTCAAATATTTGAATAATGTTATGGTATTATATTCATAAACATTAATCTTTTTATCAAACATGCAATTCATGATGTTCTTAAAAATGTGTTTTAGTTTGTATAATTAATTAAATTTAAATATTATTAATTTAAAATATATATATCATTTATTTTTTCAATATTAGTTACAAATATATCATTATTGGTTAATATATTTTCAAGAAAAAATATGAATCTTAAATACCATTATAAAGGCACATATTTATTAAATATTAACTTTAAATTTCTAATAATTAACTTTATTTTTAAAGTTCAATCAGATTATGTAATAACACATGTGCAACCAAACAGTACAGTTGCAATTATACTGTAATTACGTTATGACAAACAAACAGGTCATCGTAATTACTATATTATATAATTACTAGGCTGTGAAATTACTATCATACTAATTACACCAATTTCAATTACCAAATGAGTTTTCGTACAGACCCTTAAAGTAGGAAAAGTATTCAAATTTGCCTCTAATATTTGCAATTTATCCGATATACACCCACACTAGCATATCGGCTCATAGAAGTCTTCACCATCATCTTTTGTCTCAAATATGCTCCTCTCACTCACAAATTTTTATTGTACAGACATTGATATGATTTAGTTGATACAATAAAAGCCACATAAAGATATATTTTAACATTTTACCTTTAAAGTACTCAACTCTAACATTATAATCAATAAATATATTATATTCATTGCTAAATAATCTATTTTTTTTGTTGTTGTTATATAAACTTTATACTATAATGTCTGGATAATTAGTCCATGAACTATATAATTCCTTAAGAGTATGTTGATGAAATTCATGACAACCCATCAACTCCCAATGTGTCGCACCCCTGCGCCTTTTACTTCTCTAATATAGTTGAGGGACAGTGTGAGATGGTGGGGATAGAGTGCGAGACACTCTGCATCAAAATGAAGAAAGCAAAAAAAAAAATTGTTGGATGTTATTAGGAACTTTCCTTCGAGATGAATCTTCAAAAGTTTTTATAGTCTGAAGAAGTAGGTTTATCTGTTAATAGAATGCTTCACTTGTGAGATCGACCTCTACAAATGTTGCCTACTGCCCAGCTATTTTTAGTCCAAAGTCACACCCCAAATTAGGTTAACTGATAAGATTGAGATCAAACATTCTCTTGCTTTTTTGTGTGTGTTTAGTATTATTGCCTCCAAAAGTCTCCTTTTATGAAATCGGTAGGCGACAATACATTGCACTCATAACTCCTTTGTTAGAATGAATGAAGATTTACTATAAATATATGTACTTTAAAAACATTTTGGCTATATATAATTTAAGATACATGTAGTGAATGTAACTCAAGCTACTGCCAAAAGGGTGAATACGCCCATGTTCCTAACAGAAGAATTAACCAATTTCGAGTAAAAAGTGATATTTTGTTGGGCAGCATATTTGATTTGAGAAATCTCAATTCATCTGGTTCTACTGCCTTCAACATGTCATAGTAGCATGTAACACCTAGTACCTTAAAACTAAGTCTTGTTCATGATTCATGGGTTTAGAAAATAAAAATGGGGAGTTTAAGTTAAAAAACCAACTTCAGTTCTGCAGATTAGATTTTACGCCCAACTTATATGCATCGTAAAATCATTTATAGACCGTAAATTTGGACCGTATAATTTTTTTATGAAATTAACGGTACACAATGAATTATACGGACTATATAAAAAGTTACGATCTGTCTTTTTTTACCATCTCAGTACCTTAGCTTTTACATATCACTGGAAATTGGCAATTTACAAAACGATCCGATTATACGGGCTATACAATATTTGACGGTCCAAACTCATACCGTAAAAAGTTTGACGTACCATCAATTTCAGCCATAAAATCTCTGATGACTGGAACAGTATAAATACGTAGACTTAGTTTCAAAATTAGTTTTCTTATTTTCCAAGCCCTAGAATGAAGTTCTCTTCTCCCATTATCCTCATAACTCAAGGTAAGTCCATTCCATGTATTTCCACGCGAGTCTAACCAAATGTATTCAATTCCTAAGTAAAAATCATTGTTCTAAACCTAGAGTTTTCAAGATAACTCATCTCAAGGTTCCAAGGTTCAAACTTTGGATTTCTACTCTAAAGTTCAAATTTTTAAGATAAGACTATGAGCGAACAAGGTATGCAGAGCTTCTATCCACATGTGGGAATATCCATGCTCTTCCCCACGCCATATTTATCCATGAAACCATGAATTTCTATACTTAAGGTTTTATTCCAAGTTCATGATAACCCTAAACTACATGTATCATGTTTCCCCATGTTTGTATTAGTAATTCGTTGTTGTACTCTCGATATTCCATTATGATTATTGGAAATCCGTCTGTAATATATGAATACCCATAACATTGAATTCTATGGGTTTATAAATATAGGTCATGAAGTAATATTCTCAATTTCTATGAAATTATACACATTATATTTTATACAAGTTATATTATATATTTAATTACATGCCAGTTTACCATCATGAATCATGTTTTCAAGCTATGTTTATGAAATTCATGGGCTTACAAGCTAAGTATATTCAAGTACATATTTAGAAAGTTGCACAGATTACCGAGAAGGCTCAGATAGCCTGAAACTACATTTGCCAGCATAGGATGAGGATTGCTCCGCCCAGAGGACAATACATTTATATTACCTCTCAGTGGGATTATTGAATCCATCATGTTCATGTTCATGTTCATATCTCGTACTCCGGCAAAATACGAGATGGCTTAGCTAATCGGGCATAGATCAGACGCCACGTTCACGCGTGATGGTTACATGTCGGTTATACTAATGCTCTCTCTATAGATATACAGTCATACAGATTTTATACATGTTATTATATTCATGCCATATCATGTTCATGTTCATGTACATTGTTCAATTTAAGTTTTATGTTCCTATTATATCATGTGTCTGCTTATTCTTTCAGTTGCTTTACATAGGGTACAATTCAACTGTACTAACATCCTTTTGCTCGGGGCTTGTACTTCACGTTGCAAGTACTGAGTTTCAGGACGACGGATCTGCTCGTTAGGATTATTTTAGTATCAACTTCTTGGTGAGCCCCATTTTATTCGGGGTGATAGTCTGTTTATTTCATAATTATATTTTATAATAGAGGTATGCTAGGATCTTGTCCTAGTAAACAGTTTTGCAGTCAGATCCATGTTCCAGAAGTTTCATAGACTAGTCTAGTTAGCATGGCATGACAATAGTATTTTCAGACTTATCATGTTTTTAGATATTTCCACTATGACATTTCAGACTAATTTCAGTATACAATTTTACATGTTTCATTATCATTACTAGTGAATGCTTTGTATGCCCATGTTGATTCAGCATTCCATGTGGTTCACTCGGTCACATGCAGTTATGCACCGAGTGTTGTGTTTTGCCCAGGTCATGGTTCGGGGCGTTACAAAACTTTGTATCAGAGCCTAGGTTCAAGTATATTTGGGAGTCTATAAAACCTTATCCAGTGGGGTCACTTTTATGTGTGTTAGGGCCCCACACATGTAAACAGTTGACCACCAAGACATATAGGATTGTCTCATTTCTTTAATACTCTAGATCGTGCAGTTAGAGTTATACATTTAGGTCATCTTTCTAACTCGTACGTATTACATATTTCAGAAAATGTCTGCAAAAAATAAATCAGAAACAAGCAAGAGGGTTGCTGCTAATGTTATTCGTTAGAAAGATACTCAAGCTCAGAGAGCCAATTTGGATACAGCACCCCTACCTAATACCACAGAGCCTGCGGAGATTCTAGTTTCGCCGCCCAGTTCTACTATTTCAGATGTTAGGGGAGCTATTCAGTTGCTCACCCAGCTTGTGCATGGTCAAGCCCAATAACAAAGAACGACTCCGAGTACAGGAACTAGTAGGGAGTCATCAAGTTTTAGGACTCGAGAATTTTTGCGCATGGAGCGTCCAATGTTCACAGGGTCTTGTAAGAAGGAAGGTCAACATAATTTTATTAATGAGCTACAAAAAATCTTTCGTGTTATGCGTGTCACTAAGGTCGAGGCCGCAGAGTTTAGAGCTTATCAGGTGCAGGATGTTTCCAACATCTGGTATAAATCATGGAAGCAGTCCCGCGGGGAAGATGCATCTCCAATAACTTGGGATGAGTTTGTCGATACTTTAATTGAGCACTTTATGCCAATAGAGGTCAGGGAGGCAAAGGTTGAATTTGAGAAGCTCAAGAAGAATGGTAGAAGTATTATCTTCATTTTGTCTCTTTCTCAAAGTATGCTCTGCATATGGTTCCAGATATGAGGGCTAGAGTTAGGTATTTTGTGTATGGTCTTGATCCCCAGTTGTTTGATGCTGCCAATATTTTTGCTCAGAATAGGGAAATGACCATCACCAAGATGGTTGCTTTTGCTTAGGGTAATGAGAACAGAATAAAGAAAGATGGGGCATTATAGAAGGAGAGAGACAAGGAATTAAACAATAGAGCTAAGTCTACAGGTCACTTCAATCATGGGGGAGGTGGAGGCAAACAATTCTTCAAAAATAGGTCATCAGGACCTATTCCATCTTCAGCCTCCAGCCCCAAGGTTCAGGAATGATAATAAGAGGCAAAACTTCAGAGCATCAGGCTCTCAGTCACAGGCCAGTGTGGGTCAAAGTTCTTTCAGTAATCCAGTTTGTGCTAAGTGTGGTAAGAGATACCCAGAGTAGTGTCATTTGAGTATGGATATCTGTTATGGGTGTGCTCAGAGAGGTCACTTTCAGAAAGAATGTCCATTAGCGAGGCAGGGTATATGAGGCAATGTGGCTCACTCTATAAATTCAATAGTTTCTCATAATTCTCAGGCTCAATGAGGGTTTGGTCCAACTAAGTCCGGTAACACAAGCGGAGGTCCAAACCGCTTGTATGTACTATCAGGTAATGAGAATACAGAGGTCCATGAAAATGTGGTTACATGTATATTAACCATTTTCATTTTTGACATTTATGCCCTTATGGATCCTGGATCCACTCTGTCATATGTAACCCCTTTTGTTGCTAAGAAATTTGGGATAGAACCAGAAAAGTTGCATGAATCCTTTGAAGTATCCACTCCAGTTGGCGAATTAGTCATAGCCAGGCGGGTATATAGGGGTTGTCAAGTTAGAGTTTATCATTGCATTATCATAGCTGATTTGGTAGAGTTAGAAATGGTAGACTTTGATGTAATTATGCGTATGGATTGGTTGTCTTCACGTTATGCCACAGTAGGGTGTAGAACCATAATCATCAGTTTTGAATTTCCTAGTGAACCAGTCATAGAATGGAAGGGTGATGCAGTAGCACCCATAGGTAGGTTTATTTCCTATCTTAAAACTAGAAAGATGATATTCAAGGGGTATATCTACCATCTAGTTCGGGTTAGGGATGCAGATACCTAGACTCCGACTCTTCAGTCCATACCAGTTGTCAATGAGTTTTCAGAAGTCTTTTCAAAATATCTTCCCGTAGTTCCTCCCGATAAGGAGATTGACTTTGGAATTGATATACTTTCAAGCACTAAGACGATATCTATTCCGACATACAGAATGCTTCAACAGAGTTAAGAGAATTGAAAACCCAGTTGAAAGATCTCCTTGATAAGGGATTTATTAGACCAAGTGTCTCAGCATGGGGCACACTAGTCTTATTTGTTCGAAAGAAGGATAGGTCCTTGTGTATGTGCATTGACTATCGGCAGTTGAACAAGGTCACCATTAAGAACAAATATTCTCTTCCCAGAATCTATGACTTGTTTAACCAACTTCAGGGTGCCCAATATTATTCCAAGATTGACCTCAGATCATGGTACCGTCAGCTTAAGGTTAAGGAAGTTGACATTCCGAAAACCACCTTAAGAACTCGTTATGGTCATTTCGAATTATATGTCAAGTCGTTCGGATTGACAAATGCACCAGCTGCTTTCATGGATCTTATGAACAGTGTCTTCAAGCCTTATCTTGACGTTTTCATCATTGTCTTCATCAATTATATTCTAGTGTATTCCCGTAGTGAGGCTGATTATGTCGCACATCTCAGAATAGTGTTGCGAACACTTCAGGATCGCGAACTTTATACTAAAGTCAGTAGCATTCTTAGGCCATGTTATTTTAGGCGAAGGCGTCTAAGTTAATTTTAAGGAAATAAATGTTGTAAATAATTGGCCTAGGCCCACTTCTGCTATAGAGATATGGAGTTTCTTGGGTCTGGCAGGCTATTACAGACGTTTCGTAGAGGGTTTTTCCTCCATTGCAGCTCCATTGACTAGATTAACTCAAAAGAAAGTCAAATTTCAGTGATTAGATTCATGTGAGCATAGTTTCGAAGAATTGAAAATGAGACTGACTTCTGCTAACTCAGAAGAAAGTTAAATTTCAGTGGTCAGATGTCTGTGAGCGTAGTTTCAAAGAATTGAAAATGAGACTGACTTCCGCTCCAGTGTTAACATTGCTAGAAGGAATCGAGGGGTTCATTGTATATTGTAATGCTTCAGAAGTTGGTCTTAGATGTGTTCTAATGCAGCATGGTAAGGTTATATCTTATGCATCCAGACAGCTTAAGCCTCATGAAAAGAATTATCCGACTCATGATTTAGAATTGACAGTCGTAATTTTTGCACTCAAAATATGGCGTCATTATTTGTATGGAGTTCACGTTGACATTTTCACAGATCACAAGAGCCTTCGGTATATTTTCAAGCAGTGGGAGTTAAATCTTAGATAGAGGAGATGACTCGAATTGATAAAGGATTATGATATAGACGTTCTCTATTATCCAACGAAGGCGAATGTGGTAGCCGATGCTCTTAGTCGATGATCCATGGGAAGTTTAGCTCATGTTGAAGAAGATAAGAGAACCATGACGAATGATATTCACTGACTAGCCAGTCTAAGAGTTCGACTCATGGACTCCGAAGATGGTGTTGTTGTTGTTCATAACAAGTCTAAATCCTCCTTAGTAGCCTAGGTGAAGGAGAAGCAGTTTAGTGATCCCTACTTGTTGCAGCTGAAAGAGGGGATCCACAAGCATAAGACTACGATTTTTGAACAAGGTGGAGATGACGGTACTTTGAGGTACCGAGACAGGTTATGTGTTCCAGATGTGGACAGACTTAGAAAGCGAATCATGGCATAAGCACACAAATCCAGGTATTTTATTCACCCAAGTTCTACCAAGATATATCATGATCTTAAGGAAATTTATTGGTGGAACGATATATAGAGGAATGTGGCAGATTTTATAGCCAAGTATCTAAATTGTCAGCAGGTGAAGGCCGAGCACCAGAGGCCTAGTGTGTTGGCACAGAAGATTGAAATTCCTGTTTGGAAATGGGAGATGATAAATATGGACTTCATAACAGGTCTACCTCGCTCGGCACGAAGTCGTGATTCAATTTGGGTGATAGTGGATCAACTTACTAAATCAATCTACTTCTTGCCAGTCAGGACCACAGATTCAGTAGAGAATTATGCTAAGTTGTATATCTGAGAAATTGTCAGGCTTCATGGGACCCAATGTCCATTATTTCAGACTGTGGTGCTCAGTTCACATCTCACTTTTGAAAGTCTTTCCAGAAAGGATTGGATACCAAGGTAAATCTTCGCACAGCTTTTCATCCTCAGACAGATGGTCAGGCAGAACGTACTATTCAGACTCTTGAAGATATATTGAGGGCATGTGTTCTCGATTTTAAAGGTAATTGGGATGATCATTTGCCTCTCAATGAATTTGCTTATAATACCAGTTATCATGCTAGCATCCAAATGGCACCGTTTGAAGCTCTGTATGGGCGAATGTGTAAATCACCAATTGGTTGGTTCGAAGTTGGTGAAGCAGAGTTGTTAGGATCAGGCTTGCTCCATAAGGCTACGAAAAAAGTCAAGTTGATTCCTTATATATCTAGGGATAAAAATATAAATATGATAATCTTAACGGGTTAACGGTTTACCAGAAAAGAAAATTGAGTAATCCGCCCCCACACCAATAAATTGTTAACTATAAAATTCTAATTCGTTCACCAACCGTTAATCCAGTAAGACAATAAGTTAACTTTGTGGTTGGGTTATCGATTGTGTTTCAATTTTGAACATCCCTAATTTCATATAATTGTTCATATTTCTTATTTTTTATTTATTTGTCTTTATTTTCTTCATTTAGCATAACCGAGTTATTATTCTAATTTTTTGAAATTACACCTCCTAATATTAGAAAAATGAGTCATTAACAAATCTTTGCATATAATATGTGATGCATTAAAGTAGAATTTCGTTCATGAATGAGATTATAGACTTATGTTTTTTTTTAATTTTATTTATTTAAATTATGTTGAAACTTATCTTATGTTATGTTAGAGTTTCACAATTTGAGTTTTATGTTAACCTTTTTTTTTTGTATTTTGAATTTATGTTATATTTTCTGTTCTAATTTATTTGTTTTAGTAATATTGACTTGTTATTTCACATTGCATGTCGTTCATTTTTCAATTAGAATTGATAGATTATTTTTTTGTCAAATATTTAAATAATGTTATGGTATTATATTCATAAACATTAATCTTTTTATCAAACATGCAATTCATGATGTTCTTAAAATGTGTTTTTAGCTTGTATAATTAATTAAATTAAAATATTATTAATTTGAAAATATATATCATTTATTTTTTCAATATTAGTTACAAATATATGATTATTGATTAATATATTTTCAAGAAAAAATATGTATCTTAAATATCATTATAAAGGTGCATATTTATTAAATATTAACTTTTAATTTCTGATAATTAACTTTATTTTTAAAATTTAATAAGATTATGTAATAACACATGTGCAACCAAACAGTACAATTGCAATTACACTATAATTACGTTATAACAAACAAATAGGTCATCGTAATTACTATATTATATAATTACTAGGTTGTGTAATTACTATCATACTAATTACACCCATTTTAATTACCAAATGAATTTCCATACAGACCATTAAAGTAGAAAAAAGTATTCAAATTCGCCCTAATATTTATAATTTGTTTGATATACACCTACGCTAGCATATCGGCTCATAGAAGTCTTCACCGTCATCTTTTATCTCAAATATGCTCCTCTCACTCACAGATTATTATCGTGCAGACATTGATATGATTTAGCTGACACAATAAAAGCCACATAAAGATATATTTTAACTTTTTCCCTTTAAAGTACTCAGTTCTAACATAATAATCAATAAATATAAATCTATTTCTTTGTTGTTGTTATATAAACTTCATAATATAATGTCTGGATAATTAGTCCATGAACAAAATAACGCCTTAAAAGTATGTTGATGACTTTCTTGACAACTCATCAACTTCCAATGTGTCGCGCCCCTGCGCCTTTTACTTCTCTAATATAGTTGAGGGACAGGGTGGGTTGGTGGGGACAAAGTGCGAGACATTCTACATCAAAATGAAGAAAGCAAAAAAGATATTTGTTGGATGTTATTAGGCACTTTCCTTCGAGATGAATCTTCAAAAAAAATTATAGTCTGCAGGAGTAGATTTATTTGTTAATAGAATGCTTCACTTGTGAGATTGACCTCTACAAGTGGTGCCTACTGTCTAATTGTTTTTTGTCCAAAACCACACCTCAAACTAGGTCAACTGGCAATGATTGAGATCAAACATTTCCTTGTTTTTTTGTTTGCGTTAAGTATTATTGCCTCCGAAAATCTCTTTTTATGAAATTAGTAGGAGACAATACATTGCACCCGTAACTCCTTTGTTAGAATGGATGCAGATTTACTACAAATATATGTATTTTTAAAAACATTTTGACTATATATAATTTGAGATAAATATAGTGAATGTAACCCAAGCTACTGCCAAGAGGGTGAATCCGTCCATGTTCCTAACAGAAGAATTAACAAATTTCGAGTAGAAAGTGATATTTTATTCGGCAGCATATTTGATTTGAGAATCTTAATTCATCCGGTTTTACTGCCTTCAACTTGTCATAGTAGAATGTAACACTTCGTACCTTCAAACTAATCTTTGTTCATGATTCAGGGGTTTAGAAAACCGAAACGGGGAGTTTAAGTTAAAAAATCAGCTTCAGTTCTGCAGATCAGATTTTACGCCCAACTTATACGGACCATAAAATCATTTACAGACCGTCGATTTGGACCGTACAATTTCTTTATGAAATTTACGATACATAGTGAATTATACGGATCGTATAAAAAGTTACGGTCTGTCTTTGCTTACCGTCTTAGTCCCTCAGCTTTTACAGATCACCGGAAATTGGCAATTTACAAGACGGTCCAATTATACGGACCGTACAATATTTGACTGTCCATACTCATACCGTAAAAAATTGACGGACTGTCAAATTTGGCCGTAAAGCCTTCGACGACTGGGAACAGTATAAATATGCAGACTTAGTTCCAAAATTAGGTTTCTTATTTCTGTCCAAGTCCTAGAACGAAGTTCTCTTCTCCCATCATCCTCATAACTCAAGGTAAGTTATTTTCATGTATTTTCACGCGATTCTAACCAAGTGTATTCAATTCCAAGCAAAAATCATTGTTCTTAACCTAGGGTTTTCAAGGTAAACCCATCTCAAGGTTCCAAGGTTCAAGCTTTGGAATTCTACTCTAAAGGTCAAATTTTTAAGATGAGACTAGGAGCGAACAAGGTATGTAAAGCTTCTATCCATGTGTGAGAATATCCATGTTTTTCCCCATGCTCTGATTATCCATGAAACCATGAATTTCTATACTTAGCATTTTATTCCAAGTTCATGATAACCCTAAACTACATGTATCATGTTTTCCCATGTTTGTATTATTAACTCGTTGTTGTATACTCGATATTCCATTATGGTTATTGGGATATCAGTAATACACGAATACCTATAACATTGAATTTCATGGGTTTATAAATACAGTTCATGAAGTAATATTCTCAATTTTCATGAAATTATACACGTTTTTATATTTTACACAAGTTATATTTAATTACATGTCAGCTTACCATCATGAATCATGTGTTCAAGTTATGTGTATGAAATTCATGGGCTTACAAGCCAACTATATTCAAGTACATATTTTGGGAGTTGCACAGATTACCGAGAAGGCTTAGATAGTTTTAAATTATGTTTGCCAGCGTAGGATAAGGATCGCTCCACCCAGAGGACGATACATTCATGTTACCCCTCAGTGGGATTATTTGATCCATCATGTCCATGTTCATGTCTCGTACTCCGACAAAGTACGATATGGCTTAGCTGATCGAGCAGAGATCAAACACCACATTCACGTGTGGTGGTTACATGTCGGTTATACTAATGCTCTCCCCACAGATATATAGTTATACAGATTTTATATAAATTATGTTCATGTCAAATCATGTTCATTTACATTGTTCAGTTTCAGTTTTATGTTTCTATTATATCATGTGTCTGCTTATTCTTTCGGTTTCTTTACATACGATACAATTGAAATGTACTAACGTCCATTTGCCTGGGGTCTGCACTTCACGATGCAGGTATTGAGTTTCAGAACGACGAATTTGCTCGTTAGGATTGCTTAAGTATCTTCTACTTGGTGAGTCTCATTTCATCGGGGTGACAATCTGTTTATTTCATGATTATATTTTATGATAGATGTATGCCAGGTCTTGTCCTGATAAACAATTTTGCAGTCAGACTCATGTTCCAAAGGCTTCATAGACTAGTCTAGTTAGCATGGCGACAACAGTATTTTCAAACTTATCATGTTTTCAGATATTTCCGCTATGATATTTCAGACTATTTTCAGTATACTGTTTTACATGTTTCATTGTCATTACTATTGTATGCTTTTGATGTCTATGTTGATTCAGCAAGCCATGTGATTCGCTCGATCACATGCAGTTAGGCACTGAGTGTTGTGTTTTACCCAGACCATGGTTCGGGGCATTACATAGCAAAAGTTTCATCAATCCTTTAGTTTTGCGCTAAACTTATGATCATATTTTAGGTCTTCCGATTACATGTAAGTTCACTTTTCCCTCTCCAAGATGCTCATATTAATAACTCGATTGTTCCAAGAGATGATGCCAAAGAAAATAAAATAAGACTTAATTACTCTGTATATCAGTTGAGGCAACAGCGCCACCAAACTTTGCCCATATTTTACTTTCTTAATTTGGCCACTTTGTATATAGCTTGACTTCTTGTTTTCATTCCTTAACCCAACATCTGTTGGGTGCGAATGTGCTCCATCATCAGTACAAGGGGAAATTCATGGCACTCCAGTGCCCAGTTATACAACACTTCTGTGATCCCCAATGAAAAATGACCCCATCCAGTTCTCCTTACTTTCCAAATCAACAACAGCTATTGTCAAAGGAACAAAGTATCATTAGCATCAACAGCTGCAATACACAATAACATACCCATCTTGCCTCTCTACCTTCTTTAAAGAAGCTTCGATGCTCGGACTCCATTGAAGGAACTTCGGAGCTCAAAGTTTTGTTGCGGTGAGACTCGGACTCCATTGAAGGAGTTTCAGAGCTCGAATTTTGATTCAGATCTAAAAAATTTACTCTAAAATGATTGAGTGAAATTAAAAATCATTGAAAAACTAGTAGTAACTTGAATCTAGAATGTTGGATCGATTGAGTTTGATTATTATTTATCTTGGGAGGAAGTTGAAGATGAAATCCATTTTTTATACATTATCATACAGCATTATAACATTGCACAAAATTATAACAAGTGTATAATGTGTGTAAACTTTGTAATACATCATTAATTTCTCCCCCTCTTCTTCTTCTTCTTTTTCTTATTTTTTCGTTATATATTATTACATATTTCATATACAAATTGATACATAATTATACATGTACTACACATGTGAAGTTAAAATCTGATTTTATTTGATTTTTTACTTTTTCTCGAACAATCTACTTTCCTTGTTAATTTCTTTGCCAAATCATAAACTTGCAGCAACTTTTTTGCTATTTTTCATTTTGATTTCTACTATTTTAAACTTGGAGAAGAAGAAAACTTTCAAGTTGTATTACGTATGAATTTGCGTTTATTATAGCCAGAATAAGAATGTATACGAACTTGGGGAAGAAGAATGAATAATCACCCAATTTTCGCACTTGAAGATTTGCAAACTAAAAGAAAAACAGAAAAAAAGCTCCTTCGAACCTAGACCTATTATTTTTGGACTACAGATTTGCAAAGCTATAACCGGGTTATTCTATTGCGATATGTGTGTAAATTGTACTTGTGTAATTTCGCCAAAAACTAATACTACCATACATGATGTTGTGTTCTACAAAAGCACTAGTTTGTTAGTTTTTAGGAATGTTACATGAAATGATAGAAAACTTTCATTCTTCATTTCTGATTTGTATTGCGATATCTAAAAGACGAAAAGAAAATCAGCATTTCTAAGAGCTCTCCCTTCCATTCCCACTATACCGACCAGCTCTTACCTCTTCCTGTTTTTCTCGACCTAATCTGCTGGTTGAAGTTAGAGCTACCTCATTTGCCTCTTTTTTAGAGGGTGCTTGTCTGGAGAGAAATATGAGATGACTGAATGAATTTGTAAAATCCCGATGATATAAGGATGGTGCTGGGTGCATATAAGATTTGCCCGATTATTTTTCAGTCACCCGAGGAAATAACCACAAAAACATCATCAAGGGACCATTTGCGTTGCTCTGACTTGCCTGCTGGGTTAATCACAGCACGTTCTGCAGCTGCAATGCGGTATCCAATCACTATCTCCTGTCTTTGACGACCCCTTCTCATGATGTCATAGAAGCAGATTTCTTCCTGGTCATACAGATAGAACTCTGCTGGCTTGATGCATAATTCATTTCCCTGTATTTGATAACTGCTGTCAGATTAAACTGATCCAGTGTCTGAAAAGATCAGAGTGAACTAAACCTAAACTTAGTAAACAAAGAACTTGACAGCTGTAGCATCAACCAGGAAGCTCTGAATATCCAAGCTGTGAAGATCTCTTCCACCTACCCCACCCCCCACACCCCAAAAAAAAGAAAAAATAAGACAACTGAGGGTGGATGAACATTCTCTGTGGTGGTGAATGAGAGGAAAGACTGGTTTGTCCTATTTTATCTTGAAGTAAATGCATGCTAGTAGAACAAGTGAAAAACATGCTTTGCCATCCCACCATAATTTTGCTCATCACTCACTCCAATGTTCTCTTCATGAACAGTATACACATTCTATTGTTGAAAAAGCTAAGTGGTAATACATGTGAAATCCGTAACTTTATTAAAGCATGCAGTCAGAATACAAGTAAATAAAGAAAAATGAATACCTCTTCCGCAAACAATTCTTCTAGCACACGATTAATCTGTTTGTCTTCTGCTACCATTGCAAGTGCCATGCTCACCAGTTCATTTGACAGCACGTAATCACTTATTCTAGAGACAGACACAAGATTTCTTGTCCTAGAGTCCAATATCTCACTTATTATTATTGATCTGTCTGAAGCCTGCTGCATTTCACGAATCCAGGAGCTCTGAGAAAACACTGAATGCCGTAGAGGAATCGACCTAGCATCTTTATTAGGAAGACGCTTCGACTGCATTAAATAACAATTCAGCTATTCAATCACCATTGGAGGACATCCATTTTACTATAGTGACATGGGAAAGAAAGGGTAGGGAGAAAGAGGAAGTCAGATCATTGAAAAGGAAAAATGAAGCGAAAAGACATTGAAGAGGACGACAATGCAAAGTTGCAGACTTGTAGCTCAAACAAGAAATGCTTCTCAGAAACAAGCACTCCAAACAACAACAACATACCCAGTATAATCCCACCAGGTGGGGTCTGGGGAGGGTATAGTGTACGCATACCTTACCCCTACCTTTTGACAGATAGGAAGGTTGTTTCCGATAGATCCCGGCGCAAGTAGAAATGAAAGAAACAATGATAGTAGGAAGTAATAGCAGCAAGGAAATAAGATAACGAAGTGAAAGAAACAAGCATGTAGGACGATAATCAAAGTACAAAAAAACAATAAATAGTAACAGAAATCGAAAGAGATGGAACTACTAGGATAATGTTACAACTAATAGCATGAAAGAATAGTAGGACAACACTCATATACTTCCTAACCTTCTATTATAATCTGTGTCCTCCATAACTCCCTATCTAAGATCATGTCCTCGGTAAGCTGGACCTGCGCCATGTCCAGTCTAATCACCTCTCCCCAATACTTCTTCGGTCTACCTCTGCCTCTCCTGAAAACGTCCATAGCCAGTCTCTCACACCTATGCACCGGGGCATCCGTGCATCTCCTCTGCACATGCCTGAACCATCTTAGTCTCGCTTCCCGCATCTTATCCTCCACCGAAGCCACTCACACCTTATCCCAAATTTCTTCATTTCTAATCCTATCACTCATAGTATGTCCACACATCCATTGTAGCATCCTCATTTCCGCAACTTTCATCTTCTGAACGTGAGAGGTCTTAACAACCCAGCACTCCGCCCCATACAACATAGTTGATCTAACCACAACTCTATAGAACTTGCCTTTAAGTTTTGGTGGCACCTTTTTGTCTCACAAGACTCGGGATGCAAGCCTCCATTTTATTCACCCTGCCCCAATACGATGTGTGACATCAACGTCGATATCTCCATTTTCATGAATAATAGACCCAAGATACTTGAAACTTTCTTTCTTTCTTTTGAATGACCTGAGTTCTCGGCATCACTTCTACACCAGCCTCATGTGTTACGTTACTGAACTTGCACTCCAAGTATTCTGTCTTGATCCTACTCAACCTGAACCCTTTAGTCTCTAGGGTCTGTCTCCACACCTCCAACTTAGCATTACTGAACTTGCACTCCAAGAGAGGAAAAAGCAGTAACTAATGCAGGTAAATAAGATAAACAATGTACACTACAAAACACATAGCAGCAGAAATCAAACGACCGGGGCCTATAAAGCAATATTGCGCCTACTAGTATGATAGGCTAAGCAAGCCTACAATACTAACACTATCACTACCAGTTTGTAAGTGTAAGTAGGACTACGCTCGACTACCTACTACCCTTCTACCCTGATTCGTGTCCTCCACAACCCCCTATCTAAGGTCATGTCATCGGTAAGTTGCACCTGCGCCATATCCCGTCTAATCACATCTCCCCAATACTTTTTCGGCCTACCTCTACCCCTCCTGAACCCGTCCATAGCCAACCTCTCACACCTCCGCACTGGGGCATCTATGTCTCTCCTCTGCACATGCCCGAACCATCTCAACCTCGCTTCCCGCATCTTATCCTCTACCGAGGCCACTCCTACTGTCCCGGATATCATCATTTCTGACCATATCCCTCCTTGTATGCCCACATCCATCTCAACATCTTCATCTCTGCAACTTTCATTTTTTGGATATGCGAAGTCTTGACTAGCCAACACTCCGCTCCGTACAACATAGTCGGTCTAACCACCACCCTATAGAACTTACTTTTAAGTTTTGGTGACACCTTTTTATCTCACAAGACTATCCTAACCCTAGTCTTGGATCCATCATACATATCTTTGATCGCCCTAATGTACGCCACATGTACACCCTTAGCCTCCAGGCATCTCCATAGAACCTCCCTTGGGACTTTATCATAAACTTTTTCTAGATCGATGAATACCATATGCAGGTCCTTCCTCTCCCTAGACTGCTCCACCAGCCTCCTTACAAGATGAATGGCTTATGTAGTCGAGCGCCTGTGCATGAATCCAAACTGGTTCTCGAAAATAGACACGTCTCTCCTCACCCTCATCTTCACCACCCTCTCAAACTTTCATAGTGTGACTAAGCAGTTTGATACCCCTATAGTTGTTGCAACTCTGAATGTCACCCTTGTTCTTGTACAAAAGAATCATTGTAATCCGCCTCCGTTCTTCGGACATTTTCTCCATCTTAAAAATAACATTAAACAACCCGATCAATCACTCCAATCCCGCCCTGCCTACGCTCTTCTGGTGAAAAAGAAACAAGCACTCCAGTGAAAAAGAAAACTTAGTTTATATGCCTAAGTTGAAAGTTAGCAACAATGACCTGGATATCTCGGATGAGGAGGAGGGTGGCAAGAGACCGTGAATCAGAGTGAACAATGGAGTCTTCGACGGATTCATCTGCAAGAATCAAAATCTATTCTCTTAGAGTTAGTAAACGGTGCATCAACAAAAATATTAATTAACATGCCAAAATACTATCGTCTGGTATCAGTTTTAAATTATAATAATTCTCGTCTTTGCTTTTTCTACACTAAGGAAAATCAAGAGCAGCTAGCCCACTGCAGTCGGGCAAGACAAAGCCAAACATTTTGCCTGAATTCAAAAGTGTGAAAAAATTACCAAAAAGATTCACCAGCTATCTAGCACTATGCTACATCAAATCCAGATATCTTAGTTTTGTCCGGGAAAAAACTTTAAAATAAATACGCATCTTCGCTGCAAACAAACATGACCATGTTTTTTTTCCAACGTTACTGAGAAATGACCTTCATTTAATATTTTCCAGTTTTTCTTTTAGGAGAGTTTTAAAGATCTCAAAGTACAAGCACAACGTGAGCTTACCGAATCAAATGTCTCCAGAGGAAGACCCTCTAAATGACGTCTAATCACTGCATTTCCCACATGATGGACAAGTTTTATGTTCTCCAGTCCTGATATATCAAGGCCCCCATCAGTCAACTTCCTTTCTCTATCTTTCTCGGGAACCTCATTACACATCCACAATTCAGATCCTGGAGCCAATAATGCCTCTAGTACCTAACAAACAAGACATGGAGAAGCCTATGAAACTCATGAATTGTATCTATCTCACTTTTTTAGATTGACAGTGTATTTGATTCTTAAAAAGCTACTAACAAAAAAGTTTCAATGCAGAGATTTTTAAAGAAGATCGCATTAATGGTAACTGGAATAAAAAAGACAAATAAAAAAGGAGGTTCAGCCAAAGGAAAATCAGTTTTCTCAAACTATTGTGTGAAGGATACCAGATAAAAGAAATGCAGAAAAGAAAAAGGAAAATAACTAAAGAGGGTTTAATAGCAATTTGGGTGGCAATTAGCACCTAAAAATAAAGAGTAACCTAGATGATATCCAAAGGCGTGTAATAGCATTTCCCCACACCAACAGGAAAGAAAGGTAGCGCAAAAACTTAAATGTACCACTTTGAAACTGCAAATGAAACTGGGTTTGGAAAATTAAAATGCAGGTAAAGTTTAATTTATGAATGAATACTATAAAAAAAGAGGGACCCTATTTTGAGAGGGCAGATGACATGCATCAAGACATAACGTCCAATTTGAAAACAAAGGAGCATTTAATCCATTTATAAAGAAAAGTGATTTAGCTCAACCACAAAGCTAGCTCATGAGGTGTGAGGATTGCCCAAAACCATATAAGGATACAACAACCATTTCCTCAACTGATGTACGAAATTTTAGTATCCCCGCACGCTCAAGTCTAAACATTTGGAGCATAAACAATATAACATAGGGACCCAACATTGGCTGAACCAAGAATAGGGGTGGGTGTGGATCTGGTAAAATGTTAAGAAAAGCAACATTGGGCTTACTCAACATCAAAGCAAGCCCATAAGGTGAGGATTTCCCAAGCGCATTAGCAGATAATAGTCCATCCTCAACCATTATACGGGATAAGGTTGGAGTTGCCTCCGTGGCGAACAAGATGAGAGAAGCGCGATTGAGATGGTATGCGCCAGTTAGGAGGTGTGAGAGATTGGCAGTCGCAGGGGCTAGGAGAGGTAGAGGTAGGCCGAAGAAGAACTGGGGGAGGTGATTAGGAAGGACATGACGCAACTCCAACTGACTGAGGACATGACCGTAGATAGGAAGTTATGGAGATCGAGGATTAGGATAAAAGGTTAGTAAGTAGCTGAGTTTTGTATGTGAGGGAGGTGGGAGGCTAGCCTTTCCATCTCCTCTTTTCTTAGTATTAGTATTTAGGTATCGCGTAGATCATTATTTCACTGCAATCCTGAAATGACTTACATTCCTTTTGAGTCGAGGGTCTATCGAAAACAGCCTCTCTACCCCGCAAAGATAGAGAGGTAAGGTCTGCATACATCTTACCCTCCCCAAACCCACTTGTGGGATTAGACTGGGTATGTTGTTGTAGATCATTATTTCTATGTGGATATTACTTCATTTGTTCTATATCTTGATATTTTTCTGTTGTCTTATTTTCTTGCAATCTTGCATTGACTATATTTTTTTTTTAGCCGAGGGTCTATCGGAAACAACCTCTCTGCCTCACAAAGGTAGAGGTAAGGTCTGCGTACATCCTACCCTCCCTAGACCCCACTTCGTGGGATTACACCGGGTATATTGTTGTTGTAGTCCATCCTCAACTAATGGAACATTCTAACATCATTGATTAGCTCACTAAAATGTGATCAAATTAAGTCCATCTAAAATGAAGACGTACACAAAGTTCAGGGGGTCTTCGTTGATGGTATTGGAAAAATTAATCCAACAAAAAATCTCGCGTAAGATAATACAATTATTTGGTTGGTCGTTTATGAAAATTAATTGCCACATCACTAATTCAGTGTTTGATTGGCGGTATTAAATAATACTCGCATTGGATTATGCGAAATGTATATATTATTTTATGTGGAATATATTGTAGAATATTATTAAACCTATTAAAGATAAAACAAGATAGTAATTCATGTATAACAATCTCTTAGTTATTAATCACCCATAACAATCCCTTCATTACTAACCGCTGCATTATAATTACCGCAAAACTAGTATGTGACCAAAACAACTCCTAAAAGGCGCTATACCATGATTCCAGAGACTGGAGTATTCCTCACGCACCCCTCCCCTCCCACCAAATCCCATCTGAAGCACAGGAAAACCTTGAGAATCTATTAAAAACCTGTAACAGTGCAGAGTACTTGTACTTTAATATATAGGTCAGGTGTGGAATCAATGTCAATCAGATTAATAAAGGATTGTATACTCTTAGAAAACTTTTTTCTCCGCTATGTGGTTATGGAAGAACAGGTTACTTGACCTAAATTCCTGCTTACTGTGGAGCAGCTTCTCCCCTCTCACTTTTTAGACCTTGTTACTCACATATTCAGAAAGGAAAAGGGAGGGGAACAGCCCCACCTCCACACACACACACACAGAGAGAGAGAGAGAGATTGATTGGAGAAATAGACGATGAAGATGTAGGGTACCATAATCATATCATCAATATCACGTCTCCAGCCACAGAATAAGATTCTTTCTGGATATTTTGGAGGATCAGTTATCCTAGGGAATAGGCCTTTATTTACCTGCGATAAAGCAAGCCACTATATAAGCAAATGCAGAAACTGAGCCAATGTCAACCATGCATTAGTTCAAATATCACCAAACAAGGATCAGTAATATTGAACTAGGGAAAAAAGCAACCAGAAGATTCACAAAATACAGATATACAAGTAATGGTGATACGCAACTCCAATTCTATATTGCCCACCAGAGAGAGTTTTACCGTGATATCTGTCTCACACAAGAAAAATGCCTTAAGCTCAAAAAAGGAATTATAATACTGCAAAGCACCTCAATTTGATGCTTAAAGCAAGAATAACCAACACTAATAAAAATACCTTAACCAAAAAAAAAAAAAAAAACACTAGCAAAAATTATTAGGTAGTAAACAGGTTCCTATATATGATCTTTGCAAATTGCTTGCCAACAAAAACTCCACTATCTTATTTTCACTTAAAGGGACAACAAATATCAGAACAGACTTAGCAGATATAATCTCCAAGACTATATTGAGAGGGCGTGACCTAATACCATGCTAATATTTATGCAAGAAAAGTGCTCTATTTTGCCATCTTCCAAAAAAAGTGCTCTATTTCATCTTCATTTTTGCCACATATCTTACGATTATCACACTTCACCAGAACTGACAAACTATGGTAAAGGGACCAACTAACGTCACTAGAGCATAAGAAGTTTAAGCTTCATTGTCAAGAGCCTCATGCTAGAAACTCTAAAAAAATCGAGAATACAATGATAACATTTTGGCATCAACATTTTTTCCAAAAAGTACTTGCACAACAAGAACAAAAATGTTCAAGAGTTACATGTATGTGAAATAGTTACTTGGACTAAGTTCCCTATCAAAAAGATAGTTACTTAAACCAAGTTAAATATGCATAGATGTAGTAGTATTGTGTACTCAAGTCCTCATTTTTTGAATTGATAATACATATTTTCCCCCTTGGACTTGTCCCCTTTTTCAGAAGAACTCTTAAACCTTGTGGGAGTCCGAGCGGACTATTCAGATCCTTGAGGACAAGTTGAGAGCTTGTGTGAATGACTTTGGTGGTCATTGGGAACATTTTTTTCCTTTGGCGGAGTTTGGATATAATAACAGTTAACACTCCAGCATTCAGATGGCACCTTTCGAGGCTTTATATAGTAGGAGGTGTCGTTCGCCCATTGGTTGGTTTGAGGCATTCGAGGTTAGACCATGGGGTATAGATTTGCTAAAGGATTTATTGGATAAGGTCAAATTGATTCAGAAGGTTCATGATGTGGAGTTCATAGAGAGCAGGCTAGCTTGTTGAAAGTCTCATCCAGAAGGATGTGATGCATTTTGGGAAGATGGGCAAGTTGAATTTGAGGTATATAGGCCTGTTTGAGATTTTACGGCGTATTGGGGAGGTGGCTTATGAGCTTGTTATGCCACCTAGCTTGACATGGTGTTCATCTGGTTTACCATATGTCTATGTTGAAGAAATACCATAAGGATAAGTCTTATGTGTGACCCTTAGATACAGTGCAACTTGATCAGAATCTGACATTTGAGGAGGAGCCAGTGGCTATTTTGGACATGCAGGTCCGGAAGCTAAGGACAAAAGAAATGCTTCGGTGAAAGTGCAATAATGCATCATCCCATTGCGGAGGCCACTTGAGAGACTAAGTCAAACATGCAGAGCAGATATCCACACCTATTCAACAACTCTGGTACAATTCTAAATCTATTCGAGGTTGAACGTTTATTTAAGTGTTGGAAAATGTAACGACTCAACTGGTTGTTTTGAGTACTAGAACCCCTTTCCCTTATTTGAGACTTCCCATAGGTTCGTTTGGTGATTTGTGACTTGTGGGTATAGAAGACACAGGTCTTGAGGGGCTCGAGAGCATTTTCGAGCACTTGAATTCGAACTAAAAGCCTAAAGTACTTAAAGTTGACCAAAGTTAATATTTTGAGTAAACGGACTTAGATTCATGGTTTGATAGTTCCTATAGGTTCGTATAATGATTTAGGACTTGTTTAGATGGTTTTGGTAGAGATCTGAGGGGTTCGGGTGAGGTTTGGATAACAAAATCAGATCTGGAGTGCATATTTTATTTTCCTAGTGCGAGCGCAATTGCGCTGAAGGGCTAAAACTTTTGTTAGTATAATCACACTATGGTTGCGCTACTGCACACAAGGGAGTAAGCTTATAGGCACTATCATGCACAAGGGAGTAAGCTAATGGGCGCTATCGCGCAAGCGGCCCATAATTCACAAGGGAAACGGGTAGGCACCCGTGCAAGGCGCCATCTCACACTAGGCACACGTTCCACAGATGGGTTGGTCGGTGACGCGCGTTCGCACTGAAGCTTTGTGCCCACGTTGGGCGTTATCGCGCCTGGGCACCACAATCACGCTAAAGGCACTTCATGTATAAAAGTAAAAAAAATTGGGAATTTGAAGTCATTTAACCATTGTTGGGGTTTTGGAGCTCGGGATAGCTCAGATTAGAGTGCAAGAAACGACTACAAACATCGGGTAAGTGTTTTTACCATATATTTGGATGATTAGCATGATTATCCATGTGTTTTTAAGCTTTAAATCATGAGATTTGATTATGAAATTTGAGATTTTAGCCCTAGGTCTAAGAGTATGAATTTTGAGGACTTAGATTCGGTATCGGTTTTGAGTTTTGAGCATAGTTTTGAACTCATATCAGTATGGATAACATGTTTATGTAGTAAAGTTACGATTTTTACCCGAGAGAGCTTGGGTTTGATTTGGTTGACTTTTTAATCCGATTCTTTTTATATTGCAATATGGGTATCATTGGGCTCACTTAACCTCGTAGAATACATTTTTAATAGATTAGGAGCCTTCAGAGTCTCTGAGTTAAGGCAAGGTGTTCGGGGTGCTTAGCATCGGTTTGGATTGAAGTTAAGACTGACTTCAATGGGGGATTTTTTCCCGACTAAATGTTAATTGAGATTTACTATGCAGATAAGGGTAACATATAGGTGAGATGACGAGTGCTTATGCGGGTACCGAGGGACATGTTGGTGTAATTAGTTGTTTTTCTTCTGTGATTCTACACTGTTAAATTATTTGCAGGAGTATGCTTTACTGTTAAGAGAATATGGTTAGCATTGATTCACGTGCTAGGTTTTATAATATTGGATGTGTCATGTACTTCATACTACATGGGTTGCATAGATTCATGAAGTTTATATGCCATATGATTGCATAGTTCCCAATATCCATGACATTTTAAATGCATAAAAAATACATTGTAAATGGCATTTTTGGCTCAACCAAAGACTGAACAATATCCCATGCTTTTTCTTGATAAGTAAAGTCTTTTATTCAACTGGTACCAAGCTGGTAGATAAGCAAAGTACAAAGCAGAACTGCATAACTATCATCAGTCACACTACATATTACCCCCTAAGAAATTCAAAAAATCCAAATAATGATCCATCCCATCTAGAGTACTATTGGAACACCATAAGAATGGATTTTTGAGGCATTTGTTCTTGACTCTAGGAATCTGAACCATCTTTCCTTCAAAGCATGCCTTATTTCTTTCCAGCCAAAGAGTCCACAATATACAGATGGCATTTTTGGCTCAACCAAAGACTGAACAATATCCCATGCTTAATTCATAAAATTTAAGAAAATAATAACATGACAAGGGAACTTTACGTTAGCTTTGAAGAAGGATGAAGCAAGACGAACAAAATGCAATAGCAAATCAGCAGAAATGCTTGAATCTCAAAGTAAAACATAAAATGTATTTGAGTTTATTATTTATGATAAGGAAAAATTATTTGAATTATTTTGCATTGGGCTTTTCCATTAACTGATATAAATATCAGTTAGCCTGCCCATTTTTTTCTTGACAGAAAAAAAAAAAAGGAAATGGCTCCATGTATTTGAAAATTTTTGGGCACTAAAGGGAAACATGGAGGTGGATCTGAAAGATGACAAGGTTTCAGCTATAAACCCAAAGAAAAGAATAAAAGATATTCATCAAAATGGTACAGTCAATAAATATCTAATCACTAAATGCCACAGGAATGCCTGATAACCATCAAGTACAGAGAAGAAAATTGACCTCTGGTAAGAGACCTGGCGCATAGGTATCATCATCCTCAGCTATGACAAGGACTTCGTCACCTTCTTTTAGAACATATCTATCATCAGGATTTATGATAATCTTGCCACCATCAGCAGCAACCTTAACTCCGCAAGGAATTGCCTCCGGAAATGATACCAGTACATCTTCAAAGGGTACACCATCCAATTGAGGCCACCGTTTAATGTAAAATTCTGCATTTTCAAACCCCAAAATGTCTTCCCAAATCTGCCATATTGGACAAGAAATAGTATTAACAAGAAAATACATATTACTCTTCTGCAGCAACTAACAGCTACCAAAAACAGGATCAAGCTAAAATTGAAAAATCTATACTACTGTGACATTCAATCAATAGGTATCTCTATATTATTGCTATCTGCAATGAGTTTGCTCATCCATATTCAGTTGTACATTAAGTGGGGATGTCATGAGGGTATCATTATGGTTTCCAATACAATTTGGTAAATGGCTGTAATTGCCTTCCATTTTTCTATTCCTCCTGAACAAAGATATCAACTAAGCACTAACTGAGAATAACAAACTAGTATGCAGATGCAAGAATCAGATTATCAGTCATTGCAGCTTTGGAAAGCATGTGCCCAAATAAAGCACTCAAGGAAAGATGAGTCTTAACCTTATACTGGATCATCAGCCCAAAACAGACGGTGAATCAATTTCAGGAGTATTAACTGCAGAGCAGTATGAAATAGCAACAGAATTGTTCATCTAATGCAACTTGCAACTAAATCAAAATGTTTACATCAAAATCAATCTTAAATCTCTCCTCAGATTTTCTGGGTATATATAGGTAAAGATTAACAAGGACCTCAACTTCGCCTCTGTGAGCATACATTGCCGGGCGTCGGTCCAAAGCCCGGATAAAGGAGGAGGGTTGCGGTAGGTTGAAGGCCAGCAATAAACAAGTTAACTTATGAATTCTCATGTATTTGTACTGGAATGAAACAGGTATAAAAGGAGCAAAACGGGTATTGAAGATTACAAGAGACCCCAAATAGTTTGGAAGGCACAGTCTTGATGTGCACTCTTTTTCTTTTTGATGTGCACTCATTGAGTTTAAAATTAATGATTATAGTCATTAGCCAATAGATATGAGAGGAACCAGAAGAACCACAGCATGTCTCGAGGCCAAAGCAAGGAAGAGAAATACAAATGAAGAAATAATGTAACAGAACTATATATATAACTGACCTGAGCAAGGCCAGGCTGCAAAGCACATTGTATCATCAACCTCCCAATCACATCATGCGCAACAACCGTTTCAATAAGTTCACCACCAACAAGCTTCACTAACGGTTCGTTGTCGAGATCACTCATCTCCACAACAACATGACCTCTCAACCCCTCTCTTACTCCAGTTAGGCTAAGTACAACCCTTAGAGCACGTGCATCACTCTGATAAGAAGAAAAACATTGGAATAATTAGTCCAAATTATCTGGTTGTTTAGAGCTTGAAGATTCATTTGTGAAAACTGAAAAGCACCTGATCAGCATTCTCATCAGATGCTAAGACAATGATTGCACGTGCTTTCGAGACTGACACCTGCACGTGCATGGAAGAACAAAAACAAAAAGAAATAGCTATAAGAAGAGGGAATAAAGAAATGTTAAGGGAATTCAAGAAGAGTATAAGATATTAGTCGAACCCTTAGATACTAGTTACTTTTACCTCACGGAGTAAGTTGGTATATTAGGATAATGAAGAAAAGGAAAAAGTGATTAGAGGATAAGAGGGAGCATCAAGGTCAACAAGGGAAAGAAAAAGATACGCTTCACACCTTTTTCAGATCAGCAAGTATTAGCGGGCTGCCACTTCTGCAGATAACTGAAGTCCCCATGAAATTAAATTCTAACTTTGCTATGTCCATCTCCATCTCCTCCTTGTCTCTTTCCGCAAGAACAACGACAACACCACCACCAATGCTCTTGTTTGCTATCGCTAGCTGCTTCAAAAGTGACCCCTGTAATAAGAAAATACTTTTACGCCTGTGTCATAATCAGTCTCAAAAGTTATGATCAAAGCAGATAATTCCTTCCATCTAGTGAAGGCAACAACGGGTGATGTTTGCAGCTAACAGAAACAAAATGTATAGCCTGAAAGCTATTCTAGAAGTATCTCTTTGCTTTTCTCCAATAAGATCTCTCAAGAACCAATGGTACTATCTTACTTGCAAGCCTATTGTTAACAATTTGCAGATCCTCACACAACCGGATAATTGAGAAGGTAATGAAAATTAAAAAATTAATTCTTTCCTATATAGAGTAGTTTTGCAATTTTTTTCCTCTCTTCATCTCTTTATCATTAATTTTTTTTGAGACTATATCAATCCCTTCTTTTATAAGATATTTTTATAAATCGAACCTATATCAGGCCTATTTACCTTGCCAAAAGCACCTTTACTCAAGTATTTCATTCTACTTGTCATATAGGAAAAGAAACCAGCACTAAGGTCCCAGACAGAAAGTCCAGTTAGCAGCTAAAAATGCCCAACTAAAAATAAAATGCATTCCTGTAAACAAACTATCAACTATGAAGAATAAATCTCACTAGTAACTTAGATTATATAATTGACAAGTCAAGGGAAGATTTTAAGTACACAACCCTACAACCTTGTTGCACAGCCATGCAGGTGAATGTGTATGTGTGTGGCTGTCCTGTATATATTTAAATCCAATTATTAATCAGTGTCCAATATGTTTGGATCAAATGGACTGTAAAAAATATGGATCTGGATCAAACTTTCTTATGGATCATATAAATCGACTGGATTTCGAATGGATATAGATTACCCCATATCTAATGTATGTCCATCCAGATCCAACTTCTACCCTTTTCCTGCCCAAATATAGAGCAAAAGCCAGATAATCCTTCAAAAGTCACAACATTTTAAGCAATATGCTAGACTTACCAATTTATCACTCCATCCAAGAACAAGAATGTGATTACTTTCAATCACCTCACTCTTTCCTTTCCTTAAAGAATCCACTTTTTCTGAAATAGCATCTGAAACAAGCCCCAGCATCATGGCAAATATGAGCATGCCTCCTGAGCTTATCAGAACTGAAACTATCCTTGGCCCTGCACCAACCATATCAGCATGGTTTCCAGAGTCTGCTACAAAGCTCCAAGAAAGCCAAATAGCCTCAGTAATGCTGCCATCACCAACAGCATAAAGTGCTAATCCTCCATATCCAATTAGAAAGAGAGTGGCAAAGAGAAGTGCAAGAAGCTTTGCGTAAGGGTAAACTGAGAAACACACATCTACCATGTAAGCAATCCTTTTCTTCAGTGGAACCTCCTCCTTTTTGGTACATTTCCTCTTCAAGAAATCAATTATTCTCGGTAGATAGTCAAGATATTTGTACAATACAAAAGGAATAACAAGGATGAAAACCACCATGTACAGAGAAACTGTTCTACTGTCAGCATTACCAAAATACACTAATGTATTAACTTCTTCAAGCTCCATGACACCAGCGCTGGCAAGATCAACATGGCTACAAACTCTACGAAGACTAATATTCTCCTTCTGCAAATAAATCAATCCTCACCTTCAACTTATGTATTGAGAACCAACTATTTAATTACAACAGAGATCAAAAAATTGAGTACAAGTTGAGTGGTTAATATGCCTGTTTCTTCCAAATAAGCAGTATTTCTTTTTATTTGTTTTAATTTTGGCGACAAGTAGTATTCGGGTTTCTTTTAATAAGCAGTAATTGAAAACTATATGTAAACTGTGAACGAAGATTGGAGTGAAAAGAATTCATGAAATTAAGAGCGTTCATAGAGAGCATACCTGAAGCTTAGAGACTTCATTCCGCAAATATAATGTGTGAGATACAGATAGTGTACAAACAAACTTAAGCTGCAATACATGGAAATAACTGATCAATATATCAAAAAGAACTCATTATCAAAAAATACATCAAAAAGAACCAAAAACCTAATGCATTGAGATTAAAAAGGTTTATAGCCAAAAGAGATTGTGTGGGCAACAAACTCCCATTCACCAAAAAAGTAAAACATGGTACTATACTACTATGTACTCTCTCTGTCCAATTTATTTAACATTCTTTCCTTTTGGGGACGTCTCAAAATGTTTGAAATCATTCATTTCTATACAAATTTTCATACTTTAAAAAGGTCAAATTCATTAAACTATTCGAGTTTTAAACGTTGAGGTAATCTTTATCAAACCAACTTTTTAACAATTACTTAATTGTTTTTCCAGGATCACTAACATAATATATAGAACTCCAAGTTAACATTTTAATATCTGTATTTAGTCAAAAGCATGGGTATAAAATGGGATGGAGGGAGTACTGTACAACTATGTAACATATATTAGCTCCCCTAAATTTTACCCAAAAGAAATCAAATCAATTGCAAATTTCACATCTTCTGCAGGTGTTTTTGGTTTCAAAATTTCCCCGCTTACTAATGAAACTGAACAGAAATACAAAAGTCAAAAGGGAATTAGAATGGGAAAAGCATAAAGAGACCAACCAAAAAAAGAATCCACGAATAGCTGTTCCCAGAAGCTCTTCGAGCATTGGAGGAGATAGCTGAAGTGGAGCCTGATAAAGCTGGATTCGAAACTTGAATTGACAAAGCATTCAAATCTTTCTCAGCTTTCAGCTTAGGCTTCGTATTCGGCTTCATGTTCGACTCCACCTTAGCTCCACCCTCTTCACAACTCAAATTGGAAGGCATAGACTCGCTACCAGCCGGTAACTTGGATAATTGAAGCTGATTCCTCTGTGATTTCGAAGTGGACTTGACGTTGACTCTACTCCTAACAGTATGCGGTCCAAGAAAAGAAGGATAAACGTAGTCACGATCGCCAAATCCAAAATTTGCATCATTACTCGCGGAGGTGGAAGTTGAGGTAGCGGCGGAATAGGTATGAGATTCAGAGGAGAAGCGGGCGGAGGATGGCGGAGTGGAAGAGACACGACGAACAGCGGGGAAATGAGAGGAGGAGGAGGAGGCGGGTGCCTTGTCGGTGATTGTTTTGGATTTCTTGAGCAACGGAGGTCTCTCCGGCTTGTTAGGGTTCGGATTGGGTTTTGGAGCTCCATCTCTGTCGGCCATTGTCCGAATCCAAGAATTACAAGGGAAGAAACACAGACAAGTGGAGAAACAGAGGATTATGAGGAGAAGTCAAGTCAAGTGTAGAAGCCATGGGAGATGAGAGTGTTCTCTTTGTCACTTGGAGCTCAGTTGAGTTTGTTGTGAAGATTTGAGTATTCAATTGGCAAAATACCTACCATTTTTTTTTATTTTTTTATTTTTGTTCATTAAATGCTCCTCAAGGTTCCTTTTATAGTAATTTTAAAAAAATGGGTTAATGTTTTAAGTTTCCTCTTCTCTCCCAAGTCGATCATCATTTTTCCCTCTAGTCGACATTATTTCCGTCCTCGTCTCTCTCACGCTCTGCTCGATCTCAAATTTCTCTTCAATCATTGTTCGATTTAGACTTCGTCATTTTTAGGTAATTTCTAGATGAATTTGTAGTTATATTCTCTTGAATTGAGAAAAAATAAGAACTTTTCTTAAATTCTTCGCAAATTCATTTTGGATAATATATTTTTTGAATCTTTTGAATTGGTTTTCTGAGTTGGGTATGTTTGTTGTTTCGTGTTGCCTCGACCCATTTGATCTATTTCTAGACTTTTCATCGATTACTATTATTTTTATATCATTGTTGATCAACGACATTTTATTGTTTGTATGTAGATTATTAAAAATGGTAAGAAGTAGAGGAGGAAAATCTTTAAAGATAATGACTACCACACCACTTTATAAAAGAAAATGACGAGACAGATTCAAGCTCGACCACCAAGTTGTCACTGTCACCGCCATTATTGTCATTTACCCAACGGACTCTTTCTGAGAAATGACATGAAGTGTCTCTTCAAGAGGATGGGAGTGGACAGATAACGGATGAAAATGTACATATGCGGAACTGCACATTTTCTCTGTGTATTCTTGAAAGGCTCGGGGAAGAACTTGATGATTTGATCACCCTCCTCCTACCCCCTAATAGACTAGTTTTTTCATGTAATTTTTATAAAACTTTTATTCATTGCTTTCATAGATGAAAGTTTTTTTTTATATGTACATATATATATATATGTACATATATACAATATAGAGGGGGGTTATATTTCAATAAAGGGGTGTGTATAATGTTGTGTAGTCCTACTCGGTACTCCCTTCCTGCTATACTCCGTCTATCTAAGTCATATAATTCAAAGTCTATCTCCTGTATGAAAATAAAAAAATAAAAATTAATCTGGACTCTGTCCAGTCACTAGTCCTTATATATTGTTTATCATCATTCATATCTCTAATTAATGTTACGTTCTTGAGTTTACTATGCTTATTCACTTCTTCTTTTGAACTGTTCATCTCTTCTTTTAAACCTTACCCTAAAAACGACAGTCGTCTTTAGCCACACCCAATTTTCAGGCCACAACCATCCTTCAGCGGACATCAAAAGGCCAATCATCAACTACCGTTGACATAGGAATTTACATGCTAATCCATGGAGGTCATTATAGAGTTTAAAAGATAACCATATACTAAGTTCATCAGATAACCATGTCTAAGCATAATAAAATTAAGATTACAACAGTGATTAGAACTTCATGATTCTAACAATATAGAAAGATTCATGATGAAAATAACATCATATTAACAAACATTTCTTGCCATTCGGCAAGATTTTATAAATATTTAAAACAACATAATATACATGGTAGGAGATAAACTACTGAAAAGTAGACTTACATATCTTAGAGGAGCAGGGAGGTTTCCCTTTCGGGAGTCCCGGAAACTGCTACTGCTACTGGAAAGTAAATAGCAAAACGATATTTTACATGGGGAGTTTATACAAAGGGGAGTATGGTGAACTGTACTACAAACATCTAGAGAGAAGGTGGAGGATTTTCTTTGAGAGTGTTGTGTGTGTGTGTTTTCGTGTGTCTTCTCTCTTCTTGGAGTCTGATATTTATAGAGTCTTCCGAACTTCAACTTCGGACTTCAAAATGTAAAGGAATCTTTAAAGTTTCGGACGGGTGCGCTGTGGGCCCCATCGTCGCTTTAACTTTGAAAAATTTCTTTCTTTTCATTTGTCGTCTTCTGTTGCTGGCATCTTCTTTTTCTTAAAGTCTTTGATGCTGTCTTTTGCTTTCTATCTTGTCTGTTGCTTTCGGCCTGTCGCTTTCTTCTTTTTATCTGGCCTTTAGCACCGTTCTTTTCTCTGTCTGTTTCTTCATGTATCTAAATTGTGTTGAGACACAGAATCAAAGCTCATGCCTGAATCGTCATCTGCATTTGGATCCTGAGCATAATTGGATTCTACGAACTCTTCGTCTGAACTAGTTTCCGATATATGGTCTACCTCGTCTGTATTCTGATTACGTTCTGGTCTTGATTCCGGAGTTGGAGATACTTCCGGAGGTGTTGGTAGTGGATTAACATGTTTGTCTTTGCTTGGACTTTCTGTCTGTTCTTTAAAGATATTTTCTAGCGTCTCTTTAATTATTTGTTCTATACTTTTGTTTGGTCCTTTTTTTATTTGTCTGCTCCTTGCTCTGGATGTAAATCCTGCCAATGTCTGGGGGAGGTTACGTCTAGTTTTTGAGGAACTTGCTTCCTCTGCTTCACTTTTTGGCAAAGTGACAGCCATTAACGGGTTTGAGAAGTCTTTACCGGCAACCGTTTGCACCGGACTAGTTGTACCTATACCTGGTACAATAGGTTTCTTAACATTCAGAAGGGAATGTACACCTGTCTCATCCATTTTTGACTGAGATGGAAAACTCTGAGTTGGTCTGAGATGGGTTTGTCTGATTTGGAGTTCTAATTTAGTGACTTGTTCTAACAGATGTATATTTTGTTTCTGGAGTTCTTCTTTTGTCTGGTTAAGTCTTTTGAAAGCTTCGGTCATTGTGCTACAATGATCGCAAAAGATTACTTTGTCTGTGTCTTTTTGTATATTGTATTGAGGAGTATGGTTTTGGGTATGTCTCAAGGCTGGTGATAGGTAGTAGTTAGGCCCAAGTGTTCCTCGAGCGTAGTTTAGGGCTTCTGAGAATACATTGAAGCCTTTAAACAAAGGAGTCTTGAAATCTTTTATAGAGTCTACTACTTCAAGCCATGTCTGAAAAATTTCGTTTGTTTTTCCATGTACAACAACATAATATTTAAATCTTTTTTACAGGTTCTTTTCATGAAAATAAAACACATGTACTATTTAATGTCGCCACAAAGTGACTATTGTCTTTTCAGTTGTGGGCTATCCACAAGTTGTCTATCAGGCATCTCTGCTGTCTGTCTATGACATATTCTGGCAAAACTTTAAACGTTAAGTTAGATTGAGGAAAACAAACTAAGTTATTCTTACCAAAATAAAGTCTTTCTAATGTGGGAGTCTCAATAGCAGTCATGGGCCTGAAATTCAGGTTACCCAATACTGTTTGTCTATAGTCGTCTTGGGGTTTGGCTGGGCCTTTCCCCTTGTCTTTTTGAGTCTGCTTCGACGAACTCATACTTCTAATCAAATAAACAAAAGTTGTTAGTTAGCAGTAATTTTTAATCTACTAAGCTGATCTGCTAAGTTATTATCTTTACCTTTTATATGTTCAAATACTAGGTTATAGATTCATATATCATTATTAAAACTTTACATCCTAAGTTTTTTCTAGTTAATCCTTTGATCCCTATAACCATCAATCCCATATGCATGAAAGTTCTGGTTGTCTTTTTTATGTATTTGAAAGATTCCATCAGAAAATAAATGATAAAAACAGCAGTAGACGTAGATGGTTAAATTTCTTAGATACTATATCAATCTATAACCTAGTATTTGAACATATAAAAGGTAAAGATAATAACTTAGCAGATCAGCTTAGTAGATTAAAAATTACTTCTAACTAACAACTTTTGTTTATTTGATTAGCAGTGTGAGTTCGTCGAAGCAGACTCAAAAAGACAAGGGGAAAGGCCCAGCCAAACCCCAAGACGACTATAGACAAACAGTATTGGGTAACCTGAATTTCAGGCCCATGACTGCTATTGAGACTCCCACATTAGAAAGACTTTATTTTGGTAAGAATAACTTAGTTTGTTTTCCTCAATCTAACTTAACGCTTAAAGTTTTGCCAGAATATGTCATAGACAGAATGCAGAGATGCCTGATAGACAACTTGTGGATAGCCCACAACAGAAAAGACAATAGTCACTTCGTGGCGACATTAAATAGTACTTATTTTTATTTTCATGAAAAGAACCTGTAAAAAAGATTTAAATATTATGTTGTTGTCCATGGAAAAACAAACGGAATTTTTCAGACATGGCTTGAAGTAGTAGACTCTATAAAAGATTTCAAGACTCCTTTGTTTAAAGGCTTCAATGTATTCTCAGAAGCCCTAGACTACGCTCGAGGAACACTTGGGCCTAACTACTACCTATCACCAGCCCTGAGACATACCCAAAACCAGACTCCTCAATACAATATACAAAAAAACACAGACAAAGTAATCTTTTGCGATCATTGTAGCACAATGACCGAAGCTTTCAAAAGACTTAACCAGACAAAAGAAGAACTCCGAAACAAAATATACATCTCGTTAGAACAAGTCACTAAATTAGAACTCCAAATCGACAAACCCATCTCGCATCAACTCGAGTTTTCCATCTCGATCAAAAATGGATGAGACAGTGTACATTCCCTTCGAATGTTAAGAAACCTATTATACCAGTATAGGTACAACTAGTCCTGCAAACGGTTGCCGTAAAGACTTCTCAAACCCGTTAATGGCCGTCACTTTGCCAAAAAGTGAAGCGAGAAGCAAGTTCCTCAAAAACTAGACGTAACCTCCCCGTACATTGGCGGATCTACATCTAGAGCAAGGAGCGAGACAAATAAAAAAAGGACCAAACAAAAGTATAGAACAAATAATTAAAGAGACGCTAGAAAATATCTTTAAAGAACGACGCGAAAGTCCAAGCAAAGACAAACATGTTAATCCACTACCAACACCTCCGAAGTATCTCCAACTCCGAATCAAGACCGAGCGTAATCGAATACGACGAGGTAGACCATGTATCGGAAACTAGTTCGTACGAAGAGTTCGTAGAATCCAATTATGCTCGGATCCAAATGCAGATGACGATTCAGTGCATGAGCTTTGATTCGTGGCTCAACACAATTTAGATACATGAAGAAACGACAGAGAAAAGAACGGTGCTAAAGGCCGATAAAAAGAAGAAAGCGACAGCGAAAGCAAGCAGACAAGATAGAAAGCAAAAGACAAAGATCAAAGACTTTAAGAAAAAGAAGATGCCAAAGAACAAAAGACGACAAATGAAAAGAAAGAAATTTTTCAAAGTTAAAGCGACGATGGGGCCCACAACAACACCCGGCCGAAACTTTAAAGATTCCTTTACATTTTGAAGTCCGAAGTTGAAGTTCGAAGACTCTATAAATATCGACTCCAAGAAGAGAGAAGACACACGAAAACACACACACACAACACTCTCAAAGAAAATCCTACACCTTCTCTCTAGATGTTTGTAGTACGATTCACCATACTCCCTCTCGTATAAACTCCCCATGTAAAATATCGTTTTGCTATTTACTTTCCAAAGAGCGATAGTGCAGCTTCCGGACTCCCGAAAGGGAAACCTCCCTGCTCCTCTAAGATATGTAAGTCTACTTTTCAGTAGTTTATCTCCTACCATGTATATTATGTTGTTTTAAATATTTATAAAATCTTGCCGAATGGCAAGAAATGTTTGTTAATATGATGTTATTTTCATCATGAATCTTTCTATATTGTTATAATCATGAAGTTCTAATCACTGTTGTAATCTTAATTTTATTATGCTTAGACATGGTTATTTGATGAACTAAGTATATGGTTATCTTTTAAACTCTATAATGACCTCCATGGATTAGCATGTAAATTCCTATGTCAACGGTGGTTGATGATTGTCCTTTTGATGTCCGCTGAAGGACGGTTGTGGCCTGAAAATTGGGTGTGGCTAAAGACGACTGTCGTTTTTAGGGTAAGGTTAAAAAGAAGAGATGAACAGTTGAAAAGAAGAAGTGAATAGGCATAGTAAACTCAAGAACGTAACAGTAATTAGAGATATGATTGATGATAAACAGTATATAAGGACTAGTGACTGGACATAGTCCAGATTAAAAAAAAATTGTTATTTTCATACAGGAGATAGACTTTGAATTATATGACTTATATAGACGGAGTATAGCAGGAAGGGAGTACCGAGTAGGACTACACAACATTATACACACCCCTCTATTGAAATATAATTGAAATATAACCCCCCTCTATATTATATATATATATATATATATATATATATGAATGAAGAGGATATATTGCTATTACTTTCTGTCAAAATTATCATGCAAATACAAATAACTATGTAAAATATAAACTAAAATAATTTAGATAAAATGAAAATTATGAATCAAATAAAAGCCTAATCATCGATAATAAATCAAAGCAAATAAAGACGACTGCTTGAAAACGAAAGCCTGATGAACTATTGAAAATTTCAAACCACAAACCTCAAACCCCAATTTGCACAAGTCTAATGGACTAAGGATAAGTATATTTCATAAATCGGCTCATGCCAATTGTCAACATATATGAGTTTTGCTTAACTACACTATTTGTCAATAATCGACCACTTGGTATATATAAGCTATGCTACTCTTTGACTAAATAAGTAATAAATTAATTACTTAAATTAAAAATAAAGAACTTAACGCTATTTTAACATGATAATATTTTATTATATCATATGAAAGTTCCGTCAATTGGTGACATGATCCAATGAATTTCATAATAAGTTATGGTGGTACAAAGCACTTCCTTATAGTAAGGTTATACTTTGATAATCATCACTTGTTCTTAAATTCATTGGATCATGTCACCAATTGATGGGTCCTCACATAATAATGTTTCACAAATTAGTAATACTTAACATAATAACATGTGACCAATTACTTGTGATTACCCTATAAGCAATGGTCCTCGCACCACCTTAGAACAAGGATATGCTTTGAGAACGACCAAAATCATCGAATCATGTGCTATGAGAATCATTAATTGTTCTCAAACTTTTTGAATCATATGACCAATTGATAGGCGATCTCATATGATATAATAAAGTATTATTTTATGTTTAAATAATGTTAAGTTCCCTTATATATAATTTAATTAATTAATTTTTTTCTTTTTAAATCAAATAATAGTGCTTTGAGATCATTACTTGTTCTCAAACTCATTAGATCATGTGTCCAACTGACGGAGGGCTCTCATATGATATAACAAAGGAGTAATTTCATGCTTAAATATAATAAATTGTTAGTTTCATATTTAAATAATATTAAATCTCTTAATAAAATTTAAATTAATTAATTTATTGCCTTTTTAGCCAAATAGTAGTCTAGTGTATAAATACCAAGTGATCAATTATTGATAAAATAATTTAGTTGAATAAAAAATATATATGTTAATAATTGACACATGCCAATTTACGATATAGTTGTCCATAGTCAAGGGCGTCTTTGGGCCCGTGCGAGCTGTGCTACCGCACAGGGCCCCCGAAAAATAAAAAAATTTAGGGGCCCATTTTTTCATGTTTTATTAAATAGTATTAGCCAGAATTTACTGTAAAGACCCATAATTCACAGGTCTTCGCAGGTCTTAGCCCAATCTAATTATTGAAATCATATATTTACTTATATTAAGGGTCACTTTTACGAATTAGAACAAGGCCCCAAAATATTTGAGACGGCCTTGTCCATAATCCATCATCAACATAGAGGGTAGTCTATGATCGTTATAAAGTGGTTGAGCTTTTACCACAATAAAGAAATTAATTGGAGATGACAATGGATGTGAGCTAGAGATAACAATGGCTGAACTAGAGAAGAATGGGGAATATAACAATGGATTTAAAAGACGAGACCTAACAAGTGTCACATTTGTAAGAGAAAAGCAGTACATAACATCATGATAAAATTGCACAAATGGTCCAATGATTTGATGCATGTTATGGTACCAACATGCATTTGGATCTTCCTAGTTCCTCATTGATGCACAAATGAATTATGAATGTCTTTCATATTCTTTTTGTTTAGCTTAGGAAATATGACATTATTATGGACAATTTTTCTTTGATAATGATTGTTTAAACACTAATGAATATATTGTTACAAATTTGTTTTTTTTTGTAACTTCTGGTTTTTTTTATGGAAAGTCTAGATTTTTCGCCGCAAAACCAATATGAAAGAGGAGGAAAATGGGAGTTTTTGGAGGGGAGAAAATCAATTTATGTCTGATTTAGGTTTTTTAAAACTTTGGGGATTAAGACTATTTTGTATTTTTTTAAAAATTATGGAGCAAGGGTGCAAGTCTTTCAAGACTTTGGAGATGAGGCATATTTTGTATTTTAAAAAAATTTGATGCTAGGGTTGACAGCGTTTAAACTTTTTCTTTTTTTTATTTCATAAAAGGTAGGTATTTCACCAATTTTCAAAGACTCATAGGGTGTTTCACCAATTGAAGACTCAAACAGTACATTTAGTCAAGAGATTCGAGTTTGTCTCACTGGTCATGTGATTATTCATCTAATGTCCAAGTGCAAATTCTTGGAAAACATCATGAAATGTTCAGAAATTCCTAAATTGCTAATTTGGAAATTATGAAATCCATCAAGACTATTTTTGAAATTATAATTGCATCCTTCTAAATTCATGGCACTAATCAAAATGTGATGGATTAGATAAAATTGAAGAACTTGATTTGAAGATTTTTTGTTTGGTAACTGAATGTCTCACATAGAAATTTTGGATGCATTTTTTTTTCTTATCATCCATTTCTTTTTCTGTCACTTTATATTCACATTATTTCTGCATGTAAAGTAACTAATTATTAATTTCGGTAAAATGCCTAAATACATCCTAAACTTTTGCCCAGATTTGTTGTAACACGCCTAATCTTTACAGGGGTCCTATTATCCCTCTAGATATATTTTTAAGGAATATTTTTGGCATTTATCGAGTGAGTTGGATAACAATTCAAACACGTGCTCAACATGCCATAAAACAAAGGAGTCCGGTCATTTTCCAGTCATTTCACTCTTCGAACAAAATAAAAAATTAGAATTGGCTCCTACATTCTTAATTTTTTTCATGGAGAAAGCAGTTGATTCTCTTGGTATTTGATCTTGTGAATCATTATATTCTTTCATAATCGAGTCTTGACTTGTGTCTCATCGAATTTTGATTCGATTTTTCCAGATAAATGCTAAAGAAATGCTTTAAAATATATATTTAATAGGTAATAGGACCACCGTAAGATTAGGTGTGTTAGAGCAAATTCGGACAAAGATTAGGGTATATTTTAGGCATTTTCCCTATTAACTTTAATTTTTTATTTAATAATTATTTGGGCTAAGTGTCCGTCATATAAGAAATCTTATTAGATTGTAAATAGAGAGACAAAAGTATCAGTATCACCCTTCACACTAACTTCTTGCCATTTCAAGTGACTTTTCGAGACAAATTGTTATTCCTTGTTTATTACATTTCTATTGTTTTAGTTTTTTTTAAAAAGATCTTTTATTATACTACTAAAGAGAAGTTCTTGTAAAGATTTTAATGATACATGCCTGATGTATAAAATATGATTTTTATTAGTACTATCTGATGAATAAATCAACAAGTTCGTAGATGAATTCTTTTTGATGCAAAAATTTTCATTTCGATAGTGACTCATCACATCGTGATGGCTAATGTATTAGGAATTTGGTTATTTTCATATTCAAGTGGTGTGAGTTGAGTTAGAAAGTCATGGCTCACGATAGTTAATGTTACTTCATTTTTATTTGATTTTTTTCAGAAAATTCTCCGTGTACTAGTTATCCACTTACTCTTTCCATTGAAGATTATGTTTTTTTTTTTTTTTAATTTCTCCTTCAGTGCATCTTTCCTAAAGAACTAGAGGACAAGATAATGACATGTACTAACTTCTTTTTGTTTCCCCTTTTTAGTGCAAAATTATAAAATCATAAAGCGAAGAAAAATGATATCTATCTGTTTTTTGTCTTTTCAACTTTAGTCTAGAATAAATCGAGTATATATCAGTATTCAGTAATACTCCTGAACTTCTGAAATTTCAGATAATAGATGCCATAAATTCAAAAAGCTCTAATTAATCGGGTAGCATTTATTATCTTCAATAATAATTCTCAATTTGTATCTATCACTCTATATTGCGATTAATAGACCCCATAATCTATCATTTTTTTTGAGATATAGATTTCACACGGTAAAATCTTATTCGCAATTAGTATGTACGTTAAATTAATGATAGGATATGTGTGTCTCTTATATTCATATGTATTACTATAATGTTTTCACATTAACTTTAACTAGTACTAAAACTAAATTTCTTGATTTCATATAAACATCCTTAAGTCTTTATCATTATGCATATAATTTTCATTCTTTTGAATTTATCAGTTGTATTCTGTACTTCTACTATCATCCACAAATGATAAATGCTGATTAATTCATATCGCATTAGTAATTAAGAATCTTGGGCTTTTAAAAATCATATTTGGTACTTCTTTACATTTAATGTTGAGTGGTAGTTTTATTTCTTGGATTTTGAAACTTTAATTGAAATTGGTTGCTGAAATTAAATTTTGTTCTAATTTTATTACATATAAGTGAAAAATCATTTTAACTATAATGAAAAGTAATATTTCTTTCTTGCCTATTGAATCATCAACACCAAATAAGAATGTACTACTTACTTTCAAATATTATTATCATCCCTTTTAGCATGAGGCGAAAATCTGACTAGACAACTGTCTGAATCAGAGGTAAAAAACTTTTCAAACTTGGCTCGAATTATTACTTTCATCCCCGAACCATGCCTGGTACTAAAAACAACCCTACACTTGAAAACGCTTCCGAACTGCCACATGACATAACAAGTAGTCTCAGATTCTTCTATGCGTGTGTGAGAGGTAAAAATAGTGCCACATAAGCAACTCAACAGTAAAAAAACTCATTTTTTACGTTTTCCTTTATTTTTAACCTAACCTGACTGCTTAAAAGGTCCTTTCTTCCTTATTTATGTGTTCCTCCGTTAAAACACACCCCAAGTTGAATTCCTCCATTAAAACACACCCCATGGTCAAACTCATTTATTTTTCTTGACCTTCTTCTTTAATTGCTAAAGTTCTTAGTCATATTTATAGGTTTGTGTCACAATTATCTTAATGACCTAATTTTGTAGATGTAGATTTCTGAAAATGTTGGAGCAGTAAACACAATGGATTGGAGCAGAAAACACCGACGATCGAATACCCTATCGGAACCCTAATTCACCGACCTGAACTCAACCACATTAGATAAACCACAAAACCAACAAAAAAATAAATTTACAACCCAAAAATAATTGAAAATAAAAAGAGGAAAATTGAAAATATACACGGTATACACAACTGTGTATATCCCTATTTTGATAACATATTATTTGTATTATTTGTATATAGTTAGCATTGTACACTTACCATAATTGTAGGATTCTTGTACAAATAGAATAGGGTTTTGGGAGTAGAATAGGAATATGATTTTTCATATTATAGAAATTGTAAATTGTATATATACTCTTTCATTAATGAAAATAATCAAGGGATTATTTCTTTCATGGTATCAGAAGTCTAGGTTTCACATAGCTCTTTCTCCAAAAGCTTTCGCTTGTCTAGGTTTTCTCGAGTTCTGAGCCCTTCCTCGATTTCCGTGCCGAGTTCTTCCTCATCTCTTCCCAAAATTTTCTTCCAAATCCCTCAAATCACCTATTGTTCTTTCGTTATGTCTACGTCAAAGAACATATTTCATCCCGCCCTTACTATTTCCAACATCAAGAACCACATCCCAATTGTTCTTGAGATGGAAAACGTCCAATACGCGATGTGGGTGGAGTTGTTCAAAATTCATGCCATCTCACATCAAGTTCTCCATCACATAATTCCTCCTGCTACCCCTACTCCGGCGGAGGATCCTCAGTTATGGATTACTCTTGATGCTACCTTCCTTCAATGGATTTATTCCACTATTTTTACCGACCTTTTACAGACGATTATTGAGCCAAAAACTACGGCTATGGCTACATGGAATAGACTGCGTGATATATTTCAGGATAACCAACATGCGTTGTCACCCTTGAGCAAGAATTTTTCCAAGTCAGCATGGAAGATTTTCCGAATGTTTCATCTTATTGTAAACGTCTCAAGGAGTTGGCAGACCAACTCCGTAACGTTGGGGCACATGTTACCAATAATTGTCTTATTCTAAAAATGATTGTCGGCCTTTCTGAGGCCTATAATGGCGTTGAAACTGTCCTCCGTCAAAGTAATCTGCTTCCCCATTTTTATCAAGCACACTCAATGCTCACGTTAGAAGAAGCCGGCTTAGCAAAAAAGGCAGCTACCGACGCTAGTTCCGTGGCAATGATGACTTCGTCCGATAACTCTAACTAGTTTGTTGATATTTCACTCCAAAACCGCAACAACGGTGGCGGAAAAAAGGGTCAAAACCGTAAAAATAATGGCAAGAATCGCGGCGGCAACAACGATGGCGGTCGGAATAATGGCACCACTGGCGGGAACAGTAACAACAGCATGGGTGGGCCTTGGGGTTTTGGGCCCCAGCCGGCCTGGTCTCAGCCTTGGGCTCTCTAGCAGTGGGCGTGGACTAGTAGCCCAGTCCCGCCTACTGCCCTCTCCCCTATTTTCAGCAGCATTGGGCCTCGGTTCGGCCTCCTCACAGGCCCAATATATCGGGTCAACAGTCCAGTATGCTTAGGCCTCGGCCCCAATGGTCCTTCAATGCAGTGGGGCCCACACCAACTCCGATAGATATTGAGGCCGCAATGCATACGCTTGGATTGACTCCTCCAGACCTGAATTGGTACATGGACACCGGCGCCACCTCTCACATGACGTCTGACCAAGGTACTCCCTCGTCTTATTCTAATTTAAGAAAAAATTGTGGCATTATTATTGGTAATGACAATACTATTCCAATTCGTGGTTACGGTAATACAACTGTCTCCCCCACATCCACCTCTTATTTTTAAAAATATTAAACCCCGAACTTAATTAAAAATTTGGTATATGTCTGTAACTTCACCACTGATAATTGAGTTTCTGTTAATTTTGATCTTTTTGGGATTTTTGTGAAGGATTTCAAAACGGGGATACCTCTCATGAGATGCAATAGTAGGGAAGATCTTTATCCACTCACGCCCACCTTAAGTTTCTCGAGTCTAGACATGCTATCGACATTTGCAGCTCTAGCTCATTCCTTGTGGCATGCACGTTTTGGTCACCCTAGGTAGTCTATTGTTTCTTCTTTACATAAAAATAATTTTATTTCTTGTAAGGGTACGCATAGTACTCCAAGTTGTCATTCATGTCCTTTAGGAAAACATGTTAGATTATCATTTGTAGCCTCTACTTCTCGTACTTTAATGCCATTTGATATTATTCATAACGATTTATGGACATCTCTCGTTTTAAGTTCTGTGGGCCATCGTTATTATGTTCTATTTTTGGATGATTATTCTAATTTTTATGGACCTTTCCGTTAGCGAAAAAATCTCAAGTTTTTTTCACATTCTTAAAATTTCGAGCATTCATCTGTATCCAATTCGACGAGAAATAAAAAATATTCAATGTGATAATGACAAAAAATATGATAATGGGTTGTTTCAGGATTTTTGTGATATTAATGGCATAGTTTTTCATTTCTCTTGTCCTCATACGTCCTCACAAAATGGGAAAGCCGAACGAAAAATTTGTACCATTAATAATATTATCCGAACTTTATTGATCCATGCTTCCGTACCCCATTCTTTTTGGAATCATTCTCTACAAATGGTTACTTATCTTCTTAACATACTTCCTACCAAAGGATTGACATATTCATCCCCTCTTAAAGGATTGACATCTCCTCTTTAAGTCCTCTATAACAAGAATCATTCGTTCCGTCAACTACTATTAACAAACTTCAAGCCCGTTCTACCGCTTGTGTATTTTTAGGTTATCCATCTAATCATTGTGGTTACAAGTGTTTTGATTTATCGTCTAATAAAATCATAATTAGTAGTCATGTTATTTTTTATGAAACCCAATTTCCGTTTGCTAAAGTGAGTAGTCCCGGGCCTAGTTCGTATAATTTTTTGTATGACGAGGTCTCCCCGTATATTATCCACCATTTATCGGACGTGTCCCGCACCCAAAATCCGCCAGCGGGCCCACTGTCCGCTGGCCCTACTATTCTGTCAAACCTGCCCAGTAGGCCAGACACTCGGCCCAGTACCGGTCTCGGTATTGTTTCGGTGGTCCATCCCACTGCCCCAACCTCCATTCTAGTTCAAGTTTCCGTTATTGGGCCAGCAGGCCCACTGCCTGCTGGGCAGTCCGTCACCAGCCCACCCACTAGCCAAAATCCACACACCTCCTCTTCGAGTCAAAGGTCAGTTATTCGTAGTCAAATGGGGTATTTTTAAACCAAAACGGTATTTTAATATCAATTCTAATGTCTCTAAATTCCCTCTACCACGTAACCCAGTGTCTGCCTTAAATGACCCGAATTGGAAATTGGCTATGAACGACGAATATAATGCTCTTATTGAAAATAAGACGTGGGAGTTGGTCCCCTGTCTTTCTGGTGTTAATATTATTCGGTCTATGTGGATTTTTACTCATAAAAATAATTCTGATGGCTCTTTTGCCAGACATAAGGCTCAACTGATGGTAAAAATCAACAGGTTGGCGTGGATTGTGGTGAGACATTTAGTCCGGTGGTCAAACTGGCTACCATTCGTACTGTTCTCAGTCTGGCTCTTTCAAATGCATGGCTCATTCATCAGTTAAATGTGAAGAATGCTTTCTTACATAGTGATATTAAGGAGACCATTTACATGTATCAACCCTTGGGATTTTGAGACCTCAAATATTCTCATCATGTCTGTTTATTGAAGAAGTCCTTGTATGGGCTTAAGCAGGCCCCACAGGCTTGGTATAAACAGACTATGTTTCGTCTATTGGGTTTTCTCACAGCAGGTCTGATAATTCATTGTTCATATATCGTCGTGGTACTTCCCTGGCTTATACTATATTATATGTGGATGATATTATCTTGACTTCCTCTACTGATGCTTTACGCAAGTCTATCATGACCATGCTCAGTTCTAAGTTTGCTATGAATGACTTGGGGCCCTGGAGTTACTTTTTGAGGATTGTTGTCTCTCGTCATGCAAGTGAATAATTCTTATCCCAACGAAAGTATGCCGCTGAGATAATTGTAAGGACTGGTATGTCCTCGAGTAAGTCTACTTCCACTCCAGTTGATACTAAGCCCAAGCTAGGTGCTACGGCTGGCTCACCTTACGAGGATCTCACTCACTATCGCAGTCTTGCTGGGGCTCTTCAGTATCTTACGTTCACGAAATCGGATAATACGTATGTCGTATAGCAGATGTGTTTGTTTATGCATGATCCTAGGGTGGAGCACATGAATGAGCTCAAACGCATTATCTGATACATCCAGATGACACTTGACTATGGCTTGCATCTATATCCATCATCGGTCTTTACACTTGTCTCGTATACCGATGCTGATTGGGGTGACTGTCCAGATACCAGACGCTCCACGTCTGGGTATTACATGTTTTTTGGTGATAACTTGGTCTCATGGTCTGCCAAACGACATGCTACCTTATCACACTCCAGTGTAGAGGCCGAGTATCGAGGGGTGGCCAATGTGATTTCTGAATCATGTTGGTTACGTAATATTCTCTTGGAGCTTCACTTTCTCATTCAAAAAGCTACCTTGATATATTGTCATAATATTAGTCCCGTATATCTTTTTGGAAATCCGGTTCAATACCAGCGCACTAAACATATTGAGATGAATATCCATTTTATTCACGAAAAGATAGCTCGTGGACAAGTACGCGTCTTACATGTTCCTTCCAGATATCAAATTGCAGACATCTTCACTAAGAGTCTTCCCTCGATCATATTTGAAAATTTTAGGGACAGTCTCAGCGTACGAAAACCGCCCGCTATGACTGCGGGGGTGTGAAAATATACAAGGATATACACGGTATACACAGACGTGTATATCCCTATTTTGGTAACATATTATTTATATATAATTAGCATTGTACACTTATTATGATTGTAGGATTCTTGTACAAATAGAATAAGGTTTTGAGAGTAGAATAGGAATAGAATTTTCTATATTATGAAAATTATAAATTGTATATATACTCTTTCATTAATGAAAATAATTAAAGGATTATTTCTTTAAAAAATCAAACCTTAAGAAGGTAAGAAAGAGGCTGTGATAGCATTCTTGATCAAGCATTCAAATGGAGATGGATTAGATAAAGAAACCCCCAAATGAAAACTTATGTATGCATATAAAAAAACTAAAAAACGAAAGACCCAAAAATTTCTCCTTGTTTCTAAGTAATAAAGATGGGAATTTTCATTTCCAGATGATTATGAGAAAAATGGAAAGTATATTTCAGAACATGGGTGTGGAAAATGGATAGCACAGATGAGGTGTGTCTGTGTGTGAGAGAACCAAAATTCATGAAAATTGGATGGAATTTTCTTGACTAAACCCTATGATTTCCATATAGAAATCAAAGGGAGTGGTGTTTGCAATTTGAGAGAGTTCTGAGAGAGATAGAGGGAGACTTCCGGAAGGTTTTAATCGGGTGGGGTTATTTGACGGGTGGGTTATTTGGTTGGGTGTTTTAATGGTTTAAGTTTTTTTTTGGCTTTGAATTCGTCTACGTGGATATACATCAATAAGTCTAGCTGGACCGCGCATGAATACATGTTACTAACGTGTATGAGCTCGGGGGCGTTTTTAAATTCACTCATTCAAATGTAAATGTGTTTTTAATACTAGGCATAATTCGGGGACGAAAGTAATAATCTGCGTCAAATTTAGAGGCATTTTTACCACTTCAGCCTATTTATTACTATAATTTTTTCATATTAACTTTAACTAATATTAAAACTAAATTATTTGATTTAATATAAACATCCTTAAATCTTTATTGCATATAATTTTCATTCTTCTGGATTTATCAATTGTATTCTGTACTTCTACTATCATTCACAAATGATAAATGTTGATTAATTCATATCGCATTAGCAATTAAGAATCTGGTATAAACACGGTATATAATTGTACATATATATATCGTCATCATGAATTAGAACAAAATCCTAGATCACATGAATTAATAGTCAAAGTATAAGAAAGATGGCATAAAGCATAGAACGAGATTAATGCTTCGAATGTCCTATTTTCAGGGGTTGTGATAGAAGAACTCTTTCACACGATCTTAAGAGAGCCTAGTTCCACAAGAGCGTTATCACGAACCTTTACTTGATGAAAGGCGCCCTGTAAGATGCACTATATCGACAAGGCGAGGAGAAAGCAGACTAATGGGAATAGCTCCAAACCAAAGCTGCCCTCCATCTTGCATATAGAAATGGTTGACAGGCATACATGTTCATGATATCGAATAGGAATGATCATTATCAGGGAATACAAATATGCCATGCTAGGATATGCTAGGATTTCAACAGCATAAGCCACTTTCCAAGCGGCATCCCTCAAAGCTAGTCGTGTTTCATGGATTAAAAGCGATATGGGGAAGAGCAATGATGTTCCCACACGTGGATAGAAGCTCTACATAACTTAATCGCTACAATACTTGTAAAAAAATCTGAACTTTGAAGAAGAAATCCAAAGCTTGAACTTTAATCTCTTGGGTTAGATTTTCTTGAAAACTCAAGGTTAGAAACAATGAATTTCACTTAGAAATTGAGTATACTTGATTAGAATCGCGTGAAAATACATGAAAAGGGCTTACCTTGAGTTATGAGGATGATGGGAGGACAGAACTTCGTTCTAGGGCTTAAAAAAATAAAGAAAATTGGTTTTTCAGAATTAAGTTCGTAATATATATTGTTCCAGTTGTTGGGAGATTTACGACCGTATTGTACGGTCCGTATAACTTTTACGGTTTTGTACTGTCCGTATAAAATGATTGTCATCGAGGTATGATTTTCTAGTGATTACCGAAAGTTAAGGGGGACCCTATGGTCAAAATGTATGGTCCGTATATTTTTATACGGTCCGTATAAGCTACCGTACATCATCAATTTTGATGGTGATTTGTATGGCCCATTTCTACGGTCCATAAAACTTTGGCGTCAAACTGGGATTGTAGAATTGAAACTGGATTTTTAACTTAAACTCCCCGTCTTGGTTTTCTAAACTCATGAATCATGAACATGGCTTAGTTTGAAGGTACGAGGTATTACAATATTTTGTATTATTATATACATTATTTAATATTAAATATTAAGTATACTATATACATCATATAACAATGATATAATATTAAGTATATTATGATATTGTGTACATTATATAATATTAAATATACTATATACAATATATAATAATGGTATATCAATTTTTAATGATATAAATACAAATATAAACACACACATATGTACAATAAAAAAATTTAAGAATAGTTTTTATGCTGAAGCGCAAATAATAATTACTATATGTTCATGAAAAACTTAATTAATAATATATTCAAATATCTTTTTGCCATAAGAAATAATTGCATCAAGTAAAAATTAAAACAATAAAAATACAAAGGAGGAAAAGAAAAAAGAATATTTTCTGAAGGAGGTTTATTCCATGAGCTTAATTCATTTCCAAGTTTACAATATATACAACTCTAATAGTTAAGTCTTGCTATCTATAAGAAATACTAATTAATGTAATTGATCTAATCAAACCAAATTCTATGATACTAATTTACAATTACAATATGCATGATTGATTTTGGAGACAATTATGGGATTGACCCATAATTGTCTTAACAGTCCCCCGCAGTCTTAGCGGGAGGTTCTCGTATGTTGAGACTGTCCCTGAAATTATCAAATAGTATGCGCGGAAGACCTTTGGTGAAAATGTCGGCAATCTGATAACGGGACGGTACTTGGAGAACATGGACTTGTCCACATGCAACCTTTTCTCGGACAAATAATATATCTATTTCTATGTGTTTTGTGCATTGATGCTGGACATGATTACCAGATAAGAATATCACACTCACATTATCGCAATAAACCACGACTGCCTTTTCAATGGGACAATGGAGTTCTAAAAGGAGATTACGAAGCCAACATGATTCAGCAACCACATTGGCTACCCCTCGATATTCTGCTTCTGCGCTCGACCGAGACATTGTTGGTTGTCATTTGGATGACCATGAGAAAGGTTATCTCCCAAAAACACACAATAACCAGAAGTGGAACGGTGTGTGTCCGGGCAGCCACCCCAATCCGCATCTGTATAAGACGAGAGACTTGAAATAGAGGACTTATACAGATGCATGCCAAAATGAAGAATACCCTTGATATACCGTAGAATTTGCTTGAGAGCCCCCATATGTTCTTCTTTCGGATCATACATATGTAAACACATTTGCTGAACCGCATAGGAGATATCAAGTCTCGTGAAAGTGAGGTAATGCAAGGCTCCTGCAAGGTTGCGGTAGTATGTTGGATCACTGTATGGGGTCCCTGTAGCGTTGCTTAATTTGACCTTTGTATCAACATGTGTGTATGACGGTTTGCAGGAGGACATACCAACTTTTTCAATGATCTCCTCGGAGTATTTCTTTTGACTGAGAAATAGACCACCTGCATATTGGGTTACAACAATTCCTAAAAAATAATTTAATGGGCCCAAATCCTTCATCGCAAATTCTGTTGCAAAGAGGGACATAATAAATCGGTGAAGTGATGTAGATGAGGTCGTGAGAATGATATCATCCACATATAAAAGGATATAAGCTATGTCATTTCCCTTATTGTAAATGAACAAGGACTGGTCAGACTTGCTGTGTGAGAAACCCAATGTGGATACAAACCCTGAAAACCTGTTATACTATGCCCGTGAAGCCTGTTTCAAACCATATAAGGATTTTTTCAACAAGCAAACATAATCTGGATGTGTAGAGTCTCGGAAACCCAATGGCTGGTGCATGTAGACTGTCTCCTGCAAATTGCTATGTAAGAATGCATTTTGACATCCAACTGATCAATGTACCAGGATTTTGACAGTACCAAGCTAATAATCGTCCTGATAGTTGCTGGCTTAACCGCTGAATTGAATGTTTCACCACAATTCACGCCAACTTGCTGAGACCTGCCATCACCAACAAGACGAGTTTTTATCTCGCAAATGAGCCATCAGAATTCTTTTTATGACAAAAAACCCACATGGACTGAATAATGTTGACATTAGATGGACAGGGAACTAACTCCCACGTCTTATTTTTAATAAGAACATCAATTTCGTCTAACATGGCAACTGTCCAATCCGGGTATGATAGGGCTGCTTTGGGATTTTTTTGGTAGAGGTGATGGTTGGACCGAAGATGTTATGTTAAAATGACGTTTGGGCCAAAAGATCTCATACATGGCACGAGTTTCAATGGTTCGAGATTGGGCCTAACTCCATTGTCTGGGAATTAGGGGTCTCGACCAATGTAGTGGGCCGAGAGGGGGTGGTGTTTTGGGTCAAGGTTGAATTTCGTTGGAGTTGGTTACCGCCGGGTTATTGGGCTAGGAGTTTTGGGTTTGGTTTACGAGTGAGGGAGTAGTGGGCTCCCTCAATTAGGTCTGGCAGCCACTTGAAGTGGACATGGACGAGACCGACGGTAAAGAGGCAGTGGCCTCCAGACCGCGGACTGGTCCAGTCCCATTTCATGGTTGGGTCGGTCCCATCGGATTTTGGGTGTTAAGATAGTGTTGTAAAATTGGATGTATTTTGTTGTCCAAGAAATCATATGAAGGGGGAGATGCCACATGAGAATTAGCACACGGGAATGTAGACTCATCAAAAACTACGTGACGAGAGATTATGATCTTCCCTTTCATCATATCATAACATTTATATTCCCTATGATTTTGTGGATATTCCAAAAATACACAAACAGTGGAACGAGCCTGAAGTTTGTTAATGGTAGTGGACAGAAACAAGGGATAACACAAACACCCAAAAACCCTTAAATGTGCAAAATATGGGATACAGTGGTACAACATTTGTGTAGGTGACACATTGGAGAGTATTTTGCTAGGATGAATATTTAAAAGATATGTTGCCATTTGAAGTGCATGATGCCAAAAGGTTGGTGGTGTGGATGAATGCACAAGAAGTGTGTGAATCATATTGTTAATTGTTCGAATTTTCCTTTCTGTTTCCCATTTTGAGGTGATGTATGTGGACATGAAAGACGCAACGACATCCCATTTTGGTGACAAAAATCATTAAATTGAGTATTTATGAATTTCTTCCCATTGTCACATTGAAAACATTTAATGAATTTGTCAAATTGAGTTTTGATAAAAAACACTAAATTATTTTAAAATGGTGTAGGTTTGTGATTTTTGTCCTAAGGGAAATGTGCATAGAAAATTCGAATAATTATCTAAAATGAGCATATAATATTTATGATATGCAGAACTCAAAACCGGTGATGTCCACAAATCACAATGCATAAGATCAAATGTCATAAGTGTATGTGAAGTAGAGGATGAAAAGAAAAGTTTAACATGCTTTCCAAACACACACGTTTGGCAAACAGAAGAGTCCAAAGTTTATTACAAGCAATAAAATTATTCATCCTAAGATTATTGAAAACTGGTGCTCCCGGGTGTCCCAACCTATTGTGCCATACTATAGGGGAAATAACTGCAAAGATTGATGGTTTGTTCACATGATTGTTCAAAACGGTAGTGATGAGATACAAGTTCCCCATGCTATTACATCTCATTAGTGGCATCTCCGTCTGAATATCCTTTACAGAAAACCCAAACGGATCAAAATTGATAGAAACATTGTTGTCAGTTGTAAAACACTGTACATATATCAAGTTTTAATCAGTTTTGGTGCATGTAAGACGCTTTCAAACATAATGTTATGTGGGGGGGGGGAGTTTTACCTGACCAATACCACGAATTGGAATTTCCTGCCTACTGTCGATAATAATATTTTTATTACTGCTCATATTAAAATAAGACGAGAGATTACCTTGAGATGCCGTCATATGTGACCTAGCCCCCGTGTCCATGTACCATGAATCATTTGGAACATTCAAATTCATGTTGTTCATTGCCTGTTCGATATCGGTTGGAGCATAACTGACGGAGGATGGTGCATGGGCTTCAAACGCTTATTGTGGACGAGAACCTAGAAGTCCGGGCTGTCGGTTCAAAGATGATAGCCTGGCCCACGAAGAGGTAGGGTAGTGGCATGTAGGGGCAACCCGCTGTGGTGGCCAAGCCCACATTGGGTACTTCCCCTAGTAGGTCCCACTGGACTGGACTGGTGACTGCCGCCACTGTCCTTGCGGCTGGTGGTTGCCGTTGCCACCGGTGGGTTGACCGCCACCCCTTCCGCGTCCCTTTATGTCATTATTTTTTCCTTTGTTGTTGTTTCGATTGGACCCTCATTTTTTTTACCATTGGTGTTGCAATTTCCGGTTCCTTCCAAACTGGAATTTGGTATCGCAAAATCCGCGGAGGTGGAGACGAGTGCCGTTCCGGTAGTGGCTGCCCCGGAGGCTGTTTGTTTTGCCTTGCGGGTTTCTTCGAGAATCAATCTCGAACGAGCCTCATAAAATGGAGGCGACATATTACTTTGGTTAATGAATGTAGCTGCCCCATCATAGTTTTCATTCAACCATGCAATTAATTGAAGAACCAACATTTGATTTATCATCGGCTCACCAACGTTGAATAGTTGGTCGGCAAACATCTTTAACTCTTGACAATAAGTGGATACGTTTGAGAGGTCATCCAATTTGACATTGGTGAATTGGTTTTCAAGATATACAGCCATAGAAAGTTTATTATCTTGAAAAATATTTTCTAAACGCTCTCATGCTTGTTGAGCCGTAGAGACAGTTCCAAAATGGTATGCAAAAGGTCGTTGAAAATGGTGCCATAAATCCATTGAAGGACTATAGAATATAGGTGAGACCATAACTTTTTGTCAACAACAGTGGTGTCCGATGAAGACTCAGGAATAATATGGTCGATAACCTTGTATGCTTCAATGTATTTTAAATAACTCCGCCCAAGAGGAGTATTGCCCTTTTTCCACCTCCAGAATTACCGAAATAAAATTCTTGATGTTGTTGACGGCAAGAGCGGGATGGAATTGTTTTTGGTCGGCCATGGTTACCCTACAAAACTACAAGAAAACGAGAAAGAAATAGGTAGAAGGAAACCCTAGATAAAAATAGGAAGAGGAACCCGAGGGGTGGGTGGTTTTGTGGCAAAGAGGAGGTGTGTTTCAGCTAGGTTTAGGAATTGGAAAAACCCTAATTAGGGTAGTCGAATTATTTAGGGTTTGGGGGTGGTTTTCCGAGAAGGGAGGGGGTTGGGCGGCCCAATGTAAGATTTTTTTTAAAATTTTGGCTCTTGATACCATGAAGGAAGTTTATTTCATTCCCAAGTTTACAATATACAACTCTAACAATTAAGTCTTGTTATCTATAAGAACATACTAATTAATGTAATTGATCTAATCAATCCTAATTGATCTAATCAAACCTAATTTCTACAAGATAATAACGCCAATCTCCATTCGAAAAAGTCGAGATATTAGCCTAGATCATTGCTTCCATATTGATGAACTTGGAGCTTTCTTTGGATTTAAGTAAAATGAGTAGAAGAGTTTGTTCTTGCTGTATTGAGGTAATATTTCCCTTCTCCAATATGTCATTGAATTTATCTAGGTCATGCCTAAATTGTTGGAACAAGAACTTGTGAATTAAAAGGAGGAAAATCATAGTTGGTAAACTGTTGTATATAGGGCTGTTTGAATATGTTCTTGAGCTATCTATGGTTGAAATTCTTTAAGTATAACCTCATTATGTTGTGGTTGTTGTTTTGCAAGTTTGTAAAAGAAGAGAAAGTTGTAGAGGATTGTTGGTTGTGTTGTAAAGTGAAGGAAAGTGTTAGGAGAAGCTAGTTGTGTCGATAAAGGTTGATCTCCATTATTGACAAAGATGTTACTATACACACTTTAGGTGTTCGATAAAATGTCTAAGTAAGACAACTCTTAGTTTGTTGATCCAATTCTTATCCAAACCATTTATATTATGTAGATTATCGTTCATAAAGCGTACGGAAACTCGTGAGCTACTATTACCCAAGCGAAAAAGGTATGTAAGGCTTACCCTTCCTTCTATTGGCATGATCGTAAAGAAAACGTGATAGAACGAATGTTCCTTGTCCAAACTCCATTCTTGAATATAAAAGCATGTCTACTCTTAAGATGAAATATTGTATGAATCTTGATTTGTCCCTTGTTGGGAGTTCTTCCTGCACTTTATGGTATCTCTTGATCTATCCCTTGTCGGGAGTACTTTCCGCACTTCATGATATTTCTTGTTGTATGATTGGTTCCAAGCTCCATATTGTATTGTAACGATTGATATATCTAGTCTATAATGATAGGCGAGGGTTAATGACCATATGTCACTCCGCTCTATTTCTATTCGTCTTCGGAGGTCATTCATGCATTATATATATATTATGACATCGAGTCACGCTATAGTCGGTCGGGTACGACACTTATATGTGCATACCACTGTAGTTGGGTACGTTATACATCCCCAGAGAGCGGCTTGATGATGATATTGCCCCATAGTGTGGCCTATATACATATGTATATAATTTTTTTAACGATAGCATGCATTGCATACAGTGGCTTCCCGAGGTTCAGGTTGTCTCTTTACTTTCCTTCGCTCAGGTTACTGTCTTTATTTATGATTATCTGTGGTACATATTCATTACACTCTTTCATACCGATGTCCCTTGCTGGGGCGCTGCGTTTCATGTCAGCAGGTACAGATAGTCATCTGGACGCTTCCCCACAGTAGGTGACTTGATCCAGCAGTTGATTGTCATGTTTCCTTCTTCCGGAGCTATTGTAGGGTATTGGTAGGTGCTGGTTCTACTGTATATATGTATTTTGGGTATGTCGGGATCCTGTCCAAAACTGTTGATACTCCATGAGGTAGTTAGAGGTTTGTATACTTGAGTCTTGTGTCTAGTCGTGTTGTATGGCCTTGTCGGTCTTTCAGATGATATGTTACACTTATAATGGTCTTGTCGGGCTTCATGTATTGATATGTATGTTGGATCTTTTCTGCTTGCAGGTTGTGTGTCATATTGATTTATAGCTATTGATTAGAGGCCTTGTCGGCCCAAGTCTTGTTATGTATTCTTCATTTACTATGATTGGTACGCTCGGGTCGTAAGACACCAGGTGCCGGCCACGCCCCCAAGGTTGGAGTGTGACATAAAAGGTCTATTAAACAATATTATTCATCTAATTTTATTATATTTGGAAAGTAACATTAATTCTCTATCATGTCCTCTCCATATATACCATATTTTCATATACCAACCATATCTTTTCATGTACTTTTCTTAATATTAATATATTAAAATAATTTTCTTAGTCAAAAAAATAGTTGCATCAGTCATCAAGTGAAATTAAAAACAGAAGAATAAAGAGGAGAAGACGAAAGATTTTTAAAAAAAATAGTAGATGAAATATGAGATTTGAAGTTGATTTATTTTGTTTATTTGGAAAATTACGTTCTCTGTCATGCCATTTTCATAGATTTTTTTTGGAGGGGTAGGGGAGGGATGATTTTTTTTTTTTAAAAAAAGTAAAAAGTGGATGTGCATTAATGATATTAACTCATAAAATCAAATATTATTGATATTTTAGGAATGCAAGAAGTTGTATTTTTGTAATTAGAAAGTTAAATTTTTGAACAAGTTATATTTATGTCATTTTTAGAAAATAGTGGTAACATTTTATAAAAGTTGTATTTGTGTGATTTTTCCACAAATATTTGTGAGTTTGCCTCTCTCCATTTTTAAGTGCACGTTTAGATGAGTGACATATATTTTATTTAATTTTTAAAGGTCTAAATTATATCATATTAACAAGAACCTTAATCATAGTTAAATGAATAAGTTTCCAAAAACTACTCTCCTGGTAAGAAAAGATAATTCCCACAAATTTTCACCATATCATTAATTTCATCTTATATTTTTATATTCAGATGTTAAAATTGTGGAACATGAACCTGACAACGTGTTACTTAGCCTGATAAATAGTAGTCTTCAAAAGAATATATTTTTATTATATTTCACACAAAAAAAGATAAAAATAAGTAAATTAAATAACCAGATTTCTCTTTTTTGCTTCAAAACAGAGTTGTCGATATATGTTTTAATTTGACCTATACAAGAGTCACCATTTTTTAGGCCTTCGGTGTATTTTGACCAAACTTCTTAGCTTAATGTTATTATGCAGTTTTAACATCTGATTTAAATATTAAAAATATATAATGATATTAATTGGTACCAAAATATGTGGGAAATATCTTTTTCTTACTAAAATTGGAGGGTATTTTCCAAAACTATTCACTTAACTATGGTTAAAATACTTGTTAATGTAATAGAATTTGAACCTTTAAAACTTAACAGAACACATGTCACTCATCTAAATTTGCGTTGAGGAAACGAAGAGGATCTGGATCCAATTCTATGGACCATTTGTAAAATTTAACCTTAAAATGCAGATAAAAATTAAAACGCCGAAAGTAAACTCTCCACCATTACAAGACACGAATGAGTTTAGCTCAACTCTCCACTATTATAGACACAAATGAGTTTAGCTTCTATGCGCGTTCTGTAACGAACCCATACTGTATTAGATGGATAATTCGAATTACACAAATAATTATAAAAATTCATCTCGAAACTAGTAATCCACTCTTCCAAGGGAAGAAGAAATGAAAAGGAAGAAGGGAGAGAGGTTCCAGAATTAGCCTAAGCAACTAAGAAAATAAAGAGACAACTTCATAGCATAACCCAAAAAAATATTTTCTGTTCTATTTATAGCCATCTCACATGCTCCTTTCAATCGGGGTCCCAAACGCAATTTGCCAATTCCCCATTCATAACATTCCTCTCTCCTTTGAGGAGAACCTTGTCCTCAAGGTTCGAGTATAGCAACACTGATATCATAGCGGTGATTATGATAAGACTTAGAATGTGGATCAGACAAGCCAATAAAATTTAGGTCCAGAGGACCACTGGCAAACAAATCCCTTGAGAAGCATATGGTAAAGAAGTAAGGCTCATGTGTTGCTTTGACCTTAAACAACGTAACAGTGAGAAACAATTCTCATCTTGAACATGGCTTCCGTAAGATAAATCCAATCAGTACTCCTGCCAGTTTACTACCAATTGCACCCTGCAGCAATATTTGGACTGCACCAAGGGTGTAGACAAAAGAACTACCATCATACACAAGTGAGAGAGAGAGAGTAGGAAACCGACAAGCATTCTTGACATGGTACGTCCAAGTCATGCCAAAGAGGGAAGAGAACAAGGGCGGGAATATCAATTTTCATTCCAGTATCCGTAAGGCCTTTGCAGAAGTAGCAAGATCCTTCATTTTCAGATGTGGAACAAATTATTATAGTTTCACATATGAGCAATGCTAAAATCTGAGCTCCAAAAATATAATTGACTGATGCATGGTAGTTGATAAATGAAGTCATCATTAATGAACATGTGGAAACCGCAGTTATTGATGTGGCTTGGTCAGAGATACTGGTTGAAGCAGCAGCAAAAGTCTCAATCAATTCATGAAGAATGACGATGATTACTACTAGTAATCCCCACTGATGTATCCTCCAATTAAGAATAGCCATAGTAAATTGAAGAAATGTGGACAACTGAGGACTGAAAGCAGTAAACACAAAGGTAGTATCACTTATCAAGAGCATGGATAAGGTAACAGCAACAATCTCCTCTATACCACACCAATCAGATTCATGGGGTTCAAGAACTAATGGCTCCTTCCTTGTAAGATTCACTGACAAATGCGTGAGAGCATTGTAAAAAGGAGTCACTGGACAAAGGTTTATGTCGCAATCCAGCAGTGAAGACTTATGGGCCTCTAGCGACTTCACACAAAAAGTCCACAAAAGTCCTGTGAACTCACCTTCAAAGGAGTGAATTGGTAGCCCTCCCATAACAAATCCTTCCCCATTGTAAAGGTTCCAATAAGCACTTGATTGCATATCGGCTGTAGAAATTCTTCTAAAATGTAAATGCTACTGATAGCATCATTGGGAATTTCAATAGTATAAAAAATAACTAAAATTCCATAAGCACCATCACACATGGGGAAAAACTGTGACTCCAACTCCACTACGATTCCCTTAAAACACAAGAGTAGTGACCTTGTATTTCCATTTTCACAAATTAGTGGCACAAGCAGTGATCGAAAAAGACTATCCACAGGAATGAGCTCAAGTGAAACAAGCAATTCGTGAAAGATTCTGAAAATATGTACTACCGCCATCAACAGTTCATGTGTATCTTTATATATAGTTACGTTTGCTGCAGAGAGAAATTCATAAAAAGAAGAAAATTCTGAAGCACAGAATTGCAGTACAAGCAAAATAAATGGGCTTTCTACTGAATCATTTTCGACGACTTGATGGATCACTAGATTCTTCTGCCCGGTATCGACCCATTTGCAGTCGTGTAAGCCGAAAGAATGTATATAATCTGCCACACTGCCCACAATGTAGCCCACGTCTCGGAAATATTTGGCTATAGCAACGCTTGTATAGATTGAGGCCTCATGAGCAGCCACCGGCATGTTTGAAGTATTAGCAAAAAATGTGGTATATTTCATGACAGGCTCTGCGCGTCCCGCAGGCAAAGTCATTGTCAATTGAGAAAAATCCATTAGTTCTTGTACCACTTCATTCCCTCGTTACCACAACCAACATAGATTATAGTGACTAAGGTAGAGTAGATGGAAAGAGCTAGTCACTGTTATCCATAGCCAAATGCACCCGGTATAGCACAAATACCTGCAGGCACCAAGGGTAACAGAGTATCAAGAACACGCTGTGAAGATTAGCATCAACAGCTAAATCTGTTGCACATGCCAGGACTGAAGTAGAGTAATGTGCCTTTTGTCACCTGGAAACTTGATCTCAAGAACAATATTCTTCAAATGAGCAAAACAAAGATCATGTGAAGCACCTTGGTCATCAGCTTTGACCCAAGGATGTTAGTTACTCTAGAATTTTCAAAATAAGCACAGCAGCAAATTTGAGCTCCCTTACTGACATACAATTCTGTCATTGCTCTTTTAGCACTTTTCTCAAACAGTTGATGTGCAACTAATGTCAGCAGCAAAAGAGTATAAAATGATAGTTCTTGACCAAGCAGTGAGAGGTCACTTTCGACAAAAACCCAGATATTTCCACTTCCGTCAAAAGCGTTAAGACGAACAAGAGGTAGATACATGGGCAAAGTCATTATGTAATCTCTGCCCAGTGTCTAACCAGTTATGGACATGAATTCGCAGCGTGGTAATATCGAACGAAGGAGGCCTGACAGGCTCAATAACCTTAAAAGTCTCAGTAAATCCAAGGAAGATAACTTTACCTGTAGTTGATAAAATCGGGAAGCAACCTTGCCTTTGAACTTAAACTTTAGCTGATCAACTCTGGAAGCACCTTTGCCTTCCACATTACCATCACAACTAATTTCTTCTGAAAACCCACTTGAAATGCAATTGTTGAACCTATCGAACCAATGTTCATATGCCTATCTTGTTCCGTATATTTGATGGAGTGAAGTTCATCAGAGTCTACCAGTTGAGGACATTCATTGAACACCTCATCCTCATCTGATATTCCATCGGCTAAATTAGATACCGACGCAGAGATAAATGGTTGTAGCATCTGAAATATCTGGAACAGCATCGAATGTCGTGGAATCAATCGCTCCGCTAAGGACCTTCGTTGCACTGCCATGACATCATCCACTATGGCCTCCTCTGTTTGTGAAGCATCCGAAGCTGTGGAGTCCTCTTGCATCTCCTCCTGCAGCAATGACCATATATGACGAATAGAAGAGAGCATACGAGAGTTGTTCGCTTGCATCTCCTTCACCGACTCTTGCAGCGCCTTCACCGATTCTAAGAGGGTGTCCAATTTTGATCATTGGTTATGGTAGACGGGTAGAGAGGTGCGGAGTACGAAAAAATGAAAGCACCAATGTAACGGTAAAGAATGTATATTGACTATTGACCCTAACTCAATCCAAAATTCAGAAATTTATGTTTCCATTTCATATGTAATGAACCCATTTTGCATTGAGATTTAATTATAAGAGTTTATCTCGAAACTAGTAATCCACTCTTCCAAGGGAAGAAATAAAAAGGAAGAAGGGATGGAGGTTCCAGAATTAACAAAAGCAACTACGAAAATAAAGAGATAACTTCATAGCATAATACTAAGTGAACATTTTTCTCTTCTATTTATAGTCATTTCACATACTCCTTTCAATCGGGTCCCAAATGCAATTTGCCAATTCCCCATTCATAACACGCTCACAATGTAAAATAAAATTTTACCCTATAAGGTCAAACTGAAGGATAATCACTACTTTTAACCTCCCATAATAAGTAGAATTAGTAACCTGAAAAATATATCAGACAACTTGAAACAACAAATTGGATTATACTTTAGGAGCTCTTTACATTATGATGTAGATAAGCTAAATCTGACACGAACTTGTATTGAACTCAGTTGGGCCAGAAATATAAAAGAGAGAAGCGAAGTTACCAAGCTCACGATAGTTGTACTTGTACCAGCATAAGAAAATGGTAAAAATTAATACTATGATTTTATCAGCCACTATGATTTATCAGTGGCTTCTAGACTAGTCTTTGAATCAGAAGGGTCAATATGTCACCTAAAGTACTGCCCATTATGTTCATAATAACAACTGACACTGCAGGAGGTAATGCAACCAAAGGTGACGCGAAATGCGCGGTCGCTAAAACCACTCCCAAGGAGGAATTTTGCATGCCAACCTGCAAGTCAATATAGAAAGAAAGTTCAACATCATTGCTGCATATGCCACAAGAAAAATCAATTTAAAGAGCAAGGAAATGAAAACTAAATCTTTGTGGAAATATGTTTAATGAGGAATCATAAGTTTCTTAGCCTTCTTCAAGGTTTTAGTTGAAATTGGTGGAAGTGGTCATACAGGTGGAGGCAATCGCAGGTACAAAAGGATGATAACTACAGATAAATGTCAACAGGAGTTGGCGGTTTTCGTCAAGTAATTTATGTCATGTCAAAAAATTGCTTATAACCTCAGAACTAGAATCCATCTTATACCTTTCTGCATATAGTGATTGCCCCTATGGGGAAATGCTCTATTTCAGATGACAGAACATTAAATAGTACTACCTTGATTGTAATTGAATGTCTACGTGACTAAATGGTCCAATATCTGCTGGCTCTTAGTTAACTCATAGCCAGAAAGGGTCAAAAGTTATAGCATACAAATATCTACAGAGATTTAAAATTATCTAGATAGACTAAAATCTCCAAGCACGGGGAAGTTTTATCCCATTAGCTCAATAATCAAGTACCTCGATGGATATGGCACGTCTCTGAGGTTTACCAAGATAGCTTAAGGCGGCTGACAGGTACCTGCCAGAGGTCCTTATCACAAAACAATTCCTATGGATGCTGAAACTGAGTGTAACAAAAAGGGTTATGTTCTTACCCTACAAAGAATCCAGCAGAATGCAACAAAAGCACAGAGACCACTACAGCCCCATATTCACTTGTGAGTATTGCTTGAACCCGATGAAATAGAGATAAATCAGAGGATAATGACATACCAACTATTGAAGATCTCAGACGAACAACATTTTCTGAGAATACACTGATGAGATAAGAGAATGAAAAATTTGAGGACATAAAGAAACAAATGAATGACAGTTGAGAGCAACAAGCATCAAGGTGATAATGACAAAGCTTCAAGAACTAAACCTGCAAGCGAGAAGTGATGAAGTTAAGACTGCTAGAAGGGGAGCAAAAGGTGTAACAATTTTCACTGCTCTTGGAAATTTGCTCTGAAGATAAAGAACCTAAGAGAATTGGAGCAACCACCACCTATAAAGAGTATCACGAAAATGGAAACAAATAAATCATTGAAAAACAGAAACAACTTACTTGACGAATCAAAATGTAGAAAACAATACTATGAAAATGAACGAACTTGTAGCGTGCTGATGGAAAGCTTAATAGCATGTACTGGAACATATGTGCCTGCCAGAATCATTGTCAAGAGGGGAGTGAGAACAACTGCTCCAAGTGTGGTACATAATGTCATCACTACTGATAATGGTACATCTCCTTGTGCAATTAAGGTTACCTGTAATACTATCAGAAAGCAAAAATGAACTTTGCAGTAAGTAAAATGCGTTAAGACTATAGATTTTCTGTTCCATAGATTATGTTATCTGAATAAGTAAGAGTAAATTCAAACAATATTATAATTCATGGGCATTTTACAAAATTCTGGCAATCTAATGACAAAAATTTCCAGACTGGAGGTGCTCTAACTGAAATTAACCTTTAGCAAGCAGGTAAGGAATGGGTAACAAAAAAATGGACAATGCTGCTAAGGGTCTTGCTATGTGATAAATGTTGTAGCAAAAAGCACCATAGTTTAATATATTTTTCCATCTTTATCATACGGAAATTTGCTCGTCATGACACCATACCGTACCATTTTTTTTTCATTTTCCTAAAAAGCAGGTTTGAACTGCAGATTGGCAAGCTAATTCAAATGATTCCATTAATTGCACTATAAACTATCAAACTATATAATCCAACCATTTACTAGGTACCCACTTAGTGGTGCAGACAAGATGTTCTGCGGTTGTCTGTGTCATTAACCACTTGTTTACGACTGATTATGTTAAACTTGACTATAGAGGTACAGATCCAAAGCGGCACATGTGATGTAACACAACAGAAAGTCATCTGCAAGATGTTAAACATAAAGTAATGGAAGGGAAAAGAATGAGAAACCAATCATAAAGGACATGATTTTACCAGGTTAAAATGGTGCCAAAACAAGGAAGCACTCCATAGATGTATCTGTAGGTTGTAGAGTAACTCAACTAGTTTAGTCCGATATAAATAGAATCTAACCTAAAAGTCATACAGTAGAGGGAACTAGAACTTCATCAAAGGAAATATATTGAGGGCTTAAACTAAATGTACTTCTCCTATTTACAGAATGCTGGTTCATGCAAGAATAACCAATATTCTCAGACCACATGAAATAATAAGAAGAAGGCCATCTTTAGCACTCCTCCTCAACGGATAGATTCAATTTTACAAAACCAGGAATTGAAAGATCCGAAAAGATTGTAAAAATGTTTTCATTTCCTAATGAAATTCATGCAGTTACATTATATTTTTCAAATTCTTAAATAAAAAATAAACACAAATCACTTAGGTAAAATATACTAATTATGTTTATGCATTTGCACATGTAAACTATGTTAAAGTCCTTTATTATATATACTTACTAAAGAAAATATATTCCCAACATCACTCGTTTTTTCGTCTTTTGGAGATTTCAATTAATGTTGGTCCTTTCCCTTACAACAAAATTAAAGATTGACTATCAATGTGAAAATCAAATGAATGAACATGCAGTAAAAAAGTATGATCAATATTATTATGTATTTATTATAAATTATTATACTTTCTAGTCTCAGTATTTTAATTACCTCTTATTTATTGCACCTGCAGTTTTTCTTCAATTGCTATAATATTCATTACTCAAACATATTAGATGATTCTTTGACTATAAATCTTTGAGAGAAAATATATGTTCCTTCTTTATAATTGTATTCCTGTATTTTTCATCAAAACTTTCAAGTTTACTTCTTCAAAGTACTCTTCTCTAATCCCTTCTTTTTAAGAAGGCGATTTTAATTCTAAATTTATGAAGAACATTGAAGATGATAAAAGGTCAATATTTGAATTTCAAGGATCAATCATTTGTTAGTATATTAAGAATATTTTGTAGAATTATATTTATCCGACAACTCCTTGAAAATATGAGAATAAAAGAAAAAAAAAAGAAAAGAAATTTGGCTGAAAATATATATTTGAAATTATTAGCGAATATTCTCCGAATATTCACAGTATATTTTGTAATTATGATAGATGTATATTTAAGGTAATTTATGATTCTTATTGTATTAGGAATCAACCATTTAAGGTAAGTTAGGATTCTTATTATATTAAGAATCAACCTCTGTACAACTATATATATTGTGATTAATGAAAGGAATTCCCAAGGGAGATTATTCAAAATTTACAGAAATGAATACATGTGCAAAGTAAGTTTTAAAAAATAAAAATAAAAAAAGTAATTAAACGTCTTTTTTTTGCAAGAAATTCACTATCATAGTCTTTTATTGCCATCGCCAATTCTTACTCCCCCATCCAAATTTCAAACGCTATAAAAAAAAGATTAATGTCTCTTATAATCCATAATATTATGAGATGCTTCTAAAATTCAAAAAACAACTAAAAAAACTAAATGGTTATAATAAAGTTTATTTTTCCTTTTTACTAATATGCTAGAAAAAATAATAAGCTACCTGCATTAAAATAAAAGACTTACAAAAAAAGAACTAACGATATAAATTCTCCGAAGATGTCGATGAAAAATTAAGAATGTGAAAGTAACCTATACAATAAAATGGTAGAGAAATATGCAAGCTAGATTATAAATGTTACATCACATAAATAGCTTCAACCTATTTTTTTTTTCCTATATGAGGAGGACTCTGAAGGTTCATATTGTATTATAGGGATAGAAGAATCTAAATATATAATATTCTACATAGTAATATATTAATTTACCATATATACAGCTTGATTGTTAATCAATTATTTACTTCCATCTAACAAAAGAGGAGCTTAAAATATAAATTAAATTTTCTATATTAATATTTGTCTTCAAAATGTGAATTATATATCTGGTAAAACTTCTTTATATATTTCGGATTTCAATCGTGCTTGCCATTTTTCAAATATTCATTTCACATTTTTGAAATATTTGTATACACCACATTTTCTTAGTTACTTTTGTGCAAAATATAAATGTAATGTTAATTGTAAATAACAATAAAAACAGAAAAAGATAAATTAAGCATGAATAACATACCTTGGCAATTATCCGGAGAAAGCTGATGTTCATAACGTATAATCTTTCTGTGACGACACAAATTATATATAACGAAGCAAGATATAAGTATATGGAAAATTATAATAATCAGTTTAATTACTTGAACTATAATAGAATTGATTATCTTACAACTTGATATCCATTATGCTTTATTTAAATGTCACACTCCACTTTATTTAATGTTAATTTTATTCATTTACACCAATAAAATCTAAAATATTAAGCTTTTGCTTTAGTCCTTTACTTTTCGTCTTCTGTGTTATAACCTATTTTTTCAAAACTAATAGTTTGAATGAATTTAGTAAGAAATAAAAGAAAAAGTATACAAACAAAAAAAATTAGATTCTTTATACACCTTGTAAGTATTAGGAGACAAACAATACATGAATATTTTGGCGTTTTCATTAGATTCCATCCAAAGACATTTCAAATAAAAAGAAAGAGAAGGGAGACATTTTTCAGTTTGCAGAAAAGAAACTTAGAATTTTAAAAGACCATAGTATTATAAAGTGTAACTTTAGCACATGAGACCATATACTACATAGTGAAGAAAAACAATTAAATACTATAGGAGATATAATAATAAATTTAAGTGAAAAGGTAAAAGAAAGCAACGAGCACTATATTGCAAACTTACATAGATTAGAAGAGATACTTTATAAACAAGAAAAGATTTTCAAAAAATCAGAGCAGAATTTAGAATATATAAATAACCTAGTAAATACTTGCGACTTTAAAAAACTATCTACAAAACAAGACTTAGAAATAGTTCTAAGAAATAATCTAATAGATATAGAACTAAAGGTTAGCCAAGAAAACAAAAGAATTAAGGAAGAACTTATAAACAAAGTTCTAAAGCTAGAAAAAACAATACAAGAGCTAAAAGAAGCTATTGTTTCATGAGCAGACTAAACATAGTCCAAGAAGAATCTATAAGATTGATAGAGAAATCTATACCATTACCACCCGACTATAAAGAATATATTCCTACTGCCAAGTCAGATCAAATACTTGTGCAGCAAAATATAATTATAACTTCGTTAGTTTTAGATCTTACCAGAAAGGTAGAAGTTTTAACTAAGAAAATAGAAGTGCTAAACGAAAGAATATATCAAATAGCAAAAGAGCAAGATAAAGAAATCTCTAAAGAAAAACAGGTAGACGAACTTATAGATCAGCTAAAAAGAGTAGAAATAACTCCTCAAAAAGAAAAAGCTTTAGTAACCAGAAAACCACAAAAATGGACTTTTCTACAGCTAGATCGAGAGGAGAAGAAGAAGGACCAAGACTAAGTTATTCAGAAAACAGGATAGGAAATAGTTTTATTTCTAGATTATTAAACAGAAGAACTCCTGAAGAAGAAAATAGACAACTTAGCGAAGTAATAAACGTAGATCGAGACATAAGTATATTTCAGCAAAATCAATTAAACTTGTTAAATCCTAGAACACTATATAATGCTGGAAGCTTTTCATCAAAAGCCCAATTATATAGGCACTATAGGGAAGAACAATTGTCTGTATTAGGAAATACAACAAAAAATATAAGTTTAATAAATATAGAGTCTTTTAAACATATTAAAAGAACCACCAGAACTCTCATGCATATGGGATTAATGGTTGTAGGAATTAAAGGATTAACTAGAAAAAATTTAGGAAGTAAAGTCCTCATAATAATCTATGATGACAGATGGACAGATATGAAGAAATCCATTATAGGTATGACAGAAATAGACATGACAGATAATGGAGGAATCTTTTACATTAGCCCAGACTTCTTAATGAACTTAGCAGAATTCGGTAAACATATTAAAATAGGAATCCAGACAAAGGGTTACGAAGAAATGCATAGTGGCAATAACCTACTGTTATGCTTAGGATTTCTAGGAAAAATGACAAATAATAGTAATACATAATTTAAAATAAAAATAAATGATGTAGTAGAACTTATGAGTAACAAAGGAATTAATTTAATAAAACTCGTAAAAATATTACCAGAAGAATACGCAGGTTTAGAATGGAAATTAGAACATTTCAATACAAAGAATAAAGTATTACAACCAACTTCTCATCTAGAATATACAAACCCTAAAGGAGACACATCAATAAGATTTACAGACTATAGCTACATTCCACAGAAAGACTGTGAAGAAGAGAGTACAATAGAAGAAGGTGAAATAACTACTTTCATGAACATAGAAATAATCCAAGAAGGTTATGAAGTAGATGTCGCCATAGAAACAGCTAGAAACCTGAAAAAGAAGAAACCAGAATTACTTTTTAGATGTAAAGGTTGCAAATTAGATAATCTAGATTTAGATCAAACAGTAGAACATTTTAAGACATGTGATAAAAGATCCGATAATACATGTTATAGAGAAGAACAGATTTCAAAAGAAAAAACAACTATGTTTGAAGAAATCTGGAAAGATATGAATTTTAATAATGAAGAATCTGAAACTAATTCAGAAATTAGCCAAAAGGAATTAATGGAAACTAGTGCTTCGAGCTCTAGCCCATTCCAAAGAACTACCGGAGAACAATACACAGTAGATACGAGTACTGGAAATATACCTAGAAGACGAGTATTCAGAACTGCAGGAGAACCTATAGAACAGGTAAAACCTTCAGATAGGAGAATGCCATTAGAAGAACCCATCACTCTCCAAGAAGGAGGTAATAGGGGAAAGATTTTAAATAAAGCAGCCCACGATCCACAGAGATGGAACTCTGTAATCGATTTGTGGAAGGGTATAGTAGTAGCAGATTATATACAGAACTATACAGAGACAGACGCTAAAACAATATATAAATACCTAGAAACTTTCCTAGGAGAATCAACCAAAGCTCTATGGGAAGCATATAAAACAGACTTTCAGAATAAATTTTACCAGTTAGTAGCCATGGGGGCAAACCCTTACAATTTTACAAATAAAATACACACCTTAATCACAGGTGAAGACCCTAATAGCGGCCTAGTTATTTTACAGAGAAATGCTTTAATAAAGCTAGAACAGTTAAGTATTGGTAACTGGGTATATATTAAGAAATTTCTAAACGATTTCTTTTACTATTGTACGATAAGTGGAAATTCATTTGATCAAGACTTAGGAAAGAAACTTTTCAATAAACTACCCGGAGCCTTAGGTAGAGAAATAGAAGAACGTTGGAACAAGCGCGATGGGGTAATACAAAACCCTAATGCAAAATGGTCAATAGGACATAGAGTCCAACATGTTATGGAGATCTTACAAGAAAAGTGTACTCATTTGCAGATACAGAAGCAAGTGAAACAAAACGAACTAAATTTCTGCAAAAGTGTAATATACACAACACAAAGTTATGATAAAAATCCTCATAAGAAAAGAAATAAATATAAAAAGAAATATAATAGATATGGTTACAAAGATTACGACCGGTACAAGAAAAAGAAGTATTTCTTAAGAAAATCCTCAGCTAAGAAACCATACCTAGATAAGAACAGACACATAAGAAAATACAGAAACGACGGAACTTATAAAAATAAGCTAGAATGTTTCACATGTGGTAGCATAGAACATTTGGCCAATACTTGTCCAAAAAGAATAAATAATAATTCTAGAAACTCTCAGTTAATAGAAGATTTCCAAGAAACCTTTATCAATGTAGACGAATATATGTCAGATACAGAAAGTATATACTCTATAGTAAGCATTGAGACATGAGATAATAGCAAAATAGACTCTTCCGATTCAGAAGCAGATGAATTCATAAACGAAATAGGAATAGAACAATTAGATTTAGATCTAAACAATTTAGTAAATACAACTATAGAATGTAATGATCTCTTTGAAAGAAATAAAGGGTTAGATAGCACAGCCTGTTGCATTTGTAAATGGTTCCCTAGCAGGAACAAACGAGCGAAGTGCAAAAATTGTTTTTTAGAAGGTTGCATAGAGTGCTTACAGAAAGAATTTAGCATTATAATAAGTCCTAAAGAAATAATTAAAAAATACCCGAAGATGCTACAATAACAGTAAGAATGATGACCTTAGAAACCAGAATGAACTCTTTAGAAATTAGACTTGCTCAAATAGAAAAAGGTAAGCAAAAAGAAAATGATCCGCCTAGTATAGAAGAAGAGCTAGAAGAAGAATTAGCTACACACCAAACACTAGAATTAATGAATACAAAAGATTATAAAACTTTAATATGTAATGAAGACAAAAAATTTGGATCTTTAAAACTTTTAACCAAAGTAAGAATTAAAGATTACGAGATTACTACTTTAGCATTAGTAGACACAGGTTGCACAAAGAGTATTCTCAATAAAAAGATCATTCCAAGTAATTTAATTAAGACTTTAGATAAGCCTGCTTCGGCTATGCAAATGGATGGGACCCATAATGTGTATAAACATTACCTCCAAGAAGCATCCATAAGTTTTATTAATACTTGTTCAAAATTTTATAATCCTAGTTATAAACTAGATCGTGTTCTAGTCGAGATCTAAACATAAATACGAACTTTATTATAGGTTTAGATTTCCTACTAGATAATAATGGAAGTCGTACTATTACAAGGGATGGTATTATATTCCAAAAGAATAGTACATATACCCCGGTACAGCACTCAAAAGATCGAAACAAAGATTATACAAATTTCTCCAGCTTAACTCCGCAAAACAATTCGGACGAAAGTTGTTGTAAGGATTGCGAGATGGAGAAAAATATTGCCGCTGTAATAATAGTAAAAACTTAATACTAGAGGCAATTCTAGAAATAGAAGAAAATATAATAGAGAAAAAACTATACGCTTATAGATATAGAAACAAATTTTTACAACTTTAAAAATGGGATAGAAAGAATAGGAATAATAAAAGATAAAACAGATCTAGACAACATAGTAAAAATCTTAGACGAATTAGAAATAATAGGAGAAAAACCCCGAAACATTGGGATAATAATAAAATTTTATGTGAACTAGAAATAATAAACCCGAATATATTATAAAAACCGCCTCAATAGAATCAACCAATCAAGACTTAGAAGATTTCAAATCACAGATTAAAGAATTATTAGATTTAGAAATCATAAGAAGATCTACGTCAAAACATAGATCCGCAACTTTTATAGTTAGAAATCATTCAGAAATAATTAGAGGAAAAGCCAGAATGGTCATAAACTATAAAAGACTAAATGACAATACTAAGAGCGATGGCTATAAATTACCCGATAAAACAGAACTAATTAATAGAATTCATGGTAAGAATTTATTTAGTAAATTTGATTGTAAATCTGGATATTGGCAAGTAAAAATGCATCCAAATAGTATAGAATGGACAACATTCACTTGTCCAGAAGGACATTTCGAATGGCTGGTCATGCCATTTGTCCTCAAGACTGCCCCACCAATTTTTCAAAGAAAAATGGACTCTATTTTTGGGGATTACAAAAGATTCGTCATAGTATATGTAGACGACATACTAGTATTTAGTAGTAATATGACCGAACACCTAGGACATTTGCAGACGGTATTCCCACTTTTCGTAAGTAATGGAATTATAATCAGCAAAAAGAAAATGGAATTATGTAAGAAATACATAAATTTCTTAGGAGTAACTCTAGGAGAAGGTAAAATAAAGTTACAGCCACATATAGCTAAAAAGGCCCTAGATATGCCAGATAGGCTAGATAATACCAAAGACTTACAAAAGTTTTTAGGAATTTTAAATTATGCTAGAACGTTTATAAAAGATTTAGGAAAAGTAGCAGGACCTCTTTACTCAAAGACTGGCTCGACTGGGCAAAAACACTTTAACGCTGAAGATATAAAAATAGTAAAACTGTTAAAAGAACAGATTAAGAATATCCCAGACTTAAGCATGCCTTTAGAAACAGACTACCTTATCATAGAAACAGATGGCAGTTTCGAAGGATGGGGAGCTGTATTAAAAGCCAAAACAAAAAAATACTGTAATAAGACTACAGAAAGGATTTGCGCTTATCAGAGCGGAAAATACAAAGAAAAGGGTAATATGAGTAGTATAGACGCAAAAATCTTAGTCGTAATATACGGACTTAATGCTTTCAGATTATACATACTAAATAAACCAGAAACATTGATTAGAACAGACTGTGATAGTTAAGTTCCATCAGAAGATAAATGACAAGAACTGTAGCAGAAGACGATGGCTCAATTTCTTAGACACAATATCAGTTTACAATTTAGTATTCGAACTTATCAAAGGAAAAGACAACAGTCTTGCAGACCAACTTAGCAGACTAAAGATTACTTCTAACTGATTTTTGTTTATTCTTAAAGCAGAATGAGCTCTTCAAAAACAAATTCAAAAGACAAGGGAAAAGGCCCAGCCAAATTCCGAGATGATTATAGACAAACAAGATTGGGTAACCCGAATTTCGTGCCCATAAATGCTCTCGAGACTCCAACATTAGAAAGACTATATTTCGGTAAGAATAATTTAGTTTCATTCCCACATCAAACTTAACTTTTAAAATACTTCCGTACTACATAGTCGATAGACAAAGAAAGATGTTTGATAGAAAATTTGTGGATTGCCCACAATAAAAAAGACACAAGTCATTTTGTAGCTACTCTAAATTGTACATGTCATTATTTTAACGAGAAAAATTTAGACAAACGTTTTAAATTCTATGTTGTGGTTCATGGAAGAACTAAATGAATTTTTCGACATGGATCGAAGTGGTAGACTCAATCAAAGACTTCAAAACACCTCTTTTCAAGGGTTTCAATGTCATCACCGAAGCTCTAGACTATGCTCGAGGAATCCTTGGGCCAAACTACTATATTACACCCGCTCTCGTACATAACCCAAATCAGACACCACAATATAACATTCAAAAAGACACAGACAAAATCATCTTTTGCGATCATTGTACTACAATGACCGAAACAGTAAAGAGACTAAACCACACCAAAGAAGTACTTCGATACAAAACCCATCTTCTAGAAAAAGTTACGAATTAGAACTAAAGCTCGACAAACACGAGTTCTCCATCTCCTTCAAAAATGGATGAGATAGGTGTGCATTCCCTTCGAATGCTAAGAAATCTATTGTACCGATATAGGTACAACTAGTCCTGCAAACGGTTTCCGGTAAAGACAAATCAAATTCGTTGATGGCGTCACTTTGCCAAAAAGTGAAGCGAGAGGAAGGAAGTTCCTCAAAAACTAGATGTAAGCTCCATCATACATTTACAAGATCAACATCCGAGCAAGGAGCGACCAATAAAAAAGGACGGACTAAAAACATAGAACAGATAATTAAAGAAACACTAGAGAAGATCTTTACAGAACAAAAGGAAGCCAAAATTGAAGATAAACATGAAAATCCAGTGGCTACACCACCACCGAGGCATCCTTAACTCCATAACGAAATCCGTAAAATAATCGAATTTAGACAAAGATAAGTCATGTATCAGAGACAAGTTCAGATAATGAGTTCTTAGAATTCAACTATGCACAGGATCCTAACGAAAACTATGATTCGGGCATGAGTTTTGATTCGGTGGCCTTGCACAATTTAGACACCTAAAGGCCAGAGAACGATGACACAACAAAGACGTAGACTAAGTAATTGACAAAGACAGCAGAAAATGAACGGTGTAAAATGCTCCGCAAAAAGCAGACAAAGACTTTTTCATAAAGAAGGAGACAAGATAAAAAGCAGATGCTAAAGCAGGACTGCGACAAAAGACGACAAAAGAAAAAGAATAACTTTTTAAAGTTAAAGTGACGATGGGGCCCATAGCGCACCCGGCCGAAACTTTCAAAGATTCTTTTGCTCTTTGAAATCCGCAGTTGAAGTCCGAAGAGACCCTATAAATATCAGACTCAAAGAAGGAGAAAGAACATAACGAAAAAACAAGAGAACCAAAGACCTCTCTAAATGCCAAACCCTCTCTCCTCTTTACTTTCCTCTCCATTTGTATAAACCACTCCATGTAAGATAGTTTTCTTGCTTGAAGTTTTTCATTTGCTTTTAAGCTTTCGGGACTCCCGAAAGGGAAACCTCCCTGTACCTCAAATTATGTAAGTCTTTATTTCCAGTAGTTATCTCCACCATGTATATTATGTTTGTATTTTTATGAAGCTTGCAGAAATGCAAAATTATGTTTGTTAATATGAAGTTATTATTTCCATCATGAATCTTTAGTTATTATGAATCTTTAAGTTACTGTTATAATCAAGAATTCAATATGCTTAGACATGGTTCTCTTCTGAACTTAGTAAATGGTTATCTTTTAAACTCCGTTATGACCTCAATGGATTAGCCTATAAATTCCTATGTCAACGGTGGTTGATTATTGGCCTTTTGATGTCCGCTGAAGGACGATTGTGGCCTGAAAATTGGGTATGGCTAAAGACGACTGTCATGATAGGGGTAAGGTTTAAAAGAAGAGATGAACTGTTTAGAAAAAGAAGTGAATAAACATAGAGTATTTAAGAGATGAACAGTAATTAAAAAGATGAACAGTAGTTAAAGAATCATGACTGGACAGAGTCCAGATTTTAAATATATATATATATTGAAAGATTTATAACTTTTACAGATGAACAGTCTGTCCAGTCATGATTCTTTAACTACTGTTCATCTTTTTAATTACTGTTCATCTCTTAAATACTCTATGTTTATTCACTTCTTTTTCTAAACAGTTCATCTCTTCTTTTAAACCTTACCCCTATCATGACAGTCGTCTTTAGCCATACCCAATTTTCAGGCCACAATCGTCCTTCAGCGGACATCAAAAGGCCAATAATCAACCACCGTTGACATAGGAATTTATAGGCTAATCCATTGAGGTCATAACGGAGTTTAAAAGATAACCATTTACTAAGTTCAGAAGAGAACCATGTCTAAGCATATTGAATTCTTGATTATAACAGTAACTTAAAGATTCATAATAACTAAAGATTCATGATGGAAATAATAACTTCATATTAACAAACATAATTTTGCATTTCTGCAAGCTTCATAAAAATACAAACATAATATACATGGTGGAGATAACTACTGGAAATAAAGACTTACATAATTTGAGGTACAGGGAGGTTTCCCCTTTCGAGAGTCCCGAAAGCTTAAAAGCAAATGAAAAACTTCAAGCAAGAAAACTATCTTACATGGAGTGGTTTATACAAATGGAGAGGAAAGTAAAGAGGAGAGAGGGTTTGGCATTTAGAGAGGTCTTTGGTTCTCTTGTTTTTTCGTTATGTTCTTTCTCCTTCTTTGAGTCTGATATTTATAGGGTCTCTTCGGACTTCAATCATGCGGATTTCAAAGAGCAAAAGAATCTTTGAAAGTTTCGGCCGGTGCGCTATGGGCCCCATCGTCACTTTAACTTTAAAAAGTTATTCTTTTTCTTTGTCGTCTTTTGTCGCCGTCTCGCTTTAGCATCTCGCTTTTTATCTTGTCTCCTTCTTTATGAAAAAGTCTTTGTCTGCTTTTTTGCGGAGCATTTTACACCGTTCATTTTCTGCTGTCTTTGTCAATTACTTAGTCTACGTCTTTGTTGTGTCATCGTTCTCTGGCCTTTAGGTGTCTAAATTGTGCAAGGCCACCGAATCAAAACTCATGCCCGAATCATAGTTTTCGTTAGGATCCTGTGCATAGTTGAATTCTAAGAACTCATTATCTGAACTTGTCTCTGATACATGACTTATGCTGTCTAAATTCTGATTATTTTCTGGATTCTGTTATGGAGTTAAGGATGCCTCTGGTGGTGTAGCCACTGGATTTTCATGTTTATCTTCAATTTTGGCTTCCTTTTGTTCTGTAAAGATCTTCTCTAGTGTTTCTTTAATTATCTGTTCTATGTTTTTAGTCTGTCCTTTTTTTATTGGTCTGCTCCTTGCTCTGGATGTTGATCTTGTAAATGTATGATGGAGCTTACATCTAGTTTTTGAGGAACTTCCTTCCTCTGCTTCACTTTTTGGCAAAGTGACAGCCATCAACGAATTTGATTTGTCTTTACCGGCAACCGTTTGCACCGGACTAGTTGTACCTATATCTGGTACAATAGATTTCTTAGCATTCAGAAGGGAATGCACACCTATCTCATCCATTTTTGAAGGAGATGGAGAACTCTGTGTTTGTCTGAGCTTTAGTTCTAATTCTGTAACTTTTTCTAGAAGATGGGTTTTGTATCTGAAGTACTTCTTTGGTGTGGTTTAGTCTCTTTACTGTTTCGGTCATTGTAGTACAATGATCGCAAAAGATGATTTTGTCTGTGTCTTTCTGAATGTTATATTGTGGTGTCTGATTTGGGTTATGTCTGAGAGCGGGTGTAATATAGTAGTTTGGCCCAAGGATTCCTCGAGCATAGTCTAGAGCTTCAGTGAAGACATTGAAACCCTTGAAAAGAGGTGTTTTGAAGTCTTTGATTGAGTCTACCACTTCGATCCATGTCTGAAAAATTCATTTAGTTCTTCCATGAACCACAACATAGAATTTAAAACGTTTGTCTAAATTTTTCTCGTTAAAATAATGACATGTACAATTTAGAGTAGCTACAAAATGACTTGTGTCTTTTTTATTGTGGGCAATCCACAAATTTTCTATCAAACATCTTTGCTGTCTGTCGACTATGTAGTCTGGAAGTATTTTAAAAGTTAAGTTTGATGCTGGGAATGAAACTAAATTATTCTTACCGAAATATAGTCTTTCTAATGTTGGAGTCTCGAGAGCATTTATGGGCCTGAAATTCAGGTTACCCAATACTGTTTGTCTATAATCATCTCGGAATTTGGCTGGGCCTTTTCCCTTGTCTTTTGAATTTGTTTTTGAAGAGCTCATTCTGCTTTAAGAATAAACAAAAATCAGTTAGAAGTAATCTTTAGTCTGCTAAGTTGGTCTGCAAGACTTTTGTCTTTTCCTTTGATATGTTCGAATACGAAATTGTAAACTGATATTGTGTCTAAGAAATTGAGCCATCGTCTTCTGCTACAGTTCTTGTCATTTATCTTCTGATGGAACTTAACTATCACAGTCTGTTCTAATCAATGTTTCTGGTTTATTTAGTATGTATAATCTGAAAGCATTAAGTCCGTATATTACGGCTAAGATTTTTGCGTCTATACTACTCATATTACCCTTTTCTTTGTATTTTCCGCTCTGATAAGCGCAAATCCTTTCTGTAGTCTTATTACAGTATTTTTTTGTTTTGGCTTTTAATACAACTCCCCATCCTTCGAAACTGCCATCTGTTTCTATGATAAGGTAGTCTGTTTCTAAAGGCATGCTTAAGTCTGGGATATTCTTAATCTGTTCTTTTAACAGTTTTACTATTTTTATATCTTCAGCGTTAAAGTGTTTTTGCCCAGTCGAGCCAGTCTTTGAGTAAAGAGGTCCTGCTACTTTTCCTAAATCTTTTATAAACGTTCTAGCATAATTTAAAATTCCTAAAAACTTTTGTAAGTCTTTGGTATTATCTAGCCTATCTGGCATATCTAGGGCCTTTTTAGCTATATGTGGCTGTAACTTTATTTTACCTTCTCCTAGAGTTACTCCTAAGAAATTTATGTATTTCTTACATAATTCCATTTTCTTTTTACTGATTATAATTCCATTACTTACGAAAAGTGGGAATACCGTCTGCAAATGTCCTAGGTGTTCGGTCATATTACTACTAAATACTAGTATGTCGTCTACATATACTATGACGAATCTTTTGTAATCCCCAAAAATAGAGTCCATTTTTCTTTGAAAAATTGGTGGGGCGCTTGAGGACAAATGGCATGACCAGCCATTCGAAATGTCCTTCTGGACAAGTGAATGTTGTCCATTCTATACTATTTGGATGCATTTTTACCTGCCAATATCCAGATTTACAATCAAATTTACTAAATAAATTCTTACCATGAATTCTATTAATTAGTTCTGTTTTATCGGGTAATTTATAGCCATCGCTCTTAGTATTGTCATTTAGTCTTTTATAGTTTATGACCATTCTGGCTTTTCCTCTAATTATTTCTGAATGATTTCTAACTATAAAAGTTGCGGATCTATGTTTTGACGTAGATCTTCTTATGATTTCTAAATCTAATAATTCTTTAATCTGTGATTTGAAATCTTCTAAGTCTTGATTGGTTGATTCTATTGAGGCGGTTTTTATAATATATTCTGGGTTTATTATTTCTAGTTCACATAAAATTTTATTATTATCCCAATGTTTCAGGGGTTTTTCTCCTATTATTTCTAATTCGTCTAAGATTTTTACTATGTTGTCTAGATCTGTTTTATCTTTTATTATTCCTATTCTTTCTATCCCATTTTTAAAGTTGTAAAAATTTGTTTCTATATCTATAAGCGTATAGTTTTTCTCTATTATATTTTCTTCTATTTCTAGAATTGCCTCTAGTATTAAGTTTTTACTATTATTCTGGCAGCAATATTTTTCTCCATCTCTGCAATCCTTACAACAACTTTCGTCTGAATTGTTTTGCAGGTTAACTGGAGAAATTTGTATAATCTTTGTTTCAGTCTTTTGGGTCTGTACCGGGGTATATGTACTATTCTTTTGGAATATAATACCATCCCTTGTAATAGTACAGCTTCCATTATTATCTAGTAGGAAATCTAAACCTATAATAAAGTTTGTATTTATGTTTAGATCTCTGACTAGAACCTGATCTAGTTTATAACTAGGATTATAGAATTTTGAACAAGTATTAATAAAACTTATGGATGCTTCTTGGAGGTAATGTTTATACACATTATGGGTCCCATCCATTTGCATAGCCGAAGCAGGCTTATCTAAAGTCTTAATTAAATTACTTGGAATGATCTTTTTATTGAGAATACTCTTTGTGCAACCTGTGTCTACTAATGCTAAAGTAGTAATCTCGTAATCTTTAATTCTTACTTTGGTTAAAAGTTTTAAAGATCCAAATTTTTTGTCTTCATTACATATTAAAGTTTTATAATCTTTTGTATTCATTAATTCTAGTGTTTGGTCTGTAGCTAATTCTTCTTCTAGCTCTTCTTCTATACTAGGCGGATCATTTTCTTTTTGCTTACCTTTTTCTATTTGAGCAAGTCTAATTTCTAAAGAGTTCATTCTGGTTTCTAAGGTCATCATTCTTACTGTTATTGTAGCATCTTCGGGTATTTTTTTAATTGTTTCTTTAGGACTTATTATAATGCTAAATTCTTTCTGTAAGCACTCTATGCAACCTTCTAAAAAACAATTTTTGCACTTCGCTCGTTTGTTCCTGCTAGGGAACCATTTACAAATGCAACAGGCTGTGCTATCTAACCCTTTATTTATTTCAAAGAGATGATTACATTCTATAGTTGTATTTACTAAATTGTTTAGATCTAAATCTAATTGTTCTATTCCTATTTCGTTTATGAATTCATCTGCTTTTGAATCGGAAGAGTCTATTTTGCTATTATCTCCTGTCTCAATGCTTACTATAGAGTATATACTTTTTGTATATGACATATATCCGTCTACATTGATTAAGGTTTCTTGGAAATCTTCGATTAACTGAGAGTTTCTAGAATTATTATTTATTCTTTTTGGACAAGTATTGGCCAAATGTTCTATGCTACCACATGTGAAACATTCTAGCTTATTTTTATAAGTTCTGTCGTTTCTGTATTTTCTTATGTGTCTGTTCTTATCTAGGTATGGTTTCTTAGCTGAGGATTTTCTTAAGAAATACTTCTTTTTCTTGTACCGGTCGTAATCTTTGTAACCATATCTATTATATTTCTTTTTATATTTATTTCTTTTCTTATGAGGATGTTTATCGTAACTTTGTGTTGTGTATATTACACTTTTGCAGAAATTTAGTTCGTTTTGTTTCAATTGCTTCTGTATCTGCAAATGAGTACACTTTTCTTGTAAGATCTCCATAACATGTTGGATTCTATGTCCTATTGACCATTTTGCATTAGGGTTTTGTATTACCCCATCACGCTTGTTCCAACGTTCTTCTATTTCTCTACCTAAGGCTCCGGGTAGTTTATTGAAAAGTTTCTTTCCTAAGTCTTGATCAAATGAATTTCCACTTATCGTACAATAGTAAAAGAAATCGTTTAGAAATTTCTTAATATATACCCAGTTACCAATACTTAACTGTTCTAGCTTTATTAAAGCATTTCTCTGTAAAATTACTAGGCCGCTATTAGGGTCTTCACCTGTGATTAAGGTGTGTATTTTATTTGTAAAATTGTAAGGGTTTGCCCCCATGGCTACTAACTGGTAAAATTCATTCTGAAAGTCTGTTTTATATGCTTCCCATAGAGCTTTGGTTGATTCTCCTAGGAAATTTTCTAAGTATTTATACCTTGTTTCAGCGTCTGTCTCTGTATAGTTCTGTATATAATCTGCTACTACTATACCCTTCCACAAATCGATTACAGAGTTCCATCTCTGTGGATCGTGGGCTGCTATATTTAAAATCTTTCCCCTATTACCTCCTTCTTGGAGAGTGATGGGTTCTTCTAATGACATTCTCCTACCTGAAGGTTTTACCTGTTCTATAGGTTCTCCTGCAGTTCTGAATACTCGTCTTCTAGGTATATTTCCAGTACTCGTATCTACTGTGTATTGTTCTCCGGTAGTTCTTTGGAATGGGCTAGAGCTCGAAGCACTAGTTTCCATTAATTCCTTTTGGCTAATTTCTGAATTAGTTTCATATTCTTCATTATTAAAATTCATATCTTTCCAGATTTCTTCAAACATAGTTGTTTTTTCTTTTGAAATCTGTTCTTCTCTATAACCTGTATTATCGGTTCTTTTATCACATGTCTTAAAATGTTCTACTGTTTGTTCTAAATCTAGATTATCTAATTTGCAACCTTTACATCTAAAAAGTAATTCTGGTTTCTTCTTTTTCAGGTTTCTAGCTGTTTCTATGGCGACATCTACTTCATAACCTTCTTGGATTATTTCTATGTTCATGAAAGTAGTTATTTCACCTTCTTCTATTGTACTCTCTTCTTCACAGTCTTTCTGTGGAATGTAGCTATAGTCTGTAAATCTTATTGATGTCTCTCCTTTAGGGTTTGTATATTCTAGATGAGAAGTTGGCTGTAATACTTTATTCTTTGTATTGAAATGTTCTAATTTCCATTCTAAACCTGCGTATTCTTCTGGTAATATTTTTACGGGTTTTATTAAATTAATTCCTTTGTTACTCATAAGTTCTACTACATCATTTATTTTTATTTTAAATTATGTATTACTATTATTTGTCATTTTTCCTAGAAATCCTAAGCATAACAGTAGGTTATTGCCACTATGCATTTCTTCGTAACCCTTTGTCTGGATTCCTATTTTAATATGTTTACCGAATTCTGCTAAGTTCATTAAGAAGTCTGGGCTAATGTAAAAGATTCCTCCATTATCTGTCATGTCTATTTCTGTCATACCTATAATGGATTTCTTCATGTCTGTCCATCTTTCATCATAGATTATTACGAGGACTTTACTTCCTAAATTTTTTCTAGTTAATCCTTTAATTTCTACAACCATTAATCCCATATGCGTGAGAGTTCTGGTGGTTCTTTTAATATGTTTAAAAGACTCTATATTTATTAAACTTATATTTTTTGATGTATTTCCTAATACAGACAATTGTTCTTCCCTATAGTGTCTATATAATTGGGCTTTTGATGAAAAGCGTCCAGCATTATATAGTGTTCTAGGATTTAACAAGTTTAATTGATTTTGCTGAAATATACTTATGTCTCGATCTACGTTTATTACTTCGCTAAGTTGTCTATTTTCTTCTTCAGGAGTTCTTATGTTTAATAATCTATAAATAAAACTATTTCCTATCCTGTTTTCTGAATAACTTAGTCTTGGTCCTTCTTCTTCTCCTCTCGATCTAGCTGTAGAAAAGTCCATTTTTGTGGTTTTCTGGTTACTAAAGCTTTTTCTTTTTGAGGAGTTATTTCTACTCTTTTTAGCTGATCTATAAGTTCGTCTACCTGTTTTTCTTTAGAGATTTCTTTATCTTGCTCTTTTGCTATTTGATATATTCTTTCGTTTAGCACTTCTATTTTCTTAGTTAAAACTTCTACCTTTCTGGTAAGATCTAAAACTAACGAAGTTATAATTATATTTTGCTGCACAAGTATTTGATCTGACTTGGCAGTAGGAATATATTCTTTATAGTCGGGTGGTAATGGTATAGATTTTTCTATCAATCTTATAGATTCTTCTTGGACTATGTTTAGTCTGCTCATGAAACAATAGCTTCTTTTAGCTCTTGTATTGTTTTTTCTAGCTTTAGAACTTTGTTTATAAGTTCTTCCTTAATTCGTTTGTTTTCTTGGCTAACCTTTAGTTCTATATCTATTAGATTATTTCTTAGAACTATTTCTAAGTCTTGTTTTGTAGATAGTTTTTTAAAGTCGCAAGTATTTACTAGGTTATTTATATATTCTAAATTGTGCTCTGATTTTTTGAAAATCTTTTCTTGTTTATAAAGTATCTCTTCTAATCTGTGTAAGTTTGCAATATAGTGCTCGTTGCTTTCTTTTACCTTTTCACTTAAATTTATTATTATATCTCCTATAGTATTTAATTGTTTTTCTTCACTATGTAGTATATGGTCTCCTGTGCTAAAGTTACACTTTATAATACTATGGTCTTTTAAAATTCTAAGTTTCTTTTCTGGATTAATCTTTAAATCTAAGTATTCTAGGTGCTTTAAGTGAGCTATGATTATCCTAGGGTTCTTCTATTAGGTACTCTAATCTATGTTTATAGTAGTCTATAGTTCGTCTTATACCTTGTAACTGCCACTTTATACTCGAAATTATATAATCGTCTATTTCTCCTAATATTATCCTAGCTTGAATTAGTCTAGATAATACTATATGGTCTATACTTTCTAGATGTGGTCTTAAGTCTTTTTCAAAATGATCTTGTAGTAATTTAAGTTTTTGAGCTTTGGACTGAAAAATGTCTCCCTTCTCTTTCATTTTATTTGAAATGTCTTTGGATGGAATCTAATGAAAACGCCAAAATATTCATGTATTGTTTGTCTCCTAATACTTACAAGGTGTATAAAGAATCTAATTTTTTGTTTGTTTGTATACTTTTTCTTTTATTTCTTACTAAATTCATTCAAACTATTAGTTTTGAAAAAATAGGTTATAACACAGAAGACGAAAAGTAAAGGACTAAAGCAAAAGCTTAATATTTTAGATTTTATTGGTGTAAATGAATAAAATTAACATTAAATAAAGTGGAGTGTGACATTTAAATAAAGCATAATGGATATCAAGTTGTAAGATAATCAATTCTATTATAGTTCAAGTAATTTAACTGATTATTATAATTTTCCATATACTTATATCTTGCTTCGTTATATATAATTTGTGTCGTCACAGAAAGATTATACGTTATGAACATCAGCTTTCTCCGGATAATTGCCAAGGTATGTTATTCATGCTTAATTTATCTTTTTCTGTTTTTATTGTTATTTACAATTAACATTACATTTATATTTTGTATACACCGCATTTTCTTACTTACAGTTGTGTAATATATATATATATATATATAGTTTAACTCGAGCATTCATGAACCAATTGAAGAACTGCATTTCATTTCTCAATAAAACAATTTCAACAATAGTATTAGTTATGTCAGTTAGTATTACAGGGAAGATAAGAATAAACGGAGTTAGACATAAAAAGAAATAAGATTTATAGTGAATAGAGCCATATAAAATAAATCATCCTTCACCTTTAGTAATAATAACTCTTCCGTCTAAAGCTCGATAAACATAACTAAAACTAATAATCACAATTAATAGAATATTTTCCGAATATTCTTTCATTAATTGTATATATCTTATTTTAGGTAGAATTATATTTTCTATTGTAATTAGGTTGATTAATTACCTAGTTTAAATATTCTTGTACTACTATATATATTGTACATTATTAATGAATACAATCAAGGAACATATTCCTTTATGGTATCAGTAGCCTAAAAATACCTCCACTGCCGCCGACCATAGCTCTCAGCCGCAACCCCCCATGGAACCCTAGACTTTTTTCAGCCATTCTCTCTCCCTTCTCCTCCTAAATTTCATCTTTCAGAGCTGACAAAACCAAATTTCATACTGCACTTGCAGTAAACAACATCAAAAACTTCATCCCTATCACCCTTGAGATGGAAAAAGGGTCAATACTTCTCGTGGGCGGAGCTTTTTAAGATCCATTGTCGTGTTTACGAAGTTATCGACCACATCATCCCTCCTACACTGAAGTCCACAGACCTACCCTCGACTTCAACTTCTGATGATGCACTATGGTCTCGTTTGGACGCAGCCGTCCTCCAGTGAATATACAACACAATCTCTAATGATATGTTGCACACCATCATTGAGACCCATGCCATTGCCCGCCAAACGTGGGAACGTTTGGAAAGTATTTTTCACGATAACAAAACTGAACAAGTGCTATGCCTTGAAAATCAGTTCAAGGACGTTAATCGGGACGATTTCCCAAATGTGTCTGCATATTGTCAAGAACTCAAGATGCTTGCCGACCAACTCTCCAACGTCGGCTCACCAGTCACTAATTAACTGGTCATGCAACTTATTGAAGGCTTGAACGAATCCTATGACGGTGTTTCCATCATCCTTTAGCAATGTATGTTATTACCTCAATTTTATGAGGCTCATTCGAAGCTTATTCTTGAGGAAACCCGGAAAATCAAGCGCAACACCACCCAAGGCAGCATTGCTGACGCCGCCCTCACCACCACCGTCGGGTCCTCCACCGACGGCAGGGCCTCCAACTCTGGCAACCAGAACCGCCGGCCCAAGGACCCGCAACAGCCTGCATTCACCCGCAACAATCATCGGAGCAGGCAGTCCTACAAGGGTCGCGGTGGACAGAATTTCGGCAAAAATGACGGCGGGAAGGGGCAGTCCCCGCCGGCAGGAAACAGCCAGCAGCGACTGCGGTAGTGGCAGCAGCCTCCGCCGTGGGCTGCCTACCTATCGTGGGCCGTATGTGCCCACCCTCATGGGCCTCGCCTCGTAGCCCATATCCGACGTCCTCGTGGACTCCACCTCAGAACCGACAAACCTACCTTGACATACTCGGCCCACGTCCCCAACATGCCTACACAACACATGCCCCCCTAAACTTATGCACCGAATGACATTGAGACAACTATGAACACAATGTCACTCAACGCTCCAAACAAAAATAGGTATATGGACACATGCACCACATCTCACATGACGGCATCACAAGACACTCTCTCATCTTATTCTAATTTGAGTAATTTAAATAAGAATATTATTGTTTGTAGTGGACAAGACATTCCCATTCACGGTTTTGGTCATTCATCCTTATCCCCAATTATGGAATTACACAATCTCCATGGCCACTTATCTCCTAAACATCATCCCAAACAAGTTCTCTAGCTCAACGGTCACCCACTCAAGTTCTGTTTCGTAGAAACCCCTCCTACCAACACTTGCGTATCTTTGGATGTCTCTGTTATCCTCTCCATCCGACCACTCACAAACTCCAACCCCAGTCTTTCCCGTGTGTGTTTCTGGGTTACCCAGCCAATCATCGTAGTTACTCATTCTATGACTTGTCAAGCCGTAAAAATATTATTTCACGCCATGTCCTATTTGATGAGTCTCAATTCCCCTTTACCTCCCTAAACTCGCCACTTCGGCATTCCTACGACTTCCTAGATGATGGCTTGAACCCTATTCTAATTCATCATTTACATAGTCTGCCATCCCAGACCCCGGCACCCGCCCTCACCTCGGACAGTCAGGGACACACTTCCCACCCGTTTCTACTGACGGTGGCCCAGAACAACCTGCTTCAGGGTGATTCCGCAACCACCTCTTGGTAAACCGAGCATCGGCCAGCCGGTCTTCCCACTCATGCCCTTCATTCTCTTCCCGGCAGTCCCACGGCACACCACCCTCCCATCTCGCATCCAGAGACATGCTCTCAGACCATGGAAACCCGTATCATGCACGGAATTCACAAACCTAAATGACTGTTTAACCTATCCGTTCAGTTGTCCCTTCCCCCGTCCCTCGAAATCCGAAGGATGCCTTGTTCAACCCTAATTAGAAAGCCGCAATGATTGACGAATATAATGCTCTTATTGATAATAAGACGTGGGACCTAGTACCCCCATCCACCTGATGCTCACATTATTCGTTCTATGTGAATTTTTAGACATAAAAAGAAATCTGATGGTTCTTTTGAGAGGTACAAGGCTCGTCTTGTAGGTGATGGCAAGTCTCAACAGGTGGGAGTGGACTGTGATGAAATATTCAGCCCGGTCGTAAAGCCCGTAACCATTCGAACCGTCTTCAGCATTGCTTTATCCAAGTCTTGGCCCATTCATCAGCTTGATGTCAATAATGCCTTCTTACATGAGGATCTTCATGAAACGGTATATATGCATCAACCTATGGGTTTAAGAGATTATATTCATCCGGATTATATGTGTCTGTTGCGGAAATCGCTCTATGAACTGAAACAGGCTCATCGAGCATGGTAAAAGCGGTTTACCAATTATATCTCCTCTATCGGTTTTTCACACAGCAGATCCGATCATTCCCTGTTCATCTACAACAAGGGTACAAACATGTCTTACCTATTATTATATGTTGATTACATCATCCTCACCACATTATCTGACGCTCTCTGCCAGTCCATTCTGTCTCTCATTTCCTCTGAGTTTGCTATGAAGGATCTGAGGGCCCTGTGTTATTTCTTGGGCATCTCTGTCACTTGACATTCTTGCGGCCTATTTCTGTGTCAAAAGAAGTATGCCGAAGAGATCCTTGATCGTGCAGGCTTGGCCTCTTGCAAACCATCCCACACGCCAGTAGACACCAATTCCAAGCTCATCGCTGATTTCAACACCCCATATTCAGACCAGACTCACTAGCATCGTCTTGCTGGGGCCCTGCAGTACCTCACATTCACGATACCTAACATATCCTATGCCGTGCAACAAATCTGCCTACACATGCACAATCCGACGGAAGCACACATGCATGCCCTCAAACATATTTTACGATACGCTGAAGGTACACTTCACTTCGGATTACATGTATACATGTCCTCGCTCACTGGTCTCACTGCTTATTCTGATGCTGACTGGGGTGGATGTCCTGACACCCGACGCTCCACGTCTGGTTACTGCATTTTCGTCAGAGATAACTTATTGTCTCGGTCTTCCAAAAGGCAACCTACACTATCCCAATCCATTGCCGAAGCAGAGTACACAAGTGTCGCCAACGTCGTCTCTGAGTCTTGTTGGATCCGTAACCTTTTACTTGAGCTTCACTGCCCGATTCAAAAGGCAACACTGGTCTACTTCGGTAATATTAATGCGATATATCTTTTCGGCAATCCCATACAACATTAGCGCACTAAACACATTGAGATGGACATTCATTTCGTTCACAAAAAAATGGCCCGTGGTCAAGTTCGTGTCCTTCATGGTCCTTCCACATATCAGATTGCCAACATCTTCACCAAAGGACTTCCGTGCATACTATTTGATGATTTTCGAGCCAGTCTCAGTGTTCGTGAACCTCCCGCTTCGACTGCGGGGGTGTAATAGAATATTTTTCGAATCTTCTTTCATTAATTGTATATCTCTTATTTTAGGTAGAATTATATTTCCTATTGTAATTAGGTTGATTAGTTATATAGTTTAAATATTCTTATACTACTATATATATTATACATTATTGATGAATACAATCAATAAACATATTCCTTTAATAATCAACCATAAAAAGAGACAAACGAAATAATCATGGAAATAGCGTGTTGCATACATATAAGAGGTTTAGAGTTGTAACTTCACTCCAATTCAAATTCATTTAAACTTAAAAATCATACCAAATAATAAGTTATTGTATTAAGCTACCTAATTTAGGTATAGGATCTTTTTTTTTTTAAATAACGTATACTTAAAAAGACAGACTCTATGATCCTTCTCATTCTTATCTTATAATATAAATATGACTACTAAAATATAATTCCGCTAAGGACTTTCTTATGTTTTAATTGCTATAGCTAAAATTACCTAAATGAAAATTTTATTTTTGTTTTAAATTTTAGTCTATTGCTCCGAAGTTTATCATTATATAATACTTTATTAAATGTTAAATAATATATTTCTTACTTCATAAACAGAGTTTCCTTTTTTGTTTTTTTAACTTATATTTGCTCGTGAAAATTCTTTCATTGCATTAAGTTGTCAATTATAGCTAGTTTTTTAGTATTATTATTTATTTCTATATTCATTAATACAAAGAATGGAGTGAGTACTTTTTTATGGGATTTCAAGTAATGCAAAGTGAAATTTAAATACTTTGCAACTCCAATGCCTCCTATTTGAACGACATAAATTGTACACTTAAAGCAACTTTTATAGGAAAATCAATTCTCTAATATTTATTTAATAATATAAATTTTGATTGAGTGTGGCATATTTCCATTTTAAAATAATGTCTTTCATACAAATTCAATAAATTTATCTTTCCATGATAAGCTTAATTATTTTTTTAAAAAAATAAAGTATTAATGAAGCTATGATGGATAACTACTACACCTAAAAAATATCATGTTCAAATCTAATGTATATATGGATTATGTTTTATCCTTTAATTTAAATTTCCAAGGTTTATCATCCAATTCAAGTTCAAAAGTTTTAAAAAAATTAATTTAAATTATAAGTTCTTATAATAAACAATAAATAATAAATATTGTTCTAAAAGTGTCAACTGGTTTGTTTGAAAAAATAAGTCGAATATTCTTTTCATATAGTTTGTAAAAGTATAATATATTGTTAAATATTTTGAAAGGTGAATGCAAAATACTCTTGTTATTATTTTTTAAAATTATTATTATTATTATTATTATTATTAATAATATTATTATTATATAGATGATTTGAGATAAAAGATAATGAAATAAAAGTGATAAACATCCCATTTTTGAGTTTGAAAAGAGTTGGAAACTATTCTAATCTTGAGGATTGAGTTTTATCTTTTTATTTAAATTCAAAATTTTTATCTTTCATTCGAATTCAATTTTTTTATTTTTCAATTTTTATTAACTTTGTCCTAATTTTTATTAACTTTATCTTAAAATTGCCAAGTGTCTTGTTATTAACTTGTCACTTGACTTGACCATATTGCTTGCACCTCCCCTATTATATATATATATATATATATAGATTAATATTATTCATTCTAAAAAGTTGTTCACGGTGAATAAGATCGTAATGGTTACAAATTTGCCAATTGTTAAGAATTTGAGATTGACTATAGTTATAGTTTCATATTTTGTGATCAACTAAGCGTTTGGCTGTTACATCAGTTGCGTTTATACAACAATTTTTTTTATGAAACTGTACAATATAATTGACATGATATTATCGTGCAGCGCACAATCGTAGAAACTAATTATTATAAAAACATAAATATAAATGTTGATGACCAAAATATTCTTTAAATATTGAACGACTTTTATATTCTTAAAAATTTAATTATCTGAAAAACATTAGTGTGCAAAATTGTAAAAGTACTTTATAATAGAAGATATCATTCTATTCCTATTTTCTCTCTCCGCTGCATTGCAATTAGTCATTAACCACAATTCTAATTATATTGACTACCGATACATTCTATTATCCTTTGAATCCCATGTATTTTATCTTCACTGAAATTATAATCAGGCATTAATCACAACTTCAATTAAATTTCTCTCTATACCTTCTCCTCTCATAGTCGATCTTTTATGCCCATTGATACTACATTACTCTTAATAATGGATGTTTCCTAATATAGATTTTCATATCTTCATAATCATCGGGTCTTTTGGAGTGTGTTTAAGTTTTGCTTTGAATTTTATTTTTTGGTTACAAATTTGGTATCTTTGTCATACAACAAAGATAACGAACTATTTAACTAAACATTAGGGGTGTGCAAATACCGATTTAACCGATAAACCAAATTAATAAAAACGTTATTGGTTTATCGGTATTGGGTTATTGGGTTAACGGTCTGTAAACGATTTTGTAAACTCAGTGCTAAATCTAGCACTCCGTATGATGATCCCTCTCACTACCGCAGCCTTGCAGGAGCTCTACAGTATCTCACATTTATGAGACCTGACATTTCTTATGCGGTACAACAAATCTGCTTATTTATGTATAGTCCGATGAATGAACATATGAATGCTCTCAGGCGCATCTTGCGCTACATTCAGGGTACACTTCATCATGGACTGCATCTTTATCCTTCTCCGATAACCTCTCTAGTGTCTTAAACAGATGCAGATTGCGGTGGGTACCCAGATACCAGGAGGTCCATTTCTGGCTATTGTGTGTTTCTTGGTGATAACTTGATCTCCTGGTCTTCTAAACGCCAAGCCACACTGTCTCGCTCCAGCGCTGAAGCTGAATACTGAGGTGTTGCCAATGTGGTTTCTGAGTCCTGTTGGTTACGCAATCTCCTTCTGGAGCTATATTGTCCTATCCATAAGGCTACATTGGTTTACTGTGATAATATTAGTGCGATATACCTTTCTGGAAATCCAGTTCAGCATCAACACACTAAACATATTGAGATGAATATTCATTTTGTTCGCGAGAAAATTGCTCGTGGACAAGTACGTGTCCTATATGTCCCCTCGCGCTATCAGATTGTCGATATCTTCACAAAAGGACTTCCTTTGGTGTTATTTCAGGATTTTAGGGACAGTCTCAGCGTACGAGAATCTCCCATTTCGACTGCGGGGTGTGATAGTATATATGTAATTATTCTTGTAAATCCTTTATATTAGGTGTAAATCATCTATATTAGGTTAGACAATATTCTGTTATAATTAGTCAATAACTCGATTGTTGCTGATACATCCATGGGCTAAAAACATTGGGTATAATCAAACCCATAACCCAATAACCTAATTAATAAAAACATTATTGGTTTATTGTTGTTATTATTGGAGCCCACTGCTGCTGATACATCCACGGGCTGGTAGGCAGCCATTGCTGTTGCTGTCCACGACCCCCACTGCTGCTGATACATCCACGGGCTGGTAGACAGCCATTGCTGTTGCTGCTGTCCACGACCCCCACTGCCGCCGGATCCCTGCCCGCCGCCGGAGCCACCGCCTCTGCCGCGACCACCTTTACCAGAGTTCCGGCCTCCCCCACCGGAATTTTTGTTATTTCTCTTGTTGTTTCCCTTGTTGCCACGGTTGGAATTATTATTATTATTATTCTGATTATTATTGTGATTACCTTGAGAGGGGTTTTGGTAATCATCATCAGAATGTTGGGAGTTCACAACGAGAGCACCCAAAGGAGACGGACCAGATTCACGAGCGGCTCGTTGGAGGATTGGTGACTTTTCTAATACCAATTTGGACTTGGCGGTTACGAAACTCGGCAAAGGATCATGCTGTTGAATATATGTCACAAATCCAGTATAAACATCGGTAAGTCCTGCAATCATTTTCAAGACCAAACGAGTATTAGAGACCGGAGCATCAACATTCGCTAATTGATCAGCTAGAAGCTTGAGGTGGTTGCAATAGGCATTGGTTGTAGGAAAATCCTCCAAATTTGTGTTTGTGAACTGGTTTTCGAGATGGACAGCCTCGAGTGTTTTTTGTCTTGGAAAATAGCCGCAATTCTTTTCCAACAATTTTCAGCCGAGTCATCTATCACAAGTATAGAATTGAGGATGTCTTGTGATATGGTGACATACATCCATTGTCTGCATCAAGGCGATGCCAAAGATCGAGGTCGGCTTCTTTTGCGTCATTTGTTGCCTTTTTAGCCTTCTCATCCGTTGGAGGGATGATGTGATCAAGCACATTATGGACTCGTGCTTGAACTTTGAATAGGGCTGCCCAAGAGTGGTATTTGCTTGAGTCATTATCTAACGTGATTGGAAGAAGGGATTTTACATTGGTGATTGCTAAAGCTGGATGAAATTTGGGTTGGACAACTATTGAAGGTGGCGAGCAGAGAGGAAGGGAGCGGAAGAAAGCAAGAGGTGGAAGGGATGGCGGCTAGGTGGCTGAGAGGAGATGAAACCTAGTCTGATACCATGAAGAAAATCAATTTCGTGAGTATTCTCATTGATTGAGTTGCTTAATATACATTAGATACATGAGTAATTCAAGGCTAGAAACTAGGAAGATCTTTGACTAATTATAACAGAATACTGCCTAACCTAATATAGATGATTTACACCTAATATAAAGGATTTATAAGAATAATTACATATATTCTATCAATTATATTTAAATTACTTTTTATTCCTAATTATATAATAATGACTTTAAATTTTAATTTTTTAAATATAAATCCTACTTCTAAATTACTACCGCATGCACGCTTATTCTCTCAAATTTATACGAAACTAGGGCTTGTGATGCCTCTTCCCCTCACTTCTCAAACAAAACTAGGGCGCACTCAGATGTTCCACCTTCTTTTCCTTTTTATTGGTAAAGTAGATGTTGCCACTTCCTTTAGTAAAATAGTTTTTCTTTGATTACTCCTTCATTCTACTACTCTTTTTTATTCTGGGTTACCATGTTATTCTCACGGAGTATTAGGATATTCGTGTGTGGTTCTCGTAATCTACTTGTGGTTCTGCTCAATTTATGAAAATGAAGATCTACAATAATATAGGGGTAGATCTAAGTAGAAATTCTAGAAGTGACTGAAAATAAAAAAAATTAGCGGAGCATTTTTTTTATTGGCTAAACCGAAAATCGAACCGTTAGGACCTAAAACCGATAAGATATTTTCGATTTATCGGTTTGGTTATTGATTTAGCGTATTTACAAATCGAAAGTCGATAAATCAAACCGATAATACACAAAATCAAACCGACCGATAAGTTGCCTAAGATAGTGAATTCACAAATTTAATATATTTTTATATTCATTAAAGCATCTTTGTATCTCTTGGTTTCTTAAAAACTTCAATAATCTTCTTTTTCCCGAATTATGTCGAAAAGTAAACATCACAATTAATTTGGGACTGAGGGAGTAATAACTTGAAAGTGTATAATCAAAATAAAGATCATTATCAAGAACTAGAACTTGCATTTTTTGTATACTTGGATATTCACTTATAAATTAAAATAAATGTTTTAAATTATTTATTCTGCTATTATCTTTAGATGACATTCTTTTAATAGTTGTAGGGGTTCCACGTGTGAGGCACGTGATATAGAGACCAAATTATTTAGAAATAATAAATATATGGATACCCTCTTATATATACTATACTAACAGTTTTGGAAACAAATGTAATGTAATTTAAAATAATATTGCCTAACATTTTTCTGCGCTGATCCGGATTGACAGAAAATAACATGCAACTACACGTTCGTAGAGACTAGTTAACATATATGTTCAGAATTCTATCCACTACTTTATGTTAGTTGGATTTTTGGTCTTATGTGGGTGCATTAATAAAATTTGATTATTGATATTTATTTATATTTGCAGATTTCTTATCAAATTACAGGTTCAAAAATTTTAAAAGGAAAAAAACAAAAGGAGGTGAGTTCTCATAATGTTTTTAAGTTCTTTTTATTTTCAATTTTTTTCGTGTTTCTTGCTTGTGATATAATTAAATTACGTGAATTTGTAGCATTTTTGGGAGGTTTGAGCTAGCAAATTATTTGAACAAGTTTTCTACTTTTTTTTTTATAATTTTCTTGGCTTAATATGCAATAACCATAGAGTATTATTATTTAAGAGGGTAATATTCATATATGCAGTTAGTTGAAAGTACAGGCACACATACAATAACGATGATGAGAATTTTCCATAGATGAATCATTATTCTGTAAAAGTTCCATTCAATGTAATCTCCCAAATTAATTCTTCAGGAATATACATCAATTTATACAATGTTTTTCCTAAAATATTATAATTTAGTTCTTAAAATATACTTCATGTTTTTAACAATCTATAATTCTTAATCCATTATGATCACCTAAAAAACAAGAATAATATAAATGATTTTAACATAGGCAGTTTATCAGTCAGTTCGGTTCGATTTTGTGTATTATCAGTTCGGTTTATCGGTTTTCGGTTTGTAAATACTCTAAATGAATAACCAAACCGATAAGATATTCATTATTGATTTTCGCTTTAACGATTTTAGATCCTTAATGGTTTAGTTTTCGATTTAACCAATACAAAAATGCTCCACTATTTTTTTCTTCTCAGTCACCTCTAGAATTTCTACTTAGATCTACACTTGTATTATTGTAGATCTTCATTTTCATAAACTGAGCAGAACCACAAGTAGATTACGAGAACCACACACGAATATCCTAATACTATGTGAAAATAACATGATAACCCATAATAAAAAAGAGTAATAGAATGAAGGAGTAACCAAAGCAAAATTATTTTACTAAAGGATGTGACAACATCTACTTTACCAATAAAAAGGAAAAGAAGGTGGAACATCTGAGTGTGCCCTAGTTTTGTTTCAGAAGTCAGGGGAAGAGGCAGAGAGGCATCACAAGTCATAGTTTCGTATAAAATTTGAGAGAGTAAGCGTGCTTGCTGTAGTAATTTAGATGTAGGATTTATATTTAAAAATTAAAATTTAAAGCCACTGTTATATAATTAGGAATAAAAAAGTAATTTAAATATAATCTTATTGGGTTATCGGTTTAACCATTAACTAAATTCTTAAAATCGAAAACCGAACAGATAACCCAACAAAAAAATTTACAAAACCGTTTACAGACCATTAACTCAATAACCCGATACCGATAAACCAATAACATTTTTATTGGTTCGATTTATCGGTTATACCGATTTTTGCACACCCCTATTTTAACATCCAATTTTCAAAAATTGCCAGAAAAAGATGAAAAATAGTGAAAAACATAAATATACAACTCACAATAGTTGAAAAATAGGGTAAAATAGTATTTAATTATTATTTTTGATATTTAGGAATATACATTAATTATTTCTCTAATATTTCGGACTTCAAAATCAACTAAATTTTATGCATTAAACCCTTTCTTATTTGAACTACATAATATAACATATTTGTAATATATTTTTCAAATATTTGGGTCAATATAATAATATTATTTTATTATTTCAATGAATATTGCATCTATTTTGATGTTTATTGTTGTTTTACATATTTTTCTTTCTATATATAATTTATAATTTATTGACACTTGCACACACGTACGCTAAAACTAATCTTTCTATATCTATATCTATATCTATCTCTATTATTATAAAATTATGAATATAAATATTGGTTGACCAAAATATCCTTCAACTATTGAATGATTTTTTTGCCCTTCAAGATAAATTATTCATCAAATATAATTCTATATTGGAGAAAATTACTAATTTTAAACTTCTCCTAGTATTAACTTCCACGGAATTCTAATCACAAGCAAATTTCAACTTCCCCATCCTACCTATTGTCCAGAAATTAGTACTTAGAATTCTAATGAAGTTGAAGTTGGCTATTCGCGTAATCCTTTTTTTTTTTTTTGTCATAAAAATACCACCCCATTCACGTTCTATTTGTAGGAAGTCAACACAAATTCAAATTCCTTTTAAGGGATAAATCTAGTAATTAAATTTATAGGATATTTTGGTAAAAAAATAAAAATAGATTTTACTTCTGAATTTGGTGCTTTTAGCAATTGTAACCGCGTGAGTATGGTATCTTTTGGGGTATTTTTGTAGTTATGTTTTTAATTACGTTAACTTATTCTTCATGGGGTGCAGGCTGATGAATTGTTTGCATGTACTTTTTTATGTATTACTTAATTTTCTTCGATAGAAAATATTATTATATCCTATTTTTGTGATCAACTTAATTTATTTTTAAAATAAATAACTAAATATTTTTAAAACTAAATATAATGTAATTTTGTTTAGTAATGATTTTCAACACTTTTGTATCAGTAAACAATAATAAATAAATATATGTCACTTAACACTAATATCATATTATCTCGACATGTTTTCTATATGAGAAAAAAGAATAAATAAAATAATTACTGAGAACATCAATTTCAAAGAAGTATTAAGTAGTTACAATTCAATATTATAGTAACACTTTTATGACTCATAAAATAAATGTATATAATTTCAAATAATGTTATTTATATTTTTTTATCATAATTGAGAATGACGGGAGATAACGTGCAACTGCACGTTTATAGAGATTAGTTATTATAAAAGTATGAATATAAATGTTGGTTGACCAAAATATCTTTTAATTATTAAACAACTTTTATATCCTTTGAATTTAAAATATTCTTTAGTGAATCAATTAAACTTTGGATATAATTGTAATATCTAGATTAATTGCCTAGACTTTAAATTCAACTAAAATTGTATTCTCTTAGGATTAATACTATCGAAATTAAGTATGATATCAAAGTGAAATCCTCATCAAGTTAGGCCATTGACATGTTTATCACGTAAATATCACAGTTAATCGACAAAAGAAAAAAAAACTAATTAAATCAAAGACGTCAATTATAAACTCTAAGCAAATTCTATTTTTTGGAGTTTGTTTATTATTAACTCTTCTTAATTTAAGTACTAACTGGATCTTTCCCTAAGATCCCATACTTAGAAAATCAGAGAACTCTTAATTTAAGGTTCTAACAATATCTAATTATAATAAATTTAGATATTGGATGACCGCACCACATGCAAGTACAATTTATTATTTTAAATAAATATTATAATAAACGACAAGGAATATTTGTTACGGTTCACTTTTACCCGGAGGCATAAAAGCTACTTCAAAACTTATAGACTCTTGAATTTATTTATTTATTTAGAATCGCCACCTAATTTATAAGGAAAACTAGGAAAATCAATTTGAAAAGGTTTTTTCAAACAACAGAAAAATCCTAAATATAACCAGAGTTCGAGCTAAGGGTTCAGGTGATCCCCCGGAGAAGGTTTTAAGCACCCCGGTATTAAGGATCCGTAAAATACGGTTGACCTCAGCACATGCTCCACCATAACTTCCTTCCCCTTTCTGCAGTATTGAATTCCTTTCACCACCATAACTATACTCCAAGGCACCTCCCAAATACCATCTAGTACTTTCTTCATAGTTAAAGAATCATTCTCAATGATCACTGGAAGTAGTTGATGAAGTATGCAATATTGAACTCCATCTTTAATAGCAACTGCTTCAGCCATAATAATGGTTGTATTTGGTAGCCTTCTTGCCTTTGCATATATAATATCTCACGTGGCACTCCTAACACAAAATACAGCTAACTTGGCCCTGGATTCCCTCTTGATGCACCATCAGTGTTACACTTATAATAACCTGCTCTTGGGGGTTCCCACATAACAAGTCTATAAGACAATGACACTTTATACCCTTCCAATGCATGTACCATCAGAGGCCATTGTTTAGGAATGTTCTGCAACCAAGAGTACTTGATTTGTGCTAACATGTACATGTTTTTGTTTATCTCATGGACCACCTTGTTATATGAAACTATTCCTCCATGTCTCTTTGTATTTTTAGCTTTCCATATTTGCCACATAATGAGAGTTGGAGCTACTTGAAACAGGGGCATTAGTCTGGCTACATATTGTGCATTCCACTAGACCAAATAGTTTGCCTGATTTGGATAAAAGGTCCAAGGATACCTGCTGCATCTGAAAAATACTTCCATACTTTGTATGCCAATGGGCTTGTTATAAACAAATGATCCATAGTCTCCTGTTGAACATGACAACACCAACATCTTGATACTCTATTTATCCTCATCCTTATCAAGACTTCATCAACTGATATTTTAGAAAACCATATTCTCCACAAAAAAGAAAGACACCTTGTATGGCAACCCTTTGATCCAAAATTTAGAGCAGTACTGTGATACTTGTGCTTTTTGTCTAATGATCTCCTATGCACTTTTAAATGAGAAATTGCCAGAACTAGTACACTGCCACCAAGGTTTATATCCTCTGACCTTACAAAATATTCCAGTTCATGCTTAATGTGATCAACAACATCCTCTGGGAAATTATCTTGAATTTTTGAGTAATTCCTGTGTGTTGCATCCATTAGTTCATGCACATTTTCTACTGTTACATTGACCTGATTCTGAGAGGGGATATAGTCATGCAAGGCTCCCAGTATACTAACCTCAACAAGTTCACAAGTTAGGTACCAAGGATATAGATTCCGAAAAAGGTTTTATGGCAGAATAAAGATACGAAAGAAATGAAGTAGGAAGTAAAAAAAGAGATGAAGTATAAGTACCTTCAAATTGTTTCAAACTGAAGGCTCTATACAATTATGATTAAGATTAATGTGAGACTTGATTCCAACCCTTCATTTTATGATTAGCCGATACTTCGAGTAAAGAATAGCATGACCAAGAGCTAGTGTATTGATTCATGAGATGAGTTCTTATTTTCGGATGTGATACTTGATGTTTGATGATCGTGTGAGGACTAATGTTATATATGTTATGTTGTATGGCCTAATGAGGCAAGCTTAGACATGTTCTGCTTGTTCATAGGGATACATATTACCCAAATTATAGGGGAGACTATGTCAAGGTTTCTATAAAGTCTTCGGGATTGTTATATACCTGTGTATGCCCCTACATTCGAGGATGAATATTTCTAAGGGGGAAAGGATATTACACCCCGTACTTTGTGCGTTGCTGTCATCATACGTTAACTAATGTAAGCTTGGAGAGGGTGAGATACCTCTACAAGGTTAATGAAGGTAGTGTTAAATAAGTTTCCGAAAAGTTTGAGACTAATTGATTAAAAGGAAATAAGTTTCGATGAAGTTTGAGAATATTGGTGTGATATATGGATCAATATGCCCAGCAAAAGTGAATCTCCCCCACATATTTGGCCAATATTGGCCCTAGGTGTTCTGGTTCAATATGCCTTACAATATGCCTCAGCATAATGAATTATGCCCCACAAATCTGACCACAGATTGGGGGCGGTGCATCCTTATCCACTTCTATAAAAACGGTGGCTTCATTTTCTTCACCCATATTTTGACCAAAATAGACCTCCAACACCTATAAACCTCCCAAGAAATTTCCTGAAGGTTCCTAAGCTAATCCAAGGCTAAACCACCCAAGATCTTCATTAAAAGTGTTGTAGAAGTGGTGGAGATCATCTGTTTGATGTTGTTGTTGAGTTGTGAACTTTTCCAAGTTAAAGGAGAATAGTTGTAGAGCTTATACATGCTGTATTAAGGTAATTTATTCCTCTTATATATGTATTTGATCATGTCTAAGTCCTAGATAAGTTGTATGGATGGAAAAGTATAACATAGTACTTGGAAAGTGTTGGTAGTATTATTGTAACTTGTCGGGCTGTTTGTTCAAGTTCTTGTGATGGATATAGGATGGATATTGGTGTGTATATACTTTTTTGTATGTTGGATATATTGGTCTTGTATTTGAGGCTTGAGGAAGGTGAAAGGAATAAGGGAAGTGCTGCTCAAATTATCATAGATGAGCTTGTCACTCGATTGTGTCGACGTATAGCTTTTATAGCTTAATGATGGTTCCTAATCACTTATTGTAGATTCAAGTGCTAGTGGATTGAGTCTACGTCATGTGTATTAAGTGGTTAACAATGTATGTAAGGTTTACCTTTCCTTCATTTGACATGATCCTTGAAATAATGACATCCAACGAAACATAAGCAAAAGAGAACTTTACTCTTAACTATTGGAGATATGCTTGTTCCTTGTTCTTGAACATGTTTCATGAATCTTATCTGTCCCTTTTAGGGAGTATTTTTCCGCATCTTACGTTATCTGATATTCTAAATTCCTTGTTGGTTTTACGATAGTTGGTATACATAGTTACATAACGATAGTCGGAGGGTAATGACGTTATGTCACCCCGACCTTGGTCATGATGTTCTTCTAAGGTTATTCATGAATTATATATATGTATATATTTTATGACACCGAGTCGCGCTATAGTTGGCTAGGTACGACACTTATATGTACACACCACTACAGTTGGGTACGTATGACAATATTAGCCCAGATAGTTCCTTGATGATAATAGTATTGACCTATTGTGAGGCCTATCTATATATTTATGATTATGTTTTTAAAATAAAGAATGCATATCATTCGCTCTCAGTGGCATTTAGAGTTACATGTTATCCCTCATTTATCTTTATTTATATTACTAGATCTATTTATATTTCTTGCCTTACATATTCAGTTGATTGCTTTTACTAACTTCCCTTTGTTAGGGGCGCTGTGTTTCATGCCTACATGTTGAGATAGATGGAATGATGACCATTTGCGGTAGGTTCTCCGCTAAACCGTGGTGTGAGAGCTCTCCACTTATTTCGGAAGTGTCATTCTGAGTCGATATGGTCTTATGTATATATTATGGGTATGGTGGGGCCCTGTCTTGACCTTATGATGTTTTACGTACTCCTTAGAGGCTTATAGACATTTGTCATGTATGGCCCTGCCGGCCTTCCTATTAGATAGATGATATGTGTTATGGCCTTGTCGGCCTTTTCCATGTATATACATTTGGGATTTTCTTATTTTACAGGTTATTACATCCTGATTATCTTATGAGGGTCATTCTGAGGCCTTGTTAGCCCAAGTATGTGTATGTCCAAGATACAGTTCAGATGTGGTATGCTTGGGCCGTTATGGCACTGAGTGCCGGCCACACCCCCAAGTTGGGGTGTGACAGTGGTGCTTCTATGTAGTTTAGGAAACCTTAATTGGTCATCCCTTTGTTATATTGGTTTGTTCCTGTATTTGCATGTGTTACACTTTGGTTCCATATGAGTGGCTTATTTATGATCTTGAGTTCACGAGTGAGAATACTTTACATGATAAATGGTGCAATATGTTGAAATTGATATATTCATGTATTATTGGATATTATTGATGATTTTACTAAGGTTACTGACTTACTCTATCTTCGGGATTTCGAACTGTTCTTTTTTAAAAGAAATTAAGGTAATGAGAATGATTTAAGGATTCAAAGTGATTATTTCTTCATCATTGGCTTAAACTGGATGTTCATGAGATGTTATCATTTGTTTTGAACTGTTTTTCAATACTATTTTCAGTTACACTTATTAGTTGTATATTTTGCTATAAACTATTATCTTGGAGACATTCACTAAGTACCCAGTACTCAGGCATACCATTGCTATTTTTATGGCATGTTAGATAACGAAGGAGAGCAGGTTCGTCATACGCATACGGGTAGGAGAACTTGCTACTTTCCACACTTATTAGTGAGCTCACATCCTTGTTCGTGGAACATCCCATCTATCTAGTTTTATTGTTTTAGTTTTTGGGTTGCGTCCCAAAGTTAGACATTTATTTATTTATCCTAAAAGCTCCATAGATAATTGACATATTGTGGGTAGACATTGAAAGTCTCCTATGAATTATTGAGGCGTTTGCCACATTTTGTTATTGATTATTCATATTAGAATTCGGCAATTTTAATAAGTAAGAGTGCGCTTTCACTTACCCATAAATGACCTATTTTAAATATATGTTGAAAGATTATCAAAAGAGATTAGATATTTACTGATTTTATAAGGTGCTTTCGGTGTTGTTCATGACATCGGATGCTTATTACACCAGGGTGGGTTTTAAGGCCTGACACTGGGCTGCTATTAGTTTATTCTATGAAGTTTACGTTTAATCAGAAGAGGATTATATATATCGTAGGAATACTCTAATTAGCTATTGAATCGTGAGAATCAACAGAACTTAAGACATAAATCTTGAACGTAATCATATCCCAATTATCATTTTACACGTCTCGTCTATTATCCCTATTTCTCATCTTGGTAGTAATCCTTCTCTCGTTATCAATTGTCTTTAATTATGTCTATAGTCGATAATCGTGGTTTATAACCACAATATACTCAACTTTTGATGACCTGAATAATACTAAGCAAGTTTTTATTTGAGTAATTATTGGTACCAATCCCTGTGGAGATGATCAAAATACTATACTATTTTTGGCTAGTGAAGCGCTTAAAATTATACTATATTTTGCGTTCGTCAGTACTCAGGCATACCAATATTGTTTTTGATGGTATGTTAGGTAAAGAAGAAGAGCAGGTTCGTGATACACATACGAAGTATGAGAACTTGTTGTTTTCCAGACGTATTGGTGAGCCCACATGCTTGTTCATGGAACACCCCTCTATCTTTGTTTATTTCTTTTAGTTTTCGAGTTGCGTCCTAAAGTTAGACAACTATTTATTTATCCTAAAAGCTCCATAGATAGTTGTCAGATTATGGGTAGATGTTGAAAGTCTCGTATGACTTATTGAGGCGTTTCCACATTTTATAATTGATTACTCATATTAGACTTCCCTTTAGTAAGTAAGAGTATGATTACATTTATCTATTCATGTCTTGTATTAAATAATTATTAAAAGAATTAGACGTTTATTGATTTTATAAAGTGTTTTCGGCGTTTTTCATAGCATTGGATGTCTGTTGCATCCAGGGTGGGTTTTGGGGCGTGACACAAACTTGGTATCAGAGTAGGTCATTTCTTAGGGAGTCTACAAGTAGTTTCTGGTAGAATCTTGCTTATGGATGTGTTGTGCACCACACTTATAATCAGGACGCCACATGGCATTTAGGATTGGTTACCATTCTTTCTTATTCTAGATCATGCAACAGAGTTGAGTTGTACGAACTCGATTCCACATCGTACTGGTGACAAGTAAATGTGAGGTCCCTATCAGATTTTGGGTGCATCAGATTGCAAGTATCATGCTAAAGTTTTAAAATGTGAGCATTTGTCCTACCCGTATATAAGGGATGTAATAAAATCATAGAAAGGTAAAGTATGAGTTATAGAAGGAGAAAACGTAAAGTGAAAAAGGTGCTAAGTACCTAAACAAAGAAGATTGTAAAGTAGTTGGTGCTCAGACAGCGGGACATACACATTATTATACCACTTTCAACAATGGTAGAATTACAGTGAGTAGAATTTAATCTAGCTTAAGATTTATAGACATCGGTAGACGTAGTCTTAGAAACAAGTGAGATTATGATATCTAGTAAGGCTTAGAGTTGAACAGATTGTTAGAACTAAATGGTAGTACTGAAGAGTATCATGAATATGTCAAGAATACCTCTTTAGGTGATATATATATATATATATATATATATATATGATGTATCCAGGGATTTTTAGTCGGATATGACTTCTTGAGTGTTTCGAAGATCCGAGTGCTAAATATTTGAATAAGGTATATGAGGTGAGTATTCCACTGTAATGACCCATCCGGTCATTTTTTTCTTAACGCTCGTACTTGGACAAAATGCTCTTTCTGTAGACTCTTTTTGGGGTTTGTGACTCATGGGGATGGGTGACACAATTTCTGAGGTGAGTTAGATAGGTTTCAAAAGAAAAACCTAAGTTTAAAGTTTTTGAAATGTAAAGAGTTGACCCAAAGTTGAATTTTGAGTATACGAGTTCAATTCCGAGTTTCATCACTTTCGGTAGGTCCAGTACATCGTTTATGACTTAGTCGAATCTTTAGTTTGCTTCTCAAGGCATTTAGTTGTGCTTTGAGTCCTTATTTGCTAGTTTGTGAAGATTGAGAAATTTGGGGGAAATTGTAGAAAATGTATCTTAGCATTGTTGAATGAGTATTTCGAGTGCGCAAGAAAGTTGGTAGCATCGTTTACACTTAGGTAGCATATTTGGTTTGTGTCTGGGAGGTATCGGATGAGTTTTCGGTGTTGGATGGTGAATTGTAAACTTATCTACTACTTCTATTGATGGTGTAACCGCACCAGCGATCTGATGACCACATTAGCGGAGCCGCTTTTGCAGAAGTTAGTCCGCAGATACAAGATTTGATGGGATTGGGAAAGACCACATCTGCGGATTCTTGTGCATGGATATGAGCCGCTTATGTGATGTCATGCCCTTGTGAAGAAGCTTCTGAAGAGGACAAGAAAAAAAGGTGTCCCCTAAAGTTGTGTCGCTTCTGCAGTCAAATTGTCGCATAAGCGAGGCTGCTCCTGCGAGAAAAGTTTCGCATGAGCGGGATAGCTGAATCAGAAACAAATAAAAGACCCCAAGTCGAATTCATTTCATATTTCCAACTTTACTCAAGTCTTAGCTCAGTTTTGGGAGAAATACATGGGTTTTCATTCAATCCACTCTTGGAGTAAGATCCTCACCTTATTTCTGTTATCTATCCATGATTACTTTAACTAATCTATGGTTTGTATCATGATTTGGAAATAGAAAACCTAGGTTTTAAGTTCTAGGTTAATAGGGTAGAAATAATGAAATTAGATGCCAAGTTTTGGTCTTTGATGGTTGATACTAAAGATTAGGGATTATTAATGATTGGAGAACCTATTGCTAAGCTTGAATTACTAATTAAATTCCATGAATCTTAAGTGAAATTCTAGGGTTCATCCGAATTAGGGGGTTTCTAGTATTGAGGGCAATTGAAGGCCTAAGTGTGATTAGTTTCTTCTATAACTTAAGAATATGATTAATTAGACCACGGGTATGCTATTGTTATATTAAAGTTCCAATTTTACCCTTATAGGCTCGGGGTTGCTTTGAGGGTCAGGCAGTCGATTTCTTTGAAAGGTTCTATTTTATGCTTGTATTTAGAATTATATGTTAACGTAGAACCTATTCTACTATACCACAAATGTTCGGAGGCGCTACGTAAGGGCAAGGACTTGGTGTGGGACTGAGTTTGTGACACATGTTCAGCTGCGAGGTAGGCTACGGTTTACTTTGTTAGACTCTGATAGATGCATGTAGTATTTATAACTATTGATGGGTATTGGGTGGGATGAGAGTCCCACCTTAGTGACTGTGATGATCACATGGGTGGGTACCGGTGTATTGTGTTTTGTGGAATCATACTTAGGTTGATCCCGACTACTGTTATGTGGGCTTGTCGCCATGGTTGATCTTACTTGTGATTGTTCATTGGAATTACTCATCACTCTATGCCTTTTGATATGTAAAGACTGATTACTTAGAATTATGTGTTATTGATGACATTGAGACATGTGTTTACTCATCTCTTGAACATGAGTTCATCTCATACTTCATGATTACTTAATTTATTTTCCGTTGCATTCATATACTCATATTATCCTAATATTGAGATGAAGTTGGTCCAATGAGATCAGGAAACAAAGGTAAATGATATTGTTATGAGATGATTTGGATACTAAGATGATGTGAAAAGATATGGCTTGATAAACGAGTCTGTGATTGTAGCTCTATTAGTTTGTTGGATCATTTTGGTTGGTTTGAGTGGTATATGGACTCGCAGAGTCCCCTATGGGTCATAGCTATGAGGAAACATACTGTAGCACGTGTATACTAGGTTGTTGAGAGGTACCTTGCATTCATGGATATCATTCATTAACATTCATACTTATTATGTAAATAATAACTACTTGGAACTTCTATATTGAGATGGTTATATGCTAAACAATAATTTCTATGTTCTGAGATAACTTAAGTGTTGAACAATAATTACTTGTTGAGGTGACTTATGTGTTTAGGCAGTAACTGTGTAGAATTTAGGAAATCTATGAGTCAGCTCAATTTTTATATATGTTACATGTTATCCGTCATTTTTGGCCTATGATGCTTATGGGGGTACGTTATGTACTCATACTACACTTGTTGCACTCTTTTTGGATATAGATACAACGGCGTTTGCCAGTGTCGGTCCTTGTGGCTGACGTCTGAGGCTGTTGACTAGATATTTTAGGGTGGGCCAGCCATTCCTCAACAACCCTAGATTCTCCCTTCCTCTACTTCTGTCTTTGTTTTTCTACTATTAAGACAATTTTCAGATATTATATTCCTTATGATATGTAGCAGCTCTTGTATTATCTAGACCAGATTTTGGAGAAATATAATAATTAGATATTATAGTATTTTATGACTTCTTATATATATGGATAGACAATTTAGTATTAGTTACTTCTTTCTGCTTTTAAGTTTATTTTATGTTGTTGGGTTTGGAAATGGTTAGCCTACCGGAGGGATAGTGTAGGTGCTACCATGACTCCCAAAAGGGGTCGTGACAAATTGGTATGAGAGCTCTAGGTTCACTTTTCTCACAAGTACTAGATCAATTTCTAGTAGAGTCTTGCTGATCAGTACGGAGATGTTCGTACTTATCTTTGAGAGGCTATAGGACATTTAGAAAACATCTCTTATTTCATTCCTTTCATGCTAGTTTGATCAAATTGGTATCTGACCTTACTTTTCCTATTCTCTCACAGATGGTGAGGACACGTGCCAACGTAACTAGAGATAAGGCACCGACGCCTGTGACTATGGTGCGCAGTAGAGGTAGAGGCCTCGATAGGGGTAGACCTCATAGTGCGGCACCGACTAGGGGTGGAGCAAAGGTGGTCGGTCAAGCCCGTGCTAGATCACTATCCCCTGCGCCGAAGGTTGAGTGTCATGATGAGCCTTTGGAGAAGGAAGAGTTGGGACCAACCTAGGATCTTCTTAAGATGATTGCCACGCTAGTACTCAGGATGCCATAGTTCACATATTGAGCCTTCTTGAGAGATTGACCCATGAAGGTGTTTTTCCAGCTATTCTAGATGGGTCGCAGAACCAAATGAGAGGGCAGACTCTAAATCAGTACCGTACTTTAAGGACACAACTTGCAGTTGTTATAGTACCCCATATTGATAACATCACAGTGCTAGAGTTTGGTCCTCACCCAGTTCATGTTGCAATTATGACCCATGAGGAGCAGAAGACTTTGGAGCAGTTATCCAACATGAATCCTCCCTATTTTTATGGTATGCCTAAGGTGGATGTGTACGAGTTCATCATGAGTTGCCATGAGAGACTTCACACTTTGGGGTATTGTAGAATTGCATATAGTGTATTATGTTGCTTTTTAGATGATTGGGGATGCAAAACAGTGGTAGAGGTCTTATATTGAGTGTCGGTCTGCTGGGTCGCCTCTGTTGACTTGGACCCGGTTCTATCTGGTTTTCCTAGAGAAGTATGTTCCCCTCAGTTTGAAAGCGAGCAAGAGAGATGATTTTTCCAAATTAAAGTAGGGAGGGATGTCTGTCATTGATTATGAGTCCCGATTTCATACTTTATCTCGTTATGCAGTGCCATTACTCCCTATTGACACAAAGAAGATTAGATGATTTGTAAGGGGATTGAATGTCCTGCTTTAGTTGAAGACTTTGCAGTTGGTAGCTTCTGGAGCATCGATCCAGGCTATGACGGATCACACCAAGATGGTTGAGTAAAAAAGAGGTGGTTCTTAGAGGAGTGGTGCTGAGAAGAAGGCTCGTAGGTCTGGTAACTTCAGTGTTTCTTATTATAGAGGATGTGGATAGAGTGGTAGGTCCCACCATTCTCAATCTCATCGCCCTATTCAGTCAGTGCTCCAGACATCAGCAGGCGGTCCTTCAAGGTAGAGTGGTTATAAAACAAGGTAGATATCTAGGGGTTCTCAGTCCCAGTTTTTAGATCATGGAGGGCATTATGGTTCATCCATGACAGTTCAGTAGCCCATGTTAGTAAAGACTTTCTATGAGTGTGGTGGCCTTGGGCATTTCTGGAGAGATTGTCCCAGACATAGATCGGGTTGGGCTCAGCATGGTTCTCGAGCTTAGATGCCCAAGATTCCAGCACAGTCTGGTAGAGAAGGTTCGCAGTCTGTTAGAGGAGGTTCACAGTCAGGCAGATGTGGTACGCAGGCATTTTGAGGTGGTTATAGGGTACATAGTCCGAGGACTATTCGTAGGATACGCAGAGGAAGAGCTACTGGGCCAGACAAGATACCGGTAGAGAACCAATTTAGATTCATGATGAGTCGCTTGGCTACAGAAGTCATTCGTCTGGTGAGGAGGCTGGTAGAGCAGTATAGGGAGATGAAGAATGACTTGTATATGGTGTTCATTGACATAGAAAAGGCATACGACAAAGTACCAAGAGAGGTTATGTGGAGATGCTTAGAGGCTAGTGGTGTACCTATGGCATACACTAGGGCGATTAAGGACATGTATGATGAAGCCAAGACCAGGGTAAGGACAGTGGTAGGCGACTCTGAGCACTTTTCGATTGTGATAAGATTGTACTAGGGGTCAACCCTTAGCCTATTTTTATTTGCCTTGGTGATGGATGTTTTGACGCGGAAAATTAAAGGTGAGGTGCCTTGTGTATGTTATTTGCAGATGACATAGTTTTAATTGATGAGACTCGCGATGGAGTTAATGCTAAGCTGGAGTTTGGAAATAGACCCTGGAATATAAAGGGTTCAGGTTGAGTAGGACTAAGATAGAATACTGGAAGTGCAAGTTCAATGAGTAGTTCATGAGGATGGAAGGGACATGAGACTTGATACCCAGGTCATTAAAAAAAGAGAAAATTTTAAGTACCTTGGGTCTATTATTTAAGGAAATGAGGAGATTGATGAAGATGTCACATATCATATTGGTGTCGGGTGGATGAAATAGAGGCTTGCATTCGAAGTCTTGTATTCGAAGTCTTGTGTGATAAGAAGGTGTATCAAAACTTAAAGGCAAATTCTACAGAGTGGTGTTTATACCAACTATGTTATGTAGGGCAGAAAGTTGGCCAGTAAATAACTCTCACGTTCAGAAGATGAGAGTGACAGAAATGAGGATGTTGCAGTTGATATGTGGGCACACGAAGAGAGATAGGATTAGATGTTTTAACCTTGATGGAGGACAAGATGATGGAAGCAAGGTTGAGATGGTTCAGACATGTGCAGAGGAGAAACGCGGATGCCCCAGTGCCAAGGTGTGAGAGGTTGGCTATAGATGGTTTCAAGAGGGGTAGAGGTAGGCCGAAGAAGTATTGGGAGAAGTGATTAGAAGTATTGGGAGAAGTGACTAGACAAGACATGGTGCAGTTCCAGTCCACTGAGGACATGGCCTTAGATAGGAGGTTATGGAGGGCAGGATCAGCGTAGAAGGTTAGTAGGTAGTTGTGCGTATAACGCTTCATATTACCCTTGGTGATTCGTATCCTTTGATTCCTGTTATTATTTGTTGTGTCTTGTACTTCGATTGGCATATGATTTTGTTGTAGTTCATTATTGTTCTCTTTTCTAGACTGCTTTGTCATTCTTTATTTAGCATTTTATAACTTCGTTCTTGGTGATTCTTTATTTTGCTATGGTTTGCTTTTCTTTGAGCCGAAGGTCTATCGGAAATAGCCTATCTACCTCCATGGTAGAGTTAATATCTGCATACACTTTACCCTTCCCAGACTCCACTTTGTGGGAATACACTAGGTATGTTGTTGTTGTTGTTATTTTTTGGGTAAGGAATAGTTCTCACCTTATCATGCACTCCTATACTATCATGCCAAGATAATCATGTTAGCAATACTGGGTATTCCAAGGTTAGAATGGAAGGGTACTCCCAGCTCTGCACCAAAGAAGATCATATCATTCATTCAGGCGATGAAGTTAGTAGATAAGGGGTGCTTGGCGTATTTGGCGCATATTTTGGGATACTAGTATGGATACTCCTTCGCTTGAGTCTATACCAGTGGTGAGCGAGTTTGTGAAAGTCTTTCCAACGAATTTTATTGGTATGCAGCCAGATCGAGAAATTGGCTTTTGTATTGATTTGGAGCCAGACACTCTTCCCATTTCTATTCCTCCGTATCAGATGGCTCCAACAGAGTTGAAGGAAAAATTATGGGACTTGTTAAGAAAGGGGTTAATTCAGCTTAGCGTGTCTCCTTGGGGTACTGCCGTGCTATTTATGAAGAAGAAGGAAGATACCATGCGGATGTGTATTGACTATCGACAATTAAACAAGGTCACCATCAAGAATAAGTATCCTATACCCGCATTGATGATTTGTTCGACTAGCTTCAGGGTGCATTTGTGTTTTCCAAGATTGATTTGAGGTCAAGGTACCATTAGTTGAAGATTAGGGTAGATGATATTTCAAAGACAGCCTTCAAGACTCATTATGGCCACTATGAGTTCTTGGTTATGTTTTGGGCTTACAAATGCCCCCACAGCCTTTATGGATTTGATGAATGGAATTTTCAAGCCCTACTTGGATTCTTTTGTCATTGTATTCATCGATGACATTTTGGTGTATTCTAAGAGTAAGGAGGATTATGAGAAGCATTTGAGGATTGACCTTGGGTTGTTGAAGGAGAAAAAGCTCTATGTTAAATTTTCTAAGTGTGAGTACTGGCTTAGTTCTGTGGCATTTTTGGGGCATGTAGTGTCGAAGGAGGGTATTATTGTAGATCCTAAAAAGATTGAGGCAGTTAGATATTGGGCTAGGCCTACTTCAGTGACCGAGATTCAGAGTTTCGTAGGCCTTGCAGGCTATTAGAATCAATTCATGAAGGTTTCTCATCTATTTCTTCCCATTTGACCAGGCTGACTCAGAAAGATGTACCGTTTAAGTGGTTGGATGTGTGTAAAGAGAGCTTTCAAAATCTTAAGTCTTTATTAACCTCAACCCCGATTTTGGCTTTATCGGTGGAGGGGAAAGATTTTACAATATATTATGATGCTTCACAGATTGGATTGGGTTGTATGTTGATGCAAGAAAGCAAAGTTATAGTGTATGCATCAATGAGGTTAAAAATGAATGAGAAGAACTACCCCTCCCCTCATGATTTAGAGTTGGCAGCGATAGTCTTTGCATTGAAGATTTGGGGGCACTACTTGTATTAGGTTCATTTTAAGGAATTCATCGATCATCATTGTCTCCAACATGTGTTTAGTTAGAGGGATTTGAATTCAAGGCAGTGTAGATGGATGGAGCTGCTCAAGGAATATGACATTACGATTCTTTATCATCCGGGCAAGGCTAATGTGGTAACGAATGCATTAAGATGAATGTCAGTGAGTATGGGTAGCTTGGCGCAATTGATTGTGGATGAGCATCCTTTGGCTATTGAGGTTCAATCTTTGTCCAATAGCATCGTGAGGCTTTATATTTCAGAACCGAGTAAAATTTTGTCTTGTGTTGAGAAGGCCCAACAGTTTGATGATGTGAAGTTGTGTAAGATTAGAGATAAGGTGTTGCAAGGAGAAGCTAGGGAGTCAATTCTTGATGATGATAGTCTTAAAGATTAAGGGGCGTATTTGTGTTCCTTGTGTTTGAAGATTGACTAGATTGATTATGGAGGAGGCTCATAGTTCCAAATATTCTATACATCTGGGTGCAACAAAGATGTATCGTGATTTGAAGAAGTATTATTGGTGGGTAGGATAAGAATGATATAGTGGAGTTTGTGTCTTAGTGTTTGAATTGTCAGCAAGTCAAGTATGAGCACCAGAGATCGGGTGGTATGACTCAGAGAATGCCCATACACAAGTGGAAATGGGAGAGGATAGATATGGACTTTGTAGTTGGGGTATTGAAGACGTTGGTCAAGTTTGATGCTATTTGGGTTATTATGGATAGGTTGACCAAGTCCGCGCACTTCATCCGCAGAAGCGAGGCTGCTCCTACAAGGAAGTTTTGCAGGAGCGGGATCGATGAATAAGAAACAAATAAAAGACCCCAAGTCGAATTCATGTCATATTTCCCACTTTACTCAAGTCTTAGCTTAGTTTTTGGGAGAAATTCAGGGGTTTCCATTCATTCCACTTTTGGGCTAAGATCCTCACCTTATTTCTGTTATCTATCCAATTTCCTTTAATTAATCTATTGTTCGTATCATGATTTGGTAATAGAAAACGTAGGGTTCATGTTCTAGGTTAAGAGGGTAGAAATAATGAAATTGGACTCCAAGTTTAGGTCCAATTTCCTTTAATTAATCATATTAGGGATTGTTAATGATTGGAGAAGCTATTGCTAAGCTTGAATTGCTAATTTAATTCCATGAATCTTAACTGAAATTGTAGGGTTCATCCTAATTTGGGTGTTTCTGGTATTGAGGGCAATTGGAGGCCTAAGTGTGATTAATTTCTTCTATAACTTAAGAATATGTTAATTAGACCGCGAGTATGCTTGTCACACCCCAACCTTGGGGTGTGGCCGACACCCGGTGCCCTAAGGCCCAAGCGTACCAGTCATGATACCTGTAACATACTCAACAATACATGAGCCGACAAGGCCTCTGATGAAAGATACGCCCGGTGCCACGAAATGATTGAGAACTACGTATCTTTCTATGACCCCCAGAATAAGAAGTAGGAGGAAGATGTTCTTGTTCTTCCATTCCCCAAACCCACTTCAGCTTTCAAGATTGGGTTGGTGTTCCGATAGGCGAGAGGTGTTTGTTCTTTTAGAGCATTTACAAGGCCTTAAACTACTCGTTCGGTATAATAATAAGAATTTGGCTTGATTATCTCTATTTCAGGTATTCGGGGAATCCCAAAGAGCGAATAGTGCTTTTTCGCCACGCGTACATAATAAGATAACATAACCACCTGCACACAGAAAAGGCCAATGCCTACATATATACAACAAGGCCGACAAGGCCACACAAGAAGACTGTCTACAAGCCTCTAGAGAGTACATCAACAACCTAAGGTCGGGACAGGGCCCAGCCATACCCAACTATATATATATATATATATGTGTGTGTGTGTGTGTGTGTGTGCAACAACCATACCTATCAACTCACTAAACAACTTCGAAAGAAAGGAGCATGACAACCTTCAAATGAGTTGAGTCACCTACTACGAGGGGTCGTTTGTATCTCTATTTATACTTGCGGACAAAAAATGCAGCACCCCAATAACATATGTCGGTACGAAAGAATATACTGAATATGTAAGGCAGGTAAAACATGTAAATAAGAGATGTAATGCTGGAGAAAGGAGCATAGAATCAACCTAAAACTCAAAAAAGGCCGTTCAAGGCATACAACTGCTATAACCATGAATATATACATGTAAGTAAAGGTTGGGCCATTCTACGGGGCCATATAATATAGTATCCAATCCCTCTGTGGGGTGAGCTCATCATAAATTGCCTAGCCATATAGGACATAGTAATATCTGCCCAACTGATCAGTGGTATGCAGGTATAAGTGCCTGCCGGGTTGACTATAGCATGGCATGGTAAGAAATTAGATACATATATATAGATGCAATGCAAGGCATATCTCAAAAGACATCAAGAACAGAGTCGGAGTGACCTATCGTTGTTATCCTCCGACTATCGTTATTGTTGCTATATTCTTCAACCTAAAGATAGTCATTAAGAGACATATAGAATATGGAAGGTGCAACTCATAAGGAATACGCGAGAGACGTGTATATCTTTAACAAGAAGGATATGTCAATAAGGTTTTTGCATCAAGTCATGCCAAGAAAGAAATTTGACACATACCTTATCGTCGACTAATGTTACTCCTATGCAGTCCCTCTTGTTCAACAATCGCTGACCTAAGTAATAAATATAATCGAAGTCAAGATCCAATCAATAGCTTTAAGATTTCATCATTGTGACATTTCGTCGAACACCTACTGATCTTACTTTATTCCATCTTGTTTTCATGGCAAAACTTAAGTTATTCTCACCTCTATTACAATAATCGCCACACTATTAAGACTACCACAACCATACTTCATGAATCCATCCATAGTTATCTCAAAGATCTCCTTAAAATAATCTAACAACCAACACAACAATTTTCATGCTCAACTATAGATCCTATCTTAACTTTCCATGGATTACTTTTACCAAATGATTACTCTTAGCTAGGAGAGGTTTAAGAATTCTAAGAGTAGTAATAATCATATGTTAAACCAGCCAAGAGATTCTCCACACCAAGGCCACCTTCAATCTTCAAGAACTCCCACGTTCTTCTCAATCACCAAGAGGAGATTTCAAGATGATCCAAGCTTATTGAGGGGAAATCTTTATCAAGTCCTTATGGAATGGTTCTTCACTGGTGTAGGGACCTTGGGAGAGGGTTTTTACGCATCTAGGAGTGAAAGGGGTCGAAAATGAAATGTTTGGAGTGAAGGTTCAAGGCTTGGCCTTATATAGGCAGCCCACTACCTCCCATATGCGGGAGGTTATTCATCGCATATGGGCATATGTGGCCGCATCCTCTACCTCATATGATAGCAGTGAGGTGGACAAATGATTTCCTTGAGATGCGGCCCCATCCGCAAGGCAGATTAGCTTCCGTGATGCTAAACACTTAGCGTATTATTCTATCTTCGTCGAACTTCATCGAGAGACATTTCCTTCAATCTAATTGAATTATAACCTTCCATAAACCTTTTTGTCGTCCTTCTAAGTTGTAAATGATCCTCAGAAGGGATCTCGAGTCACCGGAGATCAAGTCGGCCAACTACACTCCTAAACGCGTATGACACGGCAGGCGTAACACAAAATCTCTTAGTGTTCTCCAATACTTGCCCAAAGCTTCCATCGGCTTTCCATAGGCACTATAACCTTCTTTAAACCTACATTAGTTTTCCAGGATACACTCGAGGTAAGGAATATAAACGCAGGTGGTATAGCGACTTTTAAACATTAGCAGCCTCTCAATGATTTAACTTAATATATTTGATTATCTTCTTTAAGAACAACATCTCCCTTGACTTACATCTACTAACTTACTGCCATTCAATGTATAAAGGTACGGGGTGTAACATCCTTCCCCCCTTAAAATATTCATCCTCAAATGTTGAGGCATCATCGCTTGGGTATAATGATTCTTATATTTTCTGAAAATTTTGGCAAAGTTCCTTTTGTACATAGGACCATCTCAACCTGACACATAGTCAAAAACCATAACTATTTCCTCATATAGTTATATAAGAAATATTATTACGACATCTACTCCACATGATCATGCATCTCTCCACAGTATCATATAGTGAATCGTAATTTACCTTAATCGTTAAGTCTCGAGCTCTAAGTTATGCTTTTTATTCCCTTGTTAAAATTTCCACCTAGGATAAGACCTATATGATAAGAGTTTATATGCATGGAGCATAAGTAGGAATATAACGAAAGGCTATTGCACGATAATCGTCATAGATTAGGAGTTTTGGAAAAGATAGGGGTATCCCGAGTTCATATCTTCTTCTGTCCTTCCCTTCCACTCTTCTTCTATGTCCTTAACATTCCTTTATTACTTTAATCATATTAACACTCGTTGGTGTAATCTATGGTTCAATAGGTTCTTTTATATGTCTGTGTTTCCACTATGACAAGGTTTGAAATAAATTCCCAACAAATGCTTTTAGTATATAACGTGAGAATCAAATAGGTAAATACTATAGTTAGGGATATAAGTAGTCTGAATTTCATTACATTTCTCACTTAATTTTAGGTACTATAGTTGTGAACGTCTCTAACTAAGCCTTTTTCCCTTTACAAGTTTCATCCTACTCTTGTAACTCAGTCTTTTAAAACATACCACCATTAACCTGAACATTTTCTCAGGACTTAATGCATCAAATCAGATATCGCTACCTCGAGTCACTTCCTTCTTTGTTGTTCCGTGGGTGTCTTGTCTTTTTCCTCATATAGAGTTTGATATATATTTACATGGTAGCATCTTGAGTGATAGTCATTGTCACTGTCACATGTCACCCTTGGGAGGTCGTCTCAAATTCCTTTCCAAGTTCAATATGCTTGCTCACAATATGTTTCGGGTGATTTGAATCTTATTCTCGACTGGCCCATCAGGGTAGAGGTGGGGCTAAGCCTAAATATCCAATGTTCCTTTCGAAATAACTTCCCAGGAATCTTTCACTATAGAGTGAGCGCTGGTAAAATGGCTTAAAATAATTTCGTGAAAATGGGTAATCCTCCTAATGGAAATTACCGCATAGTCCTTGGCCATATAGGTGGTCCTAATCGTCATGATGCAAACTGATGAGACATTTATGTATTGGCTTTTAGGATCCAACTAGTTTACGATGATAACCTTTAACAATCTCTGTGCCTTTCAATAACCCTTTAATATTCTTAGTTAATTCCTCCAACTTCAAGCTCAAATATCCTTATGTGCTGACAACCAATGTGCTGATATTCCAACCTCTATAAGGTGCTCGATATTACCTTTATTTCATATCAAGGTACCTACTAGTGGATTTTAAACGAGTGGGTTGTTACAACAATCCTTTTCTGAGTTCCCTTAGTTATCAATGTAGGGAGGAGTTTTACCGCATCCTGATTCATAGCATGATCATCACCTAGATTTCACTCCATCTGGTTATTCGTTGCCTTCTTCCTTTAGCCTTCATATTAGTCCAATTTCTAACAGTATGCGACTATATTGTTAACTATATCCTTGTCCATTAATCATTATGCCGGAACCTTTCATTCCTTATAACACCACAATTCTGTATATTCTGTAGATGATTCTATCCAATCTAAAATAGGCTAATCATAGTGGTAATTTCTCCTTAGTCGTGTCTTATATTTGATCAGGTATCCCTTTCTCTATTTGTATCATCCCCTTGCTATCCACCTCACATTATTTTTTGCCTAAATGCTGTTAACGGGACATCCTCCCACCTTTAACATTTCCTTATTTAATCAGCCTCATCTCTTAGGCACCTACTATTTTTCTTACTCCGGACATGTGCCTCTCTGAGAAAAACATTTAATTTATAATAAAAGCGCAATACTTGACCCCTGTAACTTCAAGACCCTCTACACACCATATTCGACTATTATTTCATTGAGTCTTGTATACCTTTTCTGAAGGAAAACCTTTGACATAATCATACTATTCTTTTAGTATTTCTCATGCTAAGGGTCGTCCTACCCTTTCCTCATCGAAAGACTCATCGCTGCAAGGCATTGATCTTCCAGATCCACTTTGGCCACTGTACATGAGTTAACGCTTTTGCCTTTATTTCTTGACTCATGCCCCTTTCGCAACCAGTGCCTTTAGAACTTAGGTCCATTATATTATCCATCTCATGGAGTATCTAGTCAACTCGACAAATCTAGAATTTGCCATATTTTCCCCACTCCTATCCTTAGTTCATCATTCTTATTCTCTAACTTCTTTCCTTAACTTCTACCCTGGACCCTTGAGATTTGTTGACCACTTTATCATTTCATTATATGCTTATGTCGGGCCTTATTCGTCATTACTTCCACTTACCTATCCTCAAGTATCTTGCTGGCATTCCTGGTGGAACTAATGTTTCACATGTTCAAATTCAAATCGTAGCCTAGTTCAATTTACTACTGATTTGGGCTTCCCCCTTAGTTGGTATTAGGTCTCCTCTTAACTCGTCACTCGATCATTTAACTTTTACACTTTTATTTTGAATTCCCTTAAGGATTCCTTATCTTAAAATACCTTTATGTATTATTTCTTCTAGAGGTTGAGGTTTTACGGTTTTGGCTGGAGAGGTTTAAGTATCATTCCTTCGTTATTGTCTTTATCTTCAAGATGATCGTATTGTTATCGATTTCACCATAGTCTCATCATTTGTATACTTCTCGTCGTGACCCTCCTACTTATCTATTCTTTCAGCCTCGATACCTTATCATAACATTCCACTCGTACTTACCAAATGTCCGCCTATTACTTGTAGACATTCTTTAATCATATCGTTGTCTTTATCGTATCTATCTTCAATAAGCTGTTCTTGCCCAATAGGCGCGTAGAATCACAACATAGAACTGAAGATCTTATCATTTAATGTTCAAAATCTATAATCTTCTGCTGCTACCCATACATGTAGTTATTAACGGTGAGCGACGTATCCTCTTCCTTCAAGAAGAGGAAACTCATTTTATATTCTGCCCTCACAAACAGTACAGTTCTTATGAATGAGTTGGGTTCACCAGTTCGAGCATGATGTCTTATGCACTCCCTTTAAATACCTTATGGAACGAGCCTTCTTATGACTTGATTTTCAGAAATCCATTCCCCTTAACAATTCATGGGGTCCCTCTAATTTCTTGGGCTCAGGGTTACTGTTTAAATCACGTATTCTCATATTCAAAAGGACGTAAGTTACTAAGAGATGAAAGAGGTTCTCATGACATTCCAACTCTCCAAAATCCATTTTGCTTAATATTTTCCTTCAATCCTATTTCGGCTTGCCATTTCTTACCCAAAGCCTGGGACTCTCATACAATCAATGGATGATATGTTATCACCAATTCAGAGTTTATCTAGCATAATCATTCAAAAACATACCACACATTCCAACACTAGGTCGGTTTAGGTACTCCATATCCTTTCAATTTACAATACGCATACGTGGTTTTGACTATCAACTAGGCTTAAAGTTTTCTATTACTTAGTATCATTACATTCACAACTCATTCATATCATAATGTCTTATCCCATGGATAATTTGGAAAATCGACTCCTAAAATGGAGTCACTCGTCTAGAATATATATCAGGTCCATACCGAATATGCAAAAGGTAAATAGATGAATGAGGAGATTAATGGCATACCTACGCTCGTTATCTCTCTTCGGGTAGCATCAGAACTCGAGTCTACATCCTCGCTCTCCTCTTTTCTCCTGTAGACCAACCCAGGACACTTTCATATCTTATTTCCTAGATTACCACACCAATAATAACCTCCCGTTCCCTTCTGACAAGGTCCAGCATGCATCCGTCGACACCACGTACAATATGGCCTAGACGGCCCCACTCGGTGTACATCATTCTGGTTCTGACCCTAAAATATCGAGGGTTGTGACACTTGCCTCGGTCGTACATATGAACTCTGATCGTACATGGTCTGTCGTAAATATCTGTCATATTGACCATATATCTGAAACTCTTACTCACTCTATCTTCCCCGATAATCACCAACCACCTTAACCCTCTTAGTCCTTTCCTTATTTTCAATTGAGTCAAACCTACTCATCATCAATGAATCCTGACCGACGGGATCCCTACGTTGTGAATTCCTTGTCCCTTCTAGGCGTCTACCACTATCAATCATGTTAGGGGGGGTATCGTGCCTATGAGGTAACCAACTGGGTCAATACCTGAACCTCCTTTCTAACATCTTTGTCAGATGGTGCTGGTAGTATATCTGATGGTACGTGGGCCTCTCTCGGCACCCCTAGTTGTATCTGAGTTAGGGAGTGGTGGGAGGGTAGCCCGCTTATATCCTCCAACGGGTCATTCTCGATAGAGGGTGCATCCTTCGAAGAAGGCATCGCTGAAACTATAAACACGACAAGGTTAAAAATAGGATACTTATAGCTCGGCTCTATTGCACGATATAGATCAAGAAAGAAAGAAACCATCATAAATGTCCTGTAGCCTCTTGTTATAAATGTGGTGCGCTACACATCCATAAACAAGACTCTACTAGATACGACTTTTAGACATCTACAGGACAGACCTGCCCTGATACCAAGTTTGTCATACCCCAACCTTATCGGTATGGCCGGAAATCCGATGTCTTAAGGCCCGAGCGTACCACTGATGACACCTATAGCCTACTCTAAAATACACGAGCCAACAAGGCCTCTAACAAAAGATTATGTAATAAGATAACATAACCACCTGCACACAGAAAAGGCTCAGCCTACATATATACAATAAGGCCGATAAGGCCACACAAGACTACTATACACAAGAATACTGTCTATAAGCCTCTAGAGAGTACATCAACAACCTAACGTCGGGACAGGGCCCAGCCATACCCAACTATATACATATATATATGCAACAACCATACCTATCAACTCACTAAACAGCTCCAAAAGAAAGGAACATGACAACCTTCAAATGAGTTGAGTCACCTACTACGAGGAGTCATCTTTATCTCTATTTATACTTGCGAACAAAAATGTAGCACTCCAGCAACAGAAGTCGGTATGAAAGAAAAGCCAGGTAAAATATGTAAATAAGAGATGTAATGCTGGAGAAAGGAGCACAGAATCAACCTGAAACTCATAATAGGCCGACGAGGGCATACAACTGCTATAACCATGAATATATGCATGTAAGTAAAGATCGGGCCACTCTATGGGGCCATATCATATAGTATCCAATCCCTCTATAAGGTGAGCTCATTATAAATTGCTCGACCATATAGGACGCGGTAATATATGCCTAAATAATCAGTGGTATGTACATATAAGTGACTGACTGACTGACTATAGCGTGGTGCGGCAGGAAAATAGATCATATATATAGGTGCAATTCAAGACATATCTCAAAATACATCAAGAACAAAGTCGGAGTGACCTATGGTCGTTATCCTCCGACAATCGTTATTGCTTCTACGTTCTTCAGCCTTAAGATAGTCATTAAGAGACATATAGAATATGAAAGGTGTGACTAATAAGCAATACGCGAGAGACATGGATATCTTTAACAAGAAGGATAAAAGAATGTTGAACTTATCTAGGGAGGATATGTCAAGAAGGTGTTTGTATCAAGTCATGACAAGAAAGAAATTTGCCTACATACCTTATCGTCGACTAATGTTACTCCTATGTTGTCCCGCTTGTTCAACAATCATTGGCCTAAGTTATAAAGATAATCCAAGTCTAGATCCAATCAATAGCTTTAAGGCTTCATCGTTGTGACATTCCATAGAACACCTAGTGCATATTCTTCATTCCATCTTTTTTTAGGGCAAAACTTAAGCTATTCTCACCTCCCTTACAATAATCACCACACTATTAAGACTACCGCAACCATACTTCATGAATCTAGCCATAGTTATCTCAAAGATCTCCTTAAAATCATCCAACAACCAACACAACAATTTTGATGCTCAACTATAGAGCTTATCTTAAATTTTCATGGATTACTTTTACCAAATGATTACTCTAAGATAGGAGTGGTTTAAGAATTCTAAGACTAGTAAGAATCATACCTTAAACTAGCCAAGGGATTCTCCACACCTTCAATCTTTAAGAACTGCTATGTTCTTCTCAACCACCAAGAGGAGATTTCAAGATGATCTAAAGCTTGTTGAGGGAAAATATTCATCAAGCCCTTATTTAATGGCTCTTAAATACTGTAGGGACCTTGGTAGAGGGTTTGGGGGCATCTAGGAGTGAAAGGGGTTGAAAATGAAATGTTTGGAGTGAAGGTTCGAGGCTTGGCCTTAAATAGGCAACCCACTGCCTCCCATATGCGGGAGGTTATGTGTCAATGGGCATATGCAGGCACATACTCCACCGCATATGGTGGCAGTGAGGTGGCCAAATGGTTGCTTTGATATGCGGCCCCATCCATGAGGCAGATTATCTTCCATGATGCGAAACACTTAGCGTATCGTCCTATCTTTGTCAAACTTTGTCAAGAGATATTTTCTTCAATCCAATGGACTTCTAACCTTCCATAAACCTTCTTGACATCCTTATAAGTCGTAATGACCCTCAGAATGGATCTCGAGTCACTAGAGCTTATGTCGGCCAACTACACTCCTAAATGCGTATGACATAGTAGGTGTAACATGAAATCTCTTGGTGTTCCTCCAATACTTGCCCAAATATTCCTTCAGCTTTCCATAGGCATTATAACCTCATTCTTTCAACATACATTAGTTCGCCATGATACACTCGAGGTAAGGAATATAAACACACGTGGTATAATGACTCTTAAAGTTTTGCGGCCTCTCAATGAATTAACTTAATATCCTTGATTATCTTCTGTAAGAACAACCTCTCCCTTGCCTTACGTCTACTAACTTACGACCATTCAATGTATGAAGGTACGGGTTGTAACAATGCTATTGTTATATTAAAGTTCTGATTTTACCCTTGTAGGCCAGGGGTTGCTTTGGGGGTTAAGAGTCAGTTTCCTTGAAAGGTTCTATCTTTATGCTTGTATTTAGAAATATGTGTTAACGTAGAATCTATGATAATAGACTAGAACATTCAGAGGTTCTACATAAGGGAAAGACCGTGGTATGGGACTGAGTTTGTGACACCTGCTCAACCAAGAAGTATGCTACGATTTACTTTGTTGGTCTTCGATGGATGCATGTAGTATTTATAACTATTGATGGGTATTGGGTGTGGTACGGGTACCACCTTAGTGACTTTGATGAGCACTTGGGTAGGTACCGGTATATTGTGTTTTGGGGGATCATACTTAGGTTGATCCCAACTATTGTTATGTGGGCTTGTCGCCATGGTTGATCTTACTTGTGATAGTTGATTCGAATTACTCATCACTCTATGCCTTTTGATATGTAAAGACTGATTACTTAGAATTGTGTGTTATTGATGACATTGATACATATGTATATTCATCTCTTGAACATGATTTTATCTCATACTTCATGATCATTTGATTTATTTACCGTTGCATTCACACACTCATATTATCCTGATACTGAGATGGAGTTAGTTATGGAATGTTGTTATTCTGATTAGACCAGGAAACAAAGGTAAATGATATTGTTATGAGATGATTTGGATACTGAGATGATGTGATAAGATATGGCTCGACAAACAAGTCTATGATTGATGCTCTATCAGTCTGATGGATTATTCCGGTTGGTGTGAATGGTATTGGACTGACGGAGTCCAGTATGAGTCATAACTATGAGGCGACGTATAGTAGCATGTGTATACCAGGTTGTTGAGAGGTACCTTGCATTCATGCATATCATTCATTAATATTCATACTTATTATGTTAATTGTAACTACTTGGAACTTCTATGTTGAGATAGTTATGTCCTAGACAATAACTTTTATGTTCTGAGATGATTTAAGTGTTGAACAATAATTACTTGTTGAGGCGACTTATGTGTTTGAGTAGTAACTGTGTACAACTTACGAAATCTGTGAGTCAACTCAATGTTTATATATGTTACATGTTATCCATCATGTTGGCCTATGATGCTTATGGGGGTATATTGTGTACTCACACTACACTTGTTTCATTCTTTTTTAATGTAGATACAACACCGTATGCCAGTGCTGGACCTCGTGGCTGACGTCCGAGGCTACTGACTAGAGATTTCAGGGTGAGCCTATCATTCCTTAGCAACCATAGATTCTCCATTCCTCTACTCATGTCTTTGTTTTTCTACTATTGAGATAGTTTTGAGACATTATATTCCTTATGATATTTAGTAGCGTTTGTACTGTCTAGACCAAATTTTTGGGAAATGTAATAATTAGATATTCCAGTATTTTATGACTTCTTAGTATGCTCAACAATTATGATTATCATTTCAGCTTTAGCTTATAGTTACTTAAATGCCCTACATACCAGTACATTCTATTCGTAATGACATCCATTTGGCTAGGGGAACTGCATTTCATGCGTGCAGGTCTTGAGAGACTGATAGATGGACCCTCTTAGTAGGCGTTACCGAGCTTAGTTTGACTGGTAAGCTCCATGTCATTTGGAGTTGCCAGGTCTAGAGTATTAATATGCATACAGAGATGATGGGTAGGCCAGGGTCTTGTCTTGACCATAGTACAATTTTTCTTTTATAGATGTCTTGTAAAAGTGTCTTGTGTATGTCTAGTATGTTCTGGCCTTGTCGTCCTTGATGTTTTCTATAGATTATATGGTTGCCTCGGCCCTTGGTTGTATTCCTGTTTGTACTATACAGTTGCATAAGGAAAGAGTGGCCTTGTTGGCCCGTATATCTATATATATATCTTATGGGTTATTTCCCTTGCAGCCTGATGTACTAGATTACCCTTATGGTATTATGAGTATAGCCTTATTGGCTTACAGAGTTTCATCTTATGACATGATTCGGCCTTGTCAGCCTGATATGCATGTTTGTGTGTCAAGTGTAAAGTGTTACAGATTGGTACACGTGTTACAGATAGGTACACTCAATCAAGTAAGGCACTAGGTGCCAGCCACACCTTCCTGGATTTGGGGCGTGACATCATCAACCTTCAGAACCTCTAGAATTAGTTCAACGAAGCTTGGGGATACTGGATCAATCGCTTTGCTTGTGCCTTTTTGGCACAACGGAACTGGTAGACTCCCCAGTGTTGAGTAGTTGTTGGCTCAATGATCATGAGCTTACATTGAAGTATTGATGATTTGATAAATAATGTACCTAATGACAAGAAAGAAATACATAAGGAAGGATTCAATTGAAGAACCACATATCCAAGTAGATCTTCAAAGGTTCAAGTGAAGTTGTTATATCAACAAAGGAACTGATCCTTACTACACAACTAGAGAGTGGAAATAGTTTCATGCCGATATTGGAGAAGATGGAATATTGACTGATTCATGTTCGACGAAGAGTTGGATTTCAAGTTATGGTAATAATTCCATAAATTACCATAAGTTTATTAACATGGAATTAGCAATGAAGTAGGACAAGGAAGATGACATATGATGAAAAGAAGGTCATGAACTTAAGCGTCCAACATGAGTCGCGAGGTGATTTGCTAGGGGTGCCATAGATTGTCGTCCGTCATATGTTGATATGCTTAATACGGAATGGAGTGTGGAGTGGAGTTGACGAAAAGACTTGAAGACCCAAGAAGTGCCATAAATTTTCGGCTTTTATGTAGGGCTTGGCCGAGACCAACTTTTACCTTATTTTAAATTCCTAGCTTAAATTCCTTATAACTTAATAAATATATCGTGTAATAGGATGAAATGACTAGGCCGGCCATGTAATAAGATAGGATGACTAGGTCGAGAATCATCTAGACGGAGAAGCTTCCAAACGTTCCTCAAGGAGGTAGTTCATGAACAATATAGTTCATGCACTTATCTACATGGATGACACAAAAGGGTGGCCTAGAGGACATGAAGGGTTGATTTTTTAACCCTCCCCAAGTCGGTCGAAATCTCTCTCTTTCCCATTCGGCCGAGTTCCAAGTACGATGTCTATCTAGTTGCTCTTTCTAGAATGTTTAGAACTAGTATAAATAGGGCATGTGTTGATGTAAAGAGACCTGGAAGTTATATGAAATATATTTGAGTTTTCTCAAACTTTGCTAAGTATTTCAACTTTTGTGCTGTTATCCTTAGTTGGTCCTTTTGTGGGCCAAACCTCGGTCATTTTATGGTCCGAACCCCGGTCCTTTTATGGGCCACCCCTTGTTCCTTTTGTGGTGCAAACCCTCAGTGTAAGTCTAGTTATAAATTTTGTGATCTAACTATAGCCAAGCTAAGGTTCTATCCGGTTACTTGTTACAAATACATTGAAGGTCTTCTTGGCTTTCATCACCTTATCCGCACACGAATTTGTTATCAATTTCGTGATCCATCCTTGTCCAAACTACCTGATTCCTTTCACCACAATACACCACAACACCCCCCCAAACCTACACCCGAAAGGTCATCAACCGATTCCTTCCACAAATCCCCGAAACCCCAACCAATTTCCACCGTCCCTATCGAGTCCATAAACCGCCAACCTTACTGTCCCGATCAGTTTCTGCTACCTTACCATAATCCAACCACCAAATACCAACCACCAACATAACCCACAATGTGTCTAAAATAACCCCTCCAAATGCCTCAGCCTAATTCAACCCGAAGGTACCCGCAAACCTCCCACCAAACACACACTGCCCGGAAACCCGTCAACCTCCACTTGACCCCCATTTTCATGTCCATCTGGTTCTAATCCAACTCCGACCCACCTAACCATACAATCCCCTCCTTATATACATCAGTACGATATTAGAGCAAGGTTTTCCCATCCCACACCTTGATGCTATGACTAACATAAATGAAGAACTTCGGAGGACCATAATTGACCTATTTACGGAACAAATGCAAATCTTGAGAAGAGAGTTTGCGGAGCGTGCCGTGATTAATGATGCTGATTTTGGGGAGGAGGTTGCACAAGACAACCCGATGCATGAAAGTGAAGATGACCGAAGTCTGCGATTTGATCTTCCAACCTTTGAAGGAAATATAGACCCGGAAGAGTTTCTTGAATGATTAAGGGCCATTGAGAGGCTTTTCGAATACAAGCAATATGATGACCACAAGTGTTATAAGGTTGCTACATTGAAGTTGAAGGAATTCACTTCTGTGTGGTATGAAAACCTCAAAACAAGCTAGAGGAGGAATGGGAAAATCAAGATTGAATCTTGGGACAAATTAAAAAAACATTTGAAGAAGAAGTTCTTTCCAAGGGAGTATGAACAAGACCTAAACCTCAAGCTCACCAAACTTCGTCAAGGAGTTCTTAAAGTTGAGGAATACATTCGAGAGTTCGAGATAGTCACCATGCTTTGTGACTTAGAAGAAAAAGAGACTCAAAGGATTGCACGATTCATTGGAGGCTTGAACGTGGTGATTCAACATAAGGTCAAAGTTGCAACATACAACACATTTGAAGACATATGCCACGTAGCACTTAAGTTTGAAAACAACAAAACAAAGGTACCCTAAAAACCTATGTAAAGCCCACTAATGTAAAAGAAAAGGGCAGTACCTCTTTTTCTAACCCATTGTATAGTCAAGAAAGTGTAGAGAAAGATAAAGGAAAGAAGACAGAGGTTACAAATGGGGTAGTTAGAAGTAGAAAAAGGTGTTTTAAATGTCAAGGATTAGGACACTTTGCAAATGAATGTCCTAACCCTCGGGTAATGACTATTGAAGAATATCAAGAGTGTGGGCATTCCTTTGTTATTGAAGAACCCAAAATTGAGAAGGTCCTTGATGAGGATGTTGATCTTGTGGAGGAGGGTGAAAGTTTAGTACTCCAACATGTGTTGACTGTTCAACTTGAAGAACAGGAGGAGACACAAATAGAGCAACTATATTACACTCGATGCAAGGTAAATGACAAGGTCTGTAATGTGATCATTTATGAAGGAAGTTGTACCAATGCGGCCTCCGTAGAGATGGTGGACAAATTAAAGTTGCCTGCTTGCAGCCATCCTAAACCATATGCTCTCCAATGGTTGAACAAAGATAAAGGGATAAAGATAATGAAACAAGCTCTTGTTAGTTTTCAGGTTGGTAAGTATGAAGATGAGATATGGTGTGACATCCTCCCTATGGATGCTTGTCATATTTTATTGGGTCAGCCATGACAATTTGATAGGAAAGTGAAACATGATGGAGAAAATAATATCTATTCTTTTCAAAAGGATGATAAGAAGATTCGGTTGATACCATTGTCACCTAGTTAGGTGAACAAAATGAAGATCCAAAATGCCAAGAAACGCAAGGAAAAGTCTGAGGCCCTCTTGCTTAATGCATCAGAGATAGAAGAAGAATTGAAGAAGTGGAGTTCTATAGATTCATTGGTGTGCAAGGAGAAGGAATGTCTAGTGGGAGATACGGTTGAAGATGCCGACTCAGAGGAACTATTGAAGAAATCAAAAGATGTATTTTCGGATGTTTTTGCACCCGGATTCCCACCATTAAAAGCCTATAGATGCAATCCGGAAGAGGCTAAGCAGTTGCAAGGACAAGTGCCAGAATTACTAGACAAAGACTTTGTCCGAGAGAGCCTTAGTCTATGTACGGTACCCGTCTTGTTGGTGACAAAGAAATATGGAACTTGGTACACAAGTATTGATAGCCGAGCGGTCAATAACATCACCGTGAAGTACAGGTTTTTTATGCCGATAGTGGATGATCTTTTAGATGAATTGAGTGGGGCCAAGTTATTCTCCAAGAAAGATTTGAAGAGTGGCTACCATCATATGAGAACACGAGATAGGGATAACGGAGGACGGCTTTCAAGGATGGTTTGTACAAATGGCTTGTGATGCCATTTGGATTGTGTAACACTCTAAGGTCTTTCATGAGGTTCATGTACGAGGTACTACGACCATTCATGGATTACATAGTATCATCTGGGGGCATTCATGTGAATTCATTGAAGGTTGAAACTATCCGGAGTTGGCCCGAGCCTACGAATGTAAGTGAGGTAAAAGGTTTCCATAGTTTGGCTTCTTTTTGTCATCGTTTCGTTCGAGACTTTTGTACCCTTGATGCCCCTATTCCAAACCTTGAGAAACTACTTGAAGTTGAATATGATGCTAGTAGAATTGGTACCATCTTGATTCAAGACAAAAGATCCATTGCCTTTTCTAGTGGAAAATTAGGTGGTGCACGGTTCAATTATTCTACCTACGACAAGGAATTTTATATGGTGAGATCCTTGGTCCAATGGGGACATTATTTGAAGTCAAGAACTTTTTTCTTGTATTCGGATCATTTGTTTTGGCCACACCTAAGAAAGGAAGGATTTCCTGACATGAGAAAGAACAACCTAATGCCAAGGGCGGATGGTCCTTTCAAGATATTGGCCCGGTTTGGGGAAAATGCCTACAAGGTAGAACTTCCGGACTAACATGGAAGTACTAGTTCAACGTTTGATGTTGGAGAATTATCAACATACTTAGACGATGAGAATTTGAGGGAAAATTCTGTTAAAGAAGGGGAGTATGATGAAAAGAAGATCGTGAACTTAAGCGGCCAACATGAGCCGCGAGGTGATTTGCTAGGGGTGTCAAAGATTGTTGTCTGTCATATGATGATATGCTTAATATGGAATGTAGTGTGGAGTGGAGTTGAAGAAAAGACTTGAATACCCAAGAAGTGCCATAAATTTTTGGCTTTTATGTAGGTCTTGGCCGAGACCAACTTTTAGCTTATTTTAAATTCCTAGCTTAAATTCCTTATAGCTTAATTAATAGCATGTGTAATAGGATAAAATGACTAAGCCGGCAATGTAATAAGATAGGATGACTAGGCCGAGAATCATATAGAAGGAGAAGCTTCCAAACGTGCCCCAAGGAGGTAGTTCATGAACTATCTAATTCATGCACTTATCTACATGGATGACACAAAAGGGTGGCCTAGAGAACATGAAGGGTCAGTTCTTTTCCCTTCCCCAAGTTGGTCGAAACCTCTCCCTTTCCTATTCGGCCGAGTGCCATATATGATGTCTATCTAGTTGCTCTTATAGAATGTTTAGAACTAGTATAAATAGGGCATGTAGTTGATGTGAAGAGACATGGAGGTTATATGAAATATATTTGAGTTTTCTCAAACTTTGCTAAGTATTTTAACTTTTGTGTTGTTATCCTTAGTTAGTCTTTTTGTAGGCCAAACCTCAGTCCTTTTATGGTCCGAACCCCGATCCTTTTGTGGTCCAAACCCTCGGTGTAAGTCTAGTTAGAACTTTTGTGATCTAACTATACCCAAGCCAAGGTTCTATCCGGTTACGTGTTACAAATACATTGAAGTTCTTCTCGGCTTTCATCACCTTATCCGAACACGAATTTGTCTATCAATTTCGTGATCCATCCTTGTCCAAACTGCCTGATTCCTTTTACCACAATACACCACAACCCCCCTCCCCAACCTATAACCAAAAGGTCGTCAATCAATTCCTCCCACAAATCCCCGAAACCCCAACCAATTCCCATTGTCCCTATCGTGTCCCTAAACCGCCAACCTTACTATCCCGATGAGTTTCCACCACCTTACCATCATCCAACCACCAAATATCAACCACCAACATAACCCACAACGTGTCTAAAGCAACCCCTCAAAACGCCTTAGCCCGATTCCACCCGAAGATACCCGCATACCTCCCACCAAACACACTGCCCAAAAACCCGTCAACCTGCACTTGACCCCCATTTTCGTGTCCATCCGATTCCAATCCAATTCCGACCCACCTAGCCATACAATCCCCTCCTTATATACATCAACATGCATACAAGTAAAGAAAGTAAGATCCAAGTTAAACAAGGTTCAATTTTCGGGTACAATCAATGAAACCAAAACTTGGTTGGATTCAACTATTCAAGGCAACAACTACTTCTATATAAACACAACATGGACAAGCTTTGGAGATTAACCACAACAACAAATCACAACATTCTAAAGAGGGCACAATCAACACTTAGTCTTAGAAGAGCCAACTGCACAAGGACGAAGAACCCGAGCTTATCAAGACTTATCATCAAGTTCTTCAGTTCATCTAGGTTAGGTTTTGTTACCTTTGCAAGTATTGTGTAATAGGTGTTCGTTAGTTAACTTTGTTACAATTGTGATTTTAGGCGGACTATTCAGGGAACAAGTCCTTAGGTTATTTGTAAACGTTAAAAGGGCTCCTGATTTAGTGAAAACTTTGGTAAATCCTATAGGAAAATAGGTCGTGGGTTATTTACTCCCTTGAGCAAGGAGTTTTCCACGTGAAATTCTTGTGCTGATTTACTTTCCGCCACATTAGATTCTTACAATTATTCTAAGAACCAGTTCTTAGAAACACATAAGAGTAGCCCGATCCTAACAAGTGGTATCAGAGCTAGACCTTTATATAGAGGCTCGTAATTTGAAAGATAGATACCCCATCAGTCAAACAAGAAGGACAATCAACTTCAACACTCCCATGGTGCAACGACAAAGAGATTCAGACTAAAAAATTCACATGTACAAATCATGAAGAGAGCCAACAAGTTAATACGACACACAAACAAATCTCTGACAAGATATATTTAGCCTAACTTACAAAATGGCTACAGAATATGATAAAGAAAATGAGACCTTTGAATGAAGAAAACAAATCCAAAGAACCAACAACAGACAAATGCACCCTTATAATATATTCGAAACAAAGGAGGAATAAGAACCTACAGAAGGAATAACTTCCAGAAAGCTAATTCAAACTATACAAAGAACTCTAGCAGTCATGGCTAATAGATCGGCAAAAGAAGATCAGCTCTAAACTAAAGAAAAGCCCATACCCCATCAAGAACTAGTATTAATGTCTATTCCTGATGAATATAGTGATAAAGAGATTCAAAAGGAAGTAAAAGAAAGCAATATAGTTTGGTATATGGATAGTGAATGCTCCAACCATATGACAGGAGACAAAAGGAACTTTCTTTCACTAGAGCCCTATCAAGGAGGAAGTGTGGGATTTGGTAAATAGTAAGAGATGAGATATAGTAGGAATTGGAAAAATTGGTATGTCCCAGTCTCATGCAATTGAATGGAAAAACTGAGATATAATAAGAATTGGAAAATTTTGTAGGTCCCACTCTCATGCAATTGAAAAGGTATGCTATGTCAAAGGTTTAAAGAACAATCTGCTAAGTGTGGCCTAGATGTGTATAGGGAATCATGTTCTTTTCACTCCAAAAGAATGTTTAGTCACTAACTGAACAACAAGGAAGATGGTTCTTAGAGGAAAGAGACTTAGGAACGTATACATAACATACGTTATGGGTCTTCCGAAGCCAGCGGATGTGAGTCTCAATGCAGGAGTTAGTCTCACTTATATGGAATAAAAGGCTAGGACGCATCAGCTTCTCGCTACTAAACAAACTGATATCAAAGGAACTGGTCCTTGGATTACCAATATCAAAGCTTAGAGAAGACAAAGTGTGTGACGTATTTTCTAGAGGAAAACATGTGAAATCTTCCTACAAATCAAAGAAAGTGGTGAGCTATACTAGACCACTAGAATTACTACATATGGATCTATGCAAACCTATGAGGGTACAAAGTAGAAACGGGAAAAAATACATGTTTGTTAGTCGATGATTACTCTAGATTCACCTGGACTCTACTCCTCACCTCAAAGAAAGTGACATTCGAGATATTCACTATTTTTATCAAGAAACTACAAAGAAAACTAAACCTATAGGTTGAAAGCATCAAATCGAATCACGTAACTGAATTCAATAATTCAAACTTTTATCGCTTACTACTCAACAAATGGAATTGATCATAACTTTTCAACACCAAGAACTCCTTAACAAATAGGGTAGTAGAAAGAAATAATCAGACCTTCGAAGACATGGAAAGAACAATACTGATAGTCAGGGATCTTTCTAAATCCTTCTAGGCAGAAGCAGTAAACACTACCTGTTATATCATTAACATGTTCTTGATAAGGTCCATACTAAAAAAGACCTCTTATGAATTATTGAAGGGGAGAAAGCCAAGCATTACACACTTCAGGCCCTTCAAAATAAAATGTTATATTCGCAACAAAGGAAAACAAGATATGGAAAAATTTGATGCAAAAGGTGATTAGGGAATCCTTCTTTAATATGCATCAAGAACCAGAGCATACAAAGTCCTAAATAGAAGGACTGGTCGTATAAAAAAAATTATTTTTCGATGAACAGATAGACTAAAAGGTATACGCACTCATTATATGATGATGAGGACATAAAGATTGGTTTAACAGAAAGATACAAAGATCAAGGGACTGAGGTCACCCCCAATACGTAGAAATAGGAAGAAATAATGAACAATTAATCTTGTCCTAAGGAAGTTGAACAAGACGTATTCTCTACTAGAGAAATCGATGAGATAAGTGATAACAATGAACCTAGTCCCTTGGATGCGAAGATATGATGGGTGATTAGCAGGAAAGAGAAATTGGTCAAGAGAATAATAATGACGACATTGATACATCACTCATTCATAGAAGTAACCGGAAGTACAAAAGAGAGCATCAAGTAGAAAACATAATATCTTACACATACTCAGGCATCACAACATGATTAGAGGTCAGAAATATGTGTGTCTTCTCCGTCGTTCTCTTTATAGTTAAGACAAAGAGTTTCATGGAGGCTCTACTCGATGCATACTGAATCATAGAAATTCAAAAATAGCTTTATCAATTTGAAAGAAATAAGTTATGACATCTAGAACCAAAACCCAAGGATGGACAATTATTTGGACCAGATGGGTATTTAGAAACAAACTAGATGACCAGTGAACTATCACAAGGAACAAAGCACAACTAGTAGTACAAGGATATAATCAAGAAGAATGAATTGACTATGATGAAACTTTTCCACTAGTAGTTAGAAAGAAGAAATTCAAATGCTCATTACTTTTGCCACGTATAAAAGGTTTAAACTATCAGATGGATTTTAAGAGTGCCATCTTAAATGGATACTTAAAAGATGAATGTAGGTGCTAAAACCACCAGGAGTTTGATTCTAGATAATGGGTTTACAAGGGGAAAGATTGATAACACATTGTTCATATTAGATCAGAATCCAAGTCTACCAATATTGCAAGTATATGTGGATGATATTGTATTTGGTGCCACAAATAATCAACTATGCAATGAGTTTTTCAAACTAATGGGAAGTGAATTCGAGTTGGGCATGATGGGAGAACTAAACTTCTTCTTAGAAATACAAATAAAGCAGACCAATGAGGGCATAATGAATCATTAACAAAAGTACATCAAGGAACTCTTAAAAAGATTCGACATGGAAAATACGAAGCCTCTTGATACCCCAATATCCACTACCACTCGACTAGACAAAGATGATGCAAGTCCACCAATATAAGAAAAGAAGTACATGGGTATGATTAGATCCCTGATATATCTAACTGCTAGCAGAGCAGACATTGTGTTTAAAGTAGGATTTAGTGCTATATTTCAATCTTGTCCAAAAGAATCTCATATAAAGGCGGTAGAAAGAATTTTATGATATTTAGAAGGCACATAGAAACAGGTTCTCTGGTATATCCAGCTGGAGAAAATTTTGAACTAATATGATATGTTGATGCTGACTATATTGGATACCTGGTGGATAAGAAGAGCACTTCTGGGATAGCACACTTTTGGGATCATGTCTGATTTCATGGGAAGCAGTTGTTGCATCATGTTGTGCACAACTACTATAGATCAAACAACAGCTAGAAGACTATGGGATTAAAATCGAGAAGGTGCCAATATTATATGATTACACCACTGCTATGAACATGGTAAAAACTCAGTTCAACATAAATGGACAAAGCACATTGACATGCAACATCACTTTTTAAGAGATAATGTAGAAAAGGGGCACATGTCAATAGAATGTTGCAACACAAAAGATCAAATTGCCGAGATATTCTATGTGAATACCATTTTTTTATGAAATTGCTTAGAGCTTGAACTACTCAAAATAGATTGAGTCTCTCTACAACTTCCCTCAATGACTGGTTATGATTAAATCAATATATTTCATGTTATTGCCTTTTTATGATGCCAAAAGGGGGAAATAGTAGAGGACAACATATCATATATTGAAATACACAATTGAGCTGTAGAAGGAAGGAAAAGAACTTTGCTAAAGAACCTTGTCTTTACACAGTATAGGACACACATATTATATTACATGTTCTATATAACCTAGCTGCATATAGGGTTGTAATAAGTGGAAGGTTAGTCCCTACTAGAAGATTAAGTAAACCTTCTTACTTAGTCTTATGACTAAGCAAGTTTATAAACCTTGCTGAACTCGAGGGTGAACTATTGCAAGCTTACAAACCTCATGTAGTAAGCCTTAGTTGTATCAACACGAAGTTGTAGTGCTAGAACAACATGGAGTTGGTTTTAAGGGGGAAGATTGTCAACATAGGAGAAATGCCCAAGGGGGAAGAACTGATCTAGAACTGAAGAAGATTGAAGTAAGTTGTTCAAAAGGCACATGAAGATATATGAAGCTGTTGTGTGTTTATCATCATCAAAAAGGGGGAAGTTATTGAGTAGTTGATGGTTCAATGATCATGAGCTTACATTGAAGTTTTGATAATTTGACAAATAATGTACCCAATGACAATCAAGGGAGACATAAGAAATAATTCAATTAAAGAACCAGATATCCAAGCAGATCTTTAAAGGTGTCAGTGAAGTCGTTATATCAACAAAGGAACCTATCCTTACTACACAAGTGGAGACCGAAAGTTGTTTCATGCCGACATTGGAGAAGACAAAATATTGATTGATTCCTATTCGATGAAGAGTTGGATTTCAAGTTATGGTAATATTTACATAAAGTACCATAAGTTGATCAACATGGAATTGACATTGAAGTAGGACAATGAAGTTGTCATGCATACAAGGAATGAAAGGAAGATCCAAGTCAAACAAGGTTTGGTTTTCGGGTAAAACTAATGAAACAAAGACTTGGTTAGATTCAACTATTCAAGGAGGCAACTACTTCTATATAAACACGACACGAACACGCTTTGGAGCTTAACCAAAACCACAGATGACAACAATTCTAACGAGAGGCTTAAGTGAGCGCAGTCAACATTAGTCTTAGAAGAAACAATTGCACGACGATGAAGGACCCGATCTTATCAAGAATTATCATCAAGTTCTTTAGTTTGTCTAGGTTAGGTTCTTTTGTAGTTCCATCTATTTACCTTTGAAAGTATTGTGTATTAGGTGTTCATTTATTCACTTTGTTATGATTGTGATTTTAGGCAGACTGTTCAGGGAACAAGTCCTTAGGTTATTTGTAACTGTTAAAAAGGCTCCTAATTTAGTGAAAACTTTAGTAAATCTTATAGGAAGATAGGTCGTATTTTTTACTCCCTTGAACAAGGAGTTTTCCACGTTAAATTCTTGTGTTGATTTACTTTCCACCGCATTAGCTTCTTGAAATTATTCTAAGAACCAGATTCTTAGAAAAACATAGAAGTAGTCTGATTCTAACACCTAGTCATCTTTAGGCCACCCGTGGGAGGCCTCTCTACATGCCAAAACCAAAAGGCTCCTTAGCATGATTCGGACTCTAAGCATCCTCTCACAACGTAAAACAGCCAGAGCCTCGAGGACTATCCTCGGCGAAAGATCTTTTGCAGCTTGGGTTTCTCATTCTTCTTCTTCTTCTTCTTTTCAGTATCCTTCTCTTCTTCTTTATTCTTCTTTCATCCTCCACAACTACCAATTTGGGTGCTGACTCCCTCAAAATATCTTCTACTCGAGAATTTTAGAGTAATCGAGAACCAATTCCTTCCTCTTTGGATCTTCTCGATCTCGAGACTCTCTTCTTTTTTGCGATGCCAGACTGGGAGAAAGGTGCTTATGGGAAGTCTCACTGCCATGGATACCCAAGACTTCAACCGCTATATTTTAGATGTTTAGAGTGGTGGCCTGAATGAAGGGGGAGGCTTAACCTGTGATTTCCTCCCAAAGATACCCGAGGAATTACAAATTATCAAAAAGTTACAAAAAAGAAAAATTAATTTCAATTTGTGGAAACCAAAAGGTTACCATGGCTCTTTCCCCTCCATTTAGTGGAGGCGATAGTGGACTTTCAAGTCCTTCCCTCATGGGTAGAAGTGCGCAAGATAGCTCATACCCAGTTAGCAATAGCGAAAACACCAATGAAGGAAACTGTGAAGGTTGTTGCCATAATAGTTAGAAAAAGACAAAATAGATATAATTGAAGAACAAGACTTGAAAAGCTTATGTTCAAGTCTCCACGGGTAAAAGCCCCGAATAGTGAAGTCACTTAGTTGGCATGAGCTCTCATACTAGCCCCAATTGTGGTCATTCTTAGTGTTTGTAATCCCTTCCCCAAGGAAGCAAATGGATGATTCTACTCCAAAATAATTAGGGATAATACAAATATGTCACAGTAAAACTTACCCCTGCTTGATTGGCTAGATACTATAAACATCCGACAAGTCAGCAAACTTGAGGCCCAAGTTGTACTTAACAAACCCAGTATCTTTGACATAACTCCTTGATGACCTCTGGAAATGGGAGACTAAACCCAATGGTGAAGGAATACATGTTAATTAGAGATAAACCCTAAATATGTTAATTAATGTGTGTCTCCTCTGGAGTTGTATGCACCTCAACCTCATCCCCTAATCACAGTCCTCCCAAACTCTTGGAAGGTCGTCTTCCCGTATCAATGGAGGATACACCTCCACTAGTCTTACTACTATGATAGTCATGAATAAAAAATGAGGTCCTGGGAATGTTGTTAGAAGTTGGTGTCCTAACCATCATTTGAGGAATCGCTAACCAGGGCTTCCCCCCTCCATCGTACCAGTGTGAGAGTTTCCCCCTTTACCAAATCATTGGCGGAGGTGGGACACAAATTATCAATAGGATCCATTTGATTGGCAGTAGGTTATTTGGAAGAAGAACGCTAAGGAGAAGAAGAGTTGGGTAATAAACTTGCGGAGAAAAGTTTCAGTGAAAGGATAAAAAAATTATTCGAGTAAAAATCTCCAGAGAAATGTAAAGAGGTAAAGTTAGGCATGGACAACAATTTATATAGGCGGAGGTGTCATCATTACCTTGGAAACAACGTGAAATAGTCCAACCAGGCACGACACGTGTTCCGAACGTCAGATTGAAGAGATGCTGATTGTCCAGTTTCAGAAATAGCAATAATGATTGCGCCTATTATTCTATCCGCATAATGAGATGATAGTTATGGCCATATTCTTGCCTAAATCAATGTAGCGTCAACTTAGTATTTTTCCACTCGAATCTTTCCACTTCCCTGACAGAAGTTGAAAACTTGTCAGGAAAGTGCCGGAATTATCTATATTGGTGAAATATGGTAAGTAGGATTTTTAATTTAAAGACAAGTAGAGGGGTACGCCATTTATGTTTGACTAATTAGGTCACAGTACAAACGGATTTTCGGATATGATTGTTCGAATTTTATGTCGAGTATACTCAAGGCCTCAAGAACCAGAGGGCCATCCTGAGCAGAAGTCAAGATGTTCGAGCAACAACAATTGAAGATAACAACAAGACCTCAAGATTCAAGAGATCATTATCTATCCTATCATAGAAGTCCATGATCTTTACATTTGTAAATGCTAATACATGAGTAAGGTTAGGGGAGTTTGTTAGTTAGGTCAAACCTTTATCTACCCAATTACCACATAAGTGTAGCCTATCTAAATTTTTTCCGAATACAACAATGCTCTCTATTGTTCACAAATATCAAGTATACAAGCATTCTTTCATCATTCAAGCAATTTGCTTTATTGTTCCAGGAGATCTAATAAGAGATTTCTCTCTTTTCCTATTCAATTCCTTGATTATTATTATTTGTCTCGCCTAGCTTTTTAATTATTGTTCGTTGCTTCAAACCTAAATCAAAGATTTATGAATAATTGGATTAGTTTTGTTTCTAAAGACCCCTTTCAAAAAAATCAACTATTTTTTTCTAATGAATGGATGGATTTTAGGCAAAACAACAGGTATTAGTTATGCAAATATTAGTAGTATATGAATTAGTTATGCATGTATTAGTAATGGTGGGATTGGTTATGAAGTATTTAGTTATTCATGTATTGGTTATTTCACTTCTATTCTACATAAAATAATACATATATTTTCTCATAACTTATATTGTGTAAAAGAAATATATGAACCAAACACTATATTAACAATGGTATGTTTTGTGAGGAAAAGAGGAAAAAAAAGGAAAAATAGCTAAAATGACATCTAAACTATGACCGAATTTGATGTAACACATCTAAACTTTATGGGTCTATTACCCTCTGAACTATTTTAAACTAAAATATATACCTCTCTATCAATGGTGAGGTGCCACAAATATTAGTGAGAAGCAAATAAAAATATTAAAATAGTATTTTTCAACATTTCTTTCATCAATTTTTAATTCTTTAATTCTTCTTTTTCTTATTCTGTCATTATTTTTCATAAATATCACTCAGTCACTCCCTCTTCACTGAGAACTAGGGCTGGCCAGTGGGCCGGGCTCGGGTCTGGCGGGCCGGGTCTGGCGGTGTCGGGGTCGGGGGGACGGGGAGAAGGGGCGGGGTCGGGTCCGGCGGGCTCGGCGGGACCGGAGCAAGTCCGTCCCGATCCCGATCCCGTCGGGCTCGGGTCGGGCGGGGTCGGGCTCGGGTCGGGATATGGCGGGTTTTTTTTTTTTAAAAAAAAAAAAATAATAATAACATATGTATAAAAAAAACTCAATAAACAAAACAAGATAGTGTAATAAAAACATCCCAAGGCTGTTTTTGTACCTCTTATATTATTTAATAGACATATGATTTTTTTGTAATACAAATACAATTGTCTAAAATCTAAATTGCAACTTTGTGGTGTTGTCCAAAAGTTACAAATTACATAATAAAATTACAATTAAAAAAATTACATTCTCAAAAAAAAACTGTTCTAATTGCTTGATGATTTCATGTGGTTCTTCGGTTGGAATTGGTATTTGTTGGTCAAATTGATCCACGTCGCTTCCACTACCTTCGGTTAAGATTTCGTTGTAGTTTTCATCATCTTCTTCGTTGATCTCCGGTTGACCGCACCTTCTCCGCTCCGCTCGTATCCAAACTCGAATAATACCGCAATTTCCAAGTTTGTCTCCGGCTAATGAGTGTCTGTGGTCTCCTATTTGATATCTCACTGCGAAAAAGCGCTTTCGTACGCGATTGACGACGCTTGAATGTTCAAAACATCTCGAGCCATCATTGAAAGTGTCGGAAAGGTCTTCTCATTCCCCTCCAAAGATATTTCAAAGAAGTCTTCATGTCCATCTTCATTGATAACTTCTTGATACGGTACGAACCCCGCAAAACAAAAATATCCAACTCGCTAATTTGGTTAGTAGTAGAGGTACGGCCGCACATTCTATTTCCGAGGCTTTCAATACTAGCCGCGAAACGAAGATGTCTTTTGTGAGGTTGTGTTGAAGATGAAGAAGAGGGTATGGAAGCCGGTAAGTTACTAGCATTTTCTTGTTGATAAAATTTGTATATATTTTTGCATTGGTGTTCTACGCTAGACAATACTTCTTCTTTAGTTTGTTCAATAGGTGGTGGGTGATTTAGATTTTTGGGACTTGGAGGTGGTAGTACTTCTATACAATCGTAAATAGTTTCAATTAGTGATTTTGTACCGTCTATTTTAATAGTAGGATTTAATACGAACCAATAATATAAATAGAGGGAATAGGAATAAAATATTTTTTTATTTTGAGAAACATTTTTTTAATAGTTTGCCTTATAAGTTGGTTTTTCCATATATTCACTAAGTAATAAAAATATTAGAGTTATATAAAATAACATAGTTGAAATAGTAGGATAATATATACCGGAAAATTCTTTTGTTGCTTGAAAAAATGTCTCTAAAAATACAATAAGTTCGGAAATTTTTTCCCAATCACTATCTAAAATCATATCAAATTTGGCTTTTTATTATGAGAGTTAAAAAATAAAGTTATAGGTAATTTATAGTCATAAGCAACAAGTAGTTGCTCGTATAAAGAATTTCACCTAGTGGATACTTCTTGTGGAATTTTTCTAAAAGGTAGTTGGCAATCATGACAAATTTTTTTATATTCTTTTCTACGTTGTACTTTATTACTTTTAAAAATAAAGTTTATAGCAAATTGTATTTTACTAAGAATGTCTTCAAAAAGTGATAGACCATCCTTTACAATTAAGTTATATATATGGCACGCGCATTTTATATGAAAATGGTCTGGAAAAGACGGAGTTAAACTATTTTTTAAAATTGTAATGGCGTAATTGTTACTAGAAGCGTTATCTAATGTAATAGTCATAATTTTATCGGTAATTCCGTAATAATCGCACACTTGATAAATATTTTCTCGCAATAAAAGTACCGATGTGCCTATCATCTATATATCTATACGCTAAAATACGTTTTTGCATAGACCATTTATAATCTATCCAATGACAAGTTACGATTAAATAATCATGGCCGTTAGTACTACGACCTATATCGACGTGATGGATACTTTGCCATTAAAATGATATAATGAAAAACGTAAATATTGTTGATATTCATGCGCGAATTTAAATACATCTCTCTTAACAGTTGATCTAGGAAAACCGTTAAAAGCAGGATTATATATATCTCTAATGTAATGAATAAAATCGGGAGATGAAGGAAATGAAAAAGGCAAACCCTCCACAAAGAACTAATTTTGATATTGCTTCCCTATCTCTATGTTTATTGTATTTAGAGCCTACAATTCCCCCCGTCATAGGGTTAATTTGACCACTGTACTTGGTCCGGGACGATCGGTATGTGAACCTTGTCCCGATGGAGCGGCGTTTGCGCACCCGGTTTTGAAGCCCGGTATTGGGCATACCTAGCCGGATGAGCACTTACTACGTGTCTAATTAAACCCCCGTCCCACCGTGACCTTTTCCGCTTTTAAATTTTAAGACATTTTTACAAATTTTACATATGGCTACTTGATTCTCTACGTCCCTATCAAAAAATGTCCATGCATCCGATTTTAATGGTCGTTTTTGGACCTCGTCTCATACTAGGGGGAATAGGAGGTATTTCGGTTGAAGGTGCACTAGTGGGTGTGTTGTCATCAACATTAGTGGGTATATCATCTAGATCATCGTCTAAATTAAAGTCTTCTTGAGTTCCGAAAAATAGCTCCTGGTCTAAATCTAATGGTATTGTAGGAAAATGTTGAGTATCAACAAAATCATCATGTATAGGAATAAGATGACTAGAAGAAGTACCCTTGCCCTGGTTGCCCCTACTAGAAGAAGCACCCTTACCCTTACCCTTAAACATACCTTTTAATCCTTCCATTTTAATTATGATAATAAATAAATAATTAAAGACAATAAAATTAAGTGATCTAAACTAAATAAACAGACAATAATAATTTAATGAAGGAACGAATGTACCAAACGCCGACGTAACGTCGACGTGTAATCGAGAGGTTGAAAATTGAAACTTTGCTCGATGGAAGATCCTCAAGCTAGTTGCCAACTTCACTACCAATTCCCAAATGAATAAATAAAATTGAATATTTAGCAAACAATGTAGAATTGTAGAGAGATATATTGAGAAATTAGAGAGATTGTAGGAAGATTTGTGAGAAAGATGAAGAGAAAATGAGTTATTTATAGTTGAAAAATTGGGTTAAAGTGTAAATATAATAACTTATGGGTTAAAAATAAATATTAAGGGGTAGGGGGTTGGGGGAGGGGGGGGGGGGGGGGGGGCTAAAATGGCCGTTGCCAACGGCCATAATCTAAAATGGCCGCAAAGGGCGAGGGCGGGGTCGGGGTCGGGGTCGGGGCGGGCTCGAGGCGGGCTCGGGTCTCGCGGGCCTGGGGCGGGCTCGGGTCTCGCGGGACGAGACATCGTCCCGTCCCGAGTTCGAGTCCCGCCCCCGTAAATTTTTTTTTTTTTTTTTTTTTTTTTGGCGGGGTCGGGGCGGGCTCGGACGGGCTCGGGTCGGGGTCGGGCTGTCCCGGCCCACTGGCCAGCCCTACTGAGAACACCAGAAAAAGCCAGATATGGTCGTGAATTCATTGGAGCTTCATTAACCCCGACGAGTTTTACCCCCATGCCAGCGAAATACGGTTAACTGGCCATATATGGACGATCTAGCCGGAAAAGCCCCCAAAACGTTGTTTGGGTCGTTGCTCCGGCGATAAGTCATGGTAGCAATGCCGCGACTGTCTCAACTTTTTTCTCTGTTTTTTTGGTTATATTTTTCTCCGGTGAGTTGGGTCTGTTGAATTTTTATATTATTGTGCTTGATTCCAAACCCCACGGTGTGTGATTTCACTGGGTATGTTGTTGTTGTGTTTGATTCTGTACTGGTCTGGACATTTTGGGGTTCTCCAGCAGCTATTCAAACTTCGACAACCGTTAAAGCTTTGGCAGCCATTAGAGATTGTTAAATTTCTTAGAGTTAAACTATGAAATTTGAACAAAAATAAGATAAGGTCCGTAACACACCCAACATACCTGGATAGTGTACTTGAAGAAAGTGTAGAAAATACCTTCAGTCGGCATCCATTAAAACTTCTTCGAAGCTCAAGTTTAAAAGTAGAGTTGCTGCAAAAAAAATCCATTTTGAGTGGGTGTTATTTCAACTGATCGGAAATATCTTGAGAAGTTCATATCTGAAATTCGGGTTGATTTTGTGAATAAGATGAATTTGGTTGAAAATTCAGATTTGAGGTAGATGAACCTCATTTCCAGATTTTCCAAAACAACCATATTTTGCAGTGAAATTCGAAATTAAAATATTATAAAGTAAAAAATAAGGTATAAGAAAAAAAAAATAGAATATAACAAATCAAAGAGAAAAGAGAGAAAGAGAATCCAAAGCTTCTTGTTTTTTGCTGGAAAAACGAAACGTAGGAAAGGAATTGAAAAGCAAATTGAAGAAAATGTAAGTGAATAAAAAAAGAAAAAAGGAAAGGAAAAAACTACAACAAATATTTAAAATTTGTGATATATACATGTGGTGGTGCTCGTGTAACACACACTTAACTCAAATTTGGAAGTGGCCATCTAGGTAGGTATATATTTCAATTTAAAATAGGTCGGAGGTGATAAAGTTTAGATGTGTTGCAGCAAATTCAGCCTTAATTTATGTGTCATTTTTAGCCATTTTTCCAAGAAAAAAGCAAAACATTACCTAAGAAGATCATTTTTCCTATTTTTATAACCATATAATGTATAAAGTTATATTAACTTTAATATGGAAAATGATTTTTGGGCAGAAAATTGTTGGCAAAATGGGCAGAATGAGGTATTTTGGACATTTCTTATTTTTTGTCTATCAATTATACCCTTAATGAAAAAATAGGATGAAAATTTTGAATTTTTACTCTTTCTATTAAAGTAATGACCATTTATGTTTTCATTATAAAAGGTAAAAGTTTCTATCTCTCACACATTTAATGAAATTTAGTTTTTCAAAATTTTCAATATCAATTTATTTTTCTTTTCTTGTTCATATCTATCATTTAATTTTTTTTCTTAAATGAAAAAATAGAAAATCTTATAAGTTTCTTCTGAATTTAAAAAGTAATGAAAGGCTAGCTTGATTACTTATATTAAATGTAGAAAAGAATTTTTACACATTTTTAGTATTAAAAATTGTAATGTAAAAAAATAATGAAACCTAGCTTGATTACACGTTTAAATATATTTTCTTCTTTTAATTTAATATGTTATATTATCCTCTAATGATATATTTTAAACATATTTAATTTTTAAAAACAATGTAATTTATTTAAAAATTATGAAATTAAACATTTTTATACTTTCTCACATTCCATTAATTAATAATTATATTAAATTGCAATTTTTCTAAGTAAATGGAAGACATAATAGTTGGTTTACTACGTATACTATAACAAGAGTTATATATGTAGAAAATAATTGTTTGATAAAACAATAGCATAAGATAGTATATTTGACTACTTGTAAGTTACATTGCTTTTGGTAAATGCTAACAACAAATTTTACTTGATTAAATATACATCACCAAATGATAATATAAAAAGTTAAGTTAAATTTTGTAACTAAGATTTTAAACATATTTAATTTTTAAAATAGAAATTCATCTAAGAATTGTGAAATTAATCTGATTTATATTTTTCTCACATTTTATTAATTAATATATTTTGTTTTTTCCTAAAAAAATAGAATAAATAAGATTTGATTTAATACCTATACTACAATAAGAGCTATATATATGTATGGCTTCGATTTGTAAAAAGTAATTCTGTGATATAAATATAACACAATATGCTATATTTGATTACTTGTATAGTTATATTAATTTTGTTCAATGCTCATCAAAAATATAATTATGTTGATTCGTCGAAAGCAGTCATCTGATGGTCAACTAAGTTAACTATAAAAATTAGAAAACATTAAAAGAATTAAGACTGTAATACTAACTTTTTTGTGATAGAATTATGACAAAAATAATAAATTTGATAGCATGTATAATTACATTATTTTGGTTGAATTATAAAAATAAATTCACTACTTACCCACATTTACTCACTAACGTAGCTAACTCCTACAAACGAACTTATTGACGTATAGTAGCTAATGTCTCATGCGGTAATGTAGTCACAATATATTTAACCAAACCATTAATATTTTTCATATACACTTGTGTAAATCATCCAGTGTCCTATGTTTTGTATATTATGGGTTGATTTAAATTATTTCTTTATAAATTTAACTTTCTTATTCTGCCCCTATAATTGTTTAAGCTTATAAATATGCTTTGATTAACCCCACTTGATAGATGAAACTATTTCAGCTCAGAGGTAACCAGCCCAACCTTGTGACTGTTAGTTCATGGGTTTGAATCTGGCTCGCGTCACAAAAGTTTATTTTTATTTTTTCAATTTGAACATACATCATTAAAGGATAATATACGAGGTTAAATTAATTTTGTATATAAAATTTTAAGCATGTTTTTTTTAATTGAATTAATTCGTCTAAGTAATATGGAGCTAATATTCTTTTTTATATTTTTCTCACATTTCATTAAATAATAATTGTATTAAATTTTGATTCTTCCTTAACAAATGTAAGAAATAAGTTATGGTTTACTACCTATACATTATAACACGAATTATATATGTAGAAAATAATTTTGTGGTAAAACTATAGTCTAAGATAGTATATTTGAAACTTATATAATTATATTATTTTTATTTAATGTTAACCAAAAAAATAACTTGGTTGATCCGTCGAATGCAGTCATCTGATGATCCATTAAGTCAACTATAAGAATTAGAAAATAATTAAGAAATTAAGATTATAATATTAACGTTTTTGTAATAAAAATACAACATTAGATATTACATTTGATAACCTATATAATTACATTTGTTTGATTGATTTTTAACGACAAATTTACTAATTACCCATATTTACTCACTTACGTAGCTAACTTCTATACACGAACTTGTTTCCGTATAGTAGTTAATGTCTCGTGTTATAATGTAGTTACAATATATTTAATTAACTTTTTTCCCATATATACTTGTGTAAATCCCCTATGTCCTATGTTGTTGTATATTATGGGGAAAATGCATAACATACACCCCAACATTTGTTCGTATTTGTTGTAACACACCTAATCTTTATGGTGGTACTATTACCCTCTGAATATATTTTTAAAGCATTTCTTTGGCATTTATCTAGAAAATTCAAACTAAAATTCAACGCGACACAAGCCAAGACTCGATTATGAAATAATATAGTGATTCACAAGATCAAATTCCAAGAGAATCAATTGTTTTCTCTATGAAAAAAATTAAGAGTGTAGGAGAGAATTCTAATTTTTTGTTTTGTTCCAGAGTGAAATGACCTGAAAATGATCGGACTCATTTGTCTTTTGGCCTTTTATTCATCACGTGTTTGAATTGTTATCCAGCTCACTCAATAAATGTCAAAAAATTCTTTACAAATATATCCAGGGAGTTAATAAGACCCCGTAAAAGTTAGGTGTGTTACAGTAAATCCGGACAACTGTTGAGGTGTATTTTAGGCATTTTTCTTATATTATGGGTTGATTTAAACCTTTTACTTTATAAACTTAACCTTGCTAGTTTGTCCCTCTAATGATTCAAGAGGATAAATACAATTGGATTAACACCACTAGACAGATGAAGTTATTCTAGCTCAGCGGTAATCAACCCAACCTTGCGACCGTCGGTTCACGAGTCCTAGCCTAGCCGCGTAACAATTGTTTTTCTATTTCAACATACACCATCATAGGATAATATAACGAATTAAATTAAATTTTGTAACTAAGTTCTTAAATATTTTTAATTTTAAAATCGGGTGAGTTCATCTAAAATGTGGAGGTAATATTTTTAAAAAAATTCTCACATTGCATTAATTAACAATTATATTAAATTTTGATTCTTTCTTATAAAATGGAAGAAATTAGTTTTTGTTCATTACCTATACAATATATATATATATGCAGTCATCTGATTGTCAACTAAGTCAACTATATAATTAGAAAAATAAAAGAATTATGATGATAATACTATTTTTGTGATAGAACTACGACACAAGATAGAACCTTCCAAAGGGAGACCATCACACCAAACTTCCTCTTCGTATCCTCCACAAGAAAATGATACTTTCACCACTTTATCAACCCAATTTTCCTTTTGATCATAATAAGAGTGTTTCCTCCTCAAGCAAGGTAAGCCAGCCAATTAATCACATTATAGGCAATGAAGTTATGGCGAAAGGAATCGTCAATCATAAGGCAGAATCCCATAACACCACATACCCTCACGAGCATTTGGCTACATCTCCTTTTAAGTTCTCTTCGAAGTCCCACCTTATATTCCGCGGTTTCTATCCTACCCTCTAGGTGATCCATTTGACTATTCATTTTGACTAGCATAGCCATCACATTCGTAAGCGTAGCTCCCTCGGTGGGAACTTGAGTTACCTTCCCCGTCGTTATCGTACCTGTTTAAGAACACTTAAAAACAAACAAACAATGTTAGTAGTAAAGGAATCTCATCACACTCGTGTTTACACTCCTTTGTGCTTGGCTAGAACCACTCAAATGAACTCATACTTTTTTTTCTTTTACTACTTGATTGGGTCGGCTAATGTTGATTCTTGTTTCAGTCCGTTGGTTCACAAGGTGCACAATTCGACTCTTGGTTAGAATGGATCTTTGAATGGACGGCTCGATTAAAATTAACTTGAATAAAGAAGTTAACTACAAAGTAAAAATAAGAAAAAGCACGAAAGAAAACACGGACTCAAGAACTAACTAACAATCAAGTAAGGACAATTGCTAGTGTTAATTAGTTTAGAAGATCAAAAGAAATGGAAAATAAATGAAATAGAATCGGAAAGGAATTAGAAGTGAAAACCTGAAATTTTTCACACATTTTTCACCAAGAACAATGAAGAACAAGGATGAACAATGAAGAACACACGGAATTCTTGCTATGGCCAAAACAACTTCGAATTCTTCCAAATTCTAGATCTAGCTTCCTCTCAACAAGGAGAACAAAGCCCAATATTTTTTGAAAGAAATTGCTCTTCAAATCACAAGATCCACTTGTTGTTCTTCAAAACTTGAAGGTCCTACAATGGTGACTTGTCCCAAAACACTTCCAACACTTTGAAACTTTGGATCAAAGTAGATTTGAGCTCTAGGAACTCAATTCCAAACTCAAAAAATCCTTCTCCAAAAATTGGATTGGGTTTTGGATCAAACCCTACTTTTGCCTTCTTCTTCACCAAGAAATGTATAAGATCCTCAAGAACACCTTGAAATTTCAAATTTCTAGATGCTTCAATTCAATTCCTTTTGCATTCAAACTTCAAAACTTGAGCCTCTATTACTAGATAAACAAAACCCAATAGGTTTGAGCCTTCGTTTTTAACTCAATCTCCAAGACACAATACTTGTTCTTCAAGTTCTTCAAACTCAACAATGGTGAAATCTTCAAAGTAACTTGAAATGACCCCAAATTTTAGATGAAGCTTCCTCTCAAGTTAGAGAACAAACCCCAATACTCTTTTAGCTCAAACAACCACAAATTCTTTAAGACCCAACTTTAAGTTCTTCAACCCAACAATGGTAGATGGCTCAAATAAATCTCAAATAACTTGAAAATTTGGATCTATACTTAAATAACTCTACGGAATGCAATCTAGTGTCATAAATAGCAAACAAACACAAATTTGAATTTTTTTTTTGATTTTTGTTAAAATTCAAACCCATGACTAGATTTGTTAGGATAAATCTATTAGTGGCTCTGATACCAATTGATACAATATCGAATGTGGAAGAAAATAACAAGAAAGTAAAGATAGAAGGTAGACACAAGAAATGGAATTAAAAGCAATCAAAAGCTATATTAAAGCTTAAGACCTTAACTGAATGAATAAAAAAGAGCACATAAATCTATAGATAGACACAAGAAAGGGGTACCAATTGAGAACTAAGGCTCTAGATTAGTCAAAACCCCCAATTGAGTATCCAAAAAAGCACCTAACTCTTAAGAATACCTCAAGGGAATTAGATTCCCAAGAAATCCACCTCACAACAACAATCAATCAACAAGATCTTATACAAAAGCCTTTCATAATCTCTCTCTAGAGAAACACTCATCTTAATAATTCATATTCATCAAAATCTTATCTAATGAAATAACAAGTCTAGTATTTATACTAACTAGGCTAAGAAGACTAATATGATTATCACAAAAATATCCTTACTAAAATAAGGGTCTACTTAGTCTTCTTAGGAATGATAGAAGCATATTTAAGTAATAGCTTTTTTGTGTAGATAGCCTCTTCCACCAAGCTATCTTTCATATCTTGAATGTGGTGGTCTTGGAGTCTTCTGTCCGAGCTATCTCTCATATGTTGAAGGTCATCCCCATGTTGACCTTCCATGATCTTCAAAGACTGCATTTTCATAGTAATACTCCATGATTGGTGATTCCATACACCCTCAAAGCATCCAAAGTAATGACTTGATGCAAAGTCAATGAACTCCCTAGCTCGGCTTTGTGGGCAAGATCTTGATGGAACTTGACTTGTATCACTCTCTCTCTCTCTCTCCTCCCTTAGCACCAGAGCTTTCTCCGACAACTTTACTGTTGGTATTAACTTTCGCCTAAAAATTAGATCGGGGGGTTTCAGAGAACTTACCTGTGGCTGCATTGAAAGATTTTACCTGTGTAGTGGCGTTCTTTTCATCTATGTTGGGTTTGGCTATTTTCCCCTCTATAGGTTACTGTGGCCCCTTCTTTTTCTTGGGGAAAGTTACTGTTTGCCACTCTCCTTCGGGTGATGGTGCATCGCTTCCTTTGGCTTTTTCCCTTTGTTCCGCCTTAGTCGGAGCAGTAGTAAAATTACATTTTTGGGATGTGTGACATAGCTGCCCACAATGCTTACAAAGAATACATTCACCTTCATAGACCACTGCTTGTTTATGGCTACCAATTGTGATAGAGGTAGTCATCGGGATGTGCAGGGGAATTTGCATGCATATTCGAGCATACCTTCCTCTCAACATAGAAGATGTACAAGAGTCAATTTTAGGAGTTTTCCAATTTTTCTACCTACTCTCTCCAAAAATTTTCTATCATAGAATTCCGCAGGTAATTGGGGAAGTCTGAGCTAGTTTGCAGTGTATGCAATGTTAGTTTTTTATGGGACAAAGTTTGGTTCCCAACGCCGCACAGATAGAAAAAATTCAGACCCAAACCAAGGGCCTTGCTCTAATGCTTTTGCAAAATTTTCTTCCTTGTGGAATTTGACAGTGAAGAAATCCCAGCCTAGGTCAATTAGAACCAATTGTTCTACTGGTTTCCATAGATATGTCATCTTAGCTTTCAGAATGCGATGAGAGATTTTTCTTTCAAATACTTTGACTATGAGGGAGTATTTCTAGGGCTGGTAGAATCTTCTCTTTTCCTCACCAGAGAGACAGATTTGGTCATCCACATTTTCCATTTCCTCTGTACTTCTGCCTTCAGAAAAGGTGAAGCTATATTTTTGGTATGTTTGTGGTAGAGGTATTTTTCTTTTCCCTAACAATCTCATTGTAACTATACTTTGGACTTTTGTCTTCGTCCATCTGATTTCCATCGCAGTCTGGTGGTTCCGGTGGTAGTGAAGATAAATTCTCCATAGGTAATTTGTGCATTTTGGTCATGGGGTTAGTGTAGCTTAGAGATTGGTTAGAGTTTCTCCCTCGTCTCCAACCAATTGGTACATCTGGTTATATGTATCTTACCGGTTAAGGACATTTGTTTTGGTCTGAACAAGAGAACAAAATTCTAATGCCCTAGGGATACTAAGGAAAAATAATAGAGCGCTAGAAACTGTGCACATTCTAGGTGTTTGCGTAATGTGAAAATAACTTTTTATAGAACATTTATATTCAGGTGAATTAATTTCTCTTTTGGAAATTCTTTAAGCAAAACATAAAAGATTGAACATGTTAGCCTAATAAAAATGGTTTGGGGATGGGAGAAATGTGAGAGCAATGATAGAGATATAAGTTCAAACAAGACTACGAGATGGTGGATAAAAGCGTAAATCGATGAGAGACGGAGGAAACTAGTAGTATAGGGAAGAGAGTAAACTGAAGTCATACTATATATGGGAGGAAATTATAGGATTATTATTTGAAAGAAAATGACACGCTTCAAAATATACCTACTCTATTCACTCTTATTAGTAATATATATATATATATATATATATATATATATATATATATATATAAAAGAGAGGATACAAAGTTTTGTAATCCTCACCGGGGTAAAAAGGGAATTTTACTTCTTTGGTGTGGGGCTGTTACACGTGTAGTAGCTTTGTCTTTTTCTGCATTTTTTCATTACTTTTACCCCAATTGGGCCCCCCTTTATTGATTATGTACCTTTTACCATACAATATTTATGCTATACATTTTGGGTTTGCTTCTTCAGTGAACTCACGTGTTTATAAAGATTTATCAGAAAATGATTTTCAGGTATTGATTAATTTTATTTGTCATGATTATTAAAATAATTAATTTAAAATATATTATTAAAAAATTGAAATTGAATTAATTTTTTTCACTTTTTACTCTTACTCTGATAAATATAGAGAGATTAATATGGTGAAAAGAAGAGTAATATTAATTGAGATCAAAGTATACATAGAGTAGTATAGTCAAAATACTCGTTTAGTAAATATTCTCTCCGTCTCAAAATAACAACACTTTAGCCTCAATAAACTTATACCAAAATAATTGTCATTTTAGGAATTCAAAACTAAAGTTTGCAACTACTATTAACTATATCTTTATAATTTTTTTAATATTGCTCAATTCTAAAAAAACAGCTGATAAATAAGAATAACTTAGCATATAATACCTTGTATTTTTTTTTTTTTGATGAGTGTGAAAAGAGCTAAAACGAGAAATAAAGGATGGCATGGAGGGAGTATTTTATTAACGGGCGTGCAAAAAAATAAAACATGACTAAAATGGATTAAATGGAATACTTTATTAATGTATTTTAATTATTATTTATTAATATCCTTATAAAATTATTATTAGATCAATTTATCTAAGGACTCTAAATTAATGCTATAAATATTATATTACAAACTTCAAGCCATTGAGAATTTTTGTTGTATTAGGTGACCCTAGAAGATGAAAAAAAGAGTTTTGCAAAAACTCTTACCATGTAAAATTATAAGTGAATTAATTTGATAAACACCGAAAAAGTTTGCTTCTATCTAAAACTACGAAATTATATATGCTTACAAATTCATAAAAATATAAATATTTCCGATTAAATAAATGATTTCGTCAATTGTAATTGTTTACTTATTTTAAATCATGTTAATTTATAGAATAGTGAATCACTTGTGTTCTTTTGATATTCTCTAATTCTCCAGTAAAATGTCCTTCCTCATAATTATTTTTATTTAAACTTATTAATACAATTATATGATTAAGAACTTTAATAATTATGAAGACTTTTCAACAAGACATGTTTAATGTGCCACTAGATTATATTAATTATATAATAAAAAAATGTGATACAAATTATATTTTAATTAAAAATACTACTTTTATATTTAAAATTTGGGCCCGGGCTGAGAACGGGCCTGATGAGACTAGTTAGTAATAGATGTGACAAGGTATAAATCACTAATATCATTCCAAAAGGGTACAAAAGGAATAAAAGTTATGCAAAAGAAAGGAATTAAAGATCGAACAAATACTCAAAAGAGAAAAGGAAAATGGTACGTAAGTTTCCAACGCCCCTATAAAATGATGAACTTTTGAAGAGACAAACAATTATTTGATTTTTAGATTTATTATGTAATGAGGCTAATGATATAATGATGAAAAAATGGGGGAGGGAGAAGTATATTGGAACCATTATGGTATTTACTGTCCCTATTTAGTTTTTCATGCATGCCTATGATGTTTTCATCATCTAATCTTATAGGGTCTAGTTCTGTACTTGTTTTAGGTTGCAATAGTTTGTATTATTAACATTTGAAAGAAAAGTGTTTTTGTTTATTCTGATAATTCCATCCTATAGCCGTTGATGCTTTCTGGTAAATAGTTCTAACATTTTCTGCTCTTACATGGAAATAAAAAAAGAAGAAAAGAAACTTCTTTATTTGATCATGGTATGTTTAATTCAACTAGTTCTTGCATCTGGTACACTCATCATTGACTGTATCGAGGCAGTTTGTTGATATGTCTCGTATTGAAGGGTATCTTGCAGCCTTCCCAAAATTGGTTGGAACGGGAAAGCAACATACCTATGTGGAGATTGAAAACGTGCGCTATGTTTATCAGCCAATAGAATCTCTATACTAGCTGCTAGAGACAAACAAACACAAAAACATTCTTCAAGATTTGGAGACACTGAGGCTGCTGTCTAAACTTGTATCTTCTGCCCCAGCACTTTAATTAAGTTTTGATGTTTTTCATAAGAAATTCTTGTCCTTATCTAAGTTGAAATTTTCATCAAGCTGCAAAATATATCTCCTAAAGCATTTTTGTGCTTGTTGCTACTGAAGATTTATTCATCACAGGAAAAGATCATTTGGGCTGATACCTTGACTATTATTAGGTGCCTGAATATTCTTATTCTTTAGATGAGGAGGGGAATTTGCAAGACAGCTTTTGAGCTTATCTTTGCATTTGATGAAATAATTTCTCTGGGGCACAAGGAAAACGTTACTGTAGCACATGTCAAGCAGTATTGTGAAATGGAGAGTCATGAAGAGAAATTGCATAAGTTAGTCTTACAAAGAAAGATTAATGACACTAAGGATGTCATGAAGGGCAAATCCAGTGAGATTGATAAAAGCAAGCTAGTACAGGATGCCAGTGCTTCCTGTGCCTTAAGCTTTTACATTTCTTTTTTGGATTCTTTAAGTTCTATTAGAAGATTCAACATGTGGCCATTGCTCTGCAGATTGAGAAGAATAGAGGTGAGAAAGGAGGTTTCATGTCTCTGAAATCCATGGGTTCTGGAAGAATTGATACTGACTTTGACAGTGATACAAACTTATCTAGTTTAGTTTAGAAGGCGGTGGTTCTGAATTTGGATTCATTTTTCACCAAGTCCAAGGGTTTGTATTTATTGTACCTTATAAATGTTGGAAATTTGCCTTTGGTGGGAGTTGCGTCCAACCACCTTTAATGACTTAAACACTAGGGTTTGCATGATGGAGACTTTGATTCTTCACACGTGCATAATCTACTAAGTAAGTAGATGACCGTAGGGCCAATGATAGCCAAATTTCATTGAGAAATGAAAGAGATATTGGTCCACGAAGTGAGGTGTTTGAAGCATGAAAATGTGGTATAGACCAATCCTCCCTCATCGGTGGGGGAAGGAAGATTTGTTTAGTTTATAAGTCTCAAAATTGGGACCCCAAGGGGTAACCTATGTGTTTGAAGGAGGAAAGACCTAGATGTGCTTTGGTTCGAGGCTAAGTCCACACACGCGCCGCCCGTCCGGGCTAGGGCCACGGGCCACGGGCTTCTTCTGATACTTTCATTTTGGACCCAAATTACTTCATATTTACAGTTTGGTCCCTGAAGTTTCAAATAAGATGAAATTGGACAGAGAACTTGTGCTTTTGGACCCAATGGTCTAATCCGTTGCACATTAATTGAGTAATTCATTTGGCTGAATTACTACCTCTCTAAATTGCCATTACTTGGCCAGTAACAACAATTATGTGGGCAGTTGATAAGTCCCCTCCTTCAACTATATAATGAAGCCTTTGCTCAATTGTTGAGACTACAGAACACGCAAACGAAATCAGATTCTTCCTACAACTTTTCAACATCATTTCATTACATTAAGTTCTTCAAAGTAACACTTGAGTTTCCTTTGCTCATTTATTGAGTTGTTGTTTTATCTTGGGAGACTATTGTCCAGAACGTAGAAAGGATATATACGGGGCAATCTTGTCTTAAAGACAGAGTGTCATCATTCGACCCAGCAAATCAAAGTGCTTGTAATCTCAGTTTCTTCTTCCAGTTTATTAAAATTTCAGTTTGTTGTAATTTCATTTTGTTGTAATACTTAGCAGTTACTCATTTCCGTTTCCTGCACCATTGTAATCAATAATTTAAAGACAAGATTGCCTTGTTGTAACTGCTTAGTAACATGACTGGAAACACTTTTGATTCCACTTCTGCTGCTGCTGCCACTCAAGGCAACAATTCTGCCGTCCCTCCTGCTGCCGCTACTGTTCAAGGCAACTTCTCTGCCTTCCCCACTGCTGCCCAAGGCACGTCCAGTGCCTTTACTGCTCCACCCTCCGCATTCTACCATGAACTCTCTGAAAAATTCATGGGCTCAAACGTTAAGAGATGGCAGCAGAAGATGTTGTTCTACTTGACTGTTATGGGGATGGCCCGGTTCCTAACAGAAGATCCTCCAAAATCTGGAGATGAAATGGACCCTTCGCCTACTGAAACGGCTGAAGGGGGCCATGGTATCCATGTCATTAATGGCATGAAGATGGTTCTTGATACATGGAATCATAGTGGTTTCATATGTAAGAATTACATATTGAACTACTTGCCAGACCCTCTTTACACGGTGTATTGTACCGTTGGCACCGCCAAAGAGTTGTGGGAGAAGCTGCAAAAGAAGTACAACGCACAAGATGCAGGTACTAAGAAATTCGTCGTTGGGAAATTTTTGAAATTTCAAATGGTGGATAGTAAGACAGTGATGTCCCAAGTCCAGGAATTCCAAATGATTCTATATCACCTGGATTTGGAAGGAATGAAACCAAATGAGCAGTTTTTGGTTGCATCGCTGATTGAAAAGTTACCTCCTTCGTGGAATGAGTTTATGAGCTACTTAAAGCTCAAGACAAAGGATATGGCCTTTGAAGAACTTATTATCAAACTTCAAATTCAGGAAGTTAATAAGAAGGCCTTTCCTAGGGGTAAAAACCAGCTGAGGCAAAGGCAAATCTGGCTGAGGCCAAAGGGAACTCAAGCAAGAAGCGAAAGTTCCAGAAAGACGGCAAGACCCAAGAAACAGAGAAGTTCAGAGGTAACTGTCACCATTGTAGGAAACCTGGTCATATGATCAAGGAATGCCGCAAGCTCAAGACTGAGCAACAAGAGAAAGCCAAGGCTAAAGGCAAGGCGCATGCTAACGTCGTCAAAGACACACTTCTGGACGACATGATTGAGGAGTTCTCGGCGGTGGTGCTTGAAGCAAACCTGGTTGAGAGTCCCATGCAGTGGTGGATGGACACAGGTGCTACCAGACACATCTGTTCCAACAGAGATGCCTTCTCCACGTATACACCGGTCACCGACAAGAAGCTGTTCATGGGAAACAACGCTTCCTCTGACGTGCTGGGGGTAGGAAAGGTGATCCTGAAGATGACTTCTGGAAAGGAGCTCACTCTGAAGGAAGTGATGCATATCCCTAAGATTAGGAGAAATTTAATTTCAGGACCTTTATTGGTTAATGCTGGTTTTAGGCTAGTGTTTGAATCCAATAAATTTGTACTCACTAAAAATGCCACTTTTGTGGGGAGAGGCTTCGTCTGTGAAGGCCTCTTCAAAGTTAACGCTATGTCTGTAATGCGTCCAAGTAATAAAGTTGAAGCTTCTTCTTACTTGCTTGAGTCTTCTAATTTATGGCTTCATAGATTAGGACATGTTAACTACAAGTCCATCCAAAGGTTGGTAAAGTTGGAGTTGTTGCCATCTATCGACGTAAACCCTCAACATAAGTGTGAGGTGTACGTAGAGGCAAAACTCACAAAGATTATTTTTCTATCCGTCGAAAGGAATACCGCTTCTCTAGAACTTATTTACACAGATATATGTGATTTGAAGTTTGCAAAAACTAGAGGGGGGAACAAGTACTTTGTGACATCATTGATGATAGCACAAGGTATTGTTACCTTTACTTGTTGAAAAGTAAGGATGAAGCCTTTGATGCGTTCCGATATTACAAAGCAGAAGTTGAGAACCAACTAAGCATGCGAATTAAATCCATTCGTAGCGATAGAGGGGGAGAATATATAGCGCTATTTGAGGAATATTGTGCCCAAGAAGGCATTTTTCATCAAACGATGACTCCATACTCACCTCAATCGAACGGTGTGGCGGAACATAAGAACCGCACATTGAAGCAAATGATGAATGCCTTGCTCATCAATTCCGGTCTTTCCCAAAACATGTGGGGAGAAGCCGTCCTTACAGCTAATACAATTCTTAACAAAGTCCCACATAAGGGTAAGGAAAAAACTCCATATGAATTATGGAAAGGAAAGAAACCCACTTATAAATATTTAAAAGTATGGGTTGTCTGACAAAGGTTAAAGTACCCAAGACAAAGCAGGTCAAGATTAGGCCTAAGACTGTACATTGCATATTCATCGGATATGCAAATAACAGTAGTGCTTATTGCTTCTTAGTGCATAAGTCAGGTATTCCAGATATCCACGGGGGTACAATCATGGAATCAAGAAATGCTCAATTATTTGAAAGTACCTTTCCTAGAAAGGAAAAAGACATAACCTCTCGCAAACGAAGTTATGAACAAAGCTCTCAGGAACCATGAGTCGTTGACGGCCCGGATCTAGATGGTTCAGATCTAGTGGATCTCGAAGTGGTTGAATATCTGGAATCTAGTGTTCCAGATTCTCAGAACTTGGAGACTCCAGAGATGGAACTAAGGCGAAGTAAAAGGGCCAGGAAGGATAAATACTTCGGTCCTAACTTTGTAGCTTATATGGTTGATGATGAACTAAGGACAATTGCTGAAGCATCGTCAACTCCAGAGGCACCGCTCTGGAAAGAAGCTGTTGAGAGTGAAATAAGCTCCATTCTGCATAACCATACTTGGGAGTTGATTGATATTTCTCCGGGAAATAAACCGTTGGGTTGTAAGTGGATACTCAAACGGAAATATAAAGCAGATGGGTCTATAGATAAATACAAGGCCAGGTTGGTAGTTAAGGGCTATCGGCAGAAAGAAGGTCTTGACTACTTTGACACGTACTCTCCGGTATCTCGGATGACATCCATATGGGTATTCATTGCGATCGCAGCTTTGCGTGACCTTGAGATACATCAAATGGATGTCAAGACAGCCTTTCTAAATGGTGATTTGAAAGAAGAAATTTATATGGACCAACCCGAGGGGTATGTGGTTCCAGGGCAAGAGAAGAAAGTCTGTCGGCTTGTCAAATCTCTGTACGGGCTGAAACAAGCCCCGAAGCAATGTCACGAAAAGTTTGATAGTACTCTACTATTAAAGGGTTTCTCCATTAACGAGTGTGACAAATGTATCTACACGAAAGGTAACACTGACTCGTTCGTCATGATATGCCTGTATGTAGATGACATGCTGATCACAGGAAGCCGTCCTAGGGTAATCCTAGAGACTAAGACATGTTGAGAGATGATTGAATCATTTTTGTTAATAGCGGAAAGCGATTTCTCTGATCGAAACTTCAAATGGGGTCCTCTAATGAAAAACTCTGACTTCCTCACGAGAATGAGAAGATGGTAGCCATAGTGAGATGAGTGTGAATTTGGGGGGTCACGACAAAGCTCTTTGTCGGTCGTCCTGCGGTCAGCTCTGGCGGCGGCGACGTTACCAGTTCAGGAGACGAAGAGAGTGTTGAGATGAGTGTGAATTTGGGGGGTCACGACAAAGCTCTTTGTCGGTCGTCCTGCGGTCAGCTCTGGCGGCGGCGACGTTACCAGTTCAGGAGACGAAGAGAGTGTTTAGAAAATAGTTTTTTTTTTTCTGAAAAATAATTTTTCTATTCTTTTTCCATATTATTCATTTTAAAATTATTATTTTGCACTCAAATGACACATGTCCTCCTTTAATTAGTTATCATGCCATATCACCCGCCAGTGTATTACACACACTTTGAAATTTTAGCTATTTGTCAAAAAACGTTCAATTGGAATAGATTTGATTTAGTTTGAATGTTTAATAAGTACAAGGTTTACTTGCCGACCACAAGGACTTCTGATGGATTTGACCTATTTGTTATTCATGCTTATAATTATTAATTTTGGACTATGCATACATATTTTGTATTTTTTCTTAGTTCGCACCATTCTTCATTAAAGACCACATTTTATTTGAGCTTTGGGGCTTTAATGTACCTTACAACTTTTTTACACTTTTCTCCTTTGATAACACTTGGAAGGACAGCACAAGTCACCAATGTGATGAATGCACGGTAAGTCTGTAGTGAAGACTAATTGAAGAGAGTTAAATGCTCTATTAAGATGATTGGGAAGAATGAAAATTGCACAAGTTTACCGCCTAAGCATAGTTCCAAGAAGTGGAAGGTACATAAACATGAATTCCCAATGAAATAAATCAAATATTCAGGTACTCTTAATAAAAAGTTGCAAGTCCTTCAACCTTCCTTAATTGGTTCCTGGGCATCTTTCATCTTTTTTCTAATTTTTCTTCCTTTCTGTACATTTAAGGCACTTTTCATGAATAATATCCTAAAGATTGCTACGAAAGTTGCATAAGTTTTCATGTGAATCAAGAACAGACTCTGTAGATTCCTACTTGACCTGTATAAAGTTAATCAATGGAAGATCTTAATGTACACATTCTGCCATTATGTACTTGTGCAACCTGATATTTTAATTTCTTTGGACCAGGATTTGTTACTATATTAGCATGTACCATATCTCAAGTTATAAAAAGCTCCTACATGTTCGTACTAAACTGGGTGAACAAAGAACCCAAGATACACATGCGTATGTGTTTTAACATTTTTGCAAATGTAAACAAATTTATGAGTTTAAGCTTGCTGCAATATTTTATTTCTAATATCCCCTTGAATTTGTTGCCAGGTGGTTGTGGGGCTTCTGCTGTCTCTGTAGTATTTTTTCATCTTGAATTATTTTCTTAATTACTTGAGTTTTCTTGTATTACATATACATAAAGTATGTCGAAAAGATGCGAATGAGGAAGTGGGTTGATGGAGAACATGGCGTCCTTGTTTTTCTTCCTCCTTTTATCGCCCCCCTCCGAAAATAGGCAAAGAAATCATACAGCTTTGTATTTTCTGTTTTTCCAATACTTGTTGTTTTTGGTAGGTGAGTTTTGCTCGGCACATGCCTCTAAATCTTCATCATGTGTGCATAATTTGATTCCTGGAATCAGTTGGTAGTCCCGAAAAGTTTGTGAATTTACGTTGTGTTATTTTTCTCATAGTTCTTAAGCACTTTTTCCTTTCTATCCTTTAGCATTTACTTGTTGGAAAAAACACATCATTTTTGGAGAAACATCTAGTATGTGGTCGAAAACCAATTTGGAATAATTAGCTCATCGCATTTATGTGATCAGGTCGTCCAGCTGCATCTGCTACAACTCCCCCAAAAGGTCTTGGTATGCAGCTAGGTAAAACACAAAGGACCAGCCAATTTTTGGAATCCCTGAAAGCTGAGGGTGAAGTCATTGTCGAAGATGTCAGACCAAGCATTGGTCAGTCCAAGCCAACTGCTCCACCACCAACTGATCCTGTCACCCTGACTGTTGAGGAGAAGATTAATGTAACATTAAAGCGTGACGACGATATCAACAACTTTAATGTCCAGGGTACCTTGTCTCTCCAAATTCAGAACCAAGACGATGGACTTATCCAAGTTCAGGTTCTCTCTCTCACACACACATTCTCTCCTCAGCATGTGTAAGCATCTCTTTGAGTTTCGTTTTCCGCAACTTTAGATCTACTTTAAAGACCAAGGAATGGTAATACTGCACATCCTCTTGAAGGCAATGACACCTATTGGGCAATGGATATTGGCACACACTAGACACCATAAGTGACACTAGTCTTCATTAGATCCAAAAAAAGATGAAGCTAAAAAAATCTTGATTAACTGGATATTGGCACCTGGCAAGCACAAACCAGGCAATGACAATATCTAGTAACATAGTTATGCTAACTTTTCCTGATGTACTGGAAGTATAATGTAATAAAGTTTATAAGAAAGTATTTCTTTCAAAGAGTTCATGTCAGCATTCAAGGTTGTGGCCTAGTGTTCAATGAAATGGGTCGAGAGCCATGGCATCCTTGGTTCTAATCCCAGTGGAGGCAAAAACACTAGGTGATTCCTTCCCATCTGTTCAACCTCCGTGGTTCGAATCCTAGCGGAAGCAAAAAACACTAGGTGATTTCTTTCCATTTGTCCAAGCCTTAGTAGAAAGAGTTGCCCGATACCTATTATGGTGGGAGGTAGCAGGTACCTTGTGGAATAGTCGAGGTGCCCATAAACTGGCTCGGACACTACGGTTTATAAATTTAAAAAATGTCAAATAACGGTTGTATTGAAGCATAAAATGAAATCATTGTAGATGCATTTTGCTGAGATTCTATTATGTACAATATTGTGTGCATAGAAGGTTGGCTTGTTACATATATTTGTGACACTCCGCAATCATATGAATTGCGTTGATATTTAGCTATTTACATCTTAATGTGCTCTAATGTGTTGTGTCCCATTTTTTAGTAAACTTCTTTGTCATCTATTGAGTTCCTTTGATTTGTGTTCTCTTCCCCTGGTCAGCACCCTACTCTTTGTAGTTTGTAAAGAGAACTTCTATAGAAGGCAGGGTACTTAAGTCATCTATAATGTTTCTACTTTGAATCAAGTGAACTCAAAGTACAGTTACAGGCAGTCATGGCTTTGGGTTGGAAGTCCTTTGCAAACCAAGTATTGTCATTCGTGTATCTTCGTTTCCATAACTCTCTCTTTGGGAAAAGAAGTTTGTCATATGTTCCTTATGAAGCTAAACACCATTTCTCATTTCTGAATTATTTGCATTGGACATGGGACTTAGAAGCAATTGGAGGGCTGTAAAACCAAATGAACAAATATGAAGACTCAACTAGGCCCATACCTGTTTGAAATATGTGTTTAAACATGATGTTGTAGCTCCTAGTTTGCAGGCCTATCTGATCTCAGAAGGCAGGGATAACCTTGATTGTTTTGCTTGACGGTATTTGTCATCTGTTTTTATATGTTCAGATTGAAACCAATGGTAGTCCAGCCATCCTTTTCAACACACACACCCAAATATCAATAAGGAGTTATTTTCTAATGAAAATATTCTGGGCCTCAAAGAACCCAGTAGGCCTTTTCCTGCTAATCAGTCTGGTGATGGTGTTAGTCTCTTGAGGTGGAGAATGCAAAGTGCAGATGAGTTGATTTTTACCTTTAACTAGTAAGCTTAGTAATTTTTGGATGTTGCTTAATCTATATCTCTGTTTTTTCATCCTTTACGTTTCAATCATGTTTAATCTTTTATAATTAATTTCAATTGTTTTCTCAGTTAACTGCTAGCCTTCAGTTTCTGGGAATGAAACCTATGTTAATATTGAGTATGAAACCCCAGTACAGATTGATCTACGGAATGTCGTGATTTTTGTTCCTCTCTCAGTTCTCAGGGAGGCCCCACGTTTACAACCGATTGATGGATAGTGGAGGTGACACTCTTAACTTCAAACATTCCCCCTTTTATATCAAAGATAAGTCTTGTGGTTTGGAGCGACACTTGCACAGATCTTATTGTGATAGATCTTTTAAGGCTGAACTGGTTTTATACAAAGCTGCCAATATCTCTGGAATGCTTGCAATTGTTTAGTGCCTTTTAAGTCGGTTGTATAATACGGTCAAGACAAGGAAGTGGTTTCATGTTTAAATAATTGTGTGTCACCTGCTGCTCCCAATTTTGGTCAAGTAGAACCCCTATGTTACTAGGATAAGAATTTTGGTGATTGTGAAATTCCCACTTTTCTTTGGTTCTTTAATGGGAGGGATGGATGTTTTTGATTATTCTTGTTCAATGCTAAACTTCAATTCCATATGCCTTACTAGATGAAGAAATCTGTATTTTGTATCCATCTTGTTGCACCTTGTATAAACTATCCACTGAATTTTGGTGTGAATATTGGTTAAGTATCAAATTGTTCAACTTAGTTAGTGAATTGGGTTGTAAAGAGTTTCAAAATAATGAATTTAGTTGTAGTAGGGGAACCAGTTGCAGATGTATTTTCTTATAATTAAGTTATGCAGCTACATGCTGTATTGGAAGTTGCATGATTATTTTTATAATAAAATGTGAATGAAAGAATAAACACATATATGCAAAGTTGGCAACCAGACACTGATAACTGCTACCATGATTTGTACCTAGTGTGGGGTTACAACAATTGCAGAAAACGGGAAGTAAGTAAATATTATAGATTGCTAGAAAAGATAAACTAAAGATTACAACAAACTGGAATCAAGAACGATACAAACTCCTTGTGATTGCTGAGTCGAGTGATGACACTCTGTCTTTAAGACAAGATTGCCCCTTATATATCATTTTACGTTCGTGGGCAATAGTCTCCCAAGATACAACAACAACTAACAAATGAGCAAAGAAAACTCAAGTGTTACTTTTGAAGAACTTTGAATATAGAAAACTTGCTAGAGAGGAAGAAGAAGATTTCAGAAAATTTCTAAGTGTTGAACAATTGAGCCAAATGCCTCAATTTATAGTGTAAGGAAATGACCCCTCAACTAGATAACTAATGACCTTCAAGGGATTATATTCAGCCAAATAATGGCCGAATTCATGTGCCAAATAATGGAGATTCAATGCTCCAAAACCAACCCAAAAGTCAGAACTTTCCATATTCCCGTCGCAGCATTCTGCCTCCGAAGCGCCGCAGCGCCTCGGCGCCAGTACCCCAAACCACCATTTAGCGCCGCGACGCTGCCATAGGGGCGCCGCGGCACCGCCGGTGTTGCGTCGCGACCCTTCACGGCTCCGCGACGATTTCCGACTCGTTTCATCTTATACTTCGTATACTTCTTCCTTCGTAACCAACGTGGAATACTTGTCATTTAGCCAATAACCGTCCATCATTCTATGTCTCAAACGTATTACGTATGTACCAATATCTCTTTCACTAATGAAATTTATGATACTTGGCACTACGTGTACACGTGTGCGGAAATGACGTTTCGGACGTGTAGGGCCTCAATTATTCGAGTAATAACTAATGAGATAAACTTAATTCCACATTAGTAAATTTCCAACAATCCTCTCTTGAAAGAGATTTTGGCGCACTCATAAGGTGCCTATTTCCAGCAATCTTTCAGCGGATAGATGGTGCATCTGGATAGGTCGCTTCTGCTTTGAACCTTCCATAGTTGAATACCATCAGACTTACTTACTGCGCGGTGAACGTGATGTCTTGAACCGTCAGTGTTTAGTGTAAGCCAAGTCAACGGTACCAACACAACAACTTCCCTTACTCTGTTATTCGTAATGTTTTGTCCGTTGTGGCCGTGGACACTTCTTGGGTTCTTAAGTGTGTTCATTTGAAGTGGCATGTCCTCGCACTTAAATAGGTGGTCTCCTACAAGGTATCCTGCTATACCCCACTTTACAAGTGTTACGAACCATTAAAAGTTTCCCCAAACCTAATCCTCAACCGTTGAGGATCATTAAAGGTTCACCGCGCAAGGAATGTTCAATTCTATGATCAAGCTACGACTGCTCCTTGTGATCAACATGTTATCTACGTACATGCATATCATGATGAACGAGTCAGAGTTACCTTTCGTGTAGCCACATTTGTCACACTCATTAATGGAGAAGCCCTTCGATAGTAGAGTACTATCAATTTTTTCGTGCCATTACTTCGTGGCATGTTTCAGCTCGTACAATGATTTGAAAAGTCGACAGACTTTCTTCTCTTGCCATGGAACCACATACCCCTCGGGTTGTTCCATATAAATTTCTTCTTCCAAATCACCATTTAGGAAGTCTGTCTTGACATCCATTTGATATTTCTCAAGGTCACGCAACGCTGCGATCGCAATGAATACCCATATGGACGTCATCCGAGATACCAGAGAGTACGTGTCAAAGTAGTCAAGACCTTCTTTCTGCCGATAGCCCTTAACTACCAACCTAGCCTTGTATTTATCTATAGACCCATCTGCTTTGTATTTCCGTCTGAGTATTCATTTACAACCCAATGGTTTATTTCCCGGAGGAAGATCAACCAACTCCCAAGTATGGTTATGCAGGATGGAGTCTATTTCACTATCAATAGCTTCTTTCCACAGCGGTGCCTCTGGAGTTGACAATGCTTCAGCAATTGTCCTTGGTTCATCATCAACCATATAAGTTACAAAGTCAGGACCGAAGGATTTATCCTTCCTGGCCCTTTTACTTCGCCTCGGTTCCATCTCTGGACTCTCCAAGTTCTGAGAATCTGGAACTCTAGATTCTGGATATTCAGCCACTTCAAAGTCCGCTAGATCTGAATCATATAGATCCGCGTAGTCAACGACTCCTGATTCCTGAGAGCTTTGTTCATAACTTCGTTTGCGAGAGGTTATGTCTTTTTCCTTTCTAGGATAAGTATCCTCAAAGAATTGAACATTCCTTGATTCCATGATTGTACCCCCGTGGATATCTGGAATATATGACTTATGCACTAAGAAGCGATAAACACTACTGTTATTTGCATATTCGATGAAAATGCAATCTACAGTCTTAGGCCCAATCTTGTCTTAAAATTGTGGGGTTACAATAATTGCGGGAAACTGGAAGTAAGTAAATATTACAGATTGCTAGAAAGGATAAACTAAAGATTACAACAAACTGGAATAAAGAACGATACAAACTCCTTGTGATTTGCTGAGTCGAGTGATGACACTCTGTCTTTAAGACAAGATTGCCCCGTATATATCCTTTTACGTTCGTGGACAATAGTCTCCCAAGATACAACAACAACTAACAAATGAGCAAAGGAAACTCAAGTATTACTCCTGAAGAACTTTGAATATAGAAAACTTGCTAGAGAGGAAGAAAAAGATTTCAGAAAATTTCTAAGTATTGAACAATTGAGCCAAATGCCTCAATTTATAGTGTAAGGAAATGACCTCTCAACTAGCCAACTAATGACCTTCAATAGCAATGTAATGATACTTATTGAGGGGTTACATTCAGCCAAATAATGGTTGAATTCATGTGACAAATAATGGAGATTCAATGCTCCAAAACCAGCCCAAAAGTTAGAACTTTCCATCTTCCCGTCGTAGCATTCCGCCTCTGTAGCGCCGCTTCTCTGCAAATTAGCGCTGCGGAGCCTCGGCTCCACTAGCCCAAACCACCATTTAGCACCGCGGCGCTGCCATGGGAGCGCCGCGGCTCCGACGGTGTTGCGTCGTGGCCCTTCACGGCTCCGCGGCGATTCTGACTCATTTTGTCTTACACTTCGTACACTTCTTCCTTCGTTTACCAACGTGGAATACTTGTCATTTGGCCAATAACCGTCCATCATTCTATATCTCAAACGCATTACGTATGTACCAATATCTCTTTCACTAATGAAATTTATGATACTTGGCACTACGTGTACACGTGTGTGGAAACGACGTTTTTGACATGCGGGGCCACAATTGTTTGAGTCATAAACAGTGGGATAAATTTAATTCCACATTAGTAAATTTCTAACACCTAGTACTGGCAAACCCAGATCCAGTAAATATGACCAAAGCTTATTCATATATTGCAATGTGATTGGGAGAACTGCTGGGGAGTTCTATTCGTATGATCAAATATACATATTCTATAAATAAAAAGATTCTTACATATTCTAATATACCCCTTTAGTTGAAACAGGAGGTTTACGTATGTTGAGACTATCTCAAAAATTATCGAAGAGCTGCAGCGGGAGTCCTTTAGTGAAAATATCAACAATTTGATAGCGTGAAGGGACATCTAGGACACGTACTTGACCACAAATGACTTTCTCACGTACAAAGTGTATATCTATTTCAATGTGTTTAGTGTGTTGATGTTGAACTGGGTTGTCGGAAAGATAAACCGCACTAACATTGTCACAATAGATCCAAGTGGCTTTCGTAACTGGACAATGAAGCTCCGGAAGTAAGTTTTGAATCCAATAAGATTCAGAGTTGACATTAGCCACCCCATGGTATTCGGCCTCAGCGCTAGACCGAGACAAGGTATAGTGCCTTTTCACAGACCAAGATATCAAGTTATCGCCAAGGTAAACATAATAACCAGAAGTTGATCGTCTAGTATCTGGACATCCACCCCAGTTTGCGTCAGTGTATAGGATGAGTTTACTAATCGAAGAGGGGTAAATGTGAAGGCCGAATTTGAGAGTACCCTGAATATAGTGAATGATTCGCTTCAATGCAGACATGTGTTGGGTTCTCGAGTCATGCATAAATAAGCATACGTGTTGAACCGCATAAGAAATATCTGGTCTCGTAAAATTTAAATATTGTAAGGCGCCGGCAAAACGACGATACTCAGTTGGATCATGATAGGGATTACCTAAAGAGGTACTGAGTTTTGCTTTTGTGTCCACCGGTGTAGGAGGTGGTTTGCAGGAAGACATACCGACCCGCTCAATAATTTCCTCTGCATATTTCTTTTGTGAAAGAAATAAACCTCCAGAATGTTGGGTGACAGAGATACCCAAAAAATAGCTTAGTGGGCCCAAATATTTCATAGCAAATTTAGAACCAAGCTTAGACATAATGGACCGTCGAAGAGCATCTGAAGAGACAACAAAGATGATATCATCCATATAGCTGTGCCCCAATGGTAAATGAATAAAGAATGATCTGAAATGCTGTGAGAGAAACCCAATGTAGCCATATAATCAACAAAATGCTAGTACCAAGCACGAGGAGCTTGCTTAATCCCATATAGAGGTTTTTTGAGCAAGCACACATAATTAGGGTGTTTAGGATCACCAAAACCCGGAGGTTGGTACATATAAACAATTTTATTAAGATTCCATGTAAAAAAGCATTTTTTACATCAAGCTGAGTAAGACACCAAGATTTCGATAATGCAATGCTAAGTACCGTCCGAATAGTTGCCGGTTAACCCACCGGACTGAAAGTTTCACCGCAATCTATACCAGTTTGTTGTCCTGCACCATCACCTACAAGGCAGAGTTTATGCTTGAAAATCTACGAACTTCGAATAATATTTTCATTAGACAGTCGTGGCACCAAATTCCACGTCTTATTTTTAATAAGAGCATCGTATTCATATTTCATGGCCATTTTCCAATTATGATCGTTTAATGCATGAATGGGATTTGTGGGAAATGGAAAAATAGAATTTTTAGTAGTAGTGTGAAGATTAATAAGTCTTCCGGGCTTAAAAATTCCATGTTGGGATCTTGTGGTCATTTGAGGAGAATGGGGTGGATTTATATGTGGACTGGCCTGGGTATATTGTTGGGAAAATGTCAGAATTTGGGGTGTGGGTTAAGGCGAGGCAGTGCTGAATCACTGCCTATTGGGCTTGTGGGTGATTGGGCTAGTGTTGGTGGTGTAGAAGGGGCTCGAGTAGGAGAGATAGGAACAATAATTTCATATTGTTGGGCCGACTCATGACATGAAGAATGGGTTGGTATTTGTTGGACCTGTGTGGGGGTATTTGCTGGGCCTGTATTGTCCCCTATATTAGGAGTCGAATGTGGATGTAGGTTGTGTAAAAGAGGGAGTAAAAGATGGACCTGCATCCATAAACTCATAAGTTGATAAGTTGAGGAATTAGGAGCATGTAATTTGGAAAAAGGAAAGGTATTCTCATAAAAAATTACATGCCTCGAAATAATTATTTTTCGACTCGATAAATCAGAACATTTATAACCTCTATGATTTGTTGGATATCCCAAAAAAACACGAGATGTTGATCTAGCTTGCAATTTATTTTGAGAAGTGGAGGAAAGTAACGGATATCATATATACCCAAAGACCCGAAGATGAGAATAAGAAGGATCCTTTTGATAGAGAATTTTCGTGGTTGTTTGATATGTAAGTTTTTTATTGGGAAGTATGTTGAGTAAATATGTAGTCATTTGTAGTGCATGTGCCAAAATGAAGAAGGTAGAGAGGCATGAGCAAGAAGAGTCCGGGTGATATTATTTATGGTCCGAATTTTCCTTTCGGCTTCTCCATTTCGGGAAGATGTATAAGGACAAGAAAATCGAAAGTTCATTCCATGTAATTCACAAAACTTATGAAAGGGTCCATTATTATATTCCCTTCCATTGTCACATTGAAAACACTTGATCTCCCTTTTAAATTTTGTTTGGCTATAAGTACGGAAAGATAGGAACATGGAATATACTTGAGATTTATTAGCAATCGGAAAAGTCCATAGAAATTCGTAAAATCATCAAGAAACAAAGCACAATAACGATGACCACCCGAACTAAGGATAGGTGATGACCAAAGGTCACTATGCACAATATCAAATGTCAAAGAGGTTAATGATAACGAGTCATAAAATGGTAGCTTAACTTGTTTCCCAGGCGGTAACTGCCCAACCGGCGGTAACTGCCTAACCAGTCATAGTCCGGTAGTAAATAAAAATACATAGTCATGCTCTTATAGGTATTGTATATGCGTATATAGTGTTATTACTCATTTACCTATGTACATACAATGCACGAAAAGCCTTTCAGGATCTTTAGAACATCTTTTGGAGTGACCTATAGTCGCTCACCCTCCAATTACGTTATGAATATTAACATTTTTCCCATATGTTTCAATAGGGACTTGGGAACATATTTAGACATGCTTTGAAAAGAATTTCATAGGAATAAATAATATGGACATCCTTTACTACTAAAAGTAAAACCATCTATGAGGTACATTACGTTTACGTTTCATGGTACTTGGAACATGCCAAAAATAAGAAAGAATTAGCTTTAACATACTTCTCGTCATCTAACCGACCCAATCCGCGATGCACTCTAGTTGTAGAATACCTTTCTATGGGTTCAAATCTTTGTACGACTACAACAAGTCAATCTTACTCCTTCTCCCTTTCGCCTTGTTTGCCTTCTTCAAAGCTTCCATAACATCTGAGAAATCTCTGTAAATTTTGAAAAAAAATTGCAGGATGCTCCCTTCGTATCCTCTTAAAAGACCTCGTTGGTACACCGTGTTCTCGTAAGTGAAGCCCATTTCTATATCCCAAAATTCAACTACTAAATGATCCATTATTAAGGAATGTTTTAAAATTTGCCACTTGGTTTCATCGAAATGGTCTCATAAAACACATTTGTGAATTCTTGAAAATGTAATCTTAACGATAATATATGTATATATGTAAAGGCCACTTTATGAAAAATACAATAGTATATATATATATATATATATATATATATATATATATATATATATATATATATATATATATATATATATATATATATATATATATATATATATTGGACCTGTAGTATAGTAACTAGTGATCGTAATGTAAAGAATAATTGTTAAAGTTGGATCTTTAACATTTTCTCTCTCATCCAAGTGTCATTCATGCAATCCAAGTGCTTTTGACTCCTTAATTCATTTAGAAAACTTAATTTTATCCTTGTACTACCTACTGCCACATGGCAGAAAATTCAACACTTGTCCACTATCTTTTATTTAATTCATTACTCCACTCCAACATTTAACCAATCACACACATAATTAATTTCTTAATCTCAATTCACTTATATAATAATCACTTTAGCACACTTCATGTACTTATTATTATCATCATGTGATACCACACTAGTCCATAACCTCTTTTGACATATAAAAAATATCATTTTCAATCCTTGTTGACACACTTTTAAATCTTAAGTCATTTTGAGGCTTCATCCTTTTATACCCCAAACTCTTTATTTTAAAGTACGGGGCATAACACATTTCCGAGCTTATGTCGGCTAAGTTACGACAAAACTTAACATATGAAAATACAGAATGTAACATAAAGATTATGGATGTGATACATTATTCATGCTATTCTATTCACCCAAGGCCAACGAAGATAAACTATGATATAAAAGATGTGTACATGTGGAATGATATGAAGAAGGACATTGCTGATTTTGTAACACATTGTCCCAATTATGAACATGTAGAGATAGAGCATCAGAAGCCTGAACGGCTTGTGCAGAACATAGAGATGCTGACTTGGAAGTAGAAAATGATCAACATATATCTCATTTTGGGTTTACCCCATTGTTATCGGAAGTATGACTCCATATGAGTGATCATTGACGTCTTATGAAGTCATCTCATTTCTTGTCAGTTAGAGCCACTTATATGGCCGAGGATTATGTGAGATTGTATATCAAAGACATAGTATGACTCCACCGTGTTCCGATATCTATTATATTGGATATAGGAGGTGAGTTTACAACAAGCTTCTAGAGTTCTTTCCAGAAAGGGTTGGGGACACAAGTGAATATTAGCACAACTTTCCACCCACAGACAAACGGCCAAGCCGATCGCATGATTTAGATGCTCAAGGATATGCTACGATCTTATGTTTTAAAATATAAGGGAATTTTGGATGATCATTTACCCCTCATTAAATTTTCATATAATAACAGTTATCATTTTAGTATCAAAATGGCCTCTTATGAGGCCTTATATGTGCAAAAGTGTAGATATTCTATCAGATGGTTCGATGTGCGTGAAATGGAGTTGCTTGGACCTTATTGGATTCATCAGGCCATGGAGAAAGTGAAACTCTTTCAGGAGCAGTTGTTGATAGCTCAGAGTCATTAGAAATCATATGCAGATATACGACGCCAAGATTTGGTGTTCTTCCATTTGTTGGTGGAAGTTAGACAGAAGGAAGGAGGAACAAAACCATGTTTAATTCTAAATCAAACTTGTCAACTATCGTATTTAATACTAGTTAAGGTAGTAATTATTGTGCACTTGTTTTGGTATAGATTTAAGTTTGCTATAGGCCGATCATCCGCATGATAATGTGTCATTTGTAATAATTGTGTTTGAGTTACCATGACCCTATTGTAATTACTTCCCTATGTTATAAATATTCGATAGCTATCTAAATGGTCAAGATGATAGAAAGCATCATAATAGAATGTATAGAGTTTTATTTTGCCTACGAGGCTATAGTATCTTATGCATTCATTTGCCTTCAGGGCTATTTTACATGTGCCTTCGGGACTATGTTACTCCTGCCTTCGGGGCTATGTGAAAAGTGCACTTGCCTTCGGGGATATATAACTTGCCTTCGGGGTTATTTACTTCCTTTCAGTTGCCTTATGCGAGGCTAGATAGTTCATATTTGTTTGTGTAGTTGTTTTTTAGTCTGAGATAGGTAAGTATGCCTCTAGACTTCAGTTGACTCTTCAGCTTATATTCAGTATGCTTTATATTTATGTTCAACTTCAGTTATTTCAGTTACCTTACATACTCGGTACATTATTTCCTATTGATGTCCCCTTGCTGGGGCATAGCATTTCATGTTTGCATGTCTTTATAGACAACAAGAAAGGCCTCCGCAGTAGATTTGTTGAGTACCATCTTGTGTTATAAGCTCCACGTCATTCGGAGTTACTAGGTCTCGATTTTTTATGTATATACAGACTATGGGTAGGTTGGGGCCTTGTCCCGACTTTGATATAGTTATCACACTTTAGATTCTTGTAGACGTTTCCTATGTTTGTAGTGGTGTCAGTATGGCGGTCTTGTCGGCCCTTGTATCTATCCTGTTTTGGGTTTTACTGCTTATAGAGACATATGGTCGTGTCAGCCTAAGTTGCATTGATAAATTTACATATTGGACTTGTTGGCCTAGTTTGTCATTTGAGACATAGAAGATCTAAGGTACAGTTGGGTTCGCTCTGGCCTAGTTAGGCACTAGGTTCCAGCCACACCTCCCCCAAGTTGGGGTGTAATAAACTTGGTAGCAGAGCAGGTCATATACAAGGGATTCTACATGTTATGTCTAGTAGAGTCTTATTTATAAATATTTTGTGCATCAAATCATATAAATAGGAAGCTATATGACATCTAAGAGTTGTTTACCCTTCTTTCAAATCTAAATCATGTTTTAAAGTTGAGCTCTAAGAGTCTAAGCCTAACCCTCCCATTTGGATGTGGTATTCAGAGATATCAGTGACAAGCAAGATAGCGGCAATGTAGAGGGTTAATGAGATGACAGGTAAGGGTACTAGCAGAGTACCGCCAATCAAAGTGGCCTAGTTTCAGTCCCGGGGTAAAATACCCTCATACCCACATCCGACTCCTCTACCTGAGGAGATTCCTAGAGATGCAGCACTATCAGTTCCCCCTTTCATTCCATCAGATCAGGATTGGCTCAGATATTAGCTACTCAATGTTAGCCTTGAGCACTAGTGAGTGCAGGGTCTTCTAAGAGGACTAAAAGTTCATGGCTTCGAGAGTTTCTGGCTTTGAGTCCTCTATAGTTTACGGGGACAAACCGATATGAGAACCCTCAGGACTACGTTGATCAGCTTCATAGGGTCTTTCGGGTTATACATGTCTCAAAGACTGAGTCAATTAAGCTAGCAGCTTTCAGGTTACAAGATATAGTTGTTCTTTGGTATGAATGATGGGAGTGGTCTTAAGGCAGTAGGCACCACTAGCGACTTAGGGTGAGTTTTCAGACGCTTTTATAGATTACTACCTCCCATTGGAGATCTGTGAAGCCCGAGTTGACCAGTTCTTGACTCTTCAACTGGGGATATGAGCGTTCGAAAATATAGTCTCTCATATGATTCCTTGGCAAGATATGCCCTAGCATTTTTGACATGATGCGGGCCCGAATTCATTGGTATATAATAGGTCTTATACTGGAGTATGTTGAGGCTTGTACTATAGCTGTAGTGTATGATAATATGGATCTCTCACATACAGTCTTCGCTCATAATTTGGAAGAGCGTCGCCATCAGCAATTGGTTACCGAGAAAATTGAGAGAAAATAACATAAGAGATCGAGACTTATTGGGTATTAGGAGGAGTTCTAGGGTGGTTTCAGGCTACGACAGTACAAACACCCACCTAGGCCTCAGTCATCTTAGTTCTAGGGTTATGCTCTATCAAGACTAGGTTAGAGCTCACGAGTATCAAGATAGCAGTGGTAGTAGAGTTTATACCAAATAGGATTTGTCCATCCGCGATGTGATACTTGCGGCAGATGACATTATGGAAGGTGCAGGTTAGGATCGACCATTGGTTATACGTGTGGTCTTAAGGGTCACAAGATGAGGGATTGCCCAGATAGAGGATAAGGTGGCTTAGCTCAGTAGACTAACTCAGTGGCAGGGTTATTTGCTTTAGTGCGCCCCCAAAGGCGAGGGTCCCAATCTTCTGCTGACAGAGGTTGAGGTCGAGGTTGAACTTCTAGTTCAGGCGATAGCTAGAACTCAATATATGCTTTAGCCAGTTGATATGACTCTGAGTTTCCCCCCAATGATATGGTAGGTACAATTAGTTTGTGTTCGTATGATATTTATGCTTCCACAAGCCTTGGACCTATCTCCTTTTATATTATTCTGTTAGTTGCTGTTATACAGTACCTGAGTTTCCAATAAAGTCATTCATGGTATATAAACCAATTGTCGAGTTAGCTATTATTAGGCGAATCTAGAAAGATCGTACTATAATGATATGTAATCAGTAGACATTAGTTGACTTTATAGATTTAGACGTAGTCATTTCATATGTTAAGGATATGCTAGCGTCTGGTTACACTAATGTAGAGTACTGGTGAAACCAGTGTTGTCAATGAAATTAACATGTTAAACTTAAAGTGAATTGTTAGAAAAACAACATTAAAGAATAGGGAGACTGGACAAGAGAACGAACCCAAGGGGAAATGAGAAATCTTAAAATTCCCATGGAGGAATATAAGTTAGAACAGGACCAAGTGCTCAAGTAGGCTTACCTTGAGGGATGATAACTTTTCGTAGGAGAATGTATAGTAGAGAGCTCGACAAATAAAACTTATGTATTAGACGGCCAAGACGGAGCAGATTTATAGATAATGAATGGGACTAGAATATACTAAATATGCTTAAACCAAAAGAGTAACAATCGGAGTAGGAGTAATGCTCAGGGGTTAGTGACGTCCATAGACGCGAGGTATTAGAAAATTATTATGAGAAGAATAGGTATACTACGATGTAAAGGTCCCAACTTGAGATATTATGTACGATAAGGTGTTTCCATGCTTATTATTAACAACCGTGTGAGTCCAAGTATTATTGGTTATAGATATAGGCCAAGTGTGACATGCTACGTGCAGGTCAGTTTTAGTCCAGTTTACAGAAAAGACTCCGACAAAATCTTTAAAAAGCCTCTAAGAATTAACATTCGAGGAAAAATGTTTATAAGAGATGAAGAATGTTACACCTCGTACTCTTGTACGTTGGATTCTTGATGAGTTTGTTAAATTAAGTTCGAAGGAATGAGAAATTTTGAGGTTTAGTGAAGCAATCGCGACAACTCCGTTCTTTTATGTTTGCTTGTATGCGCAGAGGGGTGAGCAAGACTATATTAAAATTGAGACCTTTCCGAAGGGTATCTATGTCTTAGATGAGTAGTGAGAAGATGTTGGGAGTTTTATAGGTAAGTAGGGTTGAAGGTAATAGTCCTCGATGGAGTTTATACATTTTGCTAACCATTTCGCATCGCAAAACCCATCCGCCTAGAAAATCTTGGCCTCATTTTTTTGTCGGCCTTCATAGAGAGGTTTCTGCCACCATTTACGGTGGCATATGCAGTCGCATAGCCTATTCTGTGACACAGAACCCACCGCATATGGGAGGCGGTGGAAATCCTCTACATAAAGCCTTGAGCGGTAGCTTCATTTCTTATTTCATTTCCCCAACCAGATCCAATATAAATCTTAAATACTCTCTCAAGGTTTCTTCATCAATCAAGGGTGTTTACACAAGATCACAAGATGATTTAACCAAGATTCAACTCCTACAAGTTGATGAAAGTTTGAAGAGGGCTTTTCTTAGTATCGTGTTGTTGTTGTGTGTTGTCTAAAGCTTGAAGGACATTGTAGTTGGAATTTCTCTCGATATTTGAAGGTAATTTTAATCCCTTGTTTCTATGTTTAAGTTAATCTTTGTTTTGATTAAGTTGGAGAAGTGGAAAACTACAAGAAGGAGGCTAGGAGGTTGCCTAGAAAAGTGTTGACTTATTGTTGAGTTGTTTGAAGTATTTTTATATCTTACTATGGCTGGAAATCACTCGAAATAGCTTGAGTATGGTGTTGATGTGGTTGTTATCATAGTCCCACATGTGTTGGATTTGTTGGTAGAAGTTAAAGTTGAAGGAAGGAGGAAGAGAACTAAGTTTAATCTTAATTCTAACTTGTCAATTGTTACACCTCGTGTTTTCATACGTCATCGTTATCATAACATAGTTATATTAGGCTCAGAGATAGTAGGACCCCTCCAAGAGGTTTAGAAAGTTCTTTGGATGTACCGAGCAAGTTTCAGGATGGTTTACGACTTAGTGAATCAACGGAAGTATATTTCAACGAACATTCGATGAATCATCGCCTCCCGGATCACTCTGCGAATAGCAGAGAATGATTTGTGAATTGCAGATCATGTATGCGAAATGCAAGTGATATAGCAAGTTGTGACAGGAGTCTTAGGGATCCTAGCAAGGTTTGTGACCCTACCTGCGGTTTCCAGGCAGAGTCTGTTGTTCGCAGACCTTGCCACGGTTAGAGTCGGTGCAAATTTTATCTTACCCCTATAAATAGTTCTTATCCGACTCAAAGCTCATTTTCAAAACCATAAGAAGATGATATACTCTCTCCAAGAGATTTCAAGTGATTCAAGGTAAAACCAAAGATCAAATACATGAATATGATGTAGCAATTTTGGAGAGTACATGGCGGGTAAGTAACCATTGTTTAGGAGTAATTCTTGAGGTTGAAGGTAAGTTTCATATCCATCTTCTTATCTATAATATCATACAAGTGTTTGAGAATTGATTGTTGAAGAGAATTTCATAGAATAAATGTTTGTGAACTTGAAGCTAGAATAAGTTGTTGTTGGGCCATTTTTTTGAAATTATGGAGTTGTGAAAGTAGTAACTATTTGTTGTAGTATTAAAGATATTAACGGAGCGGATCTAACAAGGTTGTGGGTTTGTTATATGTTACAATACGTGGTTTCACGTACAAGTGGGATCAAGGTTAGTCGACTAGAGCCCCAACGGCCTAAGCTCCTTTCTGAAGGTCTTGTATGATTGTGGGACCGATATTGTTATATTTTGTTACTTCTAGCCCTATGTGGTATTGGATATGCATTATGGCTACTTGATAGGTTTTGGGTAGTCCTGTTTACCTCTGAAACTCTGCTGAAAATTTTCAAAATAATCTAAACTATGTTTTAATGCTACAATATCCTAGCATTCAATGACGAATGTTCTTAAGGGAGAAAGATATTACACACCGTAGTTTTGTGTGTAGGTGGGAGCATGGTTAGTAAACTTGAGCCCCGATGGCTTAAACTCAGTTCGAAGGTCTCATATGACTTACAAGGACGTTAAAGAAGTTTACAGAAGGTTAGGAGTCATTTGTATTGAAGGAAACAGTTTCGACAAAGTTTGACGATTATAGGGTGATACACTAAGTGTTTCGCGTCACGGAACCTATTCCGCCTAGCAGATTTAGTCGCAGATCCAATCCTTCATTTTGCCATATTTCTTCCACCATCTACGGTGGGAAATGCGGCTGCAAATGGTGATCTGCGGCGCATATTCCTCAATAGAATGGAGGCAGTGGATTGGCTATTTATAGATTAATCTCGAACCTTCCCTCATTTTATTTCATCTTCGACCCAAACTAACCCTAGGAGCTCTAAAACACTCTCCAAGAGATTACATGTCATCCAAGACCCATCTTTTAAGCTTATGAAGTCAATTCTTCATTGAAGAGGCTAGACTATCAGAAGGACAACACTTAGTTGGTTGGATTAAGTTTGGAACTTCTTGGAGTTTAAAAAAGGCTTGGTGTGGAGGAATATTTGGCTGATTAAAGGTAAGCTTTTGGTACTCCTAAGTTCTCTTAAAACTTCTCGATGTTTTGCTGGATCAATTGGTAAAGATAACACATGAAAATGAAATTAAGATTTTAAGATGAGGACATGTTAAGTATTGGGTTTATTTGATTTAAATTCTTGAGATAAGTAGAGCTAGATGATGTATATAAGTAGGGGTCAGTGAGGGTAAGTGGGTCATGGCTTGGTTTTAATCGGGTCGACCCGAAATTGGGACACAAAGTAGGGTTCTCGGGTGGGGTGTTTCTTTCGGGCAGTGTGGTGTTTGGTGGTTGTTTCGGGTAGTTATATATGGAATTGGGTCAAGGAGTTTTATGGAGCTATTATGGGTGTGTTTAGGGTGATGTTGGTGATCGAGACCTGGTGTTTGGATGGTGGCAAGGTAATGGGACATAACTGAAATGGTGAGGTTCCGGTGATGTGGGTTGTGCTGATAGTTTGGTTTTGTCGGGTATGGGCCTGGATTTGGGGGTGGTTTTGGGGGTTGGCCTTTGTTGCGGATGTTTATAAGGTACTGTGGGATGTGGTGGTGGAAAGGATGAAGTGTTTTGGACAAGGAATAAATATGGGATGCTAAGTGCAAACCCGAGTACAAACCACGTGTAGGACGGTCGATATATCAAGGATAATGACATGAGGGTTTTAATGCTCAAGTCGACACCAACATGAGTATGCACAATTGGACAAAGTCTAGACCGGGGTTGCTAAGTACAAGCCCGTGAACAAGCCAAGTGAGGGTGGCCTGTAACCTTATGATAGACCCTAGGCTTGGGTTTGGTTGGATCACACAAGTTCCAACGTCCACTCGCACCAAGGGGGTTCCTTAAGCATGGGTTTGATTAGATCACACAAGTTCTAACCAAGACATACACCGAAGGGACCTTAGCTTGGGTTTAACTAGGTCAAGCTTCAACTTACACTAAGGGGTTGGTTCACATAAGAATCGAAGGCCCACACAAGAACCAACTAAGGTAGACAACACACAAGTTGAATACTTTAGTATTTGAGTAAAACTCAAGTTTTTCTACTCATCAACTCTCTGAAATTTACATTGTCCTAAGGGTCTTATTTATAGTGATACATGGACCTTTCTATAAGACAAACTAAAGGACACAAACTCTAACTACTTTCGGCTACAATGGGAAATGTGCATTCTAGGTCAATGGGGACAAATGGGAAAGGGTTTGGGTTTACTTGGGGACGAAAGATGAATCCAACTCTTTAACACCCTTTTTGTGGTTCCCATGTAGAAGGATGCATGAACTTGGCTCCTCACAAATCTCATCTTCTTGGAACATGTTTGGAAGCTTCCATCTTGATTTTGGACTGCCTTGGCGAAATGGGAATGGATAAAGCTTTCGACCAACCCTTCATATTCTTGGTGTCTTCCATGTAGTCAAATACATGAACTTGTTAGTTCATGAATTCTCCCCTTGGAAGACTTATCTTCTAGATGATTCTTGTCCTTGCTACCTTTTCCTCCAACTCGCGGCCTAGTCACCTTATTACATGGCCTAGTCACCCTTTCCTTATTACATAGCTTACTAATGATGTCCTAATAAGAACTAAAAGCTACGCTAAGAATTAAAGACAAGCTAAAAGAAAAACAAACATGGTCTTCGGCCAAGACCTACATACAAAGCCGAAAAATAAACATACTTCTCGGATCTTCACGTGATAACGCCAACTCCACTCCATTTTCCATGCCACATTAGGCATGTAAGTGTAGATTGACGTGCCAGCGTTGGCACTCTTAGGAAAGCACTTCTCGAATTATGTTGAGAGTTTAAATTTGCGGGCTTTCTTACATCAATCTCCCCTTCTTTAACAGAATTTGTCCTCAAATTCCCATAGTTTAAACGGATTGATAAGCCTCCCAAATAAAGTCCCAAACTTCCATATTCATCCGGAATTTTTTTCTCGTAATTGTCTTCTCGAAACTTAGCCAACAATTTGAAAGGGCCATACATCAAATAGTCCTCTCATTGGATTAAGGGGTCATATGTCAAAGGATTGAGATGTGTACCTCTCAACTTCTTATCGTAGGGAACCAGGGTTTCTTTTTCCTCGATTAGGTCAGGACTAATTTCCCAAACCTCACGTTCAACTTCAAATTATACCTTCATGATCAGGATAGTGCAAAGGAACCATGGTCTCGGAATATATGGGAATAGGGGGAAGTCAAACCATAATCTCGGATGACATTTGTATTCTTGAACCAATTTCGGCTAGCTCCTTCTTCGGATGGAATAGTGTGAAGGCCCTCGGGTAACACCTTATACTCTCAGATTGAGCAATACTTATGCATGAGACTTATGGAATATCTTAGGGCGTCACAACCTCTAAATGACACCATGAGCCATTTACACGCACCGTATTGGATTTTGAAGACCACTTCTCACTCAATCTCCTTTTGGACCTTCATTAGTTGAGAGCCACTCCTCAAATCTATCTTTGAAGACATTTTAGCTCCGCACAATTCCTCCAAATAATCATCCATCCTTGGCCATGGAGATTTGTACATTATGATGATGTTGTAGGAGGTTTGGTGACCAATACGTATTTCCCAAATTTCATTTTTCTTCGGTACCCACAAGATAGGTACCACGTAGTGACTAAGGCACTTCCGGTCATATCCTTCACCTAACAATCCTTATCCTTGGTCTCCATAGTCTTGGTGGGTGGACAATGAACTTCTTGAAAATAAATCAAGAGCAAGTTCACTATCATTCATTGGTAGTGCTCCGAATGTAAAGTTCTTCAGAAGTTCCTTCTCATCGGTCTTTTCCTTCATAGTCTCCAAAGATCTTTGTTGTGCTCCTTGTGACCTGTTAAGCTCATCACTTCCCATTGGTTTATTGATATGGGAAACAATGAGACAACGACAAACGGGAGCCAAACCAAGGAAATTATCTATCGCAATCACACCCGTTGGCTCGGGCCACCTTTGGAAAGTTATCACCTTGGGCGATTTCACAAGAATACCTTCGGACGGAACTATGTGGCCCATGGAAGGGTGTAGTAACTTATGCATGAGTCTCATGAAAAATCTTGGAACATTACCTAACCCAAGTGGAACCACGAACCATTTGCACCATACACACTTGAGCTTGAGAGCCAATTTTCATTCAACTCCCTCTCGGGTTCGCACTAGATGGCAGCCATTCTTTGATTCTAACAACTTGGAGAACACCTTGGCTCCACTAAATCCACATAAACAATCCTCCATTCTTACCATAGGATATTTGGAAATTATGGTGATGTTGTAGACTGCTTGGTGGCCAATACATACGTGCCAAGTCATATTTTCCTTTGGCACTAACAAGTTGGGTACCGAACACGGACTAAAGTTCTTTTGGACAAGGCCCTCGTCTAGTGTTTCTTGCACTTGTTTCTGCACTTCCTTAGCCTTCTCTAGATGGTGTCCATAGGCTTGATGATTGGGAAATCAACTTCTTGGAAATAAACCAAGAGTATAGTCAATACCTCCCATCGTTGGTGACTCGGTTGCAAGCTCATCCGCACATACATCTTCCGAGTCGGCATGTATAGAGCTCCCCTTCTTTGACTCTTCTTCTATATTTCATGCATCAAGCAAGGGAGTTTCGGGTTCCTCTTGTTCTTCAAGTAGTACGGGTTCCATAATGGCCAAGGAATCCCCACACTCTCGATACTCTTCTCCAAGCATGATCTGAGAATTAGGACATTCTTTTACAAAGTGTCATAACTCTTGATGATGAAAGAAAGGATCCAAACTTAGCTTCTACATTTGACAAGTGTACCAAAGGATCAAGGGATTTGAACGATGGCCATCAACCCGTGAAGAAAGGCCCAAAATGGCATGGAATATGGGGAGGAATGGGAACCATAACTTGATAGCCTCTTATGAACAAGTTTATCCGGCTTTATATGTTGGTCCTAGCCGAGATCTTGTTTTATATTTTATGTCTTCAAGTTCTAGTCTAGCTAGTAGTTTTATTATTAAGTTCATGTAATAGCCCTCAGAGTATCTTAGGACATAATCATTGTTGGTAGTAAAGATGTGAAGCCGAGAAAAGGGCAAAGCCAAGGTGGCACGGACAACACACTATGGCAAGGACAAGAATGACATGGACGACAAGTTGGCATCGAAAAGAAGCTTCCAAAGGCAAATCAAGTCGGAAGAGGAAGGTTGAAGGTCGGCCGAAGATCAAGATGTTGGTACAAGGAAAGGAAACACTTTCAACATGATGGAGTCTTGAAAATGCAAGCACATCTCGACCTCCACAAGAAAGGTGTGAAAAGGTTTTGGTTTAACAATTCTCAACATAAAACCAAAACTATTTCACATGCAACTCGCTGAAGCCGAGGACCAACTTGGTTTCCAAGACAACCAAACCCTTTTCTTGTTGCCATTCGACCGAATGGCCTTGTAATTGTCCCTTGGTCTCCCTTATAGAATAGTCTTTAGGATACTATAAATAGGGCATTAGGACTTTGTATTTTGGCACGCTTGTTTGTTGAAACTTAGACTTAGACTAAATATAAAACTAAGTCTTCAACTTGTGTGTTGAAACTTATCTGGTCCTTGTGTGGATTATCCCTTCCTTCAGTGTAAGTTAGATTAGGACTTATGTGACCTAGTATATAGCCAAGCTCGAAGAACCCCCTTGGTGGTAAATGAAGGTTGGTACTTGTATGGACCAACTTAGTCTAAGCCTTGGGTACCTAAAGGGCTTGATCACCCTCATTACGCTAGTTCTCGGGCATTGCTAATAGCAACCCCCGGTCTTGACCTATTGGCATTGATCAACCAATCCTTGGTATCGGTTCGGGAAATTAACTCCCCGTTCCTCTATCCTTGGGCATATCCTTCATAACTCACAAAATAACCGCCACTACTAAACATCCAACCCAAAGTCACTAAAATCAACACTTATACAAAAATCCCTCATCTCTTCTCTCGAGTTGTATTCTACAATTCGGTTTCCATCCTCACTAAATATACCAAACACTGGTCACACTTATCTCCATTAATAAATCAAAACCTCTCCACTAAAGGCCAATTCCCAAAACAGTACACAAATACCCGCTCAATACAAACACCACCACATAGCCCGCATATCACAAACTTCCGAGTCCCTCACTATCTCGGTACTGTTCCATCAACCCACCATTATCCAACCACCAAATTTCAATCATCACAACCTCCCGTAACACTCCCTGAATAACCTCATAAAACGACTCGACCCGCCTCCTTACAGATTCTCCCAAAATCACCTTCAAATACCACACTGTCCCATTTACCCGAGAAGCCGAGAACCTGATATTGCTTTCCATTTTTGGGTCAACCCGAATATCTTCCATACCTGAACCATTTGCCTATCCAACCCGCTCCTTATATCCATTAAATTGATATCAGATCAAGGACATCCCATCCCACGCTTAGACGTCATGGCTCAAATGAGTGAAGAACTAAAGTGAGACTTGCATGAAATTGTTACTGAACAAGTGAGAAAAGAGTTTGCCAATCATGCAAACATTGAGGATGTTGAGTCCATGGAAGAGGTAGCTCAAAACAACCCCATACTCATTGAGGATGATGTCCAAGAGATTCCGAGAATGGAAAGAGGAAGTGACCGAGCCTTACGGTTCGATCTTCCAACCTTTGAGGGAATTTGGACCCCGAAGAATTCCTAGAATGGTTTATAACCATCGAAAGACTATTTTAGTTTAAAAACTACGATGACCACCAACGTTACAAGATTTCCACATTGAAGCTTAAATCATTTGCTTCGGTATGGTATGAGAACTTGAAAACAAGTCGGAAAAGAAATGGCAAGTCCAAAATTGAGTCTTTGGAGAGATTAAAAAACATTTGAAAAGAAAGTTTTTGCCAAGAGATTATGAACAAGAGTTATACCTTTAATTCACAAAGCTTCGACAAGGTGTTCTTAAGGTCAAAGAGTACATAAGAGAGTTTGAAAAGGTCACCATGCTATGTGACTTAGAAGAGAAAGAACCGCAATGAATAGCACGATTCATTGGCGGATTAACTATGACAATTCAAGAAAAGGTAGAAATGTCCACTTATTCCACTTTTGAAGATGTGTGTCATTTGGCACAAAAGTTCGAGAGACAACAAAAAAGGACATCCCTAGGCCCTACACAAAAACTGCATTTGCCAAGGAGAAGAGTACCACTTCCTATACCAACCCTTTGTACAAACGGGAAGATGCCAACAAAGACAAAGGAAAAGTGGAAGTTGTCAGGAATGGTGAGAAGGGCGGCAAGAGATGCTTCAACTGCCAACAGCTCAGGCATTTCGCTAGAGAATGTCCTAATCCAAGGACCATGAAACTCGAGGAGTATAAAGAAAATGGAAGTGCTTTTGTCATGGAAGAATTCGAGACGGAAGAAAACCAAAAGGAAACCGAAACTCTTGCGGAAGAAGGCATGAGTCTAGTCCTTCAACATATGCTAAGTGCACAAGTGGAGAAACTTGACGAGAACAAAAAAGAACAAATTTTCTACACCCGATGCAAGGTCAAGGATAAGGTGTGCAGTATGATCATCGACGCAGAGAGTTATGCCAATATGGTGTCTTTCATAATGGTAGGTAAGTTGCAACTACTAACCCATGAACATACTAAACCATACAATCTCCGATGGGTAAACAATTCAAGTGGAATCAAGGTTGCCACCCAATCCCTTGTCAAGTTTCAGATTGGAGGATATGAAGATGAGATTTGGTGTGATGTCCTTCAAATGGATGCGTGCCATATATTGTTAGGAAGACCATGGAAATTTGATTGAAATACCACACATGATGGTGAGCTTAACACTTACTCCTTTAGCAAGGATGGTAAAAACTTCCGGCTCATACCTTTGTCACCAAGCAAGGTAATTGAAATGAAGATCCAACTAGCCCGAAAATGTCAAGCTATATCCGAGGCGCGAAAGGAGGAAGAAAGAGCTAAAAAGGGGAGTGTCATGAGTATGTTGGCCTATAAATTAGGAGCCAGTCCAGAAAGGAACTTAGAGGATTCGAAGATATGACAACAACATATACCAACAACCGAACCTAATAATGGTGATTCTACTTATGAGGGAGCTCTCGGAAAATGTCCCCCTCCTTATGAAGAACTAAAGGCCATAACCGAGGCAAATGCTCAAGGGACCTTTGTTCCATACCATTGTCATGAAGAACAACTCGAGATTGGATCTTCTTTACCAATCCCTTGTACCAAGATGAGAAGATGTATGATACCTTCTTTATCAACCCTCTATATGAGCACCCGAAGATAAAGGTAGAAATCAACATGAAGTTTTCAAGCAACATGGCTTCTGGGACCTTGTCAAAAAATGGTAGCACCCTTGATTTATTTTGAAGAGATTTGTTACAAACACACCAAACTTATGAAGGCGAACGACAAAGCATGAGTGGTCGAAGGTAAACTTATTCCATTGTGCTACTAAAATCAAGGCATGATTGGAAGGATTGCACCAACAACTTTCTCCCTATAAGGAATGAGTCACCATGGCAAATGTTGATTATGCCATCAAGATTCGGGAACTACCCAACATTGAAGATCCGAGAAGAAGTTGAATGCAAAGGGAACTCTAAGGAGTTACCTAATGGATCTGAGTGTTTTGGGACTAATGGCAGGTTTTGTACTATCCCTACCTCCACCATAACAATACAAGAGCTTGAGGAGGTGAGTGACAACTTAAACCGAGAGAAACAAGCCACGGTTAACAATAAGGAAGGTTTGCCGGATAAACATCTTCGCACTTGGAAATATGACGAATTGGTTAAGTGGGAAAAATACTTAAGAGATGGGCCCTTCAAGTTGCTAGCCAAGCTCCAAAAGGGATTATACAAGAAGCAACCTCTGAGGTCAATATTTCATGTTTCTATTAAACCTCCTCCTTGGAACCCTTCGAATTAGAGGACAAATTCTCTCTAAGAAGGGGAGATTGATGAAAGAAATGATCCAAACTTAGCTTTTACATTTGACAAGTGTATGAAAGGATCAAGGGATTTGAACGATAGCCATCAACCCGTGAAGAAAGGCCCAAAATGGCATGGAATATGGGGAGGAATGGGAACCATAACTTGATAGCCTCTTATGAACAAGTTTATCCGGCTTTATATGTTGGTCCTAGCCGAGACCTTGCTTTATATTTTATGTCTTCAAGTTCCAGTCTAGATAGTAGTTTTATTATTAAGTTCATATAATAGCCCTCAGAGTATCTTAGGACACAATCATTATTGGTAGTAAAGATATAGAAGCCAAGAAAAGGGCAAGGGCAAGGTGGCACGGACAACACACCATAGCAAGGACAAGAATGACATGGACGACAAGTTGGCATGGAAAAGAAGCTTCCAAAGGTAAGTTAAGTCGGAAGAGAAAGGTTGAAGATCGGTCAAAGATCAAGATGTTGGTACAAGGAAAGGAAATATTTTCAAGAGGATGGAGTCTTGAAAATGCAAGCACATCTCGACCTACACAAGAAAGGTGTGAAAAGGTTTTGGCCTATCAAGTCTCAACACAAACCAAAACTATTTCACATTCAACTCGCTGAAGCCGAGGACTAACTTGGTTTCCAAGACAACCAAACCCATTTCTTGTTGCCATTCGACCGAATGGCCTTGTAATTGTCCCTTGGTCTCCCTTATAGAATATTCTTTAGGATACTATAAATAGGTCATTAGGACTTTGTATTTTGGCACGCTTGTTTGTTGAAACTTAGACTTAGACTAAATATAAACTAAGTCTTCAACTTGTGTGTTGAAACTTATCCGATCCTAGTGTGGATTATCCCTTCCTTCAGTGTAAGTTAGATTAGGACTTGTGTGACCTAGTCTATACCCAAGCTCGAAGAACCCCGTTGGTGGTAAATGAAGGTTGGTACTTGTGTGGACCAACTTAGTCTAAGCCTTGGGTACCTAAAGGGCTCGATCACCCTTATTAGGCTAGTTCTCGGGCATTGCTAATAGCAACCCCCGGTCTTGACCTATTGGCATTGATCAACCAAACCTTGGTATCGGTTCGGGAAATTAACTCCCCGTTCCTCTATCCTTGGGCATATCCTTCATACCTCACAAAATAATCGCCACTACTAAACATCCAACCCAAAGTCACTAAAACCAACACTTATATAAAAATCCCTCATCTCTTCTCTCGAGTTGTATTCTACAATTCGGTTTCCATCCTCACTAAATATACCAAACAATGGTCACCCTTATCTCCCTTAATATATCATAAACCTCTCCACTAAAGGCCAACTCCCGAAATAGTCCACAAATACCCGCTCAATCCAAACACAACCACATAGCCCGCATATCACAAACTTTCGAGTCCCTCACTATCTCGGTACTGTTACATCATCCCACCATCATCCAACCACCAAAGTCCGATCATCATAACCTCTCGTAACACTCCTGGAATAACCTCCCAAAATGCCTCAAACCGCCTCCTTACAGATTCTCCAGAAATCACCTTCAAACACCACACTGTCCCATTTACCCGAGAAGCTGAGAACCCGATATTGCTTTCCATTTTTGGGTTAACCCGAATATCTTCCATACCCGACCCACTTACCTATCCAACCCGCTCCTTATATCCATCACTCACATTGGAAGCATCTCTTTATCCGTTTATCTTCCCCTTTTGTAACTTTTTTATTCTTCCCCGTATATCTTTCTTCAACTCCTTGGTTATACAATGGATTAGTAAAAAAGGTATTACCCTCTTTTACCCTTTGATTCTGCTTTTCACCTTCGTGACTATACAAGGGATTAGTAAAAGAGATACTGTCCTTTGCTTTAACATTCGTGGATATAACATAGGGCCTTAGGGTACCTTTACTTGCATCACTTGGGCAGTGTTTTACAACCCTTGACTTGGCATTTCTACTCATGTCATGCCTCACAAGTTCTTCTCTCAAGACTTGCATATTTTTGGCAAACACGTCCCTTACAATCCTCCTTAGTTCTTCTTTGTTTATGTGAGCCATAGCGTTAATGTGTGGGACGGGAATGCCTTGTTCTGATACCAATATGAAGGTAATTGGTTCAGGGCTTGGTTGTAATCGGGTTGACCCAAAATTGGGACACAAAGTGGGGTTCTCGGGTGGGGTGTTTCTGCCGGGCAGTGTGGTGTTTGGTGTCTGTTTCGGGTAGTTATATAGGGAATTGGGTCAAGGAGTTTTATGGAGCTATTGAGGGTGTGTTTAGGGTGATGTTGGTGATCGGGACCTGGTGGTTGTACGGTTTCAAGGTGACAGGACAGAACTGAAACAGTGAGGTTCCGGTGATGTGGGTTGTGCGGACAGTTTGGTTTTGTCGGGTTTGGGCGTAGATTTGGGGGTGGTTTCGGGGGTTGGCCTTTGTTGAGGATGTTTATAAGGTACTGTGGATGTGGTGGTGGAAAGGATGAAGTGGTTTGGACAAGTAATGAACACAGGATACTAAGTCCAAACCCGAGTACAAACCACGTGTAGGACGGTCGATATAGCAAGGATAATGACACGAGGGTTTTAATGCTCGAGTCGACACCAATATGAGTTTGTTCAGTTGGAAAATTTCTATAATGGGGTTTCTAAGTACAAGCCTGTGAACAAGCCAAGTGAGGGTAGCCGGTAACCTTATGATAGACCCTAGGCTTGGGTTTGGTTGGATCACACAAGTTTCAATGTCCACTCGCACCAAGGGGGTTCCTTAAGCTTGGATTTGATTAGATCACACAAGTTCTAACCAACACTTACACCAAAGGGACATTAGCTTGGGTTTAACTAGGTCACACAAGTCCTAGCTTCAACTTACAATAAGGGGTTGGTTCACACAAGAACCGAAGGCCCACACAATGACCAACTAAGGTAGACAACACACAAACATGGTCTTCGGCCAAGACCTACATACAAAGCCAAAATATAAGTTGAAGCTAAGAATTAAAGAAAATCTAAAAGAAAAACAAACTTGGTCTTCGGCCAAGACCTACATACAAAGCCAAAAAATAAACATGCTTCTCGGATCTTCATGTGATAACACCAACTCCACTCCATTTTCTATGCCACATTAGGAATGTAAGTGTATATTGACGTGCCAGCGTTGGTACTCTTAGGAAAGCACTTCTCGAATTATGTTGAGAATTTAAATCCACGGGATTTCTTATATCACTAAATCTTGTGGAAAGTGAAAGTTATGATCTTGGTATTGGTATGCATATTGAAGAAGGCATGAGGGTAGTTTAGATGGCCATGAAAAAAGCATATGAAAGTTGCACATGTTAGGTGTTCGATAAAAGGTGGTAATGAGGTAGTTATGAAACCATCGGCTTGATTTTTATTCGAATTATCTATATTTCTTATGTCAACAATTGTAGAATAACCGAGACGACATCAGAGTAACACTGGTCAACAATAAGGTATCTAACGCTTTACCTCCTTCTTTATTAATGGCATGATTCAAATTTAAGCATCGTAAAACCGAACGTTTCAAAAGAAACTCCTATTTGTAGAAAATATAAACATGGTTGCTCTCAATTGTTGATGTTGTGCTTATTAGAAACTCAAGAAATTGGTTCCACTCTCATCGTACATTCCTTTTCAAAGGGGATCCTTGTGTTCTAATAAGATTATCGAGCTTGTTTTCTTGTCGGAGTTGTTTAACTCTCTTCGTTGCCTTTGTTATACTATTGAACCTATGATTTTTCAATTTTCCTTATCGAAAGGGGTCTTTGCATTCTATTGAAATCTATTGTGTAGTTTACCCCTTGTCGGGATTGGGTCTCGTCTCTCTTGAGAGTCATTGTTATATTGTTGATCTTGAGTTCATGATAAATGGTAATGTTAGCTGTAAAATAGTTCTATAACGATTGACGAAGGGTTAACGACCTTGTGTTACCCCGTCCGGTTCCTATTGGGTTCTTAAGGTCATTCATATATATATATATATATATATATATATATATATATATTATGACACTGAGTCGCGCTATAGTACGCGCCCAAAGACACAAGACTTATATGTGCACACTACTGCAGTTAGGTATGATCACACTAAGTCCCCATTAGGGTCGGGTACGATAACACCGAGTCCCGTATTAGGGCCAGGTATGATATGATATTGACATTATCCCAAAGTGTTGCTATATATAGATATAGTTGGTTTTCACTGATATTATACGTTGCATATGCCCAGCATGGCCTCCGAGGTTCAGGTTGTTTCATTACTCTGATTTGCTCCTGTCATTATCTTTACTTATGTTTACCTGCCTTACATATTCATTACATTCTTTCATACTGACATCCCTTGATACAGCGCTGCATTTCATACCTGCAGGTATAGACAGACGATTTGATAATCCCCTGCAACTGGTGGTTTAATTCAGTAGCAGTGATCGATACGCTCATTTTATCGGGAGTTGTTTAGTGTATCAATTGGTGTGTATATATATATATATATATATGCATATCATGGGTATAGCGGGGCCCTATCCCAACCTATTTTTACTATATATCATTCTTAGAGGCTTGTAGACGAATGTCATATGTTCAGTTGGTTGGTATGGCCTTGTCGGCCTCTTTTGGATAATTTGTTGTATCTATGACGACCTTATCGGCCTTATGGTATGTATATATTTGGTGTTGAGCTTCTTTTTCAAGCATGACCTTGTCGTATCTAGCCTAGTTACTGTTGATTAGAGGTCTTGTCGGCCTAAGTCTTGTTACGCGTAGTTCAAATACTATAGCTAGTATGCTCAAGCCTTGGAGTTTGAGTGCCTACCACACATCCTGAGGTTGGGGTGTCAGAAACTTGGTATTAGAGTAGTTCAAGTCTTAGGGAGTCTATAAGCCGCGTCTAGTAGAGTCTTATTTATGGATGTGTTGTGCACCATATTTATAAGCAGGAGGCTACAGGATGTTTAGGATGGTTGTTTTCTTTATTATCTTAGATCGTGTGTTAGAGCTGAGTCAAAAGAATTTGGTCTCCTAATCTAAATCTGGTTTATATTTCCAGCGATGGCTGCTAGTATAAGATAACAGGTAGTTATTCAGAGGTTGAATGTGGAGGCGGGAGAGGATACCAGTAAGGTACAACCCTCTAATATGAGGCAGTAGGAGCAATAGGGTGAGGCTATATCTTGAGACTATATAGTGTAAGTTTTTGGTCATCATACCTAAGCGAACCTGGTAGAACTAGAGATGGTGGATTTTGATGTGATTATAGGTATGGATTATCTAGTCTCGTGTTATGCTAATATGGGTTGTTAGAGTAAAGTCGTTCGATTTCATTTTTCGAATTAGCCAGTCTTAAAATGGAAGGTAAATGTTATAACACTTAATGGTAGGTTTCTTTCCTCCCTTAAGGCGAGATATATGATCTCCAAGAGATTTATTAGGCCTAGTACCTCCCCGTAGGGTGTACCCCTATTGTTTATTTGTAATAAAGATAGCTCGCTCAAAATGTGTATTGATTATCATCAGCTAAACAAATTTTGTATTAAGAATAAGTAGCCCTTCCAAGAATTGACGATTTGCTCGATCAACTATAAGGCGCTAAGTACTTTTTAAAGATTAATCTTAGGTTTTGGTACCATAGATTGCGAGTTAAGAGAAAGCCCATTCCGCAGACATCTTTCGAAAATAGCTATGACCCTTATGAGTTCTTTGTAATGTCATTTAGGCTTACTAATGCCCCGACAACTTTCCTGGACTGGATGAATTGGGTGTTCAAATCATTCTTTGATATTTTTGCAATTTTATTCATCAATGATATTTTTGTATATTCTCGGTCAGGAGCAGAGCATGCTGATCATTTGCGGGTGGTGTTACAAATGCTCTAAAGTCGCAAGTTATACGACAAGTTTTCCAACAATGAGTTCTGGTTAAATTCGGTATCCTTTCTTGGCCTTATAGTTTCCGATGAAGGTATTAAGATTGATAGTTAGAAGATTGAAGCAGTGAAGGATTGGTTGAGGCCTACTACTCCTATAGAAAGTAGAATTACCCAACTCATAATCTTGAGTTAGCGACAGTAATGTTTACCCTGAAAATATGGTATCATTATCTATATGGGGTTCATGTTGATATTTATATTAACCATAAGAGCCTTCAATGTATCTTCCGTCAGAAGGAGTTGAGTTTACGACAAAGGAGGTGGCTTGAATTGTTAACGGATTATGCTATCAACATTTTATATCACCTGGGCAAGGTAAATGTGGTAGCCGATACCTTAAGCCGGAAGTCCATGGGCGGGAAGGATCACCTAATCACTTACGGAGCATAGATACATGGAATACTGGATGAATTATTTCTAACTCTAGGGGAAACTCGAGTTTATAAGCCACTTGGATAATTCTCTAAATAATCTGGTATGGTCCGACGTACCTGGGGCTAAGCTTGGATTTCTTACCCAATCTCATCATGCCCTTCATAGTTGACACTTTTAGAAACACCCAATCTCCCATAGAAAACTCTAGCTATCGATATCGGTTGTCTGAATAGGACTTCTATCGACTTTGAGTTGTAAACAAACGTTCCTGAATCAATTTCACCTTTTCTACAGCTTGCACCAAATCGGGTCCTAATAACTTCATTTCCACCACATCGAACTAGATGATAGGGGACCTAAACATCCGCTCATATAGGGCTTCATATGGTGCCATTTGGATACTGGAATGCTAGCTGTTATTATAAGTGAACTCAATAAGTGGAAGATGGTCCTCCGAACTTCCCTTGATGTCTAAAAACAAGCTCGCAACATATCCTCAAGCATCTGAATAGTGCGCTCATCTTGTCTATCTGTCTGCAGATGGAAAGTTGTGTTAAGGCTAATTTGAGTACCCAGGCCTCTTTGAAAGGACCTCCAGAACTTAGCTGTAAATTGAGCACCTCTATCAGATATGAAAGAAACTAGGACTCCATGAAGACGGACTATCTCTTTGATATATAGCATGGCATTGTCCTCAATTGAGTAGGTAGTTTTAACAGGCAGAAAATGGGTTAACTTTGTAAGTCTATCCACTATAACCCAAATAGAATCGAACATCTGATGAGAATTAGGTAACCCTGTAATGAAATAAGTCACATCCTAACCTTAGGGGGTGTGGCCGGAACTCAGCACCCGAGGGCCTAAACGAACTAACTGTGGCATTCTTGGAACCTGTAATACAAAACTAGGGCTGAGAAGGCCTCCATATAACCATAACAAGACAAGAATGAAAGACAATCTGCAAACAGAAGAGTCCCATCATAGTATATACAGATAATCAAGGATAACAAGGCCATAAGAAAAGTACTACAACTGACAAATGGGCTGACAAGGCCACGACAAAACATATACACAACGTACACTAGTATGCAAGCCTCTAGGAGTGCTATAGTATATACATAGATCGATACAAGGCCCTGTCATACCCAAAACACTAGGAATATGTACAACAGTGCATGTCTACTCCTGTAATGTGACTCCGAAGAAGTGGAGTGCGACAATTAACAGCTGAAACATGCAACCTACTAGGAGGAGCATCGCTCTGTCTATCTGTACCTGCGGGCATGAGCACAATGTCCCAGAAAAGGGCATCAGTATGAAAAATGTACTAAATATGTAAGGCAGGAGATATAAGTAAATAGAAGGTGTAACAATACATATATGGGAACAGAATTCAACCTACAACTCATATCAAGCCGCTAAGGGAATAACCTATCACAATCATGTGTACGTAAATGCATGTCTATAAACAATCACGCTGCTAAATGGTGTTAATTATATCATAGTATTATCATACCCGACTTCGATGAGGACTTGGTCATACCCAGCCTTAATAGGACTCGTCAATATCAAACCAGATGTAGTGGTGTGCGCATATAAGTGTCGTACCTGGTCGACTATAGCGCGGCTCGGTAAGAAAATAGGTACATATATATAAGTGTATTGTAAGACAGAATCCCAAGGACATCATGGAAGAGCCAGAGTGATATATCGTTGTTATCCTTGGACTATTGGTATTGGTGCTACGTTCATGAGTCTTAGTACAACCAATCCAGAACATATAGAAACCGAGAGATGCCATATATTAGAAGTACCAAAAGGACTCTGATTTTTTTAATAAGAAAGGTTTTTCGTTATTCGATTTAACAAAATAGAACTCTATTCAAGGAAACGATTTCGTTAAATCATGCCAAGAAGGAAAGTTGCCCTACATACCTTGTCGATGAAGCTAGTTACATTTTGCGGAGCCTCGCATGTGATATGGACGATTATCTACATTAAATGAGGGATTTGTATCAATATCTAAGAGATTTCATCTAGGAAATTCGTCGAACAACTTATTGAAGTTCTAGAGTTACCCTACTATGGATTCTTATTAAAATTAACACCATCATTATACCTAACTAATTTCCTCAACTTCACAACCTCACCAATATAATTTAATACCAATATTTACTCTTAATCGCAACCAATAATACCAAACAACAAGTTGACATAACTTTATATCACATAAGATGTTTCTCCAAGATAATATTCACCAAACTCCCAAAGTTCCCAAGTTACTTCCACCCATCAATATATCCAAGTTAGGAGAAGCTAAAGAATACATAGAAGGGGTGAAACCTTACCTTAACCTGCCAAGAAGCGTCACTACAACAACCTTCAATGCAATCTCAATGTAGTATGTCACTTTGCCGAGCTAGCTATCAGAGATTCTAAGGTGTTCTTGATTCTTAAAGGGAGAAATCACCTTGGATACTTGTAAAGGTGTTGATAAAAGAAAGGCCATGAGCTTAAGCTCCCAACATGAGCTGAGAGGTGAGTTGCGAAGAGTTCCAAAGATTGACATCCGTCATGTGGTGATATGCGTAATATGGAATGGAATATGGAGTGGAGTTGAAGATTGGACGTGACGATCCAAGAAGGAACATGTTTATTTTTGACTTTTATGTAGGTATTGGCAGAGACCACTTTCTTTTAGCTTATTTTAATTCATATCTTAACTACTAGCTCTCCTTAGGACATAATTACTATGTCGTGTAATAGAGTAAGGTGACAAGGCCAAGAACCATCTAGAAGAAGAAGATTCCAAGGAGATAATTCATGAACTAACTAGTTCATGCACTTATCTACATGGATGACACAAAAGGGTGGCCTAGAAAACATGAAGGATTGGTTTCCCATTCGGCCAAAGGCCTTGTTTGTGTCCATCTAGTTGTCTTCTAGAAAGGTCTAAGCACTAGTATAAATAGGAAATGTAGTTGATGTAAATAACATTGAAGATTTATGAAATATACTTGAGTTTTACTCAACTTTGCTAAGTTATTCAACTTTTGTGTTGGTTAATTTAGTTGGTCCTTTTGTGGGACATCGGTCCTTTTGTGGTCCAAACCTCGATCCTTTTGTGGGTCAAACCCTTGGTGAAAGTCTAGTTAGAACTTATGTAATCTAGCTAAACCCAAGCTAAGGTTTCCTTCGGTGTAAGTTTAGTTAGAACTTTTGTGATCTAACTACACCCAAGCAAGGTTTTATCCGGCCTTTCGGCGCCTACCTCACTTTATTTGCACCAGATCTTGTCCTTAGCAACCTCGTATCCAATCCTTATCCAAATTGTTTCATTTTTTTCACCACAACATCCTACAACACTTCCCCAATTCACACCCCAAATTCCTTAAACCAAAACATCACAAAACCACCCGAACACCCCAACCATTTCCCTCACTATCCCGGTCGAATCCCTATATCGTCAACCTACTGTCCCGATCAGTTTCCGCCACCTTACCACAATCCAACCACTAAACCCCGACCACCAATATAACCCTCAACGTGTATAGAACATCCCCACAAAACGTCTTAACCCATTTGAACCCTAAACTACCCGTGCAATCCCCACAACACCACATTGTCCGGTGAATCCAAGAACCCGACACCCCACCTTTTGAGTCCATTTTTGTGTCAAACCGTGTCCAACCCAACTTTGACCAACCTACCCTCACAAACCCCTCCTTATATACATCAGGTGTTCTTTAATGGAAGAAAGAGGCTTGAATAATGTTTGAGAAGGTTTTGGGAGCTCAAGGGTTGAAAATGAGATGAGAAATAAAATTGGCTGACTTTTTGCATTAAATAAGCCATTAAACCGCCTCACGTATGTGGCTGCATATGCGGCACATATGCCACCTAATATGGTGACAATGAGGTGGGGAAAATGAGGCCTTAATCCGTGGCCACTTCCATGAGGCAGAATGGCATCTGCGACACAAAATGTGTGACGTACCGTCGAAACTTCGTCAATATTCATCGAGTTGTACTTCCTTTAGTCCTATTGACTTCTAACCTTCCGAAACCATTCCTTAGCATCCTTATACATCATACGAACACTTGAAAATTATTTCAAGTTCTCACAACTTAAGTCGGCTGACTATACTCTCATTCAGGTGCGAAACTACGGGGTGTAACATCCTTCTCCCCTTAAGAACATTTGTCCTCGAATGTTGGAATATTAGGATTTCAAAAAAATTCAGCAGACTTTCCCTTGTAAACAGTGATATCCGAAACCTGCCAACCAACCCAAACCATAACCAATGCCACACAAGGCTAAATAATAGCATAACAACATCCAGTTAGTCTCACACGACCATCTATATACTTAAGATTCAAAGATGGTTAGCCATATTGATATAAACCTGAGGTCTAGAACAAATAAGGACATCAAGACTTCATATCTTCTTCGGCCTCCCAATTCATTTCCTTTACGTTGTTATTTCTCCAGAGTACCTTAATTGAAGCAACTTCTTTGGTAGATAACTTACGGACTTGACAGTCTAGGATAGCAATGGGAATGTCTTCATATGATAAGTCTTCTATGAGTTGGACATCCTCAATATGGGTAATGCGGGAGGGATCACCTAGACATTTACGAAGCATGGATATATGAAACACAGGGTCAATGGCTTCTAACTTCGGGGTTAACTCAAGATTATAGTCTACTTGGATTATTCTTTGAATAATCTAATATGGTCTGATGTACCTGGGGCTAAGCTTGCCCTTTCTGCCGAACCTCATCACGCCTTTTATAGATGATAGCTTTAAGAACACCCAGTCTCCTACAGCAAACTCTAAATCTTGATGTCGGTTATCTGAATAGGATTTTTGTCGACTCTGAGCTGTCAACAGTCATTCTTGAATCATTTTCACTTTCTCTACAGCTTGTTGCACCAAGTCCGGTCCTAATAATTTTGTCTCGCCAACATCAAACCAACCAATAGGGGACCTATATTTCTGTCTATACAGAGCCTCATATGGCGCCATCTGAATACTAGAATGATATTTGTTATTGTAAGCAAACTCAATAAGCGATAGGTGATCTTCGCAACTTCCCTTGAAGTCTAAAACACAAGTTCGCAACATATCTTCAAGCGTCTGAATAGTATGCTCGGCTTGACCATCGGTCTGTGGATGAAAGGTTGTCCTAGGACTAATCTGAGTACATAAACCTCTCTGAAAGGACTTCCAGAAGTTAGTAGTAAACTGAGCACCTCTGTCAGATATAATAGAAACTAGAAGTCCATGAAGTCAGACTATCTCCTTAATATACAATTGAGCATAGTCTTCAGCTAAATAAGTAGTCTTGACATGTATGAAATGAGCTGACTTCGTTAGTCTATCCACAATAACCCATATAGAATCGAACGTTCGACGATAATTAGGTAGTCCCGTAATGAAATCCATGTTAATCGCTTCCCATTTCAATACCAATATTTACTCTTAATCTCAACCAATAATACCAAACAACAAGTTGACATAACTTTATATCTCAAAAGATGTTTCTCATAGATCATATTCACCAAACTCCCAAAGTTCCCAAGTTACTTCCACCCATCAATAAATCCAAGTTAGGAGAAGCTAAAGAATACATAGAAGGGGTGAAACCTTACCTTAACCTACCAAGAAGCATCTCTACAACAACCTTCAATGCAATCTCAATGTAGTATGTGACTTTGCCGAGCTAGCTATCAGAGATTCTGAGGTGTTCTTGATTCTTAAAGGGAGAAATCACCTTGGATACTTGTAAAGGTGTTGATGAAAGAAAGGCCACGAGCTTAAGCTCCCAACATGAGCTGAGAGATGAGTTACGAAGAGTTCCAAAGATTGACGTCCGTTATGTGGTGATATGCGTAATATGGAATGGATTATGGAGTGGAGTTGAAGATTGGACGTGACGATCCAAGAAGGAACTTAAGTCGGCTGACTATACTCTTATTCGGGTGCGAAACTATGGGGTGTAACAAAATCCATGGTAATTATCTCTCATTTCCATGTCGGAATCTCAATATTCTTAAGTAATCCTCCAAGCTTCTGGTGCTCAATCTTAACTTGTTGGAAATTTGGACACTGAGCAACGAATTGTGCAATATTCTTCTTCATATTATTCCACCGGTACATTTGCTGAAGATCATGATACATCTTAGTAGAGCCAGGGTGAATAGAATACCTGGACTAGTGGTTCTCTGCCATAATTTTCCCTCAAAGTCCCCCAACATGAGGCACACATAACTGGCCTTTATATTTAAGAAATCCATCATCTGATAGCTCGAACAATTGCTTCTTCTGAAAGCGTATCCCTTCTCTGATTTAAACTAATTCTGGATCATCAAATTGGCACGCCTTTACTTCTACCACTAAAGAGAATTTGGCAGCATTCAGAACTATAGCACCTACATCACCTGCATCAAACAGTCGCACACTTAAATTAGCCAATCGATACAGATCTCTAGTCATTTCCAACTTGTCAACTTCCATATGCCTCAAGCTACCCATAGATTTATGACTCAATGCATCGGCTACTATATTTGCCTTGCCTGGATGGTACAAGATATCAACATCATAGTCTTTAAAAAACTCAAGCTATCTCCCCTACCTCGGATTCAATTCTTTCTTCTTGAATATATATTGTAGGTTCTTATGATCTGTAAATATATCGACGTGAACTCCATATAAATAGTGGCGCCATTTCCTTAGAGCAAATATAACATCAACCAAATCTAGATCGTGAGTCGGGTAATTACAGTCGTGCTTCCTCAGTTGTCTTGAAGCATATGTGATAACCTTGTCATTCTACATCAACACATAGCCCAACCCAATTCTAGAAGCATCGCAATATACCACATAGCCCTCTGATCCCTCAAGGATATGTTAATCTTCTTTTTAACTCCTATCACAAGCATCTGTCCATTGGAATTTAGCTACTTTGTGAGTCAACTTTATCAATGGAGCGGCGATAGAAGAATAATTCTCTACAAACCTCCGATAGTAACCGGTTAAACCCAAGAAATAACACACCTCGATAGGAGTTGTGGGTCTTGTCCAATTCTTAACCGCCTTAATCTTCTGATTATCAATCTTGATACCTTCATCTGATACTATATGTCTAAGAAAAGCCACCGAGTTCAACCAGAACTCGCATTTAGAGAACTTATCATATAACTTATGATTTTGCAGTGTCTGTAATACCGCTCGCATATTATCTACATGTTCTGCTTCTGATCAAGAATACTAGAATATCATCAATAAACACTATAACAAAGATATCCAGAAATGGTTTAAATACCTGATTTATCAGATCCATAAAAGTCACTGGCGCATTAGTGAGACCAAAGGACATAACGAGGAACTCATAATGACCGTATTTGGTCCTATAGGTAATCTTGGGAATATTCTTCTCCTTAACTCTTAACTGATGGTACTCAGATCTAAGATCGATCTTTGAGAAATACTTAGCGCTTTGCAATTGATTCTAGAAAGTAAATATTTGTTCTTAATAGTTACATTGTTCAGCTGACTGTAATCAATACACATTCTTAACGAACCATCTTTCTTACAAACGAATAACACTAGCGCACCCTATGAGAAAGTACTGGCCTGATAAAGCCTTTCTCCAGGAAGTCTTTCAATTTTGCTTTCAATTCATTCAGTTCTGTATGGAGGAATAGATATAGGCTGAGTATTAGGAAGCACGTTGATAGAGAAATCAAATTCCCTTTCGAGAGGAATGCCAGGAAGCTCGATAGGAAATACATCATTCATTAACAACAGGGACCGACTGAAGGGTTGGAGAATTTGCCTCCGCATCCTAAACTCGTACTAAATGATAGATATATCCCTTAAAAATCATCTTTTAATCCTTGAGGTAGGAAATAAAATTCCCCTTAAGTGCTGCCACATTACCCTTCAATTCAATAAAGGGTTAGCCTGGAAAATTAAAACAAAAAACTTTTGTCCAACAATCCACATTAGCATAACAAGAAGCCAGTCAATCTCTGCCCATAATAACATCAAATTTCACCATCTCTAACTCATTTAAGTCAGCTAAAGTGTGATGATAAAAAATTATTACATCACAATCCCGATATACCCGCCTAACAATTATGGACTCGATGGACCTCAACAGATAAATACTGCTGCAAGAATGCCTCAGAAAAGTCCATTCATCCTGCCGGTGGGGCACGAGGCCTCCTAGACTGCTCCCAGGTCTCATGCCAAGTCATAGCAACATCATGCAATCTATAAGAGGCAAGCTCTCCTGACTCGGTATTAGTGACATGCATTACCCGCAAGGTCTGTTACTTTTGATCAAGAAAACTCTGTGGGTTTGCATTTGGATCTGCCTCTCTAAATACCGGAGGGTCCAAGTTGATGAAATCCCAAACTCTCGTGTTGACTGCTATGTCGGAAATACCAGGGGTTTGACTTGGGCCTGATAGGCCACTAGTCAAGTCAACAGTTGTACAGCACTCCGCATGTCTAAATCCTGATCATGAGCAACCAGGGGAGGAACTAGAGGTACATCAGCTCCCCTATGCCCCTCTGGAGGTGGTAGGGGTGGAGTCTTAGAGATAGTGTAGTAGCAACTGCAGATAGGGTTGGCATGAGATGTCAGTTCTTGATTAACATCCTTTTTCCACTATCTTTCTTTTCAAAAAATACAGCCTCTACTATTTGTCATCTATGGAGATCTGGTGCCCGAGATACAGCCTCATCCTGACTGGCACCCTCTCCCGCCTCCTCATCTGACCTTCACATGGCCTCCTGCCATCTAGTGGTAGCAGGCATCGCTAAGAATGTAAACAAAATGGAAGTGAGCACTTATGACCCAACTCTATCGCACGATCTAGATCAAGAAGAAAGGTAACCATCCTAAATGTCCTATAGCATCTTGTTTATAAGTATGGTGCACAACATACCCATAAACAAGACTCTACTAGATATGGCTTGCAGACTTCCGAGGACAGACCTGCTCAAATACCAAGTTTGTCACACCATAACCTTAGGGGTGTGGCCGGCACCGTGCACCCAAAGGCCTGAGCAAGCCAACTATAGCACTTGAAATATTTAACATAAAATTGGGGCCCACAAGGCCTCCAATAAGCATAACAAGATAAGAGGATATAACCTGCAAGTAGAAGAGGCCTAACAACAGTATATATACATAACTGACGCCGACAAGGCCAAATAAAATAAACACCCACTTATAATGGTATGCAAGCCTCTACGAGTACTATAACACAATAACTAGTCGGGACAGGTCCCTGCCATACCCAAAATGCCAAAATATACATATATGAGTACCTATCGACTCCAAAAAATAACTTCAAAAAAATGGAGTGTGACTACCGGTAGCTGAAAGCAAGTATCCTACTGGGGAGGTACGCCAGCCAGTCTATTTATACCTGCAGACATGAACACAGTGCTCTGGAAAGGGAAAGTCGGTACGAAAGATGTACTGAATATGTAAGGCAGGTAACATATATAAACAAGAATGTAATACAAGATAAAGAGGTACAAAAGTTAACCTGGAACTCAGAATGAGCCACTGAGGGCATACAACTAGCACAACCATGAACATACATATGTAAGTAAAATTGGGTTACTCTTTGGGGCCATATAGTATGATATCAAATTCCTCTGGTGGGGGTGACCTCATAATAAACTGTATGTCCATATAGTACGCGGTGGTATCTGCCTAACTGATTAGTGGTATGCATATATAAGTGCATGCCCAGCCGACTATAGCGTGGTGCGGTGTGGTAATGTCACACCCCAACCTAGGTGAGGCATGGCTGGCACTCGGTACCTTGCTAGGTTTGAGCATACCAAGATAAACTTTCAATATGTGCCTAGAAAGACAAACCATATCATTAAGGCTAGTCTGTAAATATAACATTAACTTAGGCCGGCAAGGCCATATGCTGAAATATCGGTAAATAAGGACCAACTCGACTAAAATGAGACCATCCCTAAACATATATATATATATATATATATATATATATATATATATATATATATATATATATATATATATATATATATATTATACACATATGGTCAAGCAGCCCAAAAAGGCCTACCCTAGTCCCCGCAAGCAGTAAAATCCTAAACAAACTATATATACATGGGTCAACTAGGCCACCATACTAATACTAAATATACAAGACATATCTATAAGCCTCTATTGAGTTATAATTGTATCATAACAGGGACGGGGCCCCGGCCTACCCATGATCTGTGACTACACAAAAACTCGACTTGGTAACTCCGAATGACCTAGAGCTTACCAAGAAAGCTGATACTCTATGAATTCTACTGATGTGATCCTTTCTGCACCCTGTCTGAAACTGCGGGCATGAATACTGCATCCCTAGACAAAGGAACGTCAGTACGACATAATGTAATGAGTATGTAAAGAGATTGAAACTGAACTATACTAAAACATAAAGCAATCTGAGTATAAACTGAGGAGTTAATAATGAAAACTGATTATACTTAGTTGTCTCTGTCATCTACTAACTACGCAACATAATACTTACTACTTAGCCTCATATAAGGCATCTAAACATGTATAAACAGCCCTGAAGGCAAGTGCATGGACATGAAAGCAAGTTTATCTGAATGGCCCCAAAGACAATTGTATACTGAATCTCCCTGAAGGCAAGTGCATAACTACTTACGTTTAACTATCAAGCTTTTTATCGTCTCAATTTTATAGCTAAACATGGCTAACTAAAACTCATTCCCGACAAGGGAGAACTACTATAGTAGGGTCATGTTAACCCGAATGTGATCTCTACAGTTAGCACATCTTTGTGTGATTAGTTAAAATTAGCTCGATAAGAAAATCATTCCAAAACAAGGAAAATGGATAGCCTTTACATAACTTGTCGATTCGTTCAACAACACCGCTAAAGCACCCCTATAGAACCTTAACCTATAACAATAGTAATTCTCTTGTTAAGCTAAAGAAACACTAGTATATTACGTATATCGAGCGGCAAGCTTGTTCTATAATTAATCGGACAACACCTTCCCTATTTCTTCCACCTTCCATAAGTACAAAACAACAAGAATAACAATAACAAGCACCCTGAATTTACCAATTTTATCCATCAAACAACATAGAATAGCAACCAAACAACAATAACAACATCAAATATGATTTACGGTATAATTTCCGTACTTTCTCATTTAGTAACTTAGCTATGATCTAGATGGACTCAAATTTATCTAGAGGAGGAGAATTCTTACCTTATTTGCCAAGAACTCCTCTTCTTCTATCTTACTTCACTTTGAAGAAAGCCTGAATTCAATAACATGACACAATGGAACAACAAAATCGAAGCGGTGCGCAAAACCCGTATGTTGCTCTTGATAAAAAATAAATTTTGATCCCGTTAAATATGATCACGTTGGTTTCTTGCTGCCTCTTAAACTTTTACTTCGTTGCTGCCTCTTAAATAAAAAGAACTTCGCCTAATGAAATAGGATAGCCACTTCACAAATTAATCTCCCTTCTTAGAATAGGTGTTGTACGTTTTTGTCTTAACTTTGTAGTGTAAAAGGCACATGGCCCCATCTACCACCTAAATTAAAGATTTATTTCGATAGCATGAGTCATTATATGTGTAGCTAATGTATTTAAACGTGTAGGGCTCTTTAGACCAAATTTTGTCCTTATCCATATCAATGATAAGAATGGTCTTTATTTGGTGGACACCACCTAGTGGGAAAAAAACAAATCAAATTCTCTATCCCTCTTAATCCCTTTTATTCCGTGTTATTGTAAATAAGTAGCTAATTCATGTATTGTAATATAATTAGGACGTAAAAGTCCTTTTCTCATACTACATCCCAACTTTTACTAATTACTCTTATAATTTTTTTCTTGATCCTAATTTATTTAAATATTAATTAGTTTTAACACACTTCATATACTCGTTATCACGATTATATCATATAGCAGTAGTCCCTAGCCTTTTTTGAAACACGCAACATATTATTTTCAATCATCGCTATTGCATTTTAAAGTACGAAATAAAAATGGTCCGTAAAACATTCATAATTATCAACTTTAGCAAAACTCAATTCGATTCGTTTAACCTCTAATCCTTTTGACGCATACATAACACTATTTTGAACATCAATTACCTTAAGAATAACATTGTCCCTCTGAGCTTATGTCAACTAACTTACGACTCAATCGACGTTAAAAGTACAGGGTGTAACAAGTAAAATAAATACGGATATATACGTGCAGCAAGACCAAGATCAAGAGACATTACAATCATAGTCGGAGTGACCTATTGTCGTTATCCTCCGACTATCGTTATTGTCGCTACGATCTTCAACCTTAACTAATCATCAAGAGTCATAACGAATACAGAAAGATATTATTAACAAAGAATACTTAAGAGATATGAATGACTTGAACAATAAGGAGCATGGTATCTTTGGCTTCTTTGTAGAGAATTGTTTCGAGGAAGTGCTTATGTTAAACCATGACAAAGAAGGAAAACTAGCCTTACATACCTTGTCGATGAGGTTATCTATGTACACGAGCTTTCGCACATTCTACTAATATTATCTATATATACAGAGGATTTATATCAATTTCAGATTTATAACCTATAGGAAAGTTCATTTAAATATTTTTTTGAATAACTTAGATACTCTCTTGAACCTTTATACAATGGAAGCTTATCTATATTAACACCAAAAATCATCCAAATACACTTCTCTTAATTCCACAACACACACCACAAGGATCTACTACTTCCACAACTCCTCAACTTCATTAAAAACAGCCCAACAACAAGTTATTCTAACTTCAAGTTTATGAGTTCAAGTTCTATAGAGTTTTCCTTTATAACTCATCTCCAACTACTTGTATAACTTCAAGAACATAATAGAAGAGATGAAACTTACCTTTAGACTCCAAGTTTCCACCTTGAACTTACAATTCGATGTTGAAGGAATCCACTCAAAATAGTAGCAAGGGAGAAGTTTAGAAGATAGTCAAGTATCACAAGGTTCTTGCCATAATATTCGCATTATTTCCTTCCGAACATAGATAAGATGAGTATGGAACCCTTAGAGAGGATTTGGGGATTCTTAGGAACTAATTTGGGGTGAAAATGGTGAGAAATGAAGGCTAGAACTCTTTTAAATCATGAAAAGGTCGGCCACCGCTTCAATTTTCACGGTGGAGGTTCCGGCCGTAAAACATTTTACGCCGGCCAACCCCCACCATAAAACCTTATATGGTCATAACACTGCCACCGTATAGCACTCCCTCCTCCACTAACTTTTTGTTAATCTTTATGGTGGAGGTCTCATAGTTTTACTGCCCGTAAAAGAATTTACGGTTATAACTTCCACCGTAAAACATGGGAATCCTTCAAGTTGCGACAAAAATTACTCTCTTCAATCCAATTAACCTTTATACTTCTTGATAGTTCCTTAACTTGTCCTAACACCCCACTATCCTTGTGGGGGGCCTCATATCTCCTTTGAAAACATAGACTAGTTAACAACGCTTCCCGATGTGAAAACTACGAGGTGTAACATCCTTTTTTTGGCATGATCTTATTTAGAACGGAAATGAAACGAAACCTTATTCAAACGATCCTATTATTAATAACTTGAGTTTCCTTATCTTTCCATTCCATTAGAGCATATAACTCTTGTTTGTCCCATGTCTGGAGTACTTTCCACACTCTATATATATTCCTTGTTGACTAACGAAAGTTGATGTACGTAGTTATATAACGATAGTCGGAGGATACCGACCTTCAATCAATCCGACCATGTTTTATGGTGTCTCCTGAGGCCCTTCATGCATTGTATTTATATCTATATATATATTTTTTCTACCGAGCCACGCTATAGTCGGTCGGGTACGGAACTCATTTATGCATAGTACTACAGTTGGGTACGTTATGATGATTCTCCCCACATAGAAGCTTGATATGATATAATATAGCTCTATAGAGTGGCTCATTTTACTATTATGCATATGATTATGAGTATGTCTATTGTACGCCTTCAATGGAAGTTCTAAGTTTTAGGTTGATTTATGTACCCTTAATTTGTGTTATATTCTTATATACCTGCTTTACATGCCTTATATATTCACTACATTCTTTCGTACAGATGTTATTTTTTTGGGGCGTTATATTTCATGCCTACTGATGCAGGTAGACATATAGACGCACCTCCATAGTAGGTTGCTTGGTTCAACAGTTGGTTGTCGCACTCCTCTTTTTTCAGATTTATTATTTAAAGAGTAGTGTAGGCATATATGTTTATATATATTTTGGGTATGGCAGGACCCTGTCCTGACCTGATGACATATTGTGCTACTCTTATAGACTGGCGGTTTATGTACAGTTGGTATGGCCTTGTCAGCCAAACTGTTGTTGTTGACTATGGCCTTACTGACCTTGTTATATATGTTGGTTAGCTCTCTATTGTTACAAGTCATTCTATTCAGATTTCTTTTGTGATTACCATCCTGAGACCTTGTCGGTCCAACTAGTTATATGTTCATGCTATGATATAAGGGTGGTACGCTTGGGTCATTCAAGCACCGGGTGCCAGCCACATATTTATGATTGGCATTTCTGTCGATTGAGGAGAAAGAGCCAGTCGTAGTCCCACTAACACCCCCCAAGGTTGGGGTGTGACAACAAGGCGCTAGTTAATTTATGCCCATACTAACGTCGAAATCAACTATATCTAACTTAAAAAGATCTGCTAAAGTCTGTCAACTACAAATTACTATCGCACGGCCTTGATAGGCTTGTCTAGCAATTACTGGCTCACCAACCGGTGTGGGCACCACAAATGGCTTCATAACAACTCAGGTACTATGTCAAACTTCCCCGTGGTAAAAAGAGTGACATAACATAGAGTAGAACCAAGATCTATCAAATATAAACATTATGTGAACAAACAGTCAGTATACCTGTCATAACATCTGGTGAAGACTCCAAGTCCTGTCGACCTCCCAAAGCATAATGCAGTTTTGATTACCGCCTGAATAGGAAGCTCACCTCTACCTCGACCTCTACCAACTAGGGACTGAGACCCATGCCCTACAGGATGCACTAAAGTCAAAGACCCCGCTACTAAACTGACCAAATGTGATATACTACCTCACATTCTACTCGGACAATCACATATTATATGCTTTTGGGGCCCATATGTATAGCAGGCATTAGTGCCTATCTGAAATTGGTCATAATGAGTCGTGCCATTAATATCACAATGAGATGGCGGCCTCATCTAATCTAAACTCATCTGTTGTTGAAACCCTGAAGCTCGTAAACTCTCACCAGGCCTTTACTTGGCATAACTATCATCTTCATAACTCTTGAACTGAAATGTTGGTGGCATAGGTGGTTGTTTAAAATACTGTGGTCTAAAATCACCCGGAAACTCTCCACGATAACTGGTATATCTCTCCCTCTTATACTGCTCTCTCTCAACCTTCTGGGCAGCCTGACACTCACGCTTATGCTCCTCTAGATTATGAGCATAGGCCTGAATCCGAGAAATATCCATATTATTATGTGAGGATGTTTTCATACAATCATCAACCAAATGGGACTCAAACTGGTCACAAATTGATGAACAGCATAGTCTCTACCAAAGATGGAACATATCTGGCCAAAGAATCGAACTGGAGACTGTACTCTCAAACACTCATATTGCCCTACCTGAGGGATAAGAACTGATTGACTCTAGCCTCTTAGATCTCTAAAGGAAAATAATGATCCAAGAAAGCCTCTGTGAAATCCTCCTAAACTGCTGGAGGTGCATCCTGACCTCTTGACCGCTCTCACAACTCAAACCAAATAATGGAAAGTTCTCTCAACCTGAAGGTAACTAACTCTACTGCTTCTATCTCAGTAGAATGTATTACCCAGAAAATCCTATGAATCTGATCAATGAAATTCAGTGGATCCTCGTCTCCATCTGACCCTATAAACTTTGGAGGTCTTAATGCTATAAACTACCTCACTGTGTAGCTATTATCTACATTAGTAAAAGCACCCCACTTCTGATATCCTGATCAAATGGGATAGGAGTAGGAACTGGAGGTGTTGTGTCTCTGGGAAGCACTTCAGGTGGTGAAGGAGTCGGAGATGACTAAGGGGGTGTCTCTCCTTTGGACTCAAGCTAAGTTGTATGACCGGGCAGAACCCTACTAGCACCTTTCCTACTGTTATATAAACCCTATGACTAGTTATAGTCCTCCTAGTAATAGGCATATCGGTATAATCTATAGAGAAAACATGAGTTAGACTCAAACTCCTTATAACTCAACTCTATAGTACGATCTTAAATCAGAAAGAAGGGTAACCAATACTAAATTCCCTACATCCTTATGTTTATTAATGTAGCACACAACACATTCATAAATAAGACTCTACTAGACATAGCTTGTACACTCCCCAAGACACAACCTGCTCCGATATCGAGTCTGTCATGCCCTAAACCTGGGGATGTGGTTGTCACCCGCTACCTATTCGCCTGAGCATACCCCTCTATAACACTTGACACACATGAACTCATATTAGGCCAACAAGGTTGTATCACAATACAAGATAGAACTCTGTAAACCGACAAGGCTATAGGCAAGTGAATCAGAAGGTAATCTAACTTGTCAATTGTAAGGGATTTAATCCAAAAGCATATATATTAATATATAGGTTGTCAAGGCCACCTTGGATTTCTACAACTGTACAATACAAAAAGAAACAACCAAGGGCCGACAAGGCCAGCATATAAAATGTAGTTCAACATCAAGGCCAACAAGGCCATACTATACTTAATAGACATACTCAAGTCATATCTACAAGCCTCTATAGAAGATCAAATGTATTGTGGTAAGGATAGGGCCTCGGTCTACCCATCATAGCTATATACATAATAAAAATACTCCATATTTTGGACCTGGTAACTCGATAATACATAGAGCTTACCAATCAAGCTGAGCTCGACACCGCCTAGTGGGGAAGCCTATCTACCTGTCTGTCAGGACCTACATGCATTAAGTGCAGTGCCTCCAGCAAAAGGGGCATCAATACGAATGAAATGTACAGGTATATAAGGTAAATGAACACCTATAAACTTAAATTGAATTAATAAACATGATATTTGAGTATCTGAGAGTCGATGGAATATTTGAGGCTTTACCTACCTGTCCCAATTTACATCATATAATATCAACAATAACGTACCAGGTCCCACTAAGGCTCTATGAATAATCATAGCGTATCAGTCATTAATGAGGCTCTGTGATTATCTATATTGTATTAAAAGCATGAACTCTATAACTGAAATATTAAATACGTATATACCCTTTTATTTACCTAATATATACCCAACTTTTACAAATCTGAAAAAAGCATTGTCGCTTCACTTTCCCATTAATAATCATAACCTTTCAATTATATCCTATATTTTGTAAAGGGGTTTGGACACCCATAAACTAATCTACCGGCTTCACAGAAAAAAATTGTTCAATAAAATTATAGGTAATAATTTATTTGATTATCCAATTTGTAATTTGATATTACTTTTTTAGATAACTTTTGCTTTTATTTTACAACGTACACACATTAATTAGGACAAATAATATGTAATGACTCATCCGGTCATTTTTAGCTAAAGATCCTTATTTTTTCTAAATTACCCTTCCCATAAACTCTATGTGGGGTTTGTGAGGCGCGGCGATGGGTGGCACGGATTCTGAGTTTCATTTAAGTGATTATCGGAAGAAACCCAAAAATAGAGGTTTTAGAATTTATAAGTTTGATCCAAAGTTGACTTTCAGGTATATGGGTTCGTTTTTAGGTTTCGTCGCTTTCGGTAGTTCTAAAGGGTCATTTAAGACTTAGAAAGGTATGTCTTAGCTCGGATATATAAGAAATTCAAGTGTGCGAACGAGTTTGTAGCACCATTTACTTTGGGTAGCATGTTTGGTTTGTATCCGAGGGGGTCCTGGGAGCGTTTCAGGTGTTTAGTGGAGAATTGGCTAGGTCTAGAGTTTCTGGTTTCTGGAGTCCGCACTAGCGATCTTCTGGCCACTTCTGTGTAACCGTATCTGCGGAGGTTGGCTCACAGATGCGGGCCTTATGCATTATTGTGGTTTCCTCTTCTAGGGAAATTTTACCGCAGAAGTGATGGCGCCTCTATGCATTCCTTCTCGCTCCAGCTCCCCTTAGAGAATTTAAGTGAGTCTGCCTCAGCGGCCTATTTTTCCCCAAAGTATGTTCGCTTCAGTGAAGTCAAATCCATCGAAGCGGAATCGCTATTTTAGATCAGATTATTAAATGCCCTAAACGATTTCATTTCCCCAAAATCATTCTCTTATGAGTAGAGCTAAGAGGGGGATTTTGAGTATTCCATCATGGTTTTTCATTAGAGGTATAATTTTATCTCCATTTAATTATTATTAATCATTTAAGTCTTCTATCCTAGTGTAGAATTCTGTTTGGGGAAGAAAATAGCCTAAGAGGCTAAGAATCTTGAATTTGGGGTTTGTATATGAATTAGATGATATTGATATTGGGAATTAGTATTGTTAATGGTAGGTGATCATGTTGTAATGTTTTATTTGATCATGGAAACCCTTTTCAATTTGGGGGAAATTCTAGGGTTTGGAATTGGAGATTTTACCTAATCATGCAATTAAGGTTCCAATTGAGCTTAGATTTTAAATTAATTTAAGGACGTGTCTTACTTGTTCAGAACGTGTGCAGACAACGTGATTCGGTGGTGTGTTTCTGAATATAAGGTGATGGTTATTCAGAAGGCATGTCATAACTCTCCAGTTGGGGGTCATCATAGTGGAAACAGGACGGCAGCAAAAGTTCTTGAATTTGGGTATTACTGGCCCATTATGTATCATGATGCAAATATAATGGCAAAGTTATGTTACCAATGCCAACGGCAGGGAACTAACGCAAAGAAGCACGAGATGCCCTTGAATTTTATCATAGAGGTTGAACTTTTTGATGTATGGGGGATCGATTTCATGGGTCTATTTATGAGCTCTTGTGGAATGAAATATATTCTTGTTTCTGTTTATTAGGTATCAAAATGGGTAGAAGCAATGGCTTTACCCAACAATGAAGTGAAGAGTGTGACGGGTTTTTTAAAGAAGAATATTTTCACTGTTTTGGCACACCAGGGGCGATCATTAGTGATGTGGGCTCATATTTTTGCAACATGATATTTGTAGGGTTGCTCGAGAAGTATGGGGTTAAGCACCAAGTGTCCACTCGATATCATCCTAAAATGTGTGTCCAAGTGAGTTTCAAATTGAGAGATCAAGATCATTCTAGTAAAAATTGTTAATGCAAATAGGACAGAATGGCCGACAAAGCTAGATAATGTCTTTGGGCATACAGAACGGCATTCAAGACGCCCATTGGGACTTCACCTTATTGGCTGGTTTTCGGTAAGGTGTGCCACCTACCTGTTGAGCTCAAACACAAGGCCATCTGGGCACTGAAGAAGTTGAACATGGATTAGGATGAAACAGCCAAACTTTGGTTGTTTCAGCTCAATGAAATAGATGAGTTTAGATACCAAACTTACGAGAGCGCAGCCTTGAAGAAGGAGAGGATGAAGCATTACCACAAAAAAATCCTAAAGCGGTATTCCAACCCATGGATGATGTCCTGCTATTCAACTCAAGGTTAAAACTTTTCCTGGGAAAACTAAAATCAAGATGGTCCGGGCCTTTCAAAGTGGTGAATGTTTCACCCAATGGATCAAAGGAATTGAAGTCCAGAGATGGGACTCAAACTTTCAGAGTGAATGGTCACTATGTGAAGCACTACCATAGCTATATTGACGGTGACATAATAGTTAATCGGCACCGTATGGTACACTCCTGATCCTGAGTAAAATGGTAACATCATCGTGACACGATGTTAAATCAAGCGATGCTTGGGAGGCAACCCAAGTTTAATTTACGTATTTTCTTTTTGTACTTGATTTCAGTTGTTTTTGTTATTTTTGGACTATTTGATGTTTGCTGGTGTGTTAGGATTTCAAGGTCCTAAAGAAGGAGAATAACAGGGAGAAAAATGTTTAGGTGCAGCAGTGAAAATACGAACCGTACAATTTGCAAGGACTATACTTTTTTCACCATCCTTGAAGAGGTGAAAAAAAATGATCATTGTGTTGCTGGGCGTCGAGGACGCCAGGATTATGCGGACCGTACAAATTTGTATGATAAATTGTATGCTCCATACTTTTTGTTGCCACGTCATATAATGAACTTAGTTAAGTTTCACTTTTGGGGCACGTACAAAATTATACGCACCGTACAAAATTGTATGAAGCGTACTTTTATCACGAAGGGTTAGGCAAAGGGTTAAAACCCTTACCCGACACTCACTTCTCCCACTTCACCAAAAATTCAAAAAAAAATCAAATATTTCCCCCATAATTGACCACCATTGACGTCCCATAATCCTCAATAACCACCTCACTAATCTATCACTATGAACACTACTCTCCATCATATTCTCACAAGCTTAAGCGAATCAGTTCATGCAGCCTCGTCTCGGTAGTTTGAGTTGTCATTCATCACAATCATCACTAATCAGGTATGCGTCCAAAAAACACTAGAAAGATAGGTGGAGGGTCCCAACCAACTGAGAAAGGAAAGGGTAGAGGCAGAGCAGAAATACAAACATGGTTGCATGATGATGCCTCTGACCAAAAGGAGGAAGTCATTCTATTAAAAAAATAGGGCATTTGCAACATCCTTACCCAGCCAAGCAACTCTATCATCCGATTCCTCCCAGACTGAAGATGAAGAATCGTCTTCATCTCCATCTAGTGATTGGGAGACTGAATAGGCAAATGAGTCAGCTTCTAAATCTCATGTCACCTCTCCAGACCCGGATAGTGATGAAGAAGCGACAACTCGTAAAATACGGAATAAGCAAGTTGATAAGGATAACTTTTGGTTTACTGTAGAAGGATCCAAAGCATTATTTGACCAGGGGATACAATTGAGAAAAAAGGGAAAGAACCTGTAGCGGAGTATATGGGAGGAGTGGCGGATCAACTTCTCTAGGTTAGAGGTCCTTCCTCGTACGGTTGAGACATTGGAATAGTACAAGCTTGCTAGTTTCAGTGACCCCCTCGGTGAGTATTGCTCGGTTCTTATTTGGGAGTTCTATGCTGCATATAGTGCCACATTAAACAAAATGAAGAAATTAAGACAACAAATACAGAATGTTGAGAAAATTGATAAAGTTGAGGTCTGAGGTGTCAAAGTAGATATATCCAGTAATGCCATAAATATGGTCTACTTCAATGATGAGTATGTTGCACCATCACAAGAGGCTGAGCCTGATTATAAACTGACTCGAATAAAATCGCAAGTTGTGATTCAGTGGGTGGCTACGGTGATAGCAAAAGATAATTCATTGACTTGGGTAATGAAAAGGAAGGAAAAGATCTACAAAAGGACTCTGACTCTCAAGGCTAAATATTTGTGGAGTATTGTGCAGTTCAGAGTACTTCCTACTCAGACCGGCAACGTACTTATGCTAGATCGAGTTATGATAGTCGCATTATTGATGTCCCGGTATCTTGTAAAATTTGGGAGACGTATTGTTGGAGAGTTCAATTAAGAGCACCCTAACCAGCGACCTCATTACTTTTTCCATGCCCCATCACTACACTCCATCGGTGAGCGAATGTTCCGAGCCTACCTCATAGAGACCATTGCATTCTAGCTGCACATATTAATGACCTGAGGAAGAGAAAGGATGACACCCTCAGGGAAGGCCACAATGTTGATGATTCACTTTTAGTGATGCTTGGGGATCATGAGGAGACTCAGATTGATCCTACTTTCGAGGCCGCAGATGATGCCACCACAGAGGTATCTCTTGCCACTACTACCCCGGTCACTAAGGCTGTACCTATCCCTTCAATTAGTCAGGCTTCTCCAGCCACTTATCCATAGGTTGCGTTGAGGGTGGTTGATCCTCTCGCCTTCACCAAAGAAAATTTCAAAAAGTTTGCCATCAAAATAGAAATGGATGCTAAATACACAACCATTATCATGGGGCAAATCCGTAAGCTCGTGGTGAAGGATATTAGCACAGTTGTTGATCTTTTGAAGAAGTTCACAGAGCAATCTCATGAGTTGCTACACACTAGGCTAGATGGTTTTGAGGTTAGGCTGGTCGCACTTGAAAGATCCGGGGCGGATGGTGATTTGGGGTCACTTAGGGAGGAACTGCGATAGTTGGGGGCTGCAGTGCAGGCTCGATATCAGGTCATTTTAAAGGATCCCACTCCAACGACAAAGGAGTACATAACACCATTGATATATGCCGAGAACTTGATAGATGATGAGGATTATCCCACAGATACCATAGGCAAGAAGAAATAGTATGAGGTAGATCCTTTGGGTAATGAGACATTGGAGATGACCAGGATAGAATCCTCACCCTGAATATTGACACTCAACCGGCTCGGACTCAAACTCGATGTCCCGAACTTGTAGAAAGAGTTGTATCTGCATCCAAAAAGATGCAGCAAGTGTAGTGTGAGTATACAACATACCCCGTAGGCATCATAGGCCGACAACGACGAAATATACGCAAAAAGATATAAATATCGATTTAACATCAAGTAAATCCTATACTAGACCACTCCATAATCCAAATAAGTCACGTAGTTCACGTACAAGTCCACTAAAATCAACAAGCCACTTTATTCATGTAAGAGTTCAACTATAATCAAGTACAATTGAGTCTATAATGCACACAAGGATCCTACACTTATTATCCACCGATCATTATACTTTGTCTAAGTCTTGTTCCAACTGTCACCACCTATTCGAGTCGTCAAATAATCAATTAAAACAGGTTGACCCTAGTACACACATCATATTACATTCCTTCTTGAAGGTCTCACGATTAGCCTTATCATAACAATACTAGCTTATATTCTCTCTGACCCTTGGCTTCTTTACAAGTTTACATAAGTAAGGGCAGGACATATATTTGTTCTTTTAACATCCTCATTATACTCTAGGTGGAGACCTACGACATTTTTCCTTGACTAAGAATGGAATCTACGTATGTATAACATACAATCATTTAACTAGAATCACCTCGACTAATTCTTCACTACTCTCTTTATCAAATTACGTTATCAATCATCAAGCAATACAAACATGCACAATTTGCTATGATCAACAAGACAGTCTCATCAGTAAATCCACTGACCATAATATAGTTCCATAGCTAGTACTCAGACTCATAAAGATGTAACCACCTAACTCATTTCACAGAGAACAATAAAATTTTAGCAACCAATCTGGTCCAATATAATCAGTCCAATTATCCATATTTTTTTAATCAGGGTATCACCCAATTTCCAATAAATAATCGATATCACGTTCCCAACATAAGTAATCAGAGTATGAATGGATATATGTATGATGTAAATGATATGAATGCAATGCATATGCATATGCCAGGTACCTTTCATCTCCAGTATATATATGCGTTCAAGTTTTTATTATGAAATGCACACCTATGGGGGGACCCGCGAAGTCTATATACTCCTTCAGAATTTCTCATTGGAGCCCAGTACTTGGCTGTAATAACTGTTACAGGTGTGAAACTCAGTTCCTCGTGTATCATCATCATCCGGAAATTCCCATCAGTCCCAGCTCTGTGGCTGTAGTATCATCATCAATCAATGTTGCCAAAATCTAATAAGTACTCTTACCTTTTCGGTTTCTTGGACCCACATCATTTCCATACCACTCTCATATAAATATCATCAGAACCATGAGTGTATGAATGCAAATGATAACATAATATAAGAAATCATGATGTAATAAGATGCAACCAAGTATAGAGATGATTATCACATGCTTTCAAGAATTCAATAACACAAAATTCAAGTACAATCAGAATATCATATTGAAGCATGTGTGATGAATAATCACAACAATAGCAAATATAGAGACAATCCCACATAATGGCGACAAGCCCAATCAATCAGGAGTCGGAATCAGCTCGAGGCTGATTCCCCGAACCCATCATCACATATCAACACCAGTACCCATTCAAACGTTCATCACACCCATTTAAATGGGACCCCCAAACACGCCCAATACCCCTCAATATTTATAACTAATTACGTATTTCTATCGAAGTCTAGTAAAAGTAAATTGTAGCCTACCTCTAGGGCGGGCAGGAGCCACGAATGGTCGACCCTTCACGCAAGCCTTTCCCTTCTGGAATGCCTCATAATAGTCATAGTCTAACACGTATATACAATTCATTAAAATAAGGCTAACACATAATATAAGGACGTAGTCCTTAAACATAACAAAACTTCCAAAACCATCTTCGGGCCCACGGTATCAAAATCCAAACTTTATTATCCAAAAAGAATAAACACATACTAGGTAATCATATCCTTAAGATAATTAGAAACTGAAGCTCAATTGGACCTTCAATTGCATGAACTAGCAAAAGTCCCAATTTACAAAACGTAGGTTTTCCCCCAAATTGAAAAGATTTCCATGATAAAATTAAATGTTACAACATCATCATGTATCATTAATCAATACTATATCAGAATATCACAATCATCTAATTAATATAAAATCCCCAAATCATGTTCTAAGCCCTCTTATTCGAGCATGGAATCATATGCTATCATCTTCCCCAAAGTAGAAGTCATACTAGGATTAAAAAGACTCAAAAGAGAATAAATAATTAAAAGGGATGAAATCATACCTCCAATAAAGTACAGTAGTGAAAACCACCAGAATTTCTCGTAGCTGGGCATTAGTCCCAAGAGAAAGTTTTTGGAGGAATGAATTTGTTTAGGGCATTAATATCTAATTTGGAACATCGATTCCGCTTCGGCGGAATTGACTCCATTTCGGCAGTCTCGCTTCAGGGGAAAAGTGGTCGCTGAAGAGGATTCATTAAAATATCTCAAGAGTCGTTAGGGCAGAAAAGACTCTGCATAAGCTTATCGCCTCTGAGAGAAAGACAACCGCAGAAGCAGAAATCATACAGAGCACAGGGACCGCATCTGCGAGCCAACCTCCGCATAGGCAGACACATAAGCGGACAGGAGGTCGCTGATGCGGACACCAAACACCAACAACATGGCAACTAACTCAAATCTCCACCAAACACCTGAAATGCTCCCAAGACTGCCCAGACACAAACTAAATATGCTACCCATGGTAAATCGTGCTACAAACTCGCTCGCTCCCTCAGATTTCTCATATCATCGAGCTAGGACATAATTTTTTAAAGGATCACCCAAAATATCCAAATATCTAAATTTCACAAATAAGGCCATAAACGCATTCGATTGTCTCGGGAAGCAAACCAACGAGTCGACTAAATCATAAATGACCCTTCGGAACTATCGGAAGCAACAAAACCCAAAAACAAACCCATATATATACTCGAAAGTCAACCTTGAGTCAAACTATCTAACTTTAAGGTTCTAGTTTTGGGTTTTTCATCCAAAACTCAAATAAATGGACCTCGAGATCTGTGCCACCCATTCCCGCACATCACAAACCCCATATAGAGTCTCTAGGAAGGGTAATCTAGTCAAATAAGGGTCTTTAGCTAAAAACTATCGGATGAGTCATTACATCAGATACCAATTAAACAAACATTCGTCTTCGAATGGAGAGAAAGAAAGTGCGAAGCTGACGAGTAGTCAAGGAATCCCTGTCATAACCTCATAAAGTCTCAACAGGAAAGAAATATACATGGAGTACTACTTGTTCACTATATCCATCAATACTACCTTTAATTGTGCTCAAATCCAACTTTCCATTCCTTCATACTCGAAATTCTTTCACAGTTGATCTCGACTGTAAGCACTGACTCCGTTCAAATTTCTTAATATTGTCATAACCATACCTTTATACGTGTTCAATTGAATCCATCAATAACACTTTAAACACTACCATCATTTAGTTGTAGACAGAACCATTGCCTAACCTGTACCGATAACATAGTCTGATTCTACTAGTCTTATTTCATAGCTATCAATGTCGTTCTTCGTATCAAGATCCCTCAGAAACACATATATACATTCCACAAGCCCATATCATGGCGTTCTTTCGCCTGAATACATTCCAAGGCCGATTCTGCACAATCCATTTTTGTTAGTTTGTACCCCAAAGTCAAAATCACTTAGTCAAAACCCATTTTCCAGTTCTTATCGAATCCCCGACTCACCATGCTAAAAAACATACCTACTGATTACCTTGTTGCGTCAAATCCATCAAAAATTAACTAATCACTCAAAGACTTCATATAACCATTGGTACGTCCTCAATACATACCAAGTACCCGTGTAAACCACTAGAACTGTCTGAATTATCGTTACCCGAAAAATAACATCAATACCACTTGCAATTTCAATGAGAACCAGTAACACTGTCATACCTCCATTTCGAATCGAAATCTATCAAACCCTTATCAGTGGTTCACTAGAATGCCATAAGTCTTCCTGGAAACATAAACATGGGCCACCCAACCCTAATTGAACAAAGTTAACCCGAAAATAAGTGCTCAAACTTCTAAATCATTGATATTCATCCTTATGATTCCAATAATAACTAATAGGCTTTACATAACATGAGTTGACCTCTCAAATCCCTCTTATCATAAATAATCAAACATGTACCATCACCCATGACTCAAAAGTTGGATTCTATCCAAGTCATTCACTCAGTACCGAAGAACTATACCTTATGATTATAATCTTCGTATTTCTCAACTTACACTTGATACGCAATTCTGATAGAACCCTATGAACTCTAAACATATCAAATCCTCCTCTATTCCAAAGAAGCACCTTACTCATTCCCAATTAGATCAACTATGCATTTATTGGAATTCTTAATTCTCCACCTTTCATTTCAATCACGCTTACTACTAATGACCGATCACTACTCAAACCTATTCCATAGTGTACTGAAGTATCATAGGTCTCACAATATCTGAATCAATCATATAAATAGTACATCGCGCACTCAATCAGAGAGTTTCCCTCACCTCACTCGAACTTTAACAAATCCGGCACATTCCATGTACCATCTTTTGCAAAAATTCCTCGACTAGAAAAGTATTGACCCACTCTAGTTACTCTGACCAACAATCATTTACTACCCCAGTGACAACCCAAACCATCACTTATCTGGCCAATAATCCAAAAATTAATCCTTAATTACCGAACATATGCTCTTTATAACTTTCTCATATAGTTTCATCGAAGTACCCTTGTCAAAAATCACTACCCCAAATAATATTTCTTCTATATTAGTTCATAAGTTACTAACCCGATCATCGATACCTGAAGTTTTTCACAACTATAAGTAAATCAAAACATCATCAATCTAGTATTGTATACATCCCCATTGACCACTACCTTATTCGAGAGTCTTTATACGATGTTTTCCTACGAAGAACCAACACATATCCACTAACCGTGTAATTTTTTCCATGTCATTTAGTCAACTCTCAAGTAATTATACTAGTAATTTTAGAACTTCTCAAGTATCAACCTTCATATACCATGCCCACTGATCTTATTCAGGACTAGATGCTACACTCGGTAACTTCTTATAATAAAACTTCACTTTTGCCAAACGCTAAAGTTATTCTTGTTAGTCGATCGCTGGCTCACATTAGCCTACGACGTAATCCAAATTACCAACTCATACACGATGTCTTACACTTACTCTATACCAAACCGCTGCAAAGTGACTCACGAATCAACACCATATTTGTTTCCAGTATCCCTCTTTATCACTGACTTTGAAACTCTAAGTGACCCTGCGAACACACTCTAAGAACGCGACTGTCTATTTCATAAGCTTCACTCATCACAAGTAACCTTGCTCTAGCCCAAAATAGATAGTCATTTCCTAAAGGAACCCACAATCATTAGATCTTACCCTGCTATCTCAATTCAATCAAGTCGAAGCCAAACTAAATCTTTCATAACTTATATGACGTCCACCCTCGTACACCTTGCAACTTATCCTAACAAACACGTCATATACCAATTTTTTCCTTCTTAAAGCAGAGATTGATCCATCCAACCACTCTTTCCCTACACTTCTATATTCCTATTTCCACTTCTCCAAGATATTACCAAACTAAGGGGTCTCCAAACATACCCCAATCAACTGCACCTAGTCATGTGTTCGTATCTTGGTAACACATCGCATACCCTACTACGCGATGTCATATCGACCACTAACACACGAATTTAAGAATGTGTTACCACCATCGGTGATGGAATAGGAAGAAGAAGTTTCACATACCAATTTGATTAATCTTAGCATGAAAGGAATGAAGGAAGTAAAGTTTCCTAAATATCCCATAGCCTCTCGAAGATAAGTACGGACGTCTCCGCACCGATATACAAGACTCTACTAGACATTGCTCTTGTATTTAAGGCTGTTTAACCTAAGAATTTGATATCAACTTTGTCACGACCCCTTTTAGGAATCGTGGTGGCACCTACACTTCCCACCAGTAGGTGAACCACTCCCAAATCATTTAACATGATATAAGAATGAAAAGTGAAATTAAAACAATACTTAAATAAGCTATCTAACATAATATAGAAATGCGAACATAAGTCTGAGAATCATGATACAACCCCCAAAGATCTGGCTAATAATACAAGAGCGTTAATACGGATACAAGTCTGAATAGAAAGGCAACATAGGCCAAATGCCTAAACAACATAGTCTAAGTGGCTATACATGTCTCCAAAATAAATAAAAGAGAGAAAAGAGATAAGAGCATCCAAAGGTACGCCTGAAGTTAGAATCCTCACCCTGAATACTGATAATCAACATGCTCAGACTCAAACTCGAGGTTCTGAACTAGTAGAAAAAGTTGTAACTACATCCAAAAAGATGCAACAAGTGTAGTATGAGTATACAATGTACCCCCGTAGGCATCATAGGCCGATAACAATAGAAGATACACAAAAATAGATAAATATCGATTTAACACCAAGTAAATCCTATACTAGACAGTTCCATCATCCAAATAAGTCCGCATTAATTTTATTTACTTTGCACATGATAAGTTTTGGGGTACTTTCTAACTCTACTGCACGACTGTTTCGATCTGTTGGGCCTGAGGCCCAGCCTCACATTTTCTTCATCGAATCCAGAACGGCTGAAGACTCAGTCATGAATGAAAATGATAATAATTAGCATTATTTAATTGGTGGGCCGGTATGCCCACCAGCCTGACCCAATCATTTTTATTTTTTATTGTATTTGATGTTATTTGTATTTGTAATTTAAATATTATTGGGACCCTAGTTTAGAAGTTAGTTGAAATAATTTTAGACGTGATACCTATGTCGCTAGAATGAACAGGAGACTCAATAAATAAAGGCTTTGCTTTAATTTCGGATATTTTTGGTTGTTGCATTGTTTATTATGCTCGGTTAAAATTAGTCTTTTTCTTAAATCAGAATTGCGGAAAAAAATTATTTAATCAAGAAAATGCCTTTTTCTTTACAAAAACAAAAAATAAGATTTTTTCAGTTTAGGATTTTAATAAAGAAATGAAACAAAAGAGGCATAAGTTTAAAAAAATAAAGTTTTTGAATAAAATGATGTTATTGTTTTAAAATACTTTCTGAAATAAATTGTTTTTCTTAAACAAAGTCCTTAATGAATTGAAGTTTGGGAAGAAAAGAATGTGGTTGGCCTTATTTTAATAAAAATCCCATTTTATTACATGTTAAAATTTTGCTAAATCTTTTAAACATAAAGGTAAAATATTTTTAAAAAAAAATCAAAATAGTATGTTATTATTTTCTTGATAAAAGAAGAAGGATTTGCATCCAAAGAAAAGTTTCAAAAAGATTTTCCTCTCCTACATTAAATAAAAAGAAGAGAAAAATGTGTGTGAAAGGTTTTATTTGAAGAAAAATGTTTTAAAATGATATGATATTTATATACAATATTTTTAAACACTTTAAGCAAATAAAAGAAAATTATTATTTTACAACCCAAAGGTCAATCGCATTCTGCGGATTCTTAATACCGGGGTACCTAACAACTTCTCTGGAAAATCACCTAAATCCTTACCTAGAACTCTAGTTGTCTGAGGATTTTTCTTTTAAAATTGAAAAAATCCTTTCCCACTTGGTTTTCCTAATTTCCCTATAAATTAGGTGGCGACTCTAAATAAATAAAATACATCCCAGAATCCACGAGTTATGAATTAGTTTTTATATCCCGCGTAAAAGTGAACAGTAATATATGGCGACTCCGTTAGGGATTTCAAATAGGTTCTAACCATAAGGGTTCCAATAATAAACTTGCGTTGATTATTCGCTTAAGTATTTATTTTATTGTATATATATAACTGTCAATCATACATATCATCTTTCATCAAATGGCGCGCACACACACACTTGCATCAGTGCATAAAGACGATTATGCAGTTTCGCAATCGTCCTCTAGTAAAACACCAAAAACAATTCTTAGAAATTGTTGAAGACGTAGTTGGTTCGTTGTCGTCCAACAGTCAACAAAGGTTCACCCCGAGCGATCCACTCGGGTTTCCAATTCATTAGAAAAGCCCACTCTAGTCAACTTAAGGTAGAGCGAAGCCAAATTCTGACTACTTAGCACATATTGACCTAGGAAGGGCTTGAACATTTGAGACGTGTTTAAGACCATTAGAAGATAATCTTTCATGTCCATACGGTCTTTGACCTGAGGATACCGCATCCATCTATGTGCTAATTAAGAACATGCATTGCGCCATATGTGTTAAATGATTATCCGGTGGGCGGGGATTTATCGTGATTTTCTATGTAGATGGCTACCAACCTACGGTTTTAAATGGTCCTCGATACATCCGAGATGTTGAAGATATGGTGGATAGGGTTAGATGTCGAACAACAAAAGACGGTCACTAGTTGTTTAGATCATTTACCCTCCCTCATGTCCATGAAGAGTTGTAAAGCACTCATCCAGGTATTAACCGAGTATTGGGATAATGATCAGATGGTGTTTAGATTCAGGGAGATAAAAATAATCGAAACTTTGGAGCGAATCCGGGACTGTATAGACAACAATGAGACCTATATGAGAAGAAGGAAAAAAACCGACCACAACCTTCTAGTCCCAAACAAACCCACTCCGGCCAAAATCACAAAAATGCTTTCCTTAGCCCAATCCCCTTGGATCTCCGGACCCTCTTAGCATTCCAGGATGTATACAGTCGCTTTGGAACCAAAAGGGGATTCATAGAGCATTCCTTAGAATTCCACGCCTTTAAGGATTGGGAAGCCACCCGACCCTTAGCCTTCCCTATTTTCCTATTGGGACTTATGGTATTCCCCCAAAACATACACCATGTCATAGATACCTGAGTCATTTTAGTCACCCATGCTAATTTTTCATGGCATAATCACAAATTGAGAAACTAAGTATTCAAATTAGTCCCAATCATCCTCGATGATATGTACCGAGCCTTAGGTCAATGCAAAAACCAACTTAGGTATTTCCAAGGGTGAAATATGTTTCTACAGTGGTGGATCCTAAAGCATCTACCGAAATTCGAATGACCTTTATGCCTATCCGGTGACAGTATAAAACATGACCTTAAGGATCACTGCCCGGATTTTAGTCATAGAACCAAAAAAGAATGGTCTATCATTTTCGTGGGGCTCAAAGAAGAGAACATACAATGGATGTTTTCAGACTTCATCTCAGAATGGGCTGTGGTTCGGGAAAGAAAGTGTCCATTTTACCACTCATGGGTATTCGAGGGGTTCACCCTTATACACCAGCCTGAGTCTTAAGATAGTTCGGGAGAAAATAAGAGATACCCCAAGTGGGGAACATGGGCTGGTACGTGATTGATTATGAAGAAGACAAAATCCCATATGCCTAGGAGTACATTCGAGAGTGGAACAACCGTCTGTTATGGGGATCGGATACTGTTGCCAAGGATAAACTTTGCCTAGGGTGCTACGAGGATTACAAGAATTGGTTGAGAGCAGACTTGTAGCGTACTGTCACTCCTGGGATCAACCGTTATCATCATGTCCAGGATCGAGAGTCTAAGGCTGAGGTTAAAGCCCATATGATTTAGAGGCGATCTGATGACAGAGATGCCAAATATTTGGATAAGATAGAGCATGACAAGGTCGTCATATCTAGTATGGACCAGGAGTTGGATCACACGAGTGTTTGGAGGACCTCGTTGATCAGATGAGATGGGCGATAGATGAGACAACACAGTTGTTGTTTAGAGATAGAGGGTACATGCTGAGTGCTTTGCTGACATCGACGCACCTCCGAATCTAGACCACCCTTCGAAGGTTCAAGAGAGCTCGGATAGACAGAGGATCGTCATCAGCCACCGGAGGACATTTTAGTTGATTTACGCTTTTAATTCTCATTTGTAACCCTTCAGGAAAATATTATTAATAATAACATTTATGATTATGGGGGCAATGGTTTGATTTAACAAATTGGCGCAATCATGTTCAAACGTTAGAAAAAACTTAGTGTAAAAAGGTCTCAAGAACGCACATAGCTTTATATTACAATTATGTGATTTTTGTGCAAAATATCTGCTTATGTGCTTTCACGCATTTGTTTCGGATAATATTAGTTCGGCGTTTCGGGAATCACATAAAAGAAAAACACTTATATCCCTCAGACTACCAAAGCTACACGTCCCCAAAATATATCCTACTCACTTAACTCAGTTGTTTCTCCAAAAAGGTTGACTTGGTTGAGATGGATGTCCAACACAACTCAAGCACCAACTTGCCCACCGTCAACTTGAGCAATGCAGAAGAGAGTGAAAATTCGCTCAGTGAGAGGATTAGCTGTTTGGAGAAAAAGATCAATCTGGTCAAGTCTAAAATCAAGGAAGCTAACTATATTCTGGATCTGGTGGGGAGTTCCCCCAAAGGAATTACCCCTGCTGAGTACTACAACAATAACCTCCCGGAAGATGTGAAAGGAATGGTGAAGAACTACATGCCCATTTCGGGAAATTTGGGGACTTCTAAAACCAGGAAACTGAAGGAAGCATCTGAGAGCCAATTGTCTAGAAAGGCCACTACCGCAGCCTCCGTCACTGTTCCTGAAAGCGACGAAACTCCATTGATATCAGGCCAAGAATTTTCCCCAATAATACATTTTTGTAATGTCATTCATAGTAATAATAAGCCTATTTTTTATGCAGGCTTGACTTTTACTAGATCTAAAGGTTTACACTAATATTTATAGATAGGTCTTGTCAACACTGAGGAATCATAGGTTAGCGAAGGTGCTACTAGAAATAATCTGCTCTCGGATGTGAAATCGTAATTCCATAAACTCTTTATGTATTTTGTACTATTATACAATCTCCTTTTTCTAATACCTCATATTTTCTTCCCCCCTTACTCCTACTCATTCGAACTTCGTACGTCACCATCAGATATTTTTATAGTCTTTTTCCCTCATGGGCAAGTATAATATCTATACCTTAAGGCTCTAAAATTGTAGCTCCACATTTGGAGCACACATGATCCGATAAGAGCTTTTCACATACTTATTGCTGGCATGAATTGAAATCAAGTTCTTATGACTCAGCTCTACCGCATAATCTGGAATATCGAGGAAGGGTAACAATTCTTAAATGCCTGGCAACATTCTGATTATAAGTGTGGTGGACAACACAATCATAAGCAAGACTCTACTAGACACGACTTGTAGACATTCCTAGGACTTACCTTCTCTGATACCAAGTTTATCACACCTCAACCTTTGGGGTATGGCCGACACTCCGTACCTTACAACCGAGCATACCACAACTCATCCGACTCTGAATATGGGCCGATAAGGCCTCTAATCAATAACTACAAGAAGATGTGACCCTACATCCTGCAAGCATAAACGATCCAAAATATATATATACATATATATGCACACATTAGGGCTGACAAGGCCATCATTAGTCTAACAAGCCATCTGAAAGGCCAGCAAGTCCATACACGACTTCTATACATAAGACAACTGTCTACAAGCCTCTAAAGAATACATGAACACCATCAGGTCGGGACAGGGCCATACTGAGTCAGGGTAGCATCTCCGGAGAAAATGGAGAGCTCTGATACCACCGTTGAGCTAAGGTCCTACAGTCCTCCTGAAGGTGAGCGTCGCTCCGTCTATCTGAACCTGCGGGTATGAAATGCAGCTCTCTAGTAAGGGACGTCAATACGAAAGAATATACTAAATATGTAAGGTAGATAAACACAAGTAAGAACAATAAAAATAGTACTGAGAAGTAAAGAGACAACCTAGACCTCGGGAAGCCATTATGGGGGTATGTAATGCATAATATCACTGAACAATTGAGTCTCTGCACCTATCCTTTTTTTCTGAACCTTTATTTGTTTTCAGAAAACAGGATTTGGCTCAGGATTGCCCATTATATATATATATATATATATATATATATATAGCCACACTTTTGGGCAATGTCATTATTGTATCGTACCCAGCCTTAATAGAGCTCGTTATTGTACTCGACCATAAAAGGACTCAGTGTTATCGTACCCTACCATAATAGGACTCGGTGTTATCATACCCAATCGCAATGGTGTGCACATATAAGTGTCGTACCCGGCCTACTATAGCATGGCTCAGTGTCATGAAATAGATACATATATATAATTATAATGCAATACCTCATAAACTAATAGGAACATGACAGGGTGACACAAAATCATTAACCCTCTATCAATTATTTTTGGAACTCATTTACGGCAACCATTACCATCCATCATGATCTCATAACCAATAGTATAACAAAGGCTATCTACAAGACTAATAACAATCCCAACAAGGGAACAAACCAAATGATCTCAATAGAATGCAAAGAACACTTTCGACAATGGACATATGAAGATCATATAACTAAATTTCAAGAGTAACGAATAAACACAATATCAATAATCAAGGGTGACCATATTGTATCTTCTTGGAATATGAGTTTCTTAGGGAACATGCGATTTGATAACGTTTACCTTGGGATCATATGGACAATTGAAGAAAGAAGATAAGTCTTACATTTTTTGATTTATGACCCCCGGAAAAATTATGATGGATTATCCACTCTTCAAAAACTTTATCTTAAATAAGTTTGAACATGCCCGCTCTACCCCAAGCTTTCAAGAAACAAGAGACTTGAAATGACGTACAACATTATTGCCTAAATTGCTACTAAATAAATGGAATTAGTTGATGTTATGGGTGCAGTAGCGTTGTTTCATCTTCCTTGTATAAATATCTCCAATTGAGGTGAGAAAACAATACATGTTTTGCCTGGTGGGGGCAATTTGCTCTCTTCTGGGGTAGGACCTTGTAGGTGATATCAGTTGCTCTGTTCTTAAACCCTGGTCATTCAAGCACATCCTGCGATTTACTGATAGTAGAATCGGGACTACTATCTCCAGAAATAGTCTGGCATAAGCCGGGAAGCTGGATATAAAAAAATAAATGGGTCAAGTTGCTGTAGGATTTCCATCAAAATCAATTCTACTTTGAGATGTTTTTTGTCTTTAGCTTATTTAATGTTTGGTGGATTCTCACCTAACTTTTTTGGAATCAAATAGTTACAATTTGGTATTGAATTAGTTGTTGGATCTGATTCATCATCCTATCCTACACATGTCAACCCAACAAATCATATACATTACTAGTCATCAAATGATACTTGCCATGGTCCCATGTGGACATGATGAATTCCTACACTTGTGCACTTTATTCCAATTTTTAATTAATTATACATATAATTAATTTTTTAATCTTAATTTATTTTATTAATAATAATTTTTAACACCCGTCATATACGCATTAGGATGATCATGTGATATAACACTAGTTCGTAGCATCGTATTGGAACACACAAAAAAATATTATTTCTAATCATCATCGACACACTTTTAGGTCTTAAATCATTTCTGGACTTCATTATTTTATACACTGAGTTCGTGATATGCACAATTAAATATGACCAAAATTCCACGTGGCTCGGGTCCACTTACATACGTCGAGAGGTTCAAACCACAGCCTTGAAGTACGAGCTATTACAATCCACTTCCTTCGCGAACTTCATCGAAAATCGTCCTTTTATTTTTTTAAACTCTAATCCTCCCGTAACTCCCTAGACATTGCTCTAAATCATAGCTAACCTTATAAAAGACCTTAATACTTCCAAGTTCATATTGACTTACTACAGTATATTCTAGCAAAAAAATACGGGGTGTAACAATCGGTATGACTAAAATTCTGTCTCGAAATACGCTCTACTTAGAGCAATAAATAAGCCTTGGAAGGCCAACAAATAGGCCTCGGAAGCCATCAAATAAGCCTTGATGGCAAGCAAGTGAGCCCGAAGGGTAGCAAATAAGCTCAAAGGCTGACAAATAAGCCGCAAGGGCCATCATGTTGTATCGCTTAACGCAACTAAGATTTATGTATGCTAACTTATTCAACCAAAGTTTCCCTTTCTAAGGGTACAACATACGATACATACAATTGTTTACAAGTTATGCAACTAAAAAAATAATACTACTAATGTTACCCGTGCGAACAACTGTACGACTACCAAATGTGTGACCGAACTATTACAAGTTAGTTTACTTACTATTGACGATAATTCTATTACAACGAACCAAGTAAACGATAATGAACTTATGAACAAACTTACAAATCGCAAAACTCTCAACTCAACTATAAGCCTCTCAATTTCAAGGTAACAAGAATGTCAAATACATACATGTGTCATATTCTAATGGGATGGTATACAATTTTCTTAATATTTCCTTTTCATTATAAATTTTCTCTTTCTTTTTACGTTTCTTTTTTCTCTTTCTTAGTTTACTCTTCTAATCCAAGGCGTATACAGTATCTCCGATAGATTACTCCGCTAATTCCTTAACTTCTCCCTTTTTTTCTTTTTAATTCTCTTCTTTATTTTTCCTTCGCCGGCACCATTTCTGGTGACACGTTTCCTAAATCGAGAAAATTATCAGACCACTAATTGAACAGAATATCGGAGAAAATGATGACTTTAACTGAAAAATCGAAAGATGTCGCTGGCACAAAAAAATATGAATTCTCTGACCAAACTCCCGGAAAAGATAGAAAAACTCACCAAAAAACTAATATTTTTTCTCCAAAAAACTTCTGATCTTCGAGGAACGTGGTATGATATAAAGTTATTGTTTAGGAGGTGCAATTGAGTTTGTTTAACAGAAAATAAATTTGAATTTCGGAGGTGCGGTGATGGTTGGTATCTCCGGAAGATTCAAGGGACATGAGCGAGTGTTTTTTCGGTGTTGGGAAAAATGTGAATATTTAAAGGATTTTAATAATTAATTAGGAATTAATTAAATTAAATATATGATTAATAAAAACCTTTGAATAAAAAAAGAAAAATAATAGAATTTTAACGAGGCATTGATGTGGAGACGCGTGAATAACATTAGCAATAATAAGATTGTCTCTTTATTTTAAGGAGACATTAGTTTCACTTCAAACAAAAAGGGGGTAAAAATGCGCGTAAAGTTAAAATGAGTAACCGAGCTACACTGACAAATTTAGGCCGCATTTTATGTATTTTCCTTTTTTTATTTGGAATTGATTTAGTCGGTGTCATTACTTTATTAAGCAAAGCCCAATGGGAGAATAACTATAATAATGTTGGTCCGCAAAGAATTTCGGACTTGCTAATCTCGAGAAAAAAGTTCTTTTCACTTAAAAAGAAGTCGAACAACTATTATGATAAAAGCTTTTGTTGGTTACAAAGGTGCAGGAAACGAAAATTATAAATAATTGCTAAGTAATGTAAGAACTGAAATTACAATTCAACAACGAACTGAAATTACAATAATCTTGAACAAGAAACTGGAACTGTTTTTGTGTATGCTGAGTCGAGTGTTGCACTATGTCTTTAAGACAATATTGCCCCGTATGTATCATTTATACTTCCTGGACAATTGTTTCCCAAGATACAACAGCAATGGAACAATTGAGCAAAGGAAACTCAAGTGCTACCGTGAAGAATTTTGAGTAATGAAATTATGCTTGAAAGTTGTAGGAAGAATGAAATATGTTTCTGTTTATGTATTATCGTGTACCTCAACAATGGTGACAAGGGGGTCTTTATATACGTGAAGGAGAGGCACAGCCCACAGCCCACGACAAAGTTCAGGGACCAATTATGACTTTCTGGAAACTTCAAACTGACTTTCTGGAAACTCTGCCCAATTCTGACTTTCTGGAAACTTCAGGGACCAAACTGTACACTCCAAATTGTACATATGAAACTTCAGGGATCAAACTGTACATCTGGCAAAGTTCTCTGGTCCAAAAAGATAATATCAGAAGAAGCACAGCCCACGACCCACGACCCGTGAACCCAGAACCCAAAACCCGAAACCGGACCGGACGGGCGGGCGGCGGCGACGCGCGTGTGGGCTTTCCTCGAACCGAAGCACATCTAGGTCCTCCCTCCTTTAAACACATGGGATACCCCATGGGGTCCCAAATCCCAAGCCAACTTTGAGTCTTATAAACAAAACAATTATTTCTTCCTCCACCGATGAGGGAGAATTGATCCATACCACACTTTTCCATGCTTCAAACACCTCACTTCGTGGACCAATATCTCTTTCATTTCTCAATGAAATTTGACGATTCTTGGCCCTACAGTTATCTACGTACTTAGTAGATCATGCACGTGTGAAGAACCGGATTCTCCAACATGCGTAACACTAGTGTTTAAGCCCATTAAAGTTGATAGGACGCAACTCCCGCCAAAGGCAAATTTTCAACAATCCCCTCTTGAAAGAGATTTTGGCGCACTCACATGGTGCCTTTTTCATTTCTAGCAATATTTCAGCGGACCGATGTTGCATAAGGAGAGGTAGCTTCAGCTTTGAACCTTCCATAGTTGAATACCATCAGACTTACTTACTGCGCGGTGAACGTGATGTCTTGAACCGTCAGTGTTTAGTGTAAGCCAAATCAATAGTACCAACACAACAAATTCCCTTACTCGCTTCTTCGTAATGTTTTGTCCATTTTGGCCATGGACAACTTCTTGGATTCTTAAGTGCATTCATTTGAGGCGGCCCGTCCTAGCACTTAAATAGGTGGTCTCCTACAAGGTATCCTGCTATACCCCACTTCACAAGTGTTAGGAACCATTAAAAGTTTCCCAAAACCTAACCTCAATTGTTCAGGATCATTAAAGGTTTTGAAAACTTAACCTTTACCCATACTGCAGATAGCACTTAATGTCTATTGCGGGAACGACTTTGGATTTGGTGTTTCTTTACAGAAATCACTATCCGAAGTGCTCATGCTTCCACTGAAGCGATCAACTGAACCTTTATAGCTTAGTTTTCCCATTGAACCAAATTACTGGGATCTCCAGTTAGTAAGGTTGGGTTACCACTGTATAAGTCCTTATATTTTGGGTTTTAAGCCCATTCCCCTAGACAGGCAAGCCATCTGATCCTTGGGTAAGCCCTTTGTCAATGGGTCTGCTATATTATCCTTTGACTTAATGTAATCAATGGATATTATACCCGTGGTGATCAGTTGCCTAACGGTCTTATGCCTCCGTCGAATATGACGAGACTTGTCGTTGTACATAGCATTTCGTGCCCTTCCTAGAGCCGACTGACTGTCGCAGTGGATCATTACTGAATGTACAGGTTTGTTCCAACACGGAACATCCTTTAAAAGTCATGAAGCCACTCAACTTCTTCTCCTTCTTTATCTAAAGCGATAAACTCTGATTCCATTGTGGATCGGGCGATGCAAGTTTGCTTAGAGGATTTCCAAGACACAGCTCCACCACCAATTGTAAATACATACCCACTGGTGGACTTGGTGTTCTCTAAATCAGATATCCAGTTTGCATCACTGTACCCCTCTAGTACAGCTGGATATCTAGAATAGTGTAACCCGAAAGTTAACGTGTATTTCAGGTATTGTAATACCCGATTCAATGCCTTCCAGTGATTATCACTCGGATTACGGGTGAACCTAGCCAACTTATTGACTGCATAAGTAATATCAGGTCGGGTGCAGTTTGTTATATACATCAAACTACCGATCACCTATGCATATCGCTCCTGGTATACAGGTGCACCAAGATTTTTATCAAGCTTTCGATTTTTATTCATTGGTGACTTTATCGGTGAACTGTCTAACATCTCGAACTTTCTCAAAACATCCTTGATGTAGTGAGACTGAGATAAGACCAGTCCGTCAGACGTCTTAGAGATTTTAATCCCTAAGATGACATCTGCGATACCCATATCCTTCATATCGAAGCATTATTTCCACATGTTCTTAGTCTCTAGGATTACCCTAGGACTGCTTCCTGTGATTAACATGTCGTCTATATATAGGCATATCATAACAAATGAGTCAGAGTTACCTTTCGTGTAGACACATTTATCATACTCATTAATGGCGAAACCCTTCGATAGTAGAGTACTATCAAATTTTTTGTGCCATTGCTTCGGGGCTTGTTTCAGCCCGTACAGAGATTTGACAAGTCGACAGACTTTCTTCTCTTGCCCTTGAACCACATATCCCTCGGGTTGGTCCATATAAATTTCTTCTTCCAAATCACCGTTTAGGAAGGCTGTCTTGACATCCATTTGATGTATCTCAAGGTCACGCAAAGCTGCGATCGCAATGAATACCCGTATAGATGTCATCCGGGATACCGGGGAGTATGTGTCAAAGTAGTCAAAGCCTTCTGTCTGCCGATAGCCCTTGACTACCAACCTGGCCTTGTACTTGTCTATAGACCCATCTGCTTTGTATTTCCATTTGAGTATCCATTTACAACCCAACGGTTTATTTCCCGGAGGAAGATCAACCAACTCCCAAGTATGGTTATGCAGAATGGAGCCTATTTCACTCTCAATAGCTTCTTTACATAGCGGTGCTTCTGGAGTTGACAACTCCTTAGCAATTGTCCTTGGTTCATCATTAACCATATAAGATACAAAGTCAGGACCGAAGGATTTATCCTTCCTGGCCCTTTTACTTCGCCTTAGATCCATCTCTGGAGTCTCCAAGTTCTGAGAATCTGGAACACTAGATTTCGGAAGTTCAGCCACCTCGAGATCCGCTAGATCTGAATCATCAAGATCCGGGCCGTCAACGACTCCTGGTTCTTGAGAGCTTTGTGCATAACTTCGTTTGCGAGAGGTTATGCCTTTTTTCTTTCTAGGAAAGGTACCTTCAAAGAATAGAGCATTCCTTGATTCCATTATTATACCCTGGTGGATATCTGGAATATCTGACTTATGCACTAAGAAGCGATAAGCACTACTGTTATTTGCATATCCGATGAATATGCAATCTACAGTCTTAGGCCCAATCTTGACCTGCTTTGGCTTGGGTACTTCAACCTTTGCCAAACAACCCCACACCTTAAAATATTTGTAGGTAGGTTTCTTTCCCTTCCATGATTCATATGGAGTTTTGTCCTTACCCTTATGTGGGACTCTGTTAAGAATCGTATTAGCGGTAAGGACGGCTTCTCCCCATATGTTTTGGGGAAGACCGGAATTGATAAGCAAGGCATTCATCATTTTCTTCAATGTGCGATTCTTACATTCCGCCACACCATTTGATTGAGGTGAGTATGGAGCCGTCGCTTGATGAATAATGCCTTCTTAGGCACAGTATTCCTCAAATAGCGCTACATATTCTCCCCCTCTATCGCTACGAATGGATTTAATCCGTAGGCTTAGTTGGTTCTCAACTTCTACTTTGTAACGTCGGAACGCTTCAAAGGCTTCATCCTTACTTTTCAACAAGTAAAGGTAACAATACCTTGTGATGTCATCAATGAATGTCACAAAGTACTTGTTCCCCCTAGTTTGTGCGAACTTCAAATTACATATATTTGTGTGAATAAGTTCTAGAGGAGCGGTATTCCTTTTGACGGATCGAAAAGGAAGCTTGGTGAGTTTTGCCTCTACGCACACCTCACACTTATGTTGAGGGTTTATGTCGATAGACGGTAACAACTCCATCTTTACCAGACTTTGGATAGACTTGTATTTAACGTGTCCTAATCTATGATGCCATAAATTAGAAGACTCAAGCAAATAAGAAGAAAGTTCAACTTTATTACTTGGACGCATTACAGACATGGCATTCACTTTGAAGAGGCCTTCACAGACGAAGCCTCTCCCCACAAATGTGCCATTCTTAGTGAGTACAAACTTATTGGATTCAAACACTAGCCTAAAACCAGCATTAACCAATAAAGGTCCAGAAATTAAATTTCTTCTAATCTCTGGGACGTGCATCACTTCCTTCAGAGTGAGTTCCTTACCGGAAGTCATCTTCACGACTACCTTTCCTACCCCCAGCACGTCAAACGAAGCGTTGTTGCCCATGAACAGCTTCTTGTCGGTGACTGGTGTGTACGTGGAGAAGGCATCTCTGTTGGAACAGATGTGTCTGGTAGCACCTGTGTCCATCCACCACTGCATTGGATTCTCAACCAGGTTGGCTTCTAGCACCACTGCTGAGAACTCATCAATCATGCCATCCAGGAGCGTGTCCTTGACGACATTAGCATGTGCCTTGCTTTTAGACTTGGCTTTCTATTGTTGCTCAGTCTTGAGCTTGCGGCATTCCTTGATCCTATGACCAGGTTTCCCATAGTGGTGACAGTTACCTCTGAACATCTTCGTTGCGTGGACCTTACCGTCTTTCTGGAACTTCCGCTTCTTGCTTGAGTTCCCTTTGGCCTTAGCCAGATTTGCCTTTGCCTCAGCAGGTTGTCTACCCCTTGGCAATGTCTTCTTATTATCTTCCTGGATTTGGAGTTTGATAATAAGCTCTTCAAAGGTCATCTCATTTGTCTTGAATTTTAAGTAACTCATAAACTCATTCCACGAAGGAGGTAACTTTTTCGATCAGCGATGCAACCAAAAACTGCTCGTTTGGTTTCATTCCTTCCAAATCCAGGTGATGTAAAATCATTTGGAATTCCTGGACTTGGGACATCACTGTCTTACTATCCACCATTTGGAATTTTAGAAATTTTCCAACAATGAACTTCTTAGTACCCGCATCTTGTGCGTTGTACTTCTTTTGCAGTTTTTCCCACAGCTCTTTGGCAGTGCCAACGGTGCAATAGACCGTGTAGAGAGGGTCTGCCAAGTAGTTCAGTATGTAATTCTTACACATGAAATCGCTATGATTCCACGCATGAAGAACCATCTTCATGTCGTTAACGACATGGATACCAAGGCCCCATTCACCCGTTTCAGCAGGCGAAGAGTCCATTTCATCTCCAGCTTATGGAGGATCTTCCGTTAGGAACCAGGCCATGCCCATAACAGTTAAGTAGAATAACATCTTTTGCTGTCATCTCTTAAATTCTTATCCCATGAATTTTTCAGGGCGATCATGGTGGTGTGAAGCAAAAGGTGGAGCACCAGCAGCCGGGAAGGCAGCGGAGTTGCTGCCTTGAACAGTAGCGGCAGCAGCAGTGAAGGCAGCAGAGTTGCTGCATTGGCCAATAGCGGCAATAGCGGCGAAGGCAGCATTGTTGCCTTGAGAGGCAGCAACAGTAGCAGCAGCATCATTCATGTTTCCAGCCATGTATAGCAATTACAGTAAGCAAATATTGTCTTAAACTTGCTGGTTACAAAGGTGCAGGAAACGGAAATTACAAATAACTGCTAAGTAATGCAAGAACTGAAATTACAATTCAACAACAAACTGAAAATACAATAATCTTGAACAAGAAACTGGAACTGTTTTTGTGTATGCTGAGTCGATTGTTGCACTCTGTCTTTAAGACAATATTGCCCCGTATGTATCCTTTATACGTCCTGGACAATTGTCTCCCAAGATAAAACAGCAATGGAACAACTGAGCAAAGGAAACTCAAGTGCTACCGTGAATAATTTTGAGTAATGAAATGATACTTGGAAGTTGTAGGAAGAATGAAATATGTTTCTGTTTATGTATTTTCATGTACCTCAACAATGGTGACAAGGGGGTCTTTATATTCGTGAACTCGTGAACCCGGAACCCGAAATCGGAACCGGACCGGACGGGCGGGCGGCGGCGGCGCGCGTGTGGGCTTTCCTCGAACCGAAGCACATCTAGGTCATCCCTCCTTTAAACACATGGGATACCCCTTGGGGTCCCAAACCCCAAGCCAACTTTGAGTCTTATAAATAAAACAATTATTTCTTCCTCCACCGATGAGGGAGAATTGATCCATACCACACTTTTCCATGCTTCAAACACCTCACTTCGTGGACCAATATCTCTTTCATTTCTCAACGAAATTTGACGATTCTTGGCCCTACAGTTATCTACGTACTTAGTAGATCATGCACGTGTGAAGAACCGGATTCTCCAACATGCGTAACACTAGTGTTTAAGCCCATTAAAGTTGATAGGACGCAACTCCCGCCAAAGGCAAATTTCCAACAATCCCCTCTTGAAAGAGATTTTGGCGCACTCACATAGTGCCTTTTTCATTTCCAGCAATATTTCAACGGACCGATGTTGCATAAGGAGAGGTAGCTTCAGCTTTGAACCTTCCATAGTTTAATACCATCGGACTTACTTACTGCGCGGTGAACGTGATGTCTTGAACCGTCAGTGTTTAGTGTAAGCCAAGTCAATAGTACCAACACAACAAATTATCTTACTCTCTTCTTCGTAATGTTTTATCCATTTTGGCCATGGACAACTTCTTGGATTCTTAAGTGCGTTCATTTGAGGCGGCCCGTCCTCGCACTTAAATAGGTGGTCTCCTACAAGGTATCCTGCTATACCCCACTTCACAAGTTTTTAGGAACCATTAAAAGTTTCCCAAAACCTAACCTCAACTGTTGAGGATCATTAAAGGTTTTGAAAACTTAAATTTTACCCATACTGCAGATAGCACTTAATGTCTATCGCGGAAACGGCTTTGGATTTGGTGTTTCTTTACAGAAATCACTATCCGAAATGCTCATGCTTCCACTGAAGCGATCAACTGAACCTTTATAGCTTAGTTTTCCTATTGAACCAAATTACTGGGATCTCCCGTTAGTAAGGTTGGGTTACCACTGTATTGGTCCTTATATTTTAGGTTTTAAGCCCATTCCCCTAGACAGGCAAGCCATCTGATCCTTGGGTAAGCCCTTTGTCAATGGGTCTGCTATATTATCCCTTGACTTAATGTAATCAATGGATATTATACCCGTGGTGATCAGTTGCCTAACGGTCTTATGCCTCCATCAAATATAACGAGACTTGCCGTTGTACATAGCATTTCGTGCCCTTCCTAGAGCCGACTGACTGTCGCAGTGGATTATTACCAAAGGTACGGGTTTTTTCCAACACGGAACATCCTCTAAAAAGTCATGAAGCCACTCAGCTTCTTCTTCTGCTTTGTCTAAAGCGATAAACTCTGATTTCATTGTGGATCGGGCGATGCAAGTTTGCTTAGAGGATTTCCAAGACACAGCCCCACCACCAATTGTAAATACATACCCACTGGTGCACTTGGTGTTCTCTATATCAAATTGTATATATGAAACTTCAGGGATCAAACTATACATCTGGCAAAGTTCTCTGGTACAAAAAGAAGCACAGCCCACGACCCGTGACCCGTGAACCCGAGAACCCACTAAACCCGAGAATCTGGAACCCGGAACCAGAACTGGACTGGACGAATGGCGCACGTGTGGACTTTCCTCGAACCGAAGCACATCTAGGTCCTCCCTCCTTTAAACACATAGGATACCCCTTGGGGTCCCAAACCCCAAGCCAACTTTGAGTCTTATAAACAAAACAATTATTTCTTCCTCCACCGATGAGGGAGAATTGATCCATACCACACTTTTCCATGCTTCAAACACCTCACTTCGTAGACCAATATCTCTTTCATTTCTCAACAAAATTTGACGATTCTTGGCCCTACGGTTATCTATGTACTTAGTAGATCATGCACGTGTGAAGAACCGGATTCTCTAACATGCGTAACACTAGTGTTTAAGCCGTTAAAGTTGGTCGGACGCAACTCCCGCCAAAGGCAAATTTCCAACAGCTTTTAAGTAGGTGGAGGTGGTGATCGGTGAAAATGGCAGTGGTCGAAATGGTGTTGATGGTGATTGAGGAGAGAAAGCGCTAGCGGTGGAAGAAAAAGTAAAAGAGATGGGGTAAAATGGGTTGGCGTGGTGACATGACATGCTATATAGTCTTCACTTTACAAAATGTTAGTGTCACGTGGAATTGGGCATTCACCTTGGACAAGTTTAAAGGGGAGGGATATATTTGAAACATTTATATGATGTCGGGGGTATTTTTGAACCGATATTATAACGTAAGGCAAAAATGATTCCTTTCAAATGGAAGGGAAAATTTGACCCTTTTCCCATAAATAAATGTTATTACATGTATTTTAAGTTATTTGTCTTAGTTTGACGAAGCACAAAATTTTAAAAAGTAAAGAAGACTTTTGAATCTTGTGATTTTAAACTAAAGATAAGTAAAATGTACTAAAATACCCAATAATCTTGTGGTCTTAATCAGCAATGGGAGATGTTGAAATTAAAGAGTTCCCGGATTAGAAAAGAACCATTTTTTAAAAAACAAACAAAAGAAAAGTAAGGGTGTGTTTGGGAATGACGGAAAGTATTTTCCAAGAAAATATTTTCTCGAAAATTAAATAATTTTCCTACTCATTTTCTTGTGTTTGGTATGCAAGTTGAAAATATAATTTTAAGAGCATTTGCATATATTCAAATAAAAATGCTTAGAGGTTTTTGAATTTAGAGTGCAACTTCTAGTGGTGGGGGTAGGCGAGGGTGGAAAGTTGGGTAAGCTATGGGGGAGGGGGGAGGTAGGTGGGGGTGGGATGTAGGTGGCAGTGGGTGGTGGGGTGAATATGGGGTGGGGTGGGGTGGGGTGTGGGTGTAGGGGGTGGGGTGGGGTGTGGGTGTAGGGGGTGGGTTGGATAGTGCAAGAGGCTGGGTTGGTGTTAGTCTTCTTTTATCGATTCGAAAAATGTTTTCCGTCAAAGTTTTAAGGAAAACATTTTTTCCTATTTTTGAAAAAATATTTACCAAGATATTTAATGCAATCAAATATGAGAAAATAGACAAACATTTTACATCTTACCAAACACCCCCTAAGACAAACAAATTGAATATGGAGAGTATTAGAATAAGTGGCTTCGAGAAATTGAATGCTAAGCACTATCTCCGAAACTGGATACTGAAAGTTTCAACCCATGGGTCACTAACAAGAGACAAGCTTGACTTGGATCAGACAAAATCCACTTAAATTTTGATTAAGTGAAAATAGGATCAAAATGTAATATTTAAAATTTGTTAAACTTTTTAAAAATATAAAAACACCCACCTTTTAATTATATACCCTAATTCATTTATTTCCAAATCATAAAAATAACTGCTCTTCATCTTCTCTTCTACTCCGATCAAAATTTAAACTGCGACTGACACTTCCTTTCTCTTCTACTCCGGCGAACTTCTCATGCTTCTCTGGCGTTTCTCTTCTTCTTCTTTTATTGACTTCGTTGTTCCGCTGCTATTACTTTGTTGTTTTCTCCTCTCTCGGGTAATTTTTTTTCTCTTTCACAATTAGGGTTTGAGATCTGAAATTGGCAATGATGATTTTGGTTAAAGAAAAAGAAGAAGAAGATGGGTTTATCTTCAAAGTAGCATATTTTATTGTTCCATTCTTAAGAAACCCTAATTTAGTGTATTTGTTTAACTTGTTGTGGTTGTGTGTTTGTAAATAGCGTATCTGATTGTGAAATAACATTTTTGTTGTTGTTGTTGTTCTCTGTTCTCCTTCTATGGTTAAGAAAAAAGGGACTTGCACTTCTTTTGATTTTTTCCAAGAGTTGAGGAAGCAATTACAACAATTTCATCACTTGTTTGACAAAAGCAAACATTTGCTGAGGTTGTTTGCTTAAGAAACCTTTATTTAATGTATTTGTTTGGTCATGTTGTGGTTGTGTGTTTGTAAATAGCCTACAATAGTAGTGAATAAATGTTTTTGATGATGTTGTTGTACTTGATGTCCTTGTATGGTTTAGAGAAAGAAAAGGTTTGCATTTGTTTTGATTTTTTTCAACCACTGAGAAAGTTGTTGTAAAAAAAAATCAAAACAATTGTTGAGGTTGTTGGAACAACTAACAAAGTTGTTGCAACAAATTCTTCAGCTATTGGAAAAAATCAAAATAATTGTTGAGGAAGTTGTTGCAACTGTTTGTTTTTTCCAACACTTGAAATATGTTGCAACAACTTTAATACTTGTTGTACTTGTTTGATTAACTAATATAATTTTTATCTTATTTACTTTGAATGATGCACAAATTAATTGATAATTTCTATTTGTCTCCTGTGTGCAGATAAAATGGCTCCAACCAAAAGAAAATATCAGAATTCAACTACGAAATCAAGTAGAGATAGTAAAAGAGTTAAGTTGTAAACGTCATTAGATGAGCTTGTTGAACATGTAAGAGTTATTTCTGAAATAACAAATTAATCTTCAACTCATAGTCAGCATGAAAAATGATCTTCAGACCAGGGGGAGGGCTCAGAGGCCAAAGAAGCCTCTCAAGTAAAAAAGAAGAAAGATCTGAAGATGGCCGAGAAAAAAGTCTGAAGATGACCAACAAGGAGCTGAAGATACACGGTCTAAACAGAAATTTACCCAAAATGGAGATGATGATCATCATCATCATCGTTCCAAGAAAGTATTTGAAGATGAAAATGAATATGAAAAAGATGAAGATGTTGATGATGGAGATGATAATATCACATGGGCTGATGAACTGTCTTTAAATTATGTTGTTTAGGATTGTAAGATAATTATGTTTAATTTGTATTTTTAGAGCCCTGAGGTGGATTGAGAATAATTACTTTCAAGTTGTATGTTATGTTCTTGGTGGATTATGGCGTAGGTGGCCACTCGTTCTCTTACTTTCTTTCATTTAGTTAGGCGTGGTAAAGGATCTCGTTCGAAAGAGACTCTTCACCCACTGAATTGATGAACAAATTATGTAATATTTATTCAATATTTATATATCGTGTGTTCAGTACCAGTATATTATATGTTCAGTATGTATTTCAGTTGTTCAAATTATGTTCAGTAGCTTCAAACAAGTCACAGTGGTTGTAGTTAATTCCTCACTTGTTGGGAAAATTCAAACAATTGTTGAAGTTGTTGTAACAGATGAGGAAGTTATTGCAACATATTCTTCATATGTTGAAAAAAATCAAACAGTTGTTGAGGAATTCATTATAACAACTTTCTCATCTGTTGCAATCAAGAAAATGAAACAGTTGATGAGGATAGTGCAACAACTGAGGAAGTTGTTGCAACAAATTCTTATTTTATTGAAAAAAAATCAAACAGTTGATGTTGCATCAACCAAGAAATTATTGGAATAGTTTCAAACAAGTCACACAATCATTGCAATACTTAAGGAATTGTTAGAATAATTTCAAACAAGTTAATGAGTTGTTGCAAGTTCTGAATGAATTGTTGAAATTATTTCCAACAAGTCTCATAGTTGTTGCAGCAAATCTCTTAATTGTTAAACATTTTCACGGTATTTTCTCAAAAACTATAATAGTTATTTAAGACTATCACTAAATATGGTTGAATCAAGTAATTCACATCAAATCACTCTAATGATCACATGATTTAGGTAGACTACACTTAGTTGATCATCTATGTTCAAATTACTATCTAATTGATTAAGAATGTCATTACATGTATATATTGATAACTAAATATCCTCAAATTACTTATTTTATCATTAAATATGATTGAATTAAGTAGTTCTCATCAAATCATTCTACTGATCACTCGATTTAGGTGGACTATACTTAGTTGATCATCTATCGTGATCAAATTACTATCTAATTGATTAAGGATGTCATTACATGTATATATTTATCACTAAATATCATTGCATCATTTTGCTTATCATTAAATATGGTTGAATCAAGTAGTTTACATCAAATCACTCTAATGATCACTCAATTTAGGTCGACAATACTTAGTTAATCATCTATCGTGATCAAATTACTATCTAATTGATTAAGAATGTCATTATATGTATCTATTGAGCACTAAATATCATTGAATCACTTTGTTGATCATTAAATATGGTTGGATCAAGTAGTTCACATAAAATCACTCTAATGATCACTCAATTTAGAACGACTATACTCAGTTGATCATCTATCGTGATCAAATTACTATTTAATTAATTAAGAAAGTCATTACATGTATATACTGATCACTAATTATCATTGAATCACTTTATAAATTATTAAATATGGTTGAATCAAGTAGTTAACATCAAATTACTCTAATGATCACTCAATTTAGGTCGACTATACATAGAATTGCCCGATTTTTCATAACAATTGCAGCATTTGTTGCAACAAGTAATATATTGTTGAATAAGTCATATCACTTGTTGGAAAAAATACAACAAGTAACCTAGTTGTTGCAACAAGTCTTTTTACTTGTTGGAAAAATCAAACAACCAACCTAGTTGCTGCAACAAGTCGAGTCACTAGTTGAAAAAACTCCAACAAGTAACTTAGTTGTTGCAATAGATTTGTTACTTGTTAGAGAATGTTCCACTGATTTTTGATATGACATGAGTTATTAGTTGTAGCAACAAGTCGTGGCGCTTGTTGAAAATATCACCACATATATCATAGTTATTGAAACAAGTCCTATAACTTGTTGGAAAACTCCCAAAAGTAACAAAGTTGTTGCAACAGATTTGTTACTTGTTGGAAACTCTTCAGTAATTTATTAACAATAGAATTGACAACAAAATGTACATTTGTGATTTGATCAAGATCAACATATCATATAAATCAAGTTCACAAACACCAATAACAAAATTTACCATTACAAGAAAGAACAACATTAATGTGTCATACAACCCAAGTTCGCAAGCATCAATAACAATATTTATTATTACAAGTAAGAACAAGATTAACAACTATGGAGCATTTCGATCTGAACATGTAGTTCTTTTGTGGTCAACCATTTTGCATACCAAGCATTTCTTTTTTTTTGTTTTTGAAAATGATTCCCTCACTTCACGTCTCCTTTTTGTCCACCTTCTTCCTAGTTTGCCCGACTCAACATGTGGAGGAGGTATTTCTCTCGCTAAAATCTCCAAAGGAACTTCCCAAGACTCTTCAGAAGGTACACGATGATTTCTCTCACAATATATAATTATATATGGCAATCAACCCCTATTGTTATTGAGTCCCCACCCCATTAATAATGTCTGAGATACCTAAAGATATTTTATTTTAAGAAAAATTAATTGACGGTATATACAAAATTATAACAAAATGAAACAACTGCAGTAATTGTTGCAACAACGTACTGAGTTGTTGCAACAATTGAAGTATCTGTTTTATCCAACGACTGTAAAAGATGTCCAACAACTAATGCAATTGTTGCAACAAGTAGCCTAACTGTTGCAATTTATTTATACAACGTATTTAGCGATTGTTGCAATAATTAGTATAGAAGTTGCAATAATTGCATAAATTGTTGCAAGTGTTGCAGCAACTACAACAGTTGTTGCTATTTCTTTATTAGTTGTTGCAATAAATTCAGAAGATTTGTTTGTGGCAACAACTGTAATTGCCACTGTAAATTGTTTGAAAATCAACAATTATACTTAGATGAATAATTGACACAAAATAGCATTGTTTTACTTTTAAATTAGCAAAATTATCTATGAAGTAATGTCCAGTGCTTCACGAATGAAATCCAATTCTTAAATTGTGTAAATTATGTATTAAATAAAAGAAAAGAAGAAACAGAAGTAGAAGAAAAAATGGAAGAAGAAGAAAGAAGAATAACAAGAAGAAGAAATGAATGATGATGAAGAACAAGAAACAAAAGAATGAAGAATGGTGCTGAACCAGGTTTCCCCCTCCCCCTTCTTGGGTGATTTAGAGTTTTATATAAATTGGGTCAAAGTATAAAAAATAAAATTTAGAAGTAAGTCTGAAAATGGGTCAAATCTCATTAATTACTAACCCAAAATTATCACTCCTACTCAATAAAAATAAGTTGAGTTGCTCCTACTCAAATTTAAAATGTCATTCTTAATTAATTGCCCCAAGAGTGTCGATGGGTTGGTTCGCATTACTCGAGAATAGCATAATTGCATGGGAAGGATAACTCGTAATACTTGAAGTTTGAGCAGTTCTATTTGACCTCAATCAAGAACAAGTTCAAAATTTAATTAGTCTCACGTTCCAATTTAGATGATATAATTTAACAGGAGATGAAGTTTAAGAAATAAAAAAATTATAAATCTTGTGATCTAAAATAAATTAAAAATATTTATATAGTTATAAATTATCTTATTAAACGTAAAAAGATAAAATTTAAAATTAAATTATGCCAAATAAAAAAATGTGTTCTTTTTTAAAAAAAAAATGACAAAAAAGAAAAATATGTCATATAAATTGGGACAGAAAGATTACCATAATTATAACCAAAGGATCAAGACAATTGATAGAAAATATAAAACATATAAGTTCAAAATTAATAGAATAATGATAACAAATAGATAAAAACAAAAGGATAAAAGCAATCGATCGAAAATAAGGAATCAAAACAGCGGATTGAAAGAACCGATGATCATTAAGATGCAGAGCAGCATGCTTTCTTGGTGTTTATCTCCTCTGGTCCAACAACAAGAGTCGTCCCTTGTTTAATGTTAGCAGGTGCTGGGTCTTCTGAAGAGAGTGACTTCTTACTGATTATCCGATAAATTTCTGAAAGATTCATCTGGAAAGCCTTCTCAACATTCGTTGCCTCCAAGGCAGATGTTTCGATGAAAGAAAGTCCTTCTCTTTCGGCGTAGCCTTGAGCATCCTCTGTAGCAACTGCCCGGAGATGCTTCAGATCAGTCTTGTTTCCAATGAGCATAATCACAATGTTGGAGTCTGCATGATCCCTCAGTTCCTTTAACCACCGGCTGATATTTTCAAAGGAAGTAGGTTTCGTCACATCATATACCAGAAGAGCACCAAGAGCACCCCTATAGTACGCACTGGTAATGGCTCTATATCTTTCCTGTCCAGCGGTGTCCCAGATCTGAGACTTAATAATCCTTCCCTCAACCTATGCATATATGATATAATCAGTTCAGCAGAAAAGAACGTTTTTCCAAGCGTACAGCTTGGTAAAAAAAAACTAGGACGAGTAGAAGCACCTAAAGAATCATAACTTACATTTGCTCGTTCGACAAACAAGAAGAAAATTGATGTAAACTTGCTTACATGTAAGAAGCTCTGATGATTACTAAAATTCACAACTATCATGGCATCCACACAAAGGTAGAGTTCATTTAAATGGTTTCTGGAAATCATGTTTGACTTCCTAGTACGTGGAGCAATACACAAACTCTTAGTCTGGTAATCCTGGCTACTTTTCTGATTTTCGTGTGAAGATAACTGTTTTGTGCATCACGCATAGGGTCGAATCTAAGTGCTAAAATTAGGTCACGTGAACTCATGATCAACTAATTAAATTCGGTATATTATGTGTATAATTCTTGAAATATGTCTAATATGATCTGAAGGAACTCATGGTCAAAAGAGACTGAGTGGTGCAATGGTTAAGGTTCTCGATTTAATTCCTAAAGGTCAAGGGATCGAACCCTACTTGTTTCACTATATTTTTTTTAATCTTATCTTAAAAGCAATGGTATACTAATCCTCTTGATCACACACTCAATATGCAAATTGGTTATCGTTAGAAATGCCCCCTTCTTATTTTTGCTACCCAAAAAATAAGAACATACGACAAAATTATAGTGAAACAGAAAGCATTAACAAATTGTTTTCTACTCTAAATCTCATGCTAATAATAAAAGGTAGCTGTTTGGTTAAGAGAGGACCTTTTTTTGTTGAACAATTTTCTTTTAATAAGAGCCCTCGGTATCATGAATCTAGCTTTCTTAAGAGTTCAAAACTTAAAAACATATTTGGAACCAAACTCAAGCAAGTGATATTTGGAACCAAACTCAAGCAAGTGTTATTTGGAACCAACACTCTACCTCACAAAGGTAGGGGCAAGGTCTACGCATATTCTACCCTTCCCAGACTTCACTCGTGGAATTACACTAAGTATGTTATTGTAAAGAGTCAAATTTGCCAATATTTGCCCTCCATTAATAGTTAGGTCACCTATGCTATCACTGCGACCAAATTGGCTCAATAATACCATTATTCACTAGCAGACCTAGCTTGGGGTCATTTAAGTCTCTAAGTAGCCAGTTTAGTCCGATTAAATGACACGTCTCTAGTTAAACCCCCCTTTTCACCTATATTACAGCCTTACAACACCTTCCTCTCCCACCAAAAAAAAAAAATACTGCCCTAGAAAAACAATTAACGCCACTATGCTTCCCACCTTCATTATAAAACCTAGCATTCAACTCAAAATAAACTCTTCCGCCGCCAACCCTTCTCCATTCTTCCTTTCATCCTTTCACCACCTTAGACCCACCTACAAACAACCATTAAGACCACGTGTGTATCCCCACAATCAACCAGTTTCACCATAACCATCACCTTACATATCCCCAACTCTGTCGTCCCGCCACTGCAACATCATCATCATCCTCCATCTTTCAAAACCTCATTGTCACCCCCTCCACCATCCACCACTCAACAAATTTAAGGATCAAGCATCAAGATCTCCCTCTTCAAATTCTTAATTTATTAATTGTAGTTCTTTTAGACTTCCAGAAGGATTTAAACCAAACATTACCAGGTATAGTTGAGATGGAAAAAAGTGAGGTGCATGACAGTAGACTTGAGTGAATCTGATTTTTTTAGTCGATCTGATTGATTTTTTTCCTTTTTGGGAGTGAAACCGTGGTGCTTATTGGTGGTTAGAAATAAGGGAGAGGTGGCGAGATGATGAAGGAGGTGGTGCTTAATGACAAATAGATGATCATTGGTGGAACGGTGGCGTTGTGTTTTCCTGAGTGCAAGTTCTAAGTTTGTAACAATGTATATGTATGTGAGAGCATGTGATGCAGAGAGAAGCAAGCATCTATTTTTGAATTGATCAGGATAGAAAAGGACTATGCGTCATGCGATCAATGACACTTGATACTCTAAACGAAGTATTTGTTTGGCTTAATACATGCTATGCCCCCAATTTGTACGGAAATTCTTTTAACACACTCAAATCACATGCAACCTTTTACAAACGAAACATTCTTACATGTATCTAAGACACCACCACTTTTGTGTTTCACCACTTTTTCTGAACAAGTGTATGTCACGCACCAATAAGGTCGTCACATGTGTCATTAGCTTTTTTAAAAACACTAAAATTAAATGGATACCCTCATCTTCCCCCTACATTCACTACCACCACCATGACTGTCACTACCATGTCCATCGATGCTTCATTCAAAACTCACCCATTCATAGAAAATTGAACAACAATCTCAAAAACGAATATTGGTTAATACACACATGCTAAGTCAAGAAAACAATGAAATAGTTTGGAAAGGGAATGCAGCCCGTAAGAGAATCTGGTTGGTAGTACTGCGTCTAAAGAAAGGGAAAAGTTGAGTTAAAGAAACATCAAGTGTAGACAATTACTGGTTTTAACAATCATTTCAATTGCTACCATCTATCTAGTACTACAACACACAAGAGATTGATTTGGATAATCAACTATCTCCATCCGAAAATGTATTTTATTTCAAAAAGTTTAGTTAATTGGGAATCTAGATGTTAGTCTTTATTCTCTAGCATCGATCAAAGGAGGTGGCCGGATTTTTGTTGAAGTTGAAGTTTTTAGGTAAGTGCCATGGGTGATGCCAGTTGAAGCTATCGAAGGAATGGGTTTGGGTGGGGAAAAAATTGATGGGTTTTTGTTAGAAGAGATGGATAGGGTTGAAAAAGAAAGATGATGATAAAAAAAAATGACAAAGTTGGACACTGGTAGTTGTAGTGTTATTATTGTACGTCCGCTTAGCCTATCATACTAATAGGCGCAGTATTGCTTTATAATACCTTGTAGTTTGATTTCTGCTGCTATGTGTCCTTTAATGTACTTTGTTTAGCTTATTTACTTGCGCTAGTTACTACTTACTTTTTCGGAATGCGTTATCATGACTTATTCGCTTTTGATACCAGCATTTTTATACTTCTTTAAATTATTTTTGACCGGGTCTGACCGTTTCTATTGTTTTGCTTTTGCTGTTGATTTGCTTGTGCATATGCTTTGTCTTGAGCCGAGGGTCTCTCGGAAACAACCGCTCTACCTATCAAGTTAGAGGTTAGGTCTGCGTCCACTCAACCCTCTCCAAACCCACGTTATGGGATTTCACTGAGTATGTTGTTGTAATAAAATGACATTCATCGAATGAGACTTATTTTCCTTCCCTTACCCACCTTGGACAGAAATAAAAGTATGGAACATAAATTATTACTGATGATTTGACCCCACCCTCTCTCCATCTCTCTCTCCCCATCTCTCTTTTCTCACTCTAAAAGTTATCCGGACTAAAGGAAGCTTATCACTCCCTTTTCGCTTTTCTTCAATCTAAGGCACCCATAATGGACTTCTAAGACTATCTTCAACAGTGTAAACTATAAAGGTCAATGTAACCTGAGTTTGGTACATATGAATTAACAAACCAATATGTAATGCCAAATGAATTAATGAACCTAGTTAACATGAACAAAAATACAATCACAGTAGTGGTATCAACGTTGTTATGGAAACCATGTCATTCTCAATGACTGTTTATGTATTTAGCTTGTAAATATTTCACTTTGAATTACATTCTAATTGTTTTAACACTTATTTTTTTAAAAAGAAAAGTGTTTTTACAAAAAATTGTTAATGTTCATTTTGAATATTTATTCCTAAAATTCAAACAAAATGAGTCAATTTGTAATAACATCACAGGACATCAAGCTTGATAATCATAAGGTCTCAGGTTCAAATCTTTAACACAAACAAAAACATTAGGTGATTTCTTCTGATTTATCTTAAGCCTTAGATGACAGAGTTATCGGGCACATGTTGCTGGTGGGATCTGTGTAATTAGTCAAAGTATGCGTAAGTTGGCTCGGACACCAAGGTTATAAAGGAAACATCACATGAAATCAAGAAGTGATATTATGGGGTTACAACAAGTGGGGGGAGTGGAGAGGAGAGGAGGTGCAAAGATCAAGATAATCGCTCAAGGGTGTTTGGACTTTATTACTAATAGTTCCAACTGTAAAATAGATATGCCAATTCTTGTAGCTACTTATTAAACCACACACAAGTGATCAATGCTCTTCCCTTTTCTGCATCACTAATATTTATCTTAATCCGGCACTCTTACGTTCCCTTGTTTCTGTTTCATCAAATCCAAACATCTAATATTGTATAAAGTGATATGAACCAATTACCGGCGGAGCCCGAGTAGCTTATTAGGGCCTGTTTCATCATAAACACTAATACTTGCAAATATTAGTTTGACATTTGCAAAAACTGAGCTTCAGTAATTGAACATGAAATGAAACATTGAGATACAGGTTTGAAGGTAAATTTCAGGTAAAATTGCATAGATGAAAAGTAAGGAGCCAGACTTTGCTGGATCAAGAAAGTTGTAAGAAGGCTGTCGTGCCAGATCTCAAAAGATTACAAATGTGATTCAAACACAAGTGATTATTTAATCTAAATCCCGAAATAACTCCATGCCACAAAACAAGGGAGTGAGTTGTTACACACAGCAAATAATCACATCCGTGTAAAATTCCAGATCTTAAGTAGGCATCCAATAAAATGGAGCTAATAGATGATAATGACAGTTCACTGATGCATCGTTAAAAAGTTGAGCTAATATGAGATGCAAATGTCAGAAATATAAAATTGGAATTCAGTAAACGAAATGGTACCTGGAGAGTACGAGTGGCGAATTCAACGCCGATAGTAGATTTAGACTCCAAGCAAAACTCATTTCTAGTGAATCTGGAGAGCAAGTTGGATTTGCCAACTCCTGAATCTCCGATTAACACTATCTTGAACAAGTAATCGTACTCCTCGTCCGGTCTCCTTGCCATCTTCGATAGTAGATTGCCACACTCTCCCTGTATGATTGTTGAGTAGATGCTGATGACTGAAATGAATGAATGAATGAATGAATGAATGAAGAGTGCGTGAAACAGGGAAAATGACCCTGGGATCTGTGGTGAATGACAGTTATGCCCTTGGACTTGTATTTCACTTCTCTGGATCTCTGTTTTTCAAACTTCTTGACGGTTGACGTTAGAGTGATTATTGGACAAGTGGTAAATTTGAAATTCCAAAAGCAAATTCCTATGCCTCTGCTTTTGCGGAACAAACGTCGCACTTGCGGCACTCATTTGGGTTCAACGCCTTTTCAAATCATAAAAAAATGTTAAGGTATTACTGCCTCCGTCTCAAATTATTTATTATTTTTTTTAGTTTATATGTCCTTTAAAAAATATTAATTAATAGGAGTATCTGACCTATATTATTTTTATTTATGTTTAAGCTATAATCTCTCACCATTAAATGTTTACTATATTTATATGTCATCTTCATTAATTAATTACAAAGAGTAAAATAGAGAAAAAATAATTAATTATGCCTTGAACTTCTAAAATGAAAAATAATTTGAGATAACTATTTTTAGTAACCACGATAAATAATTCGAGACTGAGGGAGTAATTTAGAATATTACTCCCTCCGACCCAATTTATATGATGTAATTTGACTGAACACGTAGTTTATGAAATAAAAAAAAACTTTTGAATCTTGTGGTCTAAAATAAATTAAAGATATATATGTGGTTATAGATCATCTCGTTAAGCGTAAAAGATGAAGTTTAAAGTTAAATTGTTGCTAGGGGTGGCAAATAGGTGGATTTGGTTCTATTTGGGCATGTTAAAAATGATTTGAACAAAAATGGAGTCCACAACTTAAATGACCCTCAAAAAGAAAAGTGGAACAAAAGTACCCCACAAAAAAGTTACATAAGTACCTTTTGCACAATAATTTACTGTGCAAAAAGACTTAACCGTAACGACTCAGTTAAGTCCTTTTGCGCAAAAAATTATTGCAAAAGATGCCTTTTATAACAAGGGCATCCCACATTTTTTAACATGTTCAATTTAGTCTAATTACACAATAAATTATTGTGTTTTCTAATTAATTATTCATCTACCCATTCGTATTTGATTTGACATAACACTAAGCCAATTATTGCAAGAACCCATCCAAAGTCTATTTAATATGAATTTTGGATGAAGGAAAGACTCCACTTCCTAAGTTCTTTAAAAAATAGTGTATCCTTCTCTATGGCTAGCCAGTGGGTTGGGTCGGCCCGATCCCAGCCTGGTCCCGCCCCGATCCCGCCCCAGTCCCGCCCCGATCCCGCCCCAGTATCGCCCCGAACGCGACTATTTAAAAAAAATCTCGGTATCTGGACTCGAACCAGGACGGGACATGGTCTCGTCCCGACCCAATCCCGGTCCCTCCCCGATCCCGCTCGAAACTCCCCTTTTGCAAAAATAGTCGTTGCACCAACGACCATTTTACATTTTGATCATTGTGCAACGACCATTTTTGGCCTCCCCCCTCCCCTACCCCTTAATATTTATTTTTAACCCATAAGTTATTATATTTACACTTTAACCCAATTTTCCAATTATAAATACATCATTTTCTCTTCATCTTTCTCACAAATCTTCCTACAATCTCTCAATCTATCTCTCTATAAGTCTACATTGTCTATTAAATATTCAATTTTATTTATTCATTTGGGAGTGAAGTTGGCAACTAGCTTGAGGATCTTCCATCGAGCAAAGTTTCAATTTTCAACCTCTCGATTACACGTCGACGTTTGGTACATTCGTTCCTTCATTAAATTATTATTGTCTGTTTATTTTATTTAGCGCACTTAATTTCAATTACTTTAATTATTTATTGGTATAATTATAAATTTATAATGGAAGGATTTAAACGTATGCTTACGAGTAGGGTCATGCTTCTACTAGTAGGGGCAACAAGGGCAAGGGTCCTATTACTAGACATAATTCTATTCCTACACAAGATGATTTTGTTGATACTGAACATTTTCCTACAATACCATTAGATTTAGACGAGGAGTTATTTTCTGGAACTCAAGAAGACTTTAATTTAGACGATGATCTAGATGATACACTCGCTAATGTAGATGACAACACACCCACTAGTGCACCTTCAACTGAAATGACTCCTATTGCCCCTAGTATGAGACGAGGTCCAACAAAACGAACATTAAAATCAGATGCATGGACATTTTTTGATAGGGACGTAGAGAATCAAATAGCTAGATGTAAAATTTGTAAAGATGTTTTAAAAATTAAAACTGGAAAAGGTCACGGTGGGACGGGGGGTTTAATGAGACACGTAGCAAGGGCTCATCCAGCTAGGTATGCCCAATACGAGGCTTCAAAATCGGGTGCGCAAACGTCCGCTCCATCGGAACAAGGTTCACATACTGACATTGTTCCGGACCAAGTAAAAGGTCAAATTAACCCTATGGCGGAGGGAATTGTAGGCCCTAAATACAATAAACATAGAGATAGGGAAGCAATAGCAAAATTAGTTGCTGTGAAGGGTTTGCCTTTTTCATTTCCTTCATCTCTCGGTTTTATTCATTACATTAGAGATATGTATAATCCTGCTTTTAACGGTTTTCCTAGATCAACTGTTAAGAGAGATGTATTTAAATTCGCACATGAATATCAACAGTATTTATGTTATTCATTATATCATTTTAATGGAAAAGTGGCTATCACTTCTGATATAGGCCGTAGTACGAATGGTCATGATTATTTTACAGTAGCCTGTCATTGGATAGATTATAAATGGTCTATGCAAAAACGTATCTTAGCATATAGATATATAGATGATAGGCACACTGGTACTTTTATTGCAGAAAAAATTTATCAAGTGTGCCATTATTAAGGAATAACTGATAAAATTATGACGATTACATTAGATAACGCTTCTTCTAACAATTACGCTATTACAATTTTAAAAAATAGTTTAACTCCGTCTTTTCCAGATCATTTTCATATAAAATGTGTGTGCCATATATATAACTTAATTGTAAAGGACGGTCTATCACTTTTTGAAGACATTCTTAGTAAAATACAATTTGCTATAAACTTTATTTTTAAAAATAATAGAATACAACGAAGAAAAGAATATAAAAAAATTTGTCACGATTGCCAACTACCTTATAGAAAAATTCCAGAAGAAGTACCCACTAGGTGAAATTCTTTATACGAGCAACTACGTGTTTCTTATGACTATAGAAAACCTATAACTTTATTTTTTAACTCTCATAATCAAAATTCAGCTGATATGGTTGTAGATAGCGACTGGGGAAAAATTTCTGAACTTATTGTATTTTTAGAGAATTTTTTTCAAGCAACAAAAGAATTTTTCGGTATATATTATCCTACTATTTCAACTATGTTGTTTTATATAGCTCTAATATTTTTATTACTTAGTGAATATATGAAAAAACCAGCTTATATGGCAGCTATTGATATATCAAAATAAAAAAATATTTTATTCTTATTCCCACTATTTATATTATTGGTGTTGTATTAAATCCGACTATTAAATTAGACGGTACTAAATCACTTATTGAAACTATTTACGATTGTATAGAAGTACTACCACCTCCAAGTCCCAAAAATTCAAATCACCCAACACATATTGAACAAACTAAAGAAGAAGTGTTGTCTAGCGTAGAAGACGAATGCAAAAAAGTATATAGGTTTTACCAACAAGAAAGTGCTAGTAACCTACCGGCTTCCATACCATATTCTTCTTCTTCAACACAACCTCACAAAAGGCATATTGTTTCTGTGGCTAGTATTGAAAGCCTCAGAAATAGAATGTGCGGCCGTACCGCTACTAACCAAATTAGCGAGTTTGATATTTTTGTTTTGCAGGGTTTTGTACCGTACCAAGCAGTTCTCAATGAAGAAGGACGTGAAGACTTGCTGAAATATTTGAGGGGGAATGAGAAGACCTTTCCGACACTTTCAATGATGGCTCGAGATATTTTCAACATTCAAGCGTCATCAACGGCGTCTGAAAGTGCTTTTTCTGCCGGCAGATATCAAATAGGAGAGCACAGACACTCATTAGCCGGAGACAGCTTAGAGATTGTAGTATTATTCAGAGATTGGATACGAGCAGAGCGGAGAAGGTGCGGTCAACCGAAGATCAACGAAGAAGAAGACGAAAACTACAACAAAATCTTATCTGAAGGTGGTGGAAGCGACGTGCAGCAATTTGACCAACAAATACCAATTCCAACCGAAGAACCACAAGATATTATCAAGAAACTAGAACATGTTTTTTTCAGAATGTAGTTTTTTTAATTGCAATTTTACTATGTAATTTGCAACTTTTGAACAACACCACAAAGTTGCAATTTTGACAATTGTATTTGTATTATAAAAAAAATCATGTCTATTAAATAATATAAGAGGCACAAAAACAGACTTGGGATGTTTTTATTACACTATTTTGTCTTGTTTAATTATTGAGTTTTTTTATATATATGTTATTTTTAAATTAAGTGCAAAAAAAAAAAACCCGGGATCCCAATCCCGACCCAACCTGATTCCGACGGGATCGGGATCGGGACTGGGGCGGGACTTCGATAAATCTCGCATATCCCAATCCCGCCTGACCCAACCTGATCCCACCCCTTCCCCCCGTTCCGGCCCGACGATCCTGAGCCCACTTCACTGGCCACCCCTATCCTCCTCCAACTGTTAAGGAGTCATAATTTTGGAAAGGAATGATTCTTCATGATTCTAGTATTGTTCGTTATAGTATTCTATCAAAATATCATGTTAAGTTTCCAATTAACCTAGATTACTCAACATTACTCACCTCCTTATATAAAAGAATTAAAGTTAGTAGACGTGATTTTTCATTATCTGTAATAGGAAAATATCCAATATATTTTTCACCGCAAGATTTTGTCAATTATGGCGAGTGAAATATGATTGATAATGACTCCTTAAGTGAACATTTGAGGGCGCCAGAAGAATATAGGGACTTAATCACCCTAAACGTGCTTGAAATATATGTCGAGAAGATACATATTAATCCTCGTGAAATCTTGGCCAGAACTCGTCAGAAAATCCAGAAGTGTCACCTGCTCCTCGTCCTGAAATCCATGAAGTACATCATACTCATGCTAACACTTATTCAGACATGAGTTCTTATGGAGATATTTGACTGGTCAAATATCGCTCGAAACTTTAAGCAGCAATTTAATCAAACTTATGGGGGAAATTGATAAATATCTATTATTTTCATTATTATTTTATAAGTAGAACATGTGTTATTATACCTATGGTAATAGTAATGTTGTTTGTATCTTTTTAGGGGTTATACACCTGATATGAGCAGTATTAGGCAATCCTCTCAATTCAGATTGAGGAATCATGCCGGAGCATCCCCAAATCAAGTTTCGGTGCAGTTGATTATTATCGATAGGTATACCTTTTAATTATTAAATGATTTGATAGTTAGTATTTAAAATACTTGACTTTCCTGTGTAGTTAGAATTTCTCAAAAAATGAGCTAGTGGTACCAAATGTGGATTTCGGTGCAATTGATACTTCTTCAAACTCATGCAATATTGATTCTAATCGGTAGATTCATTATCTTGATATTAAATAATCTATATATTATGGTGTTGGTAGTTAAAATTTTTACCTACTTTTGGTATAGGAAGAGGCCTTTACTAGATGGTGATGATTATCCAAATCATATAGAAATATCAACAAGTGATAATGATGATACACCTAAGGGGGGGGAGGGTATCCGACGATGAAATAAATTTCTCGGTATCTGAAAGTGAGTATGATATTTATCCTTAGAGGCAGGAACAACAGTTACAAGATATGATGCAAAGTCGGATACACCAACAAAAACTGATGTCACAAAGTCCATTTCACCAACAAGAATCGATTCTGCAAGCATCCTCAATCCGGTGGTATTCTAACGAGATTCCCTATCTTGATCATCTCCAAGATCGTCCTGATGTCTTTATCTATACTAGGGATGATGATCCTATTCGTCAAGCAATATGGAAAAAACCAAACGATCTTGTAATCGAGAAAGTTCTGCTTGAAAAGGGCATGATGTTCACCTCCAAAAAGGCACTGCAAAGGGTTATTAGATTTTTTTGCATCCAGCAAATAAGGGAGTTCAGAGTTGATGATTCCACTCGAAAGCTGTGGCGATTGGTTTGCAGGCGTAGTTATCAAGGTTGTCAATGGATGCTTCGTGCTAAGGAGACCTATGATCGTTTGTGGACTATCTAAAAATACTACTGAATTCACACTTGTGATATGGAGGGTTGTCAAGCAGATCATTTCAATTTAGATACCAATATGATTGCTCAACTAATAGTTGGCGACATTACACAAACCCCAGGTACCCTATTCGCCTAAGTTCATTTTAATTTTGGCATCAATATAATTTCTCATTGCTAAATGTTGTTGTTTAAACTTCAGGTTTCTCATTAAAGACTATATTAGAGCATTTTTTTAAAGCATATCCCAAAAACATAAGTAGGAGAAAGGGATATCTCGGGCAAGACACACTTTTGAGATGATTTTATGGTAATTGAGAGGGCTCTCCATAAGTTGTTGAGGTATATGACAGCTCTACAACACTTCAATCATGGTATTGTTGTTGAATGGTAGCTCGACACCAAACCTAGTGTATCCACAACACCTTGTCACGGATTTTACACCACTATGCATCATCAAACTGCTGGGATCTAATCTGCTCTAATAAGGAAGATCGCGCCTCCACATAAGCTAACACCATACCAGGCTCTGAAATATCAAGACTAACAAACCGATTTGTCAAAGACTGAATATCCATAGTCATAGGACGCTCTTCCACATGCAACATAGCCAAACTACCCATGCTCACCGCTTTGCGACTCAAGGCATTCGCTACAACATTCGCTTTGCCAAGGTGATACAAGATAGTCATGTCATAGTCCTTCAGAATCTCCAACCACTTACGCTGCCTCAATTAAGATCTTTCTGATTGAACAAGTACTGAAGACTGCGATGATCGGTATACACCTCACGATGTACCCTATAGAGGTAATGCCTCCAAATAATCAATGCAAATATGATCGCCATCAACTCTAAGTCATAGGTGGGATAATTCTTTTCATGAACCTTTAATTGCCTCGAACCATATTCTATCACAATCCCTTTCTACATTAACACACATCCAAGACCTACTCTAGAAGGATCATAATATACGGTAAAGCCTTCTCATTCAATTGGAAAGGTCAAAATCGGAGCGGTAGTCAATAAGGAGTTGAGCTTTTGAAAGTTTGCCTCACACTCTTCAGACCACTAAAAATCTACATCCTTTTGGGTCAATCTAGTCAACGGAGATGCAATGGATGAAAATTCCTCAATGAATCGCTGATAATACCTTGCAAGGCCGAGAAAACTTCGAACCTCTGTGTTTGAAGTAGGGCGGACCCAATCTCTGACTGCCTCAATCTTCTTTGGATCTACTATAATACCATATTTGGTCACCACATGCCCCAAGAAAGCTACCGAACTAAGCCAGAACTCACACTTTGAAAAATTTGCATAGAGTTGCTTCTCCTTCAGAATACTAAGCACGATCCTTAAATGTTGCTCGTGCTTTCCCTCGCTCTGAGAACAGAGCAAGATGTCATCAACGAATACCACCACAAATGAATCTAAGTAAGGTTGGAACACCCCATTCATCAACTCCGTAAAGGCTGCAGGTGCATTGTCAACCCAAAAGATATCACTAAAAACTAATAATGCCCATATCGAGTCTGGTCGTTTTAGGAACATCCTTGGCCCTAATTTTCAACTGATAGTAATCGGACCTCAAGTCAATCTTGGAGAAGATGGAACACCCTGTAACTGATCAAATAAGTAATCAATACGAGGTATCATGTACTTATTCTTGATAATCACCTTGTTCAGTTGTCGATAATCGATACACATGCGCATAGACCCGTCCTTCTTCTTCATGAATAACATAGGAGCACCCCAAGGCAAAACATCGGGTCAAATAAAACCCTTACTCAAAATATCTTATAATTGTTCCTTCAACTCTCTCAACTCGGCTGACACCATCCGATATGGCAGAATAGAAATAGGCTAAGCGTCTGGCTCTAGGTCAATACAGAAATCAATATCACGTTCTGACGGAACACCGAGAAGAGCGGTGGGAAACATACACCTCTGGATACCCCCGAACTACTAGAACTGACTCTAATGGAGGAGTATTCGCACTCGTATCACAAACATACGCCAAATAGGAAAGACACCCCTTCTTCTACCATATTATGAGCTTTAAGGAATGAAATCACTTTCTTCAGACAGTGGCTAATACTACCCTTTCAAACTAACTAAGGAATACCCTACATGACTAAAGTAACGGTCTTAGCATAACAATCCAAGATAGCATGATATGGAGCTAACCAATCCATACACAAAATAACATCAAAATCTACTATACTCAACACTTTTAAGTCTACCTGAGTATCATACCTCATCAAGGTAACTACACACCCCAAGTATACCCGATCTACCACTACAGAATCCCCAACAGGTGTAGAATTATGAATAGGCATGGCTAGAGACTCACACATCAAATCCAAACTCAAATCAAAGTAGGCTTCTTTCCAAGTATTTAGATGAGATGTAGAGTAATGAATACATGACAAGTTCAATCAATGATATAATATCAAACGTGGCTACAAGCCCAATTAATCAGCAAATATACCAACCTAAGCGGATTTATACACCACACTCATATCCTGAAGGGCTAAACTCATAACCTCCGTCAAGTATATCAATTAGCTTGTTAATACCCATGTTAAGTTCACTGGTACCCGTATTAGTGCTCGTCACCTTACTAATACGGGTCCCCTAATTCCTCATTACTCGCATTAATTATTTAACATCATACCAACACATAAACGCTATACTAGAGTCTAGAAAGTCTCAACTTCCCTGAATCAAAGCCGAAGAACTCACGCAATAGCTTTCCCCTTTCACCGAGCCTCCTCACGAGCCCACTATGATTGATCATATCAATTATATGAGATTATGGTCTAACGGTACCCATAATCCCCAAGCTAAATTAAAAAAGAACCCCGGGCCCACATTATTAAAATATGAACTTTTCTACCCAAATAGTACCAATACATGATAGATGATCATAATCTCCAGTTAATCTAACAACAAAGTCTAATTGTATCCTTAATTTCATAAATTGGCGAAAGCTCCAATTTCTAACCCTAGAATTTCTCCCAGTTCTCAAAAGGGTTTAAATCATGTAATTGGTCAAGTAATTATCATCCACTAGTCTAATACATCACTAGTTTACAATATCAACAACAATAATTCAATATCCAATCTCAATTACAACTCTCTTATTCTCAATAAAGCATTTCTCTTATTTCCCCCATCTAAGAATCATACTTAGGATGAAGGTTAACTAAAACACATTAATAAAAAAGGGGAAAGATTACCTTAGTGAAGAAACTCTTTGAATCTCCAGGAAAATCTGCTATCCAAGCTTTAGGACCAAGAGGAATATTTTGGAGAATGAGAATAGAATCTAGGTCTTAACTCTCTTAAATCTGAACAGTGCTTCCGCTCCGACAGAATCGATTCCGCTGGAGCGGACACACCGCATCGAAAAGCCTATCCACTTTGGCGAATTAACTTAAAACCTGGATATCCGCTGGGGTGAAGGGAAACACCACAGAGGCACACCCGCCCCTGCGAGGAACTTGTCTGCTAAGGCATACCCTTGGATCATGGAAAAACCTCGCTCCAGTGAGCCAAACCTCATATGAGGCGGACCCGCAGTAGCGGAAGGAAGGGCGTTGGGGAGAACACCAGAAACCAGCAATGCCCCAAATTCATCAACCATCTGATACACTCCCGGGACCTCCCAGACACAAACCAAACCTCTATTCCTATTAGAAAACACATTTCGAACGTACTCGCGCACTCGAATTTCCCAAAAAAAGTCTCTAAGGTTTGGGTTCGACTAAAGTCAACTCTTAAGTTCTAATTTCATAATTTTATAACCAAACCCCCAAAACTCACCCAGCTACCTTAGAAACCGAACCAAGGGCTCGACTAAGTCATAAACATCGTTCTGGAGCTAATGGAACCGACGAAACTACGAATGCAACGCGTTTATCAAAAAGTCAACAATGAATCAAACTTTTCTATTCTCTTAACTTGAAATTTCTCAAACTTATCAAAATGAGTCTGAAACCTACCTGATCACCTCGGAAATTGTGCCACCCATCCCTGCAAGTCACAAACAAGGAAATAAAGACACGAGAAGGGTAATTTAAGGAAAAAAAGTCCAAAAGTTCAAAATGACCAAGCTGGCCATTACAATTTTCTATCCTATTTTATGTGGCACACTTTCTTTTTTCATTTGCCTAAAAAAGAATGTCACATTTCTGCATTTATAAATTATTTAGTTTTGAACTTCTCACTTTACACTTAACGAAATGATTCCTAATCATATAAAGTGATAAGAAGCGAGTAATTCAATAACAAAATGATTGTCATGTTTTTTTTATAATTGATAATTTTATATGATTGATACAAAATGATATAACAAAGCTAAGAAACGATTACATCTAGTATTTTTCGGCTAATATCATTAGCAAATATACTAAATTGTGTGTAATTAAACATTTTACGTTTAATTTTTCAATCAATAAAAGATTGAGTTACATTTATTATTAAAATGATAAAACTAATCTTTAACTAATTAACTTTGTTATATCATTTTGTAAAACTAATTAACTTTGTATATGCTATTTTTTCATATGCATTTTAAATGATGTAATTTAATTATAATATGTTATTTAAGTCTAAATATCAACTACTAAATTTACAAATAAATATCACTCAAGTATCATATAATCTTCTGACTCTATTTCTAAAAATCATCTTAATTAACATCTAATTAATATTATTACAGTAACTTGATCTTGTATTCATTGTTAGAATTGGGAAATAATATTAGCAATTACTTAATAAGGTACAATATATTAAACGGAAAATGGTCAAAATACCCTTAAACTATGAGAAATTGAACAAAATACCCTCCATTCATAGTTTGGTCCAAAAATACCCTTAAACTATGCTAAATTGAACAAAATGCCTCTATTATTACTTAATTGGGTCAATAATGTGCTTTCTTAATAAACATATTGTTTCTTTACTATTTAAACACATTTTTAATAAAAATATAATTTTTAAAGAAACCTTTTCTTGTTTCTTTTATTTTAAAATTTCTTTAACTAGTAAAAAAGTGTAAGTAATTGTTTTCCTTAATCTCATTTTTTCTATTAAAATGAAATTACCTTATGTACTTTTTAACTGATAATATAGGTCATATATATAAGTCATAGTAACCCATCATTAATTTTCATTTAGATAACGATAAAATTCTTTTTTCTAATAAAATAGAAAATAGTTTTTTGTTAATATTTTCCAAGTTGAAATAGGATAAAAATTTATTATATTACTTCAAACCACAAAATATCTTACATCGATGGAGTTATTGTTGACCTTTTTTCATTTTAACTTTGAAACCAAGGATTATATCAGCAAATGTTTATCTACTTCATTTTGAAAAAATATTGCGAAATAAAAATATTTTCTATTTTATTAGAAAAAAGAATTTTATCATTATCTAAATGAAAATTAAAAATAAAATTACTATGATATTATATATATGACCTATATTTTTTTGACAAGTAAAAGAAATTTTATTTACAAAAGGAAGTTAGATAGTACAAGGAGAATGCTGCTATAGTACATCTACCATTGCAGCCACACATCAAAATCAAACTCAACTCTCAAAACCTATATCACTATGCCTATTCTCGCAAATGAGATTACATCAAGGATAAAAATTAAGTCTAGCTAAAATCCCAATCAAATGTGTCTTGAGAGCTCCACGAAACATAACTTCCTGGACAATCATTCGAACAACTTTAGAAAGTTTACTCTTTTTAGCCTGGAACACAAAATTGTTCCTTTCAATCCATACATAATACATAGATCCATTTTGAATATAGGAGCACCAGCACCATTATTATGCATATGAGCTTGTGCCCATTCCATTTTCTCAGTCCATGTTTGAGTTTGTCTATCTATCCCTTTCGATTGAAGAAGCTTGGACCATATAGCATTCGAATAAGCACACTTGAAGAATAGATGGTCCATTGAAAGAGCATGGTCCATTGAAAGAGCATGAAAAGTTTCAAAAAACAATTTTTAAATGGTTCTCATCTGATCTTTTTTCTTGCGGGTGATCCCTGACTAAAATCAATTTTTTTGGTTTGATCCATTAAACGGATGGAAAATCCATTTCTGACTCGGTCATATCATGATCTTCTTTAACACCATTGATGATAGTGTCTTTTCCAATATAATCTTATCAACTCTGTTATTATCAACTTCCCGAATTTGAGAAGTGGAGGCTCTTGAAGGAGATCTTACAAAATAATCAATTGGATCAATGTAAGAACGAGAAACAGATCTATAAGATCTAGAGCTAAGGCTATTATGCTCAATTTTGTCAGTTAAGTAGTTTGCTTCAGAAAACTTTAACTTAACAGTACCATCAGGTGTTTGCTCAATATGAGTAATATCAATATTAAAATTATTTTGGAGTGCATTTTCCCCCTCAATTACCCATTCAGTTGGGAAAATCAATTTCATCCCACTTTATAAAATTTTTGGTTGCTATCTTGGATTTACCATTCATTTTGAAATCCATCATTTTACACATATGATTCATACTGTATAATAGTTTGAAATAAATTCTGTAACATATACATATAATTTCTGTACTAGGCATATAATCGTAACCATGTAATTTAATGATAAGTATTAAGGCATTCAAAGAGTTCTCATCTTGCAAGGATACCTGTAAGTTATGATATGCATTAAAATAAACAGGACCATAAGCCAAAGTGGTTTGCACAGTTCCTATACGGGACTTTTTCCAGTTACAGTTTCTACCATCTCTTAGAGCTGCTATAAAACTTTCTGGTAAGCCTCTTAAAGTAAGTGGCTTAATCGCAACATGAACTATCCCAATGTGCATAAAACGATGGGTTTCCCTATAAGGAGCAAGATCACTATCATTTAATAATTACGTCTGGAAAAGTAGTTTGCTTCGAAAAACTTTAATCAATTTTTTTGGTTTGATTCATTAAACAGATGGAAAATCCATTTCTGACTCGGTCATATCCGGGTCTTCTTTAACACCATTGACGCTAGTGTTTTTTTCAATTATAATCTTATCAACTCTGTTATTATCAACTTCCCGAATATGAGAAGTAGAGGCTCGTGAAGGAGATCTTACAAAATAATCAATTGGATCAATGTAAGAACGAGAAACAGATCTATAAGATCTAGAGCTAAGGCTATTATGCTCAATTTTGTCAGTTAAGTAGTTTGCTTTGGAAAACTTTAACATAACAGCACCATCAGGTGTTTGCTCAATATGAGTATTAAAATTATTTTGGGGTGCAGTTGCCCCCTCAATTACCCATTCAGTTGGGAAATCAATTTCATCCCACTATATAGGTCTTCTGGTTGTTATCTTGGATTTACCAAAATTCGTTTCTATCAATATTGTTTCATTTTTGAAATCCATCATTTTACACATAGGATTCATAGTGTATAATAGTTTGAAATAAATTATGTAACATATACATATAACTTCTGTACTAGGCATATAATCGTAACCATGTAATTTAATGCTAAGTATTAAGGCATTCAAAGAGTTCTCATCTTGCAAGGATACCTGCAAGTTAGAATATGCATTATAATAAACAGGACCATAGGCCAAACTGGTTTGCACAGTTCCTATAAGGGACTTTTTCCAGTTACAGTTTCTACCATCTCTTAGAGCTGCTATAAAACTTTATGGTAAGCCTCTTAATGTAAGTGGCTTAAACGCAACTTGAACTAGCCCAATGTGCATAAAACGATGGGTTTCCCTATAAGGAGCAAGATCACTATCATTTAATAATTTAAATGTAGCATGACCGCTATCTATAGTGATAGTTTCTTCAGTTGTTTTAACAACTTGTGTGATGCCTAATTTTTCATAAGTGCTCATTTGATATATTAATCTGGGTTTAATCTTTGGGATAGTCCACTTATTAAGTAGATCTAGATGTTGAGGTATATCATATTCCTTTTTTTTTTACTGTTTTTAACAGTATTTTTGTTCCTGATGATATTCATCATTTTAAAAGAGTGTTGAACATATGTTACCTATTACTACATGAATACCATGGCTCTGATACCAAAATCGGCGGAACGGATCACAGAGGAGACTCAAGGGTATACTATACTATTACAGGTTAACAATCCTGGCGGATGCTACCTTAACTCAAGATAGACCCAAAAACAAAATCGGTGGAACCGACTTTCATAGAGGAGACTCGAGGGTATACTATACTATTACATGTTAACAATCCTGGAGGATGCTACCTTAACTCAAGACAGACCCAAAAACTCCCTAACGCAATCATATCTTAGTGGGTTTGAATAGGGCCATCAGTCCGAGCTTCAGATATTCTGCCTGGATCATTCTCTACCAAACCTCAGTATTTCCTCACATGTGTTTTCTGATAATTAAAGCATTAGTACCATGATTTTCAGTAGTCTAGTGCAACATAGTCCAATACAAGGTATTTAGCTTTTCATTTAGGCTAAATATGAATATAAATTTAAAATAAATAAATACAAAATTTAAAATTACCTAAGTTCCCGAGGTTGTGCTCAGAAGAAATAGAGTTGTACAAAAACTATTAAGTTTATTTAGAGAGAGTTTTTGCAAAGTAGAGAGAGTAGTTGGCAAAAAGAAAGGGCCATTACCCGAGCAAGAGGAGTAGAGGGCGAGAAAATCGGCGCCACCTCCCCCATAGTCGGCCATTGAACTTAGTGGGTTACTTCATGGCTGACATAGGGGGATCACGATTGTACAATTTTTTTCCCTTTTTTGTACTATAAAGAGAACACATTCTTTGTATATAGAGACACACAATCATTCAAACAACTCAAATTTTATATATCTTTATCTTCTTTTATCCTTTACTTTTACTATACTCAGTTGTATTCATGTTTCTTACCTCTTAGTTTACTCATACCACCGTCCTAACGCTTTTTGGAGTAGTTGGGGAACCCATTTTTGGAAATTACAGTTCCATTTCTAGCCTAAATTGCTTAAGTTAAGGAATCAATTTGTTTCCCGATTTCATCAGCTGATACAATGGCAGATCACAGAATTCGGGGCGAGAACAAATTTGGCACGCCCAGTGGGACTGTAGGTGAATTAATAGCAAATTTTGATTCTCCAGGTCAGGATCATTCTTGGTGTATGCACCTAAGGTCCGGTAAGAAAATGAACCCCGAGTCTAGTCCATATCCTAAATAAAATCCTCCTAGAAGGAACAATGAACCATCATCCTCCTCGGATATGCCTATATCGGTTGAGTGTAAACGAACTTCAAGTCTGAATTGTGTACTGTACTCAACAGGAAGTGTCACAGCCACCCCGATGTCGATCTGCAGTATTAGTTTGAGAAAGTCGTTTGGTTTTTAACCTAGAGCGATTGGTTTACCTCCACTTCCTCCATCAACCCAAGTCGTGGAAGAATCTAGCCAATTTGAAGGTCCAACCATAATGGACACGTCTTTTATTAGACAACAAATCGACTTGGGCATCCACGACATTATATACCAAGTTTCTTAACAGTTGGCTGACATTGTGAAGCCGATGGTACATAATGAGGTTCAACAAGCGAGGGAGATGAAAACCAACCGAATGCACCTAGGAGAATGTTCAGCTAGTTCTGTCATCCCTCTAACGAGCGGTGTTGTTCAGCCTGAGACCGTGACTCCCGGTGTTGTTCCTCAGTCGCATGTGCATCAGTTAGTGACCACTCAGGTGCACCCGATAGCGCACCTAGGAATACTAGCCGAATCGCCTAGCAACCAACACACTGCATCGGCTAGTGTTCATAGGTGCCGAACCTTGGGGGAAAAGTGTGCCACTTGACCAAGCGAGTCTGCAGTATGAGCAGATCAACATGGCTCGGAGAACAGTTCAAGCTCTAGGACACTTTAGATTGCCGAACGTTATGCCGTACATTTCTACGAATGGCCCTACGATGCAGGCGAACAATGTTGGCCAGCCGATGGCCCCTGACTATGACTTATCTTGGCTATTTGGTGACGCTGTTTATAGCGGAATACCATTCCAGCAGCCATTGCCAGTACCTAATCCATACCTTTTGGAAGCGTAAATTTTCTAAGAACGGCCGACGTCCGAGGAGAGCAGCCATGGAATACTGTTTAACCTTTTCCTCAAACTCTGTTAGTCATTCCAGGAGCTCAGGTTGCAGGCTTTGGTGGCCATACCCAACAACAGCAATGAGGCACTACCCCACATATTGGTAATGGCCGGTAGACCACCTATAACCTTTAAAACCCTGTCTAACAAAGTGCATAATGGAGGCCACCAGTATAGAACGCCTACCAACCAAATCTAGTCGAGAATCGGCAGGGGACGTCACAACTGATAAACTCAGAAATTATTGCTAATACCATGCGGAGGTACTTCGGCATCCAACTGAAACCTTTGGACATGCCTGTTTATAAGAAGTCTTACCCCGATTGGGTAGATCGGATAGCACCTTTGCCGAGGGGCTTCAAAATACCAGAGTTTGCCATCTTCTCTGGCAATGACGACAAATCCACTATCGAGCACATCGGTAGATTTACTGCCCAATGCGGCGAGGCTGGCCAGAATGAGTATTACAAGTTATTACTATTCCCTCTATCTCTAACGGGAATAATATTTGCATGGTACTCTTCTTTGGCTCCTAATTCCGTACAGATGTGGGCTGATATGAAGGGTTGCTTCCATGATAGGTTCTATTGGTCCCAACCTCAGGTTACCGTGACTGATCTAACGAATATCAAGCAGCAGGTCGATAAATCGGCTGCTAATTTTATCGAGAGATTAAAAAAAAAGGTTGGGAAAGGCACCGTACACTTCCCCTAGTCTGAGTGTGCCCACATGATAATCAATAACATGCACCCTCAGTTAAAGGAGAAGTTAGTGGGACAATCTTGCTCTGACCTGAGTCAGTTAGCTGAAAAGGCTAGCCGAATAGAGCAGTATGTCCAGGAGAAGGAACATAGAAGAGCCAGTCGAAATCGAGGCTCCCACTTGGTATCCATCATTGAAGCGGATGAGTCCAACTCAGAGTCAGCCGACTGCACGGCAGACACAATAGTGGCTGAGATTGTTAGGGTAAGGTTTACTCTCGCCCAGCCTTAAAAGCCGTAAAAGGCAAAGAGACGAGTTCATCCGATGACAGGGTTGGTTACTTGTTTGACATCACAAAGGTAGATTAGATCTTTGATCATCTGCTCAAATATAAGCAGATTCGGTTGCTTGATGATCATAGGATCCTGCCTGCCGAGGAACTCAAAGATAAGAAGTATTGTAAGTGGCATAATTTATACAATCACTCTACTTCTAATTGTGTGGTCTTCAAAAATGCGATCCAAAAGAGTATCAAGGAGGGGAGGTTCAAGCTAGTCGACAAGAGTATGGCTAAAATATCCATTGGTATCGACCCCTTTCCCGCGGTACCAATATCTATGGTATCTTTTGCTAAGTCTAATGAGTCAAGGGACACCAAAGGGAAACAACCGATGAAAAGGGTGTGGGTCCCAAAGAAACCTACCGAAGGTGAGAAGGCCACAAGGACCTCTGTGTTCAACTGGTTAGACAGCCTACATAACATTCGTGATGACAGGCGGCTGCGAGGAGCAGTTTTCATGGCCGCCTTAAATATTCGAGAGACGTTGAACGAGAACTTCAATAGCAAACTATGAGGTTCATAAGGGTCCCTATAGACGCCAGGCATAGGCCTGAGAGGCAAATTCAAATGCCAACCAATCGGCAGCCGAGCATGCCTCGAATAGATGAAGAACCACTCCCTAAAACCAAACAGAGGGTGGTCGAGTTTAACGTAAATGAGAGTGTTTCATCCTTACGTATCATGGAGAGAAATGAGGACTAGATGAGACCCCAGAGAATGATTAAACTAGCCGCCAACACAGAAGATGAGAAGTGGTGTGTCAATCAGGCTCCCGGAAAGAAAAAAGCACCACCGAGAGTCGAATCCAGGACTCGGAAAAGAAGGATGCAACATGCCAAGGCCTTGCATAAGATGAAACAAATATTGCATCTAATTTCCAACACCAAGGCAGCCAAAAATTAGGAAATTCCTGAGTCTGCCGTAGCCGAGGCTATCGAGTGGGCATTCGGCTCAGTTGTTTCAGGGATAATGTCGCCTGAAGGAGAGACATCGGGTAAACCAGATCTAGATGAACAACCTACCGATAACCCAATAGAGGAACCTCGATAAGAGAACGTGGCCTCGGATGGACCTCTAACCGAGGCAATCCCACAGATCATGCAGAGGATTCAGTAAGAGGATTCCCAGCTGATCCCATTTGTCTCTAGGAAATGTAAGATATGAGTTCCTGGTCAGCCGAATTGAATGAAGGATGGAACTCCATCCTCGATTTATTTAGCCATGACCTGGTTGATAAGATGTAGGCAGACATTGAAATGGTCAGCCTAATCCCATGTGAGTTCTGGGCCAGCCGCTCCGCACTGGATAGCCTAGAAGGTGATGTTTGCATAGAAGATACAGAATGGGCAACAATAGCTGATACCACGGCTAGGGATGATTTGGGTACTGTGTTTGGTTCACATACGGAATAGATGGTTAAGCACCTCAAGCCCCTCTATGTGAAGGCTTACATCAACGACAAAACCATTAGCTGAGTGTTCGTCGACAATGGGGTTGTGCTGAATGTGATACCGCTGCGTACTTTGAAAAGCCTCAACAAAACAAGAGAAGATCGCATCCCAACTAACATGAAAATGGCTAGCTTTATGGGAGAGACTTATGAAGCTTTGGTGATTTTAGTGCAGAAATCACTGTGGGTCCTGAGACGGTCAGATCTACATTCTTTGTGATAGATGGCAAGCCGTCCTACACCATTCTATTGGGCAGGGACTGGATTCACACCAGCCAATGCCTTCCTTCTACCATGCATCAAAAGCTCATCTTTTGGGAAGGAGACAAGATAGAAATCATCCCAGAAGATGATAACCCATTCCAACCAGGGGTTTAGACATAGAGGTTGTCCTCTTTTCACCCTATGTGGCTCCCATAGCCATCACAGAGCAGTATAAAGAATGATCTTGGGAATTCTGTATCTTACCTTGCGAGGATTTGAAAGAAAACAATTAACTGAACCATAACTTACCGTGAAGGATTTAAATGGTTGAGGAAACCCAACTCATGTATGACCTATGGCATCGGCTGATCGGCCCAAACTTTTGAGGCAAGGATAGCTGAGGCATTATAGATGGGAAACCACGACAGAAAACCAGATCTGGTGGCCAACAACATCTAAGTTGCAGATAGGAATTTTACGCTTAGCTTTGTTTGTCTTTGTTCTACGCTTGTACAAAACTTGAGTATTATTTAATACCCCGTGTTGTGTATGTTTTGTGTGAAGTTTGAATAAACTCATTTTACAAATACAAGTCTTAAATGAAATGGGCAATCATAAATTCCAAATCTACAGCTATGGGGATGACATCCTATCGGCTAAATCAATGGCCAAAATGCAGTGTTGTCCTCAGAATTTAATATCATTACGGATGGCCAAACCAAACTTTCTAAGTTTGGAAGAATATCAACAGGCCATGCTAATGGAGATGGGTCATTTGGATGAAAATCGACTGACAATCATAGAAAGAGTCAAAGTCGGTAAACGTAAAATGGCCAAAGCATATGACAAACATATAGAGCCTAAAGAGGTTTGCCGAAGGAGACTTAGTTTGGAAAATCATCCCGCCGATTGAAATGAGAGATCATAAAATTGGCAAATGATCGCCAAACTAGGAAAGGACCCTTCGTGGCGAACTCACGGGTTGCCGGCAATACGGATCAAGCAATGAACATGCATGGAAAAGAAACAAATGGTAGACATATTACCCATTGATTTTGGGGAATGCATAAGTAATCGACAGTCATAGACCGGCTGCCTGGTCGCAAATAGGCTAATTTTTCTTCGATTTGGGGAATGTATGGGAAAACGACAGCCATAGACTGGCTGCCTGGTCATAATAACAGACCCTTTGATTTGGGGTCGATACAACTAAGAAGCCAAATTGGTCAGCCTTGAACTAGGGCTGGCCAGTGGGCCAGGACGGCCCGACCCCGACCCGACCCCGTCCCGAGCCCGCCCCGGTCCCGCCCCGACCCCGCTTTAAAAAAAAATAAAGATTAACGGGGGCGGGACTCGAACTCGGGACGGGACAATGTCTCATCCCACCAGACCCGAGCCCGCCCCAGGCCCGCCTGACCCGTCCCCGCCCCGAGCCCGCCCCGACCCCGACCCCGCCCTTTTCCCCCCTTTGCAAAAATGACCGTTGCACCAACGGCCATTTTAGATTATGGCCGTTGACAAACGGCCATTTTAGGCCTCCCCCAACCCCCTACCCCTTAATATTTATTTTTAACCCATAAGTTATTATATTTACACTTTAACCCAATTTTTCAACTATAAATAACTCATTTTCTCTTCATCTTTCTCACAAATCTTCCTACAATCTCTCTAATTTCTCAATATCTCTCTCTACATTGTTTGCTAAATATTCAATTTTATTAATTCATTTGGGAATTGGGAGTGAAGTTGGCAACTAGCTTGAGGATCTTCCATCGAGCAAAGTTTCAATTTTCAACCTCTCGATTACACGTCGACGTTACGTCGATGTTTGGTACATTCGTTCCTTCATTAAATTATTATTGTCTGTTTATTTTATATTTTTATTTAGCGCACTTAATTTCATTGTCTTTAATTATTTATTATCATAATTAAAATGGAAGGATTAAAAGGTATGTTTAAGGGTAAGGGTAAGAGTGCTTCTTCTAGTAGGGGCAACCAGGGCAAGGGTACTTCTTCTAGTCATCTTATTCCTACACAGGATGATTTTGTTGATACTCAATATTTTCCTACAATACCATTAGATTTAGACCAGGAGCTATTTTCTGGAACTCAAGAAGACTTTAATTTAGACGATGATCTAGATGATATACCCACTAATGTTGATGACAACACACCCACTAGTGCACCTTCAACTGAAATACCTCATATTCCCCCTAGTATGAGACAAGGTCCAGCAAAACGATCATTAAAATCAGATGCATGGACATTTTTTGATAGGGACGTAGAGAATCAAGTAGCCATATGTAAAATTTGTAAAAATGTTTTAAAATTTAAAACTGGAAAAGGTCGCGGTGGAACGGGGGGTTTAATTAGACACATAGTAAGTGCTCATCCAGCTAGGTATGCCCAATACCAGGCTTCAAAACCGGGTGCGCAAACGCCCGCTCCATCGGGACAAGGTTCACATACCGGTCGTCCCGGACCAAGTACGAGGTCAAATTAACCCTATGACGGGGGGAATTGTAGGCTCTAAATACAATAAACATAGAGATAGGGAAGCAATATCAAAATTAGTTCTTTGTGGAGGGTTTGCCTTTTTCATTTCCTTCATCTCCCGGTTTTATTCATTACATTAGAGATATATATAATCCTCGCTTTTAACGGTTTTCCTAGATCAACCGTTAAGAGAGATGTATTTAAATTCACGCATGAATATCAACAATATTTACGTTTTTCATTATATCATTTTAATGGCAAAGTATCTATCACGTCCGATATAGGTCGTAGTACTAACGTACCATGATTATTTAACTCGTAACTTGTCATTGGATAGATTATAAATGGTCTATGCAAAAACGTATTTTAGCGTATAGATATATAGATGATAGGCACACTTGGTACTTTTATTACGTAAAATATTTATCAAGTGTGCGATTATTACGGAATTACCGATAAAATTATGACTATTACATTAGATAACGCTTCTAATAACAATTACGCAATTACAATGTTAAAAAATAGTTTAACTCCATTTTTTCCAGACCATTTTCATATAAAATGTGCGTGCCATATATATAACTTAATTGTAAAGGATGGTCTATCACTTTTTGAAGACATTCTTAGTAAAATACAATTTGCTATAAACTTTATTTTTAAAAGTAATAAAGTACAACGTAGAAAAGAATATAAAAAAACTTGTCACGATTGTGGACTACCTTATAGAAGAATTTCACAAGAAGTATCCACTAGGTGGAATTCTTTATACGAGCAACTACTTGTTGCTTATGACTATAAATTACCTATAACTTTATTTTTTAACTCTCATAATAAAAAGCCAGCTGATATGATTTTAGATAGTGATTGGGTAAAAATTTCCGAACTTATTGTATTTTTAGAGAAATTTTTTCAAGCAACAAAAGAATTTTTCGGTATATATTATCCTACTATTTCAACTATGTTATTTTATATAACTCTAATATTTTTATTACTTAGTGAATATATGGAAAAACCAGCTTATAAGGCAACTATTAAAAAAATGTTTGTCAAAATTAAAAAATATTTTATTCCTATTCCCTCTATTTATATTATTGGTTCGTATTAAATCCTACTATTAAAATAGACGGTACTAAATCACTAATTGAAACTATTTACGATTGTATGGAAGTACTACCACCTCCAAGTCCCAAAAATCTAAATCACCCACCACCTATTGAACAAACTAAAGAAGAAGTGGTGTCTAGCGTAGAACACCAATGCAAAAATATATATAGATTTTATCAACAAGAAAATGCTAGTAACTTACCGCTTCCATACCATCTTCTTCATCTTCAACACAACCTCACAAAAGACATGTTGTTTCGCGCTAGTATTGAAAGCCTCGTAAATAGAATGTGCGGCCGTACCTCTACTACTAACCAAATTAGCGAGTTGGATATTTTTGTTTTGCGGGGTTCTCGTACCGTATCAAGAAGTTATCAATGAAGATGGACAAGAAGACTTGTTTGAAATACTTGGAGGGGAATGAGAAGACCTTTCCGACACTTTCATTGATGGCTCGAGATGTTTTGAACATTCAAGCGTCATCAATCGCGTCGGAAAGCACTTTTTCTGCAGCGAGATATCAAATAGGAGACCACAGACACTCATTGGCCGGAGACACTTGGAAATTGCGGTATTATTCGAGATTGGATACGAGCGGAGCGGAGAAGGTGCGGTCAACCGGAGATCAACGAAGAAGATGATGAAAACTACAACGAAATCTTAACCAAAGGTAGTGGAAGCGACGCGGATCAATTTGACCAACAAATACCAATTCCAACCGAAGAACCACATGAAATCATCAAGCAATTAGAACAGGTTTTTTGAAAATGTAATTTTTTAATTGCAATTTTATTATGTAATTTGCAACTTTTGGACAACACCACAAAGTTGCAATTTAGATTTTAGACAATTGTATTTGTATTACAAAAAAATCATATGTCTATTAAATAATATAAGAGGCACAAAAACAGCCTTGGGATGTTTTTATTACACTATCTTGTTTTGTTTATTGAGTTTTTTTATACATATGTTATTTAAAAAAAAAAAAAGAAGGAAAACCCGACCGTACCCCGCCCCGAGCCCGACCCGACCCCGCCCCGCCCCGCCCCGATACCGACGGGATCGGGATCGGGACGGGACTGGAGCAGGTCCCGCCAGACCCGACCCCGCTAGGCCCGCTAGACCCGACCTCGACCCCCGGCTCGTCCCGCCCCGACCCCGACCCCGACCCCGCCAGACCCGAGCCCGGCCCACTGGCCACCCCTACCTTGAACCAATCGAAGGCTGCACTACACCATCAACTATTGAAGTCTCAGGATCAGCCAAATCAACGGTTGCTTAGTCTTCCCTAATTGTTGTAATTTGTTCTTCATCACCAGCCACAACAACGGCCACTACCTTAGCCGCTCCCACTCCTACGTGGACCTCCCTTTTAGCACCCAACGAAGGCTCAACCACTACAGTCAATGGGGCCTCGGTAAAAGCCTGAGTATCTGCCGATACCTCTTGAACAACAGAAGCAATGACAGCTTCGAATGGCAAGTCCATAAGGGTAACGGCTGACAACTCGGCAACATGATTAGTTGGTGAGAGAGCAATGATTGTTGGCATTGCTTGAACTAGACGGCTTTTCCACACATTCCATTCATTCTCCAGTTTGGCCAGCCGTTCGCTACCTGTTTTCTGATCCAGCTCCCAAACCACCTGCTGGTTACCGAGCTCTTAGATTTTGTTATCCAATTGAAGGCTCTGCCGAAACAAAGAAGAACGAGAGGAGTCGTATGTACTAATAGCCGAGTCTAAGACGCCTATGGCCGGAGTAATAACCCTTATCTCCGCCTGGATCCACTCCAACTCAACTCGCAGTTTGGACAGATGCTCGTGCAACTCATTTCTTCGGCTGACATTTTGTTGCCTTGCTGCATTTACCTCATTGATAGAAATCTGATTGCGGTTCTTCTCTTACCGAAGAGACCCCAAGTGTTTCAGAGCAGCGACAACCTCATCATGGTTATATTTGGTCGTTCTATATAAAGCAAACAAATCATTCAGAGCCTAAACCATGTCACTGTAAGTGGCTGCCAATGTCAGGGAATCCGTTGTTTATTTCGACAGTCGGAGCAAAGAGGCCCTTAGAGCATGTAACTCCTCTTTGGTGGTTGGAATTCCCCTGGCGAGAGATTCCTCGACTCGCTCTCGATGGACGCCAACAGGCGAAGCTGGTGGAGATGCAGTATTGGCTAAACCCAAAAAAGCAGAAAAGCATGATGCTCGACATCATTGACTGGAAGAGGCGATATCCAGCGGTTATTGGTTATAAACGGTTGTAGCCTAAAGAAGTCTTTGAGACTTTTATGCCTAAATCGGCAATATCTATATCGCTTAGGACATACACCTCAGCTCCCGGAATCGGAAGGCTAAGTATCGCCATCAAATCAAGCAGTGTGGGGGTTATCATTCCCCAATGGAAAACAAAGGCATTGGCAACGGTCGACCAGTAACCAAGAAAGACATATATAAGATCTATGTTGCAGGAGGAGTCAAATTCCGACATCGCAATGGCGTCGTAGAGACCCGTGCGCCTCATTCGGCTTCCTTGGCCGACTTCACTTGGTCCAACCAAACAGAATAGTTGGCAATCTTGGTCGTCCAGGTGCGCAGACTAGCCGGACAACGGTCGCCGATAAACTAGTCATAGGTAATCGGAAAGTCGTAGTTCATCGGGCTTAGATGCTGAGAAAGAAGGAGGTCACCTTGTTCAGATGTATAAAAAGTGGCGAGAACCAGTTGCTCATCAATGAAGGCAAAATTGGGGATTAGGTCATCATCAGCCAAACCGGTGCTATCCAACCCCAAAGATAGAGAAGAAAATGAAGACATGGTTTTTCTGATGAAGAAGCAGGTTTTTTCTGAAATAAAAGGCAGGGAATTTGGGAATGGCCGAGAAGATTGAGTGAGAAACCTTGTGTGGAACGCCTCTCCTAAAGTACTTCCTTTTTCTCGGGGATATGATTGACACTCTGCTAAGGGTCTTTTCGCCCAAAACGTGAGGCAAAGAATCCATCATAAAATATTTATGGAAGCCGAGACATTTCTGTGGAAGGAAGAAGAGCCTCTCTAAAGACCATCACTACATGCACTGGAGACGAGACGATTAAAGTGACATGCGTGGCTGTCAGACTGAAATGAAGGCTACTTTCGGATACATCAACTCAACAGCCACACTCGAGTTAATGTAGGGGGTAATTAACACTCAAAAATAATTTAAGTGTTTAGCCGAGTTCAGTGACAACCGAACTATTCCAGAGCTGAATTTACTCCTAACCCTCGACTACAAAAAAAACTTCATCAGCTACTAAGGCATCTTAGCCGAGTTGTTAGTTAGAGGTATGACTGGGACCCACTCAGATGCAGATGCCTTAACAACTAAGTCAAAAGGGTTTTCGGACCCCTAGAAGCGATAACGACCAACAACAGCTAAATGAAAGGGCCATTATCCGAGCAAGAGGAGTAGAGGGTGAGAAAATCGGCACCACCTCCCCCATAGTCTGCCATTGAAATTAGTGGGTTACTTGATGGATGACATGGGGGGATCACGATTGTACAATTTTTTTCCTTTTTTGTACTATAAATAGAACACATTCTTTGTATATAGAGACACACAATCAATCAAACAACTCAAATTTTATCTATCTTTATCTTCTTTTATCCTTTACTTTTACTGTACTCAGTTGTATTCATGTTTCTTACCTCTTAGTTTACTCATACCACCGTCCTAACGCTTTTTGGAGTAGTTGGAGAACCCATTGCTGGAAATTACAGTTCTGTTTCTAGCCCAAATCACTTAAGTTAAGGAATCAATTTATCTCCCAATTTTATCAGCCGATACAATGGCAGATCACAAAATTCGAGGCGAGAACAAATTTGGTACGCCTAGTGGTACTATAGGTGAATTAATAGAAAAGTTTAATTCTCCAGGTCAGGATCATTCTTGGTGTATGCACCTAAGATCCTTTATAAAATGAGATATATAATTTAAACTTCCTAAAAACCTTTGTAGTTGGGTGTTATCAGTAATTATGTTTGTGAATTTGATGCAAATTCAATACTTCTATTGATGGGAATGATTTTCCCCTTTTCAATGTTATGACCTAAAATTCTAACTCTAGTTTGAAAGAGTGTCATTTTTTGTTTGGATATAACTAAACCATTTTGAATAATAATTGTTTTGAAAATATTAAGATTCTTAAAATGATTTTCTATATTTTCAGAAAATACTAGAATGTCATCTATGTATACAATAGTAAAATTACTATAAGGCGTGAAAATATCATTCATGATTTTTTGAAATTCGGATGGAGCATTTTTCAATACAAATAGCATTACATTCCATTTTAATTGTCCCATTCGAACATTAAAAGAAGTCTTATATTTATCTGCTTCAGAAATTTGAATCTTCCAAAAACCAGATTTCAAATCAAATTTCGAAAATATGATAGCATTATGGAGTCTATCCAATAGATCCTTTTTGTGAGGGATAGGGCTCCTAATCTACTTTAGAACCTTATTAAGGGGATTATAATTTATAATTTATAATTTATTTCAAATCAAATATCAAAAATATGATAACATTATGGAGTCTATAAAGTCTCGATGATACCGTTTGCATCAATCCTTGAAATAAGAAATATTTTGTTAATAGATGGGGTGCCTAATATAATTTGGCTTGAAATATCTTTTACCAGGATAAAACTATCTGGTATACATACTTTGTTTTGACAATATAAGCTTTTGGTAATTTAAAAGTTATTTAGAGTTTCTGCCCATTAGCAGATCTTACACTATGGGTAGTTTTATGGAAATATTTAGAAGGTATAATTCCTTCATGTATACAATTTACATCCACCCCACTATCAATAATAGCTATAAATTCTTTTTTAAAGTTGTAATCTATTAAAAGGGTAATTTTCACATAAAATTTTTGAGAAGTAATTACCTCAAGGGCTTATAAAAAATCACATGTATCACATGTTTCCGTATTTGTAGTGTTGATATCCTCCCAGTTGAGATTATCAACATCATCTATGATATGTTGTTTACCTTTCCCTACGAGACTAGAAATTCTATAATCTCGTAACGTATTACCGCTTTTCAAATCTACAAATTCTTTTTTGAGATTATCAATCTCCTTTTCTAAATTCCTGGTAGTACTAGGAATTGTCACCCCTTTATTATGCTGCATCATTTTCTTCAGTTATGACATGGTATATGCACCTGATTTTCCCATAATTTTCTTCCCTCGTGAAGTTTCTGCTTTTTCTGGAATCTGATCTATGAGTTTAGATCTCATTTTTGGTAATTACCTTCAAGTACATTAACATTCATATTCTTAAATTGGAAGAAGATGTTATAAAACTCATCATTCTATTTGTTTATATTACTAGACCGTGGTTGTCCTAATTGACATGGCGTACATTCCTCTTCTGATTCTGAGGACATATAATCTTCATTTTTCAGTTGGCGAATATCTTCCTCCGAAGAATCTGATGTATTACCTATTTTTAAGCCCGAATATTTAGGTTCGGAATTTAGCAACAATTTTTATAATGATTCCTTAATATCATCGTCTATGTTAAGGGCCTTGATTTTTTTCCTTAACCTTACAATCCTTATAATAATGGACTGTCCTTCCACATTTCCAACATGCTTTTGGATTCTTAGACTTTATAATGTTCTTTAGAGTCTTAAACTCCTTTTTCCTTCTAGATCTCTTTTCCAGGCGTTTTTCTTTCCATTCCTGGAAATTTGTTTTATTATGCTTCTTGTGTCTAGAGACGATTCTTTTGATTTGGGTGTGTCCATCCCAAACTGGGTGCAAAATTCACCAAGTTGCTATCTTTCATTGAGACCTCGCTTGTTGATTTATTGGTTCAGATTAATCTCATTACATAAGGCTAAAACTTCTTGGATGCAAGTTCCTATAAGTTTGCAATAGGTACAATTATCATAACTGATATGTATTCCTCATTGTCTAAGGTTCTTTCTAACTCTTTCAACAAAGAGGGAGAGTAACCCATCTATAAATGTGGATTTCCAAAAACTTGTTTGAACAGATTTTCTAGCATATCTCCTAGAGAAGTTGGCCAGTTTATCGACCTCATCGGGAACTCTTTGTCTATAATCATCTCCAGATAGGTCGAAATCATAATCATCCCCTTTTTCTCCTGTCAATGGACTAATTTTTAATTCCTTAAACTTTTCATCAAGCAATTGTTCAAGTTCTGTATAACCTCTTAACTTGAATTCTTTGATTTCAGGGGGAGGCTGCACACTAGGAGTGGCATAGTCATATGAGGAGCAGTAGAAGGGTGCAATTTTCTAATTTCAGAGGTAAATTTTTCTACTCCATCATGTAAAAGGATAATTTTTCACCAAATATATTCAGATAAACATTTGTATAATTATTCTGTTTTAGCATAATATTAATATGGACTGTTGTAATTAAAGCAGTATTATTTTCAATTTTTTTTAAAAAAAGCCACAAATTAAGGACCTTATTATCCTTTTCAATATGGAAAGGTTGTTGGGGATGTAAAATTGTATTAATAATTTCCATGTTAGAGAGTCTATATTCTCTTTCTAAAACAGAGATATAATCTGCTACGTATTTGGTCATAAACCAAGGGACAAAAGATATAACCTTATTAGCTTTATAAAGATCTTTATAAAATTCCTCTTGAAGAAATGTTCTTTCTTTTTTATCAAAAGTTTCAAAAAATCATTTTTAAATGGTTCCCATCTGGGTTTAAAGAAATCATCACTGATCTTTTTCTTGCGGGTGATCCCCGACTAAAATCAATTTTTTTGGTTTGATCCATCAAACGGATGGAAAATCCATTTTTGACTGGGTCATATCCGGGTCTTCTTTAACACCATTGACGATAGTGTCTTTTCTAATTATAATCTTATCAACTCTGTTATTATCAACTTTCCGAATTTGAGAAGTGGAGGCTCGTGAAGGAGATCTTACAAAATAAATAATTGGATCAATGTAAGAACGAGAAGCAAATCTATAAGATCTGGATCTAAGGCTATTACGCTCAATTTTGTCAGTTAAGTAGTTTGCTTCGGAAAACTTTAACTTAACAGTACCATCTAGATCTCTTTTCCATGTGTTTTTCCTTCCATTCCTGGAAATTCTTCTTATTATGCTTCTTGCATCTTTGGATGATTCTTTTTATTTGGGTTTGTCCATCCCAAAATGGGTGCAAAATTCACCAAGTTGCTATCTTTCATTGAGACCTTGCTTGCGGATTTGATGGTTCAGCTTAATCTCATTACATAAGGCTACACCTTCTTGGATGCAAGTTCATATAAGTTTGCCATAGGTATAATTATCATAACTGATATGCATTCCTCCTTGTCTAAGGTTCTTTCTAACTCTTTCAGCAAAGAGGGAGGGTAACCCATCTATCAATTTGGATTTCCAATGAGAGTTATTACACTATGGTAGTTCCATAACCCTTCTAAGAAAAACATCCTTATACCACCTAAAAGAGGTTAAGGTTTTACATCTAAGGTATTGGAGCATAGTCCTTATATTATCACTGTCATTCGTCCATCGACCAGTGAAGTGTTCTATGATATTTAAATAGTGTATAAACAACATTTTCATGTGGTTTTGTACCTAGTATTAAATTTTTTAAAAGTAAATTGAGTTGAAATATGAATATGATTAAACTAAATTGAGGGAAAATAGTTTGATGAACCTGTCACAGATGACGATATGTGGATTTGTGATGAGAAATTAAATTGGAGCTACTCATGAAAATATTTTAGAATATAAATTTTATTTTTGCCTAAAGTTCTTACAGATTTAATTGAAAATTTTCATGGGGAATTACCTATGGATTTTTTTCAATACAATTTGCAAGAAAATTCCTCTTTTACAATTTTTTTACCAAAGATTTCTCGCAAAATTTTTATGTTTCTTGAGGAAATATCCGCAAGCAATTACATGTGAATTAAAAATCCCCATGTAATTTACCTCGGAAAATTTAAATTCACATGAAATAATTACCCACGAATGTTTTTCCGTCAAATTTTCTTTCGCAGGAAAATCCCCATTAAACTAAATTACCTACGGATTTTCCTATATAATTCCCAAGAAACTCCCCATATAATTTGCATTTTTCTAGTAGTGTTTCACGTCTAGTCGTGCCGTTGATTAACATCGGTATTCCGAGAAGATATGAGACCTTACAGAAGGGTAATGAGGTTTTAAAACTTGTTTATAGAAGTATCGGGATGTATAAAAGTTAAACGAATCAAAGAGAATATATTTCAATGAAAGTTCGCAACTTCCCAGATTGTCCTTTCAATGTACGGTCCGTACATTGTGGCTTGTGGGGCCGTACTTGGCTAGGGGGTTTTTAGGACTCCCTATTTAATAGGTACAAACTAGATGTATGGTCCGTACAATTTTGTATGGTCCACACCAATGGGTCGTGTATGTCGGTAAAAATCTGCCATCTCCTAATTTAGTGTTTTGCTCGACCAAATTTCTTTTTCCTCTCATATCCCAAACCCTAGAGGCTCCTAAGACATTTCATAAAGTCCTCCAATGAAAGCTTGAATAAAGATAAAATATGCAAGCTCGACATAGAGTATCATGTGAACACCATTAGATCATCTTCTTGCTTATTGTGACAATTTCATAGAAGTCTTGGTGATGAAGTAGCTCAGAATTAGAGTGTTCCATGTGCGTTTAAATTAAGTCTCATTTGTTTAGCTTACTCTTAGGTTTGTGCAAGTATTGAGTTAAAGATATTTTTGAGACCTTGAAGCCAAGTTGTGTTGTGTGGGTTGGTTTAATGTGATTTGAGTTACTAAATGAAGTTGTGAGGATATGGATAGAGTTATGGTGATGAGTAGGGATGATAATGGAGATTTTTGTGGTAGGATATGTAGAATTTGAGCTACAAATGATCCTATAAAGTTACACACACAAGATGTTTGATAAAACGTCTAAGTGAACTTCTCTGTAAACTATGGATTTGATATTGATACAAATCATTCGTGTAATGTAGATAATCATTCATAGAGCTTACAAGGACCTGTGAAACTTAAATAACTTCGGCTATAAGGTATGTAAGGCTTGTTCTTTCTCTTGACATGATTTTGGTTAAAATAAAACAAGACGAAACATTATTGAATGACTTCCCTTATTAATAACTTGGTAACCTTGTGTTTCCCATCCCAGTAAGGCTTATAATCCTTGTATATTCCATGATTAAATCTCATACTCGCATTTTATGATACCTTTGTCATACGATTGATTCTGAGAGCTCTTGTTGGATTGTAACATTCGTTGTATATGATTCTATAATGAAAGACTGGGGCTACCGACACTAGGTCACTCAATCATAATCCTGATATTACTCTCAGGTCTTGCATTGCACTTATATATATATATATATATATGTGTGTGTGTGTGTGTGTGTGTGTGTGTGTGTGTGTGTGTGTGTGTGTGTGTGTGTGTGTGTGTGTGTGTGTGTGTATCTATTTTCTTACTGCACGACGCTATAGTCAGTTGGGCAGGCACTTATATGTGCATACCACTGATCAATTGGCATATATTACTGAATCCTATATGGACATGCAATTTATGATGATATTGGCCCCACGTAAGTGAGGAACTAGGTGTATGTCTACCTCACCTAGGTTGTGGTGTGACAACCTTTACTTATGCATTATCTTCCTTACATACCAGTGTATTTTTTCGTACTAATGTCCCTTTTGCCGAGGGGCGTTGTATTTCATGTCCGCATGTCCAGATAGACTAACAGACAGACGTCCATTGTAGGCTGCCTATTTTAGCAGTTGATGGTCGTACTCTATTTCTCCCGGAGTTGCTATAGAGAGTTGGTATGCTGAGACTTATGTTTATATGCATTTTGGGTGTGGTGAGGCCCGGCGTGTATCAAGAAAGTTAGTTATCGAGTTGACCAAGTGTCGTCCCAAAGTAAAGAAAAAGAATTTATGAGTTACAAAGGGCCACAAGTGCTGCTGCTGCTGCTACTACAAACTTATGTCGGCCATGCAGTCTACTACCAAACTTATGTCGGCCAGGCAGTTATACATGTACATCCACACCCCGATATATATATATATATAGTCCCAAGGTAGTTTCAAAGTTTCATTGTTCGCCCTGAGTGACATATAGGTTATCAAGTTGTCAGGTTGCTTCTTATGCCCTATTTTATATCTTATGCTTTAATATTGTTATTCATTCTTTACATACCGGTACATTTCATTCATACTGACTCCCCTTTTGTCGGGGGCGCTGCATTTCATGCTGCAAGTTCAGGTAGGGGCACATATAGGCCTCCCCAGTAGGAGCTTGTGAGTTCAGCGGTTGATTGGTAAGCTTCACTTCTTCTGGACGTACCAAGTCAGAGGTCGTGAGCTGAGTTTTGATATATATATATATATAATTGATGGGTAGGTCGGGCCTTGTCCCGACCATATGACAGTTCTATTATTCATAGAGGTTTGTAGACTTGGTATGTATGTCTAGGTGTCTTATATGGCCTTGCCGGCCTAGATATTGATCAGTCGATCTGTACGATGACCTTGCCGGTCTTGTATGTATATGTATATAAATATTTTGGGTTTGTGTACCCTTCATTGTTGAGATGTCCCGTCCTATGTTTCCACCTTGAGGCCTTGTCGGCCCTATTTGTATGTTGGTTCTACCTCCATACTTATCATGATTGTTATGGTCTTGCTGGCCCCCCTTTTCCATATGTTCAGGTGTTGTATTTCAGTATGGTACACTCGGGCCAGCGAGGCATCGGGTGCCGGCTAGACCACCGAGGTTGGGTTGTGACATAAAAAGAGAGTTGGAACCATGAAGGAGGAGTCATAACTCTATGAACTACTATTGTTGAAGCTCTTGAGCTTCTATTTCAAAAATAAAATTTCGACAAACGAGTTCGTTTTGAGTGGGTGTTAGTGCATAAGTTCGGAAAACGTTTGGAGTAGTTCATATTTGTAATTTAAATTAATTTTGGACTAAATTTCAGTCCTAGTTCATTCAGGTTCGAAGTTACATTTGAGTTGGAAGACCTTGGAATGAAAAGAAGTTAGATTAAGCTGTTGAGTCTCTTTTTTTTGGAGTCGAGGTTTATTTGAATGCACTATGAAGCATATTCGGGAAGCATATTGATTTTGTCTTCACATTTATTTCATTACTAATCCTAATGCACGTGTATTTCATGTTAATCCACACAAATAAAAAAATAATCAAATGGAAAATGAAAGTTGGACGGAGAAACTCTAATACTAAAGCTTTTCATCTATGGTACAATAGCCTATAGTCCTATATAATTTTCAGAAATAAAATAAAATAGACACTATTTCATAGTACTAATAAATATTAAATAACAGTAGACGGTGTTGCTTAATTAAATTTCGCATCAATTTCATGAATACTCACAGGAAGTAATAATGGAGAAAATGCACTTACGTGTTATTTTTTCAATTCTATTGTTTCCTGCTATTGTATCTTCTTTTTTATTTATGCAAGACTTTTCGGGGTTGATTTCTCATAAGGTCACTCAACTATCCTTATTGTAACACAAAAGTCATTTTACTTTGTTTTGTAACTGAAAAATCGCTCAACTATTGTTATTATAACACAAAAGTCACTTAACTTTGTTTTGTAACTGGAATGTTACTCTACTTTCATCTTTGTAACACAAAAATCATTCAACTAATTTTAATCAACTTTTGTTGATGTGATATTTTTTAAAAAGTGAAATTCTTATTTAACATAAACTCACCCATTTTACCATTTGGTGATCCGCCCCACTAAACCGGCCTGCTATTCAAATTCTTATAACAAAACACTAAGGACTTAAATTTTACTAGTAATTTTTTTATTGGTAACGTGACTGAATTCTCTTCCCTACTCAGGCCTTAAATTTTTTTCTCAAGTTCATCTGGTTACTATGACACTACTACTAAACTATTTGCAAGTAGTAACAGTTCTTCAAGTAAATTTATACATTCTATTAAAAAAATATTACGCAAATTTTAACTGAGTCTAGTTGTACTTTATTCCTCTTCCCATCTATGATGTATTTAAAATACAATTTCCTTGACCAAGCAACTTGAATTTTACGAAGAATACCATAAGAAATTGTTAGTTATTGCTACATCGATAATCAACGTTTCAATTCACTCAGTTAATGCATGAGTCAGGAAGTAGTAACTTTATTCAAAATTACTATATTAATCATCTACCCTACAAAATTTACACTACTGATCACTTCTCAATCATCCTCATCAAGCCCTACACTAAATTCATTGGATAGCGAGCCAGGTTAGTGGGGCGGGTCACTAAATGGTAAAAATGTGTGAGTTTATATTAAATAAGGATTTAATTTTTAGAAAAATGACACGTTAGCAAAAGTTAACTAAAATGTGTTGAATGACTTTTGTATTACAAAATGAAAGTTGAGTGACTTTTTAGTTACAAAACAAAGTTAAGTGACTTTTGTGTTACAAAGATGAAAGTTGAGTGACTTTTCAGTTACAAAACAAAGTTAAGTGACTTTTATGTTACAATCAAGATAGTTGAGTGACCTTTTGAGAAATCATTTAGCTTCGAATCCAAATTATTTTATAGAACGTTATGTTTTATACTCTATTTCTCATTTTTTCGACTAAACAATTAAAAAATAATAAAAAATTTGTCATATAAATTAAGAAATGGAAAATATTCATAATTTTAAAGAAGTAAGAAAAAGGCAAAGGGTAACAAGGTAAGGTTAAATAAATATTTTAAAAAGTCAATAAGAAAAAAAAGGGGTAAAATATTTATTAACTAAAGTTGAGGGAGGAGTTTGTTTTTTAAAACAAGGTTGATTATGTAAATAATTTTTAATGTTTATTTAATTATTTATAAAGCAGACGTGAAAAGAAGTAGAGCTGGTCAGTGGGCCGGGACGGCCCGGTCCCTCCCCGACACCGCCCCTAACCCGATAGTAAAAAAAAACCCAGTATCGGGACTCGAACCGGGACGGGACAATGTATCGTCCCGCCCCGCCCGGCCAGCCCGAGTCCCGACCCGATCCCGAGCCCGACCGTAGACCCCCATTTGCAAAAATAATCGTTGCACCAACGACCATTTTACATTTTGGCCGTTGTGCAACAGCCATTTTTGGCCTCCCCCAACCCCCCTACCCCTTAATATTTATTTTAACCCATAAGTTATTATATTTACACTTTAACCCATTTTTTAATTATAAATAACTCATTTTCTCTTCATCTTTCTCACAAATCTTTCTACAATCTCTCTAATCTCTCAATATATCTCTCTGCAAGTCTACACTGTTTACTAAATATTCAATTTTGTTTATTCATTTGGGAATTGGGAGTGAAGTTGGCAACTAGCTTGAGGATCTTCCATCGAGCAAAGTTTTAATTTTCAACCTCTTGATTACACGTCGACGTTACGTCGGCGTTTGGTACATTCGTTCCTTCATTAAATTATTATTGTCTGTTTATTTTATTTAACGCACTTAATTTTATTATATTTAATTATTTATTATCATAATTAAAATGAAAGGATTAAGAGGTATGTTTAAGGGTAAGGGTGCTTCTTCTAGTAGGGGCAACAAGGGTAAATGTATTTCTTCTAGTCATCTTATTCCTACACAGGATGATTTTGTTGATACTGAACATTTTTCTACAATACCATTAGATTTAGACGAGGAGCTATTTTCTGAAACTCAAGAAGACATTAATTTAGACGATGATCTAGATGATACACTCACTAATGTTGATGACAACACACCCACTAGTGCACCTTCAACTGAAATGCCTCATATTCCCCCTAGTATGAGACGAGGTCCAGCAAAACGACCATTAAAATAAGATGCATGAATATTTTTTGATAGGGACGTAGAGAATCAAGTAGCTAGATGTAAAATTTGTAAAGATGTTTAAAAATTTAAAACTGGAAAAGGTCACGGTGGGACGGGGGGGGGGGGGGGTTAATGAGACACGTAGTAAGGGCTCATCCAGCTAGGTATGCCCAATACCAGGCTTCAAAACCGGGTGCGCAAACGCCCGCTCCATCGGGACAAGGTTCACATACTGATATTGTCCCGGACCAAGTACATGGTCAAATTAACCCTATGACGGGGGGAATTGTAGGCCCTAAATACAATAAACATAGAGATAGGGAAGCAATATCAAAATTAGTTGTTGTGGAGGGTTTGCCTTTTTCATTTCCTTCATCTCCCGGTTTTATTCATTACATTAGAGATATATATAATCCTGCTTTTAGCGGTTTTCCTAGATCAACTGTTAAGAGAGATGTATTTAAATTCGCACATGAATATCAACAATATTTACGTTATTCATTATATCATTTTAATGGCAAAGTATCTATCACGTCTGATATAGGTCGTAGTACTAACTGTCATCATTATTTAACGGTAACTTGTCATTGGATATATTATAAATGGTCTATGAAAAAACGTATCTTAGCGTATAGATATATAGATGATAGGCACACTGGTACTTTTATTGCTGAAAAATTTTATCAAGTGTGCCATTATTGCGGAATAACTGATAAAATTATGATTATTACATTAGTAACGCTTCTTCTAACAATTACGCTATTACAATTTAAAAAAATAGTTTAACTCCATCTTTTTCAGATCATTTTCATATAAAATGCGCGTGCCATATATATAACTCAATTGTAAATGATGGTCTATCACTTTTTGAAGACATTCTTAGTAAAATACAATTTGCTATAAACTTTATTTTTAAAAGTAATAGAGTACAACGAAGAAAATAATATATAAAAAAACTTGTCACGATTGCCAACTACCTTATAGAAAAATTCCATAATAAGTACCCACTAGGTGGAATTATTTATACGAGCAACTACTTGTTGCTTATGACTATAGAAAATCTATAACTTTATTTTTTAACTCTCATAATTAAAATTCAGATGATATGGTTGTAGATAGTGATTGGGTAAAAAAATTCCGAACTTATTGTATTTTTAGAGAAATTTTTTCAAGCAACAAAAGAATTTTCCGGTATATATTATCATACTATTTCAACTATGTTGTTTTATATAACTCTAATATTTTTATTACTTAGTGAATATATGAAAAAACCAGCTTATATTGCAGCTATTAAAAAAATGTTTATCAAAATAAAAAAATATTTTATTCCTATTGCCACTATTTATATTATTGGTGCTGTATTAAATCCGACTATTAATATAGACGGTACTAAATCACTTATTGAAACTATTTACGATTGTATAGAAGTACTACCACCTCCAAGTCCAAAAACTCCAAATCACCCACCACATATTGAACAAACTAAAGAAGAAGTGTTGTCTAGCGTAGAAGACCAATGCAAAAAATATATATAGGTTTTACCAACAAGAAAGTGCTAGTAACCTATCGGCTTCCATACCATCTTCTTCATTTTCAACACAACCTCACAAAAGACATGCTGCTTCTGCGGCTAGTATTGAAAGCCTCATAAATAGAATGTGCGGCCGTACCGCTACTAACCAAATTAGCGAGTTTGATATTTTTGTTTTGCAGGGTTCAGTACCGTACCAAGAAGTTCTCAATGAAGAAGTACGTGAAGACTTGCTGAAATACTGGAGGGGGAATGAGAAGACCTTTCCGACACTTTCAATGATGACCCGAGATGTTTTGAACATTCAAGTATCATCAACATCATCTGAAAGCGCTTTTTCTGTCGGCAGATATCAAATAGGAGACCACATACACTCATTAGCCGGAGACAACTTGAAAATTGCAGTATTGTTCAGAGATTGGATACGAGCGGAGTGGAGAAGGTGCGGTCAACCGGAGATCAACGAAGAAGCCGACGAAAACTACAACGAAATCTTATCTGAAGGTGGTGGAAGCTACGTGGATCAATTTGACCAACAAATACCAATTCCGACCGAAGAACCATAGGAAATTATCAAGAAATTAGAACAGGTTTTTTCCAGAATGTAATTTTTTTAATTGTAATTTTATTATGTAATTTGCAACTTTTGGACAACACCACAAAGTTGCAATTTCGACAATTGTATTTGTATTACAAAAAAATCATGTCTATTAAATAATATAAGAGGCACAAAAACAGTATTGTGATATTTTTATTACACTATCTCGTATTGTTTAACTATTGAGTTTTTTTTTATACCTATGTTATTAAAAAAAAAAAAACCGCTGGAACCCGATCCCGATCCCGCCCCGACCCGATTCCGACGGATTGGGATCGGGACGGGACTTCGGCAAATCCCGCCAGCCCCGATCCCGCCCCTTCACCCGTTCCGCCCCAACCCGACTCTGCCAAACCCGGCACGCCAGACCCGAGCCCGGCCCACTGGCCAGCTCTTAAAGAAGTAATGGGAGGGACGGTGTTGTACATTTCTACAGATATATATAAGTAATGGGAGGGACGTATATATATATATATATATACGTATATGTTTAGTACAAGACGTGATAGAAGGAGCTTGCATACATGTATAATGTACAAATATAAAAAAGAAAATTCCTTGGGAAAATCCTGTCTCGTCAAGCTGGCTTTCTCTCTCTGAAAGAAAAAAGAATTTCCTTCTTCCACTCTCTTTCTAGCATCTCCTGCATGGACCTTCCGCGTGGAATTGTAAATTAGGGCACAAGTATTTCATCGATGAAGATGTGATTTGTTGGGCAAATTTCAGTAGATTAGATTTGGATATTTTCCTAGTCTCTCTCGCATGAAGAATCGGCGAACCAAAGTCGTTCTGCGGCACTTGCCGCCCACGCTTTCTCAGTCTATGCTTCTCGAGCATGTTGATTCTCGCTTCGCTGGTCGATACAACTGTTTCACTTTTCGCCCTGGCAATATCAGGTTAGGGTTTCCATAAATAGCAAATATGAAATTGCAAATGTGGTTTCTGGCTTCTCCAATGTATTACTCCTATTTGATTAATAGCCCTGTTCACTTAAAAAAGCTGTAATGTTTAAACACTGGTATATCTGGTGTTCCTTTTCCTCAATATTGACAACTTTTATGCTCAAAATTTCTTCTGCAGCCTGAAGCATCAGAGCTATTCAAGAGCCTATATTGACTTTAGGAATACAGAAGATGTTATCGAGTTTGCCTACTTCTTTGATGGACACGTGTTTGTGAATGAGAAAGGTAAAGTTCAAGCACAGTTACAAGAGATTAAATTGGGCATTCTTTCCATCCAGATGAGACTTGAAAAAATGATTTATTTTGGTTCAACTTTTTCTATTGGGCGTTTCTTTGGTTGTCACCACACTATTATATGTTGCGCTCTGGTTCCTGCTAGATTTATCTTGCGTAGTGTCTAATCTTTGATTGGCAAATTATTATTCTCATCTTCCGGGAATGTCTATACTAGGAACTCAGTTCAAAACAATTGTCGAGTATGCTCCTTCACAGCGTGTCCCAAAGCACTGGTCGAAGAAGGATGCCCGTGAAGGAACCATATTGAAAGGTATTAAATTGATGAGCTGATTGCATGTGACATACATGCTATGCCCATCTTGCCTGCAGTTACATTATTTTTGTTGATGCACTTGTAGATCCTGCATATCTGGACTTCCTTGAATTTCTTGCAAAGCCTGTTGAGAATCTTCCGAGTGCTGAGATACAATTGGAGAGAAAGGAAGCTGAACGAGCTGGTTAGTCAGAACATTTTTCCTACTCTCCATCTGCATCAAATGGAGATCTAATTTATCAAAAATGAGAGTTAGAGAGCAAAACATGAAGGTGGAGTGCATGTTATTCGAAATTGAAGTTCCACTTATTTCTGTATTTCAGGCTCAGCAAAGGATGCTCCTATAGTTACTCCATTAATGGATTATGTACGTCAGAAAAGAGCTGTGAAGAGTGGTGGAGCTCGGGTGGGAAACTTTCCTGTTTCGAATTTCATAATCTTGGGATTCTCAAACTTTACTATTAAAGAGCTAGTTGCTGCCTGTTTTTGTCATGTGCAGCTTTCGACTTGTATATGTATGTGCTTTATATGTTGGATGCTTCTACCGTTTTCAGAAACGCGAAAATATTAGTTCTTGCATGTCACAATACAATTTTGTGTTACCTTCATTGACTTACTTGGGCACGTGAGAAACAGAGAAAAACATTTCATAATTTGGTCTAAAGCGGATTGTTATAATGGAACCTCCTATTTTCCTTTTATCTTTCTGTTTCAGGTCGTGAGATCTATCCTCAAAGAATTGAAGAATCTCTAAATATTCAACTTTGAGCTACCTGTTAGTAAAATAAGGTTTTGTTGTTTGTGGAGATTTTACCAGAATGAGCTTCTAATCTTGCTTGTTACTAAATAAAATGTCCCTGTTAATTTGTCATTTTTCAGTAATGAATTCTTTTATATAGGGAACTGAAGTTTTGAGGGTTAATTTTTTACCATTGCAGATGATGTTAGTGGATGGTAATTTATAATATACGGGAAAAAATGGGAAGAACTAGATATAGTCGAATTACATTTTTTGGTAAATATTGTACTATATTCTTCAAAAGTTGATTTGAGGACTATATTTGTCTTGTTAAAAGAAATTATGGTATAATTCTTTTCAGCAGTTTCCCTTAGGTGTAATAAATGACACCAAGTTTATTGGCCTTGGTTTTTGACAGAGATCTATGTCTAATGGAAAATCATCTAAAAGGGTTGGTGGCACAACCTCAAGAACTCCTAGCTCAACTGCATCTAGACGAGGCTCTGAAAAGAGGAGGACTTCTACAACCATGGTACGTGCTCTTCATCCCAATCTTTGTGGCCATGAACTACTGGGATTATTAGTCCATCTCTTTTTACACCACAACTTTCTATACAACTTTTTATAAACGATAAATTTGCCATTTCAAGTTCAGAAAATATTAAGGCTTTGTGTGAGTGTACTATTCTCTACTCTTGACCTGATTTCAGTTGTCTCTCATTCTAATACCTGACCTGGTTTGATCTATATGCCTGCTTGTACATGAAGATGTATCGAGCCTTCACATACTTTTGTCCTTTGCAGCTTTGGCTTATAATTGAGCTTTTTGTTGCTAGTTTCCTTTTTCTCTATAATTGCGTGGAAGCGTTTTTTTTCCAACTTTTTCACCAATACTTTGGTTTGGTCATAAAACTCACACATACGTGCACATATAGATGCAGATGTTTATTTTTTTATCTTTTCATGTGGGTTTTTGACACTAAAACTGCTGCTTGTTGGGAATTTTCTATTTATTGACATGTGGTTAGTAACTCGTCTTGTATTGCTTACACAACTTCTTATTTTGCAGTATGTTATACGGGACAGTTCTAAGGCTGGAAACAGTAAGGACAAATCATATATTCTAGTGCCAAAACGTGATGATCAGCAGCTCTCTGACAAATCTGGTACCTCTGCTCCTGTAACTGGGATTGATTTAGTGGAAGGGGAAATTGGTATGTCTTATGTTGCTTAAAGTCTAAAGGTTTGCTACAGATTGCAGTTGATATTGACATTTTTTTTTTGTGTGTGGTGGGGGGTTGGAGGAGTGTTAAACAGTCAAAATTTAAAATATCTTTTAGGGGCGTTCAATTGGGGTGAGATTATGTTATCTTAAATAATCAAACATTTGGATCTTGTGATATTAATGCCTGCTTATGTTAATGCATTTGAGAGGGACACCAAGTGTAAGTGACAAATTGACTTGTCATGTTTTATGGAGATTTAGATCAAAGGTAAAGAAACTGCACTGCTGGTACATTTTCTATAGCTAAAATCAGTTAGATCAGTATCATAGCTTTGCTAGTGGAGAACCTGGATGTTGGGAACTTGACAAAAAAACCAAGGTGGATATAGGAGGCATTCTATAAAAGTCTGAAAGTCAGGGTTACAGTACCAGTTTCTCAAAAAAAAAGAAAAGAAAAAGAAAAAACAGGCTGAAAGGTAGGTTTCGGGTGGATGAGGAGGTTACAGTTCTCTGTCCAGACCTCCAAGCTTTTGTTTTGTGTCTCGGAGTTTTATTTGTAGGAAAATAAACTCACTAACTTGCGGTTGAGACATTTAATTTTGTTGTATTATATTTTACTCAGTAGCAAGCCAAGGAACTACGACAATCATGTATCTCTTTTTCTATGTTCTGTTTTGCTCGGAAAACAAATATGTTGAAAGAAGCAAGCATCAATGTGTATAAAGGTTCATGGACCAAAGAGAAAAGGATAGGAGAATAATTCTGTGCATTGGTAGACCTGTTACTGATGTACCCTGTTAGCGCCCTCTCTTTTGTGCCCTCTGTCAATCTTGTGGACAGGTACTGCCTAGAAGTAATTCATCATCATTCGGTTCGGATCAACCTAATTTTTCCTCCTTGATGTTCAGTGGAAGCCTCCACCCTTATACAGGTCACTTTTTCTACAATGTTAATACCAAATGAAAGCCAGAGAGTAGGAAAGATAATACATAACCTGCCATATCACAAATATTTGTGCTATGACGATTGGTTCTCTTAGTTCTTGGGTTTTAGCTCTTCATTGAATTGGTGTACTTCATTCGAAACCTGATCTTTTCAGTGCTGTTGTTGTATCCTAGTACAGAATACCAATCTTTACAGTTATTTTTGAGAGTCGAGCAAAAACTGGATTTAGATTACTCTATATTATTTGCTTGAGATCTGTTTGTTGGATAATCAAACCTAACCAAAATGCATTTCTCTTTGTTTGCCCACTAGCTGATCTTGGACTTGAGTGAGGATATACTATATGCAAAATGAGTAGACACGCAAGCTGTTTGAGTCTGTTGGACTTATTTTGATTGGGTAGATAAAACTTGTGTGAATTTGATTTGCGTGATAAACAGAGAAGTTCCAACTGACACATTCTCCTTATCTTTTTGATAAATCAAAAGAGTTTAGTAATACTTCACCAAGACGATATGATATTCACACAGGTGTTGTGATCAGATACAATAAGCCTCCAAAAATATATCCAGCTCTCAATACACGCTAGTATTTCCACTTTACACCAAAAATACAAAAGAATACTCCCTCCTTTCCATCTTATATGGTGGTGCTTGACTGGACATACCTAAATTACCTTAGAACTTGTGGTCTTACATGTGCATGACATTAATTTCTAGGGCTATAAGAGCATGTTATTAAGGGTTAAATAGGAAGTCTAAAGTTAATGAGCGTCCAAATGTAGGAAGCTGTCAATTCTCTTTTTCCTTACAAAAAAACAGATTAAAAAGGAAAGAGTGCCACATAAAATATAAAAGAGGAGCAAAAGATAATAATTTTCCCCTAAGTAACTGATGCTCTAGCCTTTCGAAAGTTATCCTATTTCTTTCCGTCCACAAGACCCAAAAATGCAAAAAGAGCGAGTTCGTAAGCCTTTTTTTTTTCTTGCATCCACTTGCTCAATCTCCTCCTTGCCATTGTGTCTGCTGCTGTCTGGAAAGGCCCATTGAAGTTTTGAGTGTTGCAATCACCGAGGACCATAATTCAGAAGCAAAAATACAGTGCAATAAAAGATGGCCAACATAAAATTCCTTTTGTTGTTTCACAATACGATATCGTTTCCAAGTTTCGGTATCATTTGGACGTAGAACTTGAATTCTTTATGCATTTGACTGTTTCTTTGCATCTAGAAGTTTTATTGTTTTAAAACATGGACAGAAATTAGCCACTTCCCTGAACCCAAAAAGGTATCTTTGTCCTGTCACCTGTAATGCAGGACCAACATGGAAGTATTTTAGTGTAGAGTCTTTCTGTTGTATGAAAAAGAGTTGCATATAAATTCTGGGGTCATAGGCAGCTGCTGTTTGTATTTTTCATTCAGAAAGGAGATCAGTTAATAATCTTCAATGTTCATAGCTACTGTACTTATCAAAAGAAACTTTTTATTAAATTTAATAATGGCAGAAGTGGGTGACCCAAGTCTAAGCTGAGAAGAAAAAGGATAGCCTGATATAGTTACTAATTGGACTGCATATCAGGTCACTTCTATCTTATTAGCCAGTCTGGTATCTTGGAGGTTAGAGTGCTAAGTTTGGTTGAAGTATTATAATCTATTTGATTTGTGTAGAGATATTTTACTTGCACAAGGTACTGTGCTTTCATCATTTAATGGTGGGGATAATCAGAGTGTGCTCTCTCCTTTTTACCATTCTTGTCATTGTTGCTTATTCAAGCATTTTGCTTAAATAATCTATTTCAGGTCGTTCGGTAACTGCTGATAGCGGGAAGAAGAAAATCCTGCTCTTGAAGGGGAAGGAAAAAGAAGGTTCTAATGTAAGTTTTACATCTTTAGTGGCAGCAGGAGGAGCTTTTTCTTCTTGAGCATCTTTAATCGGGGCCTTTGCGGGTTTGGGGGGGGGGAAGGAAGCACTGAAGGGCATTTGCATTCTCGTCTCTTTTCCCGAGGAAAACGATAGCATGTGCAGAATGGTTTCTATTTTATTGGTTAAGCGAACTGAGATACAAGAGATATCAGAGCATGTGAAGAATTTTTTAGACCAATGCCATTTAGCTTGAATGACTAAAATCATTGCTGTGTCGTTGCTCAATTCACCTACAATTTTCAGACTTGCTATGATAGATGTTCATAGAATTTGCTGTACCCTCTTTCTGTATAGATTTGTTTGCTATTCTTTTGAGGTGACAAAATCTAAGAGTAGGTCCCATTCCTGTCGGGTGTCTTCACTAAAAAAGCATTGCTAAAATATGTTCCATATGACTGTAATATAGAATCCATTTATGATAGAATTATGTGGATTACCCTGACAGAGAAAGGCGGCGTTCAGGTAATATTGTGCCCTGGAGGATGACATACTTGTGTAAACTTCTATATTAGGAAACAAAAGACACAGTGAAGTTCAAGACATTATACTGTACTTGTATGGGCTTACTCGCCTGAATGAAAAATTTCGGAGGCATGACATTTTAAAGCTTCTGGATTTTGATGTGATTATCAGATTCTGCATGCTGTGGTTCCTCTGTTAAAGAGAATTTTTGCCTCTACATAGTTGTTTAAGGATGCTCTTTCTTTCACTTGCTACTTCGTGTCACCAGGCATTGATATATCAATGTCAACTCAGGTTATATTATTTTAGTTTGTATGCCATCTGGGACTTACTCTTGTTTCTCTTAACTGTGTAGGTTTCTGGTGGTTCATTTGCTCAACAGAGTGTGTCATCTACTCTCAAGAATTCACCTAGTTTATCTGCTCCGAAACAGAACCAGCGCCAAGAGGCAAGCGGCAGGATCATCAGAAGTATTCTTATAAAGGATGCTCGACAGGATCAATCAGCATCTCAATCAGAGCATCAAATACAGGATAAGGACAAAAGACCTCCTCGGCCACAAAGTATGCAGTTGTTTCAGAAAGATGCAAGTGGAGCTAATGAGGATAAGGTTGTTGGAAATGACATTCATGTTGTCCACATTGAGAAGCAAGAAAAGCGTTCTAGGAATAGAGATAGGCCTGATCGTGGTGTTTGGGCTCCTCTTCGTCGTACTGATACTTCACAAGCCAGTAATGAATCTTTATCATCTGGTACCCCTAAATCTTCCCAAGTGCGGGACTTTGTTGAAGGTTTGTTCACTTGTATCACTAATAACTATTCTTGTCCTTTGCCAGATGTTGTACATTCTTTACATCTTCTAATTGGAAAAATGAAGTCTTAGCGTCTGCTTGGAAACCACAATGTAACTACTAGGTAGTAATTACAAAGTCCTGTTTGTTTGTCATGTAATTCCCCATGTTATGTCTGGTTGTACAAGTGTAATTACATAGATTTTTTTAATTTCAAATGAAAAGTAATTATTTTTATTTATTACGAAGTATTTAAAATATATATGATTTTTTGTAAAATATATTAAAGAATTATAAATTTGTAATATGAGAAATTATGGGAGAAAATATATTATTGAATTGTTGTCTCTACATGATTACACTGAGCTCTATTTATACACTCAATTACAATTCTTTTCCTAGTAGGATACTATATATGAAATCCTATTCCTATTCTACATTACAATCTTTTTCCTAGTAGGATACTATATATGAAATTCTATTCCTATTCTAACACTCCTTCTCAAGCTGGTGCATACAAGTCATATGTATCGAGCTTGTTACAGATGTATTAATACGAGGATTAGTGAGGGACATGGTGAAAATATTTGCAGGATCACTTGACTTCACAAATTTTGTAATAATATCACCGTAAAGTATACCTGATCTGGATTGAGCAACCTCAATACCTAGAAAATACTTTAGTCTGCTGGGATTTTTAGTACGAGTCATGCCAAACTCTTGAATTACTGTGCTGAATTTCCCAAACTAGGCTCTGGGAGACTGTTTCAGACCATAAAGTGATTGGCGCAATCGAGACACCAGATTACTCTCCCTGAGCAACAAAATCAGGTGGTTGCTCCATATAAACTTCCTCCTCAAGGTCACAATGGAGAGAATAGAATACTTCACGAATGTGTCCAAGCCTATTACAATAACTACACCTAGATCGAGATCTTCCAAGGAGACCTCCTCCTCGTCGCTTTTTCATGGATTGTGATGTGCGATTCTTGGATCTCCTCAAGGATTTTGAAGTACTCATAGTACTTGAACTTCCAATTCCCGTGTTTTTGGAGTTAAAACATATCAAAACCGAGAGACGTGGCGAAATCTGTCTTGAAAGATAGATGGAGTCTGGCAAACACCCCAAGAAGAAAATCACCGAGATTTGGCTGGAAAAAGGTGCATGCGCAGGGGTGAATCTGACGCGCTAGCCGGAGCTGGCACTTCTAGCGGCACTTGGTGGCGCGTGAGTGGGTATTTTCCGGAGTCGCTGACTGGGTTTTGGTCGGAAGGGACTGATCTACCACGTGGTGGTGTTGAAATTTGCGCAACACTACCCGAAAGTAATTTTGACGCGGACAGCTATGTTGTCACTGGTAATATTGCACGGTGACTGATTTGCTTTGCCTAAAATTGTTGGAAATTTGCACAGCAATTAGTTTCTCACTAGCTTGAACCTGATCTATGTTGTGGTGGTGTTGGATTTTGCACAACACCACTTAATAGAGATGTGACACTAGTAGCCACCGAAAAAATTATGCGCGGTGGTGATTTTTTTGAATCTTAGCTGGAATATTGCACAACTTATACTTTCCTACTAATACTCTGGAAGAGAACGCAAAACAATGGCTGAAATTGAGGCACGGGATTGTGATGATATTTTGTGGGTAGGATCGAAATGATGACACGACCCTAGGGGACGCAAAACAGTCGTCGAAATTGAGGCACGGGACTGATGGTATTTTGTGGGTAGGATTGAAATGATGGCCCGACCCTACGAGATGAGAAATTATGCCGGATAAGTTGTCGAACCTCGAAGAAAGTGGTATGAGTCAGCTCGGAATCTCTGCGCAATGTTGACAGTAAAAACAATTCTTAAAAGAATGGCCGAAAATAGCCTGGAATCACCGGAATCCTAATTTCGACGATCGAAATTTGGCAACTTTTCACGCCAGGAAAACACTGTTCACGCGGCACTGTTCATGCATAATTGATTTCGCAATACTGTTCACGCCATTTTTTTTTTGTCCCGGTGATAATATTCTATTATCTGAAGGAGAATATTTTATTTATAAATATCTGAAAGTTCTCTACAATATTCACTCTACCATTATCTTTGGCCAGACGGGCGACACATTTTCTAGTAGGATACTATATATGAAATCCTATTCTTATTCTAACACTCCCCTCAAGCTGGTGCATACAAGTCACATGATATCAGAGCTTCTACAATCTTGGTAGAGAATCAAAGAGTTTCCGCTGCCGCCCGCCGCCGACAGCTGATTGGAGAAGCTCTGATACCATGTGACTTGTATGCACCAGCTTGAGGCGGGCGACACTAGAAAATGTGTGTCGCCCGCCGGCAACGGAAGCTCTTTGATTCTCTATCAAGATCGTAGAAGCTTTGATATCATGTGAGAAATTATGGGAGAAAATATATTATTGAATTGTTGTATCTATATGATTATACTGAGCTCTATTTATAGACACTCTATTATAATCCTTTTCCTAGTAGGATACTATATATGAAATCCTATTCCTATTCTACATTACAATTTTTTTTCTAGTAGGATACTATATATTAAATCCTATTCCTATTATAACAGGTAACTGGTATCTTTCAAATCATATGATTTGTTGTATTTTTTACATTTTAAAAGAAGAAAAATAGATGAGTTTAGAATGTTTTCTATAATGAATAGAAAATAAAAGAGTTAAAACTACCTATTGAACAAAATACAAATGCTACTTATCAATGTATCTACAATAAAATTTTAATAAAACTCATTATTGTAAAGCTAATAATAAACTATCAATATCATCAATCAAAATTAACCCGATAAAATAATTATTTCAACGAACATAAAAAAGGAAAGAAATAAGATATTAAAGATGTAGGAACATATAAAAAAGATAATAACAATATAGAAAGTCATTAAGTTCATTACCATCAGTAAGACATCAACCTACAAAGTACTACTAGTGCTAGTGTACAAATATTGGATATGCAAGAAAAAAATTTAAAAAGAAAATAGGAAAATATAAGGCGATATAAGTTCTAATAGTTGAAATAGAATTTGAGAGGAAGAAATGGAAGATAACGAGTCTTCCAAAAAAAAAAGAATTTTAGAAGTCACTTGGTATGTACATGGTGTAATTACCACAAATGCTAATCGTCCCATTGAGAATTGGAGAGAGTAATTACTTCCCCTCAATTACATCCAATTTCATGCTGACCAAGTAAATTACTTGACCAAACAAACATGTCAAACTGGGTAAGTACCCCTAATTATATCCAAATCCAATTACAAGTTGCCCTTCCAAACTGTCCCTTATGCTTATTATTTTCCTGCCTCTTCCAAGTCTTCTATGATTTCAAATGAGTGTATGCATCATTGTCTTTCCTCGTAATTCTAGTTACATGTTCATTGTATGTGAGGTTACCTTTAGTTCAGATTTTTCTCTTGAAACCACACTTTTTTTTTGCTTCTTTAGGGGGTCAAGGAGAAACAATAAATGATTTACCAAGTGCGCGTGGTGGTGAGTTTAGACCAATTGGAAGTGGGCGTAATTCTCATTCTTCTGCTGATAATGGTTAGTTTTGTTTTGGGCGATGAGATGATTGAGCTGAGTTCTACATGAAATATTGTGCTTAATTTTTTCTTGCCTCTTAATTATTGGCTCTTTTGTGGTCACTTCGATTTTTTTTTGATGAGTTAAGGCAACGATAAACATGGTGGTCATCGTGGTTTGAGGGATGTGGATGGCACTTCTATTGGGGAAGGAAAATCCGTGAGAAGGGGAGGTACTTCTGCTTACAGTTCTCTTGAGGTGTGCTTTCTTTTTAAATTCTTATTTGTACTTTAATCTCTGCTTTTCCCATGTACATTTACTAATGTGCTTGCATGGAATATGATGTCAATGCAGAAACAAGTGTGGGTTCAAAAGTCAAGTTCTGGTTCTTAGTGTTGTTATTTAATGGTAAGTTTCAGTATGGTTCATGTGGTGTCTACTCTACTTAATTTTTTTCTTCCATAGACATGTTGGTAAATGAATTGAATGTATGGCATCAACCGCTTCACATCCGAAATAGCTGATGCCTTTAAATATAAGGTTAGCAGAGGAATATACTATAATGATAATTTACGTCTTTCCTGTTTCATGGTGGGAAAGGCTGGGACCATCAATTTGGGGCAAGTGCAGTCTACTAGGTAAATCATGCTATTTCATTTTGTTGGAACGAACAAAGGAGCAGTACGTGTTCAACCATAGGCAATGATATGCCTTCATCTTCTTGCTCAAATTGCTTCACCATGTTATTTGGAATCTAGAGCTGCTGAAATTGAGAAGTTTGAAGTAGTTTTTAAAGATGGTGTGAGTGATGGATGTGACCTGAATTGTGTTGCAGTTTTAGGCTTTGTCTAAAGCAGCTTAGGGAGATGGAATTTAGTAGCCCATTTTTCTTTTATCGTATGTTGTCAGGGTTGAAGGCATGTTTGGGTTCTTTTGTACTTCTGTAGATATTTTGGGTGTTGGTCTAACTGGAATGAACATACCTGCCACCAATGTTTAAAAGCAAAAAGTGCAAAAAACAGCAATGCCCGTGGGGATTTAACTGAGAAGTGGCGAAGCACACAGATGTATTGCACAATTGACCAAAACTATAAAAAATATGTTAACATATGTGAGTATAGTACCTAGAACATTAAATTGCAATTAATAATGACAGTATTAGTACAGTAATTCAAAGTAAACAATTTTTAAAATAAAATTTCAACGAGGACAGTGAAGGATCACTTCAATAGCGGATTGAATTTTTTATTTTTTAATCAAGTATCATAAAAGATTTAATTTTAATTTGTATTCAGTTTCATATATAATTTTGCTTTAGGGTGTGTTTGGTATGTTGGAAAATGTTTTTCATGGAAAATATTTTGAAGGATAATGTTTTTCCTGGAAAATATTTTCCAGGAAAATAAGTAGGTTTCTTATTTTCTTGTGTTCGGTACGTAAGCAAAAAATATGATCCTACAAACATTTGTATATAATCTAGACAAATACTATGGGAGGTAGGGGTCGTGGGGTGGTGGAGATGAAGGCTACGGGGGTGGGGGTGAAGATGAGGTGTGCTGGACTGTGGGGAGGACACAATCAATGTGGAACGCCACTTGTGGAACTTGTTCTCCCTACTAGGAACTTATTTTTCTAGAGTAAATTGCCGAGGGTCTATGGAAACAGACTCTCTACCTCACAAAGGTAGAGGTAAGGTCTGCGTACATCTTACCCTCCCAAGACCCCACTGTGTGGGATTACACTGGTTATGTTGTTGGTGTTGTATTTTCCTAGAGTAAATAATTTCCAAATTTTTTGACCAACCGGACATGAGAAAATTTAAAAACATTCTCTGGACAATGATTTGCTCCATATCGAATACGCCATTAATTAGTACTAGGAGAGTAGAAGGGAAAAGTAGAAGCCAAACCCAGAAACAGAAGTATAAGAAGATGACTCCCTGTATTAGAAGTAACAGAAGAAGAGACATCATTTGAAGAACGACAAGAAGGAAGAAGTAAATCAAAAGAAGCAGATAAGCAAGTAGTAGAAAAAAAGGCATTGCAAAATCGAGGAGATGAAGCAGACAGGAACACCAAAGAGAATAAGTTTACGTGGAGAGGATTCCTAGAACTTGAACGATAAATCTGTTATTTTTTTATCTTTTAACTGAATTTAAAGAAGGGAGCACCTCTGATAGGGATTACTTTGCACCTCACTATCTGTAGTGCATGCTTCGTAAAGTTATGCACATTGCATCTCCCATGAGGCGATGACCCTGCTCTTCGCATCTCTTCTTCTCTTTAAGCAACAAAGGGAAGGTTTTCAATAACTCTGGTTGCTTCATGCTTTCTCGTTGACTCTTGACGGTTATGCGTTTCCGTTATCGCTAAAAATAAATTTGCATTTCCAGGCTAGGATCATTGGTGGGTTTTATCAAATATAATTCTAAGATGCCCTTGTTTGAGAGTTGAGTGTTTCTTGTCTTGTTTAATCCAGTGGTCACCAAAATTGCCAGTATTGCTATGTTAAAATATATTTATTCTCTATCCTATTCCTCGTATTACTTTGTGCCTCACTGTCAAGTGTGTGCTTCATAAATTTTAGCGAATTGCTTCTGCCATGAGACGATGACGCTTCGCTTTGCATTTCTCCGTTGCTTAAGCAACAAAACAATGAGTTCTAATAACTATTTACGTCATGCTTTCTCAGTGTCCTTCGATGGTTATGCGTTTCTCTGATGGTTATAAAGATATCTTTCATTTCCAGACTAGGATCACTGGTTTTTTTTTTAATCAAATATGATTCTAAGATGCCCTTGTTTGAGAAGTTAGGTGTTTCTTGTCTTGTTTAACTCAATAGTCACCACAAATATCAGTGTTGCTATGTTGTATATATTCTTCACATATTGATTCTGTCTTCCAATACCATGTAGTTGTGTATCCTGTTCTTTCTCATTTATGGTTTACCATGCCACTTAGTTTGATAGGTACGTAGCTCTTGGCAAGTTTACCTAGGCAAACCCTCTCAACAAAGGGAAAAAAACTCCCGTGGGCAGGGGCAGGTCCCAGTTGGGGAGATATATATATATATATATATATATATATAGAGAGAGAGAGAGAGAGAGAGAGAGAGAGAGTGAGAGACTGCTGCACTTGCTTTAAAATGAACTCCCAGATATGTTTGATTGAGAAGTTTACTAGTTTTGATGTCTTCAATAGTATTATCTGGTGTTTCTACGTAATATTAAACTACCAGAACTTAGATGCGTTTTATGTTGATTGAGAAGTGTGCCATTTTGTGATGTTCTGTTTTTCTACAGTGAAATGCTTGGTTGTTTACCATATCAAGTATACAGCAAGATAGTGGCTGGACCTCTCTTTGCTTGACAGGACAGGTGTGAGCGAGGTTGCTGGAGCAAAGATGTGGGTTCGAAAACTTCAAATGGAACTTCAATACACCAGGGTGCTACAGGTACTGCTGTTCACCTTTGAACTAATCTTTGACCGTATTGAATCAATGATTGCCAGGAATAGAAGCGAGAAGGAAGTCATTAATGGCATCACCACAATTTTCAGCTGGTGTTCCTTGTGATGGCATCTTTTCACCATCAGATCTGTGGATATCCTCGTTCCTGCCTTTGACTCGGCTGATAATCAAGAAGATATAGTTTCATAGAAGGGAACTTCTTTTATTGAACTGTAAATACAAATGTGGGATCATGTGAAGTGCCCACACTACTTATTCATGTCTATAACGCCATGTTAATTCTAGGCTTGACTGCTTGGAGATTGGATGCTTGTATGAGCTAGTGTTATCTAAGCAGCAGATCTAAGCGCTGAACAGTTGGATTCCCGTTATTCGTGTGTTGTTGGGGTGTGCTAGGGTAAGGCGTGATGGTAAATGAAAGAGCATTTTGGTGTTGACCCATCAGCTGGCCAAAGTAATTGTTCAGTTTATATATATTAAGCAATTTTTTTATCTGTAGGTAATTGCATTTATTCAATCTACTGCTTGTTTCTGATTTTTTTGATGATGTGGTAAACTTCGAGAAAAAGATCATTACAGATCATGTGATTTGATCTGTTCAAGTCAATAGCCACGCAAAAAGCATGAAATCTACTGCCATGTTTTGAATGAGTGCGCAAAATGGAGAATTTGGAAAGGAACTCTACTCTGAACAGTTTTAGAATAAAGATCTTGTTAATTTTGTGGCGGACAATAGGCATGCACACACCAAGAACAACAAAATTGCTACAGGTGCCTCCTACTTCCTAGGTTAGTAATCTTGTTTTCTAGCGCTAATTTAGCCATCAACAAACCTGACTTTGAAGAGCTTCTAACGGGGACAGAGATTTAGATTAGGAGCTCTAAGTTGGAATTTAACAGTCTGATAAGTAGTAATTTGCTGTACACAACTATTGGTGTCATCGCTTTGCAGGAACTCTAAATTGGAGTTGAATAGTCCAAGAAGTAATTATTTGTGTCCACAATTGGTGTCATCATCTTGCACAAATGTAAGAACCAACTAAAAGTGAACACTAGTTCCGTTTTAGATTGGTTGGAACCAACCTGCAATCCCAATAAAGAATGTTTAAATGACCAGGTGTAGGTGGAAACGAACTTCAATCTCTATTAACAATGTCTCAATGACTAGGCGGGGATAAGGTTTGAACTGCAATATTTGTGAGTTGAAAGATGCTCGGAATAGGAGGGATTCATGATAAAAAGGCCTTGGAGTAGCTCTTTTGCAACTTACAATGTGCAGTCAATTTTTTTTAAATATAAAAAAAGATATTATTTTAAAACAAAAAGTAATTGTTAATGTTGCATTTAAGTTGGTCCCAAGGTGGTCGTCCATTAATAAAAAGCCCACAAATATAATTGAAGTAGCACGAGGTTGAATTTCAATGGCCTTATTAAAATTTAAGTTACGTGTGATTCATATATAAGAGGATCAAGAGCATAATATTATTTATATACCTATATCTGATATATGTGCACCTGTTTCCCCATTTATAGTAAAACTAGCGGAAGAATCCCCTGCTGTGCACGGGCCTAATATGTAGTAATTTTTTTAAGCAGTGATGATTAAATGATTTTTAAATTTATGACCTAAAATAAAATATATTATTCTGTGATAATAAATCATCTCATTAAAATAAAATGAATAGCTAATAAATATTATTAACGTTGATAAACATATCATCAAGAACAACAATAATATTTATAATCAATGCATATATACAATTCCATGTGCTTATATACAACTCCATGTATTAGCTGCTTTTGAATAATGAGCGCGTCTGCAAATCAAATGATAAAGATCTTTTAAAAAAATTGTTTAATTTGATTTTCTGAATTTATTTGACAGGCCCAATATGCATTTACAAATTTAATTTTTAAGTGGTCATGATTAAATAATGTTTAAACTTATGATATAAAATAAGTTATATATTTGTGTCGTACTAAATCATCTGATTAAGAATTTAAAATTTTCTGTCATTTTTTCAAAAACAATACGTCTTAGAAAAGTTCTCTAAAAAATATAAGCATGTTTAGATGATGATTAAGAAAGAGAAAAAAATGAGCAGTTGCTACGGTAAATTTGTGTATTACCATTGAAAAAGAGTAAAAAATTGTCAAATGCATATGGAGCCCACATGACGAAGTACCGTGAAAGGATGCAGAGACGTACACAATATCAAACATTTAAGTAGGCCCCACATTCCACATAAAGCTGCGTACACAACATCAGCAGCCTAAAAGTGAATTTACCAAAATGGTTTCCAAGGCAATATATTTGCGAAAATAAGAGATAAATTAAATGTAAATATAAGCAAGATCAGGGGCAAATAATAAATAAGCTAAGCAGGGATGTCAACAAAGACATGCCTGCTTCAGCTACTCACCGCCACTTCTTATGTAGGAGAAAATGTCACATACCATCTCTCCTATAGACAAGCTAGTTTAAATTATGGCTGTCCAGTGGGCCGGGTCGGCCTGACTCGACCCGTCCTGATTATCGTCCCACCCCGGCCCAAAACAAAAATGAAACGAAATTGTAGGTAGCGGAGTTCTATCTCGGGACGGGACTAGGACTCGTCCCGCCCCGCCCCGCCCCGCCCCCGCCCCCTTGCAAAAATAACCGTTGCAACAACGATAAAATTTTGATTTTGGCCATTGTGCAATGACCATTTTTGGCCCCCCATAAACCCCCTATCCGCTTAATATTTATTTTTAACCCTTAAGTTAGTATATTTATACTTTAACCCTATTTCTCAACTATAAATACCTCATTTTTCTCTTCATTTTTCTCACAAATCTTCCTACCATCTCTCAATCTATTTCTCTACAAGTCTACATTGCCTACTAAATATTATATTTTATTTACTTATTTGTATTAAAGTTAAAAAATTGGGAGTGAAATTGGCAACTAGCTTGAGGATCATCCATCAAGCAAAGTTTCAATTTTCAACCTCGATTACACATCGACGTTACGTCGGCGTTTGGTACCTTCGTTCCTTCTTTAAATTATTATTGTTACTTAATTTTAATTATCGTACTTAATTTCATTTACTTTAATTATTTATTTGCATAATTATAATGGAACGACTTGGACGTTTGATTTCTGGTAGAGGTACTAGGTGTAACAGGGGTAAGGATGCATCTTCTAGTAATCATATTTTTAGTCTCGATGATTTCACTCATATAAATGAAACTGATTTTCTAATGATATTAATATACCATTAGATCAAGAGGTATATTCTGCAGCTGAACCAGACTTTAATTTTAAAAATGAATTAGACGATAATGTAGATAACACACCCACTAGTGCACCTCCACCTCAGGCTCAGACTGAGTCTCAGCCTGAAACCGAAACTGGAATGCCTCCTATTCCCCCTAGTATGAGTCGAGGCCCCAAACAACGAAAAAAAAATCACATGCACGAGATTTTTTTAATAGGGACAGTGAGAATCAACTAGCTAGATGTAAAATTTGTCAAGAAGTTTATAAATTTAAAACCGGAAAATGTCATGGTGGGACGAGGGGTTTATTGAGACAAGTACAAAGCATGCACAAAGCTAGGTATAACGAATATCTGGCTGAAAAATCGGGTGTGCCAATGCCTTCTGAGTCAGGACAAGGTTCACATAGTGTCCCCGACCAAGTATAGGGTTGAGGGAAAATATAGCAAAATTAGTTGCGGTGGAGGGTTTGCCTTTTTCGTTTTCTTCCTCTCCTGGTTTTATTAATTACATTAGAGAAACGTATAATCATGCTTTTAACGATTTTCCTAGATAATGCTAATGCTAATGATTATGCTGTAAACTTTTTAAAAACTCGATTTACTCCATCTTTTCCCGATATTTTTCATATTAGACGTGCATGCCATATTTATAACTTAGTTGAAGGATGACCTAAAACTTTTTAAAAACATTCTTGATAAAGTACAATTTGCTATAAACTTTATTTTTAAAGGTAATAAAATACATAGACGCAAAGAGTATAAAACAATTTGTCATGATTGTGGATTACCTTATAGAAAAATTCCAGAAGATGTTTCGACTAGGTGAAATTCTTTATATGAACAACTAATTGTTGCTCAGAGTATAAAAGACCTCTAACTTTATTATTCATCGCCCATAATCAAAGTTCAACGGATATGCTGGTCGATGATGATTGGAAAAAAATTTCGGAACTTATTGCATTTTTAGAGAATTTTTTTTCTAGCTACTAAAGAATTTTCGGGAATTTATTATCATACTATTTCAACTATGTTATTTTATATAACTCTAATATTTTTATTACTTAATGAATATATGCAAAAATCAACTTACAAGCCAGCTATTAAAAAAATGTTTATAAAATTTTAAAAATATTTTTTTCCTATTCCCACTATTTATTTTATTGGTGTTGTATTAAATTCTACTATTAAAGTAGACGGTTGTAAAACACTTGTTGAAACGATTTACGAAAGCTTAGAAATACTTCCAACAGACCAAACTGAAGAACCAACTAACGAACCAACTAAATAAGAAGTTATGTCTAGCATACACAATGAATGCATATATATATATATATATATATATATATATATATATATATATTACCAACAAGAAAGTGCAAATAATCAACCGGCTTCGATACCATCTTCTTCTACTTCACTGCAACCTAATAAAAGACATGCGATTTCTGCTGCTAGTGTTCAAGGCCTTAGAAATAGAATCTTTAGTGGTTCAACTTCTTCACAAGTTAGCGAATTTGATGTTTATGTTTTGCAGGGTGTTGTATTGTACAAATCAATTGTCAATGAAGATGGACGTGAAGACTTGCTGAGATACTGGAGGGAGAATGCGAAGACATTTCCGACACTATCAAAGATGGCCTGAGATGTGTTTAATATTCAAGCGTCATCAACAGCGTCTGAAAGCGCTTTTTTTTTGATGGAAGATTTCAAATAGGAGAGCACAGACACTCATTGGAGGGAGACAACTCGGAGATTGCAGTTTTATTCAGAGATTGGATTAGAGCGAAGCGTAAAAGGTGCGGTAAACCGGAGATCAATGAAGAAGACGACTACAACTACAATGAAATCTTGTCCGAGGGAGCAGGAAGCGACGCCGAACAATTTGACCAACAACTTCCAATTCCAACTGAAGATCCTCAAGACATTGTGAGGAAATTAGAAAAAGTATGGTTAACTATGTAATTTTTAATGTCAATTTTACTATGTGATTTGCAACGAAACAAAGTTGCAATTTTGAAATTGTATTACAAAAAAATCACATTTCTATTAAATAATATAAGAGGCACAAAAATAGTCTTGGGATGTTTTTATTACACTATCTTGTTCAATTATTTAAATGTTTAAATATATAAAATTTTAAATTAAGTGTCTAAAAAAAACCCAATCCCGCAACCCGACCCGTCCCACCCCCCAAATCCCGGCCCCTTTTCCTGCGGGATGTGGGACGGTACGGGACCTCTTCCCGTTCTGCCTATCCCGGACCACCAGTCCCACCGGACCCACACCCCGTCCCGCAGGATCCCGTCCTGCCAGAACCCATCCCAGCCCGCCCCGCTGGCCACCCATAGTTTAATTTGTGAATCATATTATGTCCATATGTTTGCGTGCAAGTTTTCTTTTACATTGAATATAAAAATATGATGATAAATTCTCCAATCCTGTGCATGAATGATAGTCAGAAGAATATTAGCACAACACATTCATTCTTTCGCCACTCTTGCCCTATCATTCATCAACAATACTTGTAAAAGATTCATTTGATAGTGAACTATTGGTTATAATTAAGTCATCTCTTGAGGATTAATCAATAATTTGAGATACTTTTCTTGATTATACTTGATAAACTAGCATTTATATATCTATATGGGAGCATTAATTTTTGAAGTAAGAAGCCATTGTGCTTCTCTTTATTTGCAAGTGATACTTGGCATGAAAAGAAATCGATCTATGAAAAGAAAAAAGAGCGGATATACAAGATTTCAAATGAATTGACTTATTGGATGAATTTCTTATTGAGTAGCTACTGGCTCAATGATATATGATGAGCTTATATTGAAGTTTTGATGATTTAACAAATAATGTACGCAATGACAATCAAGGAAAATATAGGAAAGGCATTGAAGAACCATACATCTAAGCAAATCTCCAAAGGATTCATTGAAACAATCCTATCAACAAAGGAACTGCTCAAAGAACTGATCTTTACTATCATGCAACACTGGAGACTGAAAAGTTATTTCATGCCAACTAGGAGGAAACATAATATTGACCGTATCCTATTCAATGAAAGGTTGGATTTGAAGTTATGAAAATATTACCATAAGTTGGTCAACATGAAATTAGTGTTGAAGTAAGAGAACATAGCCGAAAGGAAGATCCAACTCAAACAAGGTCTGGTTTTGTGGTACAATTATGAAACCAAAACTTAGTTGGATTCAACATTCAAGGGCAACAACTACTTCTATATAAACACAACACAGACAAGCTTTGGAGCCTAACCATAACCACAATCGAAACATTCCAACGAGAGGCAAAGTGAGTGCAGTCAACACTTAGTCTTAAGAAGAGCCAATTACAAGTCGAGGAAGAACCATATCTTATCAAGATTTATTTTTGAGTTCTTTAGTTGTCTAAGCTAGGTTCTATCTATTTATCTGTGCAAGTATTGTGTAGTAGGTGTTTCGTTGGTTAATAAGTTATAAAGGATCTCTTGACTGGGTAGAGATTTGAGATATCTATTGTATAAGTGGGTAGAGGTAGACCGTTAGAGAAACATATCCTTCAGGTATTACAAGAAAGATTGTAAACCTTTGTAAGACTCTTGATGAGTGAAGTTTGAGGAAAGTCCAATAGAATATAGGTCATGGGTTTTGACTCTCTTGAGCAAGGAGTTTTCCACGTAAAAAAACTTGTGTTGATTTATTAATTTCGTTGCATTACCTTCTTGTGTAGTTGCTCTAGGAACCTGATCTTAGAGTGTATAGGGGTATCCCAATCCTAAAAAGTGGTATCAAAGTTAAATCTTTCTACAAAGGCTAGTGATGAAAGAAAGCCCACGAATTTAAACTCTCAACAAGAGTCAAGATGAGCTTTACTAAGAATGCCAGCGATGACCCGTCAACCTACACATACATGCCTAATATGGCATGTGAAATGGAATGGAATTGGAGTTGTTACATGAAGGTTCAAGAGCATATTTATATTCGGCTTTGTATGTAGGTCTTGGCCGAAGACCATGTTTTCTTTAGCCTGTCTTTATTTCTTAGCTTAGCTTTTAGTTCTTAGCTGAGGACATAGTATGCCATGTAATAACTACCTTAGGACACAATTAATAGGCCATGTAAAGGGTGACAAGGCCGAAAGTCTTCTAATAAGGTGATTAAGCCAAAAGGTTTTCCAAAGGGATGACTAGACCGTGAGTTGGAGGACAAAGTGGCAAGGACAAGAGACATCTAGAAGATGGGGCTTTCAAGGAAGAATTTATGAAATAACAAGTTCATGAATTGGCTATATTGAAGACTTCAAGGTCGGCCAAATGGAGAGGAAGAGTTGGCCGAAATGGTTCATCAAACAAGTGCAAGGAATAAAAGCTTCTAAACACATTCCAAGAAGATGAGATTGTTGGAAGAATCAAGTTCATGTATTCCTGCACTTGGGATCCACGAAGGTATGTGAAAGAGATTGAGTTCATTCTTGTCTCCAAGTAAAAACCTTTCCCATTGCCTTGGTCTGGCCGAAACACTCTTGATCACCAAGCAAACTCAAACCCGTTCCCATTTGTTCTCACTAGGCCGAGAAAGTAGTTAGAGTTTGTGACCTTTAGGACTTGTAAATAATCAGAGTTGATTGAGATATGAAATTGAGTTTTACTCATTGCTAAGTGTTTCAACCCGGGGTTGTGATTCTTAGTTGGTTCTGTGTGAGCCAAACCCCTTGGTGTAAGTTGAAGCCAGGACTGTGTGACCTAGTTAAACCCAAGCTAAGGTTTCCCTTTGGTGTAAGTCTTGGTTAGAACTATATAACCTAATCAATACCCAAGCTCGAGGAACCCCCGTAAGCGAATGTTGGAATTGTGTGGACCAACCTAGCCTAAGCTTCGGGTTACTAAAAGAGATTCCGATCACCCTCACTTGGCTAGTTCACGGACATTGCACTTAGCAAACCCCGGTCTTGACCTTGTGGAATTAGTCACCATCTCCTTGGTGTCGACTCGGGCAGTAAAACCCCCGTGTCTCTATCCTAGGGCTCATCGACCGCACCTCACTTAAACTATAACAACCAAACCAAACACTTAACCAAATCAAACCTCCAACACTTGGTGTGTACTCGGACTTGCATCTCGCATTTCATGTTCATCCCTCGTCCGAACCACTTACTTATTTCTACCACCACATCCCCATCAAAGGTCCCCAACCGAAACTACCTACAAAGTCCCGTCCAATCCCAAAAACACCAAACAGTCCGCATAACACACCTTGCCGACGACCTCACAGTTTCAGTTCTGTTTCGTCACCTTGCCACCATCAAAACACCAAGTCCCGAACACCACCCTAACTCCAACCTATCCATGACAACTCCACAAAACGCCTAAGTCCATTTCCCTATACAACTACCCGAAACATTCATCAACACTACGCTGCCCGACCGTAACACACCTACCGAGAACCTCACTTGTTCAGGTCTATTCCGTGTCCTTGCTATTATTAAACCACCAATTTTCGACCGCCAATACAACCCTAAATGTGTCCACAACACCCCCATAAAATTTCATGACCCAACTCCACCTAAATCTACCCGTCTAAACCACCAAAACCCCACTGCCCGGCTAGAAACCGAGAATACTAGAACCACCTTTTGTGTCCAACCCGAATATAACCAATACCCAACCCACTTACACAAAAAACCCCTCCTTGCTTACTTCAGACTAGTATTATATCCAAGAATTCCCGTCCCATGCAACAACGCTATGGCTAACATAACGAGGAACTTAGGAGGGTTATGTCGAGTTAGTTGCGGAACATGGTCAAGCCTTGAAAAAGGAACTTGCGGATCAGGCCGTGAGTAACAATGCTGAGCCAAGGGTTGTGAAAAGCAATCCAAGGTATGAAGACAAAGAATACCACAGTTTTGGAAATTCTTTTTCTATAGAGAAGACCGAAATCAAGGAATTCCGAGGGGAAAAATAAGGCGGTACCCTTTTTAATAATCCATTGTATCAGGTTGAGGAAAAAGGCAATACATCCTTTAGTAATTCATTGTGTGATCAAGAAATTATGGAAGATGATGTTACTCTTGCGGAGGTATGTGAGAACTTAGTGCTCCAACATGTGTTAAATGCTCAACTTGAAGAACATAAGGAGACACAAAATGATCAACTCTTTTACATGCATTGTAAAGTAAATAATAAGGTGTGCAATGTGATTATTGACGGAAGAAGTAGTGTCAACTTGGCTTCCATGGAAATGGTGGACAAGTTAAAATTACCCACCAGCAATCATCCGAAGCCATATGATCTCCAACGGCTAAACCAAAACAAAAGACTAAGAGTAGCGAAACAAACTCTTGTTGGCTTTCGGATTGGAACATATGAAGATAAGGTATGGTGTGACATCCTCCATATGGATGCATGTTATATTTTATTGGGGAAACCATGGAAACTTGACACGAAGGCACAACATGATGAAGGAAGGAATACTTATTCCTTTTGAAAAGATGATAAGAAAATCCGACTAGTGCTGATGTCACCTAGTGAGGTAAAGGACATGAGAATCCTACGTGCAAAGAAGCGTGAAGCCGAGGGCCTACTACTTGATGCACAAAGGGTAGAAGAAGAATCCAATAAGGGGAGTCCTAAGGATTCATCGGCATGCAAGAAAAGGGAGAATATTGCGGAAGTTACATTGGAAGATGCCGATGTGAATGAACTTGCGAATGACGTTGCATCCGGAACACTACCAACAGAATATAGTGAACTTACCCTTGATTTATTTTCAAGGAGTTCATTGTCTACTCACCAATACTATGGATTCCAAGAACAAGAATTGGTGTCAAAAGAACATGAGAAGTGGCACACTTGGGTTACCACCTAAGATGGGTCCGAATTTACAAATGCAAGTGCGGTAAGAAGTTTACATGTCTCGGCTTCTTCATATCCTCATGCCATCAGAAAATATGGTGCCCTTACTGCCCCTATTTCGACCATGGAGACACTAACTAAAATTGAACATGATGCTAGAGGAATTGGCTCAAGAGGAATCGGCGTTGGTCCCATCCTAATTCAAGACCAAAAGTCCATTGCTCTCTCTAGTCTACTGTTTCCGTGTAAGGACTTGTTCATCATGGGGTCATTGGTCCATTGGAGACACTTGACTTGGCTTATGTTTGGCTCATTGGGCTTAGCTACACTTAAGGAGGGAAGGGACAATCAAATGCCAAGAGCAGACCGTCCTTGCAAGATATTGACCTTCAAAATCGAGCGTGATTTGTGTGAAGAACTTGTGAGGCCATTTGAGTTGTGCAACACTCCAAACTCTTCCATGATCCTCATTCACAAGATGGAACCACGGTCCATAGATCACACCACATCATCCGAGGGCTTGTGTGCTAATCCAACCATGATGAAATCTAGCCAAAGATGTACCGAGACTACGAGCATAGTTGCGGAAAATATTTTTCTTAGTCCGACTTCGTTTCCTCATCATTTTATGCGGAGATATTATGACCTTGCTGTCCATATAAACAAACTCACGAGGAAATATAAGTATGAATAGTTCCGAGGAGCAACAATATTCCATAAAGCCTTAGAGATTTGTGAAGCCCCGGTCCTACCTGTGTCAAGCCGTGAAAGGCCATTGAGCATCAAACATGAAACAAGTATAGGTGCCATATTTTGCTCTAACACAAAGTTGAGTGGTGCACCGTGTCATCCTTCTACCTATGACAAGGTGGCATGTGTTATGGAATCCGAGATCCAACATGAACATCATGAGAAGTGAAAACCAATTGTCTTGTATGCAGATTCCTTATTTGGCAAGTTTAGAAAAAGGCTCTTACAAGATAAAACCTCCGGACTTGTCCAATGATGGAAATATTGGACCAACACTTGTTGATGAAGGTTCATTGCTACATTTAGGTAGCACGAATTAGAGGATGAATTCTTTCAAAGAAGGGGAGATTGATGAAAGAAAGCCCACAAACATAAACTCTCAACATAAGTCGAGAGGAGCTTTACTAAGAATGCAACGATGACCCGTCAACCTACACTTACATGCCTAATATGGCATGTAAAATGGAATGGAATTGGAGTTGTTACGTGAAGGTTCAAGAGCATGTTTATATTCGTCTTTGTATGTAGGTCTTGGCTGAAGACCATGTTTTCTTTTAACTTGTCTTTATTTCTTAGCTTAGCTTTTAGCTCTTAGTTTAGGACATAGTATGCCATGTAATAACTACCTTAGGACATAATTAATAGGCCATGTAAAGGGTGACAAGGCTGAAAGTCTTCCCATAAGGTGACTAAGCCAAAAGGTATTCCAAAGGGATGACTAGGCCATGAGTTGGAGGACAAAGTGGCAAGGACAAGAGACATCTAGAAGATGGGACTTTCAAGGAATAAATTATGAAATAACAAGTTCATGAATTGCCTATATTGAAGACTTCAAGGTCGGCCAAAGGGTGAGGAAGAGTTGGCCGAAATGGTTCATCAAACAAGTGCAACGGATGGAAGCTTCTAAACACATTCCAAGAAGATGAGATTGTTGGAAGAATCAAGTTCATGCATTCCTCCACTTGGGATCCATGAAGGGATGTGAAAGAGATTTAGTTCACTCTTGTCTCCAAATAAAGACCTTTCCCATTTACTTGGTCTATCCAAAACACTCTTGATCACCAAGCAAACCCTAACCCATTCCCATTTGTTCTCACTAGGCCAAAAACGTAGTTAGAGTTTGTGTCCTGCAGTTTGTCTTCTAGAATGGTCCATTTGCTACTATAAATAGGACCCTTAGGACTTGTAAATATTCAAAGTTGATTGAGATATAAACTTGAGTTTTACTCATTGCTAAGTGTTTCAACCCGGGGTTGTGATTCTTAGTTGGTTCTGTGTGAGCCAAACCCCTTGGTGTAAGTTGAAGCTAGGACTGTGTGACCTAGTGAAACCCAAGCTAAGATTTCCCTTTGGTGTAAGTCTTGGTTAGGACTGTGTGACCTAATCAATACCCAAGCTCGGGAATCCCCCTTAGTGGTAAGCGAACGTTGGAACTGTGTGGAACAACCTAGCCTAAGCTTCGGGTTACTAAAAGGGATTCGATCACCCTCACTTAGCTAGTTCACGGGCATTGCACTTAGCAAACCCCGTTCTTGACCTTGTGGAATTGGTCACCATCTCCTTGGTGTCGACTTGGGCAGTAAAACCCCCATGTCTCTATCCTTGGGCTCATCGACCGCACCTCACTTAAACTACAACAACCGAACCAAACACTTAACCAAATCAAACCTCCAACACTTGGTGTGTATCGGACTTGCATCTCGCATTCCGTGTTCATCCCTCATCCGAACCACTTCATTCTTTCTACCAACACATCCCATAAAACTCCATAAACATCCCCATCTAAGGTCCCAAACCGAAACCACCCACAAAGTCCCATCCAATCCCGACAACACCAAACAGTCCGCATAACACACCTTTTCGACGACCTCACTATTTCAGTTATGTTTCGCCACCTTGCCACCATCAAAACACCAAGTCCCAAACATCGCCCTGACCTTCAACCCATCAGTGACAACCCCACAAAATTCCTAAGTCCATTTACCTATACAACTACCCGAAACAGTCATCAACACTACGCTGCCCGACTGTAACACACCTACCGAGAACCTTACTGGTTCAAGTTTGTTCCGTGGCCTTGACATTATCAAAATACCAAGTTCCAATCACCGACACAACTCTCAACGTGTCCAAGACATCCCCATAAAACTCATTGACCCAACTCCACCTAAATCTACCCATCTAAACCACCAAAACCCCACTGCCCGGCTAGAAACCGAGAATCCGAGAACCACCTTTTGTGTCCAACCCGAATATAACCAAGACCCGACCCACTTACACAATATCACCCCTCCTTACTTGCATCAGCTAGCACCTTGAAAGACGGCTGAACATCAATAATTTCAACAAGGCCAATCAATCAAGATACCACCATGTTTTAAATGAGCACATTACAAGTGGTGGAAGATGAGAATAGAAGACTTCATCATTGCAAAAAAATCCAAACTATGGAGCATCATTCAAAAGGGTCCAAAAAAGACTGTAACACCCCGTACCTTCAAACTAAGCTTTGTGCATGATTCAGGAGTTTAGAAAACCAAGACGGGGTGTGTGAAGCTAAAATCCATTTCAGTTCAGTAATCCCTGTTTTACTCTAGGTTTATACGGACCGTAGAACAGAGTACAGATTGTAGAATTATGCCGTATAATTCACTGTTGAAAATTTGTGAAATACGGTGGCTCATATGGACCGTATAAAATTATACGGATCGTACATTTAGACCATAGGTAAGCCCTAAGCTTTTGGTAATCACTGGAAAGTTGCACTTCAATGACAATCAGTTTGTATGGACTGTACAATATATATTCACAAAATTAGTTTTCATCATTTTCAAGCCCTTGCACTAAGGTTATCTCCTCCCATCACTCTCATACACCAAGGTAAGCCTATTCCAAGTATTACAAGTGGATTCTAACGTATACACAAAAAATCTAAGTAGAAATTCATTGTTTCTAACCTAGGGTTTTCAAGAAAACCCATCTCAAGGCTGATGGTTCAAACTTTAGGGTTCTTCTTCAAAGTTTAGACCTTTATTACAAGTTTTGGAGCAATTAATGTATGTAGATCTTCTATCTACGTGTGGGAACATCATTGTTCTACCCTACACTGCTTTTAATCCATGAAACATGAATTTCCTCAGACCTAGGGTTTTTCTCTAATTAATGATGACCCTATATACATGTACAACTATATACCATGCTTATATCATGTTTTCGTTAATTATATTCATGATATGTCATTATAATTGTCATGAACCTATCCGTAATATATGAGCACGTGTTTTTAATTCCATGGGTTCCTAAGTGCAAGTCATGAGTAATTATTACTAAATTCATGAAATTATACATGTTTTTAGGTTTCATACATGCTATATTATGTATCTACTTACATGCTAAATTATTCTTACAAATATGTTTACAAGTCATAATTTTATAAATCATGGCTTTCTAGCCAACTATACTTCATGTTCATATTTGGGAGTTGCACAGATTATCGAGAAGACTCAAACAACCTGATACTACATATGCCAGTGTAGGATAAGGATCGGTCCGCCCAGTTAGGACGATTCCTTTATGTTACCCACAATGGGTTATTGGATCCATTCATGTCATGTTCATGTCTTGTACCCCAACAAGGTATGAGATGGCTTAGTTGATCAGGCATAGATCAGATTCCATGTTCTCACGTGGTGGTTACATGCTGATTATACTAAAGCTCTCCCATTTATAATAAGTATTCATGTTTTATTATATTCATGTAAGATATTATTCATGCTCATGCTTAGGTTACGGTTTCAGTTTCAGTTCCTATTATTACATTTGCCTGCATATTCTTCAATTGCTTTACATATAGTACAATTCAAATGTACTTACATCCCATTTTGCTCGGGGCCTGCACTTCATGGTGTTGGTACTGAATTTCAGGACAACGGATCTATTCATTAGTATCAGCAATTGGTGAGCCCTATTTCCTTCGGGGTGTCAGACTTGTTTATTTTCATGTTATGTTTTACATTAGAGGTATGCCAGGGCCTTGTCCTGGTTAGACAGTTTTGCAACCAGAATCATATTCCAGAGGTTTCATAGACTAGTTTATATGTCATGCCAGATATTCAGTATTCAAACTTATCATGTTTTTCAGATTATTCCGCAATCATAATTTCAGACTATATTTCCAGTATTATGTTTTTACATGTTTTAAATCACTATTGTTATTGCATGCTTTTGATGCCCATTTTGATTCAGCAACCCATGTGGTTCACTCAGTCACATGCATTCAGACACCGAGTATCGTATTTTTCTCACGCCATGGTTTGGCGCGTTATAAAACTTGGTATCAGAGCCTAGGTTCAAGTGTCTCAGGGGGTCTATGAAACTGTGTCAAGCGGGGTCACTTTTATGTGTGTGAGGCGCCCACACATATAAATAGTTGACCACCAAGACATCTAGAATTGTTTCACTTCTTTCATACTCTAGATCATGCAGTTAGAGCTATACCTTCAGGATATTCTTCTAACTCGTGTGTATTACGTATTTTAGAAAATGCCTGCTAAAAGAAAGTCAGCTACAAGAAAGAGGGTTGCTACCAGTGCTGCTCAAGAGGAGAACACTCTGCTGACACTAGGGGGCCTGCAGAGGTTCGCACTCCAATTCAGCCACCTAGGTCCATTGACCTAAATGTTAGGAGAGCTATTCAGCTGCTCACCTAGATTGTGGCTGCATAAGCCTAATGTCAAGGAACAAATCTGAGTACAGGTACTAGTGGAGAGTCATCCAGTTTCAGGACTCGAGAATTTCTACATGTAGATCCTCCAGTGTTCAAAGGGTCTAGTAAGACAGAGGATCCGCAGAATTTCATTGACGGGCTGCAGAAGATTTTTCGTATTATGCATGCTACTGAGTTAGAGTCAGCAAAGTTGTGGACTTATCAGTTGCAGGATGTTGCTAATATTTTGTGTAAGCTATGGGAACAGTCCCGAGGGAATGATACATCTCCTGCGACTTGGGATGAGTTTGTAGATGCTTTCATTGAACACTTCTTGCCATTAGAGGTCTGGGAGGCAAAGGAAATTGGATTCGAGAAGCTCAAGAAGAATGATAAGAGTGTGCATGAGTACTACCTCCACTTTGTTTCATTGGCTAAGTATGCTCCACACATGTTTCTAGAGATGAGGGACAGGGTTAGGCACTTTGTGTGGGGTCTTAACCCCTAGTTATTTTATGCTGCTAATATTTCTGCTCAAAATAAGGAAATGACTATTACTAAGATGGTTGCTTTTATGCAAGGTAGTGAGAGAAGAATGAAGGAAGAAGAAGCGTTACAGAAGGAGAAATAAATGGAGTTCAATAAGAGGGATGTCTTCAGGCCACTTCAGTCATGGGGGAGGTAGAGGTAGAAAGTTCTTTAAAATTGGGTCATTAGGACCCTTACCATCTTTAGCCAGTGCCCCAATCTCAAGGTACATGAATGATCAGAAGAGACAAAACTTTAGAGCATCAGGCTCTCAGTCACAGGCCAGTGTGGGTTAAAAGACCTTTAACAATCCAGTTTGCGGTAAGTATGGTAAGAGACATCCGAATGAGTGTCGCATGAGTATGGATATCTGTTATGGTGTGGTCAGTGAGGTTAATTTCAGAGAGACTATCCATCAGCGAGTCAAGGTACAAGAGGGAATGTGGCTCAGTCCATAAATTCAGTAGTTCCTCGTAATTCGCAGGCCCAATCAGGGAGTGGTACAACTAAGTCTGGTAACATAGGAGCATATCCAAACCGCTTGCATGCACTAGAAGGTTGTCAGGATATAGAGGCTCGGGCATATGTTGTCATAGGTATGCTAACAATTTTCACTTTTTATATTTATACCCTTATAGATCATGGATCCACTCTATCATATGTAACCCATTTGTTCTAAGAAATTTGGGATAGATCTAGAAAAGTTGCATGAACTCTTTGAAGTATCCACTCAAGTTAGCGAGTCAGTTATAACTAGACGAGTATATATGGGTTGTCCAGTTAAATTCTATCACCTTATTACAATAGTTGACTTGGTAGAGTTAGAAATGGTAGACTTCGATATAATCATGGGAATGGATTAGTTGTCTTCATGTTATTCCACAATAGGCTGTAGAACCAAAATTTTTAGTTTCAAATTTCCCAGTAAACTAGTCATAGAATGGAAGGGTGATGTAGTAGCACCCATAGGAAGGTTTATTTCCTATCCTAAAGCCAAAAAGATGATATCAAGGGGTATATTTACCATATAGTTCGGGTGAGGATGCAGATACCCAGACCCCAACTCTTTAGTCCGTACGAGTTATCAATAAGTTTCCAAAAGTCTTTCCCGAGGATCTTCCGAGAGTTCTTCCCGATAAGGAGATCAACTTTGGAATTGATTTACTTCCCTGCACTAAGCGGATATCTATTCCGCCATACAAAATGGCTCTAGCAGAGTTTAAAAGCCCATTTGAAAGATCTCATTGATAAGGGGTTTATTAGACCAAATGTCTCACATTGGGATGCACCAATCTTGTTTGTTCGGAAGAAGGATGGATCTTTGTGTATGTGTATTGACTATCAGCAATTGAACAATGTCACTATTAAGAACAAATATTCTCTTCCCAGAAGCAAGACCTATTCGATCAACTTGAGGGTGCTAAGTGTTATTCCAAGTTTGACCTTAGATTAGGGTACCATCAACAGGTTAAGGACATTGACATTTTGAAAACCACCTTCAGAACTCGCTATGGTTATTTTGAAGTTTTCGTCATGTCGTTCAAATTGACGAATGCACCAGCTGCTTTCATGGATCTTATGAACATCATCTTCAAGCCTTATCTTGACTTTTTCATCATTATCTTCATTGATGATATTCTAACTTGTTCTCGTAGTGAGGCTGACCATGCAAAAGATCTCAGAATAGTATTGCAGACATTCCAGGATCATGAGCTTTACATGAAATTTTCCAAGTGTGAATTTTGGCTGAAATCAGTGGCGTTTCTAGGCCATGTCATTTTTGGAGAAGGCGTGAAGGTAGATTTTCAGAAAATTGAAGTAGTAAAGAATTCACCCAGACCCACCTCAGCCTCTGAAATAAGGAGTTTCTTGGGTCTGGCATGCTATAACAGGTGCTTCATAGAGGGGTTTTCCTCCATCGTAGCTCTATTGACTAGATTTACTCAGAAGAAAGTCAAATTTCAGTGGTCATATTCCTGTGAGCGCAGTTCCGAAGAATTGAAAATGAGATTGACTTCTGCTCCAGTGTTAACGTTGCCAGAAGGAACCGATGGGTTCATAGTGTATTGTGATGCATCAGGAATCGATCTCGGATGTGTTTTAATGCAACATGGTAAGGTTATAGCGTATGCATCCAGACAGCTTAAGCCTCATGAAAAGAACTATCGGACTCACAACTTAGAATTGGCAGCCGTATTTTTCGCTCTCAAGATATGGTGCCACTACCTGTATGGGGTTCACGTTGACATTTTCACAGATCAGAAGAGCCTTCAGTATATTTTCAAACAGCGGGAATTTCCTAGACAGAGAAGATATCTTGAATTGATAAAGGAAAATGATGTGCATGTTCTCTATTATTTGAGGAAAGCAAATGTGGTAGCCAATGCTCTTAGTCGATGATACATGGAAAGCTTAGCTCATGTTGAAGAAGAAAAGAGAACTATGACAAAGGAAATTCACCGACTAGCCAGTCTAGGAGTTCGACTCATGAACTTCGAAGATGGTGTTGATTTGCCCAGAACAAGTCTGAATCTTCCTTAGTAGATGAGGTGAAAGAGAAACAGTTTAATGATCCCTACTTATTGCAGCAGAAAGAGGGAAATCACAAGCATAAGACTACGACTTTTGAAGAAGGGGGAGATGATGGTACATTGAGGTACCAAGGCAGGTTATGTGTTCCAAATGTGGATGGACTCAGAGAGCGGATCATGGCAGAAGCGCATAATTCCAGGTTCTACAAAGATGTATCATGATCTTAAATAGATTTATTGGTGGAACGATATGAAGAGAAATGTGGCAGATTTTATAGCCAAGTGTCTGAATTGTCAGCAGGTGAAAGCTGAGCACCAGAGGCCCAGTGGGTTATCTTAGAAAAAGTGGTAAACCTGAAGAAGATGATAGCTTTTCTAAAGAAACAGGTCCTTATTCTTGAAGTTGAAAAACTCAAAAAAAGGAGAAAGAACCACCAACTAGATCTACAAAGGAAGACGTGTGAAGCAAAACAATATGAGGACAACACATAATGAGTTAAGAAAGGATGAAGATCTTCTCCATGGCAAGGGTAAGGAGAACAAGAAACTTCAAAAATATCTTTTTAAAGTTACTGAAGAAAATAGTTAGAAGAAACAGGTTCTCAAAAACTATGACTCTCTCTCTCACAAAGCTTAGCCATAATAAAGCATTATGTAATGGGGATTTCAAAGACACTTACATTATGTTTATATTTCTAAAAATCTCCTGTGCACGTACTATGGAAATAATTGGGATTTTAAAGACACTTACATGGCAAAAGTTAAAGCAACTCACAAGAATATAACATATGTTGAGAAAACGAGAAGCAAAGAACCTGGTCCCTCTCTAAATTATGCATTCCAGGATGGACCAAGAAATATCTAATTCATCTTTTGTTTCATAAATGGGGACTCAATCTAGCTTGGATTCCTATAACTCATCTTGGTGTTGAAAGGAAGGACCAAGGCAGGAGGAATAAAGAGCATGTGAAGAGGCTTCAACAAAGGACAAATCAATCAAGAAAATACTCCCCCTACCAACACTTATGCAAAGAGAGTATGAGATATATTAGTTCCCAAAGATCCAATTCCCAGTGAATATAACGAAAATATGAAGACCTATTGTAGAAGAAATATCAATTGACTGAAAGTCTATAATCAAAGTGATAGAGATTCAAAATTGTCACACCGCAGCCTTGGGGGGTGCGCCTGAACGGCTCGAGTGTACCACATGTATATCATAGCATGAAAATATAACCGACTGGGCCGACAAGACCTCAAGAGGACAATCACAAAAGAAATCTCAATGGAACGACCTATAATAATATACATCTAACCAATATATATAAAAAGGGTGGCAAGGCCACAGACAACAACAACAGAAGGGCCGACAAGGTGATACCAACAACTACACATCAACCACTAGTCTGCAAGCCTCTAGGAGTAGTGTAATATGTCATCAGGTCGGCATAGGGCCCGCTAATAGATATCAACATATGCAGTATAGGCTACCACTCTCTGAACAACAACTCTGGAAGGAGAGGAGTGAGATGACCAATTGCTGAACCAAGAAACATATTGTGGAGTCCGTATATTTGTGTACCTACACTTGAAGGGATGAAACACAATGCCCCAGTAAAGGGGCGTTAGTATGAAAGAATGTACTGAATATGTAAGGCATGAATAAACATAAATTAGGGCATCAATGTGCAATGGAAACCAAAAGAAACAACCTTTAACTCAGAAGTGTCACTGTGGACCATACTACACATAAATGAAATATACTTGCGTATATAACGTTGTAGGCCTCCGTGGGAAATATCCTCTATGTAGTATATTACGTATATAATGTTGTAGGCCTTTGTGTGTAATATCATCAATACCATATATGTATAGGTTGGGTATATAATGTCACATGCTTTTGTGGGAAACATAGATACATAATACATATACATGAAAATCATTTGATGAACATAGAATACTCTTTGAGCCCGTCAGAGTGATGTAAGGTCTTTATATCTCCGACTATCCTTATGCAGATAACATATCATTTACCTTTTCTATATGAATCAATAAGAATAAATAAAACATACCATTTCTATCTTTCAGGAAACCAACAGAACCATGTTACATTAATATAGGAGTGATACTATAGAGTGCGGAAAGTACATCTCAAAAAGGGACAACCAAAGGTCATGAATTACTTTAACGGAATACAAATATGTGGCAATTCAACCCATTATGAATAGAGTTATTTTGAAAGATGTTTCATTACATTTCCGTTAGTTAACAAGATCATGCCGAGAAGAAGAAATAAGCCCTACATACCTTGTCGGCTTAGCTATACGGATTCCACAAGCCCTTGTATGCTCCTCAGACGATTATTTATAGTATACGAATGATTTATATCAATAACAGATTCATAACTCATAATAAAACTTACTTAGACATTTCATCAAATACCTTGCGTGCATAAGGTTCATGTGTTTTCTAAACTCAATCCTATACATGTATCAACACCATAAGGTTCCCAAATCCTTATCCTTAATCTCCATAACACATACAACAAGGATTAACTACTCACACCATCCATACTTCACACAAAACAGCCCAATAACAACATATCATAGCTTAAAGATTGCCAAGAACTTGTTCTACATGATTTCCAAAAATTTCACTCTTCTAATACTTGTATAATCTTAAGAATAAGAAGGAAGAGATGGAACTTACCTCCAACATAAGAATTACTTCAAATCAAAGATTGCTTTACTTCCAAGAATTCTCCAAAATCAACACAAGAAGGAGAAAGACAATCTAATGATGATCACTGGATTCCTTACGTTGGATTTGCATAGCCTGCATTTGATTTTGGCTTAGGATCATAAGAGAGTTTGTTGAGAGGGTTTGGGAGTCTTCTAGGTCTAAATATTGATGAAAATGGAGTAGAGATCAAGTTGGGTGTTTATATAGAAAATGAGATAAACATGCACTGACCTTGACTTGCGACAGTCTGCGAATCGCAAACCATGCATGTGAGTCACAGGTTAGGAGACTTTCCAAAAATTACCAAAAGTTTCTGTTGCCTTCTGTGTTCCATCTACGTCTCACGGACATGATCTGCGATCCCGTAGTTCACAGATCACTCTAGGCTGCGACATTTTGTCGAACTTTCATTGAAACTTAATTTCATTGATCCAATAAGTCATAAACCTTCCCGAAACTTACTCGACACTTCCGTAACCTTTATTAGTCTCTTAGAGGGGTCCTACCATATCCAAACCTATGTCGGCTAACATTATGGTAAAGATGATGCACAAAATACAAGGTGTAACAAAAATTTCCAGATGCCTATGCCAACAATAAAAAATGGGCAGAAATTGAGGAGAAGAAATCAAGGAACCTGGTCCATCACAAACAAACAATAAATTAGTTGAGCAGGTTCAAGAAAGAAGAGCAACATAACTTATGGTCAAGAAGAAGAAATCAAGACTTACATTTTCCAAGTACTATCACTGGGATCCTAATTCTCAAAAGAGGAGGATACAATATTTCTGGAGCGAATCTCAAGACCTTCATAGAAGAACTTATCAAAAAATGCTCTATGAATACTCAAAGGTAGGGTAAGAAAGAATAATAAAGTTGGAGGATGAGCTGAGAAAAGGCAACCATAAAGTCATCTCAATGTGTGTGGAAGGGATGTGGAATTTATAGTAGATAAACAAGAGGCATACCTACATAGACTTATGGTAATCAAATAACTCCAAGAGAAACCACATGGAGAAACTGGTTCTCTGAAGAAGAGCGAGAAGTATAGAAGCCAAGACAACCTATCAAGAACAACACCAACAAAGAAACTGTTCCATCAACAAAATGTATTAAAGAAGCATGGGACAAACCAAACATGCAGTTGATAGATGAAGCAGCTAAAGGAGAAAAAATAGGAAGATGAACTGATTACAACAGACCTCTCCAAAAATTGGCTATGAAGAGAGAGTTCTTGAGACAAATTCTAAGTGCAACAATGTCTTACTCGGTCTTACCTTAACTGATATGCACTCATGGCATGAATAATTGAGCACATATAACACATACATTGAGGAAACTAGTCAAAGAACCTGCTTCTTATGATTATACAATATGCACTTCCTTTCCAATTGAAAGTTGCATAAATATATCTATGCTGCCAATCCATCCTAGCTAGTTATTAAAAACCTTTCCTAAGAGAAACTAACATGAGTTGTCCTATACCAATAACAAGTCACAAAGCACCTCCCTAATTTCTAGTCCATATCTATTGGTCAGTATATACCTCATATCACTTTAAAGGATTACCAACAGAAATCTCTCAAAGTCATACATGTTAAGAAACTAAAATATCTATTGTTATAGAACACAAGCAGTGACACATGGGGAAGGATATAGTGAGAGTTTGAAAAAAGAAAAGGGAGACACTGAACATGGAGAAACATTGGAATTGTAGTGTCTAGGGGGTAAATGGATTAACAAGATGGAAACTTTTAATTTGGAATATAAAAAAGGAGCTAACTCCAAATAAAGTCAGTATGTATGAAAAAAGAAGAAGATGAGGATGATTGAGAGGGGGAGCTACATTGAATTATAAGAGTACCAAAAAGGGATTTATGTACTCACCTTACATAGGAACTTACTAAACAAATTGAGCTCAGATAGAGAACCTGGTCCCTATCCCATCATTGTAATGACCCACCTGGTCGTTTTGAGATTTTGGACCTTTTATCCCCAAAGTATCCTTTATGTAGCTTCTTTATAGTATTTAGGACTTTCAAGGATGGGTGACGCATTTCTCAAGTCAACAGGGTGATTATTGGACAAGATTTAGCAAAATTGGAATTCTTTAAGTTAAGAAAATGGAAAAGTTTGACCAAAGTTAACACCAGAGGTAAATGAGCCCGTGTCGAAGTTTTTTCAATTCCATTAGGTCCGGAATGTGATTCATGACTTAGTTCAGTAGTTGGTTTGGATCCTGAAGGGCTCGGGTGTATTTCAGGTACTTGGTGGATAATTACTTTAGTTTAAGGATTTGAATGGACCACGATCAATAGAGGGTCAAAACTACTATGTTTGGGTATTTTGAGTTCATGAGCAGGTTTGTAGCATGCTTATAACTGAAGCGTATACTTTGTTTTGTGTATGGGGAGTTTCCAATGAATTTCGGGTGTCAAAACCAAGTTTGGAGCATAGTTGAAAGTTTCTGGTGTCTGGTGTCAGGATCCTCCTATGCGATCACGTGGGGAGGGTCGCGATCATGATGACTGGGTGCGTGAGGTGGTCTTCATGATTGTGTGAGGTGCGTCGTATCATAGTAAGGTAGGGTAAGTGGTGTCTTTGCCTGGTCGGGTTCTTCATGTTCGCAGGCTAGACGTTGCGATAGCAAAGAGAAACTTTTTGTTCGGGTCAGGAGTACTCATTAAGATCGCGATCTAGACAGAATTAAGTTTCCAAACTGGTTTTTTCCTCATTTTCATATGTCATGTTTTAGAGCTCGGATTAAGGTGATTTAAAAAGCATTTGGCTCGTTTAAGCTCGGTGGTAAAATTTTAATCCTAATTTTGATGTTTTCTCTTAATTTCTTCCACTAATTTGGGGTTTAATTCATGATTGGGGTGGGGAATTGGAGGTTTTAGTCCTAAGATTTAAATTATTGAATTCTCAAAATTGGAGATTGATTCATGGTTAGTTTTAGATAATTTTGTGGATTTAGACTAATTAAGTCACGGGTAAGGTGATTTTTAATAAAACTCCAATTTTTCCCTTGGAGGTTGTGGTTTGAATTTTTGGGTGATTTTGGGGGCATGGAATATAAGTATTGCAATATAGGTGTCTACAGACTCAAATACTCATATTGAATGTGTATTTGATAGATTGAGAATGATCTGATGCCTTGAGAAAAGGAAAGGAAATTTGTTGAGGTTCGTAGCACGTGCTTAACATTCAAGGTATGTTAAGACTTCTGATTTCGTTTGAGGGACATTTTCGTTAAGTAAAGATAAAAATGGAATAATAATGAGGTAAGGGCATAAAGGGGGTCTCATATCCTTGATGTTATGGGCATTGGTACAAGTACCAATGACATGTTATGGGTAGTTGTCTAGCTTGTAGTTATTTACCTTGACCGAAGAATTCCAAAGCATGTGGGCATTAGCTGCTATGTGCTATTTGTAGACTTGGTTGTTGATTGGGTTTGACATCTTAATGAACCTCGTACACCCATGATACTTATGTGGATGAACCTGTTTGATGTTATTGTTTATTAAGTCTATTGTTTGATGCAATTACTTGAACATGACGACTATTATGTCCGGGTTGTAGATATCCATTCTCTTAAGTGTTACATTATGAATTGTTTTGACTTACATGATCTACGGGATGTGGATTTCAAGGTAAGTGACAAATTATAGGCCTATAAGGTTGGTTGCATGGTATATTGTTTTGGTCAAACCTCTCAAAAACTTTAACTTAGAAATTTCCAAATTAGATTTCTTCTTAGTTAATCATCCGATTGCCTAAGGATTGTGCCACCCAACCCCACAAGCCAAAAACACCGATCTAAAACTACGGGAAGGGTCATTTTTGGAAAATAGTCTAAAAAATACAAAAATAATTAAATATGTTATTATATTAGATACCAATTAAACAAACATTCATCTTCGAATGATAAAGAAGCAAAAAGGAGGTACCTAAACCGACGAACAACTGTGGAACATCTACTTCCCATATCCGCCTCGGTCTCTCAAGTAGCCTCTTCGACTGGACGGTGCTTCCATTTCACCTTCACTAAATCTATTTCCTTGGATATCAACTTTCCAACTTGCCTATTCAAAATTACCACATGCTCTTTATCGAATGTCATATTTTGATAAAAAGGGACCGACTTCTATTGGATTATATAAGACCCGTCTGAGTGGTACTTATTTAAAATAGATACATGGAACACATGATGAACATCGATAACCCAAGTAGTAAGGCCAACTCGTAGGCTATGTCACCGATGCGCTGAAGAATCTCTAAAAGACTAATAAACCTCAGGTTTAACTTTCTCTTCTTTACAAATCTCATTACACTCTTCACGGGAAAAATATTCAACAGAACTTGATCACAAGCCATGAACTCAACATCGCGACCCTTACGATCCACATAAATTTTCTGTCTACTTTGTGCTGCGAGGAGTCTCTCCTGAATCACTTTCACCTTGTCTAAGAAGTCACTCAACAAGTATGTACTCTATGGTCTCACCTTGAATTCATTGAACCAACTAACTAGGGAGTGACAACTCCTACCAATAGGGCCTCAAATGGTTCCATCTCGATACTTAAATGATAATTGTTGTTGTAAGCAAACTATGCCAAGGGCAAAAATTGATCCCAATTGCCACAAAAAATAATCATACATGCTCGCAACATGTCTTCCAGAACTTGAATAGTCCGCTCGGACTGGCTATTTATGTGTGGGTGAAATACCATGCTGAGATCTAACCGAGTACCTAATTTATTTTGTAAAGTCCTCCAAAATGAGAGGTGAACTAAGTACCTCAATATGAAATGATAGAGATGGGCACCCTATGTAATCGTACAATCTTTCAAATATAATATTTTGCCAACTTCTCTGAGTTGTAGGTGGTCTGAACTGGAATGAAGTGCGCGGACTTAGTCAATCTATCCACAATAACCCAAACAACATAAAATCTACCCAAAGTCTTCGGTAACCCTAGCACAAAGTCCGTAGCAATCCTCTCCTATTTTCATTTAGGTATAGGCATCCTCTGAGTCATACTGCCCAACTTCTAATCATACTTTACCTATTGGCAATTCAAACACTGAGATACATACTCAACAATGTCCTTCTTCATCCTACACCACTAATAATGCTCCTTTGAGGCACGATACATCTCCGTAACACCATTATGGATGGGATACCCCGAATTATGAGCATCCTCCATAATCAACCTAGTCAATCACCAACTTGGGTAGTACACACGTGCCCCTTTATCTTTGAACTCCACTATAAAAAAATGCTTCCTTGACTTTCCGTGTAACACCTTATCTCGAATCTAGCACAACTTCACATCTTCGAACCGTTGAGACTTAATTTACTCCATAAGTGACGATCTCGACTACACAGAAGCTAGAACCTTGCTCGGTTCCAAAATATCAAGTCTGACTATACTGTTAGGCAGGGACTGAACATCTATATCAAGTGGGCGCTTCTGCACTATCAATCGACCCAAGCTACCTAAACTCATCACCTTCTGACTAAACACATCCGCTACCACATTGGCCTTACCTAGATGATAGAGAATAGTCACGTCATAATCCTTGAGAAACTCTATCTATATATGCCGTCTTAAATTCTAGTCCCTATGTCTGAATACTTACTAGAGACTACGATGATCCCTAAACATCTCACCATGGATACTGCAAAGATAATGTCTCAAAAGTTTCAAAGAAAACACTACCGCTGCCAACTCCAAGTCATGAGTGGGATAGTTCATCTCATGTACCTTAAACTGCCTCAAAGCGTGCGCTATCACCTTGCCCTCTTGCATCAGCACACAACCCAGCCCAATCTTTGAAGTATAACAATTGTCACACAATAAACCAGAGGGGCACGACCAGCACTCAGACCTTACTTGCAAAGCGCCAACATGACTTAACCTTATTCTTTAATATACAAATGGTCCGTCAAGGTCGCCACGATAGACTGAAAGACATATGAAAGCAATTAAACAGCTGACGATACCATCTTAACATGAATATACATATATACGGGCCGACAAGGCCACCATGAATTCTATACATCAAAATATGTGCCGACAAGGCTATACATGACATCTATACATATAACTCATGTCTACAAGCTTCTAAGAGTAAATTATCATCATCATAAAGTTAGGACAGGGCCCTACCATATCCATAAATATGTACATAACATCATACCGACTCAAAAGAAGCAACTCCGAAATGAAAAGAGTTTACCAACCATAGCTAAGCTGAGAACCTATTGGTGAGGTCGTCAATCCATTAATATGAACCTGCGGGCATGAAACACAGCATCCCCCAACAAAAAAAGACATCCGTACGAAAGACGTACTGAATATGTAGGCAGTAAAAGTGTTACACCCCAACCTCAGAGGGTATGGCCGGCACTCGGCACCCTAAGGCCCAAGCATACCAACCATAGTATCTGAACCACACGTAGCAAGACTTGGGCCGATAAAGCCTTTAATCAATGATAACAATATAAGATGCAATAAGGTCCTTCACACAGAAGAAGCCCAATAATATATATATATATATATATATATATATATATATATATATATATATATATATATATATATATATATATATATATATATATATATATACACATACGAGGCCGACAAGGCCGTCATAGATATAACAGACTGTCCAAAAGAGGCCGACAGGGCCATATCAAACAACTGAACATGTGACACTAGTCTACAAGCCTCTAAACATGACATTGAGTAGCAACTAGTCAGGACAGGGCCCTACCATACCCATGATATGCATATATAAAGAAAAACAAACACCTACCAACACACTAAACGACTCTGGAAAAAGGAAGCATATTGACAACAATTGCTCAATCAAATCACCTACTATGGGGGAGCGTCGGATCATCTATCTGTACCTGCAGACATAAAACGCAATGCCACAATAAGGTAATTTAATATGAAAGAATGTACTAAATATGTAAGGTAGGTGAACATAAGTAAAGACAATAACAAGTGCGAGGGAATGTAAAGAAATAACATGAACTTCGGGAAACCACTGTATGAGTATACAAATGCATAATATCACTGAAAGTTAGTTATATACACAAGACAGGGAAGGAATTGAGATATAAGGTATTGAAGAATCAATGGATAATTGAGATATGCATAATGTAATTAAATATTAACTTACAATTTAAGGTTCCAGTTAAGGACACCATAAATCAAAGGTTCTGCAGGAATTTAAATCAAATATGCGGTAGAACCAGCCAAGTATTTAATGCAGGAATTTAAAAAATTTAAGAGCATGAAGTATTTAAAAGATTAGGAGGTATTACCGTCCATAATCATATTCATTTAAAATATTAAAATTTACAAAGATTTTTATCAAGGTGATATGCCTTGGAAATTTCTAAGGTATTTTGGAAATTTTGGATCATATGAACTGAATCATATGAACTGAATCACGTGAGTGGTATTTTGAGGGATATTTTGATCTAACCTAAAGGGGAATTTTTTTTAGAGCTCTCACTTCTCTCTAGAATCTGGAAGCTTAGAAAGAAAAGCTTACAAGAAAAAAGACTTCCTAAAAAAAGGCTTATCTAACTAAGGGAGAGGGAGTCTCCTTTTATAGGAGTTTTACATGGCATTTTGGTAAATAAAAGGGAATCTAACTATTCATCTAAGTGGAGAATAACTATTCATCCGGGTGGTGAATGACTATTCATCTGAGTGCAAATTGACATCATCCATGACATCATCCTTTTTGGCATCTTCTTGAATTATTGCTGGAATCTTTGCTTTTACTATTTGCTTTTTGAAAGTCTCTTTTTCAGGCATTTTCATTTGTCGGAATTTTGTCTGACTTTTACTCCGAGTATTTTGTCTTTTCTTGGCAATCTTTTTCAGAATCCACTGTTGCCAAAAATTGGACCGTCTTCAATATCAATTTCTGGTTCTTCATCTTCTGATGAAGAGCCTTGTTTTGATAAAGATGGTGCAAACTTCAGAATTATGGCCTGCATTTCTTCTGGATTTTTGGCCGCTGCAAGCATTGATGCCATCTGCGATTTTTGTGAAAGGAATTGGGTGTGCTCCGGTGTTTGTAGTGGTGCTTGTGGTATTTGTAGAGGCACCTGTATTTGAATGAATTTTCGGGCATTTATCCATTCCTGGACCTTTTGTGGTGTGAGGCTTGCCGGTATTTTAAAGTTGTCCCACCATCGGATCTTAAATCTTCTTCGGATTGTCGGAATTTTATTTTCTGAATAATCGACAGACCATGTGAAAACCCATGGTAAATGGAATTTGGTGTGAAAAAGGTGCAGTGGCACAAATCGTTTTTCTTCTTCTGTGGGTTTATATTGGGATTTAAAAAGGCTGAAGGATTTAGTGACTTGGATTTTTTGTATTTCAAGGGAGGATCCAAATTGTTCCCACCATGAATTCCACCATGTTGTTAATTGTGATGGATTACATGAGGTGTCAAAATGGAAAAGCCAAGTGCGGCGTTGGTTGGTATTTTGAATAAAAAAAGGAATTGAACCAAGTTTGTTGGTAATCCCAGTAATTAAATGGAATATCAAAAAATGGTTCATTTTATGGGTATCTGGGAAATTTAGGAGTTGAGATAGATCATTCCCCCAATCGTTTGGAGCAATTACGTTAAGCATTTTGCCAATAGATTAAGAGGGATCTGGGTTATTTTTATAATAAATATTTTTAATTATCGCTGATCCTGATATTTGAAGGATAGCCTGGTAAAAATATGGGGTTTTAAAAATATTCCATGATTTGTAAAACCATCCTTGGCCAAAATAAATTTGTAATGCTAAAAAAGGGTCTTGGTCAAAATATTCTTTTTCAATGGTTACAATATTTTGAAAAAAAATGGTTTTATGAAGAATTCAGGGGTAGTTTTTTTGGGGACTTGTGATACCACAAGTTGAGTTTTTGAAAATTATTTTTGAGAAAGGTTTTTTGAAGATTCTTCTTTCTCAAGTTGTGTTTTTGAAAATTGTTTTTGAGAAGGGGTTTTTGAAGATTCTCCTTTCTCGATTTTTGTAAAATATTGAGAGGTTTTTTCCTCTCTTGAGCTTTGAGCAACTTCTTGTTTGGGATTTTGAAGTTGTATCAATGCATGCTGTAGTTCCGGAGATTTCGCAAAGAGTTGTAGAAGATTCTCAACAGTTATTTCCTGTGCTGGTGTTTTTTGCACAGATACTGTGACATTTTCATTTTCTTCTTTCATCACTGCATCATACCATATCAGGGGTTTTTCAGTAGGAGGTTTGGCAGGGAATTTTTCTTTTTCTTCTTTTATTCGTTTGGAGTTTGCGGGTTTTTTGGGGGCTATGGAATTTGTTTGTTGTTGTGGTGCAACAACTGGTGTATTTATTAGTGGAGGATATCATCTTTTCTCTTTTGGAGAAAGGCTCCATACATCGCATGGTTACAATATTGTCCAGATTCCCGCATGTCCTTCATGGATATTTTTTCTTTGTAGCCCAGACAGTGGGGCAAGGGACAATGAAAGGACATCTCTATGTTGCAACCAGTATTAGAAATCTGTGGGTTTTCTCTCATATTTTTGAGGAAATCACTGGTTAAAAGATTTTTAAAGCAAAAAATATTAGGAATCAATTTGCAGAAAATATTTTTTAATGCAATATTTTAAAAATATCTTTGATGTGGTAAATCATGCTTCAAAAGTTTGTGTATGTAAAGTCATCAATTATTTTGATGGAACTGGTATCACGGTATCTAGGGGACTCCGAATTCTGATCTAAAAAACTATTCCTTAATTCTCCTAGATGACAAGAATAAGTTTTTATCAGATTGAGGTCTCTAGCTTTTGGTTTTGTCAAAAAAAGGGAATCTTAAATTCTTATTATTGGAATCAAAAGAGATGAAATCATTATCAACCTTATAAGGGGTGATAAAATTTATAAACGGTATTCCTAAGATAACGGAGTTGTGAATGTCTTTTACTAAAACAAACGATGTTGCTATAGAAACTCAATCGTTAATAATAAAGGCGCTGGTTTGGGAATTGATTTCTAACTTTGTGTTATGAGCTGCTGCTAATGTTTCCTGGGTATTTTCATGGAATTTATCAAGTATTAGACCTGTTTTTATGCAATTCAGATTTGCTCTTGTGTCAAAAAGAGCAATAGTAGTGATTTTAAAATTGCCTGGGAATTTAAGGGTTATTTTAACAAGGTATTTTTTTGACGTGATCTGTCTTATGACAATAAGGAATTATTTTGGATCTCTTCAAGATGTGGGTTATCAGAAGGTCCTTTTGGATTTTCAAAGTCAGAATTGTCGGACTCAGAACTTGACTTAGAACTCTCCTAGGTTTCTTTTGAAAGGATTGTTTTTATTAATAGAGAATCTTGTTCTTGTTTTTCTTTTAGAACTTTGATCTCTAGTTTTATTTGTTTTATCTCCTTTTGAAGTTCTAGAACTGGCGTTTCTATGGAATCTTTCATCTTTTTACCCTTCTTCAGGATTTTGGTCAAGTCGTAGATATTTTTGGAAGTATTTGGCAAAATCATATTTTTGGTATCTTTTTTCTCGTCTGTAAAGGATTTGAGGAGTTTATTAAAATAATCCTTTTGGTGTTCGACATCTATGTGTTTAACCATATCTAACATGGGTTCTTGGTCTTTGGTTAAAGCACAAACATGTTTTCCCTTACCCTTATTAGATTTTTCAGATGAACTGGTCGTGAGCAATTCATCTATTTGGAGGGCTTTGTTGTCTTCAGAAGTAAGAGAAAAATAGTCAGGTTCTGACTCGGCGTTTGAATAAGAGGAATCAATGAGAAGTTTGGAGATTTTTTGGGTCACTTCATCATCGAGTTTCAATTCTTGTAGTTTTGTATTCATTTTACAGTATCTTGAAGTATGAACTTTTTTATGGCATTTTTAACACGTAATATCTTTATATTTGGAATCGGTCTTTTTGGGATTTGGTCTATTTTTGGAATAACAAGTATTTTTATAAGGATTTTTGTAATACTCTTCGTTAGTCTTGCTGAAATCTCTCTTTTTGTAACCTCTTGATGTACTCTTAAGGGATTTGTGAGTCTTGCTACAGTTTCCTGTACAACTTGAAGAGGGTTTTGTGAAATTTGTATCAAACTGTTTGCAAAAAGTACCAAGTTCGTAGCTAGTTCTCTTTAGCTCCAATTTGAGGTGTTTTTATAATTTTAGGTCTTGACAGATCTTTAGACCTTCCCGTTGAGTTATACTGACTAGTTGTCCGTATGTAAACTCACTATAGGGTATAATCTATTTTCCACAATTCTCTTTGATTTCATTCTTAACCTTTTCTCCTAAAAGGGTAGGTGAGCGGCCAGGAATTTCTCTTTCCAAAATGGCTGGTTGGAATCTTCCCTGAGCAAAACTCTGGTTAAGAAAGTATTTTTGTACCATTGGAAATCACTAAGTTTCTTGCACTTGAGGTTAGAAAGTAACTCGGCATTTTTATCTTTTATATGCAAAGAATCTCCTATGAAATTTAAAGAGATTGTGAGTATCAAGGTTGATACATCATCTTGTAGGGGTTCACCATGATCATCGAGGATTGGAATTCTTTCTTCATCAGTTTTGATAGAATTGATGATGTCTTCCTTTTGTTGATCAGTGAGATAATTATCCCACCAACTTTTCAAATGACCAGAGAATCATGCGATGAGCAATTTCGCAATGATCTTGTCTTATGTACCATTCTGGGTTTTATAGGCATTTTCAGCCATGGTCATTTGTTGGAGAAAGCTGAGGATATTGTATTCAGTCATCCCATCTATGTTCCAATCATAAATGGAAGAGCCATTGAAACGAGATTGAGCTGGGGGTTTTACTATTCCTAGATCTGGAGCAGGAATTATTTGCAACTGTTGTTGTTGTACATGTTGTATTGGTCTTTGCCAATCCATATGGTTGATGTTTTTATTACACTATCTTGTCTTTTTTAATTATTGAGTTTTTTTATACATATGTTATTAAAAATAATAAAAAAAAGGAAAACCCGCCGGAACCCGATCCCGCCCCCGACCCGATAGCGCCCCGACTCGATTCCAACGAGATCGGGATCGGGATGGGACTTCGGCAAGTCCCGCCAAACCCGATCCCGCCTGACCCCGGTAGCCCGGACCCCGCCTCCTTCGCCCGTCCTGCCCCGACCCGACCCCGCCAAACCCGACCCGCCAGACCTGTGCCCGACCCACTGGCCAACTATACTTTTATTGCAGAAAATATTTATCAAGTGCGATTATTATGGAATAACTGATAAAATCACGACTATTACATTAGATAACACTTCTTCTAATAATTATGCTATTACAAATTTAAAAATTAGTTTAACTCCATCTTTTCCAAATCATTTTCATATAAAATGTGCGTACCATATATATACTTTGGTTGTAAAGGATGGTCTATCATTTTTTGAAGACTTTCTTTGTAAAATAAAATATGCTATAAACTTTATTTTAAAAAATAATAGAATACAATGAAAATTGATTATAAAAAAACTTGTCATGATTGTCAACTACCTTATAGAAAAATTCCCGATAAAGTACCCACTAGGTGGAATTCTTTGTACGAGCAAGTACTTGTTGCTTATGACTATAGAAGACCTATAACTTTATTTTTTAACGCCCATAATCAAAATTCAACTGATATGGTTGTAGATAGCGATTGGATTTTTTTTTCGAACTTATTGTATTTCTAGAGAAATTTTTCAAGCAACAAAAGAATTTTTCGGTATATATTATCCTACTATTTCAACTATGTTGTTTTATATAGCTCTAATATTTTTATTACTTAATGAATATATGGATAAACCAGATTATAAGGCAGTTATTAAAAAAATGTTTATCAAAATATATATTTTTTTAATTTCAATTCCCACTATTTATATTATTGGTGCTGTATTAAATCCGACTATTAAAATAGACGGATGTAAATCACTTATTGAAACTATTTATGATTGTATAGAAGTACTACCACATCTAACTCCCAAAAATCCAAATGACCACCACCTATTGAACTAATTAAAGAAGAAGTGTTGTGTAGCCTAGACGACGAATGCAATAAAGTATATAAGTATTACCAACAAGAAAGTGCTAGCAACCAACCGGCTTACATACCTCCTTCTTCTTCAATACAACCTTATAAAAGACATATTGTTTCTGCGACTAGTATTGAAAGCCTCAGAAATAAAATGTGTGGTGGTAACACTAACCAAATTAGCGAGTTTGATGTTTTTGTTTTGCAGGGTACTATACCGTACCAAGCAGTTCTCAATGAAGATTCATCCCCTTATGAGGAATTACCAAATCATTTCACCCTTCACCCATTCCAATATAAAGGATTAGTCAATCAAATAATAGATAGTAATGAGTCGGTTTGAAAATAAATGAATTGCTCATTGGAGAGGGAATGAAAAGACCTTTCCAACACTTTCAATGATGACCCTAGATGTTTTGAACATTCAAGCATCATCAACAGTGTCTGAAAGCGCTTTTTCTGCCTGCAGATATCATAGGAGAGCACAGACACTCATTAGCCAGAGACAGCTTGGAGATATCAGTATTATTCAGAGATTGAATACGAGCGAAGCAGAGAAGGTGAGGTCAACCGGAGATCAACGAAGAAGAATACGAAAGCTACAACATCTTAACCGAATGTAGTGGAAGTGACGTGGAGCAATTTGACCAACAAATACCAATTCCAACCGAAGAACCACATGAAATTATAAAGAAACTAGAACAATTTTTTTTCAAAATGTAATTTCTTTAATTGTAATTTTACTATGTCATTTGCAACTTTTAAACAACACCACAAAGTTGCAATTTTGACAATTTTATTTGTATTACAAAAAAATTAAATAATATAAGAGGAACAAAAACAGTTTTGAATTGTTTTTATTACACTATCTTGTTCAATTATAAAGTTGTTTATATATATGCTATTTTTTAAAATTAAGTACAATGTATTAGAAGTTGTATTGATTTATTGTGAAATTATTGAAATATATTGTGATTTTTAGGATGGATATGATATTAGTGTGTTTTATTACAAACTTTTGTATAAATCAACCTGTCTATGATAGCAAATGCCATTAAGAAATGAATAAAAGAAACTTTAAAGAGTAACTTTAGTTGCCATTGTGATTGCCGCTAAAAGAGTTTCTCTATACCAATAATTAATAGGTGTTTAGCGACAATAACAAATGCCGCAGAATGTATGAGTTATTAGATTTTCAGGTAGCTCTAGCGGCCACTTTAATTGTTGGTAAACAATTGCCGCTAAAAGTAACTTTTAGCGGCAATATTTGGTGTCTTTACCAGCATTCAATTGAATTGCCGCTAAAACCTTTAGCGACGCCGGATACAACGGCAAATATTAATTGTCAGTAAAGGTTTTTGCGGCAATTTGTATTGCCGCTAAAGGCAAAATATATTGCCGCTAAAGACCATTTTTGTTGTAGTGATAGCAAGAACTCACCTTAAAACAGCCAAAAGATCTCCTACATCAAGCCTCCTTCCAAGAAACTCTAACAATCTAGAGAGGAGTTTTGAGATGATCTATGTTTTCCAAGAGAGAATTCATACCATAAGCTTAGGGAATTGATCTTTGTTGATGTGAGAATCTATAGGAAGAGTTTGAGAACATATAGGAGCCTTCTAGGTCGAAATGAAATGTTGAAATGGGTTGCCACCATTTTTAGGCCTTAAATATGCATTCCAATACCTCACCTTTGCGGGAGGATATGCGTCGTACATGGTGATGTGTGGCCTCATCCTCCACCGCATATGGTGGCGGGGAAGTAGATAATTGGTGTCCTTGATCTGTGGCCCCATCCGCGAAGCGAAACGCTTATCATATCATCCTATCTTCGTCAAACTTTATCGAGAGATGTTTTCTCCAATCCAAATTACTTCTAACCTTCAATAAGCCTTCTTAACATCCATCTAAGTCGTTTGTGACCCTCGAAAAGGATTTTGAATCGCCGGAGCTCACGTCGATTAACTACGCTTTTATTCGCACACGAAATTATGGGGTGTAACAAAGAGAACGACTTTATGAAGGAATAGGTTGCTCAACTTAGTTTATATGTCTAGCACTTCAGTCTGAAGTCTTGTCACTGACAATGAGAAAAGGGAATGGTGAAGCAGATGCAGACAACTCAGAGTTGAAGATGATCAAAGAAAAGTGAGGAAAAAGTTGAACCTTGAAAGCGAGAAATTTAGAGACATGAGCTTAACACTTGCCCAAGTCGAGTCTGAACTAGAGAGAGCAAACCACTGGACTCAATCCTCTAAACTAATTTCAAATCTCATCAGTTAGACACATAATATTACCACTTGTGTAGGATATGATGGGATTCTGAGGAAGAACTTGATGAAGAGAAGTTATGCACAATGTGTGAAAGAATTAGTCATCTAAAGACTGTGCGCCTAAAGGATCTAAAGCAAAAGGAAAGAAGTATGGGAAGGAGTAATCCAAACACAAACCTGCAAACAGGAGAGGAATATGCACTGGGAACAGGTTCACCAACACGCTGCCAGAATGACAAAGAAATATGTGATCCATCCAATCAAGAAAGGAAAGGGAGCCAAGCTAACATGGATTCCTAAAACTAATCTCTGATTATTTTGCAGGAAAGAGAGACAGAAGCAGACATCACAACTTGATAAACAACGCATGCTCATTATAACTAAAGCTAGATGAGACTGTCTACTCTTAGAATTGGAGATGAAGGAACTCACAATGTCAGGGGGAACACATACTGAAATTCCTATGTTGTGACAAAATTAGAACAAAAATTGGGAACATCTGAAATTGCATTGGTTTTCTCTACAATTGGTTATAATATGTTCATACCATGTAATGCATGCTTAAAATTGAAAAATATTTTTCTCAGTCTTATCAATTATGTTGTATGTCATATACCATATTAGAACATTATATGTTAAAAAAGTCTATCTAATATTGGATGTCACAGTTAATGTCTTGGATGATAAGAATTGAAATAAAGTCACCAGGGTGAGGTATGTACACTATCTCTCTTGCTGAAATTAATTAAATATAGATGCCTTGAAATTACCCTTGTTTATCGTGCCTACAGTATATCATCCAAGGACTAGGTTCAACTGTTGTTGTCTCTGAAAGTGTCCTAATAGAAACCTTCGTGAATCATCAATCATGTCCCTATTACGTTTAAAATGAACCGAAATCCTTCCATATCAAAAAACACACACACACTCTCCCCAGTATAAATTGTTCACCCTTCTTGAAAACCATAAAGTGAATCCAAAACCCTTCTTGAAATAAAAAACCTATCAAAACTGCCATCGCCTACACAATAAAAGATAATGGATCACACTTCCAAACCGCTAAGAGGACCATAACCTGAGCCGGTAGAAAAGATGAGCCCATATGCACCAATGACTCCGATTTCGACCTAGCCCAAGTCAAATTTTGTTATTATTCCAATATTATGGACACCCCAGGGAATTTGTTTGAAGTAAAAGGTAAAGAAGTAAAAAGTTTACCTGTAGAATGTTAGAATTGCTTATAGTATACTACACATGCCCACTTGAATAGGTAACTCAAGTTAAAGTGTCTAAAGTAGTAATTTCTGATAAATCAGGGGTGACTTATGTAGTAAAGTCTATTGAAGACTTGGAGGATGAAACAGAGAAAGTTGATGTGGATGCAATGGGTGAGACTGAAGAAGTTTATGATAAAAGGGGGAAGCACAAAGTGAGGGGGAATTCATGAGAGTCCTACTGCAGCGGTAGTTCATATGATGGGTTGAAAGAGACTGTACTGGCGGAAGAACCGATGGCAGTGGAAAAATCTGTAGAATTGCAGACATACTGAGTAGCATGAGTGAGAGTGATGAGGAAACAAATGAGTTAATGGTTGAGAATACTAAAGGAGAATCAACAGCTGCAAATAGCCATGTTCTGATGGAAGTAGTTTAGACACCAACTTCAACAATGGAGACAAATATTCAAATAGAACAGGTCTCTCCACCTGGTTCAAATGAGTTAATTGGTTCGGAAGACGAGGTTCTCATCACAAAGTTCATTGTGAGAAAGGTGAGGTCAAATCTTAAAGAGTTCGGGTGAGCCTTCTCTAAGGCCTAAAGGAGAAGCAGCCGACAAAAGTAAACCCGCAGCAAAACCCAGAACTCCTCACACCAAGGGTAAAAAGATGAGAGCTGAACAAGAACTGAAAAAGGCAATGAAAGCTAGTAAAAAATGCAGTCTCCAGAACTAGCACTGTTGAGCCTGGTTCAGAATCATTAGGAGAATCAGTAGAGAGAAAGACATCAAGGGAGAAGAAACAAAAAAGAAAGGTTGTGGAAACTTCACAGTCAAGTAAAAGAAGTACAAAGAAACAATTTGGAAAACCTAGTTCTTCTAAAGGGAAATCTCAGTTTAAATGGGTATATCAGCCAACTGAAAGTGAGAAGGAAGAGTCATCATCAGATTTAGAGGATAAATACCTCAAGGAAATTGAGTACTACTTCGACCCAGACGAAGTAACCGATCTGTACAAGAAGATGGTCTTAACAATCAAGACCCAATCTATGTTGAGAGAAAGGGTAGTCACCGGGATTGGGGGACCTGAGATGGCTACTTTGATGGAAAAGATAGAGCACCAAGGATAAAGTTACGTATTCTTATAAAGAGAAGAAAAGGGAAAACTATGCAAATAGTAGGTAACTAAATTGTATGCTAATGAAAATTTCAAGAAAAACTAGATTACCAGCTCAAATTAGAGAGTTGAAGTTACTCTAAATGCTCAGAAGTTGGGAGAAATTCTATAAGTACCATCTAAGGGTAAGGAAGAATATGCTAAGAATGATTGACCTCCACTACAAGGAATGTCTAGTGCCCTGGACATAAAAAAAAAGTCACAAACAATCCATCAGCCACGCAGCATAAAAGGGTACTACAGAAGGATATGCCCAAAGTCTATCAATTATACTTTAAGGTGGTTCATCATATGATTGTTCCTAGAAAGGAGGGAAGATCCGTAGCTACCTTCTTGGACATGACACTCATGCAGATTCTTGACTTTGATATCCAAATAAATCTGCTCACTCTTGTGGTTCAACATATGCATGAGATCTTTCTATAAGAAAACAAAGGTCACAATTTAGCATATGAATTCTCGTTGGCTGAGGTCTTTGAGCACTTCAAGGTTCCGATTAAAATTTGGCAATATCATACCACCAAAAATGTCATCGGGAAACTCGGGCAGGTTAGGAAATCCATTCCAGCTGGAAGTGTTGATAAGCAGGTATGAGTTTTAAAAGATCAACTTGTAGTAAAGAAATCTAAAATTGTAAGGATGCAAGAGAAGCATGAGGAGAAGAAAGACTTACTGCATATGAAGTACAGTGAGGAGCAGACTGTTTTTAATGCAAATATTTTGAGCTTGCAGACAACACTTGAGAAGGAAAAGGAAGTCAATACAAAGACCATACAAAGTCTGGTTAAGGCCCTCTATAAAGATGCATCCTCGTCTTCTAAACCTACCTCTTAGAATCTTTTAGGTCTCTATCATTGATTCCCTATGCCCGGGTATGTATGTTTGTTTTTTTGGACATTGGTAGTACTGCTTAAACATAATGATAACTTGTCGCTTTCTTACATCTTTGTGTTCATTTTGTGCTTACAATTTCCAGCAAAGATCTATTAAACAAACAATTCTATTATGTGCATGTGATATCCCTAGTGGCCATGAGCTTAATATATTCTCTTGAAACATAACTTGATATAATTTTTTAATGATGCCAAAAGGAGGAAGAGCTGCTTGATGCTTATGACCGTTATAACCCATGTATACTAACATGTTTCATCCAGGGTACGATGTTTGAAATAGGGTTACATAGTGGCATTATAGGAATGAGTTTGTCATCATAAAAAGGGGATATTTGGCATTAACAAGGATGACTAATGTTAGCTTTGATGATTGACAAAGAGATTGCATAAGGAAAATAAACCAGGTATATGGACTTGTTTCATGACAGAGACAGATGCAAATGAGTACAAAGGAGGAAAATATGACTCGACTTCAGATGCAATCAATGAATGATCAAGGGTGAAGAGATCAATTGAAACAAAATAGATACAAAGCAACACATGATGAATGAAACAAGTTTGTCAACATATTCCATCCAGCAACCTCAGAAGCAGGTCAAAGCTAGCTGCAGAATGTATGAGCGGAGATCGATGCAACAAGTATATGAATATGTTCCAACTCAAATAGTCAGAGGATTCAGAGGCTAGAGTAGTAGGTGTTTGAACCAGGTCCAAGAATATATTCCAAACAAATCCTACAATGACTAGGAGTTATGGTAATGACTTAGAGTATAATGTGGAAGGATTCTGTGCTATAGTTATAAGGATTTCACTGCCCATGTGAGCCGGGTGGTTTCCACATAAAAATACTATGTCCTTTTGTTACTGTTCTTTAATTATTTTGCAAACATGACGCAGAGAATAAGTAAGGTAACATGTTCCATCCCATAGGCAAAAATTAGGTATCACATAGGATAGACAACTTGGTGTGCAGAATATCAACATGTCTTCGGTAATATGGACATCATCAATTGGCACAACCCACGAAGAAACTCTGATGCACTTCCGCAACATAGATACGTGGAAAACATGATGCACATACTCTAGTTCTGGAGGAAACTCTATGTTGTAGACTAGTTGGCCAATTCTTCCAATGATTCTGTACAAGAATATATCCGGGGCTAAACTTGCCTTTCTTACCGAATCTCATCACACCTTTTATAGAGAAGACCTTAAGGAATAACAATTATCAATAGACTATGATAACAACCACATCAACACCATACTCAAGCTATTCCTAGTGATTTCCAGCCATAGGAAGATATAGATACACTTCAAACAACTCAACAATATGTCAACACTTTTCTAGGCAACGCCCTTGCCTCCTTGTAGTTTTCCAATTCTCCAACTTAATTAACACAAAGATTGACTTAAATGTAGCAACAAGGGGTTATACTTACCTTAAAAGATATGGAGAAACTGAAACAACAACCTCCTTTAAGCTTGAGACAACACACAACAACAACACAACACTAAGAAAGGCCTTCTACAAGCTTGCATCAACTTGTAGGATTTCAATCTTGCTTAAATCACCTTGAGATCTTGAGCAAATACCCTTGATTGATGAAGGATCCTTGATAGATTATTTAGGACTTATCTTGTATTTGATTTGGGGAGAAATGAAATAAGAAATGAGGCCACCGCTCAAGGCTTTATGTAGAGGATTTGTACCGCCTCCCATATGTGGTGGGTTTTGCATCACAGCACAGGCTATGCGACCGCATATGGTGACAAAAACCTCACTATGAAGTACGACCAAAATGCGGCCAAGATCTGCGATACAGATGTATTTTTCAATGCAAAACGTTTAGTAGAACGTATTAACTTTGTCAAACATGGTCGAGTAATGTTCCCTTCAATCCCAATTACCTCTAAATATCCCGATACCTTCTAACTACTCATCTAAGTCATAGATACCATTTGCAAAAGGTCTCAAGTTATTATATTCTAGCTCATCCCTCTTCACACACAAGTGAACATAAAAGAATGGAGTTGTCGCGACTACTTCACTAAACCTAAAAAATACTCCTTCTTTCGAAGTTAATTTAAACAACTCATCAAGAATCCAACGTACAAGAGTATGGCCTGTAACAAATCTAGCTTCATTTGAGATGATTTATAAAGACCTATCCTTATGGAGAGTCATACATCCTGGCTATCCTACCTTCCTCTAATGAAGTTGACTTTGTCCCACATATCTTATTAAAGAGTTCTTCACAAGTCTCTTTAATCTATTGTTCTCTTCCTTCTGTTCATTAACTCATTTATTCTCCATAATGCTAGCTAATGTGGGTATCCTTCAACCTCCTAATTGGAGTCTTCACTCAGGTTCACCTAGGTCATCATCCGCTGTCTCACTGTTTAAGTTCTGTTCCGTCATCTTGCCACCATCCAACCACCAGGTCCTAATCACCAACATCACCCCCAGCACACCCGCAATAGCTCCATAAAACACCTTGACACAATTCCCTATATAACTACCTGAAATAGCCACCAAACACCACGCTACCCAGCAGAAACACCCCAACCGAGAACCCCACTTTGTGTCCCAATTTCGGGTCAACCCGTACATAACCTAACTCCGACCCACTTACTCCCCTCCTTACACACATCACCATTCTCTAACAAATCCTTCAGTTGCACTTTCAATTATTTCAACTCAGTAGGGGCCAACCTATATGAAGGAATAGATATAGGCTAGGTGTTAGGAAGGACGTCGATGGTGAAATCAATTTCTCTTTCGGCAGAAATGCATGGTTGTTCATTAGGGAATGCGTCAGGGAATTCGCTAACCATAGGGACAGACTAGAGAGTCGAAGGTTTTGCCTCCGCATCTTGAACTCGAACCAAGTAACATATATATCCCTTCGACATCATTTTCTGAGCCTTAAGGTAGGAAATAAACCTCCCTTTAGGCGCTAGAGCTTTACCCTTCCATTCAATAATGGGCTTGTTCAGAAAATTAAAGCAGACAATCATTGTCCAATAATCTACAATATCATAGCAAGAAGCCAACCAATCCATACCCATAATAATGTCGAAATCGACCATCTCTAATTCATTCAAGTCTGCTAAAGTATGACGGTCATAAATCATCACATTAAAATTCCAATATACCCACCTAACAATCACAAGCTTACCAACGGACAAAGATACGTCAAACAACTTAGGCAATGATTCAGGTTCTTTATCACATTTACCAGTAACAAACAAAATAATATACGACAAGGTACAACCCGGATCTATTAGTGCGTATACATCAAGAGAACAGATGGATAATATACATGTAACCACATACAGGGACGACACCAGATCCTGTCAACCAGACAGTGCGTAGATGCTATTTTGATGACTGCCTGAACTGGATGCTCAACCTCTACGTCTACCTGTACCATCAGACATCTGTGTACCTTTTCTGGGAGGGTATACCAATGTAGAAGAAGCAGCTACAGACCCTGACAACTGTGTTATACGACTCCCACCTCTTATCAGACAAAACTACCTCCTATGACTGGGCTACCCATAAGAATAACACAAATATAAGCCCAGAAGACATTGCGCAAAATGAGATTTACCACATCAGTCACAAGAAGGCATCAGATGTCTCATCTGATTGGATTCTCCTCTATACTGCGGAACAGATGCCCGAGAACTGTGACCCTCACCAGAATAAGTGGTCCAATCACGACGTTAGCCTTGAAACTAGGGTGGTGCACTAGCTGTTGGATACGTTGGGCGCCTAGAAATTTATGGCCTAAACCCACCCATAAACTCTCATGTATCACATGCAGACCGGGATCTCATATGCTGGCCCTGTCCTATTCTGTATCCACCTGTTGCTACCTCTTACAATCCTCCAAATTCTATGCATAGGTCTGAATAGATGTCATATCCATATTCAGATTCAAAGAAGTTGTAGTACACCAATTAACTAGGTGTTTCCAAAAACCACCCACTGATCGATATACTTGGTCACTTATCTCAGCCACAATCATAGGAGCATACCTGGTCAAGGAGTTAAACTGCAAGCTATACTCCTGAACACTCATATTACCCTACTCCAAGCATAAAAACATATCTTTCCTAGCTCTGCGAAGCTCTATCAGCAAATACTATTGTAGGAAATCCTTAAAAAATTCTCTCCACCCTTATGGTGGGGCACGTGTCCCGGACTGCTCCCAAGTATCATACCATGTCACACCAACATCCTGCAATATATATGAAGCAAGCTTTACAACTCCGTATCAGTGGCATGCAAAAATTATAGGGTCTGCTGTATTTGATCTAGAAATATTTATGGGTCCGCATTTGGATCTGTTCCTATGAATATTTGAGGGTCCCGGTTAATAACATCTTGAACTCTCGCACTAACCGCTTTATTTGAAGAACTAGTAGTCTGATGATGGGCCTGGGAGGCCACTAATCTAGTCAATAACTGTACATCACTACATATGCCCATATCTTGATAAGAAGTAATAGATGGAGGAACTGGAGGTATTTTAGCTCCCCTAAGCTCATTAGGTAGTGGTGCTTCCCCAGAGGCCTAAGAATCAACCTCATTCTAAGTCTTGTGTTGATCTACATTAGCGGGTGGCACGTGACTGGTGCCCTCTCCCACCTACTCATCTAACCTCTAGATAGCCGTCTGTTGTCTAATAGTAGGCATCGCTAAAAATGTAAACAAGATGTGGATTAGAAATTGAATACTTACGACTCATCTCTATCGCACGATCTTAGATAAAAAAGAAAGGTAACCATCCTAAATGTTTTGTAGCCTCCTACTTATAAGTGTTGTGTAGAACACACCCATAAACAAGATTCTACTAGACACGGGTTGCAGACTCCCTAGGACAGACCTGCTCTGATACCAAGTTTGACATACCTCAACCTTGGGGTGTGTGGCCAACACCTGGCACCCTAAGGCCTGAGCGTACCAACTGTAACACATGAACCACCTGACACAAAGTCTGAGACTACAAGGCCTCCAAGTAATAATAATAAGATAGACATAAATAAGAACCTACACACAGAAGTGCCTCAATACAACGTATATGCATAAACTAAGGTCAACAAGGTTGTCACAAGTATACTGACAACTGAAATGGGTCAAACAAAAAACATAAACAAAACAACCTCTAGTATGAAAGCCTCTATGAGTTCTATCATGTGTCATCAAGTCGGAGTGATGTAAGAAAGCTCGTGGACCTAAACTCTCAATATAAGTCGGGAGGTGTTTTTCTAAGAGTGCCAACGATGGCCCGTCAATCTACACTAACATTCCTAATGTGGCATTGAAAATGGAGTGGAGTTAGAGTTGTCACGTGAAGATCCGAGAAGCATATTTATTTCGGCTTTGCATGTAGGTCTTGGCCGAAGACCATTTTGTTTCTTTAGCTTATCTTTAATTCCTAGCTTTGCTTGTAGTTCTCCTTAGGACATGATGTAACATGTAAATAACTCCTAGCTCCTATTAGGACACAATTAATAAGCCATGTAATAGCGAAGAAGATGACAAGGATGAAAAGTCTTCAAAGGGATAACTAGGCTGAGAGGTTAAGGACACAGTGGCAATGACAAGAATGATCTAGAAGATAAGGCTTCCTAGAAGGCAATTCAAGAACCAACTAGTTCATGAATTTGTCTACTTGAAGATGTCAAAATTGTCCAAGGGGAAGATCAAGAGTTGGCCGAATGATTCATCAAAGCAAATACAAAGAATGGAAGCTTCCAAACATATTCCAAGAAGATGAGATTTTTGGAAGAACCAAGTTCATGCATTCTTCTACATGGGAACCCCAAAAGGGTGTGAAAGAGATTTGGTTCATCCATGTCTCAAATTAAAACATAAACCTTTCCCATTGTTCCCACAATCGCCGAGAAGTTCCTTGATCTCCAAGTAAACCCGAACCCTCCCCCATTTGTCCCCACCTAGGTCGTGTAGTTTGTGTCTTTTATTATTCTTCTAGAAAGGTCTATGTGTTACTCTAAATAGGACCTTTAGGATAATGTAAATACTTGGTTGTGAATGAAATATAAACTTGAGTGTTTACTCACACACTAAGGTACTCAACTTATGTGTTTTGTACATTAGTTGGTCCTTGTATGGGCCTTGGTTCTTGTGTGAACCACCATCCCTTCGTTGTAAGCTTGGTTAATACTTGTGTGACTTAGCTAAGCCCAAGCTTAAGGAACCCCCTTGGTGCAAGTGAACGTTTGTCCTTGTGTGATCCAACCAAACCCAAGCGTAGGGTCTATTTTAAGGTTACCGGCCACCCTCACTTGGTTTGCATTCAGGCTTGTACTTAGCAACCCCGATCAAGTACTTATGTATTTGGCCACCTTATACTTGGTGTCGACTGGAGCATTAAAACCCTCGTGTCTCTATCCTTGTAATATCGACCGTACCTCATTTAAACCATATCGACCGAACCAACACTTAACCAATTCAACTATCTTTCACCTGAGATTGCAACTCGCAACTCGTGTGCAATCCTTACCTAACCACTATATAATGATCAACCTCACCTCCCACAATACCTTACAAATACCCACAACATATACTAAGACCCGAAGCCATGCATATCTCCCCGTCCAAACCCGACAATCATAAATAGTCCACTCAAATACCCTTACCGAGACCTCATTGTTTCAGTTCTATTCTGTCACCTTGCCACCATCCAACCACCAAGTCCCGATCCCCAACATCATCCTCAACACACCCGAAATAGGTCCATAAAACTTCTTGACCCAATTCCCTATATAACTACCCGAAACAGCCACCAAACACCACACCGCCCGGCAGAAACACCCCACCCGAGAACCCCACTTTGTCTCCCAATTTTGGGTCAACCCGTACACAACCAAACTCCAACCCACTTACCCATATACACTCTTCATTACTTACATCATGAGGTAGGGCCCCGACATACCTAAATAACCATATACATATACCTTAGCACCTACCAACTCTGTACAGCAAATCTGAAGAAGTGGAGTGCAACTACCAATGGTTGGAAGCAGATATTCTACTATGGAGGGAGGTCAACATGTCTATCTATACCTGCGGGAATGAACACAACATCCCAGAAGAGGTCGTCAGTATGAAAGAGTGGACTGAATATGTAAGGTAGGTAAAACATATAAATAAAGAATGTAATACCGAAGAAGGGTACCACAGTCAACTTGGAACTCATAATCAGCCACTAACGGCACATTACTACCAAAATCATGAAAATATGCATGAAGGTAAAATTAATCCAGAATATAAAACTAGAGTATATCATAACATACCCGACTTTGAAAGGACTCAGTAATATCATACACGTCTTTAATAGGACTCGGTAATGTCAAAACCAGTTGTAATGGTGTGCAAATATAAATGTCATACCCGGTTATCTATAGTGTGGCTCAGTAAGAAAATAGTTACATATGTTTAAGTGCATATGGCCTAACCCAGTATGATATAGCCAATTCCTTCCAAATCGAGCCTGGCAGCAGGTGGCAATGGCTTCATTAGAGGTCTTCCCAAGTCAAATGGAAAAGACATAATAATAGTGATTATTGATCGATATACCAAGTTCACACACATATTTGTAAATGTTTCGATGTCACTTATTATAGAAGGCTAGTAAAATGGTGCCCTTACCCTCTGCTGTGTAGGGATGGGTGAGTGCAAAAAAGTGTGTGAACATTCTATATTGGTCAATAACCACCAATACTGAGTCTTTTCTTTTTAACTTAGGATGACCAATAATGAAGTCCATCGCCATATGCTGCCAGGATGGATTTGGTGTAGGAATTGGCTGTAACATGCCAGGGTAAGCCATGTTTTCTCCCTTGTTCCTTTGACAAGTTTTGTATTCCTTCACAAATGTTTCGATCTCACTTATAATAGAAGGCAGTAAAATAGGGCGCTTATCCTCTATTGTGTAGAATGAATGCTCGAATGATCATCCCATGAAGTAGAACGTAGCTCTTGAATTAGCCTTGATCTATATTCCCCTTTATTTCCAACCCAAACCTTACCTTCATAGCGCATGATCCCTTGTTGTATTTGGTCTTTAGGATGTGCTAATGGGTCGATGGGGAGTTTCTGGATTGTCCCTTAGACTTGAATATCATCTTCATAGCTCTATAGAATATCCGTGTCCCACTTGGCCTAAGTATTAGAAATCCCCAAAAAATATGCCTCATCGAACCTCCTTGAAAAGGCATCTGCAACTATGTTTTCTACACCCTTGCGATATTGGATCTCGTAGCTCAGGAAAAATAATTTAGTGATACCTTTGTTTTGGAGGGTTGTTGTAATTCTTTGGTCTCTTAAAAATTTTGAACTAAAATGGTTGTTTTAATGATAATATGGTTGGGCTGATGGTAGTGTCTCCGTTTGCTCACCGCATATAAAGGGGCCAATAATTCCTTCTCATAGGTAGACAGGCCCGTGTGCCTTATACTAGGGCCTGAGTGATAAACTCTATGTGCCTCCCATTTAGGCCAATACTACCCCTATGCCTTTCCACTCGCATCCACCTCCACAATAAATGAGATGCTTAAATTGGGTAAGGCCAAGCCTTCTTCAGCCTTTCAAAGGCCACTGTGTTTCTTCACTCCACAGAAACCACCTTTTTGAGTAGATTAGTAAGGGGTTTACTAATAATTGCAAAATCCTTGACAAAAATTTGATAATAATCAGTTAAAGCCAGAAATCCATGTAGTTCTTTAAGCGTTTTGGGCTGAACCAATTAACCATGGCCTCAATTTTGGCCCCATCAGTGTCGACACCTATTTCAGAGATAATGTATCCCAAATACTCGACTCTATTTTGGGAAAAACTGTAATTAGACTTTTTGGCAAACAAGTAGTTGCTTGCAATACTTTAAAAACAACTTTTAAGTGCTTAACATGTGAATCCATACTTGCACTATAAATTAATATATTGTCAAAGAAGACCATAATAGACTTATGTAGATAGAGCCTAAATAATTGGTACATTAGGGCTTCGAAGGTGCCTGGCGCGTTAGTTAGTACAAATGTCATTATTATAAATTCCCAAAGCCCATGGTGGGATTTAAAATTTGTGTTTTGTTCATCACCCTTCCTCATGCGAATTTGATGATAACTTGATCGTAGGTCGATTTTAAAAAGAATCTGGCTCTGTGTAACTCGTCTAACAAGTCCACCACTACTGGTATGAGGTACTCATTTTTAACTATTTCTTCATTCAACGTAATCTACACACAAACCATGTCGAGTCTTTGCTTTTAACTAATAAATCTGGAGAGGCGAAAAATGATACACTCATTGTAACAGTATGAGCCATCAACATGTCACCGATTATTTCCTCAATCGCATTCTTTTGCTCATAAGAGTAACGATACGGTATAAGGTTAATTGATTTAGTACCAGTACCAATTCAATAACATAGTTACAATCATGTTCCTGTGGTAGTTCTGTGGGTTCTTTCAAAAGCCTCAGAGAACTGGCCCAACAGATCTTGTACCACTTCAATATTTTCTTCAACTGGCCTATCTGCTTCCACCATCGATAATTGAGTAACACAACTCTATTTCCATTTGCTTGGCAACTTAGTGCACACCTTAGTGTCCACTATCTCCAGATGTTCATCATCAGTGATTCCCTTTAAATGTATCACCATGGCTCTCCTCATAAAAGGATATTCCTAAAGGTCTGGTATGCAATAGTACAGGGATATATTATCAATCAAGTCCATACCTAATACACTATCACAGCCTCAAACCTTCAACATTGTAACATTGAACAAAAAATCTTAACCTTGAATTTTCCATTTGAATTTTTTGCATCCTTTTCACACCAAATGTACTCCCCATTTACGTTAAGGGGCCTCTTCAGAATCTCAATCAAGTAATTGTGGGTCGACAAAACAATGAATGGATCCACTATCAATCAAAATTACTATCTCCTTATTTCTAAGCAGGCCCAATATATTTATGGTGTTTAGGGTCCTGCTGTAGCGCAGTTCGACCATCATGGATAGCTCTCATTCGTCAGGTTGTTCCACTTTTTCTTTTCCTTTCTTAGGAACTTCTTCAAGAGCATCAACAAACTTCTCTCTGTTACACCCTAACTTGGGGAGATGTGGCCAGCACTCGGTGATTGGCTAGGCCCGAGCGAACCCAGCTGTAACTTGAATAATCTATGTCTAGAAGGACATGCTAGCCCAATAAGGCTAACAAACTCATCAACACAACTTAGGCCGATAAGGCCATATTCTAAAATATTTGCAAACATCAAAATCAAAAACATATATACAAGGTCCCGGCCTTAATAGGACTCGGTATGTTTTTTTATTTTACTGTTTGTAGATATTTTAGCATATGGACTTATTAGCTACGTTTCATTGATGAGTTTGTTGGCCTTATTGGCCTAGCGTGTCCTTCGAGACATAGATTATTCAAGTTATAGCTGGGTTCACTTGGGTCTAGCCAAGCACCGGGTGCCGGCAACACCTCCCCAAGATGGGGTGTGATAGAGTGGAGTTTGCGGATTCTCTTGAAGAAGTTCCTAAGGAAGGAAAAGAAGAAGTGGAACAACTTGATTAAGGAGAACTATCCATGATGGTCCTACTATGCTATAGTAAGGCCCAAAGACCATAAAAATATTGGGCATGATTAGAAAGAAGGAGATAGTAATTTTGATTGATAGTGGATCCATTCATAGTTTTTTCAACCCACAATTACTTGAGCCCAGCTATATTGAGCTTCTAAAGAGTAAAGAGGCCCCTTAATGTAAATGGGGAGTACTTTTGGTGTGAAAAGGCTGAAAAAATTCAAATGGAAAATGCAGGGTTATGAATTTTGCTTCAATGTTACAATGTTGAAGGTTGGAGGGTGTGATAGTGTATTGGGTATGGACGGGATTGATAATATATCCCTCTACTATTGCATACCAGGCCTTTAGGAATATCTTTTATGAGGATATCTGTGGTGATACATTTAAAGGAAATTACCGATGATGAACATGTGGAGACAATGGACACTAAGGTGTTCACTAAGTTTCCAAGAAAAGGGAAATAAAGTTGCAATGCTCAATTATCGATGGTGGAAGCAGATGGGCCAGTTGAAGAAATTCCTGAAGTGGTACAAGAATTGTTGGGCCAGTTCTCTGGGCTTTTGAAAGAACTCATAGAAATACCACAGGAAGATGATTGTAACCATGCCATTGAATTGGTACTGGGTACTAAATCAATTAACCTTAGATCGTATCATTACTCTTATGAGCAAAATAATGCGATTAAGGAAATAGTTGGTGACATGTTGAAGGCTCATACTGTTACAACGAGTGTATCCCTTTTCGCCTATCCAATATTATTAGTAAAAAAAAAGACTCGACATGATGTTTGTGTGTTGATTACGTTGAATCAAGAAATAGTTAAAACGAGTACCTCATACCAGTAATGGAGGACTTGTTAGACGAGTTAAACAGAGCCAGATTCTTTGAAAAATTGACTTACGATTAGGTTATCATCATATTCGCATGAGGAAGGGTGATGAATAAAACACCACTTTTATAACCCATCATAGGCTTTGGGAATTTATAATCATGCCATTTAGACTCAATAATGCGCCAGGTACCTTCCAAGCCCTGATGCACCAATTATTTAGGCCCTATCTATGTAAGTCTATTCTGGTCTTCACATGTTAAGAACTTAAAAGTTGTTTTAATATATTGCAAACAATATCTTGTTTGTCATAATGTTTAATTATAGTTTTGCCTAAACTAGAGTTGAGTATTTGGGATATATTATCTTTGAAATAGGTGTCGACACTGATGGGGCCAAAATTGAGGCCATGGTTAGCTGGGTTCAGCCCACATCTCTTAAAGAACTGCATGGATTCTTGGGTTTAACCGATTATATCAAAGATTTATCAAGGATTTTGCAATTATTAGTAAATCCCTTACTAATCTACTAAAAAGGTGGTTTGTGTGGAGTGAAGAAGCCACACTAGCCTTTGAAAGGCTGAAGCAGGCCATGGTGCAAGCGCCAGTATTGGCCTTACCCAATTTTAGCATCTTATTTATTGTGGAGGTGGATGCGAGTAGAAAAGGAATAGGGGTAGTATTGGCCTAAATGGGAGGAACATAGAGTTTATCAGTCAGGCCCTATTATAAGGCACAGGACCTGTCTACCTATGAGAAGGAATTATTGGCCCTTTTATCTGCGGTGAGCAAATCGAGACACTAACTTCAGCCCAACCATTTTATCATTAAAACAAACCATTTTAGTTCGAAATTTTTAAGAGACCAAAGAATTACAACAACCCTCGAAAACAAAGGCATCACTAAATTATTGGGCCTGAGCTACGAGATCCAATATCGCAAGGGTGTAGAAAACATGGCTACAGATGCCTTATCAAGGAGGTTCGATGAGGCATATTTTTTGGGGCTTTCTACTACTCAGGCCAAGTGGAACACGGATATTCTATTGAGCTATGAAAGTGATATTCAACTCCAAGGGACAATCCAGAAACTCCACATCGACCCATTAGCACATCCTAAAGCCCAACTACAAGGGATCCTGCGCTATGAAGGTAAGGTTTGGGTTGGAAATAAAGGGGAATAGAGGTCAAGGCTAATTCAAGAGCTACATGCTACTTCATGATATGATCATTCGAGCATTGATGCTACACAACGGAGGATAAGGGCCATGTTTTACTGCCTTCTATTCTAAGTGACATCAAAATATTTGTGAAGGAATGCGAAACTTGTCAAAGGAACAAGGGAGAAAACGTGGCTTACCCCGGCATGTTACAACTAATTCCTATACCAAATTAAGTCTGGAAGCATGTGGCGATGGACTTCATTAGTGGTCATCCTAATTCAAAAGGAAAAGACTCAGTATTAGTGGTTATTGACCGATATAGAATGTTCGCACACTTGTTTGCACTCATCCATCCCTACAAAACAGAGGGTAAGGGCCCTGTTTTACTAGACTTTTATGCTAAGTGACATCAAAACATTTGCAAAGATGTGTGTGAACTTGGTATATCGATCAATAACCACCATTACTAAGTCTTTTCCTTTTGACTTAGGAAGACCACTAATGAAGCCATCGCCACCTCCTACTAGGCTCGATTTGGTAGGAATTCGTTGTAACATACCGGGGTATGCCACATTTTCTCCCTTGTTCCTTTGGAAAGTTTCGCATTCCTTCACAAATTTTTCATGGGGCGGTCATTTAGGCATTCATGCTACAGAACAGAGGAAAAGGGCTCTATTTTACTGGCTTTCTATGCTAAGTGACATCAAAATATTTGTGAAGGAATGCGAAACATGAAAAAGGAACAAAGGAGATAATGTGGCTTAATTTCGTATGTTAAAGACAATTCTTATACCAAATCACGCCTGCCAGCATATGGCGATGGACTTCATTAGTGTTCTTCCTAAGTAAAAATGAAAAGACTCAGTATTGGTAGTTATTGATCGATATATCATGTTCGCACACTTCTTTGCACTCACCCATCCTACACAGTAGCCTAAATTGTATATGTATTTCTCGATAATGTCTCTAAACTCAATATAATTCACTGCTCAATCATTTCGGGTCATGACCCAATCTTCATGAGCAACTTCTGAAAGGAACTGCTTAGAGGTCTACAAGTACAATAAAAACCCTACTCAGAATACCACCCACAAATAGACAGACAATCATAGAAGTTCAATCAGTGTTTAGATAATTACTTGAGGTGCATGATGGGACATAGGCCTACTGATTCGAGAAGATGGTTGTCTATGGAAAAATTCTGGTATAATTCTAACTTTCAGTCTGCCATTGGAATGATGCCTTATGAAGTTCTTTACGACTACGAACCACTGCAACTGACTTTTGAGTTGATTGTTTAGTCCAAAATTTATTCTATTGATCAACTTCTCAAGAAAAGACAATTGATGACTAAGGATTTGCAGGACAACTTGATGAAAGCATAGAATAGGATGAAGCACTTAAACACTAAAAGGAGTGAAAGGAAATTTGAAGTAGGTGACCTAATTTGGCTCAATTTACAACAATACCGTCAATCCTCAATCACAATTCGTAGGAATATGAAGATGTTAGCCAAGTTCTTTGGGCCCTATGAGGTGATTCGAAAGATTGGTTAGGCCACGTATGACCTATGATTGCTACTGGGATATAAAATCCACCCGGTCTTCCATATCTCGGAATTGAAGAACAAGACCTTTGCCACCCAAGACCCTCTTTATTGTACCAACGAAGGGAAAATCTTAACAAAACTAGTAGCAATCATGGGATGCCGTAAAGTCAAGAAATACAACCATGAAGTCCAGCAAATCTTGGTACAATGGGAAAATCTAGCAGCGGATGAAGCAACTTGGGAGGATACACAATTCTTGATATCACAATTTCCATCATTTGATTTGGAAAAGGGGAATTTTCATGTTATGGGGAGTGGAATGCAACGAGTTGCTGAAGAATAAATATAAATGGAGTCTTTATATTTTTTGTGTTAGGTTATTAATTAGGGATAGAGACGAGCGAGTCATTTCAGTGGGCAAGTTTAGGTTATTTTAGTGCCTTTAGCTAATTAGCCATTTGGGCGTAATAAAGTATTTTTAGTCTTTTTTTGTACGTAGTAAATGGGTCATAGCAGAAATACCCCAATAGTTACCTATTTAATATCCTAGGGTTCTATAACAACTCTTTGTCCAAAAATGAAGAACCTTCTCTTTTAAGCTATCAATTTTAGTGTTTTATTCGGCATTTCAATTTCAGTTTATTCACTCTAATCATTATTGATTAGCTAAGGACACACTTGCAAGGCACCCTAACTCCCGAAACCAACTGTTACCATTATATTCAAGACAGATATTCAAAAGTCGAGCTCAAGATGTGCCTAACACAAAGGATAGTTGATGACAGAGATGCCAAATATCTAGAGAAGATAGAACACGATCAGGCCATCATAGCCAGTTTGACTGAGGAACTTGAATTCACATATGAGTTCTTGGAGGACCTCAACACGTTGATGAAGAGAGTGATGGGTGAGACTGCTCCAATGAATTTCACAGAGAACATGGCACACTTGTTCTAGGATAAGAATAACCATTCATTGTATTTCTTGAATTAGGGAATTTATATTATCCCTTATGACTCCTCTTCGTGTACCTACAAAATGAGCAAATAAGTTAATAGTAAAAGCTCCTCATGTCACTCATATTTGCACTCAATTCTTACCACACTCTAGTGTCCTTCCAAAGTTGGCAATGAACATCTTATCCAAATCAATTCACAAGGTTGAAAATTCTTTATGGAAGAATAGATTATTGTTAATTGAATGATGGACGATCAAAGCAAACGGACAAGAGCCAATGAAATATCAGTGAAAATAAGGAAAAAAAGCACAAAAGAAATTAGCTAAAAGTTCGAACTGAAGAACTAGTTAACAATCAAGTAATCATCCTTTTTGTGAACAAATAGTACTGGTGTTCCCCATGGCGAAGTGCTAGGTCTGATTCTCCAGCAAGTCCTTCAACTGATCCTTCAACTACCTTAGTTAGGCAGGAGTCATTCAATAAGGAGGGATAGATATCGGTTGCGTATCTAAAGTACGTCAATAGTGAACTCAATCTCCCGTTACAGGAATTCTCGGAAGCTCATCCGAAAATATATTAGGAATATTTTTGACTACTGGGATAGGCTAAAGGGTTGGGGGTTCTATATCTTTGTCCCTAACCTGAACCAGATAATATATATAACCTTTAGAAATCATCTTTCTTGCCTTTAGGTAGGAAATAAACCTGCCTTTAGGCGTAGCTACATTGCCCATCCATTCAAGGGTCGGCTCGCCTTGAAAACTAAACTTGACAATATTTGTCCGACAATCAACATTTGCATAGCAAGAAGACAACTAATCCATGCCCATAATAACGATAAACTCAACCATAGATAGCTTAGCTAAATCAGCCAAAGTAAGGCAATTACAAATCGTTACGGTACAATTCTTGTAAATTCATCTTGCTACAACCGTCTCACTAACCGGTGTAGCCACTTCATATGGCTTAGGCAACAGTTCTCGTTCAAACCCAAATTTGCTCGCGACAAAGGGAATAGCATAGGACAAATTGGAGCCCGAATCTAACAATGCATAAACCTCATAGGTGAAGACAGATAGTATACATGTAATGACATCTGGAGATGACTCAAAAACCTGGCGAATGGATAAATCATAGATGCGGTTCTCAGCACCGCCTGAACTAGAGTCCCCTCTTCTGCCTCTACCTGTTGAGGTCTGTTGTCCACCACTCTACGGATGTACACTCGATGAAGATGTTGTTGTCGATCCTATCGGTTGAGCTGGATTATCTCTACCTCCACTCGAACACTGGCGCATGTAATTAGCAGGTTCACTGCACTTATAACACATATCGGTACCTTGGCCACACCATTCCGGATGTCTCCTACTACACTGACCATAAGGTGGAAATGATGGTCTCATCTGGCTTGAACTCCATTACTCTTAGAAATATAAAGCTCTCGAACTCGGCCCCGGCCCAAACTGAGTACGCCTGTCATATCTAGGCCTTTGAAACTGATATAGAGCACTATTAGAAAATCAAGGCAGACGTCTAGGAAATTACTGCCTAGAGCTACCCGATGCTTCTTTGAATGACCTAGCAGACCTAGCCCTTTTGGTCAACTATCTCTCTATACTCATATCCTCTTGAAGCTGTCGCTTGCGGTCCTCGATGCTCTGAGCATATGCCTGTATTCTAGCAATATTCATATCTCTATTTAGCTTGTAGTACATTCTCCAATCAGGTGTGGATCCAAGCCTACTACTAACCGATGAATTCTATCTCTCATGGTATCCATGATATTTGGAGCATAGCTAGCTAGAGAATCGAACTGCAAACTATATTTCCTTACACTATTTCCCTTCTATTTGAGCTTTACAAATTGGTCCACTTTAGCATCTCGTACTTCCAGTGGAAAATAGTGATCTACTCCTAGGCCTCATACCACAGAACAGCTACATCATGTAACCTAAAAGAGGCCAACTCTACTACTTCCATCTCTGAAGCATGCATCACTCGTAATACTCGCAATATCTAGTCAATAAACTTTTGGGGGTCTGTATTTGGATCATCCCTAGTGAATACTGGTGGACTCAACCTGAGAAATTCTCATGTCTTAGAACTCCCAATACCATCAAAAGACTAAGTGTCTGTAGAAGCCCTTATCTAATGCCACTGGGTGTCTACTATCTGTGCTAATAAATGTATGGTATTTTCCACTCCTTGCTTAGAAGACTCAAGTGAAGGAACTGGAGGAATTAGATTTTGTGAAACCAGAGAAACTTTGTCGTGATGAGCTGGAGGTATTGCACCTTCTCTAATCTCTTCCTGATGGGGTGAAACTGGTGATGCATGGGAGTGTGTGATGTATACAAGGAGGGAATTGTATGGTTAGGTTGTTCAGAGTTGGTTTAGGGGTAGACGGAGACAAATATGGGAATCAAATGGAGGTTGGTGGAATAGGACGGTTTCTTGACAGTTTAGGTTTGTGGAAGGTGTACGGGTGCCCTTTGTGGAAGGTGTACGGGTGCCCTTATATGGTTTGGGGCTAAGGCATTCGGAGAGGATGAACTAGACACATTGTAGGATATGTTGGTGGTTGGTATTTGGTGGTTGGATGGTGGTAGAAACTGGTCGGGACAGTAAGGTACGAAGGTTGAAACCGGTGAGGATGGTAGAGTAGTTGGTTGGGTTTTCGAGTATTTTTGGGAGGAGTTGGTTAACGACCTTTCTTGTGTAGATTGGGGAAGTGTTGTAGTGTAATGGGGTGAAAGGGATTAGGTAGTTTGGGCAATGATTGGGACTGAAATCAATATACAAGTTCGGGTGCAGGTAAGGTGATGTACGCTGAATGACATTCTAATGTGTTTGTGACAAAGTAACCGGATAGAACCTTGGCTTGGCTATAGTTAGATCACAAAAGTTCTAACTAGACTTACACCTAGGGTTTGGACCACAAAAGGACCAAGGGTTGGACCACAAAAGGATCAAGTTTTGGACCACAAAAGGACCAACTAAGATAACAACACAAAAGTTAAATAACTTAGCAAAGTTTGAGAAAACTCAAATATATTTCATAAAATTTCAATGTCTCCTTTCATCAACTACATCCCCTATTTATACTAGTTTTAAACCTTATAGAAGAGGTAACAAGATAGACATAAAAATGCATCTAGGTCGAATGGGAAAGGGGGAGTGGTTCTACCTATTTGGGAGAAGGGAAAAGACCCAACCCTTCATGTTCTCTAGGCCACCTTTTTGTGTCACCCATGTAGATACGTGCATGGACTAGCTAGTTCATGAATTACCTCCTTGGGGAACGTTGGAAGCTTCTCCTTCTAGATGGTTCTCGGCTTGGTCATCTTATCTTATTACATGGTATAGTAATTAAGTTATAAGGAGATCTAGTAATTAATCTAGGAATTAAAACAAGCTAAAAGGTGGACTCGGCCAAGACCTACATAAAAGCCAGAAAAAAATGTTTCCTTCTTGGATCTTAAAGCCTTGTCTTCAACTCCACTTCACATTAAGAATGTCACCATAGGATGGTTGGCAATCTTTGGCACTCCTAGCAAATCATCTCGCAGCTCATGTTGAAAACTTAAGTTCACAATCTTCTTTTCATCATACTCCCCTTCTATAACATAATTTTCCCTCAAATTCTCATCATCTATGTATGGTGATAAGTCTCCAACATTAAACGTTGAACTAATACCTCCATATTCATCCAGAAGTTCTACCTTGTAGGCGCTTTCCCCGAACTTGGCCAATATCTTGAAAGGACCATTCGCCCTCGGCATTAACTTGTTTCTTTCTCATGTTGGGAAATATTTCATTCCTTAGGTGTAGCCAAACCAAATGATCCAAATACAAGACAAAAGGTTTCTGCCTCAAATAATGTTCCCATTGGACCAAGGATCTCACAATATAAAATTCCTAGTCATAAGTAGAATAATTGAGTCGGGCACTACCCAATTTTTCACTAAATAAAGCAATGGGTCGTTTGTCTTGAATCGAGATGGTACCAACACCAATTCCACTAGCATCATATTCAATTTTAAATAGCTTATAAAGGTTTGGAATAGCTAGAGCTAGTGCTTTACATAACCTTCCCTTCAAGGTTTCCAAAGATCATTGTGCTCCTTGTGACCATTTAAACTCACCCTTTTCATTAGTTCAGTGATAGGGGCAGCAAGGGTATAAAAATCTCGAATGAAACAATGATAAAAAGAAGCCAAACCAAGAAAACTTCTTACCTCACTTACTTTCATAGGCTCGGGCCAACTCCGGATAGCTTCCACCTTGGATGGATCCACATGAATGCCCTTGGATGATACTATGTATCCTAAGAATGGGATACTAGTAATCATAATAGCACACTTCTCTAAATTGCCATACAACTTTACATCTCTTAACTTCTCAAATAAAGCTTCTAAATGCGACAAGTGAGATTCTCTATCTTGACTATAAATTAAGATATCATCTAAGTAAACCATAAAACATTTACCCATGAATGTTAGTAATACCTCATGCATGAGCCTCATGAAAGAGCTTGGAGCATTACACAATCCAAATGGAATCACAAGCCATTCGTAAAAACCATACTTGGTCTTGAAAGTCGTATTCCATTCATCTCCCTCTCGTATCATCATTTTATGGTAGCCACTCCTTAAATCTATCTTGCAGAACAAATTGGCCCCACTCAATTCATCCAAAAGATAATCCAATCTCGGCATAGGAAACCTATACTTCACAGTGATGTTATTGACCACTCGCTATCAATACACATGCGCCAAGTCCCATCATTCTTTAGCACCAACAAAGTGGGTACCGCACATGGACTAAGGCTCTCTCGGACAAAGCCTTAGTCTAGTCATTCTTGAACTAGTCTTTGCAACTCCTTAGCTTATTCCAAATTGAATCTATAGGTTGGACGATTAGGTAATGAACTTCCTAGAATAAAATCAATATTATGTTCAATACCTCTGATTGGTGGTAATCCGGGTGCAAGATCATCCGAAAATACATCTTCAAATTTCTTCAAGAGCTCCTTCAAGTCAGCATCTTCAACCGCATCTCCCAGAAGACTCCTCTTATCCTTTCACACCAATACATATATAGGACTCCCCTTCTATCTCCGCTGTATTAAGCAAGAGGGCCTCGGAAGTTTCCTTTTTGTTCTTGGTATTTTGGATCTTCATTTTCTTCACCTCACTAGGTGACAACGGTATCAACTGGACCTTCTTGTCATCCTTTTGAAAATAATAGACATTCTTTTCTATATCATGTTGCACTTTCCTATCTAATTGACATGACTGACCTAATAAAATATGACAAGCATCCATAGGTAGGATGTCACACCGGATCTCATCTTCATACTTACCAACCCAAAAACTAACAAGAGCTTGTTTCATTACCTTTATCCCTTTGTATTTGTTCAACCATTGGATAGCATATGGTTTAGGATGGATGCGGGTAGGCAACTTCAATTTGTCCACCATTTCCACAGAGGCCATATTGGCACATCTTCCTTTATCAATGATCATATTATATACCTTGTCATTTACCTTGCATCGAGTGTAAAATAGTTTCTCTCTTTGTGTCTCCTCCTGTTCTTCAAGTTGAACTCTCAACACATGTTGGAGTACTAAACTTTCACCCTCTTCCGCAAGATTAACATCTTCCTCTATGACCTCATTGACTTCAGGTTGCTCAATAACAATGGAATCCCCAAAATCTTGATACTCTTTGATAGTCATTACCCGAGGGTTAGGACATTCATTTGAAAAGTGTCCTAATCCTTGACATTTAAAACACATTTTCTACTTCTATCTACCCCCTTTGTAACCTCTACTTTCTTTCCTTTATCTTTCTCTACACTTTCTTGGCTATACAATGGGTTAGTAAAAGAGGTACTGCCCTTTTCTTTAACATTAGTGGGCTTTCTTTTGTTGTTTTTCAAACTTGAGTGCTAAGTGACATACATCTTCAAATGTGTTGTATGTTGCTACTTTGACCTTCTCTTGAATCGCCACATTCAAGCCTCAAATGAATCATGCAATCCTTTGTGCCTCTTTTTCTTCTAAGTCACAACGCATGGTGACTTTCTCGCACTCTCGAATGTATTCCTCAACTTTAAGAACTCATTGAGGAAGTTTGGTGAGCTTGAGGTATAGGTCTTGTTCATACTCCCTTGGGAAGAACTTCTTCAAATGTTTCTTTAGTTTGTCCCAAGATTCAATCTTGGTTTTCCAATTCCTCCTCTGGCTTGTTTTGAGGTTTTCATACCACACAGAAGAGAATTCCTTCACCTTCAATGTAGCAACCTTAAAACACTTGTGGTCATCTATTTCTTGTATTTGAAAAGCCTCTAAATGTCCCTTAACCATTCAAGAAACTCTTCCGGTCTATAGTTCCTTAAAAGGTTGGAAGATCAAACCGTTTACTTCAGAGATCTTCCCTCTCATTCCTCGGGTTGTCTTAGACATCTTCCCTTTCATGCCTCGGGTTGTTTTGTGCAACCTCCTCCCTAGATTTTGGCATCATTAATCATGGTATATCAAAATCTCTTCTCAAGATTGACATTTCTTCAGTAATAAGGTCACTTGTGGTCCTCCGAAGTTCTTCATTTATGTTAACCATAGCGTCAAGGCGTGGGACGAGAAAGCCCTACTCTGATACCAAACTGATGTATATAAGAAAAGGATTTTATGGTTAGGTTGGTCAGAGTTGGTTTTGGGTTGTATGGACACAAATATGGGAATCAAATGGATGTTGGTGGAATAGGACAGTTTCCGGACATTTTAGGTTTGTGGGAGGTGTATGGGTGCCCTTATGTGGTTTGGGGTAAGGCGTTTCTAGAGGTTGAACTAGACACGTTGTAGGTTATGTTGGAGGTTGGTATTTTATGGTTGGATGGTGGTAAGGTGGCGGAAACTGGTCGGGACAGTAAGGTACGAAGGTCGAACCCGGTGAGGATGGTAGAGTAGTTGGTTGGGTTTTCAGGTGTTTTTTGGAGGAGTTGGTTAACGACCTTTTTGGCGTAGATTGGGGAAGTGTTGTAGTGTAATTGGGTGAAAGGGATTAGGAATTTTGGAGAATTATTGGGCACAAAATTGATCGACAAGTTCGGGTGCGGGTAAGGTGATGTATGCCGAGATGACCTTCTAATGTGTTTGTGACAAAGTAACCGGATAGAACATTGGCTTGGGTATAGTTAGATCACAAAAGTTCTAACTATATTTAGGGGTTGGACACAAAAGGACCAAGGTTTGGACCACAAAATGGTTGGACCACAAAAGTTGAATAACTTAGCAAAGTTTGAGAAAACTCAAATATATTTCATAAAATTTCAATGTCTCCTTTCATCAACTTCATCTCCTATTTATACTAGTTCTAAACCTTCTAGAAGAGGTAACAAGATAGACATAAATATGCATCTAGGCCGAATGGGAAAAGGGGGACATGTTCGGCTAATTTTGGAGAAGGGAAAAGACCCAACTCTTCATGTTCTCTAGGACACCCTTTTGTGTCATCCATGTAGATAAGTGCATGAACTAGCTAGTTCATGAATTAACTCCTTGGGGAATGTTGGAAGCTTCTCCTTCTAGATGGTTCTCGGCTTGGTCACCTTATCTTATTACATGGAATAGTAATTAAGTTATAAGGAGATCTGGTAATTAAGCTAGGAATTAAAACAAGATAAAAGGTGGTCTCGGCCAAGACCTACATAAAAGCCGGAAAAAAATGTTTCCTTCTTGGATATTCAAGTCTTGTCTTCAACTCCACTCCACATTAAGCATGTCACCATAGAATGGTTGGCAATATTTGTTACTCCTAGTAAATCACCTCGCGGATCATGTTGGAAAATTAAGTTCACGGCCTTCTTTTCATCAGTGTAACTCTCCCTGAGATTTAGTTCTATCAACTTGGTCGGGCGGGGAATTACTGGTATCTTCACCCCTATCAACACTGACTTGATTACAAGCAGTAGCTAATGTAGTAACTGGCATGATTACTAAAAAGTAGATCATGGATTAGACTCAAACCATGTAACTCCGCTCTATAGCACGATCTAGGAAGTTAAAGAATAGCAACCATCCCTAAATGCCCGGTAGCCTCTTGTTTATAAGTGTGGTGCACAATACACCCATAAACAAGACTCTACTAGACACGGCTCACAAACTCCCTAGGACTAACTGGCTCTGATACCAAGTTTATCACACCCCAAGCTAGGGGGTGTGACCAGCACCCGGTGCCTTGCTGGCCCGAGCGTACCACTCTAATGACCAGTCTTCTATATGAGTAGAACTTTTGGATGACAAGGCCGTACTGTAATATATAATAACAACACTGAATAAGAGGGACCAACCTAACACGTATATACATAACAAGACTAAAGAGGTTACAATAAGGTTTAACGAAATACAACTCAGCCGATAAGGCTATATATCAACATTGTACATACCAAAAAACGTCCATGAGCCTTTACGAGTAACTGAACTAACATATGGCCAGGACAGGGCCTCGACCTACCCATAATGTACATAACTCCACAAAACATACTCATTAGATGACCAGGAAGCTTCGGGAAAGACGAAGCTTACTTACTGACGGTTCAACTCAACATCTCCTACTATGGTGGTCTAGTTGAGTCCCTATCAGAACCTACAATATGAATACATAGCTTGTAACCCCGATCCACTATATGTATATATACCGGAACATGTGACCCGATCTGATATATATATATATATGTTGCAGAACGTGCAATGCGATCCAATATATGTATATATTGCGGAATGTGCAACCCGATATAATATATGTAAATATTGTGGAACGTGAAATCGGATCCAATATATGAATATATGTTACGGAACATGCAACCCGATATAATATATATAAATGTTGAGGAACGTGCAACCCGATCCAATATATGTATATATTGTGGTATGTACGACCCAATCCAATATATGTATATTTTGCAGAACGTGCAACCCGATCCAATATATGATTATGATTGTATGTATGATATCAAATGCCAATGAAAAAATATACCTATACCAATGGAAATCGGGGGTGTGGACAACATATTGATATGACATTGTCTCCTGACCACTTTTGAAACTCATAAACTCTTTGACTTTGCCTTGAAACAACTCTAGGTTGACTTGACACTTAGCTCTTTAGAACGTTTCTTTCTGAAGACTTATTATAAGATAAATCAGTAACCAACAACGATGATTATGATAATTCTTTGGATTTCATGCTTTTGAAAGATAGTGGTAACCTTAGATACCTTATCCACGCAGCTACAAGTCATCATATAAGCCCTCGTATCCCTACAGATGATTATATATAACAACAAAGGGTCGATATTAATATTGAATCCATATTCAAATAAGAAACTTCATTTAGGCATCTTATCGATATCCTTAAACACAAAGGATTCTTAGACTTGTTAACAAAGGTTACATATGTAATTTGATCCCACGATTCTCCGAAACATACTTCCTTAGGTTTACAACACCAACAATCAATATACTAATCATTTTCAATTCATATCTTGATCAAAACAGCCCATAAGTTATACACAATGATTTCATAAGTTAACGGGTTTCGATTACGAAAATCATTTCACAACTTACTCAAAACCATCAATTAATCACAAACATAGATATAGGAGGTTAAATCTTACCTTTATGCAACAAATACCTCTTAACACAGCATATTATCCCACCACCAAGGGTTTCAAAAATTGGTTCAATACGACGAAGATGATTCTTATGATTACCACGGGAAGTATCACATTAATCTTGCGTATTTCGGCTTTGATTTTATGTAGGGATGATATGATATGATGAAGAGGGTTTAGAGATAGTTTAGGATCTGAATTTGGTGGAAAATGAACCCCAGATTGACATAACCCGTATTTAAGCCTGACAAAAATTTCCACCGTCGCAAAAGGACGGTTGGATTGACGGTCCACCAAACATTCGAAGATTCATCAATTTGCCTTCTCAGATTAGAAAATCTCAGACACTTTGATGGTTTACCTTGGCATTTTGACAGTCCGTCAACACATTCAACGTTCCGTCAACACATTCAACGTTCCGTCAACCTTGCCGTAAAAAATGCCCAATTTTTGATTTTGATGAAACGTATTTACTTTGATCCGTTTAACTTCCATACACTCGTCCACTTCCATAAATAAGCTAGAAACCGTGATTACCCTTCCGTAAGGTCATACCCCTTCCTGGGATCTCAGTATCTATCGACGACATGACGGAATGCAAACTACGGGGTGTAACATCTTTAAAAGAAATCAAGCCACTCATCGAGGCCATATATATATATATATATATATATATATGATATAGTACCAAGATACTCTGTGGGGAAAACCATGTTATATCATATTATACCCCATCTCATAGAGGACTCGATCATACTCGGCCTTAATAGGATTCGATAATGTCAAAACCAGCTGCAGTGGTATGCGTATATAAGCGTCGTACCTGGACGACTATAGTGTGGCTCGGTAAGAAAATAGATACATGTATTTAAGTGCAATGCATGTAATGATTCTGAAGGGCCTTATGGACTTGATCGGAGTGACTCGAAGTTGTTACCCTCCGATTATTATTATGTAACTGTTTGTATCAATGGTTCGAAAGTCAACAAGGATTATAAGAAGACATACGATTTAAGATGATATCAAGTCGAGAAGTGGTCCTGACAAGGAACAATAAAAGTTGTTAACTATGATAATATGAAATAAAGGTATTCATAAGCTCAAATGTTAGGAATAGAGTTCTCTTTGGAGTGACTATACTATGGTTACGTTTATTTGTATATCATGCCACAAGAGAGAAAGAATGAGCCTTACATACCTTGTTAATGAGCGATACCTCTCTGAGGATTCCTCGCTTGCTCTATAATTGTCGACCTAAGTAATAACAAAAATCTGTATCAAAATCCATTCAAGAGCTTCCAAAAATTATCGTTGTGATATTTCATCAAACACTTAGCGTGCATACTTTAATCTATCATATTACTATGTAAACATAAGCTATCTTCACCTTTTGTACAACAATAACTATACTATCAAGCTCAGCACAACCATACTCCATAAAATCTAACCATAGTTATCTTAGAAATCTCATCAAACTACCCAACAACCATCACACCAACTACCATGCTTAACCATGCTTAACCATAGATTTTATCTCCACCTATCTATGTTTTACTTTGTGCAAAAGATTACATTAAGCTAAGAGAGACCTAAGAACATGAAGGGTACAAATAATCTTACCTCAACTCATCCAAGAATCCTCCTACAACAAGCTTCAATTCAATCTCCAAGAACTCCACAACCTTACCAAGCCAACTAGAGATGATTCCAAGGGGTTTTTGATCTTTGGAGGAATAAATTACCTTATATACATGTAGGGTTGTTATTCAATGGTGGGGATGGTTTTGGGGAATGTATGTGAGTGTCTTACAACTCAAGGGGTCAAAGTTGTGAAATAAAAATGAGATGGCCGACTTTGGACTTAAATATCCAACCTAACCTCCTCATATATGCCGCCCCATATGCCACCGCTTATGGTGGCAGTGAGGTGGAGGAAAAGTAGATTTTATCCATGGCCTCGTCCGCGAGGCGGAATGGGTTCTGTGGGCAAAACACTTAGCGCATCGTCCTATCTTCGTCAAATTTCATCGAGATGTAGTCACTTTGATACCAATGACATATAACCATCCATAGACCTTCTTAAATTCATTTATATCATAAGTGACCCTCAGAATAAGGCTCGAGTCATCGAATCTTAAATCGATTCGACTAGGATATTAAATGTGGACGAAACGACGAACATAACTTGGAATCCTTTAGGTATGCTTCTAGCTTTGGCCCCAGGCTTTCCTTATCCTCTTTTTAGAAATTATGCTATTTTCATCTTATATCGTCTTGGCATGACATACTTAAAATAAATATTGCAAGCACGAAGAGCTTAACGACTTTTTAAACTCTTACGACTTCTTCGGGTTTCAACTCGACCCTTCCTTAATCTTCTCAATGGAACCCTCTTCCTTGTCTTAGTCTTCCTAACATACGGTACAGTTGATATCCAAATTTATGGGGTGTAACATCATGTCTTGTATTTAAAGAATAGCCTCTTGCATAAATAACCACCCTTCAATTTTGACCCATTTAGCCTATCCCATGCTTCTCAAATATGGTGAATGTTCTCCATGGATCATCATTGACTTGATGTTGAGTGCCACCATGAATCATAGCTCTCCTAATCACCTTAGAGCTTCCTAGGATCATATCAGGTCCCGATGACGTTATGGTGGCAAGTCAACCATAGACTCCCAAACTGAAATTCACAAAAATCAAAATGATCAAAATATCCAAAACCCCATAATAGATGGTCAATCAAGTATTCAAATCAAATGAATGAGTTTATGTGTTGTTTTGTGTGCAAATTTATCTTTGATATCTTGTATTATTTATTCGTGTCATGTTATGCTGGTATACTTCACTACATCAAAAGCTGTGACAACATCCTTTTCTGAACAAGACAAAAAAATAATGACTGGTGTTGACACCCAATTTTGCCCCGTCTTTTCCAATTTATTTGCAATTTTAAATATTTTTAACACCTCAAAACAATTTTAATCTATATACATACATGCGTATATATATATTATTATTATTCTCTTATTATTATTATTATTCACATTTTTTACTATCATTTGCATTTTTTATCATAATCATAAGTTTTATCCGAAAATTCTATGTTATTTTATTCTCGCAAAATTGCATCGCATTTCTATTTTTTTATTAAGCATTAAACATTTCGCAAATATTATAATTTTTTATTATTATCACATCGTTATGTTATTTTAAATAATTCACATCTTTTACAAAATAAAAATAATATTTTTAATGTTAAACCCCTTTTATATTTTTTTTAACCCAAAACAATTTCCAACCCATTTCATTTTCCCGACCCAATACAAATTCTACCCAAACAAAATTCACAAGCCCAAACCCATTCCCCTTATTCCCTTCCCCTTTATTTCCCCCCAATTCCCATAGCCCACATCCGAGGCCCAATCGTCCACCCCCTAACAATACCCCAAACCCATCCCTTTTATCCCCTTATATCAACCCACCAAAACAAGCCCAAAACCAAACTCCCCAATCAAATTCCCTTATAACCCAACCCAACAATTCGGCCAACCCATCGTCCGAATCAAAATAGCCCAAACGAAACCGGCCCAACGGCCCAACCGAACCCAACCCGGCTCGCCAACCCGACCCCCATTCCCTTTTTAACCCATCCCCTTACCCCCCATTTAAAAAAAAGAATACCTAAACCCTAACTCTCCAAATCAGCCGCCACCCTACCCCCCTAAACCGACCCTACACCCCTACACCCCTGCCTGCCCCTCACGTCGCCGCACCCTATCCTGACACATCACCTCACCAACACTCCCCAAAAATCAGATTTTGTCTCCCCCTTTATTTTGAAATTCGAATTCGTTTTTAGGGGGGGTGTGAGGGGGTTGAACGTTGGGTTTGACACCTATAAAATCCCCCTTTGGTTCGCTGATTTGAGGAGATTTTTTTTGGGAGGATTTTTGGAGGATTTTCGGAGGATTCTTTGGAGTTTCTTTTCGAGTCCAAAGAAGAACAAAAAGGGGGGGGGGGGGGTCAATTTGTTCTTAGATTTCTTGTTATAAAATGCTCCTTTTGGGTTCTTAATTTCAATCCGAAAATTCCTTTGTTCTTCACATTTTCGGGTTGGGTCAAAATCCGAAAAAATACTACTTTTCTTTTCCCTAAATTTCACCCTCATAATATCTGATTTTTTTTTCATTCTTGGTTCGATTCGGGTCGAGTCGTCATTCCGGGTCGGGTCACTGCCGGGTCGGGTCGGGTCATTCCGGGTCAGGTAAGAACCATTTTTGTTGCTGATTGTTATTATTGGTTATCTGAAATTGATGGAATTATTTGATGTCGGGTTGAATCTCCAATTCGGGTCGGGTCACCGACCCGGTTTGGATTTTTCAGATTTCTTGCATTGTTGCTGTTGTTATTATTGGTTATTTGAAATTGATGGAATTATTTGATATCGGGTTCAATCTCCAATTCGGGTCGGGTCACTGACCCGGGTCGACCCGATTCGGGTATTATTTCCAGACTTCTTGCATTTCATATTTCTGTATGTTGGTTATCTGAAATTGGCGAAAAGATTTGATTTCGGGTTGAGTTTCTGATTCGGGTCGGGTATTATTTCCAGAATTCTTGCATTTCATATTTTGTATGTTGGTTATCTGAAATTGGTGAAAATATTCGATTTCGGGTTTGAAACATGATTCGGGTCGGGTCACTGACCCGGGTCGGGTCGATCCGGTTTGGATAATTTCCAGAATTTTTGCATTTTTTAGCTGTTGTTGGTTATCTGAAAAATCTGAATTTTGGATTCCAATTTTGGTCACTATTCCGGGTCTGTTTTCAAAATTAATTCACCGTTCATAATCCGGGTCTGTTTATTTTTTTCATAAATGCTTCTTAATCCTGTTTTGGTTCCGAAACGTCAGAATTCGGGTCGGATAGTTTAATCGCTACTGTCTGTTTCTTTGGCATTGTTATTATGTTATTGATGGAATTAATACCGCATTCTCTTTGTTGTTTTATTGATTCAAACCAATATTGCGTCCATCTTCGGAAGACGCTTCTCGGATATTTACTGTTTTACTGTTTTAAACTAAACATCGCTTCTTTTCGGAAATTGCCTCTGCTTTTTGTTCCGCTTTACCGCTTATCGCTTCGCCTCTCCGTTTGCGCTTGCGCTTGCGCTTCGCTACTTTGCTTGTGCTACGCTATCGCTATCGCTATCGCTCGCTTCGCTTTGTCTTTCGTTCCGATTTAATTTTGCTTTTTTGAACACGATACTACACATGGCCGATGAAAAATATCCGTCGATTTTGAGGCCTCCACAGTCGTAAAGACGGAAAATATAACTTCTGGGCAAGGATGAGGCTTAAACCTTTTTATTTCATCTGAGATCAACATGTTTAGTAGGCGAGGTGACTTATATATTCGCAGCCACGACGTGATTATAGTGATCTTTCTTATTTCATCCGAGAGACCAATACGTTTAGTAGGCGAGACAATCAAAATAACCATTGAGTCATGTTTGCAGCCACGACGTGTTTGGAATGGTCTTTTCAAAATTTAAGTCTGAGCCCTCCGTGACGAAAACGCTCACTGTTTTGGTTACGGATCCGAAGTTATTTGTTTTTTTTAACTGTTTCTAACCGTTTGTTCTTGACAGCTTGCAAGGAACAAAGTCAATGAAGGCGGATATTTCTCGGAGTTTATTTATTTTATTTACTTTCTTTAATTCAGCTTTTATCCCGCTCTGTATTGTAATATTATTTACCGCACTTATGTAATTATTGAAACGCTTAGAATAGGCAAACTTAGGATTAATTCATAGGGTAACTTCAAACTTAGAAACCCTCCGCTAGTTTATTTATCTTTAGGCTCGCCATGCATATTTAAAATTTTCTAAACAAACTTTGATCATCTTCTGTTCACTTTATTAATTGTACAATTCAAAAGGATTTCCAAAGTTACTTCTTTGGCTTGATAAGTAATTCATTTTTACTATTAATTGTCACAAATGCATACTTTTCCACTTCTACATGTATTTTCTTAAATATCATACAAATGTATTCTTTTACTAAAATACTTGCAACATCATTTTAGCCTTCCATTTTTAAAACATGCATTTTTCTTACTACAATAATTAACCTGAGTTTGACCGGATAACCGCAAGTTAGCGGATTTTAAAGGATGTCTAACCCCTTCCCTTTAGGATAATAAAGAACCCTTATCTAGAATCTCACTAGTTTCGCAGACCTTAAAATCGGAGTTTACATTGCAACATTTAGTTCAAAATTTAGGTGTCCTAATTCACCGTAAAAATAATTAGGTGGCGACTCCTTAACTCCTCAACCCCTTTTACCCAGGAATCACCGAATACGCCGTGCTCCGCTTCTGACCACTCGCGGGTCGCTAAAAAATGGGCGCGACAACTGGTACTTCGGACAACCAGCGTAACTAAAGCGCACTCATCATAAGGGACATAGCATACCTAGACCCAAAAGAGGCATCGCATCACGAAGATGTGATAGTCATAATATTTGAAAAAGTTGTTGTCCTTCAAGAGAATGTTACTGGGGACTGATATGGCCAATGATGCCAAAGAAACGCCCATTGAAATAAGAAGGCCTCCTCGTCTATTTCCATCTTTGAGTTCACTGTTACCTCATCACTTTCTCACCTACTATGCTAGAATCGTGCCACCTACCCAAAATCCACTCACTACCAAAATTCTTCACATTGGTACCTCTTACCATAATCCACCACCCAATAATGCAACTCAGATAGCTGGAACTTGTTTCTCAGTGCCTTCGTACCAAGAGCCACATCTAACTCATACAAATCCAATTAACCAACCTATTAATATCATCCTACCCACTTTTCAAACCACTGAAACTCCCAAAAAGTTCCCAGGACATCCCAATATATCCTTTCGAACCCCTATCACTCTAAATGACTTCTCTGCAGAGCTAGACCATTACGAGGAGATAAAAAGGATTGGATGATGGAATAAGAAAAATGGGAAAAGAAAATAGAGGAAATAATGGTGGAGTTGCTCTAGAAGTCTACCAGAACCACCTGAAAAGTAACATGGTTGAGCTACGATGACCTCTACGTACACCCCAACCTGGATCTACTTTCAAAGTGCCTAAATTCAAAATTTTCAACGAGAGAGGAAATCCCAAATCCAACTTGTTGCCATACTGCACGGTAAATAGATATCAGGCCCTAATCATCAGGTTGTTCAGTCAGAGCTTGATCGGACAAGTTTCTGAGTGGTTTACTGCACAAGAAATATTGTTACACCCCATACTTTGTACGTTATTTTCATCATGGGTTAACTAACATAATATTAGTGAGGTTGAGATCCCTTCACAAGGTTAAAAAAGGTTTAGACTGGTGTTAGTATGTTTTGTAAGAGTTCATGGCTAAACGAATCGAATGAAGTAAGTTCGTTGAAATTCAGGGAGAAATAAGCAAAATTCTAGACAGAATTCTAGCCCATATTGTTGGGGATATATCTCTTAACGTATAATGAATAATAGATACCAAAGCCTATCTAAATTCAATTTCAGAGAGTCTACTTTCCAAAGCAACAAATTGTTCGTCAATCGAAGCTCTTTATAAAAAGTTATGTACGTTTTAAGAAAATGAATTTCTGCAAAAATAGAATGTGGCCGCAAGTGCCACCGCATTTTGGACATTTTTGGGCTGCCCACTACCTAGAGATGTGATGCACTTGTGGCCGCAAGTGCCACCGCAAACTCAAAGCGGTGGGGTAGTTTTATGGATTTATATTCCAACTAAGGCTTCATTTTCACACCAACACTTCCCAAACACTCTCAAACATTTCCCTAGGGTTCTTATAGAATCTAAGGTCAGTTCCATATCAATTTCAAGGTAAATCCTTCATACATAATCATCAAGAGCTCTGAAATCCTCATAGAAGTGAGATGGAGTGAAGGAGCTTCTTGATACTTGGAATGAAGTTCATGGTGCAAGCTTATTTGGATGAGTTAAGGTGAGTTATTGATGTTCCTAATGATATCTAAACATCTTATAGCTTTGTTGAGATTATGGATAAAGGAAACTTATGGTAGTTGAGTTAGAATTGCATGAAAGAGTTTCTATGAACCTTGGTTATTTCTTGAGATAACTTGGAGATGGTCATATCTTTAATTTGAAAGATGTGGTGTTAGAATTATGGATTATGTATAGTGATCTTGTGGTTGTTGATGTTGGTGTTTCTAAGGATGTTATGTTGAAAGGAAGTTGATAGCATGATTAGTTGACATGAACACCATAACTAGAGAAGTATGCACTCTAAGTGTTCTTTGAATTATTCTAGCAAATCGATTATTAGTTCTCAATTGTATGTTAATACAAAACCTCTATATCATGTAGATAATCGTTGGTAAAGCATCCGGCGGTTCATGAGACATTGTTAACTAAGTGATATAGGTATGTAAGGATATTCCCTTCTTTTATAAGCATGAAATCCAAAGTGTATCATTTTAAAAAACAAACGTCAAAGGACTAGTTTATTCAAATGTTCTTTATCCCTTGTCGGGAGTAGGTTCTCTTATCATTATCGTGCACCATATCTCTTATTTGTTGGTTGTTCATCCGAGTAACCTAAACTTCCGAAAAGGAGTGTTCCAAGGAGTTAATAGTTGAGTCGACCAAGAGTCGTTCCAAAGTAAAGTCAAGGAATTTTGAGTTCCAAAGAAGCCACTAATGCCATTATTACTACAATATATACTATTCACTCCACCGAACTAATATTGGTGGGCAGTTATACATATATATATATATACTATTCACACCACTGATGCAAGTAGTTGGTGGGCAGTTGTACATGTATATTATACACACTTCGGGCTATAATTAGAGGGTAGACAGTTATATGTGCATCCATACATACACATCAGACTATCATCTAAGGGAAGTACCTGATATACACACCTCAGGCTATGAGACGAGGGAAGATTATATAATAAAACTTATATATAGAAGTTTCCGTATGGTTTCAGAGTTTCCTTATTCACCTTAAGTGGCACACAAATTACTAGAGTATCAAGTTGCTTTTATGCCCTATTGTACAACTTATGCTTTCATACTGCTTTTCATGATTTATGTACAAGTACATTTCATTTGTAATGATGTCCCTTTTGCTGGAGGGGGAGCTGCATTTCATGTTGTAGGTTGAGGTAAAGGTACATATAGACATCCCCTGTAGGAGTTTGTTGAGTTTAGCGAAATGAGTGATAAGCTTCACTTCTTCTGAAGCTATTGAGTCAGAGTCATACACTGTTTTGATAAAGATGCAGTTGATGGGTAGGTCGGGGCCCTATCCCGGTCATGTCACAATTATTTTTTATAGAGGCTTATAGATTGGTTGGTATGTACAGTTGTCCTGTAAGGACTTACTGGAATAGATGTTGACCAGTCGATCTGTACGATGACCTTATTGTCTCGTACTCTATTGTGTACAGTATTTTATGGTTTTTGTACCCCTCTTGTTGTGATGTCGAGATGACATCTTCTACATTCATATTTTTTTCCATGTCAGCCGCAGCTTCTATTCAGTTTACAAGTTGTGTTTCAGAGTGGTAGGCTTGAGCCAGTATGAGACCGAATGCAGGCCACGCTCCCCAGTTTGGGGTGTGACAAACTTGGTATATACAAATACTTTAGCCTATCTAGGGGCCCAAGAAAAAGACTATCCTATGAGCTTCAACAGATATCATGTTTAAGGGTCCAATTTTAGAGCTCTGGTGATAACATAGTGGTACACGAAAGATGTTAGGATCACCCCGATGGAAAAGGTAACAGAAGTAACAATGAGCAAATCGGGGGTTGATACTATTGTAAGACTAGGTTCCGTGATAAAGAAAAACTAATCCCATGGTTAAATGGAGACAGAGTTCTCATACTACCAGGTCAATAGTATGTCCCATGTTTATCTAGACTACGAACCAAAATTGGAGCGAAGGTACCTTAATCCAGTTGTTTTATTCATATGAATTCGATGAGTGTACTACGATACTACATTTATGAATTGATGTAATAAGGAAAAGCAGAGCAGTGTCGAGTTGTAATTAGGATGTTGTAAAAATCAGAGTGTAATTAGGATGTTGTAAAAATCAGAGTTGATTTATGAAAATTAGTGAGATACTACAGTTATGAATTGATGTAATACTACAGTTATGAATTGATGTAATTAGGATGTTGTAAAAATCATAGTTGATTTATGAAAATTAGTGAGTTTTACTCATTTGCTAAGTTATTCAACTTGTGTGTTGTTTATCATAGTTGGTCCTTGTGTGGGCCTTTAGTTCTTGTGTGAGCCAACCCCTTAGTGTAAGTTGAAGCTAGGACTTGTGTGACCTAGTTAAACCCAAGCTAAGGTCCCTTCGGTGTAAGTTTGGTTAGGACTTGTGTGACCTAGCTAAGCCCAAGCTTAAGGAACCCCCTTGGTGCAAGTGAACGTTCGAACTTGTGTGATCCAACCAAACCCAAGCATAGAGTCTATCATAAGGTTACCGGCCACCCTCACTTCCTTAGTACTCGAGATTGTAATTAGGAACCTTATTCTACTCCTTTTCCAATTGGCGAAACTCATCTTGGTGTCGACTCAAGCATTAAAACCCTCATGTCTCTATCCTTGTTATATCGACCGTCCATCGCTTTTTTTGTACTCAGGTTTGCATCTAGCATCCCATGTTCATTCCTTGACCAAAACACTTCATTCTTTCCACCACCACATCCCACAATACGTCTCTAACCTCCACATAAAAGGTCACCACCCGAAACAGTCCACAAATAGCCGTCCAATCCCAATAACACCAAACAACCCTTACTGATAACCTCACTGTTCCAGGTAGTTGCTATAACCTTGACACCACCCAACTACCAAACCCCAACCATTAATACAACCCTCATAGTTTCTACAACACCCCCACAAAATTCCTTAATCCAACTCCTCCCTAAACTACCCGTCTAAGTCCCACAATACCCCACTGTCCGGCAGAAACCAAAAACCCGAGAACCCCAACTTTGAGTCTTTTTTCTTGTCAACCCGTGTTCAACCAAAATATGACCCACTTAGACACTTACACCACTCCTTATATACATCAGATTGGTATGAGACAGAGACAATCCCGTCGCACGCTTTGACGCTATGGCTCAAATAAAAAGAGAGGAACTAAGGAGGATCATAAGTGACATTTTGTCTTAACGTGTGCAAGCCTTGCAAAGGGAACTTGTGGGGCATACCATGAGTATAAATGACAATTCAGGGGTTGTAAAAAACAACCCAAGGCTTGAAAAGAAGAGTTTCCAAAAGTTCTATGAAACGCCCATGAAGATTAAAGCGAAGGGCGGTACCTCTTTTACCAACCCATTGTATCGCCAAGAAATTGAAGAGAAAAGTAAAAAGGTAGAAAGGGGCAATACCTCCTTTACAAACCCTTTGTATAACCACAAAAGTATGGAAGTTACAAAAGGGGTAGATAAAAGGAAAAAGAAGTGCTTCCAATGTCAAGAGTTAGGACACTTTGCAAATGAATGTCCTAATTCTCGGGTCATGATTAGAGAAGAGTATCGAGAGTGTGGGTTTTCCTTGGCCATTATGGAACCCGTACTACTTGAGGAATAAGAGGAACCCGAGACCCCCTTACTTGATGCACCGGAGATAGGCGAAGAGTCAAATAAGGGGAGAGCTATAGATGCCGACTTAAGGGAGCCCTTGGAAGATATATTGGCAGATGAGCTTACAATCGGATCACCAACGATGAAAGGTATTGAACATACTCTTGGTTTATTTCCAACAAGTTCATTACTTAATCATCAAGACTATAGCCACAATCTGTAAAAGGCAGCGATCTTAATGATTCCAAATAAAAGTGAAACTTGGCACACGAGTATTGAGGGCCGAAAAGTCGACACAATCATCATGGGGTGCAAACTTCCTATGCCAAGATTGAAAGACCTTGTTGATGTGTTGAGTGAGGCCAAATTGTTCGCCAAGTTGGATTTGAGAAGTGGATACCTACACATGAAGATCCGAGGAGGAGATGAAAGAAAGATAGCTTCCGAAATCAAGCATGGTTGCTATAAATGGCTTATGATGCCATTTGGATTGTGCAACATTCCAAACCCTCCCATGAGTTTCATACGCAAGGTGCTACAACCACCTATGGGTTACATCACACCATCCAACGACAGCTATAACGTTCCATCCACAGTGTTAACTTGCCGGAGTTAACCCGAACCATCGAATAGAAGTGTAGAAAAAGGTTTCCGTGATTCGGCTTCCTTTCCTCGTCAATTCACTCAAATATTTGGGCCCGTACTGCCCCTATTCCGAATATTGGAGTTGAATGTGACATTGGAGTCATCTTACTTCGAAACCAAGAATCCATGGATCCCTCTAATGAGAGGTTGAGTGATGCACAACTTCCTTATTATACTTACAACACATAATCTTATGTGACACCAAGGAAGTTGAGCCCGAAACATGTTAATTGGGTAGCACACCTACAAACTCCCACATTCTCCAAAAGACATGAAGATGACAAGTCCATATTAGTGGGGGATACACTTCTTCAAAGACACATAACGTTGACCATACTTAAAGCAAGGTCAATGGAATGCTGAATGCTAAAGGAGTTTTGTGAAGGGGATTCCAAGTTCGGGAATATAAGTTGAGTGGTAAGAAGGTATTCTACTTGTCAAAAGACTAAAGGATTCTTCCATAAAGAATTGTGTACTCCCTTGTCAGTTCCGGAGCAACTAAGGAAAGATGGGAGCTTGGATCTTATTCTCGGATATCCAAGGACACCACGGGGAAAGACCTCCATCATGCTATGTAGATTGTACAACACTACAATATCTACCGTGAGCTTCATGCACAAGATGCTACAACGATCCATGGGTTACACCACATCATCTGAGGGCATGTGTAATAATCAAACCAAGGTGGAATCTAGCCAAAGATGTTCCGAGCCTACGAGTATAATTGCGGAAAATAGTTTCCTTGGTCAGGCTTCTTTTCCTCATCATTTCATTCGGTATTATTATGACCTTGATGCCCCTATCAATCAACTAATGAAGAAAGATGAGTGTGAGTGGTTCCCAGGAGCAACAAGAATCTTTGAAACCTTGAAGGAAAAGATGTGTGAAGCCCCGGTTCTAACTATGCCCAGCCGTGCAAAGCCATGGGAAGTCAAACATGAAACTAGAGTAGGTGCCATCTTTTGCTCTAGCACAACATTGAATAGTGCACCATGTCATTATTATACCTATGGAAAGGCATTATATTTTATGGGAGTCGTGGCACAATACGAGCATCATTTTAAGCCAAAACTGATTGGCTTGCATTCGGATCCCTATTTGGCAAGTTTCGAGGAAGGCGCCCACAAGATAAAACTTTCGGACTTATCTAATGGTGGAAGTATTAGATCTTTACTTGTTGTTGAAAATTTATTACCATAATTCGACGGCATGAATTTGAGGGCAAATTCTTTCAAAGAAGGGGAGATTGATGAAAGAAAGCCCGCAGATTTAAACTCTCAACCAAAGTCGAGGGGTGATTTACTAAGAGTGCCAATGATGACCCGTCAATATAAACTTACATGCCTAGTGTGTCATGGAAAATGGAGTGGAGTTGTAATTGTCACGTGAAGATCTAAGAAGCATATTTATTTCGACTTTGTATGTAGGTCTTGGCCGAAGACCATTTTGTTTCTTTTAGATTATCTTTAATTCCTAGCTTATCTTGTAGTTCTCCTTATGACATGACGTAACATGTAAATAAATCCTAGCTCCCATTAGGATACAATTAATAAGGCATGTAATAGGAAAGAGGGTGACAAGGCCGAGAGTTCCTACAATAAGATGACAAGGCCAAAAGTGATAAGGTGGCATGAATAAGAATGGTCTAGAAGATGAGGCTCGCAAGAAGACAATTCATGAACCAACTAGTTCATGGATTTGGCTACCTAGAATACATCATGGTCGGCCTAGGGGAGGAGAAGAGTTGGGCGAAACAACTCACCCAAAACACATATGCAAGGAATGGAATCTTCCAAACATATTCCGAGAAGATGAGATCTTTGAGAAGCCAAATTTATGCACTCTTCTACATGGGAACCCCAAAGGGGTGTGAAAGAGATTGAGTTCATCCTTGTCCCCAAGAAAATCCAAGACATTTCCCATTGTTCCCACAATGGCCGAGAACACCCTTGGCCACCAAGAAAACCCGAACCCTTCACCATTTGTCCTCATTCGGCAGAGATTACCAATATAGTTTATGTCCATTTGTTATCCTTTTAGAATAGTCCATGTACTACTATAAATAGGATCCTTAGGATGTTGTAAAAATCAGAGTTGATTTATGAAAATTAGTGAGTTTTACTCATTTGCTAAGTTATTCAACTTGTGTGTTGTTTATCTTAGTTGGTCCTTGTGTGGGCCTTTGGTTCTTGTGTGAGCCAACCCCTTAGTGTAAGTTAAAGCTAGGACTTGTGTGACCTAGTTAAACCCAAGATAAGGTCCCTTTGGTGTAAGTTTGGTTAGGACTTTTGTGACCTAGCTAAGCCCAAGCTTAAGGAACCCCCTTGGTGCAAGTGGACGTTGGAACTTGTGTGATCCAACAAAACTCAAGCCTAGGGTCTATCACAAGGCTACCGGAAACCCTCACTTGGTTAGTACTTGATAATGTACTTAGAAACCTCATTCTAGTCCTTTTCCAATTGGCGAAACTGATCTTGGTGTCGACTCGAGCATTAAAACCCTCGTGTCTCTTTCCTTGTTATATTAACCGTCCATCGCTTGGTTTGTACTCGAGTTTGCATCCAGCATCCCCTGTTCATTCCTTGACAAAACCACTTCATTCTTTCCACCACCACATACCTCAATACGTCCCTAACCTCCACATAAAAGGTCACCACCCGAAACAGTCCACAATTACCCGTCCAATCCCGAAAACACCAAATAGTCCATAAAACACCCCTTACCAATAACCTCACTATTCCAGCTAGTTATCGTCACCTTGACACCACCCAACTACTAAAACCCGACCATCAATACAACCCTCATCATGTCTCGAACACCCCCACTAAATGCCTTAATCCAACTCCTCCCTAAACTACCCGTCTAAGTCCCACAATACCCCATTGTCCGATAGAAATCGAGAACCCCAACTTTTAGTCCTTTTTTGTGTCAACCCGTGTTCAACCAAACTCTGATCCACTTTCCCACTTACACCCCTCCTTATATACATCGCCTTATATGGCCAAGGGTACGCATCGTCCATTGATAGGATTGACAGGAGGAAGTAGGAGTCGAGTAGACCTGTGATAAGCCGTCAGGCTATAGAAGAAGTAAAACTTTCTTAGGAATAACTGAAATCACATAATTATATGAAATTTCAAGACTTATGTAATGCCTATTATAATGAGGTATCCTTGAAATTTTTTCCTATAAACAATATAATGAGGTTCGATAGAAAAGAAAATTCAGCCCCGGATTTCTCTATCGTATAAGATTGCTCAATCGACTTGGCCAAGTGGCCTATGAACTTACGTTACCTCCAGAAATTGAAGAAGTTCATTTAGATTTACATGCAATAGTATTGCGGAGATACATACAAGACTCCCCTCGTATAACATCAGTCAAAGGTGGATACATTATAGAAAGTTTATCTTAAGAGGACCCCTTAATAACTATTCCAGATATTCGAACCCAAAGGTTGGCAACTAGAGAGGCGGCCCCCTGAATTGGAGTTTGTGGAGGAGCAATTAAGTAAAATAAATATAAAGTATAAGATATTCTCATTCATACCACTTAACTAGATATTCGTCTGATACGACCTTTTAATTTTCGTCTAATAACAGTAATTTTATGTACCTTACAAAGTTGATGGTCATAGTACAAGTATGGCCGATATTATAGATGACAGTGAGACATGACGGTTAAGGTAAGTTATGGCTAACTTTTCATATCTATCGATCCATAGATGGTCGGGTGAGGCTAACAATATATTATATGGCCCTGTATAGAACGTTTATGGTTTTTACTGCTTGATAGGATTTTGTGATAGTTCTATTTATACAAGAAACTCTGCCAAAATTTCATCAAGATCTGAAAGTTAAGAACCCCCCAGTTACACCCCTCAACATTCGAGGACAAATGATCCTAAGGGGGGAAGGATGTTACACCCCATAATTCTACACGTAGTCAAATGCATATTTAGACAATTGGAGATCTGGCAACCAGATACCCTTCCTAAGAATTTGAAACCCTCAGTTACGTCCCTCAACATTCAAAGACGAATGTTCCTAAAGGGGAGATGTTACACCTTGTACTTTGTATGTCGTTTTCGTTGTGGGTTAACTAACATAAGCTTAGTGAGGTTGAGATCCCTTGACAAGGTTAAAAAATGTTTAGATGGGTATTAAGTATGTTTCTTAAGAGTTCGAATATAAACGAATCTAAGGAAGTAAGTTCATTAAAATTCAGGGAGAAATACGCAAAATTATGGATAGAATTTTGGCCCATATCTTTGGGGATATATCTCTTAGAGTATAAGGAATTATGGAGTCCAGAGTCTATCTAAACTCATGTTCAAAGAGTCTACTTTCCAAAGCAATTGACCTTTCATCAATCAGAGCTTTGTATAGAACCATGTACGTTTTAAGAAAATGTGTTTCGGTGAAGGTAGAATGTAGCCGCAAACTGAGTTTGCGGCACCACATTTAAGTCGCATTTTGGACCTTTATGGGCTGCCCCATGCCTAGATACGAGATGGACTTGCGGCGCAGCATGTGGTGACTTGTGTCCACAAGTGCCACCACAAACTTGAAGCGGTGAGGTGGTTTTATGGGTTTATAACCCAACTAAGGCTTCATTTTCACCCCCAACACTTACCAAACACTCTCAAACATTTCCCTATGGTGCTTATATCATCTAATATTTTTTCTATATCAATGTCAAGGTAAATCCTCCATACATAATCATCAAGAGCTTGGAAATCCTTATAGAAGCAAGATGGAGTGAAAGAGATTCTTGATACTTGGAAAGAAGTTCATGGTGTAAGATTTCTTGGCTAAGTTAAGGTGAGTTATTGGTGTTCCTAATGATCTCTAAACATCTCATAGCTTTTTTGAAATTATGGATATAGGAAACTTGTGGTAGTTGTGTTAGAACTCCATGAAAGAGTTTCTATAAACCTTGGTTATTTCTTGAGTTAACTTGGAGATGGTCATAGCTTGAATTTGAAAGATGTGGTGTTAGAATTATGGATTATGTATGGTGATCTTGTGGTTGTTTATGTTGTTGTGTTGGTGTTGTTACTTCTAAGGATATTGTGTCTAAAGGACGTTGATATCATGGTTAGTTGACATGAACACCACAACTAGAGGAGCATGCACTCTAGGTGTTTGTTGAATTTCTCTAGCAAATCGATTCTTAGTTGTCAATAGTATGTTAATGCAAAACCTCTATATTGTGTAGACAGTCGCTCTTAAAGTGTCCGGGGGTTCATGAGACATTGTTAACTAAGCGATACGTGTATTTAAGGCTATTCCCTTATTTCAAAAGCATACAATCCAAAGTATTTATCGTTTTCAAAAACGAAACGTCAAGGGGACTATTTTATTCACATGTTCTTTATACCTTGTCGGGAGTAGGTTCTCTTATCATTATCGTGCACCATATCTCTTATTTGTTGGTTGTTCATCTGAGTAACCTAAACTTCTGAAAAGGAGTGTTCCAAGGAGTTAATAGTTGAGTCGACCAAGAGTCGTTCCAAGGTAAAGTCAAAGAGTTTTGAGTTCCAAAGAGGCCACTAGTGCCATTATTACTACAATATATACAATTCACACCACCGAACTAATATCTGTGGGCAGCTATACATTTTCTGAGTTTGTCAAAATGGGAGAGACTAACGAGGACAGCCTCAAATCTGGCAGAATATTTAATGTAGTCAACAAGTCTGCTCACCAGAGTATTGTAGGGCCCCTGAGGAAAAAGAAAGAGAATGTGGTAACATCTCCTATACACCCAACCCCAAAACCAAAAAGTGAGAGGGACCACACTCTCCCCTCGATATATATCAATCACCACCGCCGAACAGTTACCTGCCCGGATAGTACAGACTTATGCCTATCTTTTACGCACAACCAAACTTTCAAACAACTATGCCTACCTATCAATCTTCCTAAACAAATTTCCAAATGCCTGCCTCTACTTACCAAGCTCCCCAGCCAAATTATCAGACACCCGAACTTATTTACCAAGTTCCACAAAATCACAAAAATCAACCACCCCCTACCATATATAACTTGACACGTCCTAACTTCAAGAAGACACCACCTCAAGTGTTTACCCCACTGATTGAAACTAGGACAAAGTTGTTTGAAAGTAGCGTCACCAGTCTTATCCAAACTATTCCTTCTAAACCTGCCAATCTCAGGAATCGCTTATTCTGAGCTGATCAGACATGTGTCTATCATTCTGGCGGAAACTGACAAAATACAGAGAATTTTATCAATTTGAAGCACAAGACACAATCCACAATAGGGAAATCACCCTACAGACTGCAACACCAAATGTAAACACCAACCCTTTGCCTTATCATGGTAATAATAACATCCATATGACTTGAAAGGAAGAAGGCTAGGTCGTATGAAAGACATTAGTTCAAAAACCTATTGAAAGTCTAGAACAAATGGTAGCCTCTCTCACCATACAAGAGCACCCTCAATTCAAGGTGTTGATATTTGTGCCAGTCATAGCACAAGTGTCTAAAGAGATAGTATAGGCTCCTAGAGAAGAATTTGTCATCCAGGACTCAATCGTCCATGGTATGACACGATCCTGGAGATGCTACACTCCCAAGGAATTTTCTCAAGGAGTGCCGAGAAAGGAAGGAAATCAGAGAAGGCCCATTACAGAAGGAGAGGTCGAAGATTTTTGGCGCAAAATGCAGCCCAAATCACACTCTATTGTCAAACACTTGAAGAAAACTCCAGCCCAGATATTAGTGTTGCATTGCTACTATGTTCCTCACAGTAGCGCCAGGCTCTGATGAGGGTGTTGGATGAGGCATATGTCCTTGCGGGCACAAGTAGTGAGAATTTGGCCGGTATGGTGGCCCATGTCATAGGAGCCTATCAAATCTCCTTCACTCAAGATGAATTGGCAAAGGAAGGAATGACACACAACAAAGCACTCTACATAATCGTCAAATGCATAGATAAGCTTGTGGCGTAAGTGTTGTTGATAACAGAGTTGGTCTTAACATTTGTCCCAAATCTATGCTCATATAGTTGGGCTATGATGTCTGAAAAATATGCCAGAGTCGCATAAATGTAAGAGTTTTTTATGCAACTCAGCTCGACCCTATGGGAAAAATGGATCTCAATATCTAAATGGGACCCATTGAATTCACCACTGAGTTCCAAGGCATGGTAATCATAGCCAACTACAATTTGTTGTTAGGAAGTCCATGGACAAAGTTGGTTGGGGCTATACCCTCATCCCTACACGAATCTCAAAAGATTATGTGGGAAGGTCATGAGGTTGTGATCCATGGAGAGGGTATCATTCACAACTATCCCAACAACTCTATGCTAGTAATAAAAAAGGTTCCCAAGGCCACAGACTTACATGTAGTAGCTGGTAGGAGAATCTAACAAAGGAGATGACGAGCGAACTCCTATGCCATCGATGTATAAAACAATCGAATCCACTATGCTCTAGAACGAGTTCAAACCGGGAAGGGTTTAGACAGAGACTTTTAAGCTATAATAGAGCCGGTATCAATTCTGGAGAACAATTTCTATTTTGGCCTCGAGTATGTTCCCGACTCTAAAGAAGCCTCATAAGCAGACAAGAAGAAGATGAGTCCCCTAAAGTTGTGCAAGACAATTCTAAATTTGTACCAGTCATTCTTAGTCTGAATGACAATGCTCAATGACGGGGATGAGGAAGAAGGGTTAGGGATGTTGTTTAAACAACAAGATTACTCAGTGATACAAGAAGAATGCAATGAAGTGCCCATTATCCGTGATACTGATCATGACAAGAAACTATCTAACTGGACCTCTACCTTACTCTTGGCTCCTCAGTAGAGATGATGAATTTAATTTTTCTTTAAAAATCGGTGGAAGTCTACTGTGGCCCGAATGTTCATCATTTGAAACATAAAATTTCCTCGTTATGTTTTAAAAATGGAAATCACTCGATGTTGATCCGAGTCAGGACCACAGTTTTTACTCCCTTCTTATCAAATCAATGAATCCTCAGTGTATGCAAAAATGGCTTTCTTTTTATACACATATGATTTTTATACTAAGCATGTTTTGCCTTGTCTTTTAAGTAAAAGTAATAAAATAACTCATAATGTCATGAAATGTCGCAAAACCAGTGAGTCAAGTGACACTAACGAAGAGGAATACGGGAAATATGATGAAGAAACCATATTACTAAGGGTCTCATCGAAGAGGTTGAACAATTTAAGAATGAACAAAAACCCACCTAGATGTGACTAATATAATCAATCAAGGAGATGTGGAAACAGTTAAGGAAACCAATATAAGCGTGCATTTGTAAGCGCCCCAAAAAGAAGAACTGATAAATATATTGAGAGAATATGTGGACATGTTCTCTTAGTCATACACACACATGCCCGAGTTGAGCACAGACATAGTGTCCCACATACTGCCTATCAATAAAGGTTCGCCCCAATTAAACAAAAGATAAGGCAATTTAAGTCAGACTTCGGTATCCGAATCAAGGACGAAGTTGAGAAACAAATCAAGTTCGTTGCGGTGGAAGTAAGCCCATACCCGACCTGGTTAGTCAACATTGTGCTAGTACAAAAGAAATATGGGAAGATTTGAATTTGTGTGGACTACTATGATCTCAATATAGCTAGTCCCAAAGATAACTTTCCACTCCCAACATCCATTACTCACCGATAACTGTGCGAAGCACGAGTTACAGTCATTTATGGACTGCTTCACTGATTACCATCATATCTTGATGAGCGAAGAACATGCGTAGAAAATAGCCTTCATCACCCTTTGATGGGGTATACCACTATCGTGTGATGTCATTCCGCCTTAAGTACATTAGTGCTACTTACATAAGAGTTATGATGCCCATAAAAAGGGTAATAAAGGCCTTGGCCCAAGGTTGGAAGTATATCTAAAAGATTGCGAGTGACACCCATCATTTTGTGCACGTTTACAAGTATGGTTAATCTATTTCAGTTTCGATGACTCGAGCCCCAATATGAGGGTCTTTTATGACATAATAAAGGTTAAAAAGGTCTATGGATTGTTATAAGTCATTGGGATCAACGAAATCATATCGCGACAAAGTTTGATGAAAATAGGATGATACACTAAGCATTTAGCATCACAAAAGTCAATCTGCCTCGCTGATGGAGCCGCATCTCAAGGCAACAATTTTTCCACCTCACTGCCAACATATGTGTTGGAGGATATGGCTGCCTTTAAATAGCCCAATCCCGAACATTCATCCCAAATATTTCCTTTTCAAAGTAGATACACTATTGAAGAACCATTCCAGAAGGTTGGGATGTGAATTCACCCTCAGTAAGCTTGGATCATCTTGATATCTCTCTTGGATTGTCGGAAACAACTCGGGAGTCTTGGAGAATTGAAATGAGCTTTGGTATGAAGAATCTCTTGAATGTTTAAGGTATGATTCTTGCTATTTTTAGTATTCTTAAGATTCTCCTAGCTTAAAGTGATCTATTCGTTAAGTAATCCATGGAGAAATTGAGATAAACTCTATAGTTGATCATGATAGTTCTGTTGTTGGTTGTTGGATGGTTTTAATAATGTTTTTGAGCTAACTATGGCTAAATTTCATAAAGTGTGATTGTTGTAATCTTGATGGTATTGTTGTTATTGTAAAGGAGGTGATAATAACTTAAGTTGCCATAAAATTGAGATAAAATAAAATATGCACCCTAAGTGTTTGACTGAATGTCACAACGACCAAGTCTTGAAACTCTTGATTGGACCTTGATACAGATTGTCCTTATTGCGTAGGTCAACGATTGTAGGACAAGAGAGGTGCCATATAAGTGGTGTTGACCGTCAACAAGGTATGTTAAGGCTCACTCTTTCTTTCTTTTGGCATGACCTACGAATAAACGTAACCATAATGATGTCCCTTCAAAAGGAACTATATTCCTAAGATTGGAACTCGTGAACACCTTTTTTTTATAGTAGTATATGTCATGATTCTTATTGTTCTTTGTTGGGAGAAGTTCCCTCCTTGATGGTATCTTATATAGTATACCTTATTATGATCCTTGTTGATTCTCAGACAATTGATACAAACACAGTTACATAACAATAATCAAAGTATAACGACCTTGAGTCACTTCGATCTGATCTATAAGGCCCTTCAGAGTCATTTCTTGCATTGAACTTATATATATGTATCTATTTTCTTATCGTGTCGTGTGATAGTTGGTCGGGCAGGCACTTATATGTGCATACCACTAATCAATTGAGCAGATATTAGCACGTCCTATATGGCCGGGAAGTTTATTATGACCTTACCCCACAGAGGGACTTGATATGATATTATATGGCCCAATAGAGTGGCTCGATTTTACTTACATGCATATATTCAAGGTTATATCAGTAGTATGCCCTCAGTGGCCTTTCCCAAGGTTTCAGGTTGATTTTATATCCTTTTATCTGGTACTACATTGTTTAGATGTTTTACCTACCTTACATATTCAGTACATCTTTCATACTAATGTCTCTTTTTGGGGCGTTACGCTTCATGCCCGCAGGTACAGATAGAGATACGGATGATCCCTAGCCGTAAGTGACATGACTCAGCTGAAGGTTGTCTCGCTCCTTTCTTCCAGAGTTGTCTAGTGTGTTGATAGGTATGGTTGTTGTATATATGAATATAGTTGTGTGTGGCAGGGCACTGTCCTGACCAGATGTGGTTGGTATACTCTTTAGAGACTTGTAGATAGTCATCTTGTATATAGTAGTCTTACGTGGCCTTGTCGGCATTTCCAGTTAACCGTTGTGTTTGTATCGGCCTTGTTGTATATACATGTATGTTGAGCCTTTTCTGCGTGTTGGTGATTGTGTCATTTGATCAGGTAATCATTCGTCAATGGCCTTGTCAGCCGATGTATTGTTGAGTATTCTACTAGTATTATGAGAGGTACGCTCGAGCCTTAAGGCACCGGGTGCCGGCCATACCCCCCCAAGATTAAAGTGTGACAAACTTTGTATCATAGAAGGTCAGTCTTAGGGATGTCTACAAGATGTGTCTAGTAGAGTCTTTCTTATGGGTGTATTGTGCGCCACATTTATAAACAAGAGGCTACAGGGCATTTACGACGGTTTCCTTCTTTCTTAATCTTGATCGTGTGATAAAGCCGACCTGTAACTATCATATTGTTAAACATCATCGTGTTTATGATTTCAGCGATGCCTTCTTCAAAGGATACACCTTCTATCGAGACCAACCCATCAGAGGATACAAATGAGTTCCCTTTCCACCATTCTACAACTCAAACACGACTGGGGGCATCGAGAGAGACCCACACACCGTCAGATGTACCGTCAGGTATACCACCAGTATCATCGGATGCATATATTAGAAATGTAGTTTAGGTATTGACCCAGCTAGTTGCATCTTAGGCACGATACATCCTGGGTATGATTGAAAGTGGTAGACCCCTAGAAGGGTCAGAGAGTTCACAGCCGTAGGAGCTCGTTGACCGGGGATAGTTGATGTTTGGCAGGCTTGACTCAGTTAGAATGAAGGAAATGATTCAGAGGCCAAAGGTGGTTGGTTTCTATCGCGAAGAACAGAATGAAGAAGGGTTTTGGATACATGATCAGCATGACAAATGTTCGCGATAGATTAGGTACGATCAGAGTTCTCAGGTAAGGCCAAGACTGGGGTCGCAATACTCAATATTTCAGGGTCAATATATGAATAGTTATGACCGAGTGGGAACTCTAGGTCGTGTTGTAAAATGTGTGGACAAATGAATGTTGGGCCTTATCGTAAGGAAATAAAAGGTTGATATTAGTGTGGTAATCGAAGACTCAATATATGAGAGTGTCCTGGGTTGACCTACAGGAGGAAAGAAGAGGGTAGGGATGTAGCCTTGAGATCTGATGCTACTTGAGGATGGAAGATGAACGCATGTATTTATGTATATAAGGAGGGGATTGTATGGTTAGGTGGGTCAGAGTTGGATTGGGACCAGGTGGAAATGAAAATGGGGGTCAAATGGAGGTTGGTGGAATTTTGGGCAGTGTGTGATTGGTGGGAGGTGTGCGGGTGTATTTGGATGGTGTTGGGCGAAGGAGTTTTGAGGGGATGAACTAGACATGTTGTAGGTTATGTTGGTGGTTGATATTTGGCGGTTAGATGGTGGTAAGTCGGTGGAAACTAGTCAGGACAGTAAGGTTTGGGGAATAGGGGTGCGATCGAGATTGTGGGGAATCGGTTGGGGGTTTCAGGTGTTTGTGGGAGGATTCAGTTGTCGACCTTATTGGTGTGAGTTGGGGAAGTGTTGGAGTGTATTGGGGTAAAAGGATTAGGCAGTTTGGATAAGGATGTGGCACAAAATTGATAAACAAATTCGTGTGCGGGTAAGGTAATGTAGGCCGAGAAGACCTTCAATGTGTTTGTAATAAGTAACCGGATAGAACCTTGGCTTGGGTATAGTTACATCACAAAAGTTCTAACTAGACTTACACTGAGGTTTTGTATCACAAAAGGACCAAGGGGTGGCCCACAAAAGGACCGGGGTTTGGACCATAGAAGGACCAAAGGTTGGACCACAAAAGGTCCGACTAAGATAACAACACAAAAGTTGAAAACTTAGCAAGTTTGAGTGAACTCAAATATATTTCATAAAACTTCAACGTCTTCTTTCATCAACTACATCTCCTATTTATACTAGTTCTAGACCTTTTAGAAGAGGAAACAATAAAGACACAAATATGGCACTCAGCCGAATGGGAAAGGGGAAGGTGTTCGGCCGGTTTGGGAGAAGGGAAGAAGCCCAACTCTTCATGTTCTCTAGGCAACCCTTTTGTGTCATCCATATAGATAAGTGCATGAACTATCTAGTTCATGAATTACCTCCTTGGGGCATGTTGGAAGCTTCTCATTCTAAATGGTTCTCGGCCTAGTCATCTCATCATATTACATGGCCTAGTAATTAAGCTATAAGGAAATTAAGCTAGGAATTAAAATAAGTTAAAAGTTGGTCTCGGCCAAGACCTACATAAAAGTCGAAAATTAATGTCACTTGGCTTGGATCTTCCAGTCTTTTCTTCAACTCCACTCCATACTCCATTCCACGTTAGGCATGTCACTATAGGATGGTTAGCAATCTTCGGCACTCCTAGCAAATAACCTCGCAGCTCATGTTGGAAACTTAAGTTCACGATATTCTTTTCATCATAATCCCCTTCTTCAATAGTATTTGCCCTCAAATTCTTGTTATCTAACTATGGTGATAAGTCTCCAACATTAAACGTTGAACTAATACCTCCATATTCATCTGGAAGTTCTACCTTGTAGGCACTTTCCCCGAACCTTGCCAATATCTTGAAAGGACCATCCGCCCTTGGCATTAGCTTGTTCTTCCTCATGTTCGAAAATCTTTCCTTCCTTCGGTGTAGCCAAACCAAATCTCTAGGCTGGAATTGTGGTTGAGTCCTTGACTTGTTAGCATCCATTTTGTACTTGGCATTGGCCTTCTGAATTTGTGTTTGGATTTGATCATGTAACTTTTTGAAGGCCTTAATGCTGTAGCTTTCGGCACCAGGCTCATGTGGAAAGGCAACCTCTGGAATCTCCCACTATTTAGCTGTGAAGCTAAGGATCTCTTTCTTAGGGATTGGAACTAGATCAATAGGTAAAATGAGTTAGTGCCATAAACAATTTCAAATGGAGATTTACCCATTGTACGAGATTGACTCTGATTATAAATGAATTCCACGTGTGCCAACTTGATGATCCTCTCAATAGTGTGCCAAGAGTTTTATTAGTCACTTCCGTTTGGCCTTCCTTTTGAGTATGATGGGAGGAACTAAATAGCAACTTGGTACCAAGAAGTCTCTATAGTGTTTTCCAGAAATAACTTAGGAATTTTACATCCCTACCAGATACAATAGTCTTAGGAACGCCATGCAATCTTACCACTTCCTTCAAATACAAGTTCGCAATATATTTTGCATCATCGGTCTTGTGACAAGCAATGAAGTGAGCCATCTCCGAGAATCTATCCACAACCACCATGATAGAGTCATTTCCCCGTTGTGTTTTTAGTAAGCCGAGGATGAAAAACAAGCTCACACCTCTCATGGTCGCTCCGGAACTGGTAAAGGAGTATACAATCCTTTGTGGAAGAAACTTTTAGCCTTTTGACAAGTGGAATGCCTACTTATCACTCCATTTACATATTTATCCATATGTGGCCAGTAAAAGTGTTCTTGTAGAATCTCCAAAGTCTTCACTACCCCAATATGTCCAGCTAGTCCACCCGAATGCACTTCATGTACAAGTAATTCATGGAACATTTGGGCACACACAATTTGTTTTCTTTGAAAAGGAAACCTACTATGGAATAATAACCATGAACTATATTATTACATTCTATTATTACATCTTTGAACTAGGGATCTCGTTCATAGAATTCCTTTAGCACTTCAAATCCCACAAGTTTTTGTTCAAGCATGGTCATCATTACGTGCCTCCGGGAAAGTGCATTCGCCATTATGTTGGACTTGCCATATTTGTGCCTTTTAGAAAATGTGAAAGTTTGCAAGTACGCCACCCACTTAGCATGCCTTGGATATAACTTTCCTTGCCCATGTAAATACTTCAAGGATTGATGATCTGAATATAAGACAAAAGGTTTTGGCCTCAAATAATGTTCCCATTAGACCAAGGATCTCACAATAGCATAAAGTTCTTTGTCATAAGTAGAATAATTGAGTCGTGCACTACCCAATTTTTCACTAAAGAAAGAAATAGGTCGCTTATCTTGAATCAAGACAGCACCAACACCAACTCCACTAGCATCAGATTCAACCTCAAATAGTTTCTCAAAGTTCGGAATAGCTAGAACCGGTGCTTCACACAACCTTCCCTTCAAGGTTTCAAAAGCTCTTTGTGTTTCTTAGGACCATTTAAACTTACCCTTCTTCATTAGTTCAGTGATAGGGGCAGCAAGGGTACTAAAATCTCAAATGAAACGATGATAGAAAGATGCCAAACCATGGAAACTTCTTACCTCACCTACATTTGTAGGCTTGGGCCAACTCCGGATAGCTTCCACCTTGGATGGGTCCACATGAATGCCCTCGGATGATACTATGTACCCTAAGAATGGGAAACGAGTAATCATAAAAGCACACTTCTATAACTTGCCATACAACTTTACTTCTCTTAACTTCTTAAATATAACTTCTAGATGCGACAAGTGAGATTCCCTATCTTGACTATAAATCAAGATATCATCTAAGTAAACTACAACAAATTTACCCATGAACGATTGTAGCACCTTGTGCATGAGCCTCATGAAAGAGCTGGGAGCATTACAAAATCGAAATGGCATCACAAGCCACTCGTACATGCCATACTTGGTTTTGAAAGTCGTATTCCATTCATCTCCCTCTCGTATCCTCATTTGATGGTAGCCACTCCTCAAATCTATTTTGGAGAACAACTTGGCCCCACTCAATTCATCCAAAAGATCATTCAATCTTGGCATATGAAACCTATACTTCACGGTGATGTTATTGACCGCTCGGCTATCGATACACATGCGCCAAGTTCCATCTTACTTTGGCACTAACAGGGCAGGTACCGCACATGGACTAAGGCTTTCTCAGACACAGCCTTTTTCAAATAATTCTTTTACTTGTCTTTGCAATTCCTTAGCCTCTTCCAAATTGCATCTATAGGCTGGACGATTAGGTAATGAACTTCCCGGAATAAAATCAATAGCATGTTTCATACCTCTTATTGGTGGTAATTCAGGTGCAAGGTCATCCGAAAATACATCTTCAAATTTCTTCGAGTTCTTTCAAGTCGGCATCCTCAACTGCATCTCCCACAAGACTTTTCTTATCCTTTCACTTCAATGCATATATGGGACTCCCCTTCTTCAACTCCTCTTCGATCTCCCATGCATTAAGCAATAAGGTCTCCAATTTCTCCTTGCGGTTCTTGGCAATTTGGATCTTCATTTTCTTCACCTTACTAAGTGACAATGGTACCAACCGGATCTTCTTACCATCCTTTTGAAAAGAATAGACATTCTTTTCTCCATCATGTTTCACTTTCCTATCAAATTGCCATGGCCGACCAAATAAAATATGACAATCATCCATAGGTAGGATGTCACACCATATCTCATCTTCATACTTACCAACCCAAAAACTAACAAGAGCTTATTTCATTACCTTTATCCCTTTGTCTTCGTTCACCAATTGGAGAGAATATGGTTTAGGATGGTTGCGGGTAGGCAATTTCAATTTGTCCACCATTTCTACGGAGGGTATGTTGCCACAACTTCCTCCATCAATGATCATATTACATACCTTGTATTTTATCTTGCATCTAGTGTACAATAGTTACTCTATTTGTGTCTCCTCCTGTTCTTCAAATTGAACAGTCAACACACGTTGGAGTACTATACTTCCACCATTTTTCGCAAGATCAACATCTTCCTCTAGGGCCTCATTGACTTCGGGTTCCTCAATAACAAAGGAATCCCTACACTCTTGATATTCTTCAGTTTCATGCCTTGGGCTATTTTGTACAACCTCAGACTCGACATTATTGTTCGCGGCATGCCCTGCAAATTCTTTTCTCAAGATTTGCACTTGTTTCGCAAATAGGTCACTTATGATCCTCCGATGTTATTTCTTTATGTTAGCCATAGCGTCAAGGCGTGGGATGGAAATGCCTTGCTCTGATATCAAACTGATGTATATAGGGAGGGGATTGTATGGTTAGGTGGGTCGGAGTTGTATTGGGACCGAGTATATACTAAAATGGGGGTGAAATGGAGGTTGGCGGGTTTACGGGTATTGTGTGTTTGAAGGGGGTGTGCGGGTGAATTTGGAGGGTGTTGGGCTAAGACATTCAGAGGGGATGAACTTGACACGTTGTAGGTTATGTTGGTGGTTGGTATTTTGTGGTTGGGTGGAGGTAAGGTGGCGGAAAGTGATCGGGAAAGTAAGGTTGGCAGAATAGGGGTGCGAGCGGGATGGTGGGGAATTGGTTAGGGTTTCAGGTGTTTGTTGGAGGAGTCGGTTGTCGACCGTTTGTTGTGAGTTGGGGAAGTGCTGGAGTGTATTGGGGTGAAGGAATTAGGCAGTTTGTACAAGGATGGGGCACGAAATTGATAAACAAATTCGTGTGCGGGTAAGGTAATGTAGGCCGAGAAGACCTTCAATGTGTTTGTAACAAGTAACAGGATAGAAATTTGGCTTGGGTATAGTTAGATCACAAAAGTTCTAACTAGACTTACACTGAGGGTTTGGACCACAAAAGGACCAAGGGTGGCCCACAAAAGGACTGGGGTTTTGACCACAAAAGGACCAAGGGTTGGACCACAAAAGGCCCGACTAAAATAACAACACAAAAGTCGAAAACTTAGCAAGTTTGAGTAAACTCAAATATATTTCATAAAACTTCAACGTCTTCTTTCATCAACTACATCTCATATTTATACTGGTCCTAGAACTTCTAGAAGAGGAAGCAAGAAAGACACAAACATGGCACTCGACCGAATGGGAAAGGGGAAGGTGTTTGGCCGATTTGGGAGAAGGGAAAAAGGCAACTCTTCATGTTCTCTAGGCCACCCTTTTGTGTCATCCTTGTAGATAAGTGCATGAACTAGCTAGTTCATGAATTACCTCCTTGGGGCACATTGGAAGCTTCTCATTCTAGATGTTTCTCGGCCTAGTCATCTCATCCTATTACATGGACTAGTAATTAAGCTATAAGGAAATTAAGCTAGGAATTAAAATAAGCTAAAAGTTGGTCTCGGTGAAGACCTACCTAAAAGCCAAAAATTAAAGCCACTTGGCTTGGATCTTAAAGTTTTTTCTTCAATTCCACTCCATACTCTATCTCACGTTAGGCATGTCACCATAGGATGGTTAGCTATCTGAGGCACTCCTAGAAAATCACCTCGTGGCTCATGTTGGAAAATTAAGTTCACGGTCTTCTTTTCATCAGGTATCCTACTGAGTTTCTTATTTATCTATCTACCTTTTACATGCGCAAAATGGATTGTTTTATATTCTAGAAGAGTGACACCATTTTAGGAGTTGATTTCCTGAATTTCCCGTGAAATAAGATATTTTGATAAGAAAGAATCGTAAACGTAATGCAATCAACTGAAGAGCAAATTTCTAGTCTAGTGGAAAGTTAAAGTCATGTATGTGTATTGTGAATGGGAAGGATATGGAGCACCCAACCGGACCTAGTGCTGGAATGTGTGGCATGTTTTCGAATGGCTATACTAGATAAACTCCCAGTTCTTAATAATATATCCTTTTATGATTGTATGAACATTTCAAGTATTAGGTAAGAAATGGCAAGCTAAAATTGGACCAAAAGAAAATGTAAAGTAAAGGGATCTTTAGAAATTTTGGAACGTCATAAGAACCTTTTTCGTCTCTTAATGACGTACATTATTTTGAATACGAGAATTTGATCTGAATGTGTAATTTAAAAGATAACCTGGGCCTAGACCCTAGAAGATTGATAAGGAGAATGGATTTCCGGAATCAAGTCACATGAAACTTTGTTTCAGGAAGTAGTTAAACGGAAGGCACAAAACGTCATGCCCGCACCAGTGGCCTCAACTCCTCCTTAAGGATTGGACTATTTATGAGGGTTGGGAACAAGGTAAGTTCTGTCGATTGAACAAGTGAGCATACATGGTTTATTGTTAACATCTACGTAAAAGGGTGGCAAAAAAGGATTGTAGATTTCTAACAATAGGTGATAAGAGCTTCGAGTTTGGTAGTGTGATTTTAGGAGCCGATCGGGCAAGAACAGTTGGGTGAAGACAGTTTATGAAAAGGAGCACAACACGATAGAAGAATGAATATAAGTCGTAGATGGATGTTTGGTAAGTGCAAGCAGAATGTAATGACAAAGTAATGAGGCCGAAGGTCATTCCTCATAAGGACAGAAGGGTGGAAGGATTTTAATAGGGTGGAACCCGCAATGGTATGATTACCTTGAAGACAAGGACCATATTAAAGAAATGATACTCAGATCCTTCTAGCCAAAAGTACAAACCCCGACATTCAGAAGTGATAAGTACATGAAGTACATACAAACAAGGGACCCTTAAAGGAATTCAAGCTGGAAATGTAACGGTTAGAGGATTGAGTGGCAGGTTAAGAGGAGATTAATACCCATTAAGGGAGGAAGCTTGAATTAGTAGTAAATTAAAACTGAGCTACGATTTGAATTGAATATGTCAATCACTAGTTTCATCACAAATACCAGCAAATTTTTTTAGGAACGGTAAGTGGATACAATAACAAATGAGGCATGATGTGAGCATATAGAGAAATAATAAAATGATTAACCAATCTTAAGGATTCATGGTAGACATTAAGGAAAAGAGTTCAAGAATAAGGATGATGAAACAAAGATATGAGTAGGCGGATAATGGTCAAATTGACTAGAAACTCCACGAGATGGATTACATAATGAACGTAAGGCCTAAAGATGGGTTGTAAAAGAGACCGAACCCAAGCGATAAAGGCAGAAATGCTAACTTAAGTATGGTAACCATAGTAAAACTAGCAAACTTATGCCTTGTAGAGATGGATCTTTCAATGAGAAGAGGGTGGGACGACCCTTATCATGAGCCATACTGAAGAGCAATACAATTATGCTAAAGGTTCTATTTTAGAAAATATATACATGACATACCCAGTGGAAGACTAGTCAAAGATAACATGTAAAAGATCATGAACCTTGCACTTTCATTATAAACTAAGATGTAAAGGAATTATACGCATCGGGAAAAGATACTCGAGCAAATATGGGACCTGATTAAGGAATGATGAGCCCATTTCTGATTAAATGGCATCATTTATGGAGTATTCAGATTGGAGACTCCATAGAAAATAAGGGGTTCCAGCATAATGGATGAAAAGATAGTGGGTGATATAGTCACATACCATTGATAAGAGGGCTAATATGAAGGCTAAAGGAAAGATTCAACCCAAGAGGATAATATGTAGCCAGCCGAAATAAAAGTCAGGTGATGATAATTATCCCAAAGCAGGATGAGAAAGAACCCTTCCTTATATTGGGAGATGAAGGAACACCAAGACAAGAATGTTGTAACAATCCATCCATCTAGAACCCACTTAAATACAACACGAGATGGAATAATGGTAATAATGAGAACCTTATTAAGATCGAAGAATTAGTATATTGGTTACCGACACCTAAGGGGATGCACATTCGAAGTATGAAGAATTAGCTAAGGATTATTCGTTGGCATGAGAGTTGTTAAAGGTTATCTTATTATCATCGTAAGTCATTCTGATCTAGAAGACTAATGCATAAATGGCTCATCAGTTCGCACTGTAATAGTTAAGACTACACATATGATCGAAGGCTAAGCGACAACTTATATTAGAAGAATTACTCATTTTCGTGGGAATTATTTTGAGCCATCTTTCAAGCGCTCTCTCTATGGTGTATAACTATTAGGAAGACTAGTTCGAAATGGGATTTGGATGTTCAGGAGTAAACCCACCTTCGTCCTAATAGGCCCGTCAATAGTGAGTTTCAAATCACCAAAAACATGTTGTGAGCAGACATATTGAACTCAAAGAAAGTTGAGACAATCGTCTAACAATAGATGACTATTACGCGAAGTGCTACCAAGTCAATATATAAGGTGTTGTGTAAGGAAGATGAGCAAGTCTCCTATCGAATAATGAAACAGGAAGTGACTTGAGGTAAAAACATTTGACTTGAAAAGAGAGGAAGATTTCATTTGAAACATCCACGACTATAACACCCAAACTTTACTAAGGGGTAAAATGACAGACAATCGAGTATATCCCTAACCGTGGATATCTACCCACCTGGTTCTTTCATTTTGACACTAAAGGAATTTATTAGGAATCCACATCAAATTTTGCCATGGTGGAAATGTAAATGCAGAGAAGAACTTACTGAATCAAACATTCCAAGACCAACGAGTTGTCAATTATGTACATCTACAAGGGTGACAATATGAATAAAGTAAGAAAGGAATGTATAATGACGTAAAAGAGAGATGGAAGGGAAGAACAGAAGGAGAAATGAACCCAAAATATCCTTATATTTTCCAAAGAACTCCTGATCTATGACGATCCTCGTGCAATAACTTTTCTTTGTATCCATACTTATGCTTCATGCCTATTAATTTCTATACTATATGTCTTATCTTAAGTTGAAGATCATAACAAAGGACTGAAAAACATAGTTTAGTTTGTAGGATTTAATGGCTCAGGTAAATTACAATTTACTATGCGATATTGTAAAGAGATATACGACCGTGTGGGATCGATGTTGTACTGATATTGCTTATGTAGACCTGTGAGGCAATAGTTATGATTTCTAACTATGTGTCAGGTTAAGATAGCCCTATTTATAGAAGAAACTCTGCCAAAATTTCCAATGAATATAAGAATCACTATACCCGAATGATGATGCCCCAACATTCAATGATGAATGTTCTTAAGGGGGGAAGGATGTTACACCATGTAATTTTATTCATCGAATATACCTTAATATAGGAAGCCTATGACAAGGAAGAAGGTTCCCTTGGAAAGATTTAAGAATGATTGAGTTGAAACTCGAAGAGGTCATAAGAGTTTAAGAGCCGCTAACCCCTTCATGCTTGCAATCCTTACTTTGAGTATTATGTGTAAAGCAGATATAATATGAAAGGAGTTATGATGCCCATAAAAGAGTAAGGAAGGCCTTGGGCCAAGGTTTGAAGTATATCTAAAAGATTGCGAGTTACACCCATCATTTCGTGCACGTTTAAGAGTATGGTTAATATATTTGAGTTCCGATGACTAGAGCCCCATTACGAGGGACTTTTATGAAATAAATGAAGATAATAAGGTCTATGGATGGTTATAAGTCATTGGGATCAACAGAATCATATAGTGACAAAGTTTGATGAAGATAAAATGATACGCTAGTTTCGCATCACGGAAGCCAATCCGCCTCGCGGAACTATTTTTCCACTTCACTGCTACCATATGCAGTGGAGGATACAGCCTCACATGCCCATATGCATCATACTTCCACCCACATATGGGAGGCGGTGGGCTGCCTTTAAATAGCCCAATCCCGAACTTTCATCCCAAATATTTCCTTTTTGTCCCCATCACCTCCTAGATGTCTCCAAACCTCTATCCTAAGGTATATACACCATTTAAGAATCATTTCATAAGTTTGGGATGTGAATTCCCCCTCAATAAGCTTGGATCGTCTTAAATTCTCTCTTGGATTGTCAGAAACAACTCGGGAGTCTTGGAGAATTGAAAGGAGCTTTGGTATTAAGAATCTCTTGAATGTTTAAGGTATGATTCTTGCTATTCTTAGTATTATTAAGCCTCTTCTAGCTTAAAGTGATCTCTTGGTTATGTAATCCATGGAGAAATTGAGATAAACTCTATAGTTGATAATGATAGTTGTGGTGTTGGTTGTTGGATTATTTTAATGAGGTTTTAGAGCTAACTATGGCTAGATTTCATAGAGTATGGTTTTGCAATCTTGATGGTATTGTTGTTATTGTAAAGGATGTGAGAATAGCTTAAGTTTCCATGAAAATGAGTTGAAATAAAATATTCACGCTAAGCGTTCGATGAAATGTCACAAAGACAAAGTCTTAAAACTCTTGATTGGATCATGACACATACTGTCCTTATTTATTATAGTGGTGTTGGTTGTCAACAAGGTATGTTAAGGCTCACTCTTTCTTTCTTTTGGCATGACCTGTGAATAAACGTAACCATAACTACGTCCTTTTAAAAGGAACTCTATTCCTAAGATTGGAACTCGTGAACACCTTCATTTTATAGTAGTATATTTCATGATTCTTATTGTTCTTTATCTTGAGAACTTCTTGCCTTGATGGTATCTTATATCGCATACCTTCTTATCATCCTTGTTGATTCTAAGACAATTGATATAGACACAATTACATAACGATACTCAGAGGATAAAGTCACTCCAATTGGATCCATAAGGCCCTTCATAGTCATTGCGCTTATATATATTCTTACACCCCACACTTTGTACGTCGATGTCATCATAAGCTAGATAATATAATCTATAAAGGTCTCGATACCTTTATAAGGTTAATGAATGTTTTTATAAAGTTTTAAGAGAGTACCAAAAGGTTTCGAGGTCAAATGAATCAAATAAATTAAGTTCATCGAAATTTGGGGAAACCCAAGCAGAATTTCGAACAGGATTTTTTGTCCCACTTTGTAGGGGCATATCTCCCCGTATATAAGGATTTATGAAGTGTATAACTTATCCAAGTTCAAGTTCAAGTTCAAGGAGTCTACGTTCCAATTCAGTAAATTGTTTGTCAATCCGAGTTCTTTACAAAATGTTATGAATGTTTTACGAAACCTCTACAAGGATAACATGTATGATGAATCACTGGGAAGGTCTGTGACCAAATCTGCACTTTGCAGGCATGGTTTATGGTTCAGAGACCTTACTACAGCCATGCCGGTTCCAAATTTCCTCCCCCCCCCCCTTATAAAACGAAGCCCATTCGATCCCAAACTTAGTTCACTCTATTTTCTCAACCATAGACAGCACTAAACTCTCTCCAAATGCTCTCACATGAGTTAAGTCCAAATCAAATGGAAAACCAAGAAAATCCATCATAAAGGATCTTGTGAGTATCACTAGATCGTATTTCTCCTCATTGTGTTGATTTTTGGAGAAGTCTTGGAAGTTAAACAAGCTGGGAATTGAAGTGTGTCTTGTGGTTTGAGGTAAGTACTGCCTTCTTCTTATTGTTGTTGAGTATATACAAGTCATATAAGGATGGATTGCTTGAGATTTTGTAAGAACAAGTTCTTAGAAATCTTAGAGCTATGTTGTGTGGTTGTTGGGCTATTTGTTTGAAGCTATAGATTGGTATGGGTAGTTAATTCTTGTTTTATGTATTGAGAAGTGAAGGAGGGATATTTGTAGAATATTATTGTGTTGATACATATATGAGTTTGGCTTTACAAATGACATAAATTCTATGCACACAAGGTGTTTTATAAAATGTCTCAACAAATTGATTGATAGTTTATTTGATCCGATTCTGATTTAAATCATTAGTATGATATAGATAATCATTTGTAGAGCTTACAAAGACCCATGGAACTTAAATAACTTTGACAACAAGGTATGTAAGGCTTTTTCTTTCTTCGGCCTGATCTTGTTTTAGACCAAAAGTAAAATGATGTATGGTCGAGCGATTCCATTATTGGTAGCTTTGTTATCTTATGTTTCCCTTCCTCTATTGCTTATGATTCTAGTATGTTCCTTGTCTAAACTCTCATTCACATCCTATGATATCCCATGTGATATGATTGATTTAGAAGACTAGGGTTGGATTATAACATTCGGTGTATATGATTCCATAATAATAGTCGGATGATAATGACCATATGTCATTTAGACTTTATTCATGATGTCCATTGAGGTATGTCTTGCATTGTACTTATATATATGTATCTATTTTTTTACCACGCCGCAGTATAATCGGTCGGCGGGCACTTATATGTGCATACCATCGGTTGGGCAGTTATATATATAATTATTTACCACTCGTTGGGCAGTTAACACTGATCAGTTAGGTAGATATTGTTGCGTCCTATATGTCCAGGTAGTTTATGGTGAGCTTACCCCACAGAGGGACTTAATATTATATTATATGGCCCCATAGAGAGGCTTGATTTTATTTTCACGCATATATGAATGGTTATATCAGTTGTATTCCCTCAGCGGCCTTACCTATCTTACATATTCAGTACATTCTTCATATTGATGTCCTTTTTGTCGGGGGACACTGTGTTTCATGCTCGCAGGGGCAGATAGAAGATTTGATAAGCCTCCTTAGTAAGGTCAACTCAGCTTGAGTTGGAGCACTCCTCTTCTTCTGAAGTTTCTATCTGAGTTTTGGGTATGCATTCATGTACATATTATGGGTATGGCAAGGCCCTATCTCGATCTAGTTGTTTATTATATGACTTTTAGAGGCTTGTAGACTAGTGGGTTATGTATTGTCATTTGTATGGCTTGGTTGGCCTTCTTAGCAGTTTGATAGTACTATTGTTATGGCCTTTTCGGTTTTCTAAGGGTAGTTGTGTCCTTGTCGGCCTTATGATATGTGTACACATGTCAGCTTTGCTATTACTTGTTCAGGTTGGTATTTTTAGTTTCTCTTGTGATTGTCATTCTGAGGCCTTGCCGGTCCATAAAGTTATATATTTATAGTATGATATTCAGATAGTAAGCTCGGGTTGTTCAGGCGCCTGGTGCCGCACACACCCCACCAACCCCAACCCCCGAAGTTAGGGTGCGAAATATATATATCTATTTTCTTACCGTGCTGCGCTATAGTCTAATGCAAGAAAGAGTTAGAACTTAGATACTCAATGCAAGTTGTTAAATGAAGGACCGAATGTGTCAAAAGTTGGTCATTGACCCCTGGTTAAGGGCTGAGAATGGCATGGACTTTGGGGTGGATTAGGAACCATTACTTAATTCTCTTAGGAGACAACCTTTTTATTCAGCATTTGTGTTGGTCTTGGCCGAGACCATGCCATTATTTTATTGTCTTTAAATTCTAGACTAGTTACTAGTTGTCTTAGGACATATTAAAACTATGTAATAACACTTAGCTTCCCTTAGAACACAATCAATGCCTTGTAAGGGAATGAGTAAGACTAGAAAGGTGACTTGGCCAAAATTACACAATGGCAAGGACAAGTGATGACTTGGCTGACAAAGTGGCAAGGACAAGAGACTTCCAAGAAGACAAGTTAAGAGCCAACTAGAGAAAGTCAAGTTCGGCCTAGGGGAGAGGAAGAGTTGGCCGAGAAACACTCTTGTGCAAGGAATGGAAGCTTCCAAACCAGTTCCAAGAAGATAAGATTCTTGATAAGCCCAATTCATGCACTCTTGTACTTGGGTGCCACAATGAGCGTGTGAAGGTGTTTGAGTTCATCTTTGACTCTAAGAAAAGACAAACCCTTTTCCATTGTTCTCACCATGGTCAAGAACCTCCTTGGGCAACAAGAAAGTCCAAACCCATCCCCATTTGTTCCCATTCGGACGAGATGTCCTATGTGTGTTTTGTGTCATTTGGTTTATCTGCTAGAAGGTCCTTATGCTACTATAAATAGGACCCTTAGGATGTTGTAAATAGACATGTTGAATATTGAGTGAAATATAATCTTGAGTGTTTTCAACTTATGTGTTGATTACATCAATCGGTCCTATTGTGGACCACAGATCTTGTGTGAACCATCCTCCCTTTGGTGTAAGCTTGGTTAAGACTTGTGTGACTTAGATAAGACCAAGCTTAAGGAACCCCCTTGATTTCAAGTGAACGTTAGAACTTGTGTGATCCAACCTAACCTAAGCCTAGGGTCTATCTTAAGGTTTCCGGCCACCCTTACTTGGTTTGTATTCAGGCTTGTACTTAGCAACCCCGATCAAGTCCTTGTGAAATTGGTCACCTTCATCTTGGTATCGACTCGAGCATTGAAATCCCCATGTCCATATACTTTACATATCAATCGTACCTCACGCAAACCATAACAACAAAACCAAACACTTAACCAAATCAAACCTCCAATACTTGGTGTGTACTCGGACTTGCACATCGCATTCCGTGTTCATCCCTCATCCCAAACACTTCAATCCTTTCACCACCACATCCCAAAACACTTACCTAACATCCACTATAAAGGTCACTACTCGAGACCTTACGTATCCAATCGTCTAAGGCCGATAATAACAAATAGTCCATAGAAACCAACCGTGTCGAGACCTCACTATTTTGGTTCCTTTCCGTGTCCTTTCCACCACCAAACCACCAAGTACCGATCATCACCCTAACCCTAAACACACCTGTGACAACTCCACAAAATACCTAAGCTTGACTCCAAACACAACTACCTAAAACAGACACCAAACACCACATTGCCCGGCCAAGCCGAGAACCCGAGACCCCCTACTTTGGCATCCAATATTAGGTCACCCCGAATATAATCAAGACCTGACCCACTTACCCACCAACACCCCTCCTTAATTTCATCAAATTTGTATCAGAGTGAGGCCATCTCGTCTCAGTCTTTGACGTTATGGCTCACATAAACAAAGAAGAACTTATGAGGGCCTTATCCGAAATGGTTGCGGAACAAATGCAACTATTAAGAAGAGAATTCGCAACTATTAAGAAGAGAATTCGTGGATCATGTCATCATCAATGATGTTGAATCCAGGGAGGAAGTTTCCCAAAACAATCCCCTACATGTTGAAGATGATGCACAAGAGGAACCGAGACATGAAAGAGAGAGTGACCGAACCTTACGGTTCGACCTTCCAACATTTGAAGGTGATTTGGACCCGGAAGAGTTTCTTGAATGGCTAAGAGACATAGAAAGACTCTTTGAGTTCAAACAATATGAAGGCCACCAATGTTTCAGAGTTTCCACGTTGAAGCTCAAGTCCTTTGCTTCCGTGTGGTATGAGAATCTAAAGATGAGCTGAAAGAGACATGGCAAACACAAGGTTGATTCTTGGGAGAAATTGAAGAAGCACTTAAAAATAAAGTTCTTGCCGAGAGAATATGAGCAAGATCTACACCTTAAACTCACCAAGCTTCGGCAAGGTGTTCTTAAGGTTGAATAATACATGCGAGAATTTGAGAAAGTCACGATGCTATGTGACTTAGAATAAAAGGAGCCACAATATATTTCCTGATTCATCGGCGGACAAAATGCGGCAATACAAGAGAAAGTGGAGGTGTCCACTTACACTACCTTTGAAGATGTGTGCCACTTGGCACTTAGATTCGAGCGGCAACAAAATAAGGATGTCACAAAACCCTACACTAAGCCCGCAAGTACTAAGGAGAAAGTTAGTATTTCCTATTCCAATCCTTTGTACGAACAAAAAGATACAATCAAGGACAAAGGAAAGATAGAGGTTGCTAAAGGAAATGATAGAGGCAGCAAGAGATGTTTCAAATGTCAAGGACTCAGACATTTTTCCAAAGAATGCCCTAACCCGAGAGTCATGACCCTTGAAGAATATAAGGAGAGTGGAGACGCCTTTCTCTTAGAAGAACCCAAAATGGAAGAAAGCCAAGAAGAAGATGAGGCTCTTGCGGAAGATGGAGTAAGTTTAGTTGTTCAACATGTGCTAAGTGAACAACTAGGAGAACTTGAGGAGACGCAATGGGAACAAATCTTCTACACACCTTGCAAGGTAAAAGATAAGGTGTGTAGTGTGATCATCGATTGAGGAAGTTGTGCTAACATGGTGTCCATCGAGATGGTAGGAAAATTGCAACTACCAATCCGTAAGCACCCTATGCCTTACAACCTTCGGTGGGTAAACAAGGAGAATGGACTTAAGGTAGCTACTCAAGCCCTCATCAACTTTCGGATCGGAGGATATATGGATGAGCTTTGGTGCGACGTCCTTCCTATTGTACGCGTGTCACATCTTATTGGGAAGTCTGTGGAAATATGACATGAAAACACTACACGATGGAGAAGAAAACACCTACTCCTTTAACAAAGATGGTAATGAATTATGGTTAATACATTTGTCACCAAGTAAGGTAAATGAGATGAAGATTCAAAAAGCCCAAAAATTCCAAGCCGAATTTGAAACTCTCTCACGTGAAGGGCGGAAAGAAGAAGACGAGTCCAAGAAGGGAAGTTGTGTGAATGTCTTGGCATATCGAGAGGAATGGACCCTTAACAAATTCGGGTCAAAGGAAACCTTAGAGGTTTCGGGAGATGCAATGCCGAATGATCCAACCACCGGACTACCATCCAATGACAACATTATTGTGAGGTAGTTCCCAGGGGATCACTCCCTCCCTCTAATGATCCGAATGAAGAACCCGAATCATTTTCTCAAGAAGGTCTTATTCCATGTCTGACTCCTATCCATGATAATAAATAAACCAAACAAGGTTGGACCTTTTTTACTAAACCTTTGTACCATGTGGAAGAAAAGGGCAATACCTTATTTGTCAATCCATTGTACAAGCAAAACCGTATGGAGGAAAGGGTCGATACCGAATTCCCAAAGAACAACACTTCCAGGATTCTACCAAGGGGAGATAAGGAACTTACTCTCGATTTATTTTCAAGAATTTAGTTTTCTATTCATTGAGCCTATGGATGTGAAGAACAAGAACAATTAGCAAAGAGTATGACCAATAGTGCCTTAACTCCGACATGGTACCTCTCTTGTTGGTGCCAAAGCAAAATGAGATTTGGGAGGTGCACATTGGTCACCGATTGGTCTACAACCTCACATAGATCTGACATGGTACCTCTCCATTTGAATGAATTGGGTGGAGAAAAAATGTCTTCAAGGATCTACTTGAAAAGAAGCTCTCTATCGATAAAGACCCGAGCGGAAGTTGAGCCAGGAAAATGCAGATGTCATGTAATATCACTCGGAAGTTGAGCCAGGAAAATGCGGATGTCTTGTAAAATCACTCGGAAGTTGTGACATCCAAGGAAGTGACCTCTATGCTACCCCTATCACGGTCATGACGGTGTAAATTGAACAAGAGCTTGGGAAAGTTGGTGTCAACCTAAGACAAGAACAACAAGCCGTGACTTCTTATGTTTAGAGGTTGGTAGGTACGCACCACAAGCCGTTAACATATGATGCCTTGATTGAATGTGAAGATTACTTGAGAAATGGTCCCTTCAAATTATTGACCAAGTTCTTAGATAGTAAGAAGGAGCTTCCGGACGATGGACTAGGTCCAACATATTATGTTAATGAAAGGTCCTCATACTTGAACCACGCAAATTCAAGGACAAATTCTTTCAAAGAATGGGAGAATGATGCAAGAAAGAGTTAGAACTTAGATACTCAATGCAAGTTGTTAAATGAAGGACCGAATGTGTCAAAAGTTGGTCATTGACCCCTGGTTAAGGGCTGAGAATGGCATGGACTTTGGGGTGGATTAGGAACCATTACTTAATTCTCTTAGGAGACAACCTTTTTATTCAGCATTTGTGTTGGTCTTGGCCGAGACCATGCCATTATTTTATTGTCTTTAAATTCTAGACTAGTTACTAGTTGTCTTAGGACATATTAAAACTATGTAATAACACTTAGCTTCCCTTAGAACACAATCAATGCCTTGTAAGGGAATGAGTAAGACTAGAAAGGTGACTTGGCCAAAATTACACAATGGCAAGGACAAGTGATGACTTGGCCGACAAAGTGGCAAGGACAAGAGACTTCCAAGAAGACAAGTTAAGAGCCAACTAGAGAAAGTCAAGTTCGGCCTAGGGGAGAGGAAGAGTTGGCCGAGAAACACTCTTGTGCAAGGAATGGAAGCTTCCAAACCAGTTCCAAGAAGATAAGATTCTTGATAAGCCCAATTCATGCACTCTTGTACTTGGGTGCCACAATGAGCGTGTGAAGGTGTTTGAGTTCATCTTTGACTCTAAGAAAAGACAAACCCTTTTCCATTGTTCTCACCATGATCAAGAACCTCCTTGGGAAACAAGAAAGTCCAAACCCATCCCCATTTGTTCCCATTCGGCCGAGATGTCCTATGTGTGTTTTGTGTCATTTGGTTTATCTTCTAGAAAGGTCCCAATGCTACTATAAATAGGACCCTTGGGATTTTGAAAATAAACATGTTGAATATTGTGTGAAATATAAACTTGAGTGTTTTCAACTTGTGTTTTGATTACATCAATCGGTCCTTGTGTGGACCACGATTCTTATGTGAACCACCCTCCCTTCGGTGTAATCTTGGTTAAGACTTGTGTGACTTAGATAAGCCTAAGCTTAAGGAGCCCCCTTGGTTTCAAGTGAACGTTGGAATTTGTGTGATCCAACCTAACCTAAGCCTAGGGTCTATCTTAAGGTTTCCGGCCACCCTTACTTGGTTTGTATTCAGGCTTGTACTTAGCAACCCCGATCAAGTCCTTGTGAAATTGGTCACCTTCATCTTGGTGTCGACACGGTTATTGAAACCCCCATGTCCATATCCTTTACATATCAACCGTACCTCACGCAAACCATAACAATAAAACCAAATACTTAACCAAATCAAACCTTCAATACTTGGTGTGTACTCGGACTTGCACTTCGCATTCCGTGTTCATCCCTCGTCCCAACCACTTCAATCCTTTCATTACCACATCCCAAAACACTTACCTAACATCCACTATAAAGGTCACTACCTAAGACCTTACGTATCCAATCATCTAAGCCCGACAACAACAAATAGTCCATAGAAACCAACCGTGTCGAGACCTCACTATTTCGGTTCATTTCCATGTCCTTTCCACCACTAAACCACCAAGTCCCGATTATCACTCTGACCCTCAACACACCTATGACAACTCCACAAAATACCTAAGATTGACTCTAAACACAACTACCTAAAATAGCTACCAAACACCACACTGCCCGGCCAAGCCGAGAACCCGAGACGCCTTCTTTTGGCATCCAATTTCGGTCAACCCGAATATAACCAAGACCGACCCACTTACCACTAAGACCCCTCATTATTTGCATCAGATTCAATTGGGAAGGCACTTATATATGCATACCACCAATAAGTTAGGCAGATATTACTGCATCTTATATGGTCGAGCGTTTTATTATGAGCTTAACCCACATAGGAACTTGATATGATATTATATCTGAAGGTTGTCTCGCTCCTTTCTTCCACAGTTGTCTAGTGTATTGATAGGTATGGTTGTTGTGTACATAATTGGGTATGGCGGGGTCCTATCCCGACCAAATATTGTTGGTATACTCTTTAGAGGCTTATAGATAGTCGTCTTATATATAGTAGTCTTATGTGTCCTTGTATTGGCCTTGTTATATATACATGTATGTTGGGCCTTTTCTCCGTGCAGGTGATTGTGTCATCTGATCAGGTAATCATTCGTCAGAGGCCTTGTCGGCCATGTATTATTGAGTATGCTACTGGTATCATGAGTGGTACGCTCGGGCCTTAGGACATCGAGTGTCAGCCACACACCCTAAAGTTGGGGTATGATAGTCTTGCATTACACTTATATATATGTATTTATTTTCTTATCGCGCCACATTCTAGATAGTTAGGCATGCACTTATATATGCATTCGACTTCTGTTGGGTAGATATTACTGAGTCATATATTGTATGGTATGTTATGATGAGATTTTCCCCACATATAGGTTTGATACTATATTATATGGCCCTATAGAGTGACCTGATTTTACTTTCATGCATATATTCATGGTTATGTCAGTTGTATGTCCTCAATAGTCTTTTATGAGTTTAGGTTGTTTTTCGTACCCTTCTCTTATATTACGTTCCTTATTTATATGTTTTAACTGTCTTACATATTCAGTACCTTCTTTCGTACTGACATCCCTATATGGGGCACTATGTTTCATGTCTACCGGTACAGATAGACAAACCAACATACCTCTATAGTAGGGTATCTACTTTCAGTTGTTGATAGTCGCGCTCCACTTTGTCAGAGTTGCTGTACAGAGTCAGTAGGCACTATTGCATATGTATGTGGTTATTTTGGGTATGTCGAGGCCCTTTCCCGACTTGATAACCTTGTTACTTCTCTTAGAGGCTTGCAAAGTAGAGGTTACTGTATATATGTTTTGTGTGGCCTCGTTTGCCCTTGTCATTTGTTGATACGTTTGTTGTGGTGTTGTCTGCCTCAGTTATATATATATATATATACATATATATATGTTGTTATCTTTGGGATTGTTCTACGTGTAAGTTATTGTCACATTCTATCTTTTTGTTGTCAATTAGAGGCCTTGTTGGCTCAAGTCTGGTGTTGTGTGGTTCAGATACTATGGTTGGTATGCTCGGGCCTTAGGGTTTCGGGTACGGGCCACACCCCCCAAGGTTGGGGTGTGACAAACTTGGTAATGGAGAAGGTTTGTCCTAGGAAGTCTCCAAGTCATGTCTAGTAGAGTCTTGTTTATGGGTGTGTTGTGCACCACACTTATAAGTAGGAGGCTACAGGACATTTAGGGTGGTTACCTTCCTTCATGATCTATATCGTGTGATAGAGCCGAGTCGTAATTATTTACTCTTGATCCTCATCTTGTTTATATTTTCAGCGTTGCCTACTACTAGATGACATGCGGCTATTTGGTGGTTAGATGAGGAGGAGGGAGAGGGTGCCAGTCAGGTGCCACCCGCTAACTTAGGGTAGCAGGAGCATCAGGATGAGGTTGCATCTTGGTCCTCTAGGACTCCGCCCCCACCACCTCCAGAGGAGCATAGGGGAGTTGATGTAACTTCAGTTCCTCCACATGTTGCTCCTAAGTAGGATCATGATATACGGAGTGTCGTACAGTTGTTGACTCTATTAGTAGATGCTCAGGCTCAGTGCCAGACTTGATGTAAATTAGGCCGCGAACTTAAGCTCCCAACTTGAGCCATTAAGTAGATTGACAAGGATGCCAACAATTCACCATCTACCTACGGATAAATTCCTCAAATGGGATCAAATGTGGAGTAGAATGAATGGCATCACGTGAAGATTTAAGAAACATGTTTATTTTCGGCTTTATATGTAGATCTTGGCCGAAGACCATGTTTGTTTTTCTTTTTGATTGTCTTTATTTCTTAGCTTAGCTTTTAGTTCTTCTTAGGACATATTTAATGTACCACGTAATAGGACAAGGTAATCAAGGACAAAGATGTAAGGGAAATGGATGACTTGGCTGAGAGGACAAGTTAGCAAGGACAAGAAGGATGACTAGGCTGAACGTGACAAGTTGGCAAGGACAAGAATGGTCTAGAAGACGAGTCTTCAAAAAAGACAATTCATGAACCAACTTGAGGACACCAAGAAGATAAAGTGTTAGTCGAAATACTGCCTTATCCATTCGGCCAAGGCACACAAATGCAAGGAATGGAAGTTTCCTACACATTCCAGGAAGATGAGGTTGTTGGAGGAATCAAGTTCATGAATATTGTTACATAGGAGACAAAAAATTCATCCTAGAGAAGTGGAAGCGGTGGCTGAACTTCCTTGGTCACCAAGTCAATCCAAATGTGTTCACACTAGGTGTTAGTTTGTGTCTTTTCATTTGCTTTCTAGAATAATTTATTTTGTACTATAAATAGAGGCCTTGTTCCCTTTTAAAATTCAGAGTTGGATGAATAAAAATACTTGAGTTTTTACTCATTTCTAAACGTATTCGACCTGGGGTTGTATACTTTAGTTGGTGCTCCGGGAGTACCTTTGGTCCATGTGTAAGCCAAACCCCTTGGTGTAAGTTTAACTAAGACTGTGTAACTTAGTTGAATCCAAGATAAGGTTCCCCTTTGGTGTATATCTTGGTTAGGAATGTGTGACCTAATCAAAACCCAAGCTTAAGGAACCCTCTCGGCATAGGTAGACGTTGGAATTGTGTGGTCCAACCAAACCCAAACCAAGGGTCTATCATAAGGTTTCCCGACCACCATCACTTGGCTTGTTCATGAGCATTGCACTTAGCAACCTCGGACTAGACCTTGTTAAATTGGTCACCCCATCAAGGTGTCAAATTAATCATTAAAAACCCCTTGTCATTATCCTTCACTTATCGACCGATTGTTCTTGGTTTGTACTTGGGTTTGCACCTAGCATCCTGTGTCTATCCCTCGTCCAAACCATCTCATTCCTTTCACCACTACATCCCACAGTACCTTACAAACATCCACTTCAAAGGCCAACCCTCGAAACCATCCCCAACTGCCCATCCAAATCTGACAACAACAAACTGTCTACATAACACACTTTACCGGAACCTTACTATTTCAGTTATGTTCCGTCGCCTTAAAACCATCCCACCATCAAAACCCAATCATAAAGATCACCCTCTACCAATCTAGAACCGCCTCATAAAATTCCTTGACCCAATTTTTTGTATAAATACCTAATATAGACCCTACATCCCCACTGCCCGGCAGTAGCCAATAAATCGAGAACCTCACTGTTTCAGGTTCTATTTTGTGCCCTTGCCACCATATAATCACTCAACCCCGATCACCACAATAACCCTTAACACACCCTCAACGACCCCACAAAACGTATAAGCCCGACTCCTCACCAAACTACCCAAAATAGTCCCAAAACACCACCTACCCGGTAGTAACACCTAACCCGAGAACCCCTATTTTACATACATTGTCGCGTCAAATAGTTTCGTACCGAACTCAGCCCCACCTACCCTCTTTCACCCCTCCGTAATTACATCAAGACTATTGATCATTTTTATAGAGCAATCAGTGCAAGAGTTTGGGATTTAATCAACCTGAACATTCTGATTTTCACAGGATCATACCCGAGCGCGGACCCATAGAACTTTCTAGATCAGATACAGCGTACGTACTTTGCGGGTAATGTATGCTACAGATACCGAGTCAATGGAGTTATATTTTTATAGGTAGAGAGATATTATCGTGACCTGGTATGAGACTTGGGAGTAGACTCGGGGACCCGGAGCCCCACCAACGAGATGGAAAGTGTTTTCTGAGGCTTTCTTACAACATTTTCTGCCAGTCAAGCGCCGAAGATCCAGGCATGATAGGTTATTATTTCGGGAGTAGGGTAACATGAGTGTACATGATAAAGCTTGTAGTTTAATTCATTCGCCAGGTATGCCTCGATGATTGTAGCTTAGATGAGCAATCGAGTACATCGGTTTGTTAATGGTTTGGGTCCATATTTGGTTAATAAGTGTACTATGACTTCTCTGAATCTTAATATGGATATCACCCACATTCAGGCTTATGCACATAATCTAGAGGATCGTAAGACATAGCAACAGGTTGATAGAGAGCGGGATAAGGTCCAGTATAAGAGGGGCCATTCTGCAGGAGATACGGGAGAGTTCAGAGGTGGGTTCAGACCGTATTTTTCTAGACGCCCATCTTATTCAACAGTCAGTGCACCACCATAGCTTCAAGGCCAACATCGTGACCGGACCACTTATTCTGGTCAGGGTCAGAGTTCACGGGAATTAAGCCCTCAATATAAGAGATATTACAGTTAGATAAGACATTTGATGCCTTATTGTGATAGATGTCATATATCTCATTCTGGGCAATTTCATCACAGTTTGGATGTGTGTTATTCTTGTGGGCAGTGTGGTATATTATGCGGAATTGTCTGATGAGAGGCAAATGTGGTATAGCTCAGCCAACAAGATCAGTAGTTGCTTCTTCTCTTCCGTATGCCCTTCTGGGAAAGGTACACAAACATCGGTTGGTAGAGGTAGAGGCAGAGGTGGAGCATCTAGCTCTGGCGGTCATCAGGACCACATCTATGCATTGTCATGTCGATAGGATCTGGAGTCATCTCCTGATGTGGTTACATGTATATTTTCCATCCTTGCTCTTGATGTGTACGTATTGATAGATCCAGTCTCTACCTTATCATATATTACTCCATTTGTTGTTGGTAAGTGTAGTAAGGAACCTGAATTATTGCATAAGTCATTCGAGATGTCTATGCCAGTTGGTGAATCTGTGATTGTTAGGTGGGTATATCAGGGTTGTGATGTAATTTTCTATAATAGCCATACTCTTGGTGATCTAAATGAATTGGAGATGGTCGATTTCGAGGTTATTATGGGTATGAATTGGCTGGCTTCTTGTTATGCTAATGTGGATTGCTGGACGAAGGTTGTTCGTTTCAATTTTCCAAGCGAGCCTATTATTGAATAGAAGGGTAATGCTACAGCGCCTAAGGGGAGGTTTATTTCCAACCTTAAGGCTCGGAAAATGATTTCGAAGAGGTATATCTATCATATGGTTCGAGTACATGATGCGGAGGCAGAACCTCCAACTCTTCAATCTGTCCATGTTGTTAATGAATTTTCTGACGTATTCCATGTTGAACTTCCGGGAATTTCTCCCAAAAGGGAAATTGATTTCGCTATTGATATGTTTCCTGACACCCAACCTATATGTATTCCTTATACAATAAAGGATAGGGAAACAAAGATACTAACTAGGACTTCAATAAGACAAGGAAATTAAAGGATAGATAAGTTGACAAAAATAGAAATACCAATTGGCAACCATGGTTCTATATAACCAAGACCTCCAATTGAGTAATCACAAGCACCAAACTTCTTAAGGTGACGTCAAGGGAAACAAAGTCACAAAGCAACCAACATTATCAAGAAAGCATTCAACCAAAAGTTTCAACAAGCTCTCATCTCTCATGCTCCCAATGGAGTCACAATTTCAATATTTTATACCATAAAAGTATACCTAATGAAATAACTAAAGTAGTATTTATACTAACTACTATAGGAAGACTACACTAGCTATTATAAAAATATTCTTAATGAAATAAGGGCCTTGTTTGATCGATCGTCTTCTAAAAAATGAAAAAGGCCTTCTTCTCCCTACTTCTTCCAAATGAATCTTATACTTACATTTAGCATATTCTTGAGCTTCATGCCTTCATTCCAAGCACCTTTTAAGCCTCTAAAATCATAGTCCCTAGCTCTACTTGGTGTGCATGTTCTTGATGAAGTTAGGGTTGTATCATTCTCCCCTTATTGAAAAGGATTGGTCCTCGAATATGAACCTTGCAAAATCATTGGGAACATAAGCAACAACAAGGTCCTCAATGGATGAGGGTTAGTGTTAGAGTAGACTACTCTACTAACATGTCAAGTATGCACACACTTGGAATATAACCAAGTATCAACCATTATTTTGGAGAATAAGCTCTCACATAGATCACTAAGAACTTGTCTATACCAAAATCATATCGATAAGAGACACCCCAAACACAAGCATGAGTGTCATCATTAGCAAACAAATAGAGAGAAAAGTGTCCCTTAATGTAAAATCAAGTAGAAAATCTTTATGTGACATATATGCCTGCTCACACAAATATGAGACCTCACTAGCATTTTCATCAAGGAATGGGTCACATATTGAAGGGTCAATAGAATTGAGCCATGCATGTATATCATTATCATATATAGGTGGAGAATCATACGAAGGCTCATAATTAAGATCATTAGAGAAAGAGTAATCACTAGTTGGATTCCTCGAATAATCAGGCAAGCCAAATTCCCGCTCAACTAGAGATGTCTTCTCCCTTAACAAATCAATATCTCTATCCTTAACAACACAAACATAACCCTCATCATATGCAAACAAATAATAAAGAAAGGTATCACTTAGAGTAACTTCATCCATGGTGTCCTTACATGTAGCATCACTATTAGATTCAAAGACACAAATAAGCATACTGCAAGGGTTTGTAATACACAAGTAAGAAGTAGCAATTTGAGAACAAACATCACCTCCGTTTTCATAACATGTCATCCTCATAAGTGTACTATCATTTCCAAGGGAAGATCTTCATCATAGGGAAAAGAGTCATCATTCCATAGTGGACTTCCATAGATCTTATAACCCCCAAAAGTGGCTATATTTTCAACCACACACCACATGCCACTGTGCGCATATTATCAATAGTCATATCATCATCAAATAAGATAATTTCTTTAATGACAAAGCAGTCAATCAATAATGAAGAATTTAACATTCTAAAGTCCTCATGACTATCTACATAACACACACCTCCATCACCACCTTTATTATCATCAAATGACACTAAAGAAAGATCAAGACACTCATTTTCATATATATCAAACAAGGGTAGGGTGTCACGTTCATCCAAACTACAAGTGCCAACACTAGGTGAACACAAATCGACCTTGCAAGAAGAATTAATTCAGTCATCAAAAGGATCAACTAGTGTAGGAACACTATCAACAATGACATTATCATTACATGGTAAAGAATAATTAAGCTCACACAAATACTAGATATTATTCACACTCACATCACATACTTGTTCACTCAAAGAATTAGAAGTGTTGAGTTTAGCCATTGTACCTTGAAGTTCATATGAAGAATCTTCTTTACCTTGATCTCACAATTGCAAGCTCATTTGACAAAGTGTAAAGGTGGTCTTGGCCTCCATTCTCTCTTCCAAGCATGGGAGTTCTTCACATGAAGACTCCTTCAGAAGTTCATTTTTATAGGTACCTACAAAAGCTTCTTCACAATAAGATGAAGAAGTAAAAAGGTTAGTTTGACTGTGTGGCAACTCACTCACATCACTCCAAACTTCCTCACATTTTTCCATTCGTGAGTTGCCACTTTGCACTCCCTTACTCCTTTATATCTTTTTTCTTTTAATGGGTACGGTAATCTCCCCTTCTTGTGGCTTCTCACAAGAAGCACTTTGCTTTCCTTCCTTTGGCTTCTTCTTTTGGGAAGTGGTTTTGGTCCTATACCCCTGTTCATATGGCTCGGGATAATGGTACCTCAAGTTCTTCTTCAATGTATCCCAAGTAGTAATTGGGCTTCCATTATCTTTTGCCTATCGGAATTGTACTTCCAATAATTTGCAAGCTTCTTTTCAAAAGTCCTAAGAGCCAATTTCATCTTCTTTCCTTGTGAATAGTTGGAACTAGAAAAGATTTCATCCATCATGAATTTTCATTTCTCGTATTCTTCTCCACTAGCTTTTCATCAACAAGATATGCCATTTCACATTAGGGTTTTGCACTTTTACTTTCGTGATTGGTGGTGTGGTATTTGGTGGAGTATGATGGTACATTCGATAAAGTGTCCAGGGTGACAAGGTGGGTGAAGAATCATGATGCACCCCACTTGTAGTACCATTGTGATGAGAAATAGGTGTTAGAGACAATTCTCTTGTCCGCTCTTCCATACTTAGCATCCTTGCATCCATACTACTCATTTGACGATTAATGGATGCTAACACACACATCATGTCATGCAAAGTGGGTTCCCTAGTAGGAACTTGTGTTTCATCACCTTGATTCGCCATTGTTACCTAATAAAGACACTCAACAAAGTAAGAAAATGTTTTAAGTTAGTCAAAATAACCCACAAAATACTCAAGTTTGCTCACCTTTTGATTGCCTCACAAATTGCTTCGGCCAATGATTGCATGCTTGTTAATCTGGGTGAGTCGCAAGGTTTCGTTTACTACTCAAGGCCAAGAGTAGATTTGTGTCGACTTGAAGAAAAGGATGACTCAATTCAAACAAACGTACTTGAATCAAGAAACTATCTACGAAGTTTTAAAATGAAAAAAGGACGAAAACAATTGGCACCAAAAGAAGTGGAACTCAAAATTAATTAACAAACAAGTAGGGTTAATTACTAGTTGTTAATTAGTTTAGATGATCAACGAAACGAAGTTAAAAGAATAGTAGAAACTTTAATTCTAAAGTATAAAAAATGACCTCTGCGTGGGGTGTTGCGTGGGTGGCTGCATGGCCACTTGTGTGGCCGAGAAAAGTTGTTGCATAGCTGAGAATGTATGGGATGCATGGCCCACGTGTCACTATGTGGGTGAAAATAGTAGCCTCCTAAAAAGTTTCCTCCTCCTACATGGTTGGTTGGCTACGTGTTCTACGCGGAAGTCATGTAGGGCCTTTATTTTGGCTAATTTCTTTAACTTTTTGGATCCACACAACCTAGTATTTTCCCTTTTTGGGTAGAAAAAACACTTTTTCACAATTTTGGTTGAAAACTTTTGGATCAAAAGCCTCTTATGGGTGGCTTCTTCCTTATAAAGATATGAAGAACACCAAGAACAATTCAAAATTCCAACCACCCTCAAATAAACTCCAAATTCGCTCAAATTTTGGATTTGAGCTCCCCTTGATGTAGAAAACAAATCCCAATAGGTTTCAAGCTCCAATTTCAACTTCAACAAGACCCACTTTTAAGTTCTTCAAGTTTGAAGCTCCATTAATAGTGGATCACACTAGAAGACTCCAAATGACTTGAAACTCAAGATTGTGACTCAAAAAACACTAGAGAGCGAGAATCTAGTGTCAAAACAACATGAAATTATTGGTATTTTGATTTTTTGAATTTTTGACTTTTTTTTTTTTGGATTTTTGGATTTTTGGATTTTTGACTTTTTTGTAGTAACAAAAACCAAGACTAGACTTGTAGAAACAAATCTATAACTAAGCTCTTGATACCAATTAATACAATAAAGGATAAGAAAACAAAGAAACTAACTAGAAATTCAAAAAGAGAAGAAAATTAAAGGATAGATAAGTTCACACAAAGAGAAATATCAATTAGCAATCAAGGTTCTATATAACCAAGACCTCCAATTGAGTAATCATAACAACCAAACTTCTTAAGCTGACCTCAAGGGAAACAAAGTCCTCAAGAAACCAACCTTCTCAACAAAGCATTCAACCAAAAGCTTCAACGATCTCTCATCTCTCATGCTCCCAACGAAGTCTTAAAATATTTCATATCATAAAAGTCTACCTAATGAAATAACTATAGTAGTATTTATACTAACTAGAAGACGAAGACTACACTAGCTATTACAAAATACCCTTAATGAAGGGCCCTGTTTGGTTGGTAGTCTTCTCAAAAGATGAAAAACGCATTCTTTTACCTACTTCTTCCAAAGGAGTCCTATATTTATATTTGTGCATATTATTGAGCTTCATGCCTTCATTCCAGGAACCTTGTAAGCCTCCAAATTCATGATCCCTAGCTTGGCTTGGTGTGCATGTTCTTGATAAAACTCGACTTGTATCAATTACCCATATAGGATGGCTCCAGCTGAGTTGAAAGAATTGAAGGCGTATCTAAAGGATTTGTTAGAGAAGGGCTTTATTAGGCCAGTACTTTGAGATGGGGTGCACCTGTGTTGTTCGTTCGTAAGAAGATGGCACACTAAGGATGTGTATCGATTATAGAACTCCCCTTCTTCAATTGTTCTTCTATCTCCAATATATTAAGCAAGAGGGCATCATACTTTTCCTTGCGTTTCTTGGCATTTTGGATCTTCATTTTCTTCACCTCACTAGGTGACAATGGTATCAACTGGATCTTCTTATCATCCTTTTGAAAAGAATAGATATTTTTTTCTCCATCATGATGCGCTTTCCTATCAAATTTCCATGGCCGACCCAATAAAAGATAACAAGTGTATTGGGACCGTTGAAAACGTCCCTGAATGTGTCAACCACTACTTTTAGTTCTTTTGCAATTATTCCTTCTGTTTCATCTGTCGTGTTTATTAAAAATAGTTATCTGAATTGTTTAGAAGTTTATGATAAACACCCGTGATATACACGGTATATATGCCATGTATATCATGGGCTGAATAGGCAAAAATGGGTTATCAAACCCGTGATATACACGGTGCATACATACCGTGTATATCATGGTTTAGTGGCCTATTTTAGGAGATGTTTTGTTGTAATTAGAATTGTACACTTACCATAATTGTATAGTTATTGTACAAGTAGAATAAGGTTCTAGGAGTAGAATAGGAATAGGATGTTCCTATTATGGAAATTGTAAATTGTATGTATACTCTTTCATTAATGAAAATAATCAATGGATTATTTCTTTCATGGTATCATAAGTCTAGGTTTTTCATACCTCTCCCATCTTGTCTTCCGCAAGCTCTCGGCCAACAAGAGTTCCGATCCACCATCTCGGGTTCTGTGCCATTCTTCTCTCTTCTCTTCCCAAAATTTTCTGAATCCCTTCCTCATATATTCTTCTTTCGTCATGTCTAAGAACATATTTCATCATGCCCTTATTGTTTCCAACATCAAGAACCACATCTCTATTGTTCTTGAGATGGAAAACGTCCAGTATGCGACGTGGGCAGAGTTGTTCAAAATTCACGCAATCTCACATCAAGTCCTCCATCACATAATTCCTCCTGCTACCCCTACTCCCGTGGAGGATCCTCAGTTATGAATTACACTTGATGCTACCGTCCTTCAGTGGATTTATTCCACTATTTCTACAACCTTTTACAGACGATCATTGAGCCGGACACTACAGCTATGGCTACTTGAAATAGATTGCGTGATACATTTCAAGATAACCAACATTCCCGAGTATTCACCCTTGAGTAATAATTCTCCCAAGTTCGCATGGAAGATTTTCCTAACGTTTCTGCATATTGTAAACGGCTCAAGGAGTTGGCGGACCAACACCGTAACGTTGGAGCGCCTGTGACCAATAATCGTCTTGTTCTACAAATGGTTGCCGACCTTTCTGAGGCCTATAATAGCGTTGGGACTCTCCTTCGTAAAAGAAATCCGCTTTCTCCTTTTTATCAGTCCCGCTCGATGCTCACCATAGAAGAAGCCGGCTTGGCAAAAAAGGCGGCGATCGGTGCCAGTTCCGTGGCGATGATGACTTCGTCCGATAATTCTCATAGATTTGTTGACAATTCGGGTCAAAACTGCAACAACGGTGGCGATAAGAAGGGTCAAAACCGTAAAAATAATGGCAAGAATCACGGCAGCAACAATGGTGGCGGCGGTGATAGCTCTTGGGGTAGTGGGCAACAGCCTAATTGGGCTCGGCATTGGCCCTGAGCCAGTGGGCCTTAGCCCAATAGTGGGTACTTTTCGTCGAACCATTACCCGAGAAACTGGGTCCAGTTTCCGCAACGAGCCGCCCCGCTCGGGTCCAACGATCGGGTGGCGGGCGGTTTTTTCTCGGGGTGGGGGCAAGCGAGCCAGGTGTGCTTGGGCCTCGGTCTCCGCAGGCATTCCAGGCAGTGGGCCCCACACCGACTTCAACAGATATTGAGTCTTCAATGCATATGCTTGGATTAAATCCCCCAGACCCGAATTGGTATATGGACACGGGTGTCACTTCTCACATGACATCAGATCAGACAAAGGTACTCTCTCGTCTTATTCTAATTTGAGTAAAAATCGTGGCATACTTGTTGGTAATGGCAACTCAATTCCAATTCGTGGTTACGGTTATACTACTTTATATCCTCCCCATCCACCTTTTGGCCTGCAAAATGCTCTTCACGCTCCTAACTTAATTAAAAATTTGGTGTATGTTCATAAATTCACCACTGATAATTGGGTTTCTGTTAATTTTGATCCTTTTGGATTTTCTGTGAAGAATTTCAAGATGGGGATACCTCTCATGATATGTAATAGTAGGAGAGATCTTTATTCTATCACGCCCGCATCCGGTATCTCGAGTCAAGCCTTGTCATCTACTTTTGGTGCTCTAGCTCCTTCTTTGTGGTATGCACGTTTGGGTCACCCTGGGTTGTCAATTGTTTTTTCTTTACATAAAAACAATTTTATTTCTTGTAAGGGTACGCGTAGTACTCCAATTTGTCATTCCTGTCCTTTAGGAAAACATGTTAGATTACCTTTTGTAGCCTCTACTTCTCGTACTTTAATGTCATTTAATATTATTCATAGTGATTTATGGACATCTCCCATTTTAAGTTATGTGGGACATCATTATTATGTTCTATTTTTGGATAATTATTCTAATTTTTTATGGACCTTTCCGTTGGCTAAAAAATCACAAGTTTTCTCTACCTTCTTAAACTTTAGAGAATTCGTCCGCACCCAATTCGACCGGTAAATAAAAAATATACAATGTGATAATGGCAAAGAATATTATAATGGGTTGTTTCGGGATTTTTGTGACACTAATGGCATAGTTTTTCGTTTCTCTTGTCCTCATACTTCCTCACAAAATGGGAAAGCCGAATGGAAAATTCATACAATTAATAATATCGTCCGCACTTTATTGGTCCATGCTTACGTACCCCCCTCATTTTGGCATCATGCTCTACAAATGAATACTTATCTTCTTAACATATTTCCTACCAAAGGTTTGGCATATTCCTCCCCTCTTCATATTTTATATAATAAGACTCCTTCGTATTCACATCTTAGGGTCTTTGAATGCTTATGTTATCCACTATTTCCGTCAACTACAATTAACAAACTTCAAGCCCGTTTTACTCCTTGTGTATTTTTGGGTTATCCATCTAATCATCGTGGTTATAAGTGTTTTGATTTAACATCTAATAAAATCATCATTAGTCGCCATGTTATTTTCGATGAAACCCAATTTAGGTTTGCAAAAGTAAGTAGTACCGGACGTAGTTCGTATAATGTTTTAGATGACGATGTCTCCCCGTATATTATCCATCATTTATCGGACTTGTCCCGCACCCAAAATCTGTCAGCGGGCCCGCTGCCTGCTGGACCCACTATTCCGCCACATCCCACTGTTTCCAGTGTTGTTTCTGCCCCAGTTTCGGTTGTTGGGCCAGTTTCCCAGCCCAATACCGACATTGTTCCTACTACAGTTCCTACTCCTGCCCCGACTATTGTTTCCAGCATTGGGCCAACATGCCTACTTCCTGTTGGCCAGCCCGTCTCCCATCCGAATTTCTCCCAAAATCCACCCACTTCTCCCTCGAGTCATAGACCGGTCACTCGTAGTTAATGGGGTATTTTTAAATCAAAAAGACATTTTAATCTAAATTCTAATGTTCTTAAATCCCCCCTACCCCGTAACCTAGTGTCCGCATTAAATGACCCGAATTGGAAATTGGCTATGACCGACGAATATGATGCTCTTATTGGAAATAAGATGTGGGAGTTGGTACCCCGTCCTTCTGGTGTTAATATTATTCGGTCTGTGTGGATTTTTACTCATAAGGATAACTCTGGTGGTTTTTTTGCGAGGCATAAGGCACGCCTTGTAGGTGATGGTAACACTCAGCAGGTTGGCGTGGATTGTGGTGAGACGTTTAGTACGGTGGTCAAACCGGCTACCATTCGCATTATTCTCAGTCTTGATCTTTTGAAAGCTTGGCTCATTCATCAGTTAGATGTGAAGAATGCTTTCTTACATGGCGATCTTAAGGAGACCGTTTATATACATCAACCCTAGGGTTTTCGTGATCCCAAATATTGTCATCATGTCTGTTTATTGAAGAAGTCCTTATATGGGCTTAAGCAGGCCCCACAGGCTTGGTATAAGAGGTCTATAGACTATGTTTCATCTATTGGATTTTCACACAATAGATTTGATAATTCATTGTTCATATATCGTCGTGGTACTTCCTTGGCATATATTCTCATGTATATGGATGATATTATTTTGACAGCTTCTTCTGATGACTTATACAAGTCTATCATGACACTACTCGGTTCTGAGTTTGCTATGAAGGACTTGGGGCCCTAGAGTTATTTTTTGAGGATCGATGTCACTCGTCATACAGGTGGGTTGTTCTTATCGCAAATGAAGTATGCTGCTGAGATCATTGAGCGCGCTGGTATGTCCTCATGCAAGTCTACTTCCACTCCAGTTGATACTAAACCCAAGCTGGGTGTTGTGGCTGGCTCACTTTACGAGGATCCCACCCACTATCGCAGTCTTGCAGGGGCACTTTAGTATCTCACCTTCACGAGACTGGATATCACGTATGTTGTGCAGCATGTGTGTTTGTTTATGCATGATCCTCGACTTGAGCACATGAATGCTCTCAAACGCAATATCCAGTACTTATAGGGCACACTTGATTATGGGTTTCATCTTTATCGATTGTCAGTCTCGACACTTGTCTCTTATACAGATGTTGATTGGGGTGGCTGTCCGGACACCAGATGCTCTACCTATGGTTATTGTATGTATCTCGGTGATAACTTGGTCTTATGGTCGGCAAAACGTCAAGCTACTTTATCCCGCTCCAGTGCCGAGGCCGGGTATCGAGGGGTGGACAATGTGGTTTCTGAATCATGTTGGTTACGTAATCTTCTCTTAGACCTAAACTTTCCCATTCAAAAAACTACCTTGATTTATTGTGATAATGTTAGTGCAGTATATCTTTCTGAAAATCCGGTCCAACATCAGCGCACTAAGCATATTAAGATGGATATCCATTTTGTTCGCGAAATGGTAGCTCGTGGACAAGTACGCGTCTTACATGTCCCTTCCAGGTATCAAATTGCAAACATCTTTACGAAGGGTCTCCGCTCCGTTTTGTTTGAAGATTTTAGGGACTGTCTCAGCATACGAAGATCACCCGCTATGACTGCGGGGGTGTGATAAACACCCGTTATATACACGGTATATATATGTCATGTATATCACAGGCTGAATAGGCAAAAGTGAGTTGTCAAACCCATACATACCGTGTATATCACGGTTTAGTGGCCTAGTTTAGGAGATGTTTTGTTGTAATTAGAATTGTATTCTTACCATAATTGTATAGTTATTGTACAAGTAGAATAAGATTTTAGGAGCAGAATAGGAAATGATGTTCCTATTATGGAAATTGTAAATTGTATATATATTCTTTCATTAATGAAAATAATCAAGGGATTATTTCTTTACAAGTAACTATTTTTTTCTTCATTTTACCCTTAGTAGAATTTGTCATTAAAGGAGATAACACATAAATAAAGTAAAATATTTAATAGAGTGATTATAACTTAGACATAAGGATAAAAAATAATCAAATATCTTTTCGGACTACTATTTCTTAAGAAGCGTATAAAATAAAATAAAAGAATAGATAATTTGATACGGAAGGAATACAAACTGCTCAACCTTACCAATTCCAACACAACTTTTGACAATCATTCCTTCTCTTCTCGTGCTCTCAGATTAATATACCCCAGACTGGTCGCCAGTACCGTATTGACTTCACATACATATTTGTATCTTTAATCAGAATATTGATTGTCTATGGAGTCACCAGAGCGTGCATCGAATTGGATATTCAGTTGTCACTTCGCTTTTTCGCTTGGAACTAGTCTTATGGTGCCACATTAATGGGGCATAAAATTCCCCCACCCAGCCCCCTTCCAAATTCCTATTTCCCAATACCATTAAGAATGTGTGCGAGTGAATGAGCCAGTGTTTTTTTTTGGGGGTGGGGGTGGGGGGCAGGGGGGCGGGGGTGGATGGGCTGGAGTGATACTAATGTTGGAACTGCTTTGCTTGAGAAAGATTACAAGCTTGATACTGGAAATCGGTGCATTTAGGGGTTGTTTAGTTGCTGATTAGAGCTATGCGGTATTAATAATGCAGAGACTAGTCATGAGTCTATATACTATTATATGCCGGGTTTAGTTATTCCATCTTCTATCCTGCATAATATAATATATAAATTTCCTCAAAACTTATACATGTATTAGTTATGCAGGATTCTAAATTGCTAACCAAACAATCATATTAGGTGTGTTGAATTTTATACAAAGCAGAAAAATGCTACCAAACATGATACAAGTTATGCAAGATTTAATACATGAATAAATTACCTCCCAACCAGCAACCAAACGACCCCTTAGAGTTAGGACAGACATCAAACCAAAAGAATTACAATGAGAGAAACTTCGGAAATGAAAAAAAATAAGAAATAATAATACACAATAGGCTGCTTATTTGCCTGCGGAATGACCAAACTTTCTGGCTACTTGTGGGGGACAAGATGCGGGTAGAGGTTCGATATATGCTCATGCATGAAGTCATGCCTTGTTAAGATTCCGGCGATTGGAGCCCTCTGTAAATTTAGAAGTTTTACATTTTCAGGACATTATTCTATAGTGGAATGCAGAATAAGATGTCACAAAGTCATCAACCTTTTGCTCAAGCTAGAGGTGCCTAACAAGAAAACGAAAACCACACTCCGACCCCCGAATGCATGCATCCTAAGGAAATAAATTCAGCCATCACTTGTATGTTAGCACATACAACTTTGCAGATATAATTTAACGAGTTCCAACTCATGCTATTGACATCTAAGCATTTTAAGAACATTTTCAATGGATTTCAAATGCTTTTGATTTAGATGTCATTTGAATTTCTGTCTTAGAGAATCACTAACCATAGATCGTTTTGAAATCTTTAATCCTACCGAAGTTTATTAAATGAAGTTCCAATCCACCAAATAGGCCTAAGGTCACTAGTTTGCGAGTTCCCATCAAACTTGTGATGCAGATCATACACGTTATGCACTAAACCGATCTGCAAAAAGTGCTATAAGAAAAGAAACTTTGAAGAAAGAGGAGATAGGGTGGGGTGGTGAGAGGGGAAGGGGAGAGGACTTACCCCAGTTTTCTTTGGGACAACACACAAGTGTCTAAGACCAAGTTGTCGGAAAAGGATTGCAGCTTTGGCCAGAGACATGGTCTCGACTACTGTGTATGGGGATGTATTTGTTATAGGATGGAGATCAACATGCATTTCCATCTCCTCCTGCGTGATGACGAGATCCTCAAACTTAAGCCCCTTCCCTGATCCTGGCTTAGCAAAATCAAATGCATGAAACCTCCTCAAAATATTGGAGCCACTCAATACACGTTTCATGAATTTCTTTCCATTGAGCAAAACAAGTAAATGTGACCTTAGAACGAGCCCACATAACTCTGGTGTCTCTGAGAAAGGTGGCTCATCAATTACAGGAAAGCCATTATGCCTAGTATACTTCAAAGCATGTACTATGTTCCCCACCTTCTCCACACCTGAAAATGATACTAATGGCCCAGAACAGACATCTCCAGCAACCAAATTCCTCATAAATGGTTCAGCATGTACTTCCAAGAAAGGCAAACCTTTCATTTTCACAATCTGGTCATAGACACCCTTGTTAAAACTATCGGCCACAGTTTTTGATATGAGGAGAACAAGCATCACCAATGGAAGCATTAGTAGATTGTTTGTAAGCTCAAGGAGGATGACACAAATTGATACTGTCATTCTCATGGTACCACCAAGGAAAGAGGCAGCACCAAGTAGCGCAAACAGACCAACATTAAGATTGGACAACGAACCCAAGGCTCTACCAAAAATACGCCCATAGGAGGCTCCAGCAAGTATGACCGGAATGAAGAGTCCAGAAGGAATAGCAATTCCATAGGTAATAATTCCAAGGCAATATACCCCAGCAAAGAAGATTAGAAGTGTAGAGATGTGAAATTCATTGGAATTATTTGAACTAAATAAATTGCGGATGGCATCATCATTGGTGTTCAGAAAGAGTGATGCGAGATCATTGTAATGCCCTGCTGGACACTGGAAATTCTTGTAGTTTCCAGAGCGACCTATAGTTGGGCATTTTTCCTTCAAGCCTACAGGACATGGGATGCACCTTGCCAGCCATGGTAGGCCATAGGAGCAACAAGAAGTCAGGATAGAAACGCTCATGACAAGCAAGATCTTGAAAGCAGGACCTCTCCTGTAATTCACTCCCAAAAATTAGCTAAAGGAAAACCAGGCAAAAAGAATATCATAATTGTCACTTATGTTTCCAAGAAAATAGCCGGAGTACATTTATGCACCAAGATTATTCTACTTGTGGAAATAATAGCACATGTAACTTACTGTTGAGATGGCATCACATAGTAAATAAATAAAGCCAAGGCATACATCGTCAATCTTTTACAAGTACGAAATAACTTGAAAGTGAAGAACATTGATCAAACAAGTCTTGTGGCAAAGAGTAAAGGACCCATTTAAGATGTTTAACTTTTTGAACTATGTACGCATGCTTTGATGAAATATCCTGATGAATTACACAGTTATCCACATAATCAGTAAGGATCAGTTACATTTATATACCTGGAAGTCGAATCTGAAAACGAAAGAAAATAAAAATATAAATTTAACATCAAAAGAAGAAGCGAGACATGCTTCAGGAAAATCTTGAGTACTTATCAAAATTGTTACTCATTGGACTTGAACATGCACCTATGCCTCCAATAGCTAATGACTGGGAGAGAAGAAACTAAACATATAGCGTTGGGAAAAGGGTTTCAAAGACTAACTCATTAATGACAGCGTAAGTCCGAAGGACCTTGTCGACAAGATAGTTATAAAGGCTTCCCAGGATGCCTCCAAGTACTCCAATTAAGATTAGTGCCAATACATCTATTGTGTTGTAATTAGATACACCTGAATTGACATCAAACATTATCAAACCTCCTTCCCCAAATAGTCCACAGTTCCCACCGTGACAGAATTGTATGAGAGATCTGAGAACCATAGCAACGACAGCAGTTGTGAAAAAAGTCCTCCAAAGTAAAGCACTTCGCCACCTAAAACATGAAATAAAATAATTGAACATTTTGAGATACAAGCCTTTTTATGAATGCAACCTAGTATTCAGCATGTGTGTGAGAGAGAGAGAAACCATGATGCTATTTCTTCAAGAGCAAAAAGAACTCCTCCAACTGGGGCACGGAAAGCAGCTGCAACACCAGCAGCAGCACCACAAGTGATCAAATCCCTACGATCACGATCGTTTTTGAAGTATCTTAGCCATCTCCAAGTTAAATGATACTTGCGGGAACCCCCCTGTCCAAGTAAGTTTGCTATGCAAGCACCAGTATGGACCATGGGTCCTTCCTTGCCAACAACAAATCCAGCAGAAACGCCCAAAATGGAGCCAAAGATCTGTGGAGTGCAACATGTCAGAATAAGTGTTTTCGAGAATGACTTTCAGCAAATGAGCCAATTATTACTATAATAAAGCATGGGGGTGGGGGGGTGGGGTGGGGGTAAATCACAACCCGTAGAACTAGAAGAATAAACAAATATACCACAACAATCATTTCATGTGAATCAGGGTGCAACTGCTTCAGCTTGTAACTTATCATTTCTTGGTAAATGATACAGCAGAAAAGATGATAAAATACACCTCCAGAATAACATGGCAGTCTGAGAAACCATACCAAAGAACGAACAAGTGAAACGGTAAGATGCAGGAATTACCATGTCAAATGTACCTAATTAAAGGTATCTAAAACACACCAAACAATGTGAATAAATATTTCTTTTACTATACAATTTTCTTAAATATAATTACTTTCATTTGATGTGCATAGTAATGTAAAAACAATCACGGATGAACTGGACTGAGTGCACGAAAATAAACACCTGAGTGTTAATAAGTATTCAGTTATCCGTAAATCAAATATTTTTAATTGAAATCTTAAGTTTAATTCAATAGAATGTCAGTGCTAGAACTAATAATAACATGAAAAAATACTCTTTGTGAGAGAAGGAATATGCCACGATAACAAATTGGAAATGCCAATTAACTAACAGAGAGTACAATTGAGAAAATAGTATCAAGTAATACTTTCCACAAGTCAAGAGAATCGTGCTTCTTAGAGATGGCCATTTGGGCGAGCAACAAGGAGTGAGAGACCAACCTTGACAAGTAATGTACTTGGAGCCAAAATCGAATGAGCATCGATACCATTTAGATATGCTTTTACTTCAGGTATCCCAGACCCTGCAGCTGCAGGTGCAATAAATGCACAGAGGGCGGCGGCACAAGTTGCAAGAACCACATTGCAACCCGCAAAAGCAGCAAATGCCTGGAAATACCTGCTCTGGAATTAAAATAACTTAATAATAACATAATAAATTGAAAAGAGTGATTTGTCATTATGCATTCATATTCACACCTATTTGATAAAACTATTTCTTGATTGAAGTTGTACTTACTTGTCCTCAAGCATTAAGTTGTTAGTAAGCAGGAGCTTGAAACCAGCAATATTTTCCACTCCTATGTTATTAAAGAAACCAACAAGTCCAGTACTCAATCCAATGAGGAGCACAAGAGTCCATTTGAGAAATATATATTGAAATATCTGAACCTTTTTCCTAGATCTCCAGTCTTGCTTGAAAAGGTCATTATCTACAATCCTGCAAAAAAAGAGAAATTGCAAGATCAAAATGGGACACTGGATAGATATTTCCAATGGATATAGGACAGATAAAAGTTACTACTAGGAAAACACAAGTTAGTACAAAATGAGAAAAAAATCTCAAGCAATGATTAAAGAAATATCATTTTCTTTGAAAAGGTATAAAGAAGATGGACTATTAAAGTTGGTGAAGCAAGTGCTTTCAGGACTACATTGATACAAGAGCAACTATTGCAGTACAAAATTTGAACATCAAAGATCAGATCCTCTTTCTCCATAGCTCTTGTTCATTTATCTTCCTATGGAAGTTAAATTAATATTTTCTTCTATTGCTTCAATAATAACATAGCAAAAGAATCTATTTTAATCATCTAGTTGATCCATCTCAAGCCTGGTTACGGGAAGATGGCAGCAGAGAGTTGACTTCCCTTCAACAGAATTCGACAGCATAGAGTTGAACGAATACAGAAATTCATAGAGACAGTTCCCGCTGACTTGATAATCTAGGTAAACTAAGAGGATTTATTTTCATTAAAAAAAGAGAAGTTGGAAAGCAAATTAGACCAAACCAAGAAATGATGGATGTCCCAAGAAGGAAAAGAAGAAAGTGGTCATACTCGTAGTCTAGGCTTTCAATGGGGTAAACATTGGCTCCAACAATAGCGATTTGGGAGGTGTTGTTGACTCTGCTCTTGGATTTGAGCAAAGGCTCCCTTATACCATTCTCTGAAATTGTGGAGAAATTTCTCTCCAAATCTAATTTCTCTTCGTCAATCGTCCCTCCATCATTCTCTATGTCGACTTGGTTATCCATCACCTTGGGATCAGCTATAGAGCAACTACAACTCAATAGAGAGCTGGTCTTTCTTCTTCTCTCTCTCTCTCTCTCTCTTTATGAGTTACTGAATACGTGTATGTATAGAAACCCACATCTATGAAATGGATATGATCATCTTCTCACTTATATATGGCCCTGGGTGGGGTGGGGACGGTGAAAGAGAGAGAACCGGGAGATCCGTCACAGATGTATGTAACAATCCCACAGGTAATTTGGACAGGCATAGCAGTTGTGAACAAAATATTAAACAAATGTGTGTGTGTTTGGCGTTTGATTTTTCTTAGATTAATTGAGGAGTTTTCTTCGGCGGCGACCTCGGATTTCCAATGTCCCGATATTTTCTTCTTAAAACCTACCATTTTCACTGGTGTTCCGTTAATTTACAAAAAGTCTTTTATAACACATTTTAGATTGTCGTGAAAAAATACGTGTTACAAGTTTTGTGTAGATATTTTTTTAAAATAATTCTCTTGCCATTTGTATATTTTTCTTCGTATAGTTATGTATAAATATATTATCAATAATCATTTTGAAAAAATATAACCTGGTTTGTGAACATAAATAGTTTATAGTGGTATGAACATAATTGTAGAATATTAAGAATGAATGTGACATCATTTTTTAGCCCAAAAAACAAGACGGATAATTGCAAACACATTTTATTAATATTATTACGGAGTTGTGTCTTCTTCTTTTTTTAATGAAACACGCGTATATTAGTGCATATTAGTTGATGGTGATTTTTCACCTTTTGAAATCCAACGTTTCTCTCATTCGGATGGTTGACTTGAGCTCGAGAGGGTTCTTTCTATCTCGTTCAAGAAGGGTTATTTCTTAAATCTAAAATATAAGGCATGCAATAAAGTGAATTTTTTTTGCGGGTCGTTTTCTTTTAAAAAGATTTACCGCAACAAACAGATCACCCAAATTTGGTAAAGTGCGTATTAAAAGTGAATTATAATCACTAGGCAAAAGTGGATAATGTGGGAGTCCGTTACTTTCTCGGTGAACGATTTCCTCAACTGTTTGTGCCTCCTCTTCTGAAAAACAATAATTACAAATGAAAAAGGAAATCCAAATATTGTTTCATATTTCTTGTGGAAAGTACGTTTAGCATCACTTAGGATTAGGGGTGTTCATAATAATCCGATCCAATCCTTGATCCGGTCGATCCGATCCGAAAAATTGGATATCCGATCTACTTTTTTGAGTTTCGGATATTCGAAAAAAATCTGATCGGATATGGATCACAATTTCTTTACTTTCGGATATCCAAAATATCCGATTTTTTTTTATCTTTTTTTTGTTATGATTTTCCCTTGTTGTTGTTGTTGTTAGGCTTTTCCCTAATAGTTAGGCTGCATTTGTGCTTTTCGGTTTTATTTGTTTGATTCTTATGTTTCTTCCATACCTTCATCAAAAAACAAAGGGAAAGAATCAAGTTCTTCTTCTGAAAAACTTTAATATTGTTACTAATTATACAATTACTTTAAGTATTACAGTAGATAAGGAGATTGGAGTGAATCCGAAATAAATGATGCAATCTTTCCACTAAGTATTACAGTAGGTAGATAAAGAAATTTTGAAGGAGCTTGATTTTATGTCATGGCAATGTAAATAATGATATTTTAAGACAATGCATAAATCCTTTTCATATCGTATAGCTTGGTAGAAATTCTTGATGCGGGTGGACGATTAACGATAGCATTATGCCGACTATAATTATCTTTCCTTGCTACTCCAACCTTTGTGTAGGATTTTTAGATAAATTAAAATAGAATTTAAATAAAATATATCGGCATTGCAAAGATTTTTTTATACTATTAATAAATTTTAACATGTGATAGCAGGTTAATTGTCATTTTTTACCAGTTTAAACTTATCAAGAATTCATATACAACCAATTAATAAGTTATCTAATTGTGTAAATATTTACAAATAATAATATGATAAGAGGATTGAACTTTCATTCCATGTTTAGAGTTATTATTCGGTGATGTTACAAAGTGAAGGTGTTTGGTGGAAGGAAAAAACACGGCATTGACGCAAATTAACTACTATAATATATCAAAAGTTTAAGAACTTCATTGCATATATTATATTCAATATGACAATATGATAATTTCGGATATCCGGTTATCCAATCCAAAATTTTCAGATGTCCGTTTTTTTCGAATCGGATTTGGATCATAATTTTCTGATCAGAAATTTTTGAATATTCGAATTTTCGGATGAAATCGGATCAGATAATCCGAAATGAATGGCCCTACTTAGGATGCCCCTGCACAGAAAGCACGTGAGTTTTCTTGGAAAAAGTTAGGATGTTATTTTTATTGAGTACGATTTGTGCAATATTGACTAGTTTCTGCAACCTACTGTTTAGGCAAATAATTGGTTGCTACATTTTTGCAATCACTAGTCTTAAGTAGGGCTGGCCAGTGGGCCGGGATGGCCCGACCCCGACCCGAGCCCGCCCCGACCCCGCTTTAAAAAAAAAAAAAAAAAAATTAACGGGGGCAGGACGATGTCTCGTCCCGCCAGACCCCAGCCCGCCCCGACCCCGACCCCGACCCCGCCCTTTTCCCCCCTTTGCAAAAATGACCGTTGCACCAACGACCATTTTAGGCCCCCCCCCTCCCCCAACCCCCCTACCCCTTAATATTTATTTTTAACCCATAAGTTATTATATTTACACTTTAACCCAATTTTTCAACTATAAATAACTCATTTTCTCTTCATCTTTCTCACAAATCTTCCTACAATCTCTCTAATTTCTCAATATATCTCTCTACATTGTTTGCTAAATATTCAATTTTATTAATTCATTTGGGAATTGGGAGTGAAGTTGGCAACTAGCTTGAGGATCTTCCATCGAGCAAAGTTTCAATTTTCAACCTCTCGATTACACGTCGACGTTACGTCGGCGTTTGGTACATTCGTTCCTTCATTAAATTATTATTGTATGTTTATTTTATATTTTTATTTAGCGCACTTAATTTCATTGTCTTTAATTATTTATTATCATAATTAAAATGGAAGGATTAAAAAGGTATGTTTAAGGGTAAGGGTAAGAGTGCTTCTTCTAGTAGGGGCAACCAGGGCAAGGGTACTTCTTCTAGTCATCTTATTCCTACACAGGATGATTTTGTTGATACTCAACATTTTCCTACAATACCATTAGATTTAGACCAGGAGCTATTTTCTGGAACTCAAGAAGACTTTAATTTAGACGATGATCTAGATGATATACCCACTAATGTTGATGACCACACCCACTAGTGCACCTTCAACTGAAATACCTCCTATTCCCCCTAGTATGAGACGAGGTCCAAGAAAAACGACCATTAAAATCGGATGCATGGACATTTTTTGATAGGGACGTAGAGAATCAAGTAGCCATATGTAAAATTTGTAAAAATGTTTTAAAATTTAAAATTGGAAAAGGTCACGGTGGGACGGGGGTTTAATTAGACACGTAGTAAGTGCTCATCCGGCTAGGTATGCCCAATACCGGCTTCAAAATCGGGTGCGCAAACGCCGCTCCATCGGGACAAGGTTCACATACCGATCATCGTCCCGGACCAAGTACGAGGTCAAATTAACCCTATGACGGGGGAATTGTAGGCTCTAAATACAATAAACATAGAGATAGGGAAACAATATCAAAATTAGTTGCTTTGTGGAGGGTTTGCCTTTTTCATTTCCTTCATCTCCCGGTTTATTCATTACATTAGAGATATATATAATCCTGCTTTTAACGGTTTTCCTAGATCAACTCGTTAAGAGAGATGTATTTAAATTCGCGCATGAATATCAACAATATTTACGTTTTTCATTATATCATTTTAATGGCAAAGTATCTATCACGTCCGATATAGGTCGTAGTACTAACGGCCATGATTATTTAACGTAACTTGTCATTTGATAGATTATAAATGGTCTATGCAAAAACGTATTTTAGCGTATAGATATATAGATGATAGGCACACTGGTACTTTTATTGCATAAAATATTTATCAAGTGTGCGATTATTACGGAATTACCGATAAAATTATGACTATTACATTAGATAGCGCTTCTAATAACAATTACGCAATTACAGTGTTAAAAAATAGTTTAACTCCATCTTTTCCAGACCATTTTCATATAAAATGTGCGTGCCATATATATAACTTAATTGTAAAGGATGGTCTATCACTTTTTGAAGACATTCTTAGTAAAATACAATTTGCTATAAACTTTATTTTTAAAAGTAATAAAGTACAACGTAGAAAAGAATATAAAAAAACTTGTCACGATTGTGGACTACCTTATAGAAGAATTCCACAAGAAGTATCCACTAGGTGGAATTCTTTATACGAGCAACTACTTGTTGCTTATGACTATAAATTACCTATAACTTTATTTTTTAACTCTCATAATAAAAAGCCAGCTGATATGATTTTAGATAGTGATTGTGTAAAAATTTCCGAACTTATTGTATTTTTAGAGAAATTTTTTCAAGCAACAAAAGAATTTTCCGGTATATATTATCCTACTATTTCAACTATGTTATTTTATATAACTCTAATATTTTTATTACTTAGTGAATATATGGAAAAACCAGCTTATAAGGCAGCTATTAAAAAATGTTTGTCAAAATTAAAAAATATTTTATTCCTATTCCCTCTATTTATATTATTGGTTCTGTATTAAATCCTACTATTAAAATAGACGGTACTAAATCACTAATTGAAACTATTTACGATTGTATAGAAGTACTACCACCTCCAAGTCCCAAAAATCTAAATCACCCATCACCTATTGAACAAACTAAAGAAGAAGCGGTGTCTAGCGTAGAACACCAATGCAAAAATATATATAGATTTTATCAACAAGAAAATGCTAGTAACCTACCGGCTTCCATACCATCTTCTTCATCTTCAACACAACCTCACAAAAGACATACTGTTTCTGCGGCTAGTATTGAAAGCCTCAGAAATAGAATGTGCGGCCGTACCTCTACTACTAACCAAATTAGCGAGTTGGATATTTTTATTTTGCAGGGTTCTGTACCGTATCAAGAAGTTATCAATGAAGATGGACAAGAAGACTTGCTGAAATACTTTGGAGGGGGAATGAGAAGACCTTTCCGACACTTTCATTGATGGCTCGAGATATTTTGAACATTCAAGCGTCATCAACTCGCGTCGGAAAGCGCTTTTTCTGCAGCAGATATCAAATAGGAGACCACGACACTCATTGGCGGAGACGGCTTGGAAATTGCGTATTATTCGAGAGATTGGATACGAGCGGAGCGGAGAAGGTGCGGTCAACCGGAGATCAACGAAGAAGATGATGAAAACTACAATGAAATCTTAACCGAAGGTAGTGGAAGCGACGTGGATCAATTTGACCAACAAATACCAATTCCAACCGAAGAACCACATGAAATCATCAAGCAATTAGAACGGGTTTTTTTGAAAATGTAATTTTTTTAATTGCAATTTTATTATGTAATTTGCAACTTTTGGACAACACCACAAAGTTGCAATTTAGATTTTAGACAATTGTATTTGTATTACAAAAAAATCATATGTCTATTAAATAATATAAGAGGCACAAAAACAGCCTTGGGATGTTTTTATTACACTATCTTATTTTGTTTATTGAGTTTTTTTATACATATGTTATTTTTTTTTAAAAAAAAAAAAGGAAAACCCGACCGTACCCCGCCCCGAGCCCGAGCCCGCCCGACCCCGCCCCGCCCCGATACCGACGGGATCGGGATCGGACGGACGGGAGCAGTCCCGCCCGCACCCGACCCCGCTAGGCCCGCTAGACCCGACCCCGACCCCCTGGCTCGTCCCGCCCCGACCCTTACCCCGCCAGACCCGAGCTCGACCCACTGGCCACCCCTAGTCTTAAGTAGTTGTTGGGTCATAGAAATTAAATATTTTTTATTTTATTTGTAATGTGAAATTGGAATTGAATATTGAGTTGTGATTGGTTAAATTTTTTTTAGAAGAATATTTGATTGTTTGAATATATATATTTTTTTAAAAGAAATATAATTTTATGCCTCCGATTTCTAAAATGACAAAATCATCCAACTTTGATTAATTTATCTGCAACACACAACCAAATCAGCTCTAAAATGGTACGTAATATCTCATAATAAATAATCACATTATGTCATAAATTGGATTCCATATATTTTTTAAGTGCAAAAAAATTGTGTCACTAATTCAAATGTCATGATTAATTATATTTTGTACTCTTTTTTTAATTTATCTAATAATTAAAAGATCCGACCCGATCCGAAACACAAACCGGTGGCACACTTTGTGAAATTGAAATGGGTCGTTTTATAAAAATAAAAATTTAGGGAAAATTTTGAAATAAAAAAGAAGAAAAATCAAAAAGTGAGTTTGAAAAAAGTGAAAACAGATTTTGAGGTCTTTTTTTTTCAAATTCCCAATACAACAAGTTGTATTTGAATTTTTCATGACCAAATGCTTATTTTTTTTAAAAGTGAGAAAAATTCAGGAAAAAACAATAAATTCTCATGGCCATATACGTATTGCATGCTATACATATTTTAGTTACCTTTTAAATTTGAATGTAATCTGGTAATATTTTTGGTAAAGAATAATTCGATTTACTCCGATACGAGGTAACAAATTCTTGAAAATAATATCAGGCAAATTTGGATAACTAAACTGGTTTGGTTACTTGAGGAAAAAAGAACCATGTGACCTAGGTAGTAAAAGAAGGAAATTTCGTCCACACAATGAAAACTATACTTTTATGAATTATCACCTGTACTGATATGATGAGTATATCAATTCACGCACATAAAGTGTTTTTATAGTCCCTATACCCTTTAGTCCACGTAATTCGTAGTACTTTTGTCACCATATTACTACATTATAAATTAAATATTTAAAGATCCACGGGTTTACGCTCCATGCCTCGGATCTTATGCCTTGCCCAATGCTAAGTAAAATGTTTTATCTTACGGTCCCGTCTTTTAAAACACTGATCCAACATATAGTAAAAGGTAGGGTTAACTGGATTTCTTTTGCTTAAGATTAGGCGTATAAATAAGTTTATTGATATTTTTTACTATAAGAGTAGTAAGTATAATTTATTATAGTAAGTCAGCTGTTGTTTTATTAGATTATCAATTAATAATTAATATAGTAATTCATATGAAATTATCTATTTGGTGATATGAAATTGTAAATTTTTATATCACTAATAATACGTATAACTTAATCTCTTAATTGATTATTTGGAGTCGTAACAAATATAGGTCCAGGTGCACAGAGCAAATTGAAATTTTATTCCACAAAGGTAAATATTTATTTGCATTGGATTTTTGTATCATATCGTGTATATTTAGTACAGTTAAATAATTTCATAAGGTGATAATTCATATTAATTAATTATAATTAAATATAAAAATTTATGTACCTCATATATAAAATATCTGTATTGACTTAATATTTACTTTCACGCCCCAAATCAGAGGGGCACGACCGGCACCTCGGTCTTACTTACCGAGCACCTCGTACACGATATGGCATACGTCTTAACAAGCAAACAGGTTGTCAAGGCCGCCATGATAGACTAGATGAAATCAAAAGCAATAAGCAGCTGACGATACCAACGTAATAAGTTGTTACACTCCATAATTTTAAATGTCGATTGCGTCATGAGTTAACTAACGTAAATTCAGAGAAGTTAAGATCCCTGTACAAGGTCAGAGAAGGTTTTAAGCAAGTGTTAAGTAAGTATCGTAAGATTTGAAGGTTAAACGAATCAATAAAATTAAGTTCGTCGAAACTCGGGGAAAAGCAGGTAGAATTTTGGACAGGCATTTTGACCCAATTTTAGGTGGGTATATCTCCAAGTATATAAGGAGTTATTGGCATGACCTGAAAAGAAATGACACGTAGCGAAACGTCCCTCAAAATAGCTCTACTCTTTTTAGCTGGAAATACTTACGCCTTTTATTCCATTAAAGGATTACATCAATCTTTTTTTTCCCTTGTCGGGAGTACTTTCCGCATCTTATATTATCTTTCATTATGTGGTATTTTGTGTTCATTGTTGGTTTCACGATATTTGATGATGTGTAGTTACATAACAATAAGCGGAGGGTAACGATCTTATGTCACTCCGACAAAGTTTAGAATTTCCTTCCGAGGTCTCTCATGCATTATATATATGTATTTATTTTATGAACATCGAACCACACTATAGTCGGTCGGGTACAAAACCTACTGTGCACACCAATGCAGTTGGGTACAATATGATGATGCTAGTCTTAGAGAGCGGCTTGATATAATATGACATAGCCCCACAAAGAAACTTGATTTTTATATATATACGCATATGATCATAAGTATGCATGTCATACGCCCTCAGCGGCTGTTAAAGGTCCAGGTTGATCCTTAATGTCCTTCTCTTGCCCTACATTTCTGTAAATATGTTTTATCTGCCTTACATACCAGTACATTCTTTCGTATTGATGCCCCTTTGCTGAGGGCACTATGTTTCGAGCCAGCAAGTGCAGGTAGATATACTGACGCACCTCCCCGGTAGATTGCCCGACTCAACGGTTGGTCATCGTGCTTTATTCTTCTGGAGTTGCTGTAGAGTGTTGGTAAGTTATGCGCGGGGCCCTGTCCCGACCTTATATCATGTTAGGCTACTTCGATAGGCTTGTAGAATTGGGTCTTATATACATTTGTTTGTATGGCCTTGCTAGCTTTCCTGTTGGTAAGTTGATATACTTACGGTGGCCTTGTCGGCCTTATATATATGCCTATATGTTTGTGTTGTTTTCCTTTTACAAGTTAGTATGTTCAGGTTGTTGTACGAATGTCATTTTGAGGCCTTATCGGCCCAGATTCTTGCATGTCCAGGTTATGTTTCAGAGGTGGTATGCTCGGGTCGTTAAGGCACCGAGTGCCGGCCACACCCCCTAAGATTGGGGTGTGACAAACTTTATATCAAAGCAAGTCTGTTCTAGGGGGTCTACAAGATGTGTCTATTAAAGTCTTGTTTATGAATGTATTGTACACCACATCTATAAGCAGGAGGCTACAATGCATTTAGGATGGTTACCTTCCTTCTTAGCTTAGCTCATGCGCTAGAGTTGAGTCATAAGAATTCGATTCCTGATGCTTATCTTGTTTGTGATTTCAGTAATGCCTAGGATTAGGAAGCAAGCAACTAGTAGAAGTTGGATGTGGATGTGGATGTGGGAAGAGGTACCAGTCAGGTGCCACCTGCTAATGTGGGACAACATGAGCCTCTAAGTAAGGAAATATCTCAGACCTCTCAGACACCGCCACCTTTAGTCTCCACAGGATGTTCTTAAATAGGATATTGATATGCGGACTGCGAATAATTGTTAACTCAGTTGGTGGCCGCTTATACCTAATGTTAGGGTGCTGGTTCTTCTGATAGAGCAATTAGTTCAAGAGTCCAACACTGATTATGGCCTAGTTGAGCACTTGCCAAGCTAAACATTAAAATGACAACATATTTGATGTGTATGTAATTTGTGGTTGTCTGTCTTAGAACCCTACTCCTACTCATAAATAGAATGACCCTTTGTGTGCCACAATGTGACCCTGCCTTGTTTATTGTCTCTGTTCTTAAGCCATTTTGCTTGTGTTGGTCTCAAATGCAATGTGTAACCATGTCCATTTGCATCAGTCTAGCTTTAAATGGCATGTCAGTCTTCTAAGAGTCTTGTGATGATGTCTTAGCATCATGATTAGGTTTATTTTACCATGTTTGAGTATCCATGCTACCCCTACCTTTTGTCATGTATGAGTCATCCTTGGATAGTCGAAGTGATATTTGCAAATAGTGTAAGCAATTAGGATATGTTTGCTGTCTTGAAGTGCTGTGTGAAATATAGCTAAATGTATCATTACCTAATTTATTCAAGATATCAAGGGATTAGCTGCATTTCTTAGGTTTAATTAAAAGAATATTTTGTGTCAATAATCATGAAGTCTAGTCTAGATAGAGGCAATTTGACAATTAACTGGCCATTGCTTATTGAGTCTTCTTTGTGGGCACAGTTTGTCCATGTTGTTTGCTTTAGTATACACATTTGGCTTCGGTTTCTAGCTGTTTGTTCACATGACTCATGTTTATCTTTCATATGTGGTTGAATATACATGAGCATCTACAACTTGTATATCATCTGTACCCAATATATCAGATGTATAAAGCATGTGTATTTTCATGTATATTGGTTGCATTACGAGTATTGCTTGGCCTGGGCATCTACTTATCTATTCTACTCTTCCTTTCTTTGGATGACTTCCTTAGAAGGGAGTTAAGCCCATTTGTTTATTTGTTTGTATTTGCTAATACATTGCCATCAACACTGAAATGGTCCAAGTCCCTTCTTCACAAATTAACTGTCAATATTTTAATTATGGCTAATGTTATGCTATTTTGTTCACTTGGGCTTCACATTACTTCCCTCAATTAATATATGTTTTTCTCTTGGTGAAATAAAAAAATTGTGTGAGTTATTTATGATAATTTTTATGTAATTGCATTAGATAGGCATAGATATTTTCTAACTTGTGTTCTCTCTTTCCCCTTTTCTCTTCTCTGTCCACACATGGTTAGACAGGCCCCTTTGGGCCTCTTCATTCTTCCAGTCGGTTGGGCCAAGGCCCAATCAATGCATAATTTCATCGAGTTCATTATGTAGTTGTTCTGAAGGTCCAGTTATGGGTAAAAATAGCCAATTGGTGGGCTTCGATAGGTCCACCAGCCTAAACTCCCTCATTTCCATTATATATATATATATATATATATATAATACTTGTATAAACATATTTTATATTATTGGAACACCTTATGATTATGATTTAGGATAGGCAAACGATTCGTACATCGTTTAGTTAGAGTCGTCATGAAAACTGTTTTCAAATTGGGTCGAATAAAGCTGTAACATTTTAAATAACAAAGGTGTAACTCAAAATGATTTTGACTTTAAATTACCGGACATGTTTCGATGAAAAATGGGTTGTTTTACATGTGAAAACTTGGACTTCTGATATAGAACTGGACTAGACAAAAAAAATGAAAAGACTGGATTGAGTACTTTTGAGGAAAAACAACTTGGGTTGAGAAACTAAATTCAAAGTTTATCTTGTTTTTCGAAAAAGTGGGTTAAGTTACAAACATTTTAAAACTTTTTTGGTCTAAGGCCCAACTAAATTGACTTTGCTTTTCTAGTAAACAACCCTTAAAGTAAATTGAGTTGAGGCAAGGGGTTTGGAGATACAGGATATTGAGTTGAACTTCAAAATAACACTTAAAAAAGGAAAACTTATATTTTTCTGAAATTTTAAACATGTCATCCTAAAAAAAAAATGCACTCTTTGTTTCAAAGGTGTTCTTAAAATATATAAGAAATATTTGGCAACTCATTGGACTATACACAGTAGAGTTCTATTTGAATTGAGTTTGAGTGTACTTTTAGTTTGAAAATGGATTAACAAGTTATCTCTATATGAGTTATTTTGGGCGGAATTCAACTCTTGGTTTTAGAAAAAAAACCTTATGATTTGAAATAAATGACACGACATTGAATATGCGGAAAGTAAACATCTTTTAAGCAATTTATAACTTTAAACATGCTATAGAACCAGAAGGTCAACCGTATTTCCTTAATACCATGGTGTCTAAGACCTTCCATGGGAATCACCAGAGCCCTTACCTTGACTCTGGTTTTAAAAGGATTTTTCACAGTGTATTGAATAAACCATTTTAAACTCTATTTTCCTAATTTACCTATAAATTAGGTGATGACCTCTAAAACTAAATATCCAACTTAGAGCACCCACAACCTTTTAGTAACTTTTATGCCTCCACATAAAAGTGAACCGTAATAGATGACGACTCCACTGGGGATAATCCTAGGTTCTAACCATAAGGGTTCCAATGCAACATGTCTTAATTGATATAAATTGCTTATGTGTTTACTTTCCGCAAATTTTAATTGTCATTCATGCATCTCATAATTCCGCCAAATGGCACGCACACACACTCGCATCAGTGCACAAAGATGATTACGCGATTTTGTAATTGTCCTCCAATAAAAAAACAAAATCATTTCTTTGGAACACGTTGAAGACGGAGTTGGTTTGTAGTCATCCAATAGTTGACAAAGGTTCACCCTGAGTAGTCCGCTCAGGTCCCTTAGTCTTTTGCAAAACCACTCTAGTTTGCCTAGGATATAGCGAAGCCAAATCCCTACTGAACTAGCATATGCTTACCTAGACGGGTTAGGATATTTTAGATGTATCTAGACCCATTAGGATGACTACCTCGTGTCTTGACAGTCTATGGCTCGACATCACTTCATCCTACTACTTGTTATGTGGAAACATAATTGTGCCTTATGTGATGAACCATTATCCTTGCGGGGGGGGGGGGGGGGGGGACTAACTGTGCTCTATTTTGTAGATGCATACCAACCTCAAGTTTGATATGGTTTTAGAAGCAACCGAGTTGCTGAGACTTTGGTGGTCATGGCTAGATGCCCCACAACAGAGAGAAGTAATGAACTGTCTAGGACACCTACCCTCACTCATGACCATGAAAGGGAATAGAGAACTGTTAGAAGTCCTCACCAGATACTGGGAATGTGATATGATGGTATTAAGGTTCGAAGATTTTGAGATGACCCCGACCCTAGAGGATATGCGGGATTGCATAGAGAGTAAAGGGACTTGTATGAGAAGGGGGAATAAACCCGACCATAATGAAATTCCTATCCCTAGCTAGTGCCAATTGGATATTCACTCCAACCGTAGCTTTTAGGGATCTCTACAACCAATTTGGATCTAAAAAGGGGTACCTAGAACACTCTATTGAGTTTCGGTCTTACGCCAATCGGGAAACCACCCGACCCCTAGCTTTTGCCATATGCCTTCTAGGTACCATGGTCTTTCCTAAAGATTGACACCATGCCATAGATACCCGTGTCATTTATGTCACCCATGTTATCTTTCATAGCATAACCTCAAACAGAGAAACCAAATACTTTGACTTAGTCCCTGTCATCCTTGTCGACATATACAGAGCTTTAGGTCAATGCCGAAACCTACATGGGTATTTACAAGGGTGTAACCTACTAGTGCAAGGGTGCAAGAGTGGATCATTAACCACCTCAACAAAACTGACGGTCCTTCATACTTAGACCCGGAGAGTAGGAAAGATAACCTCTGAGTCAATTGTCCAAATTTTGGAAACCAAACCAAAGAGAGGTGGGCTTTCATCTTTTCAATACTCCGAGAAGATAACGTCCAATGGAGATTCCCTGACTTTATATCTAAAATTGTTGTATTGAGAGGTAGAAAATGCCATTTCTTGCCACTTATGGGAATCTGAGGAATCCTCCCTTATGAACCTGTTAGGGTCCTAAGACAGTTAGGTAGGACACAGGTCATACCCCAAGTAGGAAACATAGGAGAGTATATGGTCGACTACGAGGAAGATAGGATCAAAGGGGTTGCTGACATTGTCCGAGAGTGGAATGGTCGAGTGAGATGTGATCTAGAGACTTTAGCCGAGGATAGATTCCGTCTGGGTTATGATGAAGACTATGTTTATTGGTTGAGAGATCATTTGCAAGGTACCCTCACTCCAGGTCCCAACCACTATCACTACAGTCATGATAAGGATTCAAAGGCTGAGATCAAAGCCCGTTGCATCTAAAGGCAAGCTGATGATCGGGATGCCAAACCTGGAAATGATAGAGCATGATCAGACTGTCATAACTAGTTTAACCGAGAAGTTAGACTTCACTCATGAGTGCTTAGAGGATTTGAATGTTCGGATGAGGAGATTGATGGACGAGACTACACCTATGACCTTCACAGAGAAAGGGTTTTGGGTTGTTTCACTGCTAATGTCTACTCACCTTGGGATCCAGACCACCATTCGAAGGGCCAAGAAAGCTCGGACATACAGAGCTTCATCATCCGTCATTGGATGCCACTTCTGTTGATCTTATTTTCTGCTTTATAGCTCCTTGTCGGCTTTATCATATTCTGTAATCCCATCGGGGAAGTTTTTTTATTAATAAAATATGATTATCGGTAAATGGTTTGAATCGACATTTGTCACAATTATGTTTCAAAACGATTAAAAAACCTTAGTGCAATGAGGTTTAGGAACGTGAATATTTTAATTGCTGATTTTGCGATTATATGACTATGTGATATAACTGCTGGTATGCTTTCATATGTTCGATCCGAGCTCTTGATTAGTTTCACATTTAAGACACCATTCCAAAAGAAAAATACAAGAAAATATCATAAGCTAACCCAAAATTTGCACCTCTTAAAAGGTTTATTTGCTACCAATGGATACTCCAAACAGCGAAAGTGCCACTTTACCCATTGTTGATTTGGTTAGCGATGAGGAAACCTAAGAATTGCTCCAGATAAAGATTCACGAGATTGAGGAGAATATCGACTTGGCTAAAGTCAAAATGAAATAAGTCGATCAAATTCTGGACCTGGTAGGAAACCTTCCAGAAGAGACTACCGAGCGGAAGCACTACTGCCAAAACCTCCTAAACAAGGTCAAAAAAAATAGTCGATGACTACATCCTATTGTTTTTCACCCAAGCAAGAATTTGTGTTGCCCGAGAAAGACCATATGTCTTACGCAGGGAATCAAATGGGCCACCTGAAGGAGTTATCCAAAATGCCGATGAAGTTGCTAACTACTACGGGACACAAAAGGGACACCGCGGACATCATCCCCCATCTGGTGGGCGATTGCCCTCAAAGCCCGCATTTCACCTTTTAGGTCCGCATCCAAGCCGGTGTGAAATATCAAAGTGTATGGAGGATTGAAAGCTGCAGGAGAGTTGTGTTTCAACCCCGACGTCCTCTCGACTTGCGCACCCATCTATGCTCACAAGAGGTGCCCTTCCCACAAGAATGGCCACACCCTAGATGAGTGCCTGAATTTTAAAAAGAAAATCAAAAAATTGATCGATGAAAAGGTTATTTGTAAACTATGGGGCCCACATTCCCTACTGGTTTATGATACCATTGTGCCTGGTGAATGAATTACCATTGACACCCAAGTTTGGCGGTACGACTTCACTATCTTTGAAGATTCGTACACGAGCCTTTTCTCTACACTAGATAGCACCGATAAGGTCCATCCAGGCAAGTCTACTTGGAAACCCTTCGTAAGTACTTCAAGGAGAAAGATATATTTATACAACTCAGGGGCACCGAGACACGACATCGAAGAATGTGAGGCTTTTAAGTTTGAGCTAGAGCATCTAGTCAATACCGATCAGATCTGGGTAGTTTTACCCCACCACTACTGAGAAAAACTGACGGGAGAATGTGCGGTCTTAAGGACGACAACACGCCATGGCTTCAGGGAGAAGTCATCTTTTGGGTAATTTAGGTGTCCATTTTTTTATCTTTAATCAAATGTTATCCGTCCCCTCTTTTGTAAAAGAAACTACATCCGACCTGATGTCCTAAGGGGTATACATAGGAAGCCCTTATCGGCTTGGTCTAGGAAATGATTTGGGTAGAATGAAATTATGAATAATTTCTATGTAATTCAAACTACGGATGGGCCTAATTTCCCGAAGAGGATACGTAGGCAGTCTACATAAGACTTGACCCCTATATTATATAAATTATAATTCCCCCCTCGATCAGAAGATGTTCAGTATTGATGACGTTATGGTAGTAAATTAATCATAAGACTTTCAAACCAAAACCCTCAAAAATAAAAAAATGGCCAAATGACCAAAATACCTCGGAATAGAAAATCGATCAAAAGTTCCGATCAAACGCATGAGTCTATGTGATTTTTATGCATCTTATTTATGATATCTTGTGTTTAATTTTTACTAACGTTACTAACGCCATCTGCCTAGGGGATTATGATGTAAAAATCCCAGTGAGCTTAAAGTTCCAATTTGATCCTCAAGGAGATAAGCTCGGAGTTCCAAAGATGGTTGATCATCCAATGATAATTTGCTTAAAATGACATGGATTATGGAGCGGGATTGAAGATTGGACTTGAAGATTTGAGAAGAAGTCATTTATTTTTCGGCCTTCTTGTTGGTCTTGGACGAGACAATGTTTTTCCTTTAGCTTATCTTTAATTTCTAGATTAGCTTTTAGTTTTATTAAGACCTCATTAATAAGCCATGTAATAGGAAGGGATGACTAGGCCATGTAATAGGAAGGGATGACTGGGCCATGTAATAAGGGGACAAGGCCGAAAAGCCTTCCAAGAAAGTGACTAGGCCGAGGGTAAGAGGACAAAATGGCAAGGACAAGAATCATCTAGAAATGAGGCTTTCAAGAGGAGAATTCATGAACTAACTAGTTCATGTATTTGAGACACCAAGATCCGCCTAGGAGAGATGAAGAGTTGGCCGAAAAAAACTCACCAAGGCACATATGCAAGGAATGGAAGCTTCCAAACATATTCCAAGAAGATGAGATTTTTGAGGAGCTAAGTTCATGCATTCTTCTACATGGGAACCACAAAGGGGTGTGAAAGAGATTGAGTTCCTCCTTGTCCCCAATTAAACCCGAAACCTTTCCCATTGATGGAGTTAAAGCCGAGAACTTCCTTGTTCCCCAAGCAAACCGAGACCCTTCCCACTTGTCCATACTTGGCTGAGAAGTTCATGTAGTTTGTGTCCTTTTGTTATCCTTCTAGAATATTCCGAGTACTACTATAAATAGGACCCTTAGGATGTTGTAAAATTAGAGTTGATGAATAGAAAAACTTGAGTTTTACTCAATTGCTAAGTTATTCAACTTGTGTGTTGTCTACCTTAGTTGGTCCTTGTGTGGGTCTTCGGTTCTTGTGTGAACAACCCCTTAGTGTAAGTTGAATCTAGGACTTGTGTGACATAATTAAACCCAAGCTAAGGTCTCTTCGATGTAAGTTTGGTTAGGACTTGTGTGACCTAGCTAAGCCCAAGCTTAAGAAACCCCCTTGGTGTAAGTAGACGTTAGAACTTGTGTGATCCAACCAAACCCAAGCCTAGGGTCTATCATAAGGTTACCGGCCACCATAACTTGGTTAGTACTCGAGCTTGTACTTAGAAACCTCGGTCTAGTCCTTGTCCAATTGGCCAAACTCATTTTGGTGTCGACTCAAGCATTAAAACCCTCATGTCTATATCCTTGTTATATCGACCGTCTATCGCTTGGTTTGTACTCGGGTTTGCACCTAGCATCCCGTGTTCATTCCTTGACTAAACCACTTCATTTTTTCCACCACCACATTTCACAATACGTCCCTAACCTCCACATAAAAGGTCACCACCCTAAATAGTCCACAAATACCCGTCATATCCCGACAACACCTAATAACCCACTACACACCCCAACCAAGAACCTCACTGTTTCAGTAAACCTCTGATATCTTCCAACACTAAACTAACCAAGACCGATTAGCAGAACAACCATCAACGTGTCTACAATAACCCTATAAAATGCCTAAGTCTTACTCTACCCTAAACTACCCAAAACATCCCCACAACACCACACTTCCCAGTAAAAACACCCCACCCAAGAACCCTACTTTGAGTTCCATTTTCGGGTCAATCCAATTATAACCAAACTCTGACCCACTTACCCACTTACCTACTTACACCCCTCCTTAGTTACATTAGATTGGTATCAGAGCGAGGTCATCCCCCTCCCACACTTGGATGCAATGACTCTCGTATTCAAAAAAGAACTAAGGAGGCTCGTACGTGATATTTTTTAGGAATAAGGTGCGGGCCGTGAAAAGAGAACTTGCGGGACGTCTCGTGAGTAATAATGCCAAGTTAAGGGTTGTGCAAAATAGTCCACTGCTTGAAAAGAAAGGTACCCCAAGGTCCTTTATAAGGCCCACAGATGTTAAAGCAAAAGGCGTTATCTCTTTTACTAACCCCTTGTATCATCACGAAACTGCAAAGAAAGATAAAAATGTAGAAAGGGGTAGCAACTCTTTTACTAATCCTTAGTATAACCACAAAAGTATAAAAGTCAGAAAGGGATTAGATAAAAAGAGAAAGAGGTGTTTCAAGTGTCAAGGACTAGGGCACTTTGCTAAGGAATGCCCCAATCCGCGGGTCATGACAATTAAAGAATATCAAGATTATGCAGATTCCTTTTTTTTAGAAATCCGAAATAGAGGAAGTTGTCACCCTTTTGGAGGATAAACCCGAGACCCACTTACTTGATGCACAAAAGATAGAGGAAGAATTTAAGAAGGGGGTTCTATAAATGACGACTCATAGGAACTGTTGGAGGAATCAGAAGGGGTTTTTGCGAATGATCTTGCATCCAGAACACTATCGATGGAAGATGGTGAACTTTCTCTTGATTTATTTTCAAAAAGTTCATTTTCTACTCATCAAGACTATGGATGCCATCTGGAAGAAACTAAAGGATTACAAGGCCATGAACAAAAATTATTAGGTGAAGGCTATGACAAAAAAAGGCCTTAGCCCCTACACAACACCTGTCCTGTTGATGCCGAAGGAGAATGGGACTTGGCACATTTGCATTGGTCGTTGAGAGGTGGATTACCTCACTATGGAGTGCACATTACCTATGCCGAGATTGAAAGATCTCTTGGGTAAAATGAATGGAACAACGTTGTTCACCGTAAAATACTTAAGTAATGTCCACCATTGAATAAGGAGCCGAGAAAGAGGTGAAGGGAAGTTGGATTCTAATGCCAAACATTATTTGTCCAAATGGCTTGCGATGTCATTTGGAGTATGTATCACTCCAAGCTCTCCCATGAGTTTCATGCACAAGATACTACCACAATTCACAATTTACATGGCATTATCCAAAGGCATGCTTGAAAATCCATCCATGGTAGGAGTGTCCGAATGGCTATCCTCAAACATCGGTATTAGTTATGCCTTTGAAATGGTTCCCGGAAGTTCACTACCCAATTACGGTGACGATCCGGAGGAGGCTTATGAGTTGCTTGTCCAAGATGATTTTTGTTAATGTATGGTACCAATTTGGTACCGAAGGGGAATGAAACTTGGTGCGTGTGCATAGATGGCCGAACGGTTTACAACTTCATCTTGAAGTGAAATTCCCTAATGTCGAGAATGGATGTCTATTTTGACAACTTGAGTGGATCTAGGTTGCTTCCCAAGATGGAGTTGGGGAACGACTCTAAACTGATGAAGACCCAAAAGGGAATTGAACGAAAATTGGTCTCCAAAATCCAACGTGGACGGTACGAGTGGCTTGTTGTGCCACTTGGATCGCGGTTGTCTACAAGCTCATTCATGAAGAACATACATAAGGTCGTATGACCTTTCATGGGAGATATATTATCCAGGGGTGTTCTTATGGAAAAATCCTAGGTCATAACTTTCCGAAGTTGTTCCGAGCCTACGGGTATAATTGCGATAAATGGTTACCTTGGTCTAGCCTTTTTCTTTCATCATTTCATTCGGGGTTATTGTACCATGGCTACCCCTATCAATGAGCTAATGAGAAAGGATGAGTGTGAATGGTATCGAGGAACATCAGACACCACGGAAGGAAGGATACGTAAAGCACCGACTCTAGCTATGCCAAGCCGGGGAAAGCCTTTCGAAGTTGAACATGAAACTTGCGGAATTGGTGTTGGTGTTATATTTTTCTCTAGCACAAGATTTAGTGGGGCACAACATCATTATCCTACTTATAACGAGGACGTTCATGTTAATCCACCCAAGATGGAGACTGCCCGGAGTTGGACCGAGCATATAAGTGTAAGTAGGATAAGAGGCTCCCATTATTCGGCTTTGTTGTATCATTGTTTCATTCAAGATTTAGCACCCTTGATGTAACCATTCCGTACCTTGAGATACCAATTGCCATTGAATGTGATCCATCGCTTTCTCTAGCAAGAAATTTAGTAGTCCTTGGCATATTCCTCCCACCTATGACTCCTTGATCGAATGGAAAAATTATTTGGAGTGTGGTCCTTTCAAGCTATTTGTTAGGTTCTGAGAAGGAACCTACAAGGAGGAACCCCCGGTTTATTGTGGAGGTTCAACGTTAAGTGGTAAAAACTTATCCACATTTTAGATTATGAGAATTTGAGGACAAATTCTTTTGAAGAAGGGGAGTATGATGTAAAAATCCCTATGAGCTTAATGTTCCAATTTGATCATGAAGGTGATAAGATCGGAGTTCCAAAGATGATTGATCATCCAATGATAATATACTTAAAATGACATGGAATATGGAGCGGGAATGAAGATTGGACTTGAAGATTTGAGAAGAAGTCATTTATTTTTTGGCCTTCTTGTTGGTCTTAGCAGAGACCATCTTTTTCCTTTAGCTTAACTTTAATTTCTATCTTAGCTTTTAGTTCTTATTAGGACTTCATTAATAAGCTTTGTAAAAGGAAGGGATGACTAGGCCATGTAATAAGAGGATTAGGCTGAAAAGCCTTCCATGAAAGTGACTAGGCCGAGGGTAAGAGGACAAGATGGCAAGGACACGAATCATCTAGAAGATGAGGCTTCCAAGAGGAGAATTCATGAGCTAACTAGTTCATGAATTTGAGACATCAAGATCGGCCTAGGGGAGATGAGTTGGCCGAAAACAACTCACCAAGGCACATATGCAAGGAATGTAAGCTTCCAAACATATTCCAAGAAGATGAGATTTTTGAGGAGCCAAGTTCATGCATTCTTCTACATGGGAACCACAAAGGGGTGTGAAAGAGATTGAGTTCATCCTTGTCCCCAAGTAAACCCGAAACCTTTCCCATTGATGAATTTGAAGACGAGAACTTTCTTGTTCCCCAAGCAAATCGAGACCAATCCTACTTGTCCATACATGGCCGAGATGTTCATGTATTTTGTGTCCTTTTGTTATCCTTCTAGAATAGTCCATGTACTACTATAAATAGGACCCTTAGGATGTTGTAAAAATCAGAGTTGATGAATAGAAAAACTTGAGTTTTACTCAATTGCTAAGTTATTCAACTTGTGTGTTGTCTACCTTAGTTGGTCCTTGTGTGGGCCTTTGGTTCTTTTGTGAACCAACCCCTTAGTGTAAGTTGAAGCTAGGACTTGTATGACCTAGCTAAGCCCAAGCTTAAGGAACCCCTTTGGTGCAAGTGGACGTTGGAACTTGTGTGATCCAACCAAACCCAAGCCTAGGGTCTATCATAAGGTTACCGGCCACCCTCACTTGGTTAGTACTCGAGCTTGTACTTAGCAACCTCGGTCTTGTCCTTATCCAATTGGCCAAACTCATCATGGTGTCGACTCGAGCATTAAAACTCTCATGTCTCTATCGTTGTTTTATTGACCGTCCATCGCTTGGTTTGTACTCGGGTTTGTACCTATGATCCCATGTTTATTCCTTGACCAAACCACTTCATTCTTTCCACCACCACATTCAACAATACGCCCCTAACCTCCACATAAAAGGTTACTACTCGAAACAGTCCCCAAATACCCATCACATCCTGACAACACCTAACAACCCACTACACACCCCAACCGAGAACCTCACTATTTCAGTAAACCTCCGACATCCTCCAACACTAAACTAACAAATCTCGATCATCAGAACAACCCTCAACGTGTCTACAATAACCCCATAAAATTCCTAAGTCTGATTTACCCTAAACTATCCGAAACATCCCCCACAACACCACACTGCCCGTAGAAATACCCTACCCGAGAACCCCACTTTGAGTCCCATTTTCGGGTTGACCCGATTACAACCAAACTCTGACCCACTTTCCCACTAACACCCCTCCTTACTTACATAAGTTTTTTCTTTCCTTAAAGATGGAGTTGATATGTGTTGTATCACACTGGCATACTTTACAAGATCTAAGGCTGCAACAACATCCCTTTCCAAACAAAATCAAACAAACATGGCTGGTACTCCAGATGACGATCATAATAAAGACGTTTAGTTATATTGGACCCCGCAACTCAAGACCTTCAGAATCTATCACATCACAAGGATCTGATTAACTTACTATTATGAAAAATGGTGAACCTCTAGGAATAGGTCGCGAAGAATGAAGCAATCAATGCTGCCAGAGAAGCGGCAACTGAAGCGAGAAGTCATCCATCGCCTTTTCAATCCATGAGCTCAGCAGTACCCGGACATTTCCCAGCTAATAATGCCCATATTGGTACGTCATACCAAACCCTACCACTGGATAATGCAACCCACCTACCCGAGATATCTCACTCAGTGCCTTCATATCAGTATCACCCATTTACACTGATCCCAGTATACACCTAATTACGACTACTCACCAAAAACCCAGAACAACTAGCATTCTCAAAAACCGTCCTGCACATCCCACATTATCTTTCCACACCCCTATCACTCTCATTTACTCTTCACCCGACCTTGACCATTATGAACAAATGGAGAAGGCATGGAGGGATGAATAGGAAAAAAAGGATAAAAAATAGAGCAGAAGATGGTAGACTTGCTCAAAAAGTCTAACAAAAGCTCTCGAAAAGCGACAAGCCTAAGTTATGACGATCTCTGCATGCATCCGCACTTAGATTTCCTGAGGCTTCAAAGTACCGAAGTTCGAATTGTTCAACAAAACTGAGAATCCCAAAGCTCACTTATGAGCATATTGCGATCAATTGGTCGAGATTAAAAGAAATCAAGCTTTAATCATGAGGTGTTCAGTCGGAGTCACATGGGAGAAACATCTGAATGGTTCACAGCCTAAGACATACGCTATTGTGACACTTGGGAAGACATAGCGGGGGCATTTATGAAAAGATTCCGCTTCAGCGTGGAGACTGTGCTTGATTGTTACTACCTGGAAAAAGTCAAGCAGAAGTTTACCGAGAATTACTCCGAATATGAGAGTAGATGGAGGGCCGAATCCACTCGAGGGAAACTACCGATAAGCGAGGAAGAATTAGTCTTTGTCTTTATCTGATCATAACAACAAGATTTCTATGACCACATGCTATCTATGGCCGAGAGGCCATTCTCTGAGCTAGTAAAAATGGGAGAGTTGATAGAGGTCCGCCTCAAGTCAGGAAGAATTACCATCGTGGCCAACAAAGTTAGCCTACAAAGAACTACAAGGGCCTTAAGGAAGAAAAAAAAGGACGTGACAAACGTCTCCCACACACCTAGCCCAAAAAGTCGAAAGAAGGAACGATCACAATCTTTATTTGACATATATTAGTCTTCCCCACCAAACTATCAAGCTCCACATCCATATTAGCAAACACTACTAACCACTTACCAAGATCCACAACCAAATTATCAAATGCCTGCACCTGCTTATCAAACACCTCAGAACCATCAAAATCATCGAAACCAGCCGCCTCTGGTGACGTATGATTTTCCATGATCGAATTTTGAAAAGAAGCCTCCATGGATGTTCACCTTTCTTCTCGAGACTCGAACCAAGTTGTTCGAAAGACTTAATGTTAACAAAATTTTCCAAGTTATTCTGCCAATACTTGGTAACCCTCGAAGTCATTTCTTTTGAGCCGACCAGACTTGTGAATACCACTCTGGATGAAGCGGACACATCACAGAAGACTGTAACAATTTGAAACATAAGATAGATGATTTAATCAATAAAAGAGAAATCATATTGGAAATGGTAGTGCCAAACATGAACACCAATCCTCTGTTCAATCATGGTGCTAACCACATCCATATAAATGAGCGAGAGGAAGATTGAGTCGTATGTAAACCACTGATACAAGAGTCTATTGAGAGTCTGTAACAAACAGTCACCTCTCTTACTCTATAATAATGACCACAATTCTAAGTGCTAATCCCAACACCATTCGTAGCTCAAATATCGCAGGAGATAGTCTAAGCCTCGAGGGAAGAATTCATTGTCCAAGCTAATGCAAGAAAGACTACAAACTTCAACTCTCAACTTGAGTTCATAAGTGAGTTGCCGAAGATGCCAACAATGAACCAACAATCTACGGCTAGTTGCCAAAAATGGCATGGTTTATGGAGTGGAGTTGAGAACATCACTGAAGGTATAAGAAGATAACATTTTATTTTGGATTTGTATGTAGGTCTTGGCTGAAGACCATGTTTGTTTTTCTTTTAGTTTAGCTTAGCTTTTAGTTCTTCTTACGACATAGTTAATGTACCATGTAATAAGACAAGGTGACTAGGACAAGGATGTAAGAGAAAAGATGACTAGGCCAAGAGCTTCCTCCAAAAGTGATTTTACCGAGAATGAACAAGGTATCAAGGGAAATGAATCATCTAGAACATGCGGCTCCCAAGAGGTTATCTCATTCATGCACTTGAAGACACCAAGAAGGCAACTCGGAAGTTGAGAAGTTGGTCGAGCAATTCACATGGTCACTCGGCCCAAGGTTCATACCAAGAGGGAATGCTTCTCAACACTACCCAAGAATACAATTAATGAGATAACTAGTTCATATGATGAAGGTTACCAAGGAAGGATCTAGAATGCATAGAAGATTGGGATTCATCCCCCCTTCCCATTTCGGCTAAGGTACTTCAAGGACAAGAAACTTCCACACGTGCTCTAAGGAAATGATTCATGAACTAACTAGTTCATGCATTGATCTCCATGGAAGCCATAAAAGTGTGGTCTAGAGAACTTGAAGAGTTGTTCTACTCCTTGTTCTCCAAGTTAACCCGAACCCCTTCCCATTTGTTCCCACTTGGCCGAGATTGCCAAATAGTTTGTGTCCTTTTGTTATCCTTCTAGAATAGTCCATGTACTACTATAAATAGGACCGTTAGGATGTTGTAAAACTCAGAGTTATTGATTGAAATATAAACTTGAGTTTTACTCATACTTTAAAGTATTGAACTTGTGTGTTCTCTACCTTAGATTGGTCCTTGTGTGGGCCTTCGGTTCTTGTGTGAACCAAACCCTTGGTGTAAGTTTAGCTAAGACTTGTGTGACTTAGTTGAACCCAAACTAAGGTCCCTTCAACGTAAGTCTTGGTTAGAACTTGTGTGATCTTATCAAACACAAGCTTAAGGAACCTCCTTGGTTCAAGTGGATGTTGGAACTTGTGTGATCAACCCAAACCTAAGCCTAGGGTCTATGTTAAGGTTATCGACCACCCTCACTTGGCTTGTTCACGGGATTGTACTTAGCAACCCCGGTCTAGTCCTTGTCCAATTGGACAAATTCATCTTGGTGTCGACACGGGCATTAAAAACTTTGTGTCATTATCCTTGTTCATATCGACCATCCCAAACACTTAGTTTGTACTAGGGTTTGCACCTAGCATCCCGTGCTCATTCCTTCGCCAAACCACTTCATTCGTTCTACCACCACATCCCACAAGAATCCATAAACATCCCCACAAAAGGTCACTAACCGAAACCAGCCATAACTTCCCGTCCAAACCCGACAACCACAAACAGTCCACTGAAACAAACCTTACCGATACCTCACTATTTAAACCAGTTTCCGAGACCTTGCCACCATCAAAATACTGAACCCCGACCATTAAAACAACCTTCAACTCACCCGTTACCACCCTATAAAACTCATATACCCAATTCTCCCTAAAACCACCCGAAATAGCCACCAAACACTACACTGCCGGCAGTAGCTGATAAGCCGAGAACCCCCACTTTTGAGTCTCAATTTCGGGTCGACCCGATTACAACTAAGCCCCGACCCACTTACCCAGTTACACCCCTCCTTATATACATCAAATTGGTATCAGAGTGAGGCCATCCCGTCGCACGCTTTGATGTTGTGGCTCACATAAACAAAGAAGAACTAAGGAGGATCATAAGTGACATTTTTGCGAAACATGCGCAAGTCTTGAAAAGGGAATTTTCGGGGCATGGCATGAGTAAAAATGCCAAGTCAAGGGTTGTACAAAACAGCCCAAGACCTGAAAGGAAAGGTACCTCAAGGCCTTATGCAAATCCCACTAATGTTAAAATGAAGGGCGATACCTCATTCACCAACCCCTTGTATAGCAGCGGAAGAGTAAAAAACAATACAAGGGTAGAAGAGGGCAATACATCATTTACTAACCCTTTGTATAACCACGAAAGAATTGAAGTTACAAAAGGGGTAGATAAAAGGAAAAAGAAGTGCTTCCAATGTCAAGAATTAGGACACTTTACAAGTGAATGTCCTAATTCCCGGGCCATACTTATAGAAGCGTATCAAAAGTGTGGGTTTTCCTTGGCTATTAAGGAACCCGTACTACTTGAAGAACAAGAGGAAACCGAGACCCCCTCACGCGATACATGAAAGATAGAGAAAGAGTTAAAGAAGGGGAGTGTTATAGATGCCGACTTAAAGAAGATGCTACTATGGGCCATGGTTTACACCATATCATACGAGGGCATGTGTGATAGTCCAACCACGGTGGAATCTAGAAAATATGTTCCGAGTTTACGGGTATAATTTCGGCAAATAGTTTCCTTGGTCTGACTTTTTTTCCTCATCATTCACTCGGAATTATTATGACTTTGCTACCTCTATCAACGAGCTAACGAGAAAATGTGAGTATGAATGGTTCCGAGGAGCAACAAAAGTCTTTGAAGCCTTGAAGAAAAGCATTTGTGAAGCCTCAGTTCTAATTAGGTCAAGCCGTGAAAAACCATTGTAAGTCAAACGTAAAACTAATGTAAGTTTCGTCTTGTGGTCTAGCAAAAACTTGAATGGTGCGTTGTGCCATTATTCTACCTATAGCAAGGCATTATACTTTACAGGATTCATGGCACAATACAGACATCACTTTAAGTTAAAACCATGTGGCTTGTATTCGGATCCCCATTGGGCAAGTTTCTAAGAAAGCGCCTATAAGATAAAACTTCTGGGCTTATCTAATGGTGGAGGTATTAGATCAAACACTTGTTGTTGAAGACATAGAACCACATTTAGACTACGCGAATTTGAGAGCAAATTCCTTTAAAAAAGGAGAGATTGATGCAAGAAAGACCGTGGACTTGAACTCCCAACTTGAGTTCATAACTGAATTTCCAAAGATGGCAATAATGAACCATCAATCCATGGATAGTTGCCAAAAATAGCAAGGTTTATGGAGTGGAGTTGAGAATATCACGTGAAGGTTTAAGAAGACAACATTTTATTTCGGCTTTGTATGTAGGTCTTGGCCGAAGACCATGTTTGTTTTTCTTTTAGTTTAGCTTAGTTTTTAGTTCTTCTTAGGACATAGTTAATGTACCATGTAATAATAAGACAAGGTGACTAGGACAAGGATGTAAAAGAAAAGATGACTAGGCCTAGGCCGAGAGCTTTCTCTAAAAGTGATTTTACCGGGAATGAACAAGGTATCAAGGGAAAGGAATCATCTAGAACATGCGGCTCCCAAGAGGTTATCTCATTCATGCACTTGAATACACCAAGAAGGCAACCCGGAAGTTGAGAAGTTGGCCGAGCAATTCACATGGTCACTCGGCCCAAGGTTCATGCCAAGAGGGAATGGTTCTCAATACTACCCAAGAATAAAATTGATGAGATAACTATTTCATATGTGAAGGGTACCAAGGAAGGATCTAGAATGCATAGAAGATTGGTATTCATCCCCCCTTCCCATTTTGGCAAAGGTACATCAAGGACAAGAAACTTCCAAACGCGCTCCAAGGAAATGATTGATGAACTAACTATTTCATGCATTGCTTTACATGGAAGACATAAAAGAGTGGTATAGAGAACTTGAAGAGTTGGTCTACTCCTTGTTCCCCAAGTTAACCCGAACCCCTTCCCATTTGTTCCCACTTGGCCGAGATTGCCAAGTAGTTTGTGTCCTTTTGTTATCCTTATAAAATAGTCCATGTACTACTATAAATAGGACCATTAGGATGTTGTAAAAATCATAATTCTTGATTGAAATATAAACTTGAGTTTTACTCATAGTCTGAACCAAACCCTTGGTGTAAGTTTAGTTAAGACTTGTGTGACTTAGTTGAACCCAAACTAAAGTCCCTTTGGCGTAAGTCTTGGTTAGAACTTATGTGATCTAATCAAACCCAAGCTTAAGGAGGACGTTGGAACTTATGTGATCCAACCAAACCCAAGCCTAGGGTCTATCTTAAGGTTACCGGCCATCCTCATTTGGCTTGTTCACAGGCTTGTACTTAGCAACCCTAGTCTAGTCCTTGTCTAATTGTCCAAAATCATCTTGGTGTCGACACGGGCATTAAAAACCTTGTGTCATTATCCTTTTTCATATCAAGCGTCCCAAACACTTGGTTTGTACTCGGGTTTGCACCTACCATCCCATGTTTATTCCTTTCCCAAACCACTTCATTCTTTCTACCACCATATCCCATAAGACTCCATAAACATCCCCACTAAAGGTCACTGAACGGAAGCAGCCATAACTTTCTGTCCAAACCCGACAACCACAAATAGTCCACTGAAACAACCCTTACCGATACCTCACTGTTTCAGGCTGTTTCCGAGACCTTGCCACCATCAAACTACTAAACCCCGACCACTACAACAACCCTCACCTCACCCGTTACCACCCCATAAAATGCCTAAACCTAATTCTCCCTAAAACCACCCGAAATAGCCACCAAACACCACACTACCGGCAGTAGCTGATAAGCCGAGAACCCCCACTTTTGAGTCCCAATTTCGGGTCAACCCCAATACAACAAAGCCCAGACCCATTTACACCCCTCCTTATATACATCACAAGCAACGGTAGCTTATGGAATGACGAGATAAGGGGGGTGCTATACTCCAGAAGAGTTAGCGTAGGGATTGTCCCGAAGAGAAGGGAATCAAATCAGGTTTCTCACTTAGAGAGAGGCCAAATATTTTTTGCATAGAACGCATCCAAAGGAATATTCCATCGTTGAGCAATTAAAGAAAATGCCAACCCATATATCGATAATGCCGCTACTCCTAAGTTCATCTCAACATCGATAGGGGCTTATGAAGGTATTGGATGAAACACATGTTCCTGCAGGCACAAGCAGCAAAACTCTAGGTGACATGGTATGCCACATCATTGAGGCCCATCAGATTTCCCTCACTCCAGATGAGTTACCAAAAGAAGGGACAACCGACAACAAAGCTCTCTAAATCACTGTCAAATGTAGAGACAAAGTCATAGCTCGAGTATTGGTTGACCATGGGGCCGGTCTCAATATATGCCCCAAATCTACACTCAAGTAGCTGGGTTACGATATTGTGAAAATACGCCAAAGCCGAACCGACGTAAGATCCTTTGATGGAGCTCAACGCGATCCTATTGGTGAGGTAGACCTCAACATCTAAATGAGCCCCGCCAAATTCATTACCGAGTTCCAGGTCATAACAATCATTGCCAATTACAATCTAATTTTGGGTAGGCCTTGCATTCACATAGCCGCAGTAGTATCGTCATCCCTCCACCAATCATTGAAGTTTGTATGGAAGAACCATGAGGTGGTAATTTACGGAGCAGGTAGTATTCATATCTACTTCAAAAATTTCGTGCCAATGATTGAGGAAATCCCCAAAGATACAGATTTCCGCATTGTGGAGATAGTGGGAGCCGCCCACAAAAGGGGACGATGAGCAGAGGCCTATGCCACCAGTATACAAGATGATTGTTGCCACTATGCTTCAGAGTGGGTTTGAACCTAGTAAAGGTTTAGGAAGAAAGTTATAGGGTATCACGGAACCAATGTCTATCTCGAAAAATGGTTACCATTTTAGCCTTAGGTAGATCCAAGGCTCCAAAGAAGCTTTTGAAGCTGACCATAATAAGAGAGGTCCTCTACAGTTATGCCAGCCGATCTCGAATTTGTACCAATCATTCCCAGTCAGAATGTCCATGCACAACAGTGGAGACACAAAAGATGGTTTAGGGATGTTGTTCTAAGGGGAAAAGTGTGTTGTGGTATTCGAAGAATGCTCTGAAGTGCCCACCATCCGCAATGCTGATCTGGGAGAGCAAATGTCCAACTGGGCCTCTACTTCGCTCTTGTCTCCTTAGTAGATATGATGAATTTAATTAGCTTTCAAAAATCGATGAAAATTGTCTGAGACTTGAGCATTCACCATTTGCATCTATTTTTTCCTTGTAATGTTTGGAAAATGGAAATGAATTAATGTTGATCCTAGTCAAGACCACAATGTGTACTTCCTTTATCAAATTAATGAAAGCATCAGTTTATGCAAAAAATAATCTTTTTCATTTTGATTAATATATTTTATACACTAACTGTGCTTTGCCTTATTTTTCAGTTATAATAATAAAATAACTTATAATGTCATAACATGTTGCGAGATGAGTGAGTCGAGTAATACAGAAGAAAGAGAATATGAGGAATACGACAAGGAGACCAAGTTACCTATGGATCTCATCGATGAGGATGACCAATATGAAAATAGGAAGAAGCCTAACTTAGATGAAACCAAAGCAATCGACCTCGGGGATGAGGAGACGGTTAAAGAAGCTAGGATAAGTGCGCATTTGGAAATGCCCTAGAAAAAGAACTGATAAATCTATTAAGGGAGTACGTTGACATCTTTGCGTGGTCCTACACAGATATGCCAGGGTTAAGCACAAACATAGTTGGCCATAAGCAACCCATTAATAAAGGTTTTCCTTCGGTCAATCAAAAAATCTAATAGTTCAAGCCAGATCTGAGCATTAGAATCAAAGATGAGGTCAAAAATTAGATCAAGTCAGGGGTAGTGGAAGTAACTCTGTATCTGACATGGTTAGCCAATATCGTATCTGTACCAAAGAAAGACGATAAAATATGGATTTGTGTGGACTACCGTGATCTCAACAAAGCTAGTCCCAATGATAACTTTCTACTTCGGAATATCCACATACTCATCAATAACTGCACGAAGCATGAGTTACAATCATTTGTGGATTTCTTCGCCGACTATCATTAGATTCCGATGAGCGAAAAGATGCACAAAAAATAGCTTTCATCACTACATGGGGAGTATACCATTACCGTGTAATGTCGTTTGGCCTCAAGAATGTCGGCGCAACTTACATAGGAGAAATGACCACTATCCATGACATGATGCATAAAGAGATAGAAGTCTATGTGGACGATGTCATAATTAAGTCATGAGAGATCTCAAATCACATCATACACTTGCGAAAGTTCTTTGAAGGACTTTGAATGTTCAATCTAAAGCTGAACTCGGCTAAGTGTGAATTTGGATTACCCGCCAGAATATCATTGGGATTCATAGTCATCCACAGGGACATAGAACTAGATCGCTTGAAGATCAAAGCCATTCAAGAATTTCCACCGCCAGAGTCTAAGAAAGACATCATGTGTTTTTTGGTAAGGTTGAACTATATTAGACGTTTCATAGTGCACTCTACAATAATTGTGGAGCCCATCTTTAAGATGTTGAAAAAGGATGCACCCACCAAATGGACGGATGACTGCCAGAGGGACTTTGACACTATCAAGAGATATCTCTCCAATCCGCCAGTCTTGGTCCTTCCCAGGATGGGAAGCCTATTGTTGTTGTATTTTTCTGTGTTAGATAATACTTTTGGATGCATGTTGGTGCAACATGATGAAACTGGGAAGAAAGAGCAAGCCATATACTATCTTAGTAAGAAATTCACCACTTGCGAGTTGAGGTACACCTTAGTTGAGAAAACATGCTTCGCTCTAACATGGGTAGCACAAAATATTACACACTACTTATCGGCCTACACTACCCACTTAATCTCTAAAATGGATCTTTTGAAGCACATCTTTCGCCAGCCCATGCCTATAGGGAAATTAGCCAAGTGGAAAATTCTTCTGAGCGAATTCAACATCACGTACATGGTCCAGAAAGCTGTCAAATGACAAGCATTGGCTGATTTGCTAGCAGAAAGTCCGGTCGACGAAGAGTTCGAACCACTGAGGACATATTTCCCGGAGGAGAAAGTGTTGACAATAGAGGAAAATACAATCGAAACCTACTCAGGATGGAGGATGTTCTTCGATGGTGCAGTCAATTATAAGGGTTCAGGATTGGAGCGGTTTTCGTCTAAAAATGGGTCAGCATTACCCGATCGCAGAAAAGCTCAACTTTCGATGTACTAACAACATGACAGAGTACGAAGCCTACATGTTAGGTCTTCGCATGGCTCTCGACATGGATATTCAAGAATTGTTGGTGATAGGAGACTCATATCTATTAATTCAACAAGTTCAAGGAGAATGGGCTTCTAACAACGAGAAGATCATTCCATATGTAAACATCGCACAAAAGTTGTGTAAAATGTTTAGAAAGATCAACTTCTGACATATGTCGAGAGCTCAAAATGAATTCTCTGATGTGCTTGCAACCATAACATCCATGATACATCATCCTGAAAGCAGTCACATTGATCATTTGGAATTCAGTATCGGGGAGGAATATGCTTACTATTCCCATGCGAAAGTGAAACCAGACAGTAAAATGTGGTACACCGACATAAGTACATATCTGGAAAAGGGAGAGTATACTGAAAATATCAGAAGAAACCAAAAGAAAATCATCATGAGAATGGATAATGGTTTTTCTTAAACAAAGAAGTACTCTACAAGAGGATGCCCGATCTAGGGCTTCTCAGATATGTCGACACCACAGAAGCCATAAAATTGCTAGAAGAGGTCCATGCCAGGACTTATGGTCCTCACATGAGGCAAGAATAACCCAAGGGTAGGCTACTATTGGATGATCATGGAAACCGACTACAGTAGATTCGTGCAAAGATGCTATCAATATCAGATCCATAGAGATTTAATCAGGGTCTCACCAAGTGAACTCAACGTCATGAGCTCACCATGGCCATTTGTAGCTCCGGGCATGGATGTCATAGGACCCATAGAGCCGGCCACATCCACCAGATATCTATCCTGGTCACCATAGACTATTTCACCAAGTGGGTTGAAGCTACTTCCCACAAGTCAGTGACAAAAAAGTGGTAGCAGACTTTGTTCGGATAATATCATATGTCGATTCGTCATCCCAGAGTCGATCATAATCGACAACGGATCAAATTTGAACAGTCACTTGATGAAGGATATTTGTGAACAGTTCTGCATAACCCATTGGAATTCTACCGCCTACAGGCCACAAATGAACTGAGCTGTAGAGGCAGCCAACAAGAACATCAAGAGGATACTGAGGAAAATGACAGAAAATTAAAAATATTGGTATGAAAAGTTGCCCTGCGCATTGCTATGATACCGAACAATGACTCAAACCTCAACAGGAGCAACTCCATATTTGCTTATCTACGGTACTGAAGGAGTGATACCAGCCAAGGTAGAGATATCATCGCTCAAAATCATACAAGAGGCAGCGCTGGACAATGTAGAGTGGGTTCGAAAGAGATATGAGTAAATAGCTCTACTTGGTGAGAAATGGATGGTCACTGTATGTCACAATCAACTATACCAACAGAGAATGGCATGCACTTTCAACAAATTGGTTAGAGCCTAAATCCTTCAGCTAGGACAATTGGTACTCAAGGGTCCTACATGGTGCGCAAGGTACTATCAGGAGGTGTTGTAATCCTTGCAGAGATGGATGACCAAGAATGGCCCACAATAATCAACTCAGACGCAATAAAGAAATTCTAAGCATGAAGGCACGCTCATTAAAATTGTAATCACATTTGTTTTATTTGTAATCACTACAGAAGACCTATCACTTACAACATATATATGTAGAAAAATCCTCATCGGGTTTGGTCTTCTTCTTCTATGATTAAAAAACAAAGGACATTTCCTTGTAATATGAACTATGCGATTACATGATTTTCCGAGGTGGGATACGTAGGCAGTCCATTTAGGACTCAGTCACATTATTATAAAAATAAAACATCTTTGTTCCGAACTACGTTTAACTTGATTCCTTCTACAATAGGATATGTAGGCGTTCTTTGAGCTCGGTCGCACAAAAAAACCCCAAAGAAAAACGTAGGAAACCTCTGAGACACGAAGATTCATGATCAATTCATAGAGTCCCTGGGCCTCCAAACATGCAATTGAGGCAGAATGTTTGAGAAGATCTCAAAAATTCCATCGACAAATCCGGCCAAGAGTCAGCCGGTCTTAAACCTTCAACTGGGTAAAATTTTTGAGAGGACCATAAAAATTCCTTCACGATAATTCAGCACGAGAGTTGCTACAAGGCAACTTTCAACTGGGAAAACATTTTGAAGGGGTCGCAAAAATTTGACCAGCGCAAACAAAGAGCACATTCAAAACACCGAGGACGGTCAAAAAACCTCGCTCGAAGAGTATATGTCATGACAATGAGATAATAACCTTTTAATAAGATAAGAAAGTTTAGTCAAAGAGTGTTTTAATTTATGATCAACATTTGTTTTAAAAAAAACTTTTTCTGTTTCATAAGTCAGATTCATCTCTCAATATATCGAGCCCAAAAAGGGTCGACACTAGAAAAAGAGGAACAACACTGCAGAAGTCGACCGCACAGGTCGACCTCATAAAAACTAATAATTTTTTCTATGATTGCAGGTTTTCGAAACACCGTCAGGAGGACAACAGTCTGTTCTACTAACTTGTTTATTCATGATAAAACAGGTATAGCAATGAAGAAACTTCAATATCAAAAGATGATGCATCCCAACCATGAGAGCAATGAAAAGAATGAAGCGCTACGAGGGCGGCACGATCCAGCCATGAGAGCCGTAAAAAGGACAAAGCACCACAAGGGTGGTACGATCCGGCCATGAGAGCCATAAAAAGAATAAAACAGCACAAAAGTAGCACAATCCAGCCATGAGATCCATGAAAATAGAAAAGCGCCACGAGGGAGGCATGATAAATATATGAGAGTCATAAAAAGGACAGCGCCACAAGGGCGACACAATCCGACCATGAGAGTCATAAAAAGAAAAAAAGCACTGCAAGACGGCACATCTGGCCATGAGAGTTATGAAAAGAGTAAAGCGCCACAAGGGCAGCATAACCCATCAATGAAAAGAGCAAATAACCACAAGGGTGGCATAATTCGGCCATGAGAGTCATAAAAGGATAAAACGGCCATTTAACTGAGAGGGTCACATCAAGAAGAAGAACGTATAGTAACCCATCCATCCAGAATCTACAGATATATAGTGCGATGTGAAGTAAAGGTAATAACAAAAAACTTGACTATGATAAAAAAATTAGTATATTGTTTATCAACACATGAGGGAAGACGCACCCGAAGCGGGAAGAATTAATTAAGGATATTGGGTGACACGAGAATTTCTAAGGTTTATCTTATTATCATCGTGATCCATTATGGTCTAGAAGATTGATACATAAATGGATCGACAATTTATATCATGGTAATCAAGACCACCTTTACGGTCGAAGATTGAACGAAAGTTCATATTAGGAAGATTACAAGAGACCTCTCTCTATTTTGTCTTCCAGCTTCCATTTTCCTATCTCTAAAGGAGAAAGAAGATCGCATGGCTTTCCGGAGGTTTTGTTGAATCATAGTACATGCACTTTCTCTATGGCGAACAACCAGTTCGAAGAGGACTTGGGATGTTAAAATTTTATGTTTTGTGTAGTTGTATTAGACATAAAATCAGTCATTCTTATGCGAGGTGCTATCATATCGACATATAAATCTTCGTGTTAGGAATATGGACAAGAATCCTACCACATAACGAAAGAGGAAGTGATTTGTGACAAGGTTAGTTGATTGGATACATTAAGTCAAAAAAACTCATGGGTTAATAGAAAGATACTTTAGAAGACTTGATGGCAAGAGTAAGAGGAAATTCACAAGGAAAAAATGACTTAGTCTAAGAGGTTCGCAATTGTAATACCCAAACTTGACTAAAGAATACAATGACAGACTGACCTACCTATCTGGTTCTTACGTCAGATACGAAAGAAATCTATTGGGTATCCACTTTAAACCTTGCCATGGTAGAAATGTGAAGGTAGAGAGTAATTTACTGAATGAAGTGATTATATCTATAAGCGTGATGGCATGACTAAGGTAAGAAATGAATGTATAAATATGTGGAATAGTGATGGAATAGAATAATAGAAGACGAAGCCTATGCCCCCACTTATGCTCTTAAGACTATAAACTCCTATCATATATATTCTATTTCGAATGGAAATCGTAATAAGGGTCTGAAAAACATAGTTCAAATGTCAGGATTTAATGACGGTTATGGTATCTAATTGCGTGATAGGGTGAGATGATCTTATGTACCAAATAAGCTTTGCCAAGGTTTTCAAAAAACATAAGAATCACTATACCCCCGTGATAAAGCCTCAATATTTGAGGATGAATGTTCTTAAGGATGAAGGATGTTAGATCCTATACATTTTCATATCAATAAGAGTTTAAAGTGTCGTTATGCCCTTCGTGCTTATAATCCTTATGTTTAGTGCGTTGTATTAAGATGATGTAAAATGATAATATAATAATTACCATTAAAAGGGACGAGGAAGGCCTTAGGCCAAAGTTGGAAACATATCCAAAAGATTCTGAGTTATATTCGTCATTTTGTGCACGTTTAGGAGTATGGTTAATCGAATTGAGCTCCGATGAACCGAGCCGCATTCCGAGGGTCATATATGACATAAATGGATGTTAATAAGGCCTATGGATTGTTATAAGTCATTGGGATCAAGGGAAAACATATTAACAAAATTTGACGAAACTCGGGCGATACGCTAAGCATTTTGCATCGCGGAGCCATTCCTCTTCGCAGATGGGAGGCGGCAGGCTACCTTTGGACACCTCACTTCCACCATATGCGGTGGAGTATGCGGCTGAATATTCCCATATGAATTACACATCTTCCCATATATTGGAGGCGGCAGGCTGCCTTTAAATAGCTCCAAGTCGGCCCTTCTCTCAAAACATTCCCATCTCGCCCCAAAATCATTGTAGATTATCTAAACCTCCCTCTCAAGACTTAGAAATCATTAAATATCATATACTTGAGCTTATGGTATGAAATCCCCCTTGGAAATCTTGGATTATCTCAAGAATCCTCTCTAGATCATTGGACAAATTTAGGAGTTCTTGAAGAATTGAAAGGGATTTGGTGTAGAGATTCCTTGATCATTTTAAGGTATGTTCCTACTAATTTTTAGTAATATTACACTTTCCTATATTAGAATGAACTTGTTACAAGTGGTCCATGAAGGAATTGATATAAACTCTATAGTTGATCATAATAATTGTGGGTTGAATATTTTATAGTTTTTATGAAGTTTCTAAGATAGCTATGGCTAGATTCCCTGATGTATGGTTTTTGTAGTGTTGATGATATTATTGTTATTATAATGGAGATGAGAATATCTTAGTTTTCCATGAAAATAAGATGAAATAAAGTATGCACACTAAGTGTTCGACGGAATATCACGACAAAGCCTTGAAACTCTTAAGAGGCTCTTAACTTGGATTGTCCTTATTGCTTAGGTTGACGATTGTAGGACAAGCAAGGCACCATAGGAGTGGTATTGGTCATCAACAAGGTATGTTAAGTCTCATTCCTTCATTCTTTTGGCATGATCGATGAATAAACATAACAGTAACAACGTCCCTTCAAAAGAAACTCCAAATTTTAAAGACTAAAGCTTGTTCTTATCCTTCTTTAGATTAATATATCTCATTTCCCTAATTGGTTATGTAGGGAGTACTTACCTCCTTGATTTCATTTCGAGTAATATTCTTTCTTGCTAATTGATTCTTGGAAAAAAATTATAGAGATGCTGTTACATAATGATAGTAGGAGGATAACGACGTTAAGTCACTCCGATTGGATTCCTAAGGCCCTTCAGAGTCTGTCTTACATTGCACTTATATATATATATATATTTCTTACTGAGTCGCGCTATAGTCGGTTGGGTATGACGCTTATATTCACAGCACTGCAGTTGATTTTGATATTACCGAGTCCTATATTTGGGTTGGGTACGACCGACTCCTCTATGAGGACGGGTACGATATGATATGACATGATTTCCCCCACAAAGAGGCTTGATACTATATTATATTCATATGGCCATGATGAGTGGCTTGATTTTTACAGACATGCATACATATTCATGATTGTGTCAGTATATGCCTTCAGAGGCTATTTATGAGTTTCAGGTTGATTCTATACTCTCCATTTGTATTTCATCTTTATTTATATGTTATAATACTTACATATTCAGTACATCTTTCGTACTGATGTCCCTTTTTAGGGACACTATGTTTCATACCCGCAGGTAGAGATAGAGATTTAGATGATGCATCCCGGTAGGTGATTTGGCTTAGCTTAGGGTTGTTATGCTCCTTTCTTTCGGGGCTGTCTAGTGTGTTCTTAGGCATTGTTGTTGCATATATGTACATAGTTGGGTATGGTGGAGCCCCGTCTCAACTAGATATTGTTGGTATACTTTTTAGATTCTTATAGACTGTCTTCTTGCATATAGTAGTCTTGTATGGCCTTACCGGCCTTTTTAATGGACTCGTTGTGTTTATATCATCCTTTTCGGCCTTGTTGTATATATATGTATGTATGTTGGGCCTTTTTTTGTGCAGGTAGTCATAGCGTTTAACTACATAGTCATTCATCAGAGGCCTTGTCGGTCCATGTCTTGGTGTGTATATTTCAGGTATCAGGATTGGTATGCTCGTGACTTAGGGCACCGGTGCCCCCCCCCCAAGGTTGGGGTGTGACAAGATCGATATAGTTGAGGCCCAGGGAGAGTCTCACTCCCACGTATCACCTATCCCACCCCCGTATGAGGAGATTAGAGGAGAGGCAGTACCTCCGGCTCCTAAGACTACAGTACCTTAGCTTCACAAAATCTGGTTCCTCCACCCGAGTCTTATAAGCAAGGAGTGGCAAGTGTTTTGTAGTTATTGGCACATACAGTAGCTACACATCATTGACAGATAAGGACTTCTACATGAACTGGGTCTTTTGATGGCATAGAGAGTTCCAAGACTCAAGAATTTCTCGGGTTGAGTCTGCCAATGTTCAATGGTACTGATTAAAATACGGACCCTTTAAGATTTTATTGATCTGATGTTGTGAGTATTGAGGGTTGTGCACACTTGGGATATGGAGGCTGTAGAGTTGGCCTCTTTCAGGTTGCGAGACATGGTTATTCTATGGTATGAGACTTGAGCCGTCCAGAGGACCACATGTACCTCCAGCTGAGTGGGAAAAATTTGCAAAAGTTTTTCTTGATCATTATTTTCTATTAGAGGTACAAGAGGCCTAGGTGGAGTGTTATTAAATCTCAAACAAAAGAGCAAAAGTGTAAGAGATTATAGTCTGCAGTTCGATTCTTTGGCTAGGTATGCTCCGAATATCGTGGATACAATGAGGACTCGAGTTCATTGATTTGTATCAGGTTTGGATCTATATCTGATTGGAGAATGTATAATAGCCTCGCTAAATAAAGATATGGATATTTCTAGGATACAAGCATATGCTCAAGTGTTGAAGACCGCAAATGTCATAATTGAGATGATAGATATGCAGAGAGGGAATTGACTAAGAAGGCATGATAAGCTGGGTCATTCGGAGAGGCAACATGTAGCTCTAGGCAACGATTTCCTAGACGTCCATCTCAGTTTTCTAATAGTGCTCCATATCAGTTTTAGGAGAGCGAGATATGACAGATTTGCTCAGTCAGGACTAGGACATAGTTCAAGAGCTTCCGGTTCTTAGAGACAATGAGGTTCAGGACACATGAGGACTCTATTGCTGCTATGTGTCCAGTGTGGTAGGACACACCAGGGACAATATCGTCAGGGTTCCGATGTGTGTTATTGGTATGGACGTCCTGGTTACTATATGTGCCAGTGTTTGAGAAGAAATAGAGGTGGTATGGCTCAGCCGACAGGGTCGATAATATCATCTTCGTCGAGTGTATGCCCGTAGAGTGGTGGGCCATATAACCCATCAGGTAGAGACAGAGGCCAATAAGGGGCCTCTAGTTCAAGTGGTTCCTAGAATCACATCTATGCTTTATCAGGTCACCAGGATTTTGAGTCATTTCCAGATATTGTTACAAGTATACTATTCGTCTTCACCTATGATGTTTATGCATTGATAGATCCTGATTCTAATTTGCCCTACGTCACACCCTTCATTGTTAGTAAGTTTGGGTTTGAGCTAGAATTATTATCTAAGTTGTATGAAGTGGCTATGCCAGACGGTAAGACGATTGTGGAAAGGAAAATTTATAAGAATTGTACTATGATAATTTGTAGTTGTCCTACATTGGTTGATTAGCCGAATTACCAATGGTGGAATTTGATGTTATTCTGGACATTAATTGGTTGGCTTCTTGTTACGCAAATGTTGACTGTCGTACAAAGGTTGTTAAATTTAGTTTTCCAGGCGAGCCGACCCTTGAATGGAAAGGAAATTCTGCTACGCCTAAAGGCAGGTTTATTTCCTACATGAAGGTAAACAAGATGATTTCCAAAGGCTATATATATCATTTGGTACGGGTCAGGGATGTATATGTCGAGCCTCCGACCCTTCGGTCTATCCCCATAGTTAATGAGTTCCCCGATGTGTTTCCAGATGAATTTTTGGGTATTCCTTCCAAAATGGAGATCGAGTTTTCAATTGATGTGCTCCCAGATACGTAACCCTTATCTATTCCCCCTTAAAAATGGCTCATGCGGAGTTAATGGAGTTAAAAGAGAAATTGAGGGATTTCTTAGAAAAATGCTTCATTATACCTAGTACTTCGCCATGGAGAGCACTCATATTGTTTGTTCGCAAAAATGATGGTTCTTTGAGGATGTGTATTGATTACATGCAGCTGAAAAAAGTTACCATCAAGAGTAAGTATCCACTTTCGAGGATCGATGATTTATTTGATCAATTGCAAGGTGCCAAGTATTTCTCAAAGATTGATTTAAGATCAGGGTATCACCAGTTAAGGGTAAAGGAAAAATATATTCCTAAGACAACTTTTCGGACAAGATATGGCCATTTTGAGTTTCTAGTAATGTATTTCGGACTCACTAATGCACCAACGACCTTTATGGATCTAATGAATTGGGTCTTCAAGCCATTTCTGGATATATTCGTGATCGTATTCATTGATGATATTTTAGTATACTCGTGGATTGAGGCAGATCATGCAGATGATCTCCAAGCGGTGTTATAGATGCTCCAAGATCGTAGGTTGTACCCGAAGTTTTCCAAATGTGAGTTATGCTTGGCTTAGTTGCTTTTCTAGGCCATGTAGTTTCTTTAGAGGGTATCAAGGTAGATAATCATAATATTGAGGACATAAAGAATTGGCTGAGGCCCATGACCCCTACCAAAGTACGCAGTTTCTTGGGTTTGGTAGGATATTATGGGAGATTCGTGGAAAGTTTTTCTTCTATCTCCGCACCTTTGACAAAACTTACCCATAAAGCAGCCAAGTTTTAATGGTCGGATGCGTGTGAGCGCATCTTTGAGGAATTGAAGAATAGGTTGACGTCCACACCTGTCTTGACTATTCTAGAAGGTACCGATGGGTATGTGGTTTATTGTGACACCTCCAGAATTGGCTTAGGTTGTTTCCTAATGCAACATGGGAAGGTTATAGCATACGCTTCGAGACAGTTAAGTAAACACGAGTTGAACTACCCGACTTATGATCTGGAATTGGCGAATGTGATTTTTGCCCTGAAGATATGCTATCATTACCTATATGGAGTTCGTGTTGACATATTTACAGACCATAAGTGTTTACATTATATATTTCAGCAAAAGGAGTTGAATTTGAGGCAATGGATGTGGCTTGAATTACTAAAGGATTTTGATATTGATATTTTATACCACCCCAGCAAGGCGAATGGAGTAGCCGATGCCTTAAGCCGCAAGTCTATGGGGAGTTTGATTCATGTTGAACAAACAAGCTGGAGATAACCAAAGAATTGTGTCACCTAGCTAGCTTGAATTTGCGACTATTAGATATGGATGACAGAGGTGTAGTGGTATAGAATAATACAGAATCATCTCTTGTAGAAGAAGTGAAGGCAAGATAGTTTGATGACCCCGAGTTAGTTCGAATGAAAGAAGGGATTCCTCTGCAAAAGAAGTCGGTATTGGAGCTTATAAGAGACGGAGTCCTTAGATACCAAGGTCGATTGTGTGTGCCTGACGTAGGAGTGCTTCGAGAGCGAATTTTGGATGAGATCCACCAGTCCAGGTATTCCATTCATCTTGGCTCGACAAATCTATAGCATGATCTCCGGCAGGTTATCTGGTGGAATGATATGAAGAAAGATATCATAGTGTTTATAGCTCAGTGTCCAAATTGTCAGCAAGTTAAGATCGAGCACCAAAAACTCAGAGGCTTGATGCAAAATATTAAAATCCCGACCTCGAAGTGAGAACTGTTAATATGGAATTCATCACATGTTTGCCCCGTTCTCATAAAAAATTTGATTACATTTGGGTTATTGTTGACAAACTTACGAAATCAACCCATTTTCTACCTATTCGCACTACTTTTTTGGCTGAAGATTATGCCAAACTATATATTAAAGAATTAGTCTGATTGCATGGTGTGCAGGTCTCCAAATACCGGATAGGGGTGCTAATTTTATGGCTAACTTTTGGAAGTCATTTCAGAAAGGTTTAGGCACCCAAGTGAACCTTAGTACAACCTTCCATCTGCAAATCGACAGTCAGGCCGAGCGCATAATCCAGATGCTCGAGGACATGTTGCGAGCTTGTGTGTTGGATTTTAAGGGTAGCGGGGACGATCACTTGCCACTTATTGAGTTTTCTTACAATAACATCTAGCATTCCAGGATAAAGATAGCCCCATATGAGGACTTGTATGGGCAAAAATATAGGTCTCTGATTGGCTGGTTTGAGGTGGGCGAAGCTGAATTTCTAGGTCTTGACCTAGTCCAGCAAGTTGTGGAGAAGGTAAAGTTAATCAAGGAGCACTTATTGACTACCCAAAGTCGACATAAATCCTATTAAGATGGTCGACATCGTGACTTGGAGTTTCCAATTGACGATTGGGTATTCCCAAAGGTTTCGCCTATAAAATACGTCATGAGGTTCGGCAAAAAAGGGAAACTCAGTTCCAGATATGTCGGACCATATAGAATCATTCACAAGATAGGTCGGGTGGCCTATGAGCTTGAATTACCCCCATAATTAGAAGTGGTTCACCCGGTATTCAATGTATTGATGTTATTCAACTGTATCGGAGATCCCTCCCGCATTACCCCCATGGAGAATGTGCAGATTACCGAATATTTATCTTACAATAAGACTCCGATAACTATTTTAGATCGCCAAGTTCAAAAATTGAGAACTAATGAGATTGCCTTCGTTAAAGTGCTTTAGAGGAATAATAACATAGAAGAAATGACGTGGGAGGACGAAGAAGGTATGAAATCTAAGTATCCCTACCTTTTCCAAACTATAGGCGATCACAACAATCAAAGTGAAACTGAAGCAATCCAAACATAAAACAAAGACATATAAGGTAATATATAGCTAACTTTTACATTTATTGATGTAGTAATGGTCGTGTGAGGCCAATGATATATTATATGGCCCTTTGTGACACTTGTGTTAGTTCTGGGTGCTTGGCAGGTTTTGGGATATTCCTATTTATAGAGGAAACTATGCCAAAATTTTTATTGAAACCCAAGAGTTAAAAGACTCTTATTTACGTCTCTCAACATTCGAGGACGAATGGTCTTAAGGGGATAAGGATGTTACACCCTGCGATTCTGTGTATGATTGAATGTTTAGCGAATTGATTTAAGCCTCGATAATTCGAAACCCTTTTCTAGGTTCATGCATGACTTATAAGAATTTTAAGAAGGTATACGGAATATTGGAAGTAAAATGGATTAGAAGAATCACATCTCAGCAAAATTTGATAAAGATTTGACGATAAGCTAAGTATTCCATCCTATGGAAGCCGATCTGCTTTGCGGATCGAGCCACGAGACAAAGCCTCAACTTCTCTACCACACTGCCACCATGTGTGTGGGGTTCTTTGGCCGCATATGGTGGTATGCAACACAGAACCTGCCGCATATGGGAGGCGGTGGGTGACACTATTTAAAGCCAAGAACGATGGCTTTTTATTTTCATACCAATTTTAACCCCAACAATTCCAAAATTCTCTCAAACATTTCCCTATGGTTTCTATATCATCCAAGATCATTTGCATATAAATATTAAGAGAAATCTTCTATATACAACCATTAACAAGCTTGAGAATCTTTTGGTAGCAAGATGGAGTGAACGAACTTCTTGAGCTTCAAGAAGAGTTTATGCTATAAGTCTTCTTGGCCGATTAAGGTAAGATATTGATGATTTTAATGATATCTATATTCTCATAGATTTGTGGGTGTTATTGACAGATACAACTTATTGTAGTTAAGCTAGAACTCCATGATAAAAGCGTTATGAATCTTGGGTAGTTCTTGGGTAAGCTTTGATATGATCATGTCTTGAAGTTGAGGGATGTGGTGTTATAAATCATGGAATATGTTTTGTGATCTTGTAGTTATTGTTGTTGTTGCTGCTATGGGTGTTATGTTGAAGGGGAGTTAATAGAATGGTTGGTAACCATGAACACCATAACTAGAAGAGTATGCCCTCTAGGTGCTCGTCAAATTTCCCTAGTAAATCGATTTCTAATTTGTTGACCTTATCTTTCTTTAAACCCTCGTATACTTTTACCTTCACCACCTTAACCTTATAAGTATTTTGATGTTCCCTTATATTTAACCTTCCATTTCTCCTTTCTTAGTAAGCCTATCGTTCGTATTCACACGCCCTCCTTGATTATTCCGCATCATAGTTCCCCTTGCCCCTTAAGATTGCTATAATTCTTTTGTTGATTGATTGCTGGAAGATCCAGATTGCTAGATATTATTGCATCGTTATCCCCTCCCCCTCTCTTAGGAGGTGTAACCATCACCTTAGCTCCTTAGACTACTACTTCCCACATGTCGATTTGTTACCTCCAATTTCCTCTTTCGTTGTGACTTAATTTCCCGTCGAGATATACATCTCACATTACAACGTCTTTGGTATTATTTGGGTGCACAGAAGGGGCATGTACATATACATATACTATATCTGATCATGAAAGATATTTCTTGCCGTACGAAGCTTACTAGTGACATTTCCCACTGTGGTTGACTTACAATAGTTATTCCTTCATTACTTATCGGTATCCTCCCAATGTCCAATCGTACATTTTTTCAGTATCATGACGTCACCTAGTCTTGTTGAACTTCCTAAATACCTAATTTGGCCTTAGCTTGCCTCAAGTTGCTTGCTAACACTAGCATTTTTCTCTGCCTCTGAAATGACCACTCTCTGGTGAGCACTTATTATATTGTCAACTCACTTCTTTGTCCATAACTACAACCAATATGTTGTCAAATTTGGCTTGCACAACTGTTCTCGAATAATCGTTAGATGCTTCAGCTGATGTTCGTGAAAGAGGTTCCTGTGCTTACGTAGTCTACCATCACCCTATCCAATTTTTTTACCTACTACCCTTGTCATTACAACCAATCTGTTGTCAAATTCGTCTTGCACAACTATTCTTGAATAATTGTTAGATATTGCAGCTGATGTTCGTGAAAGAAGCTCTTGTGCTTACGTAGTCTACCATCACCCTATCCAATTTTTTTACCTATGACCCTTGTATTTATTACGCCTTAACTCTTCCTTTTCATGGGCTCCTCAATCCACTTGTAATGCTTAGTTTGACTGCTATCTATCCCTCCATCATCATTCTCCCTCTTATCCGCCCCCGAAGCTTTCATGAGGTGTTCCTTTATCGTCAATTCTTCCTATTCTCACCATCCTTACTTGTTAACGATGTCATACCTCTATGTTTGGTTTGCACCCCTGGCTGACATAATCCCCAATATGCTTTTTGTACTCCGCCTTTGCCCTTTCGTTAATATTACCTATTATAATTATTCGCTAACGACATATGCTTATTATGGTTTCTCCCATAAAGAGTTAAACAACACTTCTAACCTACTCCCAACTGGTTAACTTTCTTGTCTAGAAAGGGGAAGAGGAGCTCAAACAAGGTTCAAAGACTCAACATAATATATGTTCGGGTTTTCTGAATACAATGTCAAAAATGGATTTGAACTTTGCATTGATCGTCCATCGGTGAAATCTCCTATCTTATTAGCCTACTAGAACAGTGTTGCGGTCCAGTTACTTCTACTCTAGTCTCTTCTTTACAAGTAATAAGTTGCTTTCTAGGTTTATGAATATACATAAATAGGCAATTTTAGTGGATGGATTAATGTACCTGTAACTATCTTGCCTCGGTCCTATCTATGAGCCTAGATCAGACACACTTCAGAGCGGAACCCTCCTATCCTTATCATCTACTCTCATCCTCTTGGACTGACTACTCTCCTCTTCCTCCACATATATCAAGACATACATAGGCAAGCCCTGATTGATGGACTCCCAAGACTGAGGACTATCCGGCACCTCAGAAAAGCTAGTGTCCGTAAATACCCTAACATAGTGTTGATCCTGAGGGAAATCTTGTAGCGCCAATCCCTGTGCTGCTTCACTCATACCCTGATCAACGAGTCTCGATATTGAGACTAAGGGCCTCGGTGAGGTCGGAACTCCCCTCATCCCATCTGCTATTGGCTGATCCAAAACTGCTCGAGCGGGTGACTCATATGGATCATCTGACGGATCATTCTCAATAGAAACCATAATCTCCGACGGTTCTAACTCAATAGTGTAACTTATGCCTCATTTTACTACTTCTATATCCCTCTGATCCATACTAGTGGGTAGTGCCTGTCTAGTATATGTCGTCGCATCCATACATACACTCTTACTAACTGAGGTCCTTCTCATCATAGGCATCGTTACAACTTCAAATGGGAAAATAGTATTAGGAAGGAATTTTCTTATGACTCGGCTCTATTGCAAGATCTATATTTATGAAGGGATGAGACAATCCTAAATGCCCTATAGCATATTTTTTATAAGTATGGCGCACTATACACCAATAAATAAGACTTTACTGGATATGGCTCATAGAAATCTCTAGGAAACGACCTTCTCTGATACCACTTTGTCACACCCCAAGCCAGAGGGGCATGACGACATCGACCGTAAGGCCAAGCACCTACTTGTAATATCTCTCATACATTGCTCACAACACCTAGGCTGACAAGGCCTATGTATACGGGACTGACGAGTAGAATCATCATCAACTTGTGAAGCATGGACTATAACCACACATATATGTACACGGGCTGACGAGGCCACCACGAGGATGCATAAGTCATAACAAGGTCGGCAAGGCCATACCAAAAGTTGTACATACTAGGCATAAGCCGACAAGGCTATGCATAAGAAACCTTAACACATTACACTTATCTACGAGCCTCTAACAGTACATCTAATTGACATAACAGTCGGGACAGGGCCCCGCCATACCCATGATATGCATGTATATATAGCAAAACCAATACCTACCAACACACTAAACAACTCCGGAAGAAAGGAGTGTATCGACAACAACTGCTGAATCGAACCACCTACTGCGTGGGATTATCAAATCATATATATGTACTTATGGGCATGAAATTCAATGCTCCAACAACGGACGTCAGTACGAAAGAATGTACTGAATATGTAAGACATGTAAACAAAAGTGAAGATAATATTAGGAGCAAATCGGAGTAACAAAACAACCTGAACCTCGGAGGCCACGGTGGGTATATGCAATGTATAACATCATTGAGAACCAATTTTATATATATATCCACACTTCGGGGAAATGTCAATATCATACCGTGCCCTAATATGGGACTCAATGTTATAGTACCCGGTCCTAATATGGAACTCGGTGTTATCTTACCTATCTTTTGTGGTATACACATATAAGTGTCATACCCGGCCGACTATAGCGGGGCTCTATGTCACAAAATAGATACATATATGTATATATGATGCATGAATGACCTTATAAACCTAATAGGAATAGGACATGGTGACATAAGTTCATTAGCCCTCCGTCAATCATTATGGAACTTATTTACAACCAACGTTACAATTTATCATGAACTCAGGGTCAATAATATAACAATGACTCTCAAGAGATATGAGACACAATCCCGACAAGGGGAAACCAACTAATGGATTTCAATAGAATACAAGGAACCCTTTCGACAAGGAAAATTTAAAGAGCATAGGTTCAATAGTATAACAAAGGTAACAAATAGTGCTAAACAACTCTGATGGAAACAAGCTTGATAATTTTATTATAGCATAAGAAGTGCCTTTGATGAGGAACATATGATGATTATGGAATCAATTTCAAGAGGTACTAATAAGCACAACATCAACGATTGAGAGAAAACATGTTTATATCTTCTACGAATAGGAGTTTCTTTCAAAAAATTCGGTTTGACGATGCTTAACTTTGAATTATGACAACAATGAAGAAGAAGGTAAAGCCTTACATACCTTTAAGATGATCCTCTTTCTTGTTACCACAATCCGCTTATTACGCCTCAATCTTTACCTATAATCATAGAGCAATCCAATTATCACAATTTGCTACTCCATCTTTACGTATTTAAGTGGTGAGGAATTCTATGATAATTCGAGAAGCATTTCCCCTATATTTCTTATATTTTCCGGATCCATTGTGATCACAATATCAACAATCCAACCTAAGCAAGTTCATATACATCAATATCCAACTAACAATCCATTACATCAAACGACAACCTCATCTTGTAGTCTAATAAGGTTATTCTTTCATTTTTCGGTTCATTATCGACAACAATTTCAAGATAATCATATTCCCAATGTCAATCTACAGATACAACACCTATGAAACCCTTTTCTAACACAATTATCAAGCTACAATGCCAATTATCAAAACCTATTCATAATTTCATGAATTCCCAACCTCATGCTCATATGCAAGCCAATTTTACCCAATTTCATATAAAAGGGGGTGAGATCATACCTTAATTGCCTCAACAAATCCTCAATCCTAGATGGATTTAGTTTATCTCCACCTCAATTCTAAGAATAAGAAGTAAGACGACGATCCCGCAATGTCCACAAACCTTTAGAGACCCCAACTTGTGTAGATTCCCTTGGATTTGATATATATTGGTGTGTATATATTAGAGAGAGAGGTTTCAGAGAGAAGTAGGAGATGTTTGGTGATCATAAATAATTAAAGAAATTTGTCCTAGCAATTTTATATACTAGGCCCACAGCCTCAATGTGGGCCTCAATTTTATATGGGTCGTACCGGTCACAGTATTTCTCGGACTTGCGCGCGAAAAGTCAAGAAATCAACAAAAAATAAAATTGAATCTAATTAGGCCCAAAAGCAATGTCTCATTGCATAATATAGATTCCAAACATTCTTGGAGATAATTGCATTTTGTCTATTGCATTGGAAAGAAGATGCTATGAACTTGAATTTAGATACGTTAAGATGCTATGAACTTGAATTTAGATACGTTATACATCTAATAATTCCTTCTATATTAGCATATATACCTCCTGAAAGTTAGACCAAAATCTTGTCCAGAATTCTGCCTAATTTTCCCTGAATTCCATTGAACTTAAATTTCTTCGATTTGATTGATCCCGAAACCTTCCCATACTTACCAATCATGCTTATGAACCTCCTTAACCTTGGGACTAATGTCGTTGTCCCACATGAACTCTTATGACACTTCCACCCCTACGCTTCCATGGCCTTAACTCCCAGCATGAATTAGCATATGACTGGACGGGATGTAACACTCAAGGTGAATCGAAAATCGGAAGCCTCGTAGTATTTGCTAGATTGCTATTCTCCGTCTTGTAGTTGATTTATAGAGTTCTTCAAAGAAAAGAAATCTCAAGTGTCGAGTTGTTCTTGTAGATTAAGGTAAGGTTTGACTTCTTTTCTATGTATTTAAGATAATCTATGTCATAGCTAGATGATTAGAAGACAAACATGGGAGATTAAGGATGGAAACCCATAGTTGAGGGGTTGTAGTTGTTGGACTATTTTGGGATGTTCTTAAGCCATCCCATGGCTGGAAATAACAAAGAATAACATGATTATGTTGTTGATGTTGTGCTGGAGCTTTTATAAAGGAAGGAAAAATGTTAAGGGGTATTTGTTGTTGTTGTAAGACGAGTTTGTTGCTTGGTAAATCACATCTTATGTTTTCCCTTAGTTAACGATGGTTCCCTTGTCATTTATTGATTAAAGTACTATATACTTTGAGTACATTGATGGGCATGTCGGTTAGGAAATGAAAGGTATGTTAAGACTCTCCCTTTCCTTATTTTGGCATGAATCCAATGGAAACGAAATGTGACTAATGTCTCATCACAACAACTCCATTCATGTTAAGCTAAAAAGGTTCATTGAGTTTTATTGAGTTAATTACTTGACTTTTGTTTGTCCCTTGTCGAAGTACTTTTCATGTCGTAATATTATCTCTTATATGATATTATGTTGGTTTATGTTTCAAGTCTAGATTGAGACATTATTCTGTTTCAAAGCGAAAGAATCATTCCAAAGCAAAAGAGTAAGTTATACGAACTCTCGAGTCCAGAGTGCTATATATATATGATATTTACAACATCGAGCTATAAGCAGTGGGCCATGGCCTTTATGTGGCATATGCACACATATGACATGGTGAACACCACCGGTTGAGGGATTTAGGTATCTACACCACTGAGATATAATTGGTTGAGAGATGTTCTACTTTTACAAATACTACCGAGCTATTATCGATTGGTGATGGATGTTTGTATAGTAGATGTATCTATCTGTTATGTGGCCTTCATAATTCCATGAGGTTTGCTCTGAAAGGCATTCAGGTTACTGGTTACATCTTGTACTTTATTTACTTTTATCTTCTTTATTTATCTTTAATGCCTTTCATACCTGTACATTTCATTCGTACTGACGTCCCTTTGCCAGGGCGCTGCATTTCATGCCCGCAGGTTCAGGTAGAAAGATTGACGACCCTCCTTAGTAGGCCACTCAACTTAGCGGTGGTGGTAGTGCACTACTTTTGTTCAAGAGTTGTTGTTTGAATTTTGGTATGCTATTATATACATTTTATGGGTATAGTGGGCCCTGTCCCAACCATATGGTATTTATGTTACTCTTAGAGACTTGTAGACATATGTCTTGTGTATATATATCATGTGTGGCCTTGCCGACACGTGTTTTGATGTATAGATATCGTGTATGGCCTCATTGTAATATGTTCTGATGTTTAGACTTCATGATGGATTTGTTGACCCATATATATATACTTATGTCACACCCCAACTTGGGGGTTGTGGTCGGCACTCGGTACCTTAACGGCCCGAGCGTACCACCTCTGAAATATAACTTGGACATGCAAGAGTCTGGGCCAAGAAGGCCTCCTAATGACGTCCGTACAACAACTTGAACATAATAACCTGTAAAAGGAAAACAACCCAAATATATATGCATATATAAGACCGACAAGGCCACTGTAAGTATATCAGGTGACCAATAGGAAAGTCGGCAAGGCCATATAAACAACTGTACATAAGACCCAAGTCTACAAGCCTCTAGAAGTAGCCTAACAAGACAGAAGGTCAAGACAGGGCCCCGCCATACCCAACATATATATACACATAAGTAGCATATCCTACCAACACTCTACAGCAACTCTGGGAGAATGGAGCGCGATGACTAACTGTTGAATCAGGCAATCTACTGGGGAGGTGCATCAGTCTGTCTACTTGCACCTGCGACGTAAAACACAGTGCCCCTAGCAAAGGGGCGTTAGCATGCAAGAATGTACTAGTATGTAAGGCAGACAAAATATAAATATAGAAATGTAAGGCAATAGAACGATAGTAAGGATCAACCTCAACCCTGAACAGCCATTGAAGGCATATGACATGTATGCTTATGATCATATACGCATATATATAAAAATTAAGTGGTAAGGAGGCTATAGAAGACCTGAATGTAACAACTCGTACAAGTGACACCCAAACCAATATGTACATATATCAAAAGGCCGACAAGGCTATATAAAGTATAATAACACCTGGTAAGGAGGCTAGAAAGGTCGTACAAAACAAATATAGACTGACCTCTAGTCTTCAAGCCTCGAAGAGTCCTACAATATGTCATCAGGTCGGGACAGGGCCCCACCATACCCAAAATAGCTATAAGCATAAGTAACAGTTCCTACCGACTCTATACAACAACTTCAGGGAAGTGGAGTGCGACAACTAACAACGGAACTAGATAACCTACTAAGAAGGTGTATTCGGCTGTCTATCTGCACCTGCGGGCATGAAACACAACACCCTAGCAAAGAGACGTCAATACGAAAGAATATACTGAATATGTAAGGCATGTAAAACATATAAGAAAGGAATGTAATATAAAGATAGGAGTACAAAAGTCAACCTGGGACTCAGAACTACCACTGAGGGTGTACAACTGACATAAATATGAACATATGCATAATGGTAAAATCGGGCCACTATAGGGGCCACATAATATCATGTCAAGCCACTTTGTGGGGCGAACCTCATCATATCATACTGGGCCATGATAGGACTCGGTAATATCGTACCCAACTGCAGTGGTGTACACATATAAGTATCGTACCCCACCGACTATAGTGCATCTCAGTAGAAAATAGTTACATATATATATATATAATGCATGAAATACCTCGGATTAACAATATGAACAGGGTGGAGTGGCCTAAGGTCCTTAACCCCCGCCTATCATTATGAAATCATGTTGAACAATCGTTACAATCCAATAAGAGTCTCAGAATTAATCACATCACAATGAGTATCCTAAGGTGTGGAAACTAATCCCGAAAAGGGACAGATAAGATTCATATAACATTTCAAACAAGAATGAATATGCTTTCAAGATCAGGAATGGAAATTGCTTCAACAACATGCTACTTTTGACGTGTTTTCTAAGATCATGCTGAAAGGAAAGGAACGTAAGCCTTACATACCTTGTCGCCTTAGCTTATACAAAATTTTCCAAGACTTCGGATGTTCTACGACTGATTATCTACATTATATGGACGATTTGTAACAATAACAAATCCATAACTCGTGGGAAAACGTATTTAGGAAATTTGTTGAACATTTTGCATGCAGAGAGTTTATAAAATCTTCTACATCCAAACTTATATGGATTTCAACCCCACAAGCTTTTCCAATTCTCCCTCCTTAACTTCACAACATATGCAACAAGTTTTAACACTTCAACACCATCCCATAACTTCATATAAATAAGCCCAACAACAATACAATTCTAACTTCAAGAGTTCTAAAACTTGTTCTATATGAATCTTTCTACAATTACATTTCTAAACCTTTCATAATGTCTAAGATCAAGAAGATATAAATGACACTTACCTCAAGCTACAAGGATTCCCTCAAATCAGAGGTTACTTCAATTTGAAGAAGTTTCCAAAATCACAACAACAGGAAGAAAGGCGATGAGACGATGATTACGGGATTCTTTATGTCAGATTCGCGTAGTTTGCCTTTGATATTGACCTTGGATCATAAGAGGTTTTGTTGGGAGAGTTTGGGAGCTAGTTATGTCTGAAAATGGAGAAAAATGAAGTGGCAGTCGTATTCGGAACTTATATAACAAATAAGATAAGGTTGCACCGACCATGACTTATGGCGTAGTCTGCGAATCGCAGACACTGCCTGCGAACCACATGTTATGTTGTAGACCCTGCATAAATTCCATGAAAACTCTACTTCACTCTGCGTTTCACTTGTATCTCGCAGATATGATCTGCACTTCGCATATCATGTTCTGCGATTCACAGATCATGTTCTGCGGTTTGCAGATCACTCCGAGTAGTGATATTTTGTCAAACTTCTGTCGAAACTTACTTCTGTTTCTCCGAAAAGCCTTAAACCTTTCGAAACTTACTCAACACATTCTTAAAACTTTATAAACCTCTTGGATGGGTCCTACCATTCCTGTGCGTATGTCAGATAACATTATGGTAACGATGACGCACGAAAACAAGAGGTGTAACATCCTCTCCCCTTAAGAACATTCATCCTTTAACGTAAAAGAAAAAAAATGCTAACTCTCAAAATTCATAAAAAAAATTGGTAGTCTCATTTGTAAACAAGAATATACAATACTTGTTAAGTAACCAAAATACATATCAAATGCCGCACAAGCCTACCAAACAACATAACATAATAATATCGATCCCACACGACCGTCTATCTATCCAGAAATTAAAACGGGTTAGCCATAACTCACCTCAACTGTCAACTGTCAACTGCCAAAGACTGGGTTGCATATGTCATATTTATCTCAACAATATTTCCTAAACAAGATATATAAGATAAGTTTGATAGATAGGATAGAAATAGGGAAATCATATCATACGAGTGTAGTATGAAACAAATAAGGGTATTTGGACTTCATGTCCTCGTCAGCTTCCCACATTTCTTCCACATTATTGTTCCTCCACAACACTTTAATTACAGATACTTCTTTGGTCCGTAGATTGCGGACCTGACGATCTAATACGATAATTAGAATTTCTTCATATGGTAATTCATCTGTAATCTGAACATCCTCTATAGGGGTCATACGGGAGGGATCACTTATGCACTTTCGAAGTATGGACACATGGAATATTGGATGGACTATTTCCAACTCTGGAGGTAATTCAAGCCTATAAGCCACCTGACATATTATCTTAACAACTTGATATGGCCAGACGTACCTTTGGCTAAGCTTGCCACTATTGTCGAACCTCATCACGCCTTTTATAGGCGATACATTCAGGAACACTCAATCGCCAACAACAAATACTAGGTCTCGGCATCGATTAACAGAATATGACTTCTACTGAATCTGGGCAGTCAACAATCACTTCACTTTCTTTACCACTTGTTGTACCAAGTCAGGTCCCAATAAGTTCATTTCAACCACTTCAAACCAGCCGATAGAAGACCTACACTTCCACTCATGCAGGGCTTCATATGGTGACATCTTGATACTGGAGTGGTAACTGTTATTATAAGCAAATTCAATAAGTGGCAGATGATCCTCACAACTCCCTTTTAAATCCAAGACACAAGCTCGTAGCATATCTTTTAGCGTCTGAATAGTGCACTCGGCCTGTCCGTCTGTATACGGATGGAATGTTGTGCGGAGATTAACTTAAGTACCCAAACTTTTCTAGAAAGACCTCCAGAAGTTATTTATAAACTAGGCACCCCTGTCAGATATAATAGATACTAGAACCACATGAAGTCGAACTATCTCTTTGATATATGATTGTATAATCTTCGGCTGAATAAGTAGTTTTGACAAGTAGGAAATGGGCTGACTTCATAAGCCTGTCAATGATAACCCAGATGGAGTCAAACTTTCGACAAGAAGAGGCAACCCTGTAATGAAATCCATATTTATCACCTCCTATTTCCATGATGGAATCTCAATATTCTGAAGCAAACCTCCAAGTTTCTGATGCTCAACCTTAATCTGCTGGCAATTCGGACATTGGGCCACAAATTCTGCAATATTCTTCTTCATATCATTCCACCAACAAATCTGCTGAAGATCATTGTACATCTTAGTCGAACCAGAATGAATAGAATACTTGGATTGGTGAATCACTGCCATAGTCCATCCTCGGAGTCCTCAAACATTGGGTACACATAACCGACATCTGTATCTAAGAACCCTATCATCTGACAGCTCAAACAACTGCTTCTTTTGAAAATAGATCCCTTCTCTTATTCTGACCAACTCTGGATCATCAAATTGTCTTACCTTTACTTCTGCTACTAAGGATGATTCTGCGGCATTCAAAACTATAACACCTCTGTCATCTATGTCAAGCAGTCGTACATTTAGGCTGGCTAACTGACATAGGTCTTTGTCCATTTTTGTTTTGATAGCCTCTACATGCCTCAGTATACCCATAGACTTACGACTCAATGCATCCGCCACAAAATTTGCTTTGATGGAATAGAATATCAACATCATAGTGTTTTAGCAACTCAAGCCATCTTCGTTACCTCATGTTCAGTTCCTTCTACTTGAATATCTTTTGTAGGCTCTTATGATCTGTAAACACATAAACATGAACCCCATATAGATAATGGCGCCACATTTTCAAGGAAAATATAATAACTGCAAGCTCAAGTTCATGAGTCAAATAATTCTTCTTGTGCTTTCTCAACTGCATTGATACATATGCAATAACATTTCCATGTTGCATCAGGGTCACAATAGACAACATAGACATATGAACCTTCTGGAAATGCCAGGACATGTGTTAATGTAAATCTACCCTTCAACTCCTAGATCCTCCTCTCACAAGCATCAGACTATTGAAACTTAGCTGCCTTATGAGTCAACTTCATCAATGGAGTGGCAATAGAAGAGAAATTCTCCATGAACCTCCAATAATAACTGGTCAAGCGCAAGTAACTAAGTACCTCGGTAGGAATTGTGGGCCTCGGCCAATTCTTCACAGCTTCGATCTTCTGGCTATCAACTTTAATGCCCTCGTCTGACACTATATGACCAGGAAAGACTACTGAATTCAACCAGAACTCACACTTGGAAAACTTGGCATACAACTTATGATCTTGGAGTGTTTGTAATGCCACACCGCAACCTCGGGATGTGTGGCCGGCACCCGGTGCCCTAAGGCCTAAACGTACCAGTTGTGAATACCTATAGCATACTTAACAACATATGGACCGAGAAAGCCTCAACCCCAATAACTATACAACATATATATATACTGAGGCCAATAATGTCGTCATACGTGCAACAAATCATCCAAAAGGCTGGCAAGGCCATACAAAATGACTACACAAGACTCTATTCTACAATCCTCTAGATAGAACATAGAGCAGCAACAAGTCGAGATAGGGCTCCGCCATACCAAAAATACAAATGTATACATCAACCATTACCTACCATAGACTAGAGAGCTCCGAAAGAAAGGAGCATGACAATCAGCAACTGGATCAGGTCACCTACTGCGAGGGATCATTTGACCATCTATCTGTACATGCAGGCATGAAACACAGAGCCCCAGCAAGGGAAATTAGTATGAAAGAATGTACTGAATATGTAAGACAGATAAACATAAGTAAGAACAACAACGAGAGAACTGGAAAGTAAAGAGACAACATAGACCTTTGTTAGCCACTGTGAGCATATGTAATGCATGTTGTCATTAAAACTGTATATATATATATATATATATATAGGACACACTATGGGGAAATATCATTATCATATTGTACCCGACGATAACATAACTCGTTATTATTGTACCCATTTGTAGTGGTGTGCGCATATAAGTGTCATATCCAGCCGACTATAGCGTAGCTCGGTGTCATAAAATAGATACATATATACAATGCATGAATGAACTCAGAAGAACAATAGGAATAGGGAGGGGTGACATAACATCGTTAACCCCCGCCTAACATTATGGAACTCTATGCAACAACCGTTACAATCCCACAAGAAACTCAGAACCAATCATCTAGCAAGGAACATCATGAAGTATGGAAAACACTCCCGACAAGGGATATATAAGACTCATACACCCTTTCATAATAAGAGTAGACATGCTTCTATATTCAAGAATGGAGTTTGGATAAGGAACATTCGTTCTATCACATTTTATCTACGATCATGCCAATAGAAGGAAAGGGTAATCCTTACATACATCGTCTCTTGACCAACGTTCCTTCTACCGGTCACACACCTTATGAATGATGACCTAAGTGATAAAGGTAATTTGGATTAGAGTCAACTCAATAGTTACAAGAATTCCTTATTTGTGTCATTCTATCAAAAACATAGTGTGCGCGATTTCTCTTAGCTTGATTTCATGGAAATCAACTATCATCACCCATTCTTCATTACTTACCATAATTATAATATTACAAAAATCAGATCCTACAAGATTTTAGTCATAATTACCTTAAGAACTCAACAAAACCAACACACAACCAACATGTTTCTAATATAGAATTTAGCTTGACTTTTCACATGTCATCTTCACCAATTGATCAATCTAAGCTAGAATAGTTAGGAATCAATAAATAGTAGCAATCCTTACCTTAATTTAGCCAAGACGTCTCCTACACCAAGCGTCCTTCCACTCCAAAAAACTCCAAGCTCAATTCAACAATCTAGAGGAAGTTTCCAAGATGATCTTAAGATTTTTCAAGGAAGAATTCATACCACAAATTTATTGAATTGATATTTGTTGATGGGAGAACCCTTAGGGAGAGCTGCCACCATCCTTGGGCCTTAAATAAGCCACCCGCCGCCTCACCACTTGTGGGAGGATCTATGAGGCAGATGGGGTCTGTGGTCACATACTCCATCGCATATGATGGAAGTGGGTGGCCAAAAGATGGCCTCCACCCACTGCTCCATCCACGAAGCGGAATGAGTTATGCGACGCGATACGCTTAGCGTATCGTCCTATCTTTGTCAAACGTTGTCGAGAGATACTTCTTTCAATGCCAATGACATAACCTTCAAAACACCTTCTTGACATCCATGTAAGTCATAAATGACCCTCGGAATGGATCTCGAGGCATCGAATCTCAAGTCAACTAACACGCTCTCAAACATGCACGAAACAACAAGGTGTGATACGAAACCTTTTGGTATATCCAAACCTTTGTCCAAATCCTTCCTTAATCTCTTATAAGCATCATAACTCCTTCCAAATCACATTAATTTACTCACTGTATAATAACTATAAGGAATACAAGCGCAGTGGCTTTGTGATTCTTAAACTCTCGCGACTTCCTCATGGTTTATCTTGGTCACTCTTCTACCCTTAAGGGCAACCTATTCCTTACCTTAGGTCCCCTAACTTATTAATTATCCGACATACAAAAGTACGGAGTATAACGTCCTTCCCCCCTAAGAATATGCATCCTTAAATATTGGAGTATCATAACTTTGGCATAGTGATTCTTACATTATCCGGAAAATTTTGGCAGAGTTTCCTCTGTAATTAGGACAACCTCAACCTGTCACGTAGTCAAAAACCATAACTATTACCTCGCAGGTCCATACAAGCAACATTTATTACAACATCGACCCCACACGGCCATAAATCTCTCCGTAACATCATATAGTAAGCCATAACTCACTTGAACCGCTGAATCCCGATGTCTGAGTTATGTCTTTCATCCCTTTGTTATGATCACCAAGTATTGTAGAACATATAAGATAGGACTATAGGTATAAATATAGATAGGAGCATAAAATAAAGTTAATGTATGATTATCATTATAGACCTTGGATTTGGAAAAGATAGGGACATCTAGACTTCATTTTTTTCCTATTTTCCCTTTTTAGATTTAGAGAAGTCAATTCCTTATTCAATCCTCCCCCGAGGGGTACTTCTATTGTTGCTTTAGAGAATGCAGTTCCAGCGGAAGACTAAGTAAGGATAGTTCCTGGAGCTACCTCCTTACAACGACCGTTTGTTCCCCAATTCAAACTCGAATCAGTTTGCAAGTGGATTCCATGCTTGGGAACGAAACTCTAAACTAGAAATTCGATCTTGAAAAAGTGAACCTCTCTTTGTGATCGGGATGAGGTAGATGCCTCCCAACATCGAATCGAAGTTTCCTTAGGTAGCCACCAACCTACAGTTATACGTAAACTTCCCTGGGTCAATGCCCGAGCGGTTAATGGGGACGGACTGTAAATTCATTGGCAATATGTCTACGCTGGTTCGAATGAAAGTTGGTTTCATCCTGACTTTCATCGGGGACAGGTACCGGATCTGGGTCAGTCGATATAATGAACGGGAAATCCAAAAATTGTTGCTTCTTATCTCTTATCTTATTGTGGGAGATAATTGGAGAGAGAAAATCCTATCAATTCCTTTTTCATAAGGCTGCTTCGAGCCTGGCCGAGAGTGAGTTTTCCGATAGTCTCTTCCTTCCTAGAAATAAAACTCTCTATCAAACCCGTCTTGTCTCCTTACTCGAGATATCTGAGATAGCTCCGTAAACTAATAACAACTAATAGACAAGCCCATTATCTGGCTGTTCTGAACTTGCTTCTTGGTATCACCTCTTCTAAAATCCTAATGTCATATCTTTCTTATATTTATCATATCACCAAACTTGTTTACGGAAACTACAATTGATGATACTTAGCTGGCATAATTTTTGGTCTTAGGACTTTTCCATAGTAAGCTTTTTCTTTTAATTTCCTTCACCACGGTTAGTGTTCGAAAGGAATTCCTAATATACATTCTTAACACCAAAATATGGAAACCAGATAGGTGAGCTCTAAGGTTAGGGACATGCCTGATTTGCAAGTCAATTGGATTCTTTGTTGAGTTTGTGCACTACGGTCGCATATGTCCCTGGATTACATTTCCTTCCCTTTCAGGTCTCATCACGCTCTTTGTAAGAAAGTCCATTAGGAATTTCTCATTATTAACTTGGAAATCTAGCCCGATCCTTATGCAACTGAACATTTTTTTATTACCTGCTATGTTATGTCAAATACCGCTAACTTTAGGTTACTTCCTTCTAGTCATCCGATAGGAGTTCCGCCACTCCCTTCATACAGAGCCTTATATGTTGTCTTCCTAATACTTTAGGTGGTTATCCTAATTTCCTTGCAAGCTTAACTTACATGTTCATAACGTGTCCTCGACGGTTTGAATCTTACCCTTGACTGGGTCATTCATTTGAGGGTGGGGTTAACTTGTGTGCCCAAAGTCCCCTTAGAAACAATATTTCAAAAAAAAATTCTATAGACCGAGCACTTGTAAGATTGTATTAGAACAGCTCCAAGAAATCGAATAATCTTCTTAATATGCAATTTCGCATAGTCTTCAACCGTATAGGTAGGCCTAGTTGCCACGATGCGAGCTGACGAGCCATTTATTCATTAGTCTTTCAGATTAAACTAGCTTACGATTATATTGAGGTAACCTTTAATAATATCCATGCTAGCCATTCCCTCACCTTTCAGCGATTCCTTAATATTCTTAATTAATTTCCCCCAGCTTCGGGTGCTCATTCCTTTATGTCCTGTCAATCAATGTACTAACTTCGATCTTTGTAAGGTTTCTCCTCATGTCGTTCCTGTTAATCCCTTATTCAATATCACGGTATATCTCAGTGGATCTTAGGTGGGTAGACTATTAATTATTATAAGTGATCCTTATCTTGACATTCCTTAGTCCTCAATATGAGGAAGAGTTCTACTGTATTCTGAGTCATGGAATTATCATCACCTGATTTCGACTCCCTCTTGCTAATCGATGCATTTCCTAGGTCGACTTTTTCCCTTTTTCTTCATATTAGTCAATTTGTTAGCAGGTAGGTTAGTCTATCATCAATTGTAATTTGGTTATCAGACGTTGTGTCAGAATCTCTTACATTAGGTAGCATTTCAGTGTTGAATATCCTGTAAATGATGTTACAAAATCTGAAGTGTGCATATCACGACGATTAACTCTTATTCATAAAGTTTAAACGTCTTCTCCGTGCTTTCCTTCCTTATTTGTGGCTATTTACAACTTCCTTCCAAAATTTCTTTTTCTTTTGAAACTCACTCCTTTCGTTGTACGGATGTCATATTCTCATTCCCTCTAAGGCCTTCTAGAACACATGCTTGATCCCAATCCTTAACGTTACCATCCGGTAGAGGCTGAGTCGCTAATTTACTCCTTTATTAAATACGTACAAGATTTTAGTGCAAAACGTTATTCTTCCATATGCAACCCTGGTCATTGTTCTTAGATCAACATTTCTTCCTCCATCTATTGACTAAGGCCCTTCGCTAATGGTGCCTTGAGCAAAGGTTTAATCAGACTTGTTATACTTTACATCCCTTACATCATCCATTCCATTGGGCCTTTAGTCAAATCAATAGATCCAAAACTTACCATTACTCACGTATCCACGTCCTTGTCCCATTGACCTTAATCCTTAACTCTTTTCTTTAACATCTACCTTGGATCTTTTGGACTCGTTGCCTACTGTATCATTTTCTTATATGCTTATGTCAAGCCTTACCCGTCATTACTTCTACTTACCTATAATTGATCGTCATGATGACGTTTGGGATGGAACTAAGCTTTGCATATCGAATATAGTTCGTAGCTTGATCTAAGATTATAACTCGTTTGGATCTCCTGGCTTAGTCATTACTATATCTCCCATTGACCGATCACTCGATCACCTTACCTTCATAATTCCGGTTTTGAGTTTCTTTGGGAGGGTCTCTTGTCTTAATGTCCTCCTTGTACTACCATCTTTGGACTTCGGAGATTTTATGCTTTGGCTGGTAAGATCTGAGTATCTCTCCTTCATTATTGACCTTACGCTATCTCAAAGTGATCATACTGTTATGGGTTTCACCATAGTCTCGTTATTTGTATCTTTCTCATCATGGTCCTTCTACTTGTTTGTCCTTCCGAGGAATATCTTTTGGCCTCGATACCTTGTCACAACATTCCACTCATACATACTAAGTGTCTGCCTATTGTTTATAGTCATTCTTCATTACTTCGTTGTTCTTTTCGTCAATTCTCTTCAACAAGATATCCTTGCCCTATAGGCCCTTAAAAATCACACCACACTACACAACGGGACTGAAGATCCTCTCCCTCAAATTCTTAAACCCTACAATATCTTGCTGCCACCCACACGCATAACTTCCAATGGAGAACAATATGAGTCTTCTCAAATAGACAGAAAACTCATCTTGTCTCCTACTTTCATAGACGGTACCGTTCTGGTAAATGAGTTGGGATCATTATTTTTGGCATGGCATATTGTTCCATTCCTTTAATCATATCCAGGAACGATTCTTCATATGATTCGATTTTGAAAATTCATCCTCATTAGCAATATTCTGGGGTCACCCTTAATAGGCAGGTGTTACCGTTTGAATCACATGTTCATAGCGAATTCCTCATACTTGAGCTAACGTAAATCACCATAACGAATGGATTTTAATAATCTTCTAAACTTTCCAACAACTCTTTCTACATTTCATCCTTACAATCTTATTCTTGGCTTGACACTTTCTCCACCCGGGGCCTTCGTATAATCATCGCGTAACAAATTACCGTGGATTTAGGGTTTATCTAATATAATCGTTCAGAAAAAGGAAGCATACGACATATTCTGCCACTAGGTCGGGCTGTTACGATTCACTTTTATGCTGAGGCATAAAATCTACTACGAAATTATTAATATTGTAAGTCGAATATTTAGTTGTAGAGTCGCCACCTAATTTATAGGTAAATTAGAAAAACAGAGTTTAAAAGGGTTTATTCAAAACACTGTGAAAAATCCTTTCAAAACCATAGTCAAGGTAAGGGTTCTGGTGATCTCCGGGAAAGGTGTTAGACACCCCGGTATTAAGGATACGTAGAATACGATTGACCTTCGAGTTCTATAGCATGTTTAAAGTTATAAATTTCTTAAAAGATGTTTACTTTCCGCAGAATCATTGATGCGTCATTTATTTCAAATCATAAGGGTTTTTTTAAAAACCAAGAGTTGAATTCCGCCCAAAATAACTCATATAGGGGTAACTTGTCAATCCATTTTCATATTAAAAGTACACCCAAACTCAATTCTAGTAGAACTCTATTGTTTTTAGTCCAATGAATTGCCAAATATTCCTTATATGTTTTAAGAAAACCTTTAAAACAAAGAGTGCATTTTTTGTTTAGGATGACATGTCTAAAATTTCAGAAAAATATAAGTTTTCATTTTTTAAGTGCTATTTTGAAGGTCAAGTCAATATCCTGGATCTCCAAACCCCTTGCCTCAACTCAATTTTCTTTGAGGGTTGTTTACTAGAAAAGCAAAGTCAATTTAGTTGGGCCTTAACCCAAAACAGTTTTGAAATGTTTGTAACATAGCCCATTTTTTCGAAAAAGAAGATCAACTCTGAATTTAGTTTTTCAACCCAAGTTGTTTTTCCTCAAAATAACTCAATCCAGTCTTGTCATTTGTTTTTGTCCAGTCCAGTTCTATATCGAAAGCCTAAGATTTCACATGTAAAACAGTCCATTTTCATCGAAACATGTCCGGTTCTTCAAAGTGAAAATCATTTTTAGTTATGCCTTTGTTATTTAGTTGCAGCTTTATTCGACCCAATTTGAAACCAATTTTCATGACGACTCTATCTAAGCAATGTACAAATCGTTTGCCTATTCTAAATCATAATCATAAGGCGTTCCAATAATATCAAATATGTTTATACAAGTATTATACAATATATATATATATATATATATATATATATAATAAGGGAGTTTAGCCTGGAGGGCCAACCGAAGCCCACCAGTTGGCTATTTTCACTCATAGCTTGGCCTTTAGCATAACATCATAATGGAATCGATGAAAATATGCATTGATTAGGACTTGGCCCAACTGGCTGGAAGAATGAAGAGGCCCAAAGGGGCCGTCTCACCATGCATGGACAGAGAGAAGAAAAGGGGAAAGAGAGAACACAAGTTAGAAGATATCTATGCCTATCTAATGCAATTACATAAAAAAATATCATAAATAATTCACACAAATGTTGTATTTCACCAAGATAAAAACATGTATTGATTGAGGGAAGTAATGTGAAACCCAAGTGAATAAAATAGTATAACAGCGGCCCATAGTCAAAACATTGACAGTTAATTCGTGAAGACGGGACGTGGCCCATTTCAGTGTTGATCGCAATGTATTAGCAAATACAAACAAATAAACAAATGGTCTTAACTCCCTTCTAAGTCAGTCATCCAAAGAAAGCAAGAGAAGAATAGATAAGTAGATGGACCAGGCCCAGCAATACTCATAATGCAACCAATATATATAAAGATATACATGGTTTATACATCTGATATACTGGGAATACATGATATGCAAACTATTATGCTCATGTATATTCAACCACATCAAAAACATGAGTCATGTAAACAAATAGCTAGAAATCGAAGCCAAAGGTTTATACTAAAACAAACAACATGCATCATGAGGGAATATCTGACATAGGACAAACTGCATCCACAAAGTAGACTCAATAAGCAAGGGCCGGTTAATTGTCAAATTGCTTTTATCTAGACTAGACTTCATGATAATTGACACACAATGTTCTCATAATCAAACCTAAAACATGTAGCTAATCCCTTGATATCTTGAATAAATTAGGTAATGATGCCTTTAGATATATTTCACACAGCACTTCAAGACAACAAACATATCCTAATTTCTTACACTATTTGTAAATATCACTTAGACCATCCAAGGATGGCTCATACATGACAAAATATAGGGGTGGCAGGGATACACAAGCATGGTAAAATAAACCTAAACAGGATGCTAAGACATCATCACAAGACTCTTAGAGGCCTCACATGCCATTTAAAGATAAACTGATGTAAATGGACATGGTTACACATAGCATTTGAGACCAACACAGGCAACATGGCTTAAGAACAGAGTACATAAATAAGGCAGGGTCACATTGAGGCACACAGAGGGACATTCTATTCATGAGTATGAGTAGGGTTCTAAGACAATCAACCACAAGTTACATACACATCAAACATGATGTCATTTTAAAGTTTGGCTTGGCAAGTGCTCAACAATCAGAGCTGGATTCAATCAACAATGAGCAACAACAGCATAGAAGCAAACCCCCAATGCATTTGAACCATGTTACCGCAGATACCAATCCCCAAAGCCCCACATACCCACAAATTATCAAACATAGGCTTAAACAGGTACTTAAGAGCCCCAAAAGCATTCATGAGTTCATTAAATAATCCCCATTTTTACATATTTGCACATGTTGGACTAGACTAGACAAATAAGTTTCACATTGTTCAAGTAATTTAGCATCTCACAGGGTTGTATTAGAAAACTACCATCTCAAACAAGATTTTAGCTTACACTAGTCCCTCAAACCCTAAAAGAGCCTTCTAGGAGTTATAAGTTTGACACTTAGGTTTCAGCAAATCATTTTAATTATTTTTTAGCCTGTATATCGTTCCTACATTTATTTAAAGAGTCTGATTCATGTTATACATGTCCTAAATGGCCTATCTAGATATAAAAACTAGGTGAGCATGCTTTTGTTCTTAGCTTATCAAGCATATGTATCTAGGTGCAACTAAGAGTTTGGACAACAAACAATATGGTATCATATGATCAAATTCAGGATCAAACAAACCATGGAAGGCCACATTAAAGCTACACTGCTTCAAATTAATAACTACAACATGACAAGGTCTAAAAATGGATGCCAACATGCTTATCAGTCTCATACCAAGCTAAATTTAACTACGACAAGCATGTGAAAGGCCTAATATGACTCAAACCAACCATAACAAATAGGTCAAAGATTGTCCAGGCCTTATTTTGAATCTATATCAAGTCTAAACCAGTCCTAATCAACCCAAATCATTCATAGAATCAGTTTTGTACAAGATTGCACTATCTAAACATACATATAGGATTGTTTCATGCTATTTTAAACTTAGTTAAGCAGCATACCAGTCATGAACAAAAATAAAATCATTCAAATAAACTCATGAACACAAAAATATACAAATAACAGGCTAAATTCAAAGGAAAAATGAAATGAGGGGCAAATATTATATTGTGAGGCAGCCTAGGGTCGAAGTTGGGGCTTGATTCTTCAACTCCACACTTGATCGCACTCGCACACAATAAAAAAAAGGTTTTAGAATGGAAATACTAATTTTGGATGATTAGGGTTCCACCAAAGGGCTTGGATCCCAAAATACCCAAAACTAGTCAAGTTTATCGAAAAACGGCCCCTGAAATTACAAAAGCCTGAGATTTCGAGATTCTGGCCCGTTATAATAAGAAAAAGGGTTATATCTATAGAGTTAATGAAACCCTAGCAGACCCAAACAAATCAGTGTGGAGAACCAATTTGGGGGGGAATTTCCCTCTCAAAAAGTTCTCGACCAATCACAAAGTGGAATTCAAATAGAAATGAAACAAAAATAATTAAATCACAGCAGATAAGCATAGAGAGGGGTAACCTCACCTCGGTGGGGGTTGGTGGTGCCTCTGCGGATGAGGGCAAGGGACATTAATGCCCTTGCCTCATTTGGACGAGCAACAACTAGTGTAAAGCTATGTACACTGCCCCTTTGCCATATTTGGCATCGGAGAAGATGTGTGCAATGACGGATAGGGTTCATGAAGCCCCCAAATCATGAAAATGACAAAAGGGGCTGGGGCTTGTGCGCATAAACGCCGTGGTGGGCCAGGTCATGGTCGTTTGCGCCAGACCCGGCCGTAAATAGAAAGAACAAAAGGAGGCCTAAGTCTGCGATTTGATTTAAAATAAAGCATAGAACATATTTTGCAAATGTGACAATTTTTTAATTTTAAAAAATAAGCCAACTAAATTCAATTATAGCCAAATTAATCAAAAAGCTTCTTTTTAAGCCCAAATTTAACACTAATTGGAAATTGCAATTCTCAAATCATGAAAAATTTCTTCAAAAAATAATAATATGAAACAGTTTAAATTTGAGATGTAATTTAAATATCCTATTCAAATAAACAACTTCCCATATCAGACAGAATAGAATATTGATCATTTTAAAATTGAGAATTTAAGTAAATAATTGCACAATTATCTTTTCTTTAATTGTAAAATTGCAGTTAGTGATAAAAATAGGACATGATATATAACTAGTATTCCGGATGATATTTCCTCAAATATAGTGATAAAATATTTCCGGAATAATTTTTAAAAATCATTTTTGTCTTGTAAAAAGTATATTTTACTCCGTCTGTGACTCAAGAACATTGAATAATTAGAAAAATTATTGAAGGATAAAAAATTAGGTGTCAACAACTGCTCCTTCGTTGTTCGGGGATGGCGAGACCATCCCTGAGCAGCGAAATTTGACCACCCTAGTTTTTAGCCGGCCAATTGAAAAATACTTTTGATTTTTATGCAATGTTTTTTGAAAATTGTGGCCGGACCCTGGTCTCTGGGTTTCCTACATATATCGGGTTGTATGAGAATTCAGGTCACTTGTAGTTCGACTCAATTAGACTTCTAAAAAGCAATAAAATAAAGAAAAAATCCCAGAACGTAAAAAGTCCTTGAATGATTTTGTTGGAATGTGACTGATCCTCAGGTATTGAGTTCGCCTACGTATCCCTGATTTTCGAAAACTAGGTCACTTGTAGTTCGACTCGATAGGTTGAAAAAGGTACCCCTTACGCGGGAATGCCTTTGCTGGTTTTGAAAACCTTTCCATTATGTGCCCGACCGGTTGCGGGGTTTCAAAAAATTTAAAACTTTTCTTGTGATTGAGTGCGGTGTAGAGTGATCTTCAAGCACAGTCCATAGAGCTTGACTCTCATTGGCATAGTGTTTCGACCGGCTGCTCAAGAAAAAGTTCCATGTTTGCTCTGCATGCTCTTGGATCTGGTCTACTCGTTTTCCTTCTTTCGGTAGATTCTAACCTGTTTCTGTTTGCTGGGATAATGACTGTTCTAAGCGGGTGACATATCCGACACCATCTGACTCTATCGACTTTGTTTGAGTGTATACCTCCTCCAACACCATCTGGCTCATATGACTCTATTAACTTTGTTTGAGGGGATGCCTCCTCCGACACCATCTGGCTCGTACATACTATTTTACTTGAGAGGATTCCACCTCTGACACCGTCTGGCTCGTATGTTCTTATTTGCTTGAAAGGATGCTACATCTGATATCGTCTAGCTCATATGTACTTGTTTTCTTGAATAGATGTCACCTCTAACACAGTTTGGCTCATATGTATTTGTTTGCTTGAGCAGATGCCACCTTCGACATCGTCTGGCTCATATGTATTTATTTTCTTAAGTTGATGCCACCTCCGACACCGTATGGATCGTCTCAATGTGTAACCTGAATAACAGCCCCCTCGGTACTATTTACATGAATGGTCCTCTCGACAGTGTTTTTATGAATGACTTTCTCGGCATTTTTTTTATGAATGACTTTCTCGGCATTATTTGTGTAAATGTCCCTCTCGGTATTATTTGTATAAATGAACTTCTCGGAAATTTATATGAATGTCCCTCTCGACAGTTTATATGAATGGCCCTCTCAACAGTTTGTATGAATGCCCCTCTCGGCAGTTTGTATGAATGGCCCTCTTGACAGTTTGTATGAATGGCCCTCTTGACAGTTTGTATGAATGGCCCTCTCGGCAATTTATATGAATAGCCCTCTCGGCAGTTTATATGAATGACCCTCTCGGCAGTTTGTATGAATGTCCCTCTCGGCAGTTTGTATGAATGACCCTCTTGATAGTTTGTATGGATGGCCCTCTTAGCAGATTGTATGAATGGCCTTCTCATGAGTTTGTATGAATGTCCCTCTCGACAATTTGTATGAATTCCCCTCTCGGCAGTTTGTATGAATGGCCCTCTCGGCATGCAGTTACGATAAATATGGCCCTCTCGGCTGGATCATCTTTCATTTATTTTGACTTACAAGAAGCTACTACGACTATGAAGTAATGTAAATGGATTCAGAAGTTAGTAAGTGGCTAATAATGATCGATTTATATATGAGAAATCACAAATGTACTGGGAAATGATGACAAATAGGATATCATGAGTTGGAATGAGTACATTTCAATTATCTAACTAACCACCTTCTTTATAAAGCATGGTTGTGTAAATAGTTGCTTGTTAAGCATCTGGGGGTTTGTGAGATGTTGTTAACTGAGCAACTCATATATGTAAGGACATTCCCTTCTTTCAAAAGCATGAAATTCAAAGTTTTTATCATTTTCAAAAGAAACATCAAAGGAACTATTCTATTCTTATGTCATTTATCCCTTGTCAGGAGTTACTATCTTGTGATTAGTATGTTCCATACTTCTTGTTTGTTGGTTATTCACTATAGGTATGATAAACATTCGAGAGGAAATGTTCTGAAGGAGTAATCATCAAGTTGACCACGAGTTATCTTATAGTAGAGCCGAAGAGTATATATATATATATACCATTCACACCACCGATGCAAATAGCAGTTGGGAAGTTGTACATGTACATCATATACCCATCAGGCTATAACCGGAGGGCAGACATTTATATATGAATCCATACACACACCTCACACTATTACCTGAGGGAAATACCTGATATACATACCTCGAGCCATAAGCCAAGGGCAGATTATATATTAAAATATATGTATAAAAGTTTCAGTACAGTTTCTGAGTTTCATTATTCACCCTGAGTGGCACACCGATTGTCAAAGTATTAGGTTTCTTTTATGTCCTACTTTACAGTTATACTTTCATATTTCTATCCATGCTTTACATACCGGTACATTTCTTTCGTACTGACATCCCTTTTGCCAAAGGCACTATATTTCATGTTGTATGTTCAGATACGGGCCTTGATAGACCACCTCAATAGAAGTTGTCGAGTCTCAGCCATCAGTAGATATGCTTCACCTCCTCCAGAGCTTTTTGGTCAGGTGTTGAGTATGTCATATGTAGATATGTATATAATGGGTAGGTCGGGGACCTGTCCAGACTATATGGCAGTTCAGTAATTCGTGGAGGCTCATAGACTTGTATGGTGTGTACAACTATGATGTATGGCCCTGCCGGCCTGGTTGTCTTTTGTTAACTTCTGTTGCGGCCTTGTAGCCCTTGTTTATATATGTATGTTAGGTTGTTCCCTCCTTATCTATCTTCAGAGGTTGGGTTGTATCCTTGTCATACAAATTGTGGCCTTGTCGGCCCTTCCATTATGTTGTTGTTTGGATTATATCCTAGTACGGCCTGTCGGCGGAGAGTTCCATTCGTACATGAGCCTAATTATCAGAATGGTACGCACTGGGGTATTTATAGGTGGATTCCCCCTTAAAAACGAGTTTGAAATTCAAAATAAAGGAGCCAAAATCGCGGATTTGAGGGGCATGGGTCGCGGATTTTCGGGTGTCGGCGTAACAGAGGGGGTTGGTGGTGTCAGGGGTCGGTGATGGCAGGGGCGAGGTGACCGGCGAGTGGGGTCGGGGGCGTGGGGTGTGCGGCGCTGGTTCAGGGGGGGTAGGGTTTAGGTTTTTCTGATTTTTGGTTTTTTTGTTTTGTTTTTTTTGGGTTTTGGGCTGGTTCGGGTTTGGGGCCGACGGGTTGGGCCGACGGGTTGGGGGATTTAATTGGGGAGTTTGGGCTTGGGCGATTGGGAATAAGAAAGGGGAGTTGGGCTTCGGTTTTTTGGGAAAAAGGGAAAGGGAATTGGGTTTGGGAGATTTGTATTGGGTTGGGAAAATGAAATGGGTTAGAAATTGTTTTGGGTTTAAAAATATAAAAGGGTTTTAACATTAAATATATATATATATATATTTTGTAAAAGATGTGAATTATTTAAAATAACATAATGAAGTGATAATAAAAAATATAATATTTGCGAAATGTTCAATGCTTGATAAAAAACGGAAATGCGATGCCATTTTGCGAAAAATAAAATAACATAGAATATTATGGATAAAACTATGATTATGATAAAGATGCAAATGATAGTAAAAAATGTGAATAATAATAATAATAAGATATATACACATACATGCCTATATTTTAAAATTGTTTTTAAAAGTGTCAAAAATATTAGAAATTACGAATAAAATCATAAAAGATGGGACAAAATTGGGTGTCAACAGATTCCCCTCTTTGGACGGAGACGATGAAAGAGTTTTCGGCCAAAGAAGTTGACTGAGTAGCCAATTTTGTTCCGATCATCGGGACTCGAAGGAACGATTAGGGATGCATGGATAGAAATAGGATCCCAGGGGGAGAGAAGTTATTGAAAAAGTTGGTGCGGATTCAAGAAATATTGCCCCAGTGTCGAGTTATGATGACACTGGTCGCAGATGTGACAAAACTATTGGGAAAGAGCGGATCGACGTTCGAAGTAGGTCGTTGACCAATTTGCCTCGGTTCGCCGTAAGAGATAGTTCCACGTTGTGATGAAGTTCCTGCAAATTAAAAACTCCTGCAAACTAAAGCTTAAGATATAATTAGTGTATAACTGCTGAGAAAAATTATAGAGAAAATAACTTGGAAATACCCGCATTAGGAGGTGGGCGCCTGACTAAAATTAAAATACCCTCATTATAAGGTGGGCGCCTGACTGAAATTAAAATACCCGCATTATAAGGTGGGCGCCTGACTGAAATTAAAATACCCTCATTATAAGGTGGGCGCCTGACTGAAATTAAAATACCCGCATTATAAGGTGGGCGCCTGACTGAAATTAAAATACACGCATTATAAGGTGGGCGCCTGACTGAAATTAAAATACCCTCATTATAAGGTGGGCGCCTGACTGAAATTAAAATACCCGCATTATAAGGTGGGCGCCTGACTGAAATTAAAATACCCGCATTATAAGGTGGGCGCCTGACTGAAATTAAAATACCCGCATTATTAGGTGGGCGCCTGAAATGACGTCGTTGGATTGACGTGTTGTGTTGAAGACGTCGTTGTAATGATGTAAAAGACAGTTGTTGTGTTGTATGTAACGTCGAGGACGTTGTTGTAATGTTGTTTTGCTGTAAAAGATAATTTTTGTACTGAAGACGTCGTTGTATTGCTGTTGACGTCATTGTAATGCTGTTGACGTCATTGTAATGCTGTAAAAATAAATATTGTGCAGAAGACGCCGTTGCGTAGGCGTGTTGTTGATGACGTCGTTGTATGGGCGCGTTGCTGATGACATCATTGTAATGCTATTGATGTCGTTGTAATGCTGTAAAAGATAGTTGTTTTACAGAAGACGCCATTGCGTAAGCGTGTTGTTCATGACGCCGTTGTATGGGCGTGTTGTTGATGGCACCGTTGTATGGGCGCGTTGCTGATGACATCATTGTAATGTTGTTGATGTCGTTGTAATGCTGTAAAAGGTAGTTGTTTTGCAGAAGATGCCATTGCATAGTCGTGGTGTTCATGACGCCGTTGTATGGGCGCGTTGTTGATGACATCATTGTAATGCTGTTGATGTCGTCGTTGTATCGACGTGTTGTGTTGAAGATGTCATTGTGATGACGTTGTTGCAAGAATGTAATGCTGATGACGTTGTTGCAAGAATGTAATGTTGTTTGTTTAAGAGATAGTCATTATACGAAAGACGACGTTGTAATGTTGTTGACGTCGTTGTAATGATAACGCTGATGACATTGTTGTAATGTTGTCTTGCTGTAAAAGATGTAAGTGACGTCCTTGCCGTCAGTTTGCTGTAATATGGTTCCACGTTGTGCTGAATCTTCTGCCGATTCAAACTCATGTGGACTGTGAATTGAAATGTCGTCCTGGCACGGGCGAAAATGTGATGCGACGTCTTTGCCATCGGGTTTGCGTGTTGTCGTTCCCTGTGATTCGAAATAACATCTTTGTGCAGACATAATAGTCGGGACCCTGTAGGTCAAGATGATGTCTTCGTATAGATGCAAAACAGAACGTAATCCTTGTAGTGAGTGTGATGCCAAAATTCTTTGGGAAATTGATCATAAGTGATGTGGCTTCCCTGCTTCTTTCAACCTGAAGAACCTGTACTCAAAGAAAATTTGAGAGTTTGGGGGAGGGGCGGTTGATTCGCGTTGACTTTGTAGCTTCTGCTCTTGATAGTTGCATGTTCCGCTGATTCGGACCTGTAGCCCCTATCTAGTTCCCAGTCTTGGCTAACCGCTAATGGAAACTGTTGAAAACAATTTGTTTATGAGAAAGTAGGCATATCAGTAAAAGTTCTTGTCGAACTCTAACGAAAATATTTGTTGAAAATAATTTACTTATAAGAAAATAGGCATATCCGTAAAAAGTTCTTGTCGAACTCTAACGAAAATATTTGTTGAAAATAATTTACTTATAAGAAAATATGCATATCAGTAAAAGTTCTTGTCGAACTTTAATGAAGATATTTGTTGGAAATAATCCGCTTATGAGAAAGTATGCATTTATGTAAAATGTCTGTCGAGCAGTGACATGCGGTGAAACAAAGCAAACGTCTTATCCAAAATTCTTCTGGCTGAAGACTTATTTTGCCGATGATTTTCCATGTTTATCGGCGTCCTCTGGCAGTGATCCCAAAAAAAATGCCCCAGTTTCTGATATGTGAGGATGATGATCTTTCGAACGGACCACCGAGTCTTTTGTGATTTGCTTGCCTGTCTTATCAGGGTGATCAGATGGGTGCATTTTGTCATATGTGATATAAAGGAGAAAAATATTTCCTAATGGTGGGACCGAGGCCGATTTAGCCGCCTACGTATCCCGCCGAGAGAATCAGGTCATAACGTAGTTCAGGTAAGCAAAGGGGATTGTAAGGGTTTTTCTAAAACATGGGACCGAAGCCGATGTGGCCGCCTACGTATCCCGCCGAGGGAATCAGGTCATAACGTAGTTCAGGTAAGCAAAGGGGATTGTAAGGGTTTTTCTAAAATATGGGACCGAAGCCGATGTGGCCGCCTACGTATCCCGCCGAGGGAATCAGGTCATAACGTAGTTCAGGTAAGCAAAGGGGATTGTAAGGGTTTTTCTAAAACATGGGACCGAAGCCGATGTGGCCGCCTACGTATCCCGCCGAGGGAATCAGGTCATAACGTAGTTCAGGTAAGCAAAGGGGATTGTAAGGGTTTTTCTAAAACATGGGACCGAAGCCGATGTGGCCGCCTACGTATTCCGCCGAGGGAATCAGGTCATAACGTAGTTCAGGTAAGCAAAAAGGATTGTAAGATTTTCTAAAAATGGGACCGAAGCTGATGTGGCCGCCTACGTATCCCGCCAAGGGAATCAGGTCATAACGTAGTTCATTGTCAAGAAAAAAATGCAACTTTTCGGAAAACTTCTGTCTTAAAGAGATGAAACCCTATGTGGGTTTTATGCGTGTCCTACCGAGGGAGCGCAACTTTTACAACATAGAAAAAAGTATTACATAGAGAATAACAAATCCTAGATATGGTATCCGTTCATTGCGTCTGCATTGATGGTTTTTGGCCATACTTCGCCGTCCATTTCTGCTAGGATTAATGCTCCTCCAGTTAGCACCCGGGGAACCATATAAGGACCTTGCCAGTTAGGCGCGAATTTCCTTTAGATTCATCTTGGTGTGGGAATATGCGTTTTGACACCAACTGCCCCGGTTTGAAAATCATTGGCTTTACCTTTTTGTTTGGAAGCTTTGTTTATTCTGTTATGATAAAGTTGCCCCGGATAATTGTGTTCATCAGCCTCTCTGTATATGAATCTGTATCCACTTCGCTGCGAAAGATATAGCATTGCCCAAGTAGAAGTCCTGATCGTAGTATGGTAGCCCAAGAGTACAAATGGCAAACGTCCGTGCCAATGCTTGTAACTATCAACCATCTTGATGTTTCATCCAAAACTGGCTTTGGCTTAATCTAAAATAATGCCTCAATTTTTCCGGTTGTGAGTCTTCCTTATATTCTTCGAAGTCTTGCTTGCTTGTTTGAGACTTTGTTTGCTTGTCTCATTACATGTCACATATTATCGACAAATTTATTAATTTGCATGATGAAAGAGAAGATTTTTTTTTTATAAACAAAACAGATTTTAAAATAGCAAAAGCAATGCAGATTTGTCATTTTAAGCTTTCAAAAGGTGGAGGCAAAATACATTAAACTGCATAAATGCGATTCAGGCCTCAATTTAAATCACATTTTTTTTCATTAAGTACTAATACAATTTGGGTAGACATGATTGGGAATAAAAAATGGGGTGCTCCGCCAGTTTTAAGTCAACCCGAATCAACTTTTGGGGAAATAAATTAAGCAAAATAAACCTGCTGAAAAAATGAAGAAAACCAAGTTAGTATAAGACGAGTAATTATTGCTTCAAATAACATGCATAGTGGGAAGCAGATGAAAATAACAAACAGATTGTATGGAAATTTAAATGCGCGTCCTAATATGCATGGGGCCTTTCTTATGCCGGAGGTAGGCCTAAACACCAGATATACAAGATTTATGATAGATTGATCCAAGCTTCTAAACTGCAATGCTTTTGTCGGAAATGAGACAAAATGAATGTACATTTTCCAATTTTGGCATGTCCTGATTAGGCTTGGATTTGTCTATCATTATCACGCTACACGTAATATGCTGATTGGTCGTTGGGTTGCGAGACCCGTTGACAATTTTGGTAGATTTCTTAATTGTGGAGTCGACACCAAGGATCGACCCACCTAAGGTGTATGCATGCATGACTTAAAATAAAGGGTGGTATAGCTCTATCCTAAATTTCCTAAGATTTGGCTGACTAGACTCAAGGTTCCCGAGCGGACTGCTCGAGTGAGAAGGCTACGCGGCCAACCGGATGGTCCGGACGCTCCGCGCATATACCAACTCTCCTAAACATTTGGTAATTTGAAAGAAATTTGCGGGTGCGCAAAACACACCTCGCGTGTAGTGTGTGATAGTGTCAATTTTCCAGAGTGGAAGAAATATGAGCGGAATGCCAATTTAAGGAAAGCAGTAAAACAATATAGCAATTAAAGCAATTATGCAAAATTTTCACAAATGAAACATATCAAAGCATTAAAACAAATAATGAGCAAAAAGTAAAGCACAATAATAATTAACCTGATTTGGCTATGGTCAAGAACCTGAAATATCCCCAGTGGAGTCGCCATGCTGTCGCGCCCTTTTTTGACCTGGCTCCGGTCAAAAAGCGGAGCACAACATGTTCGGTGATTCCTGGGTAAAGAATTGAGGAGTCGCCACCTAATTATTTTTTACGGTGAATTAGGACACCTAGATATTAAACTAAATGTTGCAATGTAACTCCAATTTTAAGGTCTGCGAAACTAGCGAGATTCTAGGTAAGGGTTCTTTATTATCCTAAAGGGAAGGGGTTAGGCATCCTTTAAGATCCGCTAACTTGCGGTTATCCGGTCAAACTCAGGTTAATTATTACTAGAAAAATATATGTTTTTACAAGTATAACCGATATAAAGATGTTTGCAAATAATTAGTAAATGATGCATTTAAAAAAGAAAGATACATGTAGAGATTTTTTTTTTTTTTAAAAAAAATATGCATTTGTATGGTATTTAAAGAGAAATACATGTAGAGTTGAAAAAATATGTATTTGACAATTGATAGTAAAACAAATTATTTATCATTGCCAAAGAAGTAAAATTTGGGGAATCAATGAATTGTAAATTGACAAAAGATAAACTTATTCGGTATGATTTAATAAAGCAAATAAAAGATGACAAAAGTTGTTTTGAAAATCTTGAATACGCGTGACGAGCCTAAAATAAATAAACTAGCGAAGGAATTCTAAGTTTGAATTTAACCGAGCCTACAAATAAATAAGCTAGCGACGGGTTTCAAATCTTAAACTACCCTATGAATTAATCCTAAGTTTGCCTATTCTAAGCATTTCAATAGTTACATAAGTGCGATAAATAATATTACAATACAAAGCGGGATAAAAGCTGAATTAAAGAAAGAAATAAAATAAATAAACACCGAGGAATAATCTGCCTTTATTTACTTTAATCCCTGCAAGCTGTCAAGAACAAACGTTAGAAACAGTTAAACACAAATAACTTCATATCCGTATTTAAAACAGTGAATGTTTTGATCACGGAGGGCTCAGACTTAAATTTTGAAAAGAACATTCCAATCACGTCGTGGCTGCAAATATATGACTAATGTGGTTTATTTTGATTGCCTCGCCTACTAAACGTGTTGGTCTCTCGGGTGAAATAGAAAAGATCACTATAATCACGTCGTGGCTGCGAATATATAATTCACCTCGCCTACTAAACATGTTGATCTCGGATGAAATAAAAGGTTTAAGTCTTCATCATTGCCCGTGAAGTTATATTTCCGTCTTTTCAACTCGTGGAGGCCTCAAAATCGACGGATATTTTTCATTGGCCGTGTAATATCGTGTTCAAATCAGAAAATTAAAATCAAACAAGAAACAGCAGCAGCAGACGGTAAAACAGTAAGCAGAAAAAATAATTTCCGAAAAAGAGGCGGTGTTTAGTTTAAAACAAAAAAAAAAAAGTAAAATATCCGTTGCCCGGATACTCAAAACAATCTTTGAAAAACAGAGAAATGAAACGAAAGAAAAGTGCGGCCTCGAACTCAATTTCGTCGGCCTTAATGCAATATTAATAAAACAATAAAACAGTAAAAGCAACGAGCAGTGAGCAATTAAAGTATCCGACCCAAGTTCTAAAATTCTTGAAATATCCAGGTCGGGTCGACCAAACCCGGATCAGTGACCCGACCCGAATCAGTGATCCAAACCCGAATCAAATTTTAACACCAAATTCAGATAACCAATAACAAGAATATGAAATGCAAGAAAATTTGGAAAACCCAAACCGGGTCGACCTGACCCGGGTCAGTGACCCGGTCCGAATCAGGTATCCAAAATCCGAAATCAAATGTTCACCAAATTCAGATAACCAACATACATGAATATGAAAATGCAAGAATTCTGAAAATGTTACCCAAACCGAGTCGACCCGACCCGGGTCAGTGACCCGGTCCGAATCAGGTATCCAAAATCCGAAATCAAATATTCACCAATTTCAGATAACCAACATACATAAATATGAAATGCAAGAATTCTGAAAAATGTTACCCAAATCGGGTCGACCCGACCGACCGAACCGGTCAGACCCGGTCCGAATCAGGTATCCAAAATCCGAAATCAAATATTCATCAAATTCAGATAACTAACATACATAAATATGAAATGCAAGAATTCTGAAAATGTTACCCAAATCGGGTCGACCCGACCCGGGTCAGTGACCCGACCCGAATCAAGTATCCAAAATCCGAATTCAAATATTCACCAATTTCAGATAACCAACATACATAAATATGAAATGCAAGAATTCTGAAAATGTTACCCGAACCGAGTCGACCCGACCCGAATCAAGTATCCAAAATCAGAGAATCAAAAGTGGAGAACAAACCTTTTCGGACTTGATTCTTGAATAACAAGGAGGGCAAATGCTTACCATCAAGAACACAACAAAATATTTATATCCAATTTGGACCTCCGAAAAAATCCCTTTGAAAATCCTCCCAAAAATCTGTCCAATCTCCCCTCAAAATGAAGAACAACATGGGGTATTTATAGGTGGATTCCCCCTTAAAAAACGAGTTTGAAATTCAAAATAAAGGAGCCAAAATCGCGGATTTGAGGGGCATGGGTCGCGGATTTTCGGGTGTCGGCGTAACAGAGAGGGGGGTTGGTGGTGTCAGGGGTCGGTGATGGCAGGGGCGAGGTGACCGGCGAGTGGGGTCGGGGGCGTGGGGTGTGCGGCGCTGGTTCAGGGGGGGTAGGGTTTAGGTTTATCTGATTTTTGGTTTTTTTGTTTTGTTTTTTTTGGGTTTTGGGGTTTTAAAGGGGGAATGGGTTTTGGGCTTGCGGGTTTTGGGCTGGTTCGGGTTTGGGGCCGACGGGTTGGGGGATTTAATTGGGGAGTTTGGGCTTGGGCGATGGGGAATAAGAAAGGGGAGTTGGGCTTCGGTTTTTTGGGAAAAAGGGAAAGGGAATTGGGTTTGGGAGATTTGTATTGGGTTGGGAAAATGAAATGGGTTAGAAATTGTTTTGGGTTTAAAAATATAAAAGGGTTTTAACATTAAATATATATATATATATATATATATATATATATATTGTAAAAGATGTGAATTATTTAAAATAACATAACGAAGTGATAATAAAAAATATAATATTTGCGAAATGTTCAATGCTTGATAAAAAACGGAAATGCGATGCCATTTTGCGAAAAATAAAATAACATAGAATATTATGGATAAAACTATGATTATGATAAAGATGCAAATGATAGTAAAAAATGCGAATAATAATAATAATAAGATATATACACATACATGCCTATATTTTAAAATTGTTTTTAAAAGTGTCAAAAATATTAGAAATTACGAATAAAATCATAAAAGATGGGACAAAATTGGGTGTCAACAGTGTTAAGTTCTTCTAGCTGACTTTCTGATAGTGGGGCATAAGGGTTAAATACATCTTCTTGATGGAAAACCTTCCTTGAGTAACCATTGCATCCAGTTTCCCAGAGATTGTGCCTTGTGATGACTACAACAACACCAAGTATTTCCTAGCTTCCAGTATTTTCCTGATCACTTACGTAGCATTGATAATAATAACACATGAGTCTATAATTTCTCCCTTTATATAGTATTCAATGATCCATTTAATACAGAGGCAGTTTTTCTTACTTCTTATAGCCCATAGTTGCTTCATAATAACATCATGGTTCCAATGTTAAAGATTCAGAATATTTTGCCCTCATGAAACTTTTGGCATGCACATTTTAGCCCATGAAATCAAAGATTTCCTTGAAGAACAAAAATTTGAGCCTAATATGTCTGAATACCAAAAATAACTAACTTGATCAACTGAGTCCTACCAGCATAGGACAAGAGCTTGGTTGTCCAAGATCTTATTCTCTCAGTAATTTTCTCCACAATAGGCATGCATTGTGCAATGATGAGTTTTTTTAGGACAAGGGTACCCCCAATTATTTGAAGAATAGTTCCTCTTCCTTATAGCTCAAGACTTGCAGAATTTCCTGTTTTAAGCTTTAGTTAACACCTGACATATAAATAGAGCTTTTGTCTTTGTTAGCCTCTAGCCTAGATGCTGCAGAAAACCTTTGAAAATCCCCTTATAACACTTGAATGGACTTCACATCTGCCTTGAAAAACATTAGCAAGTCATTTGCAAAGTGGATGTGAACAACCCCTATTTTTTACACCTTGGATGATACTTGAACTCTTTTTGTTGCTGTAAAGTGACTAGTTCCCTTTGGAGGTACTCCATGGCTATTTCAAAGAGATAGGGGACATGGGGTCCCCTTGTATTGACCCTCTTATTCCTTGGAAAGGAGCAGTTAAACCACCATTAAGACTAAAGAATATGAGACAGAAATAACACACTCCATTATCCATTGGATAAATTTGTTAGAAAACCCTAAGTGAACTAGCTTTTTTTCCCAAGAAACACCACTCTATGGAATCACAAGCCTTTTTTAGATCAACCTTCATAACACACCTTGCAGACAAACCCTTCCTAGTATACCATTTCAGTACTTCATGGCTATATAAGATGTTATCAATGATACTCCTCCCCTCTATAAATGCAGATTGTGTAGGACTGACTAATACCCTATAACCTCTTTAATTCTATTAGTCAATACTTTGGTTATGATCTTTTATATAGTAGTGCAGCAAGCTATGGGCCTATAACATGAGTAGGGGATTGTACTTTGGGTATAAGGGTTACTACTCTACAACTAAATGCTCTCAACAATTTTCCAGTATTGAAAAAATCTGTAACATCACTCATTACATCATAATTAATCATATCCCATTGTTCAGTAAAAGATTCAACAGGAAATCCATCAACACCAGGAGCTTTGTCAACAAGCATACTTTTAATAGCAGCAATTACCTCCTAGTTAGTGAGAGGGCTGATAAACTTGCACTTGTATGTGTGAGCTAACCATGGTCCACTCCTGATGACTTCCTCGTTTGGACAAGGCAGTTGTTCAGCACAAAATCCTATTAGATTGAAAAAAAAAGAAATAAACTCAACTTCTATAAGACTGGGATCCACTATTTTACTGCCATCATCATTGTACACTTAAGTGATGGAATTCCTGTTAGTTCTCAACTTAAGCTAAGCATGGAAGTATTGACTGTTTGCATCACTATATGTAATCCAACAAGCTCTAGATTCATGCATTAACACATGCGCCTCAACCTCACTCCATTTCTCGATTTCCTCCAACATGGACTTCTCCTGCTCAATCAAATTACTACATAGAGGTTGCGTTGCAATTTGAGCTTGCATAATTTCTAATCGCTGCATTGCTTGTTGCATCTTCTGGCTATAAGTAGCCATATAAGCATTAAGATCTTTCAAGTGCAGTTTCACTATTTTCAATTTCATCCACAGTTGAAACATCTTTGTACTAGTATGTTGCTTTCTCCATGTTGTCTCTACTATTTCCAAAGTCAAGGTGATTCAGAACTATCTTATAAAGTTTGAAGGGCTTGGGGTAAGTTTATGGTGGTGGGCATACCTGTATGAGTATTGGCGAATGATCTGATACCCTTCGATTCGAAACATTTTCCTCAACATGACCATAAGATGCTAGCCAGTTAAGATTACCGAAAGCCCAATCTATCTTAGAGTATACTCTACTATCTGGCATATATTTATTACACAAAGTAAAGTACCGCCCTTTAGACCATAGAATTGTTAGTTGTAGGGTATCAATACATTGTTGGAAAACTTGTGTCTCAGATATCAATACAGGGGAACCAATCCTATCCTTAGTTGTTAGGACATTGTTAAAATCCCCCACACGATAGGCATGCCCCTTGAATTCTTGATCCTTGTTGAATAAATTCTTGCCATAATACCTCCGCTCAACACTTTCATTTTTTGCATATATAACTGTTATGTGAGCAGAGAATTGACCAATTGAGTTTTCTAGCTTACAATGTATGAATTGCTCATGCACTAGCTCTATTTGAATCTGTATTGAAGACTTCCAAATAAACCAAACTCTCGCATTGTAAGCCATGGGATAATTACAACATGATTCCCAACCATGTGTAATCTTCTCTAGAATAGATTTGGATTTCTAAACTTTCACCCTTATTCCTATAATCCCCATAACATCCACCTTATTATTCTGCAGAAAGAGCCTAATCTCCTTCTGCTTTGAGGGTTCATTGAGCCCTCTTATGTTCCAAGTGGTGACTATCATGGAGGGTCTGTGACAACCTTTAGGTCTCCAATTGGGCTAGTCGTCACCCCCTGAATAATTCAAACCTATTATCAGTCTTATTACAATCCTTCTGACCCCTTGGTTGAGCAGCATTAGAGGTTGAAGATTGGTTTATGACAACTTCAGGTACAACCTATTCAACAGTTACATCTTGTGCCTTAGAACTACGCAGCTCCCCCTCACCCTTTATACTAGTGACAAGGTTCTCAACTGGACCCTGCTGCATAACATCCTTAGCTTTCCAATCTTGTCCAGGTTGTCTATTTATCCTCATATTCCTTCTTTTCCTCCTCTTCTTCACCCCCTGGAACTCTTGCTCTTGTTGATGTTCACTCTTCCCATTCCTGCATTCCTCAGTGATATGACCAAACTTCAAGCAATGAGACCAATACTTTGGTTTTCAATCATAGTCAACTTGTTGCTGGAATAAGCCTGCATGAGTATTTAGTTCTATAGATTCATGAAGGGGATAGGCTACATCAACTTGCACTAGAATTCTCACAAAGGATATCCTATCCATAATGACAGTAAAATTATCAAAGTACAGAGGTCTGCCAATGGCACAGGAAACCTTTCTTAGGGCATTAGTTGACCAATAACCCACTGGAAGACCTGGAAATGTGACCCACAAAGGAATAGTAGTGATCAAATCTGGATCACATTCGAAGTTTAGGACCCAGTTTTGCAACACAAAGGGTTTGTTATGAAAGTAGTATGGTCCTGCCTCCATTACTTTTTCACAATCTTCAATTGAATCAACCCAAAAGATAAAGTGTCCTTTACTATGTCGTAGGACTTGTAGTTTAATTACAAATGGCAAGCAAAAGCTACACAACTCTTCATGGTTTTTGGAAATGGTGTATCCCCAATTACATACCCTATTAGTGCTGACTTCCAATATTCCTCTTATTATTTCAAATCATCATCCACAATGCTCACACATATTTTCCCATTCTTCATACAAGGAAGGACATAGGACAGTGTCTTACCTCATTGAGCTTGACGATTCTCTCTAAATTCATCTTTCACCATAGGAGTTAGAGGTGCATAGTTACTAGCATCAAAAAAATTGAGTTGTCTGCCATTTGCTGAGAACTACCCCAATATGGTTCAAGCTGAATCAAAGTCTGTGAATCCAAGTCAAATTTTAGGTCCTCATTACCTTCCTCAATTGATTGAAATTGAGGAGGGAGAAATCTCCCAAATGTGAGAGTGAGGAGCCTACAACTCAATCCATCTTGTGGAAACACCATCTTTGTCATTGAACCTGTCATCTCACGGGAGAAAGGCCGATAATTTTGAGCGTAATACTTTTAGCGTACGTTAGCAAAACCTAGTTAGCATACACTGAAAGAATTTCCTTAATGCCTCATATCTTGACAAGTTTTCCGCTAGACAAGTACTGGATAGTCTTGGTATTGTCAGCTCTTTCCTTATCTAGCTCAGCTTGTAGATTAGTGATCTTATCTTGTATCTCGCTTTGCTCACGCCCACACTCAATATATATAAGATCACATTCATGATGATGCATTTCTCTTAGCTCTACTATTTCAGCATCCTTAGCTGCCAACTGAGTTATCAAAATCTCAGCCTCATCTTGTCCACTTGGTGCATGCTTTTCAACCTGTTCCATAATGTCTATATATATTTGGAGGTTTGATATTGCCAGACCTTAACAGATACTTGGAAATGTTCAAATATGTCTGCTAATACCAGTATACATAAGTAAGGGCATATTTTTTGTTCCCTTGTTGAGCTATCCCCGTCATGTGTTGAAGCATTAGACTAGGCAGATTTATCTGAATGCGCATATCTATAAGCTTCATTAAGACCAGGTCCAGAAAGCTGGTATCACTATTTCCTTCCTTCCTTCCTTCCTAGGGAGAATAATCATGTATACTAACTCAAAGTATAATTGATGTAGTTGAACTGTGTCCTTCTTCACCCTTATGGACATAGTGGATACATGGTTATTTGATAGTTTCCTGGTAATCTCCAAGGCAGTTATTAACCCATCCAATGGTGGCCAATCACTTTTCACATAATGAGCCCAGTCAACTGAAGTCACATTCAATACATCCTCTAACACTTGTGTAGTTAGAGTGAATTGCACGCCTAACACAGTACTGGTCAATGTGATTTTAGTGCAAATGGCATTGATATAGAATTATGTTACTTGCTCCTTTACCATTTTCCGCTTCTCTTTCCTAGGAATGAAGAGATTGCTCCAATCTTGCAAGCCAATCTTTTATAGAAAAATGGGCAAGTCTTCACCACTATTTCCAGTAATTACTATTCCTCTTAACACAGATAATGCTCGAAAATGAGTAGCCCTTTCTATTGCATGTGTAGTTACCTCAGTCATATTCTCAAGGACTTCACAGTCCTCACTGTTTTCATGATTAGAAGTAGAGATCATCTTGTTCTTAATCTCCACACACTTTTCTCTAGATTGTCCTTTCATTTTCAATGAGCTATTCTTTTTGTTGGTTAACCTTTGCCTTGCAGTGACATCAACCTTTCCTCTAATCTTCCTGATTCTAGAAGAGTTTTGTCCAGGTGTCTCACTCCCTTCACTACTCAACTATTGGACTTTTTTGCTTTTCTGCAAAGCTTCTTCAAGCTCAGCCTCAACCTGCCTCTTTTTGCTCGTAGTATGAGGAGTTATAGGCAAGGTTTGAAAGTCCCCTTTCTCCATCCCTTCATTAACATGCCTTAGAACCGATTCTCTGAAGGCCTTCTTAAGCCGAGTTCTGACCTTCACATTGACCAACATGACTATAGGCTGATTATCTTCATCTTTTTTTACCGTAGCAGATGTTCCTAGAATGGGTGTTGCGATTTCCTCCATATTTTCAACATTAGTCCTATCTGGAATATGTTGCTCCACCTGTTCTAACTGTTCATGAGTACCACTATTATCTTGAAGATTTCCACCTTTTTCCCATTCCTTCACCATTTCTTCTAGATACATGGATACATCTATTGCCCCTCTTCAACGGATTTGATAACCCCCGCTTCTTCTCCACCTATTTCCTTCATGTTATCTATTTCTACAGTCTGCTCAAGTGGATCAGGTTTATCTGTCAGATTCTGAACTTGTTCCCCCTTACTTCGTGCCCTTGTTGTTTCTTCCCTTATTTTGTTTGTTCCAACTTCCACTGTCAACCCTTGAATTTCCTTCCTTAGTTCTTTTTCACTTCTGTAGATCCATCATGAGTTTCAGAATTTCCCTCTATTCCAAAGACTGAAGTAGGTCTCTCTTTAAACCTTTTGGGTTGTTTAGTCCATTTAGAGCTATGTGGGTATCAAGGGTTTGGATGGTTTGAGGAAAAGTAGAGGTAAGAGGATTAGGCATAGTGATGGTAGGTTGTTAGGATGAGGCAGCGACACGATTGATCGTAGAAGGGTTTAGAAAACTTTGAGTGGGATTCTGAGATACTTGTAGAGTAGTGACGGTATGTGCTTATTGTTCCATTGAGGGTTTTATGAGTAAAATATTCTAGAGGTAGTAGTGTGGATGACTTGTGAATAGAGTTAGAGAAATAGCCTACCCCTCTTAGTTCCAAGTATAAGTGATAATAGAGAGAACCGGTGAGTTGAATGGGTTGAAACAATTGTTTCAAGAAGTTTTGGTCTAATTATGATTCATGGGAAAGGTTTGACAAGATGGTTGACTATTTAAAAAACCATCATTACAATGACTCTTTAAAGAGTAATGTCGTTTACACGCCTCCAAAAGAGGACTTTTCAAAAATTAACATTTAAGGAATAATTCTCTTCTGGATTGAAGTAGGGATTAGGAGCTCCAAGATATGATGAATTTGTAATTAAACACATGGGGAGAGTACATATTGTTACAACCCATAATTTCACGTTCCGTCATGTCATCAATGGATACCAAAGTCCCGGGGAGAGGTACGACATTACAGAAGGGTAATGAAGGTTTACATGTTGTTATGGAAGTACCGGAGTGTTTGGAAGTTAAACGGATCAAAGAAAATAAATTTTAACGAAATCGGGAAAAATAATAATTTGACAGTAAGGTTGACGGATCGTCAAAAATTTTATGGACTATCAAAATGACCAATCCGAACCGTCAAGAGGAAATGCTTGAAAAAATATAGCATACAACTAAGGAATGATGAACCTATCTTGAAATACACAACACTGCCAAGGAAGTATGTAGGTTCGAGGCATTATAATAAGCAAGAAGTTCCGAGGTAATAAATAGGAAGGTAATGGACCATAGAATCGCATACTAAGGACCATTAAGGGAATTACAAGAAGACAATGCCCCAAAGATATAACAAGTAGCCAGTCGTAATATAAAAAAATTGAATGATACGTCCCGAAGCGGTAGGTAAATGAGTTCTCCCTTACATTGGGAATTGGAGGAGAGTCAAGACAAAGCACCTTGTTTAAAGCCCATTGAAAGGTTTGGTAATACAAAGTAAGGGTAACAGCAAGAACCCTATCAAGATCCAAGGATTAAGAGTATCGAGTAACAGTGTTCAGGAAGAGTCGTCCTTAAAATTATGATATTACATATGGATTATTGAGTGATATGGAGATCATTATAGGGCATTATATAATCATTGGGAACTATTTTGGTTCAGGGATATTTACGCCTAAGTAGCTCATTAGCCTACACTGTAACAGTTAAGTCTGACTATACAATCAAAACTTGATCGAAGGTTTATTTTGAAGACTACCTCAAATCATTGTGCGATCGCTCGTTAAGATAAATAGCTAAGGGGAGGACCGGTTTAAAATAAGTTATGAGTATTCAAAATTTCCATTGTCTCGTTCTAAAATGATCAATGAAGATTTCAAGTCAGACTACCGGACCCATACCGAGAATGAACAAATAGAATTTAGAAGAAATTTGGACTTAGGATTGATGACTATTAAGCGATATGCTACCAGACCAACAAATAAAGAACTATACACGATAAGAGAATAGAACTCTTATCAAGGCCACAAAAAGGAAAAGCATCCGAAGTAACAATATCAGATCTGAGGAAATAGGTTATGAGAAAATACTTAGATCAACAAGGAAATGAAGTAAGAAATTGGTGTTCGAAGCAGGATTCAACTTGACAAGGAAGGAATATTTCACCTAAGCATATTCAAGAACATAGTACTAAACCCAGTTGAGAAATAAGGAATAAGGACTGAGTTTAGTACTATGTTCTTGAATATGCTTAGGTATTCGACACTAAATTCAGTTCTTGAACATAGTACTAAACTCATTTGAGAACATAGTACTAAACTCATACCAAATAACTTATACAACACTAAATTGACTCTCAAACTCTCCCAATGGTACCCTAACATATTAATACCAAATCCAAGCCAAATTATGCAAGATTAATGTGATAAACCCCATGATTATCCTAGTAATCATATTCTCCACATAAAATTGGTTTTAGAAAACCCTTAGGGTAAGATAGCTTGCTATTTTGAGGAGACTACTGTGTATAAATGTAAATTTTACTCTCCTTTACCTATCTTTATGATTAATTGATTATTTGGAGTAAGTTGTGAAAGGATTTCCATAATCAGAACTTCGTAAACTTATGAAATCACCGTGGTAGGAGTTGTTGGGCTGTTTTGGTTAAAGTATGAGTTGAATTGGATAGTTGAACTGATTTTATACGTTATGTATTAAGGAAAGTACGGGTTAATGTATTGTGGGATTGAATTACATAAATTTTCCATATAAGAGATGCCTAAAGAAGCGTATATGCTTAAAGTTGTCGAAGAACACCTAAATGAGTTATCTATGAAAATTATATTTTTTATTGAACCGTGGGATTGAATTACATAAGTATCCCTTGTAAAATAATCTAAGAACCCGAGGTGTTCAAAGTTGTTGGTAAGATACCTACACGAATGGTTCTATGGAATTTGAAGTCAATATTGATAACAACTTTCTATATGTTATAGATGATCATCTATAAGGAACACAAAGGCTTATAGAGCGAGTTGTAGCTTCATGATCAAGGTATGTAAGGCTATCCCTTTCTTTCAAAAGCATGAAATCCAAAGAGTTATCTTTTTCGAAAAGAAACGCCAAAAGCTTTGTCCTATTGTATATTGAAATCTCTTGTCATGAAATATTCATTGATTATTCTCATTCTCATAATCATCGTTGTTGGTTACTGGTCTATCTTATCATAAGTCTTCAGAAAGAATCACTTTAGAGAGCTAAGCGTCGAGTCGATCCAAAGTCGTGTTAAGGAAAAGTCAAATAGTTTATGAGTTTCAAAAGAGGCCAAGGCGTCGTGTTTTCACAATATGTTGTACACACCCCCGATTCCTATTGGTATTGATATATTTTTCATTAGCAATTGATATCATGATCATATATTAGATCGGGTTGCATATTCCATAACATATACATATATTGGATCGGGTAGCACGTTCCATAATATATACATATATTGGATCGGGTTACATGCTCTGCAACATATACATATAATGGATCGGGTTGCACATTCTGCAACACATATATAAATTGGTGTGCACATTGCATTGCATATTCAAAAATACACCTTAGAATATACTTAAGGGTAATGACATGTTATACACCTCACACTTTAATACAAGGATAGTTTATATAGTAAAGGCATATCCAGACAGTTGTATTTGAGTTTCTGAGTTTCATTATTCACCTCATATGGAGTTTAGGTTTCTTATGCTTTCATTTATAGCTTATCGCCTCATATTGCATTTATTCCTTTCCTTATAGTTTACAGATTCATATTTTATTCATGTTTTACATACTATGTACATTATTTCATACTGGCATCCCTTTTGCCTGGGGCGCTGTGTGTTCATGCCGTAAGTTCTAATAGAGACTCTGCTATGCTACCATAATAGGATCCATTGAGTTCAGACGTCAGTAATTAAGCTTCGTCTTTTCTCGGAGCATCCTGGTCAGACATGAAGTATGTTTTGTAGGGTTATGTATAGTTTGGGTAGGTCGGGGCCCTATCCTGACCATATATCATTTTAGTTATTGTAGAGACTTATAGACTTGTTTTAGTATGTATAGTTTTGATGTATAGCCTTGTCATCTAAGTCGTTTTTGTGGAACCATGTTCTGACTTTGTCGGTCCTATTGTGTATATATTTGCTGGGTTAATCCCTTCTGTTCAGTGTTGTTATTGTGATAAAATCCAGTACATCCTTATCTTCCATAAGTTCTACTTATTCAGAAGACTGGTCACCAGAGTGGTACGCTCAGACCAGCAGGGCACCAGGTGCTGGCCACACCCCCTAGTTTGGGGTGTAACACATACCTTAGTTTTGACAAGTCATTCAGAATTTCAATTTTAAGCAAATCTTTGTGACATCATATATTCAGCCAGATGTTATGAATTCAAGTTCTATCATGCTATAAGACATACAAATGAATGCACATGACTGAGTAGAATATTAATCAATCAATGTTTTAATTCCAACCTAACCAAATAGGGAGATATACAATTGCAATTTTAATTGTCCCTTGTATTCAACGTATCATCATCATAAGAATCTTTCTAGTTAATACCAGTTTGCAGGAATTACACTAATGAGATACTATTTGATGGCTTCAACACATATTCCTCTTGTCAATATGGATTTTCTTTCTTGTTATTTCAGAGTCTTCATCTTTCTGTTTTAGCCTAAGAGTGATTAGGATTTTTGTTCTACTCTCGTTTTATGATTTGAGCAAGCATTGTTTGTTTGTCACTTCGTCTTTCTTCCTGTCACTCTTTCATGCAAAATAATTAAAGGTTAGATTCAGTTCCCTGGATCAGCTTGGTTCCCTTTTACTTTATTTCCAGGTTTCACCCCTTTAATTCCATTCAACTGATATTTTAACTTTTGTATCAGTTTCAACATTCCGAGCACGTGTAAAGAGTGTTTTTGCAACTTTTAGTTTCCTTACTCTGTAGCCTCTGTTGGTTGAGTACTTGGTTTTGTTGTGTAGACTTCTAGATACCTCTCCAACAGTTTCTTCTTTTAGTCTCTCTAATTTATGTTTGTGAACCAAGGTGTGTGGACCGGGTTGCTCAACCTGTTCTTTTAAGGAACAAGTTTATTTTATACTTTGGTGTATGCTCATCCTTCCATTTGAAGATTCACTTTTAATCTGAGCTGACCTATTGAGTAGCTTTCTCTTTTTAGAGACTAAATCTTTAGTGATAATACCAGCAGGTTGTCCAGATCCATCTTCTGAATCTTCCCTAGTCTTTGAATTCCATGACACCATCGTCTCATTTTCCCAAAGAATAGCTTCTTGATCATGTGGTCAGGTTTCCCTCATACAAAATAGTTTTTGCACTTAACTTCGTCTTCCGACCTCTCCTTTTCTAAACCTCCTTTCTTTACATGCGTTTTTCCATCTCGATCATGTTCCCTTAGTTTTATTGCATCTGTGTCTGACTTAGCTTTTATAACTAGTGATCTCAGTGCTTCCCTTTCAGCTTCTAAGAGTTTATAAGAGGTCAACATTATGAACAATTCTTCCACTCATAGTTTACTCAATTCACATACTTCTTCAATTGCAATCACATTGGGTTTCCACGAAAGAGAGAGTCCTTAGAGTTTTCTTAGCCAGTTCCTCGGAGGAAAATCCCTTCCAAGAGTCTTAGGTTTAAAGATGATGTTGGAGAATCTGATGAACATATCCCAGACTGATTCTCTTTTGTGCATTGAGAAGGATTTATACTTTCTCATGAGATTGTTGAGTCTAAGCCACATTTTATGAGATATGCCTTCATGTTTTGTTTCAGATATTCCCAAATCTCTTTGGCACTAGAGCATTCCGAGACTTTGTTGCTCTCGTTTCTTCCAAGACTGCAGAGTAGGATATTTATTATTGTTGAGTTTTGTTCCACCATTATGAAATATTCAGCAACAAATTCCTCCTTGGTTTTTGGACATCTTGTGTCATCATGTCTAATTTTTGTAGGGATTAGTGGTCCTTTTATCTCTATCGCCCAGAGTTCATAATACAAATCCTTTAGATATATTTCAATATGTTCTTTCCATAGGGTGTAGAACTTACCATTGAATAATGGTGGCCAGCAAACGAGTGGTCCTCTACTATGTTCACTTTACTGTGCAGGATTCGTCGTGATATTCTCTTTCGGTGTTTACCTTTTAAAGAGAATCCGCTCTGATACCAAGTGATATTTTGCACACCACATTGTCTAACCTATGCGATACCTAATTTTTGCCTATAGGACGAAACATGTTACTCTACCTTTTCTATGCGTAGTGCTTGTCGAATAACGAAGAACAGTAAAGTAAGGACACAACACTTACGTGAAACACACCCGACTCACAAGGGCAGTAAAAACCAAGACCTATATCTCTATAGGATTTAACCCCAACTCTACTACAAAGATAACCTCAGAAAATTCAAGTTACAAACTCTATAACCTAGAAACTATAAACTCTAATTCCTATCTCACTAATCTACCCAGACTAGTAAGCAAACTTCAAGTTGAACTCCAACTTGAAGTTGAATTTGACTGATTATACCTATACAATTTACTTTTATGAAACGGATAAAGGTACAACTCGATAAACAATTCTAATACATAAAGTTAGACTCAAGAACTATAAAACATAAACTTTATTTCACATAATCTTCAATCGTCTTCTTGTTGTATTAGGCGACACTTCTTGAATCAGAACTCTCAATATAGCATTAATAGTTTTCACTCAATATTTATGATTTCTCTCTTTGTGAGTGATCAAAATTCTTCATGGTAAGACTTGATGTTTATAGCACTTGGTCTTCATCAATGTGGCTGACCTAAACCTTGCTTGATATGGCCCATCAAGGTAGAATAAGGTTTGAAATGGTTTAGGATTCTTACACCTTCTTGCATGTTTTGTTTCCTTGTAGGATTCTGAAATATCTTGATAAGTATGGTGCGAATCCTGATAAGTATAGCATGGAATCTTGGCTCCTTATATGCAAAGTCTTTACCATAAAAACACAAATCTTATTCCCTGCAGGATTTGTCTAGAATATGTTCTTCGACCCGGTTCAAACACCTTGTACTCCAGCCTCTGAATCTTTCGACTGTCTGAGCTGGAACATGTTCATATACTTGTTCCATCAATCACCTCTCATAGATTCTGCATCTAGCTTTGACCTGCTTCTGAGATGTTGGATGGAACATATTGACAGACCTATTTCATGTGTTTCTCTGTGTCTGTTCTTTTCACCTGATATCTTCACCCCTGGTTCATTCATCCACTGCACATGCCGACTCTTTGAGATAGAACAAGTTTAGATACTTGGTTCATTCACCTCGTGCATTCTCTTTGTCAATAATCAAAACTAACATAAGTCATTCTTGCATTAGCCAACAAGGATAAATATATATTTATATATATATATATTATGTTTTAAAACAACAGATAATACATATAGCAGCATGTACAAGTCAAACGCCTAGTATCTCGCAGGCCCCTCATATTTTCCCAAAGGAGATTCCATCGCCTCACCTTAGATGCCCCAAAACACGCCTCAACAACACCTTTGAAAATATTGGAGTCAGGTCTTTAGGTGAAATAACTATTTTGATTGTGTACTATTTTTTGGTTCAAAATTAATAATAAAAATATTAGGCATTTTAGTAGACGGAGAGTTAAGAGAGAAAGTGGTAGAGGCTAGACGGGCTAATGATAGGATGATGGCGATTAAGTTAGTCATTGGAGGACTCACTTTGAACATCATTAGTTCTTACACGCCGCAAGTGGGTTTCGGTGTGGAGGAAAAGGTAGGGTTTTGGGAGGATTTGGATGAGGTAGTGAAAGGTATACTGCACACCGAGAAGCTACTTAAAATATGAGATTTCAATGGACACATTTGGTCAACTCTGGGGGGTTATGATGATGTTTATGGTGGTTATGGTTTCAAGGATAGGAATGAAGGAGGAGTCTCTTTATTGGATTTCGTGAAAGCTTTTGGGTTGGTGGTAGCTAATTTAAGCTTCCCGAAGAAGGAGGAGACTTGGTAACCTTCCGTAGTGTGGTGGCAAGAACTCAGATAAACTATTTACTTCTTAAGAAGGAGGATAAAAGTGATTGAGAGGATTGCAAGGTTATCACGAGTGAGAATCTTATGACCCGACATAAGCTCTTGGCGATGGATTTGGAAGATTAAGAGAAAGAGGAAGAAGAGGGTTGTGGATGGCCGACCAAGGACCAAATGAGGTAGCTTGATGGACAATGCGTGAAATATGGGGGAGAAGTTGGTGGCGAGGAGAACTTGGGAGAGTAGCGAGGATGAAACAATATGTGGGATAGGACTTCGAATTGCATTAAGGAAGAAGCTAGAGAGGTACTAGGGGTCTCCAAAAGTAGATTTAGTAGGCATCAAGGGGACTGGTAGTGGAATGGCACGATCTAAGGAAAGGTGGAAGAAAATAAGGTGTCGTATGCATAGTTGGTGGAAAGTAAGGATGAGTAGGAAAAGCAAATGAATAGGGAAAGGTATAAGATCGCGAAGAATGAGGCAAAGTTTGGTTACGATGGCTAAAATGGCAGCTTTTGAATGCTTGTATGCCGAATTGGAAGAAAAAGGCATGGACGGGAAGTTATACAGGCTAGCCAATGAGAGAGAGGGGAGGGCCCATGACCTGGACCAAGTGAAGTGCATTAAGAACGAGAATGACAAAGTATTGGCAAAAGATGCACTCATTAGACGGAGATGGTAGTCATATTTCCATAAACACTTGAACAAAGAGAGGGATAGAGACATTATGCTGGGGGTATTTGGAACTCTAAGAAAGACATCACAATTTTGGGTATTGTAGGTGTACAAAGGTTGAGGAGGTTAAAGGTGTTATCCGTAGAATGCTTAGTGGAAGAGTGATTGAGCCAGATAAGATTTCGGTGGAATATTGGAAGAGCGTTTGTAGGGCAGGTCTGGAGTGGCTAACAAGACTGTTTAATGTCATTTTTAAAATTGAAAATATGTCCAACTAATGGAGGGGGAGTACAATGATTCCGGTTTATAAAACAAAGGTGACATTCAGAGTTGCACAACTACAAGGGTATCAGGCTGCTAAGCTACACTATGAAAGTATGGGAGAGAGTGGTGGAGTTGCATGTGAGGAAGAGCGTGTCTATTTCTGAGAACCAGTTTAGATTCATGTAGGAATGCTCAACCACATAATTCATCCATTTTGTTAGGAGGTTGGTGGAGCAGTACAAGGACAGGAAAAAGGACATTCACATAGTATTTATCAACCTAGAAAAAACATATGACAAAGTCCCAAGGGAGGTTCTGTAGATGTGCTGGAGGCCAAAGGCATGCTGGTGGTGTATACTAGAGTGATCGGAGACATGTATGATGGAGCCAAGACCCGAGTAAGGACAGTAGGAGGAGACTTAGAGCACTTTCCTATTGTGATGGGGTTGCACCAGGGATTAACTCTTAGCTCATTTTTATTTGCCTTTGGTGATGGATGAATTGATGTGGAAAATCCAAGGTGAGGTTCCATATTGTATGATATTTTCGGACGACATAGTTTTGATTGAAAAGACCCCCAACTGAGTTAACACTAAGCTGGAGGTATGGAGACAGACCCTGTAGTCAAAAGGGTTCAAGTTGAGCAGAACCAAAACAGAATACTTGGAGTGCAAGTTCAATGGCGTAGCGCATGAGGCGGGCGTGGAAGTGAGGCTTGAGACACAGGTCATCCAAAAGCGCCGAAGTTTTATGTATCTTAGGTCCATTATCTAAGGAAATTAAGATATTGACGATGATGTCACACATTGTATTGGGGCATGGTGGATAAAGTGGAAGCTCGCTTCCAGAGTCTTGTGTAATAAGAAGATACCACCAAAACATGAAGGCAATTTCTACAGAGTGGTGGTTAAACTAACTATGTTGTATGGGGTAGAGTGTTGGCCAGTTAAGAAATCTCACATCCAGAAGATGAAGGCCGCGAAAATGAGGATGTTGCGATGGATGTATGGCCATATTACGAAGGATAAGTTTAGAAAGAAGTTATTCGGGACAAGGTGAGAGTGGCTTCGGTAGAGGACAAGATGCGGGAAACAAGGCTGAGATGGTTCATGCATATACCGAGGAGATGCATGAAGGTTCTAGTGTGGAGGTGTGAGAGGTTGGCTATAATGATTTCCGGAGAGGTAGAGGTAGGTCGAAGAAGTATTGAGGAGAAGTGATTAGACAAGACATGTCGCAATTGCAGATTATCGATGACATGACCTTAGATATGAGGTTGTGGAGGACGCATATAAGGGTAGAAGGCTAGTATAAAGTAGAGCGTTGTTCGTGCATCCTTCCATACTAGTAGAGTAGTATTTCTTTGTAGTTGGTCATACTTTGATTTCTGTTATTTTCTACTATCTCTTATACTTCAATTACCGTATTAGTTTGTTGCAGGTACTATTACTTTTCTTCATAATGCTTCTCTAAAATATTTTTCCTTGACTTCTTTACTTTGTCCTCTCTGCCTCCTAAGGTAGGGGTAAGGTCTGTGTATACTCTACCCTCCCTGACCCCACTTGTGGGATTACACTGGATATGTTGTTGTTTTGTTGTATTATTTTTAGCCAAATAAGAAACAAGTTTACACAATTTAATGGACTTGTAATTGTGTACTTATTTTTTATTTCTTCTTTAGAAGCAATAATTATTTATTTCAACTGGATATTTTTTCTTTTCGAGTCCAATTTATAAACAAATATACTTGGTTATAGCTCCTATATTTGTAACAAAACTAAAAGATTTAGCGGAATAATAAAATTCCAATTGTATAATTCGTAGTATATTTTCTTTAGATGTAATGACTATCTATTCCAATATTGTATTTCTTCTTTTCGAGCCAAATTGTAAAACGTTCGGCTAAAATTATATTATGTTGAGCCAAATAATGTTTTTCATGCTAAATAGTGGAGTGCTAGCCATGTTTTTTACTAACAAGACCCGAAAAACATAATAAAAAATAATAAATTTTAAAAAGTAAAAATTATATATTTACTATTTAAAAATTCTACGTGGATAAAAAATTCACGTAGTAGACTAGTGTGCACCACTCTCTTGGGATGAGATCTTGTCTGCGAATAAAGACTGTCAAATAACTAAGTATATGAGGTTATTAAACTTATGAAATAATTTAGATGTGCAACTAATAATCCGTACAATATTTAAAAGGCTTTTATAGGTACTCTAACGTTTCTTTTTTACCGGTTATCTCCTTTGATGTTCTTTTTTTTGTTTTTGTTTCTAATTTTTTATTTTTAAAGGGAAAATACATCAAATGCACCTTGAACTTGTCCGGAAAGTCAAATTCACACTCTGATATATCAGGGGCCACATCTAGCTCAAGACCTTTCATAAGGAGCCAAACTAAAGAGCTCCAAACCGTGCAAGCTATGTTCACCAAAAGAGGAGCATTCGAGGCACTTGAAGACCTTCACATGAAAGTGTACAATGTGTGGATAATAGCTTGGAGTGAAGATGAAGGTGAGGCAAGATATTGGAGGCCACAAAAAGTGGTGAGGACCGAAAGAAACTTGAAGAGCTCAATTTGGGTTATTTGTAATTTGGAGACTATATCATTTTTGAGTCTATTTTGTAATAAGGTAAAACTATAAATAGACCTTAGTCATTTCATTATCTTGAACTTGAATATTGATGAAAACTAATATGAGTGCTACTGTAATTGCTAGTTTAGTTTACTGATAATCATAGCCTTAGTTTAGATTAGTGTAGTTCCTTGGTTGCTCTTGAACCATGTTCATGATTCACACATGATCTTGCTCACTTTTGGAATCATTCATCTATAGATTAGGTGCTTTTACGGATTAATCCAATTGAGGTCTATGGTTTAATATATCTTTGGTTGCTTTTGAATTTCTATTCTTGTCTCTACGTCCTATCTTTCAATTTCTGCATTTAATTCTTGTTGATTTCTAGAGTTTCCCTTTAAAATCTTATGAGACTCCAACTAATCTGATGATCTATTCCCCCCTACACATTAAAAAGGTGAATTTGATGCCTCTTTGAGAGCTGATGTGGCACAAAATATAAAAATAATTAAAAAGAGGCGTGTTTTAGTTAAAATTTATTTATTTAGTTTTCTTATTTTAAGATACAGAATCCCCTCCCCCACTCCCACTCACCTCCTCTATTTCTTTCTCTTTCCTTTTTTTTTTTTTCATTCTCTCTCCCGATTTAAGCTTTCTCTTGAATTGATTTGGCTCCCTTTCTTATTTTTACCAGATTCACAACGCGTCTTCATTTTGTTAACTTAAGAACTTCCATTTTTACTATTCCTTCTCCGACACTCACCCGATTTCCTCGAGAACCGAGCCACCTATCTCTGCAAGTCAAGAATACCAGTTTAAAGTTACGAAAATGATATTTTGGGAAAAAAGAGTCCAAATGCTCAAAATGACCTAGCGGGTAGTTAGAGATCCTTATTCCACTTCTTGAAGAAACAATTTATAATAAATAATATGCGTGTGGAGCTTAGACATTCCAATTTGCATTTCAGGGACAGGTCAGAGGTGTGGGTTGTGACAAGCAAAGGGACTAGGACAGTTTCATTCCACATCTCATTTTGGTGAGGCTCCACTTTGCTTTCGTGGTGGCTAGATAACTTCATATTTTATCATCAATGAGGACATATCTCAACTGTATTTCATTCATTGTCAGAGGTTCGATAGACAGTGTTTGCATTATATATATATATTATTATTCATATGGCATGCATGAAAGAAATATTATCACCTTTTTATATTACTTCAGGCATAGTTTTAAAACATATCGCATGTTATCTTAAAATACATATGACCAAAGGTGTATCATATGAAATGATTCGCACAGTGCATAATTTGATATAGGTGAATTCATGATTATGTAGCGTAATAAATAAGCTGAGTTGAACTATTGAGAAAACGATGGACCCAACCGAAAGCAAACTCACACTAAAGTCTAGTGATAACTCTAGGTTAACGACGGTGGTGCATCCACCGCCGAATGGCTCAAAACTTCTATACAGATTTTGTTAGCCTCATTAAGTAACGGAATGGAAAAGAACAAATTTACCTAGTGAAACCAGCGAAGCAAACAAAAAGAAAAAGGGGTTCCGTATTACAGATGACCAGTTTAGCAAGCTAAACCAAACAAGCAGCGTAACATTAATCATACAGGGACTTCCAGAAAAGTAAAAACCTTTTTGAGCATCTGACATTCAATTAGAGAGGGAAGATGGAAATTTGAGTCCCTGCGTAGAAAATATCGAAGTATATATATATCCATCCAAATCATGGTTCTAACTTGCTCACCAACCGGAAAAACTAATCTGAGTCTCATTCCTTGGCTATAATCAACAAATATCAATATTAAGTGTCCGAAATTACTAAATGAAAATCTGAAAAGCTAGCCTTGAAACTCTCAAACTATCTAATCTTTCTAATTATAAGTACAAAGGAAGAAGAAAATATTCTCTTACAGCCCGAAGAACAAGGAAAACTTTCAGGGCTCTGGTGTTTCCTGGCAGAGACACCTACCATCAGTTGACCTAATAACCCCACGAAGATACATGGTTCTTGAGACTCTTTCTAACCTCATACCCATTGTGACCAGGTAAATGGAGGACATTGTCAGTCCTCTCCTTTCGAAGAAAATCAGTCACATTTGATGTTTCTATAAATCCTTCTCACGAACAGATTAGAGCCCAAAAATCCAACAGCACCTGAGCATAGATGACATTATGACATTGTTGATTAGAACAGCATAAAACAAAATAAAAAGCCACGATAATTTCTCACAAGCAACATACAGAGAAACTTATTAATAGATGCATCCTTGTCCAGAGCAATGAGAAAGACATAAAACCACAGTTAACATATTTCATCACTAAGGTAAACTCTTAAAATGAAAAGGATCCTAATCAAATACAATATCGCATAAATGGTCTTTAAAAACTGGAGCTGATATACTCACCACAGAGAATCCCAAAGCCAAGACAAAACATCAATGTGTAGCCAAAGTAAAAGCTGGTCTGGAAAAACCCCGACATTTTAGTCTTCACATAGTAATAATATACTGAGTACAGGTATACATAGACAGCTGTCGAAGCAGCCGAGAAAAATGAAGTCCACTGCCAATGATAATTTTCAGCATTTAGTAGGAAATATGTTCCCACAATAGTCACGCAGACAGTAACAATAATGAGGATCAGAAAAACCAGAAGCATAAATCCATAAACATAGTACACCTGCAAAAGAACACAATAAATCAGATTAGCAATGACCTCAAATTTTGCAAAAGCCCAGCAGCTTCAAAGAAAAGCGCATACGTTACTACCTGATAAAAGGTATCACTTCATATATTCTTCTTTTTGAGATGGTAACACTTCATATATTCTTTTCAATTTTAAAAAGTGGACATGCGCAGATTACAACAGATCATGACATAAAGGAGTAGGTGAAGTCCCTTAGGAGTTAGCCCCCCCCCCCCCCCCCCCTCCCAACTCGCCAAGGATGACACTCGCCCCCTTTTTCTTTGCCCTCCATACTTGGGAAGGAAGGGAATGAGTTGAAATAGGAGTATCTGATGAAAAGTTGGACAAAAGGATGTGAAGCAGCACCAAAAAATTTCAACTGTGCAGGTACAAGAAAATAAACTGAAGAGGCCTAAATGGATGTAATATCTGCCTGTCCAGAAGCAATGCCCTTGTCATTAACCTTGCATCTTTTCCAGTTATTCTCCTGTTACATTTTAATTGAAATTAAAATGAAAGAGCATCTAACAAACCCAGTTCATACAAACCAAATAACATAGATTCCCATTGCCATGCATATATGAACATAAATCATGACCCTCAACTTCCAATCCTATATAAGCAAGGCAGATGAAACACTAAGAACTAGCCGAAACCAAAGGGAGGAGGGAGCATGGTCTTATTTAAGAATTTAATTTTCTTGACCCTCATTGTATTTTAAATCCTTGAATCATTTCACATTCATATTAATTAGAAACGATTTCCAATCACTTGAAGGACTTTACTCAAGTTCTTTGTATCTATATCTGATACTCTTCCCCCTCAGTTTGTTATTCAAAGTGACTCAGTGATTAGTTTACAAGCCTCGGAGAAGGTTAGATACCTTGTAATTCCAGAAGGAGGTGAAGACAAAATACATCTCAATAAAAATGCTTCCAAATGGCAGCAATCCTCCCATCAAGGAAACTACAGATGGTGTCAGATACCACTTCTTCTCAGGAATAGGCCGAGGTATGGTCTTGACACGGCATGGACTGTTTGGAGCACCACTCCAGCTTCTTCCAAAAACAGTACCAAGAAGAGCCAGAGGGAAGGAAATGAATGCCCAGATGATAAAGACAACTACCATCGTACCAAAGGGAATGGCTGCTAGAGACCCATAAAATATTGCAATTGTGTTTAGAATAAAGCCAATCCCAAAGCACAAAAATGGGAAAAGTGACGCTGTGAGAATCATTGATTTGATCCAGCTTTTCCCTGCCACCAGGAATCAAACACCGTGACACTTTTATCTAGACACTCACAAAGATAGAGACATGCTTTAAGCAAATATATACTCAGTAAACCAAATGATATACCTTATATATTCATATCTATATTGATACATATATACACAGAGTAAACCGAACATTACAAGTAAATAAAAGCTGTGCAACCAGATAATGTTGGTACCAGAAATGTCTCAGTCTGCATTAATAAACATGAAGGGAAAATATTCTGTTCACCTGAACTTTCTTAGTCAGATGAGCCAAAAATGGCAAGCCATCAAGAAGATGTCTAGTGAAAGTAGTGTCTTGTATGCATAGATATAGATTAAGCAAGAGCACTTACCACCATTCCGTGAGTACATTGCACCACTAACGTAGCCCGAAATGAATGATGTCAAAGCATAGCATACTATGAAAGTCGTGACAATAGCTCCTCTCCTGCAAAAATAATATACATTCCCATTTAAGCTTTTTTCCAAAAAAAAAAAAACCAATGCAGTTTAAGCTGATAATTATGTCAACGTAGCATGTAAATAGAGTTGGTTAAACCAAATGGTACTAGAAAAAAATAACCAACAGTCTGCTAATAAATGTACAATTTAATGCAAACTATTCGAGAAGTAGAAAAATAGGCATCATGAAATGGCCCTATGAATTGCCTCTAGGCATCATTAGGCAACAACTAAATTTCAAGAAATGATATCAAGTGTTCCGACATACCCAACATATAATGTCCCCACAATTGCCAATAGAATGACAAGGAGAACAAGCAGTGCAAGCTGTGCCCCAGTACCAACAACAGCTGAAATTAGCGCTAGAAAACGAGGAGGCCGAAACACATCCCCATGAACAAGTTTCCAACCAGACTCTTCACTAACATCTCTTTCCTGAGACAATAACATTAATGTTTTAGGACAGAAAGCCTTATATTCGAGGCTTAGTTAAACACAAGGTTCTTCAGCATCAAGTCTTTACCAGGGTTTCGAGATCATCATCTTCCCGAGCATACTTGGCATAATCAGTGTCCGCATCAAAATCATAGACACCAGACCAGTAAGAAAGATGACCATCATGAAGGAATTAAATATGGAGAACCAATGGATCTGCATAGTGAATATTACAATTATAACCAATACGAAGCTCAAGCAAGATAATGAATTTCCCTATGTTACATTAAACACGAGAGGATTTTTACAACTTTACATTGATCTAGCTCAAGTGATACAAAATACACAAAAGGTACATCTCTGGCCAGGAATATACCAGGAGCATATAGAAAGTAGAAACTACATCACCATCTCTAGCTCCATCTTTGGAATGGAAGGCATTCTAATAAGTTTTCTTAAAGAAATAATGCCTACCTGATGCTCAAAAAATGGGTAGTCCAAGTAAACATCAAAACGACGAGCAAAACTGATATTGGTAGGTTCCCATTTGACAGAATATGTCATGTCCAAGGTTCTACCGGTTTCCAAAGGTTTTGGGCTCTCCTGAGAGACATTAACATGAATGATCTGCAAGAAGGAAACCGGGCACATCAGTATGTGGACAGGATACCATAGGTGAAATAAAACAAGCCACCAACCTGGTCCTTGTTGTATTTAATATTTATATTCTTATGCGTGTAAAGCACATGCTTGTTATCACTGTTTTTGTCAGTATGTAGTTCACCAACAAAACCTGCAACACCAAAATAAAGCACAAAGTAGAGCCACGTACTCGTATATTAAGTAAAAATAAAGGAAATTTGCAAGAAAAGCTACTAAGGGAAAAAGCTTAGAGAACACATACCCCATAAAGGCAGATCATCTGGAAAAAACATTCGGCACACCGGAAACAAAAGAAGGTAAAAGTCAAGACAAGCAGAATGAGTGTTAACAAAGGCAAAAAGCGCAAAAAGCTCTAAGGTCTGTTGGGGCTTTAAGCGCAAATAAAGTGTGGGCTTTAATGAAGAAAGGCGCAAATGGAGAAAAATATACTAATATGTGTATCGTCCAAGACTAATAATTATAAGCATGAATGACAAATATATGGATAAAGAAATTGAAAAATAATTACGATAAAATGAAATATCAATTATTTAGTGTCACCTCTTCAAAATTACATTCATTGGAAAGAAAAAGAATGTCTTAGAGCCTTGATGAGGACACTCTCATCACTTAAGCGGCCATTAAGCGAAGCAAAGCGCTCAACATGCTTCAAGGTTTAATCGCACCTTTGACAACATTGCCAGAAATCGAGATAAAGTAAATTAGAAATGCTAATACAAATAATCCTTTTATAAGACGGGTCAACTGAACAAATAAAACAGTACTTAAACAAAAAAGAACAAGTCAAGAAAAGAAAAATCAACATAAATTCAACAGGAATGTTGCAAATAAAAAAGAAGGAATAAGGATAACTTTTATAATATCTGAGAAGAAGTTGCTGAGAAATCCATCTCTTAAAATGTCAAAACCACGAACAGTGAAGTCTCACCAATGTCACTTCATAAGCAAAAGGTAGGTATCTCCTCAGTTGGAAAGAAAGGCTCCATCAAAAATTAAAAACAATCACAATCTATCGGCAACAATAATTATTAGGAACACAATTGAACACAGAAATTGAAATGAAATATGTGGTAAAACCCATGTCAAGTTTAAAAACCATTTCAAATTTTCCCAAGATGCAGTTTTTAATTCCTACTTCATATTTAATGACCAATTTTATAATATTAAATTTCTAATTTCCTAATTCCAAAATATGTTCATCAGTAACGTTACCAAATGATACAACCTTAGGAGAACCACACCCAAAAGCTAGCTATTGGGGTGGAAGAGACCAAGGATATATAAGCCCCACACCCCATTAAACCGAGTGGGATTCAAGTCTCATACCTTGCAATAGGATCATAACACCAAACAATCAACATACTATTTCTCCATCTATATTTACTACTTAGTGAAGTCCTCTCCAATACAGAAGCCATGTGCTCACCTTAGTACCTTGGTACCTGTACTAATGTGCCACCTAAGCAAAGGTGAATTGCTTAACCTTTCACTCACCAAGCTTCAAGCATAAAGTGCACCTCACGAACACCTTTATATCAAGAAATGAAGTACACCTACGTTACTTTCTAGAGAAACATGTACAAACATTGAAATTCATGGATTACATCTTGCACTTTCAGTAAACCCTTAATCATCAAATTGTGTTACCTTCGGATGTAAAGCTCTCTAGAAACTAAGCAATTGTAATGCATTTTTGGTCCAATGTAAGAGCGTCTTGAGAACATAATATAGCCGAGTGTCTATGTTGGATAGGACAGTATTCAGGTCAAATTCTACTGGATCAAACCTATGGGACTTGAGGAATGATATAAAAACAAGAGAGGGAAAACATGCATATTAAATAAATATGAAGTAGAACCCAGATTCCAAATGAACAAATAAGATTTTATGGTTTATGTTGTACCATTTCCAAGCAATACTTACTTCTTTGACAAAGTGAACTTATATTTGCTTGCAGTCCACAACAAAATGTGTGATCGCTATCTTGTTTAAAAATACCAAAGAGATTCTCAAAATCAATCTCGATTCTTTACTAAAGAGTAGACAAACCAAGCTTAAATAACTTTCCACTGTCCATTGAAAAGCTTTAGAAGATAATTAACTTATTTTTTGGTAATGAAGATAATTTTTTTGACAAGGATAATGAAGATAATTAACTTTTTTTGACAAGGATAATGAAGATAATTAACTTTCTGATTCGGTAATTCCATTACAAAAACTTTGGAGGAGAAATGTTCCACGAATCACTTATATGTAAAACCATCAATGATCTTTCTTTGCTTCTTTTTGATGAAAACTATCCATAGATTATTATACAAGAATTACAAAACCAAAAGAGAAAATGTAGATTAGAACCAATACTTAGTGCAGAAGAGATACATATTTAATTAGTTTACTCACAACAGACATAGTGCAGAATAGCTACATAAATAATTAGTTTACTCACAACAGACACTATGAAACGACTATGACTGAATAAAAGATGCTCTTATTGGAATATTTAACGGACTTCTACCAAAATGAATTAACAAAAGTACATTATGATCAATGTTGGAATAATAGGATTACTAACTTGAAAGAAATCCAATCTTTGATAATTTTGATTGTGTAAGCGTATTATATCCTATCTCATTCAAATTTTATTGGAAGTTTTGTGCTTCGGTGCAGACACAACTCAATACTACCATCAGCTATATAATGTAAAAATATATCAAAAAGAACAAAATGTGACGTACCAATGAAGAATTCAAACCAATAATTGTTTTCAATAGCATCCTTGAATTGCTTAACCTTCGTCTCATCAAGCTCAAGCTCACAAATGCTACCCTTGTCCACATTTTCTATGAAAGTAGAATAGTCCATGTCAACTCAAATAAAACAAGAAATAACTAGGATTCAGATTAAAAGTGATCCACATACTTTGAAATCTTAGGTCAATCTGACTATCGATAAGCTCATTTCCACCCAAAACTTCACCAAGGCCACCCCATTTGTGAGTAGAACCAGATGCATGACAGAATGGAAGGCTGTAATAGTTGTATGTTTCCTGTGGATTATTATATGGCCCAACTTTATTTACCCAGAGGGTAACTGGATCATCTGCTTGATACTGTTGGAGAAACAACGGGGTCAGAGAAAAGCAATCTCATATGACTAATAGTTAGACAAGCAAACATAAGTCCAGGTGTACTGATACATTCACTTTACTGGTAAATTCCGTTAATACTTTGCAAAACTTTACTGGATATATATTTTCTGTATTCTAAGAGATTTATCTTCTCCCAGTATTTTTAGAAATAAAGAAAACGTGGAGCAATGAAGTACGCGACCTGTATTGCAGAAAAATGTGAGCTAAAAGAACAATATAGGATTAACATCTTAGAAACACCCGCTCGAAATTAGACAAACTAAAGGGAGAAAAGAAATCACAAACTCTAAACGCATCATACTACAATAGTCGAATTGACAGCAACAAGTAATGGAATAGAAATAAATCATATACCTTCTCCAGAGAGAATTTGAATTGCAATATTACGAGCGAAAGAGAGTGCATGTGAGACTGAGTCAGCCTCGTTAGTGTTAAGCTAGTCGCTATCCAGTATAGATGTTTTTCAAGCAAATTAGAGGAAAAGCAGCCTAAATGATCCAATATTTGTTAAAGTTAATGTTCAAAAACACACCTGAACTATCACTTTTTCGTGAGTTTCCTACTGAACTATCGGGTGTGCGAGTTGAGTTTCCTACCTGAACTATCACCATATATTTATCAAAATACACCTCAACTATTAGTTGTTCAATTTTCCTACCTCATCGCTCAGGTAGTAAAAGTGAACTAATTGTTGTGTGTTTTGATAAATAGTTTGTGATAGTTCAGGTAGGAAATTATCTTTAGTTATTATAATATACTAATCCATTTATAGTGATAGTTCATGTGTGTTTTTTACCATTATCTCTATTTATTATAATATATTAATCCATTTGCCAGACAGTTGAAGAGGTTAACAACTGCATATGTCATGAATTTTCAAAATTACTCTATAACACTGTAGAATAGAGGGCATATGTTCAAATTAGCAGCATGGTCATTAAAATATCATCACCCAGTGAAGAATGGGACAGTGGTGTGGTAATTATCATGACAAAAGTACACCTCCTCAAGATGTTCCAGCAATATAGTCATGTAGCACTAAAAATAACTTTATGTGAAATACCATTAGCAATGTTAAGGATCACTCATAAAGCAGCCCTTCTCTTGCTAACATTTTTTTTGCTAAGTTATTTCAAGAATCATTTGCAGCTTTTATATGTCTACAAAACCAACTTTTCTTTTGTCAAGTATCATGTTCTTTGCACCCAAGGTTTGGCCTAGCAATCATTGAAGAATGAGAAAACCATGGGAGACCAAGGTTGAATCCTGGAAGAGACAAAAATTCAAGGTGATTTTCTCATCTGCCCAAGAGTTACCTGGTACCTTTGCTATGAAAGGTAGTAGGAACCCGGTGGAATAGTCAAAGTACACCCAAGGTGCCCGGAACACCATTGTTATAAAAAAAACTTTTTTTGGCTAAGTTTACATGTATATGATCCTCCTATCATATAAATAATTACGGGGAAAAAGACAATCTTTTGAATACTAGAAATGTGTTTAGGGCGTACTTTGAGCAATTGAAAGATCTCCGTGAGGGGGATAAGAAAATTGCCAGAAGAAAACACAAAGTGTATAGAACACTCCCAGATTTTAAGCAACAAAAAGTTATTATTCCCTACTAGAATGCAACCAATTTCAAATTGAAGTCAGCAACAAGATGAAGGGCTCTTGAGTGGCACCTATTATAGAGAGGCCTCTAGATAAAAATCATTCTCAAGGCTTTTTTCATTTTAAATAGATGGGAATCATAGTCACAACTTAACAAAAACAAAACTTCAGCTTAACAATATAAATAGCAACATGATGCCATGAAACCCTGTAGATAAGCAAATTTTCTTGTTTGTTCATAATGCACGTAAACTAAAGTTCCCCAATCTTCCACTGTAAGACTCTCTATCACCACTCTGTAAGACTCTATCACCACTCTGGACCTTCTGGGTACCCACTCCACCAGGTCCACTACTCCTATTATTCTATTCTACTATTCCTATATTTTTCCTTATCAAGTCTATTCTACTATTCCTTTAAAGCTACATCTGCCTATGACATCTAATCTGAAGTAATAACTTTGCCCTGACAATCATAAGTTTCGAGCACTTCGCACCCAAGGGTGTGGCCTAGTGGTCAACGAAGTAGGTTGAGAACCATGAGGTCTCAGGTTCAAATTCCGGCGGAGGCAAAATCAGAAGGTGATTTCTTCCCATCTATCTAAGTTTTGGTGGACAGAGTTACCAGATACTTGTGTTGATGGGAGATAGCAAGTGCCCATGAAATTATTTGAGGTGCACGTAAACTGGCCCAACACCACAATTATCAAAAACAAATTGAGCACCTCTCCAACCAGCCACCTATGAAGCAAACTAATCCAACTAGAAGGTTTCAACTTTTGGTATGGTGTTGTTTTCCTTTCCTTCTAATAGTTGGTACCCTCCATCTAACCATGCAAATTTAGTGGCATCACCTGAACTTTACTAACATTCAACATGCCATTTTTTTAAGTACTAAAACTCAAGGTGTATAAACAACCAACTGTTACTTAGAAGGCAAAATAACACGGTAAGATCAAAATGGAGTTGTCTTTGTCCCTTATCCAGCATAACCAGATACAAGCTGAAAAGTTGTTGTGAACCCTTTAGGACACATTAGATTTTGTAAAATAACCTAACATCATATCTCACAGCCTCTCCATATCAGTAGTATTCCACAAATTTTAGCAACCGACAACCATCAAATACCCCTAGATTACCTATAACAGCCATCCATGCACACAGTGGCGAAGACACCTTTGAACAAGGTGTAAATAATTCTCAAATGTGTAAATGCATTAAGCCTATACAACTTGGAAAGTAATGCAAAGTAAACATCAATTTGAGTTAAGAGGTAAACCGTTAAGACTCCATTGCCTCAAATCCAAACATGTATACACAATAGATTGACAAAATCCTGCCTAAGCTACTGCAATCATTCTGAAGACATATTAGCAGCTTTACTTCACTACTAAATCGTACTCAGTTACAAACTTAAATTTCTCGTAAATCATCAGCATAATGAAATTTTGAGATAAAAGTTATTTAAGATGTACAGCGAACACATTACTTCGCTTTAGAGAAAAAGGTATTTACTTTCATTCATTTTTTGTTTAGAGATCTAATTGGTTATTAAAGACAAATTTTGATGAAATTGGGTCCCCGTGAGGAGCTGAATTAATATAGAAGATTTATATATCTAATTAATGCTGTTATTATTGTATTTAGTTAATCAAATCTATAATGGCTCAGACAAGTAACATCCCAGCAATCAAAATCTCCATAGATCTGAACAATACACGAAGAATTCCATGAATTAGGGTTTCACCGTCGGTATGTCGAAAATTGTTACCTTGTGATCGGACTCGGAAGCAAGCGCCGGCGAAACGATGAGGAAGAAGGCTAGGAAAAGGACAAGAGAGAGTGATCGGGCGGTCGGCCGCATCTGTGGTCGCCGGCGTAGATATGGATCCAACGGTTCAGGTTACTCTTTCGGTCCAGTTTTCTTCCACAGAGAGAGTGAGCTATGGTGCTTCAGCTGCTTCCCAACTTTTCTTCTTTTTTTCCTTCCTTAACAAAATACTCCTACTAGAAAAGTAAAATATTGGAGACACCGCAAAGAAAATGAAGTCGACCATAATTAATTATTTCTCGTTAGAAAATAATAATAAAAATTAATAATGATGATAGTAATTGTAATGAGTAATAATAATGTCGCACTTTACTATTTTTCTTCTTTTCGCATTCACTTGAGGGTCGCGTAAATGTATAAGAAAAATAAGCATGGTATATTATTTGGTATAACTTTATTTAAGATTTGGTTATAATTTGAATTATGTATGAGGGAAAATTCTCTATCCGGATAGGAGTGTCCGGGAGAAACAATACCGGGAGTCTTGTCATAGCTATCTCTCATTCCATCCACGCGAGTCATACCAGTCAGTCTCGATTTGCGAAGTCGCACTATAAGGGGACATGGCACTACTGTAACGTTACATCAGTTGTATTTTAGGGTAAAAAAATCTAATGTTGACTGGTATAAAGATAGCTTAGGGGAGAATCTCCATCTTTGAACTTTGTAACCCCTAAAACAAAAAGCTCTCAAGTTATTCTTTGTTCTTCAGAGATATATACAAAATTTGCTTATCTTTCATACGGTTTTCCTTGCACCATTCATACTAGAATCTTTTTTTTATTCAAAACCATCAAACTAATTATTTGATAGTGCTTTATTAAAATCAAAAGATCTGTACAGAAAAACAAATGAAAAGGAGCAAAGAAAAGAACAGGGAAAAATTCAATTCAAGGCACTGGACAAAGTGGAAACTAATCCTAAGAATTACACAAAAAGCTTGTCTACTGCAGATCCTATGGCCTTGACTTAATACCATCTCGCACACCTACAGAGCTTTCACCAGGTGATATGGATCAAATGTCTAATGAAGTGAACTTCAGGCTTCAAGGATGGAGTAGAATTCTTCTTATAGTTCCTCAAGTTTAGCTTTTATCATTGATGTAATATGTACATTGGTTGCCATCTTCATAATGAACTTTCAATGAATATACCTTTAGATCTGTTACAACAAAATGAGCATGCTAACATGGTAATACCACACTTTGTAACTTATCCAATAATATATTCATTGAAAACTATGTATGTGTATATGATTGTATTAATCCAGTGTTGCGATACTGCATTCTTATGTTGTTGTTGTTAATCTCTAGGAATATGATAGTCTTTTGCATTTCTGATCCTCATGTATGGTATTTGTTCATTTTTTGTGTTCAAAATTTGCTTGCTTTGTTGGGAAGTGAGATGAAGTTATTGAACTGCTGATCACCTGCAAAATCAAAAACATGGTTAGCTAATAAAATTGTCAGTACATTCCTTTCTATCAATACATGTTCCACCCTCACTTCTTTATTTCTCCTCAGCCTTGTGATGTCTTTAATAATAATGGATTTACTCCAAGGTACCTCCCACTGTCCTGTTAATATCATCTTCAATGTCATAGAGTCAGTTTTCAATACCACAGGCAACAATGTGAGACTAACCCCTAGTGTTATTGCTTCTGCCACCAAGTTAGTCACATATGCAATTCTCTTTGCTACAGCATATTGTAAATTTCCTTCTGCATTTCTTATACAGTATGCTACTGTGCTTGGTCCTATATTCTTTCTTGAGGCGCAATCAGAGTTGCATTTGAATCATTCATCCATAGGAAACTCCCATTTAACACTTCTGCTCACCAACATGGTCTGTATGTTTCAAATAGTTGCATTATCTGAGGTAAACACCTTAGTATGAAAGGTTTCCATGGGAACCTTGTTCTACACATCAAATAGATATTCAAATTAATCTCATATATCACCTTGGTAACATACATCTTCCATCTATGCAAAACTGTGTTCCTTCATTTTCATATCTGCCACAACATGATTAAAGGAAAAGCTTTGAAGACTGGTTTGAGCTTAAGAGGACATACATTATTCCACCATATCTGCACTGCTTGTTTCATATGCAACAATGGTCCTGTAATACCTACAACTGCATTTAAATATCTCCACACATTTGCAGCTATTGGACTTGTGATAAACAAGTGATCTATTGTCTCATATTGTCTCACAGTATAAAAATAACATTTAGCCTCTACATCCATTCCAATTCTTTTTAATACCTCTCCTACAAGCAGTTTACACTTCCACAATCTCCAAAAGAAAAAATATATTTAAAAAGGTAAGCATGTTATCCACACATTCTTAAAAACATCTATTTTATGAGATTTCTTTCTTAGCATCTCCTATGCACTGCCTACTGTAAATTTCACAGAGGTTGTCACCATCCATCATGGTCTATCCCACTCTTCAGATGCTTCATGAATCTCCAACTTCCGTGTGATATGCTCCACACTTTCCCTAGGGAATAAATTCTGTAGCTTATTCACATCCCATTTGCCATCTACTATCAGTTTATGCGCATCTTGTACAATTTCATCCACCACAAATCCCTCAGAACAATATAATTTAATGCTCCTAGTTTTGACCAGTTGTCATACTGTAAATTTCACAGAGGTTGTCATCATCCATCATGGTCTATCCCACTCTTCAGATGCTTCATGAATCTCCAACTTCCGTGTGATATGCTCCACACTTTCCCTAGGGAATAAATTCTGTAGCTTATTCACATCCCATTTGCCATCTACCATCAGTTTATGCGCATCTTGTACAATTTCATCCACCACAAATCCCTCAGAACAATATAATTTAATGCTCCTAGTTTTGACCAGTTGTCAAACCATACATTAGCAGTACCAATCTTTGGCTCCTACCATATCTCCTATTATATATTGTCCCTGGCCTCCAATATCATTTTCATACTTGAGATCCTCCCTTCCATTTCACATTCTGAGGATATTGTCTTTTACGGTATTTGCTCCATATAAAGTTAGCCCAAAGAGTGTTAGTGGCTCTAAACTTCCACCATAACTTAGCACATAAGGCTTTAGATACATCAAACAATGATATAAATCATATGCCCCCTTCATCTTTTGGTAACCACAATTTCAACTATGATGACCAATGTCTCCTTCTGCTTTTTTGTATTGGTATACTTTGCAGAACACTCAAAATAGTTTTGCCTCCAAATGATAGTAATCTCCCTTTCCAAGATTCAAACTTGTTTTCACCTTCTTTATCAATTCACTATAATCAACTTTCATCTTCCTTGCATTTTGATAGGACATCCCAAATATGTGAAAGGAAAATTTCCTCTAGCAAAACCAGTATCCTCCTTCACCTGTTGTATTATGTCATTTGATACTTTGCTATGCATGTAGAAGAAACTTTTTTCTTTGTTAATCTTCTGCCCAGATACTTGCTCATAGTCCTGCAATACTCTCATGATCAGTTCATACTAAAATCCTTATTTTTACGTTCAAATTCATTATTTTTACCTGTTGCTTTCATGGGAGTTTGTGGAATGGATACAAACCACTTGTCTTTAAACCCAATAATCAGCAAATTCAACTAGTTTTTTTTTAAAATTATTTTAGCGATAAACAGTTTGGCGCCGCCTATACGGATAAACAATTGTGGTATTGTCTCGATTGTTTCCTTGGAACTCTTGTTAGAAGCTTTGTTTAAGGTTTCTTGTCTACAAAAACTGAGACGATGGCAAATCAAAGCAGTAATACTCCTGGACCCTCAAGGTTCTCAGCAGCCGCAAGATGCACCTAAAGACATTGACGTGCTGGATGGACGAATCCCCAGAAGCAAAAATGACCGAGAGCCTGAAAATGAGAAAGAATTGGAGGCGACGCATGCATCTCCAGTAACTTGCTCGAAATGCCATGGAAATGGGATGGCTTACAGTGATTTAGCTGAAAATGGGAAGGCTTATTACGCTGAGCATTATCAAAAGAAGAAGAAAAATGACCTCATTCAAAGGTGACGAGAATGTATAAGAAAGGCGAATCTCCCGCGGAAAAAACCCTAGCCGGCCGTCATCATGGAATCTCAGAGTGGGATGATGGCACGTATGGAGCAAATAGTACATGCCCTAGTTGGGAAACCTCTAGCTGAACACCCTTCGACAGGACTGGGAGCGACAAAGGCTCCTAAAACCTCGAAAGTAGAGGTGTGAGAAGCGATAGAGGGACTAGCTGATAAAAATGTGAGCCTAGCTAGGCTTCTCAAGTGGGAAATGAGCTTCACGATCTCATGAGTCAAATCCCTGGAGCCCCTCCCTTCATAAAGGGAGCGGGAGCTGAAAGTATGAGAAAATACCATATAAGTTGAGCACGGCTCCAGAACTAATCTCGAGGAAGTTCAAAATCCCGAAGATACCAAAGTACGACGGAACCACCAACCCATGAGGAGAATATCACAACCTTCGAAGTTGCATTCACCGGACATAACCTAAAGGAACATGAGGTCAAATATGTCATACTGAAGAAATTCAATCAAACACTTACAAAAGGAGCTCTTGCCTGGTAGACTGATTTAACTGAGAATTCAATTGACTATTTTGCTTCTCTTGTAGATACTTTTATCAAAGCCCACACTGGAGCCCGAAGAATTGAAACTCACACTAAAAGTATCTTCATCATAAAGTAGCGGAAGGATAGGGAGGTTCCAATGGGAGGGGATAATGTTTCCCACTATCTCTGAAGAATGGGTTGCAGCTGCATTTACGGACCGTTTGAACTCACCTAGCTCGGATGCATCAAGAAAGGTGAAGGAGAGTCTAAGGGAGTTCCCGTCTAAGACTTAGAACGAAGTGAACCTCAGGTATATGACTAAAATGAGAATCTATGATGATTTGAGATTCGATTCTCGGATTGAAGTAAGGGGCGATCCCAGGAAAAACCCAAAATGTGATGCCGATCAGATAGTGAAACCCGAGAGATTGGTATGAGCCATACCCAAGTCCTGTAGCTCCGGAGATGGGAACCAGACAGAACAGACCTAGATATGATCAGGGCCAACAACGGACTGATTGAGTGGGACTACTTAAAAACCTACGGGGGAGTTAGGCCGGCCAAATATGGCTTCATACAATTTCAATGTTGAAACTGTTGAACAGGTAATGGCCATGAAGAACATGAAAGAAGCTAGATTTCCAACAGGGATGCGATCCAATCTAGATCGATGAGATGTGGAACTCTTGTGTGAATACCACGTTGTCCCAGTCTATGCAATGAAAGATTGTAAACATCTTTGATATGAAGTGGTGGATTTGTTCTGGATAGGGCACCTAAAGGAATTCCTCAGCAATAGGTTCAAAAGTAACCTAACCCAAGCAGGACCTTCGCACAAACCCCTGTCTTAGCAGACGCACATAAACAAGATTTTTTAGGGAGACCCCGTGTGTGCAGTGTTGTAAATGTCATTTGTCGTGGAACCGACTACTTCCTGTAAAAGAGGGCAAGACTCCCCAAGTCTCGACATCATCTCATTCAATGAGAGAGATGGAAAGGGAGCAATAACCCACCACAATGAGGCTCTGGTAATATCTCTCCAAATCCTTAATTTTAACGTTAAGCATGTGATCATTGATCCAGGTAGTATTGTCAACATGATCCAACTCCGAGCACTAAAAAGGAAATGAATCTAGCAACACGGATAGTACCAGTCATAAAGTTATTGAGCAGATTCAACTTGGCTAGCGAGGCCACCGTGGGGCAGGTAGAGTTAACCAGACACCTCGAAGGGGTTTCGATGAGGGCTTTGTTCGACATCTTAAACACTTGAATGCCTTACAACATTATTATTAGGAGGCCTTAGTTATATGCCATACATCTAGTGCCTTCATCCTTGCACTAGGTCATGATGTTCCCCACTCTGTGAGGAATAGGTAATGTACGGGGAGATCAGCAGGGCAATCAAGATGACATATTCCAAACAATTATCGATATAGAAGAGGTCAACGAACAATAACAATCCCCGACATGGGGATTCAGCTAGGACTCCGGGCGAGAAAGGCAATCCAATGGAGGGCAGACATAAAGAGCCTGAAACTGAGTCCGACAGGATATCAAAAGGATTCGTGGCACCTAAAAAGTTTGACGTGACCAAATATATCGCAGATGACTTAGACCAAGTTGTGCTCTTTAACGACCCCGCTAGAAATTAGATATAGTTGGGCTCGGGCTTTAGTTTCGAGTTCAGGATTAAATTAATTAAATTTTTAAAAGATAAATCGAATTGCTTTGCTTGGTTCAAATCAGAAATAACAGGTGTTCCCCCGAGTTGGCTGAGCATCAGGTCGACATTATTCCCAACCATCAGCCTGTTACACAGAGGAGGCACACAGTATCAGTAGAGCATAGTCAATTTGTTAAAGAAGAAGTTGCCCATTTTGATGCAAAGAAAGGCCATCTGGGAGGTAAAGTATCTGAATTGGATGGACAACGTGGTGGTAATCCCTAAGAAACCTTGTAAATTCCTAATGTGCCTGAATCTCAAAGATTTAAACAAGGCATGCCTAAAAGACTCGTTTCAAATGCCCCGCATTGACAGAACCATCGATGTCATGGCCGAACATGAGCTGCTTAGTTTCATGGACACTTCTTTAGTGTTCGGGCAGGTTCAACTAAACTTGACCGATCAAGAAAAGACTTCGTTCATAACATGGGACTTACTGTTATAATGTTATGCTATTTGGTTTAAAAAATGTAGGTGAAACCTTCCACATATTAACTAACCATATGTTCCAATATCAGTTGGGTCATTCAATAGAAGTTTATCTAAATGACATAATTGTAAAGTTCTTGGAAATAGAGGAACATTTGAACCATTTCCATGTAACGTTTGATATCCCCAAGTGACACAATTTGAAGCTCAACTATGAGAAATGCGTCTTCGAAGTTAGCTTCGGGATGTTCCTTGGATTTTCACATCATATAGGGGATATATGCCAATCCAGATCAAATAAAAGTGATTGAGTAGATACTGAACGTTCTTGCAAATGCTAAGGACATCTAAAAGCTGACGGAGAGGATAGTATCCTCGAGAAGATTCATATCAAGATATTCCGAGCGCATTCATAAGTTCTTCGATGTGCTGAAAAGGAAAAAAGGACTATGAGTGGACTTTGGAATGCTAGCAGGCTATAAATGATTTAAAGAAGTACCTATCTAATCCACCGCTATTAGCAAAGCCTGAACTAGGAGAGTCCATGTTGATCTTCTTGGCGGTATCCGAGGTGGCAGTAACTATAGTTCTGGTTCGGGAAGAAAAAGGTACAAATCACCCGTCTATTATATTAGTAAGGCTTTGTCGGAGGCCGAAGCTCAGTACCCACATCTAGAAAATTTAGCCCTAGTCCTAGTGGTTACGACCCGAAAGCTCACACCATACTTCCAATGCCATCCCATATTTGTAGTGACAACCTTCCCTCTGAGGAACATCCTGTACAAGCCCAAGTTATCAGGTAAGTTGACCAAGTGGTCGATTGAGATATGCGAGTACGACATAACCTACTGACCCCAGACTGCTATCAAGTTACAAGCCATGGCTGACTTTGTGGCTGATTATAGTCCGGGCATGATGCCCAACGTCTAGAATGAAGTGGTCCAGGAAACGGAGGCCACCTCCGGGGAATGAATCCTTCATATGGACGGGGCCAAAAATATAAAGGGAAGGTCACTTAATATCGTCTTGATCACCCCTTCGAAGACGATAATCAAGAAAGTTATAAGTTGTATATCTTTAACTAATAATGAGGCCGAGTATGAGGCCGCAATTACAGGTCTGGAACTGGCTCGGGGACTTGGGATCGAAGATATATATCTGAAATGTGATTCTCAGCTGATTGTCAACCAAATCCTTAGCTTATATGAAGCCAAATATGAGCGAATGATGAGATACTTGAATAAGGTAATGACTTTGCTATCCCACTTCAAGAAATGGAAAGCTATGCAGGTTCCCCATGAAATAAACGCACTGACAAACCTGGGTTCCTCGACCAAAGTAGCAGAGTTGGGTCGGATTTCATAATCCATCTCTTGCACACTATCTTGGATCCCATCTTAAAAGAGGTGAATTCCACGAGTCTGAATTAGTACTGCGCAACGACATCATAAATTACCTATAAAAATGGAACCCTTCCTGAGGATAAAAAGGCAACACGGGTCTTGAGGATGAAAGTTGCCCGATATTGTATGGATGAAGGAGAGTTTGTATCGATGAATGTACCTTAGACCCATGGCCAAATGTTTGGGTCCAACAAAAGTTAATTACATGATGCGAGAGGTGCATGAGGGAAGTTGCGGAAATCATTTAGGGCATGAGTCATTGGTGAAGAAGTTGGTAAGGGAAGGATACTATTGGTCTCGAATGAACGATGATGCTAAAGACTTTGTGCGGAAGTGTGACAAGTGTCAAAATCATGCTCTCATGGTCCACCAACTGACATAATTACTTCATTCGGTGGTGGCACCCTAACCATTCATAAAGTAGGGGATGAATATCATAAGGTTGTTGCCGTCGGCATCCAAGAAAGTAAGGTTCTTGTTATTGTTGACAGATTACTTTTTGAAATGGGTTGAAGTAGGGACCTACACTAAAGTCAAGGAAAAATAGGTGATAGATTTCATATGGGACCACATCATATGTCGGTTTGGGGTCCCGATGGAGATCACGTGTAACAACAGACCTTAGTTCATTGGGGCAAAGGTTTCCAAGTTCCTGAAAGGACTAAAGATTAAGCGGATAATCTCTACACCATACCATCCATACGCAAATGGCCAGGCAGAATCGACCAACAAAATCCTGATACAGAATATTAAAAAATAGTTGAAGGAAGCCAAGGGAAAATGGCTAGAGACGTTACCGGGAGTGTTATTGGCACACAGGACTACGGCTAAAACAAGAACTGGAGAGACTCTTTTCTCCCTTGTATCCGAGGCTGAAGCCTTGATTCTGATAAAAATCGGAGAACCTAGCTTTAGGTTTATCTATGCTACAGAGGAATCTAATGATAAGGCAATGGTCGTGCATCTCAATTTGTTTGAGGGGCAATGTGAAATGTCCTTTGTCCGGATGGTAGCCCATAAGCAAACAATTGAGTGGTATTTCAACAGAAAAGCCAACTTGAGGCATTTCAAGAACAGAGACTACGTCCTACGCAAGGCTACCCACATCCAAAGAAGTAAATGCTGGTAAATTGGGAGCCAATTGAGAGGGTTCCTATAAATTGTAGGGATCATAGGGAAAGGTTCATACAGATTGAGGGATGAGTGCAGAATAGAATTGAAGAATAGTTGGAACGTTAGCCACTTGAAGTAATTTTACTTCTGAAATAGGCCACGTAAAGATCAAAGCTTTTGTGATACATTTATTGTTTCCTCTTTTTATGATAGGGACTGCCCAGCAAAAAGATCATTCTCGGCATTGAAGCTAAAACTGAAAATACATGTTGCACTCTTTTCCTTGGTCGAGTTTTTATCCCGCATGAGTTTTTACTAGTAAAGTTTTTAATAAGGCAATATCTAAACAACATATTGCTAATGACATATGGCAAGGCTTTGGGAATGAAGCATTTCCATTACCCGAATCCTTAAACTTTTGCATCCAGGCACTGGGGAAGATATGAGTGAGACAAAATCGTAACATTGGGACTTCCAGAAACTGTAGATCGGGGTAGACATATTAAGCGAGTTCTTTTGTATATATTATTCAAAATCGGGTGGAACTTTATGGAAGCCCAAAAAAAGGAGTCATGTACCAATAGGGCGAGTCGCCCCATACCTCTAATGAATGGAACGAATTCCTTTCTTTTTCCCAATTATGTACAAACAATCTCTCAAATTTAAAACGTTTAGCGCCGGCCTGAACTCAAAGACCTCCAAGGTTGCATATTTCTGCTTCAATAACATGACACGACCCGAGGGCCTAAGAGCGTGTAGGTTCTATGAACCTTGTGCCATTAAAGGAGGTTGAGATGTCCTCCTCAATATCACCAAAATCAAGGGCCCCCTTTAATGTGGGTTGGATGTTTAAAAAAATTCCTGACCAAAAAAAGTGTTTCCAAAAGTGACATACCTGAATTGAATAAAAGTTTTTTGGCCCAAACACATAATACAATGAAAATGCATGCCTTAGTCAGAACTCTCGAACTCAAGCATAGACACCATAAAATGAACATAGTTCCAAAAGAAGGCATATCGGTCACACATTGGTGGTTAGGTGTTAAAATACAAAAATATATGTATAAAAGATTGAGCATAACTCAAAACTTCTTGTCAAACTGCATGTGAAAGCGCAAGACCAAGTCCTCGATTTAAGGATAGGCCAGAAATCATGAAATGCGAAATGCAAGTAGAATTTAAAGGAATAAACATCAAGAATACGAAGAGAACAAAAACTAAGTATATTCTAAATCAGTTAGGTAAAATAACCCCGACTACACCCAAACATGCTCGATGTTATGGCGGGCAACAAAAAAGGAATATCCAAAAAACCAACATGGGCCAATATTACCGGCCCGACTATCCAACAAATTATTATTATAAACCAAAAAAGGTACACAGGCCTCTAAAGTAGCATAAAATTAACAGGGTCTAAAGGGGAGGGGTGCGTCTCCGACAGAAGAGGAATATGAAGAATCCTTGCTCTCAGAACTTACTGCGGCATTATGGGGATCATCCATAGCCACCTCAGTGGATCCTAAGTCAACTTCAATGTCAATCAAAACCGCAAATAGGTCACTGACCCAACCCTAAAAAACCTCTTGAAGAATCTCAGCGCAAGTCTAGAGGATGACAAAATCATGGGACAATTTCGCTTTATTTTATTCCACCACCCTGTGGAGTTGGGATCTCTGGTTTTGAGCCCGAAGTATAGCCCAAGAAGCCTCTACCTCCTGCACACATCCCTGGACAATACCCAGGTCGTCCCTCAACTGAGACACCCTCTCCTACACTTCATCGTAAGCCACGTGGAGCTCGTGTAGGGAATTCTCCAATTTTTCAGGGCTTGCTGGCTCTCCTCCCACCTAGTATTGAGGGAATCCTTCAGATTTTGCAATACCTTTACGGGCCGTAAGCTCTTCGACCTTAGGCCAGAGATGATGGTTGTCTAAGTGAATCCACTCAAACTTGCTGGTAGACGTGAGGGGAGAATACTTTATGAAGTCTAGGGTAGAAGTGGAGATAGCATAGCCCTACACAAAGGAAAAGAGAGAACCGGATAACCTTCATCAGAAAGGTGTACCAAATTTAAAGTGAAGTCGAGCGACAAAAAAAGAGGGAATGGCATACTTAAAAAAGTAGAGCCACCAGGTCAGCAAGGGATGATTCCAGAGAGGCTGCTGACATTGTAGACTAAGGAGATGGCCTGGAAGGGCATGTTGTGGAGGTCATAAAATGGGTTGTTCCCCCTCCAGGAGATACGGGCATTGAAGGCTCAGGAACTTTAGGGTCAACCCCCGTATGTGTTGGGATGTCCTTGGCTTCCTCAATAGGTCCAGATGAGAGACCCCCAAAACCTCCGGGGGTAGCTTTTTCTTCTTTATCCTCTACATGGACCACCCCTTGGGCGGCCTCCTTCAAGTGCTCAGTATCCGGCGATAATTTATTAGCTGGGTCCCAATGCTTTGTAGAGTTGAACTCTCTGGGACTGATACACTTTGTTTGCAGGAGACCGATCATGTAGCTGTAGTAGTGGCCTACACTATATTGCTCAGGGAGGATTCACATGACGAGGCCCTCGGGGATGCCTAAAAGTGTCATGTTAGAAGACTCGGGAGGGAAATATTTGAGAAAATAACAAGGAGCATTGATACACACCATGGATTTTACCATTCCAACGGCCTATTAACATACACCTTCATATCCGAACGATGTTCGGAGAAGCACACAACAAGTCGATAACCAATCTGAAAATGCCCTTTAGCTCCGGCTCAACGGGTAGGGATAAAAAGTGTCGAAAGAAAATCAGACAGGCAGGAAACTGAAGTAAAAATGTGACAATTAAAAGGCACAAGAGAATTTACGATTAGTATTCCACTTCTCATAGGCTGGAGAGGAGGAAGGACAAAACAATCAGTCAGTGTTGATCCTAAGAAATCTCCCGATCCAACCTCGGTCATGATTGTCTTTGGTGTCGGAGATCAAGCCTTTAGTGCCCCGATGGCCAAAATGAACCATCCCTCCCCGAAACAATTGTGGGGCATATATATGGAGTAGATGATCCAAGGTGAACTCGACTTGACCACATTCCTCCAAGTGTTAGATGCACAAGATTAGCCGAGAAGCTTGAGGGACCAGTTGGCCTAGATAGATGCGGTCACGACAGTAGAGGGCTTCAATAATTTCGATGACGGAAAGGCTGACCCCCAAGGTAAAATGATAGGTGTGTACCATGGAATAACCGGGAAAATAATAGTCAACACGCTCGCCACTTCTGGCGGCTCGAATCTTGACCTCTGGTCCTCAGCTGCAGTTTGTACACACTTGGGAGAGTCGACTCCTGGTTATTTGAGATGGAATTCTGGAAACGCTTGTTTGCTTGCCATTGGTTCGCAAATCCCTTTGGTAATGGAGGACATGGTGAAGGATTTTATCAGCTAACGATTGTAGATTTATTTCTGGGGTAGAAGAAGAATGAGTTTTTCTAGGCCTGTGCACCAGCGTGGCTGAGGAATCATCATCGCAACCCTCAGATGTGCGAGAGAAAGATGAAGTAGGAGAACACATTGTTGAAAGGTTCGTGAGTTGAGTAGTTTAAAGAAAGAAGGAGAGAAAAAGAAAGTTGAAGATAGAAGGTGCGGTTGTGCTTGGAGAACTATTTTAAGTGGGAATAAATTAGGTTTATCATTCAAATAAAGTTGGGGTTTAAATAGGCGGTTTAATCATTATTCATGAGAAGTGAAAGGACACACCTGGTCTTGAAATGTCATTCGATGCAATTGAAAAGATGCTGCCGAATAAGAGAAATGTGGCATTGAAATGGCAGCAACATTTCAAATTCTTCCCGCAAACTGGTGTGAGGGAGTTGTCTACTTCCTATGGTCGTGGTACGGAGACCTCGAAAAGTAGGGGACTATTTTTATGGGGAAAAATTATCTATCTAGATAGGAGTGGATCGGAGGAACGATATCCAGACTCTTGTCATAGTTGTCTCCCACACCCACTAAACCGGGTCACATCAATCAATCCCAATTTACGGAGCCGCAACATAAGGGAACGTTGGCACTAATATAATGTCACATCATCTGTACTTTAGAGTAAGAAAGTCTAATTTTGGCCGGTATAAACATAACTTAGGTTAGAAGGAAGATTTTCCCATCTTTGAAACTGGTAACCCTAGAAGCAAAAAGCTCTCAAGTTACTCTTGGTTCTTCGGAGAAATATACAAAATTTGCTTATCTTTCATACGGTTTTCCTTGCACTGTTCATACTAAAATCATTATTTTTACTTTCAAATTTATTATTTTTACCTATTAATTTCACGGGAGTTTGTGAATCGGATACAAACCACTTGTCTTTAAAACCAATAATCAACTAGTTTTCCTAAAAAACATTTTTAATGGAAGGCAAATTATGTACAACTTAATACACCAATGGATGTACTATTTTACACCAATAATATGGAATAACTAATCAATATATAACTTATTATACATGGCTAAAGTACCAAAAGGACAAAACTACATTTATCTCTTTCCTAGAAAGTAGTGAAGGTCAAACATCTAAATGTATAATTACAACATTTATTATTTTTTACTTTAAATAAATAAATAAATATATTAAATGAAATTTTGCTAACCTACGACATGAAGGTTGTGTGATAGCAATGTACTCATTTTTAGTTCACAAAAAAACCCTATCAGTTAATTAAAATGGAGACTTTTAGGGGCATTTTGATTTTTCGCTCAAAATCTTAATTTCCCTCTAAATATTTTTAGACCCCAATCTTTCATATCCCCATCCATGATTTCCTCTGATTTTTCACCTGTACATGCTTCTTCCCCAAATTCTAATGTCGGGAAAAGCTTGGAAAAAAAGAATAGCAAGTTTCATAATCAAGCAAGTCTTTATCGACACAAACAATGAAAGCTTCGATCATCCAAAGAATCAGTCATCTAGTTTTATGATAAATTCTTTTGCTACAATTCTATAATGAACATATATTATTTTTTGTAGCGCCTGCAAATTTGACAAGTTTAGGTCATATGTATGTTCAGTTGATTCTCCTTACTGAATGCATCATGTTTTCTTCTATATTTTCAATTATCATTTTAAGGTAAATATTATAATGGGAGTTTTTGTTGGAAATATATAAATGGTTATTAACTTCGAATAATGCTACATTGGAACTGGAATGCCAAATTAGCTATATTATTACTTTTTCAACCCTCTTTCCCTTATTTTTTCAATAGCTTCCATGTTCTTTTATCTATTGAAAAAAACATCTTTTACATTACCTTTGTGTCAGCCGTGAAGGCACTTATCTTCACCCGGTAAGAGAAACATTCACAATCGATTAGGCCCATTATTAGTCAAGTAAATCATGCGGAATGAATAAAATAAAGCCAATTTAAAGTGATAATTAAGTTTTATAGTCATAAACATGCGGAATAAGTACAACCATCCAAGACCCGGTGTCACAAGTACAAGAACTACTAGAATATGAGGTACAAGTCTGGAATAACATCCAAATATATTGTTTGAGACTGAAAAAGACATAAATAAAATAAAGAGACGGGTATTTGATGTAGCTGAGGCTCACCCCGAATATCTAGATGATCGCCTTAACGGTCAGTAAAACTTCATACTCTGCTGGTACTAGTGACTAACTCTACACACAAAAAGGAACAAGTGTAGTGTGAGTATGGAAAAACAACATATACTCAACATTATTGACAGATCCTAAACTAAAATGGTGGTGAGAATTGGTCTTTCAAAGGCTTACTCTCACACTTAACGACTATTAGCTCAAAGAGCATAATCGTAGTCCAACAAGTAGAAAAAAGAGTATCTTCACACAGTTCGGCAGATATCCAAGTAATTAGGCAAGTCATCTAGGCATATTTCAACTAATCTATCAAATAAGTCAAATAATAGAGAATCAATGAAATAGTATAATATGTCATACAAATGCAATGCAAAGGTAATCTATCACCAATATATACACGCTCCTTAATAAGGAATATGTGAACGATGGGAAACTCACAAGGTCTATATACCACCCATAATCATTTTTCATCGGGTTCACAATCAATTCAGCTCTTGATCTCAATACTTAGCCCATATTCGGCTATCATTCGCATCACTTCATCCGGAACCATTACCCATCGAGCATCACCATATGTATCCTCAATGTAATATGCATGAGATATCATATGAAAGCATAAATATGACATGTACAATGTAACGATTCCCACATTGGAATCACCATGAAAAGATAAAACAATGAAAGAGAAGAGAAAATAAAAGATAAATTTTAGATTTTCATTCCAATTATCAACAATAAACTTTTACAGGGCTTTAATAGACTAAGGGGACTCAACTAAAACTGTACTAAATAAGGGACTTAACTATAAATATAAAATCTTCTAACAACTTCTAACTTTGTTCAACATAACTATTACGCGGTAAGCTCATTTACTACCAATACATAACAATCCACCCCCCTTAAACAACATTGTCCTCAAGGTTGGAATACGAACTCAGGAATAGGGAGGAAAACTGAGTCCAAATATCCAGTTGAATAAACTCTAGACTTGATCCTCCGAAGCATAGTTGTACTGCGGACTTCGATGAAGCCATTACTCTTGTGTAGCAGGTTCCCTTGAATACCAAATGGAATCTACAAGTGTTGCATTTCAAAGAAATATTGAAGCTCATGTCTAAGAATACCGTAATAGCAAAGGAAGTTATACCAGTTTTCAAAGCACATAAGAGTCATCTAAGTATACATGATTTTAGAACTACCGTCATTGCAATAAAATTGAGGTTTAAAGTAACATGAAACAAATTAACTCTTGTCCACCAATTTGCATCACTATTTGCACCCCAAATGAGTCCTTGAGCTATGCTTGTTACTGTTACATGGGCAATTCCACCTAGTGCACCATATGGTAGAGGTGAACTCCATGACATGTAGCAATAATTCCTTAAACTTTTGAATTTACCACAAGCATAAAAATTCCAAATGCTGTCATCATTATGTGATTGAAAATGACTCAATATAACATAAAATAGAGAACCAGAGAACCTATTAATAACAGAGCACCATGAGTCACAAGTTAACGCTGATAATTCAGTCATTGCCCAGCTCAAAGTACAGACTAAATGGTTTAGAAAAGTGCAACATATTTGTCTCTTATGAGTGCTGAATTGTTGTAGGCATTTCTGGTATAGGGATGTTGAAAATAAATAGGGTTATCTATGTTTTAATGAATCATTTTGACACTCAACAACACCACTAACCAGCTACTCATGCTCCGATCCAGCAAAAGTGCTACCGCCAATATCAAATGCCAATGTAGTTTTGTCGATTCTCTCAACAAGATCTGGAGATACCTTCATTGCTGCTTCATTTTTTGACCAAGTAAAGCTGCCTCCTCCAGGTTCAACGACAAAAAATGGTTCATTTATTTTAAACCCGTCAATGTAAAGGTGGTGAATGAAGATGTTCAAACAGGAGGATATTATTCCACACTCCAGATCCTTCAAAATTTTCTCTAAAATTGCCGAATTATTGGTCACTAATGATTTCACACAAGAATTCCACAAAACTCTTGGGAACTCTGCACCAAATAAGTGAGCAAGAATCACTTCATTAGTAGATCCCATCACCTTGTAAACATTCCAATAAGCTCCTGATTGCATTTTTTCCACTAGCACCCTCTTCGGGACGATCAACATTGACATGTCTACATGTGGTAGGACGCTCCATACAGAGTTAAGAAGTTGTAGCTATCATTTCTCTCTGACATTCTACTCCAACAGTAATTGCTACATTAACAATAATCGATAAAAATATCATATCCTCAACAAGCATGAGAGCTTCTTCCGAACAACTAGTTCTAAAAAGATAAACTATGAAGGTGTAGTGAACTATGAAAGGTTGAATCCCACAGTCCTTTGTGATTTTCATACAATGTTGATCATGTTTCTTCATCTGACTGAAAGCAACCATATTATCTAAAAACCATAATAGCTTCAATGTTTCGAAATAAATGCTTATATTCGAACTGCAAATCTCAACAAAATGAGTGACTCTTATAGAAGATGAGGAGGAATACGGAAGAGGAAGAATGTTTGGCTGAGATAACAAATAGATAGCTACATAGGCAGAAAATTCCAGCGAGTCATAAAAAATTATAGAAAAAGGATAGACACAAGCACTCCAGAAAACTTCAGAACACCCTAAAAGTATTGTGACAACATTGGACAGAGTAGGATCAGGATCAAGGAAATCAACCAATAAAATTGCATTTGCAAGTTGGCCATTAAGACCAATTCAATGCTCGACATTGTGTATGTAGTAAAAAAATCCTTCAGTTGACCTTGCCACTCGTCAACACCCCGCATGGTAAACATTCTCTCATTGCTCACCACAATAGGATTCAATTCGTCATTAAAACCAATTCTATTGGGGATTTCCCAATAGTGATTAGGTTCCCCACCAACTATAAACTCATCTAGTGCACTCAATTTGGAAACAAAGTAGTACTTCACTTTTCTGACCCCTACCACACCACCTTAGGTGAATTAAAGCATAATGGGAAAGGCTCGATTTTGAAATTACTGTAAATATAGTTCAAGGGAAAAGGCAGTACCTGTTGATCTAATCTGAAATAGCCTTTAGTGCCACACTTTCTTTTGTCATTAGCAGTCAAATTCTTCATCGAATCTCCTATGAGATTGTACTGAACTTGTGCAACAGGGGTAAACTCTGAAGAAGGAACTAGGTACTTCACAATGTAGAGATTAAGTCCTTCAGTAACAGAGGCTATGAAAGACTGATCAACCTTCTCCTGTTCCCGGATTGCAGCAAAGTCAACCGAGACATCTCTAGTATTTTCCAAAATTTCCTTATTTTCCAATGCTAATATATCTTCATCACTATTGATGTAGACCCAATGAGCCTCATAGTCACGACAAATTAGTGCATAAAACCTCTCCCATTCATGGACAGCGGAAACACTTCCACTACTTTCAAAATCTTCTTTGAGCTCCAACGACACATTTCCAACACTATCATACCCTTGCTTATCAGTCACATAGATTTCCTCCGTCTGAGAAATTTTATTGAACACCTGAACCTCAATTCTCTATTTCCTTCCAAAACTAAATTCTGATCATCTTTTAGTTGTTCCCTGCTAGAAGAGAACTTTCACTCATTCACCATTGCTAACTTGTACATAAACTCGCCTGGCCCTCTTTTTTATTGAAAGCTTGGCAGTAGCCGATTGTCGACCAAGATCATGTTTGCTCTTCTTCCTCTAAGCTTTCTTCTTGCCAGCGTTGGCACCTCTTTTGTGCTTAGATTATTGAGAGAGTAGAGAAAATGTTATGAGATCAGAGTTCTCTAATTTGGGGGCTAGGGCTTCAAAAGAAACATAACCAAATCAATCTATCACATAAGGAGAATGAACTGAAGGAATCACCTTCCCTTTAGTTACTTCGTTGGTCTCAAAACCGCCATAGCTAGACTTTAGCAAGTTATCTAATGCTGATTCACTCATCGACACCACTGAACTATCACCAAATTGAATCAAATAAAAGCCTAGATCGGTGCCGTCAATTTAAAACGAGTAAGGATGTGAATACCCATGGTAATACTCATAACCATATGAATTTGGGGAAACATAAAAATGGAAATCAGCCATGGCTATAGTAGCCAAGACTTGTGGTGGTTGATAGTAACCCTAGTTGAACATAGTCATAGAATTGGGGCCAAGCATCGTCGACTCGACTCTGATACCAATTGTAACAACTCCCACGTTGGAATCTCCATGAAAAGATAAAAAGAAAGAGAAAAGAAAATGAAAGATAAATTTCAGATTTTCATTCCACATATCAACAATAAACTTTACACGGCTTTTATAGACTAAGGGGACTCAACTTAAAATTATACTAACTAAAGGACTTAACTATAAATATAAAAACTTCTAACAACTCATAACTTTGTTCAACATAACTATTACGCGGTAAGCTCATTTGCTACCAATACGTAACATACAAAATGACTAGTATTGCTATAGAAGGTAAAGGATCATATTAGCTCTTTTCAACATTATATGAGAATTATGGAGGGATGAGAACACATAATCAACCAGTAAGAGTTTAACATATCACATAAACAGTCAAGTAAGGACATCGTATAACAAATTATGATCAAGAAATTACTATCAACGACCAGCTAATGCCCACATGCTTTGACATTATTACGATTAAAATAAACAATTAGAATATGATACAAATTCCCAAATTATGACATAGATATCCGTACGGTGTTTGTCACCTCACAAACGTGGGACACCCTTATTACCTATTAAACACACGTTCATTCCCAAACATTAAGGAAAATAAATTACCTAAACAATTGAAAAGCTGGAGATATCTACTCTGCATGTCCAACTCGGTCTCCCAAGTAGCCTCCTAGATCGGACGATGCCTCTACTGAACCTTAATGAATCTATCTCTTTGGATCTTAACTTTCAAATCTACCTATCCATAATGGCTACGGACACATCCTTAAAAGTCCAATTCTGAACAAGAAATACCGAATCTCATTTGCTTTAGATTTGGAGACAAACCCTAGAATCTAAAGGGTTCAAATTGAGCAGGACCAATGTAGAATATTTGGAATGCAATTTCAGTGAAGCAGTGCATGAAGATGGTGTGGAAGTGAGGCTTGATACCCTGGTCATTCAAAAGAGAAAAAGTTTTAAGTATCTTGGGTCTATTATCTAAGGTAATGGGCATATTGATGAAGATGTCACACATCGTATTGGTGCATGAAGGATGAAAGGAGGATTTTATCTGGAGTCTTGTGTTAAAAGAAGGTTTCATCAAAACAAAGGAAAGTTATAACGAGTGGTGGTTAGACCAACTATGTTGTATGGGGCAGAGTGTTGACCACTCAAGAACCGTCATGTTCAGAAGATAAAGGTGACAAATAAGGATGTTGTGGTGGATGTGTAAGCATAAGAGGAGAGATATGATTAGAAATAAAGATATATGGGATAAGGTGGGGGGTGGCCTTGGTGGAGAAAAAAATGAGAGAAGTGAGGCTGAGATGGTCCATGCATGTAAAAAGGAGATGCATGGATGCCACTATGCAGAGGTGTGAGTGGTTGGATATGGGTAGTTTCAGGAGAGGTAGAGGTAGGGCGAAGAAGTATTTGGGAGAGGCGATTAGGTAGGATATGATGCAGTTACAACTCACTGAGGACATGACCGTAGATAAGGTATGACGGAGGACACATATTAGGGTAGAACACTAGTAGGTAGTTAAGCGTTGTCACACTTCATATTAATCTTGTAGTTTTTTTCCTTTCATTTATGTTATTATCGGTTGTGTCTTGCACTTCGATTGTTGTATGATTTGATGTAGTTATGTTATTGTTATTTTTTTCAGACTGCTTTGTCATTTTTTATTTAGTATGTTTCCTTGGCTTCTTTACTTCTATTACTTCTTTTTACGGATTGCTTTGGTTTGCTTTCTTTGAGCGATGGTCTATCGTAACAACTTTTTTTTACGGATTGCTTTGGTTTGCTTTCTTTGAGCGAAGTCAAGAAGGTCCTAGATGAAGATGTTGATCTTGTGGAAGAGGGTGAAAGTTTAGTACTCCAACGTGTGTTGAGTGTTCAACTTGAAGAACAGGAGGAGACACAAAGAGAGCAACTATTTTACACTCGATGCAAGGTAAATGACAAGGTATGTAATATGATCATTGATGGAGGAAGCTGTGCCAATATGGCCTCCGTGGGAATGGTGGACAAATTGAAGTTGCCTACCCACAACCATCCTAAACCATATGCTTTCCAATGGTTGAACAAAGACAAAGGGCTAAAGGTAATGAAACAAGCTCTTTTTAGTTTTCGGCTTGGTAAGTATGAACATGAGATATGGTGTGACATCCTACCTATGGATGCTTATCATATTTTATTGGGTCAATTTGATAGGAAAGCACAATATGATGGAGAAAAGAATGTCTATTCTTTTCAAAAGGATGACAAGAAGGTCCGGTTGATACCATTGTCACCTAGTGAGGAGAAGAAAATGAAGATCCAAAATGCCAAGAACCGCAAGGAAAAGTCCGAGGACCTCTTGCTTAATGCATCAGAGATAGAAGATGAGTTGAAGAAGGGGAGTGCTATATATGCGTTGGTGTGCAAGGATAAGAGAAGTCTTGTGGGAGATATGGTTGAAGATGCCGACTTGAAGGAGGTCTTGAAGAAATTTGAAGATGTATTTCCGGATGATCTTGCACCCGGATTACCATCAATCAGAGGTATTGAACATGCTATTGATTTTATTCCAGAAAGTTCATTACCTAATCATCCAGCCTATAGATGCAATCCGGAAGAGGCTAAGGAGTTGCAAAGACAAGTGCAAGAATTACTAGATAAAGGCTTTGTCCGAGAGAGTCTTAGTCCCTGTGCGGTACCCGCCTTATTGGTGCCAAAGAAAGATGGGACTTGGCGCATGTGTATTGAAAGCTGAGCGGTCAATAACATCACCGTGAAGTACATGTTTCCTATGCCGAGATTGGATGATCTTTTGGATGAACTTAGTGGGGCCAATTTGTTCTCCAAGATAGATATGAGGAGTAACTACCATCAAATGAGGATACTGGAGGGAGATAAATGGAAGACGGCTTTCAAGATCAATTATGGTTTGTACAAATGGCTTGTGATGCCATTTGGATTGTGTAATGCTCCAAGCTCTTTCATGAGGCTCATGCACGAGGCACTACGACCATTTATGGGTAAATTTGTTGTGGTTTATTTAGATGATATCTTAATTTATAGTCAAGATAGAGAATCTCACCTGTCGCATTTAGAAGCTTTATTTGAGAAGTTAAGAGATGTAAAGTTATATGGAAAGTTAGAGAAGTGTGCTTTTATGATTACTAGTATCCCATTCTTAGGATAAATTGTATCATCCAGGGCATTCATGTGGATCCATCCAAGGTGGAAGCTATCCAGAGTTGGCCCAAGCCTACGAATGTAAGTGAGGTAAGAAGTTTCCATAGTCTGGCTTCTTTTTATCGTCGTTTCATTTGAGATTTTAGTACCCTTGCTGCCCCTATCACTGAACTAATGAAAAAAGGTGAGGTTTAAATGGTCCCAAAGAGCACAAAGAGTTTTTGAAACCTTGAAGGGAAGGTTATGCGAAGCACCGGTTCTAGCTATTCTGAACTTTGAGAAATTATTTAAAGCTGAATGTGATGCTAGTGGGGTTGGTGTTGGTGCCATCTTGATTCAAGACAAATGACTTATTGCTTTCTTTAGTAAAAAATTGTTTGGTGCACGACTCAATTATTCTACTTATGACAAGGAGTTTTATTCTATTGTGAGATCCTTGGTCCAATAGGAACATTATTTGAGGCAAAAACCTTTTGTCTTATATTTAGATCATGAATCCTTGAAGTATTTACATGGGCAAAGAAAGTTGAATCCAAGGCATGCTAAGTGGGTAGCATACTTGCAAACTTTCACATTCTCTACAAGGCACAAAGATGGCAAGTCCAACATAGTGGCGGATGCACTTTCCCGGAGGCACGTAATGTTGACCGTACTTGAACAAAAACTTGTGGGATTTGAAGTGTTAAGGAATTCTATGAACGAGATCCCGAGTTGAAAGACGTAATGATAGAATGTAATAGTGGATTTCATAGTTCTTATTCCATAGTAGAAGGTTTCCTTTTCAAAGGGAACAAATTTTGTGTGCCCAAATGTTCCATGAGGGAATTACTTGTACATGAAGTTAATTCGGGTGGACTAGCTGGACATTTTGGGGTAGTGAAGACTTTGGAGATTCTACAAGAACACTTTTACTGGCTACATATGGATAAATATGTAAATGGAGTGATAAGTAGGCGTTCCACTTGTCAAAAGGCTAAAAGTTTCTTCCACAAAGGATTGTATACTCCTTTACCGGGTGGACCATGGGAATGTGTGAGCTTGGATTTCATCCTCGGCTTACCAAGAGCACAACTAGTCAAGGACTCTATCATGGTAGTTGTGGATAGATTCTCGAAGATGGATCACTTCATTTCTTGTCACAAGACCGATGATGCAACACATATTGCGAACTTGTATTTGAAGGAAGTGGTAAGATTGCATGGCGTTCCTAGGACTATTGTGTCTGATAGGGATTTGAAGTTCCTAAGTTATTTTTGGAAAACACTATGGAGACTTCTTGGTACCAAGTTGCTATTTAGTACCTCCCATCATCCTCAAACGGATGGCCAAATGGAAGTGACTAATAGAACTCTTGGCACACTATTAAGAGGATTGGTGAGCAAGACCACCAAGGATTGGGACATTAAGTTGGCACATGTAGAATTTGCTTATAATCAGAGTCAGTCTCGTACAATGGGTAAATCTCAATTTGAAATTGTTTGGGGCACTAACCTATTTTAACCTATTGAGCTAGTTCCAATCCCAAAGAAAGAAATCCTAAGCTTCACGGCTAAAGAACGAATTGAGGCCTTCAAGAAGTTACATGATCAAATCCGAGCACAAATTTAGAAGGCCAACACAAAGTACGAAATGGATACGAACAAGTCAAGGACTCAACCACAATTCTATCCCGAAGATTTGGTTTAGCTACACCTAAGAAAGGAAAGATTTCCCAACAAGAGAAAGAATAAACTAATGCCGAGGGCGGATGGTCCTTTTTAAGATATTATCCTGGTTCGGGGAAAACGCTAACAAGGTAGAACTTCCGGATGAATATGGAGGTATTTGTTCAACGTTTACTGTTGGAGACTTATCACCATACATAAATAATGAGAATTTGAGGGCATATTCTGTTAAAGAAGGGGAGTATGATGAAAATAAGGCTGTAAAATTAAGTTTTTCCAACATGAGCTGCGATGTGATTTGCTAGGAGTGCCAAAGATTGCCAACCGTCCTATGGTGACATGCTTAATGTGGAGTGGAGTTGAAGACAAGACTTGAATATAAAAAAAGAAAACATTTTTTTTGGGTTTTATATAGGTCTTGGCCGAGACCGCCTTTTAACTTATTTTAATTCCTAGCTTAATTACTAGATCTCCTTATAGCTTAATTACTATGCCATGTAATAAGATAAGATGACCAAGTCGTGAACCATCTAGAAGGAGAAGCTTCCAACGTTCCCTAAGGAGGTAATTCATAAACTAGCTAGTTCATGCACTTATCTACATGGATGACACAAAAGGGTGGCCTAGAGAACATGAAGAGTTGGGTCTTTTCCTTTCTCCCAAATCGGCCTAACATTTACCCCTTTCCCATTCGGCCTATATGCATCTTTATGTCTATCTTATTACCTCTTCTAGAAGGTTTAGAACTAGTATATATAGGGGATGTAGTTTATGAAAGGAGGGATTGAAATTTTATGAAATATATTTGAGTTTTCTCAAACATTGCTAAGTTATTCAACTTTTGTGTTGTTATCTTAGTTGGTCCTTTTGTGCTCCAAACATTGGTCCTTTTGTGGTCCAACCCTCTGTCCTTTTGTAGTCCAACCCTTGGTCCTTTTGTGGTCCAAACCCTAGGTGTAAGTCTAGTTAGAACTTTTGTGATCTAACTATACCCAAGACAAGGTTCTATCCAGTTACTTCGTCACAAACACATTAGAAGGTCATCTCGTCCTACATCACCTTACCTGCACCCGATGATGCAAGTAAGGAGGGGTGTTGGTTGGTAAGTGGGTCGAGTCTTGATGATATTCAGGTCGACCCAAAAATGGACACCAAAGTAGGGCGTATCGGGTTCTCGGCTAGGCCGGCAATATGGTGTATGGGAGGTTATTTCAGGTAGTTGTGGTAGGAATCGGCTCAAGGCATTTTGTAAGGTTGTCACGGGCAGGATGGTGATTCGGACTTGGTGGTTTGGTGGCGGAAAGGCCACGGAACAGAACCGAACCAGTGAGGTTCTCGGCAGGGTGTGTTATGCGGACAATTTGATGTTGTCGGGGTTGGACGGTAATTTGTGAGTGGTTTCGTACTTTGACATTTTGTAGAGGTGTTCTGAGTATGTTGAGGGTGATGTCAATGGTCAGAAATTGGTGTTTTGATAATGGAAAGGTCTCGGGAACTATCTAAAATAGTAAGGTTCTCGGTTGGTGTTTGGAGTGGACTGTTTGGGTGTTACCGAGGTGACACGGATATGTGTGGGTGGTTCAGTTGGTGGATTTTGGTGTGGGTATTCCTAAAGTACTATGGACTATGGTTGTGGAACGAATGGAGTGGTGTGGATGAGGAATGAACACGCGATGCTAGGTGCAAACCCGAGTACAAACCAAGTATTTGGGATGGTCGATATGAACAAGGTTATGGACACGGGGGTTTTAATACCCGAGTCGACACCAAGATGAAGGTTACCAATTTCACAAGGACTTGATCGGGGTTGCTAAGTACAAGCCCGAATACAAACCAAGGAAGGGTAGCCGGAAACCTTAAGATAGGTCCAAGGCTTAGGCTAGGTTGGATCACACAAGTTCCAACGTTCGCTTGCAACCAAGGGGGTTTCTTAAGCTTTGGTTTTGATTAGGTCACACAAGTCCTAGCCAAGACTTACACCGAAGGGAACTTCGCTTGGGTTTAACTAGGTCACACAAGTCCTAGCTTCAACTTACACTAAGGGGTTGTCCTACACAAGAACCAAAGGCCCACACAAGGACTAACTAATGTATACAACACATAAGTTGAATACCTTAGCTTTGAGTAAAATTCACTTTTTATATTTCATCAAACTCTGCCTATTTACAAGTTCTAAGGGTCCTATTTATAGTAGCAATTGGACCATTCTAGAAGACAAATTAAAAGACATAAACTACATGACAATTTCGGCCTAGTGTGGATAAATGGGAACGATTTTGGGTTTACTTGATGACCAATAATGTTTTGACCAAACCAAGACAATGGGAAAGGTCTTGGATTTTCTTGGGGACAAAGAATGAATCTTTCACACCCCCTTTGTGGATTCCAAGTAGAAGAGTGGATGGATTTGGCTTCTCAAGACTTTATATTCTTGGAACTAGTTTAAAAGCTATCTTGATTTTGGAGTGCCTTAGCTAAATGGATAAGGGAGTATTTCGTCCATCCCTTCATCTTCTTAGTGTAGCCAAATACATGGATGAATTATCCTCTTGGAAGCTTCATCTTCTAGACCATTGTGGTCCTTGCCAACTTGTGCTCTAACTCACGACCTAGTCATCCCTTTGGAAGACATTTTGGCTTAGTCACCTTATTGGAAGACTCTCGTCCTTTCACCCTTTACATGTCCTATTAATTGTGTCCTAAGGTAGTTATTACATGGCATACTATGTCCTAAGCTAAGAGTTAAAGGCTAAGCTAAGAAATAAAGACAAGCTAAAAGAAAACATGGTCTTCGGCCAAGACCTACATACAAAGGCCGAATAAAAACTTGCTTCCTAGATCTTGACGTAACAACCCCAACTCTATTCCATTTTCCATGCCATTTGAGACATATTATCTTCGGATGATCAACCTTCTTTGGAACGTCGAGCTTAACACCTCGAGGATCAAATTGGAACCTTGAGATCACGGGGATTTTTACATCACCCGAACTTGTCTATCAATTTCATGCACAATCATTGTCCAAACTGTCTAATACCTTTCACCTTAATACATTACAACACTTCCCCAACCTACACCAAAAAGGTCGTTAACCATCTCCTAAAAAAAACCGGAAACTCAACCAACTACTCCACCATCCTCACCAGGTTCAACCTTCATACTGTCCCGACCAGTTTCCACCACCTTACCACCATCTAACTACCAAATACCAACCACCAACATAACATACAACATGTCTTGTTCATCCTCTCTAAACGCCTTAGCCCCAAACCACGTAAGGGCACCCGTACATCTCCTGCAAACCTTAATTGTCCGAAAACTGTCCTATTCCACCAACCTCTATTTGACTTCCATATTTGTGTCCGTCCAGCCCCAAACCAACTCCGACCAACCTAACCATACAATCCCCTCCTATATACATCGTGATAGAAATAGGCAAAAGAACTATTACCTGAATGTAGATTTTGGCTAATTTTTCTGAATTATAAGTAGTCTGAACTGGTACGAAATAAGTTAACTTGGTCAATCGATCCATAATGACCCAAATGGAATCAAACATCTCTAAAGTCCGTGGCAATCCTACCACAAATTTCATAGCAATCTGCTCCCATTTCCTCTCAGCTATGTGCATTCTCGAGTAAGACCACAAGGCTTCTGATGCTCGTACTTCACTTGTTGACAATTCAAAAACTGAGACACATATTTCATTATGTCCCTCTTCATTTGACATCACTAATAATGTTGCTTCAAATCCTGATACATCTTTGTAGCCCCACCTCTTTCCCCCTCCCCCGTGAATAGAGTACCTTAAATAGTGAAGCCTCATCCGTAATCAATTGAGTCAAATCACCTGTATGAGGAACACAAGTGAGACCCTTGATCCTCAAAATGCCCTCATTATCATGAATCGCCTCATTGGCCTCTCTTTTCAACACCTTGTCCCGAATCTTACACAATCTATCATCATTGAACTGTAGAGCCTTAGTTTCATCTAATAAAGAAGATCTTTCCTCCACACAAGCTAGAACCTTGCCAGGTTTTGAAATATCAAGTCTTACCAAAATGTTAGCCCAAGATTGAACACCCAAAGCCAAAGTGCATTCTCCCATCTGTAACTAAGCTAAGCTACATATACTCACCGCCTTCCGACTCAAGGCATCCGCCACTACATTGGCCTTGTACAAGTGATAAAAGACAGTCATGTCATAATATTTAAGCAACTATAACCACCTTCACTGTAATTGAAAATATGTTGAAAATTACGATGACCGGTAAACACCTCATAATGAACACCATAGAGGAATGCCTTGAAATCTTCAATGCAGATACTGTTGCCGCCAACTCCAAATCATGAATAGGATAGCTCTTTTCGTGCACCTTCAACTCCTCAAAGCATAAGCTATAACATGTCTTTATTCATCAAAGCAAAATCAAGCCCAATCCATGAAACATCACAATACACGGTTAAACCCTCTCCCTCAACGGGTAAAGTCAAAATAGGAACTATGGTCAACAAAGTATTGAGCTTTTGAAAGCTAGTGTCCTGCCCCAAACCCCACTCTGGACGCAAAAGGCATCCGATACCATGAACAATACCAGAAGCACCTTATAAAATCAATAAACGTCTAATCTCTTTTAATTATCTTTACATTTATTTAATACAAGCCATGAATAGACAAATGTAAGCATACTCTTAATTATTAAAACTTCAGAAGTCTAATATGAATAATCAATTATAAAATATGGCAACGCCTCAATAAGTCATAAGAGACTTTTAAAATCTATCCACAATCTAACAACTATTTATGGAGCTTCTAGGATAAATAAATAAATATCTAACTTTGGGACGCTGCCCGAAAACTAGAAGCAATAAACTAAGATAGAGGGGTGTCCCATGAATAAGCATGTGGGCTCACAAATACATTTGGAAATAAACAAGTTGTCCTACTCCGAACGCGTATCACAAATCTGCTGTTCTTCATACCTGACATACCATCAAAAGCAATAATGGTATGCTTGAGTATTAGGTACTCAGTGAGTGTCTCCGGGATAATTGTTAATAGCAAAATATACAAGTAATAAGTGTAATTGGAATAGTGTTGAGAAACATTTCAAAACAAATGATAACATATTATGAATATCCAGTATAAGCCAATGATAAAGAAATAATTACTTTGAGTTCTTAAGTCGTTCTCATTACCTTAAGTTCATTCAAAATAGTTTGAAATCTCAAAGATAGAGTAAGTCAGTAACCTTTTTAAAATCACCAGTAAAAGCTAATAACATAGAAATATATCAGTTTCAACTTATTATACCGTTTATCACGTTAAGTCTTTTCAGTCATGAACAAGCCACTCACAGGTAATCGAAGTGTAACAATGCCAATAGAGTCCCAAACTGATATAATAAAGGGATGACTACTTAAGATTCCCTAAACTGCATAGAAGCACCACATTGGGGCTATTAACCCACGACGACCACCCTTCCTCTTGGATAGCTAGGCAAAGACCACACTAGCGCTACTAACCCTCAATGACCACTCTTCCTCCTGAATAGATTTAACCACACATGGTCATTTACCCTCAATAGCCACTCTTCCTCCCGAATGACTAGGCATGAACCACACCAGGGTTATCAACCCTCGATGGCCACTCTTCCTCTCGAATGACTAGGCAAACCAACTAAGATCCATAGTGACTATGCTTCCTTCTGAATAGCTAGGCCAAATACAAATAGTAGAAATACTATCATATTAGCCACATCACAAGTCATGGCTTGGAAGACGAATCTCAACTCATGGCATGGAAGCCGAATCACAAATCGTAGCATAATAGTTAAATTGTTCATTATGAATTATGTTCATCATCCCATTAATAGGGGTATTACCAATGTAATTAATTTACTTAGAAACCAAGTTTACATCGTTAATCAGTTTTCATTAAATGAGACCCATTCATAGGAAAAAACACTTCAATATACGAATCTTCAAAATCAACTTTAAAACGTCCTTTATAGGGGTAAATCATGTTGAAAGTTCAAAGCTTTATAATTCAATTTTAATCATCCCTTGATAGGGGAAATCACAAATGCATATATATCATATATTACACATAAGGTTTAATGCGGGCTTGTCCCTCAAGCATAAAAACATTGCTAAAGAAAACCATTTTTAAAGCTTAAAAAGTATGTTCGAAAAGAGACATACCTCAAATCCCGTTAAACTATTCCAACGTAAGCTCCATGCTTTGATAAATCACTATATACTAGGGCCGACACCGCCCCGGTCCCACCTCAAACCCGAGTAGTTAAAAAAACAATTGCGGTATCGGGACTCGAACCGGGATGGGACAATGTCTCATCCCGACCCGTACCGGCCCGCCCCAGTCCCGACCTGATCCCGATCCCGCCCCGGTCCCGACCCGATCCCGCCCGAAATTCCCCTTTTGCAAAAATAACCATTGCACCAACGACCATTTTACATTTTGGTCGTTGTGCAACAACCATTTTTGGCCTCCCCCTACCCCTTAATATTTATTTTTAACCCATAAGTTATTATATTTACACTTTAACCCAATTTTTCAACTATAAATACCTCATTTTCTCTTCATCTTTCTCACAAATCTTCCTACGATCTCTCAATCTATCTCTCTACAAGTCTACATTGTCTACTAAATATTCAATTTTATTTATTCATTTGGGAATTGGGAGTGAAGTTGGCAACTAGCTTGAGGATCTTCCATCGAGCAAAGTTTCAATTTTCAACCTCTCGATTACACGTCGACGTTACATCGGCGTTTGGTACATTCGTTCCTTCATTAAATAATTATTGTCTGTTTATTTTATTTAGCGCACTTAATTTCATTTACTTTAATTATTTATTAGTATAATTATAAATTTATAATGGAAGGATTTAAACGTATGCTTACGGGTAGGGGTCAGGCTTCTTCTAGTAGGGGCAACAAGGGCAAGGGTACTTCTTCTAGTCATCCTATTCCTACACATGATGATTTTGTTGATACTGAACATTTTCCTACAATACCATTATATTTAGACGAGGAGCTATTTTCTGAAACTCAAGAAGACTTTAATTTAGACGATAATCTAGATGATACACCCACTAATGTTGATGAAAACACATCCACTAGTGCACCTTCAACTAAAATGCCTCATATTCCCCCTAGTATGAGATGAGGTCCAGCAAAATGACCATTAAAATCAGATGCATGGATATTTTTTGATAGGGACTTAGAGAATCAAATAGCTAGATGTAAAATTTGTAAAGATGTTTTAAAATTTAAAATTGGAAAAGGTCACGGTGGGACGGGGGGGTTAAAGAGACACATAGTAAGGGCTCATCCAGCAAGGTCCGACACTTCTGACACTTTCAATGATGGCCCGAGATGTTTTGAACATTCAAGCGTCATCAACTGCGTCTGAAAGCACTTTTTCTGCCGGCAGATATCAAATAGGAGACTATAGACACTCATTAGACGGAGACAGCTTGGAGATTGTAGTATTATTCAGAGATTGGATACGAGCGGAGCGGAGAAGGTGCGGTCAACCGGAGATCAACGAAGAAGAAGATGAAAACTACAACGAAATCTTATCCGAAGGTGGTGGAAGCGACGTGGATCAATTTGACCAACAAATACCAATTCCAACCGAAGAACCACATAAAGTTATCAAGAAACTAGAACAAGTTTTTTTAAGAATGTAATTTTTTTTATGTAATTTGCAACTTTTGGACAACACCACAAAGTTGCAATTTTGACAATTGTATTTGTATTACAAAAAGTTCATATGTCTATTAAATAATATAAGAGGCACAAAAACAACCTTGGGATATTTTTATTACATTATCTTGTCTTGTTTAATTATTGAGTTTTTTTATACATATGTTATTAAAAAAAAAAAGGAAAAACTGCCCGGATCTCGATCCCGATCCCGCCCCGACCCGACCCCGCCCCAACCCGATTCCGACGAGATTGAGATCGGGATGGGACTTCGGCAAATCTCGTCAAACCCGATCCCGCCTGACCCGCCAACCCTGATCCCGCCCCCTTCACCCATCCCTGCCCCGACCCGACCCCGCCAACCCGACCCGCCAGTCCCGAGCCCGGCCCACTGGCCAGCTATACTATATACCCAATTGAAGTTTGTATGATCAAAACTTTATACGTATTCACCAAATTCATACCTAATGTTCATAGCTCAAACCACACTACTATGGACCTCCAAATCAGATCTCCACCATTTAAGTTTAAGGCCAATATGTTATGACCACTCAGTTAAAATTTAGGGTCGATCCTACGGTTAAATTAGCGGGAAACGCCAACGGAAGATGGCTAGCTAGAGGGAAAATCTACAACAAAAAACTAGGGTTTTGCATTTGATGGAGTGCATCTAAATCAATCCTATTTCATGATTCTACCAACCATTCACTGTCTAAAACATAGTAAAAACTCCATGTAATCCATTAATGAGTGATGGGGTTACATGAAAAAATCCCAAAGCTTCATCCCAAATTCGACCATGAATGAATTATCCAAAATCTAGCAATTCCAAACAATGATTCGGTGTTAATGCAGTGTTAACTTAATATAATTGACATAGAGATTTGAGTAAAAACTAACCTTAGGGGATTTGTAGAAGCCTCCGGTAAAAAAAACCCTCTCGTTAGACAGTTTTGGGTTGTATTTATAGGTTATCATAAAGGCTTGGGCTTTAAAATGTACTCCTACAAGAACTGATATTTTCATTTTGCATGTTCCATAACTTTTTGTACAAATCTCCATTTGAAATAGGCCTTATATGGATGGAAATGTATTTGAAAGGGCTACAACTTTCTTATTTTGCATTTTCTCAAATTCCTAACATATTTTCACATATACAAGATGGAGGTCAGAACTACCATAAATTTAGTCGATTCTATAGGATATTATGCACTTCACTATTCGTCTTGATCACAGATCAACTATTTTTACCAAAAATCATCTTGACGGGATTTATATATCTAAAATTTCATACTAATACTCATTTAACATACTCACACCTAACCCAGATTTACAGAGTGTTACATTATTTCCCTCTCAGGATCATGCATCCTCGAATGAGAGTCATGACCTATAATTTTTCACTAAACCTCAAATTTTTTGTTAGAGTTCCTTTTCTTGATGAGCTACCCAAAACGAAACTTATCTAACAATCTAATAATAATGATATTGTCCTCACAGGGACTCCCACAATTACAATAAAATAAGTCTACACACGAGATGAGGGATTCATACCTTTAGTCTATACTTTCACAAGAATTCGATAACTAGAGGGTTAAACGCACGGAATAGGGAATAAGGGATGATATTACGACCTGAGTGTCATTAACGACGATTAGATGATAACTTAATCACTTCAAGTTCATCTTGTGAGTCTTAAGATATGAATTAAGTCTACCTCTAGGTTTAACATTATCACTATTCCACCCTATAACGGGTTCATCAGGAAATTCAAGCCTAATGATTTTTGGTTGACAATCTAGAGTTTCATAACACTTGGAAAGATAGTATATCCCTAATCACATTAAACTTCACCATTTCTGATTCAAACAAATTAATAGTAGTCTCACGGTCTTAAATTACAACCTCACACTCTAGAAACAATAATGGAGACACTAGCAGGGGTATTAATAGAAAAAGGTTCTAGCAATTGTTCGGGTTCCACACCATAATCAAGAGAAAGCTATGGTGTCACATAAGAAATATTTGAACTCGGAACAAATACACATTAAGAGAAGAATAATATAATACATTACGTTTGAGGCTTCAACTGCCTCCCTATTAGTCAAACCACGAAATGCCTACTACAGACTTCTAAGCGACTTTATACCATCCATAAAATTATGTATCACAACTAATGTGCACTTCCTAACACATTGTTCACTAGGGTAGAAATTGCAGCACGAATTAAAGCCACTTTTGAGGCATGAGTAACGAATATGTCAAAACAATCATAAAGAATACTTAAGCTCAATAGCACAATCTAGAATCCAGAAGAATGAAAAGGCCAAAAAATGACCTGGTAGTTTTTCGATCGTACAGGTGATCATGCTGCACGAGGAAGACTCCACTAGACATAACTCCACAGACACAGGCAAATCTTAGTACACATCTAAACCTAGGCTCTGATACTAAGCTTGTCACACCCAAAATCCACCCTGGACGCAACAGGCATCCGATGCCATGGATAACACCAAAATCATCTTATAAAATCAATAAACGTCTTATCTCTTTTAATAATATTTTCATATTTATTTAATACGATCCATGAATAGAAAAATGTAAGCATACTCTTACTTATTAAAATAGCAGAAGTCTAATATGAATAATCAATTATAAAACATGGCAACACCTTAGTAAGTCGTACGATACTTTTAATATCTACCCACAATCTGACAACTATCAATGTAGCTTCTAGGATAAATAAATAAACTTCTAACTTTGGGATTCATCCCAGAAACTAAAAGCAATAAACTAAGATACAGAGGTATCCCATGAATAAGCATGTGGACTCACCAATACGTCTGGAAAGAAACAAGTTCTCCTACTATGTACGCGTATCATGAACTTGCTCTTCTTCATTACCTACATACCATAAAAAACAACAATGTTATGCCTGAGTATAGGGTACTCAGTGAGTGACTCTGGGATAATAATTAATAGCAAAATATATAAGTAATAAGTGTAATTCAAAATAGTATTGAGAAATAGTTCAAAATAAATGATAACATCTCATGAGTATCCAGTATAAGTTAATGATGAAAAAATGATCACTTTGAATTCTTAAGTCGTTCTCATTACCTTAAGTTCATTCAAAACAGTTTGAAATCCCAAAGATAGAGTAAGTCGGTAACCTTTGTAAAATGACATGTAATAGAAAATAACATAGAAATATATCAATTTCAACTTATTATACCATTAATCAGGTAAGTGTTTTCAATCATGAAGTCATGATCATCAGCAAGCCACTCACATGCAACCAAAGTGTAACACATGCCAATACAGGCCCAAATGAATATAATGAGGGGATGCCCACTTAATGTTTCCTAAACTGCATAGAAGCACCACATCGGGGCTATCAATCCATGATGACTTTCCTTCCTCCTAGATATTTACGCAAAGACCACATCATTATTACCAACCCTCGATGATCACTCTTCCCCTCGAATGGATAGGCATGAACAATATCGGGGTTATCGACCCTAGATGACCACTCTTTCTCCCATATATCTAGACATGAATCACACTAGGGTTATCGACCCTCGATGGCCACTCTTCCTCCAAAATTTCTAGGCAAACCACACTAGGATCCATAGTGACTATCCTTCATTCCGAGTAGCTATGCCAAACACAAATAATAGAAATCCTGGCATATTAGCCGCATCACAAGTCATGGCTTGAAAGTTAAATATCAAATCATGGCATGGAAGATGAATCACAAACCGTAGCATAATAGTCAAATTGTTCATTATGAATTATGTTCATCATCTCATTAATAGGGGTATTACCAATGTCATTAATCGATTTAGACATCAAGTTCACATCATTAATCAATTTTCATTAAACGAGATACATTCATAGGGCAAACACTTCAATATACAAACCTTAAAAATCAAGTTTAAAATATCCCTTATAAGGGTAAATAATATTCCAAGTTCAAAGCTTTATAATTATACTATATTCCTCATTTTTATACGTTAAAGTGCGTCGTAAGTACCTAACGTAAGATCGGAGAGGTTAAGATACATATACAAGGATAAGGAAGGTTTAAAACAAGTGTTAATTAAGTCTCATAAGAATTCGGGACTAAACGAATCAAAGAAATTAAGTTCGTCGAAACTCGAGGAAAGGTAGGTAGAACTCTGAACATGATTTTAGTCCAATATTTGGGGAGTATATCTTCTAGTATATAAGGAGTTATGAGGTTTATAACCTATCTATATTCATGTTCCACGAGTCTACTTTCCAATGTAATAAACCATTTTGCAATCGGAGCTCTGTACAAAAAGTTATATCCGTGTCAAGAAAATGCTTTAAAGTAGCTCCTTGGGACCCACATAGGCAGTGAAAAGTTCCACGTTTCTATTAAAGCGGTGCAGCCCTTTCCCCACCTCATTTTCATCCAAAACTGAACCCTTTTCCCCTAAAAAGCTCCTAATACCTTATCCTACCATTCAAGGAAAGTTCTACAAGAAATCAAAGTGGTTTTTCTCTTGGAGATCATAGAAGTGTAAGAGAAAACTTGTTCTTCCCTTGTTGTAGTGTGATTGAAGTTATTTTAAGTTGAAGCAAGGTATAAGGGGGATGATTTCATGCATATAATTTATTAATGACCCTCTCCTACATGTATAAGAGTTTAGTGAAGTCTTTGAAGTGTTGTTTGATAAAGAACTAATGAGATAAAGGTCAAAAATCATATTTAAAGTGTTTTGTTGTAGTGGACTGTTTTGAAGCCATATTTGCGATGTGTGGTGGCTGGAAATAGATAGAATAATTTGTTCTTATGTTGTTGGTGTTATTAAGGGATTGAGGAAAGTAGAGCGAAGCAGGGAAGGTGCTGCTCAATTTTGTAGAAGCAAGCTTGCCGCTCATCGGCTATCGATATGTTCTTAATATTGATAAAAGCTATATTTTCATTTTTTAGACAGCGAATTGGTGAGTCTCTTGTGGTATTGTGAAGATAAACTATGGTTGATGTATGTAAGGTTTTTCCTTCATGCTTTTGTCATGATTCCGGAAGTTACGTCTCCCTTATGAAAAGTTAAAAGGAAAGAGTAGTAATATGTTTAAAATGAGTCGTTCCAAATAGCAGTCCATCAGATTGATCTCTAAAATCACGGAGAGCTTCCGAGAAGTCTAGTACCTCGTTGTGTTGAGGGCATTGACCACTAAGTGAATAACCCCATACGAATAGTCCAATGGGCTTAGCACAACACATAGTTTGCAGAATATGAATAATGAGCATGACTAATAAGATGTTACGACATTCAGTACTTATGCTATATCTTTAGAAGTAATTCTAAGATAAGAAGAGTTAAAAGACGATATCACTGATCAAAGAATAGATTTTGGAGAGATTCTTCATTGATCTAGTGGCCGATGAATCAAAATGTTAGATTGATTCAGTACCAAATCCCAGATCTCCATGGACGACTAATGGTAGAGGCTGTATTTTTCAGAAAGAAAGATAGTGACAAAAAGATGTTTTTTGTGCGTTGCTTATAGAGTAATAAAATTCCAGAGTATGACAAGTCCTTTAGTAAAGTTATAAGTCTTTAGACCATGAAGCCGAAGATTCTTGTATATTGAATAATGACTCCATATTAGCAATCTAACAATCTAAAGGTATCACATGATATGTTTTAATGAATGAATAGTAGGATCTTCAAAAATAGATCGTAAGTTCTATTAAAGATAGTTACAATTTAGAAAGTAGTTATGAATTGATAATATGTAACTTGCTGATCATCTCATATTGAATAATAGTTTAACATGATCATATCAATGAGCTAGAATCAGATAATGTTTCGAACTGTAGAATCGTATAAATTCTAAAATCATATCATAATGTTAAAAAAATGGTAATGCGTTCATTGATAAAGTTATATGACTCGTTAATGCTAAAGTAAGTTGCTTACGAGCTTATAAATTAGATCTTGACTTATGATTGTCGCTTGACGTTTATATGATTATTATGAATTGAATATGTTTGAGACGTAAACCCTACGGATTAACTATGAACGCGTAGGTGTACAATAAAGATTAGTCCTATGGATGGTCTATGAATGCATAATTGCATTATAAGGATGGTATCAATTGCACGCACAGTCCAACCCGAGTATTGTGAGCCACACAGACTGTCTATTCTATTACGCATACGAGCCACTAGATATTCATGATTGTTAGTGAGCCTTACGGATGGTCTCCGGTGAAACGCGTAAGTGCCATTCTTATTTTCTAGTTTAGCCTAAAGGGCGTATGACTTACCAGAAGTAAGTAATCAGACTCAGTGTTACAGATGAGAGTTTTACAATATGATAGTTCCACAACATAAATAGCATATTCAGATAAGCTCAAATGTCTCGCAATATCATACGATGAGCTAGAGTATTCCTGTATGTTTATCCATATTCTTATAGCATAGTCTCAGTTATACGTTATTTATACTCGTGAGATTTATAGCTTAGATATATACATGTTAGATACAACACTTCGGATGAGAAATTTTCCTAAGGGGATATACACATACATAGATGCCTATGGGCCATATACGGATAGACCGATGCCTTTTGGGTAATACAGACAGAAAATTGCCTTTACAGCTATATACTGTTGTCTTTAGGGATAATTACTTACACATCAAGTCCTATACGAGGCCAGTTAGTTCATACAAGTATTATAGATGTTTTGAGAGTAAGCAAGAGGCAAGAATGTTTCTAGATTTCTTTTGACTTCCTATATAACATTTAGTACATCATATATATATGCATATTAGTTCAGTTTTAGTTTCAGCTTCAATTATTCAGATATTATTCCTCCTTACATACTTAGTATATTTCTTTGTGCTGATGTCCCATTATTGGGGCACTGCATTTCATGCCTGCAGGTTCAGGCATCAAGTTTGATGAGCCATCACAGTATACAAGATTGATATTCAGTAGAGGATCGGGAAGACTCCATTTTATCCGGAGTGTATCCGAGTCTAGAGGTCACGTTGATCGTAGATGTTTACAAACTTTTTGGGTAGGTCAGGGCCCTGTCCCGACCATGTTTTGATGTCAGTTACTCCTAGAGGCTCTTGTAGACACGTATTCCGTTTTAGAAGATCATGGTGTCCTTATCGGCTCACATAGGGGTATATGTATTTATATATATATGTATGTTGTTTGGGTTGCATTTTAGCTCTGTTGGGATGATTCCCCACCTACATATTCAATCTGAGTTATGGCCTTAACGACGTATGATATTCTAAAGTAAGGGAAGTTGGCCTTGTGAGCTTAAGTAGTCTGGTTATGTCCAGCAGTTATGAGTTCTAGTTTGGTACGCTCGGGGTCTGAGTATGGCACCAGGTTCCGACCACGCCTTTCCAGGCTTGGGGCATGACAAATTACATTTCAATCATCCATTGATAGGGGAAATTACAGATACGTATACATGATATAATACACATAAGGTTTAATGCGGGCTTGTCCCTCACACATACAAACTTTGCTAAAGAAAACCTTTTTAAAGATTAAAAAGTATGTTTGAAAAGAGACATACCTCAAATATCATTAAAATATTCCAACATAAGATCCATGCTTCGATTAATCACAATATACCCAATTGAAGTTTATATGATAAAAAATCTATAAGTATTCTCCAAATTCACAACTACAGTTTATAGCTCAAACCACACTACTTCGGACCTCCAAATCAGATCTTCATTGTTCAAATTTAAGACCTATATGTTGTGACCACTTAGTTAATTTTGTACTTGATCCAACAATTAAATTAGCTGGAAACGTTAATGGAAGATGGTTGGTCGGAGGGAAAATCTACAACAAAAATACTAGGGTTTTGCATTTGATGTAGTGCATCTAAGTCAATCCTATTTCATGATTCTGCTAACCACTCAATGTTTAAAACATAATAATAAAGGGCTTACCTTTTTGAAGAAATCCCAAATTTGATCTTGAATGAATTTTCCAAAATCTAGCGATTCCAAATAATATTCGATGTTAATCTAGCGTTAACTTGGCATAGGGATTTGAGTGAAAACTCACCTTAGCGGATTGGTAGAAGCCTCTGGTCAAAAAACCATCTCCTTAGATATTTTTGGGTTGTATTTTTAAGGTATCATAAAGGCTTGGACTTTAAAACTTAATCCTACAAGAATCGAGATTTCTATTTTACACATCATCAGTAAATCGGTCATAATAATTTGTACAAACGTCATTTTGATTTGGATCCTATATGGTTGGAAAGGTATTTAAAAGAACTACAACTTACGCGTTTTGTGTTTTCTTAAAATCCCAACATATTTTCACGTATAAATGTTGGAAGTCCGAGCTACTATAAACTTTGTCGATTCTATCGGATCTTATGTACTTCACTATTCGTCTTGTTATTAGATCAACTATTTCCACCCAAAATCATCTTGACAGGACTTCATATATCTAAACTGTCACATTAATACTCATTTAACACATTTATACCTAACTCGGATTTACAAAGTGTTACAACTAGCCTCACACTTGTCTAACCATCCAAAAGTCACATTCTTTTGATTCAAGCGACTCACATAACATATCCAGACCCGAAGAAAAATGAGTAGTCACTTAAGAGTATGTAGAGCCTGGATCAAATAATGTCATAGCCAACCAATGACAAACTAAAATAATACTTGTAATAACTGCATCAGAAGCCTTTGTGTCTAGGCTTCCTGAAAATGCATTACAATGAGCATGATCACCCTCGACCAGAGAAATTCCAAGACTACCACCTCGACCGGACTGAGCACCGCTCCTACCAGAATGAAAACTACTTCTGTCACTCTGTGCACTACCTCTAACTAGTTGTGTTGTTGCCCTAGGTGTATAACCTTGAGAACCCAAGTGTGAGCCACTATGTCTGTGTTTGGGGAACTCCCTCATAAAATGGCCCTCATCACTGCACTCATAACATCCCAGGTGTGCTAAAGTCTGCTGAGAAAGGACAAAATAGCCCGAATGGCCACCATGACCTGAGGGCCTAAATAAAGAACCATGGGAACCCTATCCCGAACCATGCATACTACGCCCAGAAGAACCACATGTGGATAACTACATCATTGCATGAACCGGTCTTCTAGAATGGTGGTTATAACCTCTCCCATCCCTCTACCCCTAGATGAGACACTGCCATAACTGCTCGAACTGCGAGGCTTCTTGCTCGCTCTCCTCTAAAAATCCTAATGCCTAATACACTTAACATCCCTAGCGACAACCACCACTTTCTTAAAAGTACCTCTCTACCTGTGCTACCACAGTACAAAGAGGATAGGTCAAGCCCTCTAATAAATCTCCACACCTTCTCGACCTCATAGGGCAGAATCATCAACACATGATGAGATATGCATGTAACGTAATCTCATACTCAGTCACGGATATCCCATATTATCTCAACATATCAAATTGGTCCCTCTTGTCCTCCCTCACACTACGGGGGACTAAGTTCTCCAGAAACACCTAAGTAAACTCAGCCCAAGTAAGAAAAGGCGACCCAGTTGGCCTAGTCCTAACAAAAAACCCTCCATCAACATCTAATTTTTATCCTCCTTAAATTAATTTAATTAGTCGGATTTCTTTAATTATTGATAGAGTGAAATATGCCTTCTTTCAAGTAAAAATGATTTTACAAATTGATTCTAGGGACATTTTGCCATTTTTTGGCACAATATCATCTAGTATGTCAGTAAATATCACCTGCATATTTTTACACAATTATCCTGGTTTTAAACATATTTCTCATAAATTAAATTCAAAATAGTGAAAAATATATTTTTTTAAAATTTCAAAGTGTTTAATTGATAAATATTTTACTCTGTTAAATTTAGAAGTTCAATTTACGTCTCAAGTTTTACATCAATTTGTTTTTAATTTTAAATACTTTCAAATTTTGATTTTAGTTATAATGATTACTTGATTTCCATAATTAAATGTGGTTACGATTGAAGGATTTTGGTTAAATTTTAAATTTCAATTATGGCCACATTTATAAAAGATGATCATTTTCATTCTATCTTTTGATTTCCACGATTTGGGCCTGTCTCCTTTAATTATCAGCCGAGTCTAACCCAAATAGGGCCAGACTCGGCCCACGAGCAACACAAATGGGAAAAACCCTTCTCTAACCTCATTTTCGCAAAGTTTCACTTAAGGGGAAAACTTCTCTCCTCCTCTCCATCTTGCTCGTGCCATCCATGCCGAAAGAGGCAAGGGTCAGCACTGCAATTCCAAGCTTTGCGTGGCCAAATGAGGCCAGGACATTAATTCCTCTTCCCCTTTCTTCACCATCTCCACTGTGGTTCAACCCCAAAAGGTTTGGTTGCCTCTCCTCTTATCTCTTTTCTCTGCGGCTTCTTAATGAGTTATTGTCCATTTGTGAGTTTGAATAATCAATTATGATTGGCTTGTTACGAATCACAGGGAATTTTTATAACACTCTGTAAATCTGGATCAGGTGTGGATGTGTTAAATAAGCATTAATATGACATTTTAGATATGTGAAGTGCTATCAGGATGAGTTTTGGAGGAAACAATTGTTTTGAAATCAAGATGAGTAGTTAGGTGCTTAAGATTCGATAGAATTAGCTAAGTTTACGGCAGGTCTTCCTTCCAGCCTAATTCCATGAAAATCCATTTAGAATTGAGAAAACATAAAACATGAAAGTTGTAGATCTTTAAAACACCTTTCGAACGATATATGGTGGAGGCTGAATGGACCTCTATACAAAACGTTATGTGCGTTACAAAAACATCGTGCAGAAGTTGACAAGGGCCACCTGCGATGGCCCCACATCGCGTGTTCAGGACGGAAAAACACCCTCTCTGAACCTTGACTTACAGGGGTCCCATGATGGTTATGCATCACGGGCCCATCGCGGAACAGGTCAGGTTTTTAGCCAAAATTCAAAATTTTCGTATTCTAACTTAGAATTATGCTTGGGGTTTATTTCCCTAACACCCATAATCATGAGAATTATCCTAGAACAAGATAGAACTTGTCGCAAAATCTCAAGAACATGATTAACATCTTATTAACATGATTTAACCCAACAAAATCCCTGGATATTGGTTGAGTCTTCTTCATGGGAGTGAAAGCCCTAGAATTCGAATTCAAGCAGCTTGGAATAAAAAAGGTATCATTTTCACCCTTTAATTAATTATAGCATTGGATTATCACTGTAAGTCGTCGGTTCTTGAGATATTAGTTTATGGGTTTGATAAAGAGAATCATATGAACTATGGTATGGTTTTGGATTGTTGACTTAGGATTGTTATAATTATATGGGTGATGAAGAATGATATTAATTATATTTAATTGAGGTTGTAGAATCGCCTAGAATCAAGAGAATGGGTTAATGGGTTTAGAAACACCATTAATAAGAGTTATGAAGCTTTATGCCAATAAGGTATTTGATAAAATGCCTAAGTGACCAAAATATGAGTATCATCACTAATATTGATTCCCTTTGACATAAATTCCATAGATTAAAGTCGAAAGGAGTGGCCAACATTGTATTACACTAAAACGCCAGAATTGAGGTATGCATAACATCTATCCACGTGTGGAAACATTATTGTTCTTCCCCACGCCACGTTAATTCATGAAATCCTATTTTTCCTCAGAGTTAGAGAATCATGTTTCAGTTCATGAAATACCTCATATACAATTTTATTATATATATATATATATATATGTGTGTGTGTGTGTGTGTGTGTGTATTGTCATGCTCGATCATATTTAGATAATTGTATTCATGTATATCATTACGATTATCATGAACCTGTCCATATTTCATGTATGCTCTTGTTATCCAAGCTCTCAAATATTAGTTATGAACTCAGAATGTTCCACTTCATGGATTTTCACATCTTTTCATGTCTCAGGAATTATATATACATATTTATACAATTTTTTCATGTAAAACTATTTTCAAAGCATATTTATGGAATTTATGAGCCATTATTAATTATATAATGAATGTTGTTTTGAAAACCATGCACGCAGATGCCACTTATACTCATGTTCAGTATTTTTGGGAGTAGCATACGTTTATCGAGAAGGTTCTGATAACCTGAAACTACATATGCCATCGTAAGGTAAGGATCGCTCTACCCAGTTAGGACGATACATTCAGACTATTGATTGGGTCCATTCATTTCATGTTTATGTTTCATCCCTTGGAAGGTATGGGATTGCTCTGCTGGTCGGGCTAGGTACCAGACTCTATATACGTACGTGGTAATTTTTTGTTTTTGGTTATACTAAGGATCTAACTTAAAAATGTTTTACTCATGTTATAGCTTGATCATGCAGATCATGATCATGTCCAGGTTTCAGTTTCAGATTACAGTTTACAGTATTCAGTTATAATTTACAATTCATGGCTTAAGTTATAGTCTACATTTACAGTTTCAGTCCCTATCATTTCATGTGTCTTTTTATTTATTCAGTTGCTTTACATACCAGTAGAATTCGAATATACTTATGTTCCTTTTGCCCGGGGTGCAGGAACAGAGTTTCGGGATGATGGATCAGTTCGCTAGGATTTCTACAGTATTAGCTATTGGTGAGCCCTATCTCATTCGGGGTGTTCGTTTATTTACTTTATGTCATGTTATGCATTACAATAAAGGTATGACATGGTCTTGTCCTAGTGAATATATTTTAGCAGTAAAACCTCATGTCCAGAGGTTTTAAAGACTAGTTTAGCATATCATGTCAGATATTCAGATTTATTACGTTTTCAGATTATTTTCGTAAATTATATTTTCAGACAATATTTTCAGTATTAAGATTTTCTACGTTTTAAATTACTATTTCATGATATTTGACGCCCATGTTGATCCAGCAAACCATGTGATTCGTTGCAACACATGCAGTCCGACATCGAGTGTTGTGTTACGTCCAGGTCATGGTTCAGGGCATGAAAATTTTTCTCCCAATTACACTTCTCCCACATTGATTCTAGGCTGATTTAAAACCTAGGTCTGGGTCCTATTTAAGGAACCCCTTGGGTATTATTTTATAGTACTTTTTTCGAGCATTTAAGAGTTGACAATTGAAATATTGTAAAGCTAGGGGTTTTAGTTGAAATTTTGGCTTATTTAGGGATTTGATTTGCTCAGAACCTTAACTAGCAAAAATAGTCATTTTCATTAAAAATGGGTTTAGGTTGAGATATGATCATTTGGAGATTGTTTATGTAAAATGTTGTCCTGCAACAACTTCTATGCTTATATGATATTTGTATAGCTCTTTTAAGGATTGAAATAGGTAAAAAAAAAAAAGTCGTGATAGGTTGTAAATGGAGTATAAGTTATTTCTGCATATCATTTAGGGTTAAGTTGACCATATATCTGTTAAATTAGTTTATAGAACCAATATGTTGCTAGAAATAGGTCTTGATATCACTTTGATGTTGCATTTACATTACCAATTTCAATATCTACCACTAGATAGAGCTTTAGACTGAAAAAATTATTAAAGTGTACACTTCATCTGAACTTGTCTGATTTGCGCAGAACATCATGTGAAATTTTTGTGGAAGATCACTATTAGGTGTCCTTTGTCTACGGTTGAAGTGTTAATAGTCTTGTGTTGTCTATCATGCCTATTTGAATTAGTGTTCTGTCCAATTAGAGGCTTTAAAATATGTCCAAGATCTGAGTGGATATTTTTGTTCCGTCACTGTCCATGTTTTATCATAAAATAGACTAAAACTAAAATAGATTAAGTATAAGAATGACTAAGCTTGAACTAGGATGAGATTCCTTATTCTTCTTGTCACATTTGCCTGATCTGTTTCATTCATACACTCTCTCTGTTTGCTTACTGCATTTCCCAATATGAACAACATGAATCAATGGTCACCTGGTCTTTATTTCATGTGGATTAAATCATAAGGCAGTTCATTTTGTCTTTCATTACTGTTACTATCTTTAAAAGAAATGACTTGAAACTTGAGTAGTCAGTTAGTTTATTTTCACCAGTGTGACTACCTGTGTTTGCATGTTATCCTTTGAAGTGTAATGTGTTGATCAAAGCCATGCATGTATTCTATATATCCATATAATGTCTGTCTATAATCTCAGTATGATGGAACACTGTAGAGTTAGGGTGTGAGATCATTGACCTGTTTGACATCATTAGGATAAAAATGTTAGTTTTCCCCATGAAATAGTATTGCTCACTATGTGAGAAATGACTGCTTCCTCTCTTGAATTCATGAGTCCTTATATCTGAAATCTAGATGTTCTAACCTTGTGAATGGTTGTACTTTATCATTTCCATCTACTCTAGGATGTAATGCTATCCTCCATCCTCTAAAGTGTATGAACTATCAGTTTAACATGCTAGTGGACTAACCGATATCTATTTTGAGAATTGATGTAAATCAGTCCGCGAACCTAAACTCACAACATGAGTCGGGAAGTGCCTTCCTAAGAGTGCCAACAATTTCATGTCATTCTACAGTTGGATGCCTAACATGGCATGGAAAATGGAATAGAATTGGACTTGTTACGTGAAGATTCAAGTACATATTTTATTCGGCTTTGTATGTAGGTCCTGGTCGAAGACCATGTTTGTTTTTCTTTTAACTTGTCTTTATTTCTTAGCTTAGCTTTTTAGTTCTTCTTAGGACATATTTAATCTACCACATAATAGGACAAGATAATCAAGGACAAGAATGTAAGGGAAATAGATGACTAGGCCGAGAGGACAATTTGGAAGGACAAGAGGATGTCTAGATCGTGTGACTTAGTTGAATCCAAGCTAAGGTTTCCCTTTGGGGTAAGTTTGGTTAAGACATTCTGACTTAACTATACCCAAGCTTAAGGAACCCCCTTTGGTGCAAGTGGACGTTGGGACTGTGTGACCCAACCAAACCCAAACCTAGGGTCTATATTAAGATTTTTGGCCAACCTTACTTGGTTTGCATTAGGGCTTGTAAGCAACCTCGATCAAGTCCTTGTTAAATTGGTCACCCTCATCAAGGTGTCTACTTGGGCATTAAAACCCCCTTGTCATTATCCTTACCATATCAACCGTACCTCACTTGAACCATACCAACCAATCCAACACTTGACCAAATCAATCCTAAACTCACCCGAGGTTGCTACTTGAAACTTGTGTGCAATCCTTGTCCATTCCACCAAATACTGATCACCCTCACCTCCCACAACACCTCATTGACACTCACAATAAACTCCAACACCCAAAACCAAGCGTACCTCCCTGTTAAAACCCAACAACATCAAACAGTCCACAAAGCCACTCCTTATCGGAACCTCACTGGTTCAGTTCAGTTCCGACACCCTCTACCATCAAACCACCAAACCGCGACAACCCTCAACGTGTCTATATCAACCCCACAAAAGGACTAAGTCCATTTCCAAGCATAACTACCTGAAATATCCACCAAACACCACACTACCAGCCTAGCCGAGAACCCGAGACCCTCACTTTGTGTCTTGTTTTTGCGTTAACTTGTTCCCTACCGAACTCATCGCCATTTACCCTCACTCACCCCTCCGTACTTACATCAAATTGGTATCAGATCAAGGCACTCCCGTCCCAGGCCTTGATGCGATGACCATCACAAAAATGTCGCTTACAAACAAAGAAGATCTTCGGAAACTTGTTAGTGACCTTTTTGCCAATTTGTGCCAATCTTAAAAAGAGATGTTGATCTCCCAACTTTTGATGGAGATATGAACCCAAAAGAGTTCCTTAAATGGTTAAACACCATTGATGGATTTTTCAAGTACTGGAAATATGACGATTATGAGTGCTTCAAAGTTGCCGAATCGATGCTCAAATCATTTTCTTCTGATTGGTACGAAAATATAAGAACCAATCGAAAAAGAAGTGGCAAGACCAAGATTGACTATTGGAAGAAATTAAAGAAGCATACGATGAGGAAATTTTTGCCAAGGGAGCATGAACAAAGTCTATACTTCCGACTCCCCACTCTTCGTTAAGAAAAGGTTGAAGTTGCGGCATGTCGCACCTTTGGAGGCGTGGTTGAGAATCCACAAAGCAGAATTGCCCCAAAGCCTTACGTAAGGCCCACCAATATTTTGAAAATGGGCAGTACCCTTTTTACTAACCCCTTGTACGGTCACGAAATAGATTAAAAGGTAGAAGAAGGTAATACTTTTTTTACTAAAGGAGTCCTTGGAAGTTATATGCACGGATGTTCTTTCAACCGGGCCACTACCGATGGAAAGTAGTGAACATTCTCTTGGTTTATTTCCAAGAAATTCATTACCCAACCCTCAAGCATATGCACACAATCTGACCAAGGAGATGATCTTGATGGAGTAAAAAGAAAATGAAACTTGGCACACGTGTGTTAAAAACCGAGAGGTCGACAACTTCATCATGGGGAACAAACTTCCTATGCTGAGGTGGAAAGGCCTTTTGATTGATTAAGTGGAGCCAAATTGTTCATCAAGATGGAATTGAGAAGTGGCTACCATCAAGTTGAAATCCGAGAAGAAGGTGAATGGAAGACGGTCTTAAAGATCAACTCGGGTTTGATACCATTCAGGTTGTGCAACTTTCCAAGATACCTCGTGAGTTCCATACACAAGGTGCTACAACCATCTATGGTTTTCACCACATCATCCGAGGGCATATGTGATAATCCAACCATGGTGGAATCTATGCCAAACCATGGAGGGCCATTAGGAGTCAAACGCGAGACTAATGTAAATGCCATATTTTTCTCTCACGCAAGATTGAATGATGTACCGTGCCATTATTATATTTATGGCAAGGGATTATATCTTATGGGACCCGTGACCCAATATGGACAATATTTTGAATCAAAACCGTTGATCTCATATTCAGATTCATATTTGGCAAGAATTAAGGAAGTCGCCTACAAGATAAAACTTCTGGTCCTATCTAATGGGGAAAATATTAGATCAACACTTGTTGTTGAATTTTTTCCCACATTTAGACGTTATGAATTTGAGGGTAAATTTGTTCAAAAAAAGGGAGATTGATATAAATCAGTTCGCGAACCTAAACTCACAACATGAGTCGGGAAGTGCCTTCCTAAGAGTGCCAACAATGGAACGTCATTCTACACTTGGATGCCTAATATGTCATAGTAAATGGAATGGAATTGGACTTGTTATGTGAAGATTCAAGTACATATTTTATTCGTCTTTGTATGTAGGTCTTGGCCAAAGAACATGTTTGTTTTTATTTTAGCTTGTCTTTATTCCTTAGCTTAGCTTTATAGTTATTCTTAGGACATATTTAATGTACCACGTAATAGGATAAGGTAATCAAGGACAAGGATGTAACGGAAATGGATGACTAGGCCGAGAGGACAAGTTGGCAAGGACAAGTTGATGTCTAGATCGTGTGAAAGGAACTAAGCCAATTTGGCAAGGACAAGAATGGTCTAGAAGGCTAGGCTTCCAAAAAGACAATTCATGAACCAACTTGAGGACACCAAGAAGATGAAGTGTTGGTCGAAATACTCCCTTATCCATTCGGCCAAGGCACACAAATGCAAGGAATGGAAGATTCCAACACATTCCAAGAAGATGAGGTTGTTGGAAGAATCAAAGTCATGAATATTGTTACATAGAAGACAACAATTTCGGCATAGAGAAGAGGAAGAGGTGGCCGAACTCCCTTGGTCACCAAGTCAATCCAAATGCGTTCACACTAGGTGTTAGTTTGTGCCTTTTCATTTGCTTTCTAGAATAGTCTATTTTGTACTATAAATAGAGGCCTTAGGCCATTGTAAAATTCAGAGTTTGATGAATGATAAAGTTGAGTTTTACTCACGAAAACTAAATCTCTCGATCCGGGATTGATATTCTTAGTTGGTGCTCCGGGAGTACCTTTGGTTCTTGTGTTAGCCAAGCCCCTTGGTGTAAGTTTAACTAAGACTGTGTGACGTATTTGAATCCAAGCTAAGGTTTACCTTTGGTGTAAGTTTGGTTAAGACTTTGTGACTTAACTAAACCCAAGCTTAAGGAACTCCCTTTGATGCGAGTGGACGTTGGGACTGTGTGACCCAACCAAACCCAAACCTAGGGTCTATCTTAAGGTCTCTGGCCAACCTTACTTGGTTTGCATTCGGGCTTGTACTTAGCAACGTCGATCAAGTCCTTGTTATGTTGGTGACCCTTATCAAGGTGTCGACTTGGGTATTAAAACCCCCTTGTCATTATCCTTACCATATTGATCGTACCTTACTTGAACCATACCAACCGATCCAAAACTTTACCAAATCAATACTAAACTCACCCGAGGTTGCTACTCTAAACTCATGTGAAATCCTTGTCCATACCACCAAATATTGATCACCCTTACCTCCCACAATACCTCATAGAGACTCACAATAAACTCCAACACCCGAAACCAAGTGTACCTCCCCGTTCAAGCCCAACAACACCAAATAGTCCACAAAGCCAATCCTTATCGGAACCTCACTAGTTTAGTTCAGTTCCGACACCCTACACCATCAAACCACCAAAACCCGACCACCAATACAACCCGAAACGTGTCTATAACAACCCCATAAAAGGCCTAAACCCGTTTCCAAGCACAACTACCCAAAGAAGCCACCAAACACCACACTCTCGGCCTAGCCGAGAACCCGAGACCCCTAGTTTGTGTCTTGTTTTGACGTAAACTTGTTCCCTGCCGAACTCAGCACCACTTACCCTCACTCACCCCTCCGTACTTATATCAAGAATGCTCCCAAGTTGTAGTATGGTAAATCTTATAAGACCTTAATGATTGATTTGCTTTCTTGCATATGGTTTAAACATAATAGAGTCAATAGTCCTACCATTAATTTGTATAACTTTAGGAAGAATAACATAAAGAATATGGTCATTGGTTTGTTCTTTGTATAACTTTAGGAAGAATAACATAAAGAATATGGTCATTGGTTTGTTCTTTGGTTCCTGTCTAATCTAGTATCCTACCTATAGGATTTAAATAACAAGAATAATGTTTCCTTATCTATATGTCTTGTTGTGTAAGTGGGGTAGAGGTATAACATATTTATGAAAGGGGCTTGGAATGATGTCCATGAGTTATGAGCAATAGATAGATTTTGAGTAACCTAACTCAATCACAACCAAGGGTGTTCTTCCCTGTCACTATACCAAACTGTGGAGACTCTTAAAGGTGTTATGTGTATCATCTAAAAGCAGACGTGGTCCCCAATTTGTGTTTTCTCCTTTGAGTGTTGATGCCTATTAAAAGATCCCTAAACCTATAACTAGTCAAAGAAATGAACCTTTTTAATCCACTGACTAGTCTTTTAAGTGTGATTAAGAAAAACATGAATATATAAAACCCTATGCCTGTTTAAAATGAAGAAATGTGACTCTCCTGAAATTGTATAGTCTTTGCTTGTTCCATAAATGCTATCTGAAGGTGTAATAATGTATGAAGGGACATCTTCCTATGTTTGAACTCATGTTGAACCTCTTTATTTATTGGCAACATAATGTTATGGGCATGGTAATTACCTGAACCATCCCTGTGTAGGAGTTGAGGCCCTTTTAAGTTTAAAGATAGGATCTGGTTTGTCCACCTAGTCCTTGCAACAAATTTGTTTAGGAAAAAACATTCTCATCCCCAATTAAAATGGGTATTAAATATCCTCATTGTGTATGTGTATTTGCTTCCTTGTTTGGTGGATCACTTATGTGAACTAGATCTGCTATTTGATTGAATTTGAATTTTCCCTTACCTTTATTTGCAAATTGTCAGTACTGGTATACTAAATCTGTTGGACCTAAGAATCAAACCTGAATGCTTAAGCCACTAGGGTTGTGTACACTTAATGATTAGTTATCTGTGGATAGTAAAGGACCGTTGCTTAACCTATCTATTTTTTGAAGTGTGTTGATTTAATCATTATATGTTACAAGTTATCCTATTTGGAAATCATATATCCATGTCCTTTCTTTCTTCCTTTCTACCTTGTATGCATCTGTTAGATTGTTGAGTATTTATTTGGTAATCTTGCATGTCCGTTGGAGTATTTTATCTGGGGTTATAAGCATGCTTAGGGTATAGTCTCACTTGGCCTAGACATTATAGCAGTGTATCAGGTGTATATCCCTTGTATATCTAAGTTATATGAGTCGAATTGTGATTGTATAACATGTATATGTCATTTTCCCTTCTTCTATTGTATTTCAAGTTGTTCAAACCTAATATACAAGATATACCCTTAGGTATACACTATTATATATGTCAAAGTATATAACAACATATATCATGTATATCTGGCAGTAGTTAAGTACATTGGGCCATTTGCATGAACTGTTGGGCTTATCTATATCAAGTCCTTCCCTGCTTCATTTTGCTATGTGACACATTGGGCCTGCACACCTTTGAAATTGTTCTTCTTGCTATAATATGCTACATCTATATGTTTAGATAGTTTAGTTGTTTTTTATGTGGTAAATGATTTTAGTGAAATTAGTAATTAAGCGTATATGCCTCTAACCACAATTTCTGTTTTCCCTCTTTGTGTTGCATGAACTGCTGCATGAATTCTATTTCACCTACCTCGCTCATTTCTATTGGGCTTGAGGTCCAACGTCCCTATTTCCATTGAGTCAGCCTTGTAAAAACTGGCCCACCTCTCGTGCAGACGAACATAGAGAGAAGGTGGGCCTGAAACTATTGAAGGCCCAACAATGAGTGAAAATTGCAATTAATTTATGCCGATGGGCTTAGTACAACCATCATACTACATTCTATATTCTATTTTGTGCACAATAAACATGCGGATATGTTATATTGAAACCCGTTTAGAGTACTAGTTTAATCTTCGATGCATATATCAAATAGCATGAATTGGAACACCATTTTAAACTAATAACAAAAGATAAAGATGAAAACGTGTAAAAAATCGGCTTTATCAAAACTGTTTTGGGACATTTAAAAGGCTAAGAGTATTTAAGTTGGAAGAAAGATGTGTATACAAACGCAGGTTTTACTTATAGAAAGTTCTCCAAGTAGTGTTAAACAGTTTTGGGCCGTGACCCACATAGATAAACAAATAATTTTGGGCTTAACCCATGAGTACTAGAGGTAGGGAAAAAGGTTTCGGGCTTTAGCCCATTCAAATCAATTTCTTTTTAAAAAGTTAACGATGGAGACTGTCTTCCTAAAAAGATTTCATATAAAAATGAGATTTTTAAGAACGAATTCACTTTGACATTTCGAACAAAAATATGAGTCTGCGCCAAAATTTACAAGTTTATGATTTCAATTCTTTAAACAAAATACATCAAGGTGTGTTTTCTCAAAACAATTTAAAAGAAATAGGAAAACTTATATTATTTTGGACCATAAAGTAGAACTCTATTCAAAAGAGATTTTTGATGTGTTTTGGTCTACAAAAAATGGTAAAAGAAAAATTAAATCTTTTAATAAGTTTAAATTCATTTCATTAAAAACAAAAATAATTCCACAAATCTTTTTTTCCAAAATACGCCATGAATAGACAAGAATTCGTCTTACATATCTTTAAACACTCTTTTTAAGTAAGTAAATATTTTGTCACAATATTAGAACCCGTAGGTAAACCGCATTGGAGGGATTTCTTCTCAGGTGCCTAACGCCTTCCTCGAGGAATCACCAGAACCCTTACCCGAACTCTGATATTTTTAAAAGGTTTTTGAACAAACAAACCTTTAAAAAATGTTTTCCTATTTCTCCAAAATTAATTAGCTGGCGACTCTAGTTCAAAAAGAAAATAACGAAGCCAAGTTATGATAGTAACTTTTGCGCCCACGTAAAAGTGAACCATAACGAATGACGACTCTGCTGTGGAATTCAACTAGGTTCTGACCAGGATGGTTTCAATATATGTGTATTTATTCCTATTTATTTGCTTATATGTCTTAATTTAATATCTATATTGTTATTGCATTCAAGGCATAGAAATCTCACCAAATGGCACACACACATACTCACATCAGTACACAAAGATTACTATGCGAGTAGGCAACCGTCCTCCAGTATAAAACCAAAAACTTTCTGTGGAACATGTTAAAGAGGTAGTTGGTTCGTGGTCATCCAACATTCTTCAATGGTTCACCTCGAGATTGTCCACTTGAGTTTCCGGTCTTTTGAAAAATTGACTTGAGTACCTGAATGCAAGAGGTTATAAGGAGATTGATATTTAGGTGGAATGATGTATCATTACCCCGCTTTCCGCAGTGGTAGCACCTCAATGAGAATAACCTATAAGGATCTCGAGATTCAGTAGAGGTTAGAACAATCCTTAGTATGGATATGTTACACCTCATAGTTTTGTATGTTGAGATCTTCGTATGTTAGTCCTCCTAGTCTTGGACATCAAGATTATTTTTGAGGTTATACGATATTAGACATGCCTATTATTACATCCTGTGTTTGTGTTCAACATATACACGACTAACTTGAGGTTGATAAATGCACTTAAATGTGAGAAATGGAATTTTGGGCAAATAAAAATGAGTTGCCTGCTTAGTCGACATGCCTGCTTCACCAACTTACTTCCCGTCCTACTTGCTTAAGCTACTTGCTACATATCTTAACTATGAAGTAAGGATGAGACACATGTTAAATTCAATGGACCAGCAAGTGACACCTATTAATTATTCAAGTAGGTGAGAAGTAGGTGCATCACCTACTTGCTTAAAAGGAAAGGCCAAGATTAATCCCCTAAAAGGGGCAGATTGAGGGCAGCCAAGGAGCCCTTTATATGGGCTGATTCTCTCATATTTTCATCATAATTTATATAGTAAAACAAGAGATAACCCCCTGAAAATCCTCTCCCAAAATTTCCATCAAACCCTAAGTGATTTCGAAGGTTACAAGTGATTCTAGTGCCGAAGAAAACTCGTACTGCTTGCTAGTTTCTATTCCTCTTTCTTGTAGCTGCGTTGGAGGTTGTTTTTAGGTGAAGAGGACCTAGTTTTCGTTGGTTCTACTCTGTCCAAGGTAATTTTATTCTTCTCTTCCCTAAGCTTCTACGAGTTGTAGCTCGATCGGAAAGACTAGAACTTGCGAGTTTCGAAGGAGTAGTATGTTGTTTGTTGTTGCACCACTGCTAGCTTGTTGTGAACTTGTTTTTAAGTTAAATTCATGGAAGGCTTACATGAGAAGAGGCTCAATTATGTACTATTGGTTTTGTAGCTCAATTTGAAAGAAAAGACAAGTTGGAAATGTGTTTTGATAATCTGAAAAATCGCTTTTGAGTTCTTGAACTTGTGGGACTGTATGGGGTCATTTTAAAGTTTTATTGTGGCTGAAAATCAGTAGGTATAATTTAATATGTTGTGGTTAATGTTGTTGATAAATTTTGGAAAGAAGAAGATTGTTTAATCACAAATCAAGTTTGCCGCTCGTTGTACTATTGTTTGAATTGTCAGAATTTTTCTTATGTTGTTGAGGGGTTGAATGGATGGGATTGATTATTGATATTGTTAATATCATTTTTTGGTGTTGTTTTGAATTTGGGGAAGTGAGTAAATATAGGGGAAGCGCTACCTAATTTTTCGTAAGAAAGCTACTAGCTTAGAAATGTGTTTTGAGTCTTTCCATGGAATTAACCATAGGTCTAATACCTTGATGTAGGTTGAAGTACTACATGAAGTATGTGGATTGGTTAGAAACAAAGGTATGTTAAGGCTACTCATCCTTCTTTTGGCATGATCAGAATGAAATGAACGTAAACAAACAATATCCATAACGGCTCCACTCTTAGATATGCTAATGGCTGATGTTCTTGACTTCTATATAATGATAGTGATCTTATCTTATGGCTTGTTGATTCTTCAAAGTAAGTTATGTTGATGATGTTAGTTCTATAATGTTAATCGGAGGAGCAACAATCTTATGTCACTACGATAGACTCAAAGTGTCTTAGTATCATTCATGCTTTATATACATGTATATACCATGACCTCGCAAGCGTTATATACGCGTATGCTATATGATATGTATATGGGGTATGAGAAAGGTTATGGCGTTATATATGCACCACCACCTGATCAACTGGCATATTATGATGATTATGCCCACAAAGGCCGATATGATATGATGGGATGCCCACAGAGGCTTGATGGCGTTATATAAGCATATGTATATGTAGGAACATGCATTATATATGCACATATACGATACTTAGGCATATTATGACCCTCAGAGGCATTCTGTACAAATTGATCCTTTTCTTGTCTTAGGTTACCTCCATGCCTTTATTATGCTTTTTTATGCCTTACATACTCGGTACATTATTCGTACTGACGTCCTTTTTGCTTGGGGGACGATGTGTTTCATGCCCGCAGGTTCATGTAGACAGGGTGATGGTCCGCACTAGTAGGTTGCCTGTTCAACTGATATTGAAGTACTCTACTTGTCCCGGAGTTGCGGTCTAGTCTTGGTATGGTATTTTTTTGTATATGAATATGGGTATGGCGGGGCCCTGTTCCGACGTTATGATGTCACATACTCCAGTAGAGGCTTATATGCAATTATGATGAAGTCAGATGTTATGTGGCCTCCTCGACCTATGTTTTTGTCATATAGTCATCTATGGTAGCCTTGTCAGCTCATACGATCATGTCCAACATCTATGTATATTCATAAATGCCCTGTCAGTCTTGCATCTTTTCAACTTATTATTTCTATGAGTTAGCAGGTTACCTCACGACGGCCCTTGTGGCCCATGCTTATTTACGATTATGTGGTAAATGTATGTCTAGTGGTGCTCGACAAGTAAGCTTCAGTTGCTCATCATGGCCCTCCGATTTGGGTCATGACAAACTTGGTATCAGAGCAGGTTTGTCCTAGGGAGTCTGCAAGCCATGCCTAGTATAGTCTTATTTATGGGTGTTTTGTGCATGATACTTATGAGTCTGCAAGCCTTTCATTATTGTTGTAGATCGTGTAGTAGAGCTGAGTTATAAGCATTCCACTCCTAATCCGTCTCATGTTTATGATTTTAGCAATGCCTACAACAAGGAAGACGTCCTAGAGTAAGAGGGCATTGAATTTGGTTGCGGACAAGGGTACCAGCCGAGTGCCACCCGCTAGTGAGAGACAGACTCCAATCTATCATATGTCACCCCTTTTATTACATGTAAGTTTGGTATGGAGCCTGAGTTGATAAGAGAGCTATTTGCAGTATCTATACTAGTTGGTGAGTCGGTAGGTACTAGACTGGTCTATTAGTATTGTGTAGTGTTAATTCATAGCCATCAGACCCTAGCAGATCTGGTAGAGTTAGAAATGGTTGATTTTGATATTATTATGGGTATGGATTGGCTGGCATCGTGCTACGCTAATGTTGATTGCAGAACAAAGATTGTTAGATTTCAGTTTCCAGGTGAGCCAGTCCTTGAATAGAAGGGTTGGTTTATTTCATAACTTAAGGCAAGAAAGATAATTTCCAGAGGTTGTATATACCATCTTGTTCGGGCTAGAGAAACCGATGCTGAACCACATACTCTTCAATCAATTCTGGTGGTTAATGAGTTTCTTGATGTATTTCCAGATGAACTTCCAAGACTTCCACCCGAAAAGGAGATTGAGTTAAATATAGATGTGTTTCTAGAAACTTAGCCAATATCTATCCCTTCTTATAGAATGTCTCCAGCTGATTGAAAGAATTAAATAAGCAATTAAAGGATCTACTTGAGAAAGCTACATTAGGCCCAACATATCGCCTTGAGGTGCGCCGATATTGTTTGTACAAAAGAAAGATGGCTCATTGCAAATGTATATTGATTATAGACAGCTGAATAAAGTCACTATTAAGAACAAGTACCCTCTTTCCAGAATTGATGAGTTGTTTGATCAGTTACAGGGTGCAAAATGTTTCTCAAAGATCGGTATAAGGTTAGGGTACCATCAACTAAGGGTCAAGGAGATGGACATTCCAAAAATGGCTTTCAGAACAAGGTATGGGCTCTTTGAGTTCTTAGTAATGTCATTCGGGCTCACAAACGCGCCAACACCATTTATAGATCTAATGAATAACGTGTTTCGCCAATTTTTTGATGTATTCATGATAGTATTTATAGATGATATTCTGGTTTATTGTCACTCAGAGGCGGAGAATGCGGATCACTTGCGGGTAGTACACATACGCTCCAGGATCATAAGTTGTATGCTAAGCTCTCAAGTGTGAGTTTTGGTTGAATTCAGTGGCTTTCTTTGGTCATATAGTGTCAGATGAAGGTATAAGAGTTGACACTCAGAAGGTAGAAGCGGTGAAGAATTGGCCGAGGCCCACGACTCCATCATAGGTTCGTATCTTTTTAGGCTTAGCCGGCTATTATAGGAGGTTTGTAGCAGGATTTTCTACCATCTCAGCACCATTGACAAGGTTGACACAAAAGGCAATAAAGTTGCAGTGGTCGGATGCTTGTGAGCAAAGTTTCTAGGAGTTAAAGGACATACTAACATCGACACCAGTTCTTACTCTCCTAGAGGGTCCAAAAGGCTATGCTATGTATTGTGATGCCTCAGGAACGGGTTTAGGATACGTGTTGATGCAACATGGTAAGGTTATTGCCTATGCTTCAAGGCAATTGAGGAAACATGAGAAGAACTATCTGACATATGATTTGGAGTTAGCCATGGTGGTCTATGCACTAAAAATTTGGGTGGCACTACTTGTATGGTGTTCATGTAAACATTTTCATGGATCATAAGAGTTTGCAGTAAATATTTAAGGAGAGAGAGTTGAACTTGAGACAAAGAAGGTAGCTTAAATTATTGAAGGATTATGATGTGGACATCTTATACCATTCTGGTAAAGCTAATGTTGTAGCGGATGCTTTTAGTCGCAAGTCTATGGTTAGATCGATGTCGGTGCGGGCCGAGAGGAAAGAGATGATAAGAGAGCTCCATCAGTTAGCTAGGTTGGGAGTCCGATTAATGGGTTCAGAAGATGGTTGGTTTTTTATTCGGGATATATCAAAGTCGTCCCTCATATCGGAAGTTAAGGAACGTCAGTGGGAAGACCACATTTTAGGAAATATCAGAGAGGGTATTCAACAAAAGAAGACCACAATCTTTGAGATTGACGGAAATGGAGTTCTCAGGAACCAGGGCCATTTGTGTGTTCCAAATATATCGGGATTACGAGATAAGATTATGACGGAGGTCCATTGCTCTCGATATTCCATTCACCCTGGATCTAGTAAGATGTATCATGATTTCAAAGGTATGTATTGGTGGAACGACATGAAGAGGAATATTGCGGAGGTTGTAGCTCAGTGTCCTAATTGTCAACAAGTAAAAGTAGAGCACCAAAAGCCTGGCGGCTTAACTCAGAACATTGAGATCACGATGTGGAAATGGGAAATTGGAAATGATTAATATGGATTTCATTACGGGTTTACCTCGCTCTTATCACAAGTTTGATTCTATTTGGGTGAATATTGATAGACTGACCAAATCAGCTCATTTCTTGGTGGTCAAAACTATCAACAACCAAGGACTACACGAAATTGTACGTCAAAGAGATTGTTTGCCTTCATGGTGTACTTATTTCTATTATATCTGACCGAGGTGCGTAGTTCACAGCTAATTTTTGAAAATAATTTCAAAAAGGTTTGGGCACTCAAGTTAATCTTAGTACAATTTTCCACCATCAGACAGACGAGCATACGATTCAAACGCTCAAGACATGCTACGAGCTTGTGTATTGGACTTCAAGGGAAGTTAGGATGATCATCTACCACTTATTGAATATGCATACAATAACAATTATCATGCTAGTAACAAAATGGCTCCATATAAGGCTTTGTATAGACGAAAATATAGATCTCCTATCGGATGGTTCAAAATAGGCGAATCGGAATTATTTGGGCCTGACCCAGTGCACCAAGCTATAGAGAAGGTGAAGCTTATCCAAGAACGGCTGTTGACCGCTCAGAGTCGTCGAAAGTCGTATTCAGATGTGCGACGGCGGGACTTAGAGTTCTCAGTGGATGATTGGGCCTTCTTGAAGATTTCTCCTATAAAGGGTGTAATGAGATTTTGGAAAAAGGGAAAGCTCAGCCCAAGTTACATTGGGCTATATCATATAATTCAATGAATAGTCCAAGTAGCTTATGAATTGGACATGCCTCCCGAGTTAGAGTTTGTTCATCCGGTCTTTCATGTTTCTATGTTGAGGGTGTATGTTGGGGATCCTTCCTAGATTGTACCGATTAATGATGTGAAAGTTATAGAGGGCTTATCATATGAAGATGTTCCTATTGCTATCTTAAATCAACAAGTCCCCAAGATAAGGACTAAGGAAGTAGCCTCCGTGAAGGTTCTATGGCGAAATAAGAATGTAGAAGAGATGACGTGGGAGGCGAAAGAGGAGATGAAGTATAAGTATCCTCATTTATTTCAAACTAAAGCTGATGTTCCGAGTGAAGCGTAGCCCGACCAAGAGCTGACATATGGATACATGAGGTGAGCTTCCACTTTAGATAGTTATGTTTGATGTTTGACGGCCACATGAGGCCGATGATATGTATATGTTGTATAGCCATATGAGGCAAGTTTGGATATCTTTTACTTATTGATAGGGTTTGGATAGTCCCATTTATAGGTGAGATTCTGTAAAAAAATTTTATAAAACCTTGAGGATTAATTGGTCCCTTATGTATACTTCCCATTCGAGAACGAATGTTCCTAAGGGGGGAAGGATCTTACACCTCGTAGTTTTGTATGTTGAGATTTGTCGTATGTTCTAGTCTTGGACATCAGGATTATTTTTGAGGTTATACGATATTAGACATGCCTATTATTACATCCTGTGTTTTTGTTCAACATATACACGACTAACTTGAGGTTGATAAATGCACTTAAATGTGAGAAATGGAATTTTGGGCAAATAAAAATGAGCTGCCTGCTTACTCGACATGCCTGCTTCACCAACTTACTTCCCGTCCTACTTGCTTAAGCTACTTGATACATATCTTAACTATGAAGTAAGGATGAGACACATGTTAAATTCAATGGACCAGCAAGTGACACCTATTAATTATTCAAGTAGGTGAGAAGTAGGTGCATCACCTACTTGCTTAAAAGGAAAGGCCAAGATTAATCCCCCAAAAGGGGCAGATTGAGGGCAGCCAAGGAGCCCTTTATATGGGCTGATTCTCTCATATTTTCATCATAATTTATATAGTAAAACAAGAGATAACCCCCTGAAATCCTCTCCCAAAAGTTCCATCAAACCCTAAGTGATTTCGAAGGTTACAAGTGATTCTAGTGTTAAAGAAAACTCGTACTGCTTGCTAGTTTCTATTCCTCTTTCTTGTAGCTGCGTTGGAGGTTGTTTTCAGGTGAAGAGGACCTAGTTTTCGTTGGTTCTACTCTGTCCAAGGTAATTTTATTATTCTATTCCCTAAGCTTCTACGAGTTGTAGCTCGATCGGAAAGACTAGAACTTGCGAGTTTCGAAGGAGTAGTATGTTGTTTGTTGTTGCGCCACTGTTAGCTTGTTGTGAACTTGTTTTTAAGTTAAATTCATGGAAGGCTTACATGAGAAGAGGCTCAATTATGTACTATTGGTTTTGTAGCTCAATTTGAAAGAAAAGACAAGTTGGAAACGTGTTTTGATAATCTGAAAAATCAGTTTTGAGTTGCTGAACTTGTGGGACTGTATGGGGTCATTTTAAAGTTTTATTGTGGCTGAAAATCAGTAGGGATAATTTAATATGTTGTGGTTAATGTTGTTGATAAATTTTGGAAAGAAGAAGATTATTTAATCACAAGTCAAGTTTGCCGCTCGTTATACTATTGTTTGAATTGTCAGATTTTTTCTTACGTTGTTGAGGGGTTGAATGGATAGGATTGATTATTGATATTGTTAATATCGTTGTTTGGTGTTGTTTTGAATTTGGGGAAGTGAAGAAATGTAGGGGAAGCACTGCCCAATTTTCCGTAAGAGAGCTACTAGCTTAGAGTCCTGCCATGACATTAACCATAATTCTAATACCTTGATGTAGGTTGAAGTACTACATGAAGAATTTGGATTGGTTAGAAACAAAGGTATGTTAAGGCTACTCTTCCTTCTTTTGGCATGATCATAATGAAACGAACGTAAACGAACAATATCCATAACGGTTCCACTCTTAGATATGCTTGGGACTGATGTTCTTGACTTGTATATAATGATAATGATCTTATCTTATGGCTTGTTGATTTTTAAAAGTATGTTATGTTGATGATGTTAGTTCCATAATGTTAATCGGAGGAGCAATGACCTTTCGTCACTCTGATAGACTCAGAGTGTCTTAGTGTCATTCATGCATTATATACACGTATATACCATGACCTCACATGCATTATATACGTGTATGCTATATGATATGTATATGGGGTATGTGAAAGGTTATGGCTTTATATACGCACCAACACCTGATCAACAGGTATATGATGATGATTATGCTCACTGAGGCTAATATGATATGATGGGATGCCCACAGAGGCTTGATGACGTTATATAGGTATATGTATATGTAGGACAAGACATTATATACGCACATGTATGATACTTAGGCATATTATGGCCCTTAGAGGCATTCTGCCTTTATTATGCTGTTTTTCATACCTTACATACTCGGTGCATTATTCGTACTAACGTCCCTTTTTCTTGGGGGACGCTGCATTTTATTCCCGCAGGCTTAGGTAGACAGGGCGATGGTTCGCACCAATAGGTTGCATGTTCAACTAATATTAGAGCACTCTACTTGTCCTGGAGTGGCGGTCTAGTCTTGGTACGGTATTTTTGATAGGCATATGGGTATGGCGGGGCCCTGTTCCGACCTTATGATGTCACGTACTCCAGTAGAGGTTTGTAGGCAGTTATTATGTAGTCTTATGTTATGCGGCCTCCTCAGCCTATGTTTTATTTGTATAGTCATCTATGGTAGCCTTGTCAGATCATACGGTCATGTCCAAAATCTATGTACATACATATATGCCCTGTCGGTCTTGCACCTTTTCAACATATTATTTCTATGAGTCAGCAGGTTACCTCGTGATAACCCTCGTGGCCCATGATTATTTACGATTATGTGGTGAATATATGTCTAGTGGTGCTCGGCAAGTAAGGTCTGGGAGCCCGTCATGTCCCTCCGATTAAGGTCATGATAGGACATTACTGGAGAATAGTACATTCACGTCGAGGGCACTTCTTTGGACCATGTATACCTGGCGTACCGCGAAATTATTAGATGAATAAGACTTATAAAGATCACACTCTCCTTACTTCTTCTCTAATCTAATAAAGTCTTTCCCAAGAACATATATTAAATAGTAAATGGAACTCGACTGTTGTGCAGAAAATCATGCAATTAAGAACAGAAGTAAAGAAACAACCGTATATGAATAAACTACTAAGATTAAATTACTTATAAAATATCAACAATCATGGCTACACCACAACCCCAAAACTTAAAGAATTTAGCCAATCATAATTGTATCAAGAACATAAGAATTCATGGTTAAACTAGGGTTTAATGAAGAAAAGAAAAATAAGAACTAAAGATGAACAGAGTAACGGCATACAAGTCTCACAAAATAATCCGCGTGTCCCAAAAAAATAATCTCAAAAGGTCTATTTATATTCTACATTAAAAGCTAAAACAAGTAAAGCAAATCCCAACACATTTAGGAAAACCACTGGTACATCATACGATGCACCCGCGACACACATGCATCGCAGGTGTGTTCTGCAACTTTCAAATTCCAACTTCAGAGGGGCATTCTTCTCGCCCTGTACGTGCGACGCAAGTGCATCGCACAAGGGCACTGTCAGGCATATTCAATACTTTAGAGAGATGGTTTCCTTTCCCTATACGTGCGACGCAAATGCATCGCACATGGTACTTCAGTGATCCATTTTCCCCCTAAGTGTTGCTCGATCTGTCCATCATATTGCTCACGTACTTTAATTTGGAATCCACCAAAATTTCCCAATTTCAACTCATTTGTCCTCATTGTACCTAATTACACATGAAACACTAATATAATCTCAAATACAATGATTTCACTAGAAAGTACGTGATTAAAGCACACTAGAGATAAAGTGACGCTAAATATAATTATTTGTTCCAAATATCACCACCCCATACTTAAACTTTACTCGCCCTCGAGCAACTACTACACTTCACCAGACACAACAATTACCAATCCGAACAGGTCTACTCGGGCTTCAGCTAGAACACCACTTTCAAAACAATTTTTTTATTCCACATATCGAGAAAATTTTCACTACACTTATGCCAATATATTTACACATATAAATCACAAAAACCTTCTCAAAACAATTTAACCTAAAAAACTGACTCAATGACACCACTTCAAGAAGAACTATCATAATACACACAGGGAAACCAACACTTCACCTATCCTAAGTCAACTATGCACCCTCACCGAAAGAGATTTGTACATATCTCATATGATTTTGACTTTGACTTGTTTTAAATGGACAAAACCAATCAACAAGTTATGCTCTATCTAACAAAGAAAATTACGTGCAATATATGATGAACCATAGGCTTTCCCTTAGTGTACCGCTTCACTAATGCAAGTATGTTAAGTCTAGAATCAAGGAGATCTTGAATGGTTGTAATGTAGGCTAAGAGACGGGTAGGATATATTTTGGATGAAATAGTGACTATCCACCCTAAGCACTTTAATACACACAACTTGACACTTTTTCACACTCCTTTACTAACCAAGCACAACTCAATCAACCAACACCCGTTCATCCCAATCACGCCCCATTTTTGTTTCTTTCAATTGAGCACCTATTATTTCGATCATACAAACGAGCAGGGAAACCTGTTTCAGCATTTCAAACACTTCTGTTTCACTTTTTTTTACATTACCAACTAGCAAACACTTCATTTGTTACGTAGGTTCATCCATAGACAATTGTTGGGCGTCAACTAACAAACCATCTCATTTTTGTTTTCTTTTCTACCCCCTTTACATCAATCACATCATAAAAGTGCTTAAGGAGTAAGAAGGATCAAATTAAGGTCAAATAGAACAAATGAGGCTGACTAGGAAAATTATGTACAAGCAGGCAAACTGAGGCTAATTTATGGCTAACATGGAGAACCTCTATCACTTCCTAGATCAACAACTTCTTTTTATTTCCCAAACACACCGAGCAAGTTCTAGACACCTATACAAAGCATGGAGTATACAAAAGTACCTTACACACACATGGCACACAATTATCTCAAGATAGATCCATATTAGTCCTTAAATTAGGCATACATAAGACAATTCAAATTAAGCTATAGCAGGCCATCGAAGAGTCATCAATACAAGTCTAAGTATCTCAAGGAAGGTTATTTTCTTTCTTTTTGTTGAGCATGCTTTTGATTTTGAACACATAGAATTGCTCATTTTTGTTTTTCACCTAACTTAAGAACCTAACATTCGACTGGCTTTGGGACTTTGGTTCAATGACTTCATAAAAATAAAACTAATACCCGGTTCAAAGGTCCTCCCTCATGAAAGAACCGAGGCCATAAGAAAACCGAAGGGGGCAGGTGATGTATGCCACTAATGAGGGACTTAAGAAGCTACTAAAGAAATTAAAAGAAATAAATCTTTTTGAAATTTTCCATTCTCTATTTTTTTGCAAAAACTCTAAAACTCAAGAACTACTAAAAAATATCCTACGACATATTTGTCATCACCCTTAACCTCAAAAGTTTTACATTACACAGGGACATATTTTCCATCCCACACTTAAAATATACAGTGCCCTTAATGCATCTACAAGCAAATTAAAAACAGAGCTAGGTAAGAAATACACCTTGAGGCCCTCTAGTGCCTTGTCATCTTCATCACCGTCCTCGCCTTCCTCTGGCTTGGACCAATCTTCTTCTTTCTCATTATCAGGTCGCCTTGTGGTTGTGATTCCACTTCTTCACCTGCTTCCAAGTCAGCCATCATCAAATCCACCGAGCAGACATCCTCATCCTTAAGAAAATGAGCATCCTTACTAAGTAGTGCCCCAAAGTATACAGTATACGAGGCCTCAATATAGAGAGTTGAGTAGTCCAACCAGAAGTGCTCACTCTAAATCACCATCATTTTATGCATTTGGGAGATCAAAATGGATTGGCATGAATGTTCCTCAACGGGAGTGAGGTTGTTCTTTACTGACTGCCCCAGTGCCATGACCTTTGAGATATCAATCGTACTATCAAGTGGTTCAAGGACCCTATCCAACGAGTGAGCCAAGTCACGATTCAGCATCATCATGAACGTGGTAAGCGTGTTGCCATAACTCAACCTTTTGGCCTTACACTCGCTCACTCACCTATCTTATTTCATCATCTAGTACTAAATATTAATGGGAAGCCCCTTCATCAAGAAGTATATGATGCATACCCTCTCTTTCTTCACACTTGAGTAATGGTCGAGAGACATTATTCTGTATTTCAACAACCGTAACAAAAAATGAGTCTCCCTACAAAAGTTGCTCATCTTTAAACTCTTGTGCCTCCAGTACTTACCATCATAGCGAGCTCCATGTGGCCTTTGAGTCCGGCCCACATAACATCTCCTTTATAGCTTTATAATCGAGCTACTTAATAAACTCGTTCAATGGTTCAATTGGGTGATCCAACATCCTAAGTATGGCATGTAAAGTGGATGGCTATACAGGGGTATACTTCCCTCGAACTGCAACAATAGGATATTCATCATTAGATTGAAAAAATGGTGTACCTACATATAAGTCCAAGACTGAATTAATGTTCACTGATCCTAACTAGTCGAACACAGACTTCCAACCCATGGCAATAATTTAATTGTAGATATTTCTGAAATTTTACCTCAAAGGTACCGGATCCACAGCCTTCTCATGTATAAATCCCTCTGACAGGTCAAAGTTTTCATACCACTCATCCCCATATCCGCCAATTGCAAAGAGTGGATAAGGGAGTTGAGAAGCAATTCACGATCATGTTTTTGGTGCAAATTGTGAAGTCTTGAGTAGAAATAGAACCTTAAAAATCTATCCAAACCCTTGGGAACCAAATGACACATAAAATGGAGAAGTTGAGAGGAAATTTGAGAATGGGCTTTAAACACCCTAAGTCCTAAAACATGATGGTAGTGCTTTCGTAGGGGTAAAGTAGAGTATATAACTTCTTTATTCTCCATTATTGTATCCTAGTTTGAAGTAAGTGTAGGGTTGGGTCAACCCCAAATGAGCTTAAACGTACAAATTAGCCATGAAAGTGCCCGAATGTGAAAAGGCGAGCAGCCCAAAAAACAAGTATATGTAGTTTGAAATAAGTGTGGGGTCGTTTCATGACCATCCTTAATATGAGCTTCTCTCATGCAAAGCTCATATTAAGATTTAGCTTTTTGATGGCCCAATACGCATTATGCTTCAACTTGACAGGTAGATGGCATGTCTTCCCATAGATTAACCTATAGGGAGAAGTCCTAATATGTATTTTATAATCCGTCCGGCCCACAGAGCATCATCCATTTTAGTTGCCAATCTTTCCTCTGCACATTCATAATTTTCTCCAAAATTTTCTTTACCTCTCATTTTGACACTTTGACTTGTCCATATATTTGCGGGTCGTAGGCTGTAGAAACCTTGTGCTTCATCCGGTAGTTTGCCAAGAGGTTCTTCTTAATATTATTTCATAAGTGAGCTCCCCCATCACTAATCATCGCTCTCGGAGTGCTGAACCATGCAAATATATTTTTCCTCACAAAAGTTACCACCACTTTTACATCATTCTTAGGGAAAAGATATGTTTCCACCCACTTTGACACATAGAACACAACAAGAAGGATATAATTTTTTCCATATGATAGAGGAAATGGTCCCATAAAATTAATGCCCTGCATATCAAATATCTCTACCTCTAAAATATTGTTTAATGGAATCTCATGCTTTCTTGAAATTTTCCCCATTCGCTGACACCTGTCACAACTTCTGTTGAACGCATGTGCATCTTTAAACAATGTGGGCCAATAGAAACTTGACTGCAATACCTTAGCTGCGGTGCAATCACCTTTGAAATTTCCTTCATATGAGGAAGAATGACAGTTTTCCAAGACTTGATTCACCTCTGTCTGTGGAATGCATTTTCTCACCAACTGATCAGTTCCTTGTTTAAAAAGATATGACTCATCCCAAATGTAGAACTGCGAGTCATGATACAACTTCCTTCTCTGTTAGGTGGTTGTTTCCGATGGATAGATCCCACTCACTATCAAGTTCATGATGTTTGCATACCACGACAATTCTGCATCAGGAATAGCAAAGAGCTGCTCACCAGGAAAAACTTTTTGAATATGTCCATCTTCAATCACATGATCATGGTTCTTCAATCTAGAAAAGTGGTATGCGACTTGATTTTTTGTCCCTTTACGAACTTTAATCTCTATATCAAATTCCTGCAACAAGAGAATTCAATGAATCAACCAGGGTTTTGCATCTTTCTTTTTGAATAAATACCAAAGTGTGGCATGATTTGTATACACCGTGACAAGAGTTCCCATAAAGTAAGATTGAAACTTATAAAAAGCATACACCACGACCAATAGTTCCTTCTCGGTAATCGTGTAGTTCATCTGAGTAGCATCTAACGTCTTATTGGCATAATAGATGGAGTGAAAAATCTTCTCTTTTCTCTGGCCCAGAACAACTCGTACTGCATTATCACTAGCGTTGTACATCAGTTAAAATTGCAAGTTCCAATCCGATGCTATCATTACCAATGCAGTCACCAATCTTCACTTCAACTCTTCAAATGCTTTCAGACAAATGTCTTTGAACACGAACTTCACATCCCTCTCCAACAACATACACATTGGACTAGATATTTTAGAGAAGTCCTTAATAAACCACCTGTAGAACCTTGCGTGATCGAGAAAGCTATGTACATCCGTTATAGACACAAGGGTGGTAGTTTCTCAATAACTTCCACCTTAGCACGATGAACTTCTAGACCTCTTTTCCACATCTTTTGCCTAAGGACAATACCCTCTCGGACTATAAAGTGACACTTCTCTAATTCAACACTAAATTAGTCTCTTCACATCTTGCAAGGACTCGACCTATATTCTTCAATCATGCTTCAAAAGAGCTCCTGAATACAAAGAACTCATCCGTGAAAACTTCCACGAAGTCCTCCACTATTTCAAAAAATATTGCTATCACACCTTTGAAAAGTCGTAGGTGCATAGCATAGGCCAGACCGCATTCTCTTGAAAGCATATGCACCATAGAGGCATGTAAATGTGGTCTTCTGCTGATCTTAGGGAGAAATAACTCTATGATTATAAACTAAATATCCATCAAGAAAGTAATAAAACTCTTGTCTGGCCAATCTATCTAGCATCTGATCAATAAAAGGAATCAAGTAGTTATCTTTCTTGGTGGTCTTGTTCAACTTACGAATCCATGAAAATATGCCATCCTGTTACTGTTCTTGTTGGAATAAGCTCATTTTTTCAATTGTCACCACTGTCATCCCTTCTATCTTTGGGACACACTGTACTGGGCTCACCCACTTGTTGTCAGAGATAGAATAGATAATGCCTGCGTCTAACGACTTAATTACCTCATTCTTGCACACTTCTTTCATTATCAGATTTAACCTCCTTTGATGCTGAATACTCGGCTTATGATCCACCTCCAAAAGTATATTGTGCATGCAAAATACAGGGTTGATGTCATGAATGTTAGATATATGTCAATCCAATGCTCTCCTGCAATTTTTCAGGACCTCTAAAGACATCTCTACTTCTGCCTCATTCAATCTCCAAAATACGCAAAGTATATGAACCTACCTGGATTCTTCAATTTCGTCGGCAGTCTGTTCTGAATTCGAGATATGCACTCTTCAGTAAGTGAAAATATGGCATACTATGTGAAACAACTCTTATTTGCTACGATGTCCTTTATATACTTTGCGTATTTTGGAATCCCTTGCATGTTGTCTACCAATGGAATATTCATATGAACTTGCTTCAATAAATCAAGAAACTTCTTACATGTGGCGTATTCTTTCTACTTTGCCAACCTTTGAGAGAACAGAGGTAGTGGTGTGGAAACCACTAGCTGTGGCTTCTTTACCGTAGGTATCTTCACTACCCTTTCTATCTTAATAACCTCATTTTATACAGATGCCTCATCTTCTTCCACTACCCAAGATGTTTTCTTTGGTGCTTGTTCTTTTAATTGCCTCCCATTTTGGAGAGATACGACATTATAAGGTTTTAGATTAGGATCAGTATAACTTGGAGTTCCCCACTGTGGCCTTGTATTCTGAGAACCTCCTATCTAACCCATATGTCTTTCTAAGTTTCACATAACAAGATCACGATTCTGATTTTTGGCAATTACCCTTTGCTCAAAAGCATGTTGACTCGCCATCATTTTCTCAATATCCACCATCATCTGTTTCATCATATCTTTCATGCTACTCGGAGGAGCATGAGCCTTGGGCTGATTTCCCTGATTCTGCTGGTATTGTTGATGTTGCCTTTGTGCCCTCTGCTAGTTACCACTACCTTGATTACTACTCTAGGAGAAATTTAGGTGATTCTTCCAAGAAAGGTTGTACGAGTTGCCATATACATTCTGATTACCTTGTCCTCTGGCTGCATTGCCCGTGAAAATGATAGACTCTATGTTCGCCAGACATACATTACTAGTCTGCCCTTCACTGCATACTTCACAGGACACATGAGCTTAATGCACTTCCTGTACCTATGATTGAGTCTTCCCCATAACAAAATCGTTGAATTCTCTGTGCATGGCCTCAATTTGTGTTGTCATTTTAGTGACATTATCATGGTGATCACACTTCCACTCAAAGCTACTCTGAGAACCTATTCAATAAGATGAATAACTCATTATAGTTGAGATCAAGAGCTGGGCCCCCAGCTGCATTATGTAGGAATACTTTGTCATGGTGATCCAGACTCTCAATAAAGGTGTGTGCCAAAACTTCATTCGATTGATAATGGTGAGGACAATATCTGAGCAATGCTTTAAAACTCTCCCATGCCTAAGATAACCATTCTCCAAGTTTATGCTAGAAGGATATGATTTGGCTCTTGAGCCTCGCAGTCTTACCAGATGGAAAGAACTTTGTCAAACGTTTTCCCGCTAAATCGTCACAGGAAGTGATAGAATTTATCGGTTCTGCATGTAATCACTTTTTGGTATCCCAAAGTAGAGAGAGTAGGAAAAATGTCAACCTCACATAATCAGCAGTGACTTTGGTGGTCACATAATTATCAGCGTCATCTAAAAAGGTTTGGATCTGTCGTTGAGGAACCTCATGTGGCAAACCAATGAACTGCCCGCTGGAGTGAAGTAACTGAATCATAGGATGTTTCAGCTCAAAAATCCCCTCGATGGTAGGTCTAACAATGCTCAAAGTAACATTACGCACGATAGGTACTGCCACCTCTTGAACTATTACTGGTGATGCGTTAGCTACCATAACATCAGGTACCACAACAATAGCTTGTTGATTTGCACAAAAATTAACTTCTCTCCTTCGCTGGTGGAAAAACTGTTCAGGCTCATGGTTGAAGTCCTCAAGATTGTTTTGACTAGCAGACCTTCACATTCGAATGCAATACCTATGTCAATAATAGTTAAGATCAAGAAGTTAATGCTTGGATAACTAAAGCAGTAGTAGATTATTCTAATAAAATCGTTAATTTCTAAGTCCCCGACAATGACATCAAAAAATTATTGCTCCCAATCGCACACACAAGTATATGTGATCGCCAAGTAATATAGTGAATTAGGAAGTAAGATATCGTACCCACAGACACTTACAATCAACGATTATAAAATAATTCACTACCACTACTAATTATTCAACTATGAAAGAGAATGTTTGTTTTGTTTTATAACTAATGCAAAAAGTAAATAACTAACTATTTTGTTCCACAGTTTGCTTGGAACATTTCTTAAGACTTGAATTTATCACAGAGAGATAAGTATGCCAGGGTTGTCATTGATTCACCAATCATGTTGGGTCATTCAAGTAACTAACCCTAGTAGTTTTATTCACGGTTGTTAATTAACCAGATTATTAATCGTGTAGCATTCTTATGAACTACTACCCGCCGATTTAGAATAGTTCGCCGCCTATATTCCTATGGAATTGACTTGTTAAAAATGCAATTAGTCCACGATATTTAATTGAATGCAGTGCCTAGGTATATTTCTATCCTAGCCACTAATCCTAACACTACTTTAAGGATAATCAGATCACACTCTCCTTACTTCTTCTCTAATATAATAACGTCTTTCCCAAACACGTATATTAAATAGTAAATAGAACTCGACTATTTCGCAGACAATCAAGCAATTAATAACAGAAGTAAAGAAATAATCATATATGAATAAACTACTAAGATTAAATTACTTATAGAACGTCAACAATCATGGCTACACCACAACCCCAGAACTTAAAGAATTTAGCCAATCATAATTGTAACATGAACACAATAATTCATGGTTAAATTAGGGTTTAATAAAGAAAAATAAAGAACTAAATATGAATAGAGTGACGGCTTACAAGTCTCATAAAATAATCCAGCATGTCCCAAAAAAACACCCAAAATGTCTATTTATAGTCTAGGTTAAAAGATAAAACAAGTAAGCCAAATCCCAACATAATTAGGAAAGCCACTGCTACGTCGTGTGATTGCACCTGCAATGAACATGCATCGTAGGTGTGTTCTACCGGTTTCAAATTCTAACTTCAGAGGGGCATTCTTCTCGCCCTGTGCATGAGATGCAAGTACAAGGCATAATGGTTCTATCATGATGATTTCTATACTTCATAGAGATGGTTTCCCTACCCTGTGCATGAGATTCAAATGAATCACACACGGTTCTTCTGTTACGCCCCATAAATTTACACCTGAATAAGGGCGTAGTTATCCAACTTGAGCCTTGAGAACTCAAGATCATTTTTAGGGTTTGTACAACATGTAAGGACATTAAGGAATGGTTTCGGAAGGTTGAGAGTCAATGGGACCAAAGTAAATATAACTCGATGCAGATTGATGAAGTTTCAATGATACGCTAAACATTTTGCATTGCGGATGCCCTTCTACCTCGTGAATGAGGTTGCAGACCAAGGCCTCTTTTCCACCCCCTCACTACCACCATATGCGGTGGCATATGCGTTGTATATGGAGTTGTATATGTGAGGCAGTGGGTTGGCTTATTTAAGTTAAAAGTCGGCCAGCCTCACTCCATTTCATTATTGTGACCCCTTGAGCTCTAGAAACCTCCCAAACACTCTCCAAAGACTTATCCATCATTGAATAACACTCCTACAAGTATATAAAGTGATTTCCTCTTCCAAGAGTAAAGACCACCTTGATAACCTCTCTAGTTTGCTTGGCAAGATTGTGAGCTCCTTTGAGATTGAGTTGAAGGTTGTTGTGGGAGACCTTTTTGGTTGATTAAGGTAAGATTCTATCACCCTATGTGTCTCTTAGTTTATTTTACCTTGGACTAAATTATTAGTGAAAATAACTTCAAGGTTATGGTGATATTGTAAGCATGGCTTTGAAGTATTAACTCTTATGATATGAAGTTATGTTAACTTGTTGTTTGGGTTGTTGAGTAATATTGAGAGCAAATATAAGTGTTGAATCAGGTTGGTGATGTTGTAAAGTTAAGAAAAGGAGTTATGCAAGATGTTGTAGTTAAATTGAGAATGAATACATGGTAGAATAGCTCTAGAACTTCACATACGAAAGTTGTTCGACAGATTACCTAAGTGAAATAACTTATAAGGTATGAGCTTGATATTGATACAAATCCTTCATATGATGTAGATAATTTCCCGTAGGAAGTACAAGGGTTCGTGCGACATATCTAGATTCATCGACAAGGTATGTTAAGGCAATTTTCTTTCATTCTTTTGGCATGATTCTAACAAAGTAAACACACAAACGATATTCAAGATGACTCTATTCTTATTGAAAGTATGAAGCTCATGTTCATTGATCCTAAAAGGGTATTTTCTAATTCATGATATAGATTCTTTGTCTTGTTGAAATGTATGTTGATGATGTAAGTTCCATAATGATAATTGGAGGTGTAACGACATTACGTCACTCCGAGGAGCTCAAAAGGTTATTACAGGTTCCTTAAATGATCTTTATGTATATGTATAACATATTTATAATGCTCGGAAAGGCTTATGGAGTTATATACGTAGCTTATACATATATGATGTTGATTATATTACCCACAAAGGCCTATGGTATTATGTATGCGGTTATACAAATATGATATTGATTATATTTCCCAAAGAGTCCTATGACGTTATATACGCGACTTATATAGATATGATACTGATGATATTGCCATCAAAGGCCTACGACATTATATATACGCGATTATATTCCACTTATGTACTTTTTTTTATCAAAACCACCAAACTGAATGTTTGGTAGTGCTTTATTAAACAAAATAGTTCTTTACAGAAAATCAAATGAAAAAGAACAAAAAACAAGATAATCCTTTAAACTGGAAAAGTGGAAAATACTCCTAAGATTACACAAAAGCTTGTCTACTACAGATCTGATGGCATTGACTCGAATCCATGTCACACACCTACAGAGCTCTCACCAGGTGCTATGGATCAAAAGTCTAATGAAGTGAACATCAGGCTTCTATGATGGAGTAGAGTTCTTCTTGTAGTAACTCAGGATTAGTTTTAATCTCTTTGCTGTAAACTGAACATTGTTTCCATCTTCATACTAAACTTGTAATTTATATACCTTTGGGTATGTTACAACAGAATGAGCATGCTAGCATACTAATACCCGACTTTGTAATCCATCCAACAATACATTCATTGAAAATTATATTTATGTATATAGTTGTATTGATACAGTGTTGAGAGATTGTATTCTGAGGTTGCTGACATCAATCTCCAGGAATCTGATGGTCATTTGTATTTCTGAATATCATATATAGTATATGTGTTTTTTCTGTATTCAAAATTTGTATAGCTTTGCTGGGAAGAGAGATGAAGTTATGGAATTGCTGATCACCTACAAAATAAAAAATATGGTTAGCTAAAAAAATCTGTCAGTGCATTCCCTTCTATCAAAACATGTTCCACCCTTACTTTCTTATTTCTCCTCCACCTTGTAATGTCTATGATGATCATACTTATACTCCAAGGAACCTCCCACTGTCCTGCTAAGATCATATTCAATGTCATGGAGTTAGTTTCCAATATCACAGGCAACAATGTGTGACTAACACAATATTCTAACCCCTCTCTTGGTGCTATTGCTTCTGCCACCAGATTAGTCACATCTGCAATTCTCTTTGCTGTTGCATATTGTAAATTCCCCTATGCATTTCTAATAGAGTATGCCACTGAACTTGGTCATGGATTACCTCTTGAGGCTTTATCTGAGTTGCATATGAACCATCCAACCATAGAAAGATCCCATTTAACAATTATGCTCACCAACCTTGGCATGTATGCTTCAAATAGTTGCATTATCTGAGGCAAACATCTTGGAATGGAAGGATACCATGGGAATCTTACTCTACACAACAAATATATATTCAAATTAATCTCATAAATCACCTTGTTAACAGACATCTTCCCTCCGTGTAACATTGTATTCCTCTATTTCCATATCTACCACATGATAATTAAAGGAAAAGCTTTGAAGACTTGGTTGAGCTTAGGAGGACATACAATATTCCACCGCATCTGCATTGTTTGTTTCATTTGCAATAATGGACTAGTTATACCTACAACTCCATTAAATTATATCCACACCCTTGCAACTATTAGACCTATGATAAATAAATGATCTAATGTTTCATATTGTCTCACAGTACAACAATAGCATCTAGCCTCAACATCCATTCCAATTCTTCTTGATACCTCTCATATAGGCAATTTAAACCTCCATAATCTCCAAAAGTAGAAAGATATTTTAAAAGGTAAGCCTTTTATTCACACATTCTTAAAAATATATGTTTTATGAAAATTCTTTCTTAGAAGCTCCCATGCACTTTCAACTGTGAATTTCCCAGAGGCTGTCATCATCCACCATGGACTGTCCCACTCTTCAAATGCTTCATGAATATCTAACTCTTGTGTGATATACTCCACAACTTCCCCATGGAATAAATTCTGCAGCTTATTCACATCATATTTGCCATATATCATCAGTGCATGCAGATCTTATACACTTCTATCCACCATAAATTCCTCAGGAAGAATGTGATATAGTGCACCTAGTTTTGACCAACTGTCCAACCATACATTAGTAGTAACACTCGTTAGTTCCCACTATATACCCTTCTCTATATTGTCCGTGGCCTCTAATATCATTTTCCATACCTGAGATCCTCCCTTCCATTGCATAGTTTAAGGATATTTCCTTTTGCAATATTTGATCCATATAAAATTAGCGCAGAGAGTATTAGTGCTTCTAAATTTCCATCATAACTTAGCACATAAAGCTTTAAATACATGAAATAATTATCTAAATCCTATGCTCCCTTCATCTTTTGGTAAACACAACTTCAACCATGCTGACCAATGTCTCATTCTTCTTTCTTTACTGTTATTCCAGAAGAATCTTGAAAAGATTTTATGCAACTCATTAATGACACATTTTAGAAGACTTAATGTTGAAAGAAGATGTATTGACATACTTTGCAAAATACTGGTGATCAAAACAACTTTGCCGCTAAAAGATAATAGCCTCCCTTTCCAAACTTGCAGCTTGTTTTTCACTTTCTTAGCCAATTCATTATAATCATCTTTCCTATTCCTTGCATGTGTGATAGGACATCCTAAGTAAGTAAATACAAAAGTTTCTCTTGCAAATCCAGTAGCCTCTTTCACCTATTGTATTATACTATTTGATATTTGTTGTGCATGTAGAAGGAACTTTTTTCTTTGTTGATCTTCTATCTAAATACTTGCTCACAATCTTTCAATACTCCCATAACTAGCTCAAATGATTTAGAATATGCATATGAGAAGATAATGGTGTCATCTACATAGGCAAGGTGATTTAAGTTGGCACTCTAATTTGGTATTCCATAGTTTCTAAAATCATTGTCCTCAAATAAAGAGTTCAATGTTCTAGATAATACTTATGTAGATAAGATGAATAATGAGGGTGAGAGAGGGTCTCCGTGCTTTACACCCCTTGTTGAGTGTAAAAAACATAGGCATGTCCATTCAGTAGAACTGAGTACCAATTATTAGCTATCAATCTCCACACTATGTCTATAAATACCTCAGCAAATCCCATTTTCCTCAATACTCTAGCTAAGAATATCCAAGACACTCTATCATATGCCTTTGCCATATCAAGTTTAAGCACCACATTTGCAGGTTTTTCTCTCAGTCTGATATCATTCACAATCTCTTGAGTTAAGAGTACATTTTTTATAATATTCCTACCTTTCACAAAGCCAGATTGATTGGCTGTGATTAAGGAAGGTAGAACATTCTCCAGCTTATCCTGCACCACTCTTGATATAACTTTATTGATGAAGTTACTGATACTTATAGGTCTCATATCAGAAAAAATCTCAATAATGTTCCTCTTTGGTATTAGTACAAGGTTGGTATTTGTAATGGATTTGGGAAATGCTTGTCCTTCAAAGAATATCTTAACTATATTATACACATCGACTCCAACTATGTCCCAACACACCTGATAGAATACACTAATCATACCATCTGGACCTCCTAAGCTCTCCCTGAAAGTTCAAAAACTGCTTTCTTGACTTCCTTCAATGTGGGCAAACATATGAGCTTTGCATTGTCTTCCTAACTAACCATATCTCATATATGTTGCAGTAAGGAGAAATCAGATGGCTCCCCTTCTTGTGTAAATTGTTGTTGAAAGAATCTAATAGCCTCATCTGTCAATGGAGTAGTACCTTCAATCCATGTGCCTTCATTATTTTTTATCCTTTTGAGCTGCAATCTTTTACTTCTCCCATTGACAATGTTATGGGAAAACCTTGTATTTCTATCACCCTCAGCAAAGCTAGTAAGATTTGATTAATGTCTCCAAAATTCCTCCTCATAGTGAACATACTTCTTAATTTCTACATGTGCCTTCTACAATACAATCCTATTTATTAGTGAAGGACCTTTTCAAATAGTTGCTTCTTGATTCTCACAATCTCTTCTCTGATAATAAGTTGTTTGAATATATCTCCAGAAGCATCCTTACTCCATGATGATAAGGTAGTCTTGATATTATTCAATTTCAGTTTAAAAGAAATAAAATCATCTCCATCATAGTTAGTATGCCAGTTTTGGTTTACCACCTCCAAGAATGCTGCATGTTCTGTCCAAAACTTGAGAAACCTAAGTGGTTTACTCACATGCATAGATTGATCACCATAAGTTAACATGAAAGGGGAATGGTCTGAACTTGTTCTTGGTAAATGTTCCACCTCCATTTGTCCAAACCAATCTTGTAAAAAATTGTTTGCCAACATTCTATCAAACCTCTAGAAAATGCAGTCATTGCTAGCTCTTCCATTCCACCAAGTAAAAGGACTCCCTTTAAATCCAATTTCAAATAGTTCACATGAGTTAGTACGGAATGCAAAATCCTCATATTCAGCAGGATATACAGGAAGACCACCTATTTTCTCCTCTTTATTCATATACATTGAAATCCCCACCAACTAGCGAAGGATCTCTCATGTGGTCAGCAATACAATATAAACTATCCCAAAGAGCAATCCTCCCCAATGCATCACACATTGCATATACCATAGTTGTCACCAAAGATCTACGCAAATCATGTAAAAATATTTTAATAGTGATTTGTTGCTCAGTATCCTGCAACACCTCCACATCTACATTGTCTTCCATAAATAACCAGATTTTACCATTACAGTTATAGTGAGCATATTTCATGCCCAGTCTTCTTCTGAATCTCTGAATATGTCTAAAATGTTGGAAAGGTTCCATCAATGCACTAATGGAAAATTTATGATGTTTGTGCAACATTTGAACCCTGTGAAAGGCATGTTGTGTGTTCACAGATCTTATGTTCTAAAAGAATGTCTTGATCATTATTTAAACAGTTTCTTATTAGTCCATATCTCTGGTAATACTCTTGTTGGCTGAGCATCGGATACACTTTGTTTTTTATCATATTGTTTCCTTTCTACATAGATTTTGGATAAATACTAGCTTCTTTTGCCACCTATTAAAAAACCCGATGCACATTTTCCTCCCTTGCAGTCCCCTTATTCTTATTGTTACCAGCATTATCCTTCGTGATTTGATCCTCTATTGTTGAGAAATGTATATTATAAGAAACAACATCATGTAATTCTTGTAAAGGAATGTGCTTTTTCTAAGAAGCAAACTATTTTTCAACATGCACCTGTTCTGTTGCCTTATCATCAATCAGTACCTCCTCCTTCTCCTCTCTTGATACATCAGTAATATGCTTAACCTCCTCCCTACTAGGAGGATATGAACCAACACCCTTACAATTAACATACACCTTCAGTAGCCCATGATATTGTATCACACTCTCAATAGGTGAACTTAGGAGCAGTTCACCTTGAGAATGATCTATATTTCCCAAGAAAGCTTCGCCAATTTTCTCCCGATGAACACCCTTCCCATTATCCTCCTTCTGTTGATCTCCATTTAGGATAACCATATCTATTTCTATTGACTCAATATGCATCTCTTCTACTAGTGTAGCTGCTATTGTATCACCTGATGTAGCTGTTACTGTATCACTATCTATATGATGATCTTTTTCATATATCTCCTGATTCTTATCAATAGGACCCTCCTTACTATTCTCTATATGCAACAAAATCCCTTTCCACCCATTCTTTTGTATTAAGAATTGCTTCTGTGTCTTTTGTCAACTATGGATCCTCAACAATAGGAACTTCTTCAACTTGTTTTATCCCAGATTCATTATTCTCCTCTTTGTTATCACCAAGATCATTTGTTTCATCTGATTGCATTTCTGTTATCACCTTGTTGGGCTCATTTACATTGTTGACTTCACCAGCCTCTACTTATTTGACTAAATCATCCCATATTTATTTGTCTACCTCACCTTTAATCTCCACCATTTTATTACTATCACCCTCAACTTCTTCTATCACCTTATTATCCACAGATTTATCTGCTATATCAATCCCTACATCTTTGTAGACAATATCATCCCCATATTTGTCTACATTACTAACCACATCTACTATCTCTTTGTTAGAATTAGTACCATCTTTTCTTATATCACTCTCAGCATCTACATTATTCTTGTCTTCTATACACTGGTTCAGCACATGAAAATTGTTCTTAGTGCATACTTCTTTATCATTTGCCTTAGATCCTTTAGCCTTGTCTGCATCCATCCTCTTGTCATTGTCCTTAGTATTTCCAGGATAAGTAACAACCTTACCATTAGATAACACATTCAGTAAGTACTTCTACACAAGATACCTCATCCAATGATATCTTTTCTAATTTCCTTGTTGATGTTTCACCTTACTACTTGCTTCTGCTACTACTAAATCAGTGACAATTTCATTTGTCTCTCCCTCCTCTACATCTGCCTTATTAAGTTCAGGATACAATACTCTACATTCTTCATTTGTATGGCCTTGCAGCATGCATTCAGTAAAATACTTATATAAGTGATCATACTGAATTCTTGCCTTCATTACACTAATCTCTTTAGTTGTTTCATCCTCAATCTCCATCACTATAAACATAGGAAGATCTGTCAATAGGTCATGTTGCACCTCAACTCTAGCACAATAAGGTCTTGTCTTATTAATAGTAGCCATATCAAGTTGTAGTGATTTTCTAACTGCAGATGCCAAATAAAGCAAAGACTCTTTGACAAAGAAAGTGGGAAGATGGTTTGGAAAGGATATCCAATCCATTACAATCGATGTTTCTCTATCAACTTTGACATTAGAATCATATATGAGATGTCTCATTTGATAAGTATATATATCCTTAGATTTCAACCCATGTTCACTCTTGGAAGATATTATAATGAAATCATCTATTAATAAACATCTTATCAATACATGTCGATCCCTAAAAAATCCAACTTGATAAATCCCTTTAGCACCACACTGTTTAGGCAAAATAAGTAGCAATTCCTCCAACTCAGGCCAACCATGAGAAAACTTACCATCAATAGCATATTGTAAGTTCTCCAACTTCTCCATCCTAGTTACTTCTGATGACGTCCATCTCAGAATGTGCATTCCATATACATACTTAACCTTCTTAATTGGAATAGGATAACAAATCTGCATGGAAGTAAGTGCAATGTCATTGGTAAGAGTTTGAATATAGTTTGGAGAGGAGTTGGTGGTGGTGGTGGATGGGGAAATCTGGTTAGGTGCGTGTGATTTCAGTTGAGGGATGGGTGGGAATTGGGATGTGTCATTGGGTGGAGGAGGTTAGCCAGCCGCCAGCGATGGGTGGCCAGTGGATGGTATAGCCATAATTCAAAAATTAGGTTTTTTAGTGTAGGTTTGCATGTGAGTTTTAGTAGAGAGAAGAGAGCATTGGGGAAATTCCCCTATTATTCCACTTATGTATAGTATGGTTCTCCATGACACTTCTGAGTTACAGGTTGTTGCTTTTAGTTTCCTTTACTCATTGATGCTCTTACTTATGTTTACTTATGGCTTACATATTCAGTACATTTTTTCATACCGATGTCCCTTTCTAGGGCGCTGGATTTCATGCCCATAGGTACATATAGAGATACAGATGATCCCTCGTAGTAGGTGTCTCGACTCAACTAAAGAGTGTCTCGCTTCGTTCTTCCAGAGCTGTGTAGTGAGCTGATAGGTATGGTAGTTGCATATATATGCATAGTTCGGTATGGCGGGACCCTATCCCAACTAGATGTTGTGACGTACTCCTTATAAGCTTGTAGACAGTCGTCTTATATATAGTAGTCTTGTGTGACCTTGTCGGCCTTGTTGTATATATGTATGTTGGGCCTGTTCGGCTTGCAGGTGGTCATATCATTTGATGAATAATCATTCGTCAGAGGCCTTTTCGGCCCATGTATTGTTGAGTATACTAGTGATATGATCGGGCCTTAGGGCACTGGGTGCTGGCCACACCCCCAAAGTTGAGGTGTGACAAACTTGGTGTCAAAGCAGAACAGTCCTAGGGATGTCTACAAGCCGTGTCTAGTAGTATCTTATTTATGGGTGTGTAGCATGCCACACTTATAAACATGAGGCTACAGGACATTTAGGATTGTTATCTTCTTTTCATAATCTAGATCGTGTGATAGAGTTGAGCCATAGTAAATCAAGTCAAACGTATGCGTTAACATAGGTCATGCGGAAACGTATGTATATAGAAGTATTGTAGCTAGTCAGAATGTTAAGAAAGGGTTAGGAGGAGGTTGTGAAATATGTACCCTTTATCAAAGATTGACCCATCTGATGACGCAATCAGTACAAGAAGAACTGATGGAAGCTATAGCATCGTCAAAATCACCAGATCCATCAACTTCAGCTGATTTGGGATAATAGCAAATGGCGTAAGTGTTGATGCAATTAATTTCTTTACAGGCTTGGTACTATCAAAGGCTCTAGATATGTGGTAAAAATTCTTAGAGGGTTAAGGAATTTGTAGCTTAAGGAGTCTAAGGAAATACGTCCGTTTACATGTGTGGTAATGATGTAGGTGAAGTTATGAGGGTGACTAAGGAGTTTAAAGATTATTGAAGACTGTTGAGTGGTAGTAGGATACAACGAACTAGGACGGTTCAGTGAATTGAGTGTGATCAGGAGTTTCCAGGTAATACCTACGCTAAACCATTGGCGTAATTAGTGGCATCTTCAACCGTGGATATTGCGAGGTCGTTCTTGTCGACCAATGAGTCTAGAAGACTCCCATGCTTGGCTCCCTCGTCTATCCTTTGTACATTAAGTAACAAAGCCTCGGCTTTGTGTCTTCTTGCTCTTCGAATTCTCACGTCCCTCACTTTGCTAGGGGACATTGGCACCAACTGGACTTTTTTGTCGTTCTTTCGAAAGGAATAAGTACTCCTTCCTTCATCGTGGTGTACCTTTGTGTCGAGTCGCCATGATTGTCCTAATAAAATATGGCACGCATCCATAGGGAGGGTGTCACACCACACTTCATCTTCGTACCCTCCAATCCGGAAGCTAACAAGGGATTGTTTGATGATTCTTATACTTCAGTCTGGGTTCATCCATTGAAGATCATAAAGTTTTGGGTGTCTGTGAATGGGAAACTTTAGTTTGGCTACCATTTCCTCGGAGGCCAAGTTGTCACAACTCCTTCCATCAACAAACATGTTACACACTCTTTCTTGGACTTTGCACCGTGTGAAAAAGAGTTGATCCCCATAAATCTCCTCATGTGCTTCAAGTTGGTCATTCGGCATATATTGGTATACACAGTTCCCACGCTCTTCCTCGATATGGGCATCTTCTTTCAAGAATTCCTTAATAATGGATTTCTCCATACTAACGGAAACCTTTTTTCTGGCTTATAAAAGGATTTATTAAAGGATGCACCGTTCTCTCCCTCATTGTACAAGGGGTTAAGGAATAAGGTACGGCCTTCCCCATGCCTTAGGTGTTTTGGTAGAGGCTCGAGTTTGGTGTGGCTAGTTGTGGCAGGTCCGGCAAGTTCCTTTTTCAAGGCTTGTAGTCGGTCACTCAAAACATCATACATAATCCTCCGTAATTCCTTTCTTGTGAGAGGCATAGCGTCAAAGCGTGGGATGGGATTGGCTCACTCTAATACCAATCTGATGTAAGTACGGAGGGCTTTGAGTTGGTAAGTGATTCAAGTGTTGGTGAGATTCAGGTTGACCCAAAAATAGTTGAGGAAAATGGGGTTCTTGATTTATCGGCAAGGTAGGTAGTGTGGTGGTTGAAGGCCATTTTGGGTGGCTTGGTTAAAAGCGTGAGTTGGAATTTTGGGAGGTAATCTCAGTAATGTTGCGGGAGAGGGTGGTGGTGGTGGTTTGGTAATTTAGTGGAGCTAAGGTTGCGGAAACAACCTGAGGCAGTGAGGGTCCGAGAAGAGGATTCGGTGGGACGTTGGGGTGGTTGTTTGTACTTGCAAGTATTTGTAGTTGCTTGCGGGTATTGAGATTTGGTGGGGGTGTTTATGAGATGTTTTGGAGGGTGGTGATGTAAATAAACAAGTAATTGGATCACGGATTTTATACGTATTGTTGGAAACAATCCGAGCACAAACCAAGTCACAATTCGGTTAATATGGGTCCTTGGATGGTAACACGAGGAGTTAATTGCTCGTGTGGGCTCTAAGATGTTGTGATCAATTTCACAAGGACAAGATTGAGGTTTTCTGCCCGCAATGCTCAAGACTAACCTAGCAAGCGCCCACCATCCGCAATGCTGACTCAGGTGAGCAACTATTCAACTATACCTCTACTCCACTCTTGGTTCCCAGACTACCTCGGTAGAGAAGATGAATTTAACATTTCTAAAATCGGTGTGGGTCGTATGAGGCCTGATCACCCACTATTTGTATTGTAATTCCCTCATGATCTTTTCAAAACAAAAATGACTTGATGTTGATCCGATTTAGGACCACAGTTTATACCATTTTTCAAGAAATTCAATAAAAAACCTCAATTTATCCAAAAATGGAATTATTTACTTTTACACAAACTTTTGTATCTAACCTTGCTTTGTCTTTAATTATTCAGTAATAATATTAACAATAAACCCATCAATGTCATGGCGTGAGTCGAATGAGTCAGATATCGAGGATAAAGAATAATACAAGGAATACAACAAAGAGAACATGTTACCAGAGTATCTCACCAAAGAGCTAGAATAGTTTGAAAATGAGCAAAATCCCAACCTCGATGAAACTAAGAAAGTAAATATGGGACATGATAAGTCAGTCAGAGAAACCAGGATATGCATGCATTTGATGGCTCATCAGAAAGAGGAGTTGGTGGATTTGTTAAAATGATACGTAGATATCTTTGCTTGGTACTATGACGATATGCCTAGACTAAGCACCAACATCGTATCTCATAACCTATCGACCAATCCTGGGTTTAGTCCGATAAAGCAGAATACCAGGAAGTTCAAACCCGATCTGAGTATCAAAATACAAGACAAAGTCGAGAAATAGATCAAGTCTGCAGTGGTCGAAGTGACTTTATACCCAACCTAGTTGGTCAATATCATGCCCGTTCCAAAGAATGATGGAAAGATTAGGATGTGTGTAGACTACAGATATCTCAACAGGGCCAGTCTCAATGATAACTTCCCATTCCCAAAAATCCACATACTCATTGACAATTATGCGAAACACGAGCTACAGTTATTCTTCGATTGCCTTGCAAGTTATAACCATATTCTAATGAGTGAAGAAGATGCAGAGAAGACAGCTTTCATCACACCTAAGGGAGTGTACTATTATTGAGTGAGCCTTAAAGACCTTTTCTGAGAAATTCGAGTGTACGAGTAGGTCTGAAATATATTTTCTAATAGGGTTGCATGTTTTGTTTATGTCGGGGAGGTCCCGAGAGTGTTTTGGGTAGTTGACGAAGGTTTTGGTATTCTTGGACTGCTTCTAGTTACTAGTGTCTACGCCAGTGACCATGCGTCCACCTTAGTGGGTCCGCCTCTGCTTGGTCCAGGTTGGCCGAAGCAAGACTGGACTTAGCGATGATAGTCCAGTTCTATAAATGGATTCCTCGATGGGGCGCGTGTGCCTCAATCGAGCTTGCTTCCACCCAGTGAGATATGGGTTTTGAAGTGGATTCTCCCCAGTGGATAAAGATTATGCCGAGGCGTGTCCGCTCCAGTGGAATCAACCCCGCCGGAGCGGAAGTACTGTTCAGATGTAAGAATTATTACCTAAAATTATTTCTCATTCCCCCAAATGTTCTCCTTGAGATTGGAGCTCGACCAGTAAGGTTTTCTTGAGGATTCAAGAGAAAGTTCATCAATAGAGGTATAATCTCACCCTTTCCCTTCAATTATTGTGTATTAGTTAAGTTTCCATCCTAAGTATGTTTCTTAAATGGGAGGAAATGGTAGAAATGCCTTGTTAAGAATCAGAGAGTTGTATTTGGGAATTGTGGATTAGATATTGGTTTGTTATCATTAATATTATAAACTAGTGATGTATTAGACTAGTAGATAGTGATTACTTGATCAATTACATGATTAAAACCTTTTTGGGAATTGGAGGAGGATTCTAGGGTTAGAAATTAGGGCTTTTACGCATTTCAAGAAATTGAGGATTCAATTAGACTTTGTTGTTAAATTAACTGTAGATTATGATTATCTAGCATGTATTGGTACTATTTGAGTAGGAAATTTCATGTTTTGATAATGTGGGCCTGGGTTCTTTTGTAATTTAGATTGGGGATTATGGGTACAGTTAAACCATAATCTCATATAATTGTTATGATCGATTAGGGTGGGCTCATGAGGAGGTTCGAGGAAAGGGGAAAGTTGTTGCGTGAGTTCTTCGGCTTTGATTCAGGAAAGTTGAGACTTTCTAGACTCTAGTGTAGTGTTTATGTGTTGGTATGATATTTAATGAATTAAGGGGAATAATAGGAATTGGGTCCAATATTAGTGAGGTGACGAGCACTAATATGGGTAGAGGTGAACTTATTTGGGTAATTAATGAACTAGTATGATGCATGTGAAGGAGTTTATGTGTTTAAGCTTCGGGCCACAGTGCGGTGTATAAATCCACTTAGGTTGATATGATTATTGTTTACTTGGACTTGTAGCCACGTTGGTATAATATTCTTGATTTGACTTGTCATGCATTTATCACTCTATATCTCATCTAAACACTTAAATAGAATCTGATAAATGTTCATACCGATTATGTTGTTTGCATGGTGTACACCTATCCATATCATTCATACATATTATAATTGGCGTTGAACTATTGAAATATTGCTGAGAAAGGCTTTGGAAGATGGTTGTTGGATATGGTACATGGCATGAGAGTGATGACTGGTGATGACACTTCAGCCACAGAGCTGGTATCTGATGGGATCGGATGGGTATATGGACCTTATGAGTCTCATATGGGTCACGTGACAGCTACTGCAATAACATGTGTATACCGGGTACATATGGCCATTACATACATACATATCATTTGCATTGCACTCATTCATATTCTGATATGTATTTGGTGATATGTGTTCTCGATGCTGATCTTTGATATACTTAAACAAATTTGGTTTGAAGAAATATTATTAGATTACACTTATATCACTATGAGACTTGAGTGGAGTAGCTTGATGGGTGTAGATTCCATGAATGGGGTTAGGCTTAACCTTGTTATAAACCTGAGTACATGAGAGTACTTGTAAAATAGAAAATTGTAGACTTACGGTTAGGTTGGTTAACTGATTACATATTATGTTTAACTAACTAATTGGTACATAGGTATCGAAAAGTACCAACCCTCGCCACCGTTACAGCTAGGGTTGATCGATGTTGCTGCTGAGTACATGTATTTTCCATACTCACTCCAAATTTCCTGCACTCTATCTGTAGGTACCGACCCAGACGACACCGGAGCAGCTTGATTTGCAACCTTATTGGAGAAGGATCATTGGATTCCATGGTGAGCCACAACTTCTTCCCCGGCACTGGAACTCCTTCTACCCGATATGTTATGTCCTTGTTATTTCTAGACAGTTGATGTATTGCTCTATTCAGACTTGTATTCATACTTAGAACTTGTACTCATGATTACCGGATCATTGGGGGTTTTCTTCAGATTCTGTAATTATTATAAGACTTGTTAAATTACTTCTTTATCTTTCCGCATTGAATTTTGCATTATCAGATATGATGTATGTTGGGTTTTCCTATGGGTTAGGGTAGGTGCCCTCACGACACAATGGGATTTGGAGTCATGACATTAAGTGTATGCAGACTGATCAAGTATGATTAAGTATGAATTTATTTCCTTATTTAAGAGTTAATCATGTATAGATAATTGTTATATGTCAAATTGATCAAGTTTGTTTTGTTAAATGGTATGAAGTAGTTTAAGGTCATTAGAAATGGATTTAGGTTGAGGTATGATCGTTTGGAGATTGTTTATGTAAAATGTTGTCCTGCAACAAATTCTCTGCTTATATGATATTTGTATAACTCTTTCAAGGATTGAAATAGGTAAAAATAATTTGTGATAGGTTGTAAATGGAGTCTAAGTTATTTCTGCATATCATTTGAGGTTAAGCTAACCATAGGTCTGTTAAATTAGTTTATAAAATCAATATGTTGCTAGAAATATATTACCAATTTCAATAGCTACCATTAGATGGAGCTTTATAATGAAAAAATGATTAAAATGCACATATCATCTCAACTTATCTTTAAATATTTTACAGAAGAAAAAAAAAGGTTTACTACAATGAGCTGATAAAAAAAGTGAAGGATAAGTTGTAGAATTGGAAAGGAAAACTTATGTCTTTTGGAGGGAAAGCAGTGATAATTGGACGAAACTTGGTCCATTGACACATGTGGTGCCTGCAGATTTTCCTATTGACGATAATATTAAAGATGTACAATATGTGATGATTAATGGGGAATGGAATTATCAAATTCTTCATGATGTTGTCCCTACAGACATAGTTCATCATATAATGACAGAATTGATGTTGAAGGAAGATGAGGTACAATGTGACAAGGCATGGTGGATGTCTTATAGAACTAGCTCATTTACTGTGAGTAGTGCTTGGCATATATTAAGACAAAGAAGACAACAAACTTGGTTCTACAAGTTGCTTAGGACAAAGGGCTTACCTTACAAGATATCTTTCCTATTGAAACTACCAGTGGATGATGTATTGACTAGTGTTGGAATAAATGTTATTTTTATATGTAGGTGCTGCACATTTCCTCAACAGGAAACTATGTCACATCTATTTATTACAGGAGAATTCCCATTAGATATTTGGAATGTGTTTACAGCTGCAGCAGGAATTCAAGGACCTTTTATTCAGATAAATCAAGTTGTAGCTAAATGGTGGACTGCTAAGTGTGCTTCCAAGTTGAAACCTATATACCAAGTTGCTCATGCTATTACTCTATAGTTTCTATGAAAGAGGAGAACCACCATACTTCATGGTGGAAGAATGACAAGGGGTAGAGTAATCTATGACATAAACTTGAACTTGTATATGTTTACTTCTTACAAATTTCCTTGGATGACACTTCCTGCCTCATGCCTCAATAGTGCAATATCTAGAAGAATATAAACCTTAGATAGCATGTAGGACTGTGAAGTGGTGATTACCTCCTTATGGATGGTTTAAATGCAACACACATGGTGCTTTTTAGAGTGGTACTAGTAAGAGTTCATCAATATTCTATGTAAGGAACTCTGATGGTGATCTAGTCTATGCATGGGCTTCTAAGATTGATATTGATTCTAGTATTGTTGCTAAAGACAGAGTTGTACTAGAAGGTATATCATATTGTATAAGCAACCAATTAGTTCCTCTAATGATTTAAACAGATTCTTTGTTGAAGATGAGTGGGATACTCCATAGAGGATCTGTATGGAGGTCAACATGATCAAATATTAGAGGACAAAGGGGCAGACACAAGTTGATCATGTATATAGAAAAGGAAACCAACTAGTAGATTTTTTAACTAACATGGTTGTTCATTTTATAGGTACAACTCTACAATTCTCATAGTTTAATGAGCTACCAGTAGAGGTAAGAAGAATTCTGAATTGTGACAAAATGCAATTGTGAAACCTGAGATTCAGAATCATTAAAGCTAGGGAGCCTGATTGATTTGCAAGAGCAAGAATTGTCCAATAGAAGCCATGACCAAAAAGGCCCTAGTCCCTACACCACCCCCGCATTGTTGATGCCGAGAAAGGATGGGACTTGGCATGCATGTGAACAAGAGGATGATAACCTCACCATGGAGTACACAACTCCTATGCTGAGGTCGAAAGATATTTTAGATGAGTTTGCACCCGGGCCATCACTAATGGAAAGTATTGAATATGTTCTTTGTTTATTTCTGAGAGGTTCTTTGCCCAATCAACAATCTTGCAAACACAATCCGGAAATGGCTAAGGAAGTACAAAAATGCATGCAAGGAACACTAGGCCAGGCCCTGTCCAAAAGGACTTTAAGCCGTATACGGTGCACAACTTGTTGGTACCAAAAGAGCATGAGAAGTGGCACACTTGTGTTACCATCCAAGCCATCGGCAACATTGTGATAGATAAGCTCTCTTTGCCGAGGCTAAAATTTTATTTTGAAGCCAAGTGGTTCTACAAGAAGGACTCGATGAGAGGATACCATCTAAGGGGAACCCGTGAAAATGATGCACGGAAGATGATCCTCGAGGTCGAGTTTGGTTTGAGCAAATGGCTTGTAATGCCATTTGGATGGTGTGACGCCCCAAACGTTTGCCTATATAAGGTATCACGTTCATCCTTGGGATATTTAAAATCATCCGAGGGCTTGTGTGCTAATCCAACCACGGTGGAATCGATCGAAAGATGGTCCAAGGCTACGGAATTCATTACGGTAAATAGTTGCTTTGATTCGACTTCTTCTTCTCATCATATCACACGGTATTGTTGCACCCTTACAGCCCCAAGCAACGGACTAAAAAACTATGAGAATGAATGGTTCCGAGGAACAACAAGATTCCTTGAATCTTTGAAAATTTGTGAAACCCCAGTTCTAATCGTGCCAGGCCGTGGAAGGTCATTGGACGTAAAACATGAAACAAGTGTAGATGCCATCATTTGCCCTAGCACAAAGTTGAGTAATGCACCATTTCATGCTTCTACCTATGGCAAGGCAGCATATCTTGTGGAATCCAATATACAACATGAACATTATGTGAAGTCAAAAACCTTTGTCTTGTATTCGGATCCGTATTTGGCAAGTTTCGAGAAAGGCGCCTACAAGATGAAACTTCCGGACTTGTCTAATTGTGGAGGTATTAGATCAACCTTTGTTGTTGAAGACTTATTACATTTAGATGGCACAAATTCAAGGACGGATTCTTTCAAAGAAGGGGAGTATAATGTAAAAAACAACATGGACCCAAGGTTCCAATTTGATCCTCGAGGTGATAAGCTCGGAATTCCAAAGATGGTCGATCAACCTATGGTAATATGATTATTATGGCATGGAAAATGGAATGGAATTAGACCTATTACGTAAAGATTCAAGAACATGTTTATATTCGGCTTTGTATGTAGGTCTTGGCCGAAGACCATGTTTGTTTTTCTTTTAGCTTGTTGTTTTCCTTCAACTTTTAGCTTAGATATTAGTTTTCATTAGTACACATTTAATGACCTTGTAATAAGAGGACAAGCCAAGAGGTCCTCCAAAAATGGACAAGATCGTGTTCAAGACAAGATGGCACGGACAAGAGGTGAGGTGACCGAGAATACACTACGGCAAAGACAATGAATGATTTGGATGACAAGGTGGCAATAACAAGAAGCTTCCAAGAAGACCATCCAACTACAAGTCAACTTTGGTCTAGGGAGATTAAAGGTTGGCCGAGAGTCATCACCTTGGTGCAAGGAATGGAAGCTTCTAAAATGGTTCCAAGAAGATGAAGTCTAGAGAAGCCAAATCCATTCCCTCTTCTACATGGTTACTATAATAGAAGTGTGAAGAAGTTTGGGTTTACCCTTGTCTCCAAGAAAGGCCAAACGTTTTCACATTATGCTCACAATGGCCGAGGAACAACTTGGTCCCCAAGCCAAACCAATCCATTTCCCTTGTTCACATTTTGGTCGAATGGCCATGTATTTGTGTCCTTTTGTTTTCCTTCTAGAATGGTCCTTATTGTACTATAAATAAGGCCTTTGGTTGTTGTACTTAGACAGGTTAAGTTTAAGTTAATTATAAATTTGTGTTTTCAACTTTGTGTTATAACATATTGAACCTGTGTGGGTCACCCCTCCCTTTAGTGTAAGTCTTGGTTAAGACTGTGTGACCTAATCAATATCCAAGCTCGAGGAACCCTCTTAGTGGTAAGCGAACATTGGAATTGTGTGGACCAACCTAGCCTAAGCTTCGGGTTACTAAAAGGGCTTCCTACCACCCTCACTTGGCTAGTTCACGGGCTTGTACTTAGCAACCTCGGTCTTGACCTTGTGGAATTGGTTAGCATCTCCTTCGTGTCGACTCGGACAGTAAAACCCCCGTGTCTTTATCCTTGGGCTCAACGACTGCACTTCACTACAACCACAATAACAAAATACTTAACCCAAAATCGTTCCAACCAACACTTGGTGTGTGCTAGGACTTGCACCTCGCATTCCGTGTTCAACCCTCGTCCAAATCACACCAATCCTTTTACCACCATATTTTATAAGACTCCATAAACATTCCCACCAAAGGCTCCCAATCGAAACTACCCACAAAGTCCCGTCCAATCCCTACAACACCAATAATCCGCATAACATACCTTGACGATGACCTCACTATTTTAGTTCTGTTATGTCACCTTACCACCACCAAAACACCAAGTCTCGAACATCGCCCTTATCCTCTACCTACCTATAACAACTCCACAAAACTCCTAAGCCCGATTCCATACTTAACTACCCGAAATAGTCACCAAATACCACACTATCCAGCCAAACCGAGAACTCGAGATACCTATTTTGGCATCCTTTTTCGGGAAAACCCGAACACCACCAAAACCCGACCCACTTACCCACCAACACCCCTCCTTACTTGCATCAGCAAGGCTTTCCCATACCATGTCTTGACGCTATGGCTAACCTAAACAAAGAAATTTGGAGGACCATAAGTGAACTTGTGGCGGAACAAATGCAACTCTTGAAAAGAGAGTTTGCGGAGCATGTCATAATTAATGATGCCGAGTCCGGAGAAGAAGTTGCACAAAACAACCCAAGGCATTAAAGGGAATATGTCCGAGACAACCTGAGGCATGAAAGGGAAGACGACCGAAGCCTATGGTTGGAACTTCCAACCTTTGAAGGAAACATGGACCCGGAAGAGTTTCTTGAATGGTTAAGCCATTGAGAGGCTTTTCGAATATAGATAATATGATGACCATAAGTGTTTTAAGGTTGCTATATTGAAGTTGAAGGAATTCACTTCTGTGTGGTATGAAAACCTCAAAAAAAGCTGGAGGAGGAATGGAAAAACCAAGATTGAATCATGGGACAAATTAAAGAAACATTTGAAGAAGAAGTTATTGCCAAGGGGTTATGAACAAGACCTATACCTCAAGCTCAACAAACTTCATCAAGGAGTTCTTAAAGTTGAGGAATACGTCCGAGAGTTCGAGAAAGTCACCATGCTTTGTGACTTAGAAGAAAAGGAGACTCAAAAGATCGCCTGATTCATTAGGGGCTTAAACATGGCGATTCAAGAGAATGTTGAAGTTGTAACATATAACACTTTTGAAGATGTATGTCATTTAGCACTCAAGTTTGAAAAACAACAAAAGAAGAGTACCACAAAATCCTATGTAAATCCCACTAGTGTTAAAGAAAAGGGCAGTACCTCTTTTCTAACCCATTGTATAAGAAAGTGTAGAGAAAGATAAAGAAAAGAAAGCAGAGGTTACAAAGGGGGTAGATAGAAGTAGGAAGAGGTGTTTTAAATATCAAGTATTAGGACACATTGCAAATGAATGTCCTAACCCTCGGGTAATGACTATTGAAGAGTATCAAGAGTGGGGGGATTCCTTTACTATTGAGGAATCCGAAGTCGATGAGGACCTAGAGGAAGATATTGATCATGAAGAGGTAGTGAAAGTTTAGTGCTCCGACATGTGTTGAATTTTCAATTGAAGAACAAGAGGAGACACAAAGAGAGCAACTATTTTACACTCGATACAAGGTGAATAATAAAGTGTGTAATGTAATCATTCATGGAGAAAGTTGTACCAATGCGTCTTTTGTGGAGATGGTGGACAAATTGAACTTGCCTACCCGCAGCCATCCTAAACCATATGCTCTCCAACGGCGAAACAAAGACAAAGGGCTAAAGGTAATGAAACAAACTCTTGTTAGTTTTCAGATTGGAAGGTATGTAGATGAGATATGGTATGACGTCTTACCTATGGATGCTTGTCATATATTTTTGGGGTGACCATGACAATTTGATACGAAACATAACATGATGGAGAAAATAATGTCTATTCTTTTCAAAAGGATGATTAGAAGATTCGGTTGATACCATTGTCACCTAGTGAGGTAAAGGAAATGAAGATCCAAAACGACAAGAAACACAAGGGAAAATCCGAGGCCCTCTTGCTTAATGCACCATAGATAGAAGAAGAGTCAAACAAGGGGAGTTCTATAGATACATTGGTTTGCAAGGAGAAGGAGAGTCCTATGGAAGATGCGGTTGAAAGTGCCAACTTGAAGGAACTCTTGATAGATGTATTTTCGGATGATCTTACACCCAGATTACTATCAATAAGAGCCCATAGCTACAATCTGGAAGGGCTATGGAGTCGCAAGAATAAGTGCGAAAATTTCTAGAAAAGGGCTTTGTCCAAGAGAGCTTTAGTCCATGTGCGGTACCCACCTTGTTGGTGCCAAAGAAATATGAAACTTGGCGCATATGTTTGGATAGCCGAGCAGCCAATAACATCACTGTGGAGTGAAAGTTTCCTATACCGAGATTGAAAGACCTTTTGGATGAATTTAGTGGGGCCAAGTTGTTCTCCAAGATAGATATGAGGAGTGGCTACCATCAAATGAGGATCTGAGAAGGGTGAATGAAAGATGGTTTTCGAAATCAAGTATGGTTTATACGAATGGATTGTGATGCCATTTGGATTGTGTAATGCTCCGAGCCCTTTCATGAGGCCCATACATGAGGCACCGGGATACATAGTATCATCCGAGGGTATTCACGTGGAAACTATCCGAAGTTGGCCCGAGCCTACGCATGTAAGTGTGGTAAAAAAGTTTCCTTGGTTTGGATTCGTCATTTCATTCGAGATTGGTGTACCCTTGCTGCCTCTATCACTGAACTAATGAGAAAGGATGAAACCAAGAGCTTTGGAAGCCGTGAAGGGAAGGATATGTGAAGCACCGCTCTAGCTATTCCAATATGTGAGAAGCTATTGGAAATTGAATGTGATGTTAGTGGAATTGGTGTTGGATCCTTCTTAATTCAAAACAAAATGTACATTGCATTTTCTAGTGAAACATTGGGTGGTGAACAACTCAATGACAAAGAATTTTATGTTGTAAGATCGTTGGTCCAATGGGGGCAATATTTGAAGCTAAAACCTTTTATCTTGTATTCGGATCATTTCTACAAAGTGGAACCTCCGGACGAATACGAAAGTATTAGTACATTTGATGTTGGAGACTTATTACCATACATAGATGACGAGAATTTGAGGACAAATTCTATTAAAGAATGGGAGATTGATGAAAAATATATTGTGAACTTAAAGTTCCAACATGAGCCGCGAGTTGATATACTCAGAGTGCCAAAGATTATCAACCATCCTAGGATAATATGCTTATTATGGCATGGAGTATGAAGTGGAATTGAATAAAGGACTTGAAGATTCAAGAAGATAACATTTTCGGCCTTTATGTAGGTCTTGGCCATGACCACTTTCTTTTAGCTTATTTTAAATTCCTAGCTTAATTTCCTTCTAGCTTAATTACTAGGACTTGTAATAGAATGAGATGACTAAGCAATCCATGTAATAAAATAAGGTGTAGGCCGAAGAACAATCTTGAAAGGGAATCTTCCATCGTGCCCCAAGGAGATTCATGAACTAACTAGTTCATGCACTTATCTACATGGATGACACAAAATGGTGGCCTAGAGAACATGAAGAGTTGGTATTCTCCCTTCCCAAAAAGGGTTGAACCCCTTTCCCCTTTCCCATTCGGCCGAAGTGTTTGTTTGTGTCTATCTAGTTGCTCTTCGAGAAAGGTCTGAGAACTAGTATAAATAGAACATGTAGTTTATGTAAATATACATAGAAGAGTTATGAAATATATTTGAGTTTACTAAAACTTTTCTAAGTTATTCAACTTTTTTGTTGCTTATCTTAGTTGGTCCTTTTGTGGTGCGAACCTCGATCCTTTTATGGGTCACCCCTTCATCCGTTTGTGATCCAAACCCTTGGTTCAAGTCTAGTTAACACTTTTGTGATCTAACTATACCCAAGTCAAGGTTCTATCCGGTTACTTGTCTCAAATACATTGAAGGTCTTCTCGGCTTTCATCACCTTGTTCGTACCCGAATTTCTCTAACAATCTCGTGATAGATCCTTGTCCAAATTACCTTATTCCTTTCACCCTAATACACCACAATACCTCACCAACATCCACCCAAAAGGCCATTAACCAAAACCTCCCAAAAACACCCGAACATCCTAACCAACTACTCCACCATCCTTACCGAGTTTCATCGTCGTACCTTACTGTCCTGATCAGTTTCTGCCACATTTACACCACCCAACCACCAACATAACCCGTGATGTGTCTAGAACATCCCCTCAAAACTCTTCAACCCAAATCCACCCGACAACACCCGCACACCTCCTACCAAAACACTCACTGCCCCGAACCCGCCAACCTCCACTTGACCCCCATTTACGTGTCCATCCGGTCCCAATCCAATCTAACCCACCTAACTATACAATCCCCCTCATTATATACATCAGTTTGGTATCAGATCAAGGTTTTCCCATCCCACACCTTGACAATATGTCTAACTTAAACGAAGAACTTCGAAGGACCATAAGTGAACTTGAAGCGGAACAAATTCAACTCTTGAGAAGAGAGTTTGCGGAGCGTGTCATAATTAATGATGCCGAGTCCGAATAAGAGGTTGGACAAAACAGCCCGAGGCATGAAAGGAACGATTTCCAAGACAACTCGAGGTATGAAAGGGAAGACGACCGAAGCCTACGGTTGGAACTTCCAACCTTTGAAGGAAACATGGACCCGGAAGAGTTTTTTTAATGGTTAAGGGCCATTTAGAGGTTTTTCGAATACAAACAATATGATGACCACAAGTGTTTTAAGGTTGCTACATTGAAGTTGAAGGAATTCTCTTATGTGTGGTATGAAAACCTCAAAAAAACAGGAGGAGGAATGGAAAAAGCAAGATTGAATCTTGGGACAAATTAATGAAAATTTGAAGAAGAAATTCTTGCCAAAGGAATATGAACAAAACCTATACCTCAAGCTCCACAAACTTCGTCAAGGAGTTTTTAAAGTTGAGGAATACGTCCGAGAGTTCGAGAAAGTCACCATGCTTTGTGACTTAGAAGAAAAGGAGACTCAAAAGATCGCATGATTCATTGGGGGCTTGAACATAGCGATTCAAGAGATGGTTGAAGTTGTAACATACAACACCTTTAAAGACGTATGTTATTTAGCACTCAAGTTTGAAAAACAACAAAAGAATAGTACCCCAAAATCCTATGTAAATCCCACTAGTGTTAAAGAAAAGGGCAGTACCTCTTTTTCTAACCCATTGTATAAGAAAGTGTATAGAAAGATAAAAGAAAGAAAGTAGAGGTTACAAAGGGGGTAGATAGAAGTAGGAAGAGGTGTTTTAAATGTCAAGGATTAGGACACTTTACAAATGAATGTCCTAACCCTCGGGTAATGACTATTGAAAAGTATCAAGAGTGGGGGGATTCCTTTGCTATTGAGAAACCCGAAGTCAATGAGGACCTAGAGGAAGATATTAATCATGAAGAGGTGGGTGAAAGTTTAGTGATCCAACGTGTGTTGAATGTTCAAATTGAAGAACAAGAGAATACATAAAGAGAGCAAATATTTTACACTCGATGCAAGGTGAATGATAAAGTGTGTAACGTGATCATTGATGGAGGAAGTTGTACCAATGCGTCTTCTGTGGAGATGGTGGACAAATTGAACTTGCCTACCCGCAGCCATCCTAAACCATATGCTCTACAATGGCTAAACAAAGATAAAGGGCTAAAGGTAATTAAACAAACTCTTGTTAGTTTTCGAATTGGAAGGTATGTAGATGAGATATGGTGTGACACCCTACCTATGGATGCTTATCATATCTTGTTGAGGAAACCATGTCAATTTGATAAGAAAGCACAACATGATGAAGAAAAGAATGTCTATTCTTTTCAAAAGGATGATAAGAAGATCTGGTTGATACCATTGTCACCTAGTGAGGTGAAGGAAATGAAGATCCAAAACGACAAGAAATGCAAGGGAAAATATGAGGCCCTCTTTCTTAATGCACCGGAGATAGAAGAAGAGTCAAAGAATGGGAGTTCTATAGATACATTGATTTGCAAGGAGAAAGAGAGTCATATGGGAGATGCGGTTGAAAGTGCCAAGTTGAAGGAACTCTTGAAATATGTATTTTCAGATGATCTTACACCTGGATTACCATCAATCAGAGACCATATTTACAATTTGGAAGAGGCTAAGGAGTCGCAAGAACAACTGAAAAAATTGCTAGACAAAGGCTTTGTCAAACAGAGCCTTAGTCCATGTGTGGTACCCGCCTTGTTGGTGCCAAAGAAATATGAAACTTGGCGCATATGTTTGGATAGCTGAGTGGCCAATAACATCACTATGGAGTGCAAGTTTCCTATGCCGAGATTGATAGACCTTTTGGATAAATTGAGTGGGGCCAAGTTGTTCTCCAAATAGATATGAGAAGTGGCTACCATCAAATGAGGATCTGAGAGGGGTGAATGGAACATGGTTTTCGAAATCAAGTATGGTTTGTACGAATGACTTGTGATGCCATTTGGATTGTGTAATGCTCTGGGTCCTTTCATGAGGCCCATAGATGAGGTACCACGGCCATCCATGGGATACATAGTATCATTCGAGGGTATTCACGTGGATCCATCTATGGTGGAAACTATCCGAAGTTGGCTCGAGCCTACGAATGTAGGTGTGGTTTTTGGCTTCTTTTTCTCATCATTTCATTCGAGTTTATTGTACCCTTACTTCCCTATCACTGAACTAATTAGAAAGGATGAGTTTAAATGGTCCCAAGGAGCACCAAGAGCTTTAGAAGCCATGAAGAGAAGGATATGTGAAACACCGCCTCTAGCTATTTCAAACCGTGGGAAGCAATTGGAAATTAAATGTGATGCTAGTGGAATTGGTGTTGGAACCTTCTTAATTCAAAACAAAGGTCCATTGCATTGTCTAGTGAAACATTGGGTGGTGAACGGCTCAATGACAAAGAATTTTATGTTGTAAGATCCTTGGTCCAATGGGGAAATATATGAAGTCAAAACCTTTTGTATTGTAATCGGATCCTTTATACAAAGTGGAACCTCCAGATAAATACGGAAGTATTAGTTCAACGTTAGATGTTGGAGACTTATTACCATACATAGATGACGAGAATATGATGACAAATTCTGTTAAAGAAGGGGAGATTGATGAAAAAACCGTAAACTTAAAGTTCTAACGTGAGCCGCGAGGTGATATGCTCGGAGTGCCAAATATTATCAACCGTCCTATGATAATATGCTTATTGTGGCATGGAGTATGGAGTGTAATTGAAGAAAGGACTTGAAGATTCAAGAAGACAACATTTTTGGTCTTTATGTAAGTCTTGGCCGAGACCACTTTTTAGCTTATTTTAAATTCCTAGCTTAATTTCCTTCTAGCTTAATTACTAGGCCTTGTAATAGAATGAGATGACTAAGTAATCCGTGTAATAGGATAAGGTGACTAGGCCGAAGAACAATCTAGAAAGGGAAGCTTCCATCGTGCCCTAAGGAGATAATTCATGAACTAACTAATTCATGCACTTATCTACATGGATGATACAAAATGGTGGCCTAGAGAACATGAAGAGTTGGTTTTCTCCCTTTCCCCAAAAGGGCAGAACCCCTTCCCCATTTCCCATTCGGCCGAAGTGTTTGTATGTGTCTATCTAGTTGCTCTTCTAGAAAGGTCTAAGCACTAGTATAAATAGGACATGTAGTTTATGTAAATAGACATTGAAGATTTATGAAATATATTTGAGTTTACTCAAACTTTCCTAAGTTATTCAACTTTTGTGTTGCTTATCTTAGTTGGTCCTTTTGTGGGCTATCAGTCCTTTTGTGGTCCGAACCTCGATCTTTTTGTGGGTCACCCATTGCTCCTTTTATGTTCCAAACCCTCAGTGCAAGTCTAGTTAGAACTTTTGTGATCTAACTATACCCAAGTCAATGTTCTATCCAGTTACTTGTCACAAATACATTGAAGGTCTCCTCGGCTTTTATCACCTTGTTCGTACCCGAATTTGTCTAACAATCTCATGTTCGATCCTTATCCAAATTACCTGATTTATTTCACCCCAATACACCACAACACCTCACTAACCTCCACCAAAAAGTCCATTAACCGAAACCTTCCAAAAACACATGAACATCCAACCAACTAGTCCACCGTCCTTACCGAGTTTCATTGCCGTACCTTACTGTATAGATCAGTTTCCGCCAGATTTCCACCACCAAATACCTACAACCAACATAACCTGTGATGTGTCTAGAACATCCCCTCCAAACAGTTAAACCTGAATCCACCCGACGACACCCGCACACCTCCCACCAAAATACTCACTTCCCGGAACCCGCCAACCTCCACTTGACCCCCATTTTCGTTTCCATCCGGTCCAATCCAATCTGACCCACCTAACTATACAATCCCCCTCCTTATATACATCAAAGTATATACTATGTACATAAACAAGTGCAATAAGTGTAGATTGAGTACGAAAATAACTTGTACTCAGCAGCATCGATGACCGATCTAAACTAAAATAGTGGTGAGAATGATTACTCTAACACTTGATGGCTATTAACTAAAAGGGCATAATCATGATCCAACAAGTAAAAGAAGAGTAACTTCACATAGTTCGACAAATATCCAAGTATTTAGTCAAGCCACCTTGGCACATTTCAACTTATCTTTCAAATAAGTCAAATAATAGATAATCAATTAAATGATATGATGTGCAAATTTACAGCAAAGACCATATATCATCGGTCTAAACACACTCCTTAATAGGGAATACGTGATGCATAGGGGACTCACGAGGTCCACACACTACCTGGAATGATTTCCAATCTAGTTCTCATCCAATTCGGCTCTCGATCTCAATACTTAGCCTTATTCGTCTATCATCCGCATTACTCCATCCGGAACTATTAGCCGTCAAGAATAAACATATGTATCCTTAATGTAACATGCATGGATATCATATGAAAGCATGAACATGACATGTACACAATAAGAAATAATGCTATAGAAGGTAAAGGCTCACATTAGCTCTTTTCAACCTTAAACGAAAATTATGGAGTGATAAGGATAGTTAATCAACAAGTAATAGCTCAACATATCACATAAACAATCAATTAAGGGAATCGTATCTCACATAATGATCAGTAAATCATTATCAACTACCAGCTAATGCCCACATGCTTTGATATTCTTATAATTGAAATAAATAATTTGAATACGATATAAATTCCCAAATCATGGCACTGGTACCTATACGAGTGCTCTTCACCTCACAAGTATAGAACCGCCTTATTATCCATTTCCTTTAGCATTCGTTAATCATTAACGAAAATGATTTAAATAGAGTCAAGTAAGATCTCAACTTTCCTGATTTCGAAGCTCCAAGCTCACAATAAGGCATTCCCATTTCTTAAAGCTACAAAATGATTCCAATCTATTCAAATAAAAAATCTACATAAGCATACAAGGTCGTAGACACTCATTTTGCCATATAACTAATCCCGACCCAAAAGTCACCAAAAAGATGATTTCAATATTCGGAGGTCAAAACTATAATATTTCTTCAAAATCAATTTACGCATAGCCTATAGAGTCAAAATCCCCAAAATGACTCAAGTCCGACTTCAATTCGAGTTCCAATTTGAAGAATTGCATATATTTCACTTAGGGCATCTAATTCTTTTACAATCCGAATCATGATTTAAATGATCAAATTCCACGAGAATATAAGGTGAATCGATAAAAGAGAGTTTAGACTCTTACCCGCATAATCTTGATAATTCTATCTTCAAAAAATGAGGTCTCTAGCTCAAGATATGAAATAAAATGTCTAAGTTCAATTTAGGGATTTAACTTTCTGCACAAGTGACCCTAAAGAAATCGCCCTCAATGAGAATGGCCCAGGCATCATAATTGCGATGATAATCAAAACAACACCTTGCCATAGCGATGAAGGAAACTAACAACTGACACCAGAAATTTCTAGTGTCTCCCTAATTCGGAATCAACACCTGAAACTCATCCAAATCCTCCTGAACACAAACTATATGTGTGTTTTAGTCATAAAATATGTTACAAACCTACTCGCGTACTTAAACATCTATTTAGTGTCATCTCGACTGATACAATATCAAAAGCAAAAGGAGGTAATTCATCTCGGTTGGGTTTTTGTTCACTCTCAAACTATTCTACTTCTTCAATGAGACCTTCTGGTAACATGTTTTCTTCGTCATATTCCTCTTCTTTAGTGTCATTCGACTCACTTGTTTTGCGATATGTCATGACATTTGGAGTTGTTTTATTATTATTACTGAAAAAGAAAAGCAACGCCTGTTAGAATAAAATCATATGCATATATAAAGAAAAGTTGTTCTCATTCAAAATAGTAGTCCTGACTCATATCGACATCGAGTTATTTCTTTTTAAATATAATAAGGGAATTTAAAGTGCAAATGGTGAATATTCGAGCCTCAGCTGATTTTACAGAAAAATTAAATTCATTGTCTCTACCGAGGAGCCAAGAGTTGAGTAGAGGTCCAGTTGGATAGTTTCTCACCTGGATCAACATTGCAGATGGTGGGCGCTTTATTGCATTCTTTTAGGATCACGAGATAATCTTCCTCTTGGAACAACATCCTAATCCTTCTTCTGCATCTTCGTTATCGGAAATTGACATTCGAACTAGAAATGACTGGTACAGATTCAGAATTGGTTTATGCTACTTTGGGGGACCTTTCTTCTTTTGGTCTGCTTCTAAAGCTTCTTCGGGGTTGGGAACATACCCGAGGCCAAAGCAGAAACTATTCTCCGAAATTGATACATTCTCATCTCTGCCCTGTGAATCTCCGCCAAAGCCTAGTTAGAGTTCAAAATCATTTTGGAGTATAGTGGATCCAATCATTTTGTATATCACTAGCATAGAGGTCTGTGCAGAGTCTTCTTTGTGAGCGGCTACTGTTAGTTCCACTACATGGAAGTTTGTTCCCTTGGGAACTTCTTTGATCACTGGTATAGAATTGTTTGGATAGTTATAAATGTTACCCTCTCTATGGATCACGACCTTATGGCATTCCCACATGAATTTTAGAGATTGATGTAGGGATGATGGTACTGCTCCAGCCATATGGATCCATGGTCTTCCTAATAACATATAGTAGGTTGTTGTGTTTGCCATTACTTGGAATTCAACAATTAATTCAGTGGACCTCATTTGGATATAGAGATCTACTTCTCCGATAAGGTCGCACCGAGCTCCATCGAAGGCTCTCACATTTGTGTGACTCTGGCATATTTTTCTGATATTATAGCCTAATTGACTGAGCGTAATTCAGGACAGATGTTGAGGCCAACTTCATTGTCTACCAGCACTCGTGCTATGATCTTATCCTTGTATCTGACAGTTATGTATAGCACTTTGTTGTGTGCCATTCCTTCCTTGGGCAGTTCATTTTGTGTAAACGAGATTTGATGATCTCCTATGACATGAGCCACCATATCGGCTAGATTCTCATTGCTTATACCCGCAGGGCCATGTGCCTTATCTAATACCCTCATCAAAGCTTGGCGATGTTGTGATAAACTTAGCAGTAATGCCAACACCGATATCTGAGCTAGAATTTTCTTGAAATATTCAATAATGGAATACTTTTTGGGCTGCATTCTTCGCCAGAAGTCTTCGGCCTTACCTTTTGTGATGGGCCTCCTTTAATTTCCTTCTTTTCTTGGAGTTCCCTGTTCCAATTCCTCAAGAGTATAGCATCTCCCAGATTGGGTCATACCATGGGTGACTGTGGCCTAGATGGTGAATTATTTTATTGGAGCCAACACTATCTCTTGAGACACTTGTGTGGTGACTGGCTTGAGGATCAATACCTTGACTTGAGGGCGCTCCTGAATGGTGAGAGAGGCCACTTTTTTCTCAAGCATTTGATAGGCTCTTGAACTATTGGTTTGCACATAGCCCAATTTTTTCCTCTTTCGATCATATAAATGTTGGTATTGCCATGATTAGGCAAAGGATTGGTGTTTAGATTTGATGTCACTTTCTGTAGAGTGATTTCATTTTGTTAATCATATATTGTATCTTATGCTTCAAATTGATACAGTTTTCTATACTGTGTCCATTTTCACCAGAATGATAGACACGTGTCTGATTAGCTCAAAAAAAGTAATTTCTAGAATTGGTAGGCTTGGGAGGGGCAGTCTGGATCAGAGAGCGGCTCTTAGCCTCTCAAACAATCGGGTTTGTGTTTTGACCAATGGAGTGAATACCCGAGGTGTGGTAAGTTATATGTGACACTGGGTGGCTAATTTTGGTGGTTTGGTTGTTGATGATTTTGTAGGGATCGATAAACAGGTGCGGGTATTTGATAATTTGGTTGTGGAGCTTGGTAGGTAGGTGCAGGTGTTTGGAAATTTGGTTGTGTAGCTTGGTAATTGGGTGCGGCCATTTGAAAGTTGGTTTGTGCATAGAACACAGGTATGGGATTATATGGTGCTGGAAGGTAACTGCCTTGGGGTGGTGATTGATATAGGGATGGCCAACAGGCCGAACTGAGATGAGTCGGGGTGGGTTTGGCGGGATCGAGTCGGGGCGGGATGGGGGGAGGGGTGGGATCGGGTCGGGGTGGGATTCGCCGAAGTCCCATCCCGATCCCGGTCCCGTCAAATTGGATCGCGGCGGGTTTTTTTTTTTTTTTTTTTTTGCACTTAATTGTAAAAATAACATATATAAACAACTCAATAATTGAACAAGATAGTGTAATAAAAATATCCCAAGATTGTTTTTGTGCCACTTATAATATTTAATAGACATATGTTTTTTTTGTAATACAAATACAATTGTCAAAATTGCAACTTTGTGGTGTTCTTCAAAAGTTGCAAATTACATAGTAAAATTGTAATTAAAAAAATTACATTTTGAAAAAAATATGTTCTAGTTTCTTGATAATTTCCTGTGGTTCTTCGGTTGGAATTGATATTTGTTTGTCAAATTACTCCACGTCGCTTCCACCACCTTCCAATAAGATGTTGTTGTAGTTTTTGTCTTCTTCTTCGTTGATCTCCGGTTGACCGCACCTTCTCCGCTCCGTTCGTATCCAATCTCTGAATAATACTGCAATTTTCAAGCTATCTCCGCCTAATGAGTGTATGTGCTCTCCTATTTGATATATGCTGGCAGAAAAAGAACTTTTAGACGCCGTTGATGATGCTTGAATGTTCAAAACATCTCGGATCATCATTGAAAGTGTCGAAAAGGTCTTCTCATTCCCCCTCCAGTATTTCAGCAAGTCTTCACGTCCTTCTTCATTGAGAACTGCTTGGTACGGCACAGAATCCTGCAAAACAAAAATATCAAACTCGCTAATTTGGTTAGTAGCGTTATGGCCGCACATTCTATTTCTGAGGCTTTCAATACTAGCCGCAGAAACAGCATGTCTTTTGTGAGGTTGTGTTGAAGAAGAAGAATATTGTATGGAAGTCGGTAGGTTGCTAGCACTTTCTTGTTGGTAAAACCTATATACTTTTTTATATTAAAATGTTCAGTATCAATAAAATCAGCCTGTGTAGGAATAGGATTCTGTCTAGAAATAGGATGACTAAAAGAAGTACCCTTGCCCTTGTTGCCCCTACTAGAAGAAGTTTGATCCTTACCCGTAAGCATACGTTTAAATCATTCCATTATAATTATACGAATAAATAATTAAAGTAAATGAAATTAAGTGCGCTAAATAAAATAAACAGACAATAATAATTTAATGAACGAACGAATGTACCAAACGCCGACGTAACATCGACGTGTAATCGAGAGGTTGAAAATTAAAACTTTGCTCGATGGAAGATCCTCAAGCTAGTTGCCAACTTCACTCCCAAATGAATAAATAAAATTCAATATTTAGTAGACAATGTAGACTTGTAGAGAGATGGATTGAGAGATTAGAGAGATTGTAGGAAGATTTGTGAGAAAGATGAAGAGAAAATGAGGTATTTATAGTTGGGAAATTGGATTAAAGTGTAAATATAATAACTTATGGGTTAAAAATAAATATTAAGGGGGTAGGGGGGTTGGGGAGGGGGGAGGACAAAATTGGCCATTGCACAATGGCCAAAATATAAAATGGTCGCCGGTGCAAAGGTTATTTGTGCAAAAAGGAGGTTTAGGGTGGGATCGGGGGGCGGGACCAGGGTCGGGTCTGGCCTGGCGGGACTGGGCGGGCTGGGATGAGTCGGGGCGAGACCATGTCCCATCCCGGTTCGAGTCCTGATACCGCAAAAAAAAATTAATGTCGGGGTCGGGGCGGGACCGCTGCTGCGTCAGGGCAAGACCGGGCTGACTCGGCCCACTGGCCAGCCTTAGAATAATATATTTCGAGGGGATCGTGTGGCCCCTCTCATTCTTTTGTTTTGGGACAAGGTGTATAAGAGACATTTGTCACGTCCTCATTCTTCTTTCTCAAGGGCCCCACAGTGTTCTAGTGAGCAAATTTGTTGGATATGTTGATGATTCTACCATATTTGAGGTCATCCTCTATAGCTTCTCCTATCTTGACCGATTCCAAAAATGGTATTCCGGTCATGGAAAGCATTCGGTCATAAAATTCTAACTCTTGTGATCGGATGAAAATAGAGACCATTTCTTCCTCTGTCATAAGCGGTTGTACTCGGGAAGCTTCATCCCTCTACCTAGAGGGTGTTTGGATTGGCTTTTTAAAAGTGGCTTATAAGTTAAAAGCCATATGTTGGTCCTACCCAACTTTTGCCTTTTGGCTTGTTTTTGTACTTTTGTAGCCTAAAATGAAGTGCTTAAAATCACTTTTTATCTCACCCAAATACCTCAAAAAGTAGAAAAGAACTTAAAAGCCAAAAATCACTTAAAATAAGCCAATCCAAACACCCAACTACTCACATACGCTCGGTAATTTTCAGTGGATTTCTGTTTTACCTTTTCCAAGTAATATCGATCGAGCGCAGTTTCCATATTAAATCAGAACCTTTCCATGAAAGCCTCTACCATGTCCTCCCAGGTGGCCCATCGGCGCATGTCTTGAGTGGTAAACCACTCGAAAATCTCTCTAGTCATACTTCGGCCAAATAGCCTCATGATCAGCGCTTGATTCCTCTTTACCCTGACCAATTAGTCGCAATATGACTATAAGTGAGTTTTGGGAATTCTCGACCCATTGAAAATCTCGAACTTGGGCACTTTAAAACCCTCAGGAAAATCTAAATCGGGATGCATACAAAAGTCATCATAACTTAACCCTGTTGCTTTTCTGGTGGCTCGTGTAGACTTTTTTAGCAGCTCTGTCATCTTTTGCTTTCTTTATCACACTTGTCCTATTCAGACCTTCGGGCCTTTTCCATCTTTTTGTAATGGTCCAGTTCTGGGGAGAAGTCATTTGGGATGACAAGGGTGTGGAAGGATACTGTTGGATATGCTGGTCTAGGGGTACGGGTAGTTCGTGAAGTAGGTTGGTAATAGTGCTCAGACGGTTGATGGTATTAGTATGAGTAGGCAGTGGTGCTTGTTGAGATGGTACCAAATGAGTAGTTCCAGGGATTTGGATTATATTAACAGGTTGTGTGTGGTAATAGGTGTCAATGTGGAGAAGCTCAGTGGTAAGTGGATTTTGGGTGGGTGGTATGGTTCCGATGGAGTAGGCATGAAAGTGGTCGGGTAATGGAGAACTCAGAGATGAAAAGGGCAGAGTAGGCCTCATTTCCACAACGGGTGTCTCTTTGGCGGCATTGGCCATTTCAATCTATGTGACCTTCTCAAACAGCATGGCGATCATATCCTCATGATGTGATACCTCTTTTGGGTCTGGGGATATCGAATCCCTTATGACAAGTTTTTTTTTCTGTTCTCATTTTTTGAAATACCAATTATTTTGTTCTTTCCTTTATTTGCTCGGAAAGGGATGTTATCACGTATTTTGATCTGGTGAAGTAAGTCAACGTGACACGACATGCATTGACCCCTTATTTAAGATAAGAAAAACTCAGTACGTTAGTGATAAATAAGCAATGCAAGATATCATAGAAAATTTGCAAGTAAACACATAAGGCACATAAGCGTATAAAGTCATGCATTTGATCCTAACACTTGATTGATCCTCCATTACGAGGCTTTGGTATTTGGTCATTTTGAGTTTTTGTGGATTTTGGTTTGGGAGTCTATGGTTGACTTGCTTCCCCAATGTAGTTAGGATCGACCTCGGGGTGACCCCTTTGCAGTTCCGTCCTTCTTGAATAGGGGAATATACATTTTATTTAATATAGGGACCGAGTCTTATGTAGACTGTCTATGTATCCCTCCGTGGGAAGTAAGGCCCTTCCGTAGTTCGGCTTACATAAAATATCCCTTAATTTTGTTCTACCCAAAAATTCCCAGACCAGGCCCAATAAGGGTTTCCTACGTATCCCGCTTTGTACATCAAGTCGGACGTATTTTTTTCTACATAAAATAGGAAGGGATAACATTTGATTGGAAAAAAGGGAACGCTTAAACCTACCCAAAATATAGCTTCTCATTGAAGCCATGGCGGGTTGTTGTCCTTACAACCACGTTTTTTACCAATGTCCATGTTTTTTAGTAAAGGCGGGGTAGTACCACCCAAATTTCCCCAGTGTTGGCCAAATGCTCTAATGGAAACTTAAAATCTTTACATTCCTCGATGTCATGCCCAGATGCTCCAGAATAAAACAAATAGATTCCTTTTTTGTTTGGTCTATTGGGTGATGTTTCCAATAAGCTAATACTGGGCGGATCTTCCCAGTGTTGGACATCTTTTGGAAAATGCTTGCAAAGAAGTCCTCAAAGATAGTGAAGTCATAACGCCAGATATATGTGTCTAGAGTGAATCCTTTATTGCGGATAATAGGGTCGTGGACCAATAAGAAGTGTGGTCCCCATAGGTTTCAGATTGTCTTGTCATCAAGCCGATTTACAATCATCCTTTTGAGGGAAGCATTTGTCGGTGGTGTGGCGTAGTTGATTCTTATGGAATAGGCACCTATTGTGAGTATAGATTGGTGTGCACGATAGGAGTCTCTCATAATTAGAGCATGAGGCCCCTACAACCCTCATTTCCTCAAAACTTTCCGCACACCGCACAGGCTTTGGCTCTACTCAAAAAGGAAAAGCATGGGCTATGAGGGCAATCACCCACCAGGTTTGTGATTGTGCACGAGCCAACCCCTGAAGAGTCTCATAGTTCTCAGCAACAACAACGGAGCTATCGGTTGTAGCCTTCTTAGAGGGCCTGGTTGGTTCTCCCTCATAGGGTTCGGGCTCCTCGATCTCTTGCTTGGGTGTCTTTAATTTTCCCAAAAGCGGTATATAGTCCCTCACCATCCCTTTGACATCGTCCAAGAGGTTTTCATTATAGTACTCATTGTTGGTAGTTCCTTTTGGTGGGCTTCCTACTAGGTTTAGGATTTGATCGACCTCCTTGATCTCGGTCTTGACTAAGTTGAATTTCTTTTCCAGCCTGTTGATATTTTTTGCGAAGCGAGTTTTTGCTTTCCTCTTCACTGACCAAGTTAACGACAGGGTAGTTGCACTTTGGCTATCTTGAATGTCCATGGCAGCGAATCAACCTTTAAAGATGCGCATAATGGGTTAGGCATTTGGTGATTCGGTTCTTTTGGTGTTTCTTTGGTTTAGTGTTCGGAATGTTGAATGAATCAAAATTAGGATGGAACACATGAAAGCACATAGGCATATAATCATATGACAACATAATCACATAATTGCACTAAATTATACTATGTGTGTTTCTATGACCTTTTTGCACCAAGGCCTTTTTAATCATTTTAAAACATGATTGTGCACTTGTGAATTCAAACCATTGCCCTTATAAATCATAATTTCATTAATAGTAATAATATTTCTCCAAATGGGTTACAAAATATGATAAAGCTGACAAAGGGCTATACAATAAACAAGCAAATAAGATCAGCAAAAGTGGCCTCCAGTGGCGGATGACGAGGCTCTGTCGGTCCGAGCCTTCTTGGATCTGGAGATGAATCGATGTTAGTAACAAGTCTACCCAGAACCCCTTCCCTATGAAAGTCAGTGGAGAAGTATCATCCATCGCTCTCTTCCTCCACGCATTCATGTGTGAATTTCAACTCTTGTGTCAAGCTAGCTATGATGGCTTGATCATGCTCTTTCTTCTCCAAATATTTGGCATCTCAGTCATCAGCTCACTTTTGTGTCAAGTGCATCTTGATCTCGTCTTTGGAAGCTTTTTCTTGGACACAATGGTAAAGGTTGGGTCCGGGAGTAAGGGTGACTTGCAAATACGCCCTTAGCTAGTCTTTGTAGTCTTCATAACACCCAGGGTGGAACCTATCTTGAGTTAAAGTCTCAAGACCCAAGTCACTCGATTGTTCCATTCTCGTATGATATCCCCAACCTCTCAGATCCTATCTTCCTCATAATTGATCACATACTACCCATTGTTTCCTACTTGGGGTATCACTTGCGTTCTACCAAATTGTCTTAAAACTCTAACAGGTGCATAAGGACAAACACCTAATCTCCCCATGAGTGGAAAAAAAGGGCATTTTCTTCCTCTGACCATGACTCACTCGGATATGAAGTCAGGGAACATCCATTGTATGTTCTCCTCCATAAGTCTTGAAAAGATAAAGGCCCAACCCTCTTTGGTTTGGTTTCCAAAGTTTGGACAGTGGGTTTTGAGGTCGTCTTTCCTATTTTGGTTGCTTATGTGTAGGGAACACTCAGAATTGTTCAAATGTTTAATAATCCACCATTGTAACAATCAGATAAAAAGACTTGATTCTTTTCCGAATGCCTATATTGCCTATAGAGTAATGTTAACATTTCCTATAACAGTTGCCTCAGCGGAAAGAAGTTTTTCAAAATTAAAATTGATAAAATCTTACTTAGGATCAACCATGTCTCAAGAGATATTGAATGGATTACGTATATTATCCATTGGAAAAGAATTATTAGAAGAAATCGATTATAAAACGATTATTCATAGCTTTGCATCTCAAAAAGCTATTTTTAAATAAAAACTATATATTATATAATTTTTTCTTAAAATAAAATTATTAAGGTCAGTTTGGCTTTAGGCCATTAATAGTGTTGAGCCACCCCTGATTGTAATTTTGCATAAAATTTTTGAGTTCTATATAACCGATTAAAAGCGTTGTTGTAATCCAGATATTTGTTAGTATCTTTAGAACTTCAAAGATACACATAGTTATAAACTTGCTTTCTGACCAAACTGGAGAAGAAAGGGTTGTTCCTTCCTTCACTGTATTTCAGGTGAAAATCAAATTATTCTTTTGGAAGTAAATTTGCCTTTACCTCTGGTAATTAACTTGCGAAGTCATGAATTTTTTAAGTTACTTTGAGTTGAGATCTTAGCAAACTCAAGTGAAGCTCTTCGGCAAGCCTCAAACGCGTGTGTTTTTACAATTAATTTATCTTACTAGGATACTAACTGAAGAATGTCACAAACATATCATGGATCTATGTCAAATGATAGTCAAGTTCAAATTATTGCAACAATGCCGTGAAATTTTATGCATTGTGTTTAAGCTCTTACTTTTGTTCTCGTGCTTTTAGATTTCCTCAGGTATTTCTATTACTTTATTTCTTATGTCGACCATGCATGTATATTAAAGGGTGTTTCTTTGATCCATATTATTCTTATCCAAGAGCAAGTGTTGTGTCAGTGCAACTTTGCGAATTGAGAAATGATGGAGAGATAAAGACTTATGTTGTGTTGTGGGTCATTAGCTGTTAAGTGAACTAAAATGAAGAATACATGGTGTCATTGATTTGCTGATGTGTGGAATGATTTAATTCTCTACTTTATATTCCACCTAGATACACTCTACACAAGCTTTATGCATTTAGCTTTTTCTACTTGGAGGAAGTTTCCACTTATTCCGTGAGATGATTCTGTTGGAAATTTGTCTTTGGTGGGGAGGTGCGTCCACCCATATTTAATGAATTAAACTCTAGGGTTCCGCATGTTGGAGGCTTTGTCTCTTCACACGTGCATAATCTACTAAGTGAGTAGATGACCGTAGGGCCAAGAATCGTCAAATTTTGTTGAGAAATGAAAGAGATATTGGTCCACGAAGTAAGGTGTTTGAGACATGAAAATATGGTGTAGGACAAATCTACTACATCGGTGGGAAAAGGAAGAATTGCTCTCTTCATAAGTCTCAAAATTGGCTAAGGGTTTGGGACCCCAAGGGGTAACTCATGTGTTTAAAGGAGGGAGGACCTAGATGTGCTTGGGTTCAAGGCTAAACCACACGCGCGCCGCCGCGCGCCCGTCCGGTCCGGGCTCGGGTCACGGGTCTTGGGTCTTGGGCTTCTTCTGATATTATCTCTTTGGACCCCAAATTGTTTAATATTTACAGTTTGGTCCCTGGAGTTTCTGGAATGTTGAATTTGGGGGCGTTATTGTGCATTAACCAGCCATTACTTAGCTGATTAACTCCCTCCATTAACAGTCATTACTTGGATGAATTACACCCTCCTTCAATGGCCATAAACAGCCATTACTTGGCTGTTTAATTTCCTCCTTCAATGGCCATTAACAGCCATGTCTTGGCAGTTGAGAAGCCTCCCTTATACTATATATTGGAGCCTTTTGGCTCAATTGTGACACACAGAAAATAGAACACATCAGAGAAATGAGACTACAATATAATACACAGACAAATAGAAGAGAACAACTGAAATTCAATCCACAAACAGTGAACAGAAAACTCAATACTCTTCCTTCCTTTTCCATTCTTCAGCAAGTCATTTCGTATTTGTTTTCTTCGTCAGAATCAACCTATTTGCTTTGTAGTGTTGATTAGGTGTTGTTTTATCTTGGGAGACTATTGCCCATTAACGTAAAAGCATATATATGGGGTAATCTTGTCTTAAAGACATAGAGACATCTCTCGACTCATCACACAGTTGTAACAATCCAGATTTAGTGTTTCTTGATTTCAGGTTATCAAGATTCAAGACTCAACAACCTTGCGGCTGTTCTGAACATTAGCCTATTTGTTTATCCTTTCGAACACTTATAATATTTATTTACTTCTCGTATTGCTTTACATATCCAACAGATTCTTCGTGTGTTTAGATGGACAAACTGACTGCATTATGTGCTCCTTTTAATGCTTATAATGTCTATAAGCAATTCTGAGGGCCAGCGTCAGTTTTTGTCCTCAATTTAAATTTTACACTAATCTTGTTTCTTTTCCTTTAGTTTGTTTCTATTACGTAAAGAAAAAACTATAATAGAATCTTGCCTTTTTTGTGCTTAAATCTTGTATTTTTTTCTTAATGATATGTAGAAAAGCTAGCCTTTTTGGGGAGTATGGTAATTCTGATGTTACTGTTGGCTATTCGTCAATACCATTTCGATCAGTCCCTGATTCACGGCCATCCACTACCTACTGGCACAAATCTCATCCACCCAGTTTTATCGTCTCGACCGTCTGCCACTGGACCAGCAGACCCATTACCTGCTGGTCCAGTTTTTCCAGATCCGACACCTACCCAAAACACGTCCTCTTCTATTTCGAGTCAAGGGCCGGTTACTCGTAGTCAACGTGGTATTTTTAAAACTAAAGGACATTTTAATCTAAATTCTAATGTCACCAAATCACCTCTACCACGTAATCATGTGTCTGCCATTCATAACCCGAATTGGAAATTGACCATGGATGCTCTTATTGAAAATAAGACGTGGGAGTTGGCGCCCCATCCGCCTGGTGTCAATATTATTCGGTCTATGTGGATTTTTACTCATGAGGAAAATTCTGACGGTTCTTTTGAGAGGCATAAGGCCCGTCTTGTAGGTGATGGTAAAACACAACAGCTTGGCGTGAATTGTGGAGAGACATTTAGTCCGGTGGTCAAACCGGAAATCATTCGCAATGTGCTTAGTCTGGCTCTCTTGAAAGCATGGCTCATTCATCAGCTGGATGTGAAAAATACTTTCTTACATGGTGACCTTAAGGAGATAATATACATGCATCAGCCCTTGGGTTTTAGGGACCCCAAGTATCCCTATCATGTTTGTTTGCTGAAAAAGTTCTTATATGGGCATAAGCAGGCCCCACGGGCTTGGTATAAGAGGTTTGCAGATTATATGTCTACCATTGGGTTTTCTCACAGCAGGTCTGATCATTCTCTTTTCATCTATCGTCATGGTGCTTCTCTGGCATACATTCTGTTATATGTAGATGATATAATATTGACTGTCTCTTCTGATAATCTACGCAAGTCTATCATGTCCCTTCTCGGTTCAGAATTTGCTATGAAAGACTTGGGGCCTTTGAGTTATTTTTTGGGTATAGCTGTTACTCATTATACAGGTGGTCTATTTTTATCACAGAAGAAATATGTGGCTGAGATTATTGAGAGAGCTGGCATGTCATCTTGTAAGTCATCATCTACTTCGGTTGATACCAAACCTAAGCTGAGTGCTACTTCTAGCACACCATTTGAGGATCCCACCCACTATCCTAGTCTTGCAGGGACTCTTCGGTATCTTACATTCACGAGACTAGATATTACTTATGCAGTACAACATGTGTGTTTATTTATACATGATCCGCGGATTGAGCACATGCATGCGCTCAAACGCATTATACGATACATACAGGGCACACTTGATTATGGTTTGCATTTATATCCATCCTCCATCTCTACTCCCGTGTCCTATACAGATGTTGATTGGGGTAACTGTCCAGGTACTAGACGTTCGACCTCTGGTTATTGTATGTTTCTTGGTGATAACTTGGTCTCTTGGTCAGCAAAACGCCAGGCTACTTTATCGTGATCCAGTGCGGAGGCCGAGTATCGAAGGGTAGCCAATATGGTGTCTGGGTCATGTTGGCTACGTAATCTTCTGTTAGAGCTTCACTTTCCTATTCAGAAAGTTATCTTGGTCTAATGTGATAATGTTAGTGCAGTCTATCTTTCTGGAAATCTGGTCCAACATCAGCGCACTAAACATATCGAGATAGATATTCACTTTGTTCGCGAAAAGGTAGCTCGTGGACAAGTACGTGTCTTACATGTCCCTTTAAAGTACCAAATTGCTGACATCTTTACTAAGGGTCTTCCCTTGGTTCTGTTTGAAGATTTTAGGGACAGTCTCAACGTACGACAACCTCCCGCTATGATTGCGGGGGTGTGATAGAAGGTGCGTATACATGGTATACCCGTGTATACCAAGTGACCGACTTCCATTAGGTTACTTACCATATTTTGTAGCATTCTTGTACAAGTGTAATTATAATATTAGTATTATAGTAGAATAGGTGTTAGTCTTGTATTAGTAAAAGGTAGATTGATTTTTCATATTTAGATTTTGTATATTGTATATATATACCTCTTCATTAATTAAAATAATCAAGGGATTATTCTCTTTTAAACTTTGTTAAAAAAATTAGACTCTTAGATTTTTCTTTTATGATTGGTAGAAAAGCTTTTTTTATGGATATGGTAATTGATGATGTGATTCTTGACAATTCATGTTCTTAAAGTATCTTAAAATGTTTGGTACTGTTCTAATATAAAAGCGCTTCGAAAAAAGTTATTTTTTTATCCCTGTTGTTGTGCTATATATTTATTCAGATTTTTGGTCTAAGTATTTTACATATAGTTTATGAAAGATGAGACTCGTTTGTTGTTTGAAGATTTATGTATATGTGATGATTTATATTGAATTGGGGCAAGTTAATGGTGTACTTGTACGACCCAAAATGGAAAAATCATCACAGAGCTAAGTTGCTCGGACTTGCCGAATCATCACAGAGCTAAGTTGTTCGGACTCGTCGAAATGGGTGCCGCACCCATGTCGGATCCTCCAAAAACGCATTAAGAGCCGACACGTATTCGTCAATATTTTTGAAGAGTTCGAATAACATAATCACATAGCAAGCTTCGTGTTGATTTTTAAGGCATTCTCTCTCCTGAGAAGAAAGAATCTAAGCTTTAATTATTCTTATGGTTTCTTTCGAAAGGGAAGATATGAGGAGACTTATGACTATTTGATCTTGTTGGATCCAAGTGGTATATTATGGATTGTGTTTAACAGTGTCCGAACCTTCAATTGTAACAGAAGGTGGGCATGGCTTGGATCCATCAACGAAGCCATGAAGGTTTTGACCTCGCAGGTACAACAACAATTGCGTTTTCTAGAACAAGTAATTTTTGGGAGTGAATTTAATGGAGATAGTGGTGGGCATGATTAGGAGGATTGGAAGAGGGGGAAGACGACATGACAGGAACTGTTGAGGAGCTGGGAACAGAGGAGGTCGATGAAGAGTCCAAAACCGGCTTCTGTACCATATTAGACGAGGCTTAGAGGGAATAACTACTGAAGCTCTTCATTCCATACACAGTGATAAACATTATATATAATACAAGTAGTGGTGTTCTAGGTGAAACCACCTACTAGAAAATAGTTAGTTATCCCTTATCGGATAGGATAGGCCCAGTATCATTGTTCAGACTATACAACAACTATACTACACCTCAATCCCAAACAAGTTAGGGTCAACTACATGAATCCGCACTTTACATGTTATCCATTTAAGCTTCGACTATCAAAAGGCAAAATCTATTCACAACATGAACTTTTAACTCCGGTCATGAGCTTGTAGAACAGTTAACATCCTCACATGACGCGTAAGCGCCCATCTATGGAATAGGCCAGCAAAATAGAAAATGGCCACCATGGCCATAGCACAGATGTCAAGTAGTCTCCATATTCCCAGACGTCCTGCAAAAGAGTATTCTGTCAATGTAAGTTCAAACGAGCATAGAATCTATGTGCATAACCAAACTGGACTTTGGAAGGGATGAACGAGTTTATTGCAAAAATGCTCATTTTAGTTCACACTGGGGATTACATGTTTCAAGATTTGCTAACTTGGATATTTTGCTTACACAATTGATTGTCAAAAGGGCCACGAAACGAGATAATTGCATGAATAGAATGGTTAAAGAAAACAGTCTCTTGACAACCCGAAAAGAAAAACATTTTCTCCATAGAAAGATAAAAGAAGTACGTTCTTGATTAGATTCCAATCTGATATTACCAAAATCACATGTTACTGGATGATTGATTTCAAAACTAGCTACCCCTTTGAAGGACGATTTCTTGTTGGACGCACGAGTTTATAAATTCAGATGACAATGCAGCCTACTAGACTTGGCTTCCACATAATAAATTTCCAATCTATACATCTAATTCTCTCTATATTAGAGTGACGAGAAGAGTACCAGTAGGAAAAAACTCGAAGTTGCCGCTACTGTAGATCGAACTCAGCAATAACTACAGTAAAGACAAAGAAATTACCTCAAAGCGAATAATTATAATAATTGATGCTAGAGTACTAACAATAAATGAAATTATTCATATCATAGAGCAATTTATACAATCTGAAGAAATGCTTCAAAACTGCTGATGCAGGTCTTTGGTTTTGCGTTGTAAAGTACTTAGGTTCAACAGAAATATTACTGGGAATCTACCTATGCCCAAGATCGGAAAAAGTATGTAGCTACAGCTACGCAGAGAATTCTGCTAAATTTCCCCAAGACTTCGGAAGAATATATGCTGTCATGCCCTAAAACTTACACCCTTAAAAGGGTTGGTTTAAAGAATCTCTCAGGAAAGTCTATTAAGTCTGTTACATAGTGTTTGCAGAAAACATAAAGCATTACAGTTCAGAAATCATAAAGCATTATTTCTCTGAATTTACTTATGCCTCTAACTTTTTTGTAAGTTGAAACAAGAATTCAGCAAATTATTACAATTCCGTTAATTAATTGTTAAATGGACTTACCGCAAAAAAGCGCAGTGCGTAGCAGTTTAACTTGACATGATCCGGATCTATCAGTTTTCTCATCAATGACCCCAGAACTCTCTGCATTAACAGTGGCAATGCCACTAGTTCCTGTAAAAAAAAAAAGAAGAGAAGCAATCAGGTAAAAATTCTGAAGAATCATATGATTCTAAAATCTTAAACTCAAACAATTTCCTGTGTCTGCACATGAATGTGTGTGTCGGAGAGTGTCTGTGTGTGTATGCATGGTTGATACTTACACTTTAAATTGAGGGTAAATTTTGAATAACATTTAATGCTATCACCAGGTAAAGGACATAACTCGCCCTAACCCTCTTGATGCACATGCTTAGGTTCAGAAACCAGGGGCTCTAAAGAGGCACAGAAGTCATAATAAGCAGACATCCATACTCTCTTACATTATATTATGTTTCTAATGCTTCTCTTTATTTTTCAAATGAATGCTGGTGATGGAAACTTTAAAATGCCAGGTCTCTAAGTCCACCAAACACATCCTTTTCATTTTTTTAATATAAGTAATGATTCCGTTGAATGTAGATATGTACAAAAAAGTGGTGAACCAAACATATCCTTTTAGTCAAGACTAGCTTCCTCCAGGATCTCGAAATATTTCTCAGGCAATTCAAAAAACAACTTCATCCAAAAAATTTAGCCTGAATATCATTGAGCTACAGCCTCTCTACCCACAAAGGTAGAGGTAAGGTCTGCGTACATACTACCCTCCCCAGACCCCTACACGGGATATGTTGGTGTTGTTGTTGTATCATTGAGCTGCTAAGGCTGTGAAAAAATTGCAACAAGCTTTCATCTAGAAATCTCAATCATTTGGTGCACACAAGATGAAATTCAGGAGCAATGTCCCTTTAGCTTACTTAAAGTCTTCATCAAGGCTTGGCTACCATGCACTAACACAGGCAAATAGTTCAGATGCGCTATAATAAACTCGTAATATGCTTCATTTAGACTGAGAGTACTAAGACCACCTAGACATATCTGAATAACCATGTTACAAGATTAGTTCTTTCAGGAATGAGACAACAATAGGTAAGAAGTTTGCATCCAAAGGGACATCCCAGTATTGCTACTTTACCACATAACAATCATCAAACGAGATGCAACCAAAAGTAAAAAATCTACATGTAAATTTCTATTTGTATCACTTCCTAACTTCATTACTCACTTGAGGGTTTTTGTTCTCGAGGAAGAAACACACAGGTAACTATAATAAGTGCTTTCTTTCTAATTTTGATAAAAATTTCCCGAAGCAAGTTTGATATAATAACTTTGGATGCACCAGAATGTTATTGTTATTTTTTATCAAGTCAATGGATACACCTCGATGTTGAGCTATTTATTTCACATTTGTGGAAATAAATAAGGAAGATTTATGACACAACCATAAAACAGTCAAGTAACATTTAAAATAAGAGACATATGGAAGATGATGCTTAGTCTATAATTTTTCTAGTTTGCATTAGAGACCACCTCACACACACACAAAAAAAAGGAAAAAAAGGCGGTCTACTCCTTTACAGAATACAATCGTCCACCCAATGCAGGAGAGGAAAAAAGCTGCATCAAGATTCCAAAATTCCTAAATATAAACAATCTTCTCCATCACAAGATGTCATGCCTTGCAAGGTGTACTTCCTATGAGAGGAAATCCCAATTCAGTTCGTATCTATCTATATTATATTAAAAGCATGAACTCCCTAATTTGAAAGTTAAATTACATAAATACCCCTACAAACTTAAATACCTTACAACAACAACATACTCAGTGAAATCTCACAACGTGGGGTCTGGAAAGGGCAGAGTGTACGCAGACCTTACCTCTACCTTGGTAGGTAGAGCGGCTGTTTTCGAGAGACCTTCAGCTCAAGACAAAGCATAAACACAAGCACAAGCAAAGCAAGAGCATCGGTCAGACCCGGGCAAAAAATTTAAAGCACTATGAAAATGCTGGTATTAAAAGCGAAAAAGCCATGATAGCGCATTCTGGAAAAAGAAGCAGTAAATAACGCATGTAAATAAGATATACAAAGTACACTAAAGAATCCATAGCAACAGAAATCAAACTACAGAAAACTATACAACAATATTGTGCCTAATATGATAGGCTAAGCGGGCCTACACTAAAAAAACACTACAACTACCGGTTTGCAAGTGTAAGTAGGATTACGCTCCACTACCTACTACCCTTTTACCCTAATATGTGTCATCCACAACCCTCTATCTAAGGTAATGCCCTCAGTAGGTTGCACCTGCGTCATATCTCATCTAATTACCTCTCCTCACTACTTCTTCGGCCTACCTCTACCCCTCCTAAACCCGTCCATAGTCAACCTCTCACACATCCGCACTATAACATTTGTGTCTCTCCTCTGCACATGCTCAAACCATCTCAACCTCGCTTTCCGCATTTTATCCGCCATCGAGACCACTCCCACTTTGTCACGGATATCATCATTTCTAATCTTATCCTTCCTTATATGTCCACACATCCATCTCAGCCTCCTCATCTTCGCAACTTTCATTATTTGAATGTGCGAAGTCTTGACTGGTCAACACTCTGTCCCATACAACATAGTCGATCTAACCACCGATTTATAGAACTTGCCTTTAAGTTTTTGTGTTACCTTTTTGTCGCATAAGACTCCAGATGCGAGCCTCCATTTCATCAACTCTGCCCCAATACGATGTGTGATATCATCATCAATCTCTTCATCCCCTTGAATAATAGACCCGAGGTACTTGAAGCTTCTTTTTTGAATTAAATACCTTATTTTTGAATTATAAATTACTATAAATTAAAAAGAAAAAAGAAAAAAGCTACGTAATCAACTGCTCCTAACACAAAAAGACGCTACGCTTAGCAACAGGTGCAAAACCACCGTTTGAGGTTAAAGCCATCATTGTTCCTATATTATTTAATGGAATAATTTCTGAATGAACAATTAGATATTCCTTGTTCATTTTCTCTTCACTTTGCTTTAGCTGGCATCTCTTTATTCTTCTCTAATTAATCTTCGGACTACAACTCCATATTTTATGTTAGGATAGAAGCCTGAATTTGAAAGGTTTTATCGGTGACCATGGACTCAGGATAAATTGAAGTTCGTTCTGCTAAAAATAAGACTTTTATAAATAATCATTGGGTACATTCTTGTGCATTCATGTTTTATGTGTAACATTCAAAATTCAATAGACATATGTGAGTATTTTAACATAATGCTTTCTTATATGTGGCTGCACTATTTTAGCATTGGAAATAGAGGTTGTTGAATAGACTACCGTTTAGTATGTTGATAAATCTACGTACTGCTTTAAATATTGTATAGTGGAGAGCCAACAAATTATGGGGATTAATCAAGACAAGTTATCAAGTATCTGTTGGAAATTTACTAAATGTGAAATTAAGTATATCTCATTAATTTATGACTCGAACAATTGGGGCCCGCACATCGGAAACGTCGTTTCCACACACGTGCACACGTAGTGCCAAGTATCGCAAATTTCATTAGTGAAAGAGATATTGGTACGTATGTAATACGTTTGAGACATAGAATTATGGACGGTTATTGGCCAAATTGCAAAGTATTCCACGTTGGTAAAAGAAGGAAGAAGTGTAAGATGAAACGAGTCTGAAATCGCCGCGGAGCCGTGAAGGGCCGCGACGCTAATTGGTTGGGCAGTCACTGGAGTCGCGGCGCTTCGGAGGCAGAATGCTGCGACGGGAAGTTGGAAAAATCTGACCTTTGGGCTGGTTTTGGAGCATTGATTCTCCATTACTTGCCACATGAATTCAGCCATTATTTGGTTGAATGTAACCCCTCAATCAAGTGCCATTACATGGCTATTGAAGGCCATTAGTTGACTAGTTGAGGGGTCTTCTCCTTACACTATAAATTGAGGCCTTTGGCTCAATTGAAAAACTACACTCAACACTTAGAAAACATTTACAGATTTTTTGAATTCATCTTCTTCCTCTCTAGCAAAGTTACTATACTCAAAGTTCTTCAAGAGTAACACTTGACTTTCCTTTACTCAATTGTTAAGTTGATGTTGTATCTTGGGAGACTATTGCCCGATAACGTAAAAGGAGATATACGGGGCAATCTTGTCTTAAAGAAAGAGTGTCATCACTCGACTCAGCGAATCACACAAGCAATCGGTTAAGTTCTTGATTTCCAGTTTATTGTAATAATTAGTTTATCCTTTCTTACTATTGTAATAGTTACTTACTTCTCATTCCCTACAACAATTGTATCCCAACAATTTTAAGACAAGATTTTGTTGTAAGTACCTAAGAAAGATGACTGGAAGAGATCAAACTGCTTCTGATCCTGCTGCTGCTGCTCAAGGCAATCCCTCTTCCTTCCCCACTACTCAAGGCACTCCTAATGCCTTTCCGGTTGCTCAAGGCTCATCCAACGCCTTTACTGCGGCTCAAGGGAACGTTGTCGTTCCTCCACCCGCTGGATTTCACCATGAACGCCCTGAAAAATTCATGGGGGTCAAACTTCAAGAGATGGCAACAGAAGATGTTATTCTATCTGACTGTTATGGGAATGGCACGTTTCCTAACAGAAGATCCTCCACAAGCTGGAGATGAAATGAACCCTTCGCCTTCTGAAACGGGTGAAGGAGGCCTAGGTATCCATGTCATTAATGGCATGAAGATGGTTCTTAATACATGGAGTCATAGTGATTTCATGTGTAAGAATTACATATTGAACTGCTTGTTAGACCCTCTCTACACGGTGTATTGCATCGTTGGCACCGCCAAAGAGTTGTGGGAGAAACTACAAAGGAAGTACAACGAGGTACTAAGAAATTCATCGTTGGGAAATTTCTGAAATTTCAAATGGTGGATAGTAAGACAGTGATGTCCCAAGTCCAGGATTCCAAATGATTCTACATCACCTAGATTTGGAAGGTATGAAGCCAAACGAGCAGTTTTTGGTTGCATCACTGATTGAAAAATTACCTCCTTCGTGGAATGAGTTTATGAGCTACTTAAAGCTCAAGACAAAGGAGATGACCTTTGAAGAACTTATTATCAAACTCCAAATTCATGAAGATAATAAGAAGGCCTTGCCTAGGGGTAAACAACCTGCTAAGGCAAAGGCAAATCTGGCTGAGGCCAAAAGGGAACCCAAGCAAGAAGCGGAAGTTCCAAAAAGACGGCAAGACCCAAGCTACGGAGAAGTTCAAAGGAAACTGTCGCCACTGTGGGAAACCTGGTCACATGATCAAGGATCGTCGCAAGCTCAAGACTGAGCAACAAGAGAAGGCTAAGGCTAAGGGCAAGGCTCAGGTTAACGTCGTCAAGGACAAGTTTCTGGACGACATGATTGAGGAGTTCTCAGTGGTGGTGCTAGAAGCAAACATTGTTGAGAATCCTATGCAATGGTGGATGGACACAGGTGCTACAAGACACATCTGTTCCAACAGAGATGCCTTCTCCACTTATACACCGGTTACAAACAAGAAGTTCATGGGCAAGAATGTTTCCTCTGACGTGTTGGGGGTAGGAAATGTAGTCCTGAAGATGATTTCTGGAAAGGAGCTCACTTTGAAGGAGGTGATGCATGTTCCTGAGATTAGAAGAAATTTAATTTCAGGTCATTTATTGGTTAATGTTGGTTTTAGGCTAGTGTTTGAGTCCAATAAATTTGTAATCACTAAGAATGGAACGTTTGTAGGAAGAGGATTCGTCTGTGAAGGCCTCTTCAAAGTTAACAACATGTTTGTATTACGAACAAGCAATAATATTGAAGCATCTTCTTCTTACATGCTTGAGTCCTCTAATTTATGGCATCATAGATTAGGACATGTCAATTACAAATCCATCCAAAGGTTGGTAAAGTTGGAGTTGTTGCCGTCTATCGACGTAAACCCTCAACATAAGTGTGAGGTGTGCGTAGAGGCAAAACTCACAAAGCTTCCTTTTCGATCCGTCGAAAGGAATACCGCTCCTCTAGAACTTATTCACACAGATATATGTGATTTGAAGTTTGCACAAACTAGAGAGGGGAACAAGTACTTTGTGACATTCATTGATGATATCACAAGGTATTGTTACCTTTACTTGTTGAAAAGTAAGGATGAAGCCTTTGAAGCGTTCCAATGTTATAAAGCAGAAGTTGAGAACCAACTAAGCATGCGAATTAAATCCATTCGTAGCGATAGAGGGGGAGAATATGTAGCGCCGTTTGAGGAATATTGTGCCCAATCAGGCATTGTTCATCAAACGACGGCTCCATACTCACCTCAATCGAATGGTGTGGCGGAACGTAAGAACTGCACATTGAAGGAAATGATGAATGTCTTGCTCATCAATTCTGATCTTCCCCAAAACATGTGGGGAGAAGCCGTCCTTACCGCTAATACGATTCTTAACACAGTCCCACATAAGGGTAAGGACAACTCCATATGAATCATGGAAGGGAAAGAAATCCACCTATAAATATTTGAAGGTGTGGGGTTGTCTGGCAAAGGTTGAAGTACCCAAGCCAAAACAGGTCAAGATTGGGCCTAAGACTGTAGATTGCATATTCATCGGATATGCAAATAACAGTAGTGCTTATCGCTTCTTAGTGCATAAGTCAGATATTCCAGATATCCACGGAGGTACAATCATGGAATCAAGGAATGCTCAATTCTTTGAAGGTACCTTTCCTAGAAAGGAAAAAGACATAACCTCTCGTAAACGAAGTTATGAACAAAGCTCTCAGAAACCGAGAGTCGTTAATGGCCCGGATCTAGATGGTTCAGATCTAGTGGATCTCGAAGTGGCTGAATATCCAGAATCTAGTGTTCCAGATTCTCAGAACTTGGAGACTTCAGAGATGGAACTAAGGCGAAGTAAAAGGGCCAGGAAGGATAAATCCTTCGGTCCTGACTTTGTAGCTTATATGGTTGAATATGAACCAAGGACAATTGCTGAAGCATTCTCAACACCAGAGGCACCGCTCTGGAAAGAAGCTATTGAGAGTGAAATAGGCTCCATTCTGCATAACCATACTTGGGAGTTGGTTGATCTTCCTCCGGAAAATAAATCATTGGGTTGTAAATGGATACTCAAACGGAAGTATAAAGCAGATGGGTCTATAGATACGTACAAGGCCAGGTTGGTAGTCAAGGGCTATCGGAAAAATGAAGGCCTTGACTACTTTGACATGTACTCCCCGGTGTCTAGGATGACGTTCATACGAGTATTCATTGCGATCGCAGCATTGCGTGACCTTGAGATACATCAAATGGATGTCAAAACAGCCTTCCTAAATGGTGATTTGGAAGAAGAAATTTATATGGACCAACCCGAAGGGTATGTGGTTCTAGGGCAAGAGAAGAAAGTCTGTCGGCTTGTCAAATCTCTGTACGGGCTTAAACAAGCCTCAAAGCAATGGCACGAAAAAATTTATAGTACTTTACTATGGAAGGGTTTCGTCATTAATGAGTGTGACAAATGTGTCTACATGAAAGGTAATTCTGACTTGTTCGTTATGATATGCATGTATGTAGAAGACATGTTGATCACAGGGAGTGGTCCTAGCATAATTCTTGAGACTAAGAACATGTTGAAACAATGCTTCGACATGAAGGATATGGGTATCGTAGATGTCATCTTAGGGATAAAGATCTCTAAGACGTCTGACGGACTGGTCTTATCTCAGTCTCACTACATCGAGGATTGTTTTGAGAAAGTTTGAGATGTTTAACAGTTCGCCTGTAAAGTCACCAATGGATAGAAATCAAAAGCTTGATAAAAATTATGGTGCACCCATATGCCAGGAGCAATATGAACATGTGATTGGTAGTTTGATGTACATAACAAACTGCACTCGACCTGATATTGCTTATGCAGTCAACAAGTTGGCTAGGTTTACCCGTAATCTGAGTAATGATTACTGAAAGGCGTTGAATCAGGCACTACAATACCTGAAATACACGCTAACCTACGGGTTGCACTATTCGAGATATCCAGCTATACTAGAGGGGTACAGTGATGCAAACTGGATATCTGACATAGAGAACACCAAGTCCACCAGTAGGTATGTATTTACAATTGGTGGTGGAGTTGTGTCTTGGAAATCCTCTAAGCAAACTAGTATCGCCCGATCCACGATGGAATCGGAGTTTATCGCTTTAGACAAAGCATGAGAAGAAGCTGAGTGGCTTCACAACTTCTTAGATGATGTTCCTTGTTTGAACAAACCCGTACCTTCTGTAATGATCCACTGCGACAGCCAGTCAGCTCTAGGAAGGGCACGGGATGCTATGTACAACGGCAAGTCTCGTCATATTCGACGGAGGCATAAGCCCGTTAGACAGCTGATCACCACGGGTATAATATCCATTGATTACATAAAGTCAAAGGATAACATAGTAGACCCAAAACCCCACTTTTCACCAAAACACGCCTCGGGAAACGCTCCCAAGGCGAGGGCGATTTGGCGACAAAATCCCAAAATCTTTTCCCGGCCATCTATGGCCACTACGGCCACTGGCTGGCCTCCTCCTGAGGTCGACCATCACCCTCCCAGGCCCGCACACCCCCTAGACTATTCTAACCTCTTCAAATCTTCACCCACCATCCTGATTTTGCCAAGTTCCGAAATTGCCAACAATGATGGAAACCCTAGCCCTTGCGGCTTCATTTCTCCCATGTCCATGTCGATTCCAATCAAGCCTGTTGTTTACCTACATGGTTAGCCTACTATTATGTTTGAGAGGAAGGAAGTGGAGGTGATGATTCATCACCAAGAATTAACCCTTGTGGGTGTTGGCAAGTTTAGCCATGGTTGGCCAGATATTGGTTTCTTGCAAACCGCAATACCAAAGCAATGTGGTTTGAAGGCAGAAGTACGTATTGGATTGCTTTGTGATAGACATGTATTGATTCGCTGCACAATTGTAGAAGATTTTGACACTTTGATGTCAAGATAAACTTTTGAAATTAAGGAGAACAAACCCTATTGATGAGAACTTTCAAATGGGATGTCTCGTTTAATCCAGCAGAGGAGAGCAGATTTGCATATGGATGGATTTCATTCCCGGGCTTGCCTCCGCATTATTATGAAGAATCCACTCACTTTTCCTTGGCAGCGACGGTGGGTACCCCAATCTCCATTGATGCGGCCACAAGGAATAAAACAAGGCCAAGCTGTGCTAGAGTCAAAGTGGAGTTTGATTTGCTCAAAAGCCACCCAAGAATGTTGTAATTCAAGTGGGTGAAGGGGGTGGAATTAAGTATGATTTACAAAAAATTAGATATGATTTCAAACCAAAGTATTGTACCACTTGCAAATTACAAGGACATGATGTCGATGGATGTTGGAATCACAAACCAGAATTGCGGCCGGAAAAAGCTAAGGAAATTGGTGGCGACACGGCGGCGACGGCAGTAGCAAAAGGCAAAGGTAAGGTCTCAAACCCTAACCCCTCCTCGTCTAACCATAGCCACCAAGCCCCCATACCAACAACCAACGCATCAAACCCTATCCCACCCAATACATGGATCACAGTCACTGGAAAAAACAAGAAAAACAAGAATCAAACCCAAATTCAGCCTTCAAAACCCACTGGAACAGTGATTCCGACGACTCCCAGTGTCGGAAACACTACAGTGGGGTCGGAAATAGTTTCGTTGGCTCAAAAATCCCCAATCCCTAATTCTACCTTACCGGAAACCAGCCCCCATCCAAAACCACCCTACAAAACCCTAATCCGAAAACTACCACCTTAGAAAACCCTAGCCGCGAAAACCACCCTTATCCCAATCCTCTGACTGGAAACCTCACTGGTTTGCCGGAAATATCTCGGAAACCACCCACCAGCCGTCGCCATCCAATCCGCCACCCATAGCCAAAACCGCTACCCAAAACCCTAAACCGTCGATACAAATCCTACCCGTAACTCTAACCCTACCCGACCCGCAACCAGAAGCCCTACCCAGCACCCAACCTGACCCACACACCCTACTCGAAACCCCACCTAACCCAACTGACTCGAGTCTACCAAATGGACCACCAGCCCACACCTCCCAGCCAATAAACCCGAGCCCAAACCCTATCCCCAACCTGACACCAAGTCCAATCCCAAACCCTATTTCGGCCCAACAAACAAGTCCTAACAAAACCCAACCGAAATCCAAAGCCCACTATCCATTTCGGATACGGGCTTAACACCAAATCCAATTCCAAAACCAAATCTTAACCCCACAGCCACAACATATACCCCAATCACAAAAAGCCCATCTACATAAAATTAGCTCAAAAATTCCTTTTCATTTCCGCCACAACCATGCACCCTAAATGAAGCCACCTCCGATATCCCCTCTGTTAGCACAGCCACAAATGCCCCTTCTGAAAGTGAGAGGAGGAAATGGTGTGAGACAGATGGAGATGAGGCAGAAGAGGAGGACGCTGGTTCTGGGATGCCCGATATACTATTGCTTAAGCAAGCCTTAGACAAGAAAATGGAGAAAAATGGACACTTTTTGGGAATGACATCTTTTAAAGAGGTGATTGAAGACAAGCAATCCTACTATCCATATCAAGGTGTAGAAGAGTACTTGGCAATGGACGGAGACACGGAGGATGAAGAAGAAATGGCCTTGATACTAGCTGAACCGCCAGTTAACTTCCGTGACTATGATGCATATGGATTATATGATGAGGATACAGTTGATGAAGCTATGGAACAAGAGACAGACAACATAGTTCCTGATGTAGATGAGGCCATTGAGGAGGATGCAGAGTCGCTTGCTGTTGAAGATGTCTCAGATCAGGTACATTTAATAGAGGGTCCTCTGCAGGAGGGCCTGGTAATGTGGATGAGATGGGCGGCAAGACACTGGGAGAGTTATTTACAGAAGCAGCACACCGTGACAAGCAGAGACAGGTAATGTCTGATCCTTTTAGTAATGTTGCTAACAAATTTGATTGGTCGATGCCGAGGAGGAATCCCTTGCCCCAGACTGCCTGCTTGTCATTCATAATGGAACTTATCTCCTCGAAATATGGAGGGTACAAGGAAGAAGGTCACAAGGAAGAACAGCTGGGATAGTAAAATGCCAGTCTTGAGGAAAATGCCGATGAGAGAAGCCAAGAAGAAGCTATTTCAGTTTGATGCATCCAAAATGAGGGACCCTTCAAAATATGTAGGGCCTCCTGAGTCTTAATCAACTACGTGAAGAAATGATTAAGTTTCAGGAATATTTGGAGGACGAGAAGGAAGAGTTGCAGCAGGTGGAGGATTTTATAAGTCCGGAGGTAGATGATCATATCTTCGTGCTTATACTACTTTTTCATTATATTAGCATCTTCATTTGTAATATCATCATAGAGTGCATTATAAACTCTATGATGATCATAGAATACTTGGTTTTGTCAAGTTCCTTTTTTCTACATTCAGGTTAGATGCTTTTAGTCCTTATAGGAGTAGTATGGTGGGGTAACATGATGAGTCCCCCCTGCTTGTACTTCCCCTTTGGTGGCCCTTATTTATTTTGTTATAAATAAAATACCACAAGCTGCGAAGCTGTGTCTTATAAAAAATAAAAAAAAACATAGCAGACCCGCTGACAAAGGGCTTACCCAAAGATCAGATGTTCTGTCTATCTAAGGAAATGGGCTTAAAACCCAAGGTAAGAGGACCAATACGGTGGTAACCCAACCTTACTGACTGGAGATCCCAGGAATTAGGTTCAATGGGAAAACTAAGTTGTAAAGGTTCAGTTGATCGCTTCGGTGGAAGCATGAGCACTTCGGATAGTGATTTCTGTAAAGAAACACCAAATCCAAAGGCATTCCCGTGATAGACTATAAGTGCTATCTGCAGTGTGGGTGAAGGTTAAGTTTCCAAAACCTTTAATGATCCTCACCGGTTGAGGTTAGGTTTGGAGAAATATTTAATGGTTCCTAACACTTGTAAAGTGGGGTATAGCAGGATACCTTGTAGGAGACCACCTATTTAAGTGCGAGGACAGGCCGCCTCAAATGAACGCACTTAAGAATCCAAGAAGTGTCCACGGCCACAACGGACAAAACATTACGAAGAACTGAGTAGAAGAAGTTGATGTGTTGGTACCATTGACTTGGCTTATACTAAAACACTGACGGTTCAAGACATCACGTTCACCGCGCAGTAAGTAAGTCCAATGGTATTCAACTATGGAAGGTTCAAAGTGTATGCTACCTATTCAGATGCAACATCGGTCCGCTAAAAGATTGCTGGAAAAGGCACCAAGTGTGTGCGCCAAAATCTCTTTCAAGAGGGGATTGTTGGAAATTTACTAAATGTGAAATTAAGTATATCCCATTAATTTATGACTCGAACAATTGGGGCCCGCACATCGGAAACGTCGTTTCCACACACGTGCACACGTAGTGCCAAGTATCGCAAATTTCATTAGTGAAAGAGATATTGGTACGTATGTAATACGTTTGAGACATAGAATTATGGACGGTTATTGGCCAAATTGCAAAGTATTCCACGTTGGTAAAAGAAGGAAGAAGTGTACGAAGTGTAAGATGAAACGAGTCTGAAATCGCCGCGGAGCCGTGAAGGGCCGCGACGCTAATTGGTTGGGCAGTCACTGGAGCCGCGGCGCTTCGGAGGCAGAATGCTGCGACGGGAAGTTGGAAAAATCTGACCTTTGGGCTGGTTTTGGAGCATTGATTCTCCATTACTTGCCACATGAATTCAGCCATTATTTGGTTGAATGTAACCCCTCAATCAAGTGCCATTACATGGCTATTGAAGGCCATTAGTTGGCTAGTTGAGGGGTCTTCTCCTTACACTATAAATTGAGGCCTTTGGCTCAATTGAAAAACTACACTCAACACTTGGAAAATATTTACAGATTTTCTGAATTCATCTTCTTCCTCTCTAGCAAAGTTACTATACTCAAAGTTCTTCAAGAGTAACACTTGACTTTTCTTTACTCAATTGTTAAGTTGATGTTGTATCTTGGGAGACTATTGCCTGATAACGTAAAAGGAGATATACGAGGCAATCTTGTCTTAAAGAAAGAGTGTCATCACTCGACTCAGCGAATCACACAAGCAATCGGTTAAGTTCTTGATTTCCAGTTTAATGTAATAATTAGTTTATCCTTTCTTACTATTGTAATAGTTACTTATTTCCCGTTCCCTACAACAATTGTATCACAACAGTATCTAGATAGATTTTAAGTCCCCGTATCTAATTAAGTTGAAGGTATTGACATATACAACGTATTTATTTATTTTTTCTTAAATTGTATTCACGTTATTGTCCATGATAATGACGATGTGCGTAAGTTAAATTCTTTATTTTACAATGACATACATAGAATATTTATTTATTTTTCACCTATTTAAGGAATACTAAAGTCTATCATCTTCTTACGGATATTTTGGACTATTAACATCTAACTTTGGAAAAGAATACATGGAGATTTTTTATATTTATTTAAATCATTTTTTATTTAAAAGTTATTATTCTTTTCCATACTATATAACACTGCATTCAATATTTGTTGTTTTGAAATATTTTAACCGGTCACTTGGATTACTCGGTCACACAATTGATAATATATACGCTTTTTAACTAATTAGAATTATTTCAATATGGTTACCAACTAAAATAATAGTAATGGTTATCAACAAGGGTTGTGGCAAGTACTTTGTCATCCTTAACTAAAGGTCTTGGGTTCGAGTCCCTTGAGTACGGAGTCGTCTTTGTTAGGAAGTGTTTTGCCCCCCAATATAAAAAAATTCGGTGCAAATTCAGATTTAATCAAGCTCCAATAGAGGTACCGGATGTTAAGTATACATAACATACACATAATATACATATGTATATTATGTATACACACGGTATTCCGAGACGTACAATTGCTGCCCATCTGTGGGCAGCTCCTATTCCATATACATTTCCTATTCCATGTACAATTATGTAATTAATGTTGTAGTCTAATTAATATTGTACACTTACCATAATTGTATATTTAGTATCCAAGTAGAATAAGGTTTTAGGATTCTCCTATTATGGAAATATGAAAATTGTATTTATAGTCTTTCAATTAATGAAAATAATCAAGGAATTATTTCTTTCATGGTATCAGAAGTCTAGGTCAAACAACAATTTCTCTTCCAAAAATTCTTGTTCTTCGGCCAAGCATCAACCGAGCCTTCCTCCTCGGTTTTGCCATTTTTTTCCGCTCTCAAAATCTCTCTTCCAAATTCCTCTATCACCTATTGTTCTTTCGTTATGTCTACGTCAAAGAACACGTTTCACCCTGCCCTTGTTGTTTCTAACATCAAGAATCATCTCTCTAATTCTTGAAATAGAAAACGTCCAATACGCGACGTGGGCCGAGTTGTTCAAAATTCACGCTCGTTCGCATCAAGTCATCCATCACATAATCACCGCGACTCCTGATGATATGGAGGTGCCTACATGTGAGGATGATCCTAAGTTATGAACAACACTTGATGCCACCGTCCTACAGTGGATTTATTCTACTTTCTTTACCGACCTATTGCAGACGATTATTGAGTCAGACGCTACGACGATGGCTGCGTGACATATTCCAGGATAATCAAAATTCCAGAGTTGTTACCCTAGAATATGATTTTTCCCATGTCAACATGGAAAACTTCCCAAATGTTTCAGCATATAGCAAAAGATTGAAAGAATTGGCGGACCAACTCCGCAACGTTGGTGCGCCAGTTAGTGAAGATCGTCTTGTTTTACAGATGGTCGCTGGCCTATCCGAGGCCTATAGTGGCGTTGGAACTCTCATTCGTCAAAGTAATCCTCTTCCGAGGTTCTATCAAGCCCGATCCATGCTTACCTTTGAAGAAGCCGGTTTGGCTAAAAAGGCAGCTACTAATGCTAGTCCCATGGTCATGATGACATCCTCCACTAATCCTCAAAATTTTGGTGACAATTCGAACCAAAACCGATCTCACGGGGGAGGCAAATATGGCCGGAAAAATAATGTAAAAAATCGAGGGGGCAAACGCGGCAGTTCCGGTAGCAGTCGTGGTGGCCAAAACAGTGGCAGTGGACCCCATCCCGATTACAGTGGGCCATCGGCCCACTGTTCTTAGCCTTAGGCCTCTGGGCCATGTGCTTGGACCAGTGGACAGTGGCCCTACGACCCAACTCCGCAAAATTTTCCAGCCACTGGCCAGTGGGCTCCCCAGCAGCCTCGACGGCCGACTGCCCACTGGGCCAGTAGTTCCAGCATCAGTCAGGGGCCAAGGCAGCACGCAAGAGTTTTGGGCCTCGGCCTCCGTAAGCCCACCACGCAGCAGGCCCCACTCTGACCAATATTGAGGCCGCGATGCACACACTTAGTTTGACTCCACCGGACCCGAATTGGTATATGAACACCGGTGCCACTACCCACATGACATCCGATTCAGGTATGCTCTCGGCTTATTCCAATTTGAGCAACCCTCGTGGCATAATTGTTGGTAATGGTAATTTTATTCCAATTCGTGGTTATGGTCATAAAACCTTGTCTCCCCCTAATTCACCCCTTATCTTGAAAAATACCATACATACCCCCAAATTGATTAAAAACTTAGTATATGTCCATAAATTTACCACTGACAATTCTGTTTCTATTGAATTTGATCCATTTGGTTTCTCTGTGAAGGATTTCAAGCTTGGGAGTCCTGTCATAAGGTGTGATAGTAGGGGGATTTTTATCCTATCATGCCAAGATCCGGTCTATCGAGTCAAGCCTTTCCGTCAGCGTTTGCAATCGTTGCTCCTTCCTTGTGGTATGCTCGTTTTGGTCATCCGGGGTCGTCTATTTTGTCTTCCTTAGATAAAAATAAATTTATTTCTTGTAAGGGTACGTGTAGTACTCCGAATTGTCAATCTTGTTCTTTAGGAAAAATTGTTAGGCTGCCTATGTAGACTCTAATTCTCATACTTTAATGTCATTTGATATTATTCATAGCGACTTATGGACATCTCATGTTCTTAGCTCGTTAGGTCATCGGTATTATGTTCTCTTTTTGGATGATTATTCTAAATTTTTATGGACTTTCCCGATAGCGAAAAAATTTCAAATTTTTTTCATCTTCTTAAAATTTAGAGTTTTCATTAGAACCCAATTCGAAAGAGAAATAAAAAATATTCAATGTGATAATGACAGAGAATATGACAATGGGGTGTTTCAGGAATTTTGTGCAACTAATGGGATCAATTTTCGTTTCTCTTGCCCTCATACATCTTCACAAAATGGGAAAGCCGAACGCAAAATTCGTACCATTAATAACATTTTCCGAACATTATTTATTCACGCTTCCGTACCCCCTTCGTTTTGGCACCATGCTCTACAAATGGCCACATATCTCCTTAACATTCTTCCTTCCAAAGGTTTAACATATTCTTCCCCTCTTCAAATTTTATATAATAAGACTTCTTCATATTCTCATCTTCGGGTCTTTGGGTGCTTGTGTTATCCGTTATTTCCGTCCACCACAATTAATAAACTTTAGGCTCGGTCTACCACTTGTGTATTTTTGGGCTATCCGTCTAATCATCGTGGCTACAAATATTTTGATTTGTCATCTAATAAAATCATCATTAGTCGCCATGTACTTTTTGATGAAACTCAATTCTCGTTTGCTAAGGTTAGTACTCCTGTGCCTAGTTCGTATAATTTTTTGGATGATGGCATATCCCCATATATTATTCGCCATTTTTCGGACGTATCCCGCACCCCAAATCCACCAGCGGGCCCGTAACATCACGGTCCAACAATGTCGGTCCAACAACTAGGCGCCACCCCAGCCCAGTTCTGGCCCAGTTGTTGCTTCTACACATAATCCAGTCCCAGCGTCGCTACTGTTCCCAGTTACCGACTTGGGCCAGCAGGCCCACTGCCTGCTGGCCCGTCCATCCCACGTCCAGAAAACTCCCAAAATTCATCCCCTTCTTCCCCGAGTCATCGACCGGTCACTCGTAGTCAATGGGGTATTTTTAAACCGAAAAGACATTTTAACTTAAATTCTAATATTCTTAAATCACCCTTACCCCATAATCATGTGTCTGCATTGAACGACCCGAATTGGAAAATTGCTATGACCGATAATGCTCTTATGGATAATAAGACGTGGGAGTTGGTGCCCCGTCCTTTTGGTATTAATATTATTAGGTCCATGTGGATTTTTGCTCAAAAGAAAAATTCAGACGGTTCATTTGCACGACATAAGGCTCCTTATGGGTGATGGTAAGACTCAGCAGGTTGGTGTGGATTTTGGGAAGACGTTTAGTCCGGTGGTCAAGCCGACTACCATTCGCATTGTACTCAGCTTGACTCTTTCGAAAGAATGGTCCATCAATCAGTTAGATGTGAAAAATGATTTCTTACATGGTAATCTCAAGAAAACAGTATATATGCATCAGCCTGTAGGGTTTAGGGACCCCAAGTATCCTCATCATGCATGTTTGTTAAAGAAGTCCTTATATGGGCTTAAGCAGTCTCCATAGGCCTGGTATAAGAGGTTTGCCGACTATGTTTCGATTATTGGGTTCACTCACAGCAGATCGGATAATTCCATATTCATATATCGTCGTGGGTCGTCCTTGGCTTATATACTTTTGTATGTGGATGATATTATCTTGACTGCCTCTTCTGATGCATTACGCCGGTCTATCATGACAATGCTCAGTTCTGAGTTTGCTATGAAAGACTTGGGGCCTTTAAGTTATTTTTTGGGGATTGCTGTCACTCGTCATGCATGTGGGTTGTTCTTATCCCAGCGGAAGTATGAGATCATTGAGAGGGCTGGGATGTCATCCTGTAAGTCCACTTCCACTCCTGTTGATACTAAGCCCAAACTTGGGGTTGCGACCGACGCACCATACGAGGATCCGACCCGCTATCGCAGTCTTGCACGGCCCTTCAGTATCTTACATTCACGAGACCCGATATTACGTATGTTGTTCAGCAGGTGTGTTTGTTTATACATGATCCCAGAGTTGAGCACATTCATGTGCTCAAACGCATCCTTCGGTATATTCAGGGTACACTTGACTATGGCTTGCATCTATATCCTTCATCAACGACAACACTTATCTCGTACATAGATACTGATAGGGATGGATGTCCAGACACCAGACGGTCTACGTTTGGCTATTGTATGTTTTTTGGTAATAACTTGGTCTCATGGTCTGCGAAGCGTCAGTCGACTTTATCCCGTTCCAGTGTAGAGGCCGAGTATCGAGGGTAGCTAATGTGGTCTCTGAAACATGTTGATTACGTAATTTGATGTTAGAGCTTCATTGTCCTATTCAGAAAGCGACCTTGGTTTATTGTGATAATATTAGTGCCATCTACCTTTCGGATAATCCAGTTCAGCCCCAACGCACTAAACATATCGAGATGGACATTCATTTTGTTCGTGAAAAGGTTGCTCGTGGGCACGTTCGCGTCTGTCATGTCCCGTCCAGGTATCAAATTGCCGACATCTTTACGAAGGGTCTTCCCTCGGTCCTTTTTGAAGATTTTAAGGACAGTCTCAGCGTTCGAAGACCGCCCGCTATGACTGCGGGGTGTGTTAAGTATACATAATATACACATGTATATTATGTATACACACGGTATTACGAGACGTACTATTGCTACCAATTCGTGGGCAGTTCCTATTCCATATACATTTCCTATTCCATGTACAATTATGTAATTAATGTTGTAGTCTAATTAGTATTGTACACTTATCATAATTGTATAGTTAGTATCCAAGTAGAATAAGATTTTAGGAGTAGAATAGGAATAAGATTCTCCTATTATGGAATATGTAAATTGTATATATAGTCTTTCAATTAATGAAAATAATCAATGAATTATTTCTTTCATCGGACACCAGGTGCAAAACCAAAATAATAGTAATAGCTTACTTATATCATTTATCTCATACCCAGTATAATCCTACAAGTTGAAAAAAAATAGTAATAGCTATTTTCAAAAAAAAAATATTCAAGGTTTAAAAATTATATCACATCATTGTGTATTTAAAACAAGAATGTTAATCCTAATAGAAAGAATTTAGTAACCACATAAAAATTCAAGACATGAAGGTAGTTTCATTAGTCTACGAAGAGGTAATAACATTTTAAATTTATATTCTATTGATTACTTATCTATATTGCATTTATTAATGAAATTGTTTCTGGTTAAATTTTTGACAAGGACAAAAATTCAAACAATACTTTTCAATAATCATGGCGAGAAATTTAAGAAGCTATTTTAATCAAATAAGAGCTGGTATATTAATAATGATGGATAAATCGTGGTAAAGCCCAAGTACTCTTCAACGCACAAAAATATTTCATTGTTAAGGAATTCAACAATGACATTTCCACTTAAAATATTTCAAACAATTCTGTATTCTTGGAAGAGGCAGAAATGTTGAGTGATGGTACTATCTTTGGTCATTCTTTATAGGATTTTATAAAAAAAATCGTGTAAAATTACTCTATATTTATCATTAATTTTATTCACATACTTTTCAGATGTAGTTTTTATGTCAGTTATATTGAAGTCACTTATTGAAGAAGGACAAAGCTGGAGATAAAAGATAATAAATAATTACTTATGAGATGTAGGTTAAAATTATATGGATTTTCATAAAAAAATGATCGTTTAACGTACTATAAAGATAAGTTAATGTACTTATCCGATTTGTAATTCAAATTATTGGAATGATTATAAAATTATTGCTTTACGGGAAGATTTTGTTGAAAATGATTGTGAAATTTTTAAAAGAATTGAATCAAGTGTGAAGTTACTTTGGTAACTCTATAGAGACAATTCCGTTTTTTATCACTTCATGACGGTGTGTTTAGTCTTAATTATATTACTATATATATCTTAATTATATTACTATATATATCTAATTAAATTTTTATTGTTCATCTCTACAGGTTTAGCCGTCATTCAATCATTTTGACATCGACAAAGAAATTATGATCAACATTGATCATTCACATAAATTTGAACTTAATTCATTCATTGAGAAATATTTATTTTGAGTTTTATTTGGATAATATTGCTATTATTTTACCAAATTGTGTATTACATGATTCGGTATACACGTGCAACGCATGTGTCGAGAAACAATTTGTATTTGTACGCGAGAGCACATAATGGTTATCTTGCGCCTAAACATCCTCTTGTCATAAGTCACACTATTAGTTCTTAGTAAGCAATTAGCCAATTAGCCTTAATGCTGATAATACTAATAAAGTCTTGGAAGTATCAGACAAGAACGAACTCACAAAACCAAGAAAAGGAGAAGTTACAGAAGAAATGCACAATTGAGAAGGGAGCAATTACCTACCAGGAAAAAACCATAAACACCACCTATGTATAGGCGATTGTATCGCGTAATGTCCCTAAGGAGTTGAGCATCCTCTTGGTGTTGTACAAGCAAAGTATCCAGTTTACTGATGAGAAGACAGCACATGGGACATTTGCATCGTTGTACTGTTGGATCTATAATTCCATAGCTGCAATATGCAAGTTGCTGCAGACCAGATACAACAACATACTTCTACTACGCGATATCACTCTGCGGATGTGGAAGGTTTTCCAATTCTTGGAAGAAAGTAAGAGTTTACACTGAGGGAAGCCGTAAAAGTAATTAAACACTGGATTCATAGGCAATAAGTATATCATCCACAGCTTCTTTCAGTAGTTAAATAAAGGTGGGGGGGGGGGGGGCAAAATCTTTTACAAGATCTATGATTTTCTGAATTTTACATCTATTAAAACCTGATATCAGAATATCTAAGCTCTATAGTCAGAGATTGTGCCAGTGTGTAACCCCCCACCAACCCAAAAAGACAAATAAAGTATGTGCTTTTTTTTTGCAGGTATGATGACACAGGCTTTAACATGCATATGCATAGATAATTTGCAGAAAAAAAAAACAAAAATTTAGAAGAAGTAGGAGAAAGTAGTACCACAAAGCCAGAATCCACAATTGGTCGTACAGGGAATTGTGAAGTCTCCAAAACAGATGGGACAGAGATCATCCTTAGGTGCATTTTCACTTTGATCCCTATTTTTAGCCTTCTCCTCCATTTCTTCAACAAATTCCTCGGATTTCTCCCTTTCCACGCTCTCTCCAAATCATCTAATCAATGATGTTGCACAGGACACATTCCTCGTCTCCAAATCTATATAATAATATACATAAACAAAAATAATCTTAGAGATCCGTACATGGACTGACAAACAGAGCTTTTTTTATGGAAAGATGAGTTGTTTAGAATATTTTAATACTAAGAGGAAACAGAAGAATAATGGATGGAAGATGAAGTGACAATTCGCCGCATCTGTACAAATAGTAACACTTGTCAATAATTTCTGCTTTGTTTGGCTTTTGCACTTATCAAAAGTTCAAAACACCACATACGTCTTATTTTGTCATGTGGCATTTCCTCGTCGTCCTATCAATTTCAAGTTTCAACACACAATTCTTATGTTAACCATGCCTGTTACTCCGTCCCTTTCAATTTTTATATGACTCTACTTTATTTTCCGTCTGAACTAAAAAACTAAATGTTTTTAAATTTAATAATAATTTAAAACTTCACAAAAAGGTTTTATAATTATATTAATATTTTAATGTATTTAACACTATAAATTCAAAATAGTATAATCATATAAATACTTATGTTTATAGCCACTTAAAAGTCTTTTTTAAAAAAAATATTATGCTCAGTTAAATAAGATTTCATAAAATGGAACGAAAGATATACTTATTTGAGTCGGGAAGTTACGTGACCCCAAAAAATCTCAAACCAATCAAAATAACCCATAAAAGGCATAAAAGTACCTTTTGCGCAATAATTTATTGTGCAAAAGGAATCAACAGTAACGGCGCGGTTAACTTTATTTACACAAAAAATGTTGTGTAATAGGGATAGTTATTTATTTTTCAACACTTGATATTATTTCAAAAGATGAAATTCACATTTTTTTTCATACTTTGACCAAAGATTAGTCATGTCTCAAGAATCCAGAATGTCAATATTTTATATAGAACCTGATATTTTTTTCTGCGAATAATAATATAGGCTCAATACATCAAGGATATCTAAACGTTCGAATCGTCATTTTAGGGGTTGTAAAGTGCCCGAAGTAAGTTTTGTTTGGAAACTTGTTATCATTAGTGAAAGAAATAATTCCTTGATTATTTTCATTAATTGAAAGGATATATATACAAGTTACATATTTCCATAATAAGAGAATCATATTTCTATTCTATTCCTAAAACCGTATTCTATACTAACTATACATTTATGGTAATACACTAATTATGGTAATACACTACTAATTATATTACAACATTACCTAAACTAGGATACTAAATATTTATCATAAATTACATTGAATAAACACCCAATTTCGAGAGTCATCACGGGAGCAAATCCGAGACCAAATATACACAATATACACATGTATATTGTGTGTATATTGTGTATATTTAACACACCCCTGCAGTCATAGCGGGCGGTCTTCGAACGCTGAGACTGTCCCTAAAATATTCAAAAAGGATCGAGGGAAGACCCTTTGTAAAGATGTCTGCAATTTGATATCTTGACGGGACATGACTGACGCGTACCTGACCCCGAGCAACCTTTTCACGGACAAAGTGAATGTCCATCTCGATATGTTTAGTGCGTTGGTGCTGAACCGGATTACCAGAAAGGTAGATGGCACTAATATTATCGCAATACACCAAGGTTGCCTTCTGAATGGGACAATGAAGCTCTAAAAGTAAATTACATAACCAACATGATTCTGAGACCACATTAGCTACCCCTCGATATTCAGCCTCGACACTTGAGCGGGATAGAATCGACTGACGCTTTGCAGACCAGGAGACCAAGTTATTTTCAAGAAACATACAATAGCCTGACGTAGACCGTCTGGTGTCAGGACAGTCACCCCAATCATCATCTATATACGAGACCAGTGTGGACGTCGATGAATGATATAAATGCAAATCATAGTCAAGTGTACCCTGAATATACCGAATGATGCGTTTGAGGGCATTCATGTGCTCAACTCTGGGATCATGCATAAATAAACACACCTGTTGGACAGCATACATAATATCTGGTTATGTAAAGGTAAGATACTGAAGGGCCTCTGCAAGACTGCGATATTGGGTCGGGTCCTCGTAGGGTACGCCAGCCGCGACACTAAGCTTGGGCTTCGTATCAACTGGAGTGGAAGTGGACTTACAGGATGACATCCCCGCCCTCTCGATGATCTCAGCTGCATACTTCCTTTAAGACAAGAATAATCTATCATAATGACGAGTGACGGCAATCCCCAAAAAGTAACTCAAGGGCCCTAAGTCTTTCATAGCAAACTCAGAGCTGAGCAAGGTCATGATTGACTGGCGTAAAGCATCGGACGAGGCAGTCTATATGATATCATCCACATACAACATAATGTAGGCCAAGGATGAACCACGACGGTAGATGAACAAGAAATTAGCTGACTTGCTGTGAATGAGCCCAATAGTCAAAACATAGTCAGCAAACCTTGTATACCAGGCTCTAGGAGACTGCTTAAGCCCATATAAGGACTTCTTCAATAAACAGACATGATGAGGATGGTGAAGATCCCTGAATCCCAACGGCTGATGCATATAGACTGTTTCCTTAAGATCTTTATGTAGGAAAGTATTATTTACATCTAACTGATGAATAGGTCATGCCTTCGAAAGAGCCAAGCTTAGCACCGTGCGAATGGTAGCCGATTTGACCACCGGACTAAATGTCTCACCATAATCTATACCAAACTGCTAAGTCTTACCATCACCCACAAGTCGCGCCTTATGTCTAGCAAATGAACCATCTGAATTCTCCTTATGAGCAAAAATCCACATAGACCGAATAATATTAATACCAGAGGGACGGGGTACCAACACCCACGTCTTATTATCAATAAGAGCATTAAATTCATCGGTCATAGCAATTTTCCAATTCGGGTCATTTAACGCAGACATAGGATTTCGGGGTAAGGGTGATTTAAGAACATTAGAATGTAAATTAAAATGTCTTTTTGGTTTAAAAATACCACGTTAACTACGAGTGACTGGTCTATGACTTGAGGGAGAATTGGACGGATTTTAGGAATTCGCTGGGTTCGGGACAGACGGCGGCGCAGCCCACCGGAAGCGATAATAGTGACGGATGCGAGAATCGGACCGGTTCCGGTGTTGGGGTGGGCCGGCCCAATTGTTGAAACCGACCCAAGAACAAAGCGGGAAGAGAAGGCCGTGACGATCGGGGGGACCAATGGGCGAAGGGCCCGCTGGAAAATTTTGGGTGCGGGAGATGTCCGAAAAATACTGAATAATATACGGGGATATTTGTTCATCCAAAAAATTATGCGAACTAGGCACGGGAGTATGACTTTTAGCAAATGGAAATTAGGATTCATAAAAAATGACATGGCGATTAATGATGATTTTATTAGAAGATAAATCAAAGCATTTGTAGCTAGGATGATTAGATGAAAACCCCAAAAACACACACGGAGTCGATCGGGCCTGAAGTTTGTTAATTGTGGTGGACGGGAATAACGGATAACATAAACATCCAAAAACCCGAAGATGTGAATATGAAGGAATTTTATTATATAAAATTTGAAGGAGGGAAGAGTATGTCAAACCTTTGGAAGGAGTTATGTTAAGTAGATATGTAGTCATTTGAAGAGCATGATGCCAAAAATATGGGGGTACGGAAGCATGAATTAATAGAGTGCGGATAATGTTATTTATGGAACGAATTTTACGTTCGGCTTTCCCATTTTGTGAAGATGTATGAGGACAAGAAAAATGAAAATTTATCCCATTATTAGCACAGAATTCCCGAAACACCCCATTGTCATATTCTTTTCCATTATCACACTGAATATTTTTTATTTCATGGTCGAATTGGGTTCTGATGAAGGCTCTAAATTTTAGGAAGATGGAAAAAACTTGAGATTTCTTCGCTATCGGAAACGTCCATAGAAATTTAGAATAATCATCCAGAAAGAGAACATAATGCCGATGACCCACAGAACTAAGAACATGAGATGTCCATAAGTCGCTATGAATAATATCAAATGGCATTAAAGTATGAGATTCTGAATCTACAAACGGCAACTTAACAATTTTTCCTAAAGAACAAGATTGACAAATTGGAGTACGACTCATACCCTTACATAAAATAAAACTATTTTTATCTAAAGATGACAAAATAGAGGACCTCGGATGACCAAAACGAGCATGCCACAAGGAAGGGGAAATGGCTGCAAAGGCTGATGGCAGGGCTTGACTCGATGGACCGGAACTGGGTGTGATAAGATAAAGATCTCCCCTACTATCACACCTTATGAGATGACTCTCTGTCTTGAAATCCTTTACAGAGAAACCAAATGGATCAAATTCAATAGAAACATAATTGTCAGTAGTGAATTTACGGACAGAGACTAAGTTTTTAATCAATTTGGGGGCGTGTAGGTGTTTTTCAAGATAAGAGGAGGATGAGGGGGAGATAAGGTTTTATGACCATAACTACGAATGGGAATAGAGTTACTATTACCAATAATTATACCACGGGGGTTGCTCAAATTGGAATAAGACAAGAGTGTACCTAAATCGGATGTCATGTGGGTAGCGGCCCCTGTGTCCATATACCAATTTGGGTCAGGTGGATTTAAACCAAACGTGTGCATTGCGGCTTCAATGTCAATATGCGTTGGTGTTGCGGCGTGATGGGCTTGCGGGGGCCGAGGCCCAAGAACCCCTGCTTGTGGTCTCTGCCCAGACTGCTGGCTGTAATTGGACCAGGTTGAATTGGGTCTGGACTGCTGCTGGGCTGGCCACTGCCAATTGGGCTGAAACTGCCGCTGGGATGTAAACTGGCTGGACCAAAACTGTTGTTGTTGTGGGGCCCACTGCCATTTCATAGGGGCCCACTATGGGCCCCAGAACTACTGTTGTTGCTGTTGACCACCGCGAGGACCCCCCACCACCACCAACATTATGTCGGCTGCCACCGTTATTTCCGCCGTGGTTTTTGCCATTATTTTTCTTATTTTCACCATTTTTGCCGCCACCGTTGTTGCGGTTTTGGCCCGAGTTGTTGGAACCGGTAGGATACACCGTGGACTCGGTCATCATGACTACGGGACTAGTATCGTTAGCCGCTCGTTTGGCCATGCCTGCTTCTTCTAGTGTAAGCATAGAACGAGCCTGATAAAATTGCGGAAGCGGATTGCTTTGCCGAAGAAGCGTTTCCACACCACTATAGGCCTCAGAGAGGCTGGAAACCATTTGGAGGACCAAACGATCGTTTGAAACCGGCGGGCCAACGTTGCGAAGTTGGTCCCCCAATTCCTTTAATCTTTTGCAATACGCCGAAACATTAGGGAAATCTTCCATATTGACGTGTGAGAAATCCTGTTCAAGGGTAACGGCTCTAGAATTTTGATTATCTTGGAATATATCACGCAATCTATCCCAAGTCTCATGTGTCGTAGCGTCAGGCTCAATAATTGTTTGCAAAAGGTCGGTAAATATGGTGGAATATATCCACTGAAGTACGGTATCATCAATAGTCGTCCACAACTTAGGATCATCCTGGCGTTTTGGCATCTCCGTATCTTCAGGAGCCGCGAGGATTATGTGATGGATGACTTGATGCGATCGTGCGTGAATTTTGAACAATTCGACCCACGTCGCATATTGGACGTTTTCTATTTCAAGAACAAGAGGGATGTTATTCTTGATGTTAGAACTGTAAGGGCACGATGAAACATGTTCCGGGATGTAGACATATTGATAGAACAATATGTGAGTGAGGGATTAGGGAAGAAAAATTTGGGAGAAAGATGAACCGTCGACACAAAAACCGAGAAGAAGGGCTCGGATTTTAGCTACTTAGGACGGAAAAATGCAAGAAATTTGGAGAGGATTTTAAGACCTAGACTCTTGATACCATGAAAGAAATAATCCCTTGATTATTTTCATTAATTGAAAGGTTATATATACAAGTTACATATTTCCATAATAGGAGAATCATATTCCTATTCTATTACTAAAACCTTTTTCTATACTAACTATACATTTATGGTAATACACTAATTATGGTAATACACTACTAATTATGGTAATACACTACTAATTATATTACAACATTACCTAAACTAGGATACTAAATATTTACCATAAACTACATTGAATAAACATCCAATTTCGAGAGTCATCACGGGAGCAAATCTGAGACCAAATACACACAATATATTGTGTATATTTAACAATTAGGTTAGTGTTTTATTTATTAGGATTTTGATTTAAGCGTGTTATTGTTTAGTCAAGGCATAACTTTATTTCGAATATGTCAAAAAAAGTTGTTAATTAATTTAGGATGTCACACGGATTAATAGTAAATGATAATAAAGACGAAGATAACTAATTATTATTAGGAAAATGATAAGCAAAAAATATAACATTAACTTAAATTGTACAACTTAATTACATATACACAATCTCTAATGGTCAGTAGACTTTAAAGTAACCTTAGGCCTAAAGCTAATACAATCCCCACCATCCTCGCCATCGTCTCCATCCCCCTTCTCCATCTTATTAGCAGGACGTTGTAAGTCATGATCATCCGCCACCCTTTTTTCCTTGTCCTTCTTCGGAGTCTAGACCATAGACCGCCTCTAATTGGCATGATCGGAGCCAATCTGTTGGGATCAATAGGGTCATAATCATCAACATCATCATCCTCATCAGGAGACAAGACCACATGCGTAGAAAGATGTAGCTGAAAAATATATAACAATTGGTATTAATTTTAATTTATATTTAATACATTATTTTTTTTTAAATCAAACATGTGTGTCGATGGGCTCCTGAGAGGGGTCTAATGTAGGATCTGAAGTAGTCTCATAAATGGGATCCTGCTAGAGCTGGAGCTGGAGTTGGAGCGGTGTCCTACTCGAGATCCCAATAAATGTTAAAAAATTAAAGTTATATTCAACTTATATTGAATAAAATTGAGTTTTACTAAAACACTAACTTGTGGCTCGACAAGCTCATGAGCGGGCTCCTGAGTGAGTAATGTCGACGAATCCTAAAATATAAAAAATTAGGAAATAATCAGTATAAGTACTTTAATTTTTTTTAAATAAGTATTTTAAACACTAACCTCTGGGATAAGAAATTCGTAGAAGTCTATGAATGACATGTCGTAGGTCAGCTCCTTGGCACCCTTTAAATTTTGAAATGGCCGCTTCCACTCACTAATGCGTCATAAGAAGTCCAATTCATGTCATCACGTACACCGACGTATCCATTCTGGCTTGGCTAAGATGAAGACCCAGGTATATATGAATATAGGCGTGCCAGTGTATATGTAGGTGTCAACGGTCGGAAAGAAGTCGACGGATGATGTTGGGCTAGAGCGGAATCGGGAGCGTGCTCATCAGGCTCATCTACTAAATGAAGAGATTATTCCCTTAGAGCTTGTCCAATACCACCAGTACCAGAAATGCATCTCCTTCGCCCGCGCGAGAGACTTCTATGCCAACCGGGAATAACGACTCTGTTATGAAAGAAAGCGGAAGACAGACTAATTTGGTCGGTATTCCCTAATGAGTAGCTTTAGGAGATAAAAGTCCCCCTTATATTCTCCACCCATCTGCGGAGGGTTTCCGTATCCGTCTCCGCGGAGATCTCCAAATCGTAAGACATTATCGCCTTCGCGACACTGGACTATATTTCCGTCATTTTCAAAAAGTGCACGGACAGCTCTGCCGCCACCTACTCTGACATCATAGCAATGAGACTGATTCTTGAATCTCACGTTCTGTTCTTTCAAATATAGGAGATGAACGAAAAAAGTGCTACTGTTTTGCTTACTGATATGGACACAAAAAGAACAAAATCGTGGTGGAGTAGGAGACCAGCCCTAAATGGCTTCCCTCGACACAATGAAGATTATGGTGTGAAATTGTCTAGGCCTGAGGGGGTCTTTGATTTTTACCTTTGTTAAGGAGATAATGCGATTTCACTCTCCGAATTTGGTATTTTTGTGTGAAACCAAAAATGGAAGTACAAGCAGAGATTGTAATGACAAATTTAATGCCCAACACACGGGTTGTTGATCTTGTTGGCTTGTTGGGTGGCTTGTGCGTTATATGGTCAAATGATATTCAGGTAGAGCTGTCCAGTGGGCCGGGCTCGAGTCTGGCGGACCAAGTTTGGCGGGATCGGGTTGGGGCGGGACGGGTGAAGGGGGCGGGATCGGGACTGGCGGGTCAGGCGGGATCGGGACTGGCGGGTCAGGCGGGATCGGGTTTGGCGGGATTTGCCGAAGTCCCATCCCGATCCCGATCCCGTCGGAATCGGGTCGGGGCGAGATCGGGATCGAGTTCCGGCGGTTTTTCCTTTTTTTTTTTTTTTTAATAACATAGGTATAAAAAAAACTCAATAATTAAACAAGACAATATAGTGTAATAAAAATATCCCAATGTTGTTTTTGTGCCTCTTATATTATTTAATAGACATATGATTTTTTTGTAATACAAATACAATTGTCGAAATTGCAACTTTGTGGTGTTGTCCAAAAGTTGCAAATTACATAATAAAATTGCAATTAAAAAAATTACATTCTGAAAAAAACTTGTTCTAATTTCTTGATAATTTCCTGTGGTTCTTCGGTTGGAATTGGTATTTGTTGGTCAAATTGATCCATGTCGCTTCCACCACCTTCGGATAAGATTTCGTTGTAGTTTTCATCTTCTTCTTCGTTGATCTCCGGTTGACTGCACCTTCTCCGCTCCGCTCGTATCCAATCTCTGAATAATACTGTAATTTCCAAGTTGTGTCCGGCTAATGAGTGTCTGTGGTCTCTTATTTGATATCTGCCGGCAGAAAAAGCCCTTTCAGACGCAGTTGATGACGCTTGAATGTTCAAAACATCTCGGGCCATCATTGAAAGTATCGAAAATGTCTTCTCATTCCCCCTCCAGTATTTCAGCAAGTCTTCACGTCCTTCTTCATTGAGAACTTCTTAGTACGGTACAGAACCCTGCAAAATAAAAATATCAAACTCGCTAATTTGGTTAGTAGTGGTACGACCGCACATTCTATTTCTGAGGCTTTCAATACTAGTCGCAGAAACATCATGTCTTTTGTGAGGTTGTGTTGAAGATGAAGAAGATGGTATGGAAGCCGGTAGGTTACTAGCACTTTCTTGTTGGTAAAACCTATATATTTTTTTGCATTGGTCTTCTACGCTAGACAACACTTCTTCTTTAGTTTGTTCAATAAGTGGTGAGTGATTTAGATTTTTTGGACTTGGAGGTGGTAGTACTTCTATACAATCGTAAATAGTTTCAATAAGTGATTTAGTACCGTCTATTTTAATAGTCGGATTTAATACAACACCAATAATATAAATAGTGGGAATAGAAATAAAATATTTTTTTATTTTGATAAACATTTTTTTAATAACTGCAATATAAGCTGGTTTTTCCATATATTCACTAAGTAATAAAAATATTAGAGTTATATAAAACAACATAGTTGAAATAGTAGGATAATATATACCGGAAAATTGTTTTGTTGCTTGAAAAAATTTCTCTAAAAATACAATAAGTTCGGAAATTTTTACCCAATCACTATCTACAACCATATCAGCTGGATTTTGATTATGAGAGTTAAAAAATAAAGTTATAGGTTTTCTATAGTCATAAGCAATAAGTAGTTGCTCGTATAAAGAATTCCACCTAGTGGGTACTTCTTCTGTAATTTTTCTATAAGGTAGTTGGCAATCGTGACAAGTTTTTTTATATTCTTTTCTTCGTTGTATTCTATTACTTTTAAAAATAAAGTTTATAGCAAATTGTATTTTACTAAGAATGTCTTCAAAAAGTGATAGACCATTCTTTACAATTAAGTTATATATATGGCACGCGCATTTTATATGAAAATGATCTGGAAAAGATGGAGTTAAACTATTTTTTAAAATTGTAATAGCATAATTGTTAGAAGAATCGTTATCTAATGTAATAGTCATAATTTTATCAATTATTCCGTAATAATGGCACACTTGATAAATATTTTCTGCAATAAAAGTACCAGTGTGCCTATCATCTATATATTTATACGCTAAGATACGTTTTTGCATAGACCATTTATAATCTCTCCAATGACAAGTTACCGTTAAATAATCATGGCCGTTAGTACTACGATCTATATCAGACGTGATAGATACTTTGCCACTAAAATGATATAATGAATAACGTAAATATTGTTGATATTCATGTGCGAATTTAAATACATCTCTCTTAACAGTTGATCTAGAAAAACCGTTGAAAGCAGGATTATATATATCTCTAATGTAATGAATAAAACCGGGAGATGAAGGAAATGAAAAAGGCAAACCTTCCACAACAACTAATTTTGATATTGCTTCCATATCTCTATGTTTATTGTATTTAGGGCCTATAATTCCCCCCGTCACAGGGTTAATTTGACCTTGTACTTGGTCCGGAACAGTATCAGTATGTGAACCTTGTCCCGATGGAGCGGGCGTTTGCGCACCCGGTTTTGAAGCATGGTATTGGGCATACCTAGTTGGATGAGCCCTTACTACGTGTCTCATTAAACTCCCCGTCCCACCGTGACCTTATCCAGTTTTAAATTTTAAAAGATCTTTACAAATTTTACATCTAGCTACTTGATTCTCTACGTGCCTATCAAAAAATATCCATGCATCTGATTTTAATGGTCGTTTTGCTGGACATCGTCTCATACTAGGGGGAATATGAGGCATTTCAGTTGAAGGTGCACTAGTGGGTGTGTTGTCATCAACATTAGTGGGTGTATCATCTAGATCATCGTCTAAATTAAAGTCTTCTTGAGTTCCAGAAAATAGCTCCTCGTCTATATCTAATAGTATTGTAGGAAAATGTTCAGTATCAACAAAATCATCGTGTGTACGAATAGGATGACTAGAAAAAGCACCATTGCCCTTGTTGCCCCTACTAGAAGAAGCACCCTTACCCTTAAACATACATCTTAATCCTTCCATTTTAATTATGATAATAAATAATTAAAGATAATAAATAATTAAAGATAATAAAATTAAGTGCGCTAAATAAAATAAACAGACATTAATAATTTAATGAAGGAACGAATGTACCAAACGCCGACGTAACGTCGACGTGTAATCGAGAGGTTGAAAATTGAAACTTTGCTCGATGGAAGATCCTCAAGCTAGTTGCCAACTTCACTCCCAATTCCCAAATGAATAAATAAAATTGAATATTTAGTAAACAATGTAGACTTGTAGAGAGATAGATTGAGAGATTGTAGGAAGATTTGTGCGAAAGATGAAGAGAAAATGAGTTATTTATAGTTGAAAAATTGGGTTAAAGTGTAAATATAATAACTTATGGGTTAAAATTAAATATTAAGGGGTAGGGGGAGGCCAAAAATGGTTGTTGCTCAATGACCAAAATGTAAAATGGTCATTGGTGCAACGATTATTTTTGCAAATGGGGGGTTACAGGCGGGATCGGGATCGGATCGGGACTAGCGGGATTGGGGCGGGCCGGGATGGGTCGGTACGAGATATTGTCCCATCCCAGTTCGAGTCCCGATACCGATTTTTTTTTACTACTCGGGTTCGGGGCGGTGTCGGGGCGGGACCGGGCACGGCCCACTGGCCAGCTCTATATTCAGGTACTCATTTTTCCTCCAATTATTTTATTGAAATTTTAATATATTATCAACATAATGATTGTGAGTTTTGGTGCATTTTTGTATATTTCTTTATCTATATGAAATCAAATGGGCGAGTCTTTATTATTAATTTGAGCCCTGAACTCAATGAGAGTGGGGATTAGCTCCTCTTCCGGCAACTCGTCCACGTCTGCAAAATACCTGACGGATTACTAATCGAATTATCAGGAGAAGACAATTTGATGAGCGTGTAGCTAATTCACCAAAATAGGGTCAATCTTGAATTATTACTGGAGATTTTAATGATATTATTGATAACTCAGAAAAATTTACTGATTTCAAATATTTTATCTTGAACCTAAATGTAATTGATTTAGGATATAAAAGAAAACATTGGACTGGGTGATGTTATAGGGAAAATGATGGTGTCATCCAAGAGCATCTTGATAGGACTTTAGTGTCCTCTAATTGGAGAGTTAAATTTGATAACGCTAATGTTGTTTATATTAATACTAAGGCTTCTGATCATGCTAATTGATGCTATTCCTATGAAAAAAGAAGATTTTATTTTGATAAAAGATTGTGTAAGAAAGAGAAAATTGTTGGAAATTTGCCTTTGGCGGGGAGATGCGTCCACCCTTCTTTGATGAATTAAACACTACTATTCCGCATGTTGGAGACCTTCTCTCTTTACACATGCATGATCTACGAAGTGAGTAGATGACCGTAGGGCCAAGAATCGTCAAATTTCGTTGAGAAATGAAAGAGATATTGGTCCACGAAGTAAGGTGTTTAAGGCATGGAAATGTGGTGTGGGACAAATCTACCACATCGGTGGGAATTGGAAGAATTGCTCTCTATATATGTCTCAAATTGGTAAAGGGTTTGGGACCCCAAGGGGTATCCCATGTGTTTAAAGGAGGGAAGACCTAGATGTGCATGGGTTCATGGCTAAGCCCACACGCGCGCCGCCGCCGCCCGCCAGTTCGGTCCGGTCTCGGGCTCGGGCTCGGGTCACGAGCTGTGGGCTGTGGGGACTTTTTGATATTATCTTTTTGGACCAGAGAACTCTGCCAATCCCTGAAGTTTCATATGTACAGTCAGTTTGGTCCCTGAAGTTTCAATATTTACAGTTTGGTCTCCAGAGTTTCTGGGAAGGTGACGGAAGGCAGAAAGCCTACCGTTGGGACTATTTTTTGAGGAGGCATTAATCAGCCATTACTTGGCTGATTAACTCCTCCTTTATCACCCTCCTTCATGTCCATAATTCAGCCCCTCTTCATGGCCATTTACATCCATTACTTGGCTATTTAATGCCCTCCTAATGACCATTAACAGCCATGTTTTGGGCAGTTGTTTAGCCCCTCCTCCATACTATATATTGAGCCTCATTTGGCTCAATTCAGTGACAGAAACATAGACAAAAAAGACACAGAAAATCAGCAAAACATTGGCTGAAAATTCAGCAAAACAGTGGCTGAAATTCAGCAAAACAGTGACCAAACCCTCACATACACACAAGATATACACTACAGAGACACACTATATACACAGAGATAAAAGAAAAGAGTAAAGATAAACTCTTCCTTCCTATTCCATATCTTCAGCAAGTCGAGTCATGTTTGTTTTCTTCGCCAGGCTCAACCTATTGGCTTTGTAGCGTTGAGATTAAAGTGTTGTTTTATCTTGGGAGACTATTGCCCGCTAACGTAAAAGCATATATACGGGGCAATCTTGTCTTAAGGACAGAGGGCAATTCCTCGACTCAACACACAATGTTGTAACCATCCAGATTTAGTTGTTTCTTGATTTCAGGTTATCAACATTCAAGACACAACAAGCTTGCGGCTGTTTTGAAGATTGGCCTGTTTGTTCAACAAGATTCAATTTCTAAATATTGAATATTTGTTCATCCTTTCGAATACTTGTAATAGTTTTTTTTTTACTTCCCGTACTGCTTTATAAAGTACAATAGAAAACCAACAACTTAAGACAAGATTGTATTGTATTACTATTAGTGTTCGAAAGATGTCGGTCAAAAGTTGTGTCACCAAATCTGAATATTACTGTGGTTTTCTGGTAGAAGAAAGTGATGATGATGCCGTTGAAAGTCAACATGTTCATGGTGTCACCGCTCCCAAGAGTGGTGGGAACAAGAGCTCACGAGAGCCTGAGGATGTCAACTGGGACAAGAGGAGAAGATTGAAGATGTGGTTCTATCTTGCAGCAGAAGGCCTATATCTGTCCCAGACAAAGAATCCAAAATTGGGATAAGTATTTTTCTTACTTGTCAAGAATAAAGATTAAATGATGTCTGATTAAAAATGGATTAAAGTAAGGAGGAATATAAAATTATATTCCTTACGCTTTAAAAATCAGAAGTTTAATCTCTTCTTCTTTCCCGTTTAAAGATTGGATTTTGTAAACGACTTAAAAAGATCCGTTCTTTTAAGTGTAATGATTAAAAGTGTGTAAAGTATGTTCGCACATACGAGGGAGAAAGATTCATTTCACTGACTGTGCGAAAACTGTTACCACTCTTAAGTAAGCGCCAAGAATTATCTGGGCACCAATCACAACGGAAGAAGTCTAAAAGTTAAAGAAGTTGAGCCTGTCACACTATTTGGCAGAAGATCCTTCATAGGATGATATTGGACACTCAGTCATACAAAGCCTCCAGGCGACTGGAGTGGGCCAAAATACCTTTGATATGATGATATTGGACACTCAGTCATACAAAGCCTCCGGGCGAATGGAGTGGGGCCAGAATTCATTTCATAGGAAAAGTAATGGACACCTAGTAAGGTGGGCTAGAGTTTTCAGGTCTTAAATGATCTGAAGGCCTAAAGAAAGGCAGAAAAGAAATTGGACACTCAGTCTGCCAAAGCAACTGGAGTGGGCCAGAGTATCTAGATCACATATGATCCGGTTATGCCCTAACCACGGGCAAGAGATTGTTCATGTGAAGCAACGCCACCTCTAAAGTAGAAGGGGTTGGAGAGGTTGTCCTCAATAGGACTTCAGGGATTGGGATCACTCTAAGATGAGGTGATACATATCCCAAACTTGGTTTAAGGGACGCTGTTGGTCAAGTTGGTTTGAGACTAGTCCAACAGTCCGTAATAACTAAGAATGATACAAGGACGTCTGTAGCTAAATGAATGATATATTTGTAATCCGTGCATCTATGCCATCATAGATTAAGACACGTTAAATAGCAAGTCATTCAAAAGCTAACGATGTTGAGATTGTTGCCTTCTGTCGACATAAACCCTCAAAATAGATGTGAGGTAGGCGAAGAGGCAAAATCACCTTTCCAAATTCCGTCAAGGGAATAGCGAAAGAAACACTGCTCCTCTAGAACTTAGTCACACCTACTTGGGTGATTTGAAGTTTATACAAAATAGAGGGGGGAGACAAGTACGTTGTGATCTTCATTGATGATGGTACAACGTATGGAATCCTTTGTTTGTTGAAAAGCAAAAATAAAGTTGTTGAAGCGGATAAGCGTTACAAAGCAGAAGTTGAAAATCAACTAAGCCTATGGATTGCAAAATTGTAGTGATAGAGGGGGAGAATGTGAAGCATCGTTCATTAAACGACTGTTCATTTCTCACCTTAGTCCAACGGTGTTAGCCAAGCGCAAAGTCGTACGCCCAAATTATGTGGGATGGCTTGGTAAAAGTTGGAATACTGAAATAGGTCAAGTTGTACCTAAGACTGGAGATTGCATATCCACTGGATCTGCAAATAACAGTAGTGTTGATCGCCTCTTGGTGTCAAAGAATGCTGAATTCTTTGGAGATAACTTTTCTTGAAAAAGGAAAAAGGAAAAAGGAGTAATTGGTCAAGGTTAACAAGAACCCGCGAGGGCCTGACTGTCCAGAACTAGACGTTCCGTATCTACAAGACTCGAAAGTTGCTGGCTATCCGGAACTTAATATTCCAGATCTGCAGAACTCAGGGATTCTAGATGTAGAACCGAGAAGGAGCAAAGAGGGGACAAAGACTTGTTCCATACCTTCTAGCTTGTATGGTTGAGAATGAACCATGGACAATTAACAAAGAATTGTCATCTCCAAAAGTGCTGCTTTGGAAAGAAGCTAAAGAGAGAAATAGATTCCATCATATAGAACCATACTTGTGTAATGGTTGATCTTCCTCCGGGAAAAGAACCTTTGGGTTGTAAAAGGTGCTCCCCTGTGAGTAACTTAACATCCAGGGCCATTGCAGTTTTGCGTGGCATGGATGTTGAAATAGCCTTCCCAACCGGAGAGTTGGAAGAAGAGAATCAGAATTGGTTTGCTGAACTGTTGGGCTTCTTCCTGAACTTTCATTTTGGTCCCTGAAATATTTACATTTTGGTCCCGAAAGTCTCGGATAAAACAGAAACAATGAATTTGACCACGAAACATTGACTCGAAGTTAGAAAGCCAACAGTTGGAAAACCAACAGACTGAAAGTGAAAGTCATATTGAAACAAAGTCTCGATATGAAAGATATGGGTATTACAGATGACATCTTAGGAATTGGATTTCTAAGACATCTAACGAACTGATCGATAGTTGACAGTCTCGTTGAAGCCACCAATGGATATGAATCATAGAACTGATTGGAATCATGGTGCACCCATAGACAATGAACGATATGCACAGGTCATGTGTAGTTCAATATATTGTACACACTACAACCGACCTGGTATCGTCCTACAAAGAAGATCAGTTGAACTAAGGTTCACTGATGATCTTAATACATGATCAATAGAAGGCGTTAAGTCGGATATGATGATATCCGAATTATTCGCTTATCTACGGATTATAGTATTCTCGGATGTCCAAATGGTTCGGGAGAACACGGTGATGCAAACTGGACATCAGATCTGAAGAACACCAAAGCCACAAGTAAATGTGTATGGTGGGTCTTGGAAAATCCTCTAAGCAAACTTGCATCGACCGATTCATGATGGGATCGGAGTTTATCGCTTTATACAAAGCATGAAAGAAGTTGAGTAACTTCATGACTCCTTAGAGGACGTCCCTTATTGGGAGAAACTCGTGCCTTCAGCAGTTATACACTGTGGCTAGCCGGTCGGCTTCAGGAAGGACACGGATGACGGCGTCTGGGCATATCTGTCAGGATCTGTCAGGAGACATAAGACCGTATGGCAGTTGATCATTACGGGTGTCACATCTTTGTTTACTAACTAAGGGACTACCCGGAGATCAAGTGTTCTGCCTGTCTAGGGGAATGGGCTTGAAACCCAAATAATACGAACCTTTGTGGTGGAAACCCAACCATACTGATTGGAGATCCCAAGAATTTGGTTCAATGGGAAAACTAAGCGACAAAAGGTTCAGTTGAGCGCTTCGGTGGAAGAAAGAAGCACCTCGGATGATGATTTCTGTACGGAAACATGAATCCAAAGTTGTTCCCGCGATAGACATTAAAGTGCAACCTGCATGGTGGGTAAAGGTTAAGCTTCCAAACCTTTAAAAGATCCTCAAACGGTTGAGGTTAAGGTTGGGGAAACTTTTAATGATTCCTAACACTTGAGAAGTGAGGTATAGCAGGATACCTTGTAGGAGATCACCTATTTAAGTGCGAGGATGGCCGCCTCAAATGAACGCACTTAAGAATCCAAGTGTGTCCATGGCCACAACGGACAGAAACGTAAGAAGGAAAATGAATAAGAAGAGTTATTGTGTTGGTATCATTGTCTTGGCTTACACTAAACACTGACGGTTCAAGACATCACGGTCACCGCGCAGTAAGTAAGTCCGATGATATTCAACTAGGGAAGGTTCAAAGTGAAAGCTACCTCTTCTGATGCAATATCTTTTCGCTGAAAGATTGCTGAAATGTAGGCACCTTGTGTGTGCGCCACAATCTCTCTTTCATAAAGGGGATTGTTGGAAATTTGCCTTTGGCGGGGAGATGCGTCCACCCATCTTTGATGAATTAAACACTAGTGTTCCGCATGTTGGAGACCTTGTCTCTTTACACATGCATGATCTACGAAGTGAGTAGATGACCGTAGGGCCAAGAATCGTCAAGTTTCGTTGAGAAATGAAAGAGATATTGGTCCACGAAGTAAGGTGTTTGAGGCATGGAAATGTGGTGTGGGACAAATCTACCACATCGGTGGGAATAGAAAGAATTGCTCTCTATATATGTCTCAAATTGGTAAAGGGTTTGGGACCCCAAGGGGTATCCCATGTGTTTAAAGGAGGGAAGACCTAGATGTGCATGGGTTCATGGATAAGCCCACACGAGCACTGCCGCCGCCCGCCCGTCCGGTCCGGTCTCGGGCTCGGAGTTTGGGTTTTGGGTCTCGGGTCACGGGTCACTGGTCACGGGTCGTGGGTCGTGGGCTGTGAGGACTTTCTGATATTATCTTTTTGGATCAGAGAACTCTGCCAAATGTACAGTTTGATCCCTGAATTTTCATATGTACAGTTTGGTCCCTGAAGTTTCAATATTTACGGTTTGGTCCCCAGAGTTTCTGGGAAGGTGACGGAAGGCAGAAAGCCTACCGTTGGGACTATTTTTGAGGAGGCATTAATCAGCCATTACTTGGCTGATTAACTCCTCCTTTATCACCCTCCTTCATGTCCATAATTCAGCCCCTCTTCATGGCCATTTACATCCATTACTTGGCTGTTTAATGCCCTCCTAATGGCCATTAATAGCCATGTTTTGGGCAGTTGTTTAGCCCCTCCTCCATGCTATATATTGAGCCTCATTTGGATCAATTCAATGACAGAAATATAGACGAAAAAGACACAGAAAATCAGCAAAACAGTGGCTGAAAATTCAGCAAAACAGTGGCTGAAAAACAGTGACCAAACCCTCACATATACACAAGTTATACACTACAGAGACACACTATATACACAGAGACAAAAGAAAAGAGTAAAGAGAAACTCTTCCTTCCTATTCCATATCTTCAGCAAGTCGAGTCATATTTATTTTCTTCGCCAGGCTTAACCTATTGGCTTTGTAGCGTTGAGATTAAAGTGTTGTTTTATCTTGGGAGACTATTGCCCGCTAACGTAAAAGCATATATATGGGGCAATCTTGTCTTAAGGACAGAGGGCAATTCCTCGACTCAACACACAACGTTGTAACCATCCAGATTTAGTTGTTTCTTGATTTCAGGTTATCAACATTCAAGACACAACAAGCTTGCGGCAGTTTTGAAGATTGGCATGTTTGTTCAACAAGATTCAATTTCTAAATATTGAATATTTGTTCATCCTTTCGAATACTTGTAATAGTTTTTTTTTACTTCCCGTACTGCTTTATAAAGTACCATAGAGTACCTTAAAAAATAACCTATATCATTCAGAGAGATTGGAATAATGATGGTTTTGACTATAAAGCTTTGCCTTGTATTTGAGAATTGAGACACCAAAAAGAAAAAGAAAGAAGAAAATATTCTCTCCTTTTATATTTGCCTTCTCTTCCTAAATTCTAGTTATTTATAATATGGGATAATTTTGGTAGCATTAACGACCTTAAAACATTTTTGGTTTGCCAAAAATAACCTGGCTAGTTTGAAGGAAATCTACAAAGACAACGGGCAAAAATTAGTACTCCATCCGTCTCAATTTATATGATATCATTTTCTTTTTAGTTTGTCCCAAAAAGAATATCACCTTTCTATAATTAAAAATAATTTAATTTTAAAATATCTCTTACCCTAAATGAAATGATTTATAGCCACACAATATCTTACGTTGTTTTATATCACACATTTCAAAAGTCAACCTTTTTTTCTTAGATTTTGTGTCAAATCAAATGATACCACATAAACTGGGACATACAAAGTACTTCAATAGAGCCATTTGTTCATTTCTTTTTGTTCCTGGTTAGACTTGAAAGTATATATAAAAGTAAGTTAGATTAATGAAAGAGTCGTGTAGAAGGAAGAAAATTTCTCACATTAGATCTTTTTATCCTTTTGGTATTTCTCACATAAAAATATTTTAATAGATGCACTGGCATAGCCACATAGAGTGAAGACAACAACATACCCAGTGAAATCCCACAACGTGGGTCTGGGGGAGGGTAGAGTGTACGCAAACTTTACCTCTATCTTGGTAAGTAGATAGGCTATTCCGAAAGACCCTCGGCTCAAGAAAAGGCATAAGCACAAGTAGAAGCAAGAGCAAAACAAAGCAAGAGAAACAGTCAGACCCGGATAAGAAATTTAAAGTAGTTTGAAAATGAGACCAACAAAAGTAAATAAGCCATGATAAAGCATTCTGAAAAAAGAAGCATTAACTAACGCCAGTAAATAGGATAAACAACGTATACGAAAGAACATACAATAGCAGAAATCAAAGGACAGAGAACTATAAAACAATATTGCGCCTACTAGTATGATAGGCTACGTAAGGCCACAATAATAGCACTACAACTACCAGTATATAAGCGAAAGTAGGACTATGCTCAACTACCTACTACCCTAATCTGTGTCCTCCACAACTATCTATCTAAGGTCATGTCCTCAGTAAGTTGCACCTGCGTCATATCCCATATAATCACCTCTCCCTAATAGTTCTTCGGCCTACCTCTACTCCTCATGAACCCGTACAGAGTCAACCTCTCACACCTTCGCACTAGGGCATTTGTGCCTCTCCTCTGCACATTCCCGAACCATCTCAACCTTACTTCCCACATCTTATCCTCCACCGATGTCACTCTCACTCTGTCCCGGATATCATCATTTCTAATGATATACCTCCTTGTATGCCCACACATCAATCTCAGCATCCTCATTTCCGCAACTTTCATCTTTTGGATGTGCAAAGTCTTGACAAGGCCAACACTCCGCTCCATACAACATAGTCGGTCTAACCACCACCCTATAAAACTTGCCTTTAAGTTTTGGTGGCACCTTTTTATCGCATAAGACTCCAGATGCGAGCCTCCATTTCATCCACCCTACACCAATACGATGTGTGACATCGTCATCAATCTCTCTATTCCCTTGGATAATAGACCCAAGATACTTGAAACATTCTTTCTTTGGAATGACCTAAGTACCAAGCCTAACCTCCACGCCTGTCTTATGGTCGCTCCCGTTACTGAACTTACACTCTAAGTATTCTATCTTGATCCTACTTAGCCTGAACCCTTTAGACTCCAGAGTCTATCTCCAAACCTATAGCTTAGCGTTCACTCCGCTACGAGTTTCATCAATCAGAACTATGTCATCTGTGAATAACATAGATCATGACATCTCCCCTTAAATATGTCGCGTCAGTCCATCCATCACCAAGGCAAATAAGAATGGGCTAAGAGTTGATACCTGGTGCAACCCCACCATCACTGGAAAGTGCTCCGAGTCTCCTCTTACTGTTCGTATCCTGATCTTGGCTCCATCATACATATCCTTGATCGCCCTAGTGTACGCCACAGGTACACCTCTAACCTTCAAACATCTCCATAGAACCTCCCTAGGGACTTTGTCGTATGCCTTCTCGAGGTCGATGAAAACCATATGTAAGTCCCTCTTCCTCTCCCTATACTGCTCCACCAACCTCCTAATAAGGTGAATGGCTTCGGTAGTCGAACGCCCCGGCATGAATCCAAACTGATTCTCGGAAATAGACAAATATTTCCTCACCCTCATCTCCACGATCTTTTCCCAAACTTTCATAGTGTGGTTCAATAGCTTGATACCCTTATAGTTGTTGCAACTCTGGATGTCACATTTGTTCTTGTACAAAGGAATCATTTTACTCCACCTCCATTCTTTGGGCATTCTTGCCGTCTTAAAAATGATATTAAACAACTCCGTTAGCCACTCCAAACTTTCCCTGCATACGCTCTTCCAAAATTTAACTAGGATCTCATCCGGCCCGGTCGCTCGTCCCCTGCGCATCCTGCGAACAACACCCTTAACCTCCTCAACCTTAATACTCCTACAATATCCAAAATCCCGGTACCTTTCGGATTTCTCCAGATCTCCCAGCACAATGTCTTTATCTCATTCTTCGTTCAAGAGTTTATGAATGTAAGATTGCCACCTCTGTCTAATAAGCGCGTCCTCCACCGGTACTTTGCCGTCCTCGTCCTTGATGCACCTCATGTGATCCAAGTCACGGGTCATCCTCTTCCTCACCTTGGCTAGTCTGTACAACTTCTTATCCCCGCATTTTCCCTCTAATTCTACATACATGCATTTAAAAGCCATCATTTTTTCCGTCGTAACCGCTAGCTTTGCCTCATTCCTTGCCATCTTATATAATTCCCAATTCATCCACTTCTCCACATCATCCTTATTTTCTACCAATTTTGCATACACCACTTTCTTTGTTTCCACATTCTCTTCAACTTTACCATTCCACTACCAGTCCACTCGATGCCCACCACTACTACCCCACGATACCCCTACCACTTTTCTAGCTACCTCCCAAATGCAACTGGCCGTCCTATCCCACATACCGGTCGCATCCTCGCTACTCCTGGCCATCAAACTCTCCCACATCTTCTTTGCACTAGCCATGGTCAAACTCCCCCATTTGATTATTAGTCTGTCATCCCCAACCCTCTTCTTCTTCTCCATCTTCATCTCCAAATCCATCACCAAAAGCTTATGTCGGGTTGTAAGATACTCACTCGGAATAACCTTACAGTATTTACAAAGACCGTTATAAACCTTCCTAAGTAGAAAAAAGTCTATCTGAATCTTAGCCACCAAACTGCGGAAAGTCACCAAATGCTCCTCATTCTTTAGGAACCTCGAATCGGCTATCACCATCCCAAAATCTTTAGCGAACCCCAAAAGTGAGACGCCTCCCCCGTTCCTGTCCCCGAGGACAAAGCCTCCATGCACGTCGTCATAACCCCCCGGAAGTGACCCAATATGTCCATTGAAATCCCCTCGTACAAATAACTTCTCAGTGGGTGGTATACCTCCCACTATCTCGTCCAAATCCTCCTAAAAACGTCTCTTCTCCTCCTCGTCCAAGTCCGTCTGCGGCGCGTAAGCACTAATAATGTTCATAGTGAACCCTCCAACTACCAACTTAATCGTCATCATCCTGTCATTGACCCTCCTAACATCTACCACTTGATCCCTCAGCTCGTTGTCTACTAAAATACCTACCCCATTCCTATACCTCGACCTACCCATGAACCATAACTTATACCCGTCCACATCTTTAGCCTTAAGTCCTACCTATTTGGTCTCTTGGACACAAACTATATTAATCCTCCTCTTTTTAAGACTTAACTAGCTCTATGGACTTCCCGTTAAAGTCTCAATGTTCCAAGACCCTATCCTCAGCCTGGCATCTCCCTTACCCCACTTACCCCATAACCCTCGCCCCCGTCCCCGACCGAGAACATGACCCTAGTCTACCATCATTCACCAAAGCCACTAGAGCAAAAAAAAAATGCTAGTCCAAGGTTAACGCTAACACACACAGGAACCAATCCTAAATCACATGTTAGCAAGAATACATCGCTGTTAACAGTAAGAAATAATGAAAACCAAGAACAATAAATGCACAAAAACTATTAGCACTAACTAGAATACTACCCGTAAATAAAGGCCCTAATTGAAATACAATAAAGGGAAAGAACGCACAAAAACTACTGGCACTAACTAGAGCACTACCGTAAATGATGTGCACAAATTGAAATATAGTAGAAGGCTGAGATAGGACCTGTCTTGGGCTTGAAAATAAGAAGAAACCTGATTTTCATCATCGTCGGAGGCCGCCCGGAGGTTGCTGTCGGTGGTGATGGTCTTTGAAGGTCCTTACTGACCAGATCTGTTCGTCGGTGGTGACGAGTGATAGGTTACGGTTGATAGTCGCCGGCGATGATACAACCAGATACTCCGGCCGCCGGTGGTAGTGGAAGGATAAAGAAAGAATAGCAAGGGGGAACAAAGAGAAAAACAGAGGACATAGCAGTGTCAGGGCAGCGTACTTGGTCACCGGTAATCAGCGGACGGAGCAGCGTCAACGGTTAGTGATCGATGGTGGAAGTGTGTCGATGTGGGGGGTGGGGGCGGGGATGTTATCGTTATCAAGCAAGTCAGGGGGTGGGGGGGGGGAGAGAGTGTGTACAAACAGAATACCATAGACTGAAGAGTGGCCAGCTAAACATCTTTTATCAGAAAATTACATTGTGTATTAAAAATTATATGTATATAGAGATCAAAAGTTACTTTTATAAAAAGATATTAAAGATTGAACACCCTTAGCAATATTCCTTACTTTAATAGATCATAAATGGACTCTAACTAATTATGTGAAGCTATAAACACAAATTATGATCATATAGTTAGGGAGTGGATACATATTGAAAAAATGGACACTAATTATGTGAAGCTATAAACTCAAATTAAATAGTCAAATTATGATCATTGACTATATTGAACGAACAAAAATATTACAGAAAATAAATCAAACTTTCTTATTCATGTAAATATCACCGAGAAAGCAACCATTCAGTGTACACTATCACAATATGACCCAAAGCCTGTTAATTAAACTCAAGTTGGTCTGAAACCACATGCACTGTAGACTTATAATTCAACTCCTTTGACTAGCAACTTCAGCGTACCATTGCCCTTCTCACACGGTAATAAAACACACAAGCCCACTGACCAACAAACTAGAAATTTACGGACTTCTTTAAATCACACACAACATGAAAAGAACCAATTTTACACAACCATGATAAGCAATACATATAAGCTATATCTTTCTACAAGTAACAAAGATCACTTAAGACCTTAGCTGACCCGAAATTCTCCACTTTCGTGTACTTGCTTCACTTGCTTTTCGTATTCATCTTTTTCTTCTTCATTCTCTTCTAGTTCTTCTTCATTCTCCCCATCTTCTTTTTCACCAACCCAGCCAAACCCTCCAACTGAACGGGAAGCTGGAGCAGGGGTCTTTGCGTCTTCCACAATTTTCACGATCTCCTCCGCTGTCTGAAGAGAAAAGGTTGGATTTTCTTTTCTGTAATAAGCAAGCTGTGCTGCTTCTGTTAATTCCCTAGGCAAATTCTTCAAAAACCACGGGTGGGTTTTGATTTCTTTGATTGTAATTCTCTGCAAAATAAATGTTCTTATTCAGACAATCAACATTATCTACCCATCACATATGTTTTGATTGTCTGTTTTATTTTCTCTTTTCTCCACTATTGTCATAGATGATTACAAAATTGGATCAGACAAATGTAAAGATGAAAACTAAAATAAGTAGCAGATGATTTGGATATATTTATCATTCTTCTTAATATTAAAAAATTGGAGGAATAATGACAAAGCAGAGATATTATATAATGGAGATGAAATACATAACCCTATGCCTCATGCAATAAGCTCTGCGATTGGAGGTATTTTTACTATATTGAGTTTTTAATTTGACATTTTGTATTTCTTTTGGCTTTAAGAAAGTTCGAGCATTTCCTTGTTCTGCCCCTGTTCAAAGAACTGTTTGTACTTGATTCATCAAATAAGTGCTCCGCCCTCTACAACCAGAGAATTAACCTGCATTGGGCGAGTAATGCAGACTAAAAGGAAGCTCCCTGTCAAAGTAACTGGAAATTAAGCTTTAATTACTGATCTCACGTTTTTATGCAAAGAAAAAAAAACAGCCAAACCACTCGTCCCAAAGAATTTGCTATATGACATTTTCATTCCAGCCACTAAAGGTCCTCGATTTGTGTTCATATGTTTTTCTCATCAACTGATGCAGAGAGTACATAAATGATCAGATGTAGTAATAGCTTCAATGATCAAATTCCCATCCATGTTATGTACTAATAGCTTCAATGATCAAATTTCCATCCATGTTATGTACTAATAGCTTCAATGATCAATGATCAAAGTGTCAGAATTTTCTCTCTGGATGATTCCGATGCTCTTCCCCTTTGGAAGATATAATAGTATTAATGATGGATGAAGGGGAGCTTTGGAGTAACTGGTAAAGTTAGTTGCTGCCTGCCATGTGACTAGGAGGTCATGGGTTCAAGTTGTGGAAACAGCCTCCGGCAAAAATGCAAGGTAAGGTTGCGTACAACAGACCCTTGTGGTCCATCCCTTTTCCGGACCCCGCGCATAGTGGGAGCTTAGTGCACCAGACTGCCCTTTTTTATTAAAGATAGATGAGACTAGTCCAAGCTTACAAAAACAGTATGGGGTGAAAGAGTGAACAAAATAAAGAAAACAACATTAGGATTCATTTTTCTTAGACAAACTGACCATACTAGACTATAGCAGACAAGTAACTACAAGAGATATTTGACAGACAAGATGAAGAGTAATACAATTTGGTCTATTAATTAGAGTTGATAGACCACAAATTCCTGATATAGGGATATTTTAAAAAATATACCGCTTATGAAAATATTTTTTGAAAATGGTAATGTTAGCTTATGAAAATATTTACGCCATGTAGTCTAATATTCAATATTATACAACATTATACATGCGGTAAAATATTATACATAAAGTATCAACCTTGTATAAAGTGTATAACAGTGTATAAAAGGTGGTTATACACAAATATGGGGTATGTGGCATAAATACAACAACAACATACCCAATGAAATCCCACACCCACAATGTTGGGTCTGGGGAGGGTAGAATGTACACAGACCCTACCTCTACCTTGGTCAGTAGAGCGGCTGTTTTCGGGAGACCATCGGCTCAAGACAAAGCATAATCAGGCAATGCAAGCAAAGCAAAACAAAGTATGAGAAACGGTCAGACTCGGACGAGAAATTAAAACATTGTGGACATGCAGATAGTAAAAATCAAATACGCAATGGTAGCGCATTCTAACAACAGGAAGCAGTAGCTAACACAACTAAATAAGAAAAATAAATTACACTAAAGAACACATAGCAGTAGGAATCAAACTAAGTGTGACAGGCTAATCGAGCCTATAGTAATAACACTACACTATCATTTTGTAAGCATCAAGAGGACTACGCTCGACTACCTACTACCCTTCTACCCTAATCCGTGTCCTCCACAACCCTCTATCTAAGGTCATGTCCTCAGTAAGTTGTACATGCGCCATATCCCGTCTAATCACCTTTCCCCAATACTTCTTTGGCCTACCTCTACCCCTCCTGAACCCGTCAATAGCCAACCTCTCACACCTTCGCACTGGAGCATCTGTGTCTCTCCTCTGCACATGCCTGAACCATCTCAACCTCATTTCCCGCATCTTATCCTCCACCGAGGCCACTCCCACTTTATCCCGGATATCATCATTCATAATTCTATCTCTCCTTATATGCCCACACATCCATCTCAGCAACCTCATCTCCGCAACTCTCATTTTTTGTATGTGTGAAGTCTTGACTGGCCAACACTTTGCCTCATCAACATAGTCGGTCTAACCACCGCCCTATAGAACTTGCCTTTAAGTTTAGTTGACACCTTTTTGTCGCACAAGACTTCAGATGCGAGCCTCCATTTCATCCACCCTGCCCCAATACGATGTGTGACATCGTCATCAATCTCTCAATTTCCTTGGATAATAGACCTTAGGTATTTGAAGCTTCGAAGAAATGACATGAGTACCAAGCTTCACCTCCACGCCTGTCTCAGGATCGCTCCCGTTGCTGAACTTGCACTCCAAATATTCTGTCTTGGTCCTACTCAACTTGAACCCTTTAGACTCCAGAGTCTGTCTCCAAACCTCCAGCTTAGCGTTCACTCCGCTGTGAGTCTTATCAATCAGGACTATATCATCTGCGAATAACATACACCATGGTACCTTTCCTTGGATTTGTCGCGTCAGTCCGTCCATGACTAAGGCAAATAGGAATGGGCTAAGAGTTGATCCCTGGTGCAACCCCATCGTCATTGGGAAGTGCTCTGAGTCTCCTCTTACTGACCGTACCCTAGTCTTGGCTCCATCATACATATCCTTGATAGCCGTAGTGTACGCCACAGGTACACCTCTAACCTCCAAACATCTCTATAGAACCTCCCTAGGGACTTTGTCGTATGCCTTCTCGAGGTCGATGAAAACCATATGTAAATCTTTCTTCCTGCTCCACCAACCTCCTAATAAGATGAATGGCTTCGGTAGTCGAACGCCCCGGTATGAATCCAAACTGATTCTCAGAAATAGACACATATTTCCTCACCTTCATCTCCACGATCTTTTCCCAAACTTTCATAGTGTGGTTCAGCAGCTTGATACCCCTATAGTTGTTGCAACTCTGGATATCACCTTTGTTTTTGTACAAGGAAATCATTGTAATCCACCCGCATTCTTTGGGCATTCTTGTCGTCTTAAAAATGACATTAAATAACTCGGTCAACCACTTCAAACTTGCACTGCCTGCGCTCTTCCAAAATTCAACTGGGATCTCATTAGACCCGATCGCTCGTCCCTTGCGCATCCTGCGAATAGCACCCTTAACCTCCTCAACCTTAATGTTTCTACAATACCTAAAATCCCGGTACCTACCAGAATGCTCCAGATCTCCCAGAACAATGTCTCCATCTCCTTTTCCGTTCAAGAGTTTATGGAAGTAAGACTACCACTTCCGCCTAATATGCACTTCCTCTACCAGTACTTTGTCATCCTCGTCCTTGATGTACCTTACGTGATCCAAGTCACAACCTTCTTTCTCTTGCCTTGGCTAGTCTGTACAATTTCTTATCCCCGCGTTTCTTCTTTAATTCCACATACATGCGTTCAAAAGTCGTCGTTCTATCCGCCGTAACCGCTTGTTTTACCTCCGTCCTCGCTATCTTATACAATTCCCTATTCGTCCACTTCTCCACCTCATCCCTTCTTTCTACCAAATCTCACATACGCTAATTTCTTCGCTTCCACTTTCTTTTGGACTTTACCATTCCACTACCAGTCCCCTCGATGCCCACCACTGTTACCCCGCAAGACCGCTAGCACTTCTCTAGCTACCTCCCGAATGCAACTGACCGTCTTGTCCCACATACCGGTCACATGTCCACTACTCTCCCAAGCTCCACTGGCCATCAACCTCTCCCCCCATCTCATTTGCACTAGCCATGGTCAAACTCTCACATTTGATTTTTAACCTGTCATCCACCACCCTCCTCTTCTTCTCCAACTTGATCTCCAAATCCATCACCAAAAGCTTATATCGGGTAGTAAGATCCTCATTCGGAATAACCTTGTAGTCTTTACAAAGACCTTTGTCAACCTCCTAAGAAGCAAAAAGTCTATCTGAGTCTTAGCCAACAAACTACGGAAAGTAACCAAGTGTTCCTCCTTCTTCAAGAACCTCGAATTGGCTATCACCATCCTACTAGCTCTAGCGAACTCCAAAAGGGAGACGTCTCCCCCGTTCTTGTCCCCGATTCCAAAGCCTTCATGCACGTCGTCATAACCCCCGAAAGTGACCCGATATGACCATTGAAATCCCCTCCCACCACTTCGTCCAAATCCTCCCAAAAGCATCTCTTCTCCTCTTCGTCCAGCCCGCCTGCGGCGCATAAGCACTAATAATGTTCATAGTGCATCCTCCAACTACCAACTTAATCGTCATCATCCGATCATTGACCCTCATCACATCTACCACCTGCTCTCTTAGTTCGTTGTCTACCAAAATGCCTGCCCCATTCCTATACTACGATCTACCCGAGAACCATAACTTATACCCGTCTACATCCTTAGCCTTAGGTCCTACCCACTTGGTCTCCTGGACACAGGCTATATTAATCTTCCTTTTATTAAGAATCTTAACTAGCTCTATGAATTTCCCCATTAAAGTCTCAGTGTTCCAAGACCCTATTCTAAGTCTAGCCTCCCTTACCCCACTTACCCCCTAGCCCTCGACAATGTCCCCGACCGAGAACATGACCCTACTCTACCATAAGTTATCAAAGCCACTAAAGCAAATATAAAATAATAAACTACTCAAACGTTTACCCTAAAACAGGAAGAGATCAAAGTACAAGCTCAAGTTAACAAGAATCTAAAGGCCAGTAACACCACTACGCCAAGAATGCTATAACTAAAGACGAGATGGCAAAATATAACAGGAACGTTAAGGACAAAGAATGGATATGGGCAACCGGAGGTACCAACTCCAGTTGAATCGAACATGTTGCCGGCGCAAAAATATTGTTCACCGTCATTGTTCACGAACACTGTTCATAGTCATTGTTCACGACAGTCACATCACTGTTTTTGGTACTGTTCACTCGTCGGAGTACTTTTGACCGGATGTTTTCACCCAAAAAAACATGGAACACCCCAGGGTGGTGGGGATAGCAAGAACAGCTATGAAGTTTAATTTCAGCAAATAAGACAACTTCAGTAGATGTTTAGGTTATCCTCAAAGACTGGTGAACATTTGGACACGTTACTGCTTCAAAAGGATTACTTGAGGCCGTATTACAGTTGAAGGATTTGTTTCAGCCGTGAGATATGCAGGGAAAGAAAACCTCAACAACAACAACATACCCGGTATATTCCCTCAAGTGGGGTCTGGGGAGAGTGGGTGTGCATAGACCTTATCCTACCTTTGTGGGGTAGAGAGGTTGTTTCAGGGAATGAAAACCTCAATCTGATTAAATTGTCACATTCCATTTCAAGAAAACAAATTTAAATAGTCACATTAATGACCTACTTAAGGCCATCCGTCGAATGCACATGCTGGACATTAGATGAAGAGGAAAAAGGCGAATGCATGTGTAGATCGAAATGATGTATTAAATAAGTTACACCTACCCTTCAAGTCTATCCAGGACTAGCTTAGAAGCGGTTCAAGCAAACTTTATTAGGACATAGATAACCTAGAGAGGGAGAGAGAGCATACTCTTGCTGGACTGACAACAAATATGCGAGAGAGAAGGTGCCTACAGTCCTGTGATGTGTGAACATAGTCGGGAATCTTATACTGCAGCGACATTATTCGCTGGAAAGAAAACATGAGCAGAAATTAAAAAGATGAATAACAATTTTATCATTTACTAGATAAAGCTCTGAAAGGGGTTTAATTTATGGAAACTTGAAGAAGTGCTCACTTGAATAGCTTTCCTGAAGTTCTTTGGATCCTCCTGGTCTTCAAAAGGGTAGGCACCAACCAGCATTACATAAAGTGTCACACCACATGACCAAACATCAGCCAGCTGAAACAATCACAACCACAAGTTAACATGGTTAAAAGTAAGAAAAGTTAAACATTGCACTCTTTGGGGAAAGAAGGGAGGGCACAAAGCTGAGGAATTAATTGTGGAATCATAACCAGAAAAATTAACAGGTCTTATTGCCACCACTTACAATACTTCCCGAATACTTCCAATAAAAAGAAGACCATAAACAACATGTTGCACCTAATAGCAGCATAGATCAATGAATTCCAGAGAATAGGCAAATGTTGCCGCACTAATAAATGTAAAAGTAAATAAAAGCAATTACAGATCTACCTTGCCGTCATACTCTCTTCTAAATAAGACTTCAGGAGCAATATAAGCAGGAGTCCCAACAGTTGATTTTGGCCTTGAATGCAGCAGAGATGACTGTGATTGGAATTAGAAAAAATGCGGCAGAGATTAGCCTTGTCTTCTTTTTCTTTCCCCGTTTATTTCTTGAGAAGTGGGGATGGGGAGGGAGGGGAAGCATATAAATTTTCTTAAATCACCCGAACATCATCAGACCTTTGAGTACCCAAAATCGCAAATTTTCAAGCGCGGTGCTGGACTGCCATCCAACAGAGTATTCTCCAGTTTTAAATCACGATGGCTTATTTGCTGCAGAGCAAAGCCAAGTATGAAGGAAAAACATCCTGAAAATGCACATGGATCTAGGGCACATTCACAGGATGCATCATGTATTGCAAGTCTAATACTAAAAAGTTGCTCACCATGTTGTGACAGTAGCAAACTCCTGAAATAAGCTTCTGGAAGAAATACCTAGCCTGGAAGTGGCAGCAGAAAGAAAGAAATGAACAGAAGCTTAAAAGCCTTTAAATCCGCAGGTGTCAATCCATCACAATGTTCTTTATCCGTTATATGAGAGACCTGGCTATAGGCAGTTAAAAAATGTGACTTTACCTCGTCTTCACTGAACCTTCCAGCATTACAAATGCGTTCAAACAGCTCTCCGCCAACTGCATATTCCATAACAATGGCAAGATGAGTGGGGTTAACACCACCTGCATCTCAGAAAACGGTAGTTAGATTAGCTACGTCCTTACCATTTTTCGTGCGGTGGGAAATAAAGACATATATTTGCCTCTTTGAACCGAATTATGTTTGGATGTCGAAGCGATTTATGATTTATGATCTCCCTTGATACATTCTCATCAATCTACAGTAAAAGAGCCACCTCAAATTTATTAATATGACATTTATGTGCTGCAACAAATACAAGAACAGAATAATATAAGTGAAATTAACATTTTAAACAGTGTATTGAGATAATGCAAACCTTATGACCTCTCTCGATATATTTCATAGCGACTAGCTCTTTGGTGTCCTTGTGACTCATGAGCCTTGCAACTCCAAAATTCCCACACCCTATATCTTTCACCAGTTCGTAATTCTCCATTTTCTAATTCCCAAATTGACCTTCAATTCATACTTTGGGAAAATGGGTCATAAAATTTAAAATCTTTGGACAAAATCCCAATTCCCAACAAGCTTCAATTCCAGCTCAACTAAAAGGCCAAATGATTCGGCCCTCCATAATTTAGTATAAATATCAAGGAATAAGCATGAAATCAGAAAAAAGTAATTGGGAAATTCGTGTATAATAGGGTTTCTTGACGCCAAAAGAGGGGAGGGAGGGGGGGGTTGGTAGGGTCAAGAAGAAATTGAGGTTGAAAAGGAAGAGGTAAGTATGGTAATTAAAGAAAATCAAGGTACTAACGGGAAGGGAAGAGATTGATACTGGGAATTACATTGTGGCTTAGAATCAGAGTGCAAGAAAGAGAATAGTGTTGTTTACTGCACCTTCCTAGAAACCTCACGCCTCAATGTGCATCATGTAAGTATCTTTGTCGTTTTAAAATATTGTGTAGTGATGGTAGGTGGGTATAATTTTGCGGATTCTGCATCGCACCCGCCCCAGTTGAGGCGGGTATGGATATAACTTTGGTGGGTAGTAGGCGGGTATGAGTATTGAAAATATACCCGCCACGGGTAGGCGGGTAGGTGGTGGATTTGCAGTCATACCCGCCTACCCGCCCCATAAGCCTAATAATATTAGACTAGTAGTCCATATTCCGTAAGCCCATCCATAAGCCCAATACCCTTAATTAGACTACTAGGGTTCAGCACTCATACTCCCAACAGTCTAACACATCGATTCATACTCTCTTCATCAGCAGTTCAGCACCGATACTCTCAAGTCTCAACTACCATCGATACTCTCAACTTCAGCACCGATAGTATCGGTCCGATACTCTCATCTTCAGCATCCATCTACCATCGACCGACGACCGATACCCTTAACCCATCATCGGTCGACAGCCATCGACCAACAGTCCATCACCATCGACCACGACCACGACCATCGACCTTATTTCCCCTAAACACATCAGCCATCACCAGTCCATCTCCATCACCATCGACCTTATTTCCCCCAACCCCATCGACCTTATTTCCCCTAAATCCATCGGCCATCGACCGTCGACCATCGACCGTCGACCATCGACCGTCGACCATCGACCGTCGACCATCGACCGTCGACCATCGACCAACCCTTATTTCCCCCAAACCCGTTGGCCATTAGTTTGCTGCACCCAAACCCATCGGCCATTAGTTCGCTCCGCCTCAGTTTGCTACACTAAAAAAAGGTCAGTCTATCGAGTGTCGAAGCATATATTTTGTTCACTGTCGAGTGTCGAAGCATGATAAACTAGTCAGACCATTAACAAGAAATATGTGTTGGGTCTCATTTGATAAACTAATAATATTTTCCTATTTATTGTTGGTAAAAATGCATTAACATTTTGGTCATACTTGATTTTGGTCATACTTGATCTAAGATAACTTCATATGCAAGAGCCTCAGTTTGGAATGTGATTTGAGAAGCCCGTGAAACTCTACATTTCAAAAGCCCGTGAAACATTTTACATTTCATTTTTTGGTCATTTTATTGCTGTGTATTTTAGTTATATTGGAATGTGATTTGAGTTGTGAAGTTCTTAAATAGCTATTGAACTTGAATTGTCCTGCCTCTGGATGTGTCTCCAGTGTAGATAGTCTTAAGAGATCTTAGTTTATGTTTAAAGATTCTGTTAGGTTTGGCCTGATATTTGTCAAATTAAAACATGATAACATGTTGATTAAAGTGTGTGATCTATGTATGCATAAATGCACTTGTGAGGTCCTCAAAATACTGCACTTTGAGAAATGATCTTATACACTTTGAGTTATGGCTGTTGTTTTACTACTATTTGCTGCTATATGTTGTTATGTTTCCCTGAGTTGCTGTAACTTGAGATAAATTGTTGCTATTTACTACTGTTGTTTTGCTGCACATATTGCATTTGTTGAGCTGCCATGTTGTGTTAAATGGGCTGCTGATCTACTGTGCTTTAGTATAAATAATTGTTGTATTTCTGGCTCATTTATGGTTGTTGTTAAGGTTGTTTAGTTATGCCTTAAGGCTATGTGGTTGTTGTTTCAAAAGGGGAGTTGCTACTGTTTTTAGTAGGATAATTGTTGTTGTTTGTGTTCCATCTTCTGATTATTGATTATTGTTCCATCTTCTGATTATTGTTCTGATTACTGTGATTATTGTTGATGTTTGTGTTCCATCTCCTAATCTATATATATATATGTAATTGCATAGGTAAGAATGGCAAGCAAGGGTAATGCTACTACTATGTCTTCCTCAAAACCATCAGATCCTTCTAAGGCAAGTTGTACCCCGAATACAGTGGAAACATGTAAAGAAATTGTAGAGAGCCAAGAACAAACTAATTATGCAGATACTTCTGTTTTGCCCTGAACAAGTAGACATACATCAATAGCTTGGAATAATTTTACAAGGAAACAAGTAGGGGAAGAAATAAAAGTGGAGTGCAACCATTGTTTGAAGCAACTTGCTGGAGGACCGAGAGCTGGAACAAGTCACTTGAAAGAGCATGCAAGTAATGTTCAAAAAAGAAATGCATGGATCTCCGACAAACAAGGATGTTTGGTACACTTGCTAGCCCTTGTGATACGAATGAGGCGCTGACATTGTCCCCGTATGAGTTCCGCCAAGATAATGCGAGACAAGACTTAGCAGAAATGATTATTCTCCATGAATATCCACTAAGCATGGTTGAGCATTATGGCTTTAAAAAGTACTATAATACTCTTCAACCAGGTTTCAAGGTTCCCTGCCATAACACAACAAAAAAAGACATTCTCCAACGACACAATGTCGAAAAAGAGAGTATAAGTGCTTTGTTAAGGAAAGTCAAAGGAAGGTTTGCTTTGACTACCGACATGTGGACTGTAAACTATAAAAAAAAAGGATACATGGCTGTCACCGCACACTTCGTTGATAATTCATGGAAACTCCAAAGTCCAATCATCAGGTACTCTTTCTTGTTTGATTATGCAATTTGTAATGTGATAACTGGTTGTGATTATTTGATAGGTGTGGTCTTCTATGATTATGTGATTATGCAAGTTTTTATTTCAAAATTCTTAATAGTAGTATTATGTTCATATCAATCTAATAGGTTTTTGTATGTCCCGGCACTGCATACAGCTGAGGTGCTTGCCGGGTCTTTAAAAGAATGCATTCAATCTTGGAATCTTGATCTTAGATTGTCTTCTATAACAGTTGATAACTGCACTACAAATGATGCAATGATGAATTTATTGCGTTTGGAGTTTCCTTATGGTTCATTGATATTGCATGGGCGTTTTCTTCATATGCGTTGTTGTGCACACATACTTAATTTGATTGTTCAAGATGGCTTATGTGCCGTTTTCAAAGAGGGTATTGAAAGAATTAGGGAAAGTGTTGTCTTTTGGACTTCATCACGTAAGAGAGCTCAAAAATTTGAACAAGTAGCTAAGCAAGTTGTTCCTGATTGTTCAAAATCACTTATACTTGATTGTAAAACTCGATGGAATTTGACGTATGACATGCTTCTAGTTGCTATGAAGTTTAAGGAGGTGTTTTTTGTTTTAAGTGCGCGAGATAATTTGTACAAAAATCCACCACTTAGTGAAGATTGGGATAAGGTTGTGAAAATATGTGAACTATTGAAAGTGTTTAATGATATTACACATCAATTTTCTGCCTCGACGTATCCGACTGCCAATATTTATTTTCCTAGAATTTGTGAGATTAGAATCTTATTAACCAACTGGTTGTCCTCACCTACCATTTATATAGGAAAAATGGTTGAGGTAATGCTAGATAAATACAATAAGTATTGGTTAGATGTTAATGGTCTTATGGGCGTGGAAACTATACTTGATCCTAGGTTCAAGATGGCTCCCATTCGGTTTTACTTTGCTAAAATTTATGATACGCTTGTTGTTGATGTCGAGGTAAAAAGGATTTATGATTTTCTAAAGGAATTGGTGGATGAGTATGGGCACAAAAATGGTAATAATCCAGCTAGTAGTAGCCACGTGTCTTCAACTGATGTTACAAGTAGTATGAGAATGGGGTACATGCAAGAGTTTGCACAAATTGTGTCACAAGACAATAGTAAAGTTGGACTAAAATTTGATTTAGAGAAGTACTTGGAAGCTGAAACTGTACCACTTGTGGATGATTTCGATATTCTTAATTGGTGGAAAACAAATGGAAATAATTATCCCATTCTCCAACAAATAGCAAGGGATCATTCCAGTTTCTACCGTCCCATCGGAATCCGCATTTAGCACTAGTGGACGTGTACTTGATCCTTATCGTAGTCGACTTCTTCCGGAAATGGTGGAGGCATTAATGTGTGCTCAAAACTGGATTTGGGTGGATATTAAAGGTAACATTAATTTGATTAAATTATTTATGTTGTATTAAATTGAAGTTAGACTTTAATTACTTTGTTTATACTTTATACATTATGCAGGTGGTGGTGATGTCAAGGAGATGGAAATTTGTGATATTGAGGAAGAAATCGACTGATGTTGTTGGCTTGCTGCTAATTGATGTGATCAAAACTGCTTCTTCTTGATGTTGTTTCGCTAACTCGATGTTGTTGACTTGCTTTGTCGCTAGCTTACATCTTCTTCTTGCTTCGCTGTCTTACTTCTTTGTCTTCTTTCTTGCTTACTTGGCTTTACCGTCTTGTTGCTTTGGCTTGTTTGTTGTCTTCTTCTTGGGCTTGCTACTAATTGCTTCTTTGCTTTCTTTGCTAATTCTTTTGCTATCTTCTAGTTGCTTCGGGCTTCTTACCGATGTTATTCTTGTTGGCTTACTTGATGTTGTTGTTCTTCGCCGGCTTACGATGTTCTTTATTCTTTCTTCTTCTTCGGTTTATCGATGTTGCTTTATTGCTGTTGCTTTGCTATCGGGTTTCTTGATGTTGCTTTGTTCTTCGGCTTATCGATGTTGTTGTTCTTTCTTTGGCTTACTTATGTTGCTACTGCTAACTTGGATTAACTTTGTTTTTGTCATTTGTTAACTATTTGGACTGTACCTGAAAATATTACTAGTTTGAGTTTGACTACTGTTGGTTCTATTTATTTGTCATTTCTTTTATTTCTAATATTACTGGTTTGAATTTATTAGATAATACTGCTATGCTAATAGAGTAGAAGAAGATAATAGAGAAATGTTTGTGCAGGCGGTTATTGGCGGATGACGGATATCCACTTGGGTGGTGGAGCGGGTGTGGATTTAAGAATATACCCGCCTAGGCAGGTATGGATGTTGAAATTGTACCCGCCACGGGTGGCGGGTATAAAAGTTTCTGGCGGGTACGGGTGCGGGGGAGGGGGTACCCACACCCGCCCCGCCCAATTGCCATCCCTAATATTGTGGCTGAATTTTTTTTACTTGTACTTGCTTTTTCTTTCGTAGAAGGGTCAAAAATCTCTGTCGAAAAAGCTCTAACTATACTTTTTATTCACCTCAACACTTAATTAAAAATAAATTATTTCAGTTTCACGTGACATTCTATTACTAGTCCAATTTTAAACTCTTGACCTTATTTACCCGACCCTAACATTAACTCGCTCGACAAACATAAAATCTTGTTGGAAAATTGACTTATGTAGATGTTTGGGACCAATTTTTGTTCCTGAATAATAATAATTAAGACAAAAAAATGAATATTTCATTAATAAATAGTTTTTGTACAATTTTATTTATTTTCTTTATTCTTATTTTTGAATTTTCTCCATCATTCGAGGACCGTTAGTGGCGTGTTTCTCAAATGTAGGATGATTTGGATTTCCTTGAGATATATTTGTTCCCTATGAACGTCGGACAACGGCTTTGAAAAAGACAGTATATTTGTTGTCTTGATCTCTTTGTGAATATCCCATGAATTTATGAAATTTTTAACATATCTTTTCAGAGGAATATGTGCCCCTTTTATAGGTGTGACCCATGGTTTAGAGGAGAATAACCTCCAAGAAATTCTAGACTTTAAGATTTAAAGAACATATATTGAGTTCGTATTATAGAGTCCTATAAAATTTCAATGTCTACAATAAAATAATCGACAAAGTAGCTATATAAACATATCAAGTCGAACTTCTTAGTCACAAGACTGGACAATTATTGAACTAAGAAATCACTTCCATTGATTCAGCAATGACGGTACATAATTTTAAATGCAATAAATTAGAAGTTTTCAGGAATTTTTAGGCATTTCAAGCAACGAATTAAGAGTTACTCTCTCCGTCTCAAAATAAGTGTCATCTTACTAAGGTAACATTTATTTTGGGCCGGAGAGAGTTATAAATTTTATGAGAATGCTCATTAGGTGTATAAGCTGAAAGGATGAAATAAATGATGCAGGTTTATTAGCGAATATTCTCCGAATATTCACCGTATATTTTGTAATTATGATAGATGTATATTTAAGGTAACTTAGGATTCTAATTGTATTAGAAATCAACCATTTAAGGTAAGTTAGGATTCGTACTATATTAGGAATCAACCTTTGTACAACTATATATATTGTGAATAATTAAAGAAATCTCTAAGGGGAAATTATTCTATCTTACATGGTATCAAGAGCCTAAACCCTACTCTCCTCTCCAAACAATTCTCTCGGCCGAAACCTCCTTTCTCCCTTCATCTTGGCCAGCGGCACCAATTGCCACCATGTCTTCCCCCACAAATTCCGGTTTCTCCACTGGCACTTTTGACAACCCCTCCAACGTTCATCGTCTTCTTTTCAGATGGCTTTCGCCGTTACAAACATCAAGAACTCTATCCCTATAATTCTTGATCAAGAAGACTGTCAATATTCCATATGGACAGAACTGTTCTATATTCATGCATGTGCGTACAACGTGCTCGACAACATTGATGACTCTGTTCCTCGTCCCACCGACATTCCCGAATCGACATGGCGTCGCCTTGACGCCATCGTCAAACAGTGGATATACGGCACCATCTCCAAAGACTTGCTGTGTACCATCATGAAAATAGGTGCTACGGCACGTGACCTTTGGGTGCAGTTGGAAGAAATTTTCAGGACAATAAAAATACTCGGGTATTGTATTTGGAGGAGAAATTCAACAATACGCGTCTCGAGAATTTTAACATGTCCGAATATTGCAAACAACTGAAACTCATAGCCGACCAACTATCCAACATCGGGAATTCTGTTTCTGAAACCAAGATGGTACTCCAATTGGTTGCAGGTTTACCGAAAGGTGAATACGATACACTTGCAACGATGATTCAACAGGCCGACCCACTACCCAGTTTCACCAAGGCACGGTCACAACTCTTGTTGGAAGAAACCCGTCGTTCTAAACAAGAGGAACATAATCAAAAGGCGTTAGCCGTTGCCGGGATGAAAACATCGACGGCCAACACCAACTCGCCACTACCACAAGACCACCAGCAACAGCAGTCCCGCGGCGAAGGTCGTGGCGGCAAAGGCCGCGGCAACAACAACAAAGGCAAGGGCCGCGGAAAGGGCCAATGCAACAAGTGGGCTGGACAGCAAACAAGCCCAAACACTGGACAACAACAATTCTGGCCCAACCAGTAGCAGGTCTGGCCCAACTAGCAGAACTGGGCCTCGTCTGCATGCCCATACCCGACTGTAGGGGCCCAATTCCAGCAGCCTGCATGGTCGACCAGCCTCTTGGGCCCTGTCCCAGCCACCAGGCAGGCCCACCAGCAGCAGCAACAGGCCCACCTGGTCTCGGTCCAGCAACAACAACAACAACACCCCAGCAGCCTGGCTCCCACTGATTTGGGCCAGGCCTACAACACCGTGAACCTTTAACAGCCCGACAAAAATTGGTACATGGACACTGGAGCCACATCTTACCTCACCCGGTCGTCAGGTAACTTATCTCAACTACTTCAGTTAAAGTGTCCTCAATTTATTAATGTCGGCAATGGTCATCACATTCCAATTGAAGGTTACGGTAACATACACACCAAACATCCACACCCGTCTTTCTCTCTAAACCACGTCCTATACACCCCTAACATCATTAAAAACCTAATCTCTGTTATAAAATTCACTAGAAATAATTCTGTGTCCGTCGAATTTGACCCTTTTGGTTTTTCTGTGAAGGAACTCAATACGGGGAAAATTCTTACACGCTGCAATAGTGTAGGAGACCTCTACCCATTTACTCAGTCTTCCACTGTCAGACCGCAAGGACCGCTATACCTTGCGGCGATCTCTCCCTCAACTTGGCACAACATACTCGGACCCGGAGACCCAGATTTTACTTTTCTTAGGACTTCTAAGCGTATTCAATGTAATAATGGAAAAATTGCCCAACACTGTTTTTCTTGCCCACTAGGCAAGCATACTCGTCTTCCATTTATGTCATCAAACAGTGTTACTTTTCCTCCTTTTGATATTGTTCATGCTGATTTGTGGACATCTCCGATTGTTAGCTCTTTGGGTCACAAATTCTATCTAGTATTCTTAGATGATTTTTCACACTTTGTCTGAATTTACCCACTGAAATTCAAATCTGAAGTTTTTGCCAAATTCCTTGAGTTTCAAAAATTCATTAAAACACAATTTGAAAAATCTATCAAATAATTCCAATGTGATAATGGACGTGAATTTAATAACTCGGCATTTCACTATTTTTGTTCTAAACAAGGCATGATTTTCCGTTTTTCTTGTCCCTATACTTCTTCCCAAAACGGAAAGGCTAAACAAATTATACGTACCATCAATAACATGGTTCACACCCTTCTGTTTCATACTTGTCTACCACCGCCTTTTTGGGTCTATGCTGTTAAAATGGTAGAATCCCTCCTTAATATTTTACCAACTAGCACTCTCCAAAACAAGACCCCTACCGAAATCTTATACCGTAGGCTACCATCATATGATCACCTACGTATTTTTGGATGCTTATGCTACCCCAACATAACCTCCGCTGCACCTCACAAACTTGCCTCTCACACTCTGCCCTGTGTCTTCGTTGGTCTATCTCCTAATCATCGGGGCTACCTATGCTATGACATTGCCACTCGCAAAATCATCGTCTCATGTCACGTCACCTTTGACGAGACAACCTTTCTTTTTTCAAATCTCTAAAAATTTCAGACCAACGATTACATCTTTCTTAATGAATCGAGTCCACTGTTCCGACAGTACCAACATCAGTCCATTGTTCCGACAGTCCTAACACTGTCCGGCACCACCCTAACAGACCCCAGCCCTCGGTCCAACACCCCCGACACCACCCATATTGCCTCCAGTCATGTCTCTTGCACCCCCAACAGCCTTCCACTCCCACAGTCCAAAAACCAGTCCCGCAGTACTGCTACCCACTGGTCCAAAACTAGTGGACCTGCAACCTCACAGCCCCGACCCCCCACCACTGCCTTCTCATCGCATGGAGACTCGTGCACAATACGGGATCTTCAAACCCAACATTTACTTCAATCTCTCCACACAAACCTAATCACCCATTCTAAAAAATCCAAAACTGGACCCAAATTGGAATGCGGCCATGTGCGAGGAATTTAACGCTTTAACCAAGCAGAACACTTGGAATTTGGTACCTAGACCAGACAGTGTGAATGTTATCAGGTGTATGTGGCTATTTCGTCACAAGTTCAGAGACAGTGATGACTTAGAGAGGTATAAGGCAAGACTAGTTGCCAATGGCACTAATCAACAGAAGGGTATTGATTGTGGTGAGACATTCAGTCCGGTTGTTAAATCGACCACTATTCGGACTGTTCTCAGCATTGCTATGGGCATGCATTAGCCGATTCATCAACTAGATGTCAAGAATGCATTTCTTCATGGGGATTTGAAAGAAATTGTGTACATGCATCAGCCCCCTGGCTTTGTTCATCCGGCAGTTCTGCAGTTTGTATGTCATCTCAGGAAATCATTGTATGGATTGAAACAGGCACCTCGCGCTTGGTATGATCGTTTTGCCAGATATTTTCTGCAGATTGGTTTTATATGTAATAGGTGTGATAACTCTCTCTTCACCTTTCACCGAGGTAGCAACACTGTATATTTACAATTATATGTCGATGACATTGTTCTTACTGCATCATCTGAAATCATTGCTCTACTCAAAACTGAATTTCCTATGACTGACTTGGGCAAGCTGAGTTATTTTTTGGGTATATCGGTGACCAGATCTGCAGCCACTATGTTCCTGTGTCAGCGTAAGTATGCAGAAGAGATAGTGTACAGGGCCAAGATGGCAAATTGTAAAATTATGCCGACTCCGGTGGACTCAAAATCCAAGCTTAGTGCCAATGACGGTGCGCCAGTTTCTGATCCCACTCTATATCGGAGTCTTGCAGGTGCTCTTCGGTATCTTACATTCACTAGGCCTGATATTGCATATGCCATTCCGCAGGTGTGTCTATTTATGCACGGCCCCCGACAGTCTCATTTTGCTGCCCTCAAATGTATTATCAGATACGTTAAAGGCACACTAGACTTTGGATTACATCTATACCCCTCTGCCCCAACCAAGTTGCTAGCCTACATAGATGCAGATTGGGCAGGATGCCCCGACACCCATCGCTCAACCTTTGGTTACTGTGTATTTCTTGGGGATAATCTTATCTCATGGTCCATCAAGCGGCAGGCCACGCTATCCCATTCGAGTGCTGAAGCAGAATATCGTGGAGTTGCTAATGTCGATGTTGAGATCTGTTGTCTCCGAAATCTTCTTTTGGAGTTCCAGTGTCCATTACGCAAGGCGTCTATAGTCTATTGTGACAACATATCTTCCATCTATATGTCTCATAATCCGATCCAACATCAGCGGACTAAGCATATTGAGATGGATATCCACTTTGTGAGAGAGAAAGTTGCCTGTGGTTAGGTCAAAATTTTACACGTGCTTTCCTCTTATTAGTATGTATACATTTTCACAAAGGGACTACCGCGACAGCTCTTCACCGACTTCCGATCCAGCCTTAGCATTCGGCCTCCTCCTGCTCCGTCTGAGGGGGAGTATTAGCGAATATTCTCCGAATATTCACCGTATATTTTGTAATTATGATAGATGTATATTTAAGGTAACTTAGGATTCTAATTGTATTAGAAATCAACCATTTAAGGTAAGTTAGGATTCGTACTATATTAGGAATTAACCTTTGTACAACTATATATATTGTGAATAATGAAAGGAATCCCTAAGGGAAATTATTCTATCTTACAAGGTTGATAGTAATTGTCAAGAAGGAAAATGAAAATTGGAATGAGCAAGAATAAGAAAAGTCAATGAAGTTGGCAAGGGAGTTGCCCGATGATATTTTACATTTTCTGAGCAGGTTAGTATTTGGGTCGAGTAAGTCGGAAAATTCAATGGGTAAATTTATTTATCCATGTCAGAGTTAAAATTGGACCACTTAGTCATGTTTTTTTTATATTATACTTTAATTATTTTTTTCCAGTTGAGCCGAAGGTCTATCAGAAATAATTTTTCTACTCCATAAATATAAGGATAAAATTTGTGTATATCTTATATTCCCCATACTTCACTTGTACGATTATACTGAATATATAAAAATATAAAAATAAAATATAAGGTGAAATTTAAATATTTTGTTGGTTCAATGTTGACCGTTAGTCATAAGGGCTTAAGTAAGACAAAAAGGTAACCAAAGGGGTATCATCACCAAAATAGGTGGATGGTGGATGAAGGATATATTTAGACTTTTTAAATAGTTCATGGGTATTTTTGACCTTTTTTATTTTTCTGTTAAAAAAAATAACAAAAATGAGACCTTATATTTGAGGACAGGTTTAAAATAGATTTTTCAGTTATCCTGAATAGTTTTCATTTTTTAAGTTTTTAAAAATTTAATACTTTTTTATCTTTATCAAAAAGTAACTTACGTTCATTTGATTTGATGAAATCAGCAGAAAGAACATATTTAATCATTAATATCAAGAAAATCTCATCAAATTCTAAAATATGAAACACAAAAAACTACACTAGACACTAAAAAGATATAAAGAAAATTAGCAAAAATTACACTAAATTTAAAAATAAACTAAAAATAGAAAAACTACAAAATTATACCTCGAAATGTTAGTTCCCGCTAATTTTCTTCTTTTCTCATAGTTCAGATCAAATCTAACGCATCTCTTCAGTAAATATTATAATGGAGACTAAAAGTGTTAAACTACAAATTTAAAGGATCAAAAGTATCGGTACAAAATTTCAGGACTAATTTGAACCTACCCTCAAACATAAAGAACCATTTTTATCATTTTCTCTATTTTTATGTAAGACCAAAAAGATAATTACTTTTTTGGTTTGAATTATTCTTTGGAAGAATATGAGTGTATTTGAATATGATTTTGTGTCAGCTGAAATAATTGATGCAGATTTTCCTCTTGTTGCTCATTCGATCTTTTTCTGAAATGGAAAATAGATATTCCTTCCATCACTCTTTTCTCATTTAATTTGTTCCTAAATAGATCATAATATTTTTTTTAAAACGAAAGGCCACTGCTTATTGCATAAATCAAAAGAATAGTTTTACAATACAGGGAGAAACAAAGCAATAACAAAGAAACGCTAAAAAAAAAAAACTACAGCTACCCATCTAAATAAGAACAGAAAATCAAACGAACAAAGACAACAGCAGTGCAATCTTGCAAACAGACTTGATATCTTGAATTGACGCCATGTTTGAACACCTCAAAGCTCTCACCAGGTGCAATGTTATCAAATCCAACTGAATCTTCTTCAATCGTTTAAATACTGAATTGCAATCCTTAAACGGCAGCTTCTACATTATGTTACGTAGCTTAACATGTAGGGTTTTGTTGTGTACAAAGCACATAAGTAAGACACAACAGAATTTTAAAATATTTGTTTCTTACTTACCCCAACAACATTTCTGGTATGGTTATACAACAATTAAACTTGTAACATAAAGCATAAACTTACAAGTTATAGTATCAGAAATCTTTATCTACTATAGGGTGGACACGCGGTTGCCCTTCCGATTGCAAGCTCCAAGCTTCAATGTATTTATCTTTCAGAAAGCTAGAAAATCCGGCAGAGGTTCGAGAGAGTATTTGATTCTAAGTCTCTAAGGCGTAGAATGATTTTCAGAAAATTGGTGTATGAATAATGAAATGAATGCCACTATTTATAGTTGAAAAATAGGTCAAAACCGGATTAGGGTTTGACCTTGGGCCTGACCCAAAATGCGAGGCAGAGGCGCCGTGGCCCTAGGGTATGGGCACCGCTGCGCTCGACGTGCTCCTGCACTGTCTCAATTTATTTTCCGTGCATTCTTAATTAAATTCAAAATCTAATTTTGACTTAATTAAAATAATCATTATTCATTTAAATATCTTGATTCCAAATCGAACATTAAATTACTCTCTCGGATCGAAACAGACAATCGACATAGTGTGACCCTACAGGCCTTCTCATATCGACACTAATCAAATTAAGGTTTACACGGAACTCCTAGACGGTGCTGGAAGACGAACTCAATATGTGAAGTACGTTTACGCGAATCCAGTAAAGTTAACCTTTATGTTGTAAGATAAAATCCTTTCATTCACGACACACCCGATCAAACTTAGGATTTGTCAAGTGTCTATCCAAATGGCTAAATCATTGTATCTCATCTATATTAGTTGACAACTAGACCATATTCTAAATACGTCTATTGTGTTGGCCAACGACTTAGTCAACCTAATATCACTGAGAATCCGAGTGTTCTCTCGAATATACATCCGAGGAATGAATCCTAATCTTGGCTCAACTACCACATTCAATCCACATCGTAATGTACCCAATACAAGAAGTATCTCAACCTATAAGGCATTTGAGCTTACGACGGGATCAAAGTACATTACTTTGTAGACAAGGCGCATATTGACCTCAAGTCTAAGGACTTCTATCTCCCACACACTGATCATGTTTTAGACAAGTATAACAAACAGTATATCACCAGGGTATACTAATACCTCCAAAGTATCCACGTGTCCATCACGAGTAGCCATTACTCGTAGCAGGTGAGACATACTACATCCTCTAAGGATGTGATGCAGACCACATGTCAACTTATCATATATCATCGATATCCCATTCTCGATGATCATTAGTCGAGGCTATTTTAAGAGTTACGCTCTATCATCAATATCTCACTCTATTAATGACAACATAAGCTCAAGGGATGCATATTAATGAATAATTACAATCAAATAATAATTTAATAATTGCAAATGCCAAAATATTAATCTCCATTAATAATAATACGAATGTATATAAAGTACATTTGTCCTAATACAGATTGTCTCTAGGACATAAATATACTTTCAATCTCCCACTTGGCCTAGAGCCAATCTCCAACATATCTAATGCTCATATTCTCAAAATGACCATTATGCTTGACTAAGCTTAATGGTTTAGTGAATGGTCAGCTAGATTAACGTATGTGGGAACATAGTCTAATCTAATCTCTTCAGTCTCCATCATCTCCCTGAGTATGTGGTACTTCCTTAGTACATGCTTGTTTATGTTGGTTGATCTTGGTTCCTTAGCTTGCACAATCCCACCAGTGTTGTCATAATAAACCGTTATTGGACAAGTGACACTTGGAATAACCCCTAGTTCCTTCAGGAACTCAGAAATCGCGACATCTTCCTTACCAGCTTCTGATCCAGCAATGTACTCAACTTCAGTTGTGAAATCAGTAGTTGTAGCTTGCTTGGAACTTTTCCAGCTTACTGCTCCACCATTGAAAATGAACTGTACCCAGATTGAGATTTGTAGTCATCAACATCTGTCTGGAATCTAGCATCAGTGTACCCAGTACATACCAGCTTCTCATGTCCACCATAGACTAAGAAATATTCTTTAGTTCGTCTAAGATACTTAAGAATACTTTTGATTGCTTTCCAGTATTCTTCCTCAGGATTCTGCTGGAACTTGCAAGTCATACTAAGTGCAAAGGCCACATCTGGCCTAGTACAGGTCATGACATACATGATCGATCCTATAGCTGAAGCATATGGGATCTTTTTCATGCGTTCAAGTTCTATAGAATTAGAAGGACTATCCTTCTTAGATGACTTGATTCCTTGTCCCATAGGTAAACCGTCTTTCTTGGAATTTTCCATAGAAAAACGTCTAAGCACTTTGTCTATGTAGACTGACTGTGACAGCCCCAATAATCTGTTAGGTCTATCTCTATAGATCCTAATCCCCAGAATGTAGCAGGCTTCACCTAAATCCTTCATCATGAAGGTACTGGACAACCACTCCTTGACTGATTGCATGAGAGTCTTATTGTCTCCCATTATTAATATGTCATCTACATATATGATAATAAAGGCAATACTCCCATCCTTGCATTTACTATAAACACATGGATCCTCTTTGCTTCTGACGAAATCAAATGACTTGATAGCCTTGTCAAAGCAAATATTCCAACTCTTTGAAGCTTGCTTAAGCCCATAAATGGACTTTTGTAGCTTGCATACAACATTTGGTTTGGACTCAAGTGAAAAACCCTCAGGTTGTTTCATATACACCTCATCAACTAGATTACCATTGAGGAAAGTAGTTTTGACGTCCATCTATTAAATGTCATAGTCATAATATGCAGCTACTGCAAGCAAAATCCGAATGGACTTAATCGTCGCAACAGGTGAAAAGGTTTCATCATAATCGACCCCAGGCCGTTGATTATAACATTTAGCCACCAATCTTGCCTTATAAGTATGTACCTTGCCATATGCATCAATCTTCTTCTTGAAGACCCATTTGCATCCTATGGGTCTAACCCCTGTTGGCAAATCAACCAAGTCCCAAACTTGATTTATGTACATCAAGTCTATCTCAGACTTCATGGCCTTCTTGCCATCTCTGCGAATCAATGTCTAACAGAGCTTCGCTGTAGGTTGTAGGTTCATCGTCATCAGGAATATCTATCTCATTATGTGTTTCAACAGGGACATTAAGTCTTTCAGGCGAACGATGAGTCCTAGTGGTCCTACGGAGTTGAGTATTCTATGTTTTAGTGTTTATTGGACAATCCATCACCTTGAGAGCTTTCAGGAATGTCATTTTTATGTATTTCCTGAATGGAATGATGTACAACCATTGTATTATCTTCCATTGGTTGTGTATGAGAGTCTTGCATTTCTGCACAATCTCTCACAACACTCCCACTGGCTTAAGGGCGTACTCTAAGCACCCAATCTTCACCAGATACTCATACTGAATCCTTGTTTAGGTCATTCGACAAGGGTTCATTTTCTGTTATCTTGTGGTTCTTGAATTTCTTCAAGTTCTATCTCTGTGCAGCTATGTTCCTTGTAGACATATTCTTCTTCAAGGAAAGTTGTGTTCCTGGAAACAATGACCTTATGTTCTCCAGGAAGATAGAAGTAGTATCCCTTAGTTTTCTTTGGATACCCCACAAAATAATATTTCTCACTTTTAGATTCTAACTTGTCAGTAAGCATCTTCTTTACATATGCAGGGCACCCCCAGGGTGCATGTGTTTAAGTGCTGGCTTCTTGCCGTTCCATATCTCATATGGAGTTTTCTCTACTGACTTTGAAAGAATCCTGTTCAGAATATAAATACGGATTTGCAATGCATAGCCCCAAAGGTATGTTGGTAGAGCTGAGAAACTTATCATGGATCTAACCATATCTAATAGGGTTCGATTTCTCATTTCAGTAACACCATTCATCTGTGGTGTTCCAGGAGGTGTCCATTGTGATTGGACTCCATGAAGCTTCAAATAATCCAGAAATTCTTTACTTAAGTATTCACCTCCTCGATCTCATCGAAAAGTCTTGATACTTGTTTCAAGTTGCTTCTCTACTTCTGACTTGTACTCCTTGAATTTCTCAAAGGCTTCGGACTTATGTTTCATAAGATACACATGCCCAAACCTTGTGAAATCGTATGTAAAAGTGATGAAGTAAGGGAAGCCTCCCTTAGCTTGAGTTGAAAATGGCCCACATACATCAGTATGGACCAACTCAAGTACCTCTTTGGCTCGTACCCTTTTCCCAGAAAGTGGTTTGTTGGTCATCTTTCCTTTCAAGCAACATTCGCAGTTACCATAAGACTCCAAGTCAAATGGTTCGAGGTAGTCTAACTCCCTCAATCTTGCTATCCTTGATTCGTTGATATGACCAAGTCTGCAGTGCCATAGGTAGGTAGAGTTTCTTGGATTACTTATCTTAGCTCATTTCTTTTGCACATTGAAAATTTCACGACTACAATTTAAAATATACAATCCATCCACAAGCGGAGCATTTCCACAAACAAAACCATTAAAAGACAGTACATAACTGCCATTGGCAATGAATGAGGAAAACCCCTCAATGTCTAACATTGGGATAGAAATGATATTCCTTGTTAATGAGGGAACAAAATAACAATTATTTAGTTCTAAACAAAAGCCTGAAGGTAAATCTAGTCTATAAGTTCCCACGCGTTCAACATCTACTCGTGCTCCATTTCCAACGCACAGGTCTACCTCTAAAGGTCCAACCTTTCTGCTGTTAATTAGGCCCTGCACATTACTACAAATGTGCGAGCCACAAGCGGTATCCAATACCCAGCAGTGGGAGTTACTTATAGACATATTTATTTCAATGACAAACATACCTTGTCCAGTAGAGGTAGAAGCACCTGGTGCTTTGCCTCCTCTTGGAGTTGTGTAGTCCTTCTTTAGAACATGCGCCGACACTTGTCCCCTTTCGTTCAGCTTACATTTGAAGGGGTCTCTCAACAGTTTATACTCCATTGTTTGAGACTGTTTTTCATAGAGACTCTTCAAGTGTTCTAGCATTTCGTTGGGGCCTATGTTTTTATGTTGCCTCTGTAACTCCATAGTCATGGAAGACAACATTATACATTTTGCCAAGGTAGCATCGTTCAAACATTTCTGATAAGCCACTTTGTCAAACAGGGCATACTCATCAGAGTTTTCAGCAGGGACTGTGGGGAATACTGTGTCTAACACATACTCAATTTTTTCTAGCCTTAACACCAATCGCAGATTTCTTAACCAGTCAGGGTAATTTGATCCAGTCAACTTGTTTGTCTCGATCAACATTTTCAGTGATAGATTTGACATTTTATACGACTGAAGAAACAAATAGACTTGAAATTAAACTCTAATATAATTTCTATTGAACACATTCGTGAACTAATTAACATGACCTTTAGTTTAATTAGCTTCCACTATTTTAACATACTCTTTGACCCTATGAAAGAACACAAACTCATATCAAATATGGTCATAATGGGCCATGATCCAGGTTCATGCTATCTCTACATTTGTGGCTGATAACTTTAATAGCACAACCTGGTAGGTCTCTAAACCAATTACAAATAATTTGTAACTCATGTTTGACCGAATGTTCTAAATAATCAATCTGCGTCCCTTGGCTTGTCCGACACTGTGGCGCCAAGAAAGCCTAGCAAGTCAACCCCGTTATGCGACTACAATTATGTATCTAAGTGAGTTTTTCCTTATAGAGCAAACACTGTGGTGTAAATACTCATGAAGGTTTATCACCCACTTCTACATTTAACATGCATATATGAAAGAGTCTGAGTCCTCGTAGACTTAGAGCAAATGTTGTGGCATAAATACTCATCTCGCCGAAAAGGATTTTGCACTCTAACAATTATAATGGATGACACGTTTTAATATACACTTGTATTTAAAATTTTGGGGAACATTTTAATTCATAGTTCTAACCAAGATCAACTCTTTTATGCCATATCCAATATGACATCTTATCATGCAAAGCTAATGACACATATAGTTTGGGAACCGTCAACCCAATATGCATGATATAAGATGGTTTAATCAAACACTGGGCGCCGCCGGCCCAGACAGTTATAGCGTACACTATTCTAGTAACGTAAATGACAAACATTTTGACATTTAACACATAAACAATATACTTGTCAAATAATATACTGTATAATAATAATCTTGGGTTAAACATTCTGAACTCTGAAATTTTTTATTTATTTTTGTTTCTGGACAGGTGGGGCCGCGTCGCTAATTATTAGGGTGCAATAACATCGGGCGTGCCTTTCGGCTTCTGGAAAAATGCATTAGTGCTGCGGCGCTGCAGAGGCAGAAATATTTCTGCTTCTGCAAATGCATTAACGCCGCGTTGCTCCACCATGGAGCCGCGACGCCTGTTGTCTAATGAGTCCATGTTTTTTAAACGAAGCATAAGCGCAGCGACGCTCCACTATGGAGCCGCGGTGCCCTACCACAGGGCCGCAACGCTCATGTCCTGACAAACGTTTCTATGTTGATTCTTAAAATCGTTCGAGCCCTAAATCCAATTTAGGGATCAAATCACAGGTCCTTTATCATCATCCACCATTATAAATAACGCCCATATCGACCATCATCCGTTCTTACTCGTTCTTAGCCGTGCATCGTGCAATGAGTCGGACAACGCACTTTTGGCTTAATTCGAGTTAGAGCGGAATAACTTCCTCGAATTAGCGTAGGAGATAATTTAGGGTGATATCAAAAGGTCAACATTTGTTCAAGACATGTAGGATTTCAAGAAACCTCAATTTTATGTTTAACCCATATTATTATTCTATTCAATTGTTATTTAACTATTGAACCAGACTGGGCTCTGATACCACTGTAGGGTTTTGTTGGGTACAAAGCACATAAGTAAGGCACAACGAAAGTTTAAAATATTTATTTCTTACTTACCCAAACAACATTTCTGGTATGGTTATACAACAATTAAACTTGTAACATAAAGCATAAACGTACAAGTTATAGTATGTTGAATCTTTATCTACTACAGGGTGGACACGCAGTTGCCCTTCCGATTGCAAGCTCCAAGCTTCAAAGTATTTCTCTTTCGGAAAGCTAGGAAATCCGGCAGAGGTTCGAGAGAGTATTTGATTCTAAGTCTCTAAGGCTTAGAATGATTTTCAGAAAATTGGTGTATGAATAATGAAATGAATGCCACTATTTATAGTTGAAAAATAGGTCAAATCGGATTAGGGTTTGACCTTGGGTCTGTCCCAAAATGTGAGGCAGAGGCACCGTGGCCCTAGGGTATGGGCACCGCTGCGCTCGACGTGCTTCTGCACTGTCTCAATTTATTTTTCGTGCATTCTTAATTAAATTCAAAATCTAATTTTGACTTAATTAAAATAATCATTATTCATTTAAATATCTTGATTCCAAATTGAACATTTAATTACTCTCTCAATACATCCTTGGATCGAAACGGACAATCGACATAGTGTGACCCTACAAGCCTTCTCATATCGACATTAATCAAATTAAGGTCTACACAGAACTCCTAGACGGCGCTGGAAGACGAACTTAATATGTGAAATACGTTTACGCGAATCCAATAAAGTTAACCTTTATGTTGTAAGATAAAATCCTTTCATTCACGACACACCCGATCAAGCTTAGGATTTGTCAAGTGTCTATCCAAATGGCTAAATCATTGTATCTCATCTATATTAGTTGACAACTAGACCATATTCTAAATACGTCTATTGTGTTGGCCAACGACTTAGTCAACCTAATATCACTGAGAATCCGAGTGTTCTCTCGAATATACATCCGAGGAATGAATCCTAATCTTGGCTCAACTACCACATTCAATCCACATCGTAATGTACCCAATACAAGAAGTATCTCAACCTATAAGGAATTTGCGCTTACGACGGGATCAAAGTACATTACTTTGTAGACAAGGCGCGTATTGACCTCAAGTCTAAGGACTTCTATCTCCCACACACTGATCATGTTTTAGACAAGTATAACAAACAGTATATCACCAGGGTATACTAATACCTCCAAAGTATCCACGTGTCCATCACGAGTAGCCATTACTCGTAGCAGGTGAGACATACTACATCATCTAAGGATGTGATGCAGACCACATATCAATTTATCACATATCATCGATATCCCATTCTCGATGATCATTAGTCGAGGCTATTTTAAGAGTTACGCTCTATCATCAATAACTCACTCTATTAATGACAACGTAAGCTCAAGGGATGCACATTAATGAATAATTACAAACAATCAAATAATAATTCAATAATTGTAAATGCCAAAATATTAATCTCCATTAATAATAATATGAATGTGTATAAAGTACATTTGTCCTAATACAGATTGTCTCTAGGACATAAATATACTTTCAATCTCCCACTTGGCCTAGAGCCAATCTCCAACATATCTAATGCTCATATTCTCAAAATGACCATTATGCTTGACTAAGCTTAATGGTTTAGTGAATGGTCAGCTAGATTATCGTATGTGGGAACATAGTGTAATCTAATATCTTCAGTCTCCATCATCTCCATGAGTATGTGGTACTTCCTTGGTACATGCTTGTTTATGGTCAGCTAGATTATCGTATGTGGGAACATAGTCTAATCTAATCTCTTCAGTCTCCGTCATCTTTTGTAGGGGTAGGCTGGTGGTTCAAAGTTCAAACTGAAGTAGATATAACTACAATAATTAATAAAAGAGTAAATTTCACTCGACATCTTAATCGGTTAAGGTTTGCAAATAGTATCGTCGCAACATTTGAATAGGACAGACTTGAATTAACATTTTGTCTGGATATTCAAAAATTTGTAATATTTTTTTCCACATTATTTATTTTAACATTTGACAATATTTTTCAAATAATTTTTTTACTCTCTAAAGTAATAATCAATGACATATCTCGAAATTATTATACCAAGAAATATGTTAAATGATGTAAAAATACAAAAAATATGATTTTTTTTTAAAGAAAATACTTATAAAATTACATTCTATGTTATGAATATATTTAATAAAAAATGGATCCACGAGTCGGATCTGGACCGGATACGGATCTCAAATACAAGATCCAGATCCAGATCCGATCCGTCAGAAAGGGATTCGGGTCCGATCCGGATCCGTCGGGTCCAAATTTGAAGAACCATAACCTATAAAACGGATCTGGATCCATCGGATCCGGACCGGGTCCAGGATCCACTGCCATCCCTAAATACAGATTGTCTCTAGGACATAAATATACTTTCATAACATATGATATCCATTCTAGCTGGTTATAAGTATGAAATGAACAGACTCATCCATATTGTTTTCCTAATGGAATGAACATCAAGATATTAATACCACCACTAGATCAATCCTACAGATTATCAGTCCATCCACACCAGACCTGTTTTTTAGCTACAGATGTGTACCAGAAATCCTGTTAATCTCAACTAGGTACACCTTTCCTTAGTAATGTTGTCCTGATGCTTGGAGTATGATGCTTATCTAGATTTAGAGTTCTTTTTTCAGCTGTTGGCAAATCCCGAAAAGAATAAAATTGAAAAGTACCTGCAAAATAAAAAAATAGGTTAGTAAAATAATCTGCCAATGTGTTGCGCTCTCTCAGGATATGTGTGGCATATACTGATTTTTCTTCTCTCATTTTATTGATAGCTTTAATCTCCAATGCTACATTACATAGAATCTTCCGAATACCATCCAGTATATTCTTCAAGGCTAATGAATCAGTCTCAAATATAACTGGTAACAATTGTCTGTCAATGCAGAATTCTAAGCCTTCTTTTATAGCAACTGCTTCTGTTCAGATAACCTTCTCCCCGTTGCATGAATCAAATCTCCTTCCTAGTTTCTAACACAAAAAATAGTTAAAGCTGGACCCGGATGCCCCATCAGAGTTGCATTTGTATTAGCATGCAGGTCGACTGTGCCATTGTACCAACTTATAACTGAAAGATAGAATAATTTACCTTCGGGATTCCTTTCATTATTCACAATATATAGAGCTGTATAAAGGTTGATTCCTAATATGGTACGAATCCTAACTTACCTTACAAAGGTTGATTCCTAATACAATTAGAATCCTAAGTTACCTTAAATATACATCTATCATAACTACAAAATATACGACGAATATTCGGAGAATATTCGCTAATACTCCCCCTCAGATGGAGCGGGAGGAGGACGAACGCTAAGGCTGGATCGAAAGTCGGTGAAGAGCTGTCGCGGTAGTCCCTTTGTGAAGATGTCTGCATACTGATACGAGGAAGGCACGTGTAATATTTTGACCTGACCACGGGCAACCTTCTCTCACATAAAGTGGATATCCATCTCAATATGCTTAGTCTGCTGATGTTGGATCGGATTATGAGACATACATATGGCAGATATGTTGTTACAATAGACTATAGATGCCTTGCGGAGTGGACACTGGAGCTCCAAAAGAAGATTTCAGAGCCAACAGATCTCCACAACTACATTAGCAACGCCACGATATTCTGCTTCAGCACTCGAACGGGATAATGTTGCCTGCCGCTTGGCAGACCATGAGATAAGATTGTCCCTAAGAAATACACAGTACCCTAAGGTGGAGCGACGTGTGTCAGGGCATCCTTCCCAATCTGCATCCATTTAGTCAAGTAGCTTGGTTGGGGTAGAGGGGTATAGATGTAATCCAAAGTCTAGTGTGCCCTTAACGTATCTGATAATACGTTTGAGGGCGACAAAATGGGACTCTCGTGGGTCGTGCATGAATAGACACACCTGCTGAACGGCATATGCAATATCAGGCCTAGTGAATGTAAGATACTGAAGAGCACCTGCTAGACTCCGATATAGAGTGGGATCAAAAACTAGTGCACCGTCAGTGGCACTAAGCTTGGATTTTGAATCCACCGGAGTTGGCATGCTTTTACAATTTGCCCTCTTGGCCCTGTACACTATCTCTTCTGCATACTTACGCTGACACAAGAACATAGTGGATGTAGATCTGGTCAGCGATATACCCAAAAAATAACTTAGCTTGCCCAAGTCAGTCATAACAAATTTAGTTTTGAGTAGAGAAATGATTTCATTCTTCAACCCGTCAGATGAGGCGGTAAGAACAATGTCATCGACATATAATAGCAAATATGCAGTGCTGCTACCTCGGTGAAAAGTGAAGAGAGAGTTATCACACCTGCTACATATAAAACCAATCTGTAAAAAATACCTGGCAAAACGATCATACCAAGCGCGGGGTGCCTGTTTCAATCCATACAGTGATTTCCTAAGACGACATACAAACTGTGGAACTGCCGGATGAATAAAGCCAGGGGGCTGATGCATGTATACAGTTTCTTTCAAATCCCCATGAAGAAATGCATTCTTGATATCTAGCTGATGAATTGGCCAATGCATGCCCATAGCAATACTGAGAACAGTCCGAATAGTGGCTGGTTTAACAACCAGACTGAATGTCTCACCACAATCAATACTCTCCTGCTAATTAGTTCCATTTGCAACTAGTCTTGCCTTATACCTCTCTAAGTCACCGCTGTCTCTGAACTTGTGACGAAATAGCCACATACACCAGATAACATTCACACCAGCTGGTCTAGGTACCAAATCTTAAGTGTTCTGCTTGGTTAAAGCATTAAACTACTCGCACATGACCGCATTCCAATTAAGGTCCAGTTTAGCTAGTTTTGGATTATTTGGAATGGGTGATAAGGTTTGTGTGGAGAGATTGAAGTGAACTTTGGGTTTAAAGATCCCGTGTTGTGCACGAGTCTCCATGCGGTGAGAGGGCAGAAGTGGGAGGTCGGGACTGGTGGCTGGACTGGGAGGCAGCAGGGTTGCGGGACTGGTTGTTGGATTAATGGGCAGCAGTATTGCTGCAGGTGCAGGAGACTCGACTGGTTGCTGGACTGGAGGCAGTATGGGTGGTGCAGGAAACTCGACAGAGTGCAGCAGGGGTGGTGTTTGGGACTGAGAGCAGGGAGCTGAACTGGGTGGCAGCCTTGCTGCTGGGGAGTCAGATGACACTGCTGAAGGCAACAGTGATGTTGTCGAACGAGAGCAGTTGGCTAGAGTCAGCAGTGGTTTCGGAACAGTGGGATGCTGTTGGTATAGATTTTGGATGACCGGAGACAAACTTAGTTCATCGAGAAAGAAGTAATCGGTGGTCTAAAATTTTCGAAGATTGGAAAAAGGAAAGGTTGTCTCGTTAAAGGTTAGGTGATGGGAGACGATGATTTTGCGAGTAGCAATGTCATAGCACAAGTAGCCCCGATGATTAGGAGATAGACCAAGGAAGACATATGGCAGAGTGAGAGGGGCAAGTTTGTGAGGTGCAGTGCAGGCTATGTTTGGGTAGCATAAGCATCCAAAAATACGTAGGTGATCATATGATGGTAGCCTACGATATAAGATTTTGGTAGGGGTCTTGTTTTGGAGTGTGCTAGTTGGTAAAATATTAAAAAGGGATTCTACCATTTTGACAGCATATACCCAGAAAGGCGGTGGTAGATAGACATGAAACAGAAGTGTGTGAACCATGTTATTGATGGTATGTATAATTCGTTCAGCCTTTCCGTTTAGGGAAGAAGTATAGGGACAAGAAAAATGGAAAACCATGCCTTGTTTAGAACAGAAATTGTGAAATACCGAGTTATTAAACTCACGTCCATTATCACATTGGAATGATTTGATAGATTTTTCAAATTGTGTTTTAATGAATTTTTGAAACTCGAGGAATTTTGCAAAAACTTCAGATTTGAATTTTAGTGGGTAAATCCAGACAAAGTGTAAAAAATCATCCAAGAATACTAGATAGAATTTATGACCCAAAGAGCTAACAATCGGAGATGTCCACAAATCAGCATGAACAATATCAAAGGGAGAAAAAGTAACACTGTTTGATGACATAAATGGAAGATGAGTATGTTTGCCTAGTGGACAAGAAAAATAGTGTTGGGTAATTTTCCCATTATTACATTGAATACGCTTAGAAGTCCTAAAAAAAGTAAAAACTGGGTCTCCGGGGTATCCGAGTTTGTTGTGCCAAGTTGAGGGAGAGATCACCGCAAGGGATAGAGGTGCTTGCGGTCTGACAGCGGAAGATTGAGTAAATGGGTAGAGATCTCCGACACTATTGCAGCGTGTAAGAATTTCCCCGTATTGAGTTCCATTATAGAAAAACCAAAAGGGTTAAATTCGACAGACATATAATTATTGCTAGTGAATTTTCTAACAGTGATTAAGTTTTTAATGATGTTAGGTGTGTATAGGATGTGGTTTAGGGAGAAAGGTGGGTGTGGATGTTTGGTGTGTGTGTTACCATAACCTTCAATTGGAATGCGATGACCATTACCGACAGTAATAAATTGAGGACACTTTAACCGACGTAGTTGAGATAGGTTACCTGATGACCAGGTGAGGTGAGATTCGGCTCTAGTGTCCATGTACCAATTGTCGTCAGGCTGTTGAAGGTTCATGGTGGTGTAGGCTTGACCTAAATCAGTTGGGGCCAGGCTGCTGGGTTGGTGCTTTGCGATTCTTGCTGCTATTCTTTCTGGACCGCAACTAGGTAGGCTCGCTGCTTCTTCTTGGTGGGCTGTCGGTGGCCGGGCAGGGCCCAAGAGGCCAATCGACCAAGGCTGCTGGAACTGGGCCCCTGCAGTCGGGTACGGACATGCAGGCGAGACCCAGTTCTGCTGTTGGGCCACTGCTGCTGGTGGTTCTAGAGTTGTTGCTGTCCAATCCACTGGTTGCGTTAGCCTTTTCCGCGGCCCTTGCCTTTGTTGTTGCGACCTCTTCCGCCACGACCTCTGCCACTGGCCTGCTGCTACTGCTATTAGTGAACATACGGCGGTGGCGGGGTGGTGTTGGTTGCTGGTGGTGCCATCCCGTCAACGGCTAACGCCTTTTGATTATGTTCCTCCTGTTTGGCACGTCGGGTTTCTTCCAACAATAATTGTGACCGTGCCTTGGTGAAACTTGATAGTGGGTCGGCCTGTTGAATCATTGTTGCAAGAGTATCGTATTCACCTTTCGGTAAGCCCGCAACTAATTGGAGTACCATCTTGGTTTCAGAAACAGAATTCCCGATGTTGGATAATTGGTCAGGTATGAGTTTCAGTTGTTTGCAATATTCGGACATGTTGTTGAAATTCTTGAGATGTGTATTGTTGAATTGCTCCTCCAAATACACTGCCCGAGTATTTTTATTGTCCTGGAAAATTTCTTCAAACCGCACCCAAAGGTCACGTACCGTAGCACCTGTTTTTATGATGGTACACAACAAGTCTTTGGAGATTGTGCCGTATATCCATTGTTTGACGATGGCGTCAAGGCGACGCCATGTTGGTTCAGCAATATCGGTGGGACGAGGAACGTAGTCATCAATATGGTCGATCACATTGTATGCACAGGCATGAATAAAAAATTGTTCTGTCCACATGGAATATTGACAGTTTTCTTGGTCAAGAATTATACGGATAGAATTCTTGATATTTGTAACGGCGAAAGCCGGGTGAAAAGAAGACGATGAGCGTTGAGAGGGGTTGTCAAAAGTGCCAGTGGAGGAACCAGAATTTGTGGGGGAAGACATGGTGGCTGTTTCGGCTTAGGGAAGGGAAACAATTTTTTTTTTTTGGTTAAAAAATTCTGGTTTCGGCCGAGATAGAGAAGAGAAGGGAGAAGAATGGGGTTTAAGTTTTAGGCTCTTGATACCATGAAAGATAGAATAATTTCCTTTCGAGATTCCTTTCATTATTTACAATATATATAGTTGTACAAAGGTTGATTCCTAATACAATTAGAATCCTAAGTTACCTTAAATATACATCTATCATAATTACAAAATATACGGCGAATATTCGGAGATAATAACCAATGAGAGGTCTGTAATTTTTCAAATACTGAACTAACAATGGCCATGCTACTGGAACTTGTTGCATCCATGGAAATTTGTGTCTTGTCAGCATGTAAAGATGTGTTGTTAATATCATGTATTACTTTTCTGAATCAGTAAGATCCACCATACAAAATTGCATTTCTCCTTTTCCATATAAACTATAAATTATTGTTGGTGTTGTGTGATAAATTGTCTCTACCTTCTCATTCCCTTTAAACTCCCATCATTTGTGTATTGTTTGTTTTATTTGTATGAAAGGGCCTTGAACACCTGTTGTTACTGTGTAATCCTTCCATACATTCTTGGGATATATCCCATTAAGAAATAAATGATCCATTATTTTTAATTGTGGAGATGGACCGCATAACCATCTAGACATCACATGTATTCCACATTTTGCTAAAACTTCATCTGTAGGTAGTTTTACTTTCCACAGTTTTCATAGAAAAAATCAATATTGAATGGAAGTCCTTTCACCCAAATGTTTCTGAATTGCTGCTCAACTAGTCGCCTTGCTCTCAATAGTTTCTGAATTGCTGCTCAACTTTCCACAGTCTTCATAGAAAAAATCAATATTGAATGGAAGTCCTTTCACCCAAATGTTTCTGAATTGCTGCTCATGCACTGCTAACTGTGAATTTCTTAGTAGATGTCTTCAACCATCAAGGATAATCACAATCTTCACACATGATAGGACTAGTAAGTTAAGTTTTCACATGTTCCACCAGATATTCAGGAAACAGTTGTTGTATAAGATCAAAATTCCAACTTCCTTCTTCCATTATATCTTGTACTTCAGCATCAGTATTAGTTACTTGAATTCCGTCCTGCAGATATAATGGTCCTAGCTTAGACCAATTATCATACTACAGGATAGCAGCTCCATTTCTTGGTTGCCACCACATATGTTTTTCCACCAAATCTCTATTTTCTAGCATCATTTTCTACATATGAGATCCACCTCTCCATTGTATAAGTGAAAGAATTTACTTTTTGCGGTATTTGATCCACATGAAGTTTGTCCGTAAAATTTTCAGTCCTGAATTTTCACCATAGTTTGGCAAATATGGCTTTAGACACATTAAATATGGACTTGAATCCCAAACCTCATTCCTGCTTAGGCAAGCAAACATTAGGCCAAGATGACCAATGCCTACTTTTACCTTCTTCCTTGTTGCTCCAGAGGAATTTTGCAAAAACTTTATGTACCTCATTAATCACATATTTAGGTGGAACTACAACTAACAATAAATGAATGGGAATGCTTTGCAACACTGATGAAATTAACACTGCTTTCCCACCTTATGGGAGTATTCTGCCATTTCATGCTTGTAACTTGTTTTTCACCTTTTTAATTATCTCAGCATAGTATATCCTCCTCTTCCTAGCAATTGGGAGATTGAAAGTATGTATGTCCTAGAGACAATCATTATTAGGGACAAATGTACTTGAACACATTCGTATTATTAATAAGATTAATATTTATAGCATTTGCGATTATTGAATTATTTTTGATTGTTTACAATTATTCATTAATGTGCATCCCTTGAGATTACGTTGTCATTTAATAGAGTGAGATATTGATGATAGAGCGTGACTCTAAAATAGCCTCGACTAATGATCATCGAGAATGAGATATCGATGATATGTTATAAGTCGACATGTGGTCTGCATCACATTCTTAGAGAATGTAGTATGTCTCACCTGCTACTAGTAATGGTTACTAGTGATGGATACATGGATACTTTTGGAAAGTATTGGTATACCCTGCTGATAAACTATTTGTTATACATGTCTAAAGTGTTATCAGCGTGTGGGAGATGAAAGTCCCTTGACTTGAGGTCAATACGCACCTTGTTTACAGAGTAATGTACTTTGACCCTGTCCTAAGCTTAAACTCCTTATAGGATAAGACACGACTTGTGTTGGGTGCATTATGTATAAATTAAGGTGGTAGTTGAGCCAAGAATATGATTCATTCCTCGATTGGATATTCAAGAGAGCACTCAACTTCTCAGTGATATTAGGTCGACCAAGTCATTGGCCAATGCAAGAGACATATTTAGAATATGATCTAGTTGTTGACTAATATAGATGAGATAAAGTGATAAAGCCATTTGGATAGACACATGGCAAATCCTAAGCTTGATCGAGTGTGTCGCGAATGAAAGGAATTTATCATCTCACATAAAGGTTATGTTTGCTGGATTCATGTAAACGTATTTCACATAATGAGTTCGTCATACGGCGCAGTCTAGGAGTTCTGTGTGGACCTTAATTGGATTAGTGTCGATATGTTAAGGCGTATAGAGTCACACTATGTCAATTGTCTTTTCGATCTAAGGGTGTATTGAGAGAATATTAAATATTCGATTTGAAACCGAGATATTTAAATTGATAATAACTGTGGGATAATTTCTATTAGATGTAAATTATTTATATTAAAATTGGATTTTGGATTTAATGTGTTGTATATATATTTATTAAATGAAAACGGAAACAAATTTTTACGTAGGGCGTCGCGGCGCATGCTAGGCTGCGCCGCGGCGCCGACCCGATAGTGAGGCCAGTCGGACTGGTCCACCGCACCTCGGGTTTTGGGCCAGGCTTAAGCCTAACCCTAACCCTAAAATGTTTTCTGACCTAATTTTAGCTATAAATACAACACAATCTCATTGTTATTAAACACACACAAAAGAATACCAATTCTCATAAAACTTTCTAGACTTAGAGTTTAGGACGAAAATCTCTCGAACCTTTGCCAAGATTTCCTGGCTTTCTTGATAGAGGAATACACCATAGCATAGTGCTTGCAGTCGAAGGGACGGTCGCGTGTAATTCCTAAGTAAAGACTCCATATAACGCAACCTGTAAATGTTCATGTTTTATGTTACAGGTTTTTTATTGTCATATAACCATACCAGAAGAAACTTGTTGGGGTAAGTAAGAACAAAATTTTAAACTTCCGTTGTGCCTTACTTATGTATTTTGAACCCAACAAAAAACATACAGTGGTATCAGAGCCCAGGCTGGTTCAATGGTTATATAACAATTGAATAACATAATAATATGGGTTAAACATAAAATTGGATTAAAACAAGGCTTCTTGAAATCCTACATATCTTGACCGAATGTTAACCTTTTGATATCACCCTAAATTATCTCCTACACTAACTCGAGGAAGTCATTCCCTTCTAACTCGAACTAAGCCAAAAGTGTGGATATCCGACTCATTGCACGGTGCACGGCGAAGAACGAGTATTAATGGATGATGGTCGATATGTGCGTTATTGATAATGGTGGGTGAGGATAAAGGATCTGTGATTTGATCCCTAAATTGGATTTAGGGCTCGAACGATTTTAGAAAATCAACACAAAAATGTTTTGTCATGACGTCGGCGCCGCGACCCTATGGTAGGGCGCCGCGGCGCTTGCAAGGGTTTTCAAGGTGGCGCCGCGGCTCCATGGTGGAGCGTCGCGACCCTAATGCTTCATTTCAAAATTTTTGACTTACTGGACAGTAGGCGCCGCGACTCTATGGTGGAGTGCCGCGACGCTAATGCATTTGCAGAAACTGAAAGTTTTCTGCCTATGCAGCGCTGCGGCTTCATGGTGGAGCGCCGTAGCGCTAATGCATTTGCAGAAGCCGAAAGGCTTCTGCCTCAGTGGCGCCTCGGCCCTAATGATTAGCGTCGCGGCCCCACCTCTCCAGAAACAAAAAAACAAAATTAAAAAAATCCAAATTTCAGAATGTTTAACCCAAGATTATTATTATACAATATATTATTTGATAAGTATATTGTTTATGTGCTAAATGTCAAGTTGTTTGTCATTTACATTACTAGAATAGCGTCCGCAAATACATGTCTAGGTAGGCGGCGCCCAGTATTTGTTAAACCGCTTAATATCATTCTTGGGTAGGCGGTACCCAATATGTGCTTAGTCATTTGCATGATAATTAAGATGTTTTGTTGGACATAACATGCTAGAGTTGATCTTGATTAAAACCCTGAATTAAAATGTTCCCTAATTTTAATACAAGTCTCATTTAAAATGAACGCGTCATCCGTTATAATTGATTATAGTGCAAAATCCTTTTCGGTGAGATGAGTATTTATGTCACAGTATTTGCTCTAAGTCTACGAGGACTCAGACTCTTTCATAGATGCATGTTAAATGTAGAAGTGAGTGACAAACCTTCATGAGTATTTACACCACAGTGTTTGCTCTATAAGGAAAAACTCACTTAGATACATAATTGCAGTCGCATAACGGGGTTGACTTGCTAGGCTGTCTTGGCGCCACAGTGTCGGACAAGCCGAGGGACGCAGATCGATTATTTAGAACATTCGGTCAAACATGAGTTACAAATTGTTGGTAATTGGTTTAGGGACCTACCGGGTTGTGTTGTTGAAGTTATTAGCCACATCAAACGCGAAGATAGCATGAACCTGGATCATGGCCCATTATGACCATATTTGATATGAGTCCGTATTCTTTCATGGGGTCGAAGAGTATGTTAAAATAGTGGGAGCTAATTAAACTAAAGGCCATGTTAATTAGTTAAAGAACGTGTTCAATAGAAATTATATTAGAGTTTAATTTCAAGTCTATTTGCTTCTTCAGTCATATAAAATGTCGAATCTATCACTGAAAATGTTGGTCGAGACAAACAAGTTGACTGGATCAAATTACCCTGACTGGTTAAGAAATCTGCGATTGGTTTTAAGACTAGAAATAATTGAGTATGTTTTAGACACAGTGTTCCCCACAGTCCCTGTTGAAGATTCTGCTGAGTATGCCCTGTTTGACAAGGTGGCTTATCAGAAACATCTAGACGATGCTACCTCGGCACAATGTGTAATGTTGTCCTCCATGACTTTGGAGTTACAGAGGCAATATGAAAACATGGGCCCCAACGATATGCTAGAACACTTGAAGAGTCTCTATGACTCATAGTCTCAGACAATAGAGTATGAACTGTTGAGAGACTTTTTTAAGTGTAAGCTGAACGATGGGGGTCAAGTGTCAGCACACGTTCTGAAGATGATTGGGTTAATAGAAAGGTTGGCTTCGATTGGAACGAAGCTGCCTATAAATGTCTCTGTCAACCTGATCCTGAATTCACTTCCTGGTTCATTTGAGAATCTCATTGTGAACTTCAATATGAATGGGACCAAGGCAAGTCTTCCAGAGTTTCACAACATGTTAAAGACCTTTGAATCTTCTACCTCTAAAGGTAAAACCGTGCTCATGGTGGGCTCTTCTAGTAAATTCAATCCCAAGGGTAAGAACATGCAGAAGAAGAAGGGTAAGATAGTTGTTGCACCTATAGTTATGAAACCTAGAGGAAGTGTTCAAAATAAAGCAAAGCTAGCTTCAGATGTGTGCCTCAACTGCAAGAAGAAGGGGCACTGAAAGAAGGGTTGCACAGCTCTAGGAGGAGGCAAAGCACTAGGTGCTCCTGGCTCTACTGGACAAGGTATGATTGTCATTGAAATAAACATGTCTATAAGTAACTCTCACTGCTGGGTATTAGATACCGCTTGTGGCTCACACATTTGTAATAATGTGCAGGGTCTGATTGACAGCAGAAAGGTTGTACCTTGGGAGGTAGACCTGCGCATTGGAAATGGAGCACGAGTGGATGCTGAATGCGTGGGAACTTATTGACTAGATTTACCTTCAGGCTTTTGTTTAGAACTAAATAATTATTATTTTGTTCCCTCATTGACGAGGAATATTATTTCTATCCTAGTGTTAGACATTGAAGAGTTTTCCTCATTTATTGCCAATGGCAGTTATGTACTGTATTTTAATGGTTTTGTTTGTGGAAATGTTCCGCTTGTAGATGGTTTGTATATTCTAAACTGTAGTCGTGAAATTTTTAATGTGCAAAACAAACAAGCTAAGATAAGTAATCAAAGAAACCCCACCTACTTATGGCACTGTAGACTTGGTCACATCAATGAATCAAGGATACCAAGATTAAGAAAGTTAGACTACCTGGAACCATTTGACTTGGAGTCCTATGGTAACTATGAATCTTGCTTGAGAGGAAAGATGACCAAAAAACCACTTTCTAGGAAAGGGGTGCGAGCCAAAGATGTACTTGAGTTGGTCCATACTGATGTATATGGGCCATTTTCAACTCAAGCTAAGGGAGGCTTCCCTTACTTCATCACTTTTACAAATGATTTCACAAGGTTTGGGCATGTGTATCTTATGAAACACAAGTCCGAAGCCTTTGAGAAATTCAAGGAGTACAAGTCAGAAGTAGAGAAGCAATTTGAAACAAGTATCAAGACCCTTCGATCAGATCGAAGAGGTGAATACTTAAGTAAATAATTTCTGAATTACTTGAAGCTTCATGGAGTCCAATCACAATGGACACCTCCCGGAACGCCACAAATGAATGGTGTTGTTAAAATGAGAAATTGAACCCTATTAGATATGGTTAGATCTATGATGAGTTTCTCAGCTTTACCGACATACCTTTGGGGCTATGCATTACAAAGCTCAATTTATATTCTGACCAGGGTTTCTTCAAAGTCAGTAGAGAAAACTCCATATGAGATATGGAATGGTAAGAAACCAGCACTTAAACACATACGACCCTGGGGGTGCCCTGCATATGTAAAGAAGATGCTTACTGACAAGTTGGAATCTAAAAGTGAGAAATATTATTTTGTGGGGTATCCAAAGGAAACTAAGGGATACTATTTCTATCTTCCTGGAGAACATAAGGTCATTGTTTCCAGAAATGCAACTTTCCTTGAAGAAGAATATGTCTACAAGAAATAGACCTTGTCGAATGACCTAGACAAGGATTCAGTGGGAGTATCTGGTGAAGATTGGGTACTTAGAGTACTCCCTTCAGCTAGTGTGAGTGCTGTGAGAGATAGTGCAAAAATGTAAGGCTTTCATACACAACCAATGGAAGATGATACAATGGTTGTACATCATTTCATTCAGGGAATACATGAAAATGACATTCCTGAAAGCTATCAAGGTGATGGATTGTCCAGCACACAAAGACCTTCTCACAATCAGAATGCAACAAACACTGAAACGCAGAATAATCAACTCCGTTGGACCAATAGGACTCATCGTCCGCCTGAAAGACTTAATCTCCTTATTGAAACACACAATGCGATAAATATTCTCGATGACGATGAACCTATAACCTACAACGAAGCTACGTTAGACATTGATTCACAGAGATGGCAAGAATCCATGAAATCTGAGATGGAATCGATGTACATAAATCAAGTTTGGAACTTGGTTAATTTGCAAACAGGGGTTAGACCCATATAATGTAAATGGGTCTTCAGGAAGAAGATTGATGCATATGGCAAGGTACATACTTATAAGGCAAGATTGGTGGCTAAAGGTTATAATCAACGGCCTAGGGTCGATTATGATGAAACCTTTTCATATGTTGCAAAAATAAAGTCCATTCGGATTTTGCTTGCAATATCCACCTACTATGATTATGACATTTGGCAAATAGATGTTAAAACAACTTTTCTCAATGGTAACCTAATTGAGGAGGTGTATATGATACAACCTGGGGGTTTTACAGCCAAGACTAAGCCCAAAGTAGTGTGCAAGCTATAGAAGTCCATTTATGGACTTAAGCAAGCCTCAAGGAGTTGGAATATTTGCTTTGACAAAGCAGTCAAATCGTTTGACTTTGTTAGAATCAAAGCAGATCCATGTGTCTATAGTAAGCGAAAGGAAGAGAATATTGTCTTTATTGTTATATATGTAGATGACATATTAATAATGAGAGATAATAAGACTCTCATGCAATCAGTCAAGGAATGGTTTTCCAACACCTTCACGATGAAGGACTTGGGTGAAGCCTGCTACATTCTTGGAATTAGGATCTATAAAAATAGACCTAATAGATTGTTGGGGTTGTCACAGTCCATATACATAGATAGAGTGCTAAGACGATTCTCTATGGAAAGCTCCAAGAAAGGAAGTCTTCCTATGGGTCAAGGCATCAAGTTATCAAAGAAGGATAGTCCTTCTACTGTTGCAGAACTTGAATGCATGAAAAGAATCCCTTATGCTTCAGATATAGGATCTGTCATGTATGCCATGACCTGTACGAGGCCAGATATGGCCTATGCACTTAGTATGACTTGCAAATTCCAGCAGAATCCTGGGGAAGAACACTGGAAAGCAGTCAAAAGTATTCTTAAGTATCTTAGACAAACTAAAGAATATTTCTTAGTCTATGGTGGACAAGAGAAGCCGGTGTGTATTGGGTACACCGATGCTAGCTTCCAGACAGATCTTAATGACTTCAAATCTCAATCTGGATATGCCTTCATTTTCAATGGCGGAATAGTGAGTTGGAAAAGTTCCAAACAAGCTACAACTGCTGATTCGACAACTGAAGTAGAGTATATTGCTAGATCGGAAGCTGGTAAAGAAGTTGTCGCGATATTTGAGTTCCTGAAGGAACTAAGGGTTGTTCCAAGTGCCACTTGTCCAATAATGATCTATTGTGATGACACTGGTGCGATTGCGCAATCTAATGAACCAAGATCAACAAACAGAAACAAGCATGTACCGAGGAAATACCACATACTCAAGGAGATGGTGAAGACTGAAGAAATAAGATTAGACTATGTTCCCACAGATGATAATCTAGCTGACCCATTTACTAAACCATTAAGCTTAGTTAAGCATAATGGTCATTTTGAAAATATGGGTATTAGGTACATCGGGAGATTGGCTCTAGGCCAAGTAGGAGATTGAAAGTATGTATGTCCTAGAGACAATCATTATTAGGGACAAATGTACTTGAACACATTCGTATTATTAATAAGATTAATATTTATGGCATTTGCGATTATTGAATTATTATTTGATTGTTTATAATTATTTATTAATGTGCATCCATTGAGCTTACGTTGTCATTTAATAGAGTGAGATATTGATGATAGAGCGTGACTCTAAAATAGCCTTGACTAATGATCATCGAGAATGGGATATCGATGATATGTTATAAGTCGACATGTGGTCTGCATCACATTCTTAGAGAATGTAGTATGTCTTACCTGCTACTAGTAATGGTTACTAGTGATGGACACATGGATACTTTTGGAAAGTATTGATATACCATGCTGATAAACTATTTGTTAAACATGTCTAAAGTGTTATCAGCGTGTAGGAGATGAAAGTCCTTTGACTTGAGGTCAATACGCACCTTGTTTATAGAGTAATGTACTTTGACCCTGTCCTAAGCTTAAACCCCTTCTAGGATATGACACGGCTTGTGTTGGGTGCATTATGATGTAAATTAAGGTGGTAGTTGAGCCAAGAATAGGATTAATTACTCGATTGGATATTCGAGAGAGCACTCAACTTCTTAGTGATATTAGGTCGACCAAGTCATTGGCCAATGCAAGAGACATATTTAGAATATGATCTAGTTGTCGACTAATATAGATGAGATAAAGTGATCAAGCCATTTGGATAGACACATTGCAAATCCTAAGCTTGATCGAGTGTGTCGCGAATGAAAGGAATTTATCATCTCACATAAAGGTTATGTTTGCTGGATTCATGTAAACGTACTTCACATATTGAGTCCGTCATACGGCTCAGTCTAGGAGTTTTGTGTGGACCTTAATTGGATTAGTGTCGATATGTGAAGTCCTATAGGGTCACACTATGTTGATTGTCTTTTCGGTCTAAGGGTGTATTGAGAGAATATTAAATATTCAATTTGGAACCAAGATATTTAAATTGATAATAATTATGGGATAATTTCTACTAGATGGAAATTATTTAAATCAAAATTGGATTTTGGATTTAATGTGCTGAATATATATATATATATATATATATATATATATATATATATATATATATATAAATGAAAACAAAACAAATTTTTACGTAGGGCGTCGCGGCGCTTGCTAGGCTGTGCCGCGGTGCCGACCCGACAGTGAGCCCAGTCGGACTGGCCCACCGTACCTCGGGTTTTGGGCTAGGCTTAAGCCTAACCCTAAAATGTTTTCTGACCTAATTTTAGCTATAAATACAACACAATCTCATTGTTATTAAACACACACAAAAGAATACTAATTCTCATAAAACTTTCTAGACTTAGTGTCTAGGACGAAACTCTCTCGAAGCTCTGTCAAGATTTCCTGGCTTTCTTGACAGAGAAATTAATGATGTGTGTAATTGGGTGTATGTTGAATTAGTGGAAGACATGAAGAATTATTAGTTGTTATTGGATAAGTGTAAATATTACACTCCACGTGGCAGCCATGGAAGACCACAATTAGTGACTAATCCCTACCAGGAGATAAGTGGCCCATTTGTTCTATCATATATGAAGAGTCATCCAAGATACTTTACATTTTTTATTATGAAGGATGCTAGCGTATGTTCTTGTTTTCAAGACAAAAAGAGAATTTGATTACTATTTTTGTGGAAGCGTCGTGGGTGTAATTCTTGCTCAATATCAACGAGTTGAGAGGAAATTGACATCTTTGATTATTCATATGTGAATGGAAAAACCACCAGATCCCACAAATTGACATTTTCATTCAAACTCATCCACTGATCGCAATAGTCTAATCACGAGAATTTATATGTCTAGTTGTTGATCCCAAAAAGTAATTAAGGTTAAACGTTTATCAAAGGATTGACTCGTCGTAGTCATTCGGACCTCGAATTGAGGTATATTAAGGCAAATCATTCTTTCTTTTGGCATGTTCTAAATTACGAAAGGTAAACGTAATATTGTTTCATAAATTATTCTACTCTTAGTAGTTAAGAATGTTCATGTTCTTCAGTCGTGTTTTCAAAGCATATCTAAATATGTTCCTAAATCCTTATTGAGGTATATGAGAAAGATGTTAGTATTCATAATGTAAATCGGAGGTGAAGTGATATTACATCACTCTGACAAACTTATAATAATTTATTATCATATCATTTATGCATTATATTCATGTACATACCTTGACCTCAAAGGAGTTATATACTCTACTATATGTATGCATTATATATGTAGGGGATGGAAAAAGGGATACGACGTTATATACACACATCACCTGTAGCTGGCACAGATATACACGATAATGATTATGCCCACAGAGGCTGATATGATATGATGGGATGCCCATAGAGGCTTGATGACATTGTATACGCATATTTATATGAATGACCGCATTTGCATTGTGCATGGCATTTAGGCATGTTATGGCCCTCAGAGCCATTCTACACAGACATGGTACTTAGGCATATCATGGCCCTCAAAGGCATTCTCTAATGGTGGTTGTTTCTTATCTCATGTTACTTTCAAGTCTCTATTATGCTATTTTTCATACCTGACATACTCGATTCCTCAGTCGTACTGACGTCCCTTTTGTCGGGGGACGCTGTGTTTCATGCCCGCAGGCTCAGGTAGACAGGGCGACAGTCCGCACTAGTAGGTTGCTGGTTCAGCTGATATTGGAGCACTCTACTTGTTCCAGAGTTGTAGTCTAGTCATGGTACGATATTCTTGATATGCATAGGGGTATGGCGGGGCTATGTCCCAACCTTATGATGTCACGTACTCTTTAGAGGCTTGTAGATGGTTGTCCTGTGTATAGTAGTCATGTATGGCCTTGTCGGCCTTAGTATGTATATATATGCATAGGTTGGATTCTTCCATTTGCAAGAGTTTACACAGTACCTCTCCAGTTTATTGTTCCCATATGTTAGCAGGATATTTGGTGACGGTCCTCATGGCCAGAATTAGTTATGGTTAGATGCTAAATATATGATTAGTGGTACTCGGCAAGTAAGGTCCGGATGCCCGTCATGACCCTCCGGTTTGGGTCGTGACAAACTTGGTATTAGAACAGGTCTGTTCTAGGGAGTCTACAAGTCGTGTCTAGTAGAGTCTTGTTTATGGGTGTGTTGTGCACCACACTTATAGATAGGAGGCTACATGGCATTTAGAATGATGGTTACCTTCCTTCTTGATCTAGAATCGTGCTATAGAGGTGAGTTGTAAGAATTCTCTTTGTAAATCTTATCGTGTTTATTATAATAGCAATGCCTTCTTTCAGTAGGGCTATGATTAGCAGGGAGATTGAGGTTGGATCGAGTGTAAATGCGAGTAGTATGCTCTTTATTAAGATAGATCCGTCATAGGATTTGAGTAAGTTGCTTTCCCAAGCACGACTTTATCATAGAGCATCTGATAGAGATAGGCCCCTTGGAGAGTCAGGGAGCTCATAACCCAGTGAGTTTATTAGTCAGGGATCGCTGATATTTAAAGGATTCAAAGATGCCAATATCTCAGGGTCAAAGTTGTAAAGTCGAGTGAGACCGCCCCGACCATCTTGTAGTTAGTGTAGTCGAGTGCATGCCAGATTATGCCGCAAAGGTATAAGGGTTTGGTTTAGTGTGACATCCATGGCCACAATATTCTGAAGTGTCCTAGGTGGATGCACAAAGGTAAGGATAAGATGATTATGAGTCATACAGATGAAACACAGAAGACATAATTGGAAGGTTTAGTAGGTTATGAAAATCTACATGTTTTACAGTGACTCTTGTTGATTAGAATGAGGGAATATGTTATGTACGTGTGACCTAAATTGTAATGTCTTACATAGAATAGATTGGGAATTGTCCAAGCATATCATTAACGAGAATGGATTTCCACAATTGAATCGTCTGAAGAGTGATCATCAGTAAATTTAAGAAGATCACGTAAAGTGACGTACCCAAAATGGTGAGCTCAAGTCATATATATAAGGATCGAGTTATACACGGTAGTGGAAGGGGACATAAGCCTCTCATCCGTGCGTAAAGGGCCAGACCGCGTATTATTGAGAATTACATGTATCAATATTAGTAGGCTAAGGTATGCTATAGGTATTGGACTGATAATGTCTTCAGCTTCATTGTGCAACATGTTACAATTCTAAATAACCTCTAGATAACAATAGCTTGTTAGGGGCAAGTGAGGACGAGGACTATGGAACAAGTTGAAGAATGGTTGAAGAAATATGAAAACAGTTAATAAGTATGAATGGAACGGTATGATCAAGTATCAAGGCAGAAATATTTTTCGTTTAATGATGGGTCAGAATGAAAGATTATGACAAGAATGATAAAAGTGAATGAGATGCAGGTTTCACAAAGGTATAATTACTCCAAAACAATGTAAGGACCAATGTTGGAGGGGGATTATAAGAACTCTTCGGCAAAAGTTGACGAACCTCTAATGTTCAGGAAGACAGTATGAGAAATACTTTGAGATAAGAGAACCCCCAAGGTAACTTGAAATGGAAATGTAAAGGTAAGACGAATGAGCACTCGGTCGATAGGAGATCTAATAATGATAAGACAAGAAAGCTTGACAAGTCATTGGATCATGTAAAACCGTGAATTGGATCTAAACATACGAAGCATCGGTTCCATAACATATGCAGTCATACATCTCAAAAAGTATGTAAACGGAAGTAACAGTAAGTAAAACTCGAGATTAGCACCTAAACAGGTGAAAAAGAGCCAATGACGCCTATGGATACAAGGTAGACATTAAGGATATATGTCAAGAGATAATGACATTATAATGAAGATAAACTGTCAGGAAAATACAGATGTCTATGAGCATTATTAAACTGACCAAAGGTTCTACGAGATAGATAAAGTAATGGATGTACAACTTAACGAGATCAAGGAAATCTTTTCCCAAAACGCCATTAACAAAAAGAATTAGCCATGAGGCAAGTAAAGGAATTCAAATCTAAGTATAATGACTAGGTTTGGATATAGTAGGTCAACGTCATGTAATGCAAATTCTCTAGAATCTTCCACATATAGAATAATGGAATAAGTTAACAACTCATCCTTTAAGGGATAGTAACGCCAAAGATTGGAATCAGGAGCAATGTTTGAGATTACGTATGTATACCAGAATATTCTAGAATTAAGAACAGTACGACAAGTAAGAAAATGAGTGAACAAGTGTCAAAAGAAGTAAAGAAAGGAAGTTGTTTATAATTACGAGTAGTGAGAAGGTAAAAAAAAATTCCTTTCAGATCATGAATGAGAGTTAACGGCGATGATACGCGCACTTCAGATTCAATGACATTGTCCATAAAGTGTTCACAATTGAGATACTATAAATATAAGAGCTTTTAGCATACCAGTTAGTAAACAAAGCTAAGTTGACAATATAATCATTCACCCACAAGCTGTTTGACTAATGTGAGGATGAATGAGAGAAGTTGACCTGAGGGAACGCATCAGTTAGCTAAGTAGGAGTGCGATTGGAGGATTCAGATAGTGATATCCCTATGACTCAGAATACAGAAGGGTCATCCCTCATACTGGAAGAAAAGGAATGGTATGATGAAGATCCCATATTTAGAGAAGATCGGGAATGATATTTAACAAAAGAGAACCGCAACCTTCGAGTATAATGGGAGAGGGACCCTCAGGTGGAAGGTCCATTTGTGTATTCCCAATATAGCAGTATTACGAGACAAGATTATGACAGAGGTCCATTGCTCACGATATTCTATTCACCCTAGATTTACTAAGATGTATCATGATCTCAAAGGTATATATTGGTGGAACGACATGAAGAGGAACATTGCGGAGGTGGTAGTTCAGTGTCTTAATTGTCAGTAAGTAAAAGTAGAGCACCAAAAGCCCGATGGCGTGACTTAGAACATTGAGGTCCCGATGTGGAAATAGGAAATGATTAGTATGGATTTCATTACGGGTTTACCTCGCCCTTATCATAAGTTTGGTTCTATTTGGGTGATTATTGATAGAATGACCAAATCAGCTCAATTCCTGGCGATCAAAACTCCTACACATTCGAGGACTACGCAAAGTGGTACGTTAAGGAGATTGTTCGCCTTCATGATGTGCCTATTTCTATTATATTTGACCGAGATGCGCAATTCACAACTAAATTCTAGAAATAATTTCAAAAAGGTTTGGGCACTCAAGTTAATCTTGGCACCACTTTCCACCCTCAGATAGACGGGCAGGCCGAGCGTACGATTCAAACGCTCGAGGACATGCTACGATCTTGTGTATTATACTTTAAGGGAAGTTGGAATGATCATTTACCCCTTAATGAATTTGAGTACAATAACATTTATCATTCTAACATTAAAAAGGCTCCATACGAGGCTTTGTACGGACGAAAATATAGATCTCCTATCAGATGGTTCAAAGTAGGCAAATCAGAATTATTTGGGCCTGATGTAGTGCACCAAGCCATAGAGAAGGTGAAGCTTATCTAGGAACGGCTGTTAACCGCTCAGAGTCGTCAGAAGTCATATTCAGATGTGCGATGGCGGATTTAGAGTCCCAAGTGGAGGATTGGGTCTTTTTAAAGATTTCGCCTATGAATGGTGTAATGAGATTTGGGAATAAGGTAAAGCTCAGCCCTAGGTATATTGGGCCATATCGCATAATTTGATGAATCAACCAAGTAGCTTACGAATTAGACTTGCCTTTGGAGTGAGAGTTTGTTCATCCAGTTTTCCATGTTTTTATGTTGAGAGCGTGTATTGGAGATCCTTCCTGGATTGTACCGATTGGTGTTGTGAAGGTTACAGAAGACCTATCATATGAGGAGGTTCCTATTGCTATCTTAGATCGACAAGTCCGCAAGTTAAAGACTAAAGAAGTAGCCTCCGTAAAAATTCTACGGCATAATAAGAATGTAGAAGAATTAACGTGGGAGACGGAAGAGGAGATGAAGCACAAATATCCTTACCTACCTATTTTAGACCAACGCCTAGGTACCGAAAGAAGCATAAGGTGAGTTCTATTCCAGACTATTATCATTAATGCTTGATGATCATGTGAGGTCTGACATAATGATAATATTATGTGGCACGTGAATCGGTGGATGTGTTTTCTGACTACGTGACGGGAATTAGATATGTCACCCCAACATTCGAGGACGGATGTTTCTAAGGGGGAAATGATGTAACACCCCGTACTTTCGGGCGATGGTTTGAACAACTAGGTGTATGTAAATGGACCTGAGCCTTGGAGAATTTTTGTCATATTCAAGTTTTCGTATCAAGAGCTCGGTGTATAAAATGATGAAGTCCCAAAATGATTTACAATTTAAAGGTGTGACGACAGGGATTGAAAGTAATATTTTTTTTTGTGTACCAAAGAGACTATGAAGTAGTGTCATATAATATGATTATGATAATAAGTATATGAAGTGTGATAAAGGTGATTATTATTTAAGTGAATTGAGATGGAGAAATTAATTATGTGTGTAATTGGGTGTATGTTGAATTAATGGAAGACATGGAGAATTATTAATGATTATTGGATAAGTGTAAATATTACACTCCACGTGGCATCCATGGAAGACCACAATTAGTGACTAATCCCTACCAGGAGATAGGTGGCCCATTTGTGCTATCATATATGAAGAGTCATCCAAGATACTTTACATTTTTTTTTATTATGAAGGATGCTAGCGTATGTTCTTGTTTTCAAGACAAAAAGAGAATTTGATTACTATTTTTGTAGAAGCGTCGTGGGTGTAGTTCTTGCTCAATATCAACGGGTTGTGAGGAAATTGACATGTTTGATTGTTCATATATGAATGGAAAAACCACCAGATCCCACAAATTGACGTTTCCATTCAAACTCATCCATTGATCGCAATAGTCTACTCACGAGAATTTCTATGTCAAGTTGTTGATCTCGGAAAGTAATTAAGGTTAAACATTTATCAAAGGATTGACTCGCGTAGTCATTCGGACCTCAAATTGAGGTATGTTAAGGCAAATCGTTCTTTCTTTTAGCATGTTCTAAATTACGAAACGTAAACGTAATATTGTTTCATAAATTATACTACTTTTAGTAGTTAAAGAATGTTCATGTTATTCAGTTGTGTTGTCAAAGCATGCCTAAATATGTTCCTAAATCCGTATTGAGATATATGGGAAAGATGTTAGTATTCATAATGTAAATCAGAGAGGAAGCGATATTACATCACTCCGATAAACTTATAGTGTTTTATTATCATATCATTCATGCATTATATTCATGTACATACCTTGACCTCAAATGAGTTATATACTCTACTATATGTATGCATTATATATGTAGGGGATGGAAAAAGAGATACGACGTTATATACGCACACCACCTGCAGCTGGTACAAATATACACGATAATGATTATGCCCACAGAGGCTGATATGATATGATAGGATGCCCACAGAGGCTTGATCGCATTGTATACACATATGTATATGAATGACTGCATTTACATTGTGCATGACATTTAGGCATATTATGGCCCTCAGAGGCATTCTACACAGACATGGTACTTAGGCATATCATGACCCTCAGAGACATTCTCTACTGGTTGGTTTTTTCTTGTCTCATGTTACTTCCAGGTCTCTATTATGCTAGTTTTCATGCCTGACATACTCGGTACATCAGTTGTACTGACGTCCCTTTCGTCGGGGGATATTGCGTTTCATGCCCGTAGGCTCAGGTAGACAGGGCAACGGTCCGCACTAGTAGGTTGTTGGTTCAGCTGATATTGGAGCACTCTACATGTTCCAGAGTTGCAGTCTAGTCATAGTATGATATTCTTGATATGCATAGGGGTATGGTGGGGCTCTGTCCCGACCTTATGATGTCACGTTCTCTTTAGAGGCTTGTAGAAAATTGTCCTGTGTATAGTAGCCATATATGGCCTTGTCGGCCTTAGTATGTACATATATTCATAGGTTGGGTTCTTCCGTTTGCGAGAGTTTACACAGTACCTCTCCAGTTTATTGTTCCCATGTGTCAGGATATTTGGTGTCGGTCCTCGTGGACAGAATTAGTTATGGTTAGATGTTAAATATATGATTAGTGGTACTCGGAAAGTAAGGCCCGTATGCCCGTCATGACCCTCCAGTTTGGGTCGTGACATTTCCTCTTCAGAAACCAATTCAAAAATGTGCTGCAGTAATGACAAATCAGTGTTTCCAGTATCTTGTGAAAATTGTTTTTCGTAAAATATGATAGCTTTATCAACTATCTGCTCCTCTTCCTCAAGCCAGTCACCCTACTCATTCTGAATCTTTTTAAGTTGTAATCTCTTCCTTCTCCCATTTACCGCGTTATGATAAAATCTAGTATTTCTTTCCCCTTCATCAAATTAGGTGATGCCAGCTTTTGCCTTCAATATTCTTCTTCAAAGTGCAAGTATCTCTTGTATTCTGCTTGGGCTTGATGTAGCACCATTCTATTGGTTTAATTAAGGGACTCTTCAAACAATTGCTCTTTGATCTTCACAATGTCCTCCCTAATCATCAACTGCTTAAATATTTCTCCAAATGTGTGTGTGCTCCATTTCTTTAATGTTAACTTGACATTCTTCATTTTTAGTTTAAAGTCTAAAAATGAATTAGCAGTTTCATCTACCATCTAGTGCTGCAAAACTGCACCTTTGAAAGAGTCATTATCAGTCCAGAACTTCAAAAATCAGAAAGGCCTTGACACATGTTGTGCTTATATACCACATTAAATAAGAAGTGGAGCATGATCAGAGCCTATTCTTGCTAAATATTCTACTTCTAGTCTTACAAACCAATTCCGAAGATCTTGATTCTCTAGAATTCTTTCCAGTCTATCAAATATACAATCTTCTCCAACCCTTCCATTCCACCAGGTAAATGGACTTCCACTAAGTCCTACTTCAAACAATTCACATGATTAAATACATTGCGAAATCTTCATAATCTGGAGGAATAACAGGTACTCCTCCTATCTTCTCCTTTTCATTTAGAACTACATTAAGTCTCTTCTAACTAGCCAATGAAGATTCATGTTGTCTGTCACCTGATACAAAATTTCCCACAAATCCAGTCTCTCAATAGCATCACACTTGGTATACACTAGAGTAATGATCATTGACCTATCAACCTCTTGTGAATGCACCTTAAGAGTAACCTATTGAGCAGTATCCAGCAGAACCTCCACATCTACAACGTCATTAGTAAAGTATCAGATTTTCCATTACAATTTGTACCTGGTAAAGACATTCAATTTCCTCATATACTTCTGGATATGTCCGACATTTTGAAATAGTTCAAGCAAGGCAATGAACATGAATTTATGATGTCTGTGTAATATTTGTGGCCTATGAAAGGCTTTTTGAGTCATCACTGATATGATATTCCAAATAAATGACTTAATCATCATTTATTAGAACTATTTGTTGCACCCCTACTTGTTCCAACCCTGCTGGATTGAATTGTTTCAATTGTTCCTTGTTTTCTCCCTTTTCTTGTAGCTTTGCTGGTGGCTTTTGGAGAAATATTTGCTTGTCTAGCAATGTGATTAACAGAAGTGTTGAGGCTTTCACCATCTACATCAGCTTTGAAATATTTCTTGACTCTTTTCCCTTTCTCCCAATCTCCTTTAGCACTGTACTTCTTTGTCACACTAAATCATGCAACACCTTATTAGGAGAATTCTTCCTAACTTCTACTATATGAGTTTCACCCTTGCGAGAATCCCCAACCATAGGAATACTCTCCCCAATTGCTAAATTCTCTTTCTGATCCTCTGCAATTGTAGCCTCATCCATCAGTAATTTATGAAAGAAATATTCCCTTGATTATTTTCATTGATTGAAAGACTATAAATACAAGTTACATATTTCCATAATAGGAGAATCCTATTCCTATTCTACTCCTAAAATCTTATTCTACTTGGATACTAAATATACATTTATGGTAATACAAATATTATGGTAAGTGTACAATACTAATTACATTACAACATTACCTAAACTAGTATACTAAATATTACCTAAACTACAAGGTACAAAGGAGAAAATCCGAGAGCCACGAGTGCCAAATATACACATGTATGTTGTGTGTATATTGTGTATATTTAACACACACCCACAATCATAGCGGTAGGTCTTCGAATGCTGAGACTGTCCCTAAAATCTACAAAAAGGACCGAGGGAAGACCCTTTATAAAGATGTTGGCAATTTGATATCTTGATGGGACATGGCAGACGCGTACCTGACGACGAGCAACCTTTTCACGGACAAAGTGAATGTCCATCTCGATATGCTTAGTGCGCTGGTGCTGAACCGGATTACCAGAAAGGTAGATGGCACTAACATTATCGCAATAAACTAATGTTGCTTTCTGAATGGGACAATAAAGCTCCAAAAGCAAATTACGTAACCAACATGATTCCAAGACCACATTAGCTACCCCTCGATACTCGGCCTCGGCACTAGATCGGGACAATATTGACTGACGTTTTGCCGACCATGAGACCAGGTTATTACCAAGAAACATATAATAGCCAGACGTAGACCGTCTGGTGTCCAGACAACCACCCCAATCAACATCTGTATACGAGACAAGTGTGGATGTCGAGGAGGGATATAAATGCAAACCATAGTCCAGCGTACCCTGAATATACCGAATGATGCGTTTGAGTGCATTCATGTGCTCAAATCTGGGATCATGCATAAACAAACACACCTGCTGGACAGCATACATAATATTTGGCCTCGTGAATGTAAGATACTGAAGGGCCCCTGCAAGACTGCGATAGCGGGTTGGATCCTCGTATGGTACGCTGGCCGCGGAACTAAGTTTGGGCTTAGTATCAACTGGAGTGGAAGTGGACTTACAGGATGACATCCCAGCCCTCTCAATGATCTCAGTTGCATACTTCCTTTGAGATAAGAACAACCCACCTGTATGACGAGTGACAGCAATCCCCAAAAAATAGCTCAAGGGCCCCAAGTCTTTCATAGCAAACTCATAGCTGAGCATTGTCATGATAGACTAGCGTTAGGCATTGGAAGAGGCAGTCAAAATAATATCATCCACATATAACATAATATAGGCCAAGGACAAACCACGACGGTAGATGAACAATGAATTATCCGACCTGCTGTGAGTGAACCCAATAGTCGAAACATAGTCTGCAAACCGCGTATACCAGGCCTGTGGAGACTGCTTAAGCCCATATAAGGACTTCTTCAACAAACAGACATGATGAGGATGTTTAAGATCCCTGAATCCCAAAGGCTGATGCATATAGACTGTTTCCTTGAGATCACCATGTAGGAAAACATTCTTTACATCTAACTGATGAATAGGCCATGCTTTTGAAAGAGCCAAGCTAAGTACAGTGCGAATGGTAGCTGGCTTGACCACTGGACTAAACGTCTCACCACAATCTACCCCAACCTGCTGAGTCTTACCATCACCCACAAGCCGCGCCTTATGTCGGGAAAATGAACCATCTGAATTTTCCTTATGAGAAAAAATCCACATAGACCTAATAATATTAATACCAGATGGATGAGGCACCAACTCCCACGTCTTATTATCAATAAAAGCATTATATTCATCGGTCATAGCAATTTTCCAATTCGGGTCATTTAAGGCAGACATAGGATTACGGGGTAACGGTGATTTAGGGACATTAGAATGTAAATTAAAATGTCTTTTTGGTTTAAACACACCCCGTTGACTACGAGTGACCGGTCTATGACTCGAGGAAGAATTAGGCAGATTTCGAGAATTTTCTGGTCTTGGGACGGACTGTCCAGCAGGCAGTGGGCCTGCTGGCCCAACACGGTGAACAGGGACTGGACTAGTTGCGGGACTGGGCTGGATTAGACCTGAAACATGTCCAATGATTATACTGGGTACTGTCATCCGTGATGGGGCAGTGGGGCCAGTGGGCAGTGGGCCCGCTAGAGAATTTTGGGTGCGGGAGACGTCCAAAAAATAGTGAATAATATACGGGGATATACTATCATCCAAAAAATTGTACGAACTAGGCACATGAGTATTAACTTTAACAAATGGAAATTGGGATTCATAAAAAATTACATGGCGATTAATGATGATTTTATTAGAGGATAAATCATGGCATTTGTAACCACGATCATTAGACGGAAAACCCAAAAACACACACGGAGTAGACCGAGCCTGAAGTTTGTTAATTGTGGTGGACGGAAATAACGGATAACACAAACACCCAAAAACCCGAAGATGTGAATATGAAGGAATTTTATTATATAAAATTTGAAGGGGAAAAGAATATGTCAACCCTTTAGAAGGAATTATGTTAAGGAGATAGATAGCCATTTGTAGAGTATGAAGACAAAAAGACGGGGGTACGGAAGCATGAATTAATAAAGTTCGGACAATGTTATTTATGGAACGAATTTTGCGTTCGGCTTCCCATTTTGTGAAGACGTATGAGGACAAGAAAAACGAAAATTGATCCCATTATTAGTACAGAATTCCTGAAACACCCCATTGTCATATTCTTTGTCATTATCACACTGAATATTTTTGATTTCTCATTCGAATTGGGTTCTAATGAATGCTCTAAATTTTAAGAAGACGAAAAAAACATGAGATTTTTTTGCTATAAAAAACGTCCATAAAAACTTAGAATAATCATCCAAAAAGAGAACATAATACCGATGACCCAAAGAACTAAGAACATGAGACATCCATAAGTCGCTATGAATAATATCAAATGACATTAAAGTATGAGAATTTGAGTCTACAAATGGCAACCTAACAATTTTTCCTAAAGAACTAGACTGACAATTTGGAGTACTATTTGTACCCTTACATTAAATAAAATTATTTTTATCTAATGACGACAAAATAGATGATCCCGGATGACCAAGACGAGCATGCCACAAGGAAGGAGAAAGGGTTGCAAATGCGGATGGCAAGGCTTGACTCGATGGACCGGAACTGGGTGTGATAGGATAAAGATCTCCCCTACTATCACACCTCATGAGAGAACTCCCCGTCTTGAAATCCTTCACAGAGAAACCAAAAGGATCAAATTCAATAGAAACGGAATTGTCAGTAGTGAATTTATGGACATAGACTAAGTTTTCAATCAATTTAGGGGCATGTAGGGTGTTTTTCAAGATAAGAGGTGGATGAGGGGAGATAAAGTTTTATGACCATAACCACGAATTGGAATAGAATTACCATTACCAATAATTATGCCGTGAGGGTTGCTCAAATTGGAATAAGACGAGAGCGTACCTGAATCGGATGTCATGTGGGTAGTGGCATCGGTGTCCATATACTAATTTAGGTCCAGAGGATTTAAACCAAGCGTGTGCATTGCGACTTCGATGTCGGTAGACGTGGGTGCCGCGACATGATGGGCCTGCGGGGGCCGAGGCCCAAGTACCCCTACTTGTTGCCTCGGCCCAAATGACTGATTGTACGTCGACCAGGTCGAATTGGGCCTGGATTGCTGTTGAGCAACCCACTGCCAGTTGGGTAAAAATTGACTGGGCCCAAACTACGGTTATGGGGCCCACTGCCACTGTATTAGGGCCCACTGTGGGGCCCAGAACTGCTGCTGCTAACCACTGCGAGGACCCACACCACCACCACCATTCTACTGGCTTCCGCCGTTGTTGCCGCCGCGGTTCTTGCCATTATTTTTCTTATTTCCTCCCTTTTTTTCCCCACCGTTGTTGCGGTTTTGGCCCAAGTTGTTGGAACCGGGAGGATGGACAATGGATTCGGTCATCATAACTACATGACTAGTACCGGTAGCCGCCTTTTTAGCCATGCCCGCTTCTTCGAGTATAAGCATAGACCGAATTTGATAAAATTGCGAAAGTGGATTGTTTTGATGAAGAAGCGTGCCAACACCACTATAGGCCTCGGAAAGGTCTGAAACCATTTAGAGGACCAAACGGTCATTCGAAACCGGCGCACTAACGTTGCGGAGTTGGTCCGCCAATTCCTTTAATCTTTTGCAGTAGGCCAAAACGTTCGGCAAATCTTCCATATTGACGTGGGCGAAATCCTGTTCAAGAGTAACAGCTCTAGAATTCAGATTATCTTGGAATATATCACGTAATCTATACCAAGTTGCCTGCGCCGTAGCGTCAGGTTCGATAATCGATTGCAAAAGGTCGGTAGAAATTATGGAATATATCCACCGAAGGACGGTAGCATCAAGAGTCGTCCACAACTTAGGACTATCCTCGCATTTTGGCACCCCCGTATCCTCAGGAGCCACGGGGATTATGTGATGGATGACTTGATGCGAGCGTGCGCGAATTTTGAACGGTTCGGCCCACGTCGCATATTGGACATTTTCTATTTCAAGAACAAGATGGATGTTATTCTTGATGTTAGAAACTGTAAGGGTAGGATGAAACGTGTTCCATGATGTAGACATATTGATAGAACAATATGTGATTGAGGGATTTGAAAAAGAAATTGGGGAAGAAACAAGGCACAAAAATCGAGGTTGGAGTCTCGGAAATGGTGCACGAGGAGGAAGTTTTTGAGAGAGAAAAATTTAACCTAGACTTCTGATACCATGAAAGAAATAATCCCTTGATTATTTTCATTGATTGAAAGACTATATATACAAGTTACATATTTCCATAATAGGAGAATCTTATTCCTATTCTACTCCTAAAACCTTATTCTACTTGGATACTAAATATACATTTATGGTAATACAAATATTATGGTAAGTGTAAAATACTAATTACATTACAACATTATCTAAACTAGGATACTAAATACTACCTAAACTACATGGTACAAAGGGGAAAATCTGAGAGCCACGAGAGCCAAATATACACAATATACACATGTATATTGTGTGTATTTAACAGTTTAGCCTGGCCTGTATCATGTACTGTTGTATCACTATGTTGATCTGCGACCACATTGTGATCATCTATCCCTTCTGCTTGCTATGCATGATCATGATTCTTTACATGTTTCTGATTTTCTTGTTGTTCTGTCATAACACTTTGAACTTTCTCATGCTAAGTAGCCATAACATTTGAACTGTCACTATTGTCCATTTCTTTTATAGATGTCATGTTCCCTTAACCTTCCTCCTGCTGTGGAATAATATTAATATTTGAACTGTAAAATTTCTCCAATCCTTCCATACATACCCTATCACCTTGAGCATCCTCCAATTGAGAAGTGATCTTAGTATTAGAATTGCCACTGCATGTTTCTAGAGCCACCCTACCATGATTTGTATCCTACTGTGACATAACCTCTCCATTTGGCTTTGTAAGACCACTGATTCATCTTTGTTTCCTTATACTACCTCCTCCACTTTTTTCCTTGGATGAACCTCATTTTTTTACTCCTTTTGATGCTTGTAAAAGCAAATTCTTTGTAGTGGATTCACCTCCCTGGTTCTGCACTATCTGAATGTCAGATACTTTATTCCTTGACATACCCCTTGGTCACTGCTGATTAAACATTGATGCTGAACATTCTCTTTCTCAACAATCTCATCAGTCCTCTTTTGTTCCTGATGATGGTCTTCCTTTTCTTTCTGTGCTTCCATGATAGGAGTAGAAGTCCCTTTGTCAGTACACAATACATCTTCAACCCACTCATTAGTATTACCATCACATGCATCACCTCTTGAATCACCATTTGTCTCTTTGTTAGTATCCTCCTAGCCTCAAATTTGTTATGAGTTTGTACCACTACATCACCTTGTTCCTCTGATTCTATCATTGCTGCTTTTCTATTGTCATCTTTCTTCACATGATTATCCTTATTGATATTTCCAGGATAAGTAACAACCTTTCCACTTGACAACACCTTAGGCATACACTTATGAACAATATGATGTCTATCATAATTCCTTCTGTGCACATCCTGCTTTGGTATATCAATCATTTTATCACTTTTCTCCTTGGACCTATATTTAACAGTCTCTTCATCCACTATTTTATTTAATTCAGGATGAAGAATTCTACATTCCTCAATTGAGTGACCTTGTAACTTGCATTCAATACAATATTTGGGCAAATAATCATACTGAATTTTAATGTTCACATGCCTTATCTCCTTCGAATCATCATCCTCAATTTTCATTACAATAGCCTTTGAAAGATCACCCAACAAATCCACTTGTACCATAATCCTGGCACAACTTGGTCTTGCTTTGTTTATAGTAGCTAAATTTAATTTTAACAACTTACCAACTGCTGATGCCAATGTGAAAAGTGATTCTTTGACAAAGAACGTAGGTAAAAGATTCGAGAAAGAAATCCAAGCCATAGCCATCGACGTTTCTTCATCAATTTTGAATTTGAAATCATAAATGAGAGGTCTCATTTGGTATGTGACTCCATCAGATTTCAAATATTATGAACTTTTTTGACATAATATTGATATATTCAACAACGTACATCTAATCAATATATGTCTATATCTAAATAAACCTATTTGGTATTTCCCTTTAGCATCATACTGCAACGGAATAATTTTTCTCAACTCCTCCAAAGCAGGCCAACCTTGAGAAAGCTTACCAACAATAGCATATTGAAGGTTCTCCATCAATTCCATTCTTGTTACTTCTGCTTAGGGGTGACAGATGGGCCATTTGGGCTGAAATTGGACGAATCAAGATGAGCTGAATCAATAAATGGGGCAATGCTCAACCCGCCCAAAACTTACATGGCTAAGATGAGCGGGTCAAGATGGGCTAAATAATGAGTCATAACCCAACTTGACCTATTACTTTTACAAATTTCAAACTTACCTTCTATAATGTTATTAGATTTTTCCATATCTTTATTTTTAAAATAAGAATAATATTTTAAAGATTTTTTTCATTTTTATAAAAGCAAAATTAATATATAAAATAATGGGTGGGAGGGCAGGGGGTAGTGAGTAAGAAAAGTTTCTCATTTTTCATAAAAAAATTGTATAAGTAAAATAAATATATAAAGTAAAAACTTCGGGTGGGGTGTGGGGATGTGGTAAGCAATTTTTTCTCATTTTTTTATAAAAAGTTTATAAAAGTAAAATAAATATATAAAATAGAAAATTTGGTGGTGGGGTGGGAGGGCAGGGGGGTAGTGGGGGGAGGGGGGTTGGGTGATGGGATACGAAAAAATTCTCATTTTTAATAAAATTTTATATATAAGTAAAATAAATATATAAAATAAAAACTTCGGGGGTGGTGTGGGAGGGCACGGGGGTTGGGGGTAAGAAAATTTTTTATATTTTTAATAATTATTTTATAAAAGTAAAAAAATATGAAATAGAAATTTGAGGATGGGGGTAGGACATGGGGTGGAGGGGGTAGGGGGAGGAGGTAAGAAAAAATTTCATATTTTTTATAATTTTTTATAAAAGTAAAAAGAATATGAAATAGAAATTTGAGGATGGGGTAGGGCATGGGGTGGGGGTGGAGGAGGTAAGAAATTTTTTCATATTTTTAATAAATTTATTATAAAAGTAACAAAAAATATGAAATAGAAATTTGAGGATGGGGTGGGGGTAGAGGGGGTAGGGCGGTAGGGGGGGAGGTAAGATTTTTTTTTTTTTTATAAGAGTAAAAAAAATATGAAATAGAATTTTGAGTAGGGAAATGGGAGGGGGTGGGGGTAGGTGTGTGGGGGGTGGTAGGCGGGAGGTGGGGGTAGAAGTGGGTAGGGGTGGTAGGAGGTGGGGTGGAGTAGGCAAGGTAGGGGCAGAAATGTGAGGGTGGTTCAGTGTTTGGGTGGGGGTAGGGTGGATGGATAGTGTGGTGGGTGGTTGGGGTGCGTTGGTGTATTTTTATTGTTCCGAAATAATAAAGGAATTTTTTAAATAATTATTTATAAATAAAAATCTTAATCTAGAGTGCAACTCTAATTGTTAAAATTGAGCATTTCGTGGGTCAAATTTGGGCATTATCATGGGTTCATTTGGGCTGTTGATTTATGATGAGTCAACTTGGGCTAGTCCAAACCAACCCATCATCAAAATCACTCTTGTTCAAACCCATAAAACCTTGGGCAGGTCATTTGGGTTTGAGTTAATTTTACCACCCCTACTTCTGCTTCAGTCAACTTTACTAATGGAATCCCATCAACGTAAGAGATCATCTTGATGGGAATGGGATCGTAGGGCTGCTTGTCATTGTCACCAGAATTGCTCGAAAGAGCCTGCACAAAGTTATGGGGCTGGTTAGGGTTCGTGGTATCAAGCGGGAGAGTGGGGATGTTAACGGTAGGTTTCATTAAAGGCAGGGAAGGGAATTGAGTCGTGGAAGTAAGTAACAAAGGCTGGCCAGCCGCCGGTGATGGCTGACTAGGGGTTGGATCGACCATAGTTAGAGTTTAGTGAGGTTGGGGTTGCATGAAAATCGCATGAGAGAGAAGAGAGAAATTTGATCTTGGCTGATGTTCTTTCAAATTGATCATAATATTCTTTCTTAGCTTGACAACTATTTAATCATTATACTCTCTTTTTTCTTATTGATGACATGCTACTATAACTTACAAGAATTAAAATAATTAGTAGCGCTTTCATTATATAAAAGATCGAGTAATTAGTATTTTTGATATTTCATATTGACTTATTTAGTTTATGTAATGCCGATTAGGTTAATAATATTATACGAGAGTCAATAGTGGGTCTAAAATTCTGATATATGACAAGATAATCAGTGTAATAGAATGTGAATATTGAATTTATACAAGATTAGATAAAATTATAAATGTTTACATCGTCACAAGGTGCAAGTAACACATTGTCATTTGAGATGATTTGACCACGTCTTGCATATAAGCCTCAAGATCCATTGAATTTTAGACATAAAAACATAATGATTGAAGGTATAAAAAGATGAAGAGGGAAACTTAAAACCACATAAAAAAGTTATCTCTAAAAGATTTAGAATATCTCAAAATTCGGATAGATTTAGCAAAAGATTAAAAAATTAAACTTAAAAATTTGTATAGATTATACTAATTAGAAGACTAATGTTTATTATATTTAGAAATAATTTCAAAGACCTCCCGGAAGTTTTGATTTATAACACATGTTTTCCTTGTGATTTCAAATAGTACATGAACATCTCCTATTTGATATTAAGTGTAACAAAACTATTCTGTAATTTGAATGGACAAATTTACCCTTTATGTGTCATCTTTTATGTCTGCTTTTATAATAAGTTTACTTATTTCGTTCGTTTCTTTTTTCCATAATACCCATAAATAAAAACCTAGTGAGTTTATAAGATTAAAAGTAAATTTGCGACAAACTTCTCAACTTTTGGACAACCAAGTGCAGACACCAACAAAACAATATTAGTGTTATATTTTGCTGAATGAAAGCATGCAATATTAGTTTTTTGTTTTTATGAATTTCTGTGTATACATAAAAAACACTAATATTATATGCTTTCTGTGTATTATATGCATTTGTCTGTATTGTATTAATGAAAGTATTCTATGCATTTTTTATAATCTTATATTTTTCTGAATGAAAACATATACTGAATTAGTTTGAATTAATTTAATTTAACCTTAAAGTAATTGATTTGAATATTTTCTTGCAATGATAAAAATATAAGAACTATTACCAAAACAGAAAAATATATCAGACACAAACTGGTATTCTTCTTGGATTAATGTTTTGTGTTTACTTTCGTCTAGCGTATTATGATGTTTTTAGTACTTTAATTTCCCTACTTCTGACGTAATTTCTGGAAAAAAAAAGGATAAGAAAGATGACTTAAAGTTGATACAGAAGGGTAAATTTGTCCATTTTAGACTACAAGATAGTTTTGTTACACTTAATATCAACTAAGGGAAGTTCAGGTAATATTTGAAACCAGAAGGGAAACATATGTTATAAGTCAAAATCTCAGGGAAAATATCTGAATTATCCCTTATATTTATATCAGTGATGTAGGCGTATAGTATATTAGCAGTCCCTAGTATTAGATAAACAAGAAGTATTGAAAAGTTAAACCTCTCTATAATAGTACTATTGGATCCAAAAGAATTTAACTACTATAGTAAATGACTATTTTATATGTCACGACCCATTTCGCGAGTCGTGATGACACCTACACAATTCCCTAATTAGGCGAATCATCCCCAAAATCATTGAAAGTTTAGTAAGAAATGCAAAAGTAAATAAAGAATGTCATACTAAATTGTCTTGCCATACATATAATAAGTGCGGAAAATACTTAATAGTTACAATCCCAAGACCTGGTCTTAACTTGTACAAGAGCGTATAAAATGAAACACAATGTCTGAATTACTGAAATATAAGTCTAGATAGTGTTGAAATAGAACAGTGTATGTGGATCGTTCATTCGTTTACGTTTTGTTGGAATCATGCTAAAAGAATGAAAGAAAGTACATTAACATACCTCGTCGCCTGGCCAACGGTAGTCCTACCGAGTATTACACGCCTTACGAACGACAACCTTAAGAAAGCCACAACATCCTCTATCACAAGTCTTCTTCAAAGCTCAAGGACACTAAGCTTCACCAACAATATAAAGAGGAAGATTTCAAGATGATTCAAGCTTCCTAAGAGGAAATTCACATAATAAGCTTAAGGTATTGCTCTTCAATGGTGGGAGGACCTTTAGAGAGAGTTTGAGAGCATTTGGGGACCTTCTAGGTCGAAAAGGAAATGTTGAGAAAGCTGCCACCGAATAGAGGCTTAAATAGACCTTTCCATTGCCTCACCTTTGTGGGAGGATATGTGTCACACATGGTGATGTGCAGCTACATCCTCCACCATATATGGTGGCAGTGAGGTGGGTAACTAGTGGACTTGATCTGCGGTGCAATCCGCGACGCGAAACTCTTATCGTATCGCCCTATCTTTGCCAAACTTCACTGAGGGATGTTTCCTTTAATCCAACTGACTTCTAACCTTCCGTGAACCTTCTTAAGATCCATCTAAGTCATACATGATCCTCTGAAAAGGTTTCGAGTCACCGGAGCCTAAGTTGACTAACTACGCTCTCATTTGCGCACAAAATTATGGAGTGTAACACAAACCTCTTCGGTACACTTTCAACATATGCCCAAAGCCTTCCTTAATCCCTATAGGCATCATAGCTTCTTTCGACTTGCAGTAGTTTGCTCATGACCAAATCAACATAAGGAATACCAGCACAAATGGCTTAGCGATTCTTAAACTCTTGCGACCTCTCAATGGTTTTAACTTAATTGCTCTCTTTATATTTTCAAGGACAACCTCTTCTTTACCTTATGCCTATTAACTTACGTTCCATTCAATGTACGAAAGTACGGGGTGTAACACCGACCTTCAAAGGTAAACCTTGAATTTTATTTCAGAAATAGTTTACCCATATTCTAAATAAGCTAAATCCGGAAGATAATCCAAAACCCATTTCAATTCGACTTCCAATTTTAAAAAAAATCATAATTTTAACATAGAGCTTTAAAATCACATGAAGTGACCCCTAATTTCGGCGACCAAATCAGAATTTTACTTTCAAAATAGTTTTCCCTCAATTCAAGGACTTAAATCCAGTAAAAAAGACTCGAACTTGACCTTCAATTTTTATTTTTTCTTAAAATCCAACCTAGGGTAAAAGAAACCCCCAATTTTCTAACACACAATCATGAAATCAACTCAAATAATATATGAAATCAAGTAAGTACCATAAAATAAGGTTTAGATTCTTACCCCCAAGAAAATACGAGAAGATTGAAATCGCTTCAATTTGAGCTCCCATCCCAAAACAAGTAAAAAAAAATGCAGCAGCTATCCCAGCCTGAATCAGATGTTAGATGATCACGAAACTCACATTTGATAAGCCTAACATAATTTTTGTGAAAATTTCACCCAGGATAACTTTTGAATCACCCAATTTGGCCTTAAGATGAGAGATATATGATGTTTTGAATTTTTAAAGAGTTGGAAATTTATGGACGAAATTAGGGACATAACTGATATTTTTGGAATTATTGCACCAGAAAATTCAACAATTGTAAAATCTTAGTTTTAGTACCCGAAACTCATCCGCAACCTCTCGGACACAAACCATATATGTATTTCAATCATAAAACATGCTACAAACCTACTCGTGCACTCAAAACACCAAAATAGGTCATCTTGGCCCGATATTGACCGTTGTCAATTTCAAATTCTTAACTTAACTAGTTTCACAATCAATGATCTAAATCACACATAAACCCAATGGGGCATGAACCAACTACTCGACTAAGTCACAAATCATGTTCCGGACCTCATGAAATCAACGAAACTCCGACACAGACCCATTTATCCCCAATATTGACTTTGGTCAAACTTCTTTATTTTCTTAGCTTAAGAACTTCCAGTTTTGCTAAAACTGATATGAAACTCACCCAATTACCTCGAAAATTATGTCACCCATCCCCGCATATCATAAATACCAAGATTAAACTACATGAAGGGTATTTTGAGGAAAAGAAGTCTAAAAGTGTTATATTTTTCATTTTCAATTGCTAAATCCTAAGCTTAATCATACTTTGTATAATGAAGAAAAATCTTTTAATGACGGAAATATATATACTCATATATTCTTTATCATAAATAGAGTATTAAAGTATCAAAATATCTAGACCTATTATTGGTAATCTTTAAGATTCTATTCTATAAAGATGATTAATCATTATATAACCGAAAAAAGAAAATAGTTATTATAGAGGAGTAATTTTATAAAGAGTGCACTGTTATAAAGATAGTTGTTGCTGTTATAGGTTAAAAAACTATAATAGAGAGGTAAAATATAATATTAAATTCGAGAAAAACTTAATTGTTGTAGAAAGATGTTGTCATATGATGATGCAATTATAGAGAGGTTTGACTGTATTATGGATCCAAATTTACAAAGCATTTATAATATTAAAAATTATATAGTTGATCTTAACTAACTTGAAAATAAGGTGTTACAATTGTTGTTTCTATTTTTATTTAGCTTCTATGTCAAAACGCGATTTATTTTTGTTTTAAGTTTCAATTGTACGTATACGGTCAATAATTTGAAACACAAGAACGGATTACTCCCTCAGTCCCAATTTATGTGATACAATTTAGATTTCGAGAATCAAACTTCTTTATTTTGACCGTGAATTCAGACATTATTTTTAAGTTGTTTTAAAAATATTTTATATATTTAGAAACTACATAACAAGTACTATAAATCACAATAATTAACAATTGAAAATATTTAAAGGGCTTACTAATAAATCATGGTAAAACTTTTCTTATTTAATTCTTAAAATTCATATTATATCACATAAATTGAGATGATGTAGTAATATTTTTATTTGAAAGACTACTTTGTTTTTTCGAACAAATAGAAACGTCAATCCCCCGTCAGGTTAATGCTTGGCGAATTCCACCCAAACTCCCTGTGAATAATTCTTGGCTGAATAAACATTATTCCAGTCCAAACTTAATTTAGTTGGTCCAAAATTGAACAAGTATAGACACGAGTTCCATGCAAAATAAAATGTGTCATATTATGGCTGCAGGCTGCACACAGTTGTTGATCAACTCGATTTTGTTTGTAGTGGATGTAGCGACTAGCTACTTATCTCGCAAATAAACTATTTGTGTCACTAAACATAATTGTAAAAAGTTTCTACCCCACAGTTTATATTTAAAAGTCCACTACCTTTTATCATAATGAGTATACATATATACAAAAAATTACGAACACTAAACAATAATCAGGACATTCAACATGAAATCATAGTCTTAATTACCAAAAGTTACATTAAGTTTGAAAAGTATTTTGTGATCATAGATGGATAGTATTTGAAATAACATAATTTTAATATGAGCTAAAATTTTATCAGATTGCATAACAAACAATCATGCGTATTAGTAAAAGCTAACTACCGCGACAAGATAGGCATTTGACTATACAATTCTTTAAAAGAAGTTCGCAATTTTCTTCTAAAGTACACTTACGTAACTTCTTAAAAAATGAATTAAATGATTTTTACAATCAGAAAGCTCTTTCAAAATATCGTCCAAAAGGGCAGTATAGTGGAAAAGAATGTGAACAAAATAACTTATTAGAGTCCCTTAAATTACATGGAAAAACTTTTTACACTAAATACAAGTCAAAATATTATCACATATGGCATTGTACTCTCGTCGTTCATTTCTTTTTATTCTGTTTTTCTTCTTTTTAACAATAAGTCATTCCTTAAACGTTCTCATAGTTTGAAAAATGAAGCTCTAAGTTCCACACACCCACCAGGCCTCTCTTTCATTAACTTCCAAAAAGCCCTCAGTTAGTCAAATACATATGATTGAAAAAGATAAAGAGAGAGACTCGAGAATAAGGACAATGACATCCTCATCAAATTGCTCACTTAGATATAAATTGCTCCATCTTTTAGTGCTTCTACTTCCCTAATTAAATAGATTAAACTTCACTCTATGAAATACATTTGATGGACTTATTTTCATTGAGTCGAGGTTGTAGTAGACTGCGATCTTCGATGATATGGCAACAACATATATCAGTATTTTATACTGTAGTTTTTAAGGTAGAATGTACGATTTTTTTTTAATCTATTATGAGGTCCGAACATAACTTTAAAATAAGGAAAAAATGTCCAAATATATCCTTGTACTGTATAGTTTAGAGCAAATATGTCTTTCATTAAAAAACGTAGCCTATTTATATCCATGCCGTTACACATAAGACTTAGATATACCCTTTTCAACCGATGAAAGAGAAAAAATTGATTTTAAAATTATGTTTTAAATTTATTTTGAATTACAATAAAAACCACCTGAATTTAATTAAAGGGAAAAGGTTCTGAGTTACCCCTCTACTTTCAAAAATAATTTATATTTATAACCTCCATCATACTATTCTAAGAAAAATACCCCTCCCTTTTAATTTCTCACCTTTTTTTTTCATTCACAGTTTTTTCTTTTTTTATTTCTCATATTTTCACACTACAAAATGGAAGCAAAAAAAATTCAGAACAAAGAAACCGATATGATAAGCAAATAGATTGATAGGGAGAGATTTTGGTTTTCCTCGTTATCAAGAAGGCCTTCTTCAATCGCATTACATTCCTTCATGGTTTTACCCTTTAGAAGATTAGCATCTAAGCGTAGATAACGTCTAAGTCCACTTCTTAAAGTGAGAAAGTGTACATGATCGTCACAATATAATTAACTCAACTATGAGTCTGAATCGAATCCCATAGGAAATAATAACCAGTGCAATCAAGCAAGATAGAAGATTGATTTTTGTTTAAGCACTACAAAGATACAAACTAACTAGAAAACGGGTGAAGTGATCAATGACCTTCACAAGCAAGGAGAAACAAGAGATATAAAAAATAGAGAGAGGATTAACACCAAGAATGATTCATTCAAACTGTTGGAATTCCTAAAGTAATACACCCTCGCAGGACCGTATATTCTTCGTGCTGGTCAACAATGATTACAATATTAGGTACCCCTGCCATATATTTAAGCAAATAATTATCTACTGCTAATTAATCATGGGTCAAGTACTTAGCCTCGGATAACAATTCTAAATTAGCTCCTCTCGGAGACTAATAAGACTACTTAATTGACTATCTCTAGCCCAATTAAGAGGATTAGAGACACCCGAATATGGCTATAAGTAGTTCTCCATCTCTAGTTCATATCTATTAGATGAGGGTTAATACCCCCAAATGCTTATTAATTAATCTTTTCCCAACCCTAATTTGTCTTATTTCCACTTGGTTTCTTCTAAACTCCTTCAAAATCTAACAATATCTAAATTATGCATAAATCATGGGATTAATGACTTCATTCATCAATAAATACCATAAAAGTTTAAGTAAAAAGAAGTGATAAGTTGATAAAAATACCAACTTATCAAACCCCAAAACATGAACCTTAGCTTGTCCTCAAGAATAAAAAACTATTCCCTCAATTTTGATCAACATTTAAGATCAAGAGAATATAGACACCACACCAAGTCAAAATAATCAACTTAATGTCACGATCCAAAATCCCATTGTGCCGTGATGGCACCTACCCTAAACTCATTGGTGAAACCAATCAATTACAACTCGAAACATAAAGTAAGTACGGGAATAGAAGTAAAACAACCTGAATGTACTTTAGTAGTCTAAAATACTCATAAATAAAAAAGTCTAAGCCAAACTACTCCACAAACTCTGAAAGTCACAAGTACAAGAGCTACTAATCCGAATACAAGTATGAAAAGTACTACATAAGACTGTCTGAAATCAAGAAAGATAGGAAATAAAGATAGGAGGAAGTCCGGTGCTGTGAGACTATCATCAGCTCACCTTGTACTCCGAGATATGCCTCACTGATCAACAGAGTCCCGACCTCGAACTCCACTGGTGCTTGGATCAGTACCTGTACACAAAAGGTGTAGCTTGTCACACCCCAAACCATAAGGGCACGATCAATACCCGGGCCTTACTTACCGAGTACCAACATACATCTTAACACATAAATGGGTTGGCAAGGCCACCATGATACACTGAAAGAAGTCAAAAATGATAAACAACTCACAATACCAACCTAATAAGCATATATTAGATAAAGGCCGACAAGGCCTTCATGAAATCTCTACATAGAGACATAAGCTAGCAAGGCCATACATAAATCTATACACATGACTCATATCTACAAGCCTCTAAGAGTAACATCATCATTATCATAAGGTTGGAACAAAACCCCGCCATACTCATAACATGTACATAGCATCATACCGACTAAAAATAGCAACTCCGGAATAAAAAGGTGCACCAACCACAATTGAGATGAGAACCTACTAATAAGGTCGTCAATCTATTTATCTAAACCTGCGGGCATGAAATGCAATGTCCCGCAATAAAAGAGATGTCAATACAAAAGATGTACTAAATATGTAAGGCAGTAAAAGCATACATAAGAGCCTCAATATAAGAGAGAGTCAAGAAGGATCAACCAATACTCGTAACTTGCCACTGTGGGCCATGATATGCATTACAATATATACGCGTATAATGCCATCATAAATCATCAAGCCTCTCTTTGGAGCCATATCATATCGTAAACTTTAACTGCCCAACTAATCAGTGGTAACTGCCCGCCCGACCGTAGCTCGATGGTAAATATATAACTGCCTGATAGATCGTAGCTCGGTGGTAAAGTAGGAACACCATAACCATGCCCTCATAGATGTTTTATATGCGTGTATAATTCTATTACTCATTTACATCTATACATACAATGCATGAAGAGTGTTTTAGGATCATTAGAACATTTTTCGGAGTGACCTATAGTCGTTCACCCTCCGATTATGTTATGAACATTAACATATGCATCATGTGCCTCAATGGAGACTTAAGAACATATTTAGACATGTTATGAAATATAAGTCATAGGAATGAATTACATGGACATCCTTAACTACAAAGAATAGAACCATTTATGGAATAACATTACGTTTACGTTTTTTTACGTGGATCATCCTACAAGAAGGAAGGATTTAGTCTTAACGTACCTTTATCATTTACTTAACCATACGATGTAGGTTCATCCTATTAGTACTTCAACCTACAACAAATTATAACAAACCATTGTTAAGCTTATGAAAGCTCCAACTCAACACAAATGAGCGACTAGCTTATCTACGAAAATTTGGACAACACCTCCCCTAATTCTTTTCACTTTCCTCAAATCAAACAAAAAGACCAATATGTCCAAAATGTCAACAAAAATATTACCTCAATATCCAACCTTTTATACATCACAATACATCACCAAAATAGTCCGCACTATCTCACACAACAACCAAGTGCTAACTTGCACTTTTCCATCCATTCAACTTAGCTAGAACTTGAATACACTTCAATAATGACAACCACAACATACTCACGTTATACCTACTGAAAACCAAAACACACTATAAAAATGACCTCATAGTAGTTCAACAAGTTACAACAACCTAGAATCGATTTTCAATCCATTTCTCATATGTTCTTACTTCCATAACTTAACTAAGACTCCAATAAGCTCAAACACATGAAGAAGAGAATATTTCTAACCTAATTCAAGCTCTTCAAGGGGTGGAAAGTGGCAGTAGCTTGCCTTGGAAGAGAATCAGTCTCCTTCACTTGGATTCTTCAACTTTAGAGATAGTCTTTCAACTTCGATTAAAGAATGATGGGGATTACTTGAGGATTTCTTTAAGGTTTGGGAATCAGCTTGGAGGAAGCTTCTATGGCTGTTCTTGAGAGAGATTTTACTAGAAAAATGAAGTGAGAAAGAATGAATTAAATCAGCTCTTTTAAGGGGTCCTTTTGGCCGACCCCCTTAATTAAGTTGAAACTTTTTTGGCCTTTCCTTTTAAGCGAGTAGGTGATGCACCTGCTTATCACCTACTTTCTTGATTAGTAGGTGTCACTTGCTGAACCCTATTTCTTCTGACACGTGTCTCGTCCTTGTTTATTAATTTAGACATGTGTCAAGTAGCTCAAGCAAGTAGGAAGGGTAAGCAAGCATCTCAATTTTATTTGGCCAAAATCCCATTTCTCACGTTTAAGTGCATTCGCCAACCTCAACTTAGTCGTACATGTATTGAACAAAAATACAGGATGTTACATCTTTTTCCAAGTCTCGTTCACCTTAACCAATGTATAGAGATTTCACTCTATCCGAGCTTACGTTAGATAACTTATGATGATAATGATGTATGAAGTACATGTGTAACATTATTCCTTACTTAGGAAAATTAGTCCTCGAATGTGGGGGCGTACACAAGTATACAAACAATCCTTACGACTTTCTATAAATTTTTACATAGTCTCTCATATAATGGGGCTCTCCGCATCCCTGTGAATAAGCAGAAAATATCAAAACTTGCCTCGTAAGGCCATAAACATGACATATATATATCATTGGACCTCACATGGTCACCATCATCAAGTATAACAGTCCAGAATAAGTACTCATCTCATAACACAATATATTAGCTCTTGGTCATGCTATTCTTCACTCAGAGTATCGGCTTATCATAAAAATAAAGGGTTAGTATCAAATCTCACATTATGATAAGGAGAATCAAATCATAATAGGTTAGAGCCTTCGACTTGAAAAAATTGAGGGTACTTATATTGCGTCTCCTCTTTCACTTCATATATCATTTCTTTGATATCCTTATTCTGCCATAAAACTTCTATGGAGGCTACTTCATTAGTACTTAACTAGCGGACTTGTCGATCATAGAATACTGGTAGAAACTTCTTCATATGATAAGTTCTTCGTAATTTGTACATATTTAATGGGTATGATCTGAGAGGGATTTCTAATATAATTTCTAAGCATTAAACATGGAAAACTAGATGGACAAATTCTAACTTTTGAAGGTATGTCCAATTCATAAGCCACTTGGCCTTTCATCAAATCATACGATATTGTCCAATGTACCACATACTAACCCCCATTTTTTACAAATCTCATATCGCCCTTCATAGGAGAAATCTTTAAGAATATAAATCATCATCCTGGAACTCTAAGTCCCATCGTCACATATTTGAATACGACTTCTGATGACTCTGAGCGATCAACATTCGTTCCTAAAATAGCTTCACATTCTCTACGACTTGGTGTACCCAATCAAATCCCATTAACTTCGGTTTACTTACCTAAAACCATCTGATAGAAGTTCTACATCTCCGCTCATATAGAGCCTCGTATGGTACCATTCTGATGCTAGCATACTAGCTATCGTTGTACACAAACTCAATAAGTGGTATGTGGTCATCCCAATTTCCCTTGGAGTCCAATACACAAATTCATAACATGTCCTCGAGCATCTAAATCATATGCTCGACTTGTCTATATGTTTGAGGGTGGAAAACTGTGCTGGGATTTGACTGAGTGCCCAGACTCTTTTGAACGATCTCCTCAATATACAATTTCGTGTAATCCTCAACTGTATAGGCAGTTTTGTACTAAAATCCATATTGACCATCTCCCATTTTCACATCCACTGACTTCTGGTGCTCTATCTTTACTTATTGACAATGAGGACATTGGCCTACACATCTGCAATATTTTTTGGCATACCATCCCATGGATATATTCCTTTAACATCATGATACATCTTAATAGATCCTAGATGCATAGGATATTGTGAATAACAGACCTCTATCGTAATTTTTCCTCATAGTTCTGCTACTCTGGGAACACATAAATGACCCTAGTACATGAGGATCCATGTTCCATTAAGCTCGAAGGCTATGGTTCTCTTTTGCTAAATATCCTTTTTGATTTCCCCTAAATATGGGATCTTTACCCTGATATACCTTATTTCCCAATATAAGGGATGAATCTAATATAATCTTAATCATAAGTGTCACGACTCCTTTTAGGAATCATGGTGGCACCTACACCTTCCCACTGATAGGCGAACCACTCCCCATTCAATAATACGAAATAAGATAATAAATGCGAAAATTAACAAATTACTTGATAATTTGTTTATCATGATATAAAAGCAGAAATAAGTCTGAGAATCATAATACAATCCCCATAGATCTAGTTAATAATACAAGAGATCTAAACCGAGTATAAGTCTGAAATAAAGATAACATAAGCTAAATATAGCAATTGTCTGAACATGTCTCTCGGAATAAAAATAAAAGACAAGATAAGAGATAGGAACATCTAAGACATGCCAGAAAGTAGCATCTTCACCCTGGATATTGATAATCAACCGGCTCGGACTCAAACTCGAGGTCCCGAACTGATAGAATGAGTAGCATTTGCAGCCAAAATGAATGAGGCAAGTGTAGTATGAGTACACAACGTACCCCCGTAGGCATCATATGCCGACAACGATGAAAGATATGTTATTAGAGATAAATATCATGTTGACACCAAATAATCCTATACTAAGCAATACAATATCCCAAATAAGTCACATTGTCCACATAATAGTTCACTAAATCAACAATTCACATTGTTCATATAGGATTTCATAATCATGTAGGTTACCCAATTTTATAAGAGTTTAATGATAGTATCCAAAGTATCAAGTGATTAATAATAATCCTTCTGTATCCAACAGTTCAACCAAATCATCAATAACCAGTTCAATACTTAGTACATTAACAGATAATCTACGAAGTAATGTATGTATGATATGAATGCAATGCATATGCAAGTTATCTTTCATCTCCCAGTATATAGGCGTTTAAATACTATGAATAGCACACCCATGGGGAATCCGCGAAGTTAATATACTCCTCCTATGACGTCCCAAATCAGGGAACGCGCGGGCACCTACCCCTTTCCCATCTGGTACCTATTCCTTAATCACATCGCAATCAAAATAAAGTAGAATCCAACCCTCAAATATATATAATAAGTCTAGGATAGATAAGAAAATAGTAAGGAAGTAATATAATAATCCCAATGAATCTACTCTAAGGTCGTACAAGAGCCACCACTACATAACTACTAGTCTAAATATGAATACAAACTCTGGGTGCTAGAGGATGATACACGGAGGTTGAAGAACCGAATAGACCACCTCGGTCGGCTGGCCGAGAGAAAGAACCTCCATGAGACTGTCCGGCCACATAACCACTCTATCTAGAAGGGCCACCAGAAGATGGCTACACTTCGGACTAAACGGGATGGCTGGGGGATGACTGATAGGTCCTGGAAGACTGACACCCGCCTATATGACGGGAACCACTAAACCCACCATACTGACGAGACATCTTCTCACTAAACCCTCTAAAAGGTCAAGCCGTGGCAGACTCGACACTTATAGCATGATATACTACTGCCTAGAAATAAGACCCCATAGCCATAAGCTGAAGACAAACAACATGAAGTGGAAGCACAAGTCCACTAACAAATCTACGAACCCTCTCTGACTCTGTCGGAATCAACTGTGTCGCATACTGAGCTAAAAATAGGAACTTGGCATCATACTCCGCCACAGACATACCTCTCTGCCGCAAATGGGTGACGCATCCCTGTGTTGATCCCTCAAAGTACACATCATGTACTTCTCTAAGAAGGCCTGGTAGAACTATACCCAGGTGAGTGGAGGTGAACGAGCAGGTCTGCCCTCAATATAATATCTCCACCATGTATTCACGAAATTGGAAAGACACATAATCCACCCCATGAGACTCTACAATACCCATCTTGTAAAGCGTCTCATGAATATCCATAATGAACTCATATGCATCCTTGTTATGCGTGACGTCGAATCTGGGTGGCCCCATTTTCAAAAACCTTCCTATGAGCTCTTGATCCCCAAGTGTCAAACTCTAGGATGCTACTAGCATAGGAGCACCCTCAAGAGCTGGTATACCATCAATGCGCGAGGCCATGGCAGCAGCAGACTGCATCCTCAGTGTCTGCCCCTACTCAAGAGTCTGTAACCCTGCTCTGGTCTGGAAATCACCTGGAGTAGTGGCATCGCCCACGACATGCTGGCATCGGCCAATGTGTCATGGAATACTGGGTCGGACATGACCTCGGGGTGAGTTTGGGCTGGCCCCATACCTCACAGTTGCATGTACTCTCTCGGGCTAGCGCTGTAGTTGATGTTTTGAAGAAGCTGATCGTGCCCGCCTCTATCCATCCATAGGAGCCCTTCCCCTAGCCGGTGCAGCACCACGGCTTCTAGCTCAACCACAACATCTAGCCTGTCTTTATCCTCTCACACCGACCCCAGCAGTAGGCTCGGGCGTGTCGTCCCTCGCGATATCAGCTCATCTCCTTACCATTTTTAAGAGAATAGAAATGAATCATGTACCAATGCCCCATAGCCTCTCGCAGATAAGTATGGAGCTCATCGTACCGATTCGTAACACTCTACTAGATATGCTCTTGTACTTATAGACCGGGTAACCTAGGGCTCTGGTACCAACTTGTCACATCCCAAATCGGGGAACGCACGGGCACCTACCACTTTCCCACCTAGTAGGCAAACTCGTCCCCTAATCACTACACATTCAAAATAAAGTAGAAGAGCCATTACTACATAAATAGTAGTCTGAATATGAATACATAGTCTGAAAAGTACAATACTATCTCGGAATAGCAAAATAAGACAAGTAGATAAAGAGAACATTCGGGCTGCGAATCCATCCATGTGGTCACCCTAGATTCTCGTTAACAAAGCCTCGAGACTCAGTCATGAGGAGAGGAAGTAGACCCTATCATGTACTCTACACTCATAAAAGAATGTAGCAATATAGTATTAGTACAAACACTATGTACTGGTAAGTATCATAGGCCGATAATAGTTAGTTAACATATATAAAGTAAGAGACAGAAATATAGGCATGCTCACAATCAACTATAAAGATTTCACACTCCAAGAACAACATCACAACTACAAATACCAAGTCCGGATCCAGTAAGTATGGATATATAAATATGAGTGCATATGCAATGCAATGATACACACACACTCCTGGCGGAATACCTCTACCCCTCGATAGTCATGACCCATGGGGGACCCACGAAGTCTATGTACCTACTGCGGCACGCAGCCTTATCTAATATAAGTATACGTTGTGGAACGTGCAATCTGGTCCAATATATATATATATATATATATATATATATATATATATATATATATATATATGTGGAGGAACGTGCAATGCGGTCCAATATACGTTTATATGTTACGCGCGCGCAACCCAATCCAAATGTATGCACATGAATGTATGAATGATAATCAAATACCAATGAAAATATATCAACACCAATGGGAAAATATCAAGTCAATCATGCCATACATGGACACATAACCTCATGTCAAGAATGAATCAATCCTTCCTCTATATAAGGTCAAGAAGTATCATACACGTGATGACGAGCACTAGATCAAATAAGGCAACAATGCACAATCCAACAACAATACCAACCTAAGTATTCCATTCCAACTTCATACCCGAAGGTGTAACATGCTTTCTTCAAAAACCACAAACTCTGCATATGATTCGCTAATCGAAATCTAACCATAAGGAAAGTCGTAACCTACCTGAATGCTGAGTTAGTGCGACGAACAGTCACACTGGATCCTTGCCTTTCTGAGGGTATCAGTTATACTCAACGTCTAGCCATCATTGAAATCTAAGTTAGAAATGGAAACTAACAATACCCATACCGGTATACTATCATTTAAATCAAAACCAATTATGGAAAAAAGGGAAAACAGGCCCACAAGGGTGAAACGGGTAATTCAAAAGTGAAATTGGTAATCCAATGTTCTAGAAGTATAATTCTACTAATCAATTGCTAAATTAACTCAAGAATAGGTCAATTCTATTATTCAAGTCAAAAACCCTAATTTGGTATAAATCCTAACTTTCAAGCTTTCAATTTATCAACAAAATTGAAGATTCAATCCTATTAGTTACTAAATCATCAAACTCCATACTTAGATTAGTCAAATCCACCCACAATATTCATTTAGAATAATTTAAACTCAAATAGTGAAATAGACATCATAACCCATCTTCCTCCTTAAGTTTTATAGAATTTCTAGCATGAATTGAAGTATAGGAAAGGTAAAGGAGTAAATTCTAGGTTAGAGAACTTACCCATAAGAGAAATTATCCAAGAACCACTTTAATTCACCTCCAAGATGATTAGCAATTATAAATAAAGTGATAGGAAATCAAAGGTTTTAACTAGGAAAATAAATAAGATCTGGTTCCCGACTACCGCTGCAGCAGTCATTGGTCCGCTGCAGCAAGCCCACGCCTGCGACCATCCGCTCACTACGTCGGCTCAATACAAATCCCTACTACTCATCGTAGCGGACCAAGCTACGCTGTGGTGGTCCACGACAGCGCCTCTGGTGCCGCTACAGTGGACACCAGTCACTAGAATTTTGCAAACTCAATCCTAAAATTCGACAATCACTCAAGACCTCCTAAACACAAACCAGACATGCATTCACACATAAAAACATACTACAGACTCACTCGTGGTCTCAGAATACCCAACAGAGGTCTATTAGACCGGGTCAACCCCCAATGGCCAAAGACCAACTTTCCAATTAATAATCCAAAATGCTCCTGAGTGCCTCAGGAACTGACCATCCAGACCTCTCGCAATCAAAGGATTTTTGGAAAAGGTTTGTTTATCCAAAAGTTAACTATTGGTCAAACTCTTTCACTTAAGGATTCTAATTCTTTCGGTTTTCATTAGGATCGCCTGATAACCTCAGAAATTAGATCAGCAAGGGTAAAGTGGTTAAATGCACATAACGACTGAATGAGTCATTACACCTTCGAAATTTCTCGCGAAGCCCAGCTCTTGGCTGACTAATAACTATTGTAGGCATGCAAACCGTTCCCTGCATATCATCAACATCATCTTAATGTCACCATAATCTCATAAATGACCTTACCTTTTGATATTTGGCACAAATATCTTTGTTTTGCGTTACTTTACCTCTTATTCTTAGCATTTTAATCGCCTAAATCATGATGAAATTATTTTATTCGGGTTTATGTTGGTATGCTTTATGTGTGTCGGTACGATAAGGATAAATGAATGATAACCGAGCATTTTTGGTTGATTTTAGAGATGTTTGCATGAGCATGAGGTGACGAGAAGATGCACGCATCACTTAAAAGAAAAGCTGAAGAACTGAAGTAGCCCGCGGTGGGTATGCATCGCATGCTAGATGCAAGAAAATAGCCTCGCAGGATCTCAAAATCAGAAATCTTAGAAGACACCCGCGTTACACATGCGACGCGGGTCCAAAGCAAGTTGTCGAGCAGTTTTCCCAATTTAATTGGGATTTGGTTTTCTTGTTTTAGATTATTAACCTAGAATATAAATAGACATTTTATTTTGGTGGAGAGGCGTGCTGGACATTATTCTCAAACTAGTAAGCCGCCTTCTCTCATTCTTGTTGTCTTTTATTTTATTTCCCTCATAGAATCTTAGTTTTTCTCATGGATTCTTTTGTCATTCTTCGAATCATGAGTAGCTAAATTTCTCTTTTCTTGGGTTATAGAAACGACATGAAAGTTAGTTTAATGATAGTTTTTTCATAGTAGATTTTTATTATTGGGTTGCTTATTTATTCTTGAGCCTAATTTTTTGATTATTTGATGAAATAGTAAAGCACTATCTGTGGTGCGTGAGTTGGACTTGAAGAGGAAATTCACATACGTAATAAGAATAAATAGAGTTTGTTCGTATATACATTTTTCGCTACTCAAGATAGAAATATACCATTTAGCCCTAGAATAAATGTGTTCTTGTTACCTCTGGCGACCATAGAAATATATGCGTTATAGTAGCATCTACAGGCTTGTGAGTAGTTCGAAACAATATCGTAAAGTTAAAATCAACTCGTCAACTAGTAACCCAGGAAATCGAAATAGGTAGAACTATCAGAAGACTAACTGGATTGTTGAAAGTCATGACCCTGGATTCCATCATCATCTGATAAATCTTACAGTCTTAGTCTCAATTGTCTCAGTCACAAAAATACCCAAGTATTATTTATTTCTTTCAATCATAGTTAGTTTCTCAAAACACATTGATTTATAATCTTTTGAATAGTTACGAACAAGTTTTAATTAGATAAACAGTAGAAAAGTACAAGTCCCCGTGGGTACGGTATCTGGACTTCAAAATCCTGTATTACTTGTCGGCCTCGTATACTTGCGTGTGCGTTTGGGAGCAACAAGATTTCATAATCATGTAAGTTACCAATTTTATAAGAGTTCAATGACAGTATCCCAAGTATCAAATGATTAATAATAATCCTTCTGTATCCAATAGTTCAACCAAATCATCAATAACAAGTCCAACACTTAGTACATCAACAGATAATCCACAAAGTAATGTATGTATGATATGACTGCAATGCATATGCCAGGTACCTTTTATCTCCCAATATATAGACATTCAAATTCTATGAATAGCACACCCATGGGCGACTCGTGAAGTCTATATACTCCTCCGGTATTTCTCACAAAGCGTTGCTCTTGGCTGACTAATAGTCATTGCTGGCGTGCAACCCGTTTCCCACATATCATCATCATTATCATCTCAATGTTGCCATAATCTCATAAATGTCCTTACCTTTCTAGTCTCTTAGACCCACAACATTTCCATAACACTCATATCAATATTATCAGAACCATGAGTGAATGAATGTAAATGACAATACAAGGCAAGAAATCAGGATGTAATATGCAACCAATTATAGAGATGAATATCACATGCTTTCAAGAATTCAATAACACATAACCTAGTACCATTAAGATATCATATCGAAAGCATGTGTGATGAGTAAATACAATAATAGAAAATATGACGATGAGCCAACATAATGGCGACAAGCCCAATCAACAGCAGTCAGAATCAACTCAAGGCTAATTTCCCAAACTATCCATCATCACAGTTAACACCGGTACCCGCTCAAAGTTCATCACAATAGTATGCGTATAACCCCCAAACACACCCAATACCCATTAACATTTATAACTAATTACATACTTCGGAGTCTAAAAAGAATAAACTGTAGCCTACCTCAAGGCCGAGCAGGCGCCATAAACAATTAACCCTCGATGATAGCCTTTCCCTTCAAGAGCACCTCGTAATAGTTGTAGTCTAACACTCATAGATTATACGTTAATATTAAGCTATTACATAACACAAGGACTTATGTAGCTCTAGAACTGAGATAAGATATTTTTGGAAAGTAATTTCGAGCTACGAAATTTAAGAGACTATCTGATCCAGCGATTCCGCAGAGACGCCTTTGCCTCGGCGAGAAACTACCCGCATGGGCGGAAAACTCAGTAAATCCTCAAGACCCATTTCTGTGAGTCAACCTCCACGGAGGCAGACACGCAGGAGCGGACAACCACCCACTGGGGCAAACACCAAACAGACACCAGCAATATGGAGTTTTTCCTAAACACCCACCAAATACCTAAAACACTCTCGAGACCCCTCAGACACAAACTAGACATGTTACCCTAAGGTAAATAGTGCTACAACCTCGCTCGCACCCTCGAATTTCCCATATAACCAAGCTAAGACATACTTTTCTAAAAAATCACATAAAATCATCAAATTTTATAAATTCATAAATAAGACCACAAAATACATTTTGGTGCCTTGGGAAACGAACCAATGACTCAACTAAGTCACAAATGACCCTCCAGAACTATCAGAAAAAATGGAACCCGGAACAAACCTATATACTTGAAAGTTAACTGTGAGTCAAACTAGCTAACTTTAAGATTTTAAATTTGGGAATTTCATCCGAAAAACATATAAATGAACCTCGGGCTCTATGCCACCTATCCACATGCATCATAAACCCCACACAGAGTCTACGAAAAGGGTAAAATAGTAAAAATAATGGTCTTTAGCTAAAAATGACCAGACGGATCGTTATAATAAGGTTATCATTATTTAAATTCATCAATTAGACTCCCACTTGGCTAAATGATATGTTTTCTTAGGTCAACTTCTGTCCTTATCTTCCAAATAAGTCAAGTGGCTTGTGGATATTCAGCTGGTTATACTGGCCACAATGTTAACCTTATCCAACAGTATATGATTATATATCTATATTGAGATCTTTTGAAATACTTAAGCCATCATCTCAAGTCAACTTAGCTTCGTTTACCTAACAATGTGCTGGAAACTCTTTTGGTTGTAGTGTCTCAACACAAACATTCTATAAGTAATGCCATCGAATCTGAAGTACGCATATCATTGTGTCTAACTCTCATTCATGGTCTAAAAGAAAAACCCTTTTCGTATTTCCTCATTACTAATGGTCATAAACAATTCCTTTACTTGCTCCTCTCTGATACTTGATCATTCATTTATTTAGTTATCGTATTCTCATTCATTCAAAAATGTTCTAATATATGTATGTAATTTCAAAGATTAATCCCGATTCCACTCCTTTATGTTAATATCCATAGATGATGAGTCGTTAACTTATTCCCTCATTGGGTATGTATGAGATTATGAAGAATTTGATGTTACATGACGTTGTTGTACTATATCCATATATGATCATTGTACTTAGACTAGAACTTCTTCACTTGCCTCATGGCTAAGATTGTTTGCCAACGGCACTTCCGGAAAAGATTTCTTTGTTCTCGTTAGGTTGTAAGCCTATTACATTATATATCTCATAGAACCTTATGTCAATTCAAAATGCTCATAAACATCTTTATTTGCCCATAACCTCATCTTTGTTCTAATATCAATGTCTTAACACATCTCTTTAATACCTACCTTGTCTCCTTAGGCTTATTGGCCCCATTTTCAATACTTTATGTGCTGATATCGGGCATTACTCACTGTTACTTCTATTTACATACTCTCTAAGAGTCATTACTGCATGTTTTGTGGAACCGATGCTTTGCACGGTTAGATCTAATTCATAGTTTGACATGATCTAATGACTCGTTTGAGTGTCCTTGTCTGGCCATAATTAGGTCTCCCATCAAATGATTGCTCAATCGTCTTACCTTTGCATCTCTTTTTTTGAGTTACCTTGGGGCGTCTCTTGTCTCAATGTACTTTTCTTACTACTTTCTTGAACATCAAAGGTCTGGCACCTCTAGCCGAAGAGTCCTTACTGTCTCTTTTTTATCATGGTTCTTACACACTATTCCAGAGTAATCACACATTGGTGGAACCTAAATAACTTCAATCTCATTCATTTCTATCGTTCTTCTCACAATCTTTTTGTATGTCCGTCATGAAATGAAACACGTTTTGCTTCAATACATCTTCATACCATTCAATTTGTACTTACTAACCGTTTTCATGTTGTAACCCCCGAACCATGGCCTGGGCAAAAAATGACACTCGGTGTCTGACTGTATATGACCGAGCAAACCACATGGATTGTTGAATCAACGTGGGCATCAAAACATGCACTAGTAATGATTTAAAACATGAAAAATATAAATATTGAAAATATAGTCTTAAAATATATTGCAGAAATATCTAAAATCATGATAAGTCTGAATACTGAATCTGACATGAAAGGCTAAAGTAGTCTAGTCTATGAAATCTCTGAAACATGAGTCTGACTGCAAAACTGTCTACCAGGACAAGGCCCTGGCATACCTCTACTCTAAAATATAATCATGAAAATAGCGAACTGACACCCTGAATGAAATGGGGCTCACAAAATAGCTGATACATGTGCAATCCTAGTGTGCAAATATGTCGTCCTAAAACTCAGTACCTGCACCATAAAATGCAGGCTCTAGGCAAAGGGACATTAGTACATTTGAATTGTACCGTATGTAAAGCAACTTGAAGAATAACCATACACATAAAATAATAGGAACATGAAACTGAACAATGTACATAAACATGATCTGACATGAATATAATAACATGTATAAAGTATGTAAACTATATATTTGAATATTTGTGAGAGAGCATTAACAAAACCGACATATAACCACCATGTGTGAACAACAACAACAACAACATACCCAGTGAAATACAACAACAACCACGTGTGAACGTGATGTCTAATTTATGCCAGATCAGCTAAGTCATCTCGTACCTTGCTGGGGTACGAGACATGAACATGACATCATGGATCCAATAATCCAACAAAGGGTAACATGAAGGTATCGTCCTCTGGGCCGAGCGATCCTTATCCTACGCAGGCAAACATAATTTCAAGTTGTCTGAGCCTTCTCGGTAATCTGTGCATTTCCCAAATCATGAACATGAAATATAATTGACTAGAAAGCCCATAGTTTGTGAAATCATGACTTGTAAACATGGCTGATAGGTATAAGATATAGCATGAACATAAATACTTAATATACTTTGCATAAAACATGGAAAATATGTAGAATTCATGGAAATTGCATAATATAGGTTCATGACTCATGTTTAATGACCCATAGAATGCAATACATGGGTATTCATGAACTATGGACATGTTCTCAATAACCATAATGGAATATCAAGAATACAATAATGAATTAGTAATACAAACATGGTATAGCATGATACATGTAGTGTAGGATTATCATGAACTTGAAATAAAACCCTAGGTCTGAGCAATTCATGTTTCATGGATTACATGCGGCATATAGAAGAACAATGATGTTCCTACACGTGGATAAAATCTATACATACCTGTAATCACTCCTAGCAATGAACTATGTTATTTTCTGACGAAGAACGGTCCCTGACCCTTCAAGGGGTCTATCTCTATCATATGCTCTAGGATTACATTGTGCCTGGGAGGCAACCCACTGAGTCAATACATGCACCTCTCCCCTTACATCCCCATCAAATGGAGCAGGTGGTAAAACTGATGGTATGGGAGCTTCCCTCAACTTCTCTGGTACTACTAGAGTTGAAGATATCCAAAAAGGTGACTCACTCGTATCCTCTGACGGGTTTGTCTCAATGGGGGTGTACTACTAGCATTCCCTCTAGACCTAACCTCAATCTCCTAGCTAGTCATATCCTAGTTAGGAAAAAGACATCAGTATAATCATGAACATGATAAGGGTTACAGATAGAACTCTTACAACTCAACTTTATAGCACAATTCTAGATCAAGAAGGAAAGATAACCATCCTAAATACCCTGTATCCTCCTGTCTATAAGTGTGGTGTATAACACACCCATAAATAAGACTCTAGTAGATACGGCTTGCAAACTCACTAGGACAGACCTGCTCTAATACCATGTTTGTCACACCCCAAACCGTAAGAGCACAATCGGCCCCCGGGCCTTACTTATCGAGCACCAACGTACATGACTTAATATATATCTTAACACACAAATGGGATTCCAAGGCCGCTATGATAGACTGAAATAAGTCAAAAGTGATAAACAATTGACGAACCTAATAAGCATATACACATAGATAAGGGCTGTCAAAGCCTTCATGAAATCTAAACATTAAGACATCAGCCGATAAGGCCATACATACATCTATACATAAGACTCATATCTATAAACCTCTAAGAGTAACATCATCATAAGGTCGGAAAAGGGCCCCACCATACCCAAAACATGTACATAGCATCATACTGACTCAAAATAGCAACTTCGAAACAAAGAGAGTGCACTAACCACAACTAAGGTGAGAACCTACTGATGAGGTTGTCAACCATTTATCTAAATTTGCGGGCATGAAACACAATGTCCCCAACAAAAGGGACATCGGTACGAAATATGTATTGAATATGTAAGGCATTAAAAGCATATATAAAAGCCTCAATACAAGAGAGTCAAGAAGGATCAATATGTACTCCTAACTTGCTATTGTGGGCCATGATATGCAATATAATATATACGGATATATAACGCCATCATAAATCTCAAGCCTCTCCTTAGGGCCATATGATATCGTAAACTTTAACTGCTCAACTGATCAGTGGTAATTGTCCGACTAGCTCAGTGGTAAATACATAATTGCCCGACCGATTGTAGCTCGGTGGAAAAGTAGGAACACCAAAGCCATGCCCTTATAAATGTTTTATATGTGTATATAACGCGATTACTCATTTACATCTATACATATGATGCATAAAGAGCCTTTTAGGATTATTAGAACATCTTTCGGAGTGACCTATAGTTTTCACCCTTTGATTATTTTAATTGAGATTAACATCTGCATCATATGCCTCAATGGGGACTTAGAAATATGTTTAGACATGTTTTGGAATATATTTCATGGGAATGAATTACATGGACATCCTTAACTACTAAAAATAAAATTATTTATAGAATAACATGGATCATGCCAAAAGAAGGACTAAAAATAGAATTATTTATGGAATAACATGGATCATGCCAAAAGAAGGAATGATTTAACCATAACTTATCTTTGTCATTTACTTAACCATACGGCGTTGGTTCAGCTTATTAGTACTTCAATCTACAATAAATGATAACGGAGCACTGTTAAGCTTATGAAAGCTAGAATTCAACACAAATCAGAAATTTGGACAACACCTCCCCTTATTCTTTTCATATTCCTTAAATCAAACAACAAGACCAACATGTCAAGAATGTCAACAAACATATTACATCAATATTCAATGTTATATCGATCACAATATATCACCAAAACAGTCCACACCATATCACACAACAAACAAGTGCAAACTTGCACTTTCCATCCATTCAACTTAGCTAGAACTTGAATACACTTCAATAATGACAACCACAACATACTCATGTTATACCTACTGATTTTCAGCCACAACACACAATAAAAATGATCTCATAGCAGTCCAACAAGTTACAACAACCTAGAACCAATTTTCAATCTATTTCTTCATAAGTTCTTACTTCCATAACTTAGCTAAGACTCCAATAAGCTCAAACACATGAAGAAGAGAAGATTTCTTTCCTAATTCAAGCTCTTCAAGGGGCAACAAGTGGTAGTAGCTTGCCTTGGAGGAGAATCAGTCTCCTTCACTTCGATTCTTTAAGTTTAGAGATAGTCTTTAAATTTTAATTGAAGAAGGAGGAGGATTACTTGAGGATTTCTTTAGGGTTTGGGAATCAGCTTGGAGGAAGCTTCTATGGCTGTTCTTGAGAGATTTTTCTAGAAAATGAAGTGAGATAGAATGAACTAAATCAGCTTTTTTAAGAGGTCCTTTTGGCTGACCCCCTTAATTAAGTGGAAATGTTTTTGGCCTTTCCTTTTAAGCAAGTAGGTGATGCGTCTACTTGTCACCTACTTGCTTGATTAGTAGGTGTTACTTGCTGATCCATATTTCTTCTGACACGTGTCTCGTCCTTGTTTATTAATTAAGACATGTGTCAAGTAGCTCAATCAAGTAGGACGAGTAATCAAAGAGGACGGGTAATCAAGTAGCTCAAGAGAGTTGGACGAGTAAGAAAGCAACTCAATTTTATTTTCCCAAAATCTCATTTCTCAATTTTAAGTGCATTTGCCAACCTCAACTTAGTCGTACATGTATTGAACGAAAATACGGAATGTTACATCTTTTTCCAAGTCCCATTCACCTTAACCAATGTAGAGGGATTTCACTCTGTCCGAGTTTACGTTAGATAACTTATGATGACAATGACGCATGAAGTACATGGTGTAACTTGTAGCAAGTGCAGAGTGAGTACAGAAATCACGTATACCAAGTATCATTATTGACCGACCCTAGACTATAATGATGGTGATGGTTATACTCTCGATGCTCACCTACTTGCTTCGTTAGCACAATATTTACAGTTTATGAGTATTTTCATAATTAAAGTAAAAAATCTACAATTCATTCCAAGTCATAGAGTTCGTCCCTTTTTAAGTATGATTATAAAGGTCCAACCTTTTTATTACTTAGGACAATTTAGTTATAAATATCCAATCTTTCCATCAATTAATGCATGCAAAGTCATAAATATTCAATCTTTACATCAATTAAGGCATGTAAGTCATAAAGATCCAATATTTACATCAATTAAGGCACATATGACATGAACACAAGTCAATCAAGTATAAAAGATAAGAAATACAACTGAAATGTATGCTATCCAATGGCCATTTTCACCGGTATACACACACTCATGTAGTAGGTTTCACGTGATCCATGAGGGACTCATGAGGTCCTTATACCTATCCGGAATATCAGATCTCTCAGATCACATCGGGCATCGACCGTAGGCTATAATATCATCATTATCACTCTGTCCCTGTACCATGTCCAATATCCGGCCTCCCAGGGCCCTGTTCGTACCTCACCATTTATATGTCAATAATATCATGAATGAATGTAATAAATATGCGTACACTAAGTAATAGCAAAAACATCAGTTCATTGTCAAAGATAGTTCCTCTTCCATAAGTTAGATGAGACGTGGAGTGATGGATTCAAAATAAGTCAATATTCACGAAATTCAATCAAATATGGCTAACATAGCCCAACTAAGAACAATCATACCAACCTAGTGTATTTACGCACACTTCCAAGGCCTGAAGCTGAAGAGGCACTACACAACCTTCCATTTCTTTAGAGATTTCAAATGAGCTCACTCTATTCAAATATGGTATCTACATGAAAATACGAGTCTATCGATACCTATATTTCCATATGGAAGATTGAAGTCCAAAAAGTCAATCCATTTGAATATCATGAAATTTTAATCACATTTGAATCTTTAATTTCACTAATTTCATGAAAAACCTATTCTAGGAAAAACTCTCACTTCCCAAATCTAAAATCATGAAATGAGGCACTAATTAAAGGATGGAAACATGTAAATTTACTTAGATGAAGGTTTAGATCTCACCCAAGTTCGAATCTTGAAGAACCCCTTTAAAACCACTAATTTTCGTCCTTCCAATATGGTTTTAGAGTGGATGGGTTCGAATTAGGTGCGGCCTCCTTGCACCCAACCCCACATCGCACCTCAACCCACTCAGCACAGGTTTGGCCGCTAGCGCGCAGGTGCAATTGCACCAGACATCAGCTGACCAGCCTAAGTTAAGGTTCTGAACTTTGATCCAACATCCGAAACTCACCGGGAACCTCCCAGACACAAACCAAATATGGATTTCAGTCATAAGAACACACTAGACTCGCTCACACACTCGGAATTCCCAAAAAAGGCCGCATTGACCCAATGTTCACCAAGCTCAACTCTTAATTATAAAATCTTATATTTTTATCCAACGACCCAAATCACACCTGAATGCCTCGGGACCTGAACCAATGACTCGACTAAGTCATAAATGATATTCCAGAACTAATGAAATCGACGAAACTTCAGAAATAATGTATTTACCCCCGATATTAACTTTGGTCAAACATCCTATTTTCTTTAACTTAGAAACTTCCAAATTTACTAAAATCTATTCAGAAACCGCCCATTTGCCTCGAGAACCGTAACACCCATTCCAGCAAGTCATAACCACCGAGATGAAACTACGGGAAGGGTATTTTAGGGAAATAAAGATAAAAAGATCAAAATGACTAAGTCAGTTGTTACATCAGACACTATTTAAATAAACGTTCATTCTCGAACAGTAAAGAAAAAGAAATAACTGGACTCTCAATAAGTTGGGGATATCTAGTCCGCATATCCGACGTGGTAGCCCCTCAACTGGACGATGCCTCAATTGCACTTTCCCTAAAGCTATCTCTTTTGACAGGAGGGCCGCGACGGGCACCCGGACCTCACCCGCCGGGTACCGCTAACCGTACATCCAACACCTACTCGTGATTAATTATGGACTAAGCCAAAAGAAAATTATGAACAACCAGGTAACTAACTTATATATATACATGTACCAAGGCCGACAAGGCCATGCAAGACTATTACACACATAATACCTGTCTACCAACCTATAAGAGTAGCAAAATCAAAGGTCGAGACAAGGCCCTACCATACCCATATAGACACGCAAAATTGTATCATACTAAAATCAGACCGACACCTCAGAAAGAGAGGAGTGCTTCCAAAATCCACGGAAATCTGCAACCTATTCATGTGGGCTGTCGCCGTGCTATGCGAACCTGCGGGCATGAAACGCAGCGTCCCCGACAAAAGGGACGTCAGTACGACTGATGTACTGAGTATGTCAGGCATATATAACAACATAACAGGAATATACCAATGACTGAAACAATAAAAACTGACCAACAAGAACTGCCTCTGAGGGCCCTAATACACCTTTTTTTTTCATGTTATGTACAATGCAGTGTCCATATTTATTGGCCTCATCGGGAAATTTCCTTACCATGACAGCCTCTGTGGGCATCATACCGTGTAATGGTTAATTAACATATGCATGATACAAGTGCGATATATATATATATATATATATGTTAGTGTTGTGGATCGTGAAACCATCCCAATATATGTTAGTGTTGCGGATCATGCAACCCGTCCCAATAAGCCATAAAGGCATCACATCATCACATCATATTGGCCTCTTCGGGCTCTTTTATGATAGTCTGTACCAGCTGCAAGTGGTGTACGTATATAACCCCTTTCCCTCTTTCCCATATCCCCTACATATTTATAATATTTACCATAAAGTAATGTGCATAACACTAGTGGTCCAGGGTAATATATGAATGCAATGCAAATGAATATGCATGAATGACAATAAAATACCCCGAGTGACATAATATCCTTGCACCTTTGGCTAACACTGTGAATATCAACACATCTTCCGTATGCCTCAATAAGAACTTTAAAATATATTTACACATGCTTTCAACATAGGAATCAATAACATGAATATTCTTAACTACTAGGAGTAGAATAAATTATGGAGCAATATCACAGTTATATTTCGTTACATGGAACATGCCAAAAGAAAGAAATAATTTGTCTTAACATACCTCGATTTCACTTAATAGCTAATCACGTTGGTGCAAAATTGTTAATCCCAAACAACTAGGAAGGAACCATCTTTTTTTTTTGCTCGTCACTGGGACGAAAACAAATGGAGCATAAGTGCTAAAGGTTATTTTCTACAAAGAAAGGAAAGAAACTGAATGCTAAGCTTATGATGTAAAATGAAAAAGGATGCTGAATGATTCTCTTATAAACTCTCAACCCAATGCATATTCTCCAAAGTAGAAACTCATAATCATGTCCCCCTCACTTGGCCAACATTTTGGCGGTGGGGCACTATAATCGTGCCACCTTATACCCCAACATGCAGCCTAATTAAATGTTAAGCGACCTACCTCCGCATAATTTATCAATCACACCCATAATTAATTCTAGATCCCACTTTATTTAAATCCTAAAAACTCATAAGACCTTCGTATACTCAATGTCATAATTTCCTAATATGATACTAGTCCACAACCTCTTCATGCACATACCAAATTATTTCCGATCCCCGTCGCCACACTAGTTGTGTCTAAAATTATTTCAGGGTCTAATTCTTTTATATACTAATCTCATTATTAGCATACATAAATAACATAAATTCCAAAGTTCGGGTCTTCTTGCACACGCTTAGCGATTTAAACCGTAACTCGAAAGTACGGGACGTTACATCTTTCCCCCCTTAGAAACATTCGTCCTCGAATGTTAGGGTAACATATCTAATCCCCGTTATGTAGCCCGAATACACAATCATTAAATACCATGACAGGAATTTGGAATTTACCTTAGGCTTCTCTTGAAATCTTGACATTAGTCCCGAATAGGTGTGGATATTTGCACATCATTTCCTCTTCAGCTTCCCATGTCATTTCTTCCACGTTCCTATGTCGCCATAATTTTTTTACAGAAGCTACTTCCTTAGTCCTCAGCTTACGATCTTGTCAATCTATGATAGCAACATGAATTTCTTCATATGACAGATCCTCTGTAATCTGCACATCCTCAATTGGTACAATCCGAGAAGGATCTCCAACACATGCTCTCAACATGGAAATATGGAAGACTGGATTAACAGATTCCAACTTCGAAGGCAAGTCCAATTCATATGCTACCTGGCCAATTCATCGAATTATGTGATATGGCCCAATATACCTTGGGCTAAGCTTTCCCTTCTTCCCGAATAACATTACACCCTTCATCGGTGAAATCTTCAAAAATACCCAGTCGTCTACCTGAAACTCTAAGTCTCGCTGTTGCACATCTGCATATGACTTCTGATGACTCTGAGCTATTAATAACCATTCTTTGATAAGCTTTATCTTTTTTATGGCTTGGTGTACCAAGTCGGGTCCAAATAACTCCGATTCACCTATCTCGAACCATCAAATAAGAGATCTACATCTTTGTCCGTACAAGGCCTCATATGGAGCCATTTTAATACTGGCGTGATAACTGTTATTATACGTAAACTCAATAAGGGGTAAGTGATCATCCCAACCTCCCTTAAAGTCCAACACACAAGGTCGTAACATGTCCTCGAGCATCTGAATCGTTCGATCAGCTTAACCGTCTGTCTGAGGATGGAAAGTCGTACTCAAATTAACTCGGGTGCCTAACCCTTTCTGAACGATTTCCAAAAGTTAGCTGTAAATTGAGTACCTCGGTCAGATATAATAGAAATAGGTACACTATGAAGTCAAACAATCTCCTTAATATATAACTTCGCGTAATCTTCGGCGGTGCAGATATTTTTTACCGACAAGAAATGAGTTGATTTGGTCAGTCTGTCAACAATTACCCAAATAGAATCAAATTTCTGATAAGAATGATGTAATCTCGTAACGAAGTCCATATTAATCATTTTCCACTTCCATATCAGAATCATAATGTTCTGAGCCACCAGACTTTTGGTGTTCTATTTTTACCTGCTGACAATTGGGGTACTGAGCCACAAACTCTGCCACGTGCTTCTTCATATCATTCCACCAATAAATACTCTTGAGATCATGATACATTTTTGTTGATCCTGGATGAATAGAGTACCGTAAACAATGAATCTCCGTCATAATCTTATCCCACAATCTTGCTACACTTGGAACACATAGACGACCCTGGTGCCGGAGAGTTCCCTGTTCGTCAATCTCAAACGTCGTGGTCTTCTTTTGTTGAACGCTCTCTCTTTTCTTCTTCAAACGAGGGTCTTCCCATTGACATTTCTTAATTTCTGATATAAGGGATGATCTTGACACATCCTGGACCACAAATTCACTATCCTCCGAATACACTAGTTGGACTCCCAAACTAGCTAACTGATGAAGCTCTCTCACCAATTCCTTCCTTTTGACTTGCACTGGCATTGAACTAACCATTGACTTATGGCTAAGCGCGTCTGCTACCACATTGGCTTTGCCAGGGTGATATAAGATGTCCACATCATAATCCTTCAATAATTCAAGCCATCTTCTTTGCCTCAAATTCAACTCTGTTTGTTTGAATATGTATTGTAGACTCTTGTGATCCGTAAAAATATCCACATGAACACCATATAAATAGTGCCATCAAATCTTCAGTTCATAGACTACTGAGGCCAACTCTAGATCATGTGTCGGATAGTTCCTCTTATGCTTCCTCAATTGCCTTAAAGCATAGGCAATCACTTTACCATGCTGCATTAGCACACATCCTAAACCTGCTCCCGAGGCATCACAATACACAACATAACCCTCTGGAGCCTCTGGGAGAGTAAGGACTGGTGCCGATGTTAATCTATCCTTTAACTCTTGGAAACTCCGCTCACAAGCATCAGCCCATTGGAATTTTATAGCCTTTTGTGTTAACTTCGTTAGTGGTGCCGATATGGTAGAAAATCCTTCTATAATAGCCGGCTAAGCCTAAAAAGCTGTGAACCTCTATTGGAGTCGTAGGCCTCGGCCGATTCTTCACTGCTTCAATCTTCTGAGTGTCAACTCTTATACCCTCGTCTGACACTATATGACTAAGAAAAGCTACTAACTTCAGCCAAAACTCACATTTGGATAGCTTTGCATACAAATTATGGTCCCGGAGCATTTGTAGTATTATCCGCAAGTGATCCACATGCTCCATTTCCGAGTGGGAGTAAACCAGAATATCATCTATAAATACTATCACAAATATGTCCAAGAATGGGCGGAATACGTTATTCATTAGATCCATAAATGATGCTGGTTCATTTGTAAGTCCAAATGACATTACCAAGAACTCGAAGTGCCCATACCTTGTCCTAAAGTCCATCTTCTGAATATCCTTCTCTTAACCTTTAGTTGATGGTACACAGACCTTAGGTCAATTTTTGAGAAACATTTCTCCCCTTGTAACTGGTCAAACAAATCATCAATTCGAGGAAGAGGGTACTTGTTCTTGATAGTAACTTTATTCAGCTGCCGATAATTGATACACCTCCGTAACAAGCCATCTTTTTTTCGTACGAACAATACCGGCGCGCCCCAAGGAGATATGCTAGGCCTAATAAAGCCTTTCTCGAGCAAATCCTTTAATTGCTCCTTCAAATCTTTCAATTCAGCTGGAGCCATCCTATAAGGAGGAATAGATATCGGTTGAGTGTCTGTCAACACATCTATGCCGAACTCAATTTCCCTTTCAGGAGGAAGGCCTGGAAGTTCGTCTGGGAATACATCAAGAAATTCATTGACCACCGGAATTGATTGAAAACTAGGTGATTCAACATCGACATCTCTTGCTCGAACAAGATGGTATATACACCCCTTGGAGATCATCTTTCTTGCCTTAAGGTATGAAATAAACCTACCTTTTGGCGTTACCGTATTACCTTTCCATTCAAGGAATGGCTCGCCTGGGAATTGGAATCTAACAATCTTTGTTCGGAAGTCAACGTTAGCGTAGCATGACGCTAACCAGTCCATGCTCATAATAACATCGAAGTCAACCATTTCTAATTCCACTAAATCGGCTAGGGTCTGATGACTACAAGCTAATACTGCACAATTTCGACAGACCCGTCCAGCGATTACGGATTCACCAACCGGTGTAGATACCACAAATGGATCCCTTATCAACTCAGGATCCATACCAAATTTATAGGCAATGAAAGGAGTAATATATGATAAATTTGAGCCTAGATCTAACAACGCGTACACATTATGTGAAACAACCGATAGCGTACCTGTAATGACATCAGGTGAGGATTTTTATCTTGCCATCCCATTAGTGCATAAATACGATTCTAGCCCCTTGCTCTGCCTCGGCCAGATAGCGTCTGCTGACTCAGTCCTAACGGGCGTACTGATTGGGATGAAGCTACTGCAGATCCGACTGGCTGGGCTCTACCACCTTCATTTTTTGTCGGACAATCTCGCGCTATATGACTACGCTCCTTGCAAGAATAACATACTCTTCCCTCTTGTTGACACGACCCTGCATGGGTCCCACTACACTGCCCACATCGAGTCAATGGCGGCCTCATTTGCATAGAATTCCCTCTGTTATAAGATCCTGGTGCTTGTGAACTCTGGCCTGGTCCCATTTGAGTATAACGATCAGCCCTCGATCCTGAAGATGGAAATGATGAGCTGACTGCTGGGTAAGATGGTCGTTTGTAAGGCTATGGCCTGGGCCCACCTCCGAAGTCCCTCACTCACTTACAGACCGAGACCTTTTATGCTGGCCCCTATCACGCTCTCGATCAATTCGCTGTTGCCTCTTGTGATCCTCCAGGTTTTGTGCATAAGCCTGGATGCGATCAATATCTATGTTTGGATTCAAAGAAGCCATAGTACACTCATTGACCAAGTGTGGCCCCAAACCAGTAACGAACCTGTGTACCCGATCACTCATTTAAGCTATAATTGTAAGAGCATATCGAGCCAAGGAATTAAATTGCAAGCTATATTCCTGAATGCTCATGCTGCCTTGTTCAAGACGTAGGAACCTGTCATGTTTGGCCCGTCAAAGCTCAACTGGCAGAAAGTGTTGTAGGAATGCCTCTGAAAATTCTCTCCATCCTGCTGGTGGAGCACAAGGTCCCATAGATTGCTCTCATGTATCAAACCATGTTACTGCGACATCCCGTAGTCTATAAGAAGCAAACTTTATCGAGTCGATATCGGTAGCATCCATCACCCGCAAAGTGCGCTGCACCTGATCTAGAAAATTATGTGGGTCCGCGTTCAAGCCTGTTCCTGTGAATACCGGAGATTGATAAAATCCTGAGCTCCTGCGCTAGCAGCTCTATTAGAAGGACTGAGAACCTGACGTTGGGCCTGAACGGCCACTAATCGTGTCAATAACTGAACCGCATTCCGCATATCAAGATCCACGTATGGAGTATCATATGGAGGAACTAAAGGTGTTGCAGCTCCACTAATCTCCTCTGATGGTGATGTACCGGGAGAACCATACGAATGAGTCGTACCGAGGGTCTCACTCTGTCCCTCGCCAATAGGTGGCAATCAGCTGGTACCTTCACCCGCAGCCGTATTCAATTCCCATATACTTTTGGACTTTTTCCTAGCGGTAGGCATCGCTGGAATCATAAGCACGAAATGGATTAGGAGTGAATTACTTATAATTCAGTTCTATAGCACGATTTTATAAGATGAAAGAATAGAAACCAGCCCTAAAATGTCAGATAGCCTCCTGTTTATAAGTATGGTGCACAACATACCCATAACAAGACACTACTAGACACGGCTTGTAGACTCCCTAGGACAGACATACTCTGATACCAAGTTTTTCACGACCCAAACCGGAGGGCCGCGACAGGCACCCGGACCTCACCCGTTGGGTACCGTCAACCGTACATCCAACACCTACTCGTGATTAATTACGGACTAAGCTGAAAGAAAATTATGAACAACCAGGTAACCATCTTATATATATACATGTACCAAGGCCGATGAGACCATGCAAGACTACTACACACAGGACACCTGTCTACCAGCTTCTAAGAGTAGCAACATCAAAGGTCGGGACAACGCCCCGCCATACCCATATAGACAAGCAAAATTGTATCATACCAAAATCAGAACGACACATCGTAAAAAGAGGAGTGCTTCCAAAATCCGCGTAAATTTGCAACCTATTCGTGTGGGCCGTCGCCTTGCACATGCGAACTTGCGGGCATAAAACGCAGCGTCCCCCGACAAAAGCGACGTCAGTACAACTGATGTACTGAGTATGTCAGGTATATATAACAACATAACAGGAATATACCAATGACTGAAACAAAAACAACTGACCAACAGGAACTGCCTCTAAGGGCCCTAATACACCTTTTTTTCATGTTATGTAAAATGTAGTGTCCATATTTATTGGCCTCATCGGGCAATTTCCTTACCATGACAGCCTCTGTGGGCATCATACCGTGTAATGGTTAATTAACATATGCATGATGCAAGTGCGATATATATGTCAGTGTTGCAGATTGTGCAACCCGTCCCAATATATCTTAGTGTTGCGGATCGTGCAACCCGTCCCAATAAGCCATATATGCATCACATCATCATATCATCACATCACATCACATCATCACATCATATTGGCCTCTTCGGGCTCTTTTGTGATAGTATGTACCAGCTGCAGGTGGTGTGCGTATATAACGCATTTTCCTCTTTTCCCATATCCCCTACATATATATAAAATTTACCATATAGTAGTATGCATAACACCAGTGGTCCAGGGTAATATATGAATGCAAGGCAAATGAATATGCATGAATGACAATAAAATACCCCGAGTGACATAATATCCTTGCACCTTTGGCTAACACTGTGAATATCAACACATCTTCTGTATGCCTCAATAAGGACTTAGAAATATATTTAGACATGATTTCAACATAGGAATCAATAACATGAATATTCTTAACTACTAGGAGTAGAATAAATTATGGAGCAATATCACGATTATATTTCGTTATATGAAACATGTCAAAAGAAAGAAATAATTTTTCTTAACATACCTCGATTTCACTTAATAGCTAATCACGTTGGTGCAAAATTGTTAATCCCAAACAACTAGGAAGGAACCATCTTTTTTTTTGCTCGTCACTAGGACGAAAACAAATGGAGCATAAGTGCTAAAGGTTATTTGCTAGAAAGAAAGGGAAGAAACTGAATGCTCAGCTTATGATGTAAAATGAAAAAGGATGCTGAATGATTCTCTTATAAACTTTCAACCCAATGCATATTCTCCAAAGTAGAAACTCATAATCATGTCCCCCCACTTGGCCAATATTTTGGAGCTGGGGCACTATAATCGTGCCACCTTATACCCCAACATGCAACCTAATTAAATGTTAAGTGACCTACCTCCGCATAATTTATCAATCACACCCATAATTAATTTTAGATCCCATTTTATTTAAATCCTAAAAACTCATAAGACCTGCGTATACTCAATGTCATAATTTCCTAATATGACATTTGTCCACAACCTCTTCATGCACATACCAAATTATTTCCGATCCCCGTCGTCACACTTGTTGTGTCCAAAATTATTTCAGGGTCTAATTCTTTTATATACTAATCTCATTATTAGCATACATAAATAACATAAATTCCAAAGTTCGAGTCTTCTTGCACACGCTTAGCGATTTAAACCGTAACTCGAAAGTACGGGACGTTACAGTCAACTTCCAGACTTGCATGCCCAAAATAGTTATATGCCCCTCCTCAAAAGACAAATTATGATCAAGCATCACTGAATCCCACTGTATCACATGGGAACCATCCAAATGGTACCTATTCAACATTGAAACATAAAAGACCGAATGTATGCTCGACAACCCAACTGGTAAGGCTAACCCATAGGATACCTCGCCAATATGCGGAACTATCTCAAATGGCCCAATATACCTCGGGCTTAACTTTTCCTTCTTCCTGAACCTCATCATATCTTTTATGGGTGAAACCTTCAACAAAACTCACTCCCCAACCATAAACTCCAAATCACAGACCTTCCGATCCGCATAACTCTTTTGCCTACTCTGAGCCATGAGGAGCCTCTCCTAAATCAACTTGACCTTATCTAAGGAATCTCTCAACAAGTCTACACCCCATGGCCTAACCTCGAAGGCATCAAACCAACCGATCAGAGAGTGACACCTCCTACCATACAAAACCTCAAATGGTATCATCTCAATACTTGAATAGTAATTGTTGTTGTAAGCAAACCCTGCCAAGGATAGAAACTAATCCCAATGACCACCAAAGTCAATCACACAGGTCAGATATCATGATCCCAGTAAATGCATATTTAAACAACTGGCTAAGTGAATAGTTACTATATCATAGGATTACTAAACACTATAACTAGAGGATGCTACTATTTTTAAGTTTACTTTGTGTGTGGAGTTGTAGGAGGTGTTACATGCTTATAGAATGGTACTAAGTGATGTCTCTGACTCATAAGCTCAAGATGAAGCTTTGAGTAGTCAACTCAACTTCATTATGACTTGCTTTGAGTCAGGGGTCCTTCTTGTCATTTCTCTAAGTTGTGGAGGCCCTCTAAGTACATGTAATAGGCATGAACTTGAATCTGTTCTTTGGAAATAGATGTAGACTGATAGGTACCTCCCCACTATTTTAAATAATAACCTACATTAGTCTTTGAGTACCTTGTCTTATGATTTGATGAATTTAAGTGATGACATCATAGTAGAAATCCATCTAGTGTTGCAATTCTATTAAGTGTTAGTACTGCAATCTTGTGACTGTTTCAGTTGTTTAAAAATGGGTTCAAGTCAACTTGCTTTGAATTTTGGTTGTCATGACTGGTTGAACAATGAGCATGTAGTCCATTTGATTTCCCTTCTGTTGCTTGTACTGGACTTGATTATCTGTGTGATGTTCAATTTATTGTGGAAAGTTTAGTATTATTTGGGATTAAGTTCAATTAAGAAATAAGCCCTGCATGATGTAATAGGATGATAGTCTATGTGGGTCTGTTCTCTTTTGAGTCTGTCTCCTCTGAAAAAATGCTAGGATCTAGTTTCCCTAGTCGCTCCTTCCCCTCTTCTCATAGCAGTACATTAAGTAATGAAGGCCCCATCCTCGACCATGGTCAAGCCAGGTCTTTCATCTATTTGTTAATTGTCATTATCAACAATGCTTGTGGTGTTCTGAAGATTTTTGTTAGTTGAATTCTATTTATTTCAAGATCTTTAAAACTTAGGGTATTGCTTCAGTTAGAAACCCTGTAGAGTGCTTCTGAATTTGCTACTCTTTTGCATGATATCTGTGTATGCCTGGTTAATCCCTCATGGGGTAAAATTGATTGTTTAAGTCCTTTCAATCCAGCAGACATATCCTTATTTTGTTTGATCCAACTTTGTTTATGGCTATGGGTGTGTATGTCCTCAATATGCCAACATCTCATTCATACAAAACAGGTATATCACTGAGTATGTAGGGTATACACATGACTTGTATATTCTGAAGTATACCAGGTGTATACCATTGTATGCTAGCATATAGGGCAAAAATTAAAGACCAATGCGGAATAGGAGCAAAAGTGTAAATGACCTGATATCATTTTTTGCTCGCATTGTCCCTCTTCAGGGTGGTCTTTCATTTTTGCTCCTCAATTCGTTGGTTTTTTTATTTTTTTCTCCTACTTTTCATTTCATGAAAATTTGTGGGCTAAAGTACCCTTATATGTGACCTACTTTCACAAAATATAAATTTATATAACTTTTGCCTTGTCCGGCATAAGTTCTGTAGGAATTAAGTTATGCGGCATAAGTTGTGTAGTACTCCCTCCGTCCCAATCTAAGTGTCTTACTTTTCTTTTTGATCTATCCCAAAAAGAGTTTCTCTTTCTATATTTAATAAGTTTTCAATTTCAAAGCAAGTTTAAGAGGCATAAGATTTAAAAGACCCAATATATCTTTAATTTAAGACCACAAGATTCAAAAATCTCTCTTTGTTTCTTAAACTATGTGTCAAGTCAAACTAAATCACTTAAATTGGAATGGAGGAAGTATCTAATTCGCTAGGCATAAGTTTAGAGAGCTTTTCTGTAGTAACTAAGTTATGCCTTGTAAGACATAATTGTGTTATATTATAATGCAAAAATATAAACTTATGCCGGTGGAATTAGATAATATATAATTTATGCCGAATAACTTAATTGCAACAGAACTTATGCTAGACAAGACAAAAGTTCTATAAATTTATGCCTTCCGAAATTATGTCATATATAAAGATGGATTTATTCTTTTTTTTTTTTTTTTAAGTCGAGTATTTTTTATCATTTTTTTATTTTTAATGTGCCAAGGACAAAAAAATTAAAAACAAGCTATTGGAGGGGCAAAAACTAAACACCACCCAAGTAGGGATGGCAGGTGGGTATAATTTTGCTGATTTCGCACCGCACCCGCCCCAGTTGGGGCGGGTATGGATATGATTTTGGCAGGTAGTAGGCGGGTATGGGTATTGAAAATGTACCCGTCACGGGTAGGCGGGTAGGTGGTGGATTTGCAGTCATACCCGCCTACCCGCCCGCTTACCCGCCCGCCTACCCGCCCGCTTTATACCCATCCCAAACCCAAAATATTAGCAGCTCATAAGTCGTGCCTTCAGCCCATAAGTCACAAGTCTCTAATTTTCTAACAAAACTAAAAACCCTACGCCTCTTCAGTCCTTCACTCCTTCACGCCTCCCTCTCTCTTGTTCCCCTTCACGCCGTCTCTCCTCCCTCTCTCATTCTCGACGTCTCTGCCTTTTTCTTTAAAGGAGATGCTGATCGGAAAATATTAGAAAATATTGTTGTCTTTGCTTTGGGGTTATCTTGGTGAGGTCAATTTTTGTGCATTTGTTAAGTTTTACCTATTGGGTTTGTGGAGTTCAATTGAAAAAGTTGAAAAACTTTAGCTTATATAGCTGAAATAATATCTGGTTTTTATCTACATTTGTAATATATAGCTATTTGGGTGGATAATTTTTGGGTTTTCTTGGAAATTTTATTTTCTTGATTCTTTGTTGTGCAAGGGGGGAAGAGGTGAAAAATATGGGAAATTCTGATGGTGAAAAAATCCGAAATTCTCCTCCCTCTCTTCCAAAGAAAATGAGATTGTGACAGTATTGATTCTTGACTCAAAATTTTGGGATAATTTTTGGAATTTGAATTTTTGAGATCATGTTGATCTAATTGATCACAAATGAATTGATTACAAAATATAGCAGGCGGGTACAGGCGGGTGACGGATATCCACTTGGGTGGTGGAGCGGGTGTGGATTTAGGAATATAGGCGGATATGGATGTTGGCGGGTATAAAATTTTCCAGCGGGGAGGGGGTACCGCACCCGCCCCGCCCCGCCCCGCCCAGCCCAGCCCAGCCCAGCCCAGCCCAGCCCAATTGCCATCCAACACGTAGAGCCGGTTTCCTTATTGTCCAGGTACATCCCCCCTTGAATTTCCCCGTCTTCTTCAATCTCATGCATTTCCTTCCTTCTCCATATATATATATATTGCGTATTAACAGACTAATTAATACAAAAAAATATATCTACCTCTTGTCCTTGGGTTTTGTACCTTACGGCTTCGATCAGGTACACCCCCACCTCACCCTCTTCCATGCACCTCCACTGGCGTCTCTGCAACTCCGACTGTTTCTGCCCTTGTTACTGTTTTTATTTCCTTTGAATTCAGCTCCAACCGCAAATCGGAACAACACTACCGTTTGCACTTTCCGACGGTAAGGGTACACGAGCAACAAAGAGCGGAGTCTCAAATTGATCCTTTTTTTTGGATTGGGATGGATTTCACCCAGTCGCAATCGAGTAATCTGTCGCTAGGGTTTGTTTCCCATGCGTCGCCGGCGGCCACAACAGCCACACTCACTCGTGTACGAATTTCCGATGAGTGGATCACCTTTCGGTTCGATTCTAGCGTCCGGGACTCTTGCCATTCGGTTCCATTTGCTCCGCTTCAGTTAATGGATAATCAAAGGGAAGTGAACGAGAAAAATGGAGATGGGGAGAGGGATGTCGAAGAGTTCCGCATTCTAGGGCATTCTATGTGCTTAAAGCGGAAGAGGGAGATCGATTCGACGTCATCTTCTTCTTCTTCGACGAAGAGTTTTAGGGTTACACATTTGAATGAGCTTGAATCACGAAGAAATGCTGTTAGGGCATGGGGTAATCAGGGCCTGAGGGTAGCTGATCCTGATATATTTGAGATTATGGACAAGGAGAAACAAAGGCAATACAAAGGGATTGAATTGATTGCTTCCGAGAATTTTGTATGCAAGGCTGTAATGGAGGCATTAGGCAGCCATTTGACAAACAAGTATTCTGAAGGAATGCCAGGGGCAAGGTATTATGGTGGGAATCAATTTATAGATGAAATCGAGACGCTGTGTTGTAAGCGTGCATTGGCTGCTTTTGGACTTGATCCCGAGAATTGGGGTGTCAACGTGCAGCCCTATTCGTGCACCTCAGCTAATTTTGCTGTTTATACTGGTCTATTACTGCCCGGTGATCGGATAATGGGCTTGGATACACCGTCTGGTGGAAACACCAGTCATGGATACAATCTTCCCAATGGGAGGAAAGTTTCAGGGGCTTCAATCTTCTTTGAGAGTTTTCCTTATAAGGTTGACCCTCAAACTGGCTGTGTAGATTTTGAGAAGCTTGAAGAAAGGGCTCTTGATTTCCGGCCCAAGATCCTTATTTGTGGGGGAAGTTCATATCCCCGGGAATGGGATTACCCTAAGTTTAGACAAATTGCTGATAGATGTGGAGCAGTTTTAATGTGTGACATGGCACAGATTAGTGGTCTTGTTGCCGCAAAGGTATTTTTAATCTCCTTTGAATACTGTTGGTTATTTGATTTATGTAAGTCAGTTTACTTGCTTCTTCTCCAGTTTAGTTTCTCACTGTTGACCTCTTGTTAGCAAGCAAAAAGGAGCAATCAAGTATTATGTGTTCTGGTTTTTGCATGTTCTTGTTCTAGATGGTGATTTCTTAGGCTGCGTTTAAGTAAATGTGATTTCTTAGGCTGTCTAACTACACTTTACTGACATCAACATGCTTCTTGTGCATTTTGGGTTTTAGTTCCTTTATTTTGCATCCCTTCCATAACATGACATTTCTGATTGAGAAACATTAGCTATTTCTGCTTTGTGGTTATAGTGTCATAATTGTGGTGCCATTTTGTTATTTGCTGAATGTATCTACTAAGTTGCTCAGACTCTTCACTTTCAGTGCGACACCCATGTCGACACGATGTGTTTGTGGGATCCGTGCCGAATTTGATCTACCAATTTTGAGTACTTTGACCAAAATAGATACAATGCTTTCTGTAATCAAAACAAAAGCTAAGGTGAAATTGAAGAAAATGAAAAACCTTGTATATAGAAATTTCTATGTCAGTTCTTTTTCCTTTTGTCTCCTTCTGGAATTCTCCTCTTGATCAATATTTTCTCCTCGGAATACCTTGTAAGTTTTCCACATAATGTCTCATAATATAGACATGTAACTCTATTGTTAGATACTTAGAATTATTTTTAGCCGAATCCTGGTACACATATCCGTACCCCTGAATCTTAAAATTAAAATTTAGATCATGTTGGATCAGACCTCTAGATCCGCACCCATACCAAACTCCCGCACCCGAGTCCGAGCAACTTAGTGTATCTAATGACAATTTTGACTGTGAAGGAGATTCCCAATAACTTGAGGAACCAGTTAAGCTATTACTGGAAAATCATGGTTGGTGAATGCAATATGCTACTGTTTTTCTTTTTAATTTCATACATTTATTTCAAAACTCTTCTTAAAACGTTCTTCTCGAGCCGTGATTCTATCAGAAACCTCCTCTCTACCCCACAAGGGTAGGGGTAAGGTATGCATACACACCACCTTCCCCATTCCCCACTTGCGGGACCTCACTGGGCATGTTCTTGTTGTATTTGGATACATTTACACATTTTGGGGTCTAAATTTTGTTATCAATTGCTATAGTTTTAAGTAAATTTACTTTCTGTTTCTATGATCTTTTATATTTTGTATGTGTTTCGACTTATCTGAAGGTAGTTAGTGTAAGAAATGGTTAATTTTTGGTTGTCACTGAGCTGGGTGACGAGTTCATTTCCTTGGGATTCTTTTAAACCTGATTTGGCTACTCTAAATAAAACTAAATTATTCACTTTGGTTTTCATTTGTTAAATGAAAAGATGAAGACATCTATGTGGAGCGTTTTTAGGGAGCAGTGTTGCAGACTAAGAGATATCAATATCTGTGCGTGTTTTGCTGCTCTGAATAAAATTTTTTCCATGAATCTCTTTTCATCTTCGTGTTACTCTTGTTTCCTGTTGGTTCCTTTCTTACATTTGTGATCAGGCTATCTGCTGATCTAATGTGTGGTTCTGTCTCTGCAGGAGTGTTTGAGTCCCTTTGACTATTGTGACATTGTTACCTCGACGACCCATAAAAGTCTTCGAGGTCCTAGGGGAGGTATTATCTTCTTCAGGAAAGGTTCAAAGCCAAGGAAGAGAGGCATACTTTTAAATCAAGGTGACGGCAGCGATAAATATGATTTTGAGGAGAAGATAAACTTTGCTGTTTTTCCTGCTCTGCAAGGTGGGCCACACAATAACCATATTGCTGCCCTAGCAGTGGCATTGAAACAAGTGGCTAGTCCTGAATACAAGGCTTATATTCAACAAGTAAAGAGAAATGCTCAGGCGTTAGCAGCTGCTTTAATGAGAAGAAACTGTAGGCTGGTCACTGGAGGGACAGACAATCACTTGATACTGTGGGATCTAAGGAATCTTGGGTTAACAGGTACAATATCTTTTTCTGGATTCCCTTCTCTTGCCAGAAGTACAGTTAGTATATTATTTGTTGTTGTAAATTATTAGACCTGTGTCGAACGAGATGCATGAAATGTTACTATTTGATATACTTCTATTTTTGGTGGTTAACCAGCCAGCCTATTTTCCTCTCTGGTTATCTTTATCAAGCCTGAGAAAGGGATATTGCATGGAAGATATGGTTGAAGGGTAAAAATTAAACAGCACAAATATGTTGTGTGGTTGTGCCAGTCTAAGTTGTTCCCTAAGCATTTAGATGGTCAAGGGCGTTAGCCTATTACTCTTTTCTTTTCATACTACTGAGGTCAATGAACTGCAAGTCTTCTTTGTATAAGTTAGTGTTTGTCCTATGAAATATCAATTTGTTTTATGGCATCTCTAAATGGACTTTCCTCTGTCTAACTATTGTGATGATGTTTTTTGTTTTTTATAATCCTGGTATCAATAATTGTCCAACTTTGATAACATTGCTCATTATGTCTAGTGTTTAGGTTTCTCTAAAATCCTAACTGCTTTGCTGCTCATGAAAACTGAAACATTGGAGGCATTCTCATGCAAGTTAGGTGATGATAAATCTCTTGTAATTTTAGTTGGTATCTCTTAAAGTAAAGTGGAAGGGAATTAGTTGTATGGGACGACGGAGAGGGTCTCCAATGTTGTTGAGAGGCAGTAAATCTGCCACATCTTACCTGTGAGGCCTTGATTCCTAGAGGAACATGAATGCTTGTCATTTATTATGTCTTCCTTCTAGAGTTGAACGTGTTGGTTTGACTTGATTCAGCTGTGAAGATGACAATGGAAAATGTGTTTTTGCTTATTAGTAATTGGAGAAACATGTGGGTTCGACCGATATGTTTTTGTGCATTTTGCTATTGCTTGAACTTGATAGAGAACATAGAGTTCAACACGTTCAATTGTTTGGCTAGGCTTCTAATTGTAAGTTTCAACAGAATATAGCTGCAATTTGATACCAGTAATTGCCTTGCACTTGAGATGGTAATCAGAATAATAGGGAGGTGGGAGATTAATGTATCGAACTAGCCTAATTTTAATAATACTAGTTTGTGTGATGTTTGAACGCACTAATTTATGGGTATACTGGTTATTTTGTTCCTGGCAAATATCTCAACTACAGTGTTAATTAGGCATAATTTAACTTGTGCACTTCTAAATTAAGCGATTAATGGATTTAGTGCCCTTGCATGATGATGGAACCACTTCCTGCAATCCTCTTGCCTTCTGAATATAGGATAGTTGTTGCTCTCATGGAATTACAATTGCAGTTGCTTATTTGCTGCCAATTTTTCCACTGTTATATTGATCATTATGCTACTATAATTTTGTAGGTAAGAATTTTGAAAAGGTCTGTGAGTTGTGTCACATCACTGTCAACAAAGTGATGATCTTTGATGATAATGGAGGTATGACCCCAGGAGGTTTGAGGATAGGTAAGCTTTTTGTTGCTGAGTTGCATGTATCAACTTTCAGGAGTTGAAAAGCCCTTTATGTAATTTCTTTTGTTGCTCTGGCTGCAGGGACCCCTGCTATGACATCAAGAGGCTGCCAAGAGAATGATTTCGAAATGATAGCAGATTTCCTCCTTAAAGCAGCACATATTGCTAATTCAGTACAGAAAGAACATGGAAGGCTTGCAAAGGCTTTCTTGAAGGGCCTTGAGAACAACAATGACATTATTGAGCTACAGACGCGTGTTGAAAATTTTGCTTCACTGTTTGCAATGCCCGGATTTGAAGTATAGTCAAGTTGGAGGAGGAATTTTGGAGTCTAAACATTTACTTGGACTAGTATGACGTCCAGTTGAGCCTTTTCCACTCCGCCAACCTTGATTACCTCAAGATATGCCATGTCAGGTGACATGACTATTTAACATTAAAGGTGGCTGAACATTGGCCGCACTTGTAAGTATTTAGGTGGAGGTTTTGGTATAGGAAATAGTTTACCTCAGGTAGACAAGATCCTCCCGTTCTATTTATTTTGGCATATTGTTCTAATTCGTTCATTATTCTTCTTTGAACCTATGGTACTGTATGTAAGTGTTATTATTGGATTGAAGATGTACATATTCTGTTATTTTCTCGATTAAGAGGTTACAAAGTCCTCCCATCCCAGGGGCCAATAGAAGAAAGAAATGAAAATGCGAGGAGGAACAAAAGTTTCCAGTACAGTTTCTGTTAATCCAGGTGGTATTTGAGGTACAGGCTATTAGAGTTTATTACGGATTGATGCTTTAATCTTTTTTCCTTAACAAGAATGTCAACTCTACCATCGGGAGCTTATTACGATTGAGGGTTGTTATGGTTATAATATTCAAAGAACTACCTCTTTAGTTAGAGATATGTTCAGTTTCTTACTTTGAAATAATATATATGGTCAAGTGGGCCTGGGCACGCTTCCCTTGCCCCTTGCTCTTTTCCTTGACCGAATTCATCAGACTGTCGCATTCGTCTTGTTATTTTTCCTTGTTGAACTGATGTGATACTGACCTGAAAAGATTCCTTCTCCAAAAACTAGGTCAAATCATTTCCAGACCATGGGATAATGAGGAGTGTAGTTCTTAGCATTTTCTACTCTAAGGTGCTTCGCTATCAGGATTAGGAAAATAATATCGATATAAAATGTGGTGCTGTATCATTTTATATTGGCAGAATACCTAAATCTTCTAGTTGCATCCAGTCTTAATTACATCACTTTAGTTGCATTATGAAATATATTATTATGTGGATGTCCACTACACAAATGTAATTCCCCCATTATTCTTCATCTTTATGTTCCACCTCTTCCCTGATCTCACTCCTTAATGCCATGTCTCCCACCTCTTCCATGATCTCATATAATGAATGTCATGTTTATGGTCATCTCTTTGTATGCCTCTATGTACCACTATAAATAGAGACATAAGTATTCATATTGTATACACTTGAACAACACTTGGAAGGATGAATAAAATTCTCTCTTGCTCTCTACATTTCTTGTCTACTTTCTTGTTTCATATTGTTACTCTTTTAGCTTAATTTTACAATACATTATCATCACGAGTCACTAAGTTCGTTTCATGTCATTCCCGAATTGAGTTCAGTTTGATTCTATCAGTGTTGACCAATTTGTTGCCTGGTACGCTTTCTTAAATCTATCTATACTGGTGAGCATAGTTACAAAAGAATATCTACATGTTTTGGGTACTTTATTACCTAATCTTGTATATATGCTTATTTTCTATGGACAAAATGCGAATACATTTTACAGTAGCTTCTTTATTTCTCATATTAAAACAATTTTATATTTCAACTCACCGGCATATTTAAGGAATAATAAATTGTAGAAACTTAAGAGACAACTAATTCGAATAGTGTGAAGTATACTGCCTTATCATTTGATCTATCAAGTAACAATTCTGCTAGCGGTGGCTCTCACTTCCTTCATAAATGTATGCAGACTGATTTTTATTTCATTCTCTCTGTTGAGGTATGTCACTCTCTAGATTTTTAAACTGTGGTTACAATTGTACTTAAGAAATTTTGATGGACTAACTTTTACTCTCTGTTAAAGTAATAGAGGAAGGATTTGTGATCCATGGTATCACTAGCATAAATTACCGTGCTTATGTTTTGAAAGTACTTAAAAATGGAATTCACATGTTTCATCACTTGGTCTCACAAAGATTGGTATTAGACATTAGTTTTTTCTTGCAGTGCATGTATGTATGATTTTCAAAATAAATTTAATATTAAAAATGCAAATGACATATTGAATCAACATTTAATACGTTAGTGCTATGTAAGCCTATAGTAACTATCTTAGTACTGTTGGGCATAGTTTGTATAGTTTGACTACAATTGTCTTTACATATATTTGAGTATTCAAGTTTTCTTTTTAATATCAAACGATGAGAAGAGAATTTTAGGTGGTATTTTCATAATTTGTAGTATCAGATTTGCTTGCACTAATTACTTTGTTGAGGTGGTGCAGGAAAGTTTATGAATTTAAATATGATCCAATTGGCATTGTTGAGAGCATATTGCCTCATAGGCCCGTGGGTGTATCTCATTGCACTTTGGCCTACTAAGCCACTGATTAAAGGTAAGACGACGAATTCAAATCCTACTGCATAAAAAAGGATAAGATGTTGGGTTGGAGTCCCAGTGCTCCATGATGATAAGATGTTGGGTTCAAGTCCCATCGATTTATGGCCTAAAATGCTTTTATATGGATACGACGTTGGGTTTAAGTCCCAATGTACCATATTGATGATATAATGATGTCTAAGTCCAAAATAACATGTTTTTGATCAGTTATGAAGTCCGTCCCACTGAATTTGCTCCATTCCTTGAAGTGAATGTGCTAGCCGTATATAATAAGTCTGAAAGATGACAAAATAATTATTGTTTTCATATGAATGAATGTGGACGTGACAAGGGACAAAATTATAATAATCATCATTGTGGTACGTAACTATAAAAGGAAGAACATTATGTTATGAGTTCTCAAAATGGTCCTTCAAAAGGTGAAGGTAATTTTTACCATCAATATGGTATGAAAGATCTTGGGCACGTGGTTGTTATGCGATCTAATTAAATTTTATAAATTCTCCATCAAAAGAAAGGAATTCAAAGTGTAGGCACACTTGACCTTTCAAAGTGGTGGGTCATATTTATATGATAAATGCCAAGACATGACAATGATCTTGTAAGGAAAATTTATGAAGCACGTACAAAAGATTATAGTCAATTCCTTGAAGAGAATGTAACTTGTGATAAGCATTATGAATGATCGACTATTCTTGAAAGTGAATGTATCAAGATGTGATCAAAATTATGTATAAGGACATGCTCATGTATGGTTGGATAAATACCACAACTCACCTCTATGGGATGTTTGAGAGAAATAAATAAGTTTTATTCTGGCATAAATGGTCATTGGTCACATACTTTTAGTACGTCACAAATATTATGGTATGTCTTATCATGAATTAACGAAAGATAGATGTAATTAATAAGCCTTGCTTATAAAGGTTTTGACCATGACCATAATGACAATCATTTTCTCCTTGAAGGAGATGTTCACAATACGGATTATATTATGAAATATGTGATAGTACATAATTAATTGGGATCTCCAGAAGAGCTAATGTATTACTACCCGGAGGAATGAAAATGGTGTTGTAGTAAGTCTAAAAAAGAAACTTATTAATTTTCAAAGGAATTGGATAAAATTGAATTATATTGAGACTATGAATTAAGGAAAGAATTAATATATTCATATTACTACAATTGAAGCGGGTTATAAATATTTATAAAAAAGGTTAACCACCTTTTTGTAACTCCCCGATCATGGACTGGGCGAATTACGACACTCGGTGTCTAACTACATGTGACCGAGCGAATCACATGGCTTGCTAAATCAACAAGGGCATCAAAATCATGCAATAGTAATGATAATGAAAGCATGTAAAATTGTATACTGCAAAATAGTCTGAAATATCTAAAAACATGATAAGTTTGAAAATACTGATGTCATGCCATGCTACCTAGACTAGTCTATGAAACTTCTGAAACATGAGTTTAACTGTAAAACTGTTTACCAGGACAAGGCCCTGGCATACCTCTACCAATAATCATGACATGTAAATAAATAAAGTTGACACCCCGAATGAGATGGGGCTCACCAAAGTTGATACTGAGGTAAATCCTAGTGAGCAAATCTATCGTCCTGAAACTCAGTACATGCATCGTGAAGTGCAGGCCCCGGACAAAGGGACGTTAGTACATTTGAATTGTACTATATGTAAAGCAACTGAAAAAATAAGCATGCACATGATATAATAGGTACATGAAACTGGAACATGAACATAGATATAATGACATATGTAAAATCTGTAAACTGAATATATGTATGTCTGTATATCTATGGGGAGAGCATTAGTATGACTGACATTTAACCACCACGCGTGAACGTGATGTCTGATCTCTGCTCGACCAGCTAAGCCATCTCGTACCTTGCTGGAGTATGAGACATGAACATGAACATGATGGATCCAATAATCCCGCTGAGGGGTAACATGAAGGTATCGTCCTCTGGAAGGAAGATCTTTATCCTACACTGACAAACGTAGTTTCGGGATGTCTGAGCCTTCTTTGTAATCTGTGCAACCCTAAAATATGTACTTGAATATAGTTGGCTTGTAAGCCCATGAATTTCATAAACATAGCTTGAAAACATGATTCATCATGGTAATATGACATGTAATTAAATATATAATATAACTTGTGTAAAATATGAAAACATGTGTAGTTTCATGGAAATTGAGAATATTACTTCATGACCTGTATTTAGAAACCCATGGAATTCAAGGTTATGGGTATTCATGGATTACAGACAGATTTTCAATAACCATAATATAATATCGAGAATACAACAACGAATTAATAATACAAACATGGAAAAACACGATACATGTAGTTTAGGGTCATCATGAACTTTGAATAAAATCCTAAGTATAGTGGCGTGGGGAAGAACATGGATATACCCACAAGTAGATAGAAACTCTATATACCTTAGTCGCTCCAATACTTGTACGAAAAGTCTGAACTTGAAAGAAGGAATCCAAAACTTGCATCTTAATTCCTTGAGTTGGGTTTTCTTGAAAACCCTAGGTTAAGAACAATGAATTTCAACTTAAAATTCGTGTATATGAGTTAGAATCCTCTTGGAATACTTGGAATAGACTTATATTGGTGTATCAGAGTGATGGGAGGATAGAACCCTCGTGCTAAGACTTGAGAAGAGTGAAAACTGATTTTTCAAAATTAAGTCTCGTATTTATATTGTTCGCAGTCGAAAGGATTTGACGGCCAAATTTGACGGGCATTCTAATATTATACGGTCTTCCAAGGGACCATAAAATTATGTACAGTCCATATAATTAGACCGTCTTGAAATGTGCAAGTTTCCAGTGATCTGTAAAAGTTGAGGTTCTTAGACGGTTAGAATCGATGGGCCATATAAGCTTATACAGTCCGTAGAGTTTATAGGGTCCGGTCAATTCAGAAAATGAAATCGACGGTTCATTTCGACGGTCCGTAAATTATTTTACGGTCCATACATTCTGGACGTAAAATCAGATCTCCAGAACTGAAGCTGGTTTTTCAACTTAAACTCTCCGTTTTGGTTTTCTAAACTCTGAATCATAAACATGGCTTAGTTTGGAGGTACGAGGTGTTACACTTTTCCTCCTGTTTGAACTACACAAATATGTGCATGATGATGGAATCACATGCAATAGTAAACTAGAAGTTTACTAAAAGAAATATCAGTTGACATTACCGGTTAGCCATCCTGGTTCAAATGTGATGCGAAAATAATTGAGAATTCACGTGGTTATATATTGAAGAAATAAAAGATTCTTCAAGAATTCTCTTATGCTGCTTGTTCTCATGATGATAATTTGATTATTATACCAATTAAGGTTGGTATTGTATCCCTAAATTTGGAACGTATAATAGGTGATATATATATGGACCCAGTCATCTACCATGTGGATCGATTTACTATTATATGGTTTTAATAGATGCATCTATGTTATGGTCACGCTTTAGTATCAACCTGCAATTTACTTTTTGCAAGGTTGTTTGCTTATATTATTAAGAGCACGGTTTCAAAGTATGAAAATTATATTAATATGATGGTTTATATCCAAGTAGGTTTAGCAGAAATTGTATGCCTCCAATTATATCTAAATAATTGGTTACGAGAATAAAAATCCCAAAATGAAATTTGGAATGAGATGTGTGATTTAATATGTAGCAGCGCTTGTATGCATCAATTTAACAAGGTTCCCCTATCACAATTGGTTCAGGGCCAGAAATCAAATAACTCCCATCTAGAAATTTGAATGTGCGGTATATGATTCAATTACTCCACCAATGCACAAAGATGGGCCCTCAAATAAGGTTGGGAGGTAAATGTTAGATTTCCTAACAATAGGGGGAGGTATGATAAGCAGTTGAAAAGTAAGTTTTATGTAATGAATTATCATTGGTATGATCCTCATTCGAAAGATAATTCAAGTTGATTGCTAGACGCATTTGCTGACCCAAAGCTGAATATATTCCAGTTGCAAATGCTCCAATTATAATTAAAGTATAGAGTCTAAGACGATAGATCAATCGATTCCAAAGATAAAACTCCTTGTAGAAAGAGAGGAGCAAATGATCAAGATGGTCAAAATAATTAGGCAAGTTCTTTAAAAGAGCACCACGACATAATATTTCATACAACCTTGGGATAGGTTCAGGTATCTGAAAATGATGAGAAATAAAGAGATCTCAATAAGTTATGCCGTATTGGAATCGATATCAAATGGTCGTCGACAATATCTTTGATATAATGTAGCGCTCAACATTGTAAATGGTGATGAGGATCTGAATTCAAATCGGTCAAAAGAGTCATCAGAAAAATGATTGGCCAAATCGAAATACGCAATTCAAGTATATTTGTTTCACTTAAAAAGTGATGTAAGGTATAATATCAGTGGAGTACATAGGAATTCTTGTGCGAAAATAAAATGAAAAATAAAGTAGTCAGATATAAAGTACGACTTGTGCCTTGTGGCATAAAGATCTTTTACAAAAATCTTGACATTATTGTATGGAGATATTCTCCTGTGATGGATGCAATGAAGATGTTTGGAGTCTGGCAATACATGTAAAATTTGAATGCGTATAATGAATTGTTATCATGTCTAGCTAGACAGTGAGATTTATATGTAAATCCTTAAAAGATTTAAAATATTTTAAAGCGATTCCATTGAGTACCCTAATGGATCTGAAATCATATAACATGAAGAAAGATCAATTTTGGTCTCATGAAAAATGATCATAAAGTATCATGTTTTAGTGAAATTGGTGCACTTACATATCCTGCTTTTACTATTCATGAGATAATATTTTTATTTATGCGCATGCAAGATATAATTTCACTTTTATGTGGACATACTAACTGAAATCAAATATTAGTATGATTCAAAAGAATGGTGAAAACATATTCAAGAAATTCAAGTGACAATTTAACATATTTGTTAACTAAGATATTGTCAACTTCAACACTTGCGAAGCTGATGTACAAGATCTGAATGTGTCGTCTTCGGAATATGGATGTTTTTATTAAGGGAAGGAACATACACATTGTACTCTTTTTCCCTTAGTCAGGGTTTTGTTCCCTTGAGTTTTCCTGCGAAGTTTTTAATAAGGCAATAAATATTGCGTATTAAAATATATATGTACTTTTTTTCTTCACTAAAATTTTTCCCATTGAGTTTTTTCTAGTAAAGTTTTAACGAGGCACGTCATCTATAAACATTCAAGGGGGAGTGTTATTAAATATATTATTATGTGGATGTCTACTACACAAATGTAATCCCCTACTACTCTTCATATTTATGTTCCACCTCTTCCATGATCTCACTCCTTAATGTCATGTCTCCCACCTCCTCCGTGATCTCATATAATGAATGTCATGCTAATGGCTATCTCTTTGTATGCCTCTATGTACCACTATAAATAGAGATATAAGTGTTCATATTGTATACACTTGAACAACACATGGAAGGAAGAACAAAGTTCTCTCTTGCTATCTACATTTATTGTCTACTTTCTTGTTTCATACTGTTACTCTTTTAACTCAATTTTTACAAAAATAATTGCATTCTTGAACATGGTTGTTGATATTTTTTATTATCTCATTCCAGAGAAGTGGCATACATGCGTCTACACTCGAAATTTTCTATCCATGTGGCATTTCATATATATATATATGTGTGTGTGTGTGTGTGTGTGACCTTTTCAAATTCGTTAATTTTTAGATCATCTTTTGGGTCAAATCTATTAATAATTTTTTTGCTAGCATTTCATTATATAACCTAATTTATTTTTAAATGATGAATTTTTAGCTAATCCTTTTTGCAAATTAGGCCTGAAAAAGAAGAATTATGAGTTAAAATAAATAGTCAAGGTGTTTACCACTGCATTCTTCATAGCATCTAGTATGACTGACATTTTGTTAGGAATGTCATTTACACAGGTCTGAATGCTAGTGGATAAATTGGCAGCTTCCTTGAGGTCCTGATCAATCTTGACACTCAGTCATGCCACATTTGCACCAACTTCCTTAGTAGCCTCTTTTACCTTCTCCATCTGAAATTGGGTGGACATTAGGATATCCTTGAACAAGTCTAGTTTGTCATCGATGGCGGCAATTTTAGCATGAATTTCAGTGAAGTTGTCATTGGGAGGGACAAATGAAGAGGAGGGTTTGGATTTAGTGGAGTTTTAAGGACATGGAACTTTAGGATCCTTTTCAACCTTCTTAAGGATCCAAACATCATTTATGCGGACATAGCCCATGCTTGCAGAGGCTTTAGAATCATATCATTGTTTAACAAGAAGAGAGGGGTGATCATCAAGATTTACATTATGGGATTCCATAATGCGAGTAATTAGTATACCATAGGGCAAATTTATTTGGTCAGACACAGACTCAAGCATACGATTGATAATAAGGGAAGCAATATTCAACTTATATTTATAAACTAAGCAGTAAGTAAGCAGGGTATGTCGTTAGGTTAGAGTAGACAAAGAACCCACACAAGGCATACTGGTAGTAGTAACAATATGAGCAATCACACGTGTCTTAAAATGATAAATTTTGAGGACCTAACATAGCCGGAAGAGGACTAGAAGAGTCAAGAGATATACGCCTTTTTGATTGTTAAAAATAAACCTTAAAATCGATGGCCAAGATTTTTGGGAAAATTCGAAAAACCAGAGATTTTAATACTAATTTTTTTTATCAAAACTAGCACAGTCAAAGAGAATGCAAGTCACAAACAACAAGGTTTAAACTTCATCATCTTTAGTTACCCTAAGACTTACATAAAACATACGGATATGTTGTTCATATATACGAGGACAGGAGTATGCAAAGATATTTGACTAACCTTGAAAATTGAAAAAATTTTGTATGTGACAATGGAGGGAGAATATGACCTCAAAATCAACTATTCGGCCATTGGCAAAGAACTTACCTTTGAGAGAGAGAAAGATGTCGGGATATGGTGTTCTCCAAAAATTTCGATGATCACTAAAGGCAGACTCATAATTAAATTTTACTCTCTTGGAGGATTCAACATACTCTCCTACAGTAGCTATGTATTTTTTGGAGGAGTTGGAAGAGTTGTTAGGGGATGAAAAATCATAGCCATCAGTATTGATTTTAACAGAGGATGAGGGTTTACTTTTAGGTTTGGTGCGACTGCTTTTGCGAGTGGTTTTCGGAGAGGTTTCTTTGGTTTTGTCCATGGCAGAGAGTTTGAGAGGAGATGTGAGATGAGAAGAGAGAGAAATGGTTAATGTAGAATAGGTGGAAGATGAAGTGGTGTGATGAAGATGAAAAGGTGTATGGGCAAGAGGGACTATGGCGCGTCAGTGGATGAAAGGACGTGAAGGGTCAAATCTAATCAAAGATACAAGTGGGAAACCGTGTGTAAGTAGTAAAACAAAAGGTAATTATGGAAAGGTTATAAAAAATCAGGGTAAAGGATTTTGGTGCAAAAATAAACCACATTCAAATAGTCAAGTAAGGAAAATATATAATGCTAAAAAGGTTGAGCAATAATTCCTAGATATTCTCTAAGCATGCAAAATCTTTCTTTCAACAAACGTTTTGTAAAAATATCAGCAAATTGTTTCTTAGTGCACACAAATTGCAGTTCAATAGCTCCCCTAAGAACATGATCCTTAACAAAATGATGCTTAATGCTTATATGCTTTGCCGTAGAGTGATGCACGGGGTTTTTAGTCAAAAAAATAGCACTAGAATTATCACAAAATTTTTGACAGGTTTGAATAGTAAATCATAGTTACTTAATTGATTAATCCTCCATAGTAATTGAGAACATCATTGCCCAATGGCAATGTATTCAGCTTCAATGATGGGTAGTGATACACTTTCTTATTTAGCAATTCCACTAGATTAGGGATTGTCTAAGTAGTTGACAAGAACAACTAGTTCTTTTACGATCATCTTTATCCCCTGCAAAATTAGCACCTGAAAAATCTTCTAATTTGAAGGAGTTAATCTTTGGGTACCATAAATCATGAGAAACTGTTCCAATTAAGTATCTAATAGTTCTTTTGACAGCACTAAGGTGAGATTCCTTAGGAGAATACTTTGTACACCTACAAACACTAAACATGACGTCTGATTAACTAGCACTAAGATAAAGTAATGAGCCAACCATTCCTTTGTACTTTGTTTCGTCAACTTGTTTACCTTCATCATCTTTGTGAATTAAGAGTAGGGCTCATTGGAGTTGGTATGACTTTTGCATCACTCGGACCAAACTTCTGAATAAGCTCCTTGATATATTTACTTTGACAGATGAATATCTCTTTCTCAGTTTGGTGGTTTTGTAATCCCAAGAATGTCAATTCTCCCATCATGCTCTTCTCAAATTCACTTTGCATAAGATTAGAAAATTATTTGCACAGAGAGGGGTTAGAACTTCCAAAGATAATACATCAACATAGGTTTGTATAATAAAATTTTCAGAAGAGGTTCTTTTAATAAAGAGAGTTGAGTCAATTTTGCCTCTAGAAAAACCATGGTCAACTAAGAAAGCTCTTAGACTATCATATTAAGCTTTTGGGGCTTGTTTAAGGCTATATAGAGCTTTAGATAATTTGAACACATGGTAAGGATATTTGGAGTTTTCAAAATCAGGTGGTTGTTTAACAAAAACTTCTTCATCAATAAAGTCATTTAAAATAGCACTTTTAATATCCATTTGAAATAGTTTAAAATCTTTAAAGGCAGCATATGCAAGCAACATTTGAATTGATTCTAACCGGGTAACTGAAGCAAAGGTTTCATCATAATCGACTCCCTATTGTTGTGAATATCCTTGAGCAACTAGTCGAGTTTTATTTCTTATCACTTCTCCTACTTCATTCAGCTTATTTCGAAATACCCATTTAGTTTCAACAACTGAAGCATTTTTAGGCTTAGGAACCAGACTCCATACTTTATTTTTCTCAAATTGATCTAGTTCCTCTTTAGTAGCCTTGACCCAGTGATCATCCTTCAGGGCTTCATCAACTTTCTGTGGTTCTAGTTGTGATATAAGAGCCAAATTTGCATTATTTTTATTTGAAGCTCTAGTCTTCATTCCTTCATTTATGTCTCCTATAACTAACTTCTTTGGATAGTCAGATTGACTTCTCCATTAATTTGGAATATGTCCAACGGTTAGGTTAGTCGACTTCGCAGTTTCAGTAGTCAACACTTTATCATTATTTTGATCAATAGTGGAGTAATCATTATGATTGGTAGTTGACTATCTTCTTCATCTGTAATTTTATCTTTCTCGGCCAAGTGATTAGTATCATAAAAAATCACATGAATATATTCTTGAACAATTAATGTATGTTTATTAAATACTCTATAAGATCTATTATGAGTTGAGTAGCCAAGAAAAATATCTTTATTTTCGCATATCAAACTTACCAAGATTGTCTTTTCCATTATTATAGACAAAATACAGAAAGCCAAATGGATAAAGTAACTTACATTTTACTTCTTACCCATCCATAGTTCATATGGAGTTTTCTTCTGAATTGGCCTAATCAAATGTCTATTTAAAACATGATAGGATGTACTTACAGCTTCAGCCCAAAAGTGATATGGTAGATCATTTTCCACAATCATTGTTCTTTCCATATCTTGCAAAGTCCTATTCTTTCGTTCAACGATACCATTCTGTTGAGGGATCGTGGTGAAGAGAAATTATAAGTATATCTATGTTCATTACAAAACTCTTCAAAGGCTTTATTTTCAAATTCTCCTCTATGATTACTTCTGATAGAAGAGAAGTAGTATCCATTTTCATGCTGTACTTTCTCACAGAAAAACTTAAAATTCTTTAAAGTGTCATCTTTATGAGCAAGAAATATAACTCATGTAAAATGAGAGAAATTATCTATTATAACAAAGGCATACCTTTTCCTCCAATACTAGAAGTTCTAGTGGAACCAACAAGGTCCATATGAAGCAGTGGTAATAGTTTAGAGATAGACACAATATCATTTGAATTAAAAGAGTTTCTAGTATGCTTACCTTTTTGGCATGCATCACAGATATGATTCTTGGAATAATTCAGCTTAGGCAGTTCTATAACCAATTCATGCTTTGCAAGTTTTTCTATTAGGCTCATACTCGCATGTCCAAGCTTCTTGTGCCATAGCCATGGGTCTTCTCCCAATGAAGCTAAACAGATGTGTCCTACAGGACTTTTAACTGAGTCTAGTACATATACATTTTGTTCTTACTTTCAGGTAACACTGCTTTGCCGGATAGGTCTTCGATGATACAACTTGTTTTTCTAAATCGTACCTCTAGATTGGAGTCACGTCGTTGACTTATGCTCGACAGGTTACATATAAGATCCTTCACCAAATAAATATTAGTGATATCACAAAAGTTATTGAAGGCAATAGTTCTTATACCAGTTTCAGTGGAGTTGTCTTCAAAAGTTACTAGTCCTCCATCAAAATCCGCGATTGACTTGAATAAGCTTTTGTCATCAGTCATATGGCTTGAACAAGTTGTCTAAATATCATTTACCTCTTGATTTCTCCTTGTGATGTTCCTTCAAAACAGAGTAATTACTTTCTCATAGGTACCCAAGCTTTTCTAGGTCCTTGAGGGCTAGTTCTAACAATATTTTCATTATCTTTAGTTTTTCATATCCAGCCTGGAGTAGTTGCATAGCAAAATCTACAGTTATATGATTTGTGTCCAATTTTATCACAACAAAAATAAGTTTGAGAAAAATTTTCTTCAATGACATGCTGATTAGTCAATTTGCTCGTATTAAAATTCTTAACATACTTCCTATCAGTTGACTAGATTGACCTAGTTGACTAATCTGTTTTAAAGTGAGCAATACACTTTTAAGTTGAGTTTCTAGTAGAGAATTTGTCACGTATAGGCTTTTTCCCAATTGACTTGTTGTTATGAGTCAACTTGTTAGACTTGATAGAACTATGACTGGTATATTTGCACAAACTATTCAGTTGTAGTTGCAAATCATGAACTTCTTCTTGAAGAAGGTCTCTTTCAATTTCACAAACTTGCAAATTAATTTCTCAGTCTCTCTTTTCTTTTTGTAAATTTCTATATTCATCAAAAACTTTATTTAGATCTTCAAGAGTTTGATCTAACAACTCTTAAGTTTTGTGACACTTAGAGCATGGATAATGACCTACCTCGCTAGTTTCACCGATTGCCATGAAACAAACATTCTCAACTTCTTCTTTTTCATCTTCTGAGATGTCATCTTCAGTTCAGCTACTGAATGCTCTTTGCTTTTGTTGACCTCTAAATGATTTCCTTTTTTACTTCGGGCACTCTAATGCTATGTGGCTATACTTCCCACACTCATAACATTTCCCATCATTCCTTGGTTGATCATTTTGAGATTTCCTTTTTCTGAAATTTGAAGTACTTTTTCTGTTGTTTCTAGATCTCCTCATGGCTTCCACCGCATATTTAGATATCATAATAATTTTATCTTCTCTAATATCATCATCAAATTCCTCAACCTGAGATTTGAATGCCACCACTTTTTTCTTGTTCTCATCCTGTCCAGACTTGTTGAGGTAAATTTTTTTGAATGCAATTAGATCTCCTCTTACTTAATCATAAGTAAGATTCTTGAGATTTATACTTTCAAGGGCGACAACCTTTGCATTTCACTACAGAGGAAGACATCTGAGAATGTTCCTTATGTTTTCCATAGACTTTTCCTAATGCCTTGGGTTCTCCTCGAATCTTGATGAACCTTGCAAACATGTTTTCCACAATTCTCCTTTTATTTTGAAGGTCTCATATTTATAGAAAAGGAGACTGATGATAGTTTTCTTTACTTTGTCAATACCTTCATAAGTGACCTCAAGCTTATCCCACATTTCTTTAGCAGTTTCACAGGTAGAGTTTTTTCATATTCTTCTCCACTGATAGCATTGTATAGAAGATTGCGAGACTTTGGATTTATTTGTATTACCTCCATTTTTTCATCAGTGTAGTCGGTTAGGGAAGTCAACTCATCAGTCGAAGTAGCTCCTTCTTTCTTCTTTTCATCAGTCTTGGACTTTGGCATAGGAATATCTCCTAACTTGATGACTCTCCAGATCCTTACATCATATGACTTGATGTAGATTTCCATTCTTACCTTCCAATGAGAAAAGTGCTTTCCATTGAAATAGGGTGGTCTAGTTTGGGAAGTGCCTTCTTGAAACAATACTCCAATGGTAACGTGATTTGACATGTTCTTTTCTCACTTGCTATTATACAAACACACTGTGAGACCTCGCTCTGATACCAATTGAAAGAGCAAGAGATGGGAGGGGTGAATTGTAATTTTTTCTTTTCCTAGTCAACTACCTTGGATTAGTATTCGATTGTTAACAGAGAAAGTGCAGAAAGTAAATTGGTGAAAGTAATCAACACCCGATATGTTATACTGGTTCGGATTTAATGTGAATCCTAATCCAGTCCATTTGGGTTGCAAGGGTGTGCTCTGCAGCTCTTTGTGAAAGTAGGTTTAGTACAATGGTTGTTTGAATTGAGCTCCTACGTCTACACTCAAACACTCTCAATCTTTTGATACAATGTCTCACTAACTATACTATATCTCTTCTCACTTTTTTGTTTATACTATAAATCACTCAGAATTACAATTCTTGTTAAAAGTAAAGAAGAGAGCTTGAGAAGTTGAGACGAAAGTATATTTGTGTTCGTCTCATGAACCTCCATATATAGTCTTCAAATTTTAGCCGTTTTACTCTCTCCAAGCAGAGAAGGCAACCCAAGAGATTTGATCTTTGAAAAATAGGAATATTAAGAATCCTAATTCGAAGAATAAGGCAAGAGCATTAATTGTTGATTGGACTTTAATATCATCTTTCCTTGTGAATGACTTCTTTGGTACTTGATAGAAGATCTTCATTGATTGCTTCTTTGAATCCTTGTTGTTGATGTGGGTCGTTGGTACTTGCTTCCTTAATTAGTGAGATATTTGATTGAGTGTATTTAATGAGGCGCATGCAAATATCTTCTTTCCTTTGCTCGGCGAATGATGATCTCCTCTTAGATTTGAAATTTCTTTCTTGCTTTGTGGGCTTCCTTTGATAAGTTGGGCTGACTGTGTAGTCAGCTACTGGGCTTCCATAGGGCCTTGCACATCTTTGAGTATTTTCTGCACAACAACACAAGTTATCATTAAAATTCTAACACTAACATTTTACGGGAAAAAAAAGTAGTCACTGCATTTTAAAAAAATGAAGAAGGCACACAATTGCAACTCCATTATTTTGGCTATACCTTTTTTATTTGGTCAAAGAAATGGAGCTCTAGCCAAGTTTGGTACTGATTTGATCCAAAAAAAAAAATACACAATTAAAATAAATAGATATTTTATCTAAAGAAACATAGTGGGAATCCATAATTTTAGCAAATTTTTCTTATTTGGCTGAATGATAGAGTTTCATCCGGAAAAGTTTTTTTCTTTTACAAATTTTTCCCGGAAAAGAAAATACAAAGTTGGGACAAATAACTATTGTATCCACTAAGAAATTAAAAAAATGGAAAGTTTGGATAAAAATATTCATGGTATATTAAGATGAAGTAACAGGAAATACACAATAGTAACGAATAAATTATTACATATGACTGTGATAATTAACAGTTGAAAAATACCCACTTGAAAACTACTTTTTCAATTTTTCTTCAATTCTGTAGAATGTATCCATGCTCTTTGTCTTATCAACATCTAGGGATAACCTATCTAATTAGGGTAATTAAAACTACAAATTATTTAGTGGTGCAACTAATAATTCATATCGAGTTAATTTTTTTTTAGGTATTCTGGCTTTTATATTGCATTTGATTAATATTTTCTTTCTTGTTTAAATAATACTGATATTATTTCGCACTTTCAAAATTATTTTATACTGGAAAAAAAATTTAAAAACCGAAACAACCTTCATTTAATCTTTCTATTTTAATCTATATTATATTAAAAGAATGAAGTCCAAAGCTTAAAAGTTAAATTACTTAAATACCCTTCTATGGCTGATAAATATCCTAATTATAAAAATCAAAATTAAGAAAATACTTACGCCTAACAAACAATTCTGATTTATTTGAAGGGATGTAACCTTTCATATTAGTAATTAACTCTAAAATGGTTTCCAACTAACCAATCCTGTCAGATTTTTTTTGAGATAGAAGTGTTCGTTTAAGGGTTGTCGGCGTAGGATAAATTCCTTTGATGATAAGGGTGATTGTAATACTTTGAGAAGATTAATACGGTTAAAGTTTGTTCTGGGAATTAACATCGTGGAATATCATGCGAAGACAATAAAAATCATATCAATCTTCAGTGCCCACCCACAACGTATCTATTCTGATTGGCATCATGTAATTCTTTGGTGGAAAGCCATCATGAAATCTTTTGTTCTATAATTATCTATATATACTTTGTAACTTATGAAAATTCTACAAGAATATTAGGGTTTCCATAAGATTTTACAATTCTTTGTGACAGCAATGTTCAGTTTTCGGTCCCAATATTTATATAAATATCAAGATAGATCATCATGATATTTCTTTTGATCTTGATGATCTCATGATATGTTTTGTGTCTTCCATGCATATTGTGATTATAAATAACTAAGGTTATTATTGTAGTAATTTCTTTTACTAATTAAATTTATTTATCGATATAATCTCATCTTCCTCAAATTTTGGCTCCTCATTAATATCATTATTTTCATGATATATGTTTTACATCCCCATTTTGCTTTATGTATTTGTGCTACTGTTTTCCTCATCTTTATCATTGCAGCCATTGTTGTCGCTTACTTCTTCCTCTTCAAACCCAAATCTCCTAAAATCGATGTCGAAGCCGTGTCATTGTTGTTGCTTACTTCTTCCTTCCTCAATAGCTGGAAGACACGAAAATAAAGGTATCATTTAGCACATATGAAAATATGTGAAGAAAAACATTGGACTTATATAATACTTGATGATTATCTTGAGATTTTATATATATGGAAAATTTCTTTGGTATTTATCTGGAAAAATTGATCCAAAATTCAATGTGACACAAGCAAAGACTCGATTATGGAAGAATATAGTGATCCACAAGATCAAATTCCAAGATAATCAAATGCTTTCTCCATGAAAAAAATTATGAGTGTAGGAGAAGAATTTTAATTTTTTATTTTGTTTGAAGAGTAAAATGACCTAAAAATGATCGGATTCCTTTATTTTTTGGCTTTTTGTTCAATACGTTTTTGAATTGTTATACAACTCACTCGATAAATGCCAAAAAAAAAACTTTAAAAATATATTCAGGAGGACGACAGGACATGCTTAAAGGTTAGGTGTGTTACGGCAAATTCGGGCAAATGTTGAAGTGTATTTTAGACATTTTCCATATATATATATATATATATATGAGTTTTATTAAAGATTGAAGACCTTTTACGTGCAACTTGATGTCTTCTAATAAGAAGTAAAAAATCTTGCCCATAAATATAGCACTTGAAATATTTGGGTAAATTTCACATATGGTCACTTAATTATTATTTTTTTCTTCACAAAAGTCATTTAACTATCTTTTCTAATAAAAACGGACAAAAGTAAGTACATTTTGAGTATAATAACATAAAAGTCACTAAATCGAAAAATACCAACTTTTATGTGGATAACTCACATTTTACTCTTTTAAAAAAAATCTAATAAATAAAAATTTAATTAAAAAGCTCTGACTCGACCTGACCCAAACTCATATGAAATCACTAAATAACCCTTTATATTCATTCTTTTTTCTACCATTTTAACATGTTTGGTTTAAAATAATATTTGATAATTCTTCGATCTACCCAAGTCAATTAAAATTAGTGTTCTTAATTTTATACCATCACCAAATTAAACAGTATTCAGTACAAGTATATCTAAGAGAGAGGAGGCGTTGAAGCTTCTTGACGCAGATAAATTTGTAATAAAATTGGATGAACAACAGATGACAGTATAATGTCAGTCATAAGCTTGTGGTCTGTACTATGAATAAATATATCACAGAAAATGCAATAATCTGATGATGCCGTGATTGATCTTTTACATATTTACAGACGTTGAGTAAGTCGTTTGACTTCATTATTAACACCGCTTATAGAGATATTCCATTCGGTCCATACTTGTCGTTGTTAAAGACTGCTATATAAAATTAAGAACACTAATTTAATTACTTGGATAGCTAGAAGAATTATCTAGCATTGTTTCAAACCAAATATGTTAAAATAATCAGGAAAATGAAAAAATATGAAGGGTTATTTACTGATTTCATATGGGTTTTGGGTCAGGCCGGAACTTTCTAATTAAATTTTTATTTATTAGATTTACAGTAAAATATGAAATATCCACCGGAAAGTTGGTATTTTCCCGATTTAGTGATTTTTGTGTTAGTATACTCAAAGTTCAGTTATTTTTATCTTAGAAAAGATAGTTAAGTGATTTTTGTGAAAAATAGTGATAGTTACGTGACCATTTGTGAAATTTATTATGAATTATTTAAAGTATGGGAATATTTGACTTATGATAAAAGTCAATACAAAATTTTGATGTCTAATAATATTTTGAAGAGCTATAAGCGGATTCAAATATAGTTTCCTTTTGAATAAACAATTTCAATTCTATAATTCAAAAATTGGAAATAGAGACATAGCTGACCAATTTAGAGCATTTTTCTATATTTAAAGAACTTAAGAAGAATAGAGAAGTTTAACTTATCAACAAAGTTGCTTGGTAAAAATCAGAATTTTCAATCAGCAAGCACTACAAATGTGAAGCCCAACCACATGGGAAGTCTTGTGAAAGAAAATTTAATTTTTTTTCTTTTTGTTAAATAACTCCCTATTAATCAATTTATTCCTGTTCTTACCATAAAACCATCATTAGTTAGGTAAAAAAGATTGTAAAAGTCATGAAACATACGGGGCTATACCATCGTTTTGTAAGAGATAATCTAAATGATATCTATTTTCGGGACAAAGTTAGCTCTTAAGTTACGGGTTAGATCGAACTCAATAGTTTAAGATAAAAGGAACATATATCAAGAATATTATCTATAACAAAATATTAAGTGAAATACTTTATTTATTGTTTGTGCATCTTAAATCAAAATAAGTAAAAAGTTACATGTATCACATTAAATTTTGATTGTTCATTCTATAATTTTAAACGACATTCACCTTGATTTTGATAAACAAGTTACTATATAGCGATCCACATGGACTATTAGGAAACTTGCATTTTATTCTTTTAGGTATAATTGTTAATTCAATATTTCATTTTAATAATATTAAAATTACTTTACAAAATTCAGTATTACATAACTCGGCATACACGTGCAACGCACGTGCCGAGAAACTAATATCTATACTATTCTAAAAGTGGGAAGCCCCTTATTGAAAGTTGAATTTCCAAAATGCCTACTAATTATTTGAATGACCATTTTACCCTTCAATTAAACATCACTCTTATATTTTTTTGTACTAAAACGTATGTAACCTTGCAACAAATAGTAATATTGTATTAAAATAAGATCAGATAAATGGACCCAAACATGACCAGATGCAACTCTCATTTACTACAACCTATTCAATAGTCAATACGTTGGAATTGCTTTCGTATTCCAATACTTATTGCAATTTATGGAATGCTTATTTAACATTTTAGAGTTTTTTCCATATACACGTACATTGTATATAAAATTAATTATAACTAATTAATTGTGCTACTTAATGATTATAATGGAAATACTAATGGCCACACAACTCTCTGGCTGTATATATTTCCATTGTTGCAGTTATATTCTGCCTCTTCTTGCACCAAGATACAATTGAATTATGACAAACAAGACAATTAGTAGATGTTTTCTTCATGAAACAAATCATTATTGATGCTCTTCATACTGGAAGACCAAATGTCAGCCAAGATGAGTGATGTTAGGGATCCAAAAGCTATATTTCTTCAACTTTCAACCTTGTTTGGAGGTAAAAAAAATCAACAAGATTTTGTTTGATTTATGGTTCGAGAATGGCAAAACGTATGAGTTGTACAAACTCATTAGGAATGGCCTTGCAACAAATGTTAGAAGTTTAGAAAATAAATTGAGAAATTTCCCGATGATAATGCTAATGTTGAAAAGAGAATTTGATCTTTATACAAGTCAAAAATTATTTTTTCAAATTCTTTTGCACGATCCTTATATATTTTTTGGTGTTAGGTCGCAATGTATTGATGTTGTAATTGTTGTTTACCTCAGTTTTGGCATAATTTAATTTGTGTTTCTTGAAGAATGCGATCTAACATATTACTAGCTATATGCATTTGCGGTGTGGAAAACAAGTGATGTTTTGCAATTTTGATCATCTATTAACATATATAATAATACATTAATTTCATATTTTGCATAACTAAACTATGCAGATGTAACATTGCCAGGGGTCCATGTTGAATCCGTGGTAATAAACATCAACAACGAAACTCACATATGAGGCGGAATAGTGGAGTATCCCAACGAGATGGCTTTTAATTATCATCATGGTTATGGGTGCGTGGGTTGGAAACTTAAAAGTAAATTTCATTTCTCACCAATAGAATTATATCCTTTTAATCTTTGTGTCTGTTATTTCATATCAAATTTTATCTATATATTTGATAATCATAATGTTGATACAATTCTTGCTTGTTTGGCCTGTCTTCTTATAAGAGACAGAACCGCCACACATATTAAACACAAACGGAGGAAGGAGTTAGAAACAATTGCACAACTTATCATTTGAAAAAAGATTTCATCTCGTGACATATGAAAAAATGTACTTTTCTTTTCATAGAAGTTGTAGCCTTTAGGTTGTTAGGGATGACAACGGATCGGATCTGGATCGGATCCTACTAGATCCAGATCCAAAATCATTTTTCATATTTGGATCCAGATCCGTCCAGATCCATCGGATCCATAAAAATCAGATCCAAATCCAAATCCAAATCCATCGAATTTACCGAGTCCACGGATCGGATCTGGATCCACATATAAAAAAATTTGTCTTGTAAGAATTTTTTTTTGAACTGACAAACGATTTTTACTTAACTAACAGTTTACTGTGTTTCAATTTTAAAATGTTCATATGAGATATTTTGTTCGTTGTCTCGTTTTAATTGTGAGCTATTAATTGAAAATGTTGGACAATGACAATAGTTGTGAAAAATGCTGACTAGTATTTCCACAATGCAGAACTTGCATGTGCTTGGAATCTTCACAAATGAAGTGAATATAATTTTAACTACTTGTCTATGGTGATGTTAGTCATTCACTAATATAACATTGATTTATTATCGAAGTTACCTCTTTATTTTTTGGTTTTTGAGTTAACGCGGGGATAAATTAAACTTGTTTTGAGAATTAAACTTGCAAGGATGTGCTTAGCAATTTTAAGAAAATACTTATAAAATTACATTCTAGATTATGAATATATTTAATAAAAAATGGATTCACGGGTCGGATCTGGACCGGATACGGATCTCAAATACAAGATCCAGATCCAGATCCGATCCGTCAGAAACGGATCCGGATCCGTCGGGTCCAAATTTTGAAGATCCATATCTTATAAAACGGATATGGATTCACCGGATCCGGAATCCACTGCCATCTCTAGACTTGTGAGATGCATTACAGTAAAATCTAGACAGAACAAGCAACAATATTTGTGTTAATATATTGATACTCAATAGATAAATTGGTAATAAAAAAATTTCACTAAATGCTTTATATTTGAGTAAAGAGGTGTGATAAATCACTTCTCCGTAATTTTTATTCCATCATATGTCAATTAAAGTGCAGATTTTAATTCCATTATTTGTACGTTGATCTGTGTCTTCTATCTCGACCTCTTTTTAGACGAACTGTTTCACACGAATACTATATGTTTAAATTTTAAAAATAATAAAGCAACATCATGTCAAACTTGCGTGTACTTTAATTTTATTTTAGAACTCTTATATATTAAAAATATATATGCATTATAAAATTATTACTTCTAAGTAGAAGATTTTATAACATCAATCGGGCTACAAGTGAATGCAAGAGGTAAGCTGAGCAAGATCAAAAGTCATACGAATTAAAATCAGCTTTTGTCATGTAATTGCTAAATGGAAAGAGATCCCATGTTTACTCTCATTACTAGAGGACTATTAAGTATTAACATAGTTGTGACGTTTTTTTTTTCATATCTAATCTTTTTAAATTTTTTTCCTTGTGTCAGGCTCGATATTCATCACTTTGAACTTGCATTTTTCCATTCAAATTTCGTGTAACTCATCATACGTTCTAATATTATCTCTATCATTTTTAAAATTGTACTAATTAACGTGAATGCACGTGTCCAGAAACTAGTCTATATCTATATCTCATGAATATAAATATTGGTTGACCAAAATATCCTTCAAATATTAAACGACTTATATACCCTTTAAATTTAATTTATCTGTTCATAATTAATGTCTAAAATAGTAAAAGTGTTTCAGTTATTATAAAGACCAAGTCTTTTCTAAATTAACCATTCCTTCAAAATATGACTTTCAATCGTAGTTGGGTATTTAAACAAGGACACCGAGAGGCGAGAGGTCCTCAAATTTGCTCCACTTTCGATTATAAAACCTTTTTGGTGTAGAAGATAAGTTCCCAATTAATGTCGTGGGTATGGGTTTACAGAGCCAAATTCGTATGTAAATTCCTAAAAAGTACACCTCTAAATATAAAGCACTTAGTTAACGTGCAATCCATGAACGTCGCATTAATTCCGTAGGATAACTTTAACAATATTAGTTATACTTAATTTTAACAATATTATTGAGTTATATTTGAAAGAGGGATAACTTTGTTTTTCTATTTTAATCACCTTAGGAATTTCAATCAACATTTATATCTATAGTTCCTTGTTGATAATTTGTGTTAATCTTTCGGATAAGAATTGCTAAATAATACTATTACGGAAGTTTGTATTTGTATATTTATTACCATCTTATCAAACTACCATCTCATGAAAATTATTAACTTTTTAATATTTCTATTTTAATCGCCATATCTCTATCTATATTATTACAAAAGCACGAATATAAATGTTGCTTGACCGAAATATCATTCAAATATAGAACGACTTACCGTCCAAAATATAATTCTATATTGGATAAAAATGTAATTTAAAACTTATACTAATATTAATTTCCGTGGACCGAAATTCTAATCATAATTGTTAAGATAATTATGGACATTAGAATATTCTTAGGATAAGTCTTCCTAAATAGTAGTCATAGATTGATCTTGCATACTTGTATATATATTGTATTATTGGTATGAAATAAAGGCATGGAATCAATTTCTTTCATGATATCAAGAGCCACAAATTAACCCCCATTCTTTGCCCTATCTCTTCTTGTCGGCCCCTCCAACCCTACCCTACCCAAAAACCACTTTTCAGCCAACCAAAAACCCTAGCCGAAACCACCCTTTTTTTTTGGACTCCAACACCTAAACCCTAACTAGGTTTTTTTTCCAACACTCTAACCCTAGCCGAAACTACCCTCCTACCTTATTTTTTCGGCACCTTCCAAACAATCCCTAATTAGGGTTCTTAATCTCCCTTGTTCTACTCACCAAAATAACCTTTCTCTTCACATTTTCTTGTAGATTCTTGGATAACAATGGCCGACAAACAAAAATTTCATCCTGCTCTTATCGTAAACAACGTCAAGAACTTTATTCCTTCCAAGTCTTCATCGGAGACCACCGTTGTTGACAAAAATTTATGGTCTCATTTAGATGCTATATTCATTCAATGGATTTACGGCATCATCTCAAATGACCTTTTGCACACCATTTTGGAATCGGACTCTATGGCTCAACAAGCTTGGGAACGTTTACAAAATATTTTTCAAGATAATAAAATTTCTCGGGCAGTATATCTTGAAAACCAATTCACCAATGTAAAAGTGGATGATTTTTCAAACGTCTCCGCATAGTGTCAAGTGTTGAAAATGCTTGCCGATCAACTTTCAAATGTTGGTGTGTCGGTGACAAATCAAAAGTTAGTTCTCCAATTGATTGCGGGATTGAATGAACAATTTGATGGTGTTGCTACGTTCATTCAACAAAGCAATCGCTTACCATCATTCTATGAGGCTCAGTCGAGATTAATTCTTGAAGAAACCAGAAAGTAAAAACAGGCGACGGGATGGGCAATTAATGCCGGCATCGCTCTTATTTCCATCAACACGTATAATAATGATTTTGTCACTCAAAATTCTGGTTCCGGTAGTGGTTTGAACCAATAAAATAATGGGTCAAAAAGGGGTCAAATTGTAACAATAACAAAGGAAAAATAGTGGTGGAAAGGGACGAGATTGGCGTGGCAGATAGGTCGCCGGTGACGGCAACAACCGCGCCAGCAGGGCCAAAACAGACCCCACTGGCAGCAGCCTGACCAGTTGGCCGACGGGCAGTGGGGGCAGTACCCACCGTGGGGCTGGCAGCTGCAACAGTGGGCTGCCCCACCCTGCCCGTACCCCACAGCTCAGTGGGCCCGACCTCCTCTCGCATCTAGACAGCCCGGGGTTCTCGGTTCTCATCCACAGTAAGCTTTTGCAGCCAATGGACCATTTTCCGCAGGTTATGCTCCCACGGATATTGAACAGGTCATGAACAACATGAATCTAAGTGTTTCGGATGATTCGTGATACATGGACACTGGGGCAACGTCACACATAATGACATCTCAAGGTAATCTCTCATCTTATTTTAATATGAGCAGTAATAAAAATATTATTATTGGCAGTGGGCAGGAAATTTCAATTCGTGGTATTGGCCAATTTAATCTTTCCCCCCCCCCCCCTCATCCACCTTTATATTTGAAAAACGTCCTACATAAACCCAAATTGATTAAAAACTTGGTATATGTACGTCGTTTTACAACTGACAATAATATTTCTGTTAATTTTGATCCGTTTGTGTTTTTTGTGAAGGATTTTCATACGGGGATGCCACTAATGAGATGTAATAGAACTGGAGACTTGTATCACATCACCACTACTATCAACAACCAAGTCATCAATCTATCAACCTTTGCAGCTATTTCTCCTAGTTTATAACATAACCAGTTAGGACACCCGGGAGCACCGGTGTTCAATGTTCTTAGAAATAATTAATTTGTTGATTGTAGCAAACGTATGGACTCTCATGTTTGCCAAACTTGCGTGTTTGGGAAGCATGTTAAACTTCCTTTTTCATTATGTACTTCAAAGACTTTTATGTCATTTGATAGTTCGCATTGTGATTTGTGGACATCCCCGATTTTAAGTTCAGCAGGTCATAAATATTATATGCTTATTGTGGATGATTATTCGAATTTTCTGTGGACATTTCCATTAGGATAAAAATCACAGGTCTTCACCGTTTTTAAATAATTTATTGTTTTTATCAAAACCCAATTTGAGAAATTCATTAAATGTTTTTAATGTGACAATGGGTGGGAATCCATAAATGTCCAATTTAAGGAATTTTGTCACCAAAATGGAATGTCCTTGTGTCTTTCATGTCCACATACTTCTCCTGAAAATGGGAAAGCGGAAAGAAAAATTCGAACAATCAACAATCTAATTCGCACACTTCTTGTGCATTCATCCACACTGCTGTCCTTTTGGCATCATGCACTTCAAATGACCACATATCTTTTAAACATTCTTCCTAGTAAGCTACTCTCAAACATATCACCCACACAAATATTGTACCATCGTCTTCCTTCCTATACACATTTGAGGGTCTTTGGGTGTTTGTGTTATCCCTTATTTCCGTCCACAACCATTAACATACTTCAAGCCCGTTCCACTCCTTGTGTCTTTTTGGGATACCCATAAAATTATAGGGGATATAAGTATTATGATATGTCGAATGAAAAAATTATCATCTCTCATCACGTTGTTTTTTATGAGTCCACATTTCCGTTTGCTAAATCTCACGTGGCGTCCCCGACTTCATACGAATTTTTGGACGACGGAATACATCCAATTTTAAATCACCATCTAAATACTTAAACCCATACTTCCTCCACTGGATCAGCCCAAAATACACCACCAAATTTGGTGGCCTAACAACGAAATGGGATTGGGCCAGTCCGAGTCGAGGAGCCCATTGCCTCCTCCTCTTCGGCCTCGGCCCAATGCATTTTTTGTGACAGGCAAGCCCATATGAGAGAGCCCACTGCTCCCTCAGTTGCTTCCCCAACCAGGCCAATAGGTCCAGCTCCTCTAGCCCAAAATATTACCACCTCAACCCAGTTCACAAATCGAAAGCCCACTGGCCCAACCTTCGGTCTTAGCCCCACCTCAGACCATTGAAATCCGTGCCATGCAAGTAATGTTTTGACCCAAGCTTCATTTTAACCTCACATCTTCGGTCCAACCATCTCCACTTCCAAAAAATCCCAAAATGGCCCAATCAGACCCGGATTGTAAAGCTGTCATGTTAGACGAAATTGATGTTCTTATTAAAAAATAAGACGTGGGAATTAGTGCCCCGTACATCTAATGCGAACATCATACGGTCTGTGTGGGTTTTCTGTCATAAAAAGAATTTTGATGGTTTCTTTGCGAGACACAAAGCTCGTCTTGTTGGTGATGGAAGGTCTCAGCAAGTTGGCATGGATTGCGGTGAAATATTTTGTCCAGTAGTTAAACCATCAATTATCAGGACTGTTCTTAGTCTGGCTCTGTCCAAATCATGGTCCATCCATCACCTAGATGTCAAGAATGCCGGATATAAGAAAGCCCGCGGACCTAAACACTCAATATAAGTCGGGTGGTGTTTTTCTAAGAGTGCCAACAATGGCCCGTCAATCTACACTAACATGCCTAATGTGGCATGGAAAATAGAGTGGAGTTGGAGTTGTCACGTGAAGATCTGAGAAGCATGTTTATTTCGGCTTTGTATGTAGGTCTTGGCCGAAGACCATTTTGTTTCTTTTAGCTTATCTTTAATTCCTAGCTTAGCCTATAGTTTTCCTTAGGGCATGATGTAACGTGTAAATAACTCCTAGCTCCCATTAGGACACAATTAATAAGCCATGTAATAGGGAAGAAGATGACAAGGACGAAAAGTATTCCAAGGGATGACTAGGCCTAGAGGTTAAGGACAAGGTGGCAAAGACAAGAATGGTCTAGAAGATAAGGCTTCCTAGAAGGCAATTCATGAACCAAATAGTTCATAAATTTGGCTACTTGAAGACATCAAAATCAGCCAAGGGGAAGATCAAGAGTTGGCCGAATGATTCATCAAAGCAAATAAGAAGAATGGAAGCTTCCAAACATATTCCAAGAAGATGAGATTTTTGGAAGAACCAAGTTCATGAATTCTTCTACCTGGGAACCATAAAAGGGTATGAAAGAGATTGGGTTCATCCTTGTCTCCAAGTAAAACCAAAACCTTTCCCATTGTTCCCACAATGGCTGAGAAGTTCCTTGATCACCGAGTAAACCCGAACCCTTCCCCATTTGTCCCCACCTAGGTCGTGTAGTTTGTAGGTTTTTTTTTTTTTTACAGAAAGGTCCATGTACTACTATAAATAGGACCCTTATGATGTTGTAAAAAGCAGAGTTGTTGATGATATATAAAAAGTGAGTTTTACTCAAAAGCCAAGGTATTCAACCCGGGGTTGTATACATTAGTTGGTCCTCCAGGAAGGCCGCATATCTTGTGTTATCTTTTAATGTTCCGGTCACCCTCACTTGGTTAGTATTGAGAATTGTAGTCAGCAATCTCAATCTAATCCTTGTCCAATTGACCAAACGCATCTTGGTGTCGACTCGAGCAATAAATCCTTCGTGTCAATATCTTTGCCATATCGACTATGTAGCACTTGGTGTGTACTCGGGTTTGCACCTAGCATCCCATGTCCATTCATCATCCAAGTTACTTGTTTCCTTACTCCACTATACACCACACTATCCACCCAACCTCCATTAAAAGGGATACTGCCCGAATCCACACGTATCCCCACGCAAACACAACCAACCTTACCAACATCCCCACCAAGTTCCCCTTATCGGACCTCACTGTCCCAGTTCATCTCCGAGACCTTACCACCGCTAAGACACCAAAGTCTTGCCACCACCATCTCCCACAACACCTCCGCGACATCCCTCTAGAACGCCAAAATCCACTTCTTCCTAAAACTATTTGAAATAGTCACCAAACTCCACATTACCGGCAGAACCCGATAAACCTGAGACCTCACTATTTTCAGCCTTATTCCGTCACCTCGCCACCACTCAACCACCAAACTCCGACCACCATCCCTACCTTCAACACCCCCATAAAATGTTTAACCCTAACTCTCCCTGATTCCACCCGAAACAACCTCCTAATACCCACTGCCTGGCAATAGCCGATAAATCGAGAATCCCACTTTCTTATCCATTTTTTGGGTCGACCCCAATATAACCAAGACTCTAACCTCTTACACACTTACATCCATCCTTATATACATCAGATTGGTATTAGAGCGAGGACATCCCATCCCACGCTTTGACACTATGGCTTACATAAACAAAGAAGAATTACGGAAGGTCGTAAGAGACATGCTTGCGGAACATGCACCAATCTTGAGGAAAGAACTTGTGAGGCATGACATGAGTAAAAATGCCAACTCAAGGGTTCTACAAAACATCCCAAGGCATGCAAGTAAAGGTACCCCAAGGCCCTATGTTAAATCCACGAATGATAAAGCAAAGGGCGGAATCTCTTTTACTAATCCCTTGTATCGTCACGAAAGTGAAAAGAAGAATCAAAAGGTAAAAGAGGGTGATACATTTTTTACTAATCCTTTGTATAACCACGAAAATATTGATGTTACCAAAGGGATAGTTAAAACGAGAAAGAGATATTTCAAATGCCAAGGACGAGGGCACTTCGCTAATGAATGTTCCAATCCCCGCGTCATGACTATTATAAAAGAATATCAAGAATGTGGGTTCTCCCTTGCTATTAAGGAACCCATACCACTTGAAGAACAAGAGGAAACCGAGAACCCCTTGTTTGATGCATGAAAGATGGAGAAAGAGTCTAAGATGGGGAGAACTATAGGTACCGACTCAAGGGAGCCCTTGGAAGTTGTATGTGCGGACGAGCTTGCAATCGGGTCACCAACAGTGGAAGGTATTAAACTTTCTCTTGGTTTATTTCCAAGAAGTTCATTATCTAGTCATCAAGCTGATGACCACAATCTGAACAAGGCTACAAACTTGATGGAGTCAAAAGAAAATGAAACTTGGCACACGTGTGTTGAAAGCCGAGAGGTTGACAACTTCATCATGGGGAACAAACTTCCTATGTCGAGGTTGAAATACCTTTTTGATGAATTGAGTGGAGCCAAATTATTCATCAAGATAGATTTGAGTGGTGGCTACCAACACATGAAGATCCAAGAGTGGATTGTACGGAAGATGGTCTTCAAAACCCAACGTGATATGTGCGAGTGGCTTATAGTGTCATTCGGAGTTTGTGACGCCCTAAACTATTCCATAAGTCTCATGTACAAGGAATGTTGGACCCAATAACACAAAGTATTACCTGAGGGCCTCCATATTAATCCACCCATGGTCAGAACCATCCGAAATTGGCCTGAGTGTACAAATGCAAGGGCGGTAAGAAGCTTACATGGCTCGGCTTCTTCCTATCCTCATGCCATCTGAGACTATGGTTTCATTACTGCCCCTATTCTGAACCTTGAGGTTGAACATGTTATTGGAATCGTCTTACTTCAAGACTAAGAATCCATAACTTCCTCTAGTGGATGATTGGTTGATACACGACTTCCTTATTATACTTAGGACGCGGAATTTTGTATGGTGCAAAGGAATTTGAATCCGAGACTTGCTAAGTGGGTAGCATACTTACAAGCTTCCACATTCATCACAAAACATGAAGATGAAAAATTCCTTATAGTGGCGAATACACTTCTTCAAAGGCCCCTAATGTTGACTATGCGTAGGCAAAGGCCGATGGGATTTCAAGTATTAAAGGAGTTCCATGAACGAGATCCCAAGTTTGAAGATGTAAAGGAAGTGGTAAGAAAGTGTTCCACATTTCAAAGGGCTAAAAGATTCTTCCACCAAGAATCGCATATTCCTTGGCCGGTTCCATAGCAACCATGGGAAGAGGTGCACTTGGATTTTATCATTGGCTTACCAAAAACACCACGGGACAAGAACTCTATCGTGCCATTTAGATTGTGCAACGCTACAAGCTCTACCATGAGTTTTATGAACAAGATGCTACCACAATCCACGGGATATATCGCACCATCCGAGGGCATGTGTGATTATCCAACCGCGGTGGAATCTAGCCAAAGATGGCCCGAGTCTACGGGAGCCAATGCAGTAAATAGCTTTTTTGGTTCGGCTTCTTCTCCTTATCTTGTCATACGGAATTGTTGTATCCTTGATTCCCCTATCAACGAAATATAAGAAGAGATGAGGATGAATGGTTCCGAGGAGAAACAAGAGTCTTTGAATCCTTGAAGAATTTTTTTTAGCTCCGATTCAAACTCTACCAAGCCGTGAAAGGCTATTGGGAGTCAAGCATGAAACTAGAGTAGGTTCCATCTTTTGCTCTAGCACAAAATTGAATGGTGCACCGTGCCATTATTATACCAATGGAAAGGCATTATATCTTATGGGATTCGTGGCTCAATACGGGCATCATTTTAAGTCAAAACCGTTTGGATTCTATTCAGATCCTTATTTGACGAGTTTCGAGGAAGGCGCCCACAAAATAAAACATCCAAACTTATTCAATGATGAAAGTCGTAGATCAACACTTGTTGTTGAACGCTTATTACCACATTTAGATGGTGCAAATTTGAGTGCAAATTCCTTTAAAGAAGGGGAGATTGATGTAAGAAAGCCCGCAGACCTAAACTCTCAATATAAGTCAGGAGGTGTTTTTCTAAGAGTGCCAACGATAGCCCGTCAATCTACAATAACATGCCTAATGTGGCATGGAAAAAATGGAGTGGAGTTGGAGTTGTCACGTGAAAGTTCGAGAAACATGTTTATTTCGGCTTTGTATGTAGGTCTTCGCCGAAGACCATTTTGTTTCTTTTAGCTTATCTTTAATTCCTAGCTTAGCTTACTATCCTTAGGACATGATGTAACGTGTAAATAACTCCTAGCTCTAATTAGGACACAATTAATAAAGCATGTAATAGGGAAGAAGATGACAAGGACAAAAAGTCTTCCAAGGGATGACTAGGCCGAGAGGTTAAGGACAAAGTGGCAATGACAAGAATGTTTTAGAAGATAAGGCTTCCTAGAAGGCAATTCATGAACCAAATAGTTCATAAATTTGGCTACTTGAAGACATCAAAATCAGCCAAGGGGAAGATCAAGAGTTGGCCGAATGATTCATCAAAGCAAATAAGAAGAATGGAAGCTTCCAAACATATTCCAAGAAGATGAGATTTTTGGAAGAACCAAGTACATAAATTCTTCTACCTGGGAACCATAAAAGGGTGTGAAAGAGATTGGGTTCATCCTTGTCTCCAAGTAAAACCAAAACCTTTCCCATTGTTCCCACAATGGCTGAGAAGTTCCTTGATCACCGAGTAAACCCGAACCCTTCCCCATTTGTCCCCACCTAGGCCGTGTAGTTTGTAGCTTCTTTTTTTTTTTTACATAAAGGTCCATGTACTACTATAAATAGGACCCTTATGATGTTGTAAAAAGTAGAGTTGTTGATGATATATAAAAAGTGAGTTTTACTCAAAAGCCAAGGTATTCAACCCGGGGTTGTATACATTAGTTGGTCCTCCGGGAAGGCTGCATATCTTGTGTTATCTTTTAAGGCTCCGGTCACCCTCACTTGGTTAGTATTGAGAATTGTAGTCAGCAATCTCAATCTAATCCTTGTCCAATTGACCAAACGCATCTTGGTGTCGACTTGTGCAATAAATCCCTCGTGTCAATATCACTTGGTGTGTACTCGGGTTTGCACCTAGCATCCCGTGTCCATTCCTCATCCAAGTTACTTGTTTCCTTACTCCACTATACACCAAACCGTCCATCCAACCTCCATTAAAAGGGATACTGCCCGAATCCACACGCAAACACAGCCAACCTTACCAATATCCCCACTAAGTTCCCCTTATCGGACCTCACTGTCCCAGTTCATCTCTGAGACCTTACCACCGCTAAGACACCAAAGTCTTTCCACCACCATCTCCCACAACACCTCCGTGACATCCCTCTAGAACGCCAAAATCCACTTCTTCCTAAAACTATTTGAAACAGTCACCAAACTCCACATTACCGGCAGAACCCGATAAACCTGAGACCTCACTATTTTCAGCCTTATTCCGTCACCTCGCCACCACTCAACTACCAAACTCTGACCACCATCCCTACCTTTAACACACCCGCAACACCTCCATAAAATGTTTAACCCCAACTCTCCCTGATTCCACCCGCAACAACCTCCTAATACCCACTGCCTGTCAATAGCCGATAAACCGAGAACCCCACTTTCTTATCTATTTTTTGGGTCGACCCCAATATAACCAAGACTCTAACCTCTTACACACTTACACCCCTCTTTATATATATCAATGCCTTTTTACATGGTCACCTACAGGAAACAGTTTACATGCACCAGCCTTTGGGTTTCCAAGATCCTACTCATTTGGATTATGTTTGCTTGTTGAAAAAATCATTATATAGTTTGAAACAGGCCCCCCAGAGCGTTGTATAACAGGTTTGCAGGGTTTGTATCCATACTGCAGTTCTCACATAACAAGTCTGATCAATCTTTGTTCATTTACAAGATGGGAAATCACATGACATATATTCTTCTCTCTGTGGATGACATCATTCTCACAGCGTCATCTGAGTCACCTCCTCAGTCTATTATGGCCTTTCTTGCTTCGAATTTTGCTATGAAGGATTTGGGCCCGTTAAACTATTTTTTGGGCTTCACTTTAACTCAATATGCAAGTGGTCTATTTATCTGTCAAAAGAAATACACCGAGGAGATCATCGACAAAGCCGGTATGTCCTCGTGCAAACCGTCACATACGTCGTTTGATACAAAGGCAAAACTGAGAAACTCTATAGGTACTCCATACAGTGACCCAACACATTACCGCAACTTAGAAGGGGCATTGAAATATCCTACCTTCACGAGACCTGATATCTCCTATGCAGTTCAACAAGTTTGTTTACATATGCATGATCCGAATGAAGAACATATGGGGGATCATAAAAAAAATTGTGGTATGTTAAGGGTACTCTTGATTTTGGGTTGCATTTGTATAAGTCCACCATTTCTGGCCTCACGTCTTATACAGATGCCGATTGAGGTGGCTTCCCAGACACTCGACGTTCCACATTTGGTTATTGTGTGTTTTTAGGAGACAACCTCATTTCATAGTCATCGAAATGTCAGCCGACATTATCTCGGTCGAGTGCTGAAGCAGAATACCGAGGGGTAGCTAATGGGGTCTCTGAATCATGTTGGCTCCATAATCTCTTTTTAGAACTTCATTGTCCGATCGAAAAAGCAATCGTGGTTTATTGTGATAATGTGAGTGTGATATACTTATCAGGCAACCCTGTCCAGCATCAACACACAAAACGCATAGAAATGGATATCTTGCTTGTCCGTGAAAAGGTTGCACAAGGACAAGTCCGGGTTCTCCATGTCCCATCCCGTTATCAGATTGCAGATATTTTCATGAAAGGTCTTCTGTGCGTACTGTTTGATGATTTCAGGGACATTCTCAGCATACGAGAACCTCCCGCTAAGACTGCGGGGGACTGTTCATATCAGTTATAATATGTAATTAAATCAAATTAATTATTATATAATTAAATTTGTAAGATAATTAGAATAGTCTTAGGATAAGTCTTCCTAAATAGTAACTATAGATTGATGTTACATACTTGTATAATATATTATATTATTGGTATGAAATAAAGGCATGAAATCAATTTCCTTCATTAATCAAATGCAGTCCGTCTTTGAAAAACAATGTTGAAAGGATTTGAATCTAATTCGCTTGTCGATATACTTCTTAGTAAAATTAGAATTTTAAAACTCAATTCATTTATTTTAAATACATAAATTTACATACTAATTCTTATGTTAAAATTTTGTGCTTATTTAGATGGCAACTTTGCTTTGCAGCTGAAGCACGAATATAGAGACTAGTTATATTAAAAACATGAACCCCTAACTTAAAAGTTAAATTACTAAAATACTCTTCTTATTAGTTATTTAAATATTTTATTTAATTTTTTTAAAACCCTACAAATTAAGCAAACCTATTAGACGCCTATTTTGAATAAAGCAAAACCTCTTCGAAATAGTTGTCAATGAATTAAACTAACTGTGCTTGTATCTCTTCTACAAAGAGACACGAAGAAGGAAAAACAGTTTTGAAGAGGTGCCAATAATCTGGCAGCATGTTTACCAATGTTTCCAACTTATCCAAATCCACTTTAATTTGGTTCTTCTTTCTAATTAAATTACTGTGTGATTCTTGTGGTTCTTCTTTGTAACTAAATTACTTTGTGTGATTCTTGTGGTTCTTCTTTGTAACTAAATTACTTTGTGTGATTCTTGAAATTATAATATTATTTGATTTCCTTCAGATGAAGGCAGTGTTAAGGATATAATTCTAATCCAATGTAAGATGATTAGAAAGTTTATCAATTAAACTTGAACGAGCCTAAATCGACTAAGTTAGTAGAACATTAAAATTCTCTTCTCCATATTCGGGACTCTATTACTATTGAGACTCATTTATTTCCGTCATCTTTCTCGACTAAGGTATGTTATGTCCTTTTTTATTTTTCTGATTTTTTTTCTTGTAATTGTGCTTTTGCAAGTCTAAAGTTTTCAAAGACATAATTCAACTTATGATGTGGCTTAACTGGTTTTTTATGGTTTATTTATAACAAAATTTATCTTCTTCATTAGTTTGATGATTTTTATATTTGGGTTGATTTTATCATTCTCATTAAGTATAAAAACATGCAGTATTCTATTGGTATATCCGATTATTCATATTACATTTTTCTAATGGCACATTCGAATTATTGACTACACTTGATAATTTTACTATATTTAACTATTATTTTTTCCTTCAACTTCACTTTGAGTTTTAAAAAAATATTTTCAAATTATCAAATGAAATTAAAGACTCATCAACATTTATAGATGCGATAGGACAATGATAGATAGATAATGCTACTCCATTGATATTAGTTATATTATCAAAAGTGATTTGGGCAACCAGTTATTCCTTCAAATTTGCCTTGCTGTTTTTTTTGCTCATACATAAAAAGGTTATCACAATTCATAACTATTTCTTATTGGGTCTATTAATTTGAGATTTACACCCATATTGTGATTTAAGTTATAATCCTCAATATATTAGGCTATCTTTTTTTACTTAATGTTTTCAATTAGTTACTTTAAATAGTTGATGATAAATGTCATTGATTCACACAGTATCCAAAGGAGAGAGCTATAGCACATGTGAACTTTATATAAAATAACACATGTAAAATTTATATAAAATAAAACTTTTTTATCATTTAGGGATGCATGATGTTTTAAACTAGCTGCCAAAATTAGTGACAATACTCCATTTTGAAACAGGTAGTATCAAATAGACTGTATTATTTCTTTGAACTTTATTCTTTACTTTTCCTTTCAATTTGATTTTTTACAAGCTAAATTCGGCATGTCTAAATAAGCACTTCAAAAATATGTGTACACATTATTTCAGTCACTATATTTCATATTGAAATACTTATATCTCATATATCGGAAGACCTTCTATCTCTTATAAGTTAGGTAGGTTTTCGTTTGGTTCGTGTACGCATCAAAATTTGAAAATTTTGTATTTCAAACCCAACAAGCGACGAACTGTAGGATGATTATGTAGTAATATAAAATACGTCAATACATAACATGTATATAACCGTAATACTTTGATAGAATACTTACGGTTTGGAAACTCTAGAGTCCTTTAGTAATTTTCGAGGGTGCGCACGCAATTGATCCTCGACAGCAAGTTCCAAGAACTCCGATGTATACCTCCTTCGAACAGCTAGGAAATTCGGCAGAGGTTCAAGAGAGAGTTTTATTCTAGGTCTCTAAGACTTAGAATAATATATGAATAATGTATCAAATAATGGATGAGGAAGTGCTCTATATATAGGTGAAATTAGGGCAAAATTCAGATTTTGGGTGGGCTCAAAGCCTGGCCCAAAATGAATTGCAGCAGGGCAATCTGATTTGGCCTGCTGCCCAATTAGAGTCGCGGCGCCTCGCCCTTTTCACAAAATATTTTCAGCACATTTTAATTATATCCAAAATCCAATCTTGACTTAATTAAATAATTTCCTTCAAATAGAAATCATCCCATAGTTATTATTAATTTAAATATCTCAATTCCAAATCGAATACTTAACACTTTCTCAATACACCCTTATATCGAAGAAACAACTGACATAGTGTTACCCTACAGGTCTTCACATATCGACACTAATCATATTAGGGTCTACACGGAACTCCTAGACGGCGTCGTAAGACGAACTCAATATGTGAAGTATATTTACACGAATCCAGTGAACGAAACCTTTATGTGGAAAGATAAAATCCTTTCATTCTCGACGCACTGAATCAAGCTTGGATTTGCCAAGTGTCTATCCAAATGGCTTGATCATTATATCTAATCTATATTGATTGACAACAAGACCATATTCTAGATATGTCAATTGTGTTGGTCAACGACTTAGTCAACCCAATATCACTGAGAAGCTGAGTGTTCTCTCGAATATACACTCGAGGAATGAATCCTAATCTTGGCTCAACTACCACCTTTAATCCACATCGTAATGTACCCAATACAGGTCGTAACTTAACCTATAAGGCATTTGAGCTTAGGACATGATCAAAGTATATTACTCTGTAGACAAGGTGTGTATTGACCTCAAGTCTAAAGACTTCTATCTCCCATACGCTAATCATACTTTAGACATATATAACAAACAGTATATCAGCAGGGTATACCAATACTTCCAACGTATCCATGTGTCCATCACGAGTAGCCATTACTCGTAGCATGTAAGACATGCTACATCCTCTAAGGATGTGATGCAGACCACATGTCGACTTATTACATATCATTGATATCCCATTCTCGATGATCATTAGTCGAGGCTATTTTAAGAGTTATGTTATAATATTAATAACTCACACTATTAATAACAACGTAACCTCTAGGGATGCATATTATAGAATATTACAAATAATCAACTAATAATTCAATAATTGCAAATGCCAAAATATTAATCTCCATTAATAATAATACGAACATGTATAAAGTACATTTCTCCTAATATAGATTATCTCTAGGACATACATATACTTTCAATCTTCCACTTGGCCTAGAGCCAATCTTTAACATATCTAATGCTCATATTCTCAAAATGACCATTATGCTTGACTAATCTTAATGGTTTAGTGAATGGGTCAGCTAGATTATCGTCTGTGGGAACATAGTCTAATCTAATATGTTTAGTCTCCTCCATCTCCCTGAGTATGTGGTATTTCCTTAGTACATGCTTGTTTCTATTTGTTGATCTTGGTTCTGTAGCCTGTGCAATCGCACTAGTGTTGGCACAATAAATAGTTATTGGACAACTGGCACTCGGAACTACCCTTAGTTCCTTCAGGAACTCAGAAATTGCGACAACTTCTTTACCAACTTCCGATCCAGCAATGTTCTCAGCTTCTGTTGTCGAATCAGCAGTTGTAGCTTGTTTGGAACTTTTCCACTCACTTTGCTCCACCATTGAAAATGAACGTGTACCCGGATGAGATTTGAAGTCATCAAGATCCGTCTGGAAGCTAGCATCAGTATACCCAGTAGCAGCTAGCTTTTCTTCCCCACCATAGACTAAGAAGTAATCTTTAGTTCGTCTAAGATACTTAAGAATACTCTTGACTGCTTTTCAGTGTTCTTCCCAAGATTTTGCTGGAATTTGCAAGTCATACTAAGTGCAAAGGCCACATCTGGCCAAGTACAGGTCGTGGCATACATGATCGATCCTATAGCCGAAGCATATGGGATCCTCTTCATGCGCTCAAGTTCTATAGCATTAGAAGGACTGTCCTTCTTAGATAACTTTATGCCTGGACCCATATGTAGACCGCCTTTCTTGAAGTTTTCCATAGAAAAATGTCTAAGCACTTTGTCTATGTAGACTGACTGTGACAGCTCCAATAATCTATTAGGTCTATCTCTATAAATCCTAATTCCCAGAATGTAGCAGACTTCACCAAAATCCTTCATCATGAAGGTACTGGACAACCACTCTTTGACTGACTGTAAGAGAGTCTTATTGTCTCCCATTATCAGTATGTCATCTACATATGTAATAATTAAGGAAATACTCTCATCCTTGCGTTTACTGTAAACACATGGATCCTCTTTGCTTCTGACAAAATCAAATGACTTGATAGCCTTGTCAAAGAAAATGTTCCAACTCCTCGAGGCTTGCTTAAGCCCATAAATGGACTTCTGTAGCTTGCATATAGCATTTGGTTTGAACTCAGACGAAAAACCCTCAAGTTGTTTCATAAACACTTCCTCAACTAGATTACCATTGAGGAAAGCGATTTTGACGTTCATCTGCCAAATGTCATAGTCATAATATGCAGATATTGCAAGCAAAATCCGAATGGACTTAATCTTAGCAACATATGAAAAAGTTTCATCATAATCGACCCCAGACCGTTGATTATAACCTTTAGCCACCAACCTTATTTTATAAGTCTGTACCTTGCCAAATGCATCTATCTTGTTCTTGAAGACCCATTTGCATCCTATGGGTTTAACCCCAGATGGCAAATCAATCAAGTTCCACACTTGATTGATGTACATAGATTCCATCTCGAATTTCATGGCTTCTTGCCATCTCTTCGAATCAATGACCAACATTGCTTCGCTATAGGTTGTAGGCTCATCGTTATCGGGAACATCTATCTCACTGTGTGTTTCCACAAGTAGATTTAGTTTTTCAGGAGGACGATGAGTTCTAGTGGACCTACGGAGTTGATTGTTTTGCAGTTCAGTGCTTGATATGTTCTTACTGTGAGAGGGTTCTTGTGTGTTGGATAATCCACTAACTTGCGAACTTTTGGGAATATCATTTTCATGTATTTCCTGAATGGGAGGAGATGCAACCATTGCATCTACTCCCAAAAGCTGTGTAGGAGGATCTTGCATTTCTGCATTATTCCTCGTAACACTCCTATTGGCCAAAGGGCGTACTTGAAGTACCCAATCTTCGCCAAATACTCCCACTGAATTCTTGCCTTGGTCATTCGGCAAGGATTCAAACTCTATGTTTTCTCGCGGTTCTTGAATTTCTTTAAGTTCTATCTTTGTGCAACTATGTTCCTTATAAACATATTCTTATTCAAGGAAAGTTGTGTTCCTGGAAACAATGACCTTATGTTCTCCAGGAAGATAGAAGTAGTATCCCTTAGTTTCCTTTAGATACCTCACGAAGTAACATTTCTCACTTTTGGATTCTAACTTGTCAGTGAGCATCTTCTTAATATATGCAGGGCACCCCCGGGGTCTCATATGTTTAAGAGATGGCTTCTTGCCATACCATATCTCATATGGTGTCTTTTCTACTGATTTGGAAGGAACCCTGTTCAGAACATATATTGCGGTTTGTATAGCATGTCCCCAAAGGTATGTCGGTAGAGCTGAGAAGCTCATCATGGATCGAACCATATCCAATAAGGTTTGGTTTCTCCTTTCGGCAACACCATTCATCTTTGGTGTTCCAGGGGTGTCCATTCTGATTGGACTCCATGTAGCTTTAAGTAATCTAGAAACTCTTTGCTCAAGTATCCACCTCCTCGGTCAGATCGAAGGGTCTTGATACTCATTGCGAGTTATTTCTCTATTTTAGACTTGTACTCTTTGAACTTTTTAAAGGCCTCGGATTTGTGTTTTATAAGATATATATATCCATACCATGTGAAGTCGTCAGTAAAAGTAATGAAGTAAGGGAAACCTCCCTTAGCTTGAGTCGAGAATGGTCCACATACATCAGTATGTACCAACTCAAGCACCTTCTTAGTTCACACACCCTTCCCAGAAAGTGGCTTGTTGGTCGTCTTACCTTTCAAATAGGATTCGCAGTTACCATAAGACTCCAAGTCAGATGGTTTGAGGTAGTCATGCTTCCTTAACTTTGCTATCCTTGTTTCGTTGATATGACCAAGTCTACAATGCCATAGGTAGGTAGAGTTTCTATTACTTATCTTAGCTCATTTATTTTGTATATTGAATATTTCTCGACTACAGTTTAGTGTATATAATCCATCCACAAGAGGAGCAGTTCCATATATAACATTATCAAAAGACAGTACATGACTGCCATTATAAATATATGAGGAAAAACCCTCCATGTACAAAATAGAGATAGAAATGATATTCCTCGTTAACGAGGGTACATAGTAACACTCATTTAACACTAGACAATAGCCAGAAGGCAAATTTAATCTATAAGTTCCTACGCGCTCAGCATCCACTCGTGCTCCATTTCCAACGCGTAGGTCCACCTCTCTTGGTCTAACCTTCCTCCTGTCAGTTAGCCCCTGCACATTGGTACATATGTGTGAGCCACAAGTGGTCTCCAATACCCATGAATGATAGTTATTTATAGACATATTTATTTCAATGACGTACATACCTTGTCCGCTAGAGATAGAAGCACCTGGTGTTTTTCCTCCTCTTGGTGCAGTGCAGTCCTTCTTCCAATGTCCTTTCTTGTTACAGTCAAGGCATACATCCTTAGTCGGATTCACATTCTTCTTCTTCACACCTCATTTAGGCTTCATAGCTGAGGGCGCAGTGAATACTTTGCCCTTCTTCTTCTGTCATTCCTTACCTTTCGGCTTAGGCCGGCTAGTAGAGCTCACCATGAGCATAACTTTGCCTTTGGTAGTTGAACATTCAAAGGTCTTGAGCATGTTATGCAGCTCTGACAGACTCTCCTTCGTTCCGTTCATATTGTAGTTTACAATAAAATTCACGAACGAACGAGGGAGAGAGTTCAGGATGAGGGTGGAAGCGACGTTTTTCTGCTGCTTTATACCAATCAAGGCTAGCCTTTCTATCAACCCTATCATCTTCAACACATGCTGAGACACTTGGCCCCCTTCATTTAGCTTACACTGAAGAGTTCTATCAATAACTCATACTCCATAGTTTGGGACTGAGAATCGTAAAGACTTTTCAAGTGTTCGAGCATTTTGTTAGGGCCCATGTTTTCGTGTTGTCTCTAAATCTCCACTGACATGGAAGACAACATCCCGCACTCTACTGAAGTGGCATCGTCTAGGTTCTTCTGGTAGGCTACCTTATCGAATGTGGCATATTCTTCAGAATCCTCAGCATGGACTGTGGGGAATACTTTGTCCAATACGTATTCTATCTTTTTTTTTGCCTTAGAACAATTCTCAGATTCCTTAGCCAGTCTAGATAGTTGGGTCCAGTAAGTTTGTTCATTTCCATCAACATTTTCAATGATAGGCTCAACATTTTGATAATCTGAAGAGTTAGATAGACAGGAAATTAAACTCAAATTTATTTCCTATTATAAACATTCGTTTAGGATAATTAATATGGACTTTTGTTTAATTAGTTCCCACTATTTTAACATAATTCTACGACCCCATGGTAGAATACGAACCTATATTAATTTAAGGTCATAATGGGCCAAGATCCAAGCCTATGCTATCTCCGCGTTTGCTTTGGCTGATAACTTCAATAACACATCTTGGTAGGTTCTAAATCAATTGCAAAACTTATTTGCAACTCTTGGTTGATCAAATATTATATTTAATCTTGCGTCCTTAGATTAGTCCGACACTTTGACGCTAAGATTTGTCTAAGCAAGTCAACCCCATTACACGGCTGTGTTTATGTATCTAAGTAAATTTGGCCTTTGTGAGCAAACACTTTGGTGTAAATACTCATAAACGTTTATCATCTACCTTTACATTCAAAACACATCTATGAAAGAGTCTGGGTCCTCGTAGACTTAGAGAAAACTCTTTGACATAAATACTCTGCACTCTAACCATTATAACGGACGACACGTTTTAATTTAGACTTGTATTTAAAATTTGAGGAACATTTTAGTTTCGGAGATTTTAACCAACATCAACAATTTGTGTCATATCCAATACGATATTTAATCATGCAATTTCTAAAAACACATTTAGTTGGGAACTATCAACCCAATAGGCATGATATAAGATAGTTTGATCAGTTCCTGGGCGCCGCCTACCCAGACAGTTATAGCGTACATTATGTTAATAATTAAATGTACGCATTTAAACACTTAACATATAGTTCGTATATTATTCAATAATATACAATTAATAATAATAATGAGTTAACTTGTTTAAACTCTAAAATTTAAGTCTAATCCAAACAGTCTCTTAAACATTTTCTGATTTTAAAAACTAATTTTCGGGTTATTTCTGTAAATTCCAGATTTTCAAAATTTACAGTTTAGTCCCTCAAGAATTTAAAATTTCAATTTTAACCCCTTTAAATTCAGAAAATCTAATTTTAATTTTCAAAAAATATCTTCAGATTTCAGGGACCTGTCTGTAATTTCCAAAATTTAAATTAATTACATATTTGCCCCAAAAGACCAAATCTACTTATTTAAAAAAGTTTTAATTTCAGATTCTGAAACTTTTAAAACTTCAGAATCTGAATCTGAAACTTTTAAAACTTCAGTTTCTGATTCAAAAAAAAATCGTCGGGATGAACAGTGCAGCGGCGTTCCACCATGGAGCCATGGTGTCTTGTCAAACACTAGGTGGCGCCGCAGTGCTCCATCATGGAGTCGTGGAACCTCCGTCTCAGAAACATAAAATCTGCATTTCCGAAACCCTAAAACTGGTTCAGGGTCAGATTTGCAGATTCATCTTTGTTACCTTTCACTATCAAACAACACGTTCATCGATCGTCATCCAATCCCTTCTCATTCTTCGCTTCAGTGCACTATGTTCGCAATGAACCAGTTACACACATCGACTTAGAAGAGTTAGATCGGAATGACTTCCTCGATTACATCATTGTTTAATAGTTTGGGAGACAAGTATCATGTGCCTTTAAGATACTAGGTTTTCAAGCTCTAAATGACATAAAATTTCAGATTTAAACAAATTCTAACCCATATTATTATCAATGATTACTATATAATCACACAAAACAGCCCTGGCTCTGATGCCACTGTAGGTTTTCGTTGGGTTCGTGTACGCAGCGGAATTTGAAAATTTTGTATTTGAAACCCAACAAGCGACGAACTGTAGGGTGATTACGTAGTAATATAAAATACGTCAATACATAACATGTATATAACCGTAATACTTTGATAGAATACTTACGATTTGAAAATTCTGGAGTCTTTTAGTAATTTCCGAGGGCGCGCATGCAATTGATCCTCGACAGCAAGTTCCAAGAACTCCGATGTATACCTCCTTCGAACATCTAGGAAATTCGACAGAGGTTCAAGAGAGAGTTTTATTCTAGGTCTCTAAGACTTAGAATAATATATGAATAATGTATCAAATAATGGATGAGGAGGTGTTCTATATATAGGTAAAATTAGGGCAAAATTCAGATTTTGGATTGGGCTCAAAGCCTGGCCCAAAACGAATTGCAGCAAGCCAATCTAATTTGGCCTGCTGCCCAATTAGCGTCGCGGCGCCTCACCCTTTTCACAAAATATTTTCAGCACATTTTAATTAAATCCAAAATCCAATCTTGACTTAATTAAATAATTTCCTTCAAATAGAAATTATCCCATAGTTATTATTAATTTAAATATCGCAATTCCAAATCGAATATTTAACACTTTCTCAATACACCCTTAGATCGAAGAAACAATTGACATAGTGTTACCCTACAGGTCTTCACATATCGACACTAATCATATTAGGGTCTACACGGAACTCCTAGACGGCGTCGTAAGATGAACTCAATATGTGAAGTATATTTACACTAATCCAGTAAACTGAACCTTTATGTGGGAAGATAAAATCCTTTCATTCTCGACACACTCTATCAAGCTTGTATTTGCCAAGTGTCTATCCAAATGGCTTGATCATTCTATCTAATCTATATTGATTGACAACAAGACCATATTCTAGATATGTCTATTGCGTTGGTCAATGACTTAGTCAACCCAATATCACTGAGAAGCTGAGTGTTCTCTCGAATATACACTCGAGGAATAAATCCTAATCTTGGCTCAACTACCACCTTTAATCCATTTTGTAATGTACCCAATACAAGCCGTATCTCAACCTATAAGGCATTTGAGCTTAGGACATGATCAAAGTATATTACTCTGTAGACAAGGTTGTGTATTGACCTCAAGTCTAAGGACTTCTATCTCCTACACGCTGATCATACTTTAGACATATATAACAAACAATATATCAGCAGGGTATACCAATACTTCCAAAGTATCCATGTGTCCATCACGAGTAGTCATTACTCGTAGCAGATGAGACATGCTACATCCTCTAAGGATGTGATGCAGACCACATATCAATTTATCACATATCATCGATATTCCATTCTCGATGATCATTAGTCAAGGCTATTTTAAGAGTTACATTTTTATATTAATATCTCACACTATTAATAACAACATAACCTCTAGGGATGCATATTATAGAATATTACAAACAATCAACTAATAATTCAATAATTGCAAATGTCAAAATATTAATCTCCATTAATAATAGTACGAACGTGTATAAAGTACATTTGTCCTAATATAGATTGTCTCTAGGACATGCATATACTTTCAAGTTATAGATCCTATTAATTAAAAATAATTTTTCCTATGGGTTAGTTTTCCTGCTGAAAGTAAAATATTTATTAGTTTTCAATAACAATATTTGAATATTTTAATATGTAATGATCTTTTGCCACATGATCTTAATAGGGGCGAATTCACTGTCTTGAATGAATTAAATTATCAGTGAGATTCTGATAATTTAAAAATTAAGGACTGATAAGGGTTCTATTCTAATAAGCCCGGTATATTCTTGTAATCAAAAGCTGACACTGTCAGATTCATTATGACATTTGTGTTTTCCTGTTCTCTTGCTTTTTTTCCTCTGTGGCCAATTTAAACAATTAATGTCGACAACCTGTGATGGGTTATATCTACCGCAATATGTATTTTAAATTATCAGTTTTAGGTTGCGCTTTTAAGAGGGATATCAATATCGATAATGAAAATCGTCTGAGTCTTGACAAAGTAACCGAAGCAAATGGAAGAAACATATGCATCAGGATTATGGTCTATACGAAAATATTAGTTGAGATACACTTCATTAAATATTTGTACTTAATAAAATAATTTATTTAAAAGAAAAAAACAAAAAATCACACATATTTAATTAAACTTTGATGGTTCATCTTCATCAGTTCAAACGATATATAAGCATCTTGCCATTGATAAATAAATCGCTATACGACGAACCACATTGATTGTTCACAAAAAAATATTTTTTATTATTTCATGCATATTATTTACTCAAATTTTTTATTTTAATAATATTAATATTATTTTACATATATGCACTACATGACTATATATACAAGTGAACGCACGTGGCGAGAAACTAGTAATACCAATAAATTTTTAATCACCAAGAATGGAACTTTTGTGGGAAGAGGCTTCGCCTGTGAAGGCCTCTTCAAAGTTAACACCATGTCTGTAATACGTGCAAGCAATAATACTGAAGTTTTTTCTTACTTGCTTGAGTCATCTAATTTATGGCATCATAGATTAGGATAAGTTAACTACAAGTCCATCCAAAGGTTGGTTAAGTTGGAGTTGTTTCCGTCTATCGACGTAAACCCTCAATATAAGTGTGAGGTGTGCGTAGAGGCAAAACTCACAAAGATTCCTTTCGATCCGTCGAAAGGAATACCATTCCTCTAGAACTTCTCCACACGGATATATGTGATTTGAAGTTTGCACAAACTAGGGGAAACAAGTACTTTGTGACATTCATCGATGATAGCACAAGGTATTGTTACCTTTACTTGTTGAAAAGTAAAGATGAAGCCTTTGAAGCATTCCGACGTTACAAAGTAGAAGTGAAAAAACCAACTAAGCATGCAGATTAAATTCATTCGTAGCGATAGATGGGGAGAATACGTAGCGCCATTTGAGGAATATAGTGTCGAATCGGGAATTGTTCATCAAACGATGGCTCCATACTCACCTCAGTCGAACGGTGTTGCGGAACAGAAGAATCGCACATTGAAGGAAATGATGAATGCCTTGCTCATCAATTCCGGTCTTCCCCAAAATATGTGGGGAGAAGCCGTCCTTACTGCTAATACGATTCTTAATAGAGTCCTACATAAGGGTAAGGACAAAAATCCATATGAATCATGGAAGGGAAAGAAACTCACCTATAAATATTTAAAGGTGTGGGGTCGTTTGGCAAGGGTCGAAGTGCCCAAGCCAAAACAGGTCAAGATTGGGCCTAAGACTATAAATTGTATTTTCATCGGATATGAAAATAACAGTAGTGCTTATAGCTTCTTAGAGGATAAGTCAGATATTTCAGATATCTACGGGGGTACAATCATGGAATCAAAGAATGCTCAATTCTTTAAGGATACTTTTCCTAGAAAGGAAAAAGACATAACCTCTCGCAAATGAAGTTATGAACAAAAATCTCAGGAACTGGGAGTCGTTAACTGCCCGAATCTAGATGGTTCAGATCTAGTGGGCTTCGAAGTGGCTGAATATCTGGAATCTAGTATTCCAGATTCTCAGAACTTGGAGACTCCAGAGATGGAACCAAGGCGAAGTAAAAGGGCCATGAAGGATAAATTATTCGGCCCTGACTTTGTAGCTTATATGGTTGATCACGAACCAAGGACAATTGTTGAAGCATTGTCAACTCCAGAGGCACCGCTCTGGAAAGAAGCGATTGAGAGTGAAATAGACTCCATCCTACATAACCATACTTGGGAGTTGGTTGATCTTCCTCCGGGAAATAAACCGTTGGGTAGTAAATGGATACTCAAACGGAAGTATAAAGCAGATAGGTCTATAGATAAGTACAAAGCCCGGTTGGTAGTCAAGGGATATCGGCAGAAGGAAGGCCTTGACTATTTTAACACGTACTCCCCGGTGTCTAGGATGACGTCCATACGAGTATTCATTGCGATCGCAGCTTTGCGTGACCTTGAGACACATCAAATGGAAGTCAAGACAACCTTCCTAAATGGTAATTTGGAAGAAGAAATTTATCTGGAACAACCCGAGGGGTATGTGGTTCTAGGAAAAGGGAAGAAAGTCTGCTGACTTGTCAAATCTTTGTACGGGCTGAAACAGGCCCCGAAGCAATGGCACGAAAAAATTGATAGTACTCTACTATCAAAGGGTTTCTCCATTAATGAGTGTGACAAATGTGTCTACATGAAAGGTAACTCTGACTTGTTCGTCATTATATGCCTGTACGTAGATGACATGTTGATCATAGGGAGTGTCCTAGCTTGATCCTAGAGACTAATAACATGTTGAAATAATGCTTCGACATGAAGGATATGGGTATCACAAATGTCATCTTAGGGATAAAGATCTCTAAGACGTCTGACGGACTGGTCTTATCTCAGTCTCACTACATCGATGATGTGTTGAGAAAGTTCGAGATGTTTGACAGTTCGCTTATGAAGTCACCACTGGATAGAAATCAAAAGCTTGATAAAAATCATGGTGCACCCGTATGCACAGGTGATTGGAAGTTTGATGTACATAACAAACTGCACCCGACCTGATATTGCTTATGCAGTCAACAAGTTGGCTAGGTTTACCCGTAATCCGAGTAATGATCATTGGAAGACATTGAATCGGGTACTACGATACCTAAAATACACGCTAATTTACGAGTTGCATTATTCGAGATATCAGTTGTACTGGAGGGGTACAGTGATGCAAATTGGACATCTGATATAGAGAACACTAAGTCCTCCAGTGGGTATATATTTACAATTGGTGGTGGGGTTGTGTCTTGGAAATCCTCTAAGAAAACTTGCATCGCCCGATCCACGATAGAATCAGAGTTTATCGCTTTAGACAAATCAGGAGAAGAAGCTGAGTGGCTTCACGACTTCTTACAAGATGTCCCTTGTTGGGACAGACCCGTACCTTCTGTAATGATCCACTGCGATAGTCAGTCGGCTCTAGGAAGGGCACGGAGTTCTATGTACAATGACAAGTCTCGTCATATTCGACGGAGACATAAGACCGTTAGGCAGCTAATCACCACGGGTATAATATCCATTGATTACATAAAATCCAAGGATAACATAGCGGATCCACTGAAAAATAGCTTACCCAAGGATCAGATGTTCTGCCTGTCTAGGGAAATGAGCTTAAAACCCAAGCTATAAGGACCAATACGGTGTTAACCCAACCTTACTGATTGGAGATCCCAGGAATTTAGTTCAATGGGAAAACTAAGTTGTAAAGGTTTAGTTGAGCGCTTCGGTGGAAGCAAGAGCACTTCGGGTTATGATCCCTGTAAGGAACATAAACCCAAAGTCGTTCCCGCAATAGACGTTAAGTGCTATCTGCACTGTGGGTAAAGGTTAAGTTTCCAAAACCTTTAATGATCCTCAACGGTTGAGGTAAGGTTTGGGAAAACTTTTAATGGTTCCTAACACTTGCAAAGTGGGGTACAACAGGATACCTTGTAGGAGACCACCTATTTAAGTGCGAGGACAAGCTGCCTCAATGAATGCACTTAAGAATCCAAGAAGTGTCCACGGCCACAACGGACAAAACATTACGAAGAACAAAGTAAGGGAAGTTGTTGTGTTAGTATCGTTGACTTGACTTACACTAAACACTGACGGTTCAATACATCACATTCACCGCGCAGTAAGTAAGTCCGATGGTATTCAACTATGGAAGGTTCAAAGCGGATGCTACCTATCCAGATGCAACATCTGTCCGCTGAAGGTTTTGCTGGAAATAGACACCTTGTGAGTGCGCCAAAATCTAAACTTTTTAAAAGTGCTCCTAAGTGTATCTTTTTAAAAATTGTTTTTCAATTTTTTTTATATTGGTAGTTGTGGTGTTATTATTGTAGCCCTGCTTAGCATATCATACTAGTAGGCGCAGTATTGTTTTATAGTCCTCTGTCATTTGATTTCTGTTGTTGTATGTTCTTTCGTGTACTTTGTTTATCTTATTTACATGCGTTAGTTATTGCTTCTTTGTTTATCTTATTTACCTGCGTTAGTTATTGCTTCTTTTTTCAGAATGCTTTATCATGGCTTATTTGCTTTTGTTACCATCATTTTCATACTGCTTTAAATTTCTTGTCCGGATCTGACCATTTCTCTTGCTTTGTCTTGAGCCGAGTGTCTTTCGGAAACAACTTCTCTACTTACCAAGGTAGAGGTAAGGTCTGTGTACACTCTATCCTACTCAGACCCCACGTTGTAGGACTTCACTGGATATGTTGTTATTGTTATTTAAAAATAATATTTTTAAAGAAAAAAATACTCTTTAACTTTTGAAAAATAACTTCTGTTACTCATTGAAACCCTTATTTTCAGCTAAAAGACCAAATAACTCACCTTTTTAAAATGCACACTTCAAGAGAAAAAATAACTCTTTCAGGCTCTCAAAAACTTGACCAGAGTAGCTATTAGTCTGTTTGATACACGCATAATTTATAACTATTTCTTACCGAGTATAATGTATTTGTGGATAGCATGTGTAGGATCTATTTATAGAAAAAGATGACTGTGATGGCAGAATCAAATACATAAGTAGATACTCTCTCTGTCCCATTTATGTGAATAAATTTAGAATATGAGGTTAAAAACACTTAATTTTAATTATGAATTTAGATATATATTTTTTATTATAAAAATAAAATTTATATATATACATATATACATTGAATTTTTTTATTACATAGGAAATAAGGATAGGAAAAATAAATATTTAAAAATATTATAAATTAACTATGTTAATTATTAAGAATATTGAAATCTGTTTTGATTATAACATAAAATAAATTATTTGACTCCCTCAATAATAATAGAAGGAACAAGATACGCGATACATTACTTTGGTACTGATTCTTGACAATCTTCTTATTTATTGTAGTGCGATGACTCACTGCTGGGCGCTTGTCAGAAGAAGCATATTTTTATCTTTCTTATTAATGACAAGGAGAAGAATCTATTCTCTTTTGAGGGGGTGATATCACTAAATTTATTTTCTTTTATACTCACTCCGTTTTTAAAAAGAATGTCTTGAATTGACTTGCCACAAAATTTAAGAAATAAAAAAAGACTTTTAAAATATATTATTTAAAATAAGTTTTGAATATTTGTGTGACTATAAATTATTTTATAAAATTAAATTATTTCTAAATATAAAAAGAAGTCAATCTTTTTGTGACAAACTAATAAATAAAGTAAGATAATCTTTTTTGGGACGAGGGAGTATATATTAAGTTGTCTTTGCCATTATAATTTGCTTGTTGCTTCTTCCTTTGTAATCAAGGGTGGCAAAATGGGTAAAAATATGGTTATCCGTCCGATCTAACTCATTTAAAATGGGTTGGATATCCAACTCATTTAAAATGGGTTGGATATCCAACCCATTTAAAATGGGTTCAATATGGGTCAACTCATATTATTCATTTAAAATATAGGTAACTTAATGAGTAAAATAGATAAAACTCACAACTTAGTAAAACAAGTTCCTTAAAAATAAAGAATTTTAAGGAAAAATGACCTACCTAATAACATTAGGAAAACAAGTCCCACAAGTTATATTTCACCACCCCTCCCCCCCCCCCCCCCCCAAACAACCCCTCCAAAAAAGTTTTTTGTTTTTGTTTTCACCACCTCACCCCACCACCCGCAAAAAATTAATTTACTTTTAAAAAAAAGTTTTAGAAATTATTTATTTGGGTTTTACACCTCCCTCCCCCACCCCCACCCCAACACCCCTCCAAAACATTTTTTATTTTATTTTGGTTTGCTACACCATCCACCCACGCAACCCTCCTCCTCTCTCCCCCCTCCTCCGCATCCCTATATATTTTATTTTACTTTTATAAAATATTAAAAAAGAAGAGAAATTTGCGTGGTTAAATTTAGTGTGGGATGGGTGGTGGGTTGTGGTTTGGGGGGGGGGGGGGAGGCGAGGGGGTAAGAAAGTTTTTCCATTTTTTATAAAAATAAAGGGACAGGCCGGTGCACTAAGCTCCCGCTATGGTGGTAGGATTTGGTTGGGGAGTGGGTGGGGTGGGTGGTGGAGGGTGGGAATGGTGGGGCTTGGGCGGGTATTTTTCAAAAAATATTTTTTTGGAGGTCGTGTCCTTGAAATGTTTCAAAGTTCTATTCTTCCTGCAAATGTTGAGGTGCAACTATGTACTAGAGATTGAATTTGTGGACAAGAAGGTAAATTAATTTTCTTTGTATTAACTACATTAAGCCAACATCTTTAAAGTAACTTTGAATAATATGGATATCCATATTATCCGTCGGGTTAATTCATTTTTTATCCGTGTTACATATGGGTGGATCAGATAATTAATTCATTTTTGTTTACGCCATATTATCCGTCGGGTTAATCCATTTTTTATCCGTGTTACATAGGGGCGTATCAGATAATTAATTCATTTTTGTTTACGCCATTTTAATCCGTTCATATCCGACTCGACCCGCCCGTTTGCCACCCCCTAATTGTAACTTTTTTAGATGGAAGAATATGATTTGTCTTGAGAGGATAATGTCGTGGGTTTTGGATGTGGTGTGAGTGGGAAATGGAAGAATTCAAAATGAAGTGAAATGAAAAATTAAAAAATGGAGGGAGATAAAACGGATCTCTTTTGCACAAGAACTTTGTCCCTCGTTTAAAAATGGAAAGAAAATACTTGTGCTTATTGAAAGAAGCGTTCTTCTAGCTCTTAAGAGTTGAAAAGAAGTGGTGTCTCGCTCAGTCATCGTCGCTCGACTCGATTTTGGATGATCTATTGATTGATTAATTTTTTGGATCAAATTTATTTCTTAATATTAATATTTTATTAACGTTTTATTACCATTTAAAAATGGTAATTTAGTTTCCCCTCTGTTTTAATTTCTCGTTATTGTTCAGTTGTTTTTCAGAAATAGTCGTTTACGTAGACAACCACTTTGGAATTGCAACCTGAAACGAAAGGTTGCACCTCTTCGTTTGAACCCAATTTTCTGGCTAAAATACGTGTTTTTTCTTACGAAAATTTTGAAATATTCTCCTTTTTGCATATCATTTTTTGCATTACAAAGTAAGTTCGAAGTGTGATTTGATTGATATTTGAGTTAGCTGTTCAATGGGGTTTTAAGTACCGCTATTGTAGTGTGGTTTATTCATTCTATCCTAAGATGAAATAATTATAAACCTCAGACACTAGGAGGGGATTAAGTTCATTAAGTAAACACTATGAATTTAGTGGACTCAGATTTTTTCTACTTCTTCTACATTCTGTTTTTGTTCGTTTAGTTTTCAAAAAAAATATTTTTGAATATAGAAAGATAACAAGCTTAAGAAACTTCAATTTATATTTTGTATTCGTTTATTATATACTACATTGGAGGCTAAAATATTTATGGTTTTTACTCCCATTTGGAGATTAAAGTCTTTGTGATTTTCTACTTGATTTATACTATGGCTGGCTAACGGGATGGGTTGGGGGCGGGGCAGGGTGGGTCCCGGCGGGACGGGACCCGACGGGATGGGGAGGTATGGCGGGACTAGTGGGTCGGGACTGGCGGGTTCTGCCAGGGTCCCGTCCTGGTCCCGGTCTCATCGAAAAAGGGGCCCGGTATTTATCGGGTCGGGGCGAGATAGGGTCGGGGTGGGGTCGTGTTTCTGATTTTTTTTTGCACTTAATTTAAAAAATAACATATATAAATAACTCAATAATGAATAATTGAACAAGATAGTGTAATAAAAATATCTCAAGACTTTTTTTGTGCCTCTTATATTATTTAATAGAAATATGATTTTTTTGTAATACAATTGTCAAAATTGCAACTTTGTGGTGTTGAAACTTAAAAGTTACAAATAACATAGTAAAATTGCAGTTAAAAAAATTACATTTTTAAAAACACATTTTCTAGTTTCTTTATAATTTCTTGTGGTTCTTCAGTTGGAATTGATATTTGTTGGTCAAATTGCTCCACGTCGCTTCCACCTCTGTCGGATAAGATTTCGCTGTAGTTTTCATCTTCTTCTTCGTTGATCTCCGGTTGACTGCACCTTCTCCGCTCCGCTCGTATCCAATCTCTGAATAATACTGCAATCTCCAAGCTGTCTCCCGCTAATGAGTGTCTATGCTCTCCTATTTGAAATCTACCGGAAGAAAAAATGCTTTCAGACGCTGTTGATGACGCTTGAATGTTCAACACATCTCGGGCAATCATTGAAAGTGTCAGAAAGGTCTTCTCATTCTCCCTCCAGTATTTCATCAAGTCTTCACATCCTTTTTCATTGGGAACTGCTTGGTACGGTACAATACCCTGCAAAACAAAAATATAAAACTCGCTAACTTGGTTAGTAATGTTACTACTATACATTCTACTTCTAAGTCTTTCAATACTAGCCGCAGAAACATCATGTCTCTTTTGAGGTTGTGTTGAACAAGAAGAAGATGGTATGGAAGCCGGTTGATTGCTAGCACTTTCTTGTTGGTAATGGCTATATACTTTTTTACATTCATCTTGTATGCTAGACAACACTTCTTCTTTAGTTTGTTCAACAGGTGGTGGGTCATTTGGATTTTTTGGAGTTGGAGGTGGTAGTGCTGATATACAATCATAAATAGTTTCAATTAGTGCTCTACAACAGTCTATTTTAATAGTCGAATTTAATACAACACCAATAATATAAATAGTGGGAATATGAATAAAATAATTTTTTAATTTGATAAACATTTTTAATAGGTGCCTTATAAGCTGGATTTTCATATATTCACTAAGTAATAAAAATATTAGAGTTATATAAAACAACATAGTAGAAATAGTGGGATAATATATACCGGAAAATTCTTTTGTTGCTTGAAAAAAATTCTCTAGAAATACAATAAGTTCTGAAATTTTTTTCCAATCGTTTTCCACAACCATATCATTTGAATTTCGATTATGTGCGTTAAAAATAAAGTTATAGGTCTTCTATAGTCATAAGCAACAAGTAGTTGCTCGTATAAAGAATTTCACCTAGTGACTACTTCTTCAGAAATTTTTCTATAAGGTAGTCCGCAATCGTGACAAGTTTTTTTATAATCTTTTTTTCGTTGTATTCTATTATTTTAAAAATAAAGTTTATAGCAAATTGTATTTTATTAAGAATGTCTGCAAAAAGTGTTAGACCATCATTTACAACTAAGTTATATATATAGCATGCACATTTTATATGCAAATAATTTGAAAAAATGGAGTTAAAAGATTTTTTTAAATTGTAATAGCATAATTATTAGAAGAAACGTTATATAATACAATAGTCATAATTTTATCAGTTATTCTGTAATTATCGCAAACTTGATGAATATTTTCTGCAATAAAAATATCAGTGTGCCTATCATCTATATATCTATACGCTAAAATACATTTTTGTATAGACCATTTATAATCTATCCCATGACAGGTTACCGTTAAATAATCATGGTCATTAGTACTGCGGCCTATATCAGACGTGATAAATACTTTACCAGGAAAATGATATAAAAAATAACGTAAATACTGTTGATATTCATGTGCAAATTTAAATACATCTCTCTTAACAGTTGATCTAGAAAAACCGTTAAAAGTAGGATTATACATATCTCTAATATAATGAATAAAACCGGGAGAGGAAGGAAATGAAAAAGGCAAACCCTCCACACCAATAATTTTTCTATTGCTTCCCTATCTCTATTTTTATCATATTTAGGGCCTACAATTCCCCCGTCATAGGGTTAATTTGACCATGTACTTGATCTGAGATAGTATGTGAACCTTGTCCCGACTGAGAGGGCACTGGCGCACCGGCGCACCCAATTTTTCAGCCATGTGTTGATTCCACCTAGTTAGGTGAAATATTTTATGTGTCTCAATAAACCTCCCGTACCATCATGACATTTTCCCATTTTAAATTTAAAAATATTTTTACAAATTTGACATCTAATTGATGCTCTATGTCCCTATCAAAAAAATTTCATGCATCTGATTTTAATTTTCGTTGTGGTGGGCCTCGTCTCATTCTAGAGGGAATATGAGGTGTTCCAGTTGGAGGTGCACTAGTGGGTGTGTCGTCTAGATTAGTCGGTGTGTCATATAGATCAAGTGGTGTGCCATCTTGATTATCTTCTAAATTAAGGTCTTGTTGAGTTCCAGAAAATATCTCCTTGTCTAAATCTAATGGTATTTCAGGAAAATGTGAAGTATCAACAAAATCATCCTATCTAGGAATAGGATAACTAGAAGAAATACCCCTTTTCTTGTTACCCCTACTAGAGAAAGCCTTAACCTTACCCTTAAACATACATCTAAGTCATTCCATTTTAATTATGCTAATAAATAGTTAAAGATAATGAAATTAAGTGCGCTAATTAAAATAAAGAAACAATAATAATTTAATGAAGGAACGAATGTACCAAACGTCGACGTAACGTCGACGTGTAATCGAGAGGTTGAAAATTGAAACTTTGCTCGATGGATGATCCTCAAGCTAGTTGCCAACTTCACTCCCAAATGAATAAATAAAATTGAATATTTAGTACACAATGTAGACTTATAGAGAGATAGATTGAGAGATTAGAGAGATTGTAGGAAGATTTGTGAGAAAGATGAAGAGAAAATGAGGTATTTATAGTTGGAAAATTGGGTTAAAGTGTAAATATAATAACTTAGGAATTAAAAATAAATATTAAGGGGGTAGGGGGAGGCCAAAAATGGTCGTTGCACAACGGCCAAATTATAAAATGGCCGTTGTGCAACATATATTTTGTGCAAAGGGGGGTTATCGGGCGGGATATGGGGGGGACCGGGGCTGGTAGTATTGTATGGGCCGGGCCCCTGCGGGACTAGCCGAGGTCCCGTCCCGGTTCGAGTCCCGTTACCGAATATTGTTTTTAATAGCGGGGTCAGGTCGAGACCGGGCCGACCCGCCCCGTTGGCCAGACTTTGCTCGATGGATGATCCTCGACTCAATTTTGGATGATCTATTGATTGATTAATTTTTTGGATCAAATTTATTTGTTAATATTAATATTTTATTAACGTTTTATAACCATTTTAAAAATGGTAATTTAATTTCCCCTCTGTTTTAATTTCTCGTTATTGTTCAGTTGTTTTTCAGAAATAGTCGTTTACGTAGACAACAACTTTGGAATTGCAACCTGAAACGAAAGGTTGCACCTCTTCGTTTGAACCCAATTTTCTGGTTAAAATACGTGTTTTTTCTTACGAAAATTTTGAAATATTCTCCTTTTTGCATATCATTTTTTGCATTACAAAGTAAGTTCGAAGTGTGATTTGATTGATATTTGAGTTAGCTGTTCAATGGGGTTTTAAGTACCGCTATTGTAGTGTGGTTTATTCATTCTATCCTAAGATGAAATAATTATAAACCTCAGACACTAGGAGGGGATTAAGTTCATTAAGAAAACACTGTGAATTTAGTGGACTCAGATTTTTTCTATTCTTCTACATTCTGTTTTTGTTCGTTTAGTTTTCCAAAAAAAAAAAATTGAATACAGAAAGATAACAAGCTTAAGAAACTTCAATTTATATTTTGTATTCGTTTATTATATACTACATTGGAGACTAAAATATTTGTGGTTTTTACTCCCATTTGGAGATTAAAGTCTTTGTGATTTTCTAGTCGATTTATACTCATTTTGAAGATATAAAAACTTAACTGCGTAAATCTGTTTGTTGTATTTGATTTGAAAATTATAAAACTTCACCGATTTTATTAATTATGTTGTATCTTTTTCAACAAGAGTGGGATGACAAACTACTACTATGACTATTGATTCTGGTGCAACGGTGGTCGCATCGTCAAGTCGCACAACGCCTACACCGGATCGACCCTAGCAGAAAAGCCTGAAAAATTCCCCGGCATTAATTTTAAGTGATGACAACAGATAATACCTATTTGACTACTCTAAGTCTACAAAAGTTCATTAAGAAGGACGCTTCAGTTCTGCCAGAAGGAAATCCATATAACGAACGCTTCCTTGTAATTGAGATTTGGAATCATTCTTATTTATTGTGGAAGAATTACATTCTTAGCAATTTGGAGGACAACTTGTACAATGTCTATAGTAATGTGGAGACTCCAAAAGAGTTACAGATTGCGCTTGAAAAAAAGTACAAAACAGAAAATGTCTGGTTGAAGAAGTTTATAGCTATCAAATTTTTGAACTACAAAAATATAGACAAGAATCTGTCTTTATCCAAGTCCAGAAATTACAAGTTATCATTCATGATCTCCTTGTTGAAGGTTTGATTAATAATGATACATTTCAAGTTGCGACACTAATGCAAATTTTTAGAAGTTTATTTTGATTATAGATGAAGACACTAGTGATCCTTGTCTTATACGTGAAGAACTCCTCTTGTAGTTACATTGTCATAATATTTTCGGAAGGGGGGGTTGTGTGCACCTTTTCAATAATTTAAGTGGAATGTTTGTAGTATATTAGTGTGGTCAAGATAACCGTTGAAATTGTTGTTCAACTCTCATTCCGCTTCAGATTCATATTTTCCCTCTATGATTATAGTAATATTAAATTAAATCTTTCTAATATTTGTAATCTCAATATGATAATTATTTTTGAAAATCTTTTAAACTCAATGAGTTTCACTGAGATTTCCACAAAAAGGAGATGAAAATCAAGAGGATCTAGGCAAAAGGTATGCTAAATGGATGGGGACCCGACCCCAAGGTTTTAAATCGGAAAAACGGTCATATTTGTCATTCAACTTTCGAAAAAAGGTCATATTTGTCCCCATTAAAGTATGAGCTCAAATGTGTCCTTTTCGTTAGCAAAGTTGTCACATTTGCCCTCCATGGACGGAAATCCCACGTCAACAGCCACATGTGATCCACGTGGATGCCACATGGGATCCACGTGGAGGGTGTGACCCACTTTTTCTTCAACAGCCACCGCCACCGACACCACCGCTACCGACACCAGCCACCTCCACCTTCGCCTCCTCTTCTCCACCACTGCCAAACGACCCCTCTGCCCGGAGCTTCAAATCTTATCTCTCTTTTCTTGAGCCCTCATCTTCTCCAAGCTCTCAAAAGAGCTCTCTTGGCCGTTTTAATTGCTCCGGTGAGGAGCTTCTAGCTTCGATGAACCGGAGCGACCAACAAGCCACCACGAACCACCTACTGCTCCCTCATCTCCCTCTCGTCTGTTTCTTTCCAAACCCACGAGCCACCGGAGCTCCAGGGAACGAGCTCAAGCCAACAACACCCACCCACTGCTCATAGCCACACCGCCATCGTTCTCCACCGGTCAACCACCAAACCTTCAATTCACACCACCCCAACCACTTCCACCACTATGCTATTTTATTTTTTCCGTTGAATGAGATTTCTTGATTTTTATGTTATCATGCTCGATTTTGTAAAAATTTGGTTCGTTGGTGGCCAGCGTCACTGTTTAGATGTTGCTCCGGCGCTTTTGATTTTTGCGATTGTTGGACTGTTTGTGACATTTACTGATTTTGTATTAGTTTTTTTGTCCGGAAAAATACTCCGGGCAGAGAGGTCGTTTGGTAGTGGTGCAGAAGAGGAGACGAAGGTGGCGGTGGCTGGTAGAGGCGGCGGCGGTGGTGGCTGGTGGAGGCAGCGGTGGTGGCTGTTGAAGACACGGTGGGTCCCACCCTCCACTTGGATCCCATGTGGCGGCTGACGTGGGATTTCCGTCCATGGAGGGCAAATGTGACAACTTTGCTAACAGAAATGACATATTTGATCCCATACTTTAACGAAGGGCAAATTTGACCCTTTTTTGAAAGTTGGATGACAAATATGACCCTTTTCATGGGCTACACTAAATTCTTGCTTCCATCAGTTGATTGTACTGCTGGAATACTACATCAGTAATTGTTATGTTAGGCTAATATATACTTGGGATCTTAAAGTTTATCATTTTTCCTCAATAATTAGGTAATCTGAGAACATATTTGGTAAGAACAACTGTCAATTTCATTAACAGGAACTTGTAAAATAGAACTCTTAGTCATTACTATTTGCAGGCCTCCACAATCTACATATTCAACACTACAATCTGGTTATGTTCCTATGATATCTTCCTACTTTCAAATCTTTGAATGGAAGGAAAGACTAATTGTAATAGTCAGAAACAATGTTTCATATGTTAAATGCCTTTCGTATGATTGGGGAAATTGCTGTCAATATTTATAATGCTGCGATGATAGAAATTTGTAGTTATTAGCGAATATTCTCTGAATATTCCCTGTATATTTTGTAATTATGATAGATGTATATTTAAGGTAACTTAGGATTCTAATTATATTAGGAATCAACCTTTGTAAGGTAAGTTAGGATTCGTACCTTATTAGGAATCATCCTTTGTACAACTATATATATTGTGAATAATGAAAGGAATCCCTAAGGGAAATTATTCCAACTTTCATGGTATCAAGAGCCTAAAACCTAAATCCCTTCTCTTCTTCATTCTCGGCCGAAATCAGCTTTTTTTTCTTATTTCACAGAAGAAAAAAAAATCTGGTTTCTTCCTCCTTTTCTCGGCCAAACCAGAAAATTCCCTTCCCTCGGCAGGCGGCAACCATGTCTTCCCCCACAAATTCCGGTTCATCCACTGGCACACTTGACAACCCCTCTCAACGTTTAGTATCTTCTTTTCATCTGGCATTCGCCGTTAACAACATCAAGAATTTTATCCCTATAATTCTTGACCAAGAAGACTGGCAATATCCCATATGGATGGAACTATTCTACATTCATGCATATGCATACAACGTGCTCGATCATATTGACGGATCTGTTCCTCGTCCCACCGATGTTACAGACTCAATCTAGCGTCGTCTTGACGCCATCGTCAAACAATGGATTTACGGCACCATCTCCAAAGACCTGTTGTGCACTATCATGAAAACAGGTGCTACAGCACGTGAACTTTGGGTCCGGCTAGAAGAAATCTTTCAGGATAATAAAAATACTCGAACCGTATATTTGGAAGAGCAATTCAATAATACTCGCCTCGAGAATTTTAACATGTCCGAATATTTTAAGCAACTGAAACTCATAACCGATCAACTATCCAACGTCGGGACTTCTGTTTCAGAAACCAAGATGGTGCTTCAACTTGTTGCGGGTTTACCAAAAGGTGAATATGACACACTCGCAACAATGATTCAACAAGCTGACCCTCTCCTAAGTTTCAACAAGGCACGTTCACAACTATTGTTGGAAGAAACTAGACGTGCTAAACAAGAGGAACATAATGAAAAGGCGTTAGCCGTTGACGGATGGCAACACCGCTGCGGCCGGCGGCAGAACCGGCCATCACAACATGTCCAAGACAGAAGAAGCGAGCCGATGGCGGAGGTCGTGGCGGCAGAGGTCGCAACAACAAAGGCAAGGGCCGTGGAAAAGGCCAACGCAACCAGTGGCCTGGACAGCAGCAGTAGTGGCCCAACCAGCAGAACTGGGCCTCGCCTGCATGCCCGTACCCGACTGCAGGACCCCAATTCCAGCAGCCTTGGTCGACTGGCCTCTTGGGCCCTTCCCCAGCCACCAGGCAGGCCCACCACCACCACCACCACCACCAACAGCAGCAGCCCAACGGCCTGGCCCCGACTGATTTGGGCCAAGCCTACACCACCGTGAACCTTCAACAGCCCGACGACAATTGGTACATGGACACCGGAGCCACATCTCACCTCACTCGGTCGTTAGGTAACCTATCTCAACTACGTCGATTAAAGCGTCCTCAATTTATTACTGTCGGCAATGGTCATCGCATTCCAATTGAAGGTTACGGTAACACACACACCAAACATCCACACCCACCTTTCTCCCTAAATCACGTCCTATACACACCTAACATCATTAAAAACTTAATCTCCGTTAGAAAATTCACTAGAAATAATTATGTGTCTGTCGAATTTGACCATTTTGGTTTTTCTGTGAAGGAACTCAATACGGGGAAAATTCTTACACGCTGCAATAGTGTGGGAGATATCTACCCATTCACTCAATCTTCCGCTGTTAGACCGCAAGCACCTCTATCCCTTGCGGCGATCTCTCCCTCAACTTGGCACAACAGACTGGGACACCCCGGAGACCCAGTTTTTACTTTTCTTAGGACTTCTAAGCATATTCAATGTAATAATGGAAAAATTGCTCAACACTGTTTTTCTTGTCCACTAGGCAAACATATTCGTCTTCCATTTATGTTATCAAACAATGTTATTTTTTCTCCCTTTGATATTGTTCATGCTGATTTGTGGACATCTCCGATTGTTCGCTCTTTGGGTCATAAATTCTATCTAGTATTCTTGGATGATTTTCACACTTTGTCTGGATTTACCCACTGAAATTCAAATCTGAAGTTTTTGCAAAATTCCTCGAGTTTTAAAAATTCATTAAAACACAATTTGAAAAATCTATCAAATCATTCCAGTGTGATAATGGACGAGAATTTAATAACTCAGGATTTCACAATTTCTGTTCTAAACAAGGCATGGTTTTCCATTTTTCTTGTCCCTATACTTCTTCCCAAAACGGAAAGGCTGAACGAATTATACGTACCATCAATAATATGGTTCGCACACTCATGTTTCATGCCTGCCTACCACCGCCTTTCTGGGTCTATGCTGTCAAAATGGTAGAATCCCTTCTTAATATTTTACCAACTAGCACACTCTAAAACAAGACCCCTACTGAAATCTTATACTGTAGGCTACCATCATGTTTTTGGATGCTTATGCTACCCCAACATAGCCTCCACTGCACCTCACAAACTTGCCCCTCACACTCTGCCATGTGTCTTCCTTGGTCTTTCTCCTAATCATCGGGGCTACTTGTGCTATGACATTGCTACTCGCAAAATCATCATCTCCCGTCACGTCACCTTTGACGAGACAACCTTTCCTTTTTCCAATCTTCAGAAATTTCAGCCCACCGATTACTTCTTTCTCGATGAACCGAGTCTGTCCCCGGTCATCCAAAATCTGTACCAACAACGAATCCACCGTCCCAACAAAGATCGTCCTCACCAAGATTGCCTACGACCCACCGCTTCTCGGTCACCAACACCACTCGCGCCTTTTCAAGAAGGTCTTGTCGGCCCTCCAAAGAGCAATGCGCCACCCAAGATGCTCCATGCTCTCAGTCTAATACCCATACACCACCCATACTACCACCAGCCGAGTCTCCTGCACCTCCAGCACCACTGCTGCCCCTCAGCCCAACAACCAGTCCCACAACCATACTGCCTTCCAAACCAAAGAACTCGTCCCGTGCAGCTATGTAGCCTCACAGTCCCGACCCACCACCACCGCCTTCTCATCGCATGGAGACTCATGCACAACACGGGATCTTCAAACTCAAGGTTCACTTCAATCTCTCCACACAAACCTTATCACCCATTCCAAAAAGTCCAAAACTAGCAAAACTGGACCCAAATTGGAATGCGGCCATGTGCAAGAAATTTAACGCTTTAACCAAGCAGAACACTTGGGATTTGGTACCTAGACCAGCTGGTGTGAATGTTATCTGGTGTATGTGGCTATTTCGTCACAAGTTCGAGAGACAGGTGGTGACTTAGAGAGGTATAAGGCAAGACTAGTTGCCAATGGCACTAATCGAGCGGGGAGGGTATTGATTGTGGTGAGACATTCATCCGGTTGTTAAACCGGCCACTATTCGGATTGTTCTAAGTATTGCTATGGGCATGCATTGGCAGATTCATCAGCTTGATGTCAAGAATGCGTTTCTTCATGGGGATTTGAAAGAGACTGTGTACATGTATCAGCCTCCTGGCTTTGTTCATCCGGCAGCTCCGCAGTTTGTGTGTCGTCTTAGGAAGTCATTGTATGGATTGAAATAGGCACCCCGCGCTTGGTATGATCGGTTCGCCAGGTATCTTGTGCAGATTGTTTTTGTATGTAGCAGGTGTGATACATCTCTCTTCACTTTTCACCGAGGTAGCAGCACTGCATATTTGCTATTATATGTCGATGACATTGTTCTTACTGCCTCATCCGACGGGTTGAAGAATGAAATCATTGCTCTACTCAAAACTGAATTTGCTATGACTGGCTTGGGCAAGCTAAGTTATTTTTTAGGTATATCGGTGACAAGATCTGCAGCCACTATGTTCCTGTGTCAGCGTAAGTATGCAGAAGAGATAGTGTACAAGGCTAAGATGGCAAATTGTAAAATTATGCCAACTCCGGTGGACTCAAAATCCAAGCTTAGTGCCAATGACGGTGCGCCAGTTTCTGATCCCATTCTATATTGGAGTCTAGCAGGTGCTCTTCAGTAACTTACATTCACTAGGCCTGATATTGCATATGCCGTTCAGCAGGTGTGTCTGTTCATGCACGACCCCCGAGAGTCCTATTTTGCCGCCCTCAAACGTATTATCAGATACGTTAAGGGCACACTAGACTTCGGATTACATCTATACCCCTCTGCCCCAACCACGCTACTTGCCTACATGGATGCAGATTGGGCAGGATGCCCCGACACACGTCGCTCCACCTCAGGGTACTGTGTATTTCTTGGGGATAATCTTATCTCATGGTCCGCTAAGCGGCAGGCAACACTTTCTCGTTCGAGTGTTGAAGCAGAATATCGCAGTGTTGCTAACGTAGTTGCTGAGATCTGTTGGCTCCAAAATCTTCTTTTGGAACTCCAATGTCCACTCCACAAGGTGTCTATAGTCTATTGTGACAACATATCTGCCATCTATATGTCTCATAATCCGGTCCAACATCAGCGGACTAAACATATTGAGATGGATATCCACTTTGTGCGAGAGAAGGTTGCCCATGGTCAGGTCAAAATATTACACGTGCCTTCCTCTTATCAGTATGCAGACATCTTCACAAAGGGACTACCGCGACAGCTCTTCACCGACTTCCGTTCCAGCCTTAGCGTTCGGCCTCCTCCCGCTCCGTCTGAGGGGGAGTATTAGCGAATATTCATATTCCCTGTATATTTTGTAATTATGATAGATGTATATTTAAGGTAACTTAGAATTCTAATTATATTAGGAATCAACCTTTGTACAGCTATATATATTGTGAATAATGAAAGGAATCCCTAAGAGAAATTATTCCAACTTTCAGTAGTCAATCCTCATATTAGTTTGAAGACTTCAGTAGGAGCTTCCTTCGGACTTTAGCAACTTACTGATTCAATATGCCAAATGAATGGAGTTAAAATGTCCACTATTTTTGGAGGTCAAATTCTTTTCTTAAATTTTATGGATGGTTGGTTCTGGATATAATACAAGAGAGACTTAAATACTACTAGAACAGTTTATGCTACATTATGTAGTTTGTATCTTCAACTATATAAAGCTTTTCATTATCCCTTATGACTTCAATAGAGTCAATTTCTGCTCCTTTTTCGCCGGTCACCAATGCATCTTTTGCATCAAATCCAAACTTCTGGCCTGCAAAACAGATAAATCACCAATATGATTACTATTGCTGAAACAATGTGAATCACTTTCTTAAGTTTCTATGTTTGTAAATTGCAATCTAGTAGGAACAGATAATCTTTAAATTCTTTGCAAATATGACGTTGGGAATTAATGAAGAATGAAAAATGGATAAGAATATATAGAGGAGTTCGTTTGTAAAGGTACCTGCAATGCTCTTGAGTTCTGCAAGTGAATTAGGAAGCCTTATTAACCTTCCAGGTTCACTGCAATGAGTTCTTCTCCTAACCTCAGGATGACCTCTGTATATGCTAACTCTTAAAGTACATTGCTCCGTACAACTATCAGAGCTGTATTTATGATCCTGTTCATGCCACTTATGATCAACTTCATCCATTATACCCGCGGATACTATAATCCTGTGCCCAACTTCTCGTTTCTGCAGCATTTCGCTCAGGTTCATTGGTGAAAGCTTGTACTTCAATGTATCATCAATCTCAGCTCCGTTCAATAATAGAAGCTGTATCATCTCTACATGATTTTCTTCTATTGCAACATGGGTAGCAGTTGACCCATGCCGATCTTTCGAGTCAACAAGTAATCCATGTTTAAGGAGTTCCTTCATAATTGTTAATTCATTCCTCCGAGCTGCTGTACATAGGAGGTCACCAGCAACATAGGGATCGGAAACGGAAGCCCAATGGTACAAGATTTCAAATATGGGATGGTGTTTTGCTGCTATAGCTTCCCATAATGCGGTGTTACCATTTACATCTGCCATTCATGGCATAATCAAGATATTAAACACCACTTACCCTGTCAAAAAATTCACTAAATTTTAAAGTGACATTAATCGAGGTTGTCCTACCTTGTAAGTGTGTGTTACATCCATGTCTTAGAAGCACCATTACACATTCTTCGTGCCCTTTTGATGCTGCTATATGCTGATGCATTGCAAAGAGAGAAAAGATGTTAACAAACTTATTACTACAACTATATATTGGGGGCATAAGCAGTATAGGAGTAAAGTTGGTATTTGGACATACGAGTGGAGTTCTTCCTTTGGAGTCTCCAATATCAGGGTCTAATCTTGCCTTGAGAAGCTCATCAAGAAAAGCAGCATTTCCTGTACTGGCAACAGTCAGCAAATTGATGGACATGTTTGGATCGCTATCTTCTTCCCCAACGTCAAGGAACAAGTCTGTAAGTCTTAAATCCTTGAGCTTCTTGTGATGCTGAAATTAACACAGTAAAGGAAAACATTGAGATTAAGCTCTGAATTGACACATTTGGAAGATCGCTAAGTCACTACGAATGGACCTGAAGGAAGTTCTTCATCATGGTGACATTATCCTCCTGCCTGCTCTTGATTGCTTCAATCAAAGAACTTGTTCTTATCTTCAAGAGTTGCGAAAGTGTCCTGGTCCGATACGTGTAGCTCTGAGGCCTACAACAAAAGGCCCCAACTTCTCCAAACATGTCCCCAGATCTCAGAGTCCAAACAATCTGTTCATTCTCCATCTCACTATCAATCATTTCTACCTCCCCTGACACTATGATGTAAACCTCATCTGGTGATTCGTTCTGCATTATGACATCCTCCCTTGGGGGTATATATTCAGCCTTCATATCTGCAACCTGAGAAATCATTACAAACAACAGGCATAAAGATTTTTGAATTAGTCTTTTTAGTTCATAGCATAGAAAAATGTCATCTTATACCAGGTGCAGGAGAATTTCCCTGGAGACACCCTTGAAAAGATAGACTTTTTCAACAGTTGGCAAGAATAAATGATGTCGGATACTCTTGCAGATTGTCTTGGGAAGTTGTTCAATTAGTTGCTGCTGGTTTAAGCTCTCTGCCTTGAATCTTAAACACATGTAAGCCAGTATTTGCTCCTTCAGTCTTGGAGGCAGGCTATTTCGACACACAAAGTTTGAAGCTGATTGAATGCTATTTCTCTGCAAAAATTGAATGCCCTTTTATCTCATATACATTATATGCACTTATTTTTGCTCCTGCTAATTTATTGAAAAAGAGCTTACGAATTCCATGGTGCGACGAGTTCCTTCAACAACTAAATTAGTCATGTTACCAATAATGTAAGCAGTAAGACCAAGATTGAAGAGCATGTAGAAAATGATGAAGATCATTTCGACAGTGTTGACAGCATGGAGGTCACCATAGCCAACTGTGGTCATGGTGGTGATGGACCAATAGATTGCTGAAATGTACCTAATCCAAAGGCTTGTCTCTCTGAAATTGGGATTCACAGATCCTAACCAAGTATTTCCTTGTTGAGGATATCTGTCAGCTAACAAGTAGTAGAGGCATCCAGCACAGTGCACTGAAAATAGTGTTACCTGTTTCATAAATATTTCTCAATAATACTAAGATTCTTTCTTTAAGTAGGAAAAATAACCAGCTTCCATCAAAATAATGTTTTGTTGCAAACTTACAAACAAAAGCCTTGCACATCTGATAAAAAAATAGCTGAATCTCATATCCTTTTCAAGTCTGCCAATGAACATATAGAACAAGTGTAATTAATATAAAAATTATATTAAAGTATTGTACACTGACAAAAGCCTAATATTTGATTTTTAAAGTCTTATAAAAAAGGGAAAGCAAATAAAAGATAAACCTGGTGAAAAATTGCTTAACCTTGCGGAGACGCCAAAATCTGAGCATTCCTAAGACGGAGTAAGAGATACCAACTTGATGTTTGCCAGTAAACAACATGGCAAGTAAATCAAAAGGTATGGTGGAGGCCACATCCATTAGGAACCATGTTGATAGGTATCTGTAAATATATGTATCATTATTAACTGTTTAGGTCATATTCATAAGGAAAAAAAAACTAACCATACAAATATAGTATCATTTTAATAATAACTAATAACGACTTGGTTAGAAAGTTTTTTTCAGAGCTTAATGTAGCCTCAACATACTAATTTGGAGTAACAGGTAACATATAAGTGCTTAGTTCTTGTTAAAATTAAATACAGGGATAGTTAAATTAAATTGCTTTTGCATTTCTTAACCATATATAGGTTACGTAATATTTTTTTGGTTCTGTTAAATGACAAGTTCAGATAAAAATAATATCTCCCTAGTTTAGGGGTTGACTCAAATAGTCAATCGGTCAGTCAAGTGACTATTTGAGTAAGATACTTTTTACCTAAGTTAACTAAAATCGGTTAAAATACTTTGGTTCGTCAGTGGACAAAAGTTGGTTAGGCCCATCTTCTTTTTCATTTTAATGCTGCATAAAAGCAAAAGATATATTCCAAATCTCTTTTTCTTTTTTAACTTTTATAAATTGGTAGTCTTAAAGAAAAAAATACTCTCCATAAGGCCTGATCTGGTGACGTTGGGAGAGAGGAGGCCGGGGAGGGGGGAGGTTAGGCCCGGGTCTGTATTATTTCCGGCCAATAATTAAGGGAATAAATCACACGGAAAAGGGTTAGATTTGCCCTTGTACTCTCACAAATAAGTTATAATTACCCATTATTATACTTTTTTGTTTTGATATATTTGTCATTCTCATCCAACTTTCGGGTCATATTTTCCCTTTACTCTAATAAAAATCCATATATTAAATCTCTATTTCCATCTTAATTTTCATTTATGGGCGACAATTTTTTAACAAACTGAAAAACTGATTCTTTAAAACAAAAAACGATGGAAACTGTTTTTTTTTTTTAATTTAGAAAAATGACTTGTTAAAAACTCATTTTTTTAAAAAGAAAAAACTGGAAAATTCGTTTTTTCAGAATCTGGAAAACTGTTATTTTTTTTAAATCTGAAAAAAATGATTTTTCTTAAAACCCGTTTTTGTAAAAAAAATCTGGAAAATTAGATTTTTTAATCAAAATTATAAAAAAAAATTAATTTAATCTGGATAACTGGGTTTTTTTAAAAAAGAAAGTGTTCTAAAAAATTCAGATTTTCATGATTTCATTTTTTAGGACACTTTTATTTTGAAAAAAATCTGAATTATTTTTTAACAAATCCGGAGATGGATTTTTTAAGAAAAATCTTTAAAAAACTGGATTTTTAATTAAAAAAATATCTGAAACAAGATTTTTTTTTTAAAATCTAGAAAAGAAAAATATGTTTTCCTGATTTAAAAAATGCAGCTTTTCCAGTTTTTTTTCAAAACGGGTTTTCCACATTTTCAAAAAAATCATTTTTTCCTGATTTAAGAAAAAATCCAAATTTTTCATATTTTAAAAAGAATCCAGTTTATTCATTAAAAAAAATAATTTTCCAAATTTTTCTTTAAAAAAGTTGCCACATAGACACAGGAAAATTAATATGGAAATGGAGATTTAATCAAGTATGAATAAATATGACTTTTTTTAGAGTATAATGGTAAATATGATCTGAAAATTGGATGAAAAGGACAAATATATAAAAAAAAATATATAACAAAGAGTAGATATAACTTATTTGTGAGAGTACCAAAGCAAATCTGACCCATTTCCGTAAATCATATGTAGTGTTAGAATGGAGTATCTATTCCTCTAATATGCGAAGAAGTTGGCTCTTTGCACCTGATCCCTTCTTGGGTGGGAAGGACGATTCTTTGAAGAGGATCAAATGTATTCGCCATGATCACATATTCATTGACGATAAAAAAAGAATCACTACTACTTCAAATTAAAATAGTCACGTTACTTCACACTTATATCAACAGTAAATTATATCATGAAAAAATGTTGAATATGATTTATTTTATTATAATTATAGCTTTAAATCTCTATGTTGGTGTTTCAATTGGAAGATGGCTTAGACTGATAATTGGACACAAAAAGTGTTTTGCAAAGAAATAAAACCCTACAAGCAAAATCGTTGAAATTTGGTAAGCAAAGACTTCCTTCGCCAACCCAAATTAGACTAATATTTTGGTCAAAGTCTTGTTTTTCTCAATAATAACTTCTAGTGCTAATTTACAAATTTCGGCTCAATGGCAGGATGGCAGTTTTTCTCTTTTTCTATTTTTCTGAAAAAAGATTGAAATTTCAAATATTTCTTCCACCTAATGACTGCAAACAAAAAAACATTTCTCATTTAATCAACGCCAGTTCAAGAACTTCCTAACTTTGGAAAGTACTTTATAAGAGTAAAGTAGAACTTATGAAAAGAAAAAGGAGGCAACGGGTAAAGTAAATATGATTATAGGACCACTTTAGCAAAAGTAAAAAAGAATACCTTGTAGCAATTTTTCTGCGATCACGAACAAGCAGTTGAGAGGTTGGATCAATATAGGCGACAGAGAATGTCAAGATGATATCAGCCGCAAAAAATAGATTGATAATATTATCTGCGATGTAAAGCTTCTTGTTTGGATTTGAGTTCATGAATGCTATCTCAAATGGACATACCCATGCACAATACACCACCAATACCACCATTACTGTCTCCCAAAACCTACATAAATCAATCCCGAAATTTAAGTTACATACACTAACAATATATAATATTATTTACATAATCAATGTATAATTATATCTACCAGGTTATCAATTAATTAATACATAGTATTATAAAAATTTACCTGTAATTCCCTTTTAATTAAGTGACTTGAATTGTATAAATATATTTACACCATCAGTACACATATGATAGAACTTTATAAGCTCATCTATCTAACATACATAACATAATTAGCTCCAAGTCATCGTATCAGATAGCGGAAGAAGTTTTTGACAGAGTTTACTGATTTCAGACATTAGGCGAAACTTATCATAAATATCGCCTAAAAGTTGGTTAATCTGAGAGTAAATAAAGACCTTTACTTTTAAGTAGTTTTATTTAATCTAATAATAGTAGGAATTAAGTACGAATACGAATTAAGTGAGACCAAACATTAATAAAATTTTATTGTTCATTATTCAACTATCCCCTTTTGTTTTGGCATTCTTTGTTTGCAATATCTGTCACAAAAAAGAGAAAGGTGAAAAAGAAAATCAATAAATGCAATCAATATATCCCTGCATATATATATATATATATATATAAAGAGGTGAATGTAGGAGTTTTAGAACACCACTAAAAAAAATATATGTATTAAGTGGGAATTGATCCCTAGTCTTCTAGGTAAATATCTCAACCTTCAACAAAGTCCACCATTTAGCCTTGTTGTAGTATGAGTGCCAACAGATAATATTATATCAATTTTAGAAAATATATATATAAAATACCTAATTTTACAGAGAGACCATGAACTCACGTGCCTCAAACATAACATACAAATTCGCATGTATGACATGTTGAAGGCCTTGGCAGTTAAGCCATAGTGATATGTAAAAGTGGGTTGTTGTTCCATTAATTATACCTGTATCTTGAAGTCATAGGAGAGATGGTGTTGCCTTTATGCAGAGTCTGATTGTGGTTATAACCAGAGGAACCTAAAGGAGGGAGAATGAGCTTTGACAGGTTGTGAAAACTCAGATTTCCTAAACCTGAACTACCACGTCTGTGGTTATGATTATACCTATCTTCTTCACTGCGACGTGGAACTACTTTTGTTTGCTCATATTGGATTTTCTCCCCATCTTCATGATCATGACTCATGTTTGTGCAACTTTTATTGTACTTGTAGTGATTGAGTTATTGTGAGGCAATTGACAAGGTAGGAAATTGAACTCTTGTACAGAGAAATAGTACTAGTTAATTTTTAGGAAAATGGCATAGGGGAAGAGAAATGGTGGAACTCTTATTGTTGGTGGTCCTTATATGAGTGGCCCTTGAGAGGATGTAATTGTCTTATGGAAAAATAGCATATATCTTGATTTATTTTTATTCTGATGAGATCTCCAATATAATGCAGATATAGCTGGGGATGTGATATCATGTCATATATATATATACAGTAGTTATATTGGTTTGTCCCCTTGTGCACATTGGTGAATGGAGGGCCCTATGCACAGCTTTACCCCTTCTAAAAGTGGGGAGAGCTAGCTAGGAGGTTGGGGACTTGGGAGTTGGGTATAAGGCATCTCTGCTATCTCTATCATGTACAATGTTTCAATACTTCTACATGAATACAGGGGCATTTCATGTTTGACATGTCAGGTTTAACCATACTGTATTCAAAATTAAACGGTGTAACGATTAGTATGAATCTAATTTGTGGATGTGGGGCCAACCCCAATGAAATAAAAGAAAAATGAAAAAAGAAAGAAAGAAAGAACATGATTGGATGAAAGATAACATGTTATGGGCATAACAAATTTTGGCAGATCTGCAAGTTGCAATCTGCAAGTTGCAAAATCAGCCATTGTGGTTGGATCGGTTTGCGTCAGAAGTTTTTTATACATAGAAGCCTCAATATCACATTTTAATCACACCAACAAAGAGAAGTGAGGGTAACATCATAGAAAGTGATGAAAATAGTTTCTAAAAAATAAAGTGTGAGCAATACTATAGTGAGGTGTATAAAATAAAGAGGATTGATTCCTTGATTGCACCTCTGCGGTCTTTTGAGACTATAAAGTTATAAATTTTCTTATTATAGTGGTATTATATATTTCATATTAAGTCCTTCTGCTCCCGTTGCAAAATTCTTGTCGGTTGATATTTTTTGAACTTTATCGAAAGGAATTTTGGGATCCTCTAAAAACTTTTGCCCCAGTTGAGCTGTGTCGACGGTCGATTGTATCAATTCTGAATTTCAGAATTTTTTAGACCCTTCTAAATTTTTTTGCCCTTGTGGCTTCCTAAGGGTTCATTTGGTTTATCTGTTGGTGCAATTGAGCTCAGAAAGGGCCTATATATCCTGTCGCAATAGGAATCAGGTCGAACATAGTTTGGAATAAAATAGTTGACTTTTTCTAATAATGTGACCGCGTCCTATATGGATTGTCTATGTATCTCACCTCGGGAAATCAGGTCATCGCGTTGTTCATATTACAGGGAAATATCATTTGGTTTCTTCTATTACAAGAGAAAAAAGACCGAAACCCAATAGTAATTTTCCTACGTATCTCTATCGGAAGAGATAGGTCTTAGCGTAGTGATTATAAGCAAAGAAATGCGATTACAAATTGAAAATACGATCTCACGTGTAGTATCTCTTGATTGCATCGGAATTGATGGCTTTGGGCCACTCTTGACCATCTATTTCGGCTAATATCACTACTCCTCCGGAGAGTCCTTGCGAACCATGTAAGGACCTTGCCAATTTAGTGCGAACTTCCCTTTGTACTCGTTCTGGTGCGGAAATAAACGATTGAGCACCAATTTCCCCACTTGGAAACATCAAATTCTGACCCTTTTGTTGAAAGCTCGATTCATTCTCTATTGGTATAACTGGACGATGCATACGACGATGTCATGTATTCTTTAGAGGCTTGTAGAGAGGGGTCATGTGGTTAGTTGTCATGTATGGCCTTGGTATGAGTATGTATATATGAAAGTTGAATTTTTTATTATGATTTTCTATAATATTTTTCGGCTTAGTCCGTAATTAATTACGATTAGGTGTTGGATGTACGATTAGCGGTACCCCACGGGTGGGGTCCGAGTGCCCGTCGCGGCCCTCCGGTTTGGGTCATGACAAACTTGGTATCAGAGCATGTCTGTCCTAGGGAGTCTACAAGTCGTGTCTTGTAGAGTCTTGTTTATGGGTATGTTGTGCACCATACTTATAAATAGTAGGCTATCTGACATTTAGGGATGGTTTCTATTCATTCATCTCATAAATCGTGCAGTAGAACTGAGTCTTAGGAATTCGAGTTTGACTCGCGCCTTATACCGTTTCGGTAATGCCGGTTACCAAAAAGACTTCGGTTAGTTTATACTCGTAGCCAGTAAATGAGCAATTTCTACCAAGACGATGGATACGCCAGAAGGGGCAGCATTATTGTTAAAATTTAAGATTATGAGAAGTTGTCTCACTCATATACGGAAGATGGAAGAAATAATGCAAGCCTGAAAAACAAAAAATTTAGTAAGGTAAATGAAGTACTAAGCATCGGAACGCAGGAGATTGTAAGGATTTTTCTTTGTAGACTTTATCATATTTACGATTACAGCAGTACCTTCTTCCAGAAGGATTATGATTGGCAGAGAGATTGAAGTTGGATTGAGTGTAAATACGAGTGTTATACTGACCATTGAGGACGAGAAGTACAGCACAATCAAAGGACGGTGGTTGGGAATATGAAAACAGTTAATGGAATGATATGATTAAGTATCAAGGTAGAAATGTTTTTCGGCTTAGTGACAAATATAATGAAGAATTACAACAAGAAGGATAAAGGTGAATGAGATTATGGTTATGCAGGTCTCACAAAGGTATGATCATTCTAGAACGGCGTAAGGATCAATGGTGGAGGAGGGACAGAAGGAACTCTTCGGTCAAAGGAGGTGATTCTCGGGTGTTCAGGAAGGGAGTATGAGAGGTCTGATGTAGTGATGTATAAAGGTAGTTGTATTCGCTGGTTACGCGACAAGGATCAGATATGTCACCCCAACATTCGAGGACGAATGTTTCTAAGGGGGAAACATGTAACATCCCGGAATTTTGGACAATGATTTAGGCACCTAAGCGTAATAAGGCCTCGGGGATTTTATGTGATATCACGTATGCTAATAAAGAGGCTAGCATATAAAAGAATTAGACCCCGAAATAATTTTGGATACAACAAGTGTGAGACGGGGAGCGGAAATAAATTTGGTGTGTGCATAAAAATATTATGGACTAGTGTCATATTATAAATTATGACATTGTGTATACGAATGTCTTATGAGTTTTTAGGATTTAAATGAAGTGGGATCTAGAATTAATTGTGTGTATAATTGATTAATTGTGGGATTAATTAATTAATGGAGGGGACAAAGCTAGTGGGGAATCTCCACGTGTGAATCCCTAAGTAAGCTACCTAAATGACTAGCCTAAGTAATCTATAGGTAGCAACTTTACTATTAGGAATTAAGTTAGGGGTGGGGGACATATCATTAAAGTGGCTATCATTCATTTTTTATTCAGCACTTTCGTTAGTTAATTAGGCTTCCTCCCGTTCATTTTCATTCTAAATGTTAAAGTCTTTCCCTTGTGAAAACGTAATTCTCAACACATTCAGCAAATATTTCTCTTTGTTTCACGAAATAGTCAAGCTGGAACAACTTTCTCCTTAAATTTCATGCGTAGCACAGGGTATACATGCAGTAACGGGGTTATTTTAATTTTAAGCTTGGATTCGAGGTTAAGATTTAAAGGGAGATTAACCCGTCATAGTTGTTTCCAAGATCGTGAGTCGAGGTATGTTAAGACAAATTATTTTGTTCTTTTGGCATGTTCCATATAACAAAATATGACTGTGTTATTGCCCCATAATTTATTCTACTCCTGGTAGTTAAGAATATTCATGTTATTGATTCCTATGCTAAATGCATGTCTAAAATTATTTCTAAGTCCTTATTGAGGCATACGGAAAAAAGGTGTTGGTATTCTCAATGTTAGCCGAAGGTATAAAGGTATTATGTCACTCCGGATGTTTTATTGTTATTCATGCATTTCATTTGCATTGTATTCATATGTTATCCTGGACCACTTGTGCTATGCACACTACTATATGGTAAATATTATATATATATATATATATATATATATATATATATACGGGGAATGGAAAAGGGGAAAGGCGTTATATACGCGCACCACCTGCAGCTGGTATAGACTATCACGAAAGAGCCCGAAGAGGCCAATATGATGTGATGATGTGATGTCCTTGTGTGGCGATATAACCCGATGCCCACAGAGGCGGTTATGGGAGGATTCCTGTGTGGACATTAGTGTACCGCATTTGCATTATGCATACACTCATTAATCATTACATGATATTATGCCCACAGAGGCCGACATGAAATGATGCCCACAGAGTCTGTTATGGTAAGGAAGATGCCCGATGAGGTGGATGTATATGGAAACTGCATTGTGCATCACATTTAGGCATATGTATTAGGGCCCTCAGAGGCATTTACTGTTGGTCAGTTGTTTCTATTTCAGTTGTTGTTATATCCCTGTTATACTATTGTTCATGCCTGACATACTCAGTACATCAGTCGTATTGACGTTCCTTTTATCGGGGGACGCTGCATTTCATGCCCGCATGTTCGGTTAAAGAAGGTGACGGTTCACACTAGTAGGTTGCTGGTTCAGCTGATGTTGGAGCACTCTATTTGTTTCAGAGTTGTTGTTGGTCGTGGTATAGTATTTTTGCATCTGCATATGAGTATGATGGGGTCCTGTCCCGTCCTTGCGATATCATGTATTCTTTAGAAGCTTGTAGATAGGTGTCCTGTGGTTAGTTGTTATGTGTGGCCTTGTCGGCCTTGATATGGGTATGTATATATGAAAATTGAATTTCTGATTATGATTTTCTATAATGTTTTTCGGCCTAGTCCGTATTTAATTACGATTAGGTGTTGGATGTACGATTAGCGGTACCCGGCGGGTGGGGTCTGGGTGCTCATCGCGGCCCTCCGGTTTGGGTCGTGACAAGTGTCCCCTGCGTAAGGCGTCTTTGGTTTACTGTGATAACATATCTGCTATTTATTTATCTCATAATCCGGTTCAGCATCAGCGAACCAAGCACATTGAGATGTATATACACTTTGTTCGTGAGAAGGTTGCTCTCGGTCATGTTAAGGTGTTGCATGTGCCTTCTTCGTATCAGTATGCTGATATCTTCACGAAAGGTCTTCCTAGATAGTTGTTCCTCGATTTCAAATCCAGTCTTAGCGTCCGGTCTCCTCCCGCTCCGACTGAAGGGGTGTATTAACGTATATTAGTCAATATATTCCATATATTTTGTAATATTTAGTGTTGTATAATTGTGGTAGATATATGATCCTTATTGTATTGGAATTCCACATTGTACACACTATATATATTTGTATTAATGAGAAAGACTCCTCAGGAGAGATTAATACAGTTCTACATTTTTCTTGAACTCTCCGGCGATGTTGCTCCGGTCGTTGTTGTTGGTGGCGGTGGATATGATGTTTCCGGTGAGATGAGAGATGGAGCGGTGAGGTAATTTAGTGATGAAGAAGATAAAATTATTAGAGAATTTTAATGGCTAATTAGTGTAAATATAATTAACAAAAGAATTCTACATTTGCTCTTAGCTAAGAATTCCATGTAATACGAACTCCATCGATGCATTTTGGGTCTGTTTCTGCCATTTCTGTTGTTCTCATTGATGGTGATGATTTTTGTTGCTGGGGGGTTTTTGGGCGGAGAAAAAGAGAAATGATTTCAGAATTTGGAAGTTTTGTTAATTTGAATAATTAATTAAAAAATCAAATGATTAAAGAAAAGAAAAGGAAAGAATATAAAAGTCAAAATTTAGAAGTTTATTGATGTGGCGCTGACGTGACGGGCGAGTGTGTAACACCTCTTCTGGTGCAACTTGTTATATGTGTATCAAGGGTAAACAAATTCACTTTTTAAATGTTTAAGGGGGTAGTAGATCGCCCGATTAGTTGGAGTGTGAAATCAACTTTTCGGCTATAGTTCAGGGTGTTTTGCCAAAAAAATATTTTTCTTTTTACCTTGGAGAATTAATTTTTTCTAGCACCAGAGCTCAAGTCTATTCATTCTATATATTTCCCCCCCTCATATTACAGGGAGTTCTGGCTCTTGTTGCATTAATCAGAGGTGATATTAGTTAGATGTCGTATTTGCAAATTCCGACCTGAATATTATAATTTTTGTAATGTTTTTATTTAACTTAAGTTGTGATAACTGGTGAAGGTGGTGGTGTAATTGGATGAAAAGTGATAAAATATAAATATATAATGTACAACTAATAAAAAATTAATTTCCTATTTGTGTGGCAATTAGTAATGTAACAGTTTTACATTTAATTTTAGTTTTACCTTTTTATTCTTTAGTACTGCATCATATCATACTTAACTACCAATGAAACTTAAATAAGTTTCATTGGTGATATATAATAATTCATACTACGTAAAAGTACCTATATAATTATACTTTACATTAAAATATACATTTTAAATAACACAAATGTATGTATTAACGTATGAATTAACTCGAAATTCATATTAGTTTATGTAATTTCTTTTTCGTAGAAAAGAATGATACATGGCCATCTCAAACATTTTGGGGGCTCTGTTCTAATTCGTAAAAGTGGGCTCTTAATATAAGTAAATATACTATTTCAATAATTAGATTGGGCTAAAACCTGCAAATTATGGGTCTTTACAGTAAATTCTGACTAATACTACTTAATAAAAAATGCAAAAAAGGGGCCCCTAAAATTTTTCATTTTTCGGGGGACCTGTGCGGTAGCACAGCTCGCATGGACCCAAAGACAGCCCTGAAATGATATATAGTAGTATTTGATTTCCTTATTAAACCAAGATGTCTAATATAATACACAAGGGAATATATGAAATGAAAGCAATCGGTAATGGGGAATATATATATTTTGACTTATTGTTTAAAATTACATTATTTTAACCGTGTTGAATGTGCTAGGCTGAATTTTCTTTTCATTTGATATCATCTTGAGAATATTATTAGAACAATTGATAATGTTATGATGGCAGTGTAGAGAAAAATAAAAGTAATATAAAAGTAAAGATTAATTTCGTAAATTATAAATATTGAAACAATCATTATCTATTCTTTATTTGATTTGCTTTCATAAAGTCACAAGTACATACTTAATGCGTATAATATGAAAAAACAATCATAAGAAAATACAGGTAGGCTTTCTTAACAAATTTATGAAATGATTATTCTACTTATAATTCTAATGAATTTAAAGTAAATAATAATATAACACTATTTATATTATAGGTAAAATACCTAGGTAGAAAGATAAAATATCATTTATAATATAAAATTACTACATAAACAGGAATTTTGTCAAGAAAAAATAGACATATTGCTCAAAGTTGAAGGAAAATTTAATTGTTAAAATAAAATTGGACACTATCCCAAATTAATTTATTAACGGGTTTTTGGGCTAAGATTTAGCGTTGAATGAGTTATAGTTTGGCAGATTCTCTCCAACATATTTCTTGCCAAAATGTTTGTGTAGTATAATTCTTTTCTCCTTTAGGTTGGTATTGATAGACAGAATACTGCAGCAATTCAACCCAGAAATTGACAAAACTTGAACCCTAGGATACAACATGGTTAACACAAATACGTCTTTCTAACAAATTCCACTCAAAATGCAAAGCAAATTTCGTGGCAAGACTGTAAATGTTATAAATACAACACAATCCAGAAATAATAAAATATAGTGCTCATTGAAACACAGGAAAATGTATAAACAATACACTGGCGAAGAAAACACGCGAAATGTATCAAGTATGGATGATACGGTCCCTTGAGTTCTCAAAATACATGGGTTTAAATAATCACCCCAGCCACATCGAGGAAGATCGGGTAGTTCCAGTTCACAAAAATGCATCCTTCTCAAGTAGTGTTAGAACTTCATTCTGGTTATTGAGTTTGGCAACATCTATTGGTGTCTTCCCGTCCAAGTTTTGAAGAGTACTGCACAGAGAATGAAAATGTAGTAAATAAGATGAGAAATATTGAATAACAAGAACCAAGAGTAGCAAGGAACATGACATCACGATGAATCTTGAATCAGACTTACACAGCAGCTCCATTCTCTAATAGCAGCGCTACACACTCCTTTCTTCCGTATCCAGCAGCATAGTGCAGGGCTGTATTCTTATTCTTATCCAAAGCATCAACCTTTGCTCCAGCTTCAAGAAGTACCTGAGCACACTTCACCTGTATAGCAATACAGAGCAACAGCTTAACACCTAAAGAAAAGGCTTAACCTTTGCTAACTTCAATAATAACACTACTTTCTTAAATGGACATCTACTCCATCTTTAAACCTCCCACATCAACAATGTGGGAGACCTCACATTTGGTGATTGATGTGTCGATATTTTCTGATGGAAGGTTATGGTTACACACAAAAAAAGGAAAAAAGAAATTTAAAATGGCATTCCACCCTGGTGGATTGTACAGTTGAAAGTGGCTTAGAAGGTACTGATTTATGAGGAAACGAAATAAATAAATCATAATAACCCAGATAACGCCAGAAACTTGGCAACAAAGTACTGAACCTAATTAAATTCACAGGATACCTGATCTATAGATAACTCCAAATAAGTTGCTAACTCTTACCATACTAGTAAGCTGCAAAAAAATATAACATTAAAGAGAGGGAGTCATGGGACTAGATTTCCACGTGTATAAGGCATCTCCTACTACTAGCGAAGATAAACACTTTAAAATGTGCACAAATTCCAAGGAAATCCAATTTTTGCTTAAAGGAAGAATTGTTTCCTCTAGCGGCAAGTTTTGTAGCTTAGCTAAACTCCATTAGAAAGCCAAATACCCTAGAATACTGAAATACACAAAACCCTGGATACTTCTGTAAGTATATTGAGTATGGCAATGGTCGTAAGGAACATTTTCACTATCTTCTTACCTCCCCATATCCACATGCGAAATGCAACGCTGTCCTTCCTTCTGAATCCTCTTCATCTTTATCAGCACCAGAAGCTACTGCATTCTTCAAGCCCTAAAAGAATTATGAAAAGCTGAATAAGTTAAAAAGCTTTTAAAAGCTTCACAACTAAATACCCAATGAACTCACAGTTAAACTGATTAAAGAAGCCATACTGATATTGACAGGTGAATCATAATTACAGACATTAATTAAGCAAGAGAAATTTCAAACAAGGTATCTTCTATTCAGCGATATTTAGTATGTTCACACCAAAGCTCAAAAAATATCCATTTCATCCAAATATTTTACCAGCAGGATGGCTTTAGATTGAGAGAAAGGGGGTCCGGGAGGGGGGGGGGGGGGGGTGAGGGGGTGGAGTGAGGGGATTTTTCTCCAACAAGTAAATGGAGACCCAAAATAGAACACTCAAAAGCACCTCCACATCGCCCACACTGGCACACTGGTGAACGACGGATTCATCTTCATTTGCTACTTCTGTTTCATCTGGCCCAGAAACTTCAGCAGAGGTGGCACCCTCCCCTGCAACAGCAAAACCCATTGCTTCACCTAGCTTCTTCATAACATCTTGATCATTCCAATACCTGAAAAAGAAAAAAGAAAAAAGAAAATTACCTAAAGTTATATAAACAAATAAAGCATAACACAAGAAGTTAAGAATACAACATAGATAAAATACTACATAGTAAAGATCCAAGGACCAAATGTGCAGAGTACATAAAATCCGGCAAGCTAGAAATTTAGGTACATCTACGTATCTAAGGAAGAGAACAGAAGTAAATAATATGCAAGAACATGGAGCTGCAGGAGTGCACATAAGATGCTTTCTGGACATCAAAAGTCCAACATGTTATAAAGCTCAGAAGGGCAGCAAATGAACAATATCAGGATGAAATAAATTTCGAAGCACAAAGAAAATGCTCACATCCATTTCTTCTAATCTCATTTCATTTCTCCACCACAAACATACAAAAGTACAACAACATACCCAGTGTAATCCAACAAGTGGGGTCTGGGGCACAAATATACAAAAGTAGCCACCAAAACTTACCTGCTCTAGAGAGAACTTAAGATGAGATTCTTTAACTGGTACTGGCATTGTCTAGTTGATACCAGTCGGCAGTGACAAAAGATTCATAACAAATTGTGAGCTCCAGTAAAGCTGCTAACTTTAATTTCAAATAATTGTTTATGCTCAATATCAGCACACACCACCCTTTTTTCAACATTGTCGCCTTAATTTAATCAACTTAAACTTGTACTAGAAAATCTAATCCTGTTAAATATCATTTGATCATGGTCCATGTTCATTTCAAGAGATACACTCAACAAGGTAAAATTGCGGATCTCAATCTGAAATATCCCAAGTAGGATAAGTCTCATAACTTGGGACATCTTATACTTTAACACATGTATGTTCTGAGCTAGATATTACGTTAATCAAAAGTGAATGCCACTAATAATATCAAATGGGAGCACATATAACCTCATCATTGCAGCTGGACCACCACTTTCAATCTCTTCCAGAATTGGTTTCAGTGAAGGGTCTTCTTTGATGCGTGTCATTCGTTCTTCAAGTTGGTCTTTCTGTGATGGGTTTGTCAAATTCTCAAGCATGCTGGACATCGATGGATCCTGATATATACAAGAATGACACATAAATCACTCAAAGCTGAATCTTTCTGTACTAAGAAATCCAGCGGCTCATACAACATGAAACAAAAGATACCTGCATCAATGCGCTACCAAGTTGCTCAGCCATGGTCATAAATTGAGGATTTTGCAGAACCTGTTGCATTGTAGAGTAATATTGTTGGCTATCAAAGTTGGGGATACCATCTTCCACAGAAGCACTCTGAAAGGTCTTCTGAAGCTGTTCAGCCATCTGATTAAATGAAGGATCTTTTGCAATCTGCTCAGCTAGTTCTTTGATACTTGGATCCTACATTAGCCATGTTATTTAAAAATAAAATAAGATACGAGAATTACAAATGAACATGTCAAGCAACCAAGCAATACGGCATTTATCAATTGAATAATTACATTGTAGGTTGCCGGGGGCGTGTGGGGGAGTAGTGGGGATGCGACTGGTATGTGGGACATGACGGCCAGTTGCATTCGTGAGGTAGCTAGAGAAGTGCTCGGGGTTTCACGGGGTAGCCGTGGTGGGCATCAAGGGGACTGGTGGTGGAATAGTAAAGTTCAAGAGAAGGTGATAGCAAAGAAAGTGGCGTATGCGAAATTGGTAGAAAGCAAGGATGAGGTGGAGAAGTGGACGAATAGGGAATTATATAAGATGGCGAGGAAGGAGGCAAAACTAGCGGTTACGGCGGCGAAAACGACGGCTTTTGAACGCCTGTATGTGAAATTAGAGAAAAAAGACGGAGATAAGAAGTTCTACAGACTCGCCAAGGCAAGGGAGAGGAGGACCCGTGACTCATGTGAGATGCATCAACGACGAGGATGGCAAAGTACTTGTGGAGGACGCGCGTATTAGACGGAGGTGGCAGTCTTACTTCCATAAAATCTTGAACGAAGAAGGAAATAAAGACATTGTGTTGGGAGATCTGGAGCAATCCGGAAGGTACCGGGATTTTGGATATTATAGAAGTATTAAGGTTGAGGAGGTTAAGGGTGTTGTTCGCAGGATGCGCAGGGCAAGAGCGACTGGGCCTGATGAGATCCCTATTGAATTTTGGAAGAGCGCAGACAGGGCAGGTTTGGAGTGGCTGACTGAGTTGTTTGTCATTTTTAAGACGACAAGAATGCCCGAAGAATAGAGGTGGAGTACAATGATTCTTTTGTACAAGAACAAAGGTGACATCCAGAGTTGCAACAACTATAGGATATCAAGCTGCTAAGCCATAATATGAAAGTTTGGAAAAGGGTTGTGGAGATGAGGGTGAGAAGAGGCGTGTCTATTTTCGAGAACCAGTTTGGATTCATGCCGGGGCATTCGACTACAGAAGCCATTCATCTTATTAGGAGGTTTGTGGAGCAGTATAGGGAGAGGAAGAGAGACTTACATATGATTTTCATCGACCTCGAGAAGACATACGACAAAGTCCCTAGGGAGGTTCTATCGAGATGTTTGGAGGTTAGAGGTGTACTTGTGGCGTACACTAGGGCGATCAAGGATATGCATGATAGAGCCAAGACTAGGGTACGGACAATAGGAGGAGATTCGAAGCACTATCCAGTGATAATGAGGTTACACTAGGGATCAGCTCTTAGCCCATTCTTATTTGTCTTGGTAACGGATGGACTGACGCGACAAATTAAAGGGGAGGTATCATGGTGTATGTTATTCGCAGATGACATAGTCCTGATCGCTAAGACTCACAGCAAAGTAAACGCTAAGCTCGAGGTTTAGAGATAGACTCTGAAGTCTAAAGGGTTTAGGTTAAGTAGGACCAAGACAAAATACATGGAGTGCAAGTTCAGTAACTAGAGCGACCATGAGACAAGGGCAAGCTACTATGATTGAATTCGACATCAGTGATTTTGAGCGTTACCTACGACAATTGAAAAGAAAGTCATTCCAAAGAAAGGAAGCTTCAAGTATCTCAGGTCTATTATCCAAAGGAATTGAGAGATTGATGATGATGTGTCACATCGTATTGGTGCAGGGTGGATGAAATTGAAGATCGCATCTGGAGTCTTGTGTGATAAAAATGTACCACAAAAACTTAAAAGCAAGTTCTATAGGGTGGTGGTTAGACCGACTATGTTATATGAGGCGGAGTGTTGGCCAGTCAAGACTTTGCACATCCAAAAGATGAAAGTTGCGAAGATAAGGATGCTAAGATGGATGTGTGGGCATAAGAGTGGAATAATATAAGAAATTATGATATCCGAGACAGAGTGAGAGTAGCCTCGGTGGAGGATAAAATGAGGGAAGCGAGATTGAGATGGTTCAGGCATGTGCATAGGAGAGACACAAATGCCCCAGTGCGGAGGTGTGAGAGGTTGGGTATGGATGGGTTTAGGAGGGGTAGAGGTAGGCCGAAGAAGTATTGGGGAGAGGTGATTAGATAAGATATGGCGCAGGTGCAACTTACTGAGCATGACCTTAGATAGGGGGGTTGTGGAGGACACGTATTTGGGTAGAAGGGTAGTAGGTAGTTCAGCATAGTACTACTTACGCTTACATACTGGTAGTTGTAGTGTTATTATTGTAGCTCTACTTAGCCTATCATACTAGTAGGCGCAGTATTGTATTATTTTATAGTCCCCTGTCATTTGATTTCTGTTGATGTGTGTTCTTTTGTGTACTTTGTTTATCTTATTTACCTGCGTTAGTTACTGCTTCTTTTTTCAGAATATTTTACCATGACTTATTCGCTTTTGTTACCATCACTTTCATACTATTTTAAATTTCTTGTCCGGGCCTGACCATTTCTCTTGTTTTGCTTGTGCCTATGCTTTGTCTTGAGCCGAGGGTCTTTCGGAAATAGCCTCTCTACTTACCAAGGTAGAAATAAGGTCCGCGTACACTCTACCCTCATCAGACCCCACGTTGTGGGACTTCACTAGGTATGATATTGTTGTTGTTCTACTATATCATATCATACTATACTAAAAGTGGGAACACCCCAACTCAAAACTTGATTTATGAAAATATCCTTTAAAAGATGAGTGACCATTTTGTCCTTGGGAAAGTAAATTACCTTCCATAAAAGATTACTTTTCATCTACCAGTGTTTATTGTTTATCCTTTCAGCTCTCCCACGATAGCATAACCATTTGACATTCTTATTGCACTTGACAAAAGTAGATATCAAGGTATCAAAATATTTATCACTTCTATTCTTTCTATCTTCTCTTGGTCAAAACTCTATATTTTCCATAAAAGCTTACTGCTCTTTCTGTTTGGTGTGTTTTGCTCAGGTACAACTACAACAAACAGGTTAGTCTGTTTCTTTTCCTTTAGACAATCTTATTTTTTGTTTTCTTTATTATTTTGTTCCAGGATTTTAAGGAATTTGGTCGATCCTTTAAACTTTTGGCAGTCTGTTTCGTTTCCTTTATTATTTTGTTCCAGGATTTTAAGGAATTTGGTTTCTCTTTAAACTTTTGGCTTTTGGTGTTATTCTAGGAAAAATCATGTTGGAAATTATCTAGAAATCATTACCATATAGGCATATACTAGGCATCCTTATTTACAATGTACGGAATTGCTTAATTGATCCTATTTAAATAATGAAGAAGCAAAACTCTCTGTTTCACAGAAGTACTTGTCGTCATTTGTATAACTCCTAAGCTCGCAGTTCCTTTTCCTTTCCTTATTAGTGTTACTTGTATGGATTACCACAAAAGATGGCATGATTCTCATTCTGTCTTCTTTGTCCTAATTAGTTCCTTTTCACTTTATATGATGGTACAGTAAAAGATTTCGATTATTCCTTATTTTTTCCCGTCAAAACGTCTTCTCAATCTTAAATTGTCAAGTGTTACACTTTATTATTTGTATAAATAAATCAACAATTTTCTTTTAATTTACAGATGAAAACTCATACTTTTAAGTCAGACAAAAAGTACATGTACATGAAATAATGATTTATATTTATCAGCCAAATTTTCTGATGTCAGTATGTAAAGTATCTCTATGACAATTAAATACTACTTTGCTGGTGCATACCATGAAAATGACAATGATCTACTAGCCATTCTGAGGAAGACATGTTGATTGAATTACTTTACAACTGCTAAAAAGTACGACCGAGTGGCTAAAAACGCGACTAGAAAACTCTTATTTTAAGTAGTGACAGATATGTACATTTAGTAGTCCAGTCATGGCTGAGAAATCAAAGGGGTTTTGAAGCCCAGCTCCAGCAGCAGCAGCTGCAGAGGTTGTCCTCGCCTCTCCTGTTTGTGCTTCTGTGGAGGCAGACTCAGAATACCCAGACTTCACATCTGGAAAAGAGAGATAAAAAAAATAACATCTGGAAAAGAGAAAGATACAAACCAAAAAATAACATTACAACTTTATGCACTGTTATTCAACATTCCTTTTAAACAAAAATATGGCACAAAGGCAACTTTGTAGATTCAACATGCTATACCATTACGTACTTTATAGAAGGTAAAACAAAATGCAAGGCTTTAAAACAGCAAAATGATAATTCCAGGTGGTGAGAAAGTAACACACAAATCTAGATGACAACTGGGAAACAATGATAGGATCCCAAAGAATAATGGTCAAATTTTAGTAACCAAGCTAAAGGAACAAATAATAAAAGCTATACTGTATCTTTACTGGCCTTTTCTCATTAACTTCTTTATCTTGATTAAGTTTGCGTATGCATAAATTTACTCCTGGTATCTGACAAAGCTAGGTCTACCTTCATTCACTAACATGTTATGATGCACAAATAACATAAGACTGTAATCAGATTTCTTTAAAAGTCAATCTGGAATTCAATAATAACAACAAACCCAGTGTCATCCCATTGGGAGGGTAGAGCGTACGCAGACCTTACTACTAACTTGAGAAGGTAGAGAGATTGTTTTCAATAGATCCTCGGCTCAAAAAAAGATAAAAAAGAGGCCGTAGCAAGAAGCAGAAGCAATAGCAAGATAATAAGATAACCGAGGCTAAAGGAACACCACGTAGTAATAGAAATCTAAAAATAATGAAAAACAAGAATAATACTAATACTCCGAGAAAGCAAAAGAAATACGCCCGACTCTACCTTAATTCTCGACCTCCAAACCCTCCTATCAAGGGTCATTTTCTGGGTGAGCTAAAGTTGTGTCATATCCTGCCTAATCACCTCACCCCAATACTTTTTTAGCCTACCTCTGCCCCTTTTCAAGCCCACTATGGTCAACCTCTCACACCTCCTTATTGGAGCATCTGCACATCTCTTCTTCACATGCCCAAATCATCTCAGTCTCACTTCCCACATCTTATCCTCCACGGGACACTCTCATCTGGAATTCAGCTAAAAAAAATCAAATTCCATCATAGAAGAATGACCTAGAATTATATCTCTGGCTTGACACATGCTCCCCAGTAAGTTGATATTTGCTTTTGTAGGTACCATCACCCAGTTTATCTAGTTCCTTTTGTCAGTTAACATCAGTACCACAAAACATTTCTTGAAATCTACAGAGCAAAATACACATAATGGTTTAACATGATTGCTTCTTCACTAACTGTTTTTAGTCATACATACTGCTTTCAACAGTACTACAAGTCACCTTGAAATTCTAAACCATGAAAGCCCGGTAGGACTTACAGAAAACTAATGGCATTATAATCAACCTACTTCAAACCACACACTCCATCCCATAGACCTCTCATGCCCCAAACACCATTGTATATTTTATCCAACATATCACACCTAGTTAATTCGGGAAAGACTGGACATATGATCTTTTATACCAGGCAATTGCTCGTATTAAGCATCAGAAATTGTAGTCAAAGACTCTATAGTAAGCCTATGCAACACATTATTGATATATAAAAGTAAAATTCCCCTTTCAAATTTTTTACATGATAGATGCATATATAATTCTAGGTAAGGAAGGAGAAGAGTGAAAAGGCATACCTTCTTTTGCAGCCGGTACAACTTTCTCTTCCTGAAGACAGTGAACATATATGTATTAGCCAAAAAAAACAAAAACCCAGAAAATAAAAAAATGAAAAAGGAAGAAAGGGAGAGTTTTATAAGATCTAAAAGTAGAATTAAATCAACCCCTCAAAGAAAACAATAGGATAAAGAAAAGAAAACAAACAAAAACTCAAAAACACATTTAGATTGATGATACAAAATGATAAGATTTGAATAAAGACGATGAATTATGAAAGAGTGTACCTGAGACATGGCTACAGAGAAAGAGAGCCAAGTGAGGATTCCTTGTTTGAGAGCTTAGTAGAGACTATTTTGGGTGTACCCCAAGTCCCCAACAAATCAAATACAATGAAAAAAAGGTTTTTTCTGTAAGGCCAAGGACACTCCAAAGAGGGATAGTGATAAAATTTAAGATAAAAAGACCATAATATTTACTCCATATGATTTGCATAAGCATAGTAGTCCCTCCCTCCTAATTTACTTTACTACTCTCTCGGTTCCAATTTATTTGATATAGTTTAATTCGATATGAAATTCAAAAAAATAAAAGAAAATTTTTAAATTTTGTGGTTAAAATAAGTTAAAGATATTTATATGGTTATAAATCATGTCATTAAGCGTAAAAAATAAAGTTTAAAGTTAAATTATTATTAAATAAAAAAATATATCATTCTTTTTAGGACTGACTAGAAAGAAAATTGTATCACATAAATTGAGACAGAGAAAATAGTATCAAATAAAATGACACATTTCTATATTTAGTAATAATTTAATTTTAAATTTAATAAAATATTTATAGCCATACTAATATCTATAATTAATCTTTAAAAAATATTAAAAATCATTTTTATTAAATTCCATACTCAATCAAACACTCATATAAAATGGGACTAAAGGAGCACATAACTAGTAAATGCGCGGTTATGATAACCCAGAAAAAGAAAAAGTGTAAAAAGGATGATTAAATAGGATGACAGCTTCCATTTACTTTATTCTTTTTATGCATTTCTATTAACAAACAAATATTAATGGAAGTAATCCACTAATCATGAGCTGTAATTATGAAAAAGAATAGGAAAAACAAAATACAAAGAGAAGTGGCAAAATAGAAATAATTAAGAAGCATCATTGCGATCTTATTCCAGAATACTAACATAAATCGTAGCACGACTAATGTATTAGAAAGACCTCATGATGCATTTACCAACAGTAAAAGCAGCAAAACTTTTAGATGAAAGTTTTTGGGGTACGGTGATTGAGTTGAGTGAAATAATATAATCCCTTAATTATTTTTATTAATGAAGAGGTATATATACAATTTACAATCTCCAAAATGAAAAATTCTATTCCTAATATACTATTAATATCCTAATTATACTTGTACAAAAATTCTACAATTATGGTAAATTTGTACAACAAATTCGACTTCAACAATGTAAGGCTCAGATCCCGTGATATACATGGTATACAACTATGGGCAGTGTATATCACGGGTATACTTCTATCACCCCCGTAGTCATAGCGGGCGGTTGTCGTACGCTGAGACTGTCCCTAAAATCTTCAAATAGAACTAAGGGGAGATCCTTAGTAAATATGTCTGCAATCTGGTATCTCGAAGAGACATGGAGGACGCGTACTTGTCCACGAGCTACCTACCACGTAACCCAGTGTCTGCCATTCATGACCCGAATTGGATATTGGCCATGGATGACGAATATAATGCTCTTATTGAAAATAAGATGTGAGAGTTGGTGTCGTCCACCTGGTGTTAATATTATTCGGTCTATGTGAATTTTTACTCATAAAGAAAATTCGGACGGTTCTTTTGAGAGGCATAAGACCAGTCTTGTAGGTAATGGTTAAACACAATAGGTTGGCGTTGATTGTGGAGAGACATTTAGTCAGGTGGTCAAACCGACTACCATTCGCACTGTGTTTAGTCTAACTCTCTCGAAAGCATGACCCATTTACCAGCTGGATGTGAAAAATGCTTTCTTCCACGATGATCTTAAGGAGACAGTATACATGCATCAACCCTTGGGTTTTAGGGATCCCAATTATCTTTATCATGTCTGTTTGTTGAAGAAGTCCTTGTATGGGCTTAAGCAGGCCCCGAGGGCTTGGTATAAAAGGTTTGCAGTTTATGTGTCTAATATTGGATTTTCTCACAGAAGATCTGATCATTCTCTGTTCATCTATCGGCGTGGTACTTCTCTGACATACATTCTGTTATATGTTGATGATATTATATTAACTACCTCATCGGATATTCTACGCAAGTTTATCATGACCCTTCTCAGTTCTGAATTTGCTATGAAAGACTTGGGGGCCTTGAGCTACTTTTGGGCATAGCAATCACCATCATGCAGGTGGTCTATTTTTATCATAGAAAAAGTATGCGGCAGAGATTATTGAGAGAGCTGGCATGTCATCTTGTAAGTCTACTTCTACTCCAGTTGATACAAAATCAAAGTTGAGTGCTATGTCTAGCACAACATATGAGGATCCCACCCATTATCGTAGTCTTGCAGGGGTTGTTAGACTTAAGAGTCCCACATCGGAAATGAAATGGGAACATGGACTCCTTATATGGACTTGGACAATCCTCACCCTACAAGCTAGCTTTTGGGGTTGAGTTAGGCCCAAGATCCATTATTTACATGGTATCAGAGCCAGACATATTTCAATTCTTTGTTCACTGATGTTGGGCCCCTAAATTATATTGTCCACGCTCTAATTAATGAGGTTTGAGCGTACGGGGGAGTGTTAGACTTAGGTGTCCCACATCGGAAATGGAATGGGAACATGGACTTCTTATATGGACTTGGACAATCCTCACCGTACAAGCTAGCTTTTGGGGTTGAGTTAGGCCCAAGATCCATTCAGTGACAGCACGAGAATTTTTGTTGTCTTGGAAAATATCACGCACCCTATTCTAAGTTTCCATCGCCGTGACGTCAGGCTCAATAATCATCTGCAAGAGGTCTGTAGAGATAGTGGAATATATCCACTGGAGAACGGTAGCATCAAGGGTTGTCTATAACACCGAGTCATCCTCCGGGGCAGGCACCTTCTCATTGCCTGTGACCGAAGGGATGATATGATGAAGAACCTGATGTGAACTTGTGTGAACGGTAAATAATTCCGTCCACGTCACGTATTGAACGTTTTCTAACTCAAGAACAATAGAGATGTGGTTTTTGATGTTGGAGACTGTAAGGGCATGATGAAACATGTTCTTTGATGTAGACATAACGAAATAACAATATGTGAATTAGGGATTGGGAAGAGGAAGAAAATTTGGAAAGAGAATAAGAAGATTGCACGGTTCCCGACCTCATTGGACCCACAATATTTTCATACCACTCTACTTTCAGTATCATCAGAACCATTAGTGTATGAATGTAAAGACAATAACAAGGAAAGTAATCAGGATGTATGAGATGCAATCAAGTATAAGAGATGAATATCACATGCTTTTAGAAACTCAAAAACATGTAATACCATGTAAATTAGTCTATCATTATGAAAGCAATGTGATGAAAAACATAGCAATTATCAACAATGGAGACAAGCCCAAATAATGGCAACAATCCCAAATAACAGCAGTCGAAATAGCTGATTTCCCAAATCACCCATCATCATAGTTCAACATCGGTACCTACCTAAGCATTCATTACAACCGCTAAGGTGGGACCCCCAAACATTCCCAATACCTCTCAACATTTATAACTACTATGTACTTTTATCAGAGTCTATAAAGGAGAAATCGTAGCCTACCTTAGAGTCGAACATGTGCCATGAACCGCCAACCCTCAATGCAGGTCTTGCCTTTTTGGAGCGCCTCGAAATACTCATAGTCTAACATATATAGGTTCTACGTTAAAAGTAATATATTACAATTACAAGGACTTGGTCCTTTCAAACAATACAAGATTCATTCCAAAATTGACCCCGAGCCCACAATATCAAAATCTGAACTTTACTACCCAAAAAGCATAATAACTTACTAAATAATCATATCCTTTAGTTAACTTTAAACTAAAACCAATTGGACCCTCAATTGCAATATTAGGCAAAAAGCCCCTAATTTCAAATCCTAGTTTTCCCCCCAATTTCAAAAGGGTTTATAATACCAAAGTAATTATTGAAACATTATCATCTATCATTAATCAACACTAGTTTACAATATTAAAATCATATAATCAACATACAATCCCCAAATCATGGTTCTTATTATCTTATTCTCACATGGAACTTAGGCTATCCTCTTTCCCATTTAGAGATAAAACTCCCCAAAGATTCCATTCTTAGTTTATAAATAAATCACAAAGAGAGAAATAGGAACTTATCCAAGGAAGAATGCATCCCAAAGCTCCAAACATAGACCACATAAACACTCTCTAGGTCTAGCATTGGTGAATGGAAAGAATGGTTCAAATTTGGAAATCTGCCTAGCGATTCTCATATCTGCGGACACCTTGTCCGCAGATGCGGACTCGCCTGTGCAAAGAAAGGCTCATGTATGCAGGTCACTTGACACCTCACTTCTTCATATTTTCTGGCCGAGTCCCGCATAGGTGAACTCGTAGAATCGCACTTATGCCCGCAGAAGTGTAACACCGAAAACCAGCAAAATATGATTTTTCACCAAGTTCAACCTGAAACCCAAAACTCATCCGAGACCTCCCGGTTACAAACCAAACATGAAAATAGACTATAATCGATGCTAAAAACTCGCTCACATACTCAGATTTCTCATACGACCAACCTAAGGTCCACTTTTCTATGAAAACCCTCAAAATACGCAACTTCCATAAATTTACAAATAGTGATGCAAAATACATCCAAATGCCTCAGGAAATGAACCAAGGATTCAACTAAATCATAAATGACGCTCCAGACCTACTGGAAGTGACGGAAACAAAAAAACGAACTCATATACTCAAAAGTCAACTATCGGTCAACACTTCTTCACTTATTCCACTTAAAAGTAACTAATTTCCTCAAAATCAACTAAGACTTACCCGACAATCCCAAGGAACCGCTCTACCATTGTTGCAAGTCAAATACACTCTAATTGTGCTAGGGTAATGGTCAACAGGGGTAAAAAAAGTAAAATGCCTAAACGACCAAATAGTTCATTACATAGAGGGATATGATTAGTAATAAAGTTATTGGGACAAGATGGAAGTGACGTCAGTAGCAGATAAAATAAGGAAAGTAAGGCTAAGATGGCTTGAGCATATGAAGAAGAGGTGCGAGGATGCGCCGATAAGGAGGTGTGAGAGATTGACTATAGTAGGAGTTAGGAGAGGTAGAGGTAGCACGAAAAAACACTTAGGGGAGGTAATTAAATAGGACATGACACAACTTCAGCTGGTTGAGGACGTCACCTTAGATAGGAAGATATGGAGGTTGAGGATTAGGGTAGAAGATTAGTAGGTAGATAAGTGTTGTCGCACACTTTGTGGGAGGGAGGGGGCTAGTCTCCTCTACTCTTGTATTCCTTTTAGTATTAGTATTAAGTTATCGCGTAGTTCGTATCTCTTGATGTATATTACTATCTGTTGAATATTTGTTTTGTAGGTCTCTTCTCTTACAAGCCTGTGTCAGTTACTTTTCTTTTGAGCTGAGGGTCTATCGAAAAAAGCCTCTCTACCTCACAAAGGTAGGGGTAATGATGTATATCAAACCACACACATAATTCCTCAATTGAAGTTAAGAAGTAAAGCTCCAAGAATGCCAATGGTGAGCCATAAACACATGGTCAAAAGCTTGGAAATGTATGGAGTGTGGAATGGCTTAGGAGACAACACTTGATTGTCTTAGAGAGAGTTGTATGTTTTGGCCTTAAGTGTTGGTCTTGGCCGAGGCCTTGCTTTAAATTATTGTGTTTAAATTCTTAGATGAAGTAGTAATTACTTAGGACATATTAAGTTAGGTAAGAACCCTTAACTTCACCTAGGACACATTTAAGGCACTATGTAAGGGGGGAAGATGACTAGACCGAAGGAAGCTGTATTCAAGAGTGATATGCCCGAGAATACACATGTCAACAAGAGTTAAAAGCACCATTTAGAAGGTGTGCACCTCAAGAGGATAAACCATTTATGGACTTCCTAAATTTGATGACCTCAAGATGAATTCAAGGAAGCCAAGGAGTTGCTCGAACTAATCCAACGGGTCGATCAAGAATACATATCAAGGGATATGTCTCTTACCACTCTCCAAGAATGTCATTTAAAGAATAAATTAGATCACATGTAAGCTAACAAGAAAAGGTTCTAGAACTCGTTGGAGAATGACATCCATCCCCTTCGGCCAAAGACTCTTCCCCTCCCCCGTTTATACCTTAGTCAAGTGGCTTGAGTTTGTGTCTTTATACCTTCCTTCCAGAATGGTCCTTTCTATACTATAAAAAGGATACTTAGGCCATTGTAAATATTTAGAGTTGTTTGATATAAAAACTTGAGTGTTTACTCATTTTGCTAAGTCTTTCAATCCGGGATTGAACTTCTTAGTTGATCCTCCGGGAGGGTCGCTTGGTTCTCCGGGAGAACCACCTATCTTTATAAGGTCTTGGATCACCCTTGCTTGGTTAGTGTTGAGACTAGCGGTCAGCAAACCTCAACCTAGTCCTTGTGAAATTCATCACAACATACTTGGAGACCACACGAGCAGTTGACTCCTCGTGTTACCATCCAAGAACCCCATATCGATCGAATTGTGACTTGGTTTGTCTCGGATTGTTTCCAACAATCCGTATACATTCCTTATTCCAATTACTTGTTTATCCACTATACTATCTTCCACCACACCTCATTAACATCCTCTCAAAAGACCTCCATTCGAATCCAACCATAACCCCACGCATACGCCACCAAACATATCAACGCCTCATCCAAACTCCTCTCTCGCATACCCTCACTGTATCGGTAAACTTCCGAGTCTTTACCATCACTAAAACACCAGAGCCCCACTACCACAATCTCCCATAACATTCCTGGGACCACTCCCTAAAGCGTCTAAGCCCACTTTCACCCGTCGCCTTTCGGAATCCCCATCCTAAGACCACACTACCTACCTTACTCGATAAATCGAGAACCTCACTGTTTCGGCTTGGTTCTGCGACCCTACTACCACTAAAATACCAAACCCCGACCATCACACCAACCCTCACATAACCCGCAAACACCACCCAAAGCGCCTTGGCCCGACTCCTTATCTATTTACCCGACACCATCGCCAAACACCCCACATCTCGGCTTACCGAGAACCCGAGAAACCCCATTTTCCTTGCCTAATTTCGGGTCAACCCGAATCTCACCAAGACCCGAACCACGTACCAACTCATAACCATCCGTACTTATATCAGTTAAGGTCTGCGTACATCCTATCCTCTCCAGACGCCACCTGTGGGATCACATTGGTTTTGTTGTTGTTGTGAAAGCAGCAAAACTTTTATAACTTTGTTCTGAACTATTTGAGAAGCAATCTAAAAATTTCACAAATCAACTTGCCTCTTTCTCTTGTAGTCATGTTAGAGAGAAAATAAAATAAAATCAATAAAATAATCTTGTACAAGATAAAAAAGAAAAATAAAGAAGGCTCAAACTCAAAAGTTAAAAACTATACTCTTCACATAAAAACAAATAGACATATTTAGAAATCTTGAAGTTTGATAAATACTAAGTATTGAGTAATTTTCTTATACAAACACGTATGTTATGTAATTTTTTTTATCTTTTATATACTCCCTCCATGTTAATTTATGTGACATAGTTTGGTTGCATACATGGTACAAGAAGAAAGAAAAAAATATGTGTTTTTACATTTTTTATATTATTGTATCATTATAAATTGTTTTAAAAATTTGTGGTATTAAACATGTCATAATATTTGTGTGATTATAAGAAACTGACATTAAGTGTAAAATAAGATAATTAAATTATACCCACTAGCTATGGAATGAGCCAATTTATTCCTAAAGAAAAAAAAGCTCCAAGAAAATTGGAATCATAGAAAATCCTAAACCTTTCAAACAGGAACATTGCTTTCAAACAACTACAACCCTTATCCCTAACTGACCGATCACGTACGTGTATGGAGATCCGCCATTTTTATAGGAAGAAGCATAGGTGGAAGACATGACCATCAAAGAAAACTTGCAATATGTTGTAATGGAAAGTTCTCCTATGGATGGCCAGAACTAGATGAACTGTGTAAAATAATACATCTCTAATGGGAGATCAAGGGTGAATATAAGATGTGGCCTCTATGTATCATCATGCATTTATCAAGCTTACCCCCTTGGAAGACTATGAGTATATTCTATCCAAACTTTTGTTTTCTCTTAAAGTGAGGGATGGATGTTAACAGATGATGCCTCTTGAATGGGAGCCTTGCTTTATTCGAGAAGAAGAAACATCAACAACAATTGCTTGGGTTTCGTTTCCAGTGTTATCACCAAATGCTTTCCTTAAAGAATCACTCCTTTCTATGGCGAATGCAGTCAAGAAATCATTACATGTTGATATGGTGATGAAGAATCAATCCATACCTAGTTGTGCAAACGTAAAAAATGAAGTTGAATTAGTAAATGATTTCCCATATTTAGATTGGAATCAAGAGAACCAAAACTAGAGAGATTATCTCGATTTGGATTCCTATCAAATTTGACTATATGACCAAGTATTGTAGACACTATAAATTTCAAGGAAATAAGGAGATTGAATGGTAGGGTTTTGTTGGGTTCAAAACACTAAGGCACAACAGAAGTTTAAATTTTTTGTTTCTTACTTACCCCAACAAGTTTTTTGGTATGGTTATACAATAATCAAGCCTGTAACATAAAATATAATACTTACAGGTTATAGCAGCTGGAGTCTTTATCTACTATAAGGTGGACACGCGGTTGCCCTTCTGATTGCAAGCTCCAAGATTTAATGTATTTCTCTTTCGGAAAGCTAGAAAATCCGGTAGAGGTTCGAGAGAGTTTTAATTATAAGTCTCTAAGGCTTAGAATGATAATCTGAAATTGGTGTGTGAATAATGAAAAGAATGCTTCTATTTATAGTTGAAAAATAGGTCAAAACCGGATTAGGGTTTGACTTTGGGCCTGACCTAAATTTCGAGGCAGAGGCACCGTGGCCCTAGGGTATGGGCGCCGCGGCGCTCGACGTGCTCCTGCACTGTCTCGATTTATTTTCTGCGCATTCTTAATTAAATCCAGAATCCAATTTTGACTTAATTAAAATAATCATTATTCATTTAAATAACTCGATTCTAAATCGAACATTTAATTACTCTCTCAATACATTCTTAGATCAGAAGGGCAATCGACATAGTGTGACCTTACAGGCCTTCTCATATCGACATTAATCAAATTAAGGTCTACACGGAACTCCTAGACGGCGCCAGAAGACGAACTCAATATGTGAATTACGTTTACGTGAATCCAGTAAACTTAACCTTTATGTGGTAAGATAAAATCCTTTCATTCACGACACACCAGATCAAGCTTAAGATTTGTCAAGTGTCTATCCAGATGGCTTAATCATTGTATCTCATCTATATTAGTTGACAACTAGACCATATTCTAAATACGTCTATTGCGTTGGCCAACGACTTAGTCAACCTAATATCACAGAGAATCCGAGTGTTCTCTCGAATATACATTCGAGGAATGAATCCTAATCTTGGCTCAATTACCACCTTTAATCCACATTGTAATGTACCCAATACAAGCCGTATCTCAACCTATAAGGCATTTGAGCTTAGGACGGGATCAAAGTACATTACTTTATAGACAAGGCGCGTATTGACCTCAAGTCTAAGGACTTCTATCTCCCACACGCTGATCATACTTTAGATAAATATAACAAACAGTACATCAGCAGGGTATACTAATACTGCCAAAGTATCCATGTGTCCATCACGAGTAGCCATTACTCGTAGCAGGTGAGACATACTGCATCCTCCAAGGATGTGATGCAGACCAAATGTCGACTTATCACATATCATCGATATCCCATTCTCGATGATCATTAGTCGAGGCTATTTTAAGAGTTATGCTATAATATTAATATCTCACACTATTAATAACAACGTAACCTCCTGGGATGCATATTATAGAATATTACAAACAATCAATTAATAATTCAATAATTGCAAATGCCAAAATATTAATCTCCGTTAATAATAATATGAATGTGTATAAAGTACATTTGTCCTAATACAGACTGTCTCTAGGACATAAATATATTTTCAATCTCCCACTTGGCCTAGAGCCGATATCCAACATATCTAATGCCCATATTCTCAAAATGACCATTATGCTTGACTAAGCTTAATGGTTTAGTGAGTGGGTCAGCTACATTATCGTTAGTGGGAACATAGTCTAATCTAATCTCTTAGGTCTCCACCATCTCCCTGAGTATGTGGTACTTCCTTGGTACATGCTTGTTTCTGTTGGTTGATCTTGGTTCCTTAGCTTGCGCAATCGCACCAGTGTTGTTACAATAAACCGTTATTGGACAAGTGGCACTTGGAACAACCCCTAGTTCCTTCAGGAACTCAGATATCGCGATAGCTTCCGATCCAGCAATGTACTCAACTTCTGTTGTCGAATCAGCAGTTGTAGCTTGTTTGTAACTTTTCCAGCTTTCTACTCCACCATTGAAAATGAATGTGTACCCAGATTGAGATTTTTAGTCATCGACATCAGTCTGGAAGCTAACATCAGTGTACCTAGTAGCAGCTAGTTTTTCTTCCCCACCATGGACTAAGAAGTAATATTTAGTTCGTCTAAGATACTTAAGAATACTCTTGACTGCCTTCCAGTGTTCTTCCCCAGGATTCTGTTGGAATTTGCAAGTCATACTAAGTGCAAAGGCCACATCTGGCCTAGTACAGGTCATGGCATACATGATCGATCCTATAGCTGAAGCATATGGGATCCTTTTCATGCGTTCAAGTTCTATAGTATTAGAATGACTATCCTTCTTAGATAACTTAATGCCTTGTCCCATAGGTAGACCGACTTTCTTGGAATTTTCCATAGAAAAACGTCTAAGCACTTTGTCTATGTAGACTGATTGTGATAGCCCCAACAATCTGTTAGGTCTATCTCTATATATCCTAATCCACAGAATGTAGCAGGCTTCACCTAAATCCTTCATCATGAAGGTACTGGATAACCACTCCTTGACTGACTACATGAGAGTCTTATTGTCTCCCATTATTAATATGTCATCCACATATATGATAATGAAGGCAATACTCCCATCCTTGTGTTTACTATAAACACATGGATCCTCTTTGATTCTGACGAAATCAAATGACTTGATAGCCTTGTCAAAGCAAATATTCCAACTCCTCGAGGCTTGCTTAAGCCCATAAATGGACTTTTATAGCTTGCATACGGCATTTGGTTTGGACTCAAGTGAAAAACCCTCAGGTTGTTTCATATACACCTCCTAAACTAGATTACCATTGAGGAAAGTAGTTTTGACGTCCATCTGCCAAATGTCATAATCATAATATGCAGCTATTGCAATAAAAACCCGAATGGACTTAATCTTAGCAACAGGTGAAAAGGTTTCATCATAATCGACCCTAAGTCGTTGATTATAACCTTTAGCCACCAATCTTGCTTTATAAGTCTGTACCTTGCCATATGCATCAATCTTCTTCTTGAAGACCCATTTGCATCCTATGGGTCTAACCCCTGTTGGCAAATCAACCAAGTTTCAAACTTGATTTATGTACATCGAGTCCATCTCAGATTTCATGGCTTTTTGCCACCTCTGCGAATCAATGTCTAACATAGCTTCGCTGTAGGTTGTAGGTTCATTGTCATCAGGAATATCTATCTCATTGTGTGTTTCAACAAGGAGATTAAGTCTTTCAGGCGGACGATGAGTCCTAGTGGTCCTACGGAGTTGATTATTCTGCGTTTCGGTATTTGTTGCATTCTGATTGTGAGAAGGTCTTTGTGTGTTGGACAATCCATCACCTTGAGAGCTTTCAGGAATATCATTTTCATGTATTTTCTGAATGGAATGATGTACAACTATTGTATCATCATCCATTGGTTGTGTATGAGAGTCTTGCATTTCTGCACTATCTCTCACAACACTCCACTGGTTGAAGGGCGTACTCTAAGTACCCAATCTTCACCAGATACTCCCACTAAATCCTTGTTTAGGTCATTCGACAAGGGTTCAACTTCTGTGTTATCTTGTGGTTCTTGAATTTCTTCAAGTTCTATCTCTGTGCAGCTATGTTCCTTGTAGACATATTCTTCTTCATGGAATGTTGCGTTCCTAGAAACAATGACCTTATGTTCTCCAGGAAGATAGAAGTAGTATCCCTTAGTTTCCTTTGGATACCCCACGAAGTAACATTTCTTACTTTTGGATTCCAACTTATCAGTGAGCATCTTCTTAACATATACAGGGCACCCCAGGGTCTTATATGGTTAAGAATTGGCTTCTTGCCACACCATATCTCATAGGGTGTCTTTTCTACTGACTTGGAAGGAACCCTGTCCAGAACATATATAGAGGTTTGTATAGCATGTCCCCAAAGGTATGTTGGTAGAGCTGATGAGCTCATCATGGATCGAACCATATCCAATAAGGTTCGGTTTCTCCTTTCGGCAACACTATTCATCTGTGGTGTTCCAGGAGGTGTCCATTCTGATTGGACTCCATGTAGCTTTAAGTAATCTAGAAAATCCTTGCTCAAGTATTCACCTCCTCAATCCGATCGAAGGGTCTTGATACTTGTTGTAAGTTGCTTCTCTACTTCCGACTTGTACTCCTTGAACATCTCAAAAGCCTCGAATTTATGTCTCATAAGATACACATATCCATACCTTGTGAAGTCGTCAGTAAAAGTGATAAAGTATGGAAAGCCTCCTTTAGCTTGAGTCGAAAATGGCCCATATACATCGGTATGGACCAACTCAAACACCTCCTTGGCTCGCACACCTTTCCCAGAAAGTGGTTTATTAGTCATCTTTCCTCTCAAGCAAGATTCGCAGTTACCATAAGACTCCAAGTCAAAAGGTTCGAGGTAGTCTAACTTCCTCAATCTTGCTATCCTTGATTCGTTGATATGACCAAGTCTGCAGTGCCATAGGTAGGTAGAGTTTCTATTACTTATCTTGGATCGTTTATTCTGTACATTGAATATCTCTCGACTACAATTTAGTGTATATAATCCATCCACAAGAGGAGTAGTTCCATATATAATATTATCAAAAGACATAAATCATATTCCTCGTTAACGAGGGTACATAAAAGCAATCATTCAACACTAAACAATAGCCGAAAGGTAAATTTAATCTATAAGTCCCTACGCGCTTAGCATCCACTCGTGCTCCGTTTCTAATGCGTAGGTCTACCTCCCTTGGTCCAACCTTCCTACTATTAGTTAGCCCCTGTACATTTGTACAAATGTGTGATCCACAAGCGGTATCTAATACCCAGGAATGAGAGTTATTTATAGACATATTTATTTCAATGATGTACATACCTTGTCCACCAAAGGCAGGAGCACCTAGTGCTTTTCCTCCTCTTGGTGCCGTGCAGTCCTTCTTCCAATGCCCCTTCCTGTGGAAGTTGAGGCATTCATCCCTAGCCGGATTTACCTTCTTCTTCACACCTCCCTTAGGATTCATAGCTGAGGGTGCAGTGATTGCTTTGCCCCTTCTTCTTCTGCCATTCCTTGCCTTTCGGCTTGGGTCGGCTAGAAGAGCTCACCATGAGCACAACTTTTCCTTTGGAAGTGGAGGACTCACCATGAGCACAACTTTTCCAGGGTCGGGTTGGGTCGAGATTTTTTTATTTTTTAAAAAAAATTGAATTTCCAAAACTGAAATTGGTATTCACCCCTACATTACCACAAAATTTCGACGTTGAAATGTATTGTATATCGTGAGATCTTGACTAAAGAAAAGAAAATTAGAAATCGATTTGGGGAAAAACACAAATTGATTGGAAAAACGGACATTTTTCTAAAATTTGGCTACGCCAAACTGCCTTAAGGCTGTTTGACTGGCCCTGTCTCGAAAAAATATGCAAAATCAAAAAAAAAAATCGGGTAAAACGGACATCCGAGCGTAGAGTTATGACCATTTAAAGTTTCACCAATTTACAACTATTTTCTCTCCCTACATTATGCTTCCGTGATATTAACAAAACGACTAATAATATAAATATATAATTAACAATCAACTACCATTTTTATCTTATTTTATGTCGAGCTCAATGTAGATTAGAGCAATACATATATATATAAAAGCATGCATTATATCACTTATTAATGACAAAAATATATATAAGTACAAAATAAATATTAATGAAGGAAAAACAATATAAATTATATTTAAAAAATATGCGGGTATGGGTCGGGGTCGGGCCGAGGTTGGGCCGGGCCGTGTCAGACGGGTAAAATTTTCTGACCCTGGCCCGACCCTGACCCTGACCCTGATCGGGTCCCCGCTTTTTTGGGTCGAGTGGCTCGCGGGTCAGCTTAGCTGACCCTGGCCCTGGTTTTTTCGGGCCGGGTTGGGTCGGGCCGGGCAGGTCCCCGACTTGGTGGACAGGTCTAATTAGCTCCCACTATTTTAACATACTTCTATAACCCCATGGTAGAATACATACCTATTTTAATTTAGGTCATAATGGGCCAAGATTCAAGCCTATGCTATCTCCGCGTTTGCTTTTGCTGATAACTTCAATAACACATCTTGGTAGGTTCTAAACCAATTGCAAAACTTATTTTCAACTCTTGGTTGTTAAATATTACATTTAATATTGCGTCCTTAGATTAGTGTCCTTAGATTAGTCCGACACTTTGGCACCAAGATTTGTCTAAGCAAGTCAACCCCATTACACGACTGCGTTTATGTATCTAAGCAAATTTGGCCTTTGTGAGCAAACACTTTGGTGTAAATACCCACAAAAGTTTATCATTTATCTTTAAATTAAAACACATCTATGAAAGAGTCTGGGTCATCGTAGACTTAGAGCAAATGCTTTGGCATAAATACTCATATCGCCGAAAAGGATTTTGCATGACGCGTTTTAATATAGACTTGTATTTAAAATTTTGGGGAACGTTTTAATTCAGGGTTCTAACCAAGATCAACTCTTTTATGCCATATCCAATATGACATTTTATCATGAAAATCTAATGACACATATAGTTTGGGAACCGTCAACCCAATATGCATGATATAAGATGGTTTAATCAAACATTGGGTGCCGCCTGCCTAGACAGTTATAGCGGACATTATTCTAGAAATGTAAATGATAAACATTTTGACATTTATCACATAAACAATATACTTATCAAATAATATACCATATAATAATAATCTTGGGTTAAACATTCTGAACTCTGATTTTTTTTTGTTTCTGGACAGGTGGAGCCACGGTGCTAATCATTAGAGCCGCGACGCCACTAAGCCAGAACCTTTTCGGTTTCTGAAAAATGCATTAGCGCCACGGCGCTCCACTATGGAGTCGCGACGCTGCAAGGGCAGAAACATTTTTGCTTCTGCAATTGCATTAGCGCCGCGACGCGACGCTGCAGAGGCAGAAACATTTCTGCTTCTATAAATGCATTAGCGCCACAACGCTCCACCATGGAGCCGCGACGCCTATTGTCTAGTGAGTCCAAGTTTTTTAAAACGAAGCATTAGCGCCGCGACGCTCCACTATGGAGCCGTGACGCCACCTTAAAACCCTAGCAAGCGTCGCGACGCTCATGTCCTGACAAATATTTCTGTGTTGATTCTCAAAATCGTTCGAGCCCTAAATCCAATTTAGGGATCAAGTAACCGGATAGAACCTTGACTAGGGTATAGTTAGATCAAAAAAGTTCTAACTAGACTTAAACTGAGGATTTGGACCACAAAAGGACTAAGGGGTGGCCCACAAAAGGATCAAGGGTTGGACCACAAAAGGTCCGACTAAGATAACAACACAAAAGTTGAAACCTTAGCAAGTTTGAGTAAATTCAAATATATGTCATAAAACTTCAATATCCCCTTACCTCAATTACATATCCTATTTATACTAGTTCTAGACTTTCTAGAAGAGGAAACAAGAAAGACACAAACATGTATCTTGGCAGAATGGGGGAGATGCCTGACCAACCCTTCATATTCTCTAGGCCACCCTTTTGTGTCATCCATGTATCTCAGTCGAATGGGGGAGATGCTCGACCAACCCTTCATGTTCTCTAGGCCAACGTTTTGTGTCATCTATGTAGATAAGTGCATGAACTATCTAGTTCATGAATTATCTCATTAGGGCACATTGGAAGCTTCTCATTCTAGATGGTTCTCGGCCTAGTCATCTCATCCTATTACATGGCCTAGTAATTAAGCTATAAGAAAATTAAGCTAGGAATTAAAATAAGCTAAAAGTTGGTCTCGGCCAAGACCAACATAAAAGTTGAAAATTAATGTCACTTGGCTTGGATATTCAAGTCGTTTCTTCAATTCCACTCCATACTCCATTCCACATTAGGAATGTCACCATATGATGGTTAACAATCTTCGGTACTCCTAGCAAATCACCTCGCGGATCATGTTGGAAACTTAAGTTCACGACCTTCATTTCATCACACTTGGAAAGAATAGTAACAGAGAGAAGAGTAATAAGATTGATGCCAATATCACATCTATTGGTAAAGGTGATAACTGTCATGTCAAACCTCATAATGGTTTTACAACACTTGATAAGGTGGATACTACTAAAGGCTACAAATCAGAGTGCAATTTCTAAGACTAAAGAGTCATGTTCAGGGAATAAGGTAAACGAATCTACTAAAACTTTGATGGATTTCACGCCCCAAAATCCACCCTGATGCAACAGACATCTGATGCTACGAAATCACATCAAAAGCATCTTATAAGTCCAATAATTATATACCTTGATTAATACTTTATTAATCATCAACTAAACAATATAATACAACCTTGATCATAAGCATGCCATGAATAATAATAACCAGTGGAAGTCCAATGTATATAAATTGTCATAAAATGTGTCAAAACACCCCCAATGAATCAAATGATGACTTCAACAACTACCCACAATAATAACAATCTATTTATGGAGCTTCTTACAGGAATAAATGACTAGTCTAACATTCAGGATGCAACCCAAAAAATGAAAGCAATAAAACTAATATAGAAGGGTGCCCCCGAGCAAGTATGTGGACTCCCCAATAATTCTAGAAAGTAGCAAGTTTCCTACTCCACACGATCATCACGGACATGCTCTACTTTGTTACCTAACAAAGCATCCAAAACTATAATAGTATGCCTAAGTATTGGATACTCAGTGAGTATATAAGGGAAAATAGTTGACATATCAAAGTGATACAATAAAAATCAGCAAAACAATATCAGTGAAATCAAACAAAATCCAGAGATATAGTAAATCATAAAACTTAATGAAATATTTAGTGGAAATCAATAAAGAAGAAAAATATCTACATCATTATGCCGTTTATCATATTTAACTTAGGAAATCAAGATCATCTCAACAAGCCAACTCATAAGCAACCAAAGAACAACACATGCCAACTCACATGCAATCAACTGATAGATGCAACAGGGGCTATCATCCCACAAAGTCTAATATTCATCTAGACTAGCACAATAATAAATACACAGGGCTATCCTCCCATGATGGTCAATCATCATCTGAACTGACACAATACTCCCTACCCTTTAGAGGGCTAAATCACTATCTGGGGACTTTATGTGGCATCAGGCATGTGAGGCAACATACTGCATCAATGACAATATCACTTTCCTTACATCTCGGTCAGATGAGGCTAGTAGTGGAACAGGTAGGACAGGTAATGCCGAAGCTTCTCTCAACCCCCCTAGTATTAGTGGAACCGGGGCTACTTGAGGAAGTGACTCACAATCCTTTCTTAACCTCCCGGCTAGTTTTAACCCTCATGAGCTAAGACATTTCAATAAAATATATTTCAACGCATATATTAGACTTGAATTCCTACATCTCAGCTATACTACACAATATAGAATATGAAAAGAAGGTAACCATCCTAAATTCCTTATAGCCTCTAGTTTATAAATGTGGCGCACTACACACCTACAAACAAGACTCTTCTAGACACAACTTGTAGACTCCCTAGGACTAACATGCTTTGATACAAAGTTTGTCACACCCCAACCTTGGTGGGTATAGTCGGCACCCGGTGCCCTAAGACCCGAGCATAGAAGTCATAGAACATAAGGACAACACCACAAGATTTGGGCCGAGAACGCCTCTAATAAATAGCTGTGTAAAAACCTACAAACAGGAAATGACCCAAAAATATTTATATACATACAAGCCAAGGCCGACAAGGCTATCATAAGTGTAACAGACCATACGGAAGGCCGACAAGGCTATCATAAGTGTAACAGACCATACGGAAGGCCGACAAGGCCATACAAGACATATCTATACAAGACAACTGTCTACAAGCCTCTAATATTAAGTAAACATCAGCATGTCGGGATAAGGACATACCCATAAATAAAAATATATATAACCGTATTAACTCAAACTAGCACATCCGGAATGAGTAAAGAGATTTAGCATCATCCTGAGTTGAGATCCTACTGAGTGGGCGTCATTTCGTCTATCTGAACCTGTGGGCATGAATTGCAGCGCCCCGACAATAGACATCAGTAGGAACAATGTATTGAATATGTAAGGCAGGAAATAATGTAAATAGATAAGTAATGTAAATGAGAATAAGAAAGAAACAACATGTAACTCTGAATGCCATTAAGGACCATAATATGCATAATTATAATATAATCGCGTATATAATGTCGTAGGCCTTTGTGGGCAATATCATCAATATAATATATCGCATATATAACGTCATAGGCCTCTGTGGGCAATATTATCAATACAATACATTGCGTATAACGCCATAGGCCTTTGTGGGAAATATTATCAATACCATAACTAACTGATCACTCGTAACATACCTGTATAGATTGCATATATAATGCCATAGGCCCTGTGGGCATCATAGATACATAATACATACATATACAAGAGAATCATTTGAAGAACATGGAATACTCTTTGATCTTGTTGGAGTAACGTAAGGTCGTTAGACCTTTGACTATCCTTATGCGGATAACATATCATCATACTTGTCCTTATTAATCAATAAGAAAGGATAAAACATACCATTTCTAGTTTTTGAGAAACCAACAAGGAATCATACTATGATAGTATACAAGAGATGCTATAAAGTGCGGAAAGTACTCTCGAAAAGGGACAACCAAGAGTCATATACTCAGATGGAATGGAAATACATGGTAACTCAAGTTATCAAGAACAAGATCATTTTAAAAGACATTTCGATACATTTTGTTATTTTTAGGATCATGCCAAAATGAAAGAAAGGGTAAGCCTTACATACTTTTTGTTCTTGGCCAATGTTAGCTTACAAAGTCCTGAATGCTCTACAAGAGGTATCCTACACATTATAGATGATTTAGATCAAGATTGGAGTGATAACTAAAAGGTCGACTCACTACTACGTTTCATCGAGCACTTAATATGCTTAGAACCTCATGTTCTCTAACAATGGCAACTTTACGCCAAGACACCTCAAGAACAACATAAACAACAATAACCCAAAGCTAATTCAAAAGTTTATTGCCATCACACCTCATACATATAGTCTTAGAATAACCCAACAAGAATTACTAGGACAAGAACAACTTGCAAGTGCAATTTGGCTACTTTTTCTCCTAACTGATAGTACCATATTTCTAACTAAGACATAGACAACATAACAACACAACCAAGGTACCCTCCACAACCTCCAGCCATAATAAGTCATATTCATGGCCTCAAAATAGTCCCACAATAAGACAACAATATTTCATCTTATTTCAAGTTCTTGCTCATAGTTTTTCATCGAAACAACTCAACCAACATGTATATAACCTTAAGCAAAATGAAGGGGGTGATTTACTTACCTTATACAACAACCACAAGCTTTAACCCAAGCATACCATTGCTCATAGAAACCCTTGTTTACATTACAATCATCATGGGGGTGTTGTTCTTCACCATAGCTAGCATTTTGATGTTTTTACTTTGGGATCTCCTTTGAACCCTTATGAAATGTTAGGAGAGTTTAGGAGAAGTATAGTGAAAAGTTTTGGTCGAAATGGAGCAAGAAATGAACTTCCACCACTTAAATAGTTGAAGAAAGTCGGCCACTGCCTAAGCTCTGTGGTGAGGTCTGCAGTTCGTAGGTGGTGTCACAGACCTTGCCCAGGACACCCCAAATCCCTATCACACTCTGCATCTCATCTGCAACTCATAGACAAGGTCTGTGATTCATTGATCAAGCTTTGCGATTCACAGAGTACTCCAGACGATGATACTTTTCCAAACTTCTGTCCAAACTTACTTCTGCCAATCCGATTAGTCTTAAACCTTCCCAAAACTTACTCAAAACATATGTAAACCTTTATTAGTCCCATAGAGGGATCTTACATCTATGATCCTATGTCATCTAACATTACGATAACAATGACACATAAATTATGGGGTGTAACATTGATATTTTGTACCATCCCGACAAAGCTAATATTATAGACGATGCCTTGAGCCATAAATCTATGGCTAGTCTGTGATACAATATCAAATGCAGAATTTAAATACAAAGAAGGAAAGGATAGATAGATTGGCCCAAGAAAGCTATCAATTGAAAATTAATACATTCAAACCTTCCCCAATTCAGCCCAAATTTCTGATTCCAAACCTTCTTCAATAGGAGAACAAAGCCCAATATATTAGAAGCTTCAATTCCTCTTCTTCTTCAAGACCCACCTCAATTTCTTCAAGCTCTAACAATGTTAGACTCAAGGGACAACTCGACACTATGAGGTACTAAGACGTGAGTAGCGTACTTAGGACTATTCCTCCTTTAAAACATTTCTTTTGGAAGTTTGTTTTTAAAACAGGTTCATGCCACGAAGAAGAGAAATGATAGCCTCTATATACCTTTCAAAATAATCTGCCCAACAACCACGATAAGCTCAAATCGCCCTACCTTAATCTACAACAACGACATGATGCAATTGTCATATTACAAGCGGTATAACTAACGTATCGTATTCTGAGCATCACAATTATTTTATAACAAACTGGGAAACATCTCCCCAATTTCTTTAACTTTTATCAAGTTCATAAAAGACATAATAGCATCTCAAGAAATTAATAATCCTATAACACTTTCCTTAATCAACACAACAATACGACGAGTGGCAAGCTCGGTTTATGATTAGCAACATTATAGCTTTAATTATTTTCTTTCTTAAAGAACATGTCAATAACAACAACAACAACATACTCAGGTTACTCAATAAATTTCCAGATATAAAATTCCATAATAATGTCTTTAAAATAGTTCAGCGACCGATAACAACTTAATGATGATTTTCGACCTTTATCTTGCGGGTTTCTAACCGGACAAGCTAGCTGAAACTTCTATAACCTCTAATAAATAAAGGAGGAGAAATATATTCCATTATAATCCTACAAATAACTCCCTACACAAACTGGAACCACTCCAAAATCAGCAACCACAAGAAGAACAAGAAACTCACTAGCACCATGAGATTCCCGACTTTTGATTTGTGATGTTTGCCATTGGATTCACTATAGGATTATGGGGGAACTGTTGGAGATAATTTGGGGGTATTCGGGAACTGATATTTATGAAAAATCACGAAGTATTAAGGTATGGATCGCTTAAATACCCATAAAAGGTCTGTCACCGCCTAAGTAGGTCCCAAAGGGAGTTGCTATGCACAGTTTCGCAAAAACTCAAATATCTCTACTCCAATGTCATATTGACAAATGGTATAATGAGTTTGAAACTAGACTCTTAGACCCTCAATTTGGTTGGTGGATTTCCCCGTAAAACCAAGTACAATTGGAGAAAAGCTCAGTGACATTAGACTCAAATTTCAGTAAAATTTTGAATGTAACTTGAGATAACTTTTCCTGACTTTTTGACGAACTTGTTTTCTGATTTGTTGGCCCCGAAACCTTTTGGTATATACTTAACACATGTTTAATAACTTCCTTAGCCTTATAGTAGTCTCATGACTTCTCTGGGCTCATATTAGTTTACTTACGATACAAACGACACCAAAATTTATGAGGTGTAAAAATAACCTCAATGATAATTTCTTTCTTGAACTTATGCCGATTAACTTATGATGAATCCAATGTAAAAAGGTATGGAATGTAACAGTCCTGTCCTGACCATATCATATATATGTTTATCTTAGAGGCTTGTAGACTTGTTACATTTGTTTCGTTGTCTGGTATGGCTTTGCCGGCCTGGATGTTTGACAGTGACATGTACAATGACCTTTCCGATCTTGTATATGAATGTATATATCTATTTTGGGTTTATTTACCCTTCCTATTGAGATGTGCAGATGACGTCCTATGTTTTAGATTGTTATTGGCCCTACATATGTATATTGGTTTTTACCTCCACACTTATGGCCTTGTCGCCCCTAGTTTTATATGTTCGGATGTTGTGTTCCAGTGTGGTACGTTCGGTCCAGTGAGGCACCGGGTGATGCCCCCTAGGTTGGGGTGTGACATATGTATAATGACAAGTGTGTTATATATGCGATCACTGATCAATTGGTTATTATTATTATTATGATGATGATGATGCCCACAGGGTCATAATGTAATATCACATATCATGGCCCAAAGTGGCAATACTGAGTTGCAAGTTCATCATCTTTGTCTTTCCTTTACTTCAATGTCTTTACGTATGATCTTACTTGGCTTCCATATTTAATACTACATTCGTATTGATGTCCCTTTTGCTGGGGGCGCTGCATTTCATGTTACACCCCATAGTATTGAGCGCGAGTAAGAGCATAGTTAGCCGACATAAGCCTTGATAATTCAAGATCCTTTTATGAGGGTCTCATATGACTTATAGGGTGTTAATAAGGTTTACATAAGATTAGAAGTAATTTAGATTGAAGGAATCATATCTCAATGAAGTTTGATGAAGATAGGACGATACACTACGCATTTCGCATCGCGGATGAGGCCGCAACTCTCTAAGAAGTCCAAGCTCAAGTCAACGGCTAGAGAGGATTTTGCAAGTTGACCTAAGCTTCTCAATGGAGAATTCACTTCATAATATTTGGGAATGGTTCTTTATTGATATGTAAACCTTTGGGGAGTGTTTGAGAGCACCTATGGTTTAAGAGGGTCGAAAATGAAATGATTGAGGGCAGCTTCAACATAAGGCATTATATAGGTTCACCACCCCTGCCCATATGCAGGAGGATATTTCACTTTGATCATATTCATAATGGTTTTCTCGAGGTCATTAATGCATTATATATATATATATATATATATATATATATATATATATATATATATATATATATATATATATATATATATATATATTATGACACCGAGGTGCTCTTTAGTCGATCGGTACGATACTTATATGTGCACACCGCCGCAATTGGGTATGTTATATATAGCCCTAGTGAGCGGCTTGATGAGATTTCCCTATAGTGTGGCATACACACACACACACACACACACACACACACACACACACACACATATATATATATATATATATATATATATATATATTATGACACCGAGGTGCTCTTTAGTCGACCAGGTACGATACTTATATGTGCACACTGCTGCAATTGGGTATGTTATATATAGCCCTAGTGAGCAGCTTGATGAGATTTCCCTATAGTGTGGCATACACACACACACACACACACACACACACACATATATATATATATATATATATATATATGTATACATTTTTAAATGAATGCATACATATCATAAGCCCTTAGTGGTATTCAAAGTCAGAAGTTCCCTTTTTGTTACACCCCATTATTTTGTACGTCGTCATCGTCATAAACTAAACGTAAGTCAGAGAAGTTAGGATACCCTTATAAGATTAATGATTGTTGTAATCAAGTATTAAGTGGATACCTAAAGGTTTTGAGGTCAAACGAATCAAAAAAAATAAGTTTGCCAAAAAATCACAAGGTTGGACCACTTTTATGGACTGTGAAAAGTTTCACATCCCATCAAATGGTAGCTTTGCCACCGTGAAACAGAAACATAAAGGTTTCTAGAGTTTTTCATTTCATGGACTATTTTCCATTTAACAGACTGTCAAATAGACCGTGAAAGTGATGGCGGTGGTAAAATATATAAAGTGCTTAAATAATCCCAAGATAGAACAGACCTCATTTCATCCATTCTTCAACCCCTAATAAACTCCTAGAAGTTGTACTAAGGTTCTCTAAGTTTTCTCGATGAACCAAGTAAGGTTCGGAAGCAAAACAACGTGATTCTCTCACTCGGATAATCGTGAACTTTGGCTACTACTTCGATCCTTCCTTTTGAGTTTTGTGGGAGATGTTTGTATAGAATTAAGGTGTACTAATGAGTGTGATGTATCACTTATGATAAGCTCTATATTCATCTTTTTGTGCTTAAGTATCTACAAGTTGTAGCAAATGTATTTTCAACGAATTTGCATGATCAATCTTTGAAAAAACTTGGTAATCTAGTGTTGATCTTGAGCTACTTATTTGGAGTTGTTTATTGATGTTGGAATGCTGAATATTGTTGGTTGCTGTATGAGAAAGATAAGGAGGTTAATTATAGTGGAAGAAGTTGTCTTGTTGTTTAGTTACCATTGTTAAAGAATATAGAAGTTCCATGCACTTTAGGTGCTTGAAGAAATGTCTAAGTGAAGTAACCTATATCATATCGATGTGGTATTAATCCAAATCATTCAGATAATTCAGATTATCATTCGTAGAGCATTCGAGGACTCTTGATCTATTGACGAAGGTAATGTAATGGCTAACCTTCCCTTCAGAGCATGATCTTCCGAACTTTATGCCAAACTCCAAAACAAGAGAATGTATAAAGATGTATTCCATTTTCGTAGCATGATTGTCCTTAGTGGGAGTATGTTCCTACCCTGGAGTTTAGTTCTTTCTTCATATGTTTGCATAGACTTGTCATACCTAGTCCATGTCGATATTAATTGTTTAGTTCATCCTAGCCTATTGGCTGGTGAGGTTACCTAGCCTATGAGCTAGTGAGATACCTAGCCTATGAGCTAGTGAGATACCTAGTCAACCATACAACAATTGTTATCTTTAGAGGATTGTAGACATGTTGTGTTGTTCTACAGTTAGTCAGTTTTAAGGCCTTGTCGGCCCTTGAATATATCTCTTTAGAGTTGTACTTTGATAACTTGCCAGGTGGCCTCATCATCCCGTTTATATATATGTTTTGGAGTTATCTTCATCTGATCTCTAGAAATTTCTTTATCGATTAAAGAAAGTAGCTCGGATGAAAGCTCTCCCACCTTCGTAATGTAGTTGCTATCCTTCCTATGATTTTCCTATTACAGATGAGTTAGTCCCTAATCATTGTGTATTTTGAGTTTGTCCTTGCTGGACAAATTTCTGTATGTTTAGAAGTTGCATTTCATTGTTGTATGCTCAGGACAGTACGACACTGGGGGCCGGCCATGCCTCCTAGTTTGGGGTGTGATAAACTGGTTTGGCCATCCTCTAGATACATAATGATTAGGTACTAACCCATGACTCCTATCGATGACTTATTAAATCGGGTTTTCAAACCATTCTTGGATGTCTTTGTAATCATATTCATTGATGAAATTTTGATATATTTACGTACGGAGGCGGATCATACAGATCATTTGCGAGCAGTGTTTCAGACACTCCAGGATCGTATCTTGTATGCCTTCTAAATGTGAATTTTGGTTGAACTCAGTTGCTTTTGTGGGTCACTTATGTTTCACCCTTTAGTTTTAAGCGTGGTTGAAGGTATATTTAGTCGACTTGAGTTTCGGCAACCCGAGATCCTTCCTGAGGGTCATTTATGGTTAAATGGATGATAAGAAGGATTTTGCAAGATTAGAGGTCAATCGGATTGAAGGAACCATCCTTTGGTGAAGTTTGACGAAGTTAGAGTGCTACGCTAAGCATTTCGCATTGCAGATGAGAATCACCTCGTAGATTGGGGAAAAAACTGAAGTAAAAGTTAAGGAGATTTCTGTAAGGAAATGTGGCCGCATATGGTCTCGTATCTCTGAGATGGTGAGGCGGTGCAACACTTATTTATAGTGGTGGAAGCCCAATTTCTCATTTATTTCCACCAAAACCAGTCCCATTACTCCCCAAGAGGTCCCTTAACCTATCTTAAAGATCCAAGAGTCATCCCAAAGAAAATCAACTCATGTTTAGCTTGAAGGTGTTTAAAACTACAAGAGGAAGCTTGTGTGGTGTTCATGTGAAGTTGAGGGCTATTATGAACTAGGTGGAGCTTGAAGTTGAAGATGAATCTTCTTTAAAAGGTAAGTTTAATCTCTTGATTACTATGCTTAAGTTGGTCTTGGTGTTGATTGAGATAGAAAACTGAAGAACTATAAGAAAAATGTAAGAAGGTGGTCTAGAAAAGTATTGTTGTCTTGTTGAGTTGATGGAAGTGTATTATATTTTCTTATGGATGGAAATTGTTAGAAATATCTTGATTAAGATGTTGATATAGTTGTTAGTATGATTTTTCATGTGTTGGATTATTGTTGGAAGTGAGAGTTGAGGGAAGGAGGAAGAGGGCTAAGTTTAGTTCTGAATCGAACTTGTCGACGATCATAGTTTCTACTAGTTGTGGTAGTAATGTTTATGTACTCATTTTGATATAGATGGAACTGCGTTGCAGGCCAGTTACGTTGCCTTGTTGATACCAGATACACCAATGTAGGTTAAGGCTAAACTCCTCTTTCCTTTGGCATGATTGATGAAATAATGACGCGCGGTGAATCGTCTACTAAAGAGACTCTATTTCGGTCTAGGGAAAATGTGTTGATATCTCATGACTCCTTATGGATTTCATAAGAACTAGACATGAAGGGCATTGTTTGCTGACTCGTATGCAATAGGTATTTATTGATGATAAGTTCAAAATGCAACTCGGGGGTTAACGACCTTACGTCAGTCCGCTGATATCACAATGCTTTCTTATGACTTCAATAATGGTATGAACATGTGTGTGGATTTAATGGTAGCATGTAAGAAAAGTATTAAGGCTATATACATGCATACACTACCTATAGGGGTATGATTATGTATTTCCATTTACCACCGGGCTACGACCGATTAGGCAGTTACCACCAGTTGGGCAGTTACCACCAGTTGGGCAGTTATATATCGTTATTTACCACTGGTTGGGCTGATATGTTATTTACCACCGAGATATGACCGGTTTGGCAGTTACCATCGATAAGTTGAGCAGATGAATAGTTACACTCACAACAGTAATATAGTGGCATAGAATCAGGTTGTAATATAAGAACATCCATTATGTATACTATGGTGTTTCAGAGGTTCAGGTTGGCTCGTGTTCCTTTTTTTTATGTATTGTTGTATTTTATTTCCATCTTACATATTCAGTACATTGTTCATACTGACGTCTCATTCTGGGATACCGTGTTTCATGCCACGTAGGTACAGGTAGGTGAGGACATGAACCACCCTCGTAGATCGCATTTAGATATCAGCCTTTGTTGGTGAGCTCCATTTCCTCCTGGAGTATTACCGAGTCAAGATTATGTTTAAGGACCCTCAAGTGAGGTATTGGTCTATAGGGACATTTATGGTAACATATCGATGATGGTTTTAAACTAATTCAAGTTATGAAGAGCATTGCAGAAGTTGAGTTAAGGATCAGGAATATCGATGGAAACCAGGCGTGATGGGTTCACTATAAAACATTTGGATATCGATGTTGGTCCAGTAAACCCATGAAATAAGATAAAATAAGGACTCTTCAGTTAAGGGATTTTGACAAGGGATCTTTGATGGATCTATATGAGTACGTTAGTAGGATTGTGTCTACGATGATTAAGGATTGTTCATTATGGACTAGGGTTGACCTAAATTGGAAGGAGTAAGGTACATCTTCAGAAAATGGGAGGATTTGAATCCGAGGTAGGGTTGTGTTGCTAATAGTAGATTATGTTGAATTGTTGCCGATTGGATAGAGTGAGTGAGTATTTAAATTATTAAAGGCTTGGGAGTTTTGGTGTGTGGTACGACACGTGGATTACATGATTGGATACTTTGGATTTGTTAAAAGCATAGTAATATATTTCAATTAGAGATTCAATGGTTGAGGTGAGGGTACAAGGCTGCAGGCCAAGTGTTCGGAGTTGTGAGCGAGTTAAGATGAAGCACAAGGAGAACTTGATGGATTTAAAGTTCATGGAGTTCTATCAGATTTGCGTATCAGGTGTGAGTTAAGAATCATGAAGACTCCAGTCTTAAGTTATGGTTCTTCGGTACAAAGTTGATGACTTGGATAGATTTTAACTTTTGGAGTCGAGGGTAACGACACATGATTGATTATCTATGAGACAGGAGATGGAAGAGGTCACCACAGGCTTATGAAAAGCCTACTATTTATTTTTGGAATCAATTCATGTGATTATCGATAATTTTAGAATTTAATCATTTTATTGCAGGTCAAATTTGTTCAATTGGGGCCGGGTGGCCTATGTTTATATTTCCAAGAGTACTCATGGTTATTCTAGTAAACCATAGTCAAGTATTCGAGGGATTTTAATTCAGAGTAGAGGTATGACAGTGCTACCAGTTCTCATTGAAGTTTACAAGTGGACTTGATAATATTTTACTAATGGAAACAATTTGGACAATTCTAATTAAATCAGGGAATTTAAGTGGAGTCACCTCTTATATTCAAAGATCAGTAGTGAAAGGAATTTTGGGTATGATGAAATTGAAATTTGGGTCATTAAGCTAAGTTAATAGTAGTTTGACTAATAAAATGAACAAATGGTGCTATTGATATAGTTCTTTCATGTGGAGACTTTCATGAGGTTATAATGGATATGCCTTGGTTACTCGTTGGCTTTCATATTTTTCTTTATCGTTCGAGGATGAATGATTGTTTAATTGGTATCTGATTTAACAACCCATTTAGTTGTTTTGAGCCTTCTGCATTATATACCCAAAATACCCTTCTCGTAATTTCATCTCGGTATTTATGACTTATGAGTATGAGTGGAACGCTTCTTGAGGTAAATCAAATTCGTTCGAAAAGAAAATCCTAAGTTAGAGATTTTTTGAGTTTTGGAAGTCTTAAGTTTGGAAAGTTTGACTAAGAGTTGACTTTTAAGAAGACGCACTAAGAATCGAATTCTGATGGTTCTATTAGCCCCAAAATATGATTTTTGACTTAGGTGAATGGTTAGAGTGAGTCCCGAGTGATTTGTTGAGTTTTGGATGACTAAGAGTTGACTTTCAGGGGCATTTGAGTTATTTTCGCATTTTATCGATTTCATTAGGTCCCGAACGTCGATTATGACTTCATCAAGTCGTTGGTTTGGGTTCCGAGGTGTCCGTTTGTGTATCGAGTCGTTGGTTGAAATATGTGAGTTTTTTTTATTTGGAGTTGACTTTGGTTAATATCGGGTTACACCGGTATCTCTTAAAAACTCCGAGTGCGTGATGGAGTTAGTATCATATTCTATGATAAGTCTGCATATTTGATTTGTGTCTGGGAGGTCTCGGATGAGTTTCTGGGTTGATTCAAACTTTGAGCTTGATTTTGAGTTTTTTGTTTTTGTGTCTCATTTCTACGAGTTTGGGGTCGCACTTGCGAGGCTGCATCTGTGATAGATGTGTCGCAGGTGCGATGGAAGGTGACTTTGGGCCTGGCCGCTTCTGCCAAGAAAGTACTATAAGCGTGAGGCTGTACTTGCGCGCTTGGGTCCGCACCTGTTGATTTGTACCTATTAGTGGACCTAGCAGATGCGAGGAAAGGAGTGTAGAAGCGAGCCCGCATCTGCAGAAATTTAGGTGCTTTTGATAGGATCATTGGGCATATATTAAAAAGCCCTATTATGACTTAGACATTTTATTTTATAACTTTGGGAGCTTGATTTTAGAGAGATCGTGAGGAGTTTTTCTTGCATTATCAATTGGGTAAATTCCTTATCATCCTTTTATGATTATATCCTTAATTATTAAAAGATTTCATGCTAGGAATCATGTTTTAGTTGGGGAATTTACGGGTTATGTACCCTAAAGTTAATATTGGTTTATTTGCGTAAAATTCATAGTTTAAACTAGTTTAAACTTTGGGTAAACCATTTCTTATATGTACATGATTACACATCTCATGCTTCTATGATATTTGTTTTACTAGTTGCACACCTATATTCATTCAAACAAATAATTTGACTGAGATGGATCTTGATATGGTATGCGGATGAGATTGGGAAAAGAGGTAAGAATGATGTTTAGCAGCCCGATGGGTAATGATTTTGGGTGTTCGATAGAATTTTATATGAGGTTACTTAATACGATATGATTTCATACGGGATGATTTGCTATGATAAGATGCTCTACCAGTCCGAGGGATCATTCCGGATGGTCGTGAGCAGTATATGGACCTCGCATGTCCCCCATGGGTCATGACTACAGGGAAAGAACCATAGTATGTATGTACCAGGTTGATTTGGCCACTGCATTACATTCATGCATTCATACATTCTTCTGTGATCTGTGTCTACTTAAGTATCCATATTCTAGAGAGGTTTGAGTTAGGCAAGAAGTAAGCCAAATAGACGTTTATTGGTGAAGTAAACTTAGTTTTTATATATGTTACGTGTTTTTCTGTTGTTGTCGGCCAATGATGCTTACGGGGGTACGTTGTGTACTCATACTACACTTGTTGCATCTTTTATTTAGATGCAGATACAACTCCTTCTTCCAGCTCAGAGCCTCGTGGCTGACTCCGGTGGCGATATCTTAGGGGTTTCAGGGTGAGCCAACCATCCTATCAGCAACCCTGGGTCTCCCTCCATCCTAATTTTTGTCTTTTACCTTCTTTCAAGAAAATTGCATTTGTTACAGTAATTTGGACTTTTTGATAATTCTTTAGATGCTCTTGTACAAGTTTAGATCAGGTTTTGGAGTTGTAATTCTCTTAGTACATTCCGCACTTCTGATTTACATTAATTTATGGTGAAATAGTTTTAAGTTTTAATATATACCATTCAATTCCGTTTTTATTCTTTTACATTAATTAAATAATTTTGGAGGTGGTTCACCTACTGGGGGATAGTGTAGGTGCCATCATGACCCGTAAAATGGGTCGTGACACAATCAAAGTATGTGGTCCCAAGTGTTATAGTGCACGATCCAAGAATGTCACTACATATAGCAACCCAAAGATATCAGCAGAAAGATTCAGAAGGATGTTCAGAAATTCTAAAGTAGAGTAAGAGTTAACATGAGTTCCTATAGGATGCTTCAGAGCCTCATGATGTAATTGATTGATTCATTCAATTTATCTCTTAGATGAGCTTCAGTTTTTATATATGTTTTTTTCCCGCCTTACGTACTCAGTACAATATTTTTGTACTAACCCCCTTTTTTCCAGGGGCGATGTATTTGTTATATTACACATTGCAGGTCCAGTTATACAGGTTGTCAGACTTCTTTGCTAGATAGCGCCAATAATTAGCGGATGAGTTGTAAGCTGCAATTTTACTTGGAGATGAGTCAGGCCTAATGATTACATTGATGTCAGAGATTATGGGTGGCTCGGGGATCTATCCCAGCACTTGTGTTAGTGTTCAGTAATAGGCTTCATAGACAGTATTGATAGGTTCATTTGTAATCAGTTTTTAGCCAGTTGCATATCGTGGCCCAATGACCACATTGTATACAGAGTTCACTTACCTTCTCATTTATCTCTTGAGTTATGTCATATAATCTGTTATAGGTTCATAGTAGTTGCATATAGAGTATGGTCCATCCCATTCAGGTTTGGAGTATCATACGGTCCAAGTTGATGCCTCCACATGTCCTCTTCTAACTGGTTCTCATGTTGAGCCCGAATTTTATCCCATACATTACCACTCCTTAAAATTAGTTGGCAGTACCTCCAAAGTCTTTTTCTAAGTGGCAGGGCCCTCATTTTCTACTTCATTTATTTTTTCTCCAGAAATTACTGATGTTAGGATTAGCAAACATGCGCGGACCTATTTGTATTTTTAAAAACATCAGGGCTAAGTTTTAAACTAACAAAAGACCTACAAATTTAGGTTCCAACTAGGCTTTCTTCACCATCACCTTCCCCCTAAATCTATTGTTTGATTTTCCCGCTTTCTGAACTACCAAAAACTTAAGGAAATATATTAGCAGTGATTCGAAGTTCTTGAATATCCCCTTATTCAACTTTCCTTGAAAATTGTGATTTCAAGATTTACATTACCTTGAAGAGAAATATAGGTATAGAACCTTAATTTTATCATTCTTATTTATTTTTAGAATATCACTTTGTAATATTTTCTTTTTTTGTTTGACTTTCACAGTTTTTATCTTGGAACTTTAATTATATTCATAACTAGGATGAAAAATCAAGATTATAAGGATAAATTGAAAAGTAAAAATCTATTGGAAAAAGGACAATGAAAAGTAAAAAAAAATGTTGGGAAAGGTAAATCGACGGTGAATTCTGCTAGATATAACATGCAAGTCGGAAAAGGTTGAGAGTGGAGGAAGACAATAATGATTGTTGACACCCAATTTTGTCCCATCTTTTCTGATTTTATTTGCAATTTTAAATATTTTTGACAGCTTAAAATAATTTTAAAATATAGGCATATATATGTATATATATCATTATTATTATTATTATTTGCATTTTTTATTGTCATTTACTTTTTTATATCATAATCATACTTTTTATCCTAATATTATATGATATTTTATATTTTTTATTTTCGCAAAACGGCATCTCATTTTTATTTTTTTAGCACCAAACATTTCGCAAATATTATATTTTTTTTATCATATTGTCATCTTTATAATTTATAAATTTTGCAAAGCTTTCTTTTTATACAATAAATCCTTTTATATTTTAACCAACTCCCCATTTTGTTCCCCTCACCCAAAACAATATCAACCAAAGGAGGCCCAATACACAACCCCCTTACCAAGCCCAACCGATCACCCCACTTATACCCTACCGCGACCCAATTCAGTCGGCCCAACAACCCTTTTTCCCCTATTTTTCGCCCATATCCCCCAAACCCACCAAAAACCTAACCCTAAAAAAAATCATTTCCTCTATCCCTCAACCAAACACACCCTTTCGTCTCACCTCACCCATACCCGCGACCCCACACATCGCCGGTCACCTCACCTCCACTGCCTCCACCAACCCCTGACACCACCTTACCCCTGCCACCAACCAGACACCCCATACCCTTATCCCCTAAAATCCGCAACCCATACCCCAAGAATCCGCCCCAAAATTTGGATTTTTTGCCCTTTTTGTTTGAAATTTGAACTTAATTTTTATGGGTCCGAATCCATCTATAAATACCCCATTTTGTTCTTCATTTTGGAGGGGGAATTTTGAGGTCCGAAAATCGAGTTTTAAGATTTGAAAGCCGAAATCATCTTAAGCGTATTTGTTCTTCTTTGCATGTGTCCTTCATCTCGAAGAGTCCGAAATATAATTCAAAACTCTGCTTTTGTTGTTGTTCTTCACTATTTCGGGTTTCCAATTTGGCTCACTGTTCGAGTCGAGTCAACCCGGTTTGGGTAAGATTTCCTGATTTATATGCTTGATATTTTGTTGTTGGTTATCTGAAATTTGGAAAGAAATCGATTCGGGTTGAAACATCCAATTCGGGTCGGGTCGACCCGGTTTGAGTAAATTTCCAGATTTTGTGTTTATATTTTGTTGTTGGTTATCTGAAATTTGGAAAGAAATCGATTCGGGTTGAAACATCTGATTCGGGTCGGGTCACTGATCCGGGTCGGGTCACCCCGGTTTGAGTAATTTTTCAGATTTTGTGTTTATATTTTGTTGTTGGTTATCTGAAATTTGGAAAGAAATCGATTCGGGTTGAAACATCCGATTCGGGTCGGGTCACTGATCCGGGTCGGGTCGACCCGATTTGAGTAAATTTACAAATTTTTTGTTTATATTTTGTTGTTGGTTATCTGAAATTTGGAAAGAAATCGATTCGGGTTGAAACATCCGATTCGGGTCGGGTCACTGATACGGGTCGAGTCGACCCGATTTGAGTAAATTTCCAGATTTTGTGTTTATATTTTGTTGTTGGTTATCTGAAATTTGGAAAGAAATTGATTCGGGTTGAAACATCCGATTCGGGTTGGGTCACTGATCCGGGTCAGGTCGACCCGATTTGGGTAAATTTCAAGATTTTGTGTTTATATTTTGTTGTTAGTTATCTGAAATTTAGAAAGAAATCGATTTGGGTTGAAACATCTGATTCGGGTCGGGTCACTGATTCGGGTCGGATCGACCCAGTTTGGGTAAATTTTCAGATTTTGTGTTTATATTTTATTGTTGGTTATTTGAAATTTGGAAAGAAATCGATTCAGGTTGAAACATCCGATCGGGTCAGGTCACTGATCCGGGCCGGGTCGACCCGGTTTGAGTAAATTTCCAGATTTTGTGTTTATATTTTGTTGTTGGTTATCTGAAATTTGGAAAGAATTCGATTCGGGTTGAAACATCCGATTCGGGTCGGGTCACTGATCCGGGTCGGGTCAACCCGTTTTGGGTAATTTTCCAGATTTTGTGTTTATATCTTGTTTTTGGTTATCTAAAAATCAAAAAAAAAAAATTGATTTCGGGGCACCACTGTTCCGAGTTGCATTTCTCGGGTCGGGTCGACCTGAAATCTGGGTCATCTATCTGGGTATGTTCTTCAGAACTCGGTCGATTATCTAATTTTTCATTACTGTTTTGTTGTCTTTCCGGGTCGGGTCGACCCAAAATCCGGTTGTGTCACTATTCAGTCTCAAGTCAGATTTTTCAGAAACATTTCGAATCTTGCTTCTCCAAAAATTTCAGAATTCGGGTCAGACGTTTTAATTACAAACTGTTGGTTTATTTTGTCATTTAAACATCCGTACACGAATATCTTACTGTTTTACTGCTTTGAATAAATACTGCATTTAGGCCAATGAAATTGGATTCGAGGCTGCGTCCCTTCGGGAATTGCTTCTCAGTTTCAGTTTGCTGTTTTAGTATTTTACCGATTTGAACAAATACTGCATTTAGGCCAATGAAATTAAATTCGAGGCTGTGTCTCTTCGGAAATTGTTTTCTCAGTTTCTATTTTTTTTACTGTTTTACTGATTTCAATAAATAATGCAATGGCCGATGAAAAAATATCTGTCGATTTTTGAGGCCTCCACAGTTGTAAAGACGGAAAATAAAACTTCTGGGCAATGATGAAACTTAAATCTTTTTCACCCGAGAGACCAACATGTTTGGTAGGCAAGGCAACTAAAACGACCAACGAGTCATATGTTCGCAGCCACGACATGATTGGAATAATCTTTTCAAAAATTTAAGTCTGAGTCCTCCGTAATCAAAACATTTATTGTTTTGGATATGGATCCGAAGTTATGTATATTCAATTGTTTCTAACCATTTGTTTTTGACAGCTTGCAAGTGATAAAGTCAAAGAAGGCAATTTACCCCTCGGAGATTATTTATTTTGTTGTTGTTTTTTTACCTTCTTTAATTCAGCTTTATTTCATTCTGTATTGTAATAGTATTGTACTCTGAAATTATTGAAATGTTTAGAATAGGTATACTTATAATTAATTAATAGGGTAGTCTAAAACAGGAAGCCCACCGCTAGTTCATTTATTTTAGGCTCGGTTAGTTTTAAAATTGGAAATCGCTAGTTTATCTATTTTAAGGCCCGTCGCCCATAAAAATCACATTTCATACATTTTTATCAATTTTCATACAAATTCATATTTTTTTCAGCTTTACATGTATATTAATGCCATACAAATGCATACTTGTACAAAATGCATCATTTTATTAACATCTTGCAACATTATTTTTTATATTTGTAAAAACATGCATTTTTCTTAGCATAATAATTAACCTGAGTTTGATCGGATAACCGCAAGTTAGCGGATCTTAAAGGATGCCTAACCCCTTCCCTTTAGGATAATAGAGAACCCTTACCTAGAATCTTATTAGTTTTGCAGATTACAAAATTGGAGTTATTTTGCATTTTTAGTTAGCATTTAGGTGCCCTAATTCACCTTAGAATAATTAGGTGGCGACTCCTCAAGCAAGCATTTTTATTCAATCCATAGAGAATTGACCCATCACGTCGCGAAGCCCGCAGGTCAAAAACGGGTGCAACAATGATGACTTTGTGTTTTGCAGCTTCATGAATAAACGAAACAACGATTCTAATTCACGAGTTGAAGAAGAAATGAACGGTAATGTTCAGGAAGAAGAAGAAATATTGGAAAATAGTGTTGAAGATGAAAGGGAGAATGATGATTATGATGATGAAGAAGAAGAACAAGAATAAGAAGTAGAATAAGAAAAAGAAGAGGAAGAACAAGAAGAATATGATGAAGAGGAACCAGCCGAAGAAGAGGAGGAACAAGAAGGAGAAGAAGAAGAGGAAGAGGAAGAGGAAGAGGAAGAGGAAAAAGATGATGATGATGAAGGACATGAAGAAGAGGAAGAAAAAAATGCTTTTGAGATGGCCATAGACCTCGCAAGTTACAGATTGACCATATAGAGGGTTAAGTTTGGTTATACTTTCCATGTCAAGATCTCGGTAAGGTCTAGGATGATAATTTTTTGAATTGCAAGCTATCATTAGAGACCAAGAACATACAAAAAAAATTTAAATCCTTTCGCTTTGGACAATTCTTATCAATGTCAAAATAATGGAATGAATTCCATGGAAAATTTGTTCATTCTCTTCTTCTTCGTCAAGTTACAAAAAATGAGAAGAAGCATGAGTTGTGGTTCATAGTGGGGGGAGTGCCCTTTTGTTTTGGATTGATGCGGTTTTCACTAGTCACAAATTTGAATTATGGAGATTTTCCCAGTGAGGAAAAGAAGAAGAGGATTTTCACAGAAGGTTCAAAATTTTGGAATAAACTAAGAAAGAAAACCGGATGCATGGGGTTGACCACAGGTACGCTGTTGAAATTGGTTAAAAAGATGGCATATTGACCAAATTAGGTAAATATCTAGTCACTCAGTTAATTGGATACTTGAACTTTCACCTTGTTGGTGAGGGTTGGAATCCCTACGTTGTAATGCCCTCCCCCATTACCCTTCAACTAACCCTAAAAATTTTAAAAATATTGACAAAATTAGAGAAGTTTAAGATTGTAATGATTATATTTATCCATATCATCTTATTGGCTCGCGATGTTGCATAAAATGTTAATAATAAGTGGATCACCATAGCGAATAGTATTACATTCTTCGAGAAATATCCATTGGACAATGAATGATTCAATCTGACCTTTGAATATTTGAATAAGGTGGACATTCAGAAGATTGAAAAACAATCTCGTGATAAAAATGAACCACCATATTATGCTCTTTAGGGCTACCCATGGGGCTTCATTGTAAGTGATGTATATAAGGATGAGATTGTATGGTTAGGAAGGTCGGAGTTGGTTGGGACCGGGTGGACACAAAAATAGAAGTCAAATGGAGGTTGGTGAGTTCCGAGCAGTGATTGTTTTGTGGGAAGCGTATGGGTGTCATCGGGTGGATTCAGGTTGAAGAATTTGGAAGGAATGTTCTAGACATGACGTGGGTTATTTTGGTGGTAGGTATTTGGTGGTTGGGTGGTGGAAATGTGGCAGAAACTGATCGGGACAGTAAGGTACGACGATAGAACTCAATAAGGACGGTGGAGTAGTTGGTTGGGATGTTCGGGTGCTTTTGGTAGGTTTCAGTTATTGGACTTTTTGGTGGAGGTTGGTGAAGAGTTGTGGTGTATCGGTTGTAAAAGGAATTAGGTAATTTCGATAAGGATCGAACACGAGATTGTTAGACAAACTCGGGTACGAACAAGGTGATGAAAGCCGAGAAGACCTTCAATGTATTTGTGACACGTAACCGGATAGAACCTTGGCTTGGGTATAGTTAGATCAGAAAAGTTCTAACTAGACTTGCACCGAGGGTTTGAACCAAAAAAGGACCAAGGGGTAATCCACAAAAGGATCGAGGTTTGGAACACAAAAGGACCGATGGCCCACAAAAGGACCAACTAAGATAAGCAACACAAAAGTTGAATAACTTAGCAAATTGAGTAAAACTCAAATATATTTCATATAACTTCAATATCTATTTACATAAACTACATGCCCTATTTAGACTAATGCTGGACCTTCTAGAAGAGGAACAAGAAAGTCACAAATAATGTACCATTCGGCCCAATGGGAAAGGGGAACTGGTTTGGCCTATTGGGGGGGAGGGGGGGAGGGGGAAGTACCCAACTCTTCATGTTCTCTAGGCAACCTTTTTGTGTCATCCATGTAGATAAGTGCATGAACTAGCTAGTTCATGAATTACGTCTTTGGAAGCTAGGTTCGGCCAAGAACGGGAAAGGGAACGACCAACTCTTCATGTTTTCTAGGCTACCTTTTTGTGTCATCCATGTAGATAAGTGCATGAACTAGCTAGTTCATGAATTTTCTCCTCGGGGCACGTTGGAAGCTTCCCCTTTCTAGATTGTTCTTCGGCATAGTCATCTTATCCTATTACATGGATTTCTTAGTCATCTCATTCTATTACAAGGCCTAGTAATTAAGCTAGAAGGAAATTAAGCTAGGAATTTAAAACAAGCTAAAATAAAGTGGTCTCGGCCAAGACCTACATAAAGGCCGAAAATGTTATCTTCTTGAATTTTAAAGTCCTTTCTTCAAATGCACTCCATACTCCATGCCATAATAAGCATATTATCATAGAACGGTCGACAATGTTTGGCAGTCCGAGTATATCACCTCGCCGCTCACGTTGGAACTTTAAGTTCACGATATTTTTTTCATCAATCTCCCCTTCTTTAACAGAATTTGCCCTTAAATTATCATCATCCATATATGGTGATAAGTCTCCAACATCAAATGTTGAAATAATACTTTCGTATTCGTCCAGAGGTTCCACCTTGTAGAAAGGATCCGAATACAAGAGAAAAGGTTTTGACTTCAAATATTGCCCCTATTGGACCAAGGATCTTACAACATAAGATTCTTTGTCATTGAGTCGTTCACCACCCAATGTTCCAATAGACAATGCAATGGACCTTTTGTTTTGAATTAAGAAGGTTCCAACACCAATTCCACCAACATCACATTCAACTTCCAATAGCTTCTCACGGTTTGGAATAGCTAGAGGCGGTGCTTCACATATCCTTCCCTTCACGGCTTCCAAGCTCTTGGTGATCCTTGGGACCATTTAACTCATCCTTTCTCATTAGTTCAGTAATAGGGGCAGCAAGGGTACAACAATCTCGAATGAAACGACGAGAAAAAGAAGCCAATCCAAGGAAACTTCTTACCACACTTACATTCGTATGCTCGGGCCAACTTCTGATAGTTTCCACCTTAGATGGATCCATGTGAATGCCCTCGGATGATACTATGTGTCTTATGAATTGTCGTAGTACCCCGTGTATGAGCCTTATGAAAGAGCTTGGAGCATTACATAACCCAAACGGCATCACAAGCCATTCGTATAAACCATACAGGGAGTTGAAAGCCATCTTCCATTCACCTCCCTCTCGGATCCTTATTTGTTGGTAGCCATTCCTCAAATCTATCATGGAGAACAAGTTGGCCCCACTCAATTCATCCAAGAGATAATCCAACCTCGGCATAGGCAACTTGTACTCCACGGTGATGTTATTGGTCGCTCGGCTATCCATACACATGCACCAAGTTCATCTTTCTTTGGTACCAATAAGGCGGGTACGACACATGGACTAAGGCTCTCTTGGACAAAGCCCTTGTCTAGCGATTTTTTCACTGCTTCTTGCAACTACTTAGCCTCTTCCGGATTGTAGCTATGGGATCTTATTGATGGTAATACAGGTGTAAGATCATCTGTAAATACATCTATCAAGAGTTCCTTCAAGTTGGTACTTTCAACCGCATCTCCCATAGGACTCTCCTTCTCCTTGCACACCAATGCATATATAGAACTCCCCTTCTTCGACTCTTCTTCTATCTCCGGTGCATTAATCAAGAGGGCCTCAGATTTTCCCTTGCGTTTCTTATCATTTTGGATCTTCCTTTCCTTCACCTCACTAAGTGACAATGGTATCAACCGGATCTTCTTATCATCCTTTTGAAAAGAATATACATTATTTTCTCCATCAGTTTGTGCTTTCATATAAAATTGCCATGGTCGCCCCAACAAGATATGACAAGCGTTCATAGGTAGGACGTCACACCATATCTCATCTTTATACCTTCCAATCTGAAAATTAACAAGAGTTTGTTTCATTACCTTTAGCCCTTTGTCTTTAGTTAACCATTGGAGAGCATATGGTTTAGGATGGCTGTGGGTAGGCAAGTTCAATTTTTCCACCATCTCCACGGAAGCCGTATTTGAATAACTTCATCTATCAATTATCATTTTACACACTTTATCATTCACCTTGCATTGAGTGTAAAATAGTTTCTCTCTTTGTGTCTCCTCTTGTTATTCAATTTGAACATTCAACACACGTCAGAGCACTAATCTTTCACCCACATCCACAAGATCAATATCTTCCTCTAGGTCCTCCTCGACTTCGGGTTCCTCAATAGCAAAGAAATCCCCCCACTCTTGATACTCTTCAATAGTCATTACCCGAGGGCTAGGACATTTATTTGCAAAGTGTCCTAATCCTTGACATTTAAAACAACTCTTTCTACTTCTATCTACCCCCTTTGTAACCTCTACTTTCTTCCCTTTATCTTTCTCTACACTTTCTTGGCTATACAATGGGTTAGAAAAAGAGGTACTGCCCTTTTCTTTAACACTAATGGACTTTAGATAGAATTTTGGGGTACTCTTCTTTTGTTGTTTTTCAAACTTGAGTGCTAAATGACATATGTCTTCAAAGGTGTTGTATGTTGTAACTTCAACCTTCTCTTGAATCGCCATGTTCAAGCCCCTAATGAATCGGTAAATCTTTTGGGTCTCCTTTTCTTCTAAGTCACAAAGCATAGTGACTTTCTTGAACTCTCAGACATATTCCTCAATTTTAAGAATTCCTTGTCGAAGTTTGTATAGCTAGAGGTATAGGTCTTGTTCATATTCCCTTGGCAAGAACTTCTTCTTCAAATGTTTCTTTAATTTGTCTCAAGATTCAATCTTGGTTTTTCCATTCCTCCTCCGGCTTATTTTGAGGTTTTCATACCACACAAAAGTGAATTCCTTCAACTTCAATGTAGAAACCTTAAAACACTTGTGGTCATCATATTGTTTTTATTTGAAAAACCTCTCAATGGCCCTTAACCATTCAATAAACTCTTCCGAGTCATGTTTCCTTCAAAAGTTGGAAGTTCCAACCGTAGGCTTCAGTCGTCTTCCCTTTCATGCCTCGAGTTGTCTCGAACATCTTCCATTTCATGCCTTGGGTTGTTTTATGCAAACTCTTCTCCGGACTCGGCATCATTAATTATGACATGCTCCGCAAACTCTCTTCTCAAGAGTTCCATTTGTTCTGCCGCAAGTTCACTTATGGTCCTACGAAGTTCTTTGTTTAGGTTAGCCATAGCGTCAAGGCGTGGGATGGGAAAGCCTTGATCTAATACCAATCAGATGTATATAAGGAGGAGATTCTATGGTTAGGTTGGTCGAAGTTGGATTGGGACCGGGTGGACACAAAAATGGAAGACAAATGGAGGTTGGAGGGTTCCGGGCAGTGAGTGTTTTGTGGGAAGGGTGAGGGTGTCGTCGGGTGGAAGCATTTGGAAAGAATGTTCTAGACATGTCGCGGGTTATGTTGGTGGTAGCTATTTTATGGTTTGGTGGTGGAAATGTGGTAGAAATTGATCGGGACAGTAAGGTACGACTATGGAACTCGGTAAGGACAGTGGAGTAGTTGGTTGGGATGTTCGGGTTCTTTTGGGAGGTTTCAGTTAATGGCCTTTTTGGATGGAGGATTGTGAAGTGTTGTGGTGTATTGGGGTAAAAGTAATCAGGTAATTTGGATAAGGATCAAACACGAGATTGTTAGACAAACTCGAGTATGAATAAGGTGATGAAAGTCGAGGAGACCTTCAATGTATTTGTGACAACTAACCGTGGCTTGGGTATAGTTAGATCACAAAAGTTCTAATTAGACTTGCACTGAGGGTTTGAACCACAAAATGACCAAGGGTTGACCCACAAAAGGATCGAGGTTCGGACCACAAAAGCACCGATGACCCAAAAAGGACCAACTAAGATAAGCAACATAAAAGTTGAATAACTTAGCAAATTGAGTAAAACTCAAATATATTTCATATAACTTCAATGTCTATTTACATCAGCTACATTCCCTATTTATACTAATGCTAGACCTTCTAGAAGAGGCAATAAGAAAGACACAAATTAGTTCGGCCTATTGAGGGGGGGGGGGGAATACCCAACTCTTCATATTCTCTAGGCCACCCTTTTGTGTCATCCATGTAGATAAGTGCATGAACTAGATAGTTCATGAATTACCTCTTTAGAAGCCACGTTCGGCCGAGAATGGGAAAGGGAACGACCAACTCTTCATATTTTCAAGGCCACCTTTTTGTGTCATCCATGTAGATAAGTGCATGCACTAGCTAGTTCATGAATTATCTCCTTGGGGCACGTCGGAAGCTTCCCCTTTCTAGATTGTTCTTTGTCATAGTAACCTCATCCTATTACACGGATTGCTTAGTCATCTCATTCTATTACAAGACCTAGAAATTAAGCTAGAAGGAAATTAAGCTGGGAATTTAAAACAAGCTAAAAGAAAGTGGTCTCGGCTAAGACCTACATAAAGGCCGAAAATGTTATCTTCTTGAATCTTCAAGTCATTTCTTCAATTCCACTCCATACTATATTCCACAATAAGCATATTATTATAGGACGATCGACAATCTTTGGCACTCCGAGCATATCACCTCGCGGCTCACGTTGGAACTTTAAGTTCACTGTCTTTTTTTCATCAGTAAGTATTTTAATAAGAACCGATATGCATATTATATTGTTATCGATTATTGATTGCTTACTAGTCCATCTTACTACTTATTATACCTATATGTTTACTATAGGCATGGCATACAAAGCTATGTCATTTTTTGGAAAAAAACTGCTTCCCAATCTAAAGAACGTCCTTTGTCAATTCAAGAATTTTGAGATGGTGAACGAAGGAGAAGTACGAGCTTGTTGATCCTTTCAAAAATAAAATAGGCAGTCGTGCGGTAATGATATGAACATATTAACGTATTAGAACTTAGGTTGGTGATTTTATATTCTTATTTAATTATTATTGTTTTTGTTAACTTGAGGTGGTGAGACCTTTTCTACACCCCGATGATGCGAAGAAGAGGAAGGACTACATTATAAATTTTGTACCTTTTGACATTGAAGTACCGGACCTAAATATTGATGCCCTAAAGAAAAGGTAATGACGTGAATTGCTGAAGGATGGTGGCAATGCCATCATAGGATTCGTTCAAACCTACAATAAGTTGCATAACCAATCACTGATTAGTGACTGGTACGCCGATGTTGGAGAGTTGGTCGGCAAACATCTTGAGTTCTTGACAATAAGCAGACACGTTTGGGAAATCGTCCTGATGAATATCCTTGAACTGATTTTCAAGGTATAACGCTCGTTGAGTTTTGTTTTCATGGAAAATAAATTCCAAATGTTTCCACGTTTGGCGGGCAGTGGTATCGGTGTCAATGATGGTGTGCAACATATCATTAGATATCGTGTCGTATATCCACTAGAGGACGGCTATGTCTAAACAAGACCAGAGTGTATCATCAAAAGTCAAAGCCGATGGTATGTTTGTGGACTTCGGCGTAGGAGGGGTGATGTGTTCGATAACTTTGTAAACACGACAATGGATCTTAAAAAGCTCCGCCCATGAGGAGTATTGACCCTTTTCCATCTCAAGAGTTACATGGATGATATTTTTAATGTTGTTTATGACAAGTGCAGGATGGAATTTGGTTTTGTCAGCCATGGAAGAGGAAATTTAGGAGGAAGATGGAGGGAGAATGACTGGAAAAACTAGGGTTTCGTCGTGGGGAAAAAACGGGGTAGGCGGCTGAGAGAGGTCGGCGGCTAAGGTTCCGACATGAGCTAGGTGCCGATGTGGAAAAAAGGTGGCCGCCGAGAAGGTGTATCAGTGGCTAGGATAGGGTTTGTAGTTTTAGGCTCTGATACTATAAAGGAATATGTTCCTTGATCTTTATTGATGAACGCTTTACAATATATATAAGGTTAAAGAATATTTACTTTAATAGCATAGTGACCCTATCACGCTTAATTGATCGTACCAGGGCGCATTCCGTGCAAAAAACTCATAGAGGGTTTTTCCATTCAAAACCAAAGACGATGTTCTATTGATCAAATACCCCACAGTCAAAACACATTCTCTCCAAAATTTAATCGGAAGATGGCCCTGAAATATCAATGCTCGCGCCATATTAAGAATGTGATGGTGTTTTCTTTCGGCTCTTCCATTCTGCGGAGGTGTCCCTGTGCAAGATGTTTGAAATAAAATTCCATGTTCAAAGAAGTAAGTCTTCATACACGTGCATTGGGTTTTGTTATCACTTCTAACTATCTTCACCCTTTTTCCGAACAACCCCTTCACAAGAGCGAAGAAATTCTTCAATGTTTGAGACACTTCTTTCTTATCAACTAAGAGAATGATCCACACTTCTCATGAATGATCATCCACAATAGTAAAAAAATATGAAGCACTATAAGAGAAAGGGATTATATATGGTCCCCATAAATCGCAATGGATCATCTTAAAAGTATCTGAAGCAATATTATCACTTAAAGGAAAAACTCTTCTCATTTGCTTTGCTCGTTGGCATAGATGACATTCTGTAAAATCTATAAATCTATTACCATTCTCCTTTAAGCCTAATATCATAATAGACTTCGTTACTTGTGCTGAATGATGACCTAATCATTTGTGTCAAAGATTGAACCAATCAACTGCCTCTACCTTCATAGCCTGTATGATTGGCACATTCTGAATATAGTAAAGCCCACCATGAACCTCACACTTTCCAATCAGCTTCCTCGTAGAGTCCAGTATATCATACATAATTATATTAGATGTCATATCACAATCTAAATAGTTAACTAGTTGTGATACAAAAATTAAATTACATGTCAAATCTAGAACATTATTCAACCATATCTTGTCATTCAACCTGGCTGTTCCTTCTTTTGTATCCACTGAGCTACTTCTATCCGGAAGACCAACCGGACACTTAGGAATATCTCGCTTATTGATCAGTTCCTCCAGATTACCTGTCACATGGTTGGTAGCTCTAAAGTCTTTGATCCAGGATGAGTTTACGGTCTTACTATCCATCATCCGATGCGGGTTTATTCTCTGGAAATTCAACATGTGAATCACAGTCTTCCGGATCTCATCGCTACTATTGTTGCTATCCTCGTCTTCTTTCTTCGGTTTTCTTGTCTTATTTTTTCTTTCCTGGACACCAATCTGAATAACCAATGAGTTGAAAACTTCCATCTAGGAAGTGTCCGGATCTCTTGCAATGTGTGTAGAAAGAACCATTATTTTTTCCTTTACCTTGGTCATAGTAATAGTTTCTTTCCTGAATAGCCATTGTGTCACTCCGATTCTCTATTTTTCGTGTGACTCCTCTCACACGCTCTTCTTGCACCACCTTCGAATAGACCTTTTTAATGATTTGAACAGTTCCTGGGCTAGTATATTCGACCTCACCGTTCCATATGTTCCCTCATCCAATCCCAGGAGGAAAATATGCACTTTTTCTTCCTCTTTTGGCTTCTAGGACCGTTCCTAGATTGCACGTGCACTTTCCGCACATACAAGTTGGGATTTGTTTGTGATTTTCCAATTCCTTCCACAACTTAGTTAGTTTTTCATAGTAATCCACTATGATCCTTCCTTTTTGCTTGCACTCCGCTAGTTCTGCCTTTAGTTTTTGCATCCACTGGCTGTTAATAACAGTGAACTGCTCTCGGATGCTCGTCTATAATTCTTCCGCTTCCTCGTTATGTCTAATTGTTGAGTAAATCGTTTGTTATATGGTGTTGCGAATCTACGACACCAACAATGAGTTTATAGTCCACCAATCTTCTAAGTCCGACGACTCTTTGACCAGTTTTTATTATACCATTGGCAAAGTGAAACTTTTTTCTTGCTCTTAGGGCTGTCCTCAGGGATCTATCCCATTCTTTAAAACTTTTCCCCTTCAATTGGACTTGTGTCACCACAATTCCAGGGTTATAATTCGATGTAATATTGTAGGGAGAGATTGTTTTTCTTTGGGTTTTGTTTTCTTCACTGGCAATTCCTTTGCTAATATCGCCGATCATTTTACCTGTCATTGTTTTAGGGGTTTTGTGTTATTTTTAATGTGTCTCTAATACCATGTTAAAATTGAGACAAGGACTAGAATTTAGAGAGAAGAATAATGGGAGATATCTTTATGCTTTTCATTCATCATAATAACCTCCTTATATAGAGGTAAAATCCTCATATTTTCTTGTGTTAGAAGAACTCAAGTTCAATTTATGTTCTCATGTTAGCTTCTTATGGAACTCTTGATGATGATTTTTTTTATTCTAATGTTATCATATACTATTGGTATTTCCTGATTCTTATAAGGTTCATGATGACGAGTTATCTCTAATAACGTATTCGGAAGTTACCGACCTTACATCGCTTCGAAAGGCCCAGAATGTCATTTCACGGGTCCAACATCCATTTTATATATATGTAGCTATTTTACTCTACCGATCCATGATATACTTATTAACTCACTAGATAGCTTCGGAAGAAAGGAGTGTGACAACCTTCAATTGAGTCGAGTCACCTACTGCGAGGGATTGTCTGTGTCTATATCTATATCTGCGGGCATGAAACATAGTTCCCCAGTAAGGGACGTCAGTATGAAAGATGTACTAAATATGTAAGGTAGGAAAAACATGTAAATAAGAAATGTAATGCTGGTGGAAAGAGCATAGAATCAACCTAAAACTCAACAAAGGCCGTTGAAGGCATACAACTGTTATAACCATGAATATATGCATGTAAGTAAAATCAGACCACTCTACATGGCCATATAGTATAGTATCCAATCCCTTTGTGCTGTGAGCTCATCATAAATTGCCCAACCATATATGACGCGGTAATATCTTTCAAATTGATCAGTGGTATGCTCATATAAGTACCTTGTTACATCCCGTAAGTTCATAATTGGAATTCACCAGCGGATGGGTGGCATAAGCCAAGAAAGAGCATACTTTTGATGGTATAAATGAAGTAATCGAGTTAAATATGTATCAAGAGTTTAAGGATTGCTTAGTCATTTGAACTTGTATTCTTCAAATTGGCTACATTGTGAGCAAACTAATGCAAGCCCAATGGATTTACGACATTTAGTAACTTTACGTCATGGTACATCATCGAATGAGACAAGTTTCCAAAGGAGTATAAGGTCTTATTTAAGGATAACAAAGGTTCAAAACTAGTTTTAGGAAGTGTCTAAAAGTATATAAGTTAAACGAATTGAAGAATGCATATTTCGATGAAGTTTAGCAAGTATGGGAGGCATTCTGTGTCGCATATAGATTATGCCCCACATATTGGGACGCATATGGGCATAGTGTAAGAGGATTAATTTCTGCCCAGGGATTCCATAGGATATGCGGCTGCATATGGGCATATGTGTTGCAGATCCCATCGCGGATGTGAGGCGGTGGCCGACTTTTGCTTTTTCAAATACGTGTAAAGTCCTTGAGCATTATCGACCATACTTCAACTCTCCACTCTCCTAAGCTCCCCTAAACAGGTCTCTAAGGGTTCTAAGTGAAATCCAAGGTACTCTCTTCAAGGTTCAACACCAAGCTAGCTAAATTTAAGGACATCCTCCTCTTGGATGTTGAAATGTTGATTGAGGGTTGTTGTGAGCCAAAGGATGGTTGGATTGAGACTTGTGGCTGCTTTGTAAGGTAAGTAAATCACCTTATTTCTTATGTTGACATTATTAGCTTGTTAATAAAGATGTTTGAATAGGAGAAACTACAACCTAGAACTTCAGCTAAGAGGATATGTAGTTATTTGTAGTTGGGCTATTTAGATTAATTATTCAAATAGATATGGTTGGATTTATGGATTATGTTGCTGTAATTATGGTTAAGTTGTGGTTAATAAATAATGGAATATAGTAACTTGAATCACCACAAAAACAAGGTAGGAGAAATCATGCACGCTAGGTGTTCGATGGATTGTCATAATGATGAAATCTTGAAACTATTGATTGGATCTTAATACGAATTATCCTTATTGATTTCGTCGACAATTATAGGACGATCAAGATGTCAAAGGAACAGTGTTGTCCAAACAACAAGGTATGTAAGGTTTACCTTCTTTCTTATATAGTTTGCATGATCCGAAATTGAACCGTATCAAAACAGATGCTCTATAAGACTGTCCTATTCTTGTAATATGCATGTAGGGTGGCTCTTATTGATATCATGTATTCATTACTCTTGAAATTGGTTCAATGATCTTCATACATCTCTTGGAGAAAAGATTCTTTGTACTCTATTGCTTAGTGCTCTCTGGGATAGTCTTGATTATACTATTGGTTCTGAGTTCATGATGAATTGTAACATTGGTTGTAAATAAGTTCCATAATGAATGACAAGGGGATTAACGACCTTGTGTCACCTCGACTTGTTCCACTTAGTTTCCGAGGGCTTCATTGCACTTATATATGTATGTATTTATTTTATGACACCAAGTCGCGCTATAGTTAGCTGGGTACATCACTTATAGGTGCACACCACTGCAGTTCGGTACGATAAATCCGTATCCTATTAAGGCCGGTTACGATAACACTGAGTCCTATTAAGGCCGGGTACAATATGATATTGACATTGCCCCAAAGTGTGGCTATATATATAACTGGCTTTTAGTGATATTATGGATTGCATATGCCCGCAGTGGCTTCCCGAGGTCCAGGTTGTCTCTTTGTTTCTCAGTATTCTTATTATAGTTTTTACCTATGTTTATTTGACTTACATATTCAATACATTCTTTCGTACTGACGTTCCTTGATGGGGCGCTGCGTTTCATGCCCACAGGTTCATATAGACGGAGCGAGCCCTAATTTTAGGATGGTTATCTTCTTTTCATAATGTAAATCGTGCGATAGAGCTAAGCCATAGGGAATCAAGTCTAATGCATGTGTTAACTTAGCTTGTGAAGAAATGTCGTCATGACGGATCGTAACTAGTTGATATGTTAAGAAAGGATTGTGAAGAGGTTGCGGAATATGTGCCTTATATTAGAGATTGAACCATATAAGGCCATGATTAATTACCTCTATAGATAAACCCGGTCCCATCTGTACTATAAGGATTGAGAAGAGCTACAACATTGTTAACATCACTAGAACCACCAGTTCCATCTGATTTGGGATATTTGAAAAATGGTGTAAGCATTGACGTATTTAGTTGCCTTGCAGGCTTGGTATTATTGAAGGCTTTAAATAAGTGGTAAAATTCTTGGAGGATTGATAAATTTGTAGCTTAAGGAGTCCTTGGGGGGGGGGGGGGGGGGGGAGACTAAAGCATTTACAATTCTGGGAATGATGTAGATGAAGTATGAGAGTGACTATGAAAACTAGAATAGTTGAGGATTCCAGAAGAGTGCTGGGTGGTAGCAGGTTACCACATACTAGAGAGGTGCAGCGACTTAAGCATGATCAGAAGTTTCCAAGTAAGACCCAAACTAATCCATAGATGGGAGTATGTCAGAGTAGTGCAAGTGTGGAAAGTGTGGAGTTTCCCCAAGCATGGTACCATTAATGCGGTCAAGCATATGTCGACAAATATTGTGTAAGAACGGGAATTTTGTATTTGGTATATGATAATGAGGGCTCCACAGTGCAGACGTGTCTGGTATTTAGAAATAAAGGTCGATAAAGTAAAGGGGAATGAAGTGTTGAGATCTGGTGTAATGTGATTATTCTTGTGAACAAAATTATCGTGGTCCCAGAATCTGCATTTTAGATCGTATTAACATCTGCATTCGGGAATTAACATAAGAAAGGAACCATCTTCTAAGATCGTTAAAAGAGAGGTCTTGGATAGCAAAGCCAAGGGCATGTACCAAGTGCAGCAAGAGCGATAAGCTAAGGTATGACAGGGACCTATTACCCATTCTATCCCATTTGTTTAAAGCAGCGAAAATACGTTATAGTGTTAAGGAAGTGTATTAGAAAGAAAATATAGAAAGGATGATCGTAGAGCGTGTTACATGATATTGCAAATGCAAAATGGATAAGATGAAATTTCAAAGGTCTGATGAGTTGATATACCACATAGTAGGCGCGATACAAAAACAAGGAAGAGATTATTATGGAAGTTGTAGTTAACGTGACAAATCTTGTCCCATTTGAGGCACCGACAGATAGCGCGAGGGTAACTGGCCTGCTCTTGAGTAACTTGGATATATAAATAACCTCCCCAATATTATTGTAGGAATGAATGATAAGGTAAAGTCTCAAGGATGACAGAAGTTTGAGATTTGATAAGGAAATGGATTAGTTATTTCCTACTAAGTCTTGTGCCAACAATGACTTTGATGCGAGAGAGAAAACATCTTTACACAGCTTAGTAAAAAAAGCTGAGACTGACAATGAAGATGGGTACCCTCTAAGACCGTCGATATGCTCTCGACGTAGTAGAACTATGAGATAAGATTGTTATCAAGGCTTCCTGCCATAATATTCTACTAATTTAAGAAGTGTCGATGGAGTTACATGATAAGAATTTTCCCTAAGTTGAACTGATGTATAAATTTTCTGAGGTATAGAATAAGTGCAAGAAGCTCAGCAAGTTCATGTAGGATGTTGAGGATCGACATGACAACAGAGAATGACCAATATGGATTTATTTATGAGACAACCTACATCGGAGGGTTGGGCAAGATTGGACGTTAAAGAATTTATGTTTTCATGATATCTTTGATTCTATGATTTTTGGCAAGGGTGATCACTTACAATTAAGCCCTGTCGATTATTTTAGAAGAATTTTGGAGGTATTCAGGATTAGTCTCGACCTAAAGAATAGGAACAAATTGGATATGTAATCCTGATGCGATTATAAGATGGAATCTAAAGTCGAAGAATCAGTTTTTCAATACCAAACTATGTAGGGAATACTTCTTTGATCATATCTGATGATGATACATAAGTTAAAATGCATCTACAACATGAAGAGATCTCTACTACTGTTGGATGATAAGTTCGCAAGTTAAGTACCAAAGATGGCAGCTTTCGTAGACGGGTCTTAAAGAAGACCAGGGATATAAAAGGGAATGAAATAAGTAATAGAAGGAAAAAGTAAATATAAAAACACCATCTTTGAGCCAAGGGCCATGTACAATTACAATTTAAGGTGTGGTGACATTTCTTGATATGGTAGCAAACTGGACGTTAACCCCTCCGCAAATCGATAATCAATCAATATTTTGAGTAAACATATAAGGAAAATCATGTTAAAGTTTATCACAAGCCTTAAGAGGTATTTACATACCTGGATACGTTTGTAAGAGAAGGCGATGAATCCTGGAAAATACGTCGAGTGCATGTGCAATAACATGAAGCCGGTATCATGGTGTGTATTGTATTTTATGTCCTTGTAAGGTAGACTTGATAATAGGAGTTTTGTAAAAAGAAACCCTGCCAAAATTTCACCAAGAACTATTGGAACCAATGATTGCTCCTATAAGACCCAATATGCGGGGATAAATGTCCTTTAGGGGGGGAAGGATGTTATACCCTGTAAGTTCATACTTGGAATTCACTAGTGGATGGGAAGCATAAGCCAAGAAATAGATTACTTTCGATGATATAAAGGAAGTAATAGAGTTAAAGAGGTCACAATATTTCAAGGATCGATTAGTTCTTTGAACTTGTATTCTTCAAATTGGCTACGTTGTGAGCAAACTAATGCAAGCCCGATGGAGTTATGACATTTAGTAACTTTATGTCATGGTATTTCATGGAATGATGCAAGTTTCCAAAGGAGTATAATGTCTTGTTTAAGGATAACACAGGTTCAAAACTAGTTTTATGAAGTGTCGAGATGTATAGAAGTTAAACAAATTGAATAACGCACGTTTCGATGATGTTTGGCAAGTATGGGGGAATTCAACGTCGCATATGGATGATGCCCCACAGATTGGGATGCATATGGGCATAGCCTAAGAGGAGAAATTTCTGCCCATGGATGCCATAGGATATGCGGCTGCATATGGGCATATGCGTCGCAGATCCCATCGCGGACATCCTCCTCTAGGATGTTGAATTGTTGATTGAGGGTTGAGGGATGGTTGGATTGAGACTTGTGACTAATGTGTAAGGTAAGTACATCACCTTATTTCTTGTGTTGCGATTATTAGCTTGTTAATAAAGATGTTTGAATAGGAGAAACTACAACCTAAAACTTGATCTAGGAGTAGATATAGTTTTTTGTAGTTGGGTTGTTTGGATTAAGTTCTTCAAATAGATATGGATAGATTTTATGGAGTATGTTGTTGTAATATTGGTTAAGTTGTGGTTAATAAATAATGGAATATAGTAACTTGAATTACCACAAAAACAAGGTAGGAGAAATCATGCACGCTAGCTGTTCGATGGATTGTCATAATGATGAAATCTTGAAACTATTGATTGGATCTTAATACGAATTATCCTTATTTCTTTCGTCGACAATTGTAGGATGATCAAGATGTCAAAGGAACAGTGTTGGCCAAACAACAAGGTATGTAAGGTTTACCTTCTTCCTTATATAGTTTGCATGATCCGAAATTGAACCGTATCAAAACAGATGCTCCATAAGAAACTCCTATTCTTGGAAAGTGCATGTATGATGGCTCTTATTGATATAATATATTCATTACTTTTGAAATTGGTTCAATGATCTTCATATGTCTCTTGGAAAAAATATTTTTTGTACTCTATTGAGATTATTGGATTTGTTCCCTTGTCAGGATTGTTAAGTGCTCCCGAGATAGTCTTGGTTATACTATTGGTTCTGAGTTCAAGATGTATTGTAACATTGGTTGTAAATGAATTCCATAACGATTGACGGGGGGGGGGGGGGGGGGTTAACGACCATGTGTCACCCCGTCTTGTTCCTATTGGTTTCTGAGGGCTTGCATTGCACTTATATATGTATGTAACTATTTTATGCACCGAGCGACACTATAGTAGCCCAGGTACAACACTTATAGGTGCACACCACTAGAGTTGGTTATATTAACACCGACTCTTGTTAAGGCCGGGTACGATAACACCGAGTCCTATTAAGGCTGGGTACGATATGATATTGACATTGCCCTAATATATGGCTATATATATATAACAACCTTTCAATGATATTATGCATTGCATATGACCGCAGTGGCTTTACGAGGTCCAGGTTGTCTCTTTATTTCATAGTTTTCTTGTTACCATTTTTACATGTGTTTCTCTGCCTTATATATATAGTACATTATTTAGTACTGACGTCCCTTGCTGAGGAACTATATTTTATGCTCACATGTTCAAATAGACAGAGCGACAACCACTTTCAGTAGGACCTCAGCTCAACGGCTAAGTCAGAACTCTCCCCTTGTTTTGGAGAAACGAGTCTGAGTCGGTATGGAACTATGTATACATTTATAGGTATGGCGGGGCCCTGTCCCGACCTGATGGTGTTCATGTACACTTTAGCATCTTGAAGATAATTGTCATGTGTATAGTAGGCGGGTATAGACTTGTCGGCCTTTCAAATGGGTTGTTAAACTGACGATGGTCTTCTCGGCCCTAGTATGTGCATACATATACATTGTTGGAAATTTTCTGCTTGTAGGATTTAGGGTCATATCCCTTTATGGTTATTGATTAGATGCCTTGTCGGCCCATATTCAGAGTCAGATGAGATGTGGTACTCTTCGGCCATAAGGTACCGGGTGCCGGCCATACCCTCCGAGATTTAGGTGTGACATGCCTATACGATCGACTATAGAATATATATATAACAACTCAGTTGGACCTCATAAGCCTGACCAGAGTGACACTAGGTTGACACCCTCTGATATCATTATGTAACTATGTACGTATTGGTTGTTCTAGAATCAACAAGGAATACAAGAGGCCATACTATCAAGGGTGGGAAGATTCTCCCGACAATGAATAATAAGAGACATGAATCATATCAATAATAAGTAAAGGTATTCACGAGTTCAAATCTTAAGAATAGAGTTCATTTTTTAGGGGCGATCATTCTTGTTACAACTATATGTGGATCATGCCAAAAATAAAGAAAGGTCAACCTTAACATACCTCTTCATTCGCCAAAACCACTTCTATGGCACCTTGGTTGTCTTATAATTGTCCACCTAAGCAACAAGGATAATCTGTATCAAGATCTAATCAATAGTTTCAAGATTTCATCGTTGTGATATTCCATCAAACACTTAGCACACATATTTTATCCCGTCTTCTCTCTATGGCACTTAAGTTATTCTCACCTCCTTTAAAATAATTACAACACTATTAAGATTACAACAACCATATTCCATGAAATCTAGCCATAATTATCCCAAAGACTTTATTTGCCAAAAGATCACCTTAAGCTAGGAGAGTTGAAGAACATGAGAAGTATCAAGAATCTTACTCAAACTAGCCTAGAATCCTCTCCACCAAGCTCTTATTGAATCTTCAAGAACTTCCAAGCTTCCTTTCAAGAACTAAGATGGTATTCCAATAATATCTAGCCTCTATGATAAAAGAATTACATCATAAGCTTGTGGGAAGGTCTTTAAATGGTATGGGAACCTTCATAGAGGGTTTGGGAGTTTAAATGGTTGTAGGGGTGGGAAATGGAGGTGTGGAAATCAATCCACTGCTTCCTTCTATTGATATAGAGGTGGCACCGCCCTTGGTCTATGCCAATGTCTATGACATAGAACCCATCTTCGGTCGCAGATTCATGGGTAGACTGAGGCAGATTGCCCCTCTAGGACAAGGCTATATATGCGCCCAATTCCGAGAGGCGGATCCCATCCGTGACATAAAACGCTCTAGCGTATCGACCGATCTTTATCAAACTTTATCGAGATATGATTTCTTTAATATAAATAACTTATAACCTTCCATAGACCTTTTTAACATATATTTATGTCATAAAAGACCCCGGAATGGAGCTTGAGTCGTCGGAGCTCAAATTGATTAACCATGCTCGTACATGTGTATGTAATGATAGGTATAACTCGTAATATTTAGATATAATTCTAGCATTGGACCAAGGCCTTCCTTACCCTTACATGGTCATCATAACTCCTTTCATCTTACAGAGGTTTGACATGATGTACCCAACGTAAGGATAGCAAGCGCGAAGGGCATAATGACTCTTAAACTCTTACGACTTCTTCGGGTTTGACTTGATCACTCTTTTATCCTCACAATGGAAACCACTTCCTTGTCGTAGGCTCCTTACCTTATGTTATATTCGATATACAAATGTACGGGGGGTAACATCCTTCCCCTTTGTCCTCGAATGTTGGGGCATCATCACTTGGGTATTGTATAGTAAATCATAATTTATCTTAATTGATGTATCTCCATGTCGGAGTTAGGTATTCCACTCCTTCGTTACAATGTCATATAAGATAAGACATATAAGGTAGAGTTATAGGCATGGAGCATAAATAGGGACATAAAGAAAAGCTATCATACGATGGTCGTCAGCGACCACGGTTCTTTGGAAAAGATAGAGATGTCTCTAGTTCATATCTTCTTTGTTCTTTCCTTTTGCCTCTCTTACGTTCTTACACCATTATTGTATAATAACACTTGCTCAAGAAAATTATGGACAAACTTGATGGTCCTGGAACTTCCTTATTCAGTAAGCTTTTTCTACGTCCGCATTTCTGCCATAGCAAAGTTCGAAGTGAATTTCGTAACAGATGCTCTTATTATCGAAATGTGAGAACCAGATAGGTAAACTTTATGGTTGGGAATATACTCAGTTTGTCTGTCATTGCACTTCTCAATCAAGTTGGGTACTACGGTCGCATATATCTTGGACTAAGTCCTCCTTTTCTTTTCAAGTTTCATTCCACTTTTGCAATCAATTCTTTTAAAAATATCCCACCGTCAACATGGAATTTCGTCATTCTTTATCTTGGCGTTCCTTTAGTTCCCAAGATACTAAAGGGTTATACCATGTTCTACTTCATAGAATTATCATAACTTAGTTTCTATTTCTGTTGGCTACCTGTTACATTCTTGGGTCGACTCTTTTCTTTATCCTTCACAATAGTCCCCTTACTAACGGTATGCAGCTATATCGTAAACTATATCATTTTCTATCAAGTCAGAACCTCTTATTCCTTATAACGCCTCAGTTTCGAGCACTCTATAAACGATGCTATCAAATCTGAAATAGGCTTATAATTCCTTAGTCGTGTCCCATATTTTCACAAGTATCCTTTCTCGATTCATATCATTCCCTTACTATCCACTTTACTTTCCCTTTTGTCTAAATGCTGGTAACGAGAAATCCTCTCACCTTTAACGTCTCCCTCCTTAATTTATCGTATTTCTTAGGCACCTACTATTTTTTATTACTTTGGATCGGTGCTTCTCTGAGAGCAATATTTACCTCATAATACGAGCGCAATACTTGACCCCTATAACCTCAAGATTCTCTAGATGTCATATTCGGCTAATCTTTTACTGGATACGTCCTATATATATTTTCTAAAAGGGAACATGTGACATAATCGTACTATTTTTTTCACTATTACTCATGCTATGGGTCGTCCTACTTTTTTTTCCAATTGAAGGATTCATCGCTGCAAGGTGTCGATCTGTCAGATCCACTTTGGTCACCGTACTTGAGTTAATGCTTCTGCTTTTATTTCCTGACTCAGGCCCCTTTTTTGCAACCAATGTCCTTAGACTTTACGTTAGTTATATCGTCCATCCCATGGGGCTTTTAGTCAATTTACAAATCCACGATTTACCATTATTCGTGCACTTATATTTTTGGTTTCATCACTCTTATTCCTTAACTCCTTCCCTTAACATCTACCGTGGACCCTTGATATTTGTTGACCATTTGATTCATCCTTACTTCCACTTACCCATCCTCAAATGTCTTGATGGTATTCATGGCGGAACTAGTGTTTCACATATTCAAAATCAAATCGTAGTCCGGTTTTTATTTACTACTGATTCGGGCTTCCCCTCTTAGTTAGTATTAGGTCTCCTCTTAGATCGTCACTTGATGATTTAACTTTTACACTTCCGATTTGAAGTTCTTTTTGTTCTATCACTTTTGGAGGTCGAGGCTTTATGGTTTTGGCTAGACAGGTCTAAGTATCATTCCTTAATTATTGTCCTTATCTTCAAGATGATGGTACTGTTATCAATTTCACCATATTCTCGTTATTTGTATCCTTCTCTTCATGACCCTCCTACTTGTCTGTTCTTTTCAGGAAATATCTTTTATCCTCGATACTTTATCATAACATTCCACTAATACTTACCAAATGTCTGCCTATTATTTGTAGCCATTCTTTAATCATGTCATAGTCTTTATCATCAACAATGTTCAACAAGCTGTTCTCGCCTAGTCAACACTTAGAATAACACCACAAAACTGAAAAATCTTATCACCCAATGTTCAAAATTCATAATCTTCTGTTACCACCCATGCATGTAGTTATTAACAGTGAGCGATGTATCCCATTCCTTCAATAGACAGAAACACATCTTATCTTCTGCCTTCACAAATAGTACGGTTCATACAAATGAGTTGGGTCACCATGACGGCATATTTAACCCCTTTAAGTACCTTACAGAATAAGCCTTCTTATGACTTGATTTTGAAAATTCATCCCCCTTAATGATTCCTGGGTCCCCCTAATTCCTTAGGCTCCGGGTTACCGTCTGAATCGCATATTCTCATAGTCAAAAGGATGTAAGTTACTAAGAAATTAATAAGGTTCTCATGACTTTCCAACAATTTTTTTTCTTAATATTTTCCTTCATTTCTATATCGACTTACCATTTCTTACCAAAAGTGGGACTCCCATACAATCATCGGATGATATGCTATCACTAATTCGGTGTTTATCTAGCATAATCATTCAAAAAAAGACAACACATTCCAGCACTAGCTCGGTTTAGGTACACCATATCCTTTCAATTTACAATACGCATATGTAGTTTTGACTATCAATTAGGCTAAAAAATTTCTCTTTGTTAGTATCAATACATTCATGACTCATTCTTATCAGAATGTCTTATCCCGTGGGTAATTTGGAAAATCGACTCAAAAAATGGAGTCACTAGTCTAGAATATATATCAGGTCCAGAACGAACATGTAAAAGATTAATAGATGAATAATAAAATAAATGGTATACCTATGCTCATTTGCTCTCTTCAGGTAGCATCAGAACTCGAGGCTACATCCTTACTCTCCTCTTTTCTCCTATAGACCAATCGGGGGCACTCTCATAACTTGTGTCCTCGATTACCACACCAATAATTGCCTCTCATTCCCTTCTAATAAGGCCCAGCATATATCTGTCCACACCACCTACAACATGGCCTAGATGGCCCCATTTGACCTACACCGTTTTTATTCTGACCCTGAAATATCAAGGGCCAATACCCCTGCCTAGGCCTTATTAGAGAACTCTAATCGTACCTGGTCTTTCAGGAACATTTGTCATGCTAACTATATATCTGAAACCCTTCCTCACTCTGTCTTCCCTGATAATCATCAATCACATCAACCCTTTTAGTCCTTTCTTCTTTTCACTGTAGGATATGAACTCTCTGACCCTTCCATGGGTCTACAGTATAAATCATGCTAGGGTGGTATCGTGCTTGTGAGGAAACCAAGTAGGTCAATATTTGAACCGTCTTCCTAACATCTTTATTAGACAGTGTTGGTGGTATATCTAATGGTACGGGGGTCTCTCTCGACACCCATAGTCGTATCTAAGTCGGGAACTGCGAGAGGGTAACCCGCTTGTATCCTCTGATAGGTCAGTCTCGATAGAGGGTGCATCCTCTAAACAAGGCATCGCTGAATCTATAAACACGACAAGGTCAATAATAGGATACTTATAATTTGTCTCTATAGCACGATCTAGATCAAGAAAGAAAGAAACCATCCTAAATGTCTTATAGCCTCCTATTTATAAATGTGGTGCGCTACACATCCATAAACAAGACTCTACTAGACCCAGCTTGTAAACATCCCTAGGACTGACCTGATTTGATACCAAGTTTGTCACACCCTAACCATATGGGGAGTCGCCGGCACCCAGTGTCCTAAGGCCCAAGCGTACTAGTCATGATACATGTATCATACTCAACAATACACGTGCCGACAAGGCCTCTGACGAAAGATTACATAAAAAGATAACACAACTACATGCATGCAGAAAAGGCCCAACCTACATATATTCAACAAGGCCGACACAAATACAACGGGTCAACTGGATAGGCTAACAAGGCTGCCCAGGAATGCTATACATAAAAATACTGTCTACAAGCCTTTAGAGAGTACTTCAACAACATCGGGTAGGGACACGTCCCCGCCATACCCATTTATAGACATATATACGAAATAATCATACATATCAACACACTAGACATCTTCGGAAGAAATGAGTGTGACAACCTTTAGCTAAATTGAGTCATCTACTGCGAGGGATCATTTATATTTCTATTTGTACATGTGGGCATGAAACACAGTGCCCCAACAAATAACGTCAATATGAAATATGTGATGAATACGTAAGGTACGTAAAGCATGTAAATAAGAAATGTAATGCTGGAGGAAAGAGCATAGAACCAACCTCAAACTCAGCAAAGGCTACTGAGGGCATACAACTTCTATAACTATGACTATATGCATGTAAGTAAAATTGGGACACTCTATGGGGCCATATAGTATAGTATCCAATCCCTCTATAGGGTGAGCTCATCATAAACTGCCCGGCCATATAGGATGTGGTAATATCAACCCAACTAATCAGTAGTATGCATAAATAAGTGCCTGCCTAGCTGACTATAGTGCGACAGGGTAAGAAAATAGATACATTTTTATATACAATGGATGAAATGACTTAGAAATACCTCATAAGCCTGATCGGAGTGACACAAGGTCGACACCCTCTGATATCATTATGTAACTATTTATGTATTGGCTATTTTAGAATCAATAAGGACTATAAGAGGCCATACAATCAAGGATACTATAAAGGGCATGAAGATGATCCCGACAAGGAATAACAAGAGACATAATCATATCGATAGGAAGTAAATGTATTCACGGGTTCAAATATTAAGAATAGAGTTCATTTTTAGGGGCGATCATTCTTGTTACAACCATACGTGGATCATGCCAAAAAGAAATATGGGTTAGCCTTAACATACCTCATCAATTTGCCAACACCACTTCTATGGCACATTGCTTCTCTTATAATCATCAACCTAAGCAACAAGGATAATCCGTATCAATATCTAATCAATAGTTTCATAATTTCATCATTGAGACATTCCCTAGAACACTTAGGGCACATACTTTATCCAACGTTGTTTCTATGGCACTTAAGTGATTTTCACCGCCTTTACAATAACCACAACACTATCAATATTATAGAAACAACATTACATGAAATCTAGCCATAATATCCCAAAGATTTCATTAAAAGCATACAACAACAAACACAACATCGACTATGTTCAAGTATGCAGTTTATCTTAGCTTTCCAGGGATTACGTTTGCCAAAAGATAACCCTAAGCTAGGAGAGTTTAAGAATATGAGAGGTAGCAAGAACCTTACCTCAAACTAGCCTAGAATCCTCTCCAACAAGCTCTTCTTGAATCTTCAAGAACTTCCAAGCTTCCTTTCAAGAACCAAGATGGTACTCCAAGATAATCTAGTCTCTATGATGGAAGAATTACATCATAAGCTTGTACGAAGGTCATTTAATGGTATTGGAACCTTGGGAGAGGGTTTGGGAGTTCAAGGTGTTGGAGGGGTGGGAAATGGAGGTGTGGAAATGAATCTACTAGTTCCTCCTATTTATATAGAGGTGGTACCGCCCTTGGTCTGCGCCAAGGTCTGTGATGGGAAACGCTTTAGCGTATCGGCCGATCTTCATCAAACTTCGTCGAGATATGATTTCTTTAATATGAATAAATTCTAAACTTCCATAGACCATCTTAGCATCCATTTATGTAGTAAAAGATCCTCATAATGGATCTTGAGTCATCTGAGCTCAAATCGATTGACCATGCTCCTAAACGTGCATGAAACGATAGGTATAACTTGGAATTTTTAGATATACTTCTAGCATTGGCCCCCGACCTTCCTTATCTTTCCATAGGCATCATAACTACTTTCATTTTTCATCAGTTTGACACGATGTACTCAATGTAAGGATATCAAAGCGCGAAGGGCTTAATGAATCTTAAACTCTTTCAACTTCTCCGAGTTTGACTTGATCACTCCTTTATCCTCTCAAAAGCAACCTCTTCTTTGTCATAGGCTCTCTAACTTATGGTATATTTGATATACAAAAGTACGGGGTGTAATAATTTTATCGAGCCTTATGATGTTCGAGTGTGATTCTACCTAGCCTTATAATGGTCGAGTATGTTTTATCGAGCCTGTTATGGACTGGTACGTATCATGAATTACATATCAGCCCATAGAGGCATGTGTTTTTTAAAAATGTATATATATATATATGTATCCTGCATTGCATATGAGTCACCTTTAGAGGCATTCAGATGTTAAAGGTTGTATTACTTTTATTCTCTTACATTATTGTTCTTGTTTATGCTTTCCTGCCTTATATACTCAGTACTTTATTCATACTGACGTCTTTATTTTATGGATGTTGCATGTTGTGCTGTAAGTCCAGATAGACAAGTTGATGGCTATCCAGTAGGCCTTTAGATTCAGCAGCTGGTTGGTGAGGTCCACTTCTCTGAACTTACCTACATGTGTCATTATGCATATGTATATATAGATGATAATGAGTATGTCTGGGACCTATCTTGACTTATGATGGTTATGTATTCTTAGAACCTCATAGAGATATTTTACTGTGTCTAGTATGAGTACAACTTTGATGTCTTACAGTTTGATGCATACGGCCTTGATAACCAGTATTTTATGTACAATTTTGGTGATGTCCTGACCAGCCCGTATATCTACACATGTTTATATCGCTGATGTTTCATTATTGAGCCTCCATATTTAAGAATCATTGTTTATTTAAAATCCATTAAGTGTTATCAGAACAACCCAACAACAATATAATTCAATATAAGCTTTCTGATTACTTTGACAATCATATTAGGCGGAAAACTTGATTTGTGAATAACGAAACATAATCTAAATTTAATTCTTATTCCATAAATCTGTCTACATTACATTTGGGTGTATCTTTGAAGTGTTTTTAAGGACTAAGTGCTTCTATGTGTATTAGATTACTTATTAACATAGAATTTATATGTTAGACTACGAGTACTATGAGGCGTTTCGAAAGGGCAAGGCCTACATTGAGGTAGGCTACAGTTTATTTATATAGACTCTGATAGAAGTGTGTAGTAGCTATAAATGTCGATGGGTATTGGGCGTGTTTGGAGGTCCCACCTTAGCGATTGTGATGAACGCTTGAGTGGGTACCAATGTTGAACTGTGTTGACGGGTGATTTGGGGAATCAATCTTAAGCTGATTCCGACTGCTGTTATTTGAGCTTGTCGTCATTGTTGATAATTGATGTGGTTATTAATCACATTGCTTTCGATATGATAGACTAATCTATGTGGAATTATATGTTATTGAGTCTCTGAAAGCATGTGATATTAATCTCTTATACTTGATTGCATCTCATACATCCTGATTACTTGCCTTGTTATTGTCATTGTGTTCATACACTCATGGTTCTGATGATATTGAAAATACAGTGATATGAAAATGATATGGGTCCAATGAGACTGGAAAGGTAAGGATATATTATGAGATGGTTGGAAACACCGAGATGATGGAAATGATTGATATGATTCCAAAAGGATCTTGGCTCTTTTCAAATACATGTGTTGAATTCAGGTTGGCTAGGTACGGTATATGGATAGTGTGGGTCCTTCATGGGTCACAATTCATAGAATTTGAACGTGTGTATATCGGTTGTGAAAAAGTACATGGAATTTGCATTTATATCATACATTAATTTATACATTTCTTACTTGTTGATTGTTAATGTGATTTAGATTGGTTATTGGAACTTCGGTGACATTATGATATATGGATCTTGTTGATAATCTCCTTAATATTTGGACTGTTGGTTATTGAAGTCTTATATGAATAAGGTGACATGTGTGATTCTTTGAGATGCTTAGTATAGGACCTATTTGAGAGTTAACTTGATGTTTATTCCATTACATGTCTTCCCCGAGTGAGAGGATGTTAGACTCCTAAGTTTCATACTCCAGGGGTTCAGCCAGCTGTAATTTCGGCACCCCGTATCGTTGAGATCCCAGTGATGGAGTTTTGTTCCCGGCAAGTCACTAGAGCTGTTATGACTCACGATGAGTGGAACATATGGGAGCATTTCTCCACTGACAAGCCTCCCATATTTTATGGTCTGCCTGAGGAGGATACTTATGAGTTTATAGTGAGCAGCCATGATAAGCTCCATACTTTGGGTATCATTGAGTCATATGGGGTTCGCTTTGTTGCTCTTCAGCTTTTGGGTGATGCAAAGCAATGATGGAGGTCTTATTTTAATTGTCGACAAGTTGGGTCACCTCCACTATCTTGGCCCAGGTTTTACCAAATCTTTTGAGAGAAGTAAGTGCCCCTCAAGTTGCGTGCAGGCAAGAGGGATGAGTTCTCTATTTTAGAGAATAGGGGTTCCTCAGTTGTTGAGTAAGAGACTCATTTCCATGCCTTATTGTGATATGTAGTGCCGTTGGTACCTACAGAGGCTGAGAGAGTTAGATGCTTCATGAGAGGGTTGACTATTTCTTTTCCATTGGCTACGTTACAGTTGGTGGCCTTTGGGGCTTCATTTAAGGCAGTGGTCGAGCATGCTAGGATGGTTAAGTCTGTGAAGGGCAAGCTACCTAGACATTCTATAAGAGAGTTCAATAACATTAGTATTATAGTGGGTCTACTTCTTATGGGTATGGGCAGCAAACTAGATTCTAGCATTCATAGTCTAGTCAACCTATTCAGGCAGCCCTCTAGATTACAAATGGTGCTTTTACGGGGCAGAGTGGTTATAGTGGGGTCAGTCTTCTAGATGTACTCAGTCTCAGTACTCTGACTGTGGTGGGCACTCAGGATCTTCTATTTCTATTCAGCAGCCCTTAGCGACCAGCACTTGTTACAATTCTGGTGAGGTTAGGCATTTTAGAAGAGAGTGTCCCAGGTTTATATCAAGTGGAATCCTAGACACCCAGGGCCTCGGCACAACTATCTAGGAGTGGAAGTCAGTCTAGCAGAGGGGGTTCTCAGTTAGGTCTTGGTAGTCATTAGACTGGTAGAGGTGTCTCTCATATTAGTAGAGATGGTGCGCATACAGGCTGAGGTGGTCATCAGGGTACTCAGTCTAAGGGAGGACACACTCACTGTTATGCTTTCTCGGGTAGACATGAGGCTGAGGCATTAGATGCAGTTATCACAGGTCATCTTAGTCTATCATCGGTCTGCTTCAGTGCCATTTGATTCAAGGTCTATGTTCTCCTATATGTCTGTGTACTTTTCTGCTAATTTGGATATGTGGTGTGATATGCTTGATATCCCTATTCGTGTGTCTACACTAATTGGTGATTCTGTTATTGTAGATCGAGTCTATCAATATTATGTGGTTATTTTTATGGGTTATGATACTTGGGTAGACTTGGTCATATTAGACATGGTTGATTTTGATATTATTTTTGGGATGGAATGGTTATCACTATACTACGTGATTTTGGACTGTCATGCCAAGACAATCACTCTAGCATTGTTGGGTATTCCAAGGTTAGAGTGGAAGGCCGCTCCCAGCCCTGATCCTAGGAAGATTATTTCTTTCCTCCAGGATATGAAGTTAGTAGATAAGGGTTGTCTGGCATACCTAGGTCATATTTGGGATACGAGTGCGGATACTCCATCTATTTAGTCTATTCCGATAGTGTGTGAGTTCATCGAGGACTTTCTGATGGATTTGTCGGGTATGCCGCCGGATAGAGATATTGATTTTTGCATTGATCGAATCGGGTACTTGAACCATTTCTATTTCTCTGTACCGTATGGCTCCAGCGGAGCTAAGAGAGTTGAAGGAGCAGCTTCAGGATTTATTGACCAAAGGATTTATTCGACATAATGTGTCTTCTTGGGGTGCTCTTTTGTTGTTCGTGAAGAAGAAGGATGGCACCATGCGTATATGTATCAATTATAGATAATTGAATAAGGTCACCATTAGAAACAAGTATTCAATTCCTCATAATGATTATTTATTCGACCAGCTTCAGGGTGCTGCTGTGTTTTCGAAAATTAATTTGAGGTCTGGGTACCATAAGTTGAAGACCGAGGACGAGGATGTTCCCAAGACGGATTTTAGGACTCGTTATGGTCATTATGAGTTCTTGGTGATGTCATTTTATGCTTACCAATGCCTCTGTAGCATTCGTGATTTTGATGAATGGGATACTCAAGCCTTATTTGGATTCATTTGTGATATTATTCATTGATGACATTTTGATCTATTCGAAGAGTCGGGAGGCCCACGAGAAGCATTTGAAAGTGAATCTTGGGTTGTTGAAAGAGAAACAATTGTATGCTAATTTCTCAAAATATGAGTTCTGGCTTAGTTCCATAGCATTTCTCAGAAACATGGTGTCCAAGGAGGGTATTTTGGTGGATAAAAAAAGATAGAGGTAGTCAGGGATTGTCCTAGGCCTACTTTGGTGATAGAGATTCAGAGCTTTGTGGGTCTTGCGAGCTATTATAATCAGTTCTTCAAGGGGTTTTCATATATTGCTTCTCATTTGATATGGTTGACTCAGAAGGAGTGGCCTTTCCAGTGGTTCGATAAGTGTCAGGAAATCTTTCATAAGCTTAGGTCACTTTTGACCACAACCTTGATTTTGGCCCTTCCAGTGGAGATGAAAGACTTTATTGTATATTGTGATGCTTTGAGGATTTGGTTAGGTTGTATGTTGATTCAGAAAGGTATAGTGATAGCTTATGCATTGAGGCAGTTGAAGGTGTATGAGAAGAATTACCATGTTCATGACTTGGAGTTGGCAACTATTATATTTGCTTTGAATATTTTATGGCATTACCTTTATGGATTCCATTGTGAGGTGTATACCGATCACCATAGCCTTCAGCATGTGTTCAATCAGTGGGATCTGAATTCTAGATAGCATCGATGGATGGAGTTGCTAAAAGACTATGATATGACTATTTTGTACCACCCGGGAAAAGCTAATTTGGTTTCGGATGCTTTGAGCCAAAAGGCGGTAAGTATGAGAAATTTAGAGTGTCTGTTAGTTGATGAGCATCCCTTGGTATTAGAGGTTTAGTCCTTATCCAACAGTTTTGTGAGGCTCGATATTTCAAATCTGGGTGGGATTTTGACTTGCATTGAGGCGACATCATCTTTTTTGGAGAAGATCAAGACCCATGATTATGATGATGTGAAGTTGTGCAAGATTAGGGATAAGGTGATGCGTGGTGAAGCCAAGGAGGCTGTGATTGATGGCGAGGGGCTCTTGAGGATCAAAGGGAGAATGTATGTTCCTCGTGTTGGGGACATAACGAGATTTATTCTGGAGGAGGCTATGTTCAATTCATCCTGATTCTACAAAGATGTATTGTGACTTGAAGCAGCACTACTGGTGGGGTAGGATGAAGAGAGATATTGTTGAGTTTGTGTCTTGGTGTCAGAATTATTAGTAGGTCGGGTATGAGCACCAATGACCCGATAGTTTAACTCAAAAGATGCCCATTCCCTAGTGGAAGTGGGAGTGGATTGCTATGGATTTTGTTGTTAGGTCACCAAAGACTTTGGGCAAGTTTGATGCTATTTGGGTCATTGTTGATAGGTTAACCATGTCTGCGCATTTCATTCATGTCCAAAAAACTTACAATTAAGAGAAGTTGGCCAAGATTTACATTCGTGAGATTGTTTGTTTGCATGGAGTACCTATTTCCATCATTTTACACTAGGTTACTTAGTTTACTTCTCATTTTGGACGAACTTTGCAAAGGGAGTTAGGTACTCGCTTGGATCTCAGCACAACATTTCACCCTTAGATGGATGGTCAATCCGAGCGGACCATTTAGGTTTTTGAGGATATATTATGGGATGGCGTGATAGATTTTGGTGGTCATTAGGACCAATTCTTACATTTGCCAGAGTTTTCATACAACAATAGTTATCACTCCAACATTAATGGTGCCATTCAAGGCTTTATATGGGAGGAGGTGTCGCTCTCCGATTGGGTGGTTTGATGCATACGAGGTGAGGCCTTGGGGTATCAATTTGGTGATAGACTTCTTAAAGAAGGTAAAGGTGATTCAGGACAATCTCATGGTAGCTCAGAGTAGACAAAACAAGTATGCGGACTAGAAGGTCCGAGATATGGAGTTAATGGTTAGTGACAAGGTTCTATTGAAGGTCTCATCCACGAAGGGCGTGATGAGATTCAACAAGAGACGGAAGTTGAGTCTGAGATATATCGGGCCTTATGAGATTCTTCAAAGGGTTGGAGAGGTGGCATATGAGTTGGCTCTACCACTAGGTCTTTTAGGTAAACATCCAATTTTCCATGTTTCTATGCTAAAGAAGTACCATGCCGATGGGTCCTACATTATCCAGTGGGACTCCATCTTGTTCAATCGGAACATAGAGTTTGATGAATTGCCTGTGGCTATTTTGGACAGGCAGATGAGGAAGTTGAGGAGGCTACTTCGGAGATGGAAGTTGATATGCGGAGTCGATACTCTCACTTATTCACTACTTTCAGAATGTTTCCCTTTTCATTTCTCTCCATTCGAGGATGAATATTGGTTTAATTAGTATCTGATATAACGATCTGTCTGGATATTTTTAGCTAAAGACCCTTATTTTACTAGAAATGATAAGTTTGACCCAAAGTTGACATTTTGGTATATGGGTTTGGTAGGTAGCACGGATCCCGAAGTAGCTTTCTGGGATATGTAGCATGGATCCCGAGGTATCATTCTATGATTTTCAGAAAAAGTACCCAAAATAAAGAGTTTAGAAATGATAAGTTTGACCTAAAGTTGACTTTTGAGTATATGGGTTGTTTCTGGGTTCCATCACTTCCAGTCATTTTAGAGGGAAATGTATGACTTAGTCGATTCATTGGTTTGCTTCTTAAGGCATTCGGATATACTTTATGACTATATTTGTAAAATTGTAGAATTTCATGTTTTGGCTTATTTTGTATAAAAGTATGTCTTTGCTCAGTCATATAAGAAATCTGAGTGTGCGAGGGAGTTTGTAGAACCGTTTACCTTGGGATAGCATATTTGGTTTGTATCCAGGGGATCTCGGGAGCAGTTCGGGTGTTTGGTATAGAAATTGCCAATGTATTTAGTTGCTGGTTTCTAGTGCACCGCACCGGCTGGGTTCTGCCGCTTCTATATGGCTGCCTCTGTGGAGGTTGTCTCACATATGCGGGCTTGTATGATTGTACTTAGCTCCACTTCTACATGCCCTTTTTCGCAGAGGCGATCCGCCTCTGCAGAGTTAGTTCCGCTCCTGCAGAGTTAGTTCCGCTCCTGCGCCCATCTGGGAATTTAAGTTGTTCTGCCTCGGCGGCCTTTTTTCCGCCTTGGCGATGTCGATTTCACCAAAGTGGAGTTGTTGTTTTAGAATCAGAATTTAATGCCCAAAAATGATTTCACTTTCCCAAAACACATCCTCTTGGGACTAGAGCTCGGTGGAGGGGAAATTTTAGCGTCTTCAATCATTGTTCTTCTTGGAGGTAAAGATTTGACACATTCTCATTTATTGATTATAAATTGGGTCTTCTAATCCTAGTATACTTTCTATTTGAGGAAGTATATAGCATAAGTTTACATGCTAGAATAAGAGACCATAAATCGTGATTTGAGGATTGATTAAGGTTTATATTGTTGTGATTTTGTAATATAGTGTTGGATAATGATAGAAGATATTATTGTGATGATAAATTTGATATTGGAAACCCTTTTGAAATTGGGGGAAAACCTAGGGTTTGAATTACGACTTTTTACTTAACCATGCAATTGAGGGTCCAAACGTATTTATTTTTCCAATTAACTTAAGGATATGATTCTATAGTATAATATCTTTCGTTTTAAGTAATAAAGTTTCGATTTTGCTACCGTGGGTTCGGAGTCAATTTTGGGGTGCATAGCTAGAGTGTTTTTAAAGACTAAGTCCGTGTACGTGTATTAGATTACTTATTAACATAAAATCTATATGTTAGACTATGAGTACTATGAGACGCTTCAAAAGGGCAAGGCCTGCATTGAAGGTTGAGGTTCGTGGCTTCTGCTCATCTTCGAGGTAGGCTACAATTTATCTATATAGACTCCGATAGAAGTACGTAGTAGTTATAAATATTGAAGGTATTGGGCGTGTTTAAGGGTCTCACCTTAGCGGTTGTGATAAATGCTTGGTTGGGTACCGGTGATGAACTGTATTGATAGGTGATTTGGGGAATCACTCATAAGCTCATTCTGATTACTGTTATTTAGGCTTGTCTCCATTGTTGATAATTAATGTGTTTATTCATCACATTACTTTCTATATGATAGACTGATCTACATAGAATTATGTGATATTGAGATTTTGAAAGCATATGATATTCATCTCTTATACTTGATTGCATCTCATATATCCTGATTACTTGACTTGTTATTGCATTCATACACTCATGGTTCTAATGATATTGAAAGTGGAGTGATATGGAAATATTGTGGGTACAATGAGACCGAAAAGGTAAGGATATATTATGAGGTGGTTGGAAATGTCGAGATCATGGAAATGATTGATATGACTCTAAAAGGGTCTTATCTCTAGTCAGATATGTGTGTTCAATTCTGATTGGCTAGGTATGGTATATGGACGGCGCGGGTCCCCCATGGGTCACAGTTCATGGAATTTAAATGTGTGTATACCGGTATGTGAAAATGTTCATGGCATTTGCATTCATATCATACATTAATTTATACATTGCTTACTTGTTGATTGGTAACGTGCTTCGACTGGTTATTCGAACTTGGGTGACTTCATGATAAATAGATCTTATTGATAAAGTCCTTAATATCTGGATTATTGGTTATTGAACTCTTATGTGAATAAGGTGACTTGTGTTATTCATTGAACTGCTTAGCATAGGCGCTATTTGAGAGTTATCATGACATTTAGTTTTGTTACGTATCTTCCGCCGTTGTTGGTCTATGATGCATATGGGGGTACATTGTGTACTCATGAAATACTTGATGCATTCTTTTTGGATGCAGATACAACGCCATCCACCGGTTCAGAACTTCGTGGCTGAGTCTGAGTTGGAGGATTTCCTGTGTTTAGGGTGAGCATGCCTTCATTCCGCATGCCCTGGATGCACTCTTCTTTATTTATGTCTTTACTGGGTTTTGAGAGACATTTCCAAACATTCGGACTTATCTTTTTAGAGTCTTGTATTATTGACCAGATCTTTTGAGATTTGTAATAACTTAGTATCAGACTTGCTTTCCGTATTTATGTTATGATGAGACAATCTTATTACTATTCTTTTATTTCAGCTTTTCTTATTTATATTATGTTGTTAATTGGAAAGTGGTTCGCCTACCAGTGGAAAAAGTGTATGTGCCACCACGATGCCTGAAAGGGGTCGTGATAGGTATTTACGGTCATCTTTAAACCTTCGGCTTTGAAAGTTGTGATGTATGAATCAAGTTGAGCTACTTATTCCTTCAGTGAGCGATTTCCCCTTTTTGTTTTAACTTCCTTATTTTGTATCCTCCTAGACCCCTTCGTTAGTCTACAATGGTGCCAAGAAGCTTAAGTCTTTCATTGCTCATGTTTCGATATTAATTACTCAAATGTATCACCAGTGTTATGTCCATCGTGCACAGTCTTCATGGGAATCAGCAGTCCTTCTAATGTGATTATACACAGATTGTAGTCCATACTCATTAGTAAGAAAAAATGCTCATTTTTTAATGGTGGAGGCCGGTAGATTGATTCCCCTTTGCTTTAACTAGTAGGAGATGCAAACTTTATCATGATCTTCTCCTAAGGTGTTAGCCTCTTTAAGTAGAACCTACTCTGATAAGAATTGTTAGTTTGCATGAAATACTATCTATCCTACGCAGTATGCAATTTTTACCTGTAGGGTGGAACATTTTAATCTACATATTCTTGTTACACCGCATGTTTCATAGGATGTCGTTATCATAATGTTATCCGACATAGTCTCGGAGATGTAAATATCCCTCTAAATTACTAATAAAAGTTTAGGGAAGTGTTGAGTAAGTTTTGGAAAAGTTTATGACTAATCGGATTGATGAAAATAAGTTTCAGCAAATGCCATCGTACAGGGCACTCTGCGAATCACAGAGCATTTCTGTGAATCGCAGACCATGTTTGTAAAATGCTGATGATGCCGCAAAGTGAGACACATATTTTAGCTTTCTGGGCAAGGTCTGCAAACCACAGACCTCGCCGCAGATGGTGGTCGGTGCAAGTTTATCTAAAATGGTAATAAAGACCCAAGCTCGATCAGACCTCATTCCACCTAAATTTCATACCTAAGCAACTCCTTGAGCTTTCGTAAAAGTTATATAAGGGTTCTTGGTCGTTCAAGTTAAGATCGGAAGCTAACAACGTTAATCGATCGACGACAAGCTTGTAGTACTAATTCTCTAATTCTCGTCTCTATTGGTGTTGGAGTTCTGAGTGTGTTACAAGGATGATTTTGATCCTTAAGGTAAGCTTCATCTTCTCCTTGTTGTGTTTGAACTTCTACAAGCCGTAGTAAGTTGGATTGCTAAGAGTTTACAGCTCAATCATTTGAAGGAACTTAGTTGATATTGTGTTGTTGTTGAGTTGCTCGTTCGGAGATATTTATTGATATCAAATTTTAGGATCATATTTTTTGTATGAAGAAGCTAAAGCGGAAAGTAAAACTAAAGGGGTTGTTTTGGTAGTTAGATACCATTGCTAACAACTATGAGAGTTCTATGCACTCTATGTGCTCGATGAAGTGTATAAGTGAAGCGATTTATAGTTTATTGATTCGATATTAATCTAAATCATTTCTATAATAAATATTATCATTCATAGATCATTCAGAAACTTGTGAGCTATCGACAAAAGGTATGTAAGGCTATCCCCTCCTTCAAGGCATGAAATCTGAACTATATATCAGTTTCAAAAGTAGATATCAAAAGAAGTATTCTAATCACATGTTTGCATATCTCTTGTTGGGAGTACTATCCTATATTGATATCATATCTTGTATAGGTTGGTTTGCTAGTTGTATATTTGAGTTTTTTTTTTAATTTCATAGTCCTCCTTAAAGGAGCGTATCAAAAGTGTAATATGTTGAGTTGACCAATGCATAAATCCACTTAGGATTGATTTAGTTATTGTTATATGGACTATGTTAGCCATATTTAAAATTTACTTATGAAAATGAATTGACTCATATTCATCTTCCAGTAATTGATAATTCTATGAGATAATGATCATTTTCTGGACTGACTTGATATCATGAACATGTATCATAAATGCGTACCTTTCCATTGTTGTCTTATGATTTTGTGCATGTTGATTCATTCATACATATATACTGTTGAAAGTTTTTGCATGGTTAAGGTACGGTATGGCTCGATGAGGCCAAAAAAGATGTACGATTGTTGTTTCGCAGTCAGAGAGAAAATGATTCTAGGCATTATGATATAATCGATATGAGGAATTATGTTATGAGATGATGCTCAACCATTCTGAGGGATATATGCCAGATGGTAGTGAGCGATATATGTTCCCTTGCGAGTCCCTCATGGGTCATGACTATGTAGCAAAGCCCTTAGCATGTGTATATCAGGTTTGATACTACTAGTTGCATTGCATATCATCTGCATTCATCTCATTCCTATTGACTATGTAGTTTCGTGACTTATATGTAACAGATTTGATGAAAATACTTAAGCTTTTAACTTGTAGATCAGAAAAGGTTGAATCTTTATGTTAGAAATTAATTAAGACTTGTATTCTAAGTGGTCCATTAGGGCGAACTTACGAAGGAAGACTTAAGCTTTATGGATCATAATGAATTTGAATGTGTTTAAACTGTAATAAAAATTATTCGTCTTCACTTGCGTAGACTGTCAACTTTTATATTTTTTATGCGTGTTTCCTTCGTTGTTGGTCTATGATGCTTACGAGTACTAGTGTTGTACTCATTCTACACTTGTTGCACTCTTGTGCAGATACTAATCCAGGATCCACCTCCAGACGTCGTGGCTGATCACAGAGTGGTTCAATTGAGGATTTTAGGGTGAGCTACTTGGCCGTTCATGGCCCCTAAAACCCTCATCTTATCCTTACTTTCTGTATTGACTCACAAGTTGCTATTCGCCCTATAGGGCATGTATTCAAGACATTTATTTTGGAGCTCTTGTAATATTCAGATCAGATTTTGGGATTGTTGGGATGTCTTAACAGTAGTTATGATATTTTGAGACTTAAGATAATTTGGGCATTATTATTTTTGTTTTTCTTTAAATTTTGCTTATCAAAATGGGGGATGGTTTTCCTACTTCTCGGTTAAGTGTAGGTTCTATCATGATCGCGATTAGGGTTGTGACACAAGAGTTAAATCTCATATTCCATCTGCAAATGCTCTAGTTCGAGTTGATGTCCCGGTAGGACAAACGGTTAATGCAAATGAGTCTAGGCTACGTCTGAAACGTGTAGACAATTCAGTTCCAAGGATAAAAATCCTCGAGAAAGAAATAAATGATCAAGCTAATCATAATATGGAGGCAGTTGTTCAAGAAAAGCTCTGAGACATAACGAATGATAAGACCACGAAGGAGGTCCAGATACTTAAAAATAATGAAAATGAAGAGATCTCAATAATTGAAATGAAAATTAAGAGATCTTAATAAGTTATGTCTCAATGGGAAAAATGAGATACTGAAATAATATTATGGTCGTCAATACTTTTTCTTATAATGTTGTTGAAGTAATGCAACAAGATCTTGATCCTAAATCTGTCGATGAATGTAGACAAAGAAATGATTGACCAAAAATGAAAGGACACAATTCAAGCAGAATTGGCTTCACTTGAAAAACATGAAATTTTTGGATCAATAGTACGAACACCTAAAGGTGTCAAGCTACTGGGTTACAAACGAGTTTTTTTGTGCGAAAACGAAATGAAAATGGTGAAATTGTAAGATATAAAGCACGACTTGTGGCCCAATGGTTTTCTCAAAGGCCTGGCATTGATTATTTAGAGACATTCTCATGTGGTGAATGCAATTACCTTCAGGTATCTAATAAATCTGGCAGTTCATGAAAAGCTTGATATGCGACTGATGGATGTTGTCTTAGCATATTTATATGACTCGTTGGACTACAACATTTTTTATGAAAATTCCTGAAGGATTCAAAGTGTCTGAAGCATACAAAAGTTCACGAGAAACTTGTTTAATAAAGATTCAGAAATCCTTATATGGACTAAAATAATTAGGACAAATGTGGTACAACCGCCTTAGCGAATATTTGCTAAAGGAAAGATATAAAAATTATCTTAGTTGTCCTTGTGTTTTTATAAGAAGGTATGGATCTGAATTTGTCATAATATATGTGTATGTTGATGACTTGAACATTATTGGCACTCCTAATGAGCTTAAAAACGTTGTTGAGTGTCCGAAGAAAGAATTTGAAATAAAAGATCTAGGTAAGACAAAATTTTGTTTTGGCCTACAAATTGAGCATTTGACAAATAAAATATTTATCAATCAATCAACATACACAAAAAAAGATTTTAAAGCAATTTTACATGGATAAATCACATCTGTTGAGTACCCTGGTTATTGTGAGATCGCTTGACATAAATAAAGACCCATTTCGACGTAAACAAAATGATGAAGAGATCATTGGTTATGAAACTATATCTCAATTCAACTGGACCACTAAAATATCTTGCCAATAATACCCGACCATATATATTTTTGCTATAAGTTATAGAGAAAAGGTTTTAAGCGATATTACATGGATAAATCACATTCATTGAGTACCTATTGTGAGATCGCTTGACATAAATAAATATCCATTCCGACCTAAAGAAAATGATGAAGAGATCATTGGTGATGAAACTCTATATCTCAATGCAATTGGAGCACTAATGTATCTTGTCAATAATACCCGACCAGATATATATATTTTGATGTAAGTTTATTTGTAAGATTCAGCTCCTTACCAACAAGAAGACATTGGAATGGTGTTAAGCATGTATTCAAATATCTTCAAGGAACAATTAATATGGGATTATTTTATTCTAGTGATTCCAAGTTAGAGATGATCGACTATCCAGATGCTAGATATTTGTCTGACGCACATAAAAACTGATCTAAAATAGGCTATATATTATATATGGAGGTACAACTATATCATGGCATTCAATCAGGAAAACAACATCTGCTACTTCTTCAAATGATGCGGAGATAATAGTCATTCATGATGCTAGTCGGGAATGTGTTTGGTTGAGATCAGTGACACAACATATTAAAGAAATATGTGGTCTTCCTTTGGAAAAAGATATTCCAACTATATTGTATGAAGATAATGTTGCATGTATTGCTCAGCTGAAGGGAGGACCATTAAAGGAGACATAATAAAACACATTTCGCCAAAATTCTTTTTTATTCATGATCTTGAAAAGGAAGGTGAGATAGATCTTCAATAAATTCGCTCGATTGATAATATTGCGGATCTGTTCGCTAAAGCATTACCAACCTCGGCATTTGAGAAACTGATATACAATATTGGAATGGGTCATCTTCGAGAAATAAAGTGATCTATTCATCGAGGGGAACAAAATATGCGTTGCACTCTTTTTTTCTTAATCAAGGTTGTCTCATTGGATTTTCCATAAAAAGTTTTTAACGAGGCGGGAAATAATGCGTATTAAAAGATATATACATTCTTTTTTCTTCACTAGAATTTTCTCCTAGGGTTTTTTTTAGTATGGTTTTAACAATGCATATTATCGAACATTCAAGGGGAAGTTTTGAAATATTATAATAATATGGATGTCCATAACTTCTAGGTGTTATGATGTATGTAAAGAGGGGTGAGTGAGGGTGAGTTGGTTTGAGATGGTCGCGGGTGTGTTGAGGGTTGAAGTGAAGATCGGGGTTTGGTGGTTGATAGTGTCAAGGCCACAGAATAGACCTGAACCAGTGAGGTTCTCGGTAGGTGTGTTATGCGGATAGTTTGGTGTTGTCGGGTTTGGACGGTTGTGTACGTGGGGTTTCGGTTGGTGACCTTTAGTGGGGTGTTTGGAACGTATTGTGGGATGTAGTAGTGGAAACAAACAAGTAACTTGGATGAGGAATGGACACGGAATGCCAGAAGCAAGTTTGAGTATAACCAAGTTACGATCGGTCGATATGGAACAAGGATAATGACGCGGGGGTTTTAATGTCAGAGTCGACACCAAGATGAGGGTGACTAATTCCACAAGGACTTGATTAGGGTTGGTAAGTGCAATCCCAAATGCAAAATAAGTCAGGGTGGCCGAAAACCTTTAGATAGACCCTAGGCTTGGGCTTGGTTGGATCACACAAGTTCCAACGTCCACTCGCACCAGGATGAAGGGGTCCTTAAGCTTGGGATTAGTTAAGTCACAAAGTCTTAACCAAACTTAAACCAAAGGGAAACCTTAGCTTTGGTTTAACTAGGTCACACAGTCCTAGCTTCAACTTGCACTAAGGGGTTTGGCTCACACAGGAACCAAAGGTCCTCCCGGAGAACCAACTAAGAATAACAACCTCGGGTTGAAAGACTTAGCTTTTTTGAGTAAAACTCAACTTTTATATATAATCAAACTCAGAATATCTACAAGGTCCTAGGGGTCATATTTATAGTAGCAAATGGACCATTCTAGAAGATGCATTAAAGACACAACTACTCGGTCGAGTGGGGATAAATGGGAACGGGTTTGGGTTAACTTGGGGGTAGGGGTGTCGCGGCCTAGCTTGTACTATGGGAAAGGTTTTGTGCTTGACTTGGAGATAAATGATGAAGTCAATTCTTTCACACCCCTCTGTGGATCCCATGAAGAAGAATGCATGAACTTGAGCTCTTCATAAATGTTATCTTCTTGGAATAGGTGTGGAAGCTTCCATTTCCTTGTACTTGCTTGGATGAACATTTCGGCCACCTCTTGATCTTCCTTTGACCGAATTTGGAGCTTTAAATGTTGTCAAATTCATGAACTATTTGGTTCATGACTTGTCTTCTTGGAAGACTTACCTTCTAGATCATTTTTGTTTTTGCCAACTTGTCCTCCAACTCACGGCCTAGTCACCCCTTTGGAAGACATTTTGGCCTAGTCACCCTTTACATGGCTTATTAATTGTGTCCTAAGGTAGTTATCACATGGCATACTATGTCCTAAGCTAATAGCTAAGCTAGTAGCTAAATATAAGCTAAAAGAATTACATGGTCTCGGCCAAGACCAAACAAGAAGGTCGAAAATACAAGACTTTTTAGATTTTCACGTCACAACTCCAACTCCACTCCATTTTCCATGCCACATTAGGAATGTAAGTGTAGATTTATGGGCCATCGTTGGCATCCCTAGTTAAGTCCCTTTCGACTCATGGAGAGATTTTAAGTCCGCAGGCTTTCTTACATCAATCTCCCCTTCTTCGAAAGAATTTGCCCTCAAATTCAGGCTACCTAAATATGGTGATAAGCCTTCAACATCAATAGTTTAACTACTACTCCCAACATTGGACGCGTCTGTGAGTTTTATCTTGTGGCGCCTTTCTTAAAATTTGTCAAGTAAGGGTCCGAATATAAGCCAAAATATTTTGACTTCAGATGATGTCCACATTTGGGCACGGATCTCATAACGTCTAATCTATTTCCATTGACAAAATAATGGTGCCTCGCACTACTCGATTTTGCACTAGAGAAAAAGATGGTGCCAACACCAATTCCGCTATGCTCAAGCACGACCAACATGATGTACTTCCGGGAGAATGTATCCGCCATTATATCAAATTTATCATCTTTTCATTTTGTGGTAGTTTGGGAGTATGCTACCCACTTAGCATGTCTCGGATTCAACTTCCTTAGTACCATATAGTATTCCAAGTTGTAGGTAGAATAAGGACGTCGTAGACCACCCAAACTTCTATTAGAGGAGACCATGCATTCTTGGCCTTGAAGTACGACAACTCCAATATCGCATTCAACTCCAAGGTCTGAAATAGAGGCAGTAAAGAGTCTGTAATCTTGGATTATATGAGGATAGGAGGGAACCAACCCATGATCTCAGGCAATACTTGTGTTCTTGAACCAACCTCGGCTAGTTCCTTCTTCGGATGGAGCAGTGTGATGGCCCTCATATAATGCCATGTAACCCGTAAATGGTTGTAGTAATTTGCACATGAAACTCACAGGAGATCTTGGAATGTTACATACTCCAAATGGCATCACAAGCCATTCGGACAAATCATGCTTGGCGTTGGATCCACTTCTTTTTACATTCTTCTTGGGTCCTCATTTGATGGTGTCCATCCCTCAAGTCTTCCTCGGAAAACAATATCGTTCCATTCACTTCACCCAAAAGGTTTTTCCATATTGGCATAGGAATCGCATATTCCATGGTGAGGTGATAAACCTCTCGGCTTCCAATACACATGTGCCAAACTTCATTTTGCTTTGGCACCAATACGGTGGATGTTGTGCACGGACTAAGGCTCGTTTGGCTTTTTCCCACCAATTATTGTTCATGGAATCCATAGTCTTGGTGAGAAGACAATGAACTTCTTGAAAATAATTCACGAGTAAGTTCACTATCGTCCATCGGTTGTGTTCCGGATGCAATATCATTCGGAAATTCATTCACATCGGCATCTTCCAATGTAACTTCCACAATTTTCTCCCTTTCCTTGCATGCCAATGAATCCATAGGACTCCCCTTCTTGGATTCTTCTTCTACCCTTCGTGCATCAAGTAGTAGAGCCTCGACTTCACGCTTCTTTGCCCGTCGGATTCTCATGTCCTTCACCTCACAAGGTTACATCGGCACTAATCGGATTTTCTTATCATCAATAATCACATTGCACACTTTATCATTTCCTTTTGCAACGCATGTGAAATAGGTAGTTGCTCCCCTTGTGTCTCTTCATGTACTTCAAGTGGAATACTCAACACATGTTGGGGTACTAAATTATCACGCTCTCTTGCATAACATATTCTTCCGAAAACTACTCAATTACGGATTTCCCCATAGAAAATGAATCCTTACATTCGTGACTATATAATGGATTATTAAATGTGGCACTGTACTATTTTTCAACATCATATAGTGGATTAACAAAACTGCCATTCTCATGCCTTGGGATGATTTGCACAACCCCGGATTCAACATTATTTATCACGGCATAATCTGCAAGTCCCCTTTTTAAGGCTTGCACACGGTCGGTCAAAATGTCACACATCACCTTTCATAGTTCCTTCCTTTCATACAATGTCACACATCACCTTTCATAGTTCAAAATGAGAGGCATAGCGTCAAAGCGTGGGACGGGATTTCATAGATCTGATACCAATTTGATGCATGTAAGTAGGGGTGAATGAGGGTGAGTTGTTCTAAGTTTGGCAAGGAATAATTTGACGGGAAAGAGGACTTGAAAGTGACGGTCTTCGGGTTCCCGATTTAGCCGACAATGGGATATTGGGTGGCTATTTCGGGTGGATTCAGGGAACATTTGATTTGGGCATTTTGTGGGATGGTCGCGGGTGTGATGAGTATTGTAGTGAAGGTCGGGGTTCGGTGGTTTGATAGTGGCAAGGCCACGGAACAAGACCTGAACCAGTGAGGTTCTCGGTAGGTGTGTTGTGCTAACAGTTTGGTGTTGTCGGGTTTGGAAGGTTGTGTACGTGGGCTTTCGGTTGGTGACCTTTAGTGGGGGTGTTTGGGATGTATTTTGGGATGTGGTGATTGAAATAAATAAGTAACTTGGATGAGGAATGAACACGGAATACTAGAATCAAGTCCGAGTACAACCAAGTTACGATCGGTCGATATGTAACAAGGATAATGACGCGGGGGTTTTAATGCCCGAGTTGACACCAAGATGATGGTGAACAATTCCACAAGGACTTGATCGTGGTTGGTAAGTACAATCCTGAATGCAAACCAAGTAAGGGTGGTCGAAAACTTTAAGATAGATCACACAAGTTCCACTTTAAGATAGGCTTGGGCTTGGTTGGATCACACAAGTTCCAACGTCCACTCGCACCGGGGGGGGGTTCCTTATGCTTTGACTTAGTTAAGTCGCAAAGTCTTAACCAAACTTACACTAAAGGAAAACCTTAGCTTTGGTTTAACTAGGTCACATAGTCCTAGCTTCACCTGGCACTAAGGGGTTTGTCTTACACAAGAACCAAAGGTCCTCTCGGAGAACCAACTAAGAATAACAACCCCAGGTTGAAAGACTTAGCTTTGTGAGTAAAACATAACTTTTATATATCAACAAACTCTGTATATTTACAAGGTCCTAAGGGTCCTATTTATAGTAGCAAATGGACCATTCTAGAAGATACATTAAAGAAACAACTACTCGGCCTAGTGGGGATAAATGGGAACGGGTTTGGGTTAACTTGGGGGCAAGGGTGTCGCGACTTAGCTTTTATAATGGGAAAGGTTTTGGGCGGTAATTAGAGAAAAATGATGAATTCAATTCTTTCACACCCCATTTGTGGATCCCATGAAGAATAATGCATGAACTTGAGCTCTTCATAAATGTTATCTTCTTGGAATAGGTGTGGAAGCTTCCATTCCTTGTACTTGCTTGTATGAACATTTCGGCCACCTCTTGATCTTCATTTGGCCGAATTTGGAGCCTTCAATGTAGTCAAATTCATGAAGTAGTTGGTTCATCACTTATCTTCTTGGAAGCCTTACCTTCTAGATCATTTTTGTTATTGCCAACTTGTCCTCCAACTCAAGGCCTAGTCACCCCTTTGGAAGACTTTTTGGCCTAGTCACCTTATTGGATGACTCTCAGAATTGTCACCCTTTATATGTCTTATTAATTGTGTCCTAAGGTAGTTATTACATGAAATACTACGTCCTAAGCTAATAGCTAAGCTAGTAACTAAAGATAAGCTAAAAGAAATACATGGTCTCGGCCAAGACCAAACAAGAAAGCCGAAAATACAAGCCTTCTTAGATTTTCACGTCACAATTCAAACTCCACTCCATTTTCCATTCCATATTAGGCATGTAAGTGTAGATTTACGGGCCATCGTTGGCATCCCTAGGTAAGTCCCTTTCGACTCATGGACAGAGTTTAAGTCTGCGGGCTTTCATACATCATATTATTTCACCATTTTATGTAGTAATACCCACTGTTACAGTTCACTTTTATGCGGGGGCATAAAAGCTAATAAGAGGTTGTTGGAACTCTATTTTGAATAATTTTTTAGAGTCGCCACCTAAATTATAAAGAAATTAGGAAAACCAGGTAAAAGATTCAAAAATCTGTGAAAAATCTTTTTTAAACTAGAGTTCGAGGTAAGGGTTCTGGTGATCCTCCGGGATGGTGTTAGACACCCTAGTACTAAGGATCCATAGAATACGGTTGACCTTCTGGTTCTATAGCATCTTTAATTACTAAAAGTTGTCTTAAAAGTGTTTATTTTCCACAAAAAAATCATAGCATGTTATTTCATTTTTCTTTCAAAGAGGTTTTTTAAAATCAAGAGTTGAAGTTCATTAGGAAAGATTCATATAAGGTTTTTAGACAATCCATTTCCGGACTAAGATACACTCTAGTGTTAAATTGAGTAGAATCTAACTAGAATTAGTCTGATGGATAGTCTAATTTACTTGTATGCTTGAAAAAAAGTCTTTCGAAAAAGAGTGTAATCCCTTTGAAAAAACATGCTGAGGTTTTTAGAAAATTGAAATTCAAGTTTATCCTTTTTTATTATTTGAAGGTCAACCATATCCCAAACCAATACCTTAAACTCAAATCCTTAAAGGACTTTTCTTCCTTTTAGAAATCTCTTTTCTTGGCCCAAAAATAGTCCTTAAGGGGGTTTAAACTTGATCATTTTCTGTCCAAAATTAATCCATAAAATTCATTTTTGACAAATTTTTGTATCAACATTCCAAATTGCGCCATAATGCTGACCCATTACTGAGACTAGAACTTCTTTAATTCCTGAACCTTTGTAATTGACTGCGTCGTCGAAAAACATTCTTAAACCTAAATAGTTTTTTACTGTGTATTCCTCTATTATCAACACCCCCTCGTCTGAGAAATATGTCCTGAGAGGTTCAAATTCTTCGTCGACCAGACTCTCTGCGGGTAAATCGGTCAATGCTTGACCTTTGATATCTTTTTGAACCACATATCTGGTGTCAAAGTCGCTCAAAAGCATTTTCCATTTGGCCAATTTTCCTATGAGCATGGGCTAGCCAAATATGTGCTTTAAAGGATCTATCTTGGAGATAAGATGGGTAGTATAGGATGACAAGTAGTGTCTCAGTTTCTGGGCTACCCACGTCAAAGCACATCTTATTTTCTCCACCAAGATGTACCTCGATTCACAGGCGGTGAATTTATTACTAAGATAGTAGATGTCTCGTTCTTTCTTCCTGGTTTCATCATGTTGCACTAACATGCATCCAAAAGCATTGTCTGTTACTTATAGATACAAAAACAATGGGCTTCCCGGTCTGGGAGAGTCCAAGACCGATAGATTGGAGAGATACTTTTTGATAGTGTCGAAGGATTTTTGACACTCATCCATCCATTTAGTGGGTGTATACTTTTTTAGCAACATGAGCATGGGTTCCACGATTATCATATATTGCGCTATGAAGCATCTAATGTAGTTTAACATTCCTAAACAACTCCTGACCTCCTTCTTGGTCTTTGGCGGTGCTAATTCTTGGATGGATTTGATTTTTGAGGGATTTTGTTCTATGCCCCTACGACGGACAATGAATCCCAATAACTTCCGATTAGCACTCCAAATGCGCATTTCACCAGATTAACTTCAAATTTAACTTCTGAAGACTGTCGAAGAACTTTCACAAGTGCATGATATGATCTGAACTTTCCCTCGACTTGATTATGACATCATCCACATAGACCTCTATCTCTTTGTGTATCATCTTGTGGAAGATAGTGGTCATTGATATCATGTAGGTGGCGCCAACGTTCATGAGGCAGTAGTGAAAAATTGTCTTTAGGACTATCTCTGTTGAGGTCGCGGTAGTCCACACAAATCCAAATCTTTCCATCTTTCTTTGGTAAGGGAATAATTATGGCCAACCATGTATAATGTGGAGTTACTTCCACTACCCCAGACATGATTTGTTTCTCAACTTCATCTTTGATTCGGATGCTCAAGTCCGGATTGAACTATCGGATTTTCTACTCAATCGGGGTGAAACCTTTGTTGATGGGTAACCTATGGGCCACTACGTCTATGCTTAACCCGGGAATGTCCGCGTATGACCACATGAAGATATCAATATATTCTTTGAGCATATTTATCATTTCTACTTTCTGGGTGCTTCCAAATGTGCACTTATCATAGTCTCTTTGACTATTTCTTCGTCCCCGAGGTTGATTACTTTGGTCTCATCCAAGTTAGGTTCTGCCTATTTTCATAATGCTCTACCTCCTTGATAAGTTCCTCAGGTAACATGGTCTCCTCGTCGTATTTCTCATACTCTCATTCTGTTTCACTCAACTTACTCATTTCGTGACATGTCATAACATTATGAGTTTTTTTACTATTATTACTGGAAAAAAACACAAAGCACAGTTAACGTACAAAAATACATAATTTTAAAAGAACGGATTGTTATCATATAAACTGAGGCTTCCATTAATTTGACAAAAGAAGTATAAAATATGATCCTGACTCGGACCAACATAGAGTCATTTTCATTTTTTCAAACGTTATGAGGAAAATAAAAGATGCAAATGGTGAATGTTCTAGCCTCAGCCGACTTTCAAGAATTTTCTTTGAAAGAAAATTAAATTCATCATCTCTACCGAGAAGTCAAGAGTGGGATAGAGGCCAGTTGGTCTGTTGCTCGCCCGGATTAGCACCATGAATGGTGGGCGCTTCATTGCACTCTTCTAGTATCATGGCACAATCTTCCTCTTGGAACAACATCCTTAACCCTTCTTCAGCATGTCCGTCATTGTGCATCGACATTCATACTAGAAATGACTGGTACAGGTTCGGAATTGTCTTGCATAACTCTGGAGGACCCCTCTTCTTCGGAGGCTTCTAGAGAGTCAGGAATGTACCCGAGGCCAAAATACAACTATTTTCTGAAATAGCTACGGATTTTTTTATCCCTTATAGATCTTTTTCCAAACCTTTACCGGGTTCGAACCCGTTACGGAGTATGGTAGAGGCAATCATTTCATAGACCGAAGGAACGAGATTTTTCTCATTATCTCCTTTGTGGGCGACTCCCACTAATTCTACCATATGGAAATCTGTGTCCTTAGAGACTCCCTTGATCACCGGTATGGACTTTTTGGGGTAGTTATGAATGCTTCCTTCTCCGTGAATTACTATCTCGTGGTTCTCCCATACAAACTTCAATGATAGGTGCAGTGAGGATGGAACTCCTCCATCCAAGTGGATACAAGGCCTACATAATAGCAAATTATAGTTCACAGTGATCTCCATGACTTGAAATTCTGTAGTGAATTCGGCGGTTACCATTTGTATGCTTAGGTCCACCTCTCCAACAGGATCACGCTGAGCCTTATCAAAAGCTCTCAAATTTGTACGACTTTGGCGTAACGTTCTAATGTCATACCCCAATTGCTTGAGTGGGGATTTGGGGCATATGCTGAGACCGGCCCCATTGTCAACCAGTACTCGGGTTACATCCTTGTCTCTGCATTTGACAATGATGTAGAGAGATTTCTTGTGTGTCATTTCTTCTTTCAGCAACTCATCTCGATTGAAAGAGATTTGATGGGCTCCGATGACGTGGCTTACTATCTCAGCCAGGTTTTTGCTACTTGTACCCGCAGGAATGTGTGCTTTGTTCAACACCCTCATTAGAGCCTGTTCGTGTTGTGAGGAACTCAACAGTAATTCCATTACCAATATCTGAGCAGGCATTTTCTTTTGATGCTCGACAATGGAGTATTCTTTAGGCTGCATTCTTCACCAGAAGTCCTCAGCCTCTCTTTCAGTAATAGGCCTTATCTGATATATTTATTTTTTAGTCTCTCTCTGCGCCTATTCTTCAGGAATATAACACCTCACTGGCCTTGTCATTCCATGAGTTACCGCTGTATAAATGACAAATCTTTTTCTTGTGGCACGAATGATCTCTTGCGATACTTGAGCTATGATCGGTGTTAGGATCAGCACTTTGAATTAAGGTCATTCTTGAAGGGGGACAGAGGCTACTGTTTGTTCTAAACTCTCAATGGATCTCTAGATGGGTGGCTTATAGATGGCTAACTCTTTCTCTCGCTCAATCATATGGTTGTGATTAGCGCCGTGATTGGGTAGAGCATTAGTATTCACGTTCAGTGTTGCTATCTATAGTGTGATTTATCTCTTGTCAATCAAATCATGTATCTTGTGTTTCAAGTTAATACAGTTTTCCATGTTGTGTCCACTTTCGTTGTAGTGGTATGCACATGTTTGATCTACTCGGTAGAAGCGACTCCCAGTATTGGCAGGCCTTGGTGGAATAGCATGGATGATTCCAGCGGCACTTATTCATTCGAACAACTTGGTTTAAGTTTCAAGTAGTAGGGTAAATACCCGTGGTGGTTTCTTCTCAAAGTTTGGATGTGATAAATCGTATGTGGCCGGAGGCGGCTGATTTTGGTGATTTTGAGGTGCTCGATAGGCAGGTGCAGGCATTTGGTAATTTGGTAGTGGCTCTTGGTAAGTAGGGGAAGGAATTTGGTAGTTAGGTTGTGCATTGAAAACCAGCACAAGGCTATATGGTACGGGTATGTACCTTCTTGGAGGTGGAAAATGATATATGTCAAAAGAGGATTGTGATCCCTCCTTCTTTTGGATTTTCAGACTAGGTGTATAGGAGACGTTTGCCACATATTCTTTCTTCTTTCTCAGAGCCCTAGCGGTATTTTGTTTACCGGCTTTGTTGGCTACGCTGATATTTCTGCCAGACATAAGGTCGTCTTCTATGGCCTATCCCATTTTAACCAACTCAAAAAATGGCTTCCCGACCATAGATAACATCTGGTCATAACAGTCCAATTCTTGTGATCGGACGAATACTGAGACTAGTTCTTCCTCACTCATTGGCAGTTGCACTTGGGTGGCTTCAGCCCTCCATCTAGTTGCATATTCATGATAATTCTCTGTGTACTTTTGTTTGACCTTTTATAGGTAGTATCGGTCATGAACGGTTTCCACGTTAAACCGGAATCTTTCCATAAAGGCTTTCGCCATGTATTCCCAGGTAGCTCATCGGTGTATGTCCTGCGCGGTGAATAATTTGGATGCATCTCCAGTTAGGCTCTGGCTGAATAGCCTCATGATTAGAGCCTAGTTTCGTCTTACTCCACCTAGTTGATCACAGTATGGTCTTAGGTAAGCTTTGGAATTCCTTATCCCGTTGAACATCTTGAATTTAGGCACTTTGAAGTCTTCGGGTAGCTCCAAGTCTGGATGCATCCAGAGATCATCATAACTCATTCCAGTTGCCTTTCGAGCGACCCTATTAGACTTCTCAAGAAAGTACACTATTTTTTGTTCCATTTTTTTGTCCCGCCTATCCTATTCAGCTCTCCACTCATTTTCTATCTCCGCATAGTGATCGAGTTCTAGCAAGGAGTCAATTAGAGTGATAGGGGTATGGAAGGATATTGTGGGATGTGTTTGGTGATTTTAAGGAGTGTTGGTAGTTCTAGGTGTAGGGTGAGTAGTGGCATTTGGACGTATGCTTGGGTCTATGTGAGTAGGTGGCGATGCCTAGTATGATGGCACCAAAAGGGAAAACCTAGGTATTTAGGCGGCATTGGCCAGAGTTTTGTTATGAGTTTGGGTGGGTAGTGCAGTTCCAGTCGGGTAAGTTGGAAAGTGGTCGGGTATTAATGAACTTATAGATGGAAACGACGGTGTAGGCCTCATTGTTTTGGTGGCCGATTCTCTGGCTGCATTGGCCATCTCATTTCTCATGACCTATTCCTGGAGGTCCGCAATTCTTTGGAACAACATACTGAACACATCCTCATGGTGTAATGCTTCTTAAGGATATAGAGGTGCAGGGTTCTCTATGACAAGTGCTTCTTTGTTACGCCCGTCATCCAAAGTACCAGTCATGTTCTCTTTGTCTTGTTCAGGAAGGGATGTTGCTGCAACTTTGGATCTTGTGAAGTATGTCAGTTTGACACGACACAGATTGACCCCCCTCTTTAAGATAAGAAAAAATCAAAGGCAAATGGCGTTAGTAACGTTAGTGAAAAAATAACTATACAGGATATCACAGATAAATTGCACAATAAAAGCACATAGATTCATACTTTTGATCCGGACACTTGATTGATCTTTCATTCTGGGGTATTTTGGTCATTTTGGCCATTTTGGTTTTGAGGGTTTCGGTTTGAAAGTCAATGGGTGATTTTCTACCATGACGCTATTCGGGACGACCTTTTTGAACCTTCTTTATAGAAGAGGGGTTTATAACTTATTTAATATACGGACTGAGTCTTACGTAGATTGCCTACGTATATCTACGCAGGATGTCAAGCCCTTCCGTAGTTCTATTTACATATAAATTATCCCTAATTTGTTCTACCTGAATAAACTCCTAGACCAGGCCCGATAAGGGCTTCCTACGTATCCCCCTTGGGACATTAGGTCAGACGTAGTTTCTTTTACAAAATAAAGGGAAGAGATAATATTTGATTGAAGGAAAAGGGGATGCCTAAATTTACCCAAAAAATGGCTTCTCCTTGAACCATGGCAGGTGATTGTCCTTACGGCCACGCATTCTCCCGATGGTTTTACTTAGTAGCGGTGGGGTAGAACTACCCAGATTTGGCCAGTGTTGACCAACTGCTCTAGCTTAAACATGAAGGCTTCGCACTCCTTAATGTCATGTCCGGGTGCTCCTGAATGGTACAAGTAGATCATTCTTCTTTTTGGGGTACCTAGCGTGGGTTTCCAAGCAGTCTTGAGTGGACGGATCTTTCCAGTACTAGCCAATGTGGAGAAAATGCTTGTGTACGAATCCTCAAAGACAATGAAGTCATAGCGCCAAACTTGCGTATTATTATTGAATCCTTCACCGGGTGTGATGAGGTCATAAACCAGTAGGGATTGTGGTCCCCACAGGTTGCAGATAGTTTTGTCATCAGTTAACCTTATGATCATTTTCTTGAGGACCAAGGACTCGTCAGCGGTGTGGCTGGGTTGGTTCTTATGAAAGGGGCACCTCTTATGAGCATAGATGGGTGCACATGTTGGGAGGACATCGTGGCTAAAACATGATGCTCCACGGACTGCCAGTCCTTTGAACACCTTGATACTCCGCACTAGCCTTGGTACGACTCTGAAGGGTGCGGTGCGGGGCGGGCTTAGGGAGAAATTGCCTGTGAGATAGGGGATGATGCTCGGGATGGCCCTTGTGGCGTCCTGTAGTAGTTGGCAGCCAGAAGCATTAGGGTGGCTTTCTCAGATGGTCCACTTGATTTCCCGACATATGGCTTAGGATTTTCCTCAGGCACCTCTGTCTCCCGCTTAGGTGTCTTGAATAGTGGTATATAATCTCTTACCATTCCTTAAACCTTGTTTGAGAGGTTATGACGGTAATGTTCATGTTCAGTGGTCCCTTCCAGAGGGCTTCCTACCAAGTCCAGAATTTAGTTAGCTTCCGTCATCTTGGCCTCGACCAAGTCAATTTTCTTCTCCAATTTACGAATCTTTGCTCGAAGCGAGTCTTCAGTCTCCTATTAGTTGATCTAGTCAACAAATGGGATAGTGGCACTTTTGCTATCTTAAACATCTATTGGTAGCAAATCAACTTTTAAAGAGGTACAATTTTAGTTAGGTTTTGGTATTTTGTTGTGTTTTTCTTTGGGATTGGTGTTCGGAATGTGGGACCAATCAAGGGTTCGGACGGAACACATGAAAGCATGCAAGCAATAATATCACATAATCATATAATTATCAATGATAGTATTTGCATTCCTAAACTGTTTTGCATCAAGGTTTTATAATTATTTTGAAACATAATTGTGCCAAATGTTGATTCAAACCATTTCCCCCATAATGATAATTTCATTAATAATATGGATTTCCCCAAATGGGGTAAAAATATTATAAAGCCGATAAAGGGCTATAAAAAATAAAAGAGAAAATTAGCAGAAGTGGCCTCCAGTGGATGATAATGAAGCTCTGTCTATCCGAGCTTTCTTAGCCTTCGAATGGCGGTCTAAATCCGGAGGTGAGTTGACATCAGCAACAAATCAACCTAGAACCCTTTCTCAGTGAAGGTCATAGGTGCAGTTTCGTCCATCGCTCTCCTCATCCGAGCATCAAGATCATGTAAACACTCATGAGTAAACTCTAACTCCTCTGTCAAGTTGGCTATAACAATCTGATCATGCTTTTTCTTTTCCAAGTACTTGGCATCCCGGTCATCAGCCCGCCTTTGTATTAGGTGCACCTTGATCTCAGCTTTCAAATCCCTGTCTTGGCCTCACTGATAGCGGGTGTGTCCCAAAGTAAGGGTTCCTTGCAAATATTCCCTCAACCAGTCGATGCAATCCTCGTCACATCCTAGACGGAACTTATCTTTGGCTAGAGTCTCTAGACATAAATCAACCATTATACTCTCTAATGATGTCTACAACCCCTTTGATTGTATCTTCTTTGTAGTCGACCACATACTCCCCCATGTTTCCTACTTGGGGTATCACTTGTCTTCTACCGAACTGTCTTAGAACCCTAGCAGGTGCATATGGGCGAATTCCTCGGATTCCCATGAGTAGCAAGAAAAGGCATTTTCTACATCTACTACAATGCTCTCGGATATGAAGTCAGGGAATCCATTGTATGTTGTCTTCTCTGAGTCTTGTAAAGATGAAAGTCCACCCCTTTTGGTTTGGTTCCCCAAATTTAGATAGTGGACTTAGAGGTTGTCTTTTCTGTTTTCTTTGTCTAGGTACGAGGGACCTTCATATTTATTTAGGTGTTTGATAGCCAATAATAAAATAGTAAGTTACACCCTTGGATGTACCTATGAAGGTTTTGGCATTGCCCTAAGGCTCCGTACATATCTACTAAGATGATGGGGATCATATCAAATTATTTGATTTCTCCATTTGAAGTTATATAATAAAAGATAGTATGAGTGACATAAATGACACAGGTATATATGGCAAGGTGTCAGTATTTGGGAAAACCCATGATTCCTAGTAGGCATATGGCAAAGGCTAGAGGTCGGGTAGTCTCCCAATCAGCGTAAGTTTGAAACTCGATTGAGTGTTCTATATGCCCTCTTTTGGACCCGAATCGGTTGTAAAGGTCCCTAAAGGCTACAGTTGGACTGAAGATCCGATTGGAACTGGCTAGGGATAATAGCTTCATTATCTCGTCTGGAGTGGCCTAAGTGAGACCAAAAGGTTATGATCGAGCTTTTTCCTACTTCTTATGCAAGTTCCATTGCTATCTATGCAACCCCGGATCTCCACTAAAGTTGGGGTCAACTTCAAATCCCCGAACCTAAGCACCATTCTATAACAATCCTAGTATTCTATTAGGACTTCCATTAGTTCCTATTACCCTTTATGGTCATCAACAAGGTAGGTGTCCTAGACAGTGTGTAACCTCTCGTTGTTGTGGGGCGTCTAATCATGACCACCAAAATCTAAGCAACTCAGGTGCTTCTAGGAACATGTCGAACTTGAGGTTGTGAGAGTTCATTAGATGAGGAGTCAGATGACATTTTTAGTCAATACCAAAAGCGTAATATGCATCTATAAAATAGAGCACGGTTAATTTCCTCCCTTCCCCCAAGGACAATGATTTATCACATAAGGCACAATCATGTTTCCATATAGCAAGAAGTTGGATTCAGTGTCCTCGGGTCATAGACCGTCAAGACACGAGGTAGTCACCTAATGGGTCCAGATACGTCTAAAATATCGGAACTCATCTAGTTAAGCATGCGCTAGTTCAGTAAGAATTTGGCTTCTCTCTATCCAAGGCAAACTAGAGTGGTTTTTCAAATGACTAGGGACTCGAGCAGACTACTGGAGGTGTACTGTTATCGACTGTTGGACGACCATGAACCAATTCCATCTTCAAAGTGTTCCAAGGAAATAATTTAATTTTTTACTGGAAGACGATTGCAAAATCGTATAATCATCTTTGTGCACTGATGCGAGTGTGTGTGCGTGCCATTTGGAGGAATCATGAAATGCATGAAATGATAGTTATATTTGCGAAAAGTAAACACATAGGCAATTTATAACAATTAAAAACATATTGTATTGGAACCCATATGGTCAGAACCTAGGATTATCCCAATGGAGTGGCCATCTGTTACGGTTCACTTTTATGCAGATGCATAAAATCTACTAAGAGGTTGTTGGAACTCTATTTCGGATATTGTTTTAGAGAAAGCCACCTAATTTATAGGAAAATTAAGAAAATCAGATAAAAGGGTTTATTCAAAAATCCGTGAAAAAATCTTTTTAAAAGAGTTCGAGGTCAGGTTTTTGGTGATCCCCGGGGAAGATTGTAGACACCCCAGTAATAATGATCCGTAAAAATATGGTTGACCTTCGGGTTCTATAGCATATTTAATTACTAAAAATTGCCTTAAAAGTGTTTATTTTCCGTAAAAAAGTCATACCATATCATTTCACTTTTCATTCAAAGAGGTTTTTTATAATCAAGAGTTGAAGTTCATTTAGAAAGATTCATATAAGGTTTTTAGTCAATCCACTTCTGGACTAAGATACACAAGTGTTAAATGGAGTAAAATCAATTTACTTATATGTTTGGAAAAACGTCTTTTGAAAAAGAGTGTAATCTCTTTGAAATACCATGCTAAGGTTTTTCGGAAATTGAAATTCAAGTTTATCCTTTTTATTATTTGAAGATTAACCATATTCCAAATCTTAAACTCAAATCCTTAAAGGACTTTTCTTCCTTTTAGAAATCACTTTGCTTGGCCCAAAAATAGTCCTTAAGGGGGTTTAAACTTGATCTTTTTCTGTCCAAAATCAATCCATAAAATCCTTTTTTCAACAAGTTCTTGTATCAACATTCCAGATCATTTTTCCTTTTAAAACAGTCTCGTTTTTATCAAAAAACAATCCAATTTTTCTCTGAAATGGTAACAGTTTGGTTTATATCTAAACGAGTCCGCTTTTATCAAAATGACAATCCCATTATAAGTCAAGTTTATTTGAATCTGAAACTTTCAAATACTTAAAGAAAACCAGTTAATTTGATTAAGTGAAATACAAGTTTTCATCCTTGGACTGATTTTGAAAACATATTTTGGGACTCTCTCCATTCTAAATGACCTAAGTATCATTTAGCCTAAATTATAGGTCATAAACATAGGGGTTTCAATAATTATGAAGTATTTTTTATACATCCTAATATAATAAAATACAATGTAAAGGAAATTAAAAGGAAGAGTTAGGTTGGTGGGCTTGCATCAGCCTGTGGGGACTCCATAAAAGGAATTCGATGGGCCTTTGGCCCAACTAGATCAACGAAGCTTTGGCCCAAATGGCCTACGTCCTATGCATGTGGAAGAGAAAAGAGGGTAAAAAGAAGAAGGGAATTATAGAAGGTATCTACACTCATGTAATTAAACATAAAAAGTTTCACAAATAATCTCTGCATGTATCGCAAAACAGGTGAAACATAAAGAATAAAAGAAAGACAAACAAACTAGTGAGCTTGGCCCAGCTAACACACAGTCAGAAAAGCATTCTAAACTCTAAAGAAGGGGAAAATGGCCGTAGCCCACAACAAACATTAGGCAGTTTAATTCAAATGGTAGCAGTGACATACTGAGATTGTATACCTTGTATATTCAATATACTTGGTATACCGCATGTATATGTCACTAATAATTCAACCACAAACACAATAGAGATGAGAAGAAAATAGATGAGATGGGCATGCAAATAAGTATATGACAACAAGCTGTACACCTACCCACATACTTCATGATTTCAACACCAAGTCTAATCAATCAAAGAAAACACAATTAATTCATTTAAGCATGTTCAGCTATACTATAGTGGTGATCAGTTATGCATTTAATCATGTCCGCATCCTAATCCTAAGTAAATCCACTACATGCCATTATGTTTGAATATGGAATGCATCACAACTAACAGAACATCAATATTATCAAAACAGGTTCATCTATTCATTTAAATCCATGTCATCGAGTTCAAACTTAAGGTCCTGCACACGTGATCCTCAAAAACAGTAGCAATGGATGTTGAGCTAGTCCAAATAATGGTCACGTTGACATCAACAGACTTATGCAGTATGTGGGAAACAGGAACAGATTTACAAGGTTAAACCGTTAAACTAGAGACATGCAAGCTAACCTATATGCATTATAACATTCAAGACACCACAGATTAATAGGATTTGAAGCTCAGACTAGTACCTAGTTTTGATTTTTTATTTAGACAGTTATGAGTAGCAGAATTAATATCTTCCTTTAACCTTCTAAGTCAGCAAATATGATTCAGGTTGACATCCTTATTTAGACATGTGTAGATTAATCATACTGAGTATAGCATTTAAATAGGTGGACGAAGTATTATTTTATATTATCAGAAAGGCAAACCAGACATAAGCTAACAGAACTAGACACAGGGATTTTTCACTTAACATTGCAACTTTTCAGATTTCAATTCTCATTTCTACACGAGTATTCAATCAAGTGGTCTAAACTTAACAAATCCAACATGATTAGATGACAAGAAATACTGACATTCACATAACACATAGGTGCAATTCATTATTAGCGAATATTCTCCTAATATTCACATATTTTTTGTAATTATGATAGATGTATATTTAAGGTAACTTAAGATTCTTATTGTATTAGAAATCAACCATTTAAGGTAAGTTAGGATTCTTACTGTATTAGGCATCAACCTCTGTACAACTATATATATTGTGAATAATGAAAAGAATCCCTAAGGGAAATTATTCTATCTTACATGGTATCAAGAGCCAAACCCTAAACCCCCCTCTAAATTTTTCGGCCGAAACTCCCTCTTCCCTTCCCCTCGGCCGGCGGCAACCATGTCTTCCCCAACTAATTCCGATTCATCCACTGGTACACTTGACAACCCCTCTCAACGTTCATTGTCTTCTTTTCATCCGGCATTCGCCGTTAACAACATCAAGAATTTTATCCCTATAATTCTTAACCAAAAGACTGTCAATATTCCATGTGGATGGAACTATTCTATATTCATGCATGTGCATACAATGTGCTTGACCACATTGATGATTTTGTTGCTCGTCCCACCGATGTTGCAGACTCAACCTGGCATCACCTTGACTCCATCGTCAAACAATAGATCTACGGCACCATCTCTAAAGACTTGTTGTGCACTATTATGAAAACAGGTGCTACGGCACGTGAACTTTGGGTCCGGCTAGAAGAATTTTTTCAGGACATTAAAAATACTCAGGCCGTGTATTTGTAAGAGCAGTTCAACATTTATAAAAACGTAGGGACTTCTGTTTCAGAAACCAAGATGGTGCTTCAACTAGTTGCTGGTTTACCGAAATGTGAATATGATACTCTCGCAACGATGATTCAACAAGACGACCCTCTCCCAAGTTTCAACAAAGCACGTTCACAACTTTTGTTAGAAGAAACATGTCCTGCAAAACAAGACGAGCACAATCACAAGGTACTAGCCGTTGACGGCATGACTCCACCAGCGGCCAACACCACCCAGCCACCACCACAAGACCACCAGCAGCAGCAGTCCCGCGGCGGAGGGCGTGGCGGCAAAGGCCGCGGTAACAACAACAAAGGGAAGGGTCGCGGCAAAGGCAACTGCAACCAGCAGCCATGCCCAAATCCTGCCTATTTCCGTGGCCTGGATAGCAGCCAATTTGGCCCAATCAGCAGAACTGGGCCTCGCCTACCTGCCCTTACCCAACTGCAGCGGCCCAGTTCCAGCAACCTGCTTGGTCCAGTGGCCTCTTGGGCTCGGCCCCAGCTAACCGGCAGGCCCACCCGCAGCAGCAGCCGGCCCACATGGCCTCGGTCCAGCAGCACCCGCAAGGCGGCACACCCCCCCCGATTTGGGCCGAGTGCCTTCAAAGACCATAAACGTTCAACAGCCTGACAAAAATTGGTACATGGACACCGGAGCCACATCTCACCTCACCCGGTCATCAGGTAACTTATCTCAACTACTTCGGTTAAAGTGTCCTCAATTCATTACTGTCGGCAATGGTCATCACATTTAAATTGAAGGTTACGGTAACACACATACCAAACATCCCCACCCGCCATTCTCCCTAAATCACGTCCTTTACACCCCTAACATCATTAAAAACCTAATATCTGTTAGAAAATTCACTAGCAATAATTCTGTGTCTGTCAAATTTGACCCTTTTGGTTTTTCTGTGAAGGACCTCAATACGGGGAAAATTCTTACGCGCTGCAATAGTGTGGGATACCTCTACCCCTTCACTCAATCTTCCGCTGTCAAAACTCAGTCACCTGTTTCCCTTGCGGCTATCTCTCCGTCAACTTGGCATAACAGACTCGGACACCTAGGAGATCCTGTTTTTAATATTCATAGGACTAATAAGCATATTCAATGTAATAATGGAAAACTTTCCCAACACTATTTTTCTTGCCCGCTTGGCAAACATACTCGTATTCCTTTTATGTCATCCAACAGTGTTACTTTTTCTCCATTTGATATTGTTCATGCTGATTTGTGGACATCTCTGGTTGTCATTTCCTTGGGTCACAAATTCTATCTAGTATTATTAGATGATTTTCCCCACTTTGTATGGATCTACCCACTAAAGTTCAAATCTGAAGTGTTTGCCAAGTTTCTTGAATTTTAAAAATTCATTAAAATACAGTTTGAAAAATCTATAAAACTTTTCAATGTGATAATGGACGTGAATTTAATAATTCAGCGTTTCACATTTCTGCTCTAAACAAGGCATGGTTTTCTGTTTTTCAGTCCCTACACTTCTTCCCAAAATGGAAAAGCTGAAAGAATCATCTGTACTATCAATAACATGGTACGTACCCTTCTCTTTCATGCCAGTCTTCCACCGTCATTTTGGGTCTATGCTGTCAAAATGATAGAATACCTCCTTAACATTTTACCAACTAGCACCCTCCAAAACAAGACCCCAACCAAAATCTTATACCGTAGGTTCCCTTATTATGACCAACTACGCATCTTCGGTTGCCTATGCTACCCCAACCTGGTCTCCATTGCATCTCACAAACTAGCCCCACGCACCACGCCATGTGTATTCATCGATTTCTCACCTAATCATCGGGGTTACTTGAGCTATGACATAATCACTCGTAAGGTCATCATCTCACGTCACGTCACATTCGACGAGGTGAACTATCCGTTTTCAAACCTGCGAAAATTTCAAACCACGGATTACACATTTCTAGATAAGTCTCCTCTCTCTCCTCTAATCCAGTCGATGTATCTCCGACAATTTCCAGTTCTGACGCAGACTGCTCCAGTAGCTATGCCACCCTCATTGTCCGGTGTCGTCGCCAACCAAATACCCCCTCTCTCTCGATCGAACCCCTCACTTCTCGACACCTCCACTGCTCGACCAGCCATCGACCTGGGACCACCCAACACCCCTCCAGAAACAGCTATTCTACAACCCCATATCAACCTGCAACTATTGCTGCCTACAGAACCAGTACCTCAGCAGCCCCAAACTCCAGTCCAGACCTCCCACTGCTGCCTACCCATCTCATGGAGACTCGTGTACAACACGGTATCTTCAAACCCAAAGTTCACTTCACTCTCCACACAAACCTTATCACCCATTCCAAAAATCAAAAACTAGCAAAATTGGACCCTAATTGGAATGCAGCCATGTGCGAGGAGTTTAACGCTTTAACCAAGCAGAACACTTGGGATTTGGTACCTAGACCAGATGGTGTGAATTTTATCCGGTGTATGTGGCTATTTCGTCACAAGCTTAGAGATAGTGGTGACTTGGAGCGGTATAAGGCAAGACTAGTTGTCACTGGCACTAATCAGCATGAGGGTATTGATTGTGGTGAGACATTCAGTCCAGTTGTTAAACCAACCACTATTTGGACTGTTCTCAGTATTGCTATGGGAATGCATTGGCCGATTCATCAGCTTGATGTCAAGAATGCATTTCTTCATGGGTATTTAAAAGAAACTATGTACATGCATCAACCCTCTGGCTTTGTTCATCCGGCAGTTCCGCAGTTTGTATGTCGTCTCAGAAAGTCATTGTATCACTTGAAAGAGGCACCCCACGCTTGGTATGATCGCTTTGCCAAGTATCTTATGTATATTGGTTTTATATGTAGCAGGTGTGATAACTCTCTATTCACCTTTCATTAAGGTAGCAGCACTGCTTATTTGCTATTATATGTGGATGACATTGTTCTTACTGCCTCATCTGACGGTTTGAAGAATGAAATCATTGCTCTACTTAAAACTGAATTTGCTATGACTGACTTGGGCAAGCTGAGTTATTTTTTGGGTATATCAGTGACCAGATCTGCAGCCAACATGTTTTTGTGTCAGTGTAAATATGCAGAAGAGATAGTATACAGGGCTAAGATGACAAATTGTAAAATTATGCCAACTTCGGTTAACTCGAAATTCAAGCTCAGTGCCAATGACGGTGCACCAGTTTCTGATCCCACTCTATATCAGAGTCTTGCAGGTGCCCTTCACTATCTTACATTTACTAGGCCTGATATTACGTATGTCGTTGAACAGGTGTGTCTATTTATGCACGACCCCCGAGAGTCTCATTTTGCCTCCCTCAAACGTATTATCAGATACGTTAAGGGCACACTGGACTTTGGATTACATCTCTACCCCTCTGCCCCAACCAAGTTACTATCCTACATAGATGTAGATTGGGAAGGATGCCCCGACACACGTCGCTCCACCTCAGGCTACTGTGTATTTCTTGGGGATAATCTTATCTCATGGTCCGTCAAGCGGCAGGCCACGCTATCCCGTTCGAGTGCTGAAGTAGAATATCGCGGAGTTGCTAATGTCGTTGCTGAGCTCTGTTGGCTCCGAAATCTTCTTTTGGAGCTCCAGTGTCCATTACGAAAGGCATCTATAGTCTATTGTGACAACATATTTGCCATCTATATGTCTTATAATCCGGTCCAACATCAGCGGACCAAGCATATTGAGATGGATATTCACTTTGTGCGAGAGAAGGTTGCCCGTGGTCAGGTCAAAATATTACACGTGCCTTCCTCCTATCAGTATGTAGACATTTTCACAAAGGGACTACCGAGACAGCTTTTCACCGACTTCTGATCCAGCCTTAGCGTTCGGCCTCCTCCCGCTCCAACTGAGGGGGAGTATTAGCGAATATTCTCCGAATATTCACAGTATATTTTGTAATTATGATAGATGTATATTTAAGGTAACTTAGGATTCTTATTGTATAAGGAATCAACCATTTAAGGTAAGTTAGGATTTTTACTGTATTAGAAATCAACTTTTGTACAACTATATATATTGTAAATAATGAAAGGAATTCCTAAGAAAAATTATTCTATCTTACCTTCATCATCATAATTCTTAAACTCATTTGACTCAGACTAGGATGCAGGTTGACTATTCAACAGACCTCAAGTTCTCAGGAATAAATATGTGGCATATAAGATATTATTACTAAAACATGTACTTCAGAACATGAAATATGAGTCAAATAGGCAGAATAAAATCTCAATAGGCATGTAAGACTGTTTAGTTTGAAATTACCAACTAAAAATCCTAAGATAGACACGAGTCAACTCATATAAGCTTCAGTATGCAGTCACTCAGGATTCAAGACAAACACATATACTCAAGATCATGAAAGGACGGGGAAAACAGTATGAAAATAATGTTGTGCCCACTTGAAATAAAGAAGAAAGTTATCTTATATTGTTTCTATTGTGTTCATTTTTACATTATTATTTTGAGCTTGGTTGGTTTTATAACAGAAATTTGTTTTCTAGTTTCAGTGACCTTTTTTAGAACCATGATATTTCTTATCTATCCAAAATTATATATTTAATTTCCAAAATTGTGAAGATTCACCACTTTTACTAATTCAAAGGATCACATCTCTTTAAATAAACTTATTTTTTTATTTTCTTATTTTTATTTAAATAAAATATTTAAGTTATTTAGAAGGGCTAAAAGTTATATTATTAAAACACCCTCTTGCTAACCTAACTTTTACATAAGTAAGTAGGTTATTTTAGTAATTTAACTTTTGACATAAGGGCTTTCCACTTATAATATAACTAGTCTCAATGCACGTGTGTTGCACGTGAATTTCATTTTATTTTTACATAATATATGTATGCGCCAAACATAACTAATAATTTTTAATATGCATAAATATTCGAAAAACATTTAATTTAGTTGTATACAAATTTAAATATACCAATAGATAACATTGTCGCTTTAACTTTAGTATTTTTTATTCATAAAGTCAGAGGAAATACTCTTCAATCAAATATATCTATGTTCTTCTAACCATCACACTATAAATTAAACTTTGGTATATTTCCCTTTTAAAATTTGATTGCTCCTACTGTAACACCCGTTTGGTCGTTTGAGTTTTTGTACTTATTTTCCCAAGAATACCCTTTTCGTAGCTTCATCTCGGTATTTGTAACTTGCGGGAATGGGTGGGACAGTTCCGAGATAATCGGTAGGTTCGGAGCCTTTTTGGAGAGTTTGGAAATTCTTAAGTTAAAAGAATAGGAAGGTTTGACTTATAGTCGACTTTTGGGTAAATGCGTTCATTCGTAGTTTTATCGGTTCCATTACATACGGAACAACGTTTATGACTTAGTCGAGCCTTCGATTCGATTCCCGAAGCAATTGGGTGCGTTGGGTGATTGGTTCTGAAATAGAGAAACTAGAACTTAAGGATTGACTTTGGTCAAACCCGAGCCTTAGATACCTTTTTCGAGAATTCTGAGTGCATGAGCAGGTTCGGAATGTGTTTTAGATAGAAATACATATTTGGTTTGTATCCGAAGGGTCCTGGAAGTGTTTCAGGTGTTTGGTAGAGAATTGCCTAAGTTTGAATGTTGTTGGTTTCTGGTGACCGTCCTAGCGTCCCATTGTCCCCTTCTTAGTGTCTGTATTTGTGGAGGTAGGTTTGCAGATGTGGGTATTGTCTACTATTGAGTTTTTCCACTTTTGCGGATGCTTTTCTCGCAGAGGCGATGACCGCCCCAACGACACTCCGGAAATGTTAAGTGAGTCCGCCTTAGCGGTCTATATTTGTCGCTGAAGCGCGTCCACTTAGGAAAAGTCGATTCCGCTTTGGCGGAATCGCTGTCTCAGTCCAGATTATTAAATGCCCTAAAATAATTCCATTTCCCAAAATTCAATCTCTTGAGATTAGAGCTCGACTAAGAGGGGATTTTCTTGAGGATTTTCTTTGGTTCTTCATTGGAGGTATAATTTCATATTTTATAATAATTGTTTATCATTTAAATCTTCTATCCTAGTGTAGAATCTACTTGAGAAAGATGAGGGCATAGTTCCATGTTGACAATAAGAGAGTAAGAATCTTGATATTTGGGCTGAGTATTGATTAGTTGATTATAATGTTGTAAACTAGACTTGATTCATGTTAGATGATGATGTTTAAATGATTAATTTGGTATTAGAAAATCTTTTGAAACTAGGGGGAAAATATAGGGTTTGGCATTTGGGGATTTTTACCTAATCTTGCAATTGAGGATCAATTGATTTTAGATTATGATAATATTAGGGATATGGATCATATGGGTGATGGGTAGGATGATGTTACTTTTAATCTTCCATTTTACCCTTGTGGGTCCTATGTTCCTTTTTTAGGTTAGCTCAGAGATTCAAGTTTTATGTATTAGTATGGTTACCGTTAGACTCGTAATCATCTTTAGATAACGTAATTGAACATATTGGACACGTGATGAGGCTTAGAGAAAGGGGAAAACAGTCGCGTGACTCTTCGACTTCAGAAACATGCAAGTTGATACTTACTAAACTCAATTATAGTGATTATATATTGGTATGATAATTAAGAGCAGTAATAGGGAATTTGGAGTCTCGTACTAGTGAGGTGAAGAGCACTTGTATAGGTACCAATGTACTTAAAAGGGGTAATTAAAGTAATATAGTATGTTGCACATGACAGAGATTGTGTGTTTAGCCTTCTGGCGGTAAGCGTGGTGCATAAATTCACTTAGGTTGGTATGTCTACTTCTTATTTGGGCTCGTAGCCATGGATGATAATTTATTGTGATTTGACTTGTCATGCATTCATCACTCTACATCTCATCTAAATACTAGAAAAGGATTTGATAATGTTATTTGACGCATATCCATATAATTCATTCATATTATTATTGGCATTTGAACTATCCAGATACTGATAAAAGGGGCTTGAAAGTTGGTTACTGGATATGGTACATGGTATGAGAGAGATGATTGATGATGACACTACAGCCACAGAGCTGGGATCCGATGAGAAATTCCGGATTGGTATATGGACCTCATAAATCCCCCATGGGTCAGGTGACACCTACCGCCCGGAGCGTGTGTATACCGTGTATATATGGCCATTGCATTGCATACATATCATCTGCATTGCATTTCATACGTACATTATAATGTGTAATTTATGCTATGTGTACTTGGTGATGTATAGTTGTAGACTTTATGATTATGTTTCTCTTAGCGAAAGAAAATACTAGAAATGTACAACTTATTCTTGATGTAAGACAGAAATATGAGACCTTATGGTTACTTGATTGGAACTGATAGAAGGCTAGAATCTTTACGACTTCTATAATGCAATGAGTGTAAAGATAGAATCTTTATAGGTTTCCTTAATGTAAAGGATGGAAAGATAGAACTATTATGATAATACTTGCTCTAAAAGATAGAAAGACTAAACCCTGATCAATATGAAATGTCTTAAATATCGTAAAGGGAAAATCCTTAGGAATGTTGTGCCACAATTGATGAAAAGGTGGGACCTTTGTAGGATTAGATGCCCTGAACGGGGATTAGGCTGGATTCGTTAAGTCTTGTGAATATTGATGACCCTTATGATTAATTGAACTATAGGGCGTCATTGGTAGAGTTGGATAATTTATTTGGTTGTGCATAGTTAACTAAGTAGTAGAGAAGTATTAGAAGGTACCAAACCATTGTCACCTCTATAATAAGGGTCAGTCAATGATACTGCTGGGTACACGTGCTTCATGTACTCACTCTACACTTACTGCACTCTATGTGCAGGTACTGATCCGGATGCAAGCGGAGCTTAGACGCAACGCTTGGAGAGTTTTTCTTAGGAGTCCAGGGTAAGCTACAGTTTCACTCCGAGCACTAGAACTCTTTTATATTTTATTTTACCTTTCTGTCCTATATTTTAGAAAGTGATTTATGCGCATATACCCATTTTTCTTCTTAACGAACAACACTGGAGCAACCCCAAGGCAAAACACTGAGCCGAATGAATCCTTTACTCAGCAATCTTGCAATTTTTCCTTCAATTCTCTCAACTTGATCGGCGCCATCCGATATGGAGCCATAGAAATGGACTGAGTGCCCGGCTATAAATCAATGCAGAAATTGAAATCACGGTCCTACGAAGCACTAGGAAGGCCTTTGGAGAACACCTCTGGGTACTCCCGAACTACTAGAACTGGATCTAAGGAAGTAGTCATAGGCCAAGTAAGACAAATACCCCTTCTCTACCATCTTCTAAGCTTTCAAAAATGAGATCACCCTTTTCGGATACTAACTAAGAGTGCCCTTCCAAACTAACTGAGGAATACCAGGCATGGCTAAGGTAACGTCTTGGTATAATAATCCAAGATAGCATGATATGGAGCTAACCAATCCATGTCCAATAAAGCATCAAAGTCAACCTTATGCAAAACTTTCAAATCTATCTGAGTATAATACCCCATCAATGTTGCTTTACAACCCAAATGAGCCCACTCTACCACTACAAAATCCCCAATATGTGTAGAAACATGAATAGGCATAGCTAGAGACTCACACATCAAATCCAGATTCAATGCAAAGTAGGCAAACGCATTAGAATAGGTAGATCCTGGATAGAATAAAACTGTAGTAGCTCAATGGAAAACTAAAAGAGTGCTTGTGATCACAGCATCGAAGGCCTCTACCTTGGGTCTGCCTGGAAAAGCATAAAAATGGCGACGATCACCCCCACATCCACTACCTTGGCCGGACTAAGCACTGTCATGACCTGTTTGAGGGCCACCTCTATATCCCTAAGCACCACCCCTAGCACCTTGGGACATGCCTCTAGTCGGCTGCCCCCACTTCTCTAGCTCCAGAACTCTGAGACTACCCACCCCGCCTGAGTCTGGGGCAATCCATCTTAAAGTGCCTAAGATATCCACACTCAAAGCAACCTCTAGGAACTATGACAGCTGAGAAGAAGAAGAATTGTCACCCGAATGATCACCATGACCAAATGGTTGATAAGAACTCGGGGTCAACTACCCCTAATCTATGAGAAGTATGCACAGACTAGCATCCCTCTAATGTAGGCATAACAACAACAACTAGTCTAACACTCGGATGGTGATGACCTCCACTATAATGCATCTGCCTCCAAATGAGGCAATTACATGAGTGCTAAAATAAGGCCTCTTGACCACCCTCTCCTCATAATCCTCTCTCTAAATAAACACGACATCTCTCATGACATAAATAATTTACTGGAAGGTGGAACATATGGAAGCCATTTATGCTTCGATCAAACGAAGAGGACATATCAACCTATTTGTGATCCTCTTCACCCTCTCATCCTCATTATGTAGAATCATCAAAGCATGGAAAGACAAGGCGTAGAAACGCGTCTCATACTTGGTCACAAATATACGCCTAGGCGTATTACCTCAAACTGAGCCTATCTCATCTCTCTGATACTACGAGGCATAAAATTTTCTAAGAAGATCTAGGTAAATAAAACCCAGGTCATCGAAAGAGACCCTACTAGTCTAGACTCAAAGTAGGACCGCCACTACTGCTTGGCTGGTCTGACCATTTGAAAAGCAGTATAATCAACACCACGGAACTCCACTAATCTAAGGTTGTGCAACCTCTCATGACGGCTAATCAAGAACTCATATGCATCATACTCGGGACCCCCATCATTCTGGGAGGATCCAACATCTTAAACCTCTTAACATCTCCTGCTCCTCAATAGACATTGCAGGTTGTGCAACTGGAGGTATAGCAAGACCAGGTATAGACACGCTAAGAAACTAGGGAACAGTAGCAGGTGCTGTATGAACCACAGTTATCTGAAATCTAGGCATAGCAGCATGGTCAGGGAGTTTGTCCTACGATCCTAGTAGAAGATCTATCAAAATTAACTGGATGGACACCTTGAGATATAAACTCCAAAAATCTCATCATCCGAATCAATGTATCTTAATGTACTGGCGTGGCAATGAAACCTGAGGGAATCTAATCCTGTTCGGACCCGTCATCCTGAACCTGGTCATCCTTTTTTATCCTTATCCTCCTCCTGAATAGCCTCAAGCCCTAGAGACTCTGCACGATCATGAGCCTGAGTGACTGTAGGTGCTCGGCCTCATGCAATAACTCAAGGTCTACCTCTGGCTTTACCTCACCCATGCCTCGTGCACCACCTCTAACAATGGGTGGGGGTACATATGTGGGATCATGTGGCTGATCTAGTCATCACCATCTATGAGAAAAAATTAAACGAAGAAATTTAGAATTCAATCATAATCGATCGCATGAAAGAATAAAAGAATTGAAGTTTTCTAAATGTCTTATAGCTTCTCGACAATAGGTACGGAGCTCTTCGTACCGATCTGCAAGACTCTACTAAACATCACTTGTACTCATGAGACCATTAACCTAGGGATCTGGTACTAATTTTTCATGACCCCAAATCTCATTTCTGCTGTCAGGGCACCTACCCTAACCTGTAGGCGTACCCAACATACAATCATACAAAGAAGTGGAATCAAATGCGGAAAATAACTAAGTAGAAAAGATATAACTAAACAAGTCTTTTAAATAAAATTAAAAAAGTCTAAGAAAATCTCCAACAATATCCGGTAATAACATCTGAATACAATGCTTAATAAGAGATACATAAACCATCTGAATGCAATAATATATCACTGTCTAAAAATAACAAGAATATAATATAATGATAGAATGGAGTTCCAGTACCGGGGAAGAAGCTGTGGCTCCCCTGCACTCCATTATCACACTCACTGAGGGAGTGAATCAAGATGCTCTGGTGTTGTCTCATGGCTCAGTACCGGCATATAGTGTTCAATAAGCATAGAGTGAGTACAGGAAATACTGTACTCAACAAGTATCGTCAACCAGCCCTAGCTATAACGGTGGCAAGGGCTGGTACTTTCTGATACCTCTCTCTATTAGTTATTTAGTTAAGTATAAGAATAATTCAGTTAACCAACCTACCGTAAAACTACAGTTCAATTAAGCATAAGTACTCTCAAGTCACACATCACACAAGTCCAACCTAAACTCGTTCACGGAGTCTAGATCCATCAAGCTTCTCTACTCGAGTCTCACAATAAGGTTAAGCATAAGCTAACAGTATTCCTTCTAGCAGTCTAAAGGTCACAAGTATAATAGAGTTAAAATCCAAGCACATACGATATCAAACACATATCATAAATATAAATAAATGTAATGTAGGATGATATTTATGAATGCAAATGGCCATAAGTACCTGGTATACAGATGGTGTTGCAATAGCTGTCATGTGACCCATAGGGGACTCATGCGGTCCATATACCCATTCATTCCTATCGAATACCAGCACGAGGTTTGAAGTGTCATATCAGTCATCACTCTCATAACCACATACTATATCCCTTAATCTGACTTCCCAATTTATTCTCAGCGGTTTATCAGTAAACCATTGCCAAGTATATATAATGTATGAATGAGATAGATATGAATACACCATGCAATCAACGTAATCAGTTTATCAATAATTATCAGTCATATTCAAGTGTTCAGACGAGATGTAGAGTAATGAATGCATGACATTCAAATTAAAATATCACATCAAATGCTACAAGCCCCAGTAATCAACAATCATACCAAGCTAAGCAGACTCTTGCACCGCGCTCCGTGGCCCGAAGGCTAAACACATAAATTTCTTCTCTTGCTCTATATTAGTTCATTAATTACCCCTCTAAGTTCACCCGGTACCCGCATTAGTGCTCGTCGCCTCATTAATACGAGGCCCCCAAATCTCCATTGCTTCCCTTAGTTCATTACAAGCATAGCAACACAAATATGTTATACTGGAGTCTAAAAAGTCTCAACTTGCCTGATTATAGACGATGACTCACGCAACTGCTTTTTTCTTTCTGTCGAGGCTTCTCACGAGCTCACTCTGATCAATTACATTGAGTACATGAGATTACGGTCTATCATTATCCATAATCCCTCAAGCTAGGTTATAAAGGAACTTTAGGCCCACATTATCAAAATACTAACTTTCTACTCAATTAGTACCAATATATGCTAGATAGTAATAACCCCAAGTTAATTAAACAACAAAGCCCAAAAGGATCTTCAATTTTATGAATTAATGAAAGTCCCAATTCTAACGCCAAAATTTCCTCCAATTCCCAAAAGGGATTATAACATGAAATTAGTCAAGTAATCATCAACTACTAGTTACATACAACACCAGTTTACACTATAAGAATTAAGAAATCAATACACAATCGCCAATCCCCCATTACAACTCTCTTATTCTCAATAATACATTCTACCATTTCCTCTACTTAAGAAACATATTTAGGATATAAACTTAACTCACATACTATAATTAAAAGGAAGGGGTAGGATTATATCTCAAATGATGAACTATCACTTGAAATCTTCAAGAATCCCCTGTTGGTCGAGCTCCAATCCCAAGGAGAATATTTGGGGAATGAAATGAATTCTAAGTCTTAAAACATTTATAACCTGAACAATGCTTCCGCTGCGGCGGAGTTGATTCCACTGGGGCAGACCTGCTCCAGAGAAAACTCTATCCGCTGGGGCGGAAGTCACTTGAATCTCAGACATCCATAGGGGCGGAAGCACCCTTCGCTGAGGTGCACACATCCCGACGAGGAACCCATCCGCTATGGCGGATCCTTGATTGATGAAGAAACTCGCTTTGGCGAGCCAGGCATCCGCTTAGGCTCGGGTTTGATTAAAGTCAACACTTAAGTTCTAATTCCACAATTTTACAAACTAACCTCCAAAACACACCGGGCTGCCTCAGGACCCGAATCAAAGGTCGACGAAGTCATAAACGTCATTCCGGAGCTAATGGAACCGACAAACTACAAATGGAGCATGTTTACCCAAAAGTCAACTATGAGTCAAACTCTTCTATTCTCTAATCTTGGAATTTCTCAAACTTAACTAAGTGGAGTTCGAAACCTACCCGATCACCTCGGAAATCGTTCCACCCATCCCCGCAAGTTAGAAGCAAGCAAATAAGGACTTTGTAAGAGTAATTTAGGGATTTCTAAGCAAAACAAGCAAAATAACTTTACGAGTCGTTACAAAAATACACAATAGAAGATCCTAGCACCTTGTACCTACTAATTAGAATGGAACATGCTCCATTCTTCCAGATAAGTGGGATTTCAAGTAAGCTCACAAAATTGCTTATTTTCTTTTAGTGAAGTTTTGAGAGAAATCATACAAAGTTGGGGTATGAATTTTACATTTTGAGCAAAGAAATGTTTCATGTAAAAATACTGTCTTATTTATTTCCGCATTTGTTTACGGCATGAGATATTTTAACCAGGAGAAAGAACCCGTTCCTTGTATTAAGTTCAATAGTTTGCTACCTAGTTACGCAAAATGTTAAGAAATATAATCGAAAACTAGTCAAAACACTATTAACCCCTGCTAGGTGTACTACAATAAACAAAAATGGATGTGCACATAAATCCTTGGAACAAGACACAGTGAACATCATTGTAAAAATAAGGATGTGAATAAATAGAAGTACCAATAACCAGATATATGGTTGTACATGATGCTAAAAAAGAGTAGCTAGCAAGCTATAGACTAACAATGGATATTATGTCTGTTTCTCCATCTTACTATCACGGTCTTTTCTGATTTTGTTGCCATAGTTGTTGGAATGAAAATCAAGAAAAAGTGCCAAAAGTGAAGCATTAAAAGCAATACAGGCGCACCAAGGTCCAAATCCAGAGCAACCAATCTCAGTAGTAAAGTGATAGTACAACATAATAGGTGAACATACAAACCCAAACATGAACTGAACAATTTGACAGTCTGTGACCAACCTCTTCCACCACGGCCTCTTCCCTATAGCACAGAGGAAATAATAGGCGTACATTAGAACATGAATTGAAGAATTGATGATAACAACAACATGGATCAGCGACTGCGAAGTGTAGATCGCAAGGTAACAAAGAAGAGGCACCATTGTATGGTGGTACACGTGGAGGAACGAGAACCTTCGTGACCGAGAGCTACTGAGAATGATCAAAAAGGTATCTATGAATTCAAGAGTCTTGGACAGGAAATAGACTTGGGCCCAAAAGAAGATCGGTCCACGTGGAACGATATAATTGGCAGGGAAGCAAAAGACCCATTTAGGGTCATGACGTGGCGTTTGGTGAAGGACGGCGAGGCTGCAGCCGACGGCCATGATGAGAGAGAGGAGGCAGAGGATGAGGCTGTGTACGGCGGTGATGCGGTGGAGGGTGGTAACGGAGAGTGTGGGGAGGAGTGATGATGAGAAGCGAAGAGACAAGAGAGTAATGGACAAGTAGATAGAGATTGAAAGTGTGAGGAAAAGTAGGGAGGAACCAAAAGTGTGGCCTTGTTTCCATTCGAATTGGCTAATGGTTGGGTGGTCAACAAGCCAGTAATGGACGCTGGAGTAGAGAGCTTCCATTTTAAGAGTTCAGTCTATCAATGGAATTCTTTATCTCACAAACAACTTTATGTGGAGATCAATGCATATATATACATATATTATACTGCTTCCTTCCCATTTATGTGATTCACTTTAATGAAGATTTTTGAATCTTATAATCTAAAATTAAGTTAAAATTATTTGTGTGATTATAGATTGTGTAAAATATAAAGCTTAAAATTAAATTATTATCAAATAAAAAAATATGTTATTTTTTTGGACAGAATAAAAAAGAAATTAAGTCATTCTTTTGGGACAAATGAAGCGCATATAGAGAGAGAGAGTTAGTTCTAAACAAGGATCTTCCGGTATATATGAAATTTGAGTTGATGCATGCATTAAATATAAAAAAGTCTACACTACAGATGTTTACATTTCTATCAAGAATTTAAACATTACTCCCTCGTTTTAATTCATGTGTTTTAGTTTTATTAGATACGAAAGTTTTAAAAAAAGAAAATTATGTTCTTAAACTAAAGATATATATAATATAGTACTAAAAATCCAAAAAGTCATGTAGCTTGTAATATTAGACAATGTCGTATGAGATGTTGAAATTAAGAAGTTACTAAATATAAAAGGTACTCATTCCGTCCCAATTTAAGTATCTTACTTTCCTTTTTGGTCTGTTCCAAAAAAAATATTTCTTTCTATATTTAGTAAGTTTTTCAATTCCAAGAAAAGTTTAAGACAACAAGATTTTAAAAGATCGCACACATCTTTAATTTAAAAGTACAAGATTCAAAAATCTTTCTTTACTTCTTAAACTCTGTGACGAGTCAAACTAAGACATTTAAATTGAGACTTAGGGAGTAATATTTTTTTTAACAAGAAATATATTTTAGGTTTTGAATTACGTATGCATTAACTTTAGATTTACTACTTTTCACACATTGACTCGCGTATAAATATGGGTCAACCCTAAAATTTTGGGTTCAAATCCTTAACTTATTATTGGACGCTAATCTTTATGAAGGTAACGTTTCCTATACGCAGCTTAGGTTAATTTCCCATCTCTACTCAGTGAGATGCGCTCAAAGCTAAGTTTTATTATTGATTGACTTCTTAGAAATTTTAAACAAAACAGCTCAACATTAGAGATTTTCCTATTAATTAATACTCCCTCCGTCCCAAAAAAAATGTTTTCGTTTGACTTCGCACGGACTTTAAAGAATAAAGGAAGACTTTTGAAATGTGTGGTTCAAAACTAGCCTTAAATATTTGTATTACTGTAAATCATTTCATAAATTTAAATTATTTTGAAATATAAAAATGTGTTAATCTTTTTGGGACAAACTAGTTATAAGGAAAGTAAGACAATTTTTTTGGGACCGAGGAAGTAAATGATACATTGTTAACGTGCCTACAATATTAATTGTTTTCCCTTTTTTAACTTCTTTCTTTAATATATTGAACACTACTCTATAATTTATCATTTGATAATTGCACGGCTAGCTTAGGTAAAGTCATTTGCTAGTATGTCTTCGTTCAAACAATTATAATTGCATCTTTTTGGTGATGCGTTTGTTGCAAACAGAATCTGACAATGATATAAAAAAAAAGGTAGATTTGGTTATGACTGAACCGAGACTATCTTGAGAATAAAACTCGAAGTGTGGCTTAATTTGATATAAAAATTTCTCATATCAAATTAAGGGAATTGGGATAGAAGAACGATAGCATTGTTTTCCTGGAAAAGAAGAATATTTATTATTTGAATAAACTTATTATTTTTAGTTAAATTCTTGCGTATAATATGGAGAGAGGTATAGCTAGCTGGTAATTAGCATAGATCACTATGCTAATAACATGGATCTAATTTACATTTGTTTATGAGAATAAGATTGAAAGGGAAGTATATAACGTACCTCTTAAGTTTCGTAAGAGTTGAGGATGGAGAAACTACATTTACTTTCATGACTCACATGCATAGATCTCTAGTTTATCTGAAGGGCGGGGAAGGGAGGGAATCAAGTATTTATCCTATCTTTTAAGTTTAGTAAAAGTGGAGAACGAATAATTTGGAGTACTATGTTGCCAAAAAAGAAAAATGTGGAGTACTGATTGTGGATGATGTTTCATTCTTTTGTTTGAAAATTTAGTCTCATAATTGAATTCCTTCCATCTTTTATAAATGCAAGGGCTCAACCCTCATTGTAAATTGCATATGAGATTGCATGCACTTCATCAGTTATTTAAGGTTGTAGGGTACTCTAGTGCTAAGTGAATAGAAAATCTTTGAGTAAGCTGGCTTAACCTTAATACACGTTAATTGCATCCAATTGCTGGAAAAATAAATTTACTCAACCTTAATTAATTAAAACAGAGTTATCGTACGCGCCCACTATGCTTGGGAGATTAGTTTACTCAACCAAAACAGTGAGAACAAGGGCGGGCAATGGATCGGAGGTCGATCGGGTGGAGCTCAATCCGCCTCCACCCGCCAACCATCTATCCATCACCCGACCCATCCGTCACCCTATTTTTTCTTCATCCACATCCGATCCACCCATCATCCACGGGTGAATCGGGTGGATCGGGTGCTTCGCGGATGAAAATTATAGCACAATCAGTTTGGTACTTTTGGTTTATTTTTCAGTTTTCATACTATCTTGCTTTTCATACTATCTTGATTTCCCATTATAATTTGATCTTGATCCCATTGTAATATTCCTCAACCTATTATATTGCTAACAGTTATAGTCATATATAGAGTGATGTTCAACATAGAAAATATCAATTATGTATAACGTAGTACAAAAATAACATTTTTGATACTAGGAATCATCGTTATTGTCATGTTGAAATTGAAAAAGAATTTCCGTTCACTTTAGAAAAATAAAGACAACTATTGGAAATAAAACCAAGTACTAGTAACGACATGAGTCAGGAGTATGTTATCACTGAACTACACAAAAATAACTAATTTATAAACGGATGGATGGATGGGTCGGGTGGTGGATCGGGTGTTAGGTTGGATGTATGTCCACCCGGATCCGTCACCCGATCCATCCGTCACTCGATTAAAATCGATGTTTTGTCGGGTTTTCGTCCATATAATCGGGTCGGATGGATTGATAACCATCGGGTTAGGGTGAAATTGCCGGCCCTAGTGAGAACCAAGTTGTTATTAGTCATGTGTTCACTAGCTGTTTTTAAAATAGATAAGTAGTAAAGTACTGTTCACTAGCTGTTGCATCAAATATATAATTGAAATAATCAATATCAATTCAAGAATTAGACTGTTCGGTTGGATGTAAAACATCAACAACAACAAAAGTCTCTTCTTACAAGAAAATAGAAAACCCTGGTGACTGAGATATATTGGGAGAAACCTAGGATTAATTAATCTTTTATTTTCTCAGGCCATGTTAAAGTGTAAATGGTGGTAAAAAGCTAAACTTATATTTGTCGATTCTTTTTTAGCAACCCGATTCTAAATTTTAATATTTAACACTCTGTTTTGAGATCCAAGACTTTATACAAGTCAAATATTTATCATTCGAGACTTGTTTGAGGGGTTGGGGTGAATCTTGAACCTAAAACCTATTTTGGAGAGCATCAAATTTTAATTTTTTTGGTGCAGGCGCTTTTGTAAAGAGAGGGTCGCATTTGTGACACCTCTTTTGAGAGGTTGAGGCCCAGATTTAGATATTTTGATCCGAGTAAGTCATTATTTAAATCAATTAACTAAAATAATACTTTTCTTTTTGTAATTTTTTAGAATTAGAATAAATGTATTTTGCAATAATTTATTAGGCATTATTTTATTCTACAAAATTCAAGCGGCAAAAACTAACGGCCGACGAAGTAAACAGACATAGAAAACGCTAGTAATGTTTACTTAATTCGATACCCCAATGGTGTGTATAGAATTGCATTTAGCACAAGTAGCTCTGTACTATTTTTTATCTAATTTCAAATGGAAAATTCTCTCTCCTCTCTCTAGGGTTTTGTCACCAAAGATTGGCCTTCAATGGCCACCACTAACGGTGGACAACCTCCACCGGCGGCTGTTCCAACTTTACTACCACCAATACCACCCTCGCAAAGTACCCCTCCATTGAATTATGCTAACACCCTAAAAACCATGCACCATGACTACATCAATGCAACGTATACCAACAAAACCAGTCTTTTTCCTCCATGGAGAATCAAATGTTACTTGGAAATCGTCGAAAGTTCAAAGCCTGACTATCCAAGAGAATTTACAATATGATGTAGTAGGGAAATTCTCTTATGAGAAACAAGATTTAAAAGAATTGCTCAAAGCTATACCTAGATAATGTGGGATCAAAGGAGAGTGTAACATAGGTTTATTGAATAATCGTCACTTGCTCATAATATTAATAGTGCTGCAGAATTACATTCAGATGTTGACCACCGTCGCATTCTATCTCAAAGCAGAGGATATTGTTATACCCCGTGTTTTCGTGCATCGTCGCTATCGTAGCATAGACAACATGGGATCAAAGATGGTAAGACCCTTCCAAGTGGTTTGCGAAGGTTTACAGATGTATTGAGAAGGTTTCGGGAAGGTTTGAGACTCATCAGATTAACGAAAATAGGTTTCGATGAAAGTTCTTCAATACGTCGCCTCTCGGAGCCTTCTATGAATCGCAAGGCACAACCTGTGATTCACAAGAAGTGTTTGCGAGACGCAGAGCTACCATAGGAATGGATAGGGAGTTTTTCGGCTCAGGACATGTCCTGAGGCATGTCCTGCGAGACGCAGGACAGTCCTACGAGTCGTAGGAAGTTCCTCGGGATAGGTCGGTAGCCACTTTCTCTCAACCTATAAATAGTCCCTCCAACAAAATTTATCTCATTTTCTCTCATCTTCATAAACATAAGAGACCCTAAACTCTCTCTAATAAGTCTCCCATGGTTCAATACTAATATCAAAGGAAAACGAAAGGTAAATTATGGAAATTAGACGTAAAGAATCTCGTGATCATCGCTAGATCATTTTCTTCCTTGTTCTAACAATTATAGAGTAAGCTTGGTAGTGAAGTAATCTTTGGAATTAGAGTGTTCCTTGTAACTTAAGGTAAGTTTCATATCTTACATGATCTTCTTAAAGTTTTACAAGTATTTAGGATGAAGTTCTTGGAGGATTCTTAAAGAACAAGTATTTGTAAGATCTTAAAGTTATTCCTTGTTGTTGTGGGTTGTTTTACCTGATTTGAATGTGCTATATGAAGTTGTGGAATTATGGATAGAGTTGTGGTAGTGAGTAGAAGTAGTATTGAAGATTGTTGTGATATTATGTGTAGAGTTTTAGCTATGAATGATCACATGGACATATGCATGCAAGTCGCTCGACAAAATATCTAAATGAGCTTTGTTATAAGATATGAACTCAAGATTGATACAAATCGTTCATACAATGTAGATAATCATCCGTAGAATGTATGAAGGGTCGTGGAACATAAATAGCTTTGTCGATAAGGTATGTGAGACTAATTTTCTTCTTTGGAATGAGTTGGTAAAATAAATACTTCCTTGAAATGACTCTCCTCTCGTTAAATTTGAATAACCAAAATCCTCTCTTGTTAAAGTTGTTCATGTTTGTTTTTTTAAGTTCCTCAAGATTTCTTGTCGGGAGTACTTCTCGTAATTCCATATGTTTCTTGCGAATTAGTTGAGGAATAGATGAATGTAGCGACAATAACAACAGTCAGAGGATAACGACCCTAGGTCACTCCGACTCTATTCATGGTGTCCCTTGAGGTCAGTCTTGTATTGCACTTATATATGTAGCTCTTTGCATATCATGTCGCACTATAGTCGGCCAAGTAGATACGTATATGTGCATACCACTGATCTGTTGGCAGATATTATCGCGTCCTATATGGCCAGACAGTTTATGATGAGATCACCCCCACAAAAGGACTTAATACTATATTATATGACCCTAGGAGAGGCATCATTTTACTTTCATGCATATATGCATTATTGTATTAGTTGCATTCCCTCAACGACCTTTTTCTGAGTTTTAGGTTGACTCTATATCCTTTTCTCTTAAATTGAATCTCTTATTTACACGCTTACCTGCCTTACATATTCGATACATCTTTCGTACTGACGTCCCCATTCTAGGGTGATGTGTTCATGCCCGTAGGTACATATAGCCAGGCCGACATACATCCTCAGTAAGGTACCTATTTCTAGCTATTGGTTGTCGCACTCTACTTCTTCGGAGTTGCTGAACAGAGTCGGTAGGCACTACTGCATATGTATATGGTTATTTTGGGTATGTCAGAGCCCTATCTCGACTTGAAGACACATGTTAGTACTCATAGAGGTTTGCAGCGTAGAGATTGTTGTATATATATCATATGTGGCCTTGTCAGCTCTTGTCGATTGTCATTATACTTGTAACAGCCTTGTCGACCTCAGTTAGTCTACGTATATATGGTGTATTGGGCCTTTTCTGCGTGTAGGTTATTTGTTGCTTTCTATCATATATTTGTTATTCGGAGGTCTTATTAGCCTAAGATTTGTGTGAGGAAACTCAGGTACTATAGTTGGTTTACTCAGGCCTTAGGGTGCCAAGTGTCGGCCACCCTCGCTAAGGTTAGGGTGTGACAAACATGGTATCAAAGCAGGTCTGTCCTAGGGAGTTTCAACCCGTGTCTAGTAGAGTCTTATTTATAGGTATGTTGTACACCACACTTATAAATAGGAGGCTACGAGATATTTAAGATGATTATCTTTCTTCTTGATATAAAATCGGCCCATAGAGCTGAGTCATAAGGGTTTTTTTCATGACCCTTATCGTGTTTGTAAATATATGGATACATTATTGAATCAGAATCATGGCTAGAAAAGAAATTGAGGATGAGTTGAGGGGAGGTGCGAGTAGCATGCCCTCTATTGCGTCGGATCCTTCAGAGGAAACGAGTGAGTTATCTTTTCAGGTATCCTCGACACCAACTCCAGTAATACTAGAGGAGCTGAGGAAAGCTCCCACTTTACCAATCCCGTCGCCAGTTTTGTCTAATAGGATATCCGGGGAGCGATGTTGGTGTTGACTCAACTAGTTGCCTCTTAGGCATGACGTTATCCCAGAACAACTCATATTGATAGACCCCTTAAAGGGTTAGACAGTTCACAGCCTAGGGATAGTTTTAGTTAGAGACCACCGATAGTTACTGGATTTGACCCCGCTGAGGTTGTGAGACGTCCAAGAGGGCCAAGATAGTAGTGGAGTGCAGTGGACGACTGTATGGTGACGAGTTACAGTTGTATGATCCACAGGTTTGACCTTTAAGGTAGATGGCCAAAGCAAAGGTCATAGACCCCAATGTATATGGGTCTAGAGAGTACATGTCGAGTGAGGCCATTCTAGCCAACTTGTAGGCATTGTGGTCAGATACATATGGGACCATGCATAAAGGTACATGAGTTTACTATGGATGTGCCAAGTAAGGCCACAAGGTACGTGAGTGTCAAGGGATGATTGGTAAAAGTAAGGGTAAGGGAATGTTTAGAGGTTCGAGGCCCGATGTCGTCTGAGGTACGCTATCATTAAGTTGTTGTCAATATCTATATCTTTTATTGACTAAGTAATGATCTATTTGCGTTAAAAAGTGTTAATACGACCTTTATCTCAAGGATTAGTTGTATGGTATCACTTGGGGAATTAGATACTCTGATGAGAATAAGTTATGACTGTAAGAGTGAGATACTAATTAGATCCCCAATATATACGATGGTAGGCTGGAAGAAAGGGAAACCCCGTTGACATAGTGATGGTATGAGTAATATGATTCTTCTTTCCAGATGATTTTACTCGATAAATTCCAAAGTATGATTTTCTGTTGCTTTGATGACCTTATGAAAGCCCAAGTTTTATGAGCAGGATGGTGAGATGAAGATAGGTATAAAAGTGGGATGTGAAGAATATGGTTGGAATGTATTAACAAGGATTACGAAAGCTTACCCATTTCGCGATAACTTCTATTGACGCACATAGGAAAATGGCTTATGAACACGCAACCCAATAGTTAGCTTGTTTAGGGAATTAAGGATGACCCTATGATGTTGATAATACGAATGGATTGCTTCAATTTGGTTATATTAAGGCTGGATGTGGTGACGTTTGAGGGGAATGTGGAGGGAGACGTACTCAGGATAATGACCCCATATTATATAAAGGCTAGTTATCCATGATAATAGAAGACAGTACAAGCTCTTTTAGTAATCATAAAAAAAGGTTGTATCGCGTGCCATTGAAAGTTAATTATCAGGGTGTTAGTAAACTAGGCATGCCACGGTGAAGAGACCTTCAAATTTATCAGACAATATGTTATGGGTCTAGATACCTAGAGATGAGAATAGTTGCTGAAACTAAAGATGGCAGGACCTTGGGGACGACCGATGAATGAATAGGGGGTAAGTAGAAATATTTCCTTAGTATGAATGGAAGGGCATGACAAAGTGTTAATATAGGAGTAGGTATGTTAACAAAATAAAGATGAACTGCAATAAAAATGGGTAAAATTGATAAAGTTATGATTATATTGGTCCCGTTAAGATGTGGTTGTGCCAAGGAAATGTAAGAATCTATAGTAAGAAAAGAGCAATAAGGGCTCGTCGACCAGAGGTTTTAGACTCTCGATGTTTGAAAAGTCAGTACGAGAAGTATATCAAATATAAGAACCCCCAGATAACCTGAAATAGAAAGGTAAGAGTAAGACGATTAAGTTATTGGGTGAGGAAAGAGTCGATGGTGGCAAGACAAGGAGATTTAAGTAAAGTCATCGGAGCAGGTAAAGCTGCAAACTGGATTGAAATGTGCGACGACTTGCAAAAGGTATGTAGATTGGAATGATGATTGGTACAGCTCGAGATACTCATATAAATAAGCAGGAAGAAGGGGCCATAAGCTTAAGAATGACAGGAATGTGTCAGAAAGGTACATTTAGGAGTAGTATCCCGACAAGAAAAAATGAAATGTCAAGCAAGTAATGATATCTGCGAGCATCTACAAGTATAGTAAAGCCTATTCTACCCATAATACAGATGGGCTGGGAGCCTACAACTCAAAATAGTCAAGGAAATCTTCTTTTAAATACCATTAGCGGAAGATCTTAATCATAAGGCTAGGGAGGAAGTTCAGATCTAAGTACACCGACCATGTTTGGAGGTAACTAGGTAATGTCGTATAATGTTAAACCTTTCAGAATCTAGTTGGTCTTTATAAGGGATAAGCATCATCATAGATAAGAAACAATAATAATGTTGGAGGCTATGTAGGTATGCCAGGGCATTTCAGAAAATGAATAAAGTATAATGGGTAAGCGAATGAAAGAGGTAGGTGTAAAGGGAAGTAAGCAAAGGAAGTCGCCTATAACTACGAATAATGAGAAAATACAAAGGATTTTTCTTCCAGATCCTGAATGAGAATTTTGATGGTATTATTTGTGGAGTAATCGCGGCTGAGACATTGCCGGTCCTAAAGAGTTTCAAATGTACTTATAGTTGAACGATGTCAATATTACAAAATGAGTAAGGGTTTAAGTATTCTTAAGGGACATATATACTGATAGTCTGATATCGCTAAAGGTAAGTAGTATGGTAATTCGTGCAACCAGTAGTGTAATTGCAATAGATTGATAAATATGGAAGCTAAAATGAGGGAAGTAGTCTAAGGAGTGTATCAATAAGTCAAGTGGAAGTCGACTAAAGAATTCAGAAGATGGTGCTTTTATGATGCAGAACTGGGTGATGTTGTCTATCATAGAAGAGGATAAGAAACGTCAGGCTAAAGATTCCATCTGTGTGATTTGAGAGGCGTATATCCGCAATAAGAAACCACAATCCTTGAGCCTAACGAGAAAAAGGGGATCCTTAAGTACCTCGATCGTCATGTACTCCTAACCTAACAAAAACTATGGAACAAGACTACCACAGAAGCCCCCCGATCACTAACCTAGTATTCATAAAAGATATACTAAGGAATATCGTGATGTTAAAGGGATGTATAAGTGGGACAATATGAAAAAGGAACCCCATAGGAGTTATAACTAGCATGTTAATGGTAGGCAGGTAAAATATTGTGCACCTGAAGTCAATCGATTACTCGGAACATTAAGAACCCAAGAAGGCTGAAGATAACTAAAATATGAATTTTCACCTAAGGATTTATCTCACCATCATCATGAGTTGACTAGTAAGACAACTAGCCACTTCACTTTCTCCAAATCAGAACTATCGAAGCAACTGAGAACTATACGAGATAATATAATTGAGAAGATGGTTCATCTCCTCAGTGTCTTAGGTTATACGCATTCTGGAAAGTGTACTTAATTTATGACTAATTTCAGAAGGTGGATCACAAAGACTTTAGGGAACTATGATTATCCCTACCCGCAGATAAATGTGCGGATCAAGCATATGATTCAGATGATTAAAGGTACGTTAAAATAAATCTAGATGATCACCTATTCCTTGGTAAATTACATGCCACAACGATAGTCATGTTGACCACTGGAATAATATCATATGAAACTCTGAATGAGCGAAGACGTTAAACCCATATCAAATGGTTAGAAGTAAGTGAGCCAAAGCCAATGGGACTTGATTTAAGGTGATAAGTCGTAAAATATAGAGAATCTCTTGGCAAAGGGTGTTAAGTCAGAATGTAGTGGTCGACTTGAGTTCCAAGGACTTGAGATCATTTCTGAGGGTCTCGGTGTCATGTAAGGGCAGTATGAAGGTATTATGAAAGGTTGGAAGTTAATTGGATCGAATGAAACATAACTCGATGAATTTTTGAGAGTGTTGTCCATGAGAGGCGTGATGATAATTGAACGATGGAGAAATCTTAGCGTCTGATATATTAGATTACTAAGAGAATTGTCCTGGTGACCTATAAACATAAATTACCTCTGGGATGTTCAGGTCACAGAAGATCCATTATTCGAGATAACCCTTGTTGCTATTCTAAATCGGCAGGTCCGTAAGTTATGGACCAAGGAAGAGGTTTCAATTAAGGTATTTTGGAGGAATAATAACATCGAGGAAATTACATGGAAGGATGAAGAGGATATGAAGTCCAGATACCCTTATTCATTTTAGACTTCGAGTTTACATCGATATTCATGCGATACGATTCCCTTATTCCTATTCTACCTATTGAGCATAATCTATACATCTTATTCAGGTAATATTATTGAGGCAGATATGGAAAGTGTAGTACAGATTCAGGCAGATGATAATTGAGGTATGTTATGGCTAATTATTTAAAATTTTATGTAAATAAGTGGTCGTATGGGGCTAATATGATGTTGTTATGTTATGCTATATCCTTGTGAGGAATTGGATATGTGTTTGGGCTGCTTGAAAGGTTTGGATAATCCTGTTTACAGAGGAATCTCCATCGAAATTTTCAAAAATGGTAAGAGTTAGAATATTCCTCAACATTTGAGGATGAATGTTCTTAAGGGAGGAAGGATGTTACACCCTGTGTTTTCGTGTGTCGGTGCTATCGTAGCACAGACAACATGGGCTCAAAGATGGGAACACCCTTCCAAGTGGTTTATGAAGGTTTACGGATGTATTGAGCATGTTTTGGGAAGGTTTGACACTCATCGGACCAACGAAAATAGGTTTCGATAAAAGTTCTTTAATATGTCGCCTCCCAGAGCCTTCTATGAATCACGAGGCACAACGTGCGACCTATAAATAGTCCCTCCAACGAAACTTAGCTCATTTTCCCTCATCTTATTAACCCTAAAAGACCTTAAACTCTCTATAATAAGTCTCCCATGGTTCAAGACTAAGATCAAAGGAAAACCAAAGGTAAATTATGCAAATCTAACGTAAATAATCCCGTGATCATCGCTAGATCATTTTCTTCCTCGTTCTAACAATTTTAGAGGAAGCTTGATGGTGACGTAAGCTTGGAATTAGAGTGTTTCTTATAACTTAAGGTAAGTTTTATCTCTTACATGATCTTTATAAGGTTTTACAAGTATTTAAGATGGAGTTGTTGGAGGATTCTTAAAGAACAAGTATTTGTAAGATCTTAAGGTTATGCATTGTTGTTGCGGGTTGTTTTACATAATTTGAAGGTGCTATATGAAGTTGTGGAGTAATGGATAGAGTTATGGTAGTGAGTTGAAATAGTAATGAAGAATTTTGTGATATTACGTGTAGAGTTTGAGCTATGAATGATCTCATGAACGTATGCACACAAGTTGCTCGACGAAATTCCTAAATGAGCTTTCTTATAAGATATGAACCCGAGATTGATAAAATGATTCATATAATGTAGATAATCATCCGTAGAATGTACGAAGGGTCGTGGAACTTAAAGAGATTCGTCGATAAGGTATGTGAGGCTAATTTTCATCTTTGGAATGACTTGGTAAAATAAATACTTCCTTGAAATGATTCTTCTCTCCTTAAATTTGAATAACCAAACTCCTCTCTTGTTAAGGTTACTTATGTTTGTTTTTGTAAGTTCCTCATAATTTCATGTCTTGAGTAGTTCCCATATTCCATATGTTTCTTGTGAATTAGTTGACGAATTGATGAACATAGCAAAAATAACAATAGTCAGAGGATAACGACCCTAGGTTAGTCCGACTCTATTCACGGTGTCCCTTGAGGTCAGTCTTGCATTGTACTTATATATATGTAGCTATTAGCATATGGTGTTGCGCTATAATCGGTCGGGCAGGCACGTATATGTGCAGACCACTGATCAGTTGGCAGATATTACCGCGTCATATATGGTCGAGAAGTTTATGATGAGCTCACCCCACAGAGGGACTTGATACTATATTATATGGCCCCAAGGAGAGGCTTGATTTTACTTTCATGCATTGTTGTATCAGTTGCATGCCCTCAGCGGCCTTTTTCTGAGTTTTAGGTTGATTCTATATCCTTTTCTTTAGTATTGCATCTCTTATTTACGTGCTTACCTGCCTTACATATTCAGTACATCTTTCATACTGACGTCCCCCTTCTAGAGCGCTATGTTCATGCTTGCATGTGTACCTTCTCAATCGGGTACCTATTTCCAACTGTTGGTTGTCACACTCCACTTCTCCAAAGTTGTGGTACAGAGTTGGTAGGCGCTACTAAATATATATATGGTTTTTTTGGTATGTCGGGGTCTTGTTGCGACCTGAAGACCCATGTTAGTACTCCTATAAGCTTGTATACTAGAGGTTTTGTATATATGTCTTGTGTGGCCTAGTCGGCACTTGTCAGTTATTGGTATACTTATGATGGCCTTGCCGGCCTCAACTTAGTATATGTATATATGTTGTAGTGGGACTTTTATTTGTGCAGGTTACTTGTTGCTTTCTATCCTATCTTTGTCATTCAGAGGCCTTGTTGGCCCAAGATTCATGTCAGGGAACTCAGGTACTATAGATGGTTCACTCAGGCCTTAGGGTGCCGAGTGTCGGACACACTCCCCCTATGGTTGGGGTGTGACAGATATGTATTAGCAAATGAGAAATCTCAAATGGGATTCATGGATCACACTAGATGAGGAAACAATGTCCTTTCCACATTTACCACCGAATTATTTTGCCATTTGCTATTTTTTCAGTAGCTTCAGCGGTAGGGAGGCCATTAATAGTTGATATGCAACTAGCAATCAAACTAGACCTAGTAGCTCAAAAGTTAAAGTTGAAGTAGATTTGATTGTCAGTTGCCCCAAAGAGTGAGAATCAGTACAAAAGATGATTATACAGGAGTATTGAAATTAAAATGGATAAAAATTCAATATGATTATCTCCCAAAATATTGTAAGGAGTGTTGTTCACAAGATCATAGTAAGAAGATGATGGACTCTTCATCCTAAACTCTATCCAATAGTTCAGGAAGAAGATAGCAAATAATCCCTGCAGTACAAGGTTAGAACTGCTGCAAACAAAAATCAAGGTGTTATCAAGTGGAAAATGGTTGGCAATCAGGCAAGGAAACAACAATGGATGCAAATGAGAAATAAGTATAGAAAAGATAAATTAGGCAGGATGATAGGAGAAATCAATGAAAACGATAACGAGTAGCAAAAGAAAGGAGTAGCAACCAATAATGGTTTTGCAGCTTTGGAGAATGGAGAAGAGGAACAAAGTAGTACATAAAGATCTACAACAACGGAAAATACTGTAGTTCAAGAAACTCCTAAAGAAACTGCAAAAGATTGTCTGACTATAACTTTTACTGCAGAAAGAGCAAAAGAGAAATTTAACAAAGAAGTGGATACGATAGATGAGATAGTTTCTGCAACGAAGGCAAAAGAAAATAAGAGTATAGTTGGAGTGAAGGCAAAAAATGAGCATCAGGAGAAGGAAAATTATTTAATCATTGAGGAATAAAATAGTATAAATAAGGCGAATGATATACATACAACAGAACAACGATATGTATCAACAGTTGACGGACATAAGGAAAAGATAATTTCTGGTATGCAAGATGTAGATCAACAATTTTAAGATGATGAGCATAAGAATGTGAAACTGCCAGATGGTCTAAAAGACACTCAAGCGGATAGTATGTCTATTGCAGTAGCTATAAATGGTTAAAATTTACCATTAGTAACACAAGATAGTAATGACACTAAAGACAAGAAGGGTAACACATAACAAGATTTGGATGAGGAGGATCTTTAGCAAAATATCATGAATGTAGCCAGAGAAAGGGATTTATCCCCTAAATATATTGAGTAGATAAAATCAATCACATGGAAATAAAGGAAGAATGAGAAAAAAGATGGAATTGCAATACCTATTGGAGGTGTGCAAACAAGGAGAACTTTGGTAAAAACCACTCAGTCTTAATGAATGTCTTAATATGAAATATTAGATTTGTGAATTCTCTACATGCATTCACAAGACTAATCACACAACATAAATGAGATCCATTCTATTTTATAGGATTGATAGAACCTTTTCAAGAAGTAAATACAATAGAGAAATATAGAAGACAACTCGGAATGTAAACTGCAGTATATAATGCAACAAGAAAAATTTGAGCATTCTTAGATGCAACTTTGGAATACGATGTACTTTTAGATATGGAACAATAGCTGACACTGACTATTTATAGTCAGGAAATGGGAAAAGAAATGGTGGTTACATTAGTGTATTCAAAATGTAATCACACATATATAGTTCTTGATTATATGATCTATCAACACACATGACATTGCATTGTCTTGTAGGGGAGATTTCAATGTTATTGTTGTAGAAGAGGAGAACCTAGGGGTTTGCCAGGTAGTTGAAGATTTTATTTATTGCATTGATTTTTATAATCGGGTGGATCAAGGCTTTAAAGATAGCGAATTTACCTGGTGGAATGGGAGATCGGAGTATGATTGTATATTTAAGAGGCTGGATAAAGTATTATATAATGCTGAAATACTTAATCTATTTCTAGTTATGAAAGTGGAATATTTGATAAGGGATAGATCTGATCATTCTCTATTGCTTCTTAAATTAGACACAATAGTAGAAATAATAAGAAAACATTTTACATTCCTTAATTTTTGGATTAAATAGGGTATTTTATGAAATTGGAGGCATAATTGGAATGCAGATTTTGAGGCTAATCCTTTCATAATGTTTCATCATAAGCTGAAGAAAGTTAAAAAAGCTTTGGTTCAGTGGAGTAAGGAAATATTTGGAAATATTATTCAAGAAATAGCTACTTTAAAAGATGTGATAGTTCATGAAATTCAATTTGAACTAAATCCATCTACCCGAATAGAGAAAAACTTCACAAGGTGCAAGCAGACCTGAACAAACAACTACCTAGAGGAATAATTCTAAAAGTAGAAGGGAGAGGAACACTAAGTTTTTGCATACATAAGTGTAGGGTAGGAGAAATAAACTGAAGGAGAATAAAATACAAATGATGAGGGAGAATGCTGGGAGAATAGAATGTAAATTGCAGATCAAGAAGTGAGATTCTTTCATAGTCAGTTCTCAAAGGTAGGGGATCCCATAGATTTCGACATGTTGAATGCAATACCTAAAATGATCTCTCTTAAACAAAATGAGGGGATCATCAAGGTACCACATAAGGAGAAAGTGAAACAAGCACTATTTGGTTTAAGTAAAGACAGTGCAAGAGGATTTGACTGGTGCTCTTTATTAGGATGCATGAAGTATTATTGGTGATGATGTAACAAAGATGGTTATAATAATTTTTTTTGGTGATGAGATGCCTAAATTTTTTAATCATATTAGTTTGGTGCTATTACCAAAAAGTTGGGAAGTACACACATTGTCAGATATGAGCCCAATATCATTGAGCAATTTTGTTAGCAAGATCTTTTCTAGAATCATACACGAAAGAATAAAGGAAACTTTACTAGATATGATATCACCTGAACAAGCACATTTTGTACAAGGAGAATCATATAAATCTTTTGCTTATGCAGGAAATCATCACATATATCAGGAAAAGAGGTAAACCTACAAATCTAGTTATCAAACTAGATATGATGAAAGCATATGATAGAGTGTCCTGGTTATTTTTTGAAAAAAGCTCTAAGATGATTGGGATTTCACGAGAGAATAAATTATATGGTTTCTAGATTGATATCTAATAACTGGTATACTATATTGTTGAATGAACTACCATATGGATTTTTTTAATCATCCAGAGGTGTGAAGTAAGGGGATCCACTTTCTCCAAAAAAAATTATCATAGTTGTTGAAGTACTGTCAAGATATCTAAATGCCTTAAATCAAAACATGTACTTCACCATCTTTAGTATGCCTAAAGGATGTCCGAAGGTAAACCATCTAGCATATGCAGATTTATGATAAACGTCTGTAATGCAGACGTGTGGGCAATGCAGTTGGTTATGAAAGGTTTTTATGATTATGAGAGAATGACAGTTCAGAAGATCAATAAAGAAAAAAGTGTCATTTATTTTCATTATAAGGATCTTATGGATGTGGTGATTACTGCAGAGGTTGTGACGTGAATAGGAGAAAGGAGATTCTATTTACTTACTTGAGTTGTCCAATCTTTTACATAAGGAAACATAAGGCATATTATAAGCAATTATTACACAAGATCAGCTCAAAATTGCATACATTAAAGGGGAAATTTTTATCTTATGGGGGAAGAGCCATCTTAATTAAACATGTGCTTCAATGTATTCTAATACATTTATTATCAGCTATGAACCCACCAAAGAATATGGTGGATCAATTATATAGATGTTTTGCATAATTTTTTTGGAGTAGTTGTTACGAGGAAATGATCGGAATGGAGTAACTTATGTTTACCATAGATAGAAGGAGGATCAGGTTTTAGGTTCATGCATGATGTCTAAGTTATGGTGGAACTTCAGAACAAAACATACAGTATGGAAATCTTATATGATTAACAAATACTGCAAAAAATTGAATCAGACAATGATACTTCAAAAACTGGAAATGTTGGTTCACAGGTTTGGAAGAAAATATTGATAGCAAGAGATCTCATAGAGTATCAAATCTAGTGTCAACCTCTAATGAGATCAGCTCAATTTTAGAATGACGATTGGACTGAAATGGGTGTGTTGTATTCAATAATACCAGAAGATTTTGGATATAGTAGATGCAGTTGCAAATGGAAGATGGAATGAGTAGATCATTAGAACAACATTACCATCCGAAATGGAAGATCATATTCTTAAAAATCTATAACCTCCAAGTTAAATTTAGGAGTTGGACAGACCTTGGTGGATGCTGGATTCAAGGGGAGAATTCACAGTAAAATATGTATGGGAATACATCAGGCATAGAGAACAAATTTTCAATTTATACAAGAACACATGAATTCAAGGCCATCCATTAAAAATCTCTTTCTTTATGTGGATATTATGGAAATTCAATGTACCAGTAGATGACAGAATAAAGAGATGGGGTTATATCGTGCCCTCTAAATGCTGGTGTTGTACCAATCCAGGACAGGAAATAATATCAGATCTGTTTAACATTCTCCAACAGCTAACATGACTTAGTCATATTTTTCTTCTTTTACAGGTTTGAATATTGATGGATTACATGTAAGGGGGATAATATTGTTATGGTGGAATGCTCCTATAATGCAAATCATAAAGCCATACTTCCAAGTTATTCCCAGTATTATAGTTTGGAAGTTATGGAAAAGAAGGAACCATAGCAAGCATAAGGGAAGAAAGATTTCAACACACATGATCATACATCAAGTAACAACTACAATTCACAAACTAATACAGGTCAGAACACCATTAGTAAGATATATTACTTCCAAATGGGCTAATATACTGATGATGTTGGAAAGCTACACTCCGAAAGTAAAGGTGACAAGAGTTCTTTAAGAAGTACCATTAGCAGGATGGGTGAAATACAACACAGATGGAGCATCAAGGGAAAATCCAGGAAGAAGTTCATATGCCTTTTAGGATAGAAATTCAGATGGAGTTCTAGTATATGAAAAAGCTGCAGAACTAGAAGAAATTACAAACACTAAAGCTGAAGCTATATCTATTTTGGAGGCCAGCATGTTCAATACTCACAGATGATCTTACAAACTAATTATTTAATTCTGAAGAATGTGATGAAAGGTATTTGGAAACCACCATGGAATTTAATGGAATGGATACAAGAGATCAAATATATTATTTTCATAAGATAGGAAATGGTGGTGCAAACCCTGAGAGAAGGCAACAAATTAGCTGATTATTTAGCTAACTATGCACTGGAGAATGGAGATATCACATACAATTCATTTTAGGATATAGAAACATAAGGTAGGAGGATCCTGAATAGTGATACGTTAAAATATCCATACCTCAGAGTGAAAGCAACAAAAAAATGAAGATATAGCAGCTCATGATATACAGAAGATATAACATAATGAAGATAATCATATAGATGTTGTACATCATTGAAGATGAAATGCATTCTCAAGAAGACTAAATATGTAGATTATAGAAATACAGGAGCAGTAGAGTAGTTAATTGTAGATGCGATTAAATCAGTTGTATTATCATTTTTGAATAGTCTATAAATTCCAATTTGATATTCCACTATTTAATTTTTTCAAGTTCTTATTTCATTCATAATGTAAATATTTGAGACAACTGAATTATGAATAAAACACAAAATATTTTTAAGAAAGACACGCTGCCAACTTTTCCAACTAGAAAATCGTTGTACGAAATCTTACATTGACTGTTTAAAAGTTGTAACTCTGAGTCATGACTTAAGTCTAAAACATTATTGACAGTAACAACTCTATAGAATGTAGTCGTGGACAATCAAATCCTACAAATTTGGAATGCTTCTGATTGATTTACCTATAAAATATTACTGACAGTTACGTTTTCACTTTGAAACGTGACATACAGTAGCGACACACTGCTCTAGTCTCTTCCTCGTACATTTCAAACTGACCATCAATGGTTATAAAAATTAATGTATGAAACAAATATTCAGCACATTTCAACAAAGCAAAGCTTTTGTTTGTCTGGACCATTGAGTCATGCCACAAACCTGGGGTGGCACGATTGGCACCTAGTGCCTTACTTGACAGAGTGTACCAACTTGTATTACGTACAATTCCAAACAAACTAGAACCAACAGAGGCCTATAAGGCCAACATATGATAATCTAAAAATAAGAAAAATATGACACTTCAAAAGATAGGAAACCCAAAATGTATAAAAACAGGGGATGACAACGCCACCATGAGTATAGTACAATAACCAAAAGGCCGACAAGGACACAACACTAACTATACACAAGACATATATCTACAAGTCTCTAAGAGTACAACATCTGACATATAGTCGGGACATGTCCCCGACCTACCCATATAATATGTAGATAACCATGCCAACTCAACTCGGCTGACTCCAGGATAAAGTGGATCCCACCGAACAACTGCTAATCATCTAGGAGAAGCCTACTATGAAAGACCGTCAACCTGTCTATATTAACTTGTAGCACGAAATACAGTGAACCCAGCAGATGAGAAGTCAGTACGAAATATTGTACAAAGTATATAAGGAAGATAAGAAAATATGTAAAGTCATCAATGTAAAAAGGGAGTGATAAGTAACGTGGAACTCTTGATGCAACTTAGGGTGCATGATATACATATCTTTACTTATAAATATATCATAATGAGCCTCAATAGGGTCTCATATATATAATAACATACCGAGCCAATGAGGGGTCTCATAAGCATATAACATACCCATCTAATCAGAGATATAGTATACATATAGTGAACAATATGTATCATATCCATCCAATTATAGCTCGGTTGTATGTAGTAATATTGTTACATATATAGGACACCTGGACTCACTATTTTATCACACCTCAATCTTGTAGGGGTGTAGCCGACACCCGGTGCCTAATGGCTCGAGCGTACCACATCTCATCCGTACTCGGAATACACATGTACTTGGGCCAACAAGGCCACAAAGTAACTCTTATAAGACAAACAAGATTTGATAACCTATAGAGGCGAAAGAGAGCCCAAATACACATACACATATACACACACACACACACATACACACATATATATATATATATATATATATATATATATATATATATATATATATATATTGAGAAGGCCAAACAAGGCCACAATGCATATCATCCGAATGACATGAAGGTCGGCAAGGCCACACATGACTTATGTATACAGGACAACAATCTACAAGCATCTAAGAATTATATGAACATCTTCAAGTCAGGACACGGCCCCTCTATACCCATAATTATGTATATAAAAAACATACCGACTCCGACTAGAACCTTCGAAATAAGTGGAGAGCTATGACACCACTGCTGAGCTGAGATCCTACTAGAAATAAGTGTCGCTCCGTCTATCTAAACCTATGCACATGAAACGTAGTGCTCCAACAAAGAGACGTCAGTACAAAAAAATATATTGAATATGTAAGACATGTAAAGCATGTATATATACAAGAGAAGGGTACAGAAGTCAACCTAAAACTAAAAACTGCCACGAAGGGCATCATATGCATAGTAGTAAAAATTGGGCCACTCTATGGGACCATGTAATATTATATCATGCCTCTCTATATGGTGAATTCTCATCATATCGTACCGAACATAATAGGACGTGGTAATATCGTACCCGGCCATAATAGGACTCGGTAATATTGTACCCAACTACAGCAGTTTGCACATATAAGTGTCGTAGAGTGGCTCGGTAGAAGAAAAAAATATACATATATATATAATGCATGAATGACCTTAGAAGAAAAATAATAACAGAACTGAGTGACACAAAGTCATTAACCCCCGCCTATCATTATGGCACTAGGTACAACTATCGTTACAATCCAACAAAAAACACAAAACCAATCATATAATGAGGAATATCATGAATTGCAAACAGTACTCCCAACAAAGGACATATCAAAAGGTACCAATAATGTGCGGAAAATATTCCCGACAAGGGATAACAATGATCATAAAATTACTTTAAGAGTACGGAACAAACATATCGTCAATGATCAAGAATAGAGTCTTCTTTTACGGACGTTTCAATACATGTTGCTATTCATAGGATCATGCCAAAATGAAAGAAAGGATAAGCCTTACATACCTTGTTGCCTTAGCTATATAGATTCCACAAGCCCTCTATGTTTTACGAATGATTAGAAATACTATACAAACGATTTGTATCAACACCTGATTCATAACTTATAAGGAAATTCACTTAGACATTTCATTGAGCACCATGCGTGTATAGAGTTTATGTTACTTGTTATGATGAATTCTATACATGTATCAACACCACAAGCCTTTCACTAACCCTCCTCCATCTCCATAATTCAATTAACAACTCAAAAACTCTATACTACACTCTTAATTTACACAAAATAGCAAAACAACATCATAACATAGTTTCACAGTTCATGAGAACTTATTCTACATAATTTCCAACAATTTCACCTTTCTAACACTTGTGTAATCTTAAGAAAAAGAAGATGAAGATAAAACTCACCTTAAACCACAAGAATTACTTCAAATCCAAGCTTGCTTCACTTCCAAGAACTCCCCAACATCCACTAAATGAGGAGAAAAGCGATATAACTATGATCACGACATTCTTTACGTTAGATTCACTTGATTTTCCTTTGTTTTGGTCTAAGATCATGAGTGACTTGTTAGAGAGTACTTAGGAATGTTTAGGGGCTAGAAAATATGAGAAAATGAGGCTTAAGTCAAACAAGAACGTAATATAAGAGTTAAAAAAAATTCCATCGCCTCAAGGTACGGTTCGTACATTGGACCGTATCTCGTGGGAAAAACTTGCGAAAATTCCTTCAACCTTATACGGTCCCTCAGGCAGTATTGTATGGTCTGTACACCAAATATACAGTCCATACATCCCACCGTACAGCTGCCACTTTGAAGAACTTTGATGATAAGTATTCTTTTAGGTTCTTTTAATTCCTATACTTTACGATACCCCTATAAACAGGTACTAAACCATCATTACCCTTTCATACGGTCTCATACCTTCTCGGAATATTTAAGTTAATCGAGGACACACCTTGACATAAAACTACGAGGTGTAATATCTTCCCCTCTTTAAGAACATTGGTCCTCGAATGTAAGGCTAACATATTTTTAGGATCTTAACTCTTTAGAATTTTCTAGAAATTTCAGTAGAGTCTCCACTAACAGGACTATCGAAAATCTATCAAGCAGCCAGAATAGATATCTATGCCATACAACACCATATAACAACATACCCTAAGAATATTAGCCCCACACGACCATCTATTTATCTAGAGATCAAAAAGCTTAACCATAACTCACCTCAACTATCAAATGGCAAAATCTAGACTACATCTATCACATCGGTATTAACAACATTCCCTAAATAAGGCATACAAGATAAGCTTCATGCAAAAGATAGGAATAGAGAAATCGTATCGCACGAGCATTAATATATAAAGATATAGTACAAAATAGATGAGGACACCTAGACTTTATGTCCTTCTCAGCTTCCCACGCCATACTTTCCACCTTATAGTTTTTTCCACCACAACTTAACATAGGCTATACCTTTAGTTCATAATTTTTGGAACTAACTATGTAAAGGGTAACTGAGATATCTTCATATGACAAGTTTTTGTAACTTGAACATCCTCCATAGGGATAATACGGAAGGGAATTTGTATGCATCTCTGAGGCATTGACATATAAAACACTAGAATAACTGCTTCTATTTCTGGGGGGAGAGGTAATCTCGGCTCATAGTTCACCTAGATAATTCTTTGAATAACATTATATGATTCAACTCTATCCATTCTTCCTCACCTCTTTTGCAGGCGATGTTTTTAAGAATCACTAACTTAGAATTCTGCTGCTGAGGGACTTTCTTTCTTTACGACTTGATACCTTAAATCGGATTTCATTAACTATGGATTACTTACTTTCAACTGTCCGATAGGAGTTATACATCTCTACTTATTTAAGGCCTCGTATCATATCACCCTGATGCTTAGCGTGATAGTCATCATTGCATGCAATTTACAAATAAATAGGTTTTCATTCCAACTTCTTTTAGAATCCACTACTCAAATTCATAATATATCCTCAAGCGTCTAAGACATATGCTTAATTTTCATAACTTTCTAAGGATGGGGTTAACCGAACACCCATAATACTTTTCAAAATGATCTTTTGAACTTAGTTATAAACTAAATATTCTTATCAAATGTCATAAAACCAGAGACACCATGAAGGTAAACCGTTTTCCTGATCGTACAATATCGCGTAATTCCTGTCCATATAGATAGTTTTGATTGGCAAGAAATAAGTCAGCTAGTTGGTCTATTAACAATCACTCAGACAAAAATCAACTTATGACAATAGTGAGATAACCCTTAGTGAAATCTATATTAGTCATTCCCCATCTCCATCGGGTCCTAATGTTTTGAGCTTACCTACCGACTTCTGGTGCTTAATCTTTGTCTGTTGAAAATAATGTCCATGCTACAATCTCTATAAGGTTCCTTCTCATATCGTTTCATTAATTCATTTATTAACATCTTGATACATCTTAGGACATCCTAGATGGATAATATATTACGGATAATGGACCTCTGTTGATTTGGCCTCATAGTTTTGCTATATTGGGGACATACAAATGGCCATGGTACCCGAGGATTCATCTTCCATTAATATCAAGGGTCGTGGTTCTCCTTTATTAAGTACCCTGCCAAATTTTCCTAAAACGTGGTCTTTATCCTAATGTTCCTTATCTCTCCATGCAAAGGATGACTCTATTGAGTCCTGAATCTTCAGACTACCATCTTTTGGATTCATTCGTTAGGTTATACCTAGATCAACTAATACATTCCATACCTTAACTTTCATACTCATCAGGTCACTTGCGGTTACACCTTCGTATTATTATTTCTCCTACTACTACCACAGGGGTGACGTTGATTTATTCCACACGAATCTACTTTTATTGGAGCCCTGAAATTAAACTCTTAAACTTGCTAACTGGCGAATTTCTTTGGCTAATTTACTCTCTATTCTGCCTCTAGGTAAGCCATGCTACCCATTGATCTTAACTAATGTTGCTCTGAAGGCTGACCCTATATTCTGCTAAACTTCCCCTTCACGTTGTATTAAAACATAATCTGAATACCGTTACTCCTTTACTTTTACCACTTAGAGTGATACTACTGAGTTCTAAATAGTAGCTCAGTTATAATCTCCTTCTAATTCCCCTATACCACATTGTGAAATACTCTTCCTCCGTAGTCTAGCTTTCAAATCGCTTCCCTCTCAATGAGGACCATACTCAACTGTATCATATTGTCTCACTTTTTCTTACTTCACACTTCCAAGGATCGCTACTTATTTTAAGAGGACTCATAGGTCTCTATATCATTACGACTCGTCCTGGGTACACCTTTATCATAAATAGGAAAAACTCATTATGTATTCTGTTACTACTACCGGAAGGTATCTGAAGATCTTTAAAGTCGTAAAAATATCTTCCCAATTTTCAACTGCATGCTTACTTTAGCTGACCATAAATCATGGTCCCATAATCCTTCTTGGCTTTTCAAGCCGCTCTTAAGCGTAAACAATCTCATTTCCTTATTTATTCGAAGTATGTGCATTACCAATGCGTTGATTTATCTCAACCTTTATCATCCTAAAGTTTCTTATATGTCGGGCCCTAAATATCATTCCGAGTTCCAATTTTTGGTTCTCTATTCAACCAGCGTAGCTAGCAATAAGTTGTTGATGTAATTCCTTATTTGATACAAACCCATATTCTGAAGGGATTTACATTATTGGTCAACCTTGTTGTATTTTATACATAAACTACTACATTCAAAGTAAGTTTTCTTCTCTTGTCTCTTAATTAACATATTCTAGCAATATATTCTTCAGAGTAAACTTCTCGTTCATTTTTAAACTGTAATATTATCATCATATATCTATATAGAATCTTGGGCACCTTTAACTGTCCGCGATTATCCTTCTTACTTTCACTTCCGCTTCCATTCTGACAGTACCAATTTTGAGTAAAACCTTTAGTCATTTGCATCCATTTCTAGGCTTCATAGCCTCTTATCCTTGATTAGCTTTATACTAACCCTTTTTGTCGTTATTTTCTATTTGAAATACTTTTTGAGAGCTACGATCACTTAATTTTGAAATGGAATCTTCAGACACTAGGACCAGCCTTTAATATAAAATTTTGTATCATCTCACATCTCATTTGTTCTCTTGACTAGCCTTGTAGACTTTACATACATCATCTTTCGCCATAATATGACTTATCCTTTCATTCATTAATTCTGAATAACCCCCTTTTAGACTTATATACTTTTGTCTTTGCTTATACAACTTGCTTTTCTTTTCTGAACCTCGTACATCTGGGTGCTTTTATTGTCAATTAGTAGTATCGCCAAAAGGTTGCTATTGTTACTCTTATAGCATTTATACTTTCATAATATCCCACTAACCTTAACATATCCACAAGATTTGAATAATCCAATCTTATTTGTCTTGAAACACTTCATTGTCATCCTTCTTACCTACTTAATAACTAAACCATCCTGTCAGTTCTATATCGATTCTCTATCGTACTATCTCCCCTATGGGAGGAGAGCCTCTTTATGCGCTCAGAGATTCCTTTCTTGAAAAGTCAAATTGTTGTCTCAACATTCTCTGAACTTTTGCGATCTGTTAACAACTTACAATTTGCCCCAAAACACTTTCTTCTTACTAGGAATTATGGAACCGTTTACGCGGGTAAAATGCCACGTATTCATAACTGACACACTCAATCTTGATAAACTCCTCATCTTCTAACCAAGACATTAGTATTAGGGGGTGCTTCTTTCTAGACAACCTCTAAAGGTCTTTCTGTTGCAGTTTATTCTCTTTCCTGTTTAATTGCTTACCTTGCAACTTCACAATATCTTTTATTATAACAATCTCTTGAGTCTCTGACTCGTATTCCGCTTGTCTTGAGGCACTTTCCATTATTGATACTTCCTGACTCAAAAAGCTAAATCATCCGGTCAGTATACTATTGACCTTTGTCAATCCAAATTCATAGTAGACACTTGGTCTCATAAAACATTCTTCTTCTCAACTTAATATTTACTTCTTCTTACCTTTTGTTTTAATCGGTTATGAACTTGTTGCACAACTATACTTTACCTTACGACTATATGCCGCTTCTCATATTTACCTAGGTGTCCCATTTATCTTCACATCCTTTTCTTACTACCATCAGTACGTATTGCCTTTGTCTAAATACTTATGATAAAACATCCTCTCCCCTTTAACTTCTTCTTCTAAAATCATCAATTGTCCTAACTTTTTTATTCGCCCCATTATTCCCATTGAAATCAACTCTTGAAAATATAAACAATTCCCGCTTCCGGATTCCTTGAGTTATGAACTCCCCAATCTTTCGTGAGCTCTATCACTATCTGGGGCCTTTAGTGACGCCAAGCTTGAAAGGAAACCAACTGCGTTATTACCTATATTGTTTTCCTCATATCTCACCAAACGAAATAGGGAGTGAAACTGATAGGACTACTGATATCGAAGCTTCCCTTAGCTCTTTTAATTCTAATAGGATTTGGCTCTCGGAGGGAGTGACGCACTCTAAAGCTCAGATGGATCAATTTCAATAGAGGGTGTACATCTCATAACTTCCTTACTTTGGGCCTCGGATGAATCTACCTCTAGGGAGGCTATACATCTAATATTCTTTCTCAATCCTTCCTTGACATTACAGCTAGTTTTCGGAGAATAATAAGAAGAGACGGTTATATATTTTAGAGACTATCCTCTGCAGCAGTAGCTACGTGGAAGCCAGCTGCTTGACTCATGTGCCTTCCAGAACCAGGGGTATTCGAGCCTGCTACGTACGATTAGCGAGCCTTGCGGCGGCAAAAGGATTAGATGAACGTGAATCCCTTGTTCAATCTAACATCCCTCTTCCTTTGGCTTCTTCTATTCCTCATACCTAACCGAGTTCAAATGGCATGGAAGCTTAAGCGGAAATGAAAAATGAGGGTGAGGGAAGACATTAAATTGAGGGATGAAGTAGCTCACTCTAACGCTCGTTTGCTCTTCAAACCGGCCTATCGCTCTCCTCTATGAAAAGATTCTTCTGTAATCACTCTCAATAAGACATCCATTCCACTTTCAAATGAAGAGAGACCTTGCTTTTCTTAGTGAGGAATAGCCCATTATCAACACGGTAAATTCACTTCAAACAAGTGAAATAGTTTGGTGAATTGAAGTTGGCCTTAGGTCTAATAGGACTCCTAGTTACTGTGCTCTTTTTTTTCTCCTTTCAAACAAAGAAAAATGATTGCAGTTTTTCTATTTGGAATCGTGTTAGGTCATGTATCTCTTCTGAACATAGACATTCTTGTACAACCTATATCCATGCTTATGCTAGACTCAATTCACTATGACTCGGCTCTATCGCATGATCTAGATCATGAAAGGAAGGTAACCATCCTGAATGTCTTGTAGCCTCCTGTTTATATGTGTGGCACACTATACACCTATAAACAAGACTCTATAAGACACACTTGTAGACATCCCTAGGATAAACCTGCTCTGATATCAAGTTTATCACACCCCAACCTTTGGGGCGTGCGGCCGGCACCCGATTCATAATAGCCCAAGCTTACCACGTCTCATTCGTACCCTGGATACACATGTACTTGGGACAAAAAGGCCACAGAGTAATTCTTATAAGACAAACAATATGTGATAATAAGACAAATAATATGTAATAACTTGTAGAGGAAAAAAAACCAAACATATGTATATACCAAGATGGCCGACAAGGCCACAATGCACATCATCTGACTAACAGGAAGGCCGGCAAGGCCTTACATGGATTTTGTATATAGGACAACTGTCTACAAGCCTCTAAGGAGTATATGAACATCTTCAGGTTGGGACAAAGTCCCGCCATACTCATAACTATGTATATAATAATCATACTGACTCCGACTAGCACCTCCGGAACAAGTGGATAGATCTGACACCACCGCTAAGTTGAGATCCTACTGGAAATGGGCGTCGTTCCGTCTATCTGAACCTGCGGACATGAAATACATTTCCCCAGCAAAGGAATGTTAGTACAAAATAATGTACTGAATATGTAAGGCATGTAAAGCATGTATATAAAAATGTAATATAAGAGAAGGGTACAGAAGTCAACCTGAAACTTAGAACTGCCACTGAGGGCACACAACTAACATAACCATGTTCATATTCATAGTAGTAAAAATTAGGCCACTCTATGGGAAGTACCCGGTCATAATAGGACTCGGTAATATCATACCCAACTGCAGTAGTGTGCACATATGTGTCGTACTCGACCAACTATAGCGCGGCTCGGTACAAAATAGATATATATATATATATATATATATACATGTGTTGCACGTGTATGCCGAGTCATACAGTACACATTATGTATAACAATATCAATATTATTAAAACAAAGAGTTGAATAAATAATTATATATGAAACAATAAAGTACTTGTTTCCGTGAATATATAATTGATGTGGATCATGTATAGTGACTTATTTATCAAGATCGAGTTGATTGAATATATGATTTGGATCTACAATAATAAACAATTAATGTTTAATTAGTTATATGTAATTTTTTTACTTATTTTAATTTTATAAGGTACAAATATGTAATTAAGTGTAAGTATTACACCTAATACTTTCTTGTAAATGATATTCACATTGTATCTTCTTGAGATATGTTCTGGTAGCTCTATCATGACGAAGACTTTATAATGATTCAATAATAAATTGTAATTGCTTGCAAGATTGAAACAATTAAGGATATCATAAAGGAACTAAATGGAGACTATTTTTCCTTATTGGTTGATGAATCTTTTGGTGTATCACGCAAGGAGGAAATGGCAGTTGTCTTACGAAATGTTGATAGAAGGGGATTTGTGATGGAGAGACTTCTTGACATTGTTCATGTTAAAAATACTAGTGCTTTAGCTCTAAAAGATGCAATTGTCAATTTACTTTTTAAACATTCCTTGAATCTATATTGTATGCGTGGACAATGCTATGATGGAGCAAGTAATATGCAAGAAAGTGATATCAATGGCCGTAAAATGTTGATTTAGAAAGAAAGTATATCGGCTAATTCCATTCATCATTTTGCTCATCTACTTCAATTACCTCTTGTTGGTGTTTCTAAAAAATATCATCAAGTGGGAGAACTTGTACACTTGGTTTCAGATATTTTGAATGTGTTGGCGGCTTCTTATAAACGTATGGATGATTATTGAAATCTCAAAGAGAAAAAATTCAAGAGACTTTATATATGGGTGATCTTAAAACTTGTACAATAATGGATGTACTTGATACTATTGTTGAAACTACACATACTTTGGATGAAAGTTCCAGGGAGATGGGATATATCAGAGCTGCTCAAAAGTATGAGGTTGCATTTATATTACATTTGATGAAAGAAATTTTAGAAATTATAAATGACCTTAGTACATGCTTACAAAAAAAAAGCAAGATGTTGTGAATACCATGCTACTTGTTAATGTGGCAAAACAAGGTTTCAAGAGTTAAGGGAAGATAAATAAAATTGGATTTATTTGTTGCTAGGGTATCCACATATGTATCAAGTATAATATTATGGTACCTAATTTTGATGAGCCATATGTTTACTCGGGGAGATCACGGTTTAAACATGCTGATTATAATTTCTTACTTTATTATCATGTTGACATATTTTGTAAAATAATTGATTGGCAACTGCAAGAACATAATGATCGTATTGATGAGGTGACAACTGAGTTGCTTTATGGAGTTGCTTGTTTTAATCAGTGTCACGACGCAAATCATAGGCATCGTGGTGGCACCTACAGTATTTCCCGATAGGTGAACCATCCTGAAATCTTTAGCACACACTTAGAAAATGCAGAAGTAAATGAACAAATTACAAGATATACAACAATTCTCATTAAGTCAATAATTGTCGAACTCTTACAAACACTTTCCCAAAACCTGGTCTGAATTATACAAGGAATTCTAAAATATAATGAAGAGAAAAGTAAAATGACACCGCCCTGAGTAAATAGGGACAGTCTGACTAGGATGAAGATGGTTGCCGATAAGATGAGTGTCTTACCTTAACCTCCACGTGCTCCAAGCTGCAACCTAAATTAATTATATACCTGCATCAATGTAACAAGTAGCATGAGTACAGAATGTACCCCGTAGGCATCATAGACCGACAATGACGGAAGATACGTAATTGACATAATATCAAGTTGACTCTCACATAATCCTACTCTACAGAGTTCAATAATCACTTAAGAAACCTTATCCACATAAAAGATTAATTTCACATTTAAGTTATGGTACAATTCCAGGTAACACATAAGAATCATAAAAGTATTGCCCACTAGTCATTAATCAAGGCCTAAATTATGGTCATTCTGACCCCACATACTCTAATTGCAACCAAACAAGGATAGGTTCACAGTTAAAACAAAAAATTATGCAACAACCCTTATTGCAAAGAAATAAATTAGCTTACCATAGCATTATTGACCCAGTATTATCCCTAACTTGTAGACTTGGTTAATATCCGTACAAAAAGAATATGGGTACATGCTAGTTCACTATGTGTCCTCATTATGCTCACATAATTATTACGTCATGAATCATCTATTTAGGGTGAAGTTCATATAAAAATAACATATGAGACGGTAATTACTACGTCAATACATTAACTCATTAGTGCACTAGACACCCTACCAAGTAACGCAATTATTCATCAAGCATTAAAATTATTCACGCAATTTACCTTCAATCATATAAATGGTTCAATATTTAGATACCTCAGACCACAACAAGAGTTCAATACACAACACCTCAGAATCATGGAAGTTCAATCAACAGAATCCACCTTATTAGGGCAAACAATCCAAAACAATATCACTCTCAAGTAATTAATATGTATGAATGTATGATGTGAATGCAATGCAATGCAATGAAAGGTACATTTCCATATACCTGGTAGACACACATTCAAATTTTATGAATTGTGACCCATGGGAAATCGGCGTCGTCCATATACCGCTCCTAGCCGGTCAGAATTTAACACACATATCTAACTAAAGCTAAGACTCATTTGCATCTCAGTATTGCCAACATCTCATAGTAATATCATTGTCTTTCTTTTCCCGGTCTCACTGGACCCACAACATTATCATACCACTCCACCTTCCATATCACAATAATAATTAGTGTATGAATGCAACAGTATCAAGACAAGTAATCATGATATGTGAGATGCAATCAGATATAGGAGATGATTATCACATGCTTCAAAATTCAACAACTAGTATTTCCAAGTAATAAGTCATTTATAACAGAAGCATATATGATGAGTAAACACAGCAATATCAATCAATGACGGCAAACCCAAGTAATGGCGATAATCCTACATAACAGTAGTCGGAACCAGCCTTAAAGTTGATTCCCCAAATCACTTATCAAGACAGTTCAATACTGGTACCCATCCAAATACTCATCACAGTCACTAAGGTAGGACCTCCAAACACTCCCAACACCCTTCAATATTTATAGAAACTATGTACTTCTATTGAAGTCTAGAAAAAATAAACCGTAGCCTACTTCAGAGCCGAGTGGGTGCCATGAACACTACTCCTCAGCCAAGGCCTTTCCCTTGTGAAGTGGCTCCAAATAATCATAGTCTAACACATAGATTCTATGTTAATAAAGTAAACTACTAAAAGCATAAAGGCTTTTCTGTTAAAAGCAATCACAAGTCCAAACCCCTAAATCGACCCCGGGCCCACGAAGGTAAAATTCAATAATTTATTATTTAAAAACCTTGAAAATACTCTATAGTGTCATAACTTGAAGTTAATTTGAATACTAATCTCGTTTAGACTTCCAAATGCATGAATTAGTAAAGCCCCCAATTTAGGAATCCTAGATTCTTTCCCAATTTCAAATGGAATTTGATCACCAAATTGAGCATTACAATACATCCTACCATTATTAACCACCTCTCATTTAAATATAATTGCATAATAATCAATATATAGCCTCAAATCCATGGTTTAAGCCTCTTATGAACTCTAGGTTATTTCTACCCCCAAATAAGAAAATAAGCTTAGATTCTAACATATAATCATGATAAAGGAAAAGAAAGGGATAGAAACTTACCCCAAGAGAAACAATGATGAAAACCTTCAATATTCACCTCCCCACCGAGCTTAGGTCTCCAACTTTGGGAATGGGAAAAGTGATTTCAAAATAGGAATTAAATTCTAGGTCTGGAAACAATGATTCTGCTTTGGCAGAATCGACATCGCCTAGGCAGATCGCTTCGGCAGAAAATAGGTCACCGAGGTGGAACAACTTAATGTACTTCAATGATGTATAAGTAGAAAGATAACTGCAGAGGTGGCTCATGTCTGTGCAACCTAGTCCGCAGAAACGGACATAGCCAATCCCACAATGGCTCGCATCTACAAACTAACCTCCGTAGAGGCGGCTCCTTAGAAGCGGCCAAGGACCCGCTAGTGCGGCAAACCAGAAACCAGCAATAGGAAATTCTTAGCAAATTCTCTATCAAACATCTAAAACACTCCCGACACCCCCTAAATACAAACCAAGAATGCTACCCCAAGGTAAACAATGCTACAAACTCACTCACACACTCGGAATTCTCATATTGACCGAGCTAAGACTCACTTTCTACGAAAAGGCCCAAATAACTCGAGTTTCACAATTTTACAATAAATGGCACAAAACATAACTGACCACCTTAGAAAGTGAAATAAAGACTCGACTAAGCCACAAGTGATGCTCCGGACCTACTGGAAATGATGAAACTTTAAAATGAACACATACACTCAAAAGTCAACTATTAGTCAACCTTTTTCACTTATTCAACAAAAAAACCATTATTTTCCTCAAAACCAACCAAGATTCACCCCACTATCTCGGGAACCGCTACCCGCATCCCAATAAATCGGATACACTCTAACGATGCTAGGGGAAGGGTCAATATGGTAAAAGGGTAAAATTCCTAAATGACCAAATGGATCATTACATCAGATACCAATTAAATAAATATTCATCCTCAAATGGAAAAAGGAATATACAAAAATTGACAAGTAACTAAGGATTCTCTATTATAGCCTCATGAAAGCGTCAAAAGGAAAGAATTATACATGCGGTATCGCTATTTCTCTGTATCAATCAAAACTACATTTAATCTCGCTGCGGAAACCCAAATTTTTATTCTTTCATAACCAAAATTCCTATAATAGTGGATTCTCGAATATAAGAACTGACTCAGTTAGAATTCAATGATTTGATTATAACCATAACTCTATATGCATTCGATTGATTCCATAAATACCACCTTAATCTCCACAATCCTTTAGTTGTATCCACAACCATAGTCTAACCTATATCGATAAAATAGTCTAATTCTACTAATCTCCTTTCACAACTACCAATGTCGTCCTTCATACCAAGATTCATTAGAAACATGTTTCACGCCCAATTCGTGACTTCCTTTTTGCTAGAAACGAAATCTTATTTTATCTGGGAGAACTCTAAGCAATTCCATTTCAAAACTGATCTTACTCATAGCTGATTATGCCATTTCCAATTCTATAAGTTCCAGAATCTGTAGTTGAAACCTTGTAGTCAAAACCTATTTCCTAATCTACTCAAATCTTCAAATCGCCGTACTATATGCACACCTACGAATTGCCTTACAGTGCCAAATCTATATAAAATCAACCGATCACTCTAAAGTATCCCCATAACCATTTGTACCTCCTTAATACATCGTCAAGTACCCGTTAAACCACTACAACTGACCAAATAGATGCCATCTGTAAAAATTATGATCAATCTTACTTGTAAACTTCGATGAGACCCAACAACGCTGTCATAATAAAACCATTGATTTCAAAAGATGAATTATATCCAAGTCATCCACTTAGTATCGAAGACTATATCTTACAATTGAAATCTTCATATTTCCAAACTTCCACCCGATACGTAAGTCTGATAGAACCCCCCGATCTCTAAACACATCAAATATTCTTTTACTTCCTCTTAACTTGCCCACAACTCTAGAAACCTCATCAAACCTCTAATCGTAATATCTCGCTACATCTTAACCAATCAAAAATGTATCGAATCTCACAATTTACCAGCCTTACCAATTCTTGACGAATCAACCTTACAAGCCATTTACCTTACCTTGTGCTTTACTTCAAGCCTTTAGTATTGAACTACTCATGCATGATCTTAGTCAACAATTCTTCACATAACGTACCACCACCATCATAGCCTTTCCTAAAAATAAAACCTTAACCTTCCAGCTGAAGAGATTCTCAAGATTCTTCCTTATTATTCCACCCTAGACCATTTATTCAAGAATACCATGTAATCACCCATATTGATACCATGCCAGTCGCCAATCCAAACCCTATGGAACAGTCATCACAACACCTAGTCAATCACCATAGACCTACTCGTATGAGCATACTAACAATTCCACCCCATCTGAAAGATGCAAAAATAGTGCCACCATAATCAACACCTAACCCCTTTCTCGAAGAAGCACCTTACTCGTTCCAAATTAGATTAACTAAGAATTCATCTTAATTCTCCAAATTTCCACCTCTCATTCAAATCACAACCACCACTAACGACCGATCATTACTCAAACTTGCTCCAGAATGTACTGAAATATCATAGGTTTCACAAAATAGCTATGTCAAGCCTGGAGATTGTAGAACACTTCATACCCAAATAACCGACAGTTTCCCTCACCTCACTCGAACTTAAAAATGGAAAGCTCCTCCAAAATTTGGCGCATCTTATGCACCATCCTCTATAGAGTTCCTCCACTAGAAAAGTACCGACCCACTCTGGTTATTCTTGACAAAAATGCAATTAGTACCCAAGCAATAATCCAAACCATTACTGAACTGGTATATAATCTGTGAGTTGATCCTTAATTACCAAACATATAATCCTGATAACGTCCTCATACAATTTCGCTGAAGTACCCTTGCCAAAATCCTTAACCGTGATAATCCCTCCAACATATTGGTTTATAAGTTTACTGACCCAATCATTGATATGTGAATAGCTCCTCACTACTAGAATTGGTTTAAACTGTCATCAATCTATTATCGAAAATATTCCCTTGACCAACACCTCCCTCAAGTGTCTTTATAGTTGCTTCCCTATGAAGAACCAACCCTTACCTTATTTTGTCAGACTAGAACACATCCAACCAATCGCACGATTATCCTTGTCTTTCGGTCAACTCGAAAAATAATTATACCAATAATTTTACAACTTCTCAAGTGTTAACCTCTATATATAATGCCCACAAATCTTATCTAAGAACTAGACATAACACCCAGCAATCCCTTAAAATAGAACTCCACCCTTGTCCAGTGCTAGAGTCATTCCTATTTATCAATCACTGGCCCCCCACTAGTCTACAACGCAGTCAAACATACCGACTCTTTCTTGATTCATTGCATCCACTCTACATTAAACAACTGCAAAGTAACTCACAAATTAATTAACTCTTGGTTACAACAATCTCCTTTTTCACTAATCTTGAAACACCAAGTGACTCTAAGAACACACCCTCTACTGCAGGATCACGACTGCCTAAGCTCCACTCATCACAGGTAACTTTGCCACCTAACCTAGAATAGATAGTCATACCCTAAAAGAACTAACGATCCACTAGTTCTCAAACCACTACTACATCTCATCCATGTTGAAGCCCAATTTAACTTTTCATAACCCTATATGACATCCACCCTCGTACATCTTGCAACCTTATCCTGACGAGCACGTCAGATGCTAATTTTCCATTCATATAGCGAAGATTGATCCTTCCAATTTTTTTTCTTATGCCTCCGTATTATCATTCTTGCTTTACAAGGTCACCGAACTAAGGAGTCCCAATCATAACCACACTCGACTGAGCTTTCAAATCATAGCTGAAGATGGAACTTCATCACGCATCTGTATCATAGTGTCACATCTTATACCCTACCGCGCGATAGCATATCAAACCTTTCTCATCTTAATTAATAGTATGTTCTCACCCTCAATGATAGAATAAGATAAAGAGGGTTCAAATACCAATTAGAATGAAGTAGCACGAAAGAACGTACGTTGTAAGATATCATAGATGTCTTATAGCCTCTCGAGGATGGCTACGGATGTCTACATACCTATCCATGAGACTCTACTAAATATTTCCCTTGTACTCGTGAGACCGGTGAACCTAGAGCTCTGATACCAACTTATCACAACCCAAACCGCAGGCGTTGTGGTGGCACCTACACTATCTCCTAGTAGGCAAACCATACCAAAACCATTAGCACAAACTTAAACAATGCAAAAGTAAATGAAGAAATTACAAGATATACAACAATTCTCATTAAGTCTATAATTTTCAAACCATTACAAAAACTTTCTCGAAACCTGGTTTGACTCGTACAAGGACTTCTAAGATACAATGAAGAGGAAAGTAAAATGACATTGAACTGAGTAAATAAGGATAGTCTGACTAGTATGAAGACCAAGGGTGCCGATAAGATGAGTAGCCTGGCCTAACCTCCATGTGCTCCAAGTTGCAACCTAAATTAATTATATACCTACATCAACGTAACAAATACATCAAGTATAGCATGAGAATAAAATGTATCCATGTAGGCATCATAGGCCGACAATGACTGAAGATACATAACTGACATTAAATACCAAGTTGACTCTCATATAATACTACTCTACACAGTTAAGTAATCACTTAAGAAACCTTATCCACATAAAAGATTAATTCCACATTTAAGTTATGGAACAATTCCAGGTAACACATAAGAATCATAAAAGTATTGCCCACTAGTCATTAATCAAGGCCTAAATCATGGTAATTCTGATCTCACATACTCTAATTGCAACCAAACAAGGACAGGTTCACCGTTAAAACACACAATCACATAGCAACCCTTATTGCAAAGAAATAAATTAGCTTACAATGCATTATTGAGCCAGTATTATCCCTAACTCATAGACTTGGTTAATATCCATAAAAAAATAATATGGGTACATGTTAGTTCACTATGCGTCCTTATTATGTTCACGTAATTATTACATCATGAATCTTCTATTTAGGGTAAAGTTGAACACTTATAAGATCAACATATGAGATGGTAATTACCATGTCAATACATCAACTCATTAGTGCACTAGACACCCTACCAAGTAACGCAATTATTCATCAAGCATTAAAATTATTCATGCAGTAAACCTTCAATCACATAAATGGTTCAATATTTAGACACCACAGACCACAATATGATTTCAATACTCAACAGCTCAGAATCATAGAAGTTCAATCAACAGAATCTACCTTATCAGGGTAAACAATCCAAAACAATAACAGTCTTAAGTAATCAATATATATGAATGTATGATGGGAATGCAATTTAATTCAATGGAAGGAACCTTTCCATCAACCTGGTATACACACGTTCTAATTCTATGAAGCATGACCCATGGGGGACTCGCGTCATCCATATACCGTTCCTAGCCAACCAGAATTCAACACGCGTATCTGACTGGAGCCAAGACTCATTTGTTGAGTCATAACAATTTATACCACTACAACCAACCATAATAGTCCCTCGGTCTGTCTAGTATATCAATCACGGATTCCTTTCGAGCCATATCAGTCATAAATTATCATCTCAGTATTTCCAATATCTCATAGTAATATCATTTCCTTTCTTTTGCCGGTCTCATTGGACCCATAACATTACCATACCACTCCACTTTCCATATCACAATAATAATTAGTGTATGTATGCAATAGTAGCAAGGCACTTAATCATGATTTATGAGATGCAATCAGATATATGAGATAATTATCACATGCTTTAAAATTCAACAACTCGTATTTCAAAGTAATCATTAATTTATAATAGAAGCATATGTGATTATTAAACACAATAATATCAATCAATGGCGACAAGCCCAAGTACTTGCAACAAGCCCAAATAACAGTAGTCGGAACCAGCCCTAAGACTAATTCTCCAAATGACCCATCAAGATATTTCAACACTGGTACCCACCCAAGTACTCATCATAGCCACTAAGATGGGACCCCCAAACATGCCAAATACCTCTCGATATTTATAGCAACTATGTACTTATATTGGAGTCTAGAAAGAATAAACTATAGCCTACCTCAGAGTTGAGAGGGTGCCATGAACACTACTTCTCAACCAAGGCCTTGCCCTTGCGAAGCGTCTCCAAATAATCATAGTCTAACACATAGATTATACGTTAATAAAGTAATCTACTATAAGCGTAAATGATTTCCGTTAAAAGAAATCACAAGTCCAAACCCCCAAATTGACCCGGGCCCACAAGGTAAATACCAAAACTTTAATATTTAAAAACCTTCAAAATATCCTATAGAGTCATAATCTTAAGTTAATTTGAATACTAATCTCGTTTAGGCTTCCAATTGCATAAACTAGTAAAACTTCCATTTAGGAACCCAAGATTCTTCATCAATTTCAAATGGAATTCGATCACCAAATTGAGCATTACAATACATCCTATCATCATTACCAACTCGCATTTATAATATCATAGCATAATAATCATTATATAGCCTCCAATACATGGTTTAAGCATCTTATGATGATGTATGTAAGGAGGGGTAGGAAGGATAAGTGGGTCGGGTGTTGGTGACAATCGGGTTGACCAGAAAATGGGTGCCAAAGTAGGGGTCTTGGGTTCTCAGTTTAGCTGGACAGTGTGGTGTTTGGTGGCTAATTTGGGTAGTTTTAGGGAGAGTTTAGTTTAGGCGTTTTGTTGGATTGTTGACACGTTGAGCGTTGTTTTGATGGTCGGGCTTTGGAGGTTGGATGATGGCAAGGCGATGGAACAGAACTAAAATAGAGAGGTTCTTGGAAAGATGTGTTATGCGGACAGTTTGGTGTTGTCGGGTTTGGACGGTTTTATTTGTAGGGTTTCGGTTGGAGGCCTTTTTAGTGGATATTAGAGAAGTATTTTGGGATGTGATGGTGAAAGTATTGAAGTTTTTTGGATGAGGAATGAACACAAAAAGTGAGTTGGAATCCGGGCACACACCAAGTGTTGGTTGGTATAGTTTTGGGTTAAGTGTTTTGTTGTTGTGGTTGTAGTGAAGTGCGGTCGATGAGCCCAAGGATAGAGACACTGGGGTTTTATTGCCGGAGTCGACACCAAGGAGATGGTGACCAATTTCACAAGGTCAAGACCATGGTTGCTAAGTACAAGCCCGTGAACTATCTAAGTGAGGGTGGTCGGAAACCCTTTTATAGACCCGAAGCTTAAGCTAGGTTGGTCCACACAGTTCCAACGTTCGGTTACCACTAAGGAGTTTCCTCAAGCTTGGGTATTGATTAGGTCACACAGTCCTAATCCAGACTTACACCAAAGGGACCTTATCTTGTGTTCAACTAAGTCACACAAGTCTTAGTTAAACTTACACCAAGGGGTTTGGCTCACACAAGAACCAAAGGTCCTCCCGGAGAACCAACTAAGATTATCAATCCTGGATTGAGAGACTTAGTATCGTGAGTAAAACTCAACTTTATAATTCATCAAACTCTGACTTTTACAATGGCCTAAGGCCTCTATTTATAGTACAAAAGAGATTATTCTAGAAAGCAAATGAAAAGACACAAACTAACACCTAGTGTGGACGCATTTGTATTGACTTGGTGACCAAGGGAGTTCGGCCACCTCTTTGTCTTCTCTAGGCCGAGATTAAGGTCTCCCATGTAACCATATTCATGAATTTGTTAGCTCTTAACTTCTTCTAACAACCTCATCTTCTTGAAATGTGTTTGAAGCTTTTATTCTTGGTATTTGTTTTGATGATCATTTCGGCCAACTCCTCTCCCCTTGGACGACTTGAAATATTCCATATAGTTCACTTCATGAACTTGTTAGTTCATAAAGTCTCTCCTTCAATTCCCCATCTTCTAGATGTCCCTTGTCCTTGCCATCTTATCCTCCGACTCATGGCCTAGTCATCCCTTTGGAAGACTTTTGGTCTAGTCACCTTATTGGAAGGCTCTCGGCCTTGTCACCCTTTACATGGCTTATTAATTGTGTCCTAGGGTAGTTATTACGTGGCATACTATGTCCTAAGCTAATAGCTAAGTTAGTAAGTAAAAAATAAGCTAAAAGAAAAGTATGGTCTCGGCCAAGACCAACAAGAAGGCCGAATAAAACATGTTTCTTAGATCATCACGTGATAAATCCAACTCCACTCCACTCCATTTTCCATGCTATTTGAGGCATATTATCTTTGGATGATCAACCTTCTTTGGAACGCCGAGCTTGACACCTTGAGGATCAAATTGGGACCTTAGGTATACGGGGATTTTTACATCATACTCTTCTTCTTTGAAAGAATTTGTCCACGAATTCGCGCCGTCTAAATGTAATAAGTATTCAACAACAAATGTTGATCTAATACCTCCACCATTAGACAAGTCTGGAAGTTTCATCTTGTAGGCGCCTTTCTCGAAACTCGCCAAATACGGATCCGAATACAAGACAAAGGGTTTTGACTTCACATGATGTTCATGTTGTATATCGTATTCCACAATACATGTTTCCATGCCATAGGTAAAAGTATGACACAGTGCATTACTCAACTTTGGGATAGGGCAAAAGATGGCATCTACGCTTGTTTCATGTTTGATGTCCAATAGCCTTCTATGGCCTGACACAGTTAGGAATGGGGCTTCATAAATTTTCAAGGCTTCAAGGCATCTTGTTACTCCTCAGAACTATTCATACTCATCGTTTGTTAGTCCATTGCTTGGAGCATCAAGGGTGCAGCAATCCCATGTGATATGATGAGAAGAAGAAGATGAATCAAAGCAACTATTTACCGCAATGAATTCCGTAGCCTTGGACCATCTTTGGATAGATTTTGCGGTGGTTGGATTAGCACACAAGCCCTCGGATGATGTTAAGTGTCCCAAGGATGGACGTGATACCTTGTATAGGCAAAGGTTTGGGGAGTCACACCATACAAATGGCATTACAAGCCATTTTCTCAAACCGAACTCGACCTCGAGGATCATTTTTCGTGCATCTTATTCACGGGTTCCCCTTAGATGGTATCCTCTCCTCGAGTCCTTCTTGTAGAACCACTTAGCTTCAAAAGAAAATTTTAGCCTTGGCAAAGAGAGCTTGTCTTTAACAATGTTTTCGATGGATTGGATGGTAACACAAGTGTGCCACTCCTCATGTTATTTTGGCACCAACAAGTCGTGCACTATATACGGCCTAAAGTCATTTTGGACAAGGCCCTCGCTTAGTGTTTCTTGCACGCATTGTTGTACTTCCTTAGCCGTTTTTGGATTGTGTTTGCAAGCTTGTTGATTTGTCAAATAACCTCTCAGAATTAAACCAAGAGTATGTTCAATGCTTTCCATTAGTGATAGTATGGTTGCAAACTGAAAAAGATCGTTCGACCTCGTCATAGAAATGGTGCACGGACTAGGGCTCATTTGGCTTTTGCCCACTAATTCTTGTTCTGGGCATCTATAGTCTTGGTGAGTAGAAAATGAACACCTTGAAAATAAATCAAGGGCAAGTTCACTATCTTCCGTTGGTAGTGTTCCGGATGCAACTTCATTCAGGAGTTCCTTCATGTCAGCAATTTCTACAACTTTCGCAATATTCTCCCTTTCTTTGCACGCCAATGAATCCATAGGACTCCCCTACTTGGATTCTTCTTCTACCATTCATGCATCAAGTAGTTGGGCCTCGGCTTCACGCTTCTTTACATGTCGGATTCTCAAGTCCTTCACCTCACTAGGTGACATCGGCACTAGTCAGATTTTTTTATCATATTTCCGAAAGGAATAAGTATTCCTTCATCATGTTGTGCCTTTTTGTCAAGTTGCCATGGTTTCCCCAATAAAATATGACATGCATACATACGGAGGATGTCATACCATACCTTATCTTCATATGTTCCAATCTGAAAGCTAACAAGAGTTTGTTTCACTACTCTTAGTCTTTCATCTTGGTTTAGCCGTTGGAGATCATATGGCTTCGGATGATTGCGGGTGGGTAATTTTAACTTGTCCACCATTTCCACGAAGGCCAATTTAACACTACTTCTCCCGTCAATAATCACATTGCACACTTTGTTAATTATTTTACAACGTGTGTAAAAGATTGTTCCATTTGTGTCTCCTTAGGTGTTTCGCGTGGAACCTCCAACTCACGTTGGAGTACCAAGCCTTCATGCTTTGGGATGTTTGGTATAAGTCCTTATTTGGTGCGATTCTTCATGGCATGCCCGGCAAGTTCCTTTCTCAAGGCTTGCACATGTTCCGCAACTAACTCGGACATAACCCTCCTAAGTTCCTCGTTCATGTTAGCCATAGCGTTGTTGTGTGGGACGGGAATGCTTGGCTTTGATACCAATCTGATGTATGTAAGGCGGGGGTTGGAAAGATAAGTGGGTCGGGTGTTAGTGACAATCGGGTTGACCCAAAAATGGGTGCCAAAGTAGGGGTCTCGGGTTCTCAATTTGGCTGGAAAGTGTGGTGTTTGGTGGCTGTTTCGGGTAGTTTTAGGGAGAGTTTAGTTTAGGCGTTTTGTTGGGTTATTATAGAAATGATGAGGGTTGTTTTTATTGTCAGGCTTTGGTGGTTGGATGATGGCAAGTCGACATAACAGAACTGAACCAGTGAGGTTCTCAGTAAGGTGTGTTATACAGACAGTTTGGTGTTGTCGGGTTTGGACGGTTGTATTTTTTGCAGTTTTGGTTGGAGGCCTTTGTAGTGGATATTATGGAAGTGTTTTGGGATGTGGTGGTAAAAGGATTGAAGTATTTGGATGAGGAATGAACACAGAAAGTGAGTTGCAATCCGGGCACACACCAAGTGTTGGTTGGTATGGTTTTGGGTTAAGTGTTTTGTTGTTGTGGTTGTAGTGAAGTGAGGTCGATAAGCTCAAGAATAGAGACACGGGGGTTTTATTACCCCAGTCGACACCAAGAAGATGGTGACCAATTTCACAAGGTCAAGACCATGGTTGCTAAGTACAAGCCCGTGAACTATCCAAGTGAGGGTGGTCGAAAACCCTTTTATAGACCTGAAGCTTAAGCTAGGTTGGTCCACACAGTTCCAACATTCGGTTACCACTAAGGAGTTTCCTTGAGATTGGGTATTGATTAGGTCACACAGTCCTAATCCAGACATACACCAAAAGGGACCTTATCTTGGGTTCAACTAAGTCACACAAGTCTTAGTTAAACTTACACCAAGGGGTTTGGCTCACACAAGAACCAAAGGTCCTCCCGGAGAACCAACTAAGAATATCAATCCCAGATTGAGAGACTTAGTATCTTGAGTAAACCTCAACTTTATAATTCATCAAACTCTGACTTTTACAATGGCCTAAGGCCTCTATTTATAGTACAAAAGAGACTATTCTAGAAAGCAAATGAAAAGACACAAACTAACACCTAGTGTGGACGCATTTGTATTGACTCGGTGACCAAGGGATTTCTGCCACCTCTTCCTCTTCTCTAGGCCGATATTGAGGTCTCCCATGTAACCATATTCATGATTTGTTATCTCATAAATTCTTCCAACAATCTCATCTTCTTGAAATGTGTTGGAAGCTTTTATTCTTGGTATTTGTTTTGATGATCATTTCGGCCAACTCTTATCCCTGTGGATGACTTGAAGTCTTCAATATAGCTCACTTCATGAACTTGTTAGTTCATAAAGTCTCTCCTTGAATTCTCCATCTTCTATATGTCCCTTGTCCTTTCTATCTCGTCCTCCAACTCACGGCCTAGTCATCCTTTGGAAGTCTTTTTGGTCTAGTCACCTTATTGGAAGGCTCTTGGCCTTGTCACCCTTTACATGGCTTATTAATTGTGTCCTAAGTAGTTATTACGTGGAATACTATGTCTAAGTTAATAGCTAATCTAGTAAGTAAAAAATAAGCTAAAATAAAAGCATGGTCTCGGTGAAGACCAACAAAAAGGCTGAATAAAACATGTTTCTTAGATCATCACGTGATAACTCCAACTCCACTCCATTTTCCATGTAATTTGAGGCATAGTATCTTCGGATGATCAACCTTCATTGGAACGACTAGTTTGACACCTCGAGGATCAAATTGGGACCTTGGGTCCACGGGGATTTTTACACCATATGTACTCTAGGTTATTTCTAAACCAAATAAGGAAATAAGCCTAGATTCTAGCATATAATCATGATAAAGGAATAGAAAGGGATAAAAAATTTACCCCAAGAGAAACAATGATGAAAACGTTCAATATTCACCTCTCTACTACGCGTAGGTCTCCAACCTTGGGAATGGGAAAAGTAATATCGAAATAGGCATTAAATATAAGTCTGGAAAAAGTGATTCTGCTTTGGCGGAATCGATATTGCCTAGGAAGATCAATTCGGTGGAAAATAGGCCGCCGAGGCGGAACAACGTGTACTTCAAGGACACAGAAGTGGAATAATAACTGCAAAGGCGGGTCATCTCTATGCAATCAAGTTTGTAGAAGTGAACATAATCAATCCCATAATGACCCGCATCTGAGAACAAACCTCCATAGAGGCGGCACCGCAGAAGTAGCCAAGGACTCACTAGTGCGGCGCACCAGAAACCAGCAATAGGAAAAACTTAGCAAATTCTCTATCAAACATCCAAAACACTCCCGAGACTCCCCAAATAAATACCAAGCATGCTACCACAGGTTAAACGATGCTACAAACTCACGCGTACACTCGGATTTCTCATACGATTGAGTTAACACTCATTTTCTACAAAAGCACCCAAATTACTCGAGTTTCATAATTTTACAATAAATGGTACAAAACATATTTGACCACCTCGAAAAGAAAACCAAAGACTAGACAAAGTCACAAGTGATGCTCCAGACTACCAGAAGAGATGAAACTTGAAAACGAACCCATACACGAAAAAGTCAACTCTTTTTCACTTATTCAACTTAAAATCCACTATTTTCCTCAAAACTAACCAAGACTTACTTGAATATCTCGGGAACTTCTCCACCTATCCCAGCAAGTCTAATATACTCTAACGATGCAAGAGGAAGGGTCAATAGGGGTAAAGGGGTAAAATGTCTAAATAACCAAATGGGTCATTACAATCCGATAGACTCATTTTCAAGTTTTGACATCCAGAAATTAATGAGAATGGCTAAATGATATCCTGATGACTTTGATTAACTTAGTATGTGTGCTTTTTAGAATCATCTTGTGAATTACATCATTGGTGTTTGTGATATCGATAAAAGATTTTCCGATTTAAATGGGCTTTGTGATCATTCAAATAGATTACTTTAGACAAAAAAGCATTTGTGTTACCACTTGTATTTTGTTTAGTGAAATTTTATTTGCTTCTCCTAGTTGCCACTACATCCGTTGAAAGAGTTCTTTCGTCAATGAAGTTTATTAAGAATGAGTTGGGGAGTCGAATGAATGATAAATTCTTCAGTTGTTGCATGGTTTCTTTTGTGGACAAAGATGTATTTAATGATGTTTGATATTAGTTTGAATTTTCAAGCAATGAAATCTCATCCAATACTGTTGTAAATGTACTTGAGAAGTATTAGCAGTGTTCTTTTTTTGGAGTTTCTACTTAGCACCCTAATTGTCGATTGATACATTATAAAAGGCTAACTTTTTACAGTACTGTAGTTACTACCTTTCTATTCCTGTTAGTTTCAGGTCCTTTATAATGGAACTAACTATTTGTAACGATTTATTATTGCATTCTCTTGAATTTTGGTTTCTTGGCTTATTCACACGTTTACATTTTTATTATTCAAACCCCCTGAGTGAAAATCCTGGATCCGCCACTGATTACCTCTTTGTGGCTCCCCATAATTGTTAATTGATCTGCCCACTTTTTGTGCTCCCTGTCTCTATCTTGCTCGCCCTAAAGTTATCTCTTACAACCCTCTAATGTCTATGCAAAGGATTGAATCTCGATAATATCTATCTCGTTATTTAAGAACGCAACAGTACAATCACTAATCAAATGCAGCCTTAGACTAGCCGTGAAATGATGAAATCTATCTCACATCGTAGAAACCATCATCACAACAGCTAATAAGTTAAATCTGAGGTTGTACTCATAAATGCCCAAGTCGCCATACCTAAGAGCTGTAACTTACTAGCCTTAGATTCTAGGATAATTATAGGCAGATGTCTAGGAAGGCCTTAGTAAAATCTCCTCACATAACTGGAGGTGTGTTTGACCCACTGGACTGCTCTCATGACTCATACCACAATACTGCCACATCCTTTAACCTATAATAAGCCAACTCTATAGCCTCGATCTCCGAAGAATGCATCACCCAAAGTGTCATCTAGAGCTCATCAATAAAATTTTATGGATCTTCATCGGGGTTATACCCTATAAATTCTGGAGGATTCATGTTAAGAAAGTCTCAAACCCTAGAACCGACTGACCATACAAAAGGTCTAGTACTTGAGGATTCTCCCATCTATTCTTGTGTATGAGTGGCTACTATCTTTGTCAACAACTGAACTGCGCTCCTAATATCCTGATCAAATGAATCAAAGGGTAGAACTGGAGGTACTGGGACTCATCTGGCCAAGGTGGTGATGGAGATATATGAGTGGGTGTAATACCTCATACCTTCAAACTAAGCCATGTTTATGATTCAGTAGTTTAGGAAACCAAAACAGGGAGTTTAAAGTTGAAAATCAATTTCAATCTGCATAATGAATTTGACGCCATGTTACATGGACCGTAGAATTAATTACAGTCCATCAAAATAAATCATCGATTGTGTATTGAAGTTAACTGAACCCAAAAGATATTTACAGACTGTACAATATTTGATGGTATGTCTTATATGACTGTCTGAAGCATCCCAAGTTTTGAAGTCACTGGAATGTTGCAAATTAATTAAATTAATTCGATGATTAGATTATACGGACCTTACATAATTCAATGGTCCATTGGAAAATCATATAAAATTCGATGGTCCATCGAATTGGCTGTACATTTCATGATGGGCTGGAAAGTATATATACCCAAACTTAGTTTTATAAATCATAATTCACTTCTCTCAAGCCTTAGCACGAAGGCTCTCTCTTCCCAATCATCGCCTACACTAAGGTAAGCCTTTTTCATGCGATTCTATGTGATTCTAATGTAATCCTAATGAATTCTAAGTGGAATCCAATGTTTTTAAATTAGGGTTTTCAAGATAAACCCATTCTAAAGTTTTAAGTTTCAAGCTTTGGGATTATCCTTCCACAAAGAAAACTCCTCGATCGGGTGATCTTTCTGATGCCACCCCTATTTGTTAACGAAATGAGCTATGTTCAGATTTTTAAGACACGTATCGGAGTAATTAAAGTACGTATATCTTCTATCCACGTGGGGACATTATTGTTCTTCCCCACGCCACATGTAATACATGAAACAAGAATTCTTCAAACCTAGGGTTTTTACTTAAGTTCATAATAACTTTATATTCATGTTCAACTATATATATATCATGTTGTCATTTATTGTATTCATGATATATCATTTCGATTATCATGAACTTGTCCGTAATCCATGAACCCATGTCTTTATTTCCATGAGTTCTTAAATACAAATTATGATCATTATCACTCAGTTTCATGAATTCTTATATGTTTCTCATGATTTATACAAGTTATGTTATGTATTTATTCACATGCTAAATTATAAATTTACAAGTTATGATTTCAAGTTATTTCATGTAATTCATGGGCTTCCAAGCCAACAATTTTCAAGTACATGTTTTTGGAGTTGCAAAGATTACTAAAAAGGCTCAAACAGGCTGAAACTACATATGCCAATGTAGGATAAGGGTCGCTCCGCTAGAGGATGATACCTTCATATTACCCCTTTTGGATTATTGAATCCATCATGTTCATGTTAACATCTCGTAATCCGGCAAAATACGAGATGACTTAGCCGATCGGGCAGAGATCAGACTCCACGTTCACGGATGGTGGTTCATGTCGGTTTTGTTAATGCTCTCCTACAGATATACATATATATAGTTTATAGATTTTACACATGTTATTATATTCATGTTCATGTTCATGTTCATGTTTATGTTCAGTTTCAGTTTTAGTTTCATGTTCCTATTATACCATGTACCTGCTTATTCTTTCAGTTGCTTTACATATTGTACAATTCAAATGCACTAATGTCCCTTTGTATGGGGTTTTCACTTCATGGTGTAGGTGTTGAGTACTATCTTTAGTTTGTCTTTTTGGAAAAGTATGCTCCGCATATGGTTCTAGACATGAGGGCCAGAGTTAGGTATTTCGTGTATGGTCTTGATCCTCATTTGTACAATATAGCTAATATCATAGCTCAGAATAAAGATATGACTATTACCAAGATGGTTGCTTTCGAATAGGGTAATGAGAGTAGGTTAAAGTAAGAGGAAGCCTTGCAAAAAGAGAAATACAAGGAATTGAATACGAGAGCTAAGTCTACAGGTCACTTCAGTCATGGGGGGTGGAGGCAGACAATTCTTCAAAAATAGGTCATCATGACCTGCTCCATATTCAATCAATGCCCCAGCTCCAAAGTTCAGGAATGATAATAGGAGGTAGAACTTCAGAGCAACAGGCTCATAGTCATAGACCAGTGTGGGTCAAAGTTCTTTCAGTAGCCTAGTTTGTGCTAACTATAGTAAGAGGCACCCAGGGGAGTGTCGCCTGGATATGGATGTCTTTTTTGGGTATGGCCAGCGAGGTCACTTTTAGCGAGACTGCCCATCAGCAAGGCAGGTTACAGGAGGTAATGTGGCTCAGTCCACAAATTCAGCGGTTCCTTATAATTCTCAAGCCTAATAAGAGTGTTGTCCAGCTAAGTCTGGTTATACAGGCAGAGGTCCAAGCAATTTGTATGTATTATCAGGTTGTCAGAACACAGAGGCCCGTACAAATGTGGTCACTCTGTCATATGTAACCCCTTTTATTGCAAAGAAATATATAATAGAACTAGAAAAGTTGCATGAACCCTTTGAAGTATCCATTCTAGTAGGAGAGTATGTTATAGCCAGACGAATATATAAGGGTTGTCTAGTTAAAGTCTATCACCGTATTACTGTAGCTGACTTGGTAGAGTTAAAAATGGTACACTTTGATGTGATCATGGGTATGGATTGATTGTCTTCATGTTATGCCACAGTAAGTTGTAGAACCAAAATTGTAAAGTTTGAATTTCTCGGTGAGCCAATCATAGAATGGAAGGGTGATTCAGTAGAACTCATAGGTAAGTTTATTTCCTATCTTAAAGCTAGAAAGATGATATCCAAGGGGTATATTTACCATCTAGTTCGTGTTAGGGATGCAGATACCCAGACCCTAACTCTTTAGTTAGTGCCAGTTGTCAATAAGTTTCTAGAAGTATTTCTTGAAGATCTTCCTGGAGTTCCTCCCGATAGGGAGATTGAATTCAGAATTGATCTACTTCCCAGCACCATGCAGATATCTATTCCGCCATACAGAATGGCTCCAATAGAGTTTAAGGAGTTAAAAGCCTAGTTGAAAGATCTCCTTAATAAGGGATTCATTAGATCAAGTGTCTCACTATGGGGTGCACCAGTTTTGTTTGTTCGGAAGAAAGATGGATTTTTGCATATATGCATTGATCGTCGGAAGTTAAACAAGGTTACCATTAAGAACAAGTATCATTTTCCCAAAATTGAGGATTTATTTGACCAACTTCAGGGTGCTTAGTATTATTCCAAGATTGACCTCAGATCAAGGTACCATCATCTTAAGGTTAAGGATGTTGATGTTCTGAAAACTACTTTCAAAACTCGTTATGGTCATTTCAAATTTTGAGTCATGTCATTCGGATTGATGAATTCCCCAGCTACTTTCATGGATCTTATGAACATGGTCTTCAAGCCTTATCTTGATCTTTTCGTCATTGTCTTCATTTATGATATCTTAGTCTATTACCATAGTGAGGTTGATCATGCAAAATATCTCAGAATTGTATTGCGGACACTTCTGGACCCCTGAGGTTTATGCAAAATTTTCCAACTGTAAATATTGGCTTAAGTCAGTGGCATTCTTAGGCAATGTGATTTCAAGAAAAGGCGTCCATGTTGATTTTCAGAAAATAGACGTTGTTAAGAATTGGCTTATACCCACTTCTACTTTAGATATACGGAGTTTTATGGGTCTGATAGGCTATTACAGGTGTTTTGTAGAAGGTTTTTCTTCCATCTCGGCTCCATTAACCAGATTGACTCAGAAGAAAGTTAAATTTCAGTGGTTAGATACTTGTGAGCATAGTTTTGAGGAATTTAAAACGAGACTAACTTCAGCTCCAGTGATAACATTTAGAAAAGGAACCAAAGGGTTTGTTGTATATTGTGATGCTTTAGGAGTTAGTCTTGGGTGTATTTTAATGCAGTATGGTAACGTTATAACCTATGCATCCAAGCATCTTAAGCCTCGTAAAAATAATTATCCAACTCACGACTTAGAATTGGCAGTACTAATTTTTTCACTCAAGATATGGCATCACTATTTGTATGGAGTTCACCTTGACATTTTCACAGATCACAAGAGCCTTCAGTACATTTTCAAACAGCTGGAATTTAATTGTAAAGAGAGGAGATGGGCTTGAATTGATAAAGGATTATCATGTAGATGTTCTCTATCATCCAGGGAAAGCAAATGTGGTAGCTGATGCTCTTAGTAGGTCGTCCATGGAAAGTTTAGCTCATGTTGAAGAAGATAAGAGAACCATGACGAAGGAGATTCACTGACTAGCCAGTCTAGGAGTTCAACTCATGCACTCCAAAGATGGTGATGTTGTTGTTCAGAACAAGTCTGAATCCTCTTTAGTGGCCGAGGTGAAGGAGAAGCAGTTTAGTGATCCCTACTTGTTGCAACTGAAAGAGGGTATTCACAAGCATAATACTACGGCTTTTGAACAAGGGGAATATAATGGTACCTTGAGGTACCGAGGCAGATTATGTGTTCCATATGTAGACGGACTCAGAGAGCGAATCATGGCAGAAGCTTATAATTCAGGTATTATATTCACCCAGGTTTTACAAAGATGTATTATGATCTTAAGATGATTTATCGGTGGAATGATATGAAGAGGAATGTGGCAGATTTTATAGCTAAATGTCTGAATTGTCAACAAGTGAAAGCCGAGCACCAGAGGCCTGGTGGGTTGGCTCAAAATAATGATATTCATGATTGGAAATGGGAGATGATAAACATGAACTTCATAACAGGTCTAGCTCGCTTAGCCCAAAGATAGGATTTGATTTGGGTGATTGTAGATCAACTAACAAAATCAGCCCACTTTTTGCCAGTCAAGAACATAGATTCAGCAGAGAATTATGCTAAGTTGTATATCCGAGAAATTGTCAGGCTTTATGGGACCCTATTGTCTATTATTTTAGATCGTGGTGCTCAGTTCACATCATACTTTTGGAAGTCTTTCCAGAAAGGATTGGGTGTCAAGGTAAATCTCAACATAACTTTTCATCCTTAAATAGATGGCCAGGCGAAGCGTACTATTCAGACTCTTGAGGTTATGTTGAGGGCATGTGTACTCGATTTTAAATATAATTGGGATAATCATTTGCCTCTCATTGAATTTACTTATAATAACAGTTACCATGCTAGTATCCAGATGGCACCGTTTGAAGCTTTGTATAGGCGAAGGTGTAGGTCACCAATTGTTTGGTTTGAAGTTGGCGAAGCAGAGTTATTAGGACCAGGCTTGGTCTATCAGGATTTAGAGAAAGTCAATCTGATTTAGGAGCATTTGAAAACAGCCTAGAGTTGCCAAAAGTCCTATTATGATGTGAGGCGTAGAGATTTGGAGTTTCAAGTGGATGATTGGGTATATCTGAAAGTTTCACCTATGAAAGGTGTCATGAGGTTTGGAAAGAAAGGGAAGCTCAGTCCCAGATATATTAGACCTTACAGGATTTTGAGGAGAATTAGCCAGGTGGCTTATGAACTTGAATTGCTACAAGATTTAGTTGCTACGCACCCAATGTTTCATGTATCCATGTTGAGGAAGTGTGTAGGAGACCCATCATTGGTTGTCCCTACTGATTCTATTTCAGTTAAGGATGGTTTGACCTATGAGGAGATCCCTATATCTACTTAGATCATTAAATTTGAAAGTTGAGAATTAAGTAAGTTGCCTCAATGAAAGTGTTGTGGAGAAATGAGAATGTTAAGGAGGCTACATAGGAAGCTGAAGAAGATATGAAGTCCCGATATTCGCACTTATTCAAGAAGCAAGCAAAAAATAATGAAGGTAAATACCTTTAGCGGTCATGTCATGTCATGTTTCACGTTCATGTATTCAGTACTCATGTCCCATGTTCATGTTTTCATATAATCATGTCATTTAGTCTCATGTACTCATGCTATATCCATTAGTATTCTCAACCATGACCCATCATTCGAGGATGAATGATCCCAAGTAGGAGATATTGTAACACCCCGTACCTTTAATCAAGCCATGTTTATCATTTAGGGGTTTAGGAAACCAAACGGTGAGTTTAAAGTTGAAAATTAGTTTCAGTTCTGCAGAATGAATTTGATGCCAGATTATACGGACTGTATAATTAATTACGGTACGTCAAAATGAACCATCGATTTTGTTTTGAAGTTGACAGAACCCAATAGCTTTTTACAGACCATACAAGATTTGACGGTCTGTCCTTTTTTACCATCTAAAGCTTCCCAAGTTTTAAAGTCTCTGGAAAGTTGCAAATTAATTAAATTAATTCAATGGTTCGATTATATAGACCGTACATAATTTGACGGTCCCTTGGCAGACCGTATAAAATTCGACAGTTCATCAAATTGGTCGTACATTTCATGACGGGCTGAAAAGTATAAATACCCAGACTTCGTTTTAAAAATCTGATTTCACTTCTCTCAAGCCCTAGCACGAAGGCTCTCTCTTCCCAATCATCTCCTACACCAAGGTAAGATTTTTTCACGCAATTCTATGTGATTTTAACGTAATCCTAATGAATTCAAAGTAGAATCCAATGTTCTTAACCTATGGTTTTCTAGATAAACCCATTCTAAAGTTTCAAGGTTCAAGATTTGGGATTATCCTTCCAAGTTCAGATTTTTAAGACACGTATTAGAGAAATTAAGGTATGTAGATCTTCTATCCACATGGGGACATCATTGTTCTTCCCTACACCACATGTAATACATGAAATAAGAATTCTTCAGACCTAGGATTTTTACTTTAAGTTCATAATAACCTTATATTCATGTTCGACTATATACCTATCATGTTGTCGTTATTATATTCATGATACATCATCTCGATTTTCATGAACCTGTCTGTAATCCATGAACCCATGTCTTGATTTCCATGAGTTCTTAAATATAAGTTATGATCATTTTCACTCAGTTGCATGAAGTCATATATGTTTCTTAGGATTTATACAAGTTATATTATGTATTTATTCACATGCTCAATTATAAATTTACAAGTTATAATTTCAAGTTATTTCATGTACTTCATGGGCTTCCAAGCCAACTATTTTCAAGTACATGTGTTGGGAGTTGCACTTATTACCGAGAAGGCTCATACAGACTGAAACTACGTATGCCAACGTAGGATAAGGGTTGCTCCGCCAGAGGACGATACCTTTCTATTACCCCTTGTGTGATTATTGGATCCATCATGTTCATGTTTATATCTCTTACTCCAGCAAAGTATGAGATGGCTTAGCGGATCGGGCAGACTCCACATTCACGCATGGTGGTTCATGTCGGTTTTGTTAATTCTCTCCTACATATATACAAATATATAGCTTACACATTTTACACATGTTACTATATTCATGCTCATATTCAGTTTTAGTTTCATATTCCTATTATGTCATGTGACTGCTTATTCTTTCAGTTGCTTTACATATAGTACAATTCAAATGTACTATCATCCATTTGCATGGGGCATGTACTTCACGGTGCAGGTGCTAAGTTTCAGGGAGACGATATGCTCAATAGGATTGCTTCAGTATCAGTTGTTTGGTAAGCCCATCTCATTTGGGGTGTTAGTTTAGCTATCTCATCATTATGCATTATTAGTAGAGGTATGCCAAGGCCTTGTCCTGGTAAATAGTTTTGTAGACTCATGTTTTAAAGGTTTCATAGACTAGTTAGTTAGCATGGCATGATAATACTATTTTTCATACTTATCATGTTTTACTCATATATTTTTGCTATGATATTTTAGACTATTTTTAGTATACAGGTTTTACATGTTTCGTTGTCATTACTATTCCATGCTTTTGATGCCTATGTTGATTCCGCAAGCAATGTGGTTCACTCGATCACATGTAGTTAGACACCGAGTACCGAGTTTCTACCAGGCCATAGTTCGTGGCGTGACAAAGCTTGGTATCAGAGCACTAGGTTCAAGTTTCTTAGAGAGTATGAAATCGTGTCTAGTGAGGTCACTTTTATATGTGTGAGGGGCCCACACATATAAATAGTTAACCACAAAGACATCTAGAATTGTCTCACTTCTTTCATACTCTAGATCGTACAGTTAGAGATATACCTTCAGGATATCCTTCTAACTCGTGCATATTACCTATTTTAGAAAAATGCCTGCGAAAAGGAAATCAGCTACAAGAAAGAGAGCTGCTACTAATGCTGCTCATGAGGAGGACGCTCAGACTCAAGGAGCCAATTCGAGTATAGCACCCCCCAGCCAATACCATAGGACTTGTAGAGATTACAGTTCCACCACTCAGTTCCACTGACTGAGATGGTAGCGGAGTTATTCAGCTGCTCACACAGCTTGTGGTTGCTCAAGCCCAATGTCAGGGGATAAATCCAAGCACGGGAACTAATGGAGAGTCATCCAGTTTTAGAACTCGTGAGTTTCTTCATATGGACCCTCCGGTGTTCACAGGGTCAAGCAATATCGAGGATCCGCATAATTACATTGATGGGCTTCAAAAAATCTTTTGTGTTATGCATGTTAGTAAGTTAGAGATATAAGAGTTTGGAGCTTATCATGTGCAGAATATTTCCAATAACTGGTATGACTCATGAGAGTAGTCCCGCTGGGAAGATGCATCTCCAGCAACTTTGGATGAGTTTGTTGATGCCTTCACTGAGCATTTTCTACTAATAGAGGTCAGGGAGGCAAAGGCAGTGGAATTAGAAAATCTTAAGCAGAATGGCATGAGTGTGCAGGAGTACTATCTTCAGTTTGTCTCTTTGGCAAAGTGTGCTCCGTATATGGTTCCAGACATAAGGGCCAGAGTTTTGCATTTCGTGTATAGTCTTGACCATCATTTGTATGATGCAGCTAATATTACAGCTCATAACAGAGAGATGTCTATTACCAAGATATTTGCTTTCATATAAGGTAATGAGAGTAGGTTAAAGGAAAAGGAAGTGTTGCATAAAGAGAAAGACAAAGAATTCAATAAGAGAGCTAAGTCTACAGGTCACTTCAGTCATGGGGGAGGTAGAGCCAGGCAGTTATTCAAAAATAGGTCATCAAGACCTACTCCATCTTCAGCCAGTACCCCAGCTCCAAAGTTCAGGAATGATAATAGGAGGTAGAACTTCAGAGCATCAGGCTCACAATCACAAGCTAGTATGGGTCAAAGTTCTTTCAGTAGCCTAGTTTGTGCTAAGTATGGTAAGAGGCACCCGGGGGAGTGTCTCCTAGGTAAGGATGTCTGTTTTGGGTGTGGCCAGTGAGGTCACTTTCAGCAAGACTACACATCAACGCGGCAAGGTACAGGAGGTAATATGGCTCACTCCACAAATTCAGCAGTTCCTCATAATTCTCAGGCCCAATCATGGTGTGGTCCAGCTAAGTCCTATAATACAGGTAGAGGTCAACACTATTTGTATGCATTATAAGATCTTTAGGATACAAAGGCCCATCCAGATGTGGTCACAAGTATATTAATCGTTTTCACTTTTGATGTTTATTACATTATGGATCCTGGATCCACTTTGTTATATGTAACCCCTTTTGTTGCTAAAAAATTGGGGTAGAACCATAAAAGTTGCATGAACCATTTGAAGTATCCACTCCACTAGGAGAGTCAATTATAGCCAGGCGAATATATAGGGGTTCTTCAGTTAAAGTCTATCACTGTATTACAATAGCTGACTTTGTAGAGTTAGAAATGGTAGACTTCGATGTGATCATGGGTATGGATTGGTTGTCTTCATGTTATGCCACAGTAGGTTGTAGAACCAAAATTGTAAATTTTGAATTTTTCGGTGAGCCAGTCATAGAATGGAAGGGTGATTTAGTAGCACTCATAGGTAAGTTTATTTCCTATCTTAAAGCCATAAATATGATATACAAGGGGTATATTTACCATCTAGTTTGGGTTAGGGATGCAGATACCCAGATCCCAACTCTTCAGTCAGTGCCAGTTGTCAATGAGTTTCTAGAAGTCTTTTCTGGAGATCTTCCCGGAGTTCCTCCCGATAGGGAGATTGAATTCGGAATAGATCTACTTCTCAGCACCAAGCCGATATTTATTTGGCCATACATAATGGCTCCAGCAGAGTTAAGAGAGCTAAAAGCCTAGTTGAAACATATCCTTGATAAGGGATTCATTAGACCAAGTGTCTCACCATGTGTCACACCAGTTTTGTTTATTCGGAAGAAAGATGGATTGTTGTGTATGTGCATCGATTATCGGCAGTTGAACAAGGTTACCAAGAAGAACAAGTATACCATTCCTAGAATCGATGATTTATTTGACCAACTTCAGGGTGCTCAGTGTTATTCCAAGATTGACCTCAGATCAGGGTACCATCAGCTTAAGGTTAAGGATGTTGATATTTTGAAAACCGCCTTAAAAACTCGTTATGGTCATTTCAAATTTAGTGTCATGTCATTCGGATTGACGAACGCCCCAACTGCTTTCATGGTTCTTATGAACATGGTCTTCAAGCCTTATATTGATATTTTCATTATTGTCTTTATTGATGATATCTTAGTTTGTTCCCATAGTGAGGTTGATCATGTAGAACATCTCAAAATTATATTGCGGACACTTCAGGACCGCGAGCTTTATGTGAAATTTTCCAACAGTGAATTTTGTCTTAAGTCAGTGGCATTCATAGGCCGTGTGATTTATGGAGAAGGCATTCAGGTTGATTTTAAGAAAATAAACGCTATTAAGAATTCGCCCAGACCCACTTCTACTTTAGATATATGGAATTTCTTAGGTCTGGAAAGCTGTTACATGTGTTTCGTAGAAGGTGTTTCTTCCATCTCAGCTCTATTGACCAGATTGACTCAAAAGAAAGTCAAATTTTAGTGGTCAGATGCTTGAGAGCATAGTTTCGGGGAATTGAAAACGAGATTGACTTCAGCTCCAGTGTTAATATTACTAGAAGGAACCAAGGGTTTGTTGTATATTGTGATACTTTAGGAGTTAGTCTTGGGTGTATTTTAATGCAGTATGGTAAGGTTAGCTTATGCATCCAGACAGCTTAAACCTCATGAAAATAATTATCTAACTCATGACTTAGAATTGGTAGAAGTAATTTTTGCACTCAAGATATGGAATCACTATTTGTATGGAGTTCACCTTGACTTTTTCAGAGATTACAAGAGTCTTAAGTACATTTTTCAAGCAGCGGGAATTGAATCTTTAACAAATGTGGTAGTTGATTCTCTTAGTCGGCGATCTATGGGAAGTTTATCTCATGTTGAAGAAGATAAGAGAACCATGACGAAGGAGATTCACCGACTAGCCCATCTAGGAGTTCGACTCATAGACTCTGAAGATGGTGGTGTTGTTGTTCAGAACAAGTCTAAATCCTCCTTAGTAGCTGAGGTGAAGGAGAAGCAGTTTAGTGATCCCTACTTGTTACAGCTGAAAGAGGGGATTCACAAGCATAATACTAAGGCTTTTGAACAAGGGGGAGATGATGGTACCTTGAGGTACTGAGGCAGATTATGTTTTCCAGATGTGGACGGACTTAGAGAGCGAATCATGGCAGAAGCGCAAAATTCCAGGTATTCTATTCACCTAGGTTCTACAAAGATGTATCATGATCTTAAAGAGATTTATTAGTGGAACGATATGAAGAGAAATGTGGCAGATTTTGTAGCCAAGTTTTCAAATTATCAACAAGTGAAAGCTGAGCACCAGAGGCTTAATGGGTTGGCTCAAAATATTGATCTTCTTGTTTGGAAATGGGAGATGATAAACATGGACTTCATAATAGGTCTAGCTCGCTTAGCCCAAAGGCAAGATTCGATTTGGGTGATTGTAGATCAACTAAAAAAATCAGCCCACGTTCTGCCAGTCAAGACCATAGATTCAGCGGAGAATTATGCTAAGTTGTATATCCGAGAAATTATCAGGCTTTATGGGACCCCCAATGTCTATTATTTCAGATCGTGGTTCTCAGTTCGCAGCATACTTTTGAAAGTCTTTCCAGAAAGGATTGGGTACCAAGGTAAATCCCAGCATAACTTTTCATCCTCAAATATATGGCCAGGCGGAGTGTACTATTCAAACTCTTGAGGTTATGTTGAGGGCATGTGTACTCGATTTTAAATATAATTGGGATAATCATTTGCCTCTCATTGAATTTACTTATAATAACAGTTACCATACTAGTATCCAGATGGCACCGTTTGAAGCTTTGTATAGGCGAAGGTGTAGGTCACCAATTGTTTGGTTCGAAGTTGGTGAAGTAGAGTTGTTAAGACCTTGCTTGGTCTATTATGCTTTAGAGAAAGTAAATCTGATTTATGAGCATCTGAAAATAGCGTAGAGTTGTCAAAAGTCCTATTCTGATGTGAGGCGTAGAGACTTGGAGTTTCAAGTGGATGATTGGGTATTTCTGAAAGTTTCACCTATGAAAGGTGTCATGAGGCTTGGAAAGAAAGGGAAGCTCAATCCCAGATATATCGGACCTTACAGGATTTTGAGGAGAATTGGCCAGGTGGCTTATGAACTTGAATTGCTATAAGATTTAGTTGTTGCGCACCCAGTGTTTCATGTATCCATGTTGAGGAAGTGTGTGGGAGATCCATCATTGGTTGTCCCTACCGATTCTATTTCAGTTAAGGATGGTTTGACCTATGATAAGATTACTACTTTGGATCATTAAATTTGAAAGTTGAGAATTAAGTAAGTTGCCTCAGTGAAAGTGTTGTGGAGAAGTGAGAATGTTAAGGAGGATACATGGGAAGCTGAAGAAGACATGAAGTCCAGATATCCGCACTTATTCGAGAAGAAAGAACAAAATGCTCAAGGTAAATACCTTTAGCAGTCATGTCATATCCCTTGTGTATCCATGTCTCATGTTTCACGTGCATGTATTCAGTACTCATGTCCCAGTTCATGTTTTCAAGTAATTATGTCATTCAGTCTCATGTTTCATGTCATGTTCATTCACGCTCATGTACTCATGCTATATCTAGTCCCATTATCAACCATGACCCATCATTAAAGGATGAATGATCCCAAGGGAGAGATATTGTAACACCTCGTACCTTCAAACTAAGTCATATTTATGATTCAGGGGTTTAGGAAACCAAAATGGGGAGTTTAAAGTTGAAAACCAGTTTCAAGTCTGCATAATGAATTTGATGCCAGATTATACAGAACATATAATTACTTACAGTCCATCAAAATGAATCATCATTTTCATTTTGAAGTTGACGAAACCCAATAGTTTTTTACGATCCATACAATATTTGACGGTTCGTCCGTTTTGACCGTATGAAGCCTCCTAAGTTTTGAAGTCACTGGAAAGTTGCAAATTAATTAAATTAATTCAACAGTTTGATTATATGGACCGTACATAATTTGATGGTCCCTTGACAGACCGTATAAAATTCGACGGTCCGTCGAATTGGTCGTACATTTCATGACGGGCTAGAAAGTATAAATACCCAGACTTATTTTTAAAAATTAGATTTCACTTCTCTCAAGCCTTAGCACGAAGGCTCTCTATTCCCAATCATCTCCTACACCAAGGTAAGCCTTTTTCATGCGATTCTATGTGATTCTAAAGTAATCCTAATTAATTCTAAGTGGAATCCAATGTTCTTAACCTAGGGTTCTCAAGATAAACCCATTCTAAAGTTTCAAGGTTCAAGCTTTGGGATTATCCTTCCAAGTTCAGATTTTTAAGACACGTATTGGAGCAATTAAGGTATGTAGAGCTTCTATCCACGTTGGGACATCATTCTCTTCCCCATGCCACATGTAATCCACGAAATAAGAATTCTTCAAACCTAGAGATTTTGCTCAAGTTCATAATAACCTTATATTCATGTTCGACTATATACCTATCATGTTGTCGTTATTATATTCATGATATGTCATTTCGATTGTTATGAACATGTCTGTAATTCATGAACCCATGTGTCTTGATTTCCATAAGTTCTTAAATACAAGTTATGATCAGTTTCATAAGTCATATATGTTTCTCATGATTTATACAAGTTATATTTTGTATTTATTCACATGCTCAATTATAAATTTACAAGTTAGGATTTCAAATTATTACATGTAATTCATGGGCTTCCAAGCCAACTATTTTCAAGTACATGTTTTGGGAGTTGCAGAGATTAACGAGAAGGTTGAGACAGCCTGAAACTATGTATGCCAACGTGGGATAAGGGTCGCTCCGCCAGAGGACGATACCTTCTTATTACCCCTTGTGGGTTTATTGGATCCATCATGTTCATGTTTATGTATCGTACTTCAGCAAAGTATGAGATGGCTTGGCTGATCGGGCAGAGATCAGACTCCACGTTAATGCGTGGTGGTTCATGTTGGTTTTGTTAATGGTCTCCCACAGATATACAGATATACAATTTACAGATTTTACACATGTTATTATATTCATGTTCATGTTCAGTTTCAGCTTCAGTTTCATGTTCCTATTATATCATTTGCCTGCTTATTCTTTCAAATGCTTTACATATGGTACAATTCAAATGTACTAACGTCCCTTTGCATGGGGCCTGCACTTCACGATGTAGGTGCTGAGCTTCAGGGAGACAGATCTGCTCAGTAGGATTGCTTCTGTATTAGCTGTTTGGTGAGCCCTATCTCATTTGGGGTATCAGTTTAGCTATCTTATGATTATGCATTATTAGTAGAGGTATGCCAGTGCCTTTTTCTAGTAAACAATTTTGCAGACTCGTGTTTCAAAGGTTTCATAGACTAGTCTAGTTAGCATGGCATGACAGTATTATTTTTCAGACTTATCATGTTTTACTCAGATATTTCCGCAATGATATTTCAGACTATTTTCAGTATATAGGTTTTACATGTTTCATTATCATTACTATTGCATGATTTTGATGCCCATGTTGATTCAGTAAGCCATGTGGTTCACTCGATCACATGTAGTTAGGCACCGAGTGTCGTGTTTTTCCTTGGCCATGGTTCAGGGCGTGACAATGGGAGACTCTCTCTTAGCCTCATTCTGACCTACATCAATAGGTAGCGATCTACAGGTATATGCTTTTGTAGTCGTATTAGCCCATTAGCTAGAACTGGTCTTTCTAGTCGTAGGCATCTCTGTAAACCAAGAATCAAGTAGCCTCCCAATTATAGTAGGGTGCACAACACACCCATAAGTAGCACTCTACTAGACACAGCTTTGTAGACTCCCTAGGACAATGACATTCTCTGATAGTAAGTTTGTCACGCCCTAAACCTGGGTGAGGTGGATCGATACCCAGTGCGTTAACTTGACTGAGCAAACCAACCTATAAAACTAACAGATCTTGTGTAGGTTAAATCAAATAACATCTTGTGATCTGATAATATAAGAAGTGGGGCAACACGAGCAGACTTTCACTCCAAAACAGATATATACAAATAAGTCTATGTATGCACACAAACATAATAAAAACCGGACACCTGAGTACTGACATAACATCTGGACATAACTTATAATACACCCATCATTAGTCTATAATGCATGTGTGAGTGTCTACAACAATACTACTACCAGGATAGGGCCCTGACCTACTCATAATATATATATATATATATATATATATATATATATATATTGCAGGAATTTAAAGAATATAAATGCATAAAGTATTTTAAAAGATTAGGCGGTAGTACCGTCCATAATCGTATTCATTTAAAATTGGAATTTACAAAGATAATTATCAAGGAGATGAACCTTGGGTATTTCAGGGGTATTTGGATCATATGATATGAGTCATATGATATGGGTCATATGAACTGAATCATATGGGTATTTAGAGGGGGTATTTAAGGTATTTAATCCTAACCTAAAGGGGATTTCTGTAAGGACTCTCAATGAAAGAACTTAGAAGAAAACTTGAAAGAAAAAAGCTTATCTTCCTATGGGAGGGGGAGTCTCCTTTTATAGGAGTTTTACATAGGAATAGGAATTTGACTATTCATTTAACTATTCACCCGCATCACTATTCATCCGAGTGGAGAATCACTGTTCTTCCTTTTGGCACTTTCTCAAATTATTGCGGGAATCTTTGCTTTTGCTTTTTCTTTTTGAAAGTGGCTTTTTCTAGCACTTTCTTTTGTCGGGCATTTTCTTTTGTCGGGAATTCCACTCCGGGTATTTTGAATTCTTTTGGCAATTTTTATTTAGAATCCACTGTTGCCAAAAATCGGACTGTCTTCGATCTCAATCTCTGGTTCTTCTTCTTCTGACGAAGAGCCTTGTTTGGATGAAGATGGTGCAAATTTCATAATTATGGCTTGCATTTCTTCTGGAGTTTTGGCTGCTGCAAGCATTGAAGCCATCTGGGATTTCTGTGAAAGGAACTGAGTGTGCTCCTTTGTTTGTAAGGGTGCCGGTGGTATTTGTGAGGGTGCCTGTAAAGGAATGGGTTTTTGGGTATCTAACCATTCCTGGACTTTTGGTGGTGCGAGGCTTTTTGGTATTTTAAAGCTATCCCACCATCAAATTTTGAACCTTCTTCGGATAATAGGAATTTTATCTTCCGAATAATCTATGAACCATGTAAAGACCCATGGTAAGTGGAATTTTGTGTGAAAAAGGTGCAGAGGCACAAATCTTTTTTCGTCCTCAGAGGGTTTAAACTGGGATTTGAAGAGGCCGAAGGATTTAGTGACTTCTGGTTTTTGTATGTCTATGGTGGATCCAAAATGTTCCCACCATGAGTTCCACCATGTAGGAAATTGTGATGATTCACATGAGGTATCAAAATGAAAAAGCCAAGTGTGGCTTAGGTTGGTATTTTGGATGAAAAAGGAATTGAACCAAGCTTGTTGGTAATCCCAGTAATTAAAAGGAACATCAAAGAATGGTTCATTTTTGTGGGTGTCTGGGAAATTTAGTAGTTGAGGCAGTTCATTCCCCCAATCAATAGGAGAAATTACACTGAGAATTTTGCAAATTGAATAAGAGGGATCTGGGTTTTTCTTGAAAAAATTATTTCTAATTGTTGCTGATCCTGATATTTCAAGGATAGCCTGATAAAAATATGGGGTTTTTAAAATATCCCATGATTTATAAAAACATTTTTGTCCAAAATAATTTTGTAGTGCTAAAAAAGGGTCTTTTTTAAAAAATCATTTTTCAAGAGTCACAATATTTTGAAAAAATGGTTTTACGAAAAATTTGGGAGCAGATATTTTGGGGACTTGTCGTACCACAAGTTGATTTTTTGAAAATTGTTTTTGAGAAAGGTTTTTTGAAGACTCTTCTTTCTCAAGTTGTAGTTTTGAAAAATCTTTTTGAGAAAGGGTTTTTGATGATTCTTCTTTCTCGATTTTTATAAAATTTTGAGAGGTTTTTTCCTCCCCTGAGCTTTGGGCAACTTCTTGTTTGGGATTTTGAAGGTGCATCAATGCATGTTGTACTTCTGGTGAATTTGCCAGGAGTTGTAGAAGTTTCTCCGCAGTCATTTCTGGTGCTGGTGTTTTTTGTACGGATGCTGCGCTATTTTCATTTTCTTCCTTCATGACTATCTCATACCATGACGGTTTTTCAGGGAATTTTTCTTTTTCTTCTTTTGTGGGTTTCTTAGGGGCCATGGAATTTGGTTGTTGTTGTCTTGCAACAACGGGTGTATTTATTGGCGGAGGAGGTATTTCTTCTTTTCTTTTTTGGAGTAATGCTCCACACATTGCGTGGTAACAGTACTGTCCAGATTCCTTCATGTCCTTTCTGGATATTTTTTCTTTGAAACCCGGACATTGCGGCAAAGGACAGTGATAGGAGATTTTTTTGTTGTATCTGGTATTGGAAATCTATGGACTTTTATAGGGATATTGATAGGGTATCTCTGTATTGTAGCTGGTTTTGTAAACCTGTGGGTTTCTTCTCCTGTTTTCGGATAAACCACTGGCTAAAATATTTTTAAAGTAAAAATTGTTAGAAATAAGTTTGCATAAATTATTTTTGAATGCAATTTTCGAAAATTGTTTCAAAAGTTTTTTGTATGCAAAGGAATCAATTAATTTAAAGGAACAAGTATCATAATTTGCAAGGGACTTGGAATTTTGATAAAAACTATTTCTTAATTCTCCTAAATGACAAGAATAAGTTTTAATCAAGTCAAGGTCGCTAGCATTAGGTTTTTTCAAAAACGGGAATCTTAAATTCTTTCTATTGGAATCAAAAGAGATAAAATCATTATCGACCTTATAAGGAGTGATAAGATTAATAAATGGTGTTCCTAAGATGACTGAATTGTGAATGTCTTTTACTAAGACAAACGACGTCATAATAGAAACTCCGTTAATGATAACAGACGCATTGGTCTGGGAATTGATTTCTAGCATTGTATTATTGGCGGCCGCTAGTGTTTCCTGGGTATTTTCATGGAATTGATTAGGTACTATACCTATTTTTATACAATTCAGATCTGCACCGGTGTCAAAAAGAGCAATAGTAGTAATCCTAAAATTGCCTGGGAATTTAAGGGTTATTTGAACAAGGTATTTTTTGGACGTGATCTGTCGTAAGACGAGAAGGAATTCTTGTGGGACTTTCAATAAAAGGGTTGTCGGAGGTTCTCCTGGATCTTCAGAGTCGAAATTGTCTGACTCAGAATGGATTCGGAATTATCCTGGGTTTTTGAAAGGAGTGTTTTTAATAGAAGAGAGTCTTGATCTTGTTTTTCTCGTAGAGCCTTGATCTCTACTTTGATTTGTTTCACATCTCTCTGGAGTCCTAGAATTGGGGTTTCTTTGGATTCTTGCATCCCTTTACCCTTTTTCAGGATTTTTGTCAAATCGTAGGTATTTTTGGTGGTGGAATTTTTGAAATCTTTTTTCTCGTCGGCAAAAAATTTGAGGAGTTTATTCAAATAATCCTTTTGGTGTTCGACATCTATGTGTTGAACCATTTCTAACATGAATTCCTGATCTTTGGTTAAAACACAAACGAGTTTTCCCTTACCCTTATCGGAATATTCAGAAGAACTGGTTGTAAGCAATTCATCTATTTGGAGGGCTTTGTTGTCTTCAGAAGACAGAGAAAAGTAGTCAGGTTCTGACTCGGCATTTGAATCGGAGGAATCAATGAGAAGATGGGAGATTTTCTAGGTGACATTATCATCGAGTTTCAATCCTTGTATTTTTGTATTCACTTTGCAGTATCTCGATGTATGTCCTTTTTTGTGACACTTGTAACAAGTAATGTCCTTGTATTTTGAATCAGCTTTTTTGGTATTTGGTTTTTTGAAACGTTGAGTATTTTTGTAAGGATTTTTGTAATACTCTTCGTTGGATTTGCTGAAATCTCTCTTTTTGTAACCTCGAGAAGTATTCTTAGGAGATTTACGGTTTTTGACGCATTCTCCTTTGCAACTAGAAGAGGGTTTTGAAAAATTTGGATCAAACTGTTTGCAAAAGATTCCAAGTTCGCACTTAGTTTTCTTTAGCTCCAGTTTGAGGTGTTTCTGAATCTTGAGGTCTTGACAGATTTTTAAACCTTCTTGTTGAGTTATACTGACAAGTTGTCCGTATGTAAACTCACCGTAGGTATCATCTGTTTACCGCAATTTTCTTTGATTTTGTTCCTAACCTTTTCTCCTAAAAGGGTAGGTAATCCCTTGAGAATTTCTCTTTCCAAAATGGCTAGTTGGAATCTTCCCTGAGCATGACTCTGGTTAGGAAGGTATTTTTGTACCATTGGAAATCGCTGAGTTGTTTGCATTTAAGGTTTGAAAGTAATTCGGCATTTTTGTCTTTCAAATGCGAAGAATCTCCTATGAAATTTAAAGAGATTGTGAGAATCAAGGTTGCTACGGCATCTTGTAGTGGTTCGCCTTGTTCATCAAGGATTGGTAATCCTTCTTCGTCGGTTTTGATGGAATTTAGGATGTCTTCCTTTTGTTGGTCAATGAGATAATTATCCCACCAACCTTTCAATTGACCAGAGAATCCTGCGATAAGCAGTTCTGCAATGGTCTTGTCTTGCGTACCGTTTTGGGTTTTGTAGGCATTTGCTGCCATGGTCATTTGTTGGAGGAAGCTAAGAATATTGTATTCGGTCATCCCATCTATGTTCCAATCATAAATGGAAGAGGCATTGAACCGGGATTGAGCAAGGGGTTTTACTATTCCTAGGTCAGGAGCAGGAATAATTTGTAATTGCTGTTGTTGGACCTGTTGTATTGGTCTTTGCCAATCCATATGGTTAACAAAAGATTTTCGGATTGGTTTTGAAGTGCTACCGTCGTCGGAATCGTTGACAAGAGTATTGACTTTGTTGGAAGATTGAGGAGTATCAGGAACAACGTGTTCCGTATTAGAACTGTTGGACGTTCCAATTCTACTCAATTGATCCTGGATAGCCTGAATAAATTCAGACTTATTTTGCTGGATATTCTTGACGCCATCTTTGGACACCTGAAAGGGTTTGAAGATAGGCTTTTGGCTTTTTGGTTTTGTCTCTTTAGTCGTGGAATCTATGGTGACTAAAGGGCTGGTTTTTATATGTTTTTTCCACCCGATCAAGTTGTTTTCCTAAGGAATTCAAACTGATATTGGTGAAATTGTTTTGAGCGAGAATGCTCCTGGTATTGGTTTTCTCATCCTCAGCAGGATTTTTGAGAGGAATCGCTTCTACAGGGCAGCCGTGAATAATATGCTTGATGCCTTGTAAAGGAGGGTGATTGGACTGGACTTTCCTAGAATCAGCTAGGGTTTCCCATTCCGGTGTTTTGTTCCTAGTCGTAACGGGATTTACCATTTCAGAAAAGGGATAATCAATGGAATTTTCAGAGGAGTAAATTTCAAACCACTCAAAGAACAAGATGTTTATCCTATGTTCATTAACAAATTTGTAAAATTCTTCCTGAATTTTTGTCGTAGTATTTAAAAAAGTTTTGAAGAACCAAACTCTTTTTTCTAGGTTGCATTTTTCGTAAAAATCTTTTTGAAGGAATTTTTTATCAATTTCGAAATCTTTTTGTAAAACGCCAAGTTCGTTTACTAGGTTTTCTGTAAGAGAGGAAAAAGTCAGACTAGTAGGTTCTAGGTCCTCTAACTTTTCTCTAACAGCAGGATTTTCGTAAACGGGTCTCGGTATTTCGTTTGAGTAATCTACGTTTCGTAGATTGGGTATGTCAGACATAGAACGTCTAGGTTTTGGTCTGTAGGGAGTATTGATGACTGAAGGGATTTGTGAAACTCTTCCCAAGTCGAGAGTTTCTACTGAATCGGAGTCATCGTATCTACTGCTCGTAGATTTTCTGTGGAATGATAGACTGACTCTACCATCCTGGTATTGGGTAATTTCTCTGAGACGAGTATTTGGTTGGGAAGTCTCAAGAGGTTCAGGCTTGACAACACCTTCTAAGATCCATTCGTCTGGTAAGGAAATATCCTTCCATTTTATGGGTCTTGGTATAACGGTGTTAGATCTGGAAAGATCGGTTTGGAGAAGAAGGGTTTCACCTTTCTTACTATGGTATCTGACTTTTGTCGCAAAAGCTGAAGTCATAGCTTTGTAATGGATACGGTATATTATAGCTACGGGAATCGATCCTTCAAGCATTTGGTAATTGTGAGTCTTGATTTGTAAGACTAGGGATTTTTGAATGTTTTTGTCATTTAAAGAGACTGAAAAATTTGGATAACAGTCAAAAGATATTGGTCCTGTGCAGAGACTAGACTCAACAGAACTCAATAAGGAATCTTCAAAATTTGTGAATCTGGCATCACGTAGAACAACAAGGATTGAGGTGTTTAATCCTTCCTTTGTGAGGGGTTTTATCCCTATTTGGACTAATCCAATATGGATGTATTTGAAGTTTCTTTCTCGGTGTTTTCTCAAGGAATTTTGAGAAAGTAATTGGATGGTTTCATAAGGTTGAGATAATTGGATATCTCTTTCCTCAGTTTTGATTGTGAAATCGGTTTTGAATAACTGGTATTTTGAATTTTTGTAAATCTGATCTCGATTTACCTTCGGTATTTCCCAATTATCGATAGATTTGTCAAAATCTTGTATCAAGATTTCTTCGGAGTTTATTATCTTCTTTGAATCCATGGAAGAAGATGAACCAAAATCACGCGAAGTAGATCTATTAAGAAACGGATCCATGTTATGGAACTCCTATAACAGAGCGTCTGAACTTATCTCTTTGCTTAGGAATTTACTACCGTGGGTATAATTGCCTTACACTCGTTGAGGACTTACCGACCCTGGACACCTAACGCCGAGATCTCCATAACCTCTAACAAGGAATTCAACATCTGGTCTGGATCATATGCTCGATATATCTACCCTTTATGGCTCTGATACCAAACTTAGGCCGAGGATCTAAAGGGGATAACAGACAAGGAAGGAATCAAGATATAAGGGATTGATAAATTAAAGGATAATTGAAGAATGCGAAAGTAAATAAAGGACAACTTACAATTCAAGGTTCCGATTATGGAAACCATGGATCACAAGGTTCTGCAGGAATTTAAATCAAATAGGCGGTTGAACCGGCCAAGTATTTAATGCAGGAATTTAAAGAATTTAAATGCATAAAGTATTTTAAAAGATTAGGCGGTAGTACCGTCCATAATCGTATTCATTTAAAATTGGAATTTACAAAGATAATTATCAAGGAGATGAACCTTGGGTATTTCAGGGGTATTTGGATCATATATGATATGATGTCATATGATATGGGTCATATGAACTGAATCATATGGGTATTTAGAGGGGGTATTTAAGGTATTTAATCCTAACCTAAAGGGAGATTTCTGTAAGGACTCTCAATGAAAGAACTTAGAAGAAAACTTGAAAGAAAAAAGCTTATCTTCCTATGGGAGGGGGAGTCTCCATTTATAGGAGTTTTACATAGGAATAGGAATTTGACTATTCATTTAACTATTCACCCGCACCACTATTCATCCGCATCACTATTCATCCGAGTGGAGAATCACTGTTCTTCCTTTTGGCATTTTCTCGAATTATTGCGGGAATCTTTGCTTTTGCTTTTTCTTTTTGAAAGTGGCTTTTTCTAGCACTTTCTTTTGTCGGCATTTTCTTTTGTCGGGAATTCCACTCCGGGTATTTTGAATTCTTTTGGCAATTTTGTTTAGAATCCACTATTGCCAAATCCGGATCTGTCTTCTTCTTCTCAATCTCTGGTTCTTCTTCTTCGACGAAGAGCCTTGTTTGGATGAAGATGGTGCAAATTTCATAATTATGGCTTGCATTTCTTCTGGAGTTTTGGCTGCTGCAAGCATTGAAGCCATCTGGGATTTCTGTGAAAGGAACTGAGTGTGCTCCTTTGTTTGTATGGGTGCCGGTGGTATTTGTAAGGGTGCCTGTAAAGGAATGGGTTTTTGGGTATCTAACCATTCCTGGACTTTTGGTGGTGCGAGGCTTTTTGGTATTTTAAAGCTATCCCACCATCGAATTTTGAACCTTCTTCGGATAATAGGAATTTTATCTTCCGAATAATCTACGAACCATGTAAAAACCCATGGTAAGTGGAATTTTGTGTGAAAAAGGTGCAGAGGCACAAATCTTTTTTCGTCCTCAGAGGGTTTAAACTGGGATTTAAGAGGCCGAAGGATTTAGTGACTTCTGGTTTTTGTATGTCTATGGTGGATCCAAATTGTTCCCACCATGAGTTCCACCATGTTGGAAATTGTGATGATTCACATGAGGTATCAAAATGAAAAAGCCAAGTGTGGCTTAGGTTGGTATTTTGGATGAAAAAGGAATTGAACCAAGCTTGTTGGTAATCCCAGTAATTAAAAGGAACATTAAAGAATGGTTCATTTTTGTGGGTGTCTGGGAAATTTAGTAGTTGAGGCAGGTCATTCCCCCAATCAATAGGAGCAATTACACTGAGAATTTTGCAAATTGAATAAGAGGGATCTGGGTTTTTCTTGAAAAAATTATTTTTAATTGTTGTTGATCCTGATATTTCAAGGATAGCCTGATAAAAATATGGGGTTTTTAAAATATCCCATGATTTATAAAAACATTTTTGTCCAAAATAATTTTGTAGTGCTAAAAAAGGGTCTTTATTAAAAAATCCTTTTTCAAGAGTCACAATATTTTGAAAAATGGTTTTACGAAAAATTTGGGAGCGATTTTTTTGGGGACTTGTGGTACCACAAGTTGATTTTTTGAAAATTGTTTTTGAGAAAGGTTTTTTAAAGACTTTTTTCTCAAGTTGTAGTTTTGAAAAATCTTTTTGAGAAAGGGTTTTTGAAGATTCTCCTTTCTCGATTTTTATAAAATTTTGAGAGGTTTTTTCCTCCCCGAGCTTTGGGCAACTTCTTGTTTGGGATTTTGGAGTTGCATCAATGCTGTGTTGTACTTCCGGTGAATTTGCCAGGAGTTGTAGGAGTTTTCCGCCGTCATTTCGGTGTTTTTTTGTACGGATGCAGCAATTTTTCATTTTCTTCTTTCATGACTATGTCATACCATGACGGTTTTTCAGGGAATTTTTCTTTTTCTTCTTTTGTGGGTTTCTTAGGGGCCATGGAATTTGGTTGTTGTTGTCTTGCAACAACGGGTGTATTTATTGGCGGAGGAGGTATTTCTTCTTTTCTTTTTTGGAGTAATGCTCCACACATTGCATGGTAACAGTACTGTCCAGATTCTTTCATGTCCTTTCTGGATATTTTTTCTTTGAAACCCGGACATTGCGGCAAAGGACAGTGATAGGACATTTTTTTGTTGTATCTGGTATTGGAAATCTGTGGACTTTTATAGGGATATTGATAGGGTATTTCTGTGTTGTAGCTGGTTTTGTAAACCTGTGGGTTTCTTCTCCTGTTTTCGGATAAACCACTGGCTAAAATATTTTTAAAGTAAAAATTGTCAGAAATAAGTTTGCATAAATTATTTTTGAATGCAATTTTCAAAAATTGTTTCAAAAGTTTTTTGTATGCAAATGAATCAATTAATTTAAAGGAACAAGTATCATAATTTGCAAGGGACTTGGAATTTTGATAAAAACTATTTCTTAATTCTCCTAGGTGACAAGAATAATTTTTAATCAAATCAAGGTCGCTAGCTTTAGGTTTTTTCAAGAAAGGGAATTTTAAATTCTTTCTATTGGAATCAAAAGAGATAAAATCATTATCGACCTTATAAGGAGTGATAAGATTAATAAATGGTGTTCCTAAGATGACTGAATTGTGAATGTCTTTTACTAAGACAAACGACGTCGTAATAGAAACTCCGTTAATGATAACAGACGCATTGGTCTGGGAATTGATTTCTAGCTTTGTATTATTGGCGGCCGCTAGAGTTTCCTGGGTATTTTCATGGAATTGATTAGGTACTAGACCTGTTTTTATACAATTCAAATCTGCACCGGTGTCAAAAAGAGCAATAGTAGTAATCCTAAAATTGCCTGGGAATTTAAGGGTTATTTGAACAAGGTATTTTTTGGACGTGATCTGTCGTAAGACAGCAAGGAATTCTTGTGGGACTTCTTCAATGAAAGGGTTGTCAGGAGGTTCTCCTGGATCTTCAGAGTCGGAATTGTCTGACTCAGAATTGGATTCGGAATTATCCTGGGTTTTTGAAAGAAGTGTTTTTAATAGAAGAGAGTCTTTAGAAGATGTCTTATACATTATCGGCAAGATTGATGCTACACGGGCCATTAGTTGTAAATTTAACAACCAGACTAACAAAATACAATGTCCATTAGTTGTAAATAATAACTACCAGACTGAAAAGCTACAAAGGCCATCAGCTGTAATAAAAATACTTTAAACATACGAATAAAACTTTGTACTATCGCTTCATTAAGTTAGGAAAGGTTATGCACAAGTTTTGATATTATTTATATACTTCTGACATGTGATATAGATACTATATATGGCATATACTTCTCGATAAGACAACATATACTTCCTGAATGGGAACATATACAACAAATAGTAACACGAGGTTCGATAAGCGATATCGTATGAAGAGCATTTAGGGCTATCAAGTATATGAATAGAGTATTTACGATGTTTTAATTTCTAAATCTCATTTAGAAGAGGATTTAAGACATACTATCCCAATGTAAACAATGCTACAAACTTGCTCACGTCCTCGAATTTCTCATATAACTGAGCTAAGACATACTTTTCTAAAGAATTGCCCAACATATCACAATTTCACAAATAAGGCCACAGAGTACATCCAGGTGACTTGGGAAGCGAACCAATGAATTGACTAAGTCATAAATGACTCTTCAGAGATACCAGAAGTGACGAAACCCTGAAACGAACCCATATACTCGAAAGACAACTTTGAGTCAAACTAATAAACTCTAAGATTTCTATTTTGGGTTTTTTTTTCGAAACTCGCATAAATGAACCTCAGGATCCATTCCACCTATCCACTTGGAACACAAACCGTACATAGAGCATGCGGGAAGGGTAATTAGTCAAATAAGGGGATTTAGATAAAATGACCAAACAGGTCATTACATCAGATACCAATTAAATAAATATTTATCCTCGAACGGAGAGAAACAAAAAGGGGAAATATACCGAAAGTAGTAAACAAGTGAGGTTATCAGCTTCTCATATCAGACTCTTGTCTCCCAAGTCATCTCCTCAACCGGACAATGCTTCCACTACAACTTCACGGAAGCAATCTCCTTGGACCACAACTTTCTCACCTGCCTATCCAAAATAAACACAAGCTCCTCCTCGAACTCCAAATTATGTGATCAAGCAATACGGAGTCCCATTGGACAATGTAAGAACCATCAGCATGGTACTTCTTCAGCATAGACACATGGAAAACTGGATGGACGCCAGAAAGACCTGGTGGCAAAGCCAACTCGTATATCACTTTACCAATCCTTTGAAGAAGCTCAAAAGGTGTGATATACCTTGGACTCAACTTTCCCATCTTTCCAAATATCATCACGCCTTTCATAAGCAAGACCTTTAATAGAATTTTGTCACCAACCATAAACTTCATATCTCGGACATTCCGGTCCGCATACTCTTTCTGTTGACTCTAAGCTGCCAGGAGCTTGTCATGGATCACCTTTACCTTCTTTAAGGAATCTCTCAACAAATCGGTACCCAAGGCTGAACCTCAAATTCATCAAACCACCCAATCGGAGAACGACACCTCATACCATACAAGGCGTCAAATCGTGCCATATCATGCTGGAGTGAAAATTGTTATTGTACGCAAACTCTGCCAAGGGTAAGAATTGGTCCCAATGACCATCAAAATCAATCAAGCAAGCTCATAACATATCCTTCAAAACCTGAATAGTCCACTCAGACTGACCGTCCGTTTGAGGGCAAAATATTGTACTGAGATCTAAGCGGGTACCCAACTTCTTTTGCAATGTCCGCCAGAAATGAGAAGTAAACTAAGTACCCTAATCTGAGATGATAGAAATAGGTACCCCATGCAGACGAACAATCTCACAGATATAAATCTTAGCCAACTTCTCAGAATTGTAGGTCATATGATCCAGAATGAAATGCGCGGTCTTGGTCAACCTATTAACAATGACCCAAATTGCATCAAACTTCCCCAAGGTCTTGAGCAACCCAACAATGAAACCTATGGAAATCTTCTCCCACTTCCACTCAGGAATGGGTATCCTATAAGAAAAATCATCGGGTCGCTGGTTCTCATACTTGACCTGCTAACAATTTGAACATTGAGACACAAACTCCATAATGTCTCTCTTCATCCTACCCTACCAATAGTGCTGCTTTAAGTCATGGTACATCTATGTAGCACCTGGATGAATTGATACCTAGAGCTTCATTTATTAATGAGACTTGTCTACGTTTGGATATTTTTCATTCCAAAATGATTGTGAGCCTCCTCCATAATCAATCTCGTCAAATCTCTAACACGAGGAACACACTCTCTCCCATTGATCCTCAAGACCCCCTCACCATCAATCATATCCTCAATGGCTTCACCACTCATTACCTTATGCTTGATTTTCCACAACTTCAGACCATCATACTGGTGGGTATTGATCTGCTCCAAAAGGGATGACCTCGCCTCAACACAAGCCAAAATTATACCCAGATTCGAAATATCAAGCGTCACAAAACTATTGGCTAAGGATTGAACCTCCAATGCCAATAGACACTCACTAATTATCAAATGTGCCAAGCTCCCTATACTCACTGGCTTTCATCTCAAATCATCTGCCACCACATTGGTCTTGCCTGGATGGTACAAAATAGTCATGTGATAATCCTTGAGCAACTCCATCTACTAGCGCTGTCTAGAATTCAAATCCCTCTTATTGAACATATGTTGAAGATTGTGATGATCAGTATACACCTCACAATGAACTCCATAAAGGTAATGCCTCCAAATCTTCAAAGCAATCACAACAGTCGCTAACTCTAAGTCATGAACAGGGTAATTCTTCTTATGCACATTTAATTGCCTCGATGCATAAGTTATCACCTTACCCTCTTGCACCAACATACAGCCCAACCCAATCCTCAAAACATCACAATATATGATAAAGTCTTTCCTCTCTACCAGAAGGGATAAAATTGGGGTTGTGGTCAAAAGTGACTTGAGCCTTTAAAAGCTCTCATACTCATCGGACCACTGGAAAGGTACCTCTTTTTAGTCAAATGTGTCAAAAGAGAAGCAATATAAGAGAACTCCCTGACGAATCGATGATAGTAACTCACGAGACCATGAAGCTCTGAATCTCTGTCACTGCGGAAGGTCTAGGCTAGTCCCAAACTACTATCTTATTGGATCAACCATAATACCCTCCTTGGACTCCACATGTCCCAAGAATGCCACAAAACTAAGCTAGAACACATACTTTGAGAATTTAGCATACAATTTCTTCTCTTTAAATATCCCAAGAACCACCCTCAAATGTTTCTTATGGTCCTCCCGACTCTTCGAATAGATCAAAATGTCATCAATGAAGACAATCACAAATGAATCCAAATAAGGCTTGAATATTCCATTCATCAAATCCATGAACGTTGTGAGGGAATTGGTGAGCCCAAATGACATCACCAAGAACTCATAATGACTATAGCGAGTTCGGAAAGCCATCTTGGGAACATCCTCGGCCCAAATTTTCTACTGATGATACCCGGACCTCAAGTCAATCTTTGAAAACACATAAACACCCTGAAGCTAGTCAAAAGATCATCAATACGAGGAATCAGATACTTGTTTCTGATTGTGACCTTATTGAACTACCTATAATCAATACACATACGGATGCTAACATCCTTCTTCTTCACGAACAACACAGGAGCACCCCAATGAGACACACTAGGTCGAATTAAACTCTTACTCAATAGATCATAAAGCCTACTCCTTCAACTCTCTTAGCTCTGCAAGAGCCATAAAATATAAAGGATAGAAATGGGTAGAGTACCCAGCTCTAGGTCAATGCAAAAATTAATATCTTTATCTGGCGGCATACCCGGTAAATCCAACGGAAAGACCTAGGCAAACTCACTAACTACTGGAACTGACTTGAGGAAAGGAGTCTCAGCACTCATATCCCAAATATGAGCTAGGTATGCTAAACAACTCTTATCTACAAACTTCCTATCCTGGGTGAAATAAATGATCTTCTTAGGAGCAGGGATGGGAGCTCTCCTCTACTCTAACCTCGAAAGACCAGGCATGCTAGAGTGATTGTCTTGACATAGTAGCCCAGAATCAAGTGGTACGGTGATAACCAATCCATCCCCAAGATAATATCAAAATAAACCATGTCTAATATAACCAAGTCTACCCATGTATCATAACCCATAAAATAACCACACAAAAGTTAATAGACTAGATCTACAACCATAGAATCACCAACTGGTGTAGACACATGAATAGGGATATCAAGCATATCACACCACATATCCAAATCAGCAAAAAAGTAGGCAGACACATAGGAGAACGTAGACCCTGGATCAAATAACACTTAAGCAGACTGATGACAGATTGAGATGATACCTATGATAACCATATCTGATGCCTCAGCCTCTGGCCTACTAGGGAAAGCAAAACAATAAGTGTGTTCTCCATTGGACTGAGTATCCTGATGGCCACCTCGGCCTGAACGTGCCCCATCTCTACTCGCCTAAGATCCACCACGACTAGTCTGATGGCCACCACGGCCAAATTGGGAACTACCTCTGCTAGCCTAACCACCACCCCTAAATAGTTGTACTAGGGTCCTAGGTGTGTGGGATCCACTCAATCTAAGTCTGGGACACTCCATCTTAAAATGTCCAACCTCTCCACAATTGTAATAAGTCATGGCCGCGGAGGGCTGCTGAATAGAGATAAAAGAACTTGAGTGACCACCACGGTCAGAATACCAAGACTGAGTACCTCTAGAAGACTGGCCCCCACTATAACCGCTCTGTCCCACGGAAGTACCATCTGTAATTTGGAAGGCTGCCTGAATTGGGAAACTGGACTGTCAATGTTAGAATCTACCTTACTTTCCATACCCACAAGAAGTAGACCTATTATACTATATATATTGTCGCATCCTATTGTCGAACTCATGTCTGGGCAATTTGGACCTAACAGACTCAACCATCCTAGCATGCTCATCCACTGATTCGAAAGAAGCCTCAGGCTGGTACCAATTGTAATGTAGCCAACCGAAGGGGAATACTCAGCCATCTCACAAAACATCTGACTATATCCTCCTCTATAGGTAGCAATGATGTTTCATAGCACGATAAGGCATGGAAGCGAGTCTCATAATCATCAACTGTCAAACCTTTCTACTCAATTCTCTGAACGTATCATGCTTGTTTAGACATAAGCTAAGGGCACATACTTCTCTAGGAAGATCCGATAAAATCTGACCAAAGAGAGTGGAGGTGACTGCGCTGGTCGACAATCAACATAAGCCCTCCACCATTTCTTCACATCACTCATAAGATGAAGAGCAATGAAATAGACCCTATGCGACTCAACGATACCCAAGGTATATAGCCTCTCATGGCAGCTAACAATAAACTCATACACATCCTCCTCGAGCTGTCCAAAAAATACGAGAGGCTTCATGTTGGAAAAGTGCTTCCATATCTTCCACTCATCGCGGGTCATAGCAGTCCTTACAATCGACCCAGGACCAAACTCAGGTGCCAGAATCTCATCAATATGGGGTGCCAAAAAAGCAGTTGGATGAACCCTTAGAGTACAAAACTCGAGAGTTTGTCCCTCTCTCACTCGGGTGTGTGACCCACATGGAGTAGTCGGATGAATGCCTGCCTAGGCAAAATCATCAAGCACACTTAACAATCTAACCAAAGTGTCTTGAAGAACTAGAGTAGTTATAAACTCGGGCTGATCCTGGGTTGGCCCCGTCTCCTCATCAAACTGCTTATATTGAGGCTTAATGTACGACTCGAGGGATGCAGATCTAGCATGTGCGTGATCGTCTCCCTGTGCTCTACCCCTCGCCAGCGCAGCTCCTCGAGCTCTACCTCGGCCCTACTATGACTGCACACTATAGGTGCAGGTGTCAGTGCCTCCTCTCTCGCTACATGGGCATGAGTCTTCACCATCTGTGAGAGAATTGGAAACAAAGGTCAGATACCAATTTCATTAACCTTAGCATGAAAATAATGAAGAAAGTGAAGTTTCTTAAATGTCCATTGCCTCTCCAAGATAAATACGGACGTCTCTGTACCGATCCATAAGACTCTACTAGACATTGCTCTTGTATTTAAGACAGTTTAACCTAAATCTCTAATACCAACTTTGTCATGACCCCTTTTAGAAATTGGTGGCACCTACACTTCCCTCACCGGTAGGTGAACCACTCCCAAATCAAACAATACGAACATAAATAAGAAATATGGAATTAACAAAATGCTTAATAAATTTGTCTAATCATAAAATAAAAGTATAAATAAGTCTAATAATCACAATATGGCCCCCATAGATCTGGTCAATAATACAAGAGGATCTAAATGTCAATACATAAGCTAAAGGAAAGGGAACATATTCTAAAAGTATGAACATGTCTCTCGAAACCAAATAAAAGATAAGGAAAGATTAAAGCCTCCAAGGGTATGCTAGAAAGAGGCATCCTCACCCTGAAGTTTCGAAATCCACCGGCTCAGACTCAGCCACGTGGTTCTGAACTAGAGGAAGGTATTGTATCTGCATCCAAAAAGAATATAGCAAGTGTAGCATGAGTACACAACATACCCCCGTAGGCATCATAGTCCGACAATGATGGAAGATACGCAATTAGAGATAAATATCAAGTTGACACCAATTAATCCTATACTAAATAGTGCAATAATCCAAATAAGTCACATTGTCCACAAAATAGTTCACTGAATTAACAAGTCAGTTTGTTCATATAAAGTTTCATAATCATGCAAGTCACCCCAATTTTAGAAGAATTCAATAACAATATCTCAAGTATTCAAATGATCAATTAACAACACTTATTTATCAAGAAATTCAACCTAGTCATCAATAATCAATCCAACACTTAATCCATAAATAGTTAATCAATGAAGTAATTTATATATGATATGTATGCAATGCATATGCCAGGTACCTTTCATCTCCAGTACACAAGCATTCAAATTCTATGAACTGCACACTCATGGGGGACCTGTGAAGTCTATATACTCCTCCAAAATTTCTCAACAAAGCCCAGCTCTTGCCCGAATAATAATTGTTACAGGCATGCAACCCGTTCCCCCTCGTATCCTCATCTTCTCAATGTTGTCAATAATCTCATAAGTGTTGTTACCTTTTTGGTCTCTTGGTCCCACAGCATTTCCACACCACTCTCATATCAGTATCAACAAGCCATGAATGTATTAATTCAAATGACAATATAAGACAAGAAATCGGGATGTAATGATATGCAACCAAATATAAGAGATTAATATCACACGTTTTCAAGAAATCAATAACACATAGTCCAATTACAATAAGCATATCATAACAAAATTATGTGTGATGAATATACACAATAATATCAAATACGGCGATGAACCCATATAATGGCGACAAGCCCAATCCATAGCAATCAGAATCAGCTTAAGGTTGATTCCCCAAAATCACTCATCATCACAGTTTAACATCGGTACCCACCCAAACATTCATCACAATTGCTTGGGTGGGACCCCCAACACGCCCAATACCCCCTCAATATTTATATCTAATTACGTACTTCTATCGAAGTCAAATAAGAATAAACTGTAGCCTACTTCGAGGCCGAGCAGGAGCCACAAACAATCAACCTTCTATATATGTCTTACCTTTCCGGAGTGCCTCGTAGTAGACATAGTCTAACATGCATAGACTATACGTTAATATTAAGTTAATACACAATACAAAGACTTAGTCCTTAAGCATAACAAAGATATCCAAAACCAACCCTGGGCCCACGGTGCCAAAATCCAAACTTTACTACTCAAATAGAATAAACACGTACTAGGTAATCATATATTTAAGTTAATTAGAAACCTAAGCGCAATTGGACATTCAATTGCATTATTTTAGTAAAAGTCCCAATTTATAAACCCTAGATTTTCTCCGAATTGCAAAAGGGTTTCCATTAACAAATTAAATTCTACAACATGATCAACTACCGTTAACCAATACTTATTTACTATATCAAGACAAACTAAATCATATTTCACCCTTAAATCAAGGCTTTAAGTATCTTATTCTACCATAGAAGATTAAGAACGTATCTTCCCCAAATAAGGATTAAACTAGGATTAGGAACTTTAAAAACATGGAATATAATCAAAGAGGGTGAAGAAGTTACTCCAAAGATGAACTTAAGCACAAACTTTAGAAATCCTCCCTTGGTAACTCTAATTTTGAGATAAGATATTTTGGAGAAGTGAAATCACTTTTGGGGATTTAAGAAGCTGACTAAAATAGTGATCCCACACCGGCGGAATCGATCCCGGAGTGGCGGATTGTCGCAGCGGAGAAAGTCCGCTAGGGTAGAATTACTATTCATTCTGCATGGGCGCTAAGGCAGAAGGAAATCTACAGAAGTGTCATCATCTCTACGAGAAAGTCTCCGCAGGGGCGGAAACCTCACAAACACTCAGGGCCCACATCTGTGAGCCAACCTCTATAGAGGTGGGCACGCAGAAGTGGCCCAATAGCCGCTGGTGCTGCATACCAGAACCAGCACCTAGGGAATTTTCTCAATCTTCCACCAAACATCCAAAACACTCTCGAGACCCCTCGAACACAAACCAGACATGCTACCCCAAGGTAATTAGTGTTATAAACCTGCTCACGCACTCGAATTTCTCATATAACCGAGCTAAGACATATTTTCCTAAAGAATTGCCCAAAATAACCAAATATCACAATTTTATAAATAAGGCCACAAAGTACATACGGGTGCCTCAGGAAGAAAAATAATGACTCGACTAAGTCATAAATGACCCTTCGGAGCTATCGGAAGTGACGAAGCCCATAAATGAACTCATATACTTGAAATCCAACTCTGAGTTAAACTAATCAACTCTACGATTTCTATTTAGGGTTTTCTTCTGAAACTCGTATAAATGAACCTCGAGATCCGTACCACTCATCCCCACGTATCACAAACCCCATATAAAGCCTACGTAAAGGGTAATTTAGTCAAATGAGAATCTTTAGCTAAAACATCCAAACTGGTTGTTACACCTTCTTAAGTAAGTCAATGAGTGGCTTGCTAATGACCCCATAACCTCATATGAATCTCTTGTAATATCCAGACAATCCAAGAAAACCCCTCAGTTGTTTAAGTTCCTTTGGTTCAGGTCAAGACTGAATAGCCTCCACCTTTTTAGGATTTGTAGCAACACCTTCAGCAAAAAATGTAATGGTCCAAGTATTCCACCCTCTTAGCTACAAAAACACACTTACTCTCTTTGGCAAAGAGTTGGTGTTGAACTAGCAAATCAAAGGTAATTCTCAAATGTTCTATATGCTCTTCAAGGTTCTTGCTAAATACCAAAATGTCATCATAAATATTAAGATGAACTTTCTTAACTGTTTTTTAAATGCATGGTTCATGAGCCCTTGGAGACTAGAATGGGTATTGGTTAATCCAAAAGGCATAACCAAGTATTCAAAATGCCTTGAGTGTGTCCCAAAGTAGTTTAGGGTGTTATTCTACTTTGATAATATCTAGCCCTCAAATCAATATTACAATAGACTTGTGAACCCCTTAACTCCTCCAATAATTCTTTGACAACTACTTTATTCAAAGCTCTATAATCAACACAAAGCCTTCAAGATCCATTTTGTTTGCTCACCAACACCACTGGTGATGTATAAGAACTAGAAATGTATTGAATCAAGACTTGATCCAACATTTCTTGGATCATGTTTTCACTCACATCCTTTTGGATGGATTAGTATCTATATCAAGGGAATATGATGATCAAATACTCCTCTTGAAGGTTGTAACTGCTTTGGTTCAGTGAAAACATCATGATAACCCTTCAGCAATGCTTGTGTCTCCACTAGTTTCTCTTTTTCCATATGTAACCCCTCATCATTTAATGCATCTGCTTCACACACTTTGATAATAAAGATTTGAGCAGTATCCACTAAGATTTTGTTCAATGCTTTGGCATCCACAGTTTTAAAAGAGGGATGAACACCCCTTAGTGTGATGGACTTCTCTTGATACACAAATTGCATAAAAAGCGTGCCAAAGTTCATGTGTATGACTCTAAGTTTACATAACCATTGAATGTCTAACACAACATCACAACTCCATATTGGCAAAACTAGGAAGTATCATGGAACAATGTACCATTCAAGATCCATATTAAATGTTTACTTCCTTTTACTGATTGGATAATTCTCTCATTTGCAACAGAGATAGCTTAAGGATTGATGTCATGAAACTGACAACCCATCCTCATAGCAGCCTTCTCATTGATGGATTTGTGAGTAGAACTACAATCAATGAGAATTGTGATTAGTTTCTGCTCAATGAAGCCTTAGATTCTTATAACCTCTAGTCTTATTCAAGGCTTAGAGGAAAAATTCACAATTTGCTATACCTTTCTCCACTTCCTAAATTAGGTATGTCCTTTCAACATCTTCCCTCCACTTCAACTACCAACTCTGGTCCATCAGTTTCTAACTCTATAGAGTACAAGTGCCTCTTGGCCTTGCATTTATGTCCATGAGTATACCTCTCATCACATAAAAAACAAATAGAGTCATCACACAGAAAACAAATTACCTTGGACCTCTTGTCATCTATTTCACTTGTGTTAATCTTCCTCTCATGTTGGTGTCAAAGCTAGCAGTAACTGGTTTCTAAAAAGTACAGAATTATCCTCTAGCTGCAGTATTACTACTATAACCTTGATTGCTCTTGGGCTTTGAATAGTTGGTTTCAGTACTAGGCTCTTCATAACCTTGCTTTGAGCAGAAAAATTAGACTCATGAAGCCTATACAAACTATAAGATTGAGGAGTGAACCACGATTCACAATTCTCACTACATCGCTGAGCTTAAGTTTTAAATTATTTAGGAAAATGCTAATATCATGTGCTACTCAAAGACTGATCCTGGTCATGACACTATCAAATGCCTTCTGACATCCTTTAAATGTGCCAGTGTGTTTAAGATTCATAATCTCAGTCATAGGGTCTGAATACTCAACCTCAAACCTGTTAGCTAAAGCATAAACATACTCATCCCAACTTGGAAGGGGTTGTTGCCCTCTATTTCTCATATAGTCTTGGTGCCACTGTAAAGCATCTCTATCAAAGTGAACGGCCACCAGTATTATCCTCTAATGAATGGGTATTTCTTTAACAGAACAAAATTGTTCAACCTTGTATAACCAGGTCCTCAAGTCTTCTCCATTAAACTTTGGGAATTCTATTTTATCATATTTGGTCAAAGTTAGTTTTGGCAAGGTGGAGTGGAAATGACCTAGTTTGGAGGAGGGTGAATTGAGTGGGATGGTTAGGTATATATTGTTGAGGTAAGCGAGGTGTGTTGGAAATGAAAGGGGTATGATGATATACAAGTTGAGGAATCTATGTGTTTTGGTTGTAATAAGAAGGGTAAGGTTAGTTATATGGGTATGCAGAACTGTGTTATTGAATTCCAGTTTGATAAAATGGAATTTGAAATTGGGTATTTGGTAATTGCATTACCACCATATGTGAGAATTTAGAGGACAACATGGGAGTTGACATTGGCTGGTGTTGAAACGGGTGAGTTTGGCCATGTATACCGTATGGGATGTAGTTATATGGTGTTTGGGTGGGAAACCTGGTTGGAAGGGGTATTATGGTGACGGTAATGGATAAAACAGGAATGGAAATAAAACTAGATAAAACGTGAATTTGCTGGGTTTCGGGGGTCATACCTTGAGAGATCTGATTGTTGTTGAATGAAGATTGTCTCATCAAATAAGGATTTGAGGAACTTCTCATCTGTAAGGGTAGATCTGAAGGTGAGTATAGCTCCTATTCTAAAAAATTAGAGCTCTTATCTCTTTCAGGCCGCCTTCCACTTTGTACAGCTTCTCCCATCTCCTCAAAGGCTTTCATGATTTCTTACAGCCATTTCCTGATTTACTTTGGCCATATCGAGTGACATTTTTTACATTATATTCATCACCTTTTGCATCTCGTTCACTATTGATCCTTCATAGAGCCAGAAAAGTTCTCTGATACCAGTGATATCATGACTGAAAATGCAATACCAAAAGAGTAAAAAGCTGGTACAACTATTGCTAAAGAAGAAAGCTAATCTAGGGAAAAAATAAGAATGTTCCAATTTGATTACTTGATGTAGATAATAACTCGTACAATATATAGAGGATCACATGGACACTTGTCATTGTTGCCTTCATCACTCTGACATCTCCTGACTAACTTGGGATAGGACTAAAAGAGTAAATTAGTAGTGGGCCTAATGATACTAACTAGAATTACTCACAGCTCATTATTAACTAACTTAACCGACTGATTGTTGTTGACACCTAATTTTACCCTCTAATAATTTTTATTTAATTATTCAGGATTCCCAAGTCATACAACAACAACAACATACTCAGTGAAATCTCACAATGTAGGGTCTGGGGAGGGTAGAGTGTACACAGACCTTACATCTACCTTGGTAAGTAGAGTGGCTATTTCCGAGAGACCCTCAGCTCAAGACAAAGCACAAGCCCAAGAAAAGTAAGACACACAAAGTGCATAAGTCATGACAGCGCATTCTAAAAAAGAAAGAAGCAAAAAGAAGCAATAGCTAATGCAAGTAAATAAGACAAATAAAATACACATAGCAACATAAATCAAACGACAAGGGACTATAACGCAATATGATAGACTAAGCGAGCCTACAATAATAATACTACAACTACCAGTTTGTAAGTGTAGGTAGGACTACGTTGGACTACCTACTATCCTTCTACCCTAATATGTGTCCTCCATAACCCCCTATCTAAGGTCATGTCCTCAGTGAGTTGCACCTGTGTCATATCCCATCTAATCACCTTTCACCAATACTTCATCGGCCTACCTCTACCCCTCATATACCCACCATATCCAACCTTTCATATCTCCGCACTGGGGCATTTGTGTCTCTCCGATGCACGTGTCCGAACCATCTCAACCTAGCTTCTCGCATCTTATCCTCCACCGAAGCCACTCCGACTCTGTCCCTGATATCATCATTTCTAATTATATCCCTCCTTGTATGCCCACACATCCATCTTAGCATCCTCATATCTGCAACTTTTATCTTTTGGGTGTGCGAAGTCTTGACCCAATACGATGCGTGACATCGTCATTAATCTCTCTATTCATTTGGATAATAGACCCGAGGTAAGCTCTCTTTCTTTGGAATGACCTGGGTGTCAAGCCTCACCTCCATGCCTATCTCAAGGTCGCTCCCATCACTGAACTTGCACTCCAAGTATTCTGTCTTGGTCCTACTCAACTTGAACCCTTTAGACTCTAGAGTCTGTCTCCAAACCTCCAGCTTAGCGTTCACTCCACTGCAAGTCTCATCAATCAGGACTATGTCATCTGCAAATAACGTACACCATGGCACCTCCCCTTGGATTTGTCGCATCAGTCCATCCATCACCAAGGCAAATAGGAATGGGCTAAGAGTTGATCCCTGGTGCAGCCCCATCATCACTGGGATGTGCTCCGAGTCTCCTCCTAATGTCTGTACCCTGGTCTTGGCTCCATCATACATATCCTTGATTGCCCTAGTGTATGCCACATGTACAGCTCTAACCCACAAACATCTTCATAAAATCTCCCTAGGGACTTTGTCGTATGCCTTCTCGAGGTCGATGAAAATCATATGTAAATCTCTCTTCTTCTCCCTGTACTGCTCCACCAACCTCCTAATAATATGGATGGCTTTTGTAGTCGACCACCCCGGCATGAATCCAAACTGGTTCTTGGACATAGACACTCCTCTTCTCACCCTCATATCCACGACTCTTTCTCAAATTTTCATAGAGTGGCTTAGCAGCTAAATACCCCTATAGTTATTGCAACTATAGATATCACCTTTGTTCTTGTACAAAGGAATCATTGTACTCCACCTCCATTCTTCGGGAATTTTCTCCGTCTTAAAAATGACGTTAAACAACTCCGTCAGCCACGCCAAACCTGTCTTGCCTTGCCCTGCCTGCACTTTTCCAAAATTCAACTGGGATCTCATCAGGCCCGATCGCTCGTCCCCTACGCATCATACGCACAGTGCCCTGAACCTCCTCAACCTTAATATTTTCGCAATACCCAAAATCTTGGTTCCTACCAGAGTGCTCCAGATCTCGCAGCACAATGTCTCTATCTTTTTTTCGTTCAAGAGTTTATGGAAGTAACACTGCCCGGGTCCTCTTCTCCACTAGCACTTTGTCGTCCTCATCTTTGATGCACCTCAGGTGATCCAAGTCCCGGGCCCTCTTCTCCCTTATCTTGGCTAGTCTGTACAACTTCTTATCCCTGCCGTTTTCCTCTAATTCCACATATAGACATTCAAAAGTCATCATTTTCTCTGTCTAACTGCTACTTTGTCCTATTTTCACATCATCTTATATAATTCTTTATTCGTCCACTTCTCCACATCATCCTCGCTTTCTACCAATTTCGCATACTCCATTTTTTTTTGCTTCCACCTTCTCTTATACCTTACCAATCCACCACCAGTTTTCTCGATGCCCACCACGGCTACCCCGCGGGACCCCTAGCACTTCTCTAGCAACCTCCCGAATGCAACTGGTTATCTTGTCCCACATTCCGGTTGCATCCCTACTACTCCCACAAACCTCATTCACCATCAACCTCTCCCTCATCTCCTTTGCACTAGCCATGGTCAAACTTTCCCATTTGATTCTTAACATGTCATCCACAACCCTCTTCTTCTTCTCCATCTTGATCTCCAAATCCATCACCAAAAGCTTATGTCGGGTTGTAAGATCCTCATTCAGAATAACCTTGCAGTTTTTAGAAAGCCATTTGTCAACCTTTCAAATGAGCAAAAAGTCTATATGAGTCTTAGCCACCGAACTACGGACGTCACCAAATGCTCCTCCTTCTTCAAGAACCTTGAATTGGCTCTCACCATCCCAAAAGCTCTAGCAAACTCCAAAAGTGAGACACATCCCCCATTCCTATCCCCGAGTCCAAAACCTACATGCATGTCATTATAACCCATCGGAAGTGCCCCGATATGTCCATTGAAATCCGCTCCTACAAATAACGTCTCAGTGGTTGGTATACCTCATACCACTTAGTCCAAATCTTCCCAAAAATGTCTTTTCTCCTCCTCTTTCAATCCCATTTGTGGCGCAATAATGTTCATAGTGCACCCTCTAACTACTAACTTAATCGCCATCATCCTGTCATTGACATTCATAACCTCTACCACATGATCCCTTAGCTCGATGTCTACCAAAATGCCTTCCACATTCCTATACTTCGACCTACCCAAGAATCATAGCTTATACCCATCTACATCCTTAGCCTTAGGTCCTACCCATTTGATATCCTGGACACAGACTATATTAATCTTCCTTTTCTTAAGAATATTAATTAGCTCTATAGCCTTCCCCATTAGAGTTCCAATATTCCAAGACCTTATTCTCAGCCTAGAATTACCCTTACCCCCCTAACCCTCGCCTCCGTCCCCGACCAAAAATATGACCCTAGTCTACCATAATTCACCAAAGCCACTAAAGCAAAAAAAAAATACTAGTCAAAGGTTAACGTTAACACACACGGAAACCAATACTAAAGCACAAATTAGCAAGAACTACCAAAAGGGAAAGGAAACAATGCCAATAAAACTAAATAAGGATCTGAATAGTATAATACAGTAAACAACAGAATACCAAATTAAGAATACTCAAATGTTTACCCTAAAACAAGGAGGGATCAAAGTACAAGCAGAAATTAACAGGAATATAGAGGCAAGTAAAACCACTACGCCAAGAATGCTATAAGTAAAGATAAGAAGCGGAAAAATTGAACAACAAGGTTAAGGACAAGGAATTGATACGGGCAACCAGAGATACCAACTCCAGTTGAATCAAACCTGTTTGCCGGCGAAAATTATTGTTCACGGTCACTGTTCACAATCACTGTCACTATTCACAGTTATTGTTCATCGTTGAATGAAGTACTGTTCATCCTAATTTTCACCCAAAAAAAATCATGTACCTGCGTAGATCTAGGAGAAAAGAACACAAGAACAAGAAAAAAGAACAAAAAATAAATGGAATTTTATCGTCGACGCCGTAGGGTGGTCGGAGCGGTGCTGTTAGGGTCTTACCGTCGCCGCCAGTGAGTGGTCGGAGCGACACTGATGGGGTCTTACCATCGTGGATGGGGTGGGGGTTGGTGATGTTACCGTTAAAGAGAGTAGATGGGAGAGAGAGAGAGAAAGACCTTCCCAAGTCATAGACGGGGTAAAATATATTTTTTACAAGACGAAAATAATTGTACAAAATTATTCCAAAAATATTTCGTCATTTCATTTAACAAAATATTATCCAATATACTTATTGTATATCATATCCTATTTTTTTTATTAATTGCAATTTTCAAAATCAAAGTAAAGATATTTGTGCAATTAACTACTCAAATCCTCAATTAAAAATGATCAATATTTTTATTCCGTCAAAATCGGGAAAATTATTTAATTAAGTAGGGTAATCAAGTAACATCTCAATTTTCAAATCATTTTTATTTTAAAAGGATTTTACATCATTTAAAGAGTTCAATTCCCAATTAATGTCAAAGTTAGGCTCAATTTGGAGCTTATGACTTATTTCGGTCATACTTGAAATTACTTTGGTCATTATTTAATTTAAATAATGACCACATTTGTAAAATTACAATTGTTTTTATTTTAATTTTAATTAAAGCCAGCGTTGGGCCATCAATCTTTTTTTTTAAAAGGGCTAGGTCCGGCCTAATTGAACCGCGACCCGGCCCATATCCTTTGTTATTACGCACTTCCCCTTTCCCAATCGTGATTGGAAGAGAAAGAAAGCATTAGGGCTTCGTCTTCATCTCCGATGCCGGAAATGGAAAAGGGACAGCGTACTATTTGCTTTGCACAGATCCACTCGTCCATTTTGGGCAAGAACAATTTATTTTCTGCTAATTTTATGATTCTTATCTCATTTGATTTCGAACACTGCATTTCGATTGGTTGAGAATCTTTTGCAAGGGAATTTCCTCCCCCCCCCCAAATTTGTTCTCCCACATCGGCTCCAATATCAAATTCTAGGGTTTAGGGCGTTCTATTTGAACCCCACCCACTCATATACAAGAGTCCAGAACTTCAAAATCTCAGGATTTTGTATTTTCAAGAGTCATTTTTCAATTAAATTAACTAATTTCGAATATTTTGGGATCCAAGCCCTTTGGTGGAACCTAACCATTCGAAATTAGTCTTTCAGTTTTAAAAACCGTTCTTTTTATGTGTGTGCAAGTGTGATTGAGGTGTGGAGTGAAGATTAAAGTCCAAACATCGATCCTAGGATGCCTCACAAGAAGGTATTTACCTCTCTTTTTATATTCTTTTAATTTCAGCTTGATCTGTATATTGATGTGTTCATGAGCTTATTTGGATGAATTTATGCATATTGTAGTTACTGGGGTGCTTAACTAGATCTAAATGGGCATAAAGTGACCCTGTGTGCATATTTTTGTAATAATAATCCTATTTTGGTTGATTTTATGGATAGTTGGTGTTCACTAGACTTAGTGTAGAGTCAATATATGGTTGAAACATATGTGACTCCCCTGTTATGACATAGAACTTATTCAGTTTATAACATGCCTATCATATGTTTGCCTTAGTTAATTTAAGCTTAATATAGGATTAGCACCCATATTTGCATCAGTTTAGCTTGTTTTAAGCCTATTTTGTGCTTCATTGCTGGTTCACGATAATGTAGGCTGAATATGATCCTTAATGACTTGTTTAGCTTCAATGTTCAATCATGAGATGACCTTGACTCACTTTAATACCTTTGTACACTCAAATATGCATATGTATTTTGTGGGCTACTTAGCGTCGGATAAAGATGGATTCAAATTAGTTGTTAACTGATGATTACTGAAGATAACTGACTTGTCTAGGTTTGAATCACATCACATCCAAGTCTAAGCTAAGAATGGAACTAGGCATTTGTTTTAGCTCATTATTCAAATATTTGTATTATTTTTAGGTTTTAATGAATTTGGTGAATGTGAGATGCTCTGTTGTATACTTGAAAAGCAAGTCTGGCTCATTTCCTGTTAAGAATGCATATGTTAGGCTAGGAGCTACATTTCTTTTAATCTGTTCAACTTTTTTTTTCTATGTATTGTGTCTATTTCTGCTAATCTGAGTTTGGTTTAAGTCTGATATAGCTTTTTGTGGTCAGCCTATTTTATGTTACATAGATTTTTTGGTTTATGTTCTTTGTTGGGTGTTCTTGTAAAGTTCAAAACTTCATATTGTATCATTTTGAACCATGAAGTATGCTGAACATGACCACCCTAAGGCCTTTGAGTCATAGATTAAACTCATGAAACCACATGTTTGATGCATTAGGTCATGTCTGTGTGCTTGTATGTTATCTTAATACTGCTTACTCCATGCCATGTCCTCACTTAGGTGTATTTAAACTCAGTTAAGTGCCCTGTAGACATGTTAGTCTAAGTTAAAATACATAAAGCATCTTTTGAATTATGCATGAATTCATGACTGCCCACTTGAGGTTCTTAGTTTGTAGTTTTATCAACATGAATACCCCTGCATGCCTACTGAAGCCTTGTTTTGCCAATATACACCCTATTTTATGCTTTAAACCATATGTCTAGGAACATAGTAGCTAACAGTCCTGCCTAATCCCTACTTGTCTGAATCTGAGACCTGTTGAGTAGCATACTTATGTCTTGACCTAAGTCAAATGCACCTAGAAATTAAGATATTGCATGTGCTTGTGTGCCAAGGGAATGACAGTCTTTTTTGCTGCACACTCATGTTGGACTTGCTAGGAATAGATCACTAAGTTGAACGCTTAGTTAGATTAGGCTCTGAACTTGAGTTTTGGGTCTTATAATTGTTTGACTGAGAATTATGCTTATCTTATGAAATCTGTGGTAGTCCAAGGTTAAGATGCTCATCTTATGAAATCTGTGCTAAATGTAATATGCATCTGCTTGACCGAGAATAAAACTGCAACACATCTGTCTGGCCTAAAGAAATATATAAAGGATCAATTTGCCTACTTGCTCTGTTTTAATGAAATTGCAACACATGTCATGTGTTACTTTTAAACTTGTAATTACTGAGAACTTCTAGATTTACCATGTCATGACTGAGAATGAAATTGCAACACATGTCATGTGTTACTTTTAAACTTGTAATTACTGAGAACTTCTAGATTTACCATATGTTTGTGATTTTAGCCTAAGTAAGGCTCTAGGTTTGGTCCTGCTATCTACTATTAGTTTTGTATCCTTATTTAATCATGGTTGTGTTTCCATGACTGTTTGGTTTGAACTGTAATGACTTTTGCCTGAGCTAGAGTATTTGTAACATGAGGTTGCAACTTGATAATTTAGCCTAATAGGATCTGAAAATTGACCGAGTAATCTCACTACCTTTGCTATTATGCCAACTTGTGCTCTCTGTGTGTTAAGATGTATGTTTAAATTGTTTAGACTTGAAATCATGAAGTATATAAGACAGCTAAAGGTCTGTGTGTCGTATACTATGTGTACCACTATCTGTTTGCCTCCATTTGTCTTTGTGGTTGTTCTTTGAGGTGTACGTCTGATATACACTATGATATATAGTATATAAACCAACTATACTTAGTATATGAGATATACATGCTAAGAATGTCACCTGTGTATATCAATATGGAGCCACTGATTTTTAATGAAGATTGGCCCAATCTTCCATTCTTTTTTTCACTATTCTCTTGACTGCTCAATATTTGGGTCGTGGCCCATTTTCATGTCGTTTCTTTTATCTTTTTTGTGCATCTACTTTAGTTGGGCTGCACTCATTAGCTTTATTTTCTATGCATCGCTGCTACTTTCCGAGATGGGCTGAGCCCATTTATTTCCTTTCATGGTCCTATTAATTGTGGGTTGTTACCTCATTGCTTATTTATTTGGGCCTTAATATATTTCTTTCATAAGTAATCAGTTTCAGTTAGGGCTGGCCGGTAGGCCGGGTCAACCCGGTCCTGCCCTGACACCGCCCCGGTCCCGCCCCGAACCCGAGTAGTTAAAAAAAAATTCGGTATCGAGAGCAGAACCGGGACGGGACAATGTCTCGTCCCGATCCGTCCCGGCCCGCCCCAGTCCCGCCTGTCCCAGCCCGATCCCGATCCAGCCCGAAATTCCCCTTTTGCAAAAATAACTATTGCACCAACGATCATTTTACATTTTGGTCATTGTGCAACGGTCATTTTTGGCCTCCCCCTCCCCCAACCCCCCCTACCCCCTTAATATTTATTTTTAACCTATAAGTTATTATATTTACACTTTAACCCAATTTTCCAACTATAAATACCTCATTTTCTCTTCATCTTTCTCACAAATCTTCCTACAATCTCTCTAGTCTCTCAATCTATCTCTCTACAAGTCTACATTATCTACTAAATATTCAATTTTATTTATTCATTTGGGAATTGGGAATGCAGTTGGCAACTAGCTTGAGGATCTTCCATCGAGCAAAGATTTAATTTTCAACCTCTCGATTACACGTCGACGTTACGTCGGCGTTTGGTACATTCGTTCCTTCATTAAATTATTATTGTATATTTATTTTATTTAGCGCACTTAATTTCATTTACTTTAATTATTTATTAGTATAATTATAAATTTATAATGGAAGGATTTAAACGTATGCTTACGGGTAGGGGTCAGGCTTCTTCTAGTAGGGGCAACAAGGGCAAGGGTACTTCTAGTCATCATATTCCTACACAGGATGATTTTGTTGATACTGAACATTTTCCTACAATACCATTAGATTTAGACGAGGAGCTATTTTCTGGAACTCAAGAAGACTTTAATTTAGACGATAATTTAGATGATACACCCACTAATGTTGATGACAACACACCCACTAGTGCACCTTCAACTGAAATGTCTCATATTCCCCCTACTATGAGACGAGGTCCAGCAAAACGACCATTAAAATCAGATGCATGGATATTTTTTGATAGGGACATAGAGAATCAAGTAGCTAGATGTAAAATTTGTAAAGATGTTTTAAAATTTAAAACTGGAAAAGGTCACGGTGGGACGGGGGGTTTAATGATACACGTAGTAAGGGCTCATCTAGCTAGGTATGCCCAATACGAGGCTTCAAAATCGGGTGCGCAAATGCCCGCTCCATCGGGATAAGGTTCACATACTGATACTGTCCCGGACCAAGTACAGGGTCAAATTAACCCTATGACGGGAGGAATTGTAGGCCCTAAATACAATAAACATAGAGATAGGGAAGCAATATCGAAATTAGTTGCTGTGGAGGGTTTGCCTTTTTCATTTCCTTCATCTCCCGGTTTTATTCATTACATTAGAGATATATATAATCCTATTTTTAACGGTTTTCCTAGATCAACTGTTAAAAGAGATGTATTTAAATTCGCACATGAATATCAACAATATTTACGTTATTCATTATATCATTTTAATGGCAAAGTATCTATCACGTCTGATATAGGTGGTAGTACTAACGACCATGATTATTTAACGGTAACTTGTCATTGGATAGATTATAAATGGTCTATGAAAAACGTATATTAGCGTATAGATATATAAATGATAGGCACACTGGTACTTTTATTGCAGATAATATTTATCAAGTGTGCCATTATTATGGAATAACCGATAAAATTATGACTATTACATTAGATAACGCTTCTTCTAACAATTACGCTATTACAAATTTAAAAAATAGTTTAACTCCATCTTTTCCAGATCATTTTCATATAAAATGCGTGTGTCATATATATAACTTAATTGTAAAGGATGGTCTATCACTTTTTGAAGACATTCTTAGTAAAATATAATTTGCTATAAACTTTATTTTTAAAAGTAATAGAGTACAACGAATAAAAGAATATAAAAAAACTTGTCACGATTGTGGATTACTTTATAGAAAAATTCTAGAAGAAGTATCCACTAGGTGGAATTCTTTATACGAGCAACTACTTGTTCCTTATGACTATAGAAAACCTATAACTTTATTTTTTAACTCTCATAATCAAAACCCAGCTGATATGGTTGTAGATAGTGATTGGGTAAAAATTTCCGAACTTATTGTATTTTTAGAGAATTTTTTTCAAGCAACAAAATAATTTTTCGGTATATATTATCTTACTATTTCAACTATGTTGTTTTATATAACTCTAATATTTTTATTACTTAGTGAATATATGGAAAAATCAGCTTATATGACAACTATTAAAAAAATATTTATCAAAATAAAAAAATATTTTATTCCTATTCCCACTATTTATATTATTGGTGTTGTATTAAATCCGACTATTAAAATAAACGGTACTAAATCACTTATTTAAACTATTTACGATTGTATAGAAGTAATATCACCTCCAAGTCCAAAAAATCTAAATCACCCACAACCTATTGAACAAACTAAAGAGGAAGTGTTGTCTAATGTAGAAGACCAATGCAAAAAAATATATAGGTTTTACTAACAAGAAAGTGCTAGTAACCTACCAGCTTCCATACCATCTTCTTCTTCTTAAACACAACTTCACAAAAGACATCCTGTTTCTGCGGTTAGTATTGAAAGCCTCAGAAATAGAGTGTGCGGCCGTAGCGCTACTAACCAAATCAGCGAGTTTGATATTTTTGTTTTGTAGTGTTCTGTACAGTACCAAGAAGTTATCAATGAAGATGGACATGAAGACTTGCTGAAATACTGGAGGGGGAATGAGAAGACCTTTCCGACACTTTCAATGATGGCCCGAGATGTTTTGAACATTCAAGCGTCATCAACTGCGACTGAAAGCATTTTTTCTGCCGGCAGATATCAAATAGGAAACCACAGACACTCATTAGCTGGAGACAGCTTTGAAATTGCAGTATTATTCAGAGATTGGATACGAGCGGAGCGGAGAAGGTGCGGTCAACCGGAGATCAACGAAGAAGACAAAAACTACAACGAAATCTTATCCGAAGGTGGTGGAAGCGACGTGGATCAATTTGACCAATAAATACCAACTCCAACCGAAGAACCACAAAAAATTATCAAGCAATTAGAATAGGTTTTTTTGAGAATGTAATTTTTTTAATTGCAATTTTATAATGTAATTTGCAACTTTTGGACAACACCACAAAGTTGCAATTTAGACAATTGCATTTGTATTACAAAAAAATCATATGTCTATTAAATAATATAAGATGCACAAAAACAGTCTTGGGATGTTTTTATTACACTACTTGTCTTGTTTATTGAGTTTTTTTTATACATATGTCATTAAAAAAAAAAAGGAAAATCCGCCGGAACCCGATACCGATCCCGCCCCGACCCGATTCCGACGGGATCGGGATCAGGATCAGGACGGGACTTCGGAAAGTCCCGCCCCCTTCACCCGTCCCGCCGCGACCCGACCCCACCAAACCCGGCCCGCCAGACCCGAGCCCGGCCCACTGGCCAGCTATAAGTGAAAGTAGTTAACTGGTGGGCTCGGTAGGCCCACCAGCCTAACTCATCTCTTTTCATTTTTCATTTATGATTGCGTAATTATACTTGTATAAATAAATACTTGATAAAATTATTAGAACCCATGTGATTATGACCTAGAATTAGGCAAAGACGATACGTACATCGTTTAGAATAGTCACCAAAATCATTTTCAAATCAGACCCAAATGAACTGATATATTTTGTATAACGGAATAATTTTGAGAAGTTTAAAATTGGACTGACTTTAAAACTTGAAAACTAGACTGTTCTTATATAAAAAAAAAAAAAAAAAAAACGGACCGCTTGCATCAATCTGAACATTAATGAAATTGGGTTACACAAAATGAGGAAATTAGACTGTATTTTGAGAAAACCAAAACTGAAAACTTCGGTTGAAAATTAAGTTTCAAAATTGTTTTTTTTGTAAAAAACAAAAGTAGGCTAAGTAGTAAAACCCTTTAAAACTGTTTTGGGCCAGGCCAACCAAAATTTGTTCTGTTGAAACAAAAAATTTAAATAACTTGAGTTGAGGTATGGATTTGGGAAGTGGGATATAAGTTGATCTTCAAATAACTTGAGTTGAGGTATGGATTTAAAAGAAAAAATGTATGAGGATATATGGACCAACCATTGGACTAAAGTAGTGGAGTTTTACTCAAATTAAATTTTGAGTGTACTTTAGTCTGAAAATGGATAGACTTAAATACCCTTATACGAACCCTTTTTAGGCGGAATTCAACTCTTTAGTTTTGCAAAACCTTTTTGACTTGAAATGATAATGAATGACATGTTATTAATTTTGCGAAAAGTAAATATTTCTAAAGAAATTTTTTACAAGTAAACATGCTATAGAACTCGAAGGTCAACCGTATTCTACAGATCCTTAATACCGGAGTGTCTAACACCTTCCCGGGGGATCACCAGAATCCTTATCTCGAACTCTGGTTTAAAAAGGATTTTTCATTGAATTTTGAATAAACCCTTTTCCTCGATTTTCCTAATTTTTCTATAAATTAGGTGGCGACTCTAAAAAATGAAATATCCAATTAGAGTTATAACAACCTCTTACTAGATTTTATGTCTCCCTGTAAAAGTGAACGTAACAGATGGCGACTCCGCTGGGATAATCGTAGGTTCTAACCATAAGGGTTCCAATACAACATGTTTTAATTGATATAAATTTATTATGTGTTTACTTTCTGCAAAATATAACTATCATTCATGCATTTCATTATTCCGCCAAATGACATGCATACACACTCGCATCATTAAAAAACAAATTACTTTCTTTGGAACATATTGAAGACGGAGTTGGTTCATGATCGTCCAACAGTCAACAACGGTTCACCTAGAGTAGTCTGTTCGAGTCCCCAGTCGTTCGAAAGACAACTCTAGTTTTTCTAGGATAGAGCGAAGCCAAATCCCTATTGAACTAGTGCGTGCTTACCTAGACGGGTTCGAATATTTTAGACATATCTAGACCCATTAGGCGACTACCCCGTGTCTTGACGGTCTATGACCCGACGGCACTGCATCCACCTACTTGCAATGTGGAAACATGATTGTGCCGATGTGATAAACCATTGTCCTTCGGGGGAAATTAAATGTGCTCTGTTTTGTAGATGCATACCAACCTCAAGTTTGACATGATTTTGGAAGCACCCGAGTTGCTAAGGTTTTGGTGGTCGTGGCTAGATGCCCTACAACAAAGAGAAGTTACGAAATGTCTAGGACACCAACCCTTACTAATGACCATGAAAGGGAATAGGGAACTGTTAGACGTTCTCACCGGATATTGAGATTGTGATAGGATGGTGTTTAGGTTCGGGGATTTCGAGATGATCCCAACATTAGAGGAGATTCGGGATTGCATAGATAGCAATGGGACCTGCATGAGAATGAGGAAGAAACACGACCATAACCTTCTAGTACCACATAGGCCAACTCCCGACGAGATAATGAAGCTATTGTCCCTAGCCAGCGCCAATTGGATCTTTGGCCCAACCTAGCCTTTAGCGAGCTTTATAACCGCTTTGGGTCCAAAAGAGGGTATTTAGAACACTCAATCGAGTTTCAGACTTACGCCGATTGGGAGGCCACTCGACACCTAGACTGACACATGCCTACTAGGAACTATGGTTTTCCCAAAGATCGACACCTCGCCATAGATACATGTGTGATTTATGTCACTCATGCTATCTTTTATGGCATAACCTCAAATGGAAAAACCAAATACTTTGACCTAGTCCCATCATACTAGCTGTTATTACCGAGCCTTAGGTCAATGTTGAAACCTATATAGGTCTTCCAAGGGTGTAACCTACTACTACAATGGTGGAATATTAAACACTTAAACAAATTCGAGTGTCCCTCGTACCTAGACCAATAGTATAGAAAGGATAACCTCCAAGCCCGTTGTCCGAAATTTGGGAACAAACCCAAAGATGGGTGGGCCTTCATATTTTCGATACTCCGAGAGGATAACATTCAATGGAGGTTCCCCGACTTCATAACCGAGAGTATTGTGGTCCGAGGTAGAAAATGCCCTTTCTTTCCACTTATGAGAATCTGAGGAATTCATCCATATGTACCTATTAGGGTTCTACCACAGTTCGGTATGAGACAAGTGATACCCCAAGTAGGAAACATGGGGGAGTATGTGGTTGACTACGAAAAGGATAAGATCAAAGGGGTTGCTATCATCATCAGAGAGTGAGATGGGGTCCAGAGACTTTAGCTGAAGACATGTTCCATCCGGGTTGCGACAAATACTATGTTGACTGGTTGAGGGAAAATTTGCAAGGCACCCTCACTTTGGGGCCCAACCGCTATCAGTGTAGCCAGGACAAGGATCCAAAAGCTAAGATCAAGGCACGTCGTATCCAAAGGCAAGCTTATGATCGGGATGCCAAGTATTTGGAAAAGAAAGAGCATGATTAGACTATCATAGCTAGCTTGACCGAGGAGTTAGACTTCACCCATGAGTGCTTAGAGGATCTTGATACTCGGATGATGAGAGCAATGGACGAGACTGCACATATGACATTTATAGAGAAAGGCTTCTAGGTTGATTCATTGCTGATGACGACTCACCTCCCGATTCAAACCAACTTTTGAAGGGCCAAGAAAGCTTGGACAGACAGAGCTTCATCATCAGCCACTGGAGGACACTTCTGCTGATATTTATTTCTTTATAGCCCCGTGTTGGCTTTATCATATTTTGTAATCCCATTGGGGAAAACCTTATTATTAATGAAAATATGATAAAAAAGGATTAGAGAACCTAGGTGCAAAAAGGTTTAGGAACACAAATATTACAAATGCTAATTATGTGATTATGTGATTATGTGATATTATTACTTACATGCTCTAATATGTTCCGTCCGAGCTCTTGATTGGTTCCACATTTCGGACACTAACCAAAAATAAAAAACACAAGAAATACCAAAACCTAACTAAACTTTACACCTCTCTAAACGTTTATTTGCTACCAATGGATGTTCAAGATAGCCAAAGTGCCACGATGCCATTTGTTGACTTGATCAGCAAATAGGAGACTGAAGACTCACTCCGGGCAAAGATTCGTAAATTGGAGGAGATGATTGACTTGGTCGAAGCAAAGATAAACGAGGCTGACCAAATTCTAGACTTGGTAGGAACCCCTCTAAAAGGAACTATCGAACAAGAATATTTCAGTTAAAATCTCTCAGATGAAGTTCAAGGGATGGTATGAGATTACGTACCACTAATCGAGATACCTAAGGGGGAAATTGGGGTGCCCGACGAAAATCCTAAGTCATATGCCGGGGAATCAAGTCAACCATCTGAGAAAGCTACCCCCAACGTTTTAGAAGCTTCTAACTACTACGGGATGCCACAAGAGTCATCCCAAACATCATCCCCTATCTAGTGGGCAATTGCTCTCAAAGCCCGCACTTCACCCTTCAGAGTCGCACCAAGGCCGATGCGGAGTATCTAAATGTTCAAAGGATTGGCAGTTGCCGGAGCATTTTGTTTCAGCCACGATGTCCTCCCATCTTATACACCCATTTATGCTCACAAGAGGTGCCCTTTTCACAAAAATCAACCTGGTCACACCGGTGATAAGTGCTTGTCCCTCAAGAAAAGGATCATAAGATTGATCGATGACAAGACTATCAGCAACCTGTGGGGCCTACATTCTCTACAATTTCATTACCCTGTCATGCCTGATGAAGGAATCACCATTGATGTGACTTCACTATCTTTGAAGATTTATATGCCAGCCTTTTCTCCAAACTAGCAAGCACCGGCAAAATCCGCCAGGTCAAGACTGCTTGAAAATCCTTCGGGAGTACTTCGGAGAGGAGGATGAATTGCTTATACCACTCAGGGGCACCGGGACATGACATTGAGGGGTGCGAGGCTTTCAAATTCGAGTTGGAGTATTTGGTAAACGTCGGTCATAACTGGGTAGTTCTACCCCACCGCTACTAAGAAAAGTCGTCGAGAGAATGTGCGGTCGTAAGGATGATGACCCGCCATGACTTCAGGAAGAAGTCATCTTTTGGGTAAATTTAGGCATCACCTTTACTTTCAATCAAATTTTATCCCTTCCCCCTTTATTTTATAAAAGAAACTATTTCTGACCTGATGTCCCATGAGGGATACATAGGAAGCCTTTATCGGGCCTGGTCTGGGAACTTATTTGGGTGGAATGAAATTAGGGATAATTTCTATGTAAACCGAACTACAAAAGGGCCTGACTTCCCGCGGAGAGATACGTAAGCAGTCTACATAAGACTCGATCTCTATATTATATAAATTATAATTCCCCTTTAGAAGATCTCGACAACGTCATGGTAGCAAATTAAACATAGACTTTCAAACCAAAACCCCCAGACAACCAAAATGGCCAAAATGACCAAAATACCCCCGGAATGAAAAACCAATCAAGTGTTCGGATCAAACGCATGAGTCTATGTGATTTATGTGTAGTTTATATGTGATATCTTGTATTATTATTCTTCACTAATGTTACTAACGTCATTTGCCTTTGAGTTTTTCTTATCTTAAAGAGGGGGTCGATGTATGTCGTATCAAGCTAGCATACTTGACCATATCTAAATCTGCAGTAGAATTGAGAAAACATGAGTGGTACTTCAGATGATGGGCATAACAAGGAAGCGATGGTTATAGAGTACCCTACACCTCTAGATCCCGAAGACCCATCACACTACGAGGATGTGATCAACTTGCTATTTCGAATAATTGTGGACCTCTAATGAAATGGCCAATGTTGCCAGAGAAGCGGTCACTGAAGCGAGAAGGCCTCCACCGCCCTTTCCATCTATGAGTTCACCAATACTTGACCATTTTTCAGCATACCCGACTGGAACAGTTCCAACCACCCGAGCTCACAATGAAACCACTCATATTGATACTTCATACCAAACCCCACCACCGGCCAATTCCACTCACATACCTAGGACTTCCCGTTTGGTGCCTTCATAGCAGGTGCCACCACCCACTCATACAGACCCAAGAATACATCCAAATACCATTACTCACCCAATACCAAGAACTACAAGCACTCCCAGAAACCGCCAAACGCATCCCATAGTATCCTTCCACACCCCTATTAGTCCTATTGACTCCTCACCTAAACTGAATCATTACGAGGAGATGGAAAAGGCATAAAGATCTGAACAGGATAGGGAGAGACAAATAAATGGAATAAAAAATAGTAGACTTGCTCGAGAAGTCTAACAGAGTCTCTCATAAGTTAACAGGCCTAAGTTACGATGATCTCTGCATGTATCCAGACTTGGACCTAATCGAGGGCTTCAAAGTACCCAAATTTGAGATGTTTAACAGGACAGGGAATCCCAAGGCTAACTTAAGATCATACTGCGACCAGCTGGTCAGGGTGAAAAGAAACTAGTCTCTAATCATTAAGTTATTCAGCCGAATTCTAGCCGGGGAAGCTTCTGAATAGTTCATTATGCAAGACATACATCGCTAAGACACCTGGAAAGACAATGCGGAAGCCTTTATGGAAAGATTCCATTTTAATGTGGAGAATGTGCCTGACCGATACTACCTAGAAAAGGTCAAACAAAAGTCCACAGAGAATTACTGTGAGTACACAAGTAGATGGAGGACCGAAGCCGCCCTAGTGCAACCGTCAATGAGCGAAAAAGAATTGGTCTTCGTATTCATTCGATCACAAGCTTGAATTTATTTGATTGCATGTTGTCCATGGTCGGGAGACCATTCTCTGAGTTGGTCAAAATATGAGAGGCATAGAAGATGACCACAAATCACAAAGAATTATCAGCGTAGCCAATAAAGCCGGTCAACAGAGCACCGCCGAAGCTATGAGAAAGAATAAAGAAGACGTAGAAAACATCTACCACACACCCAGTCCAAAAACCTGAAAGAAAGAATGATCACAATATTCCTTTGACATATATTAATCTCCACCGCTAAGCAATTACAGATCCTCTCCATACAACCCTGTGTCAGTTTTCTACACACAGCCAAACTACCAAATATTGGTCCCTACTTACCAAGCTCCATAGCCAAATTACCAAACATTGGTCCCCACTTACTAAGCTCCACAACCAAATTATCAAATGCCCGCACCGGCTTACCGAGCCCCTCAAAATCACCAAAAATAGCTGCCTCTGACCACATATGACTTGCCAGGTCCGAATTTTGAAAAAAAACATCCACGGGTGTTCGAAAGAATGAGCGTTGCTGGAATCATCCAAGTTATTCCACCGAAGCCTGCTAATCTTGGGAGCCACTTCTACCGAGCCAACCAAATGTGTGCATACCGTTTCGGAGGAAGTGCACACAGCACGGAAGACTGTATCAACCTGAAACATAAGATACAGATTTAATTGACAAAAGAGAGATCACTCTGTAAACAGCAACGCCAAATGTGAACAACAATCCTCTACCTAATCATGGTGGTAATCACATCCATATGATTGAGCGAGAGGAAGAGTGGGCCAATGCAAGCCATTAATCCAGGGATCTATTAAGATCTAAGAACAAATTGTAGCCTCTCTCACCCTTCAAGAGCGACTGCAATTCAAAGTTATGATCCCATCACCTGTCGGGGCTCAAGTATCGCAAGAGATAGTTCGAGCCCCAAGGAAAGAATTTGTTGTCCAAGCAGCGGTCGCTCATGGAATGATTCGATCAGGGAGGCGTTATACTCCCGAAGAACTGATGCAGGGAGCGCGTAAAAAAGAAAGGAATTAGAGAAGGCCCATTACTGAGGGAGAAGCTGAGGACTTCTGGCGAAGAATCCAGCCAATAAAATACTCCATCATCGAGCACTTGAAGAAGATGTCAGCCCAGATATCAGTAATAACACTACTACTAAGTTTATTATAGCATGATAAGCTCTGATGAGAGTGTTGGATGAAGCACACATCCTTGCGGGCACCAGTAGTCAAACTCTACCATTATGGTAGGTGTTGACACCCAATTTTGTCCCGTCTTTTCCAATTTATTTGCAATTTTAAATATTTTTTAACACCTCAAAATAATTTTAATCTATATACATACATGCGTGTGTATAAATATTATTATTCTCTTATTATTATTAGTTTTATTCGCACTTTTTACTATCATTTGCATTTTCCTTCTCACAAAATTTCATCGCATTTCCATTTTTTTATTAAGCATTAAACATTTCGCAAATATTATATTTTATTATTATCACATCGTTATGTTATTTTAAATAATTCACATCTTTTACAAAACAAAATAATATTTTTAATGTTAAACCCCTTTCATATTTTTTTTAAAACCCAAAACAATTTCTAACTCATTCCATTTTTCCAACCCAATACAAATTCCCCCAACCAAAAAAAAACTCCCAAGCCCATTCCCTTTATTTCCCCAAGCCCAACCGGCCACCCACTAGACCAACCCAAACCCGTCGGCCCACTCGGCTGGCCCAACCTCCCCTTTTATTTTCAACCCGAACCGGCCCAGTCGACAACCCCTTTAAACCCGTCCCCCTTACCCCATTTAAAAAAAAAGAAACCCTAACACCCTAACCCCACCAATTGACCGCACCTCTTACACCCCTACCCCTACGTCGCCGCACCCTACACCCCTACCCCCTACGTCGCCGCACCCTACACCTGACACCACCACTCGCCAACACCGCCGCCTGACACCACCAACCCCATCACCTCTCACCGCGACCCATACCCCTAAAAACCCGTTCCAAAATCATTGTTTTGGGGCCCTTTATTTTGAATTCAAGCTCGGTTTTAGGGGGAAATGGAGCTATAAAAACCCCTTGTGTTCTTCAAGAAAAAGAGAGGAGGAGAAAAAGAGAAAAGGAAAAGGAAAGAAAATCGGAGGATTTTTCGGAGGTCCGATTGGATATAAAATATTTTTGGTTGTGTTCTTGATTTCAAACATTTTGCCTCCCTTGTTGTTCAAGAATTAAGTCCAAAAAGGTTTGTTCTCCACTGTTTTTGCATCTCCGATTCGGGTCTGATTCGGGTCGACCCGGTTCGAGTATTATTTCCAGAATTCTTGCATTTCATATTCTTGTATGTTGTTTATCTGAAATTGGCAAAAATATTCGATTTCGGGTTGCATCTCCGATTCGGGACGGGTCACTGACCCGGGTCGGGTCGACCCGGTTTGGGTAATATTTCCAGAATTCTTGCATTTCATATTTTCGTATGTTGGTTATCTGAAATTGGCGAAATATTCTATTTTGGGTTGCATCTCCGATTCGGGTCGGGTCACTCACCCGGGTGTGGTCGACCAGGGTCGGGTCGACCCGGTTTGAGCATCATTTCCAGAATTCTTGCATTTCATATTCTTGCATAATGGTTATCTGAATTTGCTAAAAAAAATCTGATTTGTTGTTGTTCACTGATTTCGGGTCGGGTCGACCCGGGTCGTGTAAGAACCATTTTTTTTATTGTTGTTGTTGTTATTATTGGTTATCTGAAATTGATGGAATTATTTGATGTCGGGTTGAATCTCCAATTCGGGTCGGGTCGACCCGGTTTGGATTTTCCAAATTTCTTGCATTGTTGCTGTTGTTATTATTGGTTATCTGAAATTGATGGAATTATTTGATGTCGGGTTGAATCTCCAATTCGGGTCGGGTCACTGACCCGGGTCGGTTAGACCCGATTTGGATTTTTCAAATTTCTTGTATTGTTGCTGCTGTTATTATTGGTTATCTGAAATTGATGAAATTAGTTGATTCCGGGTTGAACACATGATTCGGGTCGGGTCACTGACCCGGGTCGGGTCGACCCGGTTTGGATTTTCCAAATCTCTTGCATTTCATATCTTATATATTGGTTATCTGAAAAAATGAAAGAAAAAAAATCTGATTCGGGTCGGGTCACTGACCCGGGTCGGGTCTACCCGGTTTTGGTATATTTCCATATTCTGGCATTTTTTTATATCTGTTGCTGGTTATCTAAAAAATCTGAATTTCTGATTTCATTCGGGTCACCGTTCAGGATCCGGGTCGGGTAAAATTTCAGAATTCGGGTCGGACATTTAATTGCGAACTGCTGCTGTTTTTTTTGGCATTTTAAACATCTGTTACACAGCTATCTTGTTGTTTCACTGTTTTAACTAATATTGCATTTAGGCCGATGAAATTGAATTCGAGGCCGCACTTTATTTTCGTTTCTCTGTTTTCAGTTTACTGTTTTTAAACATCCGTGCAACGGATATTTACTGTTTTAAACTAAACATCGCATCTTTTTTTCGAAAATTGCCTCTGGTTTTTTTTTTTTTTTGCTTACTGCTTACTGCCTCTCTGTTTTCTGCTTACTACTGTTGCTTACTGTTTCCAATTTAATTTTGCTTATTCGAACACGATACTACACTGGCCGATGAAAAATATCCATCGATTTTGAGGCCTCCACAGTCGTAAAGATGGAAAATATAACTTCTGGGCAAGGATGAGGCTTAAACCTTTTTATTTCATCCGAGATCAACATGTTTAGTAGGCGAGGTGACTAAAATAACCAACATGTTATATATTCGCAGCCACGACGTGATTATAGTGATCTTTTATTTTTCATCCGAGAGACCAATACGTTTAGTAGGAGAGGCAATCAAAATAACCACTCAGTCATATGTTTGCAGCCACGGCGTGATTGGAATGGTCTTTTCATTTTTAAGTCTGAGCCCTCCGTGACCAAAACGCTCACTGTTTTGGATACGGATCTGAAGTTATTTGTTTTTTTTAACTGTCTCTAACCGTTTGTTCTTGACAGCTTGCAGGGAACAAAGTAAATAAAGGCAGATATTCCTCGGAGTTTATTTATTTTATTTATTTTCTTCAATTCAGCTTTTACCCCGCTCTGTATTGTAATATTGGTTATCGCACTTATGTAACTATTGAAATGCTTAGAATAGGCAAACTTAGAATTAATTCATAGGTTAGTTTAAGACTTGAAACCCGTCGCTAGCTTATTTACTTGTAGGCTCGGTTGATTCAAACTTAGAAACCTTTTTTTTCCGCTAGTTTATTTATTTTTAGGCTCGTCATGCATATTTAAAAATTTTAAAATAAACTTTGATCATCTTCTATTCATTTTATTAATTTTACAACTAAAAATGATTTTCAAAAATTACTCCTTTGGCATTACAAATTAACTGCTTTTCTCCTTATTATTGTCACAAATGCATACATGTACAAAATGCATCTCTTTCATTAAATACTTGCAACATCATTTTAACTTTATATTTTTAAATATGCATTTTCTTAGTATAATAATTAACCTGAGTTTGACCGGATAACCGCAAGTTAGCGGATCTTAAAGGATGCCTAACCCCTTCCCTTTAGGATAATAAAGAACCCTTACCTAGAATCTCACTAGTTTCGCAGACCTTAAAATCGGAGTTTACATTGCAGCATTTAGTTTAAATATTTAGGTGTCCTAATTCACCATAAATAATTAGGTGGCGACTCCTTAATTCTTTTACCCAGGAATCACCTGAACACGCCGTGCTCCGCTTTTTGACCTCGGAGCGGGTCGAAAATAGGGCGCGACATTAGGCCACGTTATTGTTGCCCATCAGATTTCTTTTACTCCATATGAATTACCAAAAGAAGGAATGTCATACAACAAGGCTCTTTATATCACTGTCAAATGCAGGATAGGGTTGTATCCCGAGTATTAGTCGACAATAGGGCCAGTCTCAATATATGCCCTAAGTCTACACTCAAGCAATTGGGTTATGATATTGCAAAGATATGCCAGAGTCGTACAAATGTGAAATCCTTTGATGGAGCTCAACGTGATCCTATTGGAGAGGTGGACCTCAACATCCAAATGGGGTATGCTGAGTTCATTACAGAATTCCAAGTCATGGCGATAACCGCCAACTATAATTTGTTGTTAGGCAAGCCTTGGATCCACATGGCTGGAGCAGTATCATCTTCCCTGCTTCCCAATCCTTGAAGTTTGTGTGGGAAAAAAATGAGGTGGTAATTCACGGTAAGGGTAGCATCCATAACTACCCCAACAATTTTGTGCCAGTGATTGAAGAAGTCACCAAGGACACAAATTTCCATATGGTAGAAATAGTGAGAGCCGCCCACAAATAGGATGACGAGCAGAGTCATATGCCACCAGTCTACAAAATGATTGCCTTCACCATGCTTCATAGCTGGTTCGAACCCGGCAAAGGTTTAGGCAAAGTTCCACAAGATATAATGGAACTAGTATTTATTTGGGAAAAAGGTTTCTGTTCTGACCTCGGGTACATCCCAGACTCTGAAAAAGCCTTTGAAGATGATCAGAAGAAGAGGGGGCCTCCATAGTTACACAAGCCGATTCTGAATTTGTACCGGTCATTCCCGGTCAGAATGTTGATCCACAATGGCAAAGACACAGAGGAAGGGTTAGGGATGTTGTTTTAAGAGGAAGATTGTGTCGTGATAATGGAAGAATGATATGAAACTCCTACCATCTGCAATGCTGATCTGGGTGAGCAACTATCCAACTGGACCTCTACCGCACTCTTGGCTTCTCGATAGAGATGATGAATTCAATTTGATTTCAAAAACCGATGAAAGTCGATTGAGGCCCGAGCATTCACCATTTGCATATTAAATTTTCCTCGTAATGTTTGAAAATGGAAATGACTCGATCTTGATCCTAGTCACGACCACGATTTCTACTTCTTTTATCAAAATTAATAAAAGTCTTAGTTTATATGAAAATAGTCTTCCCATTTAATTATATGTTATGTTTTACACAATAATCGTGTGTTGCCTTATTTTTCAGTAATAATAATAAAACAACTTATAATGTCATGACATGTTGCAAGACGAGTGAGTCGAGTGACATGGAAGAAGGAGAATATGATGAATACAACGAAGAGACCATTTTACCGGAGGATGTCATCGAGGAGGTAGACCAATAGGAGAATAGGCAGAAACCTATTTTGGATGAGACCGAAGTAATCAACCTCGGGGATGAGAAAACAATCAAGGAAACTAGGATAGGCGCGCACTTGGAAGCATCCCAGAAAGAGGAATTGATAAATCTGCTAAGAGAATACGTTGACATCTTCACGTGGTCTTACGTGGACATGCTTGGGTTAAGCACGGGCATAGTGGCACATAAGATGCCTATCAATAAGGATTTCACTCTGATCAAGCAGAAAACCCGACAGTTCAAGCCAGATTTGAGCATCATGATCAAAGAGGAAGTCGACAAACAGATCAGGTCGGGAGTAGTAGAAGTAATCATGTATTCAACATGGTTGGCCAACATTGTGCCTGTACCAAATAAAGACATAAAAATTCAAATTTGTGTGGACTACCATGACCTCAACAGAGCTAATCCTAAAAACAATTTTCTACTTCCAAACATCCACATACTCATCGACAACTGTGCGAAGCATGAGTTATAGTCATTTGTGGATTGTTTTGCCGGTTATCATCAGATCTCGATGAGCGAGGAAGATGCACATAAAACAACCTTCATTACTCCATGAGGAGTATACCACTACCGTGTGATGTCGTTCGGCCTCAAGAACACCAACACAACTTATATGGGAACAATAACCACCATATTCCATGACATGATGCACAAAGAAATAGATTTCTATGTGGATGATGTCATAATCAAATCAAGAGAGAGTTCATATCACATCACGCACTTGCCAAATTTATTCGACACACTTCGAAAGTTCAATTTGATGCTGAACCCGGCCAAGTGTGTGTTTTGAGTGCCTTTCGAAAAATTATTGGGATTCATAGTCACCCATAGGGGCATAGAACTAGATCCCTCAAAGATCAAAGCCATTCAATAATTGCCACCGCCATAGACTAAGAAAGATGTCATGAGTTTTCTGGGAAGGTTAAACTATATCGGACGCTTTATAGCACAGTTTACGATAATCATAGAACATATCCTCAAGTTGTTGAAAAAGGACGCACCCATCAAATGGACAGACAAATGTCAAAAAGTCTTTGACACTATCAAGAGATACATCTCCAATCCGCCAGTCTTGGTCCCCCCTAGACTAGAAAGTCAATTATTTCTATATATGTCGGTGTTAGATAATGCTTTTGGATGCATTATTGGCGCAACACGATGAAACTGGGAAGAAAAAGTGAGCCATCTACTATCTCAGCAAGAAATTCACCGCATGTGAGTCGAGGAATACCTTGGTGGAGAAAACATGATGTGCTTTGACATGGGTAGCCCAGAAGTTGAGACACTACTTGTCTTACATTACCCACCTCATCTCCAAAATGGATCATTTAAAATACATATTTTGCCAGCCCATGCCTATAGGGAAACTGTCCAAGTGGAAAAAAAATTTAAGCGAATTCAACATCACGTACGTGATTCAGAAATTTGTCAAGGGACAAGCACTGGCTGATTTACTCATAAAGAGTCTGGTCGATGAGGATTTCAAACCACTAAGGACTTACTTCCTAGACGAGGAAGTGTTGACGATAGAAGGAGACACGATCGAAACCTACTCAGGATGGAGAATGTTCTTCGACAATGCAGTCAATTACAAGGGTTCTAGAATTGGAGCAGTCCTACTCTCAGATCCGAGTCGGCATTACCCAATGGCTGCGAAACTTAAGTTTCGATGCACTAATAATATGGCAGAGTACAAGGCCTACATCCTAGGTCTTTGCGTGGCCCTCAACATGGATATTCAGGAATTATTGGTGATAGAAAACTCAGATCTGCTAATTCATCAGGTCTAGGGAGAATGGCTACAAAGAACGAAAAGATCCTGCTACATGTAAACCTCGCATAAAGGTTATGCAAAAGGTTCACAAAGATCGACTTCCGACACACACCAAGATCCTAGAATGTATTCGTTGATGCTCTTGTGACCATAGCATCCATGATATAGCATCCTAAAAGCAGTCACATTAATCTTCTAGAAATCAGCATCAAGGAGGAATATGCTTATTGTTCCCATGTGAAAGCGGAACCAGACGGTAAACCTTAGTACGCCGACATAAGCGCATATCTAGAAAAGGGAGAGTATCCCGAAAATATTATAAGTAACCATAAGAAAACCATCAGGAGAATGGCCAACAGTTTCTTTTTTAACAAATGAGTGCTCTACAAGAGAACCCCTGATCTAGGGCTACTCAGATGTGTCGACGCCATAGAGGTCATGAAATTATTAGAAAAGGTACATACAGGGACTTGTGGTCCTTATATAAATGGGTTCATCCTAACCAAGAAGATCCTAAGGGCAAGCTATTATTGGATGACCATGGAAACTGGTTGTAGTAGATTTGTGCAAAGATGCCAGAAAGTGCCAGATCCGTGGAGATCTAATCAGAGTCCCACCAAGTGAACTCAACGTCATGAGCTAACCGTGTCCATTTTTAGCCTGAGGCATGGAAGTCATTGGTCCTATAGAGCCATCCGCATCCAACAAACACCGCTTCATTCTGGTCACCATAGACTATTTCACCAAGTGGGTTGAAGCTACTTCTCACAAGTCAGCGATGAAGAAAGTGGTAGCAGACTTTGTTCGAAACAACATCATATGCCGATTCGGCATCCCAAAGTCGATCATAACCAACAATAGAGCAAATCTGAACAATCATATAATGAAGGACATTTATGAATAATTTTGCGTAATCCACCGGAATTCTACCGCCTACAGGCCACAAATGAACGGAGTCGTAGAGGCAGCCAACAAGAGCATCACGAGGATACTGAAAAAATGACAAACAATTACAATGTTGGCATGAACAGTTACCCTACACATTGCTAGGATATCGAAAAACAACTTGGACCTCAACACGATAAACTTCATAGTTACTTGTCTACGGCATAAAGCAGTAATACCAGCTGAGGTAGAGATACTGTCACTCATAATCATTTAAGAAGCAGAGCTGGACAATGCAGAGTGGGTCCAGAAGAGATATGAGCAACTGGCTCTAATCAATGAAAAATGATGGTCGTCGTATGTCACGGTCAACTATACCAGCAAAGAATGGTCCGCGCCTTCAACAAATAGGTCAGAGCCAGAGTTTTTCAGATTGGACAACTGGTACTCAAGCGAGTGTTCCCACACCAAGATGAGTACAAACGAAAGTTCACACCCCATTGGAAAAGGCCCTACATGGTTCACAAGGTACTATCAGGAGGAGCTGTAATCCTAGCAGAAATAGACGATCAAGAGTGGCCCAAAGCAATCAACTCAAACGCAATCAAAAGATACTACGCGTGAAGGCGTGCCTTTTTAATTTATAATCGCGTTTCTTTTACTTGTAATCACTACACAAGACCTATCTCTTATGGCAGAGATACGTAGAAAAATCCTAATCGGATTTGGTCTTCTTCTTCTGTAATAGAAAAAATAAATGACATTTTCTTATAATATGAATTATGCGATGACCTGATTTTCCGAGGTGGGATACATAGGCAGTCCACTTAGGACTCGTTCAGATTATTATAAGATCAACCATTTTGTTCCGAACGATGTTCGACCTGATTTCTGCTACGACAGGATACATAGGCGCTCTCTAAGCTCGGACGCACCAAATAAAAAATCAAAGAAACCCCTAGGAAGCCTCGGAGATATGAAGATTGCAAAATCGCCTCGCAGAATTCAAATACCCGAAACTCTCGACTGGGGCAGAATTTTTGACAGGATCTCAAAAATTCCACTGACAAAGTCGGCACCAGAGTCAGCCGATCCTAGACTTTCAACTGGAGCAGAATTTTTGAGAGGGCCTCAAAAATTCCTTCACCGCGATACAGCATGTAGACACGTGATTTTTGACTCTCCCTAAAGTTTTACACTATTTTAGTGTTTAAATATTTCTTTTAGGTCTAGATATTTTGATTTTTTATGTCATTTTGGTAAGTTTTATTTCAAAAAATTCAAAACCATAAAAATAGAGTCACATTTTAGGATAAGCCTTGTTTCCATTTTTCAAAGTGAAAAGAAAATTTACAAAAATATATGTTTTCTTTTATTTTAGTTTTTAATAAATAAGAAGTGTTTTTGATATTTTTCTTAGTTACACTTTTATTTTGACTAGCTATTTGAATATTCTATATTTTACTTAATTTAAAAAGTAGTCTGTTAATATTTTTTTTATCTTTTAAAGTAAACAACCAAAAGAAAAAAGAAAGAAAAAAGTAACTAGCCTAAAAGAAATAACTCACCTGCACTCCCCCCATTCCCCCATTTCACTACCACATCCAACACACACCACTTGCACGACACTACACACACATTTACAGTTTGAAAAAGAAAAACCACCTCCACATTTATACACATACATAGTAACCCCTCAAGTCTCCACCTCCTGGAAAAACTCTTAGCAAAACCAATCCATGCCAAAACTTATCCCCCTCACCTCACGTTACTCTCCCCTATCCCCTTCATTAGTTTTCTCACACCATACACACACTGCACACCACACCTCCAATTAAATCACGTTCTATCCAAGAAGTAATTTTAGCCGAATATTAGTCAATAAAGGTGACCGTGTTAGAACTACGAGACTCGGGGAATGCCTAATACCTTCTACCCGGTCAACAGAATTCCTTAACCGGTCTTCTATTTTCGCGTACCAATAAAAAGAGTCATTTCCTCTTGATTAGTGATTCAATAAGGTGACCTGGAACACTAAAACTCAATTCCAAGTGGCGACTCTAAATAAATAAATAATCCCTTTTCAAAATGTCACTTCAATTGGAAAAAACCCTTTTAATAAATAATAAAACGTTGTGTGCTTATCGCGCGGGGCGGAAAAAGGGGTGTGACACAACACGAGAGTTTGCCGCACGACAACCTTCAACCTGGAGCAAACCTCAAAAAATTTCACTAGACAAACAAGGAAGGGGCCCGGAGTGCCATGGATGGTCAAAGAACCTCGCTCGAAGCGTATATGTCATGACAATGAGATAATAGTTTTCAACAAATGAAAATATGTTTTAGTCAAATGATTGTTTAAATTTATGATCAACATTTTCAAAAAATACTTTTTTGTATCATAAGTTAAATTCATCTCTCATAATACCGAGGGTCGGCACCAAGAAGTAGAGAAAACAATGTTGTAGAAGTCGATGGCACGGGTCAGCGTCATGAAAACTAATAATTTTTCTGTGATTGCATGTTTCCAAAATGTCGTCAGGAGGACATTTATTCCACTAAGTTATTTGTTCGTGATGAAATAGGTAAAGCAAAGAAAAACTCCGTCACTGGCCATGAGAGCGATAAAAAGATAAAACGATCATCTGAACGGGAGGGGCACAACCGATAAAAGAACGAAAGAAAAACAATCCGACCATAAATGTCATAAAAGAGCAAAGTGCCACAAGAGCGGCACAATCCGGCCATGAGAGCTATAAAAGGACAAAACTGCTATCTGACCAGGAGGGTCACAGTCGACAAAGGGACGAAAGAAAGACAATACAACCTCTAGGGCCGTTGTCACACCCCAACCTTGGAGGGTGTGGCCAACACCCAGTGCCTGGACGGCCCGAGTGAACCACCTAAATATCATCACGCGAATGTATAACAGTCTGGGCCGACAAGGCCTCTGAATGATAACACTTAAAGCTATACGACATAAAATCCTGCACACAGAAGAACCCAACCTATGTGTATATACATACTAAGGCCGACAAGGCGAACATAATCTTCTAACCAAACATCCAAGCCTACAAGGTCGTACTGAACAAGTTGTACAACACATGACATGTCTACAAATCCTTTAAGAGAACGTCGACTTATTACATAAGTCGAGACAGGGCCTCTGACAGACCCTAAGTACCAGAAGAACATATACACCACCCTGACTCGGCAATACTCCAGGAGGAAATAGAGCTCATTAACAAATGTTGATATCTGAACGCGATCTACAAGGGTTGGTCCTCTTATCGCCTAACTGAACCTGCGTGACATGAAACACAGCATCTCCAGGAAAAATGGACGTCAGTACAAAATAATGTACTGAGTATGTAAGACGGCTAAATATCAAAACTATAACATAAGTCTGCTGAACAAAATAAGGTCAGAGGTAACCTGGAATGTACTCATCTGTCTCTACTAAACTTATATACATATTATACTCTTGCGTTTACGCAGCCACATATAGGGCTCGGTGTGTATCTACCTGGTCATAAGAGGCTTAGTGTGTATCTACCTAGCCGTATAGGCTCAGTATCTATCTACCCGGCCGTATAGGCTCAGTGTCATCTACCCAGCCACATAGGCTCGGTGTCACTCTCAATAACAACCCAACAGCTATCAACAATAGACATATAAAACTATCAACAACTCTACTATGCAATAATAAGCTCTAAATACTTAAAGTACTCCCGACAAGGGACAAGTAGGATAAGAGAGCAATATAACTCTAAAGAAATGAAATCGAAACTCTTTTTGAAACATAAACTCTTTTCATGATTACTTTCGATAAGGGACCATGCCAAGTGTAAAAAGAAAAACCTTAACATACCTTTGATATATACCCTTCAACAATGACGATGAAATCAACCCCCTTTACAAGTTAATCTTGGTTGTCTTTTTCAAAGCTCTCATAACTCCCACAAAAGTTGTTGAAATTTTCTGAACGAAAAATAACAAAGCATTCCCTTCGTTTCCTCTTGAAAAGATCTCCGCGACATACCACATTCTCATAGGCGAAACCTCCCTTTCCATATTTGAAAATTCACTTACTGTACATCCATTCTTGTAAACGTTTTATCCCATATCTGAATTAACCAAATTGGTCTCTAATGTACTACATTTTTTTAACTATTCAAAATGCAACTTTTGTAATAAATAAATGTTAAAACAATCATGGTAGGTTTTGTCTTACACGTGTTGTCCATGCCATTTAAGAGCCCTTGACTCATCAATTTATTTAAGATACATTATTGGTACCTTTTGGCCTAATTTATACAATGTGGCAGCCCACTAACAGTATTTATCCATTTATTCCTAATTAATACCATAATTAATTTATTACTCTCCAACTTTAATCCAACATTTAACCAATTACCCACTTAATTAATTCTTGCTTTCAAATCGCTTAAATATTAAATTACTTTAAACACAATACATATACACGTTATCATGATTATGTGTTATAGCACTAGTCCATAGCCTCTTTTCACACACATAAAATATTATTCTCAATCACCGTCGTCACACTTATTAAGTTCTAACTTATTTCGGGACTTCATCCTAATGCTGAAGTACGGGGTGTAATACATTCCCGAGCTTACGTCAGCTAACTTACGACGAAACTTAACATATGAAAATACAGGGTGTAATAGTCGTATTTGTCATAAACTGCATGACGAGAAGGCCATTCATTCAAAAAAGCATCCCGAGAGGGTCATTCATTCAAATTGCATGCGAGACGGCCATTCATACAAACTACATGCCGAGAGGGCCATTCATTCAAATAAGAATGCCAAGAGGGACATTCATACAAACAGTATGCCGAGAGGTCCATTCATACAAACAACATGACGAGAGGACCATTCATAGAAACAGTGCAGAGAGGGTCATTCATACAAACATAAACACTATTGAGAGGGTCATTCATACAAACAAGCATGCCGAGAGGTCCATTCATACAAACAAGCATGCCGAGAGGGCCATTCATACAAACAAGCATGTCGAGAGAGTCATTCATATAAACTACATATCGAGAAAGTCATTCATATAAACTACATGTCGAGAGGGCCATTCATACGAACAACATGTCAATAGGGTCATTCATATAAATTACATGATGAGAAGTCCATTAATACAAACACTGCCGAGAGGGTCATTCATACAAACTGCATACCGAGAGGTCCATTCATATAAATAAGCACACCAAAAGGGTCATTCATACAAAGAACATGTCAAGAGGGTCATTCATACAACCATAAACATTGTGGGGAAGGTCATTTATTCATATTCAATTATCACAAGGAATATCTATGCATTCATGCAAATCAATGAAATCATACAAGTTAGACAGTATCGGAGGAGGCATCCGCTCAAATAAAACCAACCAGAAGATGTCGTAGGAGGCATCTGCTCAAACAACATTCAACTGAAGAAGTCATACGAGCTAGACGGTATCAAAGGTGTCGCCCGCTCAAAATAATCGCACAAGAGGGCATAACAAACAAAGCTGCACAAGTGTGGCAGAACAAAATAATCAAACACGTCAATATCTCAGCAAATGGAAATAGGTCAAAAATTGTTGGAGGAGGAAAGCAAGCAAACCAGATCCAGACGCATACGGAGCAACTTTTCTTGGGAAACCGATCGAAACAATGTGCCGACGAGAGTCAAGATCTCTACACTTGGGCTTGAAGATCACTCCACACCACACTCGATAACAAATATTAATTTTTTAGTTTTTAAAACCCCGCGATCAGTCGAACATATACCGGAAAGGTTTTTCAAAACCAGTAAAGGAATTCCCGCATAAGGGATACCCTTTTCAACCTATTGAGTCAAACTACAGGTGACTTGATTCCCAAAAATCGAGGATATGTAGGCGAACTCAATACCCGAGGACCGGTCACATTCCAACAAAATTGTTCTGGGACCTTTTGGTTTTGGAATTTGCCTTGTTTTATTGCTTTCTAGAGGTCTAATTGAGTCGAACAACAAGTGGCCTGAATTCTCATATAGCCTTAGATATGTAGGAAACTCAGAGACTAGGGTCATGCTATAATGTTCAAAAAAATACATAAAAATGAGAAGTACTTTTCAATTGATCTTCTAAAAACTAGGTTTGTCAAATTTCGCTGCTCAGAATGATCCTGCCATCCCTGAACAATGAAGGGACAGTTGTTGAAACCTAATTTTTACCCTCTAATATTTTTTATTTAATTATTCAAGATTCTCGAGTCATAGACGAAGTAAAATATATTTTTTACAAGACAAAAATAATTTTATAAAATTATTTCAAAAATATTTTATCATTTTATTTGACAAAATACTATCTAGTATACTTATTGTATATCATATCTTATTTTTTACATTAATTGCAATTTTCAAAAATTAAAGTAAAGATATTTGTGCAATTAATTGCTCAAATCCTTAATTAAAAATAATTAATATTTTTATTCTGTCAAAATTGGAAAAATTATTTAATTAAGTAGGATAATCAAGTTCCATCTCAATTTTCAAATAATTTTTATTTTAAAAGAATGTTGCATGATTTAAAGAGTTCAATTCTCAATTAATGTAAAATTTCGGCTCAATTTGAAGCTTATGACTTAATTCGGCCATAATTGAAAGTACTTTGCTCATTCTTTAATTTAAAAATGGTCATATTTGTACAATATGTGATTGTAAATGAATTTTAATTAAAGATAGTGTTTGGGTCATCTATCCTTTTTTTTTAAAATGGTCGGGTCCAACTCAATTGGACCGCGACCTAGCCCATCTCTTTTGTTATTACGCGTAATGTTGCAGTGTGGGTTCGGTCTCCGCCAAGCCTTGTGGATGGGGCTTGTGGGGGGTCAACCTTGTAGCATTGATCCGTTGGACGCAAACAGATACTGACCATGTGTGCACATCCCGCGATTTACCTGGTGGTGGGGTGCTGAAGGACTGGTCCCATCATCTCCAGGACGTCTGGGTAATACCAGTGAAGTAGTCAGGCGCAAGCCTGGACATCTGGATTATCAAATGGACAACGTACTATTTCCTTTGCACAGAGCTGGTCGTCTATTTTGGGCAAGAGCACCATTTCATGCCACCACCACCCCATTACAGAGGTGAGATTAACCCTCTCTATACTTTATCTGCTGTGATTTTTATGATTTTGTCTCATTTGATTTCAAATCTCCCCCCAAATCTGTTCTCCCACATCGGCTCCAATCTCAAATTGTAGAGTTTTTGGGGTTCTATATAAATTGAACTCCACCCTCTCATTTACAAGGGTCCAAAACTTTGAATTCTCAGGCTTTTTTTGTTTACAAGAGCAATTTTTCGATCAAATTGACTGATTTCGGATATTTTGGGATCCAAACTCTTTGATGAAACCCTGACCATTCAAAATTAGTCTTTCAACTTTAACAACCTTTCTTTTTGTATGTGTGCGAGTGTGATCGAGGTCTGGAGTGAAGATTAAACCCCCAACATCGATCCTAAGCTGCCTCACAAGAACGTTTTTGCCTTTCTTTTTATTTTCCTTTAGTTTATGCTTGTTTATTTGTATATTAATGTTTTATGAGCTTATTTAGATGAATTTATTCCTATTGTAGTTACTAGGGTACTTAACTAGATCTAAATGGGCATAAAATGACTCTGTATGTATATTTCTGTAATAATTATCATGTTTTAGTTGATTTTATGGATAGTTAGTGTTCATTAGACTTAGTTTAGAATTAGTGTAGAGTCAATATATGGCTGAAACATCTGGGACTCCCCTTTATGACATAGAACTTATTCAGTTTATATCATGCCTATCATATGCTTGCCTTAGTTAATTTAAGCTTAATATATGATTAACACACATATTAGCATATATTTAGCTTGTTTTAGCTTATTTTGTGCTTCATTGCTGGTTCAAGACAATGTAGGCTAAATATGATCCTTAATGACATGTTTAGCTTTAATGTTCAATCATGAGATGACCTTGACTCACTGTTAACACATTTGTACACTCAAATATGCATATGCATTGTGTGGATGCTTAGGGCTAGAATAAAGATGGATTCAAATTAGCTGTTAACTGATGATTACTGGGGATAAGTGACTTATCTAGATTTGAATCACATAACATCCAAGTCTAAGCTAAAAATGAAACTAAGAATCTGTTTTAGCTCATTATTCAAATATTTGTATTGTTTTGAGGTTTAATGAATTTGGTGAATGTGACATGCTCTGTTGTATACTTGAAAAGCAAGTCTGGCTCATGTCCTGTTAAAAATGCATCTATTAGGCTAGGAGTTGCATTTGTTTTAATATGTTCAACTTGTTTTGTTGTCTATATGTTGTGTCTATTTCTGTTAATCTGAGTTTGGTTTAAGTATGATATAGCTTTTTGTGGTCAGTCTATTTGTGTTACATAGATTTTGTGGTTTATGTGCTTTGTTTGGTATTCTTGTAAAGTTCAAAACTTCATATTGTATCATTTTGAACCATAAAAGTGCTAGTATGCTGAATATGTCCACCCTAAGGCCTCTGAGTCATAGATTAAACTCATGAAACCACATGTATGCTGCATTAGGCCATGTCTGTGTGCATGAATGCTAGCTTAATACTGTTTACTACCATGTCATGTCCTCACTCACGTGTATTTGAACTCTGTTAAGTCCCCTGTTGACATGTTAGTCTAAGTTAAAATACATAAAACATCTTTTAATTCTACACGAGTTCATGATTGCCCACTTGAGGTTCTTAGTTTGTAGTTTTATCAACATGAATTCCCTTGCATGCCTACTGAAGCCATGTTATATACATCATATTTCATGTTTTAAACCACATGTCTAGGAACATAGTAGCTAACAGTCATGTCTTGTCCCTACTTGTCTGAATTTGAGACCAGTTGACTCGCATACTTATGTCTTGACCTAAGTCAAATGCACCTAGCAATTAAGATATTGTTTGTGCTTGTGTGCTAAGTCAATGACAGTCTTTTTTATTGCACAGTCATGTTGGACTTGCTAGGAATAGATCACTTAATTGAACACTTAGTTAGATGAGGCTCTGAATTTGAGTTTTGGATCTTATAATTATTTTGTATCTGTTTAAACTAATACATGTCTAGTCTAATCTCATGCTAGTCCAAGGATAAGATGCTCATCTTATGAAATTGTGCTATGTAATATGCATGTGCTTGACTGAGAATGAAATTGCAACACATCCGCTTGGCCTAAAAATAGATAAATGACCAATTTGCCTACTTGCTCTATTTTAGTGAAGTAGGATTAAATTCTTAGTTAAAAATCATTCATCGTCTATTGTGATAATTTCAAAGCCATGTCCTGTGTTACTTTTAAACTTTTAATTATTGAAAACTTCTAGATTGACCATATGTTTGTGATTTTAGCCTAAGTAAGGCTCTAGATTTGGTCTTGTTATCTGCTGTTAGTTCTGTGTCCTTGTTTAATCATGTTGATGTTGCCATGACTGTTTGGTTTGAGCTGTAATGGCTTTTGCCTGAGCTAGAGTATACATAACATGAGGTTGTAGCTTTGATAATTTAGCCTAGTAGGATCTGACAATCGACTGAGTAATCTCACTACTTTGGCTATTATGCCAACTTGTGCTTTGTGTGTGTTAAGATGTATGTTTAAATTGTTTTAGACTTGAAATCATGAAGTATATAAGACAGATAAGGGTCTGTGTCTCGTATACTATGTATACCACTATCTATTTGCCTTTGTGGTTGTTCTTTGAGGTGTACGTCTGATATACAGTTTGTATACCAACTGTACTTGGTATATGAGGTATACAAGTTAAGTATATCACATGTGTATATCTATAGGGAGTCGCTCATTCTTAATGAAGATTGGACTTGGCCCAATCTTCCCCATTCTTTTTGATATTATTCTCTTGACTGCTCAATATTTGTTTCTTGGGCATGACCCATTTTCATGTCTTTTCTTTTATCTTTTCTGTTCACCTGCTTTAGTTGAGTTGGACTAATCAGCTTTATCTTTCTTATTCTATGCATCGCTGCTACTTTCCGGGATGGGCTGAGCCCATCTATTTGCTTTCATGTTCCTATTAATTGTGGGTTGTTACCTCATTGGTTATTTATTTGGGCCTTAATATATTTTTTTCTTAAGTGATCGGTTTCAGTTAATGTACGTGAACTACTTGTGAACTTTTATCCTTAAATTAGATAAGCATAGATATCTTCTAATTTCTTTCTCTTTTTTCCCCTCTTCTCCCTCCGACGCATGGGACACGGGCCATTTGGGCCAGAGCTTTGACAACTCAGTTGGGCCAAAGGCCCAACCGCCTCTCTTTCATCGAGTCTGACATTGTAGCAGCACTTTGAATGTCCAACTATGGGTGAAAATAGTTAACTGGTGAGCTCGGTAGGCCCACCAATCTAACTGTCTCTTTTCATTTTTTATTTATGATTGCGTAATTATACTTGTATAATAAATACTTGATAAAATTATAGAAACCCATGTGATTACAACCTAGGATTAGGCAAAGATATCGTACATCGTTTAGAATAGTCACCAAAATTATTTTCAAATCAAAACCAAATGAACTGATATATTTTGTATAAAGGAATAATTTTGAGAAGTTTCTCAAAATTGGACTGCTTTTATTAAAAAAAACGGACTGCTTGTAATAAAATGGACATTGATGAAATTGGGTTAAACAAAATGAGGAAATTGGGTTGTATTTTGAGAAAACCAAAATTGAAAATTTGTGTTGAAAAAATTAAGGTTCAAAATTGGTTTGTTGTTAAAAAAATTGGTTACGTAGTAAAATCCTTTGAAACTGCTTTGGGCCAGGCCCAATCAAAATTGATTCTTTTGAAACAAAAGCTTTAAATAACTAGAGTTGAGGTATGAATTTGGGAAGAGGGATATAAGTTTACCTTCAAATAACAATAAAAGGATAAAAGACTTGTATTTTATTCTTCTAAAATCTTAACGTCATTTTAAACAAATTATACTCTTTTTCTTCCATAATTTTTAAAAAAAAAACTGTATTGAGGATATTTGGACCAACCATTGAACTAAAATAGTGGAGTTCTACTCAAATTAAATTTTGAGTGTACTTTAGTGTGAAAATGAATTGACTGAAATACTCCTATACGAACCCTTTTTAGGCGGAATTTAATTCTTTGATTTTTCAAAACCTTTTTAACTTGACTTGAAATGATAATGAATGACATGTTATCGAAGGTTAACCGTATTCTACGAATCCTTAATACTGAAGCGTCTAACACCTTCATTTGGTGATCACCAAAACCCTTACCTCGAACTCTAGTTTAAAAAAGATTTTCACTGAATTTTGAATAAAACTCTTTTACCCGGTTTTCTTAATTTTTCTATAAATTAGGTGACAAATCTAAAAAACTAAATATCCAATGAGAGTTCCAACAACCTCTTAGTAGCTTTTATGTCTCTGCGTAACACCCTCTAAGTTGTATTCTCTCCTTTGTATCACATTTCCACTAGGGTATGCCTTTTCTTGGGGATCACCAAAACCCTTACCTCGAACTCTAGTTTAAAAAAGATTTTCACTGAATTTTGAATAAAACTCTTTTACCCGGTTTTCTTAATTTTTCTATAAATTAGGTGACAAATCTAAAAAACTAAATATCCAATTAGAGTTCCAACTACCTCTTAGTAGCTTTTATGTCTCTGCGTAACACCCTCTAAGTTGTATTCTCTCCTTCGTATCACATTTCCGCTAGGGTATGCCTTTTCTTGGATTCCCTCTTTCCTATCTACGGATCCAACATTTTTTAACTCACTCTTGATAATAATGAATAGATATATTTTGAATTGACGTAGATTCCCAGTTATTTTCTGGGGATAAATTCTAACTTGTCAACGTAAGTAAAAGAAAAAGTACACATCCGACAATGAAGTAAATAAATGATGCATGAAGAGTACATATTACACTTATATCATTTGAAAATGATGAATCGAAGACTTATTGTTAGGGAGGAGAACGGGAGAAAAAACGTGAAGTGGGAGGAGTAATTAAGTGGACAAAGGAAGCACACATTGAGTTTTCTTTAGCTGAAAACACAAGGGGCTTTTGGGTTTTCTTCAACTGAAAATCCAAGAAATTTTTATTTAACTAAATGATTAATTTTTAAAATATTACCTAAGATCAATAATGTCTCGAGAAGACTAAAATAGTTAACTTTATTATCAATAAAAAATAATTTTAAAAAGAAATTAATAAATAAATAAATAATCATGCATCAAAACAAATTTAGAAAAATAAAGGTAAAAGAAAAATGTATTTTATATTTTAGGCCAAATACATACATTAGACATTTAAAGTTGTACAACGCACCATTCTATACTAGTATACTGAGTAGCGTGATCAAGTCAAGTCCTTCCTGCTTATTTCCGGATTTCAATTATATTAATGTGCGCTCGTATGGGAGTAGAAGCCACTACTTCCTTCTTCCCCCGAGATAAACTACTCTCGCAAAGAACCTACCTTCTATTCCTTATAACGAGTTGCTTATTCTTTGGGTGCACATAGGTTAGAGTTTTCTTCTTCTTTTTAGAAAGAGTCGTTGTAGCTGCAACGAGGAATGCTTTCTCGGAAGCTCTTTCAACATTTGATAACCGAAGGAATTGGAGTTGCATCTTTTTTCCATTCAAGAATTCTTATGCGTTTCCACGCCTCTTTGAGACCCCGAAAAATGGACAAATTCCTTTCACATGAAATTTTACCCAACTCCATATCTGGAATGTATGAAATACGTATGAACGGAGAAAGAAAGAGAATTTTCTACTTAAATTGAATTGAATTGGAATTTTCAACAGATACAAATGAAAAGAAATTGATAAAACATCCCTAGAAACAGACTTCTGCTACTTAGACTTTATAATTAAGTTATAGGATTTTGTATAGAATATCAAAGCAAAAATGATTTCATTTCTACCATTATTATGATAATACATATTCCAACCTGCTTGAATACCAGAAAAATAAATGGATTGGACATTTGATTTCTCTTCTAAAGGCAGGGGTGAGGACTCCATTGCGGCATTAAGTAAGGAGTTGGAAGAAATCAAGGTGCATCCACTTCGTCATCTCAGTCTCTTTTTGTGCAAAGAGATATAAATTATTCCGCCCTTCTAGCCTCGAGTAGTGGACAGTGTATCATTGATAGCGGTAATATTGATCACTACTCTGGTATGAGTACCATTTTTTCTTCACTTAACCCATCAATATCATTGGGTAAGCTAAAGCTTGCTGATGGCTTAACTTTTAATGACTAATTTCATAAGAGAAGAAAAAAGAAGAGTGAATTACCCCCGGGTGCCTGAACTGCAGGGATTTCTATTGTTGAGCCGGGTCATTTTATTCAAAATCCAATTGTGACATCCCTTCTCTCCTACTTCACACCTCGGAACGCACCCTTCTTATAGAGATAAACGCATTTTCATAACTTCTTAACCTGAAATGGCTGGGGAGAGGAAAGGTTCCTTTTTTTAGGGCACTCCTTGGAACAGATCTAGTGGAGATGCTTAGTAGGGACCTAAACACGTGAATTTCTTTTCTCTTAGTCAGACCACGCCTTATGACAAAAGGGGGAGAATTGACGGATCACTTGTCGATATGTGATCAAAGAAAAGAAGGCTCTATTGAGAAAGCAACAAAAGAGTGAAAATCGATAAGAAATTACTTGACTTCATTTATTTCTTAAGGATATACTTCAATTCTGGCTTAAAGGAATTCAATCCTTAACTTCATTCTAAAGGAAATGATGAAATTCAATAAAGACGATACAAGCAGCTTGCTTTAAAACTATTATCACAATTGAATCATAATTAGTTGTATCAATGAAAATCTCATATGGTAGTCAGAGACAAATTCGCTCCAAAGAAATGGTCATCTGTATTTCCCTTCATTTTTCATTCACTTCTCTTCTCTTCTTCTTCTTCGATTCCTTTCTATTAAGAAAAGAGGAAGCTCTAACCTATACAAGGGGGTCATTAGATCGCCGCTTACTAAGCGTTAGTTCTATCTCGGTCAAGCAACCAAAATCGGGGACCTAGGTGGGAATAGTGACAGAAAGAGAAGGGGAAGATGCGAGGTAGAGGAATTAGTCGACTCGCCGCTTGCCTTAGTGAGCTCAAAAAAAAAGGAAGGGGAGGACGCATTTGCACAAGAACAAAGGTTGAGTCATAGAGGATTGCATTACCTAAGTTCTTCATTTATTAAGGTAAGGTCCGAGAGTAAGATGACTTTTTTCAGCTCCTCTGACTATGTTTTCCGTGGTAGCTAGGAAAAGTCTAGGTTATATCAAAGTAGACTACAAAACACGAAGAGTAATTGATCAAATTCGCAGATGTTCCTATGAGGAAACACTTATGATACTAGAACTCATGCCCTATCGAGCATGTTATCCCATTTTGAAATTGATTTATTCTGCAGCAGCAAATGCTAGTTATAATATAGGTTCTAGCGAAGCCAATTTAGTCATTAGTAAAGCCGAAGTCAATGGAGGTACGACTGTAAAGAAATTGAACTCTCGAGGACATAGTTTTCCGATAGGAAGAACCGCGACTACGTAATCTGTTGCTCTAGCCGTTGTTCTGTTATTTGATCTTAGTGGTGTAGTTATAGGAGGTGTTGTAGAACCAGGCATAAGGAGCAACAATCGCTATTGATAGTTCCCCCGCTAGGGGAACGTCAAGAGGGGGACATGATCTATGTCTACTAATTCAGTTTAATACAGTATATGAAGCCCTTCTTTGAGTGAGAGTTTTCTAGAATGTCATTCATTTCGCAATAAGAAGGGTTTTAGCTACTTAAAGAGAGAGTGCATCCGCCTGAGTCTTCTATAATAAGTAGTTGTGACTCGGTCTAGCTAGGACAGAGCCATCCTAAAGAGACTTTCTTCTGTTCTAGGTTTCCAGAAAGCGGTATCAGGTCAAAAAGGGCATGAGCGGCGGCCCCTATGTTGAGTAAGGGGAGAGAAGGTGCCCATTCTGCTAAGTTGGAGCTAGGGAAGCGGAGAAAGATGCACAAATGAAAAAGGGCTAAAAAAGTAATTTCATATATAAAAAGAGCGGTACACTGAACACGAATCCAATTGTGAGAATCAAATTCTTGCAACTACGAAAACTACAACAAATCGCTCAAGGAGGAATCGCCCGACAGAGTGAAAATTTAACTACTTTTTCTTTTAATAGAACGAAGTCGATTGGTGCATGAGTTGACTTTCTTGAAATTAGTTAGCAAGGCAGGACTGTGAGCCTCCTTCAGATTAAAAATAGTAGTAGGGGGCATATGTAAGTTGTTCTAAGAGTAAGGGGCCTAGCGAATAATTGATCCTCCCCCTAGGATGGTAGCTTTTATTCTTTGATTGCCCCGCAAGTGAAATAAGGGATTCTAATGCTTCTTGAAGCCAAATAAGGATGTATAAAGGCTTTTGAACAACCTAGTGTCTTGTGACCTCGACTTTCGAGAGATTGTTAGGCTCCATGACATTCCTAGAACTAACTATCACTTCTGATCGGGATTCCAAGCTCATGAGTCACTTTTTGTGCACACTTTAGAGAAAGCTTGGAACTCGTCTTCAATTTAGCTCAACTTGTCACCCACAAACAAAAGGTTGCTTATAAGTTGGTCAAGTTAGCTTATAACACAATTTTCTTATTTATACGTATGGTAACGATACAAGTGTTTATAAATCAAGTGCTTATCAGCCAACAACAATAAGTTGGTCATCACTAACTTATGATTTTACAACTTATAAGCAGTTTTGGTTTAACCTAACCTTTTATGTCCCTACTATCTTTTATAATCTCTTAAGCAATCTTTCCAAAATATAGCTTTTAATTAACTTCCCATCTTATTTTTATCATTTGTCAGTTTTAATATAAAATACTTTTTATTTTACATATTTTGTAAATAGACTCAAGGATATTTTAGTTATTTTTACAAAAAAAAAGGTACTTATTAGTACCTTTTTATCAAACACATTTTATGTTTATTATTAATTTCAATATTTTTGTTCAAACGCAATAACAATAACAACAACAAACTCAGTGTAATCCCTAAATGTAAAAACTTATTTAATAAAATTAGCATTAACACCTGAAAGTACTTTTCACCACATGATATCAGCTTATTCATTATTTTTAATCAGCTAAACCAACAGACAAGAGAAAATTCTTTTTTTGTTGGAGCATGTTGAATATGGACGGATCCGATATGACGACCAACGCGGTTGTTCTGATTTCATTTTCTTGAAAAGAGATTATATCACCGTGGGAGAGTTTAAAATGAGTAATGTTTACCATTTCATTATTCACACAAACCCTTCGATGACTTATCGGCTGCCTTGCTTGAGGAATAGTTTCACAAAAATGGAGACGAACCGGGATAACGTCCGATCTTGTTTCTGGATTGAGTAGAAAAGGGATATATGAAGTTCGTTCTCTTCCTCTGTGCATCTCTGTGATGGGTAAATCTCCATAAAAAAGGGACAACTTTCGTGTAGTTTGTGATTGGATGTAACTGTTAAGATTTAATTCGTAATTACTTTTGTAACCAGATAGACAAGTTAAAGACTACTTCCTCTATCTCAAAAAGATTATCTTGTCTTTCTTATTAGTTTGTCCAAAAAGATCGGCATATTTCTGTATTTAAAAATAATTTAACTTTATAAGATAATTTACGGTCATACAAATATCTAAAAAATAATTTAATCACATATTTTAAAAGGTACAATTATTTTTTGAGACAGTTGGAGTATTTTTTAAAATAATGGAAAAATATTTGAAAGAGCTGCCTCAAAAAAGGTTATTTGTACAAATGAACGTCTAATTAGACCACATGCAGGTGTTGGATCCGAATGGCAACAATACATACAATTACATAGGTGGAGAACTTGTTGAATTTCGTAACCCCCAGGCAAGGGAAGATCGGAGAGAGAGTGATAGAATAGAGAATCAATCTAGAGATAGAAAGAATGATGGGGAAGAGCGGCAAATTGATGTATTTGGCGATGGTTGTGTGTTTATTATTATTGCAGCACAAGGGTGAAGCAATATGGTTGAGTCTGCCGCCGAGTGGTACCAAGTGCGTTTCCGAAGAACTCCACAACAACGTTGTTGTTTTGGCCGATTACATTATCATCTCCGACGACCATGTCCACCCCACCCCCACCATTTCCGCTAGGGTATGCCGCCTTTTCTTACTTTTCCCTCTTTCCTATCCACGGTTCCAACATTTTTTAAGTCAGTCTTGATAATAGTACTTAATAAATAGATATATTTTGAATTGACGTACATTCCCAGTTATTTTCTGGCTAGTATATGAGAGTGAAGGTGCCAACAAGCAATCCTCTTGCTGATTTAATTTTTGGACCCAATACTTTTATCCTTGAAGGGAGTGATGAGTTCAAGTTGTGTAAATAGCCTGTTGCAAGAGATGCGGGTAAGTCTGCCTATAATAGACACTTGTAGTCCGACCCTTCTCCGGATCACGCGCATATAACGGGAGCTTAGTGCACGGACTGCCCTTTACTTTTATCCTTCTCCACATAAATATCAGTTTTATTGTAGTTTCTTTTTTGCACCCAAGTGTGTGGTGTGGCCCAATGCTTAATGAATTGGGTTGAGAACTATGAGGTCTCAGGTTCATACTCCAGTGGAGGCAAAACTACTAGGTAATTCTTCCCATCTGTCCAAGTCTTGATTGACAGAGTTAACCCATACATGTGCTGATGGAAGATAGGAGATACCCGTGGAATTAGTCGAGGTGCGCGTAAGCCGGCTCAAACACCACAGTTCTAAAAAAGGAAATACCAGTTTTTGGTTTGGGGCAAGGTTCAAACTCATGATGTGCACCTAATCAGACATCATGCAGTGCACTCTACCACTAGACCAAAGCCTTAGGGGCAGCTTTAAAGGCTATATTTGCAGTATTTTCAATTTGCCCAGTGTAATTTGTGTTACTGTTGAAATTCTATCACGTGCTTATTCTGCTTTACGTCCATATCTGCATATTTACATTGCAGGAGTAGTAATGCTAGAAATATAGAATAAAAAGCTGACATTGTATCTTTTTATATGGCTTTTTCTTCACACGGTTTGATGACAACTAAAGAAAAAACTCACATGCACATTCTCATGAAAGTAGAGAATATAGGGTGCTGGAATCCTAAGTAATTTCAGGTGGTATTGATACTTATATAATGAATTCCGAAGACCCTTCATATAAAGAAATAGCTTTTGGGGAGCCACTAAATTTGAGGTAGTGTATGTTTCCCTGTCTTTTTTTACTTTAAGTCTCAGGGTTTGCCATGTAGTTTAGCAGAGATAACCAGTTTGCTCGGATATTGGGGTAGAACCTATGGATAAATTTATGTTCCCTGTTCAAACAGGTTTATCTGACTGCTTAGTTGCAAGAGCGAAAATCATGTCTTGTTTAATACTTTTGCAGGTAACCTCGCCATATGGAAACACTCTTCATCACAAGGAGAACATAACACACAATCAGTTTGCCTTCACAACTACAGAGGCTGGCAACTACCTAGCATGTTTTTGGGCTGATAATCCAGGAAGTGGGAGTCTCAGTGTTAACATTGACTGGAAAACTGGAATCGCTGCCAAGGATTGGGAATCAGTTGCCAGAAAAGAGAAGATAGAGGTGAGAAATTGAGTCGTTCTATCATGGATCCAACATCAAGAGAGTAGTCACAGTGAGAGCAGGATGGTGAATACCTAAAATATTTATTCATCCCCTGCGTCGAGATAAATAAATGGCTATGATACATGTTGCCTGTTGGTGGCATAAAATGTCCTACTTCCAATAAAATGGTTGATGACGAACAGGTCATCCAGTGAGGCAACATCCATTTGAATTGATGATAGTCTTGAACTTAATAAAAAATATATAAAAAAAGGGCAGCCCAGTGCACTAAGCTCCCTCTTTGTGCGGGGTCCGGGGAAGGGCCGGACTACAAGGGTCTATTGTACGCAGTCTTACCCTGCATTTCTATAAGAGGTTTCCACGGCTCGAACCCGTGACCTCCTGGTCACGCATCAATTTTACCAGTTACGCCAAGGCTCCCCTTCAAAATATATGAATTGTAAAAAATAGTAAAAATTGTTCTAGATCTTCCCTTGAATTTCTTGTGATTCTATCTTTTGAATGGCATATCCTGTGGATATGTTGACCATGCTAGATGGAAAGTCCCAATTATTGATGAAGCATTTCTAATGGCAGTCCTTAGACTTGATTTTTAAGTTTGCTACTTCCTCTTTGCAGTTATGTGTTTAAAGTTGGTAACAATAAACATTTGGGTATTTGAGGGTTTTATCCTTCTTTTAGGGGTTTTGAGCTTTGTGCCAGATATGTGTCCTGAGATATTCAAGGAGCTATCTAACCTGAGCGTAGAAATTAAGCTTTTGTAGTGAAAATCTATAATGCTTCCTTAAACACTGAGGCTTAGAGAAGATGAATCTTGTCGTGGAAGTTAAAATAATCACCTTATGACTTATTCAAGAAAAACAACTATAGAAAATATATGCTAGTAAAAAAAAGGCGGCCCGGTGCACTAAACTCCCGCTATGTGCGGGGTCTGGGGAAGGACCGGACCACAAGGGTCTATTTTACGCAGCCTTGCCTCACATTCTGCAAGAGGCTGTTTCCACGACTTGAACCCATGATGTCCTGGTCACATGCCAACAACTTTACCAGTTACTCTAAGGCTCCCCTTCAGAAAATATCTGCTAGTATTTGTTGAAATTGGTGTATGTTTGGCATAATAGAGATTCCTGCCTATACATTGACACTTTACGAAAGGATCATTTATGGTTCTTTTGTTTTTCTTGCTCTGTTAAGTTGATATCCAGATGTATTCTCGAAGCGCTACGAATTTTACTCTTTCTACCTTTGGTAGGGTGTTGAGCTTGAGCTAAGAAAGCTTGAAGGAGCTGTGGAGGCCATTCATAAGAATTTGATTTACCTGAAGAGCAGGTATATTTATTAGCTTATGGAGGCAACAATTTTTATTTGTAAGCTTTTGTTCTTTCATTTCTTACCTCTTTTTGCCCCTCAGAGAATCAGAGATGCGGTCAGCGAGTGAAACAACAAATGCACGTGTGGCTTGGTTCAGTATCATGTCTTTGGGAGTCTGCATTTTGGCATCAGTTCTGCAAATATTGTACTTGAAGCAATATTTCCAAAAGAAAAAGCTAATTTAGGTGAAACTTTTCCGGAATAGCAGAAAGAAACCTTAGGCTACCATATTTTGACACTTTCCGTTAGCAGTGTTATTTTTCGTGATATTAGTGGATCCAGCTTTTATCGTGTTAGACGCCAAAGATAAGATATAATGTCCTGCTTTTTGTGTATACAAGGACTACAGAGATAGTACAGCATAATGTGGAACCATTTGCTTTTCTTATTGTGATTTCTTCGTTAGTTAACGATGTTGTACGTTCTCTGAAGCAGCATCTTAGTGAAGTAGCAGCATTAGTATAATTTGCCTCAAATGATTGTTTGCTTAGGGTTAGTTAAATGGATTTAAGTTGAATACATTGACGGTGTATAGAAATTTTACAACTAATATTTTCCAGGTTACCATGTTAGATTTATAATGAAAAATTATATGTTGCTGCCAATGCAGAGACCTTAAAACTCAAGTTTAATACAGTGCAGATGTGTCTTTTTCTTTTCTTTTTTTGCAAGGAATTATAGATAAGTGCATTCTACAGCATTCCCCTAAACTCGTCTATAGGTGCAACTTGCAAATGATGAAATGACATAGTGCTTAGCTTGATGAAAATGTTTTATTAGGTTCTCTTAGTTGATTATGGAAGAACTCATTTCTGCTACTTCTCAGTGTGACCCATTCTGGGGTATGCTCCATTTGGAGGATCTGCCCATAATGGAAAAAAGAAACGGGAAACAACCTATATACAGTTGATGCAACCCACAGTATCATCGGTGTATATATAATGTATATATACGGCCCACACATCTAGTTTGCAGTTGATGCCACTGTATCATCAGTGTATAAATAATGAATCTATTTTGTATAGCTATATATAAGTTGTTGAACTTATTATACAATGCCATATACACATGACGCATGTGCATTATTAGGTCTGGATTAGACTTCAAACCGATCCAAATCACCTCATATCTTCCTCAAATTTTGTATATAACATCGTTCAGGTATTTCTAATCGATTAGAACAACACCCATTCGATCCAATTAAAAAAAGAAAGAGAGAAGAGAAAAAAAGTGATTCTGAAGAAAGAAGGGAGAAAATCTGATTTTCTTCTTCCTTACCATGGTTAATTCGAATTTTAAATATCCGTAGCAAGTTCTAACTTTTAATATCTGTATCAATTTATGAGAACACCCAATACAATGAATTGAACTCGGCAAATCTTCCAAAATCGTATCAATTTCCACCTAAATAACTGATGATGATGAATGAATTATTAACCTAAAGTGAAAATGAAAATATAATTGAGCTGAGCAAAAACAGTATATAAAAAGAAAAGGAAGAAACAAGGAGGAGCGGAGGAAGAAGGAAAATTGTAGAAGGAGATGGGAGAGATAGATCCAAAAAAACAGAGCGTGGAAGACTTAATTACCGAAGGGTTAATTGGGGTTAGAAGTGGATAATTTAGCGAAAATTGACAAACTAGATGTCAATGGACACCCAGCTTAATTATATAGTTCAATGTGTTCTTATCCAATCAGTTAACATACTTGTGCCTATACTACCATGGTATTGTAACATAAAATTGAAAAATCTAGTTTTAGAAAAAATCACTTAGAAACTATATGTAGCTTTTACACTACTTAATCAAGGGCCTGTGTAAGTAAATCCTTAAATCAATTTTCTATTTGCCTTTACAATATAAAAAATTCACAGTAAACTTCGTTTGGGTAGCATTTATACAATACAAGAGTAATTGTGTACAAGTATAACCCGAACAGTTAAGTTGAAGGCTTGTGAATATCAACTGTTACTTGAAGTACAAAAATTACAGTAAATTCAATCAATGCAAGAAGATCAGTCTTCTTGGATCTTGCCAAAAGTGGTTTCTTTGAAGCCAAAATTTCATCAGTTATTATTACATCTGTCTATTAGAATAGGTTAGGTCTATTTATGATAATATATAATTTGTTAATTATGGTATTATAAGATTTATAGTCCTATTAGAATAGAGTTATCCTTTACTCTATTAGACTAGAAAAAGGAGAATTTTACTTTTATACAAGGACGTCATTATGATTAATGAAAAGCATAAAAGATTCTCTCTTTATTCTTGTCTCTCAAAATTCTCGTCTCTGTCTAGATTTTAACATGGTATTAGAACCACATTAAAAAGATCACAAAACTCCTAAAACAATGACAGATGATGATAAAGAAACCAGCGATAGCAAAGGAATTGCCGGTGAAGAAAATAAAACCCAAAGAAAAACAATCTCTCCCTACGACATTACGTCGAATGATAACCCGAAATTGTGGTGACACAAGTCCAATTGAAGGGAGAAAATTATGAAAAATGGGCTTGATCCATGAGGACAGCCCTAAGAGCAAGAAAGAAGTTCGGTTTTGTCGACGGTACAATAAAAAAACCGAACGAAGAGTCACCGGACTTGGAAGATTGGTAGACTATAAACTCATTGTTGGTGTCGTGGATTCACAACACCATAGAACCGATGTTTCGCTCAACAATTACATATAAATAGTAAGCAGAAGAATTATGGACGAACATCCGAGAGTGGTTCGCCATTATTAATGGCCCTCGGATGCTACAACTAAAGGCGGAACTAGCGGAGTGCAAGTAAAAGGGAAGGACCATAATGGATTATTATGGAAAATTCACTAAGTTGTGGGAGGAATTGAAAAATTATGAACATATTTCAACTTGTACGTGCGAAAATTGCACGTGCAATCTAGGAACGGTCCTAAAAGCCAAAAGAGAAGAAGATAAAGTGCATCTTTTCCTCATTGGATTGGATGAGGCAACATATGGGACGATGAGGTCAAGCATACTGGCTCAAGAATCGTTGCCATCATTAAACAAGGTTTATTCGAAGTTGGTGCAAGAAGAGCGTGTGAGTGGAGTCACACGAAATACAGAGGACCAGAGTAAAATCATGACTTTTACTGTACAGGAAAGAAACCCGTACCGTGACTAAGGTCTTCTTCGCTCTTGTGGAGAGGCAGTTCGGAAAAAGGGTGAAGATAGTTAGAAGTGATAACGGAACTGAGTTCAAGTGTATGACGACTTACTTCTTTGAACATGGAATTCTGTTTCAAACATCTTGCACAAGGATACCTCAGTAGAATGGAATAGTCGAAAGAAAACACTGTCATATTCTTAATGTAGCGTGAGCATTGAGATTTTAGGGCCATCTTCCGATTAAATTCTAGGGAGAATGTGTTTTTGACTGCGAGGTATTTGATCAATAGAACACCGTCTTCGATTTTGAATGGAAAACCCTCATATAAAAATTTGTACGGGAATGCGCTCCGGTATGATCACTTAAGGATGATATGGTCATTATGCCATGCATACACAAAGGGAAGAATGAGGGACAAAATTGAGAGTAGGAGTCGTAGGTGTGTCTTTTTGGGATACCCCTACGGAAAGAAGGGTTGAAGACTGTATGACTTAGAAAATGATGAATATTTGATCTCAAGAGATGTGGAATTCTATGTGACTAAGTTCCCCTTTTCTATAAGATCGGGAAATTTAGCCGAAATCATAGAAGCAATATCGAACGGAGGAGAATCTCCGGAATAAAGTTGTGTTAACCTGCACGAAACAGAGGGAGGAATAAACCAACACAACTTTGAAAAAGACAGGACTGATAATATAGGTATGAACGTAACTCAAATGGATGGAGTACATACACCAAATGCCAAATCTATGGATCAGTAGGATTTAGACCAGACAGAGGCCGGTCTGGATAGCGATAACTTGGATGAAGTACAGCCGCAAGGTATCCATACCAATGAAATGCACCGAAAAAACAACTGAGTCGAGCTAAACGTCATGAATCAGTCCGGTTATGCGACTACGTCACTAAACCTTTCTGGAAACAATCAACTCATCTGCTCGATCCGCAGCAATCCTCTGGTGCACCTTATTCTTTAGTTAATTATATATCACGTGATATTTTTTTCTCGTAACACCAAATGTTCCTTGCAACAATTACCACATAAATTGAACCACTGTATATTTGTACCACCTACTACTCGTCCACCACATTGGGGATGCTTTGATCATAGAATTCCCTTGGTAGGGTCTGCTAATCCTGTCAATAAGAGACCATACATGTGTCCTGAAATTAATAAAGATATTATAGAGAAACTGGTGCAAGAAATGCTTGACCAAGGAGTTCTATAGTATAGTACAAGCCCTTATGCATCACCTGTTGTACTAGTGGGGAAAAAGAATAGTAGTTGGAGGATTTGCGTTGATTATAGAGAGTTGAACCAATTGACTATAAAGGATAAATTTCTAATTCCTATAATTAAAGATCTGTTGGATGAACTAGGAGGTGCAGTTGTGTTTTCAAAGATTGATTTGAGGGTTGGTTACCATCAATTGAGAATGTCTGAAGGTGACACTCATAAAATATTGTGCCCAATCAGGCATTGTTCATCAAATGATGGCTCCATACTCACCTCAGTAGAATGGTGTGGCAGAACGGTAGAACCGCACATTGAAGGAAATGATGAATGCCTTGCTCATCAATTCCGGTCTTCCCCAAAATATGTGGGGAAAAGCCGTCCTTACCGCTAATACTATTCTTAACAGAGTCCCACATAAGGGTAAGAACAAAACACCATATGAATCATGGAAGGGAAAGAAACCCACCTATAAATATTTAAAGGTGTGGGGTTGTTTGGCAAATGTCGAAGTACCCAAGCCAAAACAGGTCAAGATTGGGCCTAAGACTGTAGATTGCATTTTCATCGGTTATGCAAATAACAGTAGTTCTTATCGCTTCTTAGTGCATAAGTCAGATATTCTAGATATCCATGGGGGTACAATCATGGAATCAAGGAATGCTCAATTATTTGAAGATATTTTTCCTAGAAAGGAAAAAGACATAACCTCTCGCAAACGAAGTTATGAACAAAGCTCTCAGGAACCGGGAGTCGTTGACTACCCGGATCTAGATGGTTCTGATCTAGTGGACTTCGAAGTGGCTGAATATCCAGAATCTAGTGTTCCAGATTCTTAAAACTTGGAGACTCCAGAGATGGAACCAAGGCGAAGTAAAAAGGCCAGGAAGGATAAATCCTTCAGTCCTGACTTTGTAGCTTATATGGTTGATGATGAACCAAGGACAATTGCTGAAGCATTGTCAACTCCAGAGGCACCGCTCTGGAAAGAAGCTATTGAGAGTGAAATAGACTCCATCCTGCATAACCATACTTGGGAGTTGGTTGATCTTCATCCGAGAAATAAATCGTTGGGTTGTAAATGGATACTCAAACGGAAGTATAAAGCAGATGGGTCTATAGATAAGTACAAGTCCAGGTTGGTAGTCAAAGGATATCGGCAGTAGGAAGGCCTTGACTATTTTGACACGTAGTCCCCGGTGTCTAGGATGATATCCATACGAGTATTCATTGCGATCGCAGCGTTGCGTGACCTTGAGATACATCAAATGGATGTCAAGACAGCCTTCCTAAATGGTGATTTGGAAGAAGAAATTTATATGGAACAACTCGAGGGGTATGTGGTTCCAGGGCAAGAGAAGAAAGTTTGTCAGCTTGTCAAATCTCTGTACGGGCTGAAACAAGCCCCGAAGCAATGACATGAAAAATTTGATAGTACTCTACTATCGAAGGGTTTCGCCATTAATGAGTGTGACAAATGTGTCTACATGAAATGTAACTCTGACTCGTTCGTTATGATATGCATGTACGTAGATGACATGTTGATCACATGGAGCAGTCCTAGCTTGATTCTAGAGACTAAGAACATGTTGAAACAATGCTTCGACATGAAGGATATGGGTATCACAAGATGTCATCTTAGGGATAAAGATCTCTAAGACGTCTGACGGACTGGTCTTATCTCAGTCTCACTACATCGAGGATGTTTTGAGAAAGTTTGAGATGTTTGAGAGTTCGCCTATGAAGTCACCACTGGATAGAAATCAAAAGCTTGATAAAAATCATGGTGCACCCGTATGGCAGAAGCAATATGCACAGGTGATTGGTAGTTTGATGTACATAACAAACTACACCCGACCGGATATTGCTTATGCAGTCAACAAGTTGGCTAGGTTTACCCGTAATCCGAGTAATGATCATTGGAAAGCGTTGAATCGGGTACTACAATACCCGAAATACACGCTAACTTACGAGTTGCATTATTCGAGATATCCAGTTGTACTAGAGGGGTACAGTGATGCAAACTGGATATCTGATATAGAGAACACCAATTCCACCAGTGGGTATATATTTACAATTGGTGGTGGGGCTGTGTCTTGGAAATCCTCTAAGCAAACTTGCATCGCCCGATCCACGATGAAATCAGAGTTTATCGCTTTAGACAAAGCAGGAGAAGAAGCTGAGTGGCTTCACGACTTCTTAGAGGATGTTCCTTGTTAGGACAAACCTGTACCTTCTGTAATGATCCATTGCGATAGTCAATCGACTCTAGGAAGGGCACGGAGTTCTATGTACAATGGCAAGTCTCGTTATATTCGACGGACATAAGACCGTTAGACAACTGATCGCCACAAGTATAATAACCATTGACTACATAAAATCAAATGATAACATAGCGGACCCACTGACAAAGGTCTTACCCAAAGATCAGATGTTCTGCCTATCTAGGGGAATGTGCTTAAAACCCAAGCTATAAGGACCAATACGGTGGTAACCCAACCATACTGACTGGAGATCCTAGGAATTAGGTTCAATGGGAAAACTAAGCTGTAAAGGTTCAGTTGAGCGCTTCGGTGGAAGCATGAGCACTTCAAATGTTGATTTCTCTAAAGGAACATCAATCCAAAGTCGTTCCCACGATAGACGTTAAGTGCTATCTGCAGTGTGGGTAACGGTTAAGTTTCTAAAACCTTTAATGATCTTCACCGGTTGAGGTTAGGTTTGGGGAAACTTTTAATGGTTCCTAACACTTGTAAAGTGGGGTATAGCAGGATACCTTGTAGGAGACCACCTACGAGGACATGCCGTCTCAAATGAACGTACTTAAGAATCCAAGAAGTGTCCACGGCCACAACGGACAAAACATTACGAATAACAGAGTAAGGGAAGTTGTTGTGTTGGTACCGTTGACTTGACTTACACTAAACACTTACGGTTCAAGACATCATGTTCACCGCGCAGTAAGTCCGATGGTATTCAACTATGAGAGGTTCAAAGCGGAAGCTACCTATCCTGATGCAACATCGGTCCGCTGAAAGATTGCTGGAAAAGGCACCATGTGAGTGCACCAAAATCTCTTTCAAGATGGGATTGTTGGAAATTTACTAATATGAAATTAAGTATATCCCATTATTTATGACTTAAATAATTAGGGCCCCGCACGTCGGAAACATCGTTTCCACACACGTGCACACTTTGTGCCAAGTATCACAAATTTCATTAGTGAAAGAGATATTGGTACATATGTAGTACGTTTGAGACATAGAATGATGGACGATTATTGGCCAAATGACAAAGTATTCCACGTTGGTAAATGAAGGAAGAAGTGTAATGAGTGTAAGATGAAACGAGTCGAAAGTCGTCGCAAAGCCGTGAAGGGCCGCGACGGAGCCCCGTCGGAGCCGAGGCGCCGGAGCGTCGCGACGCTAATTGGGTCTTCAGCCACTGGAGCCGCGACGCTTCGGAGGCAGAATGTTGCGACGGAAGTTGGAAAGTTCTGACCTTTGGGCTGGTTTTGGAGCATTGAATCTCCATTACTTGGCACATGAATTCAACCATTATTTGGCTGAATTTAACCCCTCCATCAAGTGCCATTACGTGGCTATTGAAGGCCACTAGTTGGCTAGTTGAAGGGTCATCTCATTACACTATAAATTGAGGCCTTTGACTCAATTGTTGAAAACACTTAGAAATATTTACAGAATTTTCTAACATCTTCTTCTTCCTCTTTAGCAAGTTACTACACTCAAAGTTCTTCAAGAGTAACACTTGAGTTTCCTTTGCTCAATTGTTAAGTTGATGTTGTATCTTAGGAGACTATTGCCCGACAACGTAAAAGGAGATATACGGGGCAATCTTGTCTTAAAGACAGAGTGACATCACTCGACTCGGCAAATCACACAAGGAGTTTTATTTCATTCTTGATTTCCAGTTTTGTTGTAATCTTTAGTTTATCTTTTCTAGCAATTGTAATATTTACTTACTTTCCGTTCCCTGCAATTATTGTATCTCACAGTTAGTTGCAGTTGTATTTGAGTAGTTGAGGATTGGGATCAGTAATCCATATATACCATGTAACAATGTACAATTCCTCATTCATGAATATAAAAAACTACTTTCTTCTTCTGTCTATACAACTCCCTCAATTAGCTTTCTTCTCGGATCTAATTCCTTGAGTTTGCGACTACAGTTCTTCGAGCATTTACTCTTAGATTTGTTATTTTCCTATTAATTTTCGGCTGCATTACAATTTATGCAACAATTGTTGTCTAGTTTCGTTCCAAAAACCGGAAGAAAAGAAGAACAAGCTGTCTCAAAAATCTTCCCAGAAATAAATTTACATACTAGACTTTACACACGGAATATGATCTAATTTGTCCATTTAGATATTATAAAGATTTGATTTTCACAATAAAAGAGAACAGATAATTTACATGGTAGAAATGGATGGTTAATTAATTTTGTTTTCTATAACCATAATGATGATCAATTCTTTTTCTTCCAAATGTGATTTCCACCATCAGTTTCGTAACATATATACATCCCATAGATTTGATAACAATCTTGACCATGAAAAATACAAATCAAATTAGCTTCTTAGGCGTCAACTTCATCCTTCCTACTTCTATATCTCCTCCTTTTCTGCTACTCCATTTCGTCTGAAAATGTTTCCAAGACTCTAAGAGATTGATACTCTTGACATCAAAAGTCACTAGCATCGATGAGTTCAGTAGAAAATCCAATGCAAAACTAAACATGCAAGTACCCAGGATTCCCAAAGAATAGTCATATTTACTACCCCCTCCGGTCCATTTTAGTTTTCGCGCTTATTAAATTTAAATGGTCCTAAATAGTGTCGTTTTAGAAAATTAATTATTAATTTTCACCTTTACCCATAATAAATGTGGAGAGAGATTATGTGATGAAAAAGATAATAATATTTAATAGAGATCAAATAATAAATAAGGATAATTTAGTAAAATTATCCTTTTTAGTTAATGTTTTGTTAAGGAGCATGCAAAAAATAATACACGACAATTAAAATGGACTGGAGGGAGTAATTATTGGTGTTACGACACATTTTTTTGGTTCTTGAGTTACAATGTATATTAACCTCAGGCAACCATTAATAATAAATTAAATTAGTAATCCGGACTATTAGTCACACTGATTAGGCGGGCAGGTTGAAATACACAGATATCGTAAGAAATATTCATATTATTAATGCGCGTATAAGGAAAATCCTTTAAATTTTAGCTATGAGCTTGGTGATGAACTTTGTGGATCAGCAACAATAATAGGATTCATGTTTGGGTGGATGTGTGCATACATACCTGCTTTAGTTTTGTGATTCACTTCTCTCCTTAAGGATCAGATGAGTTGTACATACCTGCCTAGTGAATGAATTAAAGAGTGAAAAAACCAAACTACTCCGTGAAGAATCTAATCAGCAGCCTCTTTTGTCAAAGTAGCTGCCATGAATTCCACCATGGTATTCCTATCCAAACTCAAAGAAAGCTATGTGATTAGTAAAAACAAAAAATTGAAAGATTTTACAAGTCTACATAAATGAGGTGTAATTTTTTTTTATACTATTAGGTCACCCAAAGAATAACTACATGGAATATTCATAAAAAAAGTGGGAAAGGTAACCTAAAAAATTATAATAGGTTAAAATACAATATTGAGAGTCAGTACGTAGGAGTTAAATCTTCTCGTGAAGTGTTGTGCCAATTCGTTTTGTCAAGATTCAATGATGGTGAGATGGAATGTTATTCTTTACATAATACTATGAAATTTTAAAGGTATAAGTACTATAGTATGAAATGAAGTATATAAATCTACTTCAAAAAGGGAAAACGAAAAGCTAGCGAAATATGATTAGGCAAAGGAGTAGAATCCATATCTCACCTCTAGGAAATTCAGAGGTTGTATTGTCAAGAGGGCTATTGAAGTATCTTTGTATCCAACTTGATAGCAAATTGACAGGCCACAAAGACATAAGCCTAGTCAAACCCCATATTAAAGGGTTCCTCATGTCTTCTTCATTAAAATGATCCCTATCATAGGTGTAATATCCTTGTTGGACTTCGTAGTTAGTGAATCCTTGCAGCTGATATCGACAAACCGGACAAGTATTATGGCTTTGCAGCCATGGAACAATGCATTCAGAATGGTAAAAATGTCTGCAGGTTAGCTCCCTGACTTCAGCCCCAACTTCGAACTCATCTTTACAAACAGGACAAACAGAATCATTAGCCAAATGGCTTTCTGTTACCACAACTTTTGGCAAGGTATCAATTGCTGAAGATGGTGCTGGAAGTGGCCCTGGCCTGTCGTCTGGAGTTACTTCTTGAATCAATTCTTCCACCCCATTTTCATTTGATGATTCGAGGGGAGTATTATTTCCTGGTACATAAAGTATGTTCTCATGAGGGCCTATAAATTCGAGAGTGAGTCTAGCACGTCGTCTAAGTAGATGATTTTCATCACCATGATCAAGATTTTGTAGCCTGATTGACGGATTAAGAATTAGAGACAAGGCATAAAGAAGGCGCGAATTTGGGGATGGTTGCATCCTGGTGACATCCGAAAGGTCTAGCCTATGCCTTGAAACATCAAGATCATAGTGAATTTGTCCGAAACAACAAGGGCAGAATATTTCATATGGATTGGCTGAAGTTGTCCTGAATGATCTTTGGCATTGTTGACACCAGAAATGAAGGTAGGTTCTCATTCTCTGGACTACATTGACTACGACCCAAGGGCGAGGACGAGGACGAGGGATCAAGGACATGATTTCTCTAGGAAGATTCAAGGGTTATCAAATGCAGAGATTAGAATTGAGGGGTGTAAAAGAGAATGAAATGGGAAGGCTTTTATATGAAGACAAGGGAGGGGAAAAGGAATGGCCTTTTGGAAATGCTTTGCATGAAGATATTCTTTCTTCTCTAAAAGGCTAATGTGTATTTTGCAGCTATCTTTCCTTAGTCCTTCATGTCTCTAGCCAGAAGTAAAGCATAAGTCAGTTTATATTGTAGGTGTACTACTACATGAAGAAAACTATTTCCAAAAAGCATCCGTTTTCACCTGAGAAAAGTTGAGTATATCTCCAACGGTCAATAAGATTTAAGTGATTACAAAATGCAAATTATCAAATACCGACGTCATCTGGACATCTCGACAAGGGTAAACAAATCCAATACAGATATATACATATATATGCAAGATCGACAAGGTCATCGTATAGATCAACTGACATCTAGATATACCTACTAGGTCTACAAGCCTCTAAGAAAAATGTAACTATCATATGGTCAGGACAGGACCCTGACCTACCCATCATATATACATACACAAGACTCAGCTCAACCTTTGACTCGGCAACCTCAGAAGGAGTGAAGCTTACCAATCATGAACTCACAAGCTCCTACTGGGGAGGTCTATCTGTACCCCTACCTGAACCTGCAACATGAAAGGCAACACCCCCAACAAAAGGGACAATACGAATGAAATGTACCGGTATAGAAGACATGAATAACAATATGAAAGCATAAGCTGTAAAGCAGAGGATAAGAGGCAACCTGATAACCTGAATGTCACTCGGGGCGAATAATGAAACTCTGAAACAGTGCTGGAACTCATATACATACATATATACATACTTCCTCGCCCTCCAGTTATAGCCAGGGTGTTTATATACTTCCTTGCCCTCCGGTTATAGCCCGGGGTGTTCATATATACTTTCTTGCACTTCGGTAATAGTCCGGGTTGTTTATATATTTCCATACCCTTCAGTTATAGCCCGGGGTGTTTATAACATATATATATACTTCAATGACGATAGCACTATTGACTCCTTAACTCATATGACTATTTCTTTTGTTCTTAGACAACATTTGGTAGATGTTATAGACAACTCTTTTGATATGCTCCATTTGGGAGAAATAAGAAAACACAAGAAACTCAGAATAACAGCTGACAATCCAACCTAAACATGATATGATATCAAGGCAGGAAAGTACTCCCGACAAGTGACAATCAACTCAAGAGGAATACACTTTCAAGACAATCCCTTTATGAAAACGATATCTACTTTGGAATTCATGCTTTTGAAAGGAGGGATAGCCATCACATACCTTATCGTTGCCGCTCTATCGGAAGATATCGAACTCACTCTTCTCTACACGCTGACCTACAACAATGGATAACATTACTAAGACTAACGACTCGACTTAGCGCATCGTAATGTACTATTCGACTAATGAACCATATTTTTCTTTAACTCCTTCTTTCAACTCCAAATGAACCACCGTAACTATACTATCAAATACACCTTAATTTAACATCTTCAAGTTCTAGAAACTCCATAGATGCATCTCAACAACATTTGATAAGCACACACCAATGATTCTATCATTTCTCATCTTCTTCTTCTTATCCTTTAACAAACAAAACCTCGGAAGTTACTAAAACTTATATAGAGGAGGAATATTTCTTACCTCAAACACTAGTTAACACCTTGAAACACAACTTTAATCCTTGAGAAACTCTACCAAAACAGTAGCAAGGGGTTAGCAAGAGTATAACTTTGCATCACAAACTTCTTTCCAGAATCTCACGAAATTCTCCTTCCGAAACAAGTTAGGATAAGTACAAAACTCTTTGGGAGTGTCTAGGGAGTATAAGGAGCTTTTTAGATCTGAAAAATGACTAAAAATGAGCTCTCCTCGATACTACTCTCCTCGTACCTCTCTGCGAACTTGCGAACTCGCTTAATGTGGATACTATATCCCCAAGACTATACTCATGGGAAGTTGTTTACCATCATCTCCATACAACCTAATAGCATGCCCCTTTCGCTATTCCCATAGTCTGTTGGTCCCGTACCGGCTGTCGATCTATCTCATATTCGCAGAAGAAGGAACTTGCTTAATGTCGGAATTGGCCAGTGCAAAGATAATCATTGATGCTGGGAGTTTGGATAACATAAACAACAATATCTTTTTTTTGTCCCTTCGAGGCGATCGGAAAATAAAAATGGTTAATATATTAAGAAAGATTGGCACCACCTCACCGCTTCACTTTAACGGTGGCACCTTCCACCGTAAATGTTTTACGCCTCGTAAAACACCCTCTCCAAAACCAACTTTCTGTTTAAGATTTATGGTGGAGCACCACCACCTTTTACGCCTCGTAAAATAAGTTACAGCCCGTAACTTTGGTCGTGAAATTTAATAGTTCCAAAGTTGTGACGAAACTTGTTCTCTTCAATTCGTTTAACTTCCATACTTCAAAATCTTCTCTTAAACTTCTTTTAAACCATCGCTATCCATACTTAAGATCCTTATACCTTCCCAAGTAAGTAAATCAACGACACGATTCGATGTAAAACTACGGGTGTAAAACAAATGAATCCCTTCGGCTCTTCTAGTTCCGCCACAACTTGTGATTAGGAGTGACACAATTAGCACATGAAAACATGATATGTCCAAGTTTGATTCCTCCATTTATTAACTCAACCTAATTTGACCCGCTCAATTCAGCTCATCTAAAAATTGAATTGATATGTAGCTCAAATTGGCAAATGAGAAACCCTGTTAAAATATTTTTAAAAAGATATTTTTCTTTGTGATATATTATATAGTCATAATAAAGAAAAATAAGGCTTTATTAGCTACTTAAGCAAATTATGTAAAAAACAAACAAATAAATAAACTTAGTACATTGAAGGTTCGGTTATGACCCACTTTTTAACCGATTTCAACCAATGACCTCTCTTCTGTGACCTTCCCAAATTCATTAACCCGTCCACTTGACCCCCTACTTGTATATATATAAGTATTCTGAAAGGGTTTAACTTCTATGTACGGTATGATAAAAATTGTAACTACTAACTAGCCTACTATAACAAGTTAACCTGCATGAATAGTATAAATAATCTTAACAATATCAATATATATAACTTTAAGTCCTCTCTCAAGTAATCTGATTTTCATTCTTTTCGGTTTTAGTTCCAGAAAGTCACTAAAAAAAGAAATATTTTATATGATATTTAGATAAAGTCTAGTGACTTTATTGTTACAAAAGTAGTTCAATGACTTTAGTGATACTTAGATAAAGTTGAATGACTTATTATTTATAAAAAATAATTTAGCCACTTAAAATGAAATAAAAATTGAGTAACCATCCATAAAGTTAGTTGGCTCTTTTTCCCGTTGCATTATGAATGTATATTCTATTATCATCAATAGTAAGGCTCACTATTGACCAGCTAACACTTTTACCTTTTGGCTTTAGCTTTGCAAATACTACTTCGAGTTACGGTTCTCTATTTTGAATCATAAACAGTATATCAAGAAGAAAACTCACTACACTAAAATGTTTTATACTATTATTAAGGAGTTAAACAAATATTTCGCTCATTATTTAATATTTAAGTTCATTTAAAATATGTTTAACTAAAATTTTATCATGATTTAGGCCTCATTGTTTTCGTTAAGATTAAATTTTAGTACATAATGTAATTCCTTATCTGATTTTATGATTAAGCTCGACTCCACCATTTTCGTGTGGTATTCTTTTAAGAAGCTCCGCGGAGATATTCTTTTAGCTTTAGTTATTAGAATAGATATAAGACAGCTCTTGTAATTCAGTATAGAAAGAGTCAACTTACAACATTGGTCGGTTTCCTTGTGTAAAGGCTTATTGGTTTCATTCAATAGTTGCAGATATATTTGCTACTTTGTGTATAGTTGGCCATAAAAAGGTATGAAGGCCAAATTTTTTATTTGTTCTTACCAGCTTCTTTATCTTGGTTAATGTGGAACAAATAATCCTCTACTCAACCGAACATGTAAAAGCTATCTTTACAAATGGTAGAGAAGACAGAGGATATTATAAGAAAACTGGAGAAAAAGAATTGTTAGGTAAGAACTAATGATCGTATTTCTGCATAAATATAGGCAACCAGTGGAGAAAACATAATCTTTACTAATGGAATCTAAAGGCGGGAAGAAACAGTAACAACAACAACAATAACATATCAAGTGAAGTCCCACAACGTGGGATTTGGGAAGTGTAAAGTGTACGCATACCTTACCTCTACCTTGCTAAGTAAAGAGACGGTTTCCAAAAGACCCTTGACTCAAGACAAAGCATAGGCACAAGCAAAGCAATAGAAACGGTCAGACCAGTACAAGAAATTTAAAGCAGTATGAAGATGATGATAACAAAAGCGAATAAGCCATGATAAAACATTCTGAAAAAAGAAACAGTAACTAACGCAAGTAAATAAAATAAACAAAGTACACGAAAAAACATACAACAACAGAAATCAAATGACAGGGACTATAAAACAATACTGCGCCTACTAGTAATTCCTTATTCTACATTGCTCCCCGTGGTTACACTATTTAAGACGTTTGACCTGATTGAGGAATCAACAAATTCAACTCAGCTGCTTACTCCAACGTGAGTTTATTTATCCTTTACCTTATGTATCTTAGTTGTTTATTATCTTTCATGTCTATATTCTGACTGTTTGCTCTACTATCTATTCTTCATATGCAATACACTCGCAAGCCATCCTGAGATTTCCCGTAATCTAGACCCAAGCACTCTCTTTCAAGAACAATGGCATTGCCGGTTTCTGCTATCGGATTTGAAGGTTACGAAAGATTCGAGATTTGCTTTTTCCAGCTAGGAAACTCTTATGGCCCTGAATGTTGCCTAAGTCTCTCCTATTTTGTGTACAAGTCATGAATATATTATATATTGGGTATAGGATTGCTATGTAAAATACAAATTTAAATCCTTAATTCTGATACATAACAAAAAAATTAACATAATTGCAAGGTTAAAACAATATGAAATACAAATGTGTCTTGAGCAATCTTTGGGCAATTAAAATCAACCGGGTCAAGCGCTTTCTAACATAGTCCACATACATTTGTAGTTTCTACTAGGAAATTTCGCAAACACCTCTAATGCAAAGTTTCGATGTAGTATCTAAAATAACAAACTCAAAATTCAATGTTACTCATATTGAAAGAGTTGAAACACATGAAATTTAAGATTAAATCATGAGAAAGAGCAAAACAGAAGCGTAACAATATATCACCAATTAGCCTAAAATATTAGACAAAAGGAAGCTAAATCTTTCATAAAAAATTCAAAACGTGTTGCGATTAATAATTAAGAAAAGCAAAAGGGAAAGCAGGCAAAACAGAAGTGACCTTATAACTGATCACGCGATAACAACGACGATTCCGAAAGAGCAGCAGAAAATAACAGTCGACGGAAGAAGAGCGAAACTGAGGAGATTTTCAGAGTAATTTTAAGAACCCAAGCGGTAGCCGTGCTAAGCTGGAAGCAGAAGCCAAAGGGTAGTTCCGTCAATTCCCCGGACGACAAAACTATTGAAATTCAGTAATTATCCATTACCAATAACTATTGAAGTCGGCCGAGTTGCCGTCAATAACCTGGTTGGATTCACTCTCTGGATTGGGTTTGTGGCCATTCTATCCCTCATTTTCTTTCTCTCTCTCTCTCTCTCTCTCGGGGAGACACAATTTCCCTCCCACCACCCCCATATGAAATTCAACTCTATCTATCCCAACACTCAAAAACAGAAAAATTGACAAAGAAGAAAATGTCTCACTCTGTATTTCAAACAGCTCAAATCATGCCCATAAATACCCAACTTATCCCTACCTCCAAACCCTTATTAGTTACCCTGCGAGCAGTTCCTGGAAAGCTCCGTAAAAGTAACATTATCAAGGCGTCAACTTCTCCGGTGATTGACGGCGATGCCTTTTCCGTTGCCGGTTTGGAACGGTGCTTTCAAGCATCACCATCCGTTGATTCTCCGTCATCATCATCCTCCTCTCAACCAATAATGTACGCCCCAATAATGAAAGGGGGGAAATATGGTGCTCTTGGTGCAGTTACATTGGAGAAATCGAAACTTGATTTGACCCAGAAACAAACCAAGTCTAGCCCTGAGGTTTGTCCTTATCACTATTCCCACAAATTCAATATTTTTATAGTAATTTATTTTCTTTTACTTTTTAGCTTTTCTTGACTGAAATGTGGTCTCGTTATTATTTGTATTTTCCTGGTAATCTTCCATTTGTCTACTATCTTGTAAGGATTTCAGCTTGTAAGTGTGTCAATAATTTTGGAATGACCCCATTGAGATGTAGTGCTGCTGTGTTTTGTCGTATGCTATTTATATTTGATATCTAGCTGGAGTAAATCCCGAAAATTGGATAATATGTTCATGGTGATGTAGTTAAGATAGTCCCCAACTTCAGTTATTTGACATCGATTTCAACTTTCTAATGCGTTGTAAAGATATCAGCTTCCGAGTTTTCCAATCATGTATTGTGCTAATTGTTTTTGGTACCTAACTTTTACTAATCATTAGTGTTATTAAAATCCACCGTTTCGTTGTTTAAAGCGATGAAGTGATGTGGAAAGGGTCTATTTCTTTATGGGTGAAGCCATGCGATTCAGAGAAGTGTGCTTCAAATAATCACTCACAAAAAGATCCCAACGTGAAGCGATGTTTCCTTTTAGGAGTTGACTTAGTAACACCATTGTTGTTTATTGGATGTTGAAAATAGTTTCTTAAAGTGCAATTAGACTAGTATAGCACTATATTCATATATATATATATATATATATATATATATATATATATATATATATATATATACATAAATTGTGTGCTTCGCTTCAAAGGAGTGTGTGCTTCACTTCTCGCTTTTGGAAAACATCATCGATGGTGTCCGGTGTTGAGAAAGCCCCAATGCAGTAGTCATACTCCCTCTGTTCCTTTTTACTAGTCCCATATACTAAAAAAAGAATTTTCCATTTTACTTGTTCATTTTAGAAAATCAAGAGAGATTTATTATTTCTTCCAATATTACCCTTATCATTAAATAAGTGCATAAGTACTAGTATTAATTAAATTTAGATTTCCAAAGCACAATTAATATGGGTAATTTGGTAAAACGAGCCCTTAAGTAGAGTGCCGAGTCAATAAAGGACAAATAAAAAAGGAATGGAGGGAGTAGTTAGAGTTAGAGGTTTTGTCGAAGTAGAAGTTTTAGTCAAACTTTGAGATTGTCTGTAGGAACATGATTTTTAATCTCTTATTATATTATTGGAGCACCAAAAGCTTTTTAAGGCGTGTCTAGTGTTCCACAGATAATCATATATCAAAATCTGATTGTTGTGAAGCTGGGCCATGCGAATGGAACTGAAATTGTTTTATTCTTGGCTAGTTTCATCTTGGTATTTGTTTGTGGTTTGCCTTCAGATGTTTCGCTAGAAAAAGAATGGAGGTGTAGACACATTGCTTTCTCTACAAAATAAACTATGCAGCTGAGCAAATGTGTTTTGTTTCATCGCTGCATGTTCTGTAGGAATGAAGAGTTCACTGACAACTTTGAGGTGGCCCTGGGGAAGTTATTGTTTCTGTTACTCTATGTGCTTTCAGGAAAAAAAAGTAGGAGCTAAGAGTTGAACAAACTGATCAGATATGTAACTATAAGTGAAAGTACGTGACTGAAATACTTGAATCTGAAGTTGATTAAAGCATCCTAGATGAGTCTTATATGCCTTTACCAAATGCATCTCTTTGATATTGTGGTTCTAAAGCATCTCCTTTCTCGATGAAATGGAAAAAGTGAGAAAAGAACTTGTCAAAATATTAATGTGCTTCAACTGCCCTAGATGGTGTGATTTCGGCATGTGCTTGCTTTATATAAACAACAACAACATACCCAGTATAATCCACAAGTGGGGTCTGGGGAGGGTAGAATGTACGCAGACCTTATCCCTACCTTGGGGGATGTGCTTGCTTTATATGATAAGAGAATATTCCAACTATGTTTAAGAACCTCAATCTCTGTGTCTTGCCTAATCTTAAGCTTTTGTGGTAGACTTAGTGGTACAACCTTTGGGTATGAAAAAATTGGCTAATGTGGTGCAAAATCACAGCTTTCGACTGGTGGAGGAGGTGGAAATATGGGAAAGAATTTAAACCACGGTGGCGGTGATGGAGGTGACGATGATGGTGATGATGATGATTACTTTGATGACTTTGATGATGGTGATGAGGGAGATGAGGGTGGATTATTTAGGAGAAGAATGATACTCCAAGAGGTATGAGGCTTCTGCAAATGGAAGTAGTTTCTGTTAACTCACAGAATAAATTTGTTAACAGTATTGTATCTCTCATAATTTCTCAATAATTTCAGTTGTTTGATAAGAAATTTGTTGATGCCGTGCTAAATGAGTGGCAGAAGTCAATGATGGATTTACCAGCTGGGTTTCGGCAAGCCTATGAAATGGTGAGTTACTTAATGTAGTTATGTAGTTGCAACATTATATGTCTAACTTTAGTCATACTTTTAATCCAGGGTTTAGTTAGCTCTGCCCAAATGGTGAAATTTCTTGCCATAAATGCCAGGCCGACAACAGCTAGATTTATTTCACGGTCACTTCCTCAAGGATTATCAAGGGCATTTATTGGCAGGTAAATGCAACACTACTGCATTACTTAAAACAGTTGGAGAGTTTTACAAAATTGCTTCACATCAATGAAGCGAGCGCTTCGCTTAAAGCGTGAAGCTGGGCCTTGTTGCTTTTTTCCGCTTCACACTTTCCTGAACACAGAGTCCGAGCAACATAGCTAGATCGTCTATTTATGACACGACCCAAGTTCAAGCCTAAGCTCAATTGTTAAACGAGTTGAGCTTGTAAAACCTCAGTTGGTTCTCTTTATATTTTTGTTGAGGAGTTGGTTCATCTATTTTCAAAAACATAAATAGCTTGTTATGTTTTTTGTTTTCAATTTTCACACCTCAAGGGGGTGCAGCCACATGCCCTCTGATCAATTTCTCTTGGTTTCGTTAGTCTCTTTGCTCCTCAAAACTTCTTTTGGACTGATCTTTGCTATCTAAGATTTCATTTGTGTTCATGTTGGCGATTTTTAATGTGAATTCGCTAAGTCAAGTTTTTCTATCATAAAATGCCACTCACTGGCACTGTCTAGGAACTCATCACCTCTTTCTCGTGGCATCTCACCCTCAGGCTTTTCCTCTCCAGCTCTCCCTCTCTGGCTCTAATATAAAGCATCTCTCTTGGACTATCTCTCCCTTGCCCTCTCGCTATCCTCACTATTCCTATAGTGTATGTCCTTTATTCCATAATTTTGATAACTCTCTCTGTACATGGCAGCGGTGAACTTCATTTTAATGAACTCCTGCTACACTGAGCAGAGGGCAGTCCCGCTCTTCTCCATCAGGATTGCTTCTGTTTCAAAGAACTTTTTATAACTGAATAATTTTCCTCTCCTTGATTATCGTTGTTGAATTTATGGGGAATAAATGATGCCAGATATGTTTCAACCATTGTTACTTAATGTGTGAAAGGGGAAAGAGAAGGGAGAAGAATAGATATCTGCACAGGAACTGAGCTCGAAAAGGAGCTCAGAAGATAATTGCTTGAGATGAGGGTGAGCTTGCATATGCCAAACTGCTTGGTTTGTGAAATAGCAGAGCCAAGTCTGAATGTCCAAACACCTCACCCTTCTCACTCCTAGTTTTGGTACATTCAAGGGAGTTCTTTGGCACCTCCAAGCTTTTGAGTTTTTAGTAGATATTGTTTTTCTGTATATAGATGTCTTAGCCATTTAAAGCTTTTATGCAGATTTAGATTGATCCTTCTAGTTGCCTGATTTTTATGAATCTTTAACACAGGATGATTGCAGATCCGGCATTTTTGTACAAGCTGCTTCTAGAACAAGCCAGTACAATTGGTTGCTCAGTTTGGTGGGAGATCAAAACCCGTAAGGAGAGGTATACTTGTTCAGTTCAAGTAAATAAAACTCGTTAAATAGTGCTCATGCAGGATATTAAAGATGGATGTTTTTTTTTATCTAGGATAAAGCAAGAGTGGGATCTTGCCCTTCTTAATGTGCTTACTGTAACGGCTTGCAATGCCATTGTTGTTTGGTCGCATGCTCCTTGTCGTTCATATGGAAACACATTCCAATTTGATTTGCAAAACACATTACAGAAGCTTCCAAACAATGTCTTTGAAAAGAGTTATCCACTAAGAGAATTTGACTTGCAGAAGAGAATTCATTCCTTTTTCTATAAGGCTGCAGAGTTCTGTATGGTTGGACTCACTGCAGGAGCTGTCCAAGGGGCTCTATCAAACCTTGTTGCCACTAAAAAGGAGGGAAGGTAGATTTTGGTTTCACAATTTAATTTTTTTTATAAAGGTAAAATACCACTGATTGATACCTTATGTTCCTGTCTAAATCTCTTTTCCCACTATTGTTTGCTAGGTTGTCGGTGACTATCCCATCTGTGAGCAGTAATGCACTTGGTTACGGTGCCTTTCTTGGTCTGTATGCGAACCTCCGTTATCAGCTCTTGTCTGGATTTGACAGAGCTGTAGTTAACCACTTTGATGTTATTGGAGTGGCTCTCTTCTTCAGCACTGCCCTGAGGTATACTGTCTGTAAATAAATGGTGGTAGCACATGCAAGACTTCAAGTTTTTCTTTTTCTTTTTTCAACAAGTGCAAACTTCATTTATCAACTACAGTTCATGATTTGGCAGTACATGTCAGCTTACTGAGCTTAGAGAGAATAGGATTCTTCTTGCAACCTTAACACAAAAATAATATACTGGTGAAAGCAAAAAAAAAATAATATAATATTATGGGTAGAAAAACTAGGAGTATGCTCCATGGAGGAACAACTTGTCTAATTTTTTTTCTTAATTAATGATTTAGTACCTACAATAAAGCAATTGGTATAAAATCGCATTGTTGTTTATGATTCACGTTTATAGTGTTTGTTGATTCTTCCGATAGTGCTCAAGTGTTTGAACAATCTGCACCATCTTATTGTCTTTTAAAACTAGGTTAGCCTTGGTTATAGAAAAGTATTTTCTGTTATCCCAAGAACTCAAGGATAGAAGGATGCATGTGTTAGGTTAGACGATTAATTTGTGCTCAAGGATAATCAGCCATATGTATGCAGGGTCTTGAATGTTCAAGTAGGAGAGACATCAAGACTAGCTTGGCTTGGTGTGGAGGTGGATCCACTGGCCCATTCAGATGATGTCTTGAAGGCCTATAGTAGACCCACTGAAGGTCTTGATCAGCCTTCTTCAAAATGGTTCTTATCTAAGAATGCCATAGTTTCCAGGCTTGGGCTTCTTGGGATCAAACAGGGTCAGACTGATTCGGTTTCTGATGGGGAAACACCAGCTCCTAAGGCTCGGAGAAAAAGAATAGTCAGGAAAAAGGTAACAAGTGGAGCCTAGGTGGTTGAAGAAGTAGCCACAACTGTTCAATTTTGCAGCCTGAGAATTTAATAAGCATTTAGTGTTTGATTGAAGCACAAAATGAAGACAGCTGAAATGCAAGTCTGATCATGAGCATTGCCATGTCCCCACTACAGCAGAAGGTGATTAACTGTACTAGGATGCTGGGGAAGCTCTCTTCTCAAATTTTTGCCTCAATTCATTTCCAAATTTTCATGAATCATGATATACGTGAGATTACTTTGGCTATCAGGAAAATATTTGAGGCTGAATTTTTAAAATGAATTCCATAGGTAGGAGTTAGGTATATTGCTGCGATTCTTTACTGTCATGTTTTTAGTGTATCTTTTCCGTATTCCTGCTGCCTCTTTTGATGGTCTTTTGTTGATGCCTTGCAGTTTCCTTTTCCTCGTTTTAGTTTTAACCAACAAACACTCAATTGAAGCTAGGCCTTTTTTCCTTTTTTGCCATCTCTTATAAACCCGATCAAGTAATTAGGAACTCGTATTTAAATGTTCAGATAAGTTATGATTTTCATTAAAAGAAAATGAGTAAATCCCACGTTACCCCCTTAGCATTTAAGGATTGGGAAACGATACCGCCTTTATGTTTTGAATGGGAACGATAACCCCTTATATAATATTTTTTGAAGAGATTTTCCTTTTCTAGAAATACGAAATAACTCTTTATTTTATTAATATATACCTTCAAATCCAAAGGAGTATAAGACCATTAAGTATATTATTAATTTCAGCTCTATACAATAAAAGAAAATATTTATCTAGGGTCATTTGCACGAATGCTCCTATTTTGGGTTGGTATTTAATTTTTGATTTTTGGCGCAGTATAATTAGAATTTCGCAAGACATAATTAGTGTTTATGTTCGGCATATGTATTATACACAATTCATAAATTATGCTGGATAAGACATAATTTTCAACACTCATCATAATATGAAAAAAGACATAATTTCAGATTTCGGCGGGCATAGTTAGCTCTTAATTAAAACATATGTATCATAACATCCACACAAACTATGCCGGATAAGGTATAATTTCCAACACTCAACATCATTTAAAAAATTACTATAAAATTATGCTGTATAACTTAACTCCTACATAATTTATGTTGTACGAGGCAAAATTTTAGTTTTCAAAGAGAAATATTATAGAGACTATGCCTTGTGAAGTAGACATGAATATTGTTATAAAATAAGTAGCAGGGGTAAAAATTAAAGACCGGTGCGTTTGAAGGGAAATCCGCATAAAAAATGATTTATTTAAGTACAAACAGGCAATTCGCAGGAATGCCTTATTTTGGGATGGTCTTTAATTTTTTTCCCTCAAATTGAAATTTTTTAATTTTTTCCCTTCGCCTAAAACTCCTGGGTTCGACCCATGCTCAGGTAAAAACTAAAAAAAAATTTGCAAGGCATAGTTTTAGAGTTCACAAGACAGATTTTGCCTTAAGGTAGCAAATTCTACCTTAAGGAAGGCAGAGGTTGCATGCAAATTCTACCTTAAGGAAGGCAGAGGTTGCATGCAAATTCTACCTTAAAGCAGGCATGCAAACTCTGTCTTGCGAATTTTTTTCCGATCTTTGACTGAGCAGGGGTTCGAATCCGAAACCTCGAGTAATTTTTGAGCGAAGGGCTAAAATAAAAAATTCCAAATTTGAGGGGAAAAAATTAAACACCAGTGCTTTTGAAGGAAATCCACGCAAAAAACATACAAAATTTGTGGCGCATCTTCTCTTCAGCGTAAATGGCCCAACAAGGATTTTTGATATTTTTAACTTCTATTTTTTGTTTTTTTGCATTTTCAACATCAAAAAACGAGGTTACAAGAATAACAGGCATGTTCAATCTTCTGTTGCTCTTTTGAATTAGAGTGAACACAATGCTTGTTATTTGATTTTAACACCAGTCTTTTGAAGTCACCCTATGCACCCTGAACTATCAAAATTAACCAAAAGGTGATATTTTCCATTTTGATTGTTGCAATTCTTATTAGACCTTATTTTTTAGCTAAAGTTTTATGTTGAAAATGCGAAAAAAATAAGAATTAAAAATATCAAAAGATTCTCGTGACCCTCATTTATGCTGGAAAAAGAAAAAGATAAGCTGCAGATATTGTATTTTCTTGTTCAGATAAATATTTAAAGATCATGGAAAAATTATATGTAACGGTCTTTTATTTCTCTGGATACGAAGGGATATATTAATAAGATAATAATTACTTTTGTATTTTAATTTTTTAAAATAAAGATCTTTATGCAAAAAAAAAAATCTCAGAGGAAAATATTACTTGAAAGGGGCAAGACTAGTTATTCTTAGGGGTGGCCAACGAGGCGGGTACGGGGCGGGGCGGGTCCCAATGGGACGGGGGTAGGGCGGGACCGGTACCCCGGCAGGACTGGCGGGTTCTGCCGATGTCCCGTCCTGGTCCCGGTCCAGTCGGAAAAGGGGACTGGTATTATCGGGTCGGGGAGGGATGAGGTCGGGTCGGGATCGGGTTTCTCCGATTTTTTTTTTGCACTTAATTTTAAAAAATAACATATATATAAAGTATAAACACCTCAATAATTGAACAAGATAGTATAATAAGAACATCCCAAGACTGTTTTTGTGCCTCTTATATTATTTAATAGAAATATGATTTTTTTGTAAAACAATTGTCAAAATTGCAACTTTGTGGTGTTGAAAGTTGCAAATAACATAGTAAAATTGCAATTAAAAAATTACATATTTTAAAACACTTTTTCTAGTTTCTTTATAATTTCTTGTGGTTCTTCGGTTGGAATTGGTATTTGTTGGTCAAATTGCTCGACGTCGCTTCCACCTCCGTCGGATAAGATGTCGTTGTAGTTTTCGTCTTCTTCGTTGATCTCCGGTTGACCGCACCTTCTCCGCTCCGCTCGTATCCAATCTCTGAATAATACTACAATCTCCAAGCTGTCTCCCGCTAATGAGTGTCTGTGCTCTCTTATTTGAAATCTGTCGGCAGAAAAAGCGCTTTCAGATGCTGTTGATGACACTTGAATGTTCAACACATCTCGGGCCATCTTTGACAGTGTCAAATGTCTTCTCATTCTCCCTCAAATATTTCAGCAAGTCTTCACGTCCTTCTTCATTGAGAACTGCTTGGTATGGTACAACACCCTGCAAAACAAAAATATCAAACTCGCTAACTTGATTAGTAGTGGTACCACTATACATTATATTTGTAAGGCTTTCAATACTAGCCGCAAAAACGGCATGTCTTTTTTGAGGTTGTGTTGAAGAAGAAAAAGATGGTATGGAAGCCGATTGGTTGCTAGCACTTTCTTGTTGGTAATGCCTATATACTTTTTTGCATTCATCTTGTATGTTAGACAACACTTCTTCTTTAGTTTGTTCAATAGGTGGTAGGTCATTTGGATTTTTTGGAGTTGGAGGTGAAAGTACTGATATACAATCATAAATAGTTTCAATTAGTGCTTTACAACCGTCTATTTTAATAGTTGGATTTAATACAACACCAATAATATATATAGTGGGAATAGAAATAAATTTTTTTTTAATTTGATAAACATTTTTTTAATAGGTGCCTTATAAGGTGGGTTTTTCATATATTACTAAGTAATAAAAATATTAGAGCTATATAAAACAACATATTAGAAATTGTAGGATAATATATACAGGAAAATTCTTTTGTTGTTTGATTTTTTTTTTTAGAAATACAATAAGTTCTGAAAGTTTTTCCCAATCGTTATCTACAACCATATTAGTTGGATTTCGATTGTGGGCGTTAAAAAATAAAGTTATAGGTCTTCTATAATCATAAGCAACAAGTAATTGTTCGTATAAAGAATTCCACATAGACACTACTTCTTCGAAATTTTTTCTATAAGGTAGTCCGCAATCGTGACATGTTTTTTATATTCTTTTTTTCGTTGTAATCTATTATTTCTAAAAATAAAGTTTATAGCAAATTATATTTTATTAAGAATGTTTGCAAAAAGTGTTAGACCATCCTTTACAGCTAAGTTATAAATATGACACACACATTTTATATGAAAATGATTTGAAAAAGATGGAGTTAAAAGATCTTTTAAAAGTCTAATAGCATAATTATTAGAAGAAACATTATCTAATGTAATAGTCATAATTTTATCAGTTATGCCATAATAATCACAAACTGAATAAATATTTTCTGCAATAAAAGTACCAGTGTGCCTATCATCTATATATATATACGCTAAAATACGTTTTTGCATAGACCATTTATAATCTATCAAATGATAAGTTACCGTTAAATAATTATGGCCGTTAGTACTACGGCCTATATCAGACGTGATAGATATTTTACCAGGGAAATGATATAAGGAATAACGTAAATACTGTTGATATTCATGTGCAAATTTAAATACATCTCTCCTAACAGTTGATCTAGAAAAACCGTTAAAAGCAGGATTATACATATCTCTAATATAATGAATAAAACCAGGAGAGGAAGAAAATGAAAAAGGCAAACCCTCCACAATAACTAATTTTGCTATTGCTTCCCTATCTCTATGTTTATCGTATTTAGAGCCTATAATTCCCCCCGTCATAGGATTAATTTGACCCTGTACTTGGTCCGGGACAGTATGTGAACCTTGTCCCGACTGAGAGGGCATTGGCGCACCCGATTTTCAGCCAGGTATTGGTCCCACCTAGCTTTGTGAAAACTTTGTACGTGTCTCAATAAACCTCCCGTCCCACCCTGACCTTTTCCCATTTTAAATTTATATATATATTTTTACAAATTTGACATCTAACTACTTGATTCTCTTCGTCCCTATAAAAAAATCCATGCATCTGATTTTAATTTTCATTTTATTGGGTCTCGTCTCATACTATGGGGAATATGAGGCGTTCCAGTTAGAGGTGCACTAGTGGGTGTGTCATCTAGATTAGTCGGTGTGTCATCTAGATTAGTCGGTGTGTCATCTAGATTATCTTCTAAATTAAAGTCTTGTTGAGTTCAGAAAATATCTCCTCGTCTAAATATAATGGTATTTCAAGAAAAAAATTCATTTTCAAGCAAATCATCATATCTAGGAATAGAATGACTAGAAGAAGTAACACTGCCCTTGTTACCTCTACTAAAAGAACCCTTACCCTTAAACATACCTCTAATCCTTCAATTTTAATTATATGCTAATAAATAATTAAAGATAATGAAATTAAGTGCGCTAATTAAAATTAAAAAAAAAAAATTTAATGAAGGAACGAATGTACCAAACGCCGACGTGTAATCGAGAGGTTGAAAATTGAAACTTTGCTCGATGGATGATCTTCAAGCTAGTTGCCAACTTCACTCCCAAATGAATAAATAAAATTGAATATTTAGTAGATAATGTAGACTTGTAGAGAGATAGACTGAGAGATTGTAGAAAGATTTGTGAGAAAGATAAAGAGAAAATGACATATTTATAGTTGGAAATTTGGGTTAGAGTATAAATATAATAACTTAGGGGTTAAAAATAAATATTAAGGGGGTAGGGGGTTGTAGGATGGGGAGGCCAAAAATGGCCGTTGCACAAAGGTCATTATCGGGCGGGACCGGGGGCGGGATGGCCCCGGGTGGGACGATCCAGGTCCCGTCCCGGTTCGAATTCCGTTACCGATATTTTTTTTTTAAGCGGGAAGGGGCGGGGTCTTTTCGGGACCGGGCTGACCCGCCCCGTTGGCCAGCCTTAGTTATTCTCTCTCTGCTCTCTGGCCCGCCGGCCGTTGTTCATGGCAAGGAAAGGGGGAAAAGCTCAACCTCTCGCTGCAGGGAAAGGGGCGAAGCGTGGACGACCTACCAGCTTCAGGGAATTTGAAAGAGAAGACCTCGAGTGGTGCGATAAATCGGCTGCAACTATCTAATACACCTCCAGGTAATTGTGTGGCTCATTCCATAACTCTGGGGGAGAAAGCTTTATGAACTGTCCGATGATTCCAACTTTGACGGCTTCGCTTCCAGTAACGACTACTGCTCCATTGGCAACAACTGTTCCGATGCCTAAGTCACCTACTGCTGATCCACAGGCTGTACCTAAACGAGTGTGTGCTAGCTTGTTTTCAGGTAATCGCTCTGCTAGCAACGGTATAATTCCTGAAGTAGTGGAAGGGAACCTTGTCGCTAAATTGGATAAACAGGAAGTTGAATCTGAAGCTCAATTATGGAAATCATCTCTTATTGCATATGTAGTAGGGGAGATGCCTGGATATAAAAAAATGACTAGATATATTAGTCAAACATGGTCTAGTATTTAGGATCCTATTTTGTATCTACATGAGAAGGGTTACTTCGTCGTCAAATTCTCAAGTATGAGTGATCTGAGTAAGGTGATGGCCTTATATTACCCATTGTCCTCAAGCAATGACATCCGAATTTTGATTTTAGTGCTGAGTTTCTTACTGAAATCCCTCTTTGGCTGGAGCTTCCTAAGAAGACTCGCATCTCCTTTGCAAGAATGCTAGTGGAAGTAAATGTCACTAAGCCACTCCCAAAATCAGTCATCATAGTTATGGATCCAGCAATAAATGTATTTGAGCAGCAAATAATATATGATTGGAGACCCATCTTTTGTGGAAAATGTAAGCAATAAAGGCATAAATGTCCCACTGAGCCTAGGCCTCCAGTTCAGCAACCTCAACCCAGGAGAAAAAGGAGACCAGCTCAGCCTATACAAGCTTGGATTTCTAAAGTTACTAACCAGGTTTTTGTGCTAGTACAACCTCAACAAGATCCATTGAATAGCATTCCACCTGAGGTCTCAACCCAAATAGCTCCTGCCCCTTCACCAAACTTACATTCTATTGTAGACAAGAGTCCAAGTCTACCTCAGGGTGCTAAGAACAAACAGGGTAGTGAGCAGCAACTAGCTGAAGAATATGAGCAAGCAACAACTATGAAATCCTCCATTGTGTATGACCAAGCTATAGGGCATAACCTGTCTCAACAGATTTCTCACATACATGGTGGAAATCAACAGGCTACATCAAGTTTCTCTAGCGAACCATGTCAGCAATGTGAAAAAATGATGGCTACTTTTATTTCCTTTGAAGGAGGGGGATTTCAGCTTTGCCAATAAACTGGTTAGCCTGGAATGTTAGGGGACTCAACAAAAGATACAAGAAGAAGGAGTTGAGTCTATATCTTAAAGAACAAAAGATCAAATTATCTGGAATAGTGGAAACAAGAGTGTAACACCTCGTAACTTCGGGCTATGGTTTGAACCGTACGAATGGAAAATGATGGAACCAAGATGAGGAGTGTAGGAAGTGTTTTGAAAACTAATCAAGGCACAAGAAGAGTCTTAGAAAAAATTAGATTCGGAAGCTACTTTACGGAGCATGTTTTAAAGTGAGTTTGCACCGAGCCTCACTTAAACCGGGTTTACGGATAAATCTATAAGGAATTCGGCAATACTTCCTTCATAGAAGTTGTAGCCCTTTAAAATACATGTCCATCCATATATGGCCCACATTAAACGGAGTTCTGTACAAAACATGATGACCGATTTACTAAGGACGTGTAAAATAGAAATCCCGATTCTTGTAGGATTAGGTTTTAAAACCCAAGCCTTTTTGATAACCTATAAATACAATCCTAAAACGTTTTATGTAAAGATTTTCAACCAGAGCTGCTACCAAACACCTAAGGTGAGTTCTTATTCAAATTCCTATGTCAATTATATTAAGTTAACACTAGATTAACACCGAATCATTATTTGGAATCGCTAGATTTTGGATAATCCATTCAAGGTCGAATTTAGAATGAAGCTTTGAGATTTCTTCAAAATGGTAAGCCCTTCAATCATTAATGGATTAGATGGAGTTATTAGTATGTTTTAGACATTTAATGGTTGGTATAATCATGAAATAGGATTGATTTAGTTGCACTCCATCAAACGCAAAACTCTAGTAATTTTGCTGTAGATTTTTCCTCTATCCAGCCAACTTTCTTTGATGTTTTCTGATAGTTTAACCATTGGATCGATCCCAAATGTTAACTGAGTGGTCACAACATAAAGGTCTTAAATGTGAACGATGGATATCTTATTTAGAGGTCCAGAGCAGTGTGATTTGAGCTATGAACAGTAGCTACGAAAATCGGTAAAAACTCTTCTCAAGGTTTTAAGTTCAAAGCTTTGGGTTCTTCTTCTAAAGTTCAGACCTTTTCTTCAAGTTTTGGAGCGAATAAGGTATGTAGAGCTTCTATCAACGTGTGAGAATATCCATGCTCTTTCCCAAACCACATTTATCCATGAAACCACAAATTTCTATACTTAGGGTTTTATTCCAAGTTCATGATAACCCTAAACTACATGTATCATGTGTTCCTATGTTTGTATTATTAATTCGTTGTTGTATTTTCAATATTCCATTATGGTTATTGGGAATCCATCCATAATCTATGAATATCCATAACCTTGAATTACGTGGGTTTATAAATACAGGTCACGAAGTAATATTCTCAATTTCCATAAAATTACACATGTTTTCAAGATTTATACAAGTTACATTATGTAACTTTTCACATGCTAAATTATAAATTATGAACCATGTTTTACAAGTTGTTTTCATGAAATTCATGGGCTTACAAGCCAACTATATTTAAGTATATATTTTGGGAGTTGCACAGATTATCGAGAAGGTTCAGACAGCCTAAAACTACGTTTGCCAGCGTAGGATAAGGATCGCTCCCCCCCGAGGACGATACGTTTATGTTACCCCTTAGTGGGATTATCGGATCCATCATGTTCATGTTCATGTTCATGTTCATGTTCATGTCTTGTACTCCGACAAGGTACGAGATGTCTTAGTTGATCAGGCAGAGATCAAACGCCACATTCACATGTGGTGGTTACATGTCGATTTTGTTAATGCTCTCCCACAGATATACACATATACAAATATACATACATACATACATATTTTATACATGTTTTTACATTCATGTCCTATTATATACATGCTCATGCTCAGGTTACAGTTTCAATTTCATATTCCTATTATTTCATGTGGCCGCTTATTATTACAGTTGATTACATACAATACAATTCAAATGCACTAACGTCCATTTTCTCGGAGCCTGCACTTTAAGGTGCAGGTACTGAGTTTCAGGATGACAGATCTGCTCGTTAGGATTTGCCTCAGTATCAGCTATTGGTGAGCCCCATTTCCTTCGGGATGTTTGTCATTTATTTTACATGTCATGCTTTACAGTTAAGTTACGCCAGGACATGTCCTGGTAAAATAGTTTTGCAGTCAGACTCATGTTCAGAGGTTTCATAGACTAGTTTAGCATGTCATGTCAGTATTATTTTCAGACTTATCATGTTTTCAGATATTTTCGCAATATATTTTTGACTAAATTTTAGTATTCAGTTTTCATGTTTTAAATCATAACTATTGCATGCTTCTGATTCCCATGTTGATTTAGCAAGCCATGTGGTTCGCTCGGTCACATGCAGTCAGGCACCGAGTGCCGTGTTTTATCTAGGCCATGGTTCGGAGCGTTACAAAACTTGGTATCAGAGCCTAGGTTCAAGTGTCTTAGGGAGTCTATGAAACCGTGTCCAGTGGTGTTACTTTTATATGTGTGCGCGCCACACATATAAATGGTTAACCACCAAGACAAATAGGATTGTCTCACTTCTTTCATATTCTAGATCATGCAATTAGAGCTATGCTTTCAGGAACTTTTCTAACTCGTGCCATGAAGCTTAAAGTAGTAACATTCCCTTCCTATCGAATTCTAGACATATCAAATGCGTTAGCAACGAGAAGGAAATTCAAGGTCCAAGTTAGGATGACTACCCATTGGGGTATAATCGGGAAGTGCATGTTGGTAATAGATGAGACTTGAGATAATATCAGAAGTGGAACAAAATTCGTAGTTACTTTAGACCAGAGCATAGCCCTTATCAGGAAGTACAAAAGCAGTTATCATATTTTATGGTTATCAGTTTACATCAGTTACCAACTATACAATATTTTAGTTAGCAGAATTATGGTTATTCAGTACACCAATGTTCACTTATGTAGTTATCACATTTTTAATTTTCAGTGTATCCAGATTCTTGTGACTTGGCTTGTGAGTATATAGTGAGGCCTATGGGTGCTAAAATAAAGTGTAAGCAACGATGACTATAGCAAAATCTTCGCATGTTTTAAGTCCAGGTTATGACCCAAGGCTCCCCAAATGACGCATGCAGTAAATTATCCGGTGATAGTACCCTCTGAAGGACAAATTGGTGCATGGTAGTATACATATGCCCCACACCTTACATAATACGTCTATTTTTATTTTGGGCCATGGAGCCACAAGTATGAGGATTATATCTCAGATTTAAGACCATACGAGATAACATGTTATGAATTTAACCACAACAGGCATAAATTGATCACTATGATTTTGAACAAAAAATAGCCTAAGGGCAAATAACTTGTGATTCTAGAATGTCTCAATTTTTCAAAGATGTATATTTTGTCGTATGACCCATGCACATGACTAAGAAGAGATTGTATGCGACATGAGGACCATGAGTAGACGATATTGAATTTCTGGGAATAGTTTTAAATTATTTAAGTTTAATCAGATTAGAACCAGAGAGTATGACGCTAGTAAGTTACTACAAGAAACAAATATTATTATGAGATAAGAAGATTTGATAGTTCCCCCTTAAATTATGTAAGTGTTTATAAGAATATTTGATAGTTCCCCCTTAAATTATGTAAGTGTTTACCCCGGATGTGTATAACATGATATGATTTTAAAGTGTATATAAAGTTCAGGGTTAGGTATTTTAATTTTTCATTTAAGACTGACGAAATTTCCCCCAAGTGTAATCCATGTCTATAGTACAGAAAAGATAGTACACGACCGTAGAATAGGGTCGCAGATGAGGGAAGTTAGAAATAATCTACGCTTCACTTTAGTATTCAGGACAAAACCAAAGAACGTGATGTTAGCAGGTGGTTAGTAGAAGAATAGTAAGTTTTTAGTAGATATAGTGAATTAGCAATTTCAACAGAGCTAGTAGAGGTACGGTTTGATTTCCTTATTAGGTTAACAATGGTGAGTGAGTAGCAGTTTGAATACACCAAATGCGTGTTAGAACCCAAAAAGTATAAGATAAACATGAACTACAGTGACAGTGGGAGAAGAAAATCAGCTACGCAATAAGAGAGGAAATTACAGAAGAATAGTCTTTTAGAGTTATCAAAAAGGGGTCTCCCTAAGACTCACAGTGCGAGCAATGTTAAGTCATTAAGACATAATATGCCAATATTTCAGTCCAATGTAAGAATGTAATTTAGTTTTCCCCTAGTAAGGAATATTGTTCAGAAGTGAGTCGAAAGATGAGTCGTCAGTGACGTAAAGTGCAAAGAATTCAGAAGTTGAGGAAAGTTGGTTGGATCCCAACAAGAGCGAAGGGTCCCCAAATATAAGATCTTAACTTTTGGACTCCGAAGATGTTAGAGTTGTTGTATAAAACAGAGGCAAATCCTTTTTAGTAGTTGAGCAAAAGAGGAAAACAATTTCATGACCCCTATCTATTGCAGCTAAATGAAGGGATTCGCAGACATAAATCCATGGCTTCCAAACAATGGGGAGATGATGGTACTCTAAGGTGCAGAATTTTTTTTTGCGTCTCGGATGTAGATAGACGCAAAGAGAGGGTTATGGCAGAGACACACAATTTCAGATATTCTACCTACCCAAGCTCCACGAAAATATATCATGACCTTGAGATGTTTTATTGGTGGAATGACATGAAGAAGAATGTAACCAATTTTGTGGCTAAGTTTCTAAATTGGTAGCAAGCGAAAACCGATTCAACAGAAGATTATGCCAAGTTATATATTCAGGAAAGTTTCAGATTTCATGGGGCTCCAATGTCCATTAGATAAGATTGAGGTGCCCAATTCAAAGAGAATTTTTTTTAAAATCTTTTCAGAAGGGATTGGATACCATCTCAGTACCTGTTTTTCATCATCTGTCAGGCAGAGCTCACCATTCAGACACTCGAAGATATGTTGAGTGCATGTGTCCTAGACTTTAAAGGTAATTGAGATGATCAATTTCCTCTCATTTAGTTATTTCTAAATATATATATCATGCTAGTATCAATATGGCACCATTTGAAACTTTGTATGGGTGAAGGTGTAGATCACCTATTAGTTGGTATGAAGTTGGAAAAATAGAATTTCTAGGGCCATACTTGGTCCATTAGGCTGTTGAAAAATCTAAATTAATTCAGGAGCGTTTGAAAATGGTTAAGAGTCGCAAAAGTCTTATGCGAATGTGCGACGCAGAGATTCAGAGTTTCATATTAATGATTGGGTGTTTCTAAAAAGTTTTGCCTATGAAGGGCCTCATATGATTTGAGAAGAAAGAGAAGTTAATCCCAAATATATTAGACCATACAGGATTCTACGAAAGTTTGTCAAGTTTGCAAGTTGAGGACTAAGGAAGTCACTCCAGTGAAAGTGTTGTAAAGGAACAAAAATGTGAATGAGGCTAAATGGGAAGCCAAAGAGGACATGAAGCCCAAATTTCCACACTTATTGATGGACAAACAAAAAATTTCTAGGGTAACAACCTTAAGAATTCAGACCTCATGTCAGTTCAGTGTTCAGGTCCCATCTTTGCTCATCATTTAGATCTCATGTTGTACCATTCATCTTTTCGGTAATGAAATATCATGTTATGATATCCATGTTTACACATATTCATATCTCATGTCATTTTAGCACTCATGTATTCATGTCAGCCAGTCTTCATGCATTCATATCTCATGTCATACTCCTCACGTCCATGTAAGCATAATGTTCATGTCTATGTTCCAATACTCATGTCATTCGTGCCTACAAATTCTTTTCCAAATCCCATGTATATTATTCATGTATTCATTCCGTTCAATATCCATGTGTTCATGCGTATTTATGATAGTTGGTATTCACGTACTCAAGCCATTTCAGTATTCATGTTAGTCACGTTCATGCTTCAGTTACCATGTTGTGTCTTGTCATGCGTATCAAGATGCTCTGTGAGCCTTGTTTTATGCATTGATTAGCTGTCAGATATTCAAAAATGTTGGGATAGTCTTATTTACAAAGGAAACCCTTCCAAAAGTTTTATAAAATTTCAGAGTTAATCATACTCCTAACCATGAACCATTATTCGAGGAGAAATGATCCCAAGAGGAAGATATTATAATACCTCATAACTTCGGGCTATGGTTTGAACCATACGATGGGAAAATGATGGAACCAAGATGATGAGTAGTATTTTGAAAACTATTCAAGGCATAAGAAGAGTCTTAGGAAAAATTAGAGTCGAAAGCTACTCTACGGAGCATGTTTTAAAGTGAGTTTGCAGTAGGCCTCACTAAAATTGGGTTTACGGATAAATCTATAAGGAATTTGGAAAACTTCCTTCATCAAAGTCGTAGCCCTTTGAAATACCTTTCCAACCATATATGGCTCACGTCAAACGGAGTTTTGTACAAAATGTTAGGGCCGATTTATTGAAGACGTGTAAAATGAAAATCCCGATTCTTGTAGGATTAGGTTTTAAAGCCCAAGCCATTATGATAACCTATAAATACGATCCTAAAATATTTTATGTAAGGATTCTCGATCAGAGCTGCTGCCTAACACCTAAGGTGAGTTCTTATTCAAATCCCTATGTCAATTATATTAAGTTAACACTAGATTAACACCAAATCATTATTTGGAATCGCTAGATTTTGAAAAATCCATTCAAGGTTGAATTTGGAATGAAGCTTTGGAATTTCTTCAAAACGGTAAGCCCCTTAATCATTAATGAATTATGAGGAGTTATTAGTATACTTTAGACATTTAATGGTTGGTATAATCATGAAATAAGATTGATTTAGATGCACTCCAGCAAACGCAAAACCCTACTAATTTTGCTGTAGATTTTCCCTACTAATTTTGCTGTACATTTAATGGTTGGTATATTTTCAGACTTATCATGTTTTCAGATATTTTCATAATATATTTTCAGACTATATTTCAGTATTCAGTTTGCATGTTTTAAATCATGACTATTGCATGCTTTTGATGCCCATGTTGATTCAGCAAGCTATGTGGTTCGCTTGGTCACATGCAGTCAGGCACCGAGTGCCGTGTTTCACTTAGGCCATGGTTCAGAGTGTTACAAAGAGTCAAAGTAACAAAGGCTGACAAAATTGATAATACTATGGTTCCTTACTGGAATGTTATTCGTAACTGATTATGCCATGAATGACATGATATGGATACTGTGGGATGACAAAATATATGATATCATTCCTATCCTTAGAAATGCTCAATTTATACCATGTAAAGTTACATCTAGACAAAGTAGAAGAACCACCCTTCTTACAGTCATTTATGCCTATAATAATACTATGGAGCAAAGGGTTGAATTGTGGCAACAATTGCAACTACTAGCTCAACAGATTACCACTCCCTAGTTGATTTAGGGATATTTTAATGTTGTTCTTTATACTCAGGACAAACTGTATTGGCATGACAGTCCAAGATTGCATGATAAAGAGCCAACCAATTCATGCCTAGAATAATGTCGAAATCTACTATGTCTAAAATTATCAAATCAGCCCAAGTGTCATACCCCATCAAAGTCATGACACAGGATCAGTACACCCAATCCACCACTAAGAAATTTTCAACAGGACTAGAAACACTATCAGGGAAGTCAATTGACTCACACATCATACCGAGACCCGAAGCAACATGTAGACACAAAACAATATGTAGCGATTGGACAAAATAATGCTATAGCTAGCCGACGACAAACAAAAATAATACATGTTATGAATGCATCAGAAGCCTTTGCTTGTTAGTCTACCTAGGAATTCATAACACTAAGCATAACCACCCTCGGCCTAAGATCCTCTGCGACTACCACCATAGCCCGAATGAAAATTACCCCTACCAGACTGGGGACCATCTCTGCTAATGTGTGCACTGTCTCTAGACAGCTGTACTAGCGCTTTAGATCCATAACCATGGGAAGCGGAGTGCTGACTACTCTGTCTAAGTCTGGGGTAGTCCCTCGCAAAGTGTCCCAAGTCACCACTCTCATTGCATCCACGACAGGACATAGGCTACTGAGAAGGACTAGAATGGTTGAAATGACCACCTCGACCTCCAGGTCGGAAATAAGAACCTTGGGAACCTTTCCCGAACTTTATCCACCGCGACCAAAAGAACTACTGGTCGAAGTCTGCATAACTTCCTGGACCGGCATGTTGAACTTTGGACGATAACCTCTACCCTGCTGCCTCTTACGTCCAGACGTGCTAATACCATGACTGCCTAAAATGCGGGGCCTCTTGGCCGTCCTATCACTAAACTCCTGGCATCTAATAAACGCGACGCTTTTGGCGTCGTCCACCACTGCCTGAAAAGTACCTCTTGAAAATTCCACATGAGTCGCTGCAAGACGATGGGGATAAGACAAAACCCTACTAAATTCATGATACTCTCTGTCTCATTTGGCAGAATTGTCAAGGCATGGCGAGATAGAGAATGAAGGCTCATCTAATACTCAGTCACAGTCAATACCATCCTACTCCAACCTATTAAACTACCCTTGCCTCTCATCCCTTAAGCTACGGGGAACCCACATCTCTAGAAACACACGATAAAACTTAGCCCAAGTAAGTGGAGGTGACCCAATTGGCCTAGTCTCAAGAGACACCCTCCACCACGACCTTTCAGGGCCAATCATCTGCATCACTGTCAAGTCAACTCCGTAGGACTCAACCAACCCCAAATTATGCGATCTCTCATGGGCAACTCCTAAAAATACATAAGCATCATCATCAGGATGTCCATCATACGGTTGTGGCTTCATCTTCTCAAACTTATCCCACCTCTTCTTCTCATCAACGGATATAGTGGGCTGAACCATTAGACGGATAGCGATACCTTGAGCTGGATGACCCAGAAATTGAGGAGCCACATCAGCAACTAGTTGTGCTCCTAGGGTCCTATAACATGCAACTGCCAGATCGGAAGTATAACCCCCCAACACTGGTCTGTAACCTATCTGGAGTAAATAACAGTGCCTCCGCCTGAATCCAACCCTCAAAGACGCTCAGAATACGCGCCAGAGTACTACACAATCCAAGAATAGAATCACAACTACAAATACCAAGTTCAAATCCAATAAGTATGAATAGGTGAATATGAATGCATATGCAATGAAATGATACACACGCTCGGAATACTGCCATGCCTAGATATTCATGACCCATGTGGGACCCGCAAAGTTCATGTACCTGTTACGACGTACATCTCGATCCAATATAAGTATATATTGCAAAATGTGCAACCTGGTCCAATATATGTATATATTGCGGAACGCGCAACCTGATCCAATATATATATATATATTGCGGTGCGTAACCCGATCCAAATGTATGATTATGAATGTATGAGTGATATTAATGTCAATGAGAATATATCCAGCCAATTGTGCCACACATACACACATAAAATCATGTTAAGAATGAATCACTCCTTCCTCTATACATGGTCAAGTCTAGTATCATACACGTGGCGACGAACCACTAGATCAAATAAGGCAACAACCACAATCAAGAAACAACACCAACCTAAGTATTCCATCCCAACTTCATACCCGAAGGTGTAACATGCTTTCTCCAACAAACACTAACTCTACATATGCTTCTCTAACTGAAGTATAACCATTAAGTAAGCCATAACCTACCTGGTAGCCGAGCGGGAGCCACGAACAATCACACATTCGCCTTGCCTTTTTAGAGAGCCTCTAAGTACTCAAAGTCTAGCCATAAATGAATTCTAAATTAGAAATAAGGAAGAAAAATATCCATATTTCTATCCTATCCCTTGAATCAAAACTAACTATGGAAACTGGGAAAACAGGCTTACAAGGGTAAAATAGGTAATTCGAAAGTGAAATTGGTAATCTAACATTCTAGAAGTCTAATTCTACTATTCAATTGCTAAATTAACTCAAAAATAGGTCAATTAGTATAAACCCTAACTTTCAAGCTTTCAATTCATCTACCTAAATGAAAGATTCAAGCCTATTAGTTACTAAATCATCAAATCCATACTTAGGTTAGTCAAATCCACCAACAATTCCCATTTAGAAAATCTAAACTCAAATAATGAAGTAGAGATCAAAACTCATCTTCCTTCTTAAGTTCTATAGGATTTCTAGCATGGATTCAAGTTTAGGAAAGGTAAAGGAATGAATTCTAGGTTAGGGAACTTACCCACAAGAGAAATCAGTAAAGAACTCCTTCAATTCGCCTAAACAATGCTTAGGAATGATAAATGATGTAATAGGAAGTGAAGGGTTTTAACTAGGGCATTAAATAGGATCTTGTCCCTGATGTTCGCTGCAGCGGTCACTGGTCGGCTATAGTGGGCCCGTGCCAACGACCCAGTGCTCGCTACCATGAGTCTGCCATAGCGAATTCTCATCTGCTGCGGTAACTTGATACAACTCCCCATAATTGACCATAGCGGATTAGGCCACGTTGTGGCAGGTCCATTACAACACTTATGGTGGTGCTACGGCAGACACCAGACACCAAAACAACTGCTGGCTTTCACAAACTCAACCCTAAAAGCAAAAAATCACCTGAGACCTCCCAGTCACAAACTAGACTTGGATTCACATATAAAAACTCACTACGGACTCACTCATGGTCTCTGAATTTCAAACGGATATCTATTTGACCGAGTCGACCCCCAATGGCCTAAGACCAACTTTCCAACCAATAACCCAAAATGCTCCCGAGTGCCTTGAGAACTAAACTGAACATCTAACCTAGTCACAATCAACCATCCGGACCTCTCTGAATTGACAGATTTTCAGAAAAGGTCTGATTACCAAAAAGTCATCTATTGGTCAAACGTTTCTCACTTTAAGATTCTAATTCACAAAAGTCATAGAAAATCTCACCCGACCACCTCGGGAACTGAACCAATGACTCGACTAAGTCATAAATCACGTTCCAGAGCTAATGAAATTGAAAAAGCTTTGAAAATGATGCATTTTTCCCCGATGTTGACTTTGGTCAAACTTCTTCATTTCTTAACTTAAAGATTTCCAAAATATCTTTTTCCTTATACAAAACTCCTTCGAAAGTCTCGGGAATCTCTCAACCCATCCTCGCAAATCGAATACACTCTAATGATGCTAGGGGAAGGCTTAACAGAGGTAAAGGGTAAAATTATTAAACGACCAAATAGGTCGTTACATCAGATATCAATTAAACAAATGTTCATCCTCGAATGGAAAAAGTAAAGTAAGAAAGCCGATGAGTATTCAAGGAATATCCATCATAGCAAAAAATATATTGGCAGTACCATTTGTTCACTATATCATTCAAACTGCCGTTAACTTAACTCAACGACTCAACATTCCTTCATAACCACAATTTCTTTCACAACTGATTCTCGAATGTATGAACTGACTAAGCTCAATTCCTCTTATTTGATCACAACTATACCTCTTTATGCGTATGAATGAATTCACAACTATCACAACAACGACAACCATCCTTTAGTTGTAGCCACAACCAAAATCCAACATATACCAATAACATAGTCTGATTCTACTAGCCTTCCTTTTCAACTATCAAGGTCGTCATTGCATTAAAATCCCTTAGAAACATATAAACACATGTCACAAGTCCAATTTTCCTAGAATCTCTAAATCACCATACTATAAGCATACCGACTGATTTAACTTTCCATGCTAGATCCTTAGAAAATCAATTGATCACTCTACAGACTTTCCATAACAGTCTACCACCGGTTGCCAATCACAAACCCCATGGATCATTTGTCATAACACATAGTTAATTACCATCATAACCACCACTAATGACCGATTACTCCTCAACCTGCTAACATTCTCATATCGTTTCTTCAAAGTACCCTTTCCAAAAATCCCAAACCAAAATAATCCTCCTTCTATATTGCTTCATAAGTTCACTAACCTGATCATCGATATCTGAAAATCTCTTCAACACTAGTATTAGTCAAATTGTCATAAATCTGTTAACGTAAATAACCCCATTGACCAACACCTTATTCGATAGTCCTAAATTATGCTCACCCGCGAAGAACCAACCCTTACCTTATTTTTTTGAACCATACACATCCAGCTAACCGTGCAATTTTTCCCAGTCATTTGGTCAACTCCCAAGTCATTATACCAGTAATTATAGAACTTCTCAAGTATTAACCTTTCATACCATTTCCCACAAATCTCATCCACAAACTAGATGCAACACCCGGTAATCCTTCAAATATACCTCCACATTTGTCCAATGCAAAAGTAATTCCTATTAGTCGATCACTGGCTCCTATTAGCCAATGACGAGTCCAACATATCAATGCATATACGACTTTTACACTCACTCAATACTAAACAACTGCGAAATAACTAAAAAATCAATAATCTTTTGGTTTTAAGAATTCCCTATTTTCACGAACCTTGAAAATGCCAACTGAACCCCTGAACAAACTTCTTACGTGAAGAAACACGATTGTCTATTCCACTAAACTTCACTCATCACAAGTAACACTGACCCCTGATTTCTATAAGAAAATCATTCCCAAGAAGAACTCACACCCACTAATTCTACTATGTTATCACAATACTATCAAATCGAAGCCAACTCAATATTTCATAGCCTATACGACATCCTCCCTCATACACCTTGCAACTTATCCCAACAAACACATCAGATACCAATTTTCCCTTCATACACAGGAGATTGATCCATCCAAATTCTTTCTCTTGCACCTCTGAATTGTTATTCCTACTTTCCAAAGATATCACCGAACTGAAGAGTCACAAACATAACTCCAATCAATTGTACCCTCAAATCATCACAGAAGACTAAATATGGTACACACCTATATCATGGTAGCACAACTCATACCCTACCGTGCGATATCTTATTGAACCACTCACACACGAATTTAGGAGTGTGTTACCACTATCAGTGATGAATAAGAAGAAGAAGTTCAGATACCAATTTGATTCAACTTAGCACGAAAGGAATGAAGAAAGCGAAGTTCCGTAAATGTAACATAGCCTCTCGAAGATAAGTATGGATGTCTCTGCACCGATCCGCAAGACTCTACTAGACATTGCTCTTGTATTTAAGACTGTTTAACCTGACTCAAATACCAACTTTATCACGACCCTTTTTTAGGAATCGTGGTGGCACCTACACAATCCCACCGGTAGGTGAACCACTCCCTTATCCTTCACATGATATAACATAAGTAAAAGTGGATGATAACAAAATACTACATAAGATGTCTCATACCATAAAGCGGAAGAATTATAAGTCTAATACATCTATAACATCCCCCAAGATCTGGTATGCGAATACAAAAAAACTATACAGTTATACAAGTCTAAAAATCAAAGGCATCAAAGAGCCAAAACTGAATGGTCGTACATGTATCTCAAATACAATAAAAGAAAAGAGTATCCAGGGCATGCTGAATGAAATCATAATCACCCCAAACCCTGGAAGTCGGCCCGCTCGAGCTCATGAACTGGTAGAAGGATCTTTATATGCATCCGAAAAAGGTGAAATAAGTGTAGCATAAGTACACAATGTACCCCCGTAGACATCATAGGGCGACAACGATGGAACATACGTAACAAACATAAATATCAATTTGACACCAAATTAGCCTATACTAGACAATTCAATAGCTCATATAAGTCACGTTGTACACATATCAATTCACTGATTCATCAAGTCATATTGTTCACATAAGGTTCTAATCACAATCAAGTACAATCGATCCATTCACATATACAGGGACCTTAGTATCATAGTACCCACCGAACTAGTACTCTCTCTTGTTCAAGTCATATTCAAGCTTAACCCCACTTACCTAACTTATCACATTAAATAAATAAGTCAACACTTACATCACAACAACCATTTTAAAACACTTTCTAAGAGTATTACACCTAAGCTAAACATGATGATGTTAACTCCTTTATTAACCTTAGCCTTTACACTTAGTTAAGTCTCTATATAGTTACGGTCTGACACACATAAATCGTTCCACATCTACCTTGCCACTAGTGACACTTATCACAGGCTCCTTACTAGACTCGTTACCCATTTACCCAGTTAATTACCAGAAATACACAAATGCACATAATTCCTTGGACCTAGACAATACTTATGCAAAACTGACATTTCCGACCATAGTAGTAGTTGACATCAAACACTAAGACTTATAACCATTAAACCCAAAAACCCATACACGAGGAAGCAAGCCATACACGACAACCAAATCAATTCAACAACCTCAATAATTTATCCAAGTACTCATAGAGACTAGCCTAATCATTATTTAAAGTTTCATAGAGACAAGTTGTCACGTCGCAAATTGGGGAACTCGCGGGTACCTACCCCCTTCCCACCTGGTAGGCAAACTTGTCCCTTAATATCAGCTCAATAAAAAATAAAGTAGAACCCAACCATCAAATATACATAATAAGTTTAGGATAGATAAGGAAATAGTGCAGAAGTAATACAACAACCCCAAGAAATCAGGTCTAAGGCCGTACAAGAGCCACTACTACATACTACAAGTCTGAATACTAATACATAGTCTGCAATGTAAAATACTATCTTGGAATAGCAAAATAAGACAAGTAGATAAGAGAGACATCCGGGCAGTGGATCTATCCAAAGCCTAGATGCTCGTTAGCAAATCCTCGAGAATCAGTCACGAGGAGAGGAAGTGGACCATGTTATGTACTCTACACTCATAAAAGAATGCAACAAGATAGTATCAGTACAAATACTATGTACCGGAAAGTATCATAGGCCGATAACAGTTAGATAACATATATAAAGTAAGAGACTGAAAGATAGGCATAATCACAATCAGATATAAACACTACACAATCCAAGAATAGAATCACAACTACAAATACCAAGTTCAAATCCAATAAGTATGAATAAGTGAATATGAATGCATATGCAATGAAATGATAGTCACGCTCCAGGCGGAATACTGCCATGCCTCGATATTCATGACCCATGTGGGACCCGCAGAGTTCATGTACCTGTTACGACGTACATCTCGATCCAATATATGTATATGTTGCAAAACGTGCAAACTGGTCCAATATATGTATATATTGCGGAACGCGCAACCTGATCCATATATATATATATATATGTTGCGGTGCGTAACCCGGTCCAAATGTATGATTATGAATGTATGAGTGATATTAATGTCAATGAGAATAAATCCAGCCAATTGTGCCACGCATACACACATAAAATCATGTTAAGAATAAATCACTCATTCCTCTATACATGGTCAAGTCAAGTATCATACACGTGGAGACGAACCACTAGATCAAATAAGGAAACAACCACAATCAAGAAACAACACCAACCTAAGTATTCCATCCCAACTTCATACCCGAAGGCGTAACATGCTTTTTCCAACAAACACTAACTCTACATATGCTTCTCTAACTGAAGTATAACCATTAAGTAAGCCATAACCTACGTGGTAGCCGAGCGGGAGCCCCGAACAACCACACTTTCGCCTTGCCTTTTTAGAGAGCCTCCATGTACTCAAAGTCTATCCATAAATGAATTCTAAATTAGAAATAAGAAAGAAAAATATCCATATTTCTATTTTATCCCACGAATCAAAACTAACTATGGAAACGGGGAAAACGTGCTTACAAGGGTAAAACAGGTAATTCAAAAGTGAAATTGGTAATCTAACATTCTAGAAGTCTAATTCTACTATTCAATTACTAAATTAACTCAAAAATAGGTCAATTAGTATAGACCCTAACTTTCAAGCTTTCAATTCATCTACCTAAATAAAAGATTCAAGCCTATTAGTTACTAAATCATCAAATCCATACTTAGGTTAGTCAAATCCACCAATAATTATCATTAGAAAATCCAAACTCAAATAATGAAGTAGAGATCAAAACCCATCTTCCTTCTTAAGTTCTATAGGATTTCTAGCATGGATTCAAGTTTAAGAAAGGTAAAGCAATGAATTCTAGGTTAGAGAACTTACCCACAAGAGAAATCAGCCAAGAACTCCCCTTCAATTCGCCTAAACAATGCTTAGGAATGATAAATGAAGTAATGGGAAATGAAGAGTTTTAACTAGGGCATTAAATAGGATCTTGTCCATGATATTCGCTGCAACGGTCACTGGTCGTCTATAGTTGGGCCGTGCCAACGACCCAGTCCTCGCTACCATGAGTCTGCCATAGCGAATTCTCGTCTGCTGCGGCAACTCAATGCAACTCCCCACAACTGACCATAGCGGATTAGGCCACGTTGTGGCAGGTCCATTACAACGCTTCTGGTAGCGCTACGGCGGATACCAGACACCAAAACAACTGTTTGCTTTCACAAACTCAACCCTAAAATCAAAAAATCATTCGAGACCTCACAGTCACAAACTAGACTTTGATTCACACATAAAAACTCGCTACGGACTCACTCATGGTCTCAGAATTTCAAATGGATATCTATTTGACTGAGTCTACCCCCAAAGGCCTAAGACCAACTTTCTAACCAATAACCCAAAATGCTCCCGAGTGCCTTAAGAACCAAATTGAACATCCCACCTAGTCACAATAAACCATCCGGCCCTCTCTGAATTGACAGATTTTCAGAAAAGGTCTGTTTACCAAAAAGTCAACTATTGGTCAAACGTTTCTCACTTTAAGGTTCTATTTCACAAAAGTCATAGAAAATCTCACCCGATCACCTCGGGAACTGAACCAATGACTTGACTAAGTCATAAATCATGTTTCAGAGCTAATGAAATTGAAAAATCTTTGAAAAGGATGCATTTTTCCCCGATGTTGACTTTGGTCAAACTTCTTTATTTCATAACTTAAATATTTCCAAAATATCTTTTTCCTTATCCAAAACTCCTTCGAAAGTCTCGGGAAAGTCGTTACATCAGATATCAGTTAAACAAATGTTCATTCTCGAATGGAAAAAGGAAAGTAAGAAAGCCGACGAGTAATCAAGGAATATACATCATAGCAAGAAATATATTGACAGTACCGCCTGCTCACTATATCATTCAAACTGCCGTTGACTTAACTCAACGACTCAAAATTCCTTCATAACCAAAATTTCTTTCACAACTGATTCTCGAATGTAAGAACTGACTAAGCTCAATTGCTCTGATTTGATCACAATTATACCTATTTATGCGTCTGAGTGAATTCACAACTATCACGACACAACCAGCATCCTTTATTTGTAGCCACAACCAAATCCAACATATACCGATAACATTGTCTGATTCTACTAGCCTTCCTTTTCAACTATCAAGGTCATCATTGCATTAAAATCCCTTAGAAACACATAAACACATGTCACAAGTCCAATTTTCCTAGAATCTCTAAATCACCATACTATAAGCATACCGACTGATTTAACTTTCCATGCTAGATCCTTAGAAAATCAAACGATCAATCTACAGACTTTCCATAACAGTCTACCACTGATTGCCAATCACAAACCCCATGGATCATTTGTCATAACATTTAGTTAATTACCATCGACCTACTCCTCCGAGCATACTAATAATATCACCCGATCTGAAAGGTGCGAAACTAAAGCCACCATAATCCACACCTAACCCAAGAATTCACATTGCTTTGAAGCCAAATTCTGTCATTTCTCGCAGAGATACCTTACTTGTTCCAAATTATCTTAATTTATCAATTCACACCTTTCATTCAAATCATAACCACCACTAATGACCGATCACTCCTCAACCTGCTAACATTCTCATATCGTTTCTTCAAAGTACCCTTGCCAAAAATCCCTAACCAAAATAATCCTCCTTCTATATTGGTTCATAAGTTCACTGACCTGATCATCGATAACTGAAAATCTCTTCACCACTAGTATTAGTCAAATTGTCATAAATCTATTACCGTAAATAACCCCATTGACCAACACCTTATTCGATAGTCCTAAATGATGCTGAGCCGTGAAGAACCAACCCTTACCTTATTTTTCCGAACCATACAAATCCAGCTGACCGTGAAATTTTTCCCTGTCCTTAAGTCAACTCCCAAGTCATTATACCAGTAATTATAGAACTTCTCAAGTATTAACCTTTCATACCAATTCCCACAAATCTCATCCACAAACTAGATGCAACACTCGGTAATCCTTCAAATATACCTCCACAGTTGTCCAATGCAAAAGTAATTCCTATTAGTCGATCACTGGCTCCTATTAGCCAATGACGAGTCCAACATATCAATGCATATACGACTTTTACACTCACTCAATACTAAACAACTACGAAATAACTAACAAATCAATAATCTCTTGGTTTTAACAATTCCCGATTTTCATGAACCTCGAAAATGCCAATTGAACCCCTGAACACATTTCTTACGTGAAGAAACACGATTGTTTATTCCACTAAACTTCACTCATCATAAGTAACACTGACCCCTGATTTCGATCAGAAAATCATTCCGAAGAAGAACTCACACCCACTAATTCTACTCTGTTATCACAATACTATCAAATCGAAGCCAACTCAATATTTCATAGCCTATACGACATCCGCCCTCATACCCCTTGCAACTTATCCCAACAAACACATCAGATACCAATTTTCCCTTCATACACAGGAGATTGATCCATCCAAATTCTTTCTCTTGCACCTCTGAATTGTTATTCCTACTTTCCAAAGATATCACCGAACTGAAGAGTCACAAACATAACTCCAATCAATTGTACCCTCAAATCATCACAGAAGACTAAATATGGTACACACCTATATCATGGTAGCACAACTCATACCCTACCGTGCGATATCTTATTGAACCACTCACACACGAATTTAGGAGTGTGTTACCACTATCAGTGATGAATAAGAAGAAGAAGTTCAGATACCAATTTGATTCAACTTAGCACGAAAGGAATGAAGAAAGCGAAGTTCCGTAAATGTAACATAGCCTCTCGAAGATAAGTATGGATGTCTTCGCACCGATCCGCAAGACTCTACTAGACATTGCTCTTGTATTTAATACTGTTTAACCTGACTCAAATACCAACTTTATCACGACCCTTTTTTTAGGAATCGTGGTGGTACCTACACATTTCCACCGGTAGGCGAACCACTCCCCTATCCTTCACATGATATAACATAAGTAAAAACGGATGATAACAAAATACTACATAAGATGTCTCATATCATAAAATGGAAGAATTATAAGTCTGATACATCTATAACATCCCCCAAGATCTGGTATGTGAATACAAGAAAACTATACAGTTATACAAGTCTAAAAATCAAAGGCATCAAAGTGCCAAAACTGAATGGTCGTACATGTATCTCGAATACAATAAAATAAAAGAGTAAAGTTAAGAGTATCCAGGGCATGCTGAATGGAATCATCATCACCTCGAAACTTGGAAGTCTGCCCGCTCGGACTCACATTCGAGCTCATGAACTGGTAGAAGGATCTTTATATGCATCCGAAAAAGGTGAAATAAGTGTAGCATGAGTACACAATGTACCCCCGTAGACATCAGAGGGTGACAATGATGGAATATACGTAACAAAGATAAATATCAATTTGACACCAAATAAGCCTATACTAGACAATTCAATAGCTCATATAAGTCACGTTATACACATATCAATTCACTGATTCATCAAGTCACATTGTTCACATAAGGTTCTAATCACAGTTAAGTACAATCGATCCATTCACATATACAGGGACCTTAGTATCATAGTACTCACCGACTAGTACTCTCTCTTGTTCAAGTCATATTCAAGCTTAACCCCACTTACCCAACTTATCACATTAAATAAATAAGTCAACACTTACATCACAACAACCATTTTAAAACACTTTCTAAGAGTATTACACTTAAGCTAAACATGATGATGTTATCTCCTTTATTAACCTTAGCCTTTACACTTAGTTAAGTCTCAATACAGTTACGGTCTGACACACATAGATCGTTCCACATCTACCTTTCCACTAGTGACACTTATCACAGGCTCCTTACTAGACTCGTTACCCATTCACACAGTAAATTACCAGAAAACACACAAATGCACATAATTCTATGGACCTAGACAATAGTCATGCAAAACTGACATTTCCGACCATAGTAGTAGTTGACATCAAACACTAAGACTTATAACCATTAAACCCAAAAACCCATACACGAGGAAGCAAGCCATACACGATAACCAAATCAATTCAACAACCTCAATAATTTATCCAAGTACTCATAGAGACTAGCCTAATCATTAATTAAAGTTTCATAGAGACAAGTTGTCACGTCGCAAATTGGGGAACTCGCGGGTACCTACCCCCTTCCCACCTGGTAGGCAAACTTGTCCCTTAATATCAGCTCAATAAAAAATAAAGTAGAACCCAACCATCAAATATACATAATAAGTTTAGGATAGATAAGGAAATAGTGCGGAAGTAATACAACAACCCCAAGAAATCAGTTCTAAGACCGTACAAGAGCCACTACTACATACTACAAGTCTGAATACTAATACATAGTCTGCAATGTAAAATACTATCTCGAAATAGCAAAATAAGACAAGTAGATAAGAGAGACATCCGAGGAGTGAATCTATCCAAATCCTAGATGCTCGTTAGCAAAGCCTCGAGAATCAGTCACGAGGAGATGAAGTGAACCATGTCATGTACTCTACACTCATAAAAGAATGCAACAAGGTAGTATCAGTACAAACACTATGTACCGGTAAGTATCATAGGCCGATAATAGTTAGATAACATATATAAAGTAAGAGTCTGAAAGATAGGCATAATCACAATTAGATATAAACACTACACAATATAGAATAGAATCAAAACTACAAATATCAAGTTCAAATCCAATAAGTATGAATAAGTGAATATGAATGCATATGCAATGAAATGATAAACACGCTCCAGGCGGAATACTGCCATGCCTCGATATTCATGACCCATGTGGGACCCGCAAAGTTCATGTACCTGTTACGGCGTACATCTCAATCCAATATATGTATATGTTGCAAAACGTGCAAACTGGTCCAATATATGTATATATTGCGGAACGCGCAACCTGATCCATATATATATATATATATATATATATATATATATATATATATGTTGCGGTGCGTAACCCGATCCATATGTATGATTATGAATGTATGAGTGATATTAATGTCAATGAGAATATATCCAGCCAATTGTGCCACGCATACACACATAAAATCATGTTAATAATAAATCACTCCTTCCTCTATACATGGTCAAGTCTAGTATCATACACGTGGCGACGAACCACTAGATCAAATAAGGCAACAACCACAATCAAGAAATAACACCAACCTAAGTATTCCATCCCAACTTCATACCCGAAGGCATAACATGCTTTCTCCAACAAACACTAACTCTACATATGCTTCTCTAACTGAAGTCTAACCATTAGGTAAACCATAACCTACCTGGTAGCCGAGCGGGACCCACGAACAATCACACCTTCGCCTTGCCTTTTTAGAGAGCCTCAAAGTCTATCCATGAATGAATTCTAAATTAGAAATAAGGAAGAAAAATATCCATATTTCTATCCTATCCCTTGAATCAAAACTAACTATGGAAATAGGGAAAATGGGCTTACAAGGGTAAAACAATTAATTCGAAAGTGAAATTGGTAATCTAACATTCTAGAAGTCTAATTCTACTATTCAATTGCTAAATTAACTCAAAAATAGGTCAATTGGTATAGACCCTAACTTTCAAGCTTTCAATTCATCTACCTAAATAAAAGACTCAAGCCTATTAGTTACTAAATCATCAAATCCATACTTAGGTTAGTCAAATTCACCAACAATTCTCATTTAGAAAATCTAGGAAAGGTAAAGGAATGAATTCTAGGTTAGGGAACTTACCCACAAGAGGAATCAGCCAAGAACTCCTTCAATTCTCCTAAACAATGCTTAGGAATCATAAATGAAGTAATAGGAAGTGAAGGGTTTTAACTAGGGCATTAAATAGGATCTCGTCCCTGATGTTCGATGCAGCGGTCACTGGTCGGCTATAGTGGGTCCGTGCCAACGACCCAGTGCTCGCTACCATGAGTCTGCCATAGCGGATTCTCCTCTGCTGCGGCAACTCAATACAACTCCCCATAATTGACCATAGCGGAATAGGACACGTTGTGGCAGGTCCATTACAACGCTTATGGTGACGCTACAGCGAACACTAGACACCAAAACAACTGCTGGCTTTCGCAAACTCAACTCTAAAAGCAAAAAATCACCCGAGACCTCCCAGTCACAAACTAGACTTGGATTCACACATAAAAACTCGCTACGGACTCACTCATGATCTCAAAATTTCAAACGGATAACTATTTGACCGAGTCGACCCCCAAAGGCCTAAGACCAATTTTCCAACCAATAACCCAAAACGCTCCTGAGTGCCTTGAGAACCAAACTGAACATCCCACCTAATAACAATCAACCATCCGGACCTCTCTGAATTGACAGATTTTCAGAAAAGGTATGTTTACCAAAAAGTCAACTATTGGTCAAACGTTAATCACTTTAAGGTTTTATTTCACAAAAGTCATAGAAACTCTCACCCGATCACCTCGGGAACGGAACCAATGACTCGACTAAGTCATAAATCACGTTCCAGAGCTAATGAAATTGAAAAAGCTTCGAAAAGGATGCATTTTCCCCTGATGTTGACTTTGGTCAAACTTCTTCATTTCTTAACTTAAAGATTTCCAAAATATCTTTTTCCTTATCCAAAACTCCTTCGAAAGTCTCGGGAATCTCTCCACCCATCCCCGTAAATCGAATACACTCTAATGATGCTAGGGGAAGGCTTAACAGAGGTTAAGGGTAAAATGCCGAAATGACTAAATAGGTCGTTACATCAGATATCAATTAATCAAATGTTCATCCTCGAATGGAAAAAGGAAAGTAAGAAAGCCGAGGAGTAATCATGGAATATCCATCATAGCAGGAAATATATTGTCAGTACCACTTGTTCACTATATCATTCAAACTGCCGTTAACTTAACTCAACGACTCAACATTCCTTCATAACCAAAATTTCTTTCACAACTGATTCTCGAATGTAAGAACTGACTAAGCTCAATTCCTCTGATTTGATCACAACTATACCTCTTTATGCGTCCTGAGTGAATTCACAACTATCACGACAACGACGAGCATCCTTTAGTTGTAGCCACAACCAAAATCCAACATATACCAATAACATAGTCTGATTCTACTAGCCTTCCTTTTCAACTATCAAGGTCGTCATTGCATTAAAATCCCTTAGAAACACATAAACACATGTCACAAGTCCAATTTTCCTAGAATCTCTAAATCACCATACTATAAGCATACCGACTGATTTAACTTTCCATGCTAGATCCTTAGAAAATCAACTGATCACTTTACAGACTTTCCATAACCATTTGTACCTCCTCAATACATAGACAAGTACCCGTGTAATCCATTAGAACTGTCCGAATCATTGCCATCCAAAAAATATCATGAATCCTACTTGCAAACTTTAATGAGAACTGGTAACATTGTCATATCCTCATTTTGAATTGAAATCCATTGAACCCCTATCAGCGGTTTACTAGAATACTATAAGTCCTTCAGGAAATATAAACATAGGCCACCGGCCTTAAATGAACAAATCTGACTCAAAATAAAATGTTAAATCTCTAAATCATCGATAGTCATTCGAACTGACTCGACTGTTAGTGTTTGTTAGAGAAAGGATGTTACGACTTCAATCAGAACTTTTTGCATGAGTTATCAATCATGTGGCATCACACACGACTCCAATGGGTGGATTTCATCCAAGTCATCAACTTAGTATCGAAGATCTGTACCTTTGATTATAACCTTCATGTTTCTCAACTTCAACCCGATACGCAAGTCTGATAGGACCCCATGAACTCTAAATACATCAAATCTTCTTTGTGCGCTCTCTTAACTCGCCCACACTTTGTACACCTTGTTGAACCTCTATTTGTCATGTCTCGGTATTTACCAACCTTATTAAATAATTTCACCCGGTTTGAAAGATGCGAAAATAATACAACCATAAACTACATCTAACCCAAGAATTTCCATTATTCAAAATTCAAATCCTACCCTATCTCGAAGAGTCACCTTACTCATTCCAAATTATCTTAATTTCTCAATTTCCATATTCTATCCAAAATCATATTCGCCGCTACTGATCAAAAATCACTCAAACCCATTTGCGAGTGTATTTATATATTATAAATCTTGCAAAATAGCTGAGTAAATCCTGGAGATATTAGTAACACAAACTCGAACAACCAAAAGTTTTCCTTGCCTCACTCGAATCTCAAAACTGGATACTTAGCCAAATCAGACACATCTTATGAACAATCCTTCATGAAACCTTCTCCCACCAGAAATACTAATCAATTCTGTTACCACAACAAGATCCATTATCGCCGATGTAATATTCCAAACTATCACTGTAGGTCTATAAACTGCAGGGCAATCTCACTTACCATTCACAAGTTCTACTAGCACTCTCATACGGTTCCGTACCAGCATCCTTGCCTATGATCACTTAACTGACGAATCCTTCTTCTACCTTGGTTTTACAAGTACATCGACCAAATATCCATACACAAGGTACCATAGTGAATTCGCTTTTCTTGGTTTCAACCGTCATCATTGATCCTTACTTTAATTTCTGAAATGTACTACAAAACTCAAACCAGTTAACATTTATCATTGATCTACCACTTTAAATATTCTTATCAACAGACACCTCACTCAAGGGTCCTTACACGATGCTTGCCCGAGAAAACCATATTTTGCCTTGTCTCGCCGATCTAGAATGCCTTTAACAAATCATGTAGCTATCCTCTTCAACCTGTCAACTTCAGAAAATCACATCACTATCAATTGTGGAAACTTGCCTAGCCCTAAGCAATAAGCACAATTCACACATCCCCTATCCAAAATCAAAAACAACCACTGATAACTCCTTAAGTAATTAAAACTTCACATTTTCCATTGCTAGATCCATCATCATTAGCCAATTACGTAGAGAGTTCACATATCATTTGTCTTACTCCACCACCGCAACACCATCTTGTCATACTCCACTTAGCCCTTCGTACTCCCATAAATTAACAGACTTAGCATACTCTGCCCTCCTATCAGATGAATATATTGCCATTTTAACATTTTGTCACCAAGCTTGAACAATTCAAATTATCTTCAGTACGATTCAATTCCGTAAGATGGAAAGAAAACTCCTCATATGAACCTTGTAACAAGTCCTACCACCTCTGACCTCATTACAAGGATCACCCTTCACGTCATTGTCTTTTATCAAATTCTCTTCACAATATTACCATGGTATCTGCCCTCTCAAGTCTAAGCATGTCTTCAAGATGCCAACCTATGACCTCTTCTGTTACTAAATCATCGGCTCGTCATTGATACACCCTCGTCACGAGACTGTCGCAATAAATCCGAACGACATTGAAGTATTCCCACATCAATCACACCTGAAGTAAAACATCCTTGATATGTCAAACCTTCTAAAGTATTAATTTTTACATATCAATGCCTATAAATCTCATCCAAAAACTAGATGCAACCCCCGGTAATCTTTCAAGTATACCTCCATACTTGTCCAATGCAAGAGTTATTCCTATTAGTCGATCACTAGCTCCCATTAGCCTACGACGAGTCCAATATACCAATGCATGTATGACTTTCACACTCACTCAATACTAAACAATTGTGAAATACTCATAAATCAACAATCTCATGGTTTCAATAATCCCCTATCATCACTAACCTCAAAAATGCCAAGTGAACCCACGAACGCACTTTTAGGTGAAGAAATGAAGCTGTCTATTCCACTAAGCTTCACTCATCACAAGTAACACTGCCACCTAATTTCAATCAGAAAACCATTCCATGAAGAACTCACAACAACTAATTCTACTCTACTATCACAATACTGTCAAATCGAAGCCAACTCAACATTTTATAGCCTATACGACATCCGCCCGCGTATAGATTGTAACTTATCCCAACAAACACGCCAGATTCCAAATTAAATAAAGTAGCACGAAAGAAAGAAGAAATTGATGTTTCCTAAATGTCCCATAGCCTCTCGCAGATAAGTGCGGAGCACATCGTACCGATCCGCAAGACTCTACTAGAAATGTTCTTGTACTTATAGAATGTGTAATAAGCCATAAAATATACATAATAAGCCTAGGATAGATAAGGAAATAGTGCAGAAGTAAACAACAACCCCAAGGAATCTGGTCTAAGGTCGTACAAGAGCCACTACTACATACTACAAGTCTGAATACTAATACATATTCTACAAAGTAAAATACTGTCTCGAAATAGCAAAATAATACTAGTAGATAAGAGAGACATTCAGGCTACGGATCCGTCCATGTGCTTACCCTAGATGCTCGTCAACAAAGCCTCGAGAATCAGTCACGAGGAGAGAAAGTGGACCCTGTTAGGTACTCTGCACTCATAAAAGAATGTAGCAAGATAGTATCAGTACAAGCACTAGATACCAGTAAGTATCATAGGCCGACAATAATTAGATAACATATATAAAGTAAGACACTAAAATATAGGCATGCTCACAATCAGATATAAATACTACATAGTCGAAGAATAACATACCAGCTACAAATACCAAGTTTGAATCCAATAAGTATGAATAGGTGAATATGAATGTATATGCAATGCGATGATACACACACGCTCCCGGCAGAATACATCCATACCTCAATAGTCATGACCCATGGGGGACCCGCAAAGTCTATGTACCTGTTGCGGCGTAAAGCCTGATCCAATATATGTATATGTTGCAGAACGTGCAATCTGGTCCAATATATATTGCGGAACGTGCAACCTGGTCCAGTATATGGATATGTTTTGGAATGTGCAATCCGGTCCAATATATATATATATATATATATATATGTTGTGGCGCGCAACCCGATCCAAATGTATGATCATGAATGTATGAGTGATATGAATGCCAATGAGAATATATCCAGCCAATCGTGCCACTCATGGACACATAATATCATGTTAAGAATGAATCATTCCTTCCTCTATACACGGTCAAGTCTAGTATCATACACGTGGCGACGAATCACTAGATCAAATAAGGCAATAACCACAATCAAGCAACAATACTAACCTAAGTATTCCATCCCAACTTCATACCCGAAGGTGTAACATGCTTTCTCCAACAAACACTAACTCTACATATGCTTCGCTAACCGAAATCTAACCATAAGGTAAGCCGTAACCTACCTGGTAGTCGAGCGAAAGCCACGAACAATCACACCTTCGCCTTGCCTTTTCGGGGAGCCTCTAGGTACTCAAAGTCTATCCATAAACGAATTCTAAAATAGTAATAAGGAAGACTAATACCCATATTTCTATCATATCCTTTGAATAAAAACCAACTATGGAAAAGTGTAAAATGGGCCCACAAGGGTAAAATGGGTAATTTGAAATGGTAATCCAACGTTCTAGAAGTCTAATTCTACTATTTAATTGCTAAATTAATTCAAAAATAGGTCAATTCCATTATTCAAGTCAAAACCCCCAATTTGGTATATACTCTAACTTTCGAGCTTTCAATTCATCTACCTAAATGGAAGATTCAAGCCTATTAGTTACAAAATCATCAAATCCATACTTAGGTTAGTCAAATCAACCAACAATTCTTATTTACAAAATCTAAAACTCAAATAGTGAAGTAGACATCAAAACTCATCTTCCTTCTTAAGTTCTATAGGATTTCTAACACGGATTCAAGTTTAGGAAAGGTAAAGGAATGAATACTAGGTTAGGAAACTTACCCACATGAGAAATCAGACAAGAACTCCTTTAATTCGCCTCAAAGATGCTTAGGAATGATAAATAGAGTAATAGGAAATGAAGGGTTTTAACTAGGGAATTAAATAGGATTTGGTCCCCAATGTCCACTGCCAGTGACACACTGCTCGCTACCACGAGTCCACCACAGCGGATTCTCGTCCACTGCGGCGACTCAACACAACTCCCCACAACTTTCTATAGCGGATCAAGCCACGTTGTAGCGGGTCCTCTACAACACTTTTGGTGCCGCTACGGTGGACTCTAGACACCAAAAAAACTGATAGTTTTCACAAACTCAATGCCAAAATCCAACAATCAGTCAAGACCTCCCAAACACAAATCAGACATTCATTCACACATAAAAACACGCTACAGACTCACTCGTAGTCTCAAAATTCCCAACAGAGATATATTTGACCGGGTCAACCCCTAATGGCGCAAGACTAACTTTTCAACTAATGACCCAAAACGCTCTCGAGTACCTCAAAAACTGAACTAAAAATCCCACCATGTCACAATCAACCACTAGGACCTCTCAGAATCGACAGATTTTTAGAAAAGGATCGTTTATCCAAAAGTCAACTGTTGGTCAAATATTTCTCACTTTAAGATTATATTTCACAAGTCATAGAATATCTTGCCTGATCACCTCGGGAACTGAATCGGTGACTCGACTAAGTCATAAATCACGTTCTGAAGCGAATGAAATTGACAAAACTTCAAAAAGGACGCATTTTCCCCTGATGTTGGCTTTGGTCAAACTTCTTCATTTCTTAACTTAAGGATTCCAAAGCATCCTTTTCATTATCCAAAACTCCTCCGAAAGTCTCGGAAATCGCTCCACCCATCTTTGCAAGTCGAGTACACTTTAACGATGCTAGGGAAAGGGTCAATAAGGTTAAAAGGATAAAATTCCTAAACAACCAAACATGTCATTACACAAACTCAATCATAACGACCATTCCGGTCCAATACAATCAATTCAATCTAAGTAAATCAGGGTTTCACCCAAGTTCCAATATTCAATCATATCTCATTACCAAACCATAATTAATCAATGTATATATATGTATGATGTGAATGCAATACATATGCAAGGTACCTTTCTCAATCTGGTATACAGTACGTCAAGGTTTTATTATGAATCGTACACCTATAGGGGACCCACGAAGTCCATATATCGCTCCTAGCCAACCGGAATTCCATACACAAATCTGGCTAGAGCACAAGACTCATTTGTCTAAATAATATCATGTTACATGCGTGAAACTCAATTCTCCACATATCAATATCCGTTACGGCGTGCAACACGAGCCATCCGTATCATCATCATATCAATGTTGCCATAATCTCATAAGTTTTCTTACTTTTTTGGCCTCTTGGGCCCACATCATATCTATACCACTCTCATATCAATATCACAAAACCATGAGTGTATGAATGTAAATGACAATATAAGGCAAGATATCATGATATAATGAGATACAACCAAGTAAAGGGATGAAATATCACATGCTTTCAAGAATTTAATAGCTCATAAACAAAATCCAAGTCAAAATCAGGATATCATATCGAAAACATGTGTTGTGAGTAAACAAACAATGGCAAAACATGGCAACAAGCCCACATAAGCAACAATCGGAACTAGCACAAGGTTTATTCTCCAAACCCTATCATCACAGTTCAGCACCGATACCCCATCAAACGTTCATCACAACTGTTTAAGAGGGACCTCCAAACACGCCAAATACCCATCAATATTTATAACTAATTACGAACTTCTATCAAAGTCTGGAAAAGCTAAATCGTAGCCTACCTCAAAGCCGAGAAGGAGCCAAAACTCCTAATCCACAAGTCTTCTCAAGCGAATAGCGGACGGTCATAGTTTAAACAAGCGCATGAAGTTCATGTGTTACCACACACATTCAATCAACACATAAGGACCAATTCTACATTACACATGATTCTAATGATACCAAATATGTCTTGTAAGAAACTCGGGGTTAAAAGTAAATCTAAAACCTTGTCTTGGACCCGAAGCGTCAAAATGGTAGTTTTATTGAGAAAACGAGTTCAATATTATCAAAATAGTGTTCTACGAGTTCATATGAATCTAACAACGCTCATACTGTTATACTTTAGTACAAAACTCAAAAAGTAACCTCAGTCCCACAAGGGAAAAATCAGAAATTTAAGTTAATCTAAATAGTCATAATCTAAAGTTTCATAAAATTCTAACCCCAATTGAGCCTCCAATTTTATGACTTTGTCAAAATCGTCTTTGTGTCAAAGCCCATAAATCGAATGTTTGCAAAATTTGAATTGAAATAGAAATTTATATTAGAAATAGTTTACCCAAGGTATAAACAAGCCAAAACCTAGAATTTACTCAAATCCAACCATAACTAATTGAAGAAAACTCAAATTTTAACTTAGGGTTTAAAACTCTCAATTTTTTCCAACCAAACACGGATAAAATTGATAACCAATGAAAATAATCTTAAATAAATATCAAAATAAAGGTTGGATATTTACCCCCTAGTTGAAACAAGAACAATGCTGCAAATATCACCTCAATCAGAGCTCTAGAACTCAAGTTATGTTCAAAATATAAAATGGAGGTAATCAGATTTTTAATACACAGTCATTTCCGCTACGGTGGACCAATTTCCGTCCCGGAGGATCAGCTATGGCGCCCAAAAGTACGCCCCGGCGGACACCAGAAACCAACATTTTTTCCTGAAACTAAAATGAGCATAACTCCGTCATACAGTGTTGCAATTCGACAATTCAAGTTGCTATGTATCACAAAATTTCGGTACGCATCTATTCCAACAATCAAAACTCAATTATAACATCAAATGAATATAATGGTATATTGAAGCGTCGAAGGCAAGTGACTTATGACAAAGACTCAAATACCTAAACTTGACCAAAAAAGTCCAAATCCAATTCTGAAAGTTCTTACAAGTCACAAATGATCATATGAAGTTGCTCGAACTCTCAAAACACCTAAACAGGTTCATCTTGACCTGATGTTGACTGTGGTCAACTCCAAATCATCTCAAAAGCTAGTTTCTCAACCAACCACCTTAATCACATCTGAACCTCTCGAGAGCCGAACCAATGACTCGACTATGTCATAAATCATGTTCCGAAGCTAATGAAATAGACAAAACTTCAAAAAAGATGCATTTGCCCCCAATATTTACTTTGGTCAAACTTTTTCATTTCTTAACTTAAGAATTTCCAAAATATCATTTTCTTATCCAAAACACCTCCGAAAATCTCGGGAATCACTCAACCCATCTCCGCTAGTCGAATACACTCTAACGATGCTAGGGGAAGGGTCAATAGGGATAAAAGGGTAAAATATCTAAACGACCAAACGGGTCGTTACAATTTTACTTTAAATAACTTATTATGGCTAAAAGGTTATTCGTGGCAAAAATTAATGAATAGATACAAAATTATATTATAGAAATAAAATTTTATGGCTAATCATTTAACGATTGCAACATTTTTTAATCACTTAAAGCAAAAACATCCATTTAGCTATAAAATTTTGTTTTAAATAATTTGTTGTGGCTTAAAGGTTATTATTGCTACAATAGCTTTTAACATGTGAAAACAACTTATGATTAGTTACGAATTTTACTATAGCAATACATTCGTGGCTAGTCATTTAACTATTACCACATTTTTTTTTATTATTTGAAGCAAAATCGTCTATTTAGCTACAAATTTTTGTTTCAAATAATTTACTATGGTTAAAATGATATTATTGCTACGGTAACTTCTAGCACGTGGAAACAACTTATGATTAGCTATAAACTTTTGTCGTAACAATAGATTTGTAGCTATTTAGATAATTATTGCCACGAATATTAGCAACTAGTGAATTTATCCGCGCTTTGTGTGGTCATATATATAATATTGTAAAAAAATCATTAGTTGTATTATAGAAATTCTGGATAGAGAAAAGATTTATTAATAATTATAGATGTTATTTGTAAGCATTACTAATAGTTATTGTACATAATAATATTATTATTAATTATATTTAGAAACTTTAGAATTTAATAATGGAAAATATTATTATATTACTATAAATAATATCATCTTAAATTAGTACATATAGATTTTTTTGGAATATGTACATTATCTCGACTTCCATATTGTTTAAATAATGATCATAAAGAGTATTTAGTTATTGAAATTATAAATTTAAATAATTTTATATAGGCTCTTGCATAGAGACAAAAATATGTGAGACCTCTCTCATTCCGTTCATGTCTAAATGTGCTTCATAAATAAAATAAAATTTTATAAAATACAAAGAATAGTTTAAGAATTGGAAATTGCACATCAGAAGAAACACCATCAACTAATTGGTCAGAATAAAAATGGTATCAAAGCTCGTAAAAAGGAATAAGTTATAAACAATGAAGAAACGGCCAGAATTTCGTCAAACTAGAATGTTAAATAAAAGAATTTTTTTATTTAAAGTACTAAAACACATTTTAATACAGAGAAGAAACCAAAATGAAATACTGTTAAAATATTATAGTGATTTATTCGAATTAAGGAAAAAAGAATTAGCAATAAAAAGACTGGAAGATTATAATATGATAGATGAAGAGATTGAATTAGCGTAAATAAGTACAAATTTGAATGATGTTATAAGAATATACAGAGAATTAATAGATCTCAACACTGAAATAATTAGATAAAATCAGGTAATAGCAGATTTGAACGCAGACCTACGAATGACAATAGAACATTATTGATTAAAGTAAACTAATAGAGCAACAAAATAAGTTAAGAGAACTAAGGATGATAGCCGAAAACCCCCTTACATATAATAGAGATATAAATCAACATATAGTAAGTTGTAGAATAAGCATAGATCTTATAAAAGATAAAGATCAACGTCTACAACTATATTCCCAACAAGTAAGTGAACAAGAAAATATTATTACATTTTAAAGAAACATGATAGCCCTAAAAGAAGAAAGATTAAGACAAAAAGAGGAAGAAAATATGAAACTAAGAGAAGAAAAATTACGAGAAATAATCAGAAAATATAACGAATTAAAAGATTTACAGGATGTTATAGAAGAACAGTATAAGTACATCAACATATTAAAATATGGATAAAGGAAAAGAGATAGTAGAAGAATCTAACGAAACCTACTACCAAATGAATACATATGAAGGAGGAATGACACAAACTTTAAGCTTTAAAGCGGAAATATATCAGAATATACAAGATGAAAAAGAGGAACTATCTATTAAGAAAATATTTAAAATAAAATGGTTTGAAAGAAATAAAGATATAAGATATATGGCACAAAAGCATGAAAATATAATAGACACAACTAGTGTAAATGGAAGAACAAAAATAAACTTGATAACATATGAAGTAATAAAAAGAGAGTTAGCAAAACTATCTACTAAAGAAGCTAAAAAATATAGAAATATATACTTTGGAGGAGTAGAATTTACCATAAAAGCATATTTTTAGAAGAACATAGATACACCTATACAAATACACATATTAGATGATAGAATATTAGGTAATCTACAAGATGCTTTAATATCAGTAATAAAAGAAAATTTAATATACCAAAAGCTAAAATTTACAGTACAACCAGATTTAGTATATCATTAAAAGATGAACATAAAGACTTAGCCTTAACACTATATTACAAACTAGATGGAATAAATATGTCACCAGGAAGTAAAGTTATAAGTATAGAAACAAAAATGATATATGCCCTAACCGGAAATCACCATGTGAAAAAACAATATGAAATGAATATTTTAGTACCAAAAATGTACCAAGAAATATTAGAACAAATAGAACATAAAGAAAATTCTAAGATAACCATACCAGAAGAAACATTTATGGATTTTAGTACTAGAACCCTAACACCATAAAAAAGATTAGTACCAAAGATAGAAGGATCTAGACTGAGTATCACAAAAGAACAAATGATATCAAGACAAGATAGCTTAAGAATCATACAACCCAGAATATTAGATCTAATAAACATACCTAGTAATAGATTAAGGATTAAAGTAATAATATTTAATGGTTGATAACAACGAATTGTGTAGCTGAGATAAATAGAGGAGCTATTAAAAGTTTTATATATATAAGTAAAATTAACGAAAATGATTGTAATTTAATAGAACCACAAATTTATAATTATCCTGAAAATGAAAGAGAAATAATAATTACTAAAAGTATTAATTTAAAATTCAAAATACAAGACCTAGAATATAAAATAAATATAGGAGTAATAGATTATGATAGTTATAATAAACTGTTATTAGGAAGCGACTTTTTAACTGTGATAGATTATAAAATTAACAACGAAGGAATTGAAGTAAAGGATCAAGGGAAAACTAGATTTATAAGTAAAATATGAATGTACAGAAGTAATAGAGAAAAACAGAAATTAAAAATAATAAAAACAGCTTTATCAGAAGAAATATTTTCACAACTCAAATACTTAAAATACAAGGCAAAAGAAATAAAACTAGAAGAAAAGATAAAACAGTTAGAACAACAATGTGATAAATTTGACAAAATATGGATAGATATGGGAAACAGATGGAAAAAGAGAATAAATAATCCTGACTAACCCTAACAAAAAATTAATGCGTTATGGGAAAAAATAATAGTAAAAGAAAAAATAAAAAATACATTAATAATGATGGATGAAATAAAAAGAAACCACAATAGAGTTAAAACAAACAAAAGAAGAATTTAATGAAGCATTAAGTGAGGTAAAACAAGAATTAGGAGAATTAAAGGAAGAAATACAAATCCTTAGAGAAGAGATAAAAAGGTTAAAAGAAAAAAAGAAAGTAAGAAAAATTATTAAAACAAGCGATGAAAGTACAACTAGTAATGAAAAAACTGAGAATGATACAGACAAAGATAGCAACATTGAATTAGCTAATCAAGAGATACAAGTAAATGTAAATGCAATCATAGAATATGAACCTGAAAGTGATATAGAATATGAATTTAATAGGCCCATAGAAACAGATGATATAATAAATGAAGATGCAAATGATTATCCTGAAGAAGAATTAATAGACCCTAATCTAGAAATAATAACAAGAAAATGAACTAAATTACCAACTCATATACCAGTAGGAAAACAAGTTGAATTTAAAGAATTTGTAGGATCAATGGCACAAGGTGTAAATTACAATGGTATTTCTTAGACTTAGATAATGTTTATGATGAACAATAAATAGGAAGAAGAATAAATGATTGGAATCTTGGAATGTATATAGCATTAATGAACTCTACACAAACAGAAAACCTAGAATATATATATGACTTGATATCTAAAACATTAATTGGAAAGGTAACTTATATGATAGAATCTATAGCATACCAATTAAGAGGAGAAGTATTTAGCCATGCAGAAGATTAGAAATCTATGTTAATAATATTTGATATTATACTAAAAAGAGAATTTTTAGGAGAAAATGGTTAGTAGCACGAGAAAACATACTTGCGGAAAGAAAAACTGAGATAATAATGAATCTAAATAACATGAAATGTTGCAAAATTAATAAACTACCATAATATACAATAAGTTTTAGTAAGTTCTTTTATGAAGCAAGATTTTTACCACAAGAAGATTTAATATATCAACAACTCTATTATGACCACTTACCAATACCTTATAATACTAAGATATCAAAAGAATATACACAACTAGAACCAAAAGAAAATACATTAGGAGAAAGAATAAGAGTACTGAAAGCACACCTAATGCAAAAATGTGAAGAATATAGAATGCAACAAAAGATTAAAAAATATAAGAAAATAGGATTAAGAGAGATATGTGGATTTACAGAAAGAAGACTAATATTTGGATGTGATGATAATAGAAGAGAAAAGTATAAAAAAGTCATAAAAAGAGATATCAACACAAGGGATATAAAAGATATAATAATTACAATAGACAAAACCAACAACCTTATTACAAACCATATAGGAAAAAGAGATTTAAAAAAAATATAGAAATACCCCTGAAATCAGGAAAAAAATTAAATATAAGAGAAAATTTAGGAAAAGAAAATATATAAAACCATTAGAAGAAGAAAAACCTTAGGGGGTGTATTCAATTAGGATTTTAAAAGACTATTTTGATCTAAATAAGTCTTGTGGTATTCAATTAAGATTTTTAAATAATCTAAATAAGTCTTGTGATATTTAATCAAGACTATTAGGATTTTTTAAAGAGGGTGTCCAAATCTAGTGGTATTCAATCAGGATTTTAAGAAGTAACAAAAAGTCTTTTGGTATTCAAAAACTTGCAAAACAATCAGGATTTTAAACAATCCGAATTTTGTGTGACTTTTTAGTAGGAGGTATAAATACCAAACCGTATAAAAAATCTCACCCAAACCAATAAGATTTTGTGTGACTTTTTGTATGACTTCTGAATTCCAGTCTTTTGAAAGGATTGTTGGGTAATGGCATCATCGAAGGTTGGCAAAGATGAAAACAACTCAACCAACCTTTTGGTTTGGCTTCGATCCAGCTCAAACCAAAACAACTTTGGTGCATAGAGAGCACACTAGGATGAGTAACTTGGAATTGCTAACCAAACAGAAACAAGCTAGTACACCAAAGCACATATGGCGAATTCTTGTACCTATGCTGCATATGGTGTACTTTCTGTTCCATCAGAAGTCAACCCATACAGATTAAAATATTGATATTTGTTTCTGATATAAAATTGAATAACAATAATAATTAGAAGGTTATCTTTGGAGTCAATTAATGCATTTGCATCTGTTATGGGACCTAAACAATCGGGACGTTTGAGATTGTACAGACGATGGAATGTTAGAAGAGGTCTAAGAAATCTATGCATGCAAGTTGTTCGCTGAAATACATGTTAGAGAAATTGAAATAGAAAACCCATGTGGTCCTTTCAAATCTTTATAAATCTTATGATAAATCTTTTAAAATTCAAACATAATTTTTTTTATTGTCTTTTAAAATTTGTTTAGTCATTACATTCCTAAATAGTCTTTTAAAATCCACTAGATTTATTTATCCCAAAATAGTCTTTTAAAATCTTAATTGAATACACCCCCCTTAAAGAATGTAAATGTTGGAATTGCAATGAAAAAGGACATTACGCTAATAAATTCCAAAAGATAAAGAAAAAAGGTGTAAAATATATAAATACAACGCAATTTATAATGAGTCTACAACAAATAAAAGAAGATAATAATAAATTGTATGAATATGAAGACTTTTATGTCAGTCAAACTGATGAAGAAAGTGAATCAGAATTAGAAAATATTAACTTTATTAACCAAAACTCAGAAAACGTAAGTAGCTCTGACTAAATGGAATTACAAGAAGAAAAAAGAAAATTATTAGAGGAAAGAAATTACTGGATACAATATGAAAGGCATTTCGCCATAAGCTTATTACAACTGCGACTACTAGTGAAACATGAAATAAATACTATAATGATAGATGCAAAAAGGTTACTAAAAACCTTAGCAGAATAAGAGAAAGATTGAGTGAAATAAGATGGAAAAAACTACTAGAGGAAGTAAGAAATAAAACAAGATGAGGAGCTTCAACAAAGATTAAGAAAGATAGATTTGGAACATTAGATGGTAGCAATCTATATAGAAGCTCATATAGAATACAAGCCTAATAAAATGATAAAACAAAAGATCTTTATTGACAGTGGAGCAGACTTATGTCTAGCAAAGAAAGAGATATTAGAATCACACAGATGGAAGAGATCTAAAACACACAGAACAAGAGTATCAGGCTTTAACGAACAAACAAAAGAATTGGATATAATAGCATAAAATATGAGAATAATATTAGGAAAGACAATATTTAGACTACCAGTAATATACCAACTGAATGATATGAAACAACAAGTATTGTGTGGAAACAATTTCCTAGACTACTTTAAAACACAAGTGATAAATAATAATACTTTTAGTTTACAAATGCCTTGTAATAAATGGATAATACTAAAGAGAATACTACCAATACACACACTAAGAATATGTAACATAAGATCAGATAGGAATAGTAACCTACAGTTATTAAGAGAAAAATATCTCAATATATTAAAATAAATTTTGGAGAAAATCCAATACAACCATGGGAGAAAGAAAAAATATATGCTGAAATCAAGTTAATAAATCCCAATGATATAGTTAGATCTAAACCTATTAGGTATAGCCGAACAGATCAAAAAGAGTTCGAAAACTAAAAGAATTATTAGAGTTAAAATTGATACAAGAGAGTAAAAGTCCACATAGTAGCCCGGCCTTTTTAGTTAGAAAACATAGTGAACAAAAAAAAAGGAAAGGTTAGAATGGTGATTGATTATAGAGAACTAAACAAAAAGATAATATTTGATGGATATTTTTTACCATACAAAAGAAACCTTGTCAATCGACTAGGAAATAAGAAATGGTTCAGTAAATTTGATTGTAAAAGTGGATTTTGGTAAATAAAACTAAAAAATGAATCAAAATCTTTAACAGTCTTTAGTGCACCTCAAGGACATTACGAATGGAATATACTACCCTTTGGATTGAAAAATGCACCACAAATATTTCAATGAAGGATGGACCAAGTGTTCAGCAAATTGACAGAATTTTGTATAGTATATGTTGATGACATATTAATATATAGTGATGATTTAGAAAATCATATAAAACATCTAGAAGAATTTATAAGAACTATGAAACAACATGGAATATTATTATCTGAAAAGAAATCTGAAATCTTTAAGAATAGTATAGAATATTTGGGATACATAATAGATAATGAAGGATTACAATTACAAGAGCAAGTTGTAACAAAAAAAAAATTAAAGATAAATTATAGAGCAAAAAAGAGGTACAACAATTTTTAGGAGTAGTAAACTATGCTTCAAACCATATAAAGGGTTTACCACTCTTAATAAAGTCATTACAAAAATTAACTAGAAAAAGTATAACCTTTGAATGGAAGGAAGAACATACTAAAGCCGTAAATAAAATCAAGGAAAAAGTGAAAGCATTGCCAAAACATAGAATACCAACAGAACTAGATCAACTAGAACTTTTTACTGATGCTAGTGATATAGGATGGAGAGCAGTTCTCATAACATATGATAAGTGGATATAGATAAAGAAAAACCACTAATTTGTGGATATGGAGGTGGAACATGGAAACCAAATGAGAAAAAATATCATATTAACGAAAAAGAACTATTAGCAGTAAAATTTGGAATAAAGAAATTCCATTATCACCTATTATCAGTAAAATTTGTTGTTAGAACGGATACTACCCAAGTAAGAGCTTTCATTACAAATAAAATAGACCCTTTACCGGAACTAAACAGAAGAAGGAATTGGAAATCATTCTTTTATTGTTATGATTTTATTGTTAAAAATATATCTGGAACTGAAAGAAATAATCCCTTGATTATTTTTATTAATTAAAAGAGTATATATACAATTTACATCTTCTCATAATAGGAGAATCGTATTCCTATTCTACTCCTAAAATATTATTCTACTTAGACACTAACTATACAATTATGGTAAATATACAATACTAATTACACCCAAATATTACCTAATCAATATGTACAGTCTGTGACTTCATATGTACAACAACACGGCACGGTAACCAATATACATATGATATATTGTATATCAAATGTATATTTAACACACCCCCGCAGTCACAGCAGACGCTGAGACTAGCTCGAAAATCTTCAAAAAGGACCGATGGAAGACCCTTTGTAAAGATGTCTGCAATTTGATACCTGGAAGGGACATGGCAGACGCGTACTTGACCACGAGCAACCTTTTCGCGAACAAAGTGAATGTCCATCTCGATATGTTTAGTGCGCTGGTGCTGAACCGAATTACCAGAAAGGTAGATGACACTAACATTATCACAATAAACTAAGGTCGCTTTCTGAATAGGACAATGAAGCTCTAACTACAAATTATGTAACCAACATGATTCAGAGACCACCTTAGCTACCCCTCGATACTCGGCCTCTGCACTGGAGCGGGACAAAGTCGACTGACGTTTCGCAGCCCATGAGACCAAGTTATTACCAAGAAACATACAATAGCCAGACATAAACCGTCTGGTGTCCGGACAGTCACCCCAATCAACATCTGTATACGAGATAAGTGTTGACGTCGATGAAGTATATAAATGCAAGCCATAGTCAAGTGTCCCCTGAATATACAGAATGATGCATTTGAGCGCATTCATGTGCTCAACCCTGGGATCATGCATAAATAAACACACATGTTGTACGGCATACGTAATATATGGTCTTATGAATGTAAGATACTAAAGGGCCCCTGCAAGACTGCGATAGTGGGTCGGATCCTCGTATGGTGCGCCGACCGCAGCACCAAGCTTGGGCTTAGTATCAACTGGAGTGGAAGTGGACTTACAGGATGACATTCCAGCCCTCTCAATGATCTCAGCTGCATACTTTCTTTGGGATAAGAACAACCCACCTGCATGACGAGTGACAGCAATTCCTAAAAAATAACTCAAGGGCTCCAAGTCTTTCATAGCAAACTCAGAACTGAGCATTGTCATGATAGACTGGCGTAATGCATCGGAAGAGGCAGTTAAGATAATATCATCCACATATAATAGTATATAAGCCAAGGAAGAACCACGACAATATATTAACAAGGAATTATCCACCCTGCTGTGTCTGAACCCAATAGTCGAAACATAGTCGGCAAACCTCTTATACCAGGCCCGTGGAGACTGTTTAAGCTCATATAAGGACTTTTTCGACAAACATACATGATGAGGATATTTGGGATCCCTAAACCCCAAGGGCTAATGCATTTAGACTGTTTCCTTGAGATCACCATGTAAGAAAGCATTCTTCACATCTAACTGATGAATGGGCCATGCTTTAGAAAGAGTCAAGCTGAGCACAATGCGAATGGTAGCCGGCTTGACCACCAGACTAAACATTTCACCACAATCCACACCAACCTGCTAAGTTTTACCATCACCCACAAGCCGAGCCTTATGCCTTTCAAATGAACCGTCTGAATTGTCCTTATGAGCAAAAATCCACATAGACCTAATAATATTAACACCATATGGATGGGGCACCAACTCCCACGTCTTATTATAAATAAGAGCATTATATTTATCGGTCATAGCAATTTTCCAATTCAGGTCATTTAACGCAGACACATGATTACGGCGTAAGGGTGATTTAAGAACATTAGAATTTAAATTAAAATATCTTTTTGGTTTAAAAACACCCTGTTGACTACGAGTGACCGGTCTACGACTCGGAGGAGAATTGGGCGGATTTTGAGAATTTTTTGAACTCGGGACGGACTGGCCAGCAGGCCCACTGTCTGCTGTCCCAACTCGGTAACGGGAATGGGAAACATGGACTGGAACAATGGCGGTAATGGGCTGGGTGGCTGGCCCATTTACCATTACTGGCCCAGTAACTGGACAGGACACAATTGTGGGCACTGTAGCTGGTGACGGAGCAGTGGGGCCAGCGGGCAGTGGGCTCGCTGGCGTATTTGGGGTGTGGGACACGTCCGAAAAATGGTGAATAATATACGGGGATATACCATCATCCAAAAAATTATATGAACTAGGCACAGGATTATTAACCTTAGCAAACGAAAATTGGGATTCATAAAAAATGACATGATGACTAATGATGATTTTATAAGATGATAAATCAAAATATTTGTAACCACGATGATTAGATGGATATCCCAAAAACACACAAGGGGTAGCACGGGTCTGAAGTTTGTTAATTGTGGTGGACGGAAACAACGGATAACATAAGCACCCAAAGATCCTAAGATGCGAATACGAAGGAGTCTTATTATATAAAATTTGAAGAGGGGGTGAATATGTCAAACCATTGGAAGGAAGAATGTTAAGAAGATATGTAGTCAGTTGTAGAGCATGATGCCAAAATGATGGGGGTACGAAAGCATGAATCAATAAAGTGCGGACAATGTTATTAATGGTACGAATTTTGCATTCGGATTTCCCATTTTGTGAAGACGTATGAGGGCAAGAAAAATGAAAAATGATCCCATTAGTGGCACAAAATTTCCGAAACACCCCATTGTCATATTCTCTGCCATTATCACAGTGAGTATTTTTTATTTCTCCTTCGAATTGGGTTCTAATGAATGCTCTAAATTTTAAGAAGATGGAAAAAACTTGAGATTTTTTCGCTATCAAAAAAGTCCATAAAATTTCGAATAATCATCCAAAAAGAGAAAATAATACCGATGACCCAAAGAACTAAGAATAGGAGAAGTCCGTAAGTCGCTATGAATAATATCAAATGGCATTAAAGTATGGAAATTAGAGTCTACAAATGGCAACCTAACATTTTTTCCTAAAGAACAAGAATGACAATTCGGAGTACTACGCGTACCCTTACATAAAATAAAATTATTTTTATCTAAGGAAGACAAAATAGACGACCCCGGATGACCAAGACGAGCATGCCACAAGGAAGGAGCAAGGGCTTCAAACGTTGACGGCAAGGCTTGACTCGATAGACCGGAACATGACGTGATAGGATAAAGATCTCCCCTACTATCACATCTCATGAGAGGACTCCCCGTCTTGATATCCTTCACAGAAAAACCAAACGGATCAAATCAATAGACACAGAATTGTCAGTGGTGAATTTACAGACAGACACTAAGTTTTTAATCAATTTGGGGGCATGCAAGGTACTTTTCAAGATAAGGGGTGGATGGGGGGAGACAAAGTTTTATGACCATAACCACGAATTGGAATAAAATTATCATTACCAACAATTATGCCACGAGGGTTTCTCAAATTGAAATAAGACGAGAGAGTATTTGAATCGGATGTCATGTGGGTAGTGGCACCGGTGTCCGTATACCAATTCGGGTCCGGTGGAGTCAAACCAAGTGTGTGCATCGCGGCCACAATATCGGTCTGAGTGGGGCCTGCTGCATGGTGGGCTTGCGGAGGCTGGGGCCCAAGTACCCCTGCATGCTGCCCTGGCCCAGTGCTGCTTCGGGAAGAACCACTGGCCCAATTGGTATTGGGCTGAGGAGGCTGCTGGAAAGCCCACTGGAACTGGGCAGGAACTGACGGTGAACCTGGGTTGTTGGGCCACTGCCCACTGTTCCAGGCCCATGGCCCAGTGGCCTAAGGCTGGGACCAGTGGGTCAGTGGCCCATTGTATCTGAGATATTATCCTCCGCCACTGTTTCGGCCACCGTTACCATTGTCGGAACCGTCGCGTTTGCCCCCGCGATTTTTGCCATTATTTTTCCGACTATTTTTACCGCCACCATGACTACGGTTTTGGCCGGAATGACCAACAAAATCCTGAGAATTAGTAGAGGACGTCATCATGATGATGGGACTAGCACCGATAGCTGCCTTTTTTGCCAAGCCGGCTTCTTCGAGTGTAAGTATAGAACGAGCCTGATAAAATTATGGAAGAGGGCTGCTAAGACGAAGAAGCATGCCAACACCACTATATGCCTCTGAAAGGCCTACAACCATCTGAAGGACAAGACGGTCGTTGGTAACGGGAGCACCAACATTGCGGAGTTGGTCTGCCAACTCCTTCAACCTTTTGCAATATGCTGAAACGTTGGGGAAATCTTCCATGTTGATGTGGGAGAATTCCTGCTCCAAGGTATTATCTTGGAATATATCACGTACTCTATTCCAAGTCGCCATCGTCGTGGCATTTGGTTCGATAATCGTCTGCAATAGGTCGATAGAAATAGTGGAATAAATCCACTAAAGGACAGTAGCATCAAGTGTCGCCCATCACTTTGAATCATCCTCGGGTTTGGGAACCTCCGTGTCTGTAGGAACTGCTGGGATAATATGATGGAGGACTTGATGCGAACGTGCATGAACTTTAAACAGTTCGACCCACGTCGCATATTGGACGTTTTCTATCTCAAGAACGATAGAGATGTGTTTCTTGATATTAGAAATAGCGAGGGCAAGGTGAAACGTGTTCTCAGCCATAATAGCAATGCAAGACGTGATGAAGAGATTTTTGGAAGAAAATTTGGAGAAGAATCCAGCACGGAAACCGAGATAGATCTAAAAAAAAATGCACGGCAAGCAAAAATTTTGGAGAGGAAAATTTAACTTAGACTCTTGATACCATGAAAGAAATAATCCCTTGATTATTTTCATTAATTAAAAGAGTATATATACAATTTACATATTTCCATAATAGGAGAATACTATTTCTATTCTACTCCTAAAACCTTATTCTACTTGGACATTAACTATACACTTTTGGTAATACAATTATGATAAATATACAATATGAATTACACCCAAATATTACCTAATCAATATGTACAGTCCGTGACTTCATATGTACGGCAACATGGCACGGTAACCAATATACATATGATATATTATAGTTGATTTCCTTAGTAGGTATAACGATGTCAACCAGCAATAAAAAATTACAACCAAAATGCAAGAAAACGCACATTTGGTAGATCAACTGACATAGGCCTTTCGAGACTTCAAAAACCTACAAAACCTAAAAACCCCTCTATCTACTACAGAAAAACCAAAAATGTTTACATCCAAGTTTGCAACCATGCCATCCATTATGCCATCTACCATAACAGCCTCATCTTCTCAAAATCCAACAGCAGTATCAATGAGTGACAAATTGAAGTTTGCACCTGAATATATTGTAGCTTACGAACAAATAAATAAATTTTATGACTATAAATCTAACCTTCATATTTTACGAAGTGCAAATCTTAGTAAATACCAAAGATTTTTATGTAATGAAAAATCTAACCCTATATCATTGCAAAACTATTTACTTATGGTTTTATAGATAAAATACTAGTAGATGAAACTTTTTACAATATTGTTAAATTACCTACTGTTATAGTACAATCTGCTTAAGCAATGATGGAATCATTTGGAAAAGATATCTATGGTATACAACTATTTGATGCCTCAACAGATCTAACGAGAAAACCTATTATAATATGCCAATTATTCAAAACTGGAAGAAATAGCAACATTAGTGGAGATGATGAAGATCTCAAGATGAAAATATCATGTACCCTGGAAAAAATTCAAGAATGGCTGAGTGTCAAAAGAGCTATTGGACTATTAACATTAAAATTAAAAATTGAAGATATGTTAAGAGCAGGTAAAGCTAGCATTATTGAAAATTCCAAAGGTAGAGAAATTGAAGAAATTATTACCCTATACTACAACAACGACGTATTATCTCAAGATACCATGCAGCTTACAAATATGCATGACCGAATCATAATAACTGAAACACAATCACTCTAGTGCAACTGTGGAACAATACAAGCTTCTAATAGGCCAGAGGGAAAGGCTTGTTATCAGCCCAATGTAGTATAACTACAGAAAGCCACAATGTAACAAATTGATACGGCCCAATGTAGTCTAACTACAGCAAGCCCATATATCATCATATATTACCATCATACTACTAAAAGAGATATCGTTCCTATTCTATAGGAATATCTATTGAAAAAAATTGTAACGATACCGTTCCTATTCTATAGGAGTATCAAAGAAATAAAAAAAATCGTCTTTTATAAAAAAAAAAAAAAGACAGCTTGCAAAGATATTTGTGGAAGAAAGCAACCGACCTCAACAAATTGCAAAAGTCGCCGGACCCACAAAGAATCAATGACAAGGATGATAGCTGACAACATTGAATAAATGGCAACAAAGACAAACTTTGAAGAAAAATTTGCAAATTACTATTTACTTTTAGACTTTTGTAACCTACTATTTGCTTTTAGACTTTTGCAGCATAGCAATCAAAGAGATTATCTATATAAAGAGTCTCATTGTAACTTCTGAAATCATTTTTCGAAATACAACTTCAAATCTTTGAAATACTCTCTCTCATGTCTAGCTAAACCCCCTTCTAGTCTATAACTCATATCAAGAATAATATCATAATACCAGAGAATAGATACTTTGAAGGATTATACTTAGAACCATACTAGTCTATAAAACAACGTCTCTTAAAATAAATTTTAAGAAAGAGTCTGTCGAGCGACTCCCAGCACCTAGGCCATTTATCCCATCGAATCCAGTATGGAAAAAGGGAGGCAGAGCCAGGGTGGGTTGAGTATCTCCGGTGATTTTGAAATTCTGCTAAGCGGTATGTTTTCAGACTATGTGTTTCTAATTATGATCTTGATAAATATAAGTCTCTGCAATTATGATGTTAAATATTGATAGAAGGTTATAGATTTTTATTTAAAAATGAATTTTGAGTTAATAATACCTGCTTTCGTACTACATGCTTATTAATTGATAAACTTACAGGTAACTATGTTAATATACCATTTATATTCCTACCCTCTTCAGGATTGTTAGATGATGAAAAGATCCGCACATAAAAATGGTATCACTCAAAATTGTACTTGAGAAACATAAATATTTGTGCTACTCATCAGGCTCCTTTTGTGAAGGGGTTTTATAAAATACATTAATAAACTCAAGACTGAAAAACTGAAAAAAAGATAAATATGTTTTGCCAGCAAAACAACTTCAATTTAAGTAATTAATTAATATGTAAAAGGAGATCAGATAAATTTTATACCCATAAACCATAACTGCTTAACTATGATCTACATTCTTCTGGAGCACTTCTACTTCTAATATATGATTACAAAATAGTCTTCGTTGCAGCGTCTAAGAGCAAAGAGAATTGATCATCTTTGGCAACATCAAACGTATAGCACATTTCTTTAAGTGAGATCATAACATTGCAGCCATTTATTGCACTTATAAAAAACAGAAAATTGTCGATTAGGATTTAAAAAGACTATTTTGGGTAGACCTGTCCAAAGCTCGGGTCAGGGCCGGGTCAAGTGACTTTTTTCTGCTTGCCCGACCCTGACCCTTCGGGGACCCTACGAGTCACGAATCTTCCCTGATCCTATCTACAAAACAAAATAATACCTACACACTTCATATTGAGACTTTCCCTCAAAAGATAAAACCTTAGAAGGCCCCTCTCTCTCCCCATCTTCACACAGCTAACGTCGAAGCTCCGAGTTCCGGCGAACCCCAACGCACAACCCCTCGCTCAACTGTAATTAAATGACAACCCCTACCCCTACAGCTTCGACGACCACTGTCAGTGTTCCCTCCTCTCCGGTGAACCCTCACGCCGTCACATCGCAAGCCACTGCCACCAAAACCATCGCCCTCACCACTGTCTCATTAGCCACAAACCACCGCCATAACCAGTTATCCCCTCCTTTGATTTCTTCGCTGCTCCGGCGAGGAGCTTGAAACTCCGGTGAATCGGAGCAGCCGACAGCTCTGTCCAGAATATTTTTGTTTACATTTTGCAGATCTGGCCGAATTTTGGGTCTCCGGGGTCGCTCTGGCATTGCCGTTGAGGTGAGACAGTTGTCTTCTTCTATATCGGCTCCAGCGAACTCATCGTTTGCAGTACAGGCTACTCCTGAAGGGTTAACCCTTCACTTATATAGTGAAGGGTAAACTCACGCGGGTCGGGGTCGGGGTCGAGTCGATGATCGTGCCGGGTCAGACGGATAAAAAATTCTGACCCTGGCCCGACCTACATATGATCGGGTCCCCGCTTTTTCGGGTCAGGTGGCTCACGAGTCAAATATAAGCTTACCCTGGCCTTGGTTTTTTCAGGTTTGGTCTGGTAGGGCCGGGTCAGACGGATCCCCGACCCGATGAACAGGTCTAATTTTGGGATAAATAAGTCTTGTGGTATTCAATTAAGATTTTTAAATAATCTAAACAAGTCTTGTGGTATTTAATCAAGACTATTAGGATTTTTTAAAGAGGGTGTCCAAATCTAGTGGTATTCAATCAGGATTTTAAACAAGTAACAAAAAGTCTTTTGGTACTCAAAAACTTGCTAATTTCGAAAGATTTTTTTTCTCAATGGAATTTGTGTGACTTTTTAGTGGGAGGTATAAATACCAAACCCTATAAAAAATCTCACCCTTGTGGACAAGATTTTCTCAGGATTGCTTTCTCTCTTCTCTCTTCTCTCTTCTCTCTCTCTCTCTATATTCTTTCATTTCCTCTTTCTACACCCACCATTTCACTTTCATCTCATCCCCCCAAAATCCTTTAAGCAGTGAGGTCTGAATTTTTTTCTCTGATTTTTTTCCCTGTTTTGTGCATGTAAAGAAATGGAATTTCAATAACAGATGTATGATCATTTTTCAAGATCTGTGTCTAATGTTTTCTTTTTGTTGGCATTTCAGGTTATTTTTGTAGATCTATTGCTTCTTATGGTTGCAATTTCACATTGGCTATTAAAAGATTGGAAAAATTGGCTACATCAAATTGTAGTGGCTGCAATTTCCATTTCTTTGTTATCTTGAACCAATTGACTTTCGTGTATCATTAAAGTAGATCACCATTGCTCATCATCCGATTAATGGTTTGTTAGCATCATAAAAGTAAAAAATTCATGTGGTCCTTTCAAATCTTTATAAATCTTATGATAAATCTTTTAAAATCCAAATGTAAAAAATCTTGATTGTAAAAAAATTTAAAAAAAATCTTTTAAGTCATTACATTCCTAAATAGTCTTTTAAAATTCACTGGACTTATTTATCTATAAATAGTCTTTTAAAATCTCAATTAAATACACCCCCTAAATAAAAAATCTAGACTTATTAAGAATTTAGCAGAAAGCATATGATAGAAGCATCTGCTGAATGATATCCATTTTATTATAGTAGTCTTCAAGGTTTAATGACAAAAACTCCTCATATTCTACAATTAGGTGATTGTTTCCTTTCAATATCTCATTAATTGAAACACAGATGTTTCAACTTCTACATTGAGTTCCAGGGAAGAATAACAAACGTAGAGGGGACGGAAAACGTGTAATTAAGATATTTAGGAGGTGTAATTATGTAGAGGGGGAGGACAATGTGTAATTGAGAGGTGTATAGAATGACTTTTGAATTTTTTAATACATAACATATTAATTTTAAAATGAGAGAAAATCCGAAAAAAAAAGAATAAAGATAAATGGTCTTCTAGGCCATAAAGAGGTGTCACATCACTTTATCTATGACTAGCTTTAATATATATATATATATAGGTAACCACCATTGTGATGCAATATTTGAGAAATAGGAAAATAAAGAAAAAATAGAGAAAAAGTCAGATTTATATAAATATATATAGATTTTTTATTTCAACCTTCCCATGGTATGCAAAGAGTCTATATTTAAGTCCTCTTAATTACAATAATTAAGTCATTTGTTCTTATAATAATTAGTTCAAAAAGAAGTAAATGAGTGATAATACTCATACAAAGACAGAAAGTGGGTGTAAACCAAATGCAATAGTAACTGATAATGATGCATCATAGTAATAATGAATAACCTAAAGAACGTGTATTTAATATATATTTTTTCCAGATTTTTTGGACATCAAATAAGGGAGAAAATGCAAAAAAAAAAAAAAAAAGAAAAAAGATTAACAAAACTGGTGGTCATAGAGAGGTGCCACATGAAGTTGTCTATGCCTAACTTTATTATAAAATAGATTCTAGAAAAAATGAGCAATTAGCTTTGTCAGTTAAATTTTTGTAGCTAAGAAATTTTATGAATTTGCAAATAGCCATGAAATTCACAATGTTATGGCTGTTATTAGCTACTAGCAACGATTTTTAAATTCATAGCCAAGATTTCGTAGCTATATATGCATTGGATTGTAGTGTTAATAGTTATTATAGCAAAATATTTATTTAATTTATTATTTTTTTTAAATGTGCAAAGTCCGTTATAAATAAGAAAAAATGAAAGGAATGAGTAACTTTTATAACTCAACCCAAAAGTAGGAGATTTCCTAAAAATATAAGAAGAGAACAATTTAGTGGATGAACCACACGTGAGACATCATGAAAAAGTAGGGCAAAGAATTACTCCAATACACACGTAAGAAAACTCTCTCTAGACCTAGCAAAACCCTAATTACTGGCCAACCCAACCGGTGGACGTCACTCAATCCACTCTCACACCCATAACAAACCCTGAACCTAATGATTTGCCTAATATCAACCCCAACCCAAAGATACTGTCAGATGAGGCCCCTTATATGGGATTCATGGTTCAAACCTAAAGAGGAAATATCAAGGGCAGTAGCCTGGATTAGTTTTCCAAAACTACCTCCAACTTTTTTTTTGCAAGAGAAGTTGTTTTCTCATTGGCTACTGCAGTTGATAAACCACTAACAATGGATTTAGCAATAGCAAACAAAATCAGACCTAGCTATGCAAAAGTGAAAGCTGAAGTTGATTTGCTGCCAAGCCATCCACACAGAATTAACATTGTTGAGATTTTGATGAGAACTCTGATGTCATTAATTCAAAATGGGTCAAGATAAATTATGACTACATGCCCAAGCATTGCAAGCACTGCAAACTATAAGGACATAGGGAAGTTGACTGTAGGGCCATGCATCCTGAGTTAGAAAAGTAATATAGAGAGGAGTTAAGGAAAGACAATGCTGAGGATATGCAGAATTTCAAAGTAGAGCAGCAAACAGAGGAAGGGGGTTTGGCAAAATCAAGGAAAACAAGAATGAATGTTAAGAAGAAATAGATATATAAAAGACTCTTCAGGAAGAATAGTAGTAGCAATGGAAGACAAAAAGAAGGAAGAGGTGATAATGGAGGCAAAAATGCCTTTGCAATGTTAGACAATGAAGAGGAGGATGCAAAAGAAGAGACAACTGACCAGATGCAGCCTGAGAGCACAAAAGAGTGAATTGAAAATAACTTTCATGCCCAAAACTCTCCTACAAAGGAGCAAGCAATAAGAGTAGAGCAAAGAAGCAGTTAGCAAGAAAAGAGCAATAATGGGGGAGGGGATAGTATGAAAGATTATAGTAATGACACTCAAGTAACTAGTATTTCAAAGCAAGAAGGGAAGGGGGAGAATAGTGAATAGGTTCCTCAAGCAACAGAAGATGATATAGAAGGGGGAGAGGAACATGCAAACAAGGAAAAAAACATGACAACACCAATAAGCATATGAAAGGAGTCACTGCAGAAGGGACAAGGGGAAGAGAACAGTCAAGCCAGCAGGAACACAAAGGAGAAGAGTATTAATAGAAAGAAAGTAAATGACAGTACAGGTAAAGAACATAAGCAGTACCAGGGTGAGGACACAACAGTCAAATGGGACACAGGACAAATGGAGAAAGATCATACACAAAAGGAGAACTAAATAAACAATAATAAACAAATGTCTCCACAAAGCAGTAATAAAGGAAGGCAAAACAAGAAGAACATGCAATTAACTATTCAATTGAATGAAGATGAGAATAAGAAGCGGGAACCATGTAGAGGAAAAACAAAGAGAGACATGGATGGACAATAATTGAAACAGAACTTTCAGGCTACATTGAGAGAATGAGACATCTCTCCTAAATGCCTTAAATGGGCAGGAAGGGGCAAGAATGAAATACATAGAGATTCAAGTGTTCCACCTGGGACTGGATATCAAACTAGAAGGGCCTTTAATAAATTTAATGTCTAATGATGAATGCAATGATTTGGAACATTAGAACTGTGAATACTATGAAGACGTTTCAAAGATTAACCAAAATGCATCTCAAATATCAGGTTAGTTTTATTGGACTGATGGAACCATTTCAGAATGCTGACAAAATTAAGGGTATAGAAGGAGATTGAATATGCACACTACCTTGGTGAATAAATCTGGTAAGATCTGTATATTTGTAGATGAAATGTTGGTAGAGATTGTTATTGATCATGTTCAACATATTACCATCAAGCTCAAAAGTCAGGGAATGCAATATGATCTGATGGTGACAGTGGTTTATGCTAAATGCACACAACCTGAGAGACTGGAGTTATAAGATAGTTTGGAAGAATTAGCAAGCAATGTGAATAAGCCTTAGATGATTAGACGAGACTTCAATGTTATTACTTCTAAAGAGGAGAAGTATGGGGGTTTACTAGTTAGTGCAAATGAAGTATAAGACTTTACCTCATGTGTTCAGAATTGTGGGATTTATGATTTGAGATTCAAAGGAAGAAAATACACACGGTGTAATGAGAAGAGTGGAGATAACTGTATTTTCAAAAGGTTGGATAGATGTATGGGAAACCAGATTCTTCAAGGAATGTATCCTAGCATTGAAGTTCAGCACCTTATCAGAACTAGATATGATCATGCCCCACTTCTCATATCTTATGTTGGAAACTCAATTCCAATAAAGAAACATTTCAAGTTTCTAAACTTCTGGGTTAAACATGAATCATTTTGGATACTATGAAGAACAATTGGCAGGCTAATTTCATGGATAATCCCTTCATACTTTTTTATCACAAAATGAAAAAAGTGAAGGCTGCTTTGGCCCTTTGGAGTAAAAATACTTCTAGGAATATTTTTCAGGAGATTGAGAATTTAGAAGATGTGATCAAAGTACATGAGATTCAATTTGAATTACAGCCTACACCTCATAAGAGGAAAATTGCATAGAGTACAGGCTGATCTCAATAGATAATTGCATTTGGAAGAGGAGTTCTCGAAACAAAAAGCAGGCATGCAGTTGTTTCAGGATGGAGATATAAATACAAGATACTTTCATGCATATGTACAGGGTAGAAGGAAGAGATTGCAACTAAGGAGAATACAGGATGCTGGGGGTAACTATATTGAAGAGAATGAGAGAATAGCAGCAGAGGCAATAAGCTTATTTAGAAGTCAATTTACAAAGTAAACAAATCCTAATAATTTTGAAATTCTAGATCATTTCCATGTATGATCTCAGAAGATCAAAATATGAGAATCACAGCTATGCCAACACAAGATGAGGTTAAGAAAATTGTGTTTAGTTTGAATGGGGAAAGTGTAGAAGGGCCAGATGGATTTACTAGACTTCTCTTTCAGACTTGTTGGAACATCATTGGGGAAGATATTACTAACATGGTAATATCTTTTTTCTTTGGAGCTGAGCTACCTAAATTCATAACTAATACTAATTTGGTCTTATTACTAAAAAATGATAAAATCAATATCTTTTTGATATGAGACCTATCAGTTTGAGTAATTTTGTGAAGAAGATCTTCTCAAGGCTAATTCATGAAAGAATGATGGACTTTTTGCCAGATATGATTTCTATGAATCAAGCAGGCTTTGTTAGGAGGAGTACAATGGAAAATATTCTACTTCCTCAACAAATAGTCTCCGACATTAGATTAAGGACTAAAACTACTAATGTACTAATGAAGTTGAACATGGCAAAGGCATATGATAGGGTGTCATGGCTATTCTTGACAAAGGTGATGAGAAAGATGGGGTTTTCACACATGGTAGTGGATATGTATTCAGAATAATTAGTAACAATTGGTACTATATTCTTATAAATGGCCAACAACATGGTTTTTTTCCAATCTTCTATAGGAGTGAAGTAGAGTGACCCCTTATCACCTACTCTATTTATCTTGATTGCAGAGGTGTTAACCAGGAATTTTAATAAGTTGCACTAAGTACCACAATTTATGGGATTTGGAATGCCTAAACGGAGTCCTAAGGTGAATCATCTGGCTTATGCAGATGATATAATTATCTTTTCATCTACTGATGTTCTATCATTACAACTGATCATGAAAGTATTAAAGAGATATGAGAAGACATATAGGCAGAAGGTAAATAAGGAGAAAAGCACTGTGTATTTGCATCATTCTGTAACAAATGACATAAGGGTTTATGTGGAAGTGGTGACTGGTATAAGAAGGAAGGATTTCCCTTTCACATATTTGGGATGTCCAATATTTTATAGCAAAAGGAAAAAGGATTTTACAATCCTATTCTAATGAAGATCATGAACAGATTACAATCTTGAAAGGGGAAGATGCTTTCTTTTGGAGGCCGGACAGTGTTGACTAAGCATGTTTTATAGGGTATGCCAATACATTTGTTATCTACCTTAAATCCTCCTAATTGTGTAATAAGGCAAATGCACAAAATGTTTGCACAATTTTCCGGAGTAACACATTAGGGGGAAGGAGCAGACACTGGGCATCTTAGCTACACCTATGTGTTCCAGAAAAGGAAGGAAAGATGGGGTTTAGATCCATACATGATGTATCAGTGGCATTGTATTGTAAGATATGGTGAAACTTCAGAACCACCCCATCTTTATGGAGTGCTTTTATCAACAACAAATACTGTAAGAAGACTAATCCAGTAATTGTTCAATGGAAATATGACTCCCAAAACTGGAAGAAGATGTTGCAAGTCAGGGACATCATTGAATATCATATTTGGTGGCAGACAATGATGGGAAATGCTCAATTTTGGTATGATAATTGGACTGGTTTGGGTGGTTTGTATTATGCCTCAGGAGTGGAGTATTATGATGATGCAATTCAAAATGTGAATGAAATGGTAAAGGATGGGAGATGGGACATTAACAAACCGGAGGGCATATTATTTGGAGACATAGTGCAACATATAGTTGATACTATAAAACATCTGAAGGATTTTGGAGAAGAGGATGAACCTTGGTGGGTGATAAACAACAAAGGGCAGTTTACAGTCAAATCAATATGGGAGTATCTAAGATTGAGGGGGCAGGAGAATGAAATATACAAATTCATGTGGATCAAAGGGTTACCATTCAAGGTATCTTTCTTTATGTGGAGGTGTTGGAAATTTAAACTGCCAATAAATGATGTTTTGAAGAGGATGCACATAAATCTAGCATCTAGATGTTGGTGTTGTTCAAATCCTAGGGAGGAGACAAGCCAACATCTATTTGCTAAATCTTTTTCTGCTAACCGGACATGATCCTATTTTTCTTCTTTTGCAGGTATAAATATTGAAGGCCTCAGATTATAGAGAAATGGTGGAGATAGCCATTTAATGACAGACTAAAACCAATATTTCAAGCTATACATGCTATAGTTGCATGCGAATTGTGGAAAAGAAGAAATGCTTACAAACATGGAGATACGAAATCAGTGGGAAAATGTGTTTTTTAGGTGTTTGCTACCATTTAGAATCTGGTTAAATTCAGAAACCCATCCATTCAGAACATACCTAATATATAAGGTGACTTACTTCAGATGCTAGAGGGATACAAGCCATAGGTGAAGTTTACAAAGATGAGTTGGCATCCTCCTCCCAGAGGTTGGGTCTTGTGCAACACAGATGGTGCATCAAGAGATAATCCAGGAAGGGGAGCTTATGGGTTTTATGTTAGGGGTGAGAATGGGAACATTATACATGCTCAGGCAGAGGAAATTGGGTATGCAACAAACACAAAGCAATTACAATACTGGAAGTAAGCAAATGGTGCACTCATAAGCAGATGGATATGATTATCTTTCAAATAGATTCACAACTAGTTCAAAGGATTCTAACTGAAGGGTGGAAGCCACCTTGGAACATAGCAGAATACATGGAGGAAATTAAGCAGCTAGAGGGAGACAAACATTGCAAATATTCACATATCCTAAGGGAGGGGAACAAGCTAGCTGATGCATTGGCAAACAAAGCTCTTGATACAGGGACAATCAATTGTCAACATTTTATGGATATAAACGTGGAGCTCAGGAAAATAATCAATAGAGATAATTCTCAAGTACCTTATCTACGAATCACATGCAGATATAGAGTAAGGGCAAACAAGTCAAGAAGAGCAAGAAAATTCATACCAAGTCAAGGAGAAACAAGCCTACTTGTCCAGAAGGAATTTGGGAGGTACAACAACAAAACAGATTTGAAATAGTAGTAGGAACCTCAACAGAGCCATGGAGTGAATAACACAACAACAATGGCAAAAATTAGTCGAAAAGGAGCAACAAGTCATTCAAAGCTTTAAAAAAATCTATAGAAATCATACAACAAGATGAAATGCATGAAAAAGATAAAGAATCTCACCTTAGCAGCGTTGGAGATGATGGAGAAGGCGATGCACAACTGCGTAGTTTCAGAGCTTCGACAACAAGAACAATGTCGACTAAGATGCGAAGATTAAGGGATTTAGGATCCACTTTCCTAAATCAGCCTTATGTAATTTATTTTGACAAGTTTTTCCCCATGTTTTGTTTTTTGTTACATTAGACCCTTATTTTTTTTATTTCAATAAAATATACCGCCTAGGGCTATAAGTTTTTTAAAACCTTGAGATGCTGAAAAGGAGCAAGTAAAGAGGCCTCTAACCCTTAGGGATCGTTTGGCAGCTGGTCAAGAGTAAGTTATTTGTCACGACTCAAATTACATGTCGTGGTGACATTTTCTCTATCCCCCGGGTAGGCGAACCACATCCCAACAGTTAGTAGAATCAAGCTAAATAAACGAAAATTAAGTAAGAACAAGTTAACAAGTCTCAACTACTTATCATAACTAGAAAATATATGAACATCTCCAAAATATGGTCAAAGGGTACAAGAGCTCTAATACGAAGGGGTCAGATTTATCCCGACGGCAGCAAGAGTAACAATACAGTTTATAATGCTACAGCAGCAGGTATAGTAAGCAAAATCATACGAAAAGAAAAAGGGGATATGAGATAACCATAACGGATGCGTCGGAGGGACGGCAAATGGTTGATATTATCCCTCCCGGACCAGAACTTCTTGTTTCCGAGGGTGAATCTAAATATGAAATATAAGTCTGAATATGCCTGAATGCTACATACTGTCTGTTGAATAAGAATATAGAAGTAAATGAATGAGGGTTTTTCAGGGGCCATGGATGACCAAGTATCTCACCCTGAATGACCGTGAGATATCACCATCGCGTCTCAGCCACGGGTCATAAAACTGGAACCTGGATCATACTCTGCACTCAACAAAAGTGTAGAAAGAGTAGTATCAGTACAACACTAGTACTAGAAAGTATTATAGGTTGACAATAATTAGATAACTCATGAAGAAGTGGAAATAACAAGTAGCATGTAGAACAAGCAAGTATGGTCATAAATCATGTACAAGTGTCAAGGAATCATATAATCAACCAAAGACAGATATGAATCACCAAATGATCAATTAAATCTATGAATGAATGAGTGCAATGCAGTAGTCACCTCTCTTGCTTCACTGTCAAACACACATGTTAAGGGAAATGCCTCAAAGCCATGATCCATAAGTGTCCCGCGAAGTCCATGTATCACTAATTCTCTCCGGAAGAAACCTCGAAGGCTCTCAATCACTCTCGATCTCTGGTAACTACCTCAGAGTCTCTCTATCACTCTCAATCTTTGGCAAATACCTCAGAGGCTCTCAGACACTCACCACAATCATGACAATATAGGAGTAATATGGAAAGCATGTCATGCATGATATCAGTCTAAATAGTATCACCAATATATAGTAAACAAGTACAAGTTATATTACTATTCACGGTTCAATTATCAATATTACCCTACCTTTTCATGAGATGAGTGAGGTATCATGTCACAAAGATACAAATAGGTAATGGTCACATAAAATAGCACATATGGCGACAAGGCCACATAACAGCTGACAGAACCAACCTAACTGGAATTCACCTCCACGCCATACCCGAAGGACTATTATGCTATCCCTGTCAATTTCTATAACTACATATGATTCTCTAATCAGAGTCTATCTAAAGTAAGTCGTAACCTACCTCGGTGCCGAAAGGAGGCCATGAACCCTCAAGCCGAATCCTTTCTTTTCCGATATTCCTCCGAACATTCAAAGTCTATAAAATATAAATTCTATATTAAGATACGAATCTAAGGATACTCATATTGCCATATTTTTACACGAAACCCAAAATAACCCTGAAATAGTTAAACCCGAGCTCCCTAAAAGTAAAGCTGGAATTTTATTAAAAAATCATTTTATTTATGACCTAAGGGTCCTATATCCAGAAAATGAGTCAATTCCAACCACAAATAAATTCTCAAATGATAATTCTCATTTCTTGACTAGGGCTCAAAATCTTCAATTACCCCAAAATCTTAACTTAGAATTAAAATTTCACTTTTCATAACTCAAATACCATGAATTTGAAGGTGTTCATATGACCCAATATGACAAAATTGAGGTTGCACCATGATAAACATAAGAGACTTTCAAAACCAGAAGAAAAATACGGAAGCAGTGCTTTCAATTTTGCAAGAAACGTTCAGGGGTCATGCATTAACCCACTACCCATTCTATTATTGTTTTCCCAAAGATTAGCCCATCAGTAAATTTACATTAGCCCTCACTTATTTAGTCATAATTAGCAATGATTGATCCCCCCAACTTGTCACCTAACCAACTCCAACAAAAAGTGGAAAACAAAGAGACCCTTAGGACCTAAATACATTTCCACCCAAGAATACTTTAATACTAAGGCAAAATGTTTCCTAGAAATCAATGAATCCAAGAATTAGATCTATAGCCAAGGTCTTACCTGAATCAATCATCGTCTGCCTTGCCGAAATGCACTGCTCAATATTCTCTTACGAATTGGTAAAGTTATGATCCCAAAATGTTAAACCCTACTACCTTTAATTCATTCTTGTACATGGCCATGTAACATAGGGTATTAAATGAATCGTGGACGGATTGACTAAGTCCGCGCACTTCATTCTGGTTCAGACTACCTACAATTAGGAGAAGTTGGCAAAAATCTACATTTTTTCACGATAATCCAAATAGCATCAAACTTACCCATAATCTTACGCAACCCTACCACAAAGTCCATAGTAATCCGCTCCGGTATAGGCATCCCCTGAGTCATATCCCCGGTTTCTGATGTTCATACTTGACTTGTTGACAATTCAAACACTGAGACACAAACTCCCCTATATCCCTCTTCATTCGAATCCACCAATAATGTTGCCTCAAATGACGATACATCTTTGTAGCACCAGGATGAATAGAATACCTAGAGATGTGAGCCTCATCCGTGATCAACTTAGTCAAACCACCCACATGAGGAACACACACTCTCCCCTTAATCCTCAAAACATCCCCATTATCCAGAATTGCCTCTCTAGCCTTCCCCCTCAACACCTGGTCCCGAATCTTGCACAACTTTACATCGTCAAATTGTTGGGCCTTGATTTGCTCTAAAAGTGACGACCACGCCTCAACACAAGCCAGAATATTGCCCGACTCTGAAATATCAAGTCTCACCAAACTGTTTGCCAAGGACGGAACCTCTCTAGTCAAGGGACGCTCCCCCACAATCAAATGAGCCAAACTACTCATACTCACTACCTTTTGGCTCAAAGTATCTGCTATCACATTAGCCTTGCCCAGATGATAAAGAATGGTGATGTCATAGTCCTTGAGTAACTCCATCCACCTATGTTGTCTCGAATTTAAATCTCTCTGATTGAACACATGTTGAAGACTATGATGGTCCGTGAACACTACACAATGGACCCAATACAAGTAATTTCTCAAAATCTTCAAAACAAAGACTACCGCCGCTAACTCTAAATCATGAGTGGGGTAGTTCTTTTCATGAACCTTCAACTGCCTCAATGAATAAGCTATCACCTTGCCTTCTTGCATTAACACACAACCTAGACCAAGCCGCATAACATCATAATAAATGACAAAGTCTTTCCTTTCTATCGGTAAAGCCGAAATCGGGAATAAAGTAAAAAAAGACTTGAGCTTTTGAAAGCTCTCTTCACACTCATCTGACCACTGAAAAGGCATATTCTTCTGGGTCAACCTGGTCAAATAAGAAGCAATAGACAAGAAACCTTTCATGAACCGATGATAATAACTCACGAGACCCACGAAACTCCTAATCTATGTCACTATAGTAGGCCTGGCCCAATCTCAAACTGCCTCAATCTTCTTAGGATCCACCATGATGCCATCCTTAGACACCACATGTCCCAAAAACGCCACTAATTTGAGCCAAAAATCACACTTGGAAACTTGGCATACAACTGCTTCTCCTTCAACAATCCAAGCACGATCCTCAAATGTTTCTCGCGATCCTCCTCACTATGAGAATAAACCAAGATATCTTCGATGAAGACAATGACAAAGGAATCCAAATAGGGCTTGAAAACTCCATTCATCAAATCCATACAAGTTGCAGGGGCATTGGTATGCCCGAAAGACATAACCAAGAACTCATAGTGACCATTGCGGCTTCTAAAAGCAGTCTTCGTGATATCCTCTGCTTGAATCTTCAACTGATGGTGACCCAATCTTAAGTCGATCTTGGAAAAGATCGATGCACTCTAAAGCTAATCAAACAAGTAATTAATGTGGGGAATTGTATACTTGTTCCTAATAGTAACCTTGTTCAATTGATGATAATCAGTACACATCTATATCGAACTATCTTTTTTTTTTTTACAAATAATAAAGGAGCACCCCAAGGAGAAACACTCGCTCTAATGAAACCCATATTCAACAAGTCCTGCAACTGTTCTTTCAACTGTCTCAACTCGGCGGGCACTATCCTATAAGGCAGAATAGAAATAGGCCAAGTGCCCGACTCCAAATTAATGCAAAAGTCAATATCACGATCATTCGACATACCAGCCAGATCTGTCGGAAATACCTTCAAAAACTTCCTCACTACTAGTACCGACTCAGGTGACGAGTTTCCATGCTAGTATCTCGAATATGAGATAAATAGGCCAAACATCCCCTATTCACCAATTTTTTTCATTCTGAGGAACATTATAATTTTCTTAGATGCAAGGTTAGGAGTACCTTTCAACTCTAACCTTGAAATACCCGGCATAGCCAATGTGATTGTCTTAGAATGATAGTCTATAATAGCATGATAATGCGATAACCACTCCATACCCAGGATAATATCAAAATCTACTATGCCAAGAATAACCAAATCTACCCAAGTATCATATCCCATGAAGGTGACTACACAGAACCTATAAACAATATCCACTGCCACAAAATCACCAACAGAGGTAGAAACATGAATAGACACATCAAGTAAATCACAAAGCATATCTAGACCTATAGAAAAATAGGTAGACAAATAGGAGAATGTAGAGCCCGGATAAAATAAGATTGAAGCCGACCAATGATGCCTCGCCCTCTGGCCTACCAGCAAATCATAATAATGGGCACGTCAACCCTCAGATTGTGTGTCTCCACAACCACCATAACCTGACTAAGATCTACCTCTCTCGGACTGAGCTGTGCCACTGTGTGACTGATAACAACCCCTGTCGGACTTATGGACACCCTGCCAAACTGCAAACTACCTCTACTAGAATGCCCGCCTCCTATAGCTGGTGGTACTAGGGGACTAGATGTCTGAACTCCGCAACCCTGGCTGAGCCTAGAACACTCTCTAGCAAAATACTCTATCTCACCACACTCAAAACATGCCCCACTAGCCATAGGCTGCTGAACTATTATAGAAGAACCCAAATACCCCCCATAGTCTTAAATCGAGAGTAAGAACCTCAAGAAATCTGTCCAGAACTGTGCCCACTATACCGGGGATAACCACCTGGTGAAATTTGAAGTGCTGATTGGATGGGACGACTGTTGGGATATAAACGACCTTTGTCATAATGTCCTTCGCCTCTAACAGGACCTCTGTAGATATCAAATATGTTGGCCTTCTTGTCGCCCCCTCTGATATGTGCCTGATCTCTCACTGCCTCGACTCTCTCGGCATGCTCAACTATTGACTGAAATGAGGCCCCAACGGCCTTCAACTGTAAGGTCGCCAACCGAAGTGGAAGGTCCAAACCCTTCACAAACCATCTAACCCTCTCAGCATTAGTGGGAAGTAATATTGTCGCATATTGGGACAAAGTAAGGAACTCAGCCTCATACTCTGCAACAAACATACCCCGCTACTCCAAATCAAAAAATTAATCCTTTATGTTATCTCTCAAAGTACGAGGGATGTACTTCTCCAGGAACACTTGATAAAATTGAGTCCAAGTCAAAGGTGGCGACCCAGCTGGTCGACACTCTATGTAAACTCTCCATCATTACTTGTCATTCCTAACTAACTGGAAAGAGACATAATCCACTATGTGAGACTCCACCACGCTCAACTTATAAAGTATCTCATGACAGCTAACATTGACCCCATACACATCCTCCCCCGGAGTACCATAGAACCAAAGAGGAGACATCCTAGTGAACCCTTCAACCAATTTTCGTTCCTCACTAGTCAACACTGGCCCATCCATAGGGCGAAGAGAAAAATCAAACACCAAAATCGCATTAATACGGGGAGCCACTACGGTTGCCAGCAATACCTTAGAGATCGAAACTCTGGAGCAACTCTAGCATCGGGAGTCTGACCCCCCCAATCAAGTCTGTGAGCCGTTTAGAGTAACTAGAATCATGCCTGCCTGGGCTAAGTTGTCAAAGTTGTCACACCCCAACCTTGGGGGGTATGGCCGTCACCCAGTACCTTCTGACCTAGGCATAACACATCTCATCTGACTTTGAATATGGGCCGACAAGGCCTCTAATCAATAATCGTAAAGGGATATGACCGTACGTCCTTCAAGCAAAAAAGATCCAATAGTATATATATATATATATATATGCACGTGCTAGAGCCGACAAGGCCATCATTAGTTTAACAACCCATCTGAAAGGCCGGCAAGGCCATACACGACTTATATACACAGGACAACTGTCTACAACCCTTTAAAGAGTACATGAACACCATCAAGTTGGGACAGGGCCCCGCAATACCCATAAATATATACATAGTGCCATATCGACTCAGACTAACATCTCCGGAATAAGTGGAGAGCTCCGACACCACCGCTGAGCTGAGGTCCTACTGAAGGTGGGCATCGCTCCATCTATTTGAACCTGCGAGCATGAAACACAACACCCCAGCAAGGGACGTCAATACAAAAGAATGTACTGAATAAGTAAGGTAGATAAACACAGATAAAAACAATAACAAGAGTACTGAGATGTAAAGAGACAACCTGGACCTCGGGAAGCCACTGTGGGCATATGCAATGCATAATATCACTGAAAATCAGTTTTATATATATATATATATATATATATATATATGTCAATGTTATATCATACCGAGCCATAATATGAGACTCGATGTTAACATACCCGGCCTTAATTGAACTCGGTATTATCGTACCCGGCCTTAATAGGACTCAGTGTTATCATAAACGGCCCTAATATGGGACTCAGTGTTAATGTACCCGGCCTTAATAGGACTCGGTTTTAATGTACCCGGCCTTAATAAGACTCGGTGTTATCATACCCGACTGTAGTGGTATGCACATATAGTGTCGTACCCAACCAACTATAGCGCGACTCGGAGTCATAAAATAGATACATATAAATATAATGCATGAATAACCTCAAAGGAGCAATAAGAACAGGACAGAGTGACACAAGGTCGTTAACCCTCCACTATCATTATGTAACTATGTACAACAATCCTTACAATCCAACAAGAACTCAGAACTCTTCCTAAAACAAGGAATATCATAAGTGCGAAAAGTACTCCCGACAAGGAACAACAAAATTTATGAAATCACTTTCAAGAGTAAGGAACAAACATGTTGCGAACGATCAAGAATAGAGTCTTATTTTATGGATGTTTCGACATATGTCGTCATTTCAACAATCATGTCAAAAGAAAGGAAGAGTTTAGCTTTAACATACCTTTAGTTTCGAACCTCTACTAACGGTGTCGAGATCAGCCTTCTCTACACCCTAATCGCGATGAAAAATGAAATGAAGAGATCGAAGTGATGCGTAAAACCCATATGTTGTTCTTAATAAGAATTACACTTGATTTCATGAATTAAAATTATGTGGTTGTTTGGAGGGAGTAGTATGTGCTGCTCAACCTTTTTCTCCTCTAAATAGCAATTACGTTACTTCTAGGAAGCTAAGAACTACAATCTGCCAAGATATCTTAAGAGAGAAATTTCTCTAATTAAATTGATGAGTAAAATGTGAAAAAAAGTACTATCTTGCTAATGAACCGTATAAATAAATTTACTCCCATTCCATTGCCTTAAATCACTAATAGAAAGATATATTCATCTTCTTCCTATTATAAATTACTGGTAGCAACAAGTAATCTAGGTGTTATTTATACACCACCTTTAAGAACATTAATCACCTACTACTTTTAAACTATGGCCCCACGTGGACCTTTGTCCACATAACCACTTATCTACTTAATTTAGTAATGTCTTATCTGCACTACACTCCACATTTAATCAATTACACTTATACTTAACTCTTGATCTCAATTCATTTAAATATGAATCACTTTTAACATACTTTCTACACTCAATATCATGATTATGTGATATAGCATTAATCCATACCCTCTTTTGGCATACACAAAATACTATTCTCAATCACCGTCATCACACTTATTAAACGTGTGACCTTAATCACTTCAAGGTGATATGGATTTACTACGACGCATCCTAATGCTAAAGTACAAGGTGTTACAAAAGTACCTCCAACACTCGAAACACAGCCTCCTGTAGATCAGGTGTAGCAGCGAACCTAGGATGTGCCTCTGCGGCCCCAATCTCCTCAGTCGGAATCGACTCCTCAGTCGGAATCGACTCCTCATTCGGAATATCCTCAAGCTCCGGAGTCAACTCTCTGTCGGGGTCCTAAGCTAGTGCTGGTGATCGGCCCCTAGCTGGAATAACTGCATGGCCTCTTCCCCTGCCACATCCTTTGCCACGTCTCCTGCCTCACCCATGAATAGCGGGTACGAGTACGGGTGTAGGTGCAGGCTCCTGACCTCCAATAGCAGTCGATCGCGTCCTCACCATCTGTGAGAGAACACAAGAACGACGTTAAGATATTAATTTGAACAAACTCCCATGAAAATAATAATCCAGATACCAATCAAATCGCACTAGCACGAAAAGAATAAACTGAATATCAATCGGATCGAACAAGAACGGATAGGAAGAAAAAATGAAGTGTTTTTCTAAATGTCCTATAACCTCTCAAAGACGGGTATGAACTTCTACGTACCAATCCGCAAGACTCTATTAGAAATTTCTCTTGTACTCATTAAACTGATCAACTTATTGCTCTGATACTAATTTTCCACGCCACAAATCGCGGATCATGGTGGCACCTACTCTATCCCCCGGATAGGCAAATCACATCCCAACAGTTAGTAGAATCAAGTTAAATAAGAAGAAATTAAGTAAGAACAAGTTAACAAGTCTCAACTACTTATCATAACTAGAAAATATCCAAACATCTCCAAAATCTGGTCAAAAGGTACATGAGCTTAATACAAATATGAAATATAAGTCTGAATATACACAAAGACTACATACCGTCTGCCAAATGAGAATACAAAAGTAAATAAATGATGGTCTTTCATGGGCCTCAGATGACCAAGTAGCTAAGTCTGAATGACCATGAGATATCATCCTCGCATCTTAGCCACGGGGCGTAGAACTAGAACCTGAATCGTACTATGAACTCAACAAAAGTACAATAAGAGTAGTATCAATATAGCACTAGTACTGATAAGTATCATAGGCCGACAATGATTAGATAATGCATGAAGAAGTGGAAACTAACAAGTAGCACCTAGAACAAGCAAGTATGGTCATAAATCATGTACAAGTAAAGTGTCGAGCAATCATAATCAATCAAAGACATATATGTGTCACCAAATAATCAGTTAAATCTATGAATGAATGAGTGCGATGCAATGCAATAGTCACCTCTCTCGCTCCACTCGCGTACACACATGCTAAGGGCAATACCTCAAGGCCATGACCCATAAGGGACCCGCGAAGTCCATGTACCATTCGTGCTCTCCGGCAGAAACCTCAAAGGCTATCAATCACTCTCAATCTCCGGTGAAGACCTCGGAGTCTCTTTGTCACTCTCAATCTCCGGCAAAGACCTCAGAGGCTTTAGACACTCACCTCACCATTATGACAATATAGGTGTAATATGGAAAACATGCCATGCATGATATCAATCTAAATAGTATCACCAATATACAATCAATAAGTCTAAGTCATATTATTGTTCACGATTCAATTCTCAATATTACTCTTCCTTTTCATGAGATGAGTGAGCTATCACATGACAGAGATACAACTAAGAAATGATCACAGAAAATAACACATATGGCGACAAGCCCACATAACAGCTGACAGAACCAACCTAACTGGAATTTACCTCCGCACCATATTGAAGGCTTGTCATGCTATGCCCATCAATTTCTACAACTACATACGATTCTCTCTTATAAGAGTCTAACTAAAGTAAGTCGTAACCTACCTCTGTGTCGAACAGGTGCCACAAACCCTCAAACGGAAGCCTTTCCTTTCCGATATGCTTCCGAACGATCAAAGTCTATCAAATACAAATTCTATATTAAGATACGAATCTAAGGATACCCATATTTCCATACGTTTACCCAAAACCCAAAATAACCCTGAAATAGTCAAACCCGAGACCCCAAAAGTAAAGCTAGAATTTTATTGAAAAAATCATTTTACCCATAACCTAAGGGTCCTATATCCATAAATTTAGTCAATTCCCACCACAAAAGAATTCTCAAATGATAATTTCTCATTTCTTGACTAGGGCTCAAAATCTTCAACTACCCTAAAATCTTAACTTAGAATTAAAATTTCACTTTTCTTAACTCAAATACCATTAATTTAAAGGTGTTCATATGACCCTATAGGACAAAATTGAGGTTGCACCATTATAAACACAAGAGACTTTCAAAACTAGAGAAAAAAAATACGGAAATAGTGCTTCCAATTTTGCAAGAAACGTTCAGGGGTCATGCATTAACCCGATACCCATTCTATTATTGTTTTCCCAAAGATCAGCCCACCAGTACATTTACATCAGCCCTCACTTATTTAGTCATAATTAGCAATGATTGATCCCCTAACCAACTCCAACAGAAAATGGAAAACAAAGGGACTTTTGGACTTAAATACATTTTCACCCAACAATACTTTAATAGTAAGGTAAAATGTTTCCTAGAAATCAATGAATCCAAGAATTGGATCTATAGCCAAGCTCTTACTTGAATCAATTATCGTCTGCCTTGCCGAAATGTACAGCTCAATATTCTCATACGCATTGCTAAAGTTATGATTCCAAAATGTCAAACCCTACTAACTTTAATTCATTCTTGTACATGGGCCAATAACATAGTATATCAAATGAGTTGTGTACTTGCCAATAACCACCAACTAAATTAATTGCCTAAAATAACCTTTTAACTCAACCACTATGTATAAAATATAATCTTGACCCACTTCATTAATTACATTATTCTTCAACTTATACCTTACATGTGTGCAAATAAATTTTCTACGAATAAAATATTCACACTCAATAATTAAGTATATTCCCAAATTGCCCAACAATTAAATAAGCGTAGTGAAATGAGTAGCTCAAAATTTTCACTTTCTTAACTTAAAAACTTTCAATTTCACTAATTCTTCTCCGATACTCACCGAATTGCCTCGGAAAGCGTGTGACTCCTCCCCGCATGCTATAGACACTAAAATAAGACCACGGAAAAGGTGTTTTATGGATATTAGGCTTAAAAGTGCTAAACAACCAAACGGGTCCATACATTATTCATGTATAAAAATATTGCATAAGTAATACAATGCTTGGTAGCTAGTTATGAGGTAAATTATTCATGGTGTTTGATTTGTAATTTAGAAACCCACAAAACTAATACATGTATAAGTTATGAGAGAATTTATGTATAATTTTATGAAGGGAAAAAGGTAGAATAGCTAATACATGAATAACAAAATTATGCATAACTAATACCTGTATAAAATAATACATAGTTTCCCTCATAACTAATCCATGTATTACTAATACCCGCATAATTCTAACAAGCTACAAAACGACCCCTTAATTAATTAATTAAAGGCCTCTTAATTAATTTCCCTGGTATGCTGAGGAATGAGCAAATGAAGAGACCATTTCTATCTGATAACAGTCCTAATTAAATAGCCAAAGCTTCAAGTACGATCCAATAGTTGAGCAAGGAAACCGAAAGTCCCTCAAAGTTGATCAGCAACAGAGTTTGGCATTCGAATTTCTTATTCTCTTCAACATGTCTGCAGTTCCCTCTGAAGGTGGTGGTATGAGGTACTCTATTCTCTTTATGCTAATTTCTCAGATACAATGTATTTATACTTTGGGTAATAACAGGGGATATAGTTTACACGAAATATTGTGAAGGTTACTACTTGTTTGCCAAATTGTTAGGGAACCAACTTGGTATCTTTTTCTCGCTCACTAAAGAGCCAAAGTTCAAATGCACCTTTTTTTCTTATTCAAAGTCACTAATGTTCCAAAGGAAGTTGATTTTGAATCTATAAAAGGTTGAACGATTTAAATTATGTGAAAGATGGAATAATTTTCCTTCCGGATTCCTTTCATTATTCACAATATATATAGCTGTACAAGGTTAATTTCTAATATGGTACGAATCCTAACTTACCTTACACAGGTTGATTCCTAATACAATTAGAATCCTAAGTTACCTTAAATATACATCTATCATAATTACAAAATATACGGAGAATATTCTGAGAATATTCGCTAATACTCCCCCTCAGACGGAGCGGGAGGAGGCCGAATGCTAAGGCTGGATCGGAAGTCGGTGAAGAGTTGTCGCGGTATTCCCTTTGTGAAAATGTCTGCATACTGATAAGAGGAAGGCACGTGTAAAATTTTGACCTGACCACGGGCAACCTTCTCTCGCACAAAGTGGATATCCATCTCAATATGCTTAGTCCGCTGATGTTGGACTGGATTATGAGACATATAGATAGCAGATATGTTGTCACAATAGACTATAGACGCCTTGCGCAATGGACACTGGAGCTCCAAAAGAAGATTTCGGAGCCAACAAATCTCAGCGACGACATTAGCAACTCTGCGATATTCTCGCTTCAAAGACTCGAACGGGATAGCGTGGCCTGCCGCTTGGCGGACCATGAGATAAGATTATCCCCAAGAAATACATAGTACCCTGAGGTGGAGCGACGTGTGTCGGGGCATCCTGCCCAATCTGCATCGGTGTAGGCTAGCAACTTGGTTGGGGCAGAGGTGTATAGATGTAACCCAAAGTCTAGTGTGCCCTTAACATATCTGATAATACGTTTGAGGGCGGCAAAATGGGACTCTCGGGGGTCGTGCATGAACAGACACACCTGCTGAACGGCATATGCAATATCAGGCCTAGTGAATGTAAGATACTGAAGAGCACCTGCTAGACTCCGATATAGAGTGGGATCAGAAACTGGCGCACCGTCATTGGCACTAAGCTTGGATTTTGAGTCCACCGGAGTTGGCATAATTTTACAATTTGTCATCTTGGCCATGTACACTATCTCTTCTGGCATACTTACGCGGACTCAGAACATAGTGGCTGCAAATCGTGTCACCGATATACCCAAAAAATAACTTAGCTTGCCCAAGTCAGTCATAGCAAATTCAGTTTTGAGTAGAGCAATGATTTCATTCTTCAACCCGTCAGATGAGGCAGTAAGAACAATGTCATCGACATATAATAGCAAATATGCAGTGCTGCTACCTCGATGAAAAGTGAAGAGAGATGTATCACACCTGCTACATACAAAACCAATTTGCAGAAGATACCTGGCGAACCGATCATACCAAGCGCGGGGTGCCTGTTTCAATCCATACAATGACTTCCTGAGACGACACACAAACTGCGGAGCTGCCGGATGAACAAAGCCGGAGGCTGATGCATGTACACGCCTCTTTCAAATCCCCATGAAGAAACGCATTCTTGACATCAAGCTGATGAATCGGCCAATGCATGCCCATAGCAATACTGAGAACAGTCCGAATAGTGGCCGGTTTAACAACCGGACTGAATGTCTCACCACAATCAATACCCTCCTGCTGATTAGTGCCATTGGCAACTAGTCTTGCCTTATACCTCTCTAAGTCACCACTGTCTCTGAAATTGTGATGAAATAGCCACATACACCGGATAACATTCACACCAAATTGGTCTAGGTACCAAATCCCAAGTGTTCTGCTTGGTTAAAGAGTTAAATTCCTCGCACATGGCCGCATTCCAATTTGGGTCCAGTTTTGCTAGTTTTGGATTTTTTGGAACGGGTGATAAGGTTTGTGTAGAGAGATTGAATTGAACCTTGGGTTTGAAGATCCCGTGTTGTGCACGAGTCTCCATGCGATGTGAGGGCAGTGGTGGTGGGTCGGGGTTGTGAGGTTGCTGGTCCACTGGTTCTGGACTAGTGGGCAGCAGTGTCGTTGGTGGTGCAAGTGACTCGATTGGGGGGCTGTAGGGGTGAGCAGGGGAGCCGGTGGGGTGGTGCGGACGGTGGGGACCGTCGGAGCAGTGGGCTGCTGTTGGTATAGATTTTGGATGACCGGGGACGTACTTGGTTCATCGAGAAAGATGTAATCGGTGGTCCGAAATTTCCGGAGATTTGAAAAAGGAAAGGTTGTCTCGTCAAAGGTGACGTGACGGGAGACGATGATTTTGCGAGTAGCAATGTCATAGCACAAGTAGCCCCGATGATTAGGAGATAGACCAAGGAAGACACATGGAAGAGTGCGGGGGGCAAGTTTGTGGGGTGCGATGGAGGCTATGTTGGGGTAGCATAAGCATCCAAAAATACGTAGGTGATCATATGATGGTCGCCTACGGTATAAGATTTCTGTAGGAGTTTTGTTTTGGAGTGTGCTAGTTGGTAAAATATTTAGAAGGGATTCTACCATTTTGACAAAGATAGACCCAAAAAGGCGGTGGTAGGCGAGGCATGAAACAGTAAGTGTGCGGACCATGTTATTGATGGTACGTATAATTCTTTCACCTTTCCGTTTTGGGAAGAAGTATAGGGACAAGAAAAACGGAAAACCATGCCTTGTTTAGAACAGAAATTGTGAAATGCCGAGTTATTAAATTCACGTCCATTATCACATTGGAATGATTTAATAGGTTTTTCAAATTGTGTCTTAATGAATTTTTGAAACTCGAGGAATTTTGCAAAAACTTCAGATTTGAATTTCATGGGTAAATCCGGACAAAATGTGAAAAATCATCCAAGAATACTAGATAGAATTTATGACCCAAAGAGCTAGCAATCGGAGATGTCCACAAATCAAAGCATGAACAATATCAAATGGAGAAAAAGTAACACTGTTTGATGACATAAAGGGAAGACGAGTATGTTTGCCTAGTGTACAAGAAAAACAGTGTTGGGCAATTTTTCCATTATTACATTGAATACGCTTAGAAGTCCTAAGAAAAGTAAAAACTGGGTCTCCGGGGTGTCCGAGTCTGTTGTGCCAAGTTGAGGGAGAGATCGCCGCAAGGGATAGAGGTGCTTGCGGTCTGACAGTGGAAGATTGAGTGAATGGGTAGAGGTCTCCCACACTATTGCAGCGTGTAAGAATTCTCCCCGTATTGAGTTCTTTCACGTAAAAACCAAAAGGGTCAAATTCGACGGATACGTAATTATTGCTAGTGAATTTTCTCGACGGAGAGATTAAGTTTTTAATGATGTTAGGTGTGTATAGGACGTGGTTTAGGGAGAAAGGTGGGTGTGGATGTTTGGTGTGTGTGTTACCGTAACCTTTAATTGAATTGCAATGACCATTGCCGACAGTAATAGATTGAGGACACTTTAACCGACGTAGTTGAGATAGGTTACCCGACGACCGGGTGAGGTGAGATGTGGCTCCGGTGTCCATGTACCAATTGTCGTCGGGGCTGTTGAAGGTTCACGATGGTGTAGGCCTCGGCCCAAAGCGGTCGGGGCCGGCTGCACCGTGCCGCTCGCTGCCGCTTTCTTCTGCCTTCTTTGGGCCGCGCCCGTGGGGCTAACTGCTGCCGCTCTGCCGTTGGCTCTGCTCGGTGGCCGGGACAGGCCCAAGAGGCCGCCGACCACGGCCGCTGGAATCGGCCCCCCGCATGCCGGTGCTTCTTCTTTGGACTTGCTTTGCGCTGCCGCCGCGATTCTTCTTGCTGGTTGCGTTGGCCCTTTTCCGCGGCCCTTGCCTTTGTTGTTGCGACCTCTCGCCGCCACGACCTCCGCCACCGGCTCGCTTCTCTGCTTGGACTGCTTGCTGCACCGCTTGGTTGCTTGATGGCCGCAGTGTTGTCATCCCGTTAACGGCTAAGGCCTTTTGATTGTGTTCCTCTTGTTTAGCACGTCTAGTTTCTTCCAACAATAGTTGTGAGCGTGCCTTGTTGAAACTTGGGAGAGGGTCGGCTTGTTGAATCATTGTTGCGAGTGTGTCATATTCACCTTTTGATAAACCCGCAACAAGTTGAAGCACCATCATGGTTTCGAAAACGAAGTCCCGACGTTGGATAGTTGATCGGTTATGAGTTTCGATTGCTTACAATATTCGGACATGTTGTTAAAATTCTCGAGGCGGGTATTATTGAATTGCTCTTCCAAATATACGGCCCGAGTATTTTTATTGTCCTGAAAGATTTCTTCTAGCCGGACCCAAAGTTCACGTGCCGTAGCACCTGTTTTCATGATAGTGCACAACATGTCTTTGGAGATGGTGCCGTAGATCCATTGTTTGACGATGGCGTCAAGACGACGCCAGATTGAGTCTGTAACATCGGTGGGACGAGGAATAGATTCGTCAATATGATCGAGCACGTTGTATGCACATGCATGAATGTAGAATAGTTCCATCCACATGGAATATTGACAGTCTTCTTGGTCAAGAATTATAGGGATAAAATTCTTGATGTTGTTAACGGCGAATGCCGGATGAAAAGAAGATACTGAACGTTGAGAGGGGTTGTCAAGTGTGCCAGTGGATGAACCGAAATTTGTGGGGGAAGACATGGTTGCCGCCTGCCGAGGGAAGGGAATTTTCTGGTTTGCTCGAGAAAGGGAGGAAGAAACCAGAATTTTTTTATTTTTTTTTTATTTTTTTTTGTGAAATCAGAAAAAAAATGCCTATTTCGGCCGAGAATGAGGAAGAGAGGGATTTAGGTTTTAGGCTTTGATACCATGAAAGATGGAATAATTTCCCTTCCGGATTCCTTTCATTATTCACAATATATATAGCTATACAAGGTTGATTCCTAATATGGTACGAATCCTAACTTACCTTACACAGGTTGATTCCTAATACAATTAGAATCCTAAGTTACCTTAAATATACATCTATCATAATTACAAAATATTCCATCTATCATAATTACAAAATATACGGAGAATATTCTGAGAATATTCGCTAATATTATGGAACCAGCTCTTCATAATAGTGGTTCATCTTCTTAAAATTCTAGATCAGCCCTTGAGGACATCTACATAATCTGGAAAAATAAAGGGCAGCCTAATGCACTAAGTTTTCGTAATGTGCATGGTTCGGAAAAGGACCGTACCATAATAGTCTATTGTATGCAGTCTTACCCTGCATTTCTACAAGTGACTGTTGTTGCTCTCAAATGCACACGCAAGTATACACGGTCGTACAAGTAATATAGGATTGAAGTTTAGATATCATACCCACAGGGACTTATGATTTACTATTTACTAATATAAACTAATTCTAATTATCTAAACAAGAAATAAAATCTGAAGTTATATTTATAAACTAACTAAAAAATAAAAGAAAAAAATAATGAACTTTAACCAAGAAAGATCGAGTTTTTATTGGAGAAGAGATAAATCTAAGACTATAACAACTAACAATGCAGTCAAGTCTTTCAATTGTTACATCTATTGATTTTCGTGAGTTACTAATTGAATGGTTGATGTTAACTTTATGAGTATCTCTCGAATTGCCCACAAGTCAATTTAAGCTACTCTAACATCTATATCTCTATGATCTCTAGAAATAACAAGAACACATTTAACTCTCCATATACAACTAAGCGAGGCTAAAGAGTATATCTCTATCCTCAGCAGCGCAACGTATTCTTACGAACAAGCCCTATTTATTCTTATTACATACGTGAATTCCCTTTCTTAAGTTCAATTCATGCACCACAGATAGTGTAATTATTGCCCAAATAATTAAACAATTAAGCACAAGAATAAATAAATAACCCAAAGATGAAAAATCAAATAGATATGAACGATAATCAAACGTCAACTTTCATATTTGAGTCAAATTCCTAGAACTAACAAGTTTAGCTCCACATAGACATGGAGAAAAAATAATAAATCATCCGAATAAAAACGTACAATTGAGTATTACAGAGAAGAAAAGGTTAAATCTAATAATTACGTCTTCCGCGGCGGCTCCAAAACTCTCTCCAGGTTCAAAGTTCTGAATTCACGGTCACAAGTAATTCAAAATAATGTAAAAACTGTGTAAAATATATATTTATAAGTTACCAAAAGATGTGGACTTTTTTAAAAATAAATGTTAATTTGGACCAGGAAATATAGCAGGCTCCCATGCGCAGAAAGAAAAAAGTTTAGAGGACTACATTTCTCGCGATGCACTTGCAATGGGCATCTGGCGCACGCTTCGATTCTCTGCCAGGTATATTATTTTGCATTCTTGTTCCTTTGATTCATTTGCTGCCTAATAAGCTTTCCATCAACTTATTTTATTTTGCACCACTTTAGGTATCCGTCTTTAATTTTTTTGTCTTTGGTTCACCCGTAATTACATAATTGTCTTGTCCCCCACTTTGTCTCCCCATTCATTTTTTCTTTCTTATTCTTCGTGTTTGATTTAGTTATGCTTCAAAAAAATTCATCTTTACATCACTTTATTCCTACACATTAAAAATATAATATAAGCACAAACCACTATAATGAATACTAAAAAACAATTAAAAATACTAAAATGTGACACAACAATGACTAAATATATGCAATTTTGACCGAACATCATCACTCCACACTTAAACTTTTGTATGTCCTCAAGTAAGCAATAAAACCACTCTCAATAAATCAAACCTGGGAATACCACTACTGTTAAATATACATATGATATACAATATATCATATGTATATTTCGGATTTTGTATATTAGTTTAGGTAGTATTTAAGTGTAATTAGTATTGTATACTTACCATAATTGTATTACCATAATTGTATAGTTAGTGTCCAAGTAGAATAAGGTTTTAGGAGTAGAATAGGAATAGGATTCTCCTATTATGAAAATATGTAAATTGTATATAAACTCTTTCAATCAATGAAAATAATCAAGGGATTATTTCTTTCATGGTCTCAGAAGTCTAGGTTATTTTTCCAACCTCTTTTCCGTCGACCTTGTGCTCGGTTTCCGCCCCCCTTCCCGGATTCCGTGACCGTCGGTGGTGTTCTTTTATTTTCTCCTCAAATCATCTATTGTTCTTTCGTTATGTAGACGACAAAGAGCACGTTTTATCTTGCCTGTGTTATTTCTAACATCAAGAATCACATACCTCTCATTCTTGAAATAGAAAATGTCCAATACGCGACGTGGGCCGAGTTGTTTAAAACTCACGCTCGCTCGCATCAAGTCATCCATCACATAATCCCCGCATCTCCTGAGGATATGGAGGTGCCTCAACGTGAGGATAATCCTAAGTTATGGACAACGCTTGATACCACCGTTCTTCAGTGGATTTATTCCACTATCTCTACTGACATGTTGCAGACGATTATTGAGCCAGACGCTACGGCAATGGCTGCTTGGGATAGGCTGCGTGACATATTCCAAGATAATCAGAATTCCAGAGTTGTTACTCTTGAGCAGGACTTTTCCCACGTCAATATGGAAAATTTCCCAAATGTTTCAGCGTATTGCAAAAGGTTGAAGGAATTGGCGGACCAACTCCACAACGTTGGTGCGCCCGTTAGTGAAAATCGTCTGGTTCTATAGATGGTTGCTGGCCTCTTCGAGGCATTTAATGGCGTTGGGACCCTACTTCATCAAAGTAATCCTCTCCCAATGTTCTATCAATCCCGTTCCATGTGTTACACCTCGTAATTTTAAGACAATAATTAGAGGACGTAATTAAGGAGGTAAGATTCGAATCTTGGATATATAGTATATTTATATATGCTAATCCGAAATTAGTATACAAGAGGATGTGATTCCGGAAAGATGTTGGTCACAATGAGGGTGACGTTGGATACTTATAGCAATAATTGTATATTCCCGTTATGGAATAGTATTGTATTATAAAATTATGACATTGAGGATACGAGGCTTATGAAATTCTCGGGAATTAAAAGAAGTGGGTTTGAGATTTATTAAGTGAAGAACTTGGGGGCCAAAGTGTAAGTAATAAAATTCAGTTTTTTTTTATTTTAAAACCTACATTCATCTCTTTCATTCTAAACTTTAAACAAAACCTCACCTCTCTTCTCCAAACCCACCCCCATTGCTAGCCGAAAATCACTCCCAACCCCATACCCAATTTAAGATTTTTATCTCCTCTTCTTGGACTACATTATTCACAAAATTAGAAGCCAAAACAACACCAAAAACAGTGGCAAAAATGTGCCACTGCTTACCGAAAATTAGACCAGAAATTTTGAATTTTTGGGAGGAAATTTTGGAAAAAAAACGTGTAAGGATGATGACTTAACATTGTAGAACACTTGCATGTCAATTGGAGTTGAAGAAGTGAACAAAAAAGGGAAAGAAATACTAAAACAATGGGATTTTCAGACAAGCAGTGGGCAAAAAATTGTGGACTGTTTTGGATGAAATTTGAGGTATAAAATTCTTCTTTCTATAATATAATTGGAATGCATGTTGTTAGAATTAAGGATATGAATTTGTGTTAAGGAAAAATTTGGAATTTAAACAATGCATGTGACAATTTTGGGCTAGTTGCCAATTTGGGACAGATTTTGGTGTTGTTGGATTCGTTGGTTATTGTTGTTATTATTATCACTATTTGCATGATGAAATTGAAAGGAAACATTGATATTAAAGTTCAAAATTAGTTATATGGAAGTATTGAAATATGGAATTGGATTTTAGGAGTTAAGAGAAGAGTTATGGAATTATGACATGTTGTGGCCAAGAACTTGCATGAAATCGTTGGACATGTTGAGATGGATATGGACTGTTTTAGGGACTGTTATAATGCTGAAAATTTAGTTACCATTATGCATGTTTAAGTGTGGTAATTGCTAATGTAAGTCCTAAAGGAATAAGGGAGTAGAAAGGTGTAGAAAGGCTTCACATTCTACCCTCGTTGTTGTTGGAACATGGACTGTTTTTGTGGGCTGTTTTAATATGGATTAAGAGGCTAAATTTACATGAGAAGTGGGTGTGTAAATCCCCTTTGTTGCTGTTTTGGTTGTGCCCTTAATTGGTGCTTGGTTATTGATGTTATTAGCCTCGTTTGGAAGTTGTGGAAACATGTATAAACAATGGAAGTGCTGCCCGAATTTTTTATGGAATAGGAAGTCGTTATTCGATATAATGTATGCTAGTGATCATAGAATTGACGAACGTATTACCTTTATTATCGAGACGTACTCTAATATTGAGTTGATTAGTTCGTCTAAGAGGTATGTGAACTATTCCTTCTTTCTTTGGCATGATTTTTATTTAATGAAAGTACGGCGGACGTACATGATTCTTATACAGTTTAATTCCTAAAGATGTTAGTTATGAGAAGTGCCTATGATTTTTCAGTAACGACTTTATTATGACATTATTATAATGATTTTATTGAGAGTCAAATGAAAATTTTGATTGCATATGGTTACTCATGAAATCTACTCGTGCTAAGTGTTATTACTTCACTTCACCGAGTCCCGGGCTGGGTTATGTTCGTGCACAGCCTTGCATTTTTCACCGAGTCACTCACTAGAGGGCCGGGTTACGTAGGATGGATCAATAGATGAGATATGACTTTACCGCATCCCAGCATGGGCTGGGTTATGATATGACTTTACCGAGTCCCAACACAGACCGGGTTATGATATGACTTCACCGAGTCCCAGTATGGGCCGGGTTATGATATGATTCCACCGAGTCCCACATTAGTGGGCCGGGTTACGTTACATGTATATATATGTATATGGACAGGCATTCATGTTTTCTTGACTTGACTCTCATTTTTATAAGGCACAACTGACTTTTATGGTTTATGGCACATTTGGATTTGGATCCTGATTTTTATACTGATCTCCTATTTTCTGTTGGCTACTTATGATCTCTTTTACAGCTTCATGTTTTACATACTCGGTACATTATTTCGTCGACCCTCTTTCTCCTTGGGGGCTGCGTTTCATGCCCGCAGGTACATGTTTTCAGTTTGGTGAACCTCAGGCCTAGGTTCCTACTCAGCAGGTTGAGAAACTCCTTTAATCCAGAGCTTTGTCATTTTGGTACCGAACCTCTTTTAAACTTATGTTTGTATTTAGGGGCACGACGGGGCCCTGTCCCGTCATATGTCGTTGTCCTTCTTATAGAGGTTTGTAGACAGTTGTGGGTTGTACATATGTAAGGGTTATGACTCTATTTTGGTCACTCATGTTATTATATTATGTGTTGGGGTGTGCCCATGTATATACATTACTATCTGGTGGCAGCCTTGTCGGCTTGCTTGTTATGTTTTATTGGCTAGTTGTGACTCCTCAGGAGACAGGTACATTCTTGGGTAAAGGCAGCCTTGTCGGCTTGCCTACCCTGGCTTATGTTGTTGTTGCAGTGTTATGCTGGCCGGATTTCGAACTCATTAAGTGTTAGTTGGATTATGTGTGACAGGTTAGTATAATGACGTCATTAGGACGGTTAGTCGCGGCCCGTCGGGTCGGGTCGTGACAAAAGTGGTATCAGAGCAGTTAGTCCCCGGAATGTCTACAGATCGTGTCTAGTAGAGTCTTGCGTATGAGTATGTTGTGCACCATACTTATACGCAGGAGGCTGCCGGACATTTAGGATTGGTTTCTATTCTTCTTACTCTAAGATCGTGCGATAGAGCTATGTTATTAGGTTATTCCCTCTCTGACGTATTAATGTGTTACAACTATGCCTCCAAAGAAAGCGACAGCCGCCAAAAAGGCAATACGAATTCGAGGTTATGAGAAACTATCTTACTCGTATACGGGAAGAAATAATGTAAGCTTGGGACATGGAATATTTGAGACTCTTAGAATATTAGATATTCGTTGAGACCTTAGATATACAAGGCCTTCTTGAGTAAAATATTTTATGTTTGATCTGGGTTAAAGTACATGGTATATGTGAAGTCTATTAGTTGTGATGACTCCTTGGTATGCTTATGTTTATATGAAAAGAAATATGAGATATGCCAAAAACTGGAATTGCTACTGTTGTACATATAAGGTTTGTGGTCTCTGGAGCAAGTTGTCTAGATAAGTCCTTGAAATTAGTTCAGCAGGTAGTTGATAGTCGTTAACGGGTTGTCCTACTTGTGGATGGGGCTTAGGAGTAGATGGTCCTCTACATGTTGTAATATTACCCTGTTTAAGTTGATGTGTTCCAGCTTTTCTTATGAGTTATGCTATCCATGTTATGTATAAATGTATTCTGTCTTGGTCATACTTCTTTCGGAACAGGGTGGTCTGTTAATGTCCCTGTACAGTATGTGGGTTGAGTATAAATCACTTGTGTTAGGACCTATCTTTGCCAATTTTGCTCAGTGGGACTACCTCTAAACAGTTAATTAGACTTGTCTAGATATCTTTTATGTTTGATTAAAATTTCCCCCGTAATTGTCTTTGTGTATCATAGTGTAGAATGCAAAATATTCTAATAACCCAAGCCTGCGTTTTATCTCTTAAATAGGGAATATATTCGTATGCTAAACATGTTGTCAATAGTTGCTTAAGGGAGTGGAAAATTGAGTATTTACATAATTCCAGGAATGACCTGCTTCTGCAATAAACGGTCTACTTATTTAGTTAACTATTAAACCTTGAATATATTATGCCAAGCATTATGTAATATATGTGAATATTGTGGCTATTTGTGACTACTCTATTAATGTCTAGCATGTTCAGTTGATGAAAACACTGTTAGAGTATTGTGTGACGATTATTTGTGTGTTAAGTGGTTGTCTTGTTAAGTTTAAGGGTTATTTGACCTTGTATGATCCGTTTAAATGACTTTGAAGTAATTGGTGTACTAGTTTTAGTCCATTGTAACCCCTCTTGGATTGTTTAAGTCCTGTGGTGTCCATAGTATGTTAGGTCAAACCATCATTAGCACATGTACTAATTTAGTATGCTTAATACATGAACATGAGGTTTGTTCCCCTGGTTAACTGAATAAATTATTTCGGTATGTTGCTATAGTGGCTTGAGAAGTATATTAAACCTCTTAGACACTATGTTCGATTAATCCATGACTCAACTACACAGGTTATGTTAATTAAACACCAGTTGTTGAAGTTAAAAATTATGCTTACATAATGGCTATGTTGGTTGTAAATGTCACATTTGGTATGGAAATGATTGAAGGGCTTAATGTTTTTATTTATTTATTTATCTGCCTATAATAAGGGAACTAAGATTTAGCATAAGAATATTGTTATAATTATGATAGGATCACCTAATGACTTTGAAATGGATGTGTGTCTTGTTTAAGTGCTGTCGTGATCTGAAGGATAGTTTAGGAGCCTATTTGGTGTATGTTTTGCTTGTTAAAGGGTCATATCTATCCTTGGCATGTCCCAATAGTCTTAGGTGTTCTAATACTCATCTGAACATAACTATTTAAAATAACCTTGTCCTTCCCCATGTGCATAACTCTGCATCCAGTTTGGTTTGATTGTATATGCCCATGTTTTGTATCTATGTGTTGATTAAATCAAACTCGTTAAGTCCACCTATTCCCATGTCTGCCATCTTTTTGCGAGATGTCTACCCCCTTCTCTTTTTATGTAAATTTGGTAGATAATATAAGATTATTTGAGTTTTGATAGGTATCTAAATCACATGTTGAAAAAAAAAATGAAATGAATATCTGAGTAGTTCCTCAACTATGTGCATTCCCTTGCTTCTGCCGATTTGGTTAAGTTATTAAGTGAGTAGTGATGAGGTTAGCATGGCATGGATAGGCAATCCACATATGTTTGGTCTGTCTATATATACTTGTTTATGCCTACTCATGTCCGGATAATTGGTTTACTCCGTTACCACTCGGGATTGAATATCTAATTTGGTATAGTTATAGATTCCTTTAAGTTTTGATTGACATTGTCCATTTTCCAAGATGTGAAATACAAAAAAATAAAATAAAGGGGGGGGGGGGGGTACCTTGAATTTTATGTTTCCCAATCCACTTCTTGATGGTACCTATAAGATTGTAGCTTTAGGTAATACCAAACTTAGAAACAGTAAGCAGAGAGATTCTTGTTCTGTCCCTTTAAGAGTTTAGGATTGTACTGGTCACCATCAGCTTTATGTAGGAAGAAGAAGGGGCATTGTTACCAAATTGAAAGTAGTAGTAGATGTCAACAAAAGAGTGTAAATGTTCCATGCTGATTTAGAATAATCTGTACAATTGAAATAGAACGAAACAGGTTAATTTTAGATTTTTCTAGTCGTGTATGGGCTACTTAGTTAATTTAATGCTTAATATTGCTAATTTAAAGATATTAATGATATATGAAATGCCTAGATTTGATTTAATGGATTGACAGGTTGGATTGAAGTTGGGTTTAGCATGTATGGGTTATTTAAATTAATTTGATGACCAATATATTATTTTGGAAACTCGTTTGGCTATCTGTAAGTCGTTTGGTTATATTATCTACCTAAAACAAGCGCCACTAATTAAGAACAAGATTAGTTGTCCTATTTAACAAAACTTGTCTTATATCGTATGATATGATAATTTAAAACTAGAAGAGAATGAGTTAAGTGGGTTGATATGGTTGAGGTTATATGATGTTATTTATGATGGGAACTGATAAAGGGTAGCCTATGTGATGATTGTGAATTATGAATATTACCTAAATTCCGAGCATGCTTTACTGATTTGGGGGTATGTTAGAAGTTATGACTAAGCATGCCAAATTAATGTTAATATGTTTTGGATATATCTGTAAGTTTTGGATTAGTAAGTTCAATACGGTGTCGACTTGTAATAGATAAAGTCTTGCTAATCATTGTTAAAAATGAGCCATTGAGTAACCTGATTTGATTAACTTAAGCTTCCAATTTATGCTCATTGTTTAAAATTATTCTTAATATGGGTATTGAGTATATGTTAGGCTCAAATAACACGATATGGATAACACTTGCTATTTGAATTATTAGAGAGATAGTGATTAATATCTGGACAGGAAAACTTAGTTTATTATATGCCTATTATGTGTCCACTTGTTCTGATTTAGGCTTGATGTAGGTCTAATATAAAATTTAAGACTTGTTTAGCCTTAGTACCTGATCATAGGCATGGTAATGATGGATTGGATATTCATTTAGCATCTCTTGTGTTCCTATATATATATGTGTGGTTGGGACGGTCTAAGGTAGTTTGTATGCATATGTCACTTATTTACACCTGCCTTGTGATCTCTTGTTTATGGTTCAGTCTAGGTAACTAGTGTATATTCCATGTTGGTGTCTTGGGCATGTTCATATGTATATCATCGTTAGGGTAGCTTGTGTGTTTTTCCTTAGTACCTTGCATGATCAAACAACGCCTCTATTATGTATATTTGGATTCTATTATATAGAACGCTAGCATCTTGATCCAGGTTGAGGATATTAGGCTTTTGGGAACTCGGAAAAAAATATATATATTTTAGTCTCTGCTATTACACCATTTTGAAGTTATGTCTTCCCTGATCCTTATGTGCTTAGTTGAAACTGCTGATTTTGAGTTAAAACATTCATTTAAGTACTTAACTACTGGTTAAAATAGGACCAGGAATCTGAATATATAAGATGGGGATTAGTCATTGATTGTGAAGATGCTATCTGTTCTCAAGTTTAAGACTAAGGTATAGATTATGCTTAAAATTCTTGTATACATGTACATAATATGGTACTGCGGGAATAATGACTCTACTTAGCCTTAGTTTTAGTATACTTCACTTTTAGAAAATTACGAATAAGCTAGGACGTAGGTTGTTTCCTTGTTTATTTGAGTCCTTTTGTTAGATAATGGCAAGAGTTGAGTTGTTTGTAAGTTGGCTATTTGTTGACAGAAACGTGTATCATAGAGTCTAAGATGACCTAATATGCAAATTTCTGTGTGCTTGTGAATCCTTGAATCAATTTGTATAAGATGTGCCCAATAGTATGAACATTCGAGGACGAATGTTTCTAAGGGGGGAAGAATGCTACACCTCGTAATTTTAAGACAATAATTAGAGGACGTAATTAAGGAGGTAAGATTCGAATCTTGGATATAGAGTATATTTATATATGCTAATCCGGAAATTAGTATACAAGAGGATGTGATTCCGGAAAGATGTTGGTCACAATGAGGGAGACATTGGATACTTATAGCAATATTGTATATTCCCGTTATGGAATAGTATTGTATTATAAAATTATGACATTGAGGATACGAGGCTTATGAAATTCTCGGGAATTAAAAGAAGTGGGTTTGAGATTTATTAATTGAAGAACTTGGGGGCCAAAGTGTAAATAATAAAATTCAATTTTTTTATTTATTTTAAAACCTACATTCATCTCTTTCATTCTAAACTTTAAACAAAACCTCACCTCTCTTCTCCAAACCCACCCACCCTGCTGGCCGAAAATCACCCCCAACCCCATACCCAATTTAAGATTTTTATCTCCTCTTCTTGGACTACATTATTCACAAAATTAGAAGCCAAAACAACACCAAAAACAATGGCAAAAACGTGCCACTGCTTACCGAAAATTAGACCAGAAATTTTGAATTTTTGGAAGGAAATTTTGGATAAAAAACGTGTAAGGATGATGGCTTAACATTGTAGAACACTTGCATGTCAATTGGAGTTGAAGAAGTGAACAAAAAAGGGAAAGAAATACGAAAACAGTGGGGATTTTCGGACAAGCAATGGGCAGAAATTTGTGGACTGTTTTGGATGAAATTTGAGGTATAAAATTCTTCTTTCTATAATATAACTGGAATGCATGTTGTTAGAATTAAGGATATGAATTTGTGTTAAGGAAAAATTTGAAATTTAAACAATGCATGTGACAATTTTGGGCTAGTTGCCAATTTGGGACAGATTTTGGTGTTGTTTGATTCGTTGGTTATTGTTGTTTTGGTTGTGCCCTTAATTGGTGCTTGGTTATTGATGTTATTAGCCTCGTTTGGAAGTTGTGGAACATGTATAAACAAGGGAAGTGCTGCCCGAATTTTTTATGGAATAGGAAGTCGTTATTCGATATAAAGTATGCTAGTGATCATAGAATTGACGAACGTATTACCGTTATTATCGAGACGTACTCTAATATTGAGTTGATTAGTTCGTCTAAGAGGTATGTAAACTATTCCTTCTTTCTTTGGCATGATTTTTATTTAATGAAAGTACGGCGGACGTACATGATTCTTATACAGTTTAATTCCTAAAGATGTTAGTTATGAGAAGTGCCTATGATTTTTCAGTAACGACTTTATTATTACATTATTATAATGATTTTATTGAGAGTCAAATGAAAATTTTGATTGCATATGGTTACTCATGAAATCTACTCGTGCTAAGTGTTATTACTTCACTTCACCGAGTCCCGGGCTGGGTTATGTTCGTGCACAGCCTTGCATTTTTCACCGAGTCCCTCACTAGAGGGCCGGGTTACGTAGGATGGATCAATAGATGAGATATGACTTTACCGCGTCCCAGCATGGGCTGGGTTATGATATGACTTTACCGAGTCCCAACACAGACCGGGTTATGATATGACTTCACCGAGTCCCAGTATAGGCCGGGTTATGATATGATTCCACCGAGTCCCACATTAGTGGGCCGGGTTACGTTACATGTATATATATGTATATGGACATGCATTCATGTTTTCTTGACTTGACTCTCATTTTTATAAGGCACAACTGACTTTTATGGTTTATGGCACATTTGGATTTGGATCCTGATTTTTATACTGATCTTCTATTTTCTGTTGGCTACTTATGATCTCTTTTACAGCTTCATGTTTTACATACTCAGTACATTATTTCGTACTGACCCTCTTTCCTTGGGGGGCTACGTTTCATGCCCGCAGGTACATGTTTTCAGTTTGGTGAACCTCAGGCCTAGGTTCCTACTCAGCAGGTTGAGAAACTCCTTTAATCCAGAGCTTTGTCATTTTGGTACCGAACCTCTTTTAAACTTATGTTTGTATTTAGGGGAACGACGGGGCCCTGTCCCGTCATATGTCGTTGTCCTTCTTATAGAGGTCTGTAGACAGTTGTGGGTTGTACTTATGTAAGGGTTATGACTCTGTTTTGGTCAGTCATGTTATTGTATTCTGTGTTGGGCTGTTCCCATGTATATACGTTACTATCTGGTGGCAGCCTTGTCGGCTTGCTTGTTATGTTATATTGGCTAGTTGTGACTCCTCAGGAGACAGGTACATTCTTGGGTAAAGGCAGCCTTGTCGGCTGGCCTACCCTGGCTTATGTTGTTGTTGCAGTGTTATACTACCGGATTTCAGACTCATTAAGTGTTAGTTGGATTATGTGTGACAGGTTAGTATAATGACGTCATTAGGACGGTTAGTCGCGGCCCATCGGGTCGGGTCGTGACACCATGCTTACTTTGGAAGAAGCCGGATTGGCTAAGAAGGCGGCTACCGGGGCAAGTCCTGTGGTCATGATGACATTCTCCACAAATTCTCCAGGGTGTGTTGATAATTCGGGCCAAAACCGTGCTCACGGCGGCGATAAGAATACTAGGAAAATAATAGAAGAAACTGCGGTGTCAAACGCGGTGGTAACGTCAACAGTACCAGCGGCAGTAGGCCCCACCCCATCAACAGTGGGCCGCATCCCCACTGGTCCTAGCCTTAGGCCCCCTGGCCGTGGGCCTGGACCAGTAGGCAGTGGCCCAATAATCTCAGCTTTTCAGTGCCTATGGCCTTCGGTAATTGGGTCCAATTTCAGCCTTCTTTTCAGCCCAGCTACTCCAGCCCAGTCTCGGTCCAGCGATCCAGTGGGGTACCGAGTCAGCAGGAGGCAGGCCTGGGCCCCACCAGGCCCATCATGCAGTGGGCCCCACTCCTACCGACATCGAAGCCGCGATGCACATGCTTGGAATAAATCCGTCGGACCCAAATTGGTACATGGATACCAGCACCACTACTCACATGACATCCGATTCAAGTACTCTCTCGTCTTATTCCAATTTGAGCAACAATCGTGGTATAATTATTGGTAATGGTAATTCAATTCCAATTCGTGGTTATGGTCATAAAACATTGTCTCCCCCTCATCCACCCCATATTTTGAAAAATACCCTTCACACTCCAAAATTGATTAAAAATTTAGTGTCTGTCCGAAAATTCACCACTGATAATTCCGTGTCCATAGAATTTGATCCATTTGGGATCTCTGTGAAGGATTTCAAAATGGAGAGTCCTCTCATGAGGTGTGATAGTAGGGGAGATCTTTATCCTATCACGCCATGTTCCGATCCATCAAGTCAAACCTTGTCGTCAGCGTTTGCAGCCCTTGCTCCTTCCTTGTGGCATGCTCGTCTAGGTCATCTGGAATCGTCTACTTTGTCTTCCTTAGAGAAAAACAATTTTATTTCTTGTAAGGGTGAGCGTAGCACTCAGAATTGTCAATCTTGTTCTTTAGGGAAAATAGTTAAGTTGCCATTTGTAGACTCTAATTTTCATACTTTTATGCCATTTGATATTATTCATAGTGATCTATGAACGTCTCCTGTTCTTAGTTCTTTGGGTCATCGGTATTATGTTCTCTTTTTAGATGATTATTCTAATTTTTTGTAGAATTTTCCAATAGCAAAAAAATCTCAAGTTTTTTCCATCTTCTTAAAATTTAGAGCATTCATTAGAACCCAATTCGAATGTGATATAAAAATATCCAATGTGATAATGGCAAAGAATATGACAATGGGGTGTTTTGGGAATTTTGTGCAAATAATGGGATCAATTTTCATTTTTCTTGCCCTCATACGTCTTCACAAAATGGGAAAGCCCAACGCAAAATTCGTACCATTAATATTATTGTCCGCACTTTACTAATTCATGCTTCCTGTAACATCCCGAAATTTTGGACAATGATTTGAGCACATAAGCGTAATAAGGCCTCGGGTATTTTATGTGATATCACGTATGCTAATAAAGAGACTAGAATATAAAAGAATTAGACCCCAAAATTATTTTGGACAAAACAAGTGTGACGACGGGGAGCGAAAATAAATTTGGTGTGTGCATGAAGATGTTATGGACTAGTGTCATATTAGGAAATTATGACATTAAGTATACGAATGTCTTATGAGTTTTTAGGATTTAATTAAAGAGGAATTTAGAATTAGTTATGTGTGTAATTGATTAATTGTAGGATTAATTAATTTTGATGGGGGACAAGACTTAGTGGATGAACACGTGTGGACTTTAAGATTCCTAAATGACTAAGTGGATGAGATCTTCTAAGTAGCAGCATTATTCCTTAGGACATGATGATGGAGAATCATTGCCCCTTCACGTTGGGGACTAGTACACAAGTCTATATTTAGTGCAAATACTCTCTCTTTCCGTTCTTTTCTATTCAATTAATAATCCCTCTACATCTGCTTTATGGGTACCTTTCATCGTCAATTATTTTTGGTGTGCTCATTCTATACATTGAAATTAAATATCATCTGGCCTAAAAAATTCTTGTTTCTTGGTCAAGTTAATATTCATTTCAATACGTTGATATCAAAATGCATCTGGGTCTCCAATTCTTGTTTCTTGCTCATTTCCTTTTCTGTTATTCCCTGTTATGCTCGACCAAAGCTCTTAGGTTGGTTAATGTTCTCTCCACGTATTTAAGGTATGTTAAGACAAATTATTTTATTCTTTTGGCATGTTCCATGTAACGAAATATAACTGTGATATTGCTCCATAATTTATTCTGCTCCTAGTAGTTAAGAATATTTGTGTGATTGATTCCTATGCTAATAGCATGTCTAATTATGTTTCTAAGCCCTTACTGAGGCATACGGAAAAGATGTTGATTTTTCAATGTTAGCCGAAGGTATAAATTCGTTGAGATTAGAATATTGTGTTATCATTCATGCATTTTTATTTGCATTGCATTCATATATTACCCTGGACCACTTGTGCTATGCACACTACTATATGGTAAATATTATATATATATATATATATATATATATATATATATATATATATATATATATATATATATATATATATATGTACGGGGAATGGGAAAAAGGAAAGGCGTTATATACGCACACCACCTGCAGCTGGTACAAACTATCACGTAAGAGCCCGAAGAGGCTAATATGATGTGATGCCCTTGTGTGGCGATATAACCTGATGCCCACAGAGGCGGTTATGGGAAGATTCCTGTGTGGACATTAGTATACCGCATTTGCATTATGCATACATTCATTAATCATTACATGGTATGGTGCCCACAGAGGCCGACACGAAATGATGCCCACAGAGGCTGTTATGGTAATGAAGATGCCCAACGAGGCAGTTGTATATGTATACAGCATTGTGCATGACATTTAGGCATATGTAGTTGGACCCTCAGAGATATTTACTGCTGGTCAGATGTTTCTGTTTCAGTTGTTGTATACCACTGTTATACTATTGTTCATGCCTGACATACTCAGTACATCAGTCGTACTGACGTCCTTTTGTTGGAGGACGCTGCGTTTCATGCCCACAAGTTCAATCAAGGAAGGTGACAGTTCACATTAGTTGATTTTGGGTTCAACGGATTTTTGGAGCACTCCCCCTTGTTCAGAGTGTTGGTCTAATTTTGCTATGGTACTTTTACTTGTATATATGGGTATGGCGGGGCCTTGTCCCGACCTTTGATGTTGCTACTCCTAGAGGCTTGTAGACAGGTGTCCTGTGGATAGTGGTCTTGTATGGCCTTGTCAGCCTTGGTATGGGTATGTGTATATATAAGATGGTTACCTGATTTTCATCATTTTCTTTCGCCTTAGTCCGTATTCAATTGTGATTAGAAGTTGGTTGTACGATTAGCGGTACCCAGCGGGTGGGGTCTGGGTACCCGTTGCGGCCCTCCAGTTTGGGTTGTGACAAACTTGGTATCATAGCATGTCTGTCCTAGGGAGTCTATAAGTCGTGTCTAGTAGAATCTTGTTTATAGGTATGTTGTGCACCAAACTTATAAACAGGAGGCTATCTGACATTTTAGGAATGGTTTCTATTCTTTCATCTCATAAATCGTGCAGTAGAGCTGAGTTATAAGTATTTCACTCTTAATCCGTCTCGTGGTTACGATTTCAACAATGCCTTCAGCGAAGAAAAAGTTCAAGAGTGTGAGGGCTACGTAACGGGGAGTAGATATGTCACCCCAACATTCGAGGACGAATGTTTCTAAGGGGGGAAAGATGTAACATCCCCAAAATTTGGACAATGATTTGAGTACCTAAGCATAATAAGGCCTCGGGGATTTTATGTGATATCACGTATGCTAATAAAGAGACTAGAATATAAAAGAATTAGACCCCAAAATAATTTTAGACAAAACAAGTGTGACGACGGAGAGCGGAAATACATTTGGTGTGTGCATGAAGATGTTATGGACTAGTGTCATATTACGAAATTATGACATTAAGTATACGAAGGTCTTATGAGTTTTTAGGATTTAATTAAAGTGGGATCTAGAATTAGTTATGTGTGTAATTGATTAATTGTGGGATTAATTAATTTTGGTGGGGGACAAGACTTAGTGGGATGAACACGTGTGGACTTTAAGGGGATTCCTAAATGACTAAGTGGATGAGATCTTCTAAGTAGCAGCATTATTCTTTTAGGACATGATGATGGAGAATCATTGCCTCTTCACGTTAGGGACTAGTACACAAGTCTAGATTTAGTGCAACTACTCTCTTTCCGTTCATTTCTCTTCAATTAATAATCCCTGTACATCTGCTTTATGGGTACCTTTCATCGTCAATTACTTTTGTTGAGCTCATTCTATACATTGAAATTAAATATCATCTGGCCTACAAAAATTCTTGTTTCTTGGTCAAGTTAATATTCATTTCAATACGTTGATATCAAAATGCATCTGGGTCTCCAATTCTTGTTTCTTGATATTTTCTTTTGGCATGTTCCATGTAATCAAATATAACTGTGATATTGCTCCATAATTTATTCTGCACCTAGTAGTTAAGAATATTTGTGTGATTGATTCCTATCTAATAGCATGTCTAATTATGTTTCTAAGTCCTTACTGAGGCATACAGAAAAGATGTTGATTTTCCAATGTTAGCCGAAGGTATAAATCCGTTGAGATTGGAATATTGTGTTATCATTCATGCATTTTTATTTGCATTGCATTCATATATTTTCCTGAACCACTTGTGCTATGCACACTACTATATGGTAAAAATTATATATATATATATATATATATATATATATATATATATATGTACGGGGAATGGGAAAAGGGAAAGGCGTTATATATGCACACCACCTGCCGCTAGTACATCACAAAAGAGCCCGAAGAGGTCAATATGATGTGATGATGTGATTCCCTTGTGTGGCGATATAACTGATGTCCGCAGAGGCGGTTATGGGAGGATTCTTGTGTGGACATTAGTAAACCACATTTGCATTATGCATACATTCATTAATCATTACATGGTATGGTGCCCATAGAGACCGACACGAAATGATGCCCACATAGGCTATTATGGTAAGGAAGATGCCCAACGAGGCAGTTGTATATATATACCGCATTGTGCATGACATTTAGGCTTATGTAGTTGGACCCTCAGAGATATTTACTGCTGGTCAGATGTTTCTGTTTCAGTTGTTGTATATCCCTGTTATACTATTTTTCATGCCTGACATACTCAGTATATCAGTCGTACTGACGTCCCTTTTGTCAAGGGACGCTGTGTTTCATGCCCGCACGTTCAATCAAGGAAGGTGACGGTTCATGTTAGTTAATTTCGGGTTCAACGGATTTTTGGAGCACTCCCTTTGTTCGGAGTGTGGGTCTAATTTTGGTATGGTACTTTTACTTATGTATATGGGTATAGCGGGGCCATGTCCCGACCTTTGATGTTGCTACTCCTAGAGGCTTGTAGACATGTGTCCTATGGATAGTGGTCTTGTATGGCCTTGTCAACCTTGGTATGGGTATGTGTATATATAAGATGGTTACCTGATTTTCATCATTTTCTTTCGCCTTAGTCCGTATTCAATTCTGATTAGAAGTTGGTTGTACGATTAGCGGTACCCAGCGGGTGGGGTCTGGGTACCCGTTGCGGCCCTCCAGTTTGGGTCGTGACAAACTTGGTATCATAGCATGTCTGTCCTAGGGAGTCTATAAGTCGTGTCTAGTAGAATCTTGTTTATAGGTATGTTGTGCACCATACTTATAAACAGGAGGCTATCTGACATTTTAGGAATGGTTTCTATTCTTTCATCTCATAAATCGTGCGGAGAGCCGAGTTATAAGTATTTCACTCTTAATCCGTCTCGTGGTTACGATTTCAAAGCAATGCCTTCAAATGAAGAAAAAGTTCAAGAGTGTGAGGGCTACGTAACGGGGAGTAGATATGTCACCCCAACATTCGAGGACGAATGTTTCTAAGGGGGGAAAGATGTAACATCCCCAAAATTTGGACAATGATTTGAGTACCTAAGCGTAATAAGGCCTCGGGGATTTTATGTGATATCACGTATGCTAATAAAGAGACTAGAATATAAAAGAATTAGACCCCAAAATAATTTTAGACAAAACAATTGTGACGACGGAGAGCGGAAATACATTTGGTGTGTGTATGAAGATGTTATGGACTAGTGTCATATTAGGAAATTATGACATTAAGTATACGAAAGTCTTATGAGTTTTTAGGATTTAGTTAAAGTGTGATCTAGAATTAGTTAGGTGTGTAATTGATTAATTGTGGGATTAATTAATTTTGATGGGGGACAAGACTTAGTGGGATGAACACGTGTGGACTTTAAGGGGATTCCTAAATGACTAAGTAGATGAGATCTTCTAAGTAGCAGCATTATTCTTTTAGGACATGATGATGGAGAATCATTGGCTATTCACGTTAGGGACTAGTACACAAGTCTATATTTAGTGTAACTACTCTCTATTTCCGTTCTTTTCTCTTCAATTAATAATCCCTGTACATCTGCTTTATGGGTACCTTTCATCGTCATTCACTTTTGTTGTGCTCATTCTATACATTGAAATTAAATATCATCTGGCCTCCAAAAATTCTTGTTTCTTGGTCAAGTTAATATTCATTTCAATACGTTGATATCAAAATGCATCTGGGTCTCCAATTCTTGTTTCTTGCTTATTTTCTCTTGTCATATTCCATGTAACCAAATATAACTGTGATATTGCTCCATAATTTATTCTGCACGTAGTAGATAAGAATATTTGTGTGATTGATTCTTATCTAATAGCATGTCTAATTATGTTTCTAAGTCCTTACTGAGGCATACAGAAAAGATGTTGATTTTCCAATATTAGCCGAAGGTATAAATCCGTTGAGATTGGAATATTGTGTTATCATTCATGCATTTTTATTTGCATTGCATTCATATATTTTCCTGAACCACTTGTGCTATGCACACTACTATATGGTAAATATATATATATATATGTATATATATATATATATATATATGTATATATATATATATATATATGTATATATATATGTACGGGGAATGGGAAAATGGAAAGGTGTTATATATGCACACCACCTGCCGCTAGTACATCACAAAAGAGCCCGAAGAGGCCAATATGATGTGATGATGTGATGCCCTTGTGTGGCGATATAACTGATGTCCACAGAGGCGGTTATGGGAGGATTCTTGTGTGGACATTAGTAAACCACATTTGCATTATGCATACATTCATTAATCATTACATGGTATGGTGCCCATAGAGACCGACACGAAATGATGCCCACATAGGCTATTATGGTAAGGAAGATGCCCAACGAGGCAGTTGTATATGTATACCGCATTGTGCATGACATTTAGGCTTATGTAGTTGGACCCTCAGAGATATTTACTGCTGGTCAGATGTTTCTGTTTCAGTTGTTGTATATCCCTGTTATACTATTGTTCATGCCTGACATACTCAGTATATCAGTCGTACTGACGTCCCTTTTGTCAAGGGACGCTGCGTTTCATGACCGCAGGTTCAATCAAGGAAGGTGACGGTTCATGTTAGTTAATTTCGGGTTCAACAGATTTTTGGAGCACTCCCTTTGTTCGGAGTGTGGGTCTAATTTTGGTACGGTCCTTTTACTTGTATATATGGGTATAGCGGGGCCATGTCCCAACCTTTGATGTTGCTACTCCTAGAGGCTTGTAGACAGGTGTCCTGTGGATAGTGGTCTTGTATGGCCTTGTAAGCCTTGGTATGGGTATGTGTATATATAAGATGGTTACCTGATTTTAATAATTTTCTTTCGCCTTAGTCCGTATTCAATTGTGATTAGAAGTTAGTTGTACGATTAGCGGTACCCGGCGGGTGGGGTCCGGGTGCCCGTCGCGACCCTCCGGTTTGGATCATGACAAACTTGGTATCAGAGCATGTCTGTCCTAGGGAGTCTACAAGGCGTGTCTAGTAGAATCTTGTTTATGGGTATGTTGTGCACCATACTTATAAACAGGAGGCTATCTGACATTTTAGGGATGGTTTCTATTCTTTCATCTCATAAATCGTGCAGTAGAGCTGAGTCATAAGTATTTCACTCTTAATCCGTCTCGTGGTTACAATTTCAGCAATGCCTTCAGCGAAGAAAAAGTTCAAGAATGTGAGGGCTACGTAACGGGGAGTAGATATGTCACCCCAACATTCGAGGATGAATGTTTCTAAGGGGGGAAAGATGTAACATCCCGGAATTTTGGACAATGATTCCTAAGCGTAATAAGGCCTCGGGGATTTTATGTGATATCACGTATGCTAATAAAGAGACTAGAATATAAAAGAATTAGACCCCAAAATTATTTTGGACAAAACAAGTGTGACGACGGGGAGCGGAAATAAATTTGGTGTGTGCATGAAGAGGTTATGGACTAGTGTCATATTAGGAAATTATGACATTAAATATACGAAGGTCTTATGAGTTTTTAGGATTTAATTAAAATGGGATCTAGAATTAGTTATGTGTTTAATTGATTAATTGTTGGATTAATTAATTTTGGTGGGGGACAAGACTTAGTGGGATGAATACGTGTGGACTTTAAGGGGGTTCTTAAATGACTAAGTGGATTAGATCTTCTAAGTAGCAGCATTATTCTTTTAGGACATGATGATGGAGAATCATTGCCTCTTCACGTTGTGGACTAGTACACAAGTCTATATTTAGTGCAACTACTCTCTCTTTCCGTTCTTTCTCTTCAATTAATAATCCCTCTACATCTGCTTTATGGGTACCTTTCATCGTCATTTATTTTTGTTGTGCTCATTCTATACATTGAAATCAAATATCATCTGGCCTCCAAAAATTCTTGTTTCTTGGTCAAGTTAATATTCATTTCAATACGTTGATATCAAAATGCATCTAGGTCCCCAATTCTTGTTTCTTGCTTCTTTCCTTTTCTGTTATTCCCTGTTATGCTCGACCAAAGCTCTTAGGTTGGTTAAGGTTTTCTCCACGTATTCAAGGTATGTTAAGACAAATTGTTTCATTCTTTTGGCATGTTTCATATAACGAAATACAACCGTGATATTGCTCCATAATTTATTCTGCTCCTAGTAGTTAAGAATGTTCGTGTGATTGATTCCTATACTAAAAGCATGTCTAAATATGTTTCTAAGTCCTTACTAAGGCATACGGAAAAGATGTTGATTTTCCAATGTTAGCCGAAGGTATAAAGGTATTATGTCATCCGTTGAAATTGGAATATTGTGTTATCATTCATGCATTTTTATTTGCATTGCATTCATATATTACCCTGGACCACTTGTGCTAAGCACACTACTATATGGTAAATATTATATATATATGTACAGGGAATGGGAAAAGGGAAAGGCGTTATATACGCACACCACCTGCAACTGGTACAAACCATCACGAAAGAGCCCGAAAATGCCAATATGATGTGATGATGTGATGCACTTGTGTGGTGATATAACCTGATGCCCACAGAGGCGGTTATGGGAGGATTCCTGTGTGGACATTAGTATACCGCATTTGCATTATGCATACATTCATTAATCATTACACGGTATGGTGTCCACAGAGACCGACACGGAATGATGCCCACAGAGGCTATTATGGTAAGGAAGATGCCCAACGAGGCAGTTGTATATGTATACCGCATTGTGCATGACATTTAGGCATATGTAGTTGGACCCTCACAGATATTTACTGCTAGTCAGATGTTTCTGTTTTACTTGTTGTATATCCCTGTTATACTATTGTTCATGCCTGACATACTTAGTACATCTGTCGTACTGACGTCCCTTTTGTCGGGGGACGCTGCGTTTCATGCCCGCAGGTTCAATCAAGGAAGGTGACAATTCACATTAGTTGATTTTGGGTTCAGCGGATTTTTGGAGCACTCCCCCTTGTTCGGAGTGTTGGTCTAATTTTGCTATGGTACTTTTACTTGTATATATGGGTATGGCGGGGCCTTGTCCCGACCTTTGATGTTGCTACTCCTAGAGACTTGTAGACAGGTGTCCTGTGGATAATGGTTTTGTATGGCCTTGTCGGCCTTGGTATGGGTATGTGTATATATAAGATGGTTACCTGATTTTCATCATTTTCTTTCGCCTTAGTCCGTATTCAATTGTGATTAGAAGTTGGTTGTACGATTAGCGGTACCCAGCGGGTGGGGTCCGGGTGCCCGTCGCTGCCTTCCGGTTTGGGTCGTGACACTTTCATACCCCTATTTTTTTGGCATCATGCTCTACAAATGGCTACATATCTTCTTAACATTATTTCTTCCAAAGGTTTGACATATTCGTCCCCCCCCCTTCAAATTTTATATAATAAGACTGCTTCGTATTCACATCTTAGGGTCTTTGGGTGCTTGTGTTATTCACTCTTTCCGTCCACCACAATTAACAAACTTCAGGCCCGTTCTACCACGTGTGTGTTCTTGGGTTATCCGGCGTGGTTACAAATATTTTGATTTATCTTCTAATAAAATCATCATTAGTCGCCATGTAATTTTTTATGAATTCCAATTCCCGTTTGCTAAGGTTAGTACTCCCGTGCCTAGTTCGTATAATTTTTTGGATGATGGTATATCCCCGTATATTATTCACCATTTTTCAGACGTCTCACGCACCCAAAATTCTCCAGTGGGCCCACTGTCCGCTGGTCCCACTGCCCCGTCATAAGCTACAGTGCCAGTATAGTTACTGGGCCAGTCCAGCCCAATTCTGAAACTGGTCCAGTTCATACACATGTTTACCGTAATGGGCCAGCAGGCCCACTGCCTGCTGGCCAGCCCGTTTCGAGTCCAGAAAATTTCCAAAATCTGCCCAATTCTTTCTCGAGTCATAGACTGGTCACTCATAGTCAATGGGGTATTTTTAAACCAAAAAGATATTTTAATTTACATTCTAACGTTCTTAAATCACCCTTACCCCGTAATCATGTGTCTGCATTAAATGGCCCGAATTGGAAAATTGCTATGACCGATGAATATAATGCTCTTATTGATAATAAGACGTGGGAGTTGGTACCCCGACCATCTGGTATTAATATTATTAGGTCTATGTGGATTTTTGCTCATAAGGACAATTCGGATGGTTCATTTGCCTAACATAAGGCGCGACTTGTGGGTGATGGTAAGACTCAGCAGGTTGGTGTGGATTGTGGTGAGACGCTTAGTCTGGTGGTCAAGCTGGCTACCATTCGCATTGTGCTTAGCTTGGCTCTTTCGAAAGTATGGCCTATTCATCAGTTAGATGTAAAGAATGCTTTCTTAGATGGTGATCTCAAGGAAACAGTCTATATGCATCAGCCTTTGGGATTTAGGGATCCCAAATATCCTCATCATGTCTGTTTGTTGAAAAAGTCCTTATATGGGCTTAAGCAATCTCCACAGGCCTGGTATACGCGATTTGCCGACTATGTTTTGACTATTGGGTTCACTCACAACAGGTCGGATAATTCCTTATTTATCTACCATCGTGGTTCGTCCTTGGCCTATATTCTGTTATATGTGGAAGATATTATTTTGACTGCCTCTTTCGATACCTTACGCCAGTCTATCATGACAATGCTCAGCTCTGAGTTTGCTATGAAAGACTTGGGGCCCTTGAGTTATTTTTTAGGGATTGTTGTCATCCGTCATGCTGGTGGGTTGTTCTTATCCCAAAGGAAGTATGCAGCTGAGATCATTGAGAGAGTTGGGATATCATCCTGTAAGTCCACTTCCATTCCAGTTGATACTAAGCCCAAGCTTAGTGCCCGACCGTCGTACCATATGAGGATCCGACCCGCTATCGCAGTCTTGCAGGGGTCCTTCAATATCTTACATTCACGAGACCTGATATTACGTATGTCGTACATCAGGTGTGTTTGTTTATGCATGATACCAAAGTTGAGCACATGAATGCGCTCAAACGCATCCTTTGGTATATTCAGGGTACGCTTAACTATGGCTTGCATTTATATCCTTCATTCGCGTCGACACTTGTCTCGTATACAGATGCTGATTGGGGTGGCTGTCCGGACAGCAGACGGTCTACATCTAGCTATTGTATGTTTCTTGGTAATAACTTGGTCTCATGGTCTGCGAAGCGTCATTCAACTTTATCCTGTTCCAGTGCAGAGGCCGAGTATCGAGGGGTAGCTAATGTGGTCTTTGAATCATGTTGGTTACGTAATTTGTTGTTAGAGCTTCATTGTCCCATTCAGAAATCGACCTTGGTTTATTGTGATAATATTAGTGCCATTTACCTTTCTGGTAATCTGGTTCAGCACCAGCGCACTAAGCATATCGAGATGGACATTCACTTTGTTCGCGAAAAGGTTGCTCGTGGTCAAGTTCGCGTCTGCCATGTCTCGTCCAGGCATCAAATTATCGACATCTTTACAAAGGGTCTTCCCTCGGTCCTTTTTGATGATTTTAGGGACAGTCTCAGCGTTCGAAGACCGCCCGCTATGACTGCGGGAATGTGTTAAATATACATATGATATACAATATATCATATGTATATTTCAGATTTTGTATATTAGTTTAGGTAGTATTTGAGTGTAATTAGTATTGTATACTTACCATAATTATATAGTTAGTGTCCAAGTAGAATAAGGTTTTAGGAGTAGAATAGGAATACGATTCTCCTATTATGGAAATATGTAAATTGTATATAAACTCTTTCAATCAATGAAAATAATCAAGAGATTATTTCTTTCAACTACTTTGGTCGATACCAACAATTAGGCCCTATAGAAACTCACAATATCAAATATACACTTCCTGATCATCATGTAAGATACACAAGCAAACCACAAACTTCGAACCTCCCAACCCAAAGGCGAACTATAAATCATCAAATTTAAGCCCGTTCACCTACCCTGTCAAAGAAATCTAATAACATCACTTATCTATCATGAAATAAGTGGCCTCATTAAAAGAAATAGTCCACACTCAAATCAAAAAATAAATGTAATTTAAGAACTTAAATTGAAGGCTTTCAATATTATCTTATTTAATAATCTCGAGCTTGATGCCTCGGAGTTATCAAAAAACTTGGTGCGTGCAAGGTTGGTGCATTCAATGAATTTTACTAGAAAGGCAAATGGAGAATCCTAAACTGATTAAAAATATGGATTTCTTGACCTCCCTTACTTTGTTTCATGCGATGACATGAGTAGATATGGTAAATCCATCAAGATTATATAAAAGTAATGAAGTGATAATTTCGTGATGTTTTGACAAGTAGATGACTGTAGTTTTTCTTGCAAATGTGGCAACTGCATGTGTCACCCCTTTTTTCCTAATTGGTTGGTATTCAAATATCTGTGTCATTTTTTGTGTTTGGACGAATGTCATGCATATCATCCCATTAGCTTGAATAGAATTAAATATGACTTTAACGGATTGTAATGTTGACTAGAAACTGGTAGAAAAATTATATAATAGTGACTTACATTTTTCTAAGCACTTTACACTTTTAGACTTCGTCACTCATTATTTTCTCCTCTTTATTTTCAGCCCTTTGTTCATCAATTATTGTCACTAGTAATTCTCATCATATTAAGAACGCTTCAATCATTATTTTGTCAAGAAATTTTTCTTTTATTTTTATTTTTTTCTCGTGTTACATTCTTTCTAAAATGACCTTTTCATCATTTCGTAGCTATCATTGATCACCTTTTATACTTGGCATCCCTGTTCTTTAGATTTATAATTATTACCACAGTCTAAGCAACAATGCTCAAGGAAGCAGGATGCAAAAATTAGGGATTCAAACAAAAGGATCAAGGCAAAAATACGGCTACCAAATGAAAGGTTATAGGCTCAAAGGGCTAACTATTGGTACAATATCTGAAAAGGCTAAAATTCACAAAACATATCAAAGAATGCCTATCATCATCTTCTAAAAGAGCAACACTTTTTATTTCACTTTAATAACATGCAGGGCAAGTTCTAGACTAAGATACAAAACATGGAACATATGCAAGAAATCCTCACCACACATGGCACAAGTCTCAATCAAGATGGATCAATTATACTCTATGACAGATAGGATCATGGCAAACTACAAAATAGGAATAAGCTATATACAAAGTCATAACCCTGAGCCTAGGTATTAGAAAGTCTGCCATCTCTTTCATTACTCAAGTACTCATAGAAAAATACTACTCAAGTTCAGGCCTAAATATGCTAATATAAAACATGTCACAAAGGTCTTTTTTCTCTCTCTTTTAATACTCCTAAAAAAAGTACTCTTAAAAATAAAAATAAAATTACCCGGTTCAAGGGGTGGATGATCTATGCTGCTAATGAAGAAAAAAAGAAGCTATAAAAAAAGAACAAAGTAAAATCTTTTTAAATTTTCTTAATTTTATGATTTTTTTTTTATATTTTGTAAAAACCTAATGAACTAAAAAAAATCTTATGACATAATAATCCTCGACCTCAAAAGTATCGGAAGTACCCCACCCCACACTTAAAAATATGCAGTTGTCCTCAATGCATGTATAGCATCGAAAAAAATTAAAACAAGGATGATAAATACTCCTTGAGACCCTCTAGGGCCTAGCTGGCAACATAATCCTCAACATCAAGGGTCGGCATGACCCACACTTAAGCCAAACACATGTTCCTCAGCTTTCAACTTTGCGTACTCAAGACTCCCATAATCTGCAAAATAAAAATAAAATAAAATGTGACACTATAAATATAAAATAAAATACAAGTTGGGTTGCCTCCCAACAAGCGCCTGATTTAATGTCGCGGCACAACACCGTCACCTTCACCACTTTTCCTTCCACTTTGATGATATAAATTATGCCCCCAATTTTACATCCAATTTTTTGTCACGTTCCTGGGTGTGGTGGTGTAAAAATAAAGAAACCGAGCAATATGTGTCACATCATACACTTCTTGGCCCTTAAGTGAGGTATGTTGTTTTGTCTTTTGGGGTGACAAATTTTAGAACGTAAGGGTCTTGTTCTTCATCTATACATCTCTCCAAAAACTCAATTTCCATGTCGCCAACCAAACATAATGTAAAATAATGTTTATAATGAGGACCAACACGCCCTAACTCCAAAACTGCATTATTTTTTACATCCTCACTAATATATACTCCCTCAACCTCGGCATTAACAAAAAAACATGGTCTAATAATTGGTATTCTTGTTTTAGTTCCTCAATTTGGCCTTGAAGATCTATTTCAGTTTCACACAACTCATCACTAAATTATTGGGCATTACACATCAACCTTTGTACTCAAATTTGCATCCGAGTTGTGCACCTCCAAGTCAAACCTGTCAATTTCTTGGGCAAGATCGACTCAATCCTTACACCAATCATTTACCAACTTTATTAATAAAAAACAGTGTTCCTCATATTTCCTTAATCGATAATATTCGTCACAATACCAACTCGTACTCCTATATTAATATTCACACTTCCTAAATGTCATGTCATGACAAGATCAAGAGGCTATGTCAAAACAAATATCAAAATATTGAACGAAAATAAATAAAAGGAAATAAAAACAAAAATTTGAATAGATAAAAAAAATTATAATCTATATAAACAGTTAATTTCTAAGTCTCCGGCAACGGCGTCAAAAAGTTGTTGCTCCCAAACGCATACACAAGTATACACGGTCGTCTAAGTAATATAAGATTGAAGTCCAGATATCGTACCTGCATGGACTTATGATTAACTATTTACTAAATTAAATTAATGTTAATTATCTAATCAAGAACAAAATCCGAAGTTATATTTATAAACTAACTAAAAAATAATAATGAACTTCAACCAAGAAAGATAGAGTTTTTATCAGAGAGGAGACGGATCTAGGGCTATGACCACTAACAATCCAGTCGAGTCTTCCAATCGTTACACCTATTGATTTCCCTGAGTTACTGGTTGACGGGTTGATTTAACTTTATGAATATCTCTCGGATTGCCCACAAGTTTAAGCTACTCTCACGTCTATATCTCTATGATCACTAGAAAATAACAAGAACGCATTTATATCTCCGTATTCAACTAACCAAGCCTAAAGGGTATATCTCTATCCTCAGTAGCGAAACTTATTCTTACGAACAAGCCATATTCATTCTTATTATGTACATAAATTTCAATTTCTCAAGTGCAATTCACGCACCACAGATAGTATTTAACTATTGGCCAGATGATTAAATAATTAAGTACAAGAATAAATAAATAATCCAAAGATGGAAAACCAATAGATATGAATGATAATCAAACATCAACTTCATGTTTGAGCCAAAACCCTAGAACTAAAGAGTTTAGCTCCACATACACATAGAGGAAAAACAACAAATCATTCGAGTAAAGACGTAAAAATGAGTATTACATAGAAAATAAAAGGTAAAACCCAATAATTACAGCGGCTCCAAGCTCTCTCCAGACCCAAAGTTCTAAACTCACGGTCACAAGTAATCCAAAGTTATGTAAACAATGTGTAAAATATATATTTATAAGGTATCAAAAGGCATGAACTTTTTTTAAAAACCAAATCTAATTCGGACCCAAAAAAATAGCAGGCTCCCACGCGCAGAAGGAAAAAAAGTTCAGAGGACTACATTTCTAGCGATGCTCTTGCATGGGCATCTGGCGCACGCTCCAATTCTCTGTCAGGTACATTATATTGCATTCTTGTTCCTTGATTCATTTGCTGTCAAGTTAGCTCTTCCATCAATTCTTTTCTTTTTCACCACTTTAGGTCTCCTTCTTTAATTGTTTTGTCTTTGGTTTGCCCATCATTACATAATTATCGTATCCCCCACTTTGTCTCCCTTTCACTTTTCCTTTTTCTTCTTCATTTTATTCAATTTTACTTCAAATCTCTTCATCTTTACATCGTTTTATATCTACACATTGAAAATATAATAAAAGCACAAACCACTATAATGAACACTCTAAGACAATTAAAAGTACTAAAATGTGTGGCAAAAATAGCTAAATATATGCAATTTTGGCCGAACATCAGCTGTTTCCATGGCTTGAACGCATGATCTCCTGATCACATGATAACAACTTTACCGGTTACGCCAAGGCTCCCCTTTGCATCTTCATAATCTAAGGTGGAGTTATTTATGTTGACACTAGGATCAAGTCATTTAAGGGTGATATAGATGTTTCGACAATGAATATATCATCAACATTTTCTATTTTAAGCAAGAGCCTCGAGCTAAAGTAGAATTACCATATTTTAAATTTATTAACTATCGCCCCTTTGACACTCACTGAGTACCTAGTACTCAGGCATACCATTGTTGGTTTTTATGGTGTGTCAAGTAATGTCGAAGAGCAGGTCTGTGATACATGTGAGGCATAGGAGAACTTGTTACTTTCTGGATTATTTGGTGAGCCCATATGCTTGTTCGTGGGACACCACTCTATCTTTATTTATTTCTCTTAGTTTTCGTGTTGCGTCCAGAAGTTAGACATTTATTTATTTATCTTAGAAGCTACATAGATAGTTGTTAGATTGTGGATAGATTTTGAAAGTCTCGTACGACTTATTGGGGAATTTTCCACATTTTATAACTAAGTATTTATATTAAATTTCTGAAGATTTTAATAAGTATGAATATGCTTACATATAACCATTTATGACTTGTTTAAAATAAATGTTGAAAGATTATAGAATAGACGTTTATTGATTTTATAAGGTACTTCTAGTATTGTTCATAGCATCAGATGTCTGTTGCGCCAGGATCGGGTTTAGGGCGTGACATAAGTAATATGACTTTAAAGTAAAAAGGCTTAATCTTAACTCTTTTCAATTTTTAGATGAGTATCATGGAGTGATGAAAGGACATAAACACAATTAAGATATGCATATAACATAGAAGCACAAATAAAAGATTTCATCTCTCAATCACAATTCACACAAATCAATTTAAACTATCAGTTAATGCCCAATGCATGACATTCAAACCCGGACAATCTGTAGTGCAATATTTAAGAAACTTCCCAACTTATGATACCGGTACCAATACAAGTACTCGTCACCCCCTTTAATTGCCTATTACTCCCTCTTCATTAGCTCATTCCAACTATACGCTTTAAATATAGTCAAGTAAGATCACAACTTGCCAGATTTAAAGTGCGACGCGCACAACAAGCCTTGCCCTTTCGTAGAGCTTCTGAACGATCGCAATCTATTCAAATATAGATTCTATGTTAGCTGATGTGCAGTAGAATTACGACACATTTGATGCCTTTTGACGATAAGTTTTAGTTATTTTTAAGTAAGTTTGTGACGTTTTGATGTATTTTATTTATGTTTCAGGTAAATGACAATAAAAAGGCAAAAACAAGGAAATTTCATCAAAGGCCCCCTGATTCAGAGTTGTACGACCGTACATATTTGTATGGACCGTACAATTACAGTGGATTGGTCGTGCTGAGGCAAAATGTTGGGAAGCTGAGGAAGATGCCGACAGTGGATTTGTACGGGCTGTACAAACTTAGCGTAGAAGATGAATGTATAAACTTATACCGACCGTATTTATTTGTACGATCCGTACTTTGTAGAGACATGGGTTGTTTGGTCAGATTTTAATTCCGAGTTTTTAGACATGTATAAATACTTTTTAGGGTTTTGTGAGCCTTTTATCATATGTTTTAACACTTCTCTCGATAGTAGTGAGTACTTAGAATTTTTTGAAGCTTTCAAGAATAAGATTTCATCCTTTAATCTTCATTATTCAATTGTAAGTTTCAATAAATACTTTATTGCTTTACTTTATCATCAATATTATGCGTAGCTAAATTTAATACTAAGGTTGTGAACCCAATGATGGGTGTTATGCAAATGAGTATTTAATCTTAATATACAGATAATGGGTTGTTAGTAATTATTTATTTCTTATTCGTTCATGTCAGTTAATGGTTGCAAACATTAGCTTAAGCCATAAACTTTTCTTTACATTGGAAAGTGTGTAGGGTTTGATAGGGATAAATATCAAAAACTCAGGACGTTAACTCTCATTTAATTAAATCACTTAGGAATAAGTGGAGTTTACTTGGAATAATTAATCGTTCTTAATTTCACTCTTTTATATTTGGAAAAATCATAAATAGAAATACTTTCTAACTATTTGAAAATATTAGGAAGTCACATAGAGATTAAGTGCATACAATACAACAATCCATTAGAAGTATATCACACTAATACCTATAGCATAACATCTAATCTAGCGGGGACACAACCTTGGTTTCTCAATCATCTTATTTACAATCAATTCAAGATAGTTGTTAGAAATACATCAACTTTTACAACCTTAACGAAATACAAACAAAGATTTAAGTCAACTACTGCACTACGATAGTAACCTTTTTGCACCCTATTCCCTGTGGGATTCGACCCCAACCTAGTTGGGTTATTATATTTGATAACGTCCCCTTTATGCCATTTAATATTTGTAATTTGAGCATATCATATTTTTGCGCCGTTGCCGGGGAATATCGTTTGAAATTACTAAAGAGTGTTTGTTTTACTTCAAATATTTTTCTATTCGATCACCTTTGTTTTCTTTTTCTGTTGAACCAGGTAATATGGTAGGTACAAACGGAGGACGAGGAGGTAATGGTGGCAGGGGAGGAAATGCAATTCCCCCACCACTGGAAATTGAAGATGTAGGAGAAAATTTATTCGTTGATCTTCTTCAGGAGGTAGAATATAGATCTGTTGTTGTTCCTCCAAAGGCTGGTGCAAACTTTAACATTGATAGTTCTCTCTATCAACTACTCAAGCTTGAGGATTATTCTCGGAACTCCACCAACGATGACCGACATTAACACTTGAGAAATTTTCTAGGTGTGTGCTAGACACACACTCATAATATGGTCTCTCTAGGTGCACCCTGATTGTGGATTTTCAAGTATTCATTAGTCGATGAATCAAGGGCATGGTTTTAGAAGATTCCCCATAATTCTATTCACACTTGGGCTGAGCTCGTGAGCATATTTCTGAGCATCGAGATGAAAATTTTGAATTCAAACAACTCCAGGGGGAACAACTTTACGAGGCTTGGGAGAGGTTCAAGCTTTATCTGATGCAGTTTCCTAATCATGGGTTTCTTGAAAATATTACGATGGAGAAGTTCTATATTGGGCTGGATTTGATGATGCAATATGTAGCTAACAATGAAGTTGGTGGATGTTTTATGGATAAGTCATTTGTTCGTGTCACAAATTTGCTTGATCGGTTGACAAAGAGGGTGATCTGATTATTGCTCAGTTGGCTACCAACATTAGTCTGTTGACCAAGAGGTCTGCTGAGGTTGACAAAAAAAAATGAATACAGTTGATGAGATGCAGACTCTACCAAAGGGGATGTATCAAGCACATGATGATCCATATTCATAGGGACCACCGATGCAATATGAGGATGTTAATTATGTTCACAACTTTCTAGGGGGGAGGATCATAAGCAAATTTACCAGGGTTCCGATTATTAGAATCAGAATTAATGGAAACCACAACAACAGGGGCAAGGAAATCAGTATGGGCGAAATGACTATTGTGGTTCGAACTAAGGGAACTACAATAACAACGGTAACTTTGGAAATCAGAGTTCTAATGCTTATATTCCACCAAATGGTCAATCGTCTAACTTATAGCATTGGACAGAGGGTCCTTCAAATGATTTAAGGCAATTCCAGATTGGAGAGTATGATCGAGCAGGTATTAGACAACCAATAAAATACTGATAAATCGATGAAGGATTTGATTGAGGTAGTGGGTTCTCATACTACTTCTATCCAAAAGCTTGAGTCACATATGAGAGATCTTTCAAGAGAATAACATCCAAAGCAGAGAGGTCAAGTCCCAAGCGACACAATTCAGAATTTGAAGAACAATGGGGGTGACTTAGCTGATTGTCATGTCATCATCACTCAGAGTGGAAAACTACTCTAAAGTGAAGCTGAGAAAGTGATTAAGCTTGAGCTTGTAGAGGAGGAAGAAGAGGCACTACTTGATGTACCAAGTGATATTGAGAAAGTACCTAGCAAAGATCTGATTGTTGTTGAGGTTGAAAGTATTCCAGAGAACTCAATGGCTCAAGAGGTGAGCACTGAAAAGGGCAAAGACAAGGTGACGGGGGCACTTAGACCATTGATACAACTGTTTAAATCTTCACCTCCCTTCCCTCAAAGGTTGGTGAGGATTACTGAAGATGCTAAATATCAGAGGTTCTACGATCAGTTGAAGCAACTTTTGATGAATATTCCATTCATAGATGCCTTCCAAGAAATGACGGGTTCGCTAAGTATTTGAAAGAATTGATAACCAAGAAGAGTTCAATTAAGCATGATGCAGTGAGTGTGATTCACTGTGTTAGTTCAATTATTTCTATCACCAAGGTCCAAAAGAAGGAAGAACCGGGAGTCTTCACTATTCCATGCACTATCGGTCTACATGATTTTGCTAGGGCCCTTTGTGATAATGGGGCTAGTATTAACATAATGTTGCGTGTTATCTATAAGAAATTGGGGTTAAGTATGCCGAGGCCGACTAATATGAGATTGTAGATGGTTGACCGATTAATATAAAGGTTGATGATTGTGGTTGATGATGTAATTGTTCGTGTTGGTGAGTTTCTTCTTCCTACAGATTTCGTGATCCTTGATTTTCCTGTTGACAAAGACATTCCTATAATTTTAGTCACTACCCAAATCACTGATCATGCGGGCACCTACCCTTTTCCCACCTGGTAGGCAAACCTATCCCTTACAGATTCATCCAATAATATAAATAAATAATAAGAGCAGTAGAAGTATATAAACATAGATATATGATAATATAGAATGCAACACTACCCAAGGAATCTGGCCTAAATAGTACAAGAGATTCTAGGTATACAATTTGAATAAAGGTTACAACAATAACCTGAATACAGTTTTGTTAAGAAAGAGAATTAAACAGAAAATCTAGATGAACTCCATGATATCCTTGAAGACTAATCGAACCTCGATGATGTTCATGCAACAACTGTATACCCAAAAAAAGGTGTAGCAAGAGTAGTATCAGTACAAACACTATGTATTGGTAGGTATCATAGGCTGACAACAATTAGCTAATATATATAAAAGAAGAAATTGAAGAATAGACATGCTCACAATCATGTACAAACACTATCACAATCCAAGAAATAACAGCCTAAGTATATAGTATCAAGTCGGAATCTATGAAGAACAAGAATGAAGTAATCACTAAGCACAACCACATAAGACTTGCTGTAATATGAACCACATTGATCTGAGTAGTCTAGAGTCATAGCCTAGGAGGAATCTCTAGTCCCCGAATCCATCAAGTGCTTATGTAAGAGACTAACAACTACACAGCCTCTCAAATGAATCAACAACAAGGAACCAAGTCTGACACACATCATGTAATATAATGAATATATAACCAAAACCAGAGATATAAGTGGATGAAATATGAATGTATAAGCGATGCAATGCAATGCACTACCAACTGTAATCTCTATACATACATGCTCTGAGCAGAATATCTCTACATCTCGGTAGTCATGACCCGGAGACCCGTAAAGTCCATGTACCAGCCACTCTGTATCACACAACCTGGAGATGACTCTATCACCCACCACACCGCTATCCATTCCATATCACACATCATATAATGGCTATGCAATCAATATGTCATAAGAATCAATATTATTTCTTTCTCACCTATCACTGTCACTCTAATCACATGTAAGATTAATGTATCATCAAATCACCATCACGCCAATCACATGTAATGTTAAATGTATCATTAAAATGAGGATGAATGTATGTATGAATGTCAAATTCAACACTAATCATGAGAAGAATAAACATAAAAACATCTGTAAATCATCTACCAATATGAACTTATTCCTAAATATGTACAATGCCACATCTGGAACACTTTCCCTTCAGACCACATAGGTAACAAGCATTATAAATGCATGAAAGGCCATATGAATTAAGCACGTAGAAAACACTATTAAAGAAGTCTTAGCTGTATCACTTTTCCTCTTATCTTCATTAGTGTTAAATCACAGTCCACAACAATGTATCATGTAGAATATGTATGAATGATATGCATGTATCAATGTCAAGTGTAAATTATAATCAAATCCCAATTGTACCATAAAAGGACACATCACAATATCAGTATCAAGTCAAGTCTTTTCCCTTATCCATGATAATACCAAGATAAATGAGAGATAACTATATCACAATCACAACATGACAACTAAGTGCAAGTCCAAAGTCAACACTAAACAGTCAAGCCAATAAATGACAAGAGACAACAAGTCCACAAATCAATCAACAATACTTAGCCTAAGTAATATATCCCAGCTTCATACCCGAAGGTGTACATGCTTTCTCCAACAGTATCCCTTGCTAAAACAACTCAAGATTAGGTCGATTTCATCATACAAGCAAAACCCCCAATTTTGGTATGAACCTTAGTTTTTCCCAACAATCAATTCATCAAGATAAGGGAAGATTCAAGCCTAACAACTATTAATTAGTGAACCCCAAGCTTAGAATAGTTAAGCCCATCAATCAATTTATAATTTTTAAGTTTAACAATTAAATAAATCCTAACTAGGTTGAACTCATCTTCCCCAACTAGATTCTAGGTGATTTTCATCATTAAATCAAGATAAGGAAGATAAAGAAAGATAAAACAAGGTTAAGGGAGCTTACCATAAGAAGAAACCACCAAAAGTTGCTTGAAATCGCCTTAATGGTGCTTTATATAACTATTTTCGAAATGAGGAAGTGTAGGGTTTTAACACACTTAAAAATGATTCTAGAAATTTGTCGTCCGCTGCAGCGATCAAGGTCCACTGCAGTGCGATCACCCAACCGCACCCATGGTCTTATGCCAAAGTCCAACTCTTCACTGAAACAGATCGTCGTCTGCTGTAGTGGTCCCATTCCGCTGGGGCGCATTTAGGCTCGCCCCATGGAATACACCAGAAACTAGAAAATTCAGCCTTACACAAATTCAACTTGAAATCCGACAATCATCCGAGACCTCTCTGACATAAACCAAATATGTACGTATATGTAAAAATACACTACGGACTCACTCGTGGTCTTGGAATTTTCATCAGAGGTCTAATTGTACGAGTCAACCCCCAACGGCATAAACTAACTTTTCAACCAATAACCAAAAACACTCCCGATGGCCTCGGGAACCAAACCGACTATCTTACCAAGTCATAAATGACACTCCGGACCTCATGGAATCGACGGAATTCCATAAAAAGTCCAATTACAAAAAGTCAACTATAGGTCAAATGGTCTCACTTAGCGGATTCTAATTCTTTCAATTCTCACTAGGATCGCCCAATAGCTTTGGGAATTGGGTCAACAGGGGTAAGATAGTCAACGTACACATATGTACTCGGAGAAGAACGAAATCATGTTTAGGGTAAATGATGGGGAAGTCACTTTCCAAGCGATCAAGGAGATGGAATTGCCGAGTAGTTACGAGAGTATTTCGGTTATTGATACAACATATGTGATTGAAGAGAATGTCGAATTCAAGATGGAAGAAAAATGTCTCAAAGAGGTCTAGTTGTTATTTTGGTAAATTTTGATGGTGATGATATGGAGGGGTATGTAAAGACTGTGAATTTGCTGGTATGATTGGATTGATATAACTATCAACAAAAGACACTTTCTCTTGATCTAGAGAATCATGTGACTCATCCGGCAAAACCATCCACTATTGAACCACCAAAGTTGGAGCTAAAGCAACTTCCATCTCACCTAAGGTATGAGTTTCTTGGTCCGAATAACACTTTACTCATCATTCTTACTGCATTATTGAGTGAAGTGAAGTGAAGAAGGTACTAGAAGTGTTGCGGAAGTACAGACGAGCTATAGGTTAGACCATAGCTGATATTCGGGGGATTCCCTTTGGAATTTATGAGCACAAAATCAAGCTTGAAGAGGATACTTCACTAAGCTGGAATATCAGAGAAGGTTAAATCCACCAATGCAAGAGGTGGTAAAAAAAGGAGATTATCAAATGGTTAGATGCTGGAGTTGTTTACCCAATCGCAGATAGTCCATGGGTTAGTCTAGTGCAGTGCGTTCCGAAAAAGGGCGGCATCACAGTGGAGTCAAATGTAAATAATGAGTTGATTCCACAAAGAACAGTCACTGCATGGATAATAGGAAGTTGAATGCTGCAACTTGTCGAAACCATTTCCAAATGCCTTTTATTTATCAAATGCTTGATCGGCAAGCGGGATAGTCTTATTATTATTTCCTGGATAGGTATTCTAGCTAAAACCAGATTAATATTGCTCTTGAGGACCAGGAAAAGACAACATTCACCTATCCTTATGGGACCTTCGCTTTCAGCCGGATGCCCTTTGGGTTGTGTAATGCTCTGGCCACGTTCCAGCGATGTATGATGTCTATCTTCTCAGATATGATTGAAGACTTCTTGGAAGTTTTCATGGATGACTTCTCAGTTGTAGGATATTCGTTTGATGATTGTCTTGACCATCTGGGTTAAGTGTTGAAGCGGTGTGAAGAGACTAATCTTGTTCTGAATTAGGAGAAGTGACATTTTATGTATTGAAACCCTTATGGTTAGAACCTAGGATTATCCCCAGCAGAGTCGCCAGCTGTTACGGTTCACTTTTACATGAGACATAAAAGATACTAAGAGGTTGTTGGTGTTCTAATCGAATAATTATTTTTAGAGTCGCCACCTAATTTATAGGAAAATTAGGAAAACTGAGTTCAAAATATTTTTTCAAAACACAGAAAAATCCTTTAAAAATCAGAGTTAGAGGTAAGGATTCTGGTGATCCCCCGGGGAAGGTATTAGACACCTCGATATTAAGGAGTCATAGAATACGGTTGACATTCGAATTACATAGTATATTTTATTGTGAATAATTGCTTAAAAAGTGTTTAAATTAAGTCATAGCATATCATCTTCATTTTTTTGTTTCAAAGTTTTGAACGAAAAAGGTTTTAAAAAAGAGAGTTGAATTTGTTTGAAAAGGTTCATATCCATTAGTCACTCCATTTTTGGACTAAGATACACTCAAAAGTTATTCGGAGTAAAATCACACTAGATTTAGTCCAAAAGTCATGTCATATCTATCCTTACATGTCTTTTGCAAATCTTTTGAAAAAAGGATATAATTTCTTTGAAACGATGTGCCATAGTTTTGATAACAGACTATTATAGAGTTTTTCTTTTTATTATGAAGGTCAATCATATCATCTTTAGAACCACTTTCTTCAAACTTAGGCTTTTAGCTAATCCTTCATTTTTTAAATCAATTTTGAGTTGGGCAAGGCCCAAATATAGTCCTTAAGGATTAACATAATTTGCAAAATCAACTTATCTTTTTGTCAAGAATCAGTTTTCTAAATCTACATTTTTTGACAAATTTTTACAAAGATGAGCTCCTTTTAAATCAAAACAGTAGGTATTTCTTGTCTTAAAACAGACCAGTTTTTTTATCCCATCTGTTCAAGTTACGGAAAAATACTATACAAATATTCAATATGTCCAAGTTTAAGAAAACCAATTTGTATTTTTTCATTGAAGTACAAAATCGTTTATCTTTTAAAGGGGCTGATTTTGAAAAATGTTTTGAGGACCCGATCCATTCTAAACGGTGTAAGTATCGTTTTGCCTAATCCTAAGTCATAATCAATTTCGGGTTCCAATATTATCAAGCATTCTTTACATACAAAAATAAATACAAAAATTAAAGATAAGGCAGGCTGGTGGGCGTATCGAGCCCACCAGTTAGATGTGCAAGATCATTTTCACTCATGGTTGAGCCTTCTATCCGCGACTGCTGCTAGAAATGGAATGGGGCTGACTCGAATTCTAACCTTGTGTTGGACCTCGGGTCCAACACGTGATGTGGGGGAAAATGCATAAGTCCAGTCGGACTCGTCTGGGTGAATTCATGCGTTAAAAATAAAGGAAGAAAATAATTAATAAAAGAACGCAATATATAGAATTTAATACTACACTTAGTTACTATTCTGGACATAAAATAATTTAGTTCACATTCATTCAATGTTTGAACACAACATAATGGGCAAAAATTCTTATTAACAGAAATAAATGACGGAGACAAAGCATATTAACATGAATTTATTTGAGATATGTGAACAGGCTGGTCAAATCAGGCAGGTAAGCTTATCATAAATCAAGCAGATAATTCATTAGCATTACGAGGAGATGGATTTGGTGACATTGCGCAACTTAAAACTATAACCATTTTAGAGATGCAACTAAGAAAATAACTTAAGACTACATTGGAACTCATAGATTGGACTAAGAATGTTACATGAATACTTTAATCCAGGGATTCATTGTCAGTTTATACACACACAAACAGCTTAATGCCATGTTCCATTAATTCTCCAAAGACAAAGAGTCCAACAAAACCCGTATTAAAGCAAGAGTTACTACCAATTTAAAGAGTTCAACCTTAGAAGAGTTATGCTACAAACACATGAGGACAGAACTTTAAAACCTCTTCAATTCTGCTTAGCTACTATTTGGCTATACTTCGGCAAATTGTGGGTAAGCTAGATAGGCTTAAAAGTAGTTTGTATTTAGGACTTAGCAATACTCAGTTAAAACAGAACTAAGATGGATATGAGGGTCTTACTAATCAAAACCTAGATTATCTTGAATTCTATTAAACTAAAGACTATGAACACTCAAGTTTCGACCAGAGCTCGATCGCAAACAAAATCTTTAAAGAACTCTTTCATTGAACCAAACCATCTTGGAGAAAAGATTACTACTGGAAGGAATCATGCTTGCGCATATTAGAAGACTTAAGAAAAGAAAAACTCATTTATTCAAGCAACATTAAGAGCAGGCAGGCATTCAGCAGTTCAGAGAATTAGACAAGAAAATCATTCAATACTTTTAATGACCATACTTATATATCCTACTTCTATGTTCGAACATTAGTTAATTCCTAGAACGTAATCTTATTAATAATCATACAAGGACTGTATTACCAACTATAAGGATAAGGTTTAATCATGCAAGCATTTTTTTTTTAAAAAAAAGAGCTAAGCATACTAAAAATCAAACAGAAAAGGGAAACAAACTCGTGCTTTTCATTCGTATTCAAAGAAGAAGCTAAATAACTAAACTATTAAACTAAATCAAGCTGAGTTTAAACAGAATTAGGAAATAATGAATACACCAAAACCAGGACAGAACTAGAAAATAATCACACAACAAAACCAAAACATAATTGTAAAATGAAAGAAGGAAGGTTACCTTTTTGACGAGGAGTGAGGGAGGAACGAGAACTTAATGATCACCTTTCACAAACGACGACTATTATCGATGAGAAAGAAAATATTAGACTTGTTTTGATACTTCGAGAACTCGGCTAGGTGAGGGAAATCTCTTGATTTAAGCCAAGTAATCAAAGTTTCAGAACTTTTGAGTGTTCAAAACTAAAGGACTTAACAAAAAAATAAAATAATAATTGCAATAATAGACTAATTATAGTAAATACACCGTAAAGGACTTTAATTGGCAATTGAAAATACGTACTTAATTAAAACACTCATATTTGTAAACTGATCTTTAAATTGATAAAATAAATATAACTTAATACTTAGAATTGTACATAACAATATAGATAACATATATTAGGGTATTTTACCAAATGAAATGACAAAATAGCACCAAAATTGGTTTAGAAAGTATTTTTGATTTTTTAATAATTATTTTACTCTGTTTGTGATTCAAGAACCTTGACTAGATAATTTGAATTTTTGGAGGGCAAAAATTGGATGTCAACAATTACTTCTCCAGATTTGTCACTGTCATCTAAGCTGATGTACGATGCTAGCGGTTTTGCTATTGGAGCGGTGCTTGGTCAAAGGCACAATAAAATTATGCAGCCGATCTACTATGCTAGAGAAACACTCAATGTTGCCCACATAAATTACACTGTAACAAAACAAGAGCTCCAGGCTATTGTTTATGTGCTCAAAAAAATTCGGGAGTATTTGTTGGGTTCTAAGGTGGTTGTATATACAAATCATGCAGCTTTGAGATATCTGATGGTAAAGAAGGAATCTAAGCCTAGGTTGATTCACTAGGTTTTGTTATTACAAGAGTTTGACTTTGAAGTCAAGGACTATATAGGGTCAAAAAATCAAGTCGCTAATCATCTCTCTCGGCTTGAAAGGCAGGTGGTTTGAAGGAAGAGCTGGAAATTGATAATGCTTTTCCTGATGAGGCTTCTAGCCTTGTCTTATGACATAACTCTGTGGTATGCTGATATTACCAATTATCTAGTCACTGGTCTCATTCCCGATGAGCTCAAATCTTGTCAGAAGAAGAAATTCTTACGAGACTGTCGCCAGTATCATTGGGATGAGCCTTACTTATTTAGAATGTATGCTGACAACATCATTCGGTGGTGTGTTTATAAAGATGAGGTGATGGCTAGTCTTAAGGCGTGTTATGACTCTCCGGTCGGGTGTCATCATATTGGAAATAAGATGGCAGACAAGGTTCTTGAATGTGGATACTATGGCCCACCATGTATCATGATGATAATATGATGGTAAGGTCGTGTGACCAATGCCAATGACAGGGAACTAATGCAAGAAAGCACGAGATTCCTTTAAATTTTATTATGGAGGTTTTTGATGTATGGGGGATCGATTTCATAGGTCCCTTTGTGAGCTCATGTGGAATGAAATATATTCTTGTCGGTGTTGATTATATCTCCAAATGGGTAGAAGCAATGGCTTTCCCCAATAATGAAACGAAGAGTGTGACTGGGTTTCTGAAGAAGAATATTTTCACCCATTTCGGCACACTAAGGGTGATCATCATTGATGCGAGCTCGCATTTTTACAATAGGGCATTTGCAGGGTTGCTTGAGAAGTATAGGGTTAAGCACCTGGTAGCCACTCCATATCATCTTCAAACGAGTGGTCAAGTTGAATTTTCAAATTGAGATATCAAGAGCATTCTAGCAAAAACTGTTAATGCAAATAGGACCGACTAGTTGAGGAAGCTAGATGATGCTCTTTGGCATACAGAACGGCGTTCAAGATGCCCATTAGGACTTCACCTTATTGGCTACTTCTTGATATGGCATGCCACCTGCCTATTGAGCTCGAACACAAGACCGTGTATGATTGAAAAGCTTAACATAAATTGGAATGAAGCAGCCAAACTTTAACTGTTTCAACTAAATGAAATGGATGAGTTTAGGTACAAAGCTTACGAGAGAGAAACCCTGTATAAGTAGAGGATAAAGCATTACCACAATAAAAAGATCCTGAAGCAGGACATCAATCCAAGGATGATCACCTGTTGTTCAACTCAAGGTTAAAGATTTTCCCAGGCAAACTAAAATCAAGATGGTCCAGGCCTTTTCAAGTAGTGAGTGTTTTGCCCAATGGCTCAATGGAATTGGAGTCCGGAGATGTGGACTCGAGATTTCAGAGTTAATGGCCACAACGTGAAGCACTACCATGGTTGTATTGATGGTGACAAAATTGTTGATAGGCACTGTCTGAAGCATGGATATACTCTTGATCCTGAGTAAACTAGTAACATCATCGTGCCACAATGTTAAATCAAGCGCTTCTTGGGAGGCAATGCAAGTTTAATTTCTGTATTTTCATTTTGTGTTTGATTTCAGTTGTTTTGGACTGTTTGATATTGATGGTAAGTTAGGATTTCAAGGTCTCAAAGAAGGAGAATAATAGGGAGAAAAATGATTAGGTGTAGCAGTAAAAATACAAAATTGTACAATTTTGTACGTACCATACTTTTCTACCATCCCTAAAGAGGTAACAAAAGATGCTCACTATTTTGTTGGCATCAATGACACCAATATTATACGGACCGTACAAAATTATACGGTGACTTCTACGATCCGTACTTTTTAGGCCACATAATTTAATGAATGGAGGTATGTGTAAAAAAATAGGGCACCATAAAAATTTTACGCATCGTACAAAATTGTACAGAGCGTACAATTATCACGAAGGGTCAGGCCAAAGGCTAAAACCCTTACCCGACCCTCACTTCTCCCACTTCACAAAAAGTTCAAAACTCTTCCAAATCTTTATCTTATAACCGACCATCAGTACATTATTAACTTCCTTATTAATCTCCCATAACCCCTTCATTAATCCAACACCACCCATACTACTCTCTCTTTTACTCGTACCGGTTCAAACAAATTGGTGCCAAGTTGCTTCATCTCCATTATTTTGAGTTGTGGTTCATCAAACTCATCACTAATCAGGTATATTGATGTTTTAACTCCTATTTTGATGCATTCTAATGGTACAAATTAGTGACTATGGGTAGAAGAAATTACACCTAGGGTTTACGAATTGAGATGGGACACTTGCTTTGATTTGAAATATATTGAATTGTTTGGTTGGGGTGGGAATTTGGTAAGTTTGTTGTAGAATAGGGCTCATGAAGATGAGAATATCGTAACTCCATTAAGTTGGAGGGCATGTAGATCAACAATCTTGTTAAATCCTCATGCCCGCCAATTGTTTGATAAATTGATTGGGAGAAAAATAATGATAAATGGGAGTAAAGTAGGAGTGAAGTTTGAGTAAATTCCACTGGGTCAGAGGGTATTCCAATAGACAACTTCAACCTTGAAGTTTGAAATTGGTATGCCCGCCAACTGTTGGAAGTGTACCAATAAGATAAATCATGTGAATAAGGGTGAAGTCTGAGTAACCCGAACCCTGATACCACAAATCAAGCAAATATGCAATTTTGTGAATTGTTTATGCAGTGTATATGATATGATGTAGTCCTGTTTGAGCACTCAAGTATGGCATCATACAAATTTTTACACCCTGTACAATTTTGTTGACGGGTTGTATAATTTTTGTATGGTATGTACAAAAATTGTACGACATGTAAAGCTGCAAAACTCCTGCAACCTACAAACATTGAAATGAGGTTTGTTTTGCATTATTTTTTATTTGTTTGGTGACTAATATTGTCCATCTTCAGGTATGCCTCCAAAAATCACCAGCAAGAGAGGTGGCGGGTCCCAACCAACAGAGAAAGGCAGGGATAGAGTAGAAATGCAAAAACATTTGCAAGTCGAGGCCTCTGACTAAGAAGAAGTCATTCTTTTAAAGAAAAATAGGGCCTCTGCAGCAACCGTACCAAGCCATACAACATCATCATCATATTCCTCCCAATCTGACAAGGAGGAATCATCATCATCTCACTATAATGATGGGGATACTGAACAGACAAGTGAGTTAGTTGCTAAATCTCATGCCGCCTCTCTGGACCCGGCTAGTGATAAAGAAGGGAAAGATCATAAAATATGGACTAAGAAAGTTGAGGAAGATGACTTTCGGTTCACTGTAGCAAGATCTAAAGCATTATTTGACCAGGGGATACATTTGATAAAGATGGGAAAGAACCCGCAACAGAGTATATGGGAGGAGCGATGGATCGGCTTCTCTGAGTTAGAGAGACTCCCTCGCACGGTTGAGACATTGGAATGGTACAAGCTTGCTAGTTTCAATGACCCCCTAGGTGAGTATTGGCTAGTTCTTGTTCGGGAGTTCAATGTTGCATATGGTGCCACGTTGAGCAAAGTAAAGAAATCGGGCCAACAAATACAAAATGTTGAGAAAATTATTGAACTTGAGGTCCGAGGTTTCAAAATAGATATATCTAGCAATGCCATAAACAGATTCTACTTCGGTAATGAGTATGTTGCACCATCACTGCAGGCTGAGCTAGATGATAAACTGACTCAGATAAAATTGCAGGTTGTGCTTTACTGGGTGGCTACGGTGATAGAGAAAGCTAATCCGCCGACTTGGGTAACAGATAGGAAGGAAAAGATCTACAAACGGAATCTGACTCTCAAGGCTAAATTTTAGTAGAGTATTGTGAAGTTCAGAGTACTTCCTACTTAGACCGACTATGTACACACACTAGATCAAGATATAATAGTTGTAGTATCGATATCTCGGTATCCATTAAAATTTGGGAGGCGTATTGCTGGAGAGATTCAATTGAGAGCACCCCAACCGGCTACCTCCTTGATTTTTCCATGCCTCATCACTGCGCTCTAACTGCGAGTGAATATTCCGAGCCAACCTCATAGGGACCACTACATTCCGGTAGTACATGTTTATGACTGAGAAAGAGAAAAGATGACACCCCCATAGAAGGTCATGATATTGATGATACAGTGTCAGCGATGCTTGAGAGTCATAAGATGACTCATGATGATCCTACTTTTGGTATCGCAAATGATACCGCCACATAGGTATCTCTTGCCACTACTTATCCACAACTCATAAGACTACTCTGTGTCCTTCTTCAGTGAGTTAGACTCTTCCGACTACTTATCCACAAGTTGCGTTGAGAGTGGTTGATCCTTTCGCCTTCACCAAAGAAAATTTCAAAAAGTTTGCCATCAAAGAAGAAAGGGTTGATCAGTAGACAATCCTTATCATGGGGCAAATCTGTAAATTTATGGAGAAGGATATTAGCACAGGTGTTGAGCCTTTGAAGAAGGACACAGAGTAGTCTTATGAGTTGTTACACGCCAGGCTGGATAGTTTTGAGGTTAAGCTGGCAACACTTGAGAGATCCAGCCAAGGTGGTGATATGGGTCATTTAGGGAGGAGCAGTGATAGTTGAGGGCTGCAGGTCAGGCATTGTAGGCTCGAGATCAAATTATTATGGAGGATCCCACTCCGATGACACATGAGGACATAGCATCATTGATACATTTCAAGAACTTGATAGAGAATGAGGATTCTCTAAAAAATACCAGAGGCAAGAGGAAATGGAATGAGATAGATCCTTCACGTGATTAGACATTGGATAGGATTAGGACTAGGCTATGAGGAGATGAGGAGGAGAACATACAAATAGCCTTTGCATAAGTCCATCTTTGATAGTCACTCCACACCACTCACCAGCGAGGCGGTGGGTGTCTCATCTAGTAGCGTACCGACTGGAGTGACCTTGCCTAGACCATTACCCCTGCATGTTGACTTCGTTGTCCCAGCTCCAAAGTCCACTATTATTGATGATGTAGATGATATATTGAAGGATGCAGAGTCTTAAGATGAGAATCGTGCCTAGTGCACCTCACGTAGTTCTTATCCTCTTGTACTTATTTTGATGCATTGGGGATAATACATGACTTTTTGGTTAGGGTGAGGCTACTTGATTTGTATTGTATTGTGTTGTATATGTGTCTAGGACCTCCTCGGCTATTCTTTGCCATGATTTTTTTCTTGAGGGGTTTTATTTCTATTGAACCTGGTATGTTTAGGCCGTGGTTAGATATAGTAGAGTAATTGTGACTTATGTGGTGGTGGCTTGAGTAACTTATGGCATATAAAATATTCTATAATTGAAATACTCCCCTCCTACTTTTTGTGATATGTACTCAAAATATGTTGCTTAATTGACATGCTTGATTCTTTTTTTGACATTGAGAGTATTACGGTATCTTTTGTGTTGAATGTTTAATGGGGAAGTCAGTGTATGGAACAATCCTTATGCCAGTGTGTTGTGAGTCGTTAGTATATGTTCACTTGCTATACATGCAATCTAGAACTTGCCTGATTAGTCACGCTTTGTTTTATGAGCCTAACATGTGTACATAAAATATCTCTAGTCTCCTATTTTGAGACTTTAAGCCTATTCTTTGACTAGCCACTAATGAGCCTATGCCCTTTGTTCAAAATATCTCTATTTTTGCACCCGTTCCCTCATTGACACTTCAAAATAACTAACGAAGAGGCTAAACGCCTAAGTTGAGGGTGTGGTGTGAAATATGGGGAAATGAGGTTTAAGCCTAAAGTTGGGGGTAAATGTGAGTTGCCTGGTAAATGAGATGATATAGTGGTTGTAAATAATTAGTGAAAGAAAAAAATAAAAAATAAGGGACATAAAAGAAAGAAAAATGCTGAAAATGTTGTACAAAAAGAGATAGAAATAGAGTAGCGAATAAGCCACATCGAGGTAGCAAGATCAAAATTGAGGGGAAAATGGTCCTAAAAGGTGAATGAGGTGTGTGTTCAATGAGGGTAAGTCACTATTATCCAAATATATATATCCTACATGTCCCTAAGCCTACATTACAAGCCAAAAAAAGTCCTAATGTGATCACAGCCAAACTGTCCGAAGTCGAAGGCATTGAAAATAAGGGAAAGCATATGGTATTTGCATGTGTAGTTTGAGAACTTTTTTGTGAGTGTGAATATTTCTCTTCTCTATAGGCTCTTGTCCCGTGCGTTTGTATATATGTATGTTGGGACATTCTTTGGTCTATGTGAGGGCATAAGGGTTGGTAAATTCATGAAATTGATTGACTTTCCAGAATTTGAGATTCATGTGCACAATGGTTACTCCAATAACTTTATGTCATTGATTCTAGCTTCATCGTGAGTTGCAACAATTTTGAGTCATACATCATGTGTAGTGATGAGGATGTAAGGGGAGTCACGTTTGTATGAGATATGTGCCGGTAGTTACTTGCCAAAACCACTATAGACATTCTTACTTTGTGATATCTGAGCATATGTGTTAGGATTGAGTGTTTTGTTACTTGCTTGAGGACAAGCAAAGACTTTAAGTTGAGGGTGTTGATGTGTCGTAGAATTATGTACATTTGATGCCTTTTGACGATAAGGTTTACTTGTTTTTAAGCAAGTTTGTGTTGTTTTAATGTATTTTGTTTATGTTTCAGGTAAATGACAACAAAAAGGAAATTTCATCAAAGTTCCCTGATTCAGAGTCGTACGGACCATACAATTGGAGCATAATTGGTGGAGAAGAAGCAGAATGTTGAAAAGCTGAGGAAGATGCCGACAGTGGATTTGTATAGACCATACATATTTGTATGGACCATAAAAACTTAGCATAGAAGATGACCATATAAATTTATACGGACCGTACTTATTTGTACGGTCAGTACTAGCGACAGGGGTTGTTTTATCAAATTTTAATTCAGAGTTTTTGGACATGTATAAATACTTTTTAGTGTTTTGTGACTCTTTTATCATCTGTTTTAAGACTTGCCTCGATAGTAGTGAGTACTTAGAATGTTTGAAGCTTTCAAGAACAAGATTCCATCCTTTAATCTTAATTATTCAATTGTAAGTTTCAATGAATACTTTATTACTTTGCTTTATCATCAATATTATGAGTAGCTAAATTTAATAATAAGGTTATGAACCCAATGATGGGTGTTATGTGAATGGGTGTTTAATCTTGATATACGAATGATGGGTTGTTAGTATTTATTTATCTCTTATTCGTTCATGTCGGTTAATGTTTGCAGACATTAGCTTAAGCCATAAATTTGTTTTACTTGGGAAACTAAGTAGGGTTTCATAGTGATAAATAACAAGGACTCGGGATGTTAACTCTCGTTTAATAAACTCACTTAGGAATAAGTGGAGTTTACTTGGCATAATTAATCGTTCTTAATTTCACTCTTTTATATTTGGAAAAATCATAAAGAGAAATACTTCCTAGCTATTGGAAAATATTAGGAAGTCACATAGAGATTAAGTGCATACACTACAACAATCCATTAGAAGTATATCACACTAATACCTAGAGTATAACATCTAATCTAGTGGGGACACAACCTTGTTTTCTTAATCATCTTATTTACAATCAATTCAAGATAGCTGTTAGAAATACATCAACTTTTACAACCTTAACGAAATACAAAAAAAAAGATTTAAGTCAAGTACTATACTACGATAATAACTATTTCACACTCTATTCCCTGTAAGATTCGACCCAACCTTGTTGGGTTACTATATTTGACAACGTTCGCTTTACGTCATTTAATGGGTGTATTTGAGTATATCATTAGCATGATTCTGTAAACACTCATATTGCTATATTATTAATTCGGACCCGAAAAGTCATCCAAAATGAAATCTCGAGCCTCGAAGGGCAAAACTATAATTTCATGATAAAAATCGTTTACCCATAGCCAATAGAGTTTAAATCTAAAAAATTACTCAAATCTGACTTCAATTCGACATCTAATTTTGTTCTACAACCCAAATCATGATTTAAATGATGAAATCCCGCAAGAATCTTATATAGAATAATTCATTTTGAATTTTAACACTCATCCTAAGTGACCACCTCCTCGTGATCGCAGGACCCCAAATCACTTACCCTCCGTGAGCGATGACCAATGTTACAATGTCTCACAATCGCAACCATTTCCACACGATCGCGATGAAGGACATCAACAACAACACACTAGATTTTTCTGGTGGCCTCCAAACTCGAAATCAATACTCAAAACACAAAACTCGTCTGGTCATTTTTAGCTAAAGATACTTATTTTCTTGTTTAACTCTTTACGTAGACTCTATGTGGGGTTTGTGATGTGCGGGGATAGGTGGCATGAATCTCGAGGTCCATTAATATGAGTTTCGAATGAAAAAACCTAAATTAGAATCTTAGATTTTGATAGTTTGACTCAAAGTTGACTTTTGACTAGATGGGTTTGTTTCCGGGTTCCGTCACTTCTGATAGTTCTAGAGGGTCATTTAGTCGAGTCATTAGTTTACTTTCCGAGGAAATCAGATGTATTTTGTGACCTTAGTTATAAAATATAGAGATTTGGTTATTTCAGACGATTCTTTAGAAAAGTATGTCTTAACTCGGTTTAATGGAAAATAAGGGTACAAATGAGTTTGTAGCACTATTTACCTTAGACTAGCATATCTTGTTTGTGTTTGGGGGGTTTCGAGAGTGTTTTGGATGTTTGATGGAAGTTTGGGATAGTTTTCCCTGATCTGGTGTCTAATGTCCGCCTCACAGCACTTCTGTTCACTCATGTGTCTCCACCTCAGTGGGAGGTTGACTCGCGGAAGCAGAGGTTTAGAAGTTATGGTGTTTCTGCCCTGGCAGAGGATTTGTCTGAAGGGGCGAGTCTGCCTCTACGGTATTGGGTTCGCTATGGCGCTAGGGTGAGCTATCAAGTGATTGCGCCCCAGCGGGGTATATATTTGTGGTAGTCGGTCCACTCCATAGGTGTCGATTTTCCTGGGGCAGAATCACTGGTTCAAGTATCCTATTTAGTTTCCTATGTCTGATATTTTTTTCAAAGCATATCTCAAACCTAGAGCCACAGGGAAGAGTATTCTGAAGTTCAAGAGTGAATTCATCCTAGAGGTAAAGATCTCCTTCACTTGTGATTTCATTGTATGTTTCTAAATCGTTTAATGGTGGTATAATATGTTTATAAGTTGGAGAAAATGAGTTACAAGTTCTTATGGGAATAAGAGAGTTAAATCATGGATTTAAAGGGTGTTGGTGGATTAAACTACTTAATTATTATGAATTAGTGATGAGAATTGTTAGATAACCATGTTGTAGAGCTTAATTCGAATATAGAGACCTATTCCAATTGGGGGGAAATTTTAGGGTTTCCTAATTCAGGCTTTTTGTATATTGTTCAATTGATGGCCCAAATGTATATAGTTTCCTAATTAACTTAAGGGTATGATTACCTAGTACGTGTTCTTGGTATTTGGGTAATAAAGTTTGAGTCTTGGTGACATGGGCACGAGGTTGGTATTTAAAGTCTTGCTTGTTAAGGATTATGTCAATATATATTGTGTAAGCTCTTTATTAACGAATAGTATATGTATAATTAGACTTCGATTATTATGACGCGCAGCGAAAGGGCAAGGCGATCACTGAGGCTTGATTGGTTAGCGCTCATGTTCGGCCTAAATGTGCCTACAATTTACTTTCACAAGACTTAGATAGAAGTGCTTAATTAGTTATAATTATTGATGGGTATTGGGCGTGTTTAGGGGTCCCACTCGGCTAATTTTGATTAACGTTTGAGTGGGTACCTATGTTGAACTGTGATGATGGGTGATTTAGGAGATCAGCCTTAGTGATATTCATCTCTATACTTGGTTGCATCTCATTACATCGTGACTTCTTGCCTTATATTGTCATTGCATTCATACACTTATGGTTCTAATATATTGATATGAGAGTGGTATGGATAGATGTGGGTCCAAGAGATCGGAAAGGTGAGATTACGTATGAGACTACGGCAACACTGAGATGATAATGATGATGTTGGAGGGGACGGGTTGCACGCCTGCAACAGTTATTATTCAGACAAGAGTTGTGCTCCGATAGGAAATTCCGGAGGAGTACATAGACTTCACGAGTCCCCTATGGGTAAGCTGATCATAATAAAAACTTGACAGCTTGTATACTGGAAGGATAAGGTACCTAGCATATGCATTGCATTCATTATTATACATACATCATATTATTAATTTTCTGCGGATGGACTTGGTTCAAGATTGATTGTTGATGACTTGACTAGATTTTTGGACATGAAAGTATTGTACTTGTTTTTTGATAATGGTATTGATGTTATTGAACTTTTCTGAACTTGGATGACCTAAGTGATTATGAAATCTTATTTAAAAATAGAATTGTGAACTGTATGGAATATGTTGTGAATAGTGTGACCTTACTTGGATATTTAAACTATTAGTATAGGATTACTTAGTGTCAACTTGGTGTTTATCTCTTTTAGCGTATCTTCCATCATTGTCAACATATCATGCCTACGAGGGTACATTGTGTACTCATACTACACTTGTTGTATTCTATTTGGATGCAGATTCAATGTCGTCTACTAGTACGGGACAACGTCGCTGAGCCCGAGTGGGAAATCTCTAGCATTCAGGTTGAGGATGCTACCTTTAGCATGCCCTTAGATGTTCTATCTTCATTCTGTCTTTTATTGCATTTGAGAGACATGTCAGACAGTGTCAGCTTATGTATTCAGTTTTGGTACTATGTTTCCCTTGATTTTCAGACTTGTATCAGATTGTAGTGCTCTTGTATCCACATACTATATCTCTGGGGGATGTTATTTAATATGCAATCATATTTATTTCCGCATTTATGTCATGAGACAGATTATGTAGTATTCTATTACCTTTCCGCTTCTATTTATGTTAAATCATGTGAATGATTCGGGAGTGGTTCGCCTATTGGTGGAAATTGTGTAGGTGCCACCACGATTCCTGAAAAGGGGTCATGACGAAGTTTGTATTAGAGCTTTAGGTTAAATAATCTTGAATACAAGAGTAATGTCTAGTAGAGTCTCGCGGATCAGTGCAGAGACGTCCATACTTATTTTTGGGAGGCTATGGGACATTTAGGAAATTTCACTTTCTCCATTCCATTCGTGCTACATTGAATCAAATTGGTATCTGACATTCGTTCCTATTATCACACAGATGGTGAGGACTCGTACCAACGCAGCAAGAGATGAGGTACTAGCAAAGGCACATGTAGTGTGCGATCGTAGTAGAGGACATGCTCGAGGTTGAAGTAGAGCCCAATGAGCTGCACCAACTCGGGGTGGGGCATAGGGAGTCAGTCAGACTCATTCTAGATCAGTCTCTCTTGAGTGGGTTATTGAGCCTCAAGATTAGTTACTTGAGGAGGAGATGGGGCTAGCCCAAAATTAGCCTGGATTTATTACTACTCCGGTTCTTCAGGACACGTTGGTTAGATTGTTGAGTGTTATTAATGGTTTTACCCATGCGGGCGTGTATCCGACTACTCCGGATGGTTCTCAGACCTGTGTGGGAGAGGGACAGACTCAAACTCTCGAGTTCTATACTTCTGGGGTTCAGCCAATAGTGATGTGAGTGCCCCATATTGATGATGTTCCTACTTTAGAGTTTGTTCCCTGACTGATTGCAGGGATAGTTATGACCCGCGATAAGCGGAATATATAGGAGCACTTTTCGAACATAAAGCCTCCGGTACACTATTATTATCCCGAGAAGGATTCTTATGAGTTTATTATGAGCAATCATGAGATGTTGTATACCTTGGGTATCATCGAGTTGCACGGAGTTTGTTATGTGACCCTTCAGCTTTTAGGAGATACTAAACAGTGGTAGAGATCTTATATTGACTATCGACCAGCGGGGTCGCCTCCACTGTCATGGGTGAGGTTCTATTGCATATTTCGTGAGAAGTATGTGCCTATTAGCTTGCGTCTGAGCAAGCATGATGAGTTTTAGAGGATTGAGTAGAGGGGTTCTTCAGTTGTAGATTATGACTCGCTTCCACACCTTATCGCGCTATGAGCGTCATTGATACCTACAGAGGCAAAGAGAGTGAGATTCTTTATGAGAGGTTTGAGTATTCCCCTCCAGTTGGCTATATTGCAACTACAGGCTGCTGGGGCTTCTTTTGAGACTGTAGCTAACCAGGCGAGGATGGTGGAGTCTGTGGGGGGAAATATGCCCAGATATGAGTCAGATAAGATGGTGAGGCGATATGGATAGTACAACAAATCTACTTCTCCTGGTTAATGGCAGCAGGGTAGATATTACTAGTCACAACATGGTCGACTGATTCAGGCAGCCCTTCAAATTGCCGATGGTGTCTCTACGGGGTAGAGCAATTATGGTGGGGACCAGTCTTCAAGGGGTTCTCAGTCTCGGTATTTTTATTATGGTGGTTGTGGTTCTTCTATCTCTATTCAGTAGCCCTCAGCGGATAGGACTTGTTATACATGTGGTAAGATTAGGCATTTCAGGAGAGACTTCCCCAGATCTGTATCGAGTGCATCCCGTACACCCAGGACCCATGCATAACCATCTAGGAGTGATGGTCAGGTTAGTCGATGAGGATCTTTGTTAGGCCGTGGTGGTTATTAGACCAGACATAGTTAATCCCAATCGGGGAGAGATGGAGCTCATTCAGGACAAAGTAGCTAGCAGAGTACTCAGATTGATGGAGGATGCACTCATTGTTATGCTTTCTCGAGTAGACCAGAGGCTGAGGCATCGGATGCGGTATCACAAGTATTATCTCAATATGTCATCGGTCTACTCAGTGTTATTTGATTTTGGGTCTACATTCTCATATGTGTCTACCTATTTTTTGGTGATTTGGATATATGGTGTGATATGCTTGATGTCCCTATCTGTGTGTCTACACTGGTCGATGATATTATGGTTGTAGATCGAGTTTATCGGCATTACTTGGTTACTTTTATGGGTTATGATACTTGGGTAGACTTGGTCATATTAGACATGGTTAATTTCAATATTATTCTGGGGATGGATTGGCTATCACTGTATCATGCGATTCTGGACTATTATTCCAAGACAGTCACATTAGCGATGCTTGGAATTCCTAGGTTATAGTGGAGAGGCTCTCCTAGCCCTGCTCCTAAGAAGATCATTTCTTTCATTCGGGCTATGAAGTTGGTAGATAAGGGTTGTTTGGCATACCTAGCTCATATTCAAGATATGAGTGCGGAGACCCCTTCCCTTGAGTTTGTTCTGGTAGTTAGCAAGTTTGTTGAGGTTTTCCCATCAGATTTACAAGGTATGCTGCCAGACAGGGATATCAACTTCAGTATTAATATCGAGTTGGGTACTCAACCTATTTCTATTTCTCCATATCGTATGGCTCCAACAGAGAGGAAGCTTCAAAATTTGTTGAGTAAAGGCTTTATTTGACTGAGTATATCTCCATGGGGTGCTCCTATATTGTTCGTGAAGAAGAAGGATGACACTATGCATATATGTATTGGATACATACAGTTGAACAAGGTCACCATAAGAAATAAATATCTGATCCCTCGTATTAATGACCTGTTTGATCAGCTTCAGGGTGCTTCAGTGTTTTGGAAGATTGACTTGAGGTATGGGTATCATCAGTTGAAGATCCGAGCTAAGGATGTTCCCAAGATGGCTTTTCGAACTCGTTATGGCCATTATGAGTTCTTGGTGATGTTATTTGGACTTACCAATGCCCCCGTAGTATTCATTGATTTGATGAATGGGACCTTCAAGCCATATTTGGATTCTTTTGTGATTGTGTTCATTGATGACATCTTGATTTATTCGAAGAGCTGGGAGGAGCATGAGCAACATCTGAAAGTGGTCATTGGGTTATTGAAGGAGAAGAAGTTGTATGATAAGTTCTTGAAGTGTAAGTTTTGGTTGAGTTCTGTGGTATTTTTTGGATACGTGGTGTCCAAGGATGGGATTATAGTTGATCCAAAGAAGATAGAGGTGGTCAGGGATTAGCCTAGACCAACTTCTATGACAAAGATTCAAAGTTTCATGGGTCTTGCTTGCTACTATCGCCGGTTCGTCAAGGGATTCTCTTCTATTGTTTCTCATCTAACGCATTTGACTCAGATGGAGGTGCATTTTCAATGGTTCGACCAGTGTAAGGAGATCTTTCAAAAGCTCAAGTCTCTTTTGACCACAGCTTCGATTTTATCCCTTTCAATAGAGGAAAAGGATTTTACTGTGTATTATGATGCTTCTAGGATTGGGTTGGGCTGTGTGTTAATGTAGGAGGGTAAAGTTATTACTTATACATTGAGGCAGTTGAAGGTGCATGAAAATAATTACCTTATTCATGATTTTGAGTTGGCTGTCGTTCTGTTTGCTCTGAAGATTTGGAGGCATTACTTGTATGGTGTATATCGACCACCGTAGTCTTCAGCACATGTTTAATCAGAGAGATTTTGAATTCTAGGCAGCGTCCGTGGATGGAGTTGTTGAAAGACTATGACATGACCATTTTGTACCATCCAGGTAAAGCTAATGTGGTGGTAGATGCCTTGAGTCAAAAGGTAGTCAGCACGGGGAGTTTAGCTCGTTTCATCACTTATGAGCATCCTTTGGCATTAGAGATCCAGAATCTAGCCAACCATTTCATGAGGCTTGATATTTCAAATCCGAATAATATTTTGGCTTGTCTTAATGCGACATCATTTCTTTTATTTTAGATTCGGATCCACCAGTATGATAATGTGAAGTTGTACAAAATTAGAGATAAGGTGATGAGTGGAGAAGCCAAGGAGGTTATGATTGATAGTGAAAGGGTTTTGAGGATTAAAGGTAGAGTGTGTGTGCCTCGTGTGGGTGATTTGACCAGATTGATTATGGAGGAGGCCCATAACTCTAGGTATTCAATTCATCTAGATGCTACTAAGATGTATCGTGATTGGAAGCAGCACTATTGGGGGAGGATGAAGAAAGACATTGTGGAGTTCGTGTCTCCGTGTCAGAATTGTCAGCAGGTCAAGTATGAGCATCAACGATCCAATGGTGTGTCTCAGAGGATGCTCATTCCCGAGTGGAAGTGGGAGAGGATTTCCATGGATTTTGTTATGGGATTGCTCAAGTCTTTGGGAAAGTTCGATGCTATTTGGATCATTATTGATAGGTTGACCAAGTTGACATATTTCATTCAGATCTGGACGACTTATAATGCAGAGAAGTTGTCTAATATGTACATTCGTGAGATTGTTCATTTTAATGTGTTCCTGTGTCTATCATCTCAGACCGAGGGACTCGGTTTACTTCACATTTCTAGCAGACTTTGCAAAAAGTGTAAGGTACTCGCTTGGATCTCAGTAGAGCATTTCACCCTCAGACCGTCGGTCACTCCGAGCGGACTATTTAGGTTTTGAAGGATATGTTATGAGCTTGCGTGATTGATTTTGATGGTTATTGGGACCAGTTCTTACCTGTGGCAGAGTTTGCGTACAACAACAACTATCACTACAGTATTTATATGGCACCGTTTGAGCCTTTGTATGGTAGAAGATGTTGATCTCCAATTGGTTGCTTTGATGCATTCGAGGTCCGGCCTTAGGGTATCGATCTATTGAGAGATTTCTTAGAGAAAGTGAAGGTGATCCAGGATAAACTCCTGGCAACTCAAAGTAGGAAGAAGAAGTATGCGGATTAGAAGGTCCGAGACATGGAATTTATAGTTGGTGACAGAGTTCTTCTGAAGGTCTCACCCATGAAGGGTGTGATGAGGTTCGGCAAGTGAGGGAAGTTGAGTCTGAGGTATATCGGACCTTTTGAGATTCTTCAGAGAGTTGGGGAGACGACATATGAGTTGGCTCTGCCACCAGGTCTTTCAGGCATTCATATAGTTTTCCATGTGTCTATGCTGAAAAGGTATCGTGATAACGGTTCTTATATCGTCCAGTGGGAGTCCGTGTTGCTTGATCAGTATTTTGAGTTCAAAGAGGAGCCTATGGCTATATTGGATAGGCAGATGAAAAAATTGAGGTCTAAGGAGATAGCTTCTATGAAGGTTCAGTGGAGGCATCATCATATTGAGGAGGAGACAGAGTCTGACATGCAAAGTAGATATTCTGGCTTGTTTACTACTTATAGTATGTTTCCTCTGTTCGAGGACGAATGTTGTTTTAATTGGTATCTAATGTAATGACTCGTCTGGTCGTATTTTGCTAAAGACCCTTACTTGATTTTTTGACCTTTCCATAAACTCTATGTAGGGTTTGTGATATTGCGGGGATGGGCACAGCACCCAAGGTCCATTTATATGAGTTTCGGATGAAAAACCTTAAACTAGAATCTTAGAGTTGGATAGTTTGACTCAAAGTTGACTTTTGACTAGATGGGTTCATTTTTGGGTTCCATCACTTTCGGTAGTTCCCGAGGCAATCAGATATATTTTGTGGCCTTAGTTGTAAATATTGGAGATTTAGTTATTTCGCATGATTCTTTATAAATGTATGCCTTAGCTCGGTTTAATTGGAAATACGAGGATACGAGTGAGTTCGTAGCACTGTTTACCTTCAAAGAGCATGTTTGATTTGTGTTTGGGGGTCTTGGGAGTGTTTCGGATGTTTGATGGGAGTTTGGGATTGTTTTCCCTGATCTGGTGTCTGGTGTCGGCCTCACGTCACCTTTGTTTGCTCCTGCGTGTCCGCCTCGGCTGGAGGTTGACTCGCAGAAGCGGGGGTTAGGAAGTTGTGGAGTTTCCGTCCTGGCAGGGAATTTGTCCGCATGGGCAAGTCCGCCTCTATAGTATCGGGTTCGCCATGGCACTGGGCAAGTTTTCAAGTGACTATGCCCCAGCGAGGTATATGTTTGTGATAGCGGGTCTGCTCCAGTGGTGTCGATTCTGGTGTGGCAGAATCACTGGTTCAGATGTCCTATTTAATTTCCTATGTTAGATTTCTTTTCCCAAAATAGCATATCTCAAACCTAGAGCCGTAAAGGAGAATATTCTGAAGTTCAAGAGTGAAATTCATCCTAGAGGTAAATATTTCCTTCCCTTGTGATTTCATTGTATGTTTCTAAATCCTTTAATGGTGGTATAGTACGTTTATAAGTTGGAGAAAATGAATTGGAAGTTCTTATGAGATTAAGAGAGTTAACTCATAGATTTAAAGGGTGTTGATGGATTAAATTACTTGATTATTATGAATTAGTGATGGGAATTATTAGATAATCATATTTTATAGCTTAATTCGAATATAGAGACATATTCTAGTTGGGGGAAATTCTAGAGTTTCGAAATTAGGGTTTTTTGTAGATTGTTCAATTGAAGGCTCAATTGTGTATAGTTTCCTAATTAACTTAAGGGTATAATTATCTAGTATGTGTTTTTGATATTTAGGTAATAAAGTTTGAGTCTTGGTGACGTGGGCCCACGTTGGTATTTAAAATTTTTCTTGTTAAGGATTATGTCCATGTATGTTGTGTAAGCTCTTGATTAACGAGTAGTATATGCGTAATTAGAATTCGATTATCAAGAGGTGCAATGGAAGGGCAAGGCAATCACCGAGGCTCGATTGGTTAGCGCTCCTTTTCGGCCTAGAGATAGGCTACGATTTACTTTCATAAGACTTTATAGAAGTGTGTAATTAGTTATAAATATTAAGGGATATTGAACGTGTTTGGGAATTCCACTCAACCGGTTATGATTAACGTTTGAGTGGGTACCGGTATTGAACTGTGATTATGGGTGATTTGGAGAATCAGCCTTATGCTGGTTCCGCTTACTGATTAATTGGGCTTGTGCCACATGTGGGCTTGTCGCCATATTTGTTATTGTTTGTTTATTCATCACACCTGTTTCCGATATGATATCCTGATTTGTACTTGGAATATTATATTATTGAATTCTTGGAAACATGTGATATTTATCTCTATACTTGGTTGCATCTCATTACATCATGACTTATTGCCTTATACTGTCATTGCATACATAGACTCATGATTCTGAGATATTGATATGAGAGTGGTATGGATAGTTGTGGGTCCAAGAGACTGAAAAGGTGAGATTACTTATGAGACTATGGAAACACTAAGATGATGATGATGATGATGATGATGATGATATTCTAGGGGAGGGTTGCACGCCTGCAACAGTTATTATTCATACAAGAGTTGGGCTCTGATGAGAAATTCCAGAGGAGTATATGGACTTCGCAGGTCCCCCATGGATGAGTTGATCATAATAAAAACTTGACAGCCTGTATACTGGAAGGATAAGGGACCTGGCATATCCATTTCATTCATTATCCTACATACATCATATTATTGATTTTTTGTGGATGGACTCGGTTCTAGATTGATTGTTGATGACTTCTAGATTTCTAAACATGAAAGTATTGTACTTGCTCATTGATACTCGGATTGCTGTTATTGAACTCTTCTGAACTTGGATGACCTAAGTGATTATGAATTCTTATTTAAAAATGGAATTGTGAACTCTATGGAATATGCTATGAATAATGTGACCTTGGATAATTAAACGGTTAGTATATGATTACTTGGTGTCAACTTGATATTTATCTCTTTTTGCATATCTTCTGTTGGTATCGACCTATAATGCCTACGGGGTACGTTGTGTACTTATACTACACTTGTTGCATTCTATTTGGATGCAGATTCATTGCCTTTTACCAGTGGGGAACAGCGAGGCTGAATCCGGCCGATCTCTAACATTCATGGTGAAAATGCTACCTTCAGCATCCCTTGGATATTTTATCCTCATTTTGTCTTTTATTGCATTTGAGAGACATGTCAGACAGTTTCAATATTTGGGACTATGTTGCCCTTGACTTTCATACTTGCATCAGATTGTAGTGCTATTTGTATTCACAGCTTAGATTTCTGGGGGATGTTAGTTGATGTGCAACTATATTTATTTCCGCATTTATATCATGAGACAGATTATGGGAAAATGCATAAGCGGTTGGAGAATGTCTAGTAGCTTGCTTGTATAATAGCACGCTATCTCCCTCTGAGAGTGATCGAGAAGCATTCTTTCTACCCATCTGTATCTGACCCTGGCCCTCATATCTATAAAGTGAAAATGATGATACGTTTTATAGTAGTCTTTTAGATGTCGATCTTGCCCAATTGAGCAAGGTATAGAGATTTTTAAGTTTATTTTTGAGGGACATTCATTGTATTTTCTTGTTTAAAAAAAAAGAAAAAAAGAAAACAAATATGGTTAATTCGCGATTGTCAGTTTCCATGGCTAGCTTGGTAGAGTACTTTTATCCAATGAAGTCAGGTCTTATTGTTTCCAAGAAAAAGAGTCAAATCTTATTGTTGAAATTAGTGTCTTTATGCAAATAACCATTTAATATTTTCATAAAATTGATTAAATTTAGTCTGTTATCAAAATAATAAACTATTATATGATTAGAAGCACTTCCAAAATCCTAAAAGATATTTGGGATTGGTTTCTATTTCTTTCTTTGAATAATTTGACATTTTCCCCTTGCAGCTGGTTCAAATTGGTTTCAAGATGCCGGAGACAATTGGGGATAGAGGGATTTTATGCCGTTAAGTGAATTGAAGGATCCAAAGTAAGGCTTTCTCGTCGAAAACTGGTGCATTGTGGAAGCAGATGTTGTTGTACTTCGTGTCGTGAATGGTTTAGCCTAGTATGATATACTGATATCTTTTGCTATATATAGTCTTGTTCTGCTAGATAGCTTAGATGACTTTGGGAATTGCTGAGGGAGTTTATTCCAATCTTACATGGTATCAGAAGCAAAATCCTAAACCCTATTTGTTTCTCTTCCACCAAGCCGCCACCGACCCCCACCACCTAACTCGGCCGTCAGCACCATATTTTTTTTTCTCTTTCCATATGTGACCACCATGTCTCTTCCAATCGCCCCTAAAACTACTGGTTCCTCCACCATTGTTTTCGACAATCACCCTCCCTCCTCTGCATCTTCTTTTTATCTGGCATTCGCCGTCAATAACATCAAGAATTTTATACCTATAATTCTTGATCAAGAAGATTGTCAATATTCAATGTGGGTTGAACTTTTCTACATTCATGCATGCGCATATAACGTGCTAGACCACATCGATGATTCTATTCCCCGTCCATCCGATGTTGCAGACTCGACATGGCGTCGCCTTGACGCCATCGTCAAACAGTGGATATACGACACTATCTCTAAAGATTTTTTGTGTACTATCATGAAAACAAGTGTATCGGCGTGTGACCTTTGGATTCGTTTGAAAGAAACAACTGAAACTCATTGCCGACCAACTTTCCAACATCGGAACACCCATTTTAGAAACAAAGATGGTCCTACAACTCGTTGCTGGCCTACAAAAAGGCTAATATGATACGCTAGCAACCATGATTCAACAGGCCGACCCACTACTAAGTTTCAACAAGGCAAGCTCACATTTACTTTTGGAGGAGACCCATCATGCAAAACAAGATGAGCACAATCCAAAAGCCTTAGCGGTTGAGAGCATGGCACCACCTGCGGCCCCCACCACTCAACCACCACCGATGAACCACCAATAGCAGCGGGACAGTCGCGGTAGAGGACGAGGAGGCAGAGGCCGGGCAAATGGCAAGCAAGGCAAGGACGTTGAGGGGAAACAAGGCCCAACAGGCGAGCCCAGCCCCTGTCCAACCATTCCAGTGGCATGGTCCGTCAGGTTAGCCCAATGGATGAACTTGGGCCTCCCCAGCATGTCCATATCCAACATCATGAGCCCAATTCCAACAAGCTTGGGCGTCTGGTCTCTTGGGCTCGGGTCCAACACATCGACATGCCCAACAGGCTCACCTTGTTTCATCCTAGCAACTGTCTACTGGTCACAATTTGTCCCCACCAGATTTGGGCCAGGCATTCAATGCTTTGAATCTTCAACAACCCGATGAAAATTGGTACACGGATACTGGAGCCGCATCTCATCTCACCCGGTCTTCAGGTAATCTATCTCAATTGCTTAAATTAAAGCATCCCTAATTCATCACCGTCGATAATGGTCATCGCATTCCAATTGAAGGTTACGGTAATATCCACACACAACCTCTCTATCTGCCCTTCTCCCTAAACCATGTCCTGTATGCTCCTAACATTATTAAAAAATTAATATCCGTTAGAAAATTCACTCGTAATAATTATGTGTCTGTGGAATTTGACCCTTTTGGTTTCTCTGTGAATGATCTCTATACGTGGATAATTCTAACGCGCTGCATTAGTGTGGGAGACCTCTACCCTTTCACTCCAACTTCCGCTATCAACACGCAATCTCATACCTCTCTTGCTGCATCTCTCCATCAACTTGGCACGATAGACTTGGTCATCCAGGAGCACATGATTTTACTTTTCTTAAAAATAATAAGCTTATTAGATGTAATAATGGGAAACTTGCCCAAAACTGTCTTTCTTGTCCGCTTGGCAAACATAGTCGTCTTCCATTTATGTCATCTTTATATGTTACTTTTTCACCGTTTGATATTGTGCATGCTGATTTATGTTCTCCTGTTGTTAGCTCCCTTGGTCATAAATTTTACCTTGTTTTATTGGATGACTTCTCACGTTTTATCTGGATTTACTCGCTAAAATTCAAGTCTGAAGTTTTTGCCAAGTTTCTTGAGTTTCATAACTACATAAAAACTCAAATTGAAAAATCAATAAAATCCTTTCAATGTGATAATGATCGTGAATTCAATAATTCGGCTTTTCACAATTTTTGCACCACTCATGGCATGGTTTTCTGATTCTTATGTCCCCACACATCACCTCAAAATGGTAAAGATAAACAAATCATTCGTACCATTAATAATATGGTTTGGACTATTCTATTCCATGTCTCCCTACCCCCTTCCTCTCGGTATACGCTGCTAAAATGGTTGAATATATAATCAATAATTTACCTACTAGCACTCTTCATAATAAAAACCCCATCGAAATTCTCTACCGAATGACCCTGTCCTAGGACCATCTTAGAATTTTTGATTGTCTGTGCTACCCCAATCTTGCATCTACTGCCTCTCATAAATTAGCTCCATGAACCACCCCGTGTGTCTTTATTGGCTTTCCGTCTAATCATAGGGGCTATCTGTGCTATGACTTATCCATTCGTAAAATCATTGTGTCTCGTCACATTATGTTTGACGAGACATGCTTCCCATTCTCCAACCTTTGAAATTTTCAAAACACGGACTACACATTTCTCAATGAGTCAGCCATTTCACCAATCCTCCAATCCTTCCACTACCGTGACCACCCTACTCCATCACGGACTGCTTCATCTTCGGTCTCCGACACCACATCGTCGTCCCATTCGTCATCTCCCACTCCAAGGCCAGCACGTCCAACTTCCGTTCCAGAACAACCAACACAATACCATCGGGTAAGTCTCAGCCCACCAATAAACAACTATCCCTCCCAAATTGGTAACCCAACATCAACACCAGACACCGGCAACCAACCACTGTCACCGAACTACCTCCAGACCCTGACATCGACACCAGACCCCATCAGCTCACCCATATGGACCCCGTCACCATTTTCACCGATAATCGACGACACCCAACAGAAAAGCCAACACCCAGAACTTGATATCCAGAATACCCACACCCATCAGCGTATCGACATAACCCATGTACCCACCAACCGTATGGAAACTCGTGCCCAACACGGGATTTTCAAACCCAAGGTTAACTTTAACTTATCGACACACACTATATCCCCAATTCCCAAAAACCCCAAATTAGCCAAACTGGATCCTAATTGGAATGCGGCCATGTGTGAGGAATTTTATGCTTTAACAAACCAACACACTTGGGATTTAGTTCCTAGACCGGATGGGGTGAATGTGATCCGATGCATGTGGCTATTTCGTCATAAATTCAGAGACAGTGGTGACTTGGAGAGGTATAAGTAGTAGAGACTTGTTGCCAATGGCACTAATCAGCAGGAAGGAATTGATTGTGGTGATACTTTCAGTCCGGTTGTTAAACTGTCTACTGTTCGTATTGTTCTCAGTATTGTTATGTGCAAGCATTTGCCGATTCATCAGCTTGATGTCAAGAATGCATTTCTTCATGGGGATTTGAAAGAAACTATGTACATACATCAGCCACCTGGTTTTGTCCATCCTGCAGCTCCTCAGTATGTATGTCGCCTCAGGAAGTCACTCTATGACTTGAAATAGGCACCCCGAGCTTGGTATGACCATTTTGCCAGGTATATTTTGCAGATTGGGTTTATATGTAGCAAGTGTCATAACTCTCTTTTCATTTTTCATTGCGGTAGCAGTACTGCTTTTTGCTATTGTATATGGATGACATTGTTCTCACTGCCTCATCTGACGGATTGAAAAATGAAATCATTGCTCTACTCAAAACTGAATTTGACATGACTGATTAGGTACAGTTAGCTATTTCTTGGGTATATCAGTAACCAGATTTGCAGATACTATATTCCTGAGTCAGCGCAAATATGCAGAAGAGATAGTGTACAGGGCTAAGATGGAAAATTGCAAGGTTATGCCAACTTCAGTTGATTCCAAATCCAAGCTTAGTGATATTGATGGTGATCCAGTTTCTGATCCTACTCTGTATTGGAGTCTTTCAGGTGCTCTTCAGTATTTACATTCACTAGGCCTGATATTGCATATGACGTTCAATAGGTGTGTCTGTTTATGCATGCTCCGAGAGAGCCCCCACTTTGCTGCCCTTAATCGTATTATCAGATACGTTAAGGGCACCCTTGATTATGGATTGCATCTCTACCCCTCTGCGCCTAATAGGTTGCTATCTTATACGGATGCAGATTGGGCAGGGTACCCGGACACGCGTCGCACCACTTCAGGATATTGTGTATTTCTAGGGGATAATCTTATTTTCTGGTCCGCCAAGAGGCAAGACACATTATCTCGTTCGAGTGCTAAAGCAAAGTATCGCGGAATTGCTAATGTAGTTGCTGAGATCTGTTGGCTCTGAAATCTTCTTTTGGAGCTCCAGTGTCCACTGCGCAAGGCGTCTATAGTCTACTATGATAACATATCTGCCATATATCTGTCTCACAATCCGATCCAACATCAGCGTACCAAACATATTGAGATGGATATCCACTTTGTGCGTGAGAAGGTAGCTCTTGGTCAGGTCAAAGTGTTACATCTGCCTTCCTCCTATCAGTATGCAAATATTTTCACAAAAGGGCTACCGAGACATTTATTCATCGACTTCAGATCCAGCCTTAGCGTCCGGCCTCCTCCATCTCCGACTGAGGGGGAGTATTAGCGAATATTCTCCGAATATTCACATTATATTTTGTAATTATGATAGTTGTATATTTAAGGTAACTTAGGATTCTTATTGTATTAGGAATCAACCTCTGTACAACTATATATATTGTGATTAATGAAAGGAATCGATGAGAGAGTTTATTCCAATCTTAAAACATTATTCTACTTGGATTACATTTATGGTAATACAATAATTATGGTAAGTGTACAATACTAATTATATTACAATATTGCCTAAACTAGGAGACTAAACATTACCTAATTCATATACACTAATTACGGTAATGGGGAGAAAACCGAGAGGATCAATATACACAATATACACATGTATATTGTGTGTATATTGTGTATATCGAACACACTCCCGCAGTCATAGCGAGCGGTCTTCGAACGCTGAGACTGACCCTAAAATCTTCAAAAAGGACCGAGGGAAGACCCTTTGTAAAGATGTCGGCTATTTGATATCTCGACGGGACATGGCAGACGCGAACTTGACCATGAGCAATCTTTTTTGCGGACAAAGTGAATGTCCATTTCGATATGCTTAGTGCGTTGGTGCTGAACCGGATTACCAGAGATCATAGATGGCACTAATATTATCGCAATACACCAAGGTTGCCTTCTGAATGGGACATTGAAGCTCCAAAAGCAAATTACGTAACCAACATGATTCCGAGACCACGTTAGCTACCCCTCGATATTCAGTCTCGGCACTTGAGCGGGATAGAGTTGGCTGACGCTTCGCAAACCAGGAGACCAAGTTATTGCCAAGAAATATACAATAGCCCGACGTAGATCGTCTGGTGTCGGAACAGCCACCCCAATCAACATCCGTATACGAGACAAGTGTGGATATCGAGGAATGATATAAATGCAAACCATAGTCAAGTGTACCTTGAATATACCGAATGATGCATTTGAGTGCATTCATGTGCTCAATTCTACGATCATGGATGAACAAACACACCTGCTGGACAGCATATGTAATATCCGATCTCGTAAAGGTAAGATACTGACGGGCCCCTGCAAGACTGCGATAGCGGGTCGGATTCTCGTAGGGAATGCCTGCCGCGACACTAAGCTTGGGCTTTGTATCAACTGGAGTGGAAGTGGACTTACAGAATGACATCCCAGCCCTCTCGATGAACTCAGCTGCATACTTCCGTTGAGACAAGAATAATCCATCGGAATAACGAGTGACGGCAATCCCCAAAAAATAACCCAAGGCACCTAAGTCTTTCATAGCAAACTCAGAGCTGAGCATGGTCATGATAGACTGTCGTAAGGCATCGGAAGAAGCAGTCAAAATGATATCATCCACATACAACATAATGTAGGCCAAGGACGAACCACGACGGAAGATGAACAAGGAGTTATCTGACCTGCTGTGAGTGAACCCAATAGTCGAAACATAGTCAGCAAACCTTGTATACCAGACCTTGGGAGACTGCTTAAGCCCATATAAAGACTTCTTCAATAAATAGACATGATGAGGATGTTTGGGATCCCTGAATCCCAAAGGTTGATGCATATAGACTGTCTCCTTGAGATCACCATGTACGAAAGTATTTTTGATAACTAACTGATGAATAGGTCATGATTTTGAAAGAGCTGAGCTAAGCACAGTGCAGATAGTAGCCGGCTTGACCACCGGACTGAACGTCTCACCACAATCTATACCAACCTGCTGAGTTTTACCATCACCCACAAGCCGAGTCTTATGTCGTGCAAATGAACCATCTGAATTTTCCTTGTGAGCAAATATCCACATAGACCTGCTAATATTAATACCAGATGGATGGGGTACCAACTCCCATGTCTTATTATCAATAAGAGCATTATATTTATCGGTCATAGCAATTTTCCAATTCGGGTCGTTTAAGGCAGACACAGGATTACGGGGCAAGGGGGATTTAGAGACATTGGAATGTAAATTAAAATGTGTTTTTGGTGTAAAAACACTCTGTTGACTACGAGTGACCGGTCTATGACTCGATGAAGAATTGGGTGGATTTTGGAAATTTGCTGGGCTCGGGACGGACTGGCCAACAGGCAGTGGGCCTACTGGCCCAACTCGGGAAATAGGGGCAGGAACTGGACCAGTTCCAGAATTGGGCTGGACTGGCCCAATCGCTGGAACTTGTCCAGTAGCGATACTGGTCCAGGCAGTAAGTGACGATCCAGTGGGGCCAGCGGGTAGTGGGCCCGCTAGAGAATTTTGGGTGTAAGTTACATCCGAAAAATGTTGAATAATATACGGGGATATACTATCATACAAAAAATTATACGAAACTAGGCACGGGAGTATTAACTTTAGCAAATGGAAATTAGGATTCATCGAAGATGACATGGCGATTAATGATGATTTTATTAGAGGTTAAATCAAAGCATTTGTAACCACGGTGGATGGAAAACCCAAACACACACACGGAGTAGACCGGGCCTGAAGTTTGTTAATTGTGGTGGATGGGAATAACGGATAACATAAACACCCATAAAACTGAAGATGAGAATAAGAAGGAGTCTTATTATATAAAATTTGAAGTGGGGAAGAATATGTTAGACTTTTGGAAGGAATTATGTTAAGGAGATATGTAGCCATTTGAAGAGCATGATGCCAAAAAGACGGGGGTATGGAGGCATGAATCAATAAAGTTCGGACAATGTTATTAATGGTACGAATTTTGCGTTTGGCTTTCCCATTTTGTGAAGAAGTATGAGGACAAGAAAAATGAAAATTGATCCCATTATTAGGACATAATTTTCGAAACACCCCATTGTCATACTCTTTGCCATTATCACATTGAATATTTTTAATTTCCTGTTCGAATTGGGTTCTAGTGAATGCTCTAAATTTTAAGAATATGGAAAAAACTTGGGATTTTTTCGCTATCGGAAAAGTCCATAAAAACTTAGAATAATCATTCAAAAAGAGAACATAATACCGATGACCTAAAGAACTAAGAACATGAGACGTCCATAAATCACTATGAATAATATCAAATGACATTAAAGTATGAGAATTGGAGTCTACAAATGGCAATTTAACTATTTTTCCTAAAGAACAAGATTGACAATTCGGAGTATTACGCACACGCTTACAAGAAATAAGATTTTTTTATCTAAGGAAGACAAAATAGATGACCCCGGATGACCTAGACGAGCATGCCACAAGGACGGAGCCAGAGCGGAAAAAGTGGATAGCATTGCGTGACTCGAGAAATCGAAACTTGGCTTTATAGGATAAAGATCACCCCTACTATCACACCTCATGAGAGGACTCCCCGTTTTGAAATCCTTCACCGAAAACCCAAATAGATCAAATTCTATGGACATGGAATTATAAGTGGTGAATTTTCGGATAGACACCAAATTTTTAATCAATTTTGAAGCGTGAAGAGTATTTTTCAAAATAAGGGGTGGATGAGGGGGAGACAGTGTTTTCTGACCACACCCATGAATTGGAATTGAATTAACATTACCAACAATTATACCACGATTGTTGCTCAAATTGGAATAAGACGAGAGAGTACCTGAGTCGGACGTCATGTGAGTAGTGGCACCGGTGTCCATGTACCAATTTGGGTCCGAAGGATTTATTCCAAGCGTGTGCATCGCGGCTTCAACATCGGTAAGTGTGGGGCCCATTGCATGATGGGCCTGGTGGGGCCCAAAAGTGTCTTCCTGCTCACTGAAACTGCCACTGCAGCGTTGGGCTGGAGAAAAAACAGTGGGCCTTTGCGGAAACTGGGCAGTGGGTCGTTGTGGAAACTGGGCAGTGGGCCGCAACTGTTGTTGCTGCTGCTTACCACCGCGAGGACCCCCACCGCCGCCACCATTCTGTCGGCTGCCGCCGCGGTTCTTTCCATTATTTTTCTTATTTCCACCCTTTTTGCCGCCAACGTTGTTGCGATTTTGTCCCGAGTTGTTGGAACCGGTAGGATACACCGTGGACTCGGTCATCATGACTACGGGACTAGTACCGGTAGCCGCTCATTTTGCCATGCCTGCTTCTTCTAGTGTAAGCATAGAACGAGCCTGATAAAATTGCGGAAGTGGATTGCTTTGCCGAAGAAGCGTTCCAACACCACTATAGGCCTCGGAGAGGCCGGAAACCATTTGGAGGACCAAACAATCGTTTGAAACCAGCGTGCCAACGTTGCGAAGTTGGTCCGCCAATTCCTTTAATCTTTTGCAATAAGCCAAAACATTAGGGAAATCTTTCATATTTACGTGGGAGAAATCCTTCTCAAGGGTAACGGCTCTAGAATTTTGATTATCTTGGAATATATCACGCAGTCTATCCCAGGTCGCATGTGCCGTAGCGTCAGGCTCAATAATTGTTTGAAAAAGGTCAGTAGATATAGTGGAATATATCCACTGAAGGACGGTAGCATCAAGAGTCATCCACAACTTAGGATCATCCTCGCGTTTTGGCACATCCGTATCCTCAGGAGCCGCTGGGATTATGTGATGGATGACTTGATGCGAGCATGCGTGAACTTTGAACAGTTCGGCCCACGTCGTGTATTAGACGTTTTCTATTTCAAGAATGATAAGGATATGATTCTTGATGTTAGAAACAGTAAGGGCATGGTGAAACGTGTTCTTTGACGTAGACATAACGACAGAACAATACGTGATTGAGGGATTTGGAAGAAAAAATTTGGGGAGAGGAGGACACCGTCGGGGCACGGAAAACGAGAGAAGGGAGCTCGGATTCCGGCTGTTTTGACAGAAATTTTGAGAGAGGAGTACCTAGACTTCTGATACCATGAAAGAAATAATCTCCTTGATTATTTTCATTAATTGAAAGACTATTTATACAAGTTACATAATAGGAGAATCCTATTCCTATTCTACCCTAAAACACTATTCTACTTGGATTACATTTATGGTAATACAATAATTATGGTAAGTGTACAATACTAATTATATTACAATATTGCCTAAACTAGGAGACTAAACATTACCTAATTCATATACACTAATTACGATAATGGGGAGAAAACCGAGAGGATCAATATACACATGTATATTGTGTATATCTAACAGACAATTGACAAGATCCATCAGCGCATGAATGAATATCCCTATTCCAACTTTTGCTCTCTCGTCTTCTGACTTAAGCACGTGGTCCCTCTTTTCATTTCCTCTCTTGGGTTGTAAGAACGTAACTGATTCGAGTCCTATATACAAGCGTAACTTTTGCCAACCAAACACCAACAGCCCTCGAGCAATCTTGGAAGCTACACTCTACGGATTACGAAAGTTCAATTTTGCCTAGACAGGGTTCATGGTGTTACTACATATTGCCTTAGAGAGGCTAATTGTGTTGCAGATGTGTTGGCCAAGCAAGCAGAAATCACTGGATGTTACAGTGTCTACCAAACAATGCTACATTTGTGAAGTCTTTTTTGTGAGCCTCAATCTATAACAGGTAGGAGTCTTTTGTTTTCTGTATTGGAATGTTCCTCATTCCACTTTCGTATTTCGAGGTCTGCTCTACTCTATACAATCTTTGATTTACATTTTACTAGTAGGGGTCTGCAAAAAAAACCCCTCCACCTCAAGGAAGCTTTATTATACAATAATAAAAACACATACCAAAATTTGTTAAGAGGTTAGTAAATATTAAACACCTCTACGAAGGTGGCAGAAGTGATGCGCGGTAACGCTGAATTCTCCAGCACAAACATTTGGGTATGTGCTTAGTATTATTACAAGTAAATCATAATAGAATTTTATACATGATACAACTCGGCGTCTCGCAAATTTTTTCTATCCATAGTCTCATATTACTCTCATCTTTCTTTCCATTGAATTTTGAGTCGTGATGCCTTAATATTTTTAGTATGTTTTATATGCAAGAAGTTGGTGAAAAGTTGTAATTGGAAAAGATGATTTTTTTAGATATTGGTGTGTATTAGGAGGTGATGTTTTATATTTAGTGTGATTTTTGGAGGAACATTAATTTTATTAATGTTTAGAGCAATGATTTTAGTTGCTCTGTATGTGCCAAGTTAAGGGGAGAAAGAAGAAAGCAGGATGAAAATAGATCAGGAAGAAAAAGAACAACAAAAACTAATAGATGAACAATATTAAAAAACAATAAAAAAAATCAAATTTTGCTAGCTACACACGACAGTCAGGTGAAATAAGAAATATACTTATTTTCAAATTCGATGAGGTCCAATTTCCTACGGGTTGGAAAACTGCATTGAAAATGTTGTAGTAGCTCTTGTTTTTTTTAGTATTCTTGAATGAGGCCAGAGATGAATCGAACAGAATAAAATGTGATATGATGAGATATAATGCAATAGAAAGAAAGACAGGGAGCGGATTATCTACTCTTAACGGGCAAAGCGAGCTTTATTCTAAATTCTTTAATTCAGAATTAATTAAATCTCTCCAAGTAGGATTGAATAGTTTTCACATCCCTTTTTCTTTTTGTGACATGTTACATTAGGAAAAAGCTATTAAGGTACTAATTTTCTATCTTTTAAGCGAAGAAATCAAATATTTACCATTTTACCTGCTTTTATCCACATAAAAATCAAAAAGTTAATTGTGTGAGAAACAAAATGTACTATTTATAAAATAAAGATAAAGTTCTAAAATTTATGTAAAAAAATTTAAACAATATTATTTCCTTTTTCAAAACAAAAAAAATGGTTGATCATAAATTCACAACTAAAGATCTCAAAATGATTTATGTTAAAAAAATATTTGAACACGTAAAACTACACAATAGTGAAGAGAACAGAAAGGTCAAAAAGTATTGTGTAAACTAAAATTTATGTTTATTCTCAATATTCAAATTTTCATCTAAAACTCATTTTAAGAATTTAGTAAAGTATTTTATAATCGCGCGAAGCGCAAGCAAAATTACTAGTTTACCCTAACTGTTGTATTGACTAAGATAACCCCGGAGTTGACAGCTGGCAATAGGGATGGCAATGGATATCGGACCCGGTCCGGATCCGGTGGATCCAGATCCGTTTTATAGGATATGAATCTTCAAAATTTGGACCCGGCGGATCCAGATCTGACCCGTGAATCCGTTTTTTATTAAATATATCCATAACTTAGAATGTAATTTTATAAGTATTTTTTTTAATTTTTTCATAATTTCTGTATTTTACATTCAGATTTGGACTTTATTTTTTAAATGGTTCATACGTTTAAGCCCATAATTCTCAAAAGGCCCAATAAAAACTAAGCGAAAAACAAATGATGGTACAATCATTGCATGTAAAATGAGCTGATTATTTGATCTCATTCTGTTGAAATATCCATATCTCATTTCATGCTTTAGCAGATGAAAGAGTGGATTCGTTGCAAAATATTCCTCATAAAAGTTACAGTCATGAAGGATGATTAATTATGGTCGAATACAACATCTAATATAAGATCAAGATTAAAACTTTATGGTTTCCGCCTTTAATTCTTTTTACACTAATGAAAGTGCAGATTAAACAAAGAAAAATGGATGAATTGACACCCAATGTAGCTTAATGTTGTTGTAGCGCTCAATTTTCATTTGACGGACATGCCTAGGTTGAAATCAGAAACATGAAAAAAATAAACAACTCTAAAAGAATTTTTTTTAGATGTGGATCCAGATCCGATCCGTGGACCCGGTGGATCCGATGGATCTGGATTTGAATCTGATTTTTATGGACCCGGTGGATCTGGATCAGGATATGGATCCAAGTATGAAAAACGGATCTGGATTTGGATCTAGTAGGATCCTGTCCAGATCCGATCCGTTGTCATCCCTAGCTGGCAAGTGTGCTAAGGATGTCAATGCTTCAGGGTATATTACATATTAACATGTTAAATGATGATATACTATGACTTAGGGATGGCAACGGATCGGATCTGGACCGGATCCTACTAGATCCAGACCTAGATCCATTTTTCATACCTGGATCCAGATCCATAAAAATCATATTCAAATCCAGATCCATCGAATCCATCGGGTCCACAGATCGGATCTGGATCCACATCTAAAAAAATTTCTTTTAGAGTTGTATATTTTTTCATGTTTCAGATTTCAACCTAGGCATGTCTGTCAAATGAAAATTGAGCGCTACAACAACATTAAGCTACATTGGGTGTCAATTCATCCAATTTTCTTTGTTTAATCTGCACTTTCATTAGTGTAACAAGAATTAAAGGCGAAAGCCATAAAGTTTTAATCTTGATCTTATATTAGATGTTGTATTCGACCATAATTAATCATCCTTCATGACTGTAACTTTTATGAGGAATATTTTGCAACGAATCCACTCTTTCATCTGCTAAAGCATGACATGAGATATGGATATTTCAACAGAATGAGATCAAATAATCAGCTTCCTTTACATGCAATGATTGTACCATCATTTGTTTTCCGCTTAATTTTTATTGGGCCTTTTGAGAATTATGAGCTTAAACATATGAACCATTTAAAAAATAAAGTTCAAATCTGAATGTAAAATACAGAAATTATAAAAAAAAAAAACTTATAAAATTACATTCTAGGTTATGGATATATTTAATAAAAAACGGATCCACGGGTCGGATCTGGACCGGATACGGATCTGAAATACAAGATTCAGATTCATATCTGATCCGTAAGAAACGGATTCGATCCGGATCCGTTAGGTCCAAATTTTGAAGATCTACATCCTATAAAATGGATCTGGATCCACCGGATCCGGTATCCATTGCCATCCCTAATTTACCTGCTTTTATCCACATAAAAATCAAAAAGTTAATTGTGTGAGAAACAAAATGTACTATTTATAAAATAAAGATAAAGTTCTAAAATTTATGTAAAAAAATTTAAACAATATTATTTCCTTTTTCAAAACAAAAAAATGGTTGATCATAAATTCAAAACTAAATATCTCAAAATGATTTATGTTAAAAAGATATTTGAACACGTAAAACTACACAATAGTGAAGAGAACAGAAAGGTCAAAAAGTATTGTGTAAATTAAAATTTATGTTTATTCTCAATATTCAAATTTTCATCTAAAACTCATTTTAAGAATTTAGTAAAGTATTTTATAATCGCGCTAAGCGCAAGCAAAATTACTAGTTTACCCTAACTGTTGTATTGACTAAGATAACCCCTGAGTTGACAGCTGACAAGTGTGCTAGGGATGTCAATGCTTCAGGGTATATTACATATTAACATGTTAAATGATGATATACTGTGAGAGTATATTATATGTTATCCGTTATAGTATTATTTTCTCTGCTTTCCAATTTTCCCTCTGTACTACTTTCCCCAGTATCATATCATTTGTATGAGTTTTAGTGAATAAACACGATTATTATATACCTACAAGATGGTTCATAAATTATGACCATTGGTTTTATTCTTTTACATGCATGCAAACTGATGTTCCGTCTTAAAATAAGATATCAGGTGTTATATTTGGTAAGAAAGATACATAAACATTATATTGCGGCGAAATATTGAATATGAACATACCTTCAATATTCAATATTTTAATCGAAGTATCGGATATTTTAAAGCTCATTATTATTATCTCAGTAAACGGCAGTAAAAATTCATCCAATCATTGCTTGACACGTGTCCCGACATTTAGTGCGAGAGGCGCATGTAACTTTATCAAAGAGGGGTACTATCTGTACAGGTCAAATAATGAATTTGATTTTGATACATGGACGTCTCAGATTCAGCTTACCAAATACAACTTTGACCAAGAGTCAAGGCAGCACCTGGACAACTCGTTCTGAGCCCATTCCATGAGTGCCAGATGGGATAAGTCCCACAAAACAACCATGTTCGAGAAATTCCGAATTCACTTCGATGGTTACGTATGTACTCAATGTGTAGATAGTGATCATTATGGGTAACTGAATATTACAAAATGTTAATTAGGATTAGCCTCTAAATACACCCCTTTTCCTTCACTTATATGATCTCCATCACTATAACTGAAAATGCTCTCCAATTGTAACAAGCTAACACTCCTTTTTGGTCAAGCTGCCTGACTAAACATCTGAATACGAATTCTTTTACTCTTTTGCTTTACAGCGTATTAATTTCTTGTTCTTTACTTATCTTTTCACACACACACATAGACAAGTTCACAGCATTTGGCGGTTACGATTATTATAATCTATTTGCCCTTGATCCTAAATACAAATTCAATTGTTAATCTTAATTTTAAATTTTAGGTAAAACACTAATGATACATGTCAAGTATTATTGGTTCTAATGTCATCTTCAGGACGACTAAAATGTCAAAAGAATAGAAGTGAAGTATGTTGGTTACAAAGGTGCAGGAAACGGGAATTACAAGTAACTGCAAAGTAATACAAGAATTGAAAATTACAATACAACAACAAAACTGAAATTACAATTCTGTTGAAGAAGAAAACTGGAAACTGCTTTGGTTTTTCTGAGTCGAGTGTGGCACTCTGTCTTTAAGACAATATTGCCCCGTATGTATCCTTTATACGTCCTAGACAATTTGTCTCCCAAGATAAAACAACAAATGAACACTTGAGCAAAGGAAACTCAAATGCTTCCGTGAAGAATTTTGAGTAATGAAATGATGCTTGGAAGTTGTAGGAAGAACAGATTCTGTTTGTGTATTTTCGTGTAGTGTTAGTTGCTCAACAATGGTGCAAGGGGTTGTTTATATAGGTGAGGGAGGGGCAGTAAAACTGCCTCCATAAGTGCCATTACTGGCCAAGTAATGACCATTATGGAGGTAGTAATGTCACCAAAATAAATGGTGAGAAAGACCAACAGATTGGCTATTATAGGAGGAGTAATTCAGCCAAAATAAATAACTGTATTGAGTGTTGTGGCGTTTCTGATCTGCTGCCCAAATTCTGACTTTTTGGAAACTTCAGGGACCAAATTATACATATGAAAGAATTCTGGTCCAAACTATACATATGAAACTTCTGGATCAAACTGTACATCTAGCAAAGTTCTCTGGCCAAAAAAGAGTATGTTGCTTTAAGCGCCAACAAATAATAAACGCTCGTGTCATCATTTGCTAATTGCAACAAGAAATATAAAAATTACCCTTGATAGGATCAGGTTCTTTATCACGGTTTATTCTCTTAAGTTGAAGACGCTCAGTGATAAGATCGATCTCGCTCTTATTTTTTCATCTGTAATTGAGTATCTCGTCTTCAGCAAGAAAAAATGTGATGCCTTATATAAGAATAAAATAACTGCTTGTAGTTCTTTAAATCCAACCGAGACTTGATTAAGTTAATTGGAAGAAATCAATTCTTAACTGACTTGGATTTTATTCACGCGTACACCACCGACTTCTCCTAATCCCAAGCTAATTTCATGTTGTCCGATTATGATAATGTTTTTGAAAGCAGGTCACGGTACAACTGTGTATATGATGTATATTCCTTACCATAATTGTTAGAGTTCTTGTACATGTATAATTATGGTAGTAATCTTGTATTAGGAAAAAGTAGTCTTGTATTAGGAAAAGATAGATTTAATTTCCATAATTAGATATTGTATATCATGTATATATACCTTTTCATTAATGAAAATAATGAAGGGATTATTCTTTTTCATGGTATCAGCAGTCTAGGGCAAATTTTTCCTTCTTAAAAAATTCTCACCTTCCATCGCCCTACTCGTCGGCCGTCGGCCGTGACCCCCTCCCTTCAATTTTTTTTCCAAATCTCTAATTCTTCTCTTGTTCTTTTATCATGTCTACCACAAAGAACACATTTCATTCTGCCCTTGCAGTCTCCAACATCAAGAACAACATCCTTATTGTTCTTGAGATGAAAATCGTCTAATACGCGACGTGGGCAGAACTATTTAAAATTCACGCACGGTCTAATCGAGTCCTTCATCACATCATCCCCCCGGAAAAAGGCAAGGAGAAGATTTCTACCACCGATGTTAAAATAGAGTTGTGGGCAACTCTACTCCAGTGGATTTATTCCACTATCTCTACGGACCTCTTGCAGACTATTATTGAACCCGACGCCATGGCAATGGAAGCTTGGAATAGGTTGTGTGATATATTCCAAGATAACAAAAAATTCTGTGTCGTGACTCTTGAGCAGGAATTCTTCCACATCAACATGGAGGATTTTCCGAATGCCTCAGCATATTGTCAAAGGCTCAAGAAGTTGTCGGATCAACTCAAGAACGTTGGCGCGCCCGTCACGAATGATCGTCTTGTTCTTCAGATGGTTGCAGGCCTATCCAAGGCTTATAATGGTGTTGGATCTTCGTCAAAGCAATCCTCTCCCGTCGTTCTACCAAACACGTTCCATGCTCACCTTAGAAGAAGACGGATTGGCTAAAAAGGTGGCAACCGGAGTCAATTCCGCCATGATGGTAGCCACATCCCGCGACACTGATGACCCTCACTCCTTCTCGGAAAATTCTAGTCAAAATCGTAACAATGGTGGCAGTAAAAAGGGCCACAATCGTAAAAATAGTGGCAAAAACCGCATATGCGGCCGCGATTGTGGTGGCAACCGCGGTGGTGGCGGAGGACGTGGTGGCAGTGGCCAGGAGGCTGGGCTGTAGTACCACTGGTCACAACATTGGCCAGTGCACAGTGGTCGTGGGCTGGGCCAGTGGGCAGTGGCCCATGCCACAATTTCCAACATACCCAGCAGCAAGTTGGGCCAGGTCCAACGGCCCCCAGCTGACCCAGCAGTCACGGACTGGGCCTTGGCAACAGGCTGACCTACTTGGGCTTCGCTGCTGTTGGCCCAACGACGGTTTCGACTCCTACGAATATTGAGGCAGCGATGCATACACTTGGATTAAATTCTCCGGATGCTAAATTGGTGTATGGACACCGGGGCCACTTCTCATATGACGTCCGCGCCAGGTAATCTCTCATCTTATTTCAATTTGAGCAAAAATTGTGACATAATTGTTGGTAATGGTAATTCAATTCCAATTCGTGGTTATGGTCACACAAATTTATCTCCCCCGAACCCACCTTTAGCCTTGAAAAATGTCTTTCATGCTCCTCACTTAATTAAAAGTTTAGTGTCTGTTCAAAAATTTACAATTGATAATTGGGTTTATGTTGACTTTGACCCTTTTGGATTTTCTGTGAAGATTCACGACGAGGATACCTCTAATAAGATGTAATAGTCAGGGAGAGCTTTATCCAATCACCACCACCACCACAATTTCCACTAATTAAGCAACACCGTCAACGTTTGCCGCTCTAGCACCTTCCTTATGACATGCACGTTTGGGTCATCCGGGGGCGTCTGTTATTTCCTTCTTAAAAATAATAATTTTATTGAATGTAATAGTACGCGTAGTACTAATATTTTTCCTTCTTGTCCGCTTGGGAAACATGTTAAATTATCGTTTCTAGCCTCAAATTCTAGTACTTTGTTGCCATTTTATATTATTCATGGTGATTTGTAGACATCTACCATTTTGAGCTCTTTGGGCCACCGTTATTATGTGTTATTTTTGGATGATTATTCTATTTTTTGTGGACCTTTCCTTTATCTAAAAAGTCTCATTTTTTTCACATTCTTATTGTTTAGAGCGTTCATCCATACCCAATTTGAACGGAAAATTAAAAACATTCAATGTGATAATGTTAGAAAATTTGATAATGGGCCGTTTCGGAAATTTTGTAAGGCTAATGGCATATCTTTTCGGTTTTCTTGTCCTCATACGTCCTCACAAAATGAGAAAGCCGAAAGAAAAATTTGTACCATTAATAATATTGTTCGGACTTTACTAGCCCATGATTCATTACAACCTTCTTTTTGGCATCATACATTACAAATGGCTACTTACATTCTTAACATACTCCCTAGCAAAGGCTTAGCATACCAATCTCCACTAAAAAATCTTTATCATAAAAATCCTTCGTATTCTCATCTTAGGGTGTTTGGATGTTTGTGTTATCCTCTATTCTCATCCACTACAATTAGCAAACTTCAAGCCCGCTCAACCGCTTGTGTATTTTTGAATTATCTGTCTAATCATCGTGGTTATAAATTTTTTGATTTATCCTCTGATAAAATCATAATTAGTCGCCATGTTATTTTTTGTGAAACCCAATTTACGTTTTCTAAATAGTGTAATTCTGTATCTAATTCTTATAATTTTTAGATGATGGGCTTTCACCGTATGTGGTCCACCATTTAGTACGGCCCCCCATCTCAGGATTCTGGACCAGCAAACACCGGTTGGCCCAGTCAGTTAGTCCCGTGCCCAATCCCTTTTAGCAAGCCCACTGCCTGCTGGCCCAATTCTAGTCCATAACCCAATTCTGCCAGTAGGCCCACTGCTTAGTGGCCCAATTTTGTCACTTCCGGTTCCAGCGTCTCGGCCAACAGGCCCACTGCCTGCTGGCCCACGTCATTCCCTTCCCGGTTCAGTCTCGCGACCAGCAAGCCCACTGCCTGCTGGCCCAATTTTTCAGTACATCAGTCCAGTCCTTCGGTCAGCAGGCCCACTGCCTGCTGGCCAGTCTCGAGATGATCCGACACCAATTCAGGTCTAGTCCACTTCTATTCTGAGTTAAGGGCCCGTTACTCATAGCCAACGAGATATTTTTAAACCTAAACAACATTTTAATCTCAATTCTAATGTCACTAAATCACCCCTACCACGTAACCCAATGTCTGCCCTTCATGACCCGAATTGGAAAATGGTCATGGATGATGAATATAATGCTCTTATTGAAAATAAGATGTGAGACTTGGTGCCCCATCCGCCTGGTGTTAATGTAATTCGTTCTATGTGGATTTTTACTTATAAGGAAAAAATTGATGGTTGTTTTTAGAGGCATAAGGCCCGTCTTGTAGGTGATGGCAAAACTCAACAGGTTGGTGTGGATTGTGAAGAGACATTTAGTCCAGTGGTCAAACTGGCGACCATTCGTATTGTTCCCAGTCTCGCTCTATCGAAAGCATGACCTATTCATCAACTGGATGTGAAAATGCTTTCTTACATGGTAATCTCAAGGAAACAATATACATGTGTCAGCCCTTGGGTTTCAGGGACCCCGATCATCCGAACCATATCTGTTTGCTGAAGAAGTCCTTTGTATGGGCTGAAACAGGACCCTTGAGCTTGATATAAAAAGGTTGTAGATTATGTATCTCCTATTGTGTTTTCTCACAACATGTATGATCAGTCTCTATTCATCTATCGTTGTGGTACTTCTCTGGCATACATTCTATTATATGTGGATGATATTATATTGATTGCCTCTTCTGAAAAACTGTGAAAGTCTATCATGTCTCTTCTCAGCTCAGAATTTGCTATGAAGGACTTGGGGCAGTTATTTTTTTGGTATAGCTATCACTCGTCATGCAGGTGGTCTTTTCCTATCACAGAGAAAGTATGCAGCTGCGTTTATGGAACGTGCTGGCATGTCATCCTGTAAGTCCTCTTCTACTCCGGTTGACACCCAACCGAAGTTGAGTGCTAATTCTAGCACACCTTACGAGGATCCCTCCCACTATCGCATTTTTGCAGGGGCTCTTCAGTATCATACTTTCACGAGGCCCAATATTACTTATGCAGTGCAGCATGTATGTTTATTTATGCATGATCCGAGGGACGAGCACATGCATGCTCTCAAGCGCATTGTGCATTACATTTAGGGCACTCTTGATTATGGTTTGCACTTATATCCATCCTCCGTATCTACTCTAGTGTCTTATACAGATGCTGATTAGGGTGGGTGTCCATATACCAGACGTTCGACATCTGGTTATTGTATGTTTTTTGGTGATAACTTGGTCTCTTGATCGTCTAAACGCTAGACTACTTTATCGCGATCCAGTGCGGAGGCCGAGTATCAAGGAGTAGCCAATGTGGTGTCTAAGTCCCGTTGGCTGCGTAATATCCTATTAGAGCTTCATTTTCATATTCAGAAAGCTACCGTGGTCTACTGCGATAATGTTAGTGCAGTCTATATCTCTGGGAATCCGATCCAACATCAGCGCACTAACACATATCGAAATGGATATTCACTTTGTTCGCGAAAAGGTAGCTCGTGGACAAGTACATGTCTTGCATGTCCCTTCACGGTACCAAATTGCTGACATATTTACTAAGGGTCTTCCCTTAGTTCTGTTTGAGGATTTTAGAGACAGTCTCAGCGTACGACAACCGCCTGCTATAACTGTGGGGGTGTGAAAGCAGGTTACGGTACAACCGTGTATAATGCTGTATATTTGGTGTATATTCCTTACCAAATTATTATAGTTCTCGTAAATGTATAATTATGGTAGTAGTCTTATATTAGAAAAAAGAAGTAGTCTTGTATTAGGAAAATGTAGATTTAATTTCCATAATTAGATATTGTATATCATGTATATATACTTTTCATTAATGAAAATAATGAAGGAATCTTGTTGAATTAGATTATGCCTTAATCATAATTCTCTAAGGTTTTCTTTTGTGCGTGTGAAACAACTTCATCTTCGTGGCAACTAGCCTCCAGTTCTTGTCTGAAGGACCTAGTTTTCTTAGCAATCCTACATTTATGTTGTTTGCTTCACCAATTCCTTTTGAGATCTGTTAAGGACCTGGTTCTTAAACATATATTTAATTTATACAATATTTATCAATCATCAAAATTTCATAGTATCAATGAATTAAAACTAAGATCGAAGCCGCTCAACAATCATTATGAGGAGCTGAATATTAGGAAAACATTACATAGCGTTAGCCTTCAAATATACTTCTTTTCCTCACTTGTAGGGTATATGATTTTCATGACTACTGAAAAATAAAGCTCTGGAATTATAGCAAGCTAACACTCTTTTCTGGTCAAGTTGCCTTACAGTTCAACCGGAAATATTTGAATAAGAATTCTTTACTCTTTTGCTTTATTGCATAATACTAATTTATTGTTCTTTACTTTTTTATTTTTACACACACAGAGACAACATCATTTAGCCATTGATTATGACCATTATAATCTACTTGCCTTTGATCCTAAATATAAGTTCAATTGTTAATCTTAATTTCAAATTTAGGTTAAACATTAATGTTACCTGTCAAATATTATTGGTTCATGTTGTACATTTAGTGAAAAAGTGGTCAACTATGAAGAAGTGTATTTTATATTTTAAATACTCCCTCTAGTTCAAAAAGAGTATCCCTTAGCCTTTTTTTTTCTTCAAAAAGAGTGTCTTTATCAAATAAAAAAAAGAATTAATCTTTTTTTCTCGATTTGCTCTTAATAAGTGCTAAGTAACCAAATTTCAATACCTATTTAATTAGAGATAATTTAATTAAATTAATTTTTTTTCTCTAGAATTTAACATTTTCTTAAAGGATGTGCAAATGACTGAGTGAACACTCTTTTTGAACCGGAGAGCATAATATTTAGGGCCTGTTTGAGGACACATGAGAATTGGATTTGACTGTAATTGGATGTAATTACACAGTTTGACCTGTTTGTTTGGCCAAATAATTACTTGGTTGGTAGGGAATTTGGTGTAATTGAGAGGGAGTAGTTACACTCTCCAATTCTCAAGGGGGTTGAGAATTGAGTGTAATTACACGGTTACATTTTAACTTCTTTCCTTTTATTTCTATTTTTATTTCTTTTCTTTTTCATTTTTTTTATTTCTATTTATTTTTTATTTTTTACTTTAAGTTGTTTTTATTTTTTAAAACATATTTTTCTTTTTATATTATTATATTTCATTTCATTGCCAACCTTTACTTCTTGTAGTTTCATGTAATTGCTCGTATTTTTTTTATTTTCTTCATGGCGTAACTAGTAACTACGTTATTATTCTAGTTTTTTGAAACTATGCCTCCTAATATTATAAAAAATGAGTCATTAATAAATTTGGCAATTGGCATATAATGAATGATCATATTAAAGTAAAAATTCGTTGTTGAATGAGACAATAGACTTATGTATTCTCTTTCTTTTGAATTATATTTACTTAAGTTATGTTGGTAATTATATGTTATGTTGAAATTTGACATAAGAATATTATTGAAAACTTCTTTTTTGGGATTATGAATTTAGATTATATTTTTTTATTTAATTTATTTGTTTTAACCATTCACATTGTAATTTCACATTTGCATGTTATTCATTCATACAATTGCTAGATTATTTTTTTGTTAACCATTTAGATAACGTTATGTCTTGATATTTATAAATATTAACTTTTTGTCAAACATCTAGCTCATGATGTTCTTACACATGTGTAATTTAATTTTTATAATTAATTAAATTAATATATATATATATATATATATATATATATCTATTATTATTATTTTTATAATATTAAATACAAATATATAATTTTTGATTAATATATTTTTCAAGAAACAATATGTATCATTTTAATTTTGATAATTAAATTTTATTCTTAAAGTAATTTAATTGTGCAATTACACTTGTACAAGTACAACTAAATAATACGCTTGTAATTACGCTGTAACTACATTATGGTCAAAATAATTATTATACCGTGTAATTACTAAATTGGGTAATTAATACCTTAATAATTACACCAATTACAATTAGTAGGTGGCTTTCCAAAGAGACCCTAATAATGTTTAATAGGTACGTGAAAGGGAGGTATGTAAGAAGAGTGTGGCTACCGGGGGTGTGGGGGGGGGGGGGGGGCGATAAATTATTAACCCAACAACAAAGAAAAAAGTGTGTTGCTTTAAGCGTAAGGCGCCAACAACCAATAAAACACTCGTGTCATCATTTGCTAATTGCAGCCACATCTGGTGCACCGCTCTTCTTCAACCGGTAACCAATTTAAAATTCCGATATCCTCTCACTCTCACTCTCACTCAACCTCCACCAAACTCGCCGATCTCCTCTCTCAGTTCATCCATGGCGGGGACCATTTCAGTTCAGTGCTTAATCACTGCACTACAACAACTACTACTACTATTATCATTCTTCAGATCAGTGGAATCCGCAATTCACATCTATGACAGAGATCCCTTCAGAGAAGTCGGGAATGCTTACCTTGTCTCCGGCGGAAGTGAAGGCGTCGCTTCCTCCCGCTTCATTCCTCCACCGCTTCGCCCACTTCGCTCTACCGCCCATGATGGCCTCTCTTATATTAGGTAAAAACTCCTCAATTAGGCTTTAAGCTCCAACTATATATGTGTCTGTGTATATATAGTTGGACTGGCAACCTTAGGGATCAAAGTCTAAATCCATTCTAGGGACATTGTTTCCATCTGCCTAAGTCTTCTTTTTTGTTCTGGTAGCCACTAACGTAGATCAGAGGGGCGCTCAACTGACTTATATACTATACTTATTACTCCCTCCCTCTCAATTTATGCGGCACAGTTCAAACCGTTTAATTTTGGCGGTAAATTCGGGGATGGAATCTTCAAAGTTTTATGAAATAAGTACTATAACTCACAATGATTAACATTTCAAAATATTTAAATGATATATAAAAATATTACGGTCAACGAAACACTTGTTTGAATCTCGAAACCCGAAAGATGTCACATAAATTAGGATGGAGGAAGTACATGTTTAAAAAATTATAGAAATTTTTAGAACTATGTATATATATTAAGAGGATATTGCACTACTTTAAATCCTGGATCCACATGCAACTTTAACAATATGTGTGTATATATTTAGAGGAATATTGCACAATTTTGAATCCTGGATCCACCTTTGATAGCTGGTTCATTCATAGTTGCAAATATATATATATATGTTATGTACACTGTAACCATTGAGCTGGTTGAGACATTGTTGTAAATGTATATAAGTTAGGTACATCATAACCACTGATTTTAAATCCTAGATCCGTATTTGGTAGCTGGTTGATACGTAATTGCAGGTTTATGTGTGTTTATGATAGATCACCTGCAAGTATTATAGAAAGATAGTCAGATCTAAATTGATATTTGGTTTGCACTTTTTATTAAATTTCCGAAGTTTTTTTTGTGATATTGGAGCAATTTAAGGAAGAATACTGAAAAATGGATTTAGAGTTGTCAAGCTGAAGGCACAATTTTACAAACACAAAACTCCCAAGATTGAAGAAGCTAATCATATACAGTTGGTTTAGGCTGAGTTTAAAGGTTGGGTTTCACAATGACTAAGCTGTAAGATTTAGATAGCACGATACAAGTGGAACTTTCTGCTGCTAAGAGATGCCATATCAAACATGCTGGTGCCTAGGTTTTTCTCCCCTTGAATGGGAAATTGGAAGGTGGAGTCAAAATTAGAGTTAATTCAAAAGAGTTGGAGCAATTAGATATTCCCTCTCTCCCAAAAAGGATGAAGTGGAACGGAATATGAGAGTCCAAAAAACTGTACGAGAGTCAACACATCACAATTTCCTTGTGAATTCAAACATTAGTTGCTAATTTTTTATAAAAAGAATCTCTATTATAAACTATATTGGAAGTAGGGTTAGCAATAGATCGGATCAGGACCGGATCCTACTAGATCTAGATCCAGATTCATTTTTCATACCTGAATCCAGATCCAGATTCATTTTTCATACCTGAATCCAGATCCAGATCCATCGGGTCCATAAAAGTCAGATTCGGATCCAGATCCATCGGATCCACCGGGTCCACGGATCGGATCTGGATCTACATGTAATTTTTTTTGGCTTGAATAATATTCTCACATGTTGAAACTTTTATGACAAAATGAAACGCAATTTGATTGAAAAAAATGATTGAGTTCATTCAATCAACCTACACAAACATGACACCATTCTTCCAAAATACTGAACAATGTTTTAGCATCACAAGAAAATAAAGACGATTGACTTCATTAGTGATGTTGAACATGTTGCAACGAACAATGTTTTAGCATCACAAGAAAATAAAGACGATTGACTTCATTAGTGATGTTGAACATGTTGCAACTTTGAGCTAATTTTTGGAGGCTTTAGTGATGCTCCACTTGTAGTTCTACTGATTGACTTCATTAAACAACATAAAACAATGTCAAGTCATATATCAAAAGTCCCAGATTTTTTTTTGCTTATCAAACAAATGAGAGAAAAATACTTAAAGCTTACGGCTAGTAGATTTAAGAAAGGAAAATTTAAAGAAGAGTGATAATTTTTTCTTTTTATAGAAAATGAAAATATGGGAAACTGCAGAGAGCATATAGGTAAAAGAAGTGACTTCAAAGACAACTTACATGGCTGTGTGACTTGTGCCTTATCTTGGTTCAACCCTTTACCCAATACATAAATTATGAAAAAAATTTAAGAAAATACTTATAAAATTACATTTTAGGTTATGGATATATTTAATAAAAAACGGATCCACGGATCGGATCTGGACCGGATACGGATCTCAAATACAAGATCCAGATCCGATCCGTCAGAAATGGATCCGGGTCCGATCCGGATCCATCGGGTCCAAATTTTGAAGATTCATATCCTATAAAACGGATATGGATCCAACGGATCCGGACCGGGTCCAAGATCCATTGGCATCTCTAACTGGAAGTACTAGAAATCACATAAATGTTTAAAATATCAGAGTCCAAGATGGAAATTGTTTGACTCCCTTTATATTATTAGTGCCATTTAAAATGGGACAGAGGGAGTATCTTATTTTAGTGTTGACAATCGGCTAGTTAGTTGAAGTTGTTTGACTGGCTTGATCGGTGCTATCTTGAGTTCGAAAATGGTGCTGTTAATGGGAAATATGATGCAATATGCACAGTAAAATGGTTCTTCCAAAATATACGTCTGAGAGCAAGCTGAACAAATTGTATTGGACCAGTTTTCTGCAATTAGCTTGTGGGAATAAAATAAAACAAGCCACTGTTATAACTGTTTGTAACCTATTGCATTAGTGTCTGATGATTCGAACATCTATAGGTTTGAGAATATCACATTTTCAAGGAGAAAGGCTGCTGCAGATCAGCATCCAACTATGGCATATAATAGTGGGTTGGTTCAAATCATAATATTTGAGGCTGCAGATCGTGACAATATTGGTGGTTCGCCATATGGTGGGCAGAGGTCCATTTGTTGCACCGCTGATCTTGCTAAACTTGAAGGTTGCAAACAAGGAGAAGTCATTAGAATACCTTCAGCAACAGATGCTAATTGGCCAATGGTGTTGAATGTAAACTTTAAAGGAAGGCAATTATCAGCCCAATTGAAGAAGAAGGAGGTTTACATAAAAACGACAGGGATGTATAACCTCTTCTTCATCTCATGTGATCCTAAGCTTAAGGGAATGAAGGTATCTGGGAGGACAGTGTGGAAAAATCCCGATGGATATTTGCCTGGTCGAATGTCACCCCTAATGAAGTTTTATGCTATAATGACCGTATCATATATACTTCTCGCTGCAATCTGGTGTCTTCAGTATGTCAAACACCGCCAGGATGTTCTGCCGCTCCAGTACTGCATCACTGGAGTGATTGCCCTTGGGTTATTGGAGATGATATTTTGGTATTTTGATTATGCTTACTTTAACAATACTGGTACAAGGCCTGTGGGACTCACGACTTGGGTTGTTACAATTGGAGCCACAAGGAGAACTGTTTCACGCCTTCTTATTCTTTCTATCTCAATGGGTTATGGTGTTGTTCGTCCTACCCTTGGTGGTCTTACCACAAAGGTGCTCCTTCTTGGAATAACTTATTTTGTGGCATCTATACTGCTAAACATTACCGAATACGTTGGTACAATAAATGATATTGCAGGGCGAGCCAGGGTCCTGTTGGTCCTTCCGGATGCATTATTAGATGCATTTTTGATCTTATGGATTTTCACTTCTCTTTCAAAGACACTGGAGCAGCTGCAGGTATCATCTTACTGTTTGCATTGAAATTGTGTGCAACTACATCTTGCAAACGTCTCATCTCCTTTTTTCCTCATAAAATGTCTGATTCTCACAAAGATTTTGTTTTCTTCAGGCAAAGAGGAGTTCTGTGAAGTTGGATATTTACAGACAATTTTCAAACGCATTAGCAATCACTGTCATTGCTTCAGTTGCATGGATAGGATATGAGGTTTGTGTTTGATGCATGAACTTTATAAGTTAAATTAACAGGGTCTTTACTTTGATCACCATGACATAACTACTTAGAGGCTTGTCCCGCAATTTTGTGTTCTTTCTTGGATTGAAGTGCGTCCACTGCTTCATGGATTATGAATTTGTATAGCAATTGGCTCTATTGTATTTTCCTTGCTTAAAAGATTCACTAAATGTCATGCTGCTCGAATGCCCCCAAGGCTTAGTTCAATCGACAAAGGTTGAGGGACTTGTGACCTAAGTCACATGTTCGAGCCCTGCGCCAAGCGAACTAAGACGGGTAGTTAAGTGGCTCCAGAAGGATATCTCAGTTATCAGTAAAAAATAAAAATGTCGCTGCTCGAGTTATTTTCTAATTTAATTACTATTACATGGTACACTTGTTTATTTCTGCAATAAATGTTTCTCACTTGTCATCTCCTTTTTTTTGTCATCTTATTTACACAAGTGCACTTTAGGATTTTATTTATTTACTTATTTATTTTGGATATGTAAAGAAAGATATGGGGTGAAAGATGCGCTGACTCTGCACTTTAGGATTATCTAAAACACACTAAGTTTCTGCAGGGTTATTACTGTAGTCTGCTGGAAATATGGTCTCACATAGTAACTCATGCACTCTTAGGAGCTCTAATTTTTTAGTTGGTTTAAAAGTGTTTCGGCTGTCCGGGAAAAGGTTTGACGTTAGTACAACAATACACAGAAAATTGGTTACAGAAATAAGTGGACTTACATTTCTTTTTGGCCAAATACATGTGTGGCCCCTTAAACTTGTCCAAATTTTCCATTTAGACACTCCAACTAAGGGTTGTACCTATTGTAAAGTTAAGTGAAACTATATCTATTGGACACACATTGTTGACATGGCACTAGAAGTGTATTACACCTATTTCAGGCGCGTGGGAAGCAATGTCTTTTCTTTTTAAAAAGATATTCTCTCCTTTTTTCACTCTCCTGCTCGCCACCTTCTATACGTCCACCACCACCGGAAAGCTGGTCAGGCTTCCATAACCAGCGACCACCTTCCCATTTATCCTCTTCCTCCACCCATTGCCACCATCTCCTTCACCAAATCTCCTGCCCTCTGGCCACTCACTGTCCACCACATCTTCACCTTAAAGTCTTAGACAACCATAAAAATAAAATTTTAAAAAAGGAAGGACGAATTGAGAACCAAACTCACCAGGAAGTCCACCCAAATATCTTGTGCACAGTTAGTTTCTTTAAAGAAATAAAGGTTCCAACTTAATTAAATTACTTCTACTATCTGGTGTACGTAAACATTACCAGTCGAATAAAGACAAATAAGACCAATAGGGTTAGGGAGATGCTAGGTTGAGAATAGGGTCTTGGAACATTGAGACTTTAATGGAAAAGTCAATAGAGCTAGTTAAGATTCTTAAGAAGAGGATGATTAATATAGCATGTGTCCAGGAGACCAAATGGGTAGGACCTAAGGCTAAGAATGTTGACGGGTATAAGTTATGGTTCTCAGGTAGGTCGAAGTATAGGAATGGGGTAAGCATTTTGGTAGACAGCGAGCTAAGTGATCAGGTGGTATAGGTGAGGAGGGTCAATAACAGGATGATAACGACTAAGTTGGTAGATGGAGGTAGGGGTGAGCGGGTCCGGGTACCCTAACATTTTTTAACTACCCGGACCCTACCCGGTAAAAGATCGGTTCCTAAATTTACTACCGGAACCTACCCGTAGCAATCATTACCGGAACCTACCGGACCCGCGGGGGTCCGGGTAGGTTCCGAATGCCGTGTAAATAAAAAAACACGATTAAGCAACATTTTTTTAGCCTATGAGAATAAAAAAGAGTTCTAAAATAATTTCATCCAATAGTTTTTAGCCTGCAATCGGAGTTTTTAGTACCATTATAAGAAGTTTTAGAAAATTTAATTACTGTAACCAAAACCTAAAATTGCAAGCCAAATTTGATACTCAATTAATTGAATGTGTTGATTTCAAAATAAATTTGGAAATATCTCGAATTAAACTTATTTTTGTGTTCATAAGCTCTTCGATACAAAAGAAAAGCTTTATTATACTAGTAAATCCCTAAATTTCATCTTCACAACTACAAAAATATACACAAATTTTAAAAATAGATTTACATTTCAAATAAAAAAGTAATACAAATTGAAAATGAGTATCACCGAAATAGAACGAGAAGCATAGGATATTAAAAAGAAATTGAATAGTTAGATATGAACCCATATGCATTTTAGGGACGACGTGAACACAACCAAGGGAGAGAAAGAGGCAAATGTGAAGCTTCAACGACGACAACGATGAAAGTACCTAAGAGAAAGCTTCAACAACGACGACAATGAAGCTCGGTGGTGTAGCTAAAATGTCATTGTTATTGAGAGAGTTTTGGGTGTTTTCTCTTAGGGCACAAAGAGCATTCTAGAATAAAAGGGTGAAAATCAATGTACATGCGTGCAACAAACAATTTTGGAGAAAGTTAAAAGTGGTCCAAATGTTTCTAAAAAAAGTAAAAATATTTAATATTTTATAGGTTCCGGATATCGGTTCCGGGTCCGGGTACCTGTCTCTATTTGCGGAACCGGAACCGGACCCGACATTGATCGGTTCCTAATTTTACTACCCGGACCCTACCCGTTATTATAATATATCTACCCGAAACCTACCCGTTAGTGTCGGTTCCGGTCGGGTAGCTGGGTACCCTGTACCCGTGCTCACCCCTAGATGGAGGGTTCACTAGGAACATTATTAGTGCTTATGCGTCGCAGGCGGGCTTGGACGAGGAGGAGAAAAGATGCTTTTAGGAGGATTTGGACGAAGTGGTGGGAGGTATACCACCCACTGAGAAGTTATTTGTAGGAGGGGATTTCAATGGACATATTGTGTCACTTTCGGAGGGTTATGACGACGTGCATGGAGGCTTTGGATTCTGGGACAGGAACGGGGGAAGCGTCTTACTTTTGTAGTTCGCTAGAGCTTGTGGGATAGTGATAGCCAATTCGAGGTTCTTGAAGGAGGAGAATTTAGTGACTTTCCGTAGTTCGGTGGCTAAGATTCAGATAGATTTTTTGCTCCGTAGGAGGGTTGACAACGATCATTGTAAAGACTGCAAGGTTATTCCGAGAGAGCATCTTACAACCCGACATAAGCTTTTGGTGATGAGTTTAAAAATCAAGATGGAGAAGAAGAGGAGGGTTGTGGATGACATGTTAAGAATCAAATGGGGGAGTTTGACCATGACTAATGCAAATGAGATGGGGGAGAGGTTGATGGCCAATGGGGCTTGGGGGAGTAGTGGGGATGCGATCGATATGTGGGACAGGACAGCTAATTGCATTCGAGAGGTAGCTAGAGAAGTGCTAGAGGGCTCGCGGGGTAACCGCGGTGGGCATGACTGATGGTGGAATGGTAAAGTTCAAGAGAAGGTAGAAGAGAAGAAAGCAGTGTATGTGAAATTGCTAGAAAGCAAGTATGATGTGGAGAAGTGGACGAATAGGGAATTGTATAAGATGGCGAGGAAGGAGGCAAAACTAGCAGTTACGGCGGTGAAAACTGCGGATTTTGAACGCCTCTATGTGGAAATAGAGGAGATAGGCGGGGATAAGAAGTTGTACAGACTAGCCAAGGCAAGGGAGAGAAGGGCCCGTGACTTGGATCACGTGAGGTGCATCAAGGACAAAGACGGTAAAGTACCGATGGAGGGAACGCATATTAGGCGGAGGTGGCAGTCTTACTTTCATAAACTCTTGAATAAAAAGGAGATGAAGACATTGTCCTGGGAGATCTGGAGCATTCTGGTAGATACCGAAATTTTGGGTATTGTAGAAGCATTAAGATTGAGGAGGTTAAGGATGCTGTTCGCAGGATGAGCAGGGGACGAGCAACCGGGCATGATAAGATCCCAGTTGAATTTTGGAAGAGTGCGAGGACAGGTTTGGAGTGACTGACTAAGTTGTTTAACGTCATTTTTAAGACGGCAAGAATGCCCGAAGAATGGAGGTGGAGTACAATGATTCCATTGTACAAAAACAAAGGTGATATTCAGAGTTGCAACAACTATAGGGGTATCAAGCTGCTGTGCCACACTATGAAAGTTTGGGAGAGAGTCGTGGAGATGAGGGTGAGGAGAGGCGTGTCTATTTGAATCAGTTTGGGTTCATGCCGGAGCGTTCGACTACTGAATTCATTCATCTTATTAGGAGGTTGGTGGAGCAGTATAGAGAGATGAAGAAAGACCTACATATGGTTTTCATCGACCTCGAGAAGGCATACGACAAAGTTCCTTGGGAGGTTCTATGGAGATGTTTGGAGGTTAGATGTGTACCTGTGGCGTACACTAGGGCGATCAAGGATATGTATGATGGAACCAATACTAGGGTACGGACAGTAGGAAAAGACTCGGAGCACTTCCCAGTGATGATGGGGCTGCACCAGGGATAAACTCTTAGCCCATTCCTATTTGCCTTGGTGATAGACAGACTGACTGACTCGACAAATCCAAGGAGAGGTATCATGGTGTATGTTATTCGCAGACGACATAGTCCTGATTGATGAGATTCATAGCGGAGTGAACGCCAAGCTGGAGGTTTGGAGACAGACTCTGGAGTCTAAAGGGTTCAGGTTGAGTAGGACCAAAACAGAATATTTGGAGTGCAAGTTCAGCAACGGGAGCGACCCTGAGACATGCATGAATGTGAGGCTTGGTACTCAGGTCATTCCAAAGAAAGAAAGCTTCAAGTACCTAGGATCTATTATCCAAGGGAATGAAGAGATTGATGACGATGTCACACATCGTATTGGGCCAGAGTGGATGAAATAGAGGCTCGCATCTGGAGTCTCGTGCGACAAAAAGGTGCCACCAAAACATAAAGACAAGTTCTATAGGGTGGTGGTTAGACCGACTATGTTGTATGGGGGAGTGTTGGCCGGTCAAGACTTCGCACACCCAAAAGATGAAAGTTGCGGAGATGAGGATGCTAAGATGGATGTGTGAGCATACAAGGAGAGATATGATTAGAAATGACGATATCCGGGACAAAGTGGGAGTGGCCTCGGCGGAGGATAAGATGCGGGAAGCGAGGTTAAGATGGTTCGGGCATGTGCAGAGGAGAGACACATATGCCCCAGTGCGGAGGTGTGAGGTTGACTATGGACGGGTTCAGGAGGGGTAGATGTAGGCCGAAGAAGTATTGGGAAGAGGTAATTAGACGGGATATGGCGCAAGTGCAATTCACTGAGGATATGACCTTAGATAGGGGATTGTGGAGGACACGGATTAGGGTAGAAAGGTAGTAGGTAGTCGAGCGTAGTCCTACTTACGCTAATAAAATGATAGTTATAGTGTTATAACTGTATGCCCGATTAGCCTATCAGACTTATAGGCGCCGTATTGCTTTATAGTCACCTGTAGTTTGATTTCTGCTGTTATGTGTTCTTTAGTGCACTTTGTTTATCTTATTTAGCTGCGTTAGCTACTGCTTCCTTTTGTTAGAATGCGCTACCATGGCGTATTCGATTTTATTATCAGCATGTTCATACTGCTTTAATTTCTTGTTCGAGTCTGACTGTTTCTCTTGCTTTGATTTGCTTTGCTTGTGATTATGCTTTGTCTTGAGCCGAGGTCTCCCGGAAACAACCGCTCTACCTAACAAGGTAGAGGTAAGGTCTGGGTACACTCTACCCTTCCCAGACCCACGTTGTGGATTTCACTGGGTATATTGTTGTTGGATAATGTGTGGAATGTATCACTCCCTCACGGTTTGTAAAAGGTTACTTCATTTTCGAAATGCGCTGCCAACAAAATCTGCCATAAAGAGATAGGGTAGGGGTGGGTGAGGTTTGAGTAGTGGGGGTGTTGGGTGATTGGCAGAAGCTAATTGGTTGATTTGGAGAGTGAATCACACTTGCTTGGGGTTTTTGAGTGACTGTAAAAAATGTGTTCAATAGACACAGTTTGACTTGAGTTCACGGATTTTATGGTGTACTACTAGACTCACAAAAGAGCTTTTTGGATTTCATGGTGCTTGACAATGATAACTTTTCATCTGCAAATTAACTACTTGTGCAAAAAAAATGAAAAAAGTATTCTAAAAAGTTCCTGACAATATTAAAGTGGGAATACTACCCCAGAAAACTAATCACACCACTTCTAGGCCCAGATCATCATCTGTTTTGTCTTTCCCTTCACTGCATTCAAGATCCACTGGTTAAGTACCTCATAAAACTCCTTTTCTTCTCTGGTTAATTCTGTATAGACACAACAGGGGAAAACTCCGTGCTGTGCCTCACAGTCTGTGTGTCCTTACTTTCGTTCCTTGTCCAAATTGAGCACAAAAAAAAAGGGGCGGCCCGGTGCACTAAGCTCCCGCTATGCGCGGGGTCCAGGGAAGGGCCGGACCACAAGGGTCTATTGTACGCAACCTTACCTCACATTTCTACAAGAGGCTGTTTCCACGGCTTGAACCCATGACCTCCTGGTCACATGACAACAACTTTACCAGTTACTCAAATTGAGCACAAAGAAGTTATAAAAGTTTTCTTGTCTTTGCAAATGCTGTTTCTGTTCATAAATGTTAACGATATGGTTCTTTGAGGGAAAGGACTTTTCTAAAAAGCACTGGTTAAATTTAACAAATGTTACATTTTTTATAAGGTAAAGTTCATTGATGTGGGCCAGCTTCTGTCTCTAACATAGATGCCACTGCCATGTTGCACCAAAACTAAGCGAAAATATAAATTTGAATTTAAGCTTGATGGCGGTATCTATCTTTTCCTCAACTCTTACTTTCTTTTCTCCCCGGACGACCCAAAAAATCACTGCTGGAATCCAAAAAGAAATAGTTTTCTTTCTTCATGACTATTTTATACCCTAACTTTCTGTATTCAAGTGTATTTTGTTTAAGGAAAAAAACCCATTCCATAGTATTTCTCCTGTCAGCCAGCTAATTGGAGGTCCCTGATTAATTTCCATTACAATTTCCCCATTAAAGATCCATTACCAAGTAGTGTATGCCCTTGTGGTTGCTATTCTTCTTCGGGGTGGGAACTGATCATTCTGTCAGACCTTCTCCTCGAAGGATCCTTCTATGCCCTGTTAACAAGAGAGGGATAGCCTAGTCGAAATGACACTCGATTGGGGGTTTGGTTCTCCAAGAGGGCAATTGGAAAAGCCACTGTTGACAACTGGAGGGGCTTTGGTGGGTGGAGTTTACTGTACAAAAGGATAAAAAGTTCCGATCTGTTTGATCTATGGCACCAGTAATCGCCTGGAAGACAAAATTTGGAAGAATCTTCTGTTACCAGCTCTATTCAGTTGTTTTGTTAAATTTTTTTTCCCCATCATCATATCCAACTATGCTGAATGTTCTGGTCTTCTCTTTAATCCTGGATTAATGTTGTAGGGATTCATGCAATCGCAAAGCTTATTTCGTCTAGTTCCTTTCCTGCAGGTTTACTTCAAAGCAACAGATCCCTTCAATGAGAGGTGGCAGGGAGGTTGGATCATCACTGCTTTCTGGGATATTCTTGCCTTTGGACTGCTGTGTGTCATCTGCTACCTATGGGCACCATCTCAGAGCTCACAACGGTAGGTATTTTGGAACAGTCATAAGTAGCCTTGTTCTTTGATCTTGTGTGATCTGGTAAAGCACTTGATGCAGGAAGATAAAATGGTCAAACATTTATTGCTTGAAAGATATTGCAACATATAAATTATTTAAAAAAAGAGAACTCATCCTTTACCCAAAAGCTCACGACTGCTCCATGGTTTATTTGACATGATATCGTTTTAGGTTCTTCCAAAGACTAAACATGATGCTCAGTTGCATTAATATGTTACACTTAGTTTTCGCTGTCATATTTCCTCCACCCTCCACATTACTATCTGTAGTAGCAGGTATTTGTTCAACACAATTACACCATCTCTACATGTCGTCTCAGTTTATGTTTGAAGGATTAAACTTCACCATTTTTACATCTATGTAGTAATTTGAGTTATAATTCAACTTCTGCAAAGTACCATTAGGAAACAGGATAAACCCATATCCTAATTTATCCAGGTTTGGGAACTGCCACACTTTAATTAAGAAAAGGGTAGGGTCCTAATGCTACCATTCTTTTAACGGAAAGGGCTAGATTTGCCCCTGTATTATAACAAAAAGCTATATTTGCCCTTCATTATACCTTTTCGATATATTTTCCCTTGCCATCTTATTTTCCGGCCATATTTACCCGTCCGTTAAATCCCATCTCCCAACATAAAATTACCTACGTGGCACGTTTTCTTTATTCAATTAAATCTACTCACCCATTTAAGCACCTTTAACCCACCCGAGTGACCCACCCGATCCGCTAAAAACTTAAAACCCACTAAGCTTCATTATTCATATATGGTGGATATGATTTCACCTCACAAATCTCGTCCAACCAACTTGTTTTTCTTTAGATTCAATTTATATGTAAACAAAGATTTCATAAATTAAACCACAACCTGCGCAACTTGCAATTGCTACACAAAGATGGAAAACCCAATATGGTAACCATTGAAGGTGCAGATGCTGCATTAAACAAAAAAACTGAGATAGATGAAAATGTACAGCACCAAAAACAAAACAAAAAAGATGAGAGAAAAAATGCAAAAGCTATATTTTTTCTTTTTAAAAAAAAGAATACACCCTATTTCATGCTATGCAAACCTTGTTTTCCAGCCACTAATATAAAGTTTAATTAGTAGGCGTTTGGACATGCGATTTCATGATGAAATCAACGTTTGGACATGCGATTTCATCTCATGAGATGAAATCCCAAATCATCCAAAAAGGCATGATTTGGGATTCCAAATCACGATTTCAATTTTTTTAAATGTAAAAGTTGACCCATAAGTTTATATTTTGTAAAAATAGATCAATAAGTTGGTAAATATATTTACCAATCATGTCTACCAACCATTTATATCAAATATTAAAAGATCTATAAGTTGGTAGTTTATTTATAACAAATTACTCTTACCAACCATGTGAGAGGATTATATTAAAGAGCAATTACACTGCAACTCATGTTCAATTTTTTCATTTTATTGAACTAAAATTTGATCAATTGATGTTGTATTTTTTAGAAAGGCCTTCAAGTAGCGTACTAATTTTGTTATGAATTAGGACTTGCTCATTTGGTAAGATTGTATAAAAATTGGGAAAGTTTTGATGGTTTTCACAACTTGTGGGTTTTTTTATCATTAAGGAAAAATACAACTTAAGAAATCCAAATTGCATGTCCAAACAAAACTTCAACTTCAAATCATCATGATTTCATCTCATGACTTCAAATCATCATGATTTCATCTCATGACTTCAAATCATCATGATTTCATCTCATGACTTCAAATAATGTCCAAACGACTCCTTAGTATGTCATACTCTTTTTGTCAATATTACGTGCCGAGGGTCTACGGGAAACATCCTCTCTACCTCCCAAGATAGGGGTAAGGTCTGCATATATTCTACCCTCCCCCGACTCCACTATGGTGGGATTTCACTGGGTATGTTGTTTTTGTCAATATTACCAATTTCTTCAATCAAAACTCCATTTTTTAGTTGGTTTTAATTTGAATTGGATATGAAGAAAAACAAGTTGGTTGCATGAGATTTGAGTGGTGAAATCGTATCCACCATGGATGAACAATGAGGCTTTTGGGTTTTAATTTTTTCGCGGATTTTATTTTTTTAGTGGGGCGGGCGGGTTAAAAGGATTTAAATGGGTGAGTAGATTTAATTGAAAAAAAACATGCCATGTAGGTAATTTTATGTGGGGAGATGGGTATTTAACGGATGGAGGGTAAATATGGCCTGAAAGTTGGATGACAAGGGCAAATATGGCTTGAAAGTTGGATGGCAAGGGCAAATATGTCAAAAAAGTTTACCGAAGGGCAAATATAGCTTTTTTTATATAGGGGCAAATCTGACCCTTTTCCGTTCTTTTAAACTAGCCATCTCTCAAAATGTTATGTTATCTTTTAACTGTGGCAGTTCATCAGGGGTAAGAATGCAACAAAGCTAGTTTTAGGCGAAAATTTCTGAAGTGTTTTTAGGCTTTAATTTTCTGGCATTTTTATATTCTTCAACTTTTTCCTTGACACGAAGTTTTCATTCCAGATATGCATACTCTGATGAAAGGGGTGAAGATGACGACGAAGAAACTGAATCCTTATGCAAAGAAACTCCACAAGGTGACATCGGTCTTATCAAAATGGATAGGAAGGAAGGTAGCGACAGTTCTGATGTAGAAGATGATACACAAGAGGGTAAAAGGGAATGATTGGTGAAGTTGTTTGAAAGTTTGCTTGCAGAGATCAATACCAAGATGAAGATCCAGTAAAGGGAATGATTGGCTCTGCTGAACAAAAACTTCACAAAATTAATTCATTAAATTTATTCGGTAAAGAGTGCTGCACAATTTTGACAAACCACAAAAGAAGAAATGTATACATGGTTTGAATTGTGTGAAGATGTTCATTTGAAAAATGAAAACTTGAGATGTGCAATGTCATACTTCGTGTGGTAAGTAGTAACCATTTCTCACCTCACATGTGAACTTCAGATGTAGTGTTTCATTTCTGAAAGAATTGGAGAAAGGCTTCCCAAGAAGGTCTAATTTGAGGGACCATCTCATACTTAGTGGCAGTTCTGTTCAGTGCAATCTATCTGAAAGTTAAGGGTGTGAATCAGTTAAATGTAGTTGTTTACATGCTTGCCTTTTCTTTTCTTCAGTCCTGTAACATTGGAAAATAAGCTGATTATGGAAAACTCCTGTATATTTGCCGCATGTATCTTAATGTTTTCCACATAATTTGACATTTTAAAGTAGTTTAAAGTTTGATTCTTTCTTTTTCATTTTGATAATGATGGTATCCGTGTTAGTTTTTGCGCTCTTGGACTTCTTTCTACCAGTAAGACACTGAGTTACTCTGTCCATTAATGCTCAACTAGCTTAAAGTTTCTTCTTTATCATAGAATGGCTTAAAGTGTTTAGGTAAAAAAAGGGAATTAATTTTTTATTTTTAAATTAATAGGATTACCAGAAGTATTTTCTATGCTAATTGGGTTAGGGCAATCAGGATGCTCACACTTGTTCCAAATTCTGGAAGTTATTTTTATATGGGCAAGCTACTTTTAAGACTTAATTATCGTTTTTTATGATAGTTTTATTTAATACAAAATATAACAATATTTTATCAATTATAGTAAATTAAGAGATAAGGCTCCCACCTTTTCCATTTTGGGATATAATCTTCGTCGTTTTCTCTCTCTCACCAAGCATATACAAGGATACCTAAGCCGATAAAAGCTCCATTAACAGCCGTAAAAACTTTAAAGCTTTGAATTCTTAAATTGAATTTTCCGAAATCGTTATTTATTTGGATTGGGTGTTGTTGCAAATGATTGGAAATATAATTTGGACTTTATATATCAATTTTGATGGAGTATGGTGAAGATTTAAGTTAGTTTTCGTTAGAATTTTAGATCGAATCTCGAAGAAAGAGAAGAATAATGTTCTTTTTTTTAAAGATCTCGATATATAAATAAGTTATATGTATTTTGTATTTCGGGTGTATGTTATTTGTATGTCCAATGTATCAGTGGACACAAAGTGACATATACACAACTTACTAAATACATACAAAATACGTACAACCACATAATCCTATGTAATTTGTATGTTTTAACCAAATTCTATACAATAAGAAATTGTATGCAGATTGAATATATTGATCAAATTATATATATTTTGTAAAATATCTCTAGCTACTTTCTTAAAAACAAATTAAATTTACTAAATCAGATAAATATTTGTATAATTTTGCATACCCTGAAAAAAAAAACCCATTTGGAAAAAAGCTACCTTCATCCATGGGCTTCCAGACTGAGACCACAAGGCTTTCTTAGCCCCCCCCCCCCCCCCCCCCCCCCCAAAAAAATAATAATTGGTAAAGAGAACTTCACCTGACTACACAAGGGCACCTACACCCAATTCGATAGGCGAACCAAAATTTCGTTTAGCTAATTTTCTTTATGACAAACTTGATTGAATTCAGTTGAAGATAATCATTACCATACCATAAGGATATATCATAAACGCGGAAATTCTAAAGAAAATCTAAAAATCTGGTGATATGAGTCAAGAGCTCTACTAAATAGAAAATATAAATTTGAATATTTCAAATACTCTGCTTGGATCTCAATCTAAATTCATGATTTATGGAGTTTTGATTATTGACAAATAATGTACAAGTGACAATCATGTACAAGGAAGAATGAACAAAAATGCACAAGAACCATGTCCTTAACATATCTCCAAAAGGATCTGGTGTAGCAGGCAACACTGATTTTAAATTGCTGAGAGAACCAGGTCCTTTAGACAAGAACCGGAGATTGTTTGGTCTATGCAGAAGAAACTATTCCACACGCACAAAAGGAAACCTTGGAGAATTGGGATTAAGGCTTAAGCCGATTCTATAGGGAATATGACTTCAAGTCATGAAAATATTACCATAATTGAACACACGAAATTAGCTTGGGATTAGGAGAAGGAGAGGTCATATGCGTGAGTCAAAACCAAGTCAAATAAGGATTAGTTTCTTGCAATTAATTGAACTAAGTCTTGATTGGATTGGGAGAACTACAAACGTCTATTCTACTCTTATATAAAGCACAACATTGATGCTTTGGGTGACCACCACCAAAGAGAGAGACTACATAGTTAGAGCAAAGTCTACTTGAGAGAGTCTTGAAGAAGAATCAACAATAACAACAAGAAGAACATATTCCTATCAAATGTTATTCATACCGTTCTTGAGTTGTAATTGAAAGTATATTTATGTCTTAGAGACAATATGTATTAGGACAAATATACTTTATACACATTCATATTATTATTAATGAAGATTAATATTTTGGCATTTGTAATTATTGAATTATTAGTTGATTGTTTATAATATTCTATAACATGCATCCCTAGATGTTACGTTGTTTTTAATAATGTGAGATATTAATAATATAACGTAACTCTTAAAATAGCCTCGACTAATGATCATCAAGAATGAGATATCGATGATATGTGATAAGTCGACATGTTGTCTGCATCACTTCCTTAGAGGATGTAGTATGTCTCACCTGCTACGAGTAATTGTTACTCGTGATGGACACATGAATATTTTGGAAGTATTGGTATACCCTGTTGATATACTGTTTGTTATACTTGTCTAAAGTATGATCAGCGTGACTGCGTGAGGGAGATAGAAGTCCTTAGACTTGAGGTCAATGCGCACCTTGTCTACAAAGTAATTTACTTTGATCCTGTCCTAATCTCAAATGCCTTATAGGTTGAGATACGGCTTGTATTGGGTACATTACGATGTGAATTAAGGTGGTAGTTGAGCCAAGATTAGGATTCATTCTTCGAATGTATATTCGAGAGAACACTCAGCTTCTCAGTGATATTAGGTTGACTAAGTCGTTGGCCAACGCAATAGACATATTTAGAATATGGTCTAGTTGTCAACTAATATAGATGAGATACAATGATTAAGCCATTTGGATAGACATTTGACAAATCCTAAGCTTGATCGGGTGTGTCTTGAATGAAAGGATTTTATCTTACCACATAGAGGTTAAATTTACTGGATTCGTGTAAACGTACTTCACATATTAAGTTCGTCTTGCGGCGCCGTCTAGGAGTTCCGCGTAGACCTTAATTTGATTAATGTCGATATGTGAAGGCCTGTAGGGTCACACTATGTCGATTGTCTTTTCGATCTAAGGATGTATTGATAGAGTATTAAATATTCGATTTAGAATCGAGATATTTAAATGAATAATGATTGTTTTAATTAAGTCAAAATTAGATTTTGGATTTAATTAAAAATGTGCGGAAAATAAAATGAGACAGTGTAGGGCCACGTCAGCGCCGCGACGCCCATACCATAGGGCCGCGACGCCCACACCATAGGGCCGCGGCGCCATGACCTAATCTGTCTCGAAATTTTGGGCCAGGCCCAAGGTCAAACCCTAATCCGATTTGACCTAATTTTCACCTATAAATACAGACCTACACTTCATTATTCATGACACTTGATTTTCATATCATTATTCTAAGTGTTAGAGACTTAGAATCAAAACACTCTCGAACCTCTGCCAGATTTCCTAGCTTTCCAAATGAGGAATACATTGAAGCTTCAAGCTTGCAATCGAAAGGGCATTCGCGTGCGCACCCACAATTGATAAACATTCCAGATATTGTAAACATGTAAGTACCATTCAAGTCTTATGTTTACGGTTTTAAATTACCCTATAGTCAAACAGTTCTACGTTTGTTGGGTTTGAAACAATTTTTCAATATCCGCTGCGTACAACAACCCAACAAAAACCTACAGTGGTATCATAGCCAGGTTGTTTTGTATGATTATAAGGTAATCAATTAATAATAATATGGGTTAGAATTTATTTAAATCTGAAATATATGTCGTTTAAAGCTTGAAAACCTAATATTTTAAAAGCACATCATCCTTGTCTCCCAAACTATTAAACAATGATGTAATCGAGGAAGTCATTTCGATCTAACCCTTCTTAGTCAATGTGCGTAACCGGTTCATTGCGAACATGGTGCACTGAAGCGAAGAACGAGATGGGATTGAATGATGATCGATGAACGTGTTGTTTGATAGTGAAGGGTAACGAAGATGAATGCAAAATCGACCACCGAACCGGTTTAGGGTTTCAGAAATGCAGATTTTGTGCTTATGAGACGGAGGCGCCGCAACTCCACGATGGAGCGCCGCGACACCGGGGCTCCAATTAATTTTTTTCCCAGAACAGTGAACAGTAACCGAACACTGTGCCGACGTTTTAATTTTTTTTTTTTTCCGAAACGATTAACGATGCAGAACACATTCCGGCGTGAACGATATCGGCATCATTGTTCCGCGGGGCGATCTTGGTTTCCGAAATTGCAATTTAGCCCTTGGGACAAATCTGAAAATTTTAGAAGTTTCTGGAATTGCAATTTGGTCCGTGGAAAAGTTTTTAAAATCATCAGATTTGGTCCTTGGGGCAAATCTGTAAATTTTAGAAAAGCAGATTTGGTCCCTTAGGCCAAATCTATAATTAATTTAAAATTATGGAAATGATAGACATGTCCCTGAAATATGAAAATATTTTCTAAAAATTAAAATTGGATTTTATGAATTTAAAGGGGTTCAAATTTGAAATTTTAAATTCTTGAGGGACTAAGTAAATTATGAAAATCTGGAACTTACAGAAATATCCCGAAAATCGAGTTTTAAAATCGAGAAAATGTTTAAGGGACTGTTTGGATTAGACTTAAATTATAGAGTTTAGACAAGTTAATCCTTGATTATTATTAATTGTATATTATTGAATAATATACGAACTATATGCTAAGTGTTTAAATGCTTTCATTTAATAATTAGCATAGTGCCCGCTATAACTGTCTGGGCAGGCGGCGCCCAGTATTTGATTAAACCATCTTATATTATGCATATTGGGTTGATGGTTCCCAACTATGTGTCATTAGTTTTGCATGATATTAAGATGTCATATTGGATATGACGTAAAAGAGTTGATCTTGGTTAAAACCCTGAATTACAATGTTTTCCAAAATTTTAAATACATGTCTAAATTAAAACGCGTCGTCCATTATAATTGTTAGAGTGCAAAATCCTTTTCGGAAATACGAGTATTTATGCCAAAGCATTTGCTCTAAGTCTACGAGGACACAGACTCTTTTATAAATGTGTTTTAAATGTAAAGGTAAACGATAAACTTTTGTGGGTATTTACACCAAAGTATTTACTCACAAAGGCCAAATTTACTTAGATACATAAATACAGTCGTGTAATGGGGTTGACTTGCTTAGACAAATCTTGGCGCCAAAGTGTCGGACTAATCTAAAGACGCAAGATTAAATATAATATTTGATCAACCAATAGTTGCAAATAAGTTTTGCAATTGGTTTAGAACCTACCAAGATGTGTTATTGAAGTTATCAGCCAAAGCAAACGCGGAGATAGCATAGGCTTAGATCTTGGCCCATTATGACCTTAATTAATATAGGTCTGTATTCTACCATGGGGTCGTAGAAGTATGTTAAAATAGTGGGAGCTAATTAAATAAAAAACCATGTTGATTAGCCTAAACGAATGTGTATAATAGGAAATAAATTTTGAGTTTGATTTCCAGTCTATCTAATTCTTCAGATTATCAAAGATGTCGAGCTTATCATTGAAAATGTTAATTGAAATGAACAAACTTACTGGACCTGACTACCTTGATTGGCTAAGAAATTTGCGAATAATGCTGAGGCAAGAGAAATTAGAATACATGTTGGACACGGTGTTCCCAACGGTCCCTGCGACAGACTCTGCTGAATATGCCTCTTTTGATAAGGATGCTTACCAAAAACACCTAGATGATGCCACTCCAGCACAGTGCGTGATGTTTTCATCCCTGTCTATGGAACTTCAGAGACAACATGAGAACATGGGTCCCAATGAGATGCTCGAACACTTAAAGAGTCTCTATGACTCACAATCCCAGACTATGGAATATGAGTTACTGATAGAACTTTTTAAGTGTAAGCTCAATGAAGGGGGCCAGGTCTCGCAGCATGTGTTGAAGATGATAGGGCTGATAGAGAGACTTGCTTCAATTGGAATGAAAGCTGCAAAAGAATGTCGCTACCACCCTCATCCTGAACTCTCTCCCTCGTTCCTTTGAAAACTTCATAGTGAATTACAATATGAATGGAACGAAGGCGAGTCTGCCGGAGCTGTACAACATGCTCAAGACCTTTGAATCTTCCACTTCCAAAGGCAAAGCAATGCTCATATGTGAGCTCTACTAGCCAACCCAAGACGAAAGGTAAGGAATGGAAAAAGAAGAAGGGAAAAACAGTCGCTGCGCCCTCAGCTATGAAGCCTAAGGGAGGTGTGAAGAAGAAAAAAGTGAATCTGGCTAAGGATGTATGCCTCAACTGCAACAAGAAAGGGCATTGGAAGAAGGACTGCACTGCACCAGGTGCTTCTACCTCCGGTGGACAAGGTATGTACGTCATAGAAATAAATATGTCTATAAATAACTCTCATTCCTAGGTATTGGATACCGCTTGTGGCTCACACATTTGTACCAAAGTGCAGGGGCTAACTGATAGCAGGAAGGTTGGACCAAGAGAGGTGAACCTACGCGTTGAAAATGGAGCACGAGTGGATGCTGAACGCATATGAACTTATAGATTTAATTTTCCTTCTGGTTATTTTCTAGTATTAAATGATTGTTACTATGTACCCTCGTTAACGAGGAATATCATTTCTATCCCTGTTTTGGACATGGAGGGTTTTTCCTCATATATTTATAATGGCAGTCAAGTATTGTCTTTTGATAATGTTATATATAGAACTGATCCTCTTGTGGATGAATTATATACACTAAACTGTAGTCGAGAAATATTCAATGTATAAAATAAATGAGCTAAAATAAGTAATAGAAACTCTACCTACCTATGACATTGCAGACTTGGTCATATCAACAAATCAAGGATAGCAAGGTTGAGGAAGTTTGACTACCTCGAACCATTTGACTTGGAGTCTTATGGTAACTGCGAATCTTGCTTGAGAGGAAAGATGACCAATAAACCACTTTCTGGGAAAGGTGTGCGAGCCAATGAGGTGCTTGAGTTGGTCCATACTGATGTATGTGGGCCATTTTTGACTCAAGCTAAAGGAGGTTTCCCATACTTCATCACTTTTACTAACGATTTCACAAGGTATGGATATGTGTATCTTATGAGACATAAATCTGAGGTTTTTGAGAAGTTCAAAGAGTACAAGTCGGAAGTAGAGAAACAACTTGCAACAAGTATCAAGACCCTTCGATCGGATCGAGGAGGTGAATACTTGATCAAGGATTTTCTAGATTACTTAAATCTACATGGAGTCCAATCAGAGTGGACACCTCCTGGAACACCACATATGAATGGTGTTGCCGAAAGGAGAAACCGAACCTTATTAGATATGGTTCGATCCATGATGAGCTTTTCAGCTCTACCGACATACCTTTGGGGACATGCTATACAAACCTCAATATATGCTCGGAACAGGGTTCCTTTGAAGTCAGTAGAAAAGACACCCTATGAGATATGGTGTGGCAAGAAGCCAACTCTTAAACATATGAGACCCTGGGGGTGCCCTGCATATGTTAAGAAGATGCTCACTGACAAGTTGGAATCCAAAAGTGAGAAATGTTACTTCGTGGGGTATCCAAAGAAAACTAAGGGATACTACTTCTATCTTCCTGGAGAACGTAAGGTCATTGTTTCCAGGAACGCAACTTTCCTTGAAGAAGAATATGTCTACAAGGAACATAGTTGCACAGAGATAGAACTTGAAGAAATTCAAGAACCCCAAGATAACATAGATGTTGAATCCTTGCCGAATGACCAAGGCAAGAATTCAGTGGGAGTATTTGGCGAAGATTGGGTACTTCAAGTACGCCCTTCGTCCAGTGGGAGTGTTACAAGGAACAATGCAGAAATGCAAGATCCTCCTACACAACCTTTAGGAGTAGATGCAATGGTTTCACCTCATCCCATTCAGGAAATACATGAAAATGATATTCCTGAAAGCTCTCAAGTTAGTGGATTATCCAACACATAAGAACCCTCTCACAGTCAGAACATACCAAGCACTGAACTGCAAAACAATCAACTCCGTAGGTCCACTAGGACTCATCGTCCTCCTAAAAAACTAAATCTACTTATGGAAACACACAGTGAGATAGATATTCCTGATAACGATGAGCCTACAACCTATAGCGAAGCAATGTTGGACATTGATTCGAAGAGATGGCAATAAGCCATGAAATCGGAGATGGAATCTATGTACATCAATCAAGTGTGGAACTTGGTTGATTTGCCAGCTGGGGTTAAACCCATATGATGCAAATGGGTCTTCAATAAGAAGATCGATGCATTTGGAAATGTACAGACTTATAAAGTAAGGTTAGTGGCTAAAGGTTATAATCAACGGCCTGGGGTCGATTATGATGAAATCTTTTCACATGTTGCTAAGATAAAGTCCATTCGGATTTTGCTTGCAATAACTGCATATTATGACTATGACATTTGGAAGATGGATGTCAAAATCGCTTTCCTCAATGGTAATCTAGTTGAGAAGGTGTATATGAAACATCCTGAGGGTTTTTCGCTTGAGTCCAAACCAAATGCTGTATGCAAGCTACAAAAGTCTATTTATGGGCTTAAGCAAGCCTCGAGGAGTTGGAACATTTGCTTTGACAAGGCTATCAAGTCATTTGATTTCGTCAGAAGCAAAAAGGATCCATGTGTTTATAGTAAATGCAAGGAAGGGAGTATTGCCTTCATTATTATATATGTAGATGACATATTGATAATGGGAGACAATAAGACTCTCCTGCAGTCAGTCAATGAGTGGTTGTCCAGTACCTTCATGATGAAGGATTTAGGTGAAGCTTACTACATTCTGGGAATTAAGATCTATAGAGATAGACCTAATTGATTGTTGGGGTTGTCACAGTCAGTGTACATAGACAAAGTGCTTAAACGTTTTTCTATGGAAAATTCCAAGAAAGACAGTCTACCTATGGGACAAGGCATCAAGTTATCTAAGAAGGACATTCCTTATAATACTATAGAACTTAAACGCATGAAGAGGATCCCATATGCTTCGGCTATAGGATCGATCATGTATGCCATGACCTGTACTAGGCCATATGTGGCCTTTGCACTTAGTATGACTTGCAAATTTCAGCAGAATCCTGGGAAAAGAACACTGGAAAACAGTCAAAAGTATTCTTAAGTATCTTAGACGAACTAAAGATTACTTCTTAGTCTATGGTGGAGAAGAAAATCTAGCAGCTACTGGGTACCCTGATGATAGATTCCATACCGATCTTGATGACTTCAAATCTCAATCGGGGTACACATTCATTTTCAATGGTGGAGCAGTGAGTTGGAAAAGTTCCAAACAAGCTACAACTGCTGATTCAACAACAGAAGTTGAGTACATTGCTGGATCGGAAGCTGGTAAAGAAGTTGTCGCGATTTCTAAGTTCTTGAAGGAACTAAGGGTAGTTCCGAGTGCCAGTTGTCCAATAACTATTTATTGTGACAACACTGGTGCGATTGTACAGGCTAAGGAACCAAGATCAACAAACAGAAACAAGTATGTACCAAGGAAGTACCACATACTCAGGAAGATGGTGGAGACTGAAGAGATTAGATTAGACTAAGTTCCCACATATGATAATCTAGGTGACCCATTCACTAAACCATTAAGCTTAGTCAAGCATAATGGTCATTTTGAGAATATGGGCATTAGATATGTTAGAGATTGGATCTAGGCCAAGTGGAAGATTGAAAGTATATTTATGTCCTAGAGATAATCTGTATTAGGACAAATGTACTTTATACACATTCGTATTATTATGAATGGAGATTAATATTTTGACATTTGCAATTATTGAATTAATAGTTGATTGTTTATAATATTCTCTAACATGCATCCCTAGAGGTTACATTGTTATTAATAATGTGAGATATTAATATTATAAAGTAACTCTTAAAATAGCCTCGACTAATGATCATCAAGAATGAGATATCGATGATATGTGATAAGTCGACATGTGGTCTGCATCACTTCCTTAGAGGATGTAGTATGTATCACCTACTACGAGTAATGGCTACTCGTGATGGACACATGGATACTTTGGAAGTATTAGTATATCCTGCTGATATACTGTTGTTAAACTTGTCTAAAGTATGATCAGCGTGAGGGAGATAGAAGTCCTTAGACTTGAGGTCAATGCACACCTTGTCTACAAAGTAATATATTTTGATCCTGTCCTAAGCTCAAATGCCTTAAAGGTTGAGATACGGCTTGTATTGGGTACATTACGATGTGGATTAAAGGTGGTAGTTGAGCCAAGATTAGGATTCATTCCTCGAATGTATATTCGAGAGAACACTCAACTTCTCAGTGATATTAGGTTGACTAAGTCGTTGGCCAACACAATAGACATATTTAGAATATGGTCTAGTTGTCAACTAATATAGATGAGATACAATGATTAAATCATTTGGATAGACACTTGACAAATCATAAGCTTGTTCGTGTGTGTTGTGAATGAAAGGATTTTATCTTACCACATAGAGGTTAAGTTTACAGGATTCATGTAAACATACTTCATATATTGAGTTCGTCCTGCGGCGCCGTCTAGGAGTTTCGCGTAGACCTTAATTTGATTAATGTCGACATGTGAAGGCCTGTAGGGTCACACTATGTCGATTGTCTTTTCGATCTAAGGACGTATTGAGAGAGTATTAAATATTCGATTTAGAATCGAGATATTTAAATGAATAATGATTGTTTTAATTAAGTTAAAATTGGATTTTGGATTTAATTAAGAATGTGCCAAAAATAAAATGAGACAGTGTAGGGCCACGTCAGCGCCGCGGCACCCATACCATAGGGCCACGACGCCATGACCTAATCTGTCTCGAATTTGGGGCCATGCCCAGGATCAAACCCTAATCCGGTTTGACCTAATTTTTCACGTATAAATACATACCTACACTTCATTATTCATGACACTTGATTTTCATATCATTATGCTATGTCTTAGAGACTTAGAATCAAAACACTCTCTCGAACCTCTGCCAGATTTCCTAGCATTCCAAAGGAGGAATACATTGAAGCTTGGAGCTTGCAATCAAAAGGGAATTCGCATGCGCGCCCACATTTGATAAAGATTCCAGATATTGTAAACATGTAAGTACCATTCAAGTCTTATGTTTACGGTTTTAAATTACCCTATTGTCAAACAATTCTATGTTTGTTGGGTTTGGAAAAAGTTTTCAATATCCGTTGCGTACAACAACCCAACAAAAACTCTACAGTAATAATTAGATTTTATGGTTTATAACTGTAAACTTATTTACATTCATAGTGATTTGTATTAGATGTTGGTTTTGAGTTGTAAAGGGCTTAATAGACTGAGTAGAGTTTTTGAAGGAACTGGAGAAGGTACCAACAATTAGGGAGAATTGTTGAGGATTGGGGTAGGGGCTATTAGGTTCCTTAGATGTACAAAGTGTTGTAACCTTAAAAGTTTCTCGAGTTATATTAGAGAGTTTGAGGAAATTCTATTTGAAATAGGTCGTGATTTTTTCCTCCTTTAAGCAAGGAGTTTTCCACGTGAAAATAATTGTGTTGATTTATTATTCCGCACTTTACCTTCTTGCATAGTTGCTGAAAGAACATGTTCTTTTAGAATATAGTCTGAATGAAAATACACAAAAAATTAAAATAGAAATGGAGTTCAATATTGCGGATAAACCAAGCAACTCACCCTGAATCTCTGAAGCAAGCTCCCTAAATAGAGTTCGGGACTTTATTGGTACTTGGATTAAGATTTTCACAAAAAGTCCAGCAAGTGTAGCATGAGTATAAAAATCAAAGCTTACTAAGAAAGTGTCATCTACCGATCCCAACAAGGTAGTGGTGAGGTTTGACCTTAGGAATACTAGTTTTAACCTGTACAATCTATATAATCTCAATAGATAAGGAAATAAAGGCATAAAGGTAAATACATTAGAAAACACATAATAAATATGATCAGATACAATATATAAATGATATGCACATATAAGAGTCATGATGCAATGCATATGAGGCTGATTCTTTTCCAAAACTATCTCATAATCAATGGCCCCAACACTCCGTGCACACACTTATCCGGCTGAGAGTGGCCCATGGGGAACAATTGCATTGTCCATACCATCGTACCATAGTGTCACACCCCAAAATCGGCCTTGGCGCAACATGCATCCAATTCTAAGGAGCCGAACTGTAAGCACCTTATAAAGTAGAAATACAACAAACTGTCCTAAATTCATATTCAATGACACATTTAGAGCTTAATTATAATTAAGACATTTATAAGTGAAAAGTCAAAATAATATAAATAACTATAAGTCTGAACATCTGCTAAGCATGGCAAGATCCCCAACAAGTCAAGCAATGACTTCAACAACTACCCACAATATTGACATCTACCTATGAAACTTCTAAGAGAAATAAATGAATTGTCTAACTTCGGAACACGAGAACTGAAAACAATAAAACTAAGAATATATGGGTCCCACAAACAAGCATGTGGGATCACTAATAAGCCTGAAAAGCAGATAGTTCACTTACTCGGTACGATCATCACAAATCTACTCTTCTTCATTACCAAACATACCATCAAAACAACAATAATATGCTTAAGTACTGTGCACTCAGTGAGTATCTACGGGACAATAGTCATATAAAAATTATACAAGTCATAAACATAATTGAAATAGTGTTAAGAAACAAATCAAAATCAATAATAGCATGTCACAAAATCCAGTATAAATTGGTGATGAAGAAATACTCAATTTGAATCATTAAGTCATTTCTCATTACCTTATGTTCTTTCATTTGGATTCAAGTTCATCACGTGGCAACTCATGGGCAACCACAATCATACCAATACATGCCCAAATAACGCGTAATGAAGGGACAACCACTTTAGGTTCCCTAAACGGCATAGAAGCACCACATTGGGGCTATCAACCTATAATGGTACCCTTTCTCCCGAATAGCTAGGAAAAACCACACCGGGGCTACCCACCCTTGACAACCATTCTTCCTCCTGAATGTTTAGACTAAATCCACCAGGATCCATAGTGACTACCCTTCCTTCTGAGGAGCTAGGCTAAACACAAACAACAGAAATCATGGCCTATTAACCGAATCACAATCATAACATATAAGTCGAACATTCATTATGGATTATATTTCTCATCCCATTAATAGGGGTATATCAAGTCATCAATCAATTTAGAAATTATTTTCAAATAATTAATAAATTTCAATTCAACGAAACCCATTCATAGGAAAAACACATTAAATATCAAGGTTTTTGAAAAAAAAACGTTTAAAGCATCCCTTATGAGGGTAAATCATATTCAAAGATCGAGACTTTATAATTAAATTTCAATCATCCCTTGATATGGGAAATTACGAACACATCTAGATAATATAATATATATATAAGTCTCAACACGGGCTTGTCTCTCACGCACACGAAATCTTGCCAAAAAGAACCATTTTAAAGTTTAAAAGTATGTTAAAAAGATACATACCTTAAATCCCTATAAGAACGCCATAAACATGCCCAACAACATTCAATGATAGCTCTACAATCAATTATGATAATAAATATTAAAGCTTTGCTCGAATTCTACAAATTTCTATCCTTTTAGGAAAACTAGGGCTTTTATGTAAAAATCGTGTTCTTGATATCTCATCAATAAACCATGAATTCTAACGCGTTTCAAATGACATAAGAATCCAAAACTAACCCCTTAACGATACTTGAATCAAATAAGATCACCTCACAAAGATTTCCTAACGATTCTCATCTTTAACCATTCTTGAATTTAATTCTTTCGATCCCTAGAATATTGGCCAGGCGTGGCGCTGCCTAGGCCGCATACAACTATTTTTATTGTGTCAATACCGTTTAGTAAATTGTGCATAAATTTTTGTAACAATGTTCAATTGATCCATTCTTTATATTGTTCGAAATGTATTTCAGAGAGCTACACCTTTCATGCTTTGTTGTTTTCCATATTCTTAATAGATCTATGAGTTATACTCGCTCGAAGTCAGGCCTAACATAAATTTAATTGACACTTCCAAAATGTACACACTTCACTATTCTCCTTGATCTTAAGACAACATTTTCACCCAAACTTACTTCGACAAGACTTTATATCTCTAAAACGTCACGTTACCACTTTCTTAATGGATTCAAACCTAACTCGAATTTATAGAGTGTTACATTATCCCCCCTTGGGATTATTCATCCTTGAATGATAGTCATAACCTAGAATTTCCACTAAGTCCCCAAATTTTCAAATTGTTTTACAGATTTTCCTTTATAACTAGAGTGATCCCAGAAAATTAAAACACAATTAACACCCAATAAAACAACATGGTCTTCACGAGGATCCTCACAACTAGAATACTTATCAATAAAAACATAACACAACTTCATACCATTAGCCAACACTTGCATAATTGCAAATAACTAGAAGATTCGACATATACATGAAATATGGAATAAGTGAGGGTATTTCTTTTTCATGTCCTCCTCAGCCGCCCAAGTCCCTTCTTCGGTATCATGATTTCACCATAGGACTTCAACCGAAGCTACATCCTTAATTCTCAATTTTCTAACTCGACGATCAAATATTTGCACCAATTATTCTTCTTACGATAGTCCTTCATTGATTTCAATTTTTTCACGAGTCAAGATATGTAAAGGATCGGGTTTATACAACATCAACATCAAAATATGAAACAAGGGATGCACTATAGACATCTGGGTTGGTAAATTCAACTCGTAAGCCACCTTTCCGATTCATCTCACAATTTCATAAGGGCTAATAAAATAAGGACTAAGTTTGTTCTTTTTACCAAACTACATTACACCCTTCATTGGCGATACTTTTAAGAATACCTTGTCACTAAAGAAAATTCTAACTCACAATGCCTCATGTCTGTATAGGACCTCTGTCGACTCTAAGCTGGTTTAAGTCATTGCACAATGAGATTCACTTTCTCAATCGCTTCATAAACTAAGTCAAGACCTATAACATCAATTGGCGATCTACAACGCCTCCCGCAAAGTGCTTCATAAGGATCCATTTGAATACTCTCTTGATAGATGTTATTGTAAGCAAATTCTATAAAAAGGTAGATGCTCATCCCAATTTCATCCTAAATCAATCACACAAGCTCGTAACATGTCTTCGAGAGTTTGGATAGTCCTCTCTGCCTGCCCGTCCATATGAGGATGAAAGGCAATGCTCAAATTTACACGAGTTCCCAGACCCTCTTAGAATAATTTCTAGAAATGAGCAGTAAATTGGTTACCTCCATCAGATGTGATGGATGTCAGAATCCAATGCAACCAAACTATCTTTTTCAAATACAACTTAGCATAATTCACTACAGTATCCATCATCTTCACAGGAAGGAAGAGCGCAAACTTTATAAGTCTATCCACAATCACCCAAATTGAGTCAAATTTAGCCGTCGTGCAAGGTAAACCCATAACAAAGCCCATTTTAGTCATCTCCCACTTCTACTAAGGAATTTCAATATTCTGAGCCAACCCACCAGGCCTTTGGTTTTTGGCCTTCACCTCTAGAAGTTCAAACAATTATTAGCCACAAAATTAGATATATCAACGTTCATGCTTTTCTACCAATAGTATTACTTCAAGTCCTTATACATCTTGGCGGATCTCAGATTGAATGGAGTATTTGAAACAATGTGCTTCCACCATTAATTCTTGTCAAAGACTATCGATATTGGGAACACATAATTGCTGTTGTAGTCTCAAAACATGATCATCCACATCAACTGTGACTATAGTGTAATCACTCTCCTGCACTACATATCGCATCTTCACCAGAAATTCATCCTCATATTTCTTGGATTCAATTCTCTCCATGATATTTGAACACGCTTGAGTAATTCCCACCAACTCTCCATTTTCAGTTTCATCTAGCCGAACTCTAACACTAGCAAGTCTTCAAATTTCCCTGTCCATTGGCATTTCATGAGGTTGCAGATATGCTAGTGCACCCATAGATTTAAGACTCAAGGCATTAATAACAACATTCGCCGTACCAGGGTGATACAAGATGTCCAAGTCATAATCTTTCAATAACTCCAACCATCTTTTCTGTCTGAGATTCAACTCTTCCTGCTTGAAGATTTATTGAAAGCTCTTGTGATCTATGAAGACATCACAATGCTCGCAATACAAATAATGATACCAAATCTTTAAATAAAAAATTAAAGGAGCCAGCTCCAAATCATGAGACGGATAATTCTCTTCATGTTTCTTTAATTGTCATAGAGCATAGGAAATCACATTGCCATTCTGCATCAACACGTAGCCCAAACCAATTCTTGAGAAATCACAATAAACTACGTAACCCTTTTACCCTGAAGGTAGATTCAGAATATGAGCTAAAGTCAATCTCACTTTAAGCTCTTGAAAGCTCTTTTCAAACTCCTTAGAACATTGAAATTTTGCAGTCTTTAGGGTCAATCTCGTAAGTGGTGCGGATATAGAAAGAGAAAACTTCCACTAAGTTTTGGTAGTAACTTGCCAACCCAAGAAGCTATGAATTTATGTCGCTCCTGTGGGCCTTGGCCAATTCTTAACTGCTTCAATCTTTTGAGGATCAAATTTGATACCTCTCTAGACACCATATGATCCAAGATGCCACAGAATTAAGCTAGAACTCACACACATAAATCTTTTCATAAAGCTCATTCTTCTTAAGCATTTGCAAGGTTATTCTCAAGTGGACTGCATGCTCCTCAAGACTCTTTGAATACACCAAGATATTATCAATAAATATAATAACTAAATAGCTAAGGAAAGGCTTAAATAAATGGTTCATCAAGTCCATAAACACAGCCGGTGCATTAGTCAGACCAAAGGGCATCACCAAAAATTCATAATGTCCATAACGAGTACAAAAGATTATTTTCGGAATATCCTACTCCTTTGTTTTCAGCTGATAATACCTGAACCTCAGGTTAATATTTGAAAAGAATTTAGCACCCTAAAGCTGGTAAAACAAGTCATCCATCCCAGGCAAAGGATGTTTATTCTTCATGGTCACCCTATAAGATGATGATAATTGATACACATCCTAAAAGAACCATCTTTCTTTCTGATATCATGACTGAAGCATCCCAAGGTGAGGTACTTGATCGAGTAAAACATTTATCCAACAACTCCTACTCACGTAGCTCTGCTGGAGCCATATGATATGGTTGAATAGACATAGGTCGAGTATCAGCAATAACATCAATTCCAAAATCAATTTCTGTCTGGTGGAATACCTGGGAGATGCCCATTAAACACTTCAAGAAATTCATTGACCACATGCATGGATTTATATTTAGGTATTACAGCCTGGGTGTCATTAAAAACTAGATGGTAAATACACTCATTCGAGATAATTTTATAACCCTTAAGGTATGAAATAAACCTACCTCTAGGCTTAGCAATCTCACCTTTCCATTCGATAACATGTTCATTAGAGAATTTGAATCAGACTAATTGTTATCATCAATCCACATTTCATAGAACACTTAAAACCAATCCATTGCCATAATCACATCAAAATCTACCATTTATAGTTTGAATAAGTGAGCGATATTTTGACGACCTTTGACTAAAACTATGCAGTTTCAATAAACTCTAGAAGCAATAATGGGGACACCAACATGGGTATTCATAGAAAAGGCTTCTAATAGTTGCTCGGGCTCCATCCCAAAATCAAAAGTAAAATATGGTTTCCACATAATAGTGGTTCAACCAATGAATACGCGTCATAAGAGAAAATAGTAAGAATACATGTGACAACAACATCTGAGGCTTCAGCTGCCTCCTTACAAGACAAACCATAGATTCAAATTTAACCACCATTAGCAGTGTTAGTATCTACTTTACCCACTCCTTTACCATGAGTAATAGAAAAATTATTAGTATTAGGTGCAAGCGGATTCTTTGCAACAGTAAAGGCTGTCGAATGTTTTCTCTAACCGAAAGAGTTAGCTATCTCACGTAGCCACTTCCTACAATCTCTATTGATATGACCCATTATACCATAATGATGATAAACATGATCCTTCTATCCAGATGAATGTCGATTCCCACTATGAGAAAGCCTATTTTGATTGTTGTGTATCTGTCCCTGTCTACCAGATGAAACACTAGCATTAAAAAAAACACCCTTTCTTATGTCCCCCATTATATGAGCTAATGAAACCACCTACTGATTAGGATTTCTTATTCATCTCCCTCTCCAACCTGTCTTGATTTCTCCAATTCTCTTGTTGTTCAGTAAAACCAACCAAGGACAAAAATGTGCAAGTAGAGTACATAGCAGCAGCAATACACACATATTTAATAGGCAATCTTAAATCACTCACGAACCTACTCAACTTATGCTTTTCTGTCAGAATCGTGTACATTGCATACCTTGCCAACCGAGTGAATTATACACTATACTAACGAATAGACATAGTATCATATTCAAAATCAGTTTCCAAAATTACATTCTACATATGATGTGCCAAACACCATTTATTGTGCTTGTGCATACAACAAGCCACCTCTATCATTTCTAACACAAAATCCATATTAACTACTTTCCGAATTCCCTTGAATAGCCCCATTTGTGTTAACATTTGAATATGCCCAAGACTAGCAAGTTCCACTTTACAATGCAATAGTATAGAGTGGCTTGTAGTGGCTGAGAAAGTTGATGATTGAAGGCCAGTCTGAAGGTATTCTGGTTAGCCATAGGTATTTAACTCTAATCAATTGACTTATTGTTAGCTAAAACTAATATAGTATCCTATTACATGTTGTACTTCGACCATGCTTGATTGAGTTTCTCCTATTCCATATCTCCCAAAGAATGATAGCTGGAACTTCTGTATATATGGCCTTGAGGTTGGAAGGTGCAACTGTTGTCCACCATTTGGTAATTACCTGTTGTAACTGCAAACCTCCTATGTTCATACCTGCACAAGAAGCAAACTGCCTCCAAAGCTTGAAAGCTATTAGAGATGTTAGAAAAAGACGAGACATTGTTTCCATTTTGTGATAAGCACAACACCAACATCTTGGCACTACTGGAATCCTTAGACTTTTTTCAAGTTATTATTTGTTGAGATCCTTCATTTCCATAATCTTCACAAGAAAAAAATTAATTTTATTGGAAGCCCTTTTACCTAAATAAAACTATATTGCACTGATTCATCTTGTTTCTGTCTCAATTCATCCCAAGCACTCCTAATAATGAAAATTCCATTAGTGTTACCCATCCACCAAGCCCTGTCATTATCCACTTGTTGAAGCACTGGGTTGATTGTATCAACAATATGCTAGACAATTTCTTATGGTAATTGCCTCCTCAATTTCCTCAAGTTCCATTGCGCATCATTAATGAGTTACTACATGTTTATCTCCTCTTCTACTGCATGATAAGGCATTTAAAAATTCAAAGATCCTAGTTTTGTCCAATTGTCAAACCAAACGCAGAAATTTCTAGCTTTATTTGCCACCAAATATTGTGTTCTACTTCTTCTCTAACCTCCACCATCCTTTTCCAAACATTAGAAGTACCATTTTCCTATTCTATAGTAGGATGCAACTTTTTATAATATTTGTTCACCATGTAAGAGCCCTATAAAGAAGGAAAAGTTCTCATATTCCACTAAAGCGTTGCAAATAAAGCCTTGGATATATTATGCACAGACCCAAAGCCTAAACTTCCCTATTTCTTTGGATAACACATTTGATTTCAAGACCCCCAATTCCCCCCCCCCCCCCCCTTACACCAGAGGTGTTACTCCAGAAAAAACTTAGCAAAAATACTATTAAACTATTTTACCACTCTAATTAAAGGATTCATTGCAGACAAAAGATATATGGACATATTTTGTAAGACATGAGCTATTAAGATATATCTACCTCCAAAGACAAAAACCAGGGCATTCTAGATATGTAAAAGGAAAGGAACCCTTTGATGTACCCGTTATTCTCTTAAGTCTTGCTATCACTGCCACTGGATTCTTTTCATGAACATAAAATAAACTTTTATTGTTGTTGATCATCTAACTAGTGGTAGCTTCATACATTCTAAGAATTTCATCATTTTTTTCAAGTATTTAGACTTAGTTGAGCAGAATAGGATTATATCTGCATAAGGAAGATGATTGATCGGTGGAATCATTTGAAAGACCAAATCCTTTAAATTCTATTTCCTAATGGAGTTTATTCAACCCCTTAGAAAATATCTCTGCAACAATTATGAATAGTGTTGGGGACTGAGGGTCTCCTTATTTTAGACCTCTAGTGGAATGGAAAAAATCATGAGATTTCCCATTAATTAGTACTGAATATCAATTATTAGATATCAGTGTCCAAACCATATCAACTATAACTCTAGAGAAACCAAACTTTCTTAATAACTTGGTTAAAGATATTCATGAAATCCTGTCATATGCTTTTTCCATCTCTAATTTAACCACTACATTAGAAAGTTTATTCCTATGATTTATATCTCTAATTATCTCTTGAGCTAATAGTACAATAATACCCCTACCTTTTATAAAGCCAGTCTGTGTGCTAGAAATAGTTCTAGGGAGTACATTGACAATTATTTCATGCAAGATTCTAGGATTAATCTTCTTAGCAAAAATACTTAAGCTAATGGATCTCAGATCTACAAAACTATTGGTTACCTCCTTCTATGGAATGAGAATTAAATTTGTGTGAATTATGAATCTTGGAAACTCCTGACCACATAAAAAAGCTCTGACCATTCTTGTTACATCCTCTTCAACTATATTAAAAAAGGTATCCTGAAAGTTCATTTGGACCACTTGTGCTATCACCATTTAGCCAAAAGACTACTTCCCTAACTTCTTTTGTGCCGGAAAAACTACTAGTAATTTAGTTTGCTCTTCAGTAATTAGAGAAGGAATTTCCTCTAACATATCAAAATTAGAGAGTCTGATCTTCTCAGTAAATTGATCTTGGAAGAACTGAATTTCCTCATTTCCTAAATGCTCATTTGTTGTGATCCAATCTCCTTGACTGTTATGTATACCATACAATGTGAGCTTCTTTCTTTTACCTTTGACATAAGAATGGAAGATTTAGTGTTTCTCTCACCATCCTTGAACCATCTCATGCCTAACTTTTGTTTTCAATATTTTTCTTCTAAATGCAAATATATGTTAAGATAAGCTTAAGCCCTGTGAAGCTCTTCTCTATATATCATTGTAGGATTTATTTCCATCTGCATCTGCTTAACCTTAATCACATCTTCCTAATGTGGATATCTGTTGAAATATGTTGCCATATGTCTCTTTACTCCACCTTGCCAAAATATGCTTCACTTTGTTTTTATTTTGGCCTACATGTTTATAAAGGGGTTTACAACATAGTCTAAGGGCCAATTTCCTTCACTCCATAAGCTTGTTTTATTTGGTCCAAAGGTTTAAAAACCTAAAAGGTCTTATAATTGTTTCTTCATTACTATCACATACTACATGCAAATGAGCATGGTTAGACCCATGCCTAATCAGATATGCCGCTTCACTGGATTAAAATAGATGCATCAATTTTTGGTTACCAAATAATCTATCTAACCTTTCGAATATACACTATTCTCCAGTTCTTCTATTCCATCAAGTTTGTATGCTTCTAGTAAACTTCCTCTTCACCAAACCACAATTGTTGATGAAATGAGCAAAATTAGTAGTTTCTTGATGACTCACAGGAATACCACCCAATGTTTCTTCATCTGACACTATAATATTGAATTCACCACCCACTATACATGGGAGTTGACAGTTTAGTGCAACTTGTCTAACTGATTTCCACAAATTTTGCATCTTCATGATAGTATACTTTGCATATACTATTGTTACCCTCACTTTTTATTGTAATACAATGTTTTTGAGTTTGAGAATTATGTGTTGGACTTCATCTGCAATCACATGACTATTCCATTCTTCTGACCAAAAAGTCCAAATCTTTCCTGAGATGTTGACCATAGAATTCTGTAATCTCAATCTCCTTATATATCACTCTAATCCTGAGGCTCTTAAAAAGGCTTTATAAGAGCTATTGAAGTGTAGTGATGTCTCCTATTAAGTTCAATCAACCTCTCAAAAGAATTTTGAGTGTTGACTGATCCTATGTTGCAAAATAATAGTTTGTCAATCATTAATGATGGATGGGATGTTTTGCCTTATTACTCTTTGTAATCACCTGAAGTGGTAATTGTATTTGATTTTTCCTTCTTAATGCTTCTCTTCATAGTCTTCTTATTTCTTGGTTAAATCTGTTGCTTTTGATATTTTAGTTATGTTCTGATCCATGGCCTCATCTTCATATGTATATGTGATTAACACCAACTGTGCTTTGTTGACCTGCTCTTCTGAAACTTCTTCACTGGTACAACTATTTGAAGTTGTGCATTCTTTGAACTCATTCTCCTCTCTTGTTCTTCATTTTATGTCAACCCATATATATTTCTCTCAGGTACCTAACTTTGCTGATGATCCACCCCTCTAGCACTATGATTCATACCATTTTCATTGTTGATATCTCCTTCTATGCCTATTATCTTGGTGCTATACTCACGAGGATGTATTATCTATAAGGGATTTTCATGATGCATGTTATTCTCATCCTCAATATCCTTTGGTGTGTGTCTAGATTGATCTGCACCATTCATCATATCATTTTCTGATGATCCGTTCTCTTCATTAACATTTTGCCACTGCTTTATTTCTGGCTTTTTCTTGGTTCTACTTCTGTAGAAGATAATGGATTATGATAATTTCCAATATTATCTGCATTAGGCCCCATCTATTGTTCCATTACACCCTCCTCCAAATTCTTGGTAGGTTTACTTTGCTTGGTTTTTGTTGGGAGATTTTGCTCTATGGTACTTTATAAAGCAGTACGGGAAGTATATAACTATTACAAGTATTCGAAAGGATAAACAAAGATTCAATAGTTCAACTAGTAATCTGAAAATTACAAGATAACCACAAAACTGAAATTACAATTTTGTTGGTTATTGAAAAAATGGAAACTGGTTTTTCTGAGTCGAGTGTGGCACTCAGTCCTTAAGACAATATTGCCCCGTATGTATCCTTTATACGTCCTGGACAATTTGTCTCCCAAGATAAAACAACAATGGAACCCTTGAGCAAAGGAAACTCAAGAGCTACCGTGAAGAATATTGAGTAACGAAATGATGCTTGGAAGTTGTAGGAAGAAAACTGTTTTTGTTGTGTATTTTCGTGAGCTTTATGAACTGTTATTTTTCTGTTCTTTGTAGTGCTCAACAATGGTGTAAGGGTGTGTTTATATAGGTGAGGGAGGGGCTGAAAACTACCTCCATAATAGCCAAATAATGGCCATTATGGAGGTAGTAAAGTCACCAACATAAATGGTGAAAGAACCAACGGATTTGGCCATTATAGGAGGAGTAATTCAGCCAAAATAAATGGCTGAATTGAGTGCTTGACGTTTCGTTTTGACCATCGAAATTCGAACTTCGGGGACCAAACTGTACATCTTGAAACTTCGGGACCAAACTGTACATCTTGAAACTTCGGGACCAAACAAGTACATCCGAAAGAATTCGGTTCAAACGTACGTACGAAACTTCGGGATCAAACGTACTTCGGCAAAGTTTTCGGCCCAAAAAGATAATATCGAAAGGCCCACACCCACGGCCCACGACCCGCGCCCACGGCCCACGGCCGTGACCCGAGAACCCGAACCGGAACCGGAACTCGGAACCGGACCGGACGGGCGGGCGGCGGCGCGCGCGTGTGGTCTTTCCTCGAACCGAAGCACATCTAGGTCCTCCCTCCTTTAAACACATGGGATACCCCTTGGGGTCCCAAACCCCAAACCAATTTCGAGTCTTATATACACAACAATTCTTTCTTCCTCTACCGATGTGGGAGAATTACACACAATACCACACTTTCCATGCTTCAAACACCTTACTTCGTGAACCAATATCTCTTTCATTTCTCAATGAAATTTGACGATTCTTGGCCCTACGGTTATCTACGTACTTAGTAGATCATGCATGTGTGAAGAACCGGATTCTCCAACATACGTTACACTAGTGTTTAAGCCGTTAAAGTTGGTCGGTCGCAACTCCCGCCAAAGGCAAATTTCCAACAATCCCCTCTTGAAAGAGATTTTGGCGCACTCACATGGTGTCTTTTCATTTCCGGCAATATTTCACGGACCGATGTTGCATAAGGAGAGGTAGCCTCGGCTTTGAACCTTCCATAGTTGAATACCATCGGACTTACTTACTTGCGCGGTGAACGTGATGTCTTGAACCGTCGGTGTTTAGTGTAAGCCAAGACAACGGTACCAACACAACAAATTCCCTTACTCTCTTCTTCGTAATGTTTTGTCCGTTTTGGCCATGGACAACGTCTTGGATTCTTAAGTGCGTTCAATTTGAGGCGGCCCGTCCTCGCACTTAAATAGGTGGTCTCCTACAAGGTATCCTGCTATACCCCACTTCACAAGTGTTAGGAACCATTAAAAGTTTCCCAAAGACCTAACCTCAACCGTTGAGGATCATTACGAGTTTTGAAAACTTAACCTTTACCCATACTGCGATAGCACTTAACGTCTATCGCGGGAACGGCTTTGGATTTGGTGTTTCTTTTCGAAATCACTATCCGAAGTGCTCATGCTTCCACCGAAGCGATCAACGAACCTTTACAACTTAGTTTTCCCATTGAACCAAATTACGGGATCTCCGGTTCGTAAGGTTGGGTTTCCACCGTATTGGTCCGTATATTTTGGGTTTTAAGCCCATTCCCCTAGACAGGCGAACACTTGATCTCCGGGTAGTCCCTTAGTTAGTAAATAAGGAAGTGACACCCGTGATGATCAACCGCCATACGGTCTTATGTCTCCGACGGATCGTGACGGATATGTCCAGACGCCGTCATCCGTGTCCTTCCTAAAGCCGACCGGCTAGCCACATGTAGAACTGCTCGAAGGCACGGGTTTCTCCCAATAAGGGACGTCCTCTAATGAGTCGTGAAGTTACTCAACTTCTTTCATGCTTTGTATAAAGCGATAAACTCCGATACCATCATGAATCGGTCGATGCAAGTTTGCTTAGAGGATTTTCCAAGACCCACCATACACATTTACTTGTGACTTTGGTGTTCTTCGGATCGATGTCCGGTTGCATCACTTGTGTTCTCTCGTAACCGCTGGACATCCGAATACTATAATCCGTAGATAAGTGAATAATTCGGATATCGTCATATCCGACTTAACGCCTTCTATTGATCATGTATTAAGATCATCGGTGAACCTTAGTTCAACGATCTGTTTGTTGGACGATACCGGTCGGTTGTAGTGTGTACAATACATTGAACTACACGTGACCCGAGCATATCGCTCCTTGTCTATGGGTGCACCATGATTCCAATCAGTTCTATGATTCATATCTATTGGTGGCTTCAACGAGACTGTCAACTATCGACCAGTCCGTTAGATGTCTTAGAAATCCAATTCCTAAGATGTCATCTTTCATATCGAGACTTTGTTTCAATATGATGTTCACTCTAAGACCGTTGGTTGGCTTTCTAACTTCAGAGTCAATGTTTCTGTGATCGATTCATTGTTTCGTTTTATCTCGAGACTTTCGGGACCAAAATGTTAACATTTCGGGGACCAAAATGAAAGTTTAGGAAGAAGCCCAACAGTTCAGCAACCAATTCTGATCCTCTTCTTCCAACTCTCCAGTTTGGAAGGCTGTTTCAACACCCATGCCATGTAAGATTACAATGGCCCTGGATGTGAAGCTACTCACAGGGGAGCACTTTTTACAACCCAAAGGTTCTTTTCCCGGAGGAAGATTAACTATTACACGAGTATGGTTCTATATATGGAATCTATTTCTCTCTTTAGCTTCTTTCCAAAGCAGCGCTTTTGGAGATGACAATTATTTGTTAATTGTTCATGGTTCATTATTAACCATACAAGCTAGAAGGACTCGAACAAGTCTTTGTCCCCTTCTTTGCTCCGTCTCGGTTCAACATCTAGAATCCCTGAGTTCTGCAGATCTGGAAAATTAAGTTCCGGATATCCAGCAACTTTCGAGTCCTGTAGATACGGAACGTCTAGTTCCGGACATCAGGCCCTCGCGGGTTCTTGTTAACATTGAGCAATTACTCCTTTTTCCTATTTCAAGGAAAGTTATCTTCAATGAATTCAGCATTCTTTGATGCCAAGAGGCGATCAACACTATCGTTATTTGCGGATCCAAAGTGGATATGCAATCTACGATCTTAGGTCAAACTTGACTGTTTCGGTAGCCCATCTTTTACCAAGCTACCCCTCGTAATTTGGGCGTACAACTTCGCGCTTGGCTAACACCGTTAGACTGAGGTGAGTAATGAGCAGTCGTTTAATAAACGATGGTTCATATTCTCCCCCTCTATCACTACGAATTTCTCAATCCGTAGGCTTAGTTAATTTTTAAATTCTGCTTTGTAGCGCTTATCCGCTTCAACAACTTCATCTTTGCTTTTCAACAAACAAAGGATTCCATACGTTGTACTATCATCAATGAAGATCACAACGTAATTGTCTCCCCCTCTATTTTGTATAAACTTCAAATCACCAAGTAGGTGTGACTAAGTTCTAGAGGAGCGGTGCTTCTTTCGCTATTCCCTTGACGGAATTTGGAAAGGTGATTTTGCCTCTTCATCTACCTCACATTTATTTTGAGGGTTTATGTCGTCAGAAGGCAACAATCTCAACATCGTTAGCTTTTGAATGACTTGCTATTTAACGTGTCTTAATCTATGATGGCATAGATGCACGGATTACAAATATATCATTCATTTGGCTACGGACATCTTTGTACCATTCTTAGTTATTACGGACACTGTTGGACTAGTCTCAAACCAACTTGACCAACGGCGTCCCTTAAACCAAGTTAGGGATATGTATCACATCATCTTAGAGTGATCTCATTCCTCAAGTCCTATTGAGGACAACCTCTCCAACCCCTTCTACTTTAGAGGTGGTGTTGCTTCACATGAACAACCTCTTACCCGTGGTTAGGGCGTAACCGGATCATATATGATCCGGATACTCGCCCACTCCGGTTGCTTTAGCGGGCCGAGTGTCCAATTTCTTTCTTGCATTTCTTTAGGCCTTCGGATCATTAAGACACTGAAACTCGGCCCACCTTACTAGGTGTCCATTACTTTTCCTATGAAATGAATTCGCACCACTCCGGTCGCCCGGAGGCTTTATATGACCGAGTGTCCAATATCATCATATCAAAGGAATTTTGGCCCACTCCGGTCGCCCGAGGCTTTATGTGATCGAGTGTCCAATATCATCCTATGAAGGATCTTCTCGCCAAATAGTATGACAGGCTCAACGTCTTTAGCTTTTAGTCTTCTTCCGTTATGATTGGTGCCCGAGATAATTCTTGGCGCTTACTTAAGAGTGGTAACGAGTTTTCGCACGATCGGTGGATCTTACTCCCTCGTATGTGCGAACATACTTTACACACTTTAGTAATTACACTTAAAAGAACGGATCTTCTTAAGTCGTTTACAAAATCCAATCTTTAAACGGAAAAGAAGATGAGATTAAACTTCGATTTGTTAAAGCATAAGGAATATAAATTATTTTCATATTCCTCCTTACTTTAATCCATTTTTAATCGGACATAATTTAATCTTTATTCTTGACAAGTAAGAAAAACTACTTATCCCAATTTCGGATTCGGCTCACTTCGGTCACTTCATCGACCGAGTGTCCATTTCCTTCTCACCATTATTCGGATCCTTTGTCCGGGACAGATATAGGCCTTCTCGCTACAAGATAGAATAGCATCTTCGATCTTCTCCTCTTGTCCCGAGTTGACATCCTCGAAAGCTTTCGAGAGCGCTTGTTTCCACCGGTCTTGGTAGCGGTGACACCATGAACACGTTCATCATTATCACTCTCTTCTACCAGAAAACCATTTCCATATCCAGATTTGGTCACACAACTTTTGACCGACATCTTTCGAACACTAATAGTAATACAATACACATATTGTCTTAAGTTGTTGGGAGATTTTGCTCTATGGTACTTTATAAAGCAGTACGGGAAGTATATAACTATTACAAGTATTCGAAAGGATAAACAAAGATTCAATAGTTCAACTAGTAATCTGAAAATTACAAGATAACCACAAAACTGAAATTACAATTTTGTTGGTTATTGAAAAAATGGAAACTGGTTTTTCTGAGTCGAGTGTGGCACTATGTCCTTAAGACAATATTGCCCCGTATGTATCCTTTATACATCCTGGACAATTTGTCTCCCAAGATAAAACAACAATGGAACCCTTGAGCAAAGGAAACTCAAGAGCTACCGTGAAGAATATTGAGTAACGAAATGATGCTTGGAAGTTGTAGGAAGAAAACTATTTTTGTTGTGTATTTTCGTGAGCTTTATGAACTGTTATTTTTCTGTTCTTTGTAGTGCTCAACAATGGTGTAAGGGTGTGTTTATATAGGTGAGGGAGGGGCTGAAAACTGCCTCCATAATAGCCAAATAATGGCCATTATGGAGGTAGTAAAGTCACCAACATAAATGGTGAAAGAACCAACGGATTTGGCCATTATAGGAGGAGTAATTCAGCCAAAATAAATGGCTGAATTGAGTGCTTGACGTTTCGTTTTGACCATCGAAATTCGAACTTCGGGGACCAAACCGTACATCTTGAAACTTCGGGACCAAACTGTACATATTGAAACTTCGGGACCAAACAAGTACATCCGAAAGAATTCGATTCAAACCGTACGTCCGAAACTTCGGGATCAAACGTACTTCCGGCAAAGTTTTCTGGCCCAAAAAGATAATATCAGAAGGCCCACAGCCCACAGCCCACGGCCCGTGACCCGAGAACCCGGAACCCGGAACCTCGGAACCGGACCGGACGGGCGGGCGGCGGCGGCGCGCGTGTGGTCTTTCCTCGAACCGAAGCACATCTAGGTCCTCCCTCCTTTAAACACATGGGATACCCCTTGGGGTCCCAAACCCCAAACCAATTTCGAGTCTTATATACACAACAATTCTTTCTTCCTCTACCGATGTGGGAGAATTACACACAATACCACACTTTCCATGCTTCAAACACCTTACTTCGTGAACCAATATCTCTTTCATTTCTCAATGAAATTTGACGATTCTTGGCCCTACGGTTATCTACGTACTTAGTAGATCATGCATGTGTGAAGAACCGGATTCTCCAACATACGTTACACTAGTGTTTAAGCCGTTAAAGTTGGTCGGTCGCAACTCCCGCCAAAGGCAAATTTCCAACAGTTTTTTCAAAAGACTTTTCTACCCAAGGCTTGCTAGATTATGTTTTCTCTATCACCCCTTATCTTTTTGCCCTTTGCTGGAAACATTTTTTTTTTATGATCCTTATGTGTTGCTTCCATATTCACCATCTCTCTCTCAGTGTTGATATCCTACTCATTGCTATGCTTCTTTTCTGTTGTTATTTTTTCTGTGCCTTTCTTCTGTCCTGCTTCTTTTTCCACATCATCTTCCACACCATGAAGATCAACAAATTTATTATTGGTTGCTAGCATTTTACTGCTCCCCTCATTATTTGTTTTCTACATTTTTACCTCTTACTGGAATCCCCTTCCCAACTCTCTTTATTATTAACATGATTCTAAGTATGAGTGTTCTTATTTGTCCCCCTCTGGGACTTCTGCTTCCTCTCCAATTTCCATCAGACTTCTTGTCTTTGTTCTCCATTTTGTTCTATATCTCAACTTTCTTCCCTTTTTTCTCTACTTTGGTCTTCTCTTTATTCTCTGCTACCACCTCATATTCCTCCTTTGGGTACAATTTTGGATTAATCATAAAGCAATCCTTTTCATTGTGACCCTGCAATTTACATCTTTTACAATATTTCGGGACATGATAATAATTTATTTGAATTCATTTATCAACTAATTCTCTATTTTTCTTCTCGTTCCAATAGTAAGTCTTTTAGGGCACTCAATCAATAGATCTACTTCAACTTTGACCCTCGCACAACTAGGTCAAGTCTGACTTCTAATATCCACGTCAACTTTTATAGGCTTACCAACTACAGATGCAAGTGAGAAAACAGTTTCTTTTACAAAATAATTCGGAGGTGGATATGGAATTGAGATCCATGCTATTGAAGTTGTTGTTTCTTCATCTGGATCAAACCATGGATCCCATTCCAAGGTTCTCATTGAATACAACCAATTCATATAAGTGATATAGAATAATGGATTTGAAAATAAATTCACATAGTCTTCCAATATAGTTGGACGAATAAGAACATACCTATTTCGGAGCAGCCTACATTGCATTCCCCATTTAATTCACACTGCTTTGGAATGATTTTAGGTAATTATTTGATGTTTGGCTAACCATAAGTGAATTTCCCAACAATTGCGTACTGTATATTTTCCCTGATGATCATCTGCTCTATCGTCGTCCCAGATAATTCGCGGTTCACAATTGGGAGTGGATTAGCGATAGGTTGTGAAAATGGGATTAAAGTGGTGGCGTATGATTGAGAAGCTGGTGGGTGAATCATTTGAGATACAATTGGTAGTGGTGGTTGGAGAACCTCCGGCGGAGGCTGTCTAGTGGCTGTCGTGTCCATTGACGCGAGCGGTTTTGGATATTAGGGTTTTAATTGGTCCTTAATTATCAGAGCAAAAAGTCATTTTTCAGACTAGGATGTTAGGTCCATTTTTTTCTTCATATATTTAACTTTGATCAACTCTATAAACTTCAAGCAACAAGTTTAGGTTCAAGTGTTTGAAACTCTCTCGAGTATATAGGTACCCGTACCATCAATACCCCGCAAGTTAATAAATCAACAAATGAACCTACAAAGAGTCTTAAATAGAGGATAGATGTTCTAAATCTCAAAGCAACCATCAACCATTAAATAGATACAAACCCCAAAGTATCCCTTTTGTGCAAATCACCCAATCTAACCACCAACAAAGAAAAACACGCAAGTTCATTGATCAATGATACTATATTGACTCTATACCAAAACACAACATAGCACAACCTGCACGCACACTATCTCTTGCGTGTGTAAAGGAGTAGTGACGCATAGGGGACAATCACATTTGTCCACACATTGCACATACGATTTACACATGCAGTACAAATGATCTCGATATACATGACAATACCCAACACATACGATCTCAATGTGAATATCACGTACTCAATACGGGCTATCTCCACGTGCATTTCATTATCAAATCAGAATCACATATGCAAAGTGCATGGCATATCAATTAAATACAATCATTAGCTAAACATGTTTTCTACACATGCGTAATCATGTGTGTTACTTAAAATATAATCTATCATGAAACGATCATGATATTGAGTAGTTGCTGGCGCAATGATAAATTATGAGCTTACAATGAAGTTTTGATAACTTGACAAAGAATGTACCCAACGACAATCAAGGGAGATACAAGAAAATCATTTGAAGAACTAGATATCCAAACAAATTTCCGAAGGATTTAGTAAAGCAGTCATATCAATAAAGGAATTGCTCAAACGAACTGATCCTTACTATCATACAAATGGAGACTGAAAGCTATTTCATGCCGCCATTGAGAAGCGAAAATATTGATTGATTCCTATTTGATGAAAGGTTGAATTTTAAGTTATGCTAATATTTTCATAAGCACCATAAGTTGATCAACATAAAATTATCATTGAAGTAGGAAAGTGGAAGTCGACACTCATACACGGAAATAAATAAGATCCACGTCAAACAAGGTTTGATTTTCAGGTACAGTTTATGAAATAAAAACTTGGATGGATTCAGAAACTCAAGGGCCAACTACTTCTATATATATACAACATGAATGTCACGACCCAAACCGGAGGGCCATGACGGGCACCCAGACCTTACTTGCCGAGCACCACTAGACATACATTCACCATATAATCGTACATAAGCATGGGCCACGGGGTGGTCACGAGGTAACCTACTGACTCATAGAAATAATAATCTAAAAAGGTGCAAAATCTACAAGGCACATATGTATATACATAGATGCTGGACATGACCGTACGAGCTGAAAAGGCTACCATAGATGACTATACAATAAAAACATAGGCCAAGGAGGCCACATAACATCTGACTGTGTCATAACTGTCTACAAGCCTCTACTGGAGTACGTAACATCATAAGGTCAGGACAGGGCCCCGCCATACCCATATGCATATCAATAATACCGTACCAAGATTAGACCACAACTCTGGGACAAGTAGAGTGCTCTAATATCAGATGAATAGGTAACCTACTAGTGCGAACTGTTTCCCTATCTACCTGAGCCTGCGGGCATGAAACGCAGCGTCCCCCAAGGAAAAGGGGCGTCAGTACAAATAATGTACCGAGTATGTAAAGCATGAAAAATAGCATAATAAAGGCATGGAGGTAACCTAAGACAAGAAATAATCAACCTATACAAAATGCCTCTGAGGCCCATAATATGCCTAAGTATCACACATGAGCGTATATAATGCATGTTCCTACATATACATATGCGTATATAATGCCATCAAGCCTCTATGGGCATCCCGTCATATCATATCGATATCAGTGGGCATAATCATTATCATATACCAGCTGATCAGGTGGTGGTGTGTATATAATGCCATAACCTTTCCCATACCCCATATACATATCATATAGAATACACGTATATAAAGCCTGTGAGGTCATGGCATATACATGTATATAATGCATGAATGATACCAAGACTCTCTGAGTCTATCGGATGACGTAAGTGCCCTCCAATTAACATTATGAAACTATTATCATCAACATAACTTTCCTTGAAGAATTAACAAGACATTAGATAAGATCACTATCATTATATAGAAGTCAAGAACACAAGCCTCTAACATATCTAAGAATGGAGCCGTTATGGATATTGTTCGTTTACGTTTGTTTTATTTTGATCATGCCAAAAGAAGGAAGAGTAGCCTTAACATACCTTTGTTGCTAACGACTCCACATACTTCCTGTATTACTTCAACCAATATCAAGGTATTAGAACTATGGTTAATGCCATGGAAGGACTCAAAACTCATTTCTAAGCTAGTAGTTCTCTTACGAAAAATCGGGCATCACTTCCCCTACATTTCCTCACTTCCCCAAATCCAAAACAACACCAAAAATGATATTAACAATATCAATAATCAATCCCATCCATTCAACCCCTCAATAAAGTAAGAAAAATTCTGACAATTCAAACAATAGTATAACGAGCGGCAAACTTGGTTTACGATTAAACAATTATAGCTCTAAAACCTATTTTCTCCTTCCAGAACCTATTAGCAACATTAAACACAATATATTCAATTAGTCCTACTAATTTTTAGCCATAACAAAACATTGAAATGAATTCATAATAGTCCAACCATTTTCAGAAACTCAAAACCGATTTTCAGATCATTTCTTCATCAATTATTACTTCCACAACCTAGTTAAGACACTAATAATCTTAACCACAACATACTCCATCCAATACTCACATGTGACAACCATATAATAACATGAAACTACTCCAAAATAGTCCATAACAACACAACAACATAACAACATTTACCTAATTTTTAGCCCCTATTTCATAAGTTCTTCACCACACAACTAGCTAGAACTTAGACAAGATTAAATACATGAAGGAGAGAGATTTCGTTAACCTAATTCAAGCACTACAAGGGAAGAAACATGGCGGTAGCTTACCTTGGATGAGAATCAATTTCCTTCACTTGAATTCTTCAAGATTGGAGACAATCGTTCAACTTGAATTGAAGAACAAGAAGATGATTACTTAAGATTCTTAAGGATTTGGGGCTGACCAGTTTAGATGGAGTTTCTCTTCCAATTGAAACTTGAAAAGAAAAGAGAATCACTTGAGGTCTCTTAGGGTTATGGCATAATCAGCTTTTTAGAGAAGGGTTTCTATAGCTGACTTGAGAGTGAAGTTGCTGAGTGAAATTGAGAGGATAATGATGTTCATCAACCCTTAAAAATGGCCTCATGATCGACAAACACTTGCCCATTTTGGTGGATTAATTTGGGCCCTTCCTTTTAGCGAGGAGGTGACACACCTACTTGTCACCTGCTTGCTTAATTAATAGGTGTCACATGTTGCCCTTATTCACTTAGACACATGTCTTATCCTCGTTAATAATCATGACATGTGTTAAGTAGCTCAAGTTGGTAGGATGGGTAAGCAAGCAACTCAATTTTATGTATCAAATATCCCATTTGTTTTCCAAGTCTCAGTTACCTTAACTTACTTAAGAATCCGATAAACCTTCCTTAACCTTGTAGGTGGATTTCATCATTTATAAGCTTACGTTAGATATCTTATAATGACAATAACATATGAAGTACGGTGTATAATAATAGGCATGACTAATAATGTATAACCTCGAAGATAATCCTGATGTCCAAGACTAGGAGGGCTAACATACGACGAATCTCAATATACAAACTACAAGGTGTAACATCCTTCCCCTCTTAGAAACATTTGTCCCCGAATGGGAAGTATACATAAGGGACCAATTAATCCTCAAGGTTTTTCGAATTTTTTTGCCGAATCTCCCCGATAAATGGGACTATCCAAACCCTGTCAACAAGTAGAAGATATCCAAACCCTGTCAATAAGTAGAAGATATCCAAACATGCCTCCTACGGCCATACAACAACATATACATATCACTGGGCTTCATGTGGCCATCAAATATCAAACATAACTATATGAAGTGGTAACTTACCTCATGTATAAATACGTCAGCTCTTGGTCGGGCTACGTTTCACTCGGAACATCAGCTTTAGTTTGAAATAAGTGAGGATACTTATACTTCATCACCTCTTCCGCCTCCCACGTCATCTCTTCTACATTCTTATTTTGCCATAGAACCTTCACGGAGGCTACTTCCTTCGTCCTTAGCTTGCGGATTTGTCGATCTAAGATATCAATAAGAACCTCTTCATATGATAAGTCATCTCTAACTTTCACATCGTCAATCGGTACAATCCGAGAAGGATCCCCAACACACGTTCTCAACATAGAAACATGGAAGACCAGATGAACAAACTCTAACTCAGGAGGCATGTCCAGTTCGTAAGCCACTTGGCCTATTCTTTGAATTATGCGATATGGCCCAATGTACCTTGGGCTGAGCTTTCCATTTTTCCCAAATCACATTACACCCTTCATAGGAGAAATCTTCAAGAAGACCCAATCATCCATTTGGAACTCTAAGTCCCGCCGTTGCACATATGAATACTACTTCTGACGACTCTGAGCGGTTAACAACCATTCTTGGATAAGCTTCACCTTCTCTATGGCTTGGTGCACTAGGTCAGGCTCAAATAATTCTGATTCGCCTACTTCAAACCATCTGATAGGAGATCTACATTTCCGTCCATACAAAGCCTCATACGGAGCCATTTTGATACTAGCATGATAACTATTATTGTACGTAAATTAAATAAGGGGTATGATCATCTCAACTTCCCTTGAAGTCTAATACACAAGCTTTAGCATGTCTTTGAGCGTTTGAATCATACGTTCGGCCTGTCCGTCTGTTTGAGGGTGGTAAACTGTGCTAAGATTAACTTGAGTGCCCAAACTTTTTTGAAATGATTTCCAGAAATTAGCTATGAACTACGCACCTCGGTCAGATATAATAGAAATAGGCACACTATGAAGGCAAACAATCTTCTTAATGTACAACTTCGGGTAGTCCTCGGCTGTGTAGGCAGTTTTGATCGCAAGTAAATGAGCTGATTTGGTCAGTCTATCAATAATCACCAAAATAGAATCAAACTTATGATAAGAGCGAGGTAAACCCATAATGAAATCCATATTAATCATTTTCTATTTCCACAATGAGATTTCAATATTCTGAGTCAAGCCACCGGGCAGTTGGTGCTCAACTTTTACTTGCTGACAATTAGGATACTAAGCTACAAACTTCGCGATGTTCCTCTTCATGTCACTCCACCAATACATACCTTTGAGTTCATGATACATCTTAGTAGATCCAGGGTGAATGAAATATAATGAGCAATGGACCTCCGTCATAATCTTATCTCATCATCCCGCTACATTTGGAACACACAAATGGCCCTAGTGCCTGAGAACCCCAGTTCCATCAATCTCAAAGGCTGTGGTCTTGTTTTGTTAAATACCCTCTCTGAATTTTCCTAAAATGGGTCTTCCTACTGACGTTCCTTAACTTCCGATATGAGGGACGACTCTGCTGTATCTCAAATCACAAAGCCACTATCTTCCGAACCCATTAATTGGACTCCCAACCTAGCTAACTGATGTAGCTCTCTCATCAACTCTTTCATCTTGACCCGCACCGGCATCGAGCTGACCATAGACTTTCGACTAAGCGCGTTCGCTACAACAATAGCTTTACCGGGATGGTATAAGTTGTCCACATCATAATCCTTCAACAATTCAAGCCACCTTCTTTGTCTTGTTCAACTCTTTCTGCTTAAATATATACTGCAGACTCTTATGATCCATGAAAATGTCTACATGAACACCATACAAGTAGTGCCACCAAATTTCAGTTCATAGACCACCGCGGATAACTCCAAATCCTGCGTCGAATAGTTCTTCTCATGTTTCTTCAATTGCCTTGAAGCATAGGCAATCACCTTACCATGTTGCATAAACATGCATCCTAAACCCATTCCAGAGGCATCATAATACACAACTTAGCCTTCTGGACTCTCTAGGAGAGTAAGAACTGGTGTCGGTGTTAGTCTGTCCTTTAACTCCTAGAAACTCCGCTCACAGGCATCGGACCATTAGAACTTTATGGCCTTTTGTGTCAACCTTGTCAATGGTGCTGATATGGTAGAAAGTCTCACTACAAACCTCCTATAATAGCTGGCTAAGCCTAAAAAGCTACGAACCTTCGATGGAGTCGTGGTCCTCAGCCAATTCTTCACCACTGCTACCTTCTGAGTGTCAACTCTTATACCTTCATCTGACACTATATGACCAAGGAAAGCCACTAAATTCAACCAAAATTCACACTTGGAGAGCTTAGCATACAACTTACAATTCTGGAGCGTCTGTAGTACTACTTGCAAGTGATCCGCATGCTCCGCCTCCGAGTGAGAATAAACTAGAATATCATCTATAAATACTATCACAAATACATCCAAAAATGGGTGAAAAACGTTGTTCATTAGATCCATAAATGTTGTTGGCGCGTTTGTGAGCCCGAATGACATTACTAAGAACTCGAAGTGCCCATACCTTGTTCTACAAGCCATTTTCGGAATGTCCTTTTCCTTGATCCTTAGCTGATGGTACCCTGACCTTAGGTCGATCTTTGAGAAACATTTTGCATCCTGTAACTGATCAAACAAGTCATCAATTTTGGGAAGAGTGTACTTGTTCATAATAGTGACTTTATTCAGCTGCCCATAGTCAATACACATTCTCAAAGAGCCATCTTTATTTTGTACAAACAATACCGGTGCACCTCAAGGGGACATGCTGGGCCTAATGAAGCCTTTCACAAGCAGATCCTTTAATTTCTCCTTTAATTCTTTCAATTCAGCTGGAGCCATTCTATAAAGAGGGATATATATCGGCTGAGTGTCTGGCAACACATCTATACCGAACTCAATCTCCCTTTCGGGAGGAAGGCCTGGAAGTTTGTCTGGAAATACATCAAGAAACTCATTAACCACCAGAATTGATTGAAGAGTAGGTGGTTCATCATCAACATCTCTGGCCCGAACAAGATGGTATATACAACCTCTAGAAATTATCTTTCTTGTCTTAAGGTATGAAATAAACCTACCCTTTGGTGTCACAGTATTACCCCTCCATTCGAGGAATGGATGGCTTGGAAACTGAAATTTAATAATATTTGTTCGATAATCAACATTAGTGTAGCACGACACCAACCAATCCATGCCCATAATAATATCAAAATCAACAATTTCTAACTCTACCAGATCCTCTAGGGTCTGATGGCTACAAATTAACACTGCACAATTTCATTAGACCTGTCTAGCAACTACCGACTCACCAACTGGTGTAGATACTGCAAATGGCTCTCTTATAAATCAGGATACATATCAAACTTACAGGCAATAAAAGTGGTGACATATGATAGACTGGAGCCTTGATCTAACAACACATATACATTATGTGAAAAGACTGATAGTATACCTGTAATAACATCAGGTGAAGACTCATGATCCTGTTGACCCATCAAAGCGTAAATGCGGTTCTGGATACCACCGAAGCTAGTTGCTCTACCCCTACCTCTGCCTTGATTAGCTGATGTCTGATTACCTTGCCCTGACGGGAGTGCTAAAGATGATGAAACTGCTACAAATTCGGCCAGTTAGGCCCTAACACCTCTGCCTCTTATAAAAAAATCTCGCATAATATGACCAGGATAACCACAAGAATGTCACACATCTAATCCTCATTGGCATGGCCTCGGATGGGCCTTACCACACTGCTCACATCGAGTCAAAGACGACCTCATCTGACTAGAATCCCCTCTATAATAGGACCCTGATACTCGTGAACTCTGACTTGGTCCATATTGAGAAAATTGATCAGCCCATGACCTCAAAAACTATGATGGTGCACTAGTTGCCAGGTAAGATAGACGCCTATAAAACTGTGGCCTAGACCCAACTCTGAACTCTCTTATGTCACCTACGGACCGGGCCCTCTTGTGCTGGCCCTTATCACACTCTCGATCTACCCGATATTGTATTTTATGATCCTTTAGATTTTATGTGCATAAGCCTGAATGCGAGAAATATCTATATCCGGATTTAGAGTAGCCATAGTACATTGATTAACCAAGTGCGGCCCTAAGCCATTAACAAACCTATGTACCCGGTCGCTCATCTTAGCTATGATCGTAGGAGCATATTTGGCCAATGAATTAAACTGTAAGTTATATTCCCGAACACTCATATTACCTTGCTCAATACGTAAAAATCTATCCTGCCTGGCCCATCGGAGCTCGACCGACAGAAAATGTTGTAAGAAAGCCTCCGAAAACTCTCCCCATTCTACTGGTGGGGTATGAGGTCCCATAGAATTCTCCCATGTCTCATACCAGGTAATCGCGACATCCCGCAATCTATAAGAAATGAACTTTATTAACTCATTATTAGTATCATCCATTACTCGCAAGGTACGCTACATCTGATCCAGAAAATTTTGTGTCTCCGTGTTCAAGTCTGATCCCGTGAATACCAGAGGGTCTAGGTTGATGAAATCCTGAGCTCTCAAACTAAATGCTCTATCAAAAGGACTTATAGTCTGATGTTGGGCCTGAGCGGCCACCAATCGAGTCAATAAATGTACAACACTTCACATATCAAGATCCTCATCCAGAGTATCAGGTGGAGAAACTGGGGGTACTGCAACCCTACTAAGCTCCTCTAGATGTGGTGGAGTCGTTGAATCATGCAGACGATTCACACTGTAGGCCTCACTCTGGCCCTTACTAGCGGGTGACATTCGGTTGGTAACCTCATCTGAAGCCGTATTCAATGCACTCTTACTCTGGGACTTCTTCCTTGCTGTAGGCATTGCTAAAATCATAAACACGTGACAAATTAAAAGTGGAATGCTTATAATTTAGCTCTACTGCATGATCTAGAACAAAAAGGAAAGGTAACCATCCTAAATGCCTTGTAACCTCCTATTTATAAGTGTGGTGCACAACACATCCATAAACAAGACTCTACTAGGCACGATTTGCAGACTCTCTAGGAAAAACCTACTTTGATACCAAGTTTGTTATGACCCAAACCAGAGGCCCATGATGGGCACCCGGACCATACTTGCCGAGCACCACTAGACATACATTAACCATATAATCGTACATAAGCATGGGCCATGAGGACCGTCATGAGGTAACCTACTGACTCATAGAAATAATAAGCTGAAATGGTGCAAGACCGACAGGGCATATATGTATATACATAGATGCTGGACGTTACCATACAAGCTGACAAGGCTACCATAGATGACTATACAACAAAAACATAAGTCGAGGAGGCCACATAACATCTAACTGCATCATAACTATCTACAAGCCTCCACTGGAGTACGTGACATCATAAGGTAGGGACAAGGCCCCGCTATACCCATATGCATATCAATATTACCGTACCAAGACTAGACCGCAACTCCGGGACAAGTAGAGTGCTCTAATATCAGCTGAACAAGCAACTAACTATTGCGGACCGTCGCCCTATCTACCTGAGCCTGCAGGCATGAAACACAGCGTCCCCAAAGAAAAAGGGGCGTCAGTACAAATAATGTACCGAGTATGTAAAGCATGAAAAATAGCATAATAAAGGCATGAAAGTAACCTAAGACAATAAATAATCAACCTATACAGAATTCCTCTGAGGGTCATAATATGCCTAAGTTTCATACATGTGCGTATATAATGCATGGTCCTGCATATACATATGCATATATACCGCCATCAAGCCTCTGTGGGTATCCCGTCATATCATATCGGTCTCTGTAGGCATAATCATCATCATATACTAGATGATCAGATGGTGGTGCATATATAATGCCATAACCTTTCCCATACCCCATATACATATCATATCGCATACACGTATATAACGTTTATGAGGTCATGGTATATACATGTATATTATGCATGAATGATACTAAGACACTCTGAGTGTATCTGAGTGATGTAAGGTCGTTGCCCCTCCGATTAACACAATGGAACTAACATCATCAACATAACTTACTTTAAAGAATCAACAAGACATAAGATAAGATCACTATCATTATATAGAAGTCAAGAACACCAACCTCTAACATATCTAAGAGTGGAGCCATTATGGATATAGTTCGTTTACGTTTGTTTCATTCTGATCATGCCAAAAGAAGGAAGAGTAGCCTTAACATACCTTTGTTGCTAATGAATCCACATACTGCTTGTAGTACTTCAACCTATATTAAGGTATTAGAACTATGGTTAATGCCATGGAAGGACTCAAAACACATTTCTAAGCTAGTAGCTCTCTTACGGAAAATCAGGCAGTACTTCCCCAACATTTCGTAACTTCCCCAAATCCAAAACAGCACAAACAACGATATTAACAATATCAATTACCAATCCCATCCATTCATCCGCTCAGCAATGTAAAAAGAATTCCGACAATTCAAACAATAGTATAACGAGCGGCAAGCTTGGTTTAGGATTAAACATTTATAGATATAAAACCCCTTTTCTCCTTCCAGAACCTGTTAACAACATTAACCACAATATATTCAATTACTCCTACTGATTTTCAGCCACAACAAAACATTGAAACAAAGTCATAACAGTCCAACCATTTTCAGCAACTCAAAACTGATTTTCAGATCATTTATTCATCAATTCTTACTTCCACAACCTAGTTAAGACACTAATAAGCTTAACCAAAACATACTCCATCCAATCCTCACATGTGACAACCATATAATAACATGAAACTACTCCAACATATTACATAACAACACAACACCTTTTACCTAATTTTCAGCCCCTATTTTATAAGTTCTTCACCACACAACTAGCTATAACTTAGACAAGATTAAATACATGAAGGAGAGAGATTTAATTAACCTAATTCAAGAACTACAAGGGCAGAAACATGGCAATAGCTTACCTTGCATTAGAATCAATTTCCTTCACTTGAATTCTTCAAGATTGGAGACAATTTTTCAACTTGAATTGAAGAACAAGAAGAGGATTACTTAAGGTTCTTAAGGATTTGGGGCTGACTAATGTAGATGGAGTTTCTCTTCCAATTGAAACTTGAAAATAAAAGAGAATGACTTGAGAGCGAAGTTGTTGAGTGAAATTGAGAGCATAATAACGTTCATCAGCCCTTAAAAATGGCCTCATGATCGACCAACACTTGCCCATTTTGGTGGATTAATTTGGGCCCTTCATTTTAGCGAGTAGGTGACACACCTACTTGTCACATGCTTTCTTAATTAATAGGTGTCACATGTTGCCCTTATTTAGTTAGAAATGTATCTCATCCTCGATAATAATTATGACATGTGTTAAGTAGCTCAAGTTGGTAGGATGGGTAAGCAAGTAGCTCAATTTTATGTATCAAATATACCATTTGTTTTCCAAGTCTCATTTACCTTAACTTACTTAAGATTCTGATAAACCTTCCTTAACTTTGTAGGTGGATTTCATCCTTTATAAGCCTACGTTAGATATCTTATAATGACAATAACGTATGAAGTATGGGGTATAAAAATATGCATGTCTAATGTCGTATAACCTCGAAAATAATCCTGATGTCCAAGACTAGGAGGATTAACATACGACGAATCTCAACATACACAACTACGAGGTGTAACAATGAATAAGCTTTAGAGCTTAAACACAAACACAAATCACAATATTCCAACGAGAGGCAAAGTGAGCTCAATTAACACTTAGTCTTAAGAGAGCAAACTTTAAGTGCACGAAGAATCGGAGCTTATCAAGAATTATCATTTAAGTTCTTTAGTTGTCTTAGTTAGGTTCTGTTGTGGTTCCATATATTTACCTTTGCAAGTATTGTGTAATTGATGTTCATTGATTAAATTGTATTTAGAGGCAAACTGTCAAGGAAACAGGTCCTTAGGTTATTATAAACCTTCATACGACTCTTGATTTAGTGAAGTATTTGGGAAAAGTCCTACACGATATAGGTCGTAGTTTTTGACTCCCTTGAGAAAGAAGTTTTGATATAAATAGAATTGGGATAGATGTGGAATTGAAGAACACAGAGTAAGATAGATTTGATAGAAGAATTAGAGGTGAGAATAGAAGAAAAAAGGATTGAGATCAAATAATTGATCACAAACCAAGGGAGAAGAGACTTGAACTCATGCTTGAATTATCAACTTGGATACATTCAAGAGAGGTCCAACTTGGATACATTCGAGAGAGGTCCAACTTGGATACATTCAAGACTTTCACTAACCCTTAACGTCAATCTAAAATCTATAGAATCACTCTGAATCAATATTCATCCAAAACTACATAATGAAATAATAAAAATAGTATTTATACTAGAGAGGCTAAGAAGACTAATGACTATTACAAAAATATTCTTAATAAAGTAAAAGCCTTGTTTGGTAGTCTTCTAAGGGATGATGGAGGCATATTGCGAAAGTTAGCTCTTTGCATAAATAAGCTCTTCCACCAAGCTATCTTCCATATATTGATTATGGGTATCTTGGAGTCTACTTCCAAAGCGATCATTCAAATGTCGTATGCCCTCTGATGTGGACCTCAAAGGGCCTCCAAAGGCTCTATCTCCATCATCAAGGGAAATATAGCATGATAATATCTGCTTGAAGCTGCATCATCAATCTTAGCCCTCATAATTACCCATGAGCTTGCTAGGATCATATCATCTCCCCCTTCTTGAAAATGATTCGACCTTGAATTTGAACCTTGCAAGACCATAAGAAGGAATTATAAAAATAAGGACCTCAAAGCACGAGGGTTAGTGTAAGAATGAACAAAACTATCAATATGCTAAGGATGCACAAACTTGTGGTATAACCAAGAATTAATCACTTTTAGAAAGAACAATCTTCCACAAGAATCATTAAGAACATGGATACTCCAAATATCATAATCAAATGCAAATATATAGTAGAGAAAAGAGGTATGCAAAAAAACTTGGTGTATAGGATCCTCACAAGGAAGATCACCATTAGACTCAAATCCATATTCAAGTATACTCTTATACACCAAGAAGTAGTGTCAATAAGAAAGCAAGTATCACTCTTTTTCCCAAAATAATCCTTCCTAACAAATATACTATGTCCCAACAAGAGGAGGTTTCCATCACAATGGGGAGGGTCAAAAAGACAAAGATATACCCCAATAAGACCCCTCCCAATATAAGATGCACTCCCAACACAAGTATGAGTGTCATCATATTCAAATAGATAGTAAAGAAAGGTGTCACGGAAAACAACTTCTTCATCTATGGTGTTATCCAATGAAGCTTCACTATGAGGTTCAAGAGTAAGATCAAGCATGCTACTAGGAGTTTGGATACATAAGGAAGAGATGACATTTTGTAAATAAGTTTCACCTTCCTTTTCAAGACACTCCTTCCCCGCAAGTAAATTACCATCCCTCAAGGGAGGATCTTTCTCATAGGGAAGGGCAATATCATTGCATAATGGGTTCCCATAGAATTGGTAACCCCCAAATGTGATTACATATACCACACCACAAGACATGTACTAATGCACATCATCATCAACAATTATGTCATTATTAAACAAAATATTATCCTTAAGGAAAGAATAATCAACTAAAGGGTGTGAGTGAAGGCTTATAATGTCACTCTCCAAAGGATCAATGTCATGACTCTTAAATGGCACAACACTATCATAAACTTGAGTCTCATCAATTGTCAATAAGGTAAGATCATAGGGCTCATCTTCAAATGTGTCAAATATGGGTGGTGTGTCATACTCATTCAAGTGATCAACTTTGTCAATAACATCACTTATCGGAGGTTCATTAAATACATCATAAAATTCCTCGAATAGTGGATTAACATTACAATCAAGTCAATCAGCCCAAACATTAACACTAGATAATAACATTTCAAGCTCACAAAAATTAGCAACAAGACTACCATAATTAAATTTCAACTAGTGTATGATCAATTGTATTACATGACAATGTACTATCATTAGAACCACAAGTGTACACACTAGGTGAACACAAATTGATCTTATAAGGAGAGTCAATTCGGTCATCAAAAGGATTAACTAATGTGTGAACACTCTAAACAAGAATATCATCATTACTCAAGAAAGAGTCACTATGCTCCATACGAGACAAAAATTCATCCCTACTCATTTGGCCATTAGCCACAATTTGTTCCTCCAAGTTCAATAGAGTGTAAGGATTAGCTTTGTTACCTTTTAGCTCATGCACATAACCTTCAATACCTCAATCAAGTATCTTGCCTTGGAGTTCCTCTTTTGAAGCAGTTTTGGTTACTTCACTTCCCAAAATAACTTGGGATTATTTTTTAGTGTTAATACCTATGAGTACCTATAAAATGGCCAATACAACTAGAAGAAGTAAAAATGTTAGAAGAGGGATGGGCTCCCAAAATGCCTTCGAAGGGTTAGGATGACCTTTCACTTCAGTTTTCCATTTGGATCATTAGACGTAGCGACTAACTTCTCCTTGTTCACCTCCTTTGTATGGACCTCTTGTTTTCCAACCTTTGCCATCCTTGCTAATTCTAGCATACATGAGTAATCGCCTTCCACTTGCAAAGGTATCAAGGGCTGAAGAACATGTCTTTGGCCTCTCAATGTGATGGTTTACTGGTTCATACCTCTATCATGTATAACTCTTCTTTCAATTACCCAGTGGCTCCCAAGCAATAAATTACAAGCTCTCATCGGTAGGACATCACAAAGTACTTCATCGTAGTACTTACCAATTCGAAATTTTACCCAAGCTTGCTTTAAAACCTTCGATACAACACAATTTTGCAACTTTCAAAGTCTACAGGGTTAGTAATAGTCTTGAGTAGGCAATGCAGAGCCTTCTCTTGTCATATGACTACCCCATTCCCCCAACAAATGCATACATACCACCTTGATTAAAATATGATTTAGAATAAGAGAATGAACATGAATAATTTCTATAAGATCTCTCATATTCAGCATATTCAATATCACTATCTTCATGGTCATACCCCTCACAAGGCATATAATCACAGGAACTATCAAGATCATCACGACTTTCACTCCCATAAAATTCAACACCAATTGATTCACAAGAAAAATGTATAAAAATGGTGTACATCATATTGTCCTCATATTCATGGTGTGTAGCATAAGAACCTTCCTCTTCACCATAGTCATCATCATACAATTCTCCTACTCCTCATTCTTCATCATAAGATCCATGGGAACCATTGGCCTCATAGTCATTCTTGGAGTAGTAGTACTCTTCACCATATTATTCACAACTGTATTGACCATCATTTACTTCATAAGATTCATCATTACCATGGTCATACCCTCTATCACTATCATAGCCTCCCATGTCATAATCACAAGAATCTAAGGCTATCAGCGACATGATTCCTTATAACTCCTCTTTTTGTACCTACAAAACGAGTAAACAAAGATAGTAGTAAGAGTTCCTCACCAATACTCATATTTTCACTCGTTTATGCATGGCTAGCACCACTTTATTATTCTCATCACTCTTGACTTTTTCTCGCTCAATAGATTTTCCTTAAACTCATTAAGAACCTATAATCTCAAACTATACCCAAGTAGTATCCAAGTATAGGTTCAGAATGGAAGTTATGTGACACCAAGAATGGATAATCAAAGCAAACAGACAAGAGTCAAACAATTCAGAATGAAATAAAAGAGAAAAGCATAAAAGAAATTAACACGAAATGAAAAGTCAGACTCAAGAACTAATTTAACAATCAAGTCATTCGAACAATGCAGCAATGGGAATACTCCTCTCGAAAGCTGTCAGAAAAGTTGGGACACTTAAATGGATCAAATGTATATACTTCCGCTACCTATAAGCGGCTTTTTCAAATCAAAGAAAAATAGTTGAAGTTTGGCACATTCAGCTGTTACTGAGACTCCTTTTCTTGAGAAAGTATTTTGATTTCGTAGAGAGGGGTAGATTAGTTTAGATCGCTCACAGTAGTTCTACCTATAGAAAAGGAAACTATTGTATCTTTTCTAAAGCGGCATGACTATTTTTCTTTGAATTCGAATTAGATAGAGAAAGAAAGGGAAATGATTTGGAGATAGGTCAAATTGAAAAGAAATCCGACTTCGTATTCAATATTTATATACTATGCCTTTTTAGGAGATCGTTCATGTACAAATACCTTAACCACTAATTGTTAATTAGCTTAGAGCATTAAAGAAATGAGAAGGAAAGAAGAAAAAATATTTTTTCAACACTTACAAATTTTTTAAAAAAATTGCGGTGAAAAAAGAGATGAAATTCAAGAATTAATTACCAAATAAGTAGGTTTAATTACTTGTTAATTAATTATAAGTACTAGAGTATTAAGAATAAGATATGAAATCAAACCTGGAGAAATTTGGGCAAAAACTGGGTCAAAAATGCCCAAAATAGGGGCTGAAATAGAGTAGAATTTCAGCCTTATGAAGTTATTGTTCACGCGCTCACAGGGCATGACTATGCCTGCTCCTGCTCACGTGGAAGTGGCTGACTAGGTACCTAGCGCTGACATGGCATACTGATGTGATGATGTGACATTGCTGACGGGGCTGACTTGCAGACGTGGAACTGACGTGTCGCTGTTGACATGGCATTTTCTGATCTTTTAATTCAGAAATTTGCTAATGTGTGTGCCCCAACCAATCTAGAACTTTCCTCTTTAGCCCCACAAACACACTTTTGCCACTTGGCTTGACCTTTTTGGATCAAAAACCCCTTTTGGGTGTCTTCTTCATCATAAATTTATGAAGATGACTCAAGAACATGAAGGACACTCAATTTTCCAATCCACCTCAAACCAACTCCAAATTGCACCAAATTTTAAATCCGAGCTCCTTTTGATTAGAATAAAACCCATCAACTCTTGAATCCAATAGAGCCCTTGTTCACCAAAATCCACTTTTAAATTTCAAACCTTGAAGCTCCAACAATGGTAGAATGTTCAAATCACCTGCAAATTGAACGAACTTGAAATTTAGGGTCAACTAACATTAGGGAACAAGAATGTAGTGTTAAAACAACAAAATTAACATAAATATTTTATGGGATTTCAAATTTTTGGGGGACTTTTGATTTTTCTATAACTAAGGTTGAAGAATTGATGAAACAATTATGCTACCAAGATCTGATACCAAATGATACGAATTGACTTGAGATAGAAGCGGAATTTAAAAACACAAAGTAAGATAGATTTTATAGAAGAATTACAGGTGAGAATAGAAGAAAGAACGAATTGAAATCAAGTAATTGATCACAAACCAAGGGAGAAGAGACTTGAACTCATGCTTGAATTACCAACTTGGATACATTCAAAAGAGTTCCAATTAAAGAGATTAAAGGACTAATCCTTTCACTAACCCTAAACTACAAAACTAGAGAATCACTCTAAATCAATATTCATCCAAAACTACATAATGAAATAATAAAAGTAGTATTTACACTAGATAGGCTATGAAGACTAATGACTATTACAAAAATACGCTTAATGAAGTAAGGGCCTTGTTTGATAGTCTTCTTAGGGATTATGGAAGCATATTGCAAAAATGACCTCTTTGCTTAAATAACCTATTCCATCAAGCTATCCTCCATATCTTGATTGTGGTTATCTTGGAGTCTACTTTCCAAGCAATCATCCAAATATTGTATGCCCTCTTATGTGAACCTTCAAGGGTCTCTTAAGACTCTATCTCTATCATCAAGGGACATGTAGCATGAAAATATCCTCTTTAAGCTCCATCACCAATCTTAGCCCTCATAATTGCCCATGAGCTTCCTAGGATCATATCAAGTTTTCCACATAAAAATTCTTCTATTGAAAGGATTGGTCTCTTTCTGGAAAGGATTTTTATGATGTACTAGATGGATTGGAAGTATAAATATATTTATGCAACTTTCAATTGGAAATGAGGTCAATATCTGATAATCATAAGAACTAGGTTCTTTGACTAGTTTCCTCGATTTATATGTTGTATGTGCTCGATTGACCATAACATGAGTGCATACGAGCAAATGTATAAGATTGAGTAAGACATTGTTCCACTTAGATTCATCTCAAGCACTCTATTTTCATAGTCAATTAAGGAGAGGACCGATGTATTCAGTTCATCTTCTAATTTTACTCCTTTAGCTGTTTCATCTATCAATGCAGGTTTGTAATGTTCCATTCTTTTTCAACACCTTTCTTCCTGCAGGTTCATCCTGGCATTTGTATTTTTACTCTCATTCAGAGAACCAATTCCTTCATATGGTTTATTTGAGAGTATTTGATTTCTATAAGTCTGTGTGAGTTTGTTTCTTGTCTACCTGTTGCAGATTCCTCCTTCTTCCCATACACACTGAGATGACTTTATGGTTCTTTTTGCTCATTTTATCCTCTAGTCTGATTATTCTTCCTTAGACTAATTTTGAGTGCTTATATGGCTTCTTCTAATAAGTTCTTCTTTGGAGGTCTTTAGTATTTTCTCCAGAAATTTTGTATCCTTCTCCTTTCTTAGAATTAGGTTACCAATAATAGTTATTGAGATAGATATATCCTTTGTTATATGTTATGCAGTTGTGTTTTCCTCCATGAATGTAATCAACCATTTCATTGGTTGTTTACAAAAGACCAAATTCATTGATTCTCTTTTTCAATTTCTGCCTATATTCGTGATCGCTGATGTAGGCATCTAGAGGTTTTGATTCATTGACATTCCAATTCCTGGATTTTAATTCTGATATGTTTGTACAAGTGGTCTTTATGCTTCCTTTATATGCAATAGGGAGTGGGATCTTTGGAAACTGATATATCCCATGCTCTCATTGTAAGTTGTTGGTAGGAGAAGTATTTTCTTGATGTGTTGTCATGTGCTGAGACTATTTCATATGTTCATTATCCTTTCATGTTCGCTTAGGGATATATTTTAGGAACCCAGTCAGACTCAGGTTCCTAACGTGAAAATCTAACTTACTTTGTTATGATACGATGATTCTCGATTTTCCCCCTCATCTTGCCAACATGCTGATGATATCTCTACATTGCTCGGGTTCTGATTTTGTATGTCTCATTGATGTTTCCAAATCCTTGGCAGTGGAAACATTGAGTTTTCGGAGAGATACCCCTTTGGACTATTTCTATTTCTTAAAACCTTGATTCTAGCTTGCTATGACTTGGGCTTCCTCTTTTGGTCGTTGATGTCCTTGAGTACTCTTTTCGTTCCCGGTTTCTTCTTAGCCTCCCTTATGATGCCATATTCTTGTTATAATAAGTGCCTTTTGCTTCATGCCACTTGTCAGCTGGAGGTGTTTCTAGGCTTGTCTTTTTATCTTTTGATGCGACAACCAATTTTTTGAGACTTCTAACTCAATTATTCATATATTCTTCTTTCTTCTCCAGTCTTTTGTGAGTTATTTGAATAGTAGTGTGTTCTTGCATCAGGTTTTCTTTTTTGATGCAGACATTAAAGGATACTGCCTCTAACTTCTAAGAAGACTTCCCCGCAGATATTAAATTTTGCATCTGACTCAAGGAAGTCATATTTAGCTGAGGTGTTTCTTAAGTGTGGGTAGGTAATTTTTTCAATCTTAGCATCTACATCGGTTATCATTCATTTTTATTTGATTCCTTAGCCTTACTAGATACTTGATTATCCTCTGTTTAGTGAAAACTTGAATGTTTGATGTAATGTAGACTTGTAAGGTTAAAAGATAATTTTCTTACAAATCCTGTCACTAATTCTTTATTGTCGGTCTATGGTATATACTAGGTACAGATGGTTTCGTACTCATACTACACTTGTTGCATTTTTTTTGGGATGCATATTCAATTCTGAGTATGAGCGAACCCAGTGGAGTGCACTGAGCCCGAGTTTTGTTGATTAGAGATCGTGGTGAGCTATATGGTTGTTCCACAATACCCTTATCCCTTTTATTATTCTGACTTCTAGTATTTAGACAATGTATTTCTATATTTTCGATAGTGTATTTCTATATTTTGACTTGTATCATATTATAGTGGCTCATGTACATATGACACGAATCTTGGGAGGTGGTGTTGTTTTCCACAATTTATTATATACAGACTTAGTATTGGATATTTCGTTTGTCTATTTACTTTCCGCTAATTTATTTACTTATTTTGCAAACTTTTGGGTTCGACTTGTCTATCAGTTGGAAAAATAGGCGTCATCATGGCTAAGACGACGATGCTTGATAAGGGGAACTACATTGAAAATAAGAGTACCAAAGGAGATATATGCACTCACCTAATATACAGACCTACTATCCAAATTGAGCTTAAACAAATAACACGGTCTCTATCCCCTCACAGTCTATATCAAGCCCGCATATGACCAAATACCACCCTGAATTCCATATGGTTTCTGACAATATAGATTGATATATAACAATCCTTTGGTTTGGGTCTTATGAATTAAATTGGTTCATGCGAATATTCGTCTTAAGGTTTTAACTAAATTATGTTGTTAGATGTCACACCCCAACCTTGGGGGGGGGGGGGGGGGGGTGATCGAAACCCAGCGCCTAGATGGTTTGAGCGTACCACATGAATATCATCACATGAACATATAACCATCTAGGCCGACAAGCCTCCAGAATGGTGGATTATAAAACAACCCGACATAATATCTTGCAAACAGAAGAACTCAACCTATACATTTATACATACTAAGGCTGACAAGAACAATATGATCTCTAACCAACATCCACGCCTACAAAGCTGTACTGAACAAACTGTATAACACATGACATATCTATAAAGCCTCTAAAAGGGATCATCATCATAATACATAAGTCGGGACAAAGCCCCTGACAAACCCAAAATACCAAAAAGGATTTAAACATAACCTGACTTAGAAATACTCTAGGAGGAAATAAAGATCACCAACAAAGGCTGATATCTGGAGGTGGTCTACGGTGGAGGGACCCCTCACCTAGCTGAACATGTGTGGCATGAAACACAACGTCCCCAGGAAAAGGGACGTCAGTACGAATAATGTAAGGCAAAAATAAAACACAATAGTAAGTAATAACAAAAGCGAGAGATACGAATCAACCTGAACCCCTGAAATGCTACTGAAGACCACAACACACATAATTATCATTATTACCTTATAACCTTATTCTATGTCACTATATCATTGTCATATATCTAACAACTCGACTGTCCAACTGATCTGTGGTAACTAACCAACCGATTGTAGTTCGGTGGTAAATACGTACCTGCCCAACCGGTGGTAAATACATATAGCATACTGCCCGACCGGTCGTACCTCAGTGGTAAATACGTGTATGTCCAACTGGCCATCGCGCGGTGGTAAGTAGCAATACACAATCTGCCCAACCGACCATATTTCGGTGCTAAGCTATAACATCGTATTCATGCCCCTATAGGTATTACATACATACATACATATATACATACATACAACATGAAAAGTCATAAGAGACTTCTATGAACCTACCGAAATGATGTAAGATCGTTAAACTCTTCTTTACATTTGAGGAGTATCATCAACAACATTTACTTTATCTTAAAGCTAATGGATTCTTTTTAACATGACTACGTACCTCATACGAGGTCTTAAGTAAGAGCTTCATAATCCGATAAGAACAGAGTTGTTACACTCCCGACTAACATTATGAAGACAACATGTCATTTCATCTCTAATATTTCATAAAATCAACAACATTTGTTCAATAGATTAAGGACCATAACCATTTCATTCTTTCTTATGAACTAACAAGTCAAGACATATCATTTATAGTGTTCATGAGACCAACAAGGCAACCATAGGACGGCGAAAAATATGAGACGCTATAAAATACGAAAAGTACTCTCGACCAGGGACGAACAAGAGTCACGTACTCCATGGAAAAGAAGATATATCAAGTCAATATAACAAGACCATAATCATTTGAAAAACATTTGGTTTCATTTTATTCTTTAACTAAAAATCATGCCAAAAGAAGGAATGAGCCTTAACATACCTTGTCGCCTTAGATATACGGATTCTAAGAGTCCTCGTACGCTCCACAAACAATTATCTACAGTATACACATGATTCATATAAATGATGGATTCATATCTTATAAGAAAACTCATTCAAACATTTCATCGAACACGTAGCATGCATAAAGTTTACATTATCTTCTACATGGAGACTTATGCATATCCACATAACTCAATCCTTTTACTCCTCTTCTATAATCTCCATAACACCATTTACACTCTAGCAACTCCATACCATACACATAATTCATACAAAACATCCCAACAACACTCAACAAGATTAAATATTCCAAGAACTTGTGCTACATGGTTTCTCAACAATCATCCTCCTAATACTTTTATAAACTCAAGAACAAGAAGAAGGAGATGAAACTTACCTCCAATCACAAGAATTCACTTCAATTTTGAGATTACTTCGCTCCCAAGGAGTCTTCCAAGTTCAGCACAACAAATAGGAGAATGATCTAATGATAAGCACGGGCTTCCTTACGTTAGATTCACTTGATTTTCCCTTGAATTTTCCCTTGGATCATAAGAGAGCTTATAAAGAGTGTTTGGTAGCTAATTAGGTCTGAAAATGTCAAAACGTGAAATGAACTTTGACCTAGGGGTTTATATAGGGGTTAGAATAAGTTTGCACCGACATAGTCCATGGCGGGATCTGTGAGTCGCAGACTGCCTGCGAACCGCAGATTGTGTTGCAGACCTTGCCAGGATTCTGCTCTGCATGTCTACCCTACAGTGCTTTCTTACAACATTCATAACCTTTTGTATAGTGCTTGAATTAACGAAAGGTTTGTTGCATTGGTAAGTAGATGCCATGATATTGAACTTAGATAGGTTATGCACTCCATAACACCTTATATATGGGTAGATATGCCCCTGCCATGTTGGGCCAAAAATCCTGTCCGAAATTCTGCCTGCCTTTCCTTAAATTTCGACGAATTTCATTTCTTTGATTTGTTTGACCTTGAAACATTTTGGTTCTCTCTTAATACTTGATAACAACCTTCATTAACCTTACAAGGGTATTATGACCCTTCCGTCTTATGTTATCTAGCTTACGACGATGTCTACGTACAAAGTACGGGGTGTAACATTAGAGCTCATGTACATGTTTATGATATTACATCCCGAGTGGACATGATTTTGAATTTTGATATTGATCGAATACACTACATCTTGTTGACTCAATTACTTTTTGATTATGTCAAAATGGGGAACATTCAGTTCATATAGATCATATGTCAACATCAGCTTTCAGGCATAAACAATACATTGACCATATGAAAATTAAAGATGGTCCAAGATGTTAGAAATTAAAAGCTGCACACATTTAGACACTCAATGTAAAGGAATTGTTTCTTGCTTATAAAAGAATAGTCCTATTAGAAGACACTCAATGTAAAGGAACCGATTCTTACTTATAAAAGAACTCAGTCCTATTAGAAGGCATTGGACGTGAAAAATATATATAACTAATGTACTAAGAAAGAATCTAGTCCTTACACATATCATTAGGACACATCTTTTTACAGGTTCCACATAACCTAGCTGCCTATAGGGTTGAAATAAGTGAAATGTTAGTCTCCATAGCAAATTAAGTATACCATCGTACTTGCTTAGTCATTCTACCTATCCATCTAGCATGCTGCAATGAATGGAAGGTAAAATCCTAGCATCCGACTTAGTGAGCTTACAAACTTTACCGTGTTCGAGGGTGAACTACTGCGAGCTTATAAACCTTATGTAGTGAGCTTTAGTTGTATCGACATAAAGCTATAGTGTTAGAACAATATTAAGTTAGTTCTAAGGGGAAAGATTGTAAACATAGAAGCACAACCCAAGAGGGAAGATTTGATCCAGATGCTGAAGAAGATTGAAGGAAGTTGATCAAAGGGCAATTGAAGACATATGAAATGGTTTAAAGGTGGAAATTGTTTAGTAACTGCTCGCTCATTGATAAATTATGACCTTACATTGAAGTTTTGATAATTTTAAAAAAATGTACCCAATGAAAATCAAGGGAGATATAAGGAAAACATGTGAAGAACCAGATCCAAACTTATCTCCAAAGGAACAGATCCTTACTATCACCGCAACTGGAGACTGAAAGTTATTTCATGCTGACATAGAGAAGACAAAATATTGACTGATTCCTATTCGATAAAAGGTTCGATTTCAAGTTATGGTAATATTTTCATAAGTTGATCAAGATGGAATTAGCATTAAAGTAGGAAAGAGGAAGTCGATGCACATACAAGGAAAGAAAAAAGATTCAAGTCAAACAAGATTTGGTTTTCGGGTACAATTAATGAAATAAAAACTTGGATGGATTTAACAATTCAAGGGCCAACTACTCCTTTATATAAAAACATGAACAAGCTTTGGAGCTTAATCACAGTAGAAAACGCAACATTCCAACAAGAGGCAAAGTGCAGTCAATACTTAATCTTAAGAGAGCTAACTTCAAGTTGACAAAGAATCAGAGCTTATTAAGGATTATCATTTTAGTTCTATAGATGTCTTAATTAGGTTCTATCATGGTTCCATCTATTTTCATTTTCATGTGTTGTGTAATAAGGTGTTCATTAGTTATATTTTTAAAGACGAACCGTAAAGGAAATAGGTCCTTAGGTTATTGTAAACCTTTATTCAACTCTTGATTTAGGGATGCTTTTGGGAAAATATACGAGATTGTTTGTGGTTTTTGACTCCCATTAGCCAGGGGTTTTCCACCTATAAATTTTTATGTTGATTTATTTATTTTCATTGCATCACCTTTTTGTGTAGTTACTCTAAAGAATCAGAGAGTATAAAGGAGTAGCCCCATCCTGACACATAACATCACCACAAGTATGATATTATGCTCAAATAATCAAGTAATCAATTAAAAGAAGGCATAATAGGCAAGTAACCTTGACATGTCATCCAATACCCGTATAAGCGCTCGTCACTTCGCGTATACATTACCTCTACATTACCCCTTACATGTAGTTCATTTTATTAATCATTTAGTTGGAAATAATTCCCCCTCGAAGCCTAAGTCTTAACTTACCCAATCTGAGTGAAGTTTTAATCTTACCAATAGCTCTACTGCATCAAATTTCTCAAATAAGTCTCATCTATTCAAATATTATTGTACGTGGTTAAACAAGTCCAACAATATCTATATCACAATATAAAAGAACAATACCAAAAAGTCAAACCTGATCTCCGAGGTAAAAATTTAAAATTTCCAAAATTAGGTTACCCATTTCCGAATGGTTCCAAATCTAAAATTACAAATCGATCTAACGTCATTTTGATCTTCAAATCAACAAATTATAGCCGGTAAACTTAGGGATAGAATTCTCGCTTTCATACTTTAAAATCACGGATATAAAAACACCTAACTAAAGAGGAAAATCAAGTACAATATTTATTTCTAAGATTAGAATTACCCCAACTTAAATGGTGAAAATCCCTTTAAAAATCATCCAAAGTCGAGCTCCAAAATCCCCAAAATGTATTTTAAAATGACCAACTACCCATCTGGAATATTTTGTACTGCCTGGTTTCCCTCCTTGCGCGAACACAATAGGGATCCTTGCAGTCAAAAAGAGCTGCCAGCTAAGAACCCTACGCGATCACAGAGGGCTTCACGCGACCGCGATTTAACCTAAGAAACTACTACCCGATTGCAATGCTCATCCATGCAACCATGCAGAACAAATGTTGCACTAGAAAAAAAAGTATCTAGTGCAACTCCAACATGGGTTTAACCTCCAAAACTTATCCGAACCCACCGGGTCCTAATATGAGTATATGTACAAGTCCAATATTATCATACAAACCTATATGAATCTTTAAACCTCGAATTTGAATAAGTTTAATCAATTGTTTGACTTTGGTAAACTCTTAATTTTTCAAACTTCTAGTTTAGATTCAGTTGTTCCTAAATGATCTCGAGTCCCTTGAAACTCGTGTCACCTATAACCGCAAGTCATAAATCACCAAATCAACCTACAAAAAGTCTCAAATATGAGAAAAGGATTTAATAACTCAAAATGACCAGTTGCGTCGTTACATATTTACCCACTTAAACAAACATTAATCCTTGAACGTGCATGGAATCACATCAAAACTGCCGATAGTCGAAAACACTTCGTGGTAAACTTTCCCGCTACGTTCCTCATAATGATTTTTACAACTAGACTTTCAATAACACTTTAAATCTCAAATTCCTGTTTTACTTAGATCAAGACTTGTATTTCCATCATTCATACCCCAAACTTTCTCAAATGTCTGCTTCTCATTTATTTGAACCGTCTCAATCTACATTACCCGATTTTTTATTATAACCATATTCTTGAACATTATCGCTAGAAATAAAAAATACAATCATAACCATAATGATCCCTTAGCTACAACAATCACTCATTGACAAACTTGTTCCGATAAAATACCTTGACTCCAACTTAACTTTCTTCCAATGCCTTTACGGGTACCAAAAACCCTTACAAATACATTTTCACACCCTGTAACTCTAAATCGTGAACTCATCTTTTCAAGAAAGAAATCATGTATATCCTATGTTGATTTAAGCATTTATGTTCCAAACAGGCCTTATCCCAGGTTGATTGCGCTAATTCCAGATCAGTCCTCTGATCAAGTTTATGCTATGAACAGTAACGTCAAATTTCATATAAATTCCCAAAGGGCATCTTTTGCACACCATATTAGTAATTATTCTATTGTACCTACCGACTCAAAGTGACCACTCCAGAAGAATAGAGCATGCCAACCAACCGCTGAGATGGCTGAGTCGCCTACTGGTGAGGTCCATCTATATATCTACATGAACCTACGGGTATGAAATACAGTGCCCCCAACAAAGGGACGTCATTATGAATATATGTACGGAGTATGTAAGGTAGAAATGAAACATAACAATCAGAGAGTATCAAAGAGAGGAATAAGAATCAACCTGAAACCTCAGAATTGCCACTAGGGAGAAGATAACTGTTCTGGTGAGAAAATAATTTTTAATATTATAAAAAATAAAAATTTCATTTATAAACTTCTTTCTGTCATGGATATAATTTAAAACATATCCAAAAAGTAGTAATAATAGTAACTCTGTATAATCATACTTACAAAATTTTTTACTAAAAAAATTCACTTAAAAGAAAACATTTATACCATATCAAGATCATACATAACGGTTTAGAAATTTGTCAAACATATGGAGCGTTACATCATTCCACCCTTAGGAACATTCGTCCTCTAATGTTGAAGTCAAACTGGAGGCTATAACACATGGGTAACACATCTAAAGCACGACTGGCTCGTGAAGGACTTTTGCAATTACATGTCGCCTTAGTCACACTCACACAGATAGGAATACTTCTTAAAACATCTCTCTCCTGCACGATCTGAGATGTGAAAGAAGGGTAGCGTTTCCTAAATGTCTTGTAGCTTCCCAATTATAAGTATGGCGCGCAACACACCCATAAGTGAGACTCTACTAGACACGACTTCATAGACTCCCTAGTACCGAACTGCTCTGATACCATTCTGTCATGCCCCAAACTCGGATGGGACGGACTATGTATAACCTACCAACTATTATGAACTGGTACAACTTATATAATACAACTTGAGAAACAATGAATTATACAAATGATTTTTATATGTGAATGTGGCTGCTAGCCTCTGACATGCAACTGTAATACGTATAACCGACTAGTACTGTCTGTGAAGACTCTAAGAGTATACAACTGTCATACAATTGGAATGAGGGCCCGCCATACCCATCACACATATACAAAGTCATACCGGCTCAAAGTGACCACTCCGGAAGAATAGAGCCTGCCAACCAACTGTTGAGCTGAGTCACCTACTGGTGACGTCCATCTATCTGTCTACATGAACCTACAGGTATGAAATACGGCGCCCTTAACAAAGGGACTTCATTATGAATATATCTACCGAGTATGTAAGGTAGAACTGAAACATAACAATCAGAGAGTATCAAAGAGAGGAATAAGAATCAACCTGAAACCTCAGAATTGCCACCAGGGACATGATATACATAATGTATATACTTATCAATAATGCTACTCTACGGGCCAATATCAATATCGTAAACTGTAACTGCCCAACTGATCAGTGGTAACTGCCCGACCGACCATAGCCTAGTGGTAAATAAGTATCTACCTAACCGGTAGTAAATAACGATATATAACTGTCTAACCAGTGGTAAATATATATAGTATAACTGCCCAACCGGCAGTAGCTCGGTGGTAAATACGTGTTTGCTCTACCGATGGTAAATAATTATACACAACTGTCCAATTGGTGGTAAATATATCACTTCCCAACCGATATTCGTTGCGTGGTATTCATAATCTACAGTAATAGTAATAACACATTTGGCTTCTTTAACTAATAATACTCTCCTCTTTCTTTAGAATGACACTTGGTCCATTACACGAGTAACTCTTTTCATCACGCTCCTTTTAGGAGGTACATGAGAGATGAGAAATTCAGATAACTAGCTTTACAAACCAACCTATAGAGGATACAATATCAAGACATAAAAGTACTCTGACAAGGGACAAACAAGAATCAATAGAATCAATAACATGAACACTTCTAACTTAACACGAAAAGAGTCATTTTGAAGGGACGTTCATTTAGGTTTCGTTCTAATCGATTCATGCTAAAAGAAAGGATAGCCTTAACATACCTAATATGCTCATATGCGCCTGTAGAAGGTCGTAGACGAGGAATCAGGATGTTTGTTGTACTTTTTAGAATTTTGAAGGAAGGGGAAAGTTGATTGTTACTACTTTATTGAATTCAAAGTAAAGAGGAAAAAAAAAAGACATTTGCTGCAACATTAATAATCCTAGGCGGTGGGAGCATAATTGCTTAGATAAAGATGAAATTTGTTTCTTAAAAGATGTTTGGCATGTTTCCAATCAAAAAAAATACATAACATAAATTACTTCATGTGGAAGTATATAAAAAAACACATACACGTATGATATATATAAATGCATATCAAATAGTTCTTTTGATGGTGAAGAGATATTTATAGGGTGTAAATAATAAAATATTATATACTATATTGCACGCTAAAATAATCAATTCAACTCATTAATAAAATAATAATCATGACTTATTGACACCTATGTTAGTTTATCAAATTCTAATTTTCCAACCTAGTATAAGAGTAAAATATTTTATCTACTAATTCTCGAAATCGGAGAAGATAACTGTTCTGGTGAGAAAATAATTTTTAATTTTATAACAAATAAAAATTTCATTTATAAACATCTTTGTGTCATGTATGTAATTTAAAACAAATCCGAAAAGTAGTAATAATAGTAACTCTGTATAATCATACTTATAAATTTTTACTAAAAAAATTCACTTAAAAGAAAACATTTATACCTTATCAAGATCATATATAACGGTTTAGAAATTTGTCAAACATATGGGGCATTACATCATTCCCCCCTTAGGAACATTCGTCCTCTAATGTTGAAGTGAAACTAGAGGCTCTAACACATGGGTAACACATCTAAAGCACGAGTGGCTCGTGAAGGACTTTTGCAATTACATATCGCCTTAGTCACACTCACACAGATAGGAATACTTCTTAAAATATCTCTCTATTGCACGATCTGAGATGTGAAAGAAGGGTAGCGTTTCCTAAATGTCTTGTAGCTTTCCAATTATAAGTGTGGCGCGCAACACACCCATAAGTGAGACTCTACTAGACACGGCTTCATAGACTCGCTAGTACCAAACTGCTCTGATACCATTCTATCATGCCCCAAACCCGGATGGGATGGACTATGTATAACCTAACAACTATTATGAACTGGTACAACTTATTTAACACAACTTGAGAAACAATGAATTAAACAAATGATTTTTATATGTGAATGTGGCTGCTAGCCTCTGACATGCAACTGTAATACGTATAACCGACTAGTATTGTCTATGAAGAATCTAAGAGTATACAACTGTAATACAATCGTCATGAGGGACCGCCATACCCATCACACATATACAAAGTCATACCAGCTCAAAGTGACCTCTTCGCAAGAATAGAGCATGCCAACCAACCGGTGAGTTGAGTCACCTACTGGTGAGGTCCATCTATCTGTCTACATGAACCTACGAGTATGAAATACGACGCCCCTAACAAAGGGACATCATTATGAATATATGTACCGAGTATGTAAGGTAGAACTGAAGCATAACAATCAGAGAGTATCAAAGAGAGGAATAAGAATCAACCTGAAACCTCAGAATTGCCACTAGGGACATGATATACATAATGTATATACTTATATATAATGCTACTCTATGGGCCAATATCAATATCGTAAACTGTAACTGCCCAACTGATCAGTAGTAACTGCCCGACCGACCATAGCACAGTGGTAAATAAGTATCTACCTAACCGGTAGTAAATAACGATATATAACTGTCTAACCAGTGGTAAATACATAGAGAATAACTGCCCAACCGGCAACAGCTTGGTGGTAAATACGTGTCTGCTCTACCGATGGTAAATAATTATACGCAACTGTCCAATTGGTGGTAAATACATCACTTCCCAACCGATATTCGTTGCGTGGTATTCATAATCTACAGTAATAGTAATAACACATTAGCTTCTTTAACTAATAATACTCTCCTCTTTCTCTAGAATGACACTTGGTTGATTACACGAGTAACTCTTTTCATCACGCTCTTTTTAGGAGGTACATGAGAGATGAGAAATTCAGATAACTAGCTTTACAAACCAACCTATAGAGGATACGATATCAAGACAGAAAAGAACTCTGACAAGGGACAAACAAGATTCAATAGAATCAATAACATGAACACTTCTAACTTAACACGAAAAGAGTCATTTTGAAGGGACGTTCATTTAGGTTTCGTTCTAATCGAGTCATGCTAAAAGAAAGGATAGCCTTAACATACCTAATATGCTCATATGCGCCCGTAGAAGGTCGTAGACGAGGAATCAGGATATTTGTTGTACTTTTTTGGAATTTTGAAGGAAGGGGAAAGTTGATTGTCACTATTTTATTGAATTCATAGTAAAGAAGAAAAAAAAAAGACATTTGCAGCAACATTAATAATCGTAGGCGGTGGGAGCATAATTGCTTAGATAAAGATGAAATTTGTTTCTTAAAAGATGTTTGGCATGTTTCCAGCCAAAAAGAATACATAACATAAATTACTTCATGTGGAAGTTTATAAAAAAACAGATACACGTATGATATATATAAATGCATATCAAATAGTTCTTTTGATGGTGAAGAGATATTTATAGGATGTAAATAATAAAATATTATATACTATATTGCACGCTAAAATAATCAATTCAACTCATTAATAAAATAATAATCATGACTCATTGACATCTATGTTAGTTTATCAAATTCTAATTTTCCAACCTAGTATAAGAGTAAAATATTTTATCTACTAATTCTCCAAATCGGTGAAGATAACTGTTTTGGTGAGAAAATAATTTTTAATATTATAACAAATAAAAATTTCATTTATAAACTTCTTTGTGTCATGTATGTAATTTAAAACATATCCGAAAAGTAGTAATAATAGTAACTCTGTATAATCATACTTATAAACGTTTTACTAAAAAAATTCATTTAAAAGAAAACATTTATACCTTATCAAGATCATATATAACGGTTTAGAAATTTGTCAAACATATGGGGCGTTACATCATTCCCCCCTTAGGAACATTCGTCCTCTAATGTTGAAGTTAAACTAGAGGCTCTAATACATGGGTAACACATCTAAAGCACGAGTGGCTCGTGAAGCACTTTTGCAATTACATATCGCCTTAGTCACACTCACACAAATAGGAATACTTCTTAAAATATCTCTCTATTGCACGATCTGAGATGTAAAATAAGGGTAGCGTTTCCTAAATGTCTTATAGCTTTCCAATTATAAGTGTGGCGCGCAACACACCCATAAGTGAGACTCGACTAAACACGGCTTCATAGACTCCCTAGTACCGAACTGCTCTGATACCATTCTTGCATGCCCCAAACCCGGATGGGATGGACTATGTATAACCTAACAACTATTATGAACTGGTACAACTTATATAACACAACGTGAGAAAAAATGAATTATACAAATGATTTTTATATGTGAATGTGGCTGCTAGCCTCTGACATGCAACTGTAATACGTATAACCGACTAGTACTGTCTATGAAGACTCTAAGAGTATACAACTGTCATACAATTGGAATGAGGGCCCGCCATACCCATCATACATAAACAAAGTCATACCGGCTCAAAGTGAGCACTCCGGAAGAATAGAGCTACCCAACCAACCGCTGAGCTGAGTCACCTACTGGTGAGGTCCATCTATCTGTCTACATGAACCTACGGGTATGAAATACGGCGCCCCTAACAAAGGGACATCATTTTGAATATATGTACCGAGTATGTAAGGTAGAACTGAAACATAACAATCAGAGAGTATCAAAGAGAGGAATAAGAATCAACCTGAAACCTCAGAATTGCCACCAGGGACATGATATACATAATGTATATACTTATATATAATGCTACTCTACGGGTCAATATCAATATCGTAAACTGTAACTGCCAAACTGATCAGTGGTAACTGCCCGACCGACCATAGCCCAGTGGGAAATAAGTATCTACCTAACCGGTAGTAAATAACGATATATACCTGTCTAACCAGTGGTAAATACATATAGTATAACTGCCCAACCGGCAGCAGCTTGGTGGTAAATACGTGTCTGCTCTACCGATGGTAAATAATTATACACAACTGTCCAATTGGTGGTAAATACATCACTTCCAAACCGATATTCATTCGGTGGTATTCATAATCTACAGTAATAGTAATAACACATTTGGCTTCCTTAACTAATAATACTCTCCTCTTTCTTTAGAATGACACTTGGTCGATTACACGAGTAACTCTTTTCATCACGCTCCTTTTAGAAGGTACATGAGAGATGAGAAATTCAGATAACTAGCTTTACAAGCCAACCTATAGAGGATACGATATCAAGACAGAAAGTACTCTGACAAGGGACAAACAAGATTCAATTGAATCAATAACATGAACACTTCTAAATTAACACGAAAAGAGTCATTTTGAAGGGACGTTAATTTAGGTTTCGTTCTAATCGAGTCATGCTAAAAGAAAGGATAGCCATAACATACCTTATATGCTCATATGCGCCCGTAGAAGGTCGTAGGCGAGGAATTAGGATGTTTGTTGTACATTTTAGAATTTTGAAGGAAGGGGAAAGTTGATTGTTACTACTGTATTGAATTCATAGTAAAGAAGGAATAAAAAAGACATTTGCTGCAACATTAATAATCCTAGGCGGTGGGAGCATAATTGCTTAGATAAAGATGAAATTTGTTTCTTAAAAGATGTTTGGCATGTTTCTAGCCAAAAAGAATACATAACATAAATTACTTCATGTTCAAGTATATGAAATAAACACATACACGTATGATATATATAAATGCATATCAAATAGTTCTTTTGATGGTGAAGGGATATTTATAGGATGTAAATAATAAAATATTATATTCTATATTGCACGCTAAAATAATCAATTTAACTCATTAATAAAATAATAATCATGACTTATTGACACCTATGTTAGTTTATCAAATTCTAATTTTCCAAACTAGTATAAGAGTAAAATATTTAATCTACTAATTCTCGAAATCGGAGAAGATAACTGTTCTGGTGAGAAAATAATTTTTAATATTATAACAAATAAAAATTTCATTTATAAACTTCTTTGTGTCATGTATGTAATTTAAAACATATCCGAAAAGTAGTAAGAATAGTAACTCTGTATAATCATACTTATAAATTTTTTACAAAAAAAATTCAGTTAAAAGAAAACATTTATACCTTATCAAGATCATATATAACGATTTTGAAATTTGTCAAACATATGGGGCGTTACATCATTCCCCCTTTAGGAACATTCGTCCTCTAATGTTGAAGTGAAACTAGAGGCTCTAACACATGGGTAACACATCTAAAGCACGATTGGCTCGTGAATGACTTTTGCAATTACATGTCGCCTTAGTCACACTCACACTGATAGGAATACTTCTTAAAAGATCTCTCTACTGCACGAGCTGAGATGTGAAAGAAGGGTAGCGTTTCCTAAATGTCTTGTAGCTTTCCAATTATAAGTGTGGCACGCAACACACCCATAAGTGAGACTCTACTAGACACGGCTTCATAGACTCCCTAGTACCGAACTGCTCTAATACCATTCTGTCATGCCAAACAATGAATTATACAAATGATTTTTATATGCTCATATGCGCCCGTAGAAGGTCGTAGCGAGGAATTAGGATGTTTGTTGTACTTTTTAGAATTTTGAAGGAAGGGGAAAGTTGATTGTTACTACTTTATTGAATTCAAAGTAAAGAAGGAAAAAAAAAGACATTTGCTGCAACATTAATAATCCTAGGCGGTGGGAGCATAATTGCTTAGATAAAGATGAAATTTGTTTCTTAAAAGATGTTTGGCATGTTTCCAGCCAAAAAAAATACATAACATAAATTACTTCATGTGGAAGTATATGAAATAAACACATACACGTATGATATATATAAATGCATATCAAATAGTTCTTTTGATGGTGAAGAGATATTTATAGGGTGTACATAATGAAATATTATATTCTATATTGCACGCTAAAATAATCAATTTAACTCATTAAGAATATTATAATCATGACTTATTGACACCTATGTTAGTTTATCAAATTCTAATTTTCCAACCTAGTATAAGAGTAAAATATTTTATCTACTAATTCTCAAAATCGGAGAAGATAACTGTTCTGGTGAGAAAATAATTTTTAATATTATAACAAATAAAACTTTCATTTATAAACTTCTTTGTGTCATGTATGTAATTTAAAACATATCCGAAAAGTAGTAATAATAGTAACTCAGTATAATCATACTTATAAATTTTTACTAAAAAAAATTCACTTAAAAGAAAACATTTATACCTTATCAAGATCATATATAACGGTTTAGAAATTTGTCAAACATATAGGGTGTTACATCATTCCCCCTTTAAGAACATTCGTCCTCTAATGTTGAAGTGAAACTAGAGGCTCTAACACATCGGTAACACATCTAAAGCACGAGTGGCTCGTGAAGGACTTTTGCAATTACATATCGCCTTAGTCACACTCACACAGTTAGGAATACTTCATAAAATATCTCTCTATTGCACGAGCTGAGATGTGAAAGAAGGGTAGCGTTTCCTAAATGTCTTGTAGCTTTCCAATTATAAGTGTGGCGCGCAACACACCCATAAGTGAGACTCTACTAGACACGGCTTCATAGACTCCCTAGTACCGAACTGCTCTGATACCATTCTGTCATGCCCCAAACCCGGATGGGATGGACTATGTATAACCTAACAACTATTATGAACTGTTACAACTTATATAACATAACTTGAGAAATAATGAATTATACAAAAGATTTTTAAATGTGAATGTGGCTGCTAACCTCTGACATGCAACTGTAATACGTATAACCGACTAGTACTGTCTATGAAGAGTCTAAGAGTATACAACTGTCATACAATCGGAATGAGGACCGCCATACCCATCACACATATACAAAGTCATACCGGCTCAAAGTGACCTCTTCGCAAGAATAGAGCATGCCAACCAACCGGTGAGTTGAGTCACCTACTGGTGAGGTCCATCTATCTGTCTACATGAACCTACGGGTAGGAAATACGGCGCCCCTAACAAAGGGACATCATTGTGAATATATGTACCGAGTATGTAAGGTAGAACTGAAACATAACAATCAGAGAGTATCAAAGAGAGGAATAAGAATCAACCTGAAACCTCAGAATTGCCACCAGGGACATGATATACATAATGTATATACTTATATATAATGCTACTCTACGGGTCAATATCAATATCGTACACTGTAACTGCCAAACTGATCAGTGGTAACTGCCCGACCGACCATAGCCCAGTGGGAAATAAGTATCTACCTAACCGGTAGTAAATAACGATATATACCTATCTAACCAGTGGTAAATACATATAGTATAACTGCCCAACCGGCAACAGCTTGGTGGTAAATACGTGTCTGCTCTACCGATGGTAAATAATTATACACAACTGTCCAATTGGTGGTAAATACATCACTTCCAAACCGATATTCATTCGGTGGTATTCATAATCTACAGTAATAGTAATAACACATTTGGCTTCTTTGACTAATAATACTCTCCTCTTTCTTTAGAATGACACTTGGTCGATTACACGAGTAACTCTTTTCATCACGCTCCTTTTAGGAGGTACATGAGAGATGAGAAATTCAGATAACTAGCTTTACAAACCAACATATAGAGGATACGATATCAAGACAGAAAAGTACTCTGACAAGGGACAAACAAGATTCAATAGAATCAATAACATGAACACTTCTAAATTAACACGAAAAGAGTCATTTTGAAGGGACGTTCATTTAGGTTTCGTTCTAATCGAGTCTTGCTAAAAGAAAGGATAGCCATAACATACCTTATATGCTCATATGCGCCCGTAGAATGTCGTAGACGAGGAATCAGGATATTTGTTGTACTTTTTAGAATTTTGAAGGAAGGGGAAAGTTGATTGTCACTATTTTATTGAATTCATAGTAAAGAAGAAAAAAAAAAGACATTTGCAGCAACATTAATAATCCTAGGCGGTGGGAGCATAATTGCTTTGACAAAGATGAAATTTGTTTCTTAAAAGATGTTTGGCATGTTTCCAGCCAAAAAGAATACATAACATAAATTACTTCATGTGGAAGTTTATAAAAAAACAGATACACGTATGATATATATAAATGCATATCAAATAGTTCTTTTGATGGTGAAGAGATATTTATAGGATGTAAATAATAAAATATTATATACTATATTGCACGCTAAAATAATCAATTCAACTCATTAATAAAATAATAATCATGACTCATTGACATCTATGTTAGTTTATCAAATTCTAATTTTCCAACCTAGTATAAGAGTAAAATATTTTATCTACTAATTCTCGAAATAGGTGAAGATAACTGTTTTGGTGAGAAAATAATTTTTAATATTATAACAAATAAAAATTTCATTTATAAACTTCTTTGTGTCATGTATGTAATTTAAAACATATCCGAAAAGTAGTAATAATAGTAATTCTGTATAATCATACTTATAAACGTTTTACTAAAAAAATTCATTTAAAAGAAAACATTTATACCTTATTAAGATCATATATAACGGTTTAGAAATTTGTCAAACATATGGGGCGTTACATCATTCCCCCCTTAGGAACAATCGTCCTCTAATGTTGAATTTAAACTAGAGGCTCTAACACATGGGTAACACATCTAAAGCACGAGTGGCTCGTGAAGCATTTTTGCAATTACATATCGCCTTAGTCACACTCACACAAATAGGAATACTTCTTAAAATATCTCTCTATTGCACGATCTGAGATGTAAAATAAGGGTAGCGTTTCCTAAATGTCTTGTAGCTTTCCAATTATAAGTGTGGCGCGCAACACACCCATAAGTGAGACTCGACTAAACACGGCTTCATAGACTCCCTAGTACCGAACTGCTCTGATACCATTCTTGCATGCCCCAAACCCGGATGGGATGGACTATGTATAACCTAACAACTATTATGAACTGGTACAACTTATATAACACAACGTGAGAAAAAATGAATTATACAAATGATTTTTATATGTGAATGTGGCTGCTAGCCTCTGACATGCAACTATAATACGTATAACCGACTAGTACTGTCTATGAAGACTCTAAGAGTATACAACTGTCATACAATCGGAATGAGGACCCGCCATACCCATCTCACATATACAAAGTCATACCGGCTCAAAGTGACCACTCCGGAAGAATAGAGCCTGCCAACCAACTGTTGAGCTGAGTCACCTACTGGTGACGTCCATCTATCTGTCTACATGAACCTACGGGTATGAAATACGGCGCCCTTAACAAAGGGATTTCATTATGAATATATGTACCTAGTATGTAAGGTAGAACTGAAACATAACAATCAGAGAGTATCAAAGAGAGGAATAAGAATCAACCTGAAACCTCAGAATTGCCACCAGGGACATGATATACATAATGTATATACTTATATATAATGCTACTCTACGGGCCAATATCAATATCGTAAACTGTAACTGCCCAACTGATCAATGGTAACTGCCCGACCGACCATAGCCCAGTGGTAAATAAGTATCTACCTAACCTGTAGTAAATAACGATATATAACTGTCTAACCAGTGGTAAATACATATAGTATAACTGCCCAACTGGCAACAACTCGGTGGTAAATACATGTCTGCTCTAGTGATGGTAAATAATTATACACAACTGTCCAATTGGTGGTAAATACATCACTTCCAAACCGATATTCATTCGGTGGTATTCATAATCTACAGTAATAGTAATAACACATTTGGCTTCCTTGACTAATAATACTCTCCTCTTTCTTTAGAATGACACTTGGTCGATTACACGAGTAACTCTTTTCATCACGCTCCTTTTAGGAGGTACATGAGAGATGAGAAATTCAGATAACTAGCTTTACAAACCAACCTATAGAGGATACGATATCAAGACAGAAAAGAACTCTGACAAGGGACAAACAAGATTCAATAGAATCAATAACATGAACACTTCTAACTTAACACGAAAAGAGTCATTTTGAAGGGACGTTCATTTAGGTTTCGTTCTAATCGAGTCATGCTAAAAGAAAGGATAGCCTTAACATACCTAATATGCTCATATGCGCCCGTAGAAGGTCGTAGACGAGGAATCAGGATATTTGTTGTACTTTTTAGAATTTTGAAGGAAGGGGAAAGTTGATTGTCACTATTTTATTGAATTCATAGTAAAGAAGAAAAAAAAAAGACATTTGCAGCAACATTAATAATCCTAGGCGGTGGGAGCATAATTGCTTTGATAAAGATGAAATTTGTTTCTTAAAAGATGTTTGGCATGTTTCCAGCCAAAAAGAATACATAACATAAATTACTTCATGTGGAAGTTTATAAAAAAACACATACACGTATGATATATATAAATGCATATCAAATAGTTCTTTTGATGGTGAAGAGATATTAATAGGGTGTAAATAATAAAATATTATATACACGCTAAAATAATCAATTCAACTCATTAATAAAATAATAATCATGACTAATTGACATCTATGTTAGTTTATCAAATTCTAATTTTCCAACTTAGTATAAGAGTAAAATATTTTATCTACTAATTCTCGAAATCGGTGAACATAACTGTTTTGGTGAGAAAATAATTTTTAATATTATAACAAATAAAAATTTCATTTATAAACTTCTTTGTGTCATGTATGTAATTTAAAACGTATCCGAAAAGTAGTAATAATAGTAACTCTGTATAATCATACTTATAAACGTTTTACTAAAAAAATCCATTTAAAAGAAAACATTTATACCTTATCAAGATCATATATAACGGTTTAGAAATTTGTCAAACATATGGGGCGTTACATCATTCCCCCCTTAGGAACATTCGTCCTCTAATGTTGAAGTTAAACTAGAGGCTCTAATACATGGGTAACACATCTAAAGCACGAGTGGCTCGTGAAGCACTTTTGCAATTACATATCGCCTTAGTCACACTCACACAAATAGGAATACTTCTTAAAATATCTCCCTATTGCACGATCTGAGATGTAAAATAAGGGTAGCGTTTCCTAAATGTCTTGTAGCTTTCCAATTATAAGTGTGGCGCGCAACACACCCATAAGTGAGACTCGACTAAACACGGCTTCATAGACTCCCTAGTACCGAACTGCTCTGATACCATTCTTGCATGCCCCAAACCCGGATGGGATGGACTATGTATAACCTAACAACTATTATGAACTGGTACAACTTATATAACACAACGTGAGAAAAAATGAATTATACAAATGATTTTTATATGTGAATGTGGCTGCTAGCCTCTGACATGCAACTGTAATACGTATAACCGACTAGTACTGTCTATGAAGACTCTAAGAGTATACAACTGTCATACAATCGGAATGAGGGCCCGCCATACCCATCACACATATACAAAGTCATACCGGCTCAAAGTGACCACTCCGGAAGAACAGAGCATCCCAACCAACCGGCCGAGCCGAGTCACCTACGGTGAGGTCCATCTATCTGTCTACATGAACCTACGGGTATGAAATACGGCGCCCCTAACAAAGGGACATCATTATGAATATATGTACCGAGTATGTAAGGTAGAACCGAAACATAACAATCGAGAGTATGAAAGAGAGGAATAAGAATCAACTTTGAAACCTCGGAATTGCCACCGGGGACATGATATACATAATGTATATACTTATATATAATGCTACTCTACGGGTCAATATCAATATCGTAAACTGTAACTGCCAAACTGATCTGTGGTAACTTCCCGACCGACCATAGCCCAGTGGGAAATAAGTATCTACCTAACCGGTAGTAAATAACGATATATACCTGTCTAACCAGTGGTATATACATATAGTATAACTGCCCAACCGGCAGAAGCTTGGGGGTAAATACGTGTCTGCTCTACCGATGGTAAATAATTATACACAACTGTCCAATTGGTGGTAAATACATCACTTCCAAACCGATATTCATTCGGTGGTATTCATAATCTACAGTAATAGTAATAACACATTTGGCTTCCTTAACTAATAATACTCTCTTCTTTCTTTAGAATGACACTTGGTCGATTACACGAGTAACTCTTTTCATCACGCTCCTTTTAGAAGGTACATGAGAGATGAGAAATTCAGATAACTAGCTTTACAAGCCAACCTATAGAGGATACGATATCAAGACAGAAAGTACTCTGACAAGGGACAAACAAGATTCAATTGAATCAATAACATGAACACTTCTAAATTAACACGAAAAGAGTCATTTTGTAGGGACGTTCATTTAGGTTTCGTTCTAATCGAGTCATGCTAAAAGAAAGGATAGCCATAACATACCTTATATGCTCATATGCGCCCGTAGAAGGTCGTAGGCGAGGAATTAGGATGTTTGTTGTACTTTTTATAATTTTGAAGGAAGGGGAAAGTTGATTGTTACTACTTTATTGAATTCAAAGTAAAGAAGGAAAAAAAAAGACATTTGCTGCAACATTAATAATCCTAGGCGGTGGGAGCATAATTGCTTAGATAAAGATGAAATTTGTTTCTTAAAAGATGTTTGGCATGTTTCTAGCAAAAAAGAATACATAACATAAATTACTTCATGTGGAAGTATATGAAATAAACACATACACGTATGATATATATAAATGCATATCAAATAGTTCTTTTGATGGTGAAGAGATATTAATAGGGTGTAAATAATAAAATATTATATTCTATATTGCACACTAAAATAATTAATTTAACTCATTAATAAAATAATTATCATGACTTATTGACACCTATGTTAGTTTATCAAATTCTAATTTTCCAACCTATTATAAGAGTAAAATATTTTATCTACTAATTCTCAAAATCGGAGAAGATAATTGTTCTGGTGAGAAAATAATTTTTAATATTATAACAAATAAAAAATTCATTTATAAAATTCTTTGTGTCATGTATGTAATTTAAAACATATCCGAAAAGTAGTAATAATAGTAACTCTGTATAATCATACTTATAAATTTTTTACTAAAAAAATTCAGTTAAAAGAAAACATTTATACCTTATCAAGATCATATATAACGATTTTGAAATTTGTCAAACATATGGGGCGTTACATCATTCCCCCTTTAGGAACATTCGTCCTCTAATGTTGAAGTGAAACTGGAGGCTCTAACACATGGGTAACACATCTAAAGCACGATTGGCTCGTGAATGACTTTTGCAATTACATGTCGCCTTAGTCACACTCACACAGATAGGAATACTTCTTAAAAGATCTCTCTCCTGCACGATCTGAGATGTGAAAGAAGGGTAGCGTTTCCTAAATGTCTTGTAGCTTTCCAATTATAAGTGTGGCACGCAACACACCCATAAGTGAGACTCTACTAGACACGGCTTCATAGACTCCCTAGTACCGAACTGCTCTGATACCATTCTGTCATGCCCCAAACCCAGATGGGATGGACTATGTATAACCTAACAACTATTATGAACTGTTACAACTTATATAACATAACTTGAGAAATAATGAATTATACAAATGATTTTTATATGTGAATGTCGCTGCTAACCTCTGACATGCAACTGTAATACGTATAACCGACTAGTACTGTCTATGAAGACTCTAAGAGTATACGATTGTCATACAATCGGAATGAGGGCCCGCCATACCCATCACACATATACAAAGTCATACCGGCTCAAAGTGACCACTCCGGAAGAATAGAGCCTGCCAACCAACTGTTGGGCTGAGTCACCTACTGGTGACGTCCATCTATCTGTCTACATGAACCTACGGGTATGAAATACGGCGCCCTTAACAAAGGGACATCATTATGAATATATGTACCGAGTATGTAAGGTAGAACTGAAACATAACAATCAGAGAGTATCAAAGAGAGGAATAAGAATCAACCTGAAACCTCAGAATTGCCACCAGGGACATGATATACATAATGTATATACTTATATATAATGCTACTCTACGGGCCAATATCAATATCGTAAACTGTAACTGCCCAACTGATCAGTGGTAACTGCCCGACCGACCATAGCCCAGTGGTAAATAAGAATCTACCTAACCTGTAGTAAATAACGATATATAACTGTCTAACCAGTGGTAAATAAATATAGTATAATTGCCCAACCGGCAACAACTCGGTGGTAAATACGTGTCTGCTCTAGTGACGGTAAATAATTATACACAACTGTCCAATTGTTGGTAAATACATCACTTCCCAACCGATATTCGTTCGGTGGTATTCATAATCTACAGTAATAGTAATAACACATTTGGCTTCTTTAACTAATAATACTCTCCTCTTTCTTTAGAATGACACTTGGTCGATTACACGAGTAACACTTTTCATCACTCTCCTTTTAGGAGGTACATGAGAGATGAGAAATTCAGATAACTAGCTTTACAAACCAACCTATAGAGGATACGATATCAAGACAGAAAAGTACTCTGACAAGGGACAAACAAGATTCAATAGAATCAATAACATGAACACTTCTAAATTAACACGAAAAGAGTCATTTTGAAGGGACGTTCATTTAGGTTTCGTTCTAATCGAGTCTTGCTAAAAGAAAGGATAGCCATAACATACCTTATATGCTCATATGCGCCCGTAGAAGGTCGTAGACGAGGAATTAGGATGTTTGTTGTACTTTTTATAATTTTGAAGGAAGGGGAAAGTTGATTGTTACTACTTTATTGAATTCAAAGTAAAGAAGGAAAAAAAAAGACATTTGCTTCAACATTAATAATCCTAGGCGGTGGGAGCATAATTGCTTAGATAAAGATGAAATTTGTTTCTTAAAAGATGTTTGGCATGTTTCTAGCAAAAAAGAATACATAACATAAATTACTTTATGTGGAAGTATATGAAATAAACACATACACGTATGATATATATAAATGCATATCAAATAGTTCTTTTGATGGTGAAGAGATATTAATAGGGTGTAAATAATAAAATATTATATTCTATATTGCACACTAAAATAATTAATTTAACTCATTAATAAAATAATTATCATGACTTATTGACACCTATGTTAGTTTAGCAAATTCTAATTTTCCAACCTAGTATAAGAGTAAAATATTTTATCTACTAATTCTCGAAAACGGAGAAATAATTGTTCTGGTGAGAAAATAATTTTTAATATTATAACAAATAAAAAATTCATTTATAAAATTCTTTGTGTCATGTATGTAATTTAAAACATATCCGAAAAGTAGTAATAATAGTAACTCTGTATAATCATACTTATAAATTTTTTACTAAAAAAATTCACTTAAAAGAAAACATTTATACCTTATCAAGATCATATATAACGGTTTATAAATTTGTCAAACATATGGGGCGTTACATCATTCCCCCATTAAGAACATTCGTCCTCTAATGTTGAAGTGAAACTGGAGGCTCTAACACATGGGTAACACATCTAAAGTACGACTGTCTCGTGAAAGACTTTTGCAATTACATGTCGCCTTAGTCACACTCACACAGATAGGAATACTTCTTAAAACATCTCTCTACTGCACGATCTGCGATGTGAAAGAAGGGTAGCGTTTCGTAAATGTCTTGTAGCTTTCCAATTATAAGTCTGGCGCGCAACACACCCATAAGTGAGACTCTACTAGACACGACTTCATAGACTCCCTAGTACCGAATTGCTCTGATACCATTCCGTCATCCCCCAAACCCGGATGGGATGGACTATGTATAACCTAACAACTATTATGAACTGGTACAACTTATATAACACAACTTGAGAAACAATGAATTATACAAATGATTTTTATATGTGAATGTGGCTGCTAACCTCTGACATGCAACTGTAATACGTATAACCGACTAGTACTGTCTATGAAGACTCTAAGAGTATACAACTGTCATACAATCGGAATGAGGGCCCGCCATACCCATCACACATATACAAAGTCATACCGGCTCAAAGTGACCACTCCGGAAGAACAGAGCATCCCAACCAACCGCTGAGCTGAGTCACCTACTGGTGAGGTCCATCTATCTGTCTACATGAACCTACGGGTATGAAATACGGCGCCCCTAACAAAGGGACATCATTATGAATATATGTACCGAGTATGTAAGGTAGAACTGAAACATAACAATTAGAGAGTATGAAAGAGAGGAATAAGAATCAACCTGAAACCTCAGAATTGCCACCAGGGACATGATATACATAATGTATATACTTATATATAATGCTACTCTACGGGTCAATATCAATATCGTAAACTGTAACTGCCAAACTGATCTGTGGTAACTTCCCGACCTACCATAGCCCAGTGGGAAATAAGTATCTACCTAACCGGTAGTAAATAACGATATATACCTGTCTAACCAGTGGTATATACATATAGTATAACTGCCCAACCGGCAGCAGCTTGGGGGTAAATACGTGTCTGCTCTACCGATGGTAAATAATTATACACAACTGTCCAATTGTTGGTAAATACATCACTTCCCAACCGATATTCGTTCGGTGGTATTCATAATCTACAGTAATAGTAATAACACATTTGGCTTCTTTAACTAATAATACTCTCCTCTTTCTTTAGAATGACACTTGGTCGATTACACGAGTAACTCTTTTCATCACGCTCCTTTTAGGAGGTACATGAGAGATGAGAAATTGTGATAACTAGCTTTACAAACCAACCTATAGAGGATACGATATTAAGACAGAAAAGTACTTTGACAAGGAACAAACAAGATACAATAGAATCAATAACATGAACATGAAAAGAGTCATTTTGAAGGTTCATTCTAATCGGGTCATGCTAAAAGAAAGGATAGCCTTAACATACCTTATATGCTCATATGCGGTCGTAGACGAGGAATCAGGATGTTTGTTGTACTTTTTAGAATTTTGAAGGAAGGGAAAAGTTGATTGTTACTACTTTATTGAATTCATAGTAAAGAATGAAAAAAAAGACATTTGCTGCAACATTAATAATCCTAGACGGTGGGATCATAATTGCTTAGATAAGTATGAAATTTGCTTCTTAAAAGATGTTTGGCATGTTTCCACCCAAAAGAATACATAACATAAATTACTTCATGTGGAAGTATATGAAATAAACACATACACGTATATATATATATAAATGCATATCAAGTAGTTCTTTTGATGGTGAAGAGATATTTATAGGGTGTAATTATTAAAATATTATATTCTATATTGCACGCTAATATAATCAATTTAACTCATTAATAAAATAATAATCATGACTTATTGACACCTATGTTAGTTTATCAAATTTTAATTTTCCAACCTAGTATAAGAGTAAAATATTTTATCTACTAATTCTCAAAATCGGAGAAGATAACTGTTATGGTGAGAAAATAATTTTTAATATTATAACAAATAAAAATTTCATTTATAAACTTCTTTGTGTCATGTATGTAATTTAAAACATATCCGAAAAGTAGCAATAATAGTAACTCTGTATAATCATACTTATAAATTTTTACTAAAAAAATTCACTTAAAAGAAAACATTTATACCTTATCAAGATCATATATAACGGTTTAGAAATTTGTCAATCATATGGGGCGTTACATCATTCCCCCCTTAGGAACATTCGTCCTCTAATGTTGAAGTGAAACTGGAGGCTCTAACACATGGGTAACACATCTAAAGCACGAGTGGCTCGTGAAGGACTTTTGCAATTACATGTCGCCATAGTCACAGTCACACAGATAGGAATACTTCTTAAAACATATCTCTACTGCACGATCTGAGATGTGAAAGAAGGGTAGCGTTTCCTAAATGCCTTTTAGCCTTCCATCTATAAGTGTGGTGCGCAACACACCTATAAGTAAGACTCTACTAGACACGACTTCATAGACTACCTATGATCGAACTGCTCTGATACCATTCTATCATGCCCAAACCCGGATGGGATGGACTATGTATAACCTAACAATTATTATGAACTGGTACAACTTATATAACATAACTTGAGAAACAATGAATTATACAAATGATTTTTATATGTGAATGTGGTTGCTAGCCTCTGACATGCAACTGTAATACCTATAACCGACTAGTACTGTCTATGAAGCCTCTAAGAGTATACAACTATCATACAATCGGAACAGCGGCCCGCCATTCCCATAACACATATACAAAGTCATACCGGCTCAAAGTGACCACTCCGGAAGAATAGAGCATGCCAACGAACCGCTGAGCTGAGTCACCTACTGGTGAGGTCCATCTATCTGTCTACATGAACCTACGGGAATGAAATACAGTGCCCCCAATAAAGGGACGTCATTATGAATATAGGTACTCAGTGTGTAAGGTAGAGCTGAAACATAACAATCAGAGAGTATCAAAGAGAGTAATAAGAATCAACATGAAATCGCAGAATTGCCACTAGGGACATGATATACATGATGTATATACTTATATATAATGCTACTCTACGGGCCAATATCAATATCGTAAACTGTAACTGCCCAACTGATCAGTGGTAACTGCCCGACCGACCATAGCCCAGTGGTAAATAAGTATCTACCTAACCGGTAATAAATAACGATATATAACTGTCTAACCAGTGGTAAATACATATAGTATAACTGCCCAACCGGCAATAGCTCGGTGGTAAATGCGTGTCTGCTCTACCGATGGTAAATAATTATACACAACTGTCAAATTGGTGGTAAATACATCACTTCCCAAACGATATTCATTCGATGGTATTCATAATCTTCAGTAATAGTAATAACACATTTGGTTTCTTTGACTAATAATACTCTCCTCTTTCTTTAGAATGACACTTGGTCGATTACACGAGTAACTCTTTTCATCACGCTCCTTTTAGGAGGTACATGAGAGATGAGAAATTCAGATAACTAGCTTTACAAACCAACCTATAGAGGATACGATATCAGGACAGAAAAGTACTCTTACAAGGGACAAACAAGATTCAATAGAATCAATAACATGAACACTTCAACTTAACACGAAAAAAGTCATTTTGAAGGGACGTTCATTTAGGTTTCGTTCTAATTGGGTCATGCTAAAAGAAAGGATAGCCTTAACATACCTTATATGCTCATATGCGCTCGTAGAAGGTTGTAGACGAGGAATCAGGATGTTTGTTGTACTTTTTAGAATTTTGAAGGAAGGGTAAAGTTGATTGTTACTACTTTATTGAATTCATAGTAAAGAAGGGGAAAAAAAGACATTTGCTGCAACAATAATAATCCTAGGTGGTGGGAGCATAATTCCTTAGATAAAGATAAAATTTTCTTTTAAAATGAAGTTTGGCATGTTTCGACCCAAAATGAATACACAAAATAAATTACTTCATGTGGAAGTATATCAAATAGACACATACATGTATGATATATATAAATGCATATCAAATCGTTCTTTTGGCGACGAAGAGATATTTATATGGTGTAAATAATAAAATATTATATTCTATATTGTACGCTAAAATAATTATTTTAACTCATTAATAAAAAAACACTCATAACTTATTAACACCTATTTATTTTATTAAATTCTAATTTTCCAACCTAGTATAAGAATAAAAGCATTTATCTACTAACTGTCAAAACCGGAGAAGATAGCTTTTTTGGTGAGAAAATAATTTTTAATCTTACAACAAATAAAACTTTCATTTATAAACTTCTTTGTGTCATGGATATAGTTTAAAACATATCCGAAAAGTAGTAATAATAGTAACTATGTTAATTAATACTTATGAACTTTTTTACTAAGAAGTTTCATTTAAAAGAAAATATTTATACCATATCAAGATCATGTATAACTGTTTAAAAATTTGTCAAACTTATGGGGTGTTACAACGTATTTTTCCGCTGAAGAACATCCGCGCCAGCGGAATCAATTCCGCTGAAGTGAAATCGTTGTTCAGTCTGAATATTTAATGACCTAGAAACATTTTCATTCTCCAAAATATTCTTCCTTGGGATTGGATCTCGACTAGGAGGAGGCTGGTTGGGAATTTTTAAGTGGATTCTTCAATAGAGATATAATCTAATGCTTTAATTACTGTGTATTAGTTAAGTTTCTATCCTAAGTGTAATCTCTAATTGGAGAAGTAATGACTTGGTTTTATGTTGAGAATAAGAGGGTAAGATTTGGGATTTGGGGGTTGATTATTGATTTATGAATTTCAATACTGTAAACTAGTGTTAATTCATATTAAAAGATGATGTTTAATTAATCAATTTCGTGATAGAATTTTTTTTTGGGAATTAGGAATGATTCTAGAGTTTCTACTTGAGTTTTTGCCAAATATTGAGATTGAGGATCTAATCGGTCTTAGTTATGAAATTAAATTAAAATTATGGCTATTGAGTATGTTATTTTACTAGTTGGGTAGTAAAGTTCAGATTTTATTATTGTGGGCCCGGGCTTCCTTTGTAGTTTAACTTTGGGGTTCTAGTTTTATACACCAATATGGATACCGTTAGACCTGTAATCTCATTTAGTTAATATAATTGATCAAAGTGGGCTCGTGAGGAGGCTCTAAGGAAGGGAAAAGTTGTTACGTGATTCTTTGGCTCTGTATCAGGAAAGTTGAAACTTACTACACTCTAATATAACGTTATGTGTTGGTATGATGTATGTTAATTTATGGAAGTAATGGGAAATTAGGGTCCCGTACTAGTGAGGTGATGAGCACTTGTACGGGTACCTGTGTACTTAAAGGGTAATTTAATGAACTTAGTATGATATACTTGACAGAGATTATGTGTTTAGCCTTTGGACCGTGAGCGCGGTGCATAAATCCGCTTAGGTTGGTATGTTTACTGAATTATTCGGGCTAGTAGCTATGTTTGATAACTTATCTTGATTTGACTTATCATGCATTCATCACTCTACTTCTCATCTAAACACTTGTAAAGGAAATTCATAATAATGATTATATTGATTATGTTGTTTCATGGTTTACTCATATTCATATCATTCATACATATTATATTGACATTTGAACTATTGAGATACTGTTGAAAGGGGCTTGAAAGACAGTTTATTGGATATGGTACCTGATATGAGAGTAATGATTGAGGATGATATTACAGCCATAAAGCTGGGGTCAGATGGGATCGAATGGGTATATGAACCTCATGAGTTCCTTGTATTATCATTTACATTCATACACTCATGGTTCTGATGATATTGAAAAGAGAGTGTTATGAAAATGATGTAGGTCCAAGAGACTGGAAATGTAAGAATACTATGAGATGGTTGGAAACATTGAGATGATTGATATGAATCCAAAGGGGTCTTAGTTTGATGATAATGATGATACGCGGAGGACCGGGTTGCACACCTACAACGAATGATATTACGACCAATAGTTGGGATCCATTGAGAAATTTTGGATGAGTATATGAACTTCACGGGTCTCCCATAGATGTGTAGATCATAGAATTTGAATGCCTATATACTGGAGATGAAAGGTACCTGGCATTTGCATTGTATTCATATTATACATTCATTATGCATTGATTATATATGGATTTATGAGTCTGAGTGCTCTCTATTGAACTATATTATGGTCAGTGGATTCTATTAGCCGAACTATCATATTGATCATAGAGAACTGTGCATGTTTTGTATTTCTTGATGATTGATGATGTTATTTGATAGAGTCTAGTAAAGAATTGGTCGAGGTGTTGTTGTAGTTAAATGACTTATATATTATGCATGTGTTGATCACCTCCTTAATCAAAAGATGTACGTCGTAGACTTCTACTTAGAGTATAAAGAGGCTATTAAATGAACAAATATGTGTCCTGTCCTTACTTGTGCAAAGCTGTAATCAAGACCGGGAGTTCGAGAGAATAAGAAGCTAAAATTGTTATGATCAGACTAATTGTGACACCCCCCTTAAGAGGACTGTGATATGGTGTTGTGTACTAGGGTCAACCTATCTTAATTGATTATTTGATAACTTGGGTAGTTGGTGACAACATGAATATGACTTGGACAAAGTTTACTGATTTGTGTGTAATAAGTGTAAGATCCATGTGTGCAATATAAATTGAATTGTACTTGATTGTGATTGAACTCTTATGTGAACAATGTGATTTATGTGACTATGTGAACTGCCTAGAATAGGACCTACTTGAGAGTCAACTTGATGTTTATATTTGTCACATAACATCCATCGTTTTAGGCCTATGATGCTACGGGGTACATTATGTACTCATGCTACACTTGCTGCATCTTTTACGTGGATGCAGGTATCCAGTCTATTCAAGTTGCAGTTTGGTGTACGAGAATATTGAGGGAGGCCACTCATTCCTGGCGGCCATGGTTTCCATCTTAGATAGACCGCTCTTATTTATTCATGAAAGCTTGTTCTATTTTCTTCCATCCTATTGTATCTTAGAGGCCTTGTATAAGTCAGACCAGGTTTTGGGAAAGAAGATTGTATTGTAAATATCATTTTATGAGTAATGTTTCAATAGAAACGGTATTGTTATTTTTTTATTTTTTGTTATCTTCCACATTTTAAAACCTTCTTGTTGTAACTGTTTGGGATTGGTCGCCTACTGAGGGGATAGTATAGGTTCCATCACGACGCTCATGATTTGGGTCATGACAAAGTTGATGTCAGAGCTCTAGGTTCACTAGTCTCACGAGTACAAGGAAAATATTTAGTAGAGTCTCGCATATAGGTATGTAGACGTCCGTACCAATCCTCGAGAGGTTATAAGACATTTAGGAAATCTTCCCTTCTTTCATTCTTTCGTGCGACTTCGTTCAAATTGGTATCTAAAACTTCTTCATCCTATTCTATCATTAATGGTGGTAACACACTCTTAAATTCATCTGTGAGTGGTTTGATATGACGTTGCGCGGTAGGGTATGAGATGTGTAATGATGATGTTCAGTCTTTAGCTATGATTTGGAGGTGCAGTTGATTGGGGTATATTTTGGGACCCCTCAGTTCGATGATATCTCAAGGAAGTGGAAATGGGAATACAGAGGCGCAAGAAAAAATAATTGGATGGATCAATCTCCGCTGTAAGAAGGGAATAATTGGTATTTGATGTGCTTGTTAGGATAAGTTGCAAGATGTATGATTGTGACACCTCATACCTTCAAAACCAAACCAAATTCATGATTTAGGAGTTTAGAAAACCAAAATAGGGAATTAAAGTTGAAAACCCAGTTCAGTTCTGTAGACCCAGTTTTACACCCAGGATTGACGGCCCGTAAAACATGTTACGGACCATCAAATTGTATTGTACAATTTGTTGGCAAAAAATGATGGAACTCAGTAATTTCTACAGACCGTAATAATTATACGATCCGTCTTTTTTGACCCTAAAGCTCCTTCCAGTTTTGAGATCATTGTATATTGGCATTTAGGTGACAGTCCGATTATACGGACCGTACAATATTATAATGTCCAGATCCAGATCGTAGAAAATTTGACGATCCATCAAATTTTCCCGTTAAAGTCCCGACGGACTAAACAATATAAATACACACACTTAATCCCCAAAATCAGTTTTTCTTATTTTCCCAAGCCGTAGAATGATGTTCTTATCTTCCCAACTTACTCCTACATTGTGGTAAGCCTTTTTCACGCGATTCTAAGTGATTCTAACATAATCCTCATGAATTTTAAGTAGAATCCATTGTTCTTAACCTAGGGTTTTCAAGATAAACCCATTCCAAGGTTTCATGGTTCAAGCTTTGATTCCTCCTTCCAAGTTCAGATTTTCAAGACGGGTATTGGAGCGAATAAAGTATGTAGAACTTCTATCTATGTGTGGGAACATCCTTGTTCTTCCCCACACCACGATTATCCATGAAACCATGAATTTTCATAACCTAGGGTTTTACTCAAGATCATGATGACCCTATATACATGTATAATTATCTTTCATGTCATATCTTGACCTCGTTAATTATATTCATGATATGCTATGTGACTATTATGAACCTATTTGTAATCCATGAATGAATGCTTTGAATTCCATGTGTTACTAAATACACATTATAATTATTATTACTCAGTTTTCATGACATTATACATTCTTTTTCACGATTTATGCAAGTTATATAATATATCTATTCACATGTTAAACTATAATTGCAAACCATCCTTTTACAAGTTATTTACATGAAATTCATGGGCTTACAAACCAACTATTTTCAAGTACATATTTTGGGAGTTGCATAGATTACCGAGAAGGCTCTTACATCCTGAACTTGTGTATGCTAGCATAGGATAAGGGTCGCTCCTCCAAGAGGATGATACATTTAGATTATTAATTGGGTCCTTTTATGTCGTGTTTATGTATTATACCCCGGCAAGGTATAGGAGCACTCTACTGGTAGGGCCAGCTACTAGACTTCACATACTCACGTGGTGATTTTATATTATTTGTTATACTACTGCTCTCCTGTAACATCCCGTACTTTCAGGTCATGGTTTGAATCGCTAGGCGTATGTAAATAGACTCGAGCGTTGGAGGATTTTCTGGTCATGTTCACGTATGCAAATAAAGAAGCTTAGTATATAAAAGGATGCGGTCCCAAAATAATTTAGGACTTAAGAAGTGTGACGACATGAATTGAGAATAATAGTTGTATGTCCCAAAAAGGGTTATGGACTAGTGCTATGTTGCATGATTATGACATTGAGTATATGAAGATTTTATAAGTCATTAAGATTTAAGTGAATTGGGATCAAGAAATTAATTAAGATTATTGAATAATTATTATATGAACAAAACCATGTATAGCATGGACAAGTGGCAGCAACTAAGCTATACATATACAAACGGATAAAATGATGACAAATTAACGTAGCTACATGGACTACACATATTAAGTGGATGTGGTGACAAAATGAAAGGATATTCATTAGTTGACACGTTTAATTAGATAAAGTCCATTGACAATACTTATATACTACTTTGATTGACTTCCTATCTTAAGAAATAGGTGTTGCACGTTTTATATATATATAGAGGACAATATATAAAAAATTCATAACATCCAAAAATGAAGAAAAGTTTCATTAGGAAGATATGGGAAGCAACAAGTTGATGTACGGTGTAGAGATTATGCCAACAACGATTGCGTAATTCTAAACATCGATTATTCTACGGGTTTTAAGCAGACTGGAGATTTCTTTATAGTGAAGTAATATGGAATAAGAGTAGTTCTTGGCATATAAGATTGAAGTGTTGTTCGGCATTAAAGGTATGTTAAGGCAAATCATTTCTTCTTTTGGCATGTTTATATATGTTACGTAACTTCTGTCTTTGTCGATCTATGATGCCTACGGGGATACGTTGTGTACTTATGATATGCTTGCTGCATATTTTATGTGGATGCAGGTATCCGATCTATTCTGGTTACAATTTGGAGCACAAGAAGATTAAGGTAGGCCACTCATTCCTAACGGTCTTGGTTTTCATCTTAGATAGACTGCCCTTATTCATTCAGCGTGGCTTGTTCTATTTTCTTCCATTATGTTATATCTTAGAGTCCTTGTATAAGTCAGACCACATTTTGGGAAAGAAGGTTGTGTTGTGAAGATCATTTTATGAATAATGTTTTAATAGAAACGGTATTTTTATGTTTGTATTTTTCATTCTCTTCCATTTTTTAAACGTTCTTGTTGTAAATGTTTGGGGTTGGTTCGCCTACCGGGGATAGTGTATGTGCCACCACGATGTCTGTTATTTGGGTCATGACACTTTTACAAAACAAGCCTGGTTTAGTGATATAATGTCACTCAAACCCTCCATCATTCTTTCAGGAATTAGCCTTGAGAACATTTTATTTATAAAAATAGTTAGACTATTTCGTCTCATGTCTGAGAATGTACTAACCACATCCTTTTTAGGTAATAAAACAAAATTAGTATGAGTAATAAACATTGATATTTCAGCAAACAAAAGAAAGCTTTAACCATATCTGTAATATCCCCTCATATGATTTCCCAACATGTCTAATAAAACAGACCATTGAAACCATCAGGGCCTCCAACACTTTTCCTATTCATACTGAACAATATTCTCCTTACCTCCTCTTCAGTTCGCATATCCCCTATCAGATTATTCTATTCTTCTGGAATCATCTTTGGGACATGATCCAAGATTTCAAAATTACTAGGAGCCTCATCCTTTGTGAACTGCTCTCTATAGAACCTAATGGCTTATTCGGCTATTTCCTATTTTATTTCCATCCAATTACCATTCTTATCTTGAATTCTCTTTAGTTGCAATCTCTTTCTTATACTCTGAACATAAGCATGAAAAGATCTGATATTTCTAGCCCCATCTTGAAATCATTGCATCCCTGCCTTATGTTTCTAGAATTCTTCTTCCAAATGTAAATACATGTTCAGCTATGCCTGTATCTTATGCAATCTCTCTCTATTTCCTGGTGTAGCTTGAAGTTCAGATCTCATGAACATTAACCACATCCTCAAAGGTTTCTATCTCCTGAAAAATGTTTCCAAAAATGTTTTTACTCCACTTTGTTAATGTCAGCTTCAACTTTTTCAATTTATGATGACAAATGGTGAAATGGTTTGCCATAAAATCTGCTGACCACTAAGTTTTCACAGTTCCCAAATATATTTCATGTAAAGCCCAAACATTTAAAAATTTAAAAGGTTTTTTGACTGGTTCCATCTTCCTTAAATAAGATATCAATAGTGGGGCCTGATCAGAAGTTGTCCTTATTAAATGTGAAACTTTCACTCTAGGTTACTTCGTTTGCAAAGCTTTATTACCCACACACCTATCTTACCTTTTAAAAATATAATCTTCTCCACTTTGGCCATTCCACCATGTGTACTTACTTCTTTTGGATCCCAAATTGCCATCCCATAATTCTGAATGCAACCCCTAAAATCTTGAACTTCATTCATGATAACTGGTAAACCTCCATATTTCTCCTCATCTGAAGTAATAATATTAAAATCACCTCTAATTATATAGGTCTTTGATATTTATGTAGCCATGTCTTCTATAGACTCCCATAGTTCCATTCTTTCTGTCTGACTACATTTGGCATAAAAATGGTTATGATCATCTCATTCTGAGTTCCCTATATCTTCAAGTTCATCAGAACCTGAACTTCAAACATATCATCTATAAAGGCCCAAACATTTAAAAATTTAAAAGGTTTTTTGATTGGTTCCATCTTCCTTATATAAGATATCAATAGTGGGGCCTGATCAGAACTTGTCCTTATTAAATGTGAAACTTTCACTCTAGGGTACTTCGTTTGCAAAGCTTTATTACCCAGACACCTATCTTACCTTTTAAAAATATAATATTCTCCACTTTGGCCATTCCACCATGTGTACTTACTTCTTTTGAATCCCAAGTTGTCATCCTATAATTCTGAATGCAACCCCTAAAATCTTGAACTTCATTCATGATAACTGGTAAACCTCCATATTTCTCCTCATCTGAAGTAATAATATTAAAATCACCTCTAATTATATAGGTCTTTGATATTTATGTAGCCATGTCTTCTATAGACTCCCATAGTTCCATTCTTTCTGTCTGACTACATTTGGCATAAAAATGGTTATGATCATCTCATTCTGAGTTCCCTATATCTTCAAGTTCATCAGAACCTGAACTTCAAACATATCATCTATAAAGGCCCAAACATTTAAAAATTTAAAAGGTTTTTTGATTGGTTCCATCTTCCTTATATAAGATATCAATAGTGGGGCCGATCGAACTTGTCCTTATTAAATGTGAAACTTTCACTCTAGGGTACTTCGTTTGCAAAGCTTTATTACCCAGACACCTATCTTACCTTTTAAAAATATAATATTCTCCACTTTGGCCATTCCACCATGTGTACTTACTTCTTTTGAATCCCAAGTTGTCATCCTATAATTCTGAATGCAACCCCTAAAATCTTGAACTTCATTCATGATAACTGGTAAACCTCCATATTTCTCCTCATCTGAAGTAATAATATTAAAATCACCTCTAATTATATAGGTCTTTGATATTTATGTAGCCATGTCTTCTATAGACTCCCACAGTTCCATTCTTTCTGTCTGACTACATTTGGCATAAAAATGGTTATGATCATCTCATTCTGAGTTCCCTATATCTTCAAGTTCATCAGAACCTGAACTTCAAACATATCATCTATAAAGGCCCAAATCTTTCCTGAACTATTAAAAATAGCAATGTATAGTCCAATTCTCCTTTTACAATCATCTACTTTGTCTGCATTCTGAAAGGGTTCTAACAAAGCAATGAAACCAAAGTGATATTTTTTATGCACCTTCATTAGTCTTAGAAAATCTTCCATTATATTAAAAGATCTAATATTCTATATGATATCATCATCATAAATTATTATATTTATCAATAGTCTTTCTTCTTTGAACTCCCTCATTTGGTGGAATACTTGTGTCTATGATGGCCTTTTTCTTACCCCTTCCCATGCCTCTTTCCAACTGATAAGGGGATAGATCTTCAGCCCTTGCAACAACATGTACTGCATTCCCTTATTCTGTCTGTACTAGTTGTCATGTATCAAGAGTTATTTTAATTACCTCCAATTCCATATTCTCCTTTGCTTTTATCTCCAGAGGTATCCTCTCCCTCCTTGTGATGCCTTCTGTCTTGTGTTGTAGGTATCTTCTCATTCTCCCGTTGTTGATTTCCTTGACTTTGTACTTCTTCCTCTTGCCAATCCTGAGCTCTTGGTGATTCTATTGTAGAATTTGTAGTGGTTGTTTGTTGTTTATCTTGGGAAATAATCCCAGAGTTTCCTTTACTCTTTGTGTTCACCTCTTCCTCCTTTTTTTGTTGCTGGTATTTACTGTTATTACCACCTCCTTCCAATTCTATATTCTTGTTACCTTTGTTGGAAATTGGAGTGGTTTTCTACTTTTCTGATCTGATTCCCCTTTGTTATCATTCTTGTTTGGTATTATGCTTTTCTCAGGTGAGTTGTCTCTGACCTTCTGCTCCTCACTTTGTCCTCATTCTTGTTGTTGATTTGTAAGTTCTCCAGACTCTTCCTCATTACCTTCTAGTATGCCAAATGTATTATGTGTTTCAACTTTGTTAGCCTCCTTCTGATTGTTGTTCTCCCCTACTTTCCCTATTATTATTACACTTGCATCTTTTATGTATTTGTTCTTCCTTCTTTTCATCCATTCCTGATTTCCCTGTACATTCCGCACAATCTTCCCACTTGGTAGGACTTTTATTTGATTAGCAGCAGTACCCACCTCATTGCTTTCTTCTTTGCCTTCGTTTCTCATCTCCTCTCTATATTATTGTTCCAATTCGGGATGTAAGGCCCTACACTTTATTCTTCATGTCCTTGAATTTTACAATGCTTGCAATATTTAGGGAGGTAGACATATTTAATTTTAATCCTCTTAGAATGCACTTTCCCTATCACTTTATCTTCTTCTGCTATGTGTATTCTCTATGGATGTTCTGCAAAAAAAAAATCTCCATTTTAACTTTTTGCGCAACCGGGTCTTGTTTGTTGATAGTGGCCATATAAATTGTTAAAGGTCTACCTATTGCTGATGTCATTGAGAAGACTGCTTCACTTGCAAAGAAATTCAGAGGCAATTCAGGAAAACTAATCCATGCTACAACTACTGAAGTTTCCTCATCTGGTTTAACCCATGGGTTCTAAATTAATGTTCTCATCTGACAGTATCTACATTGTACTTTGATGTAATAAACTGGAGTAGATAGCATCTACTCATAATCTTCCAATAAGGCTAGTCTAATTATTATATATCTGTCTTCGATCAATCCAATTATGCAAGAACCCTTAATCGCACACTGATCTGGGATGGATTTCCTCAACTCCTTAATATCAATTATGTCATATGAAAACTTACCTAGAACCGCATATTGTAAGTTTCCTTTATGATGAGTTGTTTGACTTTTGATGATTTCCAGGTTATATGTGGTTCTCCATGGTGGAAAACCAAAGGCTTTAACGGAATAGGTGGTGGTGGTGTAGTTGAGCCCAGATTTGGTTTCAATAGATTAACATATTTCGCTTCATTATGCAATATGGTTACAAAAATATTAGGAACGATAAGGATGGGTTGTACCCCATTGTGTGATTGTTGTGCGAATGAAAGAGAGTGCAGAACACCATCGGAGGTGGCTATCCACCGGGTGGATTGGCCATGTCGGCCGATTACAATGTGGCTTTAAGTTGTTAATTATTAGCTCTTTATATTGTGTTTTTCTTCTTTTAGTTCTCTTCCAATTTCAATATCAAGAATGTGTGTAGTGGTGTACGCATGATTTTTTGTAAGTAGTCTTTACACTTTTTAACTAGAACAAATAAAATATAATACTATAATGTCATATTAATACACACACACACACACACACACACACACACACACACATATATATATATATATATATATAACTTGTTAGTGAGTTTTTATTTTTTTATATTATATTCAAAATAACCTCATCAAAAATAATATTAAATAATACTCCCTCTATCCCAATTTATATGACAAGCTTTTTTTTAAAGTAAATTATGCTCGGTTGGGATTTTAATTAATTCAAAGCAATAAAATCAAAATATGTCCAAAAACACAGGCCCCAAAAGACCCGGTCCAAAATAAAAAAAATAAAAACAAAATAGGAAAGCATATTGGTTGTTCGCATTTGGATTTGTTGCCCTAGATTTATTATGTTCTCTCTTCGATCTCCATCTCTCTCTAGGTTCTTCATCGCCAGTGGTGTGAGAATGATGAATGAACGGAAATGGTGCTCGTAGACACCATGATGATGGTGATTTCTAACTTGCACCACCTCTAATCTCTCATGTCTCCATTTTCCGCATCCATACTATAGGTGAGTTATTTATGTTGTTGATTTTTCTCCAATCTATTAGTTTTACCTCATATCCAAATGTTAAATGTTGTCTTTTTGTCATGCATGCGCTTGATCCGTTGTTGATGGTGTCTGAAAACTTGAGGTTTGCTCCTCGTCTTCTTCTAAGCTCAGTGATGGCACCTCTTGGTTCTGTTCTCGAGTATTTCACTTCTCTATATAGGTTTTGCCTTCTGTGGTGTTATGATGTTGTAGTTAGATAGAGATGCTAGTTTAAGCCTACGTAATGTCTGATTTCCTGTCTGATTGCCTTCGTTATCCATGTGATATATTGAGAATTAGATGACCAGAACTCGTATGTATTTAACCTGTGATTTGTCACTGTTCAATATTTTATTAGTCCCACTTCCATGTCTCTAAACTACTCATACACTACTGCTTCTCTTTCTAGAGCCTGATTAGTTAGTGCATCAGCTAATTGGTTCCCTTCCTTGAGTATATGTGTGTATTTCACCTGTTTTCCCTCCCCTAGCTGCTTGGTTTTATCTACCCAACTTTCTATGCTCAATGGAGGTTTCCATTCCTCTATTAAGATCCTTTGAACAAATTGTGAATCATTCTGAATGATTATTTTATGCACTTATTTACAATTGCACCATCTAATTGCTTCTAAAATTGCCAATTCTTCTGCCTCATTGTTAGTCACATGTCCTATTTCCTCAGCCTTTGCATATATTAGGTTGCCTTTTTCACTTCTAACACAAAACCATATGCTTCTCTCCAAAGGTTGCCTCTTGATGCACCATTGGTGTTGCACAAGATCCAACCATTAGGAGGAGGATTTCATATCACTTTCCTGATCTTCACCTTAGATTTGTATCCTTCCAGTAACTGTAGCATATCCTTCCATCTGTTAGGATTCTGTTGTATTGATGGATTCCTAAATTTGACCAAGTTTTTAATTGTAGCATACACCTGGTATATTCATATTCCCACAGACTTATTCTCACCATGTTTATATGCATTTCTCTTTTTCCATAATTCCCACTACAATATAGCATGTATACCATGAATTTTTGGTTTCAACCTATCATTGATAGGTTGTTGCCACCATTTCACCATAACCTGTTGTAGTTGAAGTCCTTCAATATTAATACCTGCAAAAGAAGAAAAATAGAACCATGTCCTGTTAGCAGAAAAAGATTTAGCAAATAAGTGTTGGATTGTCTCCTCCTTAGGATTTGAACAAAACCAACACCTAGACCCTAGTGAGGGCACTACTCTAGACACGTAAGTTTCGCATTATGACTTCATCATCTTTGAGGACTCATATTGATGAAAGAAAGCCCGTGGACTTAAACTCCCAAATTAAGCCAAGAGCTGTTTTACTAAGAATGCCAACAATTGCACGTCATTCTACACTTAGATTTCTAACATGGCATGGGAAATGGAATGGAGTTGGAGTTGTGACATAAAGGTCTAAGTAGTCTTGTATTTTCGGCCTTCTTGTTGTTCTTGGCCGATACTATGTTGTTTTCTTTTAGCTTATTATTTTCCTTTAGTTCTTAGCTTAGCTTTTAGCTCTTAGCTTAGGACATAGTATGTTGTGTAATAATTAACATTATGACACAATTAGTAAGTCACAAAGGTGACTAGGCCGAGAGTACACCATGGCAAGGACAAAGGATGACTTGGACGACAACTTGGCAAGGACAAGAGACTTCTAGAAAGAGGAAGATTTCAAGGAGACTTTATGAACTAGCAAGTTCATGAAGTTAGCTATTTTGAAGACCTCAAAGTCGTCCAAGGGTGAAAATAGGAGTTGGCCGAAATGGTTCAACACACAAGCACCAAGAATAGAAGCTTCCAAGCACATTCCAAGATGATGAGATCCTTAAGAAGTCCAATCCATTCCCTCTTCGACTTGGACTCCACAAAGGGATGTGAAAGGGATTGAGTTTACCCTTGTCTCCAAGTAAAGACCATTCACATTTCCTTGGTTTGGTCGAGAGGTTCCTTAGGCACCAAGAACACCCGAACTTATTCACATGGCTGAAAGTACTAGTAGTTTGAGTCCTTTAGTTTTCTTCTAGAATAGTCTATTCTCTACTATAAATAAGACTCTTAGGATATGTAAATATTCAGAGTTGATTGATAGAAAAACTTGAGTGTTTACTCATTTTCTAATTGTATTCACTTGTGTATGTCTACTCTTAGTCGGTTCTTGTGTGAGCCAAACCCTTGGTGTAAGTTTAGCTAAGACTGTGTGACTTAGTTGAACCCAAATTAAGGTTTCCCTTCGGTGTAAGTTTGGTTAAGCCTTTGTGACTTAACTAAACCCCAGCTTGAGGAACCCCCTTGGTGGTAAGCGAACGTTGGAACTTGTGTGATCCAACCTAGCCTATGCTTAGGGTCTATCTTAAGGTTTCCGGCCAACCTTACTTGGTTAGTATTCGGGCTTGTACTTAGCAACCCCGATCTAGTCCTTGTTAAATTGGTCACCCTCATTATGGTGTCGACTTGGGCATTAAAACGCCCTTGTAATTATCCTTACCATATCGACTGTATTTCACTACAACCACAATAACCAAACACTTATCCCAAAACGTACCAACCAACACTTGGTTTGTATCCTCGGGTTTGTACCTTGCATCCCGTGTCCATCCCTCATCCAAAATATCTCATTCCTTTCCCCCCACACTCCAAAATACATTACCACCATCCTCCACAAAGGCCAAGTCCCGAAACAACACACAAACAGTCCACTACAATCACCAACCGAGAACTCACTGCATCAGTTTAGTCCCGCCGCATTGCGACCACCAAACCACTAATTCCCGAGCATAATCCTAACCCTTAACATACCCGGAACACCTCCAGGAAAGGCCTCAGTCCGTTTCCAACTACAGCTACCCGAAACAGTCTCTCAATCCCACACTGCCCGGCGATAACGCCCCAATTGAGAACCTTATTGTTTCAGTAAACTTCCGACACCTTCCACAACTGAAATAACCAATCCCAACCATCAAAGAAACCCCCAACGTGTCTACAAAAACCACATAAAACGCCTTGACCCGAATCCCTTTGAATCCACCAGAATAGCCATCAAACACCCCTCCGTCCTGATAATCTGATAACCTGAGAACCCCGATATTGCTATCCCTTTTCGGGTCAACCCGAACATCCTCCACACCCGATACACTTACCAAATATCACCCACTCTTTATATCCATCACATATTAAACCATCTTCCATAAGTTGGCCAGTACTGGGAAGATTCACCCTATTGGGACCGCTTGGAAGTCATCGCCCAATAGGCCGAATAGAAAAAGAACTTGTTCATTTAATTCTGGAGCGATTAGGTATGGCATCGAAGAATGTGAAGGCTTCATGTTTGAGGTGGCACACTTAATCCACATCAGGGAAATATGGGTGGTTCTCCCTCCCCGTTACTAAGAAAAGAGGTCGTGGCCGAATGCATAGTTGTAAGGGTGGCGACCTGCCATGACTTCAAAAGAAAAGTCATCTTTTGGGTAGATTTAGGCACCCCCTACAAAGAAAATGTTATCCCTTCCTATTTATGTGTAAAATAAACTATATCCGACCTGATGCCTCCTCATCGGGCCTAGTCCAATGAACTTTTTAGGTAAAATCAGCTTGGAGGGATATTATTTTATGTAAACTGAACTACGTAAGGGCCTGACTTCCCACGATGAGATACATTGGTAGTATACATAAGACTCGGTCACTATATTATATAAATATATACACTTCATTTTCTTCATAACACCCGAATAGTAGAATTCATCACCAATGACTTTGTGAGAAGAAAGTCAACCATAACTCTCCAACCAAAAATCGGCAACAATCAAAGTACGAAAAATCCAAAGAACCTTGGAATGAAAGATCAGTCGAATATTCATATTGGAACGCACAAATTTGTGTGTTTATTTGCAAATTGTGTGCAATTATATTGTATTGATTATTGACAACTAACATACTAACATCATCTACTTTTGAGTTTTTCTTTTTTTAAAGAGGAGGTTGGTTCGTGTCGTGTCACGCCGGCATACTTTACCAGAACCTAAGCTACAACAGAATCCCTTTTAGAACAAACCAAAGGAAGAGAAAAATGATTGGTACATCGAAAGACGAACGCAACAACAATGAACTTGTCATCAAGAACTCAAAATCCCCTGACCCAAAAATCACAGTGCATCACAAGGACGTGATATATTTCTTGTTCGAGAAAGTCAATGATCTCTGGGAAAAGATAAAATAATCATAATTGACCAAAGCTGCCAAAGAGACACCCACTGAAGCAATGAGGTTCTCATTGCCTTTTCCATCTTTTGACTTCTCCCGTGCCCAAGCACTTTACCGATTATCCTACTGGGACCATTCCCTCTACCCAAAATCCACCTACTACGGAACTGCACCACATTGGAACCTCTTATCATACTCCACCGCCCACTAATATAAACCAAATTCTCCGAACTACTCACTTCATACCTTCATACCAAGCACCACTGCCCACTCCTACTAACCCTACTATCTACAAAAATGCTACCACTCCATCAACCACACGAACTACCAACAGTCTCCAAAACCACCCTGCACATCCAACTATTTCATTCCACACCCTTACCACTCAAAACCACTTCTCCCCAGAACACCAAATATTAGACCACTACGAAGAGATAGAGAAGGCTTAGAGAGCCGAGCAAGGTAAGCTCAAAGAAAAAATGGAATAATAAATGAGGGAAATGGTTGCTTAGTCTACGCGTGCTACCTAAAAGCTTATCGGGTCAAATTATGATGATATTTGCATGCATCCGGAGCAGGACTTGCATGAGGGCTTCAAAGTGCTCAAGTTCGAGATGTTCAATGGATTAGAGAATTTAAAAGACCACCTGCGGTCCTACCGTGATCAATTGGTCGGGGTAAGAAAGAATCCCACCCTGATAATGTGATAGTTCAGCCAAAGCCTGACTGGAGAACCCTCCGGAATGGTTCACCGCAGAAGACATGCGCCAATGGACCAGCTGGGAAGACATAAAGGAATCATTCATGGAGAAGTTCCAATTCAATGTCAAAATTATGCCTAACCGATACTATTTGGAGAAGCTCAAGAAAAAAGACAATGAAAATTACCGAGAGTACGCGAATAGGTGGAGAGACAAAGTTGCTCGAGTACAACAACTAATGAAAGAAGAAGAATTGGTTTTTGTCTTCATCTGATCCCAGGAATTGGACTTTTACTACAGAATGCTTTCTATAGCGGGATGGCTATTTTGTATGTTGGTCAAAATGGGAGAAGCTATAGAAGATGGCCTCAAATCTTGAAGTATCATCAGTCTGACTAGCAAAACCACCTAGAAAAGTACCATGGTCTTTCCTAAAAGAAGAAAGGATGTGGCTAATATATCCCATTCACCCAGCCCTAAACTAAAAAGACGAGATAAATCACTCTCCGCTAAAAATATATCAATCACTACCCCTTAGCAATTATTTGTCAACACCATACAGCCTAGTCCCTCATTTCTATGTATAGCCAATTATCAGGTGCCGGTGCCACTAGTTTTTCAAAGTCCCTAAGAAAGTTCCCAAGCATCCTCCCCAGCCTTCTAAACTCTACAACCAGACTACCAAGCACCAGAACACACTCCCCAAGCTCTACAAAATTATCGAGTTCTAGTACCAAATTACCAAAATCAACCACCGCCTACCACATACAATATTCTAAAACCAAATTTCAAGAAGAAATAACTCTGGATATTCACCCCGTTGGCTGAAACACGAGATCAATGATTCAAAAGGTTGAGCACTGCTGGTATGATTCAAACTGTCCCGCTGAAACCTGCCAACATAGGAAATTTCTTTTTCTGGGATAATCAGACTTGTGCCTATCACTCCGTCAAAGTCGGATATAACACACATGACTGTATCAACCTGAAACACAAAATAGAAGACCTAATTGATAGAAGGAATATCACCTTACAAAAGACTGCCCCAAATGTGAAGACAAATCGTCTGCTGAATCATGGCAGTGCTATTATCCACATGATCAAAAGAGAGAAGGATTGGGCCATCTATAAGCCCTTAGTCTTAGTGCCTGCTGAAACACTCGAACAAATAATGGTTTCTTTGACCCTTCATGAGCGCCCTCAAATCTATGGTTTGATTCCTGCACCTGTCATAGCACAGGTATCCCAGGACATAATGTTAGCACCCAGAAAAGCATTTGTCATCGAGGCTACAATTTCTCACGGCATGATAGATCAGGCAAATGTTACACCTTTGATAAACTGACACAAGGGGTGCGAAGAAAGGACGTCAATTAAAGAAGGTCGATCACAGAAGGTAAGGTTGAAGATTTCTAGCAGAGAATGCAACCAAAGGAATACCCCATTATTGAACACCTGAAGAAGTGTGCGCACGAGTAGTGAAATCTTGGCCAATATAGTGGCCCACGTCATGGGAGACCATCAGATCTCCTTCACCTAGGAAGAACTACCTAATGAATGGATGACACACAACAAAGAGCAATACATAGCAATTTAAGTACAAGCATAAGATCGTAGTTTGTGTGCTCGTGGACAACGGGGGTGGTCTCAATATCTGTCATAAATCCATGCTCGAGCAACTAGGCTATTATATTAGAAAGATAGGGCAAAGTCTCACAAATGTCAGGGTATTTGATGGAGCCCAGAGGGACTCAGTTGGAGAGGTTGCTTTTTGCATCCAATTGAGACCCGCTAAATTCACCACCGATTTCCAAGTAGTGTCAATAACTGCCAAGTACAACCTGCTATTGGGAAGGCCTTAGATCTATATGGCTGGAACCGTGCTATCATCGCTACACTAGTCATTTAAGTTTGTATGGGAAGGCTATGAGGTCGTGGTCCACGGGGAAGAAAGCATCCACAACTACCTTGACAATTCCATCTCGGTGATTGAAGTGACTCCCTAAGGCATTGACTTCCACGTGGTAGAATTAGTGGTGCTGCTCATGAAGAAACCATCCTGCAAGTTTCCATGTCGGTCATGTGTAAAATGATCGCATCTACGATGCTCTAAAATGGTTTTGAGCCAGGATAAGGTCTTGGGAAAGATTTGCATGGCATAGTGGAGCCACTATTAGTTCCCCAAAACAATTTCTATTTTGGTCTCGAGTATATCCCCGACGCTAAAGAAACATCTGAAGCGGATTAAAAGAAGAAGGTCCCCTAAAGTTGTGCAAACTAATTTGGAATCCTTACCAGTCATTTCTAATCATAATGCCAATGCTAGAGGAGGAAAATAATGACGAAGGATTAGGGATGTTGTTCCGAGAAGATGAATGCTTCGTGGTCTCAGAAGAATGCACTGAGGCACCCACCATTCGCAATGTTGATCGGGTGAGCAACTATCCAATTGGACCTATATCCCACTTCTGGATCCTCAGTAGAGATGCTGAATTTTAAATTTTCTGGAAAAAAATCAATATAGTTCGGCCGAGGCCCGATTACTTACAATTTACATTTTTTCCCTCGTGATGTTTACCAAAATAGAAATAACTCAATAATGATCCGAGTCAGGAACACAGTTTGTATTTACTTTCGTAAATTAATCAAGCCTCAATTTATTTGAAAAATGAATTCCTTTTCTTTGGCATATTTTTATGATAACCACGCTTTGCTTTGTTTTCAGTAATAACAATAAAACTACTCTTAATGTCATGACATGTCACAAAATGAGTGAGTCGAGTGACATAAAAGAGGAAGAGTACAATGAGGAAACCATGTTGCCGAAAGGTCGTGTCGAGGAAATGAAACAACTTAAGAATGAAAAAAAATCCAACCTAGATGAAATCGAAGTAATCAACTTAGGGAGCGATGAGTCACTCAAAGAAACAAGGATCAATGCGCATTTAGAGCCACCCCAGAAAGAAGAATTAATAAGTCTATTAAAGGAATATATGGACATATTCGCATGGTTATATGCCGATATCCCCAGCATGAGCACCGATACCGTGGCACACAAATTGTCGATCAAAACTGGCTTCGCCCCTGTAAAGTAGAAAACCAGGCAATTCAAGCCAGATTTGAGTATCCGGATCAAAGATGAGGTCGCAACGAAATCAAATCTGGAGTAGTGGAGGCGACCTTATACTTTACATGGTTATCCAACATCATGCCAATACCATAAAAGGATAGAAAGATCTGAATCTGTGTGGACTACTGGGACCTCAACAAAGTCAGTCCCAAGGATAAATTTTCACTCTCAAACATTCACATACTTATCGACAATTGCACGAAGCACAAACTACAGTCATTTGTAGATTGCTTTGCGGGGTACCATCAGATACTGGTGAGCGAAGAGGATGCAGAAAAGACAACCTTCATCACACCATGGGGGTATACCATTACTGATTGATGTTGTTTGGTCTAAAAACCGCAGGTGCCACTTACATGAGAGCCATGACTACCATTTTCCATGATATGATCCACAAAGAAATCGAAGTTTATATGGATGATTCCATCATCAAATCAAGAGAAAGTGTTATCACATCACGTACTTATGAATGTTTTTTGACAGGATCCAATAGTATAATCTGAAACTAAATCTGGCAAATTATGTGTTTGGAGTGCCCACTGGAAAATTACCTGGGTTCATAGTGAGTCGGAGAGGCTGATGTAAGTACAGAGGGGTGAGTGAGGGTAAGTGGGCCTGAGTTAGGCAGGGAACTAGTTGACGCGATAATTTATGTGAAATAGGGATTCTCGGGTTAGGTGTTACTGCCAGGTAGGTGGTGTTTTGGGTAGTTTTGTAAGGAGTTGGGCTTAGACGCTTTGTGGGTCGTTGAGGGTGTGTTGAGGGTTATTGTGGTGGTCAGGGTTCAGTGAGTATATGGTGGCAAGGCCACGTAATAGAACCTGAAATAGTGAGGTTCTCGATTTATCGTCTACTGCCGGACAGTGGGATGTGGGGGTTATATCGGGTATTTATACAAGGAATTGGGTCAAGGCATTTTATAGGGCGGTTCTAGATAGGTTTAGGGTGATCTTGATGATCAGGGTTTGATGGTTAGATGGTAGTAAGGTGATGGAACAGAACTGAAACAGTAAGGTTCCGGGTAAGTGTGTTATGCGGACAGTTTGTTGTTGTCAGGTTTGGACAGGCATTTGGGGATGGTTTCGAGGGTTGGCCTTCGGGGTGAATGTTTGTAAGGTACTGTAGGATGTAGTGGTGAAAGGAATGAGATGGTTTTGATCAGGTATGTACACGGGATGCTAGGTGCAAACCCGAGTACAAACCAAGCACAATCGGTTGATAAGTGAAGGATAATGACAAGGGGTTTTTAATGCCCAAGTCGACACCTTGATGGGGTGACCAATTTAACAAGGTCTAGTCCGAGGTTGCTAAGTGCAATGCTCATGAACAAGACAAGTGAGAGTGGTCGGGAAACCTTATGATAGACCTTTGGATTTAATTGGAACGCACAGTTCCAATATCTACCTACGCCGAGGGGGTTCCTTAAGCTTGGGTTTTGATTAGGTCACACAGTCCTAACTAAGACTTACACCAAAGGGAAACCTTAGCTTGGGTTTAACTAGGTCACACAGTCCTAGCTTCAACTTACACAAGGGGTTTGGCTCACACAAGGACCAAATGTACTCCCGGAGCACGAACTAAGAATATCAATCCCGAATTGAAAGACTTAGCAAATGAAAAGACACAAATAACACCTAGTGTGACGCATTTGGATTGACTTGGTGACCAAGGGAGTTCGGCCACCTCTTCCACTTCTCTAGGCTGAAATTGTTGTCTCCTATGTAACAATATTCATGAACTTGATTCTTCCAACAACCTCATCTTCTTGGAATGTGTTGGAAGCTTTTATTCATTGCATTTGTGTGCCTTGGCCGAATGGATAAGGGAGTATTTCAACCAACACTTCATCTTCTTGGTGTCCTCAAGTTGGTTCACAAATTTTCTTTTTGAAAGCCTTATCTTCTAGGTCATTCTTGTCCTTGCCAACTTGTCACTTTCGGCCTAGTAATCCTTCTTGCCCTTGCCACCTTGGCTTGAACAACTTTACACGTCCTTGTCACATTTTTGGAGGACCTCTCGGCTTTTTCCCTTTATTACGTGGTACATTTACTATGTCCTAATGGGGGCTAAGAGTTATTTACATGATACACCATGTCCTAAGGAGAATTACAAGCTAAGCTAAGAATTAAAGATAAGCTAAAAGAAAACATGGTCTTCGGCCAAGACCTACACACAAAGCCGAACAAAACATGTACTTGAATCTTCACGTAACAAGTCCATTTCCATTCCATTTTCCATACTATGTTAGGCATATAAGTGTAGAATGATGTGTCATTGTTGGACTCTTAGGAAGGCACTTCTCGACTCATGTTGGGAGTTTAGGTTCGCAGTCCGATTTACATCAGAGGCATAGAGCTAAATCCATCGAAAATCAAATCCATACAAGAGTTGCCTCAAAGAAAAAGGTCATGAGTTTCCTAGGAAGGTTGAATTATATTGGTCGGTTCATAGCCCAATTCACGGTGATTGTTGATCCTATACTTAAGCTGCTGAAAAAGGACGCACTAACAAATTGGAATGACGAGTGCCAGAAAGCATTCAACACGACCAAAAATATATTTTTGATCTGCTAGTCTTGGTTCCTCCTAGGTCGGGAAGTCCTTTACTGTTATCCCTATCAGTATCGAACAACGCCTTTGGATACGTATTAGGACAACACGACTAAGTAGGGAAGAAAGAGCATGGCATTTACTATCTAAGCAAAAAGTTCACGGCTTGCAAAGCATAATATACTCTAGTGGAAAAGATGTGTTGCGCACTGACATGGGTAGCCAAAAAGCTAAGGCACTACTTTTCGTCATACACTACTCACCTTACTTCCAAAATGGATCTATTGAAGTACATCTTTCATCAACCCATGCCTGTGGGAAAATTGGCTATGTTGCAAATGCTTTTGAGCGAGTTTGACATCACATATGTGGTTCAAATGGTCGTCAAGATCTAGGCACAGGCTGAGTTCCTTGCAGAAAGCCCAGTCGATAATGATTTCAAGACACTCAGAACATACTTTTTCAAATGAAAAAGTGCTAGTGGTGGACAAAGAACATAGAAGAACCCTATTTAGAATAGAGAATGTTTTTTGATGGCGCAGTTAATTACAAAGGTTCCAAAGTCGAAGCAGTCTTGGTGTCAAACAATGACGACATTACCCGATGGCTACGAAACTCACATTTTGATGTACTAACAATACGGTAGAGTACGAAGTCTAAATCCTAGGCCTTCAAATGGCACTAGATATTGACATAAACAAGTTGTTGGTAATAGGCAATTCAGATCTATTGATTCAACAAGTGTAGGGAGAGTAGGCCATAAAAAATGCTAAAATCCTTCCATACTTAACCTTACCCAGAGATTGTGTAAAATATTCAAGAAAATTGTATTTAAGCATACGCCAAGGGCACAACATCCAGAAAGAAGTCATACCGACCTGCTCGAGATAAGCTTAAAGGAAGAACATGCTTATTTCTCTCATGTGGAAGAACTCGATGACAATATATGGTATTCCGACATAAAACATATCTGCAAAAAGGGGAGTATCCCGAAAGTGCTATGAATAATCAGAAGAAGACTCTCTAGATAATGGCTAATGTATTCTTTTTTAGTAAAGAGATTCTCTACAGAACACTTGAACTCATATTGCTTAGATGGGTGGATGCCACAAAAGCCATGAAGTTGCTAGGAGAAGTGCATGTCGGGACCTGCGTGTCACACCCCAACCTTAGGGGTGGGGGGTGGAAAGCACCCGATGCCTAACAGCCCGAGCATACCACGTCTCGTCTATACCCTGGATAAATATGAATTTGGCCCAGCAAAGCCTCAAAATAACCCTCATAAGACTACAAGATGTAATAACCTATAGATGCAGGAAAACCCAAAAAATTATAATATGAAGAGAGCCAACAAGGCCATAGTATACATCAACTGATCAACAGAGAGGCCAACAAGGCCATACATAACTCTGACACATAGGACAACTGTCTACAAACTTCTAAGAGTGCATACACATCATCAGGTCAGGACAGGGTCCTGCCATACCCTTATGTAAAATCATACCGACTCTAACTAGCAGCCCCGGAAAAAGTGAAGAGCTCTAACACCACCGCTGAGATGGAGTCCTATTAGAAGTGACCATCGCTCCATCTATCTGCACCTGTAGGCTTGAAACATAGCATCCCGACAGGGGACGCCAGTACAATAATTTATTGAATATGTAAGGTAGGTAAAGCATATATATAAGAATGTAACACAAAAGAAAGAGTATAGAAGTCAACCTAAAACTTAGAACTACCACTGAGGGTGTACAATTGGTATGACTGTGATCATATGCATAGTAGTGAAAATAGGGTCATATAATATCATATTAAGCCTCTATGTTGGGCAAATATCATCATATCATACCCGACCATAATAAGACTCGGTAATATCGTACCCGGCCATAATAAGACTCGGTAATATCGTACCCGGCCATAATAGGATCGGTAATATCATAATCAACTGCAATGATATACACATATAAGTATCGTACCAGGCCGACCATAGTGCGGATCTATAGAAAAAATATACATACATATATATATATATATATATATAATGCATGAATGACCTTAGAAGACCAGTAAGAATAGTTAGGAGCGACAAAAGGTCATTGACCCGGACTATTAGGAAATTTGGGACAACAATCGTTACAATCCAACAAGAAACTCAGAACCAATCATATAATAAGAAATATCATAAAGTGTGAAAAGTACTCTGGACAAGGGACAGATCAAGAGATACCAATAAAGTGCAGAAAGTACTCCCGATAAGGGACAACAAAGATCATAAAATAACTTTTAAGAGTAGGAGACAAACATGTTGTCAATGATCAAGAATATAGTCTTCTTCTAGGAATGTTTTGATACATGTTGCTATTCATAGAATGATGCTAAATGAAAGAAAAGGTAAGCATTACATACCTTATCATTGACCAATCATTAGCTTGCGAAGCCTTGCACGTCTACAAACGTCAACTTACGCAATACAGATGATTCGAGTCAAGTTTATATAGATTACTAGAAGATCAATTTTTTATGACATTCTATTGAAAACCTAGTGGTGGGCATTCCGTATTTTTAAAGTTGGAGTTCAGTAATTCGGTAATCGGTAATTGAAAGTAAATACCAAATACTGAACTTTCAAACTTCGATTTGGTAATTCAGTAATCGGTAAATCAAACCTCAGTTCGGTTCGGTATTCGGTAATACCATATTGAAGTAAGAACATGCGCAATATTTAACACTGTAAAGTAGCTTAACGACTCCAGTTTTAACCCAATGTGTCCATGTATAAGCTGATCCTTTGATCAAACGTGATTTTCTTATATAACAGAAGTGACTGGAAAAAATAATAATAATCAGTTGCATCCAAATGAAACTCTTGGGAAAAAAAGATCCCAAGTGATAAAATTACACACATACACACTTATACCAGTTAACAAAATGAGCTAAAATACAAATATTCATCCCATCAACTAAAACCATAAGAAGATAACAAATGATTCATAAACAAAATTGATTAACACACCATTAGCTAATTAACTTTTAAACTCCACAAAGTACTAGACTATTCTTAACCTAATATTTATATACTGATTTTTCTATTAAATAGTTGCATAACACACCATGAGGAAGAAGATTGATAATGACAGCAAAATGCGAAAAAATGTGATATTTGAATTTTAAGGACCAGAATTTGAGAAAAAACCTAAAAATTCAAGAGAGAGACGCAAAGGTTGTCATTTTGAGATATCAAATATTCAGATATGCCCTAAAAGTATATGGACTGGGGCCTGGGCTAATGGGCATTGTAATACACTAATATTGATATTGAGTCTTTATTAATAATTCGGTATTCGGTATTTATCGAATTACCGAATGGTATGTTTATGTTTCCCGAATACCAAAATTATAAAAATCACCTTCAAATACCGTACCGAATACCAAATTACTGTAATTCTCAGTTCAGTTCTGTAATTCAGTTTACGGTAATTTATGCCCAGCCCTACGAACACCTATCATTCATAGAACTTCATACCCTTTACTCATGGTAACTTAACATTAGAACAACCTCCTTCCTTTTCTATCTTCTTCTTCTTATTCCAACCATCAATAAGGTTCAACAACCTAACACTAACACCTACTTTCAACAAACAACCCAAGAATCAACACAATACAACAATATGAACAACTTCCAAGTGTTATCTAGCCACTCCTTTTTCTAGTTTAGAATTCTCTCCAACAAGTTCATCATGTATATAATCATAATAAAAATCATAATATCAAAATCAAGTTATTTATCATAATTTCCATCCATGAGGAGCCATAGCATAGCCTCAAAACAGTCCAGCAACAAGACGACCTTACTTACTATCATTTCAAGTACTAGCTTGTAGCGTTTCACTCAAACCACCTCATCCAACACTTAAATGATCTTAAGAATGAAAGAGGTTGATTTACTTATCTTATACAACATACACAACCTCAGGTCAAACCTTTTATCCATTTGTAACAACCCTCAATTACATAGGAACACTATGGTAGTGTTATTCTTCATGAATTATGGTGTAATCACCTTAGAACCACCTTTGAATCTTAGGAATCTATTGTGAGGTCTTGGGAGAGAGTGATGGCAAATTTTGGTCGAGAAATGACAAGAAATAAGCCCCAAACGTATTTAAAATGAAACAAAGTCGCCACCACCTCAATGTACGGTTGAACATATGGTCCGAAATATAATGTACGGTTCGTACATTTGGCCGTACCTTTCCCCAAAAATCTTGAAAGCTCTCTAAACATTTATATGGACTCTCAGACATATTATATGGTCTGTATAATATTGTATAGACCATACCTCCTACCGTACAAAACTGTAACTTCCTAAACTTTCATGAAATGTATCCTCTTTGATTCATTTAACTCATATACTTCCTGACACTTCTACAAATAGGTTTTATACCGTCAGTAACCCTTCACAAGATCTCATGCCTTCCGGTAACACTTAAGTTAAATCAACGACATGATACAACATAAAACTATGGGGTGTAACATTGGTCCCCCCTTAAGGATATTTGTCATCTAATGTTAGGGTAACATGCCTTTAGAAATTTAACCTTTAAAATTCTCTGAAAATTTTGGCAGAGGTTCCTCTATAAATAGGACTATCCAAAACTTGTCAAGCATCTAGAAAATATGTCCAATTCTATATAGAGCCTCACAATAGCATAATATAGCAATATTAGTCTCACACGATCGCTTATCTACTCAAAAATCACAAAGGTTAACCATAACTCACCTCATGTGTCAAATGTTCGAAATATAGGTTGCATCTATCATGTATATATTAATAACATTTCCTATACAAGGTACACAAGGTAAGCTTCATACACAAGATAAGAATAGAAAAATTGTATTGCACGAGTGTCAATATATATATATATATATATATTCATGGTCTAAAACAAATGGGGGTATCTAGACTTCATATCTTCCTCCACTTCCTGCGCTATCTCTTCATCTTATAGTTTCCCCGTAGTACTTTAATTGTCTATCTAAGAGGGGTAACTGGGATCTCTTTAGTATGAAAAGTTTTCTGTAGTATGAACATCCCCTACAGGAGTACACTTGATAAACTGCTCCTCTTTCTAGGGGTGATCTAGGCTCGTAGGCCGCCTGGCTAATTCTTAGAAACTAAGAAGAAGAAGACATCTAGGCCACCATCAAGGATTCTCCATAGCAAGATTGGTGTTGTTTACTCGGGTCGTGGAGTGCGACGACCAATAGCCAAATCAGATAGCCTACTGTGGATGTACGTCTGTCTGTCTACCTGCACCTGCGGTCATGAGCACAACACCCCAACAAAGGGAAGTCAGTATGAAAGAATTTACTGAATATGTACGGCATGTAAAGCATATGAATAAAAATGTAATACAAGTAAAGGGTACATAAGTCAACCTGAACTCAGAACTGCCACTATGGGCATACAACTAACATAACCATCATCATATTCATAGTAAAATGGAGCCACTCTATAGGGCCATATAATATTGTATCAAGCCTCTCTGTGGGGAGAATTCTCATCATATCATACCCGACCATAATAAGACTCGGTAATATCGTACCCGGCCATAATAGGAGTCAAAAATATCATACCGAACTAAAGTGGTGTGCACATATAAGTGATGTTCCCTAGCTGACTATAGTGTGGCTCGATAGAAAATATATACATATATATACAATGCATGAAATACCTCAGAATTCCAACATGAACAGGGCAGAGTGGCCTAAGGTCATTAACCCCCGCCTATCATTATGGAAGTATATACAACGACTGTTATAATCCAACAAGAGTCTCAGAATCAAGCATATAACAAGGAATATCTTGAGACGCAGAAAGTACTCACGACAAGGGACAAACAAGAATCATATGCTCTAATGGAATAGGAACACAAGGCTACCAAGATTAGCATCGTTTAAATGACATTTTGTTTCATTTCTTGTTTAAATAATATCACACCCCAACTTTGGGGGTGCGTTCGGTACGCAGTGCCTGAACGGCCCAAGCGTACCACCTGTATGTCAAAACCTGAATATGAAATTATCTAGGACGACAAGGCCTCAGAAGACAATCGTACATAAGATAACAACCTAAATAAGCAATAGCCTAAACTAATATGCATATATATCACAAGGTCGACAAGGCCATAAAAGGTATACTAATAGCTGACAAGGGCTGACAAGGCCAAAGAAAAACATATATATATATACAACAACCTCTAGTCTGCAAGCCTCTACGAGTACTATAACATGTCAATATGTTAAGACAGGGCCCTGCCATACCTAAAAAATCTATATACATGAACAACAGTGCCTACCAACTTTGTATAGCAACTCCGAAGAAGTGGAGTACAACAATCAAAGGCTAGATCTGATAACCTACTGAGGAGGTGCGTCTGTCTGTCTATATACACCTGCTGGCATGAAACATAGCGACCCAGCAAAAGGGACATCAATGAAAGAATGTACTGAATATGTAAGGCATAAGAAAATGTAAATCAAAGCATTAATCAATAAAGGAATATAATCGTGTATATAATGTCTTAGGCCTCTGTGGGCAATATCGTTTATATAATATATCGTGTATATAACGTCGTAGGCCTCTATGGGCAATATCATCAATATCATATCTGTATAGTTGTGTACATAACGTCATAGGCCTCTGTGGGAAATATATATATATATATATATATCAATATCATATCTGTATAGTTGTGTACATAACGTCATAGGCCTCTGTGGGAAATATATATATATATATATATATATATATATATATATATAAGGACCATAGAATACTTTGTCGACTTGTCGGAGTGAAGAAAGGTCGTTACACCTCTGACTATCCTTATGCGGATAACATGTCACTTGTTACTCTTCCATATAACTCCATAAGCACAATAGATCATATCATTGACTTAGTTTTCCAGGAAACCAACAAGGGACTTCAATACAATAACATCGAGAGGATAGTATGGAATGCGGAATGTAACTTTGACAAGGAGCAACTAATATACAATAACATGTTTATAGGGCAGCCACAACGATTTTCTTAAGGACTAAGAGTTGAGTTTTTAATGGATAGCGTTAACTAGTTGCCATTATATATTGGTCATTCCAAAGGAAAGAAAGTAATCCTTACATACCTTGTTCCTAAGCTTATACGAATTCTGAGAGTCCTCAAACGTTCTACGGGCGATTATCTACATTATATAAATGGTTGGTACTAATAATGGATTCAAAACTCATAAGAAAACTCATTTGAGCATTTTAGCGAGCACCTTATGTTCATGAAGTTTATACACTTTTATATCCCAAATTTATATGAATTTCCAACATTACAACTTCATACCAACTCTTCTCCATCTCCTCAACCCCATCAACACCTCAACAGCCTCATAACATACTAATGATTCACATAAATCAGCCCAACAATAATACAACTCAAGTTCGGAGTTTCTAAGACTTGGTTTATGAAAATCTTTCAACAATTTACTCCAAACACTTACATGATCACATGAATAGGTAGGAAAAGGTAAAACTTACTGTTAAACACAAGAATCTCCTCTAAACAAGTGTTACTTCACCTCCAAGAATTTTTCAAAATTGATACAACGAGGAGGAAGATGATATGATGATAGCTACGGGATTCTCCAGGTTGGATTTGCTTCGTTTACCTTTGGATTTGAGTCTAGGATGGTGAGGGCCCTTTTGGAGAGGGTTTAGGGTTATATGGGATCGGGAAGAATGGTAATTATGAAGCCTTGGGCGAGCTAACTAATATGTAGGAAAAACAATTTTTCCACCGCCCAAAGGTACGACCATATGTACGGTCTGAACATATATGTACGGTCCGTACATTGGTCTGTACAATCTTGGGCAGAAATTTCAAAAAAATGGAAAGACTTGGTACGGTCCATAGGTCAAAATGTACGATCCGTACATGGCAGGGAACCTTTTGGAAAATTGCTGAATTTCATCTAAATGTATTCTCTTCAATTCATTTATCTCTTATACTTCCCAACACTTCTATAAACAAGTTTTAAATGGTCATTATCCCTTCCGTAAAGCCTCATACCTTCTCGGGATACTTGAATTAGTCAACGGCATGACATATCAGAAAACTATGTGTAACATCCCCCAACCCCCTCTTAATAACATTCGTCCTCGAATGCTGGGTTAATGTATCTTTAGAATCTTAAGAATTTTCTAAAAAATTCGACAAAGTTTCCAAGAATTGAAAACCAAGTTGACCTTAGCACCTAAACTGGTACTTCCAGAAGGTTCAGAGATTTATGTTGTATATTGTGATGCTTTCAGAGTCATCTTAGGCTATGTTAAGATGTAGCACGACAAGGTATTTGCATATGCTTTGAGGCAGTTGAGGAAGCACGAGCAGAATTACCCAACTCGTGATCTTGAGTTGGCAGCTATGATTTTGATCTGAAAATATGATGTCATTATCTTTATAGGGTTCATGTCGATTTGTTTAGTGATCATAAGAGTCTACAATATATATTTAGGCAGAAAGAGTTGAATATAAGGCAGAGAAGGTAGCTTGAATTACTAAAAGATTATGATGTGGACATCTTGTACCACCCGGGTAAAGCAAATGTCATGGCCAACGCATTGAGTCATAAGTCTATGGATAGTTTAAAGCATGTAGAAGCCAATAAATTGGAGATGGCCAGATATCTATGCAAGTTAGCCAGCCTAAATATATGACTACTTGATACCGATAATGGATATGCTATAGTTCAGAATACTGTAGAGTCATCCCTGGTGGCAGAAGTAAAAGTGAGGAAGCTCGACCATCTAGAGTTGGTTAGAATAAGAGAAGGGATTTCTTTTGAAAAGAAATAGTTATTTGAGTTGTCAGGCGACAGGGTTCTTAGACACAAAGGTCGATTGTATGTACCTGACATTGGAGGACTCTAAGGGCGGATTATGACCAAAATTTTCTAGTGCATGTATTGTATTCATCCTGGTTCTACTAAGATGTATCATGATCTTCAGCAGATTTACTAGTGGAATGATATGAAGAAAAATATTATAGAATTCATAGCCTAATGTCTGAATTACCAATAGGTTAAGGTTGAACATCATAAAATTGGGGGACTACTTCAGGATATTGAGATTCCGACATGGAAATGGGAGGTAATTAATATGGACTTCATTATAGGGTCACATAGTTCTCATAGAAATTTTGATTCCATCTGGGTTATCATTGATAGACTTACGAAGTTAGCCCATTTTCTACCTGTCAAAACTACTTATTTAGCCGAAGATTATGCTAAATTATATGTCAAGGAGATAGTTCATCTACATGGAATTCCAGTTTCAATTATATCTGACAGAGGTGCCTAATTCAAAGATAACTTCTTGAGATCCTTTCAGAAAGGTTTGGGCACTCAGGTTAATCTCAGCATAGATTTCAATCCGTAGACAGACGGGCAGGCCGAGTGCACTATTCAGATGCTTAAAGATATTCTATGAGCTTGTGTTTTGGATTTCAAGGGCAGCTAGGAAGATCATCTGCTGCTTATCGAGTTTGTCTATAACAACAGATATCATTCCAGCATCAAGATGGCTCCATATAAAGCCCTATATGAATGGAAGTATAGATCTCATATTGGCTGATTTGAAGTGGGAGAAGAAATGTTATTGGGGCCTAATTTGGTACAGCACGCAATAGAAAAAGTGAAGTAGATCCAGGAGAAATTGTTGACTGCCCACAGTCGGCAGAAGTCCTATTTTGATGATCGATGCCAAGACCTAGAGTTTATTGTTAGCGATTGGGTATTCCTGAAAGTATCGCTTACGAAAGGCATGATGAGATTTGTAAAAAAGGGTAAGCTTAGCCCCAGGTATATCGGACTATATAAGATTGTTCAGAGTATTAGCCAGGTGGCTACCACCGGACATTTCACCCAATATTTCACGTATCCATGTTTTGGAAATGCATAGGTGATCCCTCATGTATCACCCCTATAGAGGATGTTCATATTATAAATGATTTATCATATGAAAAGATTCCAGTTGTCATCCTATAACGTCAGGTTCACAAGCTACGGATTACAAAAGTAGTCTCTGTCAAAGTGTTGTGGAGGAACAAAAATATGGAAGAAATGACATGGGAGGCTGAGAAAAATATGAAATCCAGATATACTTACTTGTTTCAAACTATAGGTTTATACTGACATTCGTCCGATACAATTTCTCTATTCTTATCTTGCATATTGAACTTAACTCGTATACCTTGTATAGGCGATGTTATTGATACAGATATAGCAAATGTTGCCCAGACTTTGGCATACGACAAGTGAGGTGAGTTATGGCTAACTCTTTGATTTCTGAATAGATAAATGGTCGTGTGAGGCCGATATTGTTATGATATGTTATTATATGGCTCTGTGTGGCATTGGATATGTATTTTAGACTGCTTTACAGGTTTTGGATAGTTGTCACACCCCAACCTAAGGGGGTGCAGCTAGCACCCAGCGCTTGAACGGACCAAGCATATAACATGTATATCATAACCTAAATATGAAACCATCTAGGCCAACAAGGCCTCATAAGACTCGTACAAAAGATAGCAACCTAAATAAGTGACAGCCCAAACTAATATGCATATATATATCACTAGGCCGACAAGGCCATAACAAGTATACTAACAGTTGACAAGGGCCGACAAGGCCAAAGCAAAACATATACATATACAAAAACCTCTAGTTTGCAAGCCTCTACGAGTACTATGACATTTTAAGAGTCGAAACAGGGCTCCGCCATACCCAAAACATCTATATACATGAACAATAGTGCCTACTAACAATGTACAACAACTCTGGAGAAGTGGAGTGTGACAATCAACGGCTGGATCTGATAACTTACTGAGAAAGCGTAAGGAGATGCGTCTGTCTGTCTACCTACACCTGCAAGCATGAAACACAGCGTCCCAGCAAAGAGGATGTCAGTATGAAAGAATGTATTGAAATGTAAGGCATAAGAAAATGTAAATTGAAGCATCAACGAATAAAGGAAACCAGATGAAACAACATGTAACTCGGAAGTGACTGTGTGGACCATAATATACATAAATGAAATATAATCGTGTATATAACGTTGTACGCCTCTGTGGGCAATATCATTCATTTAATATATCATGTATTTAACATCGTATGCCTATATGGGCAATATCATCAATATTATATTTGTATAGCTACATATATAACTCCATAGGCCTCTGCGGGGTAATACAAAAAAATATTATATACGTCCATTGAAACTTAGCTTCCTTACGAGTAAACTTCGTTAGCGGAGCAGTAATAAAAGAAAACTTCTCCACAAACCTTCGATAATAACTTGCCAAGCTCAAGAAACTATTTATCTTTGTCGGAGTTGTGGGCCTCGTCCAATTATTTACAGCCTCGATCTTCTGGCTATTAACTTTAATGCCCTCGTGTGACATTATATTCCAAAGAAAAGACATTGAATTCAACCAGAACTCATAGCTAGAGAATTTAGCATATAACCTATGATCTTGGAGCATCTATAATACCGTTCGCAAATGATCTGCATGTTCTGTCTCTGATCGAGAATACACCAGAATATCATCTATAAATACAATGACAAAGATATCCAGAAATGGTTTGAACACACGATTCATCAAATCTATGAAAGCAGCTGGTGCATTAGTATGACCGAAGGATATAACAAGGAATTCAAAATGACTGTATCTGGTCCTGAAAGTAGTCTTGCGAATATCTTTCTCCTTAACTCTCAACTGATGGTACCTAGACCTGAGATCGATCTTCGAGAAATATTAGCGCCCTATAACTGATCAAATAAGTCATCCATCCTTGGGAGTGGATATTTATTTTTTATGGTAACCTTATTCAACTGACGGTAATGAATACACATTCCCAATGAATCATCTTTCTTATGAATGAATAACATGGTGTTCCCCACAGGGAAGTACTTGTCCTAATGAAGCCCTTTTCTAATAGATCCTTCAACTGTTCTTTCAACTTCTTCAGCTCAGCAAGGGCCACTCTGTATGATGTAATAGAAATAGGTTGGGTATCCGATAGCACATCGATGGCGAAATCAATCTCACTTTCAAGAGGAATACTCGGAAGTTCATCAGGGAATATGTCAGAGAATTCATTAATGACAGGGATGGACTGAAGATTAGGGGATTCTACTTTTTCATTTTTGCACTCATACTAAATGATAGATATACCTTTTTGAAATCATCTTTCGGGCCTTAAGGTAGGAAATAAACCTCCCTTTAGGTGCCGTTGTATTACCCTTCCACTCAATAATAGGTTTGCCTGGAAAACTAAAACGAACAACCTTCATCCAGCAATCTATGTTACCATAACAAGAAACCAACCAATCCATACCCATAATAATGTCGAAATCAATAATCTCCAATTCATTTAGATCAGCTAAGGTATAACGATAGTAAATCATCACATCACAACCCCGTTATAACCACCAAACAATTATGGACTCGCCAATTGGCGTAGACACTTCAAATAACTTACACAATAACTCAGGTTCTTTACCAAACTTGACATCAACATAAGGAGTGATATATAATAAGGTAGAACCTGGATCTATCAATACATATATGTCAAAAGAGTAGACGGATAATATACCTATAACCACCTCAGGAAACGACTCTAGGTCCTGTCGACCACCCAATGCATAGATAAGATTATGCTAACTGCCTGAGCTAGATGCTCCACCTCTATCTCTACCTCTGCTAGCCGACATCTGTGTACCCTATATAGTAGGACGTACTAATGAAGAAGAAGCAACTACGGATCTTGTTGGTTGCACCATACCACCTCCGCTCATCATCGGGCAATCTCTAGCAATATGACCCGAATAATTGTAAGCATAACAAACATTTATGCCCCAACATCATTTCCCTAGATGGGTCTTGCCACACTGATCAAATCGAGGCAAAGGCAACTTTATCTGACTAGCATCCCCTCTATACTATAGGCCTGACACCCTTGAGATCTGACATTGACCAGAATAACCAGATCGATCATGATGATGGCCCTGGAACTATGGAGGTGCATTGGCTGCTGGATAGGAAGGAAGTATAGGAAACGGTGACCTAAACCCACCTCTGAACTCCCTTATATCACCTACAGACCAGGACATCTTATGCTGGCTCATATCCCGCTTTCAATCAATTCGTTGTTGCCTCTTACAATCCTCCAGATTATGTGCATAAGACTAAATGCGAACAACATCCATATTCGGATTCAAATAAGCTGTAATAAATTTATTAACCAAATGCAGCCCTAAACCATTAATGAACCAACTCGATCACTCATCTCAGCTACAATCGTGGTAGCATACCTAGCAAAGAAGTTAAACTACATGTTGTACTCCCTTACACTCATATTCCCATGATCCAGATATAGAAACATATCTTGTTTGGCCTACTGAAGCTCAACTGTCAAGTACTATTGTAAGAAAGCATCTGAAAATTCACTCCAAACTGCTGGTGGGGCACGAGACCCCGTGGACTGCTCTGAGGACTCATACCAATTCACTGCAACATCTCACAACTTATAAGAGGCTAGCACTACCGACTCAGTAATGATGGCATGCATCACCCACTAAGTACGTTGCATTTTATCTAAAAACTTTTATGGGTCCGTGTTCGGGTCTAATCTTGTGAATACTGGAGTGTCCAAATTGATAAAATCTCAAACTCTCACACTAACTTCTCTATCAAAAGGACCAATAGCCTGGCGCTAGGATTGAATGGCCACTAATCAAGTCAATAACTGCACGGTACTCCATATATCAAAATCCTACTCGGGAGTGACATAGGTAGGAATCGGGGGTAAATCAGCCCCCTTATGCTCCTCTGGAGGTGGTGGGGGTGCAGTCCTAGAGGCCCAAAATACTGCCTCATCTTGATGATCAAGTTGCCCAGCGTCAGCGGGCGGTACCTTACTAGCACCCTCTCCTGCTTTCACATCTAACCTTTGAATAGTCACTTATCGTATAATAGTAGGCATCGCGGGAAGTATAAACAAGATGAGGATTAGGATTTGAACACTTACGACTCAGCTCTATCACTTACGACTCAACTCTATAAATGCCTTGTAGCCTCCTATCTATAAGTGTGGTGCACAACACACTCATAAACAAGACTCTACTAGACACGGCATGCTGACTCTCTAGGACAGACCTACTCTGATACTAAGTTTGTCACACCCCAACCTTGGGGGTACGGCTGGCACCCGGTGCCTGAACGACCCGAGTGTACCATTTGTATATCATAACCTGAATATGAAACCATCAAGGTCGACAAGGCCTCAGAAGACAATCATACAGAAGATAACAACCTCAATTAGTCACAACCCAAACTAATATGCATATATATCACAAGGCCGACAAGGCCATTACAGGTATACTAACAACTGACAAGGGTCGACAAAGCCAAAGCAAAACATATTTATATACAACAACCTCTAGTCTGTAAGCATCTACAAGTGCTATGATATGTCAACTTGTCATGATAAGGCCCTGCCATACCTAAAACATCAATAAACATGAACAACAGTGCCTACCAACTCTGTACAGTAACTCCGTAGAAGTGCAGTGCGACAATCAAAGACTGGATCTGATAACCTACTGTAGAGGTGCATCCGTCAGTTTACCTGCACCTGCAGCATGAAACACAGTGCCCCAACAAAAGGGATGTCAGTAGGAAAATTGTACAGAATATGTAAGACATAAGAAAATATAAATGGAAACATCAATTAATAAAGGAAACCAAATGAAACAACCTGTAACTCAGAAGTACCTTTGTGGACCATAATATACATAAATGAAATATAATCATGTATATAACATCGTAGGCCTCTGTGGGCACTTTCTTTCATGTAATATATCGTGTATCTAACTTTGTAGGCTTCTGTGGGCAATATGATAAATATCATATCTATATGGTTGCGTATATAACGTCTATATATATACATGATGACCATATAAGGTCCATAGAATACTTTGCGACTCGCCAGAGTGAAGTAAGGACATTACACCTCTGACTATCCTTATGCAGATAACATGTCACTTGTTACTCTTCCATATAACTCCATAAGCACAATAGATCATATCATTGACTTAGTTTTCCAGGAAACCAACAAGGGACTTCAATACAATAACATCGAGAGGATAGTATGGAATGCGGAATGTAACTTTGACAAGGAGCAACTAATATACAATAACATGTTTATAGGGCAGCCACAACGATTTTCTTAAGGACTAAGAGTTGAGTTTTTAATGGATAGCGTTAACTAGTTGCCATTATATATTGGTCATTCCAAAGGAAAGAAAGTAAGCCTTACATACCTTGTTCCTGAGCTTATATGAATTCTGAGAGTCCTCAGACGTTCTACGGGCGATTATCTATGTTATATAAATGATTGGTATCAATAACGGATTCAAAACACATAACAAACTCATTTGAGCATTTTATCGAGCATCTTATGTTCATGAAGTTTATACACTTTTATATCCCAAATTTATATGAATTTTCAACATTACAACTTCATACCAACTCTCGTCCATATACTCAACCCCATCATCACCTCAATATCCTCATAACATACTCATGATTCACATAAATTAGCCCAACAATAATACAACTCAAGTTCAGAGTTTCTAAGACTTGGTTTATGAAAATCTTTCAACAATTTACTCCAAACACTTACATGATCACGGGAATAGGTAGAAAAAGGTAAAACTTATAGTTAAAAACAAGAATCTCCTCCAAATAAGTGTTACTTCACCTCCAAATATTCTACGAAATTCATACAACGAGGAGTAAGATGATATTATGATAGCTACGGGATTCACCATATTGGATTTGCTTAGTTTACCTTTGGATTTGAGTCTAGGATGATAAGGGACCTTTTGAAGAGGGTTAAGGGTTGTATGGGATCTCAAAGAATGGAAATTACAAAGCCTTGGTCAAGCTAAATGAATATATAGGAAAAGAAATTTTTCCACCGCCCAAACGTACGGCCATATGTACAGTCCGTACAATCTTGGGCAGAAATTTGACAAAGTTGCAAGACTTGGTATGGTCCATTTGTTAAAATGTACGATCAATACATATATGTACGGACCATACATGGTAGGGTACATTTTGGAAAATTGCCAAATTTCATCGAAATGTATTCTCTTCTATTCATTTATCTCTTATACTTCCCGATACTTCTATTAGCAAGTTTAAACCATCATTATACTTTCGTAAAGCCTCATACCTTCTTGGGATACTTAATTAGTCTATGGCAAGACATATCGTAAAACTACGAGGTGTAACAAAGAAGATCATACCAAAAAAAGGAATATGAATAAGCCCTACATACCTTGTCTCCTTAGCTATACGGATTCCATAAGCCCATGTACGCTCTACGGATGGTTATGTACAATATATGAATGATTTGTATTAACAACGGGTTCATAACTTATAAGAAAAATTACTTAGACATTCTATCGATCACCTAGCGTATAGAATTCATATTTTCTTCTTCATTTAAAGATATATGTGCATATTAACGTAACCAATTATTCGAATCATTTTCCTTGATCTCCATAATACCCTCAACCAACCAACAACTTCATATCATATTTATCATCTCATACAAGCAGCCCGACAACACAAAACAACACTACAATCAATTCTACAACTTCTACGAGTGTTAGCTTCCATTATTTCATTCAATTAACTTGTCCAAGACTTACACATGCTTAAATCTATGAATGGGAGGAAGAACATACCTTAAAAAAGTTAAAAGAGGCTTTGGAACAATCACCACAAGCTTCACATAGCCCACAACATAGCAGTAATCTCTTCCTTGTTGATTTCATTCAATACTAGAAGGTCCTCATTAAATGCTATAGAACTTGATATGATTTTATAGAGTATTTAGAATCTTTAGTTGTCTTCCTAAGATAAGAGTCCCAAAAGTCAGTTGTAGTAAGAGTCGGGTCACATACTTGTTAGTTGTGTAGTTGTCTACGTTGGATACATTAGCAGTTATTACTTCTCTAGTCGTATACTTGTGAATTTGGTTCGTACCTAGAAGGTAAACAATTCTTTACTTGCATTACTTATAGATAATTGTATGTATCGTATGTTGTTTCCCCGAAAGGGGAACGTTAGTTGAATAGGTTATGTACAGAGATCCTAGTTGAGTTGAGCGGTACGGCTCGCTGGCCTTTGCGGCTTATTCATCAACATTTGAGCTTATTTGCTAGCCTTCAGGATTACTTGGTAGCCATCAAGGCTTATTTGGCGACCACCGAGGTCTACTTGTTGACCTACCGAGGTTCATTTGTGGCTCCAACAAAGCATATTTGCAAAACAGAGATTACTTGTATAAGTAGCCATAACTTGAATTGTTGTAGTACCTCACGTTGTAGAGTTAGTAGTAACCTTAGCAGAATACAACTTATAGGTAAGTGACAGATCTCACTGCACTTGTTCTTACTATGTCACTTGTTTTTACTTGAAGTTTCAGTACTTGTTATTATGTTTATCTGCCTTAAATACTCGGTACATTGTTTCATATTGACGCTCATTTTATCGGAGGGCGCTATAATTCATGTTGCAGGTCCATGTTCCCGGGTTTATAGGTCTTCCAGTGGTTGCTTCAGTTGATCAGCCGAAGTTTGGTGAGCTCCACTTCCTTCTGGAGTAACCGAGTCTAAAGATATTTGTGATATAGTTGTACATGCTATATAGGTAGGTCGGTGCCCTGTCCCGACCAAATTGCTTTGTCAGATACTTTTAGAGGCTCTTATGGATGTATGTACACATGTGGTCAGTAGCATTATGTGAGTAAAGTCTTGTACAGGTTGAGGCCTCGTAAGCCCATGTATATATGTATATGTGTGGGATTTTCTATTTGCAGATAGTTGAATACATTAAGTTACTTGCTTTACAAAGTGGATAGCTGACGTAAGTAAGGCATTTGGTGCCCGTCCGTCTCACCAAGGTTGGGGTGTGACATCCTTCGCCTCCACTGGATCCTCCTCCGGAACCTCCTCTAGCTCCAGACTCAACACTCTAGCACGGGCCTGAGCAGCAACTGTTGCTCGGCCTTTGGCTGGCGTAGTAACACGGGCTCTAGCCCTGCCTCAACCTCTACCACGTCCCTTTCCTCTCCCTCGAGAAACAGTTCCGGCAGCGGTTACGAGCATCGATGCGGGCTCCTGATCTCCGACTGAAATTGAATGTCTCATCACCATCCCTGAGAGAATGAAATAAAGAAACTCTTAGAAACCATTAGAATCAAGTACTCACGATAAGGAATGAAAGATTAGAGTTTTCCTAGCTATGTTATAGCCTCTCGAAGATAAGTACAGACATCTCTGTACCGGTCCGCAAGACTCTACTAGACATTATTTTGTACTTGTGAGACCGATGAATCTGACTCTCTGATACCAATTTGTCACGACCCAAAATTGAAAGTCGTGAAGGCACTAACTCCCATTAGTCCAAACCTAGGTTATAAAATCTAGTTCCTCAAGTCTGACAAGGTTTCCACATAGACAGTGTAATTATTATCTAATCCACAAATCAAGTACAAAACAAAAAATATGGATGTAATGAGATGAGATGCATATGAAATACAATGCAATGCAATGCAAGGTCTTTCCATCACCGGTACACACACGTTCGAACATAAATGAATCATGACCCATAGGGGACTCACGAGGTCCATATACCACCCGAAATCCTTTTCCTTCAGGTTCTAAGTCATTACTAGTCTCACAATACCTATCTCTAGCCACTCAGGCTCATATCAGTGCATCACCTCGTCCAGAATCATTTTTCCTTAAGACCCACATATGCATCCTCAAGTATAGCATGCATGAGTACCATATGAAGCAGGAATATGACATGCACAACAATAAGAAGCCAAGATATGTAATAAAGATTCAATATTTAATCAATTTATGCCATAAAGATCCGACCTTTCGCCATTTACACAATAAAGATTCGATCTTTTACTTCTTTTCCACTTTTAAACGAGTATAAGGAGTGATGGGAACACATATAAGAAATGCATATAATAATGATGCGGAAAGTATGGGCTTCATACCCCAATCAGAGATCCAAATGATCATACTATTCTATCAGCTAATGCCCAAAGCATGGCATTCACTATATAATTTAAAGGCGCAAATACTCATATCATATCACCGGTACCCGATACAAGTGCTCGTCACCTCACAAGTATCAGGACCCCCTTATTATCCCCATTACGCCCTCCTATTTAGTTAATTAGATCAATCATGACGCTTTCAATAAGGTACAAGATCTCAACTTGCCTGGAATAGGAGCCTGACAGTCACAATATGGCTTAGCCCTTTCGTAACGCCTCTGAATAGTCTTAATCAATTCAAATATGGAAAATCCATTGACATGCGATTCTAACGTACTCATATTACTATACAAAACTTCTGAACCCACAAAGTCACACAAAAATAGGATCCCGAGCCTCGAAGGAAAAAATGACAAATTTACTCCAAAATCAGTTTACATATCATCTATGGAGTCTAGATATCAAATATGAACCAAATCCAACATCAATTTCATGATTTACTAAAAAAAACTCTATTTCCAACTTAGGGTTCATAAACTCATGAAACCCTCATCCCAAATCATAGTTGCTACCATGAAATACTTTACAATAAATGAAATAATCATAAAAGGAACGTTAGAAGCTTACCCCCTTGATGAATCTTGAAAAACCCCTCAAATATCGCCTAATGTCGAGCTCCTAAACTCCAAAATGTTAAATGAAATTTCCAAATTCGAAATAGGTCTTTTTAAGCCTTCTGCCCAGCGACTCCGCATGTACGAGCCCATCTCCGCATCTGTGAGGTCACATCTGCGAACTCTCCCTAGCATCTGCGAGGTCCACTTAAGTGGCCCAGGAGTGTAGGTGTGGTGCCTTGATCACAGATGCGGCCCTTGCCCAGGCACCCCAACTTTGCACCTGAGCCCACCTAGCACAAGTACGACTCCGCAAGTGTGAGACATACCTCGCATGTGTGATGCACCAAACACCAAAATCCCAAAACAGGCTCTAACTTTCAAATCAACCCCCGAAATTCATCCGAGACCTCCCAGACACAAATAAAATATGCAAATCACTCCTAAAACATGCAACGGAGTTGCTCGCGCACTCAAAATACTCATACGAGGTTGTCTTGACCTGTTGTTAACTATGGTCAACTCCAAATCTCTTAATTAACTAGAATATCAACCAAGAGTCCAAAACACAGTTGGGTCACTCGGAAAATGAATCAATGACTCGACTAAGTCATAAATGACATTCCGAACTTAATGGAATCGATAAAACTTCAAAAAAAAACTCAATTGCCCTTGATGTTGACTTTAGTCAACTAAAACTCATCTCTTAACTTAAGAACTTTTCAAAATCCATTAACTCACCAAAATCACTAAGGACTCATTCCAATCATTCACCTAAGTCAAATATCATAATCCAGGACTAATGGAACCATCGAAATTCGATTTCAGGTGCGTCTTCCTAAAAGTCAACGTTCCAAACTTAAAGCTTCATTTTTGAAAAATGATTTTCTTCTGCTATTTTTATCCAATTACCTCGGGAATCGCATTATCCATCCCAGCAATTAAATACTTCAAAATAAAGCTAGGAAAAAAGGCATTATCCCATGTCTATACCAGTTTCTCCAAGATGAACCTCCTAAAGCATGAAAGATTTTTAGATCTCTTTTGTGGCTTTGTAGCTTCACATCTCTTTGTTGCCTTGCAGTTTCTCTAAAACATCTCAATCATTTCATTAACTTCATTGTCATCCTCATTTGAAATACCATCCAAGTCATCTTCTTCAAATTTTGGACTGTCATTGTCACTACTATTTTCTTTCCCAAGTGGTTGTTCAACTCCAGCTGCCACATTTAAGATCTTATTTATGTAAAGAATGGATTTTGGGCCTAACTCAACCCCAAAAGCTAGCTTGTAGGGTGAGGATTGTTCAAATCCATATAAGGAGTCCATGTTCCCATTCAATATCCGATGTAGTACTCTTAACAATCCCCGCACGCCCAGATCTTGTTACCTGGGGCGTGGATAATATAATTTGGGGGCCCAACATCTGTGAACAAAGAATTGAAATGAGTCTGGCTCTGATACCGTGTAAATAATGGATCTTGGGCCTAACTCAACCCCAAAAGCTAGCTTGTAGGATGAGGATTGTCCAAGTCCATATAAGGAGTCCATATTCCCATTCAATATCCGAGGTGGGACTCTTAACAATTTATACCCTCTCAATCTGTATAGCCCTATGCCAACCCCCATTTCTTTGTTAATTGTTTGGCCACCAACTAGTGATCCTAAAAATAGTGCCAGCCCACCACCACCACCACTTATCACATGTTTCAAATATAATCTAAATAATGCCCCAGTTCTCAGGTCTTTAACTAATTCATATAACAGGCTGTCACTTTCCAATAAGATAAATTTATTAGTAGGGTCTTTTATATTAAAAGCTTCAGTCTCATCATACCTTATGTTCTTTGCAGAAGATTTCAGCTTGGTCAAAAAGAAATGATCCTTCTCTATGGAAAAAACAACTTTCTCAAAATCTGATGCATATCGATCTTTATGAAACTTACTCTCATGGTGAAAAGTCGCAATATTACAGTCACCCATGTGTAGGGATGGCAACGGATAGGATCTGGACCGGATCCTACTAGATCCAGATCCAGATCCGTTTTTCATACCTGAATCCAGATCCGGATCCAGATCCATCGGGTTCATAAAAATCATATCCAAATCCGGATCCATCGGATCCACCGGGTCCACGTATCGGATCTGGATCCACATGTAAAAAAAATTGTCTTGCTAAGAATGTAACCTTGCTAAGAATTTTTTTTTGAACTGACAAACGATTTTTACTTAGCTAACAATTTACTGTGTTTCAATTTGAAATGTTCATATGAGATATTTTGTTCGTTGTCTCGTTTTGATTGTGAACTATTAATTGAAAATGTTGAACAATGACAATAGTTGTGGAAAATGCAGACTAGTATTTCCACAATACTGAACTTGCATGTGCTTGTGAATATAATTTTAACTACTTGTCTATGGAGATGTTAGTCATTCACTAATATAACATTGATTTTATTATCGAAGTTACCTCTTTATTTTTTGATTTTTGAGTTAACGCGGGGATAAATTAAACTTGTTTTGAGAATAAAACTTGCAAGGATGTGCTTAGCAATTTTAAGAAAATATTTATAAAATTACATTCTAGGTTATGAATATATTTAATAAAAATGGGATCCACGGGTCGGATCTGGACCGGATACGGATCTCAAATACAAGATCCAGATCCAGATCCGATCCGTCAGAAATGGATCCGGGTCTGATCCGGATCCGTCGGGTCCAAATTTTGAAGATCCATATCCTATAAAATGGATCTGGATCCACCGGATTCGGACCGGGTCCAAGATCCATTGCCATCTCTACCCATGTGACACAAATGGTTGACAAAACATAATTTATTAATTGTATATTTGAACAACATTCTGAAATAACAAAGTCAATAGTTAAAGCAAATAAATTGAAATATAAATTATAAGCTAAATTCGTAATTCCCAAAAAAAGTTTAAAACTAAGTAAATATAATTTAAAAGAAAGGGACCTATTGCCCATTTAACAACGAAATTCTACTCTAATAGCATCACTAATTATATGTCAAGTTTGTTAATGACTCATTTTTTTAATATTAGGATGTATAGTTTGAAAAACTAAAATAATAACACAGTTACGCCATGAAGAAAATAATAAAAATATACGAGCAATAAGTAAAGATTGGGAATGAGAAGAAAGGAAATGAAAGATAATAATATAAAAGAAAAATATATTTAACAAATAATTTAAATTAAAAATAAAAACAAACTAAAATAATATAAATAAAAATTAAATTAAAAAGAAAAGAAATTAAAATTAAAATAAAAAGGAGAAGTTAAAAAGTAATTATGTAATTACATGATGTAATTATACTCAATAGTCAATTCTCAACCATCCCCTCCTCCCGATAATTGGAGAGTGTATTACTCCCTACGAATTACACTCAATTCCCTACCAACCATTACTTGGCCAAACAAAATAGACAAACTATGTAATTACATCCAATTACACTCAAATCAAATTCACATGTGTACTTCCAAACAGGTCCTAAAGGTGAATTAGAATGCTAACACTGAATAGAGATTCAAGAAGGGAATATAGGCACACAATTGATATGGTTAGGAACAGATATAGCTACAGGTTGTGACAGTTGAGGGTATTTCTTGTCAACATGTAGTTTGTGCATTATAGCAAATTGGGTAAGAATTAGAAGACTATATGGAGCATTATTACGGAAAAGATACATTCCTAAGTGCTTATAAGTACTTCATTTGACATTCCTAATATGATAATGTGGCCTAAAACAAATAACACACTAATGAAGCCACCTGAAGTTAAGCTAATGCCTGCGAGACCCAAAATATGTAGAAGAAAAGACAAAGATGAACCAAAAAAAATGGAGAAAGCATCAAATAATGGAGCTAAGATGACATGTTCTAATTGCCATCAAGTTGGGCACTACAAAAAGTGTTTCAAATCAGGGGTCAGTTTTTTAGTTTAATCATTCATACTCTTCTAACTCTTTTCCCTTAATTTATAGAATAAATCAAATCCAATGAATCAACTCTCAACATCCCACTACAGCCACTATGAAAGACAGGTCATTAAAGTATGTATATCTAGTAGCTAATTTTCTTACATCTCTATTTATGTATAATGTATAATATTTTATGAATTTTACAACCAGGGAGACCAAGTAAAAGAGTCATCTCAAGTGGGACAACATTAAAGGATGCATCACTAACAAAATATTAATCTTGGATTTAAGCCACCTGATTTGAAATGGAAACAAAGAGATACAACCACTGGAAATCAACTTCAGCACTACAAACATATGCAAACCAGGTCCAAAAACAAGTGTTCAACTCAGCCATCACGAGGAAATTGAAATTTCTGGTTGATGTTATATCTTTTGCGGCAACTTTCTTTTGATCATATTAGTGAATCCAAACAACGTTTGTGGCATTTAGACTATTTTGATGTATGCCTTTGGCATATTATCTACATTCTTGATGTTGGCTAGCCTTTGCCTATTTTGATGTAAATTGTTGTATATACCTTTGATGTTTTGTGCAGATAAATTGAAGTTGAACTGAATGTATGAATGCTATGTACTATGTCGTCAGAATATAATTGTGATCAACTTGTTTATAATAGATATAGGCAGCCACAAATATAATAAGTGCTACATTACAACATCGTACCACATACCAGCAAAATGACTCCGAATCAACCCTTTCGACCAAGAAATCTTCATTATAGCTCTTTTTACACAATGACAAAAAACTCAAGATTCCATTTTATGAAATGGGAGAAATTGGCAGAATGGGGAGAAAGAGTTGATGGAGAAATAAGGGGACAGATTAGGTTTAGGTGGGAATTTGATTTGAGAATTGGCCATAAATATAAGAGGGATTCATTAGGGATATAATAGTCATTTTATAGATTTTTTACCATTGAGAACCCCATATCAATGTTCGGTCCATCGGGTGTGACTCACGCGATTTGTCATATAAGACGGGTGTGTTTAGAGGGCCTACTTTAAATCAAATCAAATTAAGATGTTTAAATGGTCATAACAAAAAAACTATCAGCGGATGTCAAATTAAAGTTTCTATTTATATAATTTACCTATTTAGTATCTTTATATTCAACCACTGAGTCACTGATTTCTTGTAGTGTGTGAAATGCATCGTTCTAATATATTAGAAGTCCTCAATTAAGTTAATGAACAAGTCTCTCCCTAGCTTCCCATCATCTAAGGCTCTTCATAGTTCCCATTTATAGAAACAATATACAAAAAAAAATCAAAGAAATGTGTATAAATACTACATGTGTGTGTATACACGCAGCAGTCCAGCACGCAATTTCTCTTGTATTTCATTGACGGAAATATTTCTTCTTGTTTTTTGGGTTGGGTGCTACTAAATTTATCAGAAACCACAGTTCACTTTCCTTCTCCATGTGCCCATTCAGTTTACAGTAGGTCTATTTCCTTTTTAACATTATAAAGTAAAAGAAATTAATAAATCAACACCCTCACCCCCCCCCAACCCCGAGTTCAGATGTCAATTGAAACTCTCTAATTAATTGACTCTTAACAAATATAAATAAAAACATAATCCTTATAGTTAACAATAGAAGGAGAGAAAAGTTATATTCACTTTATTCCATTTATGTGATGTTATATTCATGTTAATTTGTTGCAAAACAAATGTTAATGTTGGGTTTGGTGTTGTGACATTTTGCCCTATATATCGTTTTCAGTATTAAGTTAAAATTCAGAAATGTTGGAACAAATGTCACGACATTCGGACCAACATTCTGTTAAACAGTTTTGCCTTACTTCACGGACCGAAGCAAATCTCGTTGGATTTTTACCACGATGTAAAAGTAACTCGGCAAGGTGTTTAGGAGCTGATGAAACACGTGGGAAGAACAAGTCAAAGTTGTTGCTAAGCTTGGGGAACAAGTCCAAGAAGTTGAGGATTTTTGCTCCATGATCTTCTCCAACAAATCCTATCGGCTGTCCACCTTTCCCTCAACCTCCACAACCAATCGATGAGTTTTTCAAGAAAGACTCTCTACTATAAATAGAGAGGGAAGAAGAGTGAATCGATATCTAAAAAAAGATTGCAAAAATATCAAGAGAGCTCTCGAGAATTCATCTCAGAAAACTGGATCGCTAGTGTTGCCTGAGCGTGTCGACGACATTCTGTCCAACATTATAATTGCTGCTTAGATTCTAGATTTGTTCTTTATTGAAGCAATTATAATGAAATGTTGTCTATGTCTATTTAGATAGATTTTTCATGCAGAAGTCATCTGCGACTTCAAAGTTTTAATTCCTTTGTATTATTTTGTAATATTGTAAAAGAAGGAATTTATTCAATTGTATATATGTATATACAATACTTTCGGTCACTGACCATCATAGGTTTTATAATCAATATAACCTATGTAAATATTAAACCTTTGTGTTCTTTATTATTTCCGTTGTTATTTACTCTTCAAAGGTTTTTCTGTTTTATCGAAGTGTTGTCACTTGTGTCAAATAACATTATTGCCGACATTTACAAACTGCATTGGCGTTCGATTTGTTTTTACTTTCAGTTTGTGTTTTATTGTTCCACAGCATACCCCCGGGACCCAACAAGTGGTATCAAAGCCAACACTTAACACAATAAGTGTTTGGTCCTATCATTTGAAACTATGGATCCGGCTAATCCAAATATTGGTAGACTTCCCATTTTAGATGGTACAAACTATGCCTATTGGAAGATTCGCCTATGTTCTCACATCAAATCAATTGATGTTAGGGCATGGAGATCTATTACAAATGGGTATGTTGTTCCAATGTTGCCGTCGGATGAGGAAGATGACATTCTTGTTAAACCTGAATCCGAATGGACGGCGGAAGAAACCAATAACGCTAGTTTTAACAAAAAGGCCCTAAATGCAATTTTTGGATGGGTTGATCTTTACATGTTCAAACTCATTCAACACTGTCCTACGGCTAAGGATGCATGGGATACTTTGCAAATTCATTGTGAAGGTAGCTCAAGTGTTCGTCGTACAAAGCTAAACATGCTCATAAGCAAATATGAACGTTTAAGGATGGAAGAAGCGGATGACATTAAATCCTATTTTGAAAAGTTGATTGACATATCTAATGAATGTCAAGTGCTTGGTGAACCATTAACCAACACTCAACTTATTGAAAAGGCTCTTTGTTCTCTTCCTGAAAAGTTCAACTTAAAGATTTGTGCTATTGAAGAAGCTCACAATTTTGCTACTATGGATCTTCATACCTTGAGCATTCTTAAAACCTATGAGATGAACATTGAGAATCAAAGGGAACTATATAAGAGCAAAAATGTGGCACTTCAAGTCCAATCCTCGGAAAATCAAATTAATGAAAGGATGAAGATCTTGAAGAATTTGGTGAAGGTGTTAATGTTGTCTTACTCACTCGAAAATACAATTCGATTGTGAGGAAGTTGAACAATGAAAGGAATCAATCCAAATCTAAACAGCATCAAAGCCAAGGCATCAATCAAAAGCCCACAAAGTTTCTTCCAAGTACTCAAAAAGGAAGTCCACTAAGAAGAACCAATTCAGATCATACCAAATTTGATCCCAAACAACTAGACCCTGTGCAATGTCATGCATGCTCGGGTTAGGGTCATTATGCTAATGAATGTGCGAACACTCTAAGGAAATTTGGTAAGAATATGTGGGTCTCGCTTAGTGACGATAAAGGAGCAGATGAAGGAGATCAAGAAGTCGAATCACAAGCAATGTTGGTCACTGTTTACGAACAGTCACTATCAGAAAATGAAGATGTCGTTTGTAATGTTGCCCTGGATGTCACGACATTTCAGGCAACATCTGCATCTCCAGCAACATCCGAAAGGTACATATTTCTTTCACTATCTTGATGTTAATTGCTTTAGTGGTTTTATTTCTAGTGGTGAGGCTGAGTGTTTGAATCAAGTTGAATGCAACTATGAGATGATTAAGGAATTACAAAATATTTTTCAAGCCTTAATCTCTAAATCCAAGCAACTTGAATCAAAGGCTAAATCTTTAACTCGTGAAAATGTTGATCTAAAAGGCATAATAACCCGATTAGAGGTTGCACTTACCAAAAATGATATAGAATTTGGTAAGATTCGTGCAAAACTGGATGTAGCTGAAGCAACCTTTCATAAGTTCAACTCAGGGACTTCTAAATTGGATGAAATACTCAGCGTTAGTAAACCATCACATATAGGTATTGGGTACCAAAACTCTTTTGAAACTATAGTCTCTAGTGTATTTGACAAAAATGAGAAAATTTGTTTTGTAAAAGAAAAAGGAATAAAAGATAAGATCTCATATATGTCAAAGAATATGAAGTTTGTGTGTCATCACTGTAACTCCCCTGGACACTTAAAACCATATTGTTTCAAACTTCAGAATTCTGAGAGCGAAATGCTGCCTAAAAGGTTGTCCAATATTTTGGACAATATTCTAAGCAACATTTCAGAGCATAAAGGTAAAAAATGTTTTAAAAGAGTTTGGGTTCCCAAAATGAATGTAACTTGTAATGTTGCGATAACTGCTTTAAGAACTAACATTTCAGGTTCTTGGTACTTTGATAGTAGATGTTCTCGCCACATGACATGTACAAAGGAGTTTCTAAAGAAATATGAGTCATTCAATGGAGGTAACGTAACTTATGGAGGTGGCAGTAAAAGCAAAATAATTGGAAGAGGAATCTTGGATGTTCCTGGATTTCCAGCCTTGAGAAATGTCTTACATATTGAGGGCTTAATGGCTAACTTGATTAGTATTAATCAACTGTGTGACGATAATCTTGAGGTAAAGTTCAATAAGAATGCCTGTAAAGTTACAAATTAAGCTAATCAATGTGTTATGTCAGGTACTAGAACAGGTGATAATTGCTATCTTGTTGCGAGATAAGAAACTTGCAATAATGTCAAGCTCGACGACACAACACTGTGGCACCAAAAGTTGGGACATGTCAACCACCGCAATCTGAAAAAATTAGTCTCATATGAAGCGGTTAGAGGCTTACCCAAGCTTAGCCATAAAGGTAAAACAGTCTGTGAAGATTGTCTAAAAGGTAAGCAGACTCGTGTCTCCCATAATGTTGTCCAAAATGACGGACAACATTCAGGTATGTCTTACTGTTTTCAACTATTGCACATGGATCTTATGGGTCCAATTGAGGTAGATAGTTTAAAAGGCATGAGGTATTCCTATGTGATAGTAGATGATTTTTCTAGATATTCATGGATATATTTTTTCAAAGAAAAATCACAAACTTTTGACATGTTTAAAATTTTGCACTCTAGAATTAGGAACTTGTTCTATTCTCCTACTTTTTGGATTAGATCCGACCATGGAAAAGAATTTGAAAATAGCTCCTTCACAAATTTTTGTGAGAAAAGGGGAATTTTGCATGAGTTTTCCACTCCCAAAACTCCTCAATAGAATGGGATAGCAGAAAGGAAGAATAGAACATTGCAAGAAATGGCTAGAGTTATACTAAGTTCTAAAAAATTGTCAAAACATTTTTGGGCTGAAGCCTTAAATACTGCTTGTCACATCACAAATAGAGTCTATCTAAGGCCTGGAACAAAGATGACACCCTATGAGCTAATAAATGGAAAGAAACTTAACTTGCGTTACTTTCATGTTTTTTGGTGTATTTCTTACATTTTAAATGATAGAGATAAGTTGGCAAAGTTTGACTCTAAAAGTGACAAATGAATTTTTGTTGCTATTCTCAAAATAGTCATGCTTATCGAGTGTACAATCGGAGGACCAAAACTATACAAGAGTTTATAAATGTCATTTTTGATGATTTTTCTGATCTTACAGGAAATACAACTGAAAATAACATTACAGTTTCAGTGAAAAATGTGCAGACTGCTGAAGAACCAGATGTTACCCCAAATGTTACCACATCATAAGCAACATCTGAACCTAAACCAGAGATCACAGAAGGTGCGAATGAGGAGTCTAATGCTGAATTGCTAGATCAAGTTCGAAGGGACCCCTCATCAAGGATTAGGAAGAATCATCCAACAAGTGAGGTGATATGGGGTGTTTTTGAAGGAATGAGAACAAGAGGAAAAGAACCACTCAATTATAGAGATATGATAAGGTATGTGTGTATGTCTACCATATACCAAAAGGTTAGTATTTCTTGTTTTATATCTACTTTAGAACCAAAAAATATTTTAGAAGCACTTAAAGATAATTTTTGGATTCAAGCAATGCAAGAAGAGCTTGAACAAATTTCTCAAAATGAAGTCTAGGACTAAAATCCTGGTCCAAATAATACAAATGTTATTGGAACTAAGTGGATTTTTAAAAATAAATCAGATGAATTAGGAACTGTTGCTAGAAACAAAGTTCGTCTAGTTGCACAAGGCTATACTCATGTTGAAGGAATCGATTATGAAGAAACCTTTGCACTTGTGGCTAGAATTGAATCAATTAGACTGCTTCTTGCCATTGCCTGCTTTCTAAAAATTACTTTACACCAAATTGATGTAAAAGGTGCATTCTTAAATTGTTTTCTAGATAAGGAAGTTTATGTTGAACAACCAAAAGGATTTGAAGATCCTCATCATGAACACTATGTGTACAAGCTCAAAAAGGCTTGTATGGGTTGAAACAAGCACATCGTGCATGGGATGGTCGTCTAACTAACTTCCTTCTTGAATTTGGTTTTAAGCGTGGTGAAGCTGATCGTACTTTATTCATTAAACATCACGGTGTAGATATTATTATTGCTCAAATCTTTGTAGATGATATAGTTTTTGGTTCTACCTCACAGTCCTACCTAAAGACATTTGTTGAAGCAATGTCATCGACATTTGAGATGAGCATGATTGGGGAACTAACTTTTTTCTTAGGCTCGCAGATTAAGCAAAGTGAAGATGGAATCTTCATCTCCCAAAGCAAATATTCCAAGAATCTAGTTAAGAGATTTGTATTGGAAAATGCTAAACGGATGAAAACTCCAATGGGATCGTCGCAGAAGATATGTAAGGATAATGTTGGTGAAAATGTCGACCTAACATTGTATCGATCCATGTTAGGTAGCCTTCTGTATCTCACTGTATCTCACTGCTAGTCATCCTAATATAATGTTTAGTGTTTGTGTATGTGCTCGATTCCAAACATGTCCCAAAATTTCCCACTTAAATGATGTAAAACGTATCATTAGATATGTTGCTGGCACATGTGAGTTGGGAATTTGGTATTCCAAAGACACTAATCCTAATTTAATAGGATATAGTGACTCGAATTGGGATGGTGATGTGGATGATAGAAAGAGTACGAGTGGAGGATATTTTTACCTTGGCAGTAACCTTGTTTCTTGGTATAGTCGTAAACAAAATTGTGTCTCACTTTCAACTATTTAATCTGAATATGTAACAGCTGGATTAATATGGCTAAGACGCATGTTAGAAGACTATGATTTTTCAAGTAACATCTTAGTTTTGTACTATGACAATTTGAGTGCTATAAATATTTCCAAAAATCTAGTTCAGCACTCACGTACAAAACATATTGATATTAGACATCACTCTTTAAGAGATTTGGCTAAAAAATAGCTAGTTCAAATTGAACATGTTGATACTCTTCATCAACTAGCTGGTAAAAAAGCTTTGGACCATGAGAGATTTTCTAGTTTGAAGAAATCTATTGATCTTTGTAATCTCTAAAAAAAAAGGCATTTTTGGTGAATGTCAGTTGAAATGTCTCTAACATTTCGGGTAACATTTACCTATGTAATATCATAAACTGATTATTGTTATTGTATAGTGCATTACTTTTGGTCACACAAGCATGATCCTTCAATAAGAACATGATTCCATAGTGATATCGTTCTCTGCAATGATATTAGATATCATAAAAAGGGAGTATCAAAATAAGGCAAAGTCTTTACAAATATTTGGGAATTGTGAAAAATGGGCAAAGCCCTTGAAATGATATCGTTCCTATTCTATAGGAGTATCAAGTGCTTCAAAGGATTTTTGAGAATATTAAATAAGTATTTTTAATTTTTTACACGAAAATCTTTTATATGTGTTTTATGATTAGATTAAGGTCACGATGGAAAATGTTACATTGATCCAGTGGTTAAACTCATAAATATACATATAAAATGTATCTTGATTTGTTGCCAAAATGAAAAGTTCTTGCGGGATTATAATGCAGGTGTTGTCCAAAATGTTGTCAACATTGTTGTTGACATTTTCAGATAATGATATTTGTTGGGATGTTGATCGTAACTGACTCTAGAAAATCAATTTTTTTTCCTATTTTTATGCCATGTTTTTAATTGGAATTCAAACTTTAAAAGGATAATATTAGATTCCTAATAGATGTCTATCTTTTTATCCCAAAATCTTAGGTGCAATTTATTAATAAATATCAAACACCTAAAATTAAGGATTTTTAAAGCTTGCCAAAGAGTATAAATATCCATTTCATTTGTTTTTCTTTATACCATTCTCGTCTTTTCCTAAAAAAAAGGAAAAGGTAAATCATATCACATCGGTAAATACCCTACCAACCGATGGATTCATCACTTTCATCTTCATCCAAAAACCCCAAAAACTCTAAACCATCTCCTCCAAACTCTCCAATGGAAACATCACCAATGTCAACCCCAATGTCAATCAACACCACCAACAACACACCAATGAGCACCAGTCCACCACAATACACAGTTATATCTTCTTCACACCTGCCAGAGAACAGGTGCACAACTATTGTCCTTAAAGGAGATGATGAACCTTTTGCTGTCAGTTACCTAGGGGATGATAATAACCCCATTGATGTAGATGCTACTTCAGACTTTTCTACCCTCGATAAAAGAACCAGTTCATCATCTTTTCCCTCTCGGAGATCAAGTCGAGTGTTCGAAAAAACATTCTAACAAGAGCCCAGCACAAAGAGGTCCAGGTTTGAAACAACAGTCTCTGCTTGCTCGAGCAGTGACACAGGTGATATGGACTTTGAACTGTCTTCGGAGGACACTAAAGAAGAGCCCCCAGTCTATGATCCTCAAACAGAGCCCTCAATTTCTGTACCACAATGTGAGTCTCAAGACGAGGAGATTCCGGACGACACCCCTTAAAAAAGGTTATTCCCCAAAGAGATCCCCCGTCATGCCAAACCAGATGTTGCCCAGAATATTGTCGATGATGCCATAATATCTCAAGCAACATTCCAGCAAACTGCAGAAGAGATGTCTTCTCCATCCTCCTCTGGAAATATCAAATCAGAAGTTGAAGTAGAGGTAAATGCTTATTCTGATAAATTCTATTCCAAAACAAAGTTTGATAAATGGAATTGGTATAGGAATAGAATTATCAGGGCAGAAAAAGTGTTAGATTTAGCCTCATGCTCTGATTATGGTTTAGTTGAGTTCCTCAATGATCGTAAGCTTCTAAAAAATGTAACTGATAAAGAACCCTTCGTTGATGAAGTAATTAGGTTGTTTTATGCAAACTTAAATTCTGATATAGACAATGCCTCCGCAAAGAAATTTAGGAAAGTATACCTCTATAAAAAAATCTATAAGTTTACTCCCCTAATTATCAATCAATGTTTGGGAACTGAGCATGAAATTGGAAGCAGTACTACTGAAAGGGCAACAGAAAATAGGGACGAGATAATAGAATACCTCATTGGAGGTATAGTGAATAAATGGACTTCTCGATGCCCTGCGTCAAAGCTCACTGCCCTATTTTCCACCCTACATAAGATTGCTATTCATAATTGGCTCCCTTCACTTAATGAGTCGATAGTTACTACCGATCAAGCCTCTCTGTTATACAAAATAGGAAAAAGGTTGAGAATTGACTTAGGAAGAATGATTTTCTACCAAATAGCAAATTTGGCTGAAAAAAGAGTCAACCTTGATCCTTCCCTATCCCTCTTTGACCTATCAAATTCTACTTACCCAAGGCTTTGAGCCTAGAATGAGGATGTTTTAGGAAGAGCACCAGAGGTATATTCAGTGAATAAAGCAATCTTGAAAAGCAAAGGCAGAGTTATTGACCTTCACTGGCAAAAAGAAGCTAACATTAAGAATGTTGCCCGAAATGTTCCAAACATTCTAGGAAACACTGGTACAAGACAGTCACATCTGTCTACAGACTGGCTAGTTAAACAAATTATAAAGCTCAACCAACAAATCTCAGAGGTTGATGCTGCAAGGGATGCCTTAGTCCAGGCCAGAGACCAGTTCTTATTGTTGCTTTCTTCCCAAAAAGGGGGAGATAATTCTACTGTGCAAGGGGAGGAAAAAGCTGAGAGTTCTATTATTGCTGCTGATGTTGCTACTGCTGAACCAGAAGTTGATGCTACCATGCAGATAAAAGAGCAAGCTCAGATTATGCGCAGGTAGAAAGCGGCTGGAAGCTACTACTGATGCATAATATGCAAGGGAGGAACAACTGATGATGATTGGTAATTGGTTAATTTGGACTGTGTTTGTTTTTGTTTTGATTGGATATTTGGTGATGTATTTGACGATGATCTGACAAAGTTTTTATTTTGGGATGATGTGTTTGAATGGTTAGTTTTCTTATCTTTTCTAATCCTATATGTTTTGTGTATATCCATGTTTGTGCTAATACTGTATCTTATATAATGGTATACACTTGTATACATATGTTGTGTTTGTATGCCATCACAGGTTAAGGGGGAGCATTATTGTACTCATAGATGTTGGGACAACATTTATGACATTGCCGTAAGTCACTTGCACAGATTAGAATAGGTTTTGTGAAGAAAGGCAAAAAGGGGGAGAATTTTAATGTTGGGTTTGGTGTTGTGACATTTTCCCCAACATATCGTTTTCAGTACTAAGTTAAAATTCAGAAATGTTGGAACAAATGTCACGACATTCGGACCAACATTCCGTTAAACAGTTTTGCCTTACTTCATGGACTGAAGAAAATCTCGTTGGATTTTTACCACGGTGTAAAAGTGAGTTGGCAAGGTGTTTAGGAGCTGATGAAACACGTGGGAAGAACAAGTCAAAGTTGTTGCTAAGCTTGGGAACAAGTCCAAGAAGTTGAGGATTTTTGCTCCATGATCTTCTCCAACAAATCCTATCAGCTGCCCACCTTTCCCTCAACCTCCATAACCAATCGATGATCTTTTCAAGGAAGACTCTCTACTATAAATAGAAAGGGAAGAAGAGTGAATCGATATCCAGAAAAAGATTTCAAAAATATCAAGAGAGCTCTCGAGAATTCATATTAGAAAACTAGATCGCTAGTGTTGACTGAGCGTGTCGACGACATTCTGTCCAACATTATAATTGCTGCTTAGATTCTAGATTTGTTCTTTATTGAAACAATTATAATGAGATGTTGTCTATGTCTATTTAGATAGATTTTTCAGGCAGAAGTCATATGCGACTTCAAACTTTTAATTCCTTTGTATTATTTTGTAATATTGTAAAAGAAGGAATGTATCCAATTGTGTGTGTGTATATATATACAATACTTTTGGTCACTAACCATCATAGGTTATATAATCAATATAACCTATCTAAATATTAAATTTTTGTGTTCTTTATTATTTCCGCTGCTATTTACTTTTCAAAGGTTTTTCTGTTTTATCGAAGTGTTGTCACTTGTGTCAGACAACATTATTGCTGACATTTACAAACTGCATTGACATTCGATTTGTTTTTACTTTCAGTTTGTGTTTTATTGTTCCATAGCATACCCCCGGGACCCAACAAGAAATATGTAGTTATAAATTTAAAAATAATTTAACTTTAAACTTCTCACTACAACACAATATATCTATAGCTACAAAATTTAAGCTATTAATTTAAAAATCGTAGTTATTACCTAGTAATAGCCACAGAAATTTGAATTATATAGCTATCTACAAATTCACAAAAATTCTTAGCCACGAAAATCAAATTGACAAAGTTAATTCTTCACTTTTGCTATAATTGCTAACAATCGTGGCAATAATTACTAAATAGCTACAACTGTATTGCTACAGTAAAATATAGCTGATCATAAGTTTTTGCCACGTGGTTAAAGTTGCTATAGCAATAGTTATCTTTTAGCCACAATAAATTATTTAAAATAAAATATTATAGCTAAATAAATATTTTTGCTTCAAGTTATAAAAATTGTGGTAATAATTAAATGATATAGTCATAGATTTTTTTCTATAGTAAAAGTTTGTAGCTAATTATTAATTTTTGCCACGAGATAAAAGTTATTTGTAGCAATAGTATCCTTTTAGCCATAATAAATTATTTGAAATAAAATGTTGTAGCTAAATAAAATAATTTTGCTTCAAGTTATAAAAAAAATGTGACAATAGGTAATGATATAGCCTCATATTTTTTTGTTATGATAACGTTTTGTAGCTAATTATTAACTTTTGTAACGGGTTAAAATTTACTATAGTAATAGTAACCCTTTAGCCACAATAAACTATTTGTCACAAAATATTGTAGCTAAATAAATATTTTTCTTCAAATTAAAAAAAATGGTGCAAATAGTTAAATGTAGTCATCGAGTTTCTGCTATAATAAAATCCCGTAGCTAATTATTAATTTATCCCGAATTAAAACTTACTGTAGAAATAATAATTCTTAGCCACAAAAATAATTTAAAATAAGATATTATGACTAAATAAATATTTTATCTTTGACTACTAAAAGTCATGGCAATATTGACCTAATAGCTATAATTATTTGTCATGACGAAATGATATCGCCACAAAATTATTGTTATGATAAAAAACTTATAGCTAGTCATTATATTTTATTACTAGGAATTAAAATTTGTTGTTTTTAGCCACATTAAATCATTATTGTCGTACAATTGAATTTATCATAAAAATACTAATAATATAATCACATTAAATTAATTGTAACAAATAATGTTTAAAAAGCATGAATGCGAGGTGGGGCGTTTTACCTGAAACGCTGTGAGGCGTAATCCTTGAGATGTTTCATTTGCCATTGAGAAATGTTATTTGACTCGGACCTCTTCTATCGAACAATACATTTTATCGAGCTTGTGTAATTACAAGTATTTATCTTTCTATTAAATTCAATTTTACAAGATCTTAATTATAAGTTTCAAAAATAATTTTAATAAATAGGATGTTATAGCTAATTAACTTTAATTAATTAATTATGTAATGATATGTTTAGTCATTATGTGTGTTTTGATCATTTTACACCTGTTGACCCAATTTCCGAGGTTATAGGGCGATTCTAGTTGAAATTGAAAGAATTAGAATCTCTTAGTAAAAGTGTTTGACCAATAGTTGATTTTTGGATAAAAGGACCTTTTTTTCGGGATTTCGTCGATTTTGTAAGGTCCAGAGGGTCATTTATGACTTAGTGGGGTGGTTGGCTAGGTTCCTAAGGGCTCTCGGAAGCGTTTTGGACTATTGGTTGGAAAATTGGTTTTGGGCTTTAGGGGTTGACCTGGTAAAATAGACATTCGATGGAAATTCTGAAACCACGAGTGAGTTCGTAGCATGTTTTTATGTGTGAATGCATGTCTGGTTTGTGTCTGAGAGGTCTAGGGTGATTCTCGGATTTTGGAATTGAGGTTGCGAAATCCTGGTGACTGGTGTCCATCGTAGCGGCACCAGAGTTGATGTAGCGAACCCGTCACAGCGTGGCCTGGTCCGTTATGGCGGGTTGTGTGATTTTGTATTGACCCACCATAGCGGGTCGATTGTCTACTATGGCGAAGCAAGAGGGGCCGTGTTGGGTCATCGTACCTGGTGCGAGCCTGCTACAGCGGTCACTGGTCCGCTGCAGCGGACGACGGGGACCAGATTCTTCTTTTTATGTTAAGGTAAACACTTCATTTTTCATCCGCAAAATTATTTCTCCAAAGTGTTTCAAAAGGCGATTTGAGGTATTTCTAAGTGAATTCTCCTTGGGACTTCGAGTATAACTGAGATCCTTAGAAAGGCAAGGCTCCAGTGTGATCATTCGTGGATCTCGCTCGGCTATCAGGTAGGTTACGGCTTACCTTATGGTTAGACTCCGGTTAGAGAAGCATATGTAGAGTTAGTAATTATTGGAGAAAGCATGTTATGCCTTCAAGTATGAAGTTGAGATAGAATACTTAGGTTGGTATTGTTGTTGATTGTGATTTATTGTCTTATTTGCTCTAGTGGCTCGCCGCCACGTGTATGATACTAGACTTGACCGTATATAGAGGAAGGATTGAGTTATTCTTGACATGATGATTATGTGTGCATGCGTGGCACGATTGACTTGACATGTTCTCATTAGTGTTGATATATTCTCATTGGCATTTGATATCATTCATACACACATGATTATGCATTTGGATCGAGTTGCGCACCGCAACATATATATATATACCTATATTAGATTAGGTATCATGTTTCTTAACATATACATATATTGGATAGGGTTGCATGTTTCTCAACATATAGTTATATTGGATCGGGTTGTGCACCACAGCATGTACATAAACTTTGCAGGTCTCCCATGGGTCATGACTACCGAGACGTATAGGTATTTTCTCGGAGTGTGTGTATCATTGCATTGCATCGCATATGCATTCATATTCTCATATTCATACTCATTGAATTTAGACTTGGTAAGTGAATCTGTGATGCTATTCTTAGCCTGTGTAGTGTTTATATTTGATTGTGAGCATGCCTATCTTTCAGTCTCTTACTTTATATATGTTATCTAACTATTTACATAGTGTTTGTAATGATACTATCTTCATGCATTCTTTTATGAGTGCAGAATTTGTGACAGGATCCACATTATCTCCTTGTAACTAATTTTTGAAGCGTTGCTGACGAGCATCTAAGGTGAGCACATGGATAGATCCGTAGCCCAGATGACTCTCTTTATCTACTTATCTTATTTTTCTACTCTGAGACGGTATTCCACTTTTTTTACTTATATTTAAATCCGGACTTGCCGTTATGTATTAGTGGCTCTTATATGGCCTTAGACTAGATTCCTTGGAATTGATATATTATTTCCGCACACCTTCTTTATCTATCCCAGACTTGTTATTTATATTGATGGTTGGGTTTTTCTTTATTTCTGATTTAATTGTGATTAAGAGACGGGTTTGCCTACCAGGTGGGAAAAGGGTAGGTGCCCGCGCGTTTCCCAATTTAGGACATGACAAGTTGGTATCAGAGCCCTAGGTTACCCGGTCTACAAGTGCTAGAGCATGTCTAGTAGAGTCTTACAAATCGATATGATGAGCTCCGTGCCTATCTGCGAGAGGCTATGAGACATTTCAGAAACTTAAATTTATTCATTCTTTCATGCTACTTTATTCGAATTGGTATCTAGAACGTTCGAATTGGTATCTGATTCATTTATATTCTCTCACAGATGGTGAGGACACAAGTTGATATCGCAAGGGATGGCGCGCCTGACCCCACTGCTGCAGTGGACAACGGGGAGAAAATTCTACTTTTTATGTTAAGTTAAACCCTTCATTTCCCATCTCCAATTATTTCTCCAAAGTGTTTCAATGGTTATTTGAGGTGTTTCTGAGTGAATTCTCCTTGGGACTTCGAGTATAACCAAGATTTTCATAAAGGCAAGGCTCCAGTGTTATCGTTCGTGGCTCCCGCTCGGCTACCAGGTAGGTTACGGCTTACCTTATGGTTAGACTCCGGTTAGAGAAGAATATGTAGAGGTAGTAATTGTTGGAGAAAGCATGTTACGCCTTAGGGTATGATGTTATGATGGAATAGTTAGATTGGTACTGTTGTTGATTGTGGTTTGTTGCCTTATTTGCTCTAGTGGCTCGTCGCCACGTGCATGATACTAGACTTGACCGTCTATGAAGGAAGGATTGAGTTATTCTTGACATGATGATTATGTGTCCATGCGTGGTACGATTGACTTGACATATTCTCATTGATGTTGATATATTCTCATTGAAATTTGATATCATTCATATATACATGATCATGCATTTGGATCGGATTGTGCGCCGCAATATATATATATATATATATATATATATATATATATATATATATATATATATATATATATATATATATATATATATATATATATATATATATATACGTTCCGCAACATATACATATATTGGATCGGGTTGCACGTTCCGCAACATATACTTGCATTGGATCGGGTTGTGCTCCATAGCAGGTACATGGACTTCGCGGGTTCCCCATGGGTCATGACTACTAAGACGTAGAGGTATTCCGCTCAGAGTGTGTGTGTATTGATACTACCTTATTGCATTCTTTTATGAGTGCAAAGTTCATGACAGGGTCTACTTCCTCTCCTCGTGACTGATTCCCGAGGTGTTGCTGACGAGCATCTAGGGTGAGCACATGGATGGATCCGCAGCCTAGATGACTCTCTTTATATACTTGTCTTATTTTGCCACTCTGAGACAGTATTCCACTTTTTTTACTTGTATTTAAAATCGGACTTGCAGTTATGTATTAGTGGCTCTTGTACGGCCTTAGATAAGATTTCTTGGGATTGATGTATTATTTCCACACTCATTCTTTATCTATCCCAGACTTATTATTTATATTGATGCTTGAGTTTTGCTTTATTTCTGATTTAACTGTGATTAAGGGATGAGTTCGCCTACCAGGTGACAAAAGGGTAGGTGCTCGCGCTTTTTCCGATTTGGGACGTGACAAATTATATCTAATTTAAACAAAATCAACTTCATTAATCCTAATTCAAGTTTCATCTTGATCAACTGCTTTGAGAATTATAATTTAACTCGAACCTATTTTATCAAAATAATACATTGTAGTGCAATTATAGGTGTTCATCATTTACTTCGATTTTAGTTTTATAGACATACTTATAAGTTTCAAATATAATTTGAATAAATAGTGGTTATATATAATAAATTTTGATTATGTAATTATATTGAATTTAAAGTACAAAACTTCACTAAATCTCACTCAGATTTGTCTTGATCAAATGCTTTGTAAATTATTATTTGATTTGAACATGTTTGATCGGGACAATTCCTTAATTGATCTAGTGTAATGAGGTATTGATCGATCTATTTGATTCAATTTTACATGGTCTTACTAGCAAATTTTAAATATAATTAAGTAACTATTTAGATTAGATAAAATTTAATTTAATTGAATGCTTAATTATATTAAATTTAGATAAAACTTCATTAATGCTCGCTCAAGCGTCATACTAAACAAGTGCTTCAGGAATTGTTATTATTGTGACAGTACCTTACCCGATCTAATGTAATTAGATATGCATATATAGTTTGATTCACTTTAGGAATTCATTTTAGTTCAATATTTATTGGAATTGACACGTTAAATCTGGATAAATCGTATTTTTTAAATTCGAAATTGGTTCTTTTATATTTTTTAATGACCAACAATTGATTTTCTTAATATCTAACTAGAACTAGCAATTGACTTGGACCTAATCTATTGGAACAGTAGATTTATGATTTGCTATTAATTCAATTACTCAATGATTATTGAAAACTTAATTATAATATGTTGTATTAAGTATTAAAAATTAATATAGCTAATGTAGAAAGTGAACCTGTATGATAATTTATATCAAATAAGTATTAATTTCAAACAATGATGAACGATTAATAAGTTATAAACGAAAATGGATAAATTTAATTACTTTACATCAAATCACAATGCATTTTTACTAAGGAATTTTGTACCTATCTTTTTATGTTGTTCTTTATTGCTTGCTTTTTCCCCTTATGTTTTAAACAAAGAAGATTTTTGATATTGATTTCGTGCTCAAATAACACTCAAGTTAAAAATTACAACTCACGTGATAAAGCTTGTTTTTTTCTCCAAATCTAAAATATGGGTATACGAGAGGAAAAATATAATCAAAGTTAGCATGAAATCGTGCAACAATCCCCAAGCTTTTAAAGAATTATTCTCCGTTATGAAGCGATTTTGGTCTAACTTTAAGATTAGATCTGTAGAAAAGAGAATAAACAAACCCTAAGATTAGATTAAAATTTTATGGGATTGACTTTTCTTTTGAATAATTAGGGCTTTACGTTCTTAAGATTTTTGTGTTGTTCTTGAATGGTTTCAAGAATTTTTTCATCTCACTGCCGCCACTTGTAAGTATATAATTGTGAAGTAAATGTATCCTTACATTGTATTTTTTAATTATTTTTTAATGAAAATACTTTATTTTTGAAAGTTTGTATGTTCTAGAGACAATCATTATTAGGAACACATGTATTTGAACACATTCGTATTATTAATAAGATTATTATTTATGGCATTTGCAATTATTGAATTATTATTTGATTGTTTATAATTATTCATTAATGTGCATCATTTGAGCTTACGTTGTCATTAACAGAGTAAGATATTGATGATAGAGCATAACTCTAAAATAGCCTCGACTAATGATCATCGAGAATGGGATATCGATGATATGTTATAAGTCGACATGTGGTCTGCGTCACATTCTTGGAGAATGTAGTATGTCTCACATGCTACTAGTAATGGTTACTAGTGATGGACACATGGATACTTTTGGAAAGTATTGGTATACCCTGCTGATAAACTATTTCTTCTACATGTCTAAAGTGTTATCAGCGTGTGGGAGATAAAGGTCCTTTGACTTGAGGTCAATACGCACCTTGTTTACAGAGTAATGTACTTTGACCCTGTCCTAAGCTTAAACTCCTTATAGGATAAGATACGGCTTGTGTTGGTGCATTATGATGTAAATTAAGGTGGTAGTTGAGCTAAGAATAGGATTCATTCCTCGATTGGATATTCGAGAGAGCACTCAACTTCTCAGTAATATTAGGTCGACCAAGTCATTGGCCAATGCAAGAGACATATTTAGAATATGATCTAGTTGTCGACTAATATAGATGAAATAAAATGATCAAGCCATTTGGATAGACACATGGCAAATGCTAAGCTTGATCGAGTGTGTCGCGAATGAAAGAAATTTATCATCTCACATAAAGGATATGTCTACTGGATTCATGTAAACCTACTTCATATATTGAGTTCGCCGTACAGTGCAGTCTAGGAGTTCTATATGAACCTTAATTAGATTAGTGTCGATATATGAAAGCCTATAGGGTCACACTATGTCTATTGTCTCTTCGATCTAAGGGGTGTATTGAGAAAGTATTAAATATTCGATTTGGAATCGAGATATTTAAATTGATAATAACTATGGGATAATTTCTATTAGATGGAAATTATTTAATCAAAATTGGATTTTGGATTTTGGATTTTATGTGCTGAATATATATATATATTAAGTGAAAATGGGAAACAAAATTTTAAGTAAGGCGTTGCGGCGCGCTAGGCTGCGCCACGGCGCCAACCCGATAATGAGCCCAGTTGGACTGGCCCACTGCACCTCGGATTTTGGGCCAGGCTTAAGCCTAATCCTAAAACATTTTTCTGACCTAATTTTCAACTATAAATACAGCACTCCACATTGTTTATTATATACCAATTCTATAAACTAATTCTAGACTTAGAGTCTAGGATGAAACTCTCTCAAACCTCTGCTAAGATTTCCTGGCTTTCTTGACAGAGGAATACACCATAGCATAGTGCTTGTAGTCGAAGGGACAGTCGTGTGTAATCCCTAAGTAAAGACTCCAGATTTATTAACTTGTAAGTGTTCATGTTTTATGTTACAAGTTTCGATTGTCATATAACCATACCAGAAGAAATTGTTGGGGTAAGTAGAACAAAAGTTTAAACTTCCGTTGTGCCTACTTATATGTTTTGAACCCAACAAAACCCTATAATTTTATCATATTTTTATTTGTTTTTATAATTTCTATTGCAGTTGTGGAGGAGTGATGAAAGCATCAAAGTCGACGGGGGCATGGACAACACAGTGTTTGCTCTATAAGGCAAAACTCACTTGGATACATAATTGCAGTCACATAACGGGGTTGACTTGCTAGGCTGTCTTGACGCCATAGTGTCGGACAAGCCGAGGGACGCAGATCGATTGTTTAGAACATTCGGTCAAACAAAAGTTACAAATTATTTGTAATTGGTTTGGAGACCTACCGGGTTATGCTATTGAAGTTATCAGCCACATCAAACGTGGAGATATCATGAACCTGGATCTTGGCCCATTATGACCATATTTGATATGAGTCTGTATTCTTCCGCGGGGTCGAAGGGTATGTTGAAATAGTGGGAGCTAATTAAACTAAAGGCCATGTTAAGTAGTTAACGAATGTGTTCAATAGAAACTATATTAGAGTTTAATTTCAACTCTATCTATATCTTCAGTTTATACAAAATGTCGAATTTATCACTGAAAATGTTGGTCGAGACAAACAATCTGACTGGAGCAAATTACCCTGATTGGTTAAGAAATCTATGATTGGTGTTAAGATAAGAAAGAATTGAGTATGTGTTAGACACAGAGTTCCCCACAGTCCCTGCTGAAAACTCTGCTGAGTATGCCCTGTTTGACAAGGTGGCTTATCAAAAACATCTAGATGATGCTACCTAGGCACAGTGTGTAATGTTATCCTCTATGACTGTGGAGTTACAGAGGCAACATGAAAACATGGGCCCCAACGAAATGCTAGAACACTTGAAGAGTCTCTATGACTCACAGTCTCAGACAATGGAGTATGAACTGTTGAGAGACCTTTTCAAGTGTAAGATGAACGATGGGGGTCAAGTGTCAGCGCATGTTCTAAAGATGATTGGGCTGATAGAAAGGTTGGCTTCGATTGGAACGAAGCTGCCTATAAATGTCTCTGTCAACTTGATCCTGAATTCACTTCCTGGTTCATTTAAGAATTTTATTGTGAACTTCAATATGAATGGGACCAAGGCAAGTCTTTCAGAGCTTCACAACATGTTGAAGACCTTTGATTCATCTACCTCTAAAGGTACAGTCGTGCTCATGGTGGGCTCTTCTAGCAAGTTCAAACCCAAGGGTAAGAATATGCAGAAGAAGAAGGGTAAGACAGTTGTTGCACCTACAGTTATGAAACCTAAAGGAGGTGTTCATAAGAAGGAAAAGGTAGCTTCAGATGTGTGTCTCAACTGTAAGAAGAAGGGGCATTGGAAGAAGGACTGCACAGCTCCAGGAGGAGGCAAAGCACCAGGTGCTCTTGGCTCTACTGGACAAGGTATGTTTGTCATTGAGATAAATATGTCTATAAATAACTCTCACTGCTGGGTATTGGATACCGCATGTGGCTCACACATTTGTAATAATGTGCAGGATCTGATTGACAGCAGAAAGGTTGGACCTTGGGAGGTAGACTTGCGCGTTGAAAATGGAGCACGAGTGGATGTTGAATGCGTAGGAACTTATAGACTAGATTTACCTTCAGGCTTTTGTTTAGAACTAAATAATTGATATTTTTTCCCTAATTAACCAGGAATATCATTTTTATCCCAATGTTAGACATTGAGGGATTTTCCTCATTTATTGCCAATGGCAGTTATGTACTGTCTTTTAATGGTTTTATTTGTGGAAATGCTCCGCTTGTGGATGGTTTGTATGTTCTAAACTTTAGTCATGAAATTTTCAATGTGCTAAATAAACGAGCTAAGATAAGTAATCCAAGAAACCCCACCTACTTATGGCACTGTAGACTTGGTCACATCAATGAATCAAGGATAGTAACATTAAGAAAGTTAGACTGCCTGGAATCATTTGACTTGGAGTCCTATAGTAACTGTGAATCTTGCTTGAGATGAAAGATGACCAACAAGCCACTTTCTACGAAAGGGGTGCGAGCCAAAGAGGTAGTTGAGTTGGTCCATACTGATGTATGTGGGTCATTTTCAACTCAAGCTAAGGGAGGCATCCCTTACTTCATCACTTTTACAGACGATTTCATAAGGTTTGGGTATGTGTATCTTATGAAACACAAGTTCGAAACCTTTGAGAAATTCAAGTAGTACAAGTCAGAAGTAGAGAAGCAACTTGAAACAAGTATCAAGACCCTTCGATCAGATCGAGGAGGTGAATACTTAAGTAAAGAGTTTCTGGATTACTTGAAGCTTCATGGAGTCCAATCACAATGGACACCTCCTGCAACGCCACAGATGAATGGTGTTGCTGAAAGGAGAAATCGAACCCTATTAGATATGGTTAGATCCATGATGAGTTTCTCAGCTCTACCAACATACCTTTAGGGTTATGCATTGCAAAGCTCAATTTATATTCTGAACAGGGTTCCTTCAAAGTTAGTAGAGAAAACTCCATATGAGATATGGAATGGAAAGAAGCCAGTACTTAAACACATGCGATCCTAGGGTTGCCCTGCATATGTAAAGAAGATGCTTACTAACAAGTTCGAATCTAAAAGTGAGAAATATTATTTTGTGGGGTATCCAAAGGAAACTAAGGGATACTATTTCTATCTCCCTGGAGAACATAAGGTCATTGTTTCCAGAAATAAAAATTTTCTTGAAGAATACTATGTCTACAAGGAACAGAGCTGCAATAAGATAGAACTTGAAGAAATTCAAGAACTACAAGATAACACACAATTTGAACCCTTGTAAAAGACCTAGACAAGGATTCAGTGGGAGCAATTGGTGAAGATTGGATACTTAGAGTACGCCCTTCAGTCAGTGGGAGTGTTGTGAGAGATAGTGCAGAAATGCAAGGCTCTTATACACAACCAATGGAAGATGATACAATGGTTGTACATCATTCCATTCAGGAAATACATGAAAATGACATTCCTGAAAGCTCTCAAGGTGATGGATTGTCCAGCACACAAAGACCTTGTCACAATTAGAATGTAACAAACACTGAAACGCGGAATAATCAACTCTGTAGGACCACTAGGACTCATCGTCCGCCTGAAAGACTTAATCTCCTTGTTGAAACACACAATGAGATATATATTCCTGATGACGATGAACCTACAACCTATAGCGAAGCTATGTTAGACATTGATTCGCAAAGATGGCAAGAAACCATGAAATCTGAGATAAACTCGATGTACATCAATCAAGTTTGGAACTTGGTTGATTTTCCAACAGGGGTTAGACCCATAGGATGCAAATGGGTCTTCAAGAAGAAGATTGATGCATATGGCAAGGTATAGACTTATAAGGCAAGATTGGTGGCTAAAGGTTATAATCAATGGTCTGGGTCAATTATGATGAAACCTTTTCACTTGTTGTGAAAATTAAGTCCATTCGGATTTTTCTTGCAATAGCTGCATACTATGATTATGACATTTGGCAAATTGATGTTAAAATTGTTTTCCTCAATGGTAACCTAATTGAGGAGGTGTAGTAGCTAGGTGGGGAAGTAAAATCAATCCTTGTTCATACATAGGCTTCTCTGGTACGAAATGGGCCACTTCAAATAGGTTCATTGCTCCGGCAGTCCTGTCGCAAGCTCAAAACTGAGCAACAAGAGAAGGACAAGGCCAAAGGCAAGGCACATGCTACTGTCGTCAAAGACACGCTTCTTGACGACATGATTGAGGAGTTCTCGGCGGTGGTGCTTAAAGCAAACCTTGTTGAGAATCTCATACAATGGTGGATGGACATGGGTGCTACCAGACACATATGTTCCAATAGAGATGCCTTCTCCACATATACACCAGTTATAGACAAGAAATTGTTCATAGGTAACAACGCTTCCTCTGACCTGTTGGGGGTAGGAAAGGTAGTCTTGAAGATGACTTCTAGAAAGGAACTCACTCTGAATGAGGTGATGCATGTCCCTGAGATTAGGAGGAAGTTAATTTCAAGTCATTTATTGGTTAATGCTGGTTTTAGGCTAGTATTTGAGTCCAATAAATTTGTAATCACCAAGAATGGATGTTTTGTGGGAAGAGGCTTCATCTGTGAAGGCCTCTTCAAAGTTAACGACATTCTGTAATACGTGCAAGCAATAATATTTAAGCTTCTTCTTACTTGCTTGAGTCCTCTAATTTATGGCATCATAGATTAGGAGATGTTAACTATAAGTCCATCCAAAGGTTGGTTAAGTTGGATTTGTTGTCGTCTATCGACGTAAACCCTCAACATAAGTGTGAGGTGTGTGTAGAGGCAAAACTCACAAAGATTCTTTTTTCTATCCGTCGAAAGGAATAACGCTCATCTAGAACTTATTCACACAGATGTATGTGATTTGAAGTTTGCACAAACTAGGGGGAACAAGTACTTTGTGACATTCATTGATGATAGCACAAGGTAATGTTACCTTTACTTGTTGAAAAGTAAATATGAAGCCTTTGAAATATTCTGACGTTACAAAACAGAAGTTGAAAACCAACTAAGCATACGGATTAAATCCATTCGTAGCAATAGAGGAGGAGAATACGTAGCGCCATTTGAGGAATATTGTGCCGAATCGGGCATTGTTCATCAAACGATGGCTCCATACTTACCTCAGTCGAATGGTGTTGTTGAACGCAAGAACCGTACATTGAAGGAAATGATGAATGTCTTGCTCATCAATTCCGGTCTTCCCCAAAACATGTGGGGAGAAGCCGTCCTTACCGCTAATACGATTCTTAATAGAGTCTCACATAAGGGTAAGGACAAAACTCCATATGAATCATGAAAGGGAAAGAAACCCACCTATAAATATTTAAAGGTGTGGGGTTGTTTGGCAAAGGTCGAAGTGCCCAAGCCAAAGCAGGTCAAGATTGGGCCTAAGACTGTAGATTGCATTTTCATCAGATATGCAAATAATAGTAGTGCTTATCGCTTCTTAGTGCATAAGCCAGATATTCCAGATATCCACAAGGGTACAATCATGGAATCAAGGAATGCTCAATTCTTTTAGAATACTTTTCCTAAAAAGGAAAAAGACATAACCTCTCACAGACGAAGTTATGAACAAAGCTCTCAGGAACCAGGAGTCATTGACTGCTCGGATCTAGATGGTTCAGATCTAGTGGACTTCAAAGTGGTTGAATATCCGGAATCTAGTATTCCAGATTCTCAGAACTTGGAGACTCCAAAGATGGAACTGAGGCGAAGTAAAAGGTCCAGGAAGGATAAATCCTTCGGTCCTGACTTTGTAGCTTATATGGTTGATGACGAACCAAGGACAATTGTTGAAGCATTGTCAAATCCAAAGGCACCTCTCTAGAAAGAAGCTATTGAGAGTGAAATAGACTCTATCTTGCATAACCATACTTGGGAGTTGGTTGATCTTCCTCTGGGAAATAAACTGTTGGGTTGTAAATGGATACTCAAATAGAAGTATAAAGCAGATGGGTCTATAGATAAGTACAAGGACAGGTTTGTAGTCAAGGGCTATCGACAGAAGAAAGACATTTACTATTTTGACACGTATTCCTCGGTGTCTAGGATGACATCCATATGAGTATTCATTGCGATTGCAGCATTGCGTGACCTTGAGATACATCAAATGGATGTCAAGACAGCCTTCCTAAATGGTGATTTGGAAGAAGAAATCTATATGGAACAACCGAGGGGTATGTGGTTCCAGGGCAAGAGAAGAAAGTCTGTCGACTTGTCAAATCTCTGTACGAGATGAAATAAGCCTCGAAGCAATGGCACAAAAAAATTGATAGTGCTCTACTATCGAAGGGTTTCTCCATTAATGAATGTGACAAATGTGTCTACACGAAAGGTAACTCTGACTCGTTCATCATGATATGCTTGTACGGAGATGACATATTGATCATAGGGAGCAGTCCTAGCTTGATCCTATAGACTAAGAATATGTTGAAACAATGCTTCGACATGAAGGATATGGGTATCACAGATGTCATCTTAGGGATAAAGATCTCTAAGACATCTGATGGACTGGTCTTATCGCATTCTCACTATATCGAGGATGTGTTGAGAAAGTTCGAGATGTTTGATAGTTCGCCTATGAAGTCACCAATGGATAGAAATCAAAAGCTTGATAAAAATCGTGGTGCACCCATATGCCAGGAGCAATATGCACAAGTGATTGGGAGTTTGATGTACATAACAAACTGCACCCGACCTGATATTGCTTATGCAGTCAACAAGTTGGCTAGGTTTACCTGTAATTCGAGTAATGATCATTAGATGGCGTTGAATCAGGTACTACGATACCTAAAATACACGCTAACTTACGAGTTGCATTATTCGAGATATCCAGTTGTACTAGAGGGCTACAGTGATGTAAATTGGATATCTGATATAGAGAACACCAAGTCCACTAGTGGGTATATATTTATAATTGGTGGAGGGGCTGTGTCTTGGAAATCCTCTAAGAAAACTTGCATCGTCCTATCCACGATGGAATCGGAGTTTATCGCTTTAGACAAGCAGAAGAAGAAGCTGAGTGGCTTCACGACTTCTTAGAGGATGTCCCTTGTTGGGACAAACCCATACCTTCTGTAATGATCCACTGCGATAGCCATTCGGCTCTAGGAAGGGGACGCATTTTATGTACAATGGCAAGTCTCATCATATTCGACGGAGACATAAGACCGTTAGGTAGCTGATCACCACGGGTATAATATCCATTGATTACATAAAATCAAAGGATAACATAGCGGACCCACTGACAAAAGGCTTACCCAAAGATCAGATATTCTGCTAGTCTAGGGGAATGGGCTTAAAACCCAAGCTATAAGGACCAATACGGTGGTAATCCAACCTTACTGACCGGAGATCCCAAGAATTAGGTTCAATGGGAAAACTAAGCTGTAAAGGTTCAGTTGAGCGCTTCAGTGGAAGCATGAGCACTTCGGATAGGATTTCTGTAAAGAAACATCAATCCAAAGTCATTCCCGCGATTGACATTAAGTGCTATCTGCAGTGTGGGTAAAGGTTAAGTTTCCAAAACCTTTAATGATCCTCAATGGTTGAGGTTAGGTTTGGGGAAACTTTTAATGGTTCCTAACACTTGTAAAGTGGGGTATAGCAGGATACCTTGTAGGAGACCACCTATTTAAGTGCGAGGATAGGCCACCTCAAATGAACGCACTTAAGAATTCAAGAAGTATCCACGGCCATAATGGACAAAACATTACGAAGAACAGAGTAATGGAAGTTGTTGTGTTGGTACCATTGACTTGGCTTACACTAAACACTGACGGTTCAAGACATCACGTTCACCGAGCAGTAAGTAAGTCAGATTGTATTAAACTATGGAAGGTTCAAAGCTGAAGCTACCTCTCCTGATGCAACATCGGTCTGATGATAAATTGCTGGAAAAGGCACCATGTGAGTGCGCCAAAATCTCTTTCAAGAGGGGATTGTTGAAAATTTACTAATGTGGAATTAAGTTTATCCCATTATTTATGACTCGAACAATTGGGGCCCCACACGTCGGAAACGTCATTTCCACACACGTGCACACGTAGTGTCAAGTATCGCAAATTTCATTAGTGAAAGAGATATTGGTACATAAGTAATACGTTTGAGACATAGAATGATGGAAGGCTATTGGTCAAATGACAAGTATTCCACGTTGGTAAACGAAGGAAGAAGTGTACGAAGTGTAAGATGAAACGAGTCGGAAATTGCCGTAGAGCCGTGAAGGGTCGCGGCTCCACCATGGTCGCGTCGTGGCGCTAAATGGTGGCTTGGCTACTGGAGCCGAGGCGCCACGACGCTAATTCACGGAGTCGCGGCGCTTCGGAGGCAGAATGCTGCGACGGGAAGATGGAAAGTTCTGACTCTTGGGCTGGTTTTGGAGCATTGAATCTCCATTATTTGGCACATGAATTCAGCCATTATTTTGCTGAATGTAACCCCTTAATAAGTGTCATTACATGGCTATTGAAGGTCATTAGTTGGCTAGTTGAGGGGTCATCTCCTTACACTATAAATTTAGGCCTTTGACCCAATTGTTAAAAACACTTAGAAATTTTCTAAAATCTTCTTCTTCCTCTCTAGCAAGTTTTCTATATTCAAAGTTCTTCAAGAGTAAGACTTGAGTTTCATTTGCTCATTTGTTAGTTGTTGTTGTATCTTGGGAGACTATTGCCCACAAACGTAAAAGGATATATACGGGGCAATCTTATCTTAAAGACGGAGTGTCATCACTCGACTCAACAAATCACAAGGAGTTTGTAATCGTTCTTATTTCCAGTTTGTTGTAATCTTGAGTAGTTTATCCTTTCTAGCATTTGTGATATTTATTTACTTCTCGTTTCCTACAATTGTAGTACCCACAGTATATTGATATGTTTGAGTAGAATGATGTTCCTTATTTGAATTATAGTTTTGAACTTTTATTAAGTTATTTTTTAATATATTGCATTTATTTCACAATTGACGATATTCTGTTATAATTGTCTATAAATTTCATGTTAAAATGACTTTTCAGCTGTATTATATGAATTACTGTGGCTACTAATGTTTGTGGCAAACTTTTTAATTAATAGCTTAGAATTTTGAATTCGTAGCTAAACATACATATTAATTGCCACGAAATCAAAGATGGATATGCATTTTCATTTCCATAGCAAACGATGATAAAAGAGAATGGAATCTTAGCTATGAATTTTTTAATTCGTAGCTAAACATATACTCCTATAATTGCCACGTATCAAGATCATGGCTATAAATTTTCACCTTTCGTAGCAAATGAGAAATTGTTTTAGCTATAATTATATATATTCCATGGCTAAAGATATGAATTCTTTGCTACAATAAAAAAGTATTCGTGGCAAATGCATTATTTCATAGCTATGAATTTTTTAATTCGTAACTAAATATGAGTACTATTGCCACGAGATGAAGCTACAAATTCACGAAATTTGAGTTTGCATGGAAAACAACTGATTTTTTTTGCTACAATACAACATCTTGTGGTTACAATATAAATATAGCTACACTTTTTGTTCGTCGTGGAAACATAATTAAATCACTTGCTATAAGTATATTTTTCGTGGCAGAAACTTTTTACTATAGCAGCTACAACACAAAAAAATGCGTAGCAATAAGTACAAGTCCTTAGCCACGGACAATGTAAAGTTTGCAGCTAACTTTTAGCTACGCTACATTTTTCTACGAATGCTACGAAAATAAAAATCATATTTAGCTACAATATATTTTGTAGCAATATACGTCGTGTTGTAGTGAGATCATTTATTATCCATAACGAGAATATATTTAAAAACTTAAGTTTCAAAAATCTTATAAAAAAGGTAGCCCGATGCATAAAAAATCTCACGTTAGCAGAATTTGGGATCCAAAACATTCCTAAACACTGAATTTTGTCCACATAGTAAATGCAAGTGTATTTGATCGATCTGTTGATTTGCATTTCAGTCCTTCGTACTATTTTTGCTTGTTTAAGTCCTCAGCAACTCCTGTAAGCAAATCTGACCCTCTAGGCAGGCAAGCTTTAAATACAAGAAAATACAAGATGAATAAGAGGAACTATCTATAAAGAAAATATTTAAAACAAAATGGTTCGAAAGAAACAAAGAAATAAGATATATAGCACACAAACATGAAAACATAATAGACACAATGAGTGTAAATAGAAGAACAAAAATTAACTTAATAACGGATGAAGTAATAAAAAGAGAATTAGCAAAACTATCTACTAGAGAAGCCAAAAAATACAGAAACATATACTTTTACTATAAAAGCATACTTTCAGAAAAACATAGATACACCTATACAGATATACATATTAGATGATAGGATACCAGGAAACCTACAAGATGCTTTAATATCAGTAATAAAAGGAAATTTAATATATCAAAAACTAAAACTTACAGTACAACCAGACGTTAGCATATCATTAAAAGATGAACATAAAGACTTAGCCCTAACACTATATTACAAACTAGATGGAATAACAATGCCACCAGAAAGTAAAGTGATAAGTATTGAAACAAAAATGATATATGCTAGGAACCGGAAACCACCATGTAAATAAACAACATGAAATGAATATATTAGTACCAAGAATGTACCAAGAGATATTAGAACAAATAGAACATAAAGAAAACTCCAAAATAACTATACCAGAAGAAATATATATGGATTTTAATACCAGAACGCTTACACCATCAGAAAGATTAATACCAAAAATAGAAGGATCTAGATTGAGTATTACAAGATAACTAATAACGCCCAGACAGACCAGCATTACCCAACCTAGAATATTAGATTTGATAAACATAAACACAAGTAGATTAAAAGTAAAGGTAATAATATTTAAAGGCATGATAACTACTGAATGCGTAGCTGAAATAAATACTGGAGCTATTAAAAGTTTTATACATATAAGTAAGATTAATGAAAACGATTGTGATTTAATAGACCCACAAACTTATAATTATCCCGAAAATGAAAGAGAAATAATAATTACTAAAAGTATTAATTTAAGATTCAAAATCCACGACTTAGAGTATAAAATAAATATAGGAGTAATAGAATATGATAGTTTCAATGAACTACTGTTAGGAAGTGATTTTTTAACAATGATAAATTATAAAATAAACAATAATGGGATAGAAATAAACGATCAAGGAAAGACGAGATTCGTAAATAAAATATGAATATACAAAGAGAAATAATAACGAAAAAACAAAAATTAAAGGAAATAAGGACAATCTTATCAGACGAGATATTTTTCCAACTAAAGTACTTAAAGTACAAAGCAAAAGAAATAAAATTAGAAGAAAAAAATAAAACAATTAGAACAACAATTTGATAAAATATGGATAGACATGGGAAATGGATGAAAAAAGAGAATAAATAATCCTGACTGATAATAACGAAAAGATTGATGCACTATCGGAAGAAATAATAGTAAAAGAAAAGCTGAAAAGTACGTTGACAATAATGGATGAAATAAAAGAAAATCAAACACAAATACAACAGATGATAAGAGAAGAACTAACTAACCTATGGAATGTATCCGAAGTACCAACGTTTAAAATAATATTAGAAAAACTTAACATGATAATAGAAGACAAAAACAAAGGTAAACAGGTAGCAGGAGATAATGAACCCAGTACGAGTAAAGAAAATACAATAATTAATACTACCATACAGCAACCAGAAATAGTGTCAATCGATACGTGGAGAAGAAGTAAAAAACCTATAATGATGGATATTAGTAAGATAAAACCAAAATTATCATCTCAAGTAGAAAAAACATTGGACAATCTAGCAATATTAAGTAAAAAAGGACAATTTTGATGGAAAAGCAAGAACCTAATATACCCGGTGTACTTACGTTTTTAAGAAATAATGGGAAAAAGATAATAGAAAAAGAAAGATACAAATACGAACCTATAAGGACAAGAACACCAAAAGAAGATAAAGATTCAACAGAAGAGAACATTTACCTGAAGAATGCAGAAAAAACAACCTACGAATACCTAAACCTAAAACTCGACAAACAAGAACTAGAAATATCTTAGTTAAAAACAGAAAATACAAGGTTGAAATTACATAGTAACGAAGAATGGTATGACAAGTACAAAAAATATAAACACAAGTTTAGAGACATGAAAAAAATATTAAAAGAAACAAAGGTAGAACTAAAACAAACAAAAGAAGAACTAAATTTGACTAAAGAAGAACTAAAACAAACAAAACAAGAATTAAAAGGGGTAAAACAAGAACTAGAAGAATTAAAAGAAGAAATGCAAATCCTTAGAGAACAAATGAGAAGGTTAAAAGGAAAAAAGAAGGTAAGAAAAATACAAGTGATGAAAGTACTAGCAGTAATGAAAAAATTGATAGTGATTCAGATAATAACAATAAATCAACTAACCAAGAAATACAAGTAGTAGAATTCATAGAGGAAGTAGAAAACTCAGAAATAGTAAGAGAAAACAACCAGATAATAGAAGCTCTACAAAAAATGAAAAGAGTAAATGCCATTATAGAAGAAGAACCTGAAAGTGATATAGAATAAGAATATAATAGACTTGCGGAAACAGAAATAGAAACAGATGATGTAATAAATGAAGATGCAAATGATTATCCTGAAGAGGAACTAGTAGACCCTAACTTAGAAGTAATAGCAAGAAAATGAACTAGATTACCAAACCACAGACCAGTAGGACAACAAGCAGAATTTAAAGAGTTTGTAGGATCAATGGCCCAAGGAGTAAATTACAACGTATATTTTCTCGACCTAGATAACGTTTATGATGAACAAGAAATAGGAAGAAGAATAACTGATTGGACCTTGGAATGTATATAGCAATAATGAACTCTACACAAACAGAAAACTTAGAATATATGTATGAATTAATATCTAGAACATTAATTGGAAAAGTAGCATACTGGATAGAATCTATAGCATACCAACTAAGAGGAGAAGTACTTAGTCATGCAACAGATTGAAAATATTTGCTAATAATATTTGATATTATACTAAAAAGAGAATTCTTAGGAGAAAGATGGTTAGTAGCTAGAGAAAATGTACTTGTAGAAAGAAAAATTGAAATAATAATGAGTTTAAACAATATGAAATGTTGTAAGATTAATAAATTATAAGAATATACAATTAGCTTTAGCAAGTTCTTTTATGAAGCAAGATTTTAACCAGAAGAAGGTCCGATATATCAACAAATTTATTATGACCACTTACCAACACCTTATAATATTGAGATATCAAAAGAACATACTCAACTAGAACCAAAAGAAAACACATTAGGAGAAAGAATAAGAGTACTAAGGGCATACTTAATGCGGAAAAGCGAATAATTTAGAATGCAACAAAAAATTTAAAAAGATAAGAAACTATGATTAAGAGAAATGATTCACGGAAAGAAGATTAGTATTCAGATGCGATGACAAAAGAAAAGAGAAAAAATATAGAAAGAGTAATAAAAGATATCAAACAAAGAAATATAGGAGAAATAGCAATTACAAAAATTATGATAACAGACAAAATTATAACAATAAGCCTTATTACAAACCTTACAGAAAAAATAGATTTAAAAGATATAAAAATACTCTTGAAACTAGAAGAAAATTTAGATATAAAAGAAAATTTAGAAAAATAAAATATGTAAAACCCATAGAAACAGAAAAAGCTAAAGAATGTAAATGCTGGAACTGTAATGAAAAAGGACATTATGCTAATAAATGCCCAAAACTAAAGAAAAAAGGAGTAAAATACATAAATACAACACAATTTATAATGAGTTTACAACAGATTAAAGAAGACAATGATAAATGGTATGAATATGAAGACTTCTATGTTAGCCAAACTGATGAAGAAAGTGAATCAGACTTAAAAAATATTAACTTCATTAACCAACAATCAGAAAGTGAAAATACTTCTGAGTAAAATGAACATACTAGAAAAGGAAAAAACAAAACTACTACAAGAAAGAAATTACTGGATACAATGTGATCAATATGTTCGCTATAAACTTGTTACAACTTCAACTACAAGTGAAACAGGAAATAAATATTACAGGGATAGACAAAACAAGGTTATAAAAAACCTTAAAAGAATAATAGAAAGAATAAGCGAAATAAATTGGCAGCTTATTAAAATAAGAAGAAATATACAAATATTAATGGATAATGAAAACATTCGCCAAGAGGTAAGAGAATTAGAACAAGATGAAAACCTCCAACAAAGATTAAGAGAAATGAGTATTGAATAAAATCCTAATACTTAATGGTAGCAATCTATATAGAAGCTCATATAGAATACAAGATTAACAAAATGATAAAACAAAAAATCTTTATTGATAGCGGAGCGGATTTATGCTTAGCAAGAAAAGACGTATTAGAATCACATAGGTGGAAGAGAACCAGATCACATAGAGCAAAAGTATCAGGATTTAACGAGCAATCAAAAGAACTGGATGTAGTAGCAGAAAACATGAGAATTGTATTAGGAAAAAATATATTTAGATTTGTTAAATAAGGCAATAAACACACAATATACAGGTGTATATTGCCTTACTTAAGTCACGGATTCTGCCCATATTAGTGGCCACGGTTTTGGTGTTAATTGGACATAAGAATATTGTATATTTGGAAATATATGTGTAGTATATTGTAATGTATTTGTTATCTAAATTAGAATTATACACTACCATAATTATAGAGTTAGAATTATGGTAGAATAAGATTTTAGGAATAGGATTCTCCTATTTTGTAACTTGTATATATACCTATTCAATTAATGAAAATAATCAAGGGGATTATTTCTTTCATGGTATCAAAAGACTAGGTCTAAACAAAAGTTTTCTCTCCCAACTTTTGCCTCTTTTCGGCCGAGACCCCCCCCCCCCCCTCTCGGGTTTCTCTTCCAAAATTCATCTTCCGCTCTCAAAAACCTCTCTTAAATTTCCCCTCCTTCTTTGTTATTTCAATATGTCTAAGAACAATTATCATCCTGCCCTTATGGTTTCTAATGTCAAGAACAGTATCCCTATTGTACTTGAAATGGAAAACGTCCAATATGCGACGTGGGCAGAACTGTTTAAAATACACGCTATCTCCCATCAAGTTATCCATCATATCATTCCTCCCACTACACCTCTTCCCGCGGAGGATCCTCAGTTATGGATTACTCTTGATGCTACCGTTCTCCAGTGGATCTACTCCACTATTTCGGTTGACCTTCTACAGACGATTATTGAGCCGGATACCACGGCTATGGTTGCTTGGAATAGATTACGTGACATATTCCAAGATAACCAACATTCACGTGTCGTCACACTCGAGCAGGAATTCTCTCTAGTTCGAATGGACGAATTTCCAAACATTTCTGCATATTGCAAGAAACTCAAGGAGTTGGCGGATCAACTCCGTAATGTTGGCGCACTTGTAACAAATAATCGACTGGTTCTACAATTGGTTGCCGGCCTTTCGGAGGCCTATAATGGCGTTGGAACTCTCCTTCGTCAAAGCAACCCTCTTCCTGACTTTTATCAAGCCCGCTCCATGCTTACGTTGGAAGAAGCCGGTTTGGCTAAAAAGGTGGCTACCGGAGCAAGCCCCATCGTCATGGTGGCGTCCTCTCCAAGTTCTTCGGCTTTTGTTAATAATTCGGGCCAAAACCATAATCATGGTGGCGGCAAAAATAATCGTAAGAATAATAACAAAAACCGCGGAGGCAAACGCGGCGGTTCGGGTGACTGTTCCGGTGGTCAGCAAGCAGGCGGTGGGCCCCATCCAGGGAACAGTGGCCCACCACCCCCTTGGTCCCAGCAGTGGGGCCCATGGCAGTTGGGCTGGGGCTGTGGGCCAGCAGCCCTTATACTCCAGCAGTTCCTTCCAGCGGCCAGTGGGCTGGCCAACACTTTCGGCCCAACAACAAGCAGTGGCGGCCCACTCGCCAGTGGCCCAGCCGTAGCAGTTCCAGGTAGCTACGGCCCAGCCTAGTCACGGTCTGGAATTCTTGGGCCCCGATATCCGCAAGCCCATCATGAAGTAGGCCCCACTCAGACCAATATCGAGGCCGCGATGCACACGTTGGGGTTGACTCAACCGGACCCAAATTGGTACATGGACACCGGGGCCACTACTCACATGACTTCCGAATCAGGTACTCTCTCATCTTATTCCAATTTGAGCACACCTCGGGGTATAATTGTTGGTAATGGCAACTCTATTCCAATTCAGGGTTATGGTCAGAAAACATTGTCTCCCCCCAATCCACCCCTTATATTGAAAAATACTTTACATGCCCTCAAATTGATTAAAAATTTAGTGTCTGTCAGAAAGTTCACCACTGATAATTCAGTTTCTGTTGAATTTGATCCTTTTGGTTTCTCTGTGAAGGATTTCAAGACGGGGAGTCATCTCATAAGGTGTGATAGTAGGGGGATCTTTATCCTATCATGCCCGGTTTCAGTCCATCGAGTCAAGCCTGGCCGTCAGCTTTTGCAGCCATTTCTCCTCCGTCTGGCATGCCAGCCTTGGTCATCCGGGCCCTTCTATTTTATCAGTTTTAGATAAAAATAGCTTCATTTCTTGTAAGGGTACGAGTCGTACTCAAATTTGTCAATCTTTTTCGTTAGGAAAAAGTGTTAAATTACCTTTTGTGGACTCAAATTCTCATACTTCACAGCCTTTCGTTAGGAAGGGCCTGGTACACGAGGTTTGCTGACTTTGTTTCAACTATTGGGTTCACTCACAGCATGTCAGATAATTCCTTGTTCATCTACCGCCATGGTTCGTCCTTGGCCTACATTCTGTTGTATGTGGATGATATCATCTTGACTGCCTCTTCCGATGCCTTGCGCCAGTCTATCATGACCATGCTCACTTCTGAGTTTTCTATGAAAGACTTAGGGCCTTTGAGTTATTTTTTGGGGATTGCCGTCAAGCGACATTCAGGTGGCTTGTTTTTGTCTCAACGAAAGTATGCTGCTGAGATCATAGAGAGGGCTGGGATGTCATCCTGTAAGTCCACTTCCACTCCAGTTGATGCAAAACCCAAGCTTAGTGCCGCAGCAGGTGCACCATACGAGGACCCGACCCGCTATCGCAGTCCTGCAGGGGCCCTCCAGTATCTTACCTTTACCAGACCGGATATTATGTATGTGGTTCAGCAGGTGTGTTTATTCATGCATGACTCCAGAGTTGAGCACATGAATGCAATCAAATGCATCATTCGGTATATTCAGGGGACACTGGACTATGGATTGCACTTGTATCCTTCATCTACATCCACACTTGTCTCGTATACAGATGCGGATTGGGGTGGTTGTCCGGACACTAGATGATCCATGTCAGGATATTGTATGTTCCTCGGCAACAACTTAGTCTCCTGGTCTGCAAAGCGTCAGGCGACTCTATCCCGTTCAAGTGCCGAGACAGAATATTGAGGGGTAGCTAATGTGGTCTCAGAATCATGTTGGTTACGTAACTTGATTTTAGAGCTTCCTTGCCCCATTCAGAAGGCAACCTTAGTATATTGTGATAATGTTAGTGCCATCTACCTCTCAGGTAATCCGGTTCAGCACCAACGCACTAAGCATATCGAAATGGACATTCACTTTGTCCTAGAAAAGGTTGCTTGAGGGAAGGTACGCGTATGTCATGTCCCGTCAAGATATCAAGTGGCAGACATCTTTACAAAGGGTCTTCCCTCAGTACTCTTTGAAGATTTTAGGGACAGTCTCAGCGTTCGAAGACCGCCCGCTATGAATGCGAGGGTGTGTTAAATAAGGCAATATACACACAATATACATGTGTATATTGCCTTACTTAAGTCACGAATTCTGCCCATATTAGTGGCCACGGTTTTGGTGTTAATTGGACATAAGAATATTGTATATTTGGAAAATATATTTGTAGTATATTGTAATGTATTTGTTACCTAAATTAGGATTATACACTACCATAATTATAGAGTTAGAATTATGGTAGAATAAGATTTTAGGAATAGAATAGGAATAGGATTCTCCTATTTTGTAACTTGTATATATACCTATTCAATTAATGAAAATAAATAAGGGGATTATTTCTTTCAAGATTACCAATAATATATCAATTAGACAACATGAAACAACAAGTGTTATTAGAAAATAACTTCCTAGATTACTTTAAAACCCAAGTTATAGATAGTAATACTTTTAGCTTACAAACACCCTGTAATAAATGGATAGTATTAAAAAGAATATTACCAATACACACATTAAGATTATGTACTATAAAAACTTATAGGAATTAACCTACAATTATTAAAAGAAAAATATCTTAATATACTAAAAATAAACTTTGGAGAAAATCCAATCCAACTATGGGAAAAAGAAAAAATATATGCAGAAATCAAACTGATAAACGAAAATGACATAATTAGATCCAAACCTATTAGATATAGCCCAACAGATCAAAAAGAATTTGAAATCCAATTAAAAGAATTACTAGAATTAAAAATGATACAAGAAAGTAAAAGCTCACATAGCAGCCCAGACTTTTTAGTAAGGAAATATAGTGAACAAAAGAGAGGAAAAGCAAGAATGGTAATCGATTATAGAGAACTAAATAAAAAGACAATATTTGATGGATATTTTTTACCATATAAAAGAAACCTTATTAACCGACTAGGAAATAAAAAATGGTTTAGAAAATTTGATTGTAAAAGTGGATTTTGGCAAATAAAACTGACAAAGGAATCAAAATCTCTAACAGCCTTTAGTGCCCCCCCCCCCAGACACTATGAATGGAATGTACTATCATTTAGATTAAAAAATGCACCACAGATATTCCAAAGAAGAATGGACCAAGTATTTAGAAGATTAACAGAATTTGCATAGTATATGTCGACGACATATTAATATTTAGCGATAATCTAGACGATCATATAAAACATCTAGAAAATTTTATAATAACTATACAACAACAAGGAATACTATTATCTGAAAAGAAATCCGAAATATTCAGAAACAATATTGAATATTTGGGATATATTATAGATAACGAAGGATTACAACTGCAAGAACATATAGTAACAAAAATAAAGAATTTTAAAGAAAACTAGAAAATAAATAAGAAGTACAACAGTTCTTAGGAGTAATAAATTATGCTTCAGACCATATAAAAGATTTACCACTCTTAAGAAAATCATTACAAGAATTGATAAAGAAAAACATAACCTTTGAATGGAAACAAGAACATACTAAAGCCATAAAAGATATCAAGGAAAAGGTAAAGACATTGCCAAAACACAGAATACCAACAGAAAAAGATCAACTGGAACTCTTTACTGACGCCAGTGATATAGGATGGGGAGCAGTCCTCATAGCCTATGATAAAGAAGATATAGATAAAGAAAAACCACTTATTTGTGGACACGGAGGAGGAACGTGGAAACCAAATGAGAAAAATTATCATATAAATGAAAAAGAATTATTAGCAGTAAAATTTGGAATAAAAAGATTTCATTACCATCTACTACCAGTAAAATTTATTGTTAGAACTGACAACACGCAGATAAAAGCTTTTATTACAAACAAAATAGATCCTTTACCAGAATTGAATAAAAGGAGAAAATGGTAATCATTCTTTTGTTGTTATGACTTTATTGTTAAGAACATATCTGGAACTAAGAATGTTTTAGCTGATTTTCTTAGCAGATATAACGATGTCGACCAACAGTGATAAAATTGAAGAATACATTACCAACGCTATAAATTCCCTTATACAAACCAATGAAATCCTGATATCTAGATTACAAGAAAACACCAATACTATAAACCAACTCAGAGAAGCTATACAATACTTGGAAACACTGAAAACCTTACAAGATAAATCCCACTCCAGATCACCTATCACTACACCTAAAAGATCAGAAAACCATACTACCAAAACCATGGGACCATTTGTATCAAAACTAGCAACCATACCATCTTCAATACCATCCTCTTCATCAACAGTATCAATGGCCGACAAGCTGAGATACACCCCTGAATACATCAACGCTTATGAGAAAATTAATAAATTTTATGATTATAAGACTAACCCTCACATTTTACGCAGTGCTAAACTGAGCAAGTATCTCAGATTCTTGTGCAGCGAGAAAGCAAACCCGGAAATAGTATCAAAACTATTCACTTATAGTTTTATTGACAAACTAATAGTGGATGAAAACATGAATAACATTGCCAGATTACCGAGCATCATTGTGGAGTCCACAAGACTGATGATGGAATTCTTCGGGAAAGGAATATATGGAATACAGATATTTGACGCATCAACATATCTAACTGGAAAGCCAATCGTGATATGTCAAATATTTAAAACAGGAAAAAATAGTACCATCAGCGGGGACGATGAAAACCTGAACAAGAAAATACCTTGCACTTTGGAAAAATTCTAAGAATGGCTCAGTGCAAAAAGAACATTTGGATTATTAACCTTGAAAACAAGAATAGAAGACATGCTGAGAGCAAAGAAAGCATGTATTATTGGAGATTCAAAAGGAGGAGAAGTAGAAGATATCATGACACTATATTATGACAATGATATTATGACACAGGACACCCAGAGATTAACAGAAATGCATGACAAAATCATAAACATGAGATACAAACATGCAAAGGAGACAGTAGAACAATATCAAAGAATAATTGGACAAAATAAAAGAACTGTAATAAATACCAGACCCACTATTACCACCAATGTAATAAAAAAAAGAAGGGAGTTCTGATCCTTTTGCATAAGGATCTGAAAAAAATTTACTACTTGAATAGGGATCATGTAGCTTTGCTACTTGAAACCCAAATGAATACTTTGAACAGGGAGCCTGTAATATTTACTACTTGCAGCCCAAATGAATACTTTGAACAGGGAGCCTATAGTTTTCACTACTTGCAGTCCAACAAGATACTCTGAACAGGGAGCCTGTAGTATTTACTACTTGCAGCCCAATTTACTACCATGTATTACTACGTACTACCATGTATTACAAAATCATGACAAGACAAAAAGAGAATCTGATCATCTCAATCATAAAGATGATATTATCAAAGACACATGGAAAGCAGAAGAAAATATCAAAGAAGATACCTGGAAAGCAGTATTATCAAGGAAGGACAAGACAAACAACTTTTGGAAAAATCAACAGACAAACTGTAGCACTTTAGACTTTTGAAAAGTGATTATTGTTTACTTTACGACTTTTAGAAAAGTAATTATTGTTTACTTTAAGACTTTTGAAAAGCAATTATCAGCCGAGGTCATCTATATAAGGAGCCTCTTGTAAACTGATCATTCATTCGAAAAAATTCTATACAATTCCTTACTTGAAAATCTCTATGTCTAGCTAAACCCCCTCTTTAGTCTATAATCCAGATCAATTGTAATATCATAATACCAGAGATAAGAACACTTTGAAAGATTATATTAGAACCATTTCAGTCTATAAACCTACACCTTAGCAAGAATTTTAGAAGATAGTCTGTTGAGAACTCCCAGGCACCTAGGCCAATCATCCCGCAAATTCGTGGAAGAAGAGGGGAAACAGAGCCAAGGGTGGGTTGAGATCTCCGGTGATCTGAAATTCTGACTAAGAGGTATGATTTCTAGACTATGTGTTTTTAATTATGATCTTGATAAATGTTAAACTCTGTAGTTATGATATTTATATTGGTTAAAGATTATAGGCTTTTATTTAAAAATGAATTTTGAATTGATACTCCCCATCTCCTTACTACATACTTATTATTTGATAAACTTAGATAAAAAATTATTAGTAACCAATCTATATTCTTACCCTCTTCAGGGTTATTAGATGATGAAAAGATCCGTCAAGAAATTGGTATCAGAGTGTATAAAGAGGCTAGAGCATCTCACTCGGGATCTGACCCGAACCAAGGCTCTCCGTATAGCACATCATTCGTGCACGAGGCATCAACCTCGGTTGCCAAGGATCGCAAACTGATAGGTACCAATCGTTGGGTCCTCAAGGTAAGCCTTTTCAGGCTCTTGATACTGAGACGATCCGTTCCGCGGTACAAAATGATATAATAGCTATTCATATCAATTTCATATTACTTGTCCACAATACTAAAATGAAAAAATGGCCAAATGAACCCCAAACGTTTGACCGAAATCTCAACTACACATTTTACCTTTGTGGGGGTCCTATAACCCTATTATCCCTGAGCATTTTAAAAAACCAAAATTAGTACATCCCTAATAAACCACACCCACATGTATTTGTGGGTGACCAGATGCAGTTGACACGTGTAATTATTATTATTTTAAATTTTTTGATTTATTATTCTAATTAAAAAAAAAAAATTAAGTTGTCATCTGCCAAGAAAATCAAACTTTCTGTTCAAATCTTTCAACCCATAATGGCTTTCTCCAAAATCCCCTTCGACACCCATCTTCCAAAAAAATTAAATTCATGTTCAAATATTTCAATCCAATATTGATTTTTCAAAGATTGCTTCGACACAAAACGCACCTCAAAAAAATAATGACTCTCATCTCAACATTTTTCTTTTGTATAGATAAATCTCATTCTCAAATTCCCCATTCGTCTTCTATTCCAATTCCCTAGCTTTTCCCAGTTTAATTCCTTCTATTTCAAAGTAACAGTAGCATTAGCGGCGGTTATTCTTACTCGAAAGCGAAGGAACCTTTGAGAACTATCAGGATATTTTCTGCAACTGAGGAAGTCAAGGCGAATTAAACGGAAGTCCTTGTCCCGTGGAGCTGATGAAGGATATGAAAACGGATGTTTATTTGACGGAGGTGATTATTATGGGCGTTTGGCGGTGGTAGTAGCTGGAGCGGTGGTGGTGGTAGTAGTAGTTATACAGGTCGATGGTGATGGTATTAGTTATCCCCGTGATATACATGTGTTTGTATACCATGTATATCACAGTTTCACAAGGCAAATTACCATATGTGAAACCGTGGTATACACGATATACAAACCCGTGAATATCACGGTTTTTGGAAGGTTTAATTAATGTAAATATTATGTTGAATTAGTATTGTACACTTATCATAATTATAGGATTCTTGTACAGCTAGAATAAGGTTTTGGAATATAAAAGAAATAGGATTTTCCTAATATGGAAAATTGTAAATTGTATATATACTCTTTCATTAATTAAAATAATCAAGGGACCGCAAGCCAATTGGCCACAGCCTTGGGCCCATGGCCGTGGAATTGGGCCAGTGGGCCTGGCCCCAACAACCCTATTACCCGTCATATGCTACAAACCCGAACTAGGCCCAGTTTACGCCATCAAGCAGGCCCGGTAATTCAGGCCCACAGTGGAACCCGGGAGGAAATTCTGGCCCGGGGCAGCAAGCCAGCGTGCTTGGGTCTCAGGCCCACCATGCAGCGGGCTCCACCCCTATCGACATTGAAGTCACGATACACACACTTGGATTAAATCTCCCATACGTGAATTGGTACATAGACACCGGAGCCACTACCCACATGACGTCCGACCAAGGTACTCTCTCGTCTTATTCCAATTTGAGCAACAATCGTGGCATAATTATTGGTAATGACAATTCAATTCTAATTTGTGGTTACGGTCATAAAACTTTATCCCCCCATCCACCTCTTGTCTTAAAAAATGCCCTTCATTCCCTAACTTAATTAAAAATTTGGTGTATGTCTGTAAAATCACCACTGATAATTGAGTTTCTGTTAATTTTGATCCTTTTGGATTTTCTGTGAAGGATTTCAAGACGGGGATTCCTCTCATGCGATGTGATAGTAGGGGAGACCTTTATCCTATCACGCCCACATCCGGTCTCTCGAGTCAAGCCTTACCATCTACTTTTGCAGCTCTCGCTCCTTCCTTATGGCATGCACGTTTGGGTCACCCTGGGTCGTCTATTGTTTCTTCATTACATAAAACAATTTTATTTCTTGTAAGGGTACGCGTAGTACTCCAATTTGTCAATCCTGTCCTTTAGAAAAATATGTTAGATTACCATTTTTAGCCTCTACTTCTCGTACTTTAATGCCATTTGATATTATTCATAGCGATTTATGGACATCTCCCGTTTTAAGTTCTGTGGGCCATCGTTATTATGTTCTATTTTTTATGATTATTCTAATTTTTTATGAACTTTTCCGTTAGCAAAAAAATCTCAAGTTTTTTCCACCTTCTTAAAATTTATAGCATTCATCTGTACCCAATTCGAACGAGAAATAAAGAACATTCAATGTGACAATGGCAAGGAATATGATAATGGGATGTTTCGAGAATTTTGTGCAAATAATGGCATTATTTTTTGTTTTTCTTGTCCTCATACGTCTTCACAAAATGGGAAAGCCGAACGAAAAATTCGTACCATTAATAATATTATCCGAACTTTATTGGTCCATGCTTCAGTACCCCCTTCCTTTTGGCATCATGCTCTATAAATGACTACTTATCTTCTTAACATACTTCCTACCAAAGGTTTGGCATTTTTCTCCCCTCTTCAAATCTTATATAATAAGACTCCTTCGTATTCACATCTTAGGATCTTTGGGTGCTTATGTTATCCGCTCTTTCCGTCAACTATAATTAACAAACTTCAAGCTTGTTCTACTCCTTATGTGTTTTTGAGTTATCCCTCTAATCATCGTGGTTACAAATTTTTTGATTTGTCGTCTAATAAAATCATCATTAGTCACAATGTTATTTTCGATGAAACCTAATTTTCGTTTGCAAACGTAAATAGTCTCGGGCCTAGTTCGTATAATTTTTTAGATTACGATGTCTCCCCATATATTATCCACTATTTATCTGACCTGTCCCGCACCCAAAATCCACCAGCGGGCTCACTGCCCGTTGGTCCTCCAATACCGTGCAGTCCCCGTCATGGGTCCAGCAACTGGGCCGCCTATCCAGTCCAGTTCTGCCCCAGTTCCTATTTTCGTCATCGGTCCCAGTTCCGGTATTGGGCTAGCAGGCCCACTACCTGTTGGCCAGTCCGTCACCTGTCCCGACATTTCCTAAAATCCACCCAATTATCCCCCGAGTCATAGACCGATCACTCATAGTCAATGGGGTATTTTTAAACCATAAAAAAAAAATTAAATTCTAATATTTTCTAATCCCCTCTACCTCGTAACCCAGTGTCCGCATTAAATGACCCGAATTGGAAATTGGCTATGACCGACGAATATGATGCTCTTATTGCAAATAAGACGTGGGAGTTGGTACCTCGTCCTTCTAATGTTAATTTTATTCGGTCTATGTGGATTTTTACTCATAAGGATAATTCTAAAGGTTCTTTTGCGAGGCATAAGGCTCGTCTTGTAGGTGATGGTAAGACTCAGCAAGTTGGCGTGGATTGTGGTTAGACGTTTAGTCTGGTTGTCAAATCGGCTACCATTCGCATTTTTCTCAGTCTGGCTCTTTCGAAGGCTTGGCACATTCATCAGTTAGATGTGAAGAATGCTTTCCTATATGGTGATCTTAAGGAGATCACTTACATGCATCAGCCCTTGGGATATCATGACCCCAAATATCCTCATCGTGTCTGTTTATTGAAGAAGTCCTTGAATGGGCTTAAGCAGGCCCCACGGATTTGGTATAAAATATTTGCAGACTATGTTTCATCTATTGGATTTTCGCACAGCAGGTCTGATAATTCATTGTTCATATATCGTCGTGGTTCTGTCCTGGCTTATATTCTATTATATGTGGATGTATTATCTTGACTGCCTCTACGGATGCTTTGAGCAAGTCTATCATAACCATGCTCAGTTCTGAGTTTGCTATGAAAGACTTGGGGCCCTTGAGTTACTTTTGGGGATTGTTGTTTCTCGTCATGCATGTGGGTTATTCTTAGCACAACGAAAGTATGCCGCCGAGATCATTGAGCGAGCTGGTATGTCCTCATGCAACTCTACTTCCACTCCAGTTGATACTAAACCCAAGCTGGGTGCTGCGACTGGCTCACGTACGAGGATCTGATTCACTATCGCAGTCTTGCAAGGGCTCTTCAGTATCTTACTTTCATGAGACCAAATATTACGTATGTCGTACAGCGGGTGTGATTGTTAATGCATGATCCCAGGGTTGAGCACTTGAATGCGCTCAAACGCATTATTCGATACATCCAGGGGACACTTGACTATGTCTTACATTTATATCCTTCATCGACATCTACACTTGTCTCGTTTACTGATGCTTATTGTGATGGCTGTCCAGATACCAGACGTTCCACGTCTGGCTATTGTATGTTTCTTGGTAATAACTTGGTATTATGGTCTACGAAGCGTCACTCTACATTATCTCGCTCTAGTGCAGAGGCCGAGTATCGAGGAGTAGTCAATGTGGTCTATGAATCCTGTTGGTTACGTTATCTTCTTTTAGAGCTTCATTGTCCTATTAAGAAGGCGACATTGGTTTATTGTGATAATATTAGTTTCATCTACCTTTCTGGTAATCCGGTTCAACACCAGCGCACTAAACACATCGAGATGGATATTCACTTTGTTCGTGAAAAGGTAGCTCGTGGACAAGTACGCGTATGCCATGTCCCTTCCAGGTATCCAATTGCAGACATCTTTACCAAAGGTCTTCCGTCAGTACTCTTTGAAGATTTTAAGGACAGTCTCAACGTACGAAGACCGCCCGCTATGACTGCGGGGGTGTGTTAGTTATACCCGTGATATACATGGGTTCGTATACCATGTATATCACGGTTTCACAAGGCCAATTACCATATGTGAAACCGTGGTATACACGGTATACAAACCCGTGTATATCACGGTTTTTGGAAGGTTTAATTAGTGTAAATATTATATTAAATTAGTATTGTACACTTATCATAATTATAGGATTCTTGTACAACTAGAATAGGACTTTGGGAGTAGAATAGGAATTGGATTTTCCTATTATGGAAAATTGTAAATAGTATACGTAAGATTAGGGAGGTAATAATTTTGATTTTAAAATGTCCGGATGGGTAGTAGGACCCCCGGAAACATAAAATGTTCAGTTGGAATTTCGGTCAAACGTTAGGCGGTCATTTGGCTATTTATATGTTTCAAATTATTTGTCAATTTACAAAATCTAGATAAAATTAATTAAATCTTTCTTATCTTACCCTTAATATTAAGTATTCTTGAAAATTATCAATATTGATTAAAGTGTAATTTATTAGAAAAAAATGGTAAAAGTACACCTTTTATTTATGATTTCTTAAGAAGTGTACAAAGAGAAAACTGAATAAATAATATGGGATGAAGGAGTAACAAATTAGCAGGCATCGCATTTGCAAATAAAAAGAAATCCGTACGAAGATTTACTCTCCGCCTTTATATCCCTTAAATAGAAAAAAATCCTTTGAAAATTTTGCTCTCGTCCCATTTAGCTTTTCATTCTAATACATGTTGGCCCTCTAAATAAAGTGTTCCAAAAATTATGGAGTTTTTTAAAAAAGAATACAACAACAACAATTTATTCAGTATAATAAAAAATAAATTTAGTTAGCTTTCGAAATTTCAATATCATTACATAAATTGAGATGGAGAGTAAAAGAAACAGAATCAGTGCTATAGAAGGGTCTAGTGCTACTATTAGCCGTGGAAGTGTCAAGAAAAATGAAAGAAAGAAATAATCTAAAATATATTTATATCTATATATAATATAAAGCTAGCTCTATTGTTATTGTTGTATTGCGATACTCTTAGTCGATGATCTATCGGAAACAGCCTATCTGCCAAGGTAGATGTAACACCCCGATCCATGGCCGGGGCGAAACATGACACTCGGTGCCTAACTGTATGTGACTGAGCGAACCACATGGATTGATGAATAAACATGGGCATCAAAAGCATGCAATAGCAATGATTTAAAACATGCAAAACATAAATACTGAAAATATAGTCTGAAATATAATAGCGGAGATATCTGAATAAAACATGATGAATCTGAGTGATTGACATAACATGCTAAGCTAGTCTATGAAACGTCTAAACATGAGTCTAACTGAAAAACTGTTCTGCTAGGATAAGGCTCTGGCATACTTTTACTGTAAAATTAAATTCTGAAAATAACCGATGCCCCGAATGAAATGGGGCTCACCAAATAGCTCATACAAGTGCAGTCCTAGTGTGCAGATTCATCGTCTAGAAACTCAGTACCTGCACCGTGAAGAGCAGGCCCCGGGCAAAGAGATGTTAGTACATTTGAATTGTACCGTATGTAAAGCAACTGAAAGAAATAAGCAGACACATGATATAATAGGAACATGAAAATGAAACTGAACATGAACATGGATATGATCTGACATGAGTATGATAACATGTATAAAATATGTATAATGGTAGATCTATATATCTATGGGGAGAGCGTTAGTATAACTGACATGTAACCACCACGCGTGAACGTGGCGTCTGATCTCTTCCTGATCAGTTAAGACAGTTCATACCGTGCTGGGGTATGAGACATGAACATGACATGATGGATCCAATAATCCCACAATGAGTAATGTGAAGGTATTGTCCTCTGGGCGGAGCGATCCTTATCCTACGCTGGCAAATGTAGTTTCAGGTTGTCTAATCCTTCTCGGTAATTTGTGCAACTCCCAAAATATGAACATGAATATAGTTGGCTTGTAAGCCCATGAATTTCGTGAAATAACTTGTAAAACATAGTTTGAAGTTTATAATTTAGCATGTGAAGAGATACATAATATAACTTGTATAAATCATGATAAACATGTATAACTTCATAGATTGAGTGAGAATGATTCATGACTTGATACATGGAATTTAAAGCATGCGTTCATGGATTATGGACAGGTTCATGACAATTATAATGGCATATCATAAATATAATTAACAAAGACAAAATATAACATGAAATATAATTGTACATGTATATAGGGTCATCATTAACTTCAGTAAGACCCTAGGTTATGGAAATTCATGGTTTCATGGATAATCATGGCGTGAGAAGAACAATAATGTTTCAACACGTAGATAGAATCTCTACACACCTTATTCGCTCCAATACTTGTATTAAAAATCTGAACTTGGAAGAATAATCCGAAAGCTTGAACTTTAATCCCTTGAGTTGGGTTTTTTTGAAAACCCTAGTTTAGAAATAGTGAATTTCACTTAGGAATTGATTGTACTTGATTGTAATCGAGGGAAATATATGAAAGAAGCTTACCTTGAGTTATAGGGATGATGGAAGAAGAGAATTTCATTCTAGGGCTTGAAAGAATAATAAAATCTAATTTTTTAGACTAAGTTGCGTATTTATATTGTTCAGTCCGTCGGGACTTTTACGGCCAAAATCGACGGTTGGTAAAACTTTTTACGATCTGAGCTTGGATCGTATAATCTTATACAGACCCAAATATCAATTTCCAGTGATTTCTAAAAGCTGAGGGGAAGTTTATGGTTAAAAAGGATGAGCCGTATAATCTTATACGGTTTGTAAAAATTATAATGTTTCGTCAATTTCAAAAATAAAATTGACAGTTTATTTCAACGGTCCGTAAAATATTTTAAGGTCCATATAACTTGGTCATAAAAACTGATCTACAGAACTGAAACTAGTTTTTAAAACTTTAACTCCCTGTCTTGATTTTCTAAGCTCCTGAATCATGACCATGACTTAGTTTGAAGGTTTGAAGTGTTACAATATCTCCCTATTGAGATCATTTGTCCTCGAATGATAGGTCATGGTTAGAAATTAGACTGGAAATGGCATGAGTACATGAATGTGAAGAAACAAAACATGAAACATCGGAACTGAATTGCCATGATTACATGAAAACATAAACATGGGGACATAGAACATCTAATGCTTCAAAATTTAATGTTGGTTCATTCGAACCATATATAGCAACACCTAAAACTCCCATGAGTATTGAATACATGAACGTGAAATATGAGACATGGATACGCAAGGGACATGACATGAATACTGAAGATATTTACCTTGTTCTCTTTCTGCTTGCACCTCAAATAAATGCGAATGTCTGGACTTCATGTCTTCTTTGGCTTCTCATGTAGCCTCCTCAACTTTCTAACTTCTCCACAACACTTACACCGAGGCAGCTTCCTTAATTCTCAACTTACGAATCTGACGGTCTAGAATAGACACAGGAATCTCCACATAGGTCAAACCATCCTTAACTATAATATAATCTGTAGGGATAACCAATGATGAGTCTCTCACACACTTCCTCAACATGGATGCATGAAACACTGGGTGGACAACAACTAAGTCTTATGGTAATTCAAGCTCATAAGCTACTTGGCTAATTCTTCTCAAAATCTTGTAGGGTCCGATATATATCTGGGATTGAGCTTCTCTTTCTTTCCAAACCTCATGACACCTTTCATAGGTGAAACTTTTAGAAACACCCAATCGTCAATCTGAAACTTCAAGTCTCTATACCTCACATCCGAATAGGAGTTCTGGCGACTCTGAGTCGTTTTCAAATGCTCCTGAATTAACTTGACTTTCTGCATAGACTGATGGACCAAGTCTAGTCCTAAAAATTCTGCTTCACCGACTTCAAACCAATTAATTGCTTATCTACACATTTCCCCATACAAAGCTTCGAACGGTGTCATCTGAATACTAGAATGATAACTGTTATTATAAAAAAATACAATGAGATGCAATTGGTCATCCTAATTACCTTTAAAATTAAGAACACATTCCCTCAACATATCCTCAAAAGTTTGAATAGTATGCTCTGCCTGGCCATCTGTCTATGGGTGAAAAGTTGCACAAAGATTTACCTTGGTATCCAGTCCTTTCTGGAAAGACTTCCAAAAGTGTGATGTGAACTGAACACCATGATCTAAAATAATGGACATTGGAGTCCCATGAAGCCTGATAATTTCTCAAATATACAACTAATTAGTATAGTCTTCTGTTGAATCTGTGATCTTAATTGGCAAAAAGTGGGCTGATTTAGCGAGTCTGTCCATAATCACCCAAATCGAATCATGCCTTCGAAACGATCAAGGTAAACTTGTTATGAAGTCTATATTTATCATCTCCTATTTTCAAACAGGAATATCGATATTCTGAGCCAACCCACCAGGCCTCTAGTGCTCGGTTTTCACCTAGAGACAATTCGGTCACTTGGCTACACAATCTACCACATTCCTCTTCATATTATTCCACCAATAAATCTTTTTAAGATCATGATACATCTTTGTAGAACCTTGGTGGATAGAATACATGGAATTATGTGTTTTCTCCATGATTTGCTCTTTAAACTGCTTCTCTTTCACCTCGGCTACTAAGGATGATTCAGACTTGTTCTGGACAACAACTCCACCATCTTCGAAGTCCATTTGTTGAACTCCTAGATTATCTAGTTGGTGAATCTCCTTCGTCATGGTCCTCTTTTCTTTTTCAACATGAGCTAAACTTCGCATAGATCGCCTACTAAGAGCATCGGCTACCACATTTGCTTTTCATGGATGGTAAAGAACATCTACATCATAATCCTTTATCAATTCCATCCATCTCCTCTGTCTAAGATTCAACTACCACTGCCTGAAAATATACTGAAGGCTCTTGTGATCTATGAAAATGTCAACGTGAAATCCATAAAAATATTGGTGCCATATCTTGAGTGCGAAGATCACGGTTGTCAATTCTAAGTCATGAGTCAGATAGTTCTTTTCATGAGGTTTAAGTTGTCTGAATGCATAAGTTATAACCTTACCATATTGCATTAAAACACATTCGAGACCAACACTTAATGCATCACAATATACTACGAACCCCTCGTTTCTCCCTAGAAAGGCTAACACCGAATAGAAGTCAGTCTCGTTATCCATTCTTCAAAACTATGCTCACAGGCATCTGACCACTAAAATTCAACTATCAATGGAGTTGCGATGGAGGAAAAACCCTCTAGGAAACGTTTGTAATAGCCTGCCAGACCTAAGAAACTTCTTATCTTAGAGACTGAGGTGGGTCTGGTCCAATTTTTTACAGCGTCTATTTTCTGAAAATCAACTTGAATGCCTTCACCTGAAATCATATGGCCTAAGAATGCTATTGACTTTAGCCAAAATTGTTACACCTCGTAAGATTAAGACGATAATTAAGAACGTCATTAAGAAAGCAAGATTCGGATATTGAATATAAGGAACGCTTACATATGTTAATACAGGAAATTAGTGTATAAGCGGATGTTATCCCGGAATAATTTTTCTTTAGTGCTATACACGTGACGACGAGAATTAATCCTAGAAGTTGAATTTATTCCAATGGAGTTATGGAATAGTTTTGTATAAAAAAAATTATGGCATTGAGGATACGAGGCTTATGGAATTCTCGGGAATTAAAAGAAGTGGGTTTGAGTTTTACTAATTGAAGAACTTGGGGGCCAAAGTGTAAAAAAAGGAGAAAAAAAATCAGATTTTTTTTTATATAACCTACACTTACCTCTTCATCTTCTTCCAAACTTAACCAAAAAAAAATACTCTCCTCTCATTCTCTCCTCTACACTAATCCGAAAATCACCCTCCACCCATAACCAAAATTAAGGTTGTTATCTTCTCTTCCTAGACTACATTTTTCACCAAAAATTAGAAGCAAAACCACACCAAAATCAGTGGCGAAAAGCAAAGGGCAAAACAGCCACCACGCTTGGGCCGAAAACTGCCCAGAAAATTGGGATTTTTGGGATGAAATTTTGGAAGAAAAACGTGTAGGGATGATGGCTTAACATGGTAGAACACTTGCATGTCAATTGGAGTTGAAGAAGTGAACAAAAAGGAGGAGAAAAATTACAAAACAAGTGGGGAATTTTCGGACAAACAGTGGCAGAAATTTGCGGACTGTTTTGACGAATGTGAGGTATAAAAATTCTTCTTTCTATGATATAATTGGAATGCATGTTGTTAGAATTAAGGTAATGAATTTGTGTTAAGGAAGAATTGAAATTTGAGCATTGCATGTGACCATTTTTGGCTAGTTGCCAATTTGGGACAGATTTTGGTGTTGTTGGATTCGTTGGTTATTGTGGTTATTATTATCACTAATTGCATGATGAAATTGAAAGGAAACATTGATATTTAGTTGGAATTAGTTATATGGAAGTATTGAAATACGAAATTGGATTTTAGGAGTTAAGATAAGGGTTATGGAATTATGACATGTTGTGGCCAAGAACTTGCATGAAATTGTTGGACATGTGGTGATGTATATGGACTGTTTTAGGGGCTGTTTTTAAGGTGGATTAAGAGGCAAAATTTACATGAGAAGTGGGTGTGTAAATTCCCTTTATTGTTGTTTTGGTTGTGCCCTTAATTGGTACTTGGTTATTGATGTTATTAGCCTCGTTTGGAAGTTGTGGAAACATGTATAAACGGGGGAAGTGCTGCCCGATTTTTTTTATAGAATAAGAAGTCATTATTCGATATAAAGTATGCTAGTAATCATAAAATTGACGAACGTATTACCATTGTTATAGGTTGAAGTGCTAGACGAGACGAACTTTAATTAGTAAGTTTGTTAGTTCGACAATAAGGTATGTGAAACTCTTACTTCTTTCTTTTTGGCATGATTTAATGAAAGTACGGCGGACGTACTTAATTCTTATACAGTTTAATTCCTAATGAGGATTGTTATGAGAAGTGCCTATGATTTTTCAGCAAAGAGTTTATTATGACATTATTACAATGATTTTATTGAGAGTCAGATGATAATTTTTACTTGCATATGGTTACTCACGATATCTACTCTCGTGCTAAGTGTTACTACTTCACCTCACCGAGTCCCGGCCGGTTACGATTCGTGCACCACCTTGCATTGTTCACCGAGACCCTCACTAGAGGGCCGGGATACGTAGGATGGATCCATAGATGAGAGATGATTTACCGAGTCCCGCACGGGCCGGGTTATGATATGATTCCACCGAGTCCCGCACTAGTGGGCCGGGTTACGTTACGGTATATATATATGTATATGGACAGCATTCATGTTTTCTTGCCTTGACTCTCATTTTTATAAGGCACAACCGACTTTTATGGTTTATGGCACAGTTGGATTTGAATCCCGATTTTTATACCGATCTTCTGTTTCGTTGGCTAATTATGATCTCTTTTACGCTTCATGTTTTACATACTCGACATTATTTCGTACCGACCCCCTTTCCTCGGGGGGCGCGTTTCATGCCCGCAGTACATGCTCTCGCCTTGGTGAACCTCGTGCCTAGGTTCCTACTCAAGCGGGTTGGAAAGCTCCTTTGATCCGAGCTTTGTCATGTTGGTACCGAATATCTTTAGAGCTTCGTTTGTATTTAGGGGCACGACGGGGCCCGTCCCGTCATATGTCGTTCTTCTTCTTATGAGGTCCGTAGACGGTGGTGGGTTGTACGTATGTAAGGGTTATGACTCGTTTGGGTCGGTCATGTTATTGTATTCGTGGCCGGGGTGTTCCCATGTTTATACGTTACTATCTCGGTGGCGCCTTGTCGGCTTGCTTGTTATTTTATATTGGCTAATTGTGACTCCTCGGGAGACAAAAGTGCATTCGGGGGTAAAGGCGCCTTGTCGGCTTGCCTACCCCGGCATATGTTGTTATTGCGACGTTATGCTTGCCGGATTTCGACTCATTAAGGGTTAGTTAGATTATGTGTGACAAAGTTAGTATAATGACGTCATTAGGGCGGTTAGTCGCGGCCCGTCGGGTCGGGTCGTGACAAAAAGTGGTATCGAGCGATTAGTCCTCGGAATGTCTACACCGTGTCTAGTAGAGTCTTGTGTATGGGTATGTTGTGCACCATACTTATACGCAGGAGGCCGCCGGATATTTAGGATTGGTTTCTATTCTTCTCACTCTAAGATCGTGCGATAGAGCTATGTTATTAGGTTGTTCCCTCTCGACGTATTAATGTGTTACGCTATGCCTCCAAAGAAAGCGACAGCCGCCGAAGGGCAATATGAATTCGAGGTTATGAGAAACTATCTTACACGTATACGTGAAGAAATAATGTAAGCTTGGGACATGGAATATTTGAGACTCTTAGAATATTAGATAATCGTTGAGACCTTAGATATACAAGGCCTTCTTGAGTAAAATATTTTATGTTTGATCTCGGGTTAAAGTGCATAGTATATGTGAAGTCTATTAGTTGTGATGACTCCTTGGTATGCTTATGTTTATATGAAAAGGAATATGAGATATGCCAAAAAAACTGGAATTGCTACTTGTTGTACATATAAGGTTTGTTGTCTCGAGCAAGTTGTCCGGATAAGTCCTTGAAATTAGTTCAAAGAGGTAGTTGATAGTCGTTAACGGGTTGTCCTACTTGTGGATGGGGCTTAGGAGTAGATGGTCCTCTACATGTTGTAATATTACCCTGTTTAAGTTGATGTGTTCCAGCTTTTCTTATGAGTTATTCTATCCATGTTATGTATAAATGTATTTTGTCTTGGTCATACTTCTTTCGGACATGGTGGTCTGTTAATGTTCTGTACGGTATGTGGGATGAGTATAAATCACTTGTGTTAGGACCTATCTTCGCCAATTTTACTCGGTGGAACTACCTCTAAACAGCTTAATTAGACTTGCTTAGATATCTTTTATGTTTGATTAAAATTTCCCCCGTAATTGTCTTTGCGTATCATAATGTAGAATGCAAAATGTTCTAATAACCCAAGCCCGTGTTTTATCTCTTAAATAGGGAATAGACTCGTATGCCAAACATGTTGTCAATAGTTGCTTAAGGGAGTGGAAAATTGAGTATTTACATAATTCCAGGAATGACTTGTTTGCGCCGCAATAAACGGTTTACTTATTTAGTTAACTATTAAACCTTGAATATATTATGCCAAGCATTATGTTATATATGTGAATATTGTGGCTATTTGTGACTACTCTATTAATGTCTAGCATATTCAAATGATGAAAACACTGTTAGAGTATTGTGTGACGATTATTTGTGTGTTAAGTGGTTGTCTTGTTAAGTTTAAGGGTTATTTGACCTTGTATGATCCGTTTAAATGACCTTGGAGTAATTGGTATACTAGTTTTAGTCCATTGTAACCCCTCTTGGATTGTTTAAGTCCCGTGGTGTCCATAGTATGTTAGGTCAAACCATCATTAGCATATGTACTAATTTTGTATGCTTAATACATGAACATGAGGTTTGTTCCCCCGGTTAACCGAACAAATTATTTCGGTATGTTGCTATAGTGGCTTGAGAAGTATATTAAACCTCTTAGACACTATGTTCGATTAATCCATGACTCAACTACACAAAAGTTATGTTAATTAAACACCAGCTTGTTGAAGTTAAAAATTATGCTTACATAATGACTATGTTGGTTGTAAAGGTCACATTTGGTATGGAAATGATTGAAGGGCTTAATATTTTTATTTATTTATTTATCTATCTCGCCTATAATAAGGGAACTAAGATTTAGCATAAGAATGTTGTTATAATTATGATAGGATCACCTAATGACTTTGAAATGGATGTGTGTCTTGTTTAAGTGTCTTGTCATGATCTCGAAGGATAGTTTAGGAGCCTATTTGGTGTATGTTTTGCGTGTTAAAGGGTCATATCTATCATTGGCATGTCCCAATAGTCTTAGCTGGTCTAATACTCATCCGAACATAACTATTTAAAATAATCTTGTCCTTTCCTCATGTGCATAACTCGCATCCAGCTTTGGTTTGATTGTATATGTTCATGTGTTTGTATCTATGTGTTGATTATATCAAACTGTTAAGTCCACCTATTCCCATGTCTGCTACTGCAGTATGTCTACCCCCTTCTCCTTTTATGTAAATTTGGTAGATAATATAAGATCATTTGAGTTTTGATAGGTATCTAAATCACATGTTGAAAAAAAAATGAATGAATATCTGAGTAGTTCCTCAACTATGTGCATTCCCTTGCTTCTGCCGATTTGGTTAAGTTATTAAGTGAGTAGTGATGAGGTTAGCATGGCATGGATAGGCAATCCACATATGTTTGGTCTGTCCATATATACTTGTTTATGCCTACTCATGTCCGGATAATTGGTTTACCTGTTACCACTCGGGATTGAATATCTAATTTGGTATAGTTATAGATTCCTTTAAGTTTTGATTGACATTGTCCATTTTCCAAGATGTGAAAAAGGGGGGGGGGGTACCTTGAATTTTATGTTTCCCAATCCACTTCTTGATGGTACCTACAAGATTGTAGCTTTACGTAATACCAAACTTAGAAACAGTAAGCATAGAGATTCTTGTTCTGTCCCTTTAAGAGTTTGGGATTGTACTGGTCAGCATCAGCTTTATATAGGAAGAAGAAAGGGCATTGTTACCAAATTGAAAGTAGTAGTAGATGTCAACAAAAGAGTGTAAATGTTCCATGCTGATTTAGAATAATCAGACACAATTGAAATAGAACAAAACAAAGTTAATTTTAGATTTGTCTAGTCGTGTATGGGCTACTTAGTTAATTTAATGCTTAATATTGCTAATTTAATGATATATGAAACGCCTAGATTTGATTTAATGGATTGACAAAGTTGGATTGAAGTTGGGTTTAGCATGTATGGGTTATTTAAATTAATGTGATGACCAATATAGTATTTTGGAAACTCGTTTGGCTATCTGTAAGTCGTTTGGTCATATTATCTACCTAAAACAAGCGCCACTAATTAAGAACAAGATTAGTTGTCCTATTTAACAAAACTTGTCTTATATCGTCTGATATGATAATTTAAAACTAGAAGAGAATAAGTTAAGTGGGTTGATATGGTTGAGGTTATATGATGTTATTTATGATGAGAATTGATAAATGGTAGCCTATGTGATGATTGTGAATTATGAATATTACCTAAATTCTGAGCCTGCTTTACTGATTTGGGGGTATGTTAGAAGTTGTGACTAAGCATGCCTAATTAATGTTAATATGATGTGGATATATCTGTAAGTTTTGGATTAGTAAGTTCAATACGGTGTCGACTTGTAATAGATAAAGTCTTGCTAATCATTGTTAAAAATGAGACATTGAGTAATCTGATTTGATTAACTTAAGCTTCCAATTTATGCTCATTGTTTAAAATTATTCTTAATATGGGTATTAAGTATATGTTAGGCTCAAATAACACGATATGGATAACTCTTGCTATTTGAATTATTAGAGAGATAGTGATTAATATCTGGATAGGAAAACTTAGCTCATTATATGCCTATTATGTGTCCACTTGTTCTGATTTAGGCTTGATGTAGGTCTAATATAAACTTTAAGACTTGTTTAGCCTTAGTACATGATCATAGGCATTGTAATGATGGATTGGATATTCATTTAGCATCTCTTGTGTTCCTAAATATATATGTGTGGTTGGGACGGTCTAAGGTAGTCTGTATGTATATGTCACTTATTTACACCTGCCTTGTGATCCCTTGTTTATGGTTCAGACTAGGTAACTAGTGTATATGCCATGTTGGTGTCTTGGGCATGTTCATATGTATATCATCATTAGGGTAGCTTGTGTGTTTTTCCTTAGTACCCTGCATGATCAAACAACGCCTCTATTATGTATATTTGGATTCTATTATGTAGAACGCTTGCATCTTGATCCAGGTAGAGGATATTAGGCTTTTGGGAACTCGGAAAAAAATATATATATTTTAGTCTCTGCTATTACACCATTTTGAAGTTATGTCTTCCCTGATCCTTATGTGCTTAGTTGAAACTGCTGATTTTGAGTTAAAACATTCATTTAAGTACTTAACTACACGGTTAAAATAGGACCAGAATCGAATATATAAAATGGGGATTAGTCATTGATTGTGAAGATGCTATCTCGTTCTCAAGTTTAAGACTAAGGTATAGATTATGCTTAAAGTTCTTGTATATATGTACATAATGTGGTATCATGAGTAATGACTCTACTTAGCCTTAGTTTTAGTATACTTCACTTTTAGGAAATTACGAATAAGCTAGGACGTAGGTTGTCTCCTTGTTTATCTGAGTCCTTTTGTTAGATAATGGCAAGAGTTGAGTTGTTTGTAAGTTGGATATTTGTTGGCAGAAACGTGTATCATAGAGTCTAAGATGACCTAATATGCAAATTTATGTGTGCTTGTGAATCCTTGAATCAAGTTGTATAAGATGTGCCCAACAGTATGAACATTCGAGGACGAATGTTTCTAAGGGGGGAAGAATGTTACACCTCGTAAGATTAAGACGATAATTAAGAACGTCATTAAGAAAGCAAGATTCGGATATTGAATATAAGGAACGCTTACATATGTTAATACAGGAAATTAGTGTATAAGCGGATGTTATCCCGGAATAATTTTTCTTTAGTGCTATACACGTGACGACGAGAATTAATCCTAGAAGTTGAATTTATTCCAATGGAGTTATGGAATAGTTTTGTATTAAAAAAATTATGGCATTGAGGATACGAGGCTTATGGAATTCTCGGGAATTAAAAGAAGTGGGTTTGAGTTTTACTAATTGAAGAACTTGGGGGCCAAAGTGTAAAAAAAGGAGAAAAAAAATCAGATTTATTTTTATATAACCTACACTTACCTCTTCATCTTCTTCCAAACTTAACCAAAAAAAAATACTCTCCTCTCATTCTCTCCTCTACACTAATCCGAAAATCACCCTCCACCCATAACCAAAATTAAGGTTGTTATCTTCTCTTCCTAGACTACATTTTTCACCAAAAATTAGAAGCAAAACCACACCAAAATCAAGGCGAAAGCAAAGTGGCAAAACAGCCACCGCTTGGGCGAAAACTGCCCAGAAAATTGGGATTTTTGGGATGAAATTTTGGAAGAAAAACGTGTAGGGATGATGGCTTAACATGGTAGAACACTTGCATGTCAATTGGAGTTGAAGAAGTGAACAAAAAGGAGGAGAAAAATTACAAAACAAGTGGGGAATTTTCGGACAAACAAGGCAGAAATTTGCGGACTGTTTTGACGAATGTGAGGTATAAAAATTCTTCTTTCTATGATATAATTGGAATGCATGTTGTTAGAATTAAGGTAATGAATTTGTGTTAAGGAAGAATTGAAATTTGAGCATTGCATGTGACCATTTTTGGCTAGTTGCCAATTTGGGACAGATTTTGGTGTTGTTGGATTCGTTGGTTATTGTGGTTATTATTATCACTAATTGCATGATGAAATTGAAAGGAAACATTGATATTTAGTTGGAATTAGTTATATGGAAGTATTGAAATACGAAATTGGATTTTAGGAGTTAAGATAAGGGTTATGGAATTATGACATGTTGTGGCCAAGAACTTGCATGAAATTGTTGGACATGTGGTGATGTATATGGACTGTTTTAGGGGCTGTTTTTAAGGTGGATTAAGAGGCAAAATTTACATGAGAAGTGGGTGTGTAAATTCCCTTTATTGTTGTTTTGGTTGTGCCCTTAATTGGTACTTGGTTATTGATGTTATTAGCCTCGTTTGGAAGTTGTGGAAACATGTATAAACGGGGGAAGTGCTGCCCGATTTTTTTTATAGAATAAGAAGTCATTATTCGATATAAAGTATGCTAGTAATCATAAAATTGACGAACGTATTACCATTGTTATAGGTTGAAGTGCTAGACGAGACGAACTTTAATTAGTAAGTTGGTTAGTTCGACAATAAGGTATGTGAAACTCTTACTTCTTTCTTTTTGGCATGATTTAATGAAAGTACGGCGGACGTACTTAATTCTTATACAGTTTAATTCCTAATGAGGATTGTTATGAGAAGTGCCTATGATTTTTCAGCAAAGAGTTTATTATGACATTATTACAATGATTTTATTGAGAGTCAGATGATAATTTTTACTTGCATATGGTTACTCACGATATCTACTCGTGCTAAGTGTTACTACTTCACCTCACCGAGTCCCGGCCGGGTTACGATTCGTGCACCACCTTGCATTGTTCACCGAGACCCTCACTAGAGGGCCGGGATACGTAGGATGGATCCATAGATGAGAGATGATTTACCGAGTCCCAGCATGGGCCGGGTTATGATATGATTCCACCGAGTCCCGCACTAGTGGGCCGGGTTACGTTACGTGTATATATATGTATATGGACAGGCATTCATGTTTTCTTGCCTTGACTCTCATTTTTATAAGGCACAACCGACTTTTATGGTTTATGGCACGGTTGGATTTGAATCCCGATTTTTATACCGATCTTCTCGTTTCTCGTTGGCTAATTATGATCTCTTTTACGGCTTCATGTTTTACATACTCGCACATTATTTCGTACCGACCCCCTTTCCTCGGGGGGGGTGCGTTTCATGCCCGCAGTACATGCTCTCGCCTTGGTGAACCTCGTGCCTAGGTTCCTACTCAAGCGAGTTGGAAAGCTCCTTTGATCCGAGCTTTGTCATGTTGGTACCGAATATCTTTAGAGCTTCGTTTGTATTTAGGGGCACGACGGGGCCCCGTCCCGTCATATGTCGTTCTTCTTCTTATAGAGGTCCGTAGACAAAGTGGTGGGTTGTACGTATGTAAGGGTTATGACTCTGTTTGGGTCACCATGTTATTGTATTCTGTGGCCGGGGTGTTCCCATGTTTATACGTTACTATCTCGGTGGCGGCCTTGTCGGCTTGCTTGTTATTTTATATTGGCTAATTGTGACTCCTCGGAGACAGTGCATTCGGGGTAAAGGCGCACCTTGTCGGCTTGCCTACCCCGGCATATGTTGTTATTGCGACGTTATGCTGCCGGATTTCAGACTCATTAAGGGTTAGTTAGATTATGTGTGACAGGTTAGTATAATGACGTCATTAGGGCGGTTAGTCGCGGCCCGTCGGGTCGGGTCGTGACAAAAATTCACACTTGGAAATTTTTACGTAAAACATGCGATCCTAGAGTGTCTGCAACACTATTCTGAGATGTTCTGCATGATCAGCCTCACTACGGAATAGACTAGAATATCATTGATGAAGACAATGATGAAAGGTCAAGATAAGGCTTGAAGATCCTATTCATAAGATCCATGAAAGCAGCTGGTGCATTCGTCAATCCGAATGACATGACACAAAAATTTGAAATGACTATAGTGAGTTCTGAAGGTGATTTTTCGAAATGTCAACTTCGTTAACCTTAAGTTGATGGTACCCTAATCTGATGTTAATCTTGGAATAACATTAGGCACCCTGAAGTTAATTGAATAAGTCATCGATTCTAGGAAGAAGATATTTGTTCTTAATGGTGACCTTGTTCAATTGATGGTAGTCAATGCATATATGCAAAGATCCATCCTTCTTATGAAAAAATAAGATTGGTGCACCCCAAGGTAAGAAATTGGTCTAATAAATCCCTTATCAAGGAGGTATTTCAACTGGGCTTTCAATTTTTTTAACTCTGTGGGAGCCATTTTGTATGGCGGAATAGATATTCACTTAGTGTAGGGAAGTAAATCAAATCCAAAGTCAATCTCCCTATGGGGAGAGACTTTGGGAAGGTCCTCGTGAAAGACTTCTAGAAACTCATTGTCAACTGGCACATACTGAAGAGTTGGGGTATGGGAATCTGCATCCCTAACCCGAACTATATGGTAAACGTACTCCTTCAGTATCATCTTTCTGGCTTTAAGATAAGAAATAAACCTTCATATGGGTACTACTACATCACCCTTCCATTCTATGACTGGTTCACCAGAAAATTCAAAAACTGATAATTTTGGTTCTACAACCTACTGTGGCATAACATAAAAACAACCAATCCATTCCTATGATTACATTGAAGTCTACCATTTCTAACTCTGCCAAGTCAGCTACTGTAACGCGATAATGGACTTTAACTGGACAACCCTTATATTTGTCTAGCTATAACTGGCTCACCAACTGGAGTAGATACTTCAACAATTGGATTTTTTGGTAAGATTTTTAATGAGGCAACACCAACAAATAAGCATGTTGATAGTCTTGCTATAGAAGAAAGCTATCTAGTGTCCGGGTCTTCATAGCATGAACTCCCATACACTGGGGGGGCATATACACCTATATAGGAGTGAAAGAGATTAAGAAATTTCAACATTTCAAGAAAAAGCACCCGATACTGGGGACTTCCCAGATTTTCAAATTAAATATGTAACCGGATTGACCACACTAGATGGCAGCCAGATTATTCATGCAATTATCTTCACAATTGTAAGTTAAGGGAATCAATGAAATTTTTCTTTTGTGATTAATTAAATATTTGCCATCAAAAGCATAAAACGTGTGTTGTTCTAAATATATCAAAAAATTTATGTCATAATGAACATGAGACATCCTCTTCTATAGTACCATTAAAAATATGGTCCCTCTCTTATTAAAAACCTTAATAAAAATAGTTTAAGGCTTCGGACACTAAAAGTGCCAGAGTTTTAAGTTGGCCGGATCCAAGGCAAGTCCGGAACCAACTACAGAAGGTCATGAGAAGCCTTGATAAAAACATGGAAAATACATCTTTTGGAATACATTTAAGTTTCAAGGCAAGTCCAAGGCTCAGTGTTTGCTAATTATGAAGTAAGTTTTACATTATGGCTTAGTTTGTGAAGTGATGAAATCATCATCATTATATTAAAGGAAGGAATGGAAATTTACTTCTGAAAAATAAAAGCACATATGGAAACCTTGAGTTAAAGGAAATTCATTCATATTTTCTAACGGACCGAAAATAATCCGGTTACAAAAGGATGACAACCAGGCTCAAAAGTAACCAAGTAACATTAAAAAATATATATAACTAAAATCCACGTGAAAGGTTATGATCCACTCGCTCCATGGTCTGTTGGGGGTGTTTCCAAAAATCAAAGTAACCAGAAGTAACAAGTTCTAACAAGTTGGGGCTGAAGGAGGCAGTTCTAAGGCTGACGCTCTAGGGCATTGTCTAAGGTAGAAGGCATGTTTGCTTGAGAAGGAAAGGCCTCAACTCCCGGGAGGACTATATAATCTCCACCCCATCCGAGTGAAGCATTATCTTTTTCCATAGGGAGGGGACCTATTACACCCCCAGAGTTTGGAACGCGAATGAGAGTATAGTTAGACGGCATAAGCCGATGATTTGAGATACTATCCGAGAGTCCCTTACGACTTAGATGGATATTATGAAGGTATACAAAAGGTTAGAGGTCATTGGAATTGAATGAACCATCCCTCGATGAAGTTTGATGAAGTAAGAGTGATATGCTAAGCGTTTCGTGGCACAGATGGGATCCGCCTCGTATATGGGGCCGCAAAAGAGGAGCAAAAGTCGAGGAACTTTATAGAGGAAGATGTGATCACATATGGGCATGCATATGGACATATGCGATGTATATGGTCCCGCAGATAAGAGGTGGTGGCTGACTTTCTTTGCCTATTTAATCGGTGGAAGCCTTATTTCACTTCATTTTTTTTACCAATACAAGTATTTTCACTCCCTAAGAGGTTCCCTAACATATTTTAAAGATCCAAGGGTCATTCCAAAGCAAATCAACCCAAGTTTAACATGAAGATGTTGGAAATTACAAGAAGAACCTTGTGTGGTGTTCATATGTAGATGAGGGTGGTTGTGAGCTAGGTGGAGCTTGGAGTTCAAGTTGAATTTTCTATATAAGATAGATGATGACGAGATAGATTGCAACGCTGTCGTTGAAGGCTCCTTTTCAAGGTATGTAATTTCTATCTTTCATTCTTCTTTGCATGAATCTGTAAGCATGTTTCCTTTATTAGAGGTAGAAGAGGACTAGTTCGCCCCTATGTTTCTTAGTGGCGGATTAAGACCGTCTAAGAGGTGATGAGTTGATCTCGAATAGAACCCCTGTGTAAGTTTTATGAATCAAGATTAGTAACACATCTGAGACAGTCGCAAGTGATAGATATAAGATAGAGTTCCTAGCAGATTTAAAATCGAATGGATGAGTTAATAAACTAGTAGCAGAAAATAAGTAAAGAGAAGATGGGGTTGTACTAGTTATAAAATCAGGTTGAAATGACCTAGCAAGATGAGCATGTCCGCATACCCACAGAGGACTTAGAGACTCCTTAAAGCCAAAAGAAATAGAGTATGGGGTACAACAAGATAAGTCGCTTCAAATAATATAGAATACGAGTTGTATGAGTTACTACACAAATTTAAGAAAAGTAGAGATATGTGAGTTATAAAGATAGAGTGAGTAGTATAATGAGATAGTCAGACGATATCTAAGATAATACAAATCTCCATACAACTAACAGAGTAGATCACGAGGTATTGAGTATGAACTGTGAGTTACAAAAAGTGCTAAACAAGCTATGCGGTATATACGCAAGTCCTTAGTCTATATATTGTTTGCTTGTTGTTCTATGTATGCACTTGCCTTCGAGGCTATTGACACTACATTTGGGGCTACGATACAGATATATGTATTACATTCAGGGCTATACAAATACAGATTGCCTACAGGGCTATACAGATGTGCGCTTGCCTTCGGGGCCATACAAATATAGATTGTCTTTGGGGCTATTCAGAAACACTTACATTCAGGGCTATGTACTTACACACTGGATCCCTTGTGAGGTCGGATTATTATGTTCAGTCTGTATGATAGATAACAACGTAATAAAGATCATAAATCAAAGTTAGCATGGCTAATACATAGAGTTGTGGCAAAATATATGGTATAGGTAGATAGCGGGCTCAAGCGGTCCCAGCAACAACGATCAGGTAAGCCAATCTAGAATTGGTGGTAAGTCCACTCCCACTTTTACTATGCAATAGAGATCTCTAGCATATCCATTCATGTTCTTCAGCTTCAGAGTTTATATATACACAGATTGTTTTCTGCCTTACATACTTGGTACATTTCTTTGTATTGCCATCATATTATTGGGGCACTACATTCATGCGTGTAGGTGCAGGTAATCAGTTCGACGAACCTTCTCAACAGATGAGGTTAACGTTCAGTGGAGGATCGGAAAGACTCCACCTCTTCCGGAGTGCAGCCAAGTCTAGAGGTCAGATAATAGGTATTTGTACAGACTGTAGGTAGGTCGGGCCCTGTCCTGACTATTGTGAGATGTTAGTTATCTTTAGAGGCTTTGTAAACACATGTCCAATATGTGCAACATGTTAGTGGCCTTGTTAGCCCTCATTTTATGTTTTATTGAGTGTATCTAGTGTAAATATTTACAGAGGCTTCCTTAGCCCACAGTAGCTTATAGTAAGAAAAAGTTCAGCCTAGTTGGCCCAATATTGACTTAGTTATATTCAATAGCCATGAGTTACGGAGTGGTTCTCTCGGGTAAGTATGGCATCGGGTGTCAACCATGCCTCACCTAGGTTGGGTGTGATAGGACCATCGGGACTATCTACTGATGTCAACTCCAACTGTCGAGCATTGATGATCTCCTCATCAATATTAATGAGCCCAGACTTTACATCTTCCATGTCTTTTTGGCACATCATATATCTGTTCCTAACCATAGACAGAGTATAGCTATCAATGGTAGCCTGGAGTTCTTCTTCTGTAGCTTTAACGGCCTCAGTGAGCTCAGTACTGGTTGTATAAAAGAGTTTATTGTCTTGAGTTAGCTCGATGATGTCCTTCCATTATTCTTTATTTTGGGAGGTCATGGTAGACAAGCGAGACCTCAAGGACTCATTCTCCCCATTGAAAGCATCTATTTTGTTCTTTTTTATCTGGAGGCGCTCAGCAAAGGTGCTCACATCAGCCTTGATCCTGGACAAATGCATCATCAGATCTGACATTATATCTGATGCCTTATTATATTTCTTCTATCAATCTCCGGCCTGGTCTTCGTGAAGTGTGGTATGTTGTCTATAGGCCTCATTCTCCTCTTCCAATTGCTTGAGTTTGCCATGCAATTCATCAACCTTGGCAAGTTTCACCTTTGCCACCGACAGACGGTGAACAATGTTATCCCTCTCAGTCGCCAAGGTGGACTTCTCTTCAATCATTCAGCTCATTGCACAGGAAGTTGGCCTAAATGGTGATTTTGTTATCAGAAAGGGATATTCAAAAGTTAAAAAGAACTGAAAGTTTGAAAAGAGATCATACCTTGGCTATAACATGCATGCCCTCATTGATAGTACATTCTGCTTATACCCGTTGAACTTTCCCTCTGTCATTGTCTAAAGCCACATGTTTCATATAATTAGCCACTCTAACAGGCGTGGACAAAAGATGACTGTCACCAGGAAGTTGGAAGGTTACTATCCAGAATTCTACAGGTTGAGCCACCTGAGTTGGATATTCATTTATGAGTTCTTCCTTATGCGGAGAAGAATGCCAGTCTGGCGAGGACAAAACGTCCTGGTACTCCTCTTGGGCAATATTTGGCAGAAATTGGGACTTAGGCTCATCAACAACTAGTGGGGGGAAGGAAGCAGTAGGCGTATACGAAGGCTGGCGAACGACGGTATTTACGCCCACATGGGAAAATGAGGCATTGGTGTAGCCGGCTCCATGGCTGGCAATCTCCATCTCTGTGAAAAGCCAGGGGACGTCGTTTCTTCTCCTCTCCAATAGTTGTTCTTCCTCAGGACATTCATCATCTAGGTCTACCACGGAGAGAGAACCAACCACTAAATCGGTAACACCATAGGCGCTGGAAGGAGTACGGTCGATACGATCTAGTACTCTCTTCCTTAAATATTTCAGGCCCGTCTGGAGATTGGCAGAGCATTCATTATGGAGACTTTTTTGCTCCTGGGCTTGTTGAACGAAGAGGGTTGTTGCATCTGAGTTTTTAAATTTCTTCTGCGGGCGGAGTGGTAGAAGTGGCTTTGGAAGACTTGAAAAGAATAACTTAATACAGGTAATTCTTGGAAAAGCGGAATGAGCGGGAGTTAAAATGGGAAATGTATATACCGTGATTGCGGGGTACCTAATTTTGATCATTGGAAAGTCTTTCCATGTTAGGAGTGCTGGAGTAGATACATCAAGGATCTATTGAATCCACGCGCTCAGAGTGGTTATCTCTTCAGGTTCCCATAGGGTGGCTGAAAAATAAAAAAATGATTAAAGTAAGGGATGATATGATTCTCTGAGGCCCCCAATTGGATACGGTGTAGAGATACTTACGGTGAAAATTCCATATTCTGAGATGGCACGGCTATTTGGGGGAAGGAGATGGGTGGTGGCGACAATAACGTATCTTTCCGGCTAGCCCTGATCCCAGTCATCGTCGAGATTGGTAAGAGTGGCTTTGTTACCCCTATAATGCAAGTTGATGACCCCGTCATGAAATATGAGTGGGGAATAGATAAGATGGTCCAAGGTAAAGGGAACGCCGGTCTCTTGAGCAAAATGCTAGAGGCATGCGACTGCCCTCCAAACTTGGGGTCTCACCTGGGCAATACAAACTTTGTAGCGGCGGCAGAATTTAAGAATGAAGTCATCAATGGTTTCCTCGAGTTTCATCAAGAAAGGATAAGTATAAATGAATGAATACCCTTGCCTATATGAGGTTATCCTTTCGTGGTCCTGGGGAATCAGAACCTCAATTGACCTCCAACATTAGTCGACTTTCACCGTTGGTAAAATATTAGTGGTTATTCGAGTCTTATAGTCGCCGGTGGGAGAATTTCGACCTCTGGGCAAAACCCTAAAAACTGGGTTTTCTCGAAGATCATGGTCGAATTGCCATATTTTCGACATGAACGATGAAAACGAAGGATTATGGCTAGGTGGTGCTTCATCCTGGGGATTGAGGTTCCCCTAGTATTCAAAAGAGTGTTTCCACTAGTATAAAGGTTAGACATGTTTGCAATAAAGAAGGAAATAGCGATCAGAGATTCTAAGGAAAACTTTTATGCACAAGTGAAGGTCGAATAGTAAACTCACCACAAGAAGTGGTATTTATTATAAGGGATGAAAAGTTATCATTATAGTAGGGGACTGACGCGACGGATGCCAGTCGACGGTTGCACGTGCGTGTCAGAGCAGGTGTGATGAAGCGACACAGTCTTCCATTAATCGAGGGAAGCCAGAAAGTTGCCATCATTTCAGCAAGATAACGATTGGAATGACAAAATGAGTGGATAATATCTTTCAAAGTCTCCCGCCAAATTGAAGAGTTTTGATTAGTGGACTATTTAAATCCACTTCCCGGGCGCGAGAAGGATACACCTAAAAAGTGCGGGAACTATCTGTATAGGGAAAAAATTCATATATGACAGTTGTACGGATTATGATGTGACACGTGGCAGATGCTATTAAGTCAAGTCCAGGCCATCATGAGGTGCTACCGGTAAGACATAAGCAAGACCGGGAGCGTTATACGTACACTTGGTACCGGTAATTTAGAAGGTCAAGTGAACCCGTTCAAATTACAACGGGCGGCCGTTACTAAACCGGTCATATAACCTCCAACGTAGTATTAATGACATTTATAGAGACACTAATTGTTCAATTATTACAACATTCATTCTCTTGTATTAATAAGGTCATATTTTGTGGGGTGTGTACCCGTGAGCTCATGTATAAATAGGACACCTATTTATCATACGAAAGATATTACAACACATTCTCTAACATTCCTCTCAATTACAATGCTTTCATACTAGTTACAGAGACTTTTCCAGGAGCTTGCACAAGGCACATGCTAATTATCTCTTTACCTTGTCTTGATATTATTTACGAGCATTATATTTTATCTAATATTATTGTCAAATCAATCACTTGAGATTCACATATCCTTGACCACGTATACAAATTCAAGTGTACCGTTTTACTGGTAAGCATTGATTTAAGTTTTTATGTGAGTTGTGTGGTTCATATCTCTAACTAATGATGTGATACTCAGATAAATGAAAAATTATTCTTTGAACGTGTTGAAATCACCAGCGAGGAAGACCTAATGCAGAAAATGATCACCTGATTATTTTTCATTTTTGGGCTTAGAAGAGGCTTAAATGTAGCTAGAATTTGAGTTGAAGTTTTCTATTTGCAAAAAAAGGATATAAAAGACAATTGCTCACACCGATAAATTCCAACATATATTAACTCTTTTATCATCTCCACGTAAGGAAGATTCTTTCCCAACATAATTCCTATTTGTGGCACATTTACTTGAAACTTCAAGCTTAATCTTCTTTTTTACATTTTTAAAATTGAAAAATTATGAAAATATTTAACTCTCTAACAAGTCAGATACTTCAAAGGAAAAATGTTACATAACAAAAAAAATTATACTTTAAGATTTGTTACACATTTGTACATAAAGAGTTCAATTTTTCGTTTAATCCTAAAATTAAAGATCAAAATATTTCAGTGATGTAATATTAGAGAAGACTGTGACATTAAGTCTTAGTAAAAAGAATTGAATTAAAACATGAAATCTAATCTAAGTAATTAATTGGAGACCATAATATTATTACGGCTGAATACATATGCAGTTCTTTAAATTTTTCATTTAAACACTTATAATAAAGATTGTTCACATTGAACCTTTAAACTCTAATCAATATATGTCTATTAAACACAAAAAGGTGACATGAAACAAAAAAGTGAGACTCACTTATATCAGCGCCTGAAGATATTGAAATCCAGCTGATATGTAAACAAAAATGAAACCCAAAAAAATGAGCTTTAAAGAATTGTTAATGGAGATTGACTTCTAAATAAAACTCACCCAAAATATATCTAATTCTTGCATTTATCTTTAAAGAAATACCCAACACAAAAAGGGAAAACACCAGTGATGGGGGCGACGAGCAGCAGGGAAGGTATTCGGTGATCAAGAATTGATAAAAGGGAGCAAATAGCAAAATATAGATTATTTTAAAGTTTTCCAAGTTTCACCTATTCATTCATCATATTTCCCATGTCATGAAGAGCTTTTCAGTACACACACATAGGCCAGAGTTTAGGGATACAATACCAACAATACTTAATATAAGTATCTAAATAAAAAATTAGGACAAGTTTAAGTAGTCTTCTTCCGTCTATTTGATTTGACACAAAATTTAAAAAAAAAAAGATTTTTGAAATGTGTAATCGAAAATAAATCTTATATAACTGTGTGTAAATTATTTTTAAATATAAAAAAGTGACAATTTTTTTTAAACATATGAAAAAGAAAATAGTGCAGAGTATTATAGTAGACAAACTAAGTTTGTAACTGGCATACTTTTACTAGTAATGGCAATAATGGCATGTCAAAGCTTACCCCACTTTGAAGCCACTTTCATTAAAGGCTGAACCATCAAGAGTTTTTATGGTCGGCCAAATTTTTACATTAACACTTTAAATAAGCTTTGTTCCACCTAAACACCTAAAGTAGGGTCTCATTATGTCATTTAGATACGTTTTAATGACTCAACCAAATATGTAAAAAGTATGTAAGCAAAACATTCAATTAACTTATTGCATTTGATATTTTGGGTAAAAAATAATAACTAAAATGAATTATTAGAAAAAAGAGATTATTTTCTAAACAAACTCACATACTTTTCGCCGGAAAAAAAATTCGATGACTTTTTTTAAAATTTTCGTATCTATTTTATTTTTTAAGCTAACTTTTAGATGAGAAAAGATGAAATTTTTACTCATAAAATTATTATTTGTAATCATTAATGCCTTGTGGGGTGATTATTTTTTTTTGGGTGAATTCTTTTATTAAAAAAAACTAAAAATTAATTTTTAATATTGATTTTATACAAAAAAGTTTCATATTTTCCCAGATAATGGTGATAATCTTTATTTTTTTTTGCTGAGTAAGATAGTAATAGTGGAAAGTTTGTTAATAATAAAATATTAAATGGAGAAGAAGAAAGACGGAGAAGGAGGAGGAAATAAAAAGAACTAAAAAATTATTAATTTTTAACCTTTTCACACGTGTAAAAATCACATAATTTGTCAAGTTAAATGACATAATCGAGCTGAAACAAAGGTTACGAAAAATGTGGGCCACGGCCGCGATGGTTAAATTCCAAGCAAACCACCACATACCCAAGCAAAGTGACTCCACACTTTTCACACATACACCGAGCCTCTCTTTGTGGAGCAAATCAAGAGAGCAGAGGAGAATAATTAATATGACTTGTACACCGAGCCATAGTAGCGTCAGTGGTACCACCCACCACCCTCATTATTACCCACCTCCTTCTTCATCTTCCTCTAAAGCCTCTTTCAAAGGTTGTTGTTGTTGTCTGTTCCTCCTTTTCTCTTTCTTACTTCTACTAATCCTCGCCTTCATACTAGTCATCGTCCTCGCATTGAAACCCAAAAAACCCCAATTCGACCTCCAGCAAGTGGGTGTTCAGTACGTAGGTATCACACCCAACTCCGCCATTGCTGCCGCAGCATCCTCTGCTTCCGTTTCCCTCAACATCCGCATGGTATTCACTGCTATCAATGATAATAAGGTCGGGATCAAGTACGACGACTCCAGGTTTACTGTTATGTACCGCGGGATTCCCCTTGGTCGGGGTATTGTTCCTGGATTTTACCAACCCGCGCATAGTGTTCGCCGGGTCGAAACCACCATCGTCGTGGATCGGGTCAGCTTGCTCCAGGCTGACGCCTCTGATTTGATACGTGATGCGGCGTTGAATGACCGGGTCGAGCTTCGGGTTCTGGGAGATGTCGGAGCTAAGATTCGGATCCTCGGGCTTACTTCACCCGGTGTGCAGGTTAGCACTTTGTTTTCTCTCTCTAAGATTGCTTTTTTTTCCTGCATTTTCTCTCTCTAGACTTTTGGGATTGTATCGCCGCATTTGCAGTGTAGAATATCAGCTTCGTGTCCCCCCCCCCCCCCCCACACACACACACTTGAAAGAGAGACACTTCGGGATCGGTTGACGTGGCACGTTTGTGCTTTCTTTCTTGTCCTCAGCTGGGCTTTGCTAACTTGTGCCATTAATCTGTACTAACTTAGCTTAAAAATAATGTGTCCTAGAATTTAGTGACTAATTTAAGTTATCCTTCCGTCTCAAATTATTTGTCATTTTTTTGTTTTACACGCCGTTAAGAAATATTACATAGCAAGGTTATTTGACTTATTTTGCTCTTATTTATGTGTAAGTTATAATCTCTTTTCATTAAATGTTTACCATGTTTATGTGTCATCTCCGTTTCTGACAAAATTTTACTAATGGTAAAATGGAGAAAAATTAATTAATTGTGTTTTAAACTTCTAAAATGATAAATAATTTGAGACAACTATTTATAGTAACCACGACAAATAATTTAAGACAGAGAGAGTATACTCCCTCTGTCCCAATATATGTGGCACTTTTCGTTTTCCTAGATGACACTGCATTAACTTTGATCAACATTTTAAGATTTATTTTTTCACCAAATTGATATGAAAAAAGTTGCAATTTATAGTATTTTTTATGTACAGTAAAACCTCTATAAATGAATATCTTTGGAACCTGGAAAATTATTATCGTATCGATAAATGAATATTTTATTAATTTATCATAGAATAATTTTTATTTTGTACATTATATTTCTCAAATTAAACAATTAATTTTTTTCGGTAACTAAGAAAAGAAAATAAATAAATAAATAAATAAATAATGATGGTGTATTGTATCTAAGTTTATTAATCTTGTCAAAAAGAAGTTTATTAATCTTGAGTTGGCGTGATTCAAAATAGAATGTATGTACATTAGAATATGAAGTGCTGTAAATTGTTTCAAGTATACAATATATAGTTTTAGAATATGAAGTGTTGTGAATTGTTTCAAGTACACAATATAGAGTTTATAAATAGACACATGTACTTTAATTTCATATACCAAAATATAAAATTTCATATATTATATCTTCTCTTACCCATTTGAAAGGTGTAAAAAAATCTACGCTAACTGATGAGATGAGAAAAGCATTGTGTGAGTACAAAAATAAAAATCATCAAGTTATGTAATTTTAAGAAAGCATAAAGTTTGAAATAAAAATTGTTTAGGAAGTTCTTTATTTTATAAATTATATATGTAATTTTCATACTTATTTAATGAATTATTATTTTATATTTTCAGTGGGCCTCAAGTAATTTTTTTAAAATTATTATCTTATACATTTATCGAGGTCTTTTATCCCATTGGCCCAAGTCGGGACAGGAGAAAATTATTATTTAATCGAGGTTATTAATTTATCGAATATTCATTTATCGAGGTTTTACTGTAGTTTTCAAATATATAAATTTTAATGTTAAAATGTTGAGTTAATTTAATCCAATTTAGCTTCAAAGTTTAGTCAAATTGACTCTCGAAAAGCGAAAAGTGTCGCATAAATCGAGACCGGGAGAGTATATTTATTTTAGTAGTGTTTGTGTAACTTAAAACTTTACGAGCTTTGCACATATTCTCATCCTAGAATTGGAGTTGGGGGAAATTTACAGTAAAACTAGCAAATTTATAAATTATTAAAATCTACCAAATATTTCTTCCTGACTTTCACTTATTAAGTTTGTATGCACGCCCTTCAGAATACATTTATTGCTTATTTTATTAAATTATCCTTGTTAATGGCTCTTTTGGAAATTAAAATTTGACTATAAATGGCTACTTAATGATTAGGGAAAATTTTAAAAAGTTCTCTTTTGATTGTAGTGGACAAGTAAAATAGAAAATCAATGTTTAGTATATTAGAGAAGTAAAAGGTCGCGAAGGAAGTATGTAATACTCCAGTAATGGTAGTGTAATTTGACAGATTGTGTGCGTCTATATATACACTGTATTACCTAGTATTATTTTAGACTACCTACTCACACTGTTAAAAAATCTCTTTTTAGATTAGCTACTCGCATTATAAAATTTATATAAACAGTAGTATATAACAATTAAATCCTTTATAGAATAATGTTAGATACTTAATATGTTTAATTTTTGTACACTCATAATTGAAAAATACATTGCTGCTTAAAAACATACAGTTGTAATTTTGTATTAGAAGCATATTGTGATTAATGTGGATTGATAATTTTGGAAAGATTGTGCTGGTGTATAATTGGTAGAGTTGAGTAAAGTATTATGGCAGTGGCCTACTTTCCTTATTAGTTTGTCCCAAAAAGATTGACTCATTTCTATATTTAGAAATAATTTAACTTTATGAGATCATTTACAGCCACACAAATATCTAAGATTTGTTTTGGACCACACATTTCAAAAGTATTCCTTTATTTCTTAAACTTTGTGTCAAGTCAAACTAGGTCAATCTTTTTGAGACGGAGGGAGTAGTACATTGGGATTATCTGCCGCTTTAGATACCCAAAACTTCAATTCTCAGATGTACACCTTAGTCTAGAAAGACTGTCAAACTAAGAGTTGAAATCGAATTCTATGTCTTGTATATAGGATGATTTCTTTAAAGATCAAATAGAGCAAGAGAAAGATGAGGCCGAAACTAATATAGTGAAATGTTCCAATCCTACTTAAAGTTGGCCTCGTCTTTAAAATAGTAGTAGTAGGAAAAGGGTGTGTTATGTACCAAAAGCCAATCCCTTGATTAGGTCCAAAAGTAGGGGGAACAAAGTGGGAAAAGGGACAGAAAAATGGGGCAACTCAGAATCAAATAAGAGACTGCTTTATCAAAAGAGAGAGAGTCTAATAAGATGGTGGATTTTGATGAATGTTTTTCTCTCTTACTCCTTCCATTTCAATTTACGTGAACCTATTTGATTGAGCACAAAATTTAAGAAAAAAAGACTTTTCAACTTGTGATGTAAAATGAGGCACAAATTTGCGTGTGGCTATAAATCATTGCAAAAAGCTAAATTATTTTCAAATATAAAAAAGGAATCATTCTCTTTTACATGGATTAAAAAGGAAATAGGTTCAGATAAATTGAAATTGAGAGAATATAGCCTTCTAAGTTGCAACAAAAACCAATAATTTGAAGGAGTGGGAGCCTCCCACCTCGCCTGTCATGTCTAGATAATAGGTTTTGTCGCCAGGGGCACTAGTTCACTTTAGGTGCTCAGTTATTACAGTACTCTGGCGACTGGCATTTCTGAATTTGTTGTGTTGTTGAGTTAGCAGTAGTTTCTTTGGATTCTCCAGCACGAAAAAACTTAAATTTTGCAATGAAGTGAGAATATGTATAAATTAATCAGGATTAACTGAGAGAAGTCCCTATACAAACTAATGTCACACCTCCGATAATTTAATGTAAACACACATCCACCAAACAAACTTACAGTGCTCCAAGGCAGTAGGCCACTTTCTGAAGGGCACTACATTTACTCCTACTCTATGCATGTGTGGTGTGCATTGCACCTCCGGTTGTTGGATCCTTCCCAGAAAGGGGCTTTCTTGTTGTTTATTGTTCCTAATTTTAGTCCTTTATTTCTTTCTTTTTTTAACAATGATGGTGTTCGGATCAGTTCAAACACGCCTCGGCTATTTCACGAGTATCTATTGCCTGTAATTGATAATTTTGTCCATCAAAACTTACACATGAAGAAATCACTTGGTATTAATTTTTCATTTTTTTCCTGTTGAGACCTTGGTTTCCTATAGTTCTCACTCACTTCATTGACCACTATACACATTTAGTATGTATTTCATACTTCTGAAAGTACAGCTTTGAGTCTTTAGTTTATTTCACTTCGATTAGATAATAACTTAGGCCTTGGACCATGTTCGAACATAATTGGTAGTGCTCATAGTTAATAGATGGCGTTCCCGTTTATCTTCTAATATCTTAAGCTTAGCTTTATGTGGCGTAAAACTTTTGCTTTTCTCCAGCTTCAAATGTCAATTCAAGAAACAAGCAAGTTTCACTCTTTCACCACTGAAGTTCTTTTTCTCCATAGTATTACATTTATCCACTATTAATAGCTCTCCATTTTCAAACCTCTGTTCAATTTGCTGACTTTTTGAGGTGCTGATATTTTCCCTTTGACGTCATTCAAACTTTATACATACCATACTGATGCCTAATGTATACACGCTTTCTTGAGCTATTGCCTTCCAATTTATGGCTAACTCTTGAATTGTGTTAAGTTCAGCTTCCGTAGCTTAATTATCGAGATATCATTGAATGCAAATGATGGTGCGTTGCCTATGTAGTGCAAATTAGTGGCTATAACTTGTTGCACTTGTTTTAATCTTTACTGAAAACACCCATCTCTTCTATTTTCCGTGCTTCACGGGTTACCTTCACCAGGAAAAAAAATGAATCGTGTGTTGGTATTAGTATAATTATGCTTTAGACCGATTCAGAAACTTAACGTAGAATGAATGGTTTACTTGGAGCAGGTATCCGTGGATTGCACAATAGGGATCAGCCCAAGGAAACAGTCAGTCACATACAAGCAGTGTGGATTCGATGGCCTAAGCGTATGACAATTAAATAACGACTGCTCCTCCTTTTGTCTGCTTCAACTTTTCCAAAGCTAGCTACTTCCCATCTCTCTAATTCCACAAGGGGAAAAGAGATGTACAATTTGTAGTCCACATGCATATCATTGCGAAAAAGTAAGAAAAAAGAAAAAGCGCACGTGCATCTGCTTGGACCTTAAAGAAAAAGCAAAAAGAATGAGAGGTTGAGCCAGTAATTGTAGCTAAAGGGTATCTAGTTATTAAAATAGTTCTTCCTTTTTTTGGGGTTGGTGGCGGTCGGTTCCTCCTTGTAAAGATTTGGACTAATAGGGTATTCCACGACTCATTGTGATTGGCTGACATTTATATTTATTAGGGCAGTTCATTGCACTAGGTCCCGCTATGCGCGAGGTCCGAGAAATGACCAAACCACAAGGGTCTATTGTACGCAGCCTATCCTATATTTCTACAAGAAGTTGTTTCCTCGATTCGAACATGTGATCTCCTAATCACATGGCAGTAACTTTATCAGTTATGTCAAGACTTTCCTTCAATATTTAAATTTATTGTATATTGAATTTTAGTAGTATCTTTCTAACTCTGGAAGTATCAAGGTAGAATCAGCCAAGTTGAATAATTTCAAAAGGATGTATCAAACAATAATTGAACAAATCCGTTGGTAGGCAATGAGAAAAGTATACAAGAAAGGAATCACTGAAAATATTCTGATTTATATCTTAAAAGGGCAAATTTCATATATAGTGAAAACTCTCAAGAGATTTGGGCAAGTTGGCACTAGAAATAGCAAATAGCTAACCGGGTTCAAATGAAGAAATCGAAGGTGTCCTTTGCTAATTTTCTTTTTCAAACTACGCTCCTATCACTTAAAGATTAGTTCACATTAGTCTCTCTCGTATTGAGTAATACCCAAAAACGTTCCTTTTCCATAAGCACACAAGAACAAGAACAAGATCAATCATATTTTCAAGGGAAAATGTTACACGACCAATTTTCAGCCCAACCTAAACATACTGATAAGATACAAAATATGTGGACGGGAGTATTTTCGGAGGTCGTTCACTTTTTTCTTTGCTCACCGGGAAGGGAAAAAAGCAGGCAAATTGTAAACTATGCTTACTTTCAAACTATTCTGTAGGGGCTACTTCATAGCTCAACCCAAGGAAAGATAGCAAAGTATTTCAACGTTTCATGACTAGGGAACCAATGAACCTTAAGATTGTAAAGATTATTAGTTAAAATTTCAACAAGCATGTTATGTCTGAACCTATCATAGATGAGGGACGGGCATTATTAGTTAAAATTTCAACAAGACATACAGACATCATTTACTAAATAACCTATAACCTCAATCCCTCAAAACAGAGACCTATGATAGAATGTTATGTCTGAACCTTGTTGGATACAATGGCGCAAAACACGGAAATAAGTAACTGCTAAGTATTATAACAAACTGAAATTACAATAAACTTGAACAAGAAACTGGAACAATTTTGGTATGCTGAGTCGAGTGATTGCACTCTGTCTTTAAGACAAGATTGCCCCGTATGTATCCTTTCTACGTCCTGGACAATTGTCTCCCAAGATAAAACAGCAAATGAACAATTGAGCAAAGGAAACTCAAGTGCTACCTTGAAGAATTTTGAGTAATGAAATGATGCTAGAAAGTTTGTAGGAAGAATCTGATTCGTTTCAGTTTTTGTGTGTCTCAATAATTGTGCAAATGCTCCTTTATATAGTTAAAGGAGAGGCTTACCAACTGCCCACATAATTGTTGTTACTGGCCAAGTAATGGCAATTATGGAGGTAGTAATTCACCAAAATAAATGGTGAATTGATGTGCAACGGATGGGCCTTTAGGAAGAGTAATTCAGCCAAAATAAATGGCTGAATTTAGTGCAAATAAAGGCTGGTTGACGTTTCAATAACCAACAGAAAGTTCTCTGGCCAATTTTGACTTACTTGAAACTTCAGGGACCAAACTGTAAATCTGAAACTATTCTGGGTCCAAAAGGATAATATCAGAAGAAGCCACAACCACGACCCGTGACCCGTGACCTGAGACCCGAGTCCTAGCCCGAGACCGGACGGGACCGGTGAGCGGCGGCGGCGCGCGCGTGTGGGCTTATCCTCGAACCGAAGCACATCTAGGTCCTCCCTTCTTTAAACACATGGGATACTCTTGGGGTCCCAAACCCCAAGCCAACTGATGAGGGAGGATTGCTCTTTACCACCTTTTTACATACTTCAAACACCTCACTTCGTAGACCAATATCTCTTTCATTTCTCAACAAAATTTGACGATCCTTGGCCCTACGGTCATCTACTTACTTAGTAGATTATGCACGTGGGAAGAACCGAAGGTTCCAACATGCGGAACACTAGTGTTTAAGCCATTAAAGATGGTTGGACGCAACTCCCGCCAAAGGCAAATTTCCAACAATCCCCTCTTGAAAGAGATTTTGGCGCACTCACACGGTGCATTTTCCTTTCCAGCAATATTTTAGCGGACCGATGTTGCATAAGGAGAGGTAGTTTCAGCTTTGAACCTTCCATAGTTAAATACCATCGGACTTACTTACTGCGCGGTGAACGTGATGTCTTGAACCGTCAGTGTTTAATGTAAGCCAAGTCAATAGTACCAACACAACAAATTCCCTTACTCTCTTTTTCGTAATGTTTTATCCGTTGTGGCCGTGGACAACTTCTTGGATTCTTAACATTCATTTGATGCGGCATGTCCTCGCACTTAAATAGGTGGTCTCCTACAAGGTATCCTGCTATACCCCACTTCACAAGTGTTAGAAACCATTAAAAATTTCCATAAACCTAACCTCAACAGTTGATGATCATTAAAGGTTTTGAAAACTTAACATTTACCCATACTACAGATAGCACTTAACGTCTATTGCGGGAACGGCTTTGGATTTGATGTTTCTTTAAAGAAATCACTATCTGAAGTTCTCATGCTTCCACTGAAGCGATCAACTGAACCTTACAGCTTAGTTTTCCCATTGAACCAAATTACTGGGATCTCCATTCAGTAAGGTTGGGTTACCACCGTATTGGTCCTTATACTTTGGGTTTTAAGCCCATTCCCCTAGACAGGCAGACCATCTGATCATTGGGTAAGCCTTTTGTCAGCGGGTCTGCTATATTATCCTTTGACTTTATGTAATCAATGGATATTATACACATGGTGATCAGCTGCCTAACGGTCTTATGCCTCCGTCGAATATGACGAGACTTGCCGTTGTACATAGCATTCCGTGCCCTTCCTAGAATCGACTGGCTGTCGCAGTGGATCATTACCGAAGGTACGGGTTTGTTCCAACACGGAACATCCTCTAAGAAGTCATAAAGCCACTCAGTCTCTTCTCCTTCTTTGTCTAAAGCGATAAACTTCGATTCCATTGTGGATCGGGCGATGCAAGTTTGCTTAGAGGATTTTCAAGACACAACCCCACCACCAATTGTAAATACATACCCACTGGTGGACTTGGTGTTCTCTATATCAGATATCCAGTTTGCATCACTGTACCCCTCTAGTACAGTTGGATATCTCGAATAATGTAACCCGAAAGTTAACGTGTATTTCAGGTATTGTAATACCAGATTCAACGCCTTCCTGTGATCATCACTCGGATTACGGGTAAACCTAGCCAATTTATTGACTGCATAAGAAATATCAGGTCGGGTGCAGTTTGTTATATACATCAAACTACCGATCACATGTGCATATCGCTCCTGGTATACGGGTGCACCAAGATTTTTATCAAGCTTTTGATTTGTATCCATTGGTGACTTTATCGGTGAACTATCAAACATCTCGAACTTTCTTAAAACATCTTCGATGTAGTGAGACTGAGATAAGACCAGTCTGTCAGACGTCTTAGAGATTTTTATCCCTAATATGACATCTGTGATACCCATATCCTTCATGTCGAAGCATTGTTTCAACATGTTCTTAGTCTCTAGGATTACCCTAGGACTGCTTCCTGTGATCAACATGTCATCTACGTATAGGCATATCATGACAAATGAGTCCGAGTAACCTTTCGTGTAGACACATTTATCACACTCATTAATGGCGAAACCCTTCGATAGTAGAGTACTATCAAATTTTTCGTGCCATTGCTTCGGGGCTTGTTTCATCCCATACAGAGATTTGACAAGCCGACAGACTTTCTTCTCTTGCCCTTGAACCACATACCCCTCGGGTTGGTCCATATAAATTTCTTCTTCCAAATCACCATTTAGGAAGGCTGTCTTGACATCCATTTGATGTATCTCAAGGTCACGCAAAGCTGTGATCGCAATGAATACCCGTATGGATTTCATCCGAGATACCGGGGATTACGTGTCAAAGTAGTCAAGACCTTCTTTCTGCCGATAGCCCTTGACTACCAGCCTGGCCTTCTACTTGTCTATAGACCCATCTGCTTTATATTTTCATTTGAGTATCCATTTACAATCCAATGGTTAATTTCCCAGAGGAAGATCAACCAACTCTCAAGTATGGTTATGCAGAATAGAGCCTATTTCACTCTCAATAGCTTCTTTACAGAGCGGTGCTTCTTGAGTTGACAACATTTTAGCAATTGTTCTTGGTTCATCATTAACCATATAAGATACAAAGTCAGGACCGAAGGATTTATCCTTCCTGGCCCTTTTACTTCGACTTAGTTCCATCTCTGGAGTCTCCAAGTTCTGAGAATCTAGAACACTAGATTCTGGATATTCAGCCACCTCAAGATCTGCTAGATCTGAACCATCTAGATCTGAACCGTCAACGACTCCCGGTTCTTGAGAGCTTTGTTCATAACTTCGTTTGCGAGAGGTTATGTCTTTTTCCTTTCTAGGAAAGGTACCTTTAAAGAATTGAGCATTCCTTGATTCCATGATTGTACCCTGGTGGATATCTGGAATATCTAACTTATGCACTAATAAGCGATAAGCACTACTATTATTTGCATATCAGATGAATATGCAATCCATAGTCTTAGGCCCAATCTTGACCTGCTTTGGCTTGGGTACTTCGACCTTTGCCAAACAACCCCACACCTTAAAATATTTGTAGGTGGGTTTCTTTCCCTTCCATGATTCATATGGAGTTTTGTCCTTACTCTTATGTGTGACTCTGTTAAGAATCGTATTAGTGGTAAGAACGGCTTCTCCCCACATGTTTTGGGGAAGATCGGAATTGATGAGCAAGGCATTCATCATTTCCTTCAATGTGTGGTTCTTACGTTCCGCCACACCGTTCGATTGAGGTGAGTATGGAGCCGTCGTTTGATGAACAATGCCTTCTTGGGCACAATATTCCTCAAATGGCGCTACGTATTCTCCACCTCTATCCCTACGAATGGATTTAATCCGCAGGCTTAGTTGGTTCTCAACTTCTGCTTTTTAACGTCGGAACGCTACAAAGGCTTCATCCTTTCTTTTCAACAAGTAAAGGTAACAATACCTTGTGCAATCATCAATGAATGTCACAAAGTATTTGTTCCCCCCTATAGTTTGTGCGAACTTCAAATCACATATATTTGTGTGAATAAGTTCTAGAGGAGCGGTATTCCTTTCAACGGATCGAAAAGGAAGCTTGGTGAGTTTTGCCTCTACGCACACCTCACACTTATGTTGAGGGTTTAGTCGATAGACGGCAACAACTCCAACTTTACCAGCCTTTGGATAGATTTGTAGTTAACGTGTCCTAATCTATGATGCCATAAATTAGAAGACTCGAGCAAATAAGAAGAAGGTTCAACTTTATTACTTGGACGCATTACAGACATGGCATTCACTTTGAAGAGGCCTTCACAGACGAAGCCTCTCCCCACAAAAGTGTCATTCTTAGCGAGTACAAACTTATTGGATTCAAACACTAGCCTAAAACCAGCATTAACCAATAAAGGTCCTGAAATTAAATTTCTTCAAATCTCAGGGACATGCATCACTTCCTTCAGAGTGAGCTCCTTTCCAGAAGTCATCTTCAGGACTACCTTTCCTACCCCCAACACGTCAGAGGAAGCGTTGTTGCCCATGAACAGCTTCTTGTCGGTGACCGGTGTGTACGTGGAGAAGGCATCTCTGTTAGAACAGATGTGTCTGGTAGCAGCAGTGTCCACTCACCACTGCCTCGAATTCTCGACCAGGTTTGCTTCGAGCACCACTGCCGAGAACTCCTCAATCATGTCATCCAGGAGCGTGTCCTTGACGACGTTAGCATGCGCCTTGCCTTTAGCCTTAGCTTTCTGTTATTGCTCATTCTTGAGCTTGCGGCATTCCTTGATCTTATGACCAGGTTCAACACATTGGTGACAGCTGCCTCAAAACATCTCCGTTGCGTGGGCCTTGCTGTCTTTCTGGAACTTCCGTTTTTTGCTTGGGTTCCCTTTGGCCTCAGCCAGATTTGTCTTTGCTTCAGCAGGTTGTTTACCCCTAGGCAAGGCCTTCTTATAATCTTCCTGAATTTGGAGTTTGATAATAAGCTCTTCAAAGGTTATCTCATTTGTTTTGAGTTTTAAGTAACTCATTCCACGAAGGAGGTAACTTTTCAATCAGCGATGCAACCAAAAACTGCTCATTTGGTTTCATTCCTTCCAAATCCATGTGATGTAAAATCATTTGGAATTCCTGAACTTGGGACATCACTGTCTTACTATCCACCATTTGGAATTTTAGAAATTTCCCAACGATGAACTTTTTAGTACCTTCATCTTGTGCGTTGTACTTCTTTTGCAATTTTTCCCACAGCTCTCTTTGGCAGTGCCAACGGTGCAATAGACCGTGTAGAGAGGGTCTGCCAAGAAGTTCAGTATGTAATTCTTACACATGAAATCGCTATGATTCCATGCATCAATAACCATCTTCATGCCATTAATGACATGGATACCAAGGCCCCTTTCACCCGTTTCAGAAGGTGTAGGGTCCATTTCATGTCCAACTTGTGGAGGATCTTCCGTTAGGAAACGGGCCATGCCCATAACAGTTAAGTAGAAAAACATCTTCTACTGCCATCTCTTAAAGTTTGAGCCCATGAATTTCTCAAGGCATTCATGGTGGAATGCAGAGGATGGAGCAGTAAAGGCAGCGGACGTGCCTTGGGCAGCAGTGGGGAAGGCAGCAGAGTTGTTGCCTTGGACAGTAGCGACATCAGCTGGGAAGGCAGAATTGCTGCCTTGATTGACAGCAGCAGCGGCAGCGGCATCAACAGTGTTTCCAGTCATGTTGCGGCGATTCTGATAAGCAAAATCTTGTCTTAAACTTGTTGGATACAATGGTGCAGGAAACAGAAATAAGTAACTGCTAAGTATTACAACAAACTGAAATTACAATAAACTTGAACAAGAAACTGGAATAGTTTTGGTATGCTGAGTCGAGTGATTGCACTCTGTCTTTAAGACAAGATTGCCCCGTATGTATCCTTTCTACATCCTGCACAATTGTCTCCCAATATAAAACAGCAAATGAACAATTGAGCAAAGGAAACTCAAGTGCTACCTTGAAGAATTTTGAGTAATGAAATGATGCTAGAAAGTTTGTAGGAAGAATCTGATTCGTTTCAGTTTTTGTGTGTCTCAACAATTGTGCAAAGGCTCCTTTATATAGTTGAAGGAGAAGCTTATCAACTGCCCACATAATTGTTGTTACTGGCCAAGTAATGACAATTATGGAGGTAGTAATTCACCAAAATAAATGGTGAATTGATGTGCAACGGATTGGCCTTTAGGGAGAGTAATTCAGTCAAAATAAATGGCAGAATTGAGTGCAAATAAAGGCTGGTTGACGTTCCAATAACCAACAGAAAGTTCTCTGCCCAGTTTTGACTTACTTGAAACTTCAGGGACCAAACTGTAAATCTGAAATAATTCTGGGTCCAAAAGTATAATAGGATAATATGGGCTTATCCTCGAACCGAAGCACATCTAGGTCCTCCCTCCTTTAAACACATGGGATACCCCTTGGGGATTTGGAACCCCAAACCAACTTTGAGACTTATTAACTAAACAAACCTTTCTTCCCCCACCGATGAAGAAGGATTGCTCTTTACCACCTTTTTCCATGCTTCAAATACCTCACTTCGTGGACCAATATCTCTTTCATTTCTCAACGAAATTTGACGATCTTTTGCCCTACGGTCATCTACTTACTTAGTAGATTATGCACGTGTGAAGAACCGAAGGTTCCAACATGCGGAGCACTAGTGTTTAAGTCATTAAAGATGGTTGGACGCAACTCCGGCCAAAGGTAAATTTCCAACAAACCTATCATAGATGAGGGACGGAAGAGAGCATTCCTTACCCTCGAAAGAGCTCTGAAATTTTGCCTTCTGTAAATCAGGATGTAGACTGCTCATTCATCCAAAGTTAAGCACAAGAGGCACACGTAATGATCAGACAACTTTAAAAACAAAAGACGGTGCGAAAGAACTCAGGCCTCTTGTTCAGTTAATGACACCCAGCATTCAAGTGCAACATCAACACTCTTCAACTAAAATCCCAAAGGTGTTCAATAGCATTTAGAAAAATAGTAGTCCTTGAGAAGACCTCATAAAATTAAGATAACAATAACATAATAACTTGTCAAAACTTCTGTTCTACCAAAATAGTAAGCGTTTAAGCTCTGGCAAAAGTAGCAACCATTGTCTTCACAAAAACTTTATAAAAGAAAGAAAAAATACCAATAACTTGTCTAAAACTTCTACCAAAATAACATGGGTTTAACTCAGCAAACAGTTGGTTTAAGCTCAGCCAACAATTTGCAGTTCTATAATAACCTTCAAGCCTTTAGCCGACCATAGAATTTCTGTTTCTCCTGAGTGGTCTGAAAGAGACCATGTCCAAACTTTGAGGAAGTGTCGATGAACTTGAGCTTAATCTCCTCAAGAGCAACACGAGAGGTTTGGTTAAGAGATTGGCGAAGGGTAATAACCCTCTTATTAGGACCTACACAACATCCATTGATCAACAGGTAATCATCATTCACCACATCGTAATGGGCAAATACACCCATAGGTGTGATGTCTTTCTCAGTCCTGTCATCGTCAAGGGAAACGTAAGTAACAAAAAGGGAAATTAAGAAATTGACTGGCACAACCAACAAAGTATTTAACTACAAATAAACTAGCTTTCGCGGTTCCACTAGAATATGAGAAATCTTCAGCAAGGGAGATAAACACATTGAGTAAGAACTTTAAATCAAGAAATCTAAAATTACAATTACCACTTGCTGAAGATTTCTTTTACAACCCAACGGTTTATTTCCCAGAGGAAGATCAACCAACTCTCAAGTATGGTTATGCAGGATGGAGTCTATTTCACTCTCAATAGCTTCTTTCCAGAGTGGTGTCTCTGGAGTTGACAATGCTTCAGCAATTGTCCTTGGTTCGTCATCAACCATATAAGCTAGAAAGTCAGGAACAAAGGATTTATCCTTCCTGGCCCTTTTACTTCGCCTCGGTTCCATTTCTGGAGTCTCCAAGTTCTGAGAATCTGGAACACTAGATTCCGGATATTCAGCCACTTCGAAGTCCACTAGATCTGAACCATCTAGATCCGGGTAGTCAATGACTTCTGGTTCCTGAGAGCTTTGTTCATAACTTCGTTTGCCAGAGGTTATGTCTTTTTCCTTTCTAGGAAAAGTATCCTCAAAGAATTGAGCATTCCTTGATTTCATTATTGTACCCCCGTGGATATCTGAAATATTTAACTTATGCACTAAGAAGCGATAAGCACTACTGTTATTTGCATATTCGATAAAAATGCAATCTACAGTCTTAGGCCCAATCTTGACCTGTTTTGGCTTGGGCACTTCGACCTTTGCCAAACAACCTCACACCTTTAAATATTTATAGGTGGGTTTCTTTCCCTTTCATGATTCATATGGAGTTTTGTCCTTACCCTTATGTGGGACTCTATTAAGAATCGTATTAGCGGTAAGGACAACTTCTCCCCACATGTTTTGGGGAAGACTGGAATTAATAAGCAAGGTATTCATCATTTCCTTCAACGTGCGGTTCTTGCGTTCAGCAACATCGTTCGACTGAGGTGAGTATGGAGCCATCATTTGATGAACAATGCCCGATTCGGCATAATATTCCTCAAATGGCGCTACGTATTCTCCCTCTCTATCGCTACGAATGGATTTAATCTGTATGCTTAGTTGGTTTTCAACTTCTGCTTTGTAACGTCGGAACGCTTCAAAGGCTTCATCTTTACTTTTCAACAAGTAAAGGTAATAATATATTGTGCTATCATCAATGAATGTCACAAATTACTTGTTCCCCCTAGTTTGTGCAAACTTCAAATCACATATATCTGTGTGAATAAGTTCTAGAGGAACGTTATTCCTTTTGACGGATCAAAAAGGAATCTTTGTGAGTTTTGCCTCTACGCACACCTCACACTTATGTTGAGGGTTTACATTGATAGACGGCAATAACTCCAACTTCACCAACATTTGGATGGACTTGTAGTTAATATGTCTTCTCAATCTATGATGCCATAAATTAGAAGACTCAAGCAAGTAAGAAGAAGCTTCAATTTTATTTCTTGGACGCATTACAGGTATGACATTAACTTTGAAAAGGCCTCCACAGACGAAGCATTTTCCCACAAAAGTTCAATTCTTGATGATTACAAATTTATTGGACTCAAATACTAGCCTAAAACTAGCATTAACCAATAAATGACCTGAAATTAAATTTCTCCTAATCTCATGGACATTCATCACCTACTTCAGGGTGAGCTCTTTTGCAGAAGTCATCTTTAGGACTACCTTCCCTATCCCTAACACGTTAGAGGAAGCGTTGTTACCCATGAACAACTTTTTGTCTGTAACTGATGTATATGTGGAGAAGGCATCTCTATTGGAACAGATGTGTCTGGTAGCACCCGTGTCCATCCACCATTGCATGAGATTCTCAACAAGGTTTGCTTTAAAAACCACCGCCGAGAACTCCTCAATCATGTCGTCAAGAAGCGTGTCTTTGACGACATTAGCATGTGTCTTGCCTTTGGCCTTAGCCTTCTCTTGTTGCTCAGTCTTGAGCTTGTGGCAGTCCTTGATCATGTGACCAGGTTTCCCACAGTGGTGACAGTTCCCCTTGAACTTCTCCACCGCCAGGGTCTTGCCGTATTTATGGAACTTGCGCTTTTTGCTTGGGTTCCCTTTGGCCTCAGCCAGATTTGCCTTTGCCTCAGCGGGTTGTTTTCCCGTAGGCAAGGCCTTCTTATTATCTTCCTGAATCTGGAGTTTGATAATAAGTTCCTCAAAGTTCATTTCCTTTGTCTTGAGTTTTAAGTAACTCATAAACTCATTTCACGAGGGAGGTAACTTCTCAATTAGTGATGCAACAAAGAACTGCTCATTTGGTTTCATACCTTCCAAATCCAGGTGATGTAGAATCATTTGGAATTCCTGGACTTGGGACATCACAATTTTATTATCCACCATTTAAAATTTCAGGAATTTTCCAATGATGAATTTATTCGTACCGACATCTTGTGCGTTGTACTTCTTCTGCGGTTTTTCCCATAACTCTTTGGCGGTGCCTACGGTGCAATACACCGTGTAGAGTGAGTCTGACAGACAGTTCAAAATATAGTTCTTACACATGAAGTCACTATGACTCCATGCATCAAGAACCATCTTCATGCTATTAAGGACATGGATACCTTGGCCCCCTTCAGCCGTTTCATTAGGCTGAGGGTCCACTTCATCTCCAGCTTGTGGAGGATCTTCTGTTAGGAAATGAGTCATTCCCATAACAGTCAGATAAAACAACATCTTCTGCTGTCATCTCTTGAAGTTGGAGCCCATGAACTTTTCTGGGCGTTCATGGTGGAATCCAGAGGGTGGATGAACTGTAACGTTCCCTTGAGCAGCAGGAAAGGCGTTGGGTGTGCCTTAAGCAGTAGTGAAGGCATTGGATGTGCCTTGAGCAGCAGTGAAGGCATTGGATGTGCCTTGAGCAATAGTGGGGAAGGCAGAGGGGTTGCCTTGAGTAGCAGCGGCAGTATCAGAATCGAGTTGTTCTCATCCAGTCATCTTTCTAAGCACTTACAACAATCTTGTCTTAAAATTGTGGGGTTACAACAATTGCGGAAAACGGAAAGTAAGTAAATATTATAGATTGCTAGAAAGGATAAACTAAAGATTACAACAAGCTGGAATAAAAAACGATACAAACTCCTTGTGATTTGCTGAGTCGAGTGATGACACTTTGTCTTTAAGACAAGATTGCCTCGTATGTATCCTTTTACGTTCGTAGACAATAGTCTCCCAAGATATAACATCAACTAACAAATGAGCAAAGAAAATTCAAGTGTTACTCTTGAAGAACTTTTAATATAGAAAACTTGCTAAAGAGGAAGAAGAAGATTTCAAAAAAATTTGAAGTGCTGAATAATTGAGCCAAAGGCCTCAATTTGTAGTGTAAGGAAATGACCCCTCAACTAGCCAACTAATGGCCTTCAATAGCCATGTAATGGAACTTATTGAGTAGTTACATTGAGCCAAATAATGGTTCAATTCATGTGCCAAATAATGGAGATTCAATGCTCCAAAAACCAGCCCAAAAGTCAGAACTTTCCATCTTCCCGTCGCAGCATTCTGTCTCCGAAGCGCCGCGGCTCTGCGAATTAGCGCCTCGGCTCCAGTAGCCCAAACCACCATTTAGTGCGCGGCTATGACGGTGTTGCACCGCGGCCCTTCACGGCTCTGCGGCGATTTCCGACTCGTTTCATCTTACACTTCTTCCTTCGTTTACCAACGTGGAATACTTGTCATTTGGCCAATAATCATCCATCATTCTATGTCTCAAACGTATTACGTATGTACCAATATCTCTTTCACTAACGAAATTTACGATACTTGACACTACGTGTACACGTGTGTGGAAACGACGTTTTCGAAGTGCGGGGCCCCAATTGTTCGAGTCATAAATAATGGGATAAACGTAATTTCACATTAGTAAATTTTCAACAATCCCCTCTTGAAAGAGATTTTGGCGCACTCATAAGGTGCCTATTTCCAGCAATCTTTCAGTGGACAAATGTTGCATCTGGATAGGTAGCTTTCGCTTTGAACCTTCCATAGTTTAATACCCTTACTTACTGCGCGGTGAACGTGATGTCTTGAACCGTCAGTGTTTAGTGTAAGCCAAGTCAACGGTACCAACTCAAAAACTTCCCTTACTATGTTCTTCGTAATGTTTTGTCCATTGTGGTCGTGGACACTTCTTGGATTCTTAAGTGCGTTCATTTGAGGCGGTCTGTCCTCGCACTTAAATAAGTGATCTCCTACAAGGTATCCTGCTATACCCCACTTTACAAGTGTTAGGAACCATTAAAAGTTTTCCCAAACCTAACCTCAACCGTTGAGGATCATTAAAAGTTTTAGAAACTTAACATTTACCCACACTGCAGGTAGCACTTAACGTCTATCGCATGAACGACTTTAGGTTTATGTTCCTTACAGGGATCATAACCATAAGTGCTCTTCCTTCCACCGAAGCGCTCAACTGAACTTTTACAACTTAGTTTTCCCATTGAACCAAATTTCTGGGATCTCCAGTCAGTAAGGTTGAGTTACCACCATATTAGTCCTTAAAGCTTGGGTTTTAAGCCCATTCCCCTAGACAAGCAGAATATTTGATCTTTGGGTAAGCCTTTTGTAGTGGGTCCGCTATGTTATCTTTTGATTTTATGTAATAAATGGATATTATACCCGTGGTGATCAGTTGCATAACGGTCTTATGTCTCCGTCGAATATGACGAGACTTGCCGTTGTACATAGAACTCTGTGCCTTTCCTAGAGCCGACTGACTGTCACATTGGATCATTACTGACAGATCGGATCTTGATCTAAATCTTGTATTTGAGATCCGTATCTGATCCAAATCCAATCCGTGAATCCATTTTTATTAAATATATTGATAACCTAGAATGTAATTTTATAAGTATTTTCTTAATTTTTTTTTCATAATTTTTGTATTGGGTAAAAGGTTGAACCAGGATAAGGCAAAAGTCACACAGTCATGTAATTTGTCTTTGAAGTTTCATTTCTTTTACCTATATGCTCTCTGCAGTTTCCTATATTTTCATTTCTATAAAAGAAAAAATTATCACTCTTCTTTAAATTTCTCTTTCTTGAATCTACTAGCCGTAAGCTTTAAGTATATTTCTCTCATTTGTTTGATCAGCAAAAAAAAACTGGGACTTTTGATATATGACTGACATTGTTTTATGTTGTTTAATGAAGTCAATCAGTAGAACTACAAGTGGAGCATCACTAAAGCCTCCAAAAATTAGCTCAAAGTTGCAACATGATCATCATCACTAATGAAGTCGATCCTATTAATTTTCTTGTGATGCTAAAACTTTGTTCAGTATTTTGAAAGAATGGTGTCATGTTTGTGTAGGTTGATTGAATGAACTTAATCATTTTTTTCAATCAGATTACGTTTCATTTTGTCAAAAAAGTTTCAACATGTGGGAATATTATTCAAGCCAAAAAAAAATTACATGTAGATCCAGATCCGATCCGTGGATCCGAATTTGAATCTGATTTTTATGGACCCGATAGATCTATATCCGGATCTGGATCCAGGTATGAAAAATGGATCTGAATCTCAATCTGGATCTAGTAGGATCTGCTCCAGATCCGATCTGTTGTCATCTCTACTCTTGTGCGTGAACAATTTCAAATTATGATTTCCTTTTTTTTTCAACTTGGAAATATGTCACTATAAATAAATAACCAAAAAAGAAAAAAATATTTACTCCGTTCTAATTTATGTGATGTACTTTCATTTGGCACGCACCTTAAGAAATAAAGGAAGATTTTTAAATATTATGATCCAAAATAAATCAAAGATATTTATATGGTTATATATTATCTCGTTTTGCGTAAAAAATTAAATTTAAAATTAAATTATTAACACATAACGAATTATGTTATTCTTTTTGAGACGGATAAAAAGGAAAGTAACTAAAAGAGAAAAGTAAGGGTCATCTTCTTCATCCCAATCCCACTCCCCTCTGTTGAATGATAATTTCACCAGCAGCAGCTTTGTGTTGCTCAGCCATGAAAATGGAGCTGCGACTATTGTAATTATGAAGACAAGAGTAACAAAAGCAAAAAAGAAAAAGTGGGGTTGCTATTTCTAAAATTATTAGAAGGAACTGAAACGGAAAAAAGAACTCCGGCTATCTCCATTTTTTCCAGCAACAAACGGATAAAATCGAGCACTTCACCTCACCATAGACCTACCTCTGTTAAACTCCCACCTCCAATTCATAGCACAGAAAAAACGTACAAAAATGGTCTATAAAGAAACTCTAATGGCTGCAACGGGTATGATGGTGGAGGTCACTATTCTTGAAAATTTGAGAGAGAGAAAAAGTGGGGAAGAGAGGGGTTTTTCAAATTGACGTTACGAGTGCTTCTTTTTGCCTGCTAAAAGGTGTGAATGAGAGGGGACGGGGGGCTAAGGTGACCTCCATTGTTGGGTTTATTAAGAGTTTTTTTAGAGATTGCAGCGTTAGAAGAAGAAAAGGGGGTGCGGGAAGGGGGCCGGGGCTTCTTTTTTTTTTTTTTTTTGTAAAATCTTTTATTTTAAAAATATTTATTTAAGTTAAATGCACGTATCTCCATTCTATTTGTTAATTTGGCGTGTGAATTGCACGCACTATGTGTTTGGCTACATATTAATTTTGTGCCCAAGTGGCATAGTAAAAATGGTGTTAGAGGTTTCATATGGTAGAGATGTCAATTGGAGGATCTAAGGTGGAATACACGGATAAGTTGGAAGGTTTATCGATATCAGCCTATCCCATTAACAAGATCATGGCAATATTTTGTTCATTCACCATAGTATCTACACATACGAGGCAAACTAAATCTCATGCTCACTACGTCTGCCCATATATTACAAATGCACTGGGTTTGTTGATCTTCAATACCACATATTCCTCCTCAAACCATCCAACCATAAAGAACTACCATGTGTAATGAGATTCCAGTACTATGCTTTATACCCATTAAATTTATGCAGTTGATTTAAACTTTGGAATAATTTTGTATTGCTAAAGCTTACAAACAGGATTGTCTCTAAAATGATAAAGTTGATCTAGAGCCAATAAGAGTTCTGCGACTCTTAACAATTCAATTCTGCAGTACTCTATAGCATTTGACAAGACTATCCCATACCAGCCACAAAATGTCATCAGCCCAGCATTGTGATCAACAGTGTCATCGGACACAAGTCTGGTCACGGAGTAACAATGAGAAGCAACATTTGTGGCATATCCAGTCTTTAAATGTCAAGATGGACTGAATCAGTGCCACCGTTATAATCAGGTTTTTACAAGATGATGAAAGATTAGGGACAATCCCTAATTCGAACAAAGTACAATATATCCAGAACAAAGTCATTGCAGTTCAATTTATTTTAGCATCCTAATGTAACAACTTTTCCTTCTATTCACATGCCAATTTGGTGTCAAAGCTGCTCAAGCATATAGCGAAAGCCTGAACCGCAGATAGGGGATACCTGTAATCCATAGTAAACATATCTTTGCCTATCTTGCCAAATTGCAGGATGACTTTGTCATGATCTGATTGACTTGACCGAGACGTTGTCGGTCCCCCAGCAGGTGGTGGTGGTGGTTGGTTGGCGGCGATCAACTGAAAATTCTTTACAGATGCAACTGTCACCCGTCCTCGAAAGTTTAGGCACCAACACTGCAGTTGTTCATGCCAACGCGGTGACTTGTTTTTTAGAACCAAGGGTTTCACCTTGCTATCATCTTCCGCATTGGATGATGATGCTCTAACAATATCAGAAAACCGTGAGCTACTGAAGTCAGTGGAATGATCAAGCAATGACTTTGAGAAAGAGATACTTCGGAATGAATCCTCAAGGGACCTTGGGAGAAGCTCCGGTTGGCCAGGCACTGAGCCACCCACATCAAGTGCTGCGGCAGGAATCGAGTGCATCACACAGTGCATTTTCCGTGGACCCCGTGTTCCGAGAACATTTAGCTCGTATTTGATCTGCGCTATGCTGTAGCTTCCAGTTGGGACTTTAGGAGAGACTTTCTGGGAATAGAATCTGCGGCTTGTGCGGCCTGAAGGCGGGATGTTTGCAGAGGTGTATGGAGGCTGTGTGTCATAAATAACGAATTTTGTACCCAGAAAATTTGACCTGCAATCAAAAGTGGTATTATATGATCAGAAATCACTTTCTCACTAGTCATAAATACTTGAGAACATTGACTTCACCCTCAAACTAAGTGCATATAACACTACAAAGCTGCGTTAGATGAAATATTTAGAGCAGTTTAGCAGACATCGCTGTATCATTTAAACCTACAGCAGAAGGCTACATTTGTAATCAGATTATGCACTAAGGGTGTGTTCGGTATGAAGAAAAATGTTTTCCAGATAAGTGGGTTTCTTACTTAGTTTCTTATGTTCAGTACGTAAGCAAAAAATATTATCCAAAAAGCATTTGTATATAATCTAGACAAATACTGCGGGAGGTAGTGGTGGAGGTGAAGATGAGGTTTGTTGGAAAGAAATGTCAATTTAGAGTGTGTTCAGTGTGGAGGGCAACATTTCCAGAAAATGTTTTCCAATTTTCCCATGTTCGGTTGGTCAAAATTTTTGGAAAACATTTTCTCTAGGAAAACAAAGGAACTTAATATTTTCTGTCTTATATACCCACTAAGAAATTCCTCAGTTCCTTCTTTTTTCTGGTATTTAGTTTCCTGCCCGTCTTTCTTAAAATACATACAGGTAGGGGTGGGCGAATATCGGTTCGGTTCGATTTTGTATCGGATTATATCGGTTTTTTCTAGTGGGCCGGGTCGGATCGAGGAATTTTTTATTTTAAAAAAAAAATGAATTTCCAAAACTGAAATTGACATTCACACCTACACTACCATGAAATTTCGACGTTGAAATCTATTATGTATCGTGAGATGTTTACTAAATAAAAAAGAAAATTATAAACCGATTTGGGGGAAAACACAAATTGATTGGGAAAATGGACGTTTTCGTAAAAATTGGCTGTGCCAAACCGCCTTGCGGCGTTTGGGCCGGCCCCGTCTCGAAAAAATACCCAAAATCAAAAAACAAATCGGGTAAAACGGACATCCGAGCGCAGAGTTATGACCATTTAAAGTTTCACCAATTTACAACTACTTTCTCTCCCTACATATTATGCCAATGCTTCCGTGATATGTTAATCAAGTTTAGTAGCCTAAAATAAAAAATAAGAATAATTATATATTTAATTCGGTTTTTTCGGTTCGGTTCGTATCCAAAATTTAAAAACTGAACCGAATCACTAAATCCTGATTCAGTTCGGTTTTTCAAAAAAATTTAAAAAAAACCGAACCGAATTTCGGTTCGGTTGGGTTTTTTCGGTTCTCCGGGATTTTTGCCCACCCCTACCTACAGGTATATTTAGCTAGCATAACTTTCTGCCTAATCTACATCATCATCATCAGCCATCTCTGGCTGAATAGAATGGAAAGAGGATCCTGTACTAGATGGAATACATCAGCATCAGCCATCCTTGAGGAAGAATCGGTGAAAAGTTGCACTAGATTGAATAGAATGGAGAGAGGATCTTGTACCCTAGACCAATGATGTGTAATACCTGACAGAACTTGAGAACAGAATTTGTCTAAGACGACTCTGGGATTTTATGGTATCAAGTAGATTCCCTCTGCCTGGACATAACTTCTTATTTTCTGATGTATGTATTAAAACATTAACTAAAGTAATCACTAATTTCAAGCCTTTCGAAATGCTCATGCTTAGTATTTGATGCAGGGCTCTTTGGAGAGACCTTTCTCTTTTTTTTTTTATAAGTGTAAGGGGTAAAGAATGTCTTCATTTTACATTATTATTTCCTGAAACATCTCTCAAGAAAGATACAGGAAAAAGAAAATGAATAGCTCCTCTGTTTTACCTTAATTTTCCAACATAAGTGTTGCTTGATCTCGAGATGTTTTCTGCATCCATTGAGATAACATACTCCGTGCAAGTAGTCCGCCTAGTTCTCTTTGCAGAGAGAAGGAACTTTCCATTTTCAACTAGTAAAGCTACAAATGAAGCAGAGGTTTTTATCAAACTCTGGAAAACTTTGTACACAACAAAGCAAAAACATCTCAAATTGCAACTGGAAATATAAACACTTAGGAAAAAAATACATCCCAGTTCTGCCCTAGAAAATACTCAGTAACATGAGTTTCTTTTTTTTCCCGATATTCTTTTTGGGGGGAGGAGGAGATGGAAGGGAGTTTACAAATAACGAGAGAATAGTGAAAAAGACATTACAACAACAACAACAACATACCCAGTGTAATCCCACACAGTGGGGTCTGGGAAGGGTAGAGTGTACGCAGACATTACCTCTATCTTGGGAGGGAGGTAGGAATAGTGAAAAAGACGTTAATGCCATCAATTACCCACATATTTCTGAATTGGCATTACCTTCTATACCTCATCTAGGTTTGGAAGATATCATAAACTTACAACGCATTTACCCCCCCCCCCCCCCCCCCCCCCCCCCCCAAATAGCAAAATTACAACGAACTCTTACCAGGACTGAGACACAAGAAAAGACGGTAAGTCAAATTAGATTTATCCCTCTTGATGAAGCATTGAATCATTCCGTCACGAGGCCCAGGCTGAAAAAAGAAATAAACGAACTCGTCAATAAAAATTAGTACATACTCTTGCCCACTATGTGAGTTGGGCTTCCTTACCTGCTTTAATGATACTGGAAAAGTAAGCTTTCCAGAAACTTCAGGACTTGTAACAATTTCCTGGCACATAATCCTCCATGACCTGCAAACAGAAGCACATGCTACGACATGCTTACGAGCAGGCCATGAGTTCTCGCTCTCTTCTAATCTTCTAATTACATCAAAAAGTAGTTCGGGTGGGAGATTAGCCCAACAACTGTTCTGGATGACAGGAGGAGGCTGGTCGCTTAATTCATGAAATGAACCATGTGATTTACCCCTTTGATGACCAGACAGCCTTACATCAAAGCTTCTCCTTGATAAGCTCCCAAAACTATCTCTTACATCTCGAACTATGCTGCGGAACGACATCTAATACCAAAAGTGATGCCCAAACACCAGAATAAATGGTACTTCTCGCTCTCTGCCCTTCCTGAAAAGATAAGCCTTTTCCAGTAAACAGAAGCAAACTTGTCAAAGGACACGGCTGCAAAAGAACAAAAACTAAATCATGTTTCACTAAAGAATAAGTTGCTAAGAAGAAAAGCACGAAAGGCATATAAAGAGAAAAGAAAAAGGAAAAGTGAAAAAAAAGGAAAGAGAGTAGAGAAAGGATACTAAAGTACAGTTAATCACATGAGATTTATCAGATACAACTTTTTAAGATTCTTAAAGTGATGCTAGTTGTCTCACTTAGTTGCAAGAGAAGAACTGACAGAACATATGAAAGATAACTGTTTCAGCAATTCCAGCACATAGCAAATAAGCCAACAAAAAAACATGTAAACTTGTTAATGTTTGACAACGCACCAGAAGGAAAAACAAATAATCTCCACCAAGGTTTTAGTTAGAAAGGATAATTCAACTACTTGTTGAAATATCAGAAAATGTTTCAATTTAAATATATGCAAGAAAAGAAAACAGAAAATAACTGTTTCTGCATAGAATCTTAAATTTAATTCACAGGTTGTTGTACTATAAACATCATATAAATTTCCATAAGCAGCTGAAACAACAGGCTGAATCTAAGGAAATGAGGATATTCTTGCAAGTACCACAAAAATACAGTACCTTTTCTTTAAAGGTACACAGTTCTTATTGATACCCTACCTCTTATAATTTCCCTAGCCTAGTGATATCGAGCCGCCTCGAAGCTATAGCCAAGCTCTTAATCGTTCACTTCCCTTTTTCCAGTCAAAAGCAAAGTTTCATTTATTTTTATTTACAAACAGCTTATGATTTTTGCCTTTTAACTTCAATCTCTTCACATGGCCCATTTATGAATCAAAAGATTAGGTAATATTTCCCTAAATAACACCATAGATTCATGAGATTTACTACTTAAAACATATAAGATACAAATATATTAGGATAAACCTTTTAAATTTCTATCAGATAATCAAAGCTCCATTAACTTCTCTTAGAAACAAAGAAAAGAACATAAATCTCTCTAATTGAAGCTCAAAATTCAAGAAAGACACAAATCCAAAACCCTCCACCCCCAAAGGACATAAAAAGCAAAATTATTAGAAAAGGGATCCAGAAATAAAAGCCTAGAACTACAAGGTACAAATAAAGACAAGATCTGAAGGTGAAAAACAAGATATGTACCTTAGAAAGTCAACTAAAGAAAATTGAGAGATGTTTACATACAAAGAGAGAAGAAGCAAATGGGTCAACATCCAACAAACGTTATATATATGAGCTTGTTATATATTTCTATCTCAAAAATAAAAGCTGTATTGCATACTTTTCAGTGGAGTCGTGTACTATTGTTTAATTGAAAGTATTAAATTGGGGCTGTCACTACGTGAGCAGAATACACCAACTACCATGGAAAATCAAAATTGGAGCTTTTGACTTTTTGCTCTCTCAGTTTCCACAACTTCATCATCTTTTTTTATTATTATTATTATTTGGAACCCGTTTTTAGGTTAAATAATTGACAATTACTCTAATTATGAAAAGTTACTATTCTAAATGTTAAGTTTATAAAGTACTCCTCCGTCCCCTTCTTACTAAAAATGTTTGCTGTTTTATTTAACCTAAGTAGTTTTTTTTTCATTTATACTTGTATTAATTAGTAACATTTAAGAGGTGTAAATATTTATTGATGGGAGATAATTTAAAGAAGGTAAAATAGTCAAAATGCTACTCTTATAAATGTTTTGTTAAGGGAGCGTGTAAATGAAAAATACGACAAGTACTCTAGGACAGGAGGGGTATTGAAATTGATAACAAATAATTACATGCTTGATTAAAAAGCATTATAAATTAAAATGCACTTTAAATTATTTGTAGAAAGTATATCGAGTAAAAATCCAACAATAATTGTAGGATGGTTTTTGGCTGACAGATAATATAACAGCTCAGCCTATTAGTAATATTGTCTGCTTGTGGTCTAAATTTATATGACTTTAAGACATGTTACTAGGGTGTAAGGTATGCTTACTTATATACTTGAGTTTTCTCCTGTATTATGCCACTGTTAAGGTATTGTTCATTGTGGGCCTAGGACCACACAGATTGTCCCTTAGATTTAAATCCAAAAAGTACCTCAACAGTTGATTATGAACACATACTTACAAGGTCCCTAACTTTTTTTTCCATTGTAATATGAGGTTCGCCTAAGATGTAATGTGCATCCCTTCTTCAGAGGCTTTTCCTCCGTTATGAACATCACATATAAATGCTATTAATAGTCATTAAACACATTAGTGGAATGAGTTAAGAAGTATTTATAAACGGATTTAACCACCAGATAAGTTTATCCAAATACCTGCTTCATTTTATCGATAAAGAAAAGTAGGTTTTTGATCATGCAATTTGAAGCTCAAATTTGAAAATTTAATTTAAATTATTGTTCGTTTATTATATTTGAACAGAGCCTCAACTTCAATTTGAAATTTTAATATCAAATCCCACATTTTACTAAAAGGTGTGATTTCAATTCCAAGTTGTAATTTTAAACTTCTTAAAATTTAAAATTTGACCCATAAATTTATATTTTATAAAAGAAAATATGCTTGTTCGACGTGAAGAGATTATTAGTACCATGTGAGAGGATTATGTTAAACAATAGCTAGTTACTACTATTGTTGATTTATTGGACTAGTGAATTTTTGTAAAAGTATGTGTATTTGAAAGTTCGCAATAACAAGTAATCGCAAGCATTTATTTATAAAAGCAACATATGTTGTTGGGCCTGTGTTCAAAAAATCAGGAAAAACAGAAACCAAACGGAAAGACAAAAACCAGAAAAACAGAAACTGGAAAAATAATGCGAAGTAAGAAAATATCCGAGACCACGAATTCACTTGTGTGTCCTTAAGGAATTTAATCCCCTTTGTACCCGAGGTTATGGATTACTTCCTCCCGGGATAAAACGGATATACATTTGCGGGAGTAGCGGTACGTCAAACGCCTTCGACTTCGACGAACTCAAAGTTGGCAACGAAACACAGTAAGACTCGATAGTTTTATTTGTGGAAAAAAAATGCAGAATTTCAGATGCAGAAATTTTTGTTTCAGTGTTTTAAAAATGAGGCGTTGCCTCAGTTTATATAGCCTCGAAGGTACCTCTTCGGAATAGGTTGGTGACTGTTCGGAAAGGCCTTTGCCTTTTTTTCCAGAAAAAGAAAAAAAATCATTTTCCCTCCATTTCTCATTCACACCAACTTAGCTAGCTTTATTCATTAACTAGCTTTAACAATCCCCCACATGAATGGGGAATGGCTATATGATGAAAAACATGCATGACAAAAAAACTGTGTGATTCGTAAGCAAGGATTAATCGCATCTGGATAAGTAGATTTCTCTTTGAACTTTCCGTAGTGAACATATGTCGGATATACTCGGTCAATTGGTAGATTTGATATCCTTGAACCGTCGAGCTTTGGTGTATACCTAGACAACCACATGTCACACAATTAACCCTTTAACCGTCTTTGGTTCTCATTGTTTTGTTCGTTTCAGCCATGAACACTGCCTGGTTCATAAGTGCGTAGAGAATTGGCCTTACAGAATTCTCCTTGAAGTGGCTTACACTTCACACTTACATAGGTGATTCCTAAATGTGTCATCCCGTAGATACACTATTTGATATACCCCGTACCAAACTTAGGAACCATTAAAAAGCCGCAATGCTTTATCCTGGTACTGACCATTGTCTCATCACGAGAATGGACCAAAGAGTTATTGTGACAATGTTGAACCATCATTAATGACTTTGTTTGATCTCTTTGAACCTAGATCTTGGGATCTCCGCTTCTTCTAGGTAGAGTTACCGTCACGATGACTTGTCCTCGACCATAGTCCCATTCCCCTTGATGATCTTTCAACTACCTCTCTAGTTAGGCCTTTAGTTAGTGGATCCGACACATTATCTCTTGAATTAACATAGTCAATTGTGATAATTCCACTAGAGAGTAGTTGTCTAACGGTATTATGTCTTCGTCGTATGTGACGAGACTTTCCGTTGTACATAAGGCTCCCGGCTCTTCCTATTGCCGCTTGGCTATCGCAATGTATGCATATAGGAGCCAACGGTTTGGGCCAAAATGGAATATCTTCTAAGAAATTCCGGAGCCATTCAGCTTCTTCACCGGCTTTGTCTAAAGCTATGAACTCAGATTCCATTGTAGAGCGGGCGATACATGTCTGTTTGGATGGCCTCCAAGACACTGCTCCCCCACCTATGGTAAAAACATATCCACTTGTGGATTTAGTTTCAGTTGAACCGGTGATCCAATTTGCATCACCGTATCCTTCAATAACCGCAAGATACTGTTATAATGCAAAGCAAAGTTTTGAGTATGTTTTAAATACCCCAAAACTCGTTTCATTGCCAGCCAATGTTTTTGGTCGGGATTACTAGTGTAGCGACTTAGTTTACTTATAGCACACGCAATATCAGGTCGCGTACAGTTCATAATATACATCAAACTTCCCAACACTCTGGCATAATCCAATTGAGAATGACTTTCACCTTTATTCTTTGCAAGAGCAAGGTTCATATCAATTGGCGTCTTTGCAACTTTAAAGTCCAAATACTTGAACTTTTCAAGTACCTTTTCAATATAATGAGTTTGAGACAATGCTAGACCTTGAGGAGTCTTATGGATTTTAATTCCCAGAATTAAATCGGCAACTCCTAAGTCTTTCATATCAAACTTACTAGCAAGCATGCGCTTAGTAGCATTTATGTTAGCAATGTCGTTACTCATTATCAACATATCATCCACGTACAAACAAACAATGACTACGTGGTTCGGAGTGTTCTTAATATAGACACATTTATCACACTCATTTATCTTGAACCCATTTGACAACATTGTATGGTCAAATTTTGCATGCCACTGTTTGGGTGCTTGTTTTAGTCCGTAAAGAGATTTAACAAGTCGACACACCTTCTTCTCTTTCCCTGGAACTACAAACCACTCAGGTTGTTCCATGTAAATTTCTTCCTCTAACTCTTCATTTAAGAAGGTTGTTTTCACATCCATTTGATGGATTTCAAGACCGTACACGGCGGCTAACGCTACTAACACCCGAATGGATGTAATCCTCGTTACCGGCGAGTATGTATCAAAGTAATCAAGACCTTCTCGTTGTCTAAAACCTTTAACAACTAGTCTTGCCTTATATTTATCAATAGTACCATCAGCTTTCATTTTCCGCTTGAAAATCCATTTGGAACCTAAAGGTTTATTCCCTGGAGGAAGTTCAACCAATTCCCAAGTATGGTTGTTTAATATGGATTCTATCTCACTATTGATTGCCTCTTTCCAAAATTGAGCTTCCGATGAAGACATAGCTTCGTTGAAGGTTCGAGGCTCATTCTCCAACAAAAATGTTAGAAATTCTGGTCCAAAGGAAGTAGACATCCTTTGACGTTTGCTGCGTCTTGGATTTTCCTCATCAGGAATATTTTCCTTTGTTTCTTCCCGAGGTCGTTTAGATTCTTTGCTAGACGACTCACATTCCTTTTTATACGGATATATGATTTCAAAGAAGTCAGCATTATCTGATTCAATTACCATATTCACCTGAATGTCGGGATTTTCTGATTTGTGAACCATAAATCGATATGCCTTACTATTTGTGGCATATCCTATGAAAACACAATCAATGGTTTTAGGTCCTATTTTTACTCTTTTGGGTTTAGGAACTTGCACCTTGGCCAAACACCCCCACACTTTGAAGTATCCCAAATTGGGCTTCCTTCCTTTCCACTTTTCGTATGGAATAGATTTTGTTTTGCTAAGGGGCACTCGATTGAGTATTCGGCTAGCTGTTAGAATGGATTCCCCCCACAAGTTCTGGGGTAAATCAGAACTTATTAACAGGGCATTCATCATTTCTTTCAGGGTTCTATTTTTTCTTTCCGCAATTCCGTTTGATTGTGGCGAGTAAGGGGCAGTTATTTGATGAATAATGCCATATTCCAAACATATTTGTTCAAAAGGAGATTCATATTCACCGCCCCTATCACTCCTTATCATTTTAATCTTTTTGTTAAGTTGAGTCTCAACTTCAGTTTTGTATTGCCTGAATGCTTCAATTGCTTCATCTTTACTATTAAGTAAATAAACGTAGCAATACCGCGTACTATCGTCAATAAAAGTTATGAAATAATTTTTTCCACCGCGAGATGGGATTGACTTCATGTCACAAATATCTGTATGGATTAAGTCTAAAGGACTTGAATTCCTTTCAACTGACTTATAAGGATGTTTAACATACTTAGACTCAACACATATTTGACATTTTGATTGATCGCATTCAAACTTAGGCAATACTTCCAAACTAATCATTTTTCGCAAGGTTCTATAATTGACATGTCCTAAACGTGAATGCCATAAATTATTTGACTCAAGTAAGTAAGACGAAGCAGAAACTTTATTATTATTGGCAACGACCATTACATTAAGCTTGAAAAGGCCCTCTATGAGGTAACCTTTTCCTATGTACATCTCGTTCTTACTTATTACAACCTTGTCAGAAACAAAAACACACTTAAAACCATTCTTTACTAGAAGTCCGGTAGATACTAGATTTTTCCTAATTTCAGGAACATGACAGACGTTGTTGAGAGTCACCACCTTGCCAGATGTCATCTTCAGTAGTATCTTTCCATAACCTTCAATTTTGGCCGTTGTAGAATTTCCCATATATATGGTCTCGTCGGGCCCGGCGGGAACATATGAAGCAAATGCTTCTCTGACAGCACAAATGTGGCGAGTGGCGCCAGAGTCAATCCACCACTCTTTCGAATTTCCCACTAGGTTGCATTCAGACAACATAGCGCACAAGTCATCAACCTCCTCGTTTGTTTCAACCATATTAGCCTGACCCTTCTTCTTTTCCTTTTTCGGAGCATGACAGTCTGCAACTTTGTGTCCGATTTTTCCACAATTGTGGCAGTTTCCCTTGAATTTCTTCTTGTTGGGATAGCTCCTTGGTCCCGATGTATTTTTTCTCTTTTTCAGATTAGTTGGGGCAGTTTCAACAATATGTGCTCCCCATGGTTGATCTCCCATTTGCCTTCTTCTCCGCTGCCTTGTTATCTTCCTCGATTCTCAACCGGACGATGAGATCTTCCGTGTGTCATCTCCTTTCGCTTGTGTTTCAAGTAATTTTTGAAGTCCTTCCATGAAGGAGGCAGCTTCTCTATTACTGCCGCAACTTGAAACGCCCCACTAATCACCAAACCTTCAGCGAGTAGATCGTGGATGATACCCTGTAATTCTTGAACTTGAGTAACAACAGACTTGCCATCTACCATTTTGTAGTCCAGGAACTTGGCAGCATAAACTTCTTTAATCCAGCATCTTCTGTTTTATATTTCTTTTCCAACACATCCCATGGTTCTTTTGATGTTTCCACATTACTATAGACGTTGTAAAGATCATCCTCCAGTCCGCTAAGAATATAATTCTTGCACAAAAAATCTGAGTGCTTCCACGCCTCAGTTACAACAAAACATTCATTCTCAGGTGTTGATTCCGGCAAAACCGGAATGACCTCCTTAATAAATTTTTTGAGGTTTAAAGTAGTTAAATAGAAGAACATCATTTGTTGCCATCGTTTGAAATCAATTTCGGTGAATTTTCCAGGCTTCTCTGCTGGAGCCGGTGCTGGTGCAGTACGACTGGAGGACGCAACATTGCTCGTAGAACCAACCATGGGGGCCGGTGTGGCGATGCGATAGCATTCAAATTTTGAGTCATGTCTCCCATTTCGTCGCAGGAAACAACAGAAAATTTAATAAACGGTGAAAACTTCGAACCGAATCAGTTTTGACAGCAACAAATGTAATACACAACGGTGAAGATTTTATTTCTTCAAACCGAATCAAGGTTATACAAACAGATTTAAAATACTTGAAACGAAATGCAGTAAATTGTATGTTGTATACTTGATGAAGTTTTTAGTCTCCAAATGAGTAGAAAGTTATGAAAACTTTAATCTCAACCGGAGTAGAAAATCCGAATATTTTAGTCTCCAAACAACATATAAGTTCGTTACACCGAAACAACAAACATTTTTTTTCCAGTAAATTATATGTTGTATACTTGATGAAGTTTTTATATCTTCAAATCAAGTACCCAAATGAGTAGAAAGTTATGAAAACTTTAATCTCAACCGGAGTAGAAAATCCGAAGATTTTAGTCTCCCAACAACATACAGAAAAACAGAAACTGGAAAAATAATGCAGAAGTAAGAAAATATCCGAGACCACAGAATTCACTGTGTGTCCTTAAGGAATTTAATCCCCTCACTGTACCCGAGGTTATGAATTACTTCCTCCCAGGATAAAATGGATATACCTGTCGCAGGAGTAGCGGTACGTCAAACGCCTTCGACTTCGACGAACTCAAAGTTGGCAACGAAACACAGTAAGACTCGATAGTTTTATTTGTGGAAAAAGAATGCAGAATTTCAGATGCAAAAATTTTTGTTCAGTGTTTTAAAAATGAGGCATTGCCTCAGTTTATATAGCCTCGAATGTGCCTCTTCGGAATAGGTTGGTGACTGTTCAGAAAGGCCTTTGCCTTTTTTTTCCAGAAAAAGAAAAAAAATTCATTTTCCCTCTATTTCTCATTCACACCAACTTAGCTAGCTTTATTCATTAACTATCTTTAACAACATAAAGATATGTGATTCGTTAATGCGGCGCCTTAGGATGTCCTGATACATTGTTTATGATCTATATAATTTGCTCACTAATGGTTAAGATTGTAAGAATTTATAAAGTTTTAATAGTTTTTTCAAATTATGGAATTTTTAGTGTGTATAAGAAAGAGTATATAATATGTGAGATCCAAATTTCATCCCCAAATAAAATTTTAATTTAAAATCATAATTTGAAATAATTGCCAAACAGGCCAACTAATACAGTTTTGTAAACAAAGTAAGGTTGTCCAGTGGGCTGGGGTCGGCCCGATCCTGACCCGGCTTGTCCCGCTTACCGCCCTGACCCGCCCCGCCTCGATCCCCCTTACAAAAATGGTCGCGGGGTTCGAACTCGAGGCGGGAGTAGGGCTCGATCCCGCTCGTCCCGCCCCCCGTCCTGACCCCCCCCCCCCTTGCAAAAATAACCGTTGCACAATGGCAAAGTTTAGATTTTGGCCGTTGTGCAACGTCTATAACAACCATTTTGGCCCCCCATCCTATAAACTCCCTACCCCCTTAATATTTATTTTAACCCCTAAGTTAGTATATTTATACTTTAATCGTATTTCTTAACTATAAATACTTCATTTTTTCCTATTCATTCTTCTCACAAATCTTCCCACCATCTCTCTAATCTCTTTATCTATCTCTCTACAAGTCTACATTGCCTACTAAATATTTTATTTTATTTTCTTATTTATATCAAAGTTCAAAAATTGGGAATGAAGTTGGCAACTAGCTTGAGGATCATCCATCGAGCAAAGTTTTAATTTTCAACCTCGATTACATGTCGACATTACGTCGGCGTTTGATACATTTGTTCCTTCTTTAAATTATTATTGTTACTTAATTTTAATTATCATACTTAATTTCATTAACTTAAATTATTTATTTGCATAATTATAATGGAACGAATTAGACGTTTTATTTCTGGTAGAGGTGCTAGGGGTAAGGGCACATCTTCTTGTAATCCTAATTACGATGATTTCACTCATGTAGATGAAACTAATTTTTTTGATGTTAATATTAATATATCATTAGATCATGAGGTATATTCTGCATCTGAACCAGACTTTAATTAGGAAAATGAATTTGAAGATAATTTGGATAACACACCCACTAGTGCACCTCCATCTCAGGCTCAGACTGAGTCTCAGCCCGAAACTCAAACTGGAATGCTTTTTATTCCCCCTAGTATGAGTCGAGGCCCAAGTCAACGAAAATTAAAATCACATGCATGAGATTTTTCTGATAGAGACATTGAAAATCAATTAGCTAGATGTAAAATTTGTCAAGAAGTTTATAAATTTAAAACCGGAAAAGGTCAAGGTGAGACGGGATGTTTAATGAGACATGTAGAAAACTCTCACAAAGCAAGGTATAACCAATACATGACTGAAAAATTGGGTGTGCCAATGCCTTTTGAGTCTGGACAAGGTTCACATAGTGTCTCCGACCAAGTACATGGTCGAATTAACCCGATGACGGGGGAATTATAGGTCGTAAATATGATAAACACAAAGATAGAGAAAATGTAGCAAAATTAGTTGCGATTGAGCGTTTCCTTTTTCGTTTTCTTCCTCTCCTAGTTTTATTCATTACATTAGAGAAACGTATAATCCTGCTTTTAACGGTTTTCCTAGATCAACTGTTAGAAGAGACGTTTTAAAATTTGCACATGAATATCAACAATATTTACATTATGCATTATATCATTTTAATGGCAAAGTGGCTACCACTTCTGATATAGGTCGTAGTACTAACGGTAATGATTATTTAACTGTAACATGTCATTGGATAGATCAGACTTGGTCTATGCAAAAACGTATTTTAGAATATAGATATATTGATGATAGACACACTGAATTATTTATTGCAAGAAATATTTATGAAATTTATGAATATTATGGAATAACTGATAAAATTATGACTGTTACATTAGATAATGCTACTTCTAATGATTATGTTGTAAACCTTCTAAAAACTCGACTAACTCCATCTTTTCTCGATAATTTTCATATAAGATATGCATGCCATATTTATAACTTAGTTGTAAAGGATGGCCTAAAACTTTTTGAAAACATTCTTGATAAAGTATAATTTGCTATAAACTTTATTTTTAAAGGTAATAAAATACAAAGACGCAAATAGTATAAAAAAACTTGTCATGATTATGGATTATCTTATAGAAAATTTTCAGAAGAAGTAGCGACTATGTGGAATTCTCTGTACGAACACCTACTTGTTGTTCATGAGTATAGAAGACCTATAATTTTATTATTTAACGCCCATAATCAACATCCAAGGGATATGCTTGTAGATAATGATTGGAATTTTTTTTAGAACTTATTGGATTATTGGAGAAATTGTTTCTAACTACTAAAGAATTTTCTGGTATTTATTATCCTAATATTTCAACTATGTTATTTTATATAGCTCAAATATTTTTATTACTTAGTGAATATATGCAAAAATCATCTTACGCTCCATCTATTAAAAAATGTTTATAAAATTAATTTTTTTCCTATTCCCGCTATTTATATTATTGGTGTTGTATTAAATCCATATATTAAAATAGACGGTTGTAAAGCACTTGTTGAAACGATTTATGAAAGTATAGAAATACTTCCACCTCCAAGTCCAACAGACCCAAATAAAGAACCAACTCACGAACCAACTAGAGAAGAAGTTACGTCTAGCATACACACTGAATGCAAAAATAAAATTAAATATATATATATATATTACCAAGAACAAAGTGCAGTACCATCTTCTTCTACTTCGCTGCAACCTTATAAAAAACATGATGTTTTTGCCTCAAGTATTCAAGGCCTTACAAATAGAATGTATAGTGGTTCAACTTCACAAATTAGCGAGTTTGATGTTTATGTCTTGCAGGGTGTTGTACCGTACGAAACAATTGTCAATGAAGGTGGACGTGAAGACTTGATGAGAAACTGGAGGGAGAATGAGAAGACATTTTCGACACTAGCAAAGATGGCTCGAGATATGTTGAATATTCAAGCGTCATCAACAGCTTCAGAAAGCGCTTTTTCTACTGGAAGGTTTCAAATAGGAGAGCATAAACACTCATTGACGGGAGACAGCTTGGAGATTACAGTTTTATTCAGAAATTGGATTAGAGTAGAGCGTAGAAGATGCGGTCAACCAGAGATCAATGAAGAAGACGACTACAACTACAACAAAATCTTATTCCAGGGAGCAGGAAGCGACATCGAACAATTTGACCAACAACTTTCAATTCCAAAAGAAGTTTGCCTTTGCCAGTTAGCGCGCAAGATCCTCAAGAGATTGTGAGGAAATTAGAAAGAATATGGTTGACTATGTAATTTTTTTAATGACAATTTTACTATGTGATTTGCAACTTTTGAACTAGGAAATAAAGTTGCAATTTTGAAATTGTATTACAAAAAAATTATATTCTATTAAATAATATAAGAGGCACAAAATAGTATTGTGATGTTTTTATTCACTATCTTGTTCAATTATTTAAGTGTTTAAATATATATTTTTTTAAAATTAAGTGTCTAAAAAAATTCCCCAAATCCCGCAACCCGACCCGTCCCGTCCCTCCAAATCCCAGCCCCTCTTCCGGCGGGATGTGGGACGGGACCTCTTCCCGTCCCGCCTATCCCGACCCGCCAGTCCCGCAGGATTCCGATCTCGGCCACCCCGTCCCGCCAGAGCCCGTCCCGCCGAATCCCGCCCCGCCCCGCCCCGCCCCACTGGCCAACCCTAAAACAAAGACAACCTTCTTCCAGAATCATGATGCTCTATCATTACTTGCATTTTAAAAGTTCCTTACCAATACAAGTGCGATTTTCTGATTCAGTCACTAATTAGTATAATATGTTATATTTTTGTTATTACTCAATCTATGGAAACATATCAATTATTAATTAACATGCCAGTTTTTTTACTTCATTATGGCTCATACTATCATTAGGAAATTATAATTAAGTAATAGAACACTGTCCATTGTACCATTTAGCATTAGAGAGATGACTCACTTTTCGCTGTATGTTTATGAAAAAGCGTTTTTATTGATTATTTGAGACATCGAATATCCTTTGTGAACGGTGAACTATATATTTCCTAAATCAAGCATTAGCTATGAGTCGGATACTGAAAATGTGAAGGAAAGAAGAAAAGTATGTTAACATAGACTATATCATGTTCTTGAAATGCGAGGCAATTTTTCATCTTTCTTCTTTCTCACTCATCAAATAATTGCATAATCAATAAAAATACTTTAATAAGGAAGAAGACAACCAAACGAAAAATAAAATAAAAGGATCAAAGCCAATGTTCTTTTTTCGTTTGCTTTAAGCATCTATTACATCTAAAACTCACAAGCCTATTAATTCAAATTTATGGAAGATAAAACGTTTCATTATTAAGAGATTTTGCATTCACATCATACAAATTTAAAACTTCTGATAAAGAAAATTGAACATATTATAACACCTAAAGTCAATATTGAGAGCACCTTTTAGTCATGAAACAAATCACCTTACAGTTGGAAGAAAAGCATCTTCCCTCGTCGAAGAAGAATAAGATCAGACCTTTTTTTTTAATGTTAAAAAGTAGTTATTTTTTCATACATAAAAAGAAAAAGTGAGCTCTCTTTTGTTTTTCCCTCTTTTACGTTGAAAGCGGTGGATGCTTTTAACAAGTAGCACTCGCCCTTTTTATCCACCAACTACATCACATTACTGCTAATTTCACATCTCACTTTTGACAATTTCCTTTTACGCGCTCTCCGATCAAATATAATTCTTTATTTTATTTTATTAGTTAATTTTCTCGTTTTCAAACTTTTTACTTATATCCCTATTTGAATGAAAATTTTCAAATTATCTAAATTTACCCATTTCAAAAAAATTACAAACTTTCTTTGTTGACCCGCTCCGACATGCCTATCATCATCCTCATCACACTTATACACCCTATCAATTTTTTTCACTTTGGTGCAACTCCTATCTTCACGATTCCAAACTAATTTCAATGGCAATTCTCACTTTCTCTAAGAACTACTTTTTCAAATTGCAACGCTTCACCATAAGAGAACCATTACCCAATATTGAATAATGATTATGCAACAATTGATGTATAAGTTACAGTGATACACCGAAATTGAAGAGAACCCAAAAAGAATAAATTTCAAATCATCCCAGTTAATTTGTCAACAATAATTCAATGGTAATTGACCCATCGAAAATTTTAGAATAGGTTACATTTTTCCTCTTTGACTGAGAACTTAGAGGCACACTTGAGAAATATAGAAAATTGAAAAAAAGATAACCCATAATTATCACACATAAAAATGGAAACTTGAAGCTGTCATTAACATTTAGTTACACCAAGGAGGGATCTTTGAAGATGAGGTTCATGAAGAACTACGGCAAGGTGGCTTCTTATGCTCCTGCCTATGCCATGAATGATGAATTCTCAAGGGTCTTACATCAGCAAACGGAGTTCTTTTAAAAGCAAATATCAAGAATCGGAGTTGGATTTAAATGTGAAATTTTAGGTGGATTTTGAGTTTGATCATTTGAGTGTGTATTTGATTTATTTTTTTCATGAAAGAAGCTGAAGCTCGATGATCATAATAGGCGGATCGGGACAGGTCAACAAACGGAGTGGGTAATTTTTTTGAAATCGAATAAGTTAAGCTGATTTGGAATTTTCATTCAAATAGGGATATAATTGTAATGTTTGAAGACGGCAAGACTATTTTTATTCATAATTGATAACGGAAGATAAATTAGCTAATAAAATAAATAGAATAATATATTTGACCATTTCCCCTTTTTATAATACAACTAGTGGATATAGAACTAGTACCAGTATATTTTTATAAGTAGATAGAAAATTTGGAGACGACTTGCTTTCCCTAACTCTACTGTTTCGTCTTCTTTTTTTCTCCCTACGTTATCATTTTCGTCATTTTCATTTTAAGCCACATTTTTGTTGTTATCTTAGATCTTCTTCTTCTTTTTTATTTTTTGTAGAAAAAATAAATATTATAGATTACTAGAGTTTAGTACACAACTTCACTTATCTAGGATATATGTAAATTTCCTTCATGGGCGTGAAAATTGGTTTCCTTATGGTAGAGATGTCCAACTGTCCAATTCAACGGTCTAAGGCCGTCTAATGGGAGGGGATATCTCGTCCCGTTAGTTTAGTGGGATGGGATAGGTCTAGGGGTTCGTTTACATGTTCCGTCTCACTAATGTCCCGATCCCCCTATCATGTTAAGAAATCATCCCGTCCCATTCCATTAAAGTCGTCCCGTACCGTCCCACTAAAATCGTTTCATCTTGTCCCACTTAAATTAGACAAATCATGTTTGTATGTTTTGATTTTGCAATGTTATCAATTTAAGTTGGTCGTTTATTTTAAATTAGTGTCCATTTACTAAATTTATGTAGACTTATATCACACTATCATTTTTTTTATAATTTTTAGTGCTTAAATATTTAAATTGATATAATTTTTTTTAAAAAATTAAAAAATCCCACTAAGGCCCCTGACCGTCTTGTCCCCTTAGGTTCGTCCCGCAATGATGCAATCCGAGCTTCATCAAGAACGTGCACACCAGGCCTAGAAAGGGAGTTCATGGACTTTTCATCAAGTCATTACTTTGGATGCTTTGAGGGTGCATAGAATGATAATTCATGGAGCATTTTCACACTTCAAGGAAGCTTAAGTGCACATCTTCAAGATATGCACTCGTTGATCATGAAGATGGAGCCTTTAAATATCATGAGAGATTAATATAGGAGGACCTTTAAGATATGGAAGATAGCTTGGTGGACGGTGCTATTTATGTGAAGAGGTTGTTCTTGAAATATGCTTCCATCATCCTAAGAAGGCCCTTATTTTATTAAAGATATTTTTGTAGTAATCATATTAGTCTTCTTAGCCTAGTTATTATAAATACTAGACTTGTTATTTCATTAGCTTAGCTTTTGATGAATTGAGATATTGATTACTCTTGTGAGAGTTTTGGTGTGAGTTTGAGAGCTTAGAAATCAAGGTGTGCTTGGTGAAGCTATGTTGATCTTTGCTCAGGAAAATGGGGTTGTAAAGGATTGTTTGACAGTTCCCTTGAGGTCCACTTCATAGGTTAGGTGCTTGTTCTAGGATATTCAATTGAGGTCTTAAGCTTTAATATAGCTTTTGGTTGCCTTTGATTCTTTCTCCTGTGTCTTTCTCTCTATCTTGTTGTTTATTTTCGTTTCCGCATTCAATATTGTATCAATTGGTATCAGAGCTAAGTATAGATTTATTCTAACAAATCTAGTCTTGGATTTGTTACTAAAAAATATATATAGTATCAAAATTCAAAAATCCCAAAAATAGTGTTTGTTTGTTGATTCTAGCACTAGATTTGAATTTCCCAGTGTTAGTAGAGTATAAATCTGAATTTTCAAGTTATTTGGATTGTTTTGGTCATCCACAATTGAAGGACCTTCAAGCTTTGAAGAACATCAAATGGCTCTTATAAATTTGTGTTCATTTGATTCCAAAAGTTATTGAGATTTGTTATCTACATCAAGGAGTGTCTAGATCTAAAATTTGAAGCAATTCAGAGTTGATTTGGGCATAGATGAACTTTTGAATGTTCTTGAGGATTTTCATATCTTCATAGAAATAAGATGACAAAAAGGAGTGTTTGATCCAAAATTTCAAGTCCAAGTTGTGAAAAGGTATTTTTCTAGCCTGAAAGGAAAAATACTAGGTTGTGTGGGCCTAAAATAAGTCAGCAAAATACAAATTGAGGGTCCGAAATTCGAGAGAATGAGACCTGACGCACAGGCTTTGGACCCGCGATGCGCCTCCATCGCGCGTGTCCTGCAACTTCAAAGAGCAAAACAACGCGGGCTGAGCTAGCGACGCGCGTACATCACAACTTCAGAGAAAAGTTTCTTGCGTGATGAGCTCGCGATACACACGTAGCGCGCGAGCCTGAAAAATTTCAGAGAATGGAATTTTCCATGCTGACCATGCGACGCAGGCCCAACGTATGTCTACACTCATGTGTGAACTCCAACTCATGTGTCAAGCAACTATGATGGCTTGATCATGCTCTATCTTCTCCAAGTATTTGATATCCCTGTCATCAGCTTGCCTTTGGGTCAGACGCTTCCTTAAGTCTTGAAAAGATGAAGGCCTAACCCTCTTTGGTTTGATTCCTAAAATTTGGACAATGGGCTTTGAGGTCGTCTTTCCTATTTTGGTTGCTTATGTATTAGAGACCCTCAGATTTGTTCAGATGTTTGATAATCCACCATTGTAACAACATGTTGCATCTTTGAAAGCACTTATGATGGTTTCAGCATTGGCCTAAGGCTCGGTACATGCCGATAAGGATGACAGTGACAATGTCAAAGTATTTAGTTTCTCCATTTGTGGTTATTCCATGAAAGATAGCATAGATGACAGAAATGACACGAGTATCTATGGTAAGATGTGTCTTCGGGAAAGACCATGAGTCCTAATAAACATATGGCAAAGGCTAAAGGATCGGGTGGCTTCCCAATCAACAAAGGTTAAGAATTTGATGGAGTATTATGAATCCTCTTGGTTCCAAAATAGTTGTAAAAATCCCTAAAGGCTACAATTGGACAGAAGATCCAATTGTAATTGGCTAAGGATATCAATTTTATGATATCATCGGAGGTAGGCTTATGTGGGACTAAAAGGTTGTGATCGGGTTTCTTCCTCCTCCTTATACATGTCCTATTACTATCTATGCAATCTCGCATTTCCTCCAAAGTCGGGGTCATCTCCAACTCACCAAAAATAAACATCATTCTATCACAGTCCCAATACCCAGTGAGGACTTTAATCAATTCCCTACAACCCTTCATAGTCATCAGTGAGGGTTGGTGTCCTAAAAAGTCTGTGACCTTCTTTTGTTGTGCGGTATCTAACTAGACCCACCAAATTTTCAGCATATCGAGTGCCACGAGAACCATGTCAAACTTTAGGTTGGATAACATTATAAAATAGAGCACGTTTTATTTCCCCCCTAAAGGACAATGGTACACATAAGGCACAATCATGTTTCCAATTAGCATATAGTTGGATGCGGTGCCTTCAAGTTATAGACCATTTGACACAAGATGGTCTCCTAATGGGCATCAAAAGCATGTGATAGTAATGATTTAAAACATGTAAAATGGGATACTGAAAATATAATTTTTGCCGAATAATATGAAAACATAATATGTCTAAATACCAATATTGACATAACATACTAAACTAGTCTATGAAATATCTGAACATGAGTCTGACTGCAAAACTGTTTTACTAGGACAAGGCCCTGACATACCTTTACTATAAATCATGACATGTAAATAACTAAACTGACATCCCGAATGAATTGGGGCTGACCAATAACTGATACAGGTGAAGTCCTAACATGCATATCCATCATCCTGAAATTCAGTACCTGCACCGTGAAGTGCAGGCATCGGGCAAAGGGACGTCAGTACATTTGAATTGTACCGTATGTAAATTAACTGAAAGAATAAGCAGACACATGATGTAATAGGAACATGAAACTGAAATTAAACATGAATATGGATGTAATAACATATGTAAAATCTGTAAACTGTACATCTGTGGGGGAGAGCAGTAGTATAACCAACAACATGAAATCACCATGTGGGTACATGGAGTCTGGTACCTAGCCCGACCAGCAGAGCTCCCATACCTTGCCGGGGTATGAGACATGAACATGACATAAAAGGATCCAATCAGTAATATGAAGGTATTGTCCTCTGGGCGGAGTGACCCTTATCCTACGGTGGCATACGTAGTTTCAGGATACAAGAGACTTCTCGGTAATCTATGCAACTCCCAAAACATGTACTTGAAAATAGTTGGCTTGTAAGCCCATGAATTTAACATGAATATAAATACATAATGTATCTTGTGAGAAAAACATGTATAGTTTCATAGATTAAGTAATAATAGTTCATGACTTGATAATTAAGAACTCATGGAATTTAAAGCATGCGTTCATGGATTACAGACAGGTTAATGACAATCATAATGACCATTCATGAATTCAATTGATGAATTATAATAGAGACGTGACATATTATCACATATAATTAGGGTTATCATAATAATATAATAAAACCCTAAATTATGAAATTTCATGGTCTCATGGAATAACTTGGTGTGAAGAAGAACATGGATATTCCCACACATGGATAGAAGCTCTGCATACCTTAATCGCTCAAATACTTGTATTAAGGTCTGAACCTGGAAGAAGGAATCCAAAACATGCACCTCAATTCATTGTGTTGGATTTTCTTGAAAACCCTAGGTTAAGAATAATGAATTTCTACTTAGAATTCATGCATATGCGTTAGAATCCACTTGGAAAACTTAGAATAGGCTTACCTTGGTGTATAAGAGTGATGGGAGGAGAGAACCTTCATGTTAGGGCTTGAGAAGAGTGAAAACTAATTTTTTAGAACTAAGTATCGTATTTCTATTGTTCCCAATCAGAAAGGTTTTACAGCCAAATTCAACGGACCGTCGAATTTTTATACGGTCTGTGTATGACCATATAATAATGTATGGTCCTTATATTTAGACCGTCACCCAAAATGCAACTTTCCAGTGATCTTTAAAACTTGAGAGGCTGAGACTGTAAAAAAGGACGAACCATATATTCTTGTACGATCCGTAAAACTTACAGGGATTCCGTCAATCTCAAAATCAAATCGACGGTCCATACAAATATTTTACGGTCTGTATAAAATGGGCATAAAATCTGATCTACAGAACTGAAGTTGTTTTTTCAACTTAAATCCATGTTTTGGTTTCCTAAACCCCTGAATCATAAATATGGCTTAGTTTTGAGGTACGAGGCATTACAATATCTCCCTCTTGGGATCATTCATCCTCGAATGATAGGTCATGGTTAAGAATGAGTCTAGACATGGCATGAGTACATGAACATGAAGAGACGTGACATATATCATATGGGCTAAACTGACGTGATTTCATGAAAACGTGAACATAATACATAAGTAGTGAATACATGAACATGCATCATAAGACATTTGTCCTCGATTGATGAATAGTAGTTTAAAATATAACTAACTCCATAATTTTACAAAAAATTTTGGTAGAATTTCCTTTGTAAATAAGACTATCATAACATCTCTCAAACACCTGTCAGCTAACCAAAGTATCAACACAAGCATGACATAGCATCTTAATACGCATGACATGACATAATATGAAAACTGAAACATGGATGTGACTAACATGAATACTGAGCTGACATGAAAATACATGAATACCATCTATCATAAACACATGGATATTGGGCTGAATGAGTACATAAATACTATACATTGGATTCGGAAAAGAATTTGTAGGCATGAGTGACATGAGTACATGAATATGACATGATTACATGGACGTGTGGATCATGATATGGGACATGAATACATGAAGATTGGTTGACATGGATACATAACTGACATGAGATCTGATACATGGATATATAACTAACGTGAGATCTGATACATGGATATCATAGCATGGAATCTGAATGCTGAAAATATGAATGTTATATTAGGATATCTAAATGATGAACAGAGATATATTGAGGTAGTTAACTTGCGAACTTACTGATCTTTCGTAGGATCTTCTGTGGTCTAATATATTTGAGAATAACTTCTCCTTCTTCTCATATAATATGATGCCTTTCATAAGCAAAACTTTCTAGAAACACCCAATCGTTAACATGAAACTTTGAATCTCTATGCCACACATTCACATTCTCATAGAACTCTTGTGACTCTTAGCCATTTTTAAATGCTCATGAACTAATTTGACTTTCTCAATAGTCTAATGGACCAAGTCTGTCCCCAACTATTCTGTTTTGCTAACTTCATACCAGCCAATAGGTGATCTACATCTTCGCACATACAAGGTTTCAAACGGTGCCATCTTGATACTAGCATGGTATTTATATTTAGAAACAACTCAATGAGAGGCAAATGATCATCTCAATTACCTTGAAAGTCTAGGACACATGCCCTCAACATAACTTCAAGTATCTAGATAGTGCGCTCCGTCTGACATCTCCATTTGATCTAATGGGCATTGGAGCCCCATGGAACCAGTAACTTTCCTGAATATACAACTTGGCATAATCTTCTAATGAATCGGCTTCCGCTTGCTACTAATTCAGAAACTTAGTCACGAAATCAGCTTCATTCTTCTTCATGTCATTCCACCAATAAACCTTTTCAAGGTCATGATATATTTTTGTAGAGCCTGGGTAGGTAGAATATCTGAAATTATGTGCCTCTTCTATAATCCTCTCTTTGCATCTATCTAAATTTAGGACGCAAAATTTTCTTTCATACCTTAGAGTACCATTATCTCCCCCTTTTTAGAAGCCATAGATTTATGTTTGCGAATCCTTTCCTTTAGCTGCAACAGATAGGGATCATGAAACTATTTTCCTCTTTTGCTCAACTACTAAGGAGAATTTGGCTCTGTTCTGTACAACAACCCTACCATATTCGGGATCCAAAAGTTGAACTCCTAAGTTTGCTAAACGATGAACTTCTTTCATAATGGTTCTCTTGTCTGCCTGAACATGATCTAAATTACCATTACTTGATATCTTTCTGAGGTACTTCCTAAAATACTCATAGTAATGTTGTGCACTAAGTCTTTGACCGACACCCTAAATAATATAGTCTTTCGGACAAGACTACTTACTCTAGTAGGTTAGTAAGCTACCTCTTCCGCTTTCAGGCAAGGGTAGCTTCTCGTGCAATGGCACTACATTTGTGACACATAACTGGGCATGATCTTATAGTTTTTCTGTGATTGCTTAATTGATAATAATTTATCTTGACACGATTCAATCGACAATCATTCTACTCACTTCGTGTTTCTTGTACATACGTGACACAACCTTATGGAGACTATCTCATTATGCCCTCATTACTGAACTGAGGTTCTTTATATCTTATGCTAACCCTTCGGGTCTTCAAATTTTCAATTGCACTCATTGAAAAGTTATACGTCTCTCTCTTAGACCAAATTTTAAGATCTTATATTCGGGGATCCTTCTCTCTCATTGGGATCCAACCAACTTTCCTCAACTTCTGTAATTTTTTGTACTTTATGTCACTGATAGCTCATCTTTTGATTCACTTCTAAGCGATCTTCTTTACTAGGGAAAATTAAATTACTTATATGAACGGAGAACTAAAATACTTTCATGGACTGAATTTACTGGCATAATTTGTCTTAACAACTTAACTTCGTTCACATTTCTAGTCTTATGGAGACCCTTCTTTTTTAACTCTAAAAGAAAATTCTTCTGTAATTTCCTCTCTTACTGTCTAGCTGATTTTCTTCTCCCACTGACACTATACTTTATACTTATTTTATATTCCTTAGGTTCTAACATACATTCGATGTATTCCAACTGCTATTCACTCATCAGTGTTAACATAACTAAGGAAATCAAATCGTATCTCTGCTAGCTCTGCCAAAATTGCTAATTCACTTTATGCACTCAAAACATATTATTCTCTACTAACCATCTGCTAGCATCATGTTCTCTAGTTCTGTCCTCAATACTAAAGTGAAGCGTTAGATTATTCTAAGCTTCCTCATCATCCAACCCTATTATGCAATCGTATACTATCTTTTCTGAGCATAAACATGGATCAAACTTAGGGCAATTATGTCTCTCTTAAATGAAAGATTGAAATATCTACCCCAAACTTTCTATACACTTTAAAGTCATATCAAACTATACACATATGGGGTAACCACTTAATCACATAAATTTATAGGGAAATGTCACATCTTATCATCTGATAGTAATATCTACTTCTTGCAGTAACTTACTAACATCATACTTTCTGGTTCTGGTCTGAATAAACTTAAATAATTTAAAACTACTCCCAGAAATTTAATATCGTTTTCTCATGGTTCTTATGTCGTGCATCGTCTCTTCTTAATCATGGGCATAGGTCCTACAACAAAATATACATCTTTAAAAGAAAAATTGAGACATTCTAGAATTATAGGTGATTTTCCCTAAGGCTATTTTCTGTCCAAAACTATTGTGGGCAGCCTATGCCTATTGCGGCTAACTTCATAACATATTACCCTGTAAGGTCTTAAATCTGAGCTATCATCCTCATATTTGTAGCTCCATGGTCCAAAAATCCAAATAAACTTATTATGTAAGGTATAGAACATACATATACTATCATGCAAAAACGTATCCTTAAAATGGTACCATCACCTGATAAATACATCATGCGCCTTTTAGAGAGTCTTGGGTCTTCACCCGGAATAAAAAAATGCAAAGATCTCGTTGTAGTAATCATTTTTTACCCTTTCTTTTAGCACCCATAGGCATCACTATATACTCACAAGTCATAAGAATCTCGATACACTAAAAATTGGAAATGTGATGACCACATAACCGAACACTAGTGTACTGAATAACCATAATCTTGCTAACTGAAACAATGTATAATTGAGGTAAACTGATAACCATAAAATATGATAACTACCTTTGTACTTTCTGATAAGGGTTATGCTCTAGTCTGTATTAACTATGCATTTTATTCCACTTTCGATATTATCTCAAATCTCATATGTTACCAACATGCACTTCCCGATTATGCCTCAATGGGTAATCGTCCTCACTTGTACCTTGAATTTTTTGCTCATCGCTTGCCCATTCGATACGTTCAGAATTCGATGGAAAAATAATGTTACTTATTGCTCTAGGCTTTATGAAATGAGTTAGAAGAATTTCTGAAAGTATTGCTCTAATTGCATGATCTAGAGTATGAAAGAAGTGAGACAATCCTAAATGTCTTGGTGGTCAACCATTTATATGTGTGGTGCATACACTCATATAAAAGTGATTCCACTGGACACAGTTTATAGACTCCCTAAGACACTTGAACCTAGGTTTTGATACCATGTTTTGTAACGCTTTGAATTATGGCCTGGGTGAAACACGACACTCGGTGCCTAACTGCATGTGACCGAGCGAACCACATGACTTGCTGAATTAACATGGGAAACAAAAGCATGTGATAGTAATGATTTAAAACATGTAAAACATGATACTGAAAATATAGTTTTTGCGGAATAATATGAAAATATAATAAGTGTTGACACCTAATTTTTACCCTCCAATAATTTTATTTAATTATCCAAGATTCCCGGGTTACATACGGAGTGAAATATACTTTTTACAAAGCGAATATGATTTTACAAAATTATTCCGGAGTGTTTTGTCATTTCATTTAATAAAATATCACTTGGTATATATATATATATATATATATATATATATATATATATATATATATATATATATATATATATATATATATATATATATATATATCATTGATTTTACATAATTTTGACCATTAATTATAATTTTGGAACTTTAAACTGATAATTATAAATGTAATTGTCTGAAAAAGAATTTTCAAAATTAAAGAATTAATGTTCCGCTCCATCAAATTTGGGAAATTATTAATTAAATTAATAAAGGAGTTACATCTCAATTTTCAAGTCGCGTTTAACATTAAAAAGACATTTGCATGGTTTAATTTCCTAAATCCTAATTAGTATCAAATTTGGACTTAAAACAAAGCTTTTATTTGAATTAGGTTATTTACGAAATTATTCAGTTATTTTCTAATTTAAAATATAACCACATTTGTTTAGTTTCATTTTAATACACGAATTGGGCCTTGGCTGAGCCAAAGGCACCTTAGCCCCGTACCTGACCCAATTCCACAAACCAAAGCGTAAAAGGGCATAAGCCGTCTTTTTCTCATCCTTTACACTTTAGGAAAACCCTAGCCGCAACAAGCCACATTCGTCCTCATTGCCAAAGATGGCAAAGGTTCAGAGTACGACTGTTTTCTGCGTTTTGGTGGGGTTGAGATAAGAAAGCGCATTAAATGTTCTCCTCTCTCACCTCTCACGTCACCGTGAACCCACCCTCCAACCCCAGGTGAAGCTCACCCCTCCTTGTGCCTTTTATGCTAGCATTTAATATTCTCTTGTCCAATCAATGATTTAAACTCTCAATTTCAATTGGTTGAGAACTTTGGAGGGAATCCCCCCCCCCCCCCCATTTCTTTGTTATCCCACATCGATCAATTTGTGTCTGCTAGGGTTTTATATCTCCTTACAAATATAGACCTATTCTCATAGTGTTAGAGGTCTGAAACTTGATATTTGACATTCACATTAATTGAGAGCCATAAATTGAATTTAAATTAACCAAACATACTTAATTTAGGATCCAAAACCTTTAATGAAACCCATAATTAGTATATTTGGTCATTCACATCTAAAATCATTCTTGTTTTTCGTGTGTTTGTTAGTTTGAAAAATTGGAGATAAGGATTCAAGACCCTTTGACCTTTCGGCTGCCTCCACACAAGGTAAATGTCTCTTCTTTAAACATTTTTATTTCAATTTTTACTGTTCCCTATGTGTTTACATGATTACCATCATGATTAGTTGAATGAGATGCTTAATAAGTTAGCTTAAGACTAATAATGGTTATGTACATTGTTTGAATAAAAATAACATCTACATATGTTAGTTAAGAACCTATATTAGCTAATATGTAGACTATTTACACTTGAAATAGTGTTGATGTGCCAATTTGAAGTTTGTTTAAGCATGATTAAGGACTTTTAGGTTCATCGAGTTGATTGTTGGGCATGTTTAGTTTATATTAATCACTGTTAGTGTTCATGACTGTGATTGTTAGCATGTTTAGAACATTGATGAGAATTAATATGATAGTGTAAGCATGATTAGCTAGGTTAGATGGTTATTATGAATGTTAAAATTAATATTCAGCATGTTTAGTTAAATTATATGTGATTAATGTGCAATACTGTGGCTGGTTGTGCTCACTATATTGATAGCCAACATGTTTTGGTTGTTAAAGATCACTGTATATGGTCATTATTAGTATTATTGTTAGTGTTGTTTAGGCTATTGTTGACATTCTTTGATACTATAAACATGATTAGATGTTCATCATGTTAACTTGAGAACTTGTTTAACCATATATAGGTTACTTTACTTGATGTAATACTCAACCTTGTTAGTTTTGATAGGTGTTGTGTATGTGCGAGATGTTTAGATGATATTAAGGTGATATGTGTGTTCATTTCAAGTTTGTTAGGTAGTTCATGGTAGCTCAGTGTGTTTTATGTTTGTATGTACATTTAGAATCAGCATGTTAGTTGACCAAATGCTTATGATTACTCCATGGGAAGACTGTGTTGGTTTTTATATGCATTCTAGGTTGATGTGATGCTCCCACTGCTATTTTGAGGTCCCTTTGATTATGTGTGATCTATTTAAATGGTCTTGAATCAATTAGTATATTAACTTAAACTTGTTCTAATCACATATGGGCTGCCTAGGTTAAAAAATGTTCAAAAAATGTTAGTTCAAGACTATAACAATCATGTGCTGAGCTACTGGAATCATGTTAAGCTATTTTATGTATTCATGTTGAGTTTGCTTGGTTAAAACTAAAGAGGCTTAAGATTGTGTAATGTCCAAAGAATGCTAAGATGGCTAATAAAATCATCAATATGAGTTAGTGAGCTAAGTATGTGAGCATGTGGCCTATCTTAGCTGATGTATGTGTTGTTCATATCAGTTTGAAATGTATTGAATCATGTGTGGACTTGTATGTGTTGGAATGATGCTTAGTATGTCAATTTAGAGTCTAATTTCATGAATTGGCTGATTAGAGGAGATCAATGCTTATATGTTGTGTGTGTTAGCTTCTGAGGGTCATACTTGGTTTGACTATGTTGAAAATGTTTATTTCATGTCACCTAGTCTCTGTTTAGGGTTAAAAATAATATAAATGGTAAGTGTTTAGCTCAGTTGGTATGTTTAAGTCAAAGATAGCCAAGACTGTATCATGTTTTTACTTTCCCATAACTTGAATACATATCTCTAAGTGTTCTGGTTGTCTTCCCACCCTTTGGCATGTTCCCCATTGTTTCTGGTGTGACCTAATGTGCTTGATATTGATCTTTCATGGTTGTCCCTGCTTCCTCTGTGTTTAGATGGCCTACATGTCATGTTTTACACCTAGCCTAGCTCAAATGCATGACGATTCTTTGTGAATGCTTCTGAATGGTATAAAGTTGTGTCATGATTAGGCAATTACTTGTACATTATCTGCTAAGACATATCGAGATGGATAGTTTAAAGCTGTATGCCCTCCCTTGCATGATGTTCATTCAACTAGTCCTGAATTTAAAATATGAATATGCATGTGACTTATTTTTAAACCAGTATCCCCTTTTTCTTGGATTATGTCCACATCTTGTGATTTCATTTATTGTCTCTTATCCCTATGTTCATGAATGTCTAACTTACCCATCCATGCTAAAATAACTATGTTTGCTTGTATTATTTAGCCTAGTATGGAAATGCATGAATCCCAAATGTTGTCTAGAAAGAATTTAAGAAGAATATTGGACTTTAACTTTGTGTTCCTTTTTAAATTAACCCCAGAACATTGTTTAGTCTTCATTATTACTTTGCATAGGTTATTACATGATCATGACCTCACTATTTGAATCTGATGTATGACATGAGGTTTGTAACTTAGATACATTCAGCCTAACAGTTCAAGTGAAGTTATAGGAATGTTATGATTGATCCGGATGTCATATTTTAATATATGGGTTCCTATCATATTCACACAATACTATGAACTATATTTAATAGTGTGAAGAAGAAAAATTTGTGTTGAACATTGCATATGCCTTTCTCTGGGACTATACTTCTTTTCTTCTCAATGTTTTTTCTTCAACATGTGTTGATATACACTTGGATATATGCCTTGTACATCACATACACAGTATATATGACATACAAAGGATATACATCCCTATGTATATCAGTTGGGACAGTAGAGTTGGAATTGGTTTGAGCCTTGTCCACTCTTGCTCAATTTCTTTCATTCCTTTCTTAGTTTTCTTTGACTGGGCCTATCCAATCTGAATTTTTTCTTCATATGATCTGTCTACATGCTAAGAATTGGGCTGAGCCAATCTTTTTATTTTATTTGCCTTGATATTTCTTGATTGTTCTATGGTTTATTCATGTGTTTAAATAAATTACATGTGTAAATGATAAGTAATTGGGTACGTCTAACTTGGACTTTCGTTTTCCCCTGTGTGTTTTCCTGCTGCATTACCGCGAGATGCACCTTTACTGGGACCATCACTTCCATTCAGATGAGTCATGCATCTCATACCTTTGCCGATTAATGTTTTCGCTGAGATAAAAAAATTCAAGAAAAGCTAATAATTGCGTGAATTCCCAGCTATGGGTGAAAATAACCAACTGGTGGGCTTTGGTAGGCCTACCAGCATAAACTCTTCTCATTTTTAATTTATGCCTCTGTATATATATGTATTGTTGTAATAAAATACTTTGATATAAATATTAGAACCTCTACTTATGGTTTGAATCTAGGATATGCAAACGATACGTAGATCATTTAGTTAGATCGTCAAATGATTTCAAAACTTCATTTCATATTTGGAAACTGAATTGAAGGACTGTTTGGTTAAATAAAAAGGACAGTTTGGACATTTAAAATTGGAAACCAAAAAATAGATTTTCAACTAAGTGCCAAAACTGATTTTGAATCTTAAAAACCAAAACTTGGGCTTTGAATTCTAAAACTGAACTAGGTGTTGATTTGAAGGACCCAAATATGGGCATGAGTGACTTGAAAACTGGACAAATGGGCCATTGAAGATTCAAATTTAAAATGAACACTTTGTTTAAGTTAGAATACGGGCTAAGCCCAAATAAGTTAGCAATTTTGACAATAAAGCCTTGTCTTGGACTTGATGTTAAGTTAGGGTTTGTGGAAAGTATGATATGGTTGACCTTAGGGATATAACATGCAAAACGAAACAAAAACCATTTTTGTATTCTCTTTCAAAACTAAACTTGTTATTTAAAATGAAACTATACCATTTTTGAAACTTGGAAAGGATTTTAAAAGATGCAAGTATGAAAATAGACAATGTAGTTGGACTAAATTTGAGCTCTACTCAAATTCACATTTGAGTGTTCTTAGTCCGAAAACAAAATTGACTAAACCATCCCGTGGATACTATTTTTGGCGGAAGATTAACTCTTTGTTTTAAAATAAAACCTTGAGTTTGAATAAATAAAAATGACAAGTTATTTTGCGAATTTTAATCATTAAGGATATTTATATCATTTTGAAGCATGCTATAGAGCCCCTAGGTCAACCTATTATACGGATCCTTAATACCGGAGTGCTAACACCTTCCGCGGGGATCACTAGAACCCTTACCTTGACTCCAGTTTAGATAGGATTTTTCAATAAATTTGAATAAACCCTTTCACACTGGTTTTCCTAATTTATCTATAAATTAGGTGGTAACTCTAAAACAATTATCCAAACTTAGAGCACCATCCAAATTCTTAGTAGCTCTTTATACGCTCACCCGTATAAAAAGTGAACTGTAACAAATGACGACTCTGCTGGAAAAAAACATAGGTTCTAACAATAAGGATTTCAATACAACATGCTTTTTAAATGATATAAACAATTTATGTTGTTAAATACCGCAATTATAACTGTCATTCATGCATTCACCTTCCGCCAAATGGCTTGCACACACACATTTGCATTTGTGCACAAAAGTGATTATGCGGATTCGCAGTCATCCCCCAGTATAAAACTAAAATATTTCCTTGGAATACGTTGAAGACGGAGTTGGTACGTGACTATTCCAACAATCGACAACGGTTCACCTCGGGTTGTCCGCTCGGGTCCCTAAGTCATTTGCTAAACCACTCTAGTACAACTAGGATAGGGTGAAGCGAAATACCTTTGAATTAGCGCTTAATGAATTGGACAGGTTCGGGTATCTCAGACCAACCTGGACCTGACAAGCTGACTCTCTTGTGTCCTAACGGTCTCCGACACGAAGGCACCACATCTAACTACTTACTATGTAGAAGCATTTATGTGCCTTACATGATGAACCATTATTCCCTGAGAGAGGGAAAACTAATCGTGTTTTGTTTTGTAGATGGCTCTCAGTTTGAAACTCAGACATGGTCATTGAAGCACCTGAGATGTTGAAAGTTTGGTGGACTTGGTTGAGTACTGCATAACAAAAAGAAATAACGGATGTCTAGGACACCTTCCCTCCCTTATGACTATGAAAGGCATCCCCGACCTTTTAGAAGTCCTTACCGGGTACTGAGATAATGAAAAAATAATCTTTAGGTTTGGAGACTTCGAGATAACCCGACCTTAGAGGAGATTTGAGACTGTATAGACAGTGTAGGAACCTGTATAAGGCGAAGAAAGAAACCTGACCACAACCTTCTAGCACCCCATAAGCAAACTTTCTATGAGATTCTTAAGATGTCCCTAGCTAGCACCAATTGGATATTTGGCCCGACCATAGCCTTTAGGGATCTCCACACCCGATTTGGGTCTACCCAGGGTTATAGAGAATTTCATAGAATTCCATTCCTTTGCCGCTTGGGAAACTACTCAACCTCTAGCCTTAACCATATGCCTTTTAGGAACCATGGAATTTCCCAAAGACCGTCACCAGGCCATAGATACTCGGGTCATCTTTGTCGCCCATGCTTTCTTCAATGGCATAACCACGAATGGGGAAACCAAATACTATGACCTAGTTCCAGTCATCCTAGCCAACATTTACCGAACCTTAGGTTAATGCTGAAACCTGTATAGGTACTTATAAGGTTGTAACCTCTTAGTCCAATGGTGGATCATTAAGCACCTTCACAAAACTGAGGTTCCACTTTCCGAGACCCTGAGCGTATAGAAGACGACCTTCTAGTCACTTATCCAAACTTTGGGACCTAATCCAAAGAAGGGTGGGCTTTTATCTTTTCTAGGATCCGAGAGGATAGTATTCAGTGGAGATTTCCCGACTTCATATATGAGACCATATATGTGAGAGGCAGAAAATGCCCTTTCCTACCACTTATACGGATCTGAGGAATTCGACCATACGCACCTCTTAGGGTCCTAAGATAGTTCGGAAGGGAATATGTAATCCCTCAAATAGGGAATATGGGGTAGTATGTGCATGACTACGAGGGCGACAAGATCGAATGAGTCGTTGACATTATCCGAGAGTTGAATGGGTGAATCAGATGGGGTCTAAAGACTTTAGCCAATGATCTTCTTCACCCAGGTCGTGATGAAGAATATGTAGACTAGCTGAGAGCACACTTTTAAGGTACTCTCGCGCCGGGTCCCAACCTCTACAAGTCCAAACAAAATTGGGATTCAAAAGTCAAGATCCAAGCTCACCGCATTTAAAGACAAATGGATGATCTGGTGCCAAGTACCAAGAGAATATACAAGGGCTTTCCCGTAAGTCATCTCCAATGTGGTGGGTGATTGCCCTCAAAGCTCGTGGTTCTTACTTCAGAGTCGCACCAAGGGAAGTGCAAAATATATAGGTCTTCGACAGGATAAAAGTTGTCGGACCGGCACACACTAGCTCCCATGTCCTCCTGACTTGTGCACCTCTTTTTTCTCACAAAAGGTGCCTATACCACAGAAGTCAGCCTGGCCACGACACGGATGAATATGTGGCCTTCAAGAGAAAAGTCGTCAGACTGATTGATGAGAAAGTTATCACAACTTGTGGGGACCTCACTCCCTACTAGTCTATCACTTCATTATGCCTGGTGAAGGATTCACCATGGATATACATCTTTGGCGCTACGACTTCACTGCCTTCGAAGATTAGTATTCCGACATCTTCTCACTCTTGTGCCACACCGGCAAGGTTCATCCACTCAAGCCCACCTGGAAACTCTTCACAATCACTTTGAGGATGAAGATATGCTTGTACAAGTCAAGGGCTCCCGGCCACGACATCGAGGAGTGTGAAGCTTTCAAGTTCGAGGTGGAGAATTTGGTTAACACCGGTCAGATATGGCCCGTGATACAAGGCCGATTTTAGAAAATCCACCGGGAAATGTGCGGCCATAAGGATAACGACCCTCCATGGCTTTGAAGAGAAGTCATCTTTTGGTTAGTTTAGGCATCCCATTTTCTAGCTTTCAATCAAATGTTCCCACTTTTTATAAATGAAACCACGTCCGACCTGATGTCCCGACGAGGGATACGTGGGAAGCCAACATCGGGCATGTTCAGGGTAAAAATTAAGATCCAACTAGGAGAAATTAGGATATAATTTCTATGTAACTCGAACTACGACAGAGCCTAATTTCTCGAGGAGGGATACGTAGGCAGTCTATAAGACTCGACCCCTATATTATATAAATTATTATCCCCCTATTATAGGATAGGTTCTGGCTCAATAGTGATGTGGTGGAAAATCAACCACGAACTTCCAAGCCAAAACTCTAAAAATTAAAAATTAGCTAAAATGACCAAAATACCCCTAGAATGGAAAAATCAATCAAGAGTTCGGATCGAATACATGAGTCTATGTGCTTTATTTTCAACTTATGTGCGATATCTTATATTATGATTTCCGACTAATGTACAAACGTCATCTGGTTTAGAGTTGTTTTTCTTCTTATAGTAAATGGTTGATCCGTCGCGAAACACTTGTGTATTTTTCTACCCTTGTGTGTTTTTCTGCTGCATTACCGCGAGATGCGCCTTTACTGGGCCCATCACTTCCATTCAAATGAGTCATGCATCTCATACTTATGCCGATTGGGCTGAGGCCCAATCAAATGTTTTTTCCGAGATAAAAAATGCAAGAAAAGTTAATATTTGCTTGAAGGCCAAACTATGGGTGAAAATAGCCAACTGGTGGCCTTCGGTAGGCCTACCAACCTAAACTCTTCTCGTTTTCAATTTTATATCTTTGTATATATATGTGTTGTTGTAATAAACTACTTTGATATAAATATTGGAACCTCTACTTATGGTTTGAATCTAGGATAGACAAACGATACGTAGATCGCTTAGTTAGAACACCAAATGATTTCAAAACTTCATTTCAGATGTAGAAAACTGAATTGAAGGACTATTTGGTTAAATAAAAAAGGTATGTTTGGACATTTAAAATTGGAAACCAAAAAAATGGATTTTTAACTAAGTGCAAAAACTGATTTTGAATCTTAAAACCAAAACTTGTGCTTTGAATTCTAAAACTGAACTAGGTACTGATTTGAAGTACCCAGATATGGGCCTGAATGACTTGAAAAATGGACAAATTAGCCATTGAAGATTCTGATTTAAAATGAACACTTTGTTTAAGTTAGAATATGGGCTAAGCACAAATAAGTTAGTAATTTTGACAATAAAGCCGTGTCTTGGACTTAATGTTAAGTTGAAGGTTTGTGAAAGGTATGCTATGGTTGACCCTAGGGATATGGCATTGAAAATGAAACAAAAACCGTTTTTGTATTATTTCTCTTTCAAAACCAAACTTGTTATTTTAAATGAAACTATACCATTTTTAAACTTGAAAAGGATTTTAAAAGATGCAAGTGTGAAAATAGTCAATGTAGTTGGACTAAATGTGGAAAACTACTTAAATTCACATTTGAGTGTTCTTAGTCCAAAAATGAAATTGACTAAACCATCCCATGCATATTATTTTTGGCAGAAGTTTAACTCTTTGTTTTAAAATAAAATCTTGAGTTTGAATAAATGGAAAATGACAAGTTATTTTGCGGATTTTAAACATTAAGGAAATTTAAATCATTTCGAAGCATGCTATAGAGCCCGTAGGTCAACCGTATTCTACAGATCCATAATGACGTGGTGCTAAGACCTTCCCTGGGGATCACCAGAACCCTTACCTTGACTTTGGTTTAGATAAGATTTTTCAATAAATTTGAATAAACCCTTTTACACTGATTTTCCTAATTTAACTATAAATTAGGTGGCGACTCTAAAACAATTATCGAAACTTAGAGCACCACCCAAATTCTTAGTAGCTCTTTATACGTTCACCCGTGTAAATAGTGAACCGTAACAATAAGTCTGAATATCAATACTGACATGACATACTAAACTAGTCTATGAAACCTCTGAGCATGTGTCTGACTGCAAAACTGTTTTACTAGGACAAGGCCCTAGCATACCTTTACTATAAATCATGACATGTAAATAACTAAATTAACACCCCGAATGAAATGGGACTAACCAATAGCTGACACAGGTGAAGTCCTAATGTGTAGATCCATCGTCCTGAAACTCAGTATCTGCACTGTGAAATGCAGGCCCCAGACAAAGGGACGTTAGTACATTTGAATTGTACCATATGTGAAGAAATTGAAAGAATAAGCAGGCACATGATATAATAGGAACATGAAACTGAAATTTAAACTGAATATGAACATGGATGTAACAACATGTGTAAAATCTGTAAACTGTATATCTATATATCTGTGGGGAGAGCAGTAGTACAACCGTCAACATGAAATCCCATGTGGGTATGTGGAGGCTGGTACTTGGCCGACCAACAGACACTCCTATACCTTGCCGGGGTATGAGACATGAACATGACATAAAAGGATCTAATCAGTAATATGAAGGTATTGTCCTCTGGGCGAAGTGACCCTTATCCTACGGTGACATACGTAGGTTCAGGATACAAGAGACTTCTCGGTAATCTATGCAACTCCCAAAACATGTACTTGAAAATAGTTGGCTTGTAAGCCCATGAATTTAACATGAATATAAATACATAATGTATCTTGTGAGAAAAACTTGTATAGTTTCATAGGTTAAGTAATGATAGTTCATGACTTGATAATTAAGAACTCATGGAATTTAAAGTATGCATTCATGGATTACAGACAGGTTCATGATAATCATAATGACCAATCATTAATTTAATTGACGAATTGTAATAGAGACGTGACATAATATCACATGTAATTAGGATTATCTTAATAATATAATAAAACCCTAAATTATGAAATTTCATGGTCTCATGGAATAACTTGGTGTGGGGAAGAACATGGATATTCCCACACGTGGATAGAAGCTCTACATACCTTAATCGCTCAAATACTTGTATTAAGGTCTGAAGTTGGAAGAAGAATCCAAAACTTGCACCTCAATTCATTGAGTTGGATTTTCTTGAAAATCCTAGGTTAAGAATAATGAATTTCTACTTAGAATTCATGCATATGCGTTAGAATCCACTTGGAATAATTAGAATAGGCTTACTTTGGTGTATGAGAGTGATGGGAGGAGAGAACCTTCATGCTAGAGCTTGAGAAGAGTGAAAACTAATTTTTCATAACTAAGTGTTGTATTTATACTGTTCCCAGTCGGAAAGGTTTTACGGCTAAATTCGATGGACCGTCAAATTTTTTTACGGTCTGGGTCTGACCGTATAATAATATATGGTCCGTATAATTCAACAATCACCCAAAATACAACTTTCCAGTGCTCTTTAACACTTGAGAGGCTGAGACGATAAACAAGGATGGACCGTATAATCTTGTACGGACAGTAAAATTTACAGGGGTTCCCTCAATATCAAAAACAAATCGACGGTCCGTAAAATATTTTACGATCCGTATAAATTGGGCATAAAATCTGATCTGTGGAACTAAAGCTGGTTTTTCAACTTAAACTCCCTATTTTAGTTTTTTAAACCCCTGAATCATAAATATAACTTAGTTTGGAGGTACGAGGTGCTACATTTTATGATTCGCATGCCATGACAGTCATATATACAAGAATTTAAAAAATTAGTAGAATAAATGCAACAAATCATATTGTATTGAAACCCTTTTGGTTAGAACTATTTGAAATTCCCAGCAGAGTCGCCATCTGTTACGGTTTACCTTTACGCGAGACATAAAAGCTACTTCATAATTGTGTACTCTTTTGAATTTATTATTTTTAGAGTCGCCACCTTATTTATAGGAGAAATTAGAAAAACCAAATTAAAAGGGTTTATTCAAAATTTTAAAAAAATCATTTTTAAACCCGAGTTCGGGTAAGGGTTCAAGTGATTTCTCGGGGTGTTACATCCCATATTTTTATACATTAAAGTGCGTCATAAGTACCTAAAGTAAGCTCAGAAATGTTAAGATACCTCTACAATAACAAGGGTTGTTTTAAACAAGTGTTAAGTAAGTCTCGTAAGAATTTGGGGCTAAACGAATCGAAGAAATTAAGTTCGTCGGAACTCAGGGAAAGGTAGGCATAATTCTAGACAGGATTTTGGGCCAACTTTCTGGGGGTATATCTTAGAGTGTATAAGGATTCATGGGTGCATATTATCTAAATTCAAGTTCAGCAAGTCTACGTTCCAATTCGACAAACCGTTCATCAATTAGAGCTCTGTCTAAAGAGTTATATATATTTTAATAAAACGATGCAAGCAACTCCCTTTGGGACCCACTTGAGGCGGTGCAAACTTTCAGGTTGTATATAGTGCGATTCCCCTTTGTTTTAACTCATATTACTCGCCAAATCAGACCCTAAACACTCCTAAGTTATGTGATGTTGGACTATGAGTTTATGACGTGATTTCACCCCGGAAAATTCGTAGAGATTGTGTTCCTTTCCTCCTCTTTTCTTGTGATTTGAAGGATTCTTCAAACTTAAGTAAGCTTGGGTTTGGGTTATCCTTGATGTTTTGAGGTATGAATCTGCCTCTTCATCTTGTATTGAGTGTATCTAAATCTTGGCTAAGCTATTTAAGTTAGAACATGTGAATCGACGATCGAAAATCGTACATTGAGTTGTTATGTGATGTTGGACTGTTTTAAGGTGTTCTTGTGATTTAATATAGCTGGATTTATGAGAATATCTTATATATGATATGTTAATGTTGCTGATATGAAGTTTGAACGAAGGAAGCGTGTAGAGAAGAGATGTGTTATTTGTTATAAACTCTGATAAGGCTAATAGGAATTCTTCTTTTGGAGGTAAAAATATAACAAGATTGCACCTAAGAAGAGTAATTCTCGCATGGTGGAACCTACCAGTATGGAAAAGCATGAAAGCATACTTTCAAATACTATATCCTTTGTTAGTCTCTTTTTTTTTCTGAGATTTTCTGCGAAGAAACAAAAAGAAAACCACCTATGTTTCGTATACCATATACCAAAACCCAAAATCAGATCCAATCAGCTAAATTGGTGATCCCGTGCGTGCGCCGTTTACACACTAAAAAGGAATTCTCCGGCCAAGCCATTAGCATTATTAATTATTCCATCTGTCTCAATTTATAAGACACACTTTCCTTTTTAGTCAGTTAAAAAAATAATGACATTTCTTTATTTTACAATAATTTAACTTTAAAATTTATCTTTACGCTTAACGAGATGATCTATAACCACACAAATATCTTTTGACTTATTTTATACTATAAAATTTAAAAGTTGCTTAAACTTTCATTTTGTGTCCAGTCAAATTTCATACTGTAAATTACGAAGGGAGTAACATTTTATTTAACACTAATATACGTACTTGCGCGATGCACGAATTGATTCAGAAAAAAGAGCGAAGAGAGATTATTGGAACAATCATGGCTTTGATCATTTTTAACCGTGTTGAAGTTTAAGAAAATATACTTACTCAACACAGTAATAACATGAAAGAAGTTGAACAGCAAAAAACTTGAATTTATCTTTGAATTCTCAGATATGCCCACAATTCAATTTTCTAATTTCCTTAATGCCATCATCATCATCGTGAGGATTTGAACATGCACAATCTGAAATAAATTGTGTCTTCAATATTTGAGATTTTAATAGTTTAGTTTCATGCGCTTATCTTTATAAAATAGAAATTGTAAATAATTTTACATCAGAAATATAGACAGTACGAAAAACATCTTGCTCGTGACAAAAACTAACTGCTAGAAATAAAATAAAAGTCCTGCATTTAACTAAATATACTTCTTCAAAATTACTAACACACTACCTATAAAATCTATTTTATTTTCACTATTCAAAATATTATCATCTCAAATTAAATATTTTTGCCTTTCAAATTAAATAATTTATATTTCTATTCAAATTTAATTTTTTCTACTTCAAATACTTTTAAGAGTACAAGGAAGTCTGCTGGTAGGAATTACTCAGGGCGTATTACGTTTTTTCACTGAGGGGTGGATCGAAGCGATTGCAACGAAGAATTGATCTTGTTTTTTTTATCTCAATTAGATTATTTTTATTAGAATGCCTATTTACCCTGTTGTTTGAAATTTCTTTAGTTTCAAATTCATATTCTTTTCTCACTTCAAATATTTTTATCTTACCATTCTAATAAATGTTTCTTTAATCTTAATTCAATATTTTTTAAATTACACATGCTTATTTACTCTGTTAGTTTGATTATTTTATTGTTTTACTATTTTTTATTTTTATCTTTATTTATTAAAATCTCAGTTATGCACTATTATTCACTGTACGATCTTTTTGTATCATAATTTGAAGATAATTATTTATTTCAAATTCAAATAAATCTAATCAGGCAAACTACTTTCAGAAACACTTTCTCGATTCAGGCAAAAAAATTAAGAATAAGAACGTGCCATAAAGGAAAAATTATAACAAAAATATTAATACTACTTGAATTATTCAATGGTCATACTGTAAAGATAAAACTAGTATAGTACCCGCGCAATGCGCGGAAAGTGTTAAAGAAAAAAATCATGAAAGATTATTATCTTATTTGCTTGACCATTTTTAAAATTTTATTATTTTATAAATTACAAAATTTAAACCATTTGATCCACGCCCATTTGTTAAAAGGTCAGCAGGGAAGGAAAATTATTTCCTCCATTTTAAATTGTCGTAAGATTTCATGTTATGTAATTAAATCGTTGATGATTCATAAAATTATTTACCAAAATAAGAGAAAAGGTTCATACAAATTGTTGAATATAAATATATGAATACTTCATGTGATCTTAACCTCTTCCCACAATCATATTTATATCTCGGTTAACACTCAAAAAATACTCTTAAGTGTTTAGCCGAATCAAGTGATTGCCGAAGGTGAAAAGTTCAAAATAAGCAGGCAACAGAATTCTAAGTCGATAACCGAACTGACTCTTAGCCGAATTTACTAGTCCTAGCCCTTGGCTAGAAAGGCTTCATCGGCTATTACGGTAGCCTAGCCGAGTCATAATTTTGAGGAAACGACTGAGACCCACACATATTTGGACGCCTCGAAGATCAAGTCAAAGAACCTTCTAGACCCCGAGAAACGGCAACAACCAGCAACAACTAGAGGGAAGTGCCATTGATCGTGCAAGAGGAAGACAAGGAGTAAAAATCGGCACCACCTCCTTATAGTTGGCTAGTGGATTTAGTGGTTAGTCTAATGGCTAACACAGGGGGATCACATTTCATTTTTCCTGTAATATATATTGGATCATTTGTACAGAAATAACACACAATCAATCATATTAACTGATTTTATATCCATTTTATCTTCATCGCCTTTATTGCACTCTAACTGTATTTATGTTTCTTACAACTTAGTTTACTCAATCACTATCCTAACGCTTTCTGGAGTAGTTGGGGAACCAATTGTTGGAAGTTAGAGTTCCGCTTCCAACCGAAATCGCTTAGTTAAGGAATCAATTTTTCATCCGATTTCGTCAGCCGATAGATGGAAGATATTTCAGACGGGAACAAATTTGACACGCCCAGTGGGACCATAGGTGACTCCATAGCGAAGTTTGATTCTCCAGGTCAGGATCACACTTGGCGTATGCGCCTAAGGTCTGGTAAGAAAAAGAACCCAGAGTCCACTCCACATCCTAAACAGAATCGTCCCAGAAGGAACAACGAGCCACCTTTCACGGGTACGCCTACATCGGTTGATACCCCTCCACTTTCTCCATCAACTCAAGTTGTGGGTGAACTTAACCAACCTAAAGGTCCAACTGTTATGATCATATCATTCATTAGACAATAGATTGACTTAGGCATCCGCGACATTATGTACCAGGTTTCCAAACAGTTGGCTGACATTGTCAAGCCAATGGTGAATAATAAGGTTCAGCAGGCAAGGGAATTGGAAGCCAATCGACCGTATCCAGGAGAAGGTTTGGCTAGTTCTGCCATCCCTTTAACGAATGGCGTTGTGCAATATGTAACTGTGATTCCAGGTGTTGTTCCTCATCCGAATGTGTATCAGTCCGTACCTACTTAGGTACCGCCGATAGTGCACCTAGGAGCACAAGCCCAGTCACTTGGTAACCAGTCTACTGTTGCCACCAAACGCTGGAGGGAAAACTGTGCCACTCGAGCAAGCGAATCAGCAGTATGGGCAGATCAATATGGCTCGGAGACTAGTTCAGGCATCCAGACACCTTGGTTTGCTGCCCGTTATGCCATGCGTTCCCGCAAATGGACCTACGGTATATGAGACCAATGTTGCCAGCCGAATTGGCAGTCGATGGCCCCTAGCTATGACCTTGCTCAGCTATCTGGTGACGTTGTCTACAGCGGGGCACCATTCCAGTAGTCACAACCTGTACCCAATCCACACCCTCTAGGAAGCGCAAACTTTCCAAGGACGATTGATGTCCGGGGAGAGCAGACATGGAACACTGTTCCACCTTATCCTCAGGCTCTATCATCTGTTCCACGAGCTCATGTTACAAGCTTTGGTGGCTATGCCCAATAACAACAATGGGGATATACCCCACCTATTCGTAATGGCCACCAAAATACCTACAACTTTCAAAACCCTATTCAATAAGGTACATAATGGAGGCCTCCAGTTCAGAACGTCTACTAGTCGATTCTGGCTGAGAATCGGCACGGGACTTCACATTTTATGAACCCTGAAACTATTGTGAATACCATGAAGAGGTACTTTGGCATTTAACTGAAACCCTTAGACATGCCTGTTTACAGGAAGCCATACCCCTATTAGGTAGATAGGATAACACCACTGCCAAGAGGCTTCAAAATACCTGATTTTGCCACCTTTTTGGGTGATGACGACAAATATACTATTGAGCACATCAGTAGATTTACCGCCCAATGCGGCGAGGTTGTCCAGAACGAGTATCACAAGCTGCAGTTTTTCCGCATTTCTCTAACCGGAACAATATTTTCCTGGTACTCATCTTTGACCCCCAACTCCGTACAGAGCTGGGCTGACATGGAGCGTTGTTTCCATGATAGATTTTATTGGCCCCAACCTCAGGTCACTATAACAGATTTGATGAATCTCAAGCAACAGGTCGATGAGTCAACTACCGATTATATCGAGAGATTTAGAAGGAAGGTTGGGAATGCACTATACACTTCCCTGAATTGGAATGCGCCCACATGATAATCGATAACATACATTCACAGCTAAAAGAGAAATTAGTGGGACAATCCTGCTCTAACTTAAGCCAGTTAGCCGAGAAGGCTAGCCAAATAGAGTAGTATATCTAGGAAAATGAGAAAAGAAGAGCTAACCGGAACCGAGGCTCTCGTTTGGTATCTATTATTGAGGAAGATAAGTCCGACTCAGAGTTAGCCGATTACACGACAGACACAATGGAAGCCGAGATTGTCAGGGATAAGGTTTATTCTTTCCCAGTCTTGAAAGCTACTAAAGGCAAGGAGACGAGTTCAACTGATGTCAGGGTCGGTTACTCATTTGACATTACAAAGGCTGATCAGATCTTTGATCATCTGCTTAAAGATAAGCAGATTTGGCTGCTTGATGGCCATATGATCCCGCCTGCCGAAGAGCTCAAGGATAGGAAGTATTGTAAATGTCACAACTCATATAGCCACGCTATTTATAATTGCGTGGTCATCAGGAAAACAATTCAAAAGGGCATCAAGGAGAAGAAGTTCAAGTTAGCCGATAAAAGCATAGTTGAAATGTCTGTTGATACTGACCCCTTTGTGTTTGAACAATCAAAGGATGTCAATGGGAAACATCCGATGAAAACTATATGGGTCACAAAGAAGCCTACTGGTAAGGAGGAGGCCACAAAGACCTCTGTGTTTGATCGGCTAGGCAGTCTACGTGACATCTATAAGGACACGGACAGGCAGCCAACTGGAAGCAGTTTTCGTGGCCGCCCTTATAAACCAGAGCGCATTGCTCGAGAACCTCACAAACAGTACCCCCCCAAACCTCAGACGCAGGCTTGGGGGGCAATCATGGCTACCAGTTGATGAGAAGCCGAGTGTTCCCCGGATAGATAAAGAATCACTTCTTATAGCTAAACAGAGGGTGGCTGAGTTCAACATAAAAGAAAACGTTTCTTCCTTACGTATCACAATGAGGGATGAAGGTCAGCTGAAACCCCGGAGGATGATTAATCCAACCGCCAAAATAGAGGAAGGGAAATGGTTCATCAATTAGGCTTCGGGAAAGAAAGAAGCACCACCAAGTGTCGTATCCAGGACTCAGAAAAGAAGAATGCAACGTGCCAAAGGCTTGCGCAAGATGAAGCAAACGTTGCACATGATAGTCAGCGCTAAGACGATCGATAAGCAGGAAATTCCTGAGTCTGCCGTAGCTGAGGCTATTGAGCGGGCATTCAGCTCAACCTCTTCAGAGACAATGCTGCAGGAAGAAGAAGCTTTGGACCAACCAGAGATGAATATACAGCCTATAGCCGATACCACGGCTAGGGACGCTTTGAGCACTATGTTTGGTGCACCTACGGAAGAGATGGTTAAACACCTCAAACCACTCTATGTTAAGGCTTACATTAATGGCAAAGCTATCAGCCGAGTGTTTGTAGAAAATGGGGCTGTGCTGAATGTGATGCCTCTGATTACTTTGAAAGACCTCAACAAAACCAGGGAGGATCTCATCCCAACTAACATGAAAATGGCTAGCTTTATGGGAGAGGCCTTTGAAGCTTTGGGGATCTTAGTAGCAGAAATCACCGTAGGTCCTAAAACGGTCAGATATGCCTTCTTTGTAATAGATGGCAAGCCGTACTACGCCATTCTTTTAGGCAGATAATGGATTCACACCAGCCGATGCCTTCCTTTTACCATGCATCAAAAGCTCATTTTCTGGGAAGGAGACAAGATAGAAATTGTCCTAGTCGATGATAACCCATTTCAAGCAGGGCTTAAGAACTTGAAGGTTGTCTTATATTCACCCTATGTGTCTCCCATAGCTGTCGTGGAGCAATACGAAGAAGGATCTTAGGAATACTTCAATCTTACTCCATGAGGTTTTAAAATAAAACAATTAGTCGAACCGTGGGTTGCCTTGGAAGAGTTAGATGATTGAAGAAACCCAAATCATACATGATCTGTGGCATCGACTGACTGCTCTAAGTTCTGAAGCAAGGATAGCCGAGGCATTACATGTAGAGGATTACAACAGATAACCAACACTGGCAGCCGATGACATTGAGTTGCCGATGGAACTTGAATCACCTATAAGAAGGGCTATGCCTAGTTTTGAGTCCTAGGATCCCTTGGAAGATATCAACTTGGGTATTGAGGAAGTCCCTAGGCTAACACATATTAGTGATTTGCTAAAGGGGGAGGATAAACAAAGCATAATGGCTCTTCTACTGCAGTATAAAGACTGCTTCGCGTGGGATTACCATGAGATGCCTGGGCCGACACATACTTTCGTAGAGTATAGATTGCTAATTAAGGAGGGTTTCATACCTCATAAACAACCGCCCAAAAGATATCACCCTCAGCTGATGCCTCAAATTAAAGCCGAGATTGATCGACTATTGAAGGTTGGGTTCATCAGAATGGTTAGGTATGTGGAATGGTTGGCAAACATTGTGCCAGTCAAGAAGAAGAATAGTAAGGTTCGGGTATGTATTGACTACAGAAACCTAAATCTAGCCACTCCCAAAAATGAATACATCATGCCTATAGCCGACATGTTGGCCGATTCGGCAGTCGCCAATGGTGTTTTGACATTCATAGATGGATACTCCGGCTATAATCAGATAGCAGCAGCCAAGAATGACATTCACAAGACTGTTTTTAGATGTCCAGGAGCCTTGGGCTTTTACGAGTGGGTAGTTATGCCGTTCGGTCTGATGAATGTTGGTGCTACTTATCAGAGGGCAATGAACACCATCTTCCATGATTTGATCAGTAAGACTGTGGAGGTCTACATTGATGATGTGGTGATGAGGTCTAAGGACTTCAAAGATCATTTAGCCGATCTTGAACAAGCACTAAAAATAATGAGGATTCATAATCTAAAAATGAATCCAGCCAAGTGCATGTTCGGAGTATCGACTGGCAACTTCCTTGGCTTCTTGGTACATAAGAAAGGTATTGAGATAGATCATAACAAATCCCGGGCAGTAATGGAATCTGCACCACCTAGAACAAAAAAAGGAGTTACAGAGCCTGTTAGGAAAGATCAACTTCCTAAGAAGGTTCATAACTAATTCAGTTAGCAAGATGAAGGCTTTCTCACCTTCACTTAGGCTTAAAGTGTCAGAAGAACTAGTATGGGGTCCAGAACAACAAGAGGCATTTGACCAAATTAAAAAGGCTCTAGCAACTCCTCCTGTACTGATACCTCACATGCTAGGAAAACCATTAAAATTGTATATCTCGGCTGCAGATTTGTCTATCGGCTGCCTGTTAGCACAGGATGCCAATGATGGAATCAAAAGGGCAGTTTACTACCTCAGCCGAATGCTTAATGAGACTGAAACTAGATATACCCCTATAGAAAAGCTTTGTTTGTCCTTATTCTACGCTTGTACAAAACTTGAACATTATTTAATGCCACATGTGGTTCACGTTTTGTGCAAAATTGACATAATCCAGTACTTATTGAATAGACCTATTTTGCAAGGACGGTTAATGAAATGGGAAATTGTTAGGTAGATTTTAGTTTTAGAGTATGTTTTAGGGTGTCTTTTGTTTGTCTTTTAGTTATCTTGTGCAGTATTATGTGTGTTGTTTTGTGTTTTCAGGTTTTAAACGATTCAGAAAGAAATAAGGCGAACCCAAAGGAAATAGGCGGTTATTAAGGACAAAAATGTATAGCTGGTCACAAGCAATGAGTCAAAGAAGCCATGGGAAGCATGGAAAGCAGTCTAAACAAATTTCGGATGAAGAACGCTGAAGAGTCGCGGCGCAACATAGCATGGAGCCGCAGTGCAACACAGCATGGAGCCGCGGTGTTGAAGGGTTGCGGTTCCCAACATTAGCGCCGCGTTGCCCCACTGGTAGAAAGTGAGCGACTTTCAAAAGCGAATTAGGGCTGTGATGCTCTAATAGCTGAGCCGCGGCGCCCACGACGTTAGGGCAGTGAAAAACCTAAATTTAACAAGGGTAAAAAGGTCCTGCAATCTATTTTAGTTGTTAATTTGTTAGTATAGAAATCACCACTTATATTCGTTGGTCAAATAGAAACTAAAGATTAATTAATTGGTACTTGATAAATCAGTATATGTGGACGATACTCAGTCTTATCAAAATTTATTACAAATTGCGATACGTACACTTGCGTAGCATCTAGAAATACCGTAACAAGTTTTTAGCGTCGTTGTCGGGGACTGAAGTATTGTCAATATCAAAATAATTAATCTTATTTCTAATTTGGTTGTTCCTAGAACACATTTTTAACTTAATCTACGTGCAGCATCTTTTGATCATTTTTCAGGTAGTTTTGGTATATGCGAAGCATGAGAGGAGCAGACAACTTTGTTCCTCTGAATCCGAAGATTGAGAAAACGTGTAAGCAGAATCGAAAGAACAGAAGAATTGTTGATTCAACTGTTATAGCAAACCAACATAATAATTATGGGTTGAATGGAGGGGTGCCAGAATTTGTGTAGGCACAAGCTCAGAATCGCGCTGAGAGAAGCCTACGGGACTACATATTGCCAACTGTTACAAGAGTGCAGACATGCATAAGGCCACCAGTTGTGGAGGCAAATAATTTTGATATTAAGCCAGCAATCCTGCATATGATTTAGAGCACAATTCATTTTGGTGGATTCCCTTCAGAAGATCCACACATGCATTTAGCGAACGTTTTGGAGTTATATGCTACATTTAAGAATAATGGTGTTACTGATGATGTCATTAGGTTGAGGCTCTTCCCATTCTCAATAAGGGACTGAGCCAAAAGCTGGTTGAACTCTCTTCAGGAAAATTCTATTACTACTTGGCAAGATTTGGCTCAGAAATTTCTTGCCAAGTTCTTTCCTCCGTCAAAGGCTGCGAAGTTAAGCGGAGAAATGAACAATTTTTATTAGCCTGATGGGGAGTCTTTGTATGATGCTTGGGAGAGGTTTAAGGAGTTGCAAAGGAGATGTCCTCACTATGGAATTGAACAGTGGATGTTGGTCCATAATTTCTATAATGGGTTGTGTGGTACTATTCGTATCATAATTGATGTTGCGACTGGAGGGGCATTTATGAGTAAAACTGCTAATGAGGCATATGAATTGTTAGAAGATATGGCCACAAACAATCATCAATGGTCTGATGAGAGATCAACGAGCAGTAGAAAAACAACAGGGGTTCATGAGTTAGATGCCATCACTGCGTTAACTGCTCAAGTTGATTCCTTGACAAAGCAATTGCAACAGAAACTGTGTCCACAAATGTTGTTCAGATGCAAGTGGTTTGTAAAATTTACGGGGGTCCACATACTTTTGATCGGTGCACAACAATGGATCCAAAAAATGTTCCTATAGACCAAGCTCAGGTTCAAGCAGTTGGGAATTTTCAGAGGCCCTAAACAATCCATTTTCCAACACTTATAATCCTAGGTGGAGGAATCACCCAAACTTTTCATAGAAAAACGACCAAGGCCAACAGTCATAGTTTCAAGGGCACTATTAGAACCAGCAGCCACAGTTCCAAGGGCAGTATCAGCAAAACAGTCCATAACAGCCAATGAATCAAGCTTCATTTTCTCAGTAGCCTAGGCCATAAGTCACACAAGAGAATCCTAATGAATTATGAGCAGCGTTGTTGACCCTCACCAATTCCCAAACACAATTCATGACAGAAACAAGATCATATATTCAGAATTTAGAGATGCAAGTGGGGCAGTTAGCAAACATGTTGAATAACAGACCTCAAGGCATTCTGCCTAGCAATACCATTATAAACCCGAAGGTGCAGTGTCAGGCCATCACCTTGAGAAGTGGTAAGCAAATGAAGCAGTCTGTAACCCAACCACATGTTAAAAAGAATGATGAATTAGTAGAGATATCAGGTTTAGAGAGAGATGGGGTTACTGAAGACCACCCTAGTACAGAGAAGGCACCACCCGCGGGTATGGTTGACCCTCAAATCAGAATTCCATTCCCCCAAAGACTTCGGAAAAATTCTCTTGATAAACAATTTTCCAAGTTTTTAGAGGTGTTCAAGAAATTGCACATCAATATTCCCTTTGCTAAGGCCCTAGAACAAATTCCCAACTATGTGAAATTCATGAAGGAAATTCTCTCTAAAAATAGAAAGATGGAAGATTATGAGACTGTGGCTTTAATTGAAGAGTGCATCGCCATTTTGCAAAAGAAGCTTCCCCAGAAGTTGAGAGATCCAGAGAGCTTCACTATTCCCTGCGCTATCGGGAATTTTGAGTGTCAGCATGCTCTGTGTGATTTGGGTGCAAGTATCAACCTGATGCCCTTATTTGTGTTTCTTAGACTTAGTTTGGGTGAAGCTAGGCCTACAACAGTTACCTTGCAGTTAGCAGATCATTCAATCAAGAATCCACGAGGTATCATTGAAGATGTGCTAGTACAAGTGGATAAGTTCATCTTTCCTGATGACTTCATTATTCTGGATATGGAAGAAGATGAAAATGTGCCCATCATCCTGGGGAGACCATTCTTAGCTGTAGGGCAAGCACTTATAGATGTTCAAAAGGGCGAACTAAAACTTCGAGTCCAGGAGAAGAAGTGACTTTCAATGTATTCAGGGCAACAACTTATCCAAAAGCAAGTGACGACTGTTTTTCCATTGATGTAATTGACAAAGCGATTGCAGAGGAAAGCTTCAAGAGTACTGATGCTCTTGAAGTAGCATTAACACAATGCGAGGAGGATGAGAGAAGGCCGTCAATTAAGGCGCAAAGGAGGTTGAACCCAACTATGAAGGAGGTGATGAGAAAAGAGACCCTGAAATGAAGAGAAAATTTGTGTCCGACTAAATGACGTTAAACGATAGCGCTATTGGGAGGCAACCCAATATTTTAATAGTTTATTTTTATTTTATGAATCTCAGTGTCTTGTTGTTTCTTGGTCTGTGTTTTTTTCTTATGTTAGGTGAATTGTGAGCCAACTCTAGGGTGAAAAAGCGCCGCGAATGAGCCCTACTTTGATTATCATCCACCACAGCCGTCACCACCATTTTGAATCGTTTAGCTGCATTTTCGATATGTCTTCTTACTCTTGCTTTACTTATCACTTTGAGGACAATGTGTTGAATAGGTTTGGGGGAGAGTCTTACTGTTTTGTGTTAATAATGTTAATTGTTTGTGTTAAGTTATTTGTTTGTTGTTAGTGTCTTTGTTTAGTGTCAGTGTTTGAGTGTCTTGTGTCAATAAATCAAGTTAATAATAATAGCCCATTAGATTGAGTGAACACATGTGATAGAGTTGGATGAAATTGATAGCCATGAAATACATAAATTTGTATGCTTAAGTTGGATAAGTCTTGAGTTGCTTTTAATTATTAATAAATATGAAAACCTGATCATGATTGTTGAATTTATTGTACTCAAATATTGGTTTATGCATGATTAATTTCGGTTTGAGGAAAGATGGTGGAAAGTCCTAGAACTTGCTGCTTTCTATTTGAGACGAAATCATAGATGATACATGCTTAGGAAGATGATTTAGGCCATCTTTGGAACTATTGATCCTTTCAAGCCAACCTTGACTAATTTAATCCCTAGTTACCCATTTCAAGCCTTAAGTAACCCTTCTTTGATTCACACCTATTCTGAGCCTACTTGAAACCCTTTACAAATATTTTCCTTCCCTTAAATTCCATGAGCATATAAGTATATGATTGGGGGATTGACACTTTGAAATTGGTATTTTAAATTGAGTGCTATCAATAGAAGAGCAAAGAAAAAAAATGAATACACTACACTTCCCTTGTACATACATTGAAAAACAAGTTTGGGAGTTTAGTTCGAAAAGAAAAGAAAAATTAGATAAAGAAAAATTGGGGATTGCTTTTGGTTTATAACGTGAATATAGAGTTAGGTTGATTGGTTTCTATGCTTATGGTAACTTTGAGTCTAAATGACATTTCATCTATCCGTGCCTAAGCCTATCGTCATAACCTATAAAAGTCCTATTGATTCTTGAGCATGTGTTGTCTAAATTAGTAGAGAATAGCAAGTTAGCAAGCCTATAGAACTTGGACCTGATGGACTGTTGGTGAGAATTAGTTGTGCATGAACTAATATTGAATACTTGTTTAAGTTAATAATCATGGTTGAGTGGTCGTATGCATTAACAAATTTAAGCAAATTTAAGTAATATCTGACTTGAAATTCTAGATAGCAAATTAGTGGCTAGAATGTTCCTGAAGATTATATTGCATGTTGTTCATGCTTTTCGAGGCATGATATATGTTGTTGACCTGATTCAGTCTGGAGTCTGTGCGTTTTTCTTTTTTTAGGAAGTCTAGAGTTCTTTACTCGAGGACGAGTAAAGTTTAAGTTTGGGGGTGTTTGTTAGGTAGATTTTAGTACTGTTTTAGAGTATGTTTTAGGGTGTCTTTTGTTTGTCTTATAGTTATCTTGTGCAGTATTATGCGTGTTGTTTTGTGTTTTCAGGTTTTAAGTGATTCAGAAAGGAATAAGGCGAATCCAAAGGAAATATGCGGTTATTAAGGACAAAAATACATAACTGGTCACAAGAAATGAGTCAAAGAGGCCCTGGGAAGCTTGGAAAGCAGTCTAAATAAATTTCGGACGAAGAACACTAAAGAGCCGCGGCGCAACACAGCATGGAGCCGCGGCGCTGAAGGGCTGCGACGCCCAACATTAGCACCACGACACCCCACTGGCAGAAAGTGAGCGACTTTCAGAAGCGAATTAGGGTCGCGTCACTCTAATAGCCGAGTCGTGGCGACGAAGACGTCAGGGCAGGGAAAAACCTAAATTTAACAAGGGCAAAAAGGTCCATTCTGGGGTTTTTTCTTGATATATGCTGGGGGAGGCACATTTGGAATAAGAGGACACTTGGGAGGCAAGAAACAAGAGAACGAGAAGCCATTAGAGACATCTATTGTTCGAGTTCTTTTCCTTTTCTTTGCTTTAATTCAGTTCATGTTGGATATTAAGTTAATTAGTTTTCTTAGCATGACTATGAGCTAATTACTTCTATTAGGATTTTCCGTTGAACCACTTGAAACTCTATTATGATTTAATGCATTTCTAATGTTCTTCTTCATCTATTAAGATCTCTTCAACTTGTGTTTATTGAATGAGAATTAATTGGACATTAGTTTTCATTACCTATATGATTTCAAATCGAGATCTGAAAATGGAGATTTGAATATGCTACAGTTGACTAGACGTAGGTTTAATCTTGAACGAGAGTATCACGATTGCCTGTGTAGCTTTTTAGGTTATTGATCTTAATCCTCCTATGTGATCGAATTTATCATAGAAATATAAAAAATTCTCATTAGGTTGAGTTTTTATATGTCCTAACCGAAATATAGAACATCTCAGTTAACCTGCTATCTTAACAAGAACAAGAATCGATAGTCTTGCATTAATGAATGATATAGTGGATTGTTGATGAGATTGGAAATCCTAATTTCTATCATTACTTAATTAAACTTCGTGTGTTTTCATTACTATTTTATTCCTTCAATCTATTTTAGTTGTTAATTCGTTAGTATAGAAATCACCACTTATATTCGTTGGCCAAATAGAAACTAAAGATTAATTAATTGGTACTTGATAAATCAGTCTCTGTGGATGATATTTGGTCTTACCGAAATTTATTACAAATTGTGATATGTACACTTGCATAGCATCTAGAAATACCGCTACAGAAATCAAGCTCACTGCATTTTCTCTCGAGTATAGGCCACTCAGGGGCTGTCAAAGGTCAGACGTTAGCTGATTTCTTGGCAGACCACCCTTGTGCAGATGCGAAGGACCCATGCGCCGCCCCCTCTACTGTGTGTATGGACATTGTCCCTTGGATGCTGACTTTTGATGGGTCAAGAACCCAGAAGGATTCGGAGCCGGAATAACGATAACCAACCCTAAAGATAAAAAGTGGAGGTTCTTCTATCGACTGGATTCTGAATTAACAAATAACCAAGATGAATATGATGTTCTCATCATGGGACTCAAACTCCTAGTCTCTATGAAGGAGAAATGCATCAAGATTCATGGAGACTCTCAGCTGGTTATCAAGCAACTGGCTGGGGAATATTTGTTGGCCCATTACAGAACGGTTAGCAGGTTACTTAGTGGCTTCAAGCAACGTCTTCGTTAAGTTATGTTCCCAGGGGCATGAATGTTGAGGCTAACGACTTAGCACAAGAAGCTTCTGGCTTTATGAAGTCTCTACTCACTCTATAGTATGATGAGCTGTCAACCGAAATGTTGGCCATGGACCAGATCGACTCGTGGAAGCAGATGTTAGTCGACTACTTAAAAGATCCTTCCACTTGCAAGGACCTTACGGTTAAGAGGAGAGCCTTGAAGTATGTGCTCATTGATGATGATCTTTACGAAAGGAGCGTAAGTGGAATGCTACTCAAGTGCATTGATAAGGCAGAGGCCTTAAGAGTCATGAGAGAAGTTCATGAAGGAATATATGGATCACACATAGCCGGGCCAATGATGAAGTGGTTGATTTATCGCCATGGTTATTATTGGCCAACTATCACGGCCGATTGCTTTCAATACGCAAAAGGGTATGAATAGTGTTAGAGACATGGACCAATCCAACGGGTACCAGCCGAGTTATTGCACCCGATCGTGAAGCCCTGTCCTTTCAGGGGATGGGCTATGGACCTCATCGGCAGGATTCACCCGCAATCGGTGAAAGGAGATAATTTTATTATTGTGGCTACAGATTACTTCACTAAATTGGTAGAGGCACAACCAATGAAGAGGGTTCATCAGACAAATGTCATCCAGTTTATCCAACACCAGATCATATACAAATATGGTATTCCTGAAATGATTACCACCGATCAAGGGACAATGTTCAGTGGTTCTAAAGTGGCAACCTTTTCAGAGAAATTTGGGATCAAGATGATCACATCCTCGCCTTATTATGTATAGGCGAATGGACAAGCCAAGGCAGCTAAAAAGCTTATTATGGACATAATCAATAAAAATGTGGAGGATAAACCGACGGTATGGCATCTCACTTTGGATGAAGCTATTTGGGAAATCAGAAACTCTAAGTCTACAGCTACTGGGACAACACCTTATCGACTAACCTATGGCCAAGATGCAGTGTTACCATTGGAGATTAATGTTAAGTCATTACGAGTGGCCAAACAGAATTCTTTAAGCCTAGAAGAATATCAGCAGACCATGTTAATGGAGTTAGATCATCTAGATGAAGATCGACCGATGGCCCTAGAAAGAATCGAAGTCGGTAAATAGAAAATTGCCAAAGCATACAACAAACATGTTAAGCCTAAAAGGTTCGCCAAAGAAGACTTGGTTTGGAAAACCGTGTAGCCGCTTGGAATGAAAGATCGTAAATTCGGTAAATGGTCGCCAAATTGGGAAGGACCCTTCACAGTAAGCCAACGGATTGCTGGCAACACGTATCGACTAATAGACATGCATGATGAAGAGCTTGATAGACACGTAAATGGCAATTACTTAAAAAAGTATTACCCTTCGATTTGGAGTATGCATGAGCAAACAACAGCGACAGATCGGCTGCCTGGCCGCACAGAAGAAATACTAATTCCCTCCGATTTGGGGAATACCTGAATGAATGATAGCCACAGCCTAGTTACAGTCACATAAAAAGGCTAAAAGCACTTCTCTTCGATTTGGGGAATGCAAGAGTAAACAACATCCACAAATCGACTGCTTGGTCACAAAAACAGACCCTTCGATTTGGGGTCAATAAAACTAGGAAGCCAAGTTGGTTGGTGTTTCACTAGTTGGAGGTTGCACTACATTATCAGTTACAAAAGTCTCAGGATTAGCTGAATCTACGGTTGTTTGGTCATCTGTGGTAGCCATAGTCTCTTTTCCATCATCAGCCACACCAACGACTACTACCTCATCCGCTCCTACTTCTTCTGAGACTCCCTTTCTCACATCCAATAAAAGCTCAGCTACTACAACTGATGAGGTCTCGGTAAAAGCTTGAGTGTCGGCCGATAGAGTGTCATCTAGCTGTTGTTCGGCTTCTGACAATACCTCTTGAGTAACAGAAGGAGTGATATCTTCGAATTGCAAGTCCATGAGAATGTCGGCTGACAATTGAGCAATGGGATCAACTGGAAAAAGAGTAGTCATAACCGAAGAATAAGTTCCCTCGGATACCACTTTGGAAAAACTAGCAGGGAATATTGGCGTTTCTTGAACAAGTCTATTTTTCCACGCAGTCCACTCATTCTCCAGTTGGGCCAGTCGTTCACTGCCCGTTTTCTGATCCAATTCCCAAACTACCTGTTGGTTACCGAGTTCCCGGATCTTGTTATCTAAATGAATGCCCTGCCGAAACAAAGAAGAGCGGGGGGGGGGGGGGGGGGGATCTTGGGCCTTAATAGTTGATTCCAAGGCACCTATAGCCAGAGTAATAGCCTTTATCTCTGCCTGGATCCTCTCCAAATCGGCTCGCAGTTTTGACAGCTGCTCCTGCAAGACATTCATTCGACTGACATTCTGCTGCCTTTATGCATTCACCTCATTAAAAGAAGTCTAAATGTGGTTCTTCTCTTGCCAAAGAGACCCCAAGTGTTGCAGAGCAGAGACCGCCTCATCATGGCTATCTTTGGTCGTTTTGTGTAAAGCAAATAAGTCACTTAGAGACAAAGCCATGTCATTATAGGCGGTTGCCAAAACTAAGGAATCTTTTTCTTCTTTTGACAATCGGAATATAGAAGCCCTCAAAGCATGGAACGTTTTTTGCTGGTCGGGATTCCCATGGCAAGAGACTCCTCAACTCGCTCTCGATGAATGCCAACAAGTGAAGATGGTGAAGGTGCAATATTGACTGAGCCAAAATATTATAAAAGCACGTCTTCATGGATGATCTCGATTGGCGCTTCTGAGTCATCAATTGGATTGGTTTCAGTCGAGGGATTACCTCTGGCCGTCTCCCATATAGAAAAGACAGGCTCAGAATAGAGGCAAGGGTTTGGAAACGGTGAAGGACCAAACATAAGAGAAAAAGTATACCTCTACGGCTGCATAAACATAAAAATCTATGGCGTCCTTGACATGAGGAATTTTGGCCTTGAGGACAGTCGATAATGGATCATGCGGATGCGCGGAAGCATGAGCCAATGAGGACGACCCTCCAGTATGAATAGGGGCATCGAACGCTTTCTACAACCGTCTACGTCTTATTAGTGGTGGTCCCTGAAGGGCAAACAGAAAATGTGAATATTATAAGATAGCCGATACGAAGGTATTTAAGCTAGATAATGGATATACCTCGATTTCCTTCTCTTCCTAAGCAAAAACAGGAGCTCTGGTTCAATGGAATTCTTCGTCACTACGATCTCGGGTAACAACCCCCCATTTCGCCTAGGCTACTTGGGAACATATTTCCTGGGTAACGGGGATTCGTTCTTAGAAGTGGTCTCCAGATCGACAAACGCTGGGGGGATTGAGTTGTTGAAAGACGCATAAGAGATGTTAGCCAAAAATTCACAAGAATAATCTGGCAGACACATATGTAGAAAGTAATTTACCTTTTCTCTTCATTTGCCGCAACCTGATAGAAGACCTTGAGGCAGCAGGCCTAGCCGATTTAGGGGGAGTAGCTATCAGAGGGGCCTTTTTCGACCGCAATTTATAGGTTTTTTGGGTCTTCTTTTTCTTTGACAGAACCAGCCGATCACAATAGACATCTAGAGGGGATTGGAAGAATTTCTCATTGGTCGTGTTCCACCAATCGTAAAAAGCGACAGTAGTATTTTCTCTCGGGGGAAACGACTGCCAGTCAAATAGGGTGAGCCTATCAAGATTGTGATCGGCTATTTTCCTTTCTTATTTTGCATCAAGAATGCAGCGTTGGGTTGAACTAACAATAATGTGGTGAGGCCATGGTACGTGTTGAGTGAGACCGAATTACATTGCCACAAAGTTTGCCCGATAGGGCTCCGTAGTCAATTTATTGTTCCTCGAAGTGGGCTTCAAGCCACCTAATAGATCTCTAGTCGTAAGAATACACCCCCATGTGAGGGCTATAGTTCTCCGCTGGGAGAATATAAGGTTGTCATCGGCTATTTGACGGACCCAATCGGGGGTGACCCATCTTTTAAGGACCGGTTTCCAACTATGTAATGGTCTCGAGACAGACCATGTAGGGTGGAGACCGCAGTAAAAGCATCCTGGGGCACAATGGGTATTTTCCGAAGAGTATCGGCTAGCACCGGCGGGTTTAATGGAAAACGGCGGTCGTCAAAATCATCAGGAATAAACTCCGAGAAATATAGGGTGATCCACAGCTAAAGGAACCACAAGGGAACAGCTAAGGTATCCAGATTTCTGGAGTCCCTTAACCTTGCCTGGGCATCGCCAAGAGCCATATAAAGATAAGTTAGGAAGAGTGATGCCCTGCTGACATCTTCCCCCGAAATGGCTAGCGCCGCATAAACTTCCAGTTCCTTCATGACTGCAAGAGATCCTGTGCAGACAAAATATCGGCTTAACCAAAATAGCACGAAAGCATGATGCTCAGCATCGTCGAGTGAAAGAGGCGATATTCGGTTGTTGTTGGTCATGAAGTGGCCATAGCCGAAAGAAGTCTTTGAGACCTTGATGCCTAAGTCAACAACATCTATGTCGCCTAAGACAGGCGCTTCGACTCCCAGTATCGGAATTCCAAGTATCGCCGTCACATCGATCAGTGTGGGGGGTCACCATTCCCCAGGGGAAACAAAGGCGTTGGCAGTGGTCGACTAGTAACTAAGAAAAGCGTATATGAGACCATGTTACAGGAGAGGTCAAACTCTGACATCGCAATGGCGTCATAGAGACCCATGTGTCTCCAGTCGGCCTCTCTGGTCGACTTCACTCGTTCCAACCAACCAGAGTAGTTGGTAATCTTGGCCGGCCAAGTGCGCAGGCTAGCCGGACAACGATCGCCGATGAAACAATCGCAGGTAATAGGAAGGTCATAATTTATCGGGCTAAGATGCCGGGAAAGAAGGAGGTCGCCCTGTTCAGATGTACCGTAGGGAGCAAGAACCAGTTGTTCATCGATGAAGGAAAAAGTAGAGGTTAGGTCATCAGCAGCCAAATCAGTATTATCTGATCCGTGAGATGGAGAGGAAGATGAAGACATGGTTCTCTGATTAAGGAATTAGGGTTCTTTGGAGAAGGAAAGGAATTTGGGAATGGCTGAAGATTGAGTGAGAAACCTATGGGGGATGTCTCTCCTTAAAAAAAAAATTTGGAGATACGGCTGACACGCATTGGGACTATTTCTTTCAAAATGTGCGGCTAAAATGCGTCGGGATTCAGTCGTGGAAGCCGAGATGCCTCGGTTAAAAGGAAGAAACTTTTCAGAGAAAATCATCATTGCATACATTTAGGGCAAAAGTGATTGAAATGACACCTGCAACTACCACACGAAACGACGACTATTTTGAATACATTAACTCAACAGCCGCACTCGAGTTAATGTAGGGGACAATTGTTAACACTCAAAAAAATCTCTTAATTGTTTAGCCGAATCAAGTGGCAGTTAAAGGTGAAAATCTCAAAATAAGCAGGCAACATAATTCTAAGTCGATAACCGAACTGACTTTTAGCTGAATCTACTAGTCCTAACCCTCAGTTATAAAGGCTTCATCGGCTATTACGGTAGCCTAGCCGAGTCATAATTTTGAGGAAACGACTGAGACCCACATATATTTGAACGCCTCGAAGACTAAGTCAAAGAACCTTCTAGACCTCGAGAAATGGCAACAACCAACAACAGCTAGAGGAAAGTGACATTGATCATGCAAGAGGAAAACAAGGAGTAAAAATCGGCATCACCTCCTCATAGTTGGCTAGTGGATTTAGTAGGTAGTCTAATGGCTAACATATGGGGATCACATTTCATTTTTCTTGTAATATATATAGGATCATTTGTACAGAAACAACACACGATCAATCAAAACAACTTATTTAATATCCATTTTATCTTCATCGTCTTTATTGCACTCTAGCTGTATTTATGTTTCTTACCACTTATTTTACTCCCAACGCTTTCTAGAGTAGTTGGGGAACCCATTGCTAGAAGTTAGAGTTCCGCTTCCATCCGAAATCGCTTAGTTAAGGAATCAATTTGTCATCCGATTTCGTCAGCCGATAGACGACAAATATTTCGGACGGGAACAATCTCTTAATTTCAAGACCGTAGGCATTAGATAAAATTTTAAAATTTTATCGTTCAGTTTTAAAAAAAAATCATATATCAATTATATGGTATTTAAAAATCATATATTTATATGGTATTTTAATAATATACAATTCTTACAATTGAATGGTATCTTCATAAATTTATTTCCAGACCAATTTCGGATAACACATTAAACGGATAAGGATATATAGGGAAGATAATCCTAGAACATTTATACGACTAATTTTTACGACTCTATACTTAAATTATTGACTTGTGTATATTTAGTTAGTTAAAAAAGGGAATCATTCAAGATTATAAGTTTAAATTTTAATTAACCACACTCAATATTAATCTTTCTTTTCTTTTCAAAATTCTATTTAAAGATTGTCCTAAATTGTTTCTCCTTTGTCCTAAGAGTTGTTACGTGGCTTTTTATTATACTGCCTGTTGGCTTAATGATGGCCTTACCTTGACTTATTAGAATTTTTCCCTTAATATTTAGATATATAGATATTGAAGATATGATCTAAATATTTTCACATACTTTCAGTTTTTATTTATAAATTAGTGCTTGCTCTAAAATTGTCAAGTGGCTTTGTAAATAGCTGTCACGTGGGTTAACCACATTGCAAATTACTGCTTTTATGTATAGATTTAGAACATGCGGGATGCACAGTCATTATTATATTAAATTATAATTGTGATTTTATTTGTTTAAACGCTAATCATACTGAGTCACAAATATCTAACTACTATCTTATTTTCTGATGCAATATACCTAATCACAAAAACTGTATAAAATTAAAGAAAATAAATTAAATCAATACAATCATAAAATCACATTTCAATGAACTCCAAATATCATAATTTGATGCAACCAACTCAAAAGTATAACATGATTAAACAAAAGTAAGAATACGCTATAATACTGATATTAATCTCTCAAAATAAATTCTTCTATATTATCTTAATTCTTGCCTTCAATATTTATTTATTTTATAGAAGAAAATATGATTTTTATTTTTATGAATGCAAAATCTTAAGTGCTATATTAATTAATTTTCTTTCTCTTTTATTTACAAAATAGACTTTCGAATTTTAGCTTCAATTGGCTAAGATAATTATATGAGATTTTTGTCTATATTTTAAAATTTCTGACTTGTTACTTAGAGTATTTTCATTATATTTTATGTTATCATAATTCAAAAACCTTTATTTATTCTGAAGTACAATAGGTCTTATCCGTTTGATTTGTAAACTGATCTTTTTTTCGTCTTGTTTACTGTTATTGCATTATTCATTGTTAGTATTGTTTTATTAACTGAGACTCTTTTAATGAGTTCTCATTTGACATAATATCATTGAATGTCACTCTCCATTTAACAAAAATATCGATAAATATATAAAATATTCTTATACCTAAAATTATCTGGTGTATTGCTCACAATTCTCTAATTGTTTAAATCTATCTATTTGTGAGTATTATTTTATTATTTAATTTTAAATTGACTTAAATTTCTCATTTTAAATATAAATAAGTTTATCCTTCTATTTTTTAAAAGTTTATCCTTCTATATTTTTATATCAAAATGTTTTAAATATTATTTGTCTCTTCGTTTTTTGTAAATCGTTATTACATTATCTATTACTTAATATTTTTAGTATTATTTATTTACTTTTTCTTATTGGTTAATTTAATTTAATGAATAAATAGTCTCACATTATATCTAGTGTCGCGCCCGTTTTTCGACGGCGCGGGTCGAAGCGGAGCACAACGTGTCGGTGATTCCTGGGTAAATGGTTAAGGAGTCGCCACCTAATTAATCTAAGGTGAATTAGGGCACCTAAATGTTAAATAAATGTTGCAATATAACTCCAATTTTAAGGTCTGTGAAACTTAATGAGATTTTAGGTAAGAGTTCTTTATTATCCTAAAGGGGAGGGGTTAGACATCCTTTAAGATCCGCTAACTTGCGGTTATCCGGTCAAACTCAGGTTAATTATTGCTAAGAAAAATGCATGTTTTAAAAGTATACTAGATTTAAAAGATGTTTGCAAATATTTAGTAAATGATGCATTTTATACAAGTATGCATTCGTATGACATAAAAGAAAGATACATGTAAAGTTTGAAAAAATATGTATTTGTAACAATTGATAGTAAAAATAAATTATTTATAATGCCAAAGAAGTATTTTTTTTGGAAATCATTGAGTTGCAAATTGAAAAAGATAAACTTATTTGTAAGATTAATAAAGCGAATAAAAGATTACCAAAGTTGTTTTGAAAATCTTGAATATGCATGACGAGCCTAAAAATAAATAACTAGCGGAGGGTTTCTAAGTTTGAATTAACCGAGCCTACAAGTAAATAAGCTAGCGACGGGTTTCCAATTTTAGACTACCCTATTAATTAATTCTAAGTCTACCTATTCTAAGCATTTCAATAATTACATAAGTACAATAAATAATATTACAATACAGAGCGAGATAAAGCTGAATTAAAGAAAGTAAAAACAACAAAATAAATAAACTCCGAGGAGTATCTGCCTTCATTGCCTTTGTTCCTTGCAAGTTGTCAAGAACAAACGGTTAGAAACAGTTAAATACAAATAACTTCGGATCCGTATCCAAAACAGTTAATGTTTTGATCACGGAGGGCTCAGACTTAAATTTTGAAAAGACCATCCCAATCACGTCATGGCTGTAAACATATGACTTGGTCATTTTAATTGCCTCGCCTACTAAACATGTTGGTCTCCCGGATGAAAAAGAAAGATCATTCTAATCATGTCGTGGCTGCGAGCATATAACTCGTCGGTTATTTTAGTTGCCTCGCCTACTAAACATGTTGATATCTCGGATGAAATAAAAAAAGATTTTAGTCTCATCCTTGCCCAGAAGTTATATTTCCGTCTTTACAACTGTGGAGGCCTCAAAATCGACGGATATTTTTCATCGGCCAGTGTAGTATCGTGTTCAAATCAGCAAAATTATGCCAAAGCAGCAAGTAGAAACAGAGAGGCAATTTCCGAAGGGACGCGGCCTCAAATTCAATTTCATCGGCCTAAGTGTAGTATTTGTTCAAATCAGAAAAATAATACCCAAACAGTAAAAACTCAAACCGAAAGGCATTTTCCGAAGGGACGCGACCTTGAATTCAATTTCATTGGCCTAAATGCAGTATTTAGTTCAAATCAGTAAAACAATAAGATATCCGTGTACGGATGTTTAAATGTCAAAAAGAGCAAACTTCCGAAGAGAATGCAGTATTAGTTCAATTAACAAAATAACAAAGAGAATGCAATATTAGTTCAATCAACAAAATAACAAAAAGAATGTAGTATTAGTTCAATCAACAAAACAACAACGGATGTTCAAGTGCCAAAGTAAACAAATAGTAAGCAATTAAAATATCCGACCCGAATTCTGAAATTTCGGAACCGAAACAGGATTAGGAAATGTTTATGAAAAACAGACCTAGGTTCTGAACAGCGACCCAATTTTCGGGTCGACCCGATCCAAGAAATGCAACCCGAAGCAGTGACCGGAATCGGAATCAATTTTCTTTTGTCACCACCCGAACCGACGGGCCGTGACTAACCGCCATAATGACGTCATTATACTAACCTGTCACACATAATCCAACTAACACTTAATGAGTTTGAAATCCGGCAGCATAACGCTGCAATAACAACATATGCCAGGTAGGCAAGCCGACAAAGCTGTCTTTACCCCCGAATGTACCTGCCTCCTGAGGAGTCACAACTAGCCAACACAATATAACAGGCAAGCTGACAAGGCTGCCAACAGATAATATCACATATACACGGGAACACCCCCAACATAGAGTACAATAATATGGCTGACCGAAACAGATTTCTGACCCTTACACCAGTACAACCCACAACTGTCTACAGACCTCTACAAGAAGGATAACGACATATGACGGGACAGGGGCCCGTCGTGCCCCTAAATATACAAAAGTCAAAATAATAGGGTTCTGTACCCAAAATGACAAAGCTCTGAATCAAAGGAGCTTCCCAACCTGCTGAGTAGGAACCTAGGCCTGAGGTTCACCAAACTGAAAACCTGTACCTGCGGGCATGAAACGCAGCCCCCCGAGGAAAGGGGGTCAGTACGAAATAATGTACTGAGTATGCAAAACATGAAATGTTGTAAAAGAGGTCATAAGTGGCCAACAGAAAACAAGAGATCAATATAAAAATCAGGATCCAAATCCAACTGTGCCATAAACAATAAAAGTCAGTTGTGCCTTATAAAAATGAGAGTCAAGTCAAGAAAACATGAGTGCCTGTCCATATACATATATATATATATCTGTAACGTAACCTGGCCCACTAGTGCGGGACTCGGTGAAGTCATATCGTAACCCAGCCCATGCTGGGACTCGGTAAAATCATATCTCATCTATGGATCCATCCTACGTAACCCGGCCCTCTAGTGAGGGTCTCGGTGAAAAATGCAAGGCTGTGTAGGAACATAACCCGGCCCGGGACTCGGTGAGGTGAAGTAGTAACACTTAGCACGAGTAGATATCATGAGTAACCATATGCAAGTAAAACTTATCATTTGACTCTCAATAAAATCATTATAATAATGTCATAATAAACTCCTTGCTGAAAAATCATAGGCACTTCTCATAACAATCCTCTTTAGGAATTAAACTGTATAAAAATCAAGTACGTCCGCCGTACTTTCATTAAATCATGCCAAAAGAAAGAAGTAAGGGTTTCACATACCTTTTAGACGAACTAATCCACCCAATATTAGAATATGCCTCGTTATAGAACTTCAACCTATAATAATGGTAATACGTTCGTTAACTCTATGGTTACTAGCATACTTTATATCGAATAACGACTTCTTATTCTATAAAAATTTGGGCAGCATTTCCCCCATTTATACATGTTTCCACAACTTCCAAACGAGGCTAATAACATCAATAACCAAGCACCAATTAAGGGCACAACCAAAACAACAATAAAGGGAATTTACACACCCACTTCTCATGTAAATTTAGCCTCTTAATCCACATTAAAAACAACCCACAAAACAGTCCATGTTCCAACAACAACGAGGGTAGAATGTGACGCCTTTCTACACCTTCCTACACCCTTATTCCTTTAGGACTTACATTAGCAATTACCACACTTAAACATGCATAATGGTGACTAAATTTTCAGCATTATAACACCACAAAACAGTCCCTAAAATAGTCCATATACATCACAACATGTCCACCAATTTCATGCAAGTTCTTGGCCACAACATGTCACAATTCCATAACTCTTATCTTAATTCCTAAAATTCAATTTCGTATTTCAATACTTTCATATAACTAATTCCAACTAAATATCCATGTTTCCTTTCAATTTCATCATGCAATTAGTGGTAATAATAACAACAATAACCAACGAATCCAACAACACCAAAATCTGTCCCAAATTGGCAACTAGCCCAAAATTGTCACATGCAATGCTTAAATTCCAATTTTTCCTTAACACAAATTCATTACCTTAATTCTAACAACATGCATTCCAATTATATCATAGAAAGAAGAATTTTTATACCTCAAATTCGTCCAAAACAGTCCACAATTTTCTGTCACTGCTTGTCCAAAAATTCCCACTGTTTTGTAATTTTTCTCCTCTTTTTTGTTCACTTCTTCAACTCCAATTGACATGCAAGTGTTCTACAATGTTAAGCCATCATCCCTACACGTTTTCTTCCAAAATTTCATCCCAAAAACTCAAAATTTCTAGGCATAATCTCGGCCCAGCAGTGGCTGTTTTGCCACTGTTTTTGCCACTGTTTTTGGTGTTGTTTTAATTCTATTTTTTGGTGAAAAATGTAGTCTAGGAAGAGAAGATAAAAACCTCAAATTGGGTATCGGGTTGGGTATTTTTCGGCTGAGCTTTGGAGGAGAGAATGAGAGTTTTTCTTTTGGTTAAGTTTAGAAAGAAGATGAAGATGAAGATGAAGAGTGTAGGTTATAAAAAAATCTGAAATTTCTTATTACCCTTTGGCCTCCCAAGTTCATCAATTAATAAATCTTAAACCCACTTTTTTTAATTCCCGAGAATTTCATAAAGCCTCGTATCATCAATGTCACAATTTTAATACAAAACTATTCCATAACTCCATTGAAATAAATTCAACCACTAGGATTAATTATCGTCATCACATGTATGGAAAAACTATTCCGGGATAACATCCGTTTATACACTAATTTCTCGTATTAACATATGTAAGTGTTCCTTATATTCAATATCCGAATCTTACTTCATTAATGACGTTCTTAATTATCATCTTAATCTTACGAGGTGTAACATTTTTGATTTTTCAGATAACCAACAAATAAGATGCAAAACGCAAAAATCTGGAAATATACCCAAACGGGTCGACCCGGCCCGGATCGATGGCCCGACCCGAATCAGAGGTCTCAACCCAAATCAGTTTCTTCTCAGATTTTTTTCAGATAACCAACAAATAAGATATAAACAAAACACAAATCCGGAAAAATGCCCAAACCGGGTCGACCCAACCCGAATCAGAGGTTCAAACCCAAATCAAATATTTTCACCAATTTCAGATAACCAACATGATATACAACATATAAATCTATAAATTTACCCAAACCGGGTCGACCCGATCCGGATCGGTGACCCGACCCGGATCAGAGGTTTTCAACCCGAATCGATTTCTTCTCAGATTTTCAGATAACCAACAACAAGATATAAAATATATAAATACAGAAATCTACTCGTTGGAACAGTAACCCAACCCCGAACAGTGACCCGAATCGGAAAACCCAAAAACAGTGAAGAACAACAACAAAACAAGCAGATTTTCGGATTCGGCTTACGAGGCCAAATAGAAGTATTTAAAATCCAAAGTTCAAGAACGAAACTCACCCCTTTTCCTTTTAATTTTGGGCTTGTTTTCGGACTTATTTCTTGAATAACAAAGAAGGCGAATGCTAAAAATCAAGAACACAATAGATATTTTTCTTTTCTTTTCGGTCTTGGTCCCGGTCCAAATTTTCTCTCCCTTTAACAGTGAACAAAAGGGGTATTTATAGATGGCTTCGCACCCTTCAACGTTCAAGGATGAGTTCGAATTTCAAATAAAAGGAGCCAAAAAATCACGGATTTGAGGGGCATGGGTTGCGGATTTTAGGGGTATGGGTCGAAGGGTTGGTGGTGTCAGCATAACAGAGGGGGTTGGTGGTGTCAGGGGTCGGTGGTGGGAGGGGTGAGGTGACCGGCAATGTGGGGTCGCGGGTATAGAGGCAGCGGCGCCGATTTGGGGGGTTTAGGGGTGTTAGGGTTTTGATTTTTTGTTTTGGTTTAGTGTTATGTTTTGGTTAGGGGGATAAAAGGGTGTTTGGTCGAGTGGGCCTGGGTCTTGGGCCGACCGGTTGGGTTTGGAATTGTTTTGGGTAGAAATTATTTTTGGGTTGGGGAAATAAATGGGTGTATGGTTGGGCTTGGACGAAATGAGTTTTAGTTTGGGTAGAAATTATTTTGGGTTGGGAAATGAATGGGTTATGGGTTTAAAATATAAAAGGGGTTTAATATTAAAAACGCATTGAAGAAAATAATGTAAATTATTTTAATAAAAACATATCGATGTGATAATAATAAAAATATAATATTTGCGAAATGTTTAATGCTTAATAAAAATGGAAATGCGATGCAATTTTGCGAAAATAAAATAACATAGAATTTTCGGATAAAACTTATGATTATGATAAAAATGCAAATGACAGTAAAAAATGTGAATAATAATAATAATAATAAAATAATAATATATGTATATATATATATATACGCATGTATGTATATAAATTAAAATTGTTTTGAGGTGTTAAAAATATTTAAAATTGCAAATAAATTGGAAAAGACGGGACAAAATTGGGTGTCAACAGATGCCCCTCTTTGGCCGGAGACGATGAAAGAGTTTTCGGCCAAAGAAGTTGACTGAGTAGCCAATTTTGTCTTGATCATCGGGAAAAATTACCTTGGTTCATCTTAAGAAGTTCCTCGGTTCGCCGTAAGAAGTTCCACGTTGTGTTGAAGCTCCTGCAAATTAAAGCTCCTGCAAACTAAAGCATAAGATAAAATTAGTGCATAACTACTGAGATAAAATGGTAGAGAATGAGTAAAAAAAAAATGCGACCCTGTGAGTCGAAATTATGTCCTTGCACAAACGTAATGCGATGACGTTGTTGTAAGGGCGTAATGTTGATGTCGTCGTTATGTCGACGTAATGTTGTTGATGCTGTCGTTGTATTGACATGTTGTGTTGAAAACGTCATTGTGTAGATGTGTTGTGCAGAAGACGTCGTTGCATAGGCGTATTGCTGATGACGCCGTTGTATGGGCGTGTTGCTGATGACATCGTTGTAATGTTGTTTTGCTGTAAAGGATAGCTGTTGAACTGAAGACGTCATTACAATCCTGTTGACGTCGTTGTAATGTTGTTTTGCTATAAAAGATAGTTGTCGATGACGTCGCTGTATGGATGTTATGCTGATGACGTCGTTGTATGGACGTTGCTGATGTTGTCGTTGTATGGACGTCGCTGATGTCGTCGTTGTATGGACGTCGCTGATGTCGTTGTTGTATGGACGTCGCTGATGTCATTATTGTATAGACGTCGCTAATGTCGTCGTTGTATAGACATTGCTGATGTCATCGTTAGATAGACGTTGCTGATGTCGTCATTGCATAGACATTACTGATGTCATCGTTGTATAGACGTTGTTGACGTCATCGTTGTATAGACGTTACTGACGTCGTCATTGTATAAACATTGCTGACGTCGTCGTTGTATAGACGTTGCTGCTGACGTCGTTGTATGGACGTTATACTGATGACATCGTTGTATAGACGTTGCTGGTCATCATTGTATAGACGTTATACTGATGACGTCGTTGTATAGACGTTGCTGATGTCGTCATTGTATAGACGTTGTTGATGTCGTCGTTCCATAGACGTTGCTGACATCATCGTTGTATAGACGTTGCTGACGTCGTCGTTGTATAGACGTTGCTGACGTCGTCGTTATATAGACGTTGCTGACGTCGTTGTATGGACGTTGCTGATGATGTCGTTGTATGAACGTTGCTGCTGACGTCATTGTATGGACGTTGTTGCTGACGTCGTTGTATGGACGTTATACTGATGACGTCGTTGTATGGACGTTACTGATGTCGTCATTGTATAAACGTGGTTGCTGACGTCGTTGTATGGACGTTGCTGCTGATGTCGTTGTATGGATGTTATGCTGATGACGTCGTTGTATGGACGTTGTTGATGTCGTTATTGTATAGACATTATGATGTCGTCGTTGTATAGACGTTGCTGATGTCATTGTTGTATAGACGTTGCTGTTTGTGACCTGTATCCAAAGAAAGCTTGTGAGTTTTGGGGGGGTCGATTCGTATTGACTTTTGTAGCTTTAGCTCTTGATACTTGCATGTCCTATTGATTCGGACCTGTAACCCCTGTTTGGTTCCCAGTCTTGGCTAACCGTTAATGAAAACATTTGTTGAAGACAATTTGTTTATAAGAAAGTATGCATATCAGTAAAAAATTATTGTCGAACTCTAATGAAAATATTTATTGAAAGTAATTTGCTTATAAGAAAGTATGCATTTATGTAACTGTCTGTCGAGCAGTGATATGCGGTGAAACAAATCAAACGTCTTGTCCAAAATTCTTCTTCTGGCTGAAGATTTAGCCTGCCGATGCTTTTCCATGTTTATCGGCGTCCTCTGACAGTGAACCTTTAAATTTGCCCTGGTTTCTGAATGCGAGGATACTGAACTTTCAGTTGGACGAGACCGAGTGGCATGGGTTGCTTGCTTGTCCTATCAGGGTGATCAGAAGGGTGCATTTTGTCATATGTGAGATAAAGGAGAAAAGATTTCCTAATGGTAGGACCGAAGCCGATTTAGGCCGCCTGCGTATCCCCATGAGGGAATCAGGTCATAACGTAGTTCATTACAAACAAATGGGATTGTAATGTTTTCTAAAAGTGGGACCGAAGCCGATGTGGCCACCTACGTATCCCGCCGAGGGAATCAGGTCATAACGTAGTTCATGTTTCAATCAAATGGGATTTTATGTCTTGAAGAGACGAAACCCTATGTGGGTTCTATGCGTATCCCGCCGAGGGAGAGCAACTTTTACATCATAGAAAATGTATTACATGGAGAATAATAAACCCTAGATATAGTATCTCTTCACTGCATCTGCATTGATAGCTTTTGGCCACACTTCACCATCCATCTCAGCCAAGATTAGTGCTCCTCCAGGAAACACACGGTGAACCGTGTAAGCCCCTTGCCAGTTAGGTGCGAATTTTCCTTTAGCTTCATTTTGGCGTGGGAATATGCATTTCAACACCAGCTGCCCTGGTTTGAACATCCTTGGTCTCACTTTCTTGTTGAAAGCTCTAGCCATCCTGTTTTGATAAAGTTGTCTGTGACAGATTGCGTTCATTTGCTTTTCATCAATCAACATTAATTGTTCGTACCGATTCTGTGTCCACTTGGCCTCATTGGACTCGGCCTCTTTGATAATTCTTAAGGACGGTATTTCTACCTCCACCGGCAACACAGCTTCCGTTCCATAGACTAGAAGGTACGGGGTTGCCCCAGTAGAAGTCCTGATTGTAGTGCGATATCCCAACAGGGCAAAGGGCAAATGCTCATGCCAGTGCTTGTAATTATCAATCATTTTTTGCAGTATTCTCTTGATGTTTTTGTTGGCTGCTTCGACTACTCCATTCATCTGAGGTCGGTATGGAGTGGAATTGCGGTGAATGATCTTGAACTTCTCACATGTCTCATGCATCAAACCGTTGTTGAGGTTGGCTCCATTGTCTGTTACAATCGACTCAGGGATTCCAAATCGACAGATGATGTTATTGCGAACAAAGTCGACCACCACCTTCTTTGTCACTGACTTGTATGATGATGCTTCTACCCATTTCGTGAAATAATCAATTGCTACTAAAATAAATATGTGCCCGTTCGATGCTACGGGTTCGATCGGGCCGATGACATCCATGCCCCAAGCTGCAAATGGCCAGGAGAACTCGTCACATTGAGTTCATTTGGAGGCACTCGGATCAAATCGCCGTGAATCTGGCACTGGTGGCATTTTTGCACAAAGCGAATGCAATCTGTCTCCATGGTCATCAAAAAATACCCTGCTATCAGAGTCTTTTTTTGCTAAAGTGAAACCATTCATATGAGGCCCGCACGTGTCCCCCGTGTATCGCTTCAATTAACTTGCTTGCTTCTTGGGCGTCAACACATCTTAACAAACCTAAGTCCGGAGTCCTCCGATAAAGAATTTCTCCGTTTAGGAAGAAATGGTTTGTTAACCTCTGAAGTGTCTTCTTTTAAGTGTTGGTTATGTCTTTTGGATATTCGTCTGCCTTGAGATAGCCTTTAATGTCATGGTACCAGGGCTTTCTATCTGGTTTTTTTTCTACGTGGAAACAGTAGGCAGGTTGGTCCAACAAATCCACCTTGATAAGATCAATGTAATTCTTATCCGGATGTTGAATCATGGAGGACAGAGTTGCCAAAGCATCCGCAAATTCGTTCTGTGTTCGTGGGATATGCTTGAATTCTATCTCGCTGAACTTCTTGCACAACTCCTTCACACAATGCAGGTATGGAAGTATCTTCATGTTCCTAGTGGCCCATTCGCCCTGCACTTGATGGATCAATAGGTCTGAATCGCTGATAACCAATAATTCTTGCACGTTCATGTCGACAGCCATTCTGAGTCCAAGTATACACGCTTCGTACTCCGCCATATTGTTGGTTCATGGGAATCTGAGCTTCACCGAGATTGGGTAGTGTTGACCCGATTCTAAAACCAAGACCGCTCCGATACCAACACCTTTAAAGTTTGCAGCTCCGTCGAAGAACATTCTCCAACCCGGGTATGCTTCTGAGATATCTTCCCCAATAAACAATACTTCCTCGTCCCGAAAATAAGTCCGGAGAGGGATGTATTCTTCATCCACGGGATTTTCGGCAAGATGATCAGCTAGTGCTTGTCATTTGATGGCCTTCTGGGTGACATATATGATGTCGAACTCGCTTAGCAGGATTTGCCATTTTGCTAGCTTCCCAGTAGGCATGGGCTTCTGAAGGATGTATTTGAGCGGGTCCATTCTTGAGATGAGATAGGTGGTATATGCTGACAGGTAATGTCTAAACTTTTGAGCGACCCAAGTCAAAGCGTAGCAAGTGCGTTCTAGCAAAGTATACCGGGCTTCGTAAGGTGTGAACTTCTTACTCAAGTAGTATATAGCTTGCTCCCTTTTTCCTGTTTCGTCGTGTTGCCCCAACACGCATCCAAATGCGTTTTCCAACACCGATAGATATAGTAACAAAGGCCTTCCAGGCTCTGGAGGCACCAAAACCGGCGGATTAGACAGATATTCCTTGATTTTTGTTTCACCGAAGGGCAGGATGGATCAATTGGCAATTTATGCGAAACAATATTTGTGCTCAGACCTGACATATCGTCATAACACCAAGCAAATATGTCTATATATTGCCTCAAAAGATCCGTCAGTTCTTTCTTTTGTGCGGTGCTCAGATAGACGCTGATCCTTGTTTCTTTCACATATTTTGCATCTCCCAAATTTACCGCCTCTGTTTCATCTAGATTTGGCTTTGCCTTATTCCCAAAATGCTCCAATCCCTCTGTCAATTCTTCTGCCTGCGAGTCTTCCTCATATTCTTCGAAGTCATGTTCGTTGTTTGGATTTTGTTTGCTTGTTTCGTTGTATGTCGCATTCACATTATCGACAGATTTATTAGTTTGTATGCTGAAAGAGAGAATAAAATTATGAAATGACACGAATTTTAAAATAACAAAAGCGCAGTGGATTTGTTATTTTATGCTTTCAAAAGGTGGAGGCAAAATACATAAAAATGCATAAATGCGATTCAGGCCTCAATTTAAATCGTCTTGTTTCATTAAGTACTAATACAATTTGGGTAGGCATGATTGAGAAATAAAAGATGGGGTGCTCCGCCATATTAGTCAATACGAATCAACCTTTGGGGGAAATAAATTAGACAAAATAAACCTCCTGAAAAATGAAAAGAACCAAGTTAGTATAAGGCAAGTAATTATTGCTTCAAATAATATGCACAAAGTGGAAAGTAGCAAAAAATAACAAGCAGATTGTATGGAAATTAAATGCGCGTCCTAATATGCATGGGGCCTCTCTTATGCCAGAGGTGGGCCTAAACGCCAAATACGCGAGATTATGATAGATTTATCCAAGTCATTAAATACAATGCTTTTGTTGGAAATGAAGACAAAATGAATGCATTTTCCATTTTCGGCATGTCATGATTAGGCTTGGATTCGTCTATCATTACCACGCTATACATAATATGCTGGTTGGTCGTTGGATTGTGAGACCGGTCGACAATTTTGGAGGATTTCTTAATTGTGGAGTTGATGCCAAGGATCGACCCACCTAAGGTGTATGCATACATGACTTAAGATAAAGGGTGGTGTAGCTCTATCCTAAATTTTCTAAGATTTGGCTGACTAGACTCAAGGTTCCCGAGTGGACTCCTCGAGTGAGAAGGCTACGCGGCCAACCGGATGGTCCGGACGCTCTGCGCATATACCAACTCTCCTAAAAATTTGGAAATTTGAAAGAAGTTTACGGGTGCGCAAAACACACCTCGCGTGTAATGTGTGATAGTGTCAATTTTCCGAAGTGGAAGAAATATGAGCGGAATGCCAATTTAAGGAAAGCAGTAAAAGAAAGTATCAATTAAAGCAGTTAAACATACAAAATTTCAAAAAGGAAACAATAAAAAACAATAGATCAAATAAGGAGCAATATAAAGCACAATAATAATTAACCTGAATTTGCTATGGTTAAGAACCTGAAAATCCCCAGTGGAGTCGCCATGCTGTCACGCTCGTTTTTCGACGGTGCAGGTCGAAGCGGAGCACAACGTGTCGGTGATTCCTGGTTAAATGGTTAAGGAGTCGCCACCTAATTAATCTAAGGTGAATTAGGGCACCTAAATGTTAAATAAATGCTGCAAAAATATAACTCCAATTTTAAGGTCTGCGAAACTTAATGAGATTTTAGGTAAGAGTTCTTTATTATCCTAAAGGGAAGGGGTTAGGCATCCTTTAAGATCTGCTAACTTGCGGTTATCCGGTCAAACTCAGGTTAATTATTGCTAAGAAAAATGCATGTTTTAAAAGTATACTAGATTAAAAAAATGTTTGCAAATATTTAGTAAATGATGCATTTTATACAAGTATGCATTCGTATGACATAAAAAGAAAGATACATGTAAAGTTTGAAAAATATGTATTTGTAACAATTGATAGTAAAAATAAATTATTTATAATGCCAAAGAAGTATTATTTTTTGGAAATCATTGAGTTGCAAATTGAAAAAGATAAATTTATCTGTAAGATTAATAAAGCGAATAAAAGATGACCAAAGTTGTTTTGAAAATCTTGAATATGCATGACGAGCCTAAAAATAAATAACTAGCGGAGGGTTTCTAAGTTTGAATTAACCGAGCCTACAAGTAAATAAGCTAGCGACGGGTTTTCAATTTTAGACTACCCTATTAATTAATTCTAAGTCTACCTATTCTAAGCATTTCAATAATTACATAAGTACAATAAATAATATTACAATACAGAGCGAGATAAAACTGAATTAAAGAAAGTAAAAACAACAAAATAAATAAACTCCGAGGAGTATCTGCCTTCATTGACTTTGTTCCTTGCAAGTTGTCAAGAACAAACGGTTAGAAACAGTTAAATACAAATAACTTCGGATCTGTATCCAAAACAGTGAATGTTTTGATCACGGAGGGCTCAGACTTAAATTTTGAAAAGACCATTCCAATCACGTCGTGGCTGCAAACATATGACTCGGTGGTCATTTTAATTGCCTCGCCTACTAAACATGTTGGTCTCCCGGATGAAAAAGAAAGATCATTCTAATCACGTCGTGGCTGCGAGCATATCACTCGTCGGTTATTTTAGTTGCCTCGCCTACTAAACATGTTGATCTCTCGGATGAAATAAAAAAAAGATTTAAGTCTCATCCTTGACCAGAAGTTATATTTCCGTCTTTACAACTGTGGAGGCCTCAAAATCGACGGATATTTTTCATCGGCCAGTGTAGTATTGTGTTCAAATCTGCAAAATTATGCCAAAGCAGCAAGTAGAAACAGAGAGGCAATTTCTGAAGGGACGCGGCCTCAAATTCAATTTCATCGGCCTAAGTGTAGTATTTGTTCAAATCAGAAAAATAATACCCAAACAGTAAAAACTCAAACCGAAAGGCATTTTCCGAAGGGACGCGGCCTCGAATTCAATTTCATTGGCCTAAATGCAGTATTTAGTTCAAATCAGTAAAACAATAAGATATCCGTGTACGGATGTTTAAATGTCAAAAAGAGCAAACTGAAATAGAGCAAACCTCCGAAGTGAATACAGTATTAGTTCAATTAACAAAATAACAAATAGAATGCAATATTAGTTCAATCAACAAAATAACAAAGAGAATGTAGTATTAGTTCAATCAACAAAACAACAACGGATGTTCAAGTGCCAAAGTAAACAAACAGTAAGCAATTAAAATATCTGACCCGAATTCTGAAATTTCGGGACCGAAACAGGATTAGGAAATGTTTATGAAAAACAGACCTAGGTTCTGAACAGCAACCCAATTTTTGGGTCGACCCGATTCGAGAAATGCAACCCGAAGCAGTGACCGGAATCGGAATCAATTTTTTTTGATTTTTCAGATAACCAACAAATAAGATGCAAAATGCAAAAATATGGAAATATACCCAAAGGGGTCGACCCGACCCGGATCGATGGCCCGACCCGAATCAGTTTCTTCTCAGATTTTTTCAGATAACTAACAAATAAGATGTAAACAAAATACAAATCCGGAAAAATGCCCAAACCGGGTCGACCCGACCCGAATCAGAGGTTCAAACCCAAATTAAATATTTTCACCAATTTCAGATAACCATCATGATATACAACATATAAATCTGGAAATTTACCCAAACCGGGTGACCCGACCTGGATCAGAGGTTTTCAACCCGAATCGACTTCTTCTCAGATTTTCAGATAACCAACAACAAGATATATAATATATAAATACGGAAATCTATTCGTCGGAACAGTAACCCAACCCGGAACAGTGACCCGAATCGAAAAACCCGAAAACAGTGAAGAACAACAACAAAATAAGCAGATTTTTGGATTCGGCTTACGAGGCCAAATAGAAGTATTTAAAAACCAAAGTTCAAGAACGAAACTCCCCCCTTTTCCTTTTGATTTTGGGCTTGTTTTCGGACTTATTTCTTGAATAACAAAGAAGGCGAATGTTAAAAATCAAGAACATAATAGATATTTTTCTTTTCTTTTCGGTCTCGGTCCCGGTCCAAATTTTCTCTCCCTTTAACAGTGAACAAAAGGGGTATTTATAGATGGCTTCGCACCCTTCAACGTTCAAGGATGAGTTCGAATTTCAAATAAAATGAGACAAAAAATCGCGAATTTGAGGGGCATGGGTTGCGGATTTTAGGGGTATGGGTCGAAGGGTTGGTGGTGTCAGCGTAACAGAGAGGGTTGGTGGTGTCAGGGGTCAGTGGTGGTAGGGGTGAGGTGACCGGCGATGTGGGGTCGCGGGTATGGGGGCCAGCGGCGCTGGGGGGTTAGGGGTGTTAGGGTTTTGATTTTTTGTTTTGGTTTAGGGTTATGTTTTGGTTAGGGGGATAAAAGGGTGTTTGGTCGAGTGGGCCTGGGTCTTGGGCCGACCGATTGGGTTTGGGTATGGGGTTTGGAATTGTTTTGGTAGAAATTATTTTTGGGTTGGGGAAATAAATGGGTGATGGGTTGGGCTTGGACGAAATGAGTTTTAGTTTGGGTAGAAATTGTTTTGGGTTGGGAAATGAATGGGTTATGGATTTAAAATATAAAAGGGGTTTAATATTAAAAACGCATTGAAGAAAAAAATGTAAATTATTTTAATAAAAACGTAACGATGTGATAATAATAAAAATATAATATTTGTGAAATGTTTAATGCTTAATAAAAAATGAAAATGCGATGCAATTTTGTGAAAATAAAATAACATAGAATTTTCGGATAAAACTTATGATTATGATAAAAATGCAAATGACAGTAAAAAATGCGAATAATAATAATAATAAGAGAATAATATATATATATATATATATATATATACGCATGTATGTATATAGATTAAAATTGTTTTGAGGTGTTAAAAATATTTAAAATTGCAAATAAATTGAGAAAGATGGGACAAAATTGGGTGTCAACATCTAGTATCCTCTTTATATATTTATATGATATCTTATTAACTTTTTCATTTAGTATACCTATAACCCAGATAATGTCATAGTTTATTCATACTTTGACTAAAATCTGTTGTCCCTGTTGTTTTTAATAAATATTATTGTTCTAGTATGTTCAATTAGAATTTAAAAAGAATATTCTTTATTTTTGACAAAAAAATCTTCTATTTTAAATATTTTATCTTAACCTTTGATTATTCTCCTTCATTATTTCTGTTTTTTTATTAAAAAAAATAAAATTCTTGTTTATGGATGCAGAAATCTGAAGGATACACTTAATAACTTTTGTAGTACTTTATTATACTAATAACGAATGAAGTTCTTTCATAATTATTGTAAAATTAACTTTATTATAATTATTATTTTAGTAGTAAATACAATTAGTAATTAATTTTCTTTCTCTTTTACTTACAACATAATTTTTTGAATTCATAACGGTTAACCATATATCCAAAACACTACTTGAATTCAAAAAGAGAAAGCGTTTTTGGAATTGAAAATAATAATAAACGACAATAATGAGGAAATAGATTAATAAGGTAACTAATGCAGTTAAACAAACTTTGCAACAAAAAATTTAAACGGTAACATATTATGGGAATTGCATATAGATACAGTGCTTTAATTTAGCCTTAGTTTTTGGAAAATGGTATATATAGGAACAGTGCTGCGACTAAGGCCTAACTTTTGGAAACAATATATTTCTCTTCCATAATTAATATTTAGCATCTACTTTTAAAACCTATTTAAAATCTATTTTGTTTAATGTAGTAGTGATAGATCATTTCACTAAAATGCAAGAAAACCCTTAAAATGTTGTTTAGTGAAGTTATTATTCCCGTTCAAAATATCGGTAAGATTGGAATAATTTCTCTTAGGGATTCCTTTCATTAATCACAATATATATAGTTGTACGGATGTTGATTCCTAATACAATAAGAATCCTAAGTTACCTTAAATATACACCTATCATAATTACAAAATATACTGTGAATATTCGGAGAATATTCGCTAATACTCCCCCTCAGTCGGGGCGGGAGGAGGCCGAACGCTAAGGCTGGATCGGAAATCAGTGAAGAGTTGTCTCGGTAGTCCCTTTGTGAAAATATCTGCATACTGATATGAGGAAGGTACGTGTAATATTTTGACATGACCAAGGGCGACCTTCTCACGCACAAAGTGAATATCCATCTCGATATGCTTGGTCCGCTGATGTTGGGCCGGATTGTGAGACATATAGATGGCAGATATGTTGTCACAATAGACTATAGACGCCTTTCGCAGTGGACACTGTAGCTCCAAAAGAAGATTCGGAACCAACAGATCTCAGCAACGACATTAGCAACTCTGCGATACTCTGCTTCAGCACTCGAACGGGATAGCGTGGCCTGCCACTTGGCGGACCATGAAATAAGATTATCCCCAAGAAACACACAATAGCTTGAGGTGGAGCGACGTATGTTAGGGCATCCTGCCCAATCTGAATCCGTGTAGAAGAGTAACTTGGTTGGGGCAGAGGGGTAGAGATGCAGGCCAATGTCAAGGGTGCCCTTAATGTATCTGATAATATGTTTGAGGCCAGCAAAATTGGACTCTCGAGGGGCGTGCATAAACAGACACAACTGCTGAACGGCATATGCAATATCAGGCCTAGTGAATGTAAGATACTGAAGGGCACCTGCAAGACTCCGATATAGGGTGGGATCAGAAACTGGCGCACCCTCATTGGCACTAAGCTTGGATTTCGAGTCAACCGGAGTTGGTATAATTTTACAATTTGTCATCTTAACCCTGTACACTATCTCTTCCGCATATTTGCGCTGACACAGAAACATAGTAGCTGCAGATCTGGTCACGGATATACCCAAGAAATAACTCAGCTTGCCCAAATCAGTCATTACAAATTCAGTATTGAGTAGAGCAATGATTTTATTCTTCAAACCATCAGAGGAGGCAGTAAGAACAATGTCATCCACATATAATAGCAAATAGGCAGTGCTGCTAGCTCGATGAAAAGTGAAGAGAGAGTTATCACACCTGCTACAAATAAATCCAATCTGCATAATATACCTGGCAAAGCGATCATACCAAGTGCGGGGTGCTTATTTCAAGCCATACAATGACTTCCTGAGACGACATACATATTGCGGGACTGCCGGATGAACAAAGCCAGGGGCTGATGCATGTACACAGGTTTTTTCAAATCCCCATGAAGAAATGCATTCTTGACATCAAGCTGATGAATTGGCCAATGCATGCCCATTGAAATACTGAGAACAGTCTGAATAGTAGTCGGTTTAACAACCGGACTGAATGTCTCACCATAATCAATACCCTCCTGCTGATTAGTGCAATTAGCAATCAGTCTTGCCTTATACCGCTCCAAAGCACCACTGTCTCTGAACTTGTGACGAAATAGCCACATACACCGGATAACATTCACACCATCCGGTCTAGGTACCAAATCCCAAGTGTTCTGCTTGGTTAAAGTATTAAATTCATCGCACATAGTCGCATTCCAATTAGGCTCCAGTTTGGCTAGTTTTGGATTTCTTGGAATGGGTGATATGGTTTGTGTGGAGAGGTTAAAATGGACCTTGGGTTTGAAAATCCCGTGTTGTGCACGAGTCGCCATACGGTGGGTAGGCAACAGTGTTTGGACTGGGATTTATGGCTGCGGGCTTGCTGGTTCTGGAGGCAACAGTGGTTGGTCTGTGATATGTGGTTGCGGGCTTACTGGTTCTGAGGGGTGTTGGCTAGGCTCGGGTCGATGGCTGGTCAAGGAACCGTTGGTGGGGTAGGTGACACAGGGGGGTCGAGCAGTGGAGGGTTCGACTGAGAGATAGGTGGTGTATGGTGGAGACGACGCCGGACACTGGTGGTGATGAAGCTGTTGGTGCAGTCTTCGTCGGAATAAGAAACTGCTGGTGGCATATTGACTGGATCATAGGAGATAGAGTAGACTCATCGAGAAATATGTAATCCGTGGTTTGGAATTTTTAGAGATTTGAAAATGGATAGTTCGCATCGTCAAATGTGACGTGACGTGAGACAATAATCTTACGAGTGGCTATGTCATAGCATAGGTAACCCCGATGATTGGGTGAGAAACCGACAAAGACACATGGCGTAGTGTGTGGGGCTAGATTGTGAGGTGCAGTGGAGCCCAGGGTGGGGTAGCATAAGCAACCGAAGATGCGGCGTTGGTCATAGGAAGGGAACCTACGGTATAAGATTTCGGTTGGGGTCTTGTTTTGGAGAGTGTTGGTTGGTAAATTATTAATGAGGTACTCTATCATTTTAACAGCGTAGACCCAGAATAGTGGTGGAAGACTTGCATGAAATAGAAGGGTACGAACCATGTTATTGATGGTATATATGATTCGTTCAACTTTTGCCGTTTTGGGATAGGAAAAATGGAAAACCATGCCTTGTTTAGAGAAGAAATTGTGAAATGCCAAATTATTAAATTCACGTCAATTATCACATTGAAAAGATTTTATAGATTTTTCAAACTGTGTTTTAATGAATTTTTGAAATTCAAGGAACTTGGCAAAAACTTCAGATTTGAACTTCAGTGGGTAGATCCATACAAAGTGTGAAAAATCATCTAATAATACTAGATAAAATTTGTGACCCAAGGAACTGACAACCGGAGATGTCCACAAATCAGCATGAACAATATCAAATGGAGAAAAAGTAACATTGTTGGATGACATAAATGGAATACGAGTATGTTTGCCAAGCGGGCAAGAAAAAGAGTGTTGGACAAGTTTCTCATTATTACATTGAATACGCTTATTAGTCCTAAGAATATTAAAAACATGATCTCTTGGGTGTCTGAGTCGGTTATACCAAGTTGACGGAGAGATAGCAGCAAGGGAGACAGGTGAATGAGTTTGACAGCGGAAGATTGAGTGAAGGGGTTGAGGTCTCCCACACTATTGCAGAGCGTAAGAATTTTCCCCGTATTGAGATCCTTCACAGAAAAACCAAAAAGGTCAAATTCGACAGACACAAAATTATTGCGAGTGAATTTTTTAAGAGAGATTAAATTTTTAATGATGGTAGGTGTGTAAAGGACATGATTTAGGGAGAAAGGTGGGTGGGGATGTTTGTTTGGTATGGGCGTTACCGTAACCTTCAATTGGAATACGGTGACCATTGCCAACAGTAATAAATTGAGGACACCTTAACCGAAGCATTTGAGATAAATTACCAGACGACCGGGTGAGGTGAGATGTGGCTCCAGTGTCCATATACCAATTATCATCGGGCTTCTGAAGGTTGAAGGTGTTGAAAGTCTGGACCAAGTTAGTGGGGGCCAGGGTGCTGGCTGGCGGGTGCTGGTTGGTCGAAACCATGTGGGCTGCTGCTGCTGGTGGGCCTGCCTGTTGGCTGGGCGGAGCCCAAGACGCCTGGTGACCAAGCCTGCTGGAACTAGGCCACTGCTATTGGGTAAGGGCATGCAGGCGAGGCCCAATTCCCAGTATTGGGCCATGGTTGCTGCCCAGCCCACTAAAGATAGGGAGCAGGGTTTGGGCCTGATTGCTGGTTTTGGTGGCCCTTGTCGCGGCCCTTTCCTTTATTGTCATTACCGCGGCCTCTGCTGCCATGCCCTCCATCGCAGGGCTGCTTTGGTGGTGGTCTTGCAGTGGTGGCTGGGTGGTGTTGGCCGCCGGTGATGCCATGATATCAACGGCTAATGCCTTTTGATTGTGCTCCTCTTGTTTAGCACGGAAGGTCTCTTCCAACAAAAGTTGCGAACGTGCTTTGTTGAAACTTGGTAGGGGGTCAGCTTGTTGAATCATCGTCGCAAGTGTATCATATTCACCTTTCGGTAAACCGGCAACTAGTTGAAGTACCATCTTGGTTTCTGAAACAGACGTCTCTACGTTGGAAAGTTGGTCGATTATGAGTTTCAGTTGTTTACAGTATTCGGACATGTTGTTAAAATTCTCGAGATGCGTATTGTTGAACTGTTCTTCCAAATACACGGCCCGAGTATTTTTATTATCCTGAAAAATTTCTTCTAACCGTACCCAAAGTTCACGTGCCGTAGCACCTGTTTTCATGATAGTACACATCAAGTCTTTAGAGATGGTGCCGTATATCCACTGTTTGACGATGGCGTCAAGGCGACGCCATGTCGAGTCTGCAATATCTGTTGGACAAGGAACAAAATCATCAATATGGTCAAGCACATTGTACGCGCATGCATGAATATAGAACAGTTCTATCCACATGGAGTATTGACAGTCTTGGTCAAGAATTATAGGGATAAAATTCTTGATGTTGGTAACGGCGAAAGCCAGATGAAAAGAAGACGATGTACGTGGAGTAGGGTTGTCAAAAGTACCAGTGGAAGAACCGGAATTAGTAGGGGAATTGGGACGAGACATGGTGGCTGTTTTACCGTCGACCGAGAAGAAAAAGAATTTAAAAAAATCTAGTGGTGGTTGGCGGCGGCTATAGGGAGGAGAAGATTAGGGATTAGGGTTAGACTCTTGATACCATGTAAGATTGGAATAATTTCCCTTAGGGATTCCTTTCATTAATCACAATATATATAGTTGTACAGAGGTTGATTCTTAATACAATAAGAATCCTAAGTTACCTTAAATATACACCTATTATAATTATAAAATATACTGTGAATATTCGCTAATAATATAAAAAGTGTATTGCTTGCCCATATGTAAAATAAATTATCAAAGTAATATATAAAGAGAAGGAAAGAATATATGATTAGTGATGAAAAATTTAAAATACATTAATCATAACTAAAATAATGGAGTAGAATGATGAAAAAACTCAGAATGCAATAGAGCAAGTTAATTTTGATGTTCTACAACATTAGACAAAATATCAAATATCATGTATTATTCATATTTAGAAAATAGAAACATACAAAAGTAGATACTATAGAAAAAGAACACAAAACTGATAGCAACATATAGAACATAATATTTTATCTCTTTTTTATTTTATTTTAAATTATATATTTCTATTTATCCGAAAACAAGTTTATCTCCTTTTTATTTTATATTTTTTGTATTTATCTAAACCAATTGGTAGTTTTTTTTTAATTTAAAATATATTACAACTGATATTTTCTAGTTTAGCACGTTTTGACTCTTTTTATAGAACAATTTGTTTTCGTAAATTTGAAATTTAATTACAACTGTCTTGCTCGATTTTTATAGCAAATTTGTTTCCATAAATCTCTCTATATATAATCCCACAAACTTCAACATATTTTCTATTCCCCCATTTCCCTGCACACACAAATTCTGAACCAAACAATTTCTTCTTCCTTAAATGCCAGAAAGAGTTTTGAATTCCAAACAGTGCAACTGAGATGTACAGTTAAATTCATCAATGGAGTGGCCAATCAACGTTACTCTTGCAGACATCCTCCCAGATAATTCCATCACACAACTACAAACCCAAATTCAAAATTTTATAAATCCTCAATTCCCCTGTAATATTCCTTATATGATATTATTTTATTCTTAAATAGGTGTTTTTCTGGATAAGGCTTTACAGAATTTGAAATAAAAAGGTGTTTTAAATTATTATGACCAAAGTCATACAATTGATAATACCGTATAACTGAAATCTTGATAGACAAAGTCAAAAACAAAAAAAAAAATATAATGGTGACTAGAGTTGTTGTTTCCATTCTTATCATATTTATATAATTTCAAGACCCCAATGGATCTATGATAGTATCGTTTATTTACATCGGAATGATATACAAAGTCAACAGATCTCAATAAATACAATAGAATTTATGGCTACACAAACTGTTGAGAACGGTTCTAGATCTGGTCCAAGGCAGCAGTGGGGAATTTCCCGCAATGGGCGGCTCAAAAGCGCAAAACATTTATTTGGAAACTATTTCAAGCAAATGTGCATTCCTCCTTAAATGAATGAACACGTTCAATTTAATAAAAAAAGAAATCTTTTTTTCCAATTCATTTTTTTTCTTACGACACGATACTCAAATCTAGATTCAAGTAGAAATTTCATATTCATAAGAGAAGAAAAGTTCACTGAAGGTTCTTCAATAGTATGCCCGGTTCACGAGGTTCACTGCAGGGCCCAATCATAATCAAAAGAAGAGTTTGATCCAGCCGCCTGAAATCGGAAGTGAACACTCAGCGTGAAGGAAAATGCTTCTACTCTCTTTGATGCAACATAATATCGTAGTATTGTTGGCGCCCTTCAGTACCTCCCTCTCACCAGACCTGACATTTGCTATGCCGTCAATCAAGTTTGTCAGTTTATTTAAACGAAAGAATTCCAAGCAACAAACAATTTAAAAAAAAATACCTTTCTCATAAATTTATATTCAACAATAAAAGAGAAGGTAAATTAATTTGATTATTGCACATAATTGATATAAAAATTACAACTAAGAATATCGGTTTATATTTTGACATAAGAACTTCTGTGCTATCAAAAACTCAAGTTACTATTAAAACTTAAACATGACATTATTTCTATTGTAACTTAAATTCTTAATAGGATAAACTAACTAAAATATCATAAAAATAATAGAAGAGTGTATAAAGATCAATAGGGTTAGTGTGGGAATTATTATTACTTTCAATAATTAAAAAGGTAAAAGATTAAACTTTTGAATTTTTATTAGAAAAAGTCATTTGCAATATTAAAAGTTACTAATAAGCATTGTAATAAATTTTTTGAATAAGTGAAATTGAGTTGAAAAATGTATTAAAAATTGAATTTGAAAGGATAAACTTTTAGGATAAAATCACATCGTGCTAATAAGATTAGAACTAGAAGCAGTCACCTCTTATGGTGTATCTAAATCATCTTTCAAGTGCTTTTTTGGTATGAACGATAAGATTTTGTTGATTCTATTAATATGACTGACTTTTGTTATTTTACTTTAGTATGAACATGTTGCAAAGGTTTTGATTAAAAATTGATACACTATTTATTTTAATTCAAAGATAAGATTAAAATTTGAACACAAACCAATCCTACTTATTTGTGGGATAACATCTTTTAAATAAGTATCCTACAATTTTTATAGTTCTAAATAATTAAAATTGATACACTATTTTTTAAAATTCAAAGATAAAGATTAAAGTTTGAACATAAACCAATCCTACGTATTTTGAGGGATGCAACAACAACAACATACCTCGTGTAATTTCATAAGTGGAGTTTGGAAAGGGTAGAGTGTACACAGACCTTACCCCTACTATGAGAGGTAGAGAAGTTGTTTCCGATAGACTCTCAGCTCAAAGGAAGTGAAAGAAAAGAAATAATCCCTTGATTAATTCATTAATGAATGAGTATATACAATTTACAATTTTCATAATATGGAAAATCCTATTCCTATTCTAGTCCCAAAACCCTATTCTATTTGTACAAGAATTCTACAAATATGGTAAGTGTACAATGCTAATTATATACAAAATCCTATTACCAAAAACCATAATATACACGGTGTGTATATTGTGTATATTGTGGTATATTTTCACACCCCCGCAGTCATAGCGGGCGGTCTTCGTATGCTGAGACTGTCTCTAAAATCTTCAAATAGAACCGAGAGAAGACCCTTTGTAAAGATGTCAGCCATTTGATACCTGGAAGGGACAAGTAAGACACGTACTTGTCCACGAGCTACCTTTTCGCGAACAAAATGGATATCCATCTCAATATGTTTAGTGCGCTGATGTTGAACCGGATTCCCAGAAAGATAGACTGCACTAACATTATCATAATACACCAAGATAGCCTTTTGAATGGAAAAGTGAAGTTTTAAGAGAAGATTACGCAACCAACATGATTCAGAAACCACATTGGCTACCCCTCGATACTCGGCCTCCGCACTGGAGTGAGATAAGATATCCTATCGTTTTGTAGACCATGAGACCAAGGTATCACCAAGAAACACATAGTAACCAGACGTGGATCGTCTAGTATCCGGACAGCCACCCCAATCAACATTTGTATACGAGACAAGTGTGGAGATGGACGAGGAATAGGGATGCAAGCCATAATCAAGTGTACCCTGGATATAGCAAATGCGTTTGAGCGCATTCATGTGCTCAATCCGAGGATCATGTATAAACAAACACATCTGCTGAATGGCATAAGTAATGTCATGTCTAGTGAACGTAAGATACTGAAGAGCCCCTACAAGACTGCGATAATGGGTGGGATTCTCGTAAGGTGAGCCTGCTGCAACACCCAACTTCGGTTTGGTATCAACCGGAGTAAAAGTAGACTTACAAGATGACATACCAGCTCGCTCAATAATCTTTGCAGCATACTTCCATTGAGATAAAAACAGACCACCTGACTGACGTGTGACATTCCCAAGAAGTAACTCAAGGAACCCAAGTCTTTCATTGCAAACTCAGAACTGAGAAGTGACATAATAGACTTGTGTTGAACATTCGATGAAGAAGTCAATATAATATCATCGACGTACAATAAAATGTATGCTAGAGACGTATCACGATGATATATAAATAGAGAATGATCAGATCGACTGTGAGAAAACCCAATAGAAGATACATAATCTTCAAACCGTTTATACCAGGCACGCGGGGCTTGCTTAAGCCCATATAAGGACTTCTTCAGTAAACAGACATGATGAGGATGATTGGGATCTCAAAAATCCAAGGGCTGATGCATATATACTGTCTCCTTAAGATCACAGTGTAAGAAAGCATTCTTGACATCCAACTGATGAATAGGCCATGCTTTAGAGAGAGCCAAACTAAGAACGGGGCAAATGGTAGGCGGTTTGACAACCAGACTAAACATCTAACCACAATCTATGCCAATCTGCTGAGTTTTCCCATCTACAAGACGAGCCTTATGCCTTTCAAAAGAACTGTCAGAACGTTCTTTATGAGTAAAAATCCATATAGATCGAATAATATTAACACCGGATAGACGGGGGACTAACTCACACGTCTTATTATCAATAAGATCATTAAATTCGTCAGTTATAGCCAATTTCCAATCCGGGTCATGTAGTGTAGACACATGATTACGTGGGTGAGGGGATTTAGAGACATTACAATTGAGATTAAAATGCCGTTTTGGTTTAAAAATACCCTGTTGACTACGAGTAACTGGCCCTTGACTCAAGGAGGAAGTGGGTGGATTTTGGGTAGCGGGTGGGCTGGTGACGGACCGGCCAACAGGCAGTGGGCTTGCTAGCTCAATGACGGAAGCAGGGGCTGGAACGGGGATTGGGGCAGTGGGCTGGACCACTGGAACAGTACGGGGATCGGTACTGGGCCGTGTGTCTGGCCCACTGGACAGGTGCGATGGAACAGTAAGTTTAGCGGGCAGTGGGCCCGCTGGCGGATTTTGGGTGCAGGACAAGTTTGATAAATAGTGGATAATATACGGAGAGACCTCGTCATCTAAAAATTTGTACGAACTAGGCTCGGAACTACTAATATTAGCGAACGGAAATTGGGTTTCATAAAAAATAACATGGCGACTAATTATGATTTTATTAGATGATAAATCAAAACATTTGTAACCACAATTATTGGATGGAGAACCCAAAAACACACAAGGGGTAGAACGGGCTTGGAGTTTGTTAATTGTAGTTGACAGAAATAGTGGATAACATAAGCATTCAAAGACCCTAAGATGTGAATACGAAGGATTTTTATTATAGAAGATTTTAAGAGGGAATGAATATGTCAATCATTTGGTAGGAAGTATATTAAGAAAATAAGTAGTCATTTGTAGAGCATGATGCCAAAAGGAAGTGGGTACAGAAGCATGGACCAATAAAGTGCAGACAATATTATTAATGGTACGAATTTTGCGTTCGGCTTTCCCATTTGATGAGGACGTATGAGGATAAGAGAAACGAAAAACTATGCCATTAGCATCACAAAAATCCCGAAACAACCCATTATCATATTCTTTGCCATTATCACATTGAATATTTTTTATTTCCCGTTCGAATTGGGTACGGATGGATGCTCTAAATTTTAAAATGTGGAAAAAACTTGTGATTTTTCCGCTAACGGAAAGGTCCATAAAAAATAGAATAATTAACCAAAAATAGAACATAATAGCGATGGCCCAAAGAACCGAGAACGGGAGATGTCCATAAATCGCTATGAATAATGTCAAAAGGCATCTAAGTACGAGAAGTAGAAGCTACAAACGGTAATCTAACATGTTTTCCTAATGGACAGGATTGACAAATTGGAGTACTACGCGTTCCCTTATAAGAAATAAAATTATTTTTATGTAAGGAAGATATAATTGACGATCCGGGATGACCTAGACATGCATGCCATAGGGAAAGAGCAAGAGCAGCAAAAGTGGATGACAAGGTGTGGCTCGCGAAAGTGGCGGTGATTGGATAAATCTCCCCCATACTATTGCATCTCATAAGAGGTATCCCCGTCTTGAAATCCTTCACAGAAAACCCAAAAGGATCAAAATTAACAGACACCCAATTATCAATGGTAAATTTACGGACTGACATTAAATTTTTAATTAAGTGTGGGGCATGAAGGACATTTTTCATGGAAAGAGGCGGATGTGGGGAAGATAGATTGGTATGACCATAACCACGAATTGGAATTGACTTACCATCACCAATAATAATACCACAATTTTTGCTCAAATTGGCATAAGACGAGAGAGTACCTAGGTCGGATGTCATATGAGAAGTGGCGTCGGTGTCCATGTACCAATTGGCGTCTTGGGGATTCAATCCAAGTGTGTGCATCGCGGCTTCAATATCGATTGGAGTGGGACCCGCAGCATGATGGACCTATAGAGACCGAGGCCCAAGCACATCCTCTTGCTACCCCACCCAAGAACTGTTCCTCGGGTACCTCTGCGAGAATGAAAAACTGGGCCTATTGGAGTTGGGAATTTGGGCCCAGTTTCCCTGGTAGGTAGTTGGCGAGTAGTAAGGGCTGTTGGGCCCAGTTCTACGGCCATGTACCCCAGGGTTGTGGCCAGTAGGCTTGCGGCCCACTTCCCCGAGGCCCATTGCCACCGGTCCGGTTGCCACCCCCGTTGTTTCCACCTTGGTTTCCACCACGGATTTTACCATTATTTTTGCGATTCTGACCCTTCTTGCCGCCACCGTTGTTATGGTTTTCGCCGGAATTGTCGGAGAATGAGGGAGAGTAGGCGGACTCCGTCATCATGACGCCGGAAGGAGCCCCAGTGGCCGCCTTTTTAGCCAAGCTGGCTTCATCGAATGTGAGCATAGAACGAGACCGGTAGAAATGCAGAAGAGGATTGCTCTGACGAAGAAGCGTACCCACTCCACTATAGGCCTCAGATAGGCCTGCAACCATTTGAAGGACAAGCCGATCACTGGTAACGGGCGCACCAACATTGTGGAGTTGATCCGCCAATTCTTTCAACCTTTTGCAGTAAGCTGAAACGTTAGGGAAGTCTGCCATGTTGACATGGGAGAATTCCTGCTCAAGGGTAACAACACGAGAATTCTTATTATCGTGGAATATATCACGTACTCTATTCCAAGTATCCATCTCCGTAGCGTCTGGTTCGATAATCGTGTGCAAAAGGTATGTAGAGATAGTGGAGTAAATCCACTGAAGAACGGTAGCATCAAGGGTCGTTCATACTTTAGGATCATCATCGGGGGTAGGGACCCCCTCATCTCCAGGAGTTGAGGGAATTATGTGATGGAGGACTTGATGCGAGCGTGTGTGAACTTTGAACAGTTCGGCCCACGTCGCGTATTGGACGTTTTCTATTTCAAGAACGATAGGGATGTGGTTCTTGATGTTAGAAACAATAAGGGCAGGGAAATCGAGAAGATGGTCTCGAAAACCGATGCAGGAGAAGACGAGATTGGGAGAGAATGAGTGACCTAGACTTCTGATACCATGAAAGAAATAATTCCTTGATTATTTTCATTAATGAATGAGTATATATATAATTTACAATTCCATAATATGGAAAATTATATTCCTATTCTACTCCCAAAACCCTATTCTATTTGTACAAGAATTCTACAAATAAGGTAAGTGTACAATGCTAATTATATACAAAATCCTATTACCAAAAACCACAATATACACGGTGTGTATACCGTGTATATTGTGGTATATTTTCAGGAAGCAAACTAAAACAATCCGAAATCATGAAGTAATAAAAGTAAAGAAGTCACGGCAAAATACTAAGTAATGCATGACAAAGCAGTCTGAAAAAGTAATAATAACATATTTTGAGGGATGGCATCATTTAAATAAGAATCCTACATTTTTATAGTTCTAAATTGCAACTATATATAAAAAGGTTTATACTGAAAGATAAAATTTATTAAAATTAGTTTATACATCTTTTAAATAAGTATCCTACATTTTTTATAGTTACTAACTGAAACTATAAAACGATAAAGTTTATTAAAGATAAAAATAATTAAAATTAGTTTTTAGATATAGATAAAGTTTTCTGAAAATTAATTAGTTGAGTTAGTGTTAAAATTTTGAATTTTTAATTTGAATTGGAAGTTACAGATTCTTAAAAATATTTGAATGGAAAACTTACTCTATATATACTAGATAGAGCCGAATATAAAAGTAATAGTAATAAAAATAATAATATAATAATAACAATAATAACAAAAAATAGAAAAGACAAAAAAATACTCAATTTATGACAAATGACACAACATATATACAAATGTCAAATTTTAAAATTTTAAAAGTAAAAAAAATGATACACTATTTATTTTAACTCAAAGATAAAGATTAAAATTGGAACATAAACCAATCCTACTTATTTTGTGAGATGACATCTTTTAAATAAGTAAATATATACGATATAATATTTATTTTGATTCAAAGATAAAGAGTAAAATTGGAACATAAACCAATCCTATGTACTTTGTAGGATGACATCTTTTAAAAAATTATCCTACATTTTATGTAGTTCTAAATATTTAAAATTGATATGAGTATTATTTATATTTTTATTGTAATTCAGTTTGTGGTTCCAACGTTTTGATACCAGTATTGAAAGTTTTTTTCCATATAAATTATTTATATGTTCAAATAAAAATTATTTTTCTTGATAGATTATAGTTTCACCAAATTTAATTTCATGTGAGTAAGTTAAAATATGTTCTAAATTTTAATATTTACGAAAACTGAATTCGCCAGGTAAAAAAGAAATCAAAGTTGAAATTTTGTAAACTACAAACGGTTTAGTACTGGAATAAAGGCTCGATCAACGTTGCTATTTTATTTGCAATAAGGCAACTGCTCCAAATGTGTTAAGCTTTTGGAATGTGCATGTTTTATTTTCAGTCTTGAAAAAAAAGGAGTTCAAAATGTTTAAATTGTTTTATTTATGTGGCTGAATTATTAATCAACTCATTGAGTTTCCATAAGCAGTTACAAATTACCAAGATTAATATGACGAATTAATAGTTGTCAAAATAATCATCCAGGCCGACAAAAGACTTGTGACTTTAATAACTTTGAGACAAATTAATTATAGTTGAAGTAAATAAATTGATTATTATAGTTAACATATGCTTATATCTTACTATATATAAATTTTTTTTGTTATACATGATCTTTACAATGGATAAGAAGATTGTAGGTCATGCACATCAAATTTCTCTAAATAATTGTCAAGGTATATTATTCATGCTTAATTTATCTTTTTATGAACCTCTGAACAACTGTCTACCATTTCCCAACCTTTCCGGAAGCAGGGCATTCCATCAATTCGACTCTTTCTATTTCTAACTATCGGGGAGATTCATCCTAGATTATTCTAGCTTCTCTTATGACATTTCTTGTTGGAGTCTCCCCCAGATAGGTTGCACCGTCTCTCTTTAGTATACTTTCTTCCGGCAAAGGCACTTGGTTTTATGAGACAAGTTGAAGGCACTGGCGCTACCGTTATTTGACAAATCGGGATAGAATCCGCTTTTGAGAATGGAGAAGATAAAGACCTTGCTTCTTTCGCTTGTTCATCTAGAATTTTCTTTTTTATTGTTTACTATTAATATTACATTTATCTTTTTTCAGATATATAATTAGGAATCTGAAGCTTCCATATATATGATGTATATAAATATCTCACAAATACGAAAGAAATATTTAAAAAATCAACAAGCACAATAGAGAACTGAGATATATAAGAGTTTAACTAAATCATTCGTGTGAAGAATGTTTGTGAATATATTATATATGTACAAGACTCTTAGTATAAAGTATATACATACATGCACGTTTGTATGTATTAGAGTCTCTGTTTGTGAGTACATGTATTTGAATTACATATGCATGATAAAAGGGTTATTGTATCTTTTGCAGAATTGTTTTCCACATGTATTTGAAATCTAATTGATTTTATAAATTATTTTTAATTGTTGAACTTGAATTTGAGTCTAAAGTTAAAAGCATTTGAATTGAGATAAAGCTTTTGAATTTGAACTTGAAATGAAAGATGAGATACTTGTCACCGTAAATCTAATTATATTTAACTTCTAACTCTGCTGGAGATGATGTATGGAAGGATAAGAATTAATTTTGTTTGTTACTAGTGTGTTGCGTTAAATAAGTTATAAAATGATATGGCAAATTTTGAACTTTTTAGTAAGGCTGGCCAGTGGGCCGGGACGACCCGACCCCGGCCCGACCCCGTCCCGACCCCGCCCCGGTCCCGCCCCGACCCCGCTCTAAAAAAAAAAAAAAAAAAAAAAAAAAAAAAGAGAGATTAACGGGGGCGGACTCGAACTCGGGACGGGACGATGTCTCGTCCCCGCCGGACCCGAGCCCGCCCCAGCCCGCCGGACCCGAGCCCGCCCCGAGCCCGTCCCGACCCCGACCCCGACCCCGACCCTTAAACCCCCTTTGCAAAAATGGCCGTTGCACCAACGGCTATTTTAGATTATGACCGTTGGCCAACGGCCATTTTAAGCCCCCCCCCCTCCCCCCCCCCTACCCCTTAATATTTATTTTTAACCCATAAGTTATTATATTTACACTTTAACCCAATTTTTCAACTATAAATAACTCATTTTCTCTTCATCTTTCTCACAAATCTTCCTACAATCTCTCTAATTTCTCAATATATCTCTCTACATTGTTTGCTAAATATTCAATTTTATTAATTCATTTGGGAATTGGGAGTGAAGTTGGCAACTAGCTTGAGGATCTTCCATCGAGCAAAGTTTCAATTTTCAACCTCTCGATTACACGTCGACGTTACGTCGGCGTTTGGTACATTCGTTCCTTCATTAAATTATTATTGTCTCGTTTATTTTATTTAGCGCACTTAATTTTATTGTCTTTAATTATTTATTATCATAATTAAAATGGAAGGATTAAAAGGTATGTTTAAGGGTAAGGGTAAGGGTGCTTCTTCTAGTAGAGGCAACCGTGGGCAAGGGTACTTCTTCTAGTCATCTTATTCCTACACATGATGATTTTGTTGATACTCAACATTTTCCTACAATACCATTAGATTTAGACGAGGAGTTATTTTCTGGAACTCAAGAAGACTTTAATTTAGACGATGATCTAGACGATACACCCACTAATATTGATGACAACACGCCCACTAGTGCACCTTCAACTGAAATACCTCCTATTCCCCCTAGTATGAGACGAGGTCCAAAGAAAACGACCATTAAAATCGATGCATGGACATTTTTTGATAGGGACGTAGAGAATCAAGTAGCCATATGTAAAATTTGTAAAAATGTTTTAAAATTTAAAACTGGAAAAGGTCACGGTGGGACGGGGGGTTTAATTAGACACGTAGTAAGTGCTCATCCAGCTAGGTATGCCCAATACCAGGCTTCAAAACCGGGTGCGCAAACGGCCGCTCCATCGGGACAAGGTTCACATACGATATCGTCCCGACCAAGTACAGGGTCAAATTAACCCTATGACGGGGGAATTGTAGGCTCTAAATACAACAAACATAGAGATAGGGAAGCAATATCAAAATTAGTTGCTTTGTGGAGGGTTTGCCTTTTTCATTTCCTTCATCTCCGGTTTTATTCATTACATTAGAGATATATATAATCCTGCTTTTAACGGTTTTCCTAGGTCAACTGTTAAGAGAGATGTATTTAAATTTGCGCATGAATATCAACAATATTTACGTTTTTCATTATATCATTTTAATGGCAAAGTATCTATCACGTCGATATAGGTCGTAGTACTAACGGCCATGATTATTTAACTCGTAACTTGTCATTGGATAGATTATAAATGATCTATGCAAAAACGTATTTTAGCGTATAGATATATAGATGATAGGCACACTTTGGTACTTTTATTGCGTAGAAAATATTTATCAAGTGTGCGATTATTACGAAATTACCGATAAAATTATGACTATTACATTAGATAACGCTTCTAATAACAATTACGCAATTACAATGTTAAAAAATAGTTTAGCTCCATCTTTTCCAGACCATTTTCATATAAAATGCGCGTGTCATATATATAACTTAATTGTAAAGGATGGTCTATCACTTTTTGAAGACATTCTTAGTAAAATACAATTTGCTATAAACTTTATTTTTAAAAGTAATAAAGTACAACGTAGAAAAGAATATAAAAAAATTTGTCATGATTGTGGACTACCTTTTAGAAACATTCCACAAGAAGTATCCACTAGGTGGAATTCTTTATACGAGCAACTACTTGTTGCTTATGACTATAAATTACCTATAACTTTATTTTTTAACTCTCATAATAAAAAGCCAGCTGATATGATTTTAGATAGTGATTGGGAAAAAATTTCCGAACTTATTGTATTTTTAGAGAAATTTTTTCAAGCAACAAAAGAATTTTCCGGTATATATTATCCTACTATTTCAACTATGTTATTTTATATAACTCTAATATTTTTATTACTTAGTGAATATATGGAAAAACCAAATTATAAGGCAACTATTAAAAAAATGTTTGTCAAAATAAAAAAATATTTTATTCCTATTCCTTCTATTTATATTATTGGTTCAGTATTAAATCCTACTATTAAAATAGACGGTACTAAATCACTAATTGAAACTATTTACGATTGTATAGAAGTACTACCACCTCCAAGTCCCAAAAATCTAAATCACCCACCACCTATTGAACAAACTAAAGAAGAAGTGTTGAATAGCGTAGAACACCACCGCAAAAATATATATAGATTTTATCAACAAGAAAATGCTAGTAACGTACCGGCTACCATACCATCTTCTTCATCTTCAACACAACCTCACAAAAGACATGTCGTTTAAGCGCTAGTATTGAAAGCCTCGAAATAGAATGTGCGGCCGTACCTCTACTAACTAAATTAGCGAGTTGGATATTTTTGTTTTGCGGGGTTCTGTACCGTATCAAGAAGTTATCAATGAAGATGGACAAGAAGACTTGCTTGAAATACTTTGGAGGGGAATGAGAAGACCTTTCCGACACTTTCATTGATGGCTCGAGATGTTTTGAACATTCAAGCGTCATCAACTGCGTCGGAAAGCGCTTTTTCTGCAGCGATATCAAATAGGAGACCACAGACACTCATTGGCCGGAGACGACTTGGAAATTGCGGTATTATTCGAGAGATTGGATACGAGCGGAGCGGAGAAGGTGCGGTCAACCGGAGATCAACGAAGAAGATGATGAAAACTACAACGAAATCTTAACCGAAGGTAGTGGAAGCGACGTGGATCAATTTGACCAACAAATACCTATTCCAACCGAAGAACCACATGAAATCATCAAGCAATTAGAACAGATTTTTTTGAAAATGTAATTTTTTTAATTGCAATTTTATTATGTAATTTGCAACTTTTGGACAACACCATAAAGTTGCAATTTAGATTTTAGACAATTGTATTTGTATTACAAAAAAATCATATGTCTATTAAATAATATAAGAGGCACAAAAACAAATTTGGGATGTTTTTATTACACTATCTTGTTTTGTTTATTGAGTTTTTTTTATACATATGTTATTTAAAAAAAAAAAAAAAAGGAAAACCCGACCCCGCCCCGCCCCGACCCGAGCCCGCCCCGAGCCCGCCCCGCCCCCCCGATACCGACGGGATCGGGATCGGGACGGACCGGAGCAGTCCCGCCCGCACCCGACCCCGCTAGGCCCGCTAGTCCCGATCCCGACCCCCGGATCGTCCCGCCCCGACCCCGACCCCCGCCGGACCCGGCCCGCCAGACCCGAGCCCGGCCCACTGGCCACCCATACTTTTTAGTAAGTTATTTACAAAATGAGATGGCAAATTTTGAACTTTTTAATTGAGTGTAGTATTTTTTTCTGTTTAATTGAAAAATAAAATTCACTTCAAGTATAAAGCAAAACATAATAATAGTAATAAGTTGGAAAGACTTGAACATCAATATGATTTTCCTCAATGAAAAATAATATAAATTGGAGCAGGTAAATTATTGAATATATTATTTGTGAATACAAAAATTACCATACAAATTAGATTTCAAAGCTTCCTTTTTTTGTTGAAAAAACTTAAAAGCATGTTCTTTATAACTTTAACAATCCTTAGTTTAGTTTAGTTTAGTTTAGTTTAGTTTAGTTTTCATATGCAAGAGTACTAAAAGCTGACTCATAAATGAAAAATAAATACCCTTATCAAAAGGACAGTTTAGATATTAAAGTAATTAGATTTGGGGAAAGTGTATCTAAGGGACTGGGCATCTCACAACGGACATTGTGAGATGAAAATCAAAATTGCTATTTGAAATGTGTCGTTAAATTGTATCAAATTATTTTTTCATGAGTTGAAATTCTAATATTATTGCGTACAGGAGACAAAAAATGGGGAAGTGAATTATTGAAGAAGTGAAACAAATTTTGGCCTAATTAATTTTTTGACATTGTAGGTGTCAATTTGGATGTGAAATGAAAGCAAAATTATTTTTAGTTTTTTCCTCGTGTCAACAGTATCTTTACAAATTGGCATATTGTACTTTGTCATAATATTGGCTCTGAAATCTTATAGTTTATTATCGCAGGTTACTCTTTTACAGGAAATAAATAATTATTTTGATCGTTGCATAGTCTTAGTGTGATGTTGACCCCAAATATAAAAAAATTGTATAATGTTGGAAGAAATTGTCATTAATGAAGTAGTAATAGCTGTATATACTATAGAAATAATAAGACCTGTCCAAAGAAATGAGAATATAAAATATGTAAATGATTCATATACATCTCTATTATCTCATTCCGCTCCGCGCATCGCGCAGCTCATATACTAGTTAATTGTTAAATAGGTCGGATCCTTGGTTAAAGTGTGTAAATGAAAAATCCAAACAAACTTAAGGGGCCGTATATATATTTGGGCCCCATTATGGCAGATATCTATTAAGACAATATAATCCAAAGATCTAACCCATCCGTACTGGTCGATAATTAGTCAGCTAACATAAAGAACAACTGTCGTACATTGAAATGAGGTTCCTTTGTGTTCTCTATTTCTTTTCCCTTGTTTTGTCTCTCTGCCTGTAAGAAAATAAATCAGACTTCCGTCAAATCTTACCTTCATTATTGGTAAAAGGTAAAATTCATATATCCTTGAGATTTATGAATTATGTGATACAATTGTGAAAAAATACTTGTTTTGACATCATTAATATGCGTATGCAAACATGAAACAAGGAGCAAAGCAGAACTACGTCTCTGGGCACAAGGACCAGAATGAATGAGATAGTAAACTCAACCTATAACTGAACAATTTGTCATCCAAAATAACTTAAATATTCTGTACTCTGTCAAAATGCCAAATCAAATATTTGCTTGTAGTCATCCACAAAGTGTACATCAAGGCCTTCCTTGACATTAGGAGCAAGCTCGTCAAAATCTCTTCGATTAGCTGAAGGAAATATTATAGTTTTCACATCACTTCGCCGTGCTGCTATGGCTTTCTCCTTGACCTATTATTGAACAAAAAACGGTAAAGTTTTTGTAAATTCAACGCAGTTCAGAAGATGAACCCAACATTGGCGGGGTCACAATCATGTTCCAAATGCTACTAAACAGTATAGTTGATACAGTTTTGAAACTCTCATGAATCCTGTTAATGATGGTCAAAATGAAAAGACCACTCGTATTATGCTTACAGGCACATGCATGTAAACACATATAGACGCAAGAAAATAATCAAGCATAAAGACCATAAAAGACAAAAATCAATGAAAAATAGAAAGAGCATTAAGGAGAGGTGTAAGAATTGTTAACATACCCCACCGATAGGAAGAATTTTTCCAGTTAGTGTGACTTCCCCAGTCATTGCCAGGTCCTTTTTAACAGGCTTTTTCATGGCAAGAGACAACAAGGCCGTTATCATAGTACAACCAGCACTAGGGCCATCCTTAGGGGTAGCACCTGCAGGAACATGAAGATGAAGCTTACTATTTGCAAAGAACTGGTTATCAGGCTCCTTGTCCTGCAAAATGATCCTGGCAACCGTATGGGCAATTTGGGCACTTTCTTTCATAACATCGCCTAGTTGTCCTGTTACATTGAGAGCCCCTTTTCCGTCTCCTTGCTCGACCAGAGACGTTTCTATATAGAGTGTTGAGCCACCCATTGAAGTCCAAGCAAGACCCATCACAACTCCAACTGGGGTCTGATCGTAAATGCGCTCAGCATGGAAAACAGGTTTGCCAACATAATGAGCTAGGTTTGGTGAGTCCACGACCACTTTATCTATTGTTTTACTTGCTTCACTTTCTGCAACTTCCTCAGTTTCCTGAATATCCTGTTAAGATCACAACCACCGTAACCAAATTTCAGTTGCACAGACACAATGGTCAAGTCATTAAATAATTAAACATAGATTATGTAGACATCAAGTATAAATCATGCAACATAAGAAAAATATAAGGACATTATTCACTAGCAGCTTAATTTGTAGAATTCTATATTTTTTTCTCAGTACAGACAAATATAAAGGGAAACTTTATGATCTCGGCTTATGATTCAATTGCCATTATATTTTGATGAAGAAAATACAAGAGGGAAATATAACATCAAATATATCAAAGTGTGTGTGTGCGAGCACACCTGTTTTATATTGGAACAACTGAATTTAAGCAAGCCATTCAAACATTTTGGCCAACTTATTAAAACGAATTTGGCTATCAAGTATAATTAGTCAGACTAAAGATACCCCTCCATCCCCAAAGAATTTGCATTTTAACCACTAATCTGATTACAGTCTGATTTAAATGCAAATCATGCATATATACCTTTTTAAGATATAAGGCAGAATTAGTGGTACAAATGAAATGAATACCAAGTGCTTTCCTTGCTGGTTTGGAACAATATAATTGTCAGACAAGTGACTTCTTACATTTCATCTGTTAACCACATTTAATCAATCCAGACCCCATGTTGTGGGATTTTCACTGGGTATTTTGTTAACCACATTTAATCAACATGACACAATAAGACAACGTATAAAACGACACATCTTCTGTGCATACAAAATTAACCTACTACACTGCATCTTGTATTTATATCTTAAGCATAGATAAAAGCACTCAAATACATTGTAGCATACATAATTCCAACTGGAAAGAATCACCTGAAGTACAAAATTTAACATTATATATTTGCCTTTTAATATTTTCTGTTTACCTGTAAATTAGTATCTTCATCAGTACATTTCTGCATTTGATTCACTGGTGCTTCCAGTGCTTCAGCTTCAGTAACATTTTCAGAGGGCTTGTCATCATTGCTACCCTCTGCAGACTCAGCTCCAGCTTGAGTTTCTTCCTCAGACTTGATTTCATCTGATAGATGGACAGATTCTGCTTTTACCTCATCTACCACCGTATTCTGAGGCTCAATCTCTCCATCTTTCCTAACAAGCTTTAGAGCTATCTGGAAAGCAAGAACAGGATGTGAGAACTGACAAGTATCAGAGCATGAAAATGATTTCCAAGTGTTCGTGTTGCATTCATGAAATAACCATCACTTCTCTTCAAAAGTTCACTAGGCATCAAAATCAGACAATGTCGACTTAGATGTCTTTAAACAAAATAGGACAAGTCACAAAACAACAACAACAACATACCCAGTGAAATCCCACAACGTGGGGGTCTGGGGAGGGTAGAGTGTACGCAAACCTTACCTCTACCTTGGTAAGTAGAGAGACTGTTTCCGAAAGACCCCCGGCTCAAGAAAAAGCATAAGCATAAGCAAAAGCAAGAGAAACGGTCAGACCCGGACAAGAAATTTGAAGCAGTATGAAGGGACAAGTCACAGAACCTTGCGATAAATCTTTTCAATCTGCTTCTGCAGATTGCGGACACCGGCTTCTCTGCAGTAATTTTCTATTAAAGCAAGAAGAGCTGCATCAGTCACCTCAACCTGAAATAAAGAATTCATGAAGCCAATATCATTAGCTTATTGCAAGCAACACTTCAGTGTAACTTGTAACATATATGAAAACAGCATAAAGGCATCAATTGAAAGTCTTCCTAAAACCACATATACTAACTGCTAGAATAATTATACATGTTGAATGATTTAAACCAAACATCAACAGTTCAGTCCTTTGAATTTAGCAATCAATTACAAACATATTATCTGCACACTTAATTCTCCAACTTGAGTTCACATTCTCTACATCTGAGAAGACTGCCACTCAGCACGTGAAAAGCCTGAGAGAGGTGGCATATAAACGAGCTCAAACTCTGCATCTATTCCACTTGATTACCTATCAACTCAAACTATTTTACAGGAGTACTCAGAGGTTAGCATTTCCAGAAAAATGGTCCCCAAAATCATTCACTAATCCTGTCTGGGTTTTCCACTAGACAAGCATAAAGCTACCCCTCGAGGGGTAACTTAGGTGGACGTCAGGGGGATTGGTGGTGGAATGGAGAAGTTCAAGGAAAAGTAGAAGCTAAGAAGGTTATTTATGTGGCGCTAGCGGATAGCGTAGACGAGGAGCACAAAAGGAGGAATAAGGAGAGGTATAAGATAGCGAAGAGGAAGGGGAAGAGCAACGGACCAGATGAAATCCCGACAGACTTTTGGAAGATTGCAGGGGAGGAAGGTATAGAGTGGCTGACTCGGTTGTTTAATGTCATATTCAGGACGACTAAAATGGCAGAAGAATGGAGGTGGAGTACAATGCTTCCGTTGTACAAGAACAAGGGCGACATTCAGAATTGTAATAGTTATAGGGGTATCAAGCTGCTAAGCCACATTATGAAAGTTTGGAAGAGGGTGGTCGAGATGAGGATGAGGGATGTATCTATATCAGAGAACCAATTCGGAATCATGTCGGGACAATCGACTATAGAAGCTATTCATCTTGTAAGGAGCTTGTTGGAACAATACAGGAACAAGAAGATATACTTACACATGGTGTTTATTGATCTAGAAAAGGCATATGATAAAATCAGGTCGTTTGGAGTCTAGAGGTGTATCAGTGGCCTACATCAGAGCAATTAAGGACATGTACGAGGATGCCAAGACCCGAATTAGGAAAGTGGAAGGTGACTCGGAGCACTTTCCGGTCGCGATGGGGTTACACTAGGGATTAGCCCTTATCTATTTTTTTTACCTTAGGAGCCATTTGGACATGATTTAAAATCATGTTTTGAAATAAGTAATTTGAAATCATATGATTTGAAGTTGAAGTTTTGTTTGGACATGCAATTTGGGTTTCTTAAGTTGTATTTTTTCTAATTGACGTAAAACCCCACAAGTTGTGAAAACCATCAAAACTTTCCTAATTTCTTATGCAATCTTACCAAATGAGCAAGTCATAGTTCATAACAAAATTAATACGCGGCTAGAAGGCCTTTCTAAAAAATACAACATCAATGAGCAAGTCTAGTATGTATGCACAATAAACGACACTGAAGATGTCATACATAATAAATGACGCTGCAACTGAGGTCAAATGAGTCATCGTGATTCCCATCATCATAAGTATGGCCATGAGATTTATTCGCTTTTTTTCCAAAAAATTGTTACACTTTATTTGAAAATCAGCATTTGGCCATGAAAATTTCAAATACAACTTCAACTTGTATTTGGAATTTGAAAAATACCTCAAAAACCTGTTTTCACTTTTTTCCATCTCACTTCTAATTCTTATTTTTTCAAATATTGCCCTAAATTTTTTATTTTTATAAAAACGACCCCGTTTCAATTTGATCAAATCTGCCACTGGTTTGGGTTATGGATCCAGTCGGGTCAGATCTTTTTAATTGAGCTTTTATTTATTAGATAGATTAGAAAAGAGCAAGAAATATATTAAATATGACATTTAAATTAGTGAAGCAATTTTTTTGTACTTAAAAAAATCATGGGATCCAATTTATGACATTATGTGATTATCCATTCTGAGATATTACTCTTTTAGAGCAGATTTTGTTGTGTGTTTCAGGTAAATTAGTCAAGTTGGGTGGTTTTGCTAGTTTTGAAAAATTGGAGGCATAACTCATATTTTATGCTTTTAGGAAAAGTACATTCAACCAACCAAATATTCCTTGCAAAAAGCATAACCTAACACAACTCGAACTTCAAAAATTCCAAATAAAATGAAAAATATTTGGTCTCTATGGCCAAATGCCTACTGAGTTTCTGATTTAGATGAAAAGATGTAGTATTACATTTTCTGGAGCAAGTTTTCTTATACCGAACTTTTAGTCGCTTGTTCTTAATCATCAAAAAATCATCTGCAATGTTTTCTAACAATTAACATATCAGGTTACCAACTATATTCAATGTTTACTACTTCTCTCAAGGAAAGAGCCCGTAGGGAATGATCACACATCTTAGTACCGACAGACCTATGTCTGCTTCTGAGATTTCAAAAATTGGAACCGAAGAATATGCAAAACTCAACCTATAAATGAGACATGCACATGAGACAATGCATTTGACTAGGGACGTTTCTTTGAGACATACCTGTTCAGATTTGATCCCACATGTTTCACGAGTACTTTTTTCCAAATAATCTCTGGCTATGTGCATTTTCTCATCAGTAATGTAACCAGCAATTGAAATTACCTCCATTCTATCCAAAAGAGGATTAGGTATCATTTCTACAACATTGGCTGTACAGACAAACAAAACCTGCAGTCACAAAAAGGAAAATGAGTATCGACATCAGATTTCGCATTTGAAAAAAGTAACAACATGCAGATGTCATTCCTGCTTAAAGTACAATGGAATAGGTAATTGTACTCTGACGAAGCTCATTCCTTGGATGGATCATAACTACTGGGCAAATACTTTTTTTATGATTAGATTGAACAAATTGGATAGAAAACAAGGCATGAAGGCTTTCAGGAACCTGAAGGCGTCAAAGCTCCGATATTTGTCTTCCATTTTTGGCATGAAATGGAATATTATAATCATAATTATCCTCTGGAAAAGTACACTAAAACCTTGAGGTTGAATTTTATAAGTTCTTTCAGGTTCATATAAAACTCAACATCTATAATGCAAGGTTTTGATCTTGCCTCCCTTGCCATAACCAAGTCAGACACACCAACTACCAAAATAATAGAAAGATGCTTTTCTTTTTACAATGCCATTTGGAAATATAACACAAATATTTACCATCACGAAAATACATAGGAACAAGCAGTAAACTGTCACAGTCGAAGATATATACAAATGAAATGGCATGCAATATACCCATCCATCTTCTCTCTCTAGTCATGTTGTTGATTTGCTGATGTTTGTTAAGATAAAATGAAATACTACTGCCAAGTGTAAACTAGTCAGTTTTGAATTAAGGGGCAAATCTTTAATTTAGGTAAAATAACTGCTAAATGCTCAAAGGATGTTACTCCAATTATTGAAAACTTCAAGAGGTATAGAACCATATCCCTCATCAGTAAAGCCGTGAAAGATACTTCCAACAGATAGTAGGAAAGCTTAATGCATCAGCCTCTTTTCCTATCGAACGGTCACCAAGAACCCAATGCCAAAGAAACCTAGTTTTTCTTAAGTATCAAGAGAACAACATTCTACTTACACTAATAAGAATACAGTCAGAGGGATAGAAACAGAGGTAGCAGAGACGTGAAATAAAGTACTTCCAATAACCTTTCATTATGGACAATAAAAGAGCAGGTTTGGTCATGAAACTTTTACCAAACTTAGCTCAGATAAGAGGCAAAAGCAAATTTCAACCAATGATGAAAAAGGAGGGGAAATCAAAAAAAGTGAAAGAGCATAATGATATTAGATATTTGCAAGACTTTAATATCACATTAGCCCCCACTCATAAAATAGTTTAAGAGACATTTCACAAGGGCCAATCAACAGCCACAATAATCTGATAAGTGGACCTGGAAACAACTAACCTTTGATAAATCAATAGGGACATCAAGATAATGATCCAAGAAATTTGCATTCTGTTCTGGATCAAGAAGCTCCAACATAGCACTTGCTGGATCACCAGCAAGTCCCCTTCCCAACTGCCATAGAAGCAAAAATAGAGGGATATTATTGAAATTAATCTATAATTATCCACATTTTCCAATCATTATGTTTGCAGAAGAAATCCAAAATTCTTCCTTGTGTGGTAAAAGAGATTAAATAGTGAAAAAGAACCTAGACGTCTCTCATAGTCAAAGACATATAACTGAATAGTAACTCTGAAAACCATAAAATACCTTATCAATTTCATCTATCAAAACAAGAGGATTAGCTGTTCCCACACTTTTTAAACATTGCACCATCTTCCCCGGCATGGCACCAATATAAGTTCGTCGATGCCCCTTAATGTGTATTCCAAAGTTAGTCATGAAAATTCAAGATTCTATGCACCACAAAATAACTCTGTTTGAGCTGGTCAGATTCTTTCCCTACCTTTATTTCAGCAACATCAGACAACCCTCCAACAGAAAATCGGTAGAACTTGCGGTTCAATGCACGTGCAATTGAACGACCTATACTAGTTTTGCCCACTCCAGGAGGGCCAGAGAGGCATATGATTTTCCCTGTTTAAACAAAACTGAGCAAATGAGTCTGTTTCTAGTTCCTGACTCACATTCATAAATTACAATGAGATAAAACAGGTGAAGCACACGTGAAAGATAGTATCAGCATATGGGATTAATATCATCACTTGAATATGATATAGTCCTAGCAATAGTGGAAGGAGTATTTTCTCGATTCTAATTTACCCTTCGTCTTTGAATCATGTTGTTAATTACCATACCAGTATCTGTTTTTTCTCGACAGATCATAGTTCTCATAGACTGTCCCCAACAATAACCACATCTCAAGTTCAATGTCGTAAGATATTTTTTTGAAACTAAAAAATAAATTCAATGTCGTAATATACAAGTACAGCTGGTAATGAAAGTATATCATCAGTAGAACACCACAGAGATGCCCAATCATGGTCAGCACAATATCAGGACGTAAGACAAACACCTTAGCACAAACTATGGCTCAAGCTGCAGCTATTTAAAACACATTTGTTCTTTCCGAGGGAAGAACTCCACGGATAATCACAAAGAAAACATAGGAGGAACTTTCGACTAACAGAGAAAGTATTACCTAAGTTTGACCATTAAATATTTCTCCAATGACCTAAAATGCTCACTTCTTCCGAGATTCTTGTTCCACATGATATCAATATAGTATGTGGAAACCATGATTTCAGTGTGTTATGGATGTATTTCTATTATCCATTATAATGCGTGTAAATGGACAGTACAAGATGGCTGGATTCCCAATTATGTGGCACCGTTTAACTAGGCATGAAGTTTAAGAAAGTATTGAAGACTTTTGAAATTTTTATCTAAAACAAGCTTTAGACCTTTTTTTTGTAGAATAAGATGACAGTATATTCTTCAGCCATAAGATGGTACTGGTAAGTCAAGTATTTACAGAACAAAGGAAGCCCGGTGAATTAAGAGGAGTCAAAAAAGTCTAGAAGTCATTCTGCATTCTCTATATAACTCTCTTTACACCAGAATTGAAAAGACAAAAATAATTCAGTTTAAGTCTGTACAGAACTACTTCTATCCTCAAAACATATACTATTCCTTCCTTCCACACAGTCAACCATATGCATGCAGTGGCCATCATCCACCACATCTTCTGTCTGTTCCTTGTATTAATATTGTTCCAGTAACATAACAGCTCCTTGGTATCTTTTGGCATTATCCATTGGATCCCAACCAAGATGATTATTGCTTTCCTTCATCTCTTGAGTCCTGGCATAGAAAGCATCTAGCGCTCAGCTAAATTTCCCTTTTCTGTAACATGAATCAGATAAGTTTTCTTGGCAACAAGCCAAGTAAAATATGTCACTTTAAAAGGGGTCTTTAACTTTCCAAATATACTTCCATAGTTCCATGGCTAGTCTGCAGTATGAGCATCTTCTGAAAGCAAAGAGTATGCAGAAGTAACTGAGAACCTATTGTTGTTTCCTCAACTTCATGCAACTGAACGTTCATCGGTGGTAGTGCCACGGAAAGTCTCCAGTGCTTCAGCATTCAGCCACCCTTCCAATCTCCCAGTCATCTAGCAGCCATAAAAAAAGGGCAGCCCGGTGCACTAAGCTCCCGCTATGCGCGGGGTCCGGGGAAGGGCCGAACCACAAGGTCTATTGTACGCAGCCCGGCATGAACCCATGACCTCCTGGTCCATCCTTGAAGGTTCCATGCATCCTCTACCAACATTTCAGGTGTGGTTGTTATGCAGAAAAGATGAAAGAATAATTTTTTGAGAGGACCATGTCCCAGCCAATTGTCACTCCAAAATATCTTTCTTCCATCACCAACTGTGAATCTAACAACTGAGGCATACTTTTCCCAATATTTTCTGATTGTCTTCCATATGCTACTTCCATAAGAAGAGTTTAGTTTAGTAATCCATTGGCTTTGTTGCCATACTTCTAATTGATAACTCTCTTCCACAGATTGCCACAAACATTTCCACAGTGGGCTTTATTGTGCAAAATATATGAAGTTTCTGATAAGTGGCAAGTGCATCCAGGATACTGTTAATCATAATGAGCCTACACTTCCTCCTAGAGATAGGTATTGTGCCTTCCATCTTGCTATCTCTTCTCACATTTATCAATCACACCATTCTATATCTCCAGTAACCTGTTTTTTGCTCCCAAACACAATAGGAAGAAATCATGTATCACATCCCAGAACAACAGCCATCACTCAATGAATTTCAACCTCAATTAAAGGAAATAAGAGGCTCTTTCCCCAAATTAACATGGAACTGGGTATGGCTTCAAAGCTTGTAAGAATCAATTAGACCATTCTCAGCTGTTTTTAGCTTCACAAACAATCAATGTGTCATCATCATAAAATAAATGGGAGATCTCCAGATCATCAGACTTGTTAATCACTTGGAATCCTCAAATCCAGCCATTGGTGCTAGCCATCTTTAATATGTTGCTTAAACCTTCAATTGCCATGATAAGAAAGAAAGGGAAAAGGGGTTCACCTTGCCTTAGGTCCTGAAGGAAAGAAACCTTCAAGGGTTCCATTGATGAGTACAGAAAACCTTACTGTCTTAATGCAGAAAGAAATCCATTTCATCCATTTTGTGCTAAATCCCATATCCTTCAAGATCTGAATCAGGAAGCCCCAATTAACATGGTCAAAAGCTTTTTTAACATCCAGCTTGCACAAAAATCCTAGTTTCCTCTCTTTCAGCCTAGTATCTACTAGTTCATTTGCTATCAGGACCGCATCCAGGATTTGGCTTCCCTTTATTTATGTCATTTGTTGTTTATCTACTACCAGTGTCCACAACCTGCTTCAATCTCTTTGTGAAGACCATGAAAATTTATTATGTATACGCTTCCAATCAGACTAATTGGCCTGAAATCCTTCAGGCATTCTTCTAAGGAATTAATGCCACAAAGGTAACTAAAGCTTTTTCTTAAAATATTCTTGTGAGTGGAAATTGTTTAAAGTCTGCATAATATCCCCTTTCATTATCTCCCATCAAGCTTGGAAGAAGTATATGGGATAACCATCCAGTCCAGGGACCTTGTCAGTTGCACATATCTTGATGCTATTCGGTACCTCCAGCTTCTCAAGTGGTCTTGGTCTTTCTAACCAAGTCTTTTCTTCCTCTGTTACTGGAAGACAATTTTGAGGGTAGAAATACTTTTAGAAGGTCAAAATTTCTTCTTTATTGCCCTCTGGTTCAGATATCAATTTCCCACTAAACTCTAGACAATCAAACGTTGTTGAACCTTTTGTGGACATTGGCTATCTTGTAAAAAAATTTGTGTTCCTATCCCCTTGTTCAACCATATTTACCCTGGATCATTGTTTCCAAGCGATTTCCTCAAATCTGGCTATCTCCTCAAATTCGATAGATAGATTTGCCTCTATGAGAAATTCATCATCAGAGCTCCTCAACTCTTGCCTTTTGTCAGGATTGCTCACTTGGTTAAGAATATCAGCTGACTTTGCCGAATCGCCATAATTTGTTGAGTTCCCTCCTTTCAACGCATCTTTGAGCAGCTTTAACTTAGTTGCAAAATTGAAATCAGGTCTGCCTGTATATTTGAAAAATTCACACCATCCCTTAACCCTCTCTTTGAAACCATCAGCTTCCCTTCACTAGTTCATAAATTTGAAGTACAATTTTTATGGAAACCAAGGACATTGAAGTTGAATAGGTCTGTGGTCAGACACCAATCTAGGTAAAATAGATTGTTTGACGTTTTAAATTTTTCATCCCACTATACAGAGAACAGAAATCTATCAATCCTAGAAGCAAGTTTTTTTCCGTCATCCATGTGTAAGATTCCCCAAATAAAGGGAGATCAACTCGAAGTTATTGATGATCTTTGGGAAATTAGACATGGTTCTAGAATAAGCAATATGGTTTCTTTCATCAAAATACCTAGTAGAATTGAACGTACCAACACCATCCATGAACCATTACATAAACCTCTGTGCCCCGTAAGTTTCTACCATTTCTTTCTATTTTACAGGCTGAAGAACGCAACCCTGTAAGAAACTAGGTGAATTTTTGAGCAAGAACTATCATCTTGCATGAAATTGACTGCTGACCAATGCGCATACTAGCTCCGTGTCCATCACTCTCTTGTCCCATGTTATTAATATCCCCTCTCTAGTTCCACTTGCATCTTGATAAAAATAATTGACCATCTAGATCCCTATAATTGTGGTCTAAGTTGCTCGGACTCGGGTGGGGTGTCTGATACGGGTACGAATCTAGAGGTGGGATTCTTCATGATCTAATTTTAATTTTAAGATTCACGGGAATCCAGGAACGGATATGGGTGCGGGGATTCAGCTAAAAATAATTTAAATATCTAAGGACTTTGAATTCTCTCAAAAGAACTGTTTTATTACCCCCAAAAAGTATGCTCTCAGGCACGACTTTCGAGGTCTGAGTCATCAGTCCAGCTTCAGTCCAGTTTCCTTTTTTAGGGGATATTTTCCGGAACAACTTCATCAGGGGAAAATCGTATTTATTATAATGCTGGTTTTAAATCCTATGATATTACTAAATGCAAATCTGGAGCAGAATCTTGGTACGAATGGGTTGAACGCAGCAGGAATTTAATGAGAAGAGTTAAAGTCAGCATTAAAGTTTTGAAGTGAATGATAGCAGTATTTATTGAAGCCTCCAAAGTACAGGGGAAGGTGGTTAGAAGATGGAATTTAAAGGACCATTTCTCAGAGTTTTTCTGCACTCTTAAATACAATGAGTGGTAGATACATCAGCTTCATAGCATTACAAGGCCAGAACAAATCAGTAATCATTACACCGGAGACTACATTCAATAAAGGATGGGGGAATATTGCTCATAAAATAGCAAAGTTCACAGATGAACCAGTACAAGCACAGAAGCAGCAGGTATCAACAGCGAAACAATTGGACAAAACTTTCAAAGAAGCATTCAGCAGCAATAGATGGGTGACAGAGGCGACGAAAAAGGTACAAGTGCATAGTGCGAAAGGCAACATAAAAATTTCTGGGGGAAATTCAGTCTCTGGAAAGGACTTGCTGTGTAGATGTGTTGTTGGGAAATTCCAGAGCTCAGCGCAAGAGATAGCCACTCTAAATGATGTAAGAAGATGGGCGTGTAACACTTGGAAAACCACCTTCGGGGTAAATGTTCATGCTATGAATGATGGGTATTTCCTCTTTGAACTTGCATCCAGGAAAGAAGCAGAGCACATCATGACCGGAGTATGGATTTGGAAGAAGATGAAGCTGGATCTTGAATGGTGGAAGTGCCGGAGGAAATCAAAAGGGATTAGGTATGGATTCGACTTCTAGGGTTTCCTTAAAGTTTGTGGTCACAAGAAATCTTCAAGCAGATAGGAGACCAATGCGGTGGGTTCTTAGAATCTTAGAAACCACCTACACTGGGCTCGAATCAAGGTGGCAGGTGACGGGAAGAAGGTTCCGAGAGAGGAATGAAGGGTTCACTTACACTGTTCCTATATGGTGTGAGGTGCCGGTGGTCGTAAGAACAGAGGAGACCGATGCATAATAGAGGACAAGAGCTTTATCCAGTGAGGGGACCCCACGTGGGTCAAATTGGGGGACATGTGGAAAGCAGGAAAAAGGAAAAGGGCCAATGGAGGCAGTAGCGGGCTCAATTGGGCCAATTTAAAGACAAAAGAATGGAGCAATTGGGCCGAATTAAAGACCCATTTGTTGTGGTATTGCACCAGAAGCCCAATTGGAGGACATGGTGAGCATAGAAATACATGCAAACATGTCGAGACTCACTCTCATCACTCACAATATGTATGAAACGCTGGGAAACAGAGATGGAGAAAAGGAGACTCGACAGAGTCAAATTGAGCAGTGGAAATTTGTCTGAAGAAGAGTTACCAACAGAAGAAGCAAAAGATGATGGGTATCCACAACACCATCAACAGTTACAAGTTCAAGATGAAGAGGAAATAACTGAAGATGTTGACCCTCTGAAAATTCAATTACCAGAAGAAACAACCATACCAGTAAGAACTACTCCACCATGGATCCAACAGCACATAACCAGACTTAGCATAGAGTTTGGTGTAAATTTCAATGGATGCGAAGAGAAGGCAAAATAATTATTCATGAAGATAGACAGCAACAAGCAGGAGAATAAGGGGGAACAGTCCATCATCAAGAAGAAGGGGATGAATGAATTGAAGGAGCTAGTATTAGATGCCAAATTCATGAGTTTTGGTACTAGAAGCAGGGGGGGATACCTAGCATTAAAAGATCAATGAAGTTAAATATAGTATCTTGGAATGTGAGGGGGCTATATTGTAGTAAAAAAAGGAGTATGATTAAAATTTGTTACTCAACTGGAAAGCAGATGTGGTGTGTTTTCAGAAAACAAAAGTGGAAGGGGATATCACTGGAATAGTAAGAGAATTATGGGGGAATAAGTGGGTTAGTTATGCTCAATTAGAAGATAGTGGGACAAGAGGAATATTAATTATGTGGGACAAAAGAGACTGGGAAGGGGTGATTAGCAGTGAGGGCATGTATTCTGTATCTTGTAGTTTCAATGGAAAGTATCAAGATTTCAGTTGGAACATGACTGGTGTGTATGCCCCAAATGACAGTGTGGAGAGGGGGAAACCTAGGGGGGGGGGGGGGGGGATAGGTGCAACTAGGAGTCTAATTCCAGGACCTTGGGTCCTTTGTGGTGATTTCAACACAGTTAGATATCCATCAGAAAAGAAGAACTGCAGAAGAATCAACAAAGCAATGAATGATTTTTCTGAGTTCATTGTAGATATGGAGTTGGTGGGTCAGTCATTGACAGGAGGAAAGTTTACTTGGAAGAAAGGAGTTAGACACAATATTTCAACAAGATTAGACAGATTCCTGGTATCAGAACAACGGGATGCTAGCTTCAGAAATATCAAACAATCCATATTACACAGGGTGACATCTGATCATTCTCCTTTGGTGTGGTGATTGGGAGAAAACCAATTCTTATTTTAAATTTGAGAATTGGTGGTTAAAAACAGAGGGTTTCAATGAGAAAGTGAAGACTTGGTGGGATTCTTTCAATTACAGTGGGAAACCAGATTACATACTGGTGGCAAATTTGAAAGCTTTAAAAGAAAAATTAAAGGAGTGGAGTAAAACAACACAAGGGAACTTGAGAATGCAAAAACAGGTGGTGTTAGGTCAGCTGGCTGAACTGGAGGAAATACAGGATAATAGAATTTTGAAGGAGGGGGAGACAGCCTCTAGATTGGCTTTGACCATGGAATTTGAAGACATTGTCAGGCATAAAGAGACTGCTTGGAGACAGAGATCAAGGGCAACTTGGCTGAAAGAGGGAGACAGAAACACAAGCTTCTATCATAGAACAGCAAATGCACACAGAAGGGCAAACACTATTGACAAGCTAAGAGTAAATGGTGAATTAGTGGTAGATCCAGAAGAAGTGAAGGAAGAGATTGTGTCTTACTATGAAAAGTTGTATACAGAGACAGAAAATTGGAGACCACAATTTGATATGAGGAATTGTCCTAGGTTGGGAGCAGAAGACAATGCAATTCTTATGGCCCCTTTTGAATCTCAAGAGATATTGGACTCCATCAGGGCATGTGCAGGAGACAAGGCTCCACGTCCAGATGGTTATTCCATGGCCTTTTTCAATCAATGCTGGGAAATAATAGGGGCAGAACTTGTAGCTGCTGTACAAAACTTTTATGTTGAAGGATTCTTTGAAAGAAGTTTGAATGCTACCCTTTGTGGCCCTGATTCCACAGAAAGCTGGAGCTATTGAGCTAAATGATTTTAGACCAATTAGCCTGATTGGGGGAGTCTATAAAATAATAGCTAAGCTGTTGGCAGAGAGATTGAAAAAGGTAATACATAGATTGGTGGATAGGCAACAAATGGCTTTTACCAAAGGAAGACAGATCATGGATGCAATTCTTATAGAAAATGAATGTGGATTCCAGACAGAGGAGCAAGAAACCTAGTATCACATGATCATTTGAATTGGAGCTTCCTGATCAATATGTTGGTGAGGATGGGTTTTGGTACTAGATGGATCAGATGGATAAAACATTGTATTAGTTCTGTAAACTTCTCAGTTTTGGTAAACAGGACTCCATGTGGTTTTTTTCCTTCTCAAAGGGGATTGAGACAGGGTAATCCTTTATCCCCTTTCTTATTTATCCTGGCACTGGAGGGGATGAGTAACATGTTCCAGACAGCAAAGGAAAATGGTTGGTTAAGGGGGTTCCAGGTTGGGGCAGAAAACTTGGAGATTACCCATTTGCAAATATGCAGATGACACACTAGTTTTCTGTGAAGCAGTGGAAGAGGACATTTTAATCCTAAGAACTATCTTCATCATGTTTGAAGCAGTTTCAGGATTACACATTAATTGGGTCAAAAGTTTCATTTACCCAATTAATGAGGTGGCAGAGGTGGAGAACTTGGCAGAGAAGCTACGAGGTAAAGTAGGGGAACTTCCAACTTCTTACTTGGGCATGCCTTTAGGAGCAAAGAGCAAGTCTAAAAGATTATGGAATGGAGTTTTAGAAAAATGTGAGAAGAAGCTGACCAACTGGAAAAGCCAATATCTTTCTCTTGGGGAAGATTGACCATGATCAACAGTGTATTAGATGGCCTTACCATCCTACATGATGTCAATTTTCCCAGTACCTGTTAATGTAATCAAGAGAATTAACACACTGAGAAGGAACTTCTTATGGCAGGGCAATGAAGACAAGAAGAAATTTCATTTAGCCAAATGGGAAGAGGTGACTGTGAACAAGAAGGCAGGGGGAATGGGTATCAAAGATCTGAAAATTCAGAATCAAAGTTTGATGATGAAGTGGCTATGGAAATTTGCTACAGAAGAAGACATGTTGTGGAAGGAAGTTATTACTGCCACGTATGGAATGGAGGATAAGTGGACAACAAACATGATTAATATTCCATATGGATGTACTGTTTGGAGAGCAATCAGGAACCTTTGACCAAAAATGATTGCAAGAATCAGATGCAGAGTTGGGAATGGGGAAAAAGTATCCATCTGGAGTGATATTTGGTTGGGTGAAATTGCCTTGAAATTGAAGTTCCCAGACTTGTTTATACTTGGTCAAAAGCAACGATCAACTGTTGCTGAGATGTGGACTGGACAAGGGTGGATCTGGATCTAAGAAGACACCTAAATGATTTGGAAATGGAGATGATAGCAGAATTTCACAATACAATGGCTGAGTTCAACTTATTAACAGGAGAGAGGGATAACCTGGTATGGAAGAAAGATAGCAAAGGGATTTTCACAGTAAGAAGGATGGCCATGGAAGATGATATGGAAGACAAAAATCCCTTACAAAGTGAACTGTTTCAATTACCTGTTGGAAAAAGAAGCTGTGCTGACTCATGAAAATCAGAACAAAGAGGGTTTCATCTATGCTCTAGATGTTTTCTGTGTGGGAACCAGAATGAGACAACCATCTTTTCTTACATTGTAAGTGGACAGATCAACTATGGAAGATGGAAGATCAACTGGGAATATAGGAGTGTTAAAATGCTGGAATAGGGATGGAAATGTGTCAAGAAAGGAGGAGAGATGGAAGATTGTACCATCATGCATTTGGTGGACCGTTTGGCAAGAGAGAAATCAGAGATGTTTTGAAAACAAGCAGAACAATTTACAGAATTTCAAGATGAATTGCTTATTTCTTTTTTATTTTTGGTGTAAACAGGAAGTTTTAGGTCAGACAGAAGATATTTTTAATGTTTTAGATCTCTAGCAAGAATAGAAAATAGCATAGATCAATATTGTAAAATGTAACCTTTTTGGAGCGGGACTACATATTTTGATGTAGTATACCTGTGGATAAATAGATTAATTGTTACAAGTCTCAACAAAAAAACAGAGTTATAAAAATATCTCTAAATTATGAGACATTATGTGGAAAACTTAGAAGGCATTGTAAGGAGAAAATATTGATCAAGAGGGGAATTTCACAAGGAGATAAAAGAAAAAGGAAGGTATTCCATTTTCTTCAATTTCACCTTAGCTTTTGTTTTCATCTGTAGTGACTTTTGTTGGCCGATTTTGGTCAAAGTACCCAAAATAGGTTGACCAAATCGGGTACGGACCCACACCCATGTCATGTCAACACGGGTGCAACACCAAAAGTCAAGAGTCCGAGCAACTTAGATTGTGGTACTAGGCTGCCCACATCATCATTTAATTTAGTTTATTTTGCAGAACTACCTTTGCCTTCCATCTAATTATTAGTGTTTTCACAACAAGCCTTAGATATTGGTGTGGCTATATATTAATTCATTAGGGATAAAATGAGAATTTTAATGTTGAGTGTTATAAATATAAAAAGGTGACATTTTGTTTGGGACAGACTAAAAAGGAATGTTAGTCACATTAATTGGGACAAAGGGAGTCTAAATCTTGTAAAACTGAAGAGGTCAAGAAAATGAGGGTCATTCTTTTCAAAATAAAAGGCTGGCATTTACCAACCTTGTGAGGTTCCTCTGAGTTTTCCCACAGCTATAAATTCCAGGATCCTTTCCTTGACATCGGTTAACCCATAGTGGTCTTCGTCAAGAATTTTTTCTGCCCGTAGTACATCAAAGTTTTCATCACTGCATTTTGGATCAGAAAAGAAGAAAATTTTAGGAACCAACGCTGTACAACCATGGCAGAGAACAAAACTATGAAGCCAGGTCCAGCACCATCAACAAACATGGAATATGACAATTGAAGCTCCCAACTTATCCTACATAAGGAGCTCACCATCAGTACAATCCTAATCTTGCTTTCGTGAATGTGATTCTTCATATGATAGACCTTGGCTAAACTCATAAATTGGGATGCCAAGGAAGCATCATCAAAGCCAGAAGCATGACATGTGAGAAACCAAATAAGGAACAGAAGGAGAATAAAAAGTTGAAGACAACTCAATATTACTCAATAGAAATTCAGGCAAGTCAAATCACTAGGTAGTAAGGTTAACTAGGAAGCCTACAAATTTCAGAGAATAATATTTTACTTCTCACTAAAGGAAGATTTTTTATATTAAACAATGAACTTGATGTCATGCCTAACTATATAATATCTTTAATTCCAATCCCTGAGTGTTATGAAGATATTGGATTTGGCAAGGAAACAGTGACAAGAAAAAGATCCATCTGGTGAGATGGAGCACACTTATAGCTAGTAAGAAGGAAGGAGGTCTGAGATCAGGAACTTGAGAGTCAAGAATCAAAGCCTAATGATGAAATGGTTATGGATTTTTTCTGCCAAAGAACAATCTTTATGGAAGGATGTTATCAAGTTAAAACATGGGATGGATGGAAGATGGACAGCTAAAGTCGTGAACAACCCTTATGGGGTCAGTTAATGGAAATCCATCAGAAGCTTATGGCCTAAACTCATAAACAAATCCAGCTTCAAAGTAGGAAATGAAATGAACATCCTTTAGGAAAGACAACTGGTTAGGCCTAAGATAACTGAAGCAGCTCTTCCCTGATATTTATATCTTGAATTAGCAGCAGGGAGCAACTGTGGGAGAGGTCTGGGTAAACTCATGATCGAATCTCAATTTCAAAAGAACTGCTAAATGACTGGGAGATTGGCAGGCTAACAAAATTTACAACACTTTTTGAGACTGGTAAGATGAAAAAGTTTACTACACCCAAGAAAAATTCATACAGATTTCTGCCACTGAAGATGGTAACTTTGGCTTGGGAATAGACGAGGTGAATTCTCTGTTAAGTCAACTTTATAAGGAACTTAACCTTTAAAATAACCAGATTGGTTGCTGGCCTTGGAAATTGACAATGAAAGTGAAAATTCCATACAAGTTGCTTGTTTCACATGGCTTTTGGCACAAAAAAAGAATCTTGACTCAGGATAATATCTTTTTGCACTGTGGAATGACAGAGCAATTATGGAAGACTTAGGTGGGTCATGCCAAGGAGAATTCATGAAGTCCTAGCATGCTGGAATAGAGATGGAAGCCTATTCAGTTACAAAGAGAGAGAGATGGAAGATTGTCCCAGCTGGAATTTGGTGGACAATTTGGAAGGAGAGAAATCAAAGATGTTTAGACAACAACAATTCTATACAAAAGCTGAAGATGAATTGTCTATACCTTCTCTATTTTTGGTGTAAACAAGAGTATTTAGAAGATATGGAGACTATTTTTGATGTTTCAAATTACTTATGAGAAGACAAAAGGGCTAGGAACTCTAATTGTACTTCACTCTCTAATTATGGAAGATTACACTGCTTTCTGTAGTTCAGTTTATATATATAAATATGTTACCTTCTCAAAAAATAATCACACTTTCCATTTTGTTATTCCGTTAAGTCAGCTTCTCTCAGATTCCACTGTTACAGCTAATCAAGGAATTGAACCCAAGACAATATAAGATACAACAGACAGTCAAGAAAGGTAACAAACCTGTAACTACCCCATGGCAAGGCAGTCAACCAATCAAGATAATTACGTGTTACATTAAATTCACTTGAACTAGCTTCCAATAGTTGCAGTTTTGTAAGTTCTTCTTCAATAACTTGCATGACATGGGCCGGTATTTTTTCTTTATTAGGCTCCAGCCTTTCCCTGAACTTTGCTGCAGTAACAAATAAAGGTAGAGTCACACCATTAGACGTAATAAAAAGGTAACAACAAACAGTAGGCCCTTAAAGCGAACCTAACAATTAGGTAATTTCTTCTCTCAACTTCAAAACCAAAACCAGGTCCATCCAAAATGCTACAAGGTGCAGCTTTACTCTATCTTTGTGTAAATAATTGAGAAATGAAACAACGGAAACCACATTTTAGAGTATGTTGTAATGTTCATTGTCACAAAAAACATGGAAGAAGAACCTCCATAAGCACCAAATCCCCTAATTCATTCCTTATGCAAAAACAATAAGCACTCCTCCCAGAATTTCCCTTTGAGGCTTCATCAGTGTTGCAGAAGAGCCATCCTGATTGGGGAAAGTTCCATATTACCTTTATAATCTTAAGTGTTGCCCTCCAGCCTTCCATCATACTAACCAAATCAACCTATTTGTGTGGTATTTGTCTGATAGACGGATTTCCGACCTGAATCAACCTTTGGGTCGAGCATATACCTGGTAGATTCTTTTTTTAGAAGGTAACATATATATTATAGACAAGGAGATACACCAAAGGTATATTCCCGAAATAATTACAAGTAGCAGTCAGAAGAGCAAAACCTACCACCTATCAACTCATAAGTAATCTAAAATACTAGGAATATCCTCAGCTTCTTGAGGATATTCATGTTTACACCAAAAGTAAAAAAGCACTAGACAATTCATCTTCAATTTTTGGAGAGAATAACTCTTGTCCTCAAAACACCTCTGGTTCCTCTCATTCCATATTGACCACCATATACAAGCTGGGACAATCTTCCGTCTCTCCCTATGACCCGACTGATTACCATCTCTATTCCAGCAAGCTAAGGCTTCCCTTATGCTTCTTGGCATAGACCACATGATACCCCTTATGTTGAAGAAGATCTGCCAAAGTTTAGCAGTCACTTTACAATGTAAGAAGAGATGATTTCTTGTCTCAGCCTCAGTTTCACAAAAGAAACACTTGGAGCATAATTGAAGACCCCTTTTCATGAGATTATCTTGAGTCAGAGCAGCATGTCTAGCCAATAACCATGTGAAGCTAGCTACTTTGTATGGGACCTTTACTTTCCATATCATCTTCCATGGCCAATATTCTGGTTGAGTACTTGATCTCTGAAGGCATTTGAAAGCTGATCCAACAGAGAATTTGCCCAGCTTGTCTTTAGTCCATACTAAGCTATCGTCACTTGTATTGAAGTCTTTGAACTGCTCCAGTATGTTAAGGAAATCTGTCAACCTATTCACTTCCCAATCATTTAGAAGTCTGGAAACCTGAAATTCCACCCTATGTTGTCCCTCACCACTTTGATTGTGGCCATTCTCTGCTGACTCAGAATATACAAATCATGGAACATAGACCTCAGTGTACTAGTCAGCCCAAATATCATCCCAAAATAAAGTCTTGCCACCATTGCCTACCTTGATCTTTGAATTGCTGATAAATTTAGGCCACAAATTCCTAATGGACCACCAAACACCAGTTCCACAAGGATGCATTACTGCCTTGCTAGTCCAGAAATCATCCATCCCATATAGTCTTGATAGTTTCTTTCCACAATTATTGCTCATCAGAAGCAAATCTCCACAACCATTTCAGAAGAAGGCTATGATTTTGTATCTTCAAATTCCTTATCCCCATTCCATCTTCCTTCTTGCTAGTTATGACATGCTCCCATTTTAGCAGATGATTCTTGTCAGAATCACAGTTCCCTTGCCAAAGAAAATTTCTTCTAATTGCATGCAGTCTGTTCATGACATTGACTGGCATGGGAATAAGGACATCACGTAAGTAGGTAAAGCATCCAAAACACTATTGATAAGCGTCAGTCTACCTCCCAAGGACCAATATTGGCTTTTCCAATTGACAAGTTTCTTCTCACATTTCTCCAAAACATTGTTCCAGATACCCTTTGATTTACTCTTAGCGCCCAAAGGCATGCCAAGATATATAGTTGGTAGCTCTCATATTCTGCCACCCAATACATTAGCTAGTTGATGATATCAGGCAACTTATTTACTGGGTAGATGAAGCTTTTACCCCAGTTAATATGAAGTCCTGAGATGGTTTCAAACAGAACAAAAATGACACTCAAATGTTTCAGTCATCAAATGTTTCAGATGATCACTATTTGCATCACAAAATACCAGATTGTCATCCGCATATTGAAGATGGGAGATAGCTAAACCTTGACTATCACCAATCTTAGCATTAAAACCCCTTATCCACATGTTAGTCTGGGTTGTCCTTAGCATGTCATTTAGGCCCTCCATGGCCAGAATAAATAGAAAAGGGGATAAGGGATCCCCTTGCCTTAGTCCTCTTCTCTAAAGAAAAGAAGCCAGAGAGAGAACCATTAATCAAGACTTAGAATTTCACAGTTGTAGCACAGAACTTGATCCAGTTGATCCATCTGCCACCAAAACCCTTATTTTCAAGAATCTTCCAAAGAAATACCCAATTTAGGTGATCATAAGCTTTCTCAATAACTAAATTGCATAAAATGCTAGGGGTCTTGCTAATCTTCCTCACATCCACACATTCATTAGCAATCAAGATAACATCCATAATCTTTCTACCTTTGATGAATGTCATTTGTTGAGCATCCACCAATTTAGACACTACTTTCTTAAGTCTCTCAGTCAAAACTTTTGATATGATTTTGTAGATGCTTCCTATCACTGATAGGTCTAAAATCCTTCAATTCTTTGGCCCCTACCTTTTTTGGTATCATGAAAGTAGCATTGGAACTTTTTTCAAAGAAACCATAATCATGGAAGTTTTGGACAACAACTACCACTTCTCTACTCACCACATCCCAGCAATTAATAAAAAAAAAGTCATAGTATAGCCATCAGAACGCGAGCTTTATCCCTAGAACATGCCATAACACAATCCTTTATCTCATGTTCACCAAATTGGCTATGTAACATGATATTGTCAACATCACTGATCAAAGGCCCTGACGTGAAATTGGAGTGTGGCCTCCATGCCTCTGACTACAATTTCTGGTAGAAGTCGATGATCTCCCCTTCAATCTCTGTCGGCTCCATTGTACTGATACCATTTATTAATAAACTATCAATATTGTTATATCTTCTATGAAGATCGGCAATTCTGTGAAAAAACTGTGTTTCTGTCCCCTTCTTTGAGCCACAAATCCCTGGATCTTTGCCTCCAGGCCACTTCCACCTTCTTTGCAATCTCCTCAAACTCCACTGTCAAAACTGCTCTTAAGTATTGTGAGAAAATATGGGAGAAAATATTAATATTCAATAGTGTATCTACATTATTACATTGAGCCATATTTATAGACACTACATCGCAATCTTTTTCCACGTAGGATATTATATACAAATCCTATTCCTATTCCTATTCTAACACTCCCCCTCAAGTTGACCGAGCTTGTTACAGATCTATCTAATACGAGGACCACTGAGTGACTTGGTGAAAATATGCGCAAGTTGATCACTCGACCTCACAAATTTAGTAACAATATATCTGGAGAGTATCTTTTCCCTGACAAAGTGATAATCAATCTCAATGTGCTTAAGTCCCCTCATAAAATACTGAATTTGACGCGATATGAAGGGTCGCTTTGTTATCACACACAAATTCCATTTGACTGATTTATCCAAATTTTAGTTCTCTGAGCAATTGCTTAATCCAAACTAGCTCACAAGTTGCTATAGTCGTTGCTCGATATTCTGATTCAGCACTAGATCGAGAAACGACGCTCTGTTTCTTACTCTTCTAGGACACCAAATTACTTCCTATTAACACACAATATTCATACATAGAACGTTTATTAGAAAGTGATCCTGCATAATCAACTTTTGTATATCCAACAATCTGCTTATGGCCTCGATATTCGAAAAGCATTCCTTTACCTGGAGCTGACTTAATATATCGCAGAATGCGTATAACTGCATCCCAATGACCATCACAGGGAGAATCTATAAACTAAATTACAACACTCACAGGAAATGAAATGTCAGGTCTAGTCATTGTGAGATAATTCAACTTACCAACCAGCCGCCTATATCTTCCAGGATCACTGAGTAGCTCCCCTTGTCCTGGCAAGAGTTTAGCATTCAGATCCATAGGAGTGTCAATAAGTCTACATCCCATCATTCTTGTCACTTCAAGAATGTCTAAGGCATACTTGCATTTCAAAATAACATTACCTGATGTGGATTGGACAACCTCAATACCTAGAAAATACTTCAGTCTGCCAAGATCTTAATCAAAAAATGCTGAAAAAGATATTGCTTTAAACTAGTGATACCATCTTGATCATTACCAGTTATAACGATATCATCAACATAAACCACCAAATAAATACTCATATCTGGAGCAGAATATCGATAAAACACGGAATGATCTGCTTCACCGCAAGTCATGCCAAACTCCTGAATTACTGTCCTGAATTTACCAAACCAAGCTCGAGGGAGACTGTTTCAGACCATAAAATGACCGACGCAAGATTAAAAGGACAACCAGGGACATAGGGAACAAAATTTAGAGTGACTGAGGATATGGGTTTAGTTTGTCCAACTCCTTCTGCTTTTGTTTGGATCTCATTGGCTAAAGTAATAGCAGGAAGAGCCGGTGAATAATTAATATCCGACAAAAGTAATTTATCACCAGAAATATGATAAAAACGCCAGAGTCTACAACCCACGATCCAACGGTATTAGAATGTGCGACTGAGGCTACTTGTGGAGATGTCTGCTTACTTGCTCGATACTGAAGTTACTCATTATATTCTTCTTCGGATAAATAAACCTGTTAATTACTTGTAGTGGCAGTCTGAGCAACATGAGCATTCTTAGGTGGTCGATCATGTAGAGAATAGCATACTTCATGAGTGTCCAAACCTATCACAATAACTACGCTTAGGTCAAGATCTACACACTTCACGAGTATGTCCAAGCCTATGACAATAACTACACTTAGGTCGAGATCTTCCGATTCTTTCTTTTTCTCTTGATTCTTTTCCGATCGAGATGTATAGATCATGTTCATGGATTAACGAAAATGTGCAAAAGCTCTATTTGCCTCTTCGTCGATTTTTCGTAGACAGGGATGTTCGAATTTCTAATCTCCATGTTAAGGGTTCTGAAGTAATCATAGGACTTAAATTTCCAACTTCAATATTTTTGAAATTAGAAAACATCAAATCCGAGTGACATGGCTCAAGACTTCAACTATATGACCAAAAATAAGAAAGGAAAACACCAAGTTAAACAAGGCTGGAACGTCGCCGGAAAAAGAATTTGGTTGCGTCAGCGATCTGAATCTGCAAAAAAAACTGGTAAGGACTGCTCGGTGATCTGATTCTGAAGGCTGGCGGCCGGAACTGAAGAGGGACAGGTCAGAAAATATAGAAGAAAGATGGAATCGTACTGTTCCGGCGAAAAAATCATTGTCTTATCAAGTGCTTTAGTGAAAGAGAAGGATAAATCTGAATCATGAGCAGTCCATAACTTGAATAAACGACACTGCAATGCTTACATCGGAAAAGGTGGCCTTCCAGTAAGTCATGTTGAAGTAACTTTGTGCAACATTACCAAATATGGTACAGTTACCTTTACGAATCGAAGTTGAATGATTCCAAATATTGTCTTATCAAGTGCTTTAGTGAAAACACAAAAATAGCCTCTTATAAATACTACTCCCTCCGTCCAAATTTATGTGACATTCTTTCCTTTTTAGTCAGTCCCCCCAAAAAAAATGACATTTTTCTATATTTAATAACAATTTAACTTAAATCTTCCCATTTTACCCTTAATAAAATGATTCATAGCCACACAAGTATCTGTGACTTATTTTAGACCACAAGTTTCAAAAGTCTTCTTTTTATTCTTGAAGTCCGTGCCCAGTCAAACACCTTCACATAAATTGGAATGGAGGGAAATTGGTTGGACTATGTACAACAAAAAATTCAACTTTCAACTTTTTATTAGTAAAAGCCAATAATAGCCTGACTGCTAATCATGCTTCTTGTGGAGAGTTAATGGTAAAAACAAGATCAATCAGCCACCATATAACTCTTACAATGGAAAGGTCAAAATTACAAATGGTATTTTTATGCTACTGCTACAGGGAATTTTACCATGGCAGTATAAGTTGCTTCTTGGCCAAACGGGAAAACATGTCAGGTGTAATATATCCAAAAAGAGAATTATCCATTTCAGTAATAATTAAGAGAACGAACCAGAAAGAGCTGTCTTGTCATCAGTCTCCAAACCTAGTTCCTGCATTAAGGCAATCAAAATCACAGGCATACTGAAAATGCATGTTTGAGGAAGCAAGTTTCTTAAAACTCAACTCTGTCACTCAAAAGAATGAAAGCTCAACATATATAGGAATAAACATATGTAAATTTAACTAAGTTTAAGGATGATAACATAAAAACTGCACATAATCCACATGCCTTTTTTATGGCTTTTAATTGTTCATTCAACAAATAACGGCGTTGCTCTCCACTTATTTTTTCTTCGATTGCTTTTGCTATTGATTCCTGCAGAAAACAAAGAAGACGTAAATTTCTAAATGCATGCATAACTACTCAACGTTCGGGTATGCGTCTTGACGTGCATTTACCTGAATCTTACTGATCTCCATTTCTTTCTTCACTATCTCCAGAGTAAGTTGCAGCCGTTTATGCACCTGATGCAGGTATTATGAGGTTAGATATGACATAACATACAGGAGACATTCACTTAATCTTATGTACACACTGTATTTGAATCCCTCAGCGGACAAAAGGGAAATCCTTGTGCCAGTGAAGATTGCTTCCAATGATCGGGAAATAAAAAATACAAAAAACATTGCTATATTTCCAACACTCCGGAGTGAGCGGAAGGATCTATGTCTATCCCCACCTTCCTTTCAATCCACATTGGAAAATTTAGGCTTTCTCTACTGGGAGTCATCAAAGAAGGAATGGGCATAAGCCGGTTCGAAAAGACAAGGAAAAACAACCACCGCTTGGTTTGACACTCAAGCGCTCAGTTCAACTGAAAATCTTGAAATAACCAATAAAGCGAGTAAATGATCCTTTAACCCACCAATTGGTCTCTGATGATCAAACGAAGAAATACAAAACATTCTTAGTTGTTCTTAACTGAAGATATCTTCCCTTTCTGATTTCTCAAAAGAAGTAGCTTCACTGAACAAACTGACACTTTTCTTAGGTACCTAAACCATTTTCGAGCAAAAAATGCCAATGAGAATTGATTTTTCCTATCAGCAAGAAATTGAGGGTTTATCGATAAGTTAATTTCTTTGATAAAAAACAAATGGCGAGGAAAAAATTCTTAGACCTGCCTCCTAGTAATAAAACCTCGCAGTCTTAAAGAATGGTTAAAGCTTGCAATACTGGTAAACCAGTGCATCCACTTAAACGTAGTTTCAGCCCAGCAGTCATTACATTAGCAGAAGTTCATAGGCTCCGCTCTCTCTCTCTCTCTCTCTTTAAGAAGTCTAACCAAACGTAAATTATTTTAGTTAAAGTATATAGAAAACAAATGGCGACAAAATTCTTAGACCTACCACCTAGTAATAAAAACCTCGATTCAAGAGTGGTTAGAACTTACAATACTGGTAAACCAATGCATCCACTTATATGTAGTTTCTGCCCAGTAGTCATTACATTAGAGAAGTTCATGGGCTCTCGGGTTTGTATTGACACACATACAGAAAACAATATGTTATCTAACTTCTTGAACCACAGGAACTTACATCTAGCTCTTCAAGCACTTGCTGGCATTGTAACTTGTTGGCTCCAGATATTGCTGCTCCAAAATCTGCTAACCTTGCATAATTGAAATCACCAATATGCTGCAGCTTCAAGAAGTTAGAATACTGAATGGTGATAAACATAGTAATGCTCATGCAACACATATAGAAGACAAGATCTATTGGTTGAGTCATTATACAGGCAATAATAATTAAAGAACTTCTACTTTTATCGTTCCAAAAATTATAAGAAGTCCTTTTGAGTACTTATTCCTCCAAGGAGTAGAGAGATAGGCTAGGGGAAAATCGCACATTTCTGACTCTGTTGAGACCCTATGGTGGACCAGCAAGATTATTCATTCCAAAGTTAGTTGTAAGTTGTAACAGATTTAAGGTGTAGCAAGAAGATCTTCTAAAAAGAATGATTTCCAAGATCAGGGATATCTACTGAATTCCACTGAAAATTATGAAGAATAGATGGAGAAGATGCTGGAACTTGATCAGCAATGGGTATGCGTCAGGATATACCATCATTTCTGAGATACAAAAAGTAGAAGGTGCGACAATATTTTAGCAATATCTGTGCATCGTGTTATTAATTAAAAAATAAATGGCAATATCATAAGAGGCCTCTGTGTAAGATATGGGAATGAGACCAAATAGAGTGTGACAAAAACAGATTATAAATCGAAAAAAACAAATACTAAGCTAAGACTCGTTCTCAAATTAGTCAAGATTCGTGAAGTCTCCGTTACTTGATGCTTCATATGTAAGTTTAGATAGAATATGTGAACTGTTTACGACTAACACTGATCGGTGGCAATGTCATAATTACAATTGTGGTGACAATCTGGTAGATGCTTGGAATTGAATGGGTGATATTGGACAATATTAAAAATATGCTACCAGGGTCGAAATTTCAGACGAAGAGACAAAAGGTGGTTCCTTTGGTGCTCAAGCACAATACTACTACTACTACTACAACAACAACGACGTCATACCCAGTGTAATCCCAGAAGTGGGGTCCGGTGAGGGTGGTGTACGCAGCCTCACCCTACCTTGTGAAGGTAGAGAGGTTGTTTCCGAAAGCACAATACGACATTATTAGTAAAACCTCCAGAGACAAATAGAAATACACTTACAACAACAACATACCCAGTGTAATCCCACAAGTGGGATCTGGAGAAGATAAGATATACGCAGACCTTACCTCTACCTTTGTGGGGTAGAGAGGATGTTTCTGATAGACCCTCAGCTCAAAAGAAACATAATCAATGCAGGGTTGCAAGAAAAATAAGACAGCAAAATATCAAGATACAAAACAAATAGTACAACATAGTAATACACACAAAGATAATGATCGACGCGATACCAAATACTACAACTAAGAAAAGGAGAAACCTCACCTCTCACACACATCGCGACAAAAACTCAAATATCTACTACCCTTCTATCCTAATCCCCGACCGCCAAACTTTCCTATCTAAGGTCATATCCTCAGTCAACTGGAGTTGAGCCATATCCTGTCGAATCACCTCCCCCAGTTCTTCTTCGGCCTACATCTACCTCTCATAACTCCTACAACCGTCAATCTCTCACACCTCCTAACTGGCGCATCCTCACACCTCCTCTTCACATGCCCAAACCATCTCAATCTCGCTTCCCTCATCTTGTCGTCCACGGAGGCCACTCCGACCTTGGCCCGTATATCTTTGTTCCTAATCATATCTCTCCTAGTATGACCACACATCCATCTGAGCATCCGCATCTCCGCTACTTTCATCTTCTAAACATGGACGTTCTTGATTGGCCAACAACACTCCCCATACAATAGTGGTAGTCTAACCACAACTCTATAGAACTTATCTTTCAGCCTAGGCGACACTTTCTTATCGCAAAGTACCCCGGAGGCAAGCCTTCATTTCATCCACCCTGCTCCAATACGGTGGACGACATCATCGTCAATCTCCCCGTTCTCTTGTATAATGGACCCAAGATACTTGAAACTCCCTCTTATGGGTATAACTTGGGCCTCGATCTTCACTTCCACATCCGTATCTTGTATCACGTCACTGAACTTGCATTTCATGTACTCCATTTTAGTCCTGCTTAACCTGAAATCCTTAAATTCTAAGATCGTTTTTCAAACTTTTAGCCTATCGTTAATGCCACTACGCATCTCGTCAATCAAAACTATGTCATCTGCAAATAACATACATCACGACACCACCTCCTGAATATATCACGTCAATTCGCCCATCACTAAGGCAAATAGAAACGAACTAAGGGCTGACACTGGTGCAACCCCATCACAACCGGAAAGTGTTCGGAATCACCTCCTAATGTCCTTACCTAAGATTTGGCACCCTCATACATGTCCTTAAGTGCCCTGATGTAGGCCACAGACACACCTCTAGACTCTAAGCATCTCCAAAGGACCTCCCGAGGGATTTTATTATAAGCCTTCTTCAGATGAATGAACACCATGTAGGTCTGTCTTTTTGTCTCTATACTACTACACCAATCTCCTGACAAGATGAATAGCTTCTGTAGGCAATCGACCCGGCATGAATCCAAACTGGCTCTCGGATATCGAGACATCCTTTCTCATCCTCAACTCGACCACCCTCTTCCAAACTTTCATAGTGTGGCTTAACAACTTAATACCTTTATAGTTGTTGCAACTCTGAATATCTCCTTTGTTCTTGTACAACAGGACCATTGTACTCCACCTCCAATCCTCTGGCATCTTAGCCGTCCGAAAAATGACTTTAAACAGCTTAGTCAGCCACTCCATACATGCCTCCCTTGCGCTCTTCCAAAAGTTCATCGGGATCTCATCAGGCCCGATCGCTCTTTCCCTCATCTTACGGATAGCCTCCTTAACCTCTGCAGCCTTAATGCACCTACAATACCCAAAATCTCTACGATTCTTGGTATGCTCTAACTCCCCAGCACGATATCCTTGTCTCCTTTTCATTCAAAAGCTTATGGAAGTAAGTCTGCCATCTCCGTCTAAAGTGTGCGTCATCTACCAACACTTCGCCATTCTCATCTTTAATGCACTTCACTTGATCCAGGTCGCGAGACTTCCTCTCTCACGTCCTGGAGAGCCTATACAACTTCCTATCCCCGCCTTTGCACTCGAGCTCTCTATACAAGTGCTCAAAGGCTGTTGTTTTAGCCGTCATAACCGCTAGCTTCGCTTCCTTCTTCAATGCCTTATACCTCTCCTTATTCCTCCTCTTATCGTCCTCGTCGATGCTTTCCACTAGCGCCGCATACGCAGCTTTCTTGGCTTCTACTTTTCCTTGGACCTTTTCATTCCACCACCAATCCCATTTACGTCCCCCTGAGTTTCCCCTCGAGACCCCAAGTACCTCTCTCGCTGCTTCCCTGATGTATCCGACTGTCCTAGCCCACATGCTATCAGCATCTGTCCAAGCCCCCAACATCTCCCTCATCTCCTGAGCTTTAACCTCAATTAGGCCTCCCATCGTATCTTTGGTCGTTCAAGAGCAACCCTTTTCTTCTTCTTTAGCTTGATCTCTAAGTCCATAACCACAAACTTATATTGGGTTGTAAGGTTTTCGTTTGGGATAACCTTGTAGTCATTGCAAACACCTCTGTCACCCTTCTTAAGGAGCAAGTAATCTATCTAAGTCTTAGCCCACCGCACTATGGTAGGTCACCAAGTGATCCTCCCTCTTTCGGAAGCTCGAGTTAGCTATGACCAACCCCAAAACATTCGCGAAGTCTAAGAGCGAAATTCCTCCCTTATTTCTATCCACCAAAGCCGAACACGTCACCAAATCCTCCTGCAATAGACCCTATGTAGTCATTAAAGTCTCCTCCGAACAATAGTTTCTCGGTATGTGGGATACCCCTCACAACCTCGTCCAACTCCTCCCAAAAGCGCCTTTTGTCCTCCTCTGCCAAACCCGCCTGAGGCGCATATGCACTAATTATGTTAAAAGTAAACCCTCCCAAAACTAGCTCATCATTCTATCATTCACCCTCCTAACCTCTGCAACTTGATCGCGGAGTTCCCTATCCACTTAAATGCCAACTACGTTTCTACCCCTCGCACGCCCTGAGTACCACAACTTATACGCATCTACCTCCAAATCCTTAGTTCCTACCCATTTTGTTTTCTGAACACAAGCTATACTAATCTTCCTCTTCAAAAGAATCTTTACTAATTCAATCGACTTTCCCATTAGAGTACCTATGTTTCAAGACCCAACTCGCAACCTATGGGCTCCTCTGGTCCCCATACCCCCTCTGCCCTGCGCCCCACCCCCAACCGAGAACATGACCCTAAACTACCATCGTTCACTAGAGCCACTAAAGCAAATAGATACTAATCAAGACTTAACTAAAATACACAGCCTATCCACCCTATATAAAATACTAAGCAAGAATGAGTGCACACATATTGCACAAACAAACACAATAGCTAAACAGAAAGAGGGAATGATAACAAACAAACACAATAGCTAAACAGAAAGAGAGAATGGTAACAGAAAAACACAATAAGCAGTGACAAGAAAGAGAAAATGATAACAGAAAACACAATAAGCAGTAACAAGAAAGAGAGAAGACATCAATACTCAACCCAAGAAATAACAATGAAATAAAACTAATATCAGTAACAAGAACGGATTTAGAAATCAGTAGCTAAACAGAGAGTTGCAGAGCACAAATAAAATCAACCCTCAGCCCAAGAAATAACGATGAAACAGTAATAGAAATCAGTAACAAGCAAGGATTCAGAAATCAATAGCAAGTACAATGCGGGGAAAAATAGGAATGATAGAACCTGGTTGGTGGCGAGACGGTGACGCTAAGGCAAGTGGGTTTCTCCCCTCGGACTGTGGATTCCGGTCAGTGCGACAAGGCAACGCAGTAGGGATGGTGGTTGGGTAAGACCGGTACATTCTAGGGTTCCGGTCAACGGTTAAGTTCACCGGAGCAGATAGCCGCTGGAAAAAACAGAAGAAAAAGAAGAAAATAGGAAAAGGGAAAAATGAAAATAGAGGATAGAGGAAAAAGATGGGGAGAGAAGGAGAAAGAACGAGAGAGAGAAGGAGAAAGAGAGGGACACAGATCCCTTACCTGGTCGCCAATCGGAGAAATCGCCGGAGCCGGCGGTGGTTAGATGCAAGCGTAGAGAGTAGAAAGAGAGAGCGTTGAGAGTAGAGAGAGTAATTGGATAACCCAATAGAAACACTTCTCAACCTATTAAAAAAAGGGATGGCCAGGCTCAACTAGTCTAAATTTTATCAAATACAGTTTTGAGTATTTGTGATTTTGTTTTTATCAAGACATTCGGAGAATTTGTGAATTAATTGGAACTTTTGATGACTATAAAGGAAAAATGATTTCCTCTAAAAGATCAGCCAGAGAAGTGGAACAACAGTCGGATGGGGTAACTCCATTAATCCATTTGCAGCATAAGCATAAGTGCATAAATGATTCCCCCTCTTTTAACCAACAACATAATCGGTACCCAGTCACAACCAGAACAAACCAACATATAACTTCTTAGTGAATAGAGGAAATAAGAGGAGTTGCAAGAGGGGAAGTAAAAAGGAGAGGTAATATATATCCATCGGCGCTCCCGTTGGTTTTTCTCAATCTCAAAAGGAGATTGAGACAGGGTAATTCTTTGTCACCATAACTTTTTATTATGGTGACGGAAAACCACAGCAGAAAGATATCTAAGTAGTGTCAATATGATTGAGAGGTGGAAATTACTGGTAATTGTAGTAATTGCAAAGAAAATTCTCATATATTGTTTGCCGATGAAACTTTAATGTAGTTTGATGCAGATAAGGAGCAGATTTTATACTTGAAGGGGATTCTTATTGCTTTTGAAGCTTTATATGGACTTTATATAAGCCTGAGGAAGAGAAGTTTATTGTCAATACTCGCTGACCAGCATGCTCAGTCACTGGCAGACACTTTGGGTTGCAAGTTAGAAACTTTTCCCACCTCTTCTGGGACTACCTCTTGGAGCAAAATATAGAGATAACAACATATGGTAAGGAATAATTGAAAAATGCGAGAAGAAATTATGCACATGGAAAAGACATCTTTCCTTTGGGTGGAAGATTGACGTTAGTTAATAGTGCACTTGATGACATTACTCTCCAAATGGCTATGGAGTTGGAGCGACATAAGAAAGAGCACTGGAAGGAGGTCATCAAGGCTAAATATGGGTTCAGATAATTTGGAAAAACAACTCACATAGCATCTCCACATGGCACTGCAATATGGAAAACATAGCAATAATCTGTGAGGATTTCAAAACATACACTAGATTAAGCGTCTGGATGGAAGAAGGTTTAAAGTTCGGTAAGACAAGGGCTTGGGATGATACATTAGCCGACTTCTTTCCTGATTTATACAGTCTAGTGTTGAATAAAGATGTTACGTAGCGGATTGTTGGGATGGCAGCACTTGGATCTTTCAGTTTAGAAGAAATTTTAACAATCGGGAGATTTAAAGCATCAACAGATTGCTGGACATGACTCAGAATGTTTCACTGATAGACTCCCAGAATGATTGCTTGAGATGGAGGCAGCAGGGATGAAAATTTTCTTGTCAGCTCGACTTATCAGTTACTCGTAAGGAACACGGCTTCCCACAATAATGACTGACCATGGAAAATGGTGTGGAAAACAAAAGCACCAACCAAAGAGCTTGTTTTGGTTGGGTGACAGCACGAGGCATGTCTTACGCAAGAAAACATGCAGAAAAGAGGTTTTAACTTGTGTGGCGTTTATGTGAAAGAGAGGATGAAACTGTGAACCACTTGCTTCTACACTGGTATTATGTGTGGCACATATGGTGCATGTTTCCTAATCTTTTTGGGATCCAATGGGTTATGCTGGCAAGCTTTAAGCAAGTTTGAGTCATTGGCAAAGACAGAGAGTGAAGGAAACCTGGATGACCAAATCTTTATACATAATGTAGAATACTTGGCTCGAGAGTAACAGAAGATGTTCTGAAGGGAAGGAAGCGAATGTGTCAATTGTACAGTTTCAAAAAAGTGTCAATTGTTAAATAGACGAATTCAAGGTTTAAAAATGTGGTGCAATGCTGATTTCTCAAATGGAGTTGATGTAATGCTGGAGTTTTTGGAATCCTTACAGATTTAAAGGATTTATACCCAGCAAAGGTCTTGTATTACGCCCCAATACTGGCTTGGTACTGGTTATCTATTAATAACCTTTATTCATCAAAAGAGAAAGGGAAAAGGGTCAAAGTTACCTCTCTACTTTCAAATATTGTCTACATCTAATCTCCATTATACTATCGAGACAAAATCACCCCTGCCATTAGCAATGTTTTAAGATCTACCGCCAGGTTATTTAATTTACCTACTTCCTTTTAATTAACCCAACTAATCTGTAACCCTTAACCCATTTATCCCATCATATAAATAGAAATGTCCTGTTTCTTTTTCATCTCTTAACACATTTCTGCGATTTTGAAGAGAGAACGACACAGGCCATGGGCTATTTTTCATTTCCTTCGCCATTTCTTCTTCAAAAGCAGCAGAAGTCCTTTTTTTCTGCCCAAACTTGTTTGACTATGTTTGTATCACTGATAATGAAGAATGTCTAATTATTAAACTTCAGAAACAGTTGGGAAACATGTAATTTTCCTAATTTTCATGTTTAAAAAAATGGTAAAAATGATTTGCACTATTAATATGCCTTTTCTCTCTTTCACTTGGGTTATTAAATTGAGTGTTTATAACTTTACAAGTGGTCAAAGATTACTAAACAATTGCCAGGAAGAACTGATAACAAAATAAGAATCATTGGAGAAGTCATTTGAGTAAAACAGCACTTATTTATGAATAGGTCCAATTCAAGATTCTGCTTAATGATTCTCACATTAGTCCCTGTATTCCTTATCCATATCTTAATTAATAAATGCTTGTTTCATGTTACAAAATACTCTGGAAGTAATACAAGTAATTTAGTACTAAAAATCATCATCTTCCAAAAGTGATATGGTTCCCTCTTCTAATAACAATGGCCGGTGACTCCTTTTCTGGAGAAGATGATTTTTTTTATAAGGTGGAAATTTTATTAAATGGTACCAACATGGTACAGGAAAAGAAACAAAAACAACAGAAAAAAAAAAAAAAACAAGAAACAGCCTACTACACTCTTCTTCCTACTGGTTAGTTCAAACTACCCATCAAGCTACTTTTACACCAAAAGTACAAATTTTGTAAACATCTATCCTTAACTCTAGAATGTCAGTTCTCTGCCCTTCAAAGCAAGCTTTGTTCCTCTCCAGCCATATTGTCCATAAGATGCACAATGGAATGGTTCTCCATATCAGAAAAGATGATTGTTCTTCTGTTGATTCTTTAGCTACAGCAGATTTTAACGAAACGAGATTATCAGATTGGATTGATTTTGGAGGAACCCACTTTAGAGACAATTATAGCTAGGATTGGATTGGATTAATTTTGGAAAAGGAAATTTATAGAGCTATGATTTGATTTTGGAGTACCCACTTTACAACAATGTTCATTTCTTTCAATGGGGAAGCAGGTGAAGGAGAAGAAAATTTCCTGATAAATAAGTGCCTTGAATAAAAGGGATGTTGGAATTAGGGTTTCTGTTAGGGCTGGGGGCAAATTTTAAAATTTTGCTAACGGCAGTGGCAATTTTTGTCCGGATAGTATAACGGAGGTTAGATGTAGACAATATTCGAAAATAGAAGAGTAAATTTGGCCCTTCTCCCCAAAAAAAAAAATTGTTCCTTGGCTTGGTTAGGAAGTAAAAAGGAAAGAAAAGAGAACGGGTCTATTACCCTCACAAATTATCGTCTCAACCCCCTGAAATTAGAAAAGAAGAGTAACGTCTTATACCCTCCCATTCCACTTCTTCAGCGAAACATGCTACAAAATTATCTTTGGATTTGGCACTATTCATACGACAATCAGTAATGCCTCTTTAGAAATTCAACAGGAGGAGCTTCTCCATATGTATAAACTTCCTAGCTCCCAATGTATCTTATACAGTTGGTTCAGACAACCACATCCACATGAATCAACATCCAGTTTCTGGCCGTCTTAAAAGTCTTTTAATTAGTCGCCTCTTTCAGTAGGGCACCAAATATAAGGCAGAGAATCTAGTTATGGCTTTGATACCACCAAGACGAACAACGATCTTCCTAAAAGAACGGCATGAAATGCTAAACATAGGGCATGAAGTTAAAGCAGAATCCACCATAATCGTGGAGCTTCACACAATAGTGTTTCTCAGAATATCAAAAGGCAAGGAATTTATAGAGGGTAAGAAAGTAAGTAGAAAAATGAATTTTTTTTATCGGAGTTCTCACCAAATCAAACAACTAGGGCTTAAGATTTAGGAAGAAATGACTCACACCTGGATATAAGTTTGAACCTGATCTTTCCAAAGAGAACTTGTCTTCAAAACATCTCTTAGGGTTGATAGAACTTCAAAAGATGTCGCCTTTATAACATCGTCGTCCTTGTTGTACGGCTGCTCCTGCAACATAATTAAGGAAGCAAACTTGAAATAATTTCAAAATTGAAAACAAGCTTTATGAGTTCATCATTGGTGGGTAGAAAGAATGCACAAACAATTGAGGCATGCCTTGAGATGATCAACTTTCACTGTAAGGGGTTCCTCACTGACCTGCAAATGAATGTCACTGTTTCAGTCCTCAAAGTGATACTCTTGTACATTTTACGATATGGTTTATTGAGATGAAAGAAACAACAATATGCTGACAGTGAACATTCATCAGTGTGTCAAATCTAACTCCATAGTCTTCAAATTGTTGCACTAGTACATTAAAGAAATGGTTTATTGAAATAAAAGAAATAACTACAGAAGGAAATCTGACTGCAAACAAAAAAAAAGTACTCTATAATATAATAGGAGAATTATTATTGAGATAGCTGAGGATTGAGAAACTTAAGTCGAACAAAAGAGGATAAGCAGTCCTCAACCACAAAATAAAAGGAAAAATAAGGAGACATGAGTAGTCTAACTTTACACATAAAACCAAGAAAACGACTCTACCAAATTAGAGAGCAAATATTTAGGATTCTGTTCAAACTTCTGTGTTTTACTATATGTTTAATTGATTGTAGTTATTTATTTTTTAAAATTCAAAATTTTCAAGAACGAATTTCTGGTACGCTCGGTGAGACCAACTCTTCAATTTCACCTCCTTCTGTCACAATTCAGATCTGCAGACTCAGGAGCCAACTGTTGTAATGCCTCAAGGAGGGGCTTTGGTCTAGTGGTAAGAGCACAGCATGATATGTGGGTTAGGCGCATGTCACGGATTCGAACCTTGCTGAAGATAATTTAGGTGGAGAAGGGTACAGGGGTGAGTCCATTATCCCCAAGTATTGAACCGTACACCACTTGCCCTCGGGGATTTCATTCAAGAATATTGATATTGGAAGTTCAGGATTGCATTCAAACCAAATGCATCAACAATCAAATATATGCTAAACTAGATATCAAAGAATTAACTAAATTGCTTTTCTCTTCTACAACCCCGAAGTTCAATAAGAAATACATTCGTATGACTTTGCATGAGACCAGTTGTCCAAAAATTACTACAATATCAGTGCTACTTTCTGTAGAAAACAAGCAATCAAGAATAAATAAGGGTGTTTCATTCTATTGGTAAGACATTATATACAACAGCGGAAAAACAACTCCCTTAGCCTCAAAATGGAACAGACCTCTATCGCTTAACAATCCACAGCTTCTTAGTTATATGAAGTCAAAGGAAAAGGATTGCGTGTTCGGACACAAAAGGTAGGAAAGAGAGAAAAGTATACAAGTAAATGAACCCAAGATGTCAAATCTACAGTCTTCACAATCAGGAGATGATGGAAAATGTGGTTAAAAACAGAAGTAAAGAGGACAAAAAAGAAACATATGGAGCTACTAATAACAGCAAAACATAAAGCAGACATCTACTTACCACCTCTGTCATACATATCCGCCTGTGACCAATAAGAATAACCTGGTCTCCTTGAATACTTGTTATCTGGCTCATCATAAAGTTGCATCAACCTTGATCAGAAGCTTCTTCCATTACTAAAAGTAAAGCACCAGAATACAGAAAGAACAACAAGATGTACCTGAGCTAGTGTACCAACTTCATGAAGACGGCTAAACAAGTCTTTTCCTTTAAGCTCATAGATGTTTCTTTCTGCATCTGATGCAGACACAGCATTAGGATCAGTCCCTTGCTCATCTCTCAGAAGGAAAGCACCAGCATAAGGTGCTTGCCTTTTTCGACTTTCCACCAAGGCTGCTAATACCTTCGGATCCTGAAGATAATTTTACGGATTATATGAAGCCTCAGATCAATTTGTTGCATGTCATTACAGTACCCTTTATCTTTTTTCTGGAAACTAACAAATGCAAAAGAATATTACAATTGAGGAAAAGATGCTGAGTGCTCCTAATTGAAGGTTTTTAGCTTTTCAATCTTACAACTTCAGCCAGGGATTTTCCATCAGTAAAGTAGCATTCTTAAAGCTCAATGCTGGTTTTACTGACTTAATAGGAAAAAGATAGGCTCCAAAATACTAGTTGAAACAGTACAACTTAGAAATATGGCAGTAACTATGCTCTGAATGCTTGAAGTTTTTCATTCTGAACATCTAGAAGACAAAGTAAGACATAGTTTAACCCGTCCTAGACAAGGTACCATACCTTCACATAAATAGGCATATAAATCCCTGGAAATAATGGTCTGTGAGGAAGTGGCAGTGCTAGAACCTGCACCAAGAAAACAAAATGCATTATTAAAAAGAAGTGAAAAAATACAGTGCGCACTTCATGAATTTTTAGCATGATAAATGACATAAAGCCCTTAATTGGAAGTCTCACAGATAAATCTTATCCAAAACTAAGAACTTTAACCAAACAAGAAGGCAAGAAATGGGTAGCACCCATCAAATCTTACGAACAGATAAAAAAAAAGATGAGGAAATAAAGAAGCCTACAAGAAACAGTGTTTTCGTTGCATTAGTATCTTTCTTTTTCTAGGGAAGGTTGCTAAGTACCACTTTTACACGGATCTTGCATTATCTCAAAGAGCAAAATTTGGAATACAGAAATGAACCAAAAGTTCTTTAGAAAGAAAAACGAAGTACTAGGACAATCCTATTACTTTATCCTTAATGTAACTTTCCAATACTTTACTTTGTAAATAACCAAGAAGTTGTGGATTAAATTGAAATTAAAGCATGAAGTGATCCTCTCTAGGACTCCAAATGGAAGACGAAATGTTAAAAGTTAACATCCATCAAAGTGCCTTCCGTATGGCCAGAATTAAGATGCATAACTGGTTGAAATTGTCTTCGAGAAGAGAACGTGGGAAGAAGAGTAATTTAATTACAATGAACAAACAATATTTTTTTCTTTTACTGAACAATGTGAATCACCAGCTTTCTTGCAGGTAGAAATCTTTCAAGACCATTAGGAACAATCAGGCAGAACAGATATAGTTTCAGATGATTGAAAAGAGAATAATTTTTTTAATTATTAAAATAACGTTATTGAATAACCAGTAACCAGAAGGTGCTGTAAGACTATGTAGAGAGAGGGAATCACTGTCTATCATGGCCTATAAATCATTTGATACATCAGTATTTAATGCTAATTACAGATCCAGTTTTGCTTTAAAAATTATAGCGTTCCTTTCCTTCCAAGTAGTCAACAAGACGGCTAAGGGAATTGAGTTCCATGTCTTCATTTTTTACTTTGCCATCTGTTTAATGTACCAGCATTACAGCAGCTCCTTAGTTGTCCTCGGCATTATCAGTTAACTCCCACAACATTTAGTATGTGATCCCAGATTTGCTAGGTGAAGGAGCAATGTAAGAAGAGGTGATCGATATCCTCATTTTGCCTTTTACATAGTGAATATCTGCTACATATATTGACCCCTTCTTTTTGAAGATTTTCATGAGTTAACCATGCTCCCTGGGTTACCAGCCAGGTGAAATGCTCACCTTCAAAGGTACCTTGTTCCTCCAAATACACTTCCAAGGCCAATGAGGAAAAGTATCGAAAAGGTCCCTTAGTTGCTTGTAGCATTTACTGTAAATTTTACTTTTGCATCACCTTTCCAAATCAGAAGGTATTGCAGTTGTGAAGCTGGAGAAGTAACGAGGGCACAGTGTCCATTTCCCAGTCATTTAAGTTGTGCCTCACATTGAAATTCCAACCCTGATCCATCCTAAATTCTGACATTGTAACTTCCTGAGACTACTGTAGTATTGAAGAGGGTCTGATACTGCTCTCTTAATATTGTTTGGCCAAGCCAACCATCCTGCTAAAATTTGATCTTCCTCTCATTGTCAACTTGAACTGAAATGTTGGAATGGAAGGAGCTCCAATGAGCTATATGTGCTTCCAAATGCCATAGAAGCAATGTGATTGTGGCAGTGTTGTCAAAGACGCGCTTAACGCGCGCTTTAGCCCTGAAGCGAGGCTCAAAACATGTTGAGCGCTTCGCCTCGCTTTATGTGCGCTTCAGCGTCATCATCAAGGCTCAAAGACATACTTTTCCTTGCCAATGGGCCTCTCTTGAAGAGGTGACATTAGATAATTGATATTTCACTTTATTGTAATTTTTTACAATTTCATTGTCCATATATTTGTTATATGACATGCTTATTATTATTTGTCTTAGGCTAAACATATATATCTATATATATATATATATATATATATATATATGTATGTATTTTTGCACCATTGCGCCTTTTTTCATCAAAGCCCACGATTTATTTGCGCTTAAAGCCCTAGCGGACCTTAGAGCTTTTTTGCGCTTTTCATTTTGATAACACTGGACTGTGGAAGTTTAGTTGTCCAAGGATTCCAGAGCCCATATTTCAGTTAAATAATTGATCTCCAAAGAGCCTTCTCTTCCTGATTGAATCTCCAGAGCCACTTGTAGAGTAATCAGATGTTTTGAACCTTCAAATGATAACTCCGCAGCCCCCTACTCTCCTATCTAAAGTTATTACCCCATTTTACCAAATTGAAATTTGAAGGTTTTGTGATCACTGTTCCCTTGCCACGAGAAATCTCTCTGAAGTTTATCCAACCTTTTCACCACTGAAGCAAGTATTGGAAACAGAGACATCGTGCACGTGGGTAGAGAATCAAGAACACTGTTAATAAACACAATCCTGCCTCCAAGTGAATGATATTCTCTTTTCCAATGAAACTTTTTCTCACACTTATCTAAATGCCATCCCAGATTGTTCTTGCTCTTGTTTTCGCACCAAGAAAAAGGTCCAAATGTTTAGTTGGGAAAGAGTCTACATCGCAACCCAAAATTCCAACAAATCCTATAAATTGGGGATGCCACATTCAAAGGGTAAACAACAATCTTAACATAATTAATATGAAGCCCGCACACTGCTTCAAAACGCAAAAATATCAGCCTAAGATGGAGAATCTGAGCCAGTTAGGTTTGCAGAAAATTAGGGAATCATCAGCATAAAGAATACAAGATGAAAATCCCCATGATTCCGCACACTAGGATCGAAACCCTGAACCCATCCATGATGTTCTACTGCTGAAAACATCTCTTAAGCTTTTTTGTTTTTGCTGCAAGCAGATTTATCTAGAGGATACCGAGTCCATAATAGAAATCCTAGGTTCTTGTTAGAATTTCAGAATTTTGGATCAGTTTTCCTATCTTGCTATGATGTAAATATAGTTTCAGTACAACCTATGTACTGATTTAGTCAAATACATACTAATGTTACCTTCTCAAAAAAAACACCTTTAGGAGCACCATTAACAATGATGGAAAGTTTAACATTCTATATGCAATAAAAAAATCCAACCAACCCATTTATCACCAAACCCCATCAAGGAAACCTCAGTGCACATGTCGAATGTTTTCTCAATGTCTAACTTGCGAAGTACTCCGGGTTTCCCTTGCTTAATTCTAAAATCAAGACATTTCACTTGCAATAAACGCAACAACCACTATTTGTGTACCTTGAATGAACGCCATTTAAGAAGACGACACCAGTTTGCCCATCATGGTCCTAAGTCTACTAGCAGTAACTTAGATAGTAACTTAGATAGCACCTGGTGAAAACTACAAATATGACTAATTTGATACAATATTGAATGCAGAATTGGAAGAAACAAGAAGATAAAGAGGTAGACACAAGAAAAGGAATCAAAAGCAACCCAAAGTATATTAAACTATGGACCTCAATTGATTAACCTAGAACAAGCACCTAACCTACCAGATAGACCTCAAGGGAATGAATCCCAAGCAACCTACCTTTCCCAAGCAAGGTTCAATCAAAGCTTTCACTCGCTCACAAACTCTCATGGAGTATCAAATTTCAATAGTCAAGATAATCTAAGGAATGAAAAGACTTGAGCTCCCTATTTATAGTCTAGGACTAAATTATTACACAAGAGGCCCAAAAGTGACTCTTGGATTGCAAAAATAGCAAAAACGTCGAGCTGTCACAATCCGCTATTCACTTGCGAACCGCAGACACTGTGTGTGGCATGATATGTGATTCGCAGTTCATGTTCTTCAGCACCCCCTCAGCTTCTGCGACCTCTTGGCTCAACATGCGGCTCGCATGCCCCATCTATGGCATCATCTACGATTCGCAGATGGTGTCATTCTCAACATTCTTCGTTGTTTCGCCTTCCCGTGCAATCTTCCACACTTGGGATCCTCGGAGTGGCGCTAATGTATGCTCACGAGCACCTATATTCATGTGCAACCCTTGTGATGTTTGGAGTTCATGGCCTTGACTCCACATAGACGATCTTGGAGCAACTCGGTATTCACAAGAGCAACCCTGATGGAATTAAGACTCGTGTCTCGACCCCCATTGTTTCCATAGTGTCCACGATCCCCATATGGATCTTCACCATAGTTATCACCATAGAAATCACGACCTTGGTGACCATCTCGATCTTGATAGGCTCCTTGCCTACCCACTTGAGGGATAGGACCATTCCTTCCACCTCTACCTCTATGCCTTGGAATTGCAACTGTTGTCCCCTTATTCGATTGTCAAATTAATCATCCAAACCTCCTAACTCTTCTTGGAACTCATCACCCAATGGTTGGACTTTCGGATTAGTTGACGGAGTGGTTGTTGTGAAAATGGGTCATTTGGTGGTGGTTGAGGGTCATTTGGTGGTGGTGCGATGGGATTGCCATCTCGGAGCAGTGTTTATGGGATGGTGTTTGTTGGAGTGGGGTTGTACATTTGGTGAAGGGTTTCGGGTGATATAGTGGGTGAAGAGTCATTACGCACCCCACTTGTGTGGCCTTGATAACGTACTAGAGGAGTTAAGGATGCTTCCCTACTCCTTTCAACACTTCCCATCATTGCATCCAAAGTGTCCATCCGACCCTCCAATCGAGTGGAGAAGGCGGTGAACATGTTCATCATGTCAAGTAAGGTTGGTTCCCCGGTGGGAACTCGATTTTCCTCCTCATGATTCGCCATTGTACCTGTTTTAAGACACTCAACAAAGCAAGAAATCACGTTAAGTTAGTTAAAACAACTCACAAAACACTCAAGTATGCATACCTTTTGATTGCCTCACAAATTGCATCGGCCAATGATTGAACCTTAGTTCGATGAGTCACAATGGTTCAATTTCTACTCTTGGTCAAAAATAGATTCTTGTTCGACTCGATGAATGAACGATTCGACTCAAACTAAGTGACTTGATTCAATAAGTTGTCAACGAAGTTAAAAGAGAAAAGAACGAAAGAAGTAGCATGAAAAGAAACGAACGCTTAAGAACTAATTAATCACTTAGTAAGATTGATTACAAGAGTTATCTAGTTTAGATGATCAAAAAATGGAAAGGAAATCGAAATGGAAGGAAAATTTGAGTCAAGAACCTGAAAAGCGCAATTCGCTAACCTTGTGCAGAGTTTGCGATTCGCAGACATAGTCTGTTAAACGATCTGCGGGGCAGATGCTGCTGAAGGCCTTGCAAAGTTTCTGTCAACGTTCGAGATTTGTCCGCGGTTCGCAGACACAATTTGCGACACTACCTGCGATTCACATGTTGTGCTTTTCCTGCACAACTTTTGTGACATCAAATCTTTTTCGGGATCCATGCTCTAGGCCTTTTTTTTATTATTCTAACGATTTGGGCCCACTTTTTCAGATATTTTTCCTCTATTGGCCCAAAATCACTTTTTCACCTAGAAATTAGGTTTTGAAAGATCAAGTGATACCTTTTTGCTTCTTCCTCAAGAACATTTAGAAGGTCCACAAGAACACCTTGAAAATTCAAAAAAAATCTGACATTCAAACCTTCAATTCACCCCAAATTTCAGATTCCAAACCTTCTTCACTAGGAGAACAAAGTCCAATATATTAGCAGCTTCAATTCTCACTTCTTCAACAAGACCCACCTCAAGATCTTCAAGCTCCAACAATGGTAGATGACTCAAATGACTTGAAATTTGAGATTTAGACTCTATTAAAACTATTGGAACTCAAATTTAGTGTTAGAATTAACAAACAAACAAGGAATCAAAATATTTTTTGTGATTTTCAAATTTGAACACTTTATTGGTAGCAACAAACCTAAGACAAGACTTGTAGAGACAAATCTAAGCTCAGCTCTAATATCAATTGATACAATATTGAATGTGAAATTGAAAGAAACAAAAAGATAGAGGTAGACACATAAAAAGAAATCAAAAGCAACCCAAAATATATTAAACTATGGAACAAATAATTAACTAGAACAAGCACCTAACCTATGAGATAGACCTCAAGAGAATGAATCTCAAGGAACCTACCTTTCCTAAGCAAGGTTCAACCAAAGCTTTCACAAGCTCACAAACTCTCAAAGAGTATCAAATTTCAATAGTCAAGATAATCAAAGGAATTAAATGACTTAGGCTCCCTATTTATAGTCTAGGACTAAGTTATTGTGACACTCATAAATTGCAAAAATAACCAAAATGCCGAGTTTTCATAGTCCGAACCACAAACAATGTTTGTGGCATGATCTGCGATTCACATGTCATGTTCTTCAGCACCATCAGCTTCTGTGACCCTTTGGCTCAACCTGCAGCTCGCATGCCCAATATATGGCATCATCTGCGAATGGTGTCATTCTCACCATTCTTTGCCGTTTCGCCTTCCCATCCAATCTTCCACACTTGGGATCCTCGGAGTAGCGCTAATGCATGCTCACGAGCACCTATCTTCATGTGCAACCCTTGTGAAGTTTGGAGTTCATGGCCTTGACTCCACATAGACGATCTTGGGGCAACTTGGATTGCATCATAATTGGTCTATAGTTTTTAGCTCCCTAGCTCCATTCTTTTTTGTATTAATGCGATGAGAGATGGACTTAGATTTCTCTCAAACTTGCCCTCAGTAAGAAAATAATTTATGGAAACAACATGATCATATTTGATAATATTCAAACATTTTTTGTAAAAATGGTGAAACCGTCTAGTCCTGGTGCTTTGTACCCATTATAATCTTTAATGATACTCAAAATATCTCTGACTTTGTATCCAATGAATCTCTTCCTCAAAAAATAGATGGAATCTTGTCCTGATTCCTGAAAGTCTCCATTGGGTCAAGGCAGTGTAAAAGGATTTGTAGATTTTCAAGATCTGACTGCCTATGTGTTTTTCATTCTCCTAAACTCTCCTGTTCGATTCCAACTTGTCAATTTAATTAAATATTTTATTAGTGTTCACCATCTTGTAGAAGAATCTAATGTTTTCATCCCCAAACTCTAAACATATGTATCTTGATTTGTCTTCATAAATTTTCTTCCGGTTCCCTAGAAGAGGTTATGTTAAGCAACATTTCATCGTTAGTGAGTCCCTTATTCTCAGTCATACTCTGAAGCCATTGCATTTTCCTCAAAATTCTAGTTTTTCTATGCGCTAACCTTCCAAAAGCATATAGGTTCCATTCTTTCAAAATCACTTTTAGTTGTTGTGATTTATTTTTCGATGATGAAGTTCGAGTTGCCATGAAAATGAAGAGTTCCATCATTGTTTACCTAAGTCTTCAATTTTCTCCTATTGTAACCATATGTTTTCAAATTTCAAGTAGGAAGGATTGCTATACCATTACTCATATTGCGATAAAAGCGGGAAAATAATCAAAAGCAACTTTTGGCATTATAGATTGCTTAATATTACTAAAATTGTCATCCCACTTTGTAGAGCACAAGAATCCATCAATTAAGGAAGTTGTTTGGTTGAAAGAACCTTCTAACCAAGTATTGACTTCTGACTACTAATTCAAGCTCTTCAATGAAATTGAAAAATTCCTCAACATTGGTAATCCTATTAATATGCCTTCTTTCTCCGGGATACCTAGTAAAATTGAAGTCGGTGAGACCCTTGATAGCTAACAACTCCAACCACATTGCTGACTTGTTGGAATTCCTTGAAAGAGCATACGCCCCCATAATGTTTACCTTTGTTGATAACAATTGTTGATTGATTTCCCCCTCTCAAAAATCATGTTGAATACTAAATTTTGCACCTCCAGACTCCCTTTCTTTTGTTTGGGTGTAGTAACTGACTTTAAAGCAACCTCCATTTTCTTTTCTTGCCTTTGTCTGTCCATTTTCATGAAAAGTGAGAGAGCTTCCTCCCCACACCCCACGAAATTAACCCCATTACCTTGTTCATCTTTAAAATATTTGTGTGGACCCATAATGATGCATCCATCTCCACTTCAAGGAAATGGTTATCCAAAGCTCAACTTCATCAACTGCCAATTATCACAAACTTCAATCTCTGTCAGCTTTAAGGCATCTGAAGTGTTGGAAAGGAATAATATCCCCTATTGAAGTTGTCATTGCGTCATCAACCATATCGAAGAGACCTCCACCATGCAGACAAGTCTCCTCAATTTCTAAATCGATGCTGACAATAGGAATTCTCTCATCAAAATGAGGAGAATAAGAAGAACCCTCTCGAGCCCTTTTGTAGAACCCTCTCGAGCCCTTTTGTACTCTATTGCGTTTATTTTGTCCATCAATGGATCATTATCTAGGGCCACAAATCTATTTGTGGGGTGGATTTTGTGGCTCATTTCTAGACTCCTTAATAGTCTATCAATTAGGCTTATTAAAATGAGAAACCCCTCGGTCCAAAGTTGTAAGCCCATAAGTAAATTGACCCGATATTTTATTAAAAAGATAATGCTAATTGAAGCTAGAATAGCATTAAAAAGTTGCTCACCGATGTGAGGTTGTCTGATGATCCTAAGAAGATTCAGAACTAGATTCTTTACTACAAAGACTTGATATAAAATGATAATGCTAATTGAAGCTCCAATAGCATTAAAAGAGTTGCTCATCGATGCATGGTTGACTGAAGATCCTAAGAGACAAATCAAGATTCTTAAGTACTATGACATGATTAAAAAGAAGTCTAAAATACTATTCTTTGTGCCCAAACGGAATGGAAGGGTTCGAAGTATGACGATCAAAGCATCAAATAATAAAACATTTTTTTGAGACGGAAGCTAAGTTAACTTATTAACCAGCCATCCTTTTCTATTGCCCTAATCTTAACATAGTGTTGCAACCAAAGTCAAAAAAAAATTCTATATAAATATTCCAATTCTTCGTCAATGTCAACCACAAAGAATTGAAATTTCATCATAAGCAGTCATATTGCATCCATATGTACAAATTTGAATGACAATTATGAAAATCATGCCACAACTACCCAACGCAAACATAAAACCAACAACAGAAGCAACTCATGTTGTAACTTTTTTTTTTGGTGCACAAGCTGGCATGGTCACACGTCTTCTTTTGTTTGGGGGTTCAACTTACCAGCCATCAAATACTAAAATATTGTGTATTTGTAAATGATGGACCAGGAAAAAACTTAAGTGTTTGCACCAAACATGTTAGTTTATGGGGGTCAAGTGTAAATTGAAGTGAGAAGTGTAAAAGACACATGTAAATGTAAAACTAACCGTTAGGCAATCTTCAGGCCTAAATACAGTGGGAACAATAGCTGCGGCAGCCTTTGAATCAGAATCTCCGCCTTGGCTTTCGCCCTCAGCCTGCTTGGCTTCGGATGCAGCTTCGGAATTCGGTTCGGACCCATCAGTAGAATCCGAACAAAAGAACCGTCGATACAAATAGGGGCCTCTACGGTTTAAATTTCTTAGCAAACCTAAAACCTGAAGCAATGGCGTATTCGACTCAGTGCCACGCCGAACTTGAGGGGTATACGCCGTTGTGACGGCGTGGAAACGATTTTGCAGACATGAGGATGTGAGAACCTTCAACATGGGTGGCAATAATGAGAAAAAATTATGTATGAATTGGGGATGTTGAAGGGGAGATGGGGGTTGACTATTCGTATGCTAGTTTCGGCTAGTTCAAGTATTAACTGAGAACCGCCATTGACGAGCTTAGTGGAGAAAGCCGTTTTCTCCGACTCATAGCTAAAACCCTCCCTAAACCCTATAAGATAAACAAATTACCGATATTACCTTCAGTTTTACGCCTACGGCCTATACATTATAAAACCGGAAAAAAAGGGTCAACCATCGATGATGTCAAATAACTTATTTATGTCACTCGTCAATAGTTTAGCTTATTTATGTCTTTATTATTCATATCATTTTTTATTAACGTCAGTTTTATAATATCAGATATGGCACGTGGCCTCCAACTAAATTATAGTTATGGTCGGTCGGGTGTATGGCCGAATTTTTTATTAATTTAGGATTTAAAATTGGGCTGGTTTAATTAAATGATGTGTACCTCTAATTGGAGGTCATGCATCATATCTGGTATTGTAAAACTGGCGTTAATAAAAAAAATGACATGGATAAGTTATTTTGGTAACGGTGATGGTATAAATGAGCCAAACTACTAACGAATGACATAAATGAGTGTTTTCCGATAGTTCAATAGCATATTTGAACCTTTTTTGATTATAAAACTATACTGGTATAGTAACCCGCGCAATGCGCGGAAAGTGTTGGAGAGAAAAAAAACATAATTTTCTTTTATGTTATTATGCTGCCTATATTAAAAAATTATTGTTTTATCATTATGAAATTTAAATTATTTGAGCTATGATCATTTATTAGAAGGCCGCATGAAAGGAAAATCGTTTCCTCCGCCTTAAATTATTTGTGTTATATGCCATAAGATTATGAGTTTGTTGATGGATCCACAAAATTACTTATCAGGATAAGAGGAAAAGTTCATTCATAATGTTGAATGAAAGATGCTTATCACTAAATATTATAATTACACATTCTATCCATAATTTATAACTGAATCATAGTAAATTACTATGATTTAGTGTAAACACCGAGTAAAGATAAATTTTTACCATTAAAGATTACCTTAACGGATACATCCAATTATACATAATGCTGAAATTCCTCTTAGCACCGTAAAAAGCTACTTGACAACTATTTTTTTGGGATCATAATTTAATTCTATTTTTAGGGTACAATATTAGATGAAAATTGTCACGATCCCTTTTAGGCGTCACGGTGGCACCTACACTTACCGGTAGGCGAATCACTTCCCATTAACAACGCAATATAATAAGAAAAATGGAAATAACAAAAGAATTAATAAGATTGTCTAATCATAGCATAAATACTGAACAAGTTTGAATACTAAGTTATTACAACCCCCCAAAATCTGGTCTGTGAATACAAGAGCACTAATAAAAGAGTAACATAGTCTGAAAGTTTAGAACTGTCTCATGAACAAAGATACAATAGGAGTATGATGAAAGGGTATCAGTTCCGCATATCAGCCTCTGTCTCCCAAGTAGCCTCCTCAACAGGATGATACTTCCATTACACCTTTACAGACGTAATCTTCTTAGACCTCATGAACAAATATAAGACAAGAGTAATAAGAGAGCATCTAGGGCATGCTGGAAGGATGCATGCTTACCTCGAATGAAGATATCCTCTAACTCAGACTCAGCCACAAAGTCCTGATCTGGTAGATAACATTGTATCTGCATTCAAAAGAGAATACAACAAGTGTAGCATGAGTACACAATAAATCCCCGTAGGAATCATAGGCTGACAACGACGGAAGATACGTAACAAAGATAAACATCGAGTTGACTCTCAAATAATCATATACTAAGAAGTTCGAGAAATCGTATAAGTCACATTGTTCACATAAGAGTTCAATGATTCATATAAATCAGCTTGTTCACATAAGAGTTCATGAATCATATATGTCACCTTATTCACTTAAGAGTTCAATAACTGACAATCCAGGTATTATGGAATCAATCAACAAGATCCTTTATCACAAAGTTACCCAAGTTGCAATAACCATTCCAAATCACATCACCAATCAACATGTATTCATTGTATAAATGTATGTATGCTATGAATTCATATGCAAGTGTCAGATACCTTTCACAATCGGTATACATGCGTTCAAATTATATGCACTGCAACCCATGAGGGACCCGCGCCATCCATATACCCATCCGGAATTTCTCAATATATCCCATCTCTGTGGTTGTAGTGTCATTATCAATCATTTCCATCAAACCAAGACCCTTCTAGAATCATATCAATCATTTCCATCATCTCATTATTTTCTACCATCTCATAATGTATCATTGCCTTTTTTGCTCGATCTCATTAGAACCACAACATTACCATACCACTTCACTTTCCATATCACAATAATAATGAGTGTATTAATGTAATAACAATGCAAGGCAAGTAATCAGGATGTATGAGGTGTAATAAAGTATAAGAGATGAATATCACATGCTTTCAGAGGCTCAATAACACAAAAATCCACGTACATTAGTTTATCATATCGAAAACAATGTGATGAATAAATACAACAATTATCAATAATGGCGATAAGCCCAAATAACAACAGTTAGAATAAACTTAAGGCTTATTCCCCAATTCACCCATCAACACAGTCTAACACCGGTACCCACCCAAGCATTCATTACAACCGCTAAGGTGAGACATCTAAACACGTCCAATAACCCTAAACATTTATAACTAATATGCACTTTTATGGGAGTCTACAAAAGAGAAACTATAGCCTACCTTAGAGCCGAGCAAGAGCGACGAACCTCAAGCCTCAATGCAAGCCTTTTCCATTAGGAGTGCCTCGTAGTCTATTATATATAGATTCTACGTTAAATGTAATCTAATACAAATACAAGGACTAAGTCCTCTCAAACAATACAACGATTCATCTAAAAATTGACCCCGGGCCCATGGTAGCACCGAAACTTTATTACTAAAAATCATGATAACATACTAAATAATCATATCCTTAAGTTAATTTTAAAACTATACCCGACTGGACCCTCAATTTCAAGATTTAGCAAACAGGCCCAATTCCAAACCCTAGTTCTTTTCCCAATTTAGAAAGGGTTTCCAATTAAAAATTAACTATCACAACATCGTCATCTATCATTAATCAACACCTTCCCCATTCGGGGGGTTTACATAGTTGATACTAGATTACAATATCATAATAATCTAATCAACATACAATTCCCAAATCATGATTCTTACTCTCTTATCTTAGCATGGAAACTATGCTATCTTCTTTCTAAAATATAATCTACGCTAGGATTAGAAGACTTAATGACAAATAATAATAATTTAAAAGGATGAAATTATACCTCCAATGAAGAACAATGGTGAAACACACAAGAATCCCCCATTTAGCCGAGCTCTAATCCCAAGAGAATTATTTTGGGGAAATGAAATCATTTTTAGGGCATTTAATGATCTGAACAGAAACAGTGATTCCACTTCGGCGGATTCAACTTCACCTAAGCGGACAGGGTTCAGCGTAAAACAAGCTGCCGAGGTGGAGTCACTTAGTATTTCGGATGGGCACTAGGGCGGGTACTAATCCATAGAGGCGCTATCGCCTTTGCGAGAAAACATTCGAAGAAGGGAAAAACTCAAAAAATGCACAAGTCCTGCATCTGCGAGCCTTCCTCCGTAGAGGCGGACACACAGAGGCAGCCAGAATGTCGCTGGTGTGGACATCATAAACTAGTAACTGTAGAACTAGCCAATTTTCTACCAAACACCCGAAATGCTCCCAAGACTATTTTTCCCCAGATACAAATCAAACATGCCACCCCAAGGTAAACGATGCTAAAAACTTGCTTGCGCTCTCGGATTTCTCATGCGACCGGGTTAAGTCATACTTTTTTATGAAATAATCCAAAACATCCAAATTCCATAATTTTACAAATAAAGCAATAAAGTACATCTGAATGCCTTGGAAAGTGAACTAATGACTCGACTAAGTTATAAATGACCCTCCGAAACTACCGAAAGTGATGAAACCCGGAAACAAACCTATATACCTAAAAGTCAACTTTGGGTCAAACTTATTAACTCTAAAATCTCTATTTTGGATTTTTCTTCTGAAAATCATATAAAGGCACCTCAGAATTCGTGTTACCCATCCCCGTGCATCACAAACTCGTAAAGTCTACGGGAAGGATAATTTAGTCAAATAAGGGTCTTTAGCTAAAAATGATCAGGTGGGTCGTTACAAAAATATTTTAACAAATTACTTAATTTTATTTTGTTTAAAGGAGATAAATACATCATACATTCATACAATAATTTTTGTTTGTTTCTCAATAATTTTTGCCCAGGCCCACAAGGGCAAAATCATAACTTTAATTTGTAAATACGCCACTCACGGTCTAAGTAGTTATATCATTAAGTTTAATAAGAAACTAGTCACATTTAGGTATTCAATTGCCCTAATTATTAAAAACCTACAAACTAGGGCTGTCTAACAAGGCGGGGCGGGGTGGGGCAAGTCGGGTTTCGGCGTGACATGACCTGGTGGGATGGGACCCGACGGGATGGGGGAAAGGTCGGGACCGGGTCTCCGGCGAGACTGGCGGGCCGGGCTTAGCAAGATAGGCTGATGTCCCATCACGTCCCACATCCCGCTGAAAACAGGGTCGGGTCGGGTTTGGCATTTTTTTTATTGGCACTTGATTTTAAAAAATAATATATATCAACACATCAATAATTGAACAAGATAGTGTAATAAAAATATCCCAAGACTGTTTTTGTGCCTCTTATATTATTTAATAGAAATATAATTTTTTTGTAATACAATTTCAAAAGTTACAAATCACATAGTAAAATTGCAATTAAAAAAATTACATAGTTAACCATACTTTTTCGAATTTCCTCACAATGTACTGAGGATCTTCGACTGGAATTTGAATTTGTTGATCAAATTGTTCGACGTCGCTTCCTGTTCCCTCGGACAAGATTTCATTGTAGTTGTAATCTTCTTCTTTATTGATCTTCGGTTGACTGCACCTTCTACGCTCCGCTAAAATCCAATCTCTGAAAAGAATTGCAATCTCCAATGTGTCTCCCACCATTGAATGTCTGTGCTCTCCTATTTGAAATATTTTAGCAGAAAAAGCGCTTTCAGACGCTGTTGATGAAGCTTGAATGTTCAACACATCTCGGGTCATCTTTGCTAGTGTCAAAAATATCTTCTCATTCTGCCTCTAGTATTTCAGCAAGTCTTCATGTCCTTCATCATTGACAATTAATTCGTATGGTGCAACACACTGCAAAACATAAACATCAAATTCGCTAACTTGTGAAGAAGTTGAACCACTAAATATTTTATTTATAAGGTGTTGAATACTAGCAGCAGAAACCACATATTTTTTATAAGGTTGCAGTGAAGTAGTAGAAGATGGTACAGAAGCCGGTTGATTATCTGCACTTTGTTGTTGGTAATACATATATACTTGTTTGCATTCACTGTGTATGCTAGATGTAACTTCTTATTTAGTTGGTTTGTGAGTTGGTTCTTCAGTTGCGTCTGTTGGAAGTACTTCTATATAATCATAAATTATTTCTATTAGTGTTTTACAACCATCTACTTTAATAGTTGGATTTAATACTGCACCAACAATATAAATAGTGGGAATAGGAAAAAAAAAATTCTAAACATTTTTTCAATAGATGCCTTATAAGTTGGTTTTTGCATATATTCATTAAGTAACAAAAATATTAGAGCTATATAAAATAACATATTTCAAATAGTAGGATAATAAATACCGAATAATTCTTAAGTAGCATGAAAATATTTTTTCTAGAAATCCATTGAGTTCTAACTTTTTTCCCAATCATTATCTACAAGCATATCCATTGGATTTTTGTTATGGACGTTAAATAATAAAGTTATAGGTTGTCTATAATCGTAATAAACAAGTAGTTGCTCATACAGAGAATTCCACCTAGTCGAAACTTTTTCTAGAATTTTTCTATAAGGTAATCCATAATCATGACAAAAATTTTATACTCTTTGCGTCTTTGTATTTTATTACCTTTTAAAATAAAATTTATAGCAAATTGTATTTTATCAAGAATGCTTTCAAAAAGTTTTAGGCCATCCTTTACAACTAAGTTATAAATATGGCACGCACATCTTATATGAAAATGATAAGGAAAACATGGAGTTAATCGAACTTTTAAAAGTCTTATAACATAATCATTAGAAGTAGCATTATCTAATGTAATAGTCATAATTTTATCATTTATTCCATAATAATCACAAATTTTATTAATATTTTGTGCAATAAAACTTCCAGTGTGCCTATCATCAATATATCTATATGCTAAAATACGTTTTTGCATAGACTAATTTTGATTTATCCAATGACAAGTTACCGTTAAATAATCATTACCATTAGTACTATGGCCTATGTCAGAAGTGATAGCCACTTTGCCATTAAAATGATACAATGCATAACGTAAATATTGTTGATATTCACTTTCAAATTTAAAAACATCCATTCTAACAGTTGATCTAGGAAAACCATTAAAAGCAGGACTATATGTTTCTCGAATGTAATGAATAAAACCAGGAGAGGACGGAAGTGAAAAAGGCAAACCCTCCACCGCAACTAATTTTGCCATATTTTCCCTATCTGTGTTTTTATCATATTTAGGACAAAAAATTTGCCCCGTCGTCGGGTTAATTTGACCATGTACTTGGTTAGGGTCACTATGTGAACCTTGTCCTGACTCAGATGGCATTGGCACACCCGATTTTTTAGCCTTGTATTGATTCCACATAGCTGTGTGCTTGCCTTGTACATGTCTCAATAAACCTCCATCCCACCTTGACCTTTTCCAGTTTTAAATTTATTAACATTTTTACAAATTTTACATCTAGCTAGTTGATTCTCTTGGTCCCTATCAAAAAATCCCATGCAGCTAGGGGTGAGCGGGTCCGAGTACCCTAATATTTCTGAACTACCCGTACCCTACCCAGTAAAAGATCGGTTCCTAAATTTACTACCCGGAACCTACCCGTAGAAATCACTACCCGGAACCTACCCAGACCCTGCGGTTCCGAGTAGGTTCTCGGGTACCCTGTAAATCCAATTCCTTATTTAATTAATCCAATTTCTTAATTTCATGGAGTAAAATATTATTCAATTTATCAATTTAGTTAACTAACCATATCAATAATCACATAATGCACATAAATAGTGGAATTAAAAAAATACTTAAAGGGAGAGCATTTATCTTTTGCGAGGGCAGCATATGATTCGAAGTAGGGGCTTGAATCTTCTGCTTCCACACTCAAAGCACTCGCACACACAGAAAACACAAGTTTCAGTTTGAAAGGACTAATTAGGGCTAGTTTAGGATCCACTAAAGGGCTTGGTTCCAAGTTAAGCGATAATGAAATCGGCCAATAGGAGATCTTTTTTTTAAAATTTCGGATGGGACAAAATCCATTAATAATCACAGAAGAGAAAGAGAAAGAGAAAGATAAAGAGAAAGGGGGAAGATATTATATGCGCGACATACTATCAGAGAGGGAGGATAAGACAAGGGTCTTAGCACAATCTGGCACTGGCGAAAATCCTCTAAGTTTTTGCTATTTTAGACGAAAAAGGCGAAAGGATAGGGTGGCGGCTACTAGGGTTCACAACCCTTGGAGAGTAAAGAAGTGAAGTGAGGGCGTTTGCCCTTAGCCACTCGCTTAAAGGGCGATTGAGCTGGGCCTGGTCCTTATTGGACTAGGCTCATCCGATTTTGAAAGAAAAGGGGCCCAAAATTGTTAATTTAAAATGTTAGGTATTAAAGTGGAATTATGCAAATGTGACCACAAGATTAATTTAAAATGTGACCACTTTGATATTCATAGGTTCCGGGTCCGGGTACCCTGTCTCTATTTGTCGGAACCGGAACCGGACCCAACATTGATCGGTTCCTAATTTTACTACCCGGAACCTACCTATTATTATAATATATCTACCCAGAACCTACCCATTAGTGTCGATTCCGATCAGGTATTTGGGTACCCTGTACCCGTGCTCACCCCTACATGCAGCTGATTTTAAGTTTCATTGTGCAGGGCCTCGACTCATACTAGGGGGAATATGAGGCATTCCAGTTTCAGTTTGAGATGGAGGCTCAGTCTTAGCTTGAGGTTGTGGTGCACTAGTGGGCGTGTCATCTTGATTATCGTCTAAATTAAAGTTTGGTTAATCTACCTCATCATCTAATGGTATATCATTAAAAAAATAGTTTCATCTATATGAGTGAAATTAATGAAATCATCGGGACTAGGAATATGATTACTAGAAGAAGTACCCCTGCCTTTGTTACCCCTATAAGAAGAAACACCCTTATCCTTAAACATACCATCATTCCATTTTAATTATGCAAATAAATAACTAAAGATAATGAAATTAAGTGCGGTAATTAAAATAAAGTAACAATAATAATTTAAAGAAGGAACGAAGGTACCAAACGTCGACGTAACGTCGACGTGTAATCGAGGTTGAAAATTGAAACTTTGCTCGATGGATGATCCTCAAGCTAGTTGCCAACTTCACTCTTAATTTTTTAACTTTGATATAAATGAGTAAAAAAAATATAATATTTAATAGGCAATGTAGCATGTAGATAGATAAATTGATAGATTAGAGAGATTGTAGGAAGATTTGTGAGAAAATGAAGTATTTATAGTTGAGAAATAAGGTTAAAGTGTAAATATATTTAACTTAGGGATTAAAAATAAATATTAAGGGGTACGAGGGGGGGTTGGATTGGGTTGGGGGAAAATGACCATTATAGCTGTTGCACAACGGCTAAATCAAAATTTGGTCGTTGTTGCAACGACTATTTTTGCAAAGGGGGATGGGGGCTGGCGGGGCGGGACGGGACGGGGCAGGATGGGGCGGTCGGGTCAGGATCGGGATGGGAGGGACGATCCCAGGCCCCGTCCCGAGTTCGAACCCTGATACCAACAAATTTTTTTATGGGAGATCGGGGCGTGGCAGCGCGGGTAATGGGACTTGCCGGGTTGGGATCGGGCCGACCCGACCCATTGGACATCCCTACTATAAACAAGAAGAACCTTAGAATTTCATTTAGGAATCATAGAATTTAAATAGGAATTTTAGCATAGAATTAGATTCCCCAATCATTAACAAGCCTAAATTTGAAATATCAACCATTAGAGACTAAATCATAGCCTCTAATTTCATCAATTTGGCTCTCTTAGCCTAGAAAGTAAACCCTAGGTTTTCCACATCCAAATCAAGATACAACCCATAAATTAATAAAGGAAAACATGGATAAACTATGGAAATATGGTGAGAATCTTACCCCAAGAATAAAATGTCTAGAAACCCTTTGAATTCTCCCAAAACCGAGCTTAGACTTGAGCGAAGTGAGAAATGAATAATGAATTCAGACTTGGAGTCTTTAATGATTCAGAATCAGTGATCCCGCTTTTGTGAAATTTCCTAATAGAAGCGGCCTCGCTTCCGCGAAACATTGACCGCAGAAGCGATCCCACTTAATCTTCCAGATTTGTGTAGGAGTGCCCAAGGTCCGCAGAAGTGGCCTCATACCTACGCACCAACAACCATAGAAATGATTTAACCCTATATCACCAAAACTCGCATCTATGGACAAACATCCGCAGAAGCAGCTCCGCAGGTGCGTCCTCACACCGTTAATGTGATAACACCAACAACAACAATCACTAAAACCATAAAATCTCCATCCAACATTCGAAACTCACTAGAGACTTCCCGAACACAAACCTAACATGCTAGCTGAATGTAAACTACACTACAAACTTAGTCACGCACTCAGAATACTCACTCAACAATGCTAAGACTCATTTTACTACAAATTTCCCCAAAATTTTCCAAACTTCACAATTTAGCAAATATGGAGTCAAAACATAACTGAATGCCTCAGGAAGAAAACTAAGCACTCGACTAAGTCATAAATGACATTTCGGACATACCAGAAGTGACTAAACTAAAAAACAAACCATTTACCCAGAAGTCATATATGAGTCAACTCTTTCCATTTCAAAAACTTCAAACTTAGCTTTTTCTCCACGAAACCTATATCACTCACCTTAAGAACTATGTCACCCATCCCTGGTAGTCACAAACTATGAAAAAAGTCTACGGGAAGAGTTATTTGGTCAAGAGAGGTTATTAAGTCAAAAATGACAGAGCGGGTCATTAAATCAGATACTAATAAAGCAAACATTCTTCCTCGAATGGGAAGAGACGAAAGGGAAAACGTACCCAAATCAGTAAAGAGCTGAGGGAAGCATCCATTGCACCTTCACATAATCAATCTCCTTTGACCTCAACTTCCTAACATGCCTGTCCAAAATAGTACATGCTCTTCTTAAAATTCCAGATTTTAATCAAATAACACTTTGAATGATGTAGGACCCATCATCATGGTACTTCTTCAACATGGAAATATGAAATACCGGATGAACACCTGAATGACCCGATGGCAGAGCTAAATTTTATGCCATCTCATTAACTCTCCAAAAAATCTAAAATGGCCTTATATACCTCAAACTTAACTTTCCATTCTTTTCAAACCTTATCACGCCTTTCATAGGTGAGACCTTCAATAGAACCCGGTCGCCAACCATAAACTCCATATCACAAACTTTTTGGTCTGTATATTCCTTTTTTCAACTTTGATCCACTAAGAGCTTGTCCTAAATCAACTTCACCATTTCCAAGGAGTCTCTCAATAGATCTGTACCCCATGTCCTTATATATAATGCATCAAACCAACCAATCAGGGAATAAAATCTCCTACCATATAGAGCCTCAAATGGCACCATCTCAATGTTGGAGTGATAACTGTTGTTGTAAGCAAACTCTGCTAAAGGTAAGAACTGGTCCCAATGACCACCAAAATCAATTATACATTCCCGTAACATATCCTCTAAAACCCGAACGGTCCGCTCGGACTGACCGTCCATCTGTGGGTGAAATGCTTTGCTAAGATCCAAATGAGTTCCCAACTCCTTTTGCAAAGTCCTCCAGAAATGAGAAGTAAACTGAGTGTCCCAGTCTGAAATGATAGAAATCGGCACCCCACGAAACCAAACTATATCTCTAATATAAGTCCTTTCCAACTTCTTAGAATTGTATGTCATCTGAACCGTAATAAAGTACACGGACTTGGTCAACCTATCCACAATAATCCAAATAGAATCAAACTTGCCTAAAGTCTTTGGTAGTCCAACTACATGTCCATAGCTACTCTTTCCCATTTCCACTCAGGCATGGGCATCCTATGAGAAAGCTAATTTTTCAAGAATTTTAGACCAGGCTTCTGATAAACTTTGATTTTCTGCTAGCCCCCACACCACCCGTTCTCTAGTGCTCATACTTGACTTGCTGAAAATTCAAACGCTGAGACACAAACTCCACAATATCCCTCTTAATCTTACCCCACTAATAATGCTTCTTCAAATCACAATACATCTTTGTTGCACCCGAATGGTTAGAATATCTGGAACTATGAGCCTCCTTCATGATAAATTTAGTAAATCCTCCAACACAAGGAACCAAACTCACCACTTAATCCTCAAGACTCCCTCACTATCAAGAATGGCCTCCTTGGCATCCCCTCGCAACACCTTATCTCTAATATTGTACAACTTTACATCATCAAACTGTTGGGCATTAATTTTCTCCAAAAGAGATTACCGCACCTCAACAAAAGCCAAAATTATGCCTGATTTTGAAATATCAAGCTTCATCATGTTGTTGGCCAAGGAGTGAACCTCGATAGCCAAATGAAGCTCATCCGCAATCAACCGTGCCAAGCTACCCATACTCACTGCCTTTTAGCTTAGCACATCTGCTACCCATTAGCCTTGTCCGTATGATAAAAATAGTAATATCATAATCCTTAAGCAACTCCATCTATTTACACTATCTCAAATTTAGGTCCTTATGATTGAACACATGCTGGAGACTGTGATGATCTGTGAATACCTCACAATGAACCCTATACAAGTAATGCCTCCAAATCTTTAAGATAAAGACTACCACTGCCAACTCGAAATCATGAGTTGGGTAGTTTTTATGATGAACCTTCAACTGTGTCGATGCATATGCTATAACCTTTACTTTTTCCATCAATACACAACCCAATCAAATCTGTAAAGCATCACAATATATGGTGAAATCCTTCCCATCAACTGGTAAAGTCAAAATCAAGGCTGAGGTCAATAATGACTTAAGCTTTTAAAAGCACTCTTCACACTTATTTGACCACTAAAATAGTATATTTTTCTTGGTCAACCTGGTAAGATGGGAATCAATAGATGAGAAACCATTCCCAAACAAATGATAATAGCTTGTAAGCCCCATGAGACTCTAAATCTCGGTCACTAAAGTAGGCCTAGCCTAATTTTGCTGCCTTAATCTTCTTGGGATCCACCATAATACTCTCCTTTAAAACTATATGCCCCATAAATGCCACTAAACTGAGCCAGAACTCATACTTAAAAAGTTTAGCATAAAGCTTCTTCTCCTTCAACAACCTAAGGACTATCCTCAAATGCTTCTCATGATCCTCCCTACTTTGAGAATACACCAAGATGTCATCGGTGAAGACAATGATGAAAGAATCCAAATAGGGCTTGAAAATCTCATTTATCATATCCATAAAGGCTGCAGGGGCATTGGTAAAGCCCAAATGAAATAACTAAGAATTCATAATGGCCATAACGAGTGCTGAAGTCCGTCTTTGCAATATCCTCTACCCTAATCTTTAGCTGATGGTAACCTGACCTTAAATCAATCTTGGAAAACATGATGCATCTTGAAGCTGGTCGAACAAATCATCAATGGGCGGTATCAAATACTTATTCCTGATTGTGACCTTGTTCAATTACCGATAATCAATACACATTCGCATGGTATTTTCCTTCTTCTTCACAAATAGAATGGGACAACCGTAAGAGGATATTGTAATGACCCGTCTAGTCGATTTTAGCTTAAGACCCTTATTTACTTATTTGACCCTTTTGGCAGACTATATGTGGAATTGTGATATGTGGGAATGGGTGGCATGGATCCCGAGGTCCATTTATATGAGTTTTGGATGAAAAATCCAAAAGCTAGAAACTTAGAGTTAGTTAGTTGTCTCAAAGTTGACTTTTGACTAGATGGGTTCATTTTTGGGTTCCGTCACTTTTGGTAGCTCCGTAGGATCATTTATGACTTAGTCGAGTCATTTATTCACTTCCCAAGGCAATTTGATATATTTTGTGGCCTTATTTGTGAAATTTGGATATTTGGCTATTCCGAATGATTCTTTAGAAAAGTATGCCTTAGCCTGGTTAAATGGAAATTCTAAGGGTATGAGCGAGTTCATATCACTTTTTACCTTAGATTATCATGTCTAGTTTGTGTCCGGGGGGTCTCGAGAGTGTTTCGGGTGTTTGGTAGAGGTTTTGGTTGTTTTTCCATGATCGGAATTTGGTGTCCGCCCCGACAACACTTGGTCTTGCTCCGGCATATCTGTCTCGGCAAGAGGTGGGCTTGATGAAGCGGGGATTGGGAAAGAATGGAGTTTCTGCCTGGGTAGAGGGTTGGTCAGCAGGGGCGAGGCCACCTTTGTGGAGTCGGGTACATTGTGGCGCAGATGCGAGGTGTCAAGTGACGCTGCCTCAGCAAAGCCTTTATTCATCATAGTGGGTATGCACCAGCGGAGTTGATTCTTCTAGGTCAGAATCACTATATCAGGTGTCCAATAAGATTTCCTAGGTCAGATTTCATTTCCCAAAATAGTATATCTCGAACCTAGAGTGGTAAGCCCAGTATTTTCACGCTCGTATGCATCGTAAGTAAAGTAATGTAAAGGCCAGTAAGGATAACTTACCATTTTTGTATGAGAACAAGTTTAAATAAGTGTTACGTATATTTCGTAAGAATTTGGGACTAAGCGGAATAAAGAATTTAAGTTCGTCAAACTCGGGTAAAGACAGGCAGAATTTCGGACCTGATTTTTGGCTCAACTTGTCAGGGGTATATCTCCTAGTATATAATGAATTTTGGTGTGCATAAGGTATCTAAATTCATATTTAGAGAGTCTACTTTCTAATGACATTGACAGTTGATTAATCTAAGAAATATGGTCAAAGTTACGGATTGTACAAAATTGTACGATCCATAGAAAAATTGTATGGACCGTAAAATAAAATACGACCCGTACTTTCCGGGCGTAAAACAGGGCGGCGGAGGCACCTTCTCTGGTTTAAATTACATCGATAGACTTGGGGACCTCATTTCACACCTACACAGACCCTAGAACATCTCTCTTACCCTCTTAAAGGGTTCATTAAACCTAGGAACCAAATCAAAGGTGAAATACACAACATCGACGTAAGGAATCTCGTGGATATCATAAAAATTGTCTTCTCTTTTGTCGTAGTGACATTTAAAGACTTCTTATCTGTGAAGTAACCTCTATTTTGGAAAGGTTCTTGCACTCTAAGGTAAGATTTATCTTCTACATGATCTTCTTAAGATTCTATAAGTATTTGGGTGAAGTTGTTGGAGAATTTTTAAAGAACAAACGTTGGTACAATCTTAAAGTTATGCCTTGTGATTGTGGGCTATTTCATATGATTTGAAGGTGCTTCATGAAGTTATTGGGTTATGGATAGAGTGGTGGAAGTGACTAGAAGTAATAATGAAGATTGTGGCGATAGTAGATGAAAAAGATAATCATTCGTAAGGTGTACGAGAACTTGTAGGACTCCGATAACTACGACGACAAGGTATGTAAAGCTTACCCTTCGGCATGATCATAAAGAAAATGTCAAAGGATAAATATTCCATATTCAAACTCTATTATTGATGAAATTAAGTTATGAGAAACACGTCCATTCTTAGTATAAAGAATCATATGAATCTTATTTGTTCCTTTATCATGATGAAATTCTCATACTCTAGAAAGTCACTCTTATCTTGATGTAACATGGTTGCTTGTTGATTCTTGAAATCTAAAGAAAATGGGAAGAGTTGTCCCTTCGTATTAACTCATATAGAAAGGTAAAATGATATGTTATCCGCATAAGGATAGTCGGAGGTGCAATGACATTACGTCACTCTAATAGGCTAATAGATTAGTCCATATTTCTCAGATGGTTCTCTCTCTCTCTCTCTCTCTCTCTCTCACTCACACACACACACACACACACACACACACACACACACACACACACACACACACACACACACACACATATATATATATATGATACTGATTATATTGCTCACAGAGGCCTATGACATTATATACGCAGTTATACATATATGATATTGATTATATTGCCCACAGAGGCCTATGGCATTATATACGCGACCATATTTCATTTATGTACATTACGATCCACAGAGGTACTTTTGAGTTACATGTTGTTTCTTTGGGTTTCCTTTACTCATTGATGCCTTTCTTTACATTTACTCATGCCTTACATATTCAGTACATTATTCATATTTATGTCCCTTTTCTGGGGCACTGTGTTTCATGCTAGCAGGTACAAATAGTTGCACGATGCTCATTTCTAGTAGGATCTCAACTCAACGGTAATGTCAAAACTCTCCACTTATTTCAAATATGTCATTTAGAGTCGTATGGTTATATATATATATATATATATATATATATATATATATATATATATATATATATATATGAGTATGGTGAGGTCCTATCCTAACCTAGTTATTTGTTATATGACTCTTAGAGGCTTGTAGACTAGTGGGTTATGTATTATCGTTCTGTATGGCCTTGTGGGCCTTATGATATATGTACACATGTTGGTTTTGATGTCACTTGTTCAGGTTGTTATTTTTAGTTTCTTTTATGATTTTCATTCTAAGCCTTGTCGGTCCAGACAGTTATATGTTCACACTATGATATATAGGTGGTACGCTTGTGCCATTAAGGTGCCAGGTGTCGGCCACCCCCCGAAGCTAGGGTGTGACATAGAGCTGCCAATGGAGAGATTTCAGAGGTTTAGTAGGGAAATTCATCTTTGAGGTAACAATTCCATCCTTTATGATTTGATTCCATGTTTCTAAGTCCTTTAATGGTGATCTAGTATGTTTATGAGTTGGGTAAATTTGAAGTATGATCCCATTTGAGAATAAGAGAGTTGAATCTTGATTTAAATGATCAATATGGACTAGTTTACTTGTATTATTGTGAATTAGTGATGGATTATACTAGCTTATCATGTTATGGAACTTAATTTGAGTATAGAAACCTATTCCAATTGGGGGAAAATTCTAGGGTTCCAATTTGGGGATTTTTGAATATTGTTCAATTGAAGGCTCAAATGTATATAGTTTCCTAATTAACTTAAGGATATGATTCCCTTAAGAGTGGTTTGGAAAGCCAAGGTGAATTACAGACCCATGACTTAGGGTCGGCAACAACTGAGCATGCATTCGAGATATAGCATGACATATTTATAATCATAAGAACCTCTAGTATATCTTCAAGCAGAAGTAGTTGAATTTTGGATAAATTTACCCTATAGTAAAAGCATCCTCTAGGACGAATCATGATAGTACAGAGATACACGAGTCCTCTTAAAGAGAGTAATAATCTTTGGGATCGAAAAGTAAGTAAATATGAGCCAAGATGATTTAATTGAGTATCACCCTCTTCGAGAGACTCATAAGTTAGACTACAACGGAAGAGTATCCCACGAAAGTGGTAAAGGAACATCGAACTAAGATAATAGAAGATTTACCATTCAGAACCCAGTGGTATTACCCTTAGTGATAAAAGTAAAAGAGTAGCAGTATGTTGATTCTGTCCTCATATAGTTTAAAATGAAAGTTTATCAGAATGAGGTGACAACCTTCAGGGCATCATATGACAAAGGTAAAGGAACAACGACTTGAGGATTAATGGACTTCGATGATGGCAGAGTTATGATTCAGAATGTAACAAAATTGCCCCTTGTGACAAAGGTAAAGGAACAACGACTTGAGGATCCCAAGTTAGCAGTAATGAAAGAAAAAGTTCCATGGCAAGAGAAGTCAATGTTTGAGATGAAGGGGGATGAAGGTCTCCAATGTAGAAGCTAAATGAGTGCCCCAGATATACTTGGTCCATGGGGCAAATGTGTGGCACAAGAACATTACTCTCGCTACTCTACTCGTCCCGATTTGATAATGATATACCATGATATCATAAATATACGTATATATTGGGAGAATGGCATGAGGAAGGGCATTGCCAAGTTTGTGCCACAATATCCCAATTTCTAGGGAGTAAAGATAGAGCATCAGAGGCCCAAAGGGCTAGTAAAAAGATCTCAACTTGAAAATGAAAGGTGGTTAATATAAAGTCCATTATGGGTTTACCCAATTCTTATTAGAAATGTGACTCCACAAGAGTGATGATTGACATATTTGCAAAGTTGTATATTAAGGAGACAATGGGACTTTATGACATTTTAATGTCTATTACCTCAGATAGAGGAGCTCAGTTTACAACAACTTTTGGAGATCCTTCTAGAGAGATTTTGGGCACAGGTGAACCATAGTACAGTTTTTCACCCCCAGGCAGATGACCAAGCCAAGCGCGTGATTCAAACGCTCTAGGATATAGTACTGGGATATATGCTAGAATTTAAAGGAAGCTGAGATGATCAACTACCCCTTATTAAGTATATATATAAAGACATTTATGGTGGTTCCTTATGAGACCTGACCGATCAGAGTGCAGATCTCCTATAGGTTGGTTTGACGTAGGAGAGATAGAGTTACTTTGACCTGGCTGCATGAGTGTTAGCTCACGCTCAAAACTCCTCCGACACGAGTCCTAGTCATGGTTTGCCAGATTGTAGAAGTAAAGATCCTTCAGGAGCGTTGTTGACAACCTAGAGTCGCTAGAAAGCACCTACTGATGTGTGATGCCAAGATTTAGAATTTGATTGATTACTAAGATGTCTTCCTGAGAGTGTCGCCTATGAAATACATGATGAGGTTTGGTAAGAAAGGCAAGTTTAAACCCGGGTATGTTAGGATGTACAGAATTGTATGTATGAAAATGGGCCAAATAGCCTACGAACTAGACTTACCCTCAAAGTTAGAGGCAGTCTACCTAGTTTTCCATATATCCATGTTGAGGAAGTGCATTAGAGACTCATCCTGGGTAATCCCAATAGATGATGTTTAGGTCACAAAAGGCTTATCTTACGAGGAAATCTCAGTAGCTATTTTAGATCGCCAAGTCCATAAGTTGAGGACAAAAGTGATAGCCTCTATAAAGGTATTATGGAGAAATAAAAATCGATAAGAGATGATTTAGAAGGCAAAATAAGAAATGAGGAAGAAGTATCCTCACTTGTTACAGACAACATATATGATTCAGAGTGAGGCATCATAGCTTATCTAGAGTCAGTTTGAGGTGAGTCCCAGTACCACCGCGTTCATGTTGATGTTGATGGCCATTTAGACTAGCATTGTGTTATATCTTTAGATATGGCCCTATGTGACATTTAGTATGTTTTTGGGTTGCGTGCAGGTTCGAGATAGTAAGGATTACAGAGGAGACTATCAAAATTTTTAAGAAAGTTTATAAGAGGTAGTCCCTCATGTATACCCCTATATTCTAGGAAGAATGTTCCTAAATGGGGGGGGGGGAGAATGTTACATCTCGTATTTTCTTTTCAATATATGTATGACCAAGTTAAGGTTGACGAATGCACTTAAATATATTTAAATAAATAGGTGCAGCATGTGACACCTATCAAGTAAGCAAGTAGGTGAGAAGTAGGTGCATCTCCTACTTGCTAAAAGTAAAGGCCACATTTTTCCAATTAAAAAACGAGAGGTTGGCTTAATTTACCCCTTTAAAGGGATAAGTCTCTCACTCTTTTCACATAGAACTTCAAAATATATAGAGGGAATAAACATACCATAAGATTTCTCTCTCAACTTAGCCCCAAACCCTAAGTGATTTCAAGTGTTATGAAATGATTTGAGTGCCGAAACTTCTGAGGTGATTGTTAGTTCCTCTTTCTGATTCTTGTAATGGATTAGAAGGTTACTTCATGGTGAAAAAGGCTCATGACAAGGTTGTTCTAAGTGTTTAAGGTGATTTTTTGTTCTCCTTCTCATGGTTAAGCTTCTATAGGTTTTAGCCATTGTAGAAGATAGAAACTTGTGAGTTTTGAAAGAAATTAGATTTCTAATGTTGTGACATTTTTGGATTGTTATGACATTATTTTTATAGCATTTTGTTGTTGAAAATTAGTAGGTATAACCCGAGTATGTTGTAGTTGTCATTATTGAAGTATATTGAAGTTCTAGCTAAGTTGTATGGATGGAAAAGTGCAAGTTAGCACTTGATTGTTGTGTGAGATGGTTTGGACTATTTTGCTGATGTATTGTGATGGATATAAGGTTACATATTGATGTAATATGTTTGTTGTCATTCTGGACATGCTGGTATTGTTGTTTGATTTGAGAAAAGTGAAAAGAATAAGTGGAGGTGCTGCCCATATTTTCATAGATGAGCTAGTCTTGCATTTGTGTTCAATTCTAGCTTTCGTAAGCTTAAAAATAGTCCCTTATAGTTTCTTGTAGATTAAAGTACTAACGGGCTGAACCGACGCCGTGTGATTAAGTAAATGGCAAATGTATGTAATGTCTATCCTTTATTTCTATAGCATGATTCTGTACCTAAAATGGTACTCACTAGAAATGTAAAATAGAAGTGTTTATAATGAGCTTGTTCCTCGTATTGAGACATCCTTCAGATTTCATTCTTTGTCCCTTTTCGGGAGTACTTCATGCCTTAGAGCTTATTACCTCACTAGGTGTGTGTGTATAGATCTTACAGACTTAGTACTTGGTTGATGACAATTGTTTACTACTTTAAGCTATGCTTGGTTGTTTAACACATTGTTGCTTATTCTATAGAACCTATAGAAGGCCTGGTACATCATATGCTTATTTGGTAGAACCTTGTTATGGAATGGTACATTATACTTCCCACAGATCCTTGTTAAGGCCTGATACGTTATACTTTCTACAGAGCCTCATTAAGGCCTAGTACATTGTACTTCCCAGAGAGCCTCATTAAGGCCTGGTACGTTATACTTCCTACAGAGCCTCGTAAGGTCTGATATATTGTACTTTACAACTGATCCTCGTCAAGGCTTAGTATGTTATACTTATATACAGAGCCCCGATAAGGCTATGTATGCTATTGATATTACTATATATGCGAGCAGGGAACATGTAGGTACATCCTCAAATTTGCCTTCTATCTCTCCGACATGTTTAGCTATTATGCTTATATTTTTAGTTCAACATCCAGTTATTCAGTTGCCTTACATATTCAGTACATCTACTCATAATGACGTCCCTTTTGCCGAGGGCACTGCATTTCATGCGTGCAGGTCTTGAGACAAAGATGGATAAACCTCCTAAGTAGTCGATGCCGAGATCATCTTGATTGGTAAGTTCCATGTCATTCAGAGTTACCAGGTCTAGATTGTTGATATGCTACAGAGATGATAGGTAGGTCGGGGCCCTATCCCGACCACATTACAATTGTATTCTTTTTAGAGGCTTGTAGACATGTCCTGTGTGTATTGTATGTTAGAAAAGTGGTGTTGTCGGCCCTTATATATATTTGTTTTGGGTTGCTGGTGTAGACATCTATGGTGGCCTTGTCGGCCTAAGATGTAATGATTAGTTTATAGATTGCTTATAATGTTCACGAATTATGAATAATATACTGGGGTCAAGTAAGGAAACGGGTGTCGGCCATGCCCCATTTCAAAATTAGCAACCATAAAAAGAAAAAAAAACTCAATGGCGCCATGAGATTCCCGATGTGTGATTTGTGTTATTTGCTTTTTGATTCACTCTAGTATTATGGGGGACTTTCGGAGAGCATTTGGGGATTTTTGGGAACTGATATGGATTAAAAATGACAAAGTAGTAAGATTGGATCACTTAAAATGTTACATCTAGAAATTTCGTACGCTAAGTTCCTTGTAAGTTAGTCAACGTAATCTCGGAGAGTGAGAATAAATTTAATCAACGTAATACCCCATACTTTTAGGCTATGGTTGGAACCACTCGACATATGTAAGTAGACCCAGACCATGGAGAATTTTTTCATATTTAAGTATGCGAATAAACAACCCATTATATAAAAAGATGAAGTCCTAAAATGATTTAGGAGTTAAAAGTGTAACGATAGTGGTTGGAAATAAAATTTGGTGTGTGATAAAAGAGGCTACAGGCAAGTGCTATACCACATGACCATGATAGTAAAGTATATGACGTATGATAAAGGTGATTATTATTTAAGTGAACTGAGATAAATGGGCTAATTATATGGGTGTTTGGTCAAATATTAGATTTTAGTGGGATATTTCTAAACTAATTAGTGGAGTAGGGATGAAAAATTTATATGGACACTATCCATCCATGTGGCACAACTAAAAGTGACTAAGCAAATTAGTGGTTTAGGTGTCATATTTTGGAAGAAGTTTCTTTTTGTAAGATAAATTTCAAAGGTTGGACCGAAGTTCCACTATAATGAGGTGAGACATATATCTCTTTATGTCATGATTATTTGAAAATAGAAATGAAAGTGTTCAACAACTTAGTTTTTACGAGAATATAATTAGGTGCAACAACCTTTATCTTTAGAAATATTTCATAGGCAACAATTATATCTAGGAGCGTGACTTTCCTCTTTAGGAAACCACTTTAAGTTCCTTTTAAAGAGCAAGATATAATTCTTTTCAAGAGAAACATAGCTGATTTTACTTTCTGCTTCGATCTCGTTGTTTTGTTTTAATCGCATTGTTGAATACATGCTTTATATAAAGTGAAGTAAGGTGGAAGAAGAGTAATTTTTGGCATATAAGGTGAGGTGCTAAATGAGTTGCGTGGATTGTGTTATTAGGAGACTCGACACAAGTATGTAAGGCTTACCCTTTCATTCATTTTGGCATGATCCTAAGAATAGCAGCATGTACCAAAACGTCCGTAAAAGAATACTCCACTCTTGATCGTTGAAAATATGTTTGTTCCTTACTCTTGAAACTAGTTTCATGATCTTTGTTATCCCATGCCAAAAGTACTTTCCTCACTTTATTGATATATCTTGATCTGTCCCTTGTCAAGAGTACTTTCAGTAATTAGAGCTTATTGTTGTGTAGTAGAGTTGTTGATAGCTTTATATGTCTATTGTTGATAGTTGTTGGGTTGTTATTGAGAGCGACACCAAGCCTATGTGGTCGGGTAAACGTGAGAGTATATTATGAATATAAGTTGAGTAGAGACAGACGAGTACATTCCAGGTTACCTCTGACCTTATCTTTGTTCAACAAACTTATGTTACAGTTTCAGTTATTTAGCCGCCTTACATACTCAATACATTATTTCGTACTGAAATCTTTTTATTTGTGGACGTTGCATCATGCCTACAAGTTCTGAGAGACGAGTAGAGAGGCCTCATGAGTAGTACGTCAGAGTTCAACCGATCAGTTAGCTCCATCTCAGTCATAGTTACCGTGTCTATATTTTGAGGGTCTTCTTGTATAAATAGAAATTATGGGTAGGTTGGGGCCTTGTACCGACCATAGCACAGTTATATTTCTCTAAAGGCTTGTAGACATGTTCGTGTGTTGTGTATGTCAGCATGATGGCTGCCGACCTGTATATACATATATATGTCTTTTGAGTTGACTTCATTTTAGAAGAGATAGATGCTATTACAAATTATGCAGAGTATTGACTTGTCAGCCTAACTTATCATTGTCTTCAGCATCCGCAAGTTACAGATGGTTCGCTCGTGGCCAAGTAAGGCACCAGATGCCGGCCACACCTCCCCAGGTTTGGGGCGTGACAAACTTGGTATCAGAGTAGGTTGTATCCTATGGAGTCTACAAGCCGTGTCTAGTAGAGCCTTATTTATAAAAGTGTTGTGCACCACATTATATAAACAGGAAGCTACACGACATTTAAGATGTCAGTTACCCATCTTGCATCTCCAAATCATCTTGTAGATCTAAGTCATAGGGATTGAGTTTAAAACTTACATTTAAGGTTATAACGACTTGATATTTCCAAGTGAATTTTGGAATTATTTCCTTAATTATAACTTACTAATTGAACGGGTTACATATTGAAGTGGATAATTAAATGATGAAGTTGTGGGCTAATATTTCATTTCATAGGATTGTATGATAATTAGTTGGGCCGTTATGGAATTTAAAAGTGTAGTTATTGGGTCAAGCCCACCTTTTATTTGTTGGCATGTAAAGAAGGGTGAGGATAATTTTGGAAACAAGGAAAACTATTACTATTATTTTAACCTACAAAAAAGAAAGGAACTAAAAGAAAAGGGCGAGAATGTTTGGTCGACTACAATGCAAGGGCTGGAAACGGTGAAGATCCCACAAGAACTTAAATCTTTAGGTATTATTTTGGGACCTTGCTTACCTTATTGGTGTCTTGTGAAGATGAGAAAAAAACTAAGTAATGAACGAATCATTAGGGTCTAATGATTATGGAACTATTTGAGGATAATTTATTATGCTAATGATTGAAGGAAAATTTGTCACGTCCCAAATCGTAGGTTGTGGTGGCACCTACACTATCCTCGGGTAGGCGAACCACATCCCAATATTTAGAAATATCAAGTTAAATAAGCGGAAAGTAAGTAAGAATAAGTTAACAAGTCTTAAAAACTATCATAACTGAATATCCAAATATCACCAAAGTTCTGGTCAAAAGCATACAAGAGCTTTAATACAAGAAGAAATATGAGTTTGAACTACCCGAAGGCTACATACTGTTTGAAGAAAAGAAAATATAGAAGTAAATAAGAAGGGTCATTTCAGGGGCCATGGTTGACCAAGTAGCTCACTCTGAATGACCAAAGATGTCACCCTCGCGTATCAGCCAAGGGGCGTAGAGCTGGAGCCAGGATCGTACTCTACACTCAATAAAAAGTGCATCAAGAGTAGTATCAGTACAACACTAGTACTGGTAAGCATCATATGCCGACTAAGATTAGATAACATAATAAGAAGTAGAAACTAATAAATAGCACATAGAGCAAACATGTAAGATCACGTATCATAAACAAGTCCATATCAAGGGAATCAGGTAATCAACTAAAGATAAATATAAGTCACCAACAAAAAAAACGAGAATATAAATGGATGAGTGCAATGTAATGCAATAGTTATCTCTCTCACTCCACTCTCGTATACACATGCTAAGGACAAAGTCTAAAAGCCATGACCCATGGGGGACCCACGAAGTCCATGTACCACTCGGACTATCCGGCAAAACTTCAGAAGCATCAATCATTATCATCTCTAGAAGAAACCTCGGAGTATCTCTGTCACTCTCAATCTCTGTCACTCTCAATCTCTGACAAAGACCTTAGAGTATCTCAATCACTCACCTCACCACCATCACCAATCAGAGTAATAAGTAAAGCATAACATGCATGATATCAATCTCAACAGTATCATCAATAATTAATCAACAAGTACAAATCATGTTACCGTTCACACTTCAATTAATCGGTATTACTCTTTCTTTTTATGAGATGAGTGAACTAGCATTTGACAGAAAATAAGACAAGAGATAATCACATAATATAACACATATGGCGACAAGCCCACGTAAACAACATCCATACCAAACTATTGGAATTTAATGTTTCAATTGATATAGTGCTCAATCCCATAACTGTAGCTAATCACTTGAATTGTTTTTTGAAGAATAGCATATTTTCTTTCTTAAATTTAGGAATCAAATGATTGGGCACTCATTGAGGATAATGATTAGGCTATGATTGGATAAATCATGTAATCATGACTGGTTAGTTAGGGAGTGTTTAATGGCTAGTAGTAGAATGTTTTGTTGGTGCCTTATTTTAGGTTTCTGCCAATTCGTTTATATGAGGAAAAAAATGCATTAATGCATTGTTAGTATTTTGGGATACATTGTTAATCGATTGATTTTGAATTTTACAATTGATTCTTGGTATATTCCCGCACTCAGTCTGAGCATGAGCAACATTTGAGGATTGTATTACATACTTTGAAGGATCGAGAGCTTTATACTAAGTTCTCGAGGTGTGAGTTTTGTCTCGATACAATTGACTTTCTGGGCCATGTTGTGACCCGTGATGGCATTATGGTTGATCCAAGGAAGCCTGAGGCAGTTGCTCAGTGGCCTACACCATCTACTCTGACAGAGATTTGTAATTTTTTTGGTTTGGTTAGATATTATCGATGTTTCAGGTATTCTCAGTTATCGCATCACCTTTGACTCGTTTGATCCATAAGGGTCAACTTTTCCAGTGGACTGAGGATTGTGAGGAGAGCTGTCGAAAGCTTATGACTACTTGGACTATCGCTCCGATATTGACTTTGCCTACCAGTACTAATGGATTTATGGTATTCTATAATTCTAAGCATATTGGGCTTGGTTGTGTTTTAATGTAAGGAGGTAGGGTTGCCTCCTATTCCTCGAGATAATTGAATATTCATGGAAGAATTATTCCACTCATGACTTAGAGTTTGCAGCTGTTGTATTTGCATTGAAGATTTGGCACCACTATTTGTATGGCGATGCTGTTGAGGTGTATACCGATCAGAAGAGTTTGAAGTATATGTTTGAGTAGAAGGAGTTAAATTTGAGGTAGCGTCGTTCGTTAGAGCTGCTTAAGGATTATGATTTGACTATCTTTTATCATTTGAGGAAAGCTAATGTAGTAGCTAATGCTTTGAGCCGGAAGACTAATTCTATGGGTAGTGTGTCATATCTTGAAGTCAAGAGGCGACCCTTAGCCATTGATATTCAGACTTTGCTAATCAGAGAGTTTGTGTTGATCCTTTGGGTTCAAGTGATTTGCTTGCTTGTGTTGTAGCACAATCATATTTGATTGAGGAGATTAAAGCCCATCAGTATAAGGATTTTTATCTTATGTGTCTTCGGGATAGAGTTTTGAGTGGTGACGTTACATCGTTCACTGTTGATGATGACTGAGTCTTACAACTCAGAGGCCGTATTTGTGTTCCAAAGATAGAGGATTTGAGGAGGTTGGTTTTCCAGGAAGCTCACAATTCTAGATATTCTATTCATTCGGGTGCTACAAAGATATATCAAGATCTTCGCGAGGTATATTGGTGGAAGGGTATGAAGAAACATATATCAGATTATGTATCTCGTTGCTTGAACTGTCAACAAGTCAAGTACGAGCACTAGAGGCCTAGTGGTTTGACTCATACTATGATCATTCCCGAATGGAAGTGGGAGAGGGTCACTATGGATTTCGTGGTAGACTTACCATGTACTTTGAGGCGCCATGCTTCAGTTTGGGTGATTATTGGAAGACTCACGAAGTCTGCTCATTTCATATCGGTGCATACCACGTATTCTGCAAAGAAGTTGGCCGAGATTTATCTTAGCGAGATTGAGAGATTGCATGGCATGCCTGTTTATATTATTTCAGACCGAGTGTCACAATTCACAATCATGTTTTTTAATCTTTTTAGGATGCCTTGGGTACTCGTGTTAAGTACAACTTTTTACTCTCAGACTTACGGTCAGTCTGAATAAACTATTCAGATTCTTGAGGATAGGCTGAGAGCATGTGCCATTGACTTTGGAGGCAATTGGAATGTGCAATTGCCCTTGGTAGAGTTTTCATATAATAACAGTTATCAGTCTAGTATCCAAATGGCACTATTTGAGACTTTGTATGGTCGACGATGTAGATCACTCATTAGATGGTTTGAGCCCGACGAGGTTCAATTATTGGGTCCAGATTTTGTATAAGAGGCACTGGATAAGGTCACTTTGATTCAAAGTAGACTTCGTACAGCTCAGAGTAGGCAAAAGTGCTATACGGACCGACAAGTTCGGTGTTTGGAGTTTAGTGAAGGAGAAAAAGTTCTTCTGAAGGTTTCACCTATGAAAGGTGTGATGAGATTTGGGAAAAAGGGCAAGTTGATTCCTAGGTATATCAGTCCTTATGAGATCCTTTAGAACATTGGTGATGTGGCGTATAGACATGCTTTGCCACCAGAGTTATCAGCAGTTCATCTAGTTTTTCATGTGTGTATACTTTGGAGGTATGATCATGATCCGAGCCATGTTATTAGACCCAAGGTGGTTGAGCTTGAGAAGAACATGAATTATGAAGAGGGTCTGATGGCCATTATTGATACGAAAGTGAGGCAATTAAGGAGAAAAAAGATTTCTTCTGTTAAAGTATTTTGGCAACACTACTCTAGCGAGAGGCTACATGGGAGTCCGAGGATGAGATACGGAGGAGATACTCGCATCTGTTTGAGACAATAGGTATGGATATCTCACATTTTCCTATGCTTTTGAAATTCTTTAGATAATGAGTATTCATTGTGGGTTGTGCGAATTTTTGATCCTAAAGTGATTGCTAGAACTTGTTATGAGTAGGGATGACAACAGATCAGATCTGGATCGGATCCTACTAGATCCAGATCCAGATCCATTTTTCATACCTAAATCCAGATCCGCCGGGTCCATAAAAATCAGATCCAAATACGGATCCATCGGATCCACGGATCGGATCTGGATCCACATGTAAAAAAATTTGCCTTGCTAAGAATTTTGTTTTGAACTGACAAACGATTTTTACTTAGATAACAGTTTACTGTATTACAATTTTGAAATGTTCATATGAAATATTTTGTTCGTTGTCTCGTTTTGATTGTGAGCTATTAATTAAAAATGTTGGACAATGATAATAGTTGTGGAAAATGGCGACAAGTATTTCCACAATGCAGAACTTGCATGTGCTTGGAATCTTCACAAATGAAGTGAATATAATTTTAACTACTTGTCTATGGAGATGTTAGTCATTCACTAATATAACATTGATTTTATTATCGAAGTTACCTCTTTATTTTTTTTATTTTTGAGTTAACGCGGGGATAAATTAAACTTGTTTTGAGAATTAAACTTGCAAGGAAGTGCTTAGCAATTTTAAGAAAATACTTATAAAATTACATTCTAGGTTATGAATATATTTAATAAAAAATGGATCCACGGGTCGGATCTGGACTGGATACGGATCTCAAATACAACATTCAGATCCATATCCGATCCGTCAGAAATGGATCTGGGTCCGATCCGGATCCGTCAGGTCCAAATTTTAAAGATCCATATCCTATAAAACGGATATGGATCCACCGGATCCGGACCGGGTTCAGGATCCACTGCCATCTCTAGTTATGAGCTTAAAGTACGCCTTTGTACATATTGTATGAGCTGTGAGTTTCTTATTTACACACACACTATATATATATATATGCATTGTGTTTGGGTTGTTCGAATGGTTATATGACAGGTACAATTTTTTGGTTTGTCCCAGTTACAGGAGAAACTCTAGCGAAATTGGGGTAGACCTAGGAGACGTGTTAAGTTACCGTGGAAGAAGTTATAAGAGGATGTTCTAAAGACATTTGTAGTGTCAAGATGAACGGGTTACATATTGAAGCGGATAATTAAATGATGAAGTTGTGGGCTAATATTTCATTTCATAGGATTGTATGATAATTAGTTGGGCCGTTATGGAATTTAAAAGTGTAGTTATTGGGTCAAGCCCACCTTTTATTTGTTGGCATGTAAAGAAGGGTGAGGACAATTTTGGAAACAAGAAAAACAAAAAGAAAGGAACTAAAAGAAAAGGGAGAGAATGTTTGGTCGACTACAACGCAAGGGGTGGAAATGGTGAAGATCCCCCGGGAACTTAAATCTTCAGGTATTATTTTGGGACCTTGTTTGCCTTAATGGTGTCTTATGAAGATGACAAAAACTAAGTAATGGACCAATATTATAAAACTATTTGAGGATAATTTATTATGCTAATGTGGAGAATAATTAATGGATAATTATTAATTTCTTAGTGGAGTATATGATAGTAGTTGATTTCAAAGAAATCTATGTTACTTAATTTCTAGCGCGAAATGTTTTGGGAGATAACTGATGCTTCAATTTCGGCTTATTTTAGTTCATTTATATGGAAAATGCATTAATTTAGTCTACTGTTTGTATTGTGGGGTGTGCTTATTAATCATTTCGGTATGACATTCACAAACTGACTTTGGATGATGATATTAAGGGTATGTTTTACCTTAACAACATGTTATTTGAGGAATGTTGGAATTTAGCACTAAGCTTTAAATAGGAAAACAATTTAGAATTGACCTATCAATTGACATAAAGATTGAAACTTGATAATAAATTTGGACACTAGGTTTTGTGGATAACGCGTTCATACAATCAATTTCGGATTTTGAATAGTGGACCCGAGGGGTGGGTTTGGGTTGACCAAGAGTTGACTTTGACTCTAAGGGAAGATCTTAACTTCTTAGTGCCATTCTTCTTTGGCCTTTGCTTGCATATCTATTTTCAACCGTCTGACGCATGTGTGGAGCAAGCGTGTTCTTGCCACATTTATTAATTTCGTAATTTCATTGTTTCATCTGAAATTTGGGGTGATACAATGTGGTTGGATATTACTCATACTGTACGATTATTTATAACTACTTAGCCTTGTGGTTGATTCACTTACTTGATTCGCATGTTGTCCTCGGGTGTATAAGACAGTTGGGCTAGAGTCACGCTCCACATCCCATTGAGACTCCGTGTAACACGTCGGGCCAAAGTCACCCTTCACAGCCAGAATGGTAAGACAGTTGGGCCAGAGTTACCCTCTGCAGTTCTGAGGTTTTGGTTATTGTATATTATAGTACTATGCTAGCTTGCATATTATCATCTCATCTTTCTTGACATGACTTGTATCCCTCTTCTACAATTTGTATACTATTTCTTCTTATCATATCATATATTCCTTTCGATATGTTGTACCTTTCATTTGCTCCAAGTATAAGATGTAGAGAGGATTTAGACCTTACTTAGTCTTTGTGGCTAACCCTATCCGCTACACGTGTAAGTGCTTAGCCGACCCTTTAGTTGACGAGTGAGTCACCTGACGCCAAGTCCTTTCCAGCCTTGAGGTGAGCCATCTGCCAGATCCATAGAGGCCACTCGTTTATCTATCTTTCCATTATGGTAGATTTAGTGGGGTTTGCATACCCGACATCAAACACTTGTATTGATTTTATAGATGCTTCAGACTTAGTTTATTTTGGCTCTAGTTTGGTTTGTTGAGATAATTCTCATTTACTATTTTTCTTTAGACTTTGTTATATATGATATGGATATTTGATTTCCTCATATTTACGGGTGATGTTTGTTATTCTTTCCTATTGATGGGTTCTCCTGACAAGTACTAAGAGTGTTGGGTGCCTGTCATGACTAAGGGGTAGTTTGGGTCGTGACAGAGGTTGTATACAGAGAACCCATAGTAGAAAAAATTTCAACCAGATATAGGGCTAGTATAACATCAGATAAGGACACTAGTAAACAAAGTTTTTGATGATGTAGAGGCCTTATTAAAGCATGCATATCATATGTGCAAATTTCATGTTTGGGACCCTAAGGCAAAATGAGCAAGGTGAAATGGATATGAGGTGTCAAGTTTGTGAAGAACTATCAGGTAGCAGTGTATCTCAGAGGACACAAGAACAGTCGGTAGTTTAGATAAAGAATAGTTTACCTAGATACCAAGGGTTAGATACAACCAGAGTAGCTGGTTCGAGGTAAGTCAGGGATCAAGGGCACATGAAGTGTAAGATTAAGAGAGCATGGGACAATGATAACTTTTAACATAAGACTTCATGTAGAGGGTCATGAGGGAGCCCGATTTATACATATTATGCGAGATAAAAAGCCTTGTATGAGAACAAGCATGATTATGAGGAAGCTAGAAGTATAAACCCCAATATTCGAGGATGAATATTCCTAAGGGAGGAAGGATGTTACATCCCTTACTTTCATATGCTAAGTTCCATCATAAGTTAGTCGACGTAAACTCGAAGAGTGAGAATAAGCTTCGTCAATGTCATACCCATACTTTGGGCTATGGTTTGAACCACTCGATTTATGTAAGTAGACCCGGACTATGGAGAATTTTGGTCATATTTAAGTGTGCAAATAAAGAGCCAATTGTATAAAAAGATAAAGTCCTGAAATTATTTAGGACTTAAAAGTGTGACGATGGTGGTTGGGAATAAAATTTGGTGTCTGATGAAAGAGGACGATGGTGGTTTTTCTCTCTGCTTCGATCTCGTTGTTTCATTTTAATGGCATTGTTGAATCCAGGCTTTCTATAAATTGAAGTAAGGTAGAAGAAGAGTAATTTTTGGCATATAAGGTGAGGTACTAAATGAGCTGCGTGGATTGTGTTATTAGGAGACCCGACACAGAAATGTAAGGCTTACCCTTTCATTTATTTTGGCATAATCCTAAGAATAGCAACATGTACCAAAACATCCGTAAAAGAAGACTCCACTCTTGATCGTTGACAATATGTTTGTTCCTCACTCTTGAAAGTGGTTTCATGATCTTTGTTGTCCCTTACCAAAAGTACTTTCCTCACTTTATTGATATCTCTTGATTTGTCCTTTGTCAAGAGTACATTCAGTAATTAGAGCTTATTGTTGTGTAGTAGAGTTGTTGATAGCTTTATATGTCTATTGTTGATAGTTGTTGGGTTGTTATTGAGAGAGACACCAAGACTATATGGATTAGTAGATGACACCGAGCCTATACGGCCGGGTAGATGACACCGAGCCTCCTACGACCGGGTAGATACACACCGAGCCCTAAATGTAGTCAGGTAGACGCGAGAGCATATTATGTATATAAGTTGAGTAGAGATAGACGAGTACATTCCAAGTTATATCTGACCTTATCTTTGTTCAGCATACTTATGGTACAATTTCAGTTATTTAGCTGCCTTACATACTCAGTACATTATTTTGTACTGTCGTCTTTTTGTTTGTGGATGTTGTATCATACCTGCAGGTTCTGAGAGACGGGTAGAGAGGCCTCCCGTGTAGTACATCAGATTTTAGTTGATATGATGTAAGAAGGAGGGGTGATGTTGAGTAAATGGGTTGGGTGTGGATGATATTTGGGTTGACCCAAAAATGGATGGCAAGATGGGGTTCTCGGGTTCTTACTTCTTAGATTGACGGGACAATGAGGTATTTAATTGTTTTTTCAGGAGAGTATAGAGGTCAAGAAATTTTATGGGGTGGTTGTAGACACGTTGAGGGTAGGTGTGATGGTCGGGCTTTGGTGGTTGGGTGGTGGCAGGTTAGTATAACAGAACCGAGATAGTATGGTTCTCGGAAGGTTGTGTTATGTGGACTACTTAGTGGTGTTTGGATTGGACAGGTGGTTGTGGACTGTTTCGGGTGATAACCTTTAGTGGGGCTATTAATGAGATATTGTGGGAGGTAAGGGTAGCTGGTATATAGTATATTGGGTGAGGGTTGAACACGAGTTGTCGGATACAAACTCGAGTGAAGGAAATGTGACTTTTGGTTAAGTGTTTGTTTGGTTGATATGGTTTAAGTGTTTAGTGGTTGTGGTTGAAATGAGGATCGGTTGATGAGCCCAAAGATAGAGACACAGGGGTTTTATTTTCTGAGCCAACACCAAGGATAATGTGATCAGTGCCATAAGGTCGAGACCTGGGTTTGCTAAATGCAATACCCGTGAACTAGCCAAGTGAGGGTGATCGAAGCCCTTTTGGTTACCTAAAGATTAGGCTATGTTGGTCCACATAGTTGCAACGTTCTCTTACCAGTAAGGGGGTTCCTCGAGCTTGGGAAATGATTAGGTCACAAAGTCCTAACCAAGTCTTACACTAAAGGGAGGGGTGACCCACAAAGGATCAATATGGTTCAACACACAAGTTGAAAACAAACTTAGATTTAATATTAAACTCAAACTGATTATTTACAATATCCTAAGGCTCTATTTATAGTATCATAGAGACTATTCTAGAAGGAAAATGAAAGGACAAAAGCTAAGGCTAATCGGTCGAAATGGGAACACGAGAAGGGGATGGGTTGACTTGGGCATCAAGTTGGCCTTCGGTCTTTGTTAGCATGGTGTGGATGAGGTTGGTCTTTCTTGGAGACAAGGGTAAACTCAATCCTCTTCACACATCCTTTGTAGTAACCGAGTAGAAGGGGGAATGAGTCTTGGCTTCTCTAAACTTCATCTTCTTGGGATCAATATAGAAGCTTCCATTCCTTGCACAATGGAATGGTTCTCGGCCGACTCTTCCACTTCCCTAGGCCAAGCTTGACCTTCCTTGTTTGGATCTTGAATGATTTTCTTAGCAAGCTTCTTGTCTAGGCCAAGTCTCCCTTTGTCCATGCCATCTTGGCATTCTTTGGCCATGTCACCTTCTCAACTTTACCATATTCTTACAAGCATTGATTGTGTCCCAAGGAAAACTAAGAGCTATTACATGATTTTAATGTCCTAATATGACTAATAGCTATAATAAAAATTATAGACAACAAAATATAATGCAAGGCCTCGGCCAGGACCAACACATAAGTCGAATAAAACTTGTCATTAGGAGGAAATTAAGTTATGGCTCCAAATCCTCCCGATAATCCATGCCACTCTCGGCCCTCAACCGCAGGTTGATGGCCAATCTTTGAACCCCTCAATCATTTGGTCAATTTATCAAATTGAGAAGCTATGTCCGGACCCTTTCTTTCATCACGATCGGTAAGCTCCATCTCAGCCAGAGTTTCTGTGTCCATATTTTGAGGCTCTTCTTGTATAAATAGACATTATAGGTATGTCGGGGCCTTGTCCCGACCAAGCATAATTATACTTCTCTAGAGGTTTGTAGACCTGTTCGTGTGTTATGTATGTCAACATGATGTCCTTTCCGGTCCGTATATACATATACATGTCTTTTGAGTTGACTTCATTTTAGAAGAGATAAATGTTATTACAGATTATGCAGAGTATGGCCTTGTCACCCTAACTTATCATTGTCTTTAGCATCCGTGAGTTATATATGGTTTGCTTGGGGCCAAGTAAGGCACCGGGTACCGGCCACGCCTCCCCAGATTTGGGACGTGACATAAAATCCCTTAAAAGGTCGGCCACCTCCTAAGTGGGTCCCAAAGGAAGCTTCTTTGCAGCATATTCTTAAAACGTACATAACGTTTTGTACAAAGCTCCAATTGACATACAATTTGTTGCACTTGAAAGTAGACTCGTTAGCATCATTGAATTTAGATAGGTTATGCATCCCATAACTCCTTATACACTAGAAGATATACCCTCCTAAAGTTGATCCAAAATACTATCCAAAATTCCACCTACCATTCCCCGAGTTTCGACGAACGTAATTTCATCAATTTGTTTAGCCCCGAATTCTTACGAGATTTACTTAAAACTTTTTTGGTCCAAAATTCTAGTTCGTTGCACTCACCCTTTAAAAACTTTCCTTAACTTTGTAGAGGCATATTAACCTCTTTGAGCTTACGTTAGTGTAATACCTCATACCTTTAAACTAAGCCATGTTTATGATTCAGGAATTTAGAAAACCGACACGGGGAGTTTAAAGTTGAAAACAAGTTTCAGTTCTGCAGATTAAATATGATGCGTGGATTATAAAAACTGTTTAATTATTGATGGTCCGTCGAAATGAACCAATGAATCCATTATGAAATTGACGGTACCCAATAGTATTTTATGGACCATACAAGATTTGACAGTCCATTATTTTTTACTATCTAAAGCCTCTCATGTTTTAAAGTCACTGTAAAGTTGCAAATTAATTAAATTAATTCATCGGTCCAATTATACGCACGGTACATAATTCGATGATCCCTTGGAAGACCGTATAAAATTCGATTGTCCATCTAGTTTGTCATACATTTAATGACGGGATGAAAAGTATAAATACCCAGACTTAAATTTAAAAATCAGATTTCACTTCTCTCAATCCCTAGCACGAAGGTTCTCTCCTCCCATCATTCCCATAACTCAAGGTAAGTCCTTTCCATGAAGTTCCATGCGATTCTAATCAAGTGTAATCAATTCCTAAGCGAAGTTCACTACTTTCAACCTAGGGTTCTAAAGATAAAACCATTTTAAGGTTTCAAGGTTCAAGCTTTGGGTATATCCTCCCAAATTTAGATTTTTAAGACAGGTATTGGAGTGATTAAGGTATGTAGAGTTTATATCCACATGAGGACATCATTGTTCTTCCCCATGCCATATGTAATCCATAAAATAAGAATTCTTTAGACCTAGGGTTTTTATCAAGTTCATAATAACCTTATATTCATGTTATATTTATATATATATATATATATATCATGTTGTCGTTTATTATATTCATGAAATGTCATTTCAATTATCATGAACCTGTCTGTAATCCATGAACCCATGTCTTAATTTCCATGAGTTCTTAAATACAAGTTATGATCATTATCACTTCGTTTCATGAAGTCATATATGTTTTCTCATGATTTCTACAAGTTTATACAATATTCTTAGTTGGTGAGATAAGAGAATTAGCTGAATTTACTCATTTAGTTATATTATGTATTTCTTCACATGCTAAATAATAAATTTACAAGCTATGATTTCAAGTTATTTCATGTAATTCATGGGCTTACAAGATACTATTTTCAAGTACATGTTTTGGGAGTTGCACAGATTATCGAGAAGGCTCAGACAGCCTGAAACTACGTATGCCAATGTAGGATAAGGGTCGCTCTACTAGAGGACGATACCTTCTTATTACCCCTTTTGGGATTATTGGATCCATCATGTTCATGTTCATGTCTCGTACTCTGGCAAGGTACGAGATGGCTTAGATGATCGAGCAAAGATCATACTCCAAGATCAGACGTGGTGGTTCATGTTGGTTTTGTTAATGCTCTACCAAAGATATACATATATATATATATATACAGATCTACAATTTTCATATTTATCCCATATTATTATACTCATGTTCATATTTCAGTTTCAGTTTCATGTTCCTATTATATCATGTGCATGCGTATTCTTTCAGTTGCTTTACATACAATACAATTTACATGTACTAACATTCCTTTGCATTGGGCCTGCACTTCACGATGCAGGTGCTGAGTTTCACGGAGACGTATCTGCTCAGTATGATTTCTTCAGTATCAGCTATTTTGGTGAGCTCCATATTATTCGGGGTGTCAGTGGAGTAATTGTTATGATTATACATTATGGTAGAGGTATGCCAGGGCCTTGTCATGGTAAATAGGTTTACAATAAGAATCATGTTCAGAGGTTTCATAAACTAGTGTAATATGTCATGTTAGCACTGGTTTTCAGACTTATTATATTTTTAGATTATTTCTGCTACGATTATTTCAAACCAAAAATACAGTATTATGTTTTAAATCATTATTATGGCATGTTTTGATGCCCATGTTAACAAGAAATCCATGTGGTTCGCTCGGTCACATGCAGTTAGGCATCGAGTGCCGTATTTTTCCCAGGCCACGGTTCAGGGAATTACAAAGCTTGGTATCAAAGCCTAGGTTCAAGTGTCTTAGGGAGTCTATGAAATCGTGTTTAGTGGAGTCACTTTTATGTGTGTGAGGCACCCACATATGTAAACAATTGACCACAAAGACATCTAGGATTGTCTCACTTCTTTCATACTCTAGATCATGCAATTATAGTAATACTTTGAAGAATTCTTCTAACTCGTGCCATGAAGCCTAGATCAGTAAGTAACATTCTCTCTCCATCAAAATTTGAACGTAACGAATGCGCAAGAAACGAGAAGGAAATTCAAGGTTTAAGTGAGGATGACTACCCATTGGGGGTATAATCGGGAACTGTATATTTGTAACAGATAAGACTTGAGATAATATCGAAAGAGAAACAAAATTCATAGTTATTACAGAATAGAAGATATCCCTTATCAGAAAGTGCAAAAGCAACTATTATGATTTATGGTTATCAGTTAACCCAGTTACCAGTTATACAGTGTTTTAGTTAGCAGGATCATGGTTATTCAATACTCCGGTGTTCGATTATGTAGTTATCACATTTTCGATTTTCAATGTATTGAGATTCTTGTGATTTGGCTTGTGAGTATACAGTGAGGCCTATGGGAGCTAAAAGGAAGTGTAGTGACAATGACTATAGAAAAATCTTCACATGCTTTAAGTCCAGATTATGACCCAAGACTCGTCAAATGGGACATGATGTGTTTATCAGGTGATAGTATACGTATGTTCTATACCTTACTGAATGATAGTATACGTATGTTCTATACCTTACTGAATAAGTTTAATTGGAATTTTGGACTATGGAACTACAAGTATGAGAATGATAGTTCAGATTTAACACCCTACAGGGTAGCATGTTATGAAGTTAGCAGTGGCAGGCATAAAATGCCCATGATAGTTTTGAGTAGAAAATAGCCTAAGAGCAAACCACCTGTGATTTTAGAATGTTTTGATATTTGTTCAAAGATATATATATATATATATATATATATATATATATATATATATATATATATATATATTGTCATATGAAACATACACATGACTAAGAAGAGATTATATACGATATCGTAACCATGAGCAGACGATATCAAATTTCTGGAAATAGTTTTAAATTATTTAAGTTTATTCAGATAAAAAACGGAGAATATGAAGTTAGTAAGTTACTACAAGAAATAAATATTACCATGAGATGATAAGATGTGACATTTCCCTCTAAGGTTATGTCATTAAGTGTTTACCCCATATGTGTATAGTTTGACATGACTCTAGTGTATAGAAAGTTGGGTAAGATATTCCAATCTTTCATTTAGGAGAGACGTAATAGCCCTAAGGTTGACCCATGTCTACATCTCCGAAAATATAGTATACGACCGCAGAATAAGGTTGAATACTAAGGGAAGTTATAAATAATCTATGTTTCACTCTAGTTATTTAGAGAAGAATAAGAGAACATGATGCTAGCATGTGTTTAATAGAGATTAGTAAGTAAGTTTTAAGTAGATACAATGATATAACAATATCAGCAGAGCTAGCAGAGGTACGATTTAATTTGCTTAGTTAGGTTAACATTGATGAGTGAGTAGCAGTTTGAATACACCGAATGCGAGTCAGAACCTAAAGAGTTTAAGATAAGTATGAATTACAGTGAGAGAAGAAAATCAGCTAGACAGTAAGAGAGGAAATTACAGAAGGATGGTCTTTTAGAGTTATCAAAAAGTGGGTCTTCATAAGACTAGCAGTGTGAGCAAATTTTAGTAGTTATGACAGATTTTGCCAGTAGTTCAGTCTATGTAAGTAATTCATTTTTCCAAGTGAGGAAGATTGCTTAGAAGTGAGTTGAAAAATGAGTCGTCGGGGACATAAAGCACGGAGAATTGTAAAAGATAAGGAAAGTTGATTGGATCCCAAACGATATAGAAGGATCCCCAAGTATAAGATCACACCCAGTTATGTGTCACAAAGGTAGTACCGTCGCACGATACTCTTCAGAATGGTGGTAAGAGACTTAGCATAAGTATCTCAGAAAGATATCAATTATAGATATTTTAGCTCATGTTAAGGCAAACAAGAGAATCATGATGGAAGAAGTTCATTGTTTATCAAACCTAGGAGTCTAACTTTTGGACCTAGAAGATGGTAGAGTTATGGTACAGGATAGAGCTAAATACTCCTTAGTAGTTGAAAAAAAAAGAGGAACAATTTCATAATCCCTATCTATTGCAGCTAAAGTAAGGGATTTACAGACATAAATCCATGGTTTTAAAAACAAGGGGAAAATGATGGTACTCTAAGACACGAAAGGAAAGTTTTGCATCCCGGTTGTAGATAAATGCAAGGACAGGATTATGGCAGAGGCACATAGTTTCACATATTTTACCTGCCAAAGCTCCACAAAAATGTATCATGACCTTGAAAAGGTTTTTTGATGGAATGACATGAAGACAAATGTAGCCGATTTCGTGGCTAAGTGTCCAAATTGCAGCAAATGAAAGTCGATTCAGTAAAAGATTATGCCAAGTTATATATATATATATATATTCAGAAAAGTACTATATTCCATAGGGCTCCAATGTCTATTAGATCAGACAAGTGTCAGGCAGAAAGCACCATCTAGATACTCTATGATATGTTGAGAGCATATGTCCGAGACTTTAAAGCTAATTGAGATGATCACTTGCCACTCATTGAGTTTCTTCTAAATATAAATATCATTCTAGTATCAATATGGCACCGTCTGAAGCCTTGAATGGACGAAGGTGTATACCACATATTGGTTGGTATGATGTGGCGTAACAGAATTTCTAAGGCCAGACGTGGTCCTTTAGGATGTTGAAAAATTTAAATTATTTCAGGAGCGTTTGAAAATAGTTAAGAGTCGCAAGAGTCTTATGCGAATATGCGGCATAAAGATTCAGAGTTTCACGTTAATGATTGGGTGTTTCTAGAAAGTTTTGCCTATGAAAGGCATCATGCGATTTGAGAAGAAAAGGAAATTTAGTCCCAAATATATTAGACCATACAGGATCCTACGAAAAATCATCAAGTTCGCAAGTTAACTACCTTAAGTATTCAGACCTCATTTCAGTTCAGTGTCCAGGTCCTATCTCCGCTCAGTATTCAGATCTCATGTTGTAAAATTCATCTTTTCGGAAATAAAATATCATGTTATGATATCCATGTTTACACGTATCCATAGCTCATGTTAGTTTAGCACTCATGTATCCATATCAGCCAGTCTTCATGTTTTCATATCCCACGTCATGCTCCTCACGTCCAGGTAATCCTGTCATGTTCATGCTTATGATACAATACTCATGTCACTCATACCTACAACTTATTTTCCAAATCTCATGTATAGTATTTATGTATTCCTCCTGCCCAATACCCATGTGTTCATGTCAGCTTAGTATTCATGTTAGTCACGTCTATATTTCAGTTATCATGTTATGTCACATCATGCGTATTAGGATGCTTTATGAGGCTTGTGTTGATACTCTGGTTAGCTGGTAGGTGTTTGAGAGATGTTGTGATAGTCCTATTTACAAAGAAAATTCTGCCAATTTTTTTGTAAAAATTCCAGAGTTAGTAGTATTTTTAACCACTATTAACAAATCGAGGACAAATGTCTCATGTTTCACGTTCATGTATCCAGTACTCATGTTCCATGTCCCCATGCTCATGTAATCATGTCATTTAGTTCCCATGCTCCATGTCATGTTTCTTCGTGTTCATGTACTCATGCCATGCCTAGTCTTATTCTTAACCATGACGCATCATTCAAGGACGAATGATCCCAAGAGGGAGATATTCTAACACCTCATACCTCTAAACTAGGCCATGTTTATGATTCAGGAATTTAGGAAACTAAAATGGGGAGTTTAAAGTTGAAAATCAATTTCAGTTCTGCAGATTAAATTTGACGCCTATATTATATGGACCGTAGAATTATCGACGGTCCATTGAAATAAACAGTCGATTCCATTAGGAAATTAACGGAACCCAATAGCGTTTTACGGATCGTACAATATTTGACGGTCTATCCTTTTGGACTGTTTGAAGCCTCTCAAGTTTTGACGTCGCTGAAAAGTTGCTAATTAATTTGACGTTCCCTTGACAGACCGTATAAAATTCTACGGTCTGTCGAATTGGCCGCACATTTCTTGACGGGTTGAAAGTATAAATACCCATACTTAATTTTAAAAATCAAATTTCACTTTTCTCAAGCCTTAGCAAGAAGGTTCTCTCGTCCCATCATCCCCATAACTCAAGGTAAGTCCTTTCTATGTATTTTCATGCTATTCTAATCAAGTATAATCAATTCCTAAGTGAAGTTCACTAATTTCAACCTAGGATTTTCAAGATAAACCCATTATAAGGGTTCAAGGTTCAAGATTTGGGTTTATCCTTCCAAGTTCAGATTTTTAATACACGTATTGGAGAGATTAAGTTAGTTTCTACCCACATGGGGACATCATTGTTCTTCCCCACGCCACATGTAATCCATGAAACAAGAATTCTTCTGACCTAGGGTTTTTGCTCAAGTTCATAATAACCTTATATTCATGTTCAAGTATATATTTCATGTTGTCGTTTATTATATTCATGATATGTTCTGTTTGTAATCTATGAACCCATGTCTTGATTTCCGTGAGTTCTTAAATATAAGTTATGATCATTATCACTCAATTTCATGAAGTCATATATGTTTTCTCATGATTTATACAAGTTATATTATGTATTTCTTCACATGCTAAATTAATAAATTTACAAGTTATTTCATGTAATTCATGGGCTTACAAGGCAACTATTTTCAAGTACATATTTTGGGAGTTGCACAGATTACTGAGAAGGCTCAGACAGCTGAAACTACGTATGCCAACGTAGGATAAGGGTCGCTCCGCCAGAGGACTATACCTTCTTATTATCCTTGTGGGATTATTGGATCCATCATATTTATGTTTATGTCTCGTACTTCGGCAAGGTACGAGATGGCTTAGCTGATTGTGCTGAGATCAGACTCCACGTTCACGTATGGTGGTTCATGTCAGTTTTGCCTAGACCCTGGTTTGGGGAGTTATAGTTAGGTACTTACGACACACTTTAACGTATGAAAATGTGGGATGTAACAAACAATAAGGACTCAACAAGATAGTTTAATCTTCTGAAATTGGAACATAGGTCCTTGATACAATATCGATCATAGAAGAAACAACAAGAAAGTAAAGAGAGAAGGTAGACATAAAAGATGAAATCAAAAACAACCATAAGCTATATTAAGTCGTAATACCTCAATTGATTAACCAAACAAAAACACCTAAACCTATGAAATATACCTCAAGAGAATTATACACAATCCCTAACTACCCACTTTTCCAAACAAGCAATCAACAGGAGCTCACAAGCCTCTCCAATTTCTCAAAGAGAAATTATATTTATATTCATTTAAATCTACCTAATGAAATAACAATATAGTATTTATACTAACTAAGCTAAGAAGACTACTGTAGCTATTACTATAATACCCTTGATGAAATAAGGGCCTTCTTTAGTCTTCTTTATGGATGATGACTTGTATTTAACGAATAACCTCTTTTCTTGAATATCCACCTTATTCTCTACTTCGACTTCGGCCTTGACATCTCTAGCCGATCCCATGCTTCTCTCCTTTATTTACTTGAGATTATTTGTATACAAGTAGATTGAATCCTTCAACTGCCTCCAAAGCATGCTCCCGGGTGTCCATTTTCACGTATATTTCTTGAAGGTCCTCAAGCTCCTTATCTCATCTTTGTGTGGAAAGTTTTAATAAAGCCCGGGTTGAACTATTCTCTTCTTCTTGAAAAGAATTTGTCCTCAAATTTAAGGGATTACCTACACTAGAAGAAATTACAAGCAAACGCCTACTACTAGAGCATACCACTAAGGTAGGGTTAGTCATGGAAATCTTAAGAGGAAAACTCTTATGGTATAACCAAACATCAAGAAACTCAAGAAAGAAGATGCACATTAAGAAAAGGTCAAAGTGTTGGTCCTTCAAGAAAATCTAAAAACAGGGTAAAACAAATGGAGTGATAGGCCCAAGAAGCCATACATGCAAGTTCATATTGATTGTAGAACTCATAAAGTACAATTCACCCTCTTATTCAAGTCTTGTTCAAGACAAGTATAACGTATCACACTGCTAAGTGCAAGATAATCATCAAGATTTTACACTTTAGTTAGCGCCCTAGACAAATTCTAAAATGGTACTGTCATCCCGTCACAATAATTCAAATCATCATCGGGGTTAAAATGGAAGAATATCCACATACATTGGTCAAGAAAACAACTATATAACCCATAATAACCCCTCTGAACATAAGATGTGTTACACCCCACGATTTTATGTGCAATCGAACGTATAGCTAGTCGATTTGAGCTTTGACAAACCCGAGACTCTTCTCAAGGGTCACGTATGACTTACATGAGTATTACAGAGGTATATGAAAGGTTTGAAGTCAATTGGATAAAAGTAAGTATATCTCAGCAAAGTTTGGCGAGGATTAGGCAATACGCTAAGCATTCCGCCCCACGAAAGCTGATCTGCTTCGCGGATCAGGCCATGGATCAGAACCCCAATTTCCCCACCATGCTGCTACCATGTGCGATGGGTTCTGAGGCTACATATGGTGGTATTCGGTTTAAAACCAGCCGCATATGGGAGGCGATATGTGACACTATTTATAGCCTTGAAGTAGTGGCTTCTTCATTTCATATCCACTTTGACCTAAATATTTCCCAAACACTCTCAAAGACCTCCTTAGGATTATTAGGTAATCAAGGAGTCATACCACACCAATTCAAAGGCAAATCATCCATATATAATCACTACAAAGCTTGGATATCCTCTTAGAAGCAAGATGGAGTAAGGATCCTCTTGGTGCTTGGAAAAATGTTTATGGTGAAAGTTCTCTTGGTTGATTTAAGGTAAGTTATTGGTGTTATTGATAGTATTAAGCTTCTCATAGCCTTGTTTAGAATTATAGATAAAAGAAACCAGTGATAAGTTGAGCTATAACTTTATGAAAGAATAGATATGAACCTTGGATTGTTATTGATGAAGTCTTGGTATGATTATAGATCAAAGTTGAAAGTTATGGTGTTGGAAAATTATGGAGTGCATCTTCTTCTTGTTGTTATTGTGGTTATTGTTGTTGAGTTATTATTGGTGCTATTGGTGTTGTGTTGAAGGGAAGTATATAACATGGTTGGTAGCCATGAACGTCATAACTAGAGAAGTATGCATCCTAGGTGTTCGTCAAATTGTTCCAATGAATCAATTCTTAGTTTATCGGTCGTATCTTAATCTGAGATCTATGTGTTGTGTAGATAACTACTTGTAAACATTCGGGGGTTTGTGAGACATTGTTAACTAATAGACGCAGGTATATAAGGTTATCCCCTTCTCTCAAAAGCATGAAATCCAAAGTATTTATCATCTTTGAAAGGAAACATTGAAATCTTTATTCTATTCATATATCATTTATCCCTCATCGGGAATCATTCCATTGTTATTGTTGTGACCCGTATTTCTGGCTTATTGGTTGCTCATCCAAAGTATCACATATCTCCGAGTAAGAGTACTTAAAAAGGTAGTTGTCAAGTCAACCAAAGGTCATTTCATAACAGAGTCGACGAGTTTTGAATTTTGAAGAGGCCTTAAGTGCTATTATTACTATATATATATATATATTACTCACACCACCATTGTGAATAGCCAGTGGGTAGTTGTACATATACATTATACACACCTCAGTGAATAACCGAAGGACAGGCACTTATATGTGCATCCATACATACACCTTAGAGTATTACCTGAGGGCAGTGACATATTATATAGCTTGAGCTATACTCCGAGGGCAGATTATATAGTAAGGCCTATAGTCAGAGGTTTCATTTCAGTTTTAGTGTTTCATTGTTCACCCTACATGGCACGCAGGTTATCCTAGTATTAGATTTCTTTTATGCTCTTCTTTACAAATCATACTTTTATATTATTATTCATACTTTAAATACCGGTACATTTCTTTCGTACTGACTTCCCTTTTGCCGAGGGCTCTGTGTGTTTATGTCGTAGGTTCTGATAGGGTCTTTGATAGACCACCATAGTAGAAGTTGTCGAGTTCAGTTGTTAGTGAGTAAGCTTCATCTATACCGGAGCTTCTTGATCAGGTTTGAGTATATTTTGTACAGTTATGTATATATTTGGTAGGTCGGGGACCTGTCATGACCATATGACAGTACACGTACTCGTAGAGGCCCATAGACTTGTCTAGTATGTACAACTATTGACGTATCGCCTTGTCGGTCAGGTTGTGTTTTGTTAACTGGTGTTGCGACCTTGTTAGTCCTGTTTATGTACATATGTTGGGTTTATCTCTCTCTATTCATCTCAGAGGTTGTATTACAGCTTGTCTCATAGATTGTGGCCTTGCCGGCCCTCATATAGCATTGCTGTCTGGATTATACCTTAGTACAATTTTGTTGGCCGGAAGTTCTACTCGCACATGATCATGGTTTTCAGAATGGTACGCTCGGGCTAGTATGGCACCGGGTGCTGACTACACCCCCTAGTTTAGGGTGTGACAAGATGCACCCCCAACACAGGTATAAGCGTCATCATATGCAAATAGATAGTAAAGAAAGGTGTCACACAAAACAATCTCACCTACGGTGTCCTCACATGCAGACTCACAATTAGGTTCGAGAACAAGATCAAGATCTAGCATACTACTAAGATTTTGAACACATGAGGAAGAAGTAGCAATTTGTAAACAAGTATCACCTTCCTTTTCAAAACATTCCACCCACACAAGTGTATTATCATCCCCTAAGGGAAGATCTCCATCATAGGGAAGAGCATCATCATTTCATAGTGGATTTTGAAATACCTTATATCCACCAAAAGTGGTCACGCTTTCACCATTACAATACATTCCACTAGGTACTTCACTTTAAATAGCCATGTCATCATCAAATAAAACATTGTACTTAAAGACAGAATAATCAATAGGTGGGAAGATTTAAAACATGTGAATTCACTCTCAAAAGGACAAATGTCATCATTCAAATCACTTTTCCTTAACGACTATCTACATGACATACATCACAATCACAATCTTGAGTCTCATTATATGACACTAAGGCAAGATCAAGACACTCATTTTTATATGAAACAAACAAGGGTGAGATTTCATATTTATTCAAATGACCAACATTATCAATATTATCACTAATTGGAGGTTAATTAATGATGTGATTCTTTGATTAACAAAGAACCAATAGACCAGGATCTTGATCTTGAAGTGATTTGATTGGCAGAATTCAAGAAACATAAGTATCTCAGCAATAAGTCTCGAATTTAAGTGATTCAAAAACGAGGTGAAAGATGACGATATGAACTATGAGAACAACTATTTACTCATTTAAAATAGGTGAATATTGAGGGTGAAACAATGGAAAGAAAGTTAATGTTCTGGGAATGAATTAGAATAAATTTTAATCAAGAAATGTGTTCTTGAATGATCAAGAACCAATAAAGTTCCTAAGTCACCACTTGAAATCAATTTACATGATAAAGAAACATCACACGCTATTGAAAACAAGATAATGACTATCACCACCTTGCTTGGAACAAAAAATAAGGAGAAATAACAAGAATTCTTTATATAAGTCTAGGGTCACTTCTTTGATGACTAAAAATCCCTTTTCTACTCTAGAAAGGATAGAGATAAAAACAAGAAAAGTAAAATCCCTATTATATAAGGAAAAGAATAAAGAAAATTAGAATTCTACTAGAATTAGGATAAAGATCCTACTAATGATAGAAAATTAAATCTCCACTATACTATAAATCAAGAAACAAGAAACCTCTTAAGAAAAGGATTCAAGAAACATGAATTTCCATTCTTGGACGAAATTAATCTCCAAACTTGAGATGTCTTACAATTTCTTTCTCTTGAATTTCAATCTTGTGCTTCTTGGTTTTCTTGAATTTCTTGATCTTTTTGCTCAGTTAACTTTTTTGGTAAGCCAAAAGTGAACTTTAGCTAAGTAAGTCTTTCATCATTCTTCCCTGGTTGAGAAAGACTAGTCCTCGAGTCTAAAGGCTCTATAAATAGAGAAAGATTAGCCAAAAAAATTGGTAACAACCCATACTTACTAGGCTCTAAGTTGTATTTTTCTATTTTGTAATAGAGCTTCATCATGTTGCAAGAAATCCTTGATATGGCCGAACTAAATCCCACTTTCTTAGTTGTAACTTAATACTATGATTTCTCTAACATATCATCTTAGAATGATATTCAAAGATCAAATTTAATCAACACTTATTTCCTTTTGATTTTCAAGAATCTTGAACATCTCCATATCTTTTTGGTGCTTCCTTAAAAAATCAGTGTTAGTGCCACCAAAATATTTAAATAAATCAAATTGATATACCTTCGGATCAAGATTGAAGATCAAATCATGTCTTCTTAAGAACTCATTAACGATTTTACTGCTCAGAGATTTGACATGATTATAGCTATTGACCTAAATGAAATTGAGATATCTTAAATTTACACATTCTTGCAAAGGTTCATCCTTTTGGCGAATAATTCTTACTCAGACTACATAATATATTAAAATCTCAATCATAGACTCCCGTTCCAGCAATCCGTCCTTTTTTTCTTCCAAATCTTCATAGACTATTGGTACTATGCAATACGCTGCTTTGGTTGGTGTGGAGTAAAATCAAAATTTGTATTCTTTTTGAAATCTCTTAAAGGTGGAAACTCAATCTTACAAATGGTTGGATGTTCTAATGGATCCTCATCAAACTTTAGAGATAAATCCTCCACTTCTATATCTAATGCATTCTTCTCCTCCGTTTGTTGTTCCATAATTATGAGATCAATCATTTGTAATTTGCTCACAAAATAATCATCAACACACTTAGAGTTTTTAGCAACATCTGGATTCAAGGGAATCAAATTAATTTTTTGCTCATCCTTTATAAAAGAATATGTATTATGGTATTCATCATAGCACATCTATCATACACCCATGACCTTCTAAGTAATAAGTGGCAAGCATCAATCTTTATCACATCACACCAAACAAGATCTTTATATATTTTTCCAATATAAAAAGAAATTATGCATTGATGAGTTACATTTAAACCATCACCATTCTAAAATTTGATATTATAAGGATATGAATGAGGTTTAGTTGACAAACCAAGATTGGTAACCATATCTTCGAAAACAACATTCATATAACTCTCACTATCAATGATTGCCGAACATACCTTACCACGGGAGGTTCATCTAGTGTGGAAACGAGAGTACTTTTTTTGTAACTTTTCAACTTCTTGAACCCAATGTCCTCTTGCTTGCATACTATTAGCCATGATATTGCTCAATTGTGCTCTGATACCAAATTGATGTGATTCCTCAAGTTAACAAAGAACCAATCATCCAGGATCTTGATATTTAAGTGTTTTGATGGGCATAATTCAAGAAACAAATGTATCTAAGGCTATAAGTCTCAGATTTAAGTTATTCAAAAACAAGGTGAACGATGAAGATTAGAACTATGAAAAAAACTATATACTCATTTAAAAATAGTGAATAGTGAGGGTGGAATTATGGAAAGAAAGTTAAGGTTCTGAGAACGAACTAGAATGAATTTTAATCAAGAAATGTGTTCTTGAATGATCAAGAACCAATAAAGTTTTTAAGTCACCATTTGAAATCAATTTAAGTGATAAAGAAACACCACACGCTATTGAAAACAAGATAAAGACTATCACCACCTTGTTTGGAACTAAAAACAAGGATAAAGAACAAGAAGTAGAGAAAATAACTCTATCGTAAACTAGGGAAAAAACTCAAAAATGGGATTCTCCTTTTTACAAGTCATGAGAATCCTTTATATTAGGCCTATTGTCTCTTATTTGATGACTACAAATCCCTATTCTACTCTAGAAAGGAAATAGATAAAAACAAGGAAAGTAAAATTCCTATTCTATACGGAAAAGAATAAAGAAAACTAAAATTCTACTAGAACTAGGATAAAGATCCTACTAATGATAGGAAATTAAATCCCTACTATATTATAATTCAAGAAACAAGAAACCATTAAGAAATGATTCAAGAAACATGAATTTCCATTCTTGGAAGAAATTAATCTCCAAACTTGAGATGTCTTGGACTTTCTAGCTCTTGAATTTCAATCTTATGCTTCTTGGTTTTCTTGATCTTCTTAATCTTTCATCATTCTTCCCTGGTTGAGAAAGAGTCATTCAGCAAGGGGCATGATTGTAGGTTCATTTGATATTTCAAGGTTGGTGATATTTACCGCAGTCATTCGATATGCAAGGGTGACGAGTGATACTAGCATGGTGTCTGCAAAGGTTATGTGTCAGAAGTGGGATAAAACCATTAAGTTGTCATGGAACGAGGTACTCTATTTAGGAAGTGGATGTTAAAGGAACATGAATTGGTTGGTATGTTGACTACACCGTAGGCTACTGGGTACAATGATCGACTAATGGAAATGACTCTAGTGATGGACAAGTGTGAAGATTTATTACCTAAGGAGTTATCAGGTGCAATTACTTCCAAGTCTTTAATACCTAAACTACTCATCATTTCCATTAATCAACAACACTTCAACACATTCTACCATTAGTCACCAATCACGAACCCTATGGAACATCCGTCATAACACTTAGTCAATTACCATAGACCTACTCCCCTGAGCGTACTAAACAATTTTACCCGCTATGAAAGATACGAAAATACATCCAACATGATCCATTCCTAACCCAAGAATTTCTGTTGTTCAAACCCAAATACTCCCCTATCTCGAAAAGACATCTTACTCATTCCAACTTTGATCAACCACATATTTATTCAAAATTCTTAGTTTCCACCTTTCATTTCAATCACATTCGTCACTAACGATTGATCGTTACTCAAACTTTCTCCAAAGTGTACCGAAGTAACATAGGCCTTGCAAAATAACGGAACCAATCCTAGAAAATAGTAGGACACTGCATATCCAACAACAGAGAGTTTCCCTCACCTCACTTGAACCTTTAAACTGAAAGTTCATCCCTAATCCAGCATATTCCATGTACCATCTTTTATAAAATTCCTCCACTAGAAAGGTATTGACCTCCTCTGGTTACTCTGACTGAAAATCATTTAGTACCTAAGTGATAAACCAAACCGTCACTGAACTGGTCCATAATCCGAAAGTTTATCCTTAATTACTGAACATACACTCTTGCTAACATTTTCATCAAGTCTAAAGGCTCTATAAATAGCGAAATATTAGATAAATTATATGGGAATAACCCGTACTTACTAAGCTCTAAGTTGCATTTTTCTAGCTTTTTCATCATGTTGCAAGAAAGCTTTCCATATATTTGAACAAAATCCCACTTTCTTAGTAGTAACTTAATACTATGATTTCTGTAACATATCATCCTAGAGTGATCTTCAAAGTTTAAACCATGATCAACACTTATTTCCTTTTGATCTTCAAGAATCCTGAATATCTCCATATCCTTTTGGTGCTTGCATAAAAAATCAGTGTTAGTGCCACCAAAATATTTTACAAAATCAAATTCATATACCTTTTGATCAATGCTGGAGATCAAAGTAAGTCTTTTTAAGAACTCATTAACGATTTTACTACTCAAAGATTTGACATGATTATAGTCATTAACCTCAATGAAATTGAGAGCTCTTATATTTACACATTCTTGCAAAGATTCATCCTTTTGGTGAATAATTCTTACTCGAACTACATCATATATTAAACACTCAATCATAGAATCCCGTTCCAGCAACTCAATCTTTTTTTCTTTCAAATCTTCATACAATATTGGTACAATGCAATACGCTACTTTTGTTGGTGTGGAGTATAAATTAAAATATGTATTCTTTTTGATATCTCTTAAAGGAGGAAACTCAATCTCACAAATGGTTGGATGTTCTAATGGATTCTCATCAATCTTTGGAGGTAAATCCTCCACTTTCCAATGAATTCTCCTCCTCTGTTTATTGTTCCATATTTATGAGATCGATCATTTGTAATTTGGTCACAAAAGAATCATCAACATACTTGGAGTTTTTAGCAACATCTGGATTTAGGGGAATCAAATTAATTTTTTCGCTCATCCTTCTAAAATAATAGGTATTACGGTATTCATCATATTTAGCACATCTATCATACACCCATGGTCTGTCAAGTAATAAGTGGCAGACATCCATCTTTATTACATCACACCAAACAAGATCTTTATATAGTTTGCTAATAGAAGAAGAAACTATGCATTGACGAGTTACATCTAAACCATCACCATTCTAAAATTTTATATTATAAGGATATGGATGAGGTTTAGTTGACAAACCATGTTTGGTAACCATCTGTTGACACCTAATGTTTACCTTCCAATAATTCTACTTAATTATTCAGGATTCATAAGTCACAGACGGTGCAAAATATACTTTTACAGTGACAAGAAGGATTTTACAGAATTATTCCGAATGTATTTTGTCTTTTCATTTGATGAAATACCATCTAGTGTATTTATTGTATATTATATCCTATTTTTCACATTATTTTTGTGAAATTATTATTCTTCAAATCCTTAATTTAAAGTAATCAATATTTATTACGTCAAATTCATAAAGTTGTTTAATTAAATAGAATAATTAAATTACATCTCAATTTCAATCCATTTTGTGGGTCTCGTTTGACCTTATCATTTTAATTTCTAAATTATATCAAATGCGGGCTTAATTCGAAGCTTTTGATTTAATTTGGTTGTAGGTGAAATTAGTAGGGTCATTTCTTAATTTAAAATATCGCCACATTTGTAAAATATGGCCAATGGTTTATTTTTTACTTAAATTTGCGTCTTGGGCCATCTTTGTTTTAAAATAAACGATCGGGTCTGGCCCAATTGGACCGCCCGACCATACTCCCTTTTTAACTATGGGTATACGAAGACCCCACCCCCCAATTTTCCCCTTTTCCCTTTTTCAATTGGAATGAAGAATCTTGGGTTCTGTCCTTCGTCATCTCCGATCCCTAATTTGGCAATCCACAGTGTATTTTTGCTGCGGACAGACTTGTTTGCCCATTTTGGACAAGAGCAATTAATGCTCTCGCCCTTTACCACACTAGTTAACTATGGAAACGCCACCCCCCACCAAAGTGAGGCCACCCCTCTCCATGCACTTTGGTATGATTTAATTGCTCTTTATCTCTTCTGATTTTGAATCCATGCTTGTGATTGGTCGAAGAACCTTTTAGAGGGAGTTTTCCCCCAAATCAGTTCTCCCACACCGATCGTAATCCCATTTTTAGGGTTTGAGAGGTTCTATAAATTGAACCCCTTCCCTCATTGTTCAAGGGTCGGCATTTGGATTTTTGAGCTTGTTTATTTTAGAATCTTAATGTAATTGTCTAAAATTAAGGGTTTATTTTGATTGAATTGGGTTCCAAGCCTTTCGATGGAACCCTAAGTGTCAATCTAGTTCTAAAAGAAATTGAGTGGATACGTGAAAAATCAAGCCTCAATCTCGACTCGGCTACCACTACAAGAGGTAGTCCCTAATTCTCATTTTAATTTCATTATGTTTTAGCTTAATGTAGCATATTATAGTCTGTTATGTGTTCATTTAAAGTATTTGGGTTGTTATGGACTGTTTGGAGTTGTGTTTAGCAGTTCTTAAGAATCTTGTTTAGCTGACTTATTGCCATATCATGCTTATTATATCATTTAATACTAGCTAAAATATAAGAATGAACTAGAATGTATTGGTATTTGGTTTAATCAGTTTGCTTACCTAAAAGAAACCATGCCTTAGTATCAAATTTTGCCATTTTAAGACCATCCAGTAGCCTAAAGTGAAAGAATGCCTTAGTCTTAACAAGTTTGATGTATTTGATGGCTCCAAGATGGATATGGTATCCAGTTTGTATATATGTTGTAGTTAAATGAAGATATAGGATTAGATATGGCTTAAAAGTGATCCTAACATGAATTAGGAGAAGCCTATGAGTTCTAGGTTCTTTAAAAAGGTTATTACACCTAATTATATGGACTATGAATGCTTTAAAAGGTCACTTAAGGTCTATTTAGGTTAAAATTGAAGTTGAATAGGTCTAAAGTAACATGTTCTGATACAGTGTTGGATATGAGATTATTTGAACCTATAAGTCTTGTCACATAGGATTAAGTTCAGTTATCTTGATTCAAAGACATGATAGCATGTTGCTTCTATTCATCCTTAGCTAAATATGTAATAGTGTGATAACGGTGAACTTATGATGTTTTAGAATGCCCCTTCTTAAGCTGCTTTGGGTTTGTGTGATGATTTGTGGGTATGATAGGGGTGCAGGGTTTGATATCTAATAGCTATAGTTGAATGTGTCCATCATATGCGAAGTTATTCACTGATTGCCTTACCTTTGGATATGTTTTGAGTAGGGATGGTCCTAAGGGATGATTAGTTTGTGTTCATGAACTCTTTTAGGTCTGATTAGTATTGGTTAATCTAAATCATCATAGTATGTTGTTATGGAATATGTGGGTTGCAGGAACCATGTTTAGAATAGCTTTTCATATGTCTTAGTTTGGCCTTTCCCTGTTTGTGTGTTCAGCTCTCTTAAGCCACCTCATTCATTTCATGCATTAATATACTCCACTGCATCCATGTCTAGTGTTAAGTAGATACTAAGTATCATCTTTTGTATTAAATTAACCAAACCTGTCATGAGTACTTGACAAAAGGTTGTTTGCATCTGCTCATTGGTTTACTATTTCCATTGCCCATCTGTAAGCATATTCACCTAGTTTAAATGCATATCTAGGTAAAGAACAAGGGCTCAGAATAAATGTGTTAGTTGTCATATGTTACTAACAGTTTTCTAGGATAGGATTAGGCTAATTCCTACATGCTAATTTAGAGAGTTTTCAAAAAGGTTCCCTTAGACCTCTGCATGTTAGGTTAAGTCCAAATGCTTTGTTTGTATCTGTATTGGTATTTATTTATATCTGAATTAGTTAAGATTATCAGTGTATTATAGGGAGTTAGAGTCTGACTGTTAATATGTGTATTTGTGTGTTCCTGTTTCTTCTCTTTGCTTGCCTGTTGTATGAGTGGGTATACACTCTGATATATAACTTGTATGTCTTAAATACTTAGTATATCATATGTATAAAATATGCATATCCTTATGTATATCACTTGTTGTCTATTCCATGGTGCTGCTGGGCCTAGCCCATTTGTGTTACTTCTTCTTGCATTCTTCTTCACAACTACAATAACTGGGCTAGGCCCACGCACCTGACCTTTACTCTGAATAACGGTTAATCTATTTTAATATGGGCCAAGCCCAGTTTAGTTTTCTTTTCCTGTGTTGGGTAGTTTGCTTGAATATGGGTGTGCCAAGTCATTATTACATGGTCTTTAATTTTTGAATACACTGTCTTCTTAAATTAATGCATAACATGTGTGTGTTTGATTTTTTAGCTTATTTGCATTTAATTAGATAATTAAAGATGCCTTCTAACTAGTATCTTTTTCCCCCCTCCTCTTTCCTTTTACATACTGCGATGGGCCATTGCATCTTCAAAACAGTTGGGCCTTCATCCCAACTAACTCATTTGATCGAGTCTCACATTGTAGCCATGCATCGAAGGCCCAACTACAAGGGAAAATAGCTAATTGATGGGCTTAGGTAGGCCCACCACCCTAAACTCATCTCTTTCAATTTCTATTTGTAACATATATATATATTCATTTGGATAATAACATACTTTCCATATATTGGAACCCTTATTAGTTATGACTAAGGATGGGGAACGATATGTACATGTCACGACCCCTTTTACGGACCGTGGTGGCACCTACACACTCCCACCGGTAGGCGAACCACTCCCAATCATTCACATGATATATATAAGGAAAAACGGAAAGATAATAAAATATACAATAATTGTCTCATGATATAAATGCGGAATAAAGTCTGATAAATAACAAAACCCCCAAAATCTGGTCAATCATACAAGAGCACTAATAATCTGATACAAGTCTGATTGTAAATAAAAAACAAGATAAGGATATAGTATCCAAGGCATACTGGAGGTAGCATCTCACCCTGAATATCTGCCCGCTCGGACTCACGCTCAAGCTCGCGAACTGGTAGTGGGATCTGTATCTGCACCAAAAAAGATGCAGCAAGTGTAGCATGACTACATAACATAACCCCATAGGTATCATAGGCCGACAACGATGGAAGATACGTAAAAAAGGATAAATACCAAGTTGACACGAAATAGCCCTATACTAGCAGTTCAATAACCCAGATACTGTCACATTATTCATAGAGTGGTTCACAGAGTCAACATATCACCTTGTTCATGTAAGATTTCATAATCGCTTAATTTACCCAGTTCCTGAACAATTCAATAACAGAAGTTCAAGTATGAGTGAGCAACTAACAACCCTTCATTTATCCAAGAATCCAGTCAAGTTATCAATGATCAATCCAACACTTAATTCATCAACAATAATCAATGAAATGATATATGTATGATATGAATGCAATGCATATGCCATGTACCTTTATCTTCCAGTATATAGGTGTTCAAGTTTTTATTATGAAGCGCACACCCATTGGGGATCCGCAAAGTCCATATACTCCTACAGAATATCTTATCGGAGCCCAACCCTTAGCTGAATAATAATTGTTGCAGGAGTGCAACCCGTCCCCTCGCGTATCATCATCATTGTCATTTTAGTGTTGCCATAATCTCATAAGTATTCTCACCTTTCCGGTCTTTTGGACCCACAACATTTCCATACCACTCTGATATCAATGTCACAGAACCATGAGTGTATGAATGCAAATGATAATATAAGGCAAAAAATCATGATGTAATGAGATGCAACCAAGTATAGAGATGAATTTCACATGCTTCCAATAATTCAACAACATAACAATTGAAGTACAAATCAGGATATCATATCGGAAGCAGGTGTAATGAATAAACATACAATAACAAATATGGCGACAAGCCCACATATGGAGAAAAGCCCAATCAATCAACAGTTTGAACTAGCATAAGGTTGATTACCTAAATCACCCATCATCACCATTCAACACCGGTACCAACTCAAACATTCATCACAATCGGCTGAGTGGGACTCCCAAACACGCCCAATAGCCCTCAATATTTATAACTAATTACGTACTTCTATCGGAGTCTAGTGAAAGTAAACCGTAGCCTACCTCAGGGCCGAGCTGGAGCCTCGAACAGTTAAATCTCTACGACATCCTTGCCCTTCCACTGCACCTCATGCTAATTGAAGTCTAATTGCGCATATACTATTTATTAATATTAGGCGTACACACATACAAAGACACAGTCCTTAACAAAGCAAGACTTCCAACGCTAACCCCAAGCCCACGTCGTCAAGACTCAAACTTTAATATTCAAAAAGCATCAATACATACTAGGTAATCGTATCCTTAAGTTAATTGGAAAACTATAATCATTTGGACCATCACTTGATCAATATACAAAAAGCCCCAATCTGGAACCCCAAAATTTCTCCCAATTCAAAAGAGACATCCATAATCAAATTAAACCTCACAACATCATAATCTAGCATATTCCATCACTAATTCATAATATTAAAGCAATCTAATCCATAAAACATCCCTAAATCAAGGACACAACTCTCTTAATCTCACAAGAACCTATAACTAATGTTCCCCAATTCACATGAACATAATAACACCATTAAAGGACCTTAAATCATGGAACCAAAACATAAAGGATGGAAATCTTTACCTCAAAGATGAATTCACTCTTGAAGTTCAAAAACTCTCTCCTTGCGATTTTAGGCACGAGAATGTCTATTTTGTGAAATGAGACTTGACCTAGGAATTTAACATAACACTTGATCCAACGATTCCGCCCCAGTGGAATCGACCCCGCTGGCATGGACTCGCTCCCGTGTAAATCGACCTTGCTGAGGCAGTGTCACTTGATACCTCACCTCAGCGTAACAACAAACCCGAATCCGCAGAGGCGAACCCGCCCCTACGGAATCTCATCTGCCAAAGTAAAAACTCAACAGATTCCCATACCCCACTTTGGTGAGCCCGTCTCCCGCTAAGGCAGACACGTATGAGCGAACAGAAGTGTCGCCAAGGCGGACACCAAACACCAGATTACAAGAAACAACTCAATATACCACCAAACACCCGAAACACTCCCGAGACCCCCGGACAAAAATTAGACATTCTCCCCCAAGGTAAACAGTGCTACGAACTCACCTATACCCTCGGGTTACCCATTTAACTAAGCTAAGGCATACTTTCTAAAGAATCGTCCGAGAAAATCAAATATCCAACTTTAATAAATAGCACAAAAAAATACATCTGATTATCTCAGAAAGTGAACCAATGACTCGACTAAGTCATAAATTGACCTCCGAAGCTACCGAAAGCGACGAAACCCGGAAACAAACCCATCTACTCAAAAGTTAACCTTGAGTCAAACTGTCCAACTCTAAGATTCTAGTTTTGGGTTTTTCATCCAAAATACATATAAATAGACCTCGGGATTCGTGTCACCCATCCCCACACATTACAAACCCCACATCGAGTCTATGAGAAGGGTAAAATAGTTATATAGAGGAATATCTGCTCTGCATGTCGAACAGAGAGAAACGGATAGAGGAAACATACCGAAAGTAGTAAACAAGTTAGGATGTCTATGTTGCATGACAAACTCTATCTCACAAGTCGCATCCTCAACAGGATGATGCTTCTATTGAACCTTTACTGAAGCTATCACTTTCGACCTTAGCTTCCTCACTTGCCTATCCAAAATAGCATTGGCTCCTCCTCAAACTCTAAATTTTGATCAAGCAGTCCTGAGTCCCACTGGATGATATAAGAATCATCAACATGATACTTTTTCATCATAGACACATGGAAAATCGGATGAACGCCTAAAAAACTTGGTGGCAGAGCAAACTCATATGCCGCCTCCTCATCTCTGAAGAATCTCAAAAGGTCCAATATACCTCAGACTCAACTTCCCTCTATTTTTGAACCTCATCACACCCTTCATTGGTGAGAGCTTCAGAAGAACTCTATCACCAACCATAAACTCCAAGTCTCGAACCTTCCAGTCCGCATATTCCTTCTACATGCTTTGAGTCGCCAGGAGCTTATCCTGAATCACCTTCACCTTCTCTAATGAATCTCTCAATAAATTGGTACCCCAAGGTCGGACCCAAACGCATCAAACCAACCAATCGGAGATCGACATCTCCTATGATACAAGGCCTTGAATGGTGCAATATTGATTCTGGAGTGATAGATATTGTTGTACGCAAACTCTGCCAAAGGTAAGAACTAGTCCCAATGACTACCAAAATCAATCACGTAGGCTCGTAACATATCCTTCAAAACCTGAATAATCCGCTCGGTCTGACCGTCAGTCTGAGGGTGAAATGTTGTACTGAGATCCAAGCGAGTATCCAACTTTTTCTGCAAAGTCCGCTAAAAATATGAAATTGAGTACCCCGGTCTGAGATGATGGAAATAGAAACCCCATGAAGATGAACAATCTCACGAATGTAGATCTTAGACAACTTCTCTGCATTATAAGTCATCTAGACCGGAATGAAATGCGCAAACTCGGTCAACCTATCAACAATGATCCAAATAGCATCAAACTTTCCTAAAGTCTTGGGAAATCCCACAACAAAATTCATGGCAATTCTCTTCCACTTCCACTCGGGAATGGGCATCATTTGAGACACACCACCGGGTCACTGGTGCTTATAGTTGACATGCTGACAATTCTGACACCGAGACACAAACTCCACAATGTATCTCTTCATCCTCCCCCACTAATGGTGTTGCTTCAAGTCACGGTACATCTTAGTTGCATATGGATAAATCGAATACCTAGAGCTTTGGGCCTCTTCCATAATAGATCTGGTCAAGTCACACACATAAGGCATGCACACTCTACCCTTGATCCTCAAAAACCCATCACTATCAATCACAACCTCCTTGGCTTCTCCACTCATCACATTTTCTTCGATTTTGCACAAATTCTCATCATTATACTGGTGGGTCCTAATCTAATCCAAAAGAGAACACCTCACCTCCACACAAGCCATAATCCAACCCATATTCAAAATATCAAGCCTCACAAAATGGTTAGCTTGAGGCTAGACCTCCAATGCTAAATGTCACTCAGAAATGATAAAATGAGATAAACTCTTCATGCTAACTGCCTTTCGGCTCAAGGCATCCGTCACCACATTGGTCTTGCTTGGATGGTACAAAATGGTCATGTTATAGTCTTTCAACAACTCCATCCACCGACGTTGCCTAGAATTGAAATCCTTATGACTAAACATGTGTTGAAGACTGCGGTGGTCGGTATACAACTCACAATGAATGCCATACAAGTAATACCTCGAAATCTTTAGAGCAAACACAATGACAAGCAACTTCAAATAAAGAACAGGGTAATTTTTCTCCTGCATCTTCAAGTGCTTTGATGCATAAGAAATAACCTTACCCTCCTGCATCAACACACAACCCAATCCAATCGTAAAATCATCATAATACACAGTAAAGTCCTTTCCCTCCACCAGAAAGGATAGAATTGGGGTTTTCGTCAAAAGAGACTTGAGCTTTTGGAACCTCTCCTCACACTGGTCGGACTATTGAAACGTCACCTCTTTCCGAGTCAAAACCGTCAGATAAGAAGAAATAGAAGACCTTGATGAACCGATGATAGTAGCTAGCAAGACCCACAAAACTCCGAAGCTCTGTCACAGAAGTCAGTCTAGGACAGTCTCATAGTGCCTCAATCTTCTTTGGCTCGACCATTATCCAATCCTTGGACACTATGTGTCCCAAGACTGCTACAGAACTCAACCAGAACTCACACTTTGAGAACTTAGTTTATAATTTCTTCTCCTTCAATAACCCAAGGACCACTATCAGATGTTGCTCATGGTCTTCCCGACTCTTCAAATATATCAAGATGTCGTCAATGAAATCACAAAAAATCCTAAAAGCCTTGAATATCCCATTCATCAAATCCATGAACATTGCGGGGGCACTAGTAATCCCAAATAACATCATCAAGAACTCATAATCACCTTAACGAGTCCGAATAGCTGTCTTGGGAACATCCTTGACCTGAATCTTCAACTGATGATACCCAGACCTTATGTCAATCTTTGAAAACAGAGAAGCACCCTGAAGATGACCGAACAGGTCATTAATACGAGGGATCAAATACATTTTTTTGATGGAGACCTTGTTCAACTATCTGTAATCAATGCACATACGCATGGTGCCATCCTTTTTCTTTACGAACAAGACAGGAGCACCCCATGGAGATACACTTGGTCGAATGAAGCCTTTACTCAACAAATCCTAAAATTGCTCCTTCTACTCTCTCAGCTCTGTTGGAGCCATATGATACGGAGGAATAGAAATAGGTCGAGTACCCAACTTGAGATCAATATAGAAGTCGATATCCTTGTTTGGTTGCATACCCGGTAAATTTGAAGGGAAAACCTCAACAAACCAACTAACTACCAAAACAAATTCAAGGGATGGAGTCTCCGCCCTCGTATCCCGAATATGAGCTAGGTACACCAAACAACCCTTTTCCACCAACTTCCTAGCCTGAATGAAAGAAATAATATTCTTAGGAGTAGGGCTGGGTGCCCACTCTAACCTCGAAAGTCCAGGCATCGCTAACTTTACTGTCTTGGAGTAACAGTCCATAATCGCATGATACAGTGATAGTCAATACATCCCTAGAATAATATCAAAATCAACCATCTCTAATATGACTAAGTCTATCCAGGTATCCTAACCCATAAAAGTAACCAAGCAATGCCGATAGAGTCGATCTACGACCACAGAATCATTGACTGGAAAAGATACATGAATAGGGACATCAAGCATATCACACCACATAACCAAATCATAAGAAAAATTGGTATAAACATACGACAATGTAGACCCCAGATTAAATATAACTGAAGCAGACCAATGACAGGCTGATATGATAGTTGTTATAACCGCATTTGATGATTTAGGCTCTGGTCTACCCGAGAAAGCATAACAATGAGTGCATCCTCCCTCGGATTGAGTACTCTACTAGCCACCTCGGCCTGAATGAGCTCCATCTCTCCCCGACTAGGATCCACCATGACCGGTTTGATGGCCACCACGTCCTAACTGAGATCTTCCTAGGCTAACCTGACCACCACTCCTAGATGGTTGTGTTGGGTCCTAGTTGCATGGGATGCACTCGATACAGATATGGGGCAGTCTTTCTTAAAATTCCCAATCTCACCATAGGTGTAACAAGTCTTGGTCATTGAGGGGTGCTGAATAGATATAGAAGAACCCGAACTAAGAACCTCTCAAATACTGGCCCCCACCATAACCGCTCTGCCCCACATAGGCATTATTGGTAATTTGAAAGGTTTCCTAAACCAGTCGACCATGCTGTGACTGTTGATATCTACCCTGCTACCCATATTCACGAGAAGTTGATCCATTGAATTGTCCATGTCACCTGCCCTCTTATCGGACTCATTACTAGACATCTTGCCCCTCACAAACTCCAACATCCTCGCATGCTCAACTACAGTCTAAAAAATACCCCTAGTAGCCACTAGCTTCAATATAGACAACTTAAGGGGAATACTCAACCCTCTCACAAAGAATCTCACTCTCTTTGCCTCGATAGGTAGCAACGATATTGCATAGCGCGATAAGGCGTGGAAGCGAGTCTCATAATCTGCAACTGAAGAACCCCTATACTCGATCCTCTGAAACTCATCACGCTTGCTTAAATGCAAGATATGTGGCACATACTTCTCCATAAATATCTGATAAAACCTAACCCATGACAGTGGAGGTGACCCCGTTGGTCGCCAATCAATATAAGCTCTCCATCACTGTTGTGCATCTCCCAAAAGCTGAAGGGCCACAAAACTATCTTCATGCGACTCGATGATACCCAAGGTATGCAACCTCTCATGGCTACTCACAATAAAGTCATACACTTCTTCCTCGAGATGACCATAGAATATTGAAGGCTTCATGTTCAAAAAGTGCTCCCAAATCTTTTGTTCAACGCGGGTCATAGTTGTCCTTGCAATCATCCAATGACTAAACTCTGGAGCATGAATCTCATCAATATAGGACGCTGACATCGCCACTGGATAAACCCCAGGAGTACGAAGCTTGGGAGTCTGAGTTTATCCCTCTCCCACACAGGTATAAGAACCACCCGAAATAGTTGGATGCACGCCTGCCTGGGCAAAATCATATAAAACACTCAGTAATCTGACCAACATGACCTATAAAAATGGAGTAGCAATAAATCCAGGATGATCTTTGGCTGGCCCCATCTCCTCATCAAGTAACTCATCCTGAGGCTCAACAACCAGCTTAGGGGAAACTGATCTAGTATGCATCGACAGGCTTTCTGTGCCCTACCCTGAGCTGGTGCAGCTCCTCGGGCTCTACCTCAGCCCCAAGCACTTCCTCTACCGTGACCTCACACTATAGGTGCCGATGCCTCCTCCTTCGTTGCATCATCATGAATCCTCAACATCTCCGAGAGATTAGACACAAAGGTCAGATACCGATTTGATTCAACTTAGCACGAAAGGAATGAAGAAAGTGAAATTTCCTAAATGTCCCATATCCTCTCAAAGATAAGTACAGATGTCTCCGCACTGATCCGCGACTCTAATAGACACTACTATTGTATTCAAGACCATTTAACCTAAAGCTCTAATACTATTTTTGTCACGACCCCTTTTAGGGACCGTGGTGGCACCTACATGCTCCTATTGGTAGGCGAACCACTCCCAATCATTCATATAATCTATATAAGGAAAAGTAGAAAGATAAAAAATTATACAATAATTGTCTCATGATATAAATGCAAAATAAAGTCGGAGAAATAACGAAACCCCCAAAATCAAGTCAATCATACAAGAGCACTAATCTGATACAAACCTGAATAAGGCATATAGGCCAAAACTGAATCTGAATACCAAGTATCTAAACATGTCTCTCGATCATAAATAAAAGACAAGATATGGATAGAGTATCCAAGGCATGCCGGAGGTAGCATCTCACCCTGAATATAGAAATTTTCCCGATCGAACTCACACTCGAGCTCACGAACTGGTAGTGGGAACCGTATCTGCACCAGAAAAGATGCAGAAAGTATAGCATGAGTACACAATGTACCCTCATAGGAATCATAATCTGACAACAACAGATGCTATGTAAAAAGAGATAAATACCAAGTTGACACAAATAGCCCTATACTAGTAGTTCAATAACCCAGATACTGTCACATTATTCATAGAATGGTTCACAGAGTCAACATATCACCTTGTTTCATGTAAAATTTCATACTCGCTTAAGTTACCCAGTTCCATAACAGTTCAATAACAGAAGTTCAAGTATGAGTGAGGAACTAACAACCCTTCTTTATCCAAGAATCCAATCAAGTTATCAATGATCAATCGAACATTTTATTCATCAACAGATAATCAATGAAATGATATATGTATGATGTGAATGCAATGTATATGCCAGGTACCTTTATCTTTCAGTATATAGACGTTCAAGTTTTTATTATGAAACGCACACCCATGGGGGACTCGCAAAGTCCGTATACTCCAGAAATTTCCCATCGGAGCCCAGCCCTTGGCTGAATAATAATTGTTGCAGGAATGCAACCTGTCTCCTAGCGTATCATTATCATCATTTTAGTGTTGCCATAATTTCATAAGTATTCTCACATTTCCTGTCTCGTAGACCCAGAGCATTTCCATACCACTCTCATATCAATATCACAAAACTATGAGCGTATAAATGCAAATGATAATATAAGTCAAAAAATCATGATGTAATGAGATGCAACCAAGTATAGAGATGAATATCACATGCTTCCAAGAATTCAACAGCATAACAATCGAAGTACAAATCAGGATATCATATTGGAAGCATGTGTATTGAATAAACATACAATAGAAACTATGGCGACAAGACCACATATGGAGACAAGCCCAATCAATCAACAGTTTGAACCAGCATATAGCTGATTGCCCAAATCACCCATCATAATCATTCAACACCGGTACCCACTCAAACGTTCATCACAATCGGCTGAGTGGGACTCCAAAACACGCCCAATACCCCCTCAATATTTATAACTAATTACGTACTTCTATCAGAGTCTAGTAAAAGTAAACCGTAGCCTCTGGAGCCTCGAGCAGTTAAATCTCTGGAATAGCCTTGCTCTTCCACTGCGCCTCATGATAATTGAAGTCTAATCACACATATACTATTTGTTAATATTAGGCTTACACACATACAATGACATAATCCTTAGCAAATCAAGACTTCCAACACCAACCCCGGGCCCACGTTATCAAGACTCAAACTTTAAGATTCAAAAAGCATCAATACATACTAGGTAATTATATCCTTACGTTAATTGGAAACCTATAATCATTTGGACCTTTAATTGATAAATATGCAAAATGCACCTCTTTGGAACCCTAGAATTTCCCCCAAATCAAAAGGGACTTCCATAGTCAAATTGAACATCACAACATAATAATATAGCATATTCCATCACGAATTTATAATATTAAAGCAATCTAATCCATAAAAACATCCCTAAATCAAGGACACAACTCTCTTAATATCACGAGAACCTATAACTAATCTTTCTCCAATTTACATGAACATAATAAGACCATTAAAGGACATTAAATCATGGAACCAAAACATAAAGGATGGAAATCTGTACCTCAAAGCTGAATTCACTCTTGAACTTTAGAAACTCTCCCATTGCAGCTCTAGGCTCAAGAATTTCTATTTTGGAAAATGAGACTTGACCTAAGAATTTAACATACCACCTCATCCAACGATTCTGCCCCTGCGGAATCAACCCCGCTGGCACGTACTCGCTCACGCGTAAATCGATCTTGCAGAGGCAGTGTGACTTGACACCTCACCTCAGTGCAACAACGAACCTGAATCTGTAGAGGTGCACCCACCCCTTGGGAAGTCCTATCTGCCAAAGTAGAAACTTAGTAGATTCCCATACATTGCTTTTGCGAGCCAGCCTCCCACCAAGGCAGACACATAAGAGCGTACAGAAGTGTCGTCGAGGCAGACACCAGACACCAAATCATAAAAAACAACTCAATCTTCCACCAAACACCTGAAACACTCCTGAGACCCCAGAGACAAACCTGACATAATCCCACAAGGTAAACGGTGCTACAAACTCACCCGTACCCTTGGATTTCCCATTTAACTGAGCTATGTCATACATTAAGAATTGTTTGGGAAAACTAAATATCCAACTTTCACAAATAGCACCAAAAAATACATCTGATTGTCTCAGGAAGTAAACCAATGACTCAACTAAGTCATAAATGATCCTCCGGAGCTACCAGAAGCTACGAAACCCAAAGTCAAATCCATCTACTCAAAAGTCAATCTTGAGTAAAATTATCCAAGTATAAGTTTCTAGGTTTGGGGTTTCATCCAAAATTCATGTAAATGGACCTCAAGATCTGTGCCACCCATCCTTGCACATCACAAACTCCGCATAGAGTCTACGAAAAGGGTAAAATAGTCAAATAGAGGTCTTAGGCTAAAAACGATCGGATGGTCGTTACAGTACATTTAGGTAGAGTCGCTAAAATAGAGTTTCAAAAGATTAAAAGGAATTTAGATATATTTGGAAGTTTGAATGATTCTAAAAATGCATTAAGATTAAACTTTGAAAAATTTGAGGTTGTTTCGGATTTTAAACTCATAACCTGACTGTTTTGGACATTAGTTACACTAGAATATCATTTTTTAAAATTCGGACTTTGATTTAACAATGTGTTAATGGGCCAATTTCAAAGATTAAAGTGTTGATCAAATTTGTATTTGAAACTAAAAATTTCTGAACTGAAACTTAGGCTTAACTTGGTATAAATACAGGCCATTTTAGGGCTGAGCCCAATAAACAATGATTTTAAAAGGGGACTAAAACACTTTCTTGGACTTGAGTTTGATATGGGTTTTGAGTAAAGTGGAATATCTTGACTTTGGGGATATAACATGGAAATAAAAAAGTTGATTTCTATTCTCTTAAACCAAGACATGTTATTCTAAATGGATTATACCTTTTCAATTCAAAAATATTTTCAAAGTGTGTAAAGTAATATTTGACAACATATTGGACTAATAGTGGATTTCTACTCAAGTTAATTCTTGAGTGTTCTTGGTCCGAAAATAAGTTGGCCAAATTATCTCTATACAAATCATTTTTTGACGGAATCTAACTCTTTTGTTTTCAAAAACCTTTGAGTTTAAAATGGAATGAATGACATGGAATTTTGCAGGAATTTAAACTTTTTTAAGTAATTTATAAATTTTAAATATGCTATAGAACCCGAAGGTCAACCGTATTCTATGGATCCTTTATACCGGGGTGTCTAACACCTTCCCCGGGGGATTATCAGAACCCTTACCTCGACTCTAGTTTAGAAAGGACTTTTCATTGTTTTGAGTAAACCCTCTCAATTCGGTTTTCCTAATTTACCTATAAATTAGGTGGTGACTCTTAAAAAAATTTCCGACTTAGAGCACAAAAACCTCTTAGTAGCTTTTATGCCTCCGTGTAAAAGTGAACCATAACAGATAGCGACTCCGCTGGGGATAAACCTAGGTTCTAACCACAAGGGTTCCAATACAACACGTTTTAAATGATATGAATTCCTTATGTGTTCAAATACCCACAATTATAACTGTCATCATGCATTTCATCTTTCGCCAAATGGCATGCACACACACTTGCATCAGTGCATAAAGATGATTATGTGGGTTTCGAAATCATCCTCTAGTATAAAACAAAAAACATTTCCTTGGAACACCTTGAAGACGGATTTGGTTTGCGGTCGTCCAACAGTGGACAACATCTCACCCTAAGTCGTCTGCTCGGATCCCTTAGTCATTTGCTAAACCACTCATAGTATAACTAGGATAGAGCGAAGCCAAATCCCTATTGAACTATAGCATGCTTGACCTAGACAGGTTCAGATATCTCAGACTTATCTGGACCTATTAGGCTGACTACCTCGTGTCTTAATGGTTTATGACCCGAAAATATTGCATCTATCTACTTGGTATGTGGAAGCATTCAAATCTTCCTTATATGATAAAACCATTGTCCTTCGAATGAGGAGGGGGGGGGGAATTAACCGTGTTCTATTTTGTAAATGCATACAAATCTGAAATTTTACATGGTTATCAATGCACCCGAGTTGCTGAGATTTTGTTGGTCGTGGCTCAATGCCCCGCAACAAAGAGAAGTAATGAACTATCTAGGACACCTACTATTACATCCTGAAGTTTCATGCGCAAATGAGAGCGTAGTTCGTCCACTTGAGATTCTTTCTGAGGGTCATATATGTCTTAGATAGATGTTAAGAAGATATACGGAAGATTTGAGATCATTGGGGTTGAAGGAACCATCCTTCGATAAAGTTTGACGAAGATCGGACAATACGCTATGCATTTTGCGTCGCGGATGGAATCTGCCTTGCAGATGGGACCACGAAAGAGGAGCAAAAGTTGGAGAATTTTCTGCCATGATCTGCTACAACAGATGCGGCCGCATATGGCCATCTGCGATGCAGGAGGCATTGCAGATCCATGGCGGTGGCTGACCTTTCTAGTCTATTTAAGTGGCGGAGGCCTCATTTTATTTCTTTTTCGACCAAATCTGATACTTAACACCTCTAAACTCTCTCTAGACACTCTCCAAGGGTTCAAGAATGGTTACCAAGTTAATCCATCATTTTTCTACCTCAAAGATAGCCTAGATGGAGGATAACACTTCTATGGTGTTGTGGAATGATTAAAGGGTGGGTAAGAGCAAAGCAGGGCTTGGATTTTGAATTGATTACATCTAATAAGGTATGTATATCACCCTATTTGTTTTGATTAAGGTTATCTTCATGTTTTTTAAATTGTTTGGGTGAAGAACTATGAGCTAGAGCTTGAAATTATAAGGGATGTAGTGGTCTTGTTGATGGACTATATTAAAGCCATAATTGTAACTTGCTACGGTTGGAAGTCATGAAAAGTTTCTTGGTGATGATGTAGTAGTTTTTATTGTTGTTTTTTATATTGTTCTTGATTTGGAGAAGGGGAAGAAACGGGGGAGATGTTGTCTGAGTCATTGTAAAGTAAGTGTATTCTTGGTGGTATGAGCCCTTTTTATTAATGTTGGTATTGTTTATTGTTGTAAATGGATGGTAAAGAGGTGGATCACATTGTCGTCATCGAAGGTCCTATTTCAGGTATGTTAAGGATCACTTATTCTTTTCTTGGAATGTTTCTTGAAGTTACACCGTAAAATGGGACATTTATAAAAGCGAACTCAAATCTTGTCTAAGGGAAATATACCTATTTTATTGACTATTGATTATACCTCATTGGGACCAGTTTCTTGTTCCATAGTAATCTTGTGGCTCTTGTTGTTTTTGTGAAAGCTAGGGGTGCTATGTCTTGACTTGGTAATTCTATGGAGAAATGAAATGGTTATTGACCTTGTTGTTGTTGCGAAGGTTATAGATGTTGTGCCTTGTCTTGTCGATTCTTATAAAGAGGTAGAAATAAAATAGTATGTAATCTCATCAATGATAGTTGTAAGAATGATACTTTACCCCTGAGGGATTACAATCTCAGGCCTATGACTCTTAGGATGAACATGATCATATAAAAAGGATTCCCGTGGCTTTAAGATAAAGTGAGAGGTTATCGATGAAAGTCCTAAATGCTAGTCAAAGAGGTAACAATTTTACATTATTACGATAGTCCATAGAAGTCTCTTATAACCCTTCATGTATGTATGTAAGTAGTACATAGATGGGCATGAATATGGTAGTATGATTCACCACGGGTTGGGAAGTTGAGTATCGTTAATTACCACCGGTTGGGCAGGCACGTATTTACCACCATCCTATCGCTGGTCGGGCAGTAACCACTAGTTGGGCAGTTACATATCTCTATTTACCACTAGTTGGGAAGACACGTATTTACCATCGAGCTACGACTGGTTGGGTAGTTACCATCGGTTGGGCAGTTGTGTATCGTTATTTACCACCAGTTTGGCAATTACCAGTGATCAGTTGGGCAATCGAATAGTTAGAATTACGACATGGATATATCAACATAAAACAAGGTTAGAATGACCATTATGTATGTTGTGACCCTCAATGAAATTTCAGAGATAAATTGATTCATATTCTCCTCTCATTTATGCTTATGTATTATTACATTTTATTTCCGCTTTACATTTAGTTCATTATTCATATTCATGTCCTTTTGCCTGGGGACACTGTGTTTCATGCCGCACAGGTACATGTAGGTGAGGAGAGGACCCGCTCTGGTAGTTTGTGTGTAAATATCAGCTTTAGTTGGTGAGCTCCATCTCTTGCTGGAGTATTGTGGAGTCAGATGTATGTATATATTCTTTTGGTACTTTAGGTACATCGGGGCCCCTATCCCGTTCTATTATGTCGATACTCTTTTTAGAGGCTTTGTAGACGAGTCATGCAATGTACCAGTTGTTCGGTGCAGCCTTGTAGGTCCGGATGTTGATAAGAGATTATGTTGGCCTTATCGGCCTTAGTATGTAAACATGCCTAGGTAAGATTCTTCTGTTTGCAGGAATTGGTGTCATATCATGTTATAGTTACCCTCTAGGGCCTCATTGGCTAGCCAATTATATGTTTATGTGATGATATCTAGGTGGTTCGCTCAGGCTGTCCAGGCGCTGGGTGCCGGCCATACCCCCCAAGGTAGGTGATGTAAGAAAGCCTGTGGCCTTAAACTTCCAACTTGAGTCGTTAAGTATCTTGCTAAAGATGCCAACAACTCACCATAAACCTACGGTTAAATGCCTCAAATGGGATGAAATGTGGAGTAGAATGAACGACATCACGTGAAGGTTAAGAAGACACCATTTTATTTTGGCTTTATATGTAGGTCTTGGCCGGAGACCATTTTGTTTCTTTTAGCTTATATTTAGTTCTTAACTAATCTACTAACTCTTTTTAGGACACATTTAATGAGACATGTAATAGGAAAGAATGACTAAGCCTTGTAATAAGGTGACTACAATATGGCAAGGACAAGAATCATCTAGAAGATGAGTTTTCCAAGAATAGAATTCATGAACTAACTAGTTCATGTATTTGACTACATAGGAGACATCAAGATCGGCCTAGGGGAGATGAAGAGTTGGCCGAATGACTCATCCAAGCACATATAAAGAATGGAAACTTCCAAACATATTCCAAGAAGATGAGATTTACGAAGAGACAAGTTCATACATGCAAGACACAAAATAATTGCTTGGAAAACTCAAGAGGTGGCCGAGAACACCCTTGGTCCCCAACTTAACCCGAAACCTTTCCCACTTGTTCCCATATGGCCGAAAATCCTGGTTTTTGTCCTTTAATTTGTCTTCTAGAAAGATCCATATATTACTATAAATAGGACCCTTAGGATGTTGTAAAAATCAGAGTTGATGAATAGAAAAACTTGAGTTTTACTTAATTGCTAAGTTATTCAACGTGTGTGTTGTCTACCTTAGTTGGTCCTTGTGTGGGCCTTCGGTTCTTATGTAAACCAACCCCTTAGTGTATGTTGAAGCTATAACTTGTGTGATCTAATCAAACTCAAGATTAAGGAACCCCCTTGGTGTGAGTGGACATTGGAATTTGTGTGATCCAACCAAATCCAAGCCTAGGGTCTATCATAAGGTTACCGGCCACCCTCACTTGGCTTGTTCATGAGCTTGTGCTTAGCAACCTCGGTCAAGACCTTGTGCAATAGGCCAAACTCATCTTTGTGTAGACTCGAGCATTAAAACTCTCATGTCATTATCCTTGCTATATCGACCGTGCTATACTTGGTTTGTACTCGGGTTTGCACCTAGAATCCCGTGTTCAAACCACCATTTCCTTTCTTCCACCACGTCCTAGAAGACTTTCCAAACACACACACTCAAAGCCACCAACTGAAACCACCCATAATCAGTCGTGTCATACCGATAACACCAAACAACCCACTACACACCCCAACCAAGAACCTCACCGTTTCAGTAAACTCCCGACATCCTCAAACACTAAACTAACAAAACTCAATCACCAGAATAACCCTCAACGTGTCTATAATAACCCCATAAAATGCCTAAATCCAACTCTCCCTAAAACTACCCGAAATATCCACCAAACACCATAATGCCGGCAGAATCCGGTAAACACGAGAACCCCATTTTCAGGTCAACTCGTACACAACTAAACTTTAACCCACTTACCCACTTACACCTTTCCTTATATCAAATTGGTATCAGAGCAAGGCCATATCATCCCACGTTTTGACGCTATGGCTCACACAAAAAAGAAAGACTAAGGAGGATCGCAAGTAACATTCTTGCGGAACGTGCGCAAGCCTTGATAAAGGAACTTGCGGAGCATGCCATGATTTATAATGCCGAATCCGGGGTTGTACAAATCAGCCCAAGGTAGGAGAAGGGTAGTACCTCTTTCGCTAATCCATTATATGATGTTGAAGAAGAGGACAATGCCACCTTTAATATTCCATTGTATAGTCACGAATGTAGGGATTACTTTTTTATGGAGAAATCCGTAATTGTGGAGTTCTTGGAAGAAGATGTTACTCTTGCAAGAGAGCGTGAAAATTTAGTACCCCAACATGTGTTGAGTGTTCCACTTGAAGTACATGAGGAGACACAAGGGGAGCACCTATTTCACACGCGTTGCAAAGTAAAAGATAAAGTGTGCAATGTGATTATTGATGGAAGAAGTGGTGTCAAATTTGCCTCCGTGGAAATGGTGGACAAGTTAAAACTACCCACCCACAATCATCTGGAGCCATATGATCTCCAATGGGTGAACCAAGATGAAGGGTAATAGTAGTACAACAAACTCTTGTTAGCTTTTGGATTGGAACGTATGAAGATAAAATATGGTGTGACATCCTTCCTATGGATGCATGTCATATTTTATTGGGACGACTATGGCAATTGGATCGGAAAGTGAAACATGTTGAAGAGAATAATATTTATTCTTTTCAAAAGGATACTAAGAAGATCCTATTAATACCATTATCACCTCGTGAGGTGAAAGAAGTAAAGATCCAAAGTGTAAAAAAACGCAACGAGAAATCCGAGATCCTCTTGCTTGAGGCACGAAAGATATAGAAAGAGTTTAAAAATGGGAGTGTTATAGGTGCCGGATTAAGGGAGCCCTTGGAAGATGTATGTGCGGATGAACTTACAACCAGACCATCACCGATGTAAAGTAGTGAACACGCTCTTGGTTTATTTCCAAGAAGTTAATTACCCAATCCTCAAGCCTATGGACACAATCCGGAAAGGGCTAAGAGAGTGCAAGAAACACCAAACAAGGGCCTTTTCCAAAAGAACTTTGGGCCGTATACGGTACCCGACTTGTTGGGGCCAAAAGAAAAGGTGACTTGGCACACATGTATTAATATCCCAGCGGTTGACAACACCATCATGGGGTGCAACCTTCCCAAGCCGGGATTGAGATATTTTTTTATGAATCAGGTGGAGCTAAATTGTCTTCCGAAATGGATTTTAGAAACGGCTCCCAACAAACGAAAAATCGAGAAGGAGATGAAAGGAAGATGGCGTTCGAAGTCAAGTACGGTTCCTATGAGACTTACGGAAAGAATGTTTGATCAAAGAATACAAGGTATTATCTGAGTGCCTTCATATTAATCCATCTGGAGTGGGAACCATCCGAAGTTGGTTCAAGAATACAAGTGTGATACAAAGCGTATATGGTTTGGCTTTTTCCTATTATCGTGTCGTCCATAGTTAAAAGGCCTTTTATACACCTATTCTGAATGTTGAGTTACCACTTGACGGAGAACGTGAGGAGAGAGGAGTTGATGTCGATACCGACCTAACCCAAGAACAAGCATCCATTGCTTTCTCTATTAGAACATTGGGCGGTGCGCGACTCAAGTATCACACTTATGACGAGGAATTTGGTATGGTGCAACCTTTGGTCCATTGGCAATATTTAGCTAGGCTTGGTTTTACTTGGTTGGTTTTCGGATCATTGAATTTGAGGGACATTCCAATGCCAATGGCGGATGGTCCTTGCAAAATATTGGCCTTCAAGATCGTGTACGGTTTGAACGAATGGCTTGTAATGCCATTGGATCTTGTGATGCTCTAAGCTCTTCCTTACACGAGGTACTTCAGCCATCCTTTGGACACTTAACATCATCCGAGGACATTCAAGTTATTCCATCAAAAGTGGAGACTATTCGGAGTTGGACTGAGCGTACTAATTTAGGTGTGATAAAAAACTTCCGTGGCTCGACTTCTTTCTGTCAACCTTGCATTCAAGATTATAGCCTTTTTGCTGCTCCTATCCCGAACATGAAATTATTATGTGAAGTTGAAGGAGATACCATCTTAATTAAAGACGAAAGAGCCATTGTTTTTTCTAATGATAAATTGGATGGTTCACGGCTCGGTTATCCTACTTACGGAAAGGACGTTGACTTAGAACCGAAACATATTTGCTTGTATGTGGATCCTTCCTACAAAGAGGAGCTCCCGGGCGGATGTGGAAGTTCACTGTCTCATGGTGGAGACTTATCAATGTACTTAGGCGGTGAGAATTTGAGGACAAATTCTTTTAAAGAAGGGGATATTGGTGTAAGAAAGCCCGTGGACTTAAACTCGCAACTTGAGCCGTTAAGTAGCTTGCCAAAGATGCCAACAACTCACTATCAACCTATGGTTAAATGCGTCAAATGGGATGAAATGTGGAGTAGAATGAACGACATCATGTGAAGGTTAAGAAGACAACATTTTATTTCAGCTTTGTATATAGGTCTTGGCCGAAGACCATTTTGTTTCTTTTAGCTTATATTTAGTTCTTAGCTTAGCTACTAACTCTTCTTAGGACACATTTAATGAGACATGTAATAGGAAGGAATGACTAAGCCTTGTAATAAGGTGACTACAATATGGCAAGGACAAGAATCATCTAGAAGATGAGTTTTCCAAGAATAGAATTCATGAACTAACTAGTTCATGTATTTGACTACATAGGAGACATCAAGATCGGCCTAGGGGAGATGAAGAGTTGGTCGAATGACTCATCCAAGCACATACAAAGAATGGAAATTTCCAAACATATTCCAAGAAGATGAGATTTACGAAGAGACAAGTTCATACATGCAAGACACAAAATAATGGCTTGGAAAACTCAAGAGGTGGCCGAGAACACCCTTGGTCCCCAACTTAACCCGAAACCTTTCCCACTTGTTCCCATATGGCCGAAAATCTTGGTTTTTGTCCTTTAATTTGTCTTTTAGAAAGGTCCATATATTACTATAAATAGGACCCTTAGGATGTTGTAAAATCAGAGTTGATGAATAGAAAAACTTGAGTTTTACTTAATTGCTAAGTTATTCAACGTGTGTGTTGTCTACCTTAGTTGGTCCTTGTGTGGGCCTTTGATTCTTATGTAAAGCAACCCCTTAGTGTAAGTTGAAGCTATAACTTGTGTGATCTAATCAAACTCAAGCTTAAGGAACCCCCTTGGTGTGAGTGGACGTTGGAATTTGTGTGATCCAACCAAATCCAAGCCTAGGGTCTATCATAAGGTTACCGGCCACCCTCACTTGGCTTGTTCACGAGCTTGTACTTAGCAATCTCGGTCAAGACCTTTTCCAATTGGCCACCCTCACTTGGCTTGTTCACGAGCTTGTACTTAGAAATCTCGATCAAGACCTTTTCCAATTGGCCAAACTCATCTTGGTGTCGACTCGAGCATTAAAACTATCGTGTCATTATCCTTGCTATTTCGACCGTCCCATACTTGGTTTGTACTCGGGTTTGCACCTAACATCCCGTGTTCATTCCTTGTTCAAACCACCATTTCCTTTCTACCACCACGTCCCACTAGACTTCCCAAACACCTACACTCAAAGCCACCAACTGACACCACCCACAATTTGTCGTGTTATCCCGACAACACCAAACAGCCCACTACACACCCCAACTGAGAACCTCATTGTTTCAGTAAACTCCTGATATACTCCAACACTAAACTAACAAAACCTGATCACCAGAATAACCCTCAATGTGTCTACAATAACCCCATAAAATTCCTAAACCCAACTCTCCCTAAAACTACCCAAAATAACCACCAAACACCACACTGCCGGCAGAATCCGGTAAACCCAAGAACCCCATTTTTGTCCCATTTTCCGGTCGACCCTTACACAACCAAACTTTGACCCACTTACCTACTTACACCCCTCCTTACTTACATCAGTTGGGGTGTGACACATACCATCCCTTATGACGATGAAAGGAAATAAAAAACTCGTAGAAGTCCTTACCGGGTATTGGGATTATGATATGATAGTGTTCAGGTTTAGAGATTTTGAGGTGACCCTGACCCCAGAGGATATAGATAGCATTGGGACTTGTATGAGAAAAAGGAACAAACCCGACCATAACCTTCTAGTGCCTCATAAGCCTACTCTCGAAGAGATTATGAAATCCGTATCCCTAGCTAGTACTGATTGGATATTTAGCCCGACCGTAGCCTTTAGGGGATCTTTACAACTGATTTGGGTCTAGGCAGGGATACATACAATACTCTATAGATTTCCTATCATATGTGAGTTGGGAAGCCACCTGACCCTTAGCCCTTGCCAAATGCCTACTAGGAACTATGGTATTTCCCAAAGACCGACACCAAGACATAGATACCCGGGTCATTTACGCCACCCATGCTATCTTTAATGGCATAACCAAAAATGGGGAAACCAAGTAGTACGACCTAGTATTAGTCATCCTAGCCAACATATACTACACCTTAGGTCAATACCGAAACCTACATAGGTACTTCCAATGGTGTAACCTCTTAGTGCAATGATGGATTATCAAACACCTTCACAAAACCGAGGGTCCTTCATAGCGAGATCCAGAATGTAGAGAAGATAACCTTAAAGTCACTTACCCAAATTTCGGAAACCAAACCTAAGAGGGTGTACTTTTATCTTTTCTAGGCTCTGAGAGGACAACATCCAGTGGAGATTTCCCAACTTTATATTCGAGACCATAGAAAATGCCCTTTCCAACCACTTCTGGGATCTAGGGAATATGACCATACGTACTTATTAGGGTCCTATGATAGTTCGGAAGGAGATAGGTAATACCCCAAGTAGGGAGGATTGGGGAGTACATGGTCAACTACTAAGAAGGCAGGATCAGAGGGGTTGCTGACATCATCCAAGAGGGGAATGGTCTAATCAAGTGCGGTCTATAGACTCTAGCCAAGGATGTTTTGTGCCCAAGTTGCGATGTTGACTATATAGATTGGTTGAGAGCACACTTGAAGGGTACCCTCACACCAGGGAGCAACTGCTATTAGTGCAAACATGATATGGATTCGAAGGTCGAGATCAAGGCACGCCGCATTCAGAGACTGGCGGATGATCGAGATGCCAAGTACATAGAGAAGATAGAGCATAACTCGAGCATCACAGCTAGTTTGACTGATGAGTTAGACTTCACTCACGAGTGTCTAAAGGACTTAGACGCTCGCATGAGGAGAGCCATAGACGAGACTGCACCCATGACCTTTATAGAGAAAGGTTTCTGGGTTGATTCATTGTTGATGTATACTTACCTCCGGATTCAGAGCGCCCTTCGAAGGGCCAAGAAATCTTGGACAGACAAAGCTTCATCATCCACCACTGAAGGTGACTTCTTCTGATTTTACTACTTTATTCATATTTTGTAACCCTACCGGGGAAGATATTATTATTAATGAAAATGATTATGGGAAAATGGTTTTGATCAAAATTTGGCACAATTATGCTTCAAATGATTAGAAAGACTTGGAGTAACGAGGCTTAGGAACACAAATATTACAACTCCTTACGTGCTTATGTGATATAACTACTTATGTGTTTTTTTGTTGTTCCGTCTGATCTCTGGATTGGTTCCACATTCCGGACACCAATCCAAAGAAAAACACAAGAAAATACCAAAATTAAACTAAATTTGCACCTCCTCTTAGAGGTTGATTTTCTACCAATGAACACTTATGATAGCCAAAGTGCCACATCACTAGTTGTTGATTTGGTTAGCCATGAGGAGACTGAGAAGTCACTTCGGCGAATATCCGCATGGTTGATGGAAAGAATGACTTGGCTAGAGCCAAGATGAAAGCGGTTGATGAAATTTTTGAGTTTGTGGGAAACCTCGCAGAAGAGTCTCCTGAAGGTAAACGTCAATACCATAACCTCCCTGATGAGGTCAAGAAAATGGTCAATGACTACGTCTTACTGTCAAGCTACCTGGAGCATATCATGTACTATATGTGGAATCAAGTGGGGTACATGAGAGGGTCACCCAAACCATAGATAAAGTTGTCAATTACTACGGGATGCCACAACGTCATCTCCTATGTAGTGGGCGATTTCCCTCAAAAGTTGTTCGCTTTTCAGAGTTGCATGCAGGTCAGTGCGAAACATTAAGGTATATGATGGAATAAAAGCCTCCGGATGGGCGTATGTTAGCTCCGACGTCCTCCCAACTTGTGCATCCATCTATGCCCACAAGAGGTGTTTATTCCACAGGAATCAGGCCGGTCACACTATAGACGAGTGTGTAGCCTTCAAAAGAAGATTTATCAGATAGATCGATGTAAAGGTCATTTGTAACATGTGGGTCCACACTCCCTATTGGTCTACAAACCCATCATGCCAGGTGAAGGAATCACACCATGGAAACCCAAATATGGTGTTACGACTTCACCGCCTTTGAAGATTCATACACAAACATCTTCTCCATTTTAGCTCGTACCGACAAGGTTCACCCAATTAAATCCACTTGAAAACTATCTGCCAGCACTTCAAGGGGGAAGATCTACTTGTACCATTCAGGGGCACCGGGGTGCGACACTGAAGAATGCAAAGCCTTCAAATTTAAGATAGAGCATCTTGTCAACATCGGTCAGATATGTGTTATGATACACGACCGCTTCTAGAAAAGACGCCGGGAAAATACACGGTCGTAAGGACGATGACCCGCCATGGCTTCAAGGAGAAGTCATATTTTGGATAGTTTAGGCGTCCTCTTCATCTTTGAATCAAAATGTTATCCCCCCTCTTTATGTGAAAAAAACTACATCCGACCTAATGTCCCGAGAAAGGATACGTAGGAAGCCCTTATCGGGCCTAGTCTTAGAATGATTTTGGTAGAAGAAATTAGGATTAATTTCTATGTAACTAGAACTATGTAGGCAGTCTACATAAGACACGACCCCTATATTATATAAATTATAATCCCCCTATTTATAGAGGTTATTTTGTCCCAAGAACAGCGTGGTATAAAATCAACCATAGACCCTCTAACCAAAACCCTAAAAACCAAAATGGCCAAAATGACCAATATACCCCCTAAATGGAAAATTGATCAAGAGTTCGGATAAAATACATGAGTCTGTGTGCTTTACGTGCAACTTATATGTGATATCTTGTATTATAATTTTCGACTAACGTACTAACATCATTTGCATTTGAGTTATTCTTTTCTTATAGATGGGTTGATTCGTGCTTATACACTGACATACTTAACAAGATCGAAAGCCACATCAGCATCCCTAAACCAACAAAATCAAGAAAAAATGATTGGTACTCCCAAAGACACTCGTAATAAAAAACTTTGGTCATAGAGGACGTTGTACCTCAGAACCTTCAAAATGCCTCTCATAATGCGGATGTGATTAACTTGCTATTCAGAAAAATCACGGACCTCCAAGAACAGATCGCGAAGAATGAAGAAAACAATGCTTCCCAAGAGGCAGCCGCTGAGACAAGAAAGGCTCCGCCGCCATTTCCATTAATGAATTCACCCATACTCGAACACTTTCCAGCCACTCATACCTATCCTGGTAGCTCATACCATACCCCACCTCTAGCAAATGCGACCCACATAGCCGGGACTTCCCACTTTGCACCTTCTTATCAGGTACCACCTTCTTACGCTGATCACAGCCTACACAAAAATACCACTACTCATCCAATACCTATAGTTGTTGGCATTCCGAAATCCACCCAACTCACCCTATTGTATCTTTTCACACCGCGATCACACCCATTGACTCTTCACCTGAGATTGACCATTACCAAGAAATGGCAAAGGTGTGGAGGGCCGAACAGGACCAAAGGGATAAAGAAATGGAGTATAAGATGGTAGACTTTCTCAAAAAATCAAACAAGGCTCCCAATAATCAATGGGCCTAAGTTATGCCAACCTGTGCATGCACCTGCACTTGGATTTGCCCAAGGGTTTGAAGTGCCAAAGTTTGAACTCTTTAATGGAAAATGAAATCCCAAAGCCCATCTAAGGGCGAATTATGACCAACTGGTCAGAATCAAGAGAAAATAAGCTCTGATAATGAGACTGTTCAGTTGAACTCTCATGGAAGAGGCGTCAGAATGGTTCATGGCTAAAGACATCCATCGTTGGGATTCCAAGGAAGACATGGCAGGGCCATTCATGGAAAGATTTTGCTTTAATGTGGAAATTGTGCTCGACCGCTATTACTGAGAGAAAATCAAACATAAATCTACTGAGAGTTACTGCGAGTATGCAAGTAGATAGAAGGCCGAAGTCGCCCGAGTACAACTGCCAATGAGCGAGGAAGAACTAGTTTTGGTCTTCTTCCAATCATAAGAATTGAACTATTATGACCGCATGTTGTCTATGGTTAGGAGGTCATTCTCTGAATTAGTAAAAATGGGAGAGGTGATAGAAGACGGCCTCAAATCAATAAAGATTGTCAACATAGCCAACAAAGCTGGCCGCAAGGAAAATAGAGGATGTGGCAAACGTCTCCTATACCCCTAGCCCAAGAAGTAGAATAGAAGAAAGATCACAATCTTCCTTCGATATATACCAATCTCCTCTCCCGAGTAACTACATACCCTCCCCATACAACCTTATGCCCGTATATTATGCATAACCCAATTACAAAACACCAGCTCAAACATATCAAGCTCCAAACACAAACTACCAAACACCAATACCCACTTACCAAGCTTCATCACCAAATTATCAAGTTTTCACCCTGAAAGCAACCACCTCCAGCTACATATGACTTGCCACATCCAAATTTTGAGAAAAACATCCCCGAACGTTCATTCCACTTCTCGAAACTCGAACTAAGTTGTTCTAAAAGCTAAATATTGTTGGAATCATCCAAATCGTGTTGCCAAATCTTGCTAATTTCGGAAGTCGCTTCAATAGAGCCGATCAAACTTGTGCCTATCACTACAGAGGGAATAGACATAGTACAGAGGACTGCATCAATCTAAAACACAAGTTACATGATCTAATCGGTAAACGAGAGATCATATTAGAAATAGCAACACTAAATGTAAACATAAATCATCTCCCCAATCATGGTGCCAACCATATACACATGATCAAACGGGAGAAAGACTGGGCTATATATCAACCATTGGCCCAGGAATTTATTGAGAGCTTAGAACGAACAGTCGCTTCTCTTACGCTACAAGAGTGACCATAGTTTAAAGTATTGATCCCTGCACCGTTCGTGGTCCAAGCACTACAAGGCGTAATCCCGGCCCCAAGAAAACTATTCATGGTCTAAGTGCAACAAGAAGTAGTCCCAGTTCCAAGAAAAGAGCTCATCGTCCAAGTGAGCTTGGCTTAAAGAATGACAAGATCAAGAAGATATTATGCTCCCGAAGAGCTGGAACAGGAGAGCGCCTCGTAAAGATAGAAACCAAAGAAGGCCCATCACCGAACGAGAGGCCAAGGACTTTTGGCGCAGAATGCAGACAAAGGAATATTCTATTGTTGAACATTTGTAAAATACGCCAGCTCAGATATTAGTAATGGTATTGCACTTGAGTTTATCACAGTACCGTCAGGCCTTACTAATTGTGTTGGACGAAACCCATGTTCTAGCAGGGACGAGCAACGAAACATTGGTCAATATGGTAGGTCATGTCATTGGGGCCCATCAGATTTCTTTTACCCTTGACGAATTTCCAAAATATGGGACGACCTATAACAAGGCTTTCTACATCATTGTTAAGTATAGAGATAAAGTCATATATTGGGTACTTGTCGACAATGGGGTCGGTCTCAATATATGTCATGAATCCACATTGGGGCCCATCATATTTCTTTCACCCTTGACAAGTACACCACTAAGTCTCAGGTTATGCCCATCAATGCTAATTACAACCTACTATTGAGCAGGCCTTGGATACACATGATCGGAGCAGTTCCATCATATCTCCACCAATCACTAAAGTTTGTATGGAAGAATCATGAAGTAGTGATTCACGAGCGGAACCATCCACAAATTTCCCAATAACTCCGTTCCAGTGAAAAAATTTCAAGAGACACGAATTTCCACGTGGTAGAACTTGTGGGAGCTACCCACCAAGTGGATGATGATGAAAGCCTTATGCCACCAGTTTGCAAAATGATTGTTGAGACTATGTTTAAAAATAGGTTTGAACCTTGCAAAGGTTTGGGCCCAGAACTCCAGGGCATCAAAGAGTCGATGTCAATCCCAGCAAATGAGTATCGTTTTGGTATTGGATACATACAAACATTTGAGGAAGCCGATGATGCTGACCAGAGAAAGATAGGTCCCCCACAGTTATGTAAGCCTTTTTCGAGCCTATGCCAGTCATTCCCAGTCGGATTGTCCATTTATAATGGTGGAGATGCAGAAGAATGTACCTTTAGAGAGGGGGTCATAAAGACTACTTTCAAAAGAAAACTTGGCAATTTTGAACCAACTTTAAATGATACAAATGATGTAGTAAAATAAATGTGAGAAAGGATGCAAAAAATTGAGAAACAAAAGAGAACTATGTGACAAGAAGTTATTGTAGAGGTAATTGTAGGACTTCAGCGTGCAGGATTAATTAATCCAAATATAGTAGTAGCATTGGTTGTTCCTTCACCAGGAGAAGCTACCTTTGCACGACAAGCGGCTAATCAAAAATCCATTGACCATCTACGGGTAGCAACAATCAATATTAGCATCGCTTCTTCTCTGTTGCAACTCTTTTTTCTTGCTCTTCTGTATTTAGGTATTTGTTTCTCAATTTTGAGTGATGGAGTTGATCTTTCAGGCTGAAAGTCATAGCTTGTTAGGTTACCAATACCTTAATTTGGAATTGGATTTTAAATCAGTTATGCTAATTGTTTCCATTGTATAAAAAATGTATATTATTAATTATATTCAAATATAAAATTATGTGATCAGTTTAAAATGTGAGAGCCAATCTACTAAATAATTACTCTTTGCTGAACTAGATCAGGAGTCTCAAATTCCCATATGTAAAAACATATGCTCCACTTTTAACTTTTTAGGACAACCATTTATCTTACTTTACAATTTATTGAATGTGTTTATTTTGGTAAATACAGATATATTTTGAGGTCATAGTGGCTAATGTTCTCAGTTATTAACTAAATTAAGTAATTTTAGTAGTACTGCACCATGACTTTGAGGAAATCTGATAGCGTTCTCAAGAATATTAGTAGTTGTAATATGAATTGAATTTATTTGTTGCCTTCACATGTTTAAGATACTAGACTATAACAAGAAAGGCTCACTTTTATGAATATGATACCAGTTAGTTATCCATCAACAATCATGCTATGTGAAATCTTCTTTTTATAATCCAGGTTTCCTTTAACAAAGTTTTCTGCTGGAAAAAATCATCAGTTGATTGTATTGTGTCTCCAGGGTGTGGACTAGGTATAGCAAATTTTTTGATTTCATGGGATGACATGGAGTTACTAGCTCTCCGAGATTATTGTACCATTTGTTGGTTTTGTGTGTTATATAGGAAAGGTCTTGCTTTATATTACTGTTTATTATAGAAACTAACTCTTAATAGTATGGTTCGAATATAATTCAGGTCTGTTTTTTGAGTTCAAAGTTCTCTCTTTTCTTGTGAAAATTGGACTTTTCATATTGGTTTGCTACTCATTTGGGAAAAAAGAATTGATTTTGTTTGTGGGTTTTGTTAAGCATTGTGTTATATGGGAAAGGTTTTGATTTAAATTACTATGTTTTACTAATGTAGCATGTACTGCTTGGCTTTGAAATTTCTTTTGACCATCCATGAAGTATTTTAGTATATGCATTCTTAACATATCCTGGTCATTTAGTATATGCAAGTAAATAATGTTAATTGTACATAAATAGGAAAACTCTATAGCCGGTATTACATCCCAACAATTTTAGTCTTAAAAATTCTTCCTCTCTTTGGCTATCATTTGTAGGTGGTGAAATTGATGAACATGATGAAAGCAGTGAAGATTTGACTTAGAAGGATTGGGTTGATATTGTTGAGACATAATATATGTTTTAGGAATCTTTTGTTTTTTGAAAATTGAAAACTTGAGTGTTGCACCTTTTGAATGGTCGAACGATATCTTGTTTTTATGGATATTACCTGACCTTGGATTATTATTTTGGTTATGAATAATTTCTCCTCGAGATTGATGTATGTATATTTTATAAAATTATTGCAATAGGTCTAATAACTCGTGCGGTAGACAAATATTATCTGTTGCGATAGCCCAATAATAATTGTTCCAATAGTAAAAACCATCTCGTTAGCCCTATATAATAACCATAGCAATAGCCGTGAAATAGCTATCACAATAGTTCAAAACCATCGTATTACCTCAGACAACCGTTGCAACAGACTGAAGTAAAGCTAGTAATAACCGTTGCAATATCATACAGACAACCATTGTATAAAGGTCTATTGCAACGGTTACCAACTATTGCATAAATATCTATTGCAACGGTTTGGAACCATACCAGTAAAAGATTAACCGTCGTAATATTTTGGAGTAAAAACTGTCGCGATAGGGGACTGTATGGCAACATTTATTTGAACCGTTGGAATAAACCATTGCAATAGACCTATTGCAATGCGATCTGTTATAACAGTCGCCTAAACTGTCGCAATAAATCCGTATAACAACGGTTTGCCGGTCTACTGCAATGATAATTCAACCATTGCCATATGTATATTTCTAGTAGTGGGTTTAGAGATGATGTTCCAAGAGGAAGAGTGTGTCGTGGTATTGGAAGAGTGATTCGAAGCACCCACCATCCGCAATGTTGATCCGGACGAGCAACTGTCCAACTGGACCTCTACCCACTTTTGGCTCCTATGTAGAGAGAATGATTTTAAATTTACTTTCAAATAATGGTGAAAATCGACTGAGGCCCGAGCATTTACCATTTGCTTCTTTACTTTTTCTATGTAATGTTTGAAAAAATGGAAAGACTCGACATCGATCCGAGTCAGGACCACATTTTATACTTTCTTTACTAAAATCAATGAAAGCCTCAGTTTATGCAAAAACATACTCTTTATTTGCTTTGCCTTGTTTTTAGGTAATAATAATAAAATAACTCATAATGTCATGACATATCGCGAGACGAGTGAGTCAAGTGATACGGATGAAAAATAAAAATGAGGAGTGCGATGAAGAAACCGAGTGGCCATAGGATCTCGTCGACGAAGAAGATCAGTATGAGAATAGGAAAAAGCCTAATTTGGAAGAAATCGAAGCAATTAACCTCGGGGTAGAATAAACAATTAAAGAAACCCGGATAAGTGAACATTTGACGCTCCCAGAAAAGAAGAACTAATAAACCTATTAAGAGAATACGTCGACGTATTCGCATGGTCATATGCGGATATTCCTGAACAAAGCACAGACATAGTAGACCACAAGCTACTTATCAACGAGGGCTTCACGTCGATCAAACAGAAAATCTGACAATTCAAGCTTGTTCTAAGCATAAGAATCAATGATGAGGTTGAAAAGCAGATATAGTCTGGAGTAGTGGAAGTAACTCCATATCCCAAATGGATGGCCAACATCGTGCCTGTACTAATGAAATACGGGAAAATCTGAATTTGTGTGGATTATCGTGATCTCAATTAACCTAGTCCCAAGGATAATTTCCCATTTCCAAACATCAACATACTCATCGATAAATGTACGAAGCACGAGTTATAGTCATTTGTGGATTGTTTTTCCAGTTACCATCATATTCTGAAGAGCAAGGAAGATGCATAGAAAATAGCTTTCATCACTCCATGGGGAGTATACCACTACCGGGTAATGTCGTTCGGCCTCAAGAATGCCGGCGCAACTTATGTGAGAGCAATGACCACCATATTTCACAACATAATGTACAAAGAGATAGAGATATACGTGAATGACGTCATAATCAAGTCACGGGAAAGCTCAGATCATATCATACACCTGTGGAAGTTCTTCGACAGAATCCGCAAGTTCAACCTGAAGCTGAATCTGGCCAAGTGTGCATTTAGAGTGTCTGCTGGAAAACTATTGGGATTCATAGTCAGCCGCAGGGGCATAGAGATAGATCCTTAAAAAATCAAAGCCATACAGGAACTATCGCCACCAAAGACCAAGAAAGACATCATGAGTTTTCCAAAAAGGTTGAACTATATTGAACACTTCATAACGCAGTCTACGATAATCGTTCAGCCTATCCTCAAGCTATTGAAAAGAAATGCACCTACCAAGTGGACAGATGAGTGCCAGAAAGCCTTCAACACTATGAAAAGATATCTCTCCAATCTGCCAGTGTTGGTCCTTCCCAGACTAGGGAATCCACTGTTGTTGTATTTGTCAGTATCAAATAATACATTTAGATGCATATTGGCACAATACAAAGAAAATAGGAAGAACGAGCTAGCAATATACTATCTCAGTAAGAAGTTCACCATCTGCGAGTCAAGGTACACCTTAGTAGAAAAAATATGTTGTGCTCTGACATGGGTAGCGCAAAAGCTAAGACACTACTTATCAACATAATCTACTAACATGATCTCCAAGATGGATCCTTTGAAGTATATCTTCCGCCAACCCATGTAGGGAAATTGGCCAAGTGGCAAATGTTTCAAGAGAATTTGACATCACATAAGTGGTCCAGAAAGTTATCAAATGACAAGTATTGGCTGATTTGTTATCAAAAAATCTGGCCGATGAAGAGTTTGAACCACTAAGGACATATTTCCCAGATGATGAAGTAATGGAAGTTAAAGAAGACACAGTCGAAACCTACTCAGGGTGGAGGATATTCTTCGATGGTGCAGTCAATTATAATGGTTCAGGAATTGGAGCAGTTTTGGTTTCAGAAATGGGTCAGCATTACCCAATGGCAGCGAAGCTCAACTTTTGATGTACAAACAACATGACCGAATACCAAGCCTGCATTTTAGGTCTTCGCATGGCCATTCACCTGGATATTCAAGAATTGTTGGAAATAGGAGATTCAGATCTACTGATTCACCAAGTTCAAGGAGAATGGACCACCAAGAATGAGAAAATCCTACCATATGTGAACCTTGCATAAAGATTATGTATAAGGTTTAGAAATATAGAGTTCCAACACATTCCAATGGCTCAGAATAAATTCGTTGATGCTCTTCCTACTATAGGATCCATGATATAGCATCCCGAAAGTAGTCACATTGACCCGCTAGAGATCAATATTAGAGAGGAACACGCCTATTATTCCCACGTAGAAGCAGAACCAGACGGTAAACCATGGTACATCGACATAATACTTGGAAAAGGGAGAGTATACCGAGAATATCACAGCCAATCAAAAGAAGACTATCAAGAGAATGACTAATGCTTTCTTTCTAAACAAGGGAGTACTCTACCAGAGGACGCCTGATCTAGGGCTACTTTGATGTGTCGATGCCGCAGAGGCCACAAAATTGTTATAAAATGTACACGTTGGGACTTATGGTACTCATATGAATGGGTTCATCATAGCCAAGAAAATATTGAAAGCAGGCTACTACTAGATGACTATGGAAACCGACTGGAACAAATTCGTTTAAGGATGCCATCAATGATAGATCCGTGGAGATCTAATCAGAGTCTCACCAAGTGAACTTAATTTTAGGAGCTTAGCCTGGCCATTCGTAGCTTGGGGCATGGACGTCATCGGGAATGTAGAGCCATCAACATCCAACAGGCATCATTTCATCCTAGTCGCCATAGACTACTTTACAAAGTGGGTTGAAGCTACTTCTCACAAGTCAGTGACAAAGAAAGTGGTAGCGAACTTAATATCAAACAACATTATATGCCGATTCGGCATCCCAGAGTCGATCATAACTGACAATGGAGTGAATCTAAACAGTCATGTAATAAAGGACATTTGTAAGCAGTTCCGTATAACTCATCGAAATTCAACCGCCTATAGTCCATAGATGAACGGAGCCGTTGAGGCAGCCAGTAAGAGCATCAAGAGAATATTAAGGAAAGGAAAATTATCGACAACTACAAGTGTTCGCATAAATAACTTCCCTATACATTGCTAGGATACTGAACCACTACTCGAACCTCAATCGGAGAGCCTCCATACTTACTTGTCTACGGTACTGAAGCAGTAATACCAGCTAAGGTAGAGATACCATCACTCAGAATCATACAGGATGCAGAACTGGACAATGTAGAGTGGGTCTGGAAAAGATACGAACATCTGGCTCTAATTAATGAGTAAAGGATGGTTGGTGTATGCCACTGTCAACTATACAATAGAGAATGGCATGTGCCTTCAACAAGCGGGTAAGAAGCCAAATATTTCAAATAGGACAACTGGTACTTAAGCACGTATTTCCGCACCAAGACGAGTACAAAGAAAAGTTCGCACATAATTGGCAAGGACTCTACATGGTGCACAAAGTACCATCAGGAGAAGTTGTAATCCTCGCAGAAATGGAAGGCCAAGAGTGGCCCAAGGCAATCAACTCAGACACTATTAAGAGATACCATGCATAAGGACATGCCTTTCAATTTGTAATCATCCTTTACTTGTAATCGCATTTTCTTTGTTTGTAACTGCATTTTCCCTAGTTGTAATCACAATAGAAAACCAAATGACTTTCCTTCTTATATGAACTACGCAATGACCTAATTCCCAAAGCGGGATACGTAGGCGTCCATTCAAGACTCTGTCACATTATTATAAACAACAAACATCTTCGCTTTGAACTATGTTTGACCTGATTCATGAGATGGGATACATAGGCACTCTTCGAGCTCGGTGACACCGAACAAAAAACTAAAGAAACCCCTAGGAAACCTCTGAGACATAAGGATTTAAAGGATTTCCTCACTGAGTATAGATATCCCCAACTTACGACTGGGGCAGAGTATTTGAGAGGATCTCAAAAATTCGACCAACAAACTAGGAGTAGGAGGCACCCGGTCTTGAGTATTCAACTAAGGCGGATTTTTTTTAGAAGATCTCAAAACTTTCACCGACAACACCGTTTCAAGAGTCAGCCGGTCTAAAACATTCAACTGGAGCCGAATTTTTTAGGGGAACTCAAAAATTCCTTTGCAATGATTCGACATGAGAGTTTGCTACAAGACAATTTTCAACTAGGGTAAATTTTCAAGAGTGTCTAAAAATTTTCATCAAGAATAAATAAGAGCATGCTCGGAATGCCAAAGATAGTCAAAGAGCCTCGCTAAAAAATGCACATGTCGTGACATTTAATTTTAAACATTTTTTAAAGCAAAATAAAATGCTTTAGTCAAAATTGTTTTATGATCAACATTTCCCAAACACTTTTTCAAATTCTAATTTAAAATTCATCTCTCATAATACCGAGCCCGAAGGGGGGGTCGATACTGGAAAAGCAGAGAAATAACACAACTGGAGTTGACGATGCAGACTGACCCTATAGGAACTAATAATTTTTCTGTGTTTGTAGGTCCCCAAAATATTGTCACGGGGATGGCGGGTTTTTCTACTAGTTTGTTCATGAATGAAATAGGTACAAGAATAAGAAACTCTGACACCGGAAGAGGACAACAAGGCCATGAAGCTACAGAAAGGCAAAAGTGCTATTAGGGCAACACAATCGGGTCAAGAGAATGATTAGAGTGGCAAAGCGCCACAAGGGCGGCATAATCCATCCATAAAAGTGATAAAAAGACAAAATGACCATCTGACTGAGAGGGTCACAACCGACAAAAGGAAGAAGAAGTACAATCCGGCCATAAGAGCTATATAATAATACAAAATAGACATCTGACTGAGAGGGTCACAGTCGACAAAAGGACAAAGAAGTACAATCCATCCATAAGGGCCATAAAAAGACAAAATGGCCATTTGACCGAGAGGGTCACAACCGACAAAAGGATGAAAAGTAAATCCATCCATAAGGGACATAAGGACAAAATAACCATCTGACTGAGAGGTTCATAGCCGATGAAAGGACGAAAGAAAAACAGTCCAGCCAAAAGGGCCATATTTGTCATTTGCACGTTGAGAGGGTCATTCATTTGCATGCCGAGAGGGCCATTCATATAAACTGCATGCCGATAGGGTCATTCATATACACTACATACCGAGAAGGACAATCATATAAATTGCATGTCGAGAGGGCCATCCATTTATACTAACTACTAAGAGGGTCATTCATGATAACCGCCGAGAGGGTCATTCATGCTAACTGTCGATAGGGCTATTCATACAAACTACCGAGAAGGTCATTCACATACGAGCCAAACGGTATTGTAGGTGGTATCCACTCAATAAAAATATGCATGAGCCAGACGATTTCAGAAGTAGCATACGCTTAACAAAATATGTACGAGCCAAATGATGTCGTAGATGGCATCCACTCAACAAAATTATGCACGAGCTAGATGGTGTCATATGTGGCATCATCTCAACAACAATATGCATGAGCCAAATGGTATTGCAGGTGACATCCATTCACAAAAAAAAATACACGAGCTAGACGGTGTTAGAAGTGGGATCCGCTCAACAAAAAAATGTATGAGCCAGACGATGTCGCAGGTGGCATCCGCTCAAAAGAATATGCATGATACCGAAGGTGTTGCAGGTGTCATCCGCTCAACACAAATATGCACAAGCTAGATGATGCGGAAGGTGGAATCCGCTCAAGTCAACAAAGTCATACGAGCCAGATGGTGTCGAAAGAGGCATACACTCAAACAACATTCAATCAAAGTGGTCATACGAGCTAGATGGTATCAGAGGTGTCACCCGCTCAGAACAGTCACCCAAGAGGGCACAAAAAACACAGCCATGCTGGTATAGCCAAATGAACAATCAAATACGTCAAGACCTAGTAAATGGAAATAGGTTTGAATCTACCGGATAAGGGAAGCAAGCAGACCAAATCCAAACACATACGGAACAAATATAGAACCTTGTCTTAGGTATCCAGTCAAAATAGTGTACCAACAAGAGTCAAGCTCTTTGGACTTGGGCTTGAAAGATCACTCCACTCCACATTCGATCACAAACAATAAGAAAAATTTTAGTTTTAAAAACCCCATGATCGGTCGGGCATACACTGAAAATATTTTTCAAAATCGTCAAAGGCGTTCCCATATAAGAGATAACTTTTTGGTCCATCGAGTCAAACTATAAGTGACATGATTCTCGAAAACCAAGGATATGTAGGCCAACTCAATGTCTGAGGATTGGTCACATTCCAACAAAGTCATTCTGAAATTTTGATTATGAGATTTTGCCCTATTTTACTTACCTTAGCAGTCTAACTAACTAATTAGTAGATAACAAGTTTAGTTTTACTTAAATTGCATCTTGGGCCATCTTTTTAAAAAAGAAACGGCCAGGTCCGACCAAATTGGACCGTAACTCGGCCATACTCCCTTTTTAACTATGGGTATACGAAGACCCCACCCCCAATTTTCCCATTTTCCCCTTTTCAATTGCAACGAAGAACCTAGGGTTCTCTCCTTCATCGTCTCTGATGCCTAATTTGGCAATTCACAGTGTACGTTTGCTATGCACAGACTTTTTTGCCGATTTTGAGCAAGAGCAATTAATGCTCTCGCCCTTTACCGCACCAGTTGACCGTGGAAATTCCCCCCACCCTCCAAGGTGAGGCCACCCCTCTCGATGCACTCTGTTATGATTTAATTGCTCTTTGTCTCTTCTTATTTTAAATCTATGCTTGTGATTGGTCGACGAACCTTTTGGAGGGAGTTTTCTCCCCAAATCAGTTTTCCCACACCGATCGTAATCCTATTTCTATGGTTTGAGGGGTTCTATAAATTGAACCTCTCCCCTCACTGTTCAATGGTTGGCAATTAGAGTTTTGAGCTTCTTTATTTGACGAGCTTAACCTAATTGTCTGAAATTAAAGGTTGCTAGGCCTAGGCCATTTGTGTTACTTCTTCTTGCTTTCTTCTTCACAACCACATTAACTGGGCTAGGCCCACACATATGACCTTTTCTCTGAATAATGGCTAATCTATTTTAATATGGGTCAAGCCTAGTTCAGTTTTCTTTTCCTGTGTTGGGTAGTTTGCTTGAATATGGGCCTACCTAACGGTTACTATATGGTCTTTAATTGCCGAATACATCGTCTTCTTAAATTAATGCATAACATGCGTGTGTTTAATTTTTTAGCTTATTTGCATTTAATTCGATAATTATAGATGCCTTCTAGCTAGTATATTCTGTTTTCCCCTCATCTTTCCTTCTACACACAGTGATGGGCCACTGCATCTTCAAAATAGTTGGGGCTTCAGCCTAACTAACTCGTTTGATCGAGTCCGACACTGTAGCTACGCATCGAAGGCCCAACTATGGGTGAAAATAGCCAACTAATGCGATTAGGTAGCCCACCAGCCTAAACTCATCCCTTTAAATTTCTATTTGTAACATATTTATTTATTTGTATAACAACATACTTTTCATATATTTGGAACCCTTATTAGTTACGACTTAGGATAGGCAACGATACGTACATCATTTAGTTAGACTCGCTAAAATTGATTTTCAAAAGATTAAAAGGAATCAAGATATATTTGGAACTTTGAAATGATTTCTAAAAATGCATTGAGACTAAACTTGGGCAAATTTGAGGTTGTTTCAGATTTTAAACTCATAATCGGACTGTTTTTGACATTATTTACACTGGACTATTATTTTTTTAGAATCCGGACTTTGATTTAACAATATGTTAATGGGCTGATTTTGATGATTAAAGTGTTGATCAAATTTGGATTTGAAACTGAAAATTTCCAAACTGAAATTTGGGCTTAACTTGGTATAAACACAAGCCATTTTGCGGTTGAGCCTAGCAAAAAATGATTATAAAAACTGATTAAAACACTTTCTTGGACTTAAGTTGGATATGGGTTTTGAGTAATAGTGGAATACCTTGACTTTGGAGATATAACATGGAATAAATAACTTGTTTTCTATTCTCTTAAACAAAAACTTGTCGTTCCAAATGGATTATACTCTTTTCAACTCAAAATGATTTTCAAAGTGTGTAAAGTAATATTGGAGAATTTATTGGACTAATAGTGGAGTTCTACTCAAGTTAACTCTTGAGTGTTCTTAGTCCGAAAATAAATTGGCCAAATTATCTCTGTACAAATAAATTTTAGGCGGAATTTAACTTTCGTTTTCAAAAACCTTTGAATTTGAAATGGAATGAATGACATGAAATTTTGCGGGAATTTAAACACTTTTAAACAATTTATTAAGTTTAAACATGCTATAGAACCCAAAGGTCAACCGTATTTTATGGATCCTTAATACTGGGGTGTCTAACACCTTCTCAAGGGATCACCAGAACTCTTACATCGACTATGATTTAGAAAGGATTTTTCATAGTTTTGAATAAACCCTCTCAACTCGATTTTCCTAATTTACCTATAAATTAGGTGACGACTCATAAACAAATTATCAGACTTAGATCACTAACAACCTCTTAGTAGGTTTCATGTCTTCGGAAACAACATTCATATAACTCTTACTATCAATGATTACCGAACATACCTTGCGGAAATGAGTCATTTTTCGTAACTTTTTATCTTCTTGAGCCCAACGTCCTCTTGCTTGCATACTATTAGCCATGATATTTCTTAACTGTGCTCCGATACCAAATTGATGTGATTATTCGAGTTAACAAAGAACCAATTGATCAGGATCTTGATCTTTGTCATGATCCCTTTCAGTAGTCGTTATGGCACCTTGATATTTCCCTCCATTAGGTGAACCACTTCCCAATTAGTAACATAATAGACAAGAAAAGCGGAAATAAGCGATGTAATTATAAAAGTTGTCTTATCATGATAATAAAAGCAACCAAATATGATAATCTAGTTATTACAACCCCAATAATTTAGTCTATTGTACAAGAGAACTAAAACGAAAATAATAAGTCTGAAGAGTCTGAATATTTTTCCTGAACACAGATAAAAGACATAAGTAAGAATGTATATCATGCATGCTGTGATGAAGCAAGCTCACCCCGAACACTCATTGTCCCCAACTCCGGACTCAGCCACATGGTCTTGAATTGGTAGAAGGCACATAATTTGCATCCAAAAGAATGCAGCAAGTGTAGCATGAGTACACAACGTACCCCCGTAGGCATCATAGTCCGATAACGACGGAAGATACGTAATAGAGATAAACATCAAGTTAACTCTCAAGTAAATCCTATTCTAAGTATTTTAATGAATCACATAAGTCACCTTGTTTATATAAGAGTTAAACAACCAATAATCTAGATATTATGGAGTTAATCAACAATATCCATTAATCACGATGTCACCAAGTTCTAATAACCAATCCAAATAACCTTACCAATCAACAAGTAATCAATGTATAAGTGAATGTATGTTATGAATGAAAATGCAAGGTACCTTTTCACAACGTGCTATACACACATTCAAATTCTATTAACAGTGACCCATGGGGGACTCACGCCGTCCATATACTGCTCCTAGCTAGCCGAATTCAACACACGTATCTAACTAGAGCCGAAGACTCGTTTGAGCCATATCAATCATTTCCATCTTCTTAGTGTCTCAGCCATCCCACAAGAACATCCTTACTTTTTCGATCTCATTAGACCCACAACATTTCTATATCACTCCACTTTAAGTATAGTTAGAATAACATAAGTGTATGAATTCAAGAACAACAATTATGAGATTCAACATGAGTGTATGAATGCAAGAAATCAGGATGAGATGCAATCAAATATAGGAGATCAATATCACATGCTTTAATAACTCAATAACACGCAATTTCCACGTAACTCATTCTTTCATATCAGAAGCAATGTGATGACAAAACACAACAATTAACAACAATGGCGACAAGTCCAAATAACAGCAGTCGGAATCAGCCTAAGGCTGATTCCCCAAACCACCCATTAACACAGTTCAACACCAGTACCCACTAAAGCGTTCATCACAACTGCTAAGGTGGGACCCCCAAACACGTCCAATACCCTTCAACATTTATAACGGTTACATACTTCTATCGGAGTCTATGAAAATAAACTGCAGCCTACCTTAGAGCTGAATAGGTGCCACAAACCTCAATCCTCGATGCAGGCCTTCCCCTTTCGAAGTGCCTCGTAATACTCATAGTCTAACTCACATATCTATATTATTAAGTAACCTAACACTAATACAAGGACTTAGTCCTTTCAGACAATCATAAGATTCACCCCAAAATCGACCCCGGGTCTACGGTAGCAAGATCGAAATTTTATTGCTAAAAAAGCATGATATAATACTATAAAATAATATCCTTAAATTAATTTGAAAACTAATCACATTTGGACCCTCAATGTTATGATTATGCAAAAAGCCCTAATTCAAACCCTAGGTTTTTCCCCAATTTCAAAAAGAATTCCAATTATCAAATTAACCATTACAATATCATCTTCTATCATTACCCAACACTATATTACAAAATCACAAGAATATAAACCTTAATCAATCCCCAAATCATGATTCATAGTCTCTTATTCTAGCATGGAAACCTATGTTATACTCTTCCTCAAATTAGGAACTATACTAGGATTAGAAGTTCCAAATGTTAAATAATCAATGACAAGGGATGAAAACTTTACCTCCAAGAAGAATAATGATGGATGACCCAAGAAATCCCTCTTTAATGAGCTCTAATCCCAAGAAAATATTTTGTAAAAGTGAAATCATTTTTGGGCATTAAATTCTGATTCTGGAAACATTGATTCCGCCGAGGCAGAATCTATATCGCCAGGGCGGAGATGCTTCGACAGAAAGCAGGCCACTGAGGCGGAACAACTAAAATCCCAGATGGGCGTAGGAGCAGAAACGACTCCGCAGAGGCAGATCACCTCTGTAAGAAATTGTCCGCAGAAGTAGAAACCTCATACTCACACAAGGACCACATTTGCGAGCTAAGCTCTACTAGGGCAAACCCGCATAAGCAGCCATAAAACCGTAGGTGCAGCACACCAGAAACTAGCAACATCAAACTTAGTCAATTCTCTGCCAAACACTCGAAATGCTCTCAAGACCCCCCTCCCGATACAAACCAAACATGCTACCCTATGGTAAACAGTGCTACAAACTCGCTCACGCACTCGAATTTCTCATACGACCGAGCTAGAGTATACGTTTCTATGAAATCACCCAAAATATCCAAATTTCACAAATTTACAAATAAAGCCATAAAGTACATCTGCATGCCTGGGAGGCAAACCAATGACTCGACGAAGTCATAAATGACCCTCTAGAACTACCGGAAGCAGCGGAATCCATAAACGAACCCATATACCTGAAAGTCAACTTTGGGTCAAACTTATTATTTCTAAACTATCCATTTTTGGTTTTTCTTCCAAAAATCATATAAAGGTACTTCGGGATCTGTGCTACCAATCCCCGCACATCACAAACCCTACATAGAGTCTACAAGAAGTGTAATTAGTCATGTAATGGTCTTTGAGCAAAAAATGACCAGATGTGTTGTTATATCTGATACCAATTAAACAAACATTCATCCTCGAACAGAGAGAAATAAAAAGGGGAAATGTACCAAAAATATAGAACAAGTGAAGGTATTGGCTTCGCATATCAGACTTAGTCTCTCAAGTTGCCTCCTCAACAGGACAATGCTTCTATTGCAACTTCACAGAAGCAATCTCTTTAGATCTCAACTTTTTGACCTGCCTGTCCACAATGGCCACATGCCTCCAAGTTCTGCTAAAGCAATACGGAGTCCCATTGAATAATGTTGTACCCATCGGTATAGTACTTTTTCAGTATAGAAATATGGAAGATCGAATGAACATATGAAAGACTTGGTGGCAGAGCCAACTCATATGCGACCGCTCCAACCCTCTAATGAATCTCAAAAGGCCCGATATATCTCGAACTCAACTTCCTTCTCTTATTGAATCTCATTATGCCATTCATGGGTGAGACCTTCAATAGAACTCTATCACCAACCATGAACACCATATCTCGGACCTTCTGATCCGCATACTTTTGCTACGCACTCTGAGGTGCTAGGAGCATGTCCTGAATCACCTTCACCTTCTCTAAGGAATCCCTCAATAGATCGGTACCCCAACTGATGTAAGTAAGCCCGCGAACTTAAACTCTCAACCAAGGTCGAGAGGTGATTCATTAAGAGTGCCAATAATGGTCCGTCATTCGACACTTATATTCCTAACATGGCATGGAAAATGGAATGGAGTTGGGGTTATCACGTGATGATCTATGAAATATGTTTTATTCGGCCTTCTTGTTGGACTTGGCTGAGACCATGCTTTTCTTTTAACTTATCTTTTACTTACTAGATTAGCTATTATCTTAAGACATAGTATGCCACATAATAACTACATTAGGACATAATTAATAAGTCATGTAAAGGGTGACAAGGCCGAGAACCTTCTAATAAGATGACTAGACCAAAAAGTCTTCCAAAGTGATGACTAGGCCATGAGTTGGAGGACAAGATGGCAAGGACAAGGGACATCTAGAAGATGGGGATATCAAGGAGAGAATTTATGGACTAACAAGTTCATAAATTTAGCTATATTGAAGACTTCAAGTCGTCCAAGAGGAGAAGAGTTGACCAAAATGATCATCAAAACAAATACCAAGAATAGAAGCTTCCAACACATTTCAAGAAGATAAGGTTGTTGGGAGCATTTATGAGCTAACAAATTCATAAATATGGTTACATAGGAAACCTCAAGCTCGACCTAGAGAAGTAGAACATGTGGCTGAAACACCTTGGCCACCAAGTCAACCCAAACTCATCTACACTAGGCCGAATGGGTTCTAGTTTTGTGTCCTTTTATCTTCTTCTAGAATAGTCCATTTTGTACTATAAATAGAAGCCTTAGGCCATTCTAAAATTCAGAGTTGATTGATAGATAAAAGTGAGTTTTACTCAAAAGCGAAGGTATTCAACTTGTGTGTTGTATACATTAGTTGGTCCTTGTGTGGGTCTTTGGTTCTTGTGTGAGCCAAACCCCTTAGTGTAAGTTGAAGACAAAGGGTCTATCATAAGGATTCCGACCATCCTTACTTGGTTTGCATTCGGGCTTGTACTTAGCAACCCTGATCAAGTCTTTGTTAAATTGGTCACCCTCATCAAGGTGTCGACTTGGGAATTAAAACCCCCTTGTCATTATCCTTACCATATCGATCGTACCTCACTTGAACCATACTGACCGATCCAACACTTAACCAAATAAATCTTAAACTCACCTGAGGTTGCTACTCGTAACTCGTGTGCAACCCTTGTCCATACAACCAAATACTGATCACCCTCACCTCCCACAACACCTCATAAACACTCACAATAAACTCCAACACCCGAAACCAAGCGTACCTCCCCCTTCAAACCCAACGACACCAAACAGTCCACAAAGTCAACCCTTATCAGAACCTTTGATGGAAAAGAAGGACCGAACATAACTCCTTATGTTAAGATGTTATTCAACGGGTTAATAAATCATGAAGCCTCGGTTAAGGGCCATGAATTGTATGGAATATGGGGCGGATTAGGATCTATAACTTAAGGGTCTTAGGATGATAAGTTTATTCGGCCTTATATGTGGTCTTGGCCGAGATCGTGCACTATTTATTTATGTTGTCTTTACTTTTGTAGTACTGTTAGGATGTCTTAAGATTGGTAAAACTCTTAGGTTGACTTAGGACACAATCATTGATTGAAGAGGAATTATGGAAGCCGAGAAAGAACATTCCTAAGTGGTATAGACAAGGAAGCCTAAGGTCGAGAACCACCATGGCAAGGACAAAGAGTGACATGGATGACAAGGTGGCAAGGACAAGAACTTTCAAGAACAAGATAGGATCGGCTAGGGGAAGTTGGAAGGGTGTCCGAACCATCAAGTAAAGAGATGGAGTCTCCAAGATGATGAAGTCTTGAAAATACAAAAGCCATCTCGGCCATTACAACATAGATGTGAAGAAGTTAAGGTTTCACCAAGTCTCAAAACAAAACCAAGATCCTTTCACATACATTTCACCACGGCCAAGGAACCAACTTGTTCTCCAAGGCCACAAATCTCTTTCCTTGTTCCCATTCGGTCGAATAGCTTGTAAGTGTGTCTTCTAGAATGGTCCTTACTCTACTATAAATAGGACCCTTAAGATGAATGTAAATGGTAGTTTGGAGTTTATATAAAAGATATCTTAAGTGTTCAACTTGTGTGTTTTAGCTTACCGATCCTTGTATGGATCAAACTCCTTCGGCGTAAGTATAGACTAGGACTTGTGTGACCTAGCCTTTACCCAAGCTTGAAGAACACCCTTGGTGGTAAACGAAGGTTGATTCTTGTGTGAATTAACTTAGTCTAAGCCTAGGGAGCAACAAGGGCATAGATCACCCTCACTTGGCTTGTTTACGGGCTTTGCAACTAGCAACCCCAGTCTCGACCTTGTGACATTGGTCATTCACTTCCTTGGTGTTGAGACGGACAGTAAAACCACTGTATCTCTATCCTTGGACATCCTACTTCATCTCACTAAGTCACTAAACCAATACTACACCAAAAGCCTAAATCACATTTCCCCTCAAATAACCATCCTTCATCCGAACCTTGAGGCCGACACTCCGAACACTAATCCCCATCAAATAACCTCAACCCCTTTACCAAAACACTCTAGGACACTCCCTGATCAGTCACCATAAACGCCATCAACCGAAAACACCCGCAACAACACAACAACCTACCACTTTTGTCACTAGCTGAAACTTCAGTGCCTTAATTCCATTCTACAACTTTAACTACATCCAAACACCGTGTCCCAAACCTTTACTTGACCCTCAACTTATCAACTAACACCCCACAAAAATCCTCAATCCGATTTCCACTATATCTTCCCGAAACCAACTCCAAACACTACACCACCCGTCCGTAACAACCAACCGAGTACCTCACTATTTCAGGTTTGTTCCGTGGCCTTTCCACTACCAAACCATCAAGTCCAGAGCATATTCCTAACCCTCATTCCACCTGCAACCATCCCTTCAAATTTCTTAAGCTAACTCCACCTATAGCCACCCAAAATCATCCTTATTCATCACCCACCCGCCTAAATCGAGCACCAAATACCACCCTCTTTGTGCTATCTTTTTGGGTCAACCCGATTGTCCTCTACACCTGACCCACCTAACCAAGATCACCCCTTCTTATATCCATCAGATTGGTATCTGAGCTTGAATATCCCGTCCCATGCTTAGACTCCATGTCTCAAATGAGTGAAGAACTAACGCGAGGCTTGCAAGAAATGGTTGCGAAACAAGTAAGAAAAGAGTTTGCCAATCGTGCAAACATTGAGGATGTAGAATCCGGGGAAGAGGTTGATCAACACAACCCCATACCCGTTGAAGATGATGTCCAAGAGAATCCTAATAGAAAGAAGAGGCGACCACACCTTACGGTTCGACCTCCCGACTTTTGAGGGAAACTTGGATCCCAAAGAATTCTTGGAGTGGTTGAGGGCCATTGAAAGGCTCTTTGAATTCAAAGGTTACGATGATCATCAATGTTACAAAATAGCCACACTGAAGCTTAAATCTTTTGCTTCGGTATGGTATGAGAACTTAAGGGAAAGCCGGAAAAGACATAACAAGTCCAAGATTGATTCTTGGAACAAGTTAAAGAAGCATCTAAAGAGAAAGAAGGTGTCCTTAAGTTTGAAGAGTACATAAGGGAGTTTGAAAAGGTCACCATGCGATGTGACTTGGAATAGAAAAAACCGCAACGAATAGCATGATTCATTGGCGGATTAATTACGACAATTCAATAAAAGGTGGAAGTGTCCACTTATTCCACTTTTGAAGATGTGTGTCATTTGGCACAAAAGTTTGAGAGGCAACAAAAGAAGGTCGCTCCAAGACCTTACTCTAAACCGGCCTTTGCAAAAGATAAGGCTACCACTTCCTACATCAATCCTTTACTTAAGAGAGAAGACGCAAACAAGGATAAAGAAAAGGTAGGAAATGACAATGATGGAGAGAAAGGTGGTAAAAGATGTTTCAAGTGCCAAGGGCTTGGACATTTTGCCAGAGAATGTTCCAACCACAGAACCATGACTCTCGAGGAATATAAAAAAAGCAGAAACACTTTCAGTGTGGAAGAAACTGAGAAGGAAGAAGAAGAAGATGAAACTCTTGCGGAGGAAGGCATTAGTCTAGTCCTTCAATGTGTGCTTAGTGCACAAGTGGAAGAACTTGAAGAGAACCAAAGAGAACAGATTTTCTACACACGGTGTAAGGTCTAAGACAAGGTCTGTAGCGTGATAATTGATGGCGGCAGTTGCGCAAATATGGTGGCCCATTGGGTAGTAAACAAGTTATAATTGCCAACTCACACACTTAATACGCCATATAATCTCCGATGGGTAAATCAAGCCAATGGATTAAAAATTTCCACCTAGGCCCTTGTCAAGTTCTGGATTAGTGGGTATGAAGACGAGATTTGGTGCGATGACCTCTCGATGGACGCATGCCACATTCTACTCGGCAGGCCGTGGCAATATGATCAGAGGACCACGCATGATGGTGAATACAACACTAACTCATTCCAAAAGGATGATAAGGACCTCCATCTCATGCCCTTATCACCAAGCAAAGTGGTTGAAATGATGATCGAATTGGCCCAAAGCCTGCAAGCTAGAGCCAAGGCCCGAGAAGATAAAGATGGGTCAAAGAAAGGGAGCAATACCACAAATGTGTTAGCCTATAAAGAGGAGATCAACCCGAAGGAAAGTTTGGGGGAACCGAGGATCGGACCTAACGAAAGTGATTCTACGTGGGACAAAGCTCTTGGAAGGACCTCCCTTCCCAATGATAAACCGAGGACAACCATCGAGTCAAACGTTCATGGAGGCCTTATTTCCTACCATGATCATGAACCAACAAATCAAGAATGGACCTTCTTTGCCAATCCGTTATATCAAATTGGAGAAATGGACGATACCGTCTTTATCAACCCATTATATGAGCAAGATTGCATAGATAATGACATGGAATTCCTGAGGAGCAACACATTCGGGAACCTACCAAGGAAGGATAATAAACTCAGTCTTGATTTATCTTCAAGTAATTCGTTGTCTATTCGGCAAGCCGATGGATGTGAAGAACGAGAAAAATTAAGGAATGATAAAGAATACCTTGGTTGCGGCATGAGATATACCTTATTGGTATCAACGCAAGAGGAAGAATGAAGGGTGTACATTAGCAATCACTTGGCCTACCATCTCACTATGAAGTGCAACTCTCTGTGGCCAAAGTTGAATATGGAAGTGTCTTCAAGGTTCAACTTGCAAGAAAGCTTTCGATCGGTCAAGGTCCAAGGGGAAACTGAGCATAGAAAATGCTTCAAGAGCCTACATGATAACTGCAGATGTCTTGTGGTTGGTAACGTCCATAAAGGTGAGTTGTGTGCTGCCCCTACTACAACCATACTAGAATTTGCTGACAACTTGGGCCAAGGTGAACAACCCGCGGTTCAAGATAGGGAAAGTTTATCAAATACTTGGGAAAATAATGCCTTGATTGAGTGGGAAGCCTACTTAAGAGATGGTCCTTTCAAGTTAATAGCTAAGCTCAAATAAGGTTCGTGCAAACAGAAACCTTCGAACACAACAGGTTATGCTACATGTTTGAACCCCCTGAATTTGAGGACAAATTCTTCCCAAGAAGGGGACATTGATGGAAAAAAGGACCGAAAATAACTCCTTATGTTAAGATGTTATTCAACGGGTCAATAAATCATGAAGTCTCGATTAAGGACAAAGAATTATATGAAATATGGGGTGGATTAGGATCTATAACTTAAGGGTCTTAGGATTATAAGTTTATTCGGCCTTATAAGTGGTCTTGGCCGAGACCGTGCACTATTTACTGTGTCTTTATTTTCATAGTATTGTTAGGATGTCTTAAGATTGGTTCAACTCTTATGTATACTTCGGACACAATCATTGATTGAGGAGGAATTATGAAAGCCAATAAGGAACATGCCTAAGTGGCACGGACAAGGAAGCCTAAGGCCGAGAACCACCATGGCAAGAACAAAGAGTGACATGGATGACAAGGTGGAAAGGACAAGAACTTTCAAGAACAAGATAGGATAGGGTAGGGGAAGTTGGAAGGGTGGCCGAACCATCAAGTCAAGAGAAGGAGTCTCCAAGATGATGAAGTCTTGAAAATACAAAAGCCATCTTGGCCATTACAACATAGATGTGAAGAGATTAAGGTTTCACCAAGTCTCAAAACAAAACCAAGATCCTTTCATAGACAATTCACCAAGGCCAAGGAACCAACTTGTTCTCCAAGGCCACAAATCCCTTTCCTTGTTCCCATTCGGTTGAATACCTTGTGAGTGTGTCTTCTAAAATGGTCCTTACTACTATAAATAGGACCCTTTGGATGAATATAAAGGGCAGTTTGGAGTTTATATAAAAGACATCTTAAGTGTTCAACTTGTGTGTTGAAGCTTACCGATCCTTGTGTGGATCAAACTCCTTCGGCGTAAGTATAGACTAGGACTTGTGTGACCTATCCTTTACCCAAGCTTGAAGAAAACCATTGGTCATAAATGAAGGTTGATTCTTGTGTGAATTAACTTAGTCTAATCCTAGGGAGCAACAAGGGCATAGATCACCTTCACTTGGCTTATTCATGGGTTTTGCAACTAGCAACCCCGGTATCGACCTTGTGACATTGATGATTCACTTCCTTGGTGTTGATAAGGGAAGTAAAACCCCTATATCTATATCCTTGGACATCCTACTTCATCTCACTAAGTCACTAAACCAATATTCCACCAAAAGCCTAAATCACATTTCCCCTCAAATAACCATCCTTCATCGGAACCTTGAGGCCGACACTCCGAACACTAATCCCCATCAAATTACCTCAACCCCTCAACCAAAACACTCCAGGACACTCCCTAATCAGTCACCATAAACGCCATCAACCGAAAACACCCGCAACAACACGACAACCTACCACTTTAGTCACTAGCCGAAACTTCACAGCCTCAATTCCATTATACAACTTTTACTACATCCAAACACCGTGTCCCAAACCTTTACTTGACCCTCAACTTATCAACTAACACCCCACAAAAATCCTCAATCCGATTTCCACTATATCTTCCCGAAACCAACTCCAAACACTACACCACCCGTCCGTAACAACCAACCGAGTACCTCACTATTTTAGGTTTGTTCTGTGGTCTTTCTAACACCAAAACATCAAGCCCTGAGCATTTTCCTGACCCTCATTCCACCCGCAACCATCACTCCAAATGTCTTAAGCCAACTCTACCTATAGCCACCTGAAATCGTCCTTATTCATCACCCACACGCCTAAACCGAGAATCAAATACCACCCTCTTTGTGCTCTCTTTTCGGGTCAACCTGATTGTCCTCCATACCCGACCCACCTAACCAAAATCACCCCTCCCTATATCCATCAACCTCACTGGTTCAGTTCAGTTCGGACACCCTCCACCATCAAACCACCGAACCCCGATAAGGTCAACTTTGGGTCAAACTTATAATTTCTAAACAATCCATTTTGGTATTTTCCTCAGAAAATCATATAAAGGTACCTCGAGATCTGTTCTATCCATCCCCATGCATCACAAACCCCACACAGAGTCTACAGGAAGGGTAATGTAGTCAAGGAAAGATCTTTATCTATAAACGACCAGATGAGTCATTACAATCTTGAAGTGATTTGATGAGCAAAATTCAAGAAACAGATGTATCTCAGGCTATAAGTCTCGGATTTAAGTGATTCAAAAATGATGTGAAAGATGATGATCTGAGCTATGAGAACAACTATTTACTCATTTTAAAAAGTGAATCTTGAGAGTGAAATGATGGAAAGAAAGTTAAGGTTCTGGGAATGAACTAGAATGAATTTTAATCAAGAAATGTGTTCTTGAATGATCAAGAACCAATATGTTCCTAAGTCACTACTTGAAAGTAATTTTATGTGATAAAGAAACACCACACGCTATTGAAAACAAGATAAAGACTCACCACCTTGCTTGGATTAAAAATTAAGGATAAAGAACCAGAAATTGAGAAAATAACTCTATTGCAAACTAGGGCAAAAGCTCAAAAATGGGATTCTCCTTTTACAAGTCATTAGAATACTTTATATAGGCCTAAGGTCGCTTCTTTGATGATTACAAATCCATATTCTACTCTATAAAGGAAATAGATAAAAATAAGAAAAGTAAAATCCCTATTATATAAGGAAAACAATAAAGAAAATTAGAATTCTACTAGAACTAGGATAAAGATCCTACTAATGATAGGAAAGTAAATCTCTATTATAATAAAAATCAAGAAACAAGAAACATATTAAGAAAATGACTTAAGAAACATGAATTTCTATTCTTGGAAGAAATTAATCTCCAAACTTGAGATGTCTTTGACTTTTTTGCTCTTGAATTTCAATCCTCTACTTCTTGGTTTTCTTGAATTTCATGATCTTCTTTATCTTTCATCAATTAAGCACGTCACAAGAATCCTCAAATAGTAGATTAACATTACACTCGTGTTGACCAAGATAAATACCAACACTAGTCGGTAACATTTCAAGCGCACAAGATTGATTAACATGATTGCCACAACTAAAGTCAACTAGTATTTTATCATCCCTATCACAAGAAAATGTACTATCATTGTAATACCCCATACTTTTAGACTATGATTTTAATCAATCGATGTATATTAGTAGACCTAAATCTCGAAGAATTTTGATCATATTCAAATAGGCAGATCAAGAGCTCGGTGTATTAAATAACAATATCTCAGGAATGATTTATGACTTAAAATGTGATGATGAAGGCTGAGAATAATATTTTGTGTGTCCCAAAAAGAGTCTACGTACTAGTACTATATCACATGACCATGATAATTAGTATATAAAATCATGTGTAATTGGTTAAATGGGGAATTGTAGTAGAAAATGGGAAATAATTAAGATTATTAGATAAATACTATGTGGACATAATCCACATTGTCATTTGTTAGTGGACAACGAGTGGACTTATGCATGAACATTAATGTAATGACCCATCTGGTTGTTTTTATCCTGAGATCTCTATTTGACTATTTTATCCTTCCCGAAGACTCTGTGTAGGGTTTGTGATGCGCGGGGATGGGTGGCAAGGATCTTGAGGTCCATTTATATGAGTTTCAGATGAATAACCCAAAACTTTGGATAGTTGTACTTTTGAGTAGATGTATTCGTTTATGAGTTCTATCGCTTCTAGTAGCTCCGGAGGGTCAATTATGACTTAGTCAAATCATTGGTTTGCTTTCTGAGGAAAGCAGATGTATTTTGTCGTGCTATTTGTGAAATTTGGATATTTGGTTTTCCCGGATGATTCATTAGAAAAGTATTCCTTAGCTCGGTAATAAAAGAAATTCACGGGTATGAGTGAGTTTATAGAATTGTTTACCTTAGACAAGTATGTATGGTTTGTGTTCAAGGGGTCTTGGGAATGCTTCGAGTGTTTGCTAAGATTTAAGGCTATTTTTCATTTCTAGTGTCTGGTGTCTGCCTTTGTGACACCTCTGTTCGCTCCTACGGGTCCTCCTCGGCAGAAGGTTGGCTCGCAGAAGCGGGGCTTGGAAAATGAGCTTCTGCCTTAGCAAAAGGATTTTCTGCAAGGGCGAGTCCGCCTCTGTGAGGTCGGACATATTGTGAAGCTGAGGTGAGGTGTCAAGTGACACCGCCTCAGTGAGGTAATGGTTTGCGACAACGGATCTGCTCCAGCAGAGTCAATTATGCTGGGCAAGATCACTGTATCATGTGTCCTATTTAATTCTCTAGGTTAGATTCTTTTACCAAAATAGCATATCTCAAACCTAAAGTTGCAAGGGAGAGTATTCTAAGGTTCAGTAGTGGAATTCATCCTAAAGGTATAGATTTCATTCCCTTGTGATTTTATTTTATGTTTCTAAGTCCTTTAATGGTGACATGGTATGTTTAAAAGTTGGGGAAGATGAATTGCAACTTCTTATGAGATTAAGAGAGTTTAATCATGGATTTTAAAAGGTGTTAATGGATTAGTTTACTTGATTATTATGAATTAGTGATGGGAATTGTTAGATAATCATGGTGTAGAGCTTAATTTGAATATAGAAACATATTTCAGTTGAGGCCGTTTTGTATATTGTTCAATTGAAGGCTTAAGTGTGTATAGTTTCCTAATTAACATAATGATATGATTACCTAGCATGTGTTATTGGTATTTGGGTAATAAAGTTTGAGTCTTAGTGTCCTAAGGGTGGTATTTAAAGTCTTGCTTTGTTAAGGATTATATCATTGTATGTTGTGTAAGCTCTTCATTAACGAATAGTATATACGTGATTAGGCTTTGATCATCATGAGGCGGAAGGGCAAGGTGATCACCGAGGCTTGATTGGTTAGAGCTGCTGTTCCACCTAGAGGTAGGCTACAGTTTACTTTCACAAGATTTTGATAGAACTACATAATTAGTTATAAATATTGAGGGGTATTGGGCATGTTTGGGGGTCCTACTCAGCCGATTGTAATGAATGTTTGAGTGGGTACCGATGTTGAACTGTGTTGATGGGTGACTTGGGGAATCATCCTTATGATGGTTCCGACTAATGATCGATTGGACTTGTCGCTATATGTGGGCTTGCCGCCATAAGTGCTATTGTTTGTTTATTCATCACAACTGCTTCCGATATGATATCCTGATTTGTACTTGGATTGTTATGTTGGTAAATTCTTAGAAGCATGTGATATTCAATTATATACTTGGTTGTATCTCATTACATCATGATTTCTCTCCTTATACTATAATTTTCATTCATACACCCATGGTTCTGAGATATTAATATGAGAGTGGTATGGAATGGTGTGGGTCTAAGAGACCAGAAAGGTGAGATTACTAATGAGATTATGAAATACCAAGATGATGATGATGATATTCGAGGGGATGGGTTGCACGCCTATAACATGATTCTATTTAGCCAAGAGCTAGTCTCCGATGGGAAATTTCGGAGGAGTATGTGGACTTCGCGGGTCCCCCATGGGCGTTTGTCTCGTAATAAAAACATGAGTGCCCGTATATTGGAAGATCAAGGTACCTAGCATATGCATTGCAATCATAACAGATTATACACATATCATTCATGAATTATCTGTTGATGAACAAGTGTTTAATTGATTATTGATGACTTGATTAGATTTTTGGAATAAAGGAAACATGTTACTTGCTCAATGATGCTAGGATTGCTGTTATTGAACTCTTTTGAACTTGGATGACCTAAGTGATTATGAAATTTTATTTAGAAAGGGAATTGTGAACTCTACAGAATATGTTGTGAATAATGTGATCTTACTTAGATATTTAAATTGTTAGAATAGGACAATTTGGTGTCAACTTGGTATTTATCTCTTTCTACGTATATTCTGTCGTTGTCGACCTATGATGCCTATAGGGGTACACTGTGTACTCATACTACACTTGTTGCATCTTTTCTGGTGCAGATTCAGTGCCTTCTACTAATGCAAGACCCCATGGATGAGTTTGAGAGGTTGTCCCTCCAGCATTCAGGGTGAGGATGTTATCTTTAGCATACCCTAAGGTGTTTTATATCTGTTACAGTCTTTTATTTGCTACTCCAGAAATATGTTAGACATATTTTGATTATGTACTTGGTTTTGGCCCGCGTGCCATTTCAGACTTGTATCAGATTTATAGTGCTCTTGTGTTCACATACTAGATTTTGGGGGATTTTATTAATGTTCAGACTTATTTTTTCTGCACTTATATTATGAGACATATTATATAGTATTCGTATCTTTCTACTTTTATTCATGTTATATATCAAATAAATGATTGGGAGTGATTTGCCTACCGGTGGATTTACGTAGGTGCCACCACGGTCCCCAAAAAGGGGTCATGACAAAGTTGGTATCAGAATGTTAGGTTAAACGATGTCGAATACAAAAGCAATATCTAGTAGAGTCTCGCGGGTTGGTGCAGAGATGTTCGCACTTGTTTTTGGGAGGCTATGCGACACTTAGGAAATTTCACTTTCTTATTTCCTTTCGTGCTAAGTTGAATCAAATTGGTATCTGACCTTTTTTCCTATTCTCTCATAGATGGTTAGGACTCGTGCTAATGTAATGAGAGAAGAGGCACTGGCATAGGCATTTGTAGTGTGCAGTCCCGATAGTGGACGTAATTGGGGCCGAGGTAGATCTAGAAGAGCGACACCAGCTCGGGGTGGGCATAGGGAGTCGGTCAGACTCATGCTAGATCAGTATCTCCTGAGCAAGTTGGTGAGCCTCAAGATAAGTTACTTGAGGAGGAGATAGGGCCAGCCTAGTATCAGCCTGGATTTATTTCTACTCCAGTTCTACAGGACACGTTGGTCAGACTGTTGAGTGTAGTAGATGGTTTTTCCAGGTGAGCGTGTATCTGACTACTCTAGGTGGTTCTCAGACCTATGTGGGAGAGGGATAGAATCAGACTCCCATGTTTTGTACTTTCGGGGTTCAGCCAACGGTAATGTCAGCACCTCGTATTGATGAGGTTCTTGCTCCAAAGTTTGGTCCCCAGCCGTTTGCAGGGATAGCTATGACCCGCGATGAGCGAAATATATGGGAGAACTTTTTGAACATGAAGCCTCCGGTATTCTATAGTTATCCCGATGAGGATTCTTATGCGTTTATTATGAGCAGCCATGAGAGGTTGCATACCTTGGGTATTTTCAAGTCATACGGAGTTTGTTTTATGGTCCTTCAGCTTTTGAGAGATGTTAAATAGTGGTAGAGAGCTTATATTGAATATTGACCAGTGGGGTTACCTCCACTGTCATGGGTTAGGCTCTATCGCATATTTCTAGAGAAGTATGTGCCTCGTAGCTTGCTTTTGAGCAAGCATAATGAGTTTTAGAGGATTGAGCAGAGAGGTTATTCAGTTGCAGACTATAAGACTTGCTTCCAATCCTTATCTCGCTATGCAGTGCCATTGTTACCTGTAGTGGCTGAGCGAGTGAGGTGTTTTGTTAGAGGTTTGAGTATTCCCCTCCAGTTGGATATGTTGTAGTTGGTGGATGCTGGAGTTTCTTTTGAGACTGTAATTGAGCATGCAAGGATGGTGGAGTCTGTGAGAGTTAAGATGCCCAGATATGAGTCAAATAAGAGGGCGAGGCGATAGGGACAGTACAATAGATCTACTTCTCATAGTTATGGGCAATAAGATAGATATTAGTAGTCGCAGCATGCTCGACTAGCTCAGGTAGCCCTTTAGATTACCGATAGTATATATGTGGGGTAGAGCATTTATGGTGCGGGCCAGTTTTCGAGGGGTTCTTAATCTCGGTATTCTGATCATGATTATTCGGGTTCTTCTATCTTTATTTAGCAGCCCTCAGCGGCCAAGACTTGTTACACCTATGGTGAGGTTGGGCATTTCAGGAGAGATTGCCCCAGATTTGTATCGAGTGCATCCCATGCACCCAGGACCCCAGCACAGCCATCTAGAGGTAGTTGTCAGGTTATCCTAGAAAGATCTCACTCAGACAGCCATCAAATTGGTCATAGTGGATCCCAGTCAGGGAGATATAGAGCTCATTTAGGGAGTGGTGGCTAGTAGATTACTCAGTCCGAGGGAGAAAGAAGTCATTGTTATGCTTTCTCAGGTAGACCAGATGTTGAGGCATCGGATGCAGTTATCACATGTATTATCTCAGCCTATTATCGGTCTACTTCAGTGTTATTTGATTCGGGGTCTACATTCTCATATGTGTCTGCCTACTTTTCTAGTGATTTGGATATGTGGTGTGATATTATTGATGTTCCTATTCATGTGTTTGAATTGGTCGGTGATTTTATGGTTGTAGATCGAGTCTATCAACATTTCTTTGTTACTTTTATATGTTACGATACTTGGGTAGATTTGTTCATCTTAGACATGGTTGATTTTGATATTATTCTGGGGATGGATTGGCTATCATCATATCATGCAATTCTGGACTGTTATTCTAAGACAATCACGTTAGCAATGCTTGGACTTTCGAGGTTAAAGTGGAGAGGCACTCCCAGCCCTGCTTCTGAGAAGATCATTTCTTTAATTTTAGCTAGGAAGTTGGTAGATAAGGGTTGTCTGCGTATCTAGCTCATATTCGAGCTATGAGTGCTGAGATTCCTTCCCTTTAGTCGATTCCAGTAGTTAGCGAGTTCGCCAATGTTTTCCCTTCAGATTTACCAAGTATGCCGCTAGATTGGGATATCGACTTCTGTATTGATCTTGCGCTGGGTACTCGACCCATTTATATTTCTCCATACCTTATGGCTCCAGTAGAGTTGAGAGATTTGAAGGAGCAGCTTCAGGATTTGTTGAGTAAGGGTTTCATTCAACTGAGTGTATCTTCATGGGGTGCTCTTATCTTGTTCCTGAAGAATAAGGATGGAACTATGCATATGTGTATTTATTACAAACAGTTGAACAATGTCACCATCAGAAACAAATATCCAATCTCTCGTATTGATGACCTATTCGATTAGCTTAAGAGTGCTTTAGTGTTTTCAAAGATTGACTTGAGGTCTGGGTTTCATCAGTTGAAGATCCGGGCCGAGGATGTTCCCAAGATGGCTTTTTGGACTCGTTATGGTCATTATGAGTTCTTGGTGATGTCTTTTGGGCTTATCAATTCCCCCGCAGCATTCATGGATTTGATAATTAGGATACTCAAGCTGTATTTGGATTCTTTTGTGATTGTGTGCATTGATGACATCTTGATCTATTCGAATAGACGGGAGGAGCATGAGCAATATCTGAAAGTTATCCTTGCTATATTGAAGGTGAAGAAGTGTATGCTAAGTTCTTGAAGTGTGAGTGTTCGTTGAGTTATGTGTCATTCTTGGGACACGTGGTGTCTAAGGATGGGATTATGGTTGACCCAAATAAGATAGAGGCAGTCAGGGACTGGTGTAGACTGACTTTTGTGATAGATATTTGGAATTTTGTGGGTCTTGCTAGCTATTATTGCTGGTATGTCAGGGGTTTCTCTTTTATTACTTCTCATCTGACGTGTTTAACTCAGAAGTAGGTGCCTTTTTAGTGGTCCGACCAGTGTGACGAGTGCTTTCAAAAGCTCAAGTCTTTTCTTACCACAACCCTAATTTTTTCCCTTCTGGTACAGGGAAAGGACTTTACTATGTATTGTGATACTTCTAGGATTGGGTTGGGTTGTGTGTTGATGCAGGAGGGTAAGGTTATTGCTTATACATAGAGGTCGTTGAAGGTGCACGAGAAGAATTACCCTTTTCATGATTTAGAGTTGGTTGTCATGTTTTCTTTGAAATTTGGAGGCATTACTTATATGATGTTCATTATGAAGTGTATACCGTCCACTGCTAATGCAAGAAAGACCCCGAACTTGGTTCCTCAACTCGGGTTGATAAGTGAAGCCCAAAGGTGTCAAAGGCTAACCATCAACCTATGACTAAGGGACTAGAATGGTATGGGATTTGGAGCGGATTAGGGGACATCACTTGATTATTATACTTTTTCGGCCTTTGTGTTGGTCTTGGCCCAGACCGTGCTTTTCCTTTAGTTTGTTGTTTTGAATTCCTAGATTAGTTACTAGTTCCTTAGGACACAATGAATCATGTAATAACTCCTAGTTTCCTTTAGGACACCATCAATGCACCATTTAATAGAGAATGATGACTAGGCCTAGAGTTATAACCAAACGGGTGACTTGGGCGAGAATGGATAAGGTGACAAGGATTAGGAATCATCTAGAAAGTGTGGCCTCCAAAGGGGATATATCTTTCATGAACTTGACTACTTTAGAGACATCAATATTGTCTTAGAGAAGGTGAAGAGTTGGTCGTGCAACTCACATAACCATTTGGTAAAAATTACACACTCAAGGAAGAAACTTCTCATCGGATTCCAAGAAGATGGATCATGAATATCTTAAGTACATGCCAAGAGGGGATAATTCTCAACATTATCCAAGAAAGAACATTTATGAACTAACTAGTTCATGTGTGAATAATACTAAGGAATGATCTAAAAGGCAAGGAATATTGGGATTCATTCCCTCTCCCCACTCTGTCAAGAACCCCTCCCCTTCCCGTTCCAACCTTGGCTGAAATGGCTCCATTTTGTGTCCCTTTATTTACTCTTCTAGAATAGTCCATCTAGTAGTATAAATAAGACCCTTATATAATGTAAAGAGGCAGAGTTGATTTATGAAAATTATTTGAGTTTTACTTAATTGCTAAGTTATTCAACTTGTGTGTTGTCTACCTTACTTGGTCCTTATGTGGGCCTTTGGTTCTTGTGTGAACCAACCCCTTAGTGTAAGTTGAATCTAGGACTTGTGTGACCTAGTTAAACCTAAACTAAGGTCCCTTTGGCATAATACTTCGTTAGAACTTGTGTGATCTAATCAAACCCAAGCTTAAGGAACCCCCTTGGTGCGAGTGGACGTTGGAACTTGTGTGATCCAACCAAACCCAAGCCTAGGGTCTGTCATAAGGTTACCGGCCACCCTCACTTGGCTTGTTCACGAGCTTGTACTTAGCAACCTCGGTCAAGACCTTGTTCAATTGGCCAAACTCATCTTGGTGTCGACTAGAACATTAAAACCTCGTGTCATTATCCTTTCTATATCGACCGTCATATACTTGCTTTGTACTCGGGTTTTTACCTAGAATACCGTGTTCATTCCTTGTTCAAACCACCATCTCTTTTCTACCACTACATCCCACAAGACTTCCCAAACACCCACACTCAAAGCCACCAACCAAAACCATCCACAATCAGCCGTGTCATCCCGAGAATACCAAATAGCCCACTACACACCCTAATCGAGAACCTCAATGTTTCAATAAACTTTCGACATCTACCAACACTAAACCCACAAAGCTCGATCACCAGAACAACCCTGAACGTGTATACAATAACCTCATAAAACGCCTAAACCTAACTCTCCCCAAAACTACCCAGAACATCCACTAAACACCACACTGCCAGCAGAATTCGGTAAACCCGAGAACCCAATTTCTGTCTTATTTTTGGGTTGACCCATACACAACCAAACTTCGACCCATTTACCTACTTAAACCCCTCCTTACTTACATCAGCTGCAATCTTTAACATGTGTTTAATCAGAGAGATTTGAATTCTAGGCAACGTCGATAGATGGAGTTGTTGAAGGACTATGACATGACTATTTTGTACCATCCAGGCAAGGCTAATGTGGTGGCGGACACCTTGAGTCGAAAGGTTGTTAGCACAGGGAGTTTAGCTTGTGCTTCTGAGCATCCTTTGGCATTACAGGTCTAGACTCTAGCCAACCATTTCGTGAGGCTTGATATTTCAAATTCAGGTAGGATTCTAGCTTGTGTGGAGGTGAGGTCATCTCTTTTGGATGAGATTCAACTCACCGGTTTGATTATGTGACGTTGTGCAAAATCAAAGATAAGGTGATGAGTGGAGAAGCAAAGCAGATTATGATTGATAGTGAAGGGGTTTTGATGATTAAGGGTAGAGTGTGTGTGCCTTGTGTGGGTTATTTGACCAGATTGATTATAGAGGAGGCCCACAGCTCTAGGTATTCGATTTATCCAGGTGCTACTAAGATGTACCATGATTTGGAGTAGCAATATTAGTGGGGGGGAGAAAGAGACATTGTGGAGTTCATGTCTCGGTGTGAGAATTGTCAGCAGGTCAAATATGAGCACTAGCGAGCCGGTGGTATGTCTTAGAGGATGCCCATTCTCGAGTGCAAGTAGGAGAGGATTGCCATGGATTTTGTTGTGGGATAGCCCATGACTTTGGAAAAGTTTGATGCTATTTGGATCATTGTTGATAGGTTTACAAAGTCTGCGCATTTATTTCCGGTCCAAATGACTTATAATGCAGAGAAGATAGCAAAGATCTACATTTGTGAGGTTGTTCGTCTTCATGGGGTTCCTATTTCTATCATCTTGAACTGTGTGACTCAGTTTACTTTACATTTTTGGATGACATTGCAAAAAGAGTTAGGCACTCGCTTGGATCTCAGTATAATATTTCACCCTCAGACCGACGGTCAATCCGAGCAGACTATTCAGGTTTTGGAGGATATGTTATGAGCCTGCGTAATTGATTTCGGTGGTCATTGGAACCAGTTCTTACCTTTGGCAGAGTTTGACTATAATAACAGCTATCACTCCAGTATTAATATGGCACCGTTCGAGGCATTGTATGGTAGGAGATGTCGATCTTCGATTGGTTTGTTTGATGCCTTCGAGGTCCGACCTTGGAGTACCGATTTATTGAGAGATTCCTTAGAGAAGGCGAAAATGATCCAGGATAAGCTCTTGGTAGCTCAGAGTAGGCAGAATGAGTATGCAGATCGGATGGTCCGAGACTTGGAGTTTATGGTTGGTAACAGGGTTCTTTTGATGGTATGACCCATTAAGGGTGTGATGAGGTTCAGAAAGAGATGGAAGTTGAGTCCGTGGTATATTAGACCTTCTGAGATTCATCAGAGAGTTGGGGAGGTGGCATATGAGTTGGCTCTGCCACCCGTTCTTTCAGGCATTCATCCAGTTTGCCATGTGTCTATGTTTAAGAAGTATTATGATGACGATTCTTATATCATCCACTGGGAGTCCATGTTGCTTGATCAGAATTTGTAGTTTGAAGAGCAGCATCTGGCTATTTTGGACAGGCATGTGAGAAAATTGAAGTAGAAAGAGATAGCTTTTGTGTAGGTTCAATGGAGGCATTTTCCTGTTGAGGATGTGACTTGGGAGATAGAGTCCGACATGCGGAGCATAAACCTTGACTTGATTTGTACTTCTGGTACTTTTCCTCTATTTGTTTCTCTCCGTTCGAGGATGAATGCTTATTTAATTGGTATCTGATGTAACGACCCATTTGGTCATTTTTAGCCTGAGACCTCTATTTGACTATTTTACCCTTCCCATAGACTATATGTGGGGGGTTTGTGATATGCGGGGATGGGTGGCATAGATCCCGAGGTCCATTTATATGAGTATCAGATGAATAACCCAAAATTAGAACCTTAGAGTTGGATAGTTTGATTCAAGGTTGACTTCTGAGTAGATGGGTCCATTTTTGAGTTTCGTCACTTCTGGTACCTCCGAAGAGTCAGTTATGACTTAGTCGAGTCATTGGTTCACTTTCCGAGGTAATCACATATATTTTGTGGTGGTATTTGTGAAATTTGGATATTTAGTTTTCCCGGATGATTCTTTAGAAAAGTATGCCTTAGCTTAGTCAATTGAGAAATACGAAGGTACGAGTGAGTTCGTATCACTGTTTAACTTAGACGAGCATGTCTGATTTGTGTTCGGGGGGTCTCGGGAGTGCTTTGGGTGTTTGGTGAGAGTGTAGGCCATTTTTTATTTCCATTTCGAGGGTACGAATAGTATATGCGTGATTAGACTTTGATTATCACAAGGTGTAGCGGAAAGGCAAGGAAATCACTGAGGCTTGATTGGTTAGCGCTGCTATTCGGCCCAGAGGTAGGCTACGATTTACTTTCACAAAACTTCGATAGAAATGCGTAATTAGTTATAAATATTGAGTGGGTATTGGGCGTGTTTAGGGGTCCCACTCAGCCGGTTGTGATAAACGTTTGAGTGGGTACAAGGTGTTGAACTGTGTTATGGGTGATTTGGGGAATCAACCTTATTATGGTTCCGACTATTGAGCGATTGGCCTTGTCGTCATATTTGGGTTTGTTGCCATATATACTATTGTTTATTTATTCATCACACCTAATCCCGGTGCCTGGACAGCCCGAGCAAACAACCTGGATATCATCATACAAACACAGAATAATTTAGGCCGACACGGCCTCAGAATAACAACTGTGACCTGCACAACATGAAATCCTGCAAGCAGAAGACCCCAACCTAACAAATATATACATACCAAGGCTGACAAAGCCATACCCACAACTGTACAATACGAAACCAGTCAACAAAGACTCTAGGAGACTGTCGACATACTACATAAATCGAGACAGGGCCCCTAACATACCCACATACAAAAGAAATATAAATATAGACACGACTCTAACTCGGTAATACTGCAGGAGGAAGTGGAGCTCACCAATAAAAGCTGAACTCTGGAAGTAATCTACAAAGGCGGGTCCTTTCATTGCCTATATGAACCAGTGCGGCATGAAATACAGCACCCCATAAAGGGACGTCGGTACGAATAATGTATTGAATATGTAAGGTGAAAATCAAACACAATCATATGTAGTCATAGGAGAGAAAGAGATATACGAGTCAACCTGGACCCCTGAAATGCCACTGAGGACTACGTCATACATAGTTATATTTCTTACCTTATAACTTTATTCTATGTTGTTACCTCAACATCTTAAATATAACTGCTCGGATGCCCAACTGATCAGTAGTAACTACCCAATCGGTCGTTTCTCGGTGGTAAACAATATGATATACCAACCAGTGGTAAATAACGATACACAACTTCCTAACTAGTGGTAAACAACGATACATAATTGCCTAACTAGTAGTAACTACCCAACTGGTGGTAACTGCCCAACCGGTCGTATCCCAGTGGTAAGCATGATACTCAACTGCCCAACCGGTGGTAAATGACGCTACTCAACTACCCAACCGGTGGTAAATCATTCTATAGTATCGTGCCCCTGTAGGTATTACTTACATACATACATAGAGGGTCATAAGAGACTTCTATGAACTTATAGAAATGACATAAGATCGTTACATTCCTGGTTTACATTTGAAGACTGTCATAACAATATTAACTTCACCTTAAGACTAAAGAATTCCATTTAACCTATGTACGTACATCATACGAGGCCTTAGGTGCAAGCTCTTAACACATCCAGAATAGAGTCGTTTGTCACGACCCGACCCGACGGGCCGCGACTAACCGCCTTAATGACGTCATTATACCAACATGTCACACATAATCCAACTAACCCTTAATGAGTCTGAAATCCGGCAGCATAACGTCGCAATAACAACATATGCCAGGGTAGGCAAGCCGACAAGGCTGCCTTTACCCCCGAATGCACCTGTCTCCTGAGGAGTCACAACTAGCCAACACAATATAATAGACAAGCCGACAAGGCTGCCAACAGATACTAACGTATATACATGGAAACACCCCAACACAGAATACAATGGCATGACTGGCCAAAACAGAGTCATAACCCTTACATACGTACAACCCACCACTGTCTACAGACCTCTATAAGAAGAATAACGACATATGACGGGACAGGGCCCCCAAAAATGACCCCCAGAACTACTTCAACAATTCTGGGTCTCTTGCCTGACCTCGAAATACGTAGGCTAGTCTAAGAACTTGATTTAGCTGGAATCAAGGTTCAAAACGTCTTAAATTTCTCCTTTTGGTTGTGCGAAAACTCACGGTATTTCCCCCAACTTCGACTGAGAGCTCTAGGGAACCTACCAATGGAGTTTTCTCCTTCTGCTAGACTCGAATTGATGGAGGAATTTTTGATTGAGATGAAGAGAGCTTGAAGAGCTGATGGAGTTGAAGAAATGGATACAATGGAGAATAGAAGGCCTTATGGGCAGATATCGATCGATCGGTTTGGGGCTTAGTCACCCCCAAATCGTTTATCAAAATCCCACTTACCAAACCCCACTATAAATTGTCCCCTCCCTAATTAATTAATCCCACAATTGATTAATTATACACACAATTAATTTTCCGGTCTCCAATCATTTAAATCCCGACGATTACTAAAATCCTCATATGCCAATATCATACTTCCCATAATAAAATATCAGTCTATACTCTCTTCGGGGATACACAATTATTTAAACTCCGTCGTCACACCTACTAAATCCCAAAATTATTTCGGGATCACGCCATTTTATATACTAATCCTCTTATTAATATACACAAGTACAACAAAAATTTTCCCGGGTCCGGGTTTACTCACCTACGTTACGAGTTCAACCGCTACCCGAAAATACGGGGTGTTACATCCTTCCCCCCTTAGAAACATTCGTCCTCGAATGTCGGTACGACATTTCTAACCTTTGACACCATACAAAAAGAATACATCAATTGTTATTCCAATTCATAAAAAACAAGCGGTACGACATTCAGGGATTAATTCAGACTATCTTTTCAATTGTGAGAAGATACATATCCATCCATAGCTACTTCTAAAGAAATAGACTCAAGTTTCATATACGAACCAAAATAAACACATGGTGACTACATTCTTTAAATTCAAACAATAGGTAAAGGAGGTAGAAGGTCCTAATATCTAATTTTAGAGTTCTATACGAATAATAGTTATTTAAAATAGCTCACACATCAATACAATTGGCCATGTAACTGTTTTATACTATTGCAGTTGATTCTTTTATTGCACTGGTTTTGGGCTAGAGTGCAGCAACACAACTGCTGATTTTTCATTCTGCCTCTCGCCTTTAATTTTTTGCGAAAGAATAAATTTGCTTCAAAATAAGAGCGAAAGAACATGTGTTTATGCAGGGCACAACTTCTACCAAAATGCAGCAGTGATTACAGTAGCAATAACAACAAAACAGCAGGACAAATAACAGCCAAATAGCAGTTAAATGGTAGCCAACCAACAGCAGCAAGTGAGCTCAACAACAGTCAAAATATCAACCAGAACAACAGCTAAATAACAGCAGAAACTGAGCTCAAATAACAGTCAAAACATCAGCCAAAACAGTAGTTAAATACAGCAGAAACTGAGCTCAAATAACAACCAAAATATCAGCCACAACAAGACTAAATACATCAGAAACGAGCTCAAATAACAGCCACAAACAAGCTAAATACAGCAGAAACTGAGTTCAAATAACAGTCAAAATATCAGTCACAACAGCAGCTAATTACAGCAGAAACTGAGCTCAAATAACAGTTAAAACAGCAGCCAAAATAGCAGTTAAATATAGCAGAAACTGAGCTCAAATAACAGCCAAAATATCAGCCACAACACTAGCTAAATACATCAGAAACTGAGCTCAAATAACAGCCACAACAGCAGCTAAATACAGCAGAAACTGAGCTCAAATAACAGTCAAAATATCAGCCACAACAGCAGCTAAATACAGCAGAAACTGAGTTCAAATAACAGTCAAAATATCAGCCACAACAGCAGCTAATTACAGCAGAAATTGAGCTCAAATAACAGTCAAAACAGCAGCCAAAACAGCAGTTAAATATAGCAGAAACTGAGCTCAAATAACAGCCAAAATATCAGCCACAACACTAGCTAAATACATCGAAACGAGCTCAAATAACACCCACAACAATAGAAATGCTAAATACAACGAAACGAGCTCAAATAACAAATCAAAATATCAGCCACAACAAAGAAGGCTAATTACAAGCAAAGAACAAGGCCGCCTCTAAACATGCTAGACATTTCATATGCAAGCTGGTCCTTAGGCAACATAAAAACAAGTAACTAAATGCAATCTACTCTGGTTAGGTATGCAGAAATGGGGCTTGACCATGCTGAGCCTCTATTTCAAGCATAAACAGTCTGCACCTTAATTAGTACGGATTTATTTACCAAATTCAGGTCTAGATTGGTTGTGCCACTCACCTATGGACATGGTTATGTAAAGCCTAACATCAGAAAAAATAAGCTACTTGAAATGCCAATACTAAGTCAAACAACCCTTTATACCATAGTTAATAGACATCAAATACTTGCCGGATTAATCTTGCTTCAAAATCTCCAGCTAACCTGTGATCACACCATATCCAAGGGCCAAACAAATACCTTAAGAGGCTGCATACCAACAGTTCACATAAGCAGAATTACAGGGTCCAGAAGAATTTTCTGAATCACCCCTTTAAAGGCTATCATGCTGAAATTAGCCTAAGTTTATCATTTTAACTTGTTAGGATCATATGTCAACTAGCATAGTGGTCCTAAGCTTTTATTCCTAACTTACACACGCACTTAAACTAGGTGGATTGGTTTACACATAGGCAATAATAACATGGATACATGAACGGGTGCAGAAATACTCTTTTCTAGGTATTCATAACATAACTTCAAAGTTCAGACCACATAAAGTTCAAGTTACAAGAACAGAGATACAACAAGTACATACCTAAGAAAACAAATTAGGAATTAAACTTCCCATTGGACATATCACAACCTCTTGGGTTAGTGTTAAGCTCATAAATTCCAACAATAAACTAAAATAAGTCCTTTCGTTTTTTTAAAAAAAATTCCAGTTTATATCACAGTATGCATCCATAGAAGTAACAAGATATTAATAGCACATACAGGACATCATGTAGTCATAATTGAAGCTAAACATGTCATTGGAGACCCCATGTAGGCTACATCATTTCAAATTATTGGATACCACATGGAAAAACCAAAAACAGTAAGCCGACATATTCTCTAACAATACTAATCACTCCAAAATCAATCCAAACAAGGTTATTATCGCTTAACTTATGCATACAATAGTTTAAAAGTCATTTCATGATTCAACTAAAATTACACCAGACTATACAACAACCTTATCAATCAACATGCAAAATCCATATATTCCTTTTTGATTAATCCAAACATATAACCATTTATTTAGGCATGCTTAGTCATATCTTCTAACATACCCCCAAATTAGTAAAGCAGGCTCAGAATTTAGGTAATATTCATAATTCGCAATCATCACATAGGCTACCCTTTATCAATTCCCATCATAATTAACATCACATAACCTCAACCATATCAACACACTTAACTCATTCTCTTCTAGTTTTAAATTATTATATCAGACGATATAAGACAAGTTTTGTTAAATAGGACAACTAATCTTGTTCTTAATTAGTGGCGCTTGTTTTAGGTAGATGATATGACCAAACGACTTACAGATAGCCACACGAGTTTCCAAAATAATATATTGGTCATCACATTAATTTAACTAACCCATACATGCTAACCCAACTTCAATCCAACCTGCCAATCCATGTCATGCTAACCTCATCACTACTCACTTAATAACTTAACCAAATCGACAGAGGCAAAGGAATGCACCTAGTTGAGGAACTACTCAGATATTCATTTTTCATTCATTTTTTTTCCAACATGTGATTTAGATACCTATCAAAACTCAAATGATCTTATATTATCTACCAAATTTACATGAAAGGAGAAGGGGGTACACACACTGCAGTAGCGGACATGGGAATAGGTGGACTTAACAGTTTGATTTAATCAACACATAGATACAAAACATGGGCATATACAATCAAACCAAACTGGATGCAGAGTTATGCACATAAATAAGGGACAAGGTTATTTGAAATAGTTATGTCCAGATGGGTATTAGACCACCTAAGACTATTGGGACCTGCCAAGGATAGGTATGACCCTTTAACCAGCAAAACATACACCAAATAGGCTCCTAAGCTATCCTTCAGATCACGACAGCACTTAAACAAGACACACATCCATTTCAAAGTCATTAGGTGATCCTATCATAATTATAACAACATTCTTATGCTAAATCTTAGTTCCCTTATTATAGGCAGATGAATAAATAAATAAAAAAACATTAAGCCCTTCAATCATTTAAACGGGTCATACAAGGTCAAATAACCCTTAAACCTAACAAGACAACCACTTAACACACAAATAATCGTCACACAATACTCTAACAGTGTTTTCATCAACTGAACATGCTAGACATTAATAGAGTAGTCACAATAGCCACAATATTCACATATATTACACAATGCTTGGCATAATATATTCAAGGTTTTATAGTTACCTTAAATAAGTAAACCGTCTATTGCAGCAGCAAGTCATTCCTGGAATTTTGTAAATACTCAATTTTCCACTCCCTTAAGCAATTATTGACAACATGTTTAGCATACGAATCTATTCCCTATTTAAGAGATAAAACGCAGGCTTGGGTTATTAGAACATTTTGCATTCTACATTAAGATACGCAAAGGCAATTACGGGGGAAATCTTAATCAAACATAAAAGATATCTAGGCAAGTCTAATTAACTGTTTAGAGGTAGTCCTACTGAGCAAAATTGGCGAAGATAGGTTCTAACACAAGTGATTTATACTCAACCCACATATTGTACAGGGACATTAACAGACCACCCTGTTCCGAAAGAAGTATGACCAAGACAGAATACATTTATACATAACATGGATAGCATAACTCATAAGAAAAGCTGGAACACATCAACTTAAACAGGGTAATATTACCACATGTAGAGGACCATCTATTCCTAAGCCCCATCCACAAGTAGGACAACCCGTTAACGACTATCACATAACTGCTGAACTAATTTCAAGGACTTATCAAGACCACTTGCTCCAGAGACAACAAACCTTATATGTATAATAGTAGCAATTCCAGTTTTTGTCATATCTCATATTCCTTTTCATATAAACATAAGCATACCAAGGAGTCATCACAACTAATAGACTTCACATATACCATGTACCTTGACCCAGATCAAACATAAAATATTTTACTCAAGAAGGCCTTGTATATCTAAGGTCTCAACGATCATCTAATATTCTAAGAGTCTCAAATATTCCATGTCCCAAGCTTACATTATTTCTTCCCGTATACGAGTAAGATAGTTTCTCATCACCTCGAATTCGTATTGCCCTTCTGGCGGCTGTCGCTTTCTTTGGAGGCATAGCTGTAACACATTAATACGTCAGAGAGGGAATAACCTAATAACATAGCTCTATCGCACGATCTTAGAGTAAGAAGAATAGAAACCAATCCTAAATGTCTGGCAGCCTCCTGCGTATAAGTATGGTGCACAACATACCCATACACAAGTCTCTACTAGACACGGTCTGTAGACATTTCGAGGACTAACTGCTTTGATACCACTTTTGTCACGACCCGACCCGATGGGCCGCGACTAACCGCCTTAATGACGTCATTATACCAACCTGTCACACATAATCCAACTAACCCTTAATAAGTCTGAAATCCGGCAGCATAACGTCGCAATAACAACATATGCCAGGGTAGGCAAGCCGACAAGGCCGCCTTTACCCCCGAATGCACCTGTCTCCTGAGGAGTCACAACTAGCCAACACAATATAATAGACAAGCCGACAAGGCTGCCAACAGATACTAACGTATATACATGGAAACACCCCAACACAGAATACAATGGCATGACTGGCCAAAACAGAGTCATAACCCTTACATACGTACAACCCACCACTGTCTACAGACCTCTATAAGAAGAATAACGACATATGACGGGACAGGGCCCCGTCGTGCCCCTAAATACTAACAGAAGTCTAAAAGTGGTTCGGTACCAAAATGACAAAGCTCTGGATCAAAGGAGCTTTCCAACCTGCTGAGTAGGAACCTAGGCCTGAGGTTCACCAAACTGAGAGCATGTACCTCCGGGCATGAAACGCAGCCCCCCGAGGAAAGGGGGGTCAGTACGAAATAATGTACTGAGCATGTAAAACATGAAGCTGTAAAAGAGATCATAAGTAGCCAACAGAAACAGGAGATCAGTATAAAAATCAGGATCCAAATTCAACTGTGCCATAAACCATAAAAGTCAGCTGTGCCTTATAAAAATGAGAGGCAAGTCAGGAAAACATGTATGCCTGTCCATTTACATATATATACCTGTAACGTAACCCGGCCCACTAATGCGGAACTCGGTGGAATCATATCATAACCCGGCCCATGCTGGGACTCGGTACAATCATATCTCATCTATGGATCTATCCTACGTAACCCGGCCCTCTAGTGAGGGACTCGGTGAACAATGCAAGGCTGTGCACGAATCGTAACCCGGCTCGAGTCTCGGTGAGGTGAATTAATCACACTTAGCACGTGTAGATATCATGAGTAACCATATGTAAGTAAAAATCATCAGTTGACTCTCAATCAAATCATTGTAATAAAGTCATAATAACTCTTTGCTGAAAAATCATAGGCACTTCTCATAACAATCCTGTTTAGGAATTAAACTGTATAAGAATTAAGTACGTCCGCCGTACTTTCATTAAATCATGCCAAAAAGAAAGAAGTAAGAGTTTCACATACCTCTTAGACGAACTAATCAACTCAATATTAGAGTATGCCTCGTTTTAGAACTTCAACCTTGTCGTCGAATTTATCTAAGTTCCGTGGGTCTTTGTAAGCTCTATGAATAATTATCTAAACCATACGGACGAATTACATCACGATCGAATCAACATATTAAAAATAGATCCTTAGGGACATTCTAACGAACACTTTGAAAGCGTAGAACCTATATTCCTTCTATATCGAAATCTATGTAAGTAGTGAAACATCCAACTCTCTTAATCCTCCTTCTTATACTACTACAATCTCCAAAACAGTACCACAATTTCACATGCAATCCCAGTAACTCCCAATTACAGCAGTCCTAACGATACCCAACCCAAATTCGCATTTTCGACAATCGTTTTTAGGACTAATAGCAAGAAAAAGATTTCAGAAAATTGTACAAACTTATTAAGAACAAGGAAGGTTACCTCATTAAACACATCGACGAGAATCATTGGGAAACCCTTTTGCTCGACATAGCGTCCAACAAGCAGAAAATGCAGAAACAGGGCCCCCAAAAATGACCCCCAGAACTCCTTCAACAATTCTGGGTCTCTTGCCTGACCTCGAAATACGTAGGCTAGTCTAAGAACTTGATTTAGCTGGAATCAAGGTTCAAAATGTCATAAATTTCTCCTTTTGGTTGTGCGAAAACTCACAGTATTTCCCCCAACTTCGACTGAGAGCTCTAGGGAACCTACCAATGGAGTTTTCTCCTTCTGCTAGACTCGAATTGATGGAGGAATTTTTGATTGAGATGAAGAGAGCTTGAAAAGCTGATGGAGTTGAAGAAATGGATACAATGGAGAATAGAAGGCCTTATGGGCAGATATCGATCGATCAGTTTGGGGCTTAGTCACCCCCAAATCGTTTATTAAAATCCCACTTACCAAACCCCACTATAAATTGTCCCCTCCCTAATTAATTAATCCCACAATTGATTAATTATACACACAATTAATTTTCCGGTCTCCAATCATTTAAATCCCGACGATTACTAAAATCCTCATATGCCAATATCATATTTCCCATAATAAAATACCAGTCTATACTCTCTTCGGGGATACACAATTATTTAAACTCCGTCGTCACACCTACTAAATCCCAAAATTATTTCGGGATCACGCCCTTTTATATACTAATCCTCTTATTAATATACACAAGTACAACGAAAATTTTCCCGGGTCCGGGTCTACTCACCTACGTTACGAGTTCAACCGCTACCCGAAAATACGGGGTGTTACATCGTTACACTACTGACTGTCACTATGGAGATAGTATACCATTTTTACTCTTTCCTACGAATCAACAAGATAATATATTTCCTTTCTAGCCTTCGCGAAACCAACAAGGAGGTGATGTAAATATATATACGAAGTTATAAAGCGCGGAAAGCATTTCTGACAAGGGACAAACAAGGTCATGAATTGCTACAATGAAGAAGAAGACATGGGTATTTCAAACTCAACAAAGTGAAGTTGTTTTAAAAGATGTTTCGTTCCATTTCTATTTCTTTACAGAATTATGCCAAGAGAAGGAGGAAGCCTTAACATACTTGTGTTTCTAAGATAACGATGTCTCACAACCCTCTAGATATTTTACGAGTGATTATCTACACAATATAGAGGTTTTGGATCAAGATAAGATCAATAAACTAAGAATCGATTCATTGAGACGATTTGATGATCACTTAGAAGGCGTGTTCCTTAAGCTATGGTGTACGCCAATCATAACAACACCAAGATCAAGACATATGCTCTGTAGTTTCTAACACCATATCTTTTAACTCTTAACCATGATCATCTCAAACTTAATCAATAACAACCCAAGATTCATAACACTTTCATGGAGTTCTAGCACAACTACCACACTTTACCTTCATCAATATCTTACCTTAAACCAACCAAGAATATGTGTAGCATCAAACCTCCTCCAAGCTCAAGAAGATCCTTCGCTTCATCGTGTTTTCAAGAAGATTTCTAAGCTTCTAATGATTATCTATGGAAGATTTCTCTTCAAATTAGTATGGAATTGATCCTTGATGATATGAAAACCCTAGAGAAAGGTTTGAGAGAGTCTAGAAAAGTCTTGGGTCGAATTTGAAATGAAAATGAGAAGCCACTATTTTTGCCTTAAATATAGTCAATCGCCGCCTCACATATGCGGCAGGTTCTGCGTTGCATACCACCATATGCGGCCTCAGAATCCATCGCACATGGTGGCAGCATAGTGGGGAAGCTGAGGCTTTTTTCTGTGGCTCGATCTGTGAAGTGGATCAGCTTTCGTGGGGTGGAATGCTTAGCCTATCTCCTACTTTTTGTCAAACTTTACTGATATGTGTTTTCTTCAATCCACTTGACTTTCAAACTTCTATATACCTCTTTAATACTTATATAAGTCATATATGACCCTCGGGAAGGGCCTTGGGTTGCTGGAGCTCAAATCAAATAACTATGCTTTTGAGTGCAGGTAGAATCATGGGGTGTAACATCCTTCCCACCTTAAGAACAATTGTCATTGAATTATGCAATACCATAACCGTAAGACTTAAATTCTGATTTTTCCAAAATCCTAACGGAGTCTCTTCTATACATAAGGTTATCTCGATTTATCACGTAGTCGGAAAACACACATATATCCCTATAGGGTTACATAACACTATTTACAATACAACATTGGCCTTCACGTCCGTACCACTAATCATAGTACCCCTTAAGCATAATTATGTTATTCATACCCTATGTTTCATAGTTGATGTATACATTGGGTGGTATATGTAAAAGTAAAACACGAAGCAGTCATTACATAAAAATTACAAGAAGATTGAATGTAACACTATCGGCATACCTTCAACAACGTCAGGTGCTTCCTGATCCTGCCGTCCTATCATAGCATAATTGCGTGTTGGATACCGCTGGGGCCAGATGCTCCCCCCTTACCTCAGCCCCTACTAGCCATAAGTACTGGAGATGATAAAGCTACTACTGACCCGATTGGTCGGCCATATTACCTATGTTCCTCATCAGACAACCCCGCATAAAATGATCGGGATCCCTACAGGTATAACATACATTGGAGTCCTGACTACATTTTCTACAATGGGCCCTACCACATTGATCACATCGCGGAGGAGGTGTCCTCCTTAGTGTCGATCCTCTTCGCTGCTGAAAACCCAAATCCCCAAAACTCTGGCTCGATTCAAAATAAGCAGATCTATCACGTTGTTGCCATTAGCCTCAGAAGGAGCACTAACTTTAGGATAGGCTAAGGGCCTAGGGTCATTCCAATAGTGCTCATTTTGGCTAGCAGGTCTAGTCCTCTTATGTTGACTCCCATCACCATCCTTCTACTATTTTTGTTTTCAATCTTCCAGATTCTGAGCGTATGCTTGGATGCGAGAGATATCCATTCCCTCATTCAAAGAGGTTGTAGTATATTCGTTAATCAGATGTGGCCCTAAGCCATTCACAAATCGGTGCACCCGTCACTTATTTCGGCCACAACCGTTGGGACATACCTAGCCAACGAGTTTAACTGAAGGTTGTACTCCAATAAACTCATATCAACATGCTATAAAAGTAGAAACTTATCTTGCCCGAGCCTTCAAAGTTCTACCAGTAGGTAATGTTGCAGAAAAGCTTCAAAAAATTCCTTCCATACTGCTGATGGTGCATTCGATCCCCTAGACTGCACCCACGTCTCATACCATACAAATGCGACATCCCCCAATCTATATGAAACCAATTCCACTGCCTTGCTATCACCAACATGTATTACCTGCAATGTCTTGTACATTTGGTCCAAGAAGTTCTGCGGATCTTCTTTCAGGTCAGACCCGGTAAACACTGAAGATTCCAAATTGTTAAAATCCCTGACCCTCGCACTAACTGCCCTATTATAAGATCCAACATCTACACCCTGGCATTGGGCCTGAGTGTCCACTAACCGAGTAAACAATTGTACCGCGCTCTGCATATATATATCCTTATCATAAGTCTCAAATTGAGGGGCTGGAGGCACTAGTCCCCTCATCTACTCTTCCGGGGCTGGCAGTTCAACGGATCTTGCAGGGGTATAACATCTACACTCTAGTCCTCACTCTATCCCTCACTAATAGGTGGTACTCTACTTGCACCCTCATCAACTACTGCTTTTACCTTTTGTCTAGCTGAAGCTCTTAGATTCACAAGCATTGTTGTATTCAAAACAAGGCAAAGGGTTAAAAATCTAATTCCTTACACTTCAGCTCTATCGAAGGATAACCAATCCTAAATATCTTGTAGCCTACTATTTATAAATGTGGTGCACAACACATCCATAATCATGACTCTACTAGACACGGCTTTGTAGACTCCTAGGACATGACCTACTGTGATACCAAGTTTGTCACACCCCAACCTTAGGGGTGTGACCGGCACACGGTGCATGGATGGCCCGAGAAAATCACTTGGATATCATCATATAAACACACACCCAAACTGGGACGACAAGGTCTCAAAATACCAACTGTGAGTTGCACAACATGAAATCCTGCAAGCAGAGATCCCAACCTAACAGATATATACATACCAAGGCTGACAAGGTCATACCTACAATTGTACAACATGGAACCAGTTTACAAAGCCTCTAGGAGAATGTTGGCTTACTAAAAAGTCAGAACAAGAACCCTGACATACCCAAAATACAAAAGAAATATAAATATAGACACGACTTTGACTCAGTAATACTCCAGGAGAAAGTGGAGCTCACCAATAAAAGCTAAACTCTAAAGGCGATTGACAAAGGTGGGTCCTTTTCTTGCCTACCTAAACCTACACGACATGAAATACAGCGCCCCAGAAAGGGACGTCGGTACAAATAATATACTAAATATGTAAGGAAAAAATCAAACACAATCATAAGTAGTCATAGGAGAGAAAGAGATATACAAGTCAACTTGGACCCCTGAAATGCCACTGAGGACTACGTCATACACAGTTATCTTTCTTACTTCATCACTTTATTGTATGTCGTTACATCAATGTCTTAAATATAATAGCTCAGTTGCCTAACTGATCAATGGTAACTGCCCAACCAGTCATTGCTCAGTGGTAAATAATGTGCCTTCCCAACCAGTGGTAAATAACAATATGCAATGGCCCAACCATTGGTAAATAGTGAAATGTAACTACCCAATTGGTGGTAACTGCCCAACCGGTGGTAAATCATACTACTGTATCGTGCTCCTATAGGTATTACTTACATACATACATAGAGGGTAATAAGAGACTTCTATGAACTTAGTGAAGTGACATAAGATTATTAGATTCCTGGTTTACATTTGAAGACTATCGTCAATAATATTAACTTCACCTTAATACTAAAGAATTCCTTTTAACCTATGTATGTATACCATATGAGGTCTTAGATGTAAGCTCTTAACCCCTCCAGAATAGAATCGTTACACTACCGACTGTCACTGTCTCTATAACATTTTACTATTTCCTACGAATCAACAAGATAATATATTTCCTTTTTAGACTTCACGAAACCAACAAGGAGGTACAAGATGTCAATATAGACAAGACGTTATAAAGCACGGAAATTATTCCCGACAAGGAACAAACAAGGTCATGAATTGATACGATGAAGAAGAAGACATGGGTATTTCAAACTGAACAAAGGTGGAGTTGTTTCAAAACACGTTTCCTTCTGTTTTCATATATTTACAAAATCATGCCAAGAGAAGGAGGAAGCCTTAACATACTGTGTTGCTTAGATAATGATGTCTCACAAACCTCCGAATGTTTTATGAGTGATTATCTACACAATATAAAGGTTTTGAATCAAGATAGATCAATAAAGGGTATGTCTAGTTTAAAAGGAGAAAGCTTGTCTAGTATTCTCAATAGTCATGTTTGTTCTTTTGGGATTGATAATGAACTGTGTTGTTAGGGGTAGGTTTGTCTAAAAACATAGTTTTATCTGATGATTTCCTATCTACTAGATATAGAGATATTTTTGTAGCAAGACTAAGTCTAACATGTATTGATGTCAAATATTTAACACTAGCCACAACTTTTTCTCCTATATAATTGGTGTCCTATATCTCAATACATGTTTGTCATGCCACTAAGTTTATAAGAAGTCAATTAATCCTGATTCAGTTAAATGTTGCTTTTGTATGGTAGTTGTTTGCTTGTCTACTTCCAGCTAATGTGATTAAGTCTAATTAAGAAAAGTAGGTGATCTATAATTGAATGAATATGACAATAAGCATGATTGTTAGGGAAAGAACTGATGTATGGTTCTACTATCTAAAAGGATTATGAATAGCCCATTTCTTTAGACATAGTTATTCTTGGATTAAATCTATTTCATTCTTCCTCTCTGTCATTTGTGTTGCCTGTGCTAGCATGAATAGGATGATTTTTCACACTTTGCTTATCCCTAGAACCTGCTTGCATTTAAACTAAGTTCAGAAATTCCTAAGATTGCATGGTATTGATTGGTTATTTTCTTGAGTTATAAGTGCCAAGTGCTGGGAAAATATTAAATTGGGAGTAAGAATACATGCCTATGATATATAGTTTTGACTGAATTTTCCTTTAATTTCGCCCTTACATGTAGTATCAAAAATAGGTATGGTGAGTATACATGGATGTATACAGTCTATGTATATCGGGTATATCAAGTATACTAGGTATATAATGCAAGTATATCCCTATGTATATCATTTAGGGAAATCAGTATGTCATTGACTGTTCGGCCTGACCCATTCACATTACCTTCTTCTATCTCTTTCTCTGATCATGATGACTGGGTGAAACCTAACATCCTTCTCTGCCCTCTCTATGTATGTTGTCGATATGTTCTAGATGAGTCAAGCCCAATTTCATCTTGTATTTTTCTGAAATTTGATTAAGTATGTGATGTAATCATTTACTTGCTCACCTGATCTTGGGTTTCTTTACCATCTAATACATGTTTTCCTTTAATTAATGTATGACATAAATGTGTTTAGTTTAAATTTCTTGTATTATATTTAGATAGGTGTAGATGCCTTCTAACTGTCATTTTTGTTTTCCCCTTTTTTTTCTCCCCCATGTGCATCGGGATGGGCTCTTTAAGCCTTCTATCTCCTTCATCCAGTTGGTCCTAATTCCTCTTGATCAAGCCCGCATCATATCATAACTGCACATGAAGGCCCAACTATGGGTGAAAATAGTAACCAGTGGGCTTAGGTGGGCCCACCAGCTTAAACTCAAATCTCTTTCAAATTTACGTATCTTGTATGTATGCGTATATATTTTTGTAATAAAAATACTTTCATGTTGGAACCTTTATTACGGTTAAGAACCTAGGATAGACGCGCATCATTTGGATTAGATCGCCACAAAAAATGAATGTCAAAACACTTGTTTAAATCTAAGATTGGATAAAAACAGACTGTTTTGGAAATAAGAAAATGATTTTCAAGTTAGAATTGGACTTTGTTAAACTGTTGATGTTAAGAAGGACACAATTTGGGCCTATGTGACAGAAAATTAATAAATAGGCTGCTCAACATACATTTCGAAATTCAATTTGGACCAGAATTGACATTGTCAAAGTTGATTTTACGGGCTAAGCCCAACTAAATGATTTTGGATAAAAAAAAAAGTCACCTATTTTGGACTTAAGTTATGGTAATGGAATTTAGAGTGTTAGAATATGAATTGATTTTAGGGAGACATGACATGTAAAAAATAAAAGAAAACCAATTTCTTCATACTTCTTTCAAAAAAACAAAAGCTTGTCTTTGAAAGGAATTTTACTCATTTTTAACCCTTGAAAGATTTTCAAAAAGATGCAGGTGAGAATTAGACAATATTGTTGGACTAAAAGTGGAGTTCTGCACAAATTAATATTTGGGTGTTCTTAGTCTGAGAATAAAATTAACTAAACTACCCATGTGCATACTATTTTAGTGGAAGCCTAACACCTTTGTTTTGAAAAGAAAACTTGAGTTTTGAATGAAATGAAGGACAAGTATTTTACGGATTTCAAACATTTTACGGCAATTTAAATCATTAAAACATTCTATAGAATCCGAAGGTCAACCGTATTCTATGGATCCTTAATACCGGGGTATCTAACACCTTCTCCGGGGATCACCAGAACTCTTACCTTGACTCTAGTTTAGACATGATTTTTCAAATGTTTTGAATAAACCCCTTCACATTAGTTTTCCTAATTTATAGGTTAATTAGGTGGCGACTCTAAAAATAGTATTTGACTTAAGTACCATCCCAAATTCTCAATAGTTTTTATGCATCAGTGTAAAAGTAAACCGTAACAGATAGCGACTTTGCTGGGGATAAACCTAGGTTCTAACCATAAGGTCTCCAATACAACATGCTTTTAAGTGATATGAATTGCTAATGTATTTAAATACCCACAATTATAACTATCATTCATGCATTCATCTTCCGCCAAATGGCATGCACACATTCTTGCATCAGTGTACAAATGTGATTATACGGATTTCGCAATCACCCTCCAGTATAAAAACAAAAACCTTTTGTTGGAACACATTGAAGATGGAGTAGGTACGTGGTCGTTCCAACAAGCCACAACAACTCACCCCAGGTTGTCCACTCAGGTCCCTAAGTTATTTACTAAACCACTCTAGTACAACTAGGATAGAGTGAAGCCAAATCCCTACTGAACTAACGCATGTTGACTTAGACAGGTTCAGGTATCTCAGACCTACCTGGACCTATTAGGATGACTCCATCGTGTATTGACGGTCTATGACCCAATGACACCGCATCTAACTACTTGCTACGTGGAAGCATTAATTGTGCCTTGTGTGATGAACCATTGCTCATTGGGGGGAGAAACTAACCATGTTCTGTTTGGTAAATGCCTATCAATCTAAAGTTTGACATGGTTATTGATGCACTCGAGATGCTGAAATCTGGTTGTCATGGCTAGATTCCCCACAACAAAGAGAAGTAATAAACAGACATTATGGGTACTTGTATGAGGCAGAGGAAGAAACCCGACCATAACCTTCTAGTGCCTCATAAGCCGACTCCCAATGAGATCCTTAGGTTCTTGTCCCTAGCTAGCGCCGACTAGATATTCAGACCGGCCGTAGCCTTCAGGGACCTCTACAGCCAATTTGGGTCTAGACAGAGGTACGTAGAGCACTCTTTATAGTTTCACTCATTTGTCACTTGGGAAGCCACCCGACCCCTAGACTTTGTCATATGTCTTCTAGAAACCATGATGTTTCCCAAAGACTGTTATTAGGCCATAGATACCTAGATTATCTTTGTCACACATGCTATCTTTTACGGCATAGCCACTAACGGGGAAACCAAATACTATGACCTAGTCCTAGTCATCCTATCTGACATCTACCGAGTCCTATGTCAATGCCTAAACCTACATAGGTACTTCCATAGTTGTAACCTCTTAGTTCAATGGTGGATCATTAAGCACCTCTACAAAACTGAGGTTCCATCATATCGACACCTTGAGCATAGAGTAGACAACCCCAAAGTCACTTACCCATATTTCGGGACCCAATCTAAAGAGGGGTGAGTTTTATCTTTTCTAGGCTCTGAGAGGATAGTATCCAGTGGAGGTTTCCCGACTTTATATCTGAGACCATAGTTATGAGAGGTAGAAAATTCCCTTTTCTACCACGTATGAGGATCCAGGGAATCCACCCATACGCACATCTTAGGGTCCTAAGACAATTCGGAATGAAGCAGGTAATTCCGTAGATAGGAAACATAGGGGAGTATGTGGTTGACTATGAAGGCGACAAAATTAGAGGGGTTGCAGACATCATCCAAGAGTGGAATGGTCAAATCAAGTAGGGTCCAGATACCCTAGCTGATAATCCCTCTGCCCGAGTCGTGATGAAGACTATGTTGACTGATTAAGAGCATACTGGCAAGGTACCCTCACATCGGGACCCAACCGCTACCATTCAAGGTAGGATCGGGATTCAAAGGCCGAGATCAAAGCATGCATCATTCAGAGACAGATTGATGATTAAGATGCCAAGTACCTGGAGAAGATAGAGCACGATCTGGCCATCATAGCCAGCTTGATCGAGGAGCTAGACTTCACTCATGAGTGTCTAAAGGACTTAGATGCTTGCATGAGGAGAGTTATAGATGACACTAGGCCCATGACTGCCATAGAGAAAGGTCATTGGGTTGGTTCGCTTCTGATGTCTACTCATCTCCGGATCCAGTCCGCCCTTGAAGGGCAAAGAGAGTCTGGATTGACAAAGCGTCATCATCCGCTGCTGGAGGCGACTTCTTCTGATTTTACTGCTTTATTTATTATTGTAAAGATATTATTATTATTAATGAAATGATTATGGGGCAGTGGGTTAGTTAACATTCGACATAATTATGCTTCAAATGATTAGAAAGCCTCAGAGTAACGAAGTTTAGGAACGTGAATATTATAACTGCTTATGTGCTTTTGTGATATAAACTACTTATGTGTTTTCATGTGTTCCATCTCACTCTTGTTTGGTCCAACACTCCGAACACCAACTCAAAAGAAAAACACAAGAAAATACCAAAGCTAACTAAATCCACCTCCTCTTAAATTGTTGATTTGCTATCAATGGATACTCCTGACAGCCAATGTGCATGTCACCAGTCATTGATTTGGTCAGCGACGAAGAGACTGAGGAGTCGCTTCGGGCAAAAATCTACAAATTTGATGAGAAGATTGAGTTAGCAAGAGCTAAGATGGAAGAGGTTGACAAGATTTTGGAATTCGTGAGAAACCTCACCGAAGAGTCCCCTGAAGGGAAACCTCCCTGAAGAGGTTAAGAAAATGGTCAATGACTATGTCCCACTGTCAAATATGCCTAAGATGATCCAATATTATATGGGGAACAGAGCGGAGTACCTGAATGAGTTACCACGATCACCGACAAAGCTGCTAATCACTACGAGATGCCATAAGGGCCTCCCCGTACACCATCTCCAACGTGGTAGGCGATTGCCCTCAAAGTTCGCCGTTCGCATTTCAGAGTTGCACCTAGGTAAGTACGATACATCGAGGTATATGATGGGATGAAATTTATCGGATGGGCACATACTAGCTCACAACTCCTCCCAACTTGTGCACCGCTCTTTGCTCACAATATATGTCTATAAGATAGGAATCAACCTGGCCACATCACCAATGAATGAGATAGCCTTCAAGAGAAGAGTTGTTATACTAATTGATGAGAAGGTCATTCGTAACCTGTGGAGGCCACACTCCCTACAGGTCTACGACCCTATCATACCTGGTTAAGGAATCACTATTGACACTCAACTCTGGAGTTATGACTTCACTATCTTTGAAGATTTGTACGCTGACATTTTCTCTATTTTGGCCCGCACCGGCAAGGTTTGCCCACTCAAAAACACTTGGAAATTCTCTACTAGCACTTTGAGGATGAAGATATGCTTGTACCATTCAGGGGCTCCGGGGCACGATATCGAGGAATGTGAATCCTTCATATTCGAGCTCGAGCATCTAGTCAACACCGGCCAGATATGGCCCATGATACAAGACCACTTTTAGAAAAGCCATCGAGAAATGTGTGGTCATAAGGACAACGATCCGCCATGGCTTCAAGGAGAAGTCATCTTTTGGGTAGTTTAGGCATCCCCTTTTCATCTTTCAAAGAAATATATGTCCTCCCACCTTTTGTAAATGAAACCACGTCCGACCTTATGTCTTGAAGAGGATACGTGGAAAGCCCATATTTGGCATGGTCAGGGAAAGATTCGGGTAGAAGAAATTAGGATAAATTTCTATGTAACCCAAACTACGGAAGGGCCTAATTTCCCGCGGAGGTATACGTAGATAGTCTACATAAGACTCGACACCAATATTATATAAATTATAATCCCTGCCTATTTATAGGATAGTTTTTGGTTCGACGATGGCGTGGTGGCAAATCAGCCATAGACCTTCCAACTAAAACCCTAAAAACGAAAATCAGCCAAAATGACCAAAATACCCCCGGAGTGGAAAATTAATCAAGGGTTCGGATCAAATGCATAAGTCTATGTGCCTTATGTGCAACTTATGTGTGATATCTTGTATTTATGATTTCCAACTAATGTACTAACGTCATTTACTTTTGAGTTGTTTTTCTTCTTATAGAAAGGGTCGATCCATTACGTCACATTGGCATAATTCACTAGATCAAAAGCCACTGAAGCATCCCTAAACCAACACGATCAAGCGAAAATGACTGGTACTCCCGAGGAAACACGTAACTAAAATGCTTTGACTATAAAGGACATTGTACCTCAGGATCATCAGAATGCCTCGCATACTGAGGATGTGATCAGCTTGCTACTTAGGAAGATTTCGGACCTTCAAGAGTAGGTCGTAAAGAATGAAGCTATCAACACTGCCAGAGAGGCGGCTGCTGCTGAAGAAAGAAGGCCTCCACCACTTTTTCCATCTCTAAATTCACATGTACCTGAAAATTTCCGAACACTTATGTTGGTACCTCATACCAAACCCCACCTCCACTAAATGCCACCCATATAGCTGTGACTTCCCATTCTACGCCTTTTTTCCAAGCACCATCTGGTTATGCTGACCCCAGCGTCCACCAAAACACTGCTACCCATACTACACTCAGAGATGCTGGCACTCCTAAAAGTTGATGGGCATATCCCACAGTATCCTTTCACACCCCAATTACTCATATTGACTCTTCACCAAAGCTTGACCACTATAAAGAGATGGAAAGGGCATAGAGACTCAAGCAGCACTAGAGGGACAAAGAAATTGAACAGATGATGATGGATCAGTTCAAGAAATCCAACAAGGACTCCTGCAAAGTAATGGGTCTGAGATATGATAACTTATGCATGCATCCATACTTGGATTTGCCTACGGGCTTCAAAGTGCCCAAATTTGAACTTTTCAACGAGACGGGGAATCCCAAAGTTCACCTCAGGGCATACTGTGACCAGCTTGTTAGAATTAAAATGAATGAAGCACTGATAATGAGGTTGTTCAACCGGAGCCTCACGGGTGAAGCGTCAGAATGGTTCACAGCTCAAGATATTTGTCACTGGGATTCTTGGGATGAAATGGCAGTGGCATTCATGGATAGGTTCTATTTTAACGTGGAAACTGAGCCCAATTATTACTATTTGGAGAAGATTAGACAGAAGTCTATGGAAACCTACCGTGAGTATGCGAGTAGGTGGAGGGCCGAAGCTGCCCGAGTACAATGGCCAATGACTGAGGAAGAACTAGTTTTTTTCTTCATCCGATCACAAGAAATGGAATGTTATGATCACATGTTGTCTATGGCTGGGAGGCCATTTTCTGAGTTAGTCAAGATGGGAAAGGCAATAGAAGAAAGCCTCAAAACTGGAAAAATCGTCAGCATCGCCAACAAAGCCGGCCTAACAAGCTCCACCAGAGCCGCAAGAATAAGAAAGAGGATGTGGTAAACGTCTCTCATATCCCTAGATCGAGGAGTCTTATAAACGAAGAATCACAATCGTCCTTCGATATATACCAATCTCTTCCTCCAAGAAATAACATAACATCACCCTACAACCCTATGCCAATTTATTACGCACAACATAACTACTAAACACTGGTTTCAGCCTACCAAGCTCCACATCCAAATTATCAAACACCAATACACACTTACCAAACTCATCTTCAAATTACCAAGTTCCCCCACCTACTTACCAAGCACCTTAGAATCAACAAAACCATCAGAATCAGCCACCTTCGGTGACCTATGATTTTCCATATCCAAATTTAGAGAGGAAGCCTCCTCAAGTATTCACTCCACTTCTCGAGACTCAAACAAATTTTGCACAAAACTGAACGCCGTTGGTATCATCCAAATCGTGCTGCCAAAGCCCGCTAATCAGAGAAGTCATTTCTATAGAGCTGATGAAGCTTGTGCTTACCATTCTGGAGGAAATGGGCACACTACAGAAGATTGCATTAATCTGAAGCACAAGTTACAATATTTGATTAATAAGTGAGATCGTTTTAGAGGTGATTAATAAGTAAGAGACCATCTTAGAGGCCGCTACGCCGAACGTGAACACAAATCCTCTCCCATATCATGGTACCAACCATATCTATATAATTGAAAGAGAAGAAGATTGGGTTATATGCCAACCATTTTCCCAAACATCTATTGAAAGCCTAGGGCAAACAGTTGCCTCTCTCACTCTACAAGAGAGACCACAGTACAAGGTGTTGATACAAGCCCCCAAAGAAGCCATACGTGGTCCAAGTACCATAAAAAGTAGTCCCAGCTCCAAGAAAAGAACTCGCGGGCATCGCCCAAGGAATGACGAGATCGGAAAGGTGTTATACTCCCAAAGAGCTGGTGCAAAAAGCAACCCATAAAGAAATAAATCAAATAAGGCCCATCACTAATGTAGAGGTCGAGTACTTTTAGTGCAGGATGCAGCCAAAAGAGTATTTTATTTTCAAATACCTGCAGAAGTCATCGGCTCGAATATCGATGATGGCATTACTTATGAGTTTATTTCAACATCGTCATGCTTAATGAAAATATTAGACCAAGCCTATGTCCCAGTAGGGACAAGCAGCGAGACATTGACTGACATTACAGGTCATGTTATTACGGCCCATCAGATCTCTTTCACTTCTGATGAATTGCCAAAAGAAGGAACGACCCACAACAAGGCTCTCTACATCATGATCAAGTGTATAGACAAGATTATCTCTTGGGTGCTTGTCGACAATAGGGCTGGCCTCAACATATGCCCTGAATCCACTCTGAAGCAGTTGTGATACGATATTGGGAAGATATGCCAGAGCTATACTAATATTAGAGCATTTGATGGAGCATAACGTGACCCCCTCAGTGAGGTAGACCTTAATATACAAATAGGGTCCACCGAGTTCACAACTGAGTTCTAAGTCATTGACATCAGCGCTAATTGAAACCTACTATTGGGCTGACCGTGGATACACATGGTCGGAGCAGTGCCATCATCTCTCCATCAGTCTATGAAGTTCGTATGGGATGATCACAAAGTTGTAATCAACAGAGCGGGTAGCATTCACAACTACCCCAACAACTATATGCCAGTGATAGAGGTTATCCCAAGAGATACAGATTTTCATGTGGTAGAGCTTGTGGGAGCCACCCACCAAGGGGGTGAGGAATAAATCCATATGTCACTAGTCTACAAGATGATAGATGCAACCATGCTCTAGAATGGGTTCAAACTCAATAAAGGTTTGGGTCGAGAGCTCTAAGACATCCAGGAACCGGTGTCAATCTTGGGAAAGGAGTATCATTTTGGTCTTGGGTACATACCAAGCTCTGAGGAAGCCGCTGATGATGATTAGGAAGAGAGAGGTCCTTCATAGCTCTGAAAGCCAATCCCGAGTCTATACTAGTCATTCTCAGTTAGAATACACATCCACAATTGTGGGGACGCAGAAAAGGGTTTAGGGATATTGTTCTAAGAGGAAGAGTGTGTTGTGATACTAGAGGAATGCTTTGAAACAACCACCATCCGTGATGCTTATCCAGACGAGCAGTTGTCCAACTGGACCTCTACACCACTTTGGGCTCCTCGGTAGAGAGAATTTTTAAAAATCTATTTTTTAAAATTGGGGGAAATCGGCTGAGACCAAAGAATTCACCATTTATGTATTTAATTTTCCATGTGTCATTTGAAAAAATAACAATGACTCAACGTTGATCCGAGTTAGGACCACAATTTGTACTTTTTAACAAAATCAAGTAAAGCCTCAATTTATGCAAAAACAATCTCTTCATTTATATAATATGTTTTTATACACAAAACCTGATTTGGCTTATTCTTCAGTAATAATAATAAAGAAACTCATAATGTCATGACATATCGTGAGACGAGCGATTCAAGTGATACAGATGAAAAGGAATATGAGGAGTATAAGGAAGAAGTAGAGTTTCCAGAATACCTCATCGATGAGGAAGATCAATATGAGAATAGCCAGACGCCTAATTTGGATGAATTAAAGCAATCAACCTAGGAGACGAGGAGATGGTTAAAGAAAGTCAGATAAGTGCACATTTGGATGCGCCAAAAAAAGAGTTAATAAATCTGTTAAGGGAATACATTGATGTATTCACGTGGCTATATGCGGATATGCTTGGGTTGAGCACGGACATCGTAGCTGACAAGCTACCCATCAACGAGGGTTTAACTCTGGTCAAATAGAAATTTGACAATTCAAGCCTGATCTCAGCATAAGAATAAAGGATGAAGTTGAAAAGTAGATAAAGTCTGGGGTCGTGGAAGTAACTGCATACCTCACATGGCTAGCTAACATTATGCTCGTGCCAAAGAAATATGGAAAGATCTGAATCTGTGTGGACTAACGTGATCTCAACCGAGCTAGTCCCAAGGATAAATTTCCACTTCTGAACATCCACATACTAATCGATATGTTATGCCATGTAATTTTTGCACCCAAATGAGAGTATAGTCAGCCGACTTAAGTTGTAAAACTTGAAATCATTTTTGAGGTTACGTATGACGTATAAGGACTCTAAGGAATGGTTTTGGAAGGTTGGAAGTCAATAGGACTAAAGGAATTACAACTTGAGGAACATTGATGAAGTTTTGATGATACACCATGTGTTTTGTGTCGTGGATGCCATTCTGTCTCATGGAAGTGGCCACAGATTAAGGCCTCATTTTTCTCACCTCACTGCCACCATATGCAGCTGCATATGTGAGGCGGTTTGGTGGCTTATTTAAGGCCAAAAGTCGGCCAATTTTATTTCTCATCTCATTTTCGACCCTTATGCTCCAAAAACCCTCTCAAACAGGTTCACCCCTTAAGGTAAGGTTTCACCCCTTCTATGTGTTCTTTATATTCTCCTAACTTCGCCTAATTTATGGGTGGAAATAACTTGGTAACTTTGGGTGTGAATATGATCTTGGAGAAACATCTTTTGTGATATAAAGTTATGTCAACTTGTTGTTTGGTATTATTGGTTGTGATTAAGAGTAAATATTTGTATTGAATCATGTTGGTGAAGTTGTGAAGTTGAGGAAATGAGTTAGGAATGAGGATTGTGTTAATTTGAATAAGAATCCATGGTAGGGTAACTCTAGAACTTCACGCATATAATTTGTTCGACAAATTTCCTAAATGAAATATTTTATAAGATTTGGACTCGATATTGATACAAATCCCTCATTTAATATAGATAATATTCCATAGCACGTGCAAGGCTCCACCTTTCCCGACATATTGATGTAATATTGCACTCCTAGAGGCTTGTACACTAGTGTACAGTATGTATATGTTTTTTCGTCGCCTTGTCGTCCCTTTTGTCAGTTGTAGTACTTTTCTTATGGCCTTGTCGGCCTTGGTTATCTTTATGTATTGTGCTGGGACTCTTTTGTTTGCGGGTTATCTTTCATTCTCGTCTTGTTATGGTTATATGGAGGCCTTGTCGGCCCTAGTTTCTTATCACAGGTTCCAGAATGCTATGGTTGGTTTGCTCAAGCCCTCGGATATTGAGTGTCGGCCACACTACGTAAGGTTGCAGTGAAAATGTGGTATCAGAGTAGGTCTATCCTAGGGAGTCTACAATTCGTATCTAGTAGAGTCTTATTTATGGGTGTGTTATGCACCATACTTATAAGAATGAGGCTATAAGATATTTAGGATGATTACTTGTTGATAGGGCTGTGAGCGTGAGAGTTCGAGATTTTATCAATCTGGACCCTCCAGTATTCACAGGGACTGATCCTAATGCAGACCCGCAGGATTGTCTAGATCGGATGTAGTGGACCTTATAAATTATGCATGTCATAGATGTTAAGTCAGTAGAGTTGGTTTTCTATAGGTTGTGTGATGTTGTCGTGACTTGGTATGAGACTTAAGAGCAGACTCGGGGACCTATTTCCCCACCAGCAACATGGAAAAAATTCTCTGAGGCATTTTTACAGCAGTATCTATCGATTGAGCTTCAACGAGCCAGGCAAAACAAGTTATTACACTTGGAGCAGGGTAATATGAGCATCTGAGAGTATAGTATGCAGTTTAACTCCTTGCTAGGTTTGCTCCCATGATTGTTGCTGACATGAGTGACCGGGTACATCAGTTTGTTAGTGGTTTAGGGCCGCACTTTGTGAATGAGTGCACTATTGCTTTTTTTTATCCGAATATAAATATTGCTCGCATTCAGGCTTATGCACAAAATCTAGAGGACCGTCAGAGGCAGCAATGAGCTAGTCGAGAGCATGATAGGGGCCAACATAAGAGGGTCGGGCTCCCAACATAAAGGAGAGTCTAGTCAGGCGAGGTCACCGATGTTATATTGTAGTCGATGTGGTAGGACTCATTTTAGGCATTGCCGCCAGGGTGTAGATGTGTGTTATTCATGTGGGATGCCTGGTCATATCATGCAGTTTTGTCTGACAAGAGGAGGGGGCAGTATGGCTCAGTTGATAGGGTCTGTAGCAGCTTTATCTTTGTCGGTACGATCGTCTGGAAAGGGTACAAAAAAATCCTCCAATAAAGGTAGAGGAAGAGGAGTAGTATCTAGTTCATGCGGTCCTCAGAACTGCATTTATACCCTATGAGGTTGTCAGGACCTAGAGTCATCTCTAGATGTGGTTACATGTTTATTATCAGTCTTCTCTCTTGACGTATATGATTTGATAGATCTGGGTTCCACTTTGTCATATATTACTCCTTTTGTTACCGATAAGTGTGGAAAGGAGCCTGAATTGTTATATAAGTCATTTGAAGTGTCAAAGCTCGTGGGTGAGCCCGTAATTGTTAGGTGGGTGTATAGGAATTATGATGTAAATATCTATGATCGAAATATTGTAGCCGACTTGAATATTCTATAAATGGTGGAATTTGATGTTATTATGGGCATGGCTTTGTTGGCTTCTTGTCATGCTAATATTGATTGTTGGACAAAAGTCATTCACTTTAATTTTCAAGGCAAGCCCATTATCGAATGGAAGGGAAATGTTGCAACGCCTAAGGGTAGGTTTATTTCCTACCTTAAGGCCCAAAAAATAATTTCAAAGGGATATATTTATCACTTGGTGCAGTACAGGATGCCGAGGCAAAGCCTCCACCCCTTTAATCAGTTCCTGTCATTAATGAATTTCCTGATATATTCCGTGATGAACTTCCTGGCCTTCCTCCCGAAAGGGAAATCATTTTCTATTGATGTACTTCCAGATACCCAACCTATATATATTCCTCCATATTGAATTGCTCCTACCGAGCTAAATTAAGACTGGGGCTTTATTAGGCCCAGCACTTCCCCGTAGGGTGCACCAGTGTTATTTGTTCGTAAGAAGGACGATTCGTTGAGAATGTGTATCGATTACAGTCAGCTGAACATGGTGACTATTAAAAATAAATATCTGCTCCCCAAGATTAATGATCTATTTGATCAATTGCAAGGCGCCAAGTATTTTTCAAAGATTGATCTCAGATCTGAATACCACCAGCTGAGAGTCAAGGAAAATGATATTCCGAAGATATCTTTCGAACCAGTTATGGACACTATGAATTTTTGGTTATGTCTTTTGGTTTGACTAATGCACTAGCGGCTTTTTTTGATTTGATGAATCGAGTGTTCAAGACATTTTGAGAATTTCTCTTCTATTACCGCTACCCTGACAAAGTTGACACATAAGGCAGTCGAGTTTCAATAGTCAGATACTTGCGAGAAGAGTTCCCAGGAGTTGAAGTGTAGTTTAACATCAGAGTGGGATTGGGTTCTGTTCTAATGCAGCATGGTAAGGTTATTGTGTATGCTTCGAGACAACTAAGGAAACATGAGCAGAATTACCCAACTTATGATCTTGAGCTAGTTGCAGTTATATTCGCACTAAAGATATGGTGTCACTATCTGTACGGGGTCTATGTTGAAATATTCACAGATCATAAGAGCTGGTTGTACATATTTAAGCAGAAAGAGTTGAACCTGAGGCAACGAAGATGGCTTGAGCTACTGAAAGTCTACGATGTCGATATTTTGTACCATCCTATTAAAACAAATGTTATAGCCGATGAGTTAAGTCGAAAGTCTATGGGTAGCCTAGAGCATATGGGAGTTGATTAGTTGGAAATAGCAAAAGATCTATATCGGTTGGCCAGTCTAAGCATTCAATTAGTTGATCGTGCCATAGTTCATTATGTCATTGAATATTCCTTAGTAGTAGAAGTGAAAGCGCGATGATTGATAATCCATCCTTGTTAAGAATCAATAAAGGAATTCCTTATCAAAAGAAGTGATTGTTCAAGTTGTCTAAAGTTAGAGTTCTTAAGTATAAGGGTCGGTTGTGTTTGCCCGACGTTGCAGGGCTTTGAGCATAGATTATGGTCGAGATTCACCATTCCATTTATTCTATTCATTCTGGTTTTACTAAGATGTATCATAATCTTTAACAGTTATACTGGTTTAAAGATATGAAGAAGAATATCGCACAATTTGTAGCTCAGTGTCTTAATTGTCAACAAGTTAAGGTTGAGCATCAGAAACCTGGAGGATTGCTACAGAATATAGAAATTCTGACATGGAAATGTGAAGACATCAACATGGATTTCATTAACTTCTTGGTAGGTTAAGGTAAGGTTTCACCCGTTCTATGTTTTCTTTAGCTTCTCCTGACTTTGCCTAATTGAAGGGTTGAAATAACTTGGGAACTTTTGGAGTTTGGTGACTATGATCTTGGAGAAATATCTTTTGCAATAAAAAGTTATCTCAACTTATTTTTTGGTATTATTGGTTTAGATTAAGAGTAAATATAGGTGTTGAATCATATTGTTGAAGTTGTGAAGTTGAGGAAATGAGTTAGGGATGATGATGGTGTTAATTTGAATAAGAATCCATGGTAGGGTAACTCTAGAACTTCACGCACATAAGTTGTTCGATGAATTTCCTAAATGAAATCTCTTATAAGATTTGGACTCGATATTGAAACAAGTCCCTTATTTAATGTAGATAATTACCCATAGCACGTTCGAGGCTCTACAGAACTAGCTTCATCGACAAGGTATGTAGGGCAACTTTCCTTCTTGGCATGATTTAACGAATTTCCTTGAATACAGTTCCATTTGGTGAAATCGAATAACGATTAGACATTCTTATTAAAATGATCCTACTCCTTTGGATACTTCTAATCGATGGCATCTCTTGAATTCTATACGTTTCGGAATGATTATACTAAGACTCATGAACGTAGCACCAACACCAATAATCGGAGGATAATGACGATAGGTCACTCCAGCTCTGCCATGATGTCCTAAGGAGTATGACTTGCATTGCACTTATACATATGTATCTATTTTCTTACAGAGCCGCGCTATAGTCAATCGGGTACGACACTTATATGCGCTCACCACTATATCTAGTTTGACATTATCGAGTCCTATTAAGGTCGAGTATGATCGAGTTCTCATGGAGGTCGGGTATGATATACTATGATATAATTAGGCACATTGAGCGGCGTGATTTTTATAGACATGCTTATACATACACATGATTGTGACAGACTATGCCCTCAACGGCTTGATATGAGTTCTAGGTTGATCTCTGTTACCATATATCTATTGTTACACCTTTTATTTACTTATATCTCCTGCCTAACATATTTAGTACATCTTTTGTACTGATGCCCCTTTTTGGGGCACTGTGTTCAAGCCCATGGGTACAAATAGACAGAGCGGCGCTCCTCCCTAGTAGGTTGTCTATTTCATTTGTTAGTTCTCGCACTCCATTTTTTCAGAGTCGCATTACATTAGTCAATAGGTATTGTTGTACATATTCCTAGTGTTTTGGGTATGGGGGTCCTTTCCCGACATATTGATGTAATATATAACTCTTAGAGACTTGCACACTAGTGTACAATATGTATATGTTTTGTCGTGGCCTTGTCGGCCCTTTTGTCAGTTGTAGAACTTTTTTTATGGCCTTGACGGTCTTAGTTATCTGTATGTATTGTGCTGGGACTCTTTTGTTTGTGGGTTGTCTTTTAATCTTGTCTTGTTATAGTTATATGGAGGCCTTGTCGGCCCTAGTTTCTTATCACAGGTTCCAAAATGCTACGGTTGGTTCGCTCAAGCCCTCGGGTGCTGAGTATTGGCCATACCGCCCAAGGTTGCGGTTTGACAAATGTGGTATCAGAGCACGTCTATCCTATATAGTCTATAATTTATATCTAGGTCTTGTCTATTGGAGTGTTATGCATCACACTTATAAGTAGGAGGCTACATGATATTTAAGATGATTACTTTGAAGTGTCCACGCTCGTGGGTGAGCACGTAATTGTTAGGCGAGTATAAGAATTATGATGTAAAGATCTATGATCGATATATTGTAGCTGACTTGAATGTGCTAGAAATGGTGGAATTTGATGTTATTATTGGCATGTATTGGTTGGCTTCTTTTAATGGTATTATTGTACGAAAGTCGTTTGCCTTAATTTTCAAGTCAAGCCCGTTATCGAATGGAAAGGAAATGTTGCAACGCCTAAGGGTAGGTTTATTTCCTACCTTAAGGCCCTAAAAATTATTTCAAAGGGATATATTTAAAACTTGGTGCTATTACATGATGCATAGGTAAAGCCTCCAGCCCTTCAGTTAGTTTCTGTCGTTATTTCCTGATGTATTCCCTGATGAACTTCCTGGCCTTCCTCCCGAAAGGGAAATTGACTTTGCTATTGTGGTACTTCCAGGTAGCCAGCCTATATCTATTCCTCCATATCAAATGGCTCATGCCGAGCTAAATTAGGATCGGGATTTATTAGGCCTAGCATTTCTCTGTGGGGTGCACTAGTGTTGTTCATTTGTAAGAAGGATGATTCGTTAAGAATGTGTATCGATTACCGCCATTAAAAATAAATATCCGCTCCACAAGATTGATGATCTATTTGATCAATTGCAAGGCGCCATGTATTTTTCAAAGATTGATCTCTGATCTGGATACCACCAGTTGAGAGTCAAGGAAAAGGATATTCCGAAGACAGCTTTCCAAACTAGATATGGCCACTATGAGTTTCTGGTTATGGCTTTTGGTTTGACTAATGCACTAGCAGCTTTTATAGATTTGATTAATCGGGTGTTCAAGCCATTTTTAGATATCTTTGTGATAGTATTTATTGATGATATTCTGGTATACACTCGGTTAGAAGCAGAGCACGCAGATCATTTGAGAACGGTGTTGCAGTCGCTCCAGCACCGTAAGTTGTATGCCAAATTTTCTAAATGTGAGTTCTAGTTGAACTCGGTGGCTTTTTTGGATCATATAGTTTCGGATGAAGGCATCAGAGTGGATAGTCAGAAGATCAAAGCAGTAAAGAACTTGCTGAGGCCCACAACTCCTACTGAAGTGTGAAGTTTCTTGGGCTTAGCAGGTTACTATCAAAGATTTGCAGAGAATTTCTCTTCTATTACCGCTACCCTGACAAAGTTGACACATAAGGCAGTCGAGTTTCAATGGTGAGATACTTATGAGAAGAGTTTCTAGGAGATGAAGAGTAGGTTAACATTAGAGTGGGATTGGGTTCTGTTCTAATGCAGCATGGTAAGGTTATAGTGTATGCTTCGAGACAACTAAGCAAACATGAGCAAAATTATCCGACTTATGATCTTGAGCTAGTTGCAGTTATATTCGCACTAAAGATATGGTGTCACTATCTGTACGGGGTCTATGTTGAAATATTCACAGATCATAAGAGCTAGTTGTACATATTCAAATAGAAAGAGTTGAACCTGAGGCAACGAAGATGGCTTGAGCTGTTGAAAGTCCACGATGTCGATCTTTTATATCATCCAATTAAAGCAACTATTGTAGCCGATGAGTTAAGTCGAAAGTCTTTGGGTAGCCTAAAGCATATGGGAGTTGATTAGTTGGAAATAGCAAAAGATCTATATTGGTTGGCCAGTCTAAGCATTCAATTAGTTTATGCAGGCAACGGGGGTGCCATAGTTCATTATGTCGTTGAATATTCTTTAGTAGGAGAAGTGAAAGCGCGATGATTGATAATACATCCTTGGAAAGAATTAAGAAAGGCATTCCCTACCAAAAGAACTGATTGTTCGAGTTGTCTAAAGTTGGAGTTTTTAAGTATAAGGGTCGGTTGTGTTTGCTCGACGTTGCAGGGCTTTGAGAATAAATTATGGCCGAGATTCACCAGTCCAGGTACTCTATTCATCCTGGTTTTACTAAGAAGTATCATGATCTTCAACAATTATACTGGTGTAACGATATGAAGAAGAATATCGCCGAATTTGTAGCTTAGTGTCCGAATTGTCAAAATGTTAAGGTTGAGCATCTGAAACCCGGAGGATTGCTACAGATTATAGAGATTCCGACATGGAAATGGGAAGCGATCAACATGGATTTCATTAACTTCTTGGCAGGTTAAGGTAAGGTTTCACCCCTTCTATGTGTTCTTTAGCTTCTCCTAACTTCGCTTGATTGAAGGGTTGAAATAACTAGGGAACTTTGGGAATTTGGTGAATATGATCTTCGGGAAATGTCTTTTGCAATATAAAGTTATGTCAACTTGTTGTTTGGTATTATTGGTTGAGATTAAGAGTAAATATTGGTATTGAATCATGTTGGTGAAGTTGAGAAAATGAGTTAGGGATGATGATGGTGTTAATTTGAATAAGAATCCATGGTAGGGTAACTCTAGAACTTCACGCACATAAGTTGTTCGATGAATTTCCTAAATGAAATATCCTATAAGATTTGGTCTCGATATTGATATAAATCCCTCGTTTAATGTAGATAATTGCTCATAGGACGTGCGAGGCTCTACGGAACTAGCTTCATCGATAAGGTATGTAGGGAAACTTTCATTCTTGCATGATTTAACGAAATCATTTCCTTGAATAGAGTTCCATTTTGTGAAATCGAATAGCGATAGGACTTTCTTATTAAAATGATCCTACTCCTTTGGATACTAATCGATGGAATCTCTTGAATTCTATACGTTTCATAATGATTATACTAAGACTCATGAACGTAGAACCAACATCAATAATTGAAGGATAATGACGATAGGTCACTTTAACTCTGCCATGATGTCCTAAGGAGTGTGACCTGCAATGCAATTATACATATGTATTTATTTTCATACAGATCTGCGCTATAGTCGATCGGGTACAACACTTATATGTACTAACCACTATAGTTGGTTTGACATTATCGACTCCTATTAAGGCCGAGTATGACCGAGTTCTCATGGATGTCGGGTATTATATACCATGATATGATTAGCCCCATTGAGCGGCGTGATTTCTGTAGATATTCATATACATACACATGATTGTGACTGGTTATGCCCTCAACGGCTTGATATGAATTCTAGATTGATCTCTGCTCCCATATATCTATTGTTACACCTTTTATTTACTTATATCTCCTGCCTAACATATTTATTACATCTTTTGTATTGATATCTCTTTTTGGGGCATTGTGTTCATGCCCATAGGTACAGATAGATAGAGTGCGCTCCTCCCTAGTAGGTTGCCTGTTTCATTTGTTAGTTCTCGCACTCCACTTCTCCAGAGTCACATTACAGGAGTCAATAGGTAATGTTGTAAATATTCCTAGTGTTTTGCGTATGGCGGGTCCTGTCCCGACCTATTGATATAATATAGCACTCCTAGAGGCTTGCAGACTAGTGTACGGTATGTATATGTTTTTTCATGGCCTTGTCGACCTTTTTGTCAGTTGTAGTACTTTTCTTATGGCCTTGACGGTCTTGGGTATCTGTATATATTGTGTTGGGACTCTTTTTTTTGCGGGTTGTCTTTCATTCTTATCCTGTTATGGTTATATGGAGGCTTTGTCGGCCCTAGTTTCTTATCACAGGTACCAGAATGCTACGGTTGGTTCGCTCAAGCCCTCGGGTGCTGAGTGTTGGCCATATCGCCCAAGGTTGCGATTTGACAAATGTGGTATCAGAGCACGTCTATCCTAGAGAGTCTACAATTTGTATCTTGTATAGTCTTGTTTATTGGTGTGTTATGCACCACACTTATAAGTAGGAGTCTACATGATATTTAACATGGTTGCTTTGAAGTGTCCACGCTCGTGGGTGAGCCCGTAATTGTTAGGCGGGTGTAAGAATTATTATGTAAAGATTTATGATCGATTTACTGTAGCCGACTTGACTATGCTAGAAATGGTGGAATTTGATGTTATTATGAGCATGGATTGGTTGGCTTCTTGTCATGCTATTGTTGGATAAAAGTCGTTCGCTTTAATTTTCAAGGCAAGCTCGTTATCAAATGGAAGGGAAATGTTGCAATGCCTAAGGGTAGGTTTATTTCCTACCTTAAGGCCCGAAATATGATTTCAAATGGATATATTTATCACTTGGTGCCGGTACAGGATGCATAGGTAAAGCCTCCAGCCCTTTAGTCAGTTCCTATTGTTAATGAATTTCCTGATATATTCCTTGATGAACTTTCTGGCCTTCCTCCCATAAGGGAAATTGACTTTGCTATTGTGGTACTTCCAGATACCCAGCCTATATTTATTTCTGCATATCGAATGGCTCATGCCGAGTTAAATTAGGACTGGGGCTTTATTAGGCCCAGCATTTCCCTGTGGGGTGCACCAGTGTTGTTCATTTGTAAGAAGGACGGTTCGGTAAGAATGTGTATCGATTACCGTTAACTAAATAGGGTGATTATTAAAAATAAATATCCTCTCCCCAAGATTGATGATCTATTTGATCAATTGCAAGGCGCCAAGTATTTTTCAAAAATTGATCTCCGATCTGGATACCACCAGTTGAAAGTCAAGGAAAAGGATATTCCGAAGACATTTTTCCAAACTTGATATGGCCACTATAAGTTTCTGGTTATGTTTTTCGGTTTGACTAATGTACTAGCGGCTTTTATAGATTTGATTAATCGGGTGTTCAAGCCATTTTTAGATATCTTTGTGATAGTGTTTATTGATGATATTCTGGTATACTCCCGGTCAGAATCAGAGCACGCAGATCATTTGAGAGCGGTGTTATAGACGCTCCAGGACTGTAATTGTATGCCAATTTTTCTATGAGTTCTGGTTGAAGTCAGTGGATTTTTTAGATCATCGAGTGTCGGATGAAGGAATCAAAGTGGATAGTAAGAAGATCAAAGCAGTAAAGAACTAGCTGAGGGCCACAACTCCTATTAAAGTGCGTAGTTTCTTGGGCTTAGCAGGTTACTATCGGATATTTGTAGAGAATTTCTTTTCTATTGTCGCTACCATGACAAAGTTGACGTATAAGGCAGTCAAGTTTCAATGGTCAGATAATTGCGAGAAGAGTTTCCAAGAGTTGAAGAGCAGGTTAACATCAGAGTGGGATTAGGTTGTGTTCTGATGCAGCATGGTAAGGTTATTGTGTATGCTTCGAGATAACTAAGGAAAATGAGCAGAATTACCCGACTCATGATCTTGAGCTAGCGGTGGTTATATTCGCACTAAATATATGGTGTCACTATCTATACGAGGTCTATGTTGAAATATTCATAGATTATAAGAGATGGTTGTACATATTCAAGCAGAAATAGTTGAACGTGAGGCAACGAAGATGGCTTGAGCTACTGAAAGTCTACGAAATCAATATTTTGTACCATCATATTTAAACAAACGTTGTAGCCGACGCGTTAAGTCGAAAGTCTATGGGTAGCGTGAAGCATATAGGAGTTTATTAGTTGAAAATGGCAAAAGATTTATATCGATTGGCCAGTCTAAGTATGAAATTGGTTGATGCAGGCGACGGGGGTGTCATAGTTCATAATGTCGCTGAATTTTCCTTAGTAGTAGAAGTGAAAGCGCGATGATTTATAATCCATCCTTGGTAAGAATTAATAAAGGCATTCCCTATCAAAAGAAGTGATTGTTCGAGTTGTCTAAAGTTGGAGTTCTTAAGTATAAGGGTCGGTTGTGTTTGCTCGACGTTGCAGGGCTTTGAGAATAAATTATGGACAAGATTCACCAGTCTAGATATTCTATTCATCCTGGTTTTACTAAGATGTATCATGATCTTCAACGGTTATACTGGTGGAACAATATGAAGAAGAATATCGCAAAATTTGTAGCTCAGTGTCCGAATTGTCAACAAGTTAAGGTTGAGCATCAGAAACCTAGAGGATTGCTACAAAATATAGAGATTTCGTCATGGAAATGGGAAGCAATCAACATGGATTTCATTACGGGACTACCTAATTCTCGTAGAAAGTTAGATTCTATGTTATTGTGGTTAGACTAATGAAGTGAGCTCATTTCCTACCTGTTAGGACTACTTATTCAGTCGAAGACTATGCTCAATTGTATATTAAGGAGATAGTCCAACTTTATTGAGTTCTGATGTCTATTATATCTGACAGAGGCGCACAGTTTACATCTAACTTCTGGAAGTCCTTTTAGAGAGGATTGGGTACTCAGATTAGTCTTAGCACAACCTTTCATCCACATACCGATAGGCAAACTGAGCGTACTATACAAATGCTTGAAGATATGTTGCGAACTTGTGTTTTAGACTTCAAGGGAGGTTGGGAAGATCACCTACCGCTTATTGAGTTTGCTTACAATAACAGCTATCATTATAGTATTCAGACGGCGCTATATGATGATCTGTATGGACGAAAATGTAGGTCCTCTATTGGTTGGTTTAATGTTGGCGAGACAAAATTATTAGGACCGAACTTGGTGCAACAAGCTGTAGAGAAAGTGAAAATAATTCAGGAACGACTGTTGACAGCTTAGAGTCAACAAATGTCCTATTTAGATAATCGGTCTTGAGATTTAGAGTTTGCTATAGGAGACGGGGTGGTTTTAAAGGTGTCGCCTATGAAAGGCGTGATAAAGTTCGGCAGAAAGGGAAAGCTTATCCCCAGGTACACCGTACCATATCAGATTATTCAAAGAATAAGCCAATTAGCCTATAAGCTTGGGTTGCCCCCGGAGTTAGAAGTCGTTCACCCTTTGTTTCATGTATACATGCTTCATAAATGTCTAGGAAATCCCTTCCACATTACCCCTATTAAGGATGTCCAAGTCACATAAGACTTATTATATGAAGAAATTCTCATTGCTATCCTAGACAGTCAAGTCCGTAAGTTACTTACCAAAGAATTTGCTTCAGTTAAGGTACTCTGGAGAAATAATAGCATAGAGGAAATAACTTGGGAGGTCGAAGAATATATAAAGTCTCGATATCCTTATTTGTTCCAGACCTCAGGTTGATGTAAATCAATCCCCATACTTAATTCCTCAAATCAAGACAAGGGGTAGGACTCCGAGATCTCCCAAGATTAACCATCAACACACGGATAATAGCTTGAATATGTATGGAGTATGGAATGGCTTGGGTGACAACACTTAATCATCTAAGAGGATTGAGTTTATTCGGCCTTACTTGCTGGTCTTGGCCGAGGCCTTGTTTTAATCATTGTCTTTAATTCTTATCTTTAAATTTCTAGCTTAGTGTTAGTTAGTTATGACATATTAAAGGGATACACCTTAGGACACATTTAAGAGGGACGTTGACTAGGCCGAGGGAATCCCCATCCAATGGTGACATGTACTTGGCAACAAGAAGAGAATGTGCCATCTAGAAGTGCGGTCTTCAAAGTGAGCAAACCGTGTATGGATTTCCTCAAATGGAGAACAACAATATACGGTTTAGGGAACAATAATACACAGTTTTGAGAAAATTAAGAGTTGCTCGACTTGCTCTCTCCTCCAACGACCAAGGGCCATGCATATCACACTCTCCAAATAGCTCATTCAAGTGCCATCAAGAGAAGTTTAGAACACATTGTACTTGGGCATAAAGTCTCACGCGGCCGATGCCCTTTCCCTTTCCCTCGTTCCCACCATAGCTTTGTAGTCTTATGTTTGTGTATTTATGTTTGTTCTTCTAGAAGGTTCCTTATTCTACTATAAAAGGAGCCCTTAGGATATTGTATTAATCAGATTTTATTGAATGAAAAACTTGAGTGTTAACTCAATTTAGCTAAGCATTTCAATTCGGGATTGTTATACTTAGTTGATCCTCCAGGAGGGTCGTTTTGTTCTTCGGGAGAACCACCCTTGTGCCGAAGGTTTCGATCACCCTTGATAGGTTAGTCTTGAGCATTGCGGGCAGCAAAACTCAAACTAGTCCTTGTGAAATTGACCACAACATCTAGGAGTCCACACAAACAATTAACTCCTTATGTTACCATCCAAGGACCTATATCGACCGAATTGTGACTTAGTTTGTGTCTCAAATTGTTTCCAACAATCCGTATACAATCCGTGCTCTAATTACTTGTTCCTCCACATTTCTACCTCCCATAATACCTCATTACCATCTCCACAAAAAGGCCTCAATCCAAAACCAAACGCAACTCTACACAAATACCACCAAACACACTAACGTCCCCATCAAACGTCTTTACTGAACCATCACTGACTCAAATTGTTTCTACAACCTTAGCTCCACTAAAATACCAAACCACCACCACCTTCTCCCTCAAGACCCTCGGAACCACCTCCGAAAACTCCAACTCACGCTTTTAAGCCAAGCCCTCCGAAACAGCCTTCAACCACCATACTGCCTACCTTGCCGATAAACTAAGAACCCCATTTTCCTCACCTACTTTCAGGTCAACCCAAATATCAACAACACCTAAACTACTTACCAACATACAGCCCTCCGTACTTAAATCAAATTGGTATCATAGCAAATTGTTCCCATCCCACGCAATAACGCTATGGCATACACTAAACAAGAGTTTGGAGGATTATGAGTAACGCACTCACAAAACGCGTGCAAGCAATAAGAAAGGAACTTGCGAGATATGTCATGAGTAAGAACACCACTACAAAGGTTGTACAAGGTTATCCATTATAAGAGAAGGAAGAACCTCATGATGGTGAGGACATCTTTTCTACGCAACAAATAAAAACCGAGGAATGCCAAAAGGAAGGGAAAGACCATGCCTTGGTTACTAACCTGTTATATCATGTTGAGATAAAGGACAATACTTCTCTTATGAATCCATTATATGATCAGGAGGATTTGGAGACATGTGAAACCTCAATTTCTTGATATGTCTTAAATATTCAAATTGATGCATACGAGGAGGCGCAAGATGAACAATTATTTCGTACTCGGTGTAAGGTGAAAGATTTTATGTGCAACATGATCATTGATGGGTAGAGTTGTATCAACGCGGCTTCAATAGATATGGTAACCAAATTGGACCTACCGTCCCGCAACCATCCCCACCCGTATATTCTTCAAAGGCCAACCGAAGATGAAGAACTACGAGTAGCAAAACAAACTCTTGTTAGTTTTCGTATTGGAGGATACGAAGATAGCATTTGGTATGACATCCTACCAATAGATGCCTGTCATATCCTATTGGGCCAACCATGGAAACTTGACTGAAAGGCACAACACGATGAGGAGAGGAATAGTTATTATCTTCGGAGTAATGGCAAGATGATTCAGTTGTTGTCTATGTCGCCTAGTGAAGTAAAAGACATGAGAGTCTGAAGGGCGGAGAAGCGCAAGGCCGAGGCTTTATTAGTCGATGTGCAAGGAATAGAAGAATAAGCCAAGAAGGGGAGTCTTTTAGACTCATTAGTCAGCAATAAAGACCTCGCAAAAGACAAGATTAAAGATGCGGCCCCGAAAGAGACCGTAAAGAAATTGGCAAGAGATACGTGCATGGATGATTTCACGACTATGCCACCATCCACGGGAGATGCTACAGGTGACGTGGAAATAATCTCATGGAGTTCGCCACATATCCATCAAGTCTATGTCCCCTACTTTGAAAGAAAAAATGATACCATTATGGAAGATGGCATGAGTTTGATACTCCAATATGTATTAAACAATCAACTGGGGGAGCATAAAGAAACTCAAAAGGAGCAAATCTTCTACACCCGTTGCGAGGTAAACGAGAAAATATGCAACATGATTATAGACGGGGGTAGTAGTGCCAACTTGATTTCTATTGGAATAATCAGCGAGTTAAAATTGCCTATCCGTATACATCCTAAACCTCGCTATCTTCAATACCATAAAGGAACTAGGGTCACCATAGCAACTCAAGCCAGTGTCAACTTCCGGATCGGTGAATATGTCGATGAATTATGGTGCGACGTCATTCCGATGGATACGTGTCATATATTGTTGGGAAGGCCATGGCAATTCGACTGAGGGACATTGCATGATGTGGAGGGCAACACCTATTCCTTCCATAAGGATGGCAGGGACTTTCGGTTACGACCACTTTCACCTAGCCAAGTAAGAATGATGAAACTTTAAAATGCAAGAAAATGTAAGGCCGAATACCAAGATCTCCTGATTGAGGGGCAAAGAGAAGAGGAAGAGATAAAGAATGGGAGACCTTTGTTGGTTCCACTACCGGTTATGTTGACCCAAGAAGGAAGTGACATTTGGTTCAGGAGTGTCTACGATCATAAGATTCTCAAATTGGTCTTGAGGCGCGAACCGAGAGTGGATGGGTATTGGAATTTGCTTTCTAGGATAACATTGAGTCGTGATCAAGAGATGGTTCCCGAGAGACAACTTGATAAGTCTAAGTAGATTACAGATTCATGTAGGGCGTATGTTGATCTAGGCTGCCCGAGAGATATAAAAGACAAAGAAATTGGTCCGGGAGTTCAAAAATTAGCAGAGACCATAGTGTGGGTATTTTTTACCCAATAGTATTCCGAGTCCACGGGCATGTTGATGCTCCTATAAAAACCATGGGAGAATGTCTTCAAAAGGAACACGGAATTGATGCCAACCTAGGCCAAGGGCCGCAAGCCGTTGATGCCCATGGGGAGGAATTAAAAGGTGAACATCACCATCCGTGGACCTACGATTCATTGATTCAGTGGGAAATATATTTGCGTAATAGTGCCTTCAAGTGGCTGGCAGAACATCAAGGAAACTCTAGTGGGAAACGAAGTCCAGATGAAAGCATGAATACAACAGGGCATGATCGAAAGTTGTCCTTGTGTTTGATCCCTAAGAATTTGAGGACAAATTATTCCAAAGAATGGGAGAATGATGTAAATCAATACCCATACTTTATTCCTCAAATCAAGACAAGGGGTAGGACTCCGAACATGCCCAAGATTAACCATCAACACACGGATAATAGCTTGAAGGTGTATGAAGTATGGAATGGCTTGGGTGATAACACTTACCCATCTAAGAGAATTGAATTTAACAGGCCTTATTTATTGGTCTTGGACGAGGCCTTGTTTTAATCATTGTCTTTAATTCTTATCTTTAAATTCCTAGCTTAGTGTTAGTTAGTTAGGACATATTAAAGGGATGCAATAACCCTTAGCTACGCCTTAGGACACACTTAAGAGGGACAGTGACTAGGTCGAGGGAATCTCATCAAAGGATGACATGTACTTGGAAACAAGAAGAGAATGTGCCATCTAGAAGTGTGGTCTTCAAAGTGAGCAAACCGTGTATGGATTTCCTCAAATGAAGAACAACAATACACAGTTTGAGAAAATGAAGAGTCGCTCGACTTGCTCTCTCCTCCAACAACCAAGCGCCATGAATATCACACTCTCCAAATAGCTCATTCAAGTGCCATCAAGGGAAGTCTAGAACACATTGTACTTGGGCATAAAGTCTCACTCGGCCGATGCCCTTTCCCTTCCTACCTTGGCTTTGTAGTCTTAGGTTTGTGTATTTATGTTTGTTCTTCTAGAAGGTTCCTTATTCTACTATAAAAGGAGCCCTTAGGATATTGTATTAGTCAAATTTTATTGAATGAAAAACTTGAGTGTTAACTCAATTTAGCTAAGCATTTCAATCCGGGATTGTTATACTTAGTTGATCCTCCAGGATGGTCGTTTTGTTCTTCGGGAGAACCACCCTTGTGCCGAAGGTTTCGATCACCCTTACTAGGTTAGTCTTGAGCATTGTGGGTAGAAAACCTCAAGCTAGTCCTTATGAAATTGATCACAACATCTTGGAGCCCACACGAGCAATTAACTAATCGTGTTACCATCCAAGGACCATATCGACTGAATTATGACTTAGTTTTTGTCTCAGATTGTTTCTAATAATCCATATACAATTCGTGCTCTAATTACTTATTCCTCCACATTTATACCTCCCATAACACCTCATTTCCATATCCACAAAAAGGCCTTCCCGAAACCAAACTCAACTCCACGCAAATACCACCAAACACACCAATGTCCCATCAAATGTCTCTACTGAATCCTCACTGACTCGGGTTGTTTCTGCAACTTAGCTCCGCTAAAATACCAAACCACCACTACCACCTTCTCCCGCAAGACCCTCGGAACCACCTCTCAAAACTCCAACTCACGCTTTTAAGCCAAGCCATATGAAACAACCTTCAACCATCATACTGCCTACCTTGCTGATAAACCGAGAACCCCATTTTCCTCACCTACTTTCGGGTCAACCCGAATCTCACCAACACCCGAACCACTTACTAACTCAAAGCCCTCCATACTTACATCACATGTTTATATCGATATATCTGTGATATGATTCCCTTATTCTTATTCTATCAATCGATCTTAATTTATATGCCTTGTTTAGGTGCTAATATTGAGATAGATATGGAAGGAGCAGCTCAGAGTATGGTGAATGATAGATAAGGTAAGTTATGGCTAACCCTCTTTGAATCTTAAGTATATAGACAGTTGTGTGAGGCTAATTGGATGCTGTTACGCTATTATGTAGCCTTGTGTGGCATTGATTATCTGTTTGGGTTGGTTGGTAGGTTTTGGATAGTCCTATTTATAGGGGAAACTCTGCCAAAATTTTCTAAAACCCTAAGCATTAGAATGATATTCCAACATTCGAGGACGAATGTTCTTAAGGGGGAAGGATATTACGCCCCGTAGTTTTACACCCGAATGAAAGTATAGTCATTCGACTTAAGTTATGAGAAATTGAAATCATTATAGAGGGTTCGTAGGACTTATAAGGATTATAAGGAATGGTTTTGGAAGGTTGGAAGTCAATAGGACTAAATGAGTATAACTCGACAAAGATTGACGAACTTTCGACGATATGCCACGCGTTTTATGTCGCAGATGCCATTCTGCCTCGCGAAAGTGGCCACAGATTAAGGCCTTATATTCCCCACCTCACTGCTATCATATATGGTGTCATGTGCTTCTCCATATGCGCATATGCTCTGCATATGTGTGGCGGTTTGGTGGCTTATTTAAGGCAAAAAATCGGCTAATTTCATTTCTCATCTCATTTTCGACGCTTAAGCTTCCAAAACCCTCTCAAATATTATCCAAACCCCTTTATAACATTAAATAACACTCTTACATGTATCCAAGGTGATTCCTCCCTTTAAGGATCAAGAATACCTCAGAATCTTTGATAGCTAGCTCGGCAAAGTTACGAACTTCTTTGAGATTGAGTTGAAGGTTGTTGTAGAAGGATTCTTGGCAGGTTAATGTAAGGTTTCATCCATTATATGTGTTCTTTAGCTTCTCCTAACTTGTCTTGATTGATGGGTGGAAGTAACTTGGGAACTTTTGGAGTTTGGTGAATATGATCTTAGAGAAACATCTTTTGTGTTATAAAGTTATGTCAACTTGTTGTTTGGTATTGTTGGTTGAGATTAAGAGTAATATTGGTATTGAATCATGTTGGTGAGGTTTTGAAGTTGAGGAAATGAGTTAGGGATGATGATGATGTTAATTTATGTATGAATCTATGGTAGGGTAACTCTAGAACTTCACGCACATAAGTTGTTCAACGAATTTCCTAAATGAAATCTCTTATAATATTTGGACTCGATATTGATACAAATCCCTCGTTTAATGTAGAAAATCGTCCGCAGCACGTGCGAGGCTTCGCGGAATGTTACTAGATTCATAGACAATGTATGTAGGGCAGCTTTCCTTCTCATCATTATTTAACGAAATCATTTCCTTGAATAGAGTTCCATTTTCTGAAATCAAATAACGATAATCCTTTCTTATTAAAATAATCCTACTCCTTTGGATACTTCTAATCCATGCCGGCTCTCAAATTCAATACATTCCAGAATGATTGTACTAATACTCATAAATGTAGCGCATTAACCAAGAGTCGTAGGATAACGAAGATAGGTCACTCCGGCTCTGCCATGATGTCCTTCGGAGTCTGTCTTGCATTGAACTTATATATATATATATATATTTTTTATCGAGCCACACTATAGTCGGTCGAGTACAACGATTATGTGTGCACACCACTGCAGCTAGTTTGACATTACCGAGTCCTATTAGGGCCGTGTATAATCGAGTCCTCATCGAGACCGGGTATGATATACTATGATATGATTATCCCCATTGAGTGGCGTGATTTTTACAGACATGCATAAACATACACATTATTCTGACAGGTTATGCCCATCAGCGGCTTAATATGAGTTCTAGGTTGATCTCTGTTCCCATATATCTATCTATTGTTACACTTTTGTCTACTTATATCTTCTTCCTTATATATTCAATATATCTTTTGTACTGATGCCCCTTTTTGGGGCAGTGTTCATGCCCGCAGGTACAGATAGACAGAGCGGTGCTCCTCCCTAGTAGATTGCCTGTATCAGTTGTTAGTTGTCACACTCCGCTTCTCCGGAGTCGCATTATAGGAGTCGATAGGTACCGTTGTACATATTCATAGTGTTTTAGGTATTGCGGGGCCCTGCCCTGACTTGTTGATGTATTATAGCACTACTAGAGGCCTGCAGACTAGTGTACGGTGTGTATATGTTTTGTTGTGGCCTTGTCAGCCCTTTTTTTAGTTGTAGTACTTTTCTTATGGACTTGTAGGCCTTGGTTATCTGTATTTACTGGGATGGGACACTTTTGTTTGTAGGTTGTCTTTCATTGTTGTCTTGTTATGGTTATATGGAGGCCTTGTATTGAAACACTATAACTGTGAGAAACACGATTTATAGACATTAGGGGATTTCTTCGCAGGTTACCATCAGATTTTGATAAATAAAAAAGACCACAAAAAATAGCATTCATCACTCCATGGGGAGTGTAGCACTACCATGTAATGTCGTATAGCCTCAAAAACGTCGGCGCAACTTACATGAGAGCAATGACTGCCATCTTTCATGATATGATTCACAAAAAAATATTAGTCTACTTGGATGACTTCATAATCAAGTCGCGAGAGGGCTCCGACCACATCATACACTTATGATAATTCTTTGATAGATCTCACAAGTTCAATCTAAAGTTGAATTCGATCAAATGCACATTTGGAGTGCCTGCCAGAAAAATGTTAGGATACATAGTCAGCTCCAGGGACATAGAACTAGATTCCAGCAAGATCAAAGCCATTCAAGAACTACCACTGCCAGAAACTATGAAAGATGTCATGAGCTTTCTGGGAAGGTTGAACTACATCGGGCGCTTCATAGCCCAATCTACGATAATTGTAGTGCCCATCCTTAAGCTACTGAAGAAGGATGCACCCACCAAGTGGATGGACAAGTGCCAGAAAGCCTTCGACACTATCAAGAGATACCTCTCCAATCTGCTAGTTTTGGTCCCTCCCAGACTGGGAAGCCCGTTGTTGCTATACTTATCAATGTCAGACAATGTGTTAGGATGCATATTGGCACAACACGACGAAATTGGGAAGAAATAGAGAACAATCTACTATCTCAGCAAAAAGTTCACCGTTTGTGAGTCAAGATACAGTCTGGTGGAAAAGACATGTTGTGCACTGATATGTGTAGCACAAAAGGTGAGACGCTACTTATCATCCTACACTACTCATCTAATATCCAAGATGGATCTCTTGAAGATTATCTTTTGCCAGCCCATGCCGATAGAAAAACTGGCCAAGTGGAAAATGCTTCTATGTGAATTAGGCATCAAATATATGGTCCAGAAAGCTGTCAAGGGACAGGAATTGGCTGACTTGCTAGTAGAAAGTTTGCTTGATGAAGAGTTTGCACCATTAAAAACGTATTTCCCGAATGAGGAAGTAATGACAATTAAGGAAGACACGGTCTAAACCTACTCAGGATAGAGAATGTTCTTCGATTGTGCAGTCAATTACAAGGGTTCAGGGATCGGAGCAGTTTTGGTCTCAGAAATGGGTCAACATTACCCAATTGCAGCCAAGCTCAACTTCCACTGCACAAACAACATGGCAGAGTACGAAACCTGCATTCTAGGTCTTCGCATGGCCATCAACATGGATATCCAAGAACTCCTAGTAATAGGAGACTCATATTTACTAATTCACTAGGTTCAATGAGAATGGGCCACCAAAAATGAGAAGATTTTTCCATATGTGAACCTCACACAAAGATTGTGTTGAAGATTCAAAAAGATCATGTTCCGGTTGACGCCCAGGGCCTAGAACGAATTTATCGATGCTCTTGTAACCATAGCATCCATGATATAGCACCCTGAAAGCAGTCATATTGGCCAGCTGGAGATCAGCATCAGGGAAGAACATACTTATTGTTCCCATGTGGAAGTAGAACCAGATGGTAAACCTTGGTATGTCGACATAAGCACATATTTGGAAAAAAGAGACTGCCCCGAATACATCACAACCAATCAAAAGAAGACCATCAAGAGAATGGAAAATGATTTCTTCTTGAACAAAGGAGTATTCTATATGAGGATGCCCAATCTATGATACTCATACGTGTCGACGCCGCATAGGACACAAAAATGTTAGAAGAAGTACACATCGGGACTTGTGGCCCTCACATGAACGGGTTCGTCATGGCTAAGAAGATTCTGAGAGCAGACTACTACTGAATGAATATAGAAACCGACTGTAGCCGATTTGTGTAAAGATGACATCAACGTCAGATTCATGGAGATCTAATCTAGGTCCCACCAAATGAGCTTAATGTCATGAGCTTACCCTTGTTGTTTGTGGCCTGGGGCATGGACGTCATCAGGCCCATAGAGCCATCAGCATCCAATAGACATCGCTTCATTCTAGTCGCCATAGACTACTTCACAAAGTCAGTTGAAGCCACTTCTCACAAGTCGGTGACAAAGAAAGTGGTAGCCGACTTCGTACGCAACAACATTATATGTCGATTCGCCATCCCAGAGTCAATCATAATAGACAATGGAGCAACTTTAAACAATCATTTGATGAAAGATATTTTTGAACAATTCTGTATAACTCATCAAAATTCAACCTCCTATAGGCCAAAAATGAACGGATCCATAGAGGCACCCAACATAAATATCAAGAGGATACTAAGGAAAATGACCGACAACTACAAGTGTTAGCATGAACAGTTGCCCTACGCATTGTTAGGATACCGAACAACCACTCGGACCTCAACTGGAGAAACTCCATACTTGCTTATCTACGACATTAAAGTCATAATACCAGCAAAGGTAGAGATACCCTCGCTCAGAATCATACAATAAACAGAGCTGGACAACCCAGAGTGGGTCTAAAAAGATATGACCAATTGGCTCTAATTGACAAGAAGGGGATGGTTGCCGTATATCACGGTCAACAGTACCAACAGAGAATGGAACACACCTTCAACAAGCGGGTAAGATCCCAAACATTCCAAATAGGAAAATTGGTACTCTAGCGCATGTTTCCGCACCAAGACGAGTTCAAAGGAAAGTTTTCACCCGACTGGCAAGGGCCCTACATGGTGCGCAAGGTACTATCAAGAGGAGTTGTCATTCTTGCATAAATGTACGGCCAAGAGTGGCCCAAGGCTATCAATTCAAACACAATCAAGAGATACTACGCGTGAAGACACACATTTTTTCTTGTAATCGAACTCTTTTTGCTTGTAATCGTATTCTTTTACTTGTAATCACATTTCCTTTGCTTGTAATTGCATTTTTTTTGTTTGTAATCGCACTAGAAAACTAAATATTTTCCTTGTAATGAACTATGCGAGGACCAGATTCCCAAGACGGGATACGTAGGCATCCATTCTGAACTCGGTCACACTACTATAAAAATCCACACTTTCTTGTAATATGAACTATGCAATGAACTGATTCCCAAGAGGGATACATAAGCGTCCATTCAAGACTTGTTCGCACTAATATAAAAATCAACCAACTTTGTTCTGAACTACATTTCGACCTAATTCCCGAGATGAGCTACGTAGGCTCTCTTCGAGCTCCGTCGCACCAAACAAGATATCATAGAAATCCCTATGAAGCCACTGAGACATCAAGGATCTGAAGAATCGCCTCACAAAGTATAAATTAGGACAGAATTTTTTTATATGACCTCAAAAATTCCACCAAAACCGGCACAAAGGATCAACCAACCCAAATTGGCAAACTGGGGTAGAATTTTTTTGAAAATCTCAACAATTCCATCGACGACATAGGCACAAGATTTAACCGACCTAAAACCCGTAACTGGGGCAGAATTTTTTAGAGGAGCTCAAAAATTCCTTCACATATGAATCGGCACGAGAGTCAATTGATCGGAAACCTTAAACTGGGCAAATTTTTTAGGGGGTTTTCGAAAATATCACCTAGACAGACGAGGAGCGAAAGCAGAGCACAAGGACGGTCGAAGAACCTCGCTCAAGGTGTATGTGTCATGACACTAAGTTGACAACATTTTTAATATAATGAAATATTTAGTCAAAATTTTGTTTTCTCAAATATTTCAAATGTTCTATTTAAAAATTTTTATCTCTCATAATACTGAGCCCGAGAGAGGGGGTTGAAACTGAAAATAGAGGAATGACACAGTAGGGAGTCGGCAACATAGATCAACTCTATAGGAACTAACAATCTTCTGTGATGTGCAGGTTACTGGAACGTCGTCAGGAGGACGATGGGTATTTTCTACTAATTTGTTTGTTCATGTATGAAACATGTACGACAAAAGACACCGACACCAGAGATTCACGACCAGGTCCTGAGAGCCAATGAAAAAGCAAAACACCGCAATGGTGGCATAACTGGGTCATGAGAGCCAAAAACAAGCAAACGCTATAATGGCAGTACACCTAGTTATGAGAGCCATGAAAAGGATAAAAGCGCCACAAGGCCATAATACCTGGCCAGGAAAATGATGAAAGAAGAGCAATCCAGCCACTAGAAGAAGTGTAATGGTCAGAATGATGTACACCCAGTCGATAGGATGCAGTTTTTATTCCAAAAGTCAGAATGATATAAACCCATTTGGGAGGCCACAGTCTTCGTTCAAAGAATAAAGTTATGTAAAACCGATCAAGAGGTCGCAGTTTTCACTCTAAGGGTCAAGAACGATGTAAACCCGGTCAGGAGGCCGAAGTCTTTGTTCTAAATTCAAAGTGATGTCAAATTGGTCAAAGAGACCGCAGTCTTTGCTCCAACGGTCAGAATGATGTAAAATAGGTCATAAGTCCACAGTCTTCGTTCTAGAGGCTAGATAAAAGTAAACTCGGTCGAGAGGCCGTAGTCTTCGTTAAAAGAATAGAGTGATGTAAAACCGGTCAGGAGGTTGCAATTTTTACTCCAAGGGTCAAGAATGATGTAAACTCGGTTAGGAGGCCGCAGTCTTTGCTCCAAAGTCAGAGTGATGTAAAATTGGTCAAATAGGCTCCAGTCTTTGCTGCAAGAGTCAGAATGATGTAAAATCGGTCAGGAGTTCATAGTCTTCGTTCTAGAGGCTAGAACAATGTAAACTCGGTTGGGAGGTTGTAGTCTTCGTTCAAATAATAGAGTGATGTAAAAACGGTCAGGAGGCCGCAGTCTTTGCTCTAGAGTCTAAACGATGTAAACCTGGTCAGGAGGTCGCAATCTTCATTCAAGAACTCAAAATAATGTAAACCTGATTGGGAGGCCACAATCTTTGTTCAAAGAGTAGATGATGTAAAAACAGTAAAAAGCTCACAGTTTTCGCTCCATGGGATAAAACAATGTAAATCCGGACGGGAAGACCGTAGTGTTCATTTTCAATGTCGGGGTGGTGTACATCTGGTCAAAGAGGCTGCAGTCTTCGCATTAGAGTCAGAATGATGTTAACCTAGTTGGGAGGCCGCAGTCTTTATTCCAGAAGTTAGAATAATGTAAACCCGGTCGGGAGGTTGCAGTCTTTGCTCCAGAAATAAAAATAATGTAAACATGGTCAAGAGGCTGCAGTCTTCATTCTAAAAGTCAAAACGATATAAACCCAGTCAGGAGGACACAATCTCCATTCCTGAAAGTCAAAAATGACAGAAAAAATCTACTCAACAAACCATTCATACAAACACTGCCGAGGGGCCATTCATACAATAACTTCCGAGAGGGCCATTCAAACAAGCATTGCCGAGAGGGTCATTCATACAAATACCGATGAGAGGGCTATTCATACCAACACTATCGAGAGGGCTATTGTTACAAATTGCATATTGAGAGGGTTATTCATATACGAGCCAGATGATGTCAGAAGTGACATTCACTCAATAAAAAATATACATGAGCCAGACAATTTCAAAAGCGACAACTCAACCAAAATATGCACGAGCCAAATGGTGTGAAAAGTGGCATCCGCTCAAGTCAACAGACTCGACACGAACCAGATGGTGTCAGAAGTGGCATCCACTCAAATAATAACTAACAAATTCAACAGAGCCAGATGCTGTCGGAAGCAATATACGCTCAACCAAAATATGCATAAGCCATACAATGTCAAAAGTAGCATCCGCTTAAGTCAACAAAGTCAACACGAGCCAGATGGTGTCACAAGTGACATCTGCTCAAGTCAACAAATCTACAGAGCCAGACGGTGTCAGAAGTGGCATCCGCTCAAACAACAACCAACAACCAACAAAGTCAACCAAGCCAAATGGTGTCGGAGTTGTCACATGCTCAAAAGAAGTCACACAGGAAGGCACAACAAACAATGTTGCGCAGGTATGAAATAATATAAATAATCAATACACAAGTCTCGGCACATGTATACAGGTCAAAAGCTACCGAAAGTGGAAAAAAAATAGTCCAGATATGGACGCATGCGGAGTAAATGTGGAACTTGTTATTGGGAAGCTATATGTGTACCAACGAGAGTTAAGCTCTATGTACATGAGCTTGAATATCACTCTGTGCCGAACTCACTCGCAAATCACAAAAACGAATATTTTTAAAACCCGTAGCTGGTCTGGCATACACTAGAAAGGTCAAAGGGATTCCCACATAAAGGATACCCTTTTCGGGCTATTAAGTCGAACTATAAGTGGCCTAAATTCTCATTCAACCTGAGATATGTAGGAAACCCATAGACTAGGGTCCGGCTACAATTTTCAAAAATCGCATGAAAACTATAAGTATCTTCTGATTGGTCGGATAAAAACTAGGTCAGTCAAATTTCACTGCTCAGGGATGGTCTAGCCATCCCCGAACAACGAAGGGAAAGTCGTTGACACCTAATTTTTATCCCTCAATAATTTTATTTAATTATTCAAGGATTTCGAGTCACTAACGGAGTGAGATATACTTTTTTATTTAATCATTCAAGGATTTTGGAAGATTGTCTAATTAAATTTGATAAGGGAATTACATCTCAATTTCAAGTCATGTTTTAAAATTAAAAGGACATTTTCATGATTTTAAATCTCCTAAATTCTAATTAGTGTCAAATTTGGGCTTAAGATGAAGCTTGTGACCTATTTAGGCTATAATTGAAATTATTGGCTCATCTTTTAATTTAAAAAATGGCCACATTTGCAAAAAATTCCATTGTTACTTAAAGTTTGTTTTTAATTCACAAATTTTGGACCTATTTGTTTGGAATCAGCCGAGCCCATGTCTATAAGACCCAGACTCAGCCCAGGCCCCACGTTTTGGCGTGAAGGCCAAATGAACGAGCCCCTCCTTTTCCCCTTTTGTCATTGTTCACATTTGGAAAGATTGAGAAACCCTAGCTGCGCTTAGTCATCGTCCTCTCCATGAAAAAAAATGGCAATCTTCCATCATACAATGCTTTTCTGCAAGCTGGTATGGTTGAAAAGGGAAAGAGCATTGAATGCTCTCCCTTCTCATAACACAATCATGCCACCAGACCACCACCCCCTACCAGGTGAGGCCGCCCCTCTCTCTTGCTTTTTCTGTAAGCTCTTAATAGTTTCTTGTCTCATTACGATTTCAAACCCTCAATTTCGATTGGTTGAGGAACCATTGGAGGGAATTCCCCCCCCCCCCCCCCCCAAAAAAAAATAGTTCTCCCACATCGATTTGGTTGTCTCATCTAGGGTTTCATTGAACCCTATAAATATACACCCTTGTTTTTCATTTTAGGGATCCGAACTCAAATTCTTGGCTTTGATTTCTAAGAGTCGTCTGTGAGTTTAAAATTGGCTAATTTTGCATAATCAGGATCCTAGCCCTTTGGTGGAATCCTAACTTGTTTAAATTGATCTTCACAATCTAAAACCTTTCTTTTTGTGTGATTTGTGAGCTTTGGAGGTCCGAAGTTGAAGATTCAAGCTCAAATTAAACCTTTAGGCTGCCTCCACACAAGGTAATTTGATTTCCCTTTTATTTCTCACTTAAATTATGTTCTAGGATGATAATATGCATTATGTGATTGATTAGTGTGTTCTAGCTAATTTTTAGCACTGTATGAGGTTCATTTCGATTTACTTAGGTCTGATTATGGAATGATTTAGTTATGGATGACTTTGAGATAGCTGATAGTAGTAGGAATGATACTTTAAGGTTAATATGTTGTGAACATGTTAGAACAGATCATAATATGGGCTTTAGATGAACTCATGATCAATATATGGTTAAAATGACTTTAAAGTTATCCTACGTGAATCTGTGGGTCACAAATGACTTGTTTAGGATCAGTTCATAAAAGAATAGTGCTATTCTAGCTTTAATTTATGTTCAGATGAATCTAAGTAACTTATGACATATAGTAAGTTGTAAAAGATTGATTTAGTGCATAGGGTACACTCCACATGTTTTCATTCAAGTTTGAATCCATATTAGTATAGACTTGTGATTCTTGTTTTTATGCCTTCTGTTTGAATACTTGTTAACTCAGAACTATACAATTTGAATATGGACTTGCATAACCCCTTGGCTTAAATATCTAGTCAATGAGACGATTCTTGTCCACTATGGATCATTTGCATACTTAAATATACGTAGGTGTTGTATGAAATGACTAGAATAGGACTCATATGAACTCAAAATGACTGTTGTGTTAGGAAAGTTGAGAAAAAAATCTGTTTTCGCTTGAGTCACATCATACATATGTCTAAGCTAAAATTAGAACTAGGAATCTGCTTAGCTTCAATATTTGATCATTTGATGACTCTGTGGATGTTTCCAGCCTCTTTTTGTATCCAAGTATATATGTATGTTGTGTAAACAGCCCAGTTTAGGTATAAAATGAACCCAATAGGCTTACATGTTCCTAATCTATGATAGTGGGCCTATCTTGATTCATCCATGAGTACCATATGTTCGATAGTAGTTAACTTTAAGTCTAGAAGAAGCTAGCACAACTGTAGTCTCACATGTTTTCTTTAAATTTCTGAACATTCAAGTTGGTTTAGCATTGATCTAGTCATATCTAGATTTGTTAACATCTTTAGTGTCATAAATTGTATGAATTGGGAAATTCTGTGTTAGTAATGTGTTTCAATGACTGCTTAGTTATTTGGCTTACCATGCCTATACAACCTTGTTTTTTCCATGTTCACTCCTCATATGTTCACTGTAGTGTCATAAAGTCCTGATTATCCATGTGTATAGATCCTAACGCATGACTTGCTTACACTAGTTGGATATAGGAGAAAGTCTAAGTTGTATAAGGATGTGTGATGCTCATCTATGATAATATGCCCTATCTGAAGCTATATTCTCGCCTCTGTGTTTGATACCAACTGCTTGAGCTGAAACTCTGGAGCCTTTAAATGTTTAGGACAAGATATATAGCAAATGGCTAGGTTAGATACAACATGTGTATAATCTGACCAGAACTGAAACTCTGTGCTTTAACTAGTTTTTTGTTTGAGACTATGTTCACTGTCAGTTTGACCCATGTATGCTACTTTATCTTGTCTTCAACATGTACTAGGACTATCAGCATGATAGGGTATGTCTAGTTTAAAAGGGGAAAGCTTGTCTAGTATTATCAATAGTCATGTTTGTTCTTTTGGGATTGATAATGCACTGTGCTGTTAGGGGTAGGTTTGTTTGAAAATTTTGAGTTTTATCTGATGATTTCCTATCTACTTCCTAAGAATGTATTGATGTCCAATACTTAAAACCAGCGACAACCTTTTCTCTTCTATAATTGTTGCCCTGTATCTCAATACATGTTTGTCATGCCACTAAATCTATAAGAAGTCATTTAATCCCAACTCAGCTAATTGTTGCTTCTGTATGGTAGTTGTTTGCTTGTCTACTTCCAGATAATGAGGTTCTAATTAAGGAAAGTAAGTGACCTAGAATTGAATGAATATGACCATAAGCATGATTGATAGGGAAAGAACTGAACTCTGGTTTCTACTATCTAAAGGGATTCTGAATAGCACATTGCTATAGACATAGTTTTTCTTGGATTAAATCTGTCATCCTTTCTTTCAGTCATCTGTATTTCCTGTGCTAGCATGAAGAGGATGATTTTGCACACTTTGCATGTCCCCAGAACCTGCTTGGATTTAAACTTAAGTTCAGAAATTCCTAAGATTGCATGCTATTGATTGGTTTGCTTGAGTTATAAGTGTTAAAGTGCTGTGAAAATATTGAATTGGGAGTGAGAATACATGCATATGATATATAGTTTTGACTGAGTTTTCCTTGAATTTTTCTCTTGCGTGTGTGATCAAAAATAGGTATGGTGAGTATACATGGATGTATACAGTATACCAGGTATATAAGGCAAGTATATCCCTATGGATATCATTTAGGGAAATCAGCATGTAATTTAATGTTGGGCCTGACCCATTCACATTACCTTCTTTTATCTCTTTATCTGATCATGAAGACTGGGCCAAGCCCAACATCCTTGTGTGCCCCTATGCGTGTGCTGTTGATATGTTCTAGATGAGTTAAGCCCAATTTCTTCTTGTATTTATCTGAAATTTATTTAGGTATGGGTTGTACCCATTTACTTTTTCACCTTATCTTGGACTGCTTTACCATATAATACATGTTTTTTCCTTTAATTAATGTATGACATAAATGTGTTTAGTTTAAATTGCTTGTATTATATTTAAATAGGTGTATATGCCTTCTAAGTTCTAACTGTCATTTTTGTTTTGCCCTTTGTTTTCTCCCCCGCGTGCATCGTGATGGGCCCCTTGGACCTGTTATCTCCTGGCCCAACTAGTCCCTCTTGATCGAGTTCACATAATATTGTAGATGCGCATGAAGGCCCAACTATGGGTGAAAATAGTGGTTGGCTTAGGTAGGCCCACCAGCCTAAATTCAAATCTTTCAATTTTACGTATCTTATATGTATATGTATACATATTTGTAATAAAATATACTTTTATATCGGAACATTTATTATGATTATGAATCTAGCATAGGCAAATGATACATGCATCGTTTGGATTAGATCTCCAGAAAAAAATGAATTTCAAAACACTTGTTTAAATATGAGATTGGATAAAAACGGACTATTTTGGAAAATAATAAAATGATTTTCAAGTTAGAATTGGACTTTGTTGAACTTCTGATCTTAAGAAGGATCCATTTTGGCTTGTATGACAGTGAAGTAACAAACAGGCTGCTAAACGTATATTTTGGAATTCAATTTGGAAAAGAATTGACATTTTCAAAGCTGATTTTACTGGCTAAGTCCAACTAAATGATTTTGAACAAAAATGAAAAAAACACCTATTTTGGACTTGAGTTATGCTAATGGGCTTTGGAGTATTAGAATATGAATTGATTTTAGGGAGACATGGTATGCAAAGAATAAAATAAAATCAATTTCTTCATAGTTCTTTCAAAAAACCAAAAGCTCGTCTTTTAATGGAATTTTACTCATTTTTAACCCTTGAAAGAATTTTAAAAAGATGCAAGTGATTATTAGACAATATTGTTAGACTAAAAGTGGAGTTCTACTCAAATTAATATTTGGGTGTTCTTAGTTCGGAAACAAAATTGATTAAACTACCCATGTGCATAATATTTTGGCGGAAGCCTAACTCTTGTTTTGAAAAGAAAACTTTAAGTTTTGAATGAAATGAATGACAAGTATTTTGCGGATTTCAAACACTTTAAGGTAATTTAAATCACTAAAGCATGCTATAGAATTTGAAGGTCAACCGTATTCTATCTTAATATCAGGGTGTCTAACACCTTCCTGAGGATCACCAGAACCCTTATCTTGACTCTGGTTTAGATAGGATTTTTCAAATGTTTTGAATAAACCCTTTCACATTGATTTTCCTAATTTACCTATAAATTAGGTGGCGACTCTAAAACATTATCCGACAAAGAGCAAATTCTCAGTAGCTTTTATGCCTCCGCGTAAAAGTGAACAATAACAGGGAGAAAAGTCCTTATAATCTATGATTTCATCTTTTGGATTTTGACATTAGAAAATATATGTTGCAAAAGGGATAACTTCATTTTGTTGAAGCAGCAAGTAACTTTACTTTTAGTTTCTTAACATCAAAGTAAGTTTCATTTTTAGGGAGCAAAGTATAATTTTTTTCTCAATTTAACACACGGATTTTGCTCACTACTTCGATCTCGTTGTTCTGTTTTGCCGCGTATTGAATCCGGGCTTTCTTCAAAGAAAATTAAGGTAGAAGAAGAGTAGATTTTGGCATATAAGGTAAGAATTCTCCTCTCCTAGATATATTTAAGTTCGTCCAAGCCATAGCTAAATTGTGAGATAAGAAATATGGAATCAATAGTGGACAATCATATAAGATGTGTTATTGACGTATGGGCTGTTAGGTGATTGTTTTAAGCTGTTGTGTGGCTGGATTTGATATGGTTGTTGGTATTCTTGTTATTTTGAACTTGAGGGATGTTAAATGAGTAGGGGAGATGTTGACCGATTCATTATAAAATGAGTCTGCCGCTCAATATATGATTTTTGTATCATTATAGTTAACGCTAGTATTGTCATATTCCTTGTAGAGGGGAGATTGATCATAACAACAAGTAGGAGGTTGACATTAAAGGTATGTGAAGGCTATCTTTCTTTCATTGTTTGGCATGAATCTTTAACTGAGCAAGTCCTAAATAAGCACACAAAGAAGAGCCCTTCACAAAAATCTCATGTCTATGTTGTTCCATGTTATTCCTCTAGTAGTTTCCCTTGTTGGGAGCTTGCTTTCAGTGTAGCATCGTTATTGTCTCTTTTAGGAATTAGAAAGCATGATTATAGAGTTTATAGATATATGCACTTGCCGACGGGGCTATCTAGTCGTACAGTTGCCTTCAGAGCTATTTAGTTATATATTTTCCTTCGGGGAATACATTTTCCTTCGGGCTATATAGATGCACTCTTGTCTTCATGGACGTGTATGAATGTTGCCTTCAGGGCAATACAGTTGTATTTGGGGCTATACATTTTCCTTGGGGTCTATTCACTTATACACCGAACCCTGTAATAGGCCAGTTAGCTTATCATATAATTGTTTAGTTGATAGGACTCAACAACAAGTCAGTATACTTGCATATTATCCTTGACTTTTTAGTTTACATTTTGTATATTTTACATATATCAGTTCAGTTACAGTTTCAGTTATTCATTTGCCTTACATACTTAGTACATTATTTCATACTAACGTCTCTTTTGCCAGGGGTGCTGCATTTCATGCCTACAGGTCCAGATAGATAGACAAACATACCTCTTTATTTAGATATTGTTGAGTATCAGATTGAGTGGTAAACTCCATGTCATCTGTAGTTTCCAGGTAGTTTTGTTGTATATACAGATATGATGGGTAGGTCGAGGCCCTATCCCGACCACAGTACAGTTGCTACTCTTTAGAGGCTTATATACATGTCTTGTATGTTTAGTTTTATAGCATAGTGGCCTTGTCGGCCCTTGTATATATTGTGTTGGGTTTTGCTGTTTGTAGACATCCATGATGGCATTATCATCCCGCATAGATATATCTATCTTTTGGGATGTTTCCCCTATCAGTTGAGTTAGCTATTATGCACAAATTATTCACAGTGCGGCCTTGTTGGCCTAAGATTGATTGATTTACAGATTGGACCTATTAGCCAAGTTTACTTGTTTGAGTTTAGATTATACGAGTTATAGGTTGGTATGCTCAGAGTCAAGTAAGGCACCGAGTGCCACCCACGTCTTTCCAGGTTTGAGGCGTGACAATCATTCAAGTCACAACTGTCAACACTAGGTGGACACAAATTAATCTTCCAAGAAGAATCAATTCGGTCATCAAAAGGATCAAGTAGTGTATGGCCACTCTCAATAGTGACATTATCAACATATGACAAATGATCATTATACTCAAAACAATGCAAAAAATCACCATGTTCATAAAAAGGTAACCCTTCATTTACACTCAAGTTTTCATTATGCTTATTCACATCACTTGAAGTGTCAAGATTACTCAGTTTACCTTGTATATCATTTGAAAGTCTCTTCACATGAAGACTCCTTTAAAATTCCATTTCCTTGGGTACCTACAAAAGAGTCTTCACAATAAGATGAAGAAGTAAAAGGGTTAGATTGAATTTGTGGCAACTCCCTCACATCACTCTGCACATCCTTTCCTTTTTCGAACCCTTGAGTTGCCACTTTTCATTACCATGCTCCTCTCTATATTTTGTCTCCCAAGTTCATTAGAACTTTTATTCCACAAAGAGCACTTTTCTTTCTCACTACATAGTTTGGTACGGTAATCTCCCTTTCATATGGAAAGACCTGTTTGATCTCACAAGGAGCATTTGGTTCTCCTTCCTTTGACTTCTTCTTTTGGAAATTGACTTTGGTCTTATATCCCTTTTCATGTGGTTCGAGATAATGGTACCTCAAGTTCCTCTTCAACGCATCCCAAGTATCAATTGGTCTTTCAATCTCTCTCTCTTTTGCGGTTGTACTCCCAATAGTTGGCAAGTTTTCCTGCAAAAGTTCTAAGAGCCAATTCCATCTTCTTATTGTCCGAAAAGTTGTAGTTAGCAAAGATGTAATCCATGATGAATTCCCATTTGTCATATTCTTCTGCACTAGTGTCCATAGTCAATGTAGGTCATTTCAAATTGGGGTTTTGCACCTTTACGTTAAGGCTCCTTTTAGGAAGTACATGCGGAAGAGAAGTTTTCTCCTTTTATCCACTACATACCTAGGCCAATATTGCTCATATATCCCCATGATCTTCGAACAAATAAAATGCCAAACATAAGCCATGTGTATATATGGGAAGTAATTCACACCACATTTCCTCTTGATAACCCCATGAGAAAAATATACATTTACCATATCAACCAAACATCCCCTTTTTCATGATAAGGGTTTTCTTTTTTTGCCCAATGCAATCCTAGCCTTATGACGGCCTGAGGAGTAATGTAACAATCACTACAATAGTCATTAATTTCAAGGCAAACTCCATCATGACCATGTACCTTCACCAACAATGGATGAAATCTACCTTTATGCTTAACTTTCGTCTTGACCTTAGGCTTCATTCTACTCGCAACACTTTGAGTGGTTTTAGTTGGGGAAGACCTCATACCTTTGAAACAAGGATGTCTTATGGTTGTTGGAGGTCTAGTGAATATACTACTTGTAAATATAGGATGACTATAAGTAGGCGCTTCATGACCTCGAGATTCATGTTCGTTATAAGTACTTGATACTTCACTATCTTCATACTCAAGGTCACTACCTTCATCACTATGTGCATTATAAGAAGAGTAAGAGTTGTACTCGAAGTGCCTTCATAGTCATGATGATCATCATAGGGTTCTTCCGAGTCATTGGCTTCAATATAGGATCCTTGAGCACTCATTGACTCATGTGCTTCATGATAATGACCATAATCGTATTCACAACTCTCATTAGAAGCATCATATTATTCATTGTACCCATAATCCTTATCATTATAGTCATATTCGTCATCATTATAACTATCAAAGTCTCCATCACATGAACCAGAATCCATGGATAAGTACCTGCAAAGAACACTTAGCAAACACGTTAGTAGAAAAGGAAATCACCCACTCGTGTTTACACTCTTTTGTGCTTGGCTAGCACTACTCAAATGAACTCACACGCTCTTGACTTTTATCACTCTATTGGGTCAGCTAATATTGATTCTTGTTTTGATCCGGTGATTCACAAGTTGCATAATTTGATTATTGGTTAGAACGGATCTTTGTCAAATGAAGAATGAACAACTCAAGTCAAACTAATGGACTTGAGCCAAGAAAGTAACGACGACTTCAAAATCAAAGAAAACAAAAAGAATTGAAAAAGACAAAACTAGAATCAAATATGGTCGCATTCGGAGTATGCTATAGCATTCTGAGCTAAGATGTTGTAGCATTCTGAGTATGCTACGACATTCTGATGGCAGCATATTGTGTATGTTAGGGCATACTGGGCCGCAAACTTCACAAAATTTTCAACTTTTTGGTTTGGAAATTCCATGAGTTTACTACCGAATTTGGGGAGATGCTATAGCAACTTACGCCACATTTGGAGCATGCACTTTGACATTTTTTGATATTTTCTGACCTTTTTGAGTTCTTTGGGTCCACTTGATCTAGAAGCTTCCTCTTTTGGATCCTATAACACTTTTCTTCATGTTTTCACCAAGGATTTTGGATCAAACTTTTACTTTGTGCTTCTTCTTCAGCAAGAAGATATGAAGATCCTCCAGAACACATGAACATTCCAATATTTTCAGATCTTCAAATCAACTCGAAATGGCCCAAATTTTTGAATGTGGATTCCTCTCAAGTTAGAGAACAAGCCCCAATACTTTCAATTTAAAACAACCATGAATTCCTCAAGACCCACTTTTAAGTTCTTCAACTTCTTCAACTCAACAATGGTGGAAGACTCACATCAAATTCAAATAACATAAAATTTTGGATCTAGACTCAAATAACACTAGGGAATGCAAATCTAGTATCAAAAACAACAAACAAATAAGGATTAAAACTTTTTTATTTTGGGATTTTCAAATTTTTGGATAATTTTTTTTGCAGGAACAAACCCCAAGACTAGATTGGTAGGGCAAACCTATTAGCGGCTATGATATCAATTGATACAATATCGATAGTAGAAGTGTTATACCCCGTATTTTCATGCTAGTGTGTGTTGTAAGTAATGTAACGAGAATCCGGAGAGGTTAATATTCCCCACACGGATAGTAAAAGTGTTAAACAAGTGTTACGTAAGTGTCGTGGGAGGTTGAGGCTAAACGAATCAAAAAACACTTTTTGACAAAGTTCGTCGAAGGAAAGTAGATTGTAATAGCCTGTACTTTTAGGGTAAGACTAGGGGTGCTTAATATGCTAAGAAGGTCTTGTTATGAGGTGTTTGGACCATACGATAGTCGTATGTTAAGCTTTAAAGTCAAGCAAGTTGTAAAACCAAAGTTAGCAAAAGTCACCGCAAGTTATATCCACCAGCTCTTAAGCAAAAGTCCCGACTCAGAAGGCTACTCGACCAATTGAAAATCCACCAGCTCTTAAGCACACCCATTGGCATGGGATCGAAAGACTTCATGTTTCGTAAACGTGTCCATAACTTTCTCATGGATCTAATTTGGATGAATACACAGGAAGCCCAGAGACCTCATTTTGCATTGTGCGGCTTCGAGTCCTAGTCCCATCCAAAGTTCGATCCCCACACCTTAATTTTCCATCTCATTATTGTAAAGGGGGGGGGGGGATAGCGGGACGGGCCGACCTGGCACGCTCCACATCCCCCTCTCCCTTTGAAGAAATAATTGTTGCACAACGATCCAATTTCAATTTTAGCCGTTGACAATGGCTATAACGGCCATTTTGTCCCCACCCCACCCCATAAACCTCCTACCCCCTTAATATTTATTTTTAACCCCTAAGTTAGTAAATTTTTACTTTCACTCTATTTCTCAACTATAAATACACCTCATTTTCCTCTTCATTTTTTTCACAAATCTTCCTACCATCTCTCTAATCTCTCTATCTCTCTCTACAAGTCTACATTACCTACTAAATATTATATTTTATTTGCTATTTTCTATCAAAGTTCAAAATTGGGAGTGAAGTTGGCAACTAGATTGAGGATCATCGAACAAAGTTTTAATTTTCAACCTCGATTACACGTCGACGTTTGGTACATTCATTCTTTCTTTAAATTATTATTGTTACTTAATTTTAATTATCGTATTTAATTTTATTATCTTTCATTATTTTTTTGCATAATTATAATGGAACGAAATGGACATATTTTTGGTAGAGGTACTAGGGGTAACAAGGGTAAGGGTGGATCCTAATTACGATGAATTTACCCATATAGATGAAACTTATATTTTTAATGTTAATATTTATATATTATTAGATCATGAGGTATATTCTACATCTGAACCAGACTTTAATTTAGAAAATGAATTAGAAGATAATTTAGATAACACACCCTCTAGTGCACCTCCACCTTAGGCTCAGACTGAGTCTCAACCTAAAACTGAAACTGAAATGCCTCATATTCCCCTTAGTATGAGTCGAGGCCAAAAACAACGAAAACTAAAATCAGCTGCATGAGATTTTTTTGATAGGGACATTGATAATCAACTAGCTATATGTAAAATTTATCGCGAAGTTTATAAATTTAAATCTGGAAAAGGACAAGGTAGGACGGGAAGTTTAATGAGACATGTAGAAAACTCTCACAAAGCAAGGTATAACCAATATCTGGTTGAAAAATCGGGTGTGCAAATGCCTTCTGAGTTGGGACAAGGTTCACATAGTCTCCCCGACCAAGTACATGGTCGAATTAACCCGATGACGGGGAGAATTATAGGTCCTAAATATGATAAACACAAAGATAAGAAAAATTTAGCAAAATTAGTTGCAGTGGAGGGTTTGACTTTTTCATTTCCTTCCTATCCTAGTTTTATCCTTTATATTATAGAAACATATAATCCTGCTTTTAATGGTTTTCCTAGATCAACTGTTAGAAGAGATGTTTTTAAATTTGCCCATGAATGTCAACAGTTTTTACGTTATGCATTGTATCATTTTAATGGCAAAATGACTATCACTTTTGATATAGGCCGTAGTGCTAACGGTAATGATTATTTAACTGTCACATGTCATTGGATAGATCAGAATTGGTCTATGCAAAAATGTATATTAACATATAGATATATTGATGAAAGGCACACTGGAGCTTCTATTTCACGAAATATTCATAAAATTTGTGAATATTATGAAATTACTAATAAAGTTATGACTATTACATTAGATAATGCTTTTTCTAATGATTATGCCGTAAACATTTTTAAAACTCGATTTACTCCATCTTTTCTCGATAATTTTCATGTTAGATGTACATGTCATATTTATAACTTAGTTGTAAATGATGACCTAAAACTTTTTAAAACATCCTTGATAAAGTACAATTTTGCTATAAACTTTATTTTTAAAGGTAATAAAATACAAAGACGCAAAGAGTATAAAAAAACTTGTCATGATTGTGGATTACCTTATAAAAAAAATTCAGAAGAAGTTTCGACTAGGTGAAATTCTTTGTATGAGCAACTACTTGTTGCCCACAAGTATAGAAGACCTATAACATTATTATTTAACGCCAATAATCAAAATCCAACAGATATTCTTGTAGATGATGATTGGGATACAATTTTGGAACTTATCACATTTTTATAGAAATGTTTTCTAGCTAATAAGGAATTTTTTGGGATTTATTATCCTACTATTTCATCTATGTTATTTTATATAACTCTAATATTTTTGTTACTTAATGAATATATGCAAAAACCAACTTACAAGCCAGTTATTAAAAAAATATTTACAAAATTAATAATTTTTTTTTCTATTCCCACTATTTATTTTATTAGTGCTGTATTAAATCATACTATTAAAGTATACGATTGTAAAGCACTTGTTGAAGCGATTTATGAAAGCTTAGAAATACTCCCAACAGACCCAACTGAAGAACCAACTAACAAACCAACTAAAGAAGAAGTTACGTCTAACATACACACTGAATGCAAAAAATATATATATTACCAAGAACAAAGTGCAAATAATCAACCGACTTCTGTACCATCTTCTTTCTACTTCACGGCAACCTAATAAAAGACATGATGTTTCTGCTTCTAGTATTTAAGACCTTAGAAATAGAATGTATAGTGGTTCAAGTTCTTCACAAATTAGCGAGTTTGATGTTTATATTTTGCAGAGTGTTGTACCGTACGAATCAATTGTCAGTGAAGAGGAACGTGAAGCCTTGCTGAAATACTGGAGGGAGAATGAGAAGACATTTCCAACACAATTAAAGCTGGCCCGAGATGTGTTGAATATTCAAGCGTCATCAACAACTTCTGAGAGCGTTTTTTCTGCCGGAAGGTTTCAAATAGGAGAGCACAAGCACTCATTGGCGGGAGACAGCTTGAAGATTGCAGTTTTATTCAGAGATTGAATTAGAGCGGAGCGTAGAAGGTGTGGTTAACCAGAGATCAACGAATAAGACGACTACAACTACAACGAAATCTTATCAGAGGGAGCAGGAAACGACGTTGAACAATTTGACCAACAACTTTCATTTCCAACAGAAGATCCTCAAGAGATTGTGAGGAAATTAGAAAGATTATAGTTGACTATGTAATTTTTTAATGGCAATTTTACTATGTAATTTGCAACTTTTGAACTACGAAACAAAGTTGCAATTTTGAAATTGTATTACAAAATAAATCATATTTTTATTAAATAATATAAGAGACAAAAACAACCTTGAGATGTTTTTATTCACTATTTTGTTCAATTATTTAATTATTTAAATATTTTAAAAAATAATTAAATATCTAAAAAAATAATTAAAACCCCCAAAATCCCTCTACCCGACCTAGCCCACGGGCAACCCCTGGAAAAATCCTGATCCTCTTATGTTGGGCCCGTGCACGGGCCATGGTCTATCTATTTGTTATTAAAGTGATTTGAAAAGTTTGCCAATTTTACTGTTTAATTGCCTTATCCCCTTTTTATTTCATTTATCCTTCAAATTCTTATACATGATGCCCTGAGTAGCGAGTGGATTTGTTGTTACATTTGTATGTCTCCGAAAAACTAAAGAGTTCAACCATCAACCAATTAATTTGATTTATTTTGTAAGTTATATAAAAAAAATTAGGTCTGCAAATATTGGATAACTTAAGAATTATTATCGTTTTAATACTATTATTCTATTTTTCATTTTAAAAATATCCAGAGTCGAATTAAATGCAAATAAATCAAGTGAGCTCTTTATATGGTAAATAGGATGACCAGAGAAATACAAAGCATCCGTTTTTGTGAGAGATAAGCCGTCATTGAAAGCATATCTCATCAACTGCTGAACTTTAGAATTAGGGATGGCAACAGGGCACGGCGGGGCAGGGAGGTTCCGGGTCTAACCTGCGAAGACACAAACCCACCCCGCCTAGCAAAAAATTCTGTTTTCAATTTGCCCCACCCTGCTCTGCGTAATTTTTAAATTTAAAAAAAAAACTGAATTTGATACTAAAAATAAAGTTTACTATACAAAATTAGTAATATACTAAAAAAATTACCAATTTCAATTAATTTTTTATTTTCTTAAAGCCTTTGCCTGCTCCACCTATTTATCTTCACTTTTTCATCACGTTAATTGGTCCTTTTGGTTGTATATAATTTCATTTAATTATGTATTGCATATCACTCCACTGCAATCGAAGAACTGAAGAGACTTCAGGGATTTTAGGCGTAAAAGGTACAAATTTTAGGGATTTTAGGCTTTAGTTTTATAGTTCAATAATTTAAATGAGCCCAACCGGCAAACGCTATATCCGTTGCCATCCCTAAATTTCCATAAAACCAAGTCTTACATGAAAAAGAGCAAATAATACTTTCATTGACTGGAAAAGCAAACTCATTAAGTCTCAGGGAACCATAGTTTTCTTTGGACAAAGTTTGACTATCATTACTTGGTGAAAGAATAGAATGAATAAGTTCGACATCATCGCTTTAGTATGCAAAAAATCATCTATATATTCCTTTTTCTTTTTTCTTTCCCTTTTCATTTTGTACTTACAAATATGGAGGGATGTAAAAGAGGCCTCTGTGCTCAAATTATTTACATTAGGCTCCTTAAGATGACCCACGCCTGAGATCCTTCCTACTAAAAGACGAGGGAAAACTGAAAAACAATCCTCTAGTTGCTTGTTTGGTTGGAAATATCAATCCAAACGCATGATTTTTCCGCTAGGAAGCGTCCCCATTTCCAGCTTGCCATTGCCATTGTCAGAGGCAGAGCCTTGACCATCGATCTCTTCTGCCCTTTCAAGTTCATCCAGTGTTCTCTTTGTATACACCGTAAAAACCACTGTAGTGATGATTGCTATAATGAAAGAAATGACATTATATACAATCTCAAGTGGAGTCAGTTGGATGTTCCCATATTGGGCATCAGCAAATGTCTTTATTAGCAGGCCACTGTAGATGTAAATAAAGGCTTCAGGAATCATTCCTGCTACTGATCCACATAAATAAGGCCAGAATCTCATGCTTGTAACTACTACTGCATAATTGAAGATTGTGTAGGGGAATGGTGAAATCCTAAATAATGCAACCACACGAAATTGATGGAACCAACTCCCTTCTCCTGCCAATCTAACCATGGCAGCCTGCCGAGGCCATCTCTTCAGCCATTGCTGCAGATGAGATCCGATAAACCATATGTAAGTAGGAGGAGGAAATGGAGAAGTTAGCAACTCTTAAGACTGATGAACCAATAGAGACTAGATATAATGTACAACAATCTTACATGAATTCTATCTCGGAAAAGCAAACCAATCAAGTATGGCAGGATCATCCCCATTGTTGTTCCAACCATGATTATGACAAATCCAAGACCATATCCAAAGATCATTCCTGCAAGCCACATCGATGGTCCAGAAGGAAGTAGGACTACTGGGAAGAAAGCTAAAGAAGCTACAAGCACGAGGGCAAGCACTGGACGACCAAATGCAGTGGATTCCCATTGTAGGAATGGAATGAGCACCTATGTAAAATAAACATTAAGAATCAGATACCAATAAAAAGAAAATAGTGGACAAGTATTCTGTATTCAATGGTATCAAGATGATAAAGCTAAGAACTGCAGAGTTGGAACATAACATAACAAAGCTGACAACTGTGGAACTCTACTACTAAGAAAAAGAGATTAAACATTTGTTGCAAGAGTAGATGCACTTGTAAGCTCCATCAAGACTCTTAATTATGGAAACTTGCACCGAGTCATTTTCATTCCCCAATCCTTTCTCAAAACAACATGGAGACGTATAGACTTATTTTTTAAAGACTAAAAATTCTTAAAAATAAATAACTCACTAAGAGATTGTCCCTATTTTTAGTCCTTGGTGAATTTTTTTAAATAAATCACTCCTTTTGTATCCTGGAAAAAGTGCGACAATGACAGAATCTGCTGAGTAGTGACATGTCATAGGTTACATTCAAATCTAATGATTTTGTTAAAATGAAATATTATACATGCTAATTTGCCTAAACAGGGCACAAAGGAATAAGCTAAGTGGGATGAAATACCTTCTCAAAATGAAAGGGCAGTCCCCACTTTATGAGAATCAGAAGAATTATTACAGTGATAGAACACCATATTATGGCCTTGATCGACCACACAGCAAACCCTTTTCTGGCTGGTACTTGAGACTGTAAATTATCAGCCTCAGTTATTCTTGGTTCATTGCTTATAACAAGTCTCACATACTCACTGCCCTCACTTATGCGACTCTCACTTTTTGCCAATGCATTGGTTGAATCATCAGTTGACTCTGGCTTCATCATTTGAGACCTCGAACCTGTCAAACACAAAGGTGCATGCACAATGGGACAACTTAAACACATTAACACTAACAGATTTCTCTCATCAAGGAACAAAAAGGACTACTCCATGCAATTATTCAACATAAATCCCAAGAGCCATCATGATGTTGCAGAACAAGAAATGAAAATGGAAAAGAGAGAAGAGTGATGAAAGGTCCATCAGTATATAACTTCATTGTTGCCTCAACTTGATTCAAAACTACTAGTCCAACATTTGATTTCTTATTTGTCAATAATACAAAAAACTTTCATTGTAAAGAGGGAATTCCTAAGCCATGGTTTGTATTTTTTCAATAATCTCAAAAAAAGAATTAATGATAACCACCCCTATCCAATGATATTTTTTAGGCCGAGGGTCTATCGAAAACAACCTCTCTTCCCCACAAAGGTAGAGGTAAGATTTGCTACATCCAACCCTCCATAAACCCCACTTTGTGGGATTACACTGGGTATGTTGTTGTTGTTACCCCCATCCAATGATAAAACTTTTGAACAAACAACAACAAGGTTAAGTGCTATGGTGTCTATGTGTTAGGCTCACAGTCCATTTTTCTACCGTGGTATCAAAGTCAAACTCATCCTAGTTCTGTTTTCTAATTTTGGGTCCCACATTAGGTTATCCGCGTTCATATTTACAACATTGGGTGTGCGGGTGATGGGGTGTGAGAGTGTCCCATATTGGTTGAGGTTATGGGTTAGTGCCTCCTTATATGATCGTGGAAAATCCTTATGGTATTAGTTAGCTTTTGGGTTGAATTAAGCTTAAGGTCTATTTCTTAATAGGAACAGATGAGCAGAGTGTTAGACCTTTGGGAGAGCAAAACACAAACAACACTCATAAACTCACTAGAAGAGAAAGGGAGGAAGGGTGATTTTCTATTCAACTTGACTTCATCCAAATGACTAGATTACATGACTATTTATAGGTGAACTCATCCATGTATCTAGCCTAACATACATGTATCACTATTAATAAGTTCACACTTCACATCTTCCAAATACATGAATGATAATTTTCATCTCCCAAATGAACTTACTAGACTAATCTAGAATCCACCAATTCATGTATCTCCTAATACATTAATCTACTAGTTCATGAATCAAAATTAAATAATCATGTGAACAAGTTTATTTTTTCAACATCCCCTTAAACTTGGTTCACTACTCCAAGAGCCATCCATAACTTTTGAAAAATATCACTATTCAACGGCTTGGTAAAAATATCGGCAACTTGATCTTGCGATTTCACGAACTCAAGCTCCACCACCTTCTTGAATTTTCTTTATCTTATACACCATTTGATTCCAATTGTGATTTTGCCTTTTCGAAGTGTGACCAACTCCCATGTATCATACTTCTTGATTTCCTTGATTTCTTCATTTATCGCATCTCTGTATTTTGACTTACGGGTAGCATCCTCGTAGCTTATAGGCTTACTGTCCACCAATAACCAAAAGTGAGTTAAATCACTTAAATCTTCTGTTACCTCTTCCGTTGCGCCATACAATTCATGGAGACTTCTAGTCTTTCGAGGTACGCTGCTTGAACTTGATTCTCCCACTTCTTGAACTTGCAGTGGAGGTGTTGCACGTGGTGTAGTAGGCTGCTCCATAACTTCTTCATCATATTCATCATCAAGGAATGGATTAAAAGAGTAATTTTGCCCTCTATATTTCCATTCCCAGACACTATCTTCATCAACTTCAACATCTCTATCAACTTCAACATCTCTGCTTATGGTAACCTTACCATTTCTTGGGTTATATAATTTATAACCTTTAGATCTTTGAGCATAACCAACGAAAACATACCTCACCTTTGTTATCAAGCTTAGATCTCTTTTCATTTAAGACACGTGCATAAGCAATGCTTCAAAACACTCGCAAGTGAGCAACTTTTGGTTTGAAACCGCTCCAAGCCTCTTGCAGTGTTTTACCACGAACACTTTTGGTGTGACGCCGATTTGATTAATACACCGCACAAGCAACTGCTTCAACCCAAAACTCCTTTGGCATATTTTTGCCCTTCAACATACTTCTTGCCATGTTGAGAATAACGGATTGTTTCTCTCCACCATACCATTTTGTTGAGATGATCTTGGAACGGTAAAAAAAATGATGAATTCCAGGTTTTCCACAAAAAGCCTTGAATTCCTTTGAATTGAATTCTCCACCATTATCGGACCGAAGTGAATTGATTTGGTAACCACTTTATTTCTCTACCATGCTCTTAAAGTTCTTGAAATTTTCAAAAACCTCAGATTTTTCCTTCAAAACATAAACCCAAGTATTCCGAGAAATAATCATCAATAAAAAAAAAGGAAATAATTACTTTACCAAGTGAGGCTGGCTTGCTAGGTCCGCACACATCCATGTGAATGAACTCCAAAGGGCACCATGCTCTTGTCAATGACTCTTTGGAAAAGTTTTTTCTTGATTGCTTTCCAAAGAGACATCCTTCGCAAAGATGATTAGGATGATTAATGGTTGGCAATCCTTTCACCATATTTTCCTTATTCATCAACCTTAGACTATTAAAATTCAAATGACCAAATCTTATATGCCAAAGACAAGATGAATCTTTGACACAAAAAAATAAGCATCTCAGTACATCACTTTGAAGATTCAAAACAAACATTTTATTTTAAGCCATAGGAACCTTGGCTAACAATCTCCCATTTTCATCTTTCATAGTCAACATTTTATCTTTCAAATGAATGTCATAATTCTTCTCCAAGAGTTGTCCCGAACTCAAAATATTACTTTTCATTTCCGGTATATACTTGACATTGGAGATAAATTGTTGACTTCCATCTTTCAAACGAATTAAAATCGTACCTTTGCCTTTGATTTGAACTTTTAAAGAGTCTCCAAGAGTGATGTTGCCACTATTCAATTCCTCAAACTCCGCAAATAAATGCTTCTTTTCGCAAATATGGTTGCTTGCACTGGAATCAAGGTACCATGGATTTGTTTCTATACTTTCTTCTTCTTTACATGCCATGAGTAAAGTGCCATCTTCATCATCATTTTTGCTATCCACAAAATTATTCATCTCCTCCAAATTACTTTCAATTCCCCGGAAAAATGACCAAATTTATGACAAGTATAACATTCAATATTTGATTTGTCATACCTTTCTTGATTTGACCTCCATCCTCTACCTTTTCCACGACCTCTTCCTTGTTGGAGTCTTGGCTTCTAAATTCTTTGGTTGGAGGTTGACTACCACATCTTCCTCCTCTACCACAACCTTTTCCACGTCCACGACCTCTTTGTTGTGAGTCACGTCTTTTATCTTTCTCCTTTAAAGAAAGTTTTGCTTGCAAAGCTTGTTCAACCGACTTTAGTTTTGATTTCTTCAACTTCTCTTCAAGTGCTTGCAAAGAACCCGTGAGTTCTTCCATGGTCATCGTGTCCAAGTCCTTGGACTCTTCAATGGCAACAACAATATAATTACACTTTGAATCTAGGGATCATACTATTTTTGCAACGACCCTATCATCACCATATCTCTTCATTTGATTGACAACCGCCAAGACTCTTGAAATATAATCCGAAACTGATTCGGATTCCTTCATTTGTAGTGATTCAAACTCTCCTTTAAAGGTTTGGAGACTAACCTTTTTCACCTTGTCCAAACCCTTAAAGAAAGTTTGAAGAATATCCCATGCTTGCTTGGAGGTGGTTGCATTTGCAACCTTCTCGAACATCTTTTCATCCAAACTTTGATCGATGAGAGTAAGCGCCTTTTGATCCTTCTTCTTTGTGGCAGCGATATCATCTTCTTCATCAACGCCGCTCTCCATCATTTCCCAAACATCATAGGCTCTAAGCAAAGCCTTCATTCAGATGCTCCAACTTAAATAGTTTTCTTAGTGAGCATCAGAACTTGGAATGGAGTTCCATTAATGTTAGTCATCTTCTCTCTATGTTTAGTTGTCTCTCGAACAGATCGGCTATGATATCAAATGAGAGCATTTTGGGAGAGCAACACAACACAAACAACACTCAAAACTCACTAGAAGAGAAATGGAGGAAGGGTGATTTTCTATTCAACTTGACTTCATCCAAATGGCTAGATTACATGACTATTTATAGGTGAACTCATCCATGTATCTAGCCTAGCATACATGTATCACTATTAATAAGTTCACACTTCACATCTTTCATGTACATGAGTGATAATTTTCATCTCCCAAAGTACATGAATGAACTTACTAGACTAATCTAGAATCCACCAATTCATGTATCTCCTAATACATGAATCTACTAGTTCATGAATCAAAATTAAATAATCATGTGAACACGTTTATTTTTTCAACACAAAGTCACTACAAGCGATTAAAATTCTACCATGGGCCAGTTGATTAGTAAAGGTCAAGCTTTTGGCACATACATGCCCCAGCTACAGCAGGAAGAAGAATAGAAGTTACCTACTGAGATTGCACAAGTGTTAAAGAGTATCAATATGTTTGAGGGACCTAAGACCTTGACACATAGAAGAACGCACGATCGTTTTATACCATTGAAACCTTGGGGCTAACACTTTGAGCATAAGGCCCTATAGTTGCAACAATTATGAAAATAAGTGAAATTGAAGAACTGGTAGATAAAATGCTCAAGAATGGTATCCTATAGCCTAGCTATTCACCATCTTTATCTCCTGTCCTTGTTGGTGACGAAGGACGATTCACAGAGATTGTGTTAACTATAGAGATCTTAGTAAGGTGACTATGAAGAACAAATTTATCATCCCTCTTAGAGTTATGGATGATTTTCCTGATGAGTTGGCAAGACCAAGGCTCTAGTCTAAGATAGATTTGGGGACCAATATAATCAATCTTCAAAATCAGGAATCTGACATTTTAAAACATGTTTTACGACTCGTCAAGCACATTATGAGTATAGGGTAATGTCCTAGGGCTAACTAATGCCCAACCACATTTCAGGGCCTAATGAATCATATCTTTTAAAGAGCAGCGTAGACAATCTGTGATGTTTGTTGTCGATGATATACTAGTCTACAGTTTTTCTTAAAAGGACCACATTAGCCAATGCAAGGTAAGACTGCGTACAATAGACCCTTGTGATCCGGCCCTTCACCGGACCCCGCACATAGCGGGAGCTTAGTGCACCGGGCTGCCCTAAAGGGGACCACATTAGCCACTTCAGTCAGGCTTTGAAGGTACTGAGGAAGGACCAATTATTCACAAAAAGGTCAGGTCTCAAAGCATTAAAGGAGCTTCTAGGTTTCTAGGTCTCACTGGTAACTATAGAGGGTTTGTAAAATCTTATGGGAAGATCATTAAGTCTCTAACCAATCTCTCTGAGAAGAATGAGTTTAGTTGATGAAGAACCAACAGAAAGGGATTCTGTGAACTCAAAGAAGCCAGGAGTAAGGTACCTGTATTAGCATTATCAGACTTCAAGAATTTTATACTAGAAACAGATGCAAGCTAGAAGGGTATTGAAGATGCCTTTCAATAAGAGGGAAGACAAGGCCCATTATCTTCAAAGAGGCCATTAATCAGAAAAGAAAGCATGTAATATTTTCTATGAGATGCGGTACAAGAAAGGCTCTGAGGATAAGGTTGTACGAGATTTAAAGATTAGGAGGAATTTGATTGTGTCCCTCATCATAAGAGTCAAATGGAGAATAGGCAGTGCTGGGATCTGTTCTTTACCATTTTTGGGATTTCCTGGGTAATACCACTGAAGGTAAGAGAGCTGATGGAATGCTGGCTTCATCAGAGAACTCCTAGAGCCTTGAAACAGATTTGCAGGATATGTATTTTTTGGACCATTTGGCTAGTGAGGGACATAGCAGGTTTTGAGGGCCAGAAAATCCATGTATCTAGAATCAGAGATAAATGCCTCCATAACTTGTATTTTTGGAGTAGAAGTTGTATGTTGAATAATCTTAGTCAATATATGGATTTCCTCGACATACTAGGAAGCAGGATGTAACTGACTGTGTGGCCATCCCTTGCAGGTCACTTGAATCTTTTTACTACCATCTTGGTACATTTTTAATAAACCTTACCTTATAAAAATAATTGGAGAAGTGCAGCAGCTTGTAGCAGCCCTGACTAACAACCTGATTGTCACCCAGGTTAAACTCTTAGTAATGAGATGTCAGGACACCAAAAGAGGATTTACACTAAACTGAGAAGGAAAGCTGTGGAGGTTCTTCACCAAACTAAACTGGGGGTCATCCTAGCCAGATTACTACACTGAAAAGGATCTAGCTGCTATTCTATTGGCCAAAGATGAAGGAGGAAGTACAGAGGTCCCCGTCGAAATGTAACACTTGTCGGAGAACCAAGTCAGAAGCAATCCTACCGTGGTTTCCTACCGACGTTCACTACACCAGCTCACACATTTCATTAAGGGCCTAGTGTCTACCTACAACAAAGATGTTATACTGGTGATCATAGTAAATTGACAAAACATGGTCATTTTTTATCGCCCTGAATCCTTCCTACAGGAGGGATAGAAGCTGCGTGGCTTACCACGATCCATCAGCATTTATATTGATCCTGTTTTTACTAGTGTATATTTTTTTCCCTTGATGATCGAGAAATCACTGAGAGCTTTAGTGGCGCACGGTTCGAAATTCGGTGGATAATGAAGCCGCCCCAACACTCTTCTCCACTTGAATACCAGGCTTTTGTTTGCACAGATTCTACCCGCATCGTGCGCCTAATCTACACATCATACATTGTGCCCTTACAGCTAGACCCAAGTCCTGGAAGCATTTGTATCTTCACGGAATCTATTCAAGGTAATGGAAACTATTCTTAACATCTGTACAACCTACCATTTGTAAACAAATGAATAAAAGACTTCATAGGTGTTTAATAGGCTACCTCAGGACAATGACATTTCAAAGGTCAAAACAATGGTGTAACTGATAAAAAAATTCGAAACAACAGTGTAAGTGGGTTGCATTGGCAGAATGATGGTACAGCAACTACAATTCTGTAGTTAATCTACATGCTTCCACACTTTGCATAGATACAACTAGTCATTGAAGTTTCTTTCCCTTGTACCAGTAGAAGAAAATATGGTACAAGAGAAGGCACATACAACAGTGGCAACAAATGATGCAGACAATAAAGGATAATCTGGATCAAGCCTAAGTAGAATGAAATAATTTAATACAAAGCGTGTTAGAAGTGGGATAGGTGCATTAAAAACAAACAACCCTATAGGTAGTCTTGAATCAACCTGCGAAAGAATGTTATGATGCATGCACAATATTATGATCCCTATGAAGTCTCTCCAAAAGGTAAGTGCTGCTACATAAAAGCTATAAATACCTGTTCACTCACCAATGCTTCCAGTCTTCCATATTATATTTTCCAATTAAAGAAGAGAGTAGGTCCTCGTGAACATCCACAGATTCAGTGCCTCTGACAGAAGAGGACAGCCAATTGCTTCAAACATTGGCCATCCTAGAGTGAAAAACGGTGTAGGTGTTGAAAATACTAGTACACTGGGAAAATTTGGTTCATGAGTATACTACATCGGGAGGATCAGGACAACCAGAAGGTCTGTTTTTTCAGGAGGGAATGTTATGACAGAGAAAAAAATGTGGGTGAATTTGAAGAGGAGGCAGTAAAAGTTAATTCCGACTATGGAAGAATTCTAAGCATCCTGACAAAGAATTATGAACCTCCCAGGAAATACCTATGCGATCCATGTGTGACAATTATATAACTCAATACCCTTTTGTACATGTTGTCGGATATTGTAAAGCAGTACGGGAAGTAAATAAACGAATTGCCAATATTCATAACTGCCGCAAAGTTGTTGAGTCTTGAATCTGAATAACCTGAAATCAAGAAACACTAAATCTGGATTGTTACAACTGTGTGCTGAGTCGAGTGATGCCACTCTGTCTTTAAGACAAGATTGCCCCGTATATATGCTTTTACGTTAACGGGCAATAGTCTCCCAAGATAAAACAACACTTTAATCAACACTACAAAGCAAATAGGTTGATTCTGACGAAGAAAACAAACACGAATCGACTTGCTGAAGAAATAGAAAAGGAAGGAAGAGTTTCTGTTTTTCCGTCCCAACGTTACTGCTCACGTTTTGGACTGTGTTTTACTCTTTTGTTTGTCTCTGTGTATATATTTCTGTCTCGTTTGTTCTGTATACTTTCTGTATCTATATGTCCTCTATTGAGCCAAAAGGCATCAATATATATATAGCATAAGGGAGGCTTCTCAACTGCCAAGACATGACTGTTAATGGCCATTGAAGAAGGGAATTAAACAGCCAAGTAATGACATGTTTATGGCCATTGAAGGAGGGTGTAATTCAGCCAAGTAATGGCGGTTAATGGAGGGAGTTAATCAGCCAAGTAATGGCTGGTTAATGCACAATAACGCCCCCAAAAATCAACTCCAACGGAAGGCATCGTTCCCAAATTCAACATTCCAGAAACTCCAGGGACCAAACTGTAAATATTAAACAATTTAGGGTCCAAAGAGATAATACCAGAAGAAGCCCAAGACCCGAGACCCGGGACCGGACCGGACGGGACGGGCGGCGGCGCGCGGGCTTAGCCTTGAACCCAAGCACATCTAGGTCCTCCCTCCTTTAAACACATGGGATACCCCTTGGGGTCCCAAACTCTTAGCCAATTTAGAGACTCATAAAGAGAGCAATTCTTCCTTTTTCCACCGATGTGGTAGATTTGTCCCACACCATATTTCCATGCCTCAAACACCTTACTTCGTGGACCAATATCTCTTTCATTTCTCAACGAAATTTGATGATTCTTGGTCCTACGGTCATCTACTCACTTATTAGATTATGCACGTGAGAAGAGACAAAGCCTCAAACATGCGAAACTCTAGTGTTTAATTCATTAAATATGGGTGGACGCACCTCCCCACCAAAGACAAATTTCCAACACATGTAAACAGCTTCTGGAGTGCACTGTGAACGTTGATGTGGACATATTAGTCCGAGAACGAGCTTATCAAAGGTTAGCTTGGTACCATGTTGAAGAGTCAGACATCCAATCCAAAACCTTAAGGCAATGGGTGGAGTGACAAGACTTTGACAAACCCCTTTGCAAGCCTTACACAATCCACATGGTACAACTATACAAAACTATATTCAAGGTCATCATATGCTAGGAAGTTAACAAAGTACTTTCCCTCCCAAATGATCTTCTCTCTATCTACTTTCTTAATGCAAATCGCTTGGAAAAGTAATGCCAACATGGGCACCCCATGTATGAAAAGCTAAACCAAGGAAAATAGAAGGTGTAAGGCACTGTAAAACTAGAGTCATCCTACTTATGCAAATCTTATGGAGTTATTCTAGCATACAAATGTATACAGCCAATATCCGTTTGAACTACTTAACTCTTAAACCAGGTGGGGACCTGGTTTTGGGTCGTCCCTAATTCTCACAATACATAAATCAGAAGCCTTGTGATCTTCTAAAACTTGAGAGTGACAAAAAAGATTCCTATTCTAGAATATGGAAAGCATTACTACCCACTCCAGCAAAACATATATACATTCTCTAACTAGTTGGGGTCAATTACACAATTTTTCTAAGGAAAAGGTGCAAATATACCCCTCAACTTTGCAATATAAATTAGATATACCCTCTTTAAAAAAAATGGTGCAAATATAATCCGGCCGCTAGATGCAAATATATCATTTTGCTGGCGAAATATTTTTTTAAAATCATTTAGCTTAGCTTATTTTTTAATTAAAAAAATATCGTGGCTTTAAAAAAAGCCTACTCAATTTTTTTGAATAGACTTATTTTTTGAAAGCCACTTGGTAATTTTTATTTCTGCTGGGTTGAGTCTAATTCGTTTAAAAAAATGGGTACACTTAATTTTTTTAACCCAAAGACATATTTTTTAAGCGAACTAGACCCAATCCACAAAGAAATTACCACATGAATTTTTTTTTAAAAATCTACTAAAAAATAGGTAGACTTATTTTTTAAAGCTCCGTGTCATTTTATTTAATTAAAAATAAGCTAAATAACATTTTTTTTAAAATGTATATTTGCATCATTTGTGTACTGGCCGGATATATTTACACAGTTGCCCATTCTTCTATATCCACTCCGCTTATTCTTAGCCAAGAACATTTTTTTTCAAAACAAGAAGAAGAAGAAAAGCTATCGGATCCCTAATTTAATTGAAAATTTTCTATTTACCACCCACGGAATAATAAACTACTATGGAACTTTACAACTTGTGAAGAGATGATGAGACAGAAAAGCATACTTGCAGAAACAGACAATAGAGGCTTTAATGAGAATTTCCGGCAATCGGAAACAGTAAGTGAGATTTGAGATTATTCTTCTCTCCGTCTACGGTACCGGTCGGTGGACTCGTGTTGGTACTACAACAACTCTCTATAGTGCTTGCTTGCTTTCGTGGTTTGTTTTGTTACTCTTTCCCCTTTTTTTCCTGCATGCCCGTTGTTGTTTCCTTTTTCGTGAATATATATTGCTTTGGAGTCCAGTCCGCCAACCTGACTTGACTTTTATTTAAATTAATTATTTCCATGCCTTTCATTTCGGATGTATTTTATCATAATTGAAGTCATTTTAAATACTTTTTTTTTACTTTGGTTATAAAAAAACATATTTTATCATAAGGAAAATTGTTTTCTTCTCACTTATGGAGGAAAGTTATATTTATTACTACTATTTTAACTTCTAAATTAATCTTTAGTATTTAAAATTTTGTTAAAAGTGTTAGGATATATTATTAATAATGCCGTTTAGTTATAGTATTATGTTTTATTTTTTATGAAACATTTATTTATTTATTTATTCAATTCAATAAAATCTTATTTTAAATAGATTATTTGTTCACATATGTATCCTTTACTTATATAGTAGACGATTTAGTGTATGGAGCTTTAGCTCATGCGCAGAAGATTAAATTGTCGGTTCTTATAAGTTCTAAAGTAATATTGACAATCAAAGATGAAATTGGACAAAATATCTTGATGATTGTAGCATAAAATTATAATATAATTTATCTTGATTATGAGAGTGGCATTATTCCAACTTCTCGTGTTAGTATATTTTGTATGTATTGAACGGCCCAAGAAGAGATAAGTATTTTTTTATTGAATATATAAAACAACGGCTCTAGCTCATTAAATATACCCATACTCGTAATTATGATATGATTATTATGATCAATGTGATTTAATCATTATTTTAATTTATTAAAAGGCACGACTCAATTTTGAGTAAATATATTTCTGATAAGTTGCAAAGTAGCTGATGATATTTATGAAATAATAATTAGTTCATAGAATTCGTGTCTCGACTTTGAGATTGATGTTACCTCTTTATGGATGCTTATAAGTTTCATGTGAAAACTCTGCAGGTGAATTTTGTATCCATCACATGATATCAGTTAAGCGGAAGTATAAATGATAACTAGTAACTGTCAGTAATTTAATTTAATTGATAGGTATCTGTATTCTTAACATGGGGAGTTAAATAAAATTAATGAAGAATTTTGAAAATAAGTTTATTACAGTTTTTAGTGGAATAAGCTGTAATTTATTATAGTAGGATTAATCCATTCATATACTGAAATAATGCCACAATTGGAAGCCTCATTATTAAATTTGTGGTCTCTGCTATGCCTGATTATTCTAAAACTAGAAAATATTATTCTTGGAGGGAAAGTAAAAGCCCACACGTTTTGCTAAGGTTTTACATCCTAAAACGTAACTATATATACAAGGCTGAAAAGCCGTAAGAAATACACCTTTTTATAGCCGTAATACTCTCCATTTGAGTATTCTTGTTCGTAGAATACTTAGGTTACATAGCTGAATACTGCAGACCTTGCATACTGCGCTGTGGAAGATCTGTGTAAAAGCTTCAAGAGGTTAGTATTTTCGGTCTTGTTTACGATTTATATTGTGTAGATTACATATAAGTTGATCTTGACTATTTCTTTTGCTGCAATGTGATTGTATTCCATCAATTGGCATCAAAAGTCATCTTACATCTAACTAAATAATGTAGTACTTCATGAAACAGAAATCGTAGTTTTGGTGTCATTTTTTAAATGCATGTGTTGTCATGTTAGTTTCTGAAAAACAGTGTTGTTTTATGAAAAAAAAATTGTTGATATTTTTTTTATTTATGGAATCAAGGATTATCATTCAATAAGTATAATATATGATAAGAATGAATCTGAATATTTTTGAAACCTTAAAATGCTAAAAATCGATTTCTATCGGTTGGTCATGATTTGGGAATTATGATTTTTGACGAACTCTAATTGATCCTAAATTTAGTAGGTTCATCGGGAATGACCCACTGAGCGATACACATGAGCTTTGCCCCGTGATATAAGGCCTTTTTGGCCATCCGGATCGTTTAGATGAGTTTTTGGACATTTTTCTATTTTCAGGAAATGTTTTTTAAAATAATATTTTCATCAAATAGTGATGGTAGGTTTCATTGTATATGGTCTCCATTGTATATTACAATGATATAATGAGTTTATATGTTGACATAGGTCTTTTTCTCCATCGTATAGATTCATTATGATTAATTACTATGCTTAAGTCTCTAGTTTATTGATAGCTTCTATTGATTCTCCAACGGAGTTACACATTGATTCAATGGAACTAGGGTTTGATATTTACCTAACTTAAATTAACAGTTTACTCTTCATCTGAGTTGGTCCTGTTTTAATTTATGGGATAATTTATCTGGCATGACTCATATATTTTACATGAATAGTTATGTTTCTTTATCGAATCTAGTTGTTCAATATTCATAGTTGTAAGTGTAATGTGTTGTTTGAATATTATTATTCTTATTGAATAACTAATAATCTATTTAATATTTATATCTCTCAGATTAATTGATACAATATCAGATGACTCAAGTAAGCTCATGGAGGACGTAGCTATGGAAGCACTGACAACAATTGGAGGACTTTCAAGATATGAATGATAGCATGAATGAAGAGTTCAAGAGTTCAAGGCCCAAAGCTTGTCTCTTAAAGAAGCCCAAATATTTGATATGGTTACAATTGCAAGCTTCAGAAGAATGTGGCTATTAGTTAAATAATTATGGTTATGCATGTAAAGACAAAACTATATAAGCTTGCCTTAGCCTATTTTCAATCCTTAGATTTTGATTGATGAAGAAACTCATTTGAGAGTAGTCCTCCTTCTAGGGAGTGTTAGGTAGTGAGAGGATTCCCTTAACTCTTTACCTTGATCATCTCTTGGATAATCTTGGATTAGATTTTCATATATGAGTTCAAGTTTCCTTTCCCCTTGGATTGATTCATATATTTGTTTGTTGATTAATAGGTGTTGGTAACCAATCCAATGTTGATTAGTCACAAGTTTAGTTGAATTGATCCATTCTTTCTTCTATTCTCATCTCCTATTTCTTCTATCTCATCTATTGATTTCTCATATCTTTAATTTTTGCTTATTTATTACTATTTTAATACTTTTCTAGTTAGTATCATATAATTTGATATCAGAGCTTAGTCTAAAGGATTGTTTTTACAATTCTTAATCCTAGCTTCTTCACATTTTGAAAAAAAATTATTATAAAATTTGAAAATTCAAAAATCCCCCAAAAATTGTGTTGTTGATTGGTTTGAGTGATTTGGTTGGTATATTTGAGTTTCTTGAAGTTAAATCTATCAAATCCTGAAGTTTCACGCAATTAGGAGGTGTTTTGGGTCAAATCATCATTGAAGGACCTTCAAGCTTTGAAGAATTTCAAGTGGGTTATTGCGATTTTGTGATCAATTGAATCCGAAATTGTTTGGGCTTTATTATACTTGTTAAGAGGAAGCTAGATCTAAAAATTGGAATAATTCAGAATTAATTTGGGCATAGCAAGAATTTTGGGTTTTCTTCATTGCTCATCCTTGTTCTTCATTGTTCTTGGTGAAGAAGAGGGAAAAGGTAGTGTTTGATCCAAAGTTTCAAGTGCAAAAGTAAAAAAAGGTATTTGTTAGGTTAAAAATAGTAAAATATCTGAAAAATGGGTGCAAGTACAAGGAATAATAAAAATAAGGTCAGCCAAATGAATTCCAAGAAAAAATTAATGTCACAAAGTTTTGGCTGCACAACACGTCCTGAGAAATGCAGGCCGAGTCGCAGGACCCCCCTGAGAGTCGCAGGACTAATGCAGGACGTGACAAAAACTTTTGAAATTGAAGTGTTCATCCTGAGAAATGCAGAACAAGTGCGGGACGTGTTTGCATGTCGCTAGACTGCCACAAGTTTAGCGAGACGTGCATTTCAAGTTTTTGACTTCTAATTTCATTCCATTTCAATTCCATCTCACTTATTTGACTCTTCAAACTAATTAACATCGAGTAATTGACTTTACTTGATTGTTAGCTAGTTCTTTAGTCCGTACTTCTATTATGTGCTAATTCATTTTGTACTTTTCTTGTTGATTTCGTTGAGTATTGTTTCACTCTTGTCCGTTAATTTTACTCGTCCGTTTCTTGGTGTTTCATAAACTCCATTCCGAATCAATATGTGGTGTTATCTTAGTCTTATTCGAGTTGGTTGTTCACGAATTAAGGGATACTTCATAGAGTGGTAAAAAGCAAGAGGGTGAGCACACTTGAGTGGTGCTAGCCAGGCACAAATGAGTGCAAATACGAGTGTTGATGATGAGCTTTTATTACTAACCGTGTTTTGTCATTTTGTAGGTACACATAGAAGAGTCATAAGGAAATGAGTTATAAGGAATCATGTCGTCTATAGCTTTGGACCCTTGTGATGAAAACATGGATGGCTATGCCTCTAATGACGGAGGTAATTCTATGATGATGGAAATTGTAGAGCCGATGATGGTCCTTGTAGTCATGAACAATATGTTGGTGAGCATTACTATTCCGGAGATGAACATAAGACAAATGATGCTCATTGATCTTATGTTGATTATGTAGGAGTAGAAGAACCTTGTGGACATTCCTATGGTGAAAGTGAAAGTTATGAAGGTTCTCCTACTACACACCATGAATATGGAGATGACTTGAGGTATAATTCTTTATCACACATACCTTATGAACTTTACGAGGAAGATCCTTATGAAATGAGAAGTTGTTGATGAACTTGAAGCTTGTGCTTATAAGTTTGATACTTTCTATCCTAATTGTATAAGTGTGTGTGTTCGTAAGTCAGAGTCATCCTAGAAGAAATAAAGAATGTGCATTTTCTACTTCAAGAAGTACAATGTCTCATGCCTCTTATCCTAATATAAATGTGTCATGTTCTCAATACGGATATGATGTTGAAGGTAGGAGGGGAGTATCTATAGGCAATGAAAGTAGAGGAAATCTAATTTTTCAAGGGCGGATTAACCCGGAGCAGCTAACTCTTGAACCGAAACTTTCTTTTTAGTCGTACCACCTAAAGATAAAACTACTACAAATGCACCACTTTCTAGAGTGAGCGATATTTATCATTTCCTTATGGGAAATGATTGACAAAAGGTTTGAAACAATTGAGAAGGCTCTCCAAATGATTGCTATACGCTTGGCCAAGGAGCAACCAATACAAAAAGAGAAGGCTACCCCAAGTGAAGACAAGTGGAAGCTAGAAGTGAAGGGTTCACTAAATATTTCTCAAGGAATCATTGGCACTTGTCTCAACTCTCATGAAATTGAGAGAGAAAAGATTGAGAGGAGTAAGGGAGAGAAAAGTGACAACTCTAGAGTGAAAAAAGGAAAGGCTATGAGGAGTGATGTGAGAGAGTTGTCACTACCTTATCCTAACTCATGTAAATTTTGTTTTTTCTCTAGTTGTCTTGATAATGGTGTAGGTATTCTTATAAGTAACCGAATGTTGAACCTCAAACTTTGAAAATTCATGAGGTAGTTGAAGGCGTCCAGCATGAGCAAATGCACTCCAACATTGGAAACCAAGGTAAAGAAGACACTTTATATGAGCATTAAGGTTAAATAGCTAATATCAATACTCTAAATATTGTGAATGAGTATGTTGACTTGAGTGTGAGTGATAGCTTGTCCTTATGTGAGATTAATGAATCTTTAACTTGTAATGTGAGTGATAGCTTGTCCTTATGTGACCAAATTGACTATTCTTGCAAGACCAATTTGAGTCCAACTAGTGTTAATGTGTGTGTTGGTCAACTTACTTGTAATGTTAATCCACTATTTGAGAAATTTTGTGATATGCATAATGAACCTCAAATTAGTGATGATGTTGATCATGTAGATAGTCATGTGAAAGAGAGTACTTTGAAAAATGACATTTGTCTTTATGAGAGTGAAATTACATGTTTTGAATCCTCATCATTTGTTGATTATTCAGTCTTTAAAGATAATGTCTTATTTAATGGTGACATGGATATTGAAAGTAAGGTACATAGTGGTATGTATTGTAATGTTAAAAATTCAACCACCTTTGGAGGCTATAAGGGGTTTAGTAATCCACTATAGTAAGATGATCCCTTCCCAATGAAGGAACTTCCTTCTTGAGGGATTGTGAGGTATGTTTGGTCATGATGACAAGCATGGAGTGGGTGAGGTTGTTGACATCATCCTCGATGATGGAAAGTTTTTCTTGAGGACTTATGACCCACTTGATGGACCGACTTCATGGTAAAAGGGCTTTCGAGAGTAAATAGTGTTTTTAAAGAAGGGAAGTGACATGAAAGGAAAATAGCATATGCTTTGGAAGGACTATGCTAGATCTTCTAACCTAAAGGGTTAGGAGATGCTACCCGGAGCTTGGCATAGGTTCGATAGGCTTAAAGGTACAACTCCCTATTTTGATAAACTTGGTTATTTAATTAACTTATTTGTGAAGTTTCATCAAAGGAGGGTCTTGATGAGGAGGACCATTGGAGGGAACCTCATGGAACAATAATTTGGTATGGAGTCACATCTTGTACTTCCTTCACAGACGGTATGTATTTGTGGCTCATGCTTATTCTTGGGCTTTCTAAAGCCATTAAGGTAACTTCTTTATGTGATGAGTATGGTAGTAACACTTATATCTATTCATGTGATTCTTTCCTAGTGCTGCTACTTAATTGTATTTTGTGCTTGCATGTAGAATGTGGCAAAATAGTGTGGGGAGTACCTTTGTATTTGACCCCTGTGTTGACTTGGTAGTGGGTATTTTCTTAAGGTGGGCTTGTTCAATGAATAATACCTTGAATTGGGTTGGTCTTGTATGTGATATTGCACTTAGCCACGAGGGACATCACTTGCTTATTTACTTAATGGGATATATGTGCTTCTTGATTGTTAGGACCCATGAGAAATTGCATGTTTGGTTTCTTAAATGCATTGGATCTTTTGATTTACCCTTTTGCCTAAGTGGCTTGAGTAGCCAAGTGCCTTTGACATTATTGGGATACACAATCTTTCTAAATCCTATTGATGCTTGGTTATATCATAAGAGTGAGCCATTTAGTGTATTTGTTACATGTTATGCTTACTTTAGGTATTGTCATTTGCCTTATGATGATTAACTTGTTTGTTTTGTGAGAAATCACATACTCATTCTATTTTATATCTTGCAAGGTACATATTCGACATCAAATCCTTTTTCAAGAAGGGGATGATGATACGATATCGGATGGCTCAAGTAAGCTCATGGAAGACGTAGCTATGGAAGGACTTGAAGATGACTATTGGAGGGCTTTCAAGCTATGGATAATTTCATAGAGGAAGAGTTCAAGAGCCCAAGAATCGAAGGCCCAAATCTTCTCTTAAAGAAGCCTAAGCATTTGATATGCGGTTACAATTGAAAGCTTGAGTAGAATATGGCTATTAGTTAAATAATTATGGCTATGCATGTAAACACAAAACTATATAAGCTTGCCTTAGCCTATTTTCATTCCTTAGATTTTGACTGATGAAAAACTCATTTGAGAATAGTTCTCTTTCTATGGAGTTTAGGTTAAACTAGGATTAGCTAGTGTTAGATTGTGGGAGGATTCCCTTAACTCTTTACCTTGATCATCTCTTGGATAATCTTAGATTATATTTCCATGTATAAGTTCAAGTTCCCGTCCCCCTTGGATTTATTCATACATTTATTTGTTGATTAATAGGTGTTGGTAACTAATACAATGTTGATTAGTCACAAGTTTTGTTGAATTGATCTTTTTTTTTCTATTCTCATCTCCTATTTATTCCATCTCATCTATCGGTTTCTTCTATCTTTTATTTCCACGTATTTGTTATTGTTTTCATACTTTCCTAGTTAGGATCATATCATTAATCATGTCTTCTTTCAACCCACTTACCTCTATTCTCAATAAAAAATAAGTTAGGAGGTCCAAATTATATTGACTGCAAAAAAGATTTGGATATTGTCCTAACTCCTAACAGCTGAAGGGTTTCAAATTTGTGCTGATTGATAAGTGCCCAAAAAAACCCGGAGAAGATACTTCGGAAGAATAGGTTAAGGCCTATGAAAAATGGGTTAAGGCTGATAAGATGATACTATGTTACATTCTTGCCTCTATGGTCAATTTTTGCAACATCAACATCAATCATGGGGTATGTATGACATGCTTGAAAATCTCAAAGAGAAGGTCGGAGAGCAAAATCGTGCGGCTAAGCAGATGGCCATGAAAGCCCTTTTGAAGATGGTTGAAAGATCATTGGTTAAGGACTGTGTCCTTAAGATGATAGGTATTTTGAATGAATTCGAAGTTCTTGGAGTTTTGATTGATAGCAATCTCTAGTTGAGATGGTCATGCAGACTCTGCCTGGCAGCTTTCAGCAATTTCGCTTGAACTATAATATGAACAAAATGGATTTATCGGTAGCAAAATTGTTGAATGAGCTCCAGGAGGCAGAGTCTATTATCAAGAAGCAAGCTCCTTCCCTGGCGCTGAATGTTAAGAAATGTTCATTTTCTAAGTCGAAAGGTGGTCAGAAAAAAGAATAAGGCTCAAAAGTTTGTGGCACCTGGAGTTGCTGTTGGTGGTGTGAAAAAACCTAAGGATAAGTGTTATCACTACAAGCAGCCTGGGAATCACAAAAATAATGTCTTTGCAATCTGGCTAAGTTGAACAAGCAAGGTAACTCAATTTTAAATGTTGTTGAAACTTGTTTAGTGGCTTTTTCTACCATGTCTTGGTGCGTAGATACGGGAGCCACTAACCATATTTGCACTTCTTTGTAGGGGTTTCAGGAAACACATCGGCTAAGTGAGAATGAAGTTTGCATTTTTCAAGCCTATGACAAACCAACACCAACTTTAGCAATAGGAGATATTAGCGTTGAGTTTAGTAGTGATAGAGTATTAGCATTAAAAGACGTTCTACATATACCTTCCATTAGAAGGAATTTGCTTCAAGTTTAAAAAATAATGGATACTGGTTATAATGCCTTTTTCGTTAATAACTCAACTATTATACGTATAATAGACGTTTTATCTACTCTGTTGCAAGGTTACATGATCTTTTGATGTTTCTCTTGATCTGCTACAACCAAAAGAACTAAATAACGTTGATCTGCCACGTAAAAAAAATTATTTCTGAATTGAGTCAAACTTATTTATGGCACTTACGTCTACGTCATATTAATCTAGATAACCATGTTTCTAGAAGCAAACTTAATTTATAGGAATTAAGCAATGCAATAACAAAATATTCATCTCAAGAACATATCCCAACAACCAGTATTGATATACCACTGCATTATCATAGTAGAGGCATGCAATAGGCAATAGGACACATTCGCTACCTCAAAATAGTAGGAGTAATGTTGATCAACCTGGAGTTGTTGTGCAACCTGTACTTGAGGAAGAAGTTGATGATATCCTAGCACCGTAAGATTTGGAGGATAACATTCAGACTTCAGATCCTCTAAATGATGTTGTGTGACCACAAGAACAAAATGTTGTAACTACACTTGTAGTGTCTCGTCGTAGTGGGAGAATTATTAGAAAACCTTCTCAGTATGTGCTCTTGGGAGAATCTTACAATAGGATCTCTAAAGAGCCTAATACAAAACCTCTAAATTATGACAAACCACTACAAACATAGATGTTGAAAAGTAGATCGCTGCTATGAAATCTAAAATGGAGTCCATGTACTCCAATCAAGTATGGGATTTTGTAGAACCACCTGCGGGAGTCAAACCTATTAGTTGTAGATGGATCTTTAAGGAAAAAAGAGGAGTGGATGGAAAAGTGTAAATATTTAAAACTAGGCTTGTTGCAAAAGGGCTTACTTAAAAAGACAGGATCGATTATAAGGAGACATTTTTTACGGTAGCCATGCTTAAATACATAAGAATCCTCTTATCAATTGCTACTTATTGTGATTATGAGATCTATCAAATGGATGTCAAGACAGTTTTCCTTAATGACAGTCTTGATTAGTGCATTTATATGGCACAATCAGACGGTTTCATAAAAAGTGGCGATGAGCTCATATTGTGTAAACTAAACAAATCCCTTTATGAATTGAAACATGCATCTAGGGCATGGAACAATTGTTTTTATAAATTGATTAAGTTTTGATCAATGTGATAACGAGTCTTGTGTCTATAAGAAATAGAATGCAGAAAAAGTTACATTTTTGGTACTTTATGTAGATGACATCTTGCTCATAGGAAATAGTGTGAGCATGTTGAATTCAGTCAAGGAGCGGTTGTCCTCACATTTTGATATGAAAGTATTGGGAGAAACGACTCATATCCTTGGGATCAAGCTCACATGATATCGTAGGCAAATGGTATTTTTAACAAATTATACTATAATAGGCATTTTATTGCCTATACGAGTTTTTGATTAATAATTGCAAAAATAAAAAAGATGTCTGTTACATTATGCCTATAGTATGAACTAGCTAAAATCAGATAAAATAGACTATCCTGTAAGATCAGTAAAAAACATAAACTTAAGCTAGTGTATAATATGATCTCCAGGAGAGTTTCTAGTTTTAATGTTGTCTCCTGATTGTGGCACATCCAGTGCAAATGTAGTATGATTGTGATCTTCCAAAAGGCCATTTGTATATTCATACCTAAGTGATTCTCCTTGTTCTAATACTTAGTTGAGGAATCTGATTCTTGTCCAGGTAAATCATTTTTCTTCCTTCTACTGGCATGTTTTGAAGTTGTCTACCTGGATCTCTGCATTATCCAAAGCTTGATTTGCTAGAAAATCTGCAAATTTGTTTCCATCTCTGAATATATGAGAAATATGAGCTTGTACTATATTTATGTCGCTTCCACCGAGTCTTTAAGTTCCCAGGGTATAGTCCATAGTCATTGTAGGATATTTTGTATGACTAGTGAGTCAATCTCAATATGTATTTCCCTAATGATGCGCTTCCTGCAATGTTTTAGAGCATGTCTTATTGTCACAACTTTAGCCTCAATATTTGTAGTGCTTCCAATATCCTACACTTGTGCATATACTAGATCACCTCTAGTATTTATGATGCAATATCCATAAGAGCTTCTCATAGGGTTGCCTCTGCTTGCTCCATTTGTATTACACTTTAGTCTTCCTAAAGATGGTATTTTTCACAACACCTTGGCATAATAAACTTTTGGTATATAATTGCCAAGTTTCTAATACACCGTGTTCCAGTCATATGATAAGTTATGCCCCCATGGATATCTTAACTTTCGCAGTTGATGTAAAATGGATTGTACTTGCTGTATAAACTTGTGTAAAGTTACTGATCCTCCATGTTTAATTGAGTTTCTTATTTTTCATAATTCCCACATGATTACTGCTGGCATAACTTTAAATAAAGGCTTCAACTTTGGCTTAGTACCAACAGTCCACTATGCAAGAATCATCTGGTGTAAATCAACTCCAACAGTGTTAATATCGGCACAAGAAGTAAAATACCTTCATAAATTTGCAGCTACGGAGGATGTTAGAAATAAATGTGACATTGTTTCCTCTTGCATCTGAATGGTATATTGATCTTCATCATTTTCAACAAATCATCTGTAGATATTCTCCCTTTTCATACCCTCTACATAAAGAAACTTATCTTGATAGGCAAGGATATTAGGTTTATCTCAAGCACTTTATATTGATACTATGCTCGCCATATTTAGCATGCATGATTCCAAGAAAGAATTTCTTATTTTCAGGCATCAGATCTCTCTGTCAAAGGACTAATATCATAATATAACTGATGAGATAAAGAAGACGAAGATGGTCCCTTATGCTTATGATGTAGGGAGTCTTATGTATGCAATGCTATACACTAGACCTTACATTTGCTTTGTTGTTAGGATAGTTAGCAGATTTCAGTCTAAACCTGGGTGAAAACACTGGACTACAGTTAAACATATAATAAAGTACCTTAAAAGGACTAGGGATTATATGTTGACTTTTTACTCAGATGATCTTGTACCTATTGGATATACAGATTCAGATTTCCAGTCAGATATAGATTCTAAAAAAATCTATCTCAGGACATGTGTTTACCTTAGGAGGAGGAGTCATAAGTTGGAGGAGTATCAAGCAATCCCGTGTTGCTAATTCCACCATGGAAGCCGAATACATGGCTGCCTCTAGGGCGACCAAAGAAGTTGTATAGCTCGAGAACTTTCTGAAAGAGTTGTTGTTGTCCCTACGGTTCAAGCATGTTACATACTGTATTTTTTTCATGTTAAGTTGCATTATAAGTTAGTTGATGTAAGTCAAAATAACCAAGGTTAATCCTACGGTTACTAGTGTTCAAATCAGGGTTAGCACGTAATAAGTATGTATCGTGAGAATTAGAGGTTAATTGAATCGAAGATGTTATAAGCTGTACTTTTGGGGAAAAACTAGGAGTTCTTAATATGCTAAGGAGGTAGTGTTTTAAGGTTTTTGAATCTTATAATAGTCGTATGTTAAGTTTTGAAGTCAAGCAAGTTGTAAAATAAAAGTCGCCAAAAGTTATCGCAAGTTACATTCATAAGTTTACTGAAATTTGGGTCAGATGTCACTGAGTTTTTCTCCCAATATACTTGGAGTTGCGGGGTGATACACCCACCATGTCTAAGGTCTATGAGTCTAGTTTCCAACTTATTAAACCATTCATCAATACAATATTGGAGTAAGAGCTATTCACGTATTCGCGAGACTGCGCAGACAACCCCTTTAGGACCCACTTGAGGCAGTGGCCGACTTATTGATGATATTTAAGTGTTCCATCCCTTATATTTCATCATTTTCACTTCCACACAGTTCCTAAGAGTCCCCAAATTCTCTCTAAGATATCCGCAACCATTCAAGAGTGAAATCCAAAGAAAATAATGCAAATCAAGCGTCGGGAATGTTATGGTGGTAGTGAGTTTCTTGTTCTTCTTGTGGTTGCTGATTTTGGAGTGGTTTTATCTTGTGTGGAGATTTCTTCTAAGTTTTATAAGGTAAGATACTCCTTCATATGTTTGAGATTATAGAAGTCGTAGTTACCTTGTACGATTGAAAACCCAGTAAACATAAGTCGGAAATCATAGTTGTGAGGTTGTTGGTAGTTGAACTATTTTGAGATGGCTCTTATGGTATTTCATGGTTGAAATTGATGGGATAACTTGGATATGTTATTGTTGTTGTTGATAAGTTCTTAAAGAAATAAAGTGTTTTAAGCTATAGTTTATTAGTTGGAAACAAATCTTGTTGTTCGATGTGTCATTATGTCGATTGAAAAAGCTTATTAGGTAGTTGCTGGTTGTTGTTTGAGTTATTGTTGTCTTTGAGGACTTGACGATACTAAGAGAAAAATAGGAGATGCTGCCCATTTTGTTTTAGAATGAGCTTAGCATTCGATATATGATAATTGAATCGTTCGTAGCTTGACAATAGTGTTATTGTTGTTGTTGTAGATTAAGTGCGGCAAGTTGAGATCATTGTGGTCATAGCAGATTGGTGAAAGGTATGTAATGTATATCCCTTCCTTTATTTGGCATGACTCCTTAGAAAGTGTACTTGATGAGAGAAAGCTTAAGAAGAGAAATTATCATAGGTACTCTATTCTTGTATTTGGTGTCCTTACTAACTCAGATTGTGACATGTGTAATCGAGTTGAGAGTTTTGTGGCTCATAATTCAGTTGCTAAGTTTATTAGAATTTATTTGATTCATCACACAAGTGTGTATCGTAAATAGTAGGTGAACCAACTTGTTAGAGGTTTTATCTATTGTGTCTCAAAATCCCAGTTTCACATAATAGTTGTCGGCATGTAATAAGAGTCAAAATGTGTAAGAGATGAGTCGTAATAAGAAGTTCAATCTATATACTTGATGGTCTTTGAGCTTGCCTAGTTGGTTCCATTTCAAGCTACTTAGTCTCCATTAGATGTTATACTGCTCGATATGATCTCATAGGGTATCTGGAATCATTAGTTGGTCTTCATAAGATAAGAGTCCCAAGAGATAAGTTGTAGCAAGAGTCGGGTCATATCGTTGCTAGTTATTTAGTTATCCAAGCCTACTTCATTTGTGGTTACTACCTTCCTATTTGATTATATATGCATTTGTAATGAACTCCGAACGTAAGTAAATTTTAGTTACATTACTTGTAAGAAATTGTATGTATCGTATATTGTCATAGAAAAGGAGAGATTTAGATGAATAAAGTAATACGCGGAGAAATTAGTTGACTTAAGAGAAATGCCTCATTGGCCCTTACACTTATTTGTTATCATTTGAGCCTATTTGCTATCCTTCTGGCTTACTTGGTATCCGTCAAGGCTTATTTGGCGGCCACAGAGGCTTATTTGCTGACCTTTCAAGGTCCATTTGTTGCTCTTGCAGAGCGTATTGGCGAGATAGAGATTAGTTGTATTTGTAGATTTAACTTAAACCTGTTGTTAGAATGAATCTTATAGGTAAACCTATTGTAAATGTAACTTAAACCTGTTGTACATGTAACTTACCTATAGAATGTAACTTAAACCTGTTGTAGATGTAACTTACCTATAGAATGTAACTTAAACCTGTTGTAGATGTAACTTTCCTATAGAATGTAACTTAAACCTGTTGTAACTTACCTATAGAATGTAACTTGTAACAACAAGATAACTTAAACCTGTTGTAGATGTAACTTACCTATAAAATGAATCTTATAGGTAAGTGACAAGTTTTACTACATTTTTTGTTATCTTGTTACGTGTTTCTATTTGAAGTTTTAGTACGTTTTGTTATGTTAATCTGCCTTACATATTAGGTACATTGTATCGGGGGCGCTGCATGTTATGCTGCAGGTCTAGGTTCCCAAGATTGGCACGCTTTCCAGTAGTCATTCCAGTTGATGAATAGAGGTTTGGTGAGCTCTACTTCTTCCTAGAGTGGCTGAGTCTAGGCTCACTTGTGATATAGTTGTACAAGTTATATGGGTAGGTTGAGGTCCTATCCCGACCAAGTTGTGTTCGACAGATGTTCTTAGAGGCTTTTGTAGACGTACTTATGCCTTTGGTCAGTAACGTTATGTTAGTAAAGTATTGTACAAGTTGAGGCTTTATAGGCCCATGTGTATACATATGTTTGAGATTTTCTGTTTGCAGATATTTTAGATACAATAAGTTATTTGTCTTACAAGATAGGTCGCTCTCGTATGTAAGGCACTAGGTGCCTGTCTACCTCACCTAGATTGGGGTGTGACAAAGTACCAATTACACTTTATTATGATAATAGTATTGAAGTTGCAAACTCGAAGAAGCCACGAAGCCATAAGAGGAGTAAACATATAGAGCGTAAATATCATTAATTCATGACATTATTCAGAGGGAAGATGTGAAAGTTTTAAAAATTACGTCGGCAAACAATTTGGCTGACCCATTTACAAAGAGGTTGCTGGAGAGGACTTTTGATAGACATGTAAAAGAAATGAGTGTTAAAGTTGTAGATGCATGATTATGAGTCTAAGTGGGAGATTCTTAGGATATACTATTAACCATGTGGTTTAGTTATAATATTATATTTTATTCTTTACAGAACAATTGTTTCTTTATTTATTCAATTCAATAAAGTCTTATTTTAAATAAATCGTTTGTTCACATGTTGTCTTTTACTTATATAGTGGATGATTTAGTGTATAGAGCTTCAGCTCATGTGCGGAGGATTAAATTGTCGATTCTTATAAGTTATAAAATTATGTTCACGATGAAAGATGAAACTGGATAAAATATCATGATCCTAACACAAGATTAAACTTCTTGATTATGAGAGTTACCTTATTCTAACTTCTTGTGCTAGTACATTTTGTATGTATTGAATGGACCAAGTAGAGATAAGTGTTTTTGTACCGAACATATAAAACAACCTCTCTACTCATCAAATGTACTTATACTCTTAATGTTGATATGATTATTATGATCAATAAGATTTATTCATTACTTTAATTTATCAAAAGGTATGGATCAATTGTGAGTCAATGTATTCCTGATAAGTTGGATAGTAGCAGATAACATTTATGAAATAATAATCAGTTGATAAAATCCATGTCTCGATTTTGAGATTGATGATACCCCTTTATGGATGCTGATAAATTCCATGTGAAATTCATGTAGGTGGATTTTGTATCCATCACATGATATAAGTTAAGCGGAAGTTTCAAGAATTTAATTGTCAGTAATTTAATTTAATTGATTGGTATCTATAATCTTAACATGAGGAGTTGAATAAGTTTTAATGAAGGATTTCAAAATTAAATCGAGGAGTGAAATTACAGTTTTTTGGTGGAATAAATTATAATTTATTGTGGTAGAATTAATTAATTCATATTTCAAATTAATACCACAATTGAAAGCCTTGTTATTAAATTTGTGGTCCTTGTTATGCTTGATTATTCTAGGACTGGAAAAATAATAATTTTGGGGGAAAGTAAAAGCCCACACGTTTTGCTAGGGTTTTACACTCTAAAACGTGGGTATATTTATAGGGCTTTTCAGTCCTAAGAAATAGAAATTTTCCTGACCGTAATACTTGCCACTCTAGTATTCTTGTTCGTAGAGTACCTAGGTTACATAGCAGAAGACTGTAGACTTGGTGATAGTTTGCACGACCTAGTGCCTATCCTAAGCAGTACCTGATTTTCGCCTACGAATAAAACACATTACTTTACCTTTTCGGGGAATAGCATTTGCGGAATAATAAAGAGCAGTAAAGTAAAGACACAATATTTTTTCATAGAAACCACCTGGCTCACAAGGGCAGTAAAAACCACAACCAATACCTCTGTAGGATTTAACCCCAACTCTACTACAATGGTGAGTCTATGCAAATTCAAGTAAGAAACTCTGTAACCTAGAAACTATACTCTAATTCCTATCTTACTAATAACTCTCTGACTAGCCAACAACCTTCAAGTTAAACTCTAAGTTGAAGTTGAATTTACAACGTCTTGTATCTACGTGTATGCTTCTAAGAAGATAGATAAATATACAACTCGATGAAAAAAACCTAATACTAGATTCTAGACTTAAGAACTGAAAAATATTATTCAATAGAACAACTCCTTCAATCTTTTTCGTTGTATCAGCGTCGCACTTCTCCGAATCAGAACTCTCGATATAGCATAAATCATTTTCTCTCAATATATTCTGATTTTTCTCTTTAGGTGCTCGACGTTTTTCATGTTAAGTCTTGGTATATATAGCAACTGGACATCATAACTATGGGTCACCTAAACCCTGCTTTATACAGCCCACCAATGTAGAATATGGTTAGATGTTAATTAGGATTCTTACACCTTCTTGCATATTAAGTTTCTTTATAGGACTATGAAATATCTTGATAAATATGGTGCGGAATCTTGATAAGTATAGTACTGAATCTTGCCGCCTTACACGCCAAGCCTTTTCCATAAAGATCACAAATCCTAGTCGTCGTAGGATTTGTCTGGAACATGTTGTTGGACCTGGTTCAAACCACCTGGTACTCCAGCCTCTGATTCTTCTAACTCTGACCTGCATTTGAGATGTTGGATGGAACATATTGAAAGACTTGTTTCATTCATCATGTGTAGCTTTGTGTCTGTTTCTCTTCGAGTGATCTCTTTGCTATTGTTTATGTGATGGAACAATTCCATGGACCTGGTTCATTCGCCTTTTGTAATCTCTTTGTTAATCATCATAATTAATACTAGTCAGTCTTACTAATGCCAAAAAAATCCCCTTTTTGATGATGACAAACCCATTATAGTAAAACCTTATTCTTAACAAACAAAGAAAAAGCAGAACACTATTAGGATGAACCAAGTTAGCAAGGAGTATAAACATCACAATTACATATATATCTTCCCTATTTTGGCATTATTAAAAAGTTATATCATGACATTCTTTAAAAGAATATATGCAATATTAAGCTCATGGCCACTGGGGCTTTCACATACACAAAGCACAATATGAACACACAGATATAAGGAAGCAACAAGTTATCATTATGATTATGCGGCACTACCAATGGTAGAAAAAATAAACATACAGACCATGTTAGAGGGGACCAAGGATAGACTGAAGGGATTATAAGAGATAGGTTTAGAAGAAGATGGTGCATCTTTGGTAAGCGCCTCAACCAAATTTTTGATGGTCTTGGTGTTATCCTCCTTTTCTTTCTCAAGTGCTATTTGTAAGCTCAAAATCTTCACATTGAAAACATCCTGCTCCTCACTGTACGTTTCATGGAGTAAGTCAATGTTCTCCTCTCTTGCATCATTGCAATTTCAGCTTTCTTTACTGCAAGCTATTTTTTAGAACTCATCCTCCTTATCAGTCCTGCCAACTGGAGTGGACTATCTGACCTGCCCCAACTTCTCAATAACATCTTTGGTCGTCTGATATTGCCAAATTTTTAATTGGCCTTTGAAGTGCTCAAAGTCCTCAGCCAACCAAAATCAGTATGCTAAACTTTGACCTTTGTTTTCCTGTAGGGAGATCTTGTGCATATGCTGAATCATAAGACTGGGTAAATTTATTTGGACATCAGAGTCAAGAAGCTCCTTGAACATCTTGTCCATTAATGTAGTTGTGGATCTTTTCTCCTTCATAGGCACAATCATAAAATGAACCACCTTAAAGTACATTTTATAGAGTTTGGGAATCTCATTCTGTAGTGCCCTTTTGTTCTATGTGGATGATGGATAGTTCAAGATTTTTTGAGTGATGTCCAGGGCACTATTCATACCTTGGAGTGAAGGCCGATCATTCTTAGCATATTATGCCCAACCCTCGGAGGATACTTGTAGAATCTCTCCCAACTTCTGAGCATTTAGAGTAGTATCTACTCCTAAGATAGAGCATGTAATCTGGCCTTTCTTGTAGGTTGCATTAACATACCTGCTTTTTGCATAGTTTTATCTTTTCATCTCTTGATAGGAACAAGTAACTCCATCCTTGGTGCTCTATCTTTTCCAACAACGTGATCATCTCAGGTCCCCCTATACCTGTGACTACCCTTCCTCTCAACACAAATTATCTCTTAATTGTTAATACTCTTTGCTTATCTAGATCAATTACTTCATCTGGATCAAAGTAATACATAATGTCTCTGAGGTATTGATCTTCTGACTCTAGCGATGATTCTTCCTTCTCACTGTCAGTTGGCTGATCTACTAGTTTAGACTAAGATTTCTTTTTAGAAGAACCAGGTTTTCTAAACTATTTCTTTATACTTCTTCTACTTGACTGTGAAGTTTCCACAACCTTCCCCTTTCATTTTTCCCTTGATGTCTTTTTCTCGACTAATTCTATTGATGATTCCGAGTCCTGCTTAGTAGTGCTAGTTCTAGAGACTATGTGCTTTATGCTAGCTCAAATTTCCTTTTTCAGCTCTTGTTCAACTCTCATCTTTTTACTCATGGTGTGAGGAGTTTTGGGTTTTGCTTCAGGCTCACTTTCTTCAGTAGCTTCTCCTTCAGGCCATAAAGAGGGCTCACCCAAAGTCCTTCTAAGCTTTGACCTCACCTTTCTCATAGTGAATTTTATGTTGAGTACCTTGTCTTCCAAAGCAATCAACTCACTTAGACCAGGTTGAGAGACCTATTCCATTTGAATATTTGTTTCCATTGTTAAAGCTAGTGTCTCAACTAGTTGCTCTAGAATGTGGATGTTTTTGCAACGAATGATATAATTCTCCCTAAGTGTTCTCAATCGTTAACTCATCTATTTCCTCGTCACCCCTACCCATGTTACTCAATACGTCTACAATTTTCTTTTCTACATATGTTTCCATCATTGTTGGTTCTTTCTTCAGTATAGTCTCTTTCAACCCATCAGATGAAATGTCTTCTGTAGTGGCGACTTTCCTGAATTCCCCCTCACTTTGTGCTTTCCCCCTTTTCTCAAGAACTTCCTCTATCTCACTCATCACATCCTCATCAATTTTCTCCGTTTCATCTTCCAAGCTTCAATAGACTTTACTACATAAGCCACTCATAATTTGTCAACTTACTACTTTAGGGCATTGACTGGAGTTACCTATTCAAGTGGCCCTGTGTAGTACGCTCCAAGTTATTATGACATTCTACATGCCCAACTGTTTACTTCTTCACCTTGTACTCCAAACAAATCCCCTAGGGTATCCATGAAATCAAAGTGTTAAGAAAGTTCGACTAGGGCTGGGTCAAAATTAGAGTCATCAGAGCATATGGGATCATCTTTTCTACCTGCTCTGGCTTTTGTTCTCTCAATGGTTTGGTTTAGTAAGTGCAATGGGTGTGCTATTTGTGGGTTTTCCAGTTTCTAGGTCTTGAGTAGTTTGAGAGGCAGAGCGATCCATTGTCTTTTCTTGTGAAGATGAAAGCGGTTTTGAGAGCTTTTGAATTTCAAAAAGGGTTTTGGATTCACTTGGTGGTTTTTAAAAAGGGAGAGCGGTTTATATTGGAGAGATAAAAAAGGGAGTTTTGATATGGAAGGATTGCTTGTTTTGAGGGATTTCAGTTCCTTTTAAACATAAAAGAGACCTGATTGATCGTACTCCTTCTTTTGAATGAAAGTTTCTATTAGAAGGAAATTCTAAGAGATAACGATGGTTTAAACTGGTCCTTAGATTACATACTATAAGCAGGATGAACAAGGGTAATTTCAAGCCCAATACATTTGATAAATTTCTGCAAAAGAGATGGTGTACATACCTCAACCTAGTGAGTTTATTTCAACTCTTATCATCCAAGCCCTTTACCGTGACATCGAATATCAGTTAGCTTCTTTCAATCATATAAAGTTCTCAGATGGTATATGACATACAACACAATGTATAAGACTAAGGACAACATATTTTTTCAATTTAAGCATTCATTGCATGATATTAACATATTCTAACCAATAGTAGAGGAAAACTAATGTGATTTTTGATATTCCCAATATGTGTTCTGATTTTGTTAGAGCATATTTGATTGACATTCTTAGGGGTGATAAGAGTTTCAGCATTTGTTCCCACTGACACTGTAAGTTCCTCCATCTTCAAATAGAAGAGTAGACAGATTTTCATCTATCTTTAGTTATAATGAGCAGGCGTTGTTTATCAAATTATGTTGCCTGCTTTTGTCACTATTTCCTGCAAAATAATTAGATATTAGTTTTGGAAATCCAAGTTATCTTGGCTCCCTTTCCTTGCATGATTGGATGGATCACATTTTTCTTTGTCCATCCCAGTAGCATGCTGGTAAACATGTTCCCAGTGCCTGTTCCTCTCTTGACTGCAGGTTTGGTGTGAATTACTCATTCCTAGACTTCTTTCCTTTTGTTTTAGGTCCTTTGGGTATATAGTCTTGAGATGACCAATTCTTCCACCCATTTTGCATAACTTCTCTTCATCAGGTCCTTCCTCAACAATCCTACCATATCCTAGATGTAACACCCCGTACTCTCATATTAGAATGCGTCATAACTAACCAATTGTAATGCCCCATATTTTTAGGATATGGTTTGAAATGCTCGATGTATATATGTAGGTTTGAGCCATGGAGAATTTTGGTCATTTTCAATTATGCAAATAAAGAGCTCAATGTATAAATGGATGAAGTCCCGAAATGATTTAAGACTTAAAAGTGTGACAAAGATGGTTGGAAATAATTTTTTTGTGTGTGCCAAAAGAGGTTATTGACTAGTGCTTATATCACATTTTTATGATAATTATTTGTTAAAAATAATTTATATTTAAGTGAATTGAGATTAAGAAATTAATTACGTAGATAATTTGTTAAATGTTAGATTTTTTTAGTGGGAGATTAATAAAGTAATTAGTAAAACATGGTTAATCATGAAAGTGGACTTAGTCCACATGGCTAGTAGAAATAAAAAGGGGATGACTAGTGCCTAATTTGTATAGATGTCACACTAGACTTGTGGTTGTATTATGCGTCTGATTGGTGATATTTGAAAGTAGTTTAGAGGATTGAGTCCATCAATGTGCTATCTCTAGTTCAGATTCGACGAGCAAGTATTATGCTCATGTCCTTGGATTTTCCCTTCTCAAGGTTCAACTCTTTCCTCACCCTTTTTAGATCGAATTTAGCTCTGAGTTATCTGCCACTAGCTTCACTATTCCTTTTTCTCATGGTCAGTAGCAGGACTTCAGACTGAAGTGTTGAGACACATGAACCAAGTTAAGTAGCATGTTCCTTCAGAAGGGTGTTTTCTTATTGTGCCTTAAATTTTCTGGTTTCAGCCTCCATTAGTTCTTCCTTTAAGAGTGATAGGGCACTGCATGAATCAACTCTTTTTGTGCCCATTTCATGGTACTCATTGATTAGGATGAACATTAAGGACATTAGTTTATTCCTTGGAAAGGGATCCACCTTGTTCTTTGATTCAATGACACTTACTTGCAACCCTCCTCTTATTCCTCATTTTCACCATCAGAGTTCCAGCCTTCAATGGCCACAAGAGCAGAATGATCGTGATCATCCTCCGATTCATCATCTGATCCCACGCAACCACCATAGATTTAGAATTCTCATTTTTCTTAGGAGTCTGCTCTTTATTCTTCTCCTTCTCTACTATGTTTTTTGTCCATTCAATTTCCCACAGTAGACAGTCTTTAATCATGTGATCCATTTTATCACATTTAAAGCATCCACCGAACTGGGACTTGTTAGAGCCCCTTCCCTTCTCAGATAAACTACTATTGTCATGTTATTTTATCTTTTTGAGGAACATTCTGAAGTTTCTGGTGATCAAGTCCATCTCCTCTTCATCTTCGATTTCAGAAGTCTTGAGTACTAAGGACCATCCTGTATTTGATTCTTGGAGTTCTCCATATCAATTTCATATGTCTTCAGGTTGACTACTAATTCATCAAGAGACATACTTTCTACGTCCTTATCCTCTCGTATCGCAGTGACTTTCATTTTAAAGGTAGTTGGAAGAATCCACAAGATTTTGTCTACTGAATCCTCTATGGAGATGACTTTACCAAGTGAGGTCAATTCATTGACAATAGAGGTGTACCTAGGGAATATCTCAACAATTATCTCTTCTAGCTTCATCCTAAAGTTTTCATAATCAGTCGCATGCATAGCCTTCCTAAATTTTCTTACTTGGTTGGTTCATTTATGGGAAGTCTTCAAACCATCCCGGATTTCCTTAACTGTTGTACACCCAGCCAATACCACAAATTAAAGCATTCATGGCCTTTGCATTCTTTTCAAGAATCTTGGAGTCGCTTTCAACATATTCAACCTTCTATTTCTTTATCTCTGTTCCATCTTCTACCTTCTTTGCGGGATATTTAGGTCCCTTTAAGACTCTTTCACATAGCTCATAATCCTCAGCTTAGTGGTGATCCTCCATGTGAGCCTTCCACCATTGATAACTTTGTCCATTATATAACGGTGGCCTTCTAGTTGATTGACCTTCAAAGTGCCCTATAGGTGGTGCAACATTCATCATGACCTTTCTCTTAAGGTGTTAACCTTTTTGAAGAGAACCCGACTCTGATACCAATTGATAGTTTGCATGACCTACTGTTTATCCTAAGAAGTACCCAATTTTCGCTTAAGTATAGAACATGTTACTCTACATGTTCTATGAATAGCGTTGCGGAATAGTAAAAATAGTAAAGTAAAGGACAGAGTAATTTTATGTGGAAATCACCCAGCTGACAAGGGCAGTAAAAACTATGATATACACATCTGTAGGATTTATCCCCAACTCCACTATAACGGTGAGCCTCTACAAATTCAAGTTACAAACTCTGTAACTATGAACTAAACTCTAATTTCTATCTTACTAATCACCCTCTGACTAGCTAGCAACCTTCATGTTAAACTCCAACTTGAAGTTGAATTTACTACGTCTTTATCTAGCTATATGCTTCTAAGAAAGCAGATAAAGATACAACTTGTAATGACCCGTCTGGCCGTTTTTAGCTAAAGAGCCTTATTTGAAAAAATTACCTTCCCGTAGACTATATGTGGGGTTCGTGATGCGTGGGGATCGGTAGAATGGATCCCGAGGTGTCTTTATGTAATTTCCAGAAGAAAAATCCAAAATAAAGAGTTAAGAAATGATAAGTTTGACCCAAAGTTGACTTTCAGGTATATGAGTTTGTTTTAGGGTTCCGTCACTTCTGATAGTTCCAGAGGGTCATTTATGACTTAGTCGAGTCATTGGTTTGCTTTCTGAGAAGATCTGGTTAGTTTATGACTCTTTTTTTAAATTTGTGAAATTTGGATATTTTGGATGATTTTGTAGAAAAGCATGTCTTAGCTCGGTCGTATGAGAAATCCGAGTGCGCGAACGAGTTTATAGCATCGTTTACCTTGGGGTAGCTTATTTGGTTTGTACTCGGAGGGTTCCCGAGAGCATTTCGGGAGTTTAGTATTTAGTAGTGAATTGGCTAAGTTCTATAGCTGTTGTTTTTTGGTGTTCTACGCCAGCAACCTTCTGGCCACCTCTGCGTGTCCACCTCTGCGGAGATTGGCTCACAGATGTGGGCATTGTGTAAATCTAAGGTTTCCGCTTCTGTGGACGTTTTCTTACAAAGGCGATCCTCCTCTACAGAGTCTTTTCTGCTCCGGCGCCCATTCGGGATTTTAAGCCACTCCGCCTCAGCGACCTGTTTCCCGTTGAAGCATCTCCGCCTTGGCGACGTCGATTCCCCCAAAGCAGAATCGCTATTCAAAGAATCAGAATTTAATACCTTAAACAATTTCATTTCCCTAAAACATTCTCTTGGGATTAGAGCTCGACAAGGAGGGGTTTCTTGTGTAATCCATCATTGATCTTCTTGGAGGTAAAAATTTCATCCCTTTCCATTGATTAAGTATCATTAAGTCTTCTAATCCTAGTATAATTTCTATTTGGTGAAGAATATAACATAAGTTTCCATGCTAGAGTAAGAGACCTTGAATCATGAATTAAAGATTGTTTAATGATTATATGGATGTAATATTGTAATATAGTACTGATTAATGATATATGATGATTTTGTGATGATTAATTTGATATTGGAAACCTTTTTGAAATTGGGAGAAAAAACTAGAGTTGGAATTGGGGTTTTTTGTATAATCATGCAATTATGGGTCCAAATGGGTTTAGATTTCTAATTAACTTAAGGATATGATTATTGTGTATGTCATAATGCTTTTTGAGTAATAAGGTTTGAATTTTGCTACAGTGGGCTCGGGTCGATTTTGGGGTGTATCGTTGGATTTTTTAAAGGACTAAGTCCTTGTAATTGTATTAGATTACTTATTAATGTGTAATCTATATGTTAGGCTACGAGTACTATGAGGTGCTTCAAAAAGTCAAGGCTTGCGCTGAGGGGTGAGGTTCGTGGCTCCTGCTCGGCTATGAGATAGGCTATGATTTATCTCTTTTAGACTCCGATAGAAGTACGTAGTAGTTATAAATGTCTAGGGGTATTGGGAGTGTTTGGGGGTCCCACTTTAGCGATTGTGATGAACACTTGGGTGGGTATCGATGTTGATGGGTGATTTGGGGAATCATCATTGGGCTGCTTCCGACTGCTGTTATGCGGGCTTGTCTCCATTAATTCATATTATTGTGTTTACTCATCACATATTCTTATGCTATAAATGACTGATTAGTTGGAAATACGTGTTGTGAATTCTGGAGGATGTGATAACCATCTCTTATAATTGATTGTATCTCACACATTATAATTACTTGCATTCATACACTTATTATTATTATGATATGGAAAGTGGAGTGGTATAGTAATGCTGTGGGTCCAATGAGACCGGAAAATAAAGACAATGATATTACTATGAGATGTTGGCAATATTGAGATAATGATAGGTGATTGATATGACTCGAAAGGAGTCCGTGATTGATATGCTAGCCAGATCGAGGGACTATTTCAGTTGGATATAGTGGTATAAATTGATATGGCTCCAAAGGAGTCTTGGCTCTAGTCATATACATATGTTGAATTCCGGTTGGCCTGGAGCGGTATATGAATGGCGCGGGTCCCCCATGAGTTATAGTTCATAAAATTTGAACGTATGTATACTAGTTGTGAAAAGGTATCTGACATTGCATTTACATTCATATTATACATTTACTTATGCATTGATTACTTGTTGATTAGTGATTTGATATAGATTGATTATTGAAACTTGGGTGATTTTCATGATTAAATGGATTTGGATGATTGGATTGAGTCCATTGGACTGGATTGGTTGCCATGATTTGGATTGTTCTCTGTGAATTTGGTTCTATGGGTTACACCTTAATGAGTCTAAGTATTCAATATCAAAATGATATTGTGGTCGGTGATGTCTATTTGTCAGATCTATCATGTATATCAAAGAGAACTATATATGTATGTGTATTGATTGGTGATTGATAGCGTTATTCTGTAAGTGTCAAGTAAGAAACTTGTTAAGGTGTCGTTATTGTAGTTGTTGACTTGAATGATATGTATGTGTAGATCCCATCCTTAATTAAATGGTGTACAGTGAGACTTCTACTTAGAGTATAATGAGGACGTTTAATGAACTAATATGTGTCATGCCCTTAACTCTATAGAGCCGTAACTTAGTCTAAGAGTTAGAGATAGCAAATGAGCTAATATCGTTATGGTCAGAGTAATTGTAATAATCTTGGAAAGCATCCTAATGATTTTGTGAACTAAGTGTCAACTTGTCGATTAGATTTGTTAAGTTAGGTTAATGGAGACTAATATGAACATGACTTAGACAAAAGTTATTGATTGAAGGGTATTAATTTAAGATTCTTGTGTCGGTATGAATTGAATTGTACTTGACTGTGATTGAACTCTTATGTGAATAAGATGACTTATTCTCTTATGTCAATAAGGTGACTTATGTGACTATTGAAACTACCTAGAATAGGACTTACTTGAGAGTCAACTTAATGTTTATGCATGTTAGTAACTTCCATTGTTGTCAGCATATGATGTCTATGGGGGTGTGTTGTGTACTCATGCTACGCATGTTGCATCTTTTACATAGATGCAGGTATTCAGTCGATTCATCTTGCAGCTTGGAGCATGGGAAGGTAAAGGCAGAACACTCATTCTTGGTAGCCTTGGTATTAATCCAGTCAAACTGCCCATATTCATTCAGTGCGGTGTTGTTATTTCCTTCCTTACATTGTATCTTAGTGTCTTTGTACAAGTTAGACCAGGTTTTAAGAGGAAGTGTTGTAAGGGTTAAATGATGTTATGATGCTTTCTTAAAGAAGATTTATTATATTTCTACTTTCCCTTTGTTTTCGCATTGTTAAATAGTTATGATTGTAAAAGATTCTGGGTTTGGTTCACCTACCGGGGGGATAGTGTAGGTGCCACCACGATGCCCGTGATTTGGGTCATGACACAACTCGATGAACAAAACCTAATACAAGATTCTAGACTTAAGAACGGGAAAGCATTATACAGTAGAACAACTTCTTCAATCTTCTTTATTGTATCAGAGTGTCACTTCTTTGAATCAGAACTCTCGATATAGCATAAAAAGTTTTCTCTCAATATATTCTTATTTCGCTTTGTGAGTTCTCAACGTTTTTCATGTTAAGACTTGGTATATATAGCAATCGAGTATCATAACTCTGGCTGACCTAAACCCTACTTGATATGACCCACTAAGGTAGAATAGGGTTTGAGGTTAATTGAGATTTTTACATCTTCTTGCATATTTAGTTTTATTGTAGGACTCTAAAATATCTTGATAAGTATGTTGCGAAATCCTGATAAGAATAGTTGAATTCTGCGTCCTTGCACGCCAAGCCTTTTCCATAAAGATCATAAATTCTAGTCATTGTAGGATTTTTCTGGAACATGTTGTTAGACTTGGTTCAACTTCAGCCTTTGAGTAGACGGTTCTTAGCTGGAACATGTTCAGGTAATTGCTCCATCGGTCTCCTCTTGTACACACAACATCTAACTCTGACTTGCTTCTAAGATGTTGGATGAAATATGTTGACTTGTTTCATTCATCACGTGTAGCTCTATGTCTGTTTCTCTTCGAGTTATCTCCTTGCTCTTAATTATGTGATGGAAAAATTCCATGGACCTGGTTCATTTGCCTTGTGTAATTCTTTTGTCAATCATCAAAATAAATACTAGTCAGTCTTGCTAATGCCAACATCTGGCGGGCTGCACTGTGGAAGATCTGTGTAAAAGCTTCAAGAGGTTAGTATTTCTAATCTTGTTTTCGATTTATGTTGTCTAAATTTCATGTAAATTTAATCTTGGCTATTTACTTCCGCTGCTCTATGATTGTATTCCATCAAAAAGTACTACGGGATATATTAAAATATAAATATTTAATTTATTTACTTAACGACCAAACGCTTTGGTACCAAACACAATTTTTGAAATAAACATGTTCGGGTATTTCATTGTAGATGATTAATGTTATATTTGTAACCCTTTTTTAAGAAAATCTTATGTGAATCATATGTGAGCTGAGCTCCCTTGGTGGCATGTTCAGAAGGACTATTTACTGTTGAGTGAGGTTTGATTTTTTTATCTCATTATATGATTTTGGACAATTCTCATCTTAAGAGATAGCTTTTGGGTTGAGTTAGGTGTAAATTTCATTTTTTTTATAACATATCTATTGTAATAACATTTTACTATTAAAATATGTTATTCATTTTTTATATTTGTGAGTGGCCCTAAAACCTATAATATGTTCATAACTCCCACAAGTCCACTACTTCATGATGTAGAATGTGGCTATTACTCTCATTAACCACTATTGCATGTTCAACCTCACTTAATATCTCACTACTATCTAATTTACACTTTGGGCTTGAATATCCTTAAAGAGAGCGAGATACCCGTGCGCCAGCATTAATATTTATTTATTCATTTTTTATACATTTTATTTTTCAATTGTAGTTTATCGGTATTTTCATCAACAATTTTAAAGAGATTCGATTTGGTTACCGTTGAGAAATTCGCGGATATCAAGGTGGGAGATTTCATCATGCATCTCCATTTTAATAACTCTTACTTTAAGAGATGGAAAAGGTAAAATAATTTGCTACTTTTTCACTGAAGAGATGAAAAGGTAAAATTATATGATTTACCTACTACTTCTTCATTAATGTGTGATATATTTTTATGAGCATAAAATTTTATTAAATTCTCAAACTAGTCGGGCTTAATGAACTGATAAAAATCATCATGAAAAATGTGATTTATACATCTTTGTGAATGCTCAAGTACATAAATTAGTCTTGAAATAATTCGGATGTTATTGTTTGCATATGATTTGATGACTTTAAGCTCTAACATGGGTGTTATAAAAGAACTATAAAAAAGCACGTTGAATAGCCATTTTGATGAAATACATGTGATGAAGTTTTTTTACCAATCATATTTGTTGAAATTTTTTGAAGTACAATTTATTGATTATACACAGCTTGCTACTCCTTTTATTCCAATGTGTGAAAACGGCGTGATAAACACAAAAAAGACTATGCTAGCCTAATTAAAAATATGAGATATGTGACTGTTTGAACTTGGCCTGATATTTCATATGCATTAGAAGTACTTAGTAGGTACTAGCAAGCCAGATATATTTACTTGATACAAAAATTTATGGCTAGTTTTATATAAAAAAATATCCAGAAGTAGTCAGGCTTTTTTGATATAGATGAGAACGCTTGGTAATTGCTTGCTGAAAATCAAAACAATTTATTATTGCTAATACCATGGAGGCTGAGTTTATTGCTTCAACTTCAGCTAGTGAATTTGAGAATTGGTAGAGAAATTTATTATTTCAAATATCTTATATTTTATTTTTTTAAATTAAAACAACCAGCAGCTTGCTAGTTGTGTTTTATTAAATAAAAAAGGTTCATCTGTATTCTGTACAGAAAGAGGAAAAATAATAAAGAAAACTACTCTAAAGCAAACCTAGACCAAAAGTGCCTCTAAGAACAACTAGAAACCTAAAAATGCAAACTGAATCAGAAGAAACTTCAACTGAAAGTCAAATATTGGGTTGATGCCTTCACAATTCACCTCAAAAGCTCTCACCAAGTTCTATGGAATCAAAAAACCGTCAGAAGAATCCTTTTAACTTGACTAAGCTGTAGTAAATTTTCCAGTTTCAGAACAATCTCTATGTCATGTGTTAACCATTTAGTGAAAATGATCAATGCAGCTATCACTCAATATAAAATGATGCTAATGAAGTTCTTCCCAATAGATTGAACTATAAGTTATTACCACACATTGGATAGAACTTCTTTAGCAACTAAGTTATTGAAATGATGCCTACTCCAAATCTGCACTGGGCCGTTGAATTTCTTTGTTGCATTTTTTCTTATCTGTTGTGCAGTAGGCTATTGTTTCCTACTGTATATCACAACACCTATTATATCAATCTGGTTCTCTTGCCTTCAATATTTTGAATCTCAAGTTTGGCATTTGCATCTTATAAGCATTCAGAATTCTTTTAGCATCAACTGGCAACTCCTGGAAAGAGGAAAACTGAATTTTACCTGCAAAATGAACAACCATATTAGTGAAAAATCTTCTAGCTTATTTCTTTCTCTATACACATGGTGAACTTTTATGTGTTCCTTCTTTCACCATTCATTGATCGTGTTAATCTCCATACAAATCTTCCATGGTATCTCCACTCCAAGTACATTTTTCATCAATAATGAATCATTCTCTACTATGGGAGGTAACAAATGGTTTCTAACACATTATGCAACTCCCTTTAGCATAGCTTTTGCTTAAGCAATAATTCAAGATGAATCATTGATCATACTTGCCCATTCATGAACCAAATCCCCTTCAGTATTTCTAACACAAAAGTCTGAAGAACTTTGCCTAGTACTGCTCTTATGAGCTCCATCGGTATTGCACCTATACTATCCGGTCACACCTCAACCTTAGGGGGTATGCCTACACCTGACACCTTAAGCCCCGAGCGTACCAACTATAGTAGCTGGACAACACGACACAAGACCTGGGCTAACAAGGCCATCCAATGACAATAATAAGATATAATACAATGATACCATGCATACAGAAGAAGCCCAACAACAACAACAACATATATATACATCACTGAGGCTGACAAGGCCGCAACAAGCGTGTCAACAATTGGCAAGGGCCGACAAGGCCACACAAAACATATATACAACAATCTCTAGTCTGTAAGCCTCTAAGAGTACTAACATGTGACATCAAGTCTGGACAGGGCTGACACATACCCAAAATAACCGTATACATATGCAATAGTACCTACCGACTCTGTACATCAACTCCGGAGAAGTGAAATACGGCTACCAATAACTAGAAGCAGGTATCCTACTGTGGAGGTATTGGTCTGTCTATTTGTACCTGCAGACATGATTCACAATGCCTCAAAAACAGACGTCAGTACGAAAGAATATACTGAATATGTAAGGCATATAAAACATGTATATAAAAGATGTAATACAATAGAAGGGTATAGAAATCAACCTGAAACTCAAAAAGACCGTCGAAGGCATACAACTGACATAATCAAGAATATATGCATGTAAATAAAATTGGGTCACTCTATGGGGCCAGCTAGTATAGTATCAAGCCTCTATGTGGGCAATCTCATCATAACATACCCAACCATATAGGACTCGGTAATGTCTACCCAACTATAGTAGTGTGCATGTGTAAGTGCCAGCCCGTCCGTCTATATAGAGGCTCCGTATATATATCTGCAATGCAGGAGAGATCTCAAGGGACACCAGGAATAAAGTTGGAGTGACCTGTGGTCGCTATCCTCCAGGTATCATTATTGTCGCTACGTTTATCAAGTCTAAAAAAACTAATAAAAGACATATAGAGTACCGAAAGTTCTCCCAATTACAGACAGTCATGGGACAAGAGCTACTTCAATAACATGGGAGTTATGAACAACTTAATACAACAATAAAATGTCACTTTTTCAAAAAATAAGTATTAAAATCATGCAAAAGAAGGAAAATAGCCCTACACACCTTATTGTATAGATTATATAGATTTCAAGAGTCCTCACATGTTCTACGAGTGAATATATACATTATATAAATTATTAATATCAATAACAGATTCAAAACTCATAAGGAAACTCATTCGAACCATGTTATCGAACAACTTATGTTCATGAAGTTTAAAAAAACTTTTCATTCAAGTTCATTATGAATTCCAACCCATAATCCTTATAAATTATCCTTCCTTCATCTCACAACACACACAAAAAAGTTTAACGATCATCTCCATCCCAAACTCCGTGTAAAACAGCCCCAACAACAATACAACTTCTAACTCAAAGTTTTTAAGATTTGTTTTATGAAGATCTTCCAATAATTCACTCCAAAATACTTATATTATATTAAGAATAAAAAAAGAGAGGGATGAAACTTACCTTTATACACAAGAATTCCTCAAAACAAAGGTTACTTTCCCCCAAGGATCCTTCGAAATCAATACGACAAAGAAAAAGGTGATATGACGATAACTACAAGATCCTTTATGTTAGGATTACTTGATTTGATCTTATCTTTTAGTCTAGGATGTTTGGAGACTTCTTAGAGAGCATTTAGAGTTATTCAAGACCGGGAAGGAGTGAAATAACAAGTCCCAAGTCGGGCAAAATGAATTTATACATGAAACTAAGTTGACAGCGCGAAGATATACATCAAATGTACGATTCGTACATTTATGTATGGTCCATACAGTTGGACTTTATGTCTTAGATAGGGATCTTGAAAAGTGTTGAGGTTAGGTAAGACCAAGGCTTACAAATTTTATGATCTGTACATATATGTACAGTTCGTACGTTTGACAGTACCTTTCAAAAGTTGTCGAATTTCGTTAAAATGCACCTGCTTAAGTTCGTTTAACTCATATACTTTTCAACACCTCTATAAAACAAGTTTTAAACCATCAATATCCCTCTGTGAAGTCTCATACCTTCTCGGAATAATTAAGTTAATTAACGACATGATATGTCAAAAAATTACGAGGGGTAACACATCCTACAGGAGGACATCTCCATTGCACTAATTTGCATTCAATCTAACGCTTGTACCCTTTTCAAAACAGAACTAGTTGTGGCATATATAAGGGAGTTTCATCCAATGATATTTAACCTTATCCAGTTGTTATAAATTCCTATTTATCTTATATATCACTATATTCCTTGACATTACCTCTCCACGCACTATTGTGTTTCTCATTTTTTCATAATTGTCGAAGAATAATAGCAGGAGCAGTCTGATATTATGGTTTGAATTTAACAACATATTTTGCTTTCCACCATGTGGACATTGCCTGATTTATCTGTACAAATGGGCCCTGAATACCTGTTGTAGAAGAAAATAAATTGCACATATCTGAAGCAAACTCACATGTTAAAAAAAGATGAGTCATAGTTTCTTGTTGTAGAATTGAACAACACCTGCATATAGAAACTATAGATATACTAATGCTGGCCAGGACATCATCCACTGATAACTTCAAATGCCACACTCTCCATAGGAAGAAGGAAATTTTATAATGTAATCCTTTTAACCATAACAACTTATAAAACCAAAGTTGCTATTTTTTCTGCCTTACCAAATCCCAAGCACAACTCACAGTGAACTTATTAGTATTGGTTAACATCCACCATGCCTTATCACTTTGATCATCACCTTCATTCACATTGAGTTTGCTTCTGACATGTTCTACTATTTCTGCAGGAACTATTTCTTGAAGCAGATGATAATTCCATTAACCATTTATCATAACATTATCCACATCTTTCATATCTTCATAAATAGGATAGTCTACTAGAACAACATGAGTTGAAGGATTAAGTTTGGTCCAATTATCGAACGAGAAGTTAGAAGAACCATTTCTTAGTTCCCACCAAATCCTCCTGTTCAACTTTATCTCTAGCTTCTAATAGTCTCTTCCATAATTGTGATTCCCCTTTCCATTGTACTAGATTTAAGGATTTGCTTCTTGCAATATTTATTCCACATGAATGTGGAACATAAAGAACAACTAGTCCTAAATCTCCACTAAAGCTTGGAAAATAAAGATTTAGATACATCAAAAAGAGATCTAAATCCCATACCTCCCTCCTGTTTAGGATAGCACATATGTAACCATGGAGACCAATGTCTGCTTCTTCTTTCTTCATTGTTACTCCAATAATATCTAGCACACAATATGTGCATCTCTTGTATTGTAAACTTTATGGGATCCATAGAAGACAAAAGATACATTGTCATGCTTTGCATGACACTATTAATAAAATAACTTTACCTCCAACAGACATCAAATTTCCTTTTCAGTTCTGAAGCTTATCTTTAACATTCTTTATCAAATCATTATAATATACATTCTTCTTCCTTGTATGAAAGATAGGGCTTCCAAGGTACTTCAAAGGAAAATTCCTCTTGAGAATCCTGTGATTTGAGCTATTTTCTGAGATAAATTAGTTGTACTATTTTGATGCATATAGAAACTGTTATCCCTACTTATCAGTTGTCCTAATAATTTTTCATAATCCAGTAAAAAAATCATGATCAACTCTAGAGAATACCTATCTGCAGATGCAAAAATTATAGTATCATCTGCATAAGATAAATGATTAAGATTTGCACTACCTTTAGGCATATGCCAAAATTTATGTACAATCCATATTCAAATAAGCGATTCAAAGCTCTAGTAAGCACTTCTGCTGATAACACAAATAATGGAGGAGATAAGGGATCTCCTTTCTTGATTCCCCTTGTAGAATTAAAGTAATCATAAGCTTGATCTTTCAGCATCACAAAATATCAATTTTTTGTTATAAATCTCCATATCATATCTACAAATCTTCCTGGGAATCCCATTTTTTAAGAACTCTGATTAGATATAATCAAGACACGCTATAATATGACTTGGTCATATCCAATTTGATAATCATATTACAAGTTTGCCCCCTTCTTTATCTCAGTGACAATCTCCTCAGTTAGAAGCACATTTGCAATGATGCTCCTTTCTTTCACAAATCTTGATTGGTTTGAAAAACTTAATCTAGGCAGAATATTCTCCAATCTCCCATTGTGCAACTCTAGAAATGCCTTTTTAATGAAATTGTTTAAACTGATAGGCCTCATGTCTGCATAAGATTGAACCAATGACGTTTTTTTTATAAGAGAATCAAATTGGTGTGAGTTATAGATTTTGGGGGAGTGTAACCATCATAAAATGCTTTAACAATGTTAAACATATCAGTTCTCAATATTTTCCAACAAGTCTGAAAAAATAAACCTGATAAACCACCAGGTCCACATGCACTCTCCCATTTTAACTTAAAGATTGCTTTCTTCACTTCCTCTATGTTAGGAGCAGCTCCTAGAACTTCATTATATATTATTTTAAATATTAATTTCTTATATTTAATTCATTGTGTAAGTACCAATATTACTGGTAGAGTACAAATTATTATTGAGACTGTAAATTCTGATCCATAAAAAGAGCAATATTGTCAAATACAATTTTTACTAGTGGCACCATTAAATTGATTATGTTAAATCTTGTGATAAATCTTGTAGATTAAGACCTTAGCAAGAAAAAAGGTCTGGGGTACATCAAGGGGATGGAATTGAAGCCCAAAATATTTTTCACTTCATATATAAGGAACCTCAACTTGGGTACTATTTATCCAATGACCAGGTTCAATGAGAAAAATAAATCATATGATGACTTGTTTTGAAAGGCACTATTATATTCATTTTATTTTCTCCCTATGGTGTGAATGTATTTTCTTGTAATGACTTGTGGAGATTGAGTCTACCAACTCTTAATGAAAATTTGTTACTTGTTTGAGTGGGGTGTTAAGTTACAGGCGCATCCTTGAAAGATATCAACTTTATGAGTGTGGAGTAGTACACTTCCTATAAGAATTGGGATTGTTACAAAAAATATTCATGAATATCAGGATGCACAACGTAGTAATGGGCTAGCTATTAAAGTTTATGTCAACATCTTAATTATTATGTGTAAGCAGTGATATGTTATTTCCCTTAAGCAGTCATAGTTCAATGCAGAGCACAATACACACTACTGACTCTTGAGTAAATGGTGTTGTTTTACTAAGTGGAAGGTCAATGCAGAGTGTACCTTCATCATGCATAATAGTCTCCCTTAAACTAAATTGGTGAACTCTCTTATTTTAATATTAAAATGAGTGGAAGATCGTTGAAATAATATTCATATTAAAATATGTTATTCATTCTCATATTTGTTAATGGCCATAAAAAAACTAGAAAATAGTCATAACTCCCAGAAGTTCACTACTCCATGATGTAAAATGTGGCTTAACACTATTTCATGTTCTATATCACTTAATATTCACTACTATCTAATTTACTCTTTGGAAGAATTCCTACAACTATATATAGAGATGTTTCTTTCAAGAGTTGTGTAATAAAAGTATTGTTTGTGTATGAGAATTATGAAAGAATATTATAATGATAGTGAGGTTGGAGTAGTGAACAAGAGAGTTGGGAGAAAGAAAATATTTTATGTCTTCAACTTAGTCACTACAAAAGAGAATATTTTTATGTCAACGGAAAGTTTTTTTTGTTGGTGGAGCTTTGGACTCTTCAACTAGTATGAAGTTGTTTGAGTCACACGACCTTGTCGGGCTGTCATATTCTGGAGGGACAAGTCAAGAGTTATACTGCTGGACCGGTGAAGATTATAGTGCAGCGGGATTGAATCTCCTTAAAGAGAACGATATATCAGTGCCTCAACCTGCATATTTGTTCATTTAGTTTTTGTACATTTTGTTTTTCAACTGTAGTTTATCAGTGTTTACACCAACAATATCAAAATCAGGTTCACCATAATTTATTATTTACACGATGTTGGACTCTAATATTTTATTGTTCATGCTTCAGATATTAGGAGAAGGAGGGTTGAGTTAAATAGCAGTGGGGGTGTTGAGTCCAGCATGGGTGTGTTAAACAGAGGTAATATACCTGTGATATACACTGAATATACAGCAGTATATCACAGGTATACAAGCAAGACAACAAAGCAAGGTGGCCGGTGGGGCATCAGGCCAAATCCGAAGAGCCCATCTCGGCCAACATCCGGCGAGCCCATCTCGGCAAGCGATCCGGCGAGCCCATCTCGTCCAAAGCGGTCCCGATCCAAGTAACAATAGGATATTGTATATATAGTATATATATTTGTAGTATATTATGAAAAGGATACCTTAATTAGTGTTATACACCTACCATAATTGTATAGTTAGAATTATGGTAGAATAAGGATTTAGAAGTAGAATAGGAAAAGGATTTTCCTATTATGGAAATATGTAACTTGTATATATATCTATTCAATCAATGAAAATAATCAAGGGGATTATTTCTTTCATGGTATCAAGAGACTAGGTCTACACAAAAGTTTTCTCTCAACTTTTGCCTTGTGGCCGAGAACCCCCCCCCCCCTCGGGCTTTCTCTCCAAAATTTTGTCTTCCGCTCTCAAAAACCTCTCTTAAATTTAACCTCCTTCTTTGTTCTTTCAATATGTCTAAGAACAATTTTCACCCTGCCCTCACGGTTTCCAATATCAAGCTAAGTGTCCCTATTGTCCTTGAGATGGAAAACGTTCAATATGCAACATGGGCGGAGTTGTTTAAAATTCACGTTATATCTTATCAAGTTCTTCATCACATCATTCCTCCCGCTAGACCCCGTCCTGCGGAGGATCCTGAGCTATGGATTACACTTGATGCTACCATTCTTCGGTGGATATACGCCACTATTTCAGTGGACCTTCTACAGACGATTATGGAGCCAGATACCACGGCTATGGCTGCATGGAATAGATTGCGTGACATATTCCAAGACAACCAACATTCTCATGTCGTCACACTCGAGCAAGAATTCTCTCTCATTCGAATGGACGTATTTCCGAACGTTTCTGCATATTGCAAGAAACTAAAGGAGTTGGCGGATCAACTCCGTAATGTTGGCGCACCAATAACAAATAATCGTCTAGTTCTACAGTTGGTTGCCGGTCTTTCGGAGGCCTATAATGGTGTTGGCACTCTCCTTCGCCAAAGCAACCCTCTTCCCGACTTTCATCAAGCCCGCTCCATGCTGATGTTGGAAGAAGCCGGCTTGGCTAAAAAGGCGGCTACCGGAGCAAGCCCAGTTGTCATGGTGGCATCCTCTCCTAGTCCTTCGGGTTTTGTTAATAATTCGGGCCAAAACCATAATAATGGTGGAGGCAAGAATAATCGCAAAAATAACAAAAACCGGGGGGGGGGGGGGGCAAACGAGGCGGTTCTGGTGGCAGTGATCAACAAACAGGCGGTGGGTCCCATCTGGGGTACAGTGGCCCACCACCACCATGGGCCCAGCAGTGGAACCCGCACCCTCAATCAGTTTCTGCCAGCGGCCAGTGGGCTGGCCAACAGTCCATGCCCAATACCCAGCATTGGCGGCCCACGGCGGCCGGGCCCAAAGAACGGCAACCACGGCGATTACGCCCGGTTCCGGCCACGGCCAGGCGTCCTTGGGACCAGACCTCCGCAAGCCCATCATGCAGCAGGCCCCACTCAGACCGATATCGAGGCCGCGATGCACACGTTGGGATTGACTCAACCGGACCCAAATTGGTACATGGACACCGGGGCCACTACTCACATGACTTCCAAATCAGGTACTCTCTCATCTTATTCCAATTTGAGCACCCCTCGGGGGATAATTGTTGGTAATGGCAGTTCTATTCCAATTTTAGGGTATGGTCAGAAAACGTTGTCTCCCCCAATCCACCCCTCCTCTTGAAAAATACTTTACATGCTCCTAAATTGATTAAAAATTTAGTGTCTGTCCGAAAGTTCACAAATGACAATTCTGTTTCTGTTGAATTTGACCCTTTCGATTTCTCTGTGAAGGATTTCAAGACGGGGAGTCATCTCATGAGGTGTGATAGTAGGGGCATCTGTATCCTATCATGCCCGGTTTTAGTCCATCAAGTCCAGCCTTGCCTTCAGCTTTTGCAGCCATCTCTCCTTCCATGTGGCATGCTCGTCTGGGTCATCCGGGATCTTCTATTTTATCAGCTTTAGATAAAAATAGTTATATTTCTTGTAAGGGTACGAGTTGTACTCCAATTTGTCAGTCTTGTTCATTAGGAAAAATTGTTAAGTTGCCATTTGTAGACTCCAATTCTCATACTTCTATGCCATTTGACATTATTCATAGCGACTTATGGACATCTCCTGTTCTTAGTTCAATGGGTCATCGATATTATGTTCTCGTTTTAGATGATTATTCTAGATTTTTGTGGACGTTTCCAATTGCGAATAAATCACAAGTGTTTTCTGTCTTCATCAAATTTAGAGCGTTCATTCGTACTCAATTCGAAAGAGAAATAAAAAATATTCAATGTGATAATGGGAAATAGTATGACAATAGGGAGTTTCGGGAATTTTGTGCTACTAATGGGATAAATTTTCGTTTTTCATGTCCTCATACATCTTCACAAAATGGGAAAGCCGAACGCAAAATTCGTTCCATAAATAACATTGTCCGAACTCTCCTAATACATGCCTCCATACCTCCATATTTTTGGCATCATGCTCTACAAATGGCTACATATCTTCTTAACATAATTCCTTCTAAAGGTCTGACATATTCGTCCCCCCTAAAAATCCTGTATAATAAAAACCCATCTTATTCTCACCTTCGGATTTTTGGGTGCTTGTGTTATCCGTTATTCCCATCCACCATAATTAACAAACTTCAGGCTCGGTCTACCCCGTGTGTGTTTTTGGGTTATCCGTCGAATCATCGTGGTTATAAGTGTTTTGATTTATCCTCCAAGAAAATCATAATCAATCGCCATGTCATTTTTGATGAAACTCAATTCCCATTTACGAAAGTTCATACTCCCGAACCTAAGTCGTACAATTTTTTGGATGACCAAATATCCCTGTATATCATTCGGAATTTTTCGGACATCTCCCGTACCCAAAATCCTCCGGCGGGCCCACCGCCCGCTGGCCCCCACCGTACCGCCACATCCAACAGTTTCTGCCACTGGAACAGTTCCAGCAATTGGGCCTGTCCAGCCCAATTCTGGAACTGGTCCAGAAACCGAGCCCAGCATTTACCGATTTGGGCCGGCAGGCCCACTGCCTGCTGGCCAGTCCGTCCCGAGCCCAGAAAATTCCCAAAATTCCCTCAATTCTTCCTCGAGTCATAGACTGGTCACTCGTAGTCAGCGGGGTATTTTTACACCTAAAAGACATTTTAATTTACATTCTGATGTCTCTAAATCCCCCTTGCCCCGCAATCCTGTGTCCGCATTAAATGACCCTAATTGGAAAATTGCTATGACTGATGAATATAATGCTCTTATTGATAATAAGACGTGGGAGTTGGTGCCCCGTCCATATGGTATTAATATTATCAGGTCTATGTGGATTTTTGCTCATAAGGAGAATTCAGATGGGTCCTTTGCTCGACATAAGGCGCGACTTGTTGGTGATGGTAAGACTCAGCAGGTTGGTATTGATTGTGGTGAGACATTTAGTCTGGTGGTCAAACCGGTTACCATTCGCACTGTGCTTAGCTTGGCTCTTTCAAAGACTTGGCCAATTCATCAGTTGGATGTCAAGAATGCTTTTCTACATGGTGATCTCAAAGAAACAGTTTATATGCATCAGTCGTTGGGTTTCAGGGATCCCAACCGCCCTCATCATGTCTGTTTGTTGAAGAAATCACTATATAGGCTTAAGCAGTCTCCACGGGCCTGGTATACACGATTTGCTGATTTTGTTTCGACTATTGGGTTCACTCACAGCAGGTCAGATAATTCTTTGTTCATCTACCGCCGTGGTTCGTTATTGGCCTATATTCTGTTGTATGTGGATGATATCATCTTGACTGCCTCCTCCGATGCTTTGCGCCAGTCTATCATGGCCATGCTCAGTTCTGAATTTGCTATGAAGGACTTAGGGTCGTTGAGTTATTTTTTGGGGATTGCTGTCAAGCGTCATTCATGTGGCTTGTTTCTGTCTCAACGGAAGTATGCTGCTGAGATCATCGAGAGGGCTGGAATGTCATCCTGTAAGTCCACTTCCACACCGGTTGATGCAAACCCAAAGCTGAGTGCCGCAGCAGGTGCACCATACGAAGACCCGACCCGCTATCGCAGTCTTGCAGGGGCCCTCCAGTATCTTACATTTACCGGACCCGGATATTACGTATGCGGTTCGGCGGGTGTGTTTATTCATGCATGATCCCAGAGTTGAGCACATGAATGCAATCAAACGCATCATTCGGTATATTCAGGGGACACTGGATTATGGGTTGCACTTGTATCCTTCATCTACATCCACACTTGTCTCTTACACGGATGCTGATTGGGGTGGTTGTCCCGACACCAGACGGTCGACTTCTGGCTACTGTATGTTCCTTGGCAACAACTTGGTCTCCTGGTCAGCCAAACGTCAGGCAACTCTCTTACGCTCAAGTGCCGAGGCAGAATATCGAGGGGTAGCGAATGTGGTCTCCAAATCATGTTGGCTACGTAATTTGCTTTTGGAGCTTCATTGTCCCATTCGAAGGCAACCTTGGTATATTGCGATAACATTAGTGCCATCTACCATCGGGTAACCCGAGTTCAACACCAACGCACCAAGCATATCGAAATGGATATTCACTTTGTCCGTGAAAAGGTTGCAAAGGGTCAAGTTCGCGTCTGCCATGTCCCGTCTCGTTATCAAATTGCAGACATCTTTACAAAGGGTCTACCCGCGATTCTCTTTGAAGATTTTAGGGACAGTCTCAGCGTTCGAAGACCGCCCGCTATGACTGCGGGGGTGTGTTAAACAGAGGTAATATACATGTGATATACACGAATATACGAGCGGTATATCACGGGTATACAAGCGACAACAAAGCGGTGGCCGGTGGGTGGCCAACGGTCCACAGGCCCATCTCGGCCAGCAGTCCAGATCCAAGTAACAATAGGATATTGTATATATGGTATATATATATTTGTAGTATATTATGAAAAGGATACCTTAATTAGTGTTATACACCTACCATAATTGTATAGTTAGAATTATGGTAGAATAAGGATTTAGAAGTAGAATAGGAAAATGATTTTCCTATTATGGAAATATGTAACTTGTATATATATCTATTCAATCAATGAAAATAATCAAGGGGATTATTTCTTTCACGGTGGGGTATGAGTTCCTTGATCTCATTTTATAATTTTAGACCATCTTCAACTTATGAACTAATTTTTTGGTTGAATAGGGCCTAATATTTATTTATTTTAATTATTTATCGTGTTATAACTCAAATAGGTAACTGTCATCCTTTAAAGTATATGACAAATGGCAGTCTGCTTAATATGAGATTGTTTATTCACAAGTTTTACTCTTTCTGTCCCAAAATATTTGTCGCATTTTTCATTTACACACCGATTAGAAAAATATTTATAAGCATAGCATTCTGACTATTTTGCCCTCTTAACATATTTCATTATGTTATCTCTCACCAATAAATATTTAGTTATTTATCTATGTCAACTCCATCAATGATGTACTCCTTAAATGTTGTAATTAATACAAAGGTAAAATAGGAAAAAAGTTACTTAATTTTATCTTGATTAAATAAAATGACAAGTATTTTGGGATGGAAGGAGTATTAAATTGTATTCAAAATTGGCATTTGGTTAATTCATGAAAGTCCTTAATCCAATTTTATAATAATTAGTTATTCATAATAAAAACAAATAGAGCTGTGGAATGTGAAACTGTGGGAATACATAAAGATTTGAAGTAGTAGAAGAAGAAGAGAATATAAAGAGATAGAATCGGCTTGTGTTGAATACGTTTTATTCCGCTTATCGATTTTTTCCTAATTTGTTGTTCGTACGTCTTGGAAGGCCTTTAACTTGTTTATTTCCTCCCTCCAACCAAAATAAAACAAGCTTCAGAATGATTAAAAAAAAGATTATTTTTGCAGCTTCCTCCTTATGAAAACGTGTAATTGATATACAAAATAAATTATACAACCTAATCTAAGGAGTTACATTTTGACCCCTCTTTTTTGTAGTCAATCCAAATAATGAGAGAGAAGTTAAAGAAGTTGATGCTGAATCTGTTCACATTAGATAAGGATCTTGATTCTGGTCCCTCTTTTGATAATGTAAGTAGTAAGGCACCACAAGTTACCCCCTACGTATTACTACTTCCATTCTCAAATATTAATCATTTTCTCAGATAAAATTTGTTTCAATTTATTTAATATCTAAAAATGACTTATAACTTTTTTTTGCAAATTTCTCTTATTTCTTGAATTAGTAGAATATTAATCAATCATTGAGACAAATAAAGAAGAGATAAAAGATAATTTAGGCAAATATATTTATTATTATGACTATTGAATATGTTTTTAAAGAATGTATAAAAATATCACAAATAATATGAGACGGGAGGCAGTATTCAATTTGTATTATGTCATCAAAGGAATACCTTAAAATTTAGATGAGTTGATTAATAATCTGTTTGATCAAGATTTATGGGAGTCAAACACATTTTTTTTAAAAGAATTGAGGTGTTTGGTCAGAATTAAGAAAGTGTTTTTGAGTAGTAGACAAAATAACTTTTATGACGCAGGGCAAAATATACAAATTATTATTTCTCCCTAGTAGTAGAGCAAAAAAATGCAAGATAAAAATAACCTTACAACTAATTTTCATTCAAAAAGTTATACTTATTAATTCAAAAAAGAAATTGGTTGTCAAAACATTGTTCCTTCTCCTTCTTCACCGTGAACTTTTTCCCATTGCTTTTCCAACTTATTTCTAGCAAATCTCAGACAAAATAAGAAATATCTTCAATAAATAAAATTATAAGTTAAAGTTTATAATTGAATATAACTAAAACCATGTTTCCTATTTAGATAATACAATTGTAAAGTAATAAGAATAACTAAAAGATTTTTAAATTTTTAGATCATATTAATTGATATTAAATACTCTGTACATGTTCTTTTCATAATTTGACATTTGAAAATTTAATTTTGAAATAATTGACCAACCATAATTTAATTATCAAATATTGGAACATAAAAGTTTTCTAATGAATTGACCAAACATAAATTAATATTCTTCAAAAGTACTTCTCTCAAAAATTATTTTCTTTATAAATTCGGTCAAACAATCTCTAATACTTTTTGGTATCTTGTGTTTTACGTTGCTTCTGGTTGGTTTTCAAGTTTTACCAAACAAATTTTGCTATTTGACTTTTCATTGAATTTGTTTCTAGAAGTTGAATGAATAGACCACATCTACATGCATGCCTTTTCAGGTAGCTTTTTGAACCAAGTTTTCTTATGCTGTCTTTGATACATACAGTTCTTGCAATTTGAACCACGAAAGGAGACTCTCTACAGGTCAAACAGTAATAGTTTACTCTTATAAGAAAAAGAAAAAAAAATAAAAGCAAAATTGTGTAGACAAAAGACATATCATAAACCAGCTTCTTCTTTTTGTCCTTTTTCCTCCGCGTGAATTGATTTTAGAAAATCCAAGCTTGTTAATCTCTCTCTATATATATTGTATACTCTAAATACCTAGATAGCCCCTTAAATTTGACAGAGTTTATAAATTAGATACTCAACTTAAGTAGCGACCAAATAAACATTTTAACTTGACAAATATGTGTCACTTAAACACAAGTATTTGATGTGGCAAATTACATGTGTGAAAATAAATTATGAGTGAGTCCTTTAGAATTAGTTGGCATGTTAAATGGGCCATTTTTACTTTTAGGGTCTGTTTGGAAGCCACCTGGTAACTGGAATTCATGTAATTACTAGGTTAGTAATTGTTTACCTGTAAAACGGTACAATTGAATTTGTATATGTGGTCAAGGACACGAGGATCTCAAATGACTGATTTGACAATTATGTTAGATAAAATATACTGAAAACAAGTACTAATAAGATAAAGAAAAGTAATGATTAGTCTGAGCCTCGTGTTAGCTTCTGGGCAAAATCACCGCACTCGTATGAAAGCACTATAATCGATAGAAAGTGAGTAAGTAAATTGTAATAGCTTGAATCTGATGTTTTACAATGGAACAATGTGTCGTATTTATACATGAGCTATATGGGTACACAACCCACAAATATGTCATCATCAATATAGGAGAATGAATGTTATAATAATTGAACAATTAGTATCTTAATAAATGTCATCAATGCTCTGTTGGAAGACGTACAACTGGTTCAGTAACGATTGCCCGTTGCGATCCAAATGGCTCTCCTGACCCTATGAGTTACCGGTGCCAACCATGCATATGATGCTGCCGGTACTGCCCGTGTCTAATCGGTAGTGCCTTAGACTGATCTGGACTTGACTCAACACCGTGTTCCATGTGTTACACTATAATTCGTACAACTGTCTTACATAAATTTTACCCCATACAAATAGTCTCCGTACTTTTCGGGTGCAGACGTTGCGCGCTCGGGAGGAGGATTTGAACCACTGACTGAATAAACATTATACTTCAGCAGGAAATTTGAAACGTAATGACTACCAGACTTGTCAAACGTCACATCCATTCAATACTTCTAAAACGTCGGCAACTGAAAAATCACTCTAATCGACGTGAAATATAACAATAATGATGCACATCTTTTCACTTCTAAACGTTATATTTTCATACCATAAATAGGAGACCAAATTCCACGTAGATGGAAACCACAATCTTCCTCAAATTTATAGTATTTCATAAACTTTCCTTCCTCTTTAAAATTTGTTTTCATAATGTCATCCACAGAATCTTCTCCTTCTCATTCCCCAAACAACAATGACAATCTTTCAACCTGTCGTCCTGGGAAGGAACATATTTCCCCATAGAAACAAGAGGATAACTTGTACTCCACTGTTGCAGAGATTCTTCCTTCTCATTTCGATTTTTCTGGAGATCTTCGTGTTCAGAGCAACTTCGAACACGTTGAAGGAATTGAATCTCTGATTACCGCCAAGATTCTCCCTGATGTTGTGAAAGATTGCAACTTCTCTTCTGACACAGTCATCAGAACAATCGACCTAATTGACCGAGTTCAGCACTATATTGAAGGGTTTACTATGACCTAAACATACCTGTTTTCTATTGTCTTCAAGCTTTCTATCCCCCAAATTATCGATGACATTTTTCGATGATACATAGTCTGTTTAGGGAATGTTGCCCCACAAATGTGCAGATTAGTTTATTGTACACAGATGTTGGCAGATAACGCCAACTCCATGTTCACCATTGACCATATTTTACTTCTCTATTACCCCCGCGTTTTCCGAGGCGGTATTATTCATTTATACCCTTGTGGAATTCGGAGCCTTGTTGACTCCAAAGATGACTTTGACCGAGGTTGGCTAACCCGATTTGTTTTGATTAGGACTAACCAAATCCACCGTCCTTCTGTAGACCACTTTCCAGAGGAATGGAACCCTACTCATGAGTATATTTGTTTTCATCACGATCTTGATTTTCCAATTAAGAGAACTACCCTTTCTTATGCAAATATTGCATTTTTCACAGCCATTTTAGTCGAGCCACAACTGATTAAAGGGATTTTTGAGTGGGTTGTTAGTCTTCTCCATGCCTCCCCTAACATAACCCAATCATGGAATAGTATCATCTCTGAGTGGTGGAAGGGAAAATATCATGGTAAATCTTAACCCTAGCTCTCCCTTTTATATAGATTTCACTTCGGACTTCCCGGAATTCCTTTTCATTCTATTTCCTCCATCTGCGGGGCTCCCAGCAAGAAAGTCTTCAGCCTAGAAAGTGCCATCCCATGCAGTCGCTTTGTATAACATTCTTCAGTCTGCTTCTAGCAATCAGAAGCGGAAAACTCAAGATGAAACTCCCGAGACCCCGGTGGGAATTAGTTTCGGGGCAAGGAATTGCCACCAACTCACAAGTTACTGGAAAGAGGAGCATGCAGAGGCGAAAGCTGGAATTATTCAGATTGATGATGAGGAGAAGGTAAACGATGAAAACACCTATCCTAGGAGTCCTCTGCGGGATGCTCCAGAGATGTAAATAATTGTTCCTCCTGGTGACCCTTCTAAGGATAGCTCAATCCCTACCTCCGGTACCGAGGTCGGGACATCTTCTTTTTCCCCTCAAAAATCTCTTAACGCTACCCTAGAAGCTTCTCTTGTGCACCTTACAGACTTGCTTTTATAGGTAAAATATTTATTCCTTTTAATTGTTCTTCAGATGCTTATGTTTCCTCACCCGCCATAATTCCTTCACCCAGGGTCATGCCACTACTCTCACCACTGTAGATATGGCTAGGGCAATATTCCCTTCTTAGGAGGAAAAGAACCTGAAGGAGGAAATTCAGCATCTTCGAGCAGAAATTGAGGACCTCCGAGCCGATCTTAGAGTTTCTGAGTCTCTTCAAGCCTCTTTTCAGCTACTTTTGCAGGATGCCATTAACTCTCTTAAGGACTGGGAAAATTCCTTTCAGGCTTTAACTACTTCTTATGTGACTCTTCAAGAGAGGACGACAAAGTTGGTAGCAGATTTGGCAGAGGCCCAAGGGCGGAAGAACATCTCTGAGCATACCATCACTGAGCTCCAGTATAAATGCCAAAGATGGAAGCTTCGGGGAGATCTGGTTGTGCTGAAGAGTCGCGTAGATACCCTTGAAGAGGCTAGCAAACCAGGGATTGATATCCCCTCTGAACTCTTGTACGCAGAAATTAATCTCCACGATGCTGAGGTATCATTGGAAGCTCTAGGAGGAGATATAGAAGATTTATACGTGGAAGCTGATGGAGAAGTTGGTGATGAGACCCCCTATCTAATCTTTTGATCTTTTTATTTTTGTTATTATCATTTGAAACCCCCACCGAGCAAGCCATAATCTTTTGCACGGATTTTAATTTCAATTTTTTATCTTGCTGCCGAGTCACTTTTGGGCATGGTTAGTATCATTTATAACCGAAATCTCATCCTGGAAAATATGAATGAAAGAACTTTTCTTTTGGAATTCTGTTCTAGGGTCTTCACTTTTCATTCTTAGAAGCAAAACACTACTTCTTTTGCTTCATGAAATGAAACATTTCGTCAGAACTTAATTTAAACTAGCAAACACTAAACTTTTGGACTTTTTAATAACTCCAAATCAAAGTTGATTTTATTTTGAAGGATGAGTTTTCATCTCATAACGGGGCTTTTCATGGTCTTTATAGTTGATTCCGGACTTGACTTGTTTTCGGTCAACTTAAAAATCTGGTACTTTTAGTATAACTTTTTTGTTAAGGTTTTAATAAGAGAGTGCCCTTATTTTTAATGGTGATGTAGAAGAGGATGTCTCCTGTTCAGTATGACACAAAATTGTTGATATGTTTAAGATAGCATACGTTTTATGCTCATAATGATAAAGATTTATTAATCATAAAAAAGAAATTTCAATTAACTCCTTTGACATACAAATGTGAATACACGTGCAAGAATAATCCGACTACCATCTAGTATGGTCAGTCTGATTACACATAGTTCAGACATCTGAGCAACCCCAGCATCAGGGGAGTCCCCAATATCGAGTGTTTTTTTTCTTGAAGTGCTAAAATTTTGTAAACGTTTCTTCACTCCGGGTGTATATGGCCCCCTAGTGTCTGAGAGTTCATGCTACGGATACTCGGATGCCGGATAGCTCTCCACGGAAGTCAGACAATTAACATGCTTATTTTCTAGTGCTGCCTCATTAAAAATCTTACCGGAAAAGCTCAATTGGAATAAAAATAAGACGATGGAAAAAAGAGTGCAGCGTATGTTCTACTCACTACACATAATACTTAGTAAAATGGCTTACATTCCAATTACTATGGATCTTGTTTCCTTGTTGATCTGTCAACTGATAAGCTCCTTCACCGGTAATACTGGTGACCGTATATGGCCCTTCCCAATTAGCGCCTAGTTTCCCTACATTATGCTCCTGGGTATTATGAGTTACTCTACGAAGCACCAAGTCCCTAAGTTTGAAGAGTTGGAGGTTTGTGTGATGATAGTAACATTCCATTCTTTGCTTTAGGGCTACCATCTAAACATATGCTAGGTCCCGGTGTTCTTTGAGTAAATCCAGGTGCACGAACATTGAATCTACATTCAATTTGTCCTCAACCCGAAGATATCTCAAACTAGAAGTTCCCACTGTGACCGAGATTAAGACCTCTGCACCGTAGACCAAGGATAAAAGAGTTTCTCCAGTACCGGTCTTCGATGTGGTTCTATATGACCATAATATTTCTGGTAGCATAGACGACCAGTTTCCTTTTGCTGCTTCCAGTTTCTTTTTTAAGTTTTGGATTATAGTATTATTTATTGACTCTGCTTTACCATTCACACTGGGATGATAGGGAGTAGAGGTGATGCACTTGATGTTCAAGTCGCCTAGGAACTTCATGAGTTTGGCCCTAAAAAAATTTCGACCATTGTTACAAGCTATTCCTTCGGGATGCCAAAATGACAAATGATGTGCTGTCAAATGAAGTCCTTCACATCTTTCTCCTAGATCTTTGTATAAGCTTAAGATTTAACCCATTTAGATAAATAGTCACTCATAAATATAATTTGACATACCTGACCTAATGCCGCTGGTAAGCGTCCAACTATATACGTCCTCCACTTCATGAACGACCATGTGGACACTACGGGATGCACTTCTTCTCCTGATCGGCATAACAGTTGTGCATGGCGCTGACACTTATCGCATTTCCTTACAAACAGTTTGGTATCTTCTTCGATCTAGGGCTAATAGTAATTGCCCATGAGCTTCCTCATTAAGGATTCAGCTTCTAAATGATTTCCACAAATGCCTTCGTGGACTTCTCTCATCACGTAATCAGCTTCATCGGGGCCTACACATCGAGCTAGGGAACCATAAAAACACCTTCGATAAAGTTTTCCATCTACAACACAATACCGGGCAACTTTGGTCCTCAGAGCTTTGGATGTTTTTAGGTTCTCCAGGAGCTTTCTGTTCACGAGATAGTCCAAAATTAATTCCTCCAATCCCAAGTTAGACTGGTTGAATTTACCTCATCATAACTGACATGATCTAGTGCTGAATGAAGTAGCTGAACAACCGACTCGATTTTAGAACCCTCGACTTCTATGTTGGAACCTAAATTTGTGAGTGCATCTTCCTCTATGTTTTCTTCTTGGGGTATATGCACCACCATCCATTATTGAAAATGAGATAAAAGCTTCAGGTCCTTCTAGAGGTATCTTGACATGTGCTCTTCTTTGGCCTCAAATACCAAGTGGATTTGGTTCACTACCAGCAACGAGTTGCACTTGACTTAAATAATTTGAGAACCTAAACATCGGGCTAACTCCAAACCTGCAACCAAAGCCTCATACTTGGCTTCATTGTTAATCAACAAAGTGTTATGTATTACTTTTCTTAAAATTTCACCGGTGGGAGTTCACAACACTATTCCTAGACCGGTACCCTTGACGTTGGAGGCATCATCTGTATAAAGCGTCCAAATCCCGGGGTAGTCCCCATGACCTGGATAGCCTTTGTTTCAGCTTAAGGGGTTACTCCCGGACTGAAATCGGCCACAAAGTTTGCAAGGACTTGCGACTTTATCATAGTCCAGGGTCTATATTCAAGATCAGATTCACTCAATTCCACTGCCCATTTAGCCAAGCACCCAAAAGTTTGGGCTTATGCAACACATTCTTAAAAGATAATGTGGTTACTATGGAAATCGGGTGGCATTAAAAATATGGTCGAAGATTTCGCAATGACATTACTAAGACAAAAGTCAGTCTTTCGAGTAATGGGTACCGGGTCTCGGCCCCTAACATTACTCTACTTACATATTATACAGGAAATACCTTTTTCTTCTCGTACCAGAACTGCACTTATCGCTACCTCCGAGACCGCTAGATATATGAGTAGTTGCTTCCAATATTTTGGATTTAACATGAGCAGAGGGATTGATAGGTAAGCTTTCAGGTCCAATAAGGCCTGCTGGCATTCGGGTGTCCAAACAAAATCATTCTTCTTCTTTAAAATTTTAAAAACATGTGATATTTTTCTGACGATCGGGAGATAAACCTGCTCAGGGCCACCACCACCCACTCAACACTACACTGATTTAACATCTTGAAACATGATCGATATGTCTTCGATAGCCTTTATTTTATCAGGGTTTATTCGATCCCTCTCTGGAAACCAAAAAACCCATAAATTTCTTAAGCCCACCCCGAAAGCATATTTTTTGGGGTTCAGCTTCATATTATACTTCCTAAGTACCTCAAAAGTTTCCTGCAAATGACTTCAATGGTCCTCTGCATAAGACTTTTAACAAGCATATCATCTATATATACTTCAATTTTTTTCATATTTATTTTTCAAACTTTTTATTTACTAACCTCTATGTAGCTCTGGCAATTTTTAGTCAAAAGGTATAACATTATAACAATAAGTACCGAAAGTAGTTAAAACGACGTTTTCTCTTGGTCTTCCGAGTGCATCCTTATTTGGTTATACCCGGAATACGCATTGTGAAAACTCATAAGCTCGTGTCCAGCCGTAGCATCAATCATTTGATCTATGTTCGGCAACAGAAATGAGTCTTTCAGACATGTTTTGTTTAAATCTTTATAATCAATGGACACTATAAATTTGTTCCCTTTTTTACGAATTACGACTACGTTTGCTAACCAATCTAGATATTTTACTTCCAGAATTGACCCTAAATTAAGTAATCTAGCTACCTCTTCTTTAACAAACCTATTGCAGAGTTCGGTGATTGACCATTTTTTCTGCCACACGAGAAGGAAACTGAGATCCAGGCCCAACTTATGAGTTTTGACTTCCAGAGGGATGCCTATCATATCTTCATGAGATAATGCAAAATGATCCGCATTAGACATAAGATATTTAAAAATTCAATTCCTGAGTCTCAGGGTTAACCCGGTGCCCAAGTATACCTTCATGTCTGGAGTTTCCGGGTGTAACACAATTTGCTCAAGTTATTCTATAGTGGACTTGGTGGCATCTGACTCATCTGGTACTTGAAAGTATCTAGGAACTTGGTACGAATCCAAAAACTCCTCCTCTAGATAGATCAATTTTGATTCAGTCGACGGAACCTGGTGAATATATACTGGTACTGGCTTCGCTTCCTGTAATTACTATTTAGGATCTATCACCACCTCTGGTTCTTTTATGGCGAACATTTCCCTGGCAGTGGGTTGTTCACCTCGGATTTGCTAATCCCTTCCAGCATAAGGGATTTCACTAATAGATGCAATATCGACTGGACATCCTTCATATCATGTATATACGACATTCCAAATATTGCATTATATCTCATGTTGCTATCGATGAAATAGAATTTTGTTGTCTTATTTACTCCCATCGCGTCGACTGGTAGATCCACTTCCCCCTTTGTGGTTTCGCTTGACATATTGAAACCTGAAAGGGTTCTGGCTGCCAGAACTATCTTGTCTGCCATATTCATTTCCTCTACCACCTTCAACCAGATTATATTAGATGAGCTCCCAAGATCGATCAGAACTCTCTTCACTTGGAAGCAGTCAATAGGTACCGTGATTACCAGTGCATTATTGTGAGGGAAGATTACACCAATATCATCTTCTTCGGTGAATGTGATAGTATGTTCATCAAGTATCTCCCAAAATTTATTCTCTTAGGTTATCGAGATTGTCGTCTTCTTAGCCGCGGTAAAATATGTAGCGGCAATCATTGACCCACCATAGATCATATTTATAACATAGGGTGGTGCAACCGGATTTGATTTATCTTCTATGGGTGGTCCCTGCTCATAACTATTGCGAGCTCTTTAGCTCAAATATTCTCGGAGGTGGCCCCTGCTCAGCATTCCTGCCATCTCTTCTCACAAATGTCTTCAATCTAAAGTTTTATGTCTGTGAGTGCTGTGGAAATCACACCAAACAGACTGATCTCTTTTACTAGGATTAGACTATAATGGCTTCGGAGCTCAGGACGCCCGGTGAGTTCTCAATACCGCCACCATTTTTTCTTCGTCAATGTTGAAGTTATATTCGGATAATTTCCGGTATCCTGTACCCTTAACAGAGTGACATGGATTACCTTTATCAGAATTCACCAATCATTGGTTTTTTCGTTCGGGACCTCCTTCGTTATTTGACTTTTCAAATGAGCGAAAACTATGTCCACTTCCTTGCTTTCTGCGAGTAGGATAAGGTTGGAAGCAATTCTTCGAGGAATTCTGGTCGACTCCGGCTCCTTTATCAGACTTCACAAAGATACTGCCAGCCCTAGATCCCAACATATCATCTTTAATCCTAATCTTGGATTCAGTTGTGCACATCTTCCCAAGTTGTAGCCTGTAATTCAAAGAGATTCTCCTTGATCTTTCGGGAGGCGTCTGAACTTGAAGGATTCAAATCCTTTATGAAAGCCTCTACAGCCCATTCATCCAAGACTGCAGGCAGCAACATCCGTTCATTCTGGAATCGTGTAATAAAGTCCCTAAGGACTTCCGTTTCTCCTTGCGCATTGCAAAAAATATCCATTTTGCGCATATTCACCTTTCTAGGCCCCGTATGAACTTTTATGAATATCTCGGTGAGCTAGGTGAATGATCTGATTGAGTACTTAGGGAGGAGTGAATACCATATCAAATCTCTCTTAGCAAGTATTTTAGCAAACTTCTTGATCATAGCCGACTCTATTTCATGATCCCTTAAATCATTTCCTTTTACGGTCATAGTATAGGCCGTTATGTGCTCCTGGGGATAAGTTGTCCCATCATATTTGGCTACAAAAGATATTTTGAACCTTTTGAGAATCAGTTCGGGTGCAACCTTTGGATTATATGCCAACTGAATGTATCTCCGTTCGTCTGGATCGTCAACCACAGGATGTCCCCTCGGTACTTGACTGAACCGGTGCCTAAACTCCTTGACGGTTTTTTTGCCTTTTCTCCATTGGTGTCAACTTTGTTCGTCATCTCTTTCATGAATTTCAAGACTTGCTCCTGGAACACATTTTCAGGGATGGCTTCACTTTTTAAACCATAATTTCTTGATCTCCTTTGGTCATTCTCGGTTTCTCCATTAGCATTTGGTAGAGGTGCTGGATCATCTGTTGGAGTGTTACCAACGTTCTTGGACATATACTCCACTTGGAACCGCATCAGATGTTTCAACTGCTCACTCATAGCAGCTTTCTGTGCCCTCAGGTTCTATATGGCTTCTTCGGGAATTTCGTCGACGGTAACATCCTCATGCCGAGTTTGTTCCCCTCTGGAGGTGGCTCCATCTACAAACATCGAGTATTCTGGTATCGTGGTTCCTATTGGCAAACCAATTGGTCCGAGTGGGATGTTGCTTGTGTTGTCCCCGTGTTGCGACTGCTTCCATGTTCTCCTACTCCCGTCATCTGTTTGTTCTGGACAAAAAACAAGACTTAAAGAGAAAATAAGATTAGTAGAGTGGTCACTTGTGAACCACAATTGTCCAGGCCCCATGGTGGGCGCCAAACTATTTATCCGTAAAATAATACAGTTGAATTTGTATACGTGGTCAATCATATGTGGATATCAAGTGACTTATTTGAAAATTATGTTCGATAAAATATACAGAAAAAAGTAATAATAAGATAGAGAAAAGTAATGATTAGCTAGAGCCTCGTGTTAGCTTCTGGGCAAAATCACTGCATTCGTATGAAAGCACTATAATCAGTAGAAAGTGAGTAAGTACATTGTAATAAATTGAATTTGATGTTTTACAATGGAACAATGTTTCCTATTTATACATGAGCTATATGGGTACACAACCCACGAAATATGCCCTCATCAATACAGGGAAATAAATATTATAATAATTAGACAATTAGTATCTTAATAAATGCCATCAATGCTTTGTTGGAAGATGTACAACCGATTCAGTAACGGTTTTCCGTTGAGATCCAAACGGCTCTCCTGACCCTCTTAGTTACCGGTGCCAACCACACATATGACGCTTCCGATACTGCTCGTGTCTAATCGGTAGTGCCTTAGGCTGGTCTGGATTTGAATCAGTATTGTGTTCCACGTCTTACACTATAATTCGTACAACTGTCTTCTATGAAATTTTCCCCATACAGTAAATACACAACCTAGAAATCACGTAGTATAGTAATTACGAAGACCTGTTTGTTTGTTATAACGTAATTACAATGTAATTATAAGTGTACTGTTTGATTGCACAAGTGTAATTACGCAGTTTGACTAAATTTTAAAAATAAAATTAACTATCAAAATTTGAAAGTTGATATTTGACAAATATGTACCTTTATTAAAAATAAAAGGGAAGCCCGGTGCACAAATCATCTCGTGTTAGAAGGGTACGGGAAGGGCCGCACCCCAAGGGGTGTGAAGTACTGGCTGCGTCTTTGACAAATATTTACCTTTATAAATGATATTAAATTAGGCATTTAAGATACATATTATTTTAAAAAAATATATTTCTCAAATTAATAATATTTTCATTTAATTAATTATAATAACTAAAAACATACATTTTGTAAGAATATCAGGATGGCATATTTTAGAAAAAGATTAATATTTATAAATACAATACCATAACATATTCAAATATTTGACAAAAAATAGTATGTCAATTCTAATTAAAAAAGAACGGCATGCAATGTGAAATAACAAGTCAATACTACTAAGCAAATAAACCAGAATTGAAATATAACATTAATTTAAAATCTATTTTTAACATAATACTCTTATGTCAAATTCGAACATAACATAAAATAAGTTTCAGATAATTTTAGTAAATATATTAATTCAAAAGAAAATGAAGACATAAGTCTTTAATCTCATTTCAAAATGTTAACCAAGTTTGTTAATGACTCATTTTTGCTATTATTGGGAGGTATAATTTCAAAAAGTAGAATAATATTATAGTTATGCTAAATGATGAAAATAAATTAAAAAATGAATAAAAAATAGAAAAATGGGTGGCTTTCCGGGCCCTTTGATTTCATTTATATCATTATTTGTTATTTTATATATGAAATAAGACTCCAAACTTTTGGTCTTCCCCGTCGAAATGGTTGTCCGAGAAAATGGCCATTACAGCCTAATAATAAAATACATTGTTGTTGCCGCTGAGCTATTAACTTGTGCCCTCTCTTTCGTTGGTCATTAAGCCACCACATTTATAAGTTATATATTCTCCTCCATGGGCTGTAATTTTACCACCACTATTGATGGCTTCATCTATATTCCTCCATTTTCTAACACAGACAAAACCCAGCAAAATAAAATTGAATTCTAAGCTTAAAAACCCAAACCAAACTAAAAAACTCTATTTTTTTCAATTAGATTGCATTGGAAAATGTACTGTCGAAAAACTATTTATTTAATGGATAGTCCAAATTTATTTATTAATGTCTCTAAGAATTTTTCGACTGCTGATGTTACGCCTAAATCTGAATGGGGCAGACCATGCGCTATATGCAACTACTATGAACCTATAACAGATTACATGACATAACTTTGAATGACAATGAGAACATCAGTATACAAATGTGGCCACTAGCCTGATATATACAACTAATGTACAATTGAACACAAATAAACCTACTAGTATTGTCTATGAAGCCTCTACAAATACCTATAATTGAACAACTAATATAAGCATTGAGACAGGCCCGCGAGCTCCCCATAATTTCTAACATCAATAAGAATACTAGATCTGAGTCAGCTCTAGGTAGAAATGTAGCTTACAATCATTCCTCTGAACACCGACACTATAAAGCGGGAAAATTTGCTAATCATAAATCTGGACCCAATGTAGAAATAACAAATGCAATGTCTCCGACAAAAGGAACATCAGTACAAAAAGATTGTACCGAATACGTTAGGCGAACTAAATAATCATATGAAAGAACATCAAGTGTAAATATGAGTACTAGAAACAACTGGTGGATATGCCACTTAGCGTTATCCTGTGTATATATGCCTCTTGTCACACCCCAACCTTGGGGGGTGTGGCCGACACCCAGTGCCCTAAGGCCCGAGCGTACTGGTCATGAGACCTGTAACATACTTAGTGAGACATAGGCCGATAAGGCCCCTAACCAATGACTATTAGTTCCAAGGACACATCAACCTGCATGCAGAAGACGCCCAACATACATACATATATACCACGACCAACAAGGCCGACATAAGTACAATAAATGAACTGAAAGGCCGACAAAGCCATACCTGACTGCTATATAGAAATCACTGTCTACAATCCCCTAAGAAGTAAATGAACGTCATAAGGTAGGGACAAGGCCCCTCCATCCCCAACTATATACATATGTGTAATAACCATCACCTACCAACTCACTAGACAACTCCGGAAGAGAGGAGCTTGACAATCTGTAGTTGAGTCAAGTCACTTACTGCAAGGGGTCATCTGTGCGTCTATCAGTACCTGCGGGCATGAAACATAGCACCCCAACAAGGGATGTTAGTATGAAAGAATGTACTAAATATGTAAGGCTGATAACATAAGTAAGAGACAATAATGAGAGTAAAACGAAGTAAAGAGACAACCTGAACCTTGGGATGCCACTGTGGGCATATGCGATGCATAATATCACTGAAAACCATATATATATATATATATGGAGCCACACTTTTGGGAAATATCAATATCATATCGTACCGGGCCCTAATGTGAGACACGGTGTTATCGTACCCGGTCCTAATGTGGGACTCGATCTTCTCATACCTAACTGCAATGGTGTGCACATGTAAGTGCCATACCCAGCCGACTATAGTGCAGATCGGTGTCATAAAATAGATACATCTACATACATATATACATATGTACATATATATGTACATATGTACATATGTACATATATGTATGTATTTAATGCAGGAATTTAAATGCATAAAGTATTTAAAAGATTAGGAGGTAGTACCATCCATAATCATATTCATTTAAAAATTGGAATTTACAAAGTAAATTATCAAGGAGATAAACCTTGAGAATTACTGGGGTATATTGGATCATATGATATGAGTCATATGATATGGGTCATATGAACTAAATCATATGGGTATTTGAGGGGTGTTTTAATATAACCTAAAGGGGAATTTCTATAAGAACTCTCAACTTCTCTCTAGTTGTAGAAAGAGAAAGACTTACTAAAAATGAAAACTTATTTCCCTAAGGGAGAGGGAGTCTCCTTTTATAGGAGTATTACATGGTATTTTCGTAATAAAAAGGGAATCTAACTATTCATCCGTATCACTATTCATCCGAGTAGAGAATCACTATTCATCCTTTTGGCATTTTCTCAAATTATTGCGGGAATCTTTGCTTTTTACTTTTTGAAAGTAGCTTTTTCGAGCACTTTCTTTTGTCGGAATTTTGTCTGAACTCTGCTCCGGGTATTTTGAATTCTTTTGGCACCTTTCTTTAGAATCCACTGTTGTAAAAAACCGAACTGTCTTCAATATCAATTTCTGGTTCTTCTTCTTCAGACGAAGAGCCTTGTTGATGAATACGGTGCAAATTTCAGAATTATGGCTTGCATTTCTTCTGAATTTTTGGCCGCTGCAAGCATTGAGGCCATCTGGGATTTCTGTGACAGGAACTGGGTGTGCTCCATTGTTTGTAGTGGTGCCAGTGGTGTTTGTAGAGGCGCCTGTACTGGAATGGGTTTTTGGGTGTCTAACCATTCCTGGACTTTTTGTGGTGCGAGGCTTTTTGGTATCTTAAAGCTGTCCACCATCGGATTTTAAATCTTCTTTGGATAATTGAGATTTTATCTTCCGAATAATCTACGAACGATGTAAATAACAAGTCTTGACCACGAAGGGTTGCTGAATAGAGACAGAAGAACTTAAATGACCACCATAGTCAAAATACTGACACTGAGTATCTATATAAAATTGGCCCCTACTATACCCGCTCTCCCCCGTAGAAGCAGCATATATAATCTAGATAGCTCATATATCATCGCATCCTCTTGTCGAACTCATGTCTGGGTAGCTTTCCCCTAACAAACTCAACCATCCTAGCATGCTCAGTCACTAATTCGAAAGAAGACCCAATAACTACCAACTATAACATAGCCAACTGAAGGGGAATACTCAATTCTCTAAAAAAACATCTGACTCATTCTACCTCTATAGGTAGCAACAATGTTGCATATGGGCAACAAGGCATAGAAGTGAGTCTCATAATCAATAAATGTCAAACCCCTCTGCTCAAGCATCTGAAACTCATCACACTTGCTCAGATGCAAGCTAAGGGGCACATACTTCTCTAGGAAGATCCGATAAAACCTTAATCAAGACAGTAGAGGCAACCCCGCTGGTCGACAATAGACAAAACCCCTCTACTATTTCTTCGCATCACCCATAAGATTAAGATCAATGAAATAGACCTTGTGCGACTTGATAATACCAAAGGTATGCAACTAACAATAAACTCATAGACATCCTCCTTGGACTGTCCAAAGAATACAAGAGGTTTCATGTTGGAAAAGTTCTCATATATCTTCCACTCATCATGGGTCATTACAGTCCCTGCAATCAGCCAAGGACCAAACTCGGGTACCAGAATCTCATCTATATAAGATGCTGACATAGTTGTTGTCTAAACCCCTAGAGTGCAATACTGGAGAGTGTGTCCCTCTCCTACTCGGGTGTATGAGCCACCCGTAGTAGTCAGATGCATGCCCTCCTGTGAAAAACCATCAAGCACACTCAACAACCTGACCAAAGTGTCATGAAGAATCGGAGTAACTATAAACCCTGGTTGATCCTAGGCTAGCCCCATCTCCTTATCATACTGCTCATCCTGACGCTCAATTTATGGCTCGATAGATGCAGATCTAGCACAAGCCTGACCAGCTCCCCGTGCTCCACCCCTCGCCAATGCAGCTCCTTAGGCTCTACCTCATCCCCTCTCAGATTGACTCTTTCCATTAGCCTTTGTATTAGTCCTCTTACCAATGGTAGGTAACCATATTTTGGAACCTCCTATTTTTCATAACATTTCAACTGAATACTCTATAAATAATGTTGTCAAATTTGAAATAAGCTTATCATTCCTTAGTCACCTTTCATGTTTGCTCAAGTATCCCTTCTTGGTTTGTGTCGTTCCCTCTTTGCTCACCTTATTTTTCCTGATTATTTTCGTACTGGAAATAAGACATCCTCTTACCTTCGACATCTTTTCCCTTATTCAACTTTATCTCTTAGGCATCACTGTTTTCGTTCCTCCCGGACATGTATCTTCCTAAGAGCAATATTTACTTCATAATAAGAGCAAAATATTTAACCTCTAAATTCTAAGGTTCACTACCTGCCATATTCGACTATCCTTTCACTGGGTATGTTATAAATACCTTTTCCTATAGGAAACCATTGACATAGTGTTTTCCTTCAGTATTGTTCATGATATGAGTCGTCCTATCTATTTCACATCGAATGATTCACCTCTGCAAAGCGCCAATTGGCCAGATTCCCTGTTGTCACTGTACCTAAGTCAACGTTTCTACCCTTATCGCTTATCTTAGGTCCCTCCCACAACCCATGCCTTTATACCTTACGATCATTATATCATCCATTTCGTGAAGTTTCAAGTCAATTTGACAAATCTAAAGTTTATCACTATCCGTCAACCCATATCTTTACTTCATCATCCTTATTTTTGACTCCTTTCCCTAACGTCTACCTTAGACCCTTGAAATATGTTGACCATTTTATCATTGCGTTATATACTCACATCAGGACTTATTCATCGTGACTTCCACATATCCTTGAACGTCTAGCTGGCATTTGTGGCGGAACTTGTACTTAACAAATTCAAATTCAATTCATAGCGCGATTTCAATTTACTACTGCTTTGGGATTTCCCCCTTAACTGGTACTAAAACTCCTCTTTACTCATCACTCAAATCATTTAGCTTTTACATTTTAATCTTGAATTCCTTGAATAATACCTTGTATTAACATATTTCTCATAATGTTGCTTCTCGATGTCGGGTTTTATGCCCTTGGATGGAAAAATCTACGTTTCATTTCATCGTCATGGTCCTTATCTTCAAGGTGATCATACTATTGTGGGTTTCACCCTAGTCCCGCTATCAGTATCCTTACAAGTACCATCTTACCATATGTCTGACCCGTCGAAGAATATTCTTTGGCCTTGTTATTTGGTCATAACATCCCATTTGTTCCTACCAAACTTTAACCTATTACTTGGAGTCATTCTTCAATTATATCACAATCCTTACAATAAATTGTCTTCAATAATCTATGTACACTGGGCTAGCATGTAGAATCATACCAAGGAATTGAAGGTTTTATCACCCAACATTTAAAATCTACTATCTCGTGCTTCCATCCACGTACGTAGTTGTTAACGGTGATAGATGTATGTTTTTTTCTTCAACCGATGGAGCTTATCTTGGTTCCTGTTCTCCTAAGCAACATGGTCCTTATAGAGGAGTTGGGATCACTAGTTTGGACATGACGTCTCACATATTTCCTTTAAACATTTTCTGAAACAAGCCTTCACCTGACTTGATCTTGGAAATTCATTCCCTTTATCAATCTGTTGGGGTCCCCATAATTTCTTAGGCCTGAGGTTATCATTTACTCGCGCATTCATAAAAAAAATTCACATATTAGAGGACGTAAGATACTAAGAAATAAAGAAGGTTCTTGTGATTTTCCAACCTCTCCAATGATCTCATTTTTACTTTACATTCTCTCTTACTCGTATTTCGACTTTCCATTTCTCATCCAAAGCTTGGGATTTTCGTCCAATTATCAGACGATATATTATCACGAAATGGGAGTTTGTCTAGTATAGTCATTTGAAAACATGGCACACATTTCGATGCTAGATCGGGTTAGATACTCTATATCCTTTCCATTCGCAATACGCGTACATAACCTTAACTCTCCGCTGGGCTAGACATTTTATCTTCAGTTGATATCATTATATTCACGATTCTTTCTTATCAGAATATCTTGCCTCCCCCTCTGGGTAGTTCTGAAATGACTCCCAAAATGGTGTCACCCCTCTAGAATATAAAATATGTCCATGCTATGCATGTAGAAGGTAGGTAAATGAGTCAGAAAATTAGTAGCATACCAACGCTTATCTGCTTTCTTCGAGTAGCATCAGATCTTGAAGCTACGTCATCGCTCTCCTCTTTCCATCGCTAGGCTAACCTGAGACACTCTCGTATCTTGTGTCCCTGATTACCACACCAATAACAACCTCTTATTTCCTTACGATAAGGCCTAACATGCATTCATCCACATATTTTACAACATGTCCTAGACGGCCCCACTTGGTCTGCATCCTTCTTATTTTGATCCTGAAGTATAGAGGGTTGTCACCCCTACCTCGGCCTTACTCGAGAGCTCTGAATGTACCTGACCTATCATGAAACTCTATCATGCTTCTCGTATTTCCATAATCCTTCCTCATTCTGTATTTCCTGATAATCACCAACCATATTAGCCCTTTTAGTCCTTATCTCTCTCCAACTAAGTCAAATTTATCGAACATTATTTGTCCCTGGTCAACGGGCTCCTTAGGCACCGGGGCGGTATCGTTCCTGAAAGGCGACCAGCTGGGTCAATACCTGAACTGCCTTCCTAACATCTTTATCAGACGGTGTTGGGGGTATATCTGACGGTATGGGGTCTCTTTCAGCGCCTTCAGCCGTATTTAGGTGAGAGACTGGTGAGAGGGTGTCCCGCTTGGATCCTTTGACGAGTCAGTCTCAATAGAAGTGTATCCCTTGAAGAAGAAATCGTTGAAATTATAAATACGACGAGGTTAAGAATAGGATACTTACAGCTCATCTTTATTGCGCGATGTACATTAAGAAAGAAGGAAACCATCCTAAATGCCCTGTAGCCTCCTATTTATAAGTGTGGAGAAAAACACACCCGTATGCAAAACTCTACTAGACACTGTTTGTAGACATCCTTAGGACTGACCTACTCTGATATCATGTTTGTCAAACCCCAACCTTGGGGGGTGTGGTCAGCACCCGGTGCCCTAAGGCTCGAGCATACCGATCCTGATACCTATAACATACTCAATAATATATAGGCCGAAAAGACCTCTGACTAGTGCTTACCTGATCAAAAGACATAACCCATTGCACACAAAAAGGCCTGAAACACATATATACATAATAATTCCATGCAAGATTACTATACATAATATGACTGTCTAGAAGCCTATACAGAGTACATACACAACATCTGGTCGGGTCATCATACCCAACTATGTACATATATGCAACCACCATACCTATCAGTTCACAAGATAGCTACGGAAGAAAGGAGCGTGACAACCTTAAGTTGAGTTGAGTCACCTACTGCAATGTATCGTCTGAATCTCTAACTGTACTTGCGGGTATGAAACTCAGTGCCCCAGCAAGGGGTCGTCAGTACGAAAAATATACTGAATATGTAAGGCTGAAATTGTAAATAAGTGCAATACTATAAATAAAGTATAGAGATGAAGTTGTAGTTGAGTGCAATAATGTAAATATAGCAATAGAGAAACAATTGGTACTTTGAGTGCCTCTGTGGGAAAGAAATATGCATATTGTGCTTTGAAACTCATGTATATATATATATACACACATCGGGCTACCTTATCATTATTAAGCCTCTCTTTAGGTCTCTCATCATCATAAACTTCCCAATTGCAGTGGTGTGCACATACAAGTGCCTACCCAGCCAACTATAAAATGGCGCAGTGTTATCCTCTAATTATCGCTATGTAACTATGTCTTTATCAATACAAGAAACCATCAAGGCGGGAAGTGCTCCCGATATATATATATATATATATATATATATATATATATAATGTATGCAATGACTCTGAAGGGCCTTATGAATCTGATTGGAGTGACTCAAGGTCGTTATCCTCTGATTATTGTTATGTAACTATGTCTGTATCAATACAAGAAACCATCAAGGCGGGAAGTGCTCCCGACAAAGAACAATAACAGTTATGAAATATCACTATGAAACAAAGGTATTCACAAGTTTTCAATTTTAAGAATAGAGTTTCTTTTGAAAGGACGCCGCTATGGTTACGTTTATTCATAGGGCATGCAAAAAGAAAGGAAGAGTAAGTATTAACATACCTCGTTGATGATCAATACCACTCCTACGACTCCTCTCTTCTTCTACAATCGTTGACCTAAGCAATAATGGCAATCCGCATCAAAATCCATTCAAGAGTTTCAAGAACTTTTAGTTGTGACATTATGTCGAACACTTAGCGTGCACACTCTATTCCATCTCATTTTCATGGAAACTTAATCTATTTTCAACTCCTTTTCAATAATAACAACATCACCAAGAGTACAACAAACATACTTCATGAAATCTAGCCATAGCTATCTCAAAAATCTCATCAAGACCATCCAACAATCAACACCACAACTATTATAATCAACTATAGTGTTTTATCTCAACTCTTTCATAGATTACCTTACCAAGGGAATAATTTAAGCTAAGAGAACTTAAGAACACTTAAGAACAACAAGAATCATACCTTAATCAGAAGTAACAACTTGAAATCTATGTTTTTCTTTGCTCTTATCCACTTTTGATCATTTCTACCTGCTATATAAGTGTCATTTCTCAACAGGGCAAGCTTTAGGTGTTATAATATGATGAGTTGACTTGGTAATAACCATTGGAACTAATGTCTAGGGAGGGCTTAGGTGTGTTAGGGATATATTTGGGTCGAAATAATGATCAAATGGGCAAGCCACCTCTTAAATAAACCAAGATGGCCGGCCACCGCCTCTGATATGCGATGGTATCTGTGGCGCATATGTCATATACAACCGTACATTCAAGGGAATATCAGGGCAGTGATTTATCCTTGATTCTCTAGCCCATCCGCACCCCTTTTCGTGAGGCATATCCCATCCGAGATGCAAAACGCTTTTGCATATTGGCCGATCTTCATCAAACTTTGTCGGAATGTAATTCCATCTGATCAAAATGATCTATAACTATACATAGACCTTATTAACATCAACTTATTTAGTAAATGACATTTGGAATGGATCTCGGCTATTCAAAAACCAGATCGATTAACCATTCTCTTAAATATGCATGAAACAATGTGTACAACTCGGAGTTTCTTAGCTATGCTTTCAACCTTGGCCAGAGGCCTTCCTTATCCTTTGTATGGGCATCATAACTCTTTCATCTAACATTGGCTTGACATGATGCATTCGACGTAAGGACGATAAGCAGGAAAAACTAGTGGCTCTTAAACTCTTACAACTCCTTTGGGCTTCAACTCGATCTTTCCCTAATCGTACCAAGGGAACCCTCTTCGTTAGTTGGCTCCCTAGCTTAAGGTATATTCGATGGGTTAAATTACAGGGTGTAACAAGTGCCTCATCTCTTTCTGTATGGGCACGAGTCCTCACCATCTGTGAGAGAACAGGAAAAAAAGGTCAGATACTAATTTAATTAACCTTAGCACGAAAAGAATTAAGAAACTGAAGTTTCGTAAATGTCTCATAGCCTCTCTATGATAAGTACGAACGTCTCCTAGACTCTACAAGACATTGATATTTTATTTAAGGCCGTTTAACCTAAGGCTCTTATACAAACTTTTCACTCCTTTGGGAATCGTGATGGCACTTACACCTGTCCCACCGGTAGGCGAACCACTCCTAAATAATTAACATGATATAAGAAGGAAATGCGTACCTAAAAATATACTTAAATGAGTTATCTGATCATAATAAGAGATACAGAAATAAGTCTGAGAATCATAAGTACAACCCCAAGAATCTAATCAACAATACAAGAGCTCTAAGTACAAGTCTGGAATAAAGACAACGTAAAGTAATATAGAAACTGTCTGAACATGTCTCTCAAATAGTAAAAGACATGAATAAAGATAGGAGCATCTAGGGCAATGCTGGAAGGAAGCATCCGTACCCTAAACACTGGAAGTCCGTCGGCTCAAATCAGCCACGAAGTCCTGAACTGCTGGACGACGCTATATCTGCATCTAAAGGAATACACCATATGTAGTATGAATACACAACGTACCCTTGTAGGTATCCTAAGCCAACAATGATGGAAGATACACAATTAGAGATAAATATCAAGTTGACACCAAATAATCTTGTACTAAATAGTTCAATAAATCACATTATCCACATAATAGTTCACTGAATCAACAAGTCACTTGTTCATATAAGGTTTCATAATCATGCAAGTTACCCCAAGTTTAGGAGAGTTTAGTGACATCATCTCAAGTATCAAATGATCAATAAATAACCCTTCTTTATCCAAGAATTTAACCATGTCATAAATAATCAGTCCAACAATTAATCCATGAATAGATAATCTATGAAGTAATATATGTATGATATGCATGCAATGCATATGCTAGGTAACTTTCATCTCCCGATATACATGTGTTCAAATTCTATGAACTACAAGCCTATGAGGGACCCGCAAAGTCCTTATACTCCAAAATTTCTCAATGGGAGCCCAACTCTTGGCTCAATAATAAATGTTGCAAGCGTGCAACAGTTGTCCCCTCGTATCAACATCATCTCAATGTTTCTGATAATCTCATAAGTGTTTTTACCTTCTCGGTCTCTTGGATCCACATAATTTTCATACCACTCTCATTTCAATATCAAAAAACCATGAGTGTATGAATGCAAATGACAATTCAAGGCAAGAAATCATATGTTATAAGATACAACTAAGTATATAAGAGATGGATATCATATGCTTTCAGGAAGTCAACACATAATCCAAGTGCAATCATGATATCATATCGAAAGCATGGGTGATGAATAAACACAACAATAGAAAATATGGCTACGAGCCCACATAATGGTGACAAGCCCAATCAACAGCAATCAGAATCAGCTTAAGGTTGATTTTCCCCAAATCACCCATCATCACAGTTCAACACCGGTGCCCACCTAAATATTCATCACAACCGCTAGGGTGGGACCCCCAAACACACCCAATACCCTTCAATATATATAACTAATTATGTATTTCTATCGAAGTCTAATAAAAATAAGTTGTAGCCTTTGAGCAGGCGGGATGAACAATCAACCCTCAACCATAGTCTTGCCCTTCCGGAGCGTCGTGTAATAGTTGTTGTCTAACACACATATATTATGGGTTAGTATTAAGCTATTACATAATACAAGGACTTAGTCCTTCAAACATACCCAAGACCTCCAAAACCACCCCCGAGCCCATGGTGTCAAAATCAAAACTTTACTACTCAATTATCCTAAACACATATTTGGTAATCATGTCCCTATGTTAATTAGAAACCTAAGCTCAATTGGACATTCAATTGCATGATTTAGGGAAAGCCCCAATTTAAAAACCCTAGGTTTTCTCCCAAATTGAAAAGGGTTTCCATTTTCAAATTAAACACTACACCATGATCATCTAACACAATTCAATACTTCTGCGCCATATCACTAGTTCATATTACACCCCCAAATCCAAGGTTCATCCTATATTATTCTAAACATGAATACTAGAACTCATTTTCCCCAATTGACAATCTATACCAAGATTAGAGATATTAAAATATAAAATAAAATCACAAAGGGTGAAGAATTTTACCTCTAATGATGAACTTAGCCTCAATCTTCAACAATTCCCCCTTAGGTAGCTCTAGAACCGAGATTGAGATGTTTTGAAAAAATGGAATGATTTAGGGAATTTAAGAGACTGCCTGATACAGCGATTCCGCTCTTGCAGAATCGACTCCGCAGGTGTGGTCTTGCTCCAGCGGAAACATAAGCTCGCTGAGGGATAGTCACTTGACACCTCGCCTTAGCACAGAAGCGAAACAATGTACGCAGAGATGTCTTTGCCTCTGCGATGAAATATCTACAGGGGAGGGAACTCAATAATTTCTTAGAACACGCGTGTGTGAACCAACCTCCACAAAGGAACGCAGACATGCAAAGGCGGATGACCATCCGCTGGTGCGAACCACAGACACCAGCAACTATAAAATCCTCCAAAACTCCCACCAAACATCCGAAACACTCCCTAGACCCCCCCGGACACAAACCAAACATACTCTCCCAAGGTAAATAATGTTACGAACTTGCTTTTGCCCTTGGATTTCTCATGTAACCGAGCTAGGACATACCTTTTAAAAGAATCGCCCAAAATAACCAAATCTCATAATTTCACAAATAAGGGCACAAAGTACATCCGATTGTCTGGGGAAGCAAACCGATGACTCGATTAAGTCATAAATGAGCCTCTGCAACTACTGGAAGCAACAAAACACGGAAAGGAACCAATATACTCGAATTTCAACTGTGAGTCAAACTAATGGACTCTAAAATTCTAAATTTGGATTTTTTCTTCCGAAACTCATGTAAATGAACCTCAGGATCCGTCTTACCCATCCCCATACATCATAAACTCCACATAGTGTCTAGGGGAAGGCTAAAATAGTCAGATAAGGGTCTTTGACCTAAAATGATTGGACGGGTCGTTACATCTAGTTGGGCGTAGCCCAAAATAGTCCTTTAAGGAATGAAAGATGGTTTTGCAATGTTAGTCATTTCTTGTCCAAAATCGATTTCAAATCCATATTGTTTGCCAACTCTTTCATGAAAGTGAATTTCTTTCAAAGTAGTCCGGTTTTGTTATCAACATAGTTTATGTCAAAATCATCCAAGTTAAAGGCTTTTCAAATATCTAAATATCGAAATTTTGAAAGAAAACTCATTTTTATTATTTAATCATTTGTTGAAATACAAAAATCATTTTTATCTCCTAAAAGGGGCTGATTTTGAAAAATAAACGTTCTGGGGACCCTATCCTTGCTAAACAACGTACATATCATTTGCCTAATCCTATGTCATAACCATTTCGAGTTTCAATATTTTCAAGTATTTTATAATTTACAAAAAATAAAATACAAGAATTAAAAAAGGAGAGTTTAGGCTTGCGGGCCTACAGAGCCCACCAATTAACCATTTTCACCCATGACCTTCAATGCGCTGCAACTGTCCGAACTTGATCAAAAAATGTTGTTGGGCCACTATCCCAACTGAAGGATAATAGTCTTAGCCCATTTGTCCCACGGTCCAGTCGTGCAAGAGGAAGAAAAAAGAGAAAAGGAAAGAAGAGGTCAGAAGGCACCTAAACTTATGTAAATTAAATGCAAAACTTGGTAAATAATTTACACATATATCACGTAAAACAATTGCCAAATATACGCATAAAATACATGCCACTAGTGGACCAAAGTATAATTGAAAAGGAACAACCCATAATTAATTTCATACAATGTAAACAACACAAATGGCTGACCTAGTTCAGACACAACAACCAGTACTCATGAAAGAAGCATAATAAATGTGGGCCTGACCCAAAGAACATGGCAACACATAGAGATGATATAATAGAGGAAGAATTGTGCCAGGCCCAGAAGATACATAAGGCAGGTTGATTCAAGTGACATATACAAGTGATATACCTAACCAGTGTACCTTTTATACTGAGTATACTTAATATACAACCTGTATATTCTTGTGTATATCACACATGTACTCTAAGCATAGGCAACACAGAAAGTAGCTGAAGGAAAGTGGGATAGCCACACACATATACAAATCACAAAGGCCATGAATTCCATTTATACACTATCATGACTTTGACCTAAGCCTATTTAAGCAAATAGTACAGTTCATGCCTTTCAAAGGCTCAGTTTTGACACACAATATGGATAACAATCACAGATGCATCAGAACAAACTAACAGTCCGTATGGCATTTCCCAGATTTTAGGTTCAGGCTACATGGATCAGAATTGAAATATACAAGGCATCAGCTTTACAAATGAACTATCCTGTCTCTCTACCTATTCAAGTTTAGTTAGGACCTAATTCTTTTAGTTACAAGCAATATCCAAGAGAAATTAGTACAAGTAGGCAAGAACATAGCACACAAGTTAAGAACACTTCAAATTGTGCTAACATGATTCTTTTTTTAGACTACATCCCTTAGGAGATAGTATGTACTAGACAAATTCCAACATAGTGATTCAACATCACACAAGAAATATGATAGGTCATTTTTCTTCATCATATATGTATGCTTAGCTCTTTTAACAACCTGGTCCTTAAGAGGTTCATTTTATGCATTAGTATTCACGGTATGAGGAAATCTTAGTGACACAACAATTAGATTAACTAGGCAAGTTTACATAGGCTACCTCAGTTATTGTTTAAGACTTAGGGTAAACACAAATAACACTACACAACAGGGCATGTATCAGTTCATATTAAGCAACACTCTCAAATTTCCCTAAAGTCTAGTCATATACATAGTAGCAGGCTTATGTATAGTATAGGACTGGGAACATATTAGCAGAACCAAAGTAAGACTTTGTAATACCTAATAGCAATCACATCATGCTCATCACAAGATCAAAAAGAAGCAAACACATGATTTGGAAATAATTCTTTACTCTTAACATACAATGGTTTATAAGGTTTCAAACTTAAACTAAGGATCTGATCATGGTTTTCACTTAGGCAGATGTAAACAACCAAACTAGCCTCTTTAACTAGTCTCCTAAGTTAACTAATCGTGATTCAGGGTAACTTCTAGTTTAGACAGAAGCACTATTAAGACACTTGTCACAACATTTCAACAAGCAGGCAAGTAGGTCATGTTATCTTTACATGGAAGGCAGTCCTAACATAGCTTAATAACATCTAAACATCAAGTTTTTATTTTTATCATATAGCATACAACTTTTGGATTTCAGACCCTATTTGAATAAGTGTTCAACTAAGTAGTTTAGACTTAAAAAATCAGTAGGAACATGTAGCAAATGAGACATACATCCAGATGATACTCTAACACAGTTTCACATCACTTCCAATTCCTAAGAGCCTAATGCTCATTTAGACAAAATGCAGAAATAGGTTACTTGTAAAGAATTTGTAAACGTGTAAATATATTCCCTACCCATAATTAGAATATTTCCATATATTGTATAAATATAATTATGGTAAGACTAGGATTCCTCTTTTGTATAGGCTTAAGATTCCTATTGTATAAGGGATGAATATTGTACTCTATATATACCTTGATATTAATGAAAGACTCCTCAAGGGAGATTAATATCACCTTACATGGTATCAAGAGCCAAATAAACAAAACCCTAAAAAGCTTTCTCTTCCACAGCCGCCGGCTGCCTCTCCTACGCCGCGGCCCTCCCGGATTTTCTTCTTGTTTTTCGGGTTTTGTTCTTCCTTTCTTCTCTTCCCTAAATGGATATCCCTGATTCTTCCACATTTTCTGACGCCTCTACCTCCACAAATTCATCACCACTGTTTCATCCCGCCCTTACTGTTTCCAACATCAAGAACCATATTCCCATTATTCTTGATCAAGAAAACAACCAGTATTCTCCCTGGATTGAACTTTTTCACAATCATGCATGTCTCTATAACGTGCTTGACCATATTGATGACACTATTCCGTGCCCTACGGAGGTTGATGATTCTATCTGGCATCGTCTCGACGCCGGCGCCAAACAATGGATATATGGTAGTATCTCTCAGGATTTGCTCCTTACTATCATGAAATCTGACTCCACAGCCCTTGACTTGTGGAATCGTTTGGAGGAAATTTTTCAGGACAACAAGCATACTTGTGCCGTGTATTTGGAAGAGCAGTTCATTCAAACACAATTTGGAAAAGGCATAAAATCATTTCAGTGCGATAATGGTCGTGAATTCAATAACTCTATGTTTCACCATTTTTGTACCAATAATGGCATGGTCTTTCACTTCTCCTACCCTCACACCTCACCACAAAACGGTAAAGCTGAAAGAATCATCCGCACCATTAACAATATGATTCGCACCCTATTGATTCATGCATCCCTCCCTCCACCCTTCTGGGTCTATGCTGCTAAAATGTCAGAATACACTCTAAATATTCTCCCTACTAGAACTCTTCACAATATGACCCCTACCGAAATCCTCTACCATAGAATCCCCTCTTATGATCATCTACGGATTTTTGGTTGTCTGTGCTATCCCAACCTTAGCTCCACCGCCCCTCACAAGCTCGCTCATAGGTCCACTACATGTGTCTTTCTAGGATTCCCGCCGAACCATAGGGGCTATCTATGCTATGACTTGTCGACTCGTCAGATCCACATATCTCGTCATGTCACATTCGACGAGACCACATTCCCGTTTTCGAATCTTCCAAAATTCCAAAAACAAGACTACTCATTTCTTGACGAGTCTGCCATCTCTCCCCTCATAATTGAACAACTCACATCCTCTGTTCCATCGTCAGAGCTGCGGCACCCAAACTTCAGAGAAGCCTGTCAACCTTCTAGCGCCGTGACTCTCGATCCAGGAGCCGCAGCGCCTCCGACGGCTTCGCCCCCACCTTCTCCTTATCCGACTTCACCCCCCGTCTCAGACACCACTCCGCCACCCACTGTCCCTACCCATCCAATGGAAACTCGTTCAAAGCATGGAATCTTCAAACCCAAAGTCCATTTCAACTTGTCTGCCCAAACCATCTCTCCACTTCCAAAGAACCCAAAATTGGCCAAACAAGACCCTAATTGGAATACGGCTATGTATGAGGAATTCAATGCTTTAACTAAACAGCACACGTGGGATCTAGTACCTAGACCTGAGGGGGTGAATGTCGTTCGTTGTATGTGGCTATTTCGTCACAAGTTCAGAGACAGTGGGGATCTTGAGAGGTATAAGGCCCGTCTTGTGGCTAATGGCACAAATCAGCAGGAGGGCATTGATTGTGGTGAGACCTTCAGCCCGGTTGTCAAACCGGCTACCATCTGCACAGCTCCTCAAGGGAGATTAATATCATATTACAGAATTAAATTCATAAGGGTAAAGACATGACATGGTTATAGGTGATATCAGGGTTAAATCACACAAAAATAAACTACATGTAAATAGGCAGACTCATTATAGACATGCATGGTTACTTGGCCTTAAACTATCAACATTATCTTTAGGTAGACAGATATAAACATGACATTCTTTCATGGTTCAAGAACACATGCATATGGATTCTAGACTAACAGGGGTACCAAACAAGTACGCTTGTCAACAACATTCATATTTTACAACTAAGCAAGTTTGAAGACTCTATTAGACCATATATTAAATCTAGATTATAAGATTGACATAAATAGGTCATGGCATGAATTGCACAAGGCAACAAGACATTTGTTACTACTATATTAGGCCTGGTTTAGCCCTTGTAGACATAGAATAAGCATATCCCGAGACTAAAATAGGTTTTTAAGATATAGCAAGAATTATGAGTTCAACACCAACATAGACTAAGCCACAACTAGATGTAAGTAGAGCCTAAGCAAGTTCACTGTCCCCAAAATATTCAAACAAACTAAGTGTACTAGACTGTTCTTTTACCCATACCTATTTTGAACAGACCATAAATGGTATTTAAGTTCAACAGGCTCAACATTCACGATTTTTGGATAGATCACTATCCTAAGTCCTTTTATTACTCTTAAGCTATTTTAAAATAGGTTCATAATCATAACAACACATCAAATTCAGATCCATTCTAAACTAATCACAAGAGCAAATAAGAATACATGCTTCATGTACTAGCTACACATATTCTCAAAACATGCCTCATAGGTAAAAAGTAATCATTTTTCAGACTTATCTTAGAATTATACTATTCCTAAATCAGTGATGAACATTCATGTATATTAAACTAACTAAGCAAACACATAAATCAACTAAACAGGTTTGTAACTACATATTAACACAAATACCTAAACTGTTATCAATCAGGGACATACATCATAATCACACCATGTTACTTTGAGCTAAATCTTAACTTAAAATAAACTAGTAGCAGTTTAGTGAACATAAGCACCTAATGAACTAGCTAAGCATGCTAACAATCACTTAATAACTACATGAACAATTAATTTAAAGGAAATGCTTAAAAGGAAAGTAATTACCTTTTCAGAGGAAGCCAAGGATCAAAGTTTGAGCTTGATATTCACTTCCACACTATGAATCACTCGCGCACACATGAAAAAGAAGAATGTTTTTGAACTAGAAAGACTGATTTAGGCTCGGTAGAATACCTAAACTGTTATCAAATTCATCAAGTTTTGTCGAAAATGGCTCTTAAATAATAAAATGCCTAAAATTTCACTTTGCCAGTTTTGAAAAACCTTTCGGTTTATGTTCGACCTATCGCGGGGTTCAACAAGCTAAAACATTCCTTTATTGCTTGTGATTGGGTTGTGGTGTGGAGTGGTATTCAAGCCTATGTCCAGAATGCTTAACTTTCGTTGGTATATTATTTTGACTGGTTGCCCAATAAAAAGTTCCACATTTTCTCTGCTTGCATCTGGATCTGGTCTGCTTGCTTTCCTCTTTTGGTAGCCTCTGACCTATTTTTATTTGCTGGGATAGTGACATATTTGTTTTGTTTTGCCACACCGACACGACTTTGTTTGTTGTGCCCACCTGGAAAAATATTCTAAGTAGGTGACTCTTCCAGCACCGTCTAGCTCATGTGACTTTCTCGATTGAACTTGTCTTGAGCAGGTGACTCGCTTGGGACCGTCTAGCTCATATAACTTTCTTGGTTGATGTAAAATGGGTTGCCTTAAGATCATCTACGTGGAGTCAAGACAATGATACCCAAGCTTCACAAGGGTTGCACATGAAGATGGATGTCCGAGAGCATACTTTAGTGCAATCCCGAGGCTTTTGAGTGTGGATGATTACATGGGAAGGAGAAAAGTCAAAATATGTCAAGGATGACACCATCTATGAGCTACAAATAATGTCACAAACCATGTTTGTGAGCCGCAGACTAAACACAGAAACTCAAAACTTTAAGATGCTGAAGAGCACCACATGCGATTCGCAGATGGTGCCACAAGTCATGCTTGCGAATCGCAGGTCTCTCACAAATTGTGACAACTCGGCGTGTTAGCTACTTTTGAAAATTAAAGGTGTCACTTTTGGACCCTTTGTGTAATAAATTAGCCTATGAATATAAATAGTTAGTGTAAGTTATTTCATTCCTTATTTATTATTGAATATTGATATTTAATACACTTATGAGGGTTTTTGAGAACTTAGTTACCAAGGTGTGATTGATGAAGCTATGTTGATCCATGTTTAGGAAAAGGGGGTTGCTTGTGATTGCTTGAAACTCTCTTTGTGTCTTTTTCATACGTTAGGTGCTTTTGTATAGTTAATTCATTTGAGGTCCTTAGTTTGATACACTTTTGGTTGCTTTTGATTCCATCTCTTGTGTCTACCTCTCTATCTTTAATTTCTTTGGTTTGATTTTATTTCATAATTTGGTATGTATCCAATTGGTACCAGATCTTGATTGAAGGGTTGTTCCAACAATCCTTGTCTTAGTTTTTTATTACTACAAAAAATGTGTTCATCTATCAAGAAATTCAAAAATACAAAAATAGTTGTTTGTTTGTTGAGTCTAGCACTAGATTCTTGTTCCCTAGTGTTAGAAGAGTCTAAATCTCAATTTTCAGGTCTTTTGAGTCAATGTTGAGTCATCTACCATTGTTAGCCATTGAAGAAATTGGAGAGCTTAAAGTGGGTTTAGTTGAAGGAAGGAGAATTGAGGCCTAGAAACTATTGACTTTATTTTCCTATTGAATAAGAAGTGAAATGTGAAATATGGGATGAATTGAAGGTCTGAAAAGTTTTTAATCTTCAAGTGTTCTTGAAGAACTTCAAAGAGTTCTTGAGGAAGAAGAAGCAAAAAGGTGCCATTTGATCTTCTTAAACTTAAATTCAAGTTGAAAAGTTGTTTTTGGGCCAAAATAAGTAAAATATCAGAAGAAAGTGTGCCAAAGTCGTTAAAATAGTAGGGAATAATCAAAAAGTGGTAAGTCAAATGAATCCTAAGGAATTTTGACGTCACTAGCATGTTGGGCACAATCACAACCTACAAATCATAGGTTGTGTCGCATATGAGACCTACAAATTGCATTCAAAAGGTAGACTATGATAGAAAATTGGCCAATCCAGAGTTTACATCTGTGAACCGCATACTGTGTCACAATTTGCATCTGTAAACCGCAAATTGTGAACAGTGAATAGCAGATCGTGCTTTTTCAGGTTTTTCTCATTTCGTTTCGATTTGTTTTTCATTTATTTGATTCTTCTAAGATAATTAACACTAGTAATTGTCCTTACTTGATTGTTAGTTATTGTGTCTATAATTTTTTCATTCGTGTTATTTCTTTTCATTTTCTTTCCTGTTTTACTTCGTAGTTAACATCTTTATTCAAGTCTGTTAGCTTTAATCGAGTCATCCGTTCATCTACTTAACAAAAATCCACTCTGACCAGAGTAGCAATTATGCATTTGCGACACCCTAGTCTAAGTATCCACAAACTAGAAGAAGCTCATGGGAAGGTCAAAGAAAGAACTTGTTCTTTCGACGTTAAGAATTCTTCCAGTAATTCTAAGCCCGATCTTTTTAAAAAAGCGTGTACTGTAATTTTTTGTTTCCGAGCTAAAGTTCTAGCACATTGGCCGATCCAATTTGTGAGGCAAATTAAAAAGGTGTGTAAGCAAGAGTGCTTGTGAGATTATATTTCACTAACTTAACATGTTTGCTTGTTTTGTTGAGTGTCTTTAAATAGATACTTCTCCATGAATTATGGTTCATGTGATGATGACTTTGGTGGTTGTAATTATGAGGAATATGGCTATAACAATGAGAGTTATAGCTATAGTGAAGAGTGTGGCACTTCCATTGAGGGTTATGAATACGATCATGGTCATTACAATGAAGAACATGAGGCAAGGAGTACTCATGGATCCTACATGAAGGCTAATGACTCAGAAGAGCCTTATTATGACCATTATGACTTTGAAGGTACTTTGACATACAACTCTTACTCTTCTTGTGATGAACATAGTGATGAAGATATTGACCTTAAGTATGACGATAGTGAAGTATCAAGTACTTATGAAGAATTTGAATCTCAAGTTCAAGAGAAGTCCACTTATAGCCATGTTATGTTTGCCGGTGGTAGTTTTACTTGCCCTTATTCAAGTGGTACCATCAAACGATATTATCATAGAGGTATGAGACCATACCTCACCAACAATCCTCAAAGTGTTGTGAGATGAGATTAACCCAAAGTTAAGAGAAGAATTGAACCTAACAAGAGATTCCATTCTATGTTGGTGAGAGTACGTGATAATTGGGGAGTTATCCTTGAAATTAATGACCATCTATTTGGTTGCTATATTTTTTATCAAGCCGTACTCCGGCTGTGATTACAGTGGATTAGGAAAAAAGACCCTTACATTGGCAAAAGGGGATATGTGGTCAATATGGTGAATGTATCCTTTTCTCATTGGAACTATCAAGTGGGTGTGTGGTGTATAGTAATTTCCATGGGACCATGTGACTTGTGTTTGGGATATTCTTGGTTCGAATAGATGGGATTCCTTATGAGCAAGATTGGTATAGGTATGTAGTGGATGAAAGGGGAAAATTTCTATTTCCACATGTACCTCCTAGGAAACTTCTAAGTGTAAGGGTGCTATCACCCAATGTGAAATGGCCTACCTTGACTATGGAATCTAGTGGAGAAGAATATGAAAAATGGGAAAGCTTGATAGATGGAATCTTTGCTAGCTACCACTATTCACAAGGAAGGAAAGTAGAATTGGCTCTTAGAACTTTTAAAATGAGGCTTTCCAACTATTGGCAACACTATGAGATAGAGACTTGGGTTGCATTAAATATAACTTGAGGCACAATTATCTTGGCCACATGAAAGGTGTTATAGGACCAAAGACAATTCAAAAAAGAAGAAGCCAAAAGAAGGAAAATCGAATGCTCCTTGTGAAATCAATCGGGGTTTTCCACATTAAAGGGAGATTGCCATACCAGTCCATATGGTGAAGAATAAAAAGACTCCTTGTGGAACCATGAAATCTAATGATGTTGAGAGACAAACGATTGAGAGAATCAATGGAGTGTAAAGTGGCAACTCAAGAGTGGAAAAAGGAGAGGGTGTGTAGAATGATGTGAGAGAGTTCCCACAAATTCAATCTAATCCTTCTACTCCTTCATCTTGTGGTGAATATTCTTTTGTAGGTACTCAAGAAAGCGAATTGCAAAAGGAGTCTTCCTGTGAAGAACTCCCGTGCTTGATAGAGGGAATGGAGGATAAGACCATCTCTTTGATTGGTCAAGTGAGCCCTCCATTTGGAGCTCGTGGTAAAGAAGATTCTTTATGTGAACAGCAAGGTACAATGACTAAACTTAATACTTCAAAGTCTTTGAATGAGCAAGTTTGTGATGTGAGTGTGAGTATTAGCTTGTCTCGGTGTGAGCTTAATGATTTGTAGTCATGTAATGATTATGTCATTGATGAGAGTGTTTCTACACTAGTTAATCCTATGGATGACCGAATTGATTCTTATTGTAAGATCGATTTGTGTCCACCTAGTGTTGGCACTTGGATTTGAATGATAATACATTATCATGTGATATAAATGATTAATTTGAGTGTATTGTTACTCGACTAGTTTAGGAATTTTTTATGTGATTAATTACCCTCCGATTAGTGACGAGGTGGTTGTAGTTGATCATTTGAATGAGTGTGACACCCTACCCTTGTTTGATAGATGTGAAAATGAGTCTCTTCTCTTATCTTTGTATTAAGTGATGAGACTCACGATTGTGATGGTCATGTGTATCATATGGATAGTCATGTGAAGATACTTGGAAATATGACATTTGTCTTTTTGAGAATGAAATTACATGCTTTGACTCATTAATGTTCATTGATTATTCCCTCTTTAAAGATAATGTCTTATTTGATGCTACCATAACTAATGAAAGTGAAGAGCAAAATGGAATGTATTGTAATGTTGAAAGTGTAGCCACTTGTGGGGACTACATGGTATTTGAAAATTTACTATGAAATTATGGCGCTCTTCCCTATGATGGAGAACTTTTCTTGGGAAATGATAATTCACTTATGGGAAATGAGTGTAGACATCTGAAGGAATCAATGTTGGACTTATTGGATCCTTAACAATTCATGCAAAGATTGGTCATTGGGGATTTCTAGAAAGCCCTTTTTATGAAATTTCTGAGAGCACAGTACCATGAAAGTTGTAAGTTGTGTTCGGGGGGGGGGGAGTTATTGTCTATCGTTGGCCTCTATGGTAGAATAAGTCTGGGAATCTTTTCAAACCTTAGTTAGGGCTACTTGAAGATCCTTTCATCTCTTATTTTTTTTGTTGAGAGAGAGTCATATTTTAAAAAGGAAGGTGATACTTGTTTGCAAATTATTAATTCTTCCTTGTGTGTTCTGAATCTTAGTAGCATGCTTGATCTTGTGTTTGAACTTAATAATGAAGCTACATTTGAGGATACCATAGATGAAGTTATTTTGCATGACACCTTTCTTTACTATATATTTGTATATGATGACACTCATGCTTATGTTGGAGGGTGCGCCTTTTGTTTATAGGGGATATAATAGGGTAGATAATGGTTTTCTTGGACAATATGTGTGGATATTCTTCCCTTTTGACCCCGATAAGGTTTTGAATTTGTGTGTGGTCATAGTACTACATTTGGGATGGTATCACTTTGAAATTGAGGATAATTTGTGTGTCATGTTTATTAGAACCAATGTGGTATTGCCTATTTGGTATTTCAAAAACGTTGGTTCCTCTATGATATCCTCATTTCATGTTCTTTGGGATAGCCAAGTTCTTGGTGCTCTATGTGAGAGCTTGTTCTTCATAATAATGGTTGATACTTGGTTATATCACAAGTGTGTGCATACTTGGCATGTTAGTAGAGTAGGCTACTCTAACACTAACCCTCATCCTTTGAGGACCTTGTTGTTGCTTGTCTTCCTTATGGTTTTGCAAGGTTTAGATTTAAGGATGAATCATTTTCAAGAAGTGGAGAATGATGTAAACCGGGTTGCCTCAAGATCTTCTACATGGAGTCAAGACCATAATACCCAAGCTTCACGAGGGTTGCACATGAAGATGGACGTATGTGAGCATACTTTAGTGTAATCCCGAGGATTCCTAGTATGGATGATTGGATGGGAAAGATAAAGGGCCACCATAAATGATGTCACAAACCATGTTTGAGAGACGCAAACCAAAAGTAGAAGCTAACAACTTCAAGATGCTGAAGAGCACCCACTGCGATTCGCAGATGGTGCCACAAGTCATGCTTGCGAATCGCAGGTCTCCCAAAAATTGTGACAGCTCGGCGTGTTAGCTACTTTTGTGAATCAAATGTGTTACTTTTGAGCCCTTTGTGTAATAATATAGCCTAGGATTGTAAATAAATAGTGTAGGTCATTTCATTCCTTATTTATTGTTAAATATTGATATTGAATATTCTTGTGAGAGTTCTTGAGAGAATAGTTACCAAGGTGTGCTTGGTGAAGCTATGTTGATCCATGTTTAGGGAAAAGGGGTTGCTTAGGATTGCTTGAGATTCTCTTGAGGTCTTCTTCATAGGTTAGGTGATTTTGTATAGTTACTTCAATTGAGGTCCTTAGTTTCATATACTTTGAGTTACTTTTAATTCCATCTCTTGTGTCTACCTCTCTATCTTTAATTTCTTGTTGTTTGATTTCACTTATGCAATTTGGTATGTATTATTGGTTGATTTGTTTGAGCGAGTGACTCTCTTGGTACTGTGATGCAAGTAAGGAAGGGTGTTGGTGGTTAAGTTAGTCGGAGTTTGATTGTATACGGGTCGACCCAAAAATGGATGCCAAAGTTGGAGTTCTCGGGTTCTCAACTTAGCCGGGCAGTGTGGTGTTGTGCGATTATTTTGGGTAGTTCTATATGGAATTGGGTCAAGGAGTTTTATGGGGGTGTTTCGGATATATTGAGGGTGATGTTGATGGTCGGGTTTCAGTGGTTGGATGGAGGCAGGGTGACGAAAAAGAACTGAAATAGTGAGGTCCGATGATGGAACTCCGTAGAGACGTTGGTGTGGTTGGTTGTGTTGTTCGGATAGTTGTAGGTGGATTCAGACTTAGGAGTTTTATGGGGTTGTTGTGGGTACGTTGAGGGTGTCTATATTGATTGTGGTATGGTGGTTTGATGATGTCAAGGTCTCGGGAATGATATGAAACAGTGAGGTTCCGGTGAAGGTTATTTAAGTGGACTATTTGTGGTTGTCGGGTTTGGACGGTTCTGTACGTGTGGTTTCGGTTGACAACCTTTGGAGGGGTGTTTGTGAAGTATTGTGGTAGAAAAGGGTGGTCAGTATATAGTGGGTTGTATAAGGATTGATCACAAGTTAGAAGATGCAAGCTCGAGTGAAGGATGGTTGGTTTGGTTAAGTGTTGGTTCGGTTGATATGGTTTAAGTAAGGTACAGTTGATATGTCAAGGATATGGACACGGGGGTTTTAATGCCCGAGGCGACACCAAGATGAAGGTGACCAATTTCATAAGGACTTGATTGGGGTTGCTAAGTACAAGCCCGAATACAAAACAAGTAAGGGTGGTCGGACACCTTAAGATAGACCCTAGGCTTAGGTTAGGTTGGATCACACAAGTTCCAATATTCACTTGAAACCAAGACGGTTCCTTAAGCTTGGGTTTGATTAGATAACACAAGTTCTAACCAAGACTTTCGGGTACTTCTCCTTTATCCCTTGCCTTGCTTTTTCACTCGGCCACTCTCTGTTCTTAAGTATAACACAAGTTCTAAATAAGACTTACGCCAAAGGGACCTTAGCTTGGGTTTAACTAGGTCACACAAGTCCTAGATTCAACTTACACTAAGGGGTTGGTTAACACAAGAACTGAAGGCCCACACAAGGACCAACTAAGGTAGACAACACACAAGTTGAATACTTTAGCAATTGAGTAAAACTCAGGTTTTTCTATTCATCAAACTCTGCATATTTACAATGTCCTAAGGGTCCTATTTATAGTAGTAGATGGACCATTCTAGAAGACAAGTTAAAAGACACAAACTACATGTAAACTTTCGGCCAAGTGTGGATAAGTTGGTGACCAAGGGATTTCGACCAAACCAAGACAATAGGGACGGTCTTGGCTTTTCTTGGGGACAAATGATGAAGCTTTGACACTCCCTTTGTGGATTCCATGAAGAATAATGCATGAACTTGGGCTCTTCATAAATGTCATCTTCTTGGGATAGGTTTGAAGCTTCCATTCTTTGTATTTGCTTGATGAACTATTCGGCCAACTCTTGCTCTTCTCCTTGGTCGATTTTTATGTCTTCAAGGTAGCCAAATTCATGAACTAATTGGTTCATGAACTATTTTCTTGGAAGCCTTTTCTTCTAGATCATTCTTGTCCCTTGTCCTCTCGGCTTGATCACTTCACATGGCCTAGTCACCTTGTTTTCTTACACGACACATTAATGATGTATTGAGGAGAACTAGAAGTTATTACATGGTTCCCCTATGTCCCAAGGCAATCTAATAGCTAAGTTAAGAACTAAAGGAAAACAACAAGTTAGAAGAAATGCATGGTCTCTGCCATGACAAACAAGAAGATCAAATAAAACATGTTTCATCTTAAAATCTTCAAGTCCAATTTTCAATCCCACTCCCAATCCATACCATATTAGACATATCTTCATAGGCCGATTGCTAATTTATGGAACTCCGAGTATATCACCTCGAGGATTAAATTGGAACTTTGAGCTCACGGGCATTCTTACATCACATTGTCTGGCTTGTATGGCTCTTTGGGATAATTTTTATGAATGTATAAATAACCCTTGTGATAGTTTGATATGAATGGCCATCTCGACAATATTTGTGTTTGAATAAATAATCCTCTTGGTAAGCATGTTTTTATTAATGGCCCTCTCAGCATACGTGTTTGTATGAATAGTGCTCTTGGTATGCATGTTTATTTGAATGGTCCTCTTGGAATGTTTGTTTGTATTAATAGCCCTCTCGGCATGTATGTCTGTATGAATATCCCTTTCGGCATTCTTATTTGTATGAATAGCCCTCTCGACATATTTTTTTTGTATGAATGACGCTCTCGGCATGCGTGTTTATATGAATGGCCTCTCAACATGAATATTTAAGTGCCTGCTTGACCGACTATAGCATGGCACAGTAAGAAAATAGATACATATATATAGGTGCAATGCAAGACAAACCTCAAAAGACATCATAAACAGAGTCGGAGTGGCATGTGGTCGTTATCCTCCGACTATCGTTATTTTCGCTACGTTCTTCAACCTTAAGTTAGTTATCAAGAGACATATAGAATACGAAAAGTACGAATAATAACAAATACACAAAAGACATGACTAACTTAAACAAGAAGAAGTATGGTGATCTTTAACGTACTTAGAGAAAAATCATTTCAAGAAACTGTTTATATCAAATCATGCCAAAATAGGAAATTAGCCCTACTTACCTTATCGATGAAGTTATATACGTTACACGATTTCTCTCACATTCTACGGATGATTATCTACATTATATGAAGGATTTGTATCAATTTTGAATTCATAACTTATAAGAAAGTTCATTTAGACATTTGATCGATTAACTTTTATGCATAAGTTTATGAGATCATTTATAGCTCAAACTATATCGATAAAATCACAACTGATGTATATAATGAGGGGTGTAAGTGTGTAAGTTGTTCGGGTCTTGTTTATATTCGAGTCAACCGAAAATCTGGACAAGAAAGTGGGGTTCTCAATTTATCGGCTATTGCCGGGAAGTGGCTATTAGGAGGCTATTTCAGGTGGAATCAGTGGGAGTTGGGGTTTGACGTTTTATGGGGGGTGTTACAGGTGTGTTGAAGGTTGGGATGGTTCTCGGGGTTTTGTGGTTGAATGGGAGCGAGGTGACGGAATAAGGCTGAAATAGTGAGGTCTCGGGTTTATCGGGTTCTGCCGGTAATGTGAAGTTTGGTGACTGTTTCGGTAGTTTTAGGAAGAAGTGGGTTTTTGCATTGTAGAGGGATGTCCCGGAGGTGTTGCAGGAGATTGTGTTGGCAGGACTTTGGTGGCTTAGTGGTGCAAAGGTCTGGAGATGAACTGGGACAGTGAGGTCCGATAAGGGGAAGTTGGTAAGATTAGTTGTGTTTGCGTGGGGATGCTGGTGGATTTGGGCAGTGGCCCTTTGAATGGAGGTTGGAGAGATGTTATGGTGTATAGTGGAGCAAGGAAACAAGTAACCCAGACGAGGAACGGACACGAGATGCTAGGTGCAAATCCGAGTATACACCAAGTGCTATACGGTCGATATGGAAATGATATTGACACGAGGCATTTATTGCTCGAGTCGACACCAAGATGCGTCTGGTCAATTGAACAAGGATTAGATTGAGGTTGCTGACTACAATGCTCAATACTAACCAAGTAAGGGTGACCGAAAGCTTGAAAGATAACACAAGATACATGGCCGACCCGGAGGACCAACTAATGTATACAACCCCAGGTTGAATACCTTAGCTTTTGAGTAAAACTCACTTTTTATATATCATCAACAACTGCCCCATTACAATGTCCTAAGGGTCCTATTTGTAGTAGCAAAAGGACCATTCTAGAAGGGAAATACAAGGGACACAAACACAATCCATTCAACCAAGGAGGGAACGAGGGAGGGAAAGGGATCTCCCATGTGTTCTAGAACCTTTCTTGGTGACTTCCACTTATGAACTAGTTAACTCTTAAATGAACTTCTCGGAGAGTGTTGAGAATCATCTCCCCTTGGCATGCATCTTGGCTGATCGGTTGGGGGAGTGGTTCGACCAACTCTTCATTTTGTTCAAGTTCATCTTGTTTTCCTCCAATTAAGGAAGTTCATGCACGAATTATCCTCTTGAAGAACACACCTTCTAGATGATGCATTTGCCTTTGCTACCTTGTTCATTCCTCGGCAAAGTCAACATTTGGATGAAACCTCTTCGACCTAGTCACCCTTCTTACATAGTGCATTGAATCTGTCCTAAGGGAAGCTAGGGGTTATTACATGGCTTTACTGGTGTCCTAAGTAAACTAGTAATTAATCTAAGAAATTAAAGACAACAAATTAAAAGCATGGTCTCGGCCAAGACCAACACTAAGGCCGAATAATTGACAATCCTTTCAGACAATCAAGTATTGTCTCCTAATCCGCTCCATATAACATACAATTCTAGGCCCTTAGCCTTATATTGAAGCCTAACCATTGGCACTATCGGGACGTCACTTATTAACTTGAGTTGAGGAACTAAGTCCGAGACCCTTTTTACATCAACAACTATATCCATATTAGTTCTACGAATCACCACAATCTCATCCATAACTCCAAAACTCTATATAACATCTTTTAATCATGTAAAAGAGCCCACAACAACAAGGCACAACTTTAAGACCCTATAAATACCTATTCTTTAAGAAACATCCAACAACTCCATCCTAAACACTTGTAAAACCTTAAAAAGATCATGTAGAAGATATAACTTACCTTAAACTACATGAAACACTCCTATTCCAAGATTACTTCACCACCAAGCTTCCTCTAAAATTTTCAGAGCAAGGAAGAAGATGATCTAGCGATGACCACGAGATTTTTTACGTCGCATTTGCGTAATTAGCCTTAGGTTTTCCTTGGATCTTAGTCTTAAATCGTGGGAGACTTATTAGAGAGAGTTTAGGTCTCTTAGGGTTAAGAAGATGAAAGAAAATTAGCTCAATTTTGTTGAAGGTTCTATTTATAGGGGGAGAGAAAGTGGCCACCAACTTGTCCCGGGGCAGGTTCTGCGACTCGCAGGACTATCCTGCGTCTCGCAGGACATGTCTTGAGCCAAAAATCTCTCTATCCAATCTTTTTTTAGTCTTGAATCTCGCAGGCACTTCCTCTGGGTCACAAGTTGTACCTCGTAACTCGTAGAAGGCTCCGGAAAGTGACAAATTGAAGAACGTTTTGTCGAAACTTATTTATGTTGATTCGATGAGTTTTAAACCTTCTCGAAACATACGTAATACATCCACAAACCTTCATAAACCTCATGGAGGGGTCTTACAATCTTTGAGCCTATATTGGCTACAATACACTAGCGAGGACACACGAAAATACGAGGTGTAACATCCTTCCCCCCCTTAAGAACATTCGTCCTCAAATGTTGGAAAATATTCTAACTCTTAAGATTTCTGAAAAATTTCAGCGGAGTTCCCTTTGCAAACAAGACTATCCTAAACCTATCAAGCAGCCCAAAGACATATCCAATGGTACACACTCCGATAGAATAGCATAACAACATCATATTGGCCATACACAAATGTCTATTTATGAATTAATAAAAAAGGGTTAGCCATAAATCACCTCAACTATCATCTGCTAAAATTTGGGTTGCACCTGCCATATTTGTCTCAACAATATCACGTAAATAGGATGTATCGATCAAGTTCGATAGATAGAATAGGGGAAAAAGAATTGTATCGCATAAGTGTCGATATAAACCTGAAGGGTGAAACAAATAAGGGTATCTTGACTTTATATCCTCCTCGGCCTCCCATGTTATTTCTTCCACATTATTATTCCTCCAAAGAATCTTAACCGAAGCTACTTCTTTTGTCCACAACTTATGAATTTGGCAATCTAGGATAACAACAATGGTTTCCTCGTATGATAGATCTTCTCTGACCTCAACATCCTCAATGGGGGTGATACAGGAGGAATCACCTAAGCACTTATAAAGCATATATACGTGGAATATCGGATGAATTGCTTCTAACTCTGGGGGTAACTCAACCTTATAAGACACTTGAACGATTCTCTGAATAATTTGATACAGTCAGACGTACTTGGGCCTAAGCTTTCCTTTCTTGCCGAACCTCATCACGCCTTTCATCGAGTGTCTGAATAGTACGATCAGCCTGCCTATATTTATGTGAATGGAAAGCTATGCTAAGGCTAATCTGAGTACCAAAACCTTTCTGGAAGGACCTCCAAATGTTAGATGTAAACTGGGCACCTCTGTCAGATATAATAGACCCCAAAACTCCATGAAGTTAGACTATCTCTTTGATATATAAGCTGGCATAATCCTTAACAGAGTATGTAGTCCTAACAGGTAGAAAATGAGTTGACACTGTAAGTCTATCCACGATAACCAAAATGGAATCGAACTTCCGATGAGAACTAGGCAACCCTTTAGTGGAATTCATGTTTATTGTCTCCCATTTCCAAGTCAGAGTCTCAATATTTTTTAGCAATCCCCCAGGTTTCTGATCCTCAATCTTAACTTGCTGGCAATTTGTACACTGAGCGATGAATTTCGCAATATTCTTCTTCATATCGTTCCACTAGTATATTTACTGAAGATCATGATACATCTTAGTAAAGCCATGATGTATGGAATACCTAAACTGGTGAATCTCCACCATAATTTTCCTTCAGAGTCCCTCAATATCAGGCACACATAACCGACCCTTATATTTATGAACTCCATCATCTGACAACTCGAACAACTTCTTCTGAAAGGGGATTCCTTCTATAATTTTGACCAAAGTTGGATCATCAAATTGTCGCGCCTTTACTTCTGCGACTAACGAGGATTCAACGGCATTCTGAACTATAGCAACCCCTTCACCTACACCAAGTAATCGCACACTTAAACTTGTCAATCGATACAAATCTTTAGTCATCTACAGCTTGTCAACTCCCACATGCCTCAGGCTGCCCATAGATTTATGACTCAATATGTCGGCTACCACATTTGGATTGTCGGGATGGTATGAAATGTCAACATCCCTAAAACTCAAGCCATCTCTATTGCCTCAGATTTTATTATTTCTGCCGGAATATATATTGTAGGCTCTTATGTTATGTAAATATGTCAACATGAACTCCATATAATTGGTGGCACCATATTTTCAAAGAAAATATAACAGTCGCGAACTCACGATCGTGAGTCGGGTAATTTTGCTCATTCTTCCTCAATTGTCTTGAAGTATACACAATAGATTTATCATGCTGCATCAAAATACAACCCAATACAACTATAGAAGCGTCACAATATACAACATAACCCTCTGATCCTTCAGGAAGTGCTAGAACATGTGTTGATGTTAATCTGTTGTTCAACTCCTGGGAACTCTTTATACAAGCATCTGACCACTGAAACTTAGTCGTTATATGCATCAACTTTGACAATAGGGCGACAACACAAGAAAAATTCTCTACGAATCTCTGATAATAACCTACCAAGTTTAAGAAACTATACACCTCAGTAGGATTTGTGGGTCTCGGCCAATTCTTAAATTTCTCAGTCTTCTAATTATTCACTTTGATGCCCTCATATGATATTATATGCCCTAGAAAGGCCAACGAGTTCAACCATAACTCGCATTTAGAGAACTTAGTTTACAACTTACGGTCCGGAAGCATGTGCAATACCACTCACAAATAAACTGTGTGGTCTTCTTCTGATTGAGAATACACAAGAATATCTTTAATAAACATTATCATAAATATATCCATAAATGGTTGAAAACCCGATACATCAGGTCCATAAAAGTCATTGGTGCATCAGTTTAGACCGAAGAAAATAACAAGAAACTCATAGTGGCCATACCTAGTTTGAAAAGCTGTCTTCGGAATATCTTTCTCCTTGACTCTCAACTGATGGTACCCAGATCTGAGATCAATGATTGAGAAATACTTGGCGCCTTGCAATTGGAAGCGGATATTTGTTCTTGATAGTTACCTTATTTAGCTAATGGTAATCAATACACATTTTCAATGAACCATCTTTCTTACGAACGAATAGCACTGGTGCACGCCACGGGGAAGTACTAGGTCTGATAAAGCCTTTCTCTAGGAGATCTTTCAGCTGAACTTTCAACTCTTTCAATTTAGCAGAGGTCATTATGTATGGAGGAATAGATATAGGCTGAGTATCTGGAAGTATATCGATAGCGAAGTCGATCTACCTTTCAGGAGGAATACAAGGAAGTTCATTAATAAATACATCAGGGAATTCATTAATCATAGAGACCGACTGAAGGGTTCGAGGCTCTACCTCTGCATCTTAGACTCATACTAACTGAAAGATATATCCTTTCGAAATAAATTTCTATGCCTTAAGGTAAGAAATAAACCTCCTCTTAGGTGTCGGAGCATTGCCCTTCAATTCGATAATGGGCTCGCCTGGAAAATTAAATCGAACGACTTTCATCCAACAATTCACATTAGCATAAAAAGAAGTCAGCCAGTCTGTACCCATAATAATATCAAAATCAACCATCTCAAATTCGTTTAAGTCAGCTAAACTGTGATGTTCATAAATCATCACGTCACAACTGGAATATACTCGCCTAACAATCATAGACTCACCAACGGGCGTTGGAACCTCAAATGACTTACACAATAATTCAGGTTCCTTACCAAACTTGCTAGCAACAAAAGAAGTAAAATATGATAGAGTAGAATCTAGATCTATCAATGCATACACATCAAGGGAAAAGATAGATAATATACCTATAACCATATTCGAAGATGACTCTAGCTCTTGTTGACACGATAATGCATAAATGTGGTTCTGATGACTGCCTAAGCTAGACGCTCAACCTCTACCTCTACATCTACCAGCCAACATCTGCGTACCTTTCCCATGAAGGCATACAAATGAAGAATAAGCTGCTAAAGATCCTGTCGGTTATGCCATACCACCCTCGCCTCTCATCAGACAAAACCTCATAATATGACTGGGCTGCCCACACAAATAGCACACATCTGAACCCTGGCGACATTGCCTAGAATGAGCTATACCAAACCGATCACAATAGGGCAAAAGAGGTTTCATTTGACAAGACTCGCCTATGTACTGTGGGCTTAATGTCAACAAACTCTGACCCTGACTAGAATAAGTGGTCCAGTCACGATGCTAACCATGTCATTGCGATGGTGCACTAGCTGTTGGATAAGATAGGCTCCTAGAGAACTGTGGCCTAAACCGACATTTAATGTCTCTTGTATCACCCACAGATCTGGCTCTCTTATACTGACCCCTATCATGCTCTCAATTAAATTATCGTTGCCTCTTACGATCATTCAAGTTCTGTGCGTAGTCCTTAATATGAGCAATATCCATATTCAGATTCAAAGAGGTTGTAGTACATTCATTAACCAAGTGTGGTCCCAAACCACTCATGAATTGATACACTCGATCATTCATCTCGCCCACATTATAGGATCATACCTAGATAAGGAGTTAAAATGCATACTGTACTCCCGAACACTCATATTACCCAACTCCAAACATAAATACCTATCTTACCTAGCTCGACATAGCTCAATAGGCAAATACTGCTGCAAGAATGCCTTAGAAAAGTCTATATATCCTGTTTGTGGGGCACAAGCCCCTAGACTACTCCAAGGTCTCATACCAAGTCACAACAACATCACATAATCTATAAGAGGCAACCTCTACCGACTCAGCAACGGCGGCATGCATCACTCGTAAGGTCTGCTACATCTGATCAAGAATGCTCTGTCCCTATAAATACCTGAGGGTCTAGGTTGATCAAATCCTGAACTCTCATGCTAAATGCTCTATCAAAATTATGTCATACCCCAACCTTGGGAGCTGTAGCCGGCACTCGATAGCCTAAGGTCCGAGCGTACCAATCTTGTTACCTTTAATATACTCAACAAAACATGGGCCGAGAAGGCCTTTGATGAGTGACTACTTCATCAAAAAACACAACCATTTGCATGCAGAGAACGCCGAAATTACATATATATACAATACAGTCGGCAAGGTCGTTATTAACACACTGGGTCTACTAAGAAGATCAACAAGGTCACACATTACTACTATATACAAGACGACTGTCTACGAGCCACTAAAGAGTACATCGACAACATCTAGTCAGAACAGGGCCTAAATACCCAACTACGTACATCTATGCAACTGCCATAGCTATCAGCTCACTAAATAGCTCCGGAAGAAGGGAGCGTGACAACCTTCAGCTGAGTTAAATCACCTACTGTGAGGTATTATCTTATTCTCTATTTGAATTTATGGGCATGAAACGCAGCGTCGTAGAAGGGAACGTCAGTATGGAAGATTTACTAAATATGTAAGGCATAAGTAAATGCAAGTAACAACATTAATGAATAATAGAAACTAAAAACAACAACCTGTAACTCAATATAAGCTACGTAAATAATTCCATAGGCCTTTGGGGGAAATATCATCAATATCATATATGTATGTGCTAAGTATATAATGCCATAGGCCACTATGAACAATATAAATATGTAATGCATATACATAAAGACCATTTAAGGACCATGTAATAATCTTTTGAACACTGCGGAGTGACATAAGGTTGTTACAACTCCGACATTCCTTATGCAGATAACATATCACTTGTTACTCTTTCATACGACTTTATAAGAATGATAGATCACACTATTAACTTAGCTTTCTGAGAAACCAATAAGAAACTGACTTTCATTGACATAAGAAGGGTGACTTGGAATACAAAAAATAACCTCAATAGATGGGTAATATGCAATAACAAATTGACAGGACAATCACAAGTACTTCCTTAAGTACTTAGAATAAAGTTCTTATCGGATTTCATTGCATAGTCGTGGCTTCTATGTTGATCATGCCAAAAAGAAAAAAAGTGAGCCTTACATACCTCATTGCTTGGCCAACGCTATTCCTATGAATTCTTTCTCATCATTCAACCATTAATTAATGCAATAGAGGTAAATCGGATCAAGATCAAGTTGATAGTTACCCGATTTATTCATTTTGATATTTTATCGAACACTTAGCATGCGTAACTCTACTATCTTGGTTTTATGGAAATTCAGGCCACTATCCTTTCCTTCTTCATTGATCACAACCAAGCTATGATTACAACAACCATTCTCTACAAACCAACCACATCCATCTTAAATTCAATTAACGCAACTCAACCACCAACATGTCTTGTCCATATGATTAGCTCAATTTCCATAAGTAATATTTACTACTAGAATATACTAAGGTAGGAGAATTTGGAGGAAATGAAAGAGTACCAAGAACTCAACTTAAATAGCCAAGAAGACCTCCATAACAAATCCCCTTCCAAGCTCTTCAAGATTTTTGAGTTGTTCCAATAATCCAGGAGAGAGCTCAAGATGATCCAAGCTTTTATAGGGAGAATTCATATCCCTACCTTGTATAATGGTTATTTAATTATGGAGAAGGTTTTGGAGAGTGTTTTGGAGGTGTCTAGAGCTCAAGGGGTCGTAATTATGAAATGAGATAAAGTTGGTCCAAAATTGACTTAAATAGACCACTCCACCACCTCACATATGCGGCTGCATATGCCCATATGCAGCCCCATATGCCACCACATATGGTGGTAGTGAGGTGGAGGAAAAGTGGCTTTGGTCTGTGGCCCCATCCACAAGGCAGAATGGCATCCGCGATGCGAAACGCTTAACATATTACTAAAACTTCATCGATCTTTGTTGAGTTGTCATTCATTTGATCCCAGTGATCTATAACCAAACATAGACCTTATTAACATCCGTTTATGTCATCTATTACCCTCAGAACAGGGCTCGAGTCATCGGAGCTCAATTCGATTAACCATATTCTTAAATGTGCATGAAATAACGGGTGTAACTCGGAATTTCTTAAATGTACTTTTAACCTTAGCCTCAATCCTTCCATATCATTTTTATGGGAATCACAACTACTTTCTTCTTACATCACTTGATACGATGCACTCAACATAACGATTGCAATTACAAAGGGCTTAGCGACTCTAAAATTCCTACGACTTCTGTTGATTTTCACCTAGGCCATTCTTTAATCTTCCGAAGAGAACCCTCTTCCTTTTTTAAGGCTCCCTAACTTAAAGTATATTCAATGAATAAAAATTACGGGGTGTAACATCCTTCCCCCATTAAGAACATTCGTCCTTGAATGTATGAGCATCATCCCTCTAGTATACCGATTCCTATATTTTTTGGCAGCTTTAGTAGAGTCTTTTTGCACATAGGTCTTATCTCAACCTGTCACGTAATCAGATACCATAAATATCTCCTTATAGGATTACACAACCGATGTTAGTACAATATTGACCCCATACGGTCATACGTTCCTTCACAATATTGCATAGTAACATGTAATTTACCTGAGATGTTGAATCTTGATGGCAGAACTATGTTTATCATTCCTTTGTTATGATACTCCCCTAAGGTAGGGCATATAAGCTAGAAGTTCTCGGCATAAAGTATACATAGGGATATAACAAAAATCTATTGCACGATGATCATCGTAGATCAGGGGTGTCGAAAACGATAAGGTTATTCAAGTTCATTCTCCTTTTGATTTCCATGTTCTTATACATTCCTCTCTTATTTTAATCATATCATCACCCTGGTAGACGTAAATTATAGATAAACTTGCTAGTCCTAGAATTTCTTCATTCATCCTTTCCTACCTCTATATTTTCGTCAAGGCACAATTTGAAGTTCAATTCCGATTAATACCCTCAGTAACCAAAATGTAAGAACCATGTAGGTAGATTCCACGGTTAGGGATATACTCAAATTGTATGTCATTGCGTTTCTCAGTTCATTGTGGGTACTACGATCGCGAACTTCTTGGATTAAGTTTCAAGTTTCATCCTGCTCCTGTCATCAAGCCTCTTAAAACATCCTTTCCTTAACCTAAGATTTTTCTCATAACTTAATATGTCCCATCCAATACCGCTACCACGAGTCAGCTACTTCTTTGTTATTCAATGGTAACCTTGCACATCCTCCTTTCACAACATCTTATATCTTGACCTGGTAGAACAATGTAAGTAGCTACCAATTATTAGATGATTGTCTCAACGTTCTACCAAGTTTAGTATGTCTCCTCACAACATGCTTCTGGTGATTTGAACCTTGTTATTGACTAGCCCATTAGGATGGAGGTGGGGATACTCCTGAAAATACAAAGCTCCTTCCGAACTAGTTTCTTAAAAGTTGCTAATATGAATTGTCGCTTAGCCTTCAATTATATGAGTAGCCTTAACTATCACAGTGCGAGGTGAAGATCCATTTATGCATTAGTCTTTTATATCAAAATGACTCACAATGATAACGAGATAACTTTTAACCATCCTCATTCCAACCAATTATATTTAGTTAATTTTTCCCACTTCAACATCTCCTTATGTACTACAAATTGATATACTAATTCTCCAACCTTTGTAAGATCCTCGTTATTACCTTTTCTCCACATCCTTCTACATCTTAGGTGACACTAGATGGGTAGGTTGTAACATTGTTCTTATCTTGGTGTTCCCTTAGTTGTGCTCCATACTTTCTCAACTATCCTTTCTTGATTCGTATCATTTCATGTCTATCTATGGCACCTCTCCTTAATGGGTATTAGATCTCCTCTTAATCCACCACGCGATCCTTTAACCTTTACATTTCCAGCTTAAATTCCTTTAGGAATCCCTTGTTTAGACATACTTCTTGTATTTGTCACTTCCGGGCATCAGAGTTTTATTCTTTTGGCTGGGAGGCTCTAAGTACCACTTCTTCACCATAGTCCTTATATTTAAGGTAATCATACTATCGTGGGTTCCCACCCCAGTCTCATTATTGGTATCCTTACCAAAAAAATATTTCTGTCCATCTGTCTCTTTTGAGAGATATCCCTTGGCCTCATTACTTGGTCAAAAATGTTCTACTCATTCTTACCAAATGTCTGGTAATTATTTACCAATGTTCTTCGGTCATACCATAATCTTTATGGAGAACTACCTTCAACAACCTAGGCTTGCCGGTCGGCGCATGGAATCAAACCACAAAACTCGAAGATCTCATCACTCACACTTGAAAATCAACCATTTCTTGCTGCCACCCACACATGTGGTTGTCAAAAATAAATGACATATGCCTATTTTTATTTAATAGATGGTCCTTATCTTGTCTTCTTCCCTTATAAACAGTCCGATCCTTGGAGAAGAGTTGGGGTTACTGGTTTTGGCATGATATTTTACACACCTCCTTCAAACCTTTCCCGGAACGAGTCCTCACATGACCAGATCTCAGAAATTCACCCACCCTTAATGATCTTTCGGGGCTCCCCCCTAATTCCATGGGCCCGGGGTTACTATTTAAATCATGCATTCCTAACAAGTTCTCATATTTAAGGGACATGAGTCGCTAAGAGGCGAAAACATTTCTCAAAACGTTTCAAACTCTCTATTAATCCTTTTTGCTTTACATGTCCTTTTGATCATATCTTGGCTTGCCCTTTCTCGCTCAAAGTTGGGACTTCATACAATCATCAAATGATATATTATTGCGAATTAGGATCCTATCTAACGTAGTCATTTGAAAACATGCCACACATTCCGACAATAGATGGGGTTAGGTATTTCATATCCTTTCCATAACACAATACATATACATAACTTTAACTGCCCATTGATCTAGAAGTTTTTCTCTTCTGTTGATATTATTACATTCACAATTCTCGCTTACCAAAATTTCTCATTCTATGGAAAATTCAGGAAATCAGCTCCTAAAATGGTATCATTCTTCTAGAATATAAAACAAGTCCATTTTTTCACATGTAAGAGATAAATAGGTCAAGAAGAAAATTAGTAGCATACATGTGCTCGTCTTCCCCCCTCTGGTAGCATCAGAAATTGTGACTATATACTCGCTCTCCTCTTCCCTCCTGTAGGCCAACCCGGGACACTCTCGTATCTCGTGTCCTCAATTAATACACTAATAACAACCTCTCATCCCCTTACGACAAGGCCCAACATGAATCCTTCCACACATCTTACAACATAGCCTACACAGCCCCACTCGGTCTATATCCTTCTTATTCTAACCCTAAAATATAGAGTGTTGTAACTCATGTCTCGTCCTTATCCGAGAACTCTGATGTATCTGGTCTATCGTGAACATCTGCCATGTTGATTATGTAACCAACATCCTTCCTTATTTTTTTCTTCCCCAATAATCACCAACCACTTTGGCTTTCTTAGTCTCCCTCTCTCCAATTGAGCCTTATCGACCAAACATCTGATGTCCTTAGTCAACGGACTCCCTGGGCTGTGAACTGTCTGACTCTTCTAGAGGTCTACCACTATAAATCATATCAGGATGGTATCATGCCTGAGAGCCAACCAACTGGATCAATACCTAAACTACTCTCCTAACATCTTTATCGGATGGTGATGGGTATATCTGAGGGTATATCTAACGGTACAGGGGTCTCTCTCAGCGCCTATGATTGTATCTGGGTCGAAGACTAGTGAGGAGGTAACCCATTTGTATCCTCTGACGGGTCGGTCTCGATACAGGGTGTATCCTTTAAATAAGGAATCATTGAAATCATAAACACGATGAGGTTAAGAATTGGATACTTACAACTTAGCTCTATTGCATGATTTAGATCAAGAAAGAATGAAACCATCCTAAATTCCTTGTAGCCTCTTATTTATAAGTGTGGAGCACAACACACCCATAAGCAAGACTCTAGTAGACATGGCTTATAGACATCCCTATGAGTGACCTTCTCTAAGTCCTGAGCATACCAATCTTGTTACCTATGTCAACAAAACATGGGCCAACAAGGCCTCTAACAAGTGACTACCTGATCAAAATATAAAACCATTTGCACGCAGAAAGGCCCAAGATATATATATATATATATATATATATATATATAACTTGGTCGGCAAGGCCGATATAAATATAATAGGTCCACTAAGAAGACCGACAAGGTCACAGAAAACTACTATATACAAGACGACTGTCTACAAGCCTCTAAAGAGTACATCGACAACATCTTATTGGAATAGGGCCCTGCCATACCCAACTATGTATATATATGCAACTACCATACATATCAGCTCATTAGACAGCTGCGGAAAAATGGAGCGTCATAACCTTTAGCTGAGTAGAGTCACCTACTACGAGGTATCATCTAAATCTTTATCTATACCTACGGGAATGAAATGCAGCACCCTAGAAGGGAACATTAGTACGGAAGATGTACTGAATATGTAAGGCATATGTAAATGCAAGTAAGAGCATCAATGAATAATTGAAACTGAAAATAGCAACATGTAACTCAGAAGTGTTGCTGAGGACCATAATGTACATAAATGGGATATAATCGCGTATATATAACGTTGTATGCCTCTGTGGGAAATATCATCAATATCATATCTATATAAGATGCGTAAATAACGCCAGGCCTCTGTGGGAAATATCATTAATATCATATCTGTATAAGATGCGTATATAACGCTATAGGCCACTGTGGGCAATATAAATATGTAATACATATACAAAAAAGACCATTTAAGGGCCATGTAATAATCTTTTGAACTCATCGGAGTTATGTAAGGTCATTACACCTCCGACAATCCTTATATAGATAACATATCACATATTACTCTTTCATACAACTCCATAGGAATGATAGATCACACTATTAACTTAGCTTTTTGAGAAACCAATAAGAAAATGACTTCCATTGACAAAAGAAGGGTGACTTGGAATACGAAAAGTAACCTTGACAATAGATGGGTAATATGCAACAACAAATTGACATGAGAATCACAAGAACTTCCTTAAGAACTAAGAGTAGAGTTTTTATCGTATTTCATTGCGTAGTCATGGCTTCTATGTTGATCATGCCAAAAAGAAAGAATTAAGCCTTACATACCTCAATGTTTGGACAACTCTAGTCCTGTGAAGTCTCGCTCGTCCTTCAACTATCGACCTGTGCAATAGAGGTAAATCGGATCAAGATCAAGTTGATAGTTACCTGATTTCTTCATTTTGACATTTTATCAAACACTTAGCATGCGTAACTCTACTATCTTGGTTTCATGGAAATTCAGGCCACTATTATTTCCTTCTTCATCAATCACAACAAATCCAAGATGACAACAACCGTAATCTACAAACCCACCCACATCCATCTTAAATTCAATTAAAGCAACTCAACTACCAACATGTCTTGTCCATAGGATTAGCTAAATTTCCTTATATTTACTACTAGAATAAACTAAGCTATGAGAAGTTGGAGGACATGAAAGTTAGAACTCACCTTAAACATCCAATAAGTCCATACCAAGTCCCCTTCCAAGCTCTTCATGATTTTTGAATTGTTCCAACAATCCAAGAGAGAGTTCGAGATGATCCAAACTTCTTGAGGGAGAATTGATATCCCTACCTTGGATAATGGTTCTTCAATGATGGAGAGGATTTTGGAGTGTTCGGGAGGTGTATCGAGCTCAAGGGGTGATAATTATGAAATGAGATAAAGCTTGCCCGAAATTGACTTAAATAGACCACTCCACCGCCTCACATATGCAGCTCATATACCCATATGCGGCTGTATATGACACCATATATGGTGGAAGGGATGAGGAAGAAAAGAGGATTTGGTCTGGGGACTCATCCGTGAGGTGGAATGGCATCTGCGACATGGAAAGGTTAGCATATCACTGAAACTTCATCGATATTTGTCAATCTTTGTTGAGGTGTGATTCCATTGATCCCAATGATCTATAACCATCCATAGAGCTTTTAAACATCCGTTTATGTCTTAAAATACCCTTAGAATAGGGCTCAAGTTGTCAGAGCTTAATTTGATTAGCCTAAAGCCTTCATTATCCTTTTTATGGGTATCACTACTCCTTTCATTTTACATCATCTTGACACGACACACTCAATATAAGAATTACAAGCACGAAAGGCTTAGCGAATATGAAACTCTTATGACTTTCTTCAGTTTTCAACTCGGCCATTCCTTAATCTTTCCAAGGGAACCCTCTTCCTTGTATTAGGCTCCATAAATTAAGTTATATTCGATGAATAAAAATTACGGGGTGTAATAAAATGCCAGGGGTCTGACGCTGGCTTGAGAGTCCACTAGTCCAGTCAATAGCTGTTTAACACTCCGCATATCTAAATCCTGATCAGAATCAACTGGGGGAGGAAATAGAGGTACATCAACTCCCTCAATTCCCCTTAGGAGGTGTAGGAGGTAGAGTCTTGGAGGCCGAGATACAACCTCATCCTGATGCTTCTGTCTTCCCTGATCAGCGGGTGGTACCTGACTAGCACCCTCTCCCACCTACATATCTAATCTCTAAATAGCCGTATGTCATCTAGTAGTAGGCATCACTGAGAATGTAAACAAAATGAAGGTTAGGAGTGATCACTTACGACTCAGTTCTATCTCACGATCTAGATCAAATAGAAAGGTAACCATACTAAATGTCTTGTAGCCTTCTGTTTTTAAGTGTGGTGAACAACACACCTATAAAAATACTCTACTAGACATGGCTTGCAGACTCCATAGAATAGACCTCCTCTAATACCAAGTTTGTCACACCCCAACCTTGGGTGTGGCCGGCACTCGAAGACCAGAGTGTACCAACTATAGTACTTGAAATCTCTGACACGAAACTTGTAATCAATAACAATACAAGAATATAATGACTACATGCTATCAGAAGAGGCCCGTATATATACAAAGCTAAGGATGACAAGGTCGTAGAAAGAGTATTATCAACTAACAAGAAGGCTGGCAATGCCAAACAAAATGAATACACACAAAACACTAGTCTGCAAGCCTCTAAGAGTTCTACAATACATCAACTGGTTAGGACAGGGTCGTGTCATACCCAAAACTCTAGAAATATATGCAATAGCACCTATCGACTCTGTACAACAACTCTGGAGAAGGGGAGTGCGACAACCAATAACTAGAATAGGTACCCTACTATGGAGGTTTGTCGGTCTGTCTATTTGTACCTACGGGCATGAACACAACGCCACAGAAAGGGACGTCAGTACGAAAGATGTACTGAATATGTAAGGCAGGTAAAATATATAAATAAGAGATGTAATATAAGAGAGTAGGGTATATACTCAACCCAAAACTCAAAAAAGGATTGTTGAGGGCATACAACTGATACAACTATGAATATATATGCATGTAAGTAAGATCGGGCCACCTTAAGGGGCAATATAGTACCATATCAAATCCCTCTGTGGGGTAAGCTCATAGTAAACTGCCTGGCCATTTACGACGTGGTAATATTTGCCCAACTGATCAGTGGTATGCATATATAAGTGCCTGTCCGACCAACTATAGCGCGGTGCAATGAGAAAATAGATATATATATATATATATATATATATATATGCAAGACAAATCTCAAAATACATCATAAATAGAGTTGGACTGACCCGTAGTCGTTATCCTCCGACTATCGTTATTTTCGCTACGTTCTTCAATCTTAAGCAAGTTATCAAGTGACATATAGAATATGAAAAGTATGACTAATAAGCAATACGCAAGATACAAAACTAACTTCAACAAGAAGGATCCTGGTGATCTTGAACTTATCTAGAGAAAAATCATTTCAAGAAGGTGTTTATATCAAATGATCTGTTGAATTTCAAGTATTAGATTTCACCAATAAGATACGGATACTTACTTCACATTTAGAATTGCACAAAAAAGATTTTGATGAAGTTATCTATGTTTCACGAGCCCTTCTACATTCTATGGATGATTATTTATATTATACGAAGGATTTGTATCAATTTTGGATTCATAACTTATTAAAAAGTTTATTTAGACATTTCATTGAGCAACTTGCGTGCATAATTTTATGAGATCATTTATAGCTCAAACTCTGCCCATAAAATCATAAAAATATTCATACTTCTTCTACTAATCACGAAAATCTCATCCATAACTCCATATAACACCATTAAATTAGGTAAAATAGCCCACAACAACAAGGCACAACTTTAAGACCCTATAAATACTTGTTCTTTAAGAAACCTCCAATAATTCCATCCTAAACACTTGCATAACCTTCACAAGATCAAGTAGAAGATTAAACTAACCTTAAGTTACAACAAACACTACAATTCCATTCTTACTTCACCACCAAGCTTCCTCCAAATGTGTTAGAACAAGGAAGAAGACGATCTAGCGATGATCACAAGATTGTTTACATCAGATTTGCGTGATTTGACTTTGGTTTTCCTTAGATCTTAGTCTTGAATCATGGGAAACTTATTAGAGAGAGTTTAAGATCTCTTAGGGTTAATAAATTTAAAGAAAATGAATTCAATTTTGTTGAAGGTTCTATTTATAGGGGGAGAGAATGTGGCCCCCGACCTGTCCAGGGGCAGGTCCTGTGATACGCAGGACTGTCCTGCATCTCAAAGGACATATCCTAAGCTAAAAATATCTCTTTCCAATCCTGTGTTAGTCCTGTGTCATGCAGGCACTTCCTGTGGGTCGCAGGTTGTGCGTCGTGATTCACAAAAGGCTTTGGAAAGCGATAAATTAAAGAATTTTTTGTCGAAACCTATTTCCATTGATCCTATGATACTTAAACCTTCCCGAAACTTATCTAATACATCCAAAAACCATAATAAACCTCATGGAGAGTTCTTACCATGTTTGAGCCTATATTGGCTACAATACACTAGTGACGATGATGAAAACACGAGGTGTAACATGTACTCAGGCTACAACTTTGTCTCTAAATTTGATGGTGATATAGAGGGATTTTTTGTGTTCCATTCCTTGTTTTTGCAACTCATCTACAGTGAAGAATATTTGATGGACTCCGATGACGCGGGCCACCATGTCAGCTAGATTTTTACTACTCATGCTCGTAGAGATATGTGTTTCATCCAACACTCTCATTAATCTGGTTGGTGTTTTGAAGAACTTAGTACAAATTCCATCACCAATATCTAGGCTAGCATTTTATTCAAATGCTCAATAATGGAGTATTCTTTGGGTTGCATCCTCTGCCAGAAGTCATCAGCCTTTCCTTCTATAATAGGCCTTATCTAGTTTCCTTCCTTCTGTGTCACTCCCAATGTTAATTCTTCAAGGGTACAACACCTCCTAGATTATGTCATTCTATGAGCTACCACTGTCGGAATGACAAATTCCTTTCTTGGGGCTAGCACCATCTCTTACAATACTTGGGCTAAAATCAGTGCTGGGATGAGCACTTTGAATTAAGGACATTCCTGGAGGTTAAGAGAGGCCACTGTTTCCTCTAATCTCTCAATAGATTCCTGGACCAGCAACTTACATATGGCCGAGTCTTTCTCTCGCTCAATCATATGGATGTGATAATCACTGATGTATATAAGGAGGGGATTGTGTGGTTAGGTTGGTCAGAGTTGGTTTGGGGCTGGACGGACACAATATGTGAGTCAAATGGAGGTTGGTAGAATAGGATGGTTTCAGGACAGTTTAGGTTTGTGGGAAGTGTATGGGTGCCCTTAGGTGGTTTGGAGCTAAGACATTTGGAGAGGATGAACTAGACACATTGTAGGTTATGTTAGTGGTTGGTATTTCGTGGTTGGATGGTGGTAAGGTGTCAGAATATGGTCGAGACAGTAAAGTACGAAGGTTGAACTAGGTGAGGATGGTGGAGTAATTAGTTGGGTTTTTAGGTGTTTTTAAGAGGAGTTGGTTAACACCTTTTTGGTGTAGGTTGGGGAAGTGTTGTAGTGTATTGGGGTGAAAGGAATTAAGCAGTTTGGACAATGATTGGGCACAAAATTGATAGACAAGTTCGGGTGCGGGTAAGGTGATGTAGGCCGAGATGACCTTCTAATGTGTTTGTGACAAAGTAACCGAATAGAACCTCGGCTTGGGTATAGTTAGATCACAAAAGTTCTAACTGGACTTACACCTAGGGTTTGGACCACAAAGTAACCAAGGGTTGGACCATAAAAGGATCGAGGATTGGACCACAAAAGGACCATGGTTTGGACCACAAAAGGACCAACTAAGATAATAACACAAAAGATGAATAACTTATCAAAGTTTGAGAAAACTCAAATATATTTCATAAAATTTCAATGTGTCCTTTCATCAACTACATCCCCTATTTATACTAGTTCTAAACCTTCCAGAAGAGGTAATAAGATAGACATAAAAATGCATAATGGGAAAGGGGAGAGGTTTGCCCGATTTGGGAGACGGGAAGTGCATGAACTAGCTAGTTCATGAATTACCTTCTTGTGGAACGTTGGAAGCTTCTCCTTATAGATGGTTATTGGCTTGGTCATCTTATCTTATTACATGGGATAGTAGTTAATCTATAAGGAGATCTAGTAATTAAGCTAGGAATTAAACAGGTTAAAAGGTGGTCTCGGCCAAGACCTACATAAAAGCTGAAAAAAATGTTTCCTTCTTGGATCTTCAAGTCTTGTCTTCAACTCCACTCCACATTAAGCATGTCACCATAGGACGGTTAGAAAACTTTGGCACTCCTAGAAAATCACATCACGGCTCATGTTGGAAACTTTAGTTCACGACCTTCTTTTCATCATATTCCCCTTCTTTAATAGAATTTTCCCTCAAATTCTCATCATCTATGTATAGTAATAATTCTCCAACATTAAACGTTGAACTAATACCTCCATATTCGTCCAAAAGTTCTACTTTGTAGACACTTTCCCCGAGCCTAGCCAATATTTTGAAAGGACCATCCGCCCTCAGCATTAGCTTATTCTTGCTCATGTTGGGAAATCTTTCCTTCCTTAGGTGTAGCCAAACCAAATGATCTGAATATAAGACAAAAGGCTTTGGCCTCAAATAATGTTCCCAATGGACCAAGGATCTCACAATAGCATAAAACTCCTTGTCATAAGTAGAATAATTGAGTCGTGCACCACCCAATATTTCACTAAAGAAAGCAATAGGTGATTTGTCTTGAATCAAGACGGCACCAACACCAACCCCACTAGAATCAAATTCAACTTCAAATAGTTCTCAAAGTTCAGAATAGCTAGAATTGGTGCTTCACATAACGTTCCCTTCAAGGTTTTAAAAGCTCTTTGTGCCCCTTTGGGCCATTTAAAATCACCCTTTTTCATTAGTTCAGTGATAGAGGCAGCAAGGGTACTAAAATCTTGAATGAAATGACGATAAAAAGAAGCCAAACCATGGATACTTCTTACCTCAGTTACATTCGTAGGATCGGGCCAACTCTGGATAGCTTCCACCTTGGATGGATCCACATGAATGTTCTCTGATGATACTATGTATCCTAAGAATGGGATACTAGTAATCATAAAAGCACACGTCTCTAACTTGTCATACAAATTTACATCTCTTAACTTCTCAAATAAAGCTTCCAAATGCGATAAGTGAGATTCCCTATCTTTACTATAAATTACGATATCATCTAAGTAAACCACAACAAATTTACCCATGAATGGTCTTAGTACATCGTGCATGAGCCTCATGAAAGAGCTTGGAGCATTACACAATCCAAATGACATCACAAGCCATTCATACAAACCATACTTGGTCTTAAAAGTTGTCTTCCATTCATCTCCCTCTCGTATCCATATTTGATGGTAGCCACTCCTCAAATCTATCTTGGAGAACAACTTGGCCCCACATAATTCATCGACAATATCATCCAATATCGACATAGGAAACATGTACTTCACGGTGATGTTATTGACCGCTCGGCTATCAATACACATGCGCCAAGTCCTATCTTTCTTTAGCACCAACAAGCCGAGTACAGCACAGGGACTAAGGCTCTCTCAGACAAAGCTTTTATCTAGTAATTCTTACACTTGTCTTTGCAACTCCTTAGCCTCTTCCAGATTGTATCTATAGGCTAGACGATTAGGTAATTAACTTCCTGGAATAAAATCAATAGCATGTTCAATACCTCTGACTGGTGGTAATCTGGGTGCAAGATCATCCAGAAATACATCTTCAAATTTCTTCAAGAGTTCCTTCAAGTCGACATCTTCAACCGCATCTCCTACAAGACTCTTCTTATCCTTGCACTCTAATGCATATATAGGACTCCCCTTCTTCAACTCCTCTTCTATCTCTGATGCATAAAGCAAAAGGGCCTCAGAATTTTCCTTGCGGTTCTTGGCATTTTGTATCTTCATTTTATTCACCTCACTAGGTGACAATGGTATCAACCAGACCTTCTTGTCATCCTTTTGAAAAGAATAGACATTCTTTTATCCATCATGTTGCGCTTTCCTATCAAATAGCCATGGCCGACCCCCACAAGACTCTTCTTATCCTTACACTCCAATACATATATAAGACTCCCCTTCTTCAAATTCTCTTCTATCTCTGATGCATTAAGCAAGAGGGCCTCGGACTTTTCCTTGCGGTTCTTGGAATTTTGTATCTTCATTTTCTTCACCTAAAGAGTCATAAGAGTTAGTATGGGGTCCAGAACAACAAGAAGCCTTTGATTAAATTAAAAGGGCCTTAGATACTTCCCCCGTACTGGTGCCTCCCGTGCCAGGGAAGACGTTGAAATTGTATATTTCGGCTATAGAATTATCTATCGGTTGTTTGCTAGCTCAGGAGGCCGATGATGGAACTGAAAGAGCGGTTTATTATCTTAAGCGAATGCTCAACGATGCTGAAACTAGATATACTCCTTTGGAGAAGCTTTGTCTGTCTTTGTTCTATGCTTGCACAAAACTCGAATATTATTTAATGCCTGACGTTATATATGTTTTATGCAAAGTTGATATTGTCCGGTATTTACTAAATAGACCTGTCTTGCAAGGTCGATTAATGAAATGGGCCATCAAGCTTACCACGTTTTCTCTCGAGTATAGGCCACTCAGGGTCGTCAAAGGCCAAGCACTAGCCGATTTATTAGCAGAACACCCTTGTGTAGACATGAAGGATCCATGCGCCTCTCCTACTGGATGTATAGACACCGTGCCATGGGTACTAACCTTTGACGGGTCTAGAACCCAGAAAGGAGTTGGAGCCAGAGTCACGATAACAAATCCGAGAGATAAAATGTGGAGGTTCTCCTATCGGCTAGATCCTGAATTGACAAACAACCAAGCTGAATACGATGCTCTCATCATGGGACTCAAACTCCTAGTTTCTATGAAGGCGAGGTGCATCGAGATCCGAGGACTCTCAGCTGGTGATCAAACAGCTAACCGGGGAATATGACTGCAAAGACCCAAATTTGCTGGCCCGTCACAGGACGGCTAGCAGGTTGCTTAGTGGGTTCGCATCATCCACGTTAAGTTATGTTTCTAGAGGAATGAATGTTTAGGCTAACGACTTAGCACAGGCAGCTTCAGGTTTTAGGAAGTCTCTACTCACCCTAGAGCACGATGAATTACCAGCCGAAGTGTTACTCATAAAGGCAATTACTAATTGACTACCTAAAAGAGCCTTGAAATACGTGTCCATTGACGATGACCTCTATAAAAGGAGCGTGAATGGAGTAGTACTCAAGTGCATTGCCAAAGCAGAGGCCTTGAGGGTCATAGGAGAGGTCTATGAAGGAGTAAATGGATCACACGGAGCGGGGCCAACAATGAAGTGGTTGATCTACCGCCACGGCTATTATTGGCCTACTATCATAGCTAACTACTTCCAGTATGCAAAAAGATGCGGAGAATGTCATAAACATGGACCAATCCAATGGGTACCAGCCAAGTTGCTGCACCTAGTCGTAAAACCTTGGCCCTTCATAGGATGGGATATGGACCTCATTGGCAAGATTTACCCACAATCGGCTAAAGGCCACAATTTCATTATCATGGCTACCTATTACTTTACTAAATGGGTAGAAGATCAGCCGTGAAGAGGGTCCATTAGACAGATGTCATTCAGTTTATCCACCACCAGATCATATACATATATGGTATTCCTAAGACGATTACCACCGATCAAGGGACGATGTTCACTAGTTCTACGGTGGCATCCTTTGATGAGAAGTTTCGTATCAAGATGATCACATTTTGCCTTATTACGCATATGCCAACGGGCAAGCCGATGCAGCCAACAAACTTATTGTGGACACAATTAGTAAGAACGTGGAGGATAAACCAGGAATGTGGCATGTCACTCTAGATGAAGCCGTTTAGGCAATCATGAATTCTAAATCTACAGCTACTGGGATGACACCTTATTGGCTAACCTATGGCCAAGATGTAGTGTTGCCGTTGGAAATTAATGTCAAATCCTTACGGGTGGCCAAGCAGAACTCTTTAAGTGTAGTGGAGTATCAACAAGCCATGCTAATGGAACTACACCAGCTAGATGAAGATCGACTGATGGCCCTAGAGAAAATCAAAGCTGGTAAACGTAAAATGGTTAAAGCATACAACAAATATGTTAGGCCTAAGAGGTTTGCCGAAAGAGACTTAGTTTGGAAAACCGTTTTGCCGATTGGGATGAAAGATCGTAAATTCGGCAAATGGTCACCAAATTGGGAAGGACCTTTCGTAATAAGCCAACAGATCACCGGCAATGCATATCGACTAATAAACATGCATAACGAAGAGATGGACAGGAATGTAAATGGCAAGTATCTAAAAAAGTACTATCCTTCGATTTTGGGCATGCATGAATAACGACAGCCACAGACCGGCTGTCTGGTCGCACAAAATAAGCTAATTCTCTCCGACGGGAGATGTATGGCTAAATGACAGCCACAGACCGGCTACCCAGTCTACAAAATACAGAGAAAGCCATTTCTTTAACACCCATGTGTCGTAAGGCTGGTCCCTCTGCTCAGGCGAAGAAACGCCATCCCAAGTGGTCAAAGATAATGGCCCATCAAATATGCATTTGCTCAAGAATGCTTAAAGCAATGCTGAAGGTAAATGGTGGGATATGGAGTCCCACATCCAAGTAAACCAAGCACAAAAACAGAGGCGCTGCACATACCCGAGCTTAGCGTTACAACAGAAATCAAGTTTCGATAGTGCGGCGGCATCAAAAGGACTCATGCGCCTCAATTCGGCTTTTGTGAACAACTTCACTCGGTCCAACCAACCCGAATAATGAGCGACCTTAGTCGACCAAGTATGAAGGTTAGCCGAACAGCGGCTGCTAGTGAACCAGCCACAAGTAGAAAGAAAGTCATGGTTTATCGGGCTGAGGTACTGATATAAGAGAGAATCACCTTATTCCGGTCCACCGTACGGAGTCAGAACCAGCTGTTCATCAGCATAGGCCAAGGCAGGGGTTAGGTCACTATCGGCTAGAATGATTTTTCCTAATCTTCGAGATAAATAAGATGAAGCCATGGTTTCCGACTAAGAAAAGGGCCAAAGATTAGGCGAGAAACCTATGGGGGATACCTTTCCTTAAATAACCTTCAGAGGTGCGGCTGAGATTAATTTATTATTTTCAAAAGCATGGCCGAAAATCATCAGAGCCAATTTGTGGTAATGGAGATGCCTCGGTTAAAGGGGAAACACATTTCAAAAAGTGATCATCATTGCATGCACTGGAGACGAGACGATTGAGGTGACATGCACAGTTGTCAGACTGAAACGACGGCTACTTTCGAATACATCAACTCAAAAGTCACACTCGAGTTAATATAGGGGGCAATTGTCAACACTCAAAAGTAATTTAAGTGTTTAGCCGAATTCAGTGACAACCGAACTGTTCCAGAGCCGAATTTACTCCTAGCCCTCGACTACAAGAACTTCATCGGCTACTAAGGCATCTTAGCCGAGTTGTTAGTTAGAGTTATGACTGGGACCCACTCAGATGCAGACGCCTCAACGACCAAGTCAAAAGGGTTTTTGGATCCCTAGAAGCGGTAACGACCAACAACAGCTAAAAGAAAGGGTCATTATCCGAGCAAGAGGAGTAGAGAGCGAGAAAATCGACACCACCTCCCCCATAGTCAGCCATTGAACTTAGTGGGTTACTTGATGGCTGACATGGGGAGATCACGTTGTACAGTTTTTTTTCCTTTTTTGTACTATAAATATGATCATTCTTTGCATATACAGACACAACCAATCAATCAAACAACTCAATTTTTATCTATCTTACTTTATTTATCTTTTACTTTACTGTACTCAGCGGCATTCATGTTTCTTACCTCTTAGTTTACTCATATCACCGTCCTAACGTTTTCTGGAGTAGTTGGGGAACCCATTGCTGGAAATTAGAGTTCTGTTTACAGCCAAATCGCTTAAGTTAAGGAATCAATTTGTCTCTCGATACGGTCAGCCAATAAAACGACAGAGAACAGAATTCGGGGCGAGAACATAAGGCATAGCCATAGTTTTAAATTATATGATTAGGCTGTGAAAGGTGACGAATACAGACAGTTGTTTTGCCAAATGACAGTAATTCAAGCCTGTTATTGCGTTGAATAAAGTTGACATAAGCAACAACCGTTTATAACTTTCTGTCCTCTCTGCCTAAAGATGAAATACCATTACTCCGAATTGTGATAGTAATTTGAACTTAAAATTTTTAGTAATCTCAAAGTGACATATTCTCACGGCAAAAAGATCTATTGTTAATGCCATCTGTACAAGAAGAAACTACTCTTTATGCCCTTCTAAATTCCCTTTCCTGTAGGTAGTTCATAAATTATAAAAAGCACATGTCGGCATCTGAATATTACTGATCCATTCAGTCTTTGTATCAAATTTAATCTAAATGATACAATCACAAATCTTCATACATGTGTTATGATATTCGAACTCGAGCTTGAAGCTCTGTGCAAAAAGAAAAAATTAATAAAAGTTGGTGCTACAAAATGAAGGAAGAGTCTCTATATCAATGAGCCCCAAATAACGAAAAAATTGATCTTCATCGCATTTAACTAAAATAAAGTTGACAAAAGCGTACTGTCCAATAACTTCCTCTCCTCTCTGCCTATAGTTGAAACACCATTACTCCACAAATGTGATAGCGTTTTGAACTTATCCTACCAGTTATCAAAATATGGCGTCAATACTAAAATTCAATACTGAATGCGTTCTTGAAGACTAATACATATCACACTTGAATTACCTGTTGACTTTTGATTCACCATTTTGTTCCCATAGCTATTCAGCTGCATTCAGGACATTAGAATTATTACTTTGCCTCTGAAAAATGCAAACGTCAATTTTAAAAATTATAAGGTGCCTATGCCACAATAAAATTATCATGACTCATTCTTAAAGCTGAAATAACATACTCCAGTAATATATATATTTTCAGCTTATCTTACCGAATGTCAAAGTAAAGCTGCAAAAGTGATATTCAGTTGAATTTCACTCAAACACGCAACAACATAATTTAATATACTTAGTATTTTTTAATAATGCCGCACATCTCACGGGTACTAATACTGGTAGCCAAGAATAGGAATTACTATCATACAATCATTGATAAAATGCATCAATTATATCCTTCAACAATTAGCAGGCAATTAATTATACTACCTGCGTCTAGTTGGTATATATAGGTAAAACTAAGCATTAAGTTAAGTGTTATCTAACACATCATTTGGATCAAAGCTAATAGAGTTGTGCATCAGCCAGTACCCAGCACATGTCAAGGTGGTTACACAGAATGAAAGAATTAAGAACCAGGGAACAGAAGCAGTAGCACAAATGTGACTAGATCAAGATCTGCCAATAGTCCATTACCATTACTCCATGCACACTGCACTAAAAAATGCAAAGTTCTCATAACTGTGGGGCATTAATTGAAAGTTTATCCAACAAAAACTGAAGCCGTTCATGTTCCAGTTTTCAATGAGTATATCATTGGTTTGTTACATACATACAACAAACTGTGTACATTAATACATTGCAAATAACAGACACACCATTGGGCACTTCTTCAAAAAGGAGTTCTACATCTAGATTCTAGACCAAGCTGAGCCCAAGCTTATTACGTTGAAGGTGCTCATCATGTTCCTTGGATTTCTTCAAACGTCCCGGTGCCGGAATCCCATATCGACCACATTATAAAAAAATGAATCTATGGTCACAGAAGACGGGTTGATAAAAGTAACAATCAACAAATTATGGTCTCCAAGCAGCTGGCGGAGGTGGTGGAGTAGGGAACATGGGTGGTACTGCAGAGAATATTGTATTCTTGTCAATGCCAACACTTCTATCTCCAGATAGAGCTACGAGGGCTGCAACTAAACCGGCATTTCCGGCAAGTGTTGGCTCGGTATAATTGTAATTAGTACGGACATCATGAAAACCATCATTCTTGTCTGGTCCAGCAACCATGGCTCCAACAAGGGTATTCGGGTTAGCCTTAGATGAATCCCTCCACTTCCATCCTCCTTTACAATTATACTTAACCTTGCTTTTAGGAACTGATGCACCTCTGTGGTGGACACGTTTTGGATAGTGATTGCCAAAGCCCACAACATAACTCATTTTCCGGGGGTTCTTGCCAAGGATGTAGTCGATCTAAAAGTCAATGAAGGACAACAATTGAGTTAATGACAGAAATGGTTTAACAGTCCTCAAAGTTTTAGCTGATAAGAACATGCTTACACTCAATAATATAGTTGGAGCAACTTATCTCCTGTAGACTCCCCTGACACCATTTTGGATTTTGTTTATGAAATTACAAAATCTCTCTTTTGTATTTACTATCTCTTGTAATTTGCATCTTCTTGATGCTATTAATAAAAATGCTTACTTCATGGAAAAAGAACATGCTTACACCCATCATATACTCTTGATTTCTTTGCATTTATCACTTACTATATTATTCTGCATGTGTAAACTATAATCTCATCCAGCACATGGGACAAAGGGGACTAAAATTAGTTTTGGGACAATAGAGATTATTTTTTTTATAGGTAATATTATTAGCACAACAGAGATAAAAGGAGTAAGATGGGAGAGTTTGACTTACCTGAGTCTGTGCAAATTGACGTATGACATCGGTGGAGTAGAAATTGGGTCCACAATACCATCCAGGGGTGTCAGCAGCAGCAAGATAGTCACTATACAAGGTAGCCAGGAAGGCAGCATTGACGACATACTGAAGAGGCTGAGGCCTTCCATGGTTCAACTGTATCAGCCCTCCTGCAAATTAAGGCTCAATGTTTTATACTATTTTACCTCCCACAAAAACTTTTTTACATGCTAACTAGATTAAAGATGCTTACCTTTGGTGCGGTTAAAAGAAGTGAAGAATGGCAAGAAGGAGCACATGATTATGCTTGTCTGGTTATGAAACGTACTTAAAATTTCTTCATAAGGATATCCAGGGCTCAAAAACAATCTCAAACGGCTTAGAAGCACCTAAATAAATACAAATGAACTTGAGTACAATAATAGAAATACATACAAGAAATTAAAACTCAAAGATGTTCTTACTTACTTGTGATCCAGCGAGCTTATTATCCCAGCTGAGCACGCCATAATCAGGACCTCCCCAGAAAGCACCAGCGTGTTTGGCGATACCAGGAGTTGTAGCAAGCTGAAGATATGAAGAATTTCCTGTAGCGTAATAGAGCCAGGACGCACCCCACACAAACTCGTCCCAATAACTAGTAGAATTGTAGAAAATTGAAGCTTCATTTCCGCTACTGTATCTGCCACGTTGTTCCCTGGCAAACTTGAAGAGAGTTCTAGCACCATGGACAAGCTTTTGTGAGTAGATCTTGTTATCCTTAAAAACAATGGAGGCAGAAGCCAGAGCGGCAGCCATCTCGGCACCAAGATCCGAGCAGCTGTGACATTCTGTTACAGGCCGCGGGTAATCAATGTCTTCTGGACGCACCCAACAATAGTGATCATTCGGATCTGGCCCTCCAGAAGTATCCCCTTTCCCCACCTATAATCATTGAAACAATGATTGCTGAAAACACAACAATTATACTAGGGCAGTCCGGTGCACTAAAGCTCCCGCTGTGCGCCAAAATCGGAGAAGGATCGGACCACACATGCCTATTATAGGCAGCCTTACCCTGCATTTCTACAAGAGGCTTTTCCACGTCTTTGAAACCTTGACAAGGACTTCAAAAACACAACAAGTATACTAACTTAGTAATGGCAAAATCTTAGTAATCAACTCCAGTACTTACCTGTGCAACAATTCGATCAATGGTATCTGCAGAGGAATTGAAAGTTTTGAGGAGGTAATCAGTCCCCCACTTAATAATATCTTTGACGTGAGTGAGCTCCCCAGCAGCTTCATATTTCGCACTATACTCAATCACGCTCCAACTTAACATAGTGAGAGCAAAAGATTGAGGGAAGTTGAACTTTATTGCATCTCCTGCATCATAATACCCCCCAACCAGATTCTTAAACATAGTTGAATCATCAGACTTGCCATCCTGCAGACCTGAACTCCCCCTCCATGATACATTGTTGTGCTTAGGGAGTTTCCCAGCTGTCAGTCACAGCAATTAAAACTCAGACAAATAGAGAAGAGGAGATATTCGATATTACGTACAATGGGAGGGGAGGGGAGGGGAGGGGAGGGGAGGGGAGGGTAGGAAAGGAAACTTACAGCGCTGTGCATTGAAGAACATAAGGGCCTTACGAAGAGCCAAAGTGTAATTATCAGGTGGGGGATTATGGTGTCGGTGCCTAGGGACAGTCTTGACAATGAGAGTAACAAATCCAGCAATAAGGGCAGCTGCAATAATGCTGCCGACAATCCACTTGAAGACTTTTCTACTGACAATAACACAACCCAGATCAACATACTTCTTCTTCTTCTGCTCTGTCGGTCCCAATAACCAACTCTGCTGTGTTTCATCCAGATTTCTTGACAGAGCTGCCTTATCGAAATCCTGCAAGTTCCTGCTCCTATCATCGTCTGTTGCTGAATCTGTTGCGTTCATCTCTAGTGCCCCTCCCCATGGATCCCTCCCGTACATACTCTCACACTTGAATTTGTGGATTTCAGAGATGAAGGAGGAAGGAGGAAGGAGGAAGAAGGAAGATGGAAGAAGGAGGAAGTGGGTGAGAAATAGAGAGGTAGTGTCAATAATGTATGTGAAGAAGCAATGCTGGAATCTTAGGTGGAGTAATATACAGTTGACGACACCGACACTTCTGCTAATAGACAAAGACGCTTTGCCTAAATCCAACCCCTTCCTACTCTAATTTCCATGTTAAATTAGATAACATGTATTTACCATGTCGGTTACTCCCCTCCGTTCCAACAATAATGTACTACTTCCTCAGTTGTGAAAAAACTTTTCTTTTTAATTAATAATAACATATTTTTTTATTTGATAATAATTTAATTTTATATTTTATATTTTATGTTTAATGAGATAATCTACGATCACACAAATATCTTTGACTTATTTTAGATCATAAAATTTAAAAAATTTCCTTTATTTCATAAACTTCATGTCCAATCAGATTATATCAGAATAAATAAGTAATAATTGTTTCATGTCGGATGATATCTTTTTAAATTTAAAAATAACTTTTATTAAAATATTTTTATTTCATTTTTAATACAATAAATTTCTATAATCACATAAATGTGATGACATATTTAGAAATAAGAATTTTAAAAATCTCTTAACTGCGAAAACGTTATATTAAAGGCCAATTTTCTTAAAAAACAAATTTCGTGAACTCCGTATCGAATTAAACGATACTATATAAATAAAAATAAATTCACTTGAAGGAATATTTAGTATTTTTAATAATAAATACATCAAATAAGTATATACTTTTGGAAATCGTTCAATCATATGTATATATGTGAAAAGCAATAGATAAGGGTAATCCCACAATAAATAATGTGTATCATCACGACTTCATCACTTTCTTTTTGTACTAGTTATTAGAAAAAACCTTATGTTTAATCAAGTAGTTCATAAATTAGATCCACCGACATGTTATGTTACTGTTTGATTAACTTATCAATACTTTCAGAAGTCTTTTTCCAGGCCATATTTTGTCAAATCTCGTTTTTGACTAGCATTTTAAAAGATTTAACTTTCTCTTCTATAGCATTTGTTTTCAAATAAAAAATTTTACTCGACCAAAAATAACCATATACACCACCTGCTTATTGAATTCTAAAGACAAAGATTGTCTACCGTAAAACGATACACGTGAATTAGTTTACGTGATTATGGAGGGTTCACTGTGAACATTATTAATGCTTATGTGCCACAAGCGGGTTTGGATGAGGAGGAGGAGAAGAGACGTTTTTGGGAGGATTTAGATGAAGTGGTGGGAGGTATACCACCCACTGAGAAGTTATTTGTAGGAGGGGATTTCAACGGATATATCGGGTCACTTCCAGGGGGTTATGACGACGTGCATGGAGGATTTGGACTCGGGGTCAGGAATGGGGGAGGCGTCTCACTTTTGGAGTTCGCTAGAGCTTGTGGGATGGTGATAGCCAATTCTAGATTCCTGAAGAAGGAGGAACACTTGGTGACTTTCCGTAGTTCGGTGGCTAAGACTCAGATAGACTTTTTGCTCTTTAGGAAGGTTGACAAAGGTCTTTGTAAAGACTGTAAGGTTATTCCGAAGGAGGATCTTACAACCCGACATAAGCTTTTGGTGATGGATTTGGAGATCAATTTGGAGAAGAAGAGGGTTGTGGATGACAGGTTAAGAATCAAATGGGGGGGGGGGTTTGACCATGGCTAGTGCAAATGAGATGGGGGAGAGGTTGATGTCCAAGGGGGCTTGGGGGAGTAGTGGGGATGCGATCGGTATGTGGGACAGAACGGCCAGTTGCATTCGTGAGGTAGCCAGAGAAGTGTTAGGAGTCTCGCGGTGTTATCGTGGTGGACATCGAGGGGACTGGTGGTGGAATAGTGAAGTTCAAGAGAAGGTGGAAGCGAAGAAAGCGACATATGTGAAATTAGTAGAAAGCAGAGATGAGGTGGAGAAGTGGACGAATAGGGAACTGTATAAGATGGCGAGGAAGGAGGCAAAGCTAGCGGTTACGGTGGCGAAAATGGCGGCTTTCGAATGCTTGTATGTGGAATTAGAGGAGAAATTAGGGGATAAGACAAGGGAGATGAGGGCCCGTGACTTGGATCAAGTGAGGTGCATCAAAGACAAGGACGGTAAAGTACTGGTGGAGGAGGCGCATATTAGGCAGAGGTGGTAGTATTACTTCCACAAACTCTTGAACGAAAAAGGAGATGGAGACATTGTGCTGGGAGATCTGGAGCATTCTGGTAGGCATGGGGAGTTTGGGTATTGTGGAAGCATTAAGGTTGAGGAGGTTACGGGTGTTATTCACAGGATCCGCAGGGGATGAGCGACGGGGCCTGATGAAATCCCAGTTGAATTTTGAAAGAGCGCAGGCAGGGCTGGGTTAGAGTGGCTGACTGAGGTGTTTAACGTCTTTTTTAAGACGGCAAGAATGCCCGAAGAATGGAGGTGGAGTACACTGATTCCATTGTACAAAAAAAAGGTGATATTCAGAGTTGCAACAACTATAGGGGTATCAAGTTGCTGAGCCACTCTATGAAAGTTTGAGAAAGATTCGTGAAGACGAGGGTGATGAGAAGCGTGTCTATTTATGAGAACCAGTTTGGATTCATGCCTGGACATTCGACTACCGAAGCTATTAATCTTATTAGGAGGTTGGTGGGGCTATATAGAGAGAGGAAGAAAGACTTACATATGGTTTTCATCGATCTCGAGAAGGCATACGACAAAGTCCCTAGGGAGGTTCTATGGAGATGTTTGGAGGTTAGAGGCGTACCAGTGGCGTACACTAGGGCGATCAAGGATATGTATGATGGAGCCAAGACTAGAGTACGGACAGTAGGAGGAGACTCGGAGCACTTACCAGTGATGATGGGGCTGCACCAGGGATCAACTCTTAGCCCACTCCTATTTGCCTTGGTAATGGACGGACTGACGCGATAAATCCAAGGAGAGGAACCATGGTGTATGTTATTCGCAGACGATATAGTCCTGATTGACGGACTCGCAGTGGAGTGAATGATAAGCTGGAGGTTTGGAGACAGACTCTGGAGTCTAAATGGTTCAGGTTGAGTAGGACCAAGACATAATATTTGGAGTGAAAGTTCAGCAACGGGAGCGACCCTGAAAAAGTCATGGAGGTAAGGCTTTGTACTCAGGTCATTCCAAATAAAGGAAGCTTCAAGTACCTAGGGTCTATTATCCAAGGGAATGGAGAGATTGATGGCGATGTCACACATCGTATTGGAGCAGGGTGGATGAAATGGAGGCCCGCATCTGGAGTCTTATGCGACAAAAAGGTGCCACCAAAACTTAAAGGAAAATTATATAGGGTGGTGGTTAGACCGACTATGTTGTATGAGGCGGAATGTTGGCCAGTCAAGACTTCACACATACAAAAGATGAAAGTGACAGAGATGAGGATGCTAAGATGGATGCGTGGGCATACAAGGAGAGATATGATTAGAAATGATGATATCCGGGAGAAGGTGAGAGTGGCCTCAGTAGATAATAAGATATGGGAATCGAGGTTGAGATGGTTCGGGCATGTGCAGAAGAGAGACATAGATGCTCCAGTGCGGAGGTGTGAGAGGTTGGCTATGGACAGGTTCAGAAAGGGTAGAGGTAGGCCGAATAAGTATTGGGGAGAGATGATTAGATGGGATATGGCGTAGGTGCAACTTACTGAGGACATGACATTAAATAGGGGGTTGTGGAGGACATGAATTAGGGTAGAAGAGTAGTAGGTACTCAAGCGTAGCCCTACTTATGCTTACAAATTGACAGTTGTAGTGTTTTTATTGTAGGCCCGATTAGCCTATTACACTTATAGACACATTATTGCTTTATAATTCACTGTAGTTTGATTTCTTATGCTATGTGTTCTTTAGTGTATTTTGTTTAGCTTATTTAGTTGTGTTAGCTACTGCTTCCTTTTGTTCGAATGCCCTTTGTACTGCTTTAATTCCCTATCTGAGTCTGACCGTTTCTCTTGATTTACTCTTTACTCTTGCTTTACTCTTGCTTTATTTTGATTACCTTGCTTGTGATTATGATTTGTCTTGAGCCGAGGGTCTCCTGAAAATAGTCGCTCTACCTACCAAGGTGGAGATAAGGTCTGTGTACACTTTACCCTCCCTAGACCCCACGGTGTGGGATTTCACTGGCATGTTGTTGTTGATTATGGACACGTGGATCAATATGACCAAAGTAATAAGATATGGAACACGAACAAGTAGATTAATTGGAAATAAAGTAAATGAGAATGAACGTAAATAGCCTAAGCTTTGGTCAAGCCTAGAGCTAGAGCCTTCGGGTTACCTAGTAGTCAAGGCCTTGAAAGTTTGAACAAGAACAAAGTAATAAAATAACGTAAAAGAATTGCTAAGTTTGTTTGTTTTCTATCAAGGTTCAGATGATTCTTACAATGAAATGAAACACTCTATTTATATTTGTGGTGGGGGTACACGATCCATTGAATCGTGCTCTCTTTAATCCTAACATAAATGCCTATAATAATGAGCAATAAAGAATGATAAATGTTTGAAGAAGGCCCAAAATATTATGTAATGAGCAGCTATTGAACTTGTTTCATTGCTTATCTGGTGAAACGTTGCACCTTCCACCGGACCCTTTGTGATCTTAATCGCTGGGCGCAGAGATTTAGACTAGCTTTTAGCCATCCAGAGAGACTTGTCTGGTACCCTTCACTTGATGATGTATGCATGATTTGTCACCTGCTGCCATGTGTCCACATATGATTCATCCACTTGGTGTATACGAATTTTATAGAAGGACACGACTAAAAGAGTTGTTCATTCATTTACATTGTCAAGAGGGTCATTCATCATTTTTAAAACCACCAAGAGGGTGAAATTTTTGAAAATCAGTCAAGATGACAATGCCAGAGCATAAAGATTGATGTTATTTTTTTTCAAACCACCGAGAAGGTAAGTTTTTCAAAACATCCAAGAAGAATGACATATGAATGTCAAGAGGGGTCATTCATACAAATATTACAGAGAGAGCCATGCAACAAACATTGCCGAGAGGGCCATTCATACAAACTTTACCGAGAGGGTCATTCATACAAACATTGCCGAAAGGGTCATTCATACTAACATTGTCGAGAGGGCCATTCATACTAACATTGTCGAAAGGGTCACTTATGCAAATATTACTGAGAGAGTCATTCATACAAATATTATCGAGAGGGTCATTCATACAAATATTGGCGAGAGGGACATTCACTCAAACATGCCGAGAGGGTCATTCATATAAACAAATACCGAGAGGGCCATTCATTTATTCAAACATGCTGAGAGGACCATTTATACAAAAAAAATACAAAGAGTGTCATTCATTCATTCAAACATTGCCAAGAGGGTCATTCATTCATATCAAACAAGCATTCATATCAAATAAGCATTCATATAAAACGAGCATGCACACAAACAAATATTCGCATAAAAAAATGCCAAGAGGGTCATTCATATCAGATAAACGAAAAATACATATAAGTGATACAAAAAGGGTCATCCATATCAAGACAACGCCACAAATACTACACAATCAAACAATCATGTAAAACATACACCGACAAGATCAGAACAAACTATGAAAATATTTAAGAAGGATTACGAACTATCAAGATTGTATGCCAGAAATGAAGTCAATTGAGAAGGATGACGACATCGACCAAGATGGTCAACCATTTTGCTACAACTAGACAAATTATCGATCTTGAGACACTCAGAAGGTGAATCCATATGCGAATCAAGGACAATCCAGGTCAATATAGAGCAAACGTCAAATTGTTCTTAGAAGTCGGTTGAGGTAAAGCGCCAATAAGAGTCAAGCTCTCTAGAAAGGAATTAGGAATCATCTCACACCACACTCAGCCACACTTTTGTTTTGAAATCTTTTGTTATTTTACTGAGATAGTAGAATTATTTTAAAACATCGTCAGAATTACCCCATTTTCCTAAAACCGGACAACAAAACATTCGACATTTTTTGAAATTATGTCAGCGTAGACTCTCACTCAGGGTGTGTGAAATGCACCATATTCAATGGCTTAGAGTATACAAGCCTCTTTTCCACCTAGATTTTGTCTGTCTGTCATGAGATTGAGGCACTCTATTATACCTCGTATTTTGTTTTGGTGCTAGTAGGTGTTACATCCCGTATTCTCATGTGTTAAGTGTAGTACCCCATATCTTTGAGTTAAGGTGTGACGTATCTAAATGTATCACCTCATTTATTTAAGCTAAAATATGACTAAATTGGCATTGACAAACCCATCCGAACTCGAGATAATAAGATTGTATTTGAGCCTAAATGAGTTACTTGCTAAAATGGATCTAATGACATGCTTTCTTAAGGGATTAATGAGAGATTGTGGATAACTTGTAGGGAAAACTCTTATCCACGTGTTATAATTTTAAGAGATGAAGAAAATGACTCATACATAGATATATCTTGTGGAATTCTTGGAGAGACTAGCAAGTCTAAACCTTAAAGGTGGGTCCCATGTCCCAAATAAAGAAATAAAAGATTCTTGAGAACTCATTTGGATAGTAATCTTCTTGTCCAAAAACATTCAGCAACTTAGAAGCTCCATTGTTGGCTTAGAAAATCTCTTACAAACTTATGCATCAACTAAAGAAGAGGGTCTCGCCTTGCTTTCTATGTGCAACAACGTTTTGTTTCCATTTCAAGAGGAAATATTTAGTTCTTCTTCAAGGATTTAGAAGGTGAGTAGATAAGGATCTAATCCTACTTGATTCTTCTTCCAATTTATGGAACTTCATCTTATTCCTCATGGGTTGTAGGAGCAAGAGTTGTTCTTAGCAAGTTCAAGTTAGGGTAAGGTAGAAATAGGACTTGTTCTTGACATCTAAGGTAAGGTATCTTCACTTCCTCCATGTGTTTGAGTTCATCTATGTCATAGCTATTTGATTGAATGAAGAACTTATGAGATTAAGGTTGGAAATCATAGTTAGAGTGTTGTAAACTGTTGGATTATTTTGTGTGATTCTTAAGCTACCTTGTGGCTGGAAATTATGAAGAATATAGTGAATATGTTGTAATGTTGTTGTATCTTGTTGGGTTGTTTGTTTAGGTTCTTATGATGGATATAAAGATGAATATTGTTGTATACGTGTTTGTTGGTGTACAAGATGTGTTGGTTTTCATATTCGAGATGTGAAAATTTTGAAAAAATTAGGGGAGGTGCTGCCCAAAATATTTTAATCAAGTTCGTAGCTCATTATATCCTAATTTAGCTCTACGTTAGCTTGAAAATATTGTTATTTCCATTATTGTAGATTGAAGTGCTAAAGCTTATACATCGTATCGACGAGTGAATCGACAAAAGGTATGTAATGGCTATCCCTTATTTCTATGACATGATTCCGTACCTAAAATGGTACTTGTATGAGCTATATAAAGAGAAGTATTTGTGTTAAGCTTGTGCCTCGCTTTTAGACATCAATGAGACACTATTGTTTATCCTTTTCGGGAGTACTTTCTGTCTTGGAGCTTATTCTCTTCACTTGATAAGTGTGTATAGATCTTACGGATATAGTTCATGGTTGATAACAATTATTTATCACTTTGAGCTATGTTTGATTGTTTGTCACTCTGTTATATTTCCGCAGACCCTATAGGCAGCCTGGTATGTTGTATTTTTGTCCTATAGAGCCTTGTTATGGCCCGGTATGTTACATCTTATTCCATAAAGCCTCTGTATGGCCTGGTACACCGTATACACCACAGATGCCCTCAGTAGCCTGGTGAGTCTTGTGACACCCCACAGAGTCTCGTTTGAGTCCTAGTACAATACAATTACCCATAGAGCCTCGATAGGACCAGTTAGTTTGATGATAGTATTATATGATGTGAGCAGGGAACATGTAGGTATACTCTCAGATTTTCCCTTATCTCTCAAACATGTTCAGCTATTATGCTTATCAATTCAACATGTAGTTATTAAATAGCCTTACATACCAGTACATTATATTCGTACTGATATGCCTTTACCGAGGGCGCTGCATTTCATGCATGCAGGTTCTGAGACACATCTAGACATGCCTTCATAGTTGGCACTACAGAGATCAGCTGATTGGTAAGCTTTATATCATTCATAGTTTCCAGGTCCAGAGTCTAGAGCACTTTTGGGTTGTATATATTTTAATGGGTAGGCCGGGGCCCTGTCCTGACCATAGTACACTTGATCTTCCTTAGAGTCTTGTAGATATGTCATGTGTTGTCCAATATGTACAGTATGACCTTGTAGGCCTGGATGTTGTTTGGAGTTCATGTTGGCCTTGGTTGGTTTGTTATTATAAAATGCATAGTGGCCTTGACGACCCATTTATGTGTGTGTGTGTGTGTGTGTATATATATATATATATGTTTGGGTTAAATCCCTCATGTTGGTGAGCTAGATGGCTGCAGTTTCATTGCATATAGCCTTGTCGGCTTACATAATTCCATTGTATGATGTGATGCAGCCTTGTCGCCCAAAGTATGAGTTATGACGCTCAATGTTACAAATGGGTACGCTCAGATAAGTAAGGCATCGGGTACCAACCACGTCCCTTGGACTTGGGGCTGACAACTTTGGTATCAGAGCAGGTCGTGTCTTAGGGAATCTATAAGCTGTGTCTAGTAGAGTCTTATTTATGGATGTGTTGTGCACCACATTTATAAATATGAGCCTGTAAGGCATTTAAGATCTAGTTACCTTTCTTTCTGATTCTAAATCATGCTATAAAGCTGAGTTATAAGGAGTTCCAGTCTAACTCTTATTTTTTATACATATAGATTCCCGTGACAAGGCAAACTTCAGCTAGCCAAAGGGCTAATGTAGTAGCAGGAGAGAGTACTAGTAGAGCGCCACCAAAGAATGCGACTTCATCTAAGAGTTAGAGGGAGACACCCCCTCAGCCATGTTTGACTCCTCCACCACCTGAAGAGCTTCCTAGAGCCACTCCACCCACAGTTCTTCCTCTTATTCCATCTAATGAGGATATCATGAGTACAATTCAGCTATTGACACAGCTAGTGGCCACTCAGGCCCAGAGACATACTAGAGTACCATCGAGTGTTGGGCCCTCTGAGAGGCCATGTAGTTCGAGGGTAGTAGAGTTCATTGCAATGAGCCCTCTAGAGTTTACAGGTTCAGATGCCAATGAGGACCCTCAGAATTTTATTGATCAGCTTCATAGGATCTTCAGGGTCATGCATGCTACCGAGGTTGAGGCAGTTGAGTTAGCAACTTTCAGGTTGTGAGAAATTGTCGTTCTATAGTATGAGTCATGGGAATAGTCTAGGGGTCAGAATTCTCCTTCAGTAGCTTGGGAGGATTTCACAAACGCCTTTCTAGATCATTAAATGCTGATGGAGATTCGAGAGGCTAGAGTTGACCAATTTATATCCCTCAGACAGGGCAACATGAGTGTCAGGAAGTATAGTCTCCAGTTTGATTCCTTGGCCAGATATGCTCCGTATATGGAAGAGAATATGCGAGCTAGAGTTTACTGGTTTGTGGCCGGACTTGAGCCACATTTGATTTACTATTGCATCCTTGTTGGATAATATGAATATTTCTCAAATTCAGGCTTACGCTCATAATCTTGATGGGCACAAATATAAGAGACGAGCTGCCCAGATGGTTGAGAGAGAGCAGCATAAGAGGGTGAGATCTTCTAGTCAGTATATAGAGGCTTAAAGTGATTTTAGACCATAGTCTTTCGGATAGCCACCTTGATTTCCCTTTTTCAATTTCAGTCAGGACTGGGTAAGAGTCCATAGGCTGTCGGGTCACAGCAGCAAAGGATTTCTGGCCAGATGAGGCCAGGTCCGCCTTATTATGGTACTTGTTCTAGGACTCACTATGGGAAGTGTTGGCTGGGCATTAATGTGTGTTATACATGTGGGTGTTCATGGAATATTATGAGAGATTGTCAGAGTAGGGGACGAGGTGGTATGGCACAGTCGATGGGTTTAATAAAAGGGTCTTCTATTTTAATGCGTCCTTTAGGATAAAGATCATAGCCTCTAGCCGGTAGAGGTAGAGGTAAAGGTGGAGCTTCTAGTTCATGTGGTAATTAGAACCGAATTTATGCTTTAGCGGGTCGACAAGACTTGCACCTTTACGAAATGTTGTGATAGGTACATTGACTATTTGTTCTTATAGGATTTATGCTTTGATAGATCCAGGATCTACCTTATCCTATGTTACTCCATTTGTTGCGGGAAGATTGGTATAGTACCTGAGTTGTTAAGTAATCCATTTCTGGTGTCTACATCAATTGTGAGTCAGTCATTACTAGGCGAGTCTATCAAGGTTTACTGTAGTGATATGTAGCCATCAGACCTCGACTGATCTTATTGAGTTAGAAATGTCCAATTTCAACATTATTATGGGTAGGGATTAGCTAGCGTCTTGCTATGCTAATGTTGAGTGTTGGACAAAGATTGTTCGATTCTGTTTACTAGAAAAGCCAGTCCTAGAATGGAAAGGAAATACAATAACCCCTAAGGGTAGATTTATTTCCTACCTTAAGGCAAGAAAGATGATTGACCGTAGGTGTATTTATCACCTTGTGAGGGTTAGCGATATAGATGTTGAACAACCGACTCTTCAGTCTATTTTGGTGGTCAATGAGTATCCTAATGTGTTCGCAGATGAACTCCGAAGTATTCCTCCAAAGTGCGATTGATTTTAACATCGATGTGCTTCTAGATACTTAGCCAATATTTATTCCTCCATATATAATGGCTCCTGCTGAGCTAAAAAAAATTACAAGAGCAGTTGAGGGACCTTCTTGAGAAAGGTTTTATTTGGCCTAGTACCTTGCCTTAGGGTGCGCCGGTGTTTTTTATACGAAAGAAATATGACTCTTTAATAATATGTATTGATTACAAACAATTGAATAAAGTTAGTATGAAGAAAAAGTACCCACTTACGCAGATTAATGATCTGTTTGATCAGTTACAAGGTGCCAGTTATTTCTCTAAGATTGATTTGAGTTTAGGGTTACTATCGGGTATGAGTTCATAGAAAGACATTCCGAAGACGGCTTTTAGGACCAGATACAATCACTTTGAGTTTCTAGTAATGTCATTTGGGTTGATGAATGCACCCGCAGTGTGTATGGACTTGATAAATAATGTATTTCAGCCGTTATTAGATCTAGTCATGATTGTATTCATCGATGACATCTTAGTCTATTCATGTATAGAGGCAGAGCATGCTGACCATTTGAGAATTGTGCTTCAAACACTTTAGGACCACAAGTTATATGTGAATTTCACCAAATGCGAGTTCTAGTTGAACTCTGTTGCATTTTTAAGCCACATTGTATTAGATGATGGTATAAGAGTTGTCACTCAAAAGATTGAGGTTGTGAAGACTTGGCCTAGACCTATGACATCGACTGAGGTACGTAGTTTCTTGGGCTTGGATGGCTATTACAAAAGGATTGTAGAGGGATTTTCTACCCTTTCAGCACCCTTGAAAAAGTTGACCCGGAAGGCAGTTAAGTTTCTGTGGAAACATTCTTGTGAGCGGAGCTTTCAAGAACTAAAGAGCATAATGACGTCAGCACCAGTTTTAACCCTTCCAAAGGAATCAGAGAGTTATATTATTTATTGTGATGCCTCAGGCATTGGATTGGGATGTGTTCTAATGTAAAATGTCAAGGTAATTACTTATACATCGATATAGTTGAAAATATGAAAAGAACTATCTGACCCATGATTTGGAGCTAGCAGTAGTGGTAGATGCACTTAAGATTCGGCGACTCTACTTGTATGGTGTTCATGTTGATATATTTACATAACATAAGAGCCTAAAAAACATATTTAAGCAGAAAGAGTTAAACTTGCGGAAAAGATGATGGCTTGAGTTGTAAAAGATTATGATGTGGATATCTTATATCATCCTGGCAAGGCGAATGTTATAGATGATGCCCTCAGCCACAGATCTATAGATAGCTTGTCTTATCTAGAGGTCGAAAAGTGAGGGTTAGACAAAGAGCTTCAATATTTAGCAAGTTTGGAAGTTCGACTGATGGACTCCGACGATGGCAAAGTTATGCTTCAGAATGTAGCAGAGGCATCCCTTGTGACAGAGGTAAATAAGAAGTCGTATGAAGATCCTGAGTTAGTGGTATTGAAAGAGAAAGTCCCTTTCCAGAATAATCCAATGTTTGAGCTTAAGGGAGATGGAGTTATCCGATAGAAAGGTCGATTATGTGTCCCTGATGTAGCTGGTTTACGGGGTAATATTATGGTAGAGGTACATTACTCTCTCTAATCTATTCATCCTAGTTCGACCAAAATGTACCATGATATCAAAGACTTATATTGGTTGAATGATATGAAGAATGACATTGCTGAGTTTGTGGCACAATGTCCTAATTGTCAGCAGGTAAAAATAGAACATCTGAAGCCTGGTGGGTCTTCCTGAAGGTATAGCCTATGAAAGGGGTAATAAGGTTCGGATAGAAAGGTAAGATTAGACCTCGATATGTTTGTCCATACAAAATTATTCAAAAAATAGGCAATATAGCCTATGAGCTAGAGTTACCTCTAGAGTTGGAGTGTGTATATCAGGTCTTCCATGTATCTATGTTACGAAAATGTATTGGAGACTCCTCCAGAGTTGTATCAGTTGATAACTTTCAGATTATTGAGGACTTGTCCTATGAAGAAATCCCAGTTGTTATACATGATTGGTAGGTTCGTAAGTTAAGGACCAAAGAAGTAGCTTCTATGAAAGTTTTATGGAGAAGCAAGAACGTCAAAGAAATTACGTGGGAAGTGAGGAGGAGATGAAATCTAAATACCCTCACTTATTTCAGATAAAAGATGATGTTAAGAGTTGAGACATTATGGTGTCACAAGAGGCAGAGTTACTAGTATTCGAGGTTAATTAACATTGTTATATATAAGTTGATGTTAGACAGTTGTGAGAGGCCTAAGATATGGTTGATGTTATGTACATGGCCATGTGTGGCTTTAGGTTGGTATTTTGACTTCTTCACATGTTTGTGAGTTGTCCTATTACAGAGGAAACTCTGTCAAAATTTCAGAACCATTTAGAGTTAGTATGCCTCCACATTTGAGACGAATGTTCCAATCGGGGGAGGGTGTTAATCCCCGTATTTTTTTTTGGCGCTAAGTAGGTGTTACATCCCGTATTTTCATGCTCTAAGTGTAGTACCTCGTATCTTTGAGTTAAGGTGAGACATAGCTAAATGTATCACCTCATTTCTGGAACTAAAATATGACTAACTTGGCATCGACAAACCTACCAGAACTCGGGAGAATAAGATTTTATTTGATGCTAAATGAGCTTCTTGCTTAACATGGATCTAAGGTGTTGCTTGCTTAACATGGATCTAATGAGCTGCTTGCTTAACATGTATCTAATGAGTTGCTTGCTTAAGGGATTAATGAGAGATTAATGATAACTTGTAGGGAACACTCATTTCCACATGTTACAATTGTAAGAGTTTAAGAAAATCACTCATACATAGATATATCTGGTGGCATTCTTGGAAAGACTTGTAAGTCTAAACCTTAAAGGTGGGCCCATATTCCAAATAATGAAATAAAAGATTCTTGAGAACTCATTTTGATAGTAATCTTCTTGCCCAAAAATGTCCAGCAACTTAGAAGCTCTATTGTTGGCTTAAAAAATATCTTACAAACTTGTACAACAACTAAAGAAGAGGGTCTCACCTTGCTTTCTATGTGCAACAACGTTTTTTTACCATTTCAAGAGGAAAGATTTAGTTCTTCTTTAAAGATTTAGAAGGTGAGTATATAAGGGTCTAATACTGCTTGATTTTCTTCCAAGTTATGGAACTTCATCTTATTCCTCATGGGCTATAGGAGCAATAGTGGTTCTTAGCAAGTTCAAGTTGGGGTAAGGTGGAAATAGGACTTGTTCTTAACATCTAAGGTAAGGTATCTTCTCTTCCTCCATGTGTTTGAGTTCATCTATGTCATAGCTATTTGATTGAGTGAAGAACTTGTGAGATTAAGGTGGGAAATCATAGTTGGAGTTTTGTAGATTGTTAGACTATTTTGTATGATTCTTAAGCTACCTTGTGGCTGGAAATTATGAAGAATATAATGAATATATTGTAAAGTTGGTGTATCTTGTTAGGCTATTTGTTGAGGTTCTTATGATAGATATAAGGATGAATATTGTTGTATATATGTTAGTTGGTGTAATAGATGTGTTGGTTTTCATTGGAGATGTGAGAAAATTGAAAGGATTAGGGGAGGTGCTACCCAAATTATTTTAGTCGAGATAGTAGCTCATTATAGCCTATTTAGCTCTACATTAGCTTGACAATAGTTTTATTGCCATTATTGTAAATTGAAGTGCTATAGCTTATACGTTGTATCGATGAATGAATCGATAAAAGTTATGTAATGGCTATCCCTTCTTTCTATGACATGATTCCGTACCTAAAATGGTACTAGTATGACCTATATAAAGAAAAGTATTTGTGTTGAGCTTGTGCCTCGCTTTTAGACATTAATGAGATACTATTGTTTGTCCTTTTTGGGAGTAGTTTATATATGAGAGCTTATTCTCTTCACTTGACGAGTGTGTATATATCTTACAAACATAGCCATGGTTGATGATAATTGTTTATTACTTCGAGCTATGTTTGATTGTTTGGCACTCTATTGCATTCCCACAGATCCTATAGATGGCCTGGCATATTGTATACTTATTCCACAGAGCCTTGTTATGCCCTGGTACATTACATCTTACTCCACAGAGCCTCGCAACCGCCCGGTACATTGCGTACACCGCAAATGCCCTCAGTAGCCTGGTGAGTTTTTGTGACACCACATAAAGTCTCGTTTGAGGCCTAGTACGATACAATTATCCATAGAGCCCCAAGAGGAACCGGTCGTTTGATGATAGTATTATATGATGTGTGTAGGGAACATGTAGGTATATCCTTAGATTTTCCCTTCCCTCTCGGACATGTTCTGCTATTATGCTTATCAGTTCAGCTTGCAGTTATTCAGTCGCCTTACATACCAGTACATTATATTCGTAGTGATGTCCCTTTGCTGGGCGCTGCATTTCATACGCGCAGGTTCTGAGAGACAGCTAGATAGGCCTCCATAGTAGGCACTACATAGTTCAGCTCATTGGTAAGCTCCATGTCATTCGGAGTTGCAGGTCCAAAATCTGGAATACTTTTGGGTTGTATATAGTTTTTATGGGTAGGTCGGGGCCCTATCTCGACTATAGTACACTTGATCTTCCTTAGAGGCTTGAATATATGTCATGTGTCGTCCAGTATGTACATTACGAACTTTTAGGCCTGAATTTTGTTTAGAGTTTATGTTGGCCTTGTCGACCTTGGTTGTTTTGTTATTATAAAATGCATAGTGGCCTTGATGGCCCATTTATGTATATATATATATAGGTTTGGGTTGAATATCTCGTGTTGGTGATCTAGATGGATCTAGTTTCATTGCATATAGCTTTGTTGGCTTAAAAATTTTTACCTTATGATGCGATTCGGCTTTGTCGGCCAAAGTATGAGTTATGTACACTTAGTGTCAAAGATGGGTACGCTCGGGCAAGTAAGGTAACGAATGCTGGCCACCTTTCTTGGACTTGGGGTGTGCCAAACTCCAGCATAAGAGATACCATTTTCAACTAATTGAGTCAAACTACAAGTGACTCAGTTCTCAAGACTGAGGATATGTAGGCGACCTCAATGCCAGAGATATGGTCACACTCCAACAGACCATTCCGGAATTTTTCAGTTTTGACACTGAAACGGTTCAGGAAAGATGTTAAAATTTGTGCATTAGGAAAATCAGTTGAGTCGAACTAAAGGTGGCATGAATTCTCATACAGCCTGAGATATGTAGGAAACGCAGTGCCAGGGTCTGGCCATAATTTTTAAAATTACATTCATTTTTAAGAGATGAGTTCATTTGGTCGGACAAATATCAAGTGTGTCCATTTTCCATGCCCATGTTTGACTTCGTCATCCTTAGAAAATGAAAGGAGCAGTTGTTGACACCCAATTGTTTCCCTCCAGATTTTTAATTTAATTAGTCAGACTTTTTGAGTTACAAATAGAGTATAATATACACTTTTCAAAGTCAAAAGAATTTTATAAAATTACTTTGGTGACATTTTATCATTTCATTTGTCACGCCCTAAATTTGGAGAGACGTGGCAGGAACCCCATAACTCCTTACATACTAGAAGATATACCCCCAGAAAGTTGGGCCAAAATCCTATCCAAAATTCTGTATACCTTTCCCCGAGTTTCGGCGAACATAATTTCTTTGATTCATTTAGCCCCGAATTCTTACGATGCACTTTATCATATAAAAATGTGGGATGTAACACCATCACCACCCTCTTTGGAACATTCATCCTCGAATGTTGAACTGATGCACTTATTAGCCTCATAACCTATCGGCTCACATGAACACTTTAGTTCAGTCCTTCCTATCTAGGCAGTCGTTCTGTGAACAAATCCAAAAACCCAGGGCATACCCCACTTTTAGGTCTCTTTCTCACACTAAAACTTATTGTCAGAACTCTCTCAAACTTATAAATATCACTATTTCTATCACGTAGCCTATATAACTCTATCTTCATACGCGCATCTAAGGAACTCCTTCATTTTTCCTTATATCTTTATAGCCAGTCACTACGCCTCACTTTGCGAATATATATAAAACTATGACAAGCTGTTTCCTGGGTAGTTATTTATGTACTAAGGCTCTTCACTTGGAAATTTGTCGAACTTACAACCACTGATATATTTTGCTTCGTTGTCCAGGTTATTCTACCCTTATATTTAACTACATCTAAGTAGTTCATACTATATAATGACTCATACTTCAGTTTACATTACTGGGACCTCTCCTTCATTTTGAGACTACTTTCACATTGCTTATCTTACATGTATAAGTCTATGCCTTTCAATACTACTTCATCGCACACAATCGATCTCTTTATCGGAGAACTCCGTCTCTCTTAATCTCAAACACTGGCTTCTCTTGACATGGAACTTTCTCTTTCAACGTCATTAATTTAGGATCCTCGTATTGTCTTTCCTTTACCCCTATCACCAGGGAAGATTCTGTTACATTCTGCCATAACTCTGCCATCATCGAAGTCCATAAATCAAACTCCCAACTTGCTAACTGATTGAGCTTTTTGGATACTTTTGCTCTTCTCGGTCTCTAGGTAAGCCAAGCTACCCATAGATATCATCTTATGTTGCCCAGACTATCACCTTATTCTGTTGAACTTGGCTGTATTAGGATAGAATCCGTATACTGCTACTCCTTCACTTTTAGCTCTAATGGCAATACCACTAGGCTCTGAATAGTAACTCTGCTATTATCTTAGTCCAATTCTCTTTTACCACTTCCATGGGATACTCTTTCATCGTAGTCTAGCTTTTGAGTCATTTCCCTCTCGAGGAGGACCATACTCACTATATCATCTTGGATCATATTTACTTACTTCTCAATCCCAAAGATTGTCACTATCTTTAAGAGGACTCGTGCATTTATGTACTATCGTGACTCGTCCTAAAGGACGTTTTTACTATTAATAAGGAAAACTCGTCCAAAATTCAGCTACCTCTGCTTGAGGATAACTGGAGGTTCTTATGGTTTGTAAAAGATGTCACGCATATCTCAAATGTGTGATCAACTATTGTCAACCCTAAGTCATTGGTCAGTAACTCTCATTGGCTTTCCTGATCACTCTTTAAGCGTAAATGATCTTATTTCCTTATTCATCCTGATACGTGCATTACAAATGCATTAACTTATCTCAGTCTCCACCATCTTGGAGTTTGTTATATATATTCTCAGGTATTATTCTGGATTCTAATTTGGTTCTTTATTCAACTAGCATAGCTAACAATAAGCATGGCCAGCACCACCCATTGCCTTACTTGATCCCGAGCGTACCATCTGTAACTCGTGAGCACTAAGATTTACAAGCAATCTGTACACTAATCATAACACTTTAGGCTGACAACTCTACCATAGATATTTACAATAGTAAATCCAAAACATGTATATACCAGGGCCGACAAGGCCACCACACTGACATACTATACACACAGGACACTAAAAGTGCAAGAGGGGGGGTGATTTAAAATTTTCTTTTTCTTAGTCGACTGTCTTAGATCAGTAGTCAACTACTAACAGATATAGTGTGGAAAGTAAGTGCTGAAAAAAATAACAGCAGATGTTTTATATGGTTAAGATTCAATATGAATCCTAATCCAGTCCCCTTGGATTTAAAGGATGTTCTCTGTAGCTTTTTTTGAAAGTATGTTTGGTAAAATGGAAGTTTGAATGGAGCTCCTATATCTACACTCAAACATTCTCAATCTTTTGAAACAATGCATCCCCAACTGTACTATATATCTTCTCACTTTTTTGTTTACACTATAATTGACTCAGAGTTACAATTCTTGTTTAAAAGTAATGTAGAGAGCTTGAGAAGTTGAGACGAAAGAATATGTTGTTCGTCTCATGTGCCTTCATATATAGTCTTCAGACTTGTAGCCGTTTAGGCTCTCAAAGCAGAGAAATCAATCAAAGAGATTTGATCCTTGGAAAATAGGAATATTGAGGATTCTAATTTCCAAGAATAAGGCAAGAGCATTAGTGTTGATTGGTCTTTGATAATTTCCTTCCCGGTTAGAGATTTTGGTGGTACTTGATGAAGTATCTTTGTTGGTTATTTCCTTGAATCTTTTTTGTTGATGTAGATCTTCCTTGATTGTTTCCTTGTTGATGTGGACGGTTTGTACATGCTTCCTTATTGGAGAGATCTTTTGATAGAGAGTAATTAATGAGGCGTGCTTCATATAATCTTCCTTCCATTTAGGTGTTGCATATATTCTTCTTTCCTTTGGCGGAATTGTAGCTTCTTTTGGATGGAAGAAGACTTTATTTTCTTGTGGGCTTTTCTTCAATCAGTTGGGCTCTGTGTAGTCAGTTATTGGGCTTATCGAGTGGCCTCACATCTTTTGAGTATTTTCTGCATAGTAACATAAGTCATCATTAGAAACTTGACACTAACAATCTCCCCCCTTTTTTGATGATGATAATAAATAATCAAAGTACAGTCAACTTCTCTATTTGATGATGTGTTCCCCTTGGTAGTTGACTAGGCGCACATAGTCCACTATCAATAGATAGGATGTGCTCCCCCTGAGTAGTTGGCTTGATGTATATAGTCAACTCCCCTTGACAGTTGACTTTTTTTCTCCCCCTTTGGCATCAATAAAAAAGCAAAGCATAGAATAACATAGAAGGTAGCAAGTCATAGCATAGAGTGTGCTGTTATCTCAGCACCACCATAAAATAAATCAAACAATGTATTTGGAATTATGTCCACAAAACACACAAAAAATTGTCGTAAAGGCACAATCGACTATTAAAGCTCTTGAGCCGTATCAGTATCCATCTCATGTCCATGATCCTGCTCTTGCTCTTGCTCCTGTTGTTGTGCTTGTTCTTACTGATGCTGAGCAAAGGGTCGGAGGAAATAGGCCAAAAAGTTCACCACTTCATCATTTAAAGTATCCAGCGTATCTGACATCTTTTTAAGGATGTCATTCACACAGGTCTGGATTTTAGTGGTTAACTTGGCAGCTTTCGTGAGGGCTTGATCAAGCTTGACACACATCATAGCAACATCTACACCAGCTTCCTTAGTGGCATCCTTTATTATCTCTATTTGAAATTAGGTGGACACTAGAATATGTTTGAAGGATTCTAGTTTTGCATCAATAGCAGCAATTTTTGTTAGGATTTCAGTGGAGTTGTCAGTTTGAGGAGTAGAGGAAGAGAAAGTCTTATATTGCACAGGGTTCGAAGGACAAGGAACTTCAGGATCCTTTTCAACCTTCTTAAGGATCCAAACATCATTCACACAAACATAGCCCATGCTTGCAAAGGATCTAGAGTCATAGCATTGTTTGACAATGAAAGAGAGGTGATCAACAAGATTCACATTATGGGCTTCCATAATGCGAGTGATTAGCATATTATAGGACTAATGTGTTGGGTCAGCAACGGATTCAAGCATGCTATTGATAATAAGGGAGGCAAGATTTAACTTACGTTTATGAACTAAATAGTAAGTAAGCAGAGTATCTCGATGGGATAGAGTAGAAAGAGAACCTACATGAGGCATGATGGTGGTGGCAACAATATGGGCAATGAAATGAGTCTCAAAGGAGAGGTTTTGAGGACCTAACACTGATGGATGAGGACTAGAGGAGGACCTAACGGTTCTTTAGCAATTCTAACATTAAATCATGATTCTTCAACTAAAACATAGGATTAACAAGTAATCCTTCTCCAATGATTCAAGTTAGGGTTTGGGGTGTTCTTCATTAGAGAAACAAGATAGTTCATTGAATTGTAGCGGTTAGAGGCATGTAAAGCTTTTATCCACGTGTGGGAACATTGTTGTTATTCCCTATGCCATATTAATTCATAAAACCCTATTTTCTCCTCAAAATTGAAAAGTTATGTCTCAGTTCACGATAAACCTCAGATACAAGTCAAATATATATCTACGTATTGTAGAAATCACTCATGTTTCAGATAATTGTATTCACGTATTCATTACGATTGTCATGAACTTGTCCTTAATCCAAGTATGCTCGTGTTATCTTTCCCATGAGCTCTCAGATTGTTCTATTCTATGGATTCTTACATGTTTTCATGTAGCAATATTTATATACATATATTTATACGGATATTTATGTAAAACTATTTACAAGTCATGTTTATGAAATTCATGGGCCTTTAAGCCAACTATGTTCAAGTTTTACATGTTTTCCTTGTCTCATGAAAACTGTATTATGTATACATGCTTTGAACTATATTATAAATCAATTTATCAAAAATATGGGCTCAGATGCCGCTTATTATCTATGTTCATGTTTTTGGGAGTTGCACAGAATACCGAGAAGGCTCAGACAGCCTGAAACTACGTATGCCAGCGGAGGATAAGGATCGCTCCGCCCAGTTATGATAATTTCTTCATGTTTCCCATTATGGGATATTTTATGGATCTACTCATGTTATGTTCATGTCTCATACCCAGGCAAGGTATAGTTGATCGGGCAGATATCAGACGTCATGTGCTCACGTGGTGGTTACATGTCGGTTATACTAAGGCTCTCTCAGTTAAAAATGTTTTATGCATATTGCAGTTTGATCATGTAGATCATGATTGTGTCCAGGTTTAAGTATACAGTTTACAGCTTATAGTACAGATTCAGTTTACAGTTATAGTTTTAGTAGATAGTTACAGTTTTAGTTTCAGTTTCAGTTTCAAATTACTTCATGTATCCAAGTTATTGATTTGGGCTACCCATTCCCCAACCACCGCACTTACAGTTCTTTCATTCAGTTGCTTTACATGCTAGTACAATTCAAATGTACTGACGTCCCTATTTTCTAGGGCCTACATTTCATGATGCATCCATGGATTTTCAAGATAATGGATCTGCTCATTAGGACTTCATCGTATCAACTACTAGGTCAGCCCCATTTACTTTGGAGTGTTGTCTTTAATTTCAGTAGTCATTTCATGTTAGACAATCAGGTATGTTGGGGGCCTTGTCCCCGCAATAGTCCAGTATTTTTAGATTCATGTCAGAGGTTTCATAGACTAGTCAGTATATCAGTTTTTAGTATTCAGATATGTTTATCCTCGTGGGCTACACTACTATGTTTTCAAACTATTTCCGCATTTATAATTAAACATTATTTTCAGTATTATTATTAATATTATCATGACTCATGATTTACCTAAACATTTCATGTTTTAATTTATATTCTGCATCAGTACATGTTCCATGTTGATTCAGCAAGCCATGTGATTCGCTCGGTCATATGCAGTTAGGCATCGAGTGTCGTGTTACGTCTAGGCAATGGTTCGGGGCCTAAAAAAGCTTGGTCTAAGAGCCTAGGTTCAAGTATATTACGGAGTCTATGAAACTATGTCCAGTGGAGTTTCCTTTACATGTGTTAGCTAGCCATGCATATAAATGGTTAACTACCAAGACATTCAGGATTGTTTCATTTCGTTTATACTCTAGATCGTGTAATTAGAGTTATGCCTTTAGGGACTTTTCTAACTCGTGCCATGAAGCTTAGAGTAGTAAGTAACATTTTCTTCCTATCGAACTTTGAACGTATTGAATGCGCATGCGATGAGTAGGAAATCCAAGGTCCAAGTAAGGATGATTACCCATCGGGTAATGCACGTTAGTAACAGATGATATTGAAAGTGGGACAGAATTCATAGTTACTATAGACCAGGGCATAACCCTGATCAGAAAGTACAAAGGAAGTTATCATATTTTATAGTTATCAGTTTACCTCAGTTACCAGTTATACACTCTCTCAGTTAGGAGGATTATGGTTATTCAGTACGTAAGTATTCAGTTATTTAGTTACCATACCTCCACTTTTCAGTGTATCCAGATTCTTCTGACTTGTGAGTATACAATGATGTCTATGTATGATAAAAGAAAGTATAAGTAACAATGACATTAGCGATTCGCATGTTTTAAATTCGGGTTAAGAACCAATGCTTGCCAAATGGCGCATGAAGTAATTTATCAGGTGATAGTACCCTTTGAAGGACAAGTTCGGGCATGGTAGTATATATGTATGCTCTAAACCTTACAAAATAGGTATATTTTGATTTTTGGTCATGGAATCACAAGTATGATGAGGATGAAAACTCAAATTTAAGACCCTACGAGGTAATATGTTACGAAATTAGGAGCAGAGGGCATAAACTGTTTATGATAGTTTTGGATGAAAAAGAGCCTAAGGGCAAAATACATAGAAGTCAAAGGCGTTTGATATTATAGAAGATATGTTTTGTAAGACACATGCACATGTCCAAGGATATATGATGTACGAAAAGAGGAACATGGAAATAGAAGACCAAAATTTTTCTAAGTAGTTCAAGAGAAAGGGAGCTCACCGAGCGTGCTCCAAGACCTATAAGCTTCACTCGGCGAGGCAGTGTAAAAAAATTAATTGACTAAGTCTGGGGAACAATTTTAATTGGTTAAAGTATTATTCAGATTATAACTAGAAGGTACTACATTAGTTATTTACTACAAGGAGCAGATACTATTATGAGATAAGAAGATTTGACAGTTCCCTCTTAGGTTATGTGATTAAGTGCTTACCCCAGATGTGTATAGTCTGATATGATTTTGAAGTGTATGGAAAGTTTGGGGTTAGGTATTCCAATTTTTTGTTCAAGGCGTACAAAATTTTCCTAAGTGTGATTCATGTCTATAGTTCAGAAAAGATAGTATACGACCTTAGAATAGGGTCGAATGATGAGGGATGTTAGAAATAACCTTATATTTCACTTCAGTTATGTAGATCAAAATAAGAGATCATGACACTAGCATGTGGTTAGTAGAAGAATAGTAAGTAAGTTTGAGTAGATACAGTGAATTAGTAATTTTAGTAGAGCTAGTGAGTGAATTAGTAATTTTAGTAGAGCTAGTGAGTGGGTAACAATTTGAATACACCGAATGTGTGTTAGAACCGAAAAATTTTAAGTTAAACCCAAAGTATGGTGATAGTGGGAGAAACAAAAAGCAGCTAGGCAGTAAGAGAGCAAACTGCAGAAGAATAGTCTTTAAGAGTTATCAAGAAGGGATTTCCCTAAGATTGACAGTGTGAAAAAAGTTAACTCATTAAGAAAGAATAAGCCAGCAATTCAACCCATGTAAGTAATTCAGTTCCCAGTTCATGTAAGTAATTAAGTTTTCTTAGTAAGGAAGATTACTCAAAAGTGAGTCGAAAGATGAGTCAGCGGTGATGTATTGTACATAAAAAGATTGCAGAAGATAAGGAGAGTTAGTTGTATCCCAACGAGAGAGAAGGATCCACAAGTATAAGACCTTAACCTTTGATCTAAGGGAGAGATGTGTAAATCGCCAGTAAGTCTAGTTGGATACTTGAAATCAAGGGTTATCATGAGATATGAAGAACCTCAATTTAGTAACGAGGGCATAATGAGATAGTTTCCATAATAAATGTGCCACAAGTGTACAAAAAACATGAAGTGAGAAGAACGATCGTCGACCGACTTGTGTTAAGATCAATTTTATCGATTAAACAATTACATAAAAGCTATAAGATCGTACCCAGTTATGTTTCACAGGGGTAGTGCCATTTCACGAGACTTTAATATTTAAGGTGTTGGTCAAAGACTTAGCGCGCAGCAATACTATGAGTATTTCAGGAAGTATCTCAGAAATAAATCAAGTATGGGAAGCTAACTCTTGTTAAGGCAGATAGGAGAATCGGGGTGAGAGAAGTTCTTTATTTAACAGACATAGGAGTTCAACTTTAGGACCTCGAAGATGGTAGATCTTTGTACAAAACAGAGCCAAATCCTCCTTCATAGTAAAGAAAATAGGAAGACTGTTTCGTGATCCCTATCAATTGCAGCTAAAGGAAGAGATTAACAAGCATAACGCATGGCTTTTGAAACAAGGGAAAGATGATGGTACACTAAGGTATAAGGGGAAATATATGCATCCCAGCTATAGATTGACGCAAATAGAGGATTATGGCAAAGGCACACGGATTCAGATATTCTACCTACCCAAGCTCCATGAAAATGTATCATGATCTTGAGAAGAATTATTAGTGAAATGACATGAATAAATAATGTAGCATATTATGTGACTAAGTATACAAATTGTCAGCAAGTGAAAGTTGAGCATCAGAAGCCCGGTGGTTTATGTCACAACCCAATCTTGGTGAGGCATAGCTGGTACTCAGTACCTGGCTAGGTCCGAGCGTACCAGGTTACACCTGCCAAACGAGTGCCATAGCGAGTCAGGGACATGCCATAGCACTCTCCCAATGAATATCAGGGCGAGACAAGGACTCGCCATAGCACTCGTCTGGCGAGTGATAGGGTCCAAAATGCACATTCAATAAATTCAACACTTAACTCAAAATTTCACTCCATAGACATTTCAAACTCGTAAAAAACCCTCTCAAGAGCATTTTTATCTCCTCTCAACCTCCCACAATAAGGTAAGTTCATTTCTAACAGTTCTTTAGCAATTCTCAAAAAATCATAATTAGTAACATGATTCTTCAACTAAAACATAGGATTAACATGTAATCCTTCTTCAATGATTCAAGCTAGGGTTTTGGGTGTTCTTCGTCAGATATATAAGATGGTTCTTTGAATTGGAGCGGTTATAGGTATGTAAAGCTTCTATACACATGTGGAAACATTGTTGTGCTTTCCCATGCCATATTAATTCATAAAACACACACACACACATATATATATATATATATATATATATGTGTGTGTGTGTGTGTGTGTGTGTGTGTGTGTGTGTGTGTGTGTGTGTGTGTGTGTGTGTGTGTGTGTGTGTGTGTGTGTATTGTTGAAATCACTCATGTTTCATATTATTGTATTCATGTATATCATTACGATTGTCATGAACATGTTTGCATTCCATGTATGCTCGTGTTATCTTTGCCATGAGATCTCAGATTATTCCATTCTATGGATTCTTACATGTTTTCATCTATCAAAAATTATATACATATATTTATACAAATTTTCTGGTAAAACTATTTACAAGTCATGTTTATGAAATTCATGGGCCTTTAAGCCAACTATGTTCAAGTTTTACATGTTTTCGATGTCTCATGAAAACTATATTATGTATAAATATTTTGAACTATATTATAAATAACGTTATCATAACCATGGGCTCAAATGCCACCTATTAACCATGTTTATGTCTTTTGGAGTTGCACAGATTATCGAGAAGGCTCAGATAGCGTGAAACTATGTATGCCAACATAAGATAAGGGTCGCCTCTGCCCAGTTAGAACTATTCCTTCATGTTTCCCATTATGGGATATTTTATGGATCCATTCATATAATGTTCATGTCACATACCCCGATAAGGTATGAGATGGCTTAGCTTATCAGGCAGAGATCAGATAACACATGCTCACGTGGTGGTTATATGTCAGTTATACTGAGGCTCTCCCACTTAAAAACGTTTTATGCATGTTACAGCTTGATCATGCAGATCATGATCGTGTCTAAGTTGCAGTATACATTTTTTAGATACAGTTTACAATTTATATTACAAATTCAGTTTATAGTTATAGTTTCAGTATACAGTTACAGTTTCAATTTTAGATACTCATATATCCATGTTATTGATTTGGGCTGCCTATTCCCCGAGCACCCCACTTACAGTTCTTTCATTCAGTTGCTTTACATCCAGTACAATTCAAATTTACTAACGTCCCTATTACTTGAGGCTTGTATTTCACGATGAACCCGTAGATTTTCAGGATAACGGATCTGGTTATTAGGACTTCATCGTATTAGCTACTAGGTGAGCCTCATTTACTTCGAGGCTTTGTCTTTACTTTTAGCATTCATGTCATGTTAGACAGTCAGGTATGCTGGGGGCCTTGTCCCAGTAATAGTTTAGTATTTCCAGATTCATCTTAGAGGTTTCATAGACTAGCAAGTATGTTAGTTTTCAGTATTCAGATATGTTTAGCCTTGTGGTTTACACTACTATATTTTCAAACTATTTTCGCATTTATGATTAAATAATATTTTCAGTATTATTATTATTATCAAAAGTCATGCTTTACCCAAACTTTTAATGTTTCAATTTATATTTCGCATCAGTACATGTCTCATATTGATTCAGCAAGCCATGTAGTTCGCTCGATCATATACAGTCAGGAACTGAGTGTCGTGTTATGTCCAGGCCATGGTTTAGGGTGTGACATATAACCCATGTAAAATGAGAGAAATCATCTATTATAACAAAGACATATCTTTTTCCTCCAATACTAGCAGTTCTAGTGGGACCAATAAGGTCCATATAAAGTAGTTGCAATGGTTTAGAGGTAGACACAATATCTTTTGAAATGAAAGAGTTTCTTGTGTGCTTACCTTTTTATCATACATTACATATATAATCCTTGGAATAGTTCAGCCTGGGCAGTCCTAGAACTAGTTCATGCTTTGCAAGTTTTTCTATTAAGCACTTGCTTGCATGTCCAGGCTTTCTGTTCCATAGCCATGGGTCTTCTCCCATTGATTCCAAACAGATGTGTCCCACTAGACTCTTTACTGAATCCAGTAAATATGCATTTTTGTTCCTTCTTCCAGGTAACACAGACTCCCCAGAAATGTCTTTAATGATACAACCTATTTTTCTGAACCTTACTTCTAGATCGAAGTCACGTAGTTGACTTATGCTCAGCAAGTTATATCTAATCCAAATAAACATTAATGATAACACATGAGCTATTGAAAACAATAGTTCCTATACTAATTACAGTTCCAATGGAGTTGTCCCCAAAGGTTACTAATCATCTATCAAAATTGACAACTGATTTGAATAAGATTTTGTCACCAGTCATGTGACTTGAACACACTGTCTAAATACCATTTACCTATTGATTTCTCATTGTGGTGTTCTTGCAAAACAGAGTAATTACTTTATTTTAGGTACCCAAGCTTTCTTGGGTCCTTGGGGTTAGTTCTAACATGATTAATAATGTCTTTAGGTTTCCATATCCAACCAGGAGTGGTTTCATAACAATTGCATGCCACTGTGGAGGAAGACATCTGAAAATCTTCCTTATATTTTCCACAGAAGAGAAAGAATTTTCTTGAAGCTTTAAGTTCTCCTAGAATCTTGTTAAATCTTGCAAACATGTCCCCCACTATTTCTCATACTTTCATGTTGAAAGTCTCATATTCATAGACAATGAGACTGATGATGATCTCCATAACTTTGTCGTCACCTTCATATGTGACTTCAAGCTTATCTCACATTTCTTTAGCAGTTTCACATGTGGAGATCTTCTAATATTCTTATCCACTGATAGCATTGTATAGTAAGTTTCTGGCCTTTGAGTTATTCTTATTGTCTCCATTTGCTCATCAGTGTAGTCGGCTAGGGAGGTCAACTCATTAGTTGAAGTGGATACTTCCTTCTTCTTCTCATCGATCTTGGACTAAGGCATGTGGATGTCTCCCAACTTGATGACTCTTCAAATATTTACATCATATGACTTGATGTAAGTTTCCATTCTTACCTTCCAATTAGAGAAGTGCATCCCATCTAAGTAGAGTGGTCTAGTTTGGGAAGTGCCTTCTTAAAATAATGATCCAACGGTGATGTGGTTTAACATGATCTTTTCTCACTTGCTATTAGGCAAATACAATATGAGACCTTGCTCTGATACCAACTGAAAGTGCAAGAGGGGGTGAATTGAATTTTTTCTTTTTCTTAGTCAACTGTCTTGGATCATTAGTCGACTACAAATAGATATAGTGCAGAAAGTAAGTGCTGAAAATAAAAAACACCAGATGTTTTATATTGGTTAAAATTCAATGTGAATCCTAATCCAGTCCGCTTGGGTTTCAAGGGTGTTCTCTGTAGCTCTTTTTGAAACTGTGTTTGGTATAATGGAAGTTTGAATAAAGCTCCTACGTATACACTAAAACACTCTAAATCTTTTGATACAATGCCTCACCAACTATACTATATCTCTTCTCACTTTTTTGTTTACATTATAATTCACTCAGAGCTACAATACTTGTTTAAAAGTAAAGTAAAGATCTTGACAAGTTGAGATGAAAGTATATGGTATTCATCTCGTAATCCTTCATATATAGTCTTCAGACTTGTAGCCGTTTAGGCTCTCTAAGTAGAGAAGGTAATCCAAGAGATTTGATCCTTCAAAAATGGGAATATTGAGGATCCTAATTTCTAAGAATAAGGTAAGATCACTAGTGTTGATTGGTCTTCGATATTTTCCTTCTTTGTGAGAGACTTCGTTGGTACTTGATGAAGTATCTTCATTGATTATTTTCTTGAATCCTTTTTGTTGACGTAGATCTTCTTGATTGTTCTCTTGTTGATGTGGAAGGTTTGTACATGTTTTCTTAATTTGAGAGATCCTTTGATAGAAATTAATTAATGAGGCATGTTGCGTATATTCTTCCTTCCTTTTAGGTGTTGCATATATTTTTCTTTCCTTTGGCAGAATTGTAGCTTCGTTTGGATGGAAGAAGTCTTTCTTGTCTTGTGGGATTTTTTTCAATCTGTTGGGTTGACTGTGTAGTCAGCTATTGGGATTATCGAGTGGCCTCTCATCCTTTGATTATTTCCTATTTAGTAACATAAGTCATCATTAAAACCATGACACTAACATACACATCTACCAGTCTTTAAAGAAAATACAATTGTACTGTGGTCGGGATAGAGCCTCGGCCTTCCCATCATCTCTGTATATATATCAATACTATAGACCTAGCATCTTTGAATGACATGGAGCTTACCAATCAAGTTGAGCTCGGCAACTCCTACTGAGGAAGCTTGTCTATTTGTTACAACCCGTAATTTCATATATTGACTATACCTTAGGTTAGGAAGCCTAATATAAGGAAGAGGGTTCCACTAGAAAGAGTAAGGATTGGTCGAGTTGAACCCGAAGAAGTTATAAGAGTTTAGAGGCTATTGAGCTCTTCATGTTTGCAACCCTTACATTGAGTGTGTCATGTAAAGATGATATAAGATGAAAGGAGTTACCGTGCAAAAAATGGTAAGGAAGGCCTTAGGCCTAGATTGGAAGCACCTCTAAAGGATTTCAAGTCATACTCATTGTTTCGCGCCTGCGTGAGAACCCGATTAGTCAATTTAAGTTCTGATGATTCAAGCCCCGTTTCAAGGATTATTTATCACATAAATGGATGTTAAGAAGGTTTATAGATGGTTATAAGTCATTGGGATCAAATGAATAACATCTCGACAAGATTCGATAAAGATAGAACGATACGCTAAACGTTTCACCACATAAAACCCATTTCGCACCGTGGATGGGGCAGCGGATCAAGGCACTTATTTGGCCACCTCCCTGACACCATATGAAGTAGAGTATGTGGCCTTACAACCCCATCTGCATCTCATATCCTCCCACGAATAGGAGACGGTGCAGAGACCTATATAATGCCCAATCTCAAAGTTTTATCTTATTTCAAGTCCAATTTGTCCCAAACTCACCCTAAAGGCTCTCAAACCCTCTATTAAGACCCTCCTACCATTTGAGATCAATTAATTAAGATCATGATGAGAAATTTCTCTTGGAAATCTTAGGTTACCTCAAAAATCTCCCTAGAGTGTTGGCTAAGCTTGGAGCTTCTTGGATGAATTGGAAGGACATTTGATGCGGGTGGTTTCCTGATTGTTTCAATGTATGTTCTTGATACTCTTTTAGGATATTAAAACCCTCATATCTTAGATGGATCATATGGGGGGATAGCTCATGAAAATTTAGCTAAAACTGTAAAGTACACACAAGTTGATGTTGAGTTGGCTTTGTTGAATTTTGGCTAAGATCTTGCAGATTATGGCAGTAGTAATCTTGGTATGCTTGTATTTGATAAAGGAGAGGGGAGAGTAGCTTATATACACATAAGAGCAAAACATGGGAATTTTGCATGCTACGTGTTCGACAAAATGTCACAATAATAAATTCTTAAAACTCTTGAATGGATTTTGACACGAATTTTCTTAATTATTTAGGTCGATGATTATACGATGAACAAGACGTCATAGGAGTAGTGTTTCCCTGCTAACAATGTATGTAAGGTTCATTCCTTCATTCTTATGGTATGGTCTATGACTAAACGTAACCATAACGACGTCACCTCAAAAAGGAACTTTATTCTTGAGATTAAAGCTTGTGAACCTTATTATTTCATATCAATATATGTTTCTTGATTCTCGTTATCGTCCTTTGTCGGGAATACTTCCTATATTGATATGTCTTCTTATAATCCTGGCTGACTTTCTGACAGTTGATATAGATACAGTTACATAACGAACTCAGAGGATAACGACCTTAAGTCACTCCGATTGAATCCATAAGGCCCTTCAGAGTCATTCATTGCATTGCACTTATATGTATGTATCTATTTTCTTACCGAGCCACGCTATAGACGTCCTGGTATGGCTCTTATATGCGCACACTACTGCAGCTGGTTTTGATATTCCCGAGTCTCATATCTGGGTAGGGTACGACAGAGTCCTCTACGAGGCCGGGTACGATATAATATGACATGTTTTTCCCCATAGAGTTTATAGTGTCAATATTTGATAAACTTCGATTCTTGAATGTATATATATACACAATATAGTGTCAATTCTTGAATGGATTTTGACACGAATTTTCTTAATTATTTAGGTCGATGATTATACGATGAACAAGACGTCATAGGAGTAGTGTTTCCCTGCTAACAATGTATGTAAGGTTCATCCCTTCATTCTTATGGTATGGTCTATGACTAAACGTAACATACATACATATATATATATATATATATATATATATATACATACATATTGACACTATTTATGAGTTTCAGGTTGACTTCTATACTCTTTCTTCATATTTCATCATTTATTTATATGTTATCTGCCTTACATATTCAGTACATCTTTCATACTGATGTCCCTTTTTTGGGGGCACTACATTTCATGCCTGTAAGTACAAATAGAGATTCAAGTGATACCTCGTAATAGGTGACTCAATTCACCTGAAAGTTGTCACACTCCTTTCTTCCGGAACTGTCTTGTAAGTTGATAAGTATTGTGGCTCATATATGTACATAGTTGGGTATGGCGGGGACCTGTCCCAATCGGATGTTTTTTATGTGCTCCCTAGAGGCTTGTAGATAGTCATTTTGTGCATAGTGGTCTTGTGTGGCCTCATCGGTCTTTCCAATAGACTCATTGTGTTATTATCGGTCTTGTTGTATATTTGTATATGTTGGGCCTTTTCTGCATGCAGGTAATTGTGTATTTGCTTAGGCAATCACTCGTCAGAGGTCTTATCGGCCCCTATGATATTGAGTATGTTATAGGTATCGATATTGGTACGCTCGAGCTTTAGGGAGCCAAGTGCTGGCCACCTCCCCCCCCCCCCCAAGTTGGGGTATGACAAACTTGGTATCAGAGCAGGTCTATCTTTGGGATGTCTACAAGCCGTGTCTAGTAGAGTCTTGCTTATGGGTGTGTTGCACGTCGTACTTATAAACATGAGTCTACAAGACATTTAGGATGGTTTCCTTCTTTCTAGATCTAGATCGTGTACTAGAGCCGAGCTGTAAGTATCCCCTTCCTAACCTTATCGTGTTTATGATTTCAGCGATGTCTTCTTCAAGAGATACACCATCTATCGAGACTGACCTATCAGATAATACATGCGGGTTACCTCCCCGTCAGTTTTTGACCCTGATACGATCAGGGACACTGAAGCAGACACCCGTACCATCAGATATACCCCCAACACCATCTGATGAAGATGTTAGAAGGGCAGTTCATGTATTGACCCAGTTGGTTGCCTCTCAGGCATGATACCGCCCTGGTATGATTGGAAATAGTAGACCCCCGGAAGGGGTCAAAGAGTTCACAGCCCAGGGAGCCCGTTGACCAGAGGCAGTTGATGTTTAGCAGGGCTGATTCAGTTGGAGCTAGGGGAAGGGCTAAGAGGGTTAAAATGGTTGTTGATTATCGGAGGAGACAGAATGAAGAAGGATTTAGGATACATGACCAGTATATCAGATGTTTGCGACAGATTAGGCACGATCAAAGTTCTCGGGGTAAGGCTGAGGCAGGGGTCACATCCCTCGATACTTCAGGATCAGAGTAGGAGTGGTTCAGACCGAGTGGGTCCATCGAGGCCATGTTGTAAGGTTTTTGGATAGATGCATGTTGTGCTTTGTCGTAAGGAAACATGAGGTTGTTATTGGTGCGGTAATCGAGGACACAAGATACGAGAATGTCCTAGATTAGCCTATGGGAGAAAAGAGATGAGCAAAGACGTAGTCTCGAGTTCTGATGCTACCTGAGGGGAGCATACGAGAGCAGGTATGCCATTTATTTTCTTACTCATTTATCTATCTTCTACGAGCACAATATGGGCCTATTTTATACTCTAGAAGGGTGACACCATTAATACGATATATCGGTAAGAAAGAATCGTGGATGTAATGATATCAACTGAAGAGAAAACTTTTGGTCCAATGGGTAGTTAACGTCATGTATGTATATTGTAATGGAAAGGATATGGAGCCCCCAACCCGGTTTAGTGCCAGAATGTATGATATTTCTTTGAACTATTATACCATGTAACCTTCGAATTGGTGATGATATATGATCTGATGATGGTATGAAAGTCCTAGGATTTGGGATAAGAAAATGGCAAGTCAAAAAAAATCAGACCAAAAAGGAAAATTTCAAGTGAACATGGATTGTTGGGAAGTTGGAACGTCTTGAAAATGTTCTTTGTCTCTTAGTGACTTACGTATTTGGAATGTGAGAACTTGTTAGGAATGCGCGATTTAAATAGTACCTTCGGGTCCAAGGAATTAAGGGAAACCCCAAATGATTGGTAAGGGGAAAGAACTTCCAACATTAAATCAGGTGAAGGCTCATTTAGGGAAATGTTTAAAGGAAGTATGTAAGATGTCATGCCCAACCTAGTTGCCCCTACCCTAGACAAGGCTAGACCATTTAGGAAGGCAGTGAAACAAGGCGAGTTTTGTTAGTTAAAGGCAAATGACATACCTTCTTTACCGTAGCAATATGTGTGTGGGTGGTAGTACAAGATAATAGGTTTTTCAAATATTAGGTGATAAGATTTTTGAATTCTATGGTGAAATTTTATGAGTCGACCGGCAAGAATAGTTGGTTGAAGACAGTTTGCGATAAAGGTTTTGATATTACAGGAATGGTATACGGGTGTCTGGTAAACACAAGTGAAAGTGTTATGACAAAGTAATGAGGCTGGAGAATGTTTTCCAAACAAATAGATCGGTGGAAACACCATAATGGTAAGTATATCAATAGCAAGAGTAGGGTGTAACCCATAATAGTATGATTACCATCGAAGATGAGGACATTAGCAAAGAAACGGTACTTGCACTTTCCTAGCCAGAAATATAACACCTAACGTCCAGAAGTGATGGCACCAGAAGTACATTAAGATGAGGAATCCTTAAGGGAATTCAAGCCAGCAATGTACAAGTTAATTGGTTAAATGACGGATAGAGAAGAGTTCTAATACCAATTAAGGTGGGAAACCTGAATAAGTAGTAAGAGTGGAATAGGCTACGATCTAAATTTGAATACGTCAAGCACTAGTTCCGCCATGAATGTTAGTAAGACATTTAGGGATATGTAAGAAGGAGTAAAGATGAATGAAGCCAATGGAAGTATATAACAAAGTGATGAAAATGGTCGGAGGCAGACGTAAGGAAAGAAGTTAAAGGATGAGAGCAAGGAAACAAAGATATGAGTGGGCAAGTAATGGTAAATTTTTATTGGCCAAGTGAACTAGAAACCCCACGAGAAGGATAATGTAATGGTCGTAAGATTTAAGAACAATGGTTGCAAATGAAGTCGGAGTCAAGAAATAAAGGCAAAAGTGTTACCTCAAGTACGGTGACCACAGGGGAATCTAGCAAATCAACGCCTTGCAGAATGAATCCTTCGATGGAAGGGGGTAGGATAACCCCTAGCATGAGCAATACCGAGGTATAGCGTGAGTATGTCAAAGGTTCTCTTTTGGAAAGATATACAAGATATACCCAATGAAAGAATAATCGAATATGAAGTATAGAAGATCTCAGAGTTACAAGGGACAATTGTTGCACTCTAAGTGTGGAGTAAATTTTGTTCTCGGAGGGGTACAAGTCTTGAGTCAAAAAATAGTAGATGCCCAAGAAATAAGGCCGACAAAAGGGAAACAACGTCGAAGGTGAGAGAATGTCTTATTTCCAGTACTTAAACTAAAAAGGAAAATTAAGGTAAATAAAAAGGGAACAATACGAATTGAGAAAGAATACTTGAGCAAATATGGGCTACGACTAAGGAATGATGAACCTATATTGGAATGCATAGCATCGCTTATAGAGTATACAAATTGGAAATGTTATAAGAACTAAGAAGTTTCGATATAAGGGACAGAGAGATAATGGATGGTAGGTCGTGTCCCGTTGAAAAAGATGGGCCATTATAATGGCTACAATAGAATCGACCCAAAAAGGTAATAGGTGGCCATCCACAATAGAAACCATATAATGATAATTCCCTTAAACAAAAGGCAAATGAACTCTTCTTTATCTTGGGAATTTGGGGAAACGTCAAGACAAAGAGCCCCGTCTAGAATCCATTTGGAGGTATTGTGATATGGAGTAAAGGTGATAACGGGAACCTTACTAAGATCAAGAATTAAGTATATTGGTTAACAGCACCCAAGAAGATTCGCTCTTGATGTTCAAGTATTACATCAGGACTGTTGACTGGTCTGAGGATCGTTGTAGGTTATCTCATTATCATCGTAAGTTATTCTGGTCCGGGAGATTAATACCCAAATGACTCATCAGTTTGTGTTGTGACAACTAAGATTGTCTATACAATCAAATATTGGTCGACAGTTCATCTTGAAGTTATCTCAAGCCATTGAACGAGCGCTCTCTTTATGATAAACAGTTGTTGGAGAAATCAGTCTGAAAGGGGCTCTGGATGCTCACGATTAGCCTCACCTATATCCTAGGGAGCTAATTACAATTAAGGTTCACACCAATGGACATAGGTAGTGTGTAAATATATGGAACTTGGGAAGGAATTTAGAATAACCATCTAAGGGTCGATAACGAGTAAGCGACATACTCCCAGGTCTATGAATAAGGAGTTATATATAGAAGGGGAGCATGACTCTTATTAAATAACAAAAAGGAACGGGCCCAAAGTAACGGTATTTGATTTGATGTAGTAAATTATGAGAAAATGCTTGTATTAATGTGAGGATGTTGTAAGAGACTTGGTTGCAGGAGCGGGATACAACTTGACAAGAAAGGAAGTTTTCATCTGAAATATTCGCGATCATAATACCCGAACTCGACCATGAAATGCAATGATTGGCAGGTAGGGTATATTCCTAACCATGGATGTCTATTAAATATTCACTTCAAGTGTTGCCATGACAAAAATGTAAATGTGACAAGGAACTTACTGAATGGAAAATTTTCAAGACCAGCGAGTTGTTCATAATTTATGTATTTAGGTGTGACAATATGAATGTAATAGGGAAGGGATTTGTAGAAGCGTAAGAAGAAGAATAAGAAGAGGAAGAAGAAGAGGAAGAAGAAGAGGAGGAGGAGGAGGAGGAGGAGGAAGAGGAAGAGGAGGAGGAGGAGGAGGAGTAGGAATGGGAGGATGAGGAGGAGGAGGAGTAGGAATGGGAGGATGAGGAGGAGGAGGAGTAGGAATGGGAGGATGAGGAGGAGGAGGATGATGATGAGAAGGAGGAGAAGAAGAAGGAGAAAGAGAAGAAGAAGGAGGAGGAGGAGGAGGGGGAGGAGGAGGATGATACTTTTGGCATCTGATTGTACAATAGGTTGAGATAATCCTAGGTACAAAATAACTCTGCTAGAGTTGTTGAAGAATATGAGAATCGATACACCTGAGAGGATGAATGTTCTTAACGGGGGAAGGATGTTACACTCCATAATTTCATATATCGACTATACCTTAGGGAAAAGGGTTCTATTGGAAAGTGTAAGGATTGGTCGAGTTGAAACTTGAAGAAATTATAAGAGTTTAGAGGCCGTTGAGCTCTTCATGTTCACAACCCTTATGTTGAGTGCATTGTGTCAAGCCGATATAATATTACAGGAGTTATGATGCTCACAAAAATGGTAAGGAAGGCCTTAGACCCAGATTAGATATACCTCCAAAGGATTCTGAGTCATACTCATTGTTTCGCGCCCGCTTGGACTGTGTTCCTCCATGACTACCACATCCTGCCTGAGATCCTCCTCTTACTGATTGAGAACTACTCCTACCAGACTAATGACCACCTTTACTAGACTGCAAACCTCCTCTAACAGAATACCTTCCTCCTCTAGCTGGCGGTGTTGGGGGGCCTAGGTGCCTGAACCCGAGAGCTCTGATGGGCTTCACCCTGTCTAAACTTGGGACAATCTCTTTTGAGATATTTTGTCTCTACACACTCAAAACATGACCTATTGGCCATGGGTTGCTGAACTATCATAGAAAAACCTGAATGCCTACCACAGTCTGAGTATCGAGAATAAGAATCCTGAGGTGTATGTCTGGAACTGTACCCACTGTGCCCTGAAGAACCACCTAATGAAGCCTAAAGTCTGACTGGATGGAGCGACTGGAATAATAGTAATGTCCTTTGTCATAGTGACAAGCACCTCTAGAAGAACAACCAAAACTACTAACTCTACAGGCCCTCTTCTTGCTACATCCATCATGAGCCTGACCCCTCACTAACTCAACCTCCTTGGCATGGTACACCACTGAATGAACCCCTAGAAGCTACAACCTGTAAGGTCACTAATCAAACCGTAAGGGTTAAACCCTTTATAAACCGTCTCACTATCTCAGCCTTAATGGGAAGCTGACACTGCATTTCAAGTTGAGGAATGAAATTTCACCTTACACTCTCCAACGGACAAACACCTCTGATCCAAGGCCGAGAACTCATTTATCTTCCTATCTCTCAAAGTACACGGGACGTACTTCATCAAAAATACCTAATAAAAATACATCCATATCAAAGGTGGTGACCCAGCTGGTCGACACTCCATATTAGATCTCCACCACTGTTTGACATTCCAACCAACTGAAAGGCAACATAGTCAAATCTATGCGACTCTACCACTCCCAACTTGAGAAGCCTCACATAACAACTAACATTAAACTCATACGCATCCTTCTTGTGAGTATCATGAAACCAATGAGGGAATGTCTTGGTAAACCTTTCAAATAACTTTTTCCCCTCGTGTGACATCACTGGCCTAACATTAGGCCGATAAGCAAAATCAACCAATGGAATCACATCAATGCAGAGAGACACAGCGGCAGTCGACTATGCCCTCGAAGTCTAAAATCCTAGAGCAACCATCACATCAGGAGTCTCATCTCCCACCATAGTATGAGAGCCATCTGAAGTAATCGAAATTATGCCCACCGGGCCAGACTATCGAAGTATCTCTAAACTCAAAACACGACCTCCTGAAGGTCAGGATTAGCAGCGAACCTGATTGTGCATGTGCGGGTTTAACCTCCTCAATCGGCATCGACTCCCCATTCAGAATGTCCTCAAGATTCGGAGTCACATCTTTGATGGGGTCCTGAGCAGGTGTTGGTGCTCGGCCCTAGTTGGTATAGTTGCATGGCCTTTGCCTCTGTCATGCCTTCTGCCTCCTCCACACCCTTTGTCGCGTCTCTTGCCTCGTCCATGAGAAACTGCCCTAGCAGCAAGTATGCGTGTGAGTGCATGTGCAGGTGTAGTAGCAGCTTCTAGCCTTCGATAGCAGTCGATCGCATCATCACCGTCTGCGAGAGAAAAGAATGACGATGTTAAGATACCAATCTAAAAAAACTCACACAAAAAGAGTGAACTAGATATAAATCAGAATAAACTAGCACGATAAGAGAAATAAATGATGTTTTTCTTAAATGTCCCATAGTCTCTCGAGGATGGGTACAGACGTCTACGTAACGATCTGCAAGACTCTACTAAATATTTCTCTTGGACTCATTAGATCGATGAATTGGGAGCTTTGATACTAACTTGTCACGATCCAATTCGTGGATCATGGTGGTACCTACTCTCAACTCACCGGTAGGCGAACCATCCCTCATTTCAAAATTATAAAGTTTTAAGTAAGTGGAAAATGTAACTAAATATGATTATATTAAGTCTCAAAATACCATAAGTACTAAAAAATCATGCAACACATATCCCATAATCCGATCTGAATCCTACAAGAGCTCTAGTATAACACATCTGAAATACATGCCCCGTAGGGCGAAATAAATTTTCTGTGAGTCAATATAGAAAGCAAGAAAAGGATGAGAGTTTCAGGGGCCATGGACGGCTATGTAATGCACCCTGAAAGTCTTGATAGTACTACTACGTGATCATCCACGAGGTTGGAGTTGGATCCTAGATCGGTATCTCTACAAAAGTGCAACAAGTTTAGTATGAGTACAACACTAGTACTCATATGTATTATAGGCCGACAACGAAGGAAACACATATACAACAAATAAAGATTGAATCTAACATCTATTAACTGAGCTCAATTAGATCCTCCAATTATATCAATAAAATCATGAATTTCACAGAGAACATGTAAGCACGTATTGCATAAAAAGAGGGAAATGAACACATGTATGAAGGAGTGTATGAATGCTATGAACTGGCCACTATCAAACCAGATACACACATGTTAAGGGATTTGCCACATATTCATGACTCATAGGGGACTCGCGGGGGCCATATATCCATTGCAGCATGTAACTCGATCCCATGTTGCGATATGCAATCCGATCCATAATATGTATATGTTGCGGCGCGCAACCTAATTCCATGATCAACGTGAATATATATAACCTCATTTTTACCTTTTTCTGGTCTTTAAGACAACCTTATATCTCTTTTTCCACAATACATCCATCAAATATGAAAGCATTAATGAAAGCGTGCATGCAAGATAACATATGCCACAATATCATGGAAGCATGGAAATGGATAAGCATACATCTTAGATGTTCACAATTCCACGTGTGTCCAAAGAATCAATCTTTTATATTTCATACGAGGCATGAAGTGATGAGGTAAATGAGTCAAATATTATAAGTATTCATCAAAATTGTCCATCATAACCCATATAAGAAATAAACATACCAATCTAATGGATTTATACACAATCTCCAATGCCCGAGGGCTCACATGCAAACTCAGTCACAATATGCTACTATGATTCAATTACCCAACAATATACACGGGTACACACCCAAGTGCTCATCATAATTATTAATGTGTAACCTTTTTTCACGCCTAATACCCCCTTTAATATTTATAAATTATATACACCCTTCAATCGGACTCTAAAAGGGTAAGTAATAACCTACCACAAAAATGAACAAGAGAAATAAACCCTCACGCCAATTCATTTCCTTTCTGGAGTATTTCCAAAGAATAAAAGTTTATCAAATATGAATTCTACATTAAAATACGAATCTAAGGACACACATATTGCCATACTATTGTCCAGACTCAAAATAGTCAAACTCGAGCCTCAGGGGCAAAACTGGAATTTTATTTTAAAATTAGTTTACACATAGCATAATTAATTTAAAACCAAAAAATCAATAAAAATCCTAGATCTCGGCATCCAATTTCCCCTTTTCCCCAATTTCAACCTAGGGCTAAATTCCCCAATTTTTACAGTAACCCACATAAAAATGAAGCTAAATAACGGATTAAAATAATGAGAAAAGCTAAATTAGAGATTAGGATCCTAATCCCATGAAGAATCAAAGCCCTAACACTTGAAATCACCTCCAACCGAGCTCTCAAACTCAAAATATGGCCTAATGAAGTCTAGGTTCAAAGTGGGGAAATTTTAATCAATGCTACAGTGATTTCTTCACCACGATCGTGATGAGTCTTCCGTGACCCAGTATAGATCGGTACCATGCGACTGCGAGGTCCCGCATGCGACCGCGACATACCGCGACTCACCCAACCCTACCGCACATATCCACACAACCGTGAGGCACCGTTACGCGATCACAATGGCCTATCCCACCAAGGCTCGCGATCGCAGAACCGCTTCTCGTGATTGCGAAGAAGCGGTGCCTGGCACCAAAACATGAAAATTGCCAATTTTTTCCAAAACATATAATCCAACCCTCGAAATTCATTCGAAATCCCCCAAACACAAATCAAATATGCTACATCAGTATAAATGATGTTACGAACTTGTCGTGCACTCAAATTCTGATTTGACATTGTTAAGAAGCGTTTTTTTCACAAAAGCACTCTAATTTTCTCAAAACTAGGCAACCAAACACCCAAGACGCACCCAAACACCTCTGAACTCGAACCAAAGACTCGACTAAGTCATAAATGATATTTCAAACCTAATGGAATCGACGAACCACAATTATGGACACGTTTAACCAAAAGTCAACTTCTAGTCAAACCTTTCCATTTTCAAAACTTAAGAGACTTCTAACTTAGAATGCTCTTTCCAAAATGAACCCGATTTATCTCAAAAAGTGTGCCCTTCCCTCAAGCTATAAGAACCAAAATAAGACCATGGGAAGGGTGTTTTAGGTGTAATAGGTCCAAAGGTGCTAACCAACCAAATGGGTCGTTATAGACAAAACCCTATCTCTCGCCTGCCACGCTTGCCAAAAAAAGTAAAACTTCAAACGAGTTAGTTTTCTCAGTCTATGCTCGCCCATTTTGGACAAGAGCAATTAATCCTCTTGCCCACTCTCTCTTTCTCCGTCGTGGTATCTCAACTAAAATACGGATGTTTCCCCTCTTTCTTGTTTTTTCTCTGTGAATGCTTAATGGGTTTTGTCCTATTGATTTCTTAAATTCATGATTTTATTGGTTGTTCAACATTGGAGGGAATTCAAGAAGAACCCCGCCCCATCCCCCCACAATCTCACTTGTCCCACACAGATTCAAACATGAGAATCCTATGATTTGGGGTTCTATATAAAGAATCCCATTTGTATCCATTTCAAGAGTTTTTCTATCCATTGAAGTCTCTCTCGAGATTTTACGACTGAAATTTGGTTTTTCTATGCATTTGGCTTTAAGACGGAACCTTTAACTAACTAAAGTTGGTCTTTTAGTTTTAAATATTGCTCTTTCTTTTATTTGTGGTTGAGCACGTGTGTTGAAGAGCTTTGAATATTTCCCCAACTCCAGTCTCGACAAGGCTGCATCGAAAAAGGTAAATTCTGCTCCTTTTTAAATTCAATAATTGTGTGTTCATTTGCTTATTAAGGGCAGCCCGGTGCACTAAGCTCTCGCTATGTGCGAGGTCCGGGGAAGGGCCGGATCACAAGGGTCTATTGTACGCAATCTTACCTCACATTTCTGCAAGAGATTGTTTCCACGACTTGAACTAATGACCTCCTGATCACATGACATCAACTTTACGAGTTACTCCAAGGCTCACCATCGTTTATTTGCTTATTATGTGCTTATTAATTGCTTAGTTTGAGTTCTAGTGCTTTAGCTTGAGTATTGTTTAATGAGAAATCATATGGTTTTGTTTAGTTTGTAGGTTTAATTATGAGCTTAACTTATGTTTAATTCTTGAATGATGCAGTTTAATCAAGATTATCTGATCACTTAACTGGTTCACAATGCTATATGTCAACTTATACGCTTAGATTAGTTCAACTAGTGTGGCTATTTAATCTATATAGCTGGCTTAATTAGATTAAGTAATGGTTTTAATGGCATATATTAAAATGGAAAGTGAATGGTTTGAGTGGAGGGGCCTTCCATTGCTCGAGAAGTAGAAGTTGGTTCATTCCTACCTCCATCTCCAACTTTGGTGGCGATAATGGCAATGGTGGTGGGGGAGAAGAAAATTTTGACGCTGAAAGAATAGAGGGGAGGGGTAAAATGGGTTAGGGGCGCTGATGTAGCATGTCACGTGTTATCCACCTCATCAAATGTCAGTGCTACGTATGATTGAATGTCCACCTTGGATAACTTTAATGGATGATGGGTATATTTGATCCAATAGTATAACGGCAGGGTATATTTAGACCGAAAATATAATTAGAGATATATTTAAATCATTTCTAATAGTACATGGGTATATTTGACTCTTTTCCTTTGACAAAATATATCTACCTAGAAATTATTTGATAGTATTTAGTTAGAGAGTGTAAAATATTGGAAAATAACTATTGAAGATGCAATATTAGCAAATTTAACAGTATTTTAATAAAAAGAATTGAGACTTAAAGATTAGTAAAATTTCTAAGAGTTGGTTAAAGTAATAATATGAAGTTGAAGTCCCCCGGGCATAGCTTGATGGTAAAGGAGTGGAACTTAAAATCCAGTTGAAGGCCTGCAGTGTGGGTTCGAACCCTGGTGGGAGCAATTTGCTCTTTTCTGGAGTAGGACCTTGTAGGTGATATCAGTTGCTTTGTTCTCAAACCCTGGTCATTCAGGCACATCCCGCGATTTACTGGTAGTAGTGCTAAGGGACCGGGACTACTATCTCCAGGAATAGTCTGGCGTAAGCCGGAAAGCTGGATATCAAAAAAAATATGAAGTTGAAAGTTGAAATATTTGCAAAAAAAAAAATAATAACTTCCACCTAAAGTGATTGGAGTCATTTCCCTCTATTTGGTGAAAAGATTTCTACAATTAAACAGTAGAAAATAAATTATTTTTTAAAATATGAATTTTCGATCATACCACACATCTATAGTGTGTTTTATCTTTTCTTGGTGGATTTTCTAGATTTGCTTTGGTGAATCCTTTCACCTCAATCAGGGACGAAGCCATCTAATTTTTCCCGAGGGGGCTAGTACTATTTTATACAAATTTTAAAAAGTAGGTAATAATTTAAATTCTAAATAACATAAATACAAATCGTTCAAGAATAATGAAAATATAATCACAATTTTTCTCGACGAGATTTCATAGTCTGAAACCTTTGCATAACGGCTTCGTTACTGATCTCATACAAAATTTTGTTCTCAATATAAGGTACTAATAAATCATTAAGACAATCGTCTGATATTCGATTTCGCAGTCGACCTTTCATGATGCTCAAAGCAGAAAAGGCTCTCTCTACACTTGCAGTAGCAACTGTCAAAGTTAATGTTAGGGTAAGAAGCGTATAAACCAAAGGATAGATTCCGTTTCTTTTTGTTTCCACCATATTCTTTGCAAGATCTCCAATGCCAACAATTTCTGAAAACTCAATGCTACTACGCATATCAATAATATAAGTCTCAAGTTGATTATCAAGTAATTCTAGATCATGTGAAGTAAACTCTCGAGGATACAATCGAGTAAACTTGACGAGACTTTCCTTGTTGAAAGAAAATAATGAATTGCTAGGATTAAGGCACTCAACAAAAAGAAGCAAGTCAGCATTTGTCACAGAAAATCAGTTATTTAACTCACCATAAAAGCACTCGATGCGAAAATAAGTATTGTTAGTCTTTTCTTCAGTTCTCCTCTTGGACCGCCGAGGAGATACATACTTTTCATTCATGTTAGGTACAACAATCTCATGATTAGAACAAAACAAAGAAACTTCATTAACTAGAGAATCTCATCCATTGTCTCTCAAATATTGCAATCTTTGCTTTGAAATCTCCACTAATCTCATAGCATTCTCTATCTCTTGCTCTCTCTTTTTTCAATGCTAATGACAACTCATTGGTAATCGCCAATACCTTTTTCATCAAATGCATAGCGAATGCAAACTCAAATAATTGTAATGCATTTAAAAACATGTTTGCATCAACTCTTTGCTCCGGATCATCCATTATAAGATCAAGTCCTTCAATAACAGATGAAAACATGCCAATGAGTCTAACTAAAGTATTATAATCGAGCTCCAATGAGTATCACCTGGACGTTGCAAGTTAGTTTCTTGATTTGGCCCACGCCCACTAACAAGTTCTCCCTTAATTAGTGCTTTCATTACTTTTTGACTTTGTATGTCTTTGAGAATATCCTGCCACTTACTCGAACCTCCAACCATATTTACAACACTTGATGTAATTTCAAAAAGATATGAAAGTGAAACTTTGCAACCGCTACTAAACTCAACTGAAGCTGATGAGCAAAGCAATGAACATAAAAGGCACATGGATTTTCATTCAAAATAAAAAAAAAATCAAACCTTTAAGCTTACCTTTCATGCTGACTGCTACATCATAACCTTGACCTCTCAACCTTGATATGCTTAAAACATGATCAGAGAGTAATCCTTCGACAGTCTCCTTGAGTAAAGTTGCAGTTGTATTTGGAACATATTTTATACCAAGAAAATGTTCAATTATCTGTCCCTCGTTGTTCACATATCTTAAACAAATTGTCATTTGCTCCTTCATTGATGCATCATGTGACTCATCAACCAAGATTGTAAAAAATTTATCATTGATATTCTTGATGATCATAGAAGTAGTTTCAACAGCAAAAGCTTTACAAATATCTTTCTGAATATCATATAAAACTAATTGTGAAGTTAGAGGAGCATTTTCAAATGAGGCATTCTTTATTTGCTCATTATTATCAGCAAGCAAATGAAAAACTTCAAGATAGTTTCCCTTATTGCTCGACAACTTAGATTCATCTCTACCTCGAAATGATAGTCCTTGATTCAAACATAAACGCACAGATATAACAGCTGCATTCAACCGAATACGGTAGTTGGTTCTCTCTTTATTTGCTTTATGAGTAAATAGAGTAGAAACACTTTCTGTAAGGTTTTGATTCATTAGATCTTGGCATTTCTTTTTTGATTGATTACGAAAACTGCTATGTCCTCCAACATGAACATCAAATCTCTCCTTCTTTTTCCAATTATTGAATCCAACTCCGACAAATGAATCTGTCCCACCTTGATTATTTTGAGTCCTAAAAAGATAGTAGTAAAGACAATATGCTCTATCTTCCGTTATGCTATACTACAACCAAACTGGATATTTGTCAAACCAAGTTTCAACAAACCTCTTTTTTTGAATTTTATCATCTGGTTGGCTCCATGGAAAGTTGTGGTTGTTAGGTTGAAACGGCCCATTTAATAGATAAGTTCATCTTACTCTATCTCTATGATTAGCATCGTAACTCCATATTGTTGGTCGCTTTCAAGGGTCTGTCGGGAGATTGTTGAAGTTAATTTCAACATTTGAAGGTCTCTTTTGAGCATTTGATTAAGAAGAATCAACCATTGCAGACTTTCTTTTAAGAAATTTCTCCATCAATACATTCTTTAAATCCATAATAATAATGTTCTACAAAAATCCAAAACTATATGATCATTTATCAAACACTAATTAATTCAAATAATAATAAATTTGCACTAATTAGGGTTCACAAAAATAACGATTATAATGAAATTGAATAGATGATGGAAAAATCTTACATGTACTAAATAATTATGAGTAGCGCAAAAACCAAAGTCTTAAAGAAGATCACAGGAAAAGAACTGTAGAAGAATCGCCAATTTCTAAGTTGGTCTCGAGCGTGAAACCCTGAAGAAGACAAAGTGTGTTTTTATTTTAATAGAGAAAGGCAGCGCTATTTTTTAATCAGCACGTACGCTGACTTTGTTGTGTATTCATAGACTAGTATTTTTTTTTCTTTTGTTGGGCTTATGAATTTCCTTTTGCAAATTTATTGGGCTTGGATAATTTAAAAATAGCAAAAGGTTGGGGCTAATATTTTTTGTAAATGAGGACTTTTTAACAATTATTAATATAATAATAAAAAATAAAAAATTATTGGAGTCTATAGCCCTTAATGGGACATGTGAGGCTTCGTCCCTGACCTCGAGGCTTATGCACCAAACTACTGGGCGACAGGTGAAAGTTGAAAGGGCCAGTACAGAGGGGCAAAAATGGAAATTTACGGATGAACCACCTGGCGCTTTGAGTTGCATTAGTTTAGGACTAGGTCCAACTTGTTCCACCGACAGTACTGCAAATATATAATTTATTGGTTCAAAATAGAATACTAATAATATAAGGGAAATGGAAAAGAAACATATCTCCTTTCGTCCTAATTGAAATGACATAGTTTGATCGGACATGAAATAAAGAAAGATTTTTAAATTTTATGATCTAAAATAAGCAAAAGATGTTGTGTAGTTATAGATTGTCTTGTTAAGCGTAAAAGGTAAAGTTTAAAGTAAAATTGTTACTAAATAAGGAAATGTGTCATTCTTTTTTGACTGACTAAAAAGAAAAATGTATCATATAAATTAATCTTTTTGGGACTGATTAAAAATAAAAATGTGTCATATAAATTGAGACGAATGGAATAGAAAAGGACAATGTTTGGGGGTATATGAAACATACAATTACAGCCTCACTCGTGAATTTTTCCATTTCCGGAATTTCGAGGGTGGGAACACTATTGTCGTGTGAGGATTATGCTTAAACGAAGGAATGTCTAATGTTATTATTGAATGGTGATCAACAAGGGACAACTGCCTAATGGTTAAAATTTACCATTAATCAATAATTACAAAATATGTGCTTTTCATACACATTTATCACTTAATAATAATTAATATATTATATATTTTTTCTTTAACTCTAAACTATTAAAATATTCTTGATTTGGTATAAACTTCATATCATAATAGTATTTATCAGTATTTGTCAGCATTATTAATGTTTTGTCTAGCTGCATATGTTATTTTCTTTTCTTTATTATGGAATAGCTCCTCATACCTACTCTTTTACTAATAACCAAAAAGGTTAGTATATAAAGAAAGGGACATGATGTCTTACCTTCTCAATAACTATACGAGAAATGGACATCTCAAATTCCTTTAAAAAAGATATGGTGTGTATTAACACAAAAAAAGTAATTGCACATCAAATATTTACACTAATCCAAATAACAATTAGGTAATATTTATCTTTTATATGCAATTTTATTACTAACTATGATTAATTAATATATTTTATCACCTCAATGCGACTTAACCATATTGAAATTAATGTGACTGGATGGAAGTATCAAATGTGAGTAAATTTTTCGTCATTATGGAATCGATCTTCATATGCGCTTTTGTCTTTTATGGTTTCTAAACCTAATGGTTGGTTTCGGAATTTTTTTAGTTAATCACGTGGCGGATTATTTATTAATGTAATTGAAAGAGAATAATTCATTCCTCATTTCATTAATGTAAATGATTTATATACATGATATACAATAGTCATCCTAAATTATAATTACGGAAATCAAATATACACTTACCTAATACAAAATATTACTACCATAATTACAGATGTACAAGATCACTAATGATATCACAAGAATATACGGTGTATATTCTATCACACCCTCGCAGTCATAGCGGGCGGTTTACGCTAAAATTGTCCCTAAAATCTTAAAACGAAACTAAGGGAAGGCCCTTAGTAAAGTGTCAGCAATTTGATAACGTGAAGGGACATGCATGACACGGACTTGTCCACGAGCTACCTTTTCGCGAATAAAGTGAATATTCATCTCGATAATTTTTAGTGCACTGATGTTGTATAGGATTCTCCGAGAGATATATCGCACTAAAATCATCGCAGTAGATCAAGGTAGCTTTCCAAATAGGAAAACGAAGCTCTAAGAAGAGGTTACTCAACCAATAGGACACATACACCACATTGACGACCCTTCGATAGTTGGCCTCCGCGCTAGAGCGTGACAATGTAGCCTGGTGTTTAGCCGATCAAAACACGAAGTTATCACCACGAAACATACAATAACCAGATGTCGAACGCCTGGTTTCTGGACATCCACCCCAATCAACATCTGTATACGACATGAGAATAGATACTGATATAAGTGTAAACCATAATCAAGAGTGCGCTGAATGTAGAGCATAATGCGTTTAAGAGCGTGCATGTGTTCGTCCCTCGGATCATGCATGAATAAACACATCTGCTGGACTGCATAAGTAATATTGGGTCTCGTAAATGTGAGATATTGAAGAGCCCCCGCAAGACTACGATAGTGGGAGGGATCCTCATATAGTGTGCTAGAAGTAGCACTCAACTTCGGTTTAGTATCAACCGGAGTAGGAGATACTTACATGATGACATGACAGCCCGTTCAATAATCTCTGTTGTATACTTCCTCTAAGATAGAAATAGACCACATGCATGACGAGTGATATTTATACCCAAAAAAATAGCTCAATGGCCCCAAGTCTTTCATAGCATATTCTGAGCTGAGAAGAGATATGATAGACTTGAACAGTTTGTTAGATGAAGCAGTCAATATAATATCATTCACATATAACAGAATGTATGTCATATAAGCACTGTGACGATAGATGAACAGAGAATAGTCAGACATGTTGTGAGAAAACCCAAGAGTAGACACATAATCTGCAAATCTTTTGTACCAGGCTCGAGGGGCCTGTTTTAGTCCATACAAAGACTTCTTTAGCAAGAACACATGATTAGGATGAGTGGGATCCCTAAAACCCAAGGACTGATGCATGTATACAGTTTCCTTGAGTTCATCGTGTAAGAACGCATTTTTCACGTCCAGTTGATGAATGGACCATGATTTGAGAGAGCTAAACTGAGAACAATATGAATAGTTGCCGGTTTGACCACCGAACTAAATGTCTCTCCACAATCTATGCCAACATGTTGAGTTTTTCCATCACCTACAAGACAGTTCTTATGCCTCTCAAAAGAACCATCAGATTTATCCTTATGAGCAAAAATCCACATAGAATGAATCACATTAACATCGGGTGGACGGGGCACCAACTCACACATCTTATTTTTAATAAGAGCATTATATTTATCATCCGTGGCCATTTTCCAATTCGGGTCACGAAGGGCAGACACTGGGTTAAGTGGTAGGGGGTTTAGTGATATTATAATTGAGATTAAAATATCGCTTTGGTTTTAAAATGCCCCATTGGCTACGAGTAATGGGCCCTTGTTCCGAAATAGAAGTGGGCTGGATAGGAGTGGAAGCCGTTGGCTGGCCCAATACAGAAGGTACGGTGTTGGACTAGATTTGGGTTGGGAGAACAGTGGTTGAGTGATGGCTAGACTGGGTTGGGCCAACAGGCAATGGGCCTGCTAGCAAAAGCTGCGGACCGGCAGTAATTGGGTCAGCAGGCAATGGGCCTGCTGACAGATTTTGAGAACGGGAGATGTTTGGGCCAGCAGGCCGTGGGCCTGCCGGTGTCTACTAGTCCAGATGCCGAGGTGTGGGCTGGACCAAATAGTGGACCACATACGATAAGAGCCCATCATCCAAAAAATTATAAGAATTGGACACAGAATTATGTAACTTAGCAAATGAAAATTGGGTTTCATAAAAAATGACATAGCGACTTTTTATAATTTTATTAGGGGATAAATCATAACATTTGTAACCACGATGATTAGACGGGTAACCCAAAAACACACAAGCGGTAGAGCAGGCTTGAAGTTTGTTTATTGTAGTGGAGGGGAAGAGAGGATAGCATAAATACCCAAACACCCGAAGATGAGAATATGAAGGGTCTTTGTGAGTATTTTGAGTAGAGATTGGTATGCTAATCCTTTGCCAGGGAGTATGTTAAGAAGGTAAGTCGTCATTTGTAATGCATGATACCAAAATGAAGGTGGTAATGAAGCATGGGCTAGTAATGTACAAACAATGTTATTAATGGTGCGGATTTTTCTCTCGGCTTTCCCATTTTGTGATGACGTATGTGGACATAAAAACTGACAAGATATACCATTAACCTTACAAAATTCTCTAAATGGGCCATTATCAAACTCCCTTCCATTATCACATTTTCTTAATTTCCCGTTCAAATTGAGTACGGATGAATGCTCTAAATGATAGGAATGTGGAATAAACTTGAGACTTTTTAGATAATGGAAATTTTCACAAAAATAGAATAATCATCCAAAAATAACACATAATAACGGTGGCCCAAAGAGCTCAAAACGGGAGATGTCCAAAGATCACTATGAATAATATCAAATGGCAACAAAGTACTAGAATTTGAGGCAACAAATGATAATTTAACATGTTTCCCAAGTGGACAAGAAGGACAAACATTAGTACTACGAGCACTATTACACTCAATAAATTTATGGTTTTTAAGGGAGGAAAAAAACAGACGCTCCCAGATACCCAAACGCGCATGCCATAAGGAAGGTGCTAAAGCGGCAAACGTTAGCAGTGCGGCTTCTTTTGTGGTGATGGTGGTGGTGATGGAATAGTATTCGCCCCGACTATTATATCTCATTAGATGTATCCCCGTCCAGAAATCCTTCACAGAAAATCCAAAATGATCAAATTCAACAGCAACCGAGTTATCAGTTGTAAATTTCCGAACAGTCACCAAATTTTTAATTAATTGAGGAGCATGAAGGACATTTTTTAAGGCTAAAGGTGGGTTCGAGGGAGACAATTTTGTGTGACCATAACCACGAATTGAAATTGAATTACAATTACCAACAATTATGTCATGATTTTTGCTCAAATTGAAATAAGACGAAAGATTACTTTATGCGGATGTTATGTGAGAAGTAGCACCGGTGTCCATGTACCAATTTGCATCCGGAGGATTTAGCCTAAGTGTATGCATCGCGACCTTGATATCTGTATGGGTCGAAGAGATTGCTGGGCTCGCAATAGTGAAGGTCTGTTGTGGCCGAGGCCCAAGTAGGCTAGGTTGCTGCTAGGCCTGGTTCTGATGAGCCTGCTGCTGTTGTTTACCATTGGGCCTGGCCCAATATTGAGTGGGAAATGGGCAAGGTGAAATGGGCCACTACCCACTGGCCCATCCCCACGGCCACTGTCCACTGGCCCAAGGCTGCTGCTAGTGTTGCTGTGGCCTAGGCCTCTGCTGGCTGCCACCACGTCTGCCACTGCCGCCATCGCGACTGCCACCGTTTCCACCGCCATCGCGACTGCCACCGTTACCACCGCCATCGCGACTGCCACCGTTACCACCGCCATGGCCGTCGCCGTTGTTTTTGCCATTATTTTTCATATTGTAGCCTTTTTGCCACCACCGTTGTTGCAGTTTTGGCTATAATTTTCAGAGAATGATTGAGAGTCATCGGTCGCGTGACGTGGCCACCATCATGGCAGAATTTGTTCCGGTTGCGGCCTTTTTAGCCAACCCTGCTTCTTCTAGGGTGAGCATGGAACGTGCTTGATAGAACGACGGAAGATGATTGATTTGGCGAAGGAGAGTGCCAACCCCATTATACTCCTTGAGATTTTGACAATAGGCAGAGGCATTCGGAAAATCCTCCATAGTTGTGTGAGAGAATTCTTGTTCAAGGGTTACGGCACAAGAGTTTTTGTTATCTTAGAATATATTACGCAACCTATTCCAAGCTTCCATTGTCGTGGCGTCGGGTTCAATAATTGTCTCTAAGAGGTCTGTAGATATGGTGGAATAAATCCATTGGAGGACCGTAGCATCAATAGTTGCCCACAACTCTATTTCATCATCGGTAGAAGGCACATTCTCCTTTTCTTTTTCCAGTTTGACGATGTGATGGATGACTCTATGAGACCTTGCGTGAATTTTAAAAAGTTTTGTCCACGTCGCGTAATGGACGTTCTCCATTTCAAGGACGATAGGTATGTTGTTCTTGATGTTGGAGACTGCAAGGGCGGGATGAAAGGTATTCTTTGTGTTAGACATGATTGAGGAACAAGAGGAGAATTAGGGCTTCGGAAAAAAAATGAAGGGACGGTCGATACAAGGGGGGGGGCGGAAGTTTGTGGAGAAGGAAAAAAATTTGTCCTAGACTACTGATACCATGAAAGAGAATAATAACTTCCTCATTTTATTAATGTAAATGATTTATATACATGATATACAATAGTCATCATAGGCTATAATTACTTAAATAAAATATACACTTATCTAATATAAAATATTACTACCATAATTACAGATATACAAGACCACTAATGATATCACAAAAATATACGGTGTATATTCTATCACTAATAGCCAAAGTTAAGGGTCACACACGGAGAAAGAGAGATGGTGTCTCACCACCTCAAACCTATACGGGAAAATAGACATCTTAACTTTCTTTCAGATGTATGGTGTGCATGAATTATATGCATAAAAAATTTTCCACCTCCTATATTTATAACAAATTTCTAAATACATTAGATGTTTCTCATATACACTTTTATTTACTAACTATAATTAATTAATATTCTCCCTGTCTTAATTTATATGACACGATTTCTTTTTTGGTATGTCCTAAAAAAGAATGTCACTCTATATTTAGAGACAATTTAACTTTATGAAATGATTTACAACCATACATTTATATAAGACTTGTTTTGGACCACACATTTTAAAAGTTTACCTTTTTTCTTAAACTTCGTGTCAAGTCAAATGGTGTCACATAAATTAGGACGGGGGAGTATATATTATCAGCTCAATCTATCACCTACCGTTATCGGTTGTAAATTAATGTGATTTAAAGTAAATACCAAATGTGAATAAGTTGTTTTTGTATGGTTTTGTTGGGTTCAAAATACATAAGTAGGCATAACGAAAGTTTAAAATTTTTGTTCTTACTTACCCCAACAATTTCTTCTAGTATGGTTATATGACAATCAAAAACCTGTAACATGAAACATGAACACTTACATGTTGTATTAAATGGAGTCTTTACAAAATGGTGGACACGCGATTCCTTTTTCGACTGCAAGCATAATGCTACGGTGTATTCCTCTGTCAAGAAAGCCAGGAAATCTTGGCAGAGGTTTGAGAGAGTTTTATCCTAGACTCTAAGTCTAGAATTTGTTTATGAGAATTGGTGTGTTAATTAACAATGGGGAGTGCTGTATTTATAGTTGAAATTATGGCAAAATCTAATTAGGGTTGGGCTCCAAGCCTGGCCCAAAACCAAGGTGCAGTGGGCCAGTCTGACTGGGCCATGGCGCCTTACGTAAAATTTTGTTTCCCGTTTTCATATATATATTCAACACATTAAATCCAAAATCCAATTTTGATTTAATTAAATAATTTTCATCTAAATAGAAATTATCGCATAGTTATCATCAATTTAAATATCTCAATTTCAAATCGAATATTTAATACTTTCTCAATATACCCTTAGATCGAAGAGACAATCAACATAGTGTGACCCTATATGCCTTCATATATAGACACTAATTCAATTAAGGTCCATACGGAACTCCTAGACTGCGACATATGACGAACTCAATATATGAAGTACGTTTACATGAATCCAGCATAACTTTTATGTGAGATGATAAATTTCTTTCATTCGCGACACACTCGATCAAGCTTAGGATTTGCCATGTGTCTATCAAAATGGCTTGATCACTTTATCTCATCAATATTAGTCGACAACTAGACCATATTCTAAATATGTCTCTTGCATTGGCCAATGACTTGGTCGACCTAATATCACTGAGAAGTTGAGTGCTCTCTCGAATATCCAATCGAGGAATGAATCCTATTCTTGGCTCAACTACCACCTTAATTTGCATCAGAATGCACCCAACACAAGTCATATCTTATCCTATAAGGAGTTTAAGCTACTCTGTAAACAAGGTGCTTATTGACCTCAAGTCAAAGGAACTTCATCTCCCACATGCTGATAACACTTTAGACATGTATAACAAATAGTTTATCAGCAGGATATACCAATACTTTTCAAAAGTATTCATGTGTCCATCACTAGTAACCATTACTAGTAGCAGGTGAGACATACTACATTCTCTAAGAATGTGATGCAGACCACATGTCGACTTATAACATATCATCGATATCCCATTCTCGATGATCATTAGTCGAATGCGTTTTATAGTTACGTTCTATCATTAATATCTCACTCTATTAATGACAACGCAAGCTCAAGGGATGCACATTAATGAATAATTACAAACAATCAAATAATAATTCAATAATCGCAAATGCCATAAATATTAATCTTATTAATAATACGAATGTATTCAAATACATTTTTTTCTAATAATGATTGTCTCTAGGACATACATACTTTCAATTTTTGCACACACTAGAAGGTGATTCATTTTTGTAGTGTGAGACTATTCTCACACTCTGAGACATATCTCAAAAAAAATGTGAAACATCCATATCAGAATCTGAAGTTGCCTAATTCTGAAGTCAGGCATCTATATTATTCCAACCAACAACCTTTATGTTTCCTTGCCCAAGAATCTGCCCACTGTTCCACCTGATGAGTTAACAATAATCTAAAGAAGAATGTAGAATAAAGTAGTAGTACGTAGTTCTTTTAAGGACCAAAAAGTTAAACTTGTTTGCTAATGTATTACAGTACCTTCCTGCAGTAAACAAGCTAAGTACTAATTTCAGCAATGGATGATGCTAAGAGTACAGATTCATAATGATTAATGACATATAGAAAAATGGAACCGATAGGTGAAGGATGTGAGTATTCTCAAGATACAGTTCATGGGAGAAAAGGACAGATTGCCTACATGTGCACTGTTTCATGATTTGGAATTTCATCTGTTCTTTTTTCTTTCTTCACAAGCCACACTATAAAAAAAAAATCTAGTCAGGAGGCAGGTAAAAAATATTACTCAACATATATAGCTATGAAAACGCCTATTCAACCTGTCACGTACTTTAAATAGTGAAATCAAGGCCATAAGGCCCTTCAACTAGGGCTGGCAATGGATCGGAGGTGGATCGGGTGGAGCTCAATCCGCCTCCACCCGCCAACGATCCATCCACTACCTGACCCATCCATCACCCTATTTTTTTTAATCCACATCCGATCCACCCATCATCCACGGGTGAATCGGGTGGATCGGTGCTTTGCAGATGGAAGCGACGAAGACTTATGAAAATTGGTCGATACTCAAGTCTTGTAGGTAATTTATGACAGTTAATAAATATGTCAGTTCAAATTTCACAAAAATGAACTTTACTTTGTTCATTTTATTGGAAGTAGAGAATTGTACAGATTAATTCGAGAATGGCAGGGTTTGGTAAACCCACAAAGTTGCATTTGATTATATCAAATGTTAAGATAAAATAAATATCATCAATCCTCCTAGTACTGTGAGTTCATATTTTTATGTGAAAACGATCAACATTTATTTTTTCCCTTTCTTATGTTGTTCAATTACGTTTTACTTGATCAAACTTACAATGGTATAATTAGCAGATAAAAATATAATTTGTTCAATCTATTTAAATTTGGACGAGTTAGCGACCCACATATTTCTTAACTCAAGTTATTTTGATTAGCCTGATTCAGTCAAATTAAAAATAGCATTTATTAAGCGTTTAGACATGCAATTTCATCTTATGAGATGAAATCATCGTTTGGACATGCGATTTCATCTCATGAGATGAAATTCCAAATCATCCAAAAAGGCATGATTTGAGATTTCAAATTTTAAATGTAAAAGTTGACCACAAGTTTATATTTTGTAAAAATAGATCCATAAATTGGTAGATATAATTAGCAATCCTGTTTATCAATTATTTATATCAAATATTAAAAGATCTACAAGAGGGGTGGATTGAAAATAATTAATTTATAACGGGTGGATGGGTGGGCCGGGTGGTGGGTTGGATGTATGTCCATCGAATCCGACCCGATCCGTCACCCGGTTAAATCCATGTTTTGTCGGATTTTCGTTCATATAATCGGGTCGGGTGGATCGGATATCCATCGAGTTAGAGTGAAATTGCCAGCCCTGCCTTCAACAGAGGAAAAAGTTCCGGGGTGTGTTGGGTATGGAAGAAAATGTTTTCCAGCGAAAATGCTTTTCACAGAAAATATTTTTCTGGAAAATGTGGAAAACAAGTGAAGTTCTTACTTAATTTTTCATGTTCGTTTGATTAGTGAAAAATAAGTAAATTTCTTACTTATTTTCACATGTTTGATTGGTTATTAGAAAATATTTTTTGGAAAATACTCATTCAAGCCCACCAACCCCACCCTCACCCCCACACGCATCACACCCCCCCCCCCCCGCCCCCAATCAAATTCCACCCTCAACCACCCAACAAAATCCCACCCCCACCCAACCACCACTCTCGAACGCAGTTTATCTTCAGTCACCCCTACCCTACACCACCGTTCCACCCAACCCTCCACCCACCCTCTCTCAATTTTCTATTTCATATATTTTATTTTATTTTTATAAAAAATAGAAATATTTCTTACCCCACCCCCCGCACCCTAACCACAACTCACCCACACCAAATTTAACCATGCAAATTTTTTATTTTATATAAAAAAACATATAAAAATAAAATAAAATATATGAACTAGAAAATTTGAGAGGGGTAGGGGTGCGGAACGCGGGGCTGTAGAAAATTTTAAAATTTTTTTTTCAAAAAAAAGATTTTCTTAGGGGGTGTGTGGGGTGGGGGTGGGTGGGGTTCAGAGCGGTGGTGGGGGAAGTGGTGCAGAAAATCAAAAAGAAATTAAGAAAAAAATTTAATTTTTTTTGGGGTGGGGGGGTGGATGGGGTGGGGCTGCATAGTGTGGTAGGAGTGGTTGGAATTTGGTGGGGTGGGTGGTTGGGGGTGGATTGAGTGGTTGTGGGGTAGTTGGTTGAATGCTACTTGTGAGATTTATTTTTCCTAATTTTATTAGAGAAATCATTTTTCTTATCTTTAAGAAACTTGTTTTGCTAAAGAAAATATTTTTCAAAAATTTTAATCAAACAAACATGAAAAAATTGAAAAATCTTTTTCGAAAAATATTTTTCTCCATATCGAACACACCTCCAATCCAGTAATGTTATGTCAAGTAATGTTTGATGATCTTATAAATAGTCTTGAACCTAAAGGGCAACTTTTGCTAGGCAATAAATAAAAAGGAGTACTAAAACGGGTTGATCGTTGAATGTCTTGCTAAGTGCAACAATTTTTCATGGACTACCCCTAACGTCTGTTTGCTACATTTTGCTGTTCGCAAGTTAATAACTATTATTTATTTTTTATTTTTTATTTTTTAACAGTTCACTATTTAATTATCCGTTTGCAACATTTTTGTTAAAAAAATTGTTACAGTTCGCGACTCGTCATGCGTTCCCCTAGTAAATTATACTTTTTTAATACTTCGCATACTATTATGCGCCTGTCACAGCTGTCTATGAGGTGTACAACACCAAAAGCAATGAAATCTTCCATCACTTTAACGCGATTCGCGATCAGAACAAGGAGGTCGAAGGGCAATTCTACCCAATTCGCCATAGCTTCGAACAAAAAAAATAAAAACATTTGTTTATGGTATTGAGTTTGGAGGACATTAATTTATAAGAACAGTATATTCCTATACTGATTTATTTCAATGCGTGTTCATGATTTAAGATGTGATTTTTTAGAAACTTTTACATAACTTAGTTTGACTTGTTACAGATTTACAAAGAGTTTGTAGGTAAGTTTGATTGTATTTTATTTTACAATAAGAGTGAAAATTTAAATTAATAATTACACTGTGACAATAATATTAGGCATCACCGTTTAAACAAAATTACATATATTTTTTAGAAACATGTTTAATTTGTTTCTTTAAAAAAGTTTTTTGAGAAACTGTGGGAATAGTATATCAGTACTATCATTGGAACTAGGTTAAAAGATACAGGACATTTACAAAGTGAAATATTTAAGGGAAAAGGACATAACTAGCATCCGGATGAAACTATAGATACTCGATGGTCTAAGAATCTTAAAAGTCACTTTTTAGCTTTTTCAAAATAATTTCATTTTATAGCTATTTTTAACTAATTTCATAATATGTATAAAAATTGTATCATTATTATATAGAATATGTATCACTACATTATATATATAGAAAATATATCATACATATGAAAATTGTATCATTGCTGTATAATTTGTGTATGTTAACACTCAATTTTTTTTTTAAGTATTTAGCCTAATTCACTGACAGCCGAACTATTCCGGAGCCGAATTTACTCTTAGCCTTCGACTACAAGAACTTCATCGGCTACTAAGGCATCTTAGCCGAAGTTGTCAGTTAAAGGTACGACTAGGATTCACCAAGTTAAAAGAGTTTCCAAACCCTAAAAGCGGTAACAGTCAACAATAGCTAAAAGAAAGGGCCCTTATCCGAGCAAGAGGAGTACAGGATGAAAAAATCGACATCACTTCCTTCATAGTCAGCCATTGAGCTTAATGGGTTATTTGATGGCCGACATGAGGCACATTTGTACAATTTTTTCTTCTTTTTGTACTATAAATACCCATTCTTTATATATACAAAAGACACACAATCAACCAAACACATAAAAAAAAATCTATCTTTATCTTTTATCCTTTACTTTCCTTTTATCATTTAGTTTACTCGACTGTATTCATGTTTTAACCTCTTAGTTTACCATAACCACCGTCCTAACGCTTTCTGAAGTAGTTGGGGAACCCATTGCTGGAGATTAGAGTTCCGTTTTCAGCCCAAATCGCTTAAGTTAAGGAATCAATTTATCTCTCGATTTTATCGGCCGATACAACGGCAGATAGCGAAATTGGGGCCGAGAACAGTGTACAATAAATGTATGATAAATATATAATCAGTGTATAATGTATACACACTAATGATAGACATATTATACACCATTTATAAGCCGGCAAGGATTATCGAAAAAAATGGACAACGCCGGGAAAAAATTTCCGACTAAATCTGTACCAAACAATCATAGATCTGATGATTTCACGACGTTTACATGAATTTCAACGAAAACACGTTATCGACGAATTAGAAAAACCCAAGCGACTTTGGCTGGAGGAGTTCGAAGATCCTGTCCTCCGGCGATTAAACTTGTGAGCCAACTAGGGTTTTGAAGGGCCGTTGGTGGTCGGAGAACGTGAACACTGACAAGGTGAACGGTAAGGACACATTACATGACTCCGGTGGGGTCGAATAAATGACAATGAAAGAAAACACCACCTATAATGGCGTTAAAACATGGAAAAAAATAGAAAGAGGTTCGTCGGATAATATTTTTGGCAATGATAGTGATGAACGAGCAACAACGATCTGGCAATCTAGCTTTTTAGCTCGTTGACGGAGATGTCGGATTTTTCAATATTCTGGCCAAACTCCAAAATTGTGAATCTTTGTCATGTTTTCTAGATATGTAACCTGTAAAAAAAGGTAAAAGAAGATAGAGAACATCAAAACAGAAAACATGGGGTGTCGATGTCGTGGTCGCCGGCGATGGCATGCTTCGAAAAAACAGAGAGAGAGAGAGAGACAAATGGCTAGATTTTAGCACTAATTTGCTCTTAGGGTTCAATTCGGGTCATTATGCCTATCCGATGCTAAAATATATCTTATGTATTCCATAAATGACATGTGGGGTCCTTTTACCAATATTTAATGGGGTTTCTCATGACAGTATGCGAAGTGTTAAAAATTATAATTTAATGGGGGTTCGCATGATGAGTTGCGTACTGTAATTAAAAACTTTTTCTCTAAAATGTAGTAAACGGATAATTAAATAGCGAATTGTTAAAATAGAAAATAATAAATGATAATTCGCATAATTGATTTTTTTTTCAAAATGTAGAAAACGTCCGGAGTAGTTCAAAATGTAGATAATTCGCATATTAACGTCCGGAGTAGTTCATGAGAATTGTTGCAGTTCGCAAGGCATTTAGCACAACCCCTTTTGGTATGTGAATATTTTGACAATCCCTTTTTGTTTATTGTGTAGCAATAGTTGCCCTTTAGGCTCCCGACTCCATGCCACGTGTACCATGAACAATTAATAATTGAGATTCATTTTAAATCTTATTGGAAGAGAATAATCTTCCCTTCCTTATTTTCATTAATGAAGATGTATATATACATGATATATAATATATCTAATTATGAAAAATAAATCTACATTTTTCTAATACAAGATTAATATTTTTTCCTAATATAATACTACCATAATTACATTTGTACAATAATTCTACAAATATGGTAAATTATATATAAAATCCTTAATTGATACACACGGTCCCAATCGTGTATATTATCGTGTCTTTCACACCCCCTGCAGTCATAGCGGGCGGTTGTCGTACGCTGAGACTGTCCCTAAAATCTTCAAACAGGACTAAGGGAAGACCCTTAGTAAAGATGTCAGCAATTTGGTACCGTAAAGGGACATGCAAGACACGAACTTGTCCACGGGTTACCTTTTCGCGAAAAAGTGAATATCCATCTCGATGTGTTTAGTGCGCTGATGTTAGACCGGATTCCCAAAGAGATAGACTGTACTAGCATTATCACAGTAGATCAAGGTAGCTTTCTGAATAGGAAAGTGAAGCTCTAATAGAAGATTATGCAGCTAACATGACTCAGACACCACATTGGCTACCCCTCGATACTCGGCCTCCGCACTGGATCGCGATAAAGTAGCCTGGCGTTTTGCCGACCACGAGACCAAGTTATCAAAAAGATACATATAATAACCAGATGTCGAACGTCTGGTATCTAGACATCCACCCCAATAATAAAATTCAGAGATAGTATATAATTAGAAGTCTATTTATATTATTTTTCACCCAAATAATCTATAAATTTATGCTAAGATTTATGTATAAAAGGATATAAAGGGCGTTCTATATTTAAAGAATATTTTGGTCAACCAACATTTATATTCATGCTTTTAAAATAATATAGATAGATATAGATATAGATAAATCTAAAATATATAGATATAAACAAAATCACTTCATACACAGCTTATCTATTGAGGTATTAGCAAATAAATAATTTAAAAATAATCCTATAAACTGTAGAGAATAGTATAACGCCAAGCAGGGTAGCAGGTATTCAAGAAGGTTTTGTAGTTTTATACTTTTATTAGACAACTAGTGTATTTGTCTGCGCTTAGCGTGGCCGTAAAGAAAATATAAAATATGAAAAATATTAATGTTATATTTTTTGTAAAAGAATTAATATTTCTTAATCAAACATATTTTCATTTTTTAATTCATAATTCTTTAGATAAATTATATATAATCCCTTGAGCGATAGAATTTGTGATACACATCAAGATTGAATATGAAATTATTCATTTAAATCAATATATGTTAACTTGAATGACAATTAAGAAAATAATGTAAAAGCTGAAAATGCAAACTTAAGAGGTAGCCAGTTTCGTTTAATCCTTTATAAACAATCTACTATGATTTTAAGCTACACAAAGAAAATGGTTTCTTTCATGTGTATACACATTTTTTTAACTTATAAGGGTGCCAATATTAATATACAAAATGTTGAAAATGTTGATCTTCCCTTGTTAACATGTGAAGCATTTCGGTTACATTTTAAATTTGGGCTCTAAATAGAAGATAATTATTTTTTAGTAGACACTTTTAAAATTTATAATAAAATGAAAAATGGAAACAACTATTTTTTTGGACTTTACTAATTAAAGCAAATGATTGATTTTTCAATTGTGACTTTTGTATTTTTAGAATTACGGTTGAATTGTATTAAATAAAAAAAGGATGAGGAAAAGAATGGTGAAAAAGAAAAGAACAAACAAAAAACCCAAACAAACTTAAATATAGGCATAACTGAAGTGACGCATACTAGTGATATGAAATGATTGTTAGTTACCAATATTACTTTTGATACTATTCTTTTCTTCTATGGAAAAAAACAGCCAACATCCTTTTAATGTTAGTTCATTAGCTAATTCATACATTTGTGTTATTTGAAGCCTATACTTTAATGTAATGTACAATTAAATGTATCATTACCTAGAATTTTTTAAGGAGTACTAAAAATAAATTTTCGTAGGCTTCATATTATGTTTAACTATTAATAATCATACAAATAAAAACATTCAATTTAATTTTTAGTTGTATATTGAGAAATAGAATTCAATTTTAGTGACATAATCTGTTAAAACTAAAATTTAACTTTCTAGCATGCAAAAGTAATGGCGATGAACCAAATAATTAACTATTTTTTGTAGATAATTTCTTTCAATATTTCTGATAAATAATAGAGTAGTCCGTGATATACTCTACTTGTAAATCACAGTCACTGTTTGGTATATATGGTATATTAGGTTTTGTATTAAATTAGAATTGTACACTTACCATAATTGTATAATTATTGTACAAGTAGAATAAGGTTTTAGGAGTAGAATAGGAATAGGATTTTCCTATTATGAAAATTGTAAATTATATATATACTCTTTCATTAATGAAAATAATCAAGGGATTATTTCTTTCATGGTATCAGAAGTCTAGGTCTTAAAATCCTCTCTCAAATTCCTTCATAGTTTCCGTCACCCTGCCTCATTTTCCGAGCCCATTCTCCTCAGAATTCGTGCCGATGGTCTCTCCTCTATTCCCAAAATTTTCTTTCCAATCCCTAAATCACGTCTTGCGTTGCTATTATGGCTAAGAACGTGTTTCACCCTACCCTTGTTGTTTCTAATATCAAGAATCACATCCCTATCATTCTTGAAATTGAAAACGTCCAATACGCGACGTGGGCCGAACTGTTCAAAGTTCATGCACGCTCACATCAATTCCTCCATCATATTATCCCCGCGGCTCCTACGGATACGGAGGTGCCCAAACCTGAGGATGATCCTAAGTTATGGTCAACACTTGATGTTATTGTTCTTCAGTGGATTTACTCCACTATTTCTACCGACCTCTTGCAAACGATTATCGAACCCGACGCTACAGCGATGACAGCATGGAATAGAGTACGTGATATTTCCAAGATAATCGGAATTCTCGTGTTGTTACCCTTGAGCAGAAATTTTTCCACGTCAATATGAAAAATTTCCCGAACGTTTCAGCATATTGCAAAAGGTTGAAAGAATTGACATACCAACTCCGCAACGTTGGTGCGGCCGTTAGTGAAGATCGTCTTGTCCTGCAGATGGTTGCTGGCCTATCAGAGGCCTATAGTGTCGTTGGAACTCTCTTTCATCAAAGTAATCCTCTCCCGAGGTTCTATCAAGTCCGTTCCATGCTTACTTTGGAAGAAGCCGGTTTGGCTAAAAAGGCGACTATAAGTACTAGTTCTGTGGTCATGATGACGCCCTCCACCAATTCTCAAGGGTTCATTGATAATTTGAACCAAAACCATTCTCACGGGGGCGACAAAAATAGTCGGAAAAATAATGGAAAAAATCGCGGGGGCAAATGTGGCAATGGTAACAGTGGCAGTGGGCCCCGTCCCTACGGCAGTGGGCCACAACCTAGCTGGTCCCAGCCTTGGGCTCCCTGGCTATGGGCCTAGGCCAGTGGGAAGTGGCCCAGCAGCCCCTATTTTCCTCCAGCTACAACGCCAAGCAGTTGGGCTGTCCAGCAACAGACCGGCCCAATGCAGCTTGGCCCGATAATTATGGCCCAGCAGGTTTTCGAACTTCTTCTGGGCTGGGGCAGCAAGCAAGTGTGCTTGGGCCCCGGCCTCCGCAGGCCCATGACGCAGCAGGCCCCACTCAGACCGATATTGAAGCCGCTATGCACACACTTGGTTTAACGCCACCGGACACGAATTGGTACATGGACACCGGAGCCACTACCCACATGACATCCGATCAAAGTACTCTCTCATCTTATTCTAATTTGAGCAACCCTCGTGGCATAATTATTGGTAATAGTAATTCTATTCTGATTCGTGGTTATGGTCATAAAACCTTGTCTCCCCCTCATCCACCCCTTATCTTGAAAAATACCCTTCATGCCCCAAATTGATTAAAAATTTAGTGTATGTCCGTAAATTCAAAATTGATAATTATGTGTCTATTGAATTTGATCCGTTTGGATTTTTTGTGAAGGATTTCAAGACGAGGAGTCCTCTCATGAGCTGTGATAGTAGGGGAGATCTTTATCCTATCACGCCATGTTCCGGTCTCTCAAGTAAAGCCTTGCCGTTAACTTTTGCTGCCCTTGCTCATTCCTTGTGGCATGCTCGTCTTGGTCATCCGGGGTCGTCTATTTTATCTGCCTTAGATAAAAACAATCTTATTTCCTGTAAGGGTACGTGTAGTACTCCGAATTGTCAAAGCTTGTTCTTTAGGAAAAATTGTCAGGTTGCCATTTGTAGACTCTAATTCTCATACTTTAATGCCATTTGATATTATTCATAGCGATTTATGGACGTCTCCTGTTCTTAGTTCTTTGGGTCATCGGTATTATGTTATCTTTTTGAATGATTATTCTAAATTTTTATGGACTTTTCCGATAGCGAAAAAAATCTCAAGTTTTTTATACCTTCTTAAAATTTAGAGCATTCATTAAAACCCAATTCGAACGGGAAATAAAAAATGTTGTTTCAGAAATTTTGTGCTAATAATGAGATCAATTTTTGGTTTTTTTGCCCTCATACGTCTTCACAAAATGGGAAAGTCGAACACAAAATTTGTACCATTAATAACATTGTCCGCACTTTATTGATTCATGCTTCCGTACCCCTTTTTTTGGCATCATGCTCTACAAATGGCTACATATCTTCTTAACTTTCTCCCTTTCAAAGGTTTGACATATTTGTCCCCTCTTCAAATTTTATATAATAAGACTCCTTCGTATTCACATCTTAGGGTCTTTGGGTGCTTGTGTTATCCACTTTTTCCGTCCACCACAATTAACAAACTTCAGGCTCGGTCTACCCCTTGTGTGTTTTTGGGTTATCCGTCTAATCATCGTGGTTACAAATGCTTTGATTTATCGTCTAATAAAATCATCATTAGCCGTCATGTTATTTTTGATGAATCCCAATTTCTATTTGCTAAAATAAATAGTCTCGTGCCTAGTTCGTATAATTTTTTAGATGATGTTGTCTCCCCGTATATTATCCACCATTTTTCAGACGCATCCCGCACCCCAAATCTGCCAGCGGGCCCACTGCCCGCTGGACCTCCAAACCCGTCACCCACCACTGTTCCAGTTTCGGACCATGGGCCAGCCACTGTTCCAGTTTCCACAATTGGGCCAGTGGCTTAGCCCAATTTGGAAACTATCCCAGTTTCGGCGTCACCTACTGCTACAATTCACCATGCTGGCCCATCCGTCACGTCTCCCGATATTTTCCAAAATTCGCTCAATTCTCCCCCGAGTCAAAGACCAGTCACTTGTAGTCAACGAGGTATTTTTAAACCAAAAAGACATTTTAATTTAAATTTTAATGTTCTTAAATCACCCCTACCCCGTAATCCCGTGTCAACTTTAAATGACCCGAATTGGAAAATTGCTATGACTGACAAATATAATGCTCTTATTGATAATAAGACGTGGGAGTTGGTGCCCCGTAAATCTAGTGTTAATATTATTCGGTCTATGTGGATTTTTGCTCATAAGGACAATGTTGACGGTTCTTTTGCAAGGCATAAGACCCGTTTTGTCGGTGATGGTAAGACTCAGCAGGTGGGTGTAGATTGTGGTGAGACATTTAGTCCAGTGGTCAAACCGGCTACAATTCGCACTGTGCTCAGCTTGACTCTTTCGAAAGCATGGCCCATTTATCAGTTAGATGTGAAGAATGCTTTCTTACATGGTGATCTCAATGAGACAGTCTATATGCATCAGCCTTTAGGGTTTAGGGATCCCAGATATCCTCATCATGTCTGTTTATTGAAAAAGTCCTTGTATGGGCTTAACAGTCCCCACGGGCTTGGTATAAGAGGTTTGCTGATTATGTTTCGACTATTAGGTTCTCTCATAGCAGGTCTGATAATTCATTGTTCATATATCATCGTGGTTCATCCTTGACTTATATACTATTGTATGTGGATGATACTATCTTGACTGCCTCTTCTGATGCATTACGTCGGTTTATCATGACAATGCTCAATTCTGAGTTTGCTATTAAAGACTTAGGGCCCTTGAGTTACTTTTTGGGGAATTGCTGTCACTCGTCATGGAGGTGGGTTGTTCTTATCCCTATGGAAGTATGCAGCTGAGATCATTGAGAGGGCTGGGATGTCATCTTGTAAGTCCACGTCCACTCCGGTTGATACTAAACCCAAGTTGGGTGCTGCAGCTGGCTTACCTTATGAGGATCCGACCCGCTATCGCAGTCTTGCAGGAGCCCTTCATTATCTTACATTCACGAGACTAGATATTACGTATGATGTATAGCATGTGTGTTTGTTTATGCATGATCCCAAGATTGAGCACATTCATGTGCTCAAACGCATTATTCGGTACATCCAGGGGACACTTGACTATGGCTTACATTTATATCCTTTGTCGACGTCTACACTCGTCTCGTATACAGATGCTGATTGGGGTGACTGTCCAGACACCAGACGATCTACGTCTGGCTATTGTATGTTTCTTGGTAATAACTTGGTCTCCTGGTCTGCAAAACGTCAGTCGACTTTATCACGCTATAGTGCAGAGGCTTAGTATCGAGGGGTAGCCAATGTGGGTCTCTGAATCATGTTGGTTACGTAATCTTCTTTTAGAGCTTCATTGTCCTATTCATAAAGCTACCTTGGTTTATTGTGATAATGTTAGTGCCATCTAGTTTCTAGTAATCCGGTTCAACACCAACGCACTAAACATATCGAGATGGACATTCACTTTGTTCGAAAAAAGGTAGCTCGTGGACAAGTACGCATCTGCCATGTCCCTTCCAGGTATCAAATTGCAGACATCTTTACCAAAGGTCTTCCCTCGGTCCTTTTTGAAGATTTTAGGGTCAGTCTCAGCGTACGAAGACTGCCCGCTATAACTGAGGGGTGTGTGTGTGATAAATAATAGAGTACTCCGTGATATACTCTACTTGTATATCACGGTCACGGTTTGGTATATATGGTATATTAGGTTTTGTATTAAATTAGAATTGAACACTTACCATAATTGTATAATTATTGTACAAGTAGAATAAGGTTTTAGGAGTAGAATATGAATATGATTTTTCTATTATGAAAATTGTAAATTGTATATATACTCTTTCATTAATGAAAATAATCAAGAGATTATTTCTTTCCGTTTCTATTCTTTGACAGTTTATCACATCTCTAACCACCTAGTCAAATAAAGAAAAAAATTTAATTATCTAGCTAAAATAATGAACTAAAAGGAGATTAAGCCAAAAATAATAATAAAAAAGAGCAAATAAACATTCAGTATATATAAGATTAAGTCATTTAAATACTCGACTATTAAAAAAATTAGATACGTTGCATGTGGTTTTCTTTTTGCAAAGTCAAATTTTAAAAGTACTAAATAATATTAAACTATTTGGATGAATAAAGAAAAAACATTATCAAAAAGAATATTCACCTCAAGTGGCTAGTGATGATAATGTCTTTGTCCTTTTCCTGAAATTTCCCCATAGTCATTTCTAGTCGTCTTTTCATGTGTGGATCATTGGATCTTCTCTTTAATACTGCAAGAAACACCATATAAAAAATTGATGCACTACGAATGATAATTGTAAAAAAATAAACTAAAATCCCACATATTACGTTGTTGCTTAGAATTGATATAGGATATCAAAAACTGATTTACGAAATGAGAAGCTTAAAAAATAAGATCATACACGATAGTTTACTAAATATTTTTAGTGCATAGTAAATTATTCACAAAGGCACAACACATGGAGAATAGACAAAAAAAGAAAGAATAAGAAGATAGTATATATAAGGGGGAAATATAAGCAGAGAATTAATTGGGCACAGTAACTATTGGTAATTAAGCATCGATAAAAAACAGTTGTAATATCAGCAAATAAGGATGCTACATGGGCTGAATGAAAGGTTTAATGAGGTTTATGAGGCCTTTTTAAATCCAATTAGATTGTAGATTATGTAGAAAAATGAGGAGGAAAATTCCAAAAAGAAAAAGGAGAAAAAAAGATAATTAAACTACGTGGCCAAAGAGTGGCACCAATTGTAAGATGTTATTAATCTCCATTGGAGAGTTTTTCATTAATATCAAGGTATATATAGAGTACAATATTCATCCCTTATACAATAGGAATCCTAAGCCTATACAAAAGAGGAATCCTAGTCTTACCATAATTATATTTACACAATATATAAAAATATTCTAATTATGGGGAATATATTGTTTCCTATATTTACACGTTTACACACCCCCTCAGTCGGAGCGGGAAGAGGCCGGACGCTGAGACTGGATCTGAAGTCAAGAAATAACTGTCTGGGAAGTCCTTTGGTAATATGTCTGCATACTGATAAGATGATGGAACATGTAACACTCTGACATGGCCTAACACAACTTTCTCACGAACGAAGTGTAGGTCTATCTCAATATGCTTGGTTCGCTGATGTTGAACCGGATTATGAGAAAGATAGATGGCGAGAGATGTTATCACAATACACAATAGATGCTCGACGCAAAGGACACCGAAGTTCTAACAAGAAATTTCGAGCCAACAAATCTCGCTACTACATTTGCAACGCCTCGTGCTCGACCTCGGCAAGACTTTGGAGCGAGATAGGGTAGCCTGTCGCTTGGCGTACCAAGAAATCGATTATCCCCTAAGAAAACACAAAAGCCGGAGGTGGAGCGTCGCGTGTCCGGACACCCCGCCCAATCTGCATCCGTATATGAAAGCAACCCGTCCGGTGCAGTGCGAGAGGGTATAGGTGCAAACCATAATCAAGAGTGCCCTTAATGTATCGAATGATACGCTTAAGAGCAAGAAATGAGACTCCCCGAGGGCACGCATGAATAAGCACACCTGCTGAACAACATAAGTTATGTCTGGCCTGGTAAATGTAAGATACAGTGCACCTGCAAGGCTCCTATACAGAGTAGGATCAGAGACTGGAGCACCATCCATAGCACTAAGCTTAGATTTGGAATCAACCCAGAGTAGGCACCTCTTTGCGGTTCGCCATCTTAACCCCAGACATAATTTCTTCTCGCATACTTACGCCGACACAAGAACATATGATTGGCAGACCTGGTCACTGATATCCCCAAAAAGTAACTCAGCTTCCCCAAATCAGTCATTGCAAATTCGGACTTGAGCAAGACAATAATCTCATTTTTCAATCCGTCGGAGGAGGCAGTAAGAACAATATTATCCACGTAAAGTAATAAGTAAGCGTGCTACTACCTCGATGAAAAATGAAAAGTGATGTATCACTCTTGCTTTGCATACAAACCCAATCGCAAGATATACACCGGCAAAGTGATCATACCACGCACGGGGCCTCGCTTCGGGGCATATAGTGACTTACGGAGACGGCACACATAGTGAGGAACTGCTGGATGGGTGAACCCTGGTGGTTGATGCATGTAGACTGTCTCTCTCGCATCCCCATGTAAGAATGCATTCTTCACGTCAAGGCGATGGATCGCCGGTGTTTGCCTATGGCTATGCTCAAAACTCGTGCGGATGGTAGCCGGTTTGACAACCGGGCTGAAGGTCTCACCACAATCAATACCCTCCTGCTGATTTGTGCCATTAGCCACAAGACGGGCCTTATACCTCTCAAGATCCCCATTGTCTCTGAACTTGTGACGAAATAGCCACATACAACGAATGATATTCACCCCCTCAGGTCTAGGTACTAGATCCCACGTGTGCTGTTTAGTTAAAGCATTGAATTCCTCATACATAGCCGCATTCCAATTAGGGTCTTGTTTGGCCAATTTTGGGTTCTTTGGAAGTGGAGAGATGGTTTGGGCAGAAAAGTTGAAATGGACTTTGGGTTTGAAGATTCCATGCTTTGAAAGAGTTTCCATTGGATGGGTAGGGACAGTGGGTGGCGGAGTGGTGTTTGAGACGGGGGGTAAAGTCGGATAAGGAGAAGGTGGGGACGAAGCCGTCGGAGGCGTCGCGGCTCCTGGATCGAGAGTCGTGGCGCTAGAAGGTTGACAGGCTTCTCTGAAGTTTGGGCGCCGCGGCGCCTCAGCACAGGGCCGCGGCGCTGTCGACGGTGTTTCAAAAGATTGCTCTGTGGAAATCAGACGCCACGGCGCCTCTCCTCGAGGCCGCGGCTCTGACGACGGAACAGAGGATGTGAGTTGTTCGATTATGAGGGGAGAGATGGCAGACTCGTAAAAAATGAGTAGTCCTATTTTTGGAATTTTGGAAGATTCGAAAACGGGAATGTGGTCTCGTCGAATGTGACGTGATGAGATATGTGGATCTGACGAGTCGACCAGTCATAGCATAGATAGCCCCTATGGTTCGGCGGGAATCCTAGAAAGACACATGGAGTGGACCTAGGAGCGAGTTTGTGAGGGGCGGTGGAGCTAAAGTTGGGATAGCACAGACAACCAAAAATCCGTAGATGATCATAAGAGGGGATTCTATGGTAGAGGATTTCGGTAGGGGTCATATTGTGAAGAGTGCTAGTAGGGAGAATATTTAGAGTGTATTCGACATTTTAGCAAAGATAGACCCGGAAGGGTGGAGGGAGGAGGCATGAATCAATAGGGTGCGAATCATATTGTTAATGGTGCGGATGATTCTTTCAGCTTTACCGTTTTGTGGTGAGGTGTGAGGGCAGGAGAAGCGAAAGACCATGCCATTATTGGCACAAAAGCGGTGAAACATAGAGTTATTGAATTCACGACCATTATCGCACTGAAATGATTTTATGCCTTTTCCAAATTATGTTTGAATGAACTTGCGAAACTCAAGAAATTTGACAAACACTTCCGATTTAAATTTAAGAGGGTATAACCAAACGTAGTGTGAAAAATCATCAAGAAACACAAGATAGTATTTATGACCGAGAGAACTAGAGATATGAGATGTCCATAAATCGGCATGTATGATATCAAAAGGAGCAAATGTAACACTAGTAGATGATTTAAACGGAAGACGAATATGTTTACCTAAAGAGCAAGAAACACAATTTTGGGCAAGTTTCCCATTACAAGCAATGAAATTGTTGCCTCTAAGAAAATTAAAAACTGGGGCTCCTGGATGACCAAGCCTATTATGCCAAGTTGAAGAAGAAACAGCCGCTAGAGTGACGGAAGAGCAAGATCTGGCAGCGGAGGTGGAAGTGAATGGATAGAGATCCCCCGTGCTATTGCATCTCGTAAGAGGTGTCCCCGTATGAAGATCCTTCACAGTAAAACCAAAAGGGTCAAAATCCACGGAGACAGAATTATTATGAGTAAATTGGTGGACGTATATGAGGTTCTTAATCATGTGTGGGGCATATAGAGTGTTTTTGAGGGAGAAGGATGGATGAGGAGGTTGTGTGTATGAGGTACCATAACCCTTAACTGGAATGCGTTGTCCACTACCAACTGTAACATATTGAGGATGCTTTAACCGAAACAGCTTTAGGAATAGTACTGCAGATCGGGTGACGTGAGATGTGGCACCGAGTCCATGTACCAAGTATTGTCGTCATTGTATGTAGAGGGTGTTGAACGCCCGACCCAACTTAGTGGGTGTCATGCCGGAGGAGGGCTGCGGGATTTGACCTTGCATGAAGTGGGCCTGCTGTGGGGTTGGAGCGGGGCCTAACAAACCGGGGTAAGAATACGGATTGTATGCCTGCTGGTACTGGAATGGACTTGGCGCCGCGACTCTGAACCGGGGCACCGCGGCTCTGTACTGGGGCGTCGCGGCGCCGTAGACGAACCGCCGAGGAGCCGCGGCCCAGTTGTTCTTGCGATCTTTGTTCTTGTTCGCTTGTTGGTTCTGTTGACTGCGACCCTTGCCACGACCACGGCCTCCTCTACCGCCGCAGCCTTTTCCACCCTTGCCGTCGCGCCCCCGCCGCCGTTGGGAGTTGTCCGGTGGCGTCGATCTTGGGGTTGCGTGTCGACGCCTAACACCTGCCGGGCGTGCTCATCCCGCTTAGCACGACGGGTTTCTTCGAGCAACAATTGTGAGCGAGCTTTGTTAAAACTCGGTAGCGGATCTCGCTCGTTGAATAATGGTGGCCAAAGTTTCATATTCGCCCTTAGTAAGGCCGTAAATCATTTGTAGCACCATTTTATCGTCGCGACGCGTGCCGATGTTGGAGAGTTGATCCGCTAGAAGTTTAAGCCGCTTGCGGTACTCGGAGACATTGGAGATGTTTTCAAGACGTGTTTTGTTGAACCGTTCTTCCAAATACACGGCACGAGTGTGCTTGTTGTCCTGAAAAATTTCCTCCAAACGATTCCACAAGTCAAGGGCTGTGGAGTCAAATTTCATGATAGTAAGGAGCAAATCCTGAGAGATACTACCATATATCCATTGTTTGATGTCGGCGTCGAGACGATGCCAGATAGAATCATCAACCTCTGTAGGGCGCGGAATAGTGTCATCAATATGGTCAAGCACGTTATAGAGACATGCATGATTGCGAAAAAGTTCAACCCAGGGAGAATACTGGTTGTTTTCTTGATCAAGAATAATGAGAATAAGGTTCTTGATGTTAGAAACAGTAAGGGCAGGATGAAACAGGGGTGATGACTTTGTGGTGGGATTTGTGGAGGTAGAGGCGTCAGAAAGTGTGGAAGAATCAGGGATAGCCATTTAGAGAAGATAAGAAAGGAAGAACAAAACCCGAAAAACAAGAAGAAAATCCGGGAGGGCCGCGGCGTAGGAGAGGCAGCCGACGGCAGTGGAAGAGAAAGGTTTTTATGGTTTTGTTTATTTGGCTTTGATACCATGTAAGATGATATTAATCTCCCCTGGGGAGTCTTTCATTAATATCAAGGTATATATAGAGTACAATATTCATCCCTTATACAATAGGAATCCTAAGCCTATACAAAAGAGGAATCCTAGTTTTACCATAATTATATTTACACAATATATGAAAATATTCTAATTATGGGCAGGGAATATATTGTTTCCTATATTTACACGTTTACACCAAACACTCATCTTTTGCCTAGCTTATATTAATAGATATAGATATAGCTTTTGTGTTTTTGATCTCCTCATTTATTCTATAATAGCCTCTATTTATTAGAATGAAAATATCATATTGATGTGATTTTAATGAGGTTTCATAACTTACATATTAAATTAAAAATTATGAAATTAATTATTAATACTAGTAGAAATTATGAAGATGAAGGAATATGTTATGAAGATGTCTATTTAAACTAAAATAAAATAATTAAAAATAATATAAAAAATTAAAAAGAAGATGGGCCATAGAAAATATAGGATTCTCTATTTCTAATTTTATATATATATATAGATAGAAAAAAAAGACATAGGCCCATTGAAGGGGCAGGTTCTGAAAACGAAACGGATGGCTCTGTTTAATCCACGGCATGGCTGTAGAGGTTTAGTTCTTGAAGTCAAGTCGTAGTTGCTCTACAAGTACTCCATCAGAGCTGTACATAGTTTAATGTAAAAATAGACCCACCGCAGAGCAATTACATTCATTTTACATAGTACAAGTATTAGAGCAAGTAGAATTGGAAGGATTTATCATAAATTGAGTTATTACACTATGGTCGGTATTCAAGAAAATGCAGAATGATGAAATAGTGGTACACCCATGAAAGGTATATCATTCTCAGCCTTTGCATTGACATACATTGGCTGTTCTACATGTAAATCCTACATCATGCCCAATTATGCTTCCAGAATTGTCGCTAAGAAGAGCAAGAATTCTGACACACCCTCTCCTAAGGTAGTCTCTCCTTGCTTACTTTTCCTTTTTTTTTTTTTTTAATGTGGATTCTTCTCTATGATAATATTGCTGCTTAGAACATTCTTAATTATGTCTTCATTGAGGACTATAAATTCTTATGAGGTAAAAATGTGTTTTATCTGGGATGGAATAGTAAAAAAAAAAGAATACTCTCAAACTGGGGCAAGAAGTTCTGGAAAATGAGAAAATACTATTACCTTGTTACATATAGAATTTTGCAAATTGGCCTGGACATCACCATTATCCGGACACCATGTTTATAAAAAAAATGAATTTTACATTTTGTGGGTTGAGGGACTAATGTTTAGTATATGTTGATACTTCAAGTGATCAATTATTGTTCTTAACGGAAGTTCGATGAAAAACCACTCAGATTTGTCATACACATTTGGTGATCAGTGTCTTCCAATTGAAAATGTACACTAGGGTAAACAAAGTAGCTGAGGTGGATCCAGAATTTGAACCTTAGGGGTTCGAGTTTAAAATTAGACCAAGCCCTTCTGATTTATTGTGTTTGAAATCTATTATTTGTACTTTTTTTTAGGGGGGGTGGGGTGAAATTGATACTTATATATATATATATATATATATATATATACACACACACACACACACACGCACATAAACTTAAGCAAAATAATTATACATCAATGCCAGCATTCGAGCTGGCCCATTGTTTGGAATAATCTACCACAATTCTTGTAGTTACACGTCCGAGTTAGTTCTATTGAACGTAGTTCCTAAAATGTCTGCCCATACTACTTCCATGAAAAACATAGGAGGAACAACCAAAAAAGTTATATCTTTGCTGCTTCTTTAGCTAGCCCATCCGCCACCCTTTTCTGCTCCTTACCAATAGCCTGCATTCAGAAATAAGGGATTAAATATCTTATGACGATCATATATCATTTGGATCACCTCAACCGAGAGTTGAAATTTCAATTGGCAGCAACGTGTTGTCCCAAGCTATTTTTAGACCCTGCTTTAAAGCATGTAACTCATATAAAATGTTAATAGTGCAATTGAGGCTTCTCAAGAATCCTTTGACCTAATCACAACTGCTATTTCTAGTAAGGCCTCCTATGCCACCGGTCCCGGGGTTTCCCAAAGATGACCCATCAGTGTTAAGCTTGTAGTAATTCCTATCAGGAGGCTCCCATTTAACAGACAGAGTTTGCTTAGTCTTGGGATGGCCATTTCAGTTAGCAAACATATGGTATTCTATGGCACCGTGGATGGTGTTGCTCGTTGGGATTTGATCCCTTTTTTGGTTGAAAAGATTGTTGTTTCTTGTCACCCAGATTTGCCAAAAATTGTAGGGTAGGAGGACCTCCCAAGAGAGGTGATTATTGAAGAGTTTATCATTTAGAGAGTCCCAGGTGCTAGTCCAATTACTTTCATTTAGGGTAAGGCCAAAAACTGTGCATTGTTGCCCCAAATTTTGCCAGGTTAGAACTTTTGGACTGTGGAAGAAAAATGTGGGGGATGGATTCATTTGGGTCATTGCAGTAGCTGCGATGGGGGTCGATATTCAAACCAATATGATGGAGCTAGCTCTGCTTGTAGGAAGTCTATTGTGGTAGAGAAGCTAGATGAAGAATTTGATCTTATTGGGGGCTTTTAGCTTCCAAATCGAAGTAAAGGATTTCTGGGTGACATCCTGGCTGTCCTCAACATCACTAGTAATGAGACTGTAGCAGATTTTTGAGAAGCATCCATTACCAGTGAGGGCCCAGACAAGAGTATCAGAATCAAGATTATTATCAGGAAAGAAGAAACTATTTAATCTATCTTTCAGGCTGGTATGAATTTCAGTGGACAGGGGACTAAGGTTCCAAGTTCCATTCCTGAAGTAGGTAGAGATCTTGGCATTTTCTTCCTCAGGTCTTAAGGGGCCAGTTATGTTATTTCTGATGGTACCAGTGCAGGAAGCCAGTTGTCCATAAGGAAACTGGCTCTGCTGCCATTGTGGATATTCCAGAAAGAAGCTTTGGCACTAATTTGCTAACCATTGAGAATTCACTGCCAAGCCCTAGAAGAGGGAGTTCTTCTGCTGGTAGTAGGCCTGCAGTACAAGAGAGTTTGTACTTATTAGTGAATCTTTTTAACACATAATACATGGTCTAAGCTAAAACTTCTGGGTTTGGATGAACCCATAACTTCTAAAACTACATCTACCCCTGCAGAGAAGTAGATTGTGCTAATTTTGAGTAATAACTAACCCCACTATAGTTCAATATTTCATTTAGAGAATTTTCCTTCTCTTCATCAATAGTTAGTTGGACTGATACTTTTTAGTTATGAACCAGCTATTCTTTAAATATACTGCTTTGTTCTTATTGCATTTCAAACTTTGATTAGTAACTTAATTTTAAATGGACATATAGTTTTCTTTTACCATATTGAATTCATTGTACAATTGGTTGCTGTTGTTCTAGAAAGTAGAGTAAATAAAGAAAAAAAACTCACATTCTTTACTCTTATCAGATGTCAAATTTTGAAAAATCAAAATTAGTAGTATCATATTTTACAATTCTAAATTTAATTTAAAAAATCATTAGCTGTAAAATTTATAGTGATTTCACTCAATAATGGAAAAGTAAATAAAATCTACTAGTGATTTTGGTTGTCTATTCAGTTATTCCTTTTTTTAAGGAATGTAAGAGATCGCTAGGGCTAGGATGTAAATAAACACTTTTAAAGACAAACTAGAGGTAAGATGGTATTACTGGACTTAAGAATTATCTAGGGAAAATAGATCAAATGTGAGTAATAGGATATGAAACATAGTTTTGCTTTGATCATGACCCAAGAAAATCTTAGTATATTAGGACCCTAATCACTAATTGGATATTCAGCAGCTTGAAAAGAAGCACTCCATCATATATTTTATGTGTTTTAGTTTGACAGGCACAAAGTTTAATTAAGGAAGCTTTTGAATCTTGTGGTCTAACTAAAGATGTGTATAATGTACCAAAATGCCTTTTGAATCTTGTGGTCTTAAACATGCTATGTAGGATTTAGGACCCTAATCACTAATTGGATATTCAGCAGCTTGAAAAGAAGCACTCCATCGTATATTTTATGTGTTTTAGTTTGACAGGCACGAAGTTTAATTAAGGAAGCTTTTGAACCTTGTGGTCTAACTAAAGATGTGTATAATGTACCAAAATGCCTTTTGAATCTTGTGGTCTTAAACATGCTATGTAGGATATTGGATTTAAGGAGTTACTTAATATAGAAAGTGGCCTTTTTTTGAAACAAACTAAAAAGGAAAGTAAGACACATAAATTGAAACAAAGTTGCGCAACCGGGAAGTGGATTTGAACACCGGCCCCTCTTATCATGGCGGAAAATTTGAGAAATAACAACTTACAAGTCATTTCAAGCATCACGTCCATTCAATGCTTTTGAAACGACGGCAGTGTTCAATCATCTGAACGTCGGGAACTGTGATAACGATGATACGCATTCTTTCACCTCCCAAACGTTATATTATTTTACCATAAATAGGAGGCCAAATCTCTTCATAAAAGGCAACCATACCATCCACAAATTTCTTGCCCGAAGTCTGCTTCGACAGCCGGAAGCGCAAAGCCAAAGACGAGGTTGTTGAGCCCCCGATGGGAATTGATTCCCGGGTGAGAAGCCGCTACCAACTCACAGAGTACTGGAATGAGTTAATGACGAAGGATAAGACAGGCGTCATCCACCTTGATGAAGAGAAGAATGTGAATGAGGGGAACCCCTGGTTCAGTCAGCCCACAGTAGGAAGCTCTGAAGGCAGAGACTACGACCCTAGAAGACATTTCTAAGCACAGCTCGATCCCAAATTCCGGAACTGAGGCCGAGACCTCTGCTTCCTTGCCCTTGAAATCTCCTCACTGCTACCCTTGCGGCTTCTATCGCTCATCTTGCTGATTTGTTTCTACAAGTATATCATTCATTTCCTTCTTTACCTTTTCCCAAACTTGATATGATTTGCTAACCACAATCCTCTCATTCAAGGACACGCCTCTACACTCTCCATTGCAGAGTTGGCCAGGGTGATCGGCCCTTCTGATGATGAAAATAAGCTGAAAGATTCAACAAATTAGGGCTGAAGTTGACCTTCTGCGTGTTGACCTCAAGGATTCTAGATCTTTCCAAGCTTCACTCCGGCTACGTCTGCAAGATGCAATCAATTCTCTGAAGGACCAAGAGAATTCTCTTCAAGTCCTGACCACCATATATACGACCCTTCAGGGACGAATATCCCAACTTGCAGTCGATTTTAGCCGGTGCCCAGGGACAACTCCATACTTACGAGTAAACCATCAGTGAGCTCCAAATTGGTCGATAACGAAGGAAACAAATATAAACATCTAAACATTATAAAAGTGGCCAAACATATACAAGTGAGCAAAAATCTCATAACACAAATTTTATTCATTTTCATTATAATCCGTTCAAGAGTTATTCTCTATTCTCATAAATTCACCTTAAATCAATTTGTCACGGCCCAAATCATGGGCGTCGTGGTGGCGCCTACACAATTCCCCCAGTAATCTAACTAATTTCCCAAAACAGTCTTTTAAAAAGAATTCAAGTGAAAGAGGAAGGAAAAATAAGTTATCATTGTAAAGAATTCCACTAAATCATAGGAACATAGAAACAGTAAACCAATATTTCATCCCCAAACCTGATCTGACTTATACAAGGACTATAAGATATTGTCTTTCTGAATGGCTTCTTTGTCAGCAATCACAATCTTTTTGATGTTATGGACAAGGTTAAGGTGAGTTATCAGAAAGGATAGAGGTAATGAAGAAACACTAGCTCGCATTGTCAAACATATAGGTGGTCCATTTCTTTTGAAGTGATTGGAAATGCTCTTCTGCCTATCTATTGTTTTTAAATGAAATCATTTTGCTGCAGTATCTCTACGCTGTTCACAAGTGGATATATCACTTGTATGGCCACTAGACATGCAAGTGTTAGAAGTGGATTTTGAGAGTAATTTTCATTGGGTGCTGGAGCTGGTCAACTGAAAAGATTTTTGGGAATCATTCAAAATTATAATTGAGAAATTCATAAATTGGAGACAAAATCATAGCTGCTGAAAATTAATTGCGGCAAACAGTTATTTGGATGTCATGGGATACCAAACAATGTATTAACCGTTGACTAGAAATGTGTCCTAGTTTGCCTATCTTTCCCAGTGTTTTAAACGATATTTGCTTACTTTTTACAATTTTAAAAATACTTTGATAATTCCACCAAGAATTGACAAGATCGTTCTTTAATTTGAATGTCAAGCTGAATCATTCTTGTTAACCTTACTTCTTCGAGTTCAAATAGGATACCGAGACACCTCCAAGGATTACATCAAACTTGAAGCAGAATTTGCAGTTCCTAAAATTATGGAAGGTCAGTCTTCAATTTATATCAATGGAGCCTGTAATTTACATTTAAATTTTCCTTTCAGCAATTCATATAGGGGAAAAATCCTTTAGGAGTTCCAAAAGAGAAAATCCAGTACTCCGAAGCCCGCTACTAGTTACCGTAAGAAGAAGGTGGAGAAGGAAGAACTGCCAGAAGATGATGAGATCTACCGCGATCCTACTTTGGCACTATACTAGTAAATGTTTTCCAGGTCTTATCTATAATGAATTTTCTTGTTTTGCTAGACATCATAGTGGGTGATTTGAGAAACTACTTGGTTTCTTTGAACTTTCTGAAGTACAAATCAGGTATTGGATATTGCTGTTCCCGTCTTGCTTGTTGATGGATATAATGTGTGTGGATATTGGCCAAAGTTGAAGAAGCATTTTATGAATGGAAGTCTTGACATTGCTCGTCAAAAGCTCATTGATGAACTCGTATCATTCAGTTTGCTAAGAGGTTTGGGTTCTTCTTATCGTTCAATGAGGCTGGCTCTAGAATCACATGAATAAGTTTATCTCTGTGTAACCCATATGTCACGGATTCAAGCTGTGGAATCAGCCAGTGATACTTGCACTAGTGTAGGCTGCCGACATCATACTTCCTTGTGGTGCAGCCCTTCCTCGTACCCTGCGTGAACGCGAGATGCTTTGTGCACATGGCTGCCCTTTTTATATTTGCATCTCAAGAATCACTTGAAAGGCTCATAACTATCCTCGTAGCATATTTCTTCTTCTTATGCTTGTATTTTCTGAAGTAGTTATCTGATACAGATTCTGCTACTGTTTTCTATTAGATGACTTTTTTTTCTAGCAATTGTTATATCTTTCTTGCTAAGCTATATGTTGATGTTTTCTTCTGTTTCCTAGCATATTGAATAAGCTGGCAGAAATCCCATATTAAAAACTAGTTGCTCTTTGTATACATTATTCATGTCTAATTACTTGTCGATGGGTAAATGCCGCCATCTCATTTCAGTATATTGCAGAGGTGAAAGTGGTGGTTGTATTTGATGCCATGATGTCTGGACTACCTACACACAAGGAAACCTTTGAGGGGTAATTCCTATTAAACTATGAAAAGCAACCCCATAGTTATGTTCTGTGGATATATTTCTGTCTGATGGACAGGCTTACGTAATTTGCTATTATATTTCTGCTTGTTCTGTCATTGCTGTAGTTTCAACTCGTGAAGTCAGATTCTTGTCCTCCTTTCAAAGGGTATTATGTGGAAATGCCGTTGCATACTAATGCTATATGCTATTTGTGAGAAAATATGGGAGAAAAATATTATTATTGAATTATTGTATCTACATGATTACACTGGGCTCTATTTATAGACACTCCATTACAATCATTTTTCTAGTAGGATACTATATACGAAATCCTATTCCTATTCTACATTACAATCCTTTTCCGAGTAGGATACTATACATGAAATCCTATTCCTTTTCTAACACTCCCCTTCAAGTTGGTGTATACTAAAGGTGGCCAGTGGGCCGGGCTCGGGTCTGGCGGGGTTGGGGTTGGGGCGGGACGGGCGAAGGGGTTGGGGTCGGGTCTGGCGGGACTTGCTCCAGTCCCGTCCCGATCCCGTCGGTATCAGGTCGGGGCGGGGTCGGGGTCCGGCGGGTTTTCCTTTTTTTTTTTTTTTAAATATGTATAAAAAAAACTCAATAAACAAGATAAGATAGTGTAATAAAAACATCCCAAGGCTGTTTTTGTGCCTCTTATATTATTTAATAGACATGATTTTTTTGTAATACAAATACAATTGTCTAAAATCTAAATTGCAACTTTGTGGTGTTGTCCAAAAGTTGCAAATTACATAATAAAATTGCAATTAAAAAAATTATATTCTCAAAAAAACCTGTTCTAATTGCTTGATGATTTCTTGTGGTTCTTCGGTTGGAATTGGTATTTGTTGGTCAAATTGATCTATGTCGCTTCCACTACCTTCGGTTAAGATTTCGTTGTAGTTTTCATCATCTTCTTCGTTGATCTCCGGTTGACCGCATCTTCTCCGCTCCGCTCGTATCCAATCTCTGAATAATACTGCAATTTCCAAGATGTCTCCGGCTAATGAGTGTCTGTGGTCTCCTATTTGATATCTGTCGGTAGAAAAAGCGCTTTCAGACGCAGTTGATGACGCTTGAATGTTCAAAACATCTCGGGCCATCAATGAAAGTGTCGGAAAGGTCTTCTCATTCCCCTCCAAATATTTCAAAAGTCTTCATGTCCATCTTCATTGATAACTTCTTGATACGGTACGAACCCCGCAAAACAAAAATATCCAACTCGCTAATTTGGTTAGTAGTAGAGGTACGGCCGCACATTCTATTTACGAGGCTTTCAATACTAGCCGCGTAAACAACATGTCTTTTGTGAGGTTGTGTTGAAGATGAAGAAGATGGTATGGAAGCCAGTAAGTTACTAGCATTTTCTTGTGGATAAAATCTATATATTTTTTTGCATTGGTGTTCTACGCTAGACAACACTTCTTCTTTAGTTTGTTCAATAGGTGGAGGGTGATTTAGATTTTTGGGACTTGGAGGTGGTAGTACTTCGATACAATCGTAAATAGTTTCAATTAGTGATTTAGTACCGTCTATTTTAATAGTAGGATTTAATACGAACCAATAATATAAATAGTGGGAATAGGAATAAAATATTTTTTTATTTTGACAAACATTTTTTTAATAGTGGCTTATAAGTTTGGTTTTTCCATATATTCACTAAGTAATAAAAATATTAGAGTTATATAAAACAACATAGTTGAAATAGTAGGATAATATATACCGGAAAATTCTTTTGTTGCTTGAAAAAATTTCTCTAAAAATACAATAAGTTCGGAAATTTTTACCCAATCACTATCTAAAATCATATCAGATGGATTTTTATTATGAGAGTTAAAAAATAAAGTTATAGGTATTCTATAGTCATAAGCAACAAGTAGTTGCTCGTATAAAGAATTCCACCTAGTGGATACTTCTTGTGGAATTTTTCTATAAGATAGTCCACAATCGTGACAAGTTTTTTTATATTCTTTTCTACGTTGTACTTTATTACTTTTAAAAATAAAGTTTATAGCAAATTGTATTTTACTAAGAATTTCTTTAAAAAGTGATAGACCATCCTTTACAATTAAGTTATATATATGGCACGCGCATTTTATATGAAAATGATCTGGAAAAGATGGAGTTAAACTATTTTTTAAAATTGTAATTGCGTAATTGTTAGAAGAAGCGTTATCTAATGTAATAGTTATAATTTTATCGGTTATTCCGTAATAATGGCACACTTGATAAATATTATCTGCAATAAAAGTACCAGTGTGCCTATCATCTATATATCTATACGCTAAAATACGTTTTTGCATACACCATTTATAATCTATCCAATGACAAGTTACAATTAAATAATCATGGCCGTTAGTACTACGACCTATATCAGACGTGATAGATACTTTGCCATTAAAATGATATAATGAAAAACGTAAATATTGTTGATATTCATGCGCGAATTTAAATACATCTCTCTTAACAGTTGATCTAGGAAAACCGTTAAAAGCGAGGATTATATATATCTCTAATGTAATGAATAAAACCGGAGATGAAGAAAATGAAAAAGGCAAACCCTCCACAAAGAACTAATTTTGATATTGCTTCCCTTTCTCTATGTTTATTGTATTTAGAGCCTACAATTCCCCCCGTCATAGGGTTAATTTGACCTTGTACTTGGTCCGGGACAATATCAGTATGTGAACCTTGTCCTGATAGAGCGGGCGTTTGCGCACTCGCTTTTGAGGCACTGGTATTGGGCATACCTAGTTTGGATGAGCACTTACTACGTGTCTAATTAAACCCCCGTCCCACCGTGACCTTTTCCAGTTTTAAATTTTAAAACATTTTTACAAATTTTACATATAGCTACTTGATTCTCTACGTCCCTATCAAAAAATGTCCATGCATCTGATTTTAATGGTCGTTTTGCTGGACCTCGTGTCATACTAGGGGGAATAGGAGGTATTTCAGTTAAAGGTGCACTAGTGGGTGTGTTGTCATCAACATTAGTGGGTGAGCGGAGTCGGGGCGGGACCGGGGCGGGGTCGGGACGGGGTCGGGTCGGGGTCGGGCTGTCCCGGCCCACTAGCCACCCTTAGTGTATACAAGTCATATGTACCGAGTTTGTTATAGATGTAATTAATACGAGGACCAGTGAGGGACTTGGTGAAAATATCTACAAGCTGATCACTCGACTTCACAAATTTTGTAACATTATCACCGGAGAGTATACCTGATCTAGATTGAACAACCTCAATACCTAGAAAATATTTCAGTTTGCTGAGATCTATAATACGAGTCATGCCAAACTCCTGAATTACTGTGCTGAATTTCTCAAATCAGGCTCTAGGAGACTGTTTCAGACCATAAAGTGACCGACGCAATCGACACACCAGATTAGACTCCTTCTGAGCAACAAAACCAGGTGGTTGCTCCATATAAACTACCTCCGCAAGGTCACCATGGAGAGAATAGCATACTTCACGAAAGTGTCCAAGCCTATTACAATAACTACACCTAGGTCGAGATTTTCCAAGATGACCTCCTCTTCGCTTCTTCATGGATTGTGATGTGTGATTTTCTGATCTCCTCCTTAAGGGTTTTGAAGTAAATCATAGGACTTGAACTTCCAATTTTCGTGTTTCACGAGTTAAACATATCAAAATCGAGAGACATGGCGAAATTTTACTTGAAAGATGGATGAAATCTGACGAACACAACCCAAGAAGAAAATCACCGAGATCTGGCCGAGAAAAGGTGCATACGTGTCGCGTGGATTTGATGCGCTAGCTGGAGCAGGGACTTTGAGCAGCACGTGGTGGCGCGTGAGTGAGTATTTGTCGGAGCTGCTGATTGAGTTTTGGTTGGAAGGGATTGATCTACCTCGTGGTGGTGTTGGGATTTGCGCAACACTACCCAAAAGTAATTTTGACGCTAGCAGTTATGTTGTCACCGGAATTATTGCACGGTGACTGATTTTCTTTTCCAGAAATTGTTGAAAATTTGCATAACAATTAGTTTGTCACTAATTTGAACCTGATCTATGTTGTGGTGGTGCCGGATTATGCACAACACCACTGTATAAATATGTGACGCTAGCAACCACCGAAAAAATTATGCACGGTGGTGATTTTGTTTCCGAATCTTCGCTGGAATATTGCACAACGGATACTTTCTTACTAATGCTCTAGAAAAGGACGCAAAACAGTCGCCGGAATTGAGGCACGGGATTGTGATGGTATTTTGTGCGTAGGATCAGAATGATGGCACGACCCTACGGGACGCAAAACAGTTGCCAGAATTGAGGCACGGGACTGTGATGGTATTTTTTGTGTAGGATCGTAATGATGACCCAATCCAACGGGAAAAGAAATTATGTCTGAAAAGTTGTCGAACCTCGAAGAAAGTGGTATGGGCCATCTCAGAATCTCTGCGCGATGCTAACAGTAAAAACAACTCTTAAAAGAATGGGCCAAAACAGCCTGAAATCGCCGGAACCCTAGTTTCGATGATCGAAATCTGGTAACTACTGTTCACGCTGAAATTACTATTCACAACAGAAAACACTGTTCATACAGCACTGTTCACTTGGCACTATTCACGAGGCACTGTTAACTTGACACTATTCACGCTTACTTTTTTTTTTGAGAATATTTTATTTATAAATATCTGAAAATTCTCTACAATCTTCACTCTACCATTATCTTTGGCCAGACGAGCGACACACATTGACTAATGCCGCCCGTCGGCAACGGAAGCTCTTTGATTCTCTACCATAATTGTAGAAGCTCTGATACTACTTGCTGAGATCGAATTAATCATAGCGTCATGCGGAAGTAAACAATTGCAACCCTTAAACGACGATAAATAACACAAGAAAGAGAAGTATACTAAAGACACATAATACTTTGATATGATTTGGTCAATTGACCTACATATATAAAACTAATATAAATAAAGCCTAAAAATTATTGAGAGAAAATCTCTAACGACTATATTGTGGATGCTATTGTGTTGTTTATGACAAGAAATGATCTCCTATTTATAGAAGTCCAAAACTTTTCCTCCAAGAAAAAGGATAAATATGGTAGAATTCTGTTCCACAAAGAAAACTTTTTCCACCAAGAAAATCTTTTTGAAGTAAAACACAATTATGGTAAAATTCAAATAAGGTAAGAAATTCAGGGCAAATCCTAACAAATTTCTCCTTCGCCTGAATTTTTTTGGCAAATTAATCTTCTACTTGCCATGGTTAAAAATATTATGGTAAAAAATTGTTTTAAAAATATTTTGCTTTATTTTTAAAGATGCAGCAGCAGTGATGTTGAAAATATGATTGTAAATTCATCTTTACATGTAGTACACTAGATAAAATCTTCATTATCGTGATATTAACTACAACTTGATTTGAACCGGCCACCTTAAGCCTAGGGCTGTACATAATAATCCGATCCGATCGATCCTATCCGCGATCCGGTCGATCCGATCTGAAAAATCGGATATCCGAAAAAAATCGGATCGGATACGGATCACAGTTTCTTTACTTTTGGATATCCGAAATATCCGATTTTTTGTTATTTTTTTTTTTGATTTTCCCTAATAGTTAGGCTGCATTTGTGCTTTTCAATTTTCATTTGTTTGATTCTTATGTTTCTTCCATACCTTCATCAAAAAACAAAGGGAAAGAATCAAGTTCTTCTTCTGACATACTTTAATACTGTTACTAATTATACAATTACTTTAAGTATTACAGTAGATAAGGAGATTGGAGTGGATCCAAAGTAAATGATGCAATCTTTCAACTAAGTATTACAGGAGATAAAGAAATTTTAGAAGTCAATCGATTCAAAAGGAAACAAACTTCATTTCCTCCACGTCTTCACTATCCATTTTACTTAAAAAAAAAGTAGTAAGTGAAGGAGTTTGATTTTATGTCATGGCAATGTGAACAATGATATTTTAAGACAATGCATAAATCCTTTTCATATCGTATAACTTGGTAGAAATTCTTGATGCCGGTGGACGATTAACGATAGCATTATGCTGACTATAATTATCTTTCCTTGCTACTCCAACCTTTGTGTGGGATTTTAAGATAAATTAAAATAGGATTTAAATAAAATATACCGGCATTGCAAAGATTTTTTTATACTATTAATAAATTTTAACATGTGATAGCAGGTTAATTGTCATTTTTTACCAGTTTAAGCTTATCAAGAGTTCATATACAACCAATTAATAAGTTATCTAATTGTGTAAATATTTACAAATAATAATATGATCGGAGGATTAAACTTCCATTCCGTATTTAGAGTTATTGTTTGGTGATGCTACAAGGTGTTTGGTGGGAGGAAAAAACACGGCATTGACACAAATTAACTACTATAATATATCAAAAGTTTAAGAACTTCATTGCATATATTATATTCAATATGACTATGAAAATTTCGAATGCCCGGTTATCCGATCTGAAAATTTCGGATATCTGATTTTTTCCGGATCGTATTCGGATCATAATTTTACCGATCCGAAAATTTCGGATCGAATAATCCGAAATGAACAGCCCTACTTAAGCCCGTCTTCAACCCATTGAATCGTTGGCTCTGATACCATGTGAGAAAATATGGGAGAACAATATTATTATTGAATTGTTGTATCTACATGATTATACTGAGCTTTATTTATAGACACTATTACAATCCTGTTCCTAGTAGGATACTATATACGAAATCCTATTCCTATTCTACATTACAATCCTTTTCTTAGTAGGATACTATATATGAAATCCTATTCCTATTCTAACACTATTGATTGTTAATAGCAAGTCACCACACATGCTTGTGAAATATTCTTGGGCCCTGACGTGATATCACTTCTATTTTCATATTTACTTGCTTGTATCGATCTACTTGTCCTATTGAAGCTCTTGATATGCAGTCTAGTAGTAGAGTTCCATGACTAGCTACTTCGTTTTGCAGCATTGATGTAGTATACTCAAGTGAAACATGTGCTGATGCATGGATTGAGAAGGAGGTGAGAAAGTGATGAAGCTCAATTCAAGAGAAGATTTATCATTTTTATTTTCAAGTTGGTGGCCAAATGACTTTAACTATGTGTGTTAGTACTTGTAGTATGTTATCTTGATAGCCTTTTTTGATGGTAGGTCTTCTTTCTACAAGAACAAATACAAAGTGAATGCTCATTTGCATTAGAATTTAAAATTAAAAAGTTGAATCATTGCTTTGACTCAGTTTGGGTTGATGTTCATCTGCTCTCTTACCTTTTTATCCATGTCTTTCTGTGGCTGGACTGATAGATTTGTTGTCCGTAACATTGAAAGGTGGTCGCATTAAGGGAGGATGGGTGTCCAAAAGTTTGGGTTGTCACATCTGATCATAATCAGCAGCATGCAGCCTATGGAGCAGTATGTACTTCTACCTTGATATGTGATAAAGGAAAAGAACAATCAGTTTTCTTCTAACACATTATTCAGTTTGTTCCGGAAAGAGGATGGTTGTGAATATGTTCTTTTTCTTCTTTGGCTAAAATGATTATATTAGTGTAAGTTCTTTGAGGTTGGTTTAATATTAAATGTCTGGAATAGCTGTCATTCTTTTGGGTCAGTGACTTGGGAGGGGAATTCACTCTAGTTAGGCAGACTATGGAACAATTTATTCAACTATTAATTCAAATAGTTTCTTCATTTCTCAGCCTTTCTTTTCAGGTGTAACACTACACTTCAAGTTGCGCATTTTGTGTCCATTTGTCAAATGCCATTTTTGTTAATGTTACTCATCCAAAACCAAAAAAATAATAAAATGAAATGTGAAGTGCATGATTACTATCATTACCTCTTTAATCAAAAGGCAGAAACAGATTTCTTTTGCTGGTATTTGAGTTACCTACATGCTGGTTTTAAATGTCATGGTCCTTCAGAATTTTCTTAATTCAAGTGAAGTTCTTATGCTTGTGATTTCCTGATCCATATACTTATTAAAGTGCACCAATAACTTTCCCCTCTGCTTTCAATCTGATTATATATTTCTGATAGCACTCACGCATTTCAAAAATTTCTGGTAATTTAACCTTCTATGAAAGTAAAACGATTAGCTATCTGTTTCAAAAAATTAAAAAGTAAAATGAGTAGCTATTTTAGCCACAGTTGGCGACACCATCCATTCTCTAGCCTACATCCTTTGGGTAGAGACTGATTTCCTTGTTTTAACTTTGACGGATATACCAGGGGGCTTTTGTTTGGAGCTGCAAGGCATTAATCTCTGAGGTAATATGCAAATATCAGCTTTTTCATGGTGCTTGACATTAATCTTTGTCATCTCTCAATTTTGCTACTTCATTTGTCGAAACAGAAGGAAGTTGAGAGTTTCAAGATTTTTCTTTCTTTTTTCTCTTCTGCATAATGAAGAACAATGAAAATAAAAGTTTATTTTTGTTCTAATTGGACTTTAATTTCATTGAGTGAAAGGAGAAGTTGAATGTATTCTATTCCATAACCCGAATTAAAGGAAAATAATTTTCTCATTTTCTTCACTTTTCACTTTTTACTTCCCGCCTTATTGTTCCTTTTCTATTTTATCTCATAATCACATATAGAGACTTCACTGATACAACCTTATGTTAGGATCTGCTGCTGCAGGATGTTTTGGTTAGTTTGTAAAAATTACTAATGAGGAGATTGCAGTGGTCCTTTGTCCTTGTTATTTCCTTGAACCAAGAAACAATTGAGTCTAACTCTTAGCTCCCCATGATGCTTGGGTCCTAAGGTCAATTTTGTAGCACGCAGTATGATTTTCTACAGAATTCCAAATTCTGCTTATCTACTTGTCGGGAGGTTTTGCATCAGTGCACCCTGTATAGTTAAGTCAGCTTGGTCCATGGCTCCATGCTATGGCAATTTGAACATTGAATGAAATTTCTGAAACCTTAAGTAGTGTGAAACCAGTTCAGATATTGCTCCAAAACACAATCACTGTGCGGCACACTTCTCAAACAAAACATCCTAGTTTGCAATATGCACCCTGCTTCTAGCCTGGTTCCTTTCAACTATTATTGTTCCTTGACCAAGTAATACTCTACATAACGAAACTTACCATGTGCAGGTCTATTGCCCCTTTTCTGTGTAATTCCCAGCAATACAGACTTATTTCTAGTCTTCATTTAAATGCCAGATAATCTTGGCATGGCACCTGAGAGGCTGACAATGAAACCAACCGTCCTTTACAAGTTAATCTACAAGCAACAACAATAATAACACTGGTGTCAATCCACAAGATGGTGTAATAACCAAACAATGGGAGACCAGCCCGCTAGACTTCAACTATACGGCATTTCTCCCCGCCCTCCTTCCTTCCTAACTCCATAACAACAACATACAACAAGTACATGACCTCAACATCTCCAAATCTTCATTGAGTTAAGAACAGCCCAAATACAGTACCAAACAACTCCAAACAATACTCACGGCTTTCGATCATCGTCCCGTGAGACCTACACAACAACGTACCAGTACGATCGTTACTATCTCTTCTGCAAAGATAGGGAAGTTTACGTACCTTAAACACAAAGGAACCAGCCTGATCTGCCCCGAACTTACAAGAAACAATCAATTACTACAATCACGAGAGAGAGCACGATGAGTACTAGTGAACTCGGAAGAGAATCGACGAGAGAAACCGATCTCAACTCAACTTATGGAACATCTTGAAGAAGTATGAAGTTTAGAGAGCTTTTATGGAAATTTTTGTGAAGAAAGATGAAGAAATGAGCTCAAACTGACCTGATCTTATCTTATATACCTCCCACCGACTCAACAAGATCGCTGGGTGAGTTTCAAGGCGAGCAACATGCTCGCTTTGGAGGTCTCTCCGCGAGGCCTTTTGCCACCTACCCGTCAGTCTGCGCAGTCTAACTAAAACGCGAATATATCCCTACCCCATCATCGTATAGGCAAACAGTTTAATATGCTGGAAACTAGACTCCTAGACCTTCAATTTTGTGTGTGGATCACCCCGTAACTCCAAGTATATTGGGAGAAAAGCTCAGTGGCATCTGATCCAAATTTCATTGAACTTATGAACGTAACTTGCGACGACCTTTGCCGACTTTCAATTTACAACTTGCTTGACTTCAAAACTTAACATACGACTATTATACGATTCAAATACCTTACAACACGACCTTCTTAGCATGTGCTTACCCTACAAAATATTCATGTTTAGAGGCTTCCTTTTTCGTTCCCTAATTATCTCTTTGTTTTTATCTTTCTATTCTTTAATATTTGCATGTCTTTTTCTTTTCTTCCCTTCTTTTCCTTTTCTCAGTCCTCTTATCTTTTTTCCTTCTCCATTTTATTTCCAATCGAAAAATATGGGAGTTGCTCCTCAACTTAATGGGTGCAACTCAACAATCTAAGAAAAGGGGTTTGTTGAGTCCAAAAAGGAAGTTCAAGGGCTTAGATGAGAGTAATTATAGTATAAGAACTTATGGAATACTATTCTGTATAGTTTAAAGCTATATGGTATATTGCCCCTTACGTATTGTGTAGAACCTCCTGGTAAAATTGTTTTTTGTACAATACATGTATTCTGTAAAATATTCTTGTTTTGAGTATAACTGACATTTGGATTAGAGGCTTAAGAACATGGTCCACGCTGTTGGCATTGACACCTTATCCTACTTTGTTTTAGTTTAAAATGTCTAACACCTGTATTCTGATATGAAGAGTAGGTGCTTAAATGTTCTGATAAAAGTGTTTGCGCTAAATAGCAACAGCTACTGCTAGGAATAATCTGCTCCTTACTTCTGATGTAATTTCTCTGATTCTTTGAGATAATGTAGATCAAAGCTTCACATAAGGAGGTCGAGAGAATGCTGCGGGAACATAGGTATATTCCTTAGCTTGATTTTTTTTTTTTCATTTCTTCTGTAATCTGGAGACTCCCCACCTCCTTGGGTGGGAAAAAGATTCATCTGAATGTATTTATGAAAGCTTCATGTCAGACCTTTCAAGAATATGTATTTATTCATTGGATGCTAGTTTGCAATGTTATGTTCTTTTACTTTCCTTACACTTGTTTTTTCATAAAGCATATAAAGCGTCAAGCTTTCTTAAAGAGAGTTTTTATTAATGACTTTTGAACTTGTTTAATGTTGTGTTGAAGGTATTTCTTGTGATTAGCTTTAATCTATACTTAATCTAGTTGAGGTTTGAAGTGACATTGCGGAATCCTTCATCTTTCTTCCAGCATGTAGGTAAGAGTCATTTAGTACTCGACCTGCTTGAGCCCCTTGTCCTGGCTAAGCGGGTGAGAATGTACAATCTAGCGTCTAATATATTTTCTAGTCTGTTCTTGTCTCTTGTGATATGACAAAGAAAATGCTACGTTATGCTTGACAAACAAGTATACCCCAGAACTAATAACAGTACGTACCTCAAAAAACTGCTTGTATGCTAAACCAAAGGCAATTGTCTCGTTGTGAATTATTTTCTTGGTTTTGAGTTCAACTGAACACATAATTAGAGATTGTTGAAGAAAAAGTTTGATAATACACATTTTGTAGGATTGTGTTTGCACAATAAAATTAGGAAACTGGGATACTGATGTAGCTTTGTTGTTATTGCTCTTTCCCCCCTCCCTGAAGAAGTAGTTATCATTTGCATTGTGGACGTTTCAATGTCATCAACTATATTTAACTATCCATTCGGGATAGTCCTTTCCTTTCGAGCTGTTGAATCAATTGGTGAAACTAGCAGTGGGAGGCTATAATATGACTAATGGATCCTTATTGACGCTGTCCTTTTTTTCGCACTTGCTTAATTTCATTCACATCTAATGCAATGCTAATAGTTTGTTGATGTATCGATTTACTTCACAGATCTACTTCTATGCAAGGTAAATTGTTAAAGCACAATCTCGATTCAGAAGTCGTGGATGCTCTCAAGGACCTCAGGGACCAGCTTTCTCAAAATGAGACTCGCAGGTGATAGTCTCACGAGAGGCTATATCAGAGACGAAGCAGAACTTTAAGTCAATGGATGCAAAGTTATAACTGCACTAACAATTTTGTGACAGTAAGTTTGGGATCAGTATAAATACATGTATTTTAGAAAAGTTTCAACCACATGTGCATCTTGGGCTGATGCTGCCTTCAACATACATCCGCCTCTAGGTTATACCTTCTCCCTTGTAACGGCATCATGGAGATGCGTACATTTAATAACCTTTCCTTTCCCCCGTAATTCAACAGTAGATTCCGAAAAATTGATGTTGTATTTACAAGTTATTGTCTGTCCATTTCTACATTGTATAGCGTCGTCTGCTTATAAGGAGTGGTATATAAGTTGGATCAGTTTATTGTTCTGGCTGTAATATTTTGAAAACAGAATGTCCCATCATGTTGAGCGCACCTTTTTCCTGTTGCAGCTCTCAAATTTTGCATGGTGGTTACTGTATTCTAGTTTAGAGCCGGGGTCTTTCGGAAACAACCTCTCTACCTCTCAAGGTAGACGTAAAGTTTGCGTACACTCTACCTTCCCCAGACCCCACAACTTGATGGAAGGGGGGCTCTAAGCGATCACGAGCGAAGACATGTGGAAGTGAAAGCCCCTGGGATTATTGAACGTAAGTCTCGTTTATTCCACTCGCTCCCTAACTCTAAGAGCAACTCCTCTTTTTAGAATTATTGAAGAAACTACTAACTCTAACTATCTAATTGCGCTGATCGGGGTGGATCTCCCCTTTCCCAGACCCCACGTGTGGGATACCACTGGGTATGTTGTTGGTTACTGCATTCTAATTTGCCTTCCCCACAGAGCAAAGTTCTTTTCTTAATGAACTTGAATTATTTATCTGCTAAACATATCTAGTGGCTTCTTGTAAGATATTTTGTGCAGCTCGTGTGTTGTGATCAATGCTGTCCGTGTATTGGCTGTATTCTGTTTATTGGCAAGAGTCAAATCCATGTGACCATATATTCCTACCCTTCCTCCCCACGTCATTGAGAGAAGGGATGACAGTGTAATTGCTCATCACGGAGACTTATAATTTGAAGAATAAACACCACGTGGGACTATTTATGGGTAAACTTCAAACATAATACTCGAAGTAATGATTTATCGCACTGATGTCACAAGTTAATACCTAGAGGCTCGCTTCCTGTGTTCAATTACCCCTGAAGCATGCTTTTCTGTAACTTTTAAATTGAATACAAATGTTGTTTAACTATTAACTATTCATAAGTTAAATTAATATATAATTATAGTATTAAATTCCATCCAACACATAAAGGTGAAATTTGTTTTTCGTGGTTAGCGGTTTGAGTTCCTGTAGTTGTTTTTGTTCTTCGGTCCGATCTAGTTCGCCGGAGTTTGTGTAATTAAGTTCTTTTAATTGAAAGGAAAGCTTCTTAAGCTCAAAATTGTTCAAACACAGCTGAAACGTGAAAGCTACATCAGGTTTTGAAGGATTTGTCTCGCAAAAATTAAATTCGCCATTGTTGACCAACATAGCTTCAACTCGAGTTTCTGGTGAAAACTCAAGTGAACAGTACTTTCGGTGCCGGTGAACAGTATCGGTGAACAATAATTTTTGCCGGCGAATATGTTCGATTCAACTGGAGTTGGTACCTCCGGTTGCCCCTATCCATTCTTTGTCCTTATCTTTGTTGTTAAATTTTGCCGCTTCGCTGTATTGATTCGTGACTTTACGTTCTTGCATTTACCTTTCTTGTCTTTAGTTATAGCATTCTTGGCGTAGTGATTTTACTTGCATCTAGATTCTTGTTAACTTGTGCTTTCACTTTGATTCCTTCCTGTTTTAGGGTAAATGTTTTATTTGTTTATTATTTTATATTTACTTTAGTAGCTTTGGTAACTGATGGTAGACTAGGGTCATGTTCTCGGTCGGGGGCGAGGATTGGGGAAGGGGGGGGGGGGTAAGTGGGGTAAGAGAGATGCTAGGCTGAGAATAGAGTCTTGGAACATTGGGACTTTAACAGGGAGGTCCATAGAGCTAGTTAAGATTCTTAAAAAGAGGAGGATTAATATAGCCTGTGTCCAGGAGACCAAATGGGTAGGACCTAAGGCTAAGGTTGTGGACGGGTGTAAGTTATGGTTCACAGGTAGGTCGAGGTATAGGAATGGGGTAGGCATCTTAGTTGACAACGAGCTAAGGGATTAGGTGGTAGAGGTTAGGAGGGTCAATGACAGGATAATGACGATTAACTTAGTAGTTAGATGGTTCACTATGAACATTATTAGTGTCTACGCGCCGCAGTCAGACTTCGACGATGAGGAAAATAGGCGCTTTTGGGAGGATTTGGAAGAGGTTACCACCCACTGAGAAGTTATTTGTAGGAGAGAATTTAAATGGACATATTAGGTAACTTCCGAGGGGTTATGAAACGTGCATGGAGGCTTTAGCCTCGGGGACAGGAATAGGGGAGGCGTCTCACTTTTGGAGTTCGCTAGAGCTTTTGGGATGGTGATAGACAATTCAAGGTTCCGGAAGAAGGAGAAGCACTTGGTGACTTTCTGTAGTTCTGTGGCTAAGACTCTGATAAAACTTTTGCTCCTTAGGAAGGTTGACAACGGTCTTTGTAAAGACTGCAAGGTTATTCCGAGAAAGTATCTTATAACCCGACATAAGCTTTTGGTGATGGATTTGAAGATCAAGATGGAGAAGAAAATGAGGGTTGTGGATGACAAGTTAAGAATCAAATAGGGGAGTTTGACCATGGCTAGTGCAAATGTGATGTGGGAGAGGTTATTGGCCAAGGGGGCTTGGGGGAGTAGTGGAGATGCGACCGGTATGTGAGACATGATAGCCAGTTACATTTGAGAGGTAGCTAGAGAAGTGCTTGAGGTCTCTTGGGGTAGCCGTGGTGGGCATCGATGGGACTGGTGGTGGAATGGTAAAGTTCAAGAGAAGGTGGAAGCGAAGAAAGCGGCGTATGCAAAATTAGTAGAAAGCAAGGATGAGGTGGACAAATGGACGAATATGGAACTGTATAAGATGGAGAGGAAGGATGCAAAACTTGCGGTTACGGCGGTGAAAATAGCGGCTTTTGAATGCTTGTATGTGGAATTAGAGGGAAAAAGGCAGGGATAAGAAGTTGTACAGATTAGCTAAGGCAATGGAGAGGAGGACCCTTGACTTGGATCACATGAGGTGCATCAAGGACGAGGATGGTAAAGTACTGGTAGAGGACGCGCATAGGCGGAGGTGGCAAGCTTACTTCTATAATCTCTTGAACAAAAAGGGAGAAAAAATATTGTGCTAGGAGATCTGGAGCAATCTGGTAGGTACCGAGATTTTGGGTATTGTAGAAGCATTAAGGTTGAGGAGGTTAAGGGTGATGTTCACAGGATGCGCAGGGGACGAGCGATCGGGCCTGATGAGATACCAGTTGAATTTTGGAAGAGCGCAGGCAGGGCAGGTTTGGAGTGGCTCACTGAGTTGTTTAACGTCATTTTTAAGACGACGAGAATGCCCGAAGAATGGAGGTGGAGTACAATGATCCCTTTGTACAAGAACAAATGTGATATCCAGAGTTGCAACAACTATAGAGGTATCAAGCTGCTAAGTCACACTATGAATGTTTGGGAAAGGGTCGTGGATATGAGGGTGAGCAAAGCCGTGTCTATTTCCGAAAATCAGTTTGGATTCATGCAGGGACGTTCAACTACAGAAGCGCTTCATCTTATTATGAGGTTGATGGAGCAGTATAGGGATAGGAAGATAGACTTACATATGGTTTTCATCGACCTCGAGAAGGCATACGACAAAGTCCCTAGAGAGGTTCTATGGAGATGTTTGGAGGTTAGAAGTGTATTTATGGCTTACACTAGGGCGATCAAGGATATGTATGATGGAGCCAAGACCAGGGTACAGACGGTAGGAGGAGACTCGGAGCACTTCCCAATGATGATGGGGCTGCACTAGGTATCAACTCTTAGCCCATTCCTATTTGCCTTGGTAATAGATGGACTGATGCTACAGATCCAAGGAGAGGTGCCATGGTGTATGTTATTCGCAAACCACATAGTCCTGATTGATGAGATTCGCAGCGGATTGAACGCTAAGTTGGAGGTCTGGAGACAGACTCTGGAGTCTAAAGGGTTCAGGCTGAGTAAGACCAAGATGGAATACTTGGAGTGCAAGTTCAGTAATGGGAGCGACCTTGAGACAGGCGTGGAGGTGAGGCTTGGTACTCAGGTCATTCCAAATAAAGGAAGCTTCAAGTACCTCGGGTCTATTATTCAAGGGGATGGAGAGATTGATGACGATGTCACACATCGTATTGGGGCAGGGTGGATGAAATGGAGGCTCGCATCTAGAGTCTTATGCGATAAAAAGGTGCCACCAAAACGTAAAGGCAAGTTTTATAGGGCGGTGGTTAGACCGACTATGTTGTAGGGGGTAAAGTGTTTGCCAGTCAAGACTTCGCACATCTAAAAGATGAAAGTTGTGGATATGAGGATGCTGAGATGGATGTGTGGGCATACAAGGAGGGATATGATTAGAAATGATGATATTCGGAACAGAGTGGGAGTGGCCTTGGTGGAGGATAAGATTCGGGAAGCGAGGTTGAGGTGGTTTGGGCATGTGCATGAGAGACACAAATGCCCTAGAGCGGAAGTGTGAGAGGTGGGCTATGTATGAGTTTAGAAGGGTAGATGTAGGCCAAAGAAGTATTGGAGAGAGGTGATTAGACGAGATATGGCAGATGCAACTTACTGAGGACATGACCTTAGATATGGGGTTGTGGAGGACACATATTATGTTAGAGGGGTAGTAAATAGTCGAGCGTAGTCCTACTTACGCTTGCAAACTGGTAGTTGTAGTATTTTTATTGTAGGCCCGCTTGGCATATCATATTAATAGACGTAGTATTGATTTATAGTCCCATGTAGTTTGATTTCTGCTGCTATGTGTTCTTTAGTGTACTTAGTTTAGCTTATTTATCTGCGCTAGTTATTGCTTACTTTTTCAGAATGCGCTATCATGGCTTATTCACTTTTGATATCAGCATTTTCATACTGCTTTACGTTTTATTTGACAGGGTCTGACCGTTTCTCTTGCTTTACTCTTGTCTTGTCTTGCTTTGCTTTTACTTTTTCTTTGCTTGGGCTTATGCTTTGTCTTGAGCCGATGGTCTCTCGAAAACAGCCGCTCTACCTACCAAGGTAGAGGTAAGGTCTGCATACACTCTACCCTCCCAAGACCCCACATTGTGTGATTTCACTAGGTTTGTTATTGTTATTGTAAAATGTTTTTTTCTTTTATAAGAAAATGTAATAATAAAAAATACAGTTAAATGTAAACTATAATTTAAATAAAAATGTTTATATTTGTGATTTCATTAATACATTATTATATTCATATGCTTGCAAATATCTCGACTAAATTTATTGATGTTTTTCATATCGTATGAAGCGTAAATAATTTTATTAATACAACAACAACAACAACATACTCAGTATAATCCCACAAGCATAAATAATTTTTAAAAATTTACTAATCTTATTTAAAAACTATAGTCCATTTGAATTGCTTTTAAATAACTCCGAGAAATCTGTTTAAAACTTTGTCGTCTTCACCCGTCGGACGTTGCCTATGTTGGTTAACTGGTTCACCTTCTTTGTTATATTTTTTTATCCTCTCTTGTTATCTTCTCATTTTTTAACTCGTGTCTAGTGATTTTCTTTATTGGACTCTCTTGGGCGATTATTTATTTTTACTAAATTTTTAGTGAAATTCAAAAACACATTTTAAATTTAATGTTTGGATAATGCTTCGAGGACAAACTATAAAGCAAAATGACGAAATAAAATATTACGTAATTTGATTTAAATTTTTTTAAGCACCAACCCATTAAAAAAATTACTTTATAAATTTGAATACCCTTCGTTAATTTTCTGGCTCTGCCACTGATCCAGGGGCGGATTCACCCTTGATCGAGGGCTGTTACATGATACTGCTTCGTTGGAAAATCTCTTTATTATATGTATATAAAATTGAAAAGCTGAAACAAAACAAATATATTGAATAAAGTGACATTACTCAATATAGAGAGAACTGTAGCTCAGTCAGTCAGTTGTCTATGTTTTGTACCGGAGGTCTTGAGTTCGACGAACCAACCTCTTAGAGGCTAAAACAATCACTGAGCCATTCGGTCTAGAGTACTCAACTCTGGCGATAGTTAAACTATTTTTACAATGATGTTGCTATTTCCCTAGTCATTGTACTATTTTTTTCATTTTTCTTTTCCTTTCATATTTTTTCTCGACAACGAAATTGATTAAAATGATTGCGGAATAAAATAAATGGTGTGTTTTTTGTGATAGTTTGGTGCATTATATACGTATAAAAAAGTGTTAAATATTATTTCTAATGAGGTTATTTTAAATATATTTCAAAAAATAAATATTAATCGAGAAGAGTTATAGTAATAAATATGAGTTGTGTTTATTTATATTGTATTCTTTTTTAATATAATTTTATAGAGCTTTATTTACTTAATATGACACCGCTTATGAAAATTCTGTGTACGCCACTGCACTCGTCTATTACTATGATTGCACCATAGAGTAAAGAATGACAACTTCGAAAGTGAAAAAAGGATACTCATTCTGAATTCATTGATTCTAGCTCCTCTTTGTTGCTGCTAATCGACCGTGTGAAATTGTAAATCTTTCATTTCCTCCATCTTAAGTTATGTGATACATTTTCTTTTTAATTAGTCCAACTCTCTTTACTGCTGTTGATCAGGCATGTGCCGTTGTAAAGACTGTAGTCATTGAATCAGCGCAAAGGAAAATAACATGCTACTTGGGGGTGCTGTTTCTCCCCACTTCCCTACAGTAAAATTGTATATGTGTGACTTATAGGTCACAGATTCAAACAACTAAAAGCATCACTAATGCTTGTATTAAGGTAGGTTGTCTACATCACATCTCTTAGGATGCAACCCTTTTTTGTACCTTGCTAACGCATGATGCCTTGTGCACCGGGCCTTTTAGTAGATTATTTATTTTGCTTTAATTTTAATGTCAGTAATAATCATTTTTATTATAGATTAAAACTTATAGTAATTATTTTTTAACGTAACCTGACACCATAGTAAACTTATTTGATGTCACGATTGTATTGTTGGAAATTTACTAATGTGGAATTAAGTTTATGCCATTATTTATGACTCGAACAATTGGGGCCCCGCACATCGGAAACGTCGTTTCCACACACGTGCACTCGTAGTGCCAAGTATCGTAAATTTTGTTAGTGAAAGAGATATTGGTACATAAGTAAATGTTTGAGATGTAGAATAATGGACGATTATTGGCTAAATGACAAGTATTCCACATTGGTAAACGAAGTAAGAAGCGTGCATAGTGTAAAGATGGAACGGGTCGAAAAGGGCCGCGGAGCTGAGAAGGGCCGCGGCACCAACCCGTCAGAGCTGCAACACTTCCCAGGCAGTGAGTGCGACGGAAGGCAGAAAGTTTCTGCCTTTTGGGTTGGTTTTGAAGCATCGAATCTCCATTACTTGGCACATGAATTCAACTATTTACTTGGCTGAATGTAACCCCTCACTAAGTGTCATTACAATGACAATTAAAAGCCATTAGTTGGCTAGTTGAGGAGCCATCTTTCTTACACTATAAATTGAGGCCTTCAGTTCAATTGAAAACCACTTGATAGAAAATCAAACCAGAATTTTCAGAAAACTTTTTCCTCTCTAGCACTCTTTCTATATTCAAGTTCTTCACAAGAAACACTTGAGTTTCCTTTGCTCATTTGTTAGTTGCTGTTTTATCTTGGAAGACTATTGCCCATTAACATAAAATGATATATACGGGGCAATCTTATCTTAAAGACAGAGTGCCATCACTCGACTCAGCCAAGTCACAAGAGTTTATATTTGTTCTTATTTCCAGTTTTGTGAGAAAAAAATTATAAGTTTCTCGTTGTAAACTTAGTAATCTTTAGTGGTTTATTCTTTCTAGCAATTGTAATATTTACTTACTTTTCATTTCCTGCACTTGTTGTACTCATAAATTTAAGACAAGATTGTTGTAAGTGCTAAGAAAGATGACTGGACAAGAACAGTTAGCCTCTGGTTCTGCTAATACTACTCAGGGAAACCCCTCTGCCTTCCCCATTGCTGCTCAAGGCACACCCAAACTCACAAAGACTCATTTTTGATCCGTTGAAAGGGATACTGCTCCTCTGAAACTTATTCTCACAGATATATGTGATTTAAAGTTTGCACAAACTAGAGGGGGGAACAAGTACTTTGTGACATTCATTGATGATAGCACAAGGTATTGTTACCTTTTTCTTATTGAAAAGTAAAGATGAAGCCTTTGGAGCATTCAAACGCTACAAGGCAGAAGCTGAAAACCAACTAAGCTTGCGGATTAAGGCAATTCGTAGTGATAGATGGGGAGAATACGTAGCACCGTTTGAGGAATATTGTGCCCAATCGGGCTTTGTTCATCAAACGATGACTCATTACTCACCTCAATCGAACGGTGTCGCTGAACGCAAGAACCATACATTGAAGGAAATGATGAATACCTTGCTCGTCAATTCTGGTCTTCCCCAAAATATGTGGGGTGAAGCTGTCCTCACCGCTAATACAATTCTTAATAGAGTCCCACATAAGGGTAAGGAAAAAACTCCATATGAATCATGGAAGGAAAAGAAATCCACCTATAAATATTTGAAAGTGTGGGGTTGTTTGGAAAAGGTCGAAGTGCCTAAGCCAAAACAGGTCAAGATTGGGCCTAAGACTGTAGATTGCATTTTCATCGGATATGCAAATAACAGCAGTGCTTATCGCTTCTTAGTGCATAAGTCAGATATTCTAGATATCCACGGGGGTACAATCATGGAATCAAGGAATGCTCAATTCTTGGAGGATACCTTTCCTAGAAAGGAAAGAGGCGCAACTTCTCACAAATGAAGTTATGAACAGAGCTCTCATGACCGACAAGAATCAGGAGTGCCTAACTACTCGGATCTAGACGGTTCAGATCTAGTGGACCCCGAAGTGGCTGATTGTCCAGAACTGAGTGTTCCAGATACTCAGAACTTGGAGTCACCAAAGGCTGAACTAAGATGAAGTAAAAGGGCCAGAAAGGATAAGACTTTTGGTCCCGACTTTGTAGCTTGTATGGTCGATAACGAACCGAGGACAGTTGCTGAAGCATTGTCTACTCCAGAAGCATCGCTCTGGAAAGAAGCTATTGAGAGCGAAATAGACTCCATCCTGTAAAACCACACATGAGAGTTGGTTGATCTTCCTCCGGGAAACAAACTGTTGGGATGTAAATAGATACTCAAACGGAAGTATAAAGCAGATGGGTTTATAGATAAGTACAAATCCAGGTTGGTAGTCATGGGCTATCGACAGAAGGAAGACCTTGACTATTTTGACACGTACTCCCCGATGTCTAGAATGACGTCCATATGAGTATTCATTGTGATCGCAGTATTGCGTGACCTTGACATACATCAAATGAATATGAATCAAAAGATTGATAAAAATCGTGGTGCACCCGTATGCCAAGAGCGATATGCACAGGTGATTGGGAGTTTGATGTACATAACAAACTGCACCCGTCCTGATATCGCTTATGCAATCAACAAGTTGGCTAGGTTTACCCGTAATCCAGGAAATGATCACTGGAAGATGTTGAATCGGGTACTACGGTACTTGAAATACACACTAGCTTACGTGTTACATTATTCGAGATATACAGCCGTACTAGAAGGGTACAGTGATGCAAACTGGATATCTGATATAGAGAACACCAAGTCCACCAGTGAGTGTATATTTATAATTGGGGGTGGAGCTGTGTCTTGGAAATCCTCTAAACAAACTTGCATCGCCCGATCAACGATGGAGTCAGAGTTTATTGCTTTAGACAAAGTAGGAGAAGAAGTTGAGTGGCTTCATGACTTCTTAGAGGACGTCCCGTGTTGGGACAAACCCGTACCTTCTATAATGATCCATTGCGACAGCTAGTCAACTCTAGGGAGGGTACGGAGTTCTATGTATAACGGCAAGTCTCATCATATTCGATGGAGACATAAGACCGTTAGGCAGCTGATCACCACAGGTATTATCTCCGTTGATTATGTAAAATCAAAGGATAAAATAGCAGACCCTTTGACTAAGGGCATACCCAAAGATCAGATGTTCGGCCTGTCTAAGGGAATGGGCTTAAAACCCAAACAATAAAGGACTGATACGGTGGTAACCCAACCTTACTGACTGGAGATCCCAGGAATTAGGTTCAATGGAAAAACTAAGCTGTAAAGGTTCTGTTGAGAGCTTTGGTGAAAGCAAGAGCACTTCGGGTTATGTTTTCTGTAAAGAACATAAACCCAAAGCCATTCCCGCGATAGACCTTAAGTGCTATCTGCAGTGTGGGTAAATGTTAAGTTTCCAAAACCCTTAATGATCCTCAACGGTTGAGGTTAGGCTTGGGGAAATTTTTAATGGTTCCTAACACTGGTGAAGTGGGGTATAGCAGGATACCTTGTAGGAGACTACCCATTTAAGTGCGAGGACAGGCCGCCTCAAATGAATACACCTAAGGATCCAAGAGTGTCCACGACCACAACGGATAAAACATTAAGAAGAACAGAGTAAGGGAAGTTGTTGTGTTGGTGCCATTGTCTGGGCTTACATTAAATACTGACAGTTCAAGACATCACGTTCACCACGCAGTAAGTAAGTTTGATGGGATTCAACTAGGGAAGGTTCAAAGCGAAAGCTACCTCTCCTGATGCAATATCTTTTCGCTGAAAAATTATTGAAAGTAGCCACCTTGTGTGTGCGCCAAAATCTCTCTCAAGAGGGGATTGTTGGAAATTTACTAATGTGGAATTAAGTTTATCCAATTATTTATGACTCGAACAATTGGGGCTCCGCACGTCGAAAATGTCATTTCCACACCCGTGCACTCGTAGTGCCAAGTATCGTAAATTTCGTTAGTGAAAGAGATATTGGTACGTAAGTAAATGTTTGAGACGAGAATAATGGACGACTATCGGCTAAATGACAAGTATTCCACGTTGGTAAATAAAGTAAGAAGTGTGCATAGTGTAAAGATGGAACGGGTTGAAAAGGACCGCTGAGCGTAGAAGGGCCGCAGAACCAACCCATCAGAGCCGCGGCGCTTCCCAGGCAGTGAGTGCAATGGAAGGCAGAAAGTTTGTGCCTTTTGGGTTGGTTTTGGAGCATTGAATCTCCATTACTTGGCACATGAATTCAACTATTTACTTGGATGAATGTAACCCCTCACTAAGTGCCATTACATGGAAATTAAAAGCCATTAGTTGACTAGTCGAGGAGCCATCTTTCTTACACTATAAATTGAGGCCTTTGGTTCAATTGAAAAACACTTGAGAGAAAATCAAACCAGAATTTTTAGAAAATTTCTTCGTCTCTAGCACTCTTTCTATATTCAAGTTCTTCACAAGAAACACTTGAGTTTCCTTTGCTCATTTGTTAGTTGCTGTTTTATCTTGGGAGACTACTGCCCACTAACATAAAATGTTATATACGGGGCAATCTTGTCTTAAAGACAAAGTGCCATCACTCAACTCAGCCAAGTCAAAAGAGTTTATATTTGTTCTTATTTCCAGTTTTGTGAGCAAAAGATTATAAGTTTCTCGTTGTTTTCTTAGTAATCTTTAGTGGTTTATCCTTTCTAGAAATTGTAATATTTACTTACTTCCTATTTCCTGCACTTGTCGTACTCACATGTACAACTTCCTCCAATACATAAGACAAAAAGACACTGGTTTTAATTTAGAGGTGAGGTGGGTGAGAATGGGTAAGGATGAAGGCGAAACGAGACAAATGATGTCAAATGATTGTACTAGTAATAGTGGACTTACTGAGATAGGATAAGTTAGAGCTGAAGAAGAAAGAATTTAATGATGATCCGATAGTCAATTAGTAGGTCTAGCAGTCAGTCAGAGAGTCAAACAATAATATCTGTAAAGAATAGATCTTGAGCCTAACTCAATTCTAAAAGCTAGCTTATAGGGTGAAGATTGTCCAAGTCCATATAAGGAGTCCATGTTCTCATTCCATATCCGATGTGGGACTCTTAACACTCCCCGCATGCCCATACCTTGTTAACTGGAGCGTGGATAATATAATTTGGGGGCCCAACATCGATGAACAAAGAATTGGAATGAGCCTGACTCTGATACCATGTAAAAAATGGATTTTGGGCCTAACTCAACCCCAAAAGCTAGCTTGTAGGGTGAAGATTTTCCAAGTCCATATAAGGAGTCCATGTTCTCATTCCATATTCCATATCCGATGTGGGACTCTTAACAATATGGACTCGGATCTTTAATTATGATCGGTGAATCTATAAATGGAAAAAATTATTACAGCGGTGGTTTTGGTCGATTTGGTCTTCCAGAGTTTAATGTGACGAGTATTTGGTCCTCTCAGTTGCTCAATCTGATAAGTCGTACTCCCTCGATCCCAATTTATGTGATATAGTTTGACTCAACACGAAATTTAAAAAATAAAGGAAGATTTTTGAATCTTGTGGTCTAAAATAAGTCAAAGATATTTGTGTGGTTATAAATCATCCCGTTAAACGTAAAAAGTAAAAGTTAAAGTTAAATTGTTACAAAATAACAAAATGTTTTAAAACGGATTAAAAAGAAAAATGTATCATATAAATAGGAACATAGGGGTACTACATTCTTTTGTACCATAAATAGAGTCAGCAGATATTTAAGCTAAGCTACATCTTCTACTTACCAGAGAAATAAGAAAACTTAACTTCTTTTATATTGGTGTTTTATCGTTTGAAGTTTATGTTATCTTCGTCGTGAAAGCAGTCCGGAATTCTTCCAAGTTAAAAGGCGACTAGTGCGATTGGCAATTGCCAGTGATCATGAGAATAAATTTGATGGAATAAATGTATAAACAGTTGAAGCAATTTCAGTATCAAGTTTACACGTAAAATAGACAATATATATTGTCGGATTCACTTGTAAATTAAGAGATACTTATTGAAGCCTGAGTAAAGATGGTTCACAATAATACCCTCCAATTCTACGATCTTCTGTTATATTACTCGAAAAATCGCTGGTCTTTTTGTAATACTCATTTGGTATGTATTTCTTCCAAAAATTAATGTCTTTCGTGAATGAAAAAGGGACAAAGACATAAATGATTATTTGGATGAAACTATTGATACCCGATGATCCAAGAAGTTTAATACTCCCTCTGTCTAAAAAAGATTGACCTAATTTGACTTGACACGAAATTTAAGAAATAAAAGAAGACTTTAGAAATGTGTGATTCAAAAAAAGTATTAGATAATTGTGTGACTGTAAATCATTTCATAAAGTTAAATTGTTTCTAAATATAAAAAGATGACAATCTTTTTGGGACAAACTAATAAAGAAACTAGACCAATCTTTTTGGGACAGAGGGAGTAGACATGTTTAGCCTTTTAAAACTAATTCCATTTCCTAGTCATTTTAAAAGTAATTCTAAATATGTATAGAAACTGTATCATTATTGTATAGAATATGTATTACTACTGTATATATATAAAAAATGTATCATACGTATAAAAAATATATCATTATTGTATATAATATATATCCCTTCAGTATGTGTATAGAAAATATATCATTATTGTATAATTTATGTATAATAAATATATAATTCAGCATATAACTAATATAAAATGTATACACATTAATGATACACATATCATACACTATTTATGGTGTTTACACTCAATATTTTTGAATTTGGGTTTTTCAATAGTGGTGGAGACTACAGAGCAAAAGCTTCTTCGACAACACGAATAGGGTGCGGGAATTGAACTGGTGTGCAACTGTAGAGGGACTGATGAGTAGAAATTGGGATTTAAGATTTAGATGGCTTTGCAGTAATGAGCGAAGAATCGGACGGCATAGAAGGGTTTAAGGCGGAGAGTGGTGGCTGGAGACAGTCCACTAAAGAATAAGTTGGAAAATAAACACATTTCTCAATTACGACACAATAGTATTAGTGAATATTAGGGTTTAAGGCGGAGAGTGGGTCCGAATCTTCGAGGAATTGGTAATCAGTGACTCAATTTTTTTTTGATGTTGTCAAACGGGAAGACATATTCGACAAAGGTGACGTGACGAGAAATTATAATTTTGTCGATGGAGAGCTCATAGCACAAGTACCCCTTATGATTTGACGGGAAACCTAGGAAGGAGCACAGAGTAGGGTGCTAATTTGTGAGGTGCCGTGGATGTCATATTTGGGTAACACTGACAACCGAAAATTCTAAGGTGGTCATATGTGGGGATTCGACAGTAGAGAATTTCGGTGAGTGTCCTATTTTGAATCGCACGGGTAGGTAGAATGTTGAGAATGTTTATTGTCATTTTAATGCATATACCCAAAAATTAGGGGGGAGAGACGCTTGAAAAAAGAGGGTACAAATCATATTATTAATGGTTGGAGAATTCTTTCGGCTTTTCCATTTTGAGGAGAGGTATGGGGGCATGAGAAACGAAAAATCATGCCGTTAGCCGCACAAAATTTATGAAAGAAGAAATTATTAAACTCACGACCATTATCACATTGAAACGATTTTATGTCTTTTTCAAATTGCATTTTAACCAGTGTACGAAACTCAACAAATTTGGAGAACACTTGAGATTTGAGTTTGAGTGGATAGACCCAAAGAAAGTGAGAAATCATCCAAAAATGCCAGATAATATTTGTGGCCTAAGTTGCTGGTTGTGGGAGATGTCCATACATCAGCGTGAATAATATCAAAGGGAGAGAAAGTAGTACTCATAGAAGTCGCAAATGGTAGTCTAACGTGTTTTTCTAACTGACATGAGGAGCAACTATGAGAAAGTTTCCCTTTGTTGCATTGGATTAAATTTTGATTTCTAAGAGAATAAAAAGCGTGAGAACCCGGATGACCAAGTCTACTATGCCACGTAGAGGGAGATATGATTGTTAAAACAGTGGGAGGAGTGACATTAGCAGCGGATGTGGGTAGGAACGGATATAGGTCCCCCTCACTATTGCATCTCGTATATAGTTTTCCGGTACGGAGGTCCGTTCCGAAAAATCCAAACGGATCAAAATTAATTGAGACAGAATTATCGGTGAAAATTTTTCTGACATAAATTAGATTTTTGATGATGTTTGATGCATAAAGGACGTTTTGGAGAGAGAAGTGGGGATGCGGTGGTGGGGTAAGAGTGGGGCCAAATCCTTGAATTGGAATGCGATGACCACTACCGATCATAATAGATTGTGGAGTTGGTAACTGGCGCAGTTGAGGAAGATTACCTGAATTGTTGGTGAGATGAGACGTGGCGCCCGTATCCATATACCACGCATTATCAGGCTGTTGGCGGGTCAAGGAAGCCATTTATTTGTTCTCGGGTAAAGGGAAAACTTTTAATTATATTCGGGTAATGAAAGAAAACAAAAGGAACAGAGACAAGAAAACAGCCGCCGGTTTTTGAAACCGAGGAGGGGCTGTAGCCAGAGCAAGAAAGCAGACTTTTAGAAGTAAATCAGAATTGTCTCTTGGGAACAGAGGCAATATCAGAGAAACAAAGATTCTTGGGCAGTGAGAGACAACAGAGGTACAGAGGAAAAAGTCTTCTTTGTAATGTTCTAGTGTTTCGGGTAATGCACCAGAAAATTTATTGTTTTCTCGAGAAAAATTTGTAGAAACCGAGGGGCTGAGAATTTAGGGTTTAGGTTTTGGCTCTGATACCACGTCAGAGTGTATTAATCTCCCATGAGGAGCCTTTTTCATTAATACAATATATATAGTGTGTACAATGTGGAATCATAATACAAAAGGGATCCTATAATTACCATAATTATACAATACTAATAATTACAAAATATATGGTGAATATTATACTAATATTCACTAATAAATAGATATATAATTTAAAACTAAAAGTAGAATCACTAATAAATAGATATATAATTTAAAACTAAAAGTAGAATCCATTAGGTAGAAAAAGGAAATTGATTTGTTTCTTATTTGGCTCTATTGCTGATGAGGATGACCACTTCCTTAGCACCAGTTATTCAGAAGCGGAGAGGAAAAGTGGAAGAGAGTGTCAAGTGAAATTTAAGACTTTTTCTTTGAGAAACTACTAAGTAATAAGTTTTTTTTTGAGAAACTATTAAGTAATTTTAAGTGGAGGGACATTTATTACTCTCTTTGTCTCAAAAAGATTGTCCTAATTTGATTTGACACGTAGCTTAAGAAATAAAATAAGACTTTTAAAACTTTTGGTCCAAAAAAGCCATAGATATTTGAGTGACTGTAAATTATCTCATAAAGTTAAATTATCTTTAAATATAAAAGTAAAGAAAGTAGGACAATCTTTTTAAGATGGAGAGAGTAATAAATAGTAGAGTCTTCGAAACAACAAAAACAACAAAAACAACAAAGAAAAATAAAGGAACAAAAGACAGATAGTCGTCACGGCAAACATTTCACACCATCAAGCACAAAATAGGAAAGTGGAGCTTCTGGACTCTTCGACTTCACCGGAGCTCCGTCGCTTCTTCACCCAAAGCTTCGAATTTTAGTTTTTGGCTAAAATTTATCTTTATTTTGAATTTAAAAATTATTCCGGGTCAATTAGTTAAAATTGAGTCTTTTGGGGTCTTTTCTTTTGTTTGGTGACCACACCATGTCCTTTTCCCAATGAAAAACTCATATGTATATACTAACTCAGGCATAATAGGGACCAAAAAATTAATTAATGAGCCTTCCTATTATAGAATTAATTTTTTTTTGGATAAATTATCTTATCATAATAAATAACGAACTCTTTCACTATAAATTCATAATTTCACTCCATTATTGAACTTTGAATTCTTCCACTAATACCTCATTTAACTCCTCATATAAGATTATAGATACCGACCAATTAAATTAAATTAATTATAATTTAATTTACTGATTAATAGTTTTTTAGACTTTCAATAAACTTATTTCATGTGTTAGATAAACTCTGCTGACGGGGTTTAAACATGAAAACTAATAAGCTTTCGTATAGAGGTATCATCAATTTCTAAATCGAGACACAATTCTATCAATTAATTATTGATTCACAATATATATTACCTTCATTCAAATTATCATGGCATATCAATGCATAAAAGAATCTCACCTTTGATAAATCAAAACAACAAATAATATATGCTGCTGGTAATGATTATATCAATTAAAACTATAAGTACATAAAGGAGACTTTGTTTTATATGGTCAGTATATAAACACTACTTGATCTGTTCAATACATACAAAATGTACTAACATAAAAATTGGAAATATATTATCCCCATAAGCAAGATAAATTACATATAATCTTGTGTTGCAACCATTGCGGTGAACTTACACTTTATAACTTATAAGAACTAATGATTTAGTCTTCTCGTATAAGTTAAAATTCTATAAACTGAATTATTTATCGGTAAATTGATACAGTTGAATTTGTATACGTGGTCAAGCACACGTGGATCTCAAGTGACTAAGATAGCAAGATACTTAGAAATTGAAACGAATATGAACAGAATATAATTAAAAGTAAAGAGTTAGAATAACCTGAGACATGGAGAGGCTTTGAGTTAGAGTCTCCAGGCAAGCTGCCAATTGCGATTTTGAAATGCTAAATTGAGACAAGAACTAGAAAATAGTGTAAGTGTCAAATGTGTATTATATCTTCTTTTTTCGATGTTTTACAATGATTACCCTTTTTATACCTGAACTCAAGGATACACATTCCATGAATTATGTGCCTATTTATATTAGATATTAATGCTATAGTAATAACGGATAATAAAGATGATCATTAGTGCTATTAATGCTCTATGGAATGAGCAACAAGCTTGCTTTACAACCTTTTCTACGAAGATTATTCAAGCCTATATCCCTTCTAACCCTTGCAACATCATTAAATTTACATGAATTCATATGTGCAAACATTTCCAGACCTTCTTTTATAACAAAACAATCACCAAAACCAACCCCAACACATTATACAATACAAACAACACTTCAACTACCTCGTCTAGTCATTTTAACTTTTACTTACATCTTCTAAACATAATCAAATCATCAAACTAACTCATATACTATGTTTATAGTCCCAACATCTAAACAAGTATATTTACATAATTTCCAGCCTTATACCTATCACAAGAACAACACTAAAAAGCCCACCACAACTCAACTACATCACAAACAACTTTCAAATGTTATCTTGCAACTTACTCATCCTTACAACTTAGCTAAAGCTTAGATGTGATCAAGCACAAGTAGAAGAGGGGAAAACTTACCTTAGATAACAATAAAGCGTTTCAACAAGTACTTCTTTCAACTTAGAACAACCCTCAACAAGACAATAACACAATAGAAGCACTTTCCTCTAATCTCACAAGACTTTTGATGTTGGATTTGGATAGTTTAGCTTTGAATTTACTCTTGAATCATGGGAAGACACTTAGAATGAGTTTTGGATGTGTTAAGAGATAGGTATGGTCGAAAAATGTACTAAAACAAGCCTTGCACCGCTTAAATAGGAGTTAGAAAATTTCACCACCTCAAGTGGGTCCCAAAGGGAGCTGCTTGCAGCATTTTCTTAAAACGTACATAACATTTTTTATAGAGATCCGATTGGTGAACGGTTTGTTGTCTTGGAAAGTAGACTTGCTAAACTTGATAGATATTTTATTAACCCCATAACCCCTTATACACTAGAAGATATACCCCAGAAATTTGGGTCAAAATCCTATCCAGAATTTTGCCTATCTTTTCCTGAAAATCAATGAACTAAATTTCTTCGATTCGTTTAGCCCCGAATTGTTACAAGAATTACATAACACTTGTTTAAAACTATTCTTAACCTTGTACATGTATCTTAACCTCTTCAAGATTACGTTATGTGTTTCTCCCAAATGCACACACAAATATATGCGGTCACCAAGAAATGTAGTGACTTGTAGAAAGAGAATTCACTATCACTACTAATTATGCAAGTAAGAAAGAGAATGTTTATTTTGTTTTATAAGCTAATGCAAAAAAGTAAATAACTAACTATTTTATTCTAACAGTTTGCTACAGATGTTTGTTTAAGAATTTAATTTATTACAGAGAGATGAGTATTACAGGGTAATTTAATTTATCACAGAGAGATGAGTATTACATGATCGTGGTTGGTTCATCAATCATGTTGCTTCATTCAAGTAATTAACCCAAGTAGTTTTTATTCATGATTTCTAATTGGAAGAATTATTAATCGCGTAGCATTCTCCAGAACTACTACTCGCCGATTCAGAACAGTTCACCGCATATATTCCTATGAAATTGACCCGTTAAGAATGCAATCCGTCCATGATATTTAATTGAATGCGGTGTCTAGATATATTCCTATCATAGACACAAATTTTAACCCTACTTCAGGAATAATCAGATCACACTCTCCTTACTTCTTTTCTAATCTAATAATGTCTTTCCCAAGCACGTATATTAAATATTAAATAATAAATAAAACTCGACTATTGCGTAGGCAATCAAGCAATTAAGAATAGAAGTAACAAAACTATCGTCTATGAATAAACTACTAAGATTAAATTACGTATCAAACGTCACAATCATGGCACACCACAACCCCAGAATAAAGAAGTTTAGCCACTCATAATTCAAGCAAGAAAACAATAATTCATGTTTAAACTAGGGTTCAATGAAGAAAATAAAGTAAAACTTAAAGAAGAATGAGTGACGACTTACAAGTCTCGATGATAATTCTGACACACCCTAAAAAAATGCTGAAAACATCTATTTATAACATAGGTTAAAAGCTAAAACAATCAAACCAAATTCCAATTAAAATAGGAAGATCGCTGAAGTTTGCGCGATGCATCCCTGACGTGCATGCATCGCGGGTGTGTCTGTCAGACCAAAAACTTGAAACTTCAGAGAGCGTGTTTCCTTACTCTGTGTGTGCAACGCAGATGCATCTCACAGGGCCCTTCAGTGACCATTTTTTTCTTTAATTGTTGTACGATCTTCCTGTCGTCTTTTCTACGTACCATTTCCTCTGAAATCCGCCAAAAATGCTCGGTTTTAACTCATTTGTCCTCGTTGTAGCTAAATACAAAAGATACACCAACATAAGCTCAAATACAACGATTTAACTATAAAGTACGCGATTAAACCACTAGCGACTATTACCATGACACTAGTTACAACAAACACAAATTCGAACAGGTCTACTCGGGCTTCGGCTAACACAACTCTCTCAAAACCATTTTACAAATCACATATAGAGCCAATTATTATCCTAATCATGCCAACATATTGTCAACACATTCAATTCACAAACAATATCCTCAAATGGACTCAAACTCAAAAATTGACTCAATGACACCACTTCAAGCAGAACTATCATGACACCCAATAGAGAAGCCATAACTTCACATATCCTAAGTTAGGCGCCCTCACAGAAAGAGAATTGTCCATATCTCACATGATTTTGACTTTGAGCTAATTTAATAGACAAAGAATCAAACAAGTACACTCCGTCTCACAAAGAACATCACGTGCAATATATGACAAACAATAGGCTTGCCCTTAGTGTAACCGCTTTACTAATACAAGTATGTCAATCTAGGATCAAGGAGGACTTCACGGGTTGTAATGTAGGCTAAGGGCCGAGTAGGATAAATTTTGGATGAAATAGTGATCATCCTCCCTAAGAACTTTAATACACACAACATGACAATTTTCTCGCACTACTTTACTAACCAAAAACAGCTCAATCATCCAGCGCCCATTCATCTCAATCATGCCCAAGTTTTTTTCCCAACATTTAAGCACCTTTTATTTTGATCATACAAGCTAGACAGAAAAATCTTTCAACATTTCACACACTTTTCTTTTTTTCTTTCTTTTAACTTTCAAACATTCCCAACTAGAAACCATTTCCTTTATTATCTAGGTGCACCCACATACTATTTTCAGGCGTCAACTAACAAACCATCCCATTTTCTTTTACTTTTCTATTCCCTGCACATCAAATCCATCATTAAAGTGATCAAGGAGTAAGAAGGATCAAATTAAGGGCAAAGAGAACAAAAGGGAATAAGCTCATCAGTAACTACCAAAGAAAAAGGCTAAAGGCTCAACGGGGCTGACTAGGACAATAATTTATAGGCTTGTAAACTGAGGCTAAATTTGGCTAACAAGGAAAGCCTCTATCACTTCCTAGATCAACAACTTCATTTCATTTTGTGAACACACAGGGCAAGTTCTAGACATCAATATAAAGTACGAAGTACACAAAATCACCTTACACACATGGCACACAATTAACTCAAGATGGATCCATCGTAGCCCTCAAATCAAGAAACATAAGATAGTTCAAATTAAACAACAATGGGTCATCTAAGAGGCATGGAGATGATCTTAAGTGTTGGCACACCCCAAACTAGAGGGGCACGACTGGCACTTGGCATTACTTACCGAACACCAACATGATATGCATCTATACATATATAAGGGCCGACACGGCTATCATGGAAGTTTGCACATCAAAACATATGCCGACAAGGCCATACATGATATCTATACACAGGACATATGTCTAAAAGCGTCTAAGAGTGCCATAATATAATCAGGTTGGGATAGGGCCCCACCATACCCATAAAATGTACATAAAGGTTATACCGACTCAAAATAACAACTTTGGAATAAGTGAAGTGCACCAACCACAACTGAGCTGAAAACCTACTAGGGAGGATCATCAATCTGTCTACCTAAACCTACGGGTATGAAACGCAGCGCCCCCAAGAAAGGGACGTCAGTACGAATAATGTACTAAATATGTAAGGAAGGTAAGGACATGAGTAAATATATCTTAGTAAAAGAGAGAAAAGAAGGACAACATGTAACTTTTGGTTGCCACTATGGGTCATGTATGCATTATGCAATAATACAATATATACACGTATATAATGCCGTTGTGATACATTATGGCTTCTGCGGGCATCATCATAATAATAACCAACTGATCAGTGGTCGCGTATATAATGCATTTGTCATTATACATATATATACACGCATGAGGATAATAAGGAACATTCTGAGCTCATTGGAGTGACATAAGATCGTTACACCTCCGACTATCGTTATAAAGCTAAGGTATCATCAGCGTCTCATTATCAGTAAGAGAAAACACAGTACAATAAAAGAGAGGTTTTATGACATGAAAGTACTCCCAACAAGGGACAAATAAGATTCAATAACATTCAATAAAATCAATAACATGAACACTTCAACTTAACATGAATAGAGTCATTTTGGAGGGACGCTCATTTACAAATGTTTCTGTTGGATTCATGCCAAAAATAAGGAAAAAATAGCCTTAACATACCTCTCGTATTTTGTCCGACTCAATCTGCGACGTACTTGAGTTGTACAATACTCCAATCTACAATAAAGCAACAATAGAGATATTATCACTAAGGGAACTAGAATATGATAAATCGAGCCACAAGCTCGTCTTTTAACAACAACCTACACTCATCTAAAACTTTCTCCACATTTACAAAATATATTTCACAACCACAACAACATACTCAAGTTATTATTCATAGTTTCCACCCATATAAGGTCATATATATGCCCCAAAAATAGTACAACATACAACATCAACACTACCATGATTTCTGACCTTTTACGTCATGAACTTTCAACTCAACAAGACAACCATGACATGTATACCATTAGATCTACATAAATAATCATTCTTCCAAAATTATCCAGCCACAACAACAACAAGAAAATACTTCAATACAACCCAGTAACTACAACGATCCATATACGACTTTTGAGTGCCGATTCACAAGTTCTTCCTTCAACAGCTAAACCAAGAATTAGACATACTCAAACACATGTAAGATAAGTAGAATATTACCTTCACCTAGCAAGAATAAGCCTTATCTTATATTACTTCAATTTGAAGAAACATCCAACACAACCACAATACGATGGAACTTGCTCTACTAGCACCATAAGATTCCGGACGTTATATTTACGTTATCTACCTATTTTTATTGGAGGAAATATAATTTATCAAAGAAACAGAGGGGAAAAGGTTGCTTCCATGTTTGTATCAGAAGACAATTTTTTTTGCTAAGTGAAAAGGTCTCACATATTGTTGCAAAACATTCTTGGATCTAAAGAAAATGAGAATCTAAAGTTTTTCATGTTTTATTAACCGTGGGGACCACTCACCTCTTCAATGTATTACTACATCACAAACTTATCCAAATGATTCCACTACATTAGTCATATTTTTTCTTTTTTTGGCATGGCCCCACGTGGCCATGTTAAGACAACATTTATCCTTTTGTCTAGTAAATTGCCTACTTGTTCCCCACTTACAATCCAACACTTAACAATTTACCCGCATAATTAATTTCTTAATCTCAATTCACTTAAATAATAATTGTTTTCAACACCTCATATACTCATTATCATGATCATGTGATATGACACTAGTTCATTACCCCTTTTGGCACACATAAAATATCATTTACAATCACCGTCATCCTATTTTCATGTCTTAAATAATTTTGAACTTCATCCCTTTTTATATACTGAGTTCCTGACCTTCATATTTGAATATGACCAATCTTTCTCGTGCTTGGGTCTACTTACACACCGAACAGTTCAAACATGGCAATTGAAACGAGTGTGGATACTTGGATTTCATTTCTTCCTCAGCTTCCTATGTAATCTCTTCGACACTCTGGTTCCTCTAAAGAAAATTTATAGAGGCGACTTCCTTAGTCCTCAACTTTTGACCTGACAGTCAAACATGGCAATTGAGATATCTTCGTAAAATAAGCTTCTTATAGTATTAACATTCACCATATCCAAAACATAGATACGAGAATGACATGGTGGATGGATTTTAATTCTGAAGGAAGTTTAACTCGTATGCCGCTTGGCTCTCATGTCGGATGGTCTAATGCAATCTGAGGTATTATGGCTATGATTTCCTTTCTTGCCAAATCTCATAACACCTATTATAGGTGACCTTTGAGAAGACCCAATTATCAATATTTACCTATAAGCGTCAGCGTTGAATATCAGACTAAGATTCCTGCTGACTCTAAGCTGTCAATAGTCGGTCTTGTATCAATTTCACCTTCTCTACAGCTTGATGGGTCAAATTAGCTCTAAATAGTTATGTGTCCCCAAATTCTAACTGTTCCATCAGAGATCTACACTTTCATCTGGACAATTCGTAATTGGAGTATTTTCAATATTTAGGCAATAACTTTTGTAATGCGCAACTTGACGAGAGTAAATAATCCTTTCACAAATAACTTCTTTAAAATTGTGTTACCTCTTTATTAAGCCTTGAAGAACAGTATATGATGAACAATGGATTTCTGCTTTTATCCTTTCCCAAAATTTTCTCCCACTTGAAAGAGCTAACATTTCCGATATTTGAGGACTCTATCTTCCTTAAGTTCAATTGGAGTCAACTTGTGTCATCGATTACCCTATCTGAGTTATAGTATATTTATCTTTTCAAAGACTGGTGGTTAAGGCATTGGTTACAATGTTAGCTGCTTCTTGAGTGGTACATAGGTCCCATTTCACCATCTTCATACAACTTAAGTCATCTTTTCTAACTCATGTTCAACTTTCTATGCTCAAGGACATATTAAAGACTTATGACGGTGAACATATACACCCAAATGAGCTCTATGTAAACTAATGATGTCATATTTGTAAACAATTGCCGTTAATTCTAGGTCATATATCGGATAGTTCCCCCTTAGGAAAATTTCTAACATCTTACGCTCAAGGACTCTACTCCTGTAGTAGTCCAATTGTTCCCTCTTCACCTTTTGCAATGCACTTCAACAATTTATAACTCGCTTTCAGGTTTATCTTCCCTTATTAGAGACAACTTAATCACTTACATGCTTGGAGTGCCATGTATTCATGATCGGCATACTTAGTCTTGATTAATTTAACTTGGTTTTAACACTCATCTCAAGGGAACTATTCCTTAATGATCCTTGAAGGTTGCTCTCCTATTTATTATCCTCTTGCTACCTAATCACTCACGTTTATGATTACCCAGTATTCAATTACTACAGAAATCCCTCAAGTTCCTAATTCATATTCAATTTATCTCAAGTTATTACCCAGTACTGGTGTCTCCTATCCCTGGATGTTAATTCGGTCTTTTGATAACTTCTATTGAGGCTAGCAACTCACTCCTCGTCATATATGTCACACCCCAAACCTAGGGGCGTTGCTGGCACCCAGTGCCTTACCTGACCCCGAACATACCATTTGTAACTCATGAGCTTTGGAGCTTTACAAGAAATCTACACACTAATCATACAATTTTAGGCCGATAAGGACACCATAGATATCTACAACAATAAACCCAAAATATATATACAAGGGCTAACAAGGCTATCATGCTAACGTACTATACACACAGGACACGCCTACAAGCCTCTAAAGAAAATGCAACTGTACTGTGGTCAAGATAGGGCCCCAACCTACCCATTATTTTAGTATACATATCAATACTCTAGACCTGGCATCTCCGAATGACATGGATCTTACCAATCAAGCTGAGCTCGGCAACACCTACCGAAGAGGCCTATCTATCTGTCTCTCAAGACATGCATGCATGAAATGCAGCGCCCCCAACAAAGGGACGTCAATATGAATAGATGTACAGAATATGTAAGGCAAATGAATAGAATCTGTCGAGTACCAGCTAGTGTGGTAAGCTCCATGTCATTCGGAGTTACCAGGTTAAGAGTTTTGTGTATATACAGATGATGAGTAGATCGGGGCCATGTCCGACCATAGTACAATTGCTACTCTTAGAGGCTTGTAAGTGTATCATGTATGTCCAGTACTATCAGTATGGCGGCCTTGTCGGCCCTTATGTATATCTTATTTTGGGTTTTTCTGTTTGCAGGGGCATACATTGGCCTTGCCAGCCGTTCAGATCTCTCTCTCTCTCTATATATATATGGGATGACCCCATTTTGTAGAGGCTTTATCCGTTTACTGATTTACAACACTTGGCCTTGTCGGCCTAAGATGTTATGTTTTACTTAAATCTGGCCTCGTTGGTAAGATATCGGATATGATTGTCCAGAGATATGAGTTATAGTGGTACGCTTGGGGTCTAAGTATAGCACCAGATGCCGGCCATGCTTCCTAGTTATGGGGCGTGATATCTAGGTAGACTCGTCCTTTCGTTTAAAAAAAATTGAAAATAATTTGTTGCTTTTGCTACTGTCTTTTCAGTCTTGAGATGAAGATACATGTACTCAGTACTTTAGATGAGACATATACAGGCACTTGTTGTTTGGTTGTACTGCAAGTTCATATTTCTGTGGGTGCTGCTCTAATTCAGTGTAATTGCAGTAGAAATTACTGCTCATTGATGTAAGCTTTTTATAAGCAATTGTGTGTATGAGTTAATATGAGATTTCTATAGGAACTAAGCCAATTGATGAAGAAGTGTAAATAAGAGTTATGGAAATGTACTGTCGTAAAGAATTTGCTGAAAATCAGAGAAAGACACTGGATTTGGTGAATAAATGGAACGTAGTTGATTAATTAGTTACTATTTGATTCCACTTGGTAATACTGTCAACTAGGTGCAAATGAATATAGGAAATATCACTGCTTTGTCAATTAGTACCCTACAATTGTGACATATCTATGTCAGAGGGCTTATTACTGAAGATCGGACTTTCTTGCGAGGCTTAGGTTTCATAATTAGACATTTTTAAGCAATGTATTTTAAAGAACCGACAAAAATTGAAATAACCAAAATAATAAAGAAAACATGACAAAAACCGAATCATAAAAACAATATAGTTTTGTTTGGATTGATTTGATGATTTGAATAACCGACTTAATTAGTTTGACTATTTTTTATACAAAAATTGATACAAACCGAACCATGAGCACCCCTACATGCAGCGACTGTGATGGAGAGAACCACAATGCTAGAGGTTGTCACAAGGTAAAACAGTCTTTTAATTTCTACATTCCTTTATAATTCTTGAAAATTGTTAATTATTCATCATTTGATAATAGCACAAAGATGCAGGACATAGTCCAAAGAAAAGAAAGCAAAAGGGTGGCTCAAAGAATGCATCAGCTTCAACTGTTGTAAATGATGACTGGTTGAAAGAATACTTTGACTTTGCTGCTGCAACTGAAGCAATGACACAAGAATCCCAACAAACAGTTGACTCTTCTCAAGCCACAACACAACAATCACAAGCTTATGGTCCAGACATTGGTTTTCAGGAAGATCCAGAGCTGAGATCCAAGATTGTCTCTGAGCCCCAGACAAGATTGAAGGCAAGAAAGCTACAAGTGAGATCACCAACTGGTACAAGAAGAATTCAGTTTATTGAGGATGCAGATGGAGTGTAAACGCCAATAGACTTGCCTTATTCACCAACTAAAATAACTTGGAAAGGCAAAGCAACACTAACACCCAGCCAGCTCGGACTCAAGCAAGAAGAAAGAGGCTGAAGCTTGGATCAAAAGGGAAATGAGCTGATGGAGCTGTTGTACCAGATTCTGATAACTAACAAGAAATGTGACAAGTTTTTGTGATGGATGATTGTCTACCAAACTATTGGTATTTGGCTGAAATGTTTAATGATCGTTGATGGACAATTTATTATACCTTAGTTTAACTTAGTTTTTGTTAATGATAGTTGTGGAAAATAATTGATTTTTAGTGAATTCACTATCACATTTGTCATGTTGAATGTTGCTATGTGAATGTGAATATGAATATGAATTTCCGGTGGAAATGTCTTGTTAAGCATCATCCTTTGTACAAAACTATTGGTATTTTGCCATATGAATGCTATCTTGATTTAGTATGAATGTTGTTAGTTCCTTTATTGATGTGAATGGTTCAGATTGTTGGTTTAGTAGGTGTATAGATTTACATGTTTTGGTTGTTATGAAACTGGATGAATTCAAGGACAAATATATTGAGAAACACATAGAGTAGAGGCATATATAATCTGTTATAGTGACTCAACTGCAGATACTTGGCCTGCATTTCTCTAATTTTTAGCATCTACTAACAAGTTGTCATCAACTAACAATATGGCACATAAATCTACACCATTTTTCATCCTCAAAATATTATTTTCACTAATGAGGGCATCCTTTTCATATTTCAATTTGTTGATCACTTGGGATATCTCTTACTGAAATTTTTTTATCATCCCAAATTCAATATCTATAAGATAATGCCTGCAGCCAAACAAAAGCATTAACATAAGAAAATTCGATTACAAATCTGCCGCAAAATAAAATTACACAATGAAAAAGAGAAGAGATAATTTACATCAGGCTTATGACACCTAGAAAATGCCTCCCGGGATTATTTGGAGTCCACGAAGCCAGATGGAGTGAAACAACTCCACATCCACAAACCCTTCCATTGGTATTTGAAGAGCTCGATTTTTGTGACATTTCATTAGCAAGTGAAAGAAATAATAGAGGAAAGTGTGTAGAGTCACACAATAGAGATAAACAACTCAATCTAAGGGGAATTCACAAACCCTAATCGAAAATCGATCTGTTGTTCTTGAGGAGAAAATGAAGTGAGAGAAATGGGAATTAAGGGTGTGGGTACATGGTTTTTAAATTGGGTCACTGGTTCGGGTCTTTTAAGTGTAATTTGGGGCAAGTGTGGGTGAGTTAAGTGGAAGGGCACGAGTATAAGCAAAACATAACGGTATGGGCACAGTGGAACAACATTTTGAATGGGGGGGGGGGGGGGGGGCAAATGTGAGCAATTTTGAATACGTTAGAGGTACCTTTTTTCGTATTTTAAATAAGATTTAATATCTAGATAGTCTCTTAAATTTGTCATAATTTTGTAAGTTAGATATTCTAATCTATCTAGTTACTAGATAACACACTTTAACTCAACAAAAATGTGTCTCTTAAACACAAATATCTATGTGGCAAATTGAGTATCTCACAAATTATTTTGAGCACGTGACAACCTTATTTTTACCGTTATTTTTTATTTTATATCTCAAAATAATTAAAAATTAAGTCATCTCTTCCCTTGAGCACCTGATCTCCGGGCCTGCACTCCTCTTCCCTACCAAAATCAAAACTCACTTAATATTCAAACAGGCAGATCAATAGATATCTCAAAAAACATGAAATTTCAAATTAGAAAATATAAATCGAAACCAAATTAATGGAGGAAGGGTTGCTCCCTAATTAATTTTTGGCTGTTAACACCAGTTTCCGAAGGTCACAAACATCAGTTTTTATCAATCCTTCGCTAACAAATAGGGGATTTGTAATTGTATTTTCGAAAAAAAATTCAATGATAGGGGAGGGGGAGTTTATGAAAGAAGAGAATGGTCTAAAAGAAAAGAAGAGGGATGGTATGGGTCCGGGAAAGGTATGGGGTAGCGCGGTTTGTGTTTTCTTTTTTTCTATTTTGAACTATTTTTTTTTTTTTTTTTTTAGTTATACTTAATTCATCTGTCAGTAAATAATTGGTTCATTTTCCATGTGTCTTCTCAAGTGTACGTCACGTACTTAATTTTATGAACATGTGTGTTCATCTTTGTCAACTTACAGTGTTTATCTGATCACTAGCTAATATACAAATCGTTTTAAATTTAAGAAGCTATCTGGATACTAAACCTTCAAATAATTACAAAATGTGGTGAAATTATGTAATTTTATAACATAAATACACTTGTACACATATTTATGTATCGAAAAGCCCTAGCTGTCACTGTCCACCCCAACCTCACTTGTTCGAGTCATCGGAGTTTGTTGGCGTTTTAGTTGGCCATTGAAAATGAAAGAAATAATCCCCTTGATTATTTTCATTGATTTAATAGATATATATACAAGTTACAAACCTTCTCCTACCATAATTCTAACTATACAATATGGTAAGTGTATATCCTAATTATGGTAAGTGTATAACCTAATCTAGGTAACAAAATATACTACAATATACACACAATATACTTTCCTTAATACTAAAGATTTGGCAACTGTTTTTGGCTACCGACGTCTTTGTCTTTCTGTCTTTGGGCTGCCGAGAGGCCCGATTGGGCTGGCTCGCTTCTTTCGGACTGGACTCGTTTAACACACCCCCGATCATAGCGGGCGGTCTTCGAACGCCGAGACTGTCCCTAAAATCTTCAAAGAGAACCGCCGGTAGACCCTTTGTAAAAATGTCGCAATTTGATAACGAGACGGGACATGGCATACGCGAACTTGACCCTTTGCAACCTTTTCACGGACAAAGTGAATGTCCATTTCGATATGCTTGGTGCGCCGGTGTTGAATCGGGTTACCCGAAAGGTAGATGGCACTAATGTTATCGCAATATACCAAGGTTGCCTTCGAATGGGACAATGAAGCTCCAAAAGTAAATTACGTAGCCAACATGATTCTCGAGACCACATTCGCTACCCCTCGATATTCGCCTCGCACTTGAGCGTGATAGAGTTGCCTGACGCTTTGCCGACCATGAGACCAAGTTGTTGCCGAGGAACATACAATAGCCAGAAGTCGACCGTCTGGTGTCGGGACAACCACCCCAATCAGCATCCGTGTAAGAGACAAGTGTGGATGTAGGCGAAGGATACAAGTGTAACCCATAGTCCAGTGTCCCCTGAATATACCGAATGATGCGTTTGATTGCATTCATGTGCTCAACCCTGGGATCATGCATGAATAAACACACCTGCTGAACCGCATATGTAATATCCGGTCTGGTAAAGGTAAGATACTGGAGAGCCCCTGCAAGACTGCGATATCGGGTCGGGTCCTCGTATGGTGCACCCGTCGCGGCACTTAGCTTTGGGTTTGCATCAACGGCGTGGAAGTGGACTTACGGGATGACATCCCGGCCCTCTCGATGATCTCAAAGCAGATACTTCCGTTGAGACAGAAACAACCCACCCGAATGACGTTTGACAAAGAATTCCCAAAAAGTAACTCAACGGCCCTAAGTCCTTCATAGCAAATTCGAACCGAGCATGGCCATGATAGACCGACGCAAAGCATCGGAGGAGGCGATCAAGATGATATCATCCACATATAACGAAATATAGGCCAATGACGAACCACGACGGTAGATGAACAAAGAATTATCTCGACCCGCGTGTGTGAACCCAATAGTCGAAACAAAATCGAAAATCGTGTATACCGGCACGTGGAGACCGCTTAGGCCCATATAATGACTTCTTCAACAAACGAGACATGATGGGGGCGGTTGGGATCCCCGAAACCCAACGGGCCGATGCATATAGACTGTTTCCTTGAGATCTCCATGTAGAAAAGCATTCTTGACATCTAACCGATGAATCGGCCAAGTCTTTGAAAGAGCCAAGCTAAGTACGGTGCGAATGGTAGCCGGTTTGACCACCGGACTAAACGTCTCACCACAATCAATACCAACTCTCGTCGAGTCTTACCATCACCAACAAGTCGCGCCTTATGCCGAGCAAAGGACCCATCTCGAATTCTCCTTATGAGCAAAAATCCACATAGACCCGATAACATTAATACCATATGGACGGGGCACCAACTCCCACGTCTTATTCTCAATAAGAGCATTATATTCATCACCATAGCAATTTTCCAATTAGGGTCATTTAATGCGGACACGGGATTGCGGGGCAAGGGGGATTTAGAGACATCGAATGTAAATTAAAATGTCTTTTAGGTGTAAAAATACCCCGCCGACTACGAGTGACCGGTCTATGACTCGAGGAAGAAGGGATGGAATTTTGGGAATTTGTTTGGGCTCGGGACGGACGCGGCGGGCGGTGGGCTGCGCTGGCCCAAATCGGTAAAGGGTGGACTCGGATTCGGAGCAGCCCAGACCAATTGGGCAGCGAGCCCGATTCTTTGGGAACTGTTCCAGTGGGCGGGAGCAAAGAGGGGCGACGATCTTGTGGGGCCACGGGCAAGGGCCCGCCGGAGAATTTTGGGTACGGGAGTTGTCCGAAAAATTCCGAATAATATACGGGGATATTTGGTCATCCAAAAAATTATACAACTTAGGTTCGGGAGTATGAACTTTCGTAAACGGGAATTGAGTTTCATCAAAAATGACATGGCGATTGATTATGATTTTCTTGGAGGATAAATCAAAACACTTATAACCACGATGATTTGACGGATAACCCAAAAACACACACGGGGTAGACCGAGCCTGGAGTTTGTTAATTGTTGTGGATGGGAATAGTGGATAACACAAGCACCCAAAAATCCGAAGGTGAGAATAAGAAGGGTTCTTATTATATAAGATTTTGAGAGGGGAAGAATATGTCAGACCTTTAGACGGAATTATGTTAAGAAGGTAAGTGGCCATTTGTAGAGCATGATGCCAAAAATACGGAGGTATGGAGGCATGGATTAGGAGAGTTCGGACAATGTTATTTATGGAACGAATTTTGCGTTCGGCTTTCCCATTTTGTGAAGATGTATGAGGACATGAAAACCGAAAATTTATCCCATGAGTAGCACAAAATTCTCGAAACTCCCTATTGTCATACTCTTTCCCATTATCACATTGAATATTTTTTATTTCTCTTTCGAATTGAGTACGAATGAACGCTCTAAATTTTATGAAGACGGAAAACACTTGTGATTTATTCGCAATTGGAAACGTCCACAAAAATCTAGAATAATCATCTAAAAAGAGAACATAATATCGATGACCCATTGAACTAAGAACAGGAGATGTCCATAAGTCGCTATGAATAATGTCAAATGGCATAGAAGTATGAGAATTGGAGTCTACAAATGGCAACTTAACAATTTTTCCTAAGGAACATGATGACAAATTGGAGTACGACTCGTACCCTTACAAGAAATAAAGCTATTTTTATCTAAAACTCGATAAAATAGAAGATCCCGGATGACCCGAGACGAGCATGCCACATGGAAGGAGAGATGGTACGCAAAAGGCGATGGCAAGGTGGACTCGATGGACGAAAACCGGGCATGATAGGATATAGATCCCCCTACTATCACACCTCATGAGACGACTCCCCGTCTTGAAATCCTTCACGAGAGAAACCGAAAGGATCAAATTCAACGAAACAGAATTGTCATTTGTGAACTTTCGGACAGACACTAAATTTTTAATCAATTTAGGAGCATGTAAAGTATTTTTCAAAAGGAGTGGTGGATTGGGGGGAGACAACGTTTTCTGATCGTACCCTAGAATTGGAATAGAACTGCCATTACCAATAATTATACCCCGAGGGGTGCTCAAATTGGAATAAGATGAGAGAGTACCTGAGTCGGAAGTCATGTGAGTAGTGGCCCCGGTGTCCATGTACCAATTTTGGTCCGGTTGAGTCAATCCCAACGTGTGCATCGCGGCCTCGATATCGGTCCGAGTAGGGCTCGCCGCATGATGGGCTTGCGGAGGTCGGGGTCCAAGAACTCCTTGCCGAGCTGGGCCTGGTCCGTAATCGCTACCACCGCCGCCGCCGGGCCACGGCCGCTGGGCCGCCACTGCTTGGGCATTGGGCTCGGATCGTTGGCCACCCACCGGCCGCCGGAATTTCTGTTTGCCTTGCTGTATGGGCTGGCCGGCCCACGGTCCACCGCCCTCGCTCCATCGCCATGGGCCCCACCACTCTTTGGGCCCATGGGGGCGGTGGGCCACCGTTCACCGGATGGGACCCACCGACGTTTTGCGACCACCGGGACCTCCACCATTACCACCGCGTTTGCCCCCGCGGTTTTTGTTATTATTCTTGCGATTATTCTTGCCGCCACCATGATTATGGTTTTGGCCCGAATTATTAACAAAACCCGAAGGATTAGGAGAGGATGCCATCATGACAACCGGACTTGCTCCGTAGCCGCCTTTTTAGCCAAACCGGCTTCTTCCAACGTAAGCATGGAGCGGGCTTGATGGAAGTCGGGAAGAGGGTTGCTTTTGCGAAGGAGAGTGCCAACACCATTATAGGCCTCCGAAAGACCGGCAACCAACTGTAGAACTAGACGATTATTTGTTACTGGTGCGCCAACGTTACGGAGTTGATCCGCCAATTCCTTTAGTTTCTTGCAATATGCAGAAACGTTCGAAATACGTCCATTCGAACGAGAGAGAATTCCTGCTCGAGTGTGACGATACGGGAATGCTGGTTGTCTTGGAATATGTCACGCAATCTATTCCATGCAGCCATCGCCGTGGTATCGGGCTCCATAATCGTCTGTAGAAGGTCCACTGAAATAGTGGCGTATATCCACCGAAGAACGGTAGCATCGAGTGTAATCCACACCTCAGGATCCTCCGCAGGAAGGGGTCTAGCAGGAGGAATTATGTGATGAAGAACTTGATACGAGATAGCGTGAATTTTAAACAACTCCGCCCACGTTGCATATTGAACGTTTTCCATCTCAAGAACAATAGGGACACTGAGCTTGATATTGGAAACTGTGAGGGCAGGGTGAAAATTGTTCTTAGACATATTTGAAAGAACAAAGAAGGAGGATAAATTTAAGAGAGGTTTTTGAGAGCGGAAGACGAGATATTTGGAGAGAAAAACCCGAGGGAGGGGGGGGTTCTCGGCCAAGGATACAAAAAGTTTGAGAGAAGAAAACTTTTGTTTAGACCTAGTCTCTTGATACCATGAAGGAAATAATCCCCTTGATTATTTTCATTGATTTAATAGATATATATACAAGTTACAAACCTTCTCCTACCATAATTCTAACTATACAATATGGTAAGTGTATATCCTAATTATGGTAAGTGTATAACCTAATCTAGGTAACAAAATATACTACAATATACACACAATATACTTTCCTTAATACTAAAGATTTGGCAACTGTTTTTGGCTACCGACGTCTTTGCCGGGTCTTTGCCTCTTGGGCTGCCGAGAGGCCCATTGGGCTGCTGGCTTTTCTTCTTGACTCGTTTAACGAAAAAATCAATGTTGCTTCGCCAGAGATCGCCCATACATACAACACACACTTCACATACACTTTATATACCTTTGACAAATAGTTGGCCTTCCATACAGTTGGCTAATATTGTGCACATACAATTTGACAATATATATATATATATTAGATCTAGCTTACTACACATACAACAGATGTCTTCACATACATCCAACTTCTTCTTTGAAAACACATACAGTTATGCACACATACATCCAACTTCTGCTTTGAAAACACATATATACATACATATTAGTTGGTCACACACACATACAGTTACAGTCATATACTGTATCCGAGCGATTTCGGTTAGGATGAGATATTGTATGCGCATGAATACAATGTATTTTGAAATCAAAATGCTGCTACATTTAAAAAAAAATGCAAAATCTCATTATATTTCGCAAAAATGGACACTAATAGCTGTATTTATGAAATTTCCCCATTTTCCAACCTTTCTTTAAAGTAAGTAGGAGTATTATTTATATGAAACAAAAAAAAAAGTAATGATACGGAGTTAGATTCAGCACGTCCTTGAACATGTAGAAACACTGATATACATAAAAAGGTTCAAATATACATTAGGGATACATTTGATATACACTTTCCCAAAATTAGTTTTTAAGCAATATACAAATGAATATACACTTTCAGAACCGGCTCTTAAGTTGTTATTTACACTAGTTCAGCTCATCCATCACTTAGCATAAGACCAACTATCATATATATCATGTAGGGAAAGCAAGAACTTTAACAGAACATACAAATAGGTTTAATGTATATTTTTCAGGTAATTCTCTTCAAACAACAATAAAAACAAAGTCTTTTGAAGGATATACAGATTTTGAAACCTATTCAAGATATTGTGATAAAACCAGAGTTTCAGCAACATGATGTGAACTATCAAATGAAAAATCTGTTGATTACAATGGTTGCAGGAAACGAGAAATAAGTAACTCCTAAGTATTACAACAAAATGAAATTACAACAACTGAAATTTCAATAAACTGAAAATAAGAAACTGAGATTACAAGCACTTTGATTTGCTGGGTCGAGTGATGACACTCTGTCTTTAAGACAAGATTGCCCCGTATATATCCTTTCTACATTCTGGACAATAATCTCCCAAGATAAAACAACAACTCAACAAATGAGAAAATGAAACTCAAATGTTACTTTGAAGAACTTAGTGTAATGAAATGATGCTGGAAAGTAGTAATGAATTATAGTGCATGGAGGGGACTTGTCAATTGCCCAACTAATTGTTGTTAATGGCCATGTAATGACAATTAGTGAGGAGTAATTCAGCCAAGTAAATGACTGAATTAATGTGCAATGGATTAGAGCTTTAGTGAGAGTTATTCAGCCAAGTAAATGACTGAATTGATGTGCATATTAATGGAGATTTAAATATGAAGAAATTTGGGTCCAATATCAGAAGAAGCCCAAGGCCCACGACCCGTGACCCGTGACCCGAGATCGGACGGGACGGGACGGACAGGCGGCGGCGGTGCGCGTGTGGACTTAGCCTCGAACCAAAGCACATCTAGGTCCTCCCTCCTTCAAACACATGAGTTACCCATTGGGGTCCCAAACCCTTAGCCAATTTTGAGACTTATAAACTAAACAAATCTTCCTTCCCCCACCGATGAGGGAGAATTGGTCTATACCACATTTTCATGCTTCAAACACCTCACTTCGTGGACCAATATCTCTTTCATTTCTCAACGAAATTTGACGATCCTTAGCCCTACGGTCATCTACTCACTTAGTAGATTATGCACGTGTGAAGAATCAAAGTCTCCAACATGCGGAACCCTAGTGTTTAAGTCATTAAAGATGGGTGGACGCAACTCCCACCAAAGGCAAATTTCCAACAATCCCCTCTTGAAAGAGATTTTGGCGCACTCACATGGTGCCTATTTCCAACAATATTTCAGCGGACCGATGTTGCATAAGGAGAGGTAGCTTCAGCTTTGAACCTTCCATAGTTAAATACCATCAGACTTACTTACTGCACGGTGAAAGTGATGTCTTGAACCGTTAGTGTTTTGTGTAAGCCAAGTCAATAGTACCAACACAACAAATTCCCTTACTCTTTTCTTCGTAATGTTTTGTCCGATTGTGGACGTGGACACTTCTTGGATTCTTAAGTGCGTTCATTTGAGGCGGCATGTCCTCGCACTTAAATAGGTGGTCTCCTACAAGGTATCCTGCTATACCCCACTTCACAAGTGTTAGGAACCATTAAAAGTTTCCCCAAACCTAACCTCAACCGTTGAGGATCATTAAAGGTTTTGGAAACTTAACCTTTACCCACACTGTAGATATCACCTAACGTCTATCGCGAGAACGACTTTGGATTTATGTTCCTTACAGAAATCATAACCCGAAGTGCTCTTGTTTCCACCGAAGAGCTCAAATGAACCTTTACAACTTAGTTTTCCCATTGAACCAAATTCCTGGGATCTCCAGTCAGTAAGGTTGGGTTACCACCGTATTGGTCCTTAAAGCTTGGGTTTTAAGCCCATTCCCTTAAACAAGCAAAATATCTGATCTCTGGGTATGCCCTTTGTCAGTGGGTCTACTATGTTATCCTTTGATTTTATGTAATCAATGGATATTATACCCGTGGTGATCAGCTGCCTAACGGTCTTATGTCTTCGTCGAATATGACGAGATTTGCCGTTGTACATAAAACTCTGTGCCCTTTCTAAAGTCGACTGGCTGTCGCAGTGAATCATCACTGAAGGTACAGGTTTGTCCCAACAAGGAACATCCTCTAAGAAGTCATGAAGCCACTCAGCTTCTTCTCCTGCTTTGTTTAAAGCCATAAACTCCAATTCCATCATGGATCGGACGATTCAAGTTTGCTTAGAGGATTTCCAAGACATGGCCCCACCACCAATTGTAAATACATACCCACTGGTAGACTTGGTGTTCTCTATATCAGATATCCAGTTTGTATCACTGTACCCCTCTAGTACAGCTTGCTATCTCGAATAATGAAACCCGTAAGTTAACGTGTATTTCAGGTATCGTAGTACTCGATTCAACGCCTTCTACTGATCATTACTCAGATTATAGGTAAACCTAGACAACTTGTTGACTGCATAAGCAATATCAGGTCGGGTGTAGTTTGTTATGTACATCAAACTCCCAATCACCTGTGCATATTGCTCCTGGCATATGGGTGCATCACAATTTTTATCAAGTTTTTGATTTCTATCCAGTGGTGACTTCATAGGCGAACTGTCAAACACCTCAAACTTTCTCAAAACATCCTCGATGTAGTGAGACTGAGATAAGACCAGTCCGTCAGACGTCTTAGAGATTTTATCCCTAACATGACATCTGTGATACCCATATCCTTCATGTCGAAGCATTGTTTCAACATGTTCTTAGTCTCTAGGATTACCCTAGGAATGCTTCCTGTGATCAACATGTCATCTACGTACATACATATCATGACGAATGAGTCAGAGTTACCTTTCGTGTAGACACATTTGTGACACTCGTTAATGGAGAAACCCTTTGATAGTAGAGTACAATCAAACTTTTTATGCCATTGCTTCGGGGCTTGTTTCATCCCGTACAAAGATTTGACAAGTCTACATACTTTCTTCTCTTGCCCTGGAACCACATACCCCTCGGATTGTTCCATATAAATTTCTTCTTCCAAATCACCATTTAGGAAAGCTGTCTTAACATCAATTTGATATATCTCAAGGTCATGCAACGCTGCAATCGCAATGAATACTCATATATACGTCATCCTAGACACCGGGGAGTACGTGTCAAAATAGTCAAGGCCTTCTTTCTGTCGATAGCCCTTAACTACCAACCTGACCTTGTACTTATCTATAGACCCATTTGCTTTATACTTCCGTTTGAGTATCCATTTACAACCCAACGGTTTATTTCCTGGAGGAAGATCAACCAACTCCCAAGTATGGTTATGCAGGATGGAGTCTATTTCACTCTCAATAGCTTCTTTCTAGAGCGATGCCTCTAGAGTTGACAATGCTTCAGTAATTGTCCTTGGTTCGTCATCAACCATATAAGCTACAAAGTCAGGACCGAAGGTTTTATCCTTCCTGGCCCTTTTACTTCGCCTTGGTTCCATCTCTGGAGTCTCCAAGTTCTGAGAATCTGGAACACTAGATTCTGGATATTCAGCCACTTCGGAGTCCACTAAATCTGAACCATCTAGATCCGGGCAGTTAACGACTCCCAGTTCCTGAGAGCTTTGTTCATAACTTCGTTTGCGATATGTTATGTCTTTTTCCTTTCTAGGAAAAATATCCTCAAAGAATTTCGCATTCCTTGATTCCATGATTGTACCCCCGTGGATATCTGAAATATATGACTTATGCACTAAGAAGCGATAAGCGCTACTGTTATTTGCATATCTGATGAAAATGCAATCTACAGTCTTAGGCCCAATCTTGACCTGCTTTGACTTGGGTACTTTGACCTTTGTCAAACAACTCTACACCTTTAAATATTTATAGGTGGTTTCTTTCCCTTCCATGATTCAAATGGAGTTTTGTCCTTACCCTTATGTGGAACTTTGTTAAGAATCGTATTAGCGGTAAGGACGACTTCTCCCCACAAGTTTTGGGGAAGACCGGAATTGATGAGCAAGGCATTCATCATTTCCTTCAATGTGCGATTCTTACGTTCCGCCACACCGTTCGACTGAGGTGAGTATGAAGCCGTCGTTTGATGAACAATGCCTGATTGGGCACAATATTCCTCAAATGACGCTATGTATTCTCCCCCTCTATCGCTACGAATGGATTTAATCCGCATGCTTAGTTGGTTCTCAACTTCTGCTTTGTAACGTCGGAAAACTTCAAAGGCTTCATCTTTACTTTTCAACAAGTAAAGGTAAAAATACCTTGTGCTATCATCAATGAATGTCACAAAGTACTTGTTCCCCCCTCTAGTTTGTGCAAACTTCAAATCACATATATCTGTGTGAATAAGTTCTAGAGGAGCGGTATTCCTTTCGACGGATAAAAAATGAAGCTTTGTGAGTTTTGCCTCTATGCACACCTCACACTTATGTTGAGGGTTTACGTCGATAGATGGCAACAACTCCAACTTGACCAACCTTTGGATGGACTTGTAGTTAACATGTCCTAATCTATGATGCCATAAATTAGATGACTCAAGCAAGTAAGAAGAAGCTTCAATATTATTACTTGGACGCATTACAGACATGGCGTTAACTTTGAAGAGGCCTTCACAGACGAAGCCTCTCCCCATAAAAGTGCCATTCTTAGTGATTACAAATTTTTAATGGACTAAAATACTAGCCTAAAACCAGCATTAACCAATAAAGGACCTGAAATTAAATTCATCCTAATCTCAGGGACATGCATCACTTCCTTCAGAGTGAGCTCCTTTCCAGAAGTCATCTTCAAGACCACCTTTCCTACCCCCAGCACGTTAGAGAAAGCGTTGTTACTCATGAACAGCTTCTTGTCGGTGACCGACGTATACGTGGAGAAGGCATCTCTGTTGGAACAGATGTGTCTGGTAGCACCTGTGTCCATCCACCACTGCATGGGATTCTCAACCAGGTTTGCTTCAAGCACCACCGCCGAGAACTCATCAATCATGTCGTCCAGAAGTGTGTCTTTGACGAAGTTAGCATGTGCCTTGCCTTTAGCCTTGGCTTTCTATTGTTCCTCAGTCTTTTGATTGTGACATTCCTTGATCATATGACCAGGTTTCCCACAATGGTGACAGTTTCCTTTGAACTTCTCCGCCGCTTGTGTCTTGCCGTCTTTCTGGAACTTGCACTTCTTGCTTGGGTTCCCTTTGGCCTCAGACAGATTTGCCTTTGCCTCAGAAGGTTGCTTTCCTCTAGGAAAGGCCTTCTTATTATCTTCATGAGTATGGAGTTTGATAATAAGTTTTTCAAAGGTCATCTCCTTTGTCTTGAGTTTTAAGTAACTCATAAACTCATTCCACCAGGGAGATAACTTTTCAATCAGTGATGCAACCAAAAACTGCTCATTTGGTTTCATACCTTTCAAATCCAGGTGATGTAGAATCATTTGGAATTCCTCGACTTGGGACATCACTATTTTACTATCCACCATTTGAAATTTCAAAAATTTCCCAACGATGAATTTCTTAGTACCTGCATCTTGTGCGTTGTACTTTTTTTGCAGTTTTTCCTACAACTCTTTGGCAGTGCCTACGGTGCAATACACCGTATAGAAAGGGTCTGACAAGCAGTTCAAAATATAGTTCTTACACATGAAATCACTATGATTCCATGCATCAAGAACCATCTTTATGCCATTAATGGCATGGATACCTTGGCCCCCTTCAGCCGTTTCAGTAGGCGAAGGGTCCATTTCATCTCCGGATTGTGGAGGATGTTCTTTTAGGAACCGAGCCATTCCCATAATCGTCAAGTAGAACAACATCTTCTGCTGCCATCTCTTAAAGTTGGAGCTCATGAATTTTTCTGGGCGTTCATGGTGGAATGCAGAAGGTGGAGGAACTGTCACATTCCCTTAAGGAGCGGTAAAGGCATTGGATGTGCCTTGGGCAGTAGTGGGGAAGGCAGAGGAGTTGCCTTGAACAGTAGCAGCAGCAGGAGGAAAGGCAGAAGGGTTGCCTTGAGTGGCAGCAGCAACAACAGAATCATAAGTGTTTCCAGTCATGTTTCTAAGCAGTTACAATAAGCTAATCTTGTCTTATAATTATTGATTACAATGGTTGCAGGAAATGGAAAATAAGTAACGGCTAAGTATGACAACAAAATGAAATTACAACAACTGAAATTTCAATAAACTGAAAAAAAGAAACTGAGATTACAAGCACTTTGATTTGCTGGGTCGAGTGATGACACTTTGTCTTTAAGACAAGATTGCCCCGTATATATCGTTTCTACGTTCTGGACAATAGTCTTCCAAGATAAAACAACAACTCAACAAATGAGCAAAGGAAACTCAAGTATTACTTTGAAGAACTTAGTATAATGAAATGATGTTGGAAAGTAGTAGGAAGAATTCTATTTTTTCGTTTGTGTAGTCTCAACAATTGAGCCAAAGGCTTCAATATATAGTGCATGGAGGGGACTTGTCAACTGCTCAACTAATTGTTGTTAATGGCCATGTAAGAGTTATTCAGCCAAGTAAATCACTGAATTGATGTGCAGATTAATGGAGGTTTAAATATGAAGCAATTTGGGTCCAAAAAGATAATATCAGAAGAAGCCTAAGGCCTAAGGCCCAAGGCCCATGACCCGAGACCGGACGGGACGGACGGGCGGAGGCGGCGCGCGTGTGGACTTAGCCTCGAACCAAAACACATCTAGGTCATCCCTCCTTCAAACACATGGGTTACCCCTTGGGGTCCCAAACCCTTAGCCAATTTTGAGACTTATAAACTAAACAAATCTTCCTTCCCCCACCGATGAGGGAGAATTGGTCTATACCACATTTTCATGCTTCAAATACCTCACTTCGTGGACCAATATCTCTTTCTTTTCTCAACGAAATTTGACGATCCTTGGCCCTACGGTCATCTACTCACTTAGTAGATTATGCACGTGTGAAGAATCAAACTCCAACATGCGTAACCCTAGTGTATAAGTCATTAAAGTTGGGTGGATGCAACTCCCACCAAAGGTAAATTTCCAACACAATCATGATATTCTTAAAATGTGAAAGATGTTTTGCATGTGGAAAACAAGCACAGGAAGAGACAGAACCCTATTCCAAATAGAATTGGAGTGAATTCATTGCATATTCTAGTTATGGGACAAAGTGACTCCTTATTTATGAACTTAGTACTAAACAGGTTACTTAAGACTACCCAATGTTCATTCAAGGCCTTTATTTAGTCATACCAAAGTAAAACAGTTTCCAGGAGAAGCAAGTAGCTTATATCAGCTCATATTTATACTAGCAATATCCCAGTCATACCATCTTAACACACAAAATCTTATCAAAAGAAGAACAAACAGACCCTACGTAAACATAAAAAAATTTGATAAAGGAAAAAAAATGACTGAATCCAGAGTTATACATCGTAGCTATGTCCACTTGATACAACACCCTATCTTTTAAGTAAATGATTTAGACTTAGAATTTATAAAAACATAATGTTTAGTAATTTATAAAAGTAGATAAAAATGATCTTATAATTTAGAATCTCCAAATTAATGCACTAATTAGTGAAAAAATATATAAAATGCATTTCTGTGAGTTTTCGGGACTAAGAAGCATAGTAAAATTAATTAAGGGACAAAAGAAAGCCAAAATCGGGTGTCACCAACTAGTATACGGATTCCGAAAGTCTTGAGTTTAAGGATCTTAGAGCAGTAAGGCATAAGGTGTTGAGTCTTTCCCAGACCCGTATACTGCTATTGAGTTGAGCTGTTTATAGAGATCGTGCTCCTTTTGTTGTTGAGCCTAGTAAAGATAATGCTCCTATTGCTGTTGAGATTTCAATGTTTCCAAAGTACAATGATCATAACGAGCTATTTATGCTTCATAGATCTTAGAAGATTAATTTATTAGGACTTTATACTTGCAGAGTAGCTTGTCGCCGGAAGTGGCTTTATGCAGCTTATACCTCTTGTGGTTTATCTTTATGTGTTATGCACCAAGGCCATACTCAGCATACTTTATCATGGCGTACTACGTTATGCCTGGCCATATTTCGCAAATAGTAGATTTTAGTTAAAATATTAAGAGGAGTATTCATATGTTAGTACGTGATGGTGTTGCCCATACGACATCCAGATGAGTTCTAATCCTCAGATACAATGAGTTCCCACCATGAATCACTGATCATATATATATAAAGTACGACGTCTCTTTGGGGCCATATTATTTTCTATAAGTAAAAGATATGTCATGCCCTAAGTCTAGAGAAGCGAGACTGGCACCCGGTGCCTTACTTGACCAAGTGTACTGACCTGTAACTCAAATCAACTAAACATATATGGGAACATCTGGCCGACAGGGCCAAGTTATAAAGCAATCTGTAATATCTTAGACCAACAGGGCCGTATCTCATAAGAATCTAAAGATAACAGATCTATCAAGCTGAATGGAATTAGCCCAAAAGATATATATATATATATATATATATATATATATATATATATATATATATATATATATATATATATATATATATATATATATATATATATATATATATGTGTGTGTGTGTGTGTGTGTGTGTGTGTGTGTATAAATGGGCCGACAAGGCCGTCGTTAACATCTAACCCCCCAAAACAAGAAAATCTACACGGGCCAACAAGGCTACCATATAAGATAAGAGATAACATCAAGGCTAGCAAGACCATACAACATATTGTACATACACAGAACATGCCTACAAGCCTCTATGGAAGATCAACTGTACGATGGTCGGGAGAGGGCCTCGGCCTACCCATCATGTCAATAAACATAACAAAAATACTCTAGACTAGAAACTCCGAATAACATGGGATTACCAATCAAGCTGAGCTCGGCAACACCTACCAAGAAGGACTGTCTATCTGTCTCTCGGGACCTGCAGCATGAAATACAACGCCCTTTATAAAAGGGATATCAGTACGAAACAATGTACCTAGTATTTAAGGCAAGTGAATAACTGTAACCTGAAACTGAACTAATAAACATGATAGCTGAGTATAACTAAGAGTCAAAGAAGAATCAGAGGATATACCTACATGTGCCCGACTCAAATAACATATTAATAACAATAACGTACTGACCCTACTAAGGATCTGTGGGTAAACATAATGTACCAGACCATAATGAGGCTCTGTGGATATACCTTGTATCGCACCAGGCCACAAAAGGGCTTTATGGATATGCATATCATACCAGGCCATAACAAGGCTTTGTGGCATAAATCATAATGCACCAGGCCATATATAGTCTCTATGGAAGTGCATCATAGTGTCATACCCACCGATTATAGCTCGGGGTGTGAAATAAACAACAACAACTATGGAACTATGTCCAAATAATCTCTATACACTCATTTAATGAGGAATAAACTCTAAAATAAGATATGTGTCACGCACCAACCTGGGGAGGCGTGCCCGGCACCTGGTGCCTTACTTGACCCCGAGCATATCAAATATAACTCATATAGCCTGAATCCTCACAAAAATCTTGGCCGACAAGGACAAGCTATAATACAAGAATGTTATCTCAGACCGGCAAGACCAAACTGTACAATCTTTAGATGAAACTATCACACCACAATGTGATCACCTCAATATATGTATAAGCACATATGCAGACCGACAAGGTCATCATTCATATCTACAAACAGCATAACCCAAAAAAAATATATATACAAGGCTGACAAGTCACTGTGCTGACATACTGTACATACATGACAATTCTACAAGCCTCTAAGAAGTGCATAATTGTACCGTGGTTAGGACATGGCCCCTACCTACCCATAATATGCATAGGTACACAAAAGATTCACAAAAACTGGACCTGGTAACTCCGTTAGTTAGAAAGAAAAAGGTGTCTATCACTCACGGGAAGAGGGTCCATAAATCGTCGGACGATGATGGGATTTCTTTCACTAATGGAAATGTGGATGATCTCAAAATGTTTCATGTTGACGCTATGGTAATATCTTTAAATATTGTATACTTCAAAGTTAAACGTGTACTAGTGGATCCCGAAGTTCGACTAACATTATTCAACTAAGGGTCATTGAGCAAATGAAGCTAATCGATGACATAGTCCAGGCCACAAGGCTCTTAACTGGATTCAATTTGATGAGTGTGACGACTCGAGGGAGATCATTCTTCCTACGTATATCATAGGGGTAGTCAAGCATACCATATGTGAGGTGATGGATAGGGATACGGGTTATAATGTGATCCTCAAAAGACCCAAAATTGATGGCCGTGATGACACTTATTTACCCCAACCGATAAGTAAGCCAACCGCATACTAAACACATATATATATAAGGTAATTAAGCGGAAAGTAAATTTTCGACGAATATCCAATACTAAGTCTAAAATAGAAATGCGGAAAAATAATAACATCCCAAGATTTGTGTCACAAGTACAGGAGCTACGGCAATGGTACAAGTCTGAAAATACCAAAATACATTGTCTGAATACTAAATGACAAAATAGTAAAAGATATAGAAGGACAAGTGGGTCGCGGATTAGCCGAGCGGCTCATCATAACTATAGAAGGCCAAACTCGAGCTCGCATTGCTCCATGATATATGCTCATACTCGGGATTGAATCTGCACCATAAAAGAGTGCAGTAAGTGTAGTATGAGTGCGAAACCAGGTGTACCCAATATATCTCATAGATCGACAATGAAGAAGTAGTAACGAGATATTTAAGAACAACCAACTTTTAGCCGTATAAGCCTATATTTCATTTATTTTTCATCGAAATAAGGGTAATAAAATCTCAAGTAATGTCAAATTATCAATTAAGCACATAATCAAGTAAGAATGAAGCATATTATACAATGTAATGCCATGCAATGCAATGTGATATTTCAAGAACTAACCCTCTCTCAATTGTATATACACGGCACTCTTCGATAATTGTTAGGATTTCGTGACCCATGGGGGACTTGCAAGGTCCAAATATCACCGAAACCACTTCCCTTTGGCTTATACACATTCGCCGTAATCATTTTCCTTTGGATTTATCACAACTCTGCCAGAACGATTTCCCCCTCTGCATTTCACTCAAAATAGATCAATTCTAGCTCACATCAACTCATATTTCATGAACCATCAAATAGGTGTGTATGGATGATCACAACAATAGAAATATCAAATGCATTTTAATATAAACCTGATTCATATATGAACATGTGTTTAGCTCCACCAACACAAGTATACGGGTCTATGGAGTGATATGTGCACGCAATCAAGTCAAATAATCACCAGCTAATGCCCATATGCTTTTGCATTCTTGGATTACAATTTGTCATTACGTAGTAATAAACTTTCATATTCATAACAATGGTAGTTGTACCAATAGCCGTCACACCATAGGTATGCGACCCTCATCTTACGCACTTACCCATTATCTATTCTATTTATAGACTTTAATTAGCAAAACGTCCCTATAACGAAGTCTAGGAAGTCTTAACAAACATCAAATGCCGAGCAAATGTGCCACAAACCTTAAAATTTTGTCTTTTCTTTTAGTAAAGCTTCGAAATGCTCTCAATCTATCAAATACGCTATATTCATAATAAATCGAGTCGGTAGACACATATATTCCTATACTTCGATTCGAAACTCAAAAATGAACCCAAAAAGGTGACCCCGAGCCAACAAGGGAAAAACTGGAATTATATTTAAAAATTAGTTTACCCATAGCCTAAAGGTTAAGAATCTCAATATCATGAAAATCCGATCATGAATCGATATTCAATTTTATAATTTACTTGAAAACTCATTTCCATGAAAACCCCCAATTTCTAAGCTAAAGGCATGGATGGAATCACTAAACAACATATGAAATCACGATAGAATACTAAGTTTAAGATTAGGATCATACCCCCCCAGTAAAACCTTGAAGAACGCCTTTGAAATCACATAAATCTGAGCTCCCAAACTCAAAAAATTGAATTATGAACGATGAGTTCGAAGTTGGAAAATAAAATTAGCCCAAATCCCATTGTTCTCTGCGAATGCGAGGCCCAGCTCGCGAACATGGTCTGCCTTGATCCAGACCATCACAAATGCAACGAGGACATCATGATCGCGATGGACCAGCATGACCCGACCCAACCCTGAATCTTCTTCGCGAACGCGATGGCCAACCCACGATCGCGTAGAATCTCCTCCCCCACCCTTCTTCGCGAACGCGAAGGGTACCTCACGATCGCGAAAGAAGCCACCCGCACCAGAAACCAATTGTTTCAAAATAAGCTTTGATCTTTGATTCAACACCCGAAACTTATCTGGAATCTCTCGAACACAAACCAAATATGTATTTCAGTCATAAAATATGCTCAAGACTTGCTCGCGCACCCAAAACACCCAAAAGCGGTTGTCTTGACCCGGTGTTGATCATGGTCAACTCCTAAATCTTAACTTAACTAGTTTCTTAATCAAGGACCTAAATCGCACCCGAACTGTTCGAGACCCGAACCAATGGCTTAGCTAAGTCATAAATACATTTCGCTCCTAATGGAATTGGTGAAACTCGCATTGACCTCGTTAACTTTCAATTTGCCAAATTCTTCTTCGATACACATCCGATTGCGTTGAGACCCGTGCCACCATCCACACAAGTCATGAGTACCATTTTAAAGCTACAGAAAGAATGCTTTGTAAAAAAGAGGATAAAAACTCAAAACGACCTGGAGGGTCGTTACAGTTTTTTTGTTTCTATTTTTTTGATTTCCCCCCTCATTTTTAAAGAGAAATAAACTCATTATCATAGATTTACTCTGTTTCTAAAATTACCAATTGGCAAGCGGCAAAAAGGAGATTGTTTTGTTGTTCTTATCTCAAGTATGATATGTCAATTATGCTACTTCAAAGGTAACAAGCCAATGGATTGTTTTAATTGCATAATAGGGAGTTAATTTTGGTTGAAAATTCACAGAGTAAAGGCATGAAAAGTTTTCCATCAGAGATTGTTTTCTTGTTCTTATCTGAAGTATGAGATGACAAAATCCAAGTTGATTGTCGAAAAATATGCAATGAGGCTATCAACATGAATGCTGGATGACAAGAAAAACTAAGGCAGGGACGAGTCATTGTGCAGCCACACTCTACTGTTCCCAATTCCAGAAACAAAAAAATCTAGCAAATCTATTTATTTGGTGAAGATGATTAATGCCACTAGTTACTAGGCCCAAGTTGTCGGAATTTCAGGATTCCAATATCACCCCGACGGCAAGGGATCCGTACTCATTGTTGATGTTGGATGGATGTTGTGACAACATCTGTAAATGCTCAGGACAACATCTTATGAAAATAAGAATGTTGCCTGCGATGTTGTGACAACATTCCTGACAACATCTCTGTAACGATTTTGCTTATTCTTCCGGCCAAAACAGGTTGTGTTACTGTGAGTAAAAAATGACATAGGCAAGCTTACAATGATGTTGTGTTTAAAATGTATTAAAATAAACAGTCAAAGCTTGGAGAGGAAGCAGCGTGAAGACCAAGTCCAGAACGTTGAGCTTTTTAAGGAGCAAGAACCGGTCCAAGTTGAAGCCTTCTTTTACTCAGCCTCCGCAACAAATTAGTGAGGATTTCAAGGGAAGTTCCACACTATAAATAAAGGGGAGCTTCAGAGTATCGATATCCAGAATTAAACGAGAAGAATTACCAAGAGAGCTCTCGCATATTCACCTTAGAAACTAGATCAACACACTTAGCCTAAAGTAGTATAACAACATCTAGTCCCACATTACTATTGCTGCCCAGATTCTAGATCAAGCTTATATTTCAAGCAATTATAATGAAGATGTTGTATTTATCTTTTTAGATCTTTTAACTTTAGGCTGAAGTTATCTGCGACTTCACTTTTGTTTGTAATTTCTTTTTCGCATTTATTATTCAATCTTGTAAAAAGAAATTCATTTGTAATTGTATATAATTTATATAATTCCTTGGTCATTGACCATCAAGGGATATATTAATATATACCTTTGAAAATATAAACTTTGTGTCTTTTTACTTTTCCGTTGCATTTACTCTATAAAGGTTTATAACTATTTTATCACAACGTTGCCTCAAGTGTTGACACAACATTGAAGGCAACATCCAAAAACTGTTTTAATTGTTCTAGCTGTTACGATTTTATTCCTACATATTCTTGCTTATCCGTAGCCCCGGACCCAACAAGTGGTATCAGAGGAAACACTTGATACAATAAGTGTTTGATTCTGAATATTATGGCTATAGACTCAGCTATACAAAACGTTGGTAGACTTCCAATTCTTGACGGAACTAACTATGCCTATTGGAAAATTCGACTACGTTCGCACATCAAATCCATTGATGTTCAAGCTTGGAGATTAGTTTCCGAAGGCTATGTGATTCCCAAGTACCCAACAGACGAGGATGGTGATGTACTTTCCAAATCCGAATCTAAATGGACTGCGGAAGAGATCAACAGTGCGAGCCCATATAAAGATAAGATAAGACTTTGGCACTCTATAAAGATAAGACTTTGGCACTCTAAGGACAAACCTCGGAAACTGAATTGGAAGACGAGGAAGAAAACTTGGAGGAACTAGGAAATGGTGCAACTGTTGCCTTACTTACTCGTCGATTCGATTCGATGGTGAGAAAGATCAACATTGATCGCAATAAAGCCAAATACAAACAGCATCAAAACCCACTCTTCAATAAACATCCGAATAGGTCACCTTCTGAGCAAAGAAATCAAAATCCACTGAGGAAATCTAACTCTGACAGTACCAATTTCAATCCCAAACAACTCGAGGGAGTGCAGTGTCATGCATGCTCGGGTTGGGGACACTACGCTAATGAGTGTGCAAACACCCTTAGAAAAATTGGTAAGGTATGTGGGTAACTCTCAGTGATGATGAGAACGAAGAGGAGGAAGGAGATCAAGAAGAAGAACCACAGACAATACTGGCAGCCATGTTCGAACACTCACTGTCCGACGATGAAGATGTTGTTGATAATGTTGCGACAACATCAGGAACAACATCAGACTCAACATCTAAAATGTTTTCAACATCAGAGATGTATGTATACTTTGACTATTCTGATGTAAATTGTTTTAGTGGATTTAATTCTTCATCTGAGGCTGTAAATTTGGATCTAGTTGACTCCAAAGACGACGTGATAAAGGAATTACAAAATCTTTGTAAAGCCTTAATCAATGAATCTGAGCAACTAGACTCAAAAGCAAAATTATTGACTCTTGAGAATAGCAATCTGAAAGGAACAATCAACCGATTAGAGGTGTCACTTACCAAGAAAGACCTAGATCTTGGTAAGATTCATGCATGATTGAACGTAGCTGAGACCACCTTTCAAAGGCTCAACATGGGAACCTCCAAACTGGATGAAATATTGAACTTCAATAAACCTACAAGGGTTGGCCTTGGGTACCAATCTCCTAGCAAAATAAATACTTTCAGAATCCATAGTCAAACTGAGAGGATAAATTTTGTCAAAGAAAATTCGAGTAATTCTCAAATCACTAAGATTGGATCGAAGTTTGTATATAGCTTCTGTAAAAAGTCAGGACATCTTATGCCCTACTGCTACAAACTTTAAAACTCTGCACTCAGAATATTGCCTAAAATATCGTCAGCAATGTTGCCCAACATCACTGACAACATTCAAAGCAACCAGCCTGAAAGTAGAAGGAAGAAAAAGGAATGGGTACCCAAAATGAATCTGAAATGTAATGTGTGCATAACTGCATTGCGTACTAACATTACAGGTTCTTGGTACTTTGATAGTGGCTGCTCACATCATATGACAGGTACCAAAAGTCTATTGAAGGATTATTGAGCATTCAATAGAGGATACGTGACCTTTGGAGGAGGAAGCAAGAGTAAGATAATTGGTAAAGGAACTCTTAATGTTCCGGATGTACCAGCCTTGAAAAATGTTCTTCATGTAGAAGGTTTGGTTGCTAATCTTCTTAGCATAAGACAACTATATGATGATGATCTCGAGGTGAAATTCAACAAGCTTGGATGCAAGGTCACAGATTCTGCAGAAAAATGTGTCATGTCAGGAACTCGAACTGGAGATAATTTCTATCTAGTCGGTAGACAAGAGTTTTGCAACTCCGCAAAGGTAGGTGACTTGACACTTTGGCATCAAAAGTTAGGACATGTCAACTACGGCACCTTGGAGAATGTGATCTCATTTGAAGCTGTCAGAGGCATTCCCAGATTGGATCCAAAAGATAAAACATTGTGCGAAGATTGTTTGAAAGGAAAGCAGACTAGAGTCTCTCACAATGTTGTCCAACATGACGGACAACATTCAGGTACGTCTCATTGTTTCCAATTATTGCATATGGATCTTATGGGTCCAATCGAGGTAGATAGCCTAAGAGGGATGAGATACTCTTATGTGATAGTAGATGATTTTTCCAGATTCACTTGGATCTATTTTCTAAAGGAAAAATCACAAACCTTTGAGATGTTTAGAACACTTTACTCTAGGATTAAGAATCTATTTTGTTCTTTGATTTTCAGAATTAGATCTGATCATGGAAAGGAGTTTGAAAATCAAACCTTTGCAAAATTTTGTGAAAAGAAAGGCATATTCCATGAATTTTCGACACCAAAAACACCACAACAAAATGGGGTTGCCGAGAGAAAGAATAGAACCTTACAAGAAATGGCTAGAGTTATGTTAAGTTCTAAGAAATTGTCAAAGAGGTTTTGGGCAGAAGCCTTGAACACGGCATGTCCAATAACTAATAGAATCTATTTAAGGCCAGGGACCAAGATGACACCCTATGAAATGTTAAATGGAAAGAAACCTACATTGCGGTACTTTCATGTCTTTGGGTGTGTGTGCTATATTCTTAATGACAGGGATCAACTGGCTAAATTTGACGCTAAGAGTGACAAGGGAATATTCGTTGGCTACTCTGAGAATAGCCATGCTTACCGAATATACAATCTTCAGACTAAGACCATACATGAGTCAGTCAATGTTATTTTTGATAACCTGCTGGATATATCTGGTAGATCTTCAGAAAACAACATTGTGGTTGCAGTTGAAGAGGAGTAACCCACAGATGTTGTCCCAGATGTTGTCCCGACATCAGAAGAAACATCTGAACCTCAAAGAGAGAACACAGGGGACGAAGTCGAGGATGAGTCTGCTACTGAACTGAATGATCAAGTGAGAAGAGACCCTCCATCGAGGATTAGAAGGAACCATCCACCGACCAGGTGATAGGGGGAGTTTTTGAGAAGAGGCGTACAAGATGAAAAGAGCCAGTGAATTATCGAGAAATGGTAAGGTATGTGTGCATATCCACCATATATCAACATGTAAGTCTTTCTTGTCTTACATCTACTTTTGAGCCTAAAATATTGGGGAAGCATTAAAAGATAATTTTTGGATTCAAGCCATGCAAGAGGAGCTTGAACAATTTGCCCGAAATGAGGTTTGGGACTTGGTACCACGACCCAACAACACAAATGTTATTAGGACCAAGTGGATATTCAAAAATAAATCAGATAAGTTAGGGAAGATTGTTAGGAACAAAGCTCGACTTGTTGCTCCAGGATATACACAAGTAGAAGGTATCGACTATGATGAGACCTTCGCTCCTGTGGCTAGAATTGAGTCAATAAGATTGCTTCTTGCTATAGCTTGCTATCTAAAGATTACCTTGCACCAAATGGACGTTAAAGGTGCCTTCCTCAATGGATACTTGGATAAAGAAGTATATGTTGAACAACCAAAGGGATTTGAGGATCCTCACCATCCACATCATGTGTACAAGCTCAAGAAAGCTTTGTATGGACTAAAACAAGCACCACGTGCATGGTATGGTCATCTAACTGGCTTCCTTGTTGAGTTTGGTTTTACCCGTGGAGAAGTTGACAGAACATTATTCATTAAAAGACACGGTGTAGATGTAATAATAGCTCAAATCTATGTTGATGATATTGTTTTTGGTTCGACTACAGAATCATTCTTGAAGTCATTTGTTGAAGCAATGTCGACAATATTTGAGATGAGCATGATTAGAGAACTAACATTTTTCTTAGGCTTGCAGATTAAACAGGATGAAGATGGGATCTTTGTATCTCAAAGCAAGTACGCCAAGAATCTTGTTAGAAGATTTGGTCTGGAAAATGCTAAACACATGAAGACTCCAACGGGCTCTACGCAACAGGTATGTAAAACGATGTTGGACAAGATGTTGACCCAACATTGTACCAATCTATGATAGGTAGCCTTTTATACCTTACTGCCAGTCGCCCCGATATCATGTTTAGCGTATGTGTTTGCGCTAGGTTCCAAGCCAGTCCCAAGGTATCTCATTTGAATGCTGTAAAATGTATCATTCGATATGTTGCCGGTACAAGTGACTTGGGAATTTGGTACTCCAAAGACACTAATCCTAATCTAATAGGATATAGTGACTCGGATTGGGCCGGTGATGTAGACGATAGGAAAAGCACTAGTGGTGGGTGTTTCTATCTTGGCAATAATCTAGTCTCATGGTATAGTCGTAAACAAAATTGTGTATCACTCTCGACTGCCAATCTGAATATGTGGCAACCGGAAGTTATTGTGCTCAACTGATCTGGTTACGACATATGCTAGATGACTATGACATATCTAATAACTCCATGATTTTATACTGTGATAATCTGAGTGCTATTAATATTTTCAAAAATCCTGTTCAGCATTCATGTACAAAGCACATAGACATAAGACATCATTTTAAGAGACTTAGTGGAAAAACAGCTAGTTTAAATCGAACATATTGATACTCTTTTTCAATTGACTGACATTTTTACCAAACTTTTAGATCATGAGAGATTTTCTAGCTTGAAAAAATCTCATGGTCTCTGTTTTCTTTGAAAATAAGATAGACTAGGTAGATGTTGTCCGAAATATTGTCCTAACATTCTAGGTAACATTTACTGATTGAGTCAATAAACAGGATAAGTGTTGTAGTGATGTTGCACTATTTTTTCAAAAGATTCAAGCATGACTCTAAAAGTATCATAAGAAGGCGAAGCCTCTGCTAAAAGATTTGGATGTATACAAAAAGAGCAAAGCTCTAAGATTGGTATCGTTCCTATTCTATAGGAGTACCACGTGCTTTAAAAAGGTTGAAAATTCCTCAATATTTTTTTAATCTGTATGTGTTCAACTAAGTTGATTAAGGACAATGGTAAAATGTTACATTAGTCCAGCGATCAGTCTCATAGGGAACATATACGGAAATATCATCTGCCAAATCAGAAAATCCTTGGAGTCTCATAATGTTTGTTTAACTTGGAAATGTTGCCATAATCATTAACAACATCGTGTTCCAGTACATTGATCAATCTGGTTTATTTTGTTTTATTCTTGTTTTTGGTATTTAACCCATCTCTGTCTTTAACGGAAAATCCAAAAATCCTGGAGGACCTTTTTTATTAAATTTTAAATGATGTTATGTGCTGTGAAAATCCTTTGTTTTAGGTGTGTAAAGAGTTTTTATTCTTCTATACAATCTAAATTTAAGGAAAAGGAGTTTGAGTGTAAGTATATTTTGCCATAATGAAACCTCCCATTTTTGTCTTGGAATCGTCACATCAGCCAATTTATCAAATTATGGCAGCCCAAACACCACCGTCATTTTTCAAAACCCAAAGCTTCTCTAACACGCTCAATCCTTCAAAACCCTCTCCCATGTCCATTTCCCTAAAATTCACAAACACCAAAGATTATTCCCCAATGTCGACTAGTCCAGCAAATAGCAACAAGGTTTACAAGCATTATACTCCCATCAATGACTTGAAATCGGCCGAGGAGGACTGCACACATGCTATGATCCCTACTTGGTTCAGATAAGCCATTACAGGTGAGCTACCCAAGCGATAATGAAAACTCAATCGATGTTAATGCAACATTTAATTTCTCAAACCTTGCCTCAAGACAGTCAAAATCGACATTTCCGACGCAAAGGTCAAAAAGGGTTTTCGAAAACCAATTCGGTGACAACTCGTCTGCCAAAAGATCCATGGAAGAGTCGACTTTCCCTGTTGATACTACCACTAGCAGCGATACTGACACCGATTTCAGTGTGCCCAGTTCTTTCAAAACTCCATCAACTTCCACTTCACAAGCAGAAACTGAGAAGGAAAAAGAAGAAGAAGATTTATCAAATGACATACCTCTACGGAACTTCATTCCTAAAGGGGTCCACAGAACATACTGGAATTTTGATAAAAATGTTGCCTCAACATCAAAGGCAATAGACGAGAAAATGGACCCAGACTATGTTGCCCCAATATCTGAGGCAACACCTGCAGCCACCTCATTCGAACAAGAAAACACAGAATCTGAGGTAATTCCCTACTCTTCCATGTTTCAAACGAAATCATGCTCCAGTAACTGGAATTGGTTTAAAAATAGAGTAGTTAGAGGGGAGAAGGTGATTGACCTAACTTCATTCTCCAAAAATGGTTTAGTTGATTTCTTAAGTAGTCGAAAGATCTTAAGCTTTGTATCTGGTAAGAATCCTTATTGTGAGAAGGTGATTAGGGTGTTCTATGCTAATCTGACGCTTGTTGTTAGGGACACAACCTCAAAGAAATTTGGGAGAGTGTACCTATACAACAAGGTATACAATTTTACACCTAATATCATCAACTCCACTCTTTGCATAACTGTTAGTGAAAGAGAACCTCAACCAAACCCCACTGTGGAGGAACTCAATTCGATGATCAAGTACCTTACGGGGAATTTGATTACTGTTTGGGCTCCTCGCAGTCCTGTGTCAAAACTCACTGCCTTGTTTGCCACTTTGCACAAACTTGCTATATACAACTGGCTACCCTCCCTCAACGAGACAGTAGTGACCCTTGATCAAGCGTCACTACTTTTCAAGTTTGGAAGGAATCAGAAAGTTGACTTAGGAACCCTCATATTCAACCATGTTGCCAATTTGGCAGAAAGACAAAGCAACTTTGCCCTTCCATACCCCTCCTTGATTTTTCAAATCCAGCTCAACCAAGGTTTAAAGACTCCAAAAGGAGAAAAGATGAGTCCAGCCTTAGAGGTCTACTCGGTACAACGAGCAGTTGTCAATAGCAGGGACATGGTTATTGACCTGCCCTGGAAGAAAGATGAATGGAACACTGACACATCAAAAGATGTTGCCGACATTCCTGGCAACATTGGTCAAGGAAAGGTCCCAATGTCCAAAGACTAGCTTCAACAGCACATTGCTGAACTTGATAGACAATTCAAGACATATTGCGAGCCAAGAACTATTATGTGGGCTTACTTTCTTCATAAAAAGGGGGAGAGGATGTTGCTTCTTTGGAAGTAGACGACGGGGGAGTCTGATGATGTTCTTCTTTGGAAGCGACAGACAGTGGAGTGCTACTCGATGAGGATGCAGGCCATGATGCAGGGGGAGAGGAGTTGAGATGATGATTGTTGACTACTTCTGATGCTATGAAGATGAAGATGGTGCTGCAAAGAGTGATCGATCACAGAAAGCGGCTGGAAGCTACTGTGACTCGATTACTCTAGTCAAGGATCAACATGCTGATGGAATGGAGTGTTGATTCAATGATGAATAGAGTACTGATAATCCCTGTTTATTTGAATATTGGATATACTGACATTTGTAATATTATTTGTGTTTGTAATATTTTACTTTGGGATATTTGGTATGTTCTTGCAGACATTGTGACTACTTTCTAAAGCTGTTTATAAATGTTTGCCTGATGTGGACTGTTATGAATGGTTACTGTAGACTGATTACGCAGTTGTTGTAAGTAAGTCCCGACTAACAGAACATAACTCCTATCTAATCAAATCATCAATACAACACTTCTTGGAATTTAATACTGCAGGTTAAGGGCATAACACTGATCCTACTGATTCTTGGAATGTAAGGACTACATCGGGAATCAGTATCCTAGTCATTTTCGCTTAGTATGGAGTTTTGTGAAGAAAGGCAAAAAGGGGAAGATTGTTGATATTGGATGGATGTTGTGACAACATCTGTAAATGCTCAGGACAACATCTTATGAAAATAAGAATGTTGCCTGCGATGTTGTGACAACATTCCTAACAACATCTCTGTAACGATTTTGCCTATTCTTCCGGCCAAAACAGGTTGTGTTACTGTAAGTAAAAAATGACCTAGACAAGCATACAATGATGTTGTGTTAAAAACGTGGTAAAAGTAACAGTCAAAGCTTGGAGAGGAAGCAGCGTGAAGACCAAGTCCAGAACGTTGAGCTTTGTAAGGAGCAAGAACCGGTCCAAGCTGAAGCCTTCTTTTACTCAGCCTCCGCAACCAATCAGTGATGATTTCAAGGGAAGTTCCACACTATAAATAAAGGGGAGCTTCAGAGTATCGATATCCAGAATTGAACGAGAAGAATTACCAAGAGAGCTCTCGCATATTCACCTTAGAAACTGGATCAACACACTTAGCCTAAAGTAGTATAACAACATCTAGTCCCACATTACTATTGCTGCCCGGATTCTAGATCAAGCTTATATTTCAAGAAATTGTAATGAAGATGTTGTATTTGTCTTTTTAGATCTTTTAACTTTAGGCTGAAGTCATATGCGACTTCACTTTTGTTTGTAATTTCTTTTTCGCATTTATTATTCAATCTTGTAAAAAGAAATTCATTTGTAATTGTATATAATTTATACAATTCCTTGGTCATTGACCATCAAGGGATATATTAATATATACCCTTGAAAATATAAACCTTGTGTCTCTTTACTTTTCCGCTGCATTTACTCTATAAAGGTTTATAACTGTTTTATCACAATGTTGCCTCAGATGTTGACACAACATTGAAGGCAACATCCAGAAACTGTTTTAATTGTTCTAGCTGTTACGGTTTTATTCCTACATATTCTTGCTTATCCGTAGCCCCGGACCCAACACTCACTATCACTTATTTGGCACCTCGAAATGTACTACTCACTCGGCCTCAATTTATACTTGATTAGTTTGGAGAGTCTCCAACTCTTTCTTTGATTACGATTTTCTACAACTCTTTGCATATATTGTGGATTAATAATTATGCAGACTCATAATATCTTTTATGTAGTTTATAAATATGTAATTTTTTTATAAAATACTCAAATAATCTATAAATGAAATTGAATAAAAAAGAGTTGTATGACTCTCAAAATTGGTCATATAAATTGAGATGAGGGAGTACTGAGTACTAAAACTGTGTTCGAAATTTATATTATATCTATTTATTTAGTGATTTTTAACTTGTATGTTATTGGCAACATTCACCTCTGATGTGTGTAAGTATATGATTATATGATGGGCACTAGGCTCGGCATTTGTATTTCAGCTCGATTCAGCTAGGGTTGATTTCAGGTAAAGTTTGGCTCAATTCAATTTTGATTAGTTGGGTTAGAGCTCGATCAAAGTCGGGGTTCGCATAAAGCCACCTCGCCCATCTTGGTTGGCTCGGTTGAATCATATGATGATTAATTAAACTAAAATTCATCTAGTATTAAGCTTAGTTATTAGGTATATTTGTAATATGTTAATTTATATACTAACTATCAACAAATTTGTAATTTTGTATCTCTTTTATTGGATGAAATTAAATATTTAATCACATTATAGCTGACGTAAATATTTAAATATTTAGTATCTGTTTATTTGATGTATCTCATTATTCGATGTAATAATCGAAGGCGAATGAATTATAAAATTTAAGAATTCAAAAGTTAATGAATTTAATTTTGTATTACGAATTAATGAATTTATTGCTAACTAACTTTTTTGTTTTGAATTTCACATTTTATTGTTCAATATTTAACTAATCGCAATCAAATTTGAGTTATAATTTAAACTAATAATTTATATAATTCAATCACATTGATTCAATTATCTACTTAAACTATTAGTACTATTCTTACACTTTTTAAATCACTTACCTAGTTTTTTTTCATGGAAAACGTAGTACTAGTTGTGGGGCGTGGGTCGACGACAAAAGTTTATACTAGTGCACGATTGAGAAGTGGTGGTTTCAAATTGGGAGAGGAGTTGTTCTCACTTAAATCTAGCTAGGCAGAATATGAGTTTGCAATGTGTTAGTACTAAATACTAATACTAGCTAGGTCACAACTCACAAGTAGCTGATTTTGGAAATCAAGTGGAGAGGATATGGCAAATCAAAGGTAGATGATTGGTATGGGCATGCACAAGTCTTGAAGTTCTCTCCGCTCGGAGTTAGCATGAAGAGGTGAAATACACAAATTAATATAATCCATTTGTCCGGACTCTCTTTAATGGAGTATGTTCTTATTTCTACACCATCCATCTCAAATTATTTGTTGTTCTTTTGGCTTACACACCCCTTAAGTAATATTAATTAGAAGAGATTTTTGATTACTTTACCCTTATTTATGTCTAAATAATAATATCTCTCCATTAAATGTTTACTCTATTTTTATGTGTCATCTCCATTAATGACAAAATTCCACCAAGGGTAAAATGTGGAAAAACTAATTAATTTTGCGTTGAACTTCTAAAACGACAAATAATTCGAGACAACTAATTTTAATAATTACGATAAATAATTTGAGATTGAGGAATGTAATTAAGATGGAATTAATGTTGGAAATTGACCTCCCGATTTATGAGATGAGATGTAACTTGTTGGGAAACCAAGATAAAATCCACAATAAATATTATTTATTAGTAAAATAAAATAACAGCTCTTGAAAATAGATTGTTGGGAAACAAAGGTAAAAATCAGTACAATAATAATAAATATTATTTATTTAGCTAAGTAAAATAACAATACTGGAAATATAAATATTACCACGATAATATATTCAGAGTAAATATATAAATTGACTTGAGTCATGCTAGGCACTTGTCACGATCCAAAAATTCATTGTGTTGTGAGGACACCTACACTAGCCGTAGGAGAACCACCAACCTCTAATCACGAAAGAATATTAAATTCAAAGTGCGGAAATATGAAAAGAATACCTTTATACCAAGAAACCTTAAAACATTACAAAGCTTTAACGAATACAACCGTTTCTACCCCAAAACCTGGTGTCACTAGTACAAGGACTACAAAATACAATAATGACAGAATAAAATAATGCCGCCCTGGATGATAGGGGCGGCCTGACTAGATGGAGACCAAGGCTACAAGAAAGACGGCCTGCCTCACTCTCCCGTGCTCCAAGCTGCCACCTGAATAGAACGAATACTTGCATTCACATAAAATATGAAATAAGCGTAGCATGAGTACACAACATACCCCCGTAGACATCATATGTCAACAACGATAGAAGTCACGTAACAGGCATAAGCATCAAGTTGACTCTACAATAGGTGCTAATTCAATTAACATGCTAGTTATCCAATATGTTTTAGAGGATTGTTTCACACCTAGTACTTATTCCAGCAATAACCAAGAGTTCATCAAGTCTACTAGACATCAACACCGAGTACACACAACACGGGACCACCAATAAGAGTACGAATGAAATGCAATGCAAATGATGTATGTACGAATGCAAGTGATATATGTACTGGTACACACACGCTGTTGCAGTAGCTTTCATGTGACCCATGTGGGACACATGAGGTCCATATACCCATCTAATACCATCAGATACCATCAAGAGGGCTGAAGTGTCATTTCAGTCATCACTCTCATAACCATATATCATATCCCTTAATCCGACTTCCCAAGTCATTCTCAGTGTCTTATCAATAATCCAATGCCAAGTATATATAATGTATGAATGAGATGGATATGAATACACCATGTAGTAAGCATAATCAATTTATCAGTTTATGTTCAAGTGTTCAGATGAGGTGCAGAGTGATGAATGCATAGCAAGTCAAGTCAGGATGTCATAACCACATGGCCATAATCCCACACCACAAAAGTTTCAATATAATAAGAACACGACAACCAGCCTACACACATAAACTCTGAGTATACATAGGGTCTCCTGAGAGGGGAACCGTGTGATTAATAAGCATAACAAATCAAGTAGTGGCGACAAGCCCAAGTAGTAGAGACAAGCCCAAATAAAGCAGCACTCGGAATCGACTTAAGGTCGATTCCCCAAATCACCCATATTCACAATTACACACCGGTACCCACTTTAGACATAATCCAAAGTTAATTTGAAAGACAACTTCATTTAGACCTTCAATTTCCTAATACCACAAAAACTCTATTTTTACAATCCTAGGTTCTTCCCTAATTTAAGAAGAGGTTTTCTATAGTCAAATTAAACATTACAACTCAATCATTTAATCCACACATCTACTTAATTAAAAGAGATTAGCTTTTACCCATTTCTTTTAGCTCATGAACTCTTGTTCTCATCCTTTTAATTATCAAAGAACCTTCAATTTACTTCTCCCATTACAAGCTATACCCACAACACTAGTACCATGGAAAACTATCATAAAATGGAATGTGGGTTTACCTTCCCTGAAGATCTTAGGCCAAGAATGCAGGAAAATCTCTCTACGGAAGCCCCTAACTCAAGTTATAACATTTGGGGAAAGATGAGCTATTTTAGGACTTTTAAATCATAGAACTGCCAGAACTTCCGCCGTGGAGGACACAACTCTGCTGGTGCGGACTCGCTGCGTCGGAGAAATAGGCCGCTGGGGCGAAGGTACTTGACACCTCACCCAGCGCCGGGGCATAACGAGGCTCTGCTGGAGCAAAACCTCCTGTCCGCTGGGGCAAACACAATTTCACCGGGGCGAAAAGGCTCTTCTCAGCAACTCTTCACTTTGATCAATCTTCTTTCCAATCTGTGTGAGTTAATTGACTCATGATTCCTACTAAGAACGTCATTAGTGAATGCCCGGAGGAGAGGTATAATAGGAAAATGGGCGAAAGGTTCATAATGACCGAATGGGTCATTACATCAGATACCAATTAAACAAACATTCATCCTCAAACTGAAATAACAAAAAATGGCATGTACAATGGATAGGGATCAGGACCTGGTCCCACAAGGGTTTTTATCGATTTCGCACGTCAAGTATCGGAAACAATATCACGAAAACACAGCTAGGACCTCTCATTATCACTCTTGTCTATAGTATAAACCTCGTTATTGTTATGGGAAAATAATATTTGCGTGGAAACTTTTGACTTTAAGGATTCGCGGTATAGCATCATGTCTTCGGTCACACTACGGCAAGTCACCATACGTCATTATAATCGGGACTACTGAAATCATAACTTCGTCTGACCACATAGGCTCATTTAATCACTCTTATACAAGAATTCACGACATGAAAGAATAGCGAGAACCTAACGCTTCGTAAGAGTTATATAAGGTCTGAGAGGGAAGTTGTTATACAAACGGATGGAATCACACTTGCTAAGAGGAACATCACTTCCAAAAGGAATCATGCACGCTATAAACTTGAAACAAGGAACTCCACTGCAGCGGAAAATTTGTCCGCTGAAGCATTCTTGCGCCTGCAGAAATGGGTTCGTGGAAGCGGACAACTAGGAAAGAGGTAAATCTCGCTGGAGCGGCACAGTCACCCGCTCATGCGGACTCGCTACGGCAGAAAAATGGTTCGCTGGGGAGGTAGACGCAAAAATTGAAAAATTCCCCCAAAATAGATCGGTTCCCCCACTTTTCCCATTCTTTCTCAACTCTCGACTCCTAAATCCATTTCCAAACCTCCCCCTCCCCAACTACCCTACTGAAAACATTCTCACAAACCCTACCCACACAAAAGTTTCCTCTCCTTCTCACCCACAACTCCCAATACCCTCTACCCCACTCCTCTTCTGACATGCCGGATTTAACCTGATGGCGGCACATACACCAACGCACCTAAAACTCTCTAACAACTCATATTACTCAAGTTCGCCTCTTGGTAAGTTTCTAAAACTTTGCACTACACATTATAGCTTCATATGCTAAGGTAGAAGTATGGTAGTGGGTAGATAACTTCGTGAAACTTGTGGAAAATTATTGGGTACAGTTATCACAAGTGTAGTTTTACAGATCGGGTAAAGTAAGGGCGTAAAAGGGTTCTACACTTCATGTATACACACACATGAACTAAGGGGAGGGATTTTTTGGCCAAAATCAAGGTGAAATCATTGAATGTTCCAGTGGGGTTGTATGAGATGACTATCTCGCTTTGGCGAATGACTCTCTGCTAGAGTGGATCTGCTAAGGCGCAAAAGGCTTCACCGAAGTGAAAAGGCTGGAGACACAAGGTTTTCGCTAAAGCGAACACTTTCCTCGCTGGGGTGGATTTGCTCAAGCGGAAGGCCATTCCACCGAAGGGAAAATAACACAGTTGCAATGCTAAAATAGTAGCTTCACAATGACCCAGTCCAGATGAATTTTATTGGTTTCTTTCGCTCATTAAACACGTAATAACATGATGCATATGAATTTTTCACCGAACTAACACAAGAAATTGAATAAATGCAGGTCTATTTAGAGAAAACAGTTTGAAATCAATGGACAACCTTGCCCATAACTATAGAACTGTTAATGAGGATCCCACGAGTAATTATGATTCTGTCTGGTTTATGTCCAGAGACTATGAGAACTGATACTATACTGATCTGAGGGATAAGAAGTATAGACATGACTGATGTGGCATAGACCTGACTGGTGTAGAAGAGCTTCTTCCAGACTTTTATAACTGACTGACGCAAATAGGCTGGAGATGCTTTGCTCCAGCCCCTTGCAAAGCCAACGAAGACTGGGTAAGACAGTTCTATGCCAACTTGAAGCAGGTGCGATTGTCGGAGCCAAATCCGGAGATAAGAATTTGAGGCAAGGTGGTGAAAATCGGGGCCGAGGTGATTAATGATTTTTATGGGTTGCCAAACCACCCACCGGAACTTATAAGTGCCAAAGAAGATTGTGGTAATGGGGAGTGGTTGGTGTCACACCTGGTGGATGAGGAGCACATGAACAAGATTACCTAGACCCATAACAAATCAGGGATCACTAACAAATATTTCACTACTAAGGCTAAGAGATGGCAGAGTATCATCGTCAATAGGGTGCGACCTTCTTGTAACAAATCTGATGTTCCATACATTCAAGCTCTGATGATAACTTGCATACTGGATGGTGTCCCGGTGAATGTGGGCCACTATATCATTTTTAAGTGGAAGGATTATCTGATTAAAGAAGGGCCAAGTCTGATGTTTCCTTCCTTGATTACTGAGTTGTGCTAGAGGGAAAATGTGTCGGATAAACCTAATGATGACTTGATCAATCATGATGGGGTATTCCACCCTCTGAAGGTGTCAGGGGCAGGTACACTGGTGAAGAGTAAGAAGAGAAAGGTTGACTTAAGTGTGAGCGGTGATGGTGATGCCGATGATGGGTCTTTGTCGAAGTCGCAGAGGCCACTTAGTGTCATGGGTTATTAGTTGCAGGAGATTAGACAGTTGGGCTTCCTAGACCTTCTGTCAGGTCTAGTTCTTCAAGTGTATCTGCCGACTACGTCTCCCGACAGGAGATAACATAATATTTTGAGGCGCAGACGACCCTTCAGACCTCAGTTGGTACTTTGGAGATGGCGTACAAAGGCTTGGCCAAGGACCATGGTGATATTTGTACGAGCATTACGAATGAGAAGAAGAGGAACAAGTCCAGGGGTAAACTTCTCGTGAAGATGTGGATAGGTATCAAGGGCTTGTTTAAATATTTGGACTACAAGAACCCCCTTCCCGTAGAGGACAAGCATGATGATAAGGATTATTCCTTCCTGCACAAGGCAGATGATAGTGTCAGCATCACCGAGGGAGGTGGCAAGGCGACTAGTTCGAAGAGACAGGAGTGAGCCCGTGCTTGGTCTTTGTGGTTAGCCCGTGTTGGGCTTTATTTCAAACAATTTATTTTTCTGGTGCTTGTTAGATGTTTGGATATTTTCTTTGATTTGCTTTCTATATTTTATGTTGCTTTGGTTTGATGGATGTTTGGATAGTTTCAGATATTCGTAGCTAGTTTCTTGTTTTTGTTTGGTTGACATCAGATATTTGAGTATTTTGATAATTGGATAGATTCTTGTTGGGTTTGCTATGATTTATTTGCCATGGTATACCTTTATCAATGCATTGGGGAAGAACATAAAAAAAGGCAGAAGTTACTGGTTTCTACGCAGTGATTCCGCTGGGGAGAGATAGTATCCGTTCAGGCGGACTCACCTTGGGGGGGAATTTCACGCAAGGGCAGAATTCAACAGGACACAGATTTCTGCTATGGTGGAATATATTACGCAGACGTGAGTTTTCCATGATGGACCACACTTCGCCGAGGCAGACTTAGTAACACAACAGGGTGCTCGCTCCTGCGGCCCACCATTCACTGGTGCGGGCCCGCAGACGTGGAAAGGCTTTCACTGGGGAGAAACTCCTAAACCAGAACAAAAATCAGAGTTAGGCAGTTTTAAAACCTTGCGATAGCTTCCAGACATAATTACCACACACAACCCACCTCGAAGGAGGGTCAAGCTTAGATACCAATTAGAATCGACTAGATCCCAATTTGAGTCAACTAAGTATATGATTTAAATAATGTAGCACGATAGGAGTGGAGGAAGGGAATAATTCCTAAAATGCTTCATAGCCTCATGAGGATGGATACATACGTCTTCTTACCAATCCGCGAGACTCTACTACACATTATCCTTGTACTCGTGATACCGATGAACCTAGAGCTCAGATACCAATTTGTCACGACCCAAAAACTCATTGTGCCGTGAGGGCACTTACAATAACCGTAGAAGAACCATAAACCTCTAATCATGAAAGGATATTAAATTCAGAGTGCGTAAATATGAAAAGAATACCTTTATACAAAGGAACCTTAAAACATTACAAAGCTTTAACGAATACAACCGTTTCTACCCCAAAACCTGGTGTCACTAGTACAAGGACTCTAAGATATAATAATGACAGAATAAAATAACACCGCCCTGGATGATAGGGGTGGCCTGACCAGATGGAGACTAAGTCTACCGAAAGATGGTCTACCATACTCTTCTGTGCTCTAAACTGCAACCTGAATAGACCTTATACTTGCATCTATATAAAAGTGTTGCAAGCGTATCATAAGTACGCAACGTACCCCCGTACGCATCATAGGTTGACAACGATGAAAGTTACGTCATAGACATAAGCATCAAGTTGACTCTACAATAGGTGCTAATTCAATTAACATACTAGTTATCTAATTCGTTTATCCACGTAGGTCATGATCTACAAATATATGGTCTACTCAACACTCAAGTATCAGTTTCAGCCAAACACAGATAAGAAATTTATCACATAACGACTCTTACCTTGGCACTCAAAGATCCAACCCTCTACCCGAGACATTATGCCGTTTAATACTCCACCTGACCCATCCCATTATGTAAGTAATTTACCATGAATGATCTTTTCCCCTACACAAGTCAAGAATGCACGTGCTATACTTCCAAACAGTGATATTTAGGCATTCATGCATTTAGCACACAGATCAATACATCATGATGGACATGCAATAAGTCTACTAAACACTAAACTTCGGTACCAACAATTTACAGAAAGGGCACAAAGGCACACATACCAACCTTACCCACTTTACCTTTACGCATTGCACAATTATCCATGATAATCACCCAATTCACTACTAGTTTTATCAATACTACACCTACTCGCCAACCGTCTATATCAACTCTTATATAACCTGGTTGCATTTTTATTTTAGAGGACTGTTCCATACCGAACACTTATTCCAGCAATAACCAAGAGTTCATCAAGTCTACTAGATATCAACACCGAGTACACACAACATGGGACCACCAACAAGAGTAAGAATGAAATTAAATGCAAATGATGTATGTATGAATGTAAGTGCTATATGTACCTGGTACACACACGTTGCTGCAGTAGCTGTCACGTGACCCATATGGGAATCATGAGGTCCATATACCTATCTGATCCCATTGGATACCAGCATGAGGGCTAGAGTGTCATTTCAGTCATCAGTCTTATAACCATGTAACAACAACAACATACCCAGTGAAATCCCATAATGTGGGGTCTATGGAGGGTAGAGTATACGCAAACCTTACCTCTACCTTGGTAGGTAGAGCGACTATTTCTGAGAGACCCTCGGCTCAAGACAAAGCACAAGCAAAGCAAGAGAAACGGGTAGACCCAGATAAGAAATTTAAAGTAGTATGAAAATGCTAGTATCAAAAGCGAATAAGCCATGATAACGCATTCGGAAAAAAGAAGCAGTAATTAACGCAGGTAAACAAGATAAACAAAGTACACTAGAGAACACATAGCAGCAGAAATCAAACGACATGGGACTATAAAGCGGTATTGCGCCTACTAGTATGATGGGCTACCAGTTTGTAAGCGTAAGTAGGACTATGCTCAACTATCTACTACCATTGTACCCTAATCTGTGTCCTCCACAACCCCTATCTAAGGTCAGGTCCTCAGTAAGTTGCACTTGCACCATATACTGTCTAATCACCTCTCCCAATACTTCTTCGGCCTACCTCTACCCCTTTTGAACCCGTCTATAGCCAATCTCTCACACTTCCTCCCTAAGGCATTTGTGTCTCTCCTCTGCACGTATCCGAACCATCTCAGCCTCGCTTCCCACATCTTATCCTCCACCGAGACCACTCCTACTCTATCACAGATATTATCATTTCTAATTCTATCCCTCCTTGTATTCCCACACATCCATCTCAGCATTCTCATCTCCGTAACTCTTATCTTTTGGATGTGCGAAGTATTGACCGGCTAACACTCGGCCCATACAACATAGTCGGTCTAACCACCACTTTATAGAACTTGCCTTTAAGTTTTGGTGGCACCTTTTTATCGCACAAGACTCCATATGCGAGCCTCCATTTCATCCACCCTGCCCCAATACGATGTGTGACATCGTCATCAATCTCTCAATTCTGTTGGATAATAAACCCGAGGTACTTGAAGCTTCTTTTCTTTAGAATGACCTGAGTACCAAGCCTCACATCTACGCCTGTCTCAAGGTCATTCCCGTTACTGAACTTGCACTGCAAGTATTCTGTCTTGGTCCTACTCAGCCTGAACCATTTATACTCCAGAGTCTGTCTCCAAAATTCTAGCTTATCGTTCACTCCGCTGCGATCTACAACTAGAGTTTGTCTCATAACCATGTAACATATCCATTAATTCGACTTCCTAAGTAATTCTCAACGTCTTATTAATCACCCAATGGAAAGTATATATAATGTATGAATGATATGGATATGAATACACCATACAGTCAACATAATTAATTTATCAGTTTATGTTCAAGTGTTCAGATGAGGTGCAGAGTGATGAATGCATAGCAAGTCAAGTCAGGATGTCATAACCACATGGCCATAATCCCACACCACAAAAGTTTCAATATAATAAGAACACGACAACCAGCCTACACACATAAACTCTGAGTATACATAGGGTCTCCTGAGAGGGGAAACCGTGTGATTAATAAGCATAACAAATCAAGTAGTGGCGACAAGCCCAAGTAGTAGAGACAAGCCCAAATAAAGCAGCAGTCGGAATCGACTTAAGGTCGATTCCCCAAATCACCCATATTCACAATTACACACCGGTACCCACTCAGACGTTCATCACAATAAGCCGAGTGGGAACCCCAACACACCCAATACCCCTTAATATTTATAACTACTACGTACTTCTATCAGAGTTTATAATAAAGGAAACCACGAACGGTCGATCCTCAATGCGCGGTTTCAACTATTTGGGATTCTCGTAGCGAACACAGTGTAACACGTAAATCCTATGTATTAATATCCACCAAACATATACAAGAATTAAATACCTAACCAAACGTAAAATACCTAACCTTCCCTCCGGGCTCACAATGTCAAAATTCATTATTTATTGCCTCAAAAGCTTCTAAACGTGATTATTTGACATAATCTAAAATTAATATAAAAAACAACTTCATTTAGACCTTCAATTTCCTAATACCACAAAAACTTCATTTTTACACCCCTAGGTTCTTCCCCAATTTAAGAAGAGGTTTTCTATAATCAAATTAAACATTACAGCTCAATCATTTAATCCACACATCTACTTATTTAAAAGAGATCAACTTTTACCCATTCCTTTTATATAAATTAGAGGATATAGAAATCTACAAAATTAAATAATATACCAGTAAATATATAAATGAAAGATTATAATATATAGTTTAGTGGTTAAGTACTAAAATTAATATCTAATGATTTCTAAAGAAAATAGCTTAAGAGAATGAATGCTACGGATGGGAACTTTGAAAATTGCATAATAAGAATGGCAAAATGTTAGGATATTTATAGTTAATAGTAAAGAGAGGAGTACTTGGCAACCAAGTTAACTTGCCGTCCAAGTACAAGTACTTGGTGAACAAGTATCTTGGTCTCCCAGTATAATTCTTGGCCAATAAGTAAGTTTTCATCCAAAATGTCACGTGACTACAATTATTTAAAATATCACTACAGTTACCCGCTATTTTAAAGAATTTTTAAAAATAAAAGAGTAAAATTTGCTGGATTTGCATGTCTGAAATGCAGTAGGTTTGGTGCCTTCTGGGATATAAATCGAATTTAGACTAATAAAATTTAACTTACTGAATTACTGGTGAAATAGAAAATATATGAACCAATAATTCTTATTGTAAGTTAGAGACTTTATTAGTCACATTTCGACCCGTAATTTTGTTGTTCAACGCGGTTTTATGCCTTAGGCCATGCTCGTGCCTGATTTTCATGAGAGCTCTAGAGACTAGGCCAACATATCATATGAGCGGCCCCACTCTACTCTCATATAGGTGAATTCATAAGTGTACAATGCTTTAAATACACCATTTACAAGGACTATAAATTCATTAAGAGTTAAAAACTCATCCTCACAATTAGTAGCAGTCCAGCACTCCCTTTCAGTGCACATGGTCAATATCGACTTGTTATTACCCATATGAACGTACTTCATGGGACCTCCAATCACGTAGGTTGGGTTACCATCTCTACTGACAATCATCGGCCTTAAATCCATATCTTTTGATGTTTGATGAATTAATTTTCTTCCCACGGATTTATTCAGTGAATAAGCCAAATTCATTTATGACTTCACATAATCAATGGAAATTATTCCATCTCTCAACAGCTGCTTAACAACATCATGTCTCAATTTCATGTGTCTGCTCTTACAATTTTAAGATTTATTTCTTGCAATAGCTATTGTTGCTTGACAATCACATGCATAAACACATGAGGCATCATATCCTCTGTTAGAGGGATATTTGTTAAGAAATTTCTTAGCCACTCAGCCTCAGAATCAGCTAGCTCCAGAGCTACAAACTCTTACTCCATAGTCGATCTAACAATGATCGTTTGCTTAGCTAATTTCCACGATATTGCACCACCTCCAAGGGTGAACATATAGCCACTAGTAAATTTTATCTCATCTGAATCAGAGATCCAGTTCACATCACAATATTCTTCTAAAATAGAAGGAAATTCACTATACAGGATACCATAATTCATGGTTTCTCTTAAAATTTTTATCAGTCTAATTAATGCAGATCAATTTTCTTGATTGAGATTATGAGTATATCTACTCAGTCTACACACATCATAGACTATATCAAGCCTTGTAAAATTCATCAGACTACCAATAATCAGAGCATATTTAGACTGAGAAACTAGATCACCATTATTCTTTTCCAATTGAGAGTTAGCTTCATAAAGAGTGGCCACATGTGTCATCTCAAAACAGTCAAACTTCTTAAGAAGTCACTCCACATAATGTTCTTGTGACAACAATATACCATCATAACTCCTTATAACTTTAACTCCCAATATCTTATTCACTTCACCCACATTCTTTATATCAAAATTAGTAGACAAAAATAATTTGATATTTTTCATAATATTTAAACATGTACCAAATATGAGCATGTCATCAACATAGAAACATATTATCACATAATTACTGTCCACTACTTTTGTATAAACACATTTATCCACCTCAACAGAAGAAAAATCATCTCTCAATAAGACTTGATAAATACTACAATTGATGAAAAAAAGGATGTGGTCTTTCACTACCAATTCCTTTCATTGTCGATTCAATTTTTTCCTGCCACTGTTTAGGAGCTTGCTTAAGGCTATAAAGTGATTTCATTAATTTACTAATTTTATTTTCTTGTCCAGGAATAATACATCCTTCAGGTTGAATCATATAAATCTCTTCTTCTAAATCAACATTTAAAAATGTTATTTTTACATCCATTTGATGGATAAAAATCTTGTGAATAGAGGCTAAGACAATTAAAACTCGAATAGAAAAAATTCTAGTCACTGGTGCAAATGTATCAAAATAATCTATATTTTATTTTTGAGAAGATCCTTTAGATACTAAACGAGCTTTATATTTATCTATACAACCATCATGATTAAGTTTCTTTTTGAAAATTCACTTACAACCAATAGGTTTTGCACCAGAAGGTAAATCAGTCAAAATTCATGTATTATTTTGCATGGTAGAATCAATTTCAATTTTTATTGCCTCTTTCCAAAATTTAGCATCAGAAGAAGATATAGCTTCAAAATAATTTGATGGTTCATTATCAACAAGAAAAGCTTGAAAATCATTTTCATAAAAAAAATATTCTTTCCGAGGCCTTTTGCTCCTTCTCAATTCCTAAATAGAGGTTAGCACATTATTTCTTTCAATAGGTGCATGAGAAATTTTATCAGACAGTGGAAAAATATGTTCGAAAACTTCAGCATTCTTTGTTTCAATTATAATATTGCAATCAAGCACATCATTTTTCAAAACAAGGAATCTATACATACCACTATCTTCAGCTTATCCAATAAGCATGCAATCAACAATTTTAGAATCTAAATTTCTCTTTTTAGGTTCAGGCAAAAGAACTTTAGCTAGGCACGTCCACACTTTTAAATATTTCAAATTAGATTTATAACCTTTCCACAATTCATAAAGAGTTTTGCCAGTTCTTTTATGAGGAAATCTATTTAGTAAGTGACATGCATATAAAATAGCTTTACCCCACAAATTATTAGGTGCATTAGAACTAACTAACATGTAGTTTATCATTTTCTTTAGTGTACTATTTTTTCTTTCAGCCACTCCATTAGACTTGGGTGAATAATGCGAAGTTATTTCATGAATAATACCTTCTTTCTCACAAAAAAACATTTAAAGATAAATATTCTTCACCTCTGTTAGATCTAATTCTCTTAATTTTCCTACTAAGTTGATTTTTTACCTTAATTTTATAAGAAATAAAGGCATTATAAGCATCATCTTTATTTCTAAGTAAATGCAACTTAGTAAATCTAGAAAAGTCATCAATAAAAGTCACATAATATTAATATATCCTAATCTAGCATGCCACAAAGAAATAGACTCAACCATATAAGCATAAGTAGATGCATTTTCACTGATATTATTAGAAACATTAAGCACAAACAAGCCATGGTTATAAGATTCTTTGCCCACCAAATATTATTTTTGGTCAATATGACCTCATCATTTTCAAAGGAAACCTTCACCCCAATTTTTTCTAATAATTTCACAGAATTCAAATTGGTTTGGATATTAGGAACATGCAATACATCACTCAATGCTAGAATTTTACCAGATGTGAGCTTCAGAAGAACTTTATCTTTCCCAAGAACTTGAGTTGTCCTTGAGTCACCAAGATAAGTAATTTCTTTTCCTTCTTCAACTTGGATGTATGACATAACATCATTTCTATTTACACAAACGTGCCTAGTAGCACCAGAGTCTATCACCCTGTTTCTCACATTGGCCTCAATATTTATTTTTGAAATGACCGCATCAATTATATCATCTGTTTCAGCCAAAGGCTTAACGAGATTGTCATTTCTCATAAATATTCTCTTGCATTGAGGTGCATTTTTCATGAAGGTTTTATTATTGGCTTTGGGCTTGTAACCATATCTATTTACATGTATTTTTGCATCATCGTCTGGCTAAGTTGTGGACACATTACTGCATTTGTAACATCATGTACATCTGACAAGATGACGAAAATAGGAGCAGCCATCACAACGCCAACATCGGTATTATCAATAATTTCATGAGTGATATTATTTGCCATAATTTCTTAGATTGTTGGGAAACCAAGATAAAATCCACAATACATATTATTTATTAGTAAAATAAAATAATACCTCTTGAAAATAGATTATTGGGAAACCGAGGTAAAAACCCGTACAATAATAATAAATATTATTTATTTAGCTATGTAAAATAACAGTACTGAAAATATAAATATTATTACGATAATATATTCAGAGTAAATATATAAATTGACTTGAGTCGTACTAGGCACTGTCCTAAGAAACTATTCCAGCAATGTGAAATGTTTCTCCAGGATTAAACAAGCCCTACGTAATATAAATTAGAGGATACAAGAATCAACAAAATTAAATAATATACCAGCAAGTATATTAAAGAAAGATTATAATATATAGTTTAGTGGCTAACTACTATTAATATCTAATGATTGCTAAAGAAAATGGCTTAAGAGAATGAAGGCAACGGATTGGAACTTTGAAAATTGGATAATAAGAATGGCAAAATGTTAGGCTATTTATAGTTAATACTAAAGAGAGGAGTACTTGGCAACCAAGTTAACTTGCCGTCCAAGTACAAGTACTTGGTGAACAAGCATCTTGGCCTCCAAGTATAATTCTTGGCCAATAAGTAATTTTCCATCCAAATTGTCATGTGACTACAATTCTTTAAAATATCACTACAAGACTTACAGGGAGCTAGCAAGTGCTTGGCCAACTCTACTTCCGGGTGTCAAGAGACGATGCATAAGAATAGCTTAAACGAGAAGGAAAAGCTAAATACATTTTATAGTCAGAGAGCCTTGGGAAAGAAAAGAAGTGCTAGTAGTAGAAAAGTAAGTGATAGTATTAATTAATGTTAATCGCAGGCAGTAGCAGTTTACAGACCTAGAAATATATACCCATGGAAGGCTTAATAATCATTTAACACACGTTTGTCATGAACAACATCACATAAGATTCTTTAGTAAGGATGAATTGAGGTGTAAACATTTCCCCCATCTTCACTTTGAAATGAATCTTCTTCATTTTCTTGGCCTTGCTTCGACGAATCGTCGATAGCTTGTCCTCGTGTGGTTCTTCCTTGGTAGTTGCAAGCTTCATCTTCAGTATCTCTTCAATGTTCATTCTTGATTTAGTCCTCAAGCTCTTCATGCTTGTACATGGCACCACCCACCACATCTTTCTTCATCCTTTCCTCATTCTATTCCTTTTTGCCACAACAAATACTTCTTAGTCATTTTTCTTTTATATATCATGATGGTCACGAGGGAGGACCATGAAGGTACACAAAAGCTTTTACTCCCTCTTTCCCAAAAAGATCGTTTTACTTTTCTTATTAATTTATCCCCAAAAAGATTGACACCTTCTTATATTTAGAAATAATTTAATTTTATGATATGATTTACAATCACACAAATATCTAAGTCTTATTTTAGACCATACATTTTAAAAGTCTTTCTTTATTTTTTAAACGTCATGTCAAGTTAAACTAAGATAATTTTTTTGAGACTAAGGAAGTAATTGATTGAAAAAGTAGGAACAACAGAAGAAGCTACAAGTTAGATAGACAAAATTAAAGGGGCACTAGTTCAAAAGTTAATGTCTTTACAACTTGGTATGATCATATCTATGCTTTTCTTTAACACATTAATTAAAAAACCCTCTTATCAATTAGGTATCCACCAAACCTCCATTTAATATTCACTGACAGCATCATGGATAAGATGCTGCTGCATTCATTCCTTATCTCTCATCTCTTCTTTTCTTTCTACTCATCCTTTCTTCCTTTTTGGAAAATAACTAAACATTCAAATTATACACTCATGTTTATTTTTTTTTCACTTACCATTTTAGTTCAAATTTCTAGGAGTAATTATTTTAGTCTACAATTATAGCCTATCTTACAAGAGTAAAATTTTCCTTTAATTTGTGATTTCCAAGGATAAAATATCGCATTCAATCTTTTACTCTTCAAATTTATATTAATCAATAGACCCCTGCGCGCTAAATAAACAGTTTTGGATAATATAGCTTAGCAACCAAGAGGATACAATTAAGATCGTTATGTGTTGAGGCCGAATCTTGACATTAGCAACCTCAAAGTACCATTGCTACTCGTGGACTTCCTACTTTCTTATTAATATGTGAGAAAAGAAAGGACGAGGCTAACCCTACAAACGTGCCATAAATATGGTAAAAACTTATTTATATTTGCATCAGATCATACTATTTTACCATGGTTAAATTTAAAATTAAGATTAGAATGTGTATTAATTAGTTACGGTTCAATAGGAGTGTAAGTTTAAGATACAACAACAATACCAATATACCTAGTAATCTCACGGAGTCTAGGGATAGTAGAGTATACGTAGATCTTATCCTACCTTGAGACATAGAAATGATGTTTCCGATAGATCTTCATAGAAAGCAAACCAAAACAATTTGGAAAAAAAAAAAAACTAAAGTAAAGAAGCCATAGAATTTTGTGTTTGTATGAACACTAACCATTTATTTCATCATTTATATATTATTTATCTATTTTGAGTTGAGCAAATATGAATAATTCCAAAATTATAAGGATTTCAAAACATGTTTGACGTATTCAAGATATTGTCAGTCAATGCTTAATAAACTAGTCTATCCCTTTCAATTTATATGATGTAGTTTGATTAGGCACAAAGTTTAAGAATTAAAGAAAGACTTTTGAATCTTGTGGTCTAAAACACTGAATAGAAAAAATAATTTATTTCATCATTTATATATTTTTTATCTATTTTGAGTTGAGCAAATATGAATAATTCCAAAATTATAAGGATTTCAAAACATGTTTGATGGATTCAAGATATTGTCAGTCACCTGCTTAATAAACTACTTCATCCCTTTTTATTTATATGATGTAGTTTGATTAGCCACGGAGTTTAAGAAATAAAGAAAGACTTTAAGCGTATAAAGTAAAGTTTAAAGTTAAATTATTGTCAAATAAAAAAAAGTGTCATTCTTTTTAGAATTGACTAAAAAGAAAGATGTGTCATATAAATTGGGACAGAGGGAATATGAAGAAGTTAACCTCGTATACAAAAATTTTTTGAAATAGGAGGATATTAATGAGAATTTTAACTTCAAAAACGAGTGTAATGCCACGATCCTTTCAGTTTTGTTGGCTTCCAATAAGAACAGAGTACATAGTAACATGGTGAAACGTATAGAATGTGACAGAGAGCTAATGATCTTTCCATGTAGTTTTCCCTAACAATAATATTTTGATGTAGAAGATTAAATATCAGGATTCAGGAGATCAATTTTAAAACAAATAACTCGTCAAAGTTAATTTCTTTCATAACTATAAGTGGCTATTGAGTAATTGCCCAACTTTCTGCTGCTAAATTCATCTAGTAATAGTGTAGCAAAGGGACATTACACTGATCAACTGGTAACAATTCGATTCACAAAATCACAAGTCCGTATCACAATTGCTCAATTGATATGATTATTTTAACCAAACAAAAATTGATACGATTGTTGAAGTGAGTTCTGCCTTTAGTTCCCAGAAAAATTAAAAATAAAGAAACAGTTTACGACTTGTCACCAAGAAAAATCAAAGAAAAAGATGTACTGATTATAGTGAATATTCTAACGATTGGAGTTATAATGCTTGTTGGTCTTGCAACCATATTCTGTGCCAAATAGAAACCCATAGTGAAGCCCAACTTATCAAATAAGTCTTCACATGGGAAGACCTAGAGAAATTTTCATAAATAGCTATGATTCTGTTTTTTTCCGGCATATAGGTTCCAAAATTTAACACGACTCTTTATTCTTCCATACATACATCTTTTGAATTCAAATTCTCATCAATAAAACGGTAAAAACAGAGCACGTCCAATCAAAAAATTGATTTCAGTCATTCCAAATCAATGGATAAAAACCATTTCAAATAAGCACACGAAGCAATTGCAATTGTGTATTTCGAATTCATTGTTGTTCGTATGAAAGTTTACAGAATTCCTTCAAGTTGAATTATATAAAATTTGTTGCATTGTTCTCGTCGGCAGTATATACAACAATACATAATTTGATACGACTTTTTGTAGGTAAAATTAGTTCAATTGATCTTCATCTCCAGTTTATACAGTAAGAAAAATGTGTGATACGACGATTCCGTTGTTAATCCTTTTGAACTCTGAAGTAGAGTACAAAAAGGTCAAGCATAGCAATTTTACTTAGGCATTCCAAAAATAGGAACAATCAAAATTTCTTTGAGAGTTACATTATAGTGGGATTCGTCATAAAAGAGTATGCTTTGTATACAAATTTAGTTGCTGCAATATCGAATCAGTTGGGTATAAATACGAGTATCAAATATATAAAAATGAAATACAAGGTAGAAGGTAATACTATGCCTATAGAAATACACAATGACATTGGTGTCAGGGTGTATGTTGAATTGAAGAAACATAACATGGAGTTCGGGATGCATTGTTGTGTATAACTACAATGAATATCAGGCGGAAGTGTTATTCAAGGTGACCTAGCAAAACGAGAATACATGCCTGACATAGAAGCTATGAATATAATTGATTCGATAGCATTGGCGGCATCAACTTCTGGTCATCTAATTATAGTATTCGAAGGGGATACATATTTGATCATTTCAGACCATAATCACAAAGAGGTAATGGTAGATCAGATATACAATGACAAGGATACTATAAAGGGTGTGATAACGAACTATGCAATTGCCAATATGTTTCAATTCTGTACAAGGCAAAACTAGTTTGAGGCTGTGAGGTCAAATTCTATAAGGTCCGTTTGTTAATACTATTTATGTATTTGTGTATTTGCATTCTAAATGTATAGTCGATTATGTATTGAAAATGTATCTGTATAAATGTGTATCCGTATATATAATTCAACTGGTTGCTACTACACAGATCTGACTGTATGTGTATTCAATTGATCTATGTATTCTAAGCTGAATATATGTATATTCAATTGATATTTAATGCCAACTAAATGTATATGTATTCAAATTTGTATTTTTAGCTATACAATTGTTTGTCTATCCAAACAATGTGAATGGAAATTCAATGCTTCGAGTATTAACATATCAAGATTGTTGAAAGTTAGAGTTTGAGGATAAACATACATTACCATTGAAGTATAAGACGTATTCACAACGTCAAGCAAGTAGTAGTTTGATAGGGGGCATTATTAAGCACAAAATTACGAATTATAAGAGGAAATACACCCCAAATGATATAGTAGATGATGTGAAAAATGAATTTTGTGTGAATGTGAACTACATGTTGGCCTAGTGCGCTAAAGAAAAGGATATGAAGGAGTTGAGGGAGGAGCCAATAGATTCTTACAAGAAATTACCTTCCATATATACCTTGGATAAAACGTAACTCGATTCTCATACCAGAATGCATAAAATGAGTTCTTGTATATGTTTGTATCACTGTATGCCTTTATAAAGGGTTTGATTGTTGTCGACCCATTTTGTTGTAGACGACAATCACCTCAAAACTTCATACAATGAGACATTCGTTTCTGTCAGCACGTTAGATGGTGCAGGTAATTCAAATACATATTTACCATTGTTGGACATATGTGCATACACTTACATAAAGCCTTATTATACTAAAAAAGAATATAGTTGACCTGAACATTTTATATGTATGAAATTATATTTGCAGGGAATATACTGCTACTAGCATATGACATAATTAATATGGAGAATGATAAGTCTTGGATGATGTTCTTTAAGCGGTTCAAGGAAGCTTCGGGAAAACATGTGTGTTGTATCTGATAGACATGAAAAAAATCATCAAGGCTGTATCTAGAGTATATCCTACTATTTTCCACTTTACATGTGTATGACATCTTTGGTGACGTATACAAAAAATATAGGAAGAGTCACGAGATGTTAAGTGGAATGTTCTATTCAATGGCTTACACACAAGCTGATTATGATATGTTAATGCAAAAGATTGAGAAGGCAGATAGTTGTGTGAAAGATTACTTGGAGTTAGCTGGAAGGGAAAAATGAGCTAGGATGTATGCACCCGTAAATCGAGAATGGAAAATGACATCAAACATTGCCAAGTCTATTAATTCGACACTCGTACTGGCAACAAAATTGCCTATCTTTTATTTTATTGAAGAAGTTAGAATGGTGTTTGGACGATGGAATTGCACCAATCAAAAGAATGGTTCATACACATTCACAACACTTGGGTAAGAATTCTAGGAGTTGCTAACAATTAACAAGCAGAAATGTTCACATATGACAATACATTTTCGTTCAATTAGCTGTATTTAATTTTTTTCACTTTAATTCATACACAGGAATACAGACCGTATCCGTCTGCATGATTCTTTTATTTCTATTTAGCTAAATAAACTGTATATTGATATAGTGTATCCTGTCTATATTTCAGCATATCTGCATTGAATACACATGATCTAATACTAAAATTTGTGGCCTTTGCTTAAGTAATACCATCACCAAAATACTTGCACACGGTAATTGATGAAGGAAGGCGTTTCATAGTTTGCATTGAAAAGAAAACTTGTAGTTGTAGAAGGTTCCAAATGGATGACCTACCATTCCCACATGCTTGGGCTATTCTTAGGAGCAAATATCTCATGGTCGACAATATTACTCAGACATTACAAATCAAAAACTGTGATGAAGATATATGATGTCCAGTGTGCTCTCTACCCAACGAGAGCGAATGGAAGATACCTACATACATCTCAGATGAAGTAGTTTTTTCCACTAAAATATAAGAGACCTCTTGAAAGGCAGAAGAAGAAGCGCGATAAGCCTTTAACTGAATAGCTACAAAATAAACGTACAAATTCATGTGGTACATATAGACAATAGGCGTTCTTGTAGAAACAGGCCTTGAAAAAAGAAGTTGTTTTGTTTGTAATTCCTACAGTCCGTCTTGTTTCTGTAATGAACCAATTAGTTGACATACCACCAAGCTATTTTTTGTGTTGATTTTGTTGAATACAATACGTTTAGATACCTAAGTAAAAGAATTCAATATGAATACAATGCAATACTTGTGGGATATTTTGTTCGGTGTCTGTTTGTGGGTTATTTTGTGCTGTATTCATACTTCCAATACTTATAAGTTAATTTTGAATACAATATAATGTAAATAAAGGCAATTTTATTTTTAAAAATAATAAGGGTATTCCATTGAATGAATTATTTGAGGTGTTTGTTGTTGTCTTAAATGATATATATTACGTCTAGTTGGTACTAATCTGAAAGATTATATTCAACTTATACTGTATTCAGATACATACTATGTTACTATTAAAGTGAATACAATGACTGAATTTGGCAAATTTGAAATATAGCAATATAATGAAATAACAACATGAATACATTGAAATACATATATTGTATTCATCCTAAAGTGACAGGCCATAAGTTGTGCATTGCTCGGCAATATATGAGGCTATACGGTCAATGGGGGTCATCAGTCCCACTTGAGAGAGGCTTCTGCCCTATGATTTGCTGAACGAACATAAGAGATTCCTATTCCACAACAACCAATCCGACCATACCACCGATGAGCGTCTGACCCTCAAGAGAAGAATTGTGAGGTTGATCAATAATGGAACGATCTGCCACATATTGGCATCTCACTAACTATTGGTGCATGACCCGATCATTCCCAGTAAAGGCGTTACACTGGACATATAAATTTTGCATTACAATGTCACCATTGTCGAGGATAATACACAAGTATCTTCCTGAAGCTGTCCAGCATAGGAAAAATCCATCCTATTTAGACTGCATTGAAACTGTCGCCTAATAGGCCGAATAGACAAGGAATATGCCTGTTTCATTCTGGAGTTCTCGGACATGACATCAAAGAGTGCCAGGAATTCAAGTTTGAGTTGGAATTGCTGGTCCATACTGGACAAATTTGGGTTATATTTCCCCATCACCGCTATTAAGGAAGGTCTAGGCCAAATGCGCGGTTGTAAGGACAACAACCCGCCATGACCTCAAGAAGAAGTCATCTTTTGGGTAGATTTAGGTGTCATTTTTATTTCCAATCACAACAGTGTTATTTTACGCTTTCTTGTAAAAGAAACTACGTCCGACCTGATATCTCAAGGGAGATACGTAGGAAGCCCATATCGGGCCTGGTTCGGTAAATATTTTGGATAGAACGGTTTTAAGAACATTTCTATATAAACTGAACTGCATAGGGCCTGATTTTCTACGGTGGGATACGTAGGAAGTCTACCTAAGACTCAGTCCCTATATTATTAAATATCTATCTCCCCCTATTTATGAAAAGTCTTATCTGAAGCGACCCCGAGGTCAATAGGCTGAATCCTCCAAAGCAACATAATGCAAAATCAACCTCATGATTTCTCACTTAAAAATATAAACAAAGCCTAACCACCCAACAACCTGTCTAAATAAAACAAAACCCACGAAATGAGGTATCAATTGTTGTTCGGATATAATAAATGATTCTCTGTAATTATTTGTGTCCATTAGCAACTATGTATGGTTATCTCACGTTATTCATTGTAACCTAACAACCAGCGTCATCTACCTTTGAATTTTTATTTTCTTAAAGTAAGGGTCGATGCGTGTCGTGTCACGCTAGCATACTTCATAAGATCCAAACTTGCGACAACATCCCTTCTTGACCAGACCAATGAGAAAAGGAAAGAAAAAATGACAAGTACTTCGTAAGACAATCGTGACAAGAATGAGCACTCTTTGAGGGATTTAGAAATGTCAGACCTGAAAGATCCAGTGCATCGTGAGGACGTCATCGCTTCCTCCTGGAGAAAGTCACTGAAATTTCCCTCTTCGGATATCTCAACTTCTTCCTCCTTAAAAGGCACATATATTCTAACATGTCCTTGAACATGTATGAGAGGTTTTTGTTGTAGTGATCAGCTTCTGTGGTTCCCCTTGATGGACTTTCAATTATGTTGAAGATTTGGTCGACTTCCCTAATCTTAGCCTAACCAAGTTGTCTTCTCCTCCAACCTGTTGATCTTCTCTTGAAGCAAATCCTCGCTTTCTGCCTTATTGACCAAGTCGATGACAATTATAGTGGCACTCTAACTATCTTGGACGTCCATGATAGAAAATCAACCTTTTTTGTAAAAGAAACGGGTTGAGAAATTTGGACGTGTTTGTGGTCGTGGCATGATTTTTGTTTTTTGGGCATTTCTATGTATTTTAGGGGGATAATCGGAACATCAGATCAATCATGTTTAGACAGAATATGCGAAAGTACATAATCACACAATCACATAAGCTAGTAAGATGATAAATATAATATTCGTGTCCTATATCCTTTTTGCACCAAGGTTTTCTAATCATTTGAAATACGATTCTGCTAGTTGTAGCTCATTCCATTGCCCCCATAATCAAATCTTTCCTTAGTAATATTCCTCAAAGGGTTATAAAACATGATTAGCTGAAAGGGGCTATAAATGTGCAAAATAAAATAAATAGTTACAACCACTACTGGGGGTCTGAAGACGGTCTCTCATCGGTGCGGGCCCTCTTGGCCCTTTGAAAGATGGCCTGAATCTTGAGATGGGTAGAAATCAAGTATGACTCCACCAAACAGCCCTTCTCCTCATGCCCCCAACGGTGCAAGAGTTGGCATCTGCTCCCTTACTTTCCTATTGAGGTCTTCCACACACTAAGTGACAATGCCCAACTCATGAGTCAAATTGGTGATGACTCTCTCATCATGCTTTATCCGCTTGCGATATTTCTCATCATGGTCATCGGCTTGCCTTTGGGTCAGGTGCAGCTTAAGAACGACATTTGAATCTGTATCATGAATATGCCGATAGACATTTGTACATGTGGCGAGAGTCCCTTTCAAACATGCTATCAACCAGTCATTGTAGAGCTTCTCACACCAAAATGAGATATGTATTAGGAGATGGTATCGGGGCCCCATTTTATATGATTGTTCCACACTCGAATGATCTCTCCTACCATCAGGACCTTATCCTCTTCGTAGTCAACCACAAATTTATCAATTACCCGAACATGAGGCATCTATTTTTTCATACAAATTGGCTCAAGACTCAGGCCTAATCATAAGGGAGGATCCCTCGAATTCCCATAAGTTACAAGAGGGCATTTCCTTTCCCGAAGGACAACACAATCGGTAATAAAGTCTTGAAACATCCATTGAATGCTATCTTATTTCAATCTTGAAAAGATAATGCCCACTCTTCTTTAGTATCATCCCCGATGTTTGGGTAGTGGTTTATGAGGTCATCCTTCCTATTTTTGTTGGTGGTCATTTGCAGACCATTTGTTTTTCTTAAATGCTTAAGTATCCACCATTGGAGTAGCGAATTTTACCATTGGAATTATTTATGATGGGTTCCACTAACATAAGGCTCAGTATATGTCAGAAAGAATGATGGGAGTAAGGTCAAAATATTTAGTTTCTTCATTTAGGGTGATGCCATGAAAGATAACATGGGTGACCATGATGCCACGAGTATCTATGTCTTGGTACGGGACTAGGGAAAGACCATGGTTCCGAATATACATATAGCGAAGGCTAGTGATTGTGTCTCTTTCCATGCTTTGTAGGATTAGAATTATGTGGAGTGGGTCATGTAATCTTCCCTATTCACGAAGCAGCTGTATAAATCCCGAAAGGCTACAGTTGTGCCAAATATCCATTTAGTGCTAAAAAATGAGAGTTTCTTCATGATATCCGCGGGGTTGGTTTATGTGGGGCCAAAAGTTTGTCATCGAGTTTCTTTCTCCTTCTTAGACATGTACCTACACTATCTAAGCAGTCATGGATTTTCTCTTTGGTTGGTGTATATTTGATATCCCCGAACCAAAAGACCATCCGCTCATTATCCCTGTACCCGGTGATGACCTCTATCAATTATCAACAACCCTTCATCGTCATTAGGGATGGAAAATGTTTTAAGAAACTAGTGATCGTCCTACACTGCTCCTTATCTAACCTATCCCACCACATTTTTAATAACTCCAGTGCTTCGAGGACTATGTCAAAACTGCAGGTTGGGAGATATCTACAAAATAAGGCACATATAGTTCCTCCTCCCAAGGACAATGGTTCAAGCACATTCTGCAAAATAGTGTTTCCAATTATGTAGTGGGATATGGTGTCTTTATGTCACACCCCAACCTAGGTGAGGCAGACAGATACCTAGTGGCTTACTTACGCGAGCGATCCATCCTATAATATTGACCGCATTTAAACACCTGCAACCAGAAAACCCCAAATATATATATATATATATACATACCATTCATGGGCCTACAGGATCTCAACCTATATAGACATTCTGCTAACATAACACAACTGACCACAGGGTGTACATACGTCTACACCTATAGACTTGGCTATACTCCGAGTGAAATGAAGTCTCGCCAATCAACTGCTGGATATGGAACTCTCTTACTCTAGAGGTTCGTCAAACTGACTATTTGAACCTGGAACATGAAATGCAACGTCCCCGGCTAAGGGACGTTAGTACGAAATAATGTACTGACTATGTAAGACATGAGAATAATCGTAAATAAGTATTGTAATCAGATGAATATAATTGAAGGAATGATTATGCATACAACAAGTGTCAAGAATCAATCTGTAAGGTTATACAACCTACTCTTATCAACTGGAATACATGGCACTTCTCTGTAGCTTGTCTTCCTGTAACAATGTCTCACTTCTCATAACAATATCTACTCTACAATATGCAAGTTGCATAAATACATAAAAATTGTAATACTAACTACTTGTATTGTCTCGTACGTATGTACTAGCTACCAGACTCATGTGTATTTACAATTTTATAGTTCACATGCCAGTATCCTCATCTCTTACCCGATTAATGAGTCGGTACTTCCGAAATAACGTATCTGTCATCTACCAGGCTATCATTGCCCATATATATACTAGGCTAGCACTAATGTATTACCAGGTTCCTGGACATGTTCACTGTACGTATATATCATTTCAAGAAACATACCTCAAACAAATATAAATCTCATCTAATCATTACTAGCAATCGTCAATCAATTAAACTATCATAGTGCCCGACGCTTAATCGTCAGAAAACTGAATTTTCCATAAGGCAGCTATTCTAGATCATAGCTACTTTTTGAATAGGACAAGGAGCTACTACCAACATACAAAAGTTGACTTATCAAGGCATTATATGTTTCGGTATCATAATGAAAAACACAATACAATGAAAGCTAGGTCTTATGACATGGAAAGTACTCCCAACAAGGGACAAATAAGATTTAAATAACATTTCATGGAATAAATACAAGAACATTTCTAACATTCAAAAATAGAGTCATTTTTGGCGGACATTCGTTCAAGTTTCGTTGTAACCACATTCAAAACATACCTTTATAGTGAACCTTCAATGACGACAATGGAACCAACCTCCTTCACGACATAGTCTACAACAAGAGATTGTTGGTATTTGCAAGAAACTGAGTGTGATTTTGATGATTAACAAAGCAATGAACATGTCTAGCGTGTCTGGATATATGAAATAAATGATTAGCTAACTAACACACAGGGAGAATGAACTAGGTAGACATGCTATATCTCAATCAAGTGAACCAGTAGCAGTTAGAGGTATAGATAATTATGATCAGCAATACAAAATAATAGATTTCATTCTAGCAGTGAATGACTCAGATTGGTAAAATGTTTTCACATCAGAAATGGTGACACGGTAAATTAACTAGGTCTATAGACATGTTCCATCATAGAGATAGGTGCAAGAAAGTATAAAGGAGGAAGAGATGACTCAGATATAGAGAAGTTCAATAATAAATAGATCAAGCATGTAAACATGTTTTATATCAAGGAGTCATTTGATGGAGTGGATGAATGAAGGAGGGTGCAGATGGATAGATCAGGTGCAATCAATGAATGATCAAGGGTGAAGAGATAAAGAGAAGAGGTGAAGAGATCAATCGAAGAGAAACAAACACAGATCAACAAATGATGAATGAAATAGGTATGTCAACATGTTTCATCCAACATCTCAAAAGTAGGTCAGAGCTGGATGTTGTAAGTACGAGAAGAGATTGATGGAATAAGTATTTGAACATGTTCCAACTCAGAAAAGTCAGAAGATTCAAAGGCTAGAGTATTAGGTGCTTGAACCAGATCCAAGAATGTGTTCCAAACAAATCCTGCAACGAGTAGGATTTATGTTGGTTTTATGGTAAAGACTTAGCATACAAGGCGACAAGGTTCTGTGCTATACTTATCAGGATTTGGCACCATACTTATCAAGATATTTCATAGTCCTACAAGGAAACTAAGTATACGATAATGTGTAAGAATTCTAAACTACCTCAAATCCTATTCTATCTTAATAGGCCATATCAAGAAGGGTTTAGATCAACTGCATTGATGAAGACCAAGAGCTATAAATATCAAGTCTTACCATAAAGAACGTTAAGCACTCACGGAGAGACAAGTCAGAATATTTGAGCGAAAACTATCCATGCCATATTGAGAGTTTTGATTCAAGAAGTGTCGCCATAATACAACGAAAAAGATTGAAGGAGCTATTCTACTAGATAATATTTTCCAGTTCTTAAGTCTAGAATCTTGTATTAGGTTTGTTTATCGAGATGTACATTTATCCTCTTTCATAGAAGAAATTATAATAGGTATAAATGTTGTCAAATTCAACTTGAAATTAGAGTTTAACTTGGAGGTTGCTTTCTAGTCTGGGTTAATTAGTGAGATAGGAATTAGAGTATAGTTCCTAGGTTGCAGAGTTTGTAACTTAAATTTGTAAGGCTCATCATTGTAGTGGAGTTGGAGATAAATCCTTCAGAGGTGTAGGTCATGGTTTTCACTGTCTTTATGAGCCGGGTGGTTTCCATATAAAGATAATATGTCCTTTGCTTACCCGGTTTCCATATAAAGATACTATGTCCTTTGCTTTAATGTTCTTTATTATTCCTCATATGCTATCCGTAGAATAGGTAGAGTAACGCATATGATAGATAGTAGGTCATAAAAAATATCGGAAACAATACTTGTGTTAACAAAAGGAATACAACAACTAGCCAACTAGAGGTGCGCTTCGCCCTACGACCGACTCCATGATGATTGTCTAAGCCTAGCTTCTTTCTAATCCTTATCGCACCAACAATATATATATATATTATTGATATTGTAAGAGCATATACACCACGAGGACAACTTGTACAATACGACACAACAACATTCAACAGTAGTTACAACTTCCGATTCACATCTAATAGGTTTCTTTTACTAAAATTGACATATTCAAAATCTGGATTAAACTTATAAACATATTGGAGAAAGAATATATTCTTAACTTAATCTACAAAATCCAGCTACAACCAAGGCGATACTACCACTGACATTGAGGGGTATAACAACTAGCCGACGAATGACAAATCCGTTCTTACAAATGATTCTATGGCATTAACTTCACCTAACCCATTTTCTAATCTTTATAATACCATGAATAACATATAATTACACATATATCAATATCTCCAAAATCTTCATACCATAAAACCAGTCCCAATACGTCACACAACAACTAAAGCAACACTAACATCAATAGGACAAATGTGCTATCTTAATAATAAACTACAAGCTTGCTTTAGAAATGTTTATACGATGATTATTCAAGCCTATATTCATTATGAACTTTGAAATATAATTAAAAATACATGAATTCAAATATACCACATCTCCATCAACTCAACATAATAAGAAGATCCCCAATACTCCACACAACACAACCAACAACACCACTACAACATTCAAGCATTACTCGCATCATCTAAGCACATCTAAAACTCAAACTAAGCTATACGCATAAAAGAGAAGAGGATACTTACTTTAGACAACAAGATTCAGACTTTAGACACCTTACTTCAACCTGAAGAATTCTCCAACATCAACAACAAGAAGAAGAGAAAGGATAGAGCTAGTGCTACGAGTTTCCCACGAGAAATTTACATTGATTACTTGTAAATCTTGTCTTTGATGGATATGGAACCCTTGGATAAGACCTATAGTATTTTTGGGACTGTTTTCGGGTGGAAGGAGTGAAAAATGAAATGTGAAACGAGCATGGATGGTTAAATAGGGCTACCACCACCTCAAGTGGGTCCCAAAGGGGTTTCCTCCGTGGTATAGAAAAATGCGAATATCTCTCTATATGATATTATATTGACTAATGTTTTAGTGCATTGAAAACTAGACTAGTAGACCTTAGGTACGGTGGGTGGATCACCCCATTACCCCAAGTACATTGGGAGAAAATCTTAGTGACATTTGACCCAAATTTCACTACACTTATGAACCTAACTTGCGATAACTTTTGCTGATTTTTCCTTTACATCTTTCTTGACTTCAACACTTAATATGTGACTATTATACGATTCAAATACCTCATAACACGACCTTATAAGAACTATATTACCCCAAAGTACAAGTTATAACATCGGTCGGTATCTCTAATATACGGTCCATAAATCACTCCATAAGTTGGAGATTTTGCGGAAATTCACTTGCTTCGATTCGTTTGACTCCAACTCTTATGATACTAAATTAAAACTCGTTGTAACCCATCATTATCTTTTCTAATGTCATCAACATTTCAAGTTCACCTTAACTACTCATGATGGATTTTAACAAGAAAGTTCAAGGCATTTCATCCTTCCCTCCTTAGAAACATCCATCCTCGAATGTTGAACTTATATGCGTGCTATCCTCAGGACTTGTTAGACAATATCTTAGCATAACTCTGGGAACATATATGAAGCTAGGACATACTATTCTTCAAATCATTACTCTTGTGCTAAGGTTTATCACTCATTAATTAATCGAGCTTATGACTATCACTTTCTTCTATCGTGTGGCTTATTTGGTTGTATCATTAAGGTTTTCTTATATTTGGATAACTCTTACTATACCAATATTGGCACCTCTGGGTTGGATCACTAAGGTTTCTAATTCAACCCCAAATACATATACTAACTTATACCCTTCAATGCTATCTTGTTACAACAACGTCTAGTCTTGTTGGATACTTTGCAACTCGATTCTTTGTAATTAATCTCCAATGTACAAATAATGTACAAGTCTCTTCTTAGGTCCCTTGACATATGGTCCTTGTTAACAATGGGACACTTTTAATGCTTTCATGGCTTATGTTCGCATGAAAGTATAAAAGCTATGTTGGATCTATTCCTCAATTAAAACTTACCATATGGTCTTGAAATGGGGCTATAGTCGTAACTCTATGAAAATGTCTACCTTTACTTAACTTAATCAATTTGCTATAATCTCTTGTTATTCATCTATAATTGATCTTTAAACAAAGCATTCTACTCTCAAACTATGACACATCTTACCTCAGTTGTTATCCTCTTATTACTATTGCACTTGTCCTACTATCATTATGATATTCCATCATTCCCAGGTTTCTCTAGTCTCTAACTCTTTTTATTTACTTTCTACCACATTTCCTCTTTCCCCTCCTTCTACATGTCTAAGATCTTCACGCATTACCACATTTTTACTTAGAACTAGAATTATTGGTTCATAGGTATTCACAACTTTCCACTCGACTAACTACCATCCTAAGTTTTCTTATACTATCCCACAACTAGTTGTCTAAACACAAATTGTCTTAGTCGTAATTCATCTTATACTTACTATGCGAGGCTAATGGGATGATATAACTCTTAACTATTCACACAGGGATGGAAATGCTTCTAATTTACCTACCTTACTTAACTGATTCATAACATATGGACGTTATGTCAATTCTGCACTTTTAAACTAAAAACCTAGTGTATACTCATAAGATAGAATTATCTATATAGTCCTTCTGGCACACTAATCTATACTTGATTTAGCCAATTACTTATAATCTCATGCTTGACTACTAATGATTCATCTTATGTCAAATACACTAACCTATATGGTAAATCCTTATTCATCAACCTGGTGTTTCATTCATAAACTACATATACTATAATCTCTAATCTATTATCATACATTACTTAGTAAAGGAAACAATAGCATACCAATATCCTTGTTGAACGACGACAGTAATCCCTGTTGATCCTCTGTAGGAGGAAACACTATTGATGATGATTATACCATAGCACTCCTCCTTCACCTATAATAACAATCTCATATGTGACCAGGAACTCCGCACCAATAACACACACTTGTACCCTGATGACACACTCCTGAGTGCACCTTCCCATATTGACTATAATAAGGACTGGATAGCCCTGCCTGGTTCCGATCTCTCTGAGGTTGAAGTCCTAACAATCGTGAGCTCTAACTCAGTCTTTTTGGCAACCTCTGATAATCTACTGGCCCTTATGAGAAACTAGCTAGTAACCTAGAGATCTCTGATACCCTACCACTCTAGGATCCTTTATACTCGCCCTCTTATTCTTCCCACTGTCTCTAACTTGGTCAAGCTGGAGCTTCTGCTCATGTTTCTCTAATATCTAGATGTAGGACTAGATTTTTGAGATATCCATCTCCAGGATTAAAGACGCTACCATACACCCTCCTAGTAGATATGGCTTTAAACCCTACACAAATTTATGAACTCTACCCTCATTGAGGACACTATAATCATGTCATACTTTACTAGCTAGTCAAACCTAAGGCTATACTCTTGTACGCTCATATCCCTCTGGTTATGGGCTAAAAACTGCTCAAGTCTAGACTATCTGATCTCTATAGGTAAGAAATGATCTAGAAAGGCTTTAGCAAATTCCTCCCATACAGGCGATGGTGCATTCTGACCCCGAGATCACTCCCAAGAGTCATACCAAACCATACCTACTTCCCTTAGCCTATATGCTGCTAACTCTACCGCTTCAGTATCCGTAACATGTATGACTCTAGAGGTTATTTTAATCTCATTTATAAAATGTTGTGGATCCTTCCATGAATCCGAACCTTTAAACTCTAGAAGATTTAAGCTAATAAACTCTCGCACCCTTGAACTGGTCGATCTATTAGAAGGTCCGACACTCGAAGATGCCCCTATCTTCCGCTGCGCCAGAGCGACTACTATTTGGGTCAAAAGCTGCACTACTTCCCATAATATTGTCTCAGGTGATCTTGATGGTGGTGCTGGGGATACTGTAGCTCCTCGAAGGAGGTTAAAGAGTTGAGGGAACCTGGGATGTCGACCTATATTGGGTCTTAGTCTGACTCTCATCTACTGCTGGCCTATTACGAGGCTCTTCATCTGTGACTCAATGACTCTCTGTTGCCTTCTTACCTACTAGTATCTCTATAAGAATATAATAAAATATAAGTCATAATCAAATTCCTACAAATCAGCTCTATGGCATGATCTGGAGATGAAAGAAATGAAAACCAATCCTAAATGCCCTGTAGCTTCCAATTTATAAATAGGGTGCACAATATATCCATAAACAAGAATCTACTTGTAACACCCCAAACCATGGCCTAGGTGAAACACAACACTCGGTGCCTGATTGTATATGACTGAGTGAACCACATGGGTTGCTGAATCAATATGGGCATCAAAATCATGTAATAATAATAATGATTTAAAACATGTAAAAACATAATACAAAAAATATGGTTTGTAATTATGATTGCAAGATATATTGAAAAGAAACATGATAAGTCTGAATACTGAATACTGAATATCTGACATGACATGCTAAACAAGTCTATAAAACCTCTGGAACATGAGTCTAACTGCAAAACTGTCTAACCTGGACAAGGCCCTAACATACCTCTAATGTAAAACATAATATGAAAATAAATAAGTTTTACATCCCAAAGGAAATAGGGCTCACCAATAGTTGGTACTGATGAAATCCTAATGAGCAGATCAATCATCCTAAAACTCAGTACCTGCACCGTGAAGTGCACGCCTCGGGAAAAAAGGGACATAAGTACATTTGAATTGTACTATATGTAACACAACTGAAAGAATTAGCAGACATATGAAATAATAGAAACTGAAATTGAAACTGTAACTTGAGCATGTGCATGATCTCTACCACATAGGAACATGGCATCTGACCTCTGATTGATCAGCTAAGCCATCTCATACCTTGTCAGGTTACGAGACCTAAACATGACATGAGTGGATCCAATAACCCGCAATGGGTAACATGAAGGAATCATCCTAACTGGACGAAGTGATCCTTATCCTACATTGGCATATGTAGTTTCAGGCTGTCTGAGCCTTCTCGAAAATCTGTGCAACTCTCAAAATATGATTTTAAATATATTTAGCTGGTAAGACCATGGATTTGATAAACATGACTTGTAAACATGATTTGTAATTATAATTTATCATGTACTTAGATACATAATATAACGTTTAGGAAACCGGAAAACATGTATAATTTCTTGGAATTGAGTAATAATGATTCATGACTTGTACTTAGGAACCCATGGAACTAAAAATATATTCTCATGGATTACGAACAGGTTCATGACAATCATAATGACATATTATGAATACAATTAATGAAAAATATGGTATAAGCATGGTATATAGTTTCACATGTATATAGGGTCATCATGAATTAGAGCAAAACCCTACACTTGAGGAATTCTTGTTTCGTGGATTAAAAGCGGCGTGGGGAAGAACAATGATGTTCCCACGCATGGATAGAATCTCTACATACCTTAATTGCTCCAAAACGTATAATAAAGGTTTGAACTTTGAAGACCCCTAAAGTTTGAACCTTGAGCCTTGAGATGGGTTTTCTTGGAAACCCTAGGTTAGAAACAATGAATTTCTACTTAGAATTCATGTGTATAGGTTATAATTAACTTTTAATACTTGGAATAGGCTTAGTTTGGTGTATGAGGGTGATGGGAGGAAGGAACCTTCATGCTAGGGCTTGAAAATGATGAAAACAGATTTTGTAAATATATATTGTTTGGTTCGTCGGGAGTTTTACGGTTGTAATGTACGGTCTATAAATTTTTATGCTGGGAAGTACGGTTTGTACAATATTGTACAACCCATATAAACTGACCGTCATCAAAGTGTAACTTTCCAGTGATTACCAAAAGTTGAGGGCTTACCTACAGTCGAAATATACAATCTGTATAATTTTAAATGGCCCGCATGAATGATATCTGGACTTCATATCCTCTTCGGCTTCCCATAGCCTCCTCAACTTTCTGACTTCTCCACAATACTTTCACTGAGGCAACTTTCTTAGTTCTCAACTTGCGAACCTGACGATCCAGAATAGCTACTTGGATCTCTTCATAAGTTAGACCATCCTTAGCTATGATGGATTTGGTAGAAACAACCAGTGACAGGTCTCTCACAGACTTCCTCAACATAGATACATAAAACACCGGGCGTACAACAATCAAATCTTGTTATGATTCAAGCTCATAAGCCACTTGACCAATTTTTTGCAGGATCTTGTATGGTCCGATATACCTAGGACTGAATTTCCCTTTCTTTCCAATCCTCATGACACCTTTCATAGGTGAAACTTTCTAAAATACCCAATCATCAATCTAAAACTCCAAGTCTCTACGCCTCACATCCGAATAGGACTTTTGGCGACTCTAAGTTGTTTTCAACCGATCCTGAATTAACTTGAGTTCCTCCATGGCCTGATAGAACAATTTCACCTCACCAACTTCGAACCGACCAATTGGAGATATACATTTTTACCTATACAGAGCTTCAATCGGTGAACTGAATACTAGCCTGATAACTGTTATTATAAGAAAATTCAATGAGAGACAAATGATCATCCCAATTACTTTTAAAATTAAGAACACATGTCCTCAACATATCCTCAAGAGTTTGAATAATACGTTTTGCCTAGCCATCCTGTGTGTGAAAAGTTGTGTTGAGATTTACCTTGGTACCCAATCCTTTCTGGAAAGACTTCCAAAAGTGCACTGTGTACTGGGCACCACAATCTGAAATAATGAACATAGGGGCCACATAAAGCCTGACAATTTCTCGAATATATAACTTGGCATAATCTTCTGCTGAGTTCATGGTCTTGACTGGCAAGAAATAGGCTGATTTGATAAGTCAATCCATAATCACCCAAACTAAATCATTCCTTCGGGATGAGCGAGGTAGACCTATTATGAAGTCTATATTTATTATCTCTCATTTCCAAATAGGAATATCAATATTTTGAGCCAACCCACCAAGCCTATGGTGCTCGTCTTTTACCTGCTGAAAATTCAGACACTTGGCTACAAAATATACCACATTCCTCTTCATATCATTCCATAATAAATATCTTTAAGATCATGATACATCTTTGTAGAACCTAGGTGGATAGAATAATTGGAATTGTGTGCTTCTGACATGATCCGCTCTTTGAGTCCATCCACATCTGAAATATATAACCTGCCTCAGTACCTCAAAGTACCATCATCTCCCACTTGTTCAAAAGCTGTAGTCTTATGCTTGTGAATCCCCCTCTTTCAGTTGCAATAAGTAGGGATCATTAAACTGCTCCTTTTTCACCTTGGCTACTGAGGAGGATTTAGACTTTTTCTAGACAACAACACCACTATCTTCGGAGTCCATGGGTCAAACACCTAGACTTGCTAGTCGGTGAGTTGCCTTCATCATGGTTCTATTTTCTTCTTCAACATGAGCTAAGCTTTCCATGGATCACTGACTAAGAGCATCAGCTACCATATTCACATTCCCTCAGATGATAGAGAACATCCACATCATTATCCTTTATCAATTCAAGCCATATTCTCTATCTAAGATTCAACTCCCGCTACTTGAAAATATACTGAAGGCTCTTGTGATCTGTGAAAATGTCAATGTGAACCCCCATACAAGTAGTGGCGCCATATCTTGAGCGCAAAAATCACGGCTGTTAATTCTAAATCGTGAGTCGGATAGTTCTTTTCATTAGGCTTAAGCTTTCTGGATACATAAGCTATAACCTTACCATGCTGCATTAAAACACATTCGAGACCAATTTTTGACGCATCACAATACACTACAAACCCATCGATTCCTTCTAGCAATGTTAAAACTAGGCAGAAGTCAATCTCATTTTCCATTCTTTGAAACTATGCTCACAATAATCGAACCGTTGAAATTTGAATTTCTTCTAAGTTAATTTAGTCAATGGAGCTGCGATAGGGGAAAAACCCTCTACGAAACGCCTGTAATAGCCTGCCAGACCCAAGAAAAACCTTATCTCATAGGCTGAGGTGGGTTTAGGCCAATTCTTTACTACCTCAATTTTCTGAAAATCTACGTTCATGCCTTCTCCAGAAATGACCTGGCCCAGAAATGCCACTGATTTAAGTTATTATCTATGAGACAATGATGAAAATGTCAAGATAAGGCTTGAAGAGCCTATTCATAAGATCTATGAAAGCAGTTGGTGCATTCATCAATATAAACGACATGACACAAAATTCAAAATGAACATAGCGAGTTCTGAATGCGGTTTTCAGAATGTCAACTTCCTTATTCTTAGGCTGATGGTACCCTGATTTGAGGTCAATCTTGGAATAACACTAGGCATTCTGATATTGATCGAATAGGTCATTGATTATGGGAAGAGGATATTTATTCTTAATGGTGATCCTGTTCAATTGATGGTAGTCAATGCATATACACAAAAATCCATCCTTCTTCCAAACAAACAAGACGGTGCACCCCAAGGTGAGATACTAGGTCTAAGAAATCCCTTCTCAAGTAGATCTTTCAATTGAGCTTTTAATTATTTTAACTATGCTAAAGCCATTCTGTATGGCTGAATAAATATCAGCTTAGTGTTGAGAAGTAAATCAATTCCAAAGTTAATCTCCCTATCGAGAGGGACTCCGGGAAGAGCCTCGGGAAAGACTTTCAAAAATTCATTGACAATTGGTATGGATTGAAGAGTTGGGGTCTGAGTATCTATATCCCTAACCCGAACTAGATGGTAAATGTACCCTTTGGATATCATCTTTCTATCTTTAAGATAGGAAATAAACCTTTTTATGGGTGCTACTGCATCACCCTTCCATTCTATGACTGGTTTATCGGGAAATTCGAAATTGACAATTTTGGTTCTACAGTCTACTATGGAATAACATGAAGAGAACTAATCCATTTCTAACTCTACTAAGTCATCTATTGTAATGTGATGCTAGACTTTAAATGGACTACCCCTATATACTCGTCTAGCTATAACTCACACCAATTGGAGTGGATACTTCAAAGGGCTCACACAACTTTTCTGGCTCTATCCCAAATTTCGTAGCAACAAATGAGTTTCCATATGATAGAGTGGATCCAGGATCCATAAGGCCATAAAATCAAAAGTGAAAATGGTTAGCATACCTATGATAATATCTACTCGAGCCTCTGTATCCTGATGACCTGCTAGTGCATATAAGTGGTTTGGACATCTACATGTGTTACCAGAATTAGTTGTACCATGCCATGATTAGGCATGTGAATTATGAGGAACTGCTGAATTTATGGACTGAGCCACATTTTCTCCTGTACCCTACCTCACTAATGGACTGTCTCTCTGAAAGTGATCTCGCTGACCACATCCACAACAGATATCCATACCAATGCGACACTTCTCTGGGTGTATCTTACTACACTTATCGCAAACTAGATTGTCAAAGGTCTTGTGATCCACACTGGCATGTGACTGAGAGCCTAATACTCTAAAGTTCTATCTCTTCCGATTATTCTTGTACCTTGGGACTGGGGCACTGGCTGAATATGATACGGGTCTTAATGACTTGTTTTTAAAGAACTTTCTGCCTCCACCTCCCCCATGAATAAAGTGTCCTGAAGACTTAGCCCTCTTATTGAACTCTCTTTCTTTCTCCTTCTATATCACTTCTTCTTTCTTCATTTTACTCTCATTACCTTGTACAAATGCAGCCCTCTTGGTAATAGTAATTTCCTTATTTTGAGCAGAACTATTAGCAGCATCAAACAACTGAGGGTCAAGACCCCAAACAAAGCACCTAACTTTGGCCCTCATGTCTAGAACTAGGTGTGAAGCATACTTAGACGGAGGTAGTACTCATGCACATTCCTACCATTCTTCTTGAGCTTCTCGAATTCAATGTCCTTTTCCTTCCTAACCTCTAATGACATGAAATGTTCAATAAAAGCATATACAAGCTCATCCCAACTCCCAGGAGACGCATCTTCCCCTTGAGACTGTTCCCATAACTCATACCAAATACTAGTAACATCCTGCAACTGATAAGCCCCCAACTCTATTGCCTCTATCCCAGTAGCATGCTTAATACGAGAAATCTTCTGAATCCGGCAATGAAATTTTGCGAATCCTCTGTCTTACTAGACCCCATGAATACTGGAGGGTCCATACGTAGAAATTTCTATGTCTTGAAATTGAACGACTCTCCAATAGTACCTATACTTAGAGCCATTCCCTGACATTGAGCTTGTGTAGCTACAATCTGGGTGAGCAGCTGAATAGCTCCCCTAACATCTAGGTCAATAGAACTGGGTGGCGGAATTGGAGTACGAACCTCCACAGGCCCCCTAGTGTCAGGTAGGGGTGATGTTCCCGCATCGACTCTCTAAGACTTACTGTTCTCCTCATAAGCAACATTGGTAGTGACCCTCTTACTTGTAGCTAACTTCTATTTAGCAGGCATTTTCTGAAATACGTAATATGCATGAGTTAGGAGAATGTCCTTAAGGTATAGCTCTAACAGCATAATCTAGAGTATGAAAGAAGTGAGGCAATCCTAGATGTCTTGGTGGTCAACTGTTTACATGTGTGGGCACCTCATACACATAAAAGTGATCCCACCGGACATAGTTTCATAGACTCTCTAAGTCACTTGAACCTAAGCTCTGATACTAAGTTTTATAACGCCTCAAACCATGGCTTGGGCGAAATACGACACTCGGTGCCTGACTGCATGTGACTGAGCGAATCACATGGGCTACTGAATCAATATAGGCATAAAAAACATGCAATAATGATAATGATTTAAAATATGTAAAAACATAATACTGTAAAGATTGTCTGAAATTATGATTGCAGAATAATCTTAAAAAACATGATAAGTCTGAATACTGAATATCTAGCATGACATGCTAAAATAGTCTATGGAACCTCTGGAACATGACTCTAACTGCAAAACTGTCTAACAAATAAAATGCCCTGGCATACCTCTAATGTAAAACATAACATGAAAATAAATAAGTCTGATACCCTGAAGAAAATGAGGCTCACAAATAGCTAATACTGATGAAATTCTAATGAGCAGATCCATCATCCTGAAACTCAGTACCTACACCGTGAAGTGCAGGCCTCGGGCAAAAATGGATGTAAGTACATTTGAATATAACTGTATATAAAGCAACTAAAAGAATAAGAAGACACATGAAATAATAGGAACTGAAACAATAATGATTCCTCCATTCATTTTTGGCCTAAGACCCTTATTTGACTATATTACCTTTCCCGTAGTCTGTATGTGGGGTCTGTGATGCCGGATATGGGTGGCATAGATCCCGAGGTCTATTCACATGAGTTTCAGAAGAAAAATCCAAAATAGAAATCTTAGAGTTGATTAATTTGACTCAAAATTGATTTTTGAGTATATAGGTTCGTTTCCAGGTTCCGTTGATCTGGTAGCTCTAGAGGGTCATTTGTAACATAGTCGAGTCATTGGTTCGCTTCTCAAGACAATCGGATGTACTTTATGATCTTATTTATAAAATTTGGATATATGGTTATTTTTGGTGATTCCTTAAAAAATATGTCTTAGCTCGGTTAAATGAGAAATCTGAGGTGCGAGTGAGTTTGTAGCACCATTTACCTTTGGGTAGCATGTCTGATTTATGTTTGGAAGATCTCAGAGTGTTTCAGGTGGTTGGGGGAGGATTTTCATAGTTTTCTATTGCTAGTGTCTGGTGTCCACACCAGCGAAGTGTGTGGCCACTTTTACGGGCCCTGTAATGTTTTGAGGTTCATCACTGCAGAGGTTTCCTCAAAAAGGCGATGGCACATAGAGGTTATTCTCTTGCAACAGCGGCTATGCAGGATTTTATATGGTTCCGCCTCAACGGACTTTTTCTACTGTGGTGTGGTCGCCGGTGTGGGATCGTTGTGTTAGGTAGATTCTTAAATGTCCAAAATTAATTCACTTTCCCTAAATATCACATCTCAGTTGTTGATCTTGCTTGGGGAGGATTTTCTTTGCGAATTCATTTGGATCATCTCTAAAGGTATAACTTCACCCCTTTATAATCAGTGTTGTCTTTTAAATACTAGTTTAGACCTTATTTGAGAAAGAAGGGTTGTAGGTTTCCATGAAAGATTAAGAGAGCTAAACCTTTAATTTGTGAATGAATTATGGACTAGATGATCATGATTTTATGAATAAGTGTTGATTAATGTTAGGTGACCATGTTGTATTAATTAATTTAGGAATTGAAACCTTTTTTATTGGGGAAAAATCTAGGGTCTTATAAATTGGGGCTTTGCATAAATTATGTAATTGATGGTGCAATCGGGTTTAGCTTTCAATTAGCTTAAAGATAGGATTGTCTAGTATGTGATTTTGTTTTTTTGGGTAATAAAGTTTATATTTTGATACCGTGGGCGGGGTTAGTTTTAGGTGTCTTTGATATGATTGAAGGACTAAATTCTTGCATTGTGTGTTAGCTTTATACAAATATATAGTATATGCGTTTTAGACTATGACTATTACGAAGCTCTTTGGAAAGGAAAGGCTATCGTTGTGGGTTAATTGTTTGTGGTGCCTGCGCGACCTTCAGGTAGACTGCAATTTCCTTCATTAGACTCTGATAAAAGTACATAATTAGTTATAAATGTTGAGGAGTGTTGGGCATGTTTAGGGGTCCCACCCAAACGACTGTGATGAATGTTTGGGTGGGTACTAGTGTTGAATTGTGATGATAGGTGATTTAGGGAGATGATTCTGACTTTTGTTGATTGGCCTTGTCGCCATTATATGGGCTCGTCGCTATATTTTTCATTGTTAAGTTTATTCATCACACATGATTTCGATATGATATCATGATTGTACTTGGATTATGTGTTATTAAATTCTTGAAAGTATTTGATATTCATCTATTATATGTGGTTTCATCTCATTACATCCTGATTTCTTACATGGAATTGTCATTTGCATTCATACACTTATGGTTATGATGATATTGATAAGAGAGTGGTATGGAAATGATGTGAATCCAAGAGACCGGGAAGGAAAGAACACTTATAATATTATTGGCAACACTAAGATGATGATGATACGTGGGGGAACGGATTGCACACCTGCAACAGTTATTTCAGCGAAGAGTTGGGCTCCGTTGAGAAATTCCTTAGGAGTATATGGACTTCACGGTTCCCCCATGGGTATGCAGTTCATAGAATTTGAATGCATGTATACTGGGAGTTGAAAGGTACCTAGCATATGCATTGCATACATATCATACATACATTACTTCATTGATTACCTATTTATAGATTAAGCGTTGGACTGGTTTATTGATGACTTAGCTAAATTCTTGGATAATGAAGGGTTATATTGTCATTTAAATTTTCTAAAATTGGGGCAACTTACATGATTATGAAACTTTATATGAACAAAGTGAATTGTTGATTCAGTGAACTACTCTGTGGACAATGTGACTTATTTGGGATATTGAACTGCTTAGTCTACGACTATTTGGTGTCAACTTGATATTTATCTCTAATTGTGTATCTTCCATTTTTTCATCCTATGATGCCTACGGGGGTACATTGTGTACTCATACTACACTTGTTGCATTCTTTTTGGATGCAGATACAACTCCTTTTACATGTTCGGGACCTCGAGTTTGAGTTCGAGCCGGTTGAATATCGGTGTTCAAAGTGAGGATGCTTTATTCCAGCATGCCTTGGATGCTACTATCTTTTCCCTTGTCTTTTATTTTGATTCCAAGAGACATGTTCAAACAGTTGCTATAATTAGTTTATCTTATCTTATATCCATACTTGTACTTGCTTTAGAGCTCTTGTATTATTGACTAGGTCCTTGGGGTTGTAGCTTTCTGCACTTTATATTATGATCAGACAACTTATTTAAGTACGTTGTTAATTCCACATTTATTTATTATATCATATTAATGATTTTGGAGTGGTTCACCGTCGGTGGGAAAAGTGTAGGTGCCACCAAGATTCCTAAAAAGGTCGTGACAAAGTTGGTATCAGAGCTTTAGATTAAACAGTCTTAAATACAAAAGCAATATCTAGTAGAGTCTTGCGGATCGGTGCAAAGACGTTTGTACTTATCTTTGAGAGGCTATGTGACATTTAGAAAACTTCAATTTCTTCATTCCTTTCGTGCTAAGTTGAATTAAATTGGTATCTGACCTTTGTTTCCTATTCTGTCATAGATGGCGAGGACTCGTGCCCATGTAGCGATAAAAGAGGCACCGGCACCTATACTTGCAGTATGCAGTCACGGTAGAGGTTGTGGTAGGGGCCGAGGTAGAGCCCGAGGAGCTGCACTGGCCAGGGGTGGGGCATAGGGAGCCGGGTAGGCTCATACTAGATCAGTTTTCCCTAAGCCATTTATTGATCCTCAAGAAGAGTTGCTTGATGAGAATATGGGGCCAGCCTACGATCATCCTGGATTTATAGCTACTTCGGTTCTGTAGGACACGTTGGTCAGGGTGTTGAGTGTGATTGATGGTTTTTCCCAGGCGGGCGTGCATCCGACTACTCCAGGTGGGTCACACCCCTGTGTATAAGAGGGACATACTCTCGAGTTTTGTACTTCTAGGGTTTAGCCAACTGTTATGTCAGCACCCCATATTTCTGAGGTCCCAACACCCGAGTTTGGTCCCTGGCCGATTGCAGGGACAACTATTGATGGAAAAATCCCCATAAGCTCAAGGTACCCATTTGACCCTCGAGGTAATAAGCACAGCGTTCTGAAGATATTTGATCAGCTGATGATAATATGCCTAAATTGGCATGGAATATGGAGTTGGATTGAAGTTTGGAGTTAAAGATTTTAAGAAGGAAGATATTTATTCGTCCTTCTTGTTGGTCTTGGTCAAGGCCATATTTTCTTTTCTTTTTGTTTTCTATTATTTCTTATCTTAGCTTTTAGCTCTTAGCTCTTAGCTTAGGACATAGTAAGACATGGAATAACTATCTTATGACACAATTAATAGGTCATGTAAGGGATGGCAAAACCGAGAGTCATTGTCCCAAGATGACTAGGCGAAAAGGTCTTCGAAGAAGATGACTAAGTCGTGAGTTGGAGGACAAGTTGGCAAGGACAAGAATATTCTAGAATATGAGGCTTCCAAGATAAAAATTCATGAATGGAAGTCTTCAACGTCTTCCTAGGGGAGATAAAGAGGTTTGGCCGAAATGGCTTGTCAACCAAGAACGAAAAATGGAAGCTTCCAAACCCGTTCCAAGAAGATGTGATCCTTGAAGTGCACAATACATTCCATCTTCGACTTGGACTCCACAAAGGGATGTGAAAGGGATTGAGCTTAACCTTGTCTCAAAGAAAAGCCACACCATTTCACATTATGGCCGAAAAATAACTTGGTCCCCAAGACAATCCAACCCCTTTCACACTTCGGCCGAATGTCCTCAAAGTTATGGCCTTTTAGATTCTTTCTAGAATAGTCTTTTGTTTACTATAAATAGGAGCCTTAGGACTTGTAAATAGTCAGAGTTTAATGAATAGAAAAAGTTGAGTTTTACTTATTTCTCTAAGTGTTTCAATCCAGGATTGATACTCTTAGTTGGTGCTTCGGGAGTACCAAACTCTCCTTCGGTGCAAGTATCGATTAGGACTTGTGTAACCTAGTCTATACCCAAGCTTGAAGAATACCCTTGGTGGTAAACAAAGGTTGGTACTTGTGTGGACCAACTTAGTCTAAGACTTGGGAGCAACAAGGGCATCAATCACTCTCACTAGGCTTATTCACGGGCATTGCGACTAGCAAACCCCGGTCTCGACCTTGTGGCATTGATCACCAACTTCTTGGTGTTGGTTCGAGCAATTAACTCCCCATTCCTTTATCCTTGGGACATATCATCCCTTCCCCTCAAGTTACTAAACACCCCAACCAAAACAACCAAAGCAACACGTAGCCACAATCATCAAACACTTAACCAAAATGTACCAACCAATACTTGGTGTGTGCCCGGATTGTATCTCTCACTTCGTGTTCATTCCTCATTCAAACAACTTCAATCCTTTCACAACCAAGTCCCACAACTCCTCCATAACATCCACTATAAACGTCTTCAACTGAAACCCCACAACTATTACTATCCAAGCCCGACAACACTAAACTGTCAGAATAAGCATACTTAACCGAAACCTTACTGTTTCAATTTGTTCCATCCCCTTACCACCATACAACCATCGAACCCCAATCCTCAATAACGCCATCAGCCTGTCTATAACATCCCCATAAAACGCCTAGATCCAATTCCTTGTATAAATACCCGAGACAGCCTCCACATTTCCACTGCTCGACGTTAACCGATAAACCAAGAACCTCACTGGTTCAGCCCTATTCCCCTCGCCTTTAAGTCATCCATTCACCAAACCCCGATCACTATAGTTACCCTCCATACACCCGTGACACTCCTACAAAACTCCTTAACCCAAATCTTCCTAAAGTAACCCGAAACAGTCCCCACACACCACACACACGACCAATCTGAGAACCAATAACCCCCTTACTTGTGCTCCACTTTCGGGTCAACCCGATTATCACCAACACCCGACCCACTTACCCAACATCACCCCTCATTATATCTATTAACTATGACCCCCGATGAGTAGAAGATATGGCTGCACTTTTCTAATATAAAGCCTCCTGATTTCTATGGATAGCCCGAGTTGCACGAAGTCTGTTTTGTGGCCCTTCAGTTTTGGGGAGATGAAAAGCAGTGGTGGAGGGCGTATGTTTTCTTGGGTCAGGTTCAATTGGGTATTTTCAGAGAAGTATGTACCTCTTAGCTTGAGTCGAGCAAGCGTGATGAGTTTCATAAGATTGGGCACAGGGATTCGATAGTTGTAGAGTATGAGACTCGCTTCCACGCCTTGTTATGGTATATTGTGCCATTTCTACCTACAGAGGAAAATAGAGTCAGATGTTTAGTGAGAGGGTTGAGTATTCCCTTTCAGTTGGCTACATTACAATTGGTAGTCGTTGGGCTTCTTTCGAGGTAGTGGCTGAGCATGCTAAGATAGTTGAGTCTGTTAGGGGCAAGCTACCCATACATTAGTCTGATGGAGGATACACTCATTATTATGCTTTTCCTGGTAGGCCAAAGGCTGAGGAATCATATACGGTTATCACATGTATCATCTCAGTCTATCAATAGTCTGCGTCAATGTTATTTGATTTGGTGTTTATGTTCTCCTATGTGTCTGCCTACTTTTCTGCTGATTTAGATATGTGGTGTGATATGCTTGATATCCCTATTCGTATGTCTACACTAGTTGGTGATTCTGTGGTTGTAGATCAAGTCTATCATCTTTGTGTGGTTATTTTTATGGGTTATGATACTTGGGTAGACTTGGTCATATTAGACATGGTTGATTTTGATATTATCTTAGGGATGGATTGGTTTATCATCATACCACGTGATTCTAAACTGTCATGCCAATATGGTCACCTTAGCGATGCCTGGTCTTTTGACGCTAGAGTGAAGGGGCGCTCCCAACCCTGCTCCTAAGAAGATCATTTCTATCATCCAGGCTAAGAAGTTAGTAGTTAAGAGTTATTTGGCGCACCTATCTCATATTCTGGATACGAGCGCAGAGACTCCTTCCCTTGAGTCAACTTTGGTAGTTAGTGAATTGGCCGAAGTTTTTCTATCGAATTTGCTGGGTATGCCGTCGGATAGAGCTGAGAGAGTTGAATGAGCAACTTCAAGAATTATTAAGTAAGGGTTTCATTCGACCTAGTGTGTCTCCTTGGGGTGCTCCTATATTGTTTGTGAAGAAAGATGGCACCATGCGTATGTGTATCGGATATAGGTAGCTGAACAAGGTCACCATAAAAAAAACAAGTATCCGATCCCTCGTATTGATGATTTGTTCAACTAGCTTCAGGGTGCTTCTATGTTTTCAAATATTGATTTAAGGTTCGGGTATCATCAGTTGAAGATTCAGGCTGAGGATGTTCCTAAGATGACTTTTCATACTCGTTATGGTCACTACAAGTTCTTATGATGTCATTTGGGCTTATTAATTCCCCCACAACATTCATGGATTTGATGAATGGGATATTCAAGCTTATTTGGATTTGTTTGTGATTGTCTTCATTGATGACATTTTGATCTATTCGAAGAGTCAGGAGGACCACGAGAGGCATTTAGGGGTGGTTCTTGAGATATTGAAAAAGAAAAAGTTGTATGCTAAGTTCTCAAAAAGTTTTGGCTCAGTTCTGTAGCATTCTTGGGACATGTGGTGTTCAATGAGGGTATTATGGTTGATTCGAAGAACATAGAGGCAGTTAGGGACTGGCCTAGACCTACTTCAATAACAGAGATTCGGAGCTTTGTAGGTCTTGCTTGCTACTATTGTCAGTTCATCAAGGGATTATCTTCTATCGCTTCTCATTTGACGCGGTTGACTTAGAAAGATGTGCCTTTCTTGTGGTCTAATGAGTGTGAGGATAGCTTTCAAAAGCTCAAGTCATTTTTACCACAATCCTGATTTTATCCCTTCTAATGGAGGGGAAGGACTTTACCATATATTATGATGCTTCAACGATTGGATTAGGCTGTGAGTTGATATAGGAGGGTAAGGTGATAGCTTATGCATTGAGGCAGTTGAAGGTGCACGAGAAGAATTATCCTGTTCATGACTAAGAGTTAGTGGCTATTGTTTTTGCTTTGAAGATTTTAAGGAATTACCTTTATGGAGTTCATTGTGAGTTGTATATCGATCACCGTTGCCTTCAACATGTGTTAAATCAAAATGATTTGAATTCTAGACAGCATCAGTGGATGGAGTTACTAAAAGATTATGACATGGCTATTTTGTACCATCCAGGCAAGGCTAATGCGGTGGCGGATTCCTTGAGCCGAAAGGATGCCAGTATGGGAAGTTTAGCTCGCTTGATTGTTTGTGAGCGTCCATTGGCATTAGAGGTTCAGCCCTTTGCCAGCCATTTTGTAAAGCTTGATATATCTAGGCAGGATTCTGGCTTGTGTTGAGGCGAGGTCATCTCTTTCAGAGAAATTTAAGATCACCAATATGATAATGTAAAGTTCTATAAAATCATGGATAAGGTGATGAGTGGTGAAGCCAAAGAGGTTGATTGATAGTGAGAGGGTATTGAGGATCAAGGGTAGGGTGTGTGTTCCTTGACTTTGTGATTTTACTAGATTGATTATGGAGGAGGCCCAAAACTCTAGGTATTCGATTCATTAAGGTTCTACTAAGATGTACCGTGACTTGAAGCAACACTATTAGTGGGGTAGGATGAAGAGAGACATTGTTGAGTTCGTGTCTCTGTGTCAGAATTATCAGCAGGTCAAGTATGAGCACCAGCGACTCGGTGGTTTGTCTTAGGGAATGCCCATTTTCACGTGAAAGTGGGAGAGGATTTCCATGGATTTTGTTGTTAGGTTGCCCAAGACTTTGGGCAAGTTTGATGCTATTTGGGTCATTGTTGATAGGTTGACTAAGTCTGCACATTTCATTCCGAACTAGATGACTTACAATTCTGAGAAGTTGGCTAAGATATATATTCGTGAGATTGTTTATCTTCATGGTGCTTCTATTTCTTTCATTTCAGACCAGGGTACTCAACTTATTTCCCATTTTTGGCGGACTTTGCAAAAGGAGTTGGGTACTTGCTTGGATCCCAGTACAACATTACTCGCTTGGATCCTAGTACAATATTTCACCCTTAGACATACGGTCAGTCCAAGCGGACCATTCAAGTTTTGGAGGATATGTTACTATCTTGTGTAATTGATTTTTGTGGTCGTTGGGATCAGTTCTTACCTTTGGTAGAATTTGCATACAACAATAGCTATCACTCCAGCATCGATATGGCACCATTTGAGGCATTGTATTATAGGAGGTTTCATTCACTTATTAGGTGTTTTGATGCACTTAAAGTTTGGACTTGGGGTACTGACTTGTTGAGAGACTATTTAGAGAAGGTGAATGTGATCCAAGACAAGCTACAAGTAGATCAGAGCAGGCAAAAGGAGTATGCGGACCGGAAGGTCCAGGAGTTTATGGTTGGTGACAGGATTCTATTAAAGGTCTCACATATGAACGATGTGATGAGGTTCGGTAAGAGAGGGAAGTTGAGTATGAGGTATATTAGACCTTTTGAGATTATTCTGAGGGTTGGTCAGGTGGCATATTAGTTGGTTCTGCCACTAGGTCTTTCAGGTGTTCATCCGGTTTTCCATGTGTCTATGCTGAAGAAATACCATGCAGACAATTCTTACATCATCTAGTGGGACTTTATAATGATTGATCAGAATGAGTTCGAGGAGGAGCATGTGACTATTTTGGATAGGCATGTGAGAAAGTTGAGGTCTAAGTAATGCAAGTAAGGAGGGGTGTTGGATGGTAAGTGGGTCGGGTCTTGGTTATATTCGGGTTGACCCGAAATTGGACACAAAAGGTGGTTCTCGGATTCTCACTTTCTAGCCGGGCAGTGGGGTTTTGGTGGTTTATACGGCTAGATTTAGGTGGAGTTGGGACAAGGCATTTTATAGGGGTGTTATGGACACGTTGAGGGTTGTGTTGGTGATTGGAACTTGGTGGTTTGATGGTGACAAGGTCACAGAAATTAACCGAAACAGTGAGGTTCTGGCAAAGGTTGGTTTAGTGGACTGTTTGGTGTTGTCGAACTTGGATGGTTGTATACGGGTGGTTTCGGTTAACAACCTTTGGAGGAGGTGTTTGTGAAGTACCGTGGGAGGTGAGTATGGTTAGTATATAGTGGTTTGGGTAAGGGTTTAACACGAGTTGCAAGCTCGAGTGAAGGATGGTTGATTTTGTTAAGTGTTTGTTCGGTTGATATGCCAAGGATATTGACACCAGGGTTTTAATGCCCGAGTCGACACCAAGATGAAGGTGACCAATTTCACAAGGACTTGATTGGTCTTGCTAAGTACAGGCTCGAATACAAACCAAGTAAGGCTGGCCGGAAACCTTAAGATAGACCCTAGGCTTAGGTTAGGTTGGATCGCACAAGTTCCAACGATCACTTGCAACCAAGGGGGTTCCTTAAACTTGGGATTTGATTAGGTCACACAAGTCCTAACCAATACTTACACCAAAGGGACCTTCGCTTGGATTTAACTCAGTCACACAAGTCTTAGCTAAACTTACACCAAGGGGTTTGGCTAACACAAGAATCAAAGGCCCACACAAGGTTCAACTAATGTATACAACACACAAGTTGAATACCTTAGCTTTTGAGTAAAACTCAACTTTTATATATCAACAAACTCTGAATATTTACAATGTCCTAAGGGTCCTATTTATAGTAGTAAATGGACCATTTTAGAAGACAAATTAAAAGACACAAACTACATGTAAACTTTTGGCCAAGTGTGGATAAATGGGAACGTGTTTAGGTTTACTTGGTGAGCAAGGGTGTTTCGACCAAACCAAGACAATGGGAAAGGTCTTGTCTTTTCTTGGGGACTAGGATGAATCTTTCACACTCCTTTTGTGGATTCCAAGTAGAAGAGTGCATAAATTCTGCTTCTCAAGATCTCATCTTCTTAGAACTAATTTGGAATCTTCCATTCCTTGCATTTGTGTGCCTTGGTCGAATGGATAAGGGAGTATTTCGACCAACCTTTCATCGTCTTGGTTTCCTCAAGTTGGTTCATGAATTGTCTTTTTGGAAGCCTCATCTTCTAGACCATTCTTTCCAACTTGTCACTTTCGGACTAGTCATCCTTCTTGTCCTTTCCACCTTGGCTTAAACAACTTCACATAGCCTTGTCACCTTTTTGGAGGACCTCTCAGCTTAGTCCTTTTATTACATGGTACATTAACTATGTCCTAATGGGAGCTAAGAGTTATTTACACGTTACACCATATCCTAAGGAGAACTACAAGCTAAGCTAAGAATTAAAGATAAGCTAAAAGAAAACATGGTCTTAGGCCAAGGCCTACACACAAAGCCGAAATAAAATGTTTCCTTCTTAAACCTTCAAGTCCAATCTTCAATCCCACTCCATATTACATGTCATTTTAAGCATATTATCATGGGATGATCAATCATATTCGGAACTCCGAGCTTATCACTTCGTCGCCTAAATGTGGTAATAATTTTTCAATAACAGGTGATGATCTAACATTCCCACCATTAGATAAGTCTGGAAGTTTTATCTTGTAGGCACCTTCTTCTAAACTTGCCAATTAGCGATCTGAATACAAGTGAAATGGTTTCGACTCAGAATGAGACCTGTATTGTGCCACGAATCCCATCAAATATAATGCCTTTCCATATGTAGCATAATGGCACCGTGCACCCTTCAATTCTGTGCTAGAGAAAAAAATGTCACCTACTCTAGTTTCATGGTTGATGTCCAATGGCTTTACATGACTTGGCACGATTAGGACCGGGGCTTCACAAATCTTTTCCTTCAAGACTTAAAAGACTCTTGTTTCTCGTTGGGACCATTCATACTCATCTTTCCTCATTAGTTCATTGATAGGGGCAGCAAGGTCATAATAATCCCGAATGAAATGATGAGGAAAAGAAGTCATACCAAGGAAACTATTTGCCGCGATTATACCCGTAGGCTCGCAACATCTTTGGCTAGATTCCACCGTGGTTGAATTATCACACATGCCCTCGAATGATGTGGTGTAAACCATGGATCGTTGTAGCATCATGTGCATGAAGCTCACGATAGAGATTGTAGTATTATACAATCTACATGGCATGATGGAAGTATTTCCCCATGGTGTCCTTGTATATCCGAGAATAAGATCCAAGCTCTCATATTTCCTTGGTTTCTCCGGAACCGGAAAGGGAGTACATAATGCTTTGTGGAATAATCCTTTACTCTTTTGACAAGTAGAATATCTTTTTACCACTCCGCTTATATCCCCGAACTTGGAATCCCCTTCACGGAACTCCTTTAGCATTTCACATTCCATTGACCTTGGTTTAAGTATGGTTAATGTTATGTGTCTTCGAAGAAGTGTATCCGCCACTAATATGGATTTGTAATCTTCATGTCTTGTGGAGGATGTGGGAGTTTGTAGGTGTGCTACCCAATTAACATGTTTCGGGCTCAACTTCCTTGGCGCCACATAAGATTCTGTGTTGTAAGTATAATAAGGAAGCCGTGTGTCACCCAATCTTCCATTAGAAGAAGTCACGAACTCTTGGCCTTGGAGTAATATAACTTCATCATCACACTCAACTCCAAGTTCCAGAATAGTGGCAGTAAGGGCCCAAATGTTTTGAGTGAATTGATGAGGAAATGAAGCCGAACTTCGAAAAACTTTTGCCACACATCCATTCGACGATTTGGGCCAACTCTGAAAAGTTAATACCGTGGATGGAACATTATACATGCCGTTAGAAGATGCGATGTAAGCCATAGATGGTTGTAGTACTTTGTGTATGAAACTCATGGGAGGGCTTGGAACATTGCACAATCCCAATGGAATCATAAGCCATTCATAGAAACCATGCTCAATTTTGGAAGTCATCTCTCTTTCATCTTCCTCTCGGGTTCTTGCTTGAATGTAGCCCCTTTTTAAATCTGTCTTGTAGGAAAACTTAGCCCTATTCAAGTCATCCAAACAATTACTCATTCTCGGCATAGGAAGTTGGGACTCCATGGTGATTTTGTTGGCCGCTTGGCTTTCAACATACGTGTGCCAAGTTTCACTTTCTTTTGAGTCCATCAAGATTGTTGCCTTGTCCGGATTTTAGCTATAGGATTGATGATTATATAATGAACTTCTTGGAAATAAACCAAGAGTATGTTCAACATCTTCCATCGTTGATGATCCGGTTGGAAGCTCGTCCGCACATACATTTTCTAAGGGCTCCTTTGAGTTGGCAACTATAGTACTCCCCTTCTTAGACTCTTTCTCTATCATCAGTGTATCGAGCAAGGGAGTCTTGGTTTTTTTTGTTCTTAAAGTAGTATGGGTTCCATAATAGCCAAGGAAAACCCACACTCTCGATATTCCTTTCTAAACACGTCCCAGAAATTAGGACATTCACTTACAAAGTGTCCTACCTTTTGACATTGGAAGCATTTTTTTCTTTTTTTATCCACCCCTTTTGTAAATTATTCACGCTCTTGGTTATACAATGGATTAGTTAAACAAGTGCTTCCCATTTCTTTCTTTTTATCCTTCTTTTCAATTTCATACATACCCTCTCTATAACGGGAATAACCTTCACATAGTACTCCTCTTTGGCTCCTAATTCCGTACAGAGCTAGGCTGACATGGAGAGTTGCTTCCATGATAGGTTCTATTAGCCCCAACCTCTGGTTACCGTGACTGATCTAATAAATCTCAAGTAGTAGGTCGATGAATCGGCTGTCAATTTTAATGAGAGATTCAGAAAGAAGGTTGGAAAATACACCGTACACTTCCCCAAGTCTGAGTGTGCCCACATGATAATCAACAACATGCACCCTCAGTTAAATGAGAAGTTGGTGGGACAATCCTACTCTGACCTAAGCCAGTTAGCCGAAAAGGCTAGCCAAATAGAGCAGTACGTCCAGGAGAAGGAGCGGAGAAGAGCCAACCGAAATCGAGGCTCCCACTTGGTATCCACCATTGAAGCGGATGAGTCCAACTCAGAGTCAGCCGACTGCATGGCAGACACAATGGTGGTCGAGATTGTTAAGGGTAAGGTTTACTCTTGCCCAGCCTTGAAAGCCGTAAAAGGCAAAGAAATGAGTTTATCCAATGACAGGGTCAGTTACTCATTTGAAATCACGAAGATCTTTGATCATCTGCTCAAAGATAAGCAGATTTGGCTGCTTGATGGTCATAGGATTCCGCCTGCCGAGCAACTCAGAGATAAGAAGTACTGCAAGTGGCATAATTCATACAATCACTCTATTTCTAATTATGTGGTCTTCAGAAAGGCGATCCAAAAGGGCATCAAAGAGGGGATGTTCAAGCTAGCCGACAAGAGTATGACTGAAATGTCCATTGATACCAACCTCTTTCCTACTATACCAATATCTATAGTATATTTTGTTAAGCTCGATGAGTCAAGCGACATCAAAGGGAGACAACCGATGAAAAGGGTGTGGGTCTCAAAGACCCCTACCGAAGGGGATAAGGCCACAAGGACCTCTGTGTTCAACCGGTTAGGCAGCCTACATGACAGGCAGCTAGCTAGGAGCAGTTTTCATGGTATTTAGTTTCCATCATTGAGTTTGGAACCACCGCACTAAATACTCTAGGGACGTTGAACGAGAACTTCAGGAACAAACCATGAGGTTCAGAAGGGTCCCTATCAGTGCTAGGGATAGGCCTGGGGGAAAGTACGGATGCCAACCAACCGACAACCGAGCATGCCTCGAATAGATGAAGAACCACTCCCTAAAACCAAACAAAGGATGGTCGAGTTTAACGTAAATGAGGTTGTTTCATCCTAAAATATCACAGTGAGAAATGAGGACCAGACAAGACCTGGAGAATGATTAAACCAGCCACCAACACAGAAGAGGGGAAGTGGTCTGTTAATCAGGCTCCCGGAAAGAAAGAGGAACCACCAAAATTGCATACAGGCCTCAAAAAAGAAGGATGCAACGTGTTAAGGCCTTGTGTAAGATGCAACAAACATTGCATATAATTTCCAACACTAAGGTAGCCGAAAATCATGAGATTCCTTAGTCTGCTGTAGCCGAGGCTATCAAGCAGGCATTCGACTCAGTTGGTTCATGGGAAATGACGCTTAAAGGAGAGATGTCGGGTCAACCAGAGCTAGATAAACAACCTACCGATAACCCGACAGAGGAACCTTGGTAAGAGAAATTGGCCTCGAATGGACCTCTAACCGAGGCAATCCTACAGATCGTGCAGAGGATTCAGTCAGAGGATCCCCAGCCGATCCCCATTTGTCTCCAGGAAATAGAAGATATGAGCTTCTTATCAGCCGAATTGGATGAAGGAGGGGACTCCATCCTCGATTTATTTAGCCATGACCTGGTTGATGAGATGTGGGCAGACATTGAAATGGTCAGAAGGTGATGTTTGCGTAGAAGATGCAGAATAGGAAATAATAGTTGATACCCCAGCTAGGGACACTTTGAGAACCGTATTAGGTAAACCTACATAAGATATGATTAAACACCTCAAACCCCTTTACGTCAAGGCTTACATTAACGGCAAAATTATTAGTCGGGTGTTTGTCGACAATGGGGTTGTGTTGAATGTGATCTCCCTGCTTACCATGAAGGATCTTAACAAAACAAAGGAGGATCCCATCCCAACAAACATGAAAATGGCTAGCTTTATGGGAGAAGACTCTTAAGCATTGGGGACTAAGACGGTCAGGTCTGCCTTCTTTGTAATAAATGGCAAGTCGTCCTACACCATTCTACTAGGCAGGGACTGGATTCACACCAGCTGATGCCTTCCTTCTACCATGCATCAAAAGCTCATCTTTTGGGAAAGAGACAAGATAGAAATCATCCCAGCAGATGATAACATTGAAGTGACATATGCGGCTGTCAGACTTTAACGACGGCTACTTTCGGATACATCAACTCAATAATCACACTCGAGTTAATGTAGGGGAAATTGTTAACACTTAAAAGTAATTTAAGTATTTAGCCGAATTCAGTGACAACCGAACTGTTCCAGAGATGAATTTACTCCTAGCCCTCGACTATAAGAACTTCATCGGCTACTAAGGCATCTTTGTCGAGTATTTAGTTAGAGGTATGACTAGGACCCACTCAAATGCAGATGCCTCAATGACCAAGTCAAATGGGTTTTCGGAAGCCTAGAAGCGGTAACGGCCAACAACAGCTAAAAGAAAGAGTCATTATCTAAGCAAGAGGAGTAAAGGGCGAGAAAATCGGCACCATCTCCCCCACAGTCGGCCATTGAACTTAGTCGGTTAATTGATGACTGACATGGGGGGGATCACGTTGTACAATTTTTTTCCATTTTTGTACTATAAATAGGATCATTCTTTATATATACAAAGACAACCAATAAATCAAACAACTCAATTTTATTATATCTTTATCCTTTACTTTACTGTACTCAGCTGCATTCATGTTTCTTACCTCTTAGTTTACTCATACCACTGTCCTAACGCTTTCTGGAGTAGTTGGGCAACCCATTACTAGAAATTAGAGTTCCATTTCCAGCCCAAATCACTTAAGTTAAGGAATCAATTTGTCTCCCGATATGGTCAGCCGATAAAACGGTAGAGAACAGAATTCAGGGTGAGAACAGTAATCTTATAAAGAAAATGGTATTACATTCAAAGGTCTGTAGAGGATCCTTATATATTAGGACCACGATTGATTCGCCCTCTCCCGTTAATTACCCTATGTCACATGTTATCCCAAATGTGGCCACCACTTAACTTCACTTTACCATATGTCACCACCTAAACACCCTAAACAAATAGTCACTTAGGTAATTTATTAGAATGTTACACGTAAATATCCCCACTTAAACTTGTCCCCCACTAAGACTCATTAATTAGCTGATCATAGTTATCTCCCACTATAATGTATCCATTAGCCGGTCCTTGTTGTCCCACTCGGTAAGTCCTAAATTAGTTCGAGACCGCATCCTTTTATATACTAAGATCTTTATTTACATATGTATAGGTGCTTAATCTATCGCCCGAAAGTACGGGGTGTTAGATAAATACACACACGCACACCATCCATGGGCCTATAAGGCCTCAACATGTACTGACACTCAGCTAACATGACACAACTGACTGTAGATGTATGCCTCAACCTGTACAGACACTTTGATAACATGACACAACTGACTGCAGATGTACATACGTTTATAAAATCCTCTAAGAACATTTGACAGACATAACATAGTTAGGACAGGACCCCAATATACCCATAAGTCAATATGCATAACAAAATCAATTAACCTCTAAAATTGACTGTACTCCGAGTGAAATGGTGTCTCATCAATCAACTGTTGAAGCTGAAACTCTCTACTCTAAAGGTTCATCAAACTGACTATCTAAACCCGCAGCATGCAATGCGGCGTCCCCGGCTAAGTGACGTCAGTATGAAATAATGTACCGAGTATTTAAGGCATGAGAATAATCGTAAATAAGTACTATAATTAGATGAAGATATGATTGAAGGAGTGATTATACATACAACAAGTGTCAAGAGTCAATCCGTAAGGTTATGCAACCTACTCCTATCAACTTGAATACGGGGCACTTCTTTGTAACTTGTCTTCTTATGACAACGTCTCACTGCTCATAGAAATATCAAGTATGCAATATGCAAGTCACGTAAATACATAAAAACTATATTACTAACTATTACGGTTTAGTTTTATGTGAGTCATAAAAGCTACTTCATAGTTGTGGACTCTTTTGGATTTTATTTATTTTTAGAGTCGCCATTTATAAGGAAAATTAGGAAAACCAAGAATGCTTTTCATTTTTTTATAGCCCTCTTGGATTAATTGCGCATTCAACATGGGTCAGAATTTCCTTTGACGATCTGCACTGTGCCTGTTTTTCATTATGAAAAATGGGTTAGAAAAATAAGTGGTTGTCCTCCTAACGACATTGGGACCCTGCATCTATAGAAAGAGCGTTAGTTTTATATGAGGTTGATCTGTGTCGTCGACTCCTGTCATGCTGTTCCTTTTTCTACTTGGTCATTTGGGCGACCCCGATCCGTCTCTACTCGGTAATTCCATATATGATATATCTTAAAACCTTTTTAGAAAGTTGATCATCAAAATTTTCAAATGTTTGCTTATAAAAATGAAATATAATTTTCAGAAAATATTTTCATATGTTGTCATGATGTGGGAATTTTAAGCGAGAAGATTTAGTTGTCCGCGACATAATGTGGCGGAATTCTGGCTCTGTCTAGTGGAATGTTTGAGACCCTCTCAAAAATTCTGCCCTAGTTTAAGATTAGTGTTGGTGAACACTTATGATGAATTGTGGTGAAGGAATTTTTGAGATCTTCTCAAAACTTCTGTCCCAGTTGAATGTTTGGGTCGAGTCTTACATGGACTGCTTATATATCTCACCCTAGGGTTTCAGGTCTTTGCGTAGTTCATATTATAAGGAATATCATTTGAGTTTTCTATTACAAAAGGAAGACCAAATCCAATATGGATTTTCTACGTATCTATGCCATAAGAGATATGTATTGGTTTGGTGATTACAAACAAAAATATGATTACAAATTGAAAAGTGTGTCCACGTGTAGTATCTCTTAATTACATCTGAATTGATTGCATTGGACCACTATTGGCCGTCCAGCTCAGTTAAAACTACCGCCCTCTAGAGAGTACCTTGCAGACCACGTATGGGCATTGCCAGTTGGGTGTGAATTTCCTTCTTGTACCAACTTGGTGTGGAAACACACGCTATCATATCAACTATCATATCTGAAATAGTAGAGTTCTGACTCGCTTGTTGACGGCACGAGCCATCCTTTGTTGGTATAATTGACTATGGAATACGGCGATCATTATTTTCTCGTCGATCAAAGCCAGTTGCTCGTATCAGTTTCAGACCCACTTTGCGTTTTTCAAATCTGCTTATTGGATAATTCTGAGTGATGTTATTTCCACCTCAGCGGTTATCACTTATTCAGTGCCATAAAAAAGCAAGTACAAAGTTTCCCCCGTTGAAGTCCGAACTATTGTTCAATGTCTTTGCAATGCGTAGGGAAATTGCTCATGCCAACACTTATAAGTGTTCTTCATTTTGTTTAATATCCTCTTGATTTTATTGTTGGCGGCCTCTACGACTCCATTCTTTTGCATCGATAGGTAGTAGAGTTCTGATGAATTATTCAAAATTGTTCACAAATGTCTTTTATCAGATGAATGTTCATATTGGCTCCATTGTTGGTTATGATGGATTCTGGTATGCGGAATCAGCATATGATGTTATTTTGCATGAAATCAGCTACCACTTTCTTAGTCACCAATTTGTGGGAGGTGGCCTCCACCTACTTGGTGAAGTAATCTATGGCAACCAGAATGAATATGTGTCTGTTAAATGCGATCGGTTCGATAGGACCAATAACGTCCATGCCTCATGCGACGAATGGCCAAGGTAAGCTCATGTCATTAAGTTCACTTGGTGGAACTCTGATCAGGTATTATTGGATTTTGCATTGATGACATCTTCGCATGAACTTACTGCAGTTAGTTTCCATTGTCATCCAATAAAATCCTACTCGCATGATCTTTTTGGATAGGAAAAATCCATTCATGTAAGGCCCACAAGTCCCAGCATGTACTTCTTCTAGAAATTTCATGGCCTCTGTGGAATCTACACATCTAAGTAATCCAAGATCGGGCGTTCTTTTGTAAAGTACTTCCTTGTTCAGGAAGAATCCATTAGCCATTCTCTGGATGATTTTCTTTTGATTGCTCGTGGTATTTTTGGGATACTCTCCCTTTTCCAAGTATTTCTTTATATCAACATACCATGGCTTACCATCGAGTTCCGCTTCCACGTGAGAATAGTAAGCATGTTTTCTCTCAAGCTTATCTTAAGTGGGTCGATGTTGACACTTTCGGTATGTTGTATCATGGATGCTTTAGTAGCAAGAACACTAGAGAATCCATTCTGAGCCCTCAGTGGGTGCTTGAAATCGATTTTCATAATCCTTTTGCACAACCTTTGTGCGAGGTTCACTTACGAAAGGATTCTGGTATTTTTTGTAGCTCATTATCCTTGTACTTGGTGAATCATCAAATTTGAATCGCCTATCACCAATAGCTCATGTATGTCCATGTCAAGGGTCATTTGGAGGCCCAAAATACAGGCCTCGTATTTAGCCATATTATTGGTGCATAGGAATCTGATTTTTGCATCTATCGGGTAATGTTGTCCCATTTTTTATACCACAACCACTCTGATTCTTGAACCTTTGTAGTTGACTGCACCATCAAAGAATATTCTCCACCCTGAATAGGGCTCAATTATGTCTTTGTCCACTGTTAATACTTCATCATTATGGAAATAAATCCAGAGTAGTTCAAAATATTTATCGATCGGACTTTTTGCAAGTAGGTTGTCCAGTGCTTGCTCTTTGAAGTCTTTCTGAACCATGTATGTGATGTTGAACTCACTCAAAATCATCTGCCACTTGGCCAACTTCCTTATAGGCATGGGTTGATGAAAGACATACTTCAATGGGTCCAATCTGGTTATGAGATTGGTAGTGTATGACGACATGTAGTGCCTCAGTTTTTGTGCTACCCATGTTAGAGCACAACATATTTTCTCTACCAGGGTATATCTTGCCTCGCAGGCAGTGAACTTCTTACTTAAATAGTAGATGGCACTTCTCTCTTGCCGGTTTTGTCATATTGTCCTAACATGCACTCGAATGCATTGTCTGATACCGACAGGTATAGTAGTAAAAAACTTCCCGGTCTAGGGGAACTAAGTAGTGGGTTGGATAGGTACTTCTTGATGGTGTCGAATGGCTTTTGACATTCTTCAGTCCATCCCGTCATCGCATTCTTTTTCAGTAATTTGAGTACAGGTTCTACAGTTACCATATACTGAGCTATGAATTGTCCAATGTAATGTATCCTTCCTAGAAACCTCATGACCTCTTTCTTGTTCTATGGTGGAGGCAACTCTTGAATGGATTTGATTTTTGACGAGTCTAGTTCTATGCCTTTCTAGCAAACTATGAACCCAAGCAGTTTTCCAACAGGCACTCCAAATGCGCATTTGTTCGGGTTTAGATTCAGATTGAACTTTGGGGTCTGCCAAAAACTTTCATAAGTGTGTGATATGGTCTGTGTTTTCTCTTGATTTGATTATGAGATCTTCCATATAAACTTTGATTTCCTTGTGGATCAAATCATGGAAGATGGTAGTCATATCCCTCATGTAAGTGGCGCCAGCATTTTTGAGGTGGAACAGCATTACATGGTAGTGGTACACTCCCCATGGTGTGATGAAGGTTGTTTTCTTTGCATTCTCTTCTCTTAACAAGATCTAATGGTATCCCGCGAAGCAATCTATAAATTATTGTAACTCATGTTTCGTATAGTTATCGATGAGTATATGGATATTTGGGAGTGAGAAATTATCCTTGGGACTAGCTCTGTTGAGGTCTCGGTAGTCCACATAAATTCAGATCTTTCTGTCATTCTTCGATATAGGCACGATGTTGGCTAACCATGTCGGGTCTGAAGTTACTTCCGCCACTCCAGATTTGATCTAGTTACGACTTCATCCTTGATCCGGATACTCAGATCTAGCTTAAATTTCTTGGTTTTCTGTTTAACTGGGGCAAAGCCTTTGTTGATGGGCAACCTGTGGACTACTACGTCAGTGCTTAGCCCAGGCATATCCGTGTATGACCAAGAGAAGATGTCCACATACTCTCTTAGTAGTTTTATTAATTCCTCTTTCTGAGGTGCTTCTAAATGTGTGTTTATCCTAGTTTATTTAACCATCTCCTTATCTCCTAATTAAATACTTCGATTTCATCTAGGTTGGGTTTTTGTTCATTCTCAAATTATTTTACTTCTTCGACGATACCTTCAGGAAACATAGTTTCCTCATCATATTCTTCGTATTCCTGTTCTTCTATGTCACTTGACTAACTCATTTTGCAATGTGTCTTGACATTAAGGGTTGTTTTATTATTTGTATTGAAAAATCAAGGCAAAGCATTGTTAGACTAAAATCATATGCGTTTAAAGAAAAGTTGTTTTCACATAAACTGAGGCTTCATTAATTTGATAAAAAAGTTTAAATTTTTGTCCTAAGTCTGATCAACATCGAGTCATTACCATTTTAAAAATATTTAAAGTGCAAATGGTGAGGAATCGTGCCTCAGCCGATTCCCACTGATTTTAAAAAAATTTAAATTCATCATCTCTACCGGTGAGCCAAGAGTGGAGTAGAGGTTCAGTTGGGTAGTTGCTCGCTCGGATCAGCATTGCGGATAGTGGGTGCCTTATTGTATTCTTCTAGGATCACGAGGCAGTCTTCCTCTTGGAATAGCATCCATAACCCTTCTTCCGCATCTACATCATCAGACATTGGCATTTTAACTGGAAATGACTGATACAGATTTGGAATTGGCTTGCGCAAGTTTGGAGGACTCCTCCTTTATCCGTTGGCTTCAAAGGCCTCATCAGCATTAGGGATATATCCCAGTCCAAACGACAATTGTCATAAGGGATTGAGATTAGTTCAACTATACCATGCAAATCTCTTCCCAAACCTCATCCGGATTCAAATCCATTTCAGAGCATAGTGGATGCAATCATTCTATACACTGCTGGCATGGGGGTCTATGCAGAGCTTTCTTTGTGACTAGCTCCTACCAGTTCCACTACGTGGAATTATGTACCCTTAGGAGATTCTTCAATCACTGGTACAAAATTGTTTGGGTAGTTATGTGTTACATCCCGTACTTTTGTACGTTGAATTCATCGTAAGTTAGACGATATAAGTTCAAGGAAATGATTATCTTGAGGTTAAATAAAAGTAATCATGATAGCCCTTGAGAATTTACAAGAGTTCAAGAGTTGTTTAAGCCTTTTGAGGTTCATATTCTTTACGTCAATTACATCGTACGTGAACTAATGTGAGCCCAGATAAGTTATGACATCCATATGAGGTTATGTGTGGATTTAAACAAGTGTGGAGACTATGCCAAAAGGTTTTGATGTAAAACTAATCAAAGAAAATAGATTCGTCGAAACTAGGGGATAGGAAGGCAGAATTCTAGACATAATTTTTGGCTCAAGTTTCTGGGGGTATATCTCCTAGTATATAAGGAGTTAGGGGTGCATAACTATTTAAACAAAAGTTCAGCGAGTCTAATTTCTAATGCAACAAACCGTTAGTCAATTGGAGCTCTGTACAAAATTTAATGAACGTATTAAGAAAGCGCTGCAAAGCAACCCCAGTTGCGGCAAAAACTTAAAAAACTTTAGCAAATTCACGGTGCCATTTCAGGTCCATGAAATGGACCTGCGGGGCGTGAATTGGGGTATGAAATTGAGGCGGTGGCCGACTTTGAGGTGTTTATATTCGATCTAAGCCTCATTTTCTCTCATTTCTCAACTAATTTGAGTTCTCACATCCCAATATAAGTTCTCTAATAGTTCCTTAAAGTTCAAGAACATAACCAAAGTGGTTTGGGCAAGATCTAACTCCAAAAGGTTATGCAAATGAAGAAGAAGGGTTCTATGGTGTTATGTTGATATTGAAGGCTATTGTAAGATTTTAGAGGTTGTTGTTGAAGGTTCCTCAGGTTATAAAGTAAGTTTAAATCATTTTTTCTTGTGCTTAAGTGAATCCTTGTGTGGTTGAGTTATAGAAGTTAAAAGCTACAAGATAGATACTTGAAAGTTGTTGTCTTGTTGAGGTCATTTTGAGCTATGTTTAAGACATGTTGTGGCTGGAAATTGTGATGAATAGTTTGAAGATGTTGTTGTTGTTATGATTTTCCATGGACTAGACATGTTGATGGTATCACATATTAAAAGGAAATATGGGAAAAGAGTTAACTTTAACTCTAAATTGAGTTTTCCGCTTATTGTATTAGCTACTAGTTTCGATAGTAATCATTGTGTACCTATTATGGCACAGATTGAAAGGTATCACGGGCTGGATACATCATATTATTGAAACAAGTAGCCAAGGTATATGAGGCGATCACTTCTTTCCATTTATGACATGAGTTCTTATCGATCTAGTTCTGAATAGTCGCACAAAGATGTGCTAAAGTGTTATCGGATTACCATGACCCTTCCTTCGTGATTTTCCAATGTCGGGAATGAGTTTATAGTAGCAATGTTTGGATATATACTTAAGATAATAGATAGCTTGATTGTAGAACGTATAGAGTTACACTTACCTTGTTGCCGTCGAGGCTATTCATTTATTTATTTGCCTTCGGGGCTATTTATAATGTGCATTACCTTCATGGCTTGTACACAGATTGCCTTTGGGGCTATATTAATTGCCTTCGGGGCAATGCACTTGCCTTCGGGGCTATTTACACTTATTTAGACGCCTTATACGAGGTTAGATATCTTACTATGGTTTGTACATTTTTAGGAGTTGGAGACAAGTAACTATGATTGAGGATTATTATTGAGTCCTTAGTTTATTTTTCAGTATATCAGTTCAATTTCAATTTCAGTTTCAATTATTTCAGTTGCCTTATATACTCGGTACATCATTTCGTACTAACATTCCTTTTGTCGGTGATGTTGCATTTCATGCCTGCAGGTCCTGATAGACAACCAGATGGACCTCTGTAGAAGATATTGTCGAGTGCCAGCTTGAGTGGTGAGCTCTGTGTCTACCAGAGTAAATGAGTCTAGAGTATAATATATGCACATATGATGGGTAGGTCGGGGACCTGTCCTGACCACAATATATTTTGATCTTTTTAGGGGTTTGTAGACATGTCCTGTATGTCCATTGTGTCAGTATGGCGGCCTTGTCGGCCTATTTATATACTTGTTGGGTTTGTTGGATGCAGGTATTCATGAAGGCCTTATTGGCCCTGTACTTTATTGACTGACTTACAGAAAGGCCTTGTCGGCCAGATTATTCATAATGCATCTCTGAATAAGCAAGTTACAAATTGGTTCGCTCGGGCCTAGTAAAACATTGGGTGCTGGACACGCCCCAACCCTCCCCCTAGGTTTGGGGTGTGACAAACTTGGTATCAGAGTTGGGTCTTTCTTATGAAATTTACAAGTTGTATCTAGTAGAGTCTTATTTATAACTGTGTTGTACACCACATTATATAAATAGGAAGCTATAGAGCATTTAAGAGTCTGTTACCCTTCTTTCAAATACAAAATCGTATTGTAGAGCTTATTCATAAGAGTTTAAGTCTGCTTACATTTGCTATTAATATAGAGATGCTCATAGTCATAAAGATTACAGCCAGCCAGAGGGCCAATACAGTAGTACCTAAGGGATACTAGTAGAGAGAGTTCTGGATGACGTGGCCCAGTTTGTGGCCCTATCAGATTATGCATACTGAATGTATAGAATTCATGTTTGACACCCTAAGATGGGAATATATAATACCCCCGTGTATAGCAAGCCTTGAAAGCATCAATAGGTAAAAGTATAAGTTCCAGTAGATAAAATGAGCAAACGACTCCAGAATGTTATACAGGCCCTACGCCAAAAAAGAGGCAGTAAGGGTTCTCAGCAAAGATGCCAACTGATAATAAGTGTGAATAAACACTTAATACATAAGGGGCGAGTACGAGAGGTAAGTTAAGACAAATGATGTAACCTAAGAGAGGTTACACGGAATGTGGATATAAGAATGTACCAGTAAGTAGTTAGTAGTTGAGTCAGGAAGAGCCTAATTATGGCTAGGCACAAGGTTGTAGATAAATCATCAGATTATGCAAGATAAGTGTAGTGAGCCCCAGCATAAGAAGTTTAGTCTCGCTGATATGAGATTGTAATCCTTGAGAAGACACAAAAGGAATTATTTGACCTACGACACAAAGTTAGTTACATTTTGAACACACTTGAGATTTCAAAATATTATCTATGCAAGTGTACATGTTGACATTCTTACAGTTATAGGGGACTTTTGTATGTCGTTAATGGAAAGGTTTTAGTCTACGTCACTGACAAAGGCTTGAATTGCTAGAACATTATAATATAAATGTCCGGTGTCATCTATGAAAGGCCATTAAGCTAATACCTTGGACTGCAAATTGAAAAGCAGCTTAAGTTACTTAAAGGCCGAAAAAAGAAAAGGAAGCTCAAAAGTTATATCACCTAAGCAAATCAAGAATTCGATTATTGGACTCCGATGACTCTAGAAATTGTGGCTCAAAACATTGTAGAACCACTCTTAATAGCAGAAGTATAAGGAAGATGGTACAGTGACCTATTCTATAACGTTCTACGATAAAGACAAGTTAAAAGAGTATCAGCCTTGCAGAGAACAAAAGATCAAATGGAATGCCGAGGTAAGGTAATGTATCCCGACTGTTATAGAACTCTGAGATATTATCAGGGCGAGAAAGTATCATTCTTATCATTGGGATAATAAGCATAACCAACAGCAGGGATGTGTCCTAAGACGAGCATCATCACGAGATCAATACGTCAAAGATGATTGTGAGATATAGAGTATAACATGGATGACGACTCTACAGATCGCCTCCGCTCAGTTTGAAAGTATCTGTTAGGACAAGCTATGCTAACATAAAAATTTGTGAGCTTTTACAGAAATATGACTTAGAAAAACTAGAATATGAATAGAATGAGATAGCAAATTAAGTATGAACTTCTATGAGAATGAGATAAGTTAAGAAGCTAGAATGTAAGATTGGGAAGTTGAAACCCATCATAAATCACTCATTCTTTAAACGGAGCAGGAATATATGCATATCCGTATATAAGGTGGAACAAAATATTGAATATGAATGCTACAATTACCTAAGCCCAGAGGTTAATAACTAAGCGTAAGAAATGCTAACCGAGAACTATAAGAGCCAAAGTGAAAATTGTACTTGGTTCTAAGAGCATCAGTGAACAAGTTCCTCCGGAGGATTATATTCTAAGAGATAATTATATGATAGCCAATGACGTAGAACATGTGGAAAGTCATAGATGATTGAGTATTCCTAAGGGTATCACCTATGAAAGAAGTCATGAGGTCTGATAAGAAAGGCAAGCTTAGCCCGGGATATTTGGCGCCTTACAGAAACCTACAGGTAGTTCGAATAGGTTATGAGCTAGAGTTACATCCTGAGTTAAAATTTGCTCATCTAATTCTCTATGTATCCATACCACGAAAGTGCATTGGAGGCCCTTCTCGGGTTGTTCAATAAGTGACGTTCAGATTACAGAGGGCCTATCTATGATGAGATTCCAATGGCTATTTTTAGATTTATAGGTCTGTAAGTTAAGGACAAAATAGGTAGCCTCCATAAAGGTGTTATGGAGAAACAAGAATGACTAGGAAATGTCATGAGAGGCCAAAGTGGAAATAAAATCTAAGTACCCCCCCCCCCCCACACACACACCTATTTCAGATTGAAGGTTCTAAGTTTTATAGTTAGTAGAGTTCCTTTTTAAAATGATATAATGTTGCATGCTAACCTTCACTCTGTGATTAGAAAATTCTCGAGATGAGATATTACAGCACAGCCTGACACAAACCAGTACATCATGAGGTGAGCTCTTATTTTTTTACTTGTAGTACTAATGATAGTTGATTGTGTGAGGTCAAATATTGCTATTTCTTGAATATTGGACCTGTATGGCATGTATAGTATGTTTTATGGCTGCGTAAAGAGTGGTTTTATTCCAATTTAAAAAGGAGACTCTGGCAAAAATTTTGCAAGTCTCCACGAGTTAACATTCGAGGACGAATGTTTCTAAAAGAGGGAATGATGTTACATCCCGTACCTTTATATGTTGGATTCGTTGTAAGTTAGTCTATATAAGTTCAAATAAGGGATTATCTTGAGGTTAAATGAAAGTAATCATGATAGCCCTTGAGAAGTTACAAGAGTTGTTAGCCTTTTGTGCTTTGTATTCTTTACATCGATTGCGTCGTACGTGAAATATCATAACCCGGATAAGTTATGACACCCATATGAGGTTACGTGAGGCTTTAAACAAGTGTGTAGAGTGTGTGAAAAGGTTTCGAGGTCAAACAAATCGAAGGAAATAGGTTCGTCGAAACTCGGGGATGACAGGCAGAATTCTGGACAGAATTTTTTACCCAACTTTCTGGAGGTATATATCCTAGTGTAGAAGGAGTTATGGGGTGCATAATTGTCTAAATGTCAGTTCATAAAGTTTACTTTCCAATGTAATAAATCGTTCATCAATCGGAGCTCTGTACAAAAAGTTATGAATGTTTTAAGAAAGCATTGTAGAGTGACCCAGTTGTGGCAGAAACCTGGAAAACTTTAGAAAATTCATGGTGCTATTTCACGGTCAGTGAAATGAACCTACAAGGCATGAATTGGGGTGTGAAATTGAGGCAATGGCCGAATTTAAGTTGTTTACATTTGATCTAAGCCTCATATTCTCTCATTTCTCAACCAATTTGAGTTCTTACACCCCTATATAAGTTCCCTAACAGTTCCTTAAGGTTCAAAAACACAACCAAAGTGGTTTGAGCAAGATCTAACTCCAAAAGGTTGTGGAAGTGAAGAAGAAGGATTCTATAGTGTTGTCTTGACATTGAAGGTTGTTGTAAGCTTGAAGAGGTTGTTGTTGAAGGTTCCTCGGGTTATATAAGGTAAGTTTAACTCTTCTTTGCTTGTGCTTAAGTGAATCCTTGTGTTGGTTGAGTTGTAGAAGTTAAAATCTACAAAATAGATACTTGGAAGTTGTTTAAAGTGTTTTTGTCTTGTTGAGGCCCTTTTTGAGCTATGTATAAGAAATATTGTGACTGGAACTTGTGACGAATAGTTTGAAGATGTTTTTGTTGTTGTTGTTATGATTTTCCATGGATTAGACATGTTGATGGTATCATGAATTACAAGGAAAGATGGGGAAAGAGTTAAGTTTAACTCTAAATCGAGTTTGCCACTTATTATATTAGCTACTAGTTTCGGTAGTAATCATTGACACCTATTGTGGCACAGATTGAAAGGTGTTGCGGGCTGACTACGTCATCCTATTGAAGAAAGCAGCCAATGTATGTGAGGTTATTTCTTCTTTCCATTTATGACATTAGTTCTTATCGATCAACTTCAGAATAGTCGCACAAAGATGTGCTAAATCGTAATTGGGTTACCGTGTTGGGAATGAGTTTATAGTAGAAATGTTTGGCTATATGGTGAAGATGATAGATAGCTTGATTGTAGAACATATAGAGTTACACTTTTGACTACGGGGCTATGACACTACATACCTTGTTGTCTTCGGGGCTATTCATTTATTTATTTACCTCAGAGGCTATTTATAATGTGCATTGCCTCCATGGCTTATACACAGATTGCCTTCGGGGCTATACACTTTCCTTCAGGGCTATTTAGACTTATTTAGACGCCTTATATGAGGCTAGATAGCTTACTATGAGTTTGTACAGTTTTAGGAGTCTGAGATAAGTAAGTACGATTCCAGATTATTATTAACTCCTTCGTTTATTTTTCAGTATATCGGATAAGTTTCAGTTTCAGTTATTTCAGTCGCCTTACATACTTAGTAAATTATTTCGTACTAACATCCCTTTTATCGGGGACATTATATTTCATTCCTACAGGTAATGATAGATAGCCGGATGGACCTCTGTTGCAGATATTATCGATTACCAGCTTTAGTGGTAAGCTTCATATCTTCCGGAGTTACCGAGTCTAGAGTATAGTATATGTACATATGATGGGTAGGATGGGGCCCTGTCCTAACCATAGTACAAATTGATCTTCTTAGAGGCTACAAGACATGTCTTGTATGTCCAGTGAGTCAGTATAGTGGCCTTTACTTCGTAGCAAATGTTTGAGAGCATAGAATATTCAGAATGTTTCTTCTCAATTATTCTACCTCTTTTGGAGATGAGTCGTGATAACTTCACAACATAACACACGTGTTGTTTCATTCACTTCAGGAAATGAATATGTATTTGTAACATTTATCAAAAGTTCTCATTCGTCAAGAATGGAACATAATCATCTGAGTGTGCCTTAACTACATAAAATCATGATAACTTATAACCTCTTTTAAGATGTTGTTACTTCAGGAGCATATCGAGGCATGCATATAATGTAGAGAAATTTTTTTCTAACATATCTACAATTGTAATCACAAAAATATTGCCACTTATAATGCTTATAGGCACAAATAAATTTACACAATAAAATTTATGGGAGCGGTTATATACATCTTAGATGCTAATTTAGTTCATCTTTCTAATACGATTAGTTATCTAGCATATAGTATCATGTCATGATAAACTAAGGGTGTCCAGTGGGTCGGGTCGGCCCGATCCCTCCCCGGCCCATCCAGATACCCGCCCTAACCCCCCTTTAAAAAAAAGTGATAGCAAGGTTCAAACTCGGGACAGGACTAGGGCTCATCCCGCCCCAACCCGCCACCCGTCCTGGCCCACCCCCTCCCCCTCCACCCCCTTCCCTCTTTCCAAAAATAACCATTGCACAACGGGCCAATTTTGATTTTGGCCGTTGGCAACTGCTAATAACGGCCATTTTGCCCCCCCTGCCCCCTTAATATTTATTGTTAACTCCTAAGTTAGTATATTTACACTTTAACCCTATTTTCTACTATAAATACATCATTTTTCTCTTCATTTTTCTCACAAATCTTCCTACCATCTCTCTAATCTCTCTATCTCTCTACAAGTCTACATTGCACACTAAATATTATATTTTGTTTGCTAATTTCTATCAAAGTTCAAAAATTGGGAGTGAAGTTGGCAACTAGCTTGAGGATCATCGAGCAAAGTTTTAATTTTCAACTTCGATTACACATTGACGTTACGTCGGCATTTGGTACCTTCATTCCTTCTTTAAATTATGATTGTTACTTAATTTTAATTATCGTACTTAATTTCATTGTCTTTAATTATTTATTTGCATAATTATAATAGAACGAAGTGAATATTTTTCTGGTAGAGTTACTAGGGGTAAGGGTGTATCTTCTAGTAATCCTAATTACGATGATTTCACTCATATAGATGAAACTAATTTTTTTAATGTTAATATTAATAAACCATTAGATCATGAGGTAAATTCTTTATCTGAACCAGATTTTAATTTAGAAAATGAATTAGAAGATAATTTAGATAATACACCCACTAGTGCACCTCCACCTCAGGCTCAGACTGAGTCTCAGGCTGAAACTGAAACTGAAATGCCTCATAATCCCCTAGTATGAATCGAGGCAAAAAACAAAAAAAAATCACATGCATGAGATTTTTTTGATAGGGGCATTCCTAATCAACTAGCTATATGTAAAATTTGTCGAGAAGTTTATAAATTTAAAACTGAAAAAGGTCAATGTGGGATGGGAGGTTTAATGAGATGTATAAAACTCTCACAAAGCAAGGTATAACCAATACTTGGCTGAAAAATCAGGTGTGCAAATGCCTTCTGAGTCGGGACAAAGTTCACATAGTGTCCCCGACCAAGTACATGGCCTAATTAATCTGATGACAGGGGGAGTTATGTCTAGCATACACACTGAATGCATATATATATATATATATATTACCAAGAGAAAAGTGTAAATAATCAATCGGGTTTTGTACCATCTTCTTCTACTTCACTGCAACCTAATAAAAGACATATTGTTTCTGCTTCTAATATCCAAGGCCTTAGAAATAGAATGTATAGTGGTTCAAGTTCTTCACAAATTAGCGAGTTTGATATTTATGTTTTGCAGGGTGTTGTACCGTACAAATCAATTGTCAATGATGATGGACGTGAAGACTTGCTGAAATACTGGAGGGAGAATGAAAAGACATTTCCGACACTATCAAAGATGGCCCGAGATGTGTTGAATATTTAAGCGTCATCAACAGCTTCTGAAAGCGTTTTTTCTGCTGGAAGGTTTCAAATAGGAGAGTACAGACACTCATTGGCGGGAGACAACTTGGATATTGCAGTTTTATTCAGAGATTGGATTAGAGCGGAGCGTAGAAGGTGCGGTCAACCATAGATCAACGAAGAAGACGACTACAACTACAACAAAATCTTATCCGAGAGAGCAGGAAGCGACGTCGAATAATTTGACCAACTTCCAATTCCAATAGAAGATCCTCAAGAGATTGTGAGGAAATTAGAAAGAGTATGGTTGACTATGTAATTTTTTAATGGCAATTTTACTATGTGATTTGCAACTTTTGAGCTACGAAACAAAGTTGCAATTTTAAAATTGTATTACAAAAAAAATTATATATCTATTAAATAATATAAGAGTCACAAAAACAGATCTTGGGATGTTTTTATTCACTATCTTGTTCAATTATTTAAGTGTTTATATATATATATATATATATATATATATATATATATATATATATATATATATATATATATATATATATATATATATATATATTAAAATTAAGTGTCTAAAAAAATTAAAATTCCCCCAAATCCCCCTACCCGACCCGACCTGACCCCCTATCTCGGCCCGCCTGCCAAGACCCGATCCCGACCCCCCACCCCATCCCCAAAACTCATCCCCCAAATCCCATCCCTTCCCGCCCCGATCCGGCTGGCCACACCTATGATAAACTACCATCTTTAGTATACAAATATTTAAAATAGTTCAATAAAACCGTCAAACATAAAAATCTTTAGACCTCATTTACCATTATAATCAAGGTATAACATAACCCAATGATTTCTAGATTACGGATTAGAACGTTCACCGATTTTCTATATGATAACCAAATAAATAAACAGCTGATCGATAAGAATAGTGAACTAGCACTTGTGAGCATAAAAATAATTCCTATAGTAAAGTAAAAATCACTTATATTTTGATAATTGTTTTCAATGAGATGCAGGTGATGGCAGCAAAATTGATGCTTTTCATGTACTAATTAAATCACATATAGTTATGTAAAATAATATATTGTCTTTTAGGACATACCGATTCCATAAGACATAATCTTGATCACCAATGACAATATTTTATAATATTAGTCATATCAACAATAGCTTGTCAGCACTTATATTATTGAATTAAGCGAACTAGTAAATTATGCGTACCTGCATAGCAACTTCATGTAGTGGTTACCTCTCATTTACTTCAGTTGTTGAAAAATATTCCCCTACTCTCTCGTCTTTGGACTCTATAGGAGATTGCCCAACAACTCAAACTTCAAATTTTTATTTTGAGATTTCACTTATCGGTAGAAAATCGATTCGATTAGAGATTCGAAATGATAATGTGTTATAAAATAATAAAGAAGAAGTATATTGTAAAGAGAGAAAAGTTCTTTATTTCTCTTGAATGATAAAAATATAATAAAGACAACTCTTTTATTTATAAAGAAAAAGTAATTTGATCCCAAAATCATAAATTCTAACTTTTTATAGACATTCATAATAATAAATAAATAAAATTTATAATATGAATATATTTTGGGATCAAATTATTAATGATGATATTTTTATTATTTCACATAATTTAAAGATATTTTTGACGCTTTTCTGTTGATTGTATACCTTGGATTCTGTTTTTGAAGATGTTATTCAAAACATTCCGAGATTAATTTAACTTAGTTTTTCTAGCCATAAATTCAACTATTCAAGTCAATCAACGATAAAGGTTGGGCAAGAAAGGTAAAAAATGAAAAAGTAGGCAAGAGGCCGGCCCCATTTGCCATCATGAGACAGACTTTTCGAGAATCTGTGAAAGGAACAAAACTCAAGACCCATATCTCATTTTGACTCCTGTCTTCAAATTTTCATGTGTAACATAATGAATTTACAAGTATTACAAAATTAGTTGTACAAGAGCAGAAAACTAGAAGCAGCAATTCAATGAGGTGGGTTAAATACTTAAATCTGGGAATCAGCTACCAACTACCAACTCATTCACTTAGTCTCGCAGTCCTTATTTCTCTCAAGTTCTGACACTTGAAAGATAAGGGATGATGTCTTCACGTGATCTCCATAACCTTTTGGCTTTGCTGGTAACTTGTTATTCGAGGTATGGCCTCTCTGTTCCACCCTCGTTCCTTTCCCCTCCAAGTGGCAACTTTCTTTAATCTTTATATAATATGTGCAATATCTTTCTGTTCCTTTTTTGGCAACCCACTTTTGATTATACTATATATTTTAAACAGACGAATCTTTTTTATTGGTCGGCTTGAGTCAGACTGAGTACATAATCTTATATAGAAAGATCCCTAAATCAAAAATTAGGATAGAATGATAGAATGTATTTGAGTTTGTCGCATAGTATGTGAGAGGTAGAAGTCTAGTCTTTCCATTTCCTTTTTTCTTTTTTTAGTTATATTATTTTATTATCTTTATGTATATATCATTACGTAGTATCATTTGTTTATATCTTATTTTTTTGAGTATCTTAATTTTCATGCAATAGTATAAATATATTTTAACCTCTTCATATCCTACTCGTGAAATTTGTTGTATTGTTTGGAGGAATTGACATAAGAAACCTTCTAGTGAGTACTACCACCACTTACGAATTATTATATATTATCCATACTTTGCTGGTCGTGGGTTTGTATATTAAAATTCAACTGATTGTTAATCATAATTGTATACTATTATTACTATAGACCTGGACGACAAATCAAGATTGAGGCTTATGGGTGCATCAACCGACACCATCAAACTAATGTTTGGAAAGAAAACAACTGGGCAACTCACTGCTTTCTAGTAAAGTCCCTCTCACTTGCTATTTATAGAAACTCGTATCGTTCTATGGTAGTTGTGTATAGTTGTCTGTATGAAGGGTGTGTTTTAATGTTTCGATGAATCTTTTAAAGGATTAAGTTCTTTGGAGTTGGCGTAGTGGTCTGGTCCCTTTTTTTCCGCCCTTGGAAGACTCAGAGGAGGCGCTGATCGATACATTGGGAAGAGTGGTTGCTGAGCTTGTGTTGGCATAGGACCAGTTTGTTATTCATTTCTTTGCTTCAGATTCAAGAATTCAGATCAAAGCTATTTTGTTTTTCCCTCTGAAATCTTGTGAAAGGTGATACCTTTTCTCTTGATGTTTTACTTACTTCTCTTTCAAATTGTGTCTTGATTGGTACTCCTTTCCTCTTAATTTATTTGAGGGTTTACTAGTTTGGATAGTAAAACACATCTTTCTTTTTTTACTATGATTTTCTCCAATTCATTTTATATATGTTGAATTATAGATATACTATTTTTAAACGCTTAAATTTTATTATAAAATATTTGAAAATATGTATATTAAAAATTAAGTCAGACGAAGTTATTTGACTCCAAAATTCATCAACCTTCGAACAAATTGGGACCGGGACGGACGGAGTAATAGCTTCTTGAGGCTATGTTGTAGTTTTGCCTTAAAGGGACAGTGACTTGCATCTATATCTACTTTTACTACTAGAGGATGATAAAGAACTTGAATTCCCAATAGTCTATGGCCAGTTTGTTAATCCAGCAAAAAGAACTCTTACCTTAGTGTGCTATTGCCTTTTTTATCTACATGTTGTGACTTCTCAATAATATAGTTGAATTTTCTAGGGCTGATTTGCGGATGAGGAATTAGCATACTTACTCGCTTTCATCCTTCCCCTTCATAAACCAAGGGAAACCCCTTCCTGCTTTTTGTTTTGCAAAGTATGCTGAAGCGGGGTGAGATTGAGAGGTGATAGGCTCTATTCTTCAGTGGATGGAAAATTTTATGCTGCAAATTGAGATTTGATATTTCGTATTGATAAAAAGTAGAGCTTTTAAAATGAATCCATGTGTTTATTTTACTATGTTTGCTGATATAAAAACCCTGTTATGAAGACTTTGACAGTAACAGTTCCTATTACAACTTTGTAACGTCAGCGTATAATGTTAATCATCTGTGGTAATTATTTTTTATGTCTGTTCAGATTTGAGTTGAAATGTCGTCTTCAAGACCTAGCCAATCTTCCACCAGTTCATCAAGATCAAAGCACAGTGCTAGGATCATTGCACAGACCTCTATAGATGCAAAGTTGCACGCGGACTTTGAGGAGTCAGGTGATTCATTTGACTATTCAAGCTCAGTGAGGGTTACAAGCGTCGCTGGGGATGATCAGCAAAGGCCCAAGTCAGACAAAGTAACGACCGCTTACCTTCATCAGATCCAAAAGGGCAAGTTTATCCAGCCATTTGGTTGTTTGTTAGCCTTGGATGAGAAAACATTAAAGGTCATAGCTTTCAGTGAGAATGCCCCTGAAATGCTAACCATGGTAAGCCATGCTGTTCCAAGTGTTGGTGAGCATCCAGTTCTTGGCATCGGGACTGATATTAGAACGATCTTCACTGGTCCTAGTGGAGCGGCATTGCAGAAGGCCTTGGGTTTTGGGGATGTTTCTCTGTTAAATCCTGTCCTTGTTCACTGCAAAACTTCTGGGAAGCCATTTTATGCAATTGTTCATAGGGTTACTGGTAGCTTAATCATCGATTTCGAGCCTGTGAAGCCCTATGAAGTACCCATGACTGCTGCAGGGGCCCTGCAGTCATACAAACTTGCAGCCAAAGCCATTACTCGCTTGCAGTCCTTGTCCAGTGGCAGTACGGAAAGACTTTGTGACACAATGGTTCAGGAGGTTTTTGAACTCACAGGTTATGACAGGGTGATGGCATATAAGTTTCACGATGATGATCATGGAGAGGTGGTGTCTGAGATCACAAAGCCTGGCCTTGAGCCTTACCTTGGTTTACATTATCCTGCTACGGATATTCCACAGGCTGCACGCTTTTTGTTCATGAAGAATAAGGTTCGAATGATTTGTGATTGCCGAGCAAAACATGTGAAGGTAGTCCAAGATGAGAAGTTCACATTTGATTTAACATTGTGTGGCTCTACTCTTAGGGCCCCTCACTACTGCCATTTACAGTATATGGAGAACATGAATTCAATTGCATCACTTGTAATGGCAGTTGTGATCAATGACGGGGATGAAGAAGGAGAAAGCTCTGATTCTTCACAATCTCAAAAGAGAAAAAGGCTATGGGGCCTGGTTGTTTGCCACAACACCACCCCAAGGTTCGTCCCCTTCCCACTGAGGTATGCATGTGAGTTTCTTGCACAAGTCTTTGCTATACACGTTAACAAGGAACTGGAATTGGAAAATCAATTCCTTGAGAAAAATATTCTGCGTACTCAGACTCTCTTGTGTGATATGCTGATGCGAGATGCTCCCCTAGGTATCGTGTCACAGAGCCCCAGTATTATGGATCTTGTCAAATGTGATGGTGCTGCTTTACTCTATAAGAATAAGATACATCGATTAGGAATGACCCCAAGCAACTTTCAGCTGCACGATATAGTATCATGGCTTTGTGAGTATCATTCAGATTCCACAGGCTTGAGTACAGATAGCTTGTATGATGCTGGTTTTCCTGGGGCTCTTGCTCTTGGTGATGCAGTGTGTGGTATGGCGGCTGTGAGAATATCTGATACGGACTGGCTGTTATGGTTCAGGTCACACACTGCTGCTGAAGTTAGATGGGGTGGTGCAAAGCATGAACCTGGTGAGAAGGATGATGGCAGGAAAATGCATCCTAGGTCATCCTTCAAAGCATTCCTGGAAGTTGTCAAGGCAAGGTGTATACCCTGGAAGGACTATGAGATGGATGCAATCCACTCTTTGCAGCTTATACTAAGAAATGTGTTCAAGGATGCTGATGCCGTGAACTCAAATACCAAGTCTATCCATACGAAGCTCAATGATCTTAAGATTGACGGAATGCAGGAACTAGAAGCAGTGACTACTGAAATGGTCCGCTTGATCGAAACAGCTTCAGTTCCTATCTTCGCAGTAGATGTGGATGGGCAGGTTAATGGATGGAACACAAAAGTTGCTGAATTAACTGGTCTTCCTGTTGATGAAGCAATTGGGAAGCATCTGCTCACTCTCGTGGAGGATTCATCAGTTGATACCGTGAGTAAAATGTTGGAATTAGCATTGCAGGGTACGTATCTTTGTGCACTCCCCCGTGTTATGTTGATGTTATGACTCCCTTTTCGTGAAGATTGATTTGCTACACCATTTAATCATTTTGACTAGTATTAGTTTACATGATTTTTGTCTATCTATTCAGTTCAATGAATTATGTACTGTACATTTAACCGAATACACCATCCCTTTACCAGGGAAAGAGGAAAGAAATGTAGAGTTTGAAATAAAAACGCATGGGCCGTCAAGGGATTCTAGTCCAATCAGCTTAATCATAAATGCATGTGCAAGCAAGGATGTTCGAGATAGTGTTGTGGGTGTATGTTTTATTGCTCAGGATATAACTGGACAAAAACGTATTATGGATAAGTTCACCCGAATTGAAGGTGACTATAGAGCGATTATTCAAAATCCTCACCCATTGATCCCACCAATATTTGGCACTGATCAATTTGGCTGGTGTTCTGAGTGGAACTCTGCAATGACTAAGCTAACTGGATGGCGGCGTGATGATGCTATAGATAAAATGCTATTAGGGGAGGTTTTCGGGACACAGGGAGCTTGCTGCCGTCTCAAGAATCAAGAAGCTTTTGTAAATTTTGGAGTTATCCTAAACAATGCTATGACTGGTCAAGAATCTGAGAAGATTCCTTTTGGTTTCTTTGCACGTTATGGGAAATATGTGGAGTGCTTACTCTGTGTGAGTAAAAGGTTAGATAAAGAAGGTGCAGTCACAGGACTCTTTTGTTTCCTGCAGCTTGCAAGCCATGAGTTGCAACAAGCTCTTCATGTTCAACGATTATCAGAACAAACTGCGCTGAAGAGGTTGAAAGTATTAGCTTACATAAGGAGGCAAATTCGGAATCCTCTTTCTGGGATTATTTTCTCCCGGAAGATGCTAGAGGGTACTAGCTTGGGCGAAGAGCAGAAAAATATACTGCATACAAGTACACAGTGTCAGCGTCAGCTCAACAAAATTCTTGATGATACAGATCTTGATAGCATCATAGATGGGTACGCTTCACTTATTGTATTATACCCTATGTGTTTTAGTTTCAATAACCCGAGGTGCTTCCCATTCTTCCTTTTTTTAGTTAAAGCTTGATCAAGGCATGATGATTTTGTAGCTACAGGTAAATGCGTGGATTTCATCTATGGAAGATTGGATACCTTTTGCTGTAGAAGTGTTGTTCTTGGAATATAATTTTGTGCATTTGATACGATTTGAACTTCTCTTTTCTGGATTATGGCTTTCGTGTTCATTTTTTTTTTAAGCTTTACTTTTATCACTTTAAATGATTTTCTACATTGTAATAGTTTTGCTCTTCCTCTAATCTCTAACCAGTTATTTGGATCTGGAGATGCTCGAGTTTAAGCTGCATGAAGTGTTGGTAGCATCTATAAGTCAAGTCATGATGAAAAGCAATGGGAAGAATATAACGATCGTGAATGACATGGTTGAAGATCTTCTCAATGAAACTTTATACGGAGATAGTCCGAGGCTTCAACAAGTCCTAGCTAACTTTTTGTTAGTATCCGTGAACTCTACACCAAGTGATGGGCAGATTAGTATTTCAGGCAGGTTAACAAAAGATCGCATAGGAGAATCTGTTCAGCTTGCTCTCTTGGAATTCAGGTAAATCCATATGACAGAAAAATCAAAAGTGGTTCTTTTTAGCTTGACCAGATTTCTACTGTCCAAGTTAGCATCTCCTGTGTAAACATAAAAAGTTGAGGGATGTCTACACAATCCATTTTCAAAAAACCATCTTTAGGCTTAAAAAGTAACCAGTATCTCTCTCAATACCTGGGATTGATATGTTATTTCTTTCCTCAGTTATTTTTTGTTTGATAGTGTATTTATTCTCTATCAAATCAGGACCATAAGAGTTTTACTTGAACTCAATGTCTCAATGTTTGAAGTCCTAATATTGCCATAGCATTTGATCTTTGACAGTTGAAGTTGCTACTTCTTTTTGTCTTCTCTCCTCTATTTATTTTGTAAACATTAATTGCAAAACTGCTGGTTTAAAGTTTAATTACAAAATAATTTCTAATTTTATATTTTTCGCAATTTTTAATGCAATTGTTCTATCGACTTAAACACCCATCGCTCTGTTTTTTATCAGAGTGTCAAGTTTCTGAGTAGGACTTCTCAAATTCAAAGAGAAGTGGGAAATGCTCTCTAAATGGTTCGAGCTACTAACATTTTGGGCTTATTCCTAATTCGTTCTTTGGACAAATAAAAAATCAACCTTCAGCACAATTGAGTCGCCCTTTTATTCCTGTTAAGGATTTAGTGTTAATTTTCAATCTAATACTTAAACATAAATTGGCCTCAGATAGGTAGAGATTGATGACCGGCCTAAGAAAAGTATGTTGAAGTAAGAAAGACAAATGAAAAATCATACTTCTCTCAGAAAGTTCAGTTGGCAACGGAATGGTCTGTTCTTTATCTATTCAAGTGGCGGGAGTGTGTTCTTTCTTCGTTCAGCCAAGATGTGTTCATTTGGTGATTGTGTTTGTGACTAAATAGATAAATTTAAATAATAAGAATAAGCACATCTGTAGCTTGTACACGGCTGACCAAGAGAATGAAACTTACTGTTGCAGGATAAGACACACAGGGGGTGGAGTGCCAGAAGAATTGCTTAGCCAAATGTTTGGTAGTGAAGCCGATGCATCTGAAGAAGGGATAAGCTTGCTTATCAGCAGAAAACTGGTGAAGCTGATGAATGGGGAAGTCCAGTACCTAAGAGAGGCTGGGCGATCAACTTTCATTATATCCGTTGAACTCGCTGTGGCTACCAAGTCAACGATGATTTCAGGAACCCTCTAAAGTCTTAGCTAATCCTGTACTTCTGTATAGTGAAGGATGATTTCAAGTTATCATGTTTTATCGTTTCCAGTGTTGTGCTCTTTGTTGTGATGTTCCCTCCTCTCTTTGCCACATTGTTTTTCCTCGGTTTTTTAACAAGTTGCTTAAACAATTGCATTTTCAGCATTTCAACATTTCAGTTTTCATTTAAATCCTGATCTCCCATGTCAAAATACTGATTTATTTTGTCACATTTAGGACCAGAATATCAAGATTTCATATTTCTATGATACTATCTTGTAGGTATAAATGTTGTCAGAAAGGTTAAACAGAACAAAAGCTGAGTCGAGAGATGACTCTCTGTCTTTAAGACAAAATTGTCCCGTATATATATTTTTACGGTAATGGACAATAGTCTCTCAAGATAAAATAACAACAATCAACAATATAAAGTAAGTAAGATTGATTCTAGCGAAAAAAATAAATATAGAACAGATTGTTGAAGAGGAGAGATGTGTGTGTTTATGTATATCCTTTTAGAACTGAATAGAAGGGCTTAATTTATATAAAAGAGGAGGGCGTTTATGATTGTTGAAGTCAGATTAGTTGCAACGTTTCAAAGTCGTTGCAACGTTTGGTTATCTCCGAAGCTTTCAAGACCAAAATGTAAATAAGAAATATTTTAGGGACCAAAATGAAAATTTCGGAAGACAGTCCGTGACCCCATGACCAAAGCCCGATGGCGGGGCGGCGGCGCGCGTGTGGGGCTTAGTCCCGAATCCAAGCTCACCTAGGTCCTCCCTCTTCTTTACACATGGGTTACCCCTTGGGGTCCCAAACCCTTACTCAAAAATAGAGTTTATATAGTGCTCAATCCTTCCATCTTCTACCTATGTGGGAGATTTGTTATTTGGCTAAAACAATTCATCTATTCATGTCTCAAACGCCTTACTTTGTGTACCAATATCTCTTTCATTTATTAACGAAATTTGACGATATTTGGCACTAATATCATCTACTCATTTAGTCTATTAGGCATGTGCAAAAAAATGATGTTTCCGACATGCGGGGCTCACGTGTTTAAGTCATTAAAGACTGAAAAAATTCAATCTCACATAGTTAAATTTTCAACAATCCCCTCTGAAAAGAGAATTGGTGCACACATGGTGCGAAAGTTCAGCAATCTTTCAACGGAAAGATATTGCATCAGGAAAGGTAGCTTTCGTCTTTGAACCTTCCTTAGTCGATTCTCATCGGATTTACTTGCTGCGCGGTGAACGTGATGTCTTGAACCGGCAGAGTTTAGTGTAAACCATGACAATGATATCAAGACAATAACTCCCCTTATTCATTTCTTCATATAGTTTTGTCCTTTGTGGTCATGGACAACTTATTGGATTCTTAAGTGCGTACTTTTGAAGCGGTCTGTCTTCGCACTTAAATAGGTGATCTCCTATAAGGTATCCTGCTATACCCCACCTACAAGTGTTAGGAATCATTAAAAGATTTTAGAAACTTATCACTTACCCATTATGCAGGTAGCACTTAATGTCTATCGTGGGAACAACTTTGGAATTATATTTCTTTCAAGAATAATAATCTGAAGTGCTCTTGCTTCAAGTGAACTGTTAAAATTGAACCTCTACAGTTTAGTTGTCTCATTGAACCAAATTCTTGGGATCTCCAGTCAGTAAGGTTGGGTTACCACCATAAAGATTTTTATTGTTTGGGTTTTAAACTCATTCTCCTAGACAGATAGAACATTTGATCTTTGGATAGGCCTTTAGTTAATGGATCTGCTATATTATCCTTTGATTTGACGTAATCAATGGAAATGACACCCGTAGTGATCAACTGCTTAGCGGTCTTATGTCTCCGACGAATATGTCTAGACTTGTCGTTGTACATACTGTTCCATGCCCTTCCTAAAGCCGATTGACTATCACAATGAATGATCATCGAAGGTATGGGTTTATCCCAACAAGGGATATCCTCTAAGAAGTCGTGAAGTCATTCTGCTTCTTCTCCTGCTTTATCCAAAGCAATAAACTCATGGATCTGGCGATGTATGTTTGCTTAGAGGTCTTCCAAGACACAGCCCCACCACTAATTGTGAAAACATACCCGCTGGTGGATTTGGTGTTCTTTATGTCTGATATCCAGTTTGCATAATTGTATCCTTCCAATACGGCTAGATATCTTGAATAATGTAATCCGTAAGTCAGCGAATATTTCAGATATTGTAGTATCTGACTTAACGCCTTCCATTGATCATTTTCAAGATTACGAGTAAACCTAGCCAACTTATTGACTGGATAAGCGATATCAGGTCGGGTGCAGTTTGCTCTTGAGATACGGGTGCACCACGATTCTTATCAATTCTATGATTTATATCCATTGGTGACTTCATAGGGGAACTGTCAAATACATCAAATTTCCTCAAAACATCTTCAATATAATGAGATTGAGATAAAACCAGTATGTCATATGTCTTAGAAATCTTAATCCCTACGATTACATCTGCAATACTCATATCCTTCATGTCGAAACATTGTTTCAACATATTCTTGGTTTCCAGGATCAAGTTTACACTACTTCCAGTGATGAGCATGTCATCGACGTAAAGGAATATCATGACAAATGAGTCAGAGTTCCCTCTTATATAGATACATTTATCACATTCATTTATGAAGAAACCTTTTGATAATAAAGTATTGTCAAATTTTTCATGCCATTGTTTCGGGGCTTATTTGAGTCCGTACAGAGACTTAACAAGTCGACAAACTTTCTTTTTTTGTCCTGGAATCACATACCCCTCGGGTTCTTCCATGTATATTTCCTCTTCTAACTTTCCGTTTAAGAAGACTGTCTTAACATCCATTTGATGTAGCTCAAGGTCACGCAAAGCTGTTATGGCTATGAATACCCTTATGGACGTTAATCTAGACACAGAGGAGTATGTGTGGAAGTAATCGAGGCCTCTCTTTTGTCTGTAGCCTTTTACTACTAATCTGGCCTTATATTTGTCAATAAGTCCATCTGCTTTGTACTTTCTTTTGAGTATCCACTTGCAACCCAAAGGTTTGCTTCCCGGAGGAAGGTCAACCATTTCCCAAGTATGATTTTGCATGATGGAATCTATTTCGCTTTTTATAGTTTCTTTCCAAAGCGGTGCTTCTAGAGTTGACAATGCTTCTTTAATTGTCCTCGGTTCATTTTCAACCATATAGGTTAGAAAATCTGGACCAAAGGTTTTGTCCTTTTTGGCCCTTTTGCTCCGTCTTGGTTCAACCTCTGGAACCCCTAAGTTCTGTAGGTCTGGATCATTATGTTCCGGATAGTCAGTAACTTCTGAGTCCTGTAGATCTGGAACGTCTAGTTCCGGATAATCATAAACTCCCGGGTCTTATTGATTTTGAGCATTTTGCTCATAACTTCGTTTGCGCGAAATTATTTCTTTTTCCTTTCTAGGAAAGATCTGTTCAAAGAATTCAACATTCATTTATTCCATGATCGTACCTTCGTGGATATCAGGTATCTTCGACTTATACATTAAGAAGAGATAAGCACTCCTGTTATTTGCATATCCGACAAATATGCAATCTACAGTCTTAGGTCCAATTTTGACCTGTTTTGGTTTAGGTACATCGACCTTTGACAAATAGCCCCACACTTTCAAATATTTGTAAGTGGGTTTCTTTTCTTTCCACGATTCATATGGAGTTTTATCCTTACGTTTATGCGGAACTCTGTTGAGAATTGTATTAGAGGTAAGAATCGCTTCGCCCCACATATTTTGGGCTAAATCGAAATTGATAAGTCAAGCATTCATCATTTTCTTTAACGTGCAATTTTTGCACTCGACAATACCGTTAGACTGAGGCGAGTAAGGAGCGATCGTTTGATGAACAATGCCGAATTGAGCACAGTATTCTTCAAACGGTGCTACGTATTCTCCCCCTCTATCACTACGAATTGCCTTAATCCATAGGTTTAGTTGATTTTCATCTTCTGTTTTGTAATGTTTAAATGCTTCAAATGCTTTGTCTTTACTTTTCAATAAGTAAACATAACAATACCTTGTACTATCATCAATGAAAGTCACAAAGTACTTGTTCCCCCTCTAGTTTGCACAAATTTTAAATCACATATGTCGGTGTGAATAAGTTCTAGAGGAGCGGTGTTTCTTTCGACTGAATAGAAAGATGATTTGGTTAATTTTGCCTCTACGCACACCTTACATTTATGTTGAGGGTTTATGTCGAAGGAAGGCGACAATTTCAACTTTACTAACTTTTGAATGGATTTGTAGTTAACGTGTCCTAATCTATGATGCCATAAATTAGAGGATTCAAGAAAGTAGGTAGAAGGCTTTATTTCATTAGATGAACGGATTACAGACATAACATTCATTTTGAACAGGCCGTTACACGCGAAGCCCCTTCCTACAAATATACCATTTTTAGTTATTACAAATTTGTTGGACTAAAAAACTAGTCTAAAGCCAACCTTGACCAACAATGGCCCTGAAACCAAGTTCTTGCAGATGTCAGGGACGTGCATCACTTCCTTCAAAGTAAGCTCTTTGCCTGAAGTCATTTTGAGGACAACCTTTCCAATCCCTTGCACTTCAGAGGTAGCGTCGTTGCCCATGAACAACATTTTGCCCGGGATTGGGGTGTAAGAGGAGAATGCTCTCTTGTCAGAGCAGATGTGATGGGTTGCACCCATGTCTATCCACCATTGCCTTGGATTATCCACCAGATTTGCCTCCAGCACTACAACCGAGAAATCCGCAATCATATCGTCAAGGTTTGAAGGATCATCCTTGTCTTGCACAACGTTAGCCTTTTCCTTGCCTTTGTTCTTAGCTTTTTCCTTCTGCTCTCACTTCAGTTTGCGGCACTCTTTGATCATATGACCAGACTGTTAACAGTGATGGCAGTTTCCTTTGAACTTCTCCATCATTTGGCTTTTGCCGTCTCCCTGGTACTTGCGCTTTTGTTGGGGTTTCCCTTCGAATCAACCAAATTCGCCTTTGCCTCAATTGGCTGCTTTCCCTTAGATATAGTTCTTTTATTGTCCTCTTATATTTGCAGTTTGACAATAAGATCTTCAAACCCCATTTTCTTTGTCTTTAGTTTGAGATAACTCATGAACTCGTTCCACGAGGGAGGCAATTTCTCAATTAAAGACACAACCAAAAATTGCTCGTTTGGTTTCATTCCTTTCAAATCTAGATGATGAAGAATCATTTGAAACTCGGGGATTTGGGACATCACTGATTTACCATCCACCATTTGAAATTTTAGAAACTTTCCAACGATGAATTTCTTAGTACCTGCATCCTGTGCGCTGTACTTTTTCTCGAGTTTTTCCCACAACTCTTTTACCGTCTTCACGGTGCAATACAAAGTATAGAGTGATCCGACAGACCATTCAGAATGCAGTTTTTGCACATGAAATCACTATGATTCCAGGAATCCTGAGTCGAAAGATGACTCTCTGTCTTTAAGATAAAATTGCCCCGTAAATATGTTTTTACAGTAATGGACAATAGTCTCCCAAGATAAAACAGCAACAATCAACAATACAAAGCAAGTAAGGTTGATTATAGCGAAGAAAATAAATATAGAACAAACTACTGAAGAGGAGATGATCTGTGTGTGTTTATGTATATCCTTTTAGAACTGAACATAAGGGTTTAATTTATATGAAAGAGGAGGGCGTTTCTGACTGTTGAAGTCAGATTAGTGGCAATGTTTCAGAGTCGTTGCAACATTTGGTTATCTCCGAAACTTTCAGGACCAAAATGTAAATAAGAAACATTTCAGGGACTAAAAAAAATTATGTGACCAAGCCGGAGCCGAACGGACGGCGGCGGCGCGCGTGTGGGGCTTAGTCCCGAACCCAAGCTCACTTAGGTCCTCCCTCTTCTTAACACATGGGTTACCCCTTGGGCTCCAAAACTCTTACTCAAAAATAGAGCTTATATAGTGCTCAATCCTTCCATTTTCTACCTATGTGAGAGCTTTGTTATTTGGCCAAAACAATTCATCTATTCATGTCTCAAACACCTTATTTTGTGTTCCAATATCTATTTCATTTCTTCACGAAACTTGACGATGCTTGACACTAATATCATCTACTCATTTAGTAGATAAGACATGTGCGAAGAAACGATGTTTCCAACATGCGGGTCCATGTGTTTAAGTCACTAAAGACGGAAAAAACTCAATGCCACATAGTTAAATTTCCGACCTATGTTTCCTTTTCATCAACATAAAAAGGATGATCCAAATTGTAAAGATAGTCTAGATACGTATTGCGAAGGACGGTGTCATATCCATAACATTATCTAGGCAAAATGTTACCCTTATTCATTGTTATTCTTTAATGTATCGTTTAAAGTATTTCGTTCATTTCTAATTTGGTTATAGTCATAGTGAAGAAAGTAGAGACTGGAAGGTGAGATCCGAATTCATAATGAATAGAAATTCACAAGGATCTGATTGCTTAACAGGATTTGAACGCGCAGCTACAGGAATAATTAGGGAAATTGAGTTCTTAAAGGGAGTTGGGAGCACTGTTTTAAAAGGCGGGGTCGTAAGGCCTGGCGTTTTACATATGCATCGGCGAGGCGTAAGCCCCGAGGCACCGGGCTAAGTCCCGTGGGTATGTAACTTTTGATATTTTATAAAATAATATAATTACAAAAAATATTTTAAAATGGGTAAAATTATATAATAATAATAAAAATTGTATATATATATATATATATATATATATATATATATATATATATATATATATATAAGTGTGCGCGCGAGCGCTTGATCCTAAAAAAATAATCAAAGCAATCCATTATGCGCCAATTACAACTTGTAATTATATATCATAATTTTACAAGTATAAACAATACAACAAAATAAAAGCTATTATGAAATGCAAATCAACTCTAACATATTAACTTTTAAACAATGAAAAAAATCACAATTTCTTAAAACAACATTACTATCATACTATTCATTTTATCTCCCTATAAACAAATAATCAATAAACTTTATCAGTACTGTAATCAAACTTAACTCCTTCATGAATAAAATAAAATTATTTTCAAATAGCAAAATAATAAAATATGATAATTTCGATACATAGGATAAAAGACCACTGACAAGTGAAAATATATAATTCGGCGATGTATTTTTAAAAGAAATATTAAGTGATATTTACCCTCACGATGTTTTCAAATAGTAAATATGCAATACGACGGCATGTTATTTGAGTTACACCCAATCTTCTTATTTTTATAGATGAAAAACTACTATTAAGTATCATTCATTTGTTTATGATATTTTACAAAATTTTAACTTCAATTTTAAATCCCAAATAATTCTCCACAAAGTAGAATTTCAGTTCCAAATTTGTAATTTCAATTTTTTTGAAAGTTAAAACTTGACTCATAAGATTATATTTTTACAAAAAGAATCTATAATTATAATTTTTTCTTAAAAAGACTCATGCATGACGTGAAAAAATTGCATGTACCATGTTGTGGGGTGGTGATATTAATGAATAGCTAGTTACTATTATTATTGTTTTATTGGACTAGTAAATATAAATTATCAATGCGACGCTTAAGGATATTTCAATACCTTATTCTATGATCTCTGATTTGTTCATTTGGTAAAATTGTATAAGAATTGGAGATGTTTTAATAATTTTTACAAATTATGGAGTTTTTATATTTATGAGAAAAAATTATAGTAACTTTTTAAGATCTAAATTTCATATCCAAAATATTTGACTTCAAGTCAATCTGATTTAAATCATGAATCATGGCAAAACCTACCCTAAAGTTTGCATCTTGAAATAATGTTTTGATTCTGTCATATAACTAGTCAGATCTAGGAAAAGGATAAGAGACTCATAAACCCTTTAAAATGTGGTTGGTGGTTTTGATAATTGATATTAAAAGGAGTCTTGGACGAAATATTTATTAATATTGAGAACAAGTTCTTTACAAAATAATTGATAAAGATTGAATGAGAAGTTCTAAGTAAAGAAATACTTGTTTCTGATATTAAACGATATAAACACTACTCAAATTTACACGGATCAGTATCCATATCATTTTATATTAGACTCATTTATCTTTATATTTCGGTTTCATCGGACCAAACAATATTCTATATCAAATCCATCTCAGTATCAATGATAATATGAATGTATGGATGCAAACGGTAAATAAGACAATTAATCATGGTAGTATGAGGTGAAAGTCATGTTTAAAGAGATAAATAAATACGTGCCACAATATCATCAATATCATAACAATTTCAGATAATCAGTCTTTCCATATTAAGAGGCATAGAGTGATGAGATAAATCAATGCACACACCAAATAGAAATTCACACACGGTTATTATAGCCCACATAATAGCTGACGGAACCAATCTAAGTGTGATCATCCCAAACCCAATACCATGGTTCCCACACGAGTGCTCATCACAGTTACTAAGGTGAGACCCCCATAATGCCCAATACCCCTCAATAATTTTAAATGCACAAACCGTAGCCTATATCAATGTCGAGCGGGTGCCACGAACCCTCAAGCCGAAGCCTTTTCTTTTCGAAATGCCACCGAATAATGAAAGTCTATCAAATATGAATTCTAAGTTAAAATACAAATTCATGGATACCCGTATTGTCATAGTTTTACCCATAATCCAAAAATAGTCCCAAAATAGCCAAACTCGATCCCCAAGGGAAAACTGTAATTTCGTTGAAAAATCGGATCCAATATAGTCAAAGTAGTACTCTATGAGTCCAATGATATTCATATTGCTATACTTTAATTTAAAATCCAAAAATGAACCCAAAAAGGTAACCCCGAGCTCCCAAGGGCAAAATGGAACTTTATTTGAAAATTATTTTACCTATAACTAATATAGTCTAGATCTAAAAAATCACCCAATTCAATCTATGAATCGATCCCCAAATGGAGATTTTTCATTCTCTTATCCTTGGGGCTCAAAACCCCCAACTTCTACAACTCAAACACAGATAAGAATGATAACCAACATAAATAATCATGGGGAAACACCAAAATAAAGGTTAGATACTTACCCTATCATCATTGAGACGAAAACAACGCCGTAAAAAACACCTTAAACGGAGCTCTAGAACTCAAGATATGATGAAAATATCAAATGAACTAAGTCTGAATTTTTAACACAGCGATCTTCACATTAGCGATCGGATTTCCACATTTGCGACCATCACTATAACGACCGGATTTTCATATTTGCAACCCGAAGATCGCATGTGCGACCAGTAGATCGCATTTGCGACCACACTACAAACCATCAATTTTCTCCGACACTAAAATGATCATAACTCCCTCATACGATGTCGAAATTCGACGATTCAAATTGCTACCGCTCATAGATTTCGATAAACATCTATCTAAACAATCAAAACTCAATTCAAACATCAAATAGATATAATGGTATATCAAAGTGTCGAAGGCGAGCGACTTATGCCAACTACTCAAACACCTAACTTGACCAAACGAAGTCCAAATCTAATTCCGAAAGTTCCTACAAGTCACAAATGATCATACGAAGCTACTCAAACTCTCAAAACATCCAAATGAAGCCTTATTGACCCTATGTTGACCGTGGTCAACTCCAAATTATCTCAAAAGCTAGATTCTCAACCAATCACCTAAATCAGACCCGAACTTCTCGGAAACCGAATCAATGACTCGACTAAGTTATATATCACATTTCGAACCTAATGAAATCAATGAGACTTTAAAAAAAGACTCATTTACCCCCGGTGTTGACTTTGGTCAAACTTCTTAATTTCTTAACTTAAGAATTTCAAAAATATCCTTTTCCTTATCCAAACTCCTTCGAAAGCCTTGAGAATAACGCCACCCATCCTCGCAAGTCATAAACATCAATACGGAGCTAATGGAACCAACAAATTTTAAATCCGGATCTTATTTCTTCCTGTGACTATCTTTTCACCATAAATATGCATATTAAATGCTAAAACTGACTTAATTGTCAAAATTCCAAACAAACTCTAAATTAGCTTCGTCAATTTTTATAGATCATAAATAATATTTAAAATCTAACGGAATCTTCTAATCCCCAATCATAGCACGTTTTTTCTAAAATAAATAATTTATCAAAATAATTAACTATTAGAATTTTTAAAGTGAACCAAATGACATCCATTTGCCTTCAAATTTTCCAAGCAAGTCAAAAGCTCCGAGATGGAACTACGAAAAGGATATTTTTGGGAGAGAGAAGCTACAAACTCAAAATGATCAAATGGGTCGTTACATCAGATACCAATTAAATAATCATTCGTCCTCGAACAATAGAGAGAAGTATGAAAGCCGACGAGAAACCAAAGAATCTCCATTATAACCTCATGAAAGCCTCCACAAGCAAGAAATTCTTTGATAGTACCGCTTGTTCTCTTTATCAGTCAAAACTACCTTGAACTTAGCTTAAAGACCCAAGTTTCCATTTTCTCATACTCGAAATCTCTTACAAGGTTGCTCCTCGAATTTCCTGATTTGATTATAACCATACCTCTTACGCGTTCAATTAATTTCACAAATATCAATTTAACCACCACCATCCTTTAATTATAGCCATAACCATTCTCCAACCTGTAGCAATAAAATATTCTGATCCTACCAATTCTTCTATCACACCTTCTCAGGTTGTCCTTCTTACCAAGATTCTTCAGAAACACATAGATACACGCCACAATCCCAAATCATGACTTTCTTTTGCCAGAAGAGAATCCTTGCTTTATCTGAGAAAAATTTAAGTAATTCCATCCAAAAACTAATCTTATCCAAAGCCGATTGTGCCAGTTCTAATTTCGTTAGTTTTGTAACCCAAAGTTGAAACCACTTAGTCAAACCCATCGCCCAATTTATCTCATATCTTCATATCTTCATATCATCATGCTATATGCATATTTACTAATTACATTGTCATGCTAAATTTGTAGAAAATCAACTGACCACTCTAAAGACTTCTCATAACCATTTGTACCACCTCAATACATCGCCAAGTACTGGTGTAAACCATTAGAATTGTCCAAATAGCTGCCCTCAGTGATATATTATCAAGTATACATACAAACCCCGATAAGGCCCGGTAAACCTACCATATCTCCATCCCAAATCAACATCCATCAAACCTTTAGACATAGGTTACTCGAATAACCCTAAACCTTCACTAAACCAATCATATCCCTTTTATTATTATGTTGGCGACCAATTTTAATCCTTTTCTCATGAACAAGCCATCATGTTCTGTCACCCTCGACCCCAATGACTGAATTTCACCCAACTCATCATCCTAATATTAAGAAGCTATCCCTTATGACTTAAATCCTCGTGTTCCTCATTTTGCACCCGTCTCACAAATCAGATAATAACCCACTAACTCTAAACCATCAATTCCTCCTTGTGCTTTATCCTAACTCGCCCACAACTTCAAACACTTGACGCAATGCCTGTAACTTTGTATATCACAGCTTCAACAATAGAACCTCTAATTGTAGTACCTTGCTACATCTTTAACGAATCCAAAAGTATCAAACCTTGCAATCCACGTGCCTTAACACACACCAACACTCCCAAGCCATTAATAATTGAAATACTCACTAAAGTTATCTACACGGCAATGATTCGACATAATTTACTGCCACGAACACAACCCTACCTTAAAAATAAAACCTTAACTTTAAAATGGGAGAGATATTCAAAATTTCTTCTTATTTAATCCACTCCAGACCATTTAGCCTAGAATTATGTGAGATTACCTATCTCGATACAATTCAAGCCACGTATCCATCAGTCTTATCACCACAATCTCTTGAAACTTTCCTCTCACCATACTCTAATCGTGAACCTCTTATAACTTCATCATAACACTTAGTCGATTACCGTATACTTCCTTCTCCAAGCGTACTTAACAATTACACCCCATCAGAATGATGCAAAATAACCCGACTCAAGAAAGTTCGTTGCTACGAATTCAAATCATCTCTTTTTCTGAAGATGTACCCTACTCCTTCCAATACCCGCTCAATAGTGTACCGTAATATCATAATTCTTGAAAAATAGTTGAGCCAATCCCGGAGATAGTGGTATGCCACCCACTCAGACAATCGAGAGTTTTCTTTACCTTACTCGAACTTCAAAACTAAATATTTATCTAAATCTGGCGCATCACCTGAAGTCTCTCCACTAGAGAATACCGACCAACTCTAGATACCCCAACAAGAATCAATCATTATCAATGCACTACCCAAATCCATCACTGAACTTGTCCATAATCCGTCAAGTGATCCTTAATTACCAAACATACAATCCTGTTAACATTCTCATATAGTTTCGCCAGAGTACCCATCTTAAAATCCCTTAACGGAAGAGTCCTTATTCCATCCTTGGTTCATGGGTTTACTGACCCAACATCAATAACCAATGTTTCACAGTGAATTCACCTCTCCTAGTTTCAATAAGTATTCTTGATCCTTAACTCAACCTCTGTAACGCTCTTCACAAGTTGAATTAGTCCAAAGCAATCATTGATCTGTTATCATAAATATTCCTATTGACCGACACCTCACTCGAAGGTCCTATTCAGCAAACCAGAACATATCCAACAACCTGTGCAATTATTCTTCTCATTCGGTCAACTCCACGAAGTCATGCCACCAGTAATTATAGAAATTTCTCAAGTATTGACCTTTACAAACCAGACCCGCAAACCTTATCCAAAAACTAGATGCAACATCCGGTAACTCCTTAGTAATAGAACTTCTCACTTGTCCATCGCTAGAGTCATTCCTATTTATCCGTTGATGGCTCCCATTCGCCTACGCCGTAGTCAAACATACCAACTCATACGTGATTCCTTACATCCACTCTACATTAAACAACTACAATATAACTCACAAATCAACAAGCTTTTAATTTAAATAATCCCCTCTTGTCACTAACCTCACAACACCAAATGACCCTACGAACATATCTTTTACTGAAGGCTCACAACTGCCCATTTCCTTAAATTTCACTCATCACAAGTAATATTTCCTTCTGACCTAAAACATGTAACCATTTCCTGAAGGAACCCACAAATCACTAGTTCTTACTCCACTATTATAATTATGTCATGTCGATTCCTAACTAAACTTTTCATAACCTCAGTCTAAATTCTTTTCCTTGTGCCTCCGTATTATCATTTCCACTTTCCAATGGTATCACAAAACTAAGGGGTCTCAATCTACCCAACTGAACCTTCAAATCATAGCTGAAAACTAAACTTGGTCACACATCTGTATCATAGTGTGACATCATATCAAATCACTCACGTACGAATTTAAGAGAGTGTTCTCGCCATCAATGATAGAATAAGATGAATAAGTTTTAGATACCAATTAGAATCGACCTGATACCAATTCGAATGAAGCAACACGAAAGGAACGAAAGAATGAAAGTTTCCTAAATGTCCTATAGCCTCTCGAGGATGGTTAGGGACGTCTATGTACCAATAAGCAAGACTCTACTAGATATTGCACTTGTACTCGTGAGACTGGTGAACCTAGATCTCTGATACCAACTTATCATGACATAAATCATGGGTCATGGTGGCACTTACACTATTCCCCCAGTTGGCGAACCATCCCCAAAAATGATTTAATCAAATTCATAAGTAAAATGCGGAAATAATGAAGAAATTATATAAAAGCTGAATTTTCCATAAAATGTTTTGAACATCAAGTATTCAACCATTACATTTCCCAAAACTTGGTCTGACTCGCACAAGAGCGAATATGAATAGAACAACTAGAAAAGGCTTGACATCAATATTTGTCTTGAAAAAATAAGAACAGAAATAAATACAGAGGGAGACCAGGGCTACTGATATGATGTGTAGTTCGCCCTAATCCTCTAAGGTCGCCGAAAGTCAAAACTGGATCAATAGGCTGAATATTCATCCAAATAAAAGATGCAGTAAGTGTAGTATGAGTACACAATGTACCCCTGTAAGCATCATAGGCCGATAACGACATAAACACGTAACACATATAAAGATTGATTCTACTCCACACTAATTATCATCTTAGCCTAATCCTCGCATATTAACATAACACATCCAAAACACAAAGATTGAGAAAACATGTAATCAAGAAAATCAATGTTATCACAGTTTATTCACAGAAGAATTTACATAACACAAGTTCATAGCTTACTTCGTGAGATCACCTTAAGTCCATTTGACTCTAATTTATCTTAGAACTCAATTCTTATTTATCAACTACAACCATTATATCCTTACTCATGTGTGACCACTAGTTAAATACTTTTACCAAATTAAGTAAGTTCACTCGTAAGGCCCATCCTTCATATCAGTTTAGACACACAAATTTACACAGACTCTAGTATGACACTATGTAAGGCAATATTTAGTAAAGGTCTGGACTTTTTATTATTTAGAGCAAGCATCCTTATAAAGTTTTAATATTTCCATCCTTCGAGTAGAAATCTGTTAAATTTTTTATCTTACTTCATTTTTATACAGGTGGCACTAATAATTTCTATCTTATATCATACAAGCACACGTAGCATGAAAACATATCAACATGTGTATATAATATGCGGTGCAACTGGAATGAATGCAATGTCATGGAATGTAATATGATGCAATGCAGTTGGTCATTTTTCAAACATGGTATACACATGCTACTGTACGTCGCCGCATAACTATGACCCATGGGGAAGCATCAAGTCACCGACTCATTTATCGAGTCACTTCATATCATATAACCTTAGTAACCATATGATCTTATATCATATTCATTTACCTTTATATCCCGATCTCATCGGATCAAACAACATTCCATATAAAATCTATCTTAGTATCAATGATAGAATGTATGAATGCAAATGGTAAATACGATAATTAATCATGGTATGATGTGAAAGTCTATTTCAAGAGATGAATAAACGCGTGCCTTAATATAATCAATATCACAACAATTTCAGATAATAAATCTTTCCAAATTAAAAGACATAGAGTGATGAGATAAATCAATGCACACACCAAATAGAAATTCACACACGACTATCATAGCCCACAAAACAACTGACATAACCAACCTAAGTGTGATCATCCCAAATACAGTACATCGGTACCCACCCAAGTGTTCATCGTAGTCACTACGGTGGTACCCTCATCACACCCAATACTCCTCAGTAAGTATAAATATTACATGCATCTATCGTAGTCTAAATGAATAAATCGTAGCCTATCTCAATGCCTAGCGGGTGCCACAAACCCTCAAGTCGGAGCTTTTCTTTTCTGAAATGCCTCCGAATAATGAAAGTCTATCAAGTATGAATTCTATGTTAAAATATGAATCCATGGACACCTGTATTGCCATAGTTTATCCGAAACCAAAAAATGGACCCAAAATAGTCAAACTCGAAGCTCAAGGGAAAAATTATAATTTCATTAAAAAATCGGGTTCAATATATTCAAAATAGTACTTTATGAATTTAAACGAGTACAATGATGCCCATATTACTATACTTTAATTTGAAATCCAAAAACGAACCTAAAAGGTAACCCCGAGCCCCCAAGGGTAAAAACAATATTTTATTTGAAAATCGGTTTACCCATAACTTATATAGTCTAGATCTAGAAAATCACCCAATTCTATCCATGAATCGATCCCCAAATCGAGATTTTTCATTCTCTTATCCTTGGGGCTTAAAACCCCCAACTTCTACAACCCAAACATAAATAAAAATGATAACCAACAGAAATAATCATGGAAAAACACCAAAATAAAGGTTAGATACTTACCCTATCATCACTGAGATGAAAATAGCGCCGCGAAACTCAATATATGATCAAAATACCAAATGGATGAAGTCTGAATTTTTAACACAGTGATCTTCGCATTAGCGACCAGATTTTCGCATTTGCGAGCATGGCTTTAGTGATCGGATTGTCACATTTATGATCAGACTTCGCATTTGCGACCACACCAAAAATGAACAATTTTTTCCGACATTAAAATGATCATAACTCCCTTATATGATGTCGAAATTCGACGATTCAAGTTGCTACCGCTCAAAACTTTCGATACGCATCTATCCCAACAATCATCTCAATTCCAACATCAAATGGATATAATGGTACGTCAAAGCGTCGAAGGCGAACGACTTATGCCAACGACTCAAACGCCTAAATTTGACCAAACGAAGTCCAAATCCAGTTCCGAAAGTTCCTAGAAGTCACAAATGATCATACGAAGCTGATCGAACACTCAAAACACCCAAATAGAGTCGTCTTGACCCGATGTTGATCGTGATCAACTCCAAATCAAATCAAAAGCTAATTTTTCAACCAATCACCAAAATCACACCTGAACTTCTTGGGAACCGAACCAACGACTCGACTAAGTCATAAATCACATTCCGGACCTAATGGAATCGATGAAACTTCAAAGAAGACTCATTTACCCCCAGTGTTTGGTCAAACTTTTTCATTTTTAAACTTAAGGATTTTCAAATTATCATTTTCCTTATCCAAAACTCGTCTGAAAGCCTCAAAAATCACGCCACCTATTTCCGTAAGTCAAAAACATCAATACGGAGCTAATGGAACCAACAAATTCTGAATTTGGGTCTTATTTTTTCCCATGACCATCTTTTCATCATAAATAAGCATGCTAAATGCTAAAACTGACTTAATTGTGAAAAATCCAATCAAACAAACTCTAAAATTAGCTCCGTCAATTTCTACAGGTCATAAATAATATTTTGAATCTAATGAAACCTTCTGATCGCCAATCAGAACGAGTTTTCCCAAAATAAATCAGAATTTTCAAAATTAAACCATCTTCCAAAGTGAACCAAATGGCATCCATTTGACTTCAAATTTTGCAAGCAAGTCAAAAGCTCCGAGATGAAACTCCGAAAAGGATATTTTTTGGGGGAGAGAAGAGAAAAACTCAAAATGACCAAACGGGTTACATCGGCGTACGTGATGACATGGATTGGGATTCTTATGACACATTAATACGCAGGAAATGGCCAGTGCAAAATTTAGAGGGTGCCAGGGAGTTGACCTATGACATGACGTGGATAGAGTTCAATGAATTTTTATCCCACAGGCTAGTGCTTAAAATACTTATTTAAAAAAATTAAAGTACTTATACGTATTATTTCATATCTTAGGATTCATCAACATTACCCACCCAGGAGCCACCCACTTAGGAGCCACAGGTTAGATTTTAGTAAAACTTAATTTATTCAGTATAAGTTGAATATAACTTTAATTTTCTTAACATTTATTTGGACCTCAGATAGGACGTTGCTCTAGCTATTCAGGATCTCATTCATAAGACTACTTCAGATCATACACCAGACCCCTTTTAGGAGCCCGCTCAGAAGACCGTCGACACACTAGTTTGATTTTTAACAATATTCAATATAAATTAAAATCAATACTAATTGTTTATATATTTTTTCAGCTTCATCCTTCAGCGTCTGTGGTCCCGTCTCTTGAGGAGGACGATGATGTTGATGATTATGACCTTACTGATCCCAACAGATTAGCTCCGATCATACCAACTAGAGATGGTCACAAGCCTGCCATGGTCCGAACTCCGAAGAAGGGCAAGGAAAAAGGGTGGCTGAAGATCATGGCTTAGAGCGTCCTGCTATGAAGAGGAAAAAGAGGGGTGGGGACGATGACGAGGGTGTGGGGATGGCATTAGCCTTAGGCCTAACGTTACTCTAATGTCTACTACATGTGGGACCCATTGACGATTGTGTATATATAATTAAGTTGTACTGTTTAAGTTAATATTATATTTTTTGCGTATCAAATTCTTAATGATAATTAGTTATCTTAGTATTTATTATCGTTTATAACTAACTCGTGTGACATCCTAAATTAATTATGAAAAAAATCTTGACATAATCGAAATAAAGTTATGTCTTGACTAAAAAATAACACGCTTAAATTAAAACCCTAAAAATTTAAAACACTTAAACCTAATGATAACAAGTTTCCAAACAAAACTTACTTCAGACACTTTACAACCCCTAAAACGACGATCCGAACATTTAGGTATCCTTGATGTATTGAACCTACATTATTATTTGCAGAAAAAAATTAGGTTCTATGTAAAATATATGACGTTTAAGAGATTTGAGACATGATTAATCTTTTATCAAAGTACAAAAAACGTGAATTTTATTCTTTGAAATAATACCAAGTGTTAGAAAAAAATGCATAAGTACCCCATTGCGCAAAAGGAAAACATGTATCTTTTTTATGGGTTATTTGGATGCTTTGTGATTTTTTTGGATCACTTAAGTTTCGGACTCTTGGTGTGTTGTGTAACTTTTTTAGAAATCTCCTGCTTTTTAGATTATTCCTCTAATCCATGTTATATAGTGGTTTCAATTTTATATTTAGTGTAAATAAATAATGATTTATATAATTAAGCAGGTATTATTATTTTTAAAAATTTACCCTTATTCTGATAAGTAAATTGTTACATAAGTAAATAATATTAAATTGATAGTATTTAATTAAAGATGTTTTAGTAGGGGTGGGTAATTTTTAAAAAATATGCACAAGCTAAAAACACCAACTTGGGAAGTACCTTTTAAATTATTTGTTCTTAGACTAATAAAATTTAGGTAACTTTAGCGCCAAATTTTACTTTTTCCACTGAAGCATTTATTAGGTCTGACTTTACATTTAAACATATCTCATGTCATATTTTTCTCTCTATGTTTTCTTCTCTATTATTTTAAACCTTTAAAGTTTTGCTTCTTGAGTGAGATCACATATGCTTACAAATACGAAAGGTAAAAATTATTGAATGATGTTGTATAGTGTTGAAGATGAAGATAGTATTATCAAGTCAAATCGAATTGTCTTTATAATCTGTTGTTCGATTAACTAGGAACTAATTCTTTTAAGCATATAGTATATATGAAGACTTAAATTAATTCTTAAGGTTCAACTTAATGAATTTAAGTTATTTCTTGAATTTCGTCTAAAAGTAAGGCTAAAACCCGCATTTAACTAGCATAAATCCTTGACGAATAAAATAAATGAGTGAAAATTTAATTATTATAGAAAAAATCTATTTTTATCTATAAATAAAAATCGCATACTCACAAAATCATAAAAATACGAAAATATTTTTTCAACTTATGATATTCGCCCAGTTGTAACTATCATATTTTATCATGTTTATAGAAATATCGAATTACCTGCATCCCTTTGATATTTGCTAATTTTCCTACCAATTTTTTTTCATAAATAAACTTTTTTATAAATTATTTAATTCTATGAAGAAGAAATTTTAATAATTATATAAATTCATCGATAAGATATGTTTAACCTGCAATTAAATTAATTTAATTATGTAGTAAACATATGTGACACAAATTATACTTATTTGATAAAAGTTATGTACTTTTTTTATATTTTGAGTTTAGGACCACTTAGCACGGCTTTTATATATATATATATATATATATATATATATATATATATATATATATATAAATAAAATTATTTATCCAATTATAGGATGAAGAAACTTTAATAATTATTAAAATTTATCGATAAGATATATTTAATCTGCAATAACATTAAATGAATTACGTAGTAGACATATGTGACACAAATTATACTTATTTAATAAAAGTTACATACTATTTTTATATTTTGTGTTTAGACCCGGACTTAACACAGACCTACTGCAACTAGTGTGTGTTTCTATATATATATATATATATATATATATATATATATATATATATATATATATATATATATATAAAGTTTTTTCGTCATACCATTGGATAGTATATTATACTGCTCTTAATAAGAGGGAGTTTAAGGAGCTTCCCCTCAATGTGAATTGACGGAGAAGCCGTCGCTGTCAATGGTATTTTCGGTATTAAAGTTTTTTGGTTCTTGAAAGATATTGTACCACATTTCTTTATAGCTGTACGTTTCCACTCTTAGACAAAAATACCAACCCATGTGCAATTTATTACCTGTGTCAGCCAAAAGCTGTGCTTCAGATGTAGTGGGTGGGCCCTATTTACTTTCGGATTGGACCCCTTATTTTGCCAAAAAAATAATTTCTCTTTTCAAGTCAGTTAGATTTCTTCTATACTTTGATTTCATTTCAGTTATAAAAATTATGTGGGATTAATTTTGTATATCAAATAATTTTGTAGCTCCCTTAAAAATATTATTGAAAAACGTGTTTTCACTTTTTCTTTTCTTTGCTTCTTTATTTTTTTTATTTCTACAAATGTTTAAGCCTTAAAAATTTTCATTTAAAATTAACAAGGAATATAAAGAAAAGGCATTTGGACATAAAATATGTGGTATCTTTTTTTTTTTTTTTTTAAAAAGTTAGAGTTAAATTGGGAAAAGGTATGTGCGAATTAAAGTTGTGTTTATGCATAATTTCTTACTTAAGAAAACATTTCCGTAGATTCTTCAATGTTTGATTGCAAGTTCACTAGAAAAACATTAACAATTTATTCTACACATTTATTTTAAAGGAAGAAGCAAAAACCTAAAGTCCAATATATTTCTATGAGTAGAAGGATAATCCTTTTGAATAAGCTTTTGGACATATTATAAACAAAGTATTGAACATTTTTCATGTCTTTCTTTTGCAGTGTACGTTTTTATTTTGGGTGTAGCTATTGAACTCTCCTGAAATATAACAAAAGAAAAATATTATAGGATTTAGTAACAAAATATGTTATTTCCTTCATTCCAATTCGTGAGATATTTTTGCTTATCGAGAGTTAATTTAATTAATTTTTAAAATTAAATTAAATTAGATTAATTCAATATTTTAATATTATATTTTAAAATTATATAAAAATATTATAAATTATATTTTTTGTCATATAAATATGATAATATATATTCAAAATGTTGATTAAAATTATATTCATATATTGGGCCCGTGAAGAGCACGAATTTTCTTTTTTCTAGTATAGTAATTAGGGAGAATGAGAGGAGCTTCCCGTACATAGAAAATGACCAACTCACCCTTCTGCTTATATCTTGCTTACGTTGGCCAGCCCGACTTTGTGAAAAGTTGATCAATTGATTTTTGATTTACACTTTAATGTGTATTTGCATCATCAATTTCAGATGTGCACTTCACTGTTCTCATTTCATGAGTAATGTATACAAACAAAAAAAAAATGTGACAAAGCAAAACTTTGTTAAAGCAAAAACACTTGAAATTGAATTTAAATACATGAAATAATATATTTCTTCTACTTCAATTTGTGTGATATAATTTGATTAGGCACATAGTTTAAGAAAGAAATAAACACATTTGAAATTTATGATCTAAAATAAATTATTAATATTTTGTGTACCTGTAAATCATTTCTGTTAAACAAGGCAATATACCCGTGATATACACCCAATATACAAGAATGTATATCACGGGCAAATGTGGACAATGGCCCAACACGGAAGCCCAGCAAAGGGGCAGATATCGGAGCCCATCACAGGATTGGTATCTTGTACCAATCTTGTATATATGGTATATATATTTGATGTATATTGTAATGTATTTGTTACCTAAATTAGGATTATACACTTACCATAATTGTATAGTTAAAATTATGATAGAATAAGGTTTTAGGAATAGGATTCTCCTATTTTGTAACTTGTATAAATACCTATTCAATTAATGAAAATAATCAAGGGGATTATTTCTTTCATGGTATCAAGAGACTAGGTCTAACAAAATTTTCCCTCCCAAAATTTCGTACACTTTTCGGCCGACCCCCCCCCCCCTTCGGGTTTTCTCTTCCAAAATTTGTCTTCCGCTCTCAAAATTTCTCTTATTATTCCCAAATTTTCCCTCCTTCGTTGTTCTTTCAATATGTCTAAGAACAATTATCATCCTACCCTCATGGATTCTAACGTCAAGAATAGTATCCCTATTGTGCTTGAGATGGAAAACGTCCAATATGCGACGTGGGCGGAGTTGTTTAAAATTCACGCTATCTCCCATCAAGTTATCCGTCACATAATTCCTCCCGCTACACCTCTTCCCGCGGAGGATCCTCAGTTATGGATTACTCTTGATGCTACCGTTCTCCAGTGGATCTATTCCACTATTTCGGTTGACCTTTTAACAACGATTATTGAGCCGGATACCATGGCTATGGCTACCTGGAATAGATTGCGTGACATATTCCAAGATAACCAACATTCACATGTTGTCACACTCGAGCAGGAATTCTCTCTAGTTCGCATGAAGGAATTTGCAAACGTCTCTGCATATTGCAAGAAACTCAAGGAGTTGGCGGATCAACTTCGTAATATTGGCGCACTTGTAACAAATAATCGTTTGCTTCTAAAATTGGTTGCCGGCCTTTCGGAGGCCTATAATGGTGTTGGAACTCTCCTTCGTCAAAGCAACCCTCTTCCCGCCTTTTATCAAGCCCGCTCCATGCTTACTTTGGAAGAAGCCGGTTTGGCAAAAAAGGCGGCTACCGGAGCAAGCCCCATCGTCATGATGGCGTCCTCCCTAAGTTCTTCGGGTTTTGTTGAGAATTCGGGCCAAAACCATACTCATGGTGGCGGCAAAAATAATAACAAAAACTGCAAGGGCAAACGCGACGGTTCCGGTGGTCAGCAAGCAGGCAGTGGGCCCCATTCAGTGAATAGTGGCCCACCACCCCCTGGTCCCAGTAGTGGGGCCCATGGCAGTGGGGGTGAGGCTGGGGCAGTGGGCTGTGGGCCAGCAACCCCTACTTTCCAGCGAATCCCGGCGGCCGGTGGGGGCGGCCGGCCTTTTAGGCCCAAAGAACCGGCGGTGGCGGCCCGGCGGCCGCGTGGCCCGGCGGCGCCGATTCCGGCGGCTACGGCCCAGTTCAGTCCCGTCTTGGAATACTTGGGCCCCGACCTCCGCAAGCCCACCACGCAGCAGGCCCCACTCAGACCGATATCGAGGCCGCGATGCACACATTGGGGTTGACTCAACCACACCCAAATTGGTATATGGACACCGGTGCCACTACCCACATGACTTCCGATTCAGGTACTCTCTCATCTTATTCCAATTTGAGCAACCCTCGGGGTATAATTGTTGGTAATGGCAACTCTATTCCAATTCTGGGTTATGGTAAAAAAACGTTATCTCCCCCCAATCCACCCCTTATCTTGAAAAATACTTTACATGCCCCCAAATTGATTAAAAACTTAGTGTATGTCCGAAAGTTCACCACTGACAATTCCGTTTCTGTTGAATTTGATCTGTTTGGTTTCTCTGTGAAGGATTTCAAGACGGGGAGTCATCTCATGAGGTGTGATAGTAGGGGGGGATCTGTATACTATCATGCCCGGTTTCAGTCCATCGAGTCAAGCTTTGCCATCCGCCTTTGCAGTCATTTCTCCTTCCTTGTGGCATGCTCGCCTTGGTCATCCGGGATCCTCTATTTTATCCGTTTTAGATAAAAATATTTTAATTTCGTGTAAGGGTACGAGTCGTACTCCAAATTGTCAATCTTGTTCTTTAGGAAAAATTGTTAAGTTGCCATTTGTAGACTCAAATTCTCATACTTCAATGCCATTTGATATTATTCATAGCGACCTATGGACGTCTCCTGTTCTTAGTTCGTTGGGTCATCGATATTATGTTCTCTTTTTAGATGATTATTCTAAATTTTTGTGGACATTTCCAATTGCGAATAAATCATAAGTGTTTTCAGTCTTCATAAAATTTAGAGCGTTCATTCGTACCCAATTCGAAAGAGAAATAAAAAATATTCAATGTGATAATGGAAAAGAGTATGACAATAGGGAGTTTCGGGAGTTCTGTGCTAATAATGAGATCAATTTTCGTTTTTCATGTCCTCATACATCTTCACAAAATGGGAAAGCCGAACGCAAAATTTGTTCCATAAATAACATTGTCCGAACTCTCTTAATTCATGCTTCCATACCCCCATATTTTTGGCATCATGCTCTACAAATGGCCACCTATCTCCTTAACATAATTCATTCCAAAGGTCTGACATATTCTTCCCCCCTACAAATCCTATATGATAAGAACCCTTCTTATTCTCATCTTCGGGTTTTTGGGTGCTTGTGTTATCCGTTATTCCCATCCACCACAATTAACAAACTTCAGGCCCGGTCTACTCCATGTGTGTTTTTGGATTATCCGTCTAATCATCGTGGTTATAAATGCTTTGATTTATCCTCCAAGAAAATCATCATTAATCGCCATGTAATTTTTTATGAAACTCAATTTCCATTTACTAAAGTCCATACTCCCGAGCCTAGGTCGTATAACTTTTTGGATGATGGTATATCTTCGTATATTACTCATCATTTTTCGGACATGTCTCGCACCCAAAATCCTCCAGCGGGCCCACTGCCCGCTGGACCCACTATTCCGTCACATTTTCCAGTAGCTGGAACAGTTCCAGCGATTGGGCCAGTCCAGCCCAATTCTGGAACTGTTCCAGTTTCAGCCCATGATTACCGATTTGGGCCAGCAGGCCCACTGCCTGCTGGCCAGTCCGTCCCGAGCCCAGCAAGTTTCCAAAATTCACTAAATTCTTCCTCGAGTCATCGACCGGTCACTCGTAGTCAGCGGGGAATTTTTACACCTAAAAGACATTTTAATTTACATTCTAATGTCTCTAAATCCCCCTTGCCCCGTAATCCTATGTCGGTCTTAAACGACCCGAATTGAAAAATTGCTATGACCGATGAATATAATGCTCTTATTGATAATAAGACATGGGAGTTGGTGCCCCGTCCATCTGGTATTAATGTTATCAGGTCTATGTGGATTTTTGCTCATAAGGAGAATTCAGATGGGTCATTTGCTCGACATAAGGCGCGGCTTGTGGGTGATGGTAAGACTCAGCAGGTTGGGATATATTGTGGTGAGACGTTTAGTCCGGTGGTCAAACCGGCTACCATTCGCACTGTGCTTAGCTCTTTCAAAGACTTGGCCTATTTATCAGTTGGATGTCAAGAATGCTTTCCTAGATGGTGATCTCAATGAAACAGTCTATATGCATCAGCCGTTGCGTTTCAGGGATCCCAATCGTCCTCATCATGTCTGTTTGTTGAAGAAGTCCTTATATGGGCTTAAGCAGTCTCCATGGGCCTAGTATACGAGGTTTGCTGACTTTGTTTCGACTATTGGGTTCACTCACAGCAGGTCAGATAATTCCTTGTTCATCTACCGTCGTGCTTCGTCCTTGGCCTACATTCTGTTGTATGTGGATGATATCATTTCGACTGCCTCTTCCAATGCCTTACGCCAGTCTATCATGGCCATACTCAGTTCTGAGTTTTCTATGAAAGACTTAGGGCCCTTGAGTTACTTTTTGGGGATTGCCATCAAGCGTCATTCCGGTGGTTTGTTTTTGTCTCAAAGAAAGTATGCGGCTGAGATCATCGAGAGGGTTGGGATGTCATCCTGTAAGTCCACTTCCGCTCCAGTTGATACAAAGCCCAAACTTAGTGCAGAGGCCGGCGCACCATACGAGGACCCGACCCACTATCGCAGTGTGACAGGGGCCCTTCAATATCTTACATTTACCAGACCGGATATTACGTATGCTGTTCAGCAGGTGTGTTTATTCATGCATGGTCCCAGAGTTGAGCACATGAATGCAATCAAACGCATCATCCGGTATATTCATGGGACACTGGTCTATGGTTTACATTTGTATCCTTCATCGACATCCACACTTGTCTCATACACAGATGCGGATTGGGGTGGTTGTCCGGACACCAGACGGTCTACGTCAGGATATTGTATGTTCCTTGGCAACAACTTGGTCTCCTGGTCTGCAAAGCGTCAGGCGACTCTATCCCGCTCAAGTGCTGAGGCAGAATATCGAGGTGTAGCTAATGTGGTCTTAGAATCATGTTGGTTACGTAATTTGCTTTTAGAGCTTCATTGCCCCATTCAGAAGGCAACCTTAGTATATTGTGAAAATGTTAGTGACATCTACCTCTCAGGTAATCCGGTTCAGCACCAACGCACTAAGCATATCGAAATGGACATTCACTTTGTCTGTGAAAAGGTTGCTCGAGGGCAGGTATGCGTATGTCATGTCCCGTCAAGATATCAAGTTGCAGACATCTTTACAAAGAGTCTTCCCTCGGTACTCTTTGAAGATTTTAGGGACAGTCTCAGCGTTCGAAGACCGCCCACTATGACTGCGGGAGTGTGTTAAACAAGGCAATATACCCGTGATATACACCCAATATACAAGAATGTATATCACGGGCAAATGTGGACAATGGCCCAACACGGAAGCCCAACAAAGGGGCAGATATCAGAGCCTATCACGGGATTGGTATCTTGTACCAATCTTGTATATATGGTATATATATTTGATGTTTATTGTAGTGTATTTGTTACATAAATTAGGATTATACACTTACCATAATTGTATAGTTAGAATTATGGTAGAATAAGGTTTTAGGAATAGAATAGGAATAGGATTCTCCTATTTTGTAACTTGTATAAATACCTATTCAATTAATGAAAATAATCAAGGGGATTATTTCTTTCAAATTCATTAAGGGTAAAAAGGAAAACTCAAAGCTGAATTATTTTTAAATATAAAAATGTATCAATTTTTTGAGACAAATTAAAAAGAAAATGTATCACATAAATTGAGACAGATGGAACAACTGATTAACTTTAATATTTATTGAATAAAGGGAATGCATATATTTTCGATTTGAATTACATATAGTGATATATGTAACCATCTATCGCTTCATCAAAAACAATTTTCAAAGAAATTAAGTAATCATGTAAATAGTGCAAATAAAATAGCATAAGTCAAAAGAACTAAATAACTACTGCAATTATTCATAAATGTAACTTTACATAGGGAAAAATAAATTTTACAACAATTGGGCCCGAACTTAGCCCTGGATTATACAAACTAGTATATATATAATTGTATGACGAAGAAATTTTAATAATTATAAAAGTTTAACGATAAGATATGTTTAACCTGCAATTAGATTAAATGAATTATGTAGTAGACATATGTGACACAAATTATACTTATTTGATAAAAGTTACGTACTATTTTTATAATTTGAGTTTGGGTCCGGAATAGTACGCAACTTTTATCAAATAAGTATAATTTGTGTCACATATGTCTACTACATAATCCATTTAATCTAATCGCAGGTTAAACATATCTTATCGATAAACTTTTATAATTATTAAAATTTCTTCATATATATATATAAATAATTGCAGTAGGCATGTGCTAATTTTGGACCCAAATTCAAAATATAAAAATAGTACGTCACTTTTGTAAAATAAGTATAATTTGTGTCACATATGTCTACCACATAATTCATTTAATGTAATTGCAGGTTAAACATATCTTATCGATAAATTTTCATAATTATTAAAATTTCTTCGTCATACCACTGGATATTATGAAGAAACTTTAATAATTATGAAAACTTATCGATAAGATATGTTTAACCTGCAATTACATTAAAAGAATTATGTAGTAGACATATGTGACACAAATTATACTTATTTGACAAAAGTTACTTACTATTTTTATATTTTGATTTTGGGCCCGAACGACAGGCCTACTACCAACCACCGCTGGTATAGGAATTTACAGGCTAATCCATGGATGTCATTATAGAGAATAAAGGATAACCATATACTAAGTTCATCGGAGAGTTATGTCTAGGCATAAAGTGAGTAAGATTTCATTAGCAATTAACACATTCTTTAGCAAAGCTTTTAACTAGTAACTCAAGATTCATGATGAAAATAAAAACATCATAATGTATTAACAATAGAAAACCATTGCATTTCTGCAAGATAGATACAGTAAGACTAAATAGTAACTGATACACCAACTGGCAGGGACGATGAATAGTAACCTAAGACTAGTGACTGGACAGAGTCCAGAATCAAAAAAAAAAAAAAAAAAAAAAAAGATTTACCTTGGAGATAGCTATCTGAAGACTTAAAAGACAAACATAGCGAGAAGATACTACAGGAAGGGAGTACTGAGTAGGACTTACAAACTATTTTCAACCCCTCCAAATTGAAATATCTTTATCTAAGCCCCTTTTTATATTGGTATCAGAGCGAGAAAATCTTGATTGGACTCGCAAGACACAGTTCAGTTTAGACTGTTATTTAAAGTTGCAGACTCTGTGCTTTATTATTATATCTTTATGAGAAGTTCCTTTTTTGCAAGACATATTAGATATACTGTTTATATAATACATCAACAAGCTAAAAAAAGACTAAAATATAAGAAAGCCTTTTTAGCTTTAGAAGATCTCTGTAACTTACTAGAGACAAGAAAAAGAGGAATTCTAGACATAAAAGATAAAAATAGAAGAAAAGTATCTATAGATGAGGTAATAGACTGTTTTGTTCAAAAAGTACAACCCCTCTTAATTGATTTAGAATATAATAACTTTTCGGCTAGCATATACAATAGAATACTAGAAGGAGACCTAGATGTAATATTATTAAAAGATTTACATTGGCATCTAGTAGGACTACAAAGTGACATACGTCACGCAGAAGACTGGTTAGAATATCAGAGGTGGAAGTTAAAAAGAAAAACAACATCTCTAGGATAATTAAGAAAAGATAGATCATTTAAATCATCTAGAGTACTTAGACTTAAGAATAGAAACAGACAAAAAATATAGAGTATTACCAGACCATAGTATAATTAAGTGTAATTTCGGCACTAAAGAACATACGCTCCACGGAGAAGATAGACAACTTAATTCTATCGTAGATCTAGTAATTAACCTAAGCGAAAGGTTAAAATTAGATAATAAAAAATATCTAGATAGTCAGCAGAAATTAGAAGACCTACTGTCTAAACAAGAAAAATTGTTTAGTAAAACAGAAAAGAACTTAGATTACATAAATAGTGTAACTAGTAAAAGATCGCCTAAAAAAGATTTAGAAAAAATCTTTAAAGACAACCTAATAGATTTAGAACTAAAAATAAATCAAGAAAATAGAGAGTTAAAGAAAGACTTAGTTGAAAGATTTCTAAAATTAGAAGAGTCAGTTAAAGAATTAAGGCTTGCAATTATTTCATGAGTATAGAAAGTACTCAAGAACAAGCGGCAAGAATATTAGAAAAATCTATCCCTTTAACAGACGACTATAAAAATTACATACCTGTCCAAAAATCGGACCAGATTTTAATTCAACAGGGTATAGTAATAACAACTTTATTAGTAGACTTACACAGAAAAATAGATAACCTGACAATTAGAATAAATAAGTTAGACGATCATATTTTTCAAAGTACTATAGATAGAGACAAAAGAAATTTAGGAAAAGAAAAAGAATCTCAGGCCATAGATAACCTGATAGACCAACTAAACAAAATAGAAATAACTCCACAGAAAGACAAGGTTAAAATAGTAAAGAAATCTCAAAAATGGACCTTTTTCCAGTTAGATCAAGAAGCGAAGGACCAAGACAAAGTTTCTCTGAAGACAGGGTAGGATCTAGTTTAATATCAAGAATATTAAATAGAAGAGCCCCAGAAGAAACAAACAGACGTTTAAATGAGGTTATAAACGTAGATCGAGACATTGGAATTTTCCAACAGAACCAACTAAATTTATTAAACCCCAGAACTTTGTACGATGCTGGAAGGTTTGCTTCTACAGCACAACTGTACAGACACTACAGAGAAGAACAGGTCTCAGTACTAGGGGGCCAAACTCAAAACTTAAATTTAGTTAGCGAAGAATCCTTTAGACAAATCAGACGTAACACCAGAACCCTAATGCATATGGGACTAATGGTGATAGGAATTAAAGGATTAACGAGAAAGAACTTAGGTAGCAAAGTATTAATAATGATATACGATGACAGATGGACAGATATTAAAAAATCTATCATCGGAATGACCGAAATAGACATGACTGATAATGGAGGAATTTTCTACATCAGTCCAGACTTTTTAATAAATTTAAGCGAATTCGGTAGACATATAAAAATCGGTATACAGACTAAAGGCTATGAAGAAATGCATAGCGGAAACAATTTGTTATTATGCTTAGGTTTTTTAGGAAAAATAACTACAAGTAGTAATACTAGGTTTAAAATAAAAATAAACGACGTAGTCGAATTAATGAGTAACAAGGGCATTAACCTAATTAAGCCCACAAAGATAAAACCAGAAGAGTATGCAGGGTTAGAATGGAAACTAGACAAGTTTACCAAGAGAGAAAAAATATTACAACCAGCTGCTCATCTAGAATATACCAATAGACATGGAGAAACTTCCATTAGATTTACAGATTACAGTTACTCTCCGCAAAAACCTTGCGAAGAAGAAGAAAGTACAATAGAAGAAGAAGATCTAAATCTAATGAACATAGAACTAATCCAAGAAGGATTTGAAGTAGATATAGCCATAAAAAAACTCGTGACCTGAAAAGACAAAAGCCAAAGATGCTATTTAGATGTAAAGGTTGCAAGTTAGATAATATGGAACTAGAAGAGACTATAACACATTTTAAATTATGCGAACAAAGAACAGATAACTTAGGTTATAAGCAAGAAAAATTAGCTCAAGAAAAGAATGAAATGCTGGAAGAAATTTGGAGAGATTTCTCAGCAATACATGATTTAGACTCAGATGTCGAGACTACAGCAGATTTAGAGACAAACTCTGTAATTAGTCAGAAAGAATTAATGGAAGCCGGAGCTAGTGCATCAAGTTCCAGTCCATTTCAAAGAACTGGAGAACCAGTTACGGTAAACACTAGTACAGGAAATGTACCTAGGAGACGCGTTTGGAGAAACATAGAAGAACCTATAGAAGCCGTTAAACCATCTGGAAAACGGATGCCTATAGAAGAGAACATAGTTCTCCAAGAAGGAGGTAGTAGAGGAAAGATCCTTAATATAGCTGCCCACGATCCACAAAGGTGGAACTCCGTAATAGATATATGGAAGGGTATAGTGGTAGCAGACTACATACAAAGTTACATAGAAACAGACCCAGAGACTATGTATAAGTATCTAGAAACTTTCCTCGGCGAATCAACAAAAGCCTTGTGGGAAGCTTATAAGACTAATTTTCCTGAAGAATTTGGCAAATTGGTAGGTATGGGATCAAACCCATATAATTTCACCAATAAGATTCACACCCTTATTACTGGTGAAGACCCCAATAGCGGATTAATAATTCTACAGAAAAATGCTTTGATAAAACTAGAACAACTTAGTATTAGTAACTGGATATATATAAAGAAATTTTTAAATGACTTCTTTTATTATTGCACGATCAGCGGAAATTCGTTTGATCAAGACTTAGGGAAGAAATTGTTCAATAAACTACCTGGAGCTTTAGGTAGGGAAATTGAAGAAAGATGGAGTAAACGTGATGGAATCCTTCAAAATCCTACAGCCAAATGGTCCATAGGACACAGGATTCAGCACATTATGGAAATACTCCAAGAAAAGTGTACTAACCTCCAGATACAGAAACAGCTTAAACAGAATGAGCTAAGTTTCTGCAAGAGTGTGATATACACTACCCAGAGTTACGATAAAGACCCTCAGAAGAAAAAGAAGTACAAAAGAAAAAATTATAAGACTGATAAATATGATAAAAAGAAATATTATCTTAGAAAGTCAACGGCCAGAAAGCCGTACTTAGATAAAAACAAGCACATTAGAAAATATCGAGACGATAGGACATATAAAAATAGATTAGAATGTTTTACATGTGGAAGTATTGAGCATCTAGCAAACACCTGTCCTAAACGGATAAATAATAATAGTAAGAATGCTCAACTAATTGAAGACTTTCAGGAGACTTTAATATGTGTAGACGAATATATGTCGGATACAGAAAGCATATATTCAGTAGTAACTATACATAATGACCAAGACAAGTTAATAGATTCATCAGACTCTGAAGCGGATGAATTTATAAACGAACTAGGTATAGAGAATCTAAATATACAAGACCTTAATAATCTAGTAAATACTGAATCAGACTGCGATCATTTATTCAAAAAGAATAAAGGATTGGATAGCACTGCGTGTTGCATTTGTAAATGGTTCCCAAGCAAAAGCAAGCGGGCCAAATGCAGAAAGTGCTACATGGAAGGCTGTATAACTTGCCTGCAGAAAGAGTTAAACATAGAAATTGGGCCGAAAAAAGAAGTAACTATTATAGAAAGCCCAATAATAGACCCAACTCTATCTGTAAGATTAATGACTCTAGAAAGCAGAGTCAATACTCTAGAAAAGAGACTAAACTTAGTAGAAATACAAAGAGACTCAAAAAATAAAGAAATATACACACAAGAAGAAGAAGAACAATTAGATGGAACATCAGAATTAATGAATAGAACTTTGATCTTGTAATGAAGACAAGAAGTTTAGTTCATTAAGACTATTAACAAAAATTAGACTTCAGAACTATGAAATAACTACGTTAGCGTTAATAGACACAGGCTGCACAAGCAGTATAATAAATAAAAAGATTGTCCCAGCTAGTTTAATAAAGACTTTAGACAAACCATCATCAGCTATGCAGATGGATGGCACACATAATTTCTATAAGTATTACTTGCAAGAAGCAGTAATTAGTTTCATAAATTCTTGTGATAAATTTTATAGTCCACACTATAAGATAAACAAGATTTTAGTAAGAGACCTAAATATTAATACAGACTTTATTTTAGGTTTAGACTTTCTACTACATAATAATGGTAGCTGTACAATAACTAGAGATGGAATTATTTTCCAAAAAGACAGTACTTATTCTCCGGTACAAACTCAAAAACAGGAGACAAGAATAAGTCAGATCTCAGACATAAGCAAAGTAAATAAACAAGACGATTGCTGTAAAGAATGCAACAGTAATGAAAAATACTGCTGCCAAGACAGTAATAAATTAGAAATAGAAGAATTAAATTTTAGTGATTTGATAGAAGACGAAATCCTAGAAAAGAACTATACTCTAATAGAATTAGAAACAGATTTCGTAAACTTCAAAGACGGTCTAAATAAAATAGGAGTTATAAAAAATCAGAAGGATTTAGAAGAAATAGTTAAGATCCTAGACAAGCTAGAAATAATAGGTGAAAAACCGTTAAGACACTGGAAGAATAATAAAATTCTTTGCGAATTAGAAATTATTAATCCAGAGTATATAATCAAGACTGCTTCAATAGAATCTACTAATAAAGACCTAGAAGATTTTAAAGATCAGATCAAAGACTTAACAGATTTAGAAATAATCAGAAGATCTACGTCCAAACATAGATCTGCCGCTTTTATAGTAAGGAATCATTCAGAAGAGGTTAGAGGAAAGTCCAGAATGGTTATAAACTATAAAAGACTTAATGACAATACTAGAAGTAATGGCTACAAACTACCAGACAAGACTGAGTTAATAAATAGAATCCAGGGAAAAACGATTTTCAGTAAGTTTGACTGTAAATCGGGATACTGGCAGGTAAAAATGCATCCAGATAGCATAGAATGGACTGCTTTCACCTGTCCAGAAGGACATTTTGAATGGTTAGTGATGCCATTCGGACTAAAAACTGCCCCCCCAATTTTCCAAAAGAAAATGGATATGATTTTCGGGGAGTATAAAAGATTTACAATCGTATACGTAGATGACATACTAGTTTTTAGTAATAATATGATTGAGCACTTAGGACATCTCCAGACTGTTTTTAAACTTTTTGTCGATAATGGTGTAATTATAAGTAAGAAGAAAATGGTGCTATGTAAAGAATACATAGACTTTTTAGGGGTAACGATAGGGGAAGGAAAGATAAAATTACAACCCCATATCGCTAAAAAAGTATTAGACGTGCCAGACAGATTAGATAAAACAAAAGACTTGCAGAAGTTTTTAGGAATATTAAATTACGCTAGAAATTTTATAAAGGACTTAGGAAAAATTGCTGGACCTTTATATTCCAAAACATGTGCAAAAGTCCAGAAGAATTTCAATACAGAAGACACGAAGATTGTAAAGCTCCTAAAGCAAAGAATACAAAACATTCCTGATCTTAGCATGCCTCTCGAAAAAGACTATCTAATAATTGAAACAGACGGTAGTTTCGAAGGATGGGGCGCCGTATTGAAAGCCAAGACAAACAAATACAGTAGTAAGACGACAGAACGTATTTGCGCCTATCAAAGCGGTAAATACAAAGAAAAGGGTAACATGAGTAGCATAGACACTGAGATATTAGCAGTAATATACGGTTTAAATGCTTTTAGAATATACATTTTAAATAAACCAGAGACTTTAGTTAGAACAGATTGTGAAGCAATAGTGAAGTTTCACGGAAAAATAAATGACAAAAGCAGTAGTAGACGTAGGTGGTTAAATTTTTTAGACACCATATCTATATATAATTTAGTCTTTGAACATATTAAGGGGAAAGACAACAACTTAGCAGATCAGCTTAGTAGATTAGCCCTTACTACTGATAAATTGAAAAGGAACATAAAGATTACTCCAAGCTAATGTTTGTTTTCTATTTCTTAGCAGCATGAGTGGCTCTTCGAAAAAGACGGATAAAGACAAAGGGAAAGGCCCGGCCATACCCAAAGACAATTATAGACAATCAGTGTTGGGGAACCTGAATTTCAGGCCCATATCTGCCCTCGAGACTCCCCCATTAGAAAGACTCTTTTTCGGTAAGAATAATCTAATATCTTACCCACCGTCAAATATGACTTTTAAAGTTTTACCAGACTTTGTTATAGACAGACAACAAAGATGCCTTGTGGATAATTTATGGATTTCTCACACAAGGAAAGATAATAGCCATTTTTTGGCTACTTTAAATAGTACTTGCTGTTACTTTCATGAAAAGAACCTGGAAAAACGTTTTAAGTTTTATGTTGTGATTCATGGAAGAACAAAAGGGATTTTTCAGACCTGGATCGAAGTAGTAGAATCAATTAAAGATATTAAAACCCCACTTTTTAAAGGTTTTAATGATTTTACTGAGGCCCTTAACTATGCTCGCGGTATACTTGGCCCAAACTACTATCTCTCCCCAGCACTCAGACAAAATCCAAAACAGATCCCCCAATATAACAATGGAAAAGACACAGACAAGATTATTTTTTGCGATCATTGCACTGCAATGACAGAATCCTTTAAAAGACTCAACCAGACAAAAGAAGAACTCCAGACCCAAAATATATACCTCATAGAAAAAACTACAAAATTAGAATTACTTCTAAGACAGACCCAACAGAGTTCTCCAACTCCACAAAAAATGGATGAGACCGGTGAACATTCCCGTCTGAATGTTAAAAAACCTATTGTACCAGGTAAAGGTACAGCTAGTCCGGTACAAACGGTCGCCGGTAAAGACAAATCAAATCCGTTGAAAGTTGTCACTTTACTAAAAAGTGAAACAGAGGAAGAAAATCCTCTACAGACTAGACGTAAGCTGCCCCGAACTATAACTGGATCAACATCCCGAATGCGGAGCAGAAGACTAAGACCTCAGACTAATATAGAACAAATAATAAAAGACACTTTGGAAAATATTTTCAAAGAGCAGATTAAACCAGTAATGGAAGATAAGCACGAGAACCCGGTAATTACTACTCCGGAGATAACAAATAGAGGACTAAATAATGAAGACATAGATCACGTATCCGAGACTAGTTCAGAAGACGAGAATGAATTAATTCAACATGGTCAGGATCCAAACGAAGATGACGATTCCGGCATGAGTTTTGATTCAATAGCACTGCACAACCTGGACACGTAGACATACAAAATATCAGAGATATTTTGATAAAGTAGACAGACAAGAAAGGACAGCAGCATTGAAAAATTCTAAGACTTTTTCAAAAGCAAATGCCAGCAGCAGAAACGACAAAGAAAAAGAGATATTTTTCAAAAGTTAAAGCGACGATGGGGCCCGCAGCGCACCCGGCAGCAACTTTTAAAGATTCCTTTTCCAAGTTGAAATCCGCAGCTTGAAGTCCGCCAAGACCCTATAAATAACAGACTCTCTCTCAGAAGACAGACAGAGTGAACTCTTAGCAAGAGTGAATTCATAGACACCCGCTCTCTAAACATCTCCTCTCCCTCCAAGAATCCATCTACAACCCATCTCCCCACTTGTATATACCCCGATGTAAGATAAACAACGGTGGTACTCATTCCCCCGTAGCAGACGTACTCTCCCGGGACTCCCGAAAGGGAAACCTCCCTGTACTTTAAACTATGTAAGTTTCTAAAGTTTTTTTAGGTAATTATCTCCATATGTATATTATGTTTGTACTGTATCTATCTTGCAGAAATGCAATGGTTTTCTATTGTTAATACATTATGATGTTTTTATTTTCATCATGAATCTTGAGTTACTAGTTAAAAGCTTTGCTAAAGAATGTGTTAATTGCTAATGAAATCTTACTCACTTTATGCCTAGACATAACTCTCCGATGAACTTAGTATATGGTTATCCTTTATTCTCTATAATGACATCCATGGATTAGCCTGTAAATTCCTATACCAGCGGTGGTTGGTTTTAATGGCCGTTTGATGTCCGCTGAAGGACTGTGTTGGCCTAAAATTGGGTGTGGCTAAAGACGACCGTCATTATTAGGGTAAAGTCTAGAGGACGAGATGAACAGTTCAAAAGAGAGAAGTGAATAGGAATAATAGTACAGTAAGACTAAATAGTAACTGATACACCAACTGGCAGGGATGATGAATAGTAACCTAAGACTAATGACTGGACAGAGTCCAGAACCAAAAAAAAAAAAAAAAAAAAAAAAAAATTATTTACCTTGGAGATAGCTATCTGAAGACTTAAAAGACAAACATAGCGAGAAGATACTACAGGAAGGGAGTACTGAGTAGGACTTACAAACTATTTTCAACCCCTCCAAATTGAAATATATTTATCTAAGCCCCTTTTTATATTGGTATATATATATATATATATATATAAATCTTGTAACGACTCAAAAAATCATTTTGCTTATTTTGTTTTGAAACCCTAAATTACCCTTCCCGAGTCCTCATTAGCTTGTTTGTGACTTGAGGGGATGGGTGGCATGGTTCCCGAGGTGATCGGGTAGGTTTCGAACCCATTTTGGTAGGTTCAAAAAAGTCTCAAATTAAGAAAATAGAAGAGTTTTACCCATAGTTGACTTTTGGATAAACGCGCTCTTTTCGTGGTTTCATCAGTTCCATTAGCTCTGGAATGACATTAATGACTTAGTCAAAACCGAGTCTTAGAGACTTTTTTCGGAAATTTCGAGTCTACGAGCAGGTCTAAAATGTGTATATTTAGTTTGTATCCGATTATCGCTGCTTAGTGTACAACTAAAATCTCACCAATCCCTCGTCAGATTTCTTGCTCATTTGTTTGTTACATCGATCCCATTGTTATTTATTTATCTTGACTTTCCTCTCTTCCTCCATAAATTTTTCCAACTCCTTTGATTTGTTTTGAGATTTTGTCAGACTTTCTACTCTTTCTCCTGACATTTATTCCAAGTGATGGTAACTTTTTATACCCCCATTATATTTTTATGTATTTATTTCAAGTGATGGTAATTCTTTATACCCCATTGTATTTTTTTTCTATGTTTTATTCGGGTGGTGGTAATTCTTTCTACCCCATGAGTAATTCTGAATTTGTGAAACGACTTGAAGACTATTCATTTACTTTGAAGTTATTAAATAAGAGTCTAAAATAATTGTATTAATCTTATTTTGAAGTTGGATTTACCACTTAATTCAAAATTTAATCTGGATAAGTATAACTAATATTGTATTAAAAGGTTTACTTGAATATTTGAATGTTTAAATTAATTCACAGTGAAAATAATGTTGGAAATTTGCCTTTGGCGGGAGTTGCGACCGACCAACTTTAACGGCTTAAACACTAGTGTAACGTATGTTGGAGAATCCGGTTCTTCACACATGCATGATCTACTAAGTACGTAGATAACCGTAGGGCCAAGAATCGTCAAATTTCATTGAGAAATGAAAGAGATATTGGTTCACGAAGTAAGGTGTTTGAAGCATGGAAAGTGTGGTATTGTGTGTAATTCTCCCTCATCGGTAGAGGAAAAAAGAATTGTTGTGTATATAAGATTCGAAATTGGTTTGGGGTTTGGGACCCCAAGGGGTATCCCATGTGTTTAAAGGAGGGAGGACCTAGATGTGCTTCGGTTCGAGGAAAGACCACACGCGCGCCGCCGCCCGCCCGTCCCGTCCGGTCCGGTTGTGGGTTGTGGAGATATTATCTTTTTGGGCCAGAAAACTTTGCCAGGAGTACAGTTTGATCCCAGAAGTTTCAGATATACAGTTTGGTCCCTGAAGTTTCAAGATGTACGCTTTGGTCCCCGAAGTTCGAATTTCGACGGTCAAGACAGAAAAAGCCAAGCACTCAATTCAGCCATTTATTTTGGCTGAATTACTCCTCCTATAATGGCCAAATCCGTTGGTCTTTCACCATTTATGTTGGTGACTTTACTACCTCCATAATGGCCATTATTTGGCTATTATGGAGGCGAGTTTTCAGGCAAATGCAGCCCCTCCCTCTCTTATATAAACACCCCATTACACCATTGTTGAGGACGAACAAGAAGCTAACGAAACAGAGAGGAAACACACGAAAATACACAAGCGAAATTTCTTCTTCCTACAACTTCCAAGCATCATTTCGTTACTCAATATTCTTCACGGTAGCTCTTGAGTTTCCTTTGCTCAAGGGTTCCATTGCTTTTTTATCTTGGGAGACAAATTGTCCAGGACATATAAAGGATACATACGGGGCAATATTGTCTTAAGGACAGAGTGCTACACTCGACTCAGCAAAAACAATTTACATTTTTCCGTCTTCTACAAAACTGGAATTTTCAGTTTTTACTTATGTAACGATTTAATTTCAGATTCCATGTTGAATTATTAAAATCTTTGTTTATCCTTTCGAATACTTGTAATAGTTAAATACTTCCCGTACTGCTTTATAAAGTACCATAGAGCAAAACTCCCAACAAATAATACAAATAGTTAAAGTATTAAGTAAAACTTATAATACGATTTACTTAATTCAAACATCGATTTAAGTGATAATCAAATTTTAGTTTAATTCAAATTTCCATTTTGTAAATAAATTATACCAAATTTTAGTTTAAACTTCAAACTTCCATTTGTCAATAAATTATACCTTTTTAGCCACAAAATGTTTAAATCCGCCGGTAACCACATTTGAGGATTTCTTGAGGTGCTTAACACCTTTCCCGATGATTCATCAGAACTCTTACCCTTTCTCTGGTTTTCAAAATAAAGATTTTTGTAAATAACCTTTTTTTAAAATAGTTTTCTAATTCCGTAAAAATTAAGTGGCGATTCTGTTTTCAAACAAATAGTCAAGTTATTGGTACGTTCTTACCGCAAGGTTAAAAACAGATCGTTATAGTGGGCCCGGAGTTCCTTTGTAGTTTGACATGGAGATTCTCGAATTGTTTAGCATTATGGGCATCGATAGATCCGTAATTTCATATAGTTGAAATAATTTATCAGAGTGGGCTCGAGAGGAGGCTCAGAGAAAGGGCAAGGCGGTTGCGTGAGTCTTCGACTTCGAATCAGGCAAGTTGAGCCTTATCATACTATAGTATAGCATTTATGTGTTGGTATGCTGTTAATGAATGAGAGTAATGGGGAATCTGGGGGTCCCGTATTAGTGAGGTGACGAGCACTAATATGATATATTTAGCCCTTCGGGCCGTGAGCACGGTGCATAAATTATCTTACGTTGGTATGCTTGCTGAATATTTGGGTTCAAACCATGTTTGATGTCTTATTCTTATTTGACTTGTCATGCATTCATCACTCCATATCTCGTCTAGATACTTGAAAAGAAACTGATAAATACTGATTGTATTGATTATGCCGACTGCATAGTGTACACATATACATATCATTCATACATATTATAACTGATATTGAACTGTTAAGATATTGCTGAGAGAGCTTAGGAAGCTATTTTTGGATATGGTACATGATACGAGAGTGATGATTAATGATGACACTACAGCCACAGAGCTGGTATCTGATGGGATCGGATGAGCATATAGACCTCATGAGTCCCCCATGGGTCACGTGATAGATACTACAACAACATGTGTATACCGGGTATATATGATGATTTACATACATACATATCATTTGAATCGCATTCATCCATATTCTGATATGTATTTGGTGCTATATGTGTTCGGTGTTATTTCTGATATACTCGTACTCTTTTGGTTTGGTAGAAGGAATTACTGATAACTTAACTTAGCACCATTGTGATAGTTGAGTGGAAGGACTCATGGGACTAGACGTCCTGAATGGGGTTAGGCTGACTTAAGGCTGGCCAGTGGGCCGGGTTGGCCCGGTCCCGCCCCGATCCAGCCCCGAATCCGATCTTTTTTTTAAAAAAAAAATTGCGGTATCGGGACTCGAACCGGGACGGGACATGGTCTCGTCCCGACCCGTCCCGACCCGCCCCAATCCCACGAAGCCCGACCCGATCCCGGTCCCTCCCGAAACTCCCCTTTTGCACAAATAACCATTGCACCAACGACTTTTTACATTTTGGCCGTTGTGCAATGGCCATTTTTGGCCTCCCCCTCTCCCCAAGACCCTACCCCCTTAATATTTATTTTTAACTCATAAGTTATTATATTTACACTTTAACCCAATTTCCCAATTATAAATACCTCATTTTCTCTTCATTTTTCTCACAAATCTTCCTACAATCTGTCTAATCTCTCAATCTATCTCTCTACAAGTCTACATTGTCTACTAAATATTCAATTTTATTTATTCATTTGAGAGTGAAGTTGGCAACTAGCTTGAGGATCTTCCATCGAGCAAAGTTTCAATTTTCAACCTCATGATTACACATCGACGTTACGTCGGCGTTTGGTACATTTGTTCCTTCATTAAATTAGTATTGTCTGTTTATTTTATTTAGCGCATTTAATTTCATTTACTTTAATTATTTATTAGTATAATTATAAATTTATAATGGAAGGATTTAAACGTATGCTTACGAGTAGGGGTCATGCTTCTTCTAGTAGGGGCAACAAGGGCAAGAGTATTTTTTCTAGTCATCCTATTTCTAGACAGAATCATATTCCTACACAAGATGATTTTGTTGATACTGAATATTTTCCTACAATATCATTAGATTTAGACGAGGAGCTATTTTCTGAAACTCAAGAAGACTTAAATTTAGACGATGATCTAGATGATACACCCACTAATGTAGATGACAACACACCCACTAGTGCACCTTCAACTGAAATGCCTTCTATTCCCCCTAGTATGAGAGGAGGTCCAGCAAAACGAACATTAAAATCAGATGCATGGCCATTTTTTGATAGGGACGTAGAGAATCAAGTAGCTAGATGTAAAATTGGTAAAAATGTTTTAAAATTTAAAACTGGAAAAGGTCACGGTGGGACGGGGGGTTTAATGAGACACGTAGCAAGGGCTCATCCAGTTAGATATGCCCAATACGAGGCTTCAAAACCGGGTGCGCAAACGTCCGCTCCATCGGGACAAGGTTCACATACTGTTCTGGATTGTAGGCCCTAAATACAATAAACATAGAGATATGGAAACAATAGAAAAATTAGTTGATGTGGAGGGTTTGCCTTTTTCATTTCCTTCATCTCCCGGTTTTATTCATTACATTAGAGATATGTATAATCCTGCTTTTAACGATTTTTCTAGATCAACTGTTAAGAGAGATGTATTTAAATTCGCACATGAACAATATTTACATTATTAATTATATCATTTTAATGGAAAAGTGTGCTATTACTTCTGATATAGGCCGTAGTACTAACGGCGTTGATTATTTAACGATAACCTGTCATTGGATAGATTATAAATGGTCTATGCAAAAACATATCTTAGCTTATATATATATAGATGATAGGCACACTGGTACTTTTATTACATAAAATATTTATCAAGTGTGAGATTACGGAATAACTGATAAAAGTATGACTATTACATTAGATAACGCTTCTTCTAACAATTACGCTATTACAATTTGAAAAAATAGTTTAACTCCATCCTTTTCAGATTATTTTCATATAAAATGTGCGTGCCATATATATAAATTAATTGTAAAGGATGGTCTATCACTTTTTGAAGACATTCTTAGTAAAATACAATTTTCTATAAAATTTATTTTTAAAAATAATAGAATACAACGACGAAAAGAATATAAAAAACTTGTCATGATTGCCAACTACCTTATAGAAAAATTCGAGAAGAAGTACCCACTAGGTGGAATTCTTTATACGAAAAACTACTTGTTGCTTATGACTATAGAAAACCTATAACTTTATTTTTAACTCTTATAATCAAAATTCAGCTGATGTGGTTGTAGATAGCGATTGGAGAAAAATTTCCGAACTTATTGTATTTTTAGAGAAATTTTTTCAAGCAACAAAAGAATTTTCCGGTATATATTATCCTACTATTTCAACTATGTTGTTTTATATAACTCTAATATTTTTACTGTTTAATGAATATATGGATAAACCAGGTAATAAGGCAGCTATTAAAAAAATATTTATCAAAATAAAAAAATATTTTATTTCTATTCCCACTATTTATATTATTGGTGTCGTATTAAATCCGACTATTAAAATAGACGGTACTAAATCACTTATATTTACGATTGTATAGCAGTACTACCACCTCCAAGTCCAAAAAATCCAAATCACCCACCACCTATTGAACAAACTAAAGAAGAAGTGTTGTCTAGCGTAGAAGACGAATGCAAAAAAATATATAGGTTTTACCAACAAGAAAGTGCTAGCAACCTACCGGCTTCCATACCATCTTCTTCTTCTTCAACACAACCTCACAAAAGACATGTTGTTTTTGCGGCTAGTATTGAAAGCCTCAGAAATAGAATGTGCGGCAGCCGTACCGCTACTAACCAAATTAACGAGTTTAATATTTTTGTTTTGCAGGATTCTGTACCGTACCAAGCAGTTCTCAATGAAGAAGGACGTGAAGACTTGTTGAAATACTGGAGGGGGAATGAGAAGACCTTTCCGACACTTTCAATGATGGCCCGATATGTTTTGAACATTCAACCGTCATCAACGGGGTCTGAAAGTACTTTTTCTGCCGGCAGATATCAAATAGGAGAGCACAGACACTCATTAGCCAGAAACAGCTTAGAGATTGTAGTATTATTAAGAGATTGGATACGAGCGGAGTGGAGAAGGTACGGTCACAATGAAGAAGAAGACGAAAACTACAACAAAATCTTATCCGAAGGTCGTGGAAGCGACGTGGAGCAATTTGACCAACAAATATCAATTCCAACCGAAGAACCACAGGAATTATCAAGAAACTAGAACAGGTTTTTTTCAAAATGTAATTTTTTTAATTGCGATTTTACTATGTAATTTGCAACTTTTGAACAACACCACAAAGTTGCAATTTTGACAATTCTATTTGTATTACAAAAAAAAATCATGTCTATTAAATAATATAAGAGACACAAAAACAACCTTGAGATGTTTTTATTACACTATCTTGTTTAATTATTGAGTTTTTTTATATATATATGTTATTTTTTAAATTAAGTGCAAAAAAAAAAAAAAAAAAACCCCGGATCCCGCCCCGAACCGATTCCGACGGGATCGGGATCGGGACGGGACTTCGGCAAATCCCGCCTATGCCGATCCCGCCTGACCCAACCCGACCTGATCCCACCCCTCCCCCCTGTCCTGCCCCAACCCGATCTCGCCAAACCCGGCCCGACTATTCCGAGCCCGGCCCACTTGCCACCCTTAGGCTGACTTGATAACTTTGTGGCTTAATTTTAGTGTAAACCCAAGGAACTTGTAAATACTTATATACTATGGAACTATAGAACTATTAATAGGTTAGCTAACTGATTCTTTACATTCTTAATTAACTAATTAGTAGAGAGGTATCGAAAAGTACCAACCCTCGCCACCGTTATAGCTAGGGTCGATCGACGATGCTGCTAAGTACACGTGTTTCCTGTACTCACTCTACGCCTGCTGCACTTTATGTGTACGTACCGAGCTAGACAATCCAGGAGCATCTTCATTCTTGGCATTGGAGAGTGATTACCAGAGTCCAGGGTGAGCCGCAGTGTCATCCCTGACATCGAAAAATTCTCTACCTTATTACTTCTGTTTTTTGCAATTTTCGAACAACTTATGTATTTTCATATTCAGACTTGTATTCGCATTAAAACTATGTACTAATGACTACCGGATCATTTGGGATTTCTTTCAGATTATGTATTAAGTTATAAGACTTGTTAATTACTTCTCATTTATTTTCTTAATTTTCACATTTACTTTTGTATTCTTATGATTGAATGATTGGGGTTTGCCTACGGATTAGGGTAGGTGCCCTCACGACACAATGGAATTTTGGGTCGTGATAAATTAATATTAGAGCACTAGGTTAATGGTCTCATGAGTATATAAGTAATGTCTAGTAGAATCTTGTGGATCGGTACGAACAACTCCGTACCTATCTTTGAGAGGCTATAAGACATTTAGGAAATTTTAGTTCTTTCATTCTTTCATGCGATTCGATTATGATTGAATTCTAAATTCTTTGTTTCACTCTTTCTCACAGATGGTGAAGACTAGATCAGCCGCAGGAGGACGTCAAGATCTCGCACCTGCACCGACACCCATTGTTAGAGGTGGTGCATGGGATATGGGGTGAGGTAGAGGTAGAGGCAGACCTTGAGTTGCAGTCCGAGGCCAAGCACCTGTAGTTGCTCGGGCTCATGACCGAGCAGAGTCTCTGAGGCCTGAGGCAATTCTATAGGATGATGGGGCTTAGATTGATGATGATAAGCAGGTTCAGGCTGACGGGACAGGGCCAAATCAGGCGCCCTTGGGTTTTATTGCTGCACTGGTGCTTCAGGATACATTGGTTCGCATGATGAGCTTTCTGGAGTCTACGGCTCATGGTATTCAGCCGGTTACTTCTGATGGATCTCCAACACTTGCTGGGGTCCCTCACTTATTAGGTATGACTGTAGCTGGTCTTGCTACATCTCCGACAACACAGCCTGCTATGTCTATTGAGGAGCAGAAGATATTCGAGAGTTTTAGGAAGTTAGATCCTCTCAGATATGATGGGGATCCCGAGGATGATGTGCATGAGTTCTTGATTAGTTGTCATGAGAAGTTGTACAACCTCGAATTAGTGGAGTCCTGTGGTGTTGATTATACTGCTTTCCATATGGTTAGACATGCCAAGCTGTGGTAGAGGTTTTATCTTGAGTTCAGATAAGCAGGGTCCCCTCATCTTACTTGGGTTTTATTTACCCAGATATTCTTTAAGAAGTTCGTACCTCGCAGAGAGGAGGCGAGCTCAGTTTGAGGGGTTATGTCAGGGGCGTATATCTGTGACCGAACACGAGGCACAGTTCCAGGTCTTGTCTTGCAATGCTTTGATGATTGTTCCTGATGAGGCTGAGAAAGTGTGGAGGTTCACCAATGGGTTGATATGTCCTCTTTGTTTGATTACAACACAGATGGCTGCCACATGTTCCACCTTCCAGCAGATTATTGATAAAGTGAGAGAGGATGAGTTTATTAAGTGTGAGGATTATGAGGAGAAAGTGGTCAAGAGGCCTCGTTTTAGCACTCATGTAGTTGCCTTATCTGGAGGTAGGGGTCATCATGGTGTAGGTCATCAATGTTCGAGTGCCAGTCTTGTTATTTCTGTTATGCCTACATCTGAGGGAGGCCGGTCTTCGTGTACTTGTAATGATTCGGTGCCCTTGACCCCGAGTTCTTACTAGCCATCTGACTGTGGTGGTCATTCTGCTGTTAGTTATTCTTCTCAGCCGTCGGCAACTCCTAGAGGTTGTTTTGAGTGTGGTGATCTTTGACACTTCAAGAGGGATTGTCCCAGACTTAGGCGTGGTTGTCAGTCTCAAGGTTCTGGATCGAGAGCAGTAGGACAGCCAACTAGAGGTGGGTCCCAGGGTTCTAGAGGTTGTTCCCAGGAAAACAGGGGTGGCCCTAAGGCAGGTTGAGGTGGTGGTCATTCCGGCCGAGGTGGTTGATATGTGGGTGCTTAGACTTCTGGTGATCGTTGTCATTTCTATACATTTCCTGGCAGACCCGAGGCAGAAGCCTCCGATGTTGTAATTTCAGGTATTCTTTCAGTTTGCTATCACTCTGCTACTATTTTCTTGATCCAGGGTCTATGTATTTGTCACACTCTAACCTAGGTAAGGCATGGCTGGCACCCGGTGTCGTACTGGCCCGAGAAAACCACTATGTAACTCATAGCTGCTGGACGTAACTAAGGTATACACATGCCGATTGGGCCAAACGTATCTTTACTATTTACTACTGTGGGCTAAGAAAGCCTCTGTAAACATTCACGCTTGGTAAACTCTATAAAACATAAAATAAGGGCCACAAGGCCACTGACATGATATACATACTAAACATGTGTCTACAAAGCCTCTAAAGATAACTAACATCAAACGTGGTCGGGACAGGGCCCCATCCGACCCATAGTCTGTACGAAACATCTGCTACCTGACCTCTAGACTCGGTCGCATTCCGGAGGAGATGTAATCTTACAGATCCTTCACTGAATCCTAATCTTCTCAACTGGGAGAACTCGTCAAACTGCTTACCTTCCCTTGTAGGCATGAAATGCAGTGCCCCAGCAATGGAACGTCGGTACAAAGAAATGTACCAACTATGTAAGGCAGAAAACAATCTATATGTATATATGTTGTGAAGCTAAAGAACATGAATAAATATGTTGAAATTTCTATCAACAGTAAGGACGGGTATAGACTTACCACAACCTCTAGATCGGCTTACCAAATTGCTGTCACTTGGGCTGCTTGGCCACTCTGTCTACCTATGTTTATTCTGTCATTACTCCATGTACTATCTCTGCTAGCTCTGATTTTTACTACATTGTTATCTATCATACAAATTGAACACAATAATCCAGCCTCGCAAGGAATCTGATGTGTAAGTGCATAGCCCCGAAGACAAGTGTATTTGAATGGCCCCGAAGACAATCTATATTTGTATGGCCTCGAAGGTAAGCACACATTTGTATAGCCCCGAAGGCAATTTGTATCTGTATAACTCCGATGAAAATGCACATATCTGTATCATGGCCCCAAAGGTTGTCTGTTTAATAGCCCCGAAGGTCGTGCCAATAGCTCGAAGGCAAGTGCATACATACCACAATAAGCAAACAATATGTAAACTAGGTATTTGCGTATATAAATCATAGCTCGCCTAGTACTTTCTATAATTCACATTTCATGCTTATTATCTCGTGATATACTCGGTTAGGTTTAGGGAGTCTTGTATTATCTTAGATCTCTTTCGACTATCTTGTTATACTACTCAATTCATCTTTACAACTCACATATCTCTACCTTTCCTAAGTATGAGGAGTACCTGGTATTCTATTTCGCTTGGCTTTAGGGAGTCTCTTAGTCCTCCTCGAATATGCATACACGCTCATCCTACTAGACCATTACAACCTGGTCTTTCAATTAGTACCACCTTATCTTCCCTTTACTTATGTTCCGCTACTAGTTTATTAGCTCGTTCATTCGATTCTTACTTTACTAGGGACTCTAGCTTATATATACATATCTTATGAATGTTGTGGAGACGTTACTAATTCTGATTCTTAGGACTTACGTGGTAGTTTCACTCAAGGTCGACTCATCAACCCCTAGACGATCTTAATCCGTCAATAAGAAACATATATGTGAACTAGTCCTTTTCGGCTTTTAATAAAAGGGGACATACTTATGGATTCATGTTGAAAAGAAGGGAAGATAGGCCTTACACACCTTGAAAATGAGCCTTCGACTACGACATTACAATTTGTCTCCCCATCATCCATCTACAATAACAAACAACACTCATGTCAACAAGAAGGGACACACCACTAACTATCGAGTGACAAACTCATTCTACGGCGAATCGAACAATATCTCCCTTGAATTCTTACCTCCTCTATATCAGAGGAAACAACCATAACAACAACACCACAAACAACATATGCTCCACGATTCCCATCTATCTAACACCAAAGAATTACTCCCAAACAACTCATACTTTCAATAACATGCAACACAACTTCTACATGCTTTCTAGTTACTTTTTCCTTTAGCTTGTGATGAAATTCTTAACCTTCAATATCAATACTTTTACAAGAACAAAACATAATAACCATCATATCTAAGTTACTTTCCATGAGTTCTAACTGCTACAAGTTATACTTATTGCTTCAAAACAACCCAACAACAAGACAACTTTATCTCCTCTTTCTTCAAGCTCCAGTTTATAATTATTTATCCAATCAACTCATCTAATATGAGATTAACGTTAAGTACAACCAAAAAGGTGTTATAAATGCCTTATATAACAGATCCAACATGAACTCCAAGCTCCACTCAGTTCATAACAACCCATAACTTCATCTCCACTCTACACAAGCTTCTTCCTGTATTTTCCGACATCTTCATGCTAAACTTGGTTTGATTTGATTTGGAATATCTATTGAGTCTTCAAAATATGTTAGGGGACCTCTTACGGAGTAAGGAGACTAATTTTGGTCGAGAATAAATGAAAAATGAGGTCTCCACCGCTTAAATAAGTGTTACACCACATCACCGCCTTGGATCCGCGAGACCATATGCGTCGCATATGGCTATATATGGGCCCATATGCGATCGTATCTTACTCCAGAAATTCCCTCAATTTTTGTTTCTCTTTTGCGTCCACATCTGTGAGGCGGATCCTAGCCGCAATGCGAAATACTTAGCGTATCACTTTTGTTTCATCGAACTTTGTCCAGGAATGGTTCCATCAATCCCAATGTCCTCCAACCTTCGTTACACCTTCATAACATCCATCTAAGTCGTAATGGACTCTTATATAGGATGTCAAATCACCGGCTTAAGCCATCTAACTATGCTCTCATCCATGTACCAAACTTCGGTGTGTAACATCCTTCCCTCCTTCGAAATAATTGTCCCCAAATATTAGGGTCTACCCGCCTAGCTATCTCAGAATTGTTCTTTTGTCTATGGGCGTTACTGACATACGACTATTACTCCCACTTCAATTCTCGATCCTCTTTGATTCAAGCCTAGGCAATCCATTCTAATCTCACATAACATCTATAAGCCAGGTCCACTCTTAGCCCTCAACGCGAAGTTTCCAGTTTATAATTATTTATCCAAACAACTCATCTAACATGAGATTAACCTTAAGCACAACCAAAAAGGTGTTATAAATACCTTATATAACAGATCCAACATGAACTCCAAGCTTCACTCAGTTCATAACAACCCATAACTTCATCTCCACTCTACACAAGCTTCTTCCTGTATTTTCCGACATCTTCATGCTAAACTTGGTTTGATTTTATTTGGAATATCTATTGAGTCTTCAAAATATGTTAGGGGACCTCTTACGGAGTAAGGAGACTAATTTTGGTCGAGAATAAATGAAAAATGAGGTCTCCACCGCTTAAATAAGTGTTACACCACATCACCGCCTTGGATCCGCGAGACCATATGCGTCGCATATGGCCATATATGGGCCCATATGCGGTCGTATCTTACTCCAAAAATTCCCTCAATTTTCGTTTCTCTTTTGCGTCCCCATCTGTGAGGCGGATCCTAGCCGCAATGCGAAATACTTAGCGTATCACTTTTGTTTCATCGAACTTTGTCCAGGAATGGTTCCATCAATCCCAATGTCCTCCAACCTTCGTTACACCTTCATAACATCCATCTAAGTCGTAATGGACTCTTATATAGGATGTCAAATCACCGGCTTAAGCCATCTAACTATGCTCTCATCCATGTACCAAACTTCGGTGTGTAACATCCTTCCCCCCTTCGGAATAATTGTCCCCAAATGTTATGGTCTACCCGCCTAGCTATCTCAGAATTGTTCTTTTGTCTATGGGCGTTACTGACATACGACTATTACTCCCACTTCAATTCTCGATCCTCTTTGATTCAAGCCTAGGCAATCCATTCTAATCTCACATAACATCTATAAGCCAGGTCCATTCTTAGCCCTCAACGCGAAGTTTCCAGTTTATAATTATTTATCCAAACAACTCATCTAACATGAGATTAACCTTAAGCACAACCAAAAAGGTGTTATAAATACCTTATATAACAGATCCAACATGAACTCCAAGCTCCACTCAGTTCACAACAACCTTTAACTTCATCTCCACTCTACACAAGCTTCTTCCTGTATATTCCGACATCTTCATGCTAAACATGGATTGATTTGATTTGGAATATCTCTTGAGTTTTCAAAATAGTTTAGGGGACCTCTTACGGAGTAAGGAGACTAATTTTAGTCGAGAATAAAAAATGAGGTCTCCATCGCTTAAATAAGTGTTACACCACCTCACCGCCTTGGATCTGTGAGACCATATGCATCGCATATGGCCATATATGGGCCCATATGCGGTCGTATCTTACTCCAAAAATTCCCTCAATTTTTGTTTCTCTTTTGCGTCCCCATCTGCGAGGCGAATCCTATCCGCAATGCGAAATGCTTAGCGTATCACTTTTGTTTCATCGAACTTTGTCGAGGAATGGTTCTATCAATACCAATGTCCTCCAACCTTCGGTACACCTTCATAACATCCATCTAAGTCATAATGGACTCTTGGATAGGATGTCAAATCACCAGCTCAAGCCATCTAACTATGCTCTCATCCACGTACCAAACTTCAGTGTGTAACATCCTTCCCCCCTTCAGAATATTTGTCCTCCAATGTTAGGGTCTACCCGCCTAGCTATCTCAGAATTATTCTTTTGTCTATGGGCGTTACCGACATACGGCTATTAGTCCAACTTCAATGCTCGATCCTCTTTGATTCAAGCCAAGGAAATCTATTCTAATCTCACCTAACATCTATAAGCCAGGTCCACTCTTGGCCCTCAACGCGAAGTCTCTTATTGAAAGTCATCATTTGTCCATCGCTCTACTTATCCTGCACTTTATATGCCATTGATCCCTGACTTACTTCAACCCGACTACTCTGGTCGTACCCTCAATGCTCTTGATATCTACTACTACCTGATGTCTCTTCAATAAGTAGACACCTCGCACCCCTCTCACTTTGTTCCTTTTATCTACTTCTACCTTTTCATCCTCAAGACCCAACATCATCCATAATTCTTTCTACTAATGTTCGTACCTGCTGTTGTATTAGCTCTCCGACTGGCGGTAATCTTTCAAGCTGCAAACATCTCTTCACAATACTTATCGAATAAGAGCTCAACATTGTGTAACAACCCGTACTTTCGGACGATGATTTGAACAACTAGGTGTATGTAAGTAGACCCGAGTTTTGGAGGATTTATGTCATATTCACGTACGCAAATGAAGAGCTTAGTATATAAGATGATGGGTCCCGAAATAATTTAGGACTTAATAAGCGTGACGATGGGGATTAATAATAATAGTTGAATGTGCCAAACAAGGCTATGGACTAGTGCTATATTACATGATCATGATAATGAGTGTATGAAGTGTGTTAAAAGTAATAATATTTATGTGAATTGAGATCAAGAAATTAATTAAAATTATAGGATAAATATATGTGGACATAGTGTCCACGTATAGTATTGATAAGTAGACAACAAGTGCAATACGTGTATGTAAAAAAAGGCTAGGTGATCAATTAAGATATTGGATACTCTTTTAGGAATTATATTAGTGGAGATGGATAAATTAATATGAATCCTTGTCTAGTCATATATGGAGGAGACGTGGCAGCCCATAATGGTTTTATGTAATTAATTCAAGCTTTAGTATATATGGTTACAATTCTACCACGTAAAAAGGGGATTGGGAGTTATGACAAGCTTGTTTTCATCTATTAAGAGTAAATAGCTTATGAGGGTTTTATATTTTGATATAAAAAGGAGGAATGATACAAAAGGCAGCCTATGTGCATGTACAAGAGATATATTTCATTCATTAACATTTATACAATGGAAGGTGTTACCCACCTGTTGCAAAGACATCAAAAGCTTTGAGTGGGAAAAATGGATAGGTGAAATTTTTGAAACTATCGTTAGCAAAGAAACACTCGAGATTAGACGTGTATCGAAAATATCAACTCGTTATAGTCATTCAAAGGTCGACAATCGAGGTATGTTAAGGAAAATCCTTATTTCTTTTAGCATGTTCTAAGTAAGAAATGTAATTATAATATTATCCCATAAATAATCTTAGTAATTAAAAATGTTCATGTTATTCATTCCTATTGTCAAAACATGTCTAAATATATTTCTAAATCCTTATTGAGGTATATGGAAAAGATGTTAGTGTTCATAATTTTAATCGAAGGTGAAGCGATATTACCTCACTCCGACAAACTTATAGTGTCTTATTATCATATCATTCATGCATTATATGCATGGACATACCTTGACCTCAAGGAGTTATATACTCTACTATATGTATGCATTATATATGTATGGGTACACGCTCATCCTACTAGACTATTACAACCTGGTTTTTCAATTAGTACCACCTTATCTTCCTTTTACTTATGTCTGCTACTAGTTCATTAGCTCGTTCATTCGATTCTCAATCTACTACAGACTCTATCTTATATCTACATATCTTACGAATGTCTTGGATACATTACTAATTTTGATTCTTAGGACTTACGTGGGAGCTCTACTCAAGGTCGACTCATCAACCCTTAGACGGTCTTAATCCGTCACTAAGAATCATAAATCCAAACTAGCCCCTTTCGGCTTTTAATAAAAGGGGACATACTTATGGATTCATGCCAAAAAAAGAGGATAGCCTTTACACACCTTGAAAATGAGCCTTTGACGATGATGTTACAATCCATCTCCTCATCATCTATCTACAACAATAAACAATACTCATGTCAACAAGAAAGGACACACCACTAGCTATCGACCGACAAGCTCGTTCTACGACGAATAGGAAAATATCTCCCTTGAATTCTTACCTCCTCTATATCAGGGGAAACAACCATAACAACAACACTAAAAACAACTTATGCTCCACTATTCCCAGCTATCCAACACCAAAGAATTACTCACAAATAACTCATACTTTCAATAACATGCAACACAACTTTTACATGCTTTCTAGTTACTTTTTCCTTTAGCTTGTGATGAAATTATTAACCTTCAATATCAATACTTTGACAAGCACAAAACATCATAACCATCATTTCTAAGTTACTTTCCATGAGTTCTAACTACTACAAGTTATACTTATTGCTTCAAAACAGCCCAACAACAAGACAATTTTATCTCCTCTTTCTTCAAGCTCCAGTTTATAATTATTTATCCAAACAACTCATCTAACATGAGATTAACCTTAAGCACAACCAAAAAGGTGTTGTACATACCCTATATAACAGATCCAACATGAATTCCAAGGCCCACACAGCTTACAACAACCCTTAACTTTATCTCCACACTACACAAGCTTCTTTTGTAATTTCCAACATCTTCATGCTAAACTTGGGTTGATTTGCTTTAGAATAGCTCTTGATTCTTCAAAATATGTTAGGGGGACCTCTTATGGAGTAAGGAGACTGATTTTGGTCAAGAATGAATGAAAAATAAGGTTCCCACCGCTTAAATAAGTGTTACACCACCTCGAATTCGTGAGACCATATGTGCCGCATATGGCCATGTTCGTGCCCATATGCGACCGCATCTTACTCCAGAAATTCCCTTAATTTTTTCTTCTCTTTTGCATCCCCATCTGCGAGGCAAATACCATCCGCAATGTGAAATGCTTAGCGTATCACGTTTATAACATCCATCTAATTCATAAGGGACTCTTGGATAGGATCTCAAATCACCGGCTCAAGCTATCTAACTATGCTGTCATCCACGTACCAAACTTCGGGGTGTAACACTATTCTTATGTGTCTGTCTACTTTGATTTGAGTTTGGATTTGATGTGTGAGTCTCTAGCCATGCCTATTGATTTTTCTACGCCTGTTGGGGATACTGTAATGGTATATCGGGCATAGTTAGGTTGTGTAATTACCTTGATGGGATATGATACTCAGGTAGACTTAAAAGTTTTGAGTATGGTAGATTTTGATGCTATTCGGGATATGGATTAGTTAGCTCCGTATCATGCTATCTTGGATTGCTATGCCAAGATGGTTACCTTAGCCATATGGGTGTTCCTTAGTTAGTTTAGAAGGGTACTCTTAGCCTATATCGGAAGAAAGTGATTTCATTCCTTAAATCTTTGAAGATGGTAGAGAAGGGGTGTCTTTCTTATTTGTTATATGTTCATGATACGAGTGTGGAGAATCCTCCATTAGAGTTAGTTTCGATAGTTCGGGAGTATCCAGAGGTGTTTCCCATAGACCTTCCTGGTGTTCCATCGGATCGTGATATCAATTTTTGTATTGACCTAGAGCCAAGTGCTCTTCCTATTTCTGTTCCGCTATATCGGATGGTATCGACCGAGTTGAAAGAGCTGAAAGGGCAATTGCAAGATCTTTTGAGTAAGGGTTTTATTTACCCAGTATTTCTCTTTGGGGTGCTCATGTGTTGTTCGTGAAGAAGAAAAATGAGTCTATGTGCATGTGTATCTATTATTGGTAGTTGAACAAGGTGACTACTAAGAACAAGTATCCGATACTTCGAATTGATGATTTATTTGATTAGTTAAAGGGTGCTTCAGTATTTTCTAAGATTGACTTGAGGTCTAGTTACCATCAGTTGAAGATTAGGGTCGAGGATATTCCTAAGACGGCCTTCCAGAGTCGATATGGGCATTATGAGTTTCGGGTGATGTCCTTTAGGTTGACGAATGCACCTGCAGCCATTATGGAGTTGATGAATTTGGTGTTCCGACCTTACTTGGATTCATTTGTAGTGGTATTCATTGATGATATCTTAATCTATTCTCGGAGCAAGGGAGAGCACGAGCAACATTTGAGGATCGTGCTTGGTGTTATGAAGGAAAAGCAACTCTATGCAAAATTTTCAAAGTGTGAGTTCTGTCTTAGTTCGGTAGCTTTCTTGGGGCATGTGGTGACCAAAGATGGTATTAAGATAGATCCCAAGAAGATTGAGGCAGTCCGAGATTGGGTTCAGCCCGCTTTAGTCACTGAGGTTCGGAGTTTTGTCGGCCTTGCAGGATATTATCGATGATTTGTGGAGAGATTCTCATCCATTGCAGCTCTGTTGACTAGATTGACCCAAAAAGATGTAGCTTTTTCAGTGGTCTGAAGAGTGTGAGATGAGCTTTCAAACGATCAAGGCCTTATTGACTACCGCTCCAATTTTGACCTTGCTAGTTGATAGAGAGAGCTTTACCGTGTATTGTGATGCTTCTGTAGTGGATCTTCGGTGTGTATTGATGCAGAAAGGGAAAGTGATAGCTTATGGTTCGAGGCAATTTAAGGTTCATGAAAAAAAATATCTCACTCATGACTTGAAGTTGTTGACGATAATATTTGCCTTAAAAATTTGGAGGCATTATCTTATGGGGTACATTGTGATGTGTACATCGACCATCGCAGTCTTTAGTACTTGTTCAATTAGAAAGATCTTAATTTGAGACAATGTAGGTGGTGGGAGATTCTAAAGGACTATGACATAACTATCTTGTATCACCCGGGCAAAGTAAATGTGGTGGCAGATGCCTTGAGTCGTACGGCGGTAAGCATGGGTAGTCTGGCTATGTTGCATATGGAAGAGTGTCATATGTCTATGGATGTTCAGTCTATGGCAAATCGGTTTGGTAGGCTTGATATTTCAGAGCCTGGTATGGTGTTAGCTTGTGTGGTGCGCGGTCTTCTTTGTTGGCGCAGATTAGATCCCAGCAGTTCGATTATTTTCAATTGTGCAAAATCTGTGACAGGGTGTTGCGGGAAGAGGCAAAAGAGGTGGTTATTGATAGTGATGGTGTTTTAAGGATCAAGGGTCGAATTTGTGTTCCTAGGGTGGGTGACTTGACTAGATTAATTATGAAGGAGGCCCATAGTTCGAGGTACTCTATTAACTCAGGGGCTACCAATATGTACCGTGACTTACGATAACATTATTGGTTGTGTAGGATGAAGAGGGACATAGTGGAGTTCATGTCTCGGAATTTGAATTGCCAGCAAGTGAAATATGAGCACTAGAGACATGGTGGTGTGCTTCATAGGATGCCTATTCCCAAGTGGATATGGGCGCGGATTGTGGACTTCGTGGTAGGGTTGTCTCATACCTTGGGCAAGTTCAATGCTATAATGGTCATTGTGGACAAGTTGACCAAATCAGCTCATTTCATTCTAGTTCAGACTACGTATAATGTAGAGAAGTTGGCTAGGATCTACATCTGAGAGATAGTCCAATTGCATGGGGTGTCTATTTCTATCATTTCTGATCGGGCTACGCATTTCACTTCTCACTTTTATCTGTCTATACAGAAGTAGTTAGGTACTAAAGTGGAGCTTAGTATAGCATTTCACCCTTAGACCGATGGCCAATCTAAGCGGACTATTCATGTTCTCGGGGACATGTTGTAAGCCTGTATGATTGACTTTGGTGGTCATTGGGACCAGTTTCTACCCTTAGAGGAGTTCGCTTACAACAACAATTACCATTTGAGTATTGAGATTATACTATGTGAGGCCTTATATGGTAGGATGTGTCATTCTCCCGCTGGGTTACTTAATGCTTTTGAGGTTCGAACTTGGGGTGTTGATCTTTTGAGAGATTAGATGGATAAGGCTAAGTTGATCTAGGATTAGTTTTTTACAACCCAGAGCAGACAAAAGAGATATGCAGACCGAAGAGTTCACCCTTTGGAGTTTATGGTTGGAGACTGAGTTTTACTGAAGGTTTCACTCATGAAGGGTGTGATGAGGTTTGGGAAGAAGGGGAAGCTTAGCTTGAGGTTTATTGGTCCTTTTGAGATTGTGGACGGAGTTGGTGAGGTGGCCTATGCGATAGCTTTACCTCTTGGATTATCTAGTGTGCATCCTGTGTTTCATGTGATGATACTGAGGAAGTATGTTGCTGATGATTCTCATGTGATTAGATGGGATTCGGTGACGCTGAACTAGAATTTAGCTTATGTGAAAGGGCTTGTAGCTATATTGGACAAGCAAGTTCAAAATTGGAGGTCTAAAGAGATAGCTTCTGTGAAAGTACAATAGAGGAATCACCCAATGAAGGAGGCTACATGGGAGACTGAGTCCGATATGCGGGCTAACTACCCCCGAGCTATTTGAGAATCCAGGTATTTCTTTTTATTTACCATTAAGGACGAACATTTATTTAAGTATTACCAAATGACTTGAAAAGTCTTTCTGCTTATTTTGCCTTGAAACTCATAAATTACCCTTCTCGAGTCCTTATTAGCTTGTTTGTAACTTGCGGGGATAGATGGCACGATTCTCGAGGTGATCAGGTAAGTTTTGGACTCATTTTGGTAGGTTTGAAAAATCCCAAGTTAAGAGAATAGAAGAATTTGACCCAGAATTGACTTTTAGGTAAACACTCTCTTTTCGTAGTTTTGTCAGTTCCATTAGCTCCGGAACAACATTTATGATTTAGTCGAGCATTTGCTTCAGGTCCCGAGTCAATCGGGTATGTTTTGGGGGTTTGGTTGTGAAAATTATGGAATTAGAACTAAAGAATTGACTTTAGTCAAACCCGAGCCTTAGAGACATTTTCCGAGAATTTCGAGTGCATGAGCAGGTTTGGAATGTGTTTTCTAATAGGAATGCACGTTTGGTTTGTATCCCGGAGGTCCCGGGAGTATTTCGAATGGTTGATGGGAGATTTTGTATTCTTGGACTGCTGCTGGTATTGTTCTTCATGTTAGCGAACATGTGTCCGCTTCCGCGGGTCCGCCTCTGTGGAGGTCCAGTTCACAAAAGAGAGACTGGGCTAAGTGTTGAAGGTCCGCTTCCGCGGATGGATTTCTCATTGGGGCGTGTGCGCCTCTGCGGAGTTTGCTTTTGCCCCAGCGAAGCTTCGGGATTAAAGTGTCCTTACCTCAGCGAATGAGTTTTTTGCTGAAGCGGGTCCACGTCAGGGAAACCGATTCCGCTGGAGCAGAATCACCGTTCAGATTAAAAGAAGTTATGGCCTAGGATCTATTTTCATTCTCCAAAATCATTATCTTTGGGGACTAGAGCTTGGGCAGTTTGTGTTATTGAAGATTCAATGGAAATTCATCATATAAGGTAATGTATCCTCCATTAATTAATATGTATTAGTTAAAATGTATCCTAAGTATGATTCTTAGTTGGGGGAGAATAAGAGAACTCCTTTGTAGAGAATAAGAAGATGAAATGTGAGATTTGGGGGTGGATTATTGGATTATTATTGTTGTTATTGTAAACTAGTATTGTATTAGACTAGTGGGTGATATTTAATCAGTCAATTGCATGTTAGAATCCCTTTTTGAATTGGGAGAAATTGTAGAGTTCGAATTGGGGTTTTTTTCCAATTCTTGAATTAAGGATCCATTTGGGCTTAGTTATTAAATTAACTTGAGATTATGTCTATCTAGCATGTTATGGTACTATTTGGGTAGTAAAGTTCGTATTTTGATAATGTGAGCCCGGGATTCCTTTGTAGTTTGACATGGGGATTCTAGAATTTTTTAGCACTATGGGAATCGATAGACCCGTAATCTCATATAGTTGATATAATTAATCAGAGTGGACTCGAAAGGAGGCTCAGAGAAAGAGCAAGGCTGTTGCGTGAGTCTTCGGCTTCGAATCAGGAAAGTTGAGACTTACCAGACTCTAGTATAGCGTTTATATGTTGATATGTTGTTAATGAATTAATGCAAGTAATGGGGAATTGCAGGTCCCATGTTAGTGAGGTGACGAGTACTAATACGGGCATCGATGAATTTAACTTGGGTAGTTAATGAACTAGTTTGATATATTTGACGCAGATTATGTGTTTAACCCTATGGGCCATAAGCGAGGTGCATAAATCCACTTAGGTTGGTATGATTGCTGAATATTTGGGTTCATACCATGTTTGATGTCTTATTATTATTTGACTTGTCATGCATTCATCACTCTACATCTCCTCTAGATAATTGAAAAGAAACTAGTAAATACTGATTGTATTGATTATAATGACTGCATGGTGTACACATATCCATATCATTCATACATATTATAATTGGCATTGAACTGTTGAGATATTGCTGAGAGAGACTTGGGAAGCTGGTTTTGGATATGGTACATGATACGAGAGTGATGACTGATGATGACACTACAACCACAGAGCTGGTATCTGATGGGATAGGATGGTTATATGGACCTCATAAGTCCCACATGGGTCACGTGACAGCTACTGCAACAACGTGTGTATACCGGGTACATATGGCCATTTGCATACATGCATATCATTTGCATTGTATTAATCCATATTCTGATATGTATTTGGTGCTATGTGTGCTCGGTGTTGATTTCTTATATACTCATACTCTTCTGGTTTGGTAGAAGGAATTACTGATAACTTATACTTAACATCATTGTGATAGTTTAGTAGAATGACTTGATGGGACTAGACGCCCTTAATGGGGTTAGGCTGACTTGGTAACTTTGTGGCTTAATCCTAGTGTAAACATGAGGAACTTGTAAATACTTATATACTGTTGAACTGTAGAACTATTGATAGGTTGGTTAATTGATTCTTTACATGCTTAATTAACTAATTAGTAGAGAGGTATCAGAAAGTACCAATCCTCGCTACTGTTATAGCTAGGGTCAGTCGACGATAATGCTGAGTACACGTGTTTCCCATACTCACTCTACGCTTGCTGCACTCTGTGTGCAGATACTGAGTCACATGATCCAGGAACAGCTTGATTCGCGGCATTGGAGAGTGATTACCGGAGTCCAAGGTGAGTCTCAGTTTCTTCCCCATCACTAGAACTCACTCTATCTTATTGCTTCTGTCTTTTGCTACTTTCGAACAACTTATGTATTTTCATATTTTCATTTCTTTCCGATTATGTATCAAGTCATAAGACTTGTTAATTACTTCTCGTTTATTCCCTTAATTTCGACATTTACTTTCGTATTCTTATATATATATAAAAGCATGAAATCCCTAATTTAAAAAGTTAAATTACTAAAATACCTTTTTAAAATTTAAAAATAACCTATTTGTAAAATACAAAATCCCTTAGCAACCGTCCCAAACGAAAGAGATACATAACTTACACAAAGTAGCCAACCCTTCATATCGAAACTTGCTTTTGTGAAGAGTTGTCACCTGTTAGTTTCATTCACTTCAAAAATCAAATTATCCAGTAGTACTTTCTCCTGGCTTTTAATCTTTCTAGACTTACTAAAGTGCTTGATGCTAGATTGACGCATGGAATTCGCAGAAGATTCTGATCACCTGAATCATTATAGTTAGACATTGACGGTGATAATCCTGAATTCAAATTTATCACTGTCAATCGTAATTAATTATCATAGTTTCCCACACACTTTATCTTTCCTTTTAGTTTTTAATATTATTTATGTCTTTTCTTTTTCCTATATTCTTTGTGTGAGATATTTACCAATGAATTTTTAAGCATGTAAATTTACTGATAGTCATGCATAACTTTGTACGTTTTGAATCTTTTTGTCGGAAAAGTTAGAAATTTTAATCAATGAAGCAAAATAGAGAGGAAAATAAATTAAATCATACAATTAGGGAAAAGACTGTTGGAAATTTGGCTTTGGTGGGGAGGTGCGTCCACCCATATTTAATGAATTAAACACTAGGGTTCCACATGATGGAGCCTTTATCTCTTCTCACGTGCATAATCTACTAAGTGAGTAGATAACCGTAGGGCCAAGAATCGTCAAATTTCGTTGAGAAATGAAAGAGATATTGGTCCACGAAGTAAGGTGTTTGAGGCATGGAAATATGGTGTGGGACAAATCTACCACATCGGTGGGAAAATGAAGAATTGCTCTTTTTATAAGTCTCTAAATTGGCTAAGGGTTTGGGACCCCAAGGGGTCTCCCATGTGTTTAAAGGAAGGAGGACCTAGATGTGCTTGGGTTCAAGGCTAAGCCCACACGCGCGCCGCCGCCGCCGTCCGTCCGGGCTCGGGTTCGGGTCACGGGTTAATATTTACAGTTTGGTCCCTGGAGTTTCTGGAAAGATGAATTTGTCAACAACGGAAGGTAGAAAGTTTCTGCCTACCATTTGGGCTGATTTTTGGAGCATTAACCAGCCATTACTTGACTGTTAACTCCTCCATAAATAGCCCTCCTTTATTGGCCATAAACCTGCCATTAACAGCCATGTCTTGGGCAGTTGGGCAGCCTCCCTTATACTATATATTTATGTTTTTTGGCTCAATTGTGTTACACAAAAAACCACACAGAAAAATAGAACATACAGAATATGACACAGAAAAATGAGACAGAAATATATACACAGAGACAAACAGAAGAGTAAAACACAGTCCAAAACGTGAGCAGTAACATTGGGACGAAAAACAGAAACTCTTCCTTCCTTTTCCATTTCTTCAGCAAGTCGATTCGTATTTGTTTTCTTCGTCAGAATCAACCTATTTGCTTTGCAGTGTTGATTAAAGTGTTGTTTTATCTTGGGAGACTATTGCCCGTTAACGTAAAAGAATATATACGGGGCAATCTTGTCTTAAAGATAGAGTGTCATCACTCGACTCAGCACACAGTTGTAACAATCCAGATTTAGTGTTTCTTGATTTCAGGTTATCAAGATTCAAGACTCAACAACTTTGCGGCAGTTCTGAATATTGACAATTCGTTTATCCTTTCAAACACTTGTAATATTTATTTACTTTCCGTACTTCTTTGCATATCTCAACAGATTTAAGACAAGATTTGTATTAGTGTTCGAAAGATGTCGGTCGAAAGTTGTGTGACAAAAGCTGGATATAGATGTGGGTTTCTGGGCGAAGAGAGTTGTGATTATGATGTTGAAGGTCAACGTGTTCATGGTGTCACCGCTCCTGAGAGTTGTAGGAACAAGCTCCCACGAGAGGCTGAGGATGTCAACTGGGACAAGAGGAGAAGGCTAAAGATGTGGTTATATCTTGTAGTAGAAGGCATATATCTGTCCCAAACAAAGGATCCGAATTATGGAAGGAGGAAATGGACACTCAGTCCGATGAAGTGACTGAAGTGGGCCAGAATCTGAAATTGGGATAAGTAATTTTCCTTCCTTGTAAAAAATAAGATTAAATGATGTCTGATTAAAAATGGCTTAAAGTAACGAGGAATATGAAAATTTTTTCCGAAATAATTTATATCCTTACGCTTTAAAATAAGAAGTTTAATCTATTCTTCCTTCCCGTTTATAGATTGGATTTTGTAAACGACTTAAAAAGATCCGTTCTTTTAAGTGTAATTTTTAAAAGTATGTAAAGTATGTTCACACATACGAGGGAGAAATATCCACTGACTGTACGAAAACTGTTACCACTCTTAAGTAAGCGCCAAGAATTGTCTGGGCACCAATCATAAGGGAAGAAGACTGAAAGCTAAAGACGTTGAGCCTGTCACACTATTTGGCAGAAGATCATTCATAGGATGATATTGGACACTCAGTCATACAAAGCCTACGGGCGACTAGAGTGGGGCCAAAATTCCTTTGATAGGATGATATTGGACACTCAGTCATACAAAGCCTCCGGGCGACTGGAGTGGGCCAGAATTCATTTCATAGGAAACGTAATGGACACCTAGTGTGGTGGGCCAGAGTTTCCAGGTCTTAAATGATCTGAAGGCCTAAATAAAGGCAGAAAAAAATTGGATACTTAGTCTGCCAAAGCAACTGGAGTGGGCCAGAGTATCTAGATCACATATGATCCGGTTACGCCCTAACCACGGGCAAGAGGTTATTCATGTGAAGCAACGCCAAAGTAGAAGGGGTTGGAGAGGTTGTCCTCAATAGGACTTCAGGGGATGGGATCACTCCAAAAGGAGGTGATACATGTCCCAAAACTTGGTTAAGGGACGCTGTTAGTCAAACTGGTTTGAGACTAGTCCAACAGGTCTGTAATAACTAAGAATGGTACAGTATGTCTGTAGCTAAATGAATGATGTATTTGTAATCCGTGCATCTATGTCATCATAGATTAAGATACGTTAAATAGGAAGTCATTCAAAAACTAACGAAGTTGAGATTGTTGCCGTCTGTCGACATAAACCCTCAAAATAAATGTGAGGTAGGCGAAGAGGCAAAATCACCTTTCCAAATTTCGTCAAAGGAATAGCGAAAGAAGCACCGCTCCTCTAGAACTTAGTACACCTACATGGGTGATTTGAAGTTTATACAAAATAGAGGGGGGAGACAAGTACTTTGTGACCTTCATTGATGATGGTACAACGTATTGTATCCTTTGTTTGTTGAAAAGCAAAGATGAAGTTGTTGAAGCGGATAAGAGCTACAAAGCAGAAGTTGAAAATCAACTATGCCTATGGATTGAGGAATTCGTAGATATAGAGGGGGAGAATGTGAAACATCGTTCATTAAATGACTGCTCATTACTCACCTTAGTCTAACGGTGTTAGATAAGCGCAAAGCCGTACACCCAAATTATGTGGGGCAAGGCGATCCTTACCGCTAATGCAATTCTCAACAGAAATGCGCATAAGGATAAAGATAACCCTCCGTGTCAAACATGAAAAGGATCTCACATACAAATGTTGTGATGTGGGGGTGTCTTGGTAGATGTTGGAATACCGAAATAGGTCAAGTTGGAGCTAAGACTGTAAATTGCATATCCACTGGATCTGCAAATAACAGTAGTGGTTATCACCTCTTGGCGTCAAAGAATGCTGAATTCTTTGAAGATAACTTTCCTTGAAAAGGAAAAATGAGTAATTGCTCAAGGTTAACAAGAACCCGCGAGGTCCTGACTGTCCGGAACTAGACGTTTCGTATCTACAAGACTCGAAAGTTGCTGACTATCCAGAACTTAATATTCTAGATCTACAGAACTCAGGGATTCTAGATGTTGAACCGGGTGGAGCAAAGAGGGGACAAAGACTTGTTCCAGGCCTTCTCGCTTGTATGGTTGAGAATGAACCATGGAAAATTAACAAAGAATTGTCATCTCCAAAAGCGCTGCTTTGGAAAGAAGCTACAAAGAGAGAAATAGATTCCATCATATAGAACCATACTTGTGTAATGGTTGATCTTCCTCCGGGAAAAGAACCTTTGGGTTGTAAAAGTGGATACTCAAAAGTGAGTACAAAGTAGATGGATCTACTGACGAGTATAAAGCCTAGGCTACTTGTACATGTGCTCCCCTGTGAGTAGCTTAACATCCAGGTCCATTGCAGTCTTGCGTGGTATGGATGTTGAAACAGCCTTCCTAACCGGAGCGTTGGAAGGGGAGAATCAGAGTTCGTTTGCTGGATTGTTGGGCTTCTTCCTGAACTTTCACTTTGGTCCCAGAAATATTTACATTTTGGTCCTGCAAGTTTCAAATAAAATAGAAATAATGAATCTGACCACAGAAACATTGACTCTGAAGTTAGAAAGCCAATAGTTGGAAAACCAACAGTCTGAGAGTGGAAGTTATATTGAAACAAAAGATATGGGTATCACAGATGACATCTTAGAAATTGGATTTCTAAGACATCTAACGGACTGGTCTAAACTCCAAACTTAGTTGTGAGATAGTTGATTGTCTCGTTGAAGCCATCAATGAATATGAATCATATAACTGATTGAAATCATGGTGCACCCATATACAAGGAGCGATATGCGCAAGTCACATGTAGTTCAATGTATGTTACACACTACAACCGACCTGGTATCGGCCTACAAAGCAGATCAGTTGAACTAAGGTTCACTGATGATTCTAAAAATGATCGATAGAAGGCGTTAAGTCGGATATGACAATATCTGAAATATTCGCTTATCTACGGATTATAGTATTCTGGATGTCCAGCGGTTCTGGGAGAACACAGCGATGCAAACTGGACATCAGATGTGAAGAACACCAAAGCCACAAGTAAATGTGTATGGTGGGTCTTGGAAAAACCTCTAAGCAAACTTGCATCAGCCGATTCATGATGGAATCAGAGTTTATCGCTTTATACAAAGCATGAAAGAAGTTGAGTAACTTCACGACTCCTTAGAGGACGTCCCTTATTAGGAGAAACTCGTGCCTTCAGCAATTATACACTGTGGCTAGCCGGTCGGCTTTAGGAAGGACACGGATGACAGCGTCTGGACATATCTATCAGGATCTGTCGATGGTAGTTGATCATCACGGGTGTCAATTCCTTGATTACTAATCAAAGGATATAGCGAACCCTTTTAACTAAGGGACTACCCGAAGATCAAGTGTTCTGCCTGTTTAGAGGAATGGGCTTAAAACCCAAACAATGCGAACCTTTGCGGTGGTAACCCAACCATACTGATTGGAGATCCCAAGAATTTAGTTCAATGGAAAACTAAGCTGTAAAAAGGTTCAGTTGAGCGCTATTGTGGAAGCAAGAGCACTTCGGATGATGATATCTGTCGGGAAACATGAATCCAAAGTTGTTCCCGCGATAGATATTAAAGTGCTACCTGCATGGTGGGTAAAGGTTAAGCTTCCATACCTTTAACGATCCTCAAACGGTTGAGGTTAAGGTTGGAGAAACTTTTAATGATTCCTAACACTTGTGAAGTGGGGTATAATAGGATACCTTGTAGGAGATCACCTATTTAAGTGTGAGGAAGGCCGCCTCAAATGAATGCACTTAAGAATACAAGTGTGTCCACGGCCACAACGGACAAAACCATAAGAATAAAAACGAATAAGGAGAGTTATTGTGTTGGTATCATTGTCTTGGCTTACACTAAACACTGACGGTTCAAGACATCACATTCACCGCGCGGTAAGTAAGTTCGGTGGTATTCAACTAGGGAAGGTTCAAAGCGGAAGCTACCTCTCCTGATGCAATATCTTTTCGCTGAAAGATTGCTGAAAGTAGGCACCATGTGTGTGCGCCAAAATCTCTCTTTCAAGAGGGGATTGTTGGAAATTTGGCTTTAGTGGAGGTGCGTCCACCCATATTTAATGAATTAAACACTAGGGTTTCGCATGTTGGAGGCTATGTCTCTTCTCACTTGTATAATCTACTAAGTGAGTAGATAACCGTAGGGCCAAAAATCATCAAATTTCGTTGAGAAATGAAAGAGATATTGGTCCACGAAGTAAGGTGTTTGAGGCATAGAAATATGGTGTGGAACAAATCTACCATATCGGTGGGAAAAGGAAAAATTACTCTCTTTATAAGTCTCTAAATTGGCTAAGGGTTTGGGACCCCAAGGGGTATCCCATGTGTTTAAAGTAGGGCTGGCCAGTGGGCCGGGACGGCCCGACCTCGACCTGACCCCGTCTCGGTCCCGCCACGACCCCGCTTAAAAAAAAAAAAAAATGGGGGCGGGACTCGAACTCGGGACGGGACGATGTCTCGTCCCGCCAGACCCGAGCCCGCCTGACCCGACCCCGACCCCGCCCTTTTCCCCCCTTTGCAAAAATGCAACGACCATTTTAGATTATGGCCGTTGGCCAACGGCCATTTTAGCCCCCCCCCCCCTCCCCCAACCCTCCTACCCCTTAATATTTATTTTTAACTCATAAGTTATTATATTTACACTTTAACCCAATTTTTCAACTATAAATAACTCATTTTCTCTTCATCTTTCTCACAAATCTTCCTACAATCTCTCTAATTTCTCAATATATCTCTCTACAAGTCTACATTGTTTGCTAAATATTCAATTTTATTAATTCATTTGGGAATTGGGAGTGAAGTTGGCAACTAGCTTGAGGATCTTCCATCGAGCAAAGTTTCAATTTTCAACCTCTCGATTACAAGTCGACGTTACGTCGGCGTTTGGTACATTCGTTCCTTCATTAAATTATTATTGTCTGTTTATTTTATATTTTTATTTAGCGCACTTAATTTTATTGTCTTTAATTATTTATTATCATAATTAAAATGGAATGATTAAAAGGTATGTTTAAGGGTAAGGGTAAGGGTGCTTCTTCTAGTAGGGGCAACCATGGCAATGGTACTTCTTCTAGTCATCTTATTCCTACACAGGATGATTTTGTTGATACTCAACATTTTCCTACAATACCGATTTAGACCAGGAGCTATTTTCTGGAACTCAAGAAGACTTTAATTTAGACGATGATCTAGATGATATACCCACTAATGTTGATGACAACACACCCACTAGTGCACCTTCAACTGAAATACCTCATATTCCCCCTAGTATGCGACGAGGTCCAGCAAAACGACCATTAAAATCGATGCATAGACATTTTTTGATAGGGACGTAGAGAATCAAGTAGCCATATGTAAAATTTGTAAAAATGTTTTAAAATTTAAAACTGGAAAAGGTCACGGTGGGACGGGGGGTTTAATTAGACACGTAGTAAGTGCTCATCCAGCTAGGTATGCCCAATACCAGGCTTCAAAACTGGGTGCGCAAACTCCCGCTCCATCGGGACAAGGTTCACATACTGATACTGTCTCGGACCAAGTACAGGGTCAAATTAACCCTATGACGGGGGGAATTGTAGGCTCTAAATACAATAAACATAGAGATAGGGAAGCAATATCAAAATTAGTTGCTATGGAGGGTTTGCCTTTTTCATTTCCTTCATCTCCCGGTTTATTCATTACATTAGAGATATATATAATCCTGCTTTTAACGGTTTTCCTAGATCAACTGTTAAGAGAGATGTATTTAAATTCGCGCATGAATATCAACAATATTTACGTTTTTCATTATATCATTTTAATGGCAAAGTATCTATCACGTCTGATATAGGTCGTAGTACTAACGGCCATGATTATTTAACTGTAACTTGTCATTGGATAGATTATAAATGGTCTATGCAAAAACGTATTTTAGCGTATAGATATATAGATGATAGGCACACTGGTACTTTTTTTGCAGAAAATATTTATCAAGTGTGCGATTATTACGGAATTACCGATAAAATTATGACTATTACATTAGATAACGCTTCTAATAACAATTACGCAATTACAATGTTAAAAAATAATTTAACTCCATCTTTTCCAGACCATTTTCATATAAAATGCGCTTGCCATATATATAACTTAATTGTAAAGGATGGTCTATCACTTTTTGAAGACATTCTTAGTAAAATACAATTTGCTATAAACTTTATTTTTAAAAGTAATAAAGTACAACGTAGAAAAGAATATAAAAAAACTTGTCACGATTGTGGACTACCTTATAGAAGAATTCCACAAGAAGTATCCACTAGGTGGAATTCTTTATACGAGCAACTACTTGTTGCTTATGACTATAAATTACCTATAACTTTATTTTTTAACTCTCATAATAAAAAGCCAGCTGATATGATTTTAGATAGTGATTGGGTAAAAATTTCCGAACTTATTGTATTTTTAGAGAAAATTTTTCAAGCAACAAAAGAATTTTCCGGTACATATTATCCTACTATTTCAACTATGTTATTTTATATAACTCTAATATTTTTATTACTTAGTGAATATATGGAAAAACCAGCTTATAAGATAGCTATTAAAAAAATGTTTGTCAAAATTAAAAAATATTTTATTCCTATTCCCTCTATTTATATTATTGGTTATGTATTAAATCCTACTATTAAAATAGACGGTACTAAATCACTAATTGAAACTATTTACGATTGTATAGAAGTACTACCACCTCCAAGTCCCAAAAATCTAAATCACCCACCACCTATTGAACAAACTAAAGAAGAAGCGGTGTCTAGCGTAGAACACCAATGCAAAAATATATATAGATTTTATCAACAAGAAAATGCTAGTAACTTACCGGCTTCCATACCATCTTCTTCATCTTCAACACAACCTCACAAAAGACATGTTGTTTCGCGCGGCTAGTATTGAAAGCCTCGAAATAGAATGTGCGGCCGTACCTCTACTACTAACCAAATTAGCGAGTTGGATATTTTCGTTTAGCGGGGTTCTGTACCGTATCAAGAAGTTATCAATGAAGACGGACAAGAAGACTTGCTGAAATACTGGAGGGGGAATGAGAAGACCTTTCCGACACTTTCATTGATGGCTCGAGATGCTTTGAACATTCAAGCGTCATCAACTGCGTCTGAAAGCGCTTTTTCTCGCAGCGAGATATCAAATAGGAGACCACAGACACTCATTGGCCGAGACACTTGAAAATTGCGGTATTATTCGAGAGATTGGATACGAGCGGAGAGCGGAGAAAGTGCGGTCAACCGGAGATCAACGAAGAAGATGATGAAAACTACAACGAAATCTTAACCAAAGGTAGTGGAAGCGACGTGGATCAATTTGACCAACAAATACCAATTCCAACCGAAGAACCACATGAAATCATCAAGCAATTAGAACAGGTTTTTTTGAGAATGAAATTTTTTTAATTGCAATTTTATTATGTAATTTGCAACTTTTGGACAACACCACAAAGTTGCAATTTAGATTTTAGACAATTGTATTTGTATTACAAAAAAATCATATGTCTATTAAATAATATAAGAGGCACAAAAACAGCCTTGGGATATTTTTATTACACTATCTTGTTTTGTTTATTAAGTTTTTTTTTATACATATGTTATATAAAAAAAAAAAAGGAAAACCCGACCGTACCCCGCCCCGACCCCGCCCCACCCCGATACCGACGGGATCGGGATCGGGACGGGACTGGAGCAGGTCCCGCCAGACCCGACCCCGCTAGGCCCCGCTAGACCCGACCCCGACCTCCTGGCTCATCCCGCCCCGACCCCGACCCCGCCAGACCCGAGCCCGGCCCACTGGCCACCCTTAGTTTAAAGGAGGGAGGACCTAGATGTGCTTGGGTTCAAGCCTAAGCCCACACGCGCGCCGCCGCCATCCGCCCATCCCGTCCCGTCCGGGCTCGGGTCTCGGGTCACGGGTCTTGGGCTTCTTCTGATATTATCTCTTTGGACCCCAAATTATTTAATATTTACAGTTTGGTCCCTGGAGTTTCTGGAAAGATGAATTTGGCAACAACGGAAGGCAGAAAGTTTCTGCCTACCGTTTGGGCTGATTTTTAGAGCATTAACCAGCCATTACTTGGCTGTTAACTCCTCCATAAACAGCCCTCCTTTATTGGTCATAAACCTGCTATTAACAGCCATGTCTTGGGCAGTTGGGCAGCCTCCCTTATGCTATATATTGATGCATTTTGGCTCAATTGTGTTACACAAAAAACCACACAGAAAAATAGAACATACAAAATATGACACAGAAAAATGAGACAGAAATATATACACCGAGACAAACAGAAGAGTAAAACACAGTCCAAAACGTGAGCAGTAACGTTGGGACGAAAAACAGAAACTCCTCCTTCCTTTTCAATTTCTTCAGCAAGTCGATTCGTATTTGTTTTCTTCGTCAGAATCAACCTATTTGCTTTGTAGTGTTGATTAAAGTGTTGTTTTATCTTGGGAGACTATTGCCCGTTAACGTAAAAACATATATACGGGGAAATCTTGTCTTAAAGACAGAGTGTCATCACTTTACTCAGCACACAGTTGTAACAATCCAGATTTAGTGTTTCTTGATTTCAGGTTATCAAAATTCAAGACTCAACAACTTTGCGGCAGTTCTGAATATTGGCAATTCATTTATCCTTTCGAACACTTGTAATATTTATTTACTTCCCGTACTGCTTTCCATATCTCAACAAAGACATCCTATGCAAGTTTTTTCCATTTATAATCCGTTCATTATTTCTATCCTCGGGTAATTAGAGAACAAAATAATATGTTAGACAATGCCTCTGAGTTGGTCATTTGCTGACCAAATAAGTTATATTAGACCCCTTCTTTTTCTCTTTATTGTTATTTTTTTAACATAAGAAGTATTGTATTTTCGTTCTTTTTTCTTCTCCTTTTTGGAAGAAACAAAGTACAGAATGATGTCTGATGAGATGATGTTTAGTTTGTTTGATTAGAATTATAAATGCATGAATTAATAGCTTTAAATGAATTTTCAATTTTCTGCAATCTTAGTTTGTATAAATATGATGTGAGAGTTCTTAATAATTGATACAGATTGCTTTCTTAATTAAAGGAATGTATTTACATATTTATTATAGATTTTTTTAAAACTTATTTTCACGAGGAAAGACCAATTGTGCACCAACTTGGAGAAAAGAAAAGTAAAAGGAAATTAGTTAAAGAATCAAGATTTAAGCATTAAAAGTAGGGGTGAGCACGGGTACAGGGTACTCAGATACCCGACCGGAACCGACACTAACGGGTAGATTCCGGGTAGATATATTATAATAACGGGTAGGGTCCGGGTAGTAAAATTAGGAACCGATCAATGTCAGGTCCGGTTCCGGTTCCGGCAAATAGAGACAGAGGTACCGGACGAGAACCGATACCGGAACCTATAAAATATTAAATATTTTTACTTTTTTTAGAAACATTTGGACCACTTTTAACTTTCTCCAAAATTGTTTGTTGCACGCCTGCACATTGATTTTCCCCACCCCAAGACGTAAATATTTTAGCTTTTTCACCCCTTTATTCTAGAATGCTCTTTGTGCCCTAAGAGAAAACACCCAAAACTCTCACAATAACAATGGCGTTTTAGCTACACCACCGAGCTTCATCGTCGTCGTTGTTGAAGCTTTCTCTCATGTACTTTCATCGTTGTCGTCATTGAAGCTTCACCTTTGCCTCTTTCTCTCCCTTGGTTGTGTTCACGTCATTCCTAAAATGCATATGGGTTCATATCTAACTCTTCAATTTCTTTTTAATATCATATGCTTCTGTTCTATTTCAGGCGATATTCATCTTCAATTTGTATTACTTTTTTATTTGAAATGTAAATCTATTTTTTAAATTTGTGTATATTTTTGTAGTTGTGAAGATGAAATTTAGGAATTTACTAGTATAATAAAGCTTCTTTTTTTTATCGAAGAGCTTATGAACACGAAAATAAGTTTAATTCAGATATTTTCAAATTTATTTTGAAATCAACACGTTCAATTAATTGAGTGTCAAATTTGACTTGCAATTTTAGGTTTTGGTTACAGAATTAGCTTTTCTACAATGAATAAGTTTTCTAAAACTTCTTATAAGGGTACTAAAAACTCCGATTGCAGGCTAAAAAACTACTTGATGAAATTATTTTAGAACTCTTTTTTATTCTCATAGGCTTAAAAATTGTTGCTTAATTTGTGTTTTTTATTTACAGGGTACCCGGGAACCTACCCGGACCCGCAGGGTCCGGGTAGGTTCCGGGTAATGATTGATACGGATAGGTTCCGAATAGTAAATTTAGGAATCGAACATTTTACTAGGTAGGGTCCGGGTAGTTCAAAAATATTAGGGTACCCGGACCCGCTCACCCCAAATTAAAAGGAACCGGAGGAACCAGGTTAGTTTTGAAAAAAAAAAAGGCAAGGACACAATTAGCCAAAAGAGAACCAGTTATTAGATCTACTCCATTGAAAAAAAAAAAGAGGCAAGGACTCAAAATCTACATTGAACAAGTTATTAGATCTACTGGGAAACTAGTAACACAACCAGAGTAAAATAATGGAGTAGGACATTCTTTTTTGAGGAAAAAGATTAACCTTTTTAGTTTTAATTTGGCCGAAATATGAATGACTTTTAATTACATTATTTTAAATTGGGATTTCTCATGTTTTTAAAGGTTTGAAGGATCTTTTTCTTCAAACCGATAAATCCTGAGCTTTGTGCCTTCATTTGGAAGCAGTTGATTCTAGAAATGCTGCTTCAACTTATAATATTCTAAACGAAGAAGGCAGAATTGTGGCGTAAAGAATTAATCTTGGGCCTAATTCAACCCTAAAAGCTAGCTTGTAGGGTGAGTATTGCCCAAGTCCATATAAGGAGTTCATGTTCCCATTCCATATCCGATGTGGGATTCTTAACACTCCCCCGCACATCCAGACTTTGTTAATTGGAGCGTGGATAATATAATTTGGGGGCCCAACATCGATGGACAAAGAATTGGAATGACTCTGGCTCTAATACCATGAAAGAAATAATCCCTTGATTATTCTCATTAATGAAAGAGTATATATACAATTTACAATTTTCATAATAGGAAAATCATATTCCTATTCTACTCTCAAAACCCTATTCTACTTGTACAAGAATCCTATAACTATGGTAAGAATACAATTCTAATTATGGTACTAAAATTGTGTGATACAATTATGACTATTTGCTACAAACCGTGATATATATCACGGTATACATGGTATATTTAACACACCCCCGCAGTCATAGCGGACGGTCTTCGTACGCTGAGACTGTCCCTAAAATCTTCAAAAAGGACCGAGGGAAGACCTTTGGCAAAGATGTCTGCAATTTGATACCTGGAAGGGACATGGCAGATGCGTACATGTCCACGAGCTACCTTTTCGCTAATAAAATGAATGTCTATCTCGATATGTTTAGTGCGCTGGTGCTGAACCGGATTACCAAAAAGGTAGATGATACTAACATTATCAAAATAAACCAAGGTAGCTTTCTGAATAGGACAATGAAGCTCTACAAGAATGGATCTTGGGCCTAGTTCAACCCCAAAAGCTAGCTTGTAGGGTGAGAATTATCCAAGTCCATATAAGGAGTCCATGTTCTCATTCCATATCCGATGTGAGATTCTTAACATGTGGTTGCTGCACTTCTTCCATATGGAGTAGAATCATAAGCCTGTCACGTATATTTTTTTATTTAACAAGTCAATATTTGATTAATCATCCGAGCAAATCACTTTGCTTTATTGGAAATAAAAAAAAAACCTACACGTGCAGAAGAGAAAGAGACGAAGATGGAGGAGGAGGAACGACTAGTGATGGCAACAGATCGGATCTGGAATGGATCCTACTAGATCCAGATCCAGATCCGTTTTTCATATCTGGATCCAGATCCATCGGGTCCATAAAAATCATATCCAAATCCGGATCCACCGGGTCTACGAATCGGATCTGGATCCACATGTAAAAACAAATCACGTCAACACCTTAATCTATTTTACTTAGAACCAGAATTTATATCCATCACATGAAGCAACTTTGAATTAGCTATTTTAAGACTAAAAACCATTGACCTAAGAGGTGTAGCATAGACTAACATATTAACCGCAAATCATCCTACTTGACTTGATCAAAGCGAAATTTAGTCACAGAAACATTTAACTCTGAGACAAAAGTAGTACCAAATCAAACTTGATTTATTGAGCTAAACAGGATGTGCACATGACTTAGATGAACTGTATGTATAAGATAGGTTATGCAAATGATTTATAGTAGATTTGATTGACTACAAACCGGGCTCAAACATGTTATTTAGTCTTAACCACAAATAATGATCATTACTACTCCCTACAACATTTTGTATCTATGTGAATAAATAAATGTTACATAGCTTAAGTTCAAGCAAGATGAACACATTCTAATCTAATCCATTAACCAAATAACATAGTTAAGATCATAATATGAATTTAATGTATGATGAACTCATCCTAATTTTAAACAGAACATGATCTTGGGTCCTTTATGGACTTGGGCCTAGCCGAGAAAACAAAAGGAAGACCAAAATTCATTCTAGGTTATGGATATATTTAATAAAAAATGGATACACGGATCGGATCTAGACCGGATACGATCTCAAATACAAGATCCAGATCCACATCCGATCTGGATCCGTCGAATCCAAATTTTAAAGATCCATATCCTATAAAACGAATCTGGATCCACTGGATCCGGACCGTGTCCAGGATCCACTACCATCTCTAGGAACGACGCCTTCCTTTTTTTAATTCTCTTTTGTTTGGGCTTTTATGTTGGTGGGCTAAAATTTGTCTTTATTTTCAAATTAATGGCTATTTCGTGGCATTTATTTAAAATAAAGTCTTTTTGGGCCTTTTCTTTTGGCTGGTGGCTACATCATATCCTTTTTTCAAAAAAAGGGGAAAGAATATGTGTGCCTCCTCAAACCAAAATATGTATCTTCCCCTACCCCCATTACTTTCTTACCCTCGGCAAAAATCAAAACTATTTACTCGAGATGCCCCCCAATTATGATACTATCGTGGTATATAAATGTACTGAGACGGTATCATGGAAGACTGCTTCAATCCTTTTCTTAGTCCTCCATGATACAATCATGATATATAAATATACTGAGATGGTATCATGGATGATCATGTTCGTTTATTAAAAAAAGTCACACTTTTCTCGAAAAAAACCTCTATGATACCATTGTATTATATAGATATATTGTGATGGTATCATGGAGGATTGCTTCAGTCCTTCAATGAGACACTCATCAGGACCATGATACGATCGTGATATATAAATATACTGAGATGGTATCATGGAGGACTGCTTCAATCCTCCATGATACTATTATGATATATAAATATATTGCGATGGTATCAGAGAGGAAGGGGTTTGAGCGAGGAAGTATGTTGGGTAAATAGTTTTGGACAAGGGGGTACGGCAGGTGATTAGTTTAGATGGGCCATGTGGCAGATAATTATTTTATTTTTGGAGGATATTTCGATTAGTTTCCCAAAACATGCACATATTATTCTATTTTTAAATAATAATACGATATAAGCAGAAATTATAATAGGTCAATCTACTAAAAAGCATGTGTTTATTTGACAAATTAAACTATTTTCCCTTCAAAAGAAGAATTTTCAAATTCTTCCAACATATTTTTGTAAATTTAAGTTTTGTAATGACGATAAATAAAGCTACATGGTCAGACACTAATTCGCAATGTTGGGTTACACTACTGTCAACTTTATATTACACTTCTAGGTGGGATATCAATATTGACAACAAGAGTCTTGGTCGTGACAGAGCAACTGAAACAAATAAAAGAAATATAAATCAGTTGGAATATTTTCTATAAGGAGTATTAGATAGGGCTGGCCAGTGGGCCGGGATGACCCGACCCCGGCCCGACCCCGCCCCAGTCCCGACCCGACCCTGCTCTAAAAAAAAAAAAAAAATTAACGGGGGCGGGACTCGAACTCGGGACGGGACGATGTCTCGTCCCGCCAGACCCGAGCCCGCCCCAGGCCCGCCGGACCCGAGCCCGCCCCGAGCCCGTCCCGACCCCGACCCCGACCCCGACCTTACCTTTGCAAAAATAACCGTTGCACCAACGGCCATTTTAGCCCCCCCCCCTCCCCCAACCCCCCCTACCCCTTAATATTTATTTTTAACCCATAAGTTATTATATTTACACTTTAACCCAATTTTTCAACTATAAATAACTCATTTTCTCTTCATCTTTCTCACAAATCTTCCTACAATCTCTCTAATTTCTCAATATATCTCTCTACATTGTTTGCTAAATATTCAATTTTATTAATTCATTTGGAAATTGGGAGTGAAGTTGGCAACTAGCTTGAGGATCTTCCATCGAGCAAAGTTTCAATTTTCAACCTCTCGATTACACGTCGACGTTACGTCGGCGTTTGGTACATTCGTTCCTTCATTAAATTATTATTGTCTGTTTATTTTATTTAGCGCACTTAATTTCATTTACTTTAATTATTTGTTAGCATATAATTAAAATGGAAGGAATTAGAGGTATGTTTAAGGGTAAGGGTAAGACTTCTTCTAGTAGGGGCAATCAGGGCAAGGGTACTTCTTCTAGTCATCTTATTCCTACACGGGATGATTTTGTTGATACTCAACATTTTCCTACAATACCATTAGATTTAGACGAGGAGTTATTTTCTCGGAACTCAAGAAGACTTTAATTTAGACGATGATCTAGACGATACACCCACTAATATTGATGACAACACGCCCACTAGTGCACCTTCAACCGAAATACCTCCTATTCCCCCTAGTATGAGACGAGGTCCGCAAAAACGACCATTAAAATCGATGCATGGACATTTTTTGATAGGGACGTAGAGAATCAAGTAGCCATATGTAAAATTTGTAAAAATGTTTTAAAATTTAAAACTGGAAAAGGTCACGGTGGGACGGGGGGTTTAATTAGACATGTAGTAAGTGCTCATCCAGCTAGGTATGCCCAATACCGGGGCTTCAAAACCGGGTGCGCAAACGGCCGCTCCATCGGGACAAGGTTCACATACGATCTCGTCCCGGACCAAGTACGGGGTCAAATTAACCCTATGACGGGGGGGAATTGTAGGCTCTAAATACAACAAACATAGAGATAGGGAAGCAATATCAAAATTAGTTGCTGTGGAGGGTTTGCCTTTTTCATTTCCTTCATCTCCCGATTTTATTCATTACATTAGAGATATATATAATCCTGCTTTTAACGGTTTTCCTAGGTCAACTGTTAAGAGAGATGTATTTAAATTTGCGCATGAATATCAACAATATTTACGTTTTTCATTATATCATTTTAATGGCAAAGTATCTATCACGTACGATATAGGTCGTAGTACTAACGGCCATGATTATTTAACTTGTAACTTGTCATTGGATAGATTATAAATGGTCTATGCAAAAACGTATTTTAGCGTATAGATATATAGATGATAGGCACCTTTGGTACTTTTATTGCGAGAAAATATTTATCAAGTGTGCGATTATTACGGAATTACCGATAAAATTATGACTATTACATTAGATAACGCTTCTAATAACAATTACGCAATTACAATGTTAAAAAATAGTTTAGCTCCATCTTTTCCGGACCATTTTCATATAAAATGCGCGTGCCATATATATAACTTAATTGTAAAGGATGGTCTATCACTTTTTGAAGACATTCTTAGTAAAATACAATTTGCTATAAACTTTATTTTTAAAAGTAATAAAGTACAACGTAGAAAAGAATATAAAAAAATTTGTCATGATTGTGGACTACCTTTTAGAAGAATTCCACAAGAAGTATCCACTAGGTGGAATTCTTTATACGAGCAACTACTTGTTGCTTATGACTATAAATTACCTATAACTTTATTTTTTAACTCTCATAATAAAAAGCCAAATGATATGATTTTAGATAGTGATTGGGAAAAAAATTCCGAACTTATTGTATTTTTAGAGAAATTTTTTCAAGCAACAAAAGAATTTTCCGGTATATATTATCCTACTATTTCAACTATGTTATTTTATATAACTCTAATATTTTTATTACTTAGTGAATATATGGAAAAACCGACTTATAAGGCAGCTATTAAAAAAATGTTTGTCAAAATAAAAAAATATTTTATTCCTATTCCTTCTATTTATATTATTGGTTCTGTATTAAATCCTACTATTAAAATAGACGGTACTAAATCACTAATTGAAACTATTTACGATTGTATAGAAGTACTACCACCTCCAAGTCCCAAAAATCTAAATCACCCACCACCTATTGAACAAACTAAAGAAGAAGTGTTGAATAGCGTAGAACACCACCGCAAAAATATATATAGATTTTATCAACAAGAAAATGCTAGTAACGTACCGGCTACCATACCATCTTCTTCATCTTCAAGACAACCTCACAAAAGACATCTTTTTCGCGCTAGTATTGAAAGCCTCGAAATAGAATGTGCGGCCGTACCTCTACTAACCAAATTAGCGAGTTGGATATTTTTGTTTTGCGGGTTAAATACCGTATCAAGAAGTTATCAATGAAGATGGACAAGAAGACTTGCTTTGAAATACGGAGGGGAATGAGAAGACCTTTCCGACACTTTCAATGATGGCTCGAGATGTTTTGAACATTCAAGCGTCGTCAATCTGCGTCGGAAAGCGCTTTTTCTGCGAGCGCATATCAAATAGGAGACCACGGACACTCATTGGCCGGAGACGGCTTGGAAATTGCGGTATTATTCGAGAGATTGGATACGAGCGGAGCGGAGAAGGTGCGGTCAACCGGAGATCAACGAAGAAGATGATGAAAACTACAACGAAATCTTAACCGAAGGTAGTGGAAGCGACGTGGATCAATTTGACCAACAAATACCTATTCCAACCGAAGAACCACATGAAATCATCAAGCAATTAGAACATTTTTTTTTTGAAAATGTAATTTTTTTAATTGCAATTTTATTATGTAATTTGCAACTTTTGGACAACACCATAAAGTTGCAATTTAGATTTTAGACAATTGTATTTGTATTACAAAAAAATCATATGTCTATTAAATAATATAAGAGGCACAAAAACAGCCTTGGAATGTTTTTATTACACTATCTTGTTTTATTTATTGAGTTTTTTTTTATACATATGTTATTTAAAAAAAAAAAAAAAAGGAAAACCCGAGCCCGCCCCGACCCCGCCCCCGCCCCGATACCGACGGGATCGGGATCGGGACGGGGCCGGAGCAGTCCCGCCCACCCGACCCCGCTAGGCCCGCTAGGCCCGATCCCGACCCCCCGATCGTCCCGCCCCGACCCCGACCCCGACCCCGCCGGACCCGGCCCGCCAGACCCGAGCCCGGCCCACTGGCCACCCTTAGTATTAGATGAGATACGATTCACAATATATTTGTACCTCATAAAATAAAATAAGTAAAAAAATTACATGTATCCAATTATATTTTGACTGTTCATCTCCGTAGGTTCATATGATATCCAATCATCTTATCTCGACGAACAAGTCATATACCGGGATCCATGTTGATCATTCATAGAAACTTGTACTTTATGTTTTTCATGTATAATTATTTACTCAAAATTTTATTTTAATAATAATAATAATTCTATTTTATAAAGTCGTATATTATATAATTTAGTATACACGTGCAAAGCACGTGACGAGAAACTAGTGTGTATATATATATATATATATATATATATTATTTTTATATTTTGAGTTTGGGTCCGGACGACAGGCATACTGCGACTAGTATATATATATATAAGAAACTTTAATAATTATGAAAATTTATCAATACGATATGTTTAACCTGTAATTACATTAAATGAGTTATGTAGTAGACATATGTGATACAAATTATACGAATTTGATAAAAGTTACGTACTATTTTTATATTTTGAGTTTGGGCCCAGACGTAAGAACAGACCTACAACTAGTATATATAATGAGATCAGTTGTCCTCAATATTAACATAAACTTAAGTTTTTTAAAATAGGGGCTTCTAAACTTACAAAGTATTTTAGTTTAATGCACTTAATTACTTGGCTGGGTGAATAAATCATAAACATAAAATCATTCTGTAGTACATAGTCCAATTTTGGATCACGCTTTCCTTGATATTGACAGTCCTTAGTTACGTTATTGGGTGTAAAGTGCATCCAGGGGAATCAATATATTCGGAGGCTCAGAGGACTCGGGGACGCCCTACGGCTGTTCCCACTCTCACCAACTCCTGTCACGTCCGTCATTCTCGATCAGTGTATCGTGACGTGCATGGATATTAGGACGTCAGCAGAGTTACGCCATCTTTACTTTAGGACTAAAAAAGTCCAATCTTGGCTTATATATGTAAAGCTTAGAAGAGAAGGAACATCATCTTGCTCACTTTGTAACCCTAACATTATTTTTCTCTCTCAAAGCAATATACACTCAGATCCATTGTCTATTCATTTATTTTTTACTTGAATCATAACTTGTTCATTATTTTTCCTAACTTATCCGTCATACATATTTATTTTTTACCGCTTTAACCGGACACGTTAAGGAGTTTTTCGGATCAAATACAACTCACTTGTCTTCAAACCCTATAAAACAAATCTCTAACTGATTTTCTGGTTAGAATCATTTTCACCAAAAAATAGTTTGACGCCGTCTGTGGGGATAGACAATTGTGGTGTTGTCCCGATTCGTAGAAGACCTCCTTTAAACACCGAACACAATCCTGGTACTCAGGTGAACATGTCAGGATCAAGTGGCAGCTCTCGCGGATCCCAGGGACTCAACAACATTCGAGTGCCAGCTAATGGTCAAGGAATAGCGAATCCGATAGAGATACCAATGTTGGAGCATAACGAAAAATTTGAATGGGAGCAGAGGAACAGCAGAGGCGAGTTCCCGGAGAGACAACCTAGCAAAGAGAATAACGGGGACATCTCGAGTGATGAGGGAGAATAAATGCCCAGGAGACACACGCTCGAAAGAAAGGGCCAAGTCAAATCTCAGACTAAAGAACCAAGACCTGTCAAAAAGGGCATTTCCTTGAGAGATGACGCGATCGTGGACGTGCTCAAGATGCAGAATGAAATGACGTAGCACATGGAGAGAGTTGTGGCCACTATGGTCTACCATTCCAGGGTTGGAACTCTAGCATCGAATCAAAAAGCGGTAAAAGTCTCGATATCACCAAAAATCAGCAAAAGGGAGGATGATAGAGAAAAATAATGGTTGGATGCATTCACATGGGGCTTCTCAGGGTTGAAAAGGAAATGAACAAGTGGATGTATCAAATACCGGGAGCCCCGCCTGTAGTAAAGGATGCGGGAGAAAAAAAATACGGGGTACTGCCGTATCCGAAAAGTGCGGCCCCTTTCCCTATCCCAAAGAGGTTCAAACTGCCTGACATACCCAAATATGACAGAACCATAGATCCAGGGGAGCATATTATAACCTTTGAAGCAGTTATCACCAGGAATGACCTAAAGCAACATGCAATCGAATCTGTCATGCTGAAAAAATTTAATCAGACGCTCATAAAGGAAGCACTCTCTTGGTATACTCATTTGCTTGAAAATTCTATTTACTCTTTTGCTACTCTTGCAGATGCTTTTGTCAAAGCTCACACGGGAGCACGGAGGGTGGAAACACATAAGCAGGACGTGTTTGTCATAAAGCAGAGGGGAGATGAGCTACTGAGGGGGTTCATGGACAGATTTCAAAGGGAGAGAATACTGTTGCCGACCATCCCAGAAGACTTGGCCTCGGCTGCATTTGCGGATAGTTTGAACCCAAGTAATTCTAACGCGTCCAGGAAATTAAAAGAAATATTGAGGGAGTTCGTCGGCCAAAATGTGAAGTGAAATAAACCTCAGGTACACGGCCAAGATGTGTATTGAGGAGGATCAATGGCAGTAGCGCCATTGGATTTGAGTAGCCCTCACGCAAAAAAACCTGACCAAGGGTTTAGTACGGGTACTACAAGTCATTGGGGGTGGTTTGACCCTTATGATACTTGCAGATTCCATGGCTAGAGAGAGAGTCGGGGTAGCGATAAGAGAAACCACGCCCTTGTTAGACAGGGCCCACCACAACCCGAAGGATCAACATCGAGAGGGACTGGACACTCAAAGTTATCGGATCACAACTTTAACATAAATGCGGCAGAACTGGTGGCAATGTTGAAAATAATGAAGAAATCCAGATTCCCTGAAGAGATGCGAACAAATCCGGATAAGAGAAATACCGGGCTATGGTGTCACTTCCATAGCACCCATGGGCATACTATAGAGGACTGCGCTAATCTGAGGATCGATGTGGCCTAACTACTATGAGCGGGGCACTTAAAAGAGTACATTAGTGACCGTGTGAAGCTCAATCTAAGCCAGAATCTCGGACAAAGGCCATAAAAATACCTCAACCTACTCACACTATCAACATGATCTTCGGAGGAGAGATCGTGAACAAAGTCACGTACACGTCACTTAGGAAGTCCAAAATCTCTATCACAACTACAAGTCGTATCCAAAAGTCCATAAAATGCAATGATATTTCCTTCTCCGGTGATGATTGCGCGGGCCTTGCCTCAAAATGATGCTCTGGTAATACCTATTCAAATTTTAAAAAAATCATCAAACGTGTGTTGATTGATCCAGGAAGTTCTGCGAATGTCGTCCAACTACGTGTTCTAGAAAAAATGAAGGCAGACAGATTGGTCATCCAGATAACCAAGATGCTAGTAGGTTTTAACATGTCAAGTGAGTTGAATAGGGGGGAAATTGAGTTTCCGCTGCACACTGATGGCATGGAGAAAGATACAACATTCTACATCATATCCTGTGACATAGACTACAATGTGATATAGGGAAAGTCGTAGATACACTTAATGCATATAGTCCCCTTCACCTTTCATCAGAAGGTTAAATTTTCTATCTCTTGGGGGGTCGGGCGAAATTAAGGAGGACCATAGCATAGCCTGAGTAAAGAACGCCTTGGCAGTAGCAACGTCACGAGAATGCCAGCTATATAAATAGCAATCATAGACCCCAGACTCAAGTGATGTGTCTGGAAAAGAAAGGGAACGATATATAAGAACAACCATCAGAGCCAGGCCTATGGATCAGACTATCCGAAAGGGTTTCATTATGCTAGTAAACAAATAACACCCAGAGTCCACAATATAATAGCTAGAGCACGTGATAATATTTGAAGAATATCCCGAAAAGAAGGTACACCTAGGATTGACACTTTCACCAGAGCTGAGGAAAGCATTTTTTATTTTTTTTAAAATTAACTCTGATTACTTTGCTTGGTCTCATCTAGACATAACAGGGATCCCCCCCAGAGATAGTTAACCATAAGCTAAGCTCTGATCCTAATCATCACATAGTAAAATAAAGGAAATGATCGATATCCGCTATTAGGGATCAATTTGTGAAGGAGAAAGTAACACGCTTGCTTAATATAGGGTTAGTACGGAGAGTGGAGAGTCTGGATTGGTTGGCCAACGTGGTTGTGGTCCCCAAAAAACTCAATAAATTTAGGATGTGCATGCACTTTAAAGATCTAAATGAGGCATAGCCTAAAGACTCATTTTCGTTACCACTCATCGACTAAAAAATTAATGTCGTGACAGGCCATGAGTTACTCAACTTCCTAGATACATACTCATGTTATAACCAGATCAACTTGCACTATGAGGATCAGGAAAATACCTCTTTCATGATCAATCACGGTAATTTCTATTATAACACAATGCATTTTGGTTTTAAAAATGCACGAGCAACCTATCAAAGGCTGGTGAATAAGATGTTCGAAGGGCAGATTGGGAGGACCATGGAAGTCTATATCGATGACATGTTGGTCAAATACCGGGAGGCGGAAACTCATCTGTCCTCTTTATAAGAAACTTTCAACGTTCTTCATCGACACGGAATAAAACTAAACCCATAGAAGTGTGCCTTTGGGGTCAGGTCGGGCAAGTTCTTAGGTTTCATTGCTTCTTAGAAGATAGCGACTTCAAATAATAGGCTACTCCCACCGGCTGGGAAAATAGATGGCACTTCCTCAGAATGGTAAGGGTAACCTGCTGATAGACCGAGGGGTTTTAGGCTCGAGTAGAAAAAGTATCTACCAGCCCTCACATATGAGCTTCACGGGGACCCTCGAGTCAAACTCCGGTACTCAGACCTTGAGACGGAGGGGCTCGCCTTTGAGGAGCTGGTGGGAGAGCCACCTGGGATGTAGAAGGAAGAGATGAAATGAGCGCAGAGCCTGGAGTGTTACCTCTAGTCCGGACGGGACCAAGGAAAAAGAGGGTGGAAAAATTCATGAAGGGAGCCAGCTCCAATTCTCTAAAGAGACTAATGGTAGTAGCCTCTAGCTGGGCCTTCTTTTTGCGAACAATCCTCTAGGTCGAGTCCATCTGATCCTCACAAGCATCAGATGCCAGATTAATTACCACTTGAGGAGTGATCGGAGTTGATGAGATCGGACCTTGACCGTTCTGATCCTGAGCACTCAGCCTACTTCTTTTTGCTAGGGGTGGAGAGTAAGAGGACGCCCTTTTTTATCTGACCAAGGGAGTTACCCTCGGACTACGACTCAGTTGGGATCCATCTTGGAGGACTTGCTGCAGGGCTGCATCTAGATCTTCAGGCATATCAACCAAAGGGCGGGCTAATGATCCTTTGGGAAGGCCATGATTTTGCCTTTCCAGTTGTTCTTTGCGGAATCTCCTTCCATACACGAGTGGAAGAGGATGAGGAATCTAGAATTTTTTGGACCCATTTTGCTAGGTCTTGCACCGAGTCTCGCCTCTAAACCACCGCTGAAATATAATAAGGGCAAGGGTTAGCAACTCAACTCAAAATCAATAATACAAACAAAACAAAATATACACATGTTAAACTTACGGTTGAGGTTCCACTGCTCCGGAATGGAAGCCTCTAATGGCTTGACCAGATCAGCGGTACGGATGATGACGTACCTCTCTATCCACCATCAGTCAGAGTTATAATCAATGCTCATAATTAAAGAATTTTAGCCACGACGAGTCAATTGGGTGATCCCGGCCCTAAAACACTTTAGGGAATAAAGGTGAATCAAGTGAGAAAGGGAGAAATCCTCTCCAACTCGTAGAGAAAGGTACCAGAGACACGCCAACATTCTACATAACGCCGGCCTGACCTGGGCTAGGCTAATGTTGTACTTCCTGTAGAATTTCAGAATTACAAGGTCAATTGAGTCACTCACCCTCAGCAAAAAGGGGTACGTGTAAACAAATGAGTACATTTGCCGGTAAGAAGTGATGTTTTCCCCTTCCCTTGGAATAATCACATTTATATCGGTCTAGCCGCAATCCACCTTTACTTGGTCTAAACTGCGATTACAAACAGAAGACTGAAATATGATTGCAGGCCAGTCCCGTTCACGGCTAGGGTCAGAAGAGGTGGCGCGTTCAGTGAGGTCCTTCTTGCTGGTCCATTCCAAGGGAATAAACGATTTAGAATATTATCGGATAGTGGCCGCCGAATCTCGATCGAAACATGATGGATCGAGACGTCGGTGTCACTGTGGGCAGCAGTTCATGTTCAGGCAATGGAGCCTCCGACGATAGAAGAGTCAGAAGACACATTGAGGGTTTATCAAAAAAGTTTAAAAGGTAACAAAGAGTTTTCCGGTAACAAAGAAGAGAGATATAGAAGTCCATAGATTTGAAAAATAGTAAATGAGATCTCGATTATTTGGTGGTATATATGTGTTGCGTGAAAGAATGAGAAGGGAGAAACTTCGCATAAAGAAAAATAATATTTTCACCATTACGGGTCTGATAATCAAGAGGAATACTTGGCTAGATGGTATAACACGTATAAAAGTGAAGGACTATCTATATTGGGTGTAAAGTGCATCCGGGGGAATCAACGTATTCAAAGGCTCAGAGGACTCGGGGACGCCCTATAGCTATTCCCCACTCCCACCAACTCCTGTCATGAACCTTGACCTATATATGTAAAACTTAGAAGGGAAGGAACATCATCTTGCTCACTCTGTAATCCTAGCATTATTTTTCTCTCTCAAAGCAATATACACTTAGATCCATTATCTATTAATTTAGTTTTTACTTGAATCATAGCTTGTTCATTATTTAGCCTTACTTATCATTCATACATATTTATTTTTTATCGTTTTAACCGAACTCGTTAAGGAGTTTCCGAATCAAATATAACTCACTTATCTTCAAACCCTATAAAAAAAATCTCTAACTGGTGTTTTAGTTAGAACCATTTTAATGGGAAAACAGTTACTCTTAAAGCAAACGATCTACTTATCATGCTTCTAAGCATAGACCCAAAAGGAACTCACCCGTTGAATTGACATTCTTTACTTACAAAATGTTGTGAGATATTTTAGCTGCCATTTAATGTAGGCACAATGGCAAAAAGAATAGAGACAATACTCCTTCTAGTCCAAACTAATTAATGTTTTAATCTTTAAAAGTTGGTCCAAAATAACTACTCCATCTGTCCCAATTTATATGACACATTTTTTTAGTAATTTCCAAAAAGAATGACACATTTTCTATTTGACAACAATTTTTTTTTAAACTTTACCTTTTACACTTAGAGAGATGATGTATAACCTCACAAATATATTTGTCTTGTTTTCGACCACAAGATTCAAATGTCTTTCTTTATTTCTTAATCTTCGTGTCCAGTCAAACTACATCACATTAAATTGACACGGAGAAAGTAATGTTTTACAAAATCAATCAGATATTTAATTCTTTTCTCAAATTTTGTCTTTGACACATTCATAATTTAATGTACAAATTTAATGATAATTATGTCAATCTGAAAAGAAAAGAAAGTAAAAAAACCCTCTTAACTTTTAGGAGCGAGTGAATTCCTTAATTAATGTGATCAAGCCTAAAACATCAATTATTTTGAATTGGAAGGAATACCAATTAGTAATCACTAAATGTTGAGTAGTCATATTAGTACGTTTATTTAGATTAAATGTTTATTAACTGTCTTTGTCTTTCTGGAGACATATATCAGTTGAAAAATATATAAACTTGACGTGATAGAGAGAAACTATTTTCTAAAAATATATTGGACCAAGACATGTTTAAATGGAGTAATATAAATAGTGATTTTTTATATAGTCAGACTCTGATTTGCTTGGTATTGAGGTGTGTATAGTTGTTGTACTAGTGGCAGAGGCGGAGCCACCTTAGGAGAAGGGTGGTCAAATGCACTAGGGGTGAGCGTATATCGGTTCGGTTCGTTTTTATATCCGAAAAAATATGAACTGAATAAAAATCGGTTTTTTTAAAAAAAAAAACGAATACAACTTTTTAAAAAAAAAAATCAATATGTTCGGTTTATATCGCCGAACGTATCGGATTATATCAATTTTTTCTAGTGGGCCGGGTCAGGTCGGGTCGAGAAATTTTTTATTTTTTTAAAAAAAAATTGAATTTCCAAAACTGAAATTGACATTCACACCTACACTACCATGAAATTTCGACGTTGAAATCTATTGTGTATCGTCAGATGTTTACTAAAGAAAAAAGAAAATTAGAAACCGATTTGGAGGAAAACACAAATTGATTGGGAAAACAGACGTTTTCATAAAAATTGGCTGCGTCAAACCGCCTTATGGTTGTTTGGGCTGGCCCCGTCTCAAAAAATACCCAAAATCAAAAAATAAATTGGGTAAAACGGACATCCGAGCGCAGAGTTATGACCATTTAAAGTTTCACCAATTTACAACTACTTTCTCTCCCTACATTTTATGTCAATGCTTCCGTGATATATTAATCAAGTTCATGCCGCATTGACTTCCATAAAAGCTTCATAGATTGACTTCAATTGCTATGATTGAAGAGATAGTAGTAGCCTAAAATAAAAAATAAGAATAGTTATATATTTAATTCGGTTTTTTCAGTTCGGTTCGTATCCAAAATTAAAAAACTGAACCGAATCACTAAATCCTGATTCGGTTCGGTTTTTCAAAAAATTATTTTTTTATAAAAAAAAAACGCCTCCGGGTTTTTGCCCACCCCTAAGATGCACACTCTTCGCCGAACATTACGTTGTGTACACATATTAAATGTTAGGTATTATGAGTATATATTTAATTTTGCACACTCTTAACACAAGTGAGAAGAAATTTGCACACCCTTCACTAAATTCTCCTCCACGGAGTCAAAGGCAATTAAAAACAAATTTCCTTTAAAGAGAGGGGAAGGTGGTCTGGAGCAAGATTTAGAAAGAAACCACATTTATTAATTGACCAACCTTGTGAGAAACAAGTTCTTGCAAGGTAATAATCAAAGAAGAATCCATCCGCTCAAGAAAATAATGAACTAATACAAGAAGGGACACACATCTACTTGTTAGGTGAAAACTTAGACTTAATCTTCTCCACTTCCTTAGAACCAATTTGGAATGTCTTGGTAAATACATCATCTGGCACAGTTGGTGAAGCCGCAAACAAAGTGGCTGCTAAAGACTGAGTGCCTGGCAACTGGCTATTGAAAGCAGAAATAATAACTGCTGGAACTTCGCCATTGTTCTTCTGGAAATGGACAAGCCCTTTTGGGAAAACAAAAACTTCACCCTCTGTAATGTGCTTTGAGATCAACACATTAGCAGTAGTAATGAAGCCAACATCCAATTCACCTTCCAAAACAAAGGCCATTTCAGTGGCTCGTGGGTGGGTGTCGGGTGGGTTAATGCCACCAGGGGTATAGTCAATGCGAGAGAGCGACACACCAAGAGTGTTAAGGCCAGGAACTTTCATGACATTAACTCCTGAGACTGAAGAACCCATTGTATTATTAGAAGCTCCTGCCTTGGATATGGCCATTGATGAGAAATCATCCCCTGTGAAATTCTTCGTACAAGGAAATCCATTCACGCTCACACCTATTCATGCACACAACAAGAAGTTTAATTAATTAACGATGTAAAAAATATATACACACAATTTGCAATTTGGTATTCCCTCCAACCCAATTTGTTTGAAGGTGTTTGGGGAGTCAAACAACTATTTCTTTAACTTAATTTTAAACATAGATTTTCAAGTATTTTATAATAGAATTTACATATTTGAAAATTACCGTTCTCGCCTCGAATTCTGTTCTCTGCCGTTTTATCGGCTGACCGTATCGGGAGACAAATTGATTCTTTAACTAAAGTAATTTGGGCTGAAAATGGAACTCTAATTACCAGCAATGGGTTCCCCAAATACTCCAGAAAGCGTTAGGACGGTGGTATGAGTAAACTAAGAGGTAAGAAATATGAATGCAGCTGAGTACAGTAAAGTAAAGGATAAATAAAGCAAAGGATAAAGATAGATAAAAATTGAGTTGTTTGATTGATTGGTTGTGTCTGTATATACAAAGAATGATCCTATTTATAGTACAAAATAGGGGGGGAATGTACAACGTGATCCTCCCCATGTCAGCCATCAAGTAACCCACTAAGTTCAATGGCCGATTATGGGAGAGGTGGTGACGATTTTCTCGCCCTCTACTCCTCTTGCTCAGGTAATGGCCCTTTATTTTAGCTGTTGTTGGCCGTTACCGCTTATAGGGGTCCGAAAACCCTTTTGACTTGGTCGTTGAGGCGTCTGCATCTGAGTGGGTCCCAATCGTACCTCTAACTAACAACTCAGCTAAGATGCCTTAGTAGCCGATGAAGTTCTTGTAGTCGAGGGCTAGAACTAAATTCAGCTCTGAAACAGTTCAGTTGTCACTGAATTAGGCTAAACACTTAAATCACTTTTGAGTGTTAACAATTGCCCCCCTACATTAACTCGAGTGTGACTGTTGAGTTGATGTATCCGAAAGTAGCTGTCGTTTCAGTCTGACAGTCGCGCATGTCACTTCAATCATCTCGTCTCCAGTGCATGCAATGATGATCACTTCTTGAAATGTGTTTCCCCTTTACTTTAACTGAGGCGTCTCTATTACCAATAATTGGCTCTGATGATTTTCGATCGTGCTTTTGAAAATAATAAATTAATCTCAGCCGTGCCTCTGAAGGTTATTTAAGGAAAGGTATCCCCCATAGGTTTCTCACCTAATCTTTGGCCCTTTTCTTAGTCGGAAACCATGGCTTCATCTTTTTCATCTCGAAGATCAGGAAAAATCATTCTAGCCGATAGTGACATGACCCCTTCCTTGGCCTTCGTTGATGAACAACTGGTTCTGACTCCGTACGGTGGACCGAAACAAGGTAATTCTCTCTTATTTCAGTACCTCAGCCCGATAAACCATGACTTTCTTTCTACTTGTGACTAGTTCACCGGCGGCTGCTGTTCGGCTAACCTTCATACTTGGCCGACTAAGGTCGCTCATTATTCGGGTTGGTTGGACCGAGTGAAGTTGGTCACAGAAGCCGAACGGAGGCGCATGGGTCCTTTTGATGCCTTTTTTGTGTACCAAAAAGCCAAGGAAGTTGCCAGCCGATACTCCGAACATGCACTTGGCTGGATTCATTGTGAGATTATGAACCCTCATTCTTTTTAATGCTTGTTCAAGATCGGCTAAATGATCCTTGAAGTCCTTAGACTTCACTACTACATCATCGATGTAGACCTCCATAGTCTTGCCGATCAAGTTATGGAAGATGGTGTTCATTGCCCTTTGATAAGTGGCACCAGCGTTCTTCAGACCAAACGGCATAACTACCCACTCGTAAATGCCCAACGCTCCTAGACATCTGAAGGCGGTTTTGTGAATGTCTTCCTCGACTACCGATATCCGATTATAGACAAAGTATTCATCCATGAAGGTCAGTACACCATTAGCGGCTGCTGAGTCGACTAGCATGTCAGCTATCGGCATGACGTACTCATCTTTAGGAGTGGCTAGATTTAGGTTCATGTAATCAATACATACCCGAACCTTGCTATTCTTCTTCTTGACTGGTATGACATTTGCCAACCATTCCACATACACAGCCGTTCTGATAAATCTGGTTTTCAGCAGTTGTTCGATCTCGGCTTTGATTTGAGGCATCAACTGAGGGTGATACCTTCTGGATGACTATTTTTTGGGTTTGAAAGCCTCCTTGATTGGAAATATATGTTCTTCCAAAGTACGTCCCATTCCAGACATCTCATGATAATCCCATGCGAAACAGTCTTTATACTACAGTAGAAGGGCCGTTATGCCTTGTTTATCTTCTTCCTTCAGTGAACTACTAATATATGTTAGCCGATGGATTTCTCCAGTTCCCAAGTTAATCTCTTCCAAAGGATCCTGAGACTCAAAACTAGGCATAGCCCTTCTTATGGGCGATTCAAGTTCCATCGACAACTCAACTTAATCGGCCACAAGCGTTGGTTCGTTGGCATGGTTCCCCATCTGCGATGCCTCGGCTATCCTTGCCTCAGAACTTAGGGCGGTCAGCCGATGCCACAAGTCACATATGATTTGGGTTTCCTTAACCATTTAAATCCTCTAAGGTAAGCCGTGGTTCGGCTAATTGTTTAATTTCAAACCCTCGCGAGGTAAGATTACAGAATTCCCAAGATCCTTCTTCATACTGCTTCGTGATGGCTATGGGATCCACATACGGTGAATAGAGGATAGCCTCTACATTCTACACCACCGGTCAGAACGGGTTGTCATCCGCTGGGACGATTTCTATCTTGTCTCCTTCCCAAAAGATGAGCTTTTAATGCATGGTAGAAGGAAGGCATCAGTTGGTGTGAATCCAGTCCCTACCCAGCAGAATGGTGTAGGACGGCTTGCCATTTATTACAAAGAAGGCAGACCTGACCGTCTTAGGACCTACAATGATTTCTGCTACTAGAATCCCCAATGCTTCAGAGGCTTCTCCCATAAATCTAGGAATTTTATGTTAGTTGGAATGAGATCCTCCTTTGTTTTGGTAAGATCCTTCAAGGTAAGCAGCGGCATCACATTCAGCACAGCCCCATTGTCGACAAACACCCGACTAATAATTTTGTCATTAATGTAAGCCTTGACGTAAAGAGGTTTGAGGTATTTAACCATATTTTCTGTAGGTGCACCAAATACGGTGCTCAAAGTGTCCCTAGTTGGGGTATTGGCTATTATTGCCCATTCTGCATCATCTAAGCAAACATCACCTTCTAGGTTATCTAGTGCGGAGCGGCTGACCCAGAACTCACATGGGATTAGGCTGACCATTTCATTGTCTGCCCATATCTCATCAACCAAGTCATGGCTAAATAAATCGAGGATGGAGTCCCCTCCTTCATCCAATTCGGCTAACCAGAAGATCATATCTTCCATTTCATAGAGATAAATAGGGATTGGCTGGGGATCCTCTGACTGAATCCTCTGCACGATCTGTGGGATTTCCTCGGTTAGAGGTCCATTCGGGGCCACATTCTCTTATTGGGGTTCCTCCATTGGGTTGTCGGTAGATTGTTCATCCAGCTTAGTTGACCCGACGTCTCTCTTTAAGTGACATTGCCCCTGAAGCAACTGAGCCGAATGCCCTCTCGATAGCCTCGGCTATGGCAGACTCAGGAATCTCATGATTTTTGGCTGCCTTGGTGTTGGAAATTAGATGCAATGTCTGTTGCATCCTATGCAAGGCCTTAACACGTTGCATCCTTCTTTTCTGAGTCCTAGATGCGACTCTCGGTGGTGCCTCTTTCTTTCTGAGAGCCTGATTGACAGACCATTTCCCCTCTTCTATGTTGGCGGTTGGTTTAATCATTCTCTGGGGTCTCGTTTGGTCCTCATTTCTCGCCGTGATACGTAAGGATGAAATACCCTAATTTACGTTAAATTTGACCACCCTCTATTTGGTTTCAGAGAGTGGTTCTTCGTCTATTCGAGGCATGCTCGGCTACAGGTTGGTTGACATCCGTACTTGCCCACCCGGCCTATGCCTAGCGCCGATAGGGACCCTTCTAAACCTCATGGTTTATTCTTGAAGTTCTCATTCAACGTCCCTCGAGTATTCAGTGCGACCATGAAAACTGCTCCTAGCTGGCTGGCTGTCATCACGAATGACATGTAGGCTGCCTAACCGGTTGAACACAGAGGTCCTTGTGGCCTTCTCCCCTTCGGTAGGTTTCTTTGGGACCCATACCCTTTTTATTGGATGTCTCCTTTTGGTGTCCCTTGACTCATCGGGCTTAGCAAAATATACCATAGATATTGGTACCGCGGAAAAGGGGTCAGTATCAATGGACATTTAAGCCATACTCTTGTCGGCTAGCTTGAACCTCCTCTCTTTGATGCCCTTTTGGATCGCCTTTCTGAAGACCACACAATTAGAAGTAGAGTGACTGTATGAATTATGCCACTTGCAGTATTCTTATCTTTGAGTTCCTCGGCAAGCGGAATCATATGACCATCAAGAAGCCAAATCTGCCTATCTTTGAGCAGATGATCAAAGATCTGATCTACCTTCGTGATGCCAAACGAGTAATGGACCCTTTCATCGGATTAACTCATCTCCCTGCCTTTTACGACTTTCAAGGCTGGGCAAGAGTAAACCTTACCCCTAATAATCTCAGCCACCATTGCGTCTGCCGCACAGTCGGCTGACTTTGAGTCAGACTCATCCGCTTTAATGATGGATACTAAGTGGGAGATTCGATTTCGGCTGGCTCTTCTCCGCTCCTTCTCCTGGACATACTGCTCTATTTGGCTAGTCTTTTCAGCTAATTGGCTCAGGTCAGAGCAGGATTGTCCCACCAACTTCTCATTTAACTGAGGGTGTATATTATTGATTATCATATGGGCACACTCAGACTCGGGGAAGTATACGGTGCATTTTCCAACCTTTTTTCTGAATCTCTCGATAAAATCGGCAACTGATTCATTGACCTGCTGCTTGAGATTCATTAGATCAGTCACGATAACCTGAGTTTGGGGCCAATAGAACCTATCATGGAAGAAACCCTCCATGTCAACCCAGCTCTGTATGGAATCAGAAGCCAAAGAGGAGTACCATGCGAAGGTTGTTTCCGTTAGAGAGAGAGGGAATAACTGCAACTTGTGATACTCATTCTGGCCACCCTCGCCGCATTGGGCAGTAAATCTACCGATGTGCTCGATAGTGGATTTGTCGTCGTCGCCAAAGAAAATGGCAAACTCTGGTGTTTTGAATCCCCTCGGCAAAGGTGCTATCCGATCTACCTAATCGGGGTAAGGCCTCTTATAAACATGTATGTCCAAAGGTTTCAGTTGGATGCCGAAGTACCTCCGCATTAGCAATAATTTCCAAGTTTATCAGTTGTGACGTCCCCTGCCGATTCTCGACTGGATTCGGCTAGTAGGAATTCTGCACTGGCGTCCTCCATTCTGCATTTTGTTGGATGGGGTTTTGAAGGTTATAGGTGGTCTTCTAGCCATCACCAATAGGTGGGGTAATGCCCCACTGCTGCTGTTGGATATGGCCACCAAAGCCTACAACCTGAGCTCTTGGAACGGCCAACGGAGCCTGAGGATAAGGTGGAACAGTATTCCATGGCTGCTCTCCTCGGACATTAGCCGTTCTTAGAAAATTTACGCTTCCTGTAAGGTATAGAATGGGTATTGGCAATGACTGCTGAAATGGTATTCCACTGTAAACAGCGTCGCCAGATAGTCGAGCTAAGTCATTGTCAGGGTCCATTGGCTGCCAATTCGGCTGGACAACATAAATGTGTAAAGGGTGATGTGTGGCTGGTAGGGTCCGGGTGCCCGTCATGGCCCTCCGAATTGGGTCTTGACAAACTTGGTATCAGAGCATGTCTGTCCTAAGGAGTCTGCAAGCCGTGTCTAGTAGAGTCTTGTTTATGGGTGTGTTGCGCGCCACACTTATAAACAAGAGGTTGCAAGGCATTTAGGAATGGTTTCAACTCTTTCATATCATAGATCGTGCAGTAGAGCTGAGACTTAAGAAGTCAAGTTTAACTCGTGCCTGATACTACTTCAGTAATGTCGGTTACCAAAAAGGACTTCGGTTAGTTCATAATCGTATCTGGTAAATAAGTGACTTCTACCAGACGATTGATTCGTCAGAAGGCCAGTATTATGTAAAACGTTTTGAGATTATGAGAACTTGTCTCACTTATCTACCGAAGAGATAATGTAAGCCTGGAAAGTGAAATGTTTGTTTAAAAAAAAGTAAAGTAAAGGAAGTACTAAGCACCTAAAAGCAGAAGATTGTAAGGATTCTCTCAATAGACCTTATCGTGTTTATGGTTAGCAGGGAGATTGTAGTTGGATTGAGTGTAAATACGAGTAGTATGCTCTCCATTGGGACAGATCCATCAGAGGACATGAGTAAGTTACTGCTATGGGTTGTTTGCTCCTGTGTTTGCTGACTATGGCATTTGAAATGACATCCTATGTTGCTATTGGATTGCCATTTGTTGTGATTATCCTTTGATGTTTCTGGTTGCTGCAACAGAGGAATGACACTACACTTTGAGCTGAACTAGTGTTGACTCTACTGTTGTTTTGCTCCTACACCTGATGTTTTAGAAGAAATGAATATTCAGTTGCACTTTGAATTCTTGAGTTGGATGTACTCTTGAATAAGCTATTTTTGGGCATGTGTTCCTACTACTCTTGAGCAGTTGCTTCATTTTGAGATGCTAACTTTTAGACAATTATTGTTGCTTTTTGGAGCTAAAGATGCCACACTTTTGGCAAGTTAGTTACTGTCTTTTTTTCCAACAAAATGAGCAGATGCTACTGGGCATATCCCTGCTGCTCTTATGCATGTGTCTTGATGAGTTTGATTTGATGTTACTCTACTATTGTTGTTGTTGTATACTTGAGGACACTACTGCTACCTGATGTTGTTGAGTTGCCATTGGAACCTAAATGACTGGTGCCTCTCGAAAGGTTTGACTGGTATATTCTTTAGAGGAATAATTGCTACACTTTGGCTGAAGCATATTGCTAATTGCTGCACTTAACTTTTGTGCCTTGGATGAGTCAAATGTTGCACTTAAAGCTGCTATGTTCAACTTGCTGTTGGGATATTTTTAAAACAGAACCTACTATTTTATGTAAAAGAACATGCTGCTGCACTTGAGACTTGAGCTTGCTGTTATGTTTGAGTTTGCTGGTATATTTGCGAGTTGTTACCTCAAAAGAACAGATGTTGCACCTGATATGTGCTTATTGAGGAATTTAAGGTTGTTACCAAGCTCTATAGTCACTGTTATGCTACCTTATTGTCACCTGTTGTTACATGTTGGTGTTACATGTTTGTTGTTGTTTTGATACACTTGTTGCTGCCTTTAAAAGGCGAAAATCGTCACTGAATTTAAGGCAACTGGTGTTGTGCTTGCAAATATCCACTACATCTAACGAGTTGCTATAGTTTTGAGACACTATACTTTAATACTACATGAACATGTGCTACACTTGACAAAATGGTTGTTGTCATGATCTGCTGCAAACACACTTGGGCCGATGAGAATGAATTTGAGGCCATGCCACTTCTGGAAAGGTTGTCCCTCGTTTAGCCATTTCGGTTAAAGGCAGAAATATTTTTTTTGTTTAATGACGAATAAAAGAAAGAATTACAACAATGAGGATAAAGGTGAATGAGATTATAATTATGCAGGTTTCACAAATGTATGAATACTCCAGAACAGTGTAAGGACCAATGGTAGAGGATGGGCAATAAGAACTCTTCGGCCAAACGTGGCGATTCTCTAATGTTCAGGAAGATAGTATGGGAAATATTTAAGATAAGAGACCCCCAAGGCAACTTGAAATGGAAGTGTAAAGGTAAGATGAATGAGCACTCGATCGACGAGAGGTCTAATAATGATAAGACAAGAAAGCTTGACAGGTCATTGGATCATGTAACACCGCGAATTGTGTCTAAATATACGAAGCATCGATTTCACAATATATGCAGTCATACATTTCAGAAAGTATGTAAACGGAAGTAATAGTGAGTAAAGATCAAGATTAGCGCCTAAACAGGTGAAAAGGAGCTAATGACACCTATGGATATACGGTAGACATTAAAGGTATATGTCAAAGAGATAGTGGTATAATGAAGATGAAATGTCAGGCAAATACAGATGTCTATAAGCAATTATGAACTGACCAAAGGTTCTACAGGATAGATAAAGTAACAGGTTTACAGCTTAACAAGATCGAGGGAATCTTTTCCCGAAGCGCGATTTACAGAAAGTCTTAGCCATGAGGCAAGTGAAGGAATTTGAACCTAAGTATAATGACCATGTGTAGAAATAGTAGGCCAACGTCAGGTACTGCAAATTCTTCAGAATCTTCCATGTATTAAAATGAGGGAATAAGTTAACAACTCATCTTTTAAGAGGTAGTAACATCAAGGATTGAAATCAGGAGCAATGTTTAACATTATGTATGTATACCAGAATTAAGAGGAGTACCAGAAGTAAGAAGATGATCGATCAAGTGTCAAAGGTGGTAAAGAAAGGAAGTTGTTTATAGTTACGAGTAATGTGAAAGTACAAATTCCTTTCAGGTCATGAATGAGAGTTAACTATGATGGTACACACACTTCAGAGTGTTAACGATTCAGATACTACAAATATAAGAGTTTCTAGCACACCAGTTAGTAAACAAAGCTAAGTTGACAATAGAATCATTCACCCACAAGTGGCTTGACTAATGTGAGGACGAATGAGAGAAGTTGACAGGAAGGAACATGTCAGTTAGTTAAGCGAGAACCCGATTGGAGGATTTAGATACTGATAGCCCTATAATTCAGAATACAGAAGGGTCATCCCTCATACAGGAAAAGAAGGAACATCATAATGAAGATCCCAATGTTAGAGAAGATTGGGAAAGATATTTAGCAAAAGAGAATTACAACTTTCGAGTATAATGAGAAAGGGACCCCGTAGGTGGGAAGTCTATTTGACTATTCCCAATATAGCAGGCGTATGAGACAAGATTATGACGAAAGTCCATTGATCACAATATTCCGTTCACTCTGGATCTACTAAGGTGTGTTATGATCTCAAAGGTATGCATTGGTGGAACGACTTGAAAAAAGAAAATTGCAGAGTTCATAGCTCGGAGTCCTAATTATCAGTAAGTATAAGCGGAGCACCAAAAGCCCGGTGGCTTAACTCAGAACATTGAGATTCTGATGTGGAAATAGGAAATGATTAATATGGACTTTGTTACGGGTTTACCTCGCTCTTATCATACGTTTGATTCTATTTGGGTGGTTGTTAATAGATTGACCAAATCAGCTCAGTCCCATACGATTAAAACTGCCTACACAACCAAGGATCATACTAGTAATATATAAAAGAAGAACGTACGACTTCAGGATATTCCAATGTCTATTACCTCCGATAGAAGATCTTACTCACGGTGAACTTCTAGAAATTTCTAAAAGAAAAATGGAAGCACAGAAAATTATAATTTTATCCTGGATAAGTGACCATCCAAATGCACAATATAAATGCTCGATGACATGTTACAAATAGGTATGTTAGGTTTCAAATGAGAGTGGGAAGATCACTTACCCCACAAAAGAGTTATATATCATAGCAATATCATCTTAACATCTAGATGGATTCATATGAGATCTTGTATGGTCAGAAGTACAGATCTTCCATTGATTGATTCGACAGGTCAAATTTTCCTTTATCGATGTTATGGAAGTGTATAGGAGATTCATTTTTATATCCCAAGTCAAGGATGTTTAGGGTACAGAGGATTTGTCTTATGAAAATATTTTACTTGCTATCTTATATCATCAGGCCCAGAAGTTGCGGACTATAGAGACGGCCTCTGTTAGGGTGCTGTGAAGGAAGCAATGGGGTAAAAGAGATGATTTGAAAAGTTTTTAAAAAATATACATAAAGTCTAGGCATCCTTGTTTATTCCAGCTAAAAGGTTACAACAACACTCGTGCGATACGATTTTCCTATTTCTATCATATCCATCAAACACATTTTATATATCTTGTTGAAGCGATGTTATTGGGGTAGATGTGATAGGTGCAACCCAGGCTTCGGTAGTGGACAAACGAGGTGAGTTATGGCTAACCCTTTTTGTTTCTAGATAGATGGTTGGTCGTATGGGGCCAATATCAGTATGTTAAGTTGTTTTGTGACCCTGTGGGGCATTGTGTATGTATTATGCCTACTTGACAGGTTATGTACAGGCATGTTTATAGAGAAAACTCTGCAGAATTTTTTAAAATCTTTATAATTAGAATTTTCTCCAACATTCGAGGAAGAATGTTCTTAAGGGGGAAAGGATGTCACACCCCGTATTTTCGCGCTCATATGCAACGTAAATAAAGTAACATAAATTTCAGTAAGGCTAAGATCCCATATTAGGATGAAAATAAGTTTAAACAAGTGTTACGAAAGCTTCATAAGATTGCGGGGTCAAACGAATCAAAGAAACTAGGTTCGTCAAAACTCGGGAAAAGACAAACGGAATTTCATACCAGATTTTTGGCCCATATTGTCAGGGGTATATCTCCTAGTATATAAGTTATTATGGGGTGCATAATATATCTACGTTCAGGTTCATTGAGTCTACTTTCGAATGCAATAAACCTTTCATCAATCGGATGTCTGTACCAAACGTTATTGTCAATTTTGTGAGACTCCACAGACTGCCAGTTTGGAGCGATGGCCAGCGCGAAGCGACCCTTATAGTGCCCTTAGGGCGGTGGAAATTTCCAGATTCATAATTAAAGTAGTGCAGTCCCTTTCTCTTTCATATCAAGACCTAATCAATTAAAAAAACTCTCCCAAACCCTCTATAATAGTTCTCGTATGATCCCAGGCCAAAATCAAAGGCAAACCAGGTAAATCTAACATGAAAAATCCTATGGTCGTCGTCCTATCGCCTTTCTCCTAATTGTGCTGATTTTGTAGACTCCTTGGAAGTGAAGTGACCTCAAAATTGAAGGGATTCTTGTGCTTGGAGGTAAGTTCTATCTTCTCCTTCTTGTTCTTAAGTTTATACAAGTTGTAGGAGTGTTATTATGAAGAGGTTGTATAGCAAATTCTTGGAGGAACTTGGAATTTGGTTGTGTGTTGTGAGCTGCTCGTTTAGGGCTGTTTGGTGGTGATTAGTTGCTGGAAATTGTAGACTATTGTTGGTTGTTGCATGAGGAAGATAAGGAAGTTCATTTAAGCTAAAGAAGTTTCCTTGTTGATTAGTTGCCATTGTTATGAGTTATAGAAGTTTTACGCACATAAGATGTTTGATAAAATGTCTAAGTGAAGACTACCTTTAGTTATTGATCCGAAATTGATCCAAATCATTCATATAATGTAGATAATTATTCGTAGAGCTTATGAGGACTCGGAAAACTTGAATAGCTTTCACGACAAAGGTATGTTAAGGCAAATTATTTCCTTCTTTTGGCATGTTTCATGTAACGAAACGTAAACGTAATAATGTTCCATAAATTATTCTGCTCATAATAGCCGATGATGTTCCTATTATTGATTTCTATGCTAAAAGCATGTCTAAATATGTTTCTAAACCCTTATTGAGGTATCTGGGAAAGATGTTGATATTCTCAATGTTAGCCGAAGATACAAGGATATTATGTCATCCGAAAAGTTTAGAATGTTTCATTGTCATTCATGCATTATACATATATACATATAATATATTGGATCGGGTTGCACGTTCTGCAATACACATACATATATTATATTGGATCGGTTGCACGTTCCGCAATATATATACATATAATATATTGGACCGAGTTGCACGTTCCACAACTGTAACACCTCATACTTTCGTCTAACGGTTGAATGCGTCATCGTAGGTGAGTAGACCCGGACCCGGGAAAGGTTATGTTGTACTTGCATATATTAATAAGAAAATTAGTTTATAAAAGGACGTGACCCCAAAATAATTTTTGATTTGATAAGTGTGACGACGGGGAATGGTAATAATAATTGTGTATCCCCGAAGAGATTATAGACTGGTATTTTATTACCAGAATTATGGCATTAGGTATAGAAGGATTTTATAAGTCACCAGGATTTAAGTGAATTGAGATCGGGAATTTAAGTGTGTATATAATTAATTAATTGTGGGATTAATTATAATTGGGGGACAATAAATAGTGGGACGTTACGTGTTGCAGTAATGACTAAGGCTTTTACGATTTGCTGAACAACTTCTCAAAGTCTTCAAGACTCTCATCTTCAACCATTAAAATACCCTCATCTCCTTAAAGTTCTGAAGGAATTCTTCCATGGAGAAGTAATGGTCACACTTCTATCAGGAAGAGGAAATCTCTGTTGGTGGGTTCTCTGAATTCTCAGTCGAATTTGGGGATTTTCCACAAACCTGCGTACAACCAAAAAGGGGAGAAATTCGTGGTGTTCTAGACCTGAGTTCTAATAAGATTGAAACCTTGAAGCAAGGTCGAAGGTTTAGAAACCCAGCCGAGACTTTGAGTCTCGGCAAGGCTCAAGCAAAATGATTCCAGTGCTTCTGGTTCTGTCGGTAGAAATCCGGTAGGATGGGCATTCATAAGGCTGTGACATGGGCTCATCTCCGAAATCTCCTACGTCACCAATGGATCGGGCCCTCTTATGTTGGCCCTTATCACTTTCTCGATCTTCCTGCTGTTGCTTCTTACGACCTTCCAAGTTTTGTGCATAAGCCTGAATGCGAGCGATATCCATACTCGGATTCAAAGGAGCCATAGTACACTCATTAATCAAGTGCAGCCCCAAGACGGTAATAAACCTATGTACCCGGTCACTCATCTCTACTATAATCATAGACGCATATCGGGCCAATGAATTAAATTGCAAACTATATTCTTGAACACTCAAGTCACCCTGCTCAAGACGTAGGAACCTGTCCTGCCTGGCCCATCGAAGTTCAACTGGCAGAAAGTGTTGTAGGAATGCCTCTAAAAATTCTCTCCATCCTGCTGGTGGAGCACCAGGTCCCCTAGATTGCTCCCATGTATCAAACCATGTTACTGTGACATCCCGCAGTCTATACAAAGCAAACTTTACTGACTCGGCATCGGTAGCATCCATCACCCGCAAAGTGCGCTGTACCTGATCCAGAAAATTCTGCGGGTTCGCGTTCAAGTCTATTTCTGTGAATACCAGAGGGTATAGATTGATGAAATCCTGAGCTCTTGTGCTAGCAGCTCTGTCAGAAGGACTGGGATCCTGATGTTGGGCTTGAGCGGCCACCAATCGTGTCAATAACTGAACCGCACTCCGCATATCAAGATCCACGTATGGAGTATCATATGGAGGAACTAAAGGTATTTCAGCTCTACTAATCTCCTCTGATGGTGATGTACCGGGAGAACCATACGAAGGAGTCGTACCAAGGGTCTCACTGGGGCCCTCGCTAACGGGTGACAATCGTCTAGTACCTTCGCCCGCTGTCGTATCCAATGTCCTCATACTCTTGAACTTCTTCCTTGTTGTAGGCATCGCTGGAATTATAAATACGAAATGGATCAGGAATGAAATACTTATGACTTGGCTCTACTGTACAATTTTTGAGATGAAAGAATGGAAATCATTCCTAAATGACATATAGCCTTTTATAAGTATGGACCACAACATACCCATAAATAAGACTCTACTAGACACGGCTTGTAGACTCCCTAGGATAGACATGCTCTGATACCAAGTTTGTCACGACCCAAATCGGAGAGCCGCGATGGGCACCCGAACCCCACCCGCCAGGTACCGCCAATCGTACAACCAGCACCTAATCATAATTAAATACGGACTAAGCCGAAAAATATTATAGAAAATTTTAACCAGAAATCCAATTTTCATATATACATACTCATACTAAGGCCGACAAGGCCACACATGGCCACTAACCACAAGACACTTATCTACAAGCCTCTAAAGAAGACATGACATCACAGGGACGGGACATGACCCCGCCATACCCATATGTGTATGCAAAAATACGATACCATGACTAGACTGCAACTCTGAAACAAATATAGTGCTCTAATATCAGCTGAACCAGCAATCTACTAGCGTGAACCGTCACCTTCCTTAACTGAACCTGCGGGCATGAAACGCAGCGTCCCCCGATAAATGGGACGTCAGTCCGACTGATGTACTGAGTATGTCAGGCATGAACAATAGTATAGCAGGGATATAACAACAACTGAAACAGAAATAATTGACCGGTAGTAAATGCCTCTGAGGGCCCTAATACATATGCCTAAATGTGATGCACAATGCAGTTTCCATATACATCAGCCTCATCGGGCATCTTCCTTACCATAACAACCTCTGTGGGCATCATTTCATGTCGGCCTCTGTGGGAATAATATCATGTAATGATTAATGAATGTATGCATAATGCAAATGCGGTATACTAATGTCCATACAGGAATCCTCCCATAACCGCCTATGTGGGCATCAGGTTATATCGCCACACAAAGGCATCACATCATATTGGCCTCTTCGGGCTCTTTCGTGATAGTCTGTACCAGCTGCAGGTGGTGTGCGTATTTAACGCCTTTCCCTTTTTCCACATCCCCTACATATATAAAATATTTACCATATAGTAGCGTGCACAGCACAAGTGGTACAGGGTAATATATGAATGCAATGCCAATGAAATGCATGAATAATAATAAACATCCGGAGCGACATAATATCCTTTACACCTTTGGTTAACATTGGGAACATCAACATATTTTCTGTATGCCTTAATAAGAACTTAGGAATATATTTAGACATGTTTTTAGCATAGGAACCAACAACATGAATATTCTTAACTACTAGGAGTAAAATAAATTATGGAGCAATACCACAGTTATATTTTGTTACATGGAACATGCCAAAAGAAAGAAATAATTTGTCTTAACATACCTCATTCGTTAAACTGGAAGAAACATACTGTTGCTGCACTTGCATAATTTTTCTCACTCAGATTCCTAATACCAACGTGAATTGCTGCTTTGGTTTTATATCCACGAATTGCAGGCTTAATTTGAAATGTAACAAGTTGATGAAAATTTCAAAAGGCTTCCAAAGCCTTGAAATACATGTCCCTCACGTGAAGAGGCAATGATGGATAATCATTGTGTCTCCCTTAAGCCAAAACTTTGGCGGTGGGGAGCCCTAATTCGGTGCCACATTGCCCTTACATTAATTAAGTGACCTGCCTCCGTAAAATTTATCAATCACACACATAATTAATTCTAGGTCCCACTTTATTTAAATCCTAAAACTCATAAGACCTTCGTATACGCAATGTCATAATTTCCTAATATGACACTAGTCCATAACCTCTTCATGCACATACCAAATTTATTCCCGATCCCCGTCGTCACACTTGTTGTGTCCAAAATTATTTTGGGGTCTAATTCTTTTATATACTAATCTCATTATTAGCATACATAAATAACATAAATTCCAAAGTTCGGGTCTTCTTGCACACGCCTAGCAATTTAAACCGTAACCTGAAAATACGGGATGTTACAACAGGGCATTTAGAATTGTTTCTATTCTTTCATATGATAGATTGTGCGGTAGAGCCGAGTCTTAAAAATTCAAGTTTAACTCGTGCATGTTACCATTTCGGTAATGTCAATTACCAAAAAGACTCCGGCTGATTTATATTCGCATCCAGTAAGTGAGTGACTTCTACCAGACGAATACGCTAGAAGGGCAGTATGATGTAAAACGTTTCGAGATTATGAGAAATGGTCTCGCTCATATATGGAAGAGCTAAGGTAAGCTGGGAAAGCGTAATGTTTGCTATTGTTATATGTTTGGATTAATCAAAGGAATATGTGGATTTTGTATCTTGATTAATAAGATTGTTGTACAGTTTGATGTGGTGATAATATATGTTTATATGAACATGTTTATTAGAATCATGAAATGTGTGATTAGTATGTGATTTTAGTTAAGTCATGAAATGGCTTTAAAACTGTTTGTATGTATAATTTAGTCAATAATAACCTTGATTGAACTAATTTTGGAGTAATTAATGTTTGTTAAAGATAACTTTGACTTGATATGAGTCTAACCTAAGGCTAGGGGTAATCTATAACTTATGGGTTATAGTGAAAAGACTTGTGTAGCTCCTATTACCTTTTTCACATAATTATCATAGTAACATTTGTTTAGGATAAGCCTAGAAAGTATGTTGGCTTACTGTTTTTGGTCTCTCCGTGTGGTTTTCCAATGACATGTTTAGCTTCAAATGTAACTACATGATGTCCTGTCCTTACTATTAATACTTTGTTACTTCTATGGATCTATGGATGCATACTGTGGTATAAACTGGAAAAACATTTTGAAACCAAAGGACTTATTTTAGTTATTGTTGGACTTAATGAGATTAACACTAATCCAAGAGGTTGTTATATGTCCAAAAGGAAGTTTAGTTCATGATTTGTTTTCTTAGGTATGTGTCTGTTGTGTCTATGTTCTTTTAATTTAGAATTTATGTGGTCTGAACTTTGAAGAATATTTTGTGCTAAGTTGAGAACCATATGAAGTGATGACATGATTCCAGGTTCAGATGTTGCCTTTGTGATCTGGCTAAAGCATGTATAGGTAAATGCATGGTTCCATACATCTGTTGTTTGACAGTCTTGGGGGATAGTGAATTGTCTAGGTTTGGGTTAAAAAAATATTAAACTTTGAAAGGCCTATCTATGCTTGTCATATGTTAGTGAGTTGCCTTGGTTATGTTCTCTGCTCTTCAGTTATGTTTATCTACAATCCAATCTAATGCTAAGTGAATACAGAGTCTCTTCTTGTGTTGTTAATTAACCTAAAGTTATGTTATGAATACCAAGAAAAGAGTTAGTTCTACATCTATTCATGTATACATGTTATAATTGCCTATGTGTAAACTAATTCACTTAGTTTAAGTGCATGTGTAAGTTAGGAATGAAAGCTTAGGATCACTATGCTAGTTGACATATGTTCCTAACCAGTTAAAATTATAAACTTAGGCTAATTTCAGCATGCTAATTTTAAGGAAATGATTCAGAGACTTTCTGGACCTCTGCAGGATAGTTAAGTCCAAATACCCTGTAATTTTTGCTTTTGTAGACTATTAGTATGCAGCATCTTAATGCATCTGTTTTGACCCCTGGATATGGTGTGATCATGGGTTAGGTGAAGATATGGATGCAAGATTAACTCAGCAGGTATTTGATGTTTGTTGATTATAATATAATGGTTGTTTGACTTAGGATTGGCATGCCAAGTTGCTTACCTTTTTGGATGTCATGCCCTGCATAACCATGTTTATAGATGAATTGTGCAACCAATCTGGACCTGAATTTGATAAATGAATTTGTATTAATTAGTATGCAGACTGTTTATGCTTGAAATAGTGGTAATATGACAGTTTGGGAGCTTGTTTAATTAGATAAAACTGACCTAAGTTGATATATGTGGATGAAGGTGTTATGATAGTTTAAACCTAACATGTGTAGTTAAAACAAAGCATGATGTGCTAATTTCAGACTTGTACACATGCAGTGACAGTTAATTTCATGCCTAAAATGTTGTTAATTTAAAGTTGGTTCCAGTTATATGTAGACTTTGACCTCTAAGATGAATTTTAACCCTTCTTATTTTAGAAACATGACCTCCCATGTTAGGGTTCTAGTTAAAGACATGTTATAGGTAAGAAAATGTGCAAAAGTTGCATAGTCCATAATGCACCTGCCAATATGTGTTGTTTTTGCTTTTCTGTAAACCTATTGAGAGATAAACACCTGTCTGGAAGTTGATAGCATGCTATTTTGAAGGTTGGTATGTAGAAACCATGTCTTGAACAACTCAGCATGGTCAAGCCCTATTTCTACATATCTAACCAAAGTAGGTTGCATTTAGTTACTGCTTTTATATTGTCTAAGGACCAGCTTGCATATGTTCCAGTGTGACCATACCATAGTTGTGTGCTCTGCTTATCATATTATTTGTTGATGCCCATTCATATGCCCTGATTGCATCTGATTGCCTATAATCTTATTTGTCATGTTCAAAGATGTATGACTGTATGAGAAATGAAATGTCCAGCATGTTTAGACTGGTTGTCAGGAAACCAGCCAGGATAATGAGGCATTTAGCTACCATGCTTGCTGCTATTATGGTTGTGGTTTGATGTCACTTGTTACCACTGGTCAGCTGTTGTTTTTGTAACTGCAACTACTGTCCCTGTTATACTTTAAACATATATTGTTGCCTCAGTTTGTGACAGATGTTGCTGCCTTTTTTTTCAGTCTCAAATGTCTTGTTTTCAAGCATGTTGTGCCCTCCTAGTTATCTGCATCCTTTGTTAAGATTTATGTGGCTCTTAAAGTACTGCACTGTGAGTTATAATTGCTGCTTGTTTGCTATTTGCTGTTACTTGCTATCTTGATGCCCTGAGCTGCAGTAAATTGGGTAAGGTTGTTGTTGCCTTTGAGATAAATTATGGTTATGTATTATTGTTATTTTTGCTGCACATATAGCCTTGTAAGACTGTCCTATTGTGCTGAAAAGCTTGCTGATCTACTGTACTTTAGTACAAATAATTGCTACATTTTTGCCTCATTTATGGTTGTTGTTAAAGCTGGTTAGTTATGCTTTAAGGCTATGTGGTTGTTGATCCAAAAGGGGGAGTGACTACTGCTGGTAAGGGGGGTTGGTTGATTGATGTCTGTGATTCTATTTTCTGATTACTGATGATTGTTTTCTATTAGCTGCTACATTGGTTATTGACACTGTTATATTGAGCTGGTTGATGTATATACTTGTTATTTTCTGATGCATTTAGCTACCATGTTTGGCTGTTGTTTGAGGTCACTTGTTGCTGATGTTTGGCTGTTGTTTGAGCTTACTTGCTACTGTCGTTTGGCTGCTATTTGGCTGCTATTTGATTGTTGTTTGGATGTTGTTTTGTTGTTACTTACTACTGTTATCACTGCTGTATTTTGGTAAGAATTGTGCCATGCTCAAACCCATATTGCTGCCTTTATTTTGAGGCAGCTGTGGCTGTAAATCCTGGGCAGGGGCAGAGTGAAAATAGGCAGTTGTGGTTGCTGCACCCTAGCTCAAACCAGTGCCAAAAAAATGATCAACTGGACTAGTTTAAACACTAGCAGGATCTGAATTGGCCATAGGATGATAAAACAATTGAAGCATGACTAATTGCAATGATGTGTGAACTGTTTTAAATAACTATGTTGCGTATAGGACTCTAAATTAGATATTAGGACCCTCTACCTTCTTTACCTATTGTTTGAATTTAAAGAATGTATAAAGACCTAGGCAAGAATCCATCACCCTATTAACTTTCTATATAAGCAATTAGCTAGATAAAGATTACTTCACACAAGGTTACTAAAGTTGGAAGGTGTCACTATGTGTTTATTTTAATGTGTATATGAAACTTGAGTCTATTCTTTAGAAGTAGTCATAGATTGATATGTACCTTCTCACAGTTAAATGATAATCTGAATTAATCCGTGAGTGTCGTATCCCTTGTTTTTGATGAATTGGAATGACAATTTGTGTATTCTTTTTTGTATGATGTCAAAAGTTAGATATATCATACCGACATTCGAGAATGAATGTTTCTAAGGGGGAGAGGATGTAACACTCCGTACTTTCGAGTAACTGTTGAATGCGTCATCATAGGCGAGTAGACCCGGACCCGGGAAAGGTTATGTTGTACTTGCATATATTAATAAGAAAATTAGTTTATAAAAGGACGTGACCACGAAATAATTTTTGATTTGATAAGTGTGACGACGGGGAATGGTAATAATAATTGTGTATCCCCGAAGAGATTATAGACTGTATTTTATTACCGAAATTATGGCATTAGGTATAGGAGGATTTTATAAGTCGTCGGGATTTAAGTGAATTGAGATCGGAAATTTAGGTGTGTGTATAATTAATTAATTGTGGGATTAATTATAATTGGGGGATAATAAATAGCGTGTTGCAGTGCTACGCTTTACCTAATGACTAAGGCTTATACGCTTTGCTGATCAACTTCTCAAAGTCTTCAAGACTCTCATCTTCAACCATTAAAATACCCTCATCTTCTTAAGGTTCTGAAGGAATTATTCCATGGAGAAATAATGGTCACACTTCTATCAGGAAGAGGAAATCTCTGTTGGTGGGTTCTCTGAATTCTCGATCGAATTTGGGGATTTTCCACCGACCTGCGTACAACCAAAAATTCGTGGTGTTCTAGACCTGAGTTCCAATAAGATTGAAACCTTGAAGCAAGGTCTAAGGTCTAGAAACCCAGCCGAGACTTTGAGTCTCGGCAAGGCTCAAGCAAAATTTATTCCATTGCTTCTGGTTCTGTCGGTCGGAATCCGGTACGAGCGAAAGGTTTTCCGGCGGTTTTTGTCGCTATGTTTAACAGAGGTAATCTTTCTTATTAATTCTTTTGGCATAATTCTATGTGCGAAACGTAACCATCATGTTGCTACATAAATTACTCTACTCTTAGTAGTTGAGAATGATCATGTTATTGACTCTTGTGTTAAAAGCCTGTTTAAAAATGTTTCAAGTCCTTATTAAGGCATACGGAAGAGAGATTGATATTCACAGTGTTAGCTAAAGATTCAAGGATATTGGGCCAGGACGTGTTGTTGTCATTCATGCATTCTCATTTGCATTGCATTCATATATTACCCTGGACCACTTGTGCTATGCACATTACTATATGGTAAATATTATATATATATATATATGTATGGGAATTGGGGGAAAAAGGGAAAGACGTTATATACGCACACCACCTGCAGCTGGTACAGACTATCACAAAAGAGCCCTAAGAGGCCAATATGATGTAATGATGTGATGTGATGTGATGTTGTGATGCCTATATGGCTTATTGGGATGGGTTGCACTATCCGCAACACTAACATATTGGGACGGGTTGCACGATCCGCAACACTAACATATATATGATATATATATCGCATTTGCATCATGCATACATTCATTAACCATTATATGGTACGATGCCCACAGAGGCTGTTATAGTAAGAAGGATGCCCGAAGAGGCTAAAATATATATGTATACTGCATTGAGCATAACATTTAGGCATATGTGACAGGGCCCTCGGAGGCATTTACTGATGTCCAGTTGTTTCTGTTTCAGACTATGATATGTCTCTGCTATGTTATTTCTTATGCTTGACATACTCAGTACATCAGTCGTCCTGACGTCCCTTTTGCCGGGGGACGCTGCGTTTTATGCCCGCAGGTTCATATTGGGAGAGTGACGATCCGCTCTAGTAAGTTGTTGGTTCAGCTGGTGTCCAGAGCACTCTATTTGTTTCGGAGTCGCAATTTGGTCGTGGTATGTTCTTCTCTGTAGAGACTTGTAGATAGGTGTCCTGTGGTAAGTTGTCACGTATGGCCTTGTCGGCCCGGGTATATAGATATGTAAGCTGGGGCTTTTGGGTTAAAACCCTATTTAATCTATCCCAGCTCAGTCCGTGTTGAATATGTTTAAGGGTGGAGTGTTAATGTGATGCCCGGCGGGTAGGGTCCGGGAGCCCGTCGCGGCCCTCCGGTTTAGGTCGTGACAGCAACATATATATATATACATATATTGGATCATGTTGCACGTTCCGTAACATATATACATATATTAGATCGGGTTGCACGTTCTGCAATATATATATATATATATATATACCGCATTTGCATTGTGCATAACATTTAGGCATGTATATTAGGACCCTCGGGGGCATTTACTATTGGTCAGCCATTTTCGTCGATTGTTGTCGTCAGCCGGTTCTATCGGTTGTTGGTGTTATTGGCTGTTTCTATCGGCAGTTTCTATCAGCTATCTTTGTCGACTGTTTCTGTTTCAGGTTGTTATGTATCTTTGTTATGTTATTTCTTATGCCTGACATACTCAGTACATCAGTCGTACTGACGTCCCTTTTGTCGGGGGACGCTGCGTTTCATTCCAGCAGGATCAGGTAGACAGGTGGCGGTCCGCACTAGTAGATTGCTGGCTCAGCTGATATTGGAGCACTATACTTGTTTCAGAGTTGCAGTCTGGTCGTGGTATGATATTTTGCATATGCATATGGGTACGGCGGGGCCCTGTTCCGTCTTTGTGATATCATGTATTCTTTAGAGGCTTGTATATAGTTGTCATGTGTATGGTAGTTGTATATGGCCCTGTCGGCTGTGATATATGTGTCGGCAGACAATTTGGTAACGGTCATTGAGGCCATTATTGATTTCGGATTAGCTGATAAATGTATGAAGGGTGGTGCGCGGCTGGTAGGGTTCGGATGCCCGTCATGGCCCTCCGGATTGGGGCGTGACAGAATGTTTCTAAGGGGAAAGGATGTAACACCCCGTACTTTCGGGCGATGGGTTAAGCATTTATACATATGCAAATAAAGAGCTTGGTATATAAAAGGATGCGGTCCCGAAATAATTTAAGACTTACCGAGTAGGACAACAATGATCGGCTGATTGATAATTTACGGTAGGGGACAAGTTTAAGTAGGGATGTTTACGCGTAACATTTTAATGAATTACCTAAGTGACTAAGTGAATAGAATCAATTAGGTGTCATTAGGTAAGGTTGGGTGGCATTAAAATAAGTTTGGAGATGACATGTGTTAGGGGGAGCATTATCTCCTCTCTTAACATTTAATGGGATGAAATCATTTGCTGCCAAGACATAATCCTATACCAAAAACACTCAGCAAATGTCCCTTCAGTTGCACGAAAGTTAGAGCCAAATTAGAGAAACTTTCTCATTAATTTTAGGCATGGCACCCTTTGTTAAGTTAAGATAGGCGATTCAATGTTAGCAGAACGTGAGCAGTAAATTGGTAGCATTTCATGGAAATTATAGGCAGCAACAAGATAATGTTTCATTTGATATTAATGGATGTTAGCCGCAGCAAGCAAAACATAGTTCCTAAGTCATATTGAATTCCATTTTTTGAGCTGGTTCGTTCGTGTTTAAGGTTAGGTGTCGTACGGACTAATTGGGTTGTATTATCAACGGATCGGCGAAGGTATGTTAAGGCAAATCATTTCTTTCTTTTGGCATGTTCCATATAACGAAACGTAAACGTAATATTGTTCCATAAATTATTCTGCTCTTAGTAGCCAACGATGTTCATGTTATTGATACCTATGTTAAAAGCATGTCTAAATATGTTCATAAATCCTTATTGAGGTATATGGGAAAGATGTTAAGATTCTCAATGTTAGTCCAAGGTACAAGGATATTGTGTCACTCGGATAAACTCAAAAATATTTTATTGTCATTCATGCATTTTATTCATGTATTACTCTGTACCATATATTGGGGATGGGAAACGGGATACGCAGACCACCTGATCAACTGGGATATGATAATAATTATTCCCACAGAGGCCAATATGATATGATGCCCACAGAGGTTGTTATGGGAAGAAAGATGCCCAATGAGGCCAATGGCGTTATCTACGCATATTTATATGTATACCACATTGTGGATGACATTTAGGCATATTATGGCCCTCAGAGGCATTCACTACTGGTCGGTTGTTTCTGTCGACTGTTGTTATCGGCTATTTTTGTCGGTTGTTTCTATTTCAGGTTATTTTGTATCTCTGTTGTGAGATTTCTCATGCCTGACATACTCGATACATCAGTCGTACTGACGTCCCTTTTGTCGGGGGATGTTGCGTTTCATGCCCGCAGGTCACATAGGCAAGGCGACGATCCGCATTAGTAGGTTGCTGACTCAACAAATATTGGAGCACTCCCCTTATTTCGGAGTGTCGATCTAATATTGATACGGTATTTTTGCATGTATATATGGGTATGGCGGGGCCATGTCCCAACCTTATGTTGCCATGTACTTTTTAGAGGCTTGTAGACAGATGTCATGTGTGTGGTAGTCATGAATGGCCTTGGTATGTATATATGTAAGTTGGGTCTTCTGGTTAAGATTTTACATAGTTACTTTCCAGTGTATAGTTTCTATGTGTCAGCAGGGTACTGAGTGACGGGCCTTGTGGCCCATGTTTAATTATGGGTAGATGTAAGTATACACGGGTGCCCGTCGCGACCCTCCGGTTTGGGTCGTGACATTAATTGTATCACTTAAGTTACCTTTTTAATTTTGTGCACTTTATCATTGCAGCATATTGTGCATGAGGACTCATCGGCACATGCAAATGCCTTGCAACAAAGTGATTTTGTAACCACAAAGTGGGATGAGATAAATTGAACTTCTGACTGACCTTTTCCTAGTAAAAGTTTATAGGGATTAAGAAGACCCCTTTTATGTTTCAAAGGTCCTTCGCCCGCTGCATCTTACTGGATATTTTGCTACTCGAGGCTGAAATTGTTAGATTTAATCTTAACCACATTGCTTTCTCATTAGGTGGCCAATCTTGTTGGTTTTGTCATTGGACCATCTGGAATGAATTGGTTTCTTTCTACATTTCTCCAGAAAAAAGGTACTCTGGCGCATAGTATTTATCTTTATTAGATGGATGTAGGTGCAAGGATGATGATAATTTTCCATGACGCAGGACTCCCAACACTTGGTGGCATGCTTGTAACGTTTTATGTTGGCACTAAGGTAAGACTTTAAACGTATCCTATTAGCTCTGAGCATCCTCAGTGCATGTTAATCACGGTATGAATCTGATAATGCAGCTGATGTTCCATATATCTGATGCTAAGAAAAGTTTCCATGGTAGTCTGGCAGATGATACAAAGATTTATTCCTGTCCCACTGAACAGAAACAACATATTGCTGCAAATGCCCATTTAGATTGCTATACTTTTAGTATGTTAGAGGAAGTCTTCAGGCAATGATGTTATCAGGAAACGAGTCGTTTGATATCTTTCAGGAATTCAATTTTGGTCATTAGACAGTCAGATGACTTTTTGGCTCGGTTTTCAATATCTGTCTACTGTAAGTGTATGTTTACGTTCAGCAGCTTGGTCAATGTGGGATCGCCAGGTTACACTTTTGTTTGGACCACTCAGGTTTTACCACTGTAAGAATCGGGCTAAGTGGGGTACAAAAATCTGAGAAATTGGAGTTTGCTGCAAGCCACATGAGGTGAGCGTATGCGTTGTCATTTCCGAATGATCTATTGTCATATCTTTAACACCTCGAGCGAATGGGTAAAAGAGAGAAAATAGCAGGTTGTTTCCTCAATATACATTTGTATTGTTGTTCTTGGCTTCCTACCAAATGGACCATCATTCTTAGGGGTATTCTGATATTGCTTCAATTCATTTCAAGCAACAACAAAGTCGTCTTTCTCTTTAACTGCTTCTAATCTTAAAAGTCCAAACGTTGCTAGAAGGGTTTTAACATCAGTGATAAACAACAGAACAAATATGCAGCAAGGAATTCTTTCAGCAAATGTAAAGGGACAGTAAAATTATTAAGTTCGCATCCAAATTGGATATTCATGTTGAAATACAACAAAAAGGAAAAATTGAAAGCGAAGATTTTCCACTGAATCCGTCCATCCCATTTTAGGTTAAAAGCAGAACAAGCTCAAAAAGTAGAATCCAGTATAGTATACTACGGGAGGTGTACCTCATTGTCTTGAGGCTTATCAGTTCTTTTGTTCCTTTTGGTGGCAGAGAAGGCAACTTGCCTATTTAGGAAAAATTAGAATAATATTGACCAACAAGAAGTAAAACAAGAAAACAACCTATCGAATTCGGACCGAATGTGGTGCAAATCGTTTAGCCTGGTCACTCCCCAAGGTTCCACAACACTCCCAAACACTTGCCCTAGTGGCTGGAAGTTTGGAGTTTGCATAAAGAAGATTGCCCAGAAAAGAAGAACTTTTGAAGAAGAAGAGAGATTATTTTTGATGTATTGGCAAGAGACCCCTGAACCTCTTTATATAGGTAGATGACAACTAGAGATCAAGACCAGATACGTTTGATGTATTGGACCATTGAATTTGAGTAATGAACTTGACTGTACATTATTTCAAGGTGATGTATTTGGATGAGACTTGGCAGTCCATTGGACATGAAATTAATTTCTTTATTCTTTACATTATTATTTGATTTATTTCCAACAGCCTTTTCATCACATGCAATATATTTGAAGTGGACAAGTCCTAACTTTGGATATTTCTCTCTTTTAATTAGTTTACAAGAGTTAGAAACATTCTCTCTACCTCTCAAGGTAGGGATAAAATCTGCGTACACTCTATCCTATCAAGACGTTATTTGTGGGACTACACTGGGTATATTGTTGTTGTTGTTATTAGTTTACAAGAGTAAGATAACTCAATGGAAGTTCGTATGCTTTCTTTTTAATACAAGCAGATGCTTCGGCTGAATCCTTCGTACACTTACTATGCCTTCGTGCAAGGTATCCTAGAGACAGACGTTTGCGTCCTAATTTGTGTGTAAAAATGTAAAGTTAACAGCAAACATATTACATAGAATAAGGAAAAGAAATGGGCCTTTCATATCAGCACCAGCTATAAAGATTTTGATATTATTCAGCATGTCTGATTTTGTTTACTCTTTGAATAAGGGGCTCACTCAAGCGAGTCCTCTACTTAGGCTTTGCAGATTCTCCAGAATTGTTTAGCCAAAGATCAGAGAAACATAAGTCTAAGGGTGTTTGGTACGAAGGAAAAATGTTTTTCTGAAAATAAATGGTTTTTTTACTTAATTTTTTATATTTGATAAGTGAATAGAAAATATTTATTTAATTTAGAAAACACTATGGGGTAGAGATGTACGAGGGGTGAGGGGTGAGGGGTCGAGGGTTTTGGGAGGGGTGGGGTGAAGAGCGGGTTGGGTGGAGTGTTGAAGTAGGGAGAGACAATTAACATGAAATGTCACTTAAGCAACTTATTTTTTAGGAAAGTAAGGAACTATTTTTCTTAAAGAAACTATTTCTCATATAGCATTTTAATTAATCAATATAAAAAAATTGAAAAACATTTTCTTCTTTATCCCAAACACATCCTAAATTAACCATTTGCCTGCATCTCTTGCAATGATATCTGGCCTCAGTTTGTTTACTTGTTTCTGCTGCTATGAATTTCGTGAAGGACGTAAACCTGTGTTTTTCAATATGTTTCGATTATTGGTCCTTGGCCTCCACGAGTCATTAATTCTCACATCAATACGACTAGGAATTCCTATATTCATAAACTGACAAGCATGATGCTTTTGGAATAGAGATCGTGTGCATTTGATTTGCTTGGCGTTTAGTTTCTGCTTTTTTGCTGAATTGAAAACAAAAACCATTGATGATGATTAGGTTCTCATTGACCAGTAAAAGGAAACTTAGCCCTTACTCTATTAGTTGTGTTTCTTTCAAATATAAGAACACAAGGAGTAAACTTTAATGAGTAAAAATAATAGGATTAAAATTTCTACGGAGACAAAAAAAATGTTAAATGGTTTTTTTATTTTCCTAAGCTTTGATGGCATAATTATTCTATATTTATGCTGGTGGAAATAATAGGTACGTGATGGAATAGTTAAAGTGAGATAAGTTGGCTGAACACCGCTATTATTAAAATAAAATAAAAAAGAGGAGGAAAGTAACATCTAGATTCAAAATTTGCTCTTGGTTTACATAAAATTGCTGAAATTAGAAAACTTTAGGGAATCCCACGTGTGAAGAAATAGATAGAACCATAGCTGATAGACTGGACTTCACTAAGCTAAAAAATATGATAAAGCAATAGTTGTGGGGATGCATCCACGTTAGTAGCACAAGGGTATTTTGCTTTAATTGTTGAAATAACGAACTCGGATGATCCGCGCGTAACATTCTTTTCAACAAGACCCTTTTCATATACTTTTTCCCCAATATTTTAAGTGTCTTAGTTTAACTTGTCACATAATTTAAGAAATAAAATTACACTTTTAAATCTTGTGGTATTGAATTTAAAGATATTTGTAATGTATTAAAATACTCTTTGAATCTTGTGATTTTTAAACTTATCATGTAATATGTTTGAATTGTTAACTTTCTAAATATAGAAAGAGTAACTCTTTTTATATCAGACTAAAAAAAAGTAAAAAATTTAAATTGGGACGGATGGAGTATAAATACTCCGCCAGAAATTATGTGTAATGCTCTATCCATTGATTGATGGGTCCAACAAAACTGAACATAATAATCCTCAAAGATTCATCTTTACTGTGTTGTTGTTTGCCACCTTTTAACTTTTTCCACACACATCTTTCTTTGTACCAGAGAAAAAGACGTCAACTTTGAACTTGACAACTGATTGTATCTTTATTTCCTTTGCTGCTGCTTCTTTTTTTCTTTCTTGGCGTATGGATTAAATAAAGAAAAAAAAAGAGTACCTTACAATTTTACATAAGCTTTTGGTGATAGACTTGGAGATCAAGATGGAAAGAAAAGGAGGGTTGTGGATGACAGGTTAAGAATCAAATGGGGAGTTGGACCATGACTAGTGCAAAGGAGATGGGGGAGAGGTTAATGGCCAAGGGGGCTTGGGGGAGTAGTGGGGATGCGACCGGTATGTGGACAGGACGGTCAGTTGTATTCTGGAGGTAGCTAGAGAAGTGCTAGGGGTCTCGCGGGGTAGCCGTGGTAGTCATCGAGGGGACTGGTGGTGGAATGGTGAAGTTCAAGAGAAGGTAGAAGCAAAAAAAATGGCGTATGCAAAATTGATAGAAAGTAATGATGATGTGGAGAAGTGGACGTATATGGAATTGTATAAGATGACGAGGAAGGAGGCAAAGCTAGCGGTTACGGTGGCGAAAACGGCGGCTTTTGAACGACTGTATGTGGAATTAGAGGAAAAAGGCGAGGATAAGAAATTGTACAAACTAGCTAAGTTGATGGAGGGGAGGACCCGTGACTTGGATCACGTGAGGTGCATCAAGGACGAGGACGGCAAAGTACTGGTGGAGGACGCGCATATTAGGCGGAGGTGGCAATCTTACTTCCATAAACTCTTGAATGAAGAAGGAGACAGAGACATTGTGCTGGGAGATCTGGAGCAAGTTGGTAGGTACCGAGATTTTAGGTATTATAGAAGAATTAAGGCTGAGGAGGTTAAGGGTGTTGTTTGCTGTGCAGGGGACGAGCAACCGAGCCCGATGAGATCCCAGTTAAATTTTGGAACAGCGCAGGCAGGGCAGAGGAGTGGCTGACTGAGTTGTTTAACGTTATTTTAAGACGACGAGAATCCCCGAAGAATGGAAGTGGAGTACAATGATTCCTATGTACAAGAACAAAGGGGATATCCAGAGTTATAACAACTATAGGGGTATTAAGTTGCTAAGCCACACTATGAAAGTTTGGGAAAGGGTCGTGGAGACGAGGGTGAGAAAAGGCGTGTCTATTTCCGAGAATCATTTTGGATTCATACCGGGGCGTTCGACTACAGAAGCCATTCATCTTATTAGGAGGTTGGTGGAGCAGCACAGGGATAGGAAGAGAGACTTACATATGGTTTTCATCGACCTCGAGAAGGCATACGACAAAGTCCCTAGGGAGGTTCTATGAAGATGTTTGGAGGTTAGAGGTGTACCTGTGGTGTACACTAGGGCAATCAAGGATATGTATGATGTAGCCAAGACTAGGGTATGGATAGTGGGAGGGGATTCAAAGCTTTTCCCAGTGACGATGGGGTTGCACCAGGGATCAGCTCTTAGTCCATTCTTATTTACCTTGGTGATGGATGGCCTGACGCGACAGATTCAATGGGAGGTTCCATGGTGTATGTTATCTGCAGACGACATAGTCCTAATTGATAAGACTCGCAATTGAGTGAATGCTAAACTAGAGGTTTGGAGACAGACTATGGAGTCTAAAGGGTTCGGGTTGAGTAGGACCAAGACAGAATACTTGGAGTGTAAGTTCAGTAACGGGAGCGACCTTGAGACAGGCATGGATGTGAGGCTTGGTACTCAGGTCATTCCGAAGAAAGGAAGCTTCAAGTACATCAGATCTATTATCCAATGGAATGGAGAGATTGATGATGATGCGACACATCGTATTGGGCATGGTGGATGAAATGGAGGCTCGCATCTGGAGTCTTGTGCAATAAAAAAGTGCCACCAAAACTTAAAGGTAAGTTCTATAGGGTGGTGGTTAGACCAACTATGTTGTATGGGGTCGAGTGTTGGCCAGTCAAGACTTCGTACATCCAAAAGATAAAAGTTGCGAAGATGAGGATGTTAAGATGGATGTGTGGGAATACAATGAGGTATAGAATTAGAAATGATCATATCCGGGACAGAGTGAGAGTGGCCTCAGTGGAGGATAAGATGCGAAAAGCGAGGTTGAGATGGTTCGTGCATGTGCAGATGAGAGACATAAATGTCCCAGTGCGGAGGTGTGAGAGGTTGGCTATAGACGGGTTCATGGGGTAGAGGTAGGTCATAGAAGTATTGGGGAGAGGTGATTAGACGTGATATGGCACACGTGCAACTTACCGAGGACACGACCTTAGATAGGGGGTTGTGGAGGACACAAATTAGGGTAGAAGGGTAGTAGGTATTCGAGCGTAGCCCTACTTACGCTTACAAACTGGTAGTTGTAGTGTTATTATTGTAGGCCCACTTAGACTATCATACTAGTAGGCGCAGTAGCACTTTATAATAGCGTTTGATTTCTGCTGGTATGTGTTCTTTAATGTACTTTATTTATCTTATGTACCTGCATTGGTTAATGCTTCTTTTTCAGAATGTGCTAGCACGGCTTATTTTCTTGCTTTGCTTGTGTTTATGCTTTGTCTTGAGTCGAGGGTCTCTCGGAAATAGCCGATCTACCTATCAAGGTAAAGGTAAGGTCTGCGTACACTCTACCCTCCGCAGACCCCACGTTGTGGGACTTCACTGGATATGTTGTTGTTGTTATTGTTGTTGTTGGAGTATGGATTAAATCTGAACTTGTGGGAATTTGTATTACTTCTTCTTGTTCTAGCTCTTTCTGTTGTATTGAGACCATATCTCATGTCTCATGACCAAAAAATCTAGATAAAGGGTAAAAATATACCCCTAACGTTTGTAATTTATCTTGTGTTTTTCCTTCGTTTACCTATAGGCTATAAGTCCATGAAAGCCTCACTATTTCAAATATGCCCTTCTGACTAATGTTTTTCCGCTTGGAAATTAAAAATTGTCTAATTGGAAGACACACAGGGATATATTTAAACTTTTTTCAATTATTAAGGAGTATACTTGGGTCTTTCAATTATTCAAAGATATATTTAGAAGGTATATACAAAGCAATTTGATAGAATAGAGATAAGTTTGGATCTTTTATTTGTCCACATACGCTCACCGTGAGCCAAGCTGGACAACCGTTAATAGGGGACAATCGTTAAACTTTAGACAAATATAAACAAAATTAATACTTCTAAGTTTTAAGGGTAAAATATTTCAACCTTTTACCAAAATGCTATGCAGAATAGTCCCGATCCAAAGAAGAAAAAATATTAAACAAATTAACAAAATAAAAAAATTCCAGGTGTAGGTATCTTTTGAACAGCTTTCTGCAGGTATAATTATATTATCTCAGTCTTATTACATATAGTAAGGAGTAACATTTTGTTGGAATATGTAAAGCAACAATGGGAATAGTAAATAACTATTACAGTGATCGAAAGGATAAACAACAATGAGGACAACAACAAGTTGTCAATATCTTGATCTTGAATGAAACTTCAAATATAGAACTTGTATTCGGAAATACAAGAACATGAACTGCTACACTTGTGGCTTGTAGATCCGCTGAGAATACGAACGGTTAGAGTCCTACGTCTGTTAAGTTAACACCTGAAACACTTAACAACCAATTAGATAAACCACAACACCACCGGCTGAGTCGAGAGATGGCATTATGTCTTTAAGACAAGATTTCCCCCGTATATAGGCTTTACGGAAGTGTGGACAATAGTCTCCCAAGATGAAACAACAAATTATCAAGTGTTCAAAGCCTACACAAATGATATCACCGAAGAACACGAATAATGAAGATTGCTAAGAGAATGATTGCTATCAGGAAAATCTGATCTCTTTGTGGTGTTGTGAACTTGTTTTCTGTTCATATATGTTCTTCTATATAATTGAGTCAAGGCCTCAATTTATAGGTGTGCAAGATGGCCTTTCAAATGCCCCATAATGACAATCAATTTTCATGTAATGGATGACATTTAAACCCCAAGTAATGCAGCAACATAATGGTCCAAGTAATGACCATTATTGGGTGGATTCAATGTCATTGAAACCACCTCAACAACCAAACCTTTGGGATTCCGTCAAGCAAACACTTCCTGGGAAGCACCGCGGCTCTGCAGCATTTAGCGCCGCGGCTCCAGAAGCCAAACAACCAATTAGCGCCATGGCTCAGCTAGGAGGCACCGCAACTCTAATTAGCCAGAAGGCCCACTGCCGACCAAGCATCGCGGCCCTTCTTGGGGGGCGCCGCGGCACTCCACCGCCACGGCCCTTCTCCGCTTCGCGGCCCTTTCCGACCCGTTCCATCTTACACCTCGCACAATCCTTCATTAGTTTACCAACATGGAACACTTGTTATTCATCCAATAGCCATCCATCATTTTATGTCTCAAACATTTCACTTACATACCAATATCTATTTCATTAACAAAATTTATGATACTTGGCACTAAGATTGCACGTGTGGGGAAACAATATTTCCGACATGCGGGGCCCAATTGTTTGAGTCATAAATAATAGGATAAACTTTATAACACATTAGTAAATTTCCAACAATCTCCAATCCCCTCTTGAAAGAGATTTTGGCGCACACACAAGGTGCCTACTTTTAGAAATCTTTCAGCCAAAAGATATTGCATCAGGAGAGGTAGCTTCCGCTTTGAACCTTCCCTAGTTGAATACCATCGGACTTACCTACTGCGCGGTGAATGTGATGTCTTGAACCGTCAATTTTTAATGTAAGCCAAGACAACGGTACCCACACAATACCTCTCCTTTAAACATTTATTCTTTTGTTCTGTCCGTTGTGGCCGTGGAAACACTTGGATTCTTAAATGTGTTCATTTGAGGTGGCATGTCCTCTCACTTAAATAGGTGATCTCCTACAAGGTATCCTGCTATACCCCACTTCACAAGTGTTAGGAATCATTAAAAGTTTCCTGAACCTTAACCTCAACCGTTTGAGGATCGTTAAAGGTTTGGAAGCTTAACCTTTACCCACTATGCAGGTAGCACTTTAATGTCTATAGCGGGAACGACTTTGGATTCATGTTTCTTAAACAGAAATCATAATCTGAAGTGCTCTTGCTTCCACCGAAGCGCTCAACTGAACCTTTTGCAGCTTAGTTTTTCCATTGAACCAAATTATTGGGATCTCCAGTCAGTATGGTTGGGTTACCACCGCAAAGGTTCATAGTGTTTGGGTTTTTAAGCCCATTCCCCTAGACAGCCAGAACTCTTGATCTTCGGGTAGTCCCTTAGTTAAAGGGTCCGCTATATCCTTTGAGTAGTAATCAAGGAAGTGACACCCCATGGTGATCAACTGCCATATGGTCTTATGTCTTCGACAGATCCGACAGATCCGACAGATATGTCCAGACGCTATCATCTGTCCCCTTCCTGAAGCCAATTGGTTAGCCACAATGTATAACTGCTGAAGGCACGGGTTTCTCCCAATAAGGGATGTCCTCTAAGGAGTCGTGAAGTTACACAACTTCTTTCATGCTTTGTTTAAAGCGATAAACTCTGATTTCATCATGAATCGGCCGATGCAAGTTTGCTTAGAGGATTTTCCAAGACCCACCATACACATTTACTTGTGGCATTGGTGTTCTTCAAGTCTGATGTTATGTCTAATTTGCATCATTGTGTTCTCCCAGAACCGCTGGACATCCAGAATATCATAATCCGTAGATAAGCGAATATTTTAGATATCGTCATATCTTACTTAACGCCTTTTATCAATCATTTCCAGAATCACGAGTGAACCTTAGTTCAACTAATCTATTTTGTAGGCCGATATCAGGTCGATTGTAGTGTGTACAATACATTGAACTACATGTGACTGCATATCGCTCCTTGTATATGGATGCACCATGATTTTAATCAATTCTATGATTCATATCCATTGGTGGATTCAACAAGACTGTCACAACTGAGTTTGGAGTTAGACCAGTCCGTTAGATGTTTTAGAAATCCCAATTCCTAAGATGTCATATGTGATACCCATATCTTTCATATCGAGACTTTTGTTTCAATATGACTTCCACTTTCAGACTGTTGGTTTTTCCAACTGTTGGCTTTCTAACTTCAGATTCAATGTTTCTGTTGTCAGATTTATTGTTTATGTTTTAACTGAAACTTCCAGGACCAAAATAAAAGTTCAGGAAGAAGCCCAACAGTCCAGCAAACCAACTCTGATCCTCCCCTTCTAACTATCCGATTAGGAAGGCTGTTTCAATATGCATGCCACGCAAGACTGCAATGGCCCTGGATGTTAAGCTATTTATAGGGGAGCACATGTACAAGTAGTCGAGGCCTTATACTCGTCAGTAGATCCATCTACTTTGTACTCACTTTTGAGTATCCACTTTAACAACCCAAAGGTTCTTTTCCCGGAGGAAGGTCAACCATTACACAAGTATGGTTTGATATGATGGAATCTATTTCTCTCTTTGTAGCTTCTTTCCAAAGCAGCGCTTCTGGAGATGACAATTATTTATTAATTGTTCATGGTTCATTTTCAACCATACAAGCTAGAAGGCCTGGAACAAGTCTTTGTCCCCTCTTTGCTCCATCTCGATTCAACATCTACAATCCCTGAGTTCTGTAGATCTGGAATATTAAGTTTCGGATAGTCAGCAACTTACGAGTCCTGTATATACGGAACGTCTAGTTCCGGACAGTCAGGCACTCGCGGGTTCTTGTTAACCTCGAGTAATTACTTTTTTTTCCTTCTCAAGGAAAGTTATCCTCAAGGAATTCAGTATTCTTTGACACCAAGAGGCGATAAGCACTACTGTTATTTGCAGATCCAGTAGATATGCAATCTACAGTCTTAGGTCCAACTTGACCTATTTCGGTTTTCCAACCTCCACCAAGTCACCCCATATCACAACATTTGTATGTGAGATCCTTTCCATGTTTCACACGGAGGGTTATCCTTATCCTTATGCGTATTTCTGTTGAGAATCGCATTAGCGGTAAGGATCGCCTTGCCCCACATAATTTAGGTGTACGGATTTGTGCTTGGCTAGCATCGTTAGACTAAGGTGAGTAATGAGCAGTCGTTTGATGAACGATGATTCACATTCTCCCCCTCAATTACTATGAATCCCTCAATCTGTAGGCTTAGTTGATCTTCAACTTCTGTTTTGTAGCGTTTATCCGCTTCAACAGCTTCATCTTTGCTTTTTAACAAACAAAGGATACAATATGTTGTACCATCATCAATGAAGGTCACAAAGTACTTGTCTCCCCCCTCTATTTTGTACAAACTTCAAATCACCCATGTAGGTGTGACTAAGTTCTAGAGGAGCGGTGCTTCTTTCGCTATTCTTTGATGGAATGGAAAGGTGATTTTGCCTCTTCGCCTACCTCACATTCATTTTGAGGGTTTATGTCAACAAAAGGCAACAATCTCAACTTCGTTAGCTTTTGAATGTCTTTCTGTTTGACGTGTCTTAATCTATGATGTCATAGATGTACGGATTACAAATATATCATTCATTTAGCTACAGACATTCTGTACCATTCTTAGTTATTACAGACCTGTTGGACTAGTCTCAAACCAGTTTGACCAACAGCGTCCCTTAAACTAAGTTTGGGACATATATCACCTCCTTTTACAGTGATCCCATTCCCTGAAGTCCTATTGAGGACAACCTCTCTAACCCATTCTACCTTAGAGGTGGCGTTGCTTCACATGAACAACCTCTTGCCCGTGGTTAGGGCATAACCGAATTACATGTGATCTGGATACTCTAGCCCACTCCAGTTGCTTTGGCAGACTGAGTGTCCAATTTCTTTTCTGCCTTTATTTTGGCCTTTAGATCATTTAAGACCTGAAAACTTTAGTCCACCTCACTAGGTGTCCATTACTTTTCTGCATTTCTTTTGGCCTTCAGATCATTTAAGATGTGGAAATTCTGGCCCACATCACTAGGTGTCCAATATCATCCTATCAACTGAATTTTGGCCCACTACAGTCGCCCGTATGCTTTGTACGACTGAGTGTCCAATATCATCTTATCAAATGTATTCTGGACCACTCCAGTTGCCCGTAGGCTTTGTACGAAAGAGTGTCCAATATCATCCTATCAAATAAATGATCTTCTGTCAGGTAGTGTGACAGGTTCAACGTCTTAAAATAAGCCATTATCTTTTAGTCTTCTTCCCTTGTGATTGGTGCCCAGGGAAATCCCTAGTGCTTACTTAAGAGTGGTAACAGTTTTCGCACAGTCAGTGGATCTCTCTCCTTCGTATGTGCGAACGTACTTTACACACTTTTAATAATTACACCAAAAAGAACGGATCTTTTAAGTTTTGTTTACTATAGTCCAATCTTTAACCGGGAAGGAAGGAGATTCAATAACTGATTTTATAGTGTAGGGAATATAAGTTTCTAATGAAAACACTTTCATATTCCCAACCTTGCTTTACACACTTTTATTCAGCTATTAACTAAATATATTATTGACAAGGAAGGATTAACTTAGACCTTTTGGATTCTGGCCCACTTCAGTTAGACTGAGTGTCCATATCCTCCTTACCATAATTCGGATCCTTTGTATGGGATAGATATAGGCCTTTGGCTACATGATAGAACATCATCTTCAGCCTTCTCTTCTTATCCCAGTTGACATCATCAACCTCTCGTGGGTGTTTGTTTCCATCACTCTCGGGAGCGGTGACACCAACTCGTCCTTGATCTTTAGTCGTACCAGCATGACTATCATCAGTATCTTGAATCTCAGCATCAGATCCAGAGATCCCACCTTTGACGAAAACAGATTTGTAACTATTGTCAAAGAGAGAATCAAAACTAGGACCAGATTTGAAAGCATGGTTGTTGGCCGAAACAGTGTTTGAACTGTTATAAAAACTATCAACAGAATTGTTTTCAAGAAGACAACCACTGCCAGATTTGGTCACACACTTATCGACCAACATCTTTCGAATCACTAATACAATCTTGTCTTAAAAATATTGGAATATGTAAAGCAACAACGGGAATAGTAAATAATTATTACAGTGATCGAAAGGATAAACAACAATGAGGACAACAACAAGTTGTCAATAACTTGACCTTGAATGAAACTTCAAATATAGAACTTGTATTCGGAAATACAAGATCATGAACTGCTACACTTGTGGCCTGTAGATCCGCTGAGAATACGAACGGTTAGAGTCCTTCGTCTGTTAAGTTAATACCTGAAACACATAGCAACCAATTAGATAAACCACAACACCAACGGCTGAGTCGAGAGATGGCTCTCTGTCTTTAAGACAAGATTGCCCCCGTATATAGGCTTTACGGAAGTGTGGACAATAGTCTCCCAAGATGAAACAACAAACTATCAAGTGTGCAAAGCCTACACAAATGATCTCACCGAAGAACAAGAATAATGAAGATTGCTAAGAGAAGGATTACTATCAGGAAAATCTGATCTCTTTGTGGTGTTGTGAACTTATTTTTCTGTTCATATATGTTCTTCTATAAAATTTAGCCAAGGCCTCAATTTATAGGTGTGCAAGATGACCTTTCAAATGCCCCATAATGGCAATCAATTGTCATGTAATGGATGACATTTAACCCCCAAGTAATGCAGCAACATAATGGTCCAAGTAATGGCCATTATTGGGTGAATTCAATGCCTTTGAAACCACCTCAACAACCAAATCTTTGGGATTCCGTCGAGCAAACACTGCATGGGAAGCACCGCGGCTCTGCAGCATTTAGCGCCGCGGCTCCAGAAACCAAACAGCCAATTAGCGCCGCGGCTCAGCTAGGAGGCGCCGCGACTCTAATTAGCCAGAAGGCCCACTGCCGACCAGCGCCGCGGCCTTGCTTGGGGGGCGCCGCGGCACTCCGCCGCCACGGCCCAGTCCGGGAGGCGCCGCGGCGCTTCTCAGCTCCATGACCCTTTCTGACCCGTTCCATCTTACATCTCGCACAATTCTTCCTTCGTTTACCAACGTGGAACACTTGTTATTCATCCAATAACCATCCATCATTTTATGTCTCAAACATTTCACTTACGTACCAATATCTATTTCATTAACGAAATTTACGATACTTGGCACTAAGATTGCACGTGTGTGAAAACGATATTTCCGACGTGCGGGGCCCAATTGTTTGAGTCATAAATAACGGGATAAACTTAATTCCACATTAGTAAACTTCCAACACATTTTTATCTGACATCTGTGACAGAAGGACGATACAGTCATTTAACTCAAAGTTGTTGCCTCTAGTTTGATTATTCATGTCAGGAAATCTTAGAAAGAACATTCTCATGCACAAGTCTACATTTTTAGAAATATACTCCTTCCGTTCAAAAATATTTTCTTAGTTTGACTTGACATAAATTTAAAAAAATAATAAATTTTTTAAAATATATGGTTTAAAACAAGTCTTAGATTTTTTATGTGGCTATAAATCATTTCATAAAGTTAAATTGTTTCTAACATAAAAAAGTATCAATTTTTTTAGAACAAACTAATAAGAAAAATAAGACAATTATTTTTTATAACGAGGGCTTGCCGGATATACTACTACTAGTAAAATAAAATGTAGGCAGATTCGTGCATTTAATTGTTTTTTTTCATTTATGACTTTTTCCCCACTTTGTTATAGTATTTGACTGAAACTGTAGCATTAACTAGAAGTTATGTGTCAATTAATTTCTTCCAGATCAAATTAATGAGTTGAAGACAAAAAAAAGCTGTCAGTTTAACGTTCCATCTCACCAAGGGATTCATAACAAAATCAAATGCAAGATCATATACTTTTGATAGCAAATACATTTGTTTAAACACTTATCACAAAAAATCATGTTTTTTGTCAGACGAGATTATACAAGTGAATTGAAGTATCCAAAAAGTGATCAGACCTTGTAGGTATATCAGTGGCTCTTTTTTCAAACTTTGGTCATTCAGGTACATTCCGCGATTTATTGATAGTAGTGGTGAGGAACCGAGATTACTATCTCCAGGAATAGTTTCTTACCTTCTACATTAATAGTAACAAATTAAGATGTTATCCTGTCATTTTCAGTCCAAAGTTGATACTGACTTGCTAGTAATTATTATGCTCTGCCAAGAGAAAGCTTACAAAATATTTAGGAACTTTCAAAGCAGATCGCATTTAATTTAGAGAGTATCTTAGAAGATAATTCGAAAAACAGTTTATCAAACACGAATGGATGGTTGATTGGTGGAGCTGTAGGATGGAGTATGTCCTTTGTACAAATCCAAGTGGTCGACTTCCACCAGGAACAAGGTTGAGCTAACTATATCAGTAACTAGTAGATACTTCCGCAGGAGTATAATCTACTTTCTGATTAAATACATTACGAGATGTTTTTTCATATTTTTCGTATTCAGTTCTAGTTATTTATGTACCTTCTAATCGACCTGAACGACATATACAGATGTCATCAGCCTGTTATCCCCGGCGTACCTTTGATCCATTGAGCAAGAGCCCTTTCTCGCAGGACTCTCGAATCACTATGGCCGACTTTCGTCCCTGTTCGACTAGTCAGTCAAAAAGATTCTATATTGATTCAAACATTGTACTATGGGATAGGGATCGAGGAAGGGGCAAACCCGAAGATTTCACATAAAAGATGGGATACGTGAGCCATAAGATCATTTGGCGAGGTTCAGCCCTCATGTCACATCTCCTACTTCGACAAGGCGGGTGCAAAATAAAAAGAAGGGCTTATGAAGGTAGCGCAGCGGAAGACATTCAGAATTTCATTTCTGATGACATTTTTTTTAGATAGTGATAGAAATGCGCACTCCAAAGTGGATTTTTGAGTGATAGACTGGTACTCTAAACGAGACCAATACTATCAAAAAAGAAAGTAACAAAAATCATAAGAGAAGCAAAGTTCACATAAGGTTGGGAAAAGGATCAAGAATGTTATATATTTCAGGAGCTAGATTAGTTGGCGATGAACAAGTAAGAATTGCCTCAACCAAAATTGATGGAATTGGCCCGAAAAAGCGGAAGACTAAGAAGATTTTTCTTTGTCTCGTCCAGAAGCGGATCTAGAATTTAAACTCTAGGGGTTCAACTTTTAAAAAAAATTAGCATTGAACCATTATATTTCTAAAGTTATGGGTTCATATCTACTATGTATTGTAATTTTAATAAATTTTTACACATAAATTTATACACTCCATCGAAAGTTTGGGGTTCAATTGAACCCCTAGTTATAGTGCCCCATCCGCCTCTAGTCTCGTCCACACCTTTAAACGCTCTACAAGAAGAAAGAGGCTTAAGTCATCGCTTCCAATCCGATAAATACAATGTTGAAATTAGATGCAGATTTAATTTCTTTTCTATTAACTCTCGAAAGGACTAGTGATAAATGAGACCACCATCATACTACTTTTTATTTTTTCCTTAAATCAACTTGGAAGATCCTTCTTCAGAGTTGTATTTGTTACATAAACGAAGTGATCGGACAAAACAATAGTCTTTGGCGGAGGTGCATGCATTCTTTATTGCATTATTAATGTCTTATTGTTTGATTTTGGAGAAAAGTGTAGCTAGCTAGTTGAATTTAACCCTGCCTACCCCAGCCAAGAATTTGCTTTCAACTCCTCTGTACTTTTGGGCCCATGAAGTTCTACTTTATCTAGATTTGGCTTTGTAAGACAAGCCATGTAGAAGTGGGCAAAATGTGTTATATCTACTTTAGCAATATGTGTGCCCACAATAACACTAACTTCAAAGACTAGATAATGCAATCAATAAGTGAGGATGAGAAGCTTGTGCACTACTACTCTCGGCATATGTCTCATCAAGTACGATTTTCAATGTCTCATCATATTTCTCAACCACTACTCAATTTCATTAGAAGAACTTCATTCTTCTTGAATTGGAAGTTCTAACTAAAAGGACTTTAATATGCATATATAGATTTCCTATAGAGCTATGGCTAGCTGCTAATTATGGAAATCTGTATAATTATATCTTATTGACTTTGGAAATAGAAAAAAGAATGCTCCCAAGTTTAATTCCTTTTTCTGTAGCTCAAGTAGGCAAGTCCAATTGGCCCGACCAACTTCAGCATAGTAACTCCAAGTTTAGAAATTCCCCCCCCCCCCCCTCTACCCCTACCCCTCAAAAGAGAGGAAAGTAATGACAATCCTGAACTTAAATGACCTAAAAATGAGAGAATGAACCAAAGTACCTCAAAAAAAAAAAGTTACTAAAGTACCTTTTGTGCAATAAATTATTGCGCAAAAAGAGTTAAACTTAAGGATCGGTTAACTCTTTTTACGCAATAGTTTATTGCGCAAATGGGGTGGGTAGTTTTTTTTTTAACTTTTTTTTAACACTTAGTATTATTTCAAAGGTTTGAAATTCGTATTTTTTTTCATAATTTGACCAAATATTAGTCATGTGTCAAGACTCCGAAACGTCAATATTTTATATAGAACCTGATTTTTTTTGTGAACAATAATGTAGTTCAATACATCAAGGACACCTAAACATTCGGATCGTCGCTTTACGGGTTGTAAAGTGACCGAAGTAAGTTTTGTTTGAAAACTTGTTATCATTAGGTTTAAATGTTTTAATTTTTAGGGTTTTGATTTAAGCGTGTTATTTTTTAGTCAAGTATTTAAGATATGTCGAGATTTGTTTTCCTAATTAATTTAGGATGTCATGCGAGTTAGTAATAAATGATAATAAAGACTAAGATAACTAATTATCATTAAGAAAATAATACACACAAAATATACTATTAACTTAAATTATAGCTCGGACCTATCATTATCCTGTAGATTAAGTATTGATCTATCGATGGGCCCCAGGAGGTGTCGTATCTGTACTAACAATGTTTAAATTATTCATTATTATATGTAATATTAATTATCTAATCTTTTATCGATAAATTATATTAACTAACTAATCCTTTATCGGGAAATTATATTAACTATTAAATTTTCCGGGAAATTATAATAATGATGTTTAATAAACTAATAGTTTAGTTTATCATTCGTTGTTCATTTTATTGTAATTTTGAAGTTTATCATTTTTTCCAAATTTGTGAATTAGAATAATTATGTTGTATCATGTTTATATAAATAATTAAAAATTACTTAATTAATTAATTACTTAAATAATAATGTATATAAAATAACAAAACTATTTAATGGAATGACTAACTAATATTTTATCGGGAAATTATATTAACTAACTAATATTTTATCAAAAAATTATATTAATGATGTTCAATCCTAAACTAAGGATTAACTATTACTAATTAATAATTGTTAATTAATTATAACTATAACTATAATTAACAAAAAAATTATATTATATAACTAATCCTTTATTGGAAAATTATATTAATGATGTGTAATCCTAATTAACACATGAAACAATTAACTAACAATTAAAAATTAGTTCATAATTATTGTTCTAACTACAATTAACTCACAATTAACAATTGATAGATTAATTAGGGGGGAAATCTCGACATATTCGAAATAAAGCTATGCCTTGGCTAAAAGTTAACACACTTAAATCAAAACCCTAAAAAGTAAAATACTTAAACCTAATGATAACAAGTTTCCAAACAAGATTTACTTTGGGCACTTTACAACCCCCTAAAACTACAATGCGAACATTTAGGTATTCTTGATGTATTGAGCCTACATTATTGTTCGCAGAAAAAAATATCATGTTCTATATAAAATATTGACGTTCCGGTGCCTTGACATATGACTAATCTTTGATCAAAGTATGAAAAAAAATATGAATTTCAAACCTTTAAAATAATACTTAGTGTTGGAAAATAAAAAAGTTAACCAAAAAAAAAACTACCCACCCCTATTGCGCAACAATATTTTTTTTGTGTATTATTTTCTTAATGATAATTAATTATCTTAGTCTTTATTATCATTTATTACTAACTCGCATGACATCCTAAATTAATTAGAAAAAAAATATCGACATATTCGAAATAAAGTTATGCCTTGACTAAAAAATAACACGCTTAAATCAAAATCTTAAAAATTAAAACACTTAAATCTAATGATAACAAGTTTCCAAACAAAACTTACTTCGGACACTTTACAACCCCTAAAACGACGATCCGAATGTTTAGGTATCCTTGATGTATTGAGCCTACATTATTGTTCGCAGAAAAAAATCTCACGTTCTATATAAAATTTAATGTTTCGGAGTCTTGACACATGACTAATCTTTGGTCAAAGTATGAAAAAAAAAATATGAATCTCAAAACTTTGAAATAATACTAAGTGTTGGAAAATAAAAAAGTTAACCAAAAAAAAAAATACTCACACCTATTGCGCAACAAATTATTGCGCAAAAGGAGTTAACCGTGTTGTTACGTTTAACTCCTTTTGCGCAATAATTTATTGCACAAAAGGTAATTTGATAACTTTTTTTCTTTTTTGGGTACTTTGGTTCATTCTCTATTTCTTAGGTCATTTAAGTTCCGGACAAAACCAAATACTAGAATATTTAGCGCATGTTAGAAAATTACATAGCACAGTAATTATAAAGATCTATTTATTTATCATAGCGTAATGATAATGTAATTTCAATATGATATTTTGTTGTATAATTATAATTACATAATTAGATATTTTTTTAAATAAATAAAAGTTAACAATAAAATTTAAATAAACTATTATTATTTAGTTGAACAAGTAAATAAACGTCAATGTGTCACATATATACGTGCATATACAAAATATTAAAGTATTTGTTACTATTAATTAGCTACAAATACATATTTCTTAAAATTATATTTAATACTTTTAAATTGATAACTAGGGAGTTGTTGGTAAATGACCTTTTTCTATACTTAGAATTGAGAGAATACATCACAATTGATCTCATTACCCCTTTTTTATAATAAAAAAATTAGATTCTTTAGTGGGGTGCCCACAACCCATAGTTTCTGCTATGATGACCATTGTCAAAGTGAACATAGATGCCAGCTGTATCATAATCATGAACATCAAGTAACAAAGCGACGAAGAACGTTAAATAGAACGTTGCCCATTCAAGGGCTTTAATACTTCATATTCTTCACTCAAATTCTATACAAACCACTTTGGCAGTTACTGGTCTAACTGAAAATCCTCTGCAACCATGGTCAGTACTCAGTGCTTGCTTTCCTCTACCTTTCCCTTCTCCCTACCCAGGCCTCCTAATTCCCTCTATTCCCTCCCCCTAAAAAAAAAATACTCCCTCTCTTTCATTTTATTTGAAGTGTCTTAGTTTAATTAGGCACGAAATTTAAGAAATAAATAAAGACTTTTGAATTTTGTAGTCACTACAAGAAGAAAGACATTTATCAAAAATATATTTTGTTGTCATATATTGGATGTAGTTGTCAAAAGTACTTTTCGCAACAACAAAAATTATTATATGCCGTTGCAATAACCTCCGATGCAAAAAGTTTTCGTAACAATAAGTTATTTTTTTGTTGTCATTTACGTTTTTAGCAACAATATATTAAATTTTGTTGTCATTTACGTTTTTTAGAAACAATATATTTATTGTTACTAAAGTTTTGTTATCAATTATATATTTTCTTGTAGTGAGTTCTAATTAAAGATGTGTATAATGTCCTTTGAATCTTTTAATTATAAACTTACCATCTTTTTGATAGAGATAAAAAATAAAATAAAAAAACTTAAATTGGACAGCGGGAGTACTGAATTTTGTTTTATGTGGTATCAGGAGGAAGGTACAAAGTTAGAGTACAATTCTGTAAGGTCATGCAAAATTAAAGGAAAAGGTGGATTCAGAGCTTCCTCCTTCATCTATGGTAAGAGAATTCCCATTTGATGGGTAGTGAAATTAGCAAGTAATCCAGTAGTTAACGTTTGATTGTTGTAGGTTTTGTGGGATTGGACAACATTGGATTTGTAGCGAACATGGTGAGCATGGTATTATACTTGTCTTTCAAGATGCATTTCGACCTGAGCGGCTCAGCCAACACCGTGACCAACTTGTTGGGCTCAACATACTTGCTCTCTATCATTGGCGGTTTCATTTCTGATACTTACCTCAGCAGATTCCACACCATTCTCATTTTTGGAACTGTTGAAATAATTGTAAGTAAAATTCCCCCGTTCCAGTTTATACGATATCATTTGACTTGATACGAAATTTAAGAAAGTAAGACTTTTGAAAGTAGTGTTAAAAAATAAATCTTATGTGATGTGTGGTTGTAAATATCGAATAAAGTAAAATTATTTATAAATATAAAAAGATAACATTTTTTTTTTGGATAAATTAAAAAGAAAATGATGTCATATAAATTGAGATAGAGGGAGTAATTTATTATCCATCCATCGATCTCATTATTGGAATTAATCTATTTGGTTAATATACTTTTATATTTTCCAATAATTTTATTTAGGCATGGACGTTGATGACGATTCAAGCTCGTTACTCAAGTTTGCAACCACAAGTATGTGACAAGTCAAACTGCTTAGAAGGTGGGATAGCACTATTGTTCTATGGGTCACTGTGCTTGTTAGCATTGGGAACTGGTGGGGTTAGGGGAGCACTTCCAGCATTGGGTGCAGACCAGTTTGAGCACAAGGATCCAAAACTTGGAAGATACTTCAACTGGCTCTTGCTCAGCTCGGTGTCAGGTTCAGCCATTGGAGTCACAATTATTGTTTGGGTTAGCACTAATAAAGGTTGGTGGATGGGTTTCCTTATTAGTTTGGTTGGTACCTTCCTTGGTTTCGTCATCTTTCTCTTTGGAAAGCCTTTCTACCGACTTCAACTTCCTGCCCAAAGCCCTCTCACAAGGATACTCCAGGTTTACTCCATCTCTCTTCTTCTTTTGTCACTATAGCATTCCCTCCGTTTCAAAAAAAAATTGGTCTAGTTTGACTTGACAAGAAATTTAAGAAATAAAGGAAGACTTTTGAAATGTGTAGTCCAAAATAAGTCTTAGATATTTGTGTGGCTGTAAATCATTTCATAAAGTTAAATTGTTGCTAAATATAGAAAGATATCAATCTTTTTGGGACATATTAATAAGAAAAGCATGACAATCTTTTGGGACATAGAAAGTAAAATTTAAAGAGAAGATTTTTGAATCTTATGATCTTAAATTAAAGATATGAAGAATATACCAAAATGTCGTTTAATCATTTGGTCTTAAACTTGTCGTGAAAAGTTGGAATTAAATAGTTATCAGAAAAGAAAAAAAAAAGATAAATATTTTGAAACAAACCAAAAAAAAAAAGTAATACAAACGTTTTGAAATGGAGGGAGTACTATTTAAGTGAGAGTTCTATACATTGATAATTTTATGGCATTATTATAGGTTATCAGTGTGGCGATCAGAAACCGAAAGGTGCAATTACCAGATAACCCTGACCAGTTGTATGAGATTAATGAGAAACAGCCGGACTCATCAGAGCCAAAAATTGCACATACTGATCAATTCAGGTAAAATGTGATATCTCATTAATTAAGTATTACTGGAGGGCGATGATTCTATTTTGTTACCTTATATTTTTTGTTTTTAATGACTAACTGAAGAATAACAGACAAGAAAGCAGGAAGAAAAAAGGAACCCGCTGCATAAAAATTTCTGGGTCCATTAGGCTTATTAGTTACTTTCTCAATCGCAATTTATGCCACACTTTTCCGATTTTGATAAAATAAAAGGCGTATTTTATCATAATAATTTTATATGCCTTGTAAATTAATTATTGTGACTAATATAGTACTTTTTACATAGCTTTCAAGTAGATAAATTTTATTTAAAAAAATTAAAGCTCTTATGTCGAAATTTATGATTAAAATTACTGTACTGCATAATTAAATGAAACAAAGGGATTGCTTTACTTTCAAAAGAAATTGCCATTTCCAAGAAGTATCAAAAGCACGCTGGACCTACAATACTGATTTTTTTTTTGTAAATATTGGATCAGATAATGTGACAATCAAAGTGACAGACTCCTTTAAAACCTCCAAAAGATTCGTATATTACTCATTCGATTGAGTTATGATGTTTTTACTTTTAAGGTTTGATGCTCATTAGTAGCTATAATCATTGCGAAATAATTATACCAAAAATGACTAAGTAATTATAGCGATTTCAATTAAGAATCTCAAAATAGAACCAAAAGGAGAAAAAAAAATCGATGACGTTTGCGTAAATAAAATAAGTATCTAATAGTAAAAGAATTTATGTTATATATAAGTACTGATGGTGTAAGGTTTTCTACTATTAATGTAGTTTAACCTATAATGTGAGGTTAGTTATTGGTTTCAATGAATACTTTTATGGGATAACGACACAAATGGTCATCCGGGTGAAACTATTGACATCCAATAACTCAAAGAATTTTAAAGGTCATTATTAGCCTTTTTAAAATAATTTCATATTTTAGTCATTTTTCAACAATTGCAGCATATGTATAGAAAATCAGAGGCGTCTTTGGACCCGTGCGAGATGTGCTACCGCACTGGGTCCCCGAAAAATGAAAAATTTTAGGGGCCCCTTTTTTTCATTTTTTATTAAGTAGTATTAGCCAGAATTTACAGTAAAGACCCATAATTCGCATGTCTTAGCGCAATCTAATTATTGAAATCGTATATTTACTTATATTAAGGGCCCACTTTTACGAATTAGAACAGGGCCTCCAAAATGTTTGAAACGGCCCTGTAGAAAATGTATCATTATTGTATAAAATGTGTATCACTACTTTATATGTATAGAAAAAATGTATCACACGTATAGAAAATATATCATTATCGTATAGAATAAGTATCCTAAAGTATATGTTTAGAAAATATATCATTGTTGTATAATTTGTGTATAATTAACGTATATTTTCTGTTTAACAAATGTATTATTAATGTATACTTAAGTATACATTTTTTATATACATATACAGTACAACATATTCTATACAAAAATGATACAGTTTTTGGAGGCTTTTTTTCAATATGAATTTTTTTCGTTGATCTTTAGTGGCGACTAGTCGCCACAAGTGGTCATGTTCTTTTTGCAACGAACCTTTTAGTGACGACATCATTTGTTTAGTTGCCACAAAAAGTCAATTTTTTAGTGAATGGGTTGACGGCTAGCGACTGGGATTATTCTGGATAGAAGGGTCAGCTCGCTGTATTAAGCCCAAAATAAGGCTTTTTTGAGGTTTTTTTTTCCTGATGGCCTCTTAATGTCCTTTTCTTTTTTTTCATAAAGATTTACGGGAGTCATTGTAAGAAGTGCAGGTGCTTAGACAAAGCTGCCGTCGTTCCAAAAACCATGGAGCCAACAGCATGGAGAGTTTGCACAGTGACTAAAGTAGAAGAAGTGAAAATAGTAACAAGAATGTTGCCTATCATAGGCAGCACCATCATAATGAACACAAGTTTGGCACAGCTCCAAACATTCTCAGTCCAACAAGGCTATCGAATGAATCGTCACTTTGGCTCCTTTGAAGTACCAGCACCTTCTGTTCCAGTCATCCCACTACTCTTCATGTGTGTTCTCATACCTATTTATGATTTCTTATTCGTCCCTTTTGCTCGGAAAATCACCAATCAACCCTCTGGCATCACACAACTCCAACGTGTCGGGGTCGGATTAGTCCTCTCCATCATCTCCATGGCTATAGCTGCACTTGTTGAGGTAAAAAGAAAGAACCAGTCCTTGAAAAACCCATTGGAGCCTATCCATGTATTTTGGCTATCTTTTCAATATGCAATTTTTGGAATTGCTGATATGTTTACCTTAGTGGGAATGCTTGAGTTTTTCTACAAGGAAGCACCTGCAGGAATGAGGTCACTGTCTACTTCTTTTACATGGATTTCACTCTCTTTTGGCTACTTCCTGAGCAGTGCTTTTGTGGCCATTATCAACTCAGTGACCAAAAGAGTTTCACCAAGCAAGAAAGGGTGGTTGGATGGCCAAGATTTGGATCACAACAATTTGCAACTTTTCTATTGGTTCTTGGCCATTCTAAGCTGCCTAAATTTTATAAATTATCTTTATTGGGCTTCTTGGTACAAGTATAAATCATCAGATGATGATAACTTGAACACCAACTCAAAATCAGGTCATGATAATAATATTGTTTTGCCCAAATCTGCCTCAGTAAGTAGGGTGCCATTCCTCAAGGCAAATAAGAATGAAGGTTCCTCCACTCAGGAAACTGAGGAGACAAATTAAATAGATTAAGTTAAATATTTTTAATTAGCTAAAAAAAAAAAAACAAGAAATGCTCATCGCTACTTGTTTTTTGTCTAGTTAATGTTTTGTGGGCTATCTTTCTCTTTCTTGGCTGTGTATTTTCATGCAAGTGCATGATTTCTGGGTTAAGTTTTCTGAGTTTACCTAATTAATTTTATTGGGAAATCACGAGGGTGAAAGTTCCCACATAGATGGCTTGAAATTTATTCAGATTGTAAAAGCTTTTGAAATGTAAAATGAAGGATGTGTTCATTCATATACTCATGATCCTTATTTTCATCCTCTTTTGTCTTCTGCTCCCCGATTAATGCACTATGGGCTATTACGCTGGCCCAAATGCATCAAATGAGGACATCCTATATGAGTTTCCTCTTTTAAGGCGCCAATTGCTCTTCCTTTGAGCTGGTCATTAATTTTTGTCCCTCAAATCACTAGTCTTTAATTTTTAAACCTAATTCACATTTAATGAAAATTTATGGATCAAAGTATCATTTATTCGTTGGTCTACGAAATCAGAGATTCTGGGTTTGAACCCATCGGAGTCAAAGAAAGAAAAATAATTCGCAAAGACAAGATTTTCATAGAAATTATGTCTATTCGATCAAAATTGCATAGAGATTATGCCTTAAGGGGCATAATTTCTATGTAACTAGTCGGACAAGACATAATCTTAATTTTCAATGAAACTCAGGCATAATTACATAAAAACTTTGTCTTAAGGCATAGTTTCTATACAACTTTCGCCGAATACGCATAATTTCTAATGAAATCTTGCCTTGCGAATCTTTTTTCTTTTGACTCTACTGGGGATTCGAACCCACAACCTCAGCAATATTTTCGATCATTTTTTAAGACGAAGGGAAAAAATTAAAGGCCACCCTAAAATAGGGGCAATCGTGTACATCTAAGTTAACAAGCCCAAAAAAGTTGTTAGATCAATACATTCATTTGCACTTTCTCCCCTATTTTGTGTTCGTCTTTATTTTTCCCCCTAAATGAAACTTACGCCTATTGGGTCATGGTTTTTTTAAAAATACGACACAACTTGTGTTGGATCCTTTAAAATTTCCTTAATAACTTATCGTTTTGATCCTTTGGAACAACTCGATGAATTTAGTAGATCGTTTTAGGAGGCCCTAATGACTATAGATCGAACCTGTCCAATTTTTACGGTACGATAGTTGGCTGTTCACGGCCTAGCTATACCTACCGTAGGGGCAATCGTGTACATCTAACAAGCCCAAAAAGTTGTTCGATCAATACATTCATTTGCACTTTTGTCCCCTATTTTGTGCTAGTCTTTATTTTTTGGCCCTCAAATTGAACTTATGCTTATTGGGACATAGTTTCTTTAAAAATGTGACACAACTTGTGATGAATCCTTTAAAGAACTTATGCTCCAATAGGCATAAATTCCATTTGAGGGGCAAATTAAAGACCAACCCATTTGAAGGAAAAACCGTGCAATTAAATGTGCGGTAATAACAAGAAATGATTTTGTGTATTTATTTACAAACTAGTAAGGATAACCTGTCTGCGCACAGGCTTAATAATATTATGCTAAATATTGAATTGCGATATAATTCTTTTGTTATTAAAGAACTCTTGTTTTTATATATTGAAATTAGTGGATAATTTTTTTATGATTTTGGATTGATAATATAAAATAAGCTTTATTATTGCAATAATAAAGTACTATTATATTTTATTTTGTATACCAAACAATAGTACTCCGAACTAGTAACATCAAATATATCGTATTTGTCTTTTACAATTTCAAATAATAATTTATATGTGTTTGTAGCTTATGTTTTGTTAGTTGATTACTTAGTCATGTTTTCAGACCCCACTTATAAAATTACAATTGTATGTTCTTGTTGTTGTATTAATTAGTTACATTATTATTTTTAAATATAAATTGCTAATCTTAATATGTTTAAAAATAAATGAGTGAAAGCACCAGGTTGAAGAATTGAACAGCTGTTGTGTATAAAGTTAAAGATAGATAAAATGTAATAGTTGGTCAATGAAAAATGAGTAACAGATAGAAGGACAAGATGAAAAGTAAAAAACAAAGACCCAATTTTTTTTTACCACGTATAGCATAATAAAGTTGTGGCTAATGAAAGATGAGATAAGCAAAAGGACAATTAGGCCAAAGATATAAAGATATTATAAGGAACTACAGTAAGATTCTATTTAACCCAATAACATTACTCCATTTTAGTCGAAAATCATGAAAATAACTCCGGAAATAACAGGCAGACATGTTGACGGAGCTATTTCCATTTATAGGAGAAATCTTCAAGAAGATCCAATTATCCACTTGGAATTCTAAGTCCCGCCGCCGCACATCTGAATACAATTTCTGATGACTATGTGCGGTTAAGAACTGTTCTTGGATAAGCTTCACCTTCTCTATAGCTTGGTGCACTACATCAGGCCCAAATAATTCTGATTCGCCTACTTCGAACCACCCGATAGGAGGTCTACATTTCCGTCCCTACAGAACCTCAGATGGAGTCATTTTAATGCGAATATGATATCTGTTATTGTACACAAATTCAATAAGGGGTAAATGATCATCCCAACTTCTATTAAAGTTCAATATGCTAGTTCGTAGCATGTCCTCGAGCGTTTGAACCGTACGCTTGGCCTTCCCGTCTGTTTCAGGGTGGAAAGTTGTGCTAAGATTAACTTGGGTGCCTAAACCCTTTTGAAACGATTTCCATAAATTAGCAGTGAATTGCACACCTCGGTCAGATATAATAGGAATATGCGTACCATGAAAACGAACAATCTACTTAGCGTATAACTTCGCGTAGTCTTCGGCTGTGTAGGTAGTTTTGACCGCCAAGAATTGAGCTGATTTGGTCAGTCTATCAACCATTACTCGAATAGAACCAACTTACGATAAACTTTAGTCAGTCTATCAACTATTGTACGCAATCTTACCTCACATTTCTGTAAGAGGCTATTTTCACGACTTAACCGATAAACTCTTGGTCATTGAATTATTTTAGTAAAAGGTTATAATAATAAAACAGCACGCCACATAAAATAAAACCTAAAGAATAATATTTATGTTAGTTTTAAAACATTATGTGCTCATTGATATTGGAAAAATAGTCTATATATAAATAGAAATATTCATTAACTTTCCCAACAGCACACCCCAACTTTCCCCCATCCTCTTAACAAATCCGTGTCGGGGAGATCTAACTTTGTTACTTCCCGTATTACATAAATCTAAAACATCAGCTGCATTTATGGACACAAAATAGATTCCTTATTTATAATAGTCACTCGTAGCATTCTTCATTCTTTGTGTCTCGTCTCTATTTGAGTAATACTATTTGGGTAGTGGCAGAGCAGAGCTATGGCGAAGCTTTTCATGGGGTTTTTGGTGCTTAGCAAATGGGTTGAAACTTATGAATTTGAAGATCACTTTTTCAAGAAAAGTGAAACATCTGCAGGTGCCATTACTCTCACTCCTCTTATGATTGGTCTTACCCTCATTCAGGGAGCTGCTGGTAACACACCTCTCTTCTTCTAATACATTTCTCTATGTTTTAATTGATTTTCCTCCTTTCTTTTCTAGCTATCCAACTAAAGAGCCCTCTCCATAATGTTTCAACTACTCCGTTTATATCTTGCACTAGATTTTTAGTTTTTCATCATTACTTTATTTATTATTGGGAAAATGCCTAAAATACGGATTTGCTGTAACACAGCTAGCATTTACGCGATCCTGAATATATTTTTAAAGATTTTCTTTTGTATTTATAACAATTCAAACATGTGCCGAACAAAAGGCCATAAAACAAAGTAGTCCGGTCATTTTAATTTTCGAATAAAACAAGATATTAGAATTCTTTTAGCTCAATGAAAACTACAAGTCAAATTGGTTGATTAAGATAGAATTGTTTTCTCTCATATGCTGATTAGTTTTGGTCAATTGTAATACGACTGTTAAAACCATCATTCCTTTTGACCACCTCCTCTTTTACGTTTTTACAGTGTGTCTGGATGGAACACTACCAGGTTATCACATACATCCTGGTTCTGGGTCAGGGGCAAACAGTTGGCTCATTCAATTGGAGGTATACTAAGACACCTCTCTCTGTTAATTAATTGCTCACTTACAGCTTGCTCCTTTAGTGCTCACTTAATTTTCTTAGCTGTCACCAAGTTGGTTTGTCCTTAGATGTTGTTGTCTTACATACTCCCTCCGGATCAAAAAGAGTGTCACTTAGCCTTTATTTTTTGGATCAATTCCACTTACCAAATTAAGAAAGAATTAACTTTGCTTTTCCAGTTTTGCACTTATTAAGTATTAAGTGATCAAATTCCAATATCTATTTAATTAAGGGCATTTTAGTCAAATTATCTATTTTTGTCTAGGGTGTGCAAATGGCTAATCTTTTTGATCCGGAGGGAGTATATTTACTTGCCATCGAGGATTAGTTGGTAGCTTGATTAATTGATTGTTGGGTGCGGTGCTTCTCTGCACTCATGGTACCTCTTGTGGCAGGGTGGAGGATGGTGTAACACTGTAAGAAATTGTATTTTCCGCAAAACGACTAGACGCGGCTCATCAAAATTCATGGAAAAACAGATTCCATTTACTGGGATTTTAAGTAACAAGGCTGAAGAAAATCTAGGTCCTCTGATGATAGTAATTTATGTTGGAAATTAGCCTTTGGCGGGAGTTGCGACCGACCAACTTTAACGGCTTAAACACTAGTGTTACGTATGTTGGAGAATCCGGTTCTTCACACATGCATGATGTACTAAGTACGTAGATAACCGTAGGGCCAAGAATCGTCAAATTTCATTGAGAAATGAAAGAGATATTGGTTCACGAAGTAAGGTGTTTGAAGCATGGAAAAGTGTGGTGTGTGATCAATTCTCCCTCATCGGTAGAGGAAGAAAGAATTATTGTGTATATAATACTCGAAATTGGTTTGGGGTTTGGGACCCCAAGGGGTATCCCATGTGTTTAAAGGAGGGAAGACCTAGATGTGCTTCGGTTCAAGGAAAGACCACACGCGCGCCGCCGCCCGCCCGTCCGGTTCCGGTTCCGGTTCGCGGGTTCGCGGGCCGCGGGGCGAACTTTGCCAGAAGTACAGTTTGGGATTCAGATGTGCAGTTTGGACCAGAATTTTGGCTGAATTACACCTCCTATAATGGCCAATCCGTTGACAATTTTCTCCATTTATGTGGTGGCTTTACTACCTCCATAATGGTCATTATTTGGCCAATAATGGTCATTATGGAGGCGATCAAACAATCCCTCTTCCTCCTATATAAACACCCCTTACACCATTGTTGAGGCACACTTGATATACACGAAATTACACAAAGCGAAAGTTTCTTCCTAAATCTTCCAAGCATCATTTCGTTATTCAATATTCTTCACGGTAGCTTTTGAGTTTCCTTTGCTCAATAGTTCCATTGTTTGTTTTATCTTGGGAGACGAATTATCCAGACTTATAAAGGATACATACGGGGCAATATTGTCTTAAGGACGAGTGCCACACTCGACTCAAAGCAAAAACCGCTTTCCGGTTTTCTTGTTCAACAAAATAGTAATTTCGGTTTGTTGTTATATTGTAATTTTCGGTTTTATAGTTGAATTGTAATTTCAATTCTTACATACGCGATTACTTGTAATTTCCGTTCTGCAATCATTGTAAACTCCAACAACTTAAGACAATATTTTGCTTACGGTAATCGCAATAACATGGCTGGAAATATGACCGATGTTGTCTTTTCTCTGCTGCTGCCTCTCGAGGCAATGTTGCTTGCCTTCCCCGCCACGCCACTACGCCCAAGGCGTAACTCCGCCGGCTTCACCGCTCTTTGCTGCTGCTGCTCTGTTCAAGCGTAACACTGCTTTGCCTTCCCGATGTTGGAGCTCCACCCTCTTCATCACACCACCATGATCGCCCGAAAAATTCATGGGATCGGAATTCAAAAGATGGCGGCAAAAAAGATGCTTTGTTTTACTTAACGATTATGGGCATGGCCCGGTTCCTTACGGAAGATCCTCCACAAGTTGGAGATGAAATGGACTCTTCGCCCAATGAAACGGGTGAAGGGGCCTTGGTATCCATGTCATTAATGGCATGAAGATGGTTCGTGACGCATGGAATCATAGCGATTTCATGTGCAAGAACTATATATTGAATCGCTTAGCGGACCCTCTCTACACGGTCTATTGCACCGTTGGCACCGCCAAAGAGCCGTGGGAAAAAGCGCAAAAGAAGTACAACGCACAAGATGCGGGTACTAAGAAGTTCATCGTTGGGAAATTTCTAAAATTCCAAATGGTGGACAAGAAGACAGTGATGTCCCAAGTCCGGGAATTTCAAATGATTTTACATCACCTGGATTTGGAAGGACCGAAACCAAATGAGCAGTTTTTGGTTGCATCGCTAATTGAAAAGTTACCTCCTTCATGGAATGAGTTTATGAGTTACTTGAAACTCAAGACAAAGGAGATGACCCTTTGAAGAGCTTGTTATCAAACCGCAAATCCAGGAAGATAATAAGAAGACCTTGCCAAAGGGTAGACAACATGCTTTGAGGCAAAGGCGAATGCTGGCCGAGGCCAAAGGGAACTCAAGCAAGAAGCGGAAGTTCTAGAAAGACGGCAAAGCCCCCCGGCAGCAGAGATGTTCGAGAGGTAATTGTCATCACTATGGGAAACCTGGTCATAGGATCAAGGAATGCCGCAAGCTCAAGACGAGCAACAACGAAAGCCAAGTCAAAAGGCAAGGCTCAAGCAAACGTCGTCAAGGACACGCTCCTGGATGACATGATCGAGGAATTCTCTCAGCGGGTGCTAGAAGCCAACTTGGTGGAGAATCCGATGCGATGGTGGGTGGACACGGGTGCAACAAGACACATCTGTTCCAACAAAGATGCCTTCTCCACGTACACTCCGGGTCTCCGACAAGAAGGCATTCATGGGCAACAACGCTTCCTCGGACGTGCTAGGGGTTGGAAAGGTGGTCCTGAAGATGACTTCCGGCAAGGAACTCACTCTGAAGGAAGTGATGCACGTCCCAGATATTAGAAGAAATCTAGTTTCTGGACCTTTATTGGTTAATGTTTGGTTTTAGGCTAGTGTTTGAATCAAATAAATTTGTACTCACTAAAAATGGCACATTTGTGGGGAGGGGCTTCGTCTGTGAAGGCCTCTTCAAAGTGAATGCCATGTCTGTATTGCGTCAAGGAAATAAAGTTGAGTCTTCTTCTTATTTGCTTGAGTCTTCTAATTTATGGCATCATAGATTAGGACACGTAAACTACAAGTCTATTCAAAGGTGGTAAAGATGGAGTTGTTGCCTTCTATCGACATAAACCCTCAACATAAGTGTGAGGTGTGCGTAGAGGCAAAACTCACCAAGCTTCCTTTTCGATCCGTCGAAAGGAATACCGCTCCTCTAGAACTTATTCACACGGATATATGTGATTTGAAGTTTGCACAAACTAGAGGGGGAACAAGTACTTTGTGACATTTATAGATGATAGCACAAGGTATTGTTACCTTTACTTGTTGAAAAGTAAGGATGAAGCCTTTGAAGCGTTCCGACGTTACAAAGCAGAAGTTGAGAATCAACTTAGCCTACGGATTAAATCCATTCGTAGCGATAGAGGGGGAGAATATGTAGCGCCTTTTGAGGAATATTGTGCCCAAGAAGGCATTATTCATCAAACGACGGCTCCATACTCACCTCAATCAAACGGTGTGGCGGAACGTAAGAACCGCACATTAAAGGAAATGATGAATGCCTTGCTTATCAATTCCGACTTCCCCAAAACATGTGGGGAGAAGCCGTCCTTACCGCTAATACGATTCTGAACAGAGTCCCACATAAGGGTAAGGACAAAACTCCATATGAATCATGGAAAGGAAAGAAACCCACCTACAAGTATTTTAAGGTGTGGGGTTGTCTGGCAAAGGTTGAAGTACCTAAGCCAAATCAGGTCAAGATTGGGCCTAAGACTGTAGATTGCATATTCATCGGATATGCAAATAACAGTAGTGCTTATCGCTTCTTAGTGCATAAGTCAGATATTCCAGATATCCACCAGGGTACAATAATGGAATCAAGGAATGCTCTATTCTTTGAAAGTACCTTTCCTAGAAAGGAGAAAGACATAACCTCTCGCAAGCGAAGTTATGCACAAAGCTCTCAAGAACCGGGAGTCCTTGACCGCCGGATCTAAATGGTTCGGATCTAGCGAATCTCGAGGTGGTGAACATCCGAATCTAGTGTTCCGATTCTCGAACTTGGAGACTCCGAGAGATGGATCTAAGGCGAAGTAAAAGGGCCGGGAAGGATAAATCCTTCGGTCCCGACTTTGTAGCTTATATGGTTAATGATGAACCAAGGACAATTGCTCGGGCGTTGTCAACTCCGGAAGCACCGCTCGGAAAGAAGCTGTTGAGAGTGAAATAAGCTCCATTCTCGCATAACCATACTTGGGAGTTGGTTGATCTTCCTCCGGAAATAAACCGTTGGGTTGTAAATGGATACTCAAACGGAAATACAAGGCGGATGGGTCTATAGACAAGTACAAGGCCGAGTTGGTAGTCAAGGGCTATCGACGGACGAAGGGTTTGACTACTTTGACACATACTCTCCGGTATCCGGATGACATCCATACGGGTATTTATTGCGATCGCGACTTTGCGTGACCTTGAGATACACCGGATGGATGTTAAGACGACCTTCCTAAACGGTGATTTGGAAGAAGAAATTTATATGGACCAACCCGAGGGGTACGTGGTTCAAGGGCAAGAGAAGAAAGTCCGTCGACTTATCAAATCTCTGTACGGGCCGAAACAAGCCCCGAAACAATGGCACGAAAAATTTGATAGTACTCTACTATCGAAGGGGTTCGCCATTAATGAGTGTGATAAATGTGTTTACACGAAAGGTAACTCGACTCATTTGTTATGATATGCCCGTATGTAGACGACATGTTGATCACGGGAAGCGATCCTAGGGTAATCCTAGAGACTAAGAACATGTTGAAACAATGCTTCGACATGAAAGATATGGGTATCGCAGATGTCATCCTAGGGATTAAAATCTCTAAGACGTACGAGGACTGGTCTTATCTCGGTCTCACTACATCGAGGATGTTTTGAGAAAGTTCAAGATGTTAGACAGGTTCTCCGATAGCGTCACCAATGGATACAAATCAAAAGCTTGATAAAAATCTTGGTGCACTGTATACCGGGAGCGATATGCACAGGTGATCGGTAGTTTGATGTATATCACAAACCGCACCCGACCCGATATTGCTTATGCGATCAATAAGTTGGCTAGGTTCACCCGTAATCCAAGTGATAATCACCGGAAGGCGTTGAATCGGGTATTACAATACCGAAATACACGTTAAATTTCGGGTTGCACTATTCGAGATATCCACTGTACTAGAGGGGTACAGTGATGCAAACCGGATATCGATATAGAGAACACCAAGTCCACCGGTGGGTATATATTTACAATTGGTGGTGGGGGGTGTCTTGGAAATCCTCTAAGCAAACTTGCATCGCCCGATCCACGATGGAATCGGAGTTTATCGCTTTAGACAAAGCGGGGAGAAGAAGGCGAGTGGCTTCATGACTTCTTAGAGGATGTTCCGTGTTGGAACAAACCCGTACCTTCGGTAATGATCCACTGCGACGATCGGTCGGCTCTAGGAAGGGCACGGAATGCTATGTACAACGGCAAGTCTCGTCATATTCGACGGAGGCATAAGACCGTTAGGCAACTGATCACCACGGGTATAATATCCATTGATTACATTAAGTCAAAGGATAATATAGCGACCCATTGACAAAGGGCTTACCCAAAGATCGGATGGCTTGCTGTCTAGGGGAATGGGCTTAAAACCCAAAATATAAGGACCAATACGGTGGTAACCCAACCTTACGAACCGGAGATCCCGGTAATTTGGTTCAATGGGAAAACGAAGTTGTAAAGGTTCGATTGATCGCTTCGGTGGAAGTATGAGCACTTCGGATAGTGATTTCGAAAAGAAACACTAAATCCAAAGCCGTTCCCGCGATAGACGTTAAGTGCTATCTGCAGGTATGGGTAAAGGTTAAGTTTTCAAAACTCGTAATGATCCTCAACAGTTGAGGTTAGGTTCTTGGGAAACTTTTAATGGTTCCTAACACTTGTGAAGTGGGGTATAGCGGGATACCTTGTAGGAGACCACCTATTTAAGTGCGAGGACAGGCCGCCTCAAAATGAACGCACTTAAGAATCCAAGACGTTGTCCATGGCCAAAACGGACAAAACATTACGAAGAAGAGAGTAAGGGAATTTGTTGTGTTGGTATCATTGTCTTGGCTTACACTAAACACTGACGGTTCAAGACATCACGTTCACCGCGCGATAAGTAAGTCCGATGGTATTCAACTATGGAAGGTTCAAAGCCGAGGCTACCTCTCCTTATGCAACATCGGTCCGCCGAAATATTGTTTGGAAATGAAAAGACACCATGTGAGTGCGCCAAAATCTCTTTCAAGAGGGGATTGTTGGAAATTAGCCTTTGGCGGGAGTTGCGACCGACCAAATTTAACGGCTTAAACACTAGTGTTACGTATGTTGGAGAATCCGGTTCTTCACACATGCATGATGTACTAAGTACGTAGATAACCGTAGGGCCAAGAATCGTCAAATTTCATTGAGAAATGAAAGAGATATTGGTTCACGAAGTAAGGTGTTTGAAGCATGGAAAAGTGTGGTGTGTGATCAATTCTCCCTCATCGGTAGAGGAAGAAAGAATTATTGTGTATATAATACTCGAAATTGGTTTGGGGTTTGGGACCCCAAGGGGTATCCCATGTGTTTAAAGGAGGGAAGACCTAGATGTGCTTCGGTTCAAGGAAAGACCACACGCGCGCCGCCGTCGCCCGCCCGTCCGGTCCGGTTTCGGTTCCGAGTTCCGGTTCCGGTTCGCGGCCGCGGGCTGCGCGGCCCGCGGCCTTCGATATTATCTTTTTGGGCCGAAAAACTTTGCCGAAGTACGCTTTGATCCCGAAGTTTCGGATGTGCGGTTTGGACCGAAATTCTTTCGGATGTACGATTCGGTCCCGAAGTTTCAAGATGTACGCTTTGGTCCCAAGTTTCAAGATGTACGCTTTGGTCCCCGAAGTTTCAAGATGTACGAGTTTGGTCCATGAAGTTTCAAGATGTACGGTTTGGTCCCCGAAATTTTTCGAAAGGCGAATTTTGACGGTCCCGGAACGAAACGTCCGGACTCAATTCGGCCATTTATTTTGGGTGAATTACACCTCCTATAATGGCCAATCCGTTGGCAATTTTCTCCATTTATGTGGTGGCTTTACTACCTCCATAATGGTCATTATTTGGCCAATAATGACTCACATGGAGGCGATCAAACAAATCTTCTTCCTCCTATATAAACACCCCTTACACCATTGTTGAGCACACTTGATATACACGAAATTACACAAAGCGAAGTTTTCTTCCTAAATCTTCCAAGCATCATTTCGTTATTCAATATTCTTCATGGTAGCTTTTGAGTTTCCTTTGCTCAATAGTTCCATTGCTGTTTTATCTTGGGAGAAGAATTGTCCAGGACGTATAAAGGATACATACGGGGCAATATTGTCTTAAGGACAGAGTGCCACACTCGACTCAGCAAAAACCGTTTTCCAGTTTTCTTGTTCAACAAAATAGTAATTTCGGTTTTGTTGTTATATTGTAATTTTCAGTTTTATAGTTGAATTGTAATTTCAATTCTTACATACGCAGTTACTTGTAATTTCCGTTCCTGCAATCATTGTAAACTCCAACAATTTACACTAAGTGTTTGATATATTCTGCATTTAATTGCTTTTCCTTACTGTCTCATCTTTGAATGCAGATTTTTTTAACTGGAATAGAGTAAAAGTTCGTTATTGCGATGGTGCCTCCTTTACAGGGGACAGCGAAAATCAGGTTTGTAAGATCATGCACTATTTTCATCCTTTACTTTTTCATTGATTATGTAAACGTGCAGTTAGTCTGCAAAAGTAAACGGAGGGAGAAGAAAATGAGAGCTAAAATTTGTCACACCACTGCATGATGACTCCAAATCCTTGTACCTTTTGACCATTTTGTATTCTGTACATTTTTTGTTGTCTGGTTTTTTTTTCTTGCTCTCTTTGCATGTGAAGGGAAATGACGTTTATGAAATTGATATTCTTTTTCTTGTTAGCTCAATGAAATTGATATTCTTTTTCTTCGAGCGTAAGCATAGAACGAGCTTGATAAAATTACGGAAGTAGATTGCTTTGACGAAGAAGCGTGCCAACACCACTATAGGCCTCAAGGAGGCCTGAAACCATTTGGAGAACCAAACGATCATTCGAAACCAGCGCGCCAACGTTGCGGAGTTGGTCGGCCAATTCCTTCAATCTTTTGCAATAAGCCGAAATGTTAGGGAAATCTTCCATAAGGACGTGGGAGAAATCCTGCTCAAGAGTAACATCTCTAGAATTTTGATTATCTTGGAATATATCACGTAATCTATCCCAAGTCGCATGCGCCGTAGCGTCGGGTTCAATAATCGTTTGCAAAATGTCGGTAGAAATTGTGGAATATATCCACTGAAGGACGGTGACATCAAGAGTCGTCCACAACTTAGGATCATCCTCGCGTCGTGGCACCTCCGTACCGTCAGAAGTCTAGGTCTTAAAATCTTCTCTCCAAATTCCCCACAAATTCCGTCGACCTTCTCTTGCAAATCCGAGCATCTATTCTCGTTTTTGTGTGTCCGACGGTGTCCTCTTTCTTTTAAAATTTTCTTTCAAATCCCTCAATCACGTATTGTTTTACCAATATGTCTACATCACGGAACACGTTTTATCCCGCCCTTACAGTTTCTAACATCAAGAATAACATCCCTCTTGTTCTTGAAATAGAAAACGTCCAACATGTGACGTGGGCCGAACTGTTCAAAATTCACGGAAGTTCGAACATCCTGTCTTCCGTGCACCGGCGTTTACATGAAACTCTAGCTATTAAGTTTGCAATGTAAATTAGAAAGAAATTCAAAACAACTAATAAAATTAAAGAAAAACAGAAAAAACTAAAATTGCATCTGGTTGATGTTTAGGCTCCATTCAGTTTCGTTGTTGTACACACTTGATTCTACAGATACGCTGGCGCCTTTGCTTCGCTGCTTTCGGGGGTTTCAGAAAACCATAAGTATTAATCAGACGAAGCTGCCGACGAAGCAGTCGTGGAAGAAGAGCGGCGGGCAGCGGTCGTGAAAACAAGATCTGGTGGAAGAAGAGACGGAGGGGCGGCAACGAAAATCAGATACCGGTAAGAAGAGGCCGAGGATTCTGCTTTGGGTTGATACTGGCTAGATTTGTCATTAATTTGAAGATATGCTACTGTTGGGCCTGCATTTATATTTGCTACTCTTCTATGTCCAGTCTTAAATGTGCGAAGGTGTTAGAATCCTCACATGTGTTCTATCAAACTGTTATGTGATAGAAGGATACCTATAAAGTGAAAGGTAAGTCCTATAGAATATAGACTAGTAATGTTGAATGAGAGTGAATGATGAATCGTTAAGTTTGACACACAAGAAATACACATTCTAAGACAAATGTGTATTCATAGCAAACCAAAAAAAGACTAGAATTGACAACAATTACGAAAAAGTTCAAGTAATACATATCAAGGATAAAACGAGATAAGGTCACTTGAGATGGTATGATCATGTCTTGAGTCGACCATCAGATGCACTGATTCATATGTTTGAAAATATGGTGAGTAAAGATGTTAAAAGGAGACGAGATAGATCTAAAATCATATGAAGAATGTTGACTCAAGGAACTTAGAATTTCTTAGAATCCATTATGAGCCAAGCCTCATAAAAAATCCCTCCATACGCGTAGGGCCAAGCGGTGTATACTAATCCGTAGGGCCAGGCCGGAGGTGGGGTTTCTTGTGTGTGGAGCCGCAGTGATGCGGTGGGGATGGCTAGTATAAAAAGTTTACCCTCAAAGTTTTAATCCAAAGGGGTCAGCTTGCTGGCAGGGAGTCAAGTTTGCGGCCTTAGGGTTGCAAGTTCGATTCCCCCCTAAGGATATCGTCCTCCGGGGCACATACATGTGGTAAAGCCTGGGCGCTAAAAGCCGCGCGGGCATGTTGCAGTGTGGGTTCGGTCTCCGCCAAGCTTTAGGGATGGGGCTTGTGGGGGGGTCAACCTTGTAGCATTGATCCGTTGGACGCAAGCGTACACACGACCATGTGTGCATATCCCGCGATTTACCTGGTGGTGGGGTGTTTGAAGGACCGGTCCCATCACCTCCGGGAGCCTAGTACCGGTACTTGTGCAGGTACTAGCGATATGGGGGTACTAAGGCCACCCCGAGACCTGGATTATCAAAAAAAAAAAAAAAAAAAAAAAAAAAAAAAAGCCTAGTAGCCTATATAGGAGATACTTTTTAGTTGAAAATCTATTTTAATATATTAGCACTTTTTTACACCGAGAGTTGTTTGGCCTTATTGATATTTATTCCAATAATCTTCTATCTTGTATCTATATAGAATAGGAGAGGCAAAAGCATGGTAGGATGACGAAAGTAATCTCCACTCTGAGTTCGTTTTCACTAGAAAAGTCTATTTCAGTAGTAACAGTTTTTCCTAATTGTAAATGTTACAGTTGTTTTGAAAATGTTAGAGTCCTCCTAAATCTCTTTCATACGATGTGATGCTCATATTTGTTTTTCTCCTTTTGTACTCTTTGTACTGTAGGAGATGTTCTAATGGAGATCACTATACACTAACAAGTATCAATGAAGTGGCTTGGTTTTAGGTTGGCCAAACTTATACTGAATGGTTCGCATGTTTTTTTATTTTAATTTAAGTCAAATATAACTATTGCTATATTATATTCCATTTGATTCTTGCTGTCTTGCAGATCTGGGAATTGATTGTTAATTTCCTGTTTGTTTGCAGATATAATATCCCGAGCCTTATCCTGAAGATTATTTTGAGTTTCTTACAATTAATAAAATCAAGCTTTTCCAAGTCGGAATAGATGGTACTTATTGGACTTGGAAATTGTGAATTCCATGCCAAGTAAGTATTAGAATTGTCTTGCTGTCACTTTCTATTTTCGAGAGTCGATTTGATTAAATTTTAAATTTAAATATTTAAAAACTACATGAATTAGTAGATAAACAAATATTTGAAAAAAGTGGTTTTCTTCATCTTGGCAAATTTAAGACAATGTTAACTTATAATAAATAATGCCCCTCAGGCCTCAACAGGAGTAAAATTTAAATGTTTCTCCATACATCGTACTGAAGGTACATTTGAGTATCTTTATTGTCTCTGTTTTGCATTATGATATGATAAGTTCTACTTGTTCCATAGTTATGATTCATTGTCGTTTGGTATAAAGAAATTCTTTTACTCCCCAAAAATTTTGATTATATTTTCTTTCAGTTTCTTTTTTAAATACAACAATTATTCTCAAGCTTTTACCATCGTTGTTACATAGAAAAACAAACACTTACATAGAGAAAGCAAAATGGCTGCCCTCCCTAGAATATATGATATCTAGGGAAAGAAGAAGCATGGCTCAATTTCTAACAAGCAAAGAAGATGACAACTTTCTATTAACGTATTTATAAGTAGTAGTTTATAACCGAATGACTTGAATTTGAGTGCATAAACTTTTTGAAATATGGTAGAATTTAGGGACTCATAATGTGGATAATATCGTGTACAATCATATTCTTAAATCTAGTTTTATTATTTTCATTAATTGAATAGGTATTTATACAAGTTACAAAATAGGAAAATCTTATTCCTATTCTATTCCTAAAACCTTATTCTACCATAATTCTAACTATACAATTATGGTAAGTGTATCATCCTAATTTAGGTAATAAATACACTACAATATACATTAAATATATATACCATATATACAAGATTGGTACAAGATACCAATCCCACAATCCCATAATTTTAGCCCCTAGTCCGTGTAATGCCCATTTACTGGGCTGTCCATATTGGGCCGTGACTGCCCTTGTACTGGGCTATTGTTTAACACACCCCGCAATCATAGCGGACGGTGTTCGAACGCTGAGACTGTTCCTAAAATCTTCAAAGAGAACTGCTGGTAGACCCTTTGTAAAGATGTCTGCAATTTGATAACGAGACGGGACATGTCATACGCGAACTTGACCCTTTGCAACCTTTTCACGGACAAAGTGAATGTCCATTTCGATATGCTTGGTGCGTTGGTGTTGAACTGGGTTACCTGAAAGGTAGATGGCACTAATGTTATCGCAATATACCAAGGTTGCCTTCTGAATGGGACAATGAAGCTCCAAAAGCAAATTACGTAGCCAACATGATTCTGAGACCACATTCGCTACCCCTCGATATTCTGCCTCTGCACTTGAGCGTGATAGAGTTGCCTGACGCTTTGCCGACCATGAGACCAAGTTGTTGCCAAGGAACATACAGTAGCCAGAAGTCGATCGTCTGGTGTCGGGACAACCACCCCAATCAGCATCCGTGTACGAGACAAATGTGGATGTAGATGAAGGATACAAGTGCAACCCATAGTCCAATGTCTTCTGGATATACCGAATGATGCGTTTGATTGCATTCATGTGCTCAACTCTGGGATCATGCATGAATAAACACACATGCTGAATCGCATACATAATATCCGGTCTGGTAAAGGTAAGATACTGGAGAGCCCCTGCAAGACTGCAATACTAGGTCGGGTCCTCGTATGGTGCACCTGCTGCGGCACTTAGCTTCGGGTTTGCATCAACTGGCGTGGAAGTGGACTTACAGGATGACATCCCAGCCCTCTCTATAATCTCAGCAGCATATTTTCGTTGAGACAAAAATAAGCCACCTGAATGACGCTTGACGGCAATCCCCAAAAAATAACTCAAAGGCCCTAAGTCTTTCATAGCAAACTCAGAACTGAGCATGGTCATGATAGACTGGCGCAAGACATCGGAAGAGGCAGTCAAGATGATATCATCCACATACAACAGAATATAGGCCAATGAAGAACCACGGCGGTAGATGAACAAAGAATTATCTGACCTGCTGTGAGTGAACCCAATAGTCGAAACAAAGTCAGCAAATCGGGTATACCAGGCCGTGGAGACCGCTTAAGCCCATATAATGATTTCTTCAACAAACAGACATGATGAGGGCGGTTGGGATCCCTGAAACCCAACGGCTAATGCATATAGACTGTTTCCTTGAGATCACCATGTAGAAAAGCATTCTTGACATCCAACTGATGAATTGGCCAAGTCTTTGAAAGAGCCAAGCTAAGCACAGTGCGAATGGTAGCCGGTTTGACCACCGGACTAAACGTCTCACCACAATCAATTCCAACCTGCTGAGTCTTACCATCACCAACAAGTCGCGCCTTATGTCGAGCAAATGACCCATCTGAATTCTCCTTATGAGCAAAAATCCACATAGACCTGATAACATTAATACCATATGGACGTGGCACCAACTCCCATGTCTTATTATCAATAAGAGCATTATATTCATCACTCATAACAATTTTCCAATTAGGGTCATTTAATGCGGATACAGGATTGCGGGGCAAGGGGGATTTAGAGATATCAGAATGTAAATTAAAATGTCTTTTAGGTGTAAAAATACCCTGCTGACTATGAGTGACCGGTCTATGACTTGAGGAAGAATTGAGGGAATTTTGGGAATTTTCTGGGCTTGGGACGGATTGGCCAGCAGGCAGTGGGCCTGCTGGCCCAAATCGGTAAATACTGGACTCGTCTTTTGGACCGGTTCCGAATTGGGCCGGACCGGCCCAATTGCCGGAACTGTTCCCGTGGCTGGAATTGCTGGGCGTGGCGGTACTGTGGGTCCAGCGGGCAGTAGGCCCGCTGGAGGATTTTGGGTACGGGAGATGTCCGAAAAATTCCGAATAATATACGAGAATATTTGGTCATCCAAAAAATTATACGACTTAGGTTTGGGAGTATGAACTTTCACAAATGGGAATTGAGTTTCATCAAAAATGACATGGCGATTGATTATGATTTTCTTGGAGGATAAATCAAAACACTTATAACCACGATGATTCGACAGATAACCCAAAAACACACACGGGGTAGACCGAGCCTGAAGTTTGTTAATTGTGGTGGATTGGAATAACGGATAACACAAGCACCCAAAAATTCGAAGATGAGAATAAGAAGGGTTCTTATTATATAGGATTTTGAGGGGGGAAGAATATGTTAGACCTTTAGAAGGAATTATGTTAAGAAGATATGTGGCCATTTGTAGAGCATGATGCCAAAAATATGGAGGTATGGAAGCATGAATTAGGAGAGTTCGGAAAATGTTATTGATGGTACGAATTTTGCGTTCGGCCTTCCCATTTTGTGAAGATGTGTGAGGACACGAAAATCGAAAATTGATCCCATTTTTAGCATAGAATTCCCGGAACTCCCTATTGTCATACTCTTTCCCATTATCACATTGAATATTTTTTTTTCTCTTTCGAATTGAGTACGAATGAACGCTCTAAATTGGATGAAGACGGAAAACACTTGTGATTTATTCGCAATTGGAAACGTCCACAAAAATCTAGAATAATCATCTAAAAAGAGAACATAATATCGATGACCCAATGAACTGAGAACAGGAGACGTCCATAAGTCGCTATGAATAATCTCAAATGACATTGAAGTATGAGAATTGGAGTCTACAAATGGTAACTTAACAATTTTTCCTAATGAACAAGACTGACAAAGTGGAGTACGACTCGTACCCTTACAGAAATAAAGCTATTTTTATCTAAAACGATAAAATAGAAGATCCCGATGACCCGGACGAGCATGCCACAAGGAAGGAGAGATGGCTGCAAAGGCTGACGGCAAGGTTTGACTCGATGGACTGAAACCATGCATGATAGGATACATATCCCCCCTACTATCACACCTCATGAGATGACTCCCCGTCTTGAAATCCTTCACAGAAGAACCAAAAGGATCAAATTCAACGGAAACGGAATTGTCGATCGAACTTCGGACAGACACTAAATTTTTAATCAATTTAGGAGCATGTAAAGTATTTTTCAAGAGAAGGGGTGGATTGAGGGGAGACAACGTTTTCTGACCATAACCCTGAATTGGAATAGAGTTGCCATTACCAACAATTATACCCCGAGGGGTGCTCAAATTGGAATAAGAGGAGAGAGTACCTGATTCGGAAGTCATGTGAGTAGTTGCCCCGGTGTCCATGTACCAATTTGGGTCAGGTTGAGTCAACCCCAACGTGTGCATCGCGGCCTCGATATCAGTATGAGTGGGGCCTGCTGCATGATGGGCTTGCGGAGGTCGGGGCCCAAGAACTCCTGTCCGTGATGGTGCTGGGCCGTAGCCGCTGGAGTTGCTTTGTTGGGGGCCACCGACCGGTGGGCCGCCACCGCCGGGCGTTGGGACGGATGCGGCCGCCCCACCGGCCGGGACCGCACCGCTTGATTGTAAGGGTGGCTGTTGGCCCACGGCCCACCGCCCCCGCCCCACCCCCGCCATGGGCCCCACTGCTGGGCCCAGGGGAGTGGTGGGCCACTGTTCACTGGATGGGACCCACCGCCTGCTTGCTGACCACCGGAACTGCCACTAGAACCGCCGCGTTTGCCCCCGCGGTTTTTGTTATTATTCTTTCGATTATTCTTGCCGCCACCATTATTATAGTTTTGGCCCGAATTATTAACAAAACCCGAAGGACTAGGAGAGGACGCCACCATGGCGACTGGGCTTGCTCCGGTAGCCGCCTTTTTAGCAAAACCGGCTTCTTCCAACGTAAGCATGGAGCGGGCTTGATAGAAGTCGGGAAGAGGGTTGCTTTGGCGAAGGAGAGTTCCAACCCCATTATAGGCCTCCGAAAGACCGGCAACCAACTATAGAACTAGACGATTGTTTGTTATTAGTGCGCCAACATTATGGAGTTGATCCGCCAACTCCTTTAGTTTCTTGCAATATGCAGAAACGTTCGAAAATTCGTCCATTCGAACGAGAGAGAATTCCTGCTCGAGTGTGACGACACGTGAATGTTGGTTGTCTTGGAATATGTCACGCAATCTATTCCATGCGCCCATAGCCGTGGTATCCGGCTCAATAATCGTCGTAGAAGGTCCACCGAAATAGTGGCGTAGATCCACCGGAGAACGGTAGCATCAAGTGTAATCCATAACTCAGGATCCTCCGCAGGAAGGGGTCTAGCGGGAGGAATGATGTGATGAAGAACTTGATAAGAGATAGCGTGGATTTTAAACAACTCTGCCCACGTCGCATATTGGACGTTTTCCATCTCAAGGACAATAGGGATACTGCTCTTGATATTGGAAACTGTGAGGGCAGGGTGATAACTGTTCTTAGACATATTGAAAGAACAAAGAATGAGAGGAAATTTAAGAGAGGTTTGTGAGAGCGGAAGACGAAATTTTGGAGAGAAAACCCGAGGGGGGGGGGGGTTCTCGGCCACAAGGAAGACAAAAGTTGAGAGAAAAACTTTTGTTTAGACCTAGTCTCTTGATACCATGAAAGAAATAATCCCCTTTATTATTTTCATTAATTGAATAGGTATTTATACAAGTTACAAAATTGGAGAATCCTATTCCTAAAACCTTATTCTACCATAATTCTAACTATACAATTATGGTAAGTGTATCATCCTAATTTAGGTAATAAATATACTACAATATACATTAAATATATATACCATATATACAAGATTGGTACAAGATACCAATCCCCCAATCCCATAATTTCAGCCCCTAGTCCGTGTAATGCCCATTTACTGGGCTGTCTATATTGGGTCGTGACTGCCCCTGTACTGGGCTATTGTTTAACACTAGTTATAAAAGAACCTTACATCTACTTCTATTCTGAATAAGCACGTGACCATTTTTTCGTTTTTGCTTTGTTAGGTAGTTCTACGTTTTCCTTTTTCTCTCTATTTTTTTACATTACTTATTCATCAGATGATATTGCTTTGTCGTCTCATTTATTAAGATTTATAATTATTGTATTTAGTCAATGTAAAATTATGTATTTAGTAAGTTTCGAAATTAGTACATTTTCACATATTTTTTCACCTTTAAAGTAAAATCATATTCTTAAATCTGGCTATAAAAGAACCTTGAAGCTACTTCTATTTCAAATAAGCACGTGACAAGTTTTTATTCTTTGCTTTGTTTGGGAGTTCTACGTTTTCCTTTTTCTCTATCTTTTTACATTACTTATTCTTCAGATAATGTTGCTTTGTCGTCTCATTTGTTAAGATTTATAATTATTGTATTTAGTCAATGTAAAATTATATATTAGTAAGCTTCGAAATTAGTACATTTTCCCATATTTTTTCACCTTTAAAGTAAAATCATATTCTTAAATCTGGCTATAAAAGAACCTTGCAGCTACTTCTATTTCAAATAAGCACGTGACAAGTTTTTATTTTTTGCTTTGTTTGGGAGTTCTACGTTTTCCTTTTCTCTCTCTATCTTTTTACATTACTTATTCTTCAGATGATGTTGCTTTGTCATCTCATTTATTAAGATTTAAAATTATTGTATTTAGTCAATGTGAAATTATGTATTTAGTAAGTTCCGAAATTTGTACATCTTCACATTTTTTTTCGCCTTCAAATTTAGTGATCATCAAATTAGAGTAAAATAGTATAATTAACGCTTTCGTTAATAAACTAGGATTAACAAGTGTTGAAATAATTATATCTTTATGTGTTTTGTAGGAAGAAATTCACGAGTTTTGCAGAAGTAATTGGAGCAAGTGTTGTGAGACTAAAAGGTGATGATCGATCCGTTGGTATAATATGCGTCCGCCAAAAATGCTTGGTGCTGGGTGCATGCTTCTACAATTATATATATTTGATATTTATAATTTTAAAGATGAAAATTTGACGTGTCTGTAGGATTACCAAGTATTTGGACAAATTTGAGAAGAGATGAATTTTATGTCACTACAGAGAGCTTTTAGGAGTTAATGCATTTACACTACTTGAGTCTTTTTTTTTGTAGAAAAGAGAAACAATAAACAACCATGTCTTTCTTTTTTCAATCGAAAGTTTTTGATAAAAAAAATGAGTTTGAAATTCATGTAACATCACATTTGTGATGCACGAAGATTTACTATAACAAGAATTCATTGGAAGAGGCCATAAAATAGTATTTCCTCCGTTTAAAAAAGATTGTTTGGTTTTGAATTGACACAAAGTTTAAGAAAATTGAGAAGATTTTTTAATTTTTGATCTTAAATTAAAGATGTGTTGAATGTACAAAAATGACCTTTAATCTTTTGGTCTTAAATATGTCATGTGAAAAATTAGAATGAAATAGTTGTCAAAAAGGAAAAAAACATTCTTTTTGAAACAGACTAAAAAGGAACATTTTGAAATAGAGAGAGTAACAGTTTTCCAAGAATATGTGTGTGCTTTTCTATGTTCTATTTTTGAATTATTACATCTGATTATATTCTTTGATGTATTTTACTATTAGTTGAATTGAAATCAAATGATAAGAAAGAAGATTGCAAGAATATGATGGTAAATTTCACCAAACAAATTAAAATTAGAGGAAAATCTTAAGACGAAATTGGAGATTAAAACTTTATACACAAATACGATTTGCACAATACAAGGGCAAAAATAGGAACAAGGCAACCAAATATTAAATAAATATTAATCTACACGAATTACAATTCAACATTCTAATATGCATCAAAGTTTATGTCTTTTGGATAAAAAAAATAAAATGAAAAAGGAAGTTACGACGTATACCAATATTCTCATTATTTTCTTCTTTATGTGTGCTTGGAAAGAGATATTGGGAATTATCTGTTGGAAATTTGCCTTTGGTTGGGAGATGCGTCCACCCATCTTTGATGAATTAAACATTAGTGTTCCGCATGTTGGAGGCTTTGTCTCTTCTCACATGCATGATCTACGAAGTGAGTAGATGACTGTAGGGCCAAGAATCGTCAAATTTCGTTGAGAAATGAAAGAGATATTGGTCCACGAAGTAAGGTGTTTGAGGCATGGAATGTGGTGTGGGACAAATCTACCACATCGGTGGGAATAGGAAGAATTGCTATCTATATAAGTCTCTAAAATGGTAAAGGGTTTGGGACCCCAAGGGGTATCCCATGTGTTTAAAGGAGGGAGGACCTAGATGTGCTTGGGTTCAAGGCTAAGCCCACACGCACGCCGCCCACCCGTCCGGTCCGGTCCGGTCTCAGGCTGTGGGCTGTGGGGACTTTCTGATATTATCTTTTTGGACCCCAAATTGCTTAATATTTACAGTTTGGTCCCCAGAGTTTTTGGAAAGTTGATTTTGGGGTGACGGAAGGCAGAAAACTTTCTGCCTTCCGTTGGAACTGTTCTTTGAGGCATTAATCAGCCATTACTTGGCTGATTAACTCCTCCATTAACAGCCCATTACTTGGGCAGTTGAGCAGCCTCCTTCAATAGCCATAAACAACCATTACTTGACTGTTTAATGGCCTCTTAATGGTCATTAACAGCCATATTTTGGGCAGTTGTACAGCCCCTCCTCCATACTATATATTGAGCCTCCTTTGGCTCAATTCAGTCACTGGAAAGACAACAATATAGCACACAAAAACAGACAGAAAAATGCCACAAAATAGTGAACAGAAACACTGCAAAACCAGTGACGAAAATTAGTGAGCAAACACCCTCATATACACAAGATATACACAACAGAGACACACTATATACACAAAGACAAAAGAGAAGAGTAAACAGAAACTCTTCCTTCCTTTTCCATATCTTCAGCAAGTCGATTCATATTTGTTTTCTTCGTCAGGCTCAACCTATTGGCTTTGTAGCGTTGAGATTAAAGTGTTGTTTTATCTTGGGAGATTATTTTCCGCTAACGTAAAAGCATATATACGGGGCAATCTTGTCTTAAGGACAGAGGGCAATCACTCGACTCAACACACAACGTTGTAACCATCCAGATTTAGTTGTTTCTTGATTTCAGGTTATCAAGATTCAAGACACAACAACCTTGCGACAGTTTTGAAGATTGGCCTATTTCTTCAACAAGATTCAAATTCTGAATATTGAATATTTGTTTATCCTTTCGAATACTTGTAATAGTTATTTACTTCTCGTACTGCTTTATAAAGTACAATAGAGTACCAACATTATCATGGTGGAACAAGCAAAGACATCTTTATAAGTAAGTAAATAATGCACTAAAATATTATCGATAAATTGAGAAAATTGATGAGTCGTGAAAAATAGAATGAAATTTTAAACTAAAAGAAATATAGGAGTAACAAAATAAATAACTATGTTTTATGAGAAGCATAGCAGACAAGGATACAGAAAGCCAAGTGACAATTTGTTATTATCATGTGTTCATAAACAAAAAATCAGCAAAGCAGAAACGTTAATTTAATAAAAATATAAATAAACAAAAATTATTTCGAGCCTACAAATTTCTTGTGCGTCTATTAAGGAATTTAATCCTCTAACTGTTGCTCAAGATATAAGGACTAATTCCTCCCACGATAGAACGAAAAAACTATTCCATAAAAACGGCACTTTAATTTACATAATTTCTGAAAACTCCAATGAACGTAGCAAATCACATGACGCTACAATACTTTTGTTTTAAAAACAAATGCAGAAAACAATTTAGAGGGGAGAAAAAACTTATTTGTGCATTGCCTAAGATTGAAAACACAGAAATATACATTAGATCTATTATATTCGTTTGGCTTTATTTCAACCTTATCATATCACCCTTTCACTACTTATAATCTCACCCTTTCTGTACTTATAATCTCACCCTTTCTGTGTTTTCAATCTTAGGCAATGCTCTCAATTTATCATATCGCAATTTGGCTTTATTTCAACATGTTGAATTATATTCGTTTTTCGAAATTTGAACTGTCATCTTATTTTTTAATATAATATATCTAATAATAGAAATACGTTTTCAATATTAGGGAGCCCACTGCCTCCTCCTCCTCGGCCTCGGCCCAGTTCCGTCCTCACCACCAGTTAGCCCACATGAGGGAGCCCACTGCTCCCTCGTCTACTTCACCGACCCAACATACCGGCCCACTGATAAAAGTCCAGTTGGGCAACCCTTCTCGGCCCTGGCCCATTACCGAATATCCACAGCCCCAGCCCCAATTCTCGGCTCCCTCTCAGTCCATTGAAATCCATGTCATGCATGAGATTTTTTAGCCCAGGCATCATTTTAATTTAACCTTATCAGTCCAATCATCACCAATTCCGAAAAATCCAAAAGCTGTTCTATCAGACCCGAATTGGAAAACTGTCATGTTAGATGAAATTGATGCTCTTATTAAAAATAAGACGTGGGAGTTGGTGCCCTGTCCATCTAATGTGAACATCATACGTTCTATGTGGGTTTTCTGTCATAAAAAGAATTCTGATGGTTCTTTTGGGAGATACAAAGCTCGTCTTGTTGGTGATGGCAGGTCTCAGCAGGTTTGCGTGGATTGAAGTAAAACATTCAGCCCAGTAGTTAAACCAGCAACTATCAGGACCGTGCTCAGTCTGGCTCTCTCAAAATCATGGTCCATTCATCAGTTGGACGTCAAAAATGCGTTTCTACATGGTAACCTACAGGAAACAATTTACATACACCAGCCTTTGGGTTTCTGAGATCCTATTCACCCTGATTATGTTTGCTTGTTGAGAAAATCATTATATGGTTTAAAACAGGCCCCCAGAGCATGGTATAACAGGTTTGCAGGTTTTGTCTCCACACTGGGTTCTCACATAGCAAGTTCGATCAGTCTTTGTTCATTTATAAGAAAGGGAATTAAATGACATATATTCTTCTCTATGTGGATGACATAATCCTCACGGCGTCATCTGAGTCACTTCGCCAGTCTATTATGTCTTTCCTTGCCTCGAAATTTACTATGAAGGATTTGGGCCCTTTAAACTATTTTTTGGGTATTGCTATAACTCAATATGCAGGTGGTCTATTTCTTTGTCAAAATAAATATGCTGAGGAGATCATTGACAAAGCCGGTATGTCCACTTGCAAACCGTCACACACGGCGGTTGACACCAAGACAAAATTGAGTAACTTTGCAGGTTCTCCCTACAGTGATTCCACACATTACAACAACTTTGCAGGGGCATTGCAGTAACTCACCTTCACGAGACCTGACATCTCCTATGCAGTTCAATATGTTTTTTTTACATATGCATGACCCGAAGGAAGAGCATATGGGGGCCCTCAAACGAATTCTGCTGTATGTTAAGGGTACCCTTGATTTTGGGTTGCATTTATATAAGTCCACCATTTCTGTCTTCACATCTTATACAGATGCTGATTGGGGTGGCTGCCCGGACACACGGTGTTCCACCTCCGGTTATTGTGTATTTCTAGGAGACAACCTCATTTCATGGTCGTTGAAATGCCAACCAACACTATCTCGGTCAAGTGCTGAAGCAGAATAGCGAGGGGTTGCTAATGTGGTTTCTGAATCATGTTGTCTCAGAAATCTTCTTTTAGAACTTCATTGTCTAATAGAAAAAGCAACTGTGGTTTATTATGATAATGTGAGTGCGATATATCTATCAGGTAACCCACACAAAACACATAGAAATAGATATCTTGTTTGTCCGTGAAAAGGTTGCACGTGGACAAGTCCGTGTTCTCCATGTACCGTCCCGTTGCAGATATTTTCACGAAAGGTCTTCCGCGTGTACTGTTTGATGATTTCAGGGACAGTCTCAGCATACAAGAATCTCCCGCTAAGATTGCGGGGGTTCATCACATCATACTTATCTCCATCATATCAAATCATACTTATGTAATTAAATCAAATATTATGTAATTAGGATGATTAGCATATTCTTAGCCTAGATTGATTTTGTATGTGTATATTTATTGTAATCTTGGAATGAAACCTTCAGTGTCCACAGTCTACAGACTGCATCAATTTTGTGGCTTTCCCAGTCACTATGCAATTAGATGGATATCCTCCAACCCCCATATAATGAGTTGGAATTTTTTGAGATTCACTGGTGAATCTCAAGAATAGTGCTAGGACCTCAAGAAAACTATAGGATATTGAAAACATTGCCCTTCTGGCTTTAATTGGGAATTATCTTCCTTCAATCTTGACTAGTAGCTGTTCTTTTATTATTCTTTCGTGTTTTATATTTTTCTGATGGAAAGTGCTATTTTGCATGTAGTCCATGCTTCCAAGACCTTATGGTTTATGGACCTAATTAAGAACTTATGTCATACACGGATTTGTTGGAAAGATCTGCATAACATGTCGTACACCAAGTATTTTGAAAGATGCTCTTGAGGTACCCACACCCATTAGATACGGGTATGTCAAAGAAAAAGGAAAGATCTGCATAACATAGTGTAAAACAAACAGCTATAACATGTTGACTACATCATAGTTTAGTCCCTAGGGGCAATTGGAATGACTTAAAGACTGTCAAAAGTTCAAACTATCTCCATCTGCAGGTGACAAGGATATACAACCATTTAAGGAAAATGGTTCCTTGAATCATTCAATAGTAATGAATCCTGTATCGCTTTTCATCAATCGTACAATTAGGAAAAAGGCAAATTACGATAGAGATATGTCCTGTACAAAGCCGGGGTCTGTCGGAAACAACTTCCCTATCTGTCAAAAGGTAGGGTTAAGGTCTGCGTACACTCTACCCTAGCTAGATCCACCTAGTGGGATTATACTTGGTATGTTGTTGTTGTCGTATATGTCCTGTACAAGTGTTAAAATCAATGAAAGAGTCTGTGAAAACTTAAAAGGATTTAGACTATGTTACAGATAGTCACAATTTTTAAAAGGATTCTTTTAGGTTGAATAGGAAATCCCAGAGGTGGTTACAAATGTAAAAGCCAGAAAGTAATACTGTAAAGCTTTTGAAATGAACACTTTATGGACAGAATTACAACCTGTAAACAAAAAAATATACAAATAGATAAAAATCTAAAAAGAGAAATAAAGTATTATCCATTCTATTCAAAACATACACAAAAAGAAGACAAGTTTTTAATATTCTATCAAGAATATCACTGTTTACAAAGAAGAAACTTTTCGAAAAAAGCATTTACAGATTAAGAATAAAACTCTATAGCACACACCTGTTGGATATTAACATCTCTGCTTACATAAAATAGGCTAAGAAAACTGTCCAAAGGCATCTGGAATTTTCTGAAAGTGCTTATTATATGAGTCTGCAGTTTGTAAAGATGGTTGTTGCAGTTGGTTCTGTAGCCATGTAGTAGTACTCAATGAACCTTGCGTTGTGAATTGTATGCCTGATTTTTCACTATATAAATCTTGAGTTATTTGATGATTGTGTATTGTATTGCCTGGTAAAAATTGTGTATGGAGATACTCAGACCATTTGATGTCTTCAGGATCAGTTTCTGTTTCTTTTTCTGATTTGCCACAATCAGCAGCTCCCCAAGAGAAGGCATTGCCATCAAAGAAAGAAGAGTTCCTTTGCAATTCAATACTCGTACTGCTTCCGCTGCTGGTAAAAGTCCCTATTGAATTATTACTTGCTGCTGCTGCTATTGGAGATGTGAGAATTGAGTTTGAAATGGAAGGGAGAATATTATCATTTGTAATGCTGGAATTGAAGTGATGATGAGGAATCATTTCTGAATTCTTGGAGTTGAACAGGAGATTATTGATGTTTGGATTCATGGAGAAACCAATGTTTGAGCCATAATTCAACTGCTGAAAAGAGAGATAACTTGCCATGTCAAGCGGCTTATTGCAACTAGCGGTGGAGCTTTCATGTGTGGTAACAAACATATTAAGGAAGAATTCATGTGTTGGTGGGGCTGAAGCAGCACTAGTCATATTATTCGGATAGCGGTCCATTAGTTTCTCTGTTTCAATAACGTAGTTGGAATTCTCAATAAAATTGAGTTCACTGGAGCCTTCAGAAGCTTTCTCAATGTTCTTACTGGTTGCTGAGACCTTCTCTTCATTGTCAACTTCAGATAGAAGCTTATGAGTGTTTGGATCAATCCCTTTTTGCCTTAGTTTTTTCTTAATGGAAGAGTTCCATAAATTCTTGATTTCATTGTCTGTTCTTCCAGGTAATCTTGCAGCGATCTGAGACCACCTAAGCAAAGCAAAAAAGTATAAGATTGAATAACGTAAAAGGGCAAGAGAATCAAGAATATATATTTACTTACTTGTTCCCTAGAACTGCATGAAGTTCAATGATCAAATTCTCTTCCTCTTGTGAGAATTTTCCTCTTTTCAAATCAGGTCTCAAGTAGTTAATCCACCTAAGCCTACAGCTCTTTCCACACCTCTGAAGACCTGCATATCATCAATAAATGAATATCAAAACCAAACTCTCATCGTGCATTTTCCAAGAAAACAGAGAAAGTGTAAGTACCAGCTAGTTTAGGGACTGAACTCCAACAGCCATGACCATATTTAGTAATATGATTTATAAGTTTTTCATCTTCCTCAGGGGACCAGAGGCCTTTCCTAAGCTTCTGTTTGTAACAGCACGAATGCCTCCCCATGTGCAATGCTGGCAAAAAAGGCCAAAAAGTTTTTCACTTTTTTTCTTGAATGATAAGCTGTACTGTCAGTGCAACAAGAGGAAGATCACCTAGTATATGAAGATGTTAATGATAATTAGAAAAGGGAATTGGGGGACTGCAAGCTAACCTAGGCAAAAGGAAAGGACATACAGGCTGCTAGGAATCAAATAAATAGGAGGGAGGAACCTCAATATTAGTTATAAGGAGGTCATTTTCACAAGATGAATTGATTTTCAGCTTTATTCAATTTGTTAATCTTATACTATGAGTTTATTTAATTTTTCTGGTTATACTATGAGTTTATTACAAGTATCATGTTATTTAAATATCTATTAGAAGTTATATTATGTAACAAGCATAGTTTGGTAACCTGTAAATTGTACCCCCTTTGCCCCAAAAAGATTGTCCTACTTTTCTTATTAGTTTGTCCCAAAAAGATTGACACATTTCTATATTTATAAATAATTTAACTTTATGAAATCATTTACAGCCACACAAATATCTAAGATTTGTTTTGGATCACACATTTCAAAAGATTTTTTTTTTCTTAAACTTTAGCCAAGTCAAACTAGACTAATCTTTTTGAAACGGAGAGAGTAGTAAATAACTTTTAATAATAGGTAAAATTACACTCAAAACGTATATATCTTTTTTCATTGTCAATGTATACCATTTATATTCATTTTACGTTGTCATTCCACCCCTTTTTCTACATTTGAAATGTGAAATTCAAGCTCCAATTATCTTACTTGCTTCTGTCTAATAGGGTTTTGAGAAAATTGATGAGTTTGACAGCACTTGTGGGGCACATCAAAATTGATATTCCCTCCGGTCATTATAGTAACGAGAGCTTTTACTTCTCAAATCGGCAAGAACTCCTTCCAAACGGTGATGAGGAAGCATAAAATGTACGAGTGAAAAGTCAATCGCGAAAATGAAAAAAAGAAATTATTGTTTCCTGCATAAAAATAAAAAAGTTTGTGATGTTGAACTGAACTCCCGATAGATAAAAGAAAATCGGAAATATGACTCACTTTTCTTTTTATTCTGTTAAAAAAAGAATGACATATTTTCTTATTTAACAATAATTTAACTTTAAACTTTATCTTATACGCAAAACGAGATGATCTATAACCACACAAATATCTTTGACGTATTTTAGATCATAAGATTCAAAAGTGTTTCTTTATTTCTTAAAGTGCGTGTCAAATGAAAGTATATCACATAAATTGAGACAGATGAAGTATTTCTTTGGTGGACAATAAGGGCATTTTCCCTCCAAGACCTACGGTTTATAAGGTCTTAGTCAGTTAAAAATAAATTAGGACTTAACTGATCATAATCTCTTTGTATAGTATTATTAACGAATAATTCTTGAAAGAAAATAATTTTTAATTTCTTGGGAACATGAAGAGTATCTTCCATTTTCTCTTGAAAATCATCTATATTCCCAACAACTCCCAATATCAATCATCTTCCTTTCATAGACAGAATCAAACAAGATAAAGAAAATAAAGAAGCCTCCCTATTCATGATTCGTTTATTTTAATTGTTTTATAGGATTATTTTTCTCCCTACATGACGGAAAAATAACTTCTTTTGTGTCTATGATCAGTTGTGTGACTAAATGAAAATCATTAAACGAGTAAACGTTGTTTATTTCATATAAAACACAGCCGACAGTGACAATAATGTAGCTGTCCTCCTTTGAATTTAGAATATATTAAACTTGAATATGGACAAAATTTCGTAAATTATTCAGACCCAAAGTTTTGTTCATTTTAATCCCCCCCCCCCCCCCCTCCCTTTTTCCCCTTATGTTAAGTTTTTTGGAAAACGCACAACATCAAAAATAAAAGTTTCATTTTTCTAACTTCTTTTTACAACAAATGATATCTAAATTGATCTGCGTGCATGCCGATTATTTGATTAAGGTACTTGCTATATTCAAGTATAAATATTAGGTAACTTTATTCATTAACGTTAAAGTAGACAAAAAAGATCACCTAATATTTTTTATATCAATTGAATTTAAACCCTTATCTTTAAGTATTATTTTTATTCACTTCATTAACTGTCATTTGTTTTCACCTTATACTGACAAATAAGCTTTCATTTAAGTAACTACATAATTATGATCGGTAAATTCTAAAAGTTGCCCTGCTGAATCATTTCGAAAGTCGAAATTCTATTTGCTAGGAGAGGGCCAAAGGTGGCCCATTTTGGGGTCAACTCAAAAAATTATTATCTTCCATCTAATCTAAAAACATCAACTTTATTAGTGTTATCGGAGATGATACCGCTGGTAGTTGAAACTTAACTTAAGCTCATCCGACATAAACAAAGACCGAAGAGAAATAAAGCTTTTCTGCAAAGGGTCTCTATGTAAATAAAGATTATATGTGTGGCTTCTCCACAAGCTTCAAGAACAATAATTTCACTATGATGCTTTAGGAATTGCGTAAATAGTTTCTTATTCATTTAGTTAATTCAATTTGTTGAATTTGTTAGGAATAAAAATTATACAATACACCTTAGGAGTAGCTATTACAATATTCTGCGTTGATTATATAAATAGGGATCAATACAATACAATTTACATATAAGAGAAATATAATACAAAACATTTCCACAGTCTTCTTCTTAATTCTACATGGTATCAGAGCAATCTTCAAATGTGGAGATCTGATTTTTCTTCAAGATTGTTTTAGCTTTCTTCGTCCTTTTGGATTTGTTTTTCTCTTGTTGAATTGATTTGATGGGTGACATTGCATGTCCAAAAAAACCTGAGGCAGGGGCTAAACAATCTGATGCTAGTCTCTCTGAGGTGAATTCTTGTCATCATTCTTATTTCTTACCGCTTCTGATAATCCTGGAATGAATCTCATACACATAGCTTTTGATGGATCCAACTATGAAAATTGGAGAAGAGGAGTTTTAATATCTCTCTCAACCAAAAACAAGCTAGCATTATGTTACACCCCATAACTTTATGTCAAGATGTATAAAGGGCAAACTTATATGGCTTGGGAGGCATAAGACCTTGTATAAGGATAACAATAGTTTAAAATAAGTATTAAGGAAGTTTCGGGAAGTGTAAAGGTCAAACGGATTGAAGAAGCTAAATTTTATCACAACTCTAAGATTTTTCATGTTTTACAGCCAAGTTATGGGCCGTAAAATTGTTTTACGGGTGTGAAATGGGTGGCTCTCCACTGTAATTCTTAAGCAGAAACTAGATTTTCAATTGCAGTTTTATGGTGGCTTTTGATGGATTGTAAAATGGTTTTATGGTGGCTTCTGACACCATGAAATGTTTTATAGAGCGTCAATGCCACCGTGAAACCTTGGTGGTGGCCGACTTTGTAGCATTATTTTAAAGCGGTGGCTTTATTTCCAATGTCATTTTTGACCTCCACAACACTATATTTCTCCCACACTCCCTAAAAGTCCTTCCATGGTTATAAGGTAAATCTATAAGTAAAGTACGTAAATCTAATGTCGAGAACGCCGTGGTGCTCATAAAATACAAGATCTATTATTGTAATCGACTTGGAAGTTACTTCAATGAGAAGTAAGCTTGATAAAAAAGTTATAGCTATTGTCTAAGGTAAGATCCTCATCTTCACCCATATGTTTGAATAGATCTAAGTCGTAGCTAAGATATACGAGCCATAACTTATTAATAAATGGCCTAAAAGTCATATTTGGAGTATAGTATGTTGTGAATTGTTTTGAGGTGTGTCTATGGCCGGTAATCATGGAATATTGTATTGTATGTATTGTGGTCATTGAGATGAGTCTTGAGAAGAAGGAGAAGTATAGGAGAGGGATGCGTTGTTAGTTAAGAGTCGAGGTTGTCGCTCATTATATCGTGCTCTAGTTATCCTTTAGCTTAACGATAGTACTATTGTCATTGATTATAGCTTGATGTGATATAAGGACCAAGTACATTGTGTCATCAAGAGGAGATACAAAATGTATGTAATGCCTATCCTTCTTCTTTCTTTGGCATAAATTCGCACATACAATGGTTATCGTAACGAGCTTTACAAAAGAAGTGTTCTCATCGAGCATGTCTTTCATAGTGCTATGTATTACTCATACGTCTTTGTTTGTCCCTTGTTGGGAGTACTTTCCATGTCTTAGATCTTATTCCTTGATAGATAAGTCTATATAGTTTGTTCGGACATAGTTCATGACTGTTGTTGTTAATTTTACAAACCAGAGCTATAATCGGTGGGTACAACACTATGTTGCATTCTCGCAAAGCCTATGCATGGCCTGGCATGTTATATTTTTATCCCACAGAGCCTTATTATGACCTGGTACATAATGTATATCCACAGAGCCTTGTTGTGGCCTGGTAAGATTTGATATATGTATGTCCACAGAGCCTCATTAAGGCCTAGTAAGTTATATTCCTCCACAGAGCCTTGGTAAGACCTGGTACGTTATTGTTATTATTATTTGACATGAATTTGGAACAGATAGGTAAAGCCTCAGATTTTCCCTGGATTCTTAGATACTCAAATAACATGTTTCAGTTTCAGTTTACAGTTGTTCATTTGCCTTACATACCAGTACATTTCATTCACACTGATGTTCCTTTTGTCGGGGGGGTGCATTTCATGCGTGCAGGTCCTGAGAGACAGGTAGACAGGCCTCCCCAATAGGCATTGCCGAGCTCAGCTTGATTTGTAAGCTCCATGTCATTCAGAGTTTCTAGGTCCAAATTTGGGGTATTTTGTTATGTATACAACTATGATGAGTAGACCAGAGCCCTGTCCTGATTACAATACAATTGATCTTCTGTAGAGACTTGTAGATATGTCCTGTGTATGTCTAGTATGTATAATATGTCCTTGTAGGCTTTGATGTTGTCTCATAGATCATATGGTGGCCTTGTCTGCTCTCAATTGCATCCTTTTGTATTGTACATTTGTAGAACTCCATATTGTCCTTGTTGGCCCTTATATGAATACATATTTTTTGGGTTGTTTCCTTTACAGTTGAATATGTTTGAGTACTCTCAGATTCCTTTAAATATTGCCTTGCTGGCTTTTAGAGTTTCATCTTAAGTTATGATCTGTCATTGTTACCCTGCTATATTTCTATGTATGTTGAGTTGGGAAGTGATATAGATGGGTACGCTCGGTCAAGTAAGGCACTGTGTGCAGTCTTGCCTCTCTAGAATTGGAGCGTGACAAATATGGTATTAGAACAGGTCGTGTCTTAGATAGTTTACAAGTCGTGTATAATAGAGTCTTGTTTATGGATGTGTTGTGAACCACATTTATAAATAGGAGGCTAAGGGCATTTAGGGTTTTTACCCTTCTTTCTGATTCTGAATTGTACAATACAACCGAGTCATACAGAGTTCACGGCTAACTCATGTTTTCAGTACAAATTATACAGAGATACCTGTTACTAAAAGGATTACAACTAGTCAAGGGTTTAAGATCGCGATAGGAGTGGGTACTAGCAGGGCGCCCCTTGATGATGCGGCTCAGCCTGAATCTCAGGGAGAGATATCCCTCCAGCCATCTCTAATTCCTCCACTATCTGAGGACCTTTTTAGAGCCACAACACCTCCAGCTCCTCCTCTTATCCCATATGATTAGGATATCAGGAGCGCGGTGCAGTTACTAACACAGGTGGTGGCTTCATAACGATAGTCAAGAGCACTAGCTAGTGCTAGGCCTTCTAAAGGGATCGGGAGTTCAAGATTTCATGAGTTTATAACATTGAGCCCTCTAGAGTTTATAGTGTCAGATATAGACGAGGATCCTAAAAAATTTCATAAATCAACTTCACTAGATATTCAGGGTTATGCATGCTACTGAGACATAGGCAGTAGAGTTAGCAGCCTTCGAGTTTTAAGATATTGTCGTTCTTTTGTATAAACTATGGAAGCGATCTAGAGGCCGGGATGCTCCTCTAGCAGTTTGGGAGGATTTCACAAAGGCTTTCTTAGATCATTCTTTTCCATTGGAGATTCGTGATGTTGGAGTTAATCAATTCTTAGCCCTTATGTACGGTAATATGAGTGTTTGGGAGTACAGTCTCCGATTTGATTTCTTGTCCAGATATGCTCCATTTATAGTAGAGACAATGCGGGCTAGAGTTCATCGGTTTATGGTTGGTCTTGAGCCATATTTGGTTAATGATTGTATGACGACATCTTTGTATGATAATATGGATATTTCTCAAATTCAGGCCTATGCTCATAATCTAGAGGAGCATAAACGAGAGGGCCGGGTTGCTAAGAGGATTGAGAGAGAGCACCATAAGAGGGAAAATCTTTCAGGCATCGTGGAGAGTTTCAGGGTGATCTTAGACCACGATCTTTTGGATGACCACCTAGGCTGCCATCATTTCACTCCGAGGATTATGGATACAATCATTTTTCCCAGTCAGGGCATGGTAAGAGCTCATGAGCTTTAGTGTTTCAGCAGCAGAGGAGTCCAGGTCAAATGAGGTCGTCTCTGCCCTATGACACATTATAGGCAGTGCCATATAGGAACTAATGCTTGCTATTTATGTAGACGCCAGAGGCATATGATGTAAGATTATTCGAGCAGAGGGCGAGGTGGTATGACCCAACCGACTGGTTCAATAGAGGGGTCTTCTGCTTCAGTGTATCTTGCAGGGTATGTGTCTCAATCCCAAACTAGTAGAGGTCAAGGTAGAGGTAGAGTTCGAGTTGAGGCGGTAATCATAACCACATCCATGCTTTGGCAGGTCGACTAAACCTAGAGTTCTTAATAGATGTTGTGATAGGTATATTGACCATTTGTTCGCATAATGTTATACATAGATAGACCTTGGATCCATTTTATCTTATGTCACAAGGAAATTTGGTATAGTACATGAGTTTCTACGTAAGCCTTTTACTATATCTACACTAGTTGGTGAGTCAATTATTGTTAGGCGAGTTTATCGAGGATGTATGGTAGCGATTTGTAGCTGTCAGACCTCAGTAGATCTTATTAAGTTAGAAATGGTCAATTTTTATGTTATTATGTGCATGGATTGGATAGCATCTTGTTATGCTAATGTTGAGTGTTGGACAAAGTTTGTCCAATTCCATTTTTTAGGCAAGCCAGTCTTGGAATGAAAGGGTAATGTAGCAACCCCTAAGGGTAGGCTTATTTCCTACCTTAAGGCAAAAAATATGATCGCCAAAGGGTGTATTTATCATATTATATGAGTTAAGGATGTAGATGCTGGACCACCGACTCTCCAGTCTATTTCGGTGGTCAATGAGTATCTAGATGTGCTCCCAGATGATCTTCCAGGTATTTCTCTAGAGCGTGAGATTGATTTCAGCATTGATGTCCTTCCAGACACTCAACTGATATTTATTCCCTATTATAAGATGGCCCTGCTGAGTTAAAAGAGTTTAAGGAGCAATTTATAAACCTTCTGGAGAAAGGTTGTATCTATCCTAATACCTCGCATTGGAGTGCAGCGGTGTTGTTTTTGCGGAAAAAAGACGGTTCTCTGAGGATGTGTATTGATTACAAGCAGTTGAACAAAGTTGCTATAAAGAATAAGTATCCACTTCCATGGATTGATGACTTATTTGATCAGTTTCAGGGTGTCAGATATTTCTCTAAGATTGATTTGAGATTAGGGCATCATCAGGTAAGAGTTTGGGAGAAATATATTTTGAAGACAACCTTCAGAACCTGATATGACCACTTTTGAGTTTCTTATAATGTCTTTTCGGTTGACGAATGCACCTGCTGTTTTATGGATTTGATGAATAATGTATTCAGGCCATTATTAGATTTGTTCGTCATTGTATTTATTGATGATATTCTTGTTTATTCACGTTCAGAGATAGAGCATACCGATCATCTGAGGGTTGTGCTTCAGACGCTTCAGGATCGTAAGTTATATGTATAATTCTACAAATGTGTGTTCTAGTTGAATTCTGTGGCATTTCTATGGCACATGGTGTCAGATGAATGTATAAGAGTCGATACTCAAAAGATTGTGGTCATGAAGACTTGGCCTACACCTACGACTCCGAAAGAGGTCCGTAACTTTCTAGGATTGGCTGGTTATTACAAGAGGTTTCTCTACTCTTTCAGAACCCTTGACAAAGATGACTCCAAAGGCAACGAAGTTTCAGTGGATTTATGCGTCTTAGCAAAGTTTCCATAAGTTAAAGAATAGATTGACATCAACACTAGTTCTGGCACTTCCAGAATGATTAGAAGGTTATGTAATTTATTATGACGCATCAGGTGTCGGGTTGGGATCTGTTTTGATGTAACATGGCAAAGTAACTGCCTATGCTTCGTGGCAGTTAAAAAAGTATGAAAAGAACTATCTGACCCATGATTTGGAGTTCACTTGAGATGTGGCGGCACTACTTATATGGCGTTCATGTTGATATCTTTATAGATTATAAGAGCCTCCAGTATAACTTTAAGCAAAAAGAGTTGAATTTGCGGCAAAGATGATGGCCTGAGATATTGAAAGACGATGATCTTGATATTTTATATTATCCCAAAAAGGAAAATGTTATAGCCGACGCTCTCAGCTGCAGATCTATGGGCAGCTTGGCTTACTTAGGGGCCGAAAAAAGGGAGCTAGCTACGGAGCTCCATAAGTTAGCAAGTTTGAGAGTTCAATTATTAGACTCCGATGATGGTAGAGTTGTGGTTCTGAATGTAGCTGAGTCGTCCCTTGTGATAGAGGTAAAATAGAGGTAGTACGAGGATCCTTAATTAGTATATTTGAGAGATAAAGTTCGGTAGAAAAAAAATCTTATGTTAGAGCTTACGGGAGATGGAGATCTCAGATATAGGGTCGATTTTGTATCCTAGATGTAGCTAATCTACAAGGGACAATGTACTTGGTCCTTATAGCACCTCAATCTACTATCAATGACAATAATACTATCGTTAAGCCAAAGGATAACTAGAGCACGATATAACGAGCGACAAACTCGACTCTTAAATAATAGATGAGGGCCTAGTAATAGGCCACATATAGATGAGAGTCAGACTGAGACTCAAAATGAGTTGACTTCTAAGGTTCCCTCAATTCCACCACTCAAAGAGGAGCTATGAGGAGCTCCAGTACCCCCAACACCCCTATCAGGATCAGTTTAGCAGAAGTGATCGAAAGTAGTAGCGTTATTGAACCAGATATTAACTGCACATACACAATGATAGATGAGGGCATCTTCGAGTGCTGGGCCTTTAGATAGATTTGCTAGTTCGAGAATGCGAGAGTTTATTAGCTTGAATCCATAAGGGTTTATAGGATCAGATCCACAGAAGGACCCCAAAAACTTTATAGATGAGCTCTAGAGAACCTTTAGAGTCATGCAATAACATACACTGAGGTGGTAGAGTTTGCAAAATATAGGCAGATAGATGTATCAGTGTTTTGGTACGACACTTGGGACCAATCTCAGGGTTGGAATTCACCTGCAGCGGTATGGGAGGAGTTTCCTAAGGCCTTTCTAGATCATTACATGCATATAGAAATTAGATAGTCTAGAGTTAAGTAGTTTCTAGCCCTTAAGAAGAGGACTATAAGCGTGCGAGAGCATATCCTCATGTTCGATTCGCTAGCTAGGTATGCCCCGGCTATAGTGGCCTTGATGATGGATATTTTACATTGATTTGTACAGGGTTTAAACCTGGAGGTGGATATCTCTAGAATCCAGGCCTTAGCCCAGATATTAGAGAAGCGTGAGCAACTACGCCAACTTGACCAAAGCGAGGCTAGACAATGGCCATAGTGGGTTTTAGAGTGATAGTATTCCTCAGACCTCTAGGTGACTAGCCAGTCTATCACAACAAGTCGATGTATAACATAAGTTTGCAGGTAGGCATGAGTCGGAGTTCATGAGTGCTAGAGCCATAGTCTCAGAGAGATTCGGGCAGGATGGGGCCACCTCAACCTCATTGTAGTCAGTGTGGGAGGGCACATTTAGGAGTGTGACATCATGAAATCGATACTTGTTATTGTGTAGATTTCCCAGTCACAAGATGCGGGATTTTTATCATAGATTGAAGAGTAGTATCATCGTATCGTCATCATCAGCAACCCTTCCTTTTTACAGAGGATCAGCTGGGACTAGAATCTCCATATGACGATGATATATTTATGTTGTTTCTTTATTAAGTTTATGTATGAAAATATATTAGAGGTTACTATATGTGTAGTTCATGATCAAAATGTCAGTCGGACAGATGAGGATTTCAAGTACTACATGGAATTAGAATGCGTTACCTAAGATAAATCGGTAGTAGATGTCATAAGAGTGTAGAAAATCGATAAGTCGGGTATGAATTCATGTGCTCATAGGATTTATGGATAGTTTCATCCCCGAACCTTGAAATAAGCTCTTAAGGTAATAGAGTTGTCATAGTAGCTATGTACATTTACGAATCCGTGGAATAAATATAAGCAAAGTTAGAACCACCCGTCTCTATGAAAGTATTGATACAAGTTAGACATCAATAGCATTTTATTTGATTTCATACGATAGACATAAGGTGAATGGTAGTTAAGAGACTTAGTATTCGTGAGAGTAACACCATAACATTCAAGGACAAATATTCTTAATAGAAGAGGGATGAGGATGTCCTAAACTTTTGTGTTACAATCTATTGTGAGAAGTTTAGGTGAATATGATGAAGGTTGACAACAATAGGGAGGATAGCAATGGTTTAAAATGAGTGTTAGACAAATATTATAAGAGTTGGAGGTCAAACGAATCGAAGATGTTATAACTCGTAATTTTGGGGTAAAACTAGGAGTGCTTAATATGCCAAAGAAGTTGTGTTTTAAGGTGTTTGAAGTGTTAAATAGTAATATGTTATGTTTTGAAGTCAAGCGAGTTGTAAAACAAAAGTAGGAAAAAGTTATCTAAAGTTACATTCATAAGTTTACTGAAATTTGGGTCAGATGTAACTGAGGTTTTCTCTCAATGTACTTGGAGTTACAAGATGATCCACCCACCATATGGAATGTATACGAGTCTAATTTTCAACTCAATAAACCGTTCATCGATATGATGTTAGTGTAGAGAGATATATGCATTTTTGTGAGACTGCGCTGGTAGCTCTATTGGGACCCACATAGGCAGTGGAGATTATTTCGATGTTATAAAGCGGTGCAGCCTCACCACCTCATTTTCATCCAAAAAAGAACCTTATGCACCCTAAATTCTCCCAAAGCATCTCCATATCAATCAAGTGAATCCAACCAAGGTTTTGAGGTGAATCTTTCTTCCGGATAGCTTGTGGTGCTAGTATAGTCGTGTTTTTCTTCCTAGTTGTTGGAACTGAGCATACTTCGAGTTGAATCAAGGTGAAATTAGAGCTGGTTCTTGTTATTATGGATTATTTTAAAGAGGAGACTATTCCTCTATCTTCGTCAAAGGATCAACTTCCAGGTTTGTAAAGGCTATTCGTTATCCCCCTTTCTTGACATGATTCCATAGAAATATTTCTCTTTTGAATCAAATTTCCAAAGTAGAATTCTAGAAGTGTCCTATTATTGTATATGATATTCTCATGAGCTTTTTATTTGGTATCGCCTCACTGATTTGAGTTTCATATGTCTATTGATAGCCCCGTGTCCATTTAAGATAATGTATCTGAGACTTAGCATTTCCTTCATATGAGCTCCTATAACATAATAGTTACTAGCGAGAGTTGCCTTATTCCAGAATCCAACAGATCCATATATGTCGCACTTGATAGTACTTCTATAAGTTGAGCTCTATATGTTTATTAGTAGTTCCTTATTTTATGCAAAGAGTGTATATGATCCATAATGGCTTCCTTATGAGAACCTCAGTACCATATCGACTAATAGTTGGGCACTATGAAAGATTCACTTGTTAATGACAGATAGTAATGATGAGATGAGATCTTTACTTATTTACTATTTGTTGTTTGATACAATAACTACGTACAACAAACATGTCTAGAGACCTAGTAGTGCAACATTGCTAGTCTGGTAGATACATGCATGTTAGCCTGGTAGATGACAGATATACTAGTCTAGAAATATCGGCTTATTAGTCGGGTATGAGAGAGAGGGCACTGGTACGCTAGCCGAGAAAGTATAGACTCATAAGTCTGGTAGGTAGCACAGACGTTTGAGATGCCATTATAACATAGTAGTACAATGATATATGTTTATGCAGCATGCGTATTGTAGACTAGAGACTATTTGAGTTATGTGATAATGGTTCCAAGAGATTCAGAGAGACGGAGTTACAGAGAGATGATATGTATCCGAGTTGGTAAGAGTATGGTATATGATCTTACAGATTGCCTTGACACTTGTTGTACATAATCATTGCTTCAGTTAAACTTCATTTCAATTTTACTTGTTATTACATGAGTCAGAGACCGGTAAGTACACTTCCAGATTATCATTGAATCCTTAAAATACAACCCGTATATTATGTATATCTATTTCAGTTTTAGTTATTCATACCTTACGTACTTTGTACATTATTTTGTATTGACGTCCTTTTTGTCATGGACACTGTATTTCATGTTGCAGGTTCAGACAAAGGGTTTGACGAGTTTTAGAGTAGATAGTTGCAATCTCCAATGCTTGATTAGTAAGAATCTATGTCATCTTGAGTGCGACTGAGTCTAGCAACCTTATGTTTTGATTATGTATATAGACCTCATGGGTAGGCGAGGCCCTGTCCTGACCAAGTTGTATATGTCAGATAATCTTAGAGGCTTTTGTAGACGTATGTACACCTGCGATCAGTTATGTCAGGTTAGTAAAGTGTTTGTATAGGTTGAGTCCTCGTAGGCTCACGTGTTCCCATATATATATATATATATATGGGATTTTCCTTTGGCAGGTGTTACAGTAAGTAATCAGTTTTACAGAATGGATCACTTGCGCAAGAAGACACATGTCCGCCTCACCTAGGTTGGGTGTGCAACTTTTCATAGACAAAATTATGGAGAGTCTATTGTGCTCATTTGATATTCCAATTTAGGTCCTTACAACTGCTTCTCATAACCATAGCAGGTTTGTTTCTCTCTTGCTTCTTCGTCACCCTTTTCTTCTCTCTTGTTGAATTCTACCTTATTCATACTTTAGAATTCAATCTCTTTCTTTGGATGAGGTATCAAATTTGATGTTTCATCTCTTCTCGATCTGTTGTCTGCACTTCTATTTATATTTCAGAAAACCAGGTCCTTCGTCTCAAATCCACTATTGTGTTGTTATGTGGGTGTTCTCTTCCCTGTTCATCTCTAGATTCTTCCTTCTTCAATATTGTTTGCCATATTGTTCAGGATATACTCAAGGCTTCTTTTTTTGATTCTCCAATGGAGGCATGAAACCAACTTCATCAAAATTGTGTGCCTCCTTTTTATTTTTTGAACCAGGTTCTCGGTAATAGTTCGTGAGAAGACATACCATGGTTTCCTTTTGTTGTGCTCCTATAGTGTATCTCTATCAAGATTTATCCTTTTCTGCTTCATGAGAGTGGGTCTTAGTGACTATTCCAAAATTTCCTTTGTACTAAGGCTTTGGTGAGAGGAGTTTTTCTCTTTTATTATTGTCATGTGTATAGATCAGCCACACATGTTTCTTCCATCCTCTCACTTAGGCCTATTTTATCAGATCAATGGTTGTTTATAGGAAGCTAGACATTCATGGGTACCTTCTGGCAGGAGGTTGGGTTGAGTGTCCTTCAGTTGATTCGAGGTTTGCACTTTTTGGGAAGAACTAGGTTCCTTTAATTTTATATTCCCATGACGTTGCTTTCTTCTTTGGGTTACTCTAACCTTAGTTATGTATGTTTCTTCAAGGTACTCAGTAAATGCACAGTTGTGTGAGATCGATACACTCAAGGTCTTGGGATTGTGTGAATTTCTAAATTCTTTATATTCCAAGTCATGTCTATTGCTGCTGAGTTTTTCATGTACTGAGACCATAAATTCTGAGAACCTATTATAGTAGAGTCTATTTATATCTTCATACTCTTCTATGCTCAGTTCCTCTTGTAGCACATTGTTCCTTTCTTGCTCAGTGTACAACTCTTCTTTGACATCCTTGAGCACACTTTTCTGTTTTTCTAGTGTCTTTTTAGCATAACCCTTTTCTTGTGTAAGTGTTATTGTAAGCTCCTTCTTCTCCAGCTCTAGTGGTTACTTCTTATTGCACAGTGTCAGGATGTGTTCCTTCAGATCATCAATCATCTTTCCAAGGTTCTTTTGATCTACTCCTTTGTTTTTGAGGTCCATCTCAAGAAAAATATGTCTCCAATATCTTTTTTTATACTACTAGTTTCTCGGCATGTGTGTTGCATGAGTATTTCAAGTTATGTAGTATATGATTTTGTAATTATACTAATGTTATTAAAACAAAGCTTTAGTAAATAATTATACACAAAAAATATAAAGCACAATTTTTTGTGGTTAAGAGCCAAATTTCTTTAATAGAAATAATGGCACACATCTCACAGCTATACATGTCGCATAAAGTTAGTAAAATCTATACATGCCCTTATTATTATTGGGTTTGCAGAAGAACAAAAAGAGTGACATCTTGCTGCATAACCAAATTTAGATGCAATGTACTTTCTATGTAACCCTTAGTTTCCATGTTACTGCTTTTGGTGGAAGCTCACAATTAATCTTGAAAGTTTTCTAAAAATAAGGATCCAAAATGTTAAATTAAAGCAAGTTTGATAATTTATTAGTTATAGTTATCATACAATATAGAGTTAGTCTATGTAAAGTTGACCATATCCTCTGAGTACTATTCTGTGCAACTGTAGATTTTACTCCATTGTCTCACACCATAAAGTGTGCATGGAACTGTATAGATTGCATAGCGATAAGGATGGTGAAAATTTAAGCGTTTCATATTTCACCATTCAAAGCTCTATCAAGAAGACAAAAGTATCTTAAGTGTTAGAGGAGTATAAAGTTAGAGAATGCAACCCTTTTACACTTTAAAACCAAGAACATCAAAACCCGAAAGTTACGCAAACCTTTTTAACTGTTGGAGTAGCTGTGAGGACTTGTTTCATAAAAAAACATATGTAGTTGGACCATCACTCTTGGAGGCAATCTGGTGTGACAAAAAATCTGGCAGGACATGGTTGTTGCCCGGAATACGAATTATTTTGTCATATCAAAAGGCATGTAATTGTTATTAAGATCTAAACCAAGATGGTACTTCGATCAAACGTGCGCATCAGAAACCATATCATAAAGACCTTTAAGAAATTGCACATATTGTTCCATCTATAATCGAATTCTTTAACTTTGAAAAAAATGAAAGTAGTATGACCTGAGATACACATTTTCTATCCATTGGTTGGAATAAAATAACTGACAAGTATATCAAAGTTTTAAAGCAACTTTTGAAACCAAAAACCAAGATTACAGAATATGCAACTAATATTCCAAGGATCTGATCACACTCTAAACTTCAGTTGACGATGAAGGTCCTTTTCCACTTTAAAAGGGCAGTCCGGTGCACTAAGCTCCAGCTATGCGGGGAGTTCGGGGAAGTGCCGGACCAAAAGTGTCTATTGTATGCAGCCTTACCCAACATTTCTGCAAGAGGTTATTTCCACGGCTTGAACCCGTGGACCTTCTGGTCATATGACAACTACTTTATCAGTTACGCCAAGGCTCCTTTTCTCCTTTACCACTTAAGGTTTTAAATAATTGAGTATCTTTTTAGAAATTTCAAAAGCTATTAAGTCTAATTATTTTGGAAAATTTGTATATTTTCTGTTATGTGAACGTGAAGAACTATTGTAAAATTGTTCTAGCTTAGTACATGAGAAGGTCACCTCTTTAGAATAATAATTACTATAACACCCTTGTACTTTCGGGGTGATGATTTGAATAACTGTATGTAGGTACACCCGAGCTTGGAGGATTTATGTCATATTCACGTACGCAGATAAAGAACTTAATATATAAAAGGATGCAGTCCCAAAATGATTTAGAACTTAACAAGTGTGACAACGATGATTGAAAATTAATTATGGGTGTAATTATTTAAACGAGGGATTGAAGTGGAGTAGGATAAATTTTAAGGGGATATACTCATGTGATTGAGGGATAGGTGGCAACAAAATGATATGCATACAAAGTTACATGAGTGCTGACACATTTAGTGATTAACAAGAATAAGTTATGGATCATAGGGCCCCATGTGTAAGGAAAAAAGATTCATTATGTATCCTAAATAAATTTGTTAGTAATTCACTTTAGGAAAAAAATGTTAGTAAGAAGTTTACTAAATAGTAGTAGCATGTGTCTTTTCCATCCTTTAAAAATTCGTTGAATGTTCCAGCAACATTTGTTTTCGGGATAAACATTCATTTTGAGGAAACAACGTTAGCAGTAATACAGATAAAAATTCCACTATTTGTTTTAGTTCATTGTTAATCTTTGTGGAAGGAGATAAACCCCTTTTTCTCCCTAAACTCGTTTATACTTCAAGGTGACTTCAAGTACTTGGTCGGCTTCTATAAGTTTAGAAAAATAATTTTAGTTCTCTTCTTATTTAAAGTTGGATGAATATTTGAACGATTGATTCGTTTGGTCATTTAGAGGTCAAATCGAGGTATGTTAAGGCAAATCTTTCCTTCTTTTGGCATGTTCCATGTAACGAGATGTAAACGTAATATTATCCCATAAATGATTCTACTCTTAGTAGTTAATGATGTTCATGTTATTCATTTCTATTGTCAAAGCATGTCTAAATATGTTCCTAAATCCTTATTGAGGTATATGGAAAATATGTTAGTATTCATAATGTTAATCGGAGGTGAAACGACGTTACGTCACTTTGACAAACTCAGAGCGTCTTAGTATCATTCATGCATTATATTCATGTATTACCCATGACCTCAAACGTATTATATATACTACTATATGGTATGCATTATATATATGTATGGGGTATGGGAAAAGGAAAGACGTTATATACGCACACCACCTATAGCTGGTACAGATATACGATGATGATTATGCCCATAGAGGTCGATATGATATGATGGGATGCCCACAGAGGCTTGATGGCGTTATATACGCGTATGTATATGTATGACTAGCATTGTACATGATATTTAGGGATATTATGGCCCTCAGAGGCATTTTGTACAAGTATAACACTTAGCCATATTATGGCCTCAGAGGCATTCTCTATTGGTTGGTTGTTCTTGTCACATGTTACTATCAGGTTTCTATTATGCTATTCTTCATGCCTGACATACTATATACATCAGTCGTACTGACGTTCCTTTTGTCGGGGGACGCTGCGTTTCATGCTCGCAGGCTCAGGTAGACAGGGTGACGATCTGCGTAGGTTGCCAGTTCAACTGATATTGGAGCACTCTACTTGTAGTACTAGAGGAGTTGATGGAATCTCTCGTATCATCAGTCCTACTATCGGATCCATCTGATAAGGATATATGGAGAGCGGTACAAGTATTGAATCAAGTGGTTGCCTCTCATGCATGACTTCAGCCTAGAGCATTCGATAGAGATAGGCCCCTTGAGGGGTCAGGGAGCTCATAACCTAGGGAATTTATTAGTCAGGGATCACCGATATTTAAAGGGGTCAAAGATGCCAACATCGCAGGGTCAAAGTTGTAAAGGTCGAATGAGACCGCCTCGACCATCTTATATTCAGTATGGTTTAGCGCATGCCGGATTATGCCACAAAGGTACATGGGATTGGTTTAGTGTGGCAGCCATGGCCACAATGTTTCGAAGTGTCCCAAGTGGATGCGCAAATGTAAGGATAAGATGATTATGAGTTGTACAGATGAAAAGCGAAAGACATCATGGGAAGATTTAGAAGGTTATAAAAATCTACATGTTTTACAGTGACTCTTGTTGATTAGAATAAGGGAATATGTTATGTACGTGCGACATAAATTATAATGTCTTACCCAAAAAAGATTGGGAATTGTCCCGGGATATCATTAACGAGAATGGATTGCCACAACCGAATCGTGTGAAGAGTGCCCATCAGTAAATTTAAGAAGATCACGTAAAGTGACGTACCCAGAATAGTGAGCCCAAGTCATATATAAGGATCAAGTTATCCACAGTAGTGGAATGAGACATAATCCTCTCGGGCGTGCGTAAAGGGCCATACCGCGTATTATTGAGAATTACATGTATCAATGTTAGTAAGCTAAGGCGTTATAGGTGTTGGACTGGTAAGGTCTTCGGCCTCATTGTGCAACATGTTATAATTCTAAATAACCTCTAGATAACAATAGCTTGTTAGGGGAAAGTAAGGACGAGGACTATGGAACAAGTGAGGAATGGTTGTAAGAAATATGAAAATAGTTAATAAGTATGAATGGAATGGTATGATCAGGTATCAAGGCAGAAATGTTTTTCATTTAATAACGAGTAGAATGAAGGATTACGACAAGACAGATAAAAGTGAATGAGATTATAGTTATGCAGGTTTCACAAAGGTATGATTACTCCAAAATAGCATAAGGACCAATGGTAAATGAGGGACAGTAAGAACTCTTCGGCCAAAGGTGACGAACCTCTGATGTTCAGGAAGATAGTATGAGAAACACTTTGAGATAAGAGACCCCCCCGAGGTAACTTGAAATGGAAATGTAAGGGTAAGACGAATGAGCACTCGGTCGATAGGAAATCTAATAATGATAGGACAAGAAATCTTGACAAGTCATGGGATCATGTAACACCATGAATTGGATCTAAACATACGAAACATCGGTTTCACAAATTTTGCAGTCATACATCTCAGAAAGTATGTAAACGGAAGTAACAGTGAGTAAAGCTCGAGATTAGCACCTAAACAGGTGAAACAGGCCAATGACGCCTATGGATACAAGGTAGACATTAAAGATATATGTCAAGAGATAATGACATTATAATGAAGAAAAAATGTCAGGTAAATACAGACGTCTATGAGCATTTTTTTAACTGACCAAAGGTTCTACGAGATAGATAAAGTAATGGATTTACAGCTTAATGAGATCAAGGAAATATTTTCCAAAAGCGCCATTGATAGAAAGTCTTAGCCATGAGCCAAGTGAAAGAATTCGAATCTAAGTATAATGACCAGGTTTGGATATAGTAGGCCAACGTCATGTAATGCAAATTCTTCAGATAGTAACGCCAAAGATTGGAATCAGGAGCAATGTTTGCGATTACGTATGTATACAAGAATATTTTATAATTAAGAAGAGTACGTCAAGTAAGAAAATGAGTGAACGAGTGTCAAAAGAAGTAAAGAAAGGAAGTTGTTGATAATTACGAGTCGTGAGAAAGTACAAAAAAAAAGATTCCTTTTAGACCATGAATGAGAGTTAACTGTGATGATACACACACTTCATATTCGATAACATTGTCCATAAAGTGTTCACGATTGAGATACTACAAATATAAGAGTTTTCAGCACACCAGTTAATAAACAAAGCTAAGTTGACAATAGAATCATTTACCCACAAGTGACTTGACTAATGCGAGGACTAAGGAGAGAAGTTGACCTGAGGGAATGCATCAGTTAGCTAAGTGGGAGTCCAATTGGAAGATTCAAATGATGATAGCCCTATGACTCAAAATACAGTAGGGTCATCCCTCATATTAGAAAAAAAGGGGGACATCATGATGAAAATCCCATTTTAGGGAAGACCAGGAAATATATTTAACAAAAAGAGAACCGCAACCTTCGAGTATAATGGAAGAGGGACCCTTAGGTGGAAGGTCCATTTGTGTATTCCCAATATAGTAGGATTACGAGACAAGATTATGACGGAGGTCCATTGCTCACAATATTTCATTCACTCTGGATCAACTAATATGTATCAATATCTTAAAGGTATGTATTCGTGGAATGACATGAAGAGGAACATTGCAGAGTTGGTAGTTTAGTGTCTTAATCGTCAGTAAGTAAAAGTAGAGCACCAAAAGCTCGGCGGCTTAACTCAGAATATTGAGGTCCCGATGTGGAAATGGAAAATGATTAATATGGATTTCATTACGGGTTTACCTCGCCCTTATCATAAGTTTGATTATATTCGGGTGATTGTTGATAGACTGACAAAATCAGCTTAATTCCTGGCTGTCAAAACTACCTAAACAACCGAGGACTACGCAAAGTTGTACGTTAAGGAGATTGTTCACCTTCATAGTATGCCTATCTCTATTATATATGATCGAGGTGCGCAGTTAACAGTTAATTTCTGAAGATTATTTCAAAGTTTAAGAACTCAAGTTAATCTTAGCACAACTTTCCACCTTCAAACAGATGGGCATGCCGAGCGTACAATTTAAACGCTCAAAGACATGCTACGAGCTCGCGTATTGGACTTCAAGAGAAGTTAGGATGATCATCTATCCCTTATTGAAATTGCGTACAATAACAATTATCATGCTAGTATTAAAATGGCTCCATATGAAGCTTTGTATGGATGAAAATGTAGATCTCCTATCGGATGGTTCAAAGTATGCGAATCAGAGTTATTTGGGCCTGAATTAGTGCACCAAGCCATAGAGAAGGTGAAGCTTATCCAAAAGCAGTTGTTAACCGCTCAAAGTCATCAAAAGTCGTATTTAGATGTGCGACAACGAGGCTTAGAGTTTCAGGTAGATGATTGGATCTTTTTGAAGGTTTCACCTATGAAGGGGGTAATGAGATTTGGGAAAAGGGGAAAGTTCAGCCCAAGGTCTATTGGGCCATATCGCATAATTCGACGAATCGGTCAAGTAGCTTACGAATTGAACTTGCCTTTGGAGTTAGAGTTTGTTCATCCAGTTTTTTATATTTCTATGTTAAGAGCGTGTGTTGGGGATCCTTTCCGGATTGTACCGATTGATGATGTGAAGGTTACAGAGGACCTATCCTATGAAGAGGTTCCTATTGCTATCTTAGATCGACAGATCCACAAGTTGATGACTAAAGAAGTAGCCTCCGTAAAAGTACTATGGTGAAATAAGAATGTAGAAGAAATGACATGGGAAGTGAAAGAGGAGATGAAACACAAATATCCCTACCTATTTCAGACCAACTCTGAAGTTCTGAGAGAAGCATAAGGTGAGTTCTGTTTCAGATTATTATAATTAATGCTTGAGGACCATGTGAGATTTGATGTAAATATATATGGTATATTATATGGCCCCGTGAAAAGAGGGGGTTATGTTTTTAGACTACGTGATGGGGATTAGATATGTCACCCCAACATTCAAGGACGAATGTTTCTAAGAGGAAATGATCTAACACCCCGTACTTTTGGGGTGATAATTTGAACAACTGTATGTAGGTAGACCCGAGCTTGGAGGATTTATGTCATATTCACGTACGCAAATGAAGAGCTTAATATATAAAAGGATGTAGTCCCAAAATAATTTAGGACTTAACAAGTGTGACGACGGTGATTGAAAATTAATTATGGGTGTAATTATTTAAACGAGGGATTGTAGTGGAGTAGGATAAATTTTAAGGGGACATACACATGTGATTGAGGGATAGGTGGCAACAAAATGATATGCATACAAAGTTACATAAGTGCTGGCACATTTAGTGATTAACAAGAATAAGTTGTGGATCATAGGGCCCCATGTGTAAGGACAAAAGATTCATTATGTGTCCTATATAAATTTGTTAGCAATTCACTTTAGGAAAAAGATGTTAGCAGGAAGTTTACTAAATAGTAGTAGCATGTGTCTTTTCTCTCCTTTAAAAATTCGTTGAATGTTCCAGCAACATTTGTTTTCGAGATAAACATTCATTTTGAGGAAACAACGTTAGCAGCAATACAAATAAAAATTCCACTATTTGTTTTAGTTCATTGTTTATCTTTGTGGAAGGAGATCAACCCCTTTTTCTCCCTAAACTCGTTTATACTTCAAGGTGACTTCAAGTACTTGGTGGCTTCTATAAGTTTGGGAAAATTAGTTTAGTTCTCTTCTTATTTAAAGTTGGATGAATATTTGAAGGATTGATTCGTTTTGTCATTCAGAGGTCAAATTGAGGTATGTTAAGACAAATCTTTCCTTCTTTTGGCATGTTCCATGTAACGAAACGTAGACGTAATATTGTCCCATAAATGATTCTACTCTTACTAGTTAAGAATGTTCATGTTATTCATTCCTATTGTCAAAGGCATGTCTAAATATGTTCCTAAATCCTTATTGAGGTATATGGAAAATATGTTAGTATTCATAATGTTAATCGGAGGTGAAACGACCTTACGTCACTCCGACAAACTCAGAATGTCTTTGTATCATTCATGCATTATATTCATGTAACCTTGACCTCAAAGATGTTATATACACTACTATATGATAAGCATTATATATATGTATGGGGTATGGAAAAAGGGAAGGCGTTATATACCCACACTACCTGTAGCTGGTACAGATATACGATGATGATTATGCTCATAGAGGCCGATATGATATGATGGGATGCCCACAGAGGCTTGATGGCGTTATATACGCATATGTATATGTATGGCCATCATTGTGCATGACATTTAGGCATATTATGGCCCTCAGAGGCATTTTGTACAGGTATGACAGTTAGGCATATTATGGCCTCAGAGGCATTCTCTACTGGTTGGTTTTTTCTTGTCACATGTTACTATCAGGTTTCTATTATGCTATTCTTCATGCCTGACATACTCGGTACATCAGTCGTACTGACGTTCCTATTCTCAGGGGACGCTGCGTTTCATGCCCGCAGACTCAGGTAGACAGGGTGACAGTCCGCGCTAGTAGGTTGCCGATTCAGCTGATATTTGAGCACTCTACTTGTTCCAGAGTTGCAGTCTAGTCATGGTATGATATTCTTGATACGCAAAGGGTATAACGGGGCCCTGTCCCGACCTAATGATGTCACGTACTTTTTAGAGGCTTGTAGACAGTTGTCCTGTGTGTAGTAGTCATGTATGGCCTTGTCGGCCTTAGTACATATATATGCATAGGTTGAGTTCTTCTGTTTGTAAGATTTTACGTAGCTCCTTCCAGTTTATCATTTCTATTTGTTACAAATTACCTCGTAACGCCCCTCGTGGCCCATGCTTAATTGCGGTTAGGTGGTAAATATGTGATTAGTGGTACTCGGCAAGTAAGGCCCGGGTGTCCGTCATGGCCCTCTGGTTTGGATCGTGACAATAACAAAGATCATGTTTTCCCTAAACCTTGAATTAACTCGAGAATACACTTGAAATAGAAGACCTTTTACAAAAATCTTAATGATATCTAAATGAATTTTATGTTACTTCCAATGATTTTAAACATCATCTTAAGTGAGTTGTTTATAGTTTCCCCTATATAAAAAAAAAAATTAAAGATTTAAAGGGCAGCATAGTGCTCAAAGCATCCTGCGTTAGCAAGGTCCGAAAAGGCCGCACCTCAAGGAGTGTGGTGTAGACAGTCTAACCTAATGCAAGCATTAGTGACTGCTTCTACGGCTGGAACCCGTGACTTATATGTCACACGAAGACACCTCTTTAAAGATCTATTTTAATAAAGCTGATATATAAATAGCAAAAAGTTATATCACAGGTTAGATCTACTCTAATATTTCTATATGCCTATATACCTCCATTTTTAGTAATAGGCATATAGATCTTCCACACAGTCGACAAATGTAAGTAGGTTCTTTGCATCATCATTGTAAATATTTATCAGTCTCCTCAAATAGATTCCCTATATTAATCTCCTATAAATTTTATGAAATTTTCAGATATTTAGTATAGTTTGAAATTTAATAATACTCTTCAATTGCAGTAGACGTATAGAGTGCAATTGAGATCCCCTCCTGCACATTTTTTTGACATATGCAGCTGTTAAATGTAATGGATTACTTTTTGTATCCCAACAATTTTTTTTGCAGAGACACCACTTTTTATTCTCTTTACTCCTCTTCTTCCACACTTACGTACAAAGCTGAATCTACTCACCATAACTTTTAAATACAACGACCACAAATATATTGAGTTTTTTGTATTCATTTTAGATTTTTTCTATACAAACAGAAAAACATCCATAAAGATTAGGCCATTGGATGCTTCCCGTGAAGCAAGGTGCTCATATAGGCAAACATTGTTGAGTATGTCTAAATGTCAGCACAGTGCTGATATATGCATGGCACAGAATTAGAACCATATCTTACTGATGTAATTCATTATTAGCTATTTTATAGACATTCTTTCGGCCTTATGCCCTTATTCATATTTATCAAAGTCACAAACTTTTAGCATAATGAACCGGCGAATCCCATTTAATCAAATTGTTAGTGTGATGTCTTTCAGAGTAATTTTTTTTTACAATTGTGTATCATATCAGGTAAAATAGTTACACAATTTCACATGTTATTCTGGTATAAATCCCCCCAACAGACAGAATCCTAACTATATAAATCCCTCAACAGACAGAATCTTAACTATATGCCCTAAGGCTATGTGATAATTGATGTATACTAAATTATGCTAATTGTAAAAGTTTAATTCAAAGTGATCCCAAAATAAAGTCGTTGGTAAAAATATCTTACTTTCATAAATCAAATAGGTAACACAAATTTTCTTCTTTTCATAGATAAAAGAATGCAAGACTTAAATATGCAAAAAGTATCCAAATAAATATATCTAAAACATCAAACATACCAACATGCTTATTAAATTCAAGAAATTGACAGAACACAGTATAAGATGCCGACCGCTAATTTTTTTTTTCTCGGAAGCAAATTCCTCAAGTAAATCTGACTTTTCTCCAGTGAATTCGCACTCAACCAGTATTTCGGAACTCTTGCACCGGTAAAACTAACTATCAAGTATATAATTGAGAAAAAGTGAGAAAATATGATGACTGTGGGTAAGAAGGAGATAATCTGAAAGAATGAGAAAATCAAAACCCCAAAATTTAGGCAATCTACAAAATTATTTGTTGTAGTGTATTCCCGTAGGCCATGAGTCAAGTTGATTTGTTGGAGATATTCCAATATGTATGTTGTTGACGTTACAATGGTGATTGAAAAAGTTGCATAACTGCGACTGTGATAATACTCGGAATGATTGTGAAGTATCAAGTGTTAGTACAATTCGTTTGGTCGTGACTGTTGGCGTTACAGTATTATTAAGCGTTGTTTTTTCTTATGGGTAGGCGCTGTTTTTTTTAGTTTGTTAAATAGGGTATTTAGGTTAGGAAGGGCATTCTAGTAATTTAACTTTTAAACTTGAATTTAGAGAGGCTTACGTCATGGTTGTCATCTTTAGAATCTGAGTCTGAGTTGCCCATTAATGCCGATACATCTTCTGTTACTTGAAGCTTGGTTGGATGTTCGTTTCTTAACATCCTACCAAATGATCATGAAATATTCGATTTGGTAGACCATGACTAGAAAAGCGAGTTGGATAAAAGTTGAGAGACTTGTGAGAAGAGGAAGATCATTAACGAAATGACATTTAATTTGCGTTTGCTTGTATAGGTTTTAACATATGAGTCATACTCGTAAAGACAAAAAACTATAGACGATTTCTTGATGATGAGAGAAGGCTATATGTTCCTCTCAGATTTATAGCAAAGTGCTCTAATCGCATATCGATCGCCTATTTATCCTGTATGAACTGATGCAAGAAAATTTAAAGGAGAATATTTTATTCTTAACTTGATGGAGCTTGAGCATTCCTTATGTGTGTGGGAGATGTTGAAATAGCTATTGGGTCAGGTTCACCCATAATGTTTCTAATTAGCCCGTTAGTCCATTAGCTTGTTCTCCTCCTGAACCCTACCTATAACATCTAAATACAATATTATGGGTGTTGGAAAAAATAGTTTTTTCACCATAATATGACGGCGAGAGTTTATAAAAGTCGTGATTGGTGTAGATCCACTTTCACTAACGAGTAATCCGTAAGTCTCCTAAACTATTTTTTTTCCGGTTACATACAACATTGAAACAGTATGATATTGCTATTTTTTAATTACATGAATTGAAAAGTGATTATTCATGAATTGTTAATAAGTAGTTGATTATATTTTTCGTATGTGATCAGATACCATATAAAAAAATTTAACTACCAATTTATAAAAGTTAATTCTTAATATATTGGTATAGGTTATCATATGGGCTCTCCACTTACGAATAACTTTACATGCTTCATTGTACATAAGACTATCAGCAATAATATGGAATTGTCTTTAGCAAAAAGTATTTATCCTTAATAAAAGTGGAATTTTTCAGGGATTCCTATTAGTAGTGTTCGTGCCCCTGATTGGGTTACCGAATACCGAAAGCACATAGACTATCTTATCGTAAGTGCTTTTTTCATGCCCTAACTGTGTTACAATTTTTGGTTTTTTCATTTTCACAATGTAAACTCATTAGTTCTTATTTTTTTATTTTATTTTATTTTATTTTTACCTTTCCATGCGTTTATCAAAGAAATACAACATTGTCGCACGCCTTTCCAATTAAGAAAGTTTTATTGCAGTAGCCAATAGGGTTTTTCGTTTGACTATTTGATTCAAGTGCAATGCGTTATTATTCCCTTTGTCAAACATTCTTGAATCTTTTATGGTTGGTTTAAGCAAATTTAGACGCCGTCAAAGTGAAAAGACAATGTACTTACATAATTAGCCTAATAGAAGGCTGTAAATTTACTGTATTGTATTTCTCTTGTATGTAAATTGTACAGTATTGGTCCCTACTTATAAAAGTAATATGGTATATTGTAATAGCTACTATATGGTGTACTGTATAATTTCTATTCCTAACAAACTGAATTAAATAAATGAATAAGAAACTATTTACGGAATTACTAAACTATCCTTGTGAAATAATTGTTCTAGAAGCTTTTGGAGAAGTCAGACATATGATCTCTATTTACCTAGAGACCCTTTGTAGAAAAGCTTCATTCCTCTTCGGTCTTTATTTATGTCGGATGAGTTGAAGATTGGTTTGAAGTTTGAACTACCAGCGACATCATCTTGACAACACCTCCTTCAAGTTGGAGGCCAGTGCCGGACACTCAACTTGCCCAAAAGAGATTGATGAAGAGGGCCGACGAGAGCTTTGGCAAAGAGGTCAGCCAACTGTGAAGAAGAAGGAACAAAAGATAGGGAAATCAACCCATCAAGTAATTTCTCGCCCACGAAAGTGGCAATCGAGCTCGATATGCATCGTGAGTTTGTGAGAAACAAGGTTGTAGGAGATATGAATCACGGCTTGACTGTCACAATGAAGTGGAATGGAGTAGACAGATCATGGTGATGACGAACAACCCAGGCTATTTCAACTACAATTCGATGCATGTACCGACACTCTGCAGAAGATGAGGCAACAACTGGTCGCTTTTTTGACTTACATGAGATGCGGAAACCACCCAAGTTTAAGAAAAGATTACTGACGGAGCCCCGAGTGTCGGAGCACGAGGCCCAATCGAAATCACAAAATGTAGAAATTTTGAAAGAGGAATCTATAGACATGAACAAACGAAGATCGGGATCCCTATTGAGATACCACAAAGTGTGCATATCGATATGGAGATGCGTAGAACAGGTCGATTGCATGTGTTGGTTAAGAGTTTTTATAGTAAACAAGAGAACGAGTATTCGTCAAAAAATTCAACTTTTCCATCAAACATCGATAAACAAGAGGATCTGGTAAAAGAGAACCAAGAGAAGATGATAACTTTGCAGTAGGATCAAGTGGAGTAGAGGCAACCTTAGAACTAACACAATCAAATTAAAAAAGAAGTTCGATAGCGAATTTGCATTAAGTAACAATCAAACCACCAGATTCCTGTAGCAATTTCATTCCAAGGAAGTAACTGGCGATCCCCAAATCCTTTATTTTGAACTCTTAATTCAGAAAATGCTTAATCTCACATATTTCCTGTTAATTTTTTTTTATTTCAACCAAGTGTGATATTTACAAATCCACTAGTTCATTGGACTATAGAACTAAAATTTCATCAGCATCTCTATTTCCTACCTATACATATATAGCTATATTAAATAGGAAAACAATTCAAACTGTCCATTATACTAGACCACTGCTTTTGTCTTTGTCCCCGGATATGAAATTGGAGCACAATCTCTTTCAGTCGAAACCTGTAATCTCTACTGCTGTTCTGAAATCTTCTAGAATTCTTTTCAGCCCACACATGATATATAGTTGCAGCAAATAGGAAGCTCAGAACACCAGGCCTGTTTCCACTGGCCCTCTTAGATACCCATTGTACTTTATTATCCCGATTCAACACTTGTCTTCTTTCACCTATCCAGTAGAGTAAGACAGCCCAGATATATGCTTTGAATAATCACAAGAGAAGAAAAAGTATGTTAGCCATTTTTCAAATGAGGATTTTCATAGGACACATTCCTTTGGTACTTGAATTCCCCATTTTTGCAACCTATCTACTGTTGTCAGTCTTCCTTGGATGGCTAGCCATGTTATAAACTGATGTCTGGGAATTAAGTGGGATTCCAAAACCAAACTCTTCCAGTACACCTTTGAAAACTGTGGCATAGATGATCTATATGCATCTGGATACTGAACTTTCCTTTGACACACCATTATTGAAGAGTAGTTGCAGCATCATAGAGTGGAATCCACCATCTAGAATCAATTATCTTCCTAACAACCCATAAAAGCTTGCATATAGCTGCTCTATTGCACATACAAAACTCAGTGAGAGTTAAACCCCAACAGATTCTGGCGCACACAAATTATCCCAGGCTACTAGTGCTCTTCTTGAACTTTCATGACTTCATGTCCAAAGAAATGTTCTACAGACACTGGTAACTAGTGTGATTACTTTCTTGGGATGGATTGAAGACTTGGCCCCAATAAGTTTGCATCTCAAATAATACACTTTGAATTAGTTATGCTCTGCCACTGTATGATAAGAACTTGGTTGACCAGCACCTAATTCTTGAAATCATTTTCTCTACAATTGGCATGCATTGCTGTTAGTAATCTTCTTGGCAGATAAGGATACTCCCAAATACTTGAAAGAAATTTCACCAAGAGTAACTGCATTTCTTCCAAAATTTGGTCCCTAAATTCAATAGAGGTGCCAGCTGTATAAAGAGAGCTTTTTTCCATGTTGGCTTTGAGTCCAGAAACATCAGAAAAATGGTTAAAAGCATGTAATATTACCTGAATTGATTGTCTATCAGCCTTGCAACACATAATCAGGTCATCAGCAAAGCAAATATGTACCAGATTTATCTTGCTACATCTAGGATGATACTATAAATCAAGATTGTCCTTAAGATGCTTCAGTGACCTATTAAGGTATTCCATCACTAGGAAAAATAGATAAGGGGACATGGGATCCCCTTTCCTAAGTCCTTTTTTGGCCTTGAATCTAGGAGTCGAACAACCATTAATAAACAGGGAATAGATAATAGTTGTAATACACTCCATAATTCGTCTAACAAACTTATCAGGAAAGCCAAATTCAATTAATAGCATCTTCAAGAATCCCCACTCCACATAATCATAAGCTTTCCTAATATCTACATTTATGAGACATCTTGCAGAGACACCCTTCCGAGAGTACCCTTTTGTTGGTTACAAAGGTACAGGAAACGAAAATTACAAGTAACTGCTAAGTATTACAAGAACTGAAATTACAAAGAAGTTGAATAATAAACTGGAACAGTTTTTGGGTATGCTGAGTCGAGTGTTTGCACTCTGTCTTTAAGACAATATTGCCCCGTATGTATCCTACGTCCTGGACAATTGTCTCCCAAGATAAAACAGCAAGTGAACAAATGAGCAAAGGAAACTCAAGTGTTACCGTGAAGAATTTTGAGTAATGAAATGATGCTGGAAGGTAGTAGGAAGAACTGATTCTTTGTTTCTATTTTTCGTCTATTTTTCTGTGTGTCAACAATGGTGCAAGGGGTCCTTTATATAGTTGGAGAAGAGGCTCATGAACTTCCACATTACTGCCATTACTGGCCAAGTAATGGCAATTATGGAGGTAGTAATTCACCAAAATAAATTGTGAATTTGATGTGCAATGGATGACATTTAGGAAGAGTAATTCAGCCAAAATAAATGGCTGAATTGAGACCAAACTGACTTTCAGAAGAAGCACAGCCCACAGCCCGAGAACCCGTGAACCCGGAACCCGAAACCCGGACCGGACGGGCGGGTGGCGGCGGCGCGCGTGTGGGCTTTCCTCAAACCGAAGCACATCTAGGTCCTCCCTCCTTTAAACACATGGGATACCCTTTGGGGTCCTAAAACCCAAGCCAACTTTGAGACTTATAAACAAAACAATTCTTTCTTCCTCCACCGATGAGGGAGAATTGATCTCAATACCACACTTTTCCATGCTTCAAACACCTCACTTCGTGTACCAATATCTCTTTCATTTCACAACGAAATTTGACGATCCTTGGCCCTACGGTCATCTACGTACTTAGTAGATTATGCATGTGTGAAGAACCAGATTCTCTAACATGCAGAACACTAGTGTTTAAGCCGTTAGAGTTGGTCGGACGCAACTTCGGCCAAAGGCAAATTTCCAACAATCCCCTCTTGAAAGAGATTTTGGCGCACTTACATGGTGCCTTTTCATTTCCAGCAATATTTCAGCGGACCGATGTTGCATAAGAAGAGGTAGCTTCATCTTTGAACCTTTCATAGTTGAATACCATCGGACTTACTTACTGCACGGTGAACGTGATGTCTTGAACCGTTAATGTTTAGTGTAAGCCAAGTTAATAGTACCAACACAACAAATTCCCTTACTCTCTTCTTCGTAATGTTTTATCCGTTGTGGCCATGGACAACTTCTTGAATTCTTAAGTGCGTTTATTTGAGGCGACCCGTCCTCACACTTAAATAGGTGGTCTCCTACAAGGTATCCTGCTATACACCACTTCACAAGTGTTAGGAACCATTAAAAGTTTCCCAAAACCTAACCTCACTGTTGAGGATCATTAAAGATTTGAAAACTTAACCTTTACCCATACAGCAGATAGCACTTAACGTCTATCGCGGGAACGACTTTGGATTGGGTGTTTCTTTACAGAAATCACTATCCGAAGTGCTCATGCTTCCACTGAAGCGATCAACTGAACCTTTACGGCTTAGTTTTCCCATTGAACCAAATTACTGGGATCTCCAGTTAGTAAGGTTGGGTTACCACCGTATTGGTCCTTATATTTTGGGTTTTAAGCCCATTCCCCTAGACAGGCAAACCATCTGATCCTTGGGTAAGCCCTTTGTTAATGGGTCTGCTATATTATCCTTTGACTTAATGTAATCAATGGATATTATACCCGTGGTGATCAGCTGCCTAACGGTCTTATGCCTCTGTTGAATATGATGAGACTTACCATTGTACATAGCATTCCGTGCCCTTCCTAGAGCCGACTGGCTGTCGCAGTGGATCATTACCGAAGGTACGAGTTTGTTCCAACACGGAACATCCTCTAAGAAGTCATGAAGACACTCAGCTTCTTCTCCTGCTTTGTCTAAAGCGATAAACTCCGATTCCATTGTGGATCGGGCAATGCAAGTTTTCTTAGAGGATTTCCAAGACACAACCCCACCACCAATTGTAAATACATACCCACTGGTGGACTTGGTGTTCTCTATATCAGATATCCAGTTTGCATTACTGTACCCCTCTAGTACAACTGGATATCTCGAATAATGTAACCCAAAAGTTAATATGTATTTCAGGTATTGTAATACCCGATTCAACGCCTTCCAGTGATCATCACTCGGATTACGGGTAAACCTAGCCAACTTATTGACTGCATAAGCAATATCATGTCGGGTGCAGTTTGTTTAATACATCAAACTACCGATCACCTGTGCATATCGCTCCTGGTATACGGGTGCACCAAGATTATTATCAATCTTTTGATTTGTATCCATTGGTGACTTTATCGGTGAACTGTCTAATATCTCGAACTTTCTCAAAACATCCTCGATGTAGTGAGACTGAGATAAGACCAGTCCGTCAGACGTCTTAGAGATTTTTATCCCTAAGATGACATCTGCGATACCCATATCCTTCATGTCGAAGCATTATTTCAACATGTTCTTAGTCTCTAGGATTACCCTAGGACTGCTTCCCGTGATCAACATGTTGTCTACATACAGACATATCATAACAAATGAGTCAGAGTTACCTTTCGTGTAGACACATTTATCACACTCATTAATGGCGAAACCCTTCGATAGTAGAGTACTATCAAATTTTTTTGTGCCATTGCTTCGGGGCTTGTTTCAGCCCGTACAGAGACTTGACAAGTCGACAGACTTTTTTCTCTTGCCCTTGAACCACATACCCCTCGGGTTGGTCCATATAAATTTCTTCTTCCAAATTACCGTTTAGGAAGGCTGTCTTGACATCCATTTGATGTATCTCAAGGTCACGCAAATCTGTGATCGCAATGATACCCGTATGGATGTCATCCGGGATACCGGGGAGTATGTGTCAAAGTAGTCAAAACCTTCTGTCTGCCGATAGCCGTTGACTACCAACCTGTCCTTGTACTTATCTATAGACCCATCTGCTTTGTATTTCCGTTTGAGTATCCATTTACAACCCAATGATTTATTTCCCGGATGAAGATCAACCAATTCCCAAGTATGGTTATGCAGAATGAAGCCTATTTCACTCTCAATAGCTTCTTTCCAGAGCGGTGCTTCTGGAGTTGACAACGCCTTAGCAATTGTCCTTGGTTCTCATTAACCATATAAGTTACAAAGTCAGGACCGAACGATTTATCCTTCCTGGCCCTTTTACTTTGCCTTGGATCCATCTCTGGAGTCTCCAAGTTCTGAGAATCTGGAACACTAGATTCCGGATGTTCAGCCACCTCGAGATCCGCTAGATCTGAATCATATAGATCCGGGCCGTCGACGACTCCCGGTTCTTGAGAGCTTTGTTCGTAGCTTCGTTTGCGAGAGATTATGTCTTTTTCCTTTCTAGGAAAGGTACCTTTAAAGAATAGAGCATTCCTTGATTCCATGATTGTACCCTGGTGGATATCTAGAATATCTGACTTATGCACTAAGAAGCGATAAGCACTACTGTTATTTGCATATCCGATGAATATGCAATCTACAGTCTTAGGCCCAATCTTGACCTGCTTTGGCTTGGGTACTTCAACCTTTGCCAAACAACCCCACACTTTAAAATATTTGTAGGTGGGTTTCTTTCCCTTCCATGATTCATATGGAGTTTTGTCCTTACCCTTATGTGGGACTCTGTTAAGAATCGTATTAGCGGTAAGGACGGCTTCTCCCCACATGTTTTGGGGAAGACCGAAATTGATGAGCAAGGCATTCATCATTTCCTTCAATGTGCGGTTCTTACGTTCCGCCACACCGTTCGATTGAGGTGAGTATGGAGCCGTCGTTTGATGAACAATGCCTTCTTGGGCATAGTATTCCTCAAATGGCGCTACGTATTCTCCCCCTCTATCTCTACGAATGGATTTAATCCGCAGGCTTAGTTGGTTCTCAACTTCTGCTTTGTAACGTCGGAACGCTTCAAAGGCTTCATCCTTACTTTTCAACAAGTAAAGGTAACAATACCTTATGCTATCATCAATGAATGTCACAAAGTACTTGTTCCCCCCTCTAGTTTGGAAGGAGTAGTGCTCTTACGGTATTACAACACCCAACGCAATAAAGAAAGTGGTTACCTAGATGGCCCAGAAGAGGGTATGAGCTTCGATTCCAGTATCGCCAGTACCAGTGAACCCAATAGAGGAAAATTACCAGGACGCAGAAGATGGTTGTAATGCGGCCAGGAAATTGTTATTTAACAATGATGAACCCTTTTTGGCAGAAGTGGTACAGGGTAATTGATCATTGAGAGCTGGTATACTACTGGAATACTTTCCTCCAACTTTCAATGATGGTGTAAAGGTGGAGAAATTGTGCTCGCGTGGAATTGCTGACCAAATGGAGAGGTGGATCTTAGCCCTAATTGGATATGTCATTGGAGGGATGCCAGCATTCAAAGAGATGCTGAAATTTGTCTATGGTCGCCTTGACTCTTAAAGCCCGGGCCTCGTTAATGTCTTCTGGGAGAGTCCTAGTCTGCAAATAGCTGATGATGTCATTCTGCCAGTCCTATATCAACATGGTGGAGTTTACCTCATGCAAGCCAGGATCTAGGACTAAATACAGGAGGTGGAGCACAGATTCCTACTCTTCTTTAGTTGCCCCGATCGAAGAGCCTAGGTTAGCCAATGCGTTGGCTTCAAAGTTTATTTCTCGAGGGATCTGCGCCACCATCGATTTCCTGAACCGGGTCAGTACAGTAGTGGCTTTTCTTAAGTATTCATGCATTCGACTATCTTTGGCCTTATACTTGCCTAGTATTTGATTAATAATCAGCTGTCAGTCACTTATAGGCTCGATATTTTTTGCCCTAAGCCATCGAGCTAATTCCAAACCTGCAATTGTGGCCTCATACTTAGCTTCATTGTTAGTCAAAGAAATACATTTAATGGCTTGCCTGATCATGGCCCATGAGGGGGCGATCAGGACAATCCCAGCCCGGTGCCTTTCATACTGTGACCCCATCCATAAACAGGACCCATTCCTGGAGGCTATTTCAATTTCCCAAACTGTCTATGAGCATTGGACATCATGCTCGGACAATATCCAGCCACGAAGTCGGCCAGGGTCTAAGACTTAATAGCAGTTTAAGATCAATAAGTAATGTCATACCGACAAATCTTAATTGACCAGCTTGCTAGCCTGTCCGAGAGTTCAGGTTTGTGCAAGATATTCTTTAGGGGCAGGTGGTGACTACACAGATGGGATGACAATGAAAATATGGCCTTAGTTTCCGAGATGCGACTACCAGGTCCAGAGCTAGCTTCTCAAGGTGAGGGTAGCGGGCTTTGGCCTCGGGTAAAGCCTTGCTGGTATAGTATACAGGATATTGCATACCTTTTTCTTCTCGAACAAGCACAAGACTTATAGCGATTTCAGATATGGCTAGATAAATCAGCAAGAGCTCTCTTTCATCCGGCTTCACGAGTAAAGATGGGTTTGTCATGTATCTTTTCAAATTCTTCAGTGCCTGTTGGTATTCTGTGGTCCACTGTAAGTCTTTATTTTTCTTTAGCAGACCAAAGAATTTTTGACACTTTTCCGACAACTACAATATGAATCTCCCAAGCGGAATTATTCTTCCAGTTAATCGTTGTACCTCTCAAGCATTGGTAAGTACGTTCGGTATTTGCTTGATTGCCTGAATATGATTCGGGTTGGCCTCAATGCCCCTGTTTGATACTATGAATCCTAGAAAATTTCCTGATCCGACTCTGAAAGCACACCTCTATGAATTCAGCTTAAGGTTATATTTACGGAGGATCTCAAATACTTCGTACAAATGTCTAATATGTTCATCTGTTTTCAGAGATTTAACAATTATGTCATCTAAGTAAACCTCCACACTTCAATCCAATAGATGCTGAAACATTCGTTGGGTTAGTTGGTGGAAAGTGGTCCCTGCATTTTTCAAGCCGAACAAAATGACTTTATAACAATAGGTCTCGTGCTTCGTTATGATTGAAGTCTTTTCCTGCTCTAGTGGGTCTAACCATATCTGGTCAAACCCTGTAGAGATGTCCAGGAAACTAAGCAACTCGTGTCTGGCCACTGCGTCGACAACATAGTCCAGGTGGGGCATGGAGTATAAGTTCCTCAAGCACGCTTTGTTTAAATCTTTTAAATCTAAGAACATTTAGAAAGTATTGGGTTTCTTAGGAAGTTCCACTACATTCGCTAGACAGTATAGATATTTTACCTCTCAGACCATTCACGCCTTGATGAGTTAGGCCACTTCTCCTTTAACAAATTGGCTATGTTCTGCAGACACTGGCCATCTTTTTTGTTCGACAGGCTAGCATTCCGAGTTGATATTCAGTTTGTGCATGGCCGGTTCTGGGGGCACACCTGTAACATCCATTTATGACCAAGTGAAGCTCTTTGTGTTATTGTTTAAAAATTTAATTAAATTTTCCTGAAACTTGGGGCTTAAACCCGAGCCCAGGTATACCTGCTTCTTAGCTTGGATTGAATGACAAATAGTCAGCTCAATTTATTCCAATATGGATCTCGCTGTGTGTTGACTCCTCTGGTAGGCAAATCCCGAGGGAATGAGATCCGTCTTATCCTCTGGATACAGGTTTTTGACCGATCCCATTCCCTGCTCAATTTTCGGATCAATCCCAAAATGGGGCATTTGTTATTGCTAGCTATCGTTCCCAACTGGTTTTCCTTTATTAGTGACCAAGGTGATTTCTTCTTGATTGGGTTCGGTATCTCCCCGTACTTCAGTTGTTCCCTAAGGCATTGGGAATTTCATGACCTGATAAAATGAAAGGTAGACGGGACTGCCTTCATGGCGTGTAGACAAGGCCTCCCCATTACCAGGTTGTAAGGCAATCCTCCTTCGAGAACGTCGATTAGGGCCTTCATCGAGACTCCATTCACGTGGGTGACCAACTCAATCTGTTCGTAGGTTGTTTCGCTGGACAGGGTGAACCAGTTAAGACCTTTATGACTGGGACCATTTGTCTGGTCAGCTACATTTCCTTGATTACCCAGAGTAGAACAACGTTCATAGCGCTACTTGGGTCAACAAGTGCATGCTTAATGTTAAATTGAAATATTTGGATAGAAATTACCAAGGAATTGGCGTACGGTCTCTCAATGCTTTCCCTTTCTTCTTTGTTGAATGTGATGGGGTCTTCGGGCTCAACCCTCGTCTTTTTTCTGGATGAAGGTAGCCTCTAGTGTTTTTATATCTGAGACACTTCCTCGACTATTTTTCCTTTAGTGATCATGTTAATCGCCCCTACTGCACTGGGCGTTCCCACGAAGTCCTATTCCCTTCTTTCCTTGGCGTATTTATACCGGCTACTAAAGAATTCCATCAAATGCCCCCTTCTTAGCAGGTATTCTACCTCATATCTCAAGTGTTTGCACTCTTATGTTTAGTAGCCCAGGATCCTGTAAAACTCGCACCAGAGCTCTAGGTCCGCGCCCCGCTTATTTGGGTTGGATCAAATTACTACTGGGAACCGAACTTTCTTCATAATCTTTATCACCATGACCAGATCCACGACCTCTACATTAAAGTGGTAGGAGGCCACGCTGGGCAGCCCTAAGTCATTCATGGACTTTTTCTGCATCATCTCTCTCTTTCTCTCTCCTGGGCTAACCCTGATTATACCTTGGCTTATTCAGCCAACCTTCATGTCTAGGTGGAAGTCGAGTTGAATATGGTTCGTACCAACCTCTGGGGTCCCTTTGTCTCTAGGGGGAAACGTTCCAGGGTCTCCCCAGTTGTGCTCCCCTATCTTCCGTCCGGGCGTCAGCCCTATGATCATCCTTTATTCTCGTTTTGGTGGTATATCTATTATTCACTTTGTTCCAGGACTTGGCTGGGAACTACCTCAAACTTTCCTTTAACTTCATTGACACATCCGAACTATAGACATTCAATTCGTTAGTAAATTCTGCGGTAGCCCAATCCTTAGGGATTGCGGGTAGCAACATCCTCTCCCGTTGAAAACGTGCCACGATGGTGCGAAACAACTCATCTTTCCTCTACTTCAACATGAAAATGTCTTCATTATGATTTTTAACCCTCTGGGCCCCAACGTGGGCTTTAACAAATGTATTTGCAAGAGTAGCAAAAGAATCAATAGAGTTTTGAGGTAAGAGAGTATCTCAAAAAAGTGATCTCATTGTGAGCGTTTGGATGAATTTCTTCAACATGACTGATTTGATCTGATGTTACTCAAGTCATGTCCAGTGACCGTGGCCTCAAAGGTCACTATCTGCTCATCCGGGTCTGTGGTGCCGTCATGCTTGGGTATGTCAGGCATTTTGAACTTCTTTGGGATAGGCTCTGAAGTCGCTTCTTCCTTGTAAGGTAGCTTCTCGTACTTCCTTGCCCTAGCCCCTTCCAACATAGGGGGAACCCCGGGAATAGGGGTGGGCATTTGGTATTAGGTTCGGTATCTCTAATGTTCGGGTTCGGTAATCGGTAATACAAAGTAGATACCAAATACCGAACCAAAAAAGTTTGGTTTGATTCAGTAAATCAATCTTTGGTTTGGTAAATTTCGGTATGGTATTCGGAATTTACCATTCAAGAGAGAAACTATTAATAATAAAGAATCATTTACTTGAGGAGCCATGATTGCAAACTCATATACAATATTTTAAAGAGAAAAATCAGTATGTGGACTTGAAATGTAGGAGACAAACTAATGCAATCACTAAAGTTTTGGCCAACAGAACATTATGTGTGCTAGATATAATTTTCTTAGAAAGCTAAAAAATATGAAAAAGAAAAAGAATAGAGAGATTAATGATTCATAGTTCTGGAATAAGGAAATACATATAATTCTAAATATGTATATCTCTTTCATATTCAAATCGAAGAAGCATAGTCTTAGGACAACCACAACATAGTGAAAAAAGAAGTGAAGAAGTGCATGGAAAAAGAGGAAAAAGATGAAGAAACCCCATAGTTTTACAACATAATTTGGTATTCGGGAAATACCAAATACCAAATGGTATTAATGTCTCATACCAAATCCAAATCTGAATATCATAATTTTGAAATTTTATTCCGAATATCGTATCGAATACCGAATTACCAAATTTTCGGGTTCATTTTGGTAATCCAATTTCGGTAATTTATGCCCAGCACTACCCGGGCAACTGACTCATCCGCTCATGGAGTTCTTTTTCTTACGCAGCAAGTCTTACAGTTCTGCCTCTGGTGCTGTAGGCTTTGTTCTTTTCGCATTTATTGCAGGTGCACCGAGCGCTCCCGTGGCTTTCACATCATCCGTCGTGCATCTATCCGGTGTTTCCTTGGATAACGAGTTCAAAAACTTTTCCATGCGCTCCATTATAGTGCTTTTTGCTGCTAAACATGTGGCTAAGGCGGCTTTCAAGGGGGTACCCTCTACTTTGAACATCTCCTCCACTTTGGAGTGCGGGTGTCTTTTTCTTTTCTTGGGGTATCGCTCTTTGGGCCGTGTGCTCCGAACGTCTACCTCATCTAAGGGTTTGATTTAGGGGGGCTATCATTTCCTCCGACTTCATCTGTGATGTTTCTGACTGATCTGGTAGGTTTCGATGTTTGATAAGTATATGTTCCTCTGTGAGTTCCTGGAATCTGTGAGCAATGTTGTTTTGACCTGACATAATTCTTTCCTTTTTCTCGTTGAGTGTGGCATTTTCGTTTAGGTTTTTCAGAAGATCATTTATAGATCGAGACAACGCCGGAATATCTATCCCGTAGACGGTGCCAAACTGTTTTCCAGTGAAAATAATTCTAACCAATAACACAGTTAGGAATTTGTATTTTTAGGGTTTAAATATAAGTAGGTTATATCCGATCCAGAAACCCTCATTAGTAAGTCCGGTGTCACGAGTTCGATTATCAGTATACAAAATAAAGGCTAAATGCTAACAAGAATGGACAAGTGAAATGAACAAATATGTTAGATTCGGAAGTAATAGTGTGAAGATAATGAACAAGAGCTTCGTAGGGTATATTACTTGAGAGAGATCTTAGATACAAGTGTAGGCTTAGAGAGAATAAAATGTATCCTCCTTCTCTTCTAAGTCTTGCGTATATAAGATAAAACTAGACTATTATACCCCTATAAAGTTATGACTACGTGAGCATACTGACGTTATAGTACTCACGCGCGCCGCGACGTTTTGATCTAGGAGGGTTGATGAGATAAGAATCATTGGGAGTAGAAGACAACTGTGCTAAGGCTCCGGAGCCATCAAACTTCTCGAATACGTTAACGTTCCCAAAGGCGTTTCTACCCAATACATGTACCATGTCCGATAATAGAAAGGGAAATCTAAGATGTATCATTATCCGGGACTCTATAGTTTTAGTGTTTCACGAAATATTAATTTAAGGAAAAAATAGATATGTTTGACACATAAACGAAATAGGTATAACATAACAAAAGCAACTTAAAGAGTGTAACGGTCTTCAACAAATCATGTCATTTATATAAGATAATGTCATTGTGGTTAAATTGATATAATTAAAATATATAAAAACTAAATATAAATAAAAATAATGCCATATAAAATAGAAATGGAGCTTCTATAAATTAAATGTAGGCACTTTTGTATACTACACATTCTTGCCTTATCTTAGTTGTACATCTAGCAAGTGGTTCATAATGTCTGACAAGTGCATATGAATCGGAGGATTCAGGTGGCAAGGCCTTTAAAGTTTTTAATTAGGAGTCAGGACCTTGATTTTCTTTTTTTTTCCGTCTTAAAAATTGCTAATGCTAGGATTAGCAAATACACGGAGGCCTTTTGTGTTTTTAAAATCTTGGGGTTAATTTTAAACTTTTCAAAATAACCCTTCTTTCTCTTTCTGTCCCTCTTTCTTCTTCCAAGTTCTTCTTCCCCTAAATCATTCTTTTACTCTCCAAATTCTCCCATTACTTCATCTTTTATGTGTGTAATCATTGTTCAAAGTTAAACATGAAGTATATATACATTTGGTTACTGAAAAATGTGAAGAATGAGTTAGTAGCGATTGACGGCCATTAATAAAGCTTCAAAGCTCTAGTTCAAAAGTGAGGGTTAGCGCAAACGAGTTTCATTTTGAGTGGGTGATAACTCAAAAAAATTGAAATATCGAAGAGAATTCATATCTAAAATTTGAAGCAATTTCATTTGACATGGTTTTGGATTAATTTATAGCATCTCTCAAGGTTGAAAAAGATGATTGTTCAAACTTTGAATTACCGTAAATGAGCTCTATTTTGAGTGGGTGATATCTCAAAAGAACAAGAACGTCAAAGGGAGTAAATATCTTAAATTTGAAGTAGTTTGGTTAAGATTTGTTATGATTTCAGATCAAATTATAGCAGTTTTTTGTCCAAAAGGAAGAAGAAGACACTGCCAGAAGTAATATATAATAATTTTATTCAGGTCTATAATAGATTTATGAGCATCCTATAGTTATATTAAACTACTACACTTTTATATATATATATATATATATATATATATATGGAGTAGTAGTTGTCAATGCCAACATCATTACGCTAAGACAAGGTGTGCGACAACTTGAGTGTAACTTTTTGGAATATCCATCATATATCTTGTACAACGATAAATGAGAACAAGTAGTAGCATAGGAGAATCAATAGGATTTTTTTTGCACCTCCTCGTTGCTCAGGGAGAGACGCTCGAAAACTACAATAATACCCCTCCTTCCCCAGCTTCCTCTCCTCACAACCTCATAGTTTCTATTTTTTCTTCTTTTTGGCTACATTTGTTTTGTAATTTTTTTGTTATGTGCTTCACTTTTTTTCCATGTTAATATGTACATAGAACTGAATAGCGTCACATTTTATTCATTAAGAATTGAAGAGGCTCAAATTTAGCCATTAGAGAAGATGTATATTCTAATAGACGATAGTGAAGAAAGTGAAAAAAATGCACTGAGAACAAAGAGGGTCACACGTAGCCACTAAGAACTGAAGAGGGTGACATACAACCACTAGATCATGTGTATATTCTAGTAGACGGTAATGAAGAAAGTAAAAAATATGCACTGAGAATTGAAGAGGATCATACTTAATTAGCCACTAAGAATTAAAAAGGGTCACACGTTGCCACTAGATCAAATATATATTCTAATATACGGTAGCTAGTGAAGAATGTAGAAAATAGGCATTGAAAACTGAAGATGGTAAAATCTTAGTCACTAAGAATTGAATAGGATCACACATAACCATGTGTAAACTCTAATAGATAATAGTGAAGAATGTAAAAAAAATAGGTACTGAGTTTGTGAGCCGCAACGCTAATTGGGTGGCCAGTCACTGGCAGAATGCTGTGACGGGAAGTTGGAATGTTCTGACCTTTGCGCTGGTTTTGGAGCATTGAATCTCCATTACTTGGCATATGAATTCAGCCATTATTTGGCTGAATGTAACCCGTCAATAAGTGTCATTACATTGGCTATTGAAGGTCATTAGTTGGCTAGTTGAGGGGTCATCTCCTTACACTATAAATTGAGGCATTTGGCTCAATTATTGAACACTACACTTAGAAATATTTACAGAATTTTCTAACATCTTCTTCTTCCTCTCTAGCAAGTTTACTACACTCATAGTTCTTCAAGAGTAACACTTGAGTTTTCTTTGCTCAATTGTTAAGTTGTTGTTGTATTTTGGGAGACTATTGTCCGACAACGTAAAAGGAGATATACGAGGCAATCTTGTCTTAAATATAGAGTGTCATCACTCAACTCAGCAAATCACACAAGGAGTTTGTTTCATTCTTGATTTCCAGTTTTGTTGTAATCTTTAGTTCATCCTTTCTAGCGATTGTAATATTTACTTACTTTCCGTTTCCTGCAATTGTTGTAACCCACAGTTGCTACATATATCTAGCTATGAATATCACAACCTTTTCATCAACACATTATTAACATTACTCATTAATTATTATTAATTTTGATTAATATAGTGTTGCTTCACTAGTTTCATGGTGATAACACATTGTTTGTTACAAACATATGTTTTATAATCTAAAATTAGTTTACTTCTTATTAAAAAATTATTTTGTGATTGCAAAAGCAAGTGTTAGATTGTAGTTTCTAATAATATGTAGCTTGTTTATAATGACGCAGAGTACGCAAATGTAGTGACATAGCTTTTTTGAGGACCCATTCTCCCATCCTAAGCACCTCATTAGCTAGTATCAACTACTACAAATCTCCAAATCTTGACAATGCCAAAATGTATCTACATATAATTATGTCACCAATCAAGTTGTTACATATAGTTATGATTATCACAAATCAAGTATTAGGTTGCAATTTCTAATAACATGTAGCTTGTTTATATTAACACGAGAGTATGCAAGTGTGGTGATATAGGTATTTTGAGGACCCAATTCTCTCATCTCAGAGTACCTCATTAACTAGTTTCAACTACTACCAATCCTCAATTCTTGAAAAGGCCAAAAGGTACTAATAGGATTTGACGGGTAATGGCCTCTTCGGGGTAAAGACATGAGGAAAACTAAGCGATACAAGATATTCATGAAGCCACTTGTCACAAGATCGGCAATGAATGTATTTTGTTGTTGGTCTAAACATAAACATTGCCCTTTTATTTTTGCTTTAAACGAATGCCTATAACTATAATAATAGTTCGATGGTCTATCCATAAATGTTGTCCTATCTATAATAAAATTTATAAATATGAAATGTTGTTCTTCAACTTCTAGCTCAAATTTAAAATATTTATCTTTTACCTCAAGCTCAAATCCAAAATTCTACTCAAAACCATCTTAAATCTTCACCAAACCCCCTCAAATTTGAGATTTAGACTCTGATCTCCAACAAAACCCAATATTATTCATTTGAAAAAAATCACTCCTTCATAAAACCATTTTTCAAGATTGAAGCTCAAGGTTCAACAATGGCTATCCTCAACCTCAAATATGAACTTAATACAAAATCACCTTAAATCTTCTCAAAACTCTCCAAATTTTGACATTTAAACTCCTCAAAAGATCCCCACTAAAATCCAATAACACCCACTTGAAATGAATCACTTTTTCGACAACCTATTTTTTCAAGCTTGAAGCTCAAGCCCCAACGATGGTTGTTAAATTTCATATTTAGGAGGAAAACAACGTGAGAGTGAATTGAGAGAGGGAAATATAATTTTATATTTTTTTTATAAGAAAAAAGATATGTTTTTAGATTTTTAGTTTGGTTTATATTATTATTTCTTACATGAATCAAAATGTACTTTTTAAAATTTAGGGGCTTGTTGGGAAGTTTAGAATAGTTATTACTGTAAATTTTCTGTTTTTATAAATTATTGAATGAAAATATATTTTTTTAAATTTAGATAGTTGTTTTGATGCTCAAATAACTTTTTGGAGAAGTGCATTTAACTTGGACTAATTTAATATCAAGGAGTACTTCTATGATTGCGTCAAAAATAGCACTTTTATAAAAGTGAAAATTCAAATATCCTGTTAGATAGATAAAGTACCGTATAAGCGACAAATGAGAGAATGCTATACCAGTTACCAGACATGAGTGGGATTCGATGAATTCTGTCATTCAAGAGACTGTATAGGATAAAACATGATGATGAAGATAGAATTAATATTTAGGAAAATTTCGGAGATCCTTTTAGCTAAAGTAGATGATTTGGAGTATGTGAAATTAATTTTGAAGATCATAATGAAATGTTAGTGAAAAGTTATTGTTGTGGTCATGGGATATGAAGGGGACATAATCTCTATCTCCTTGAAAAACTGAAGTGCCACTTTTGGGGTTATCCTCGCTAGCTTTTCCTAAGGTATGTATAAATGCAATGAAGGACAACTAATTGAAAAGAAAGAGCAACAACATCAGAAACAATGGGATTACAGTTCATGCTTAGATCCTTATTACTATACTCGTTTGTTTTCCAAAAGTTCACTTTGATCTTGCTCTTGAAAATTATTAAGCGGATTATTAAACGGGTAAAATTCATAAATAATTACTTTTCAGCTCCTATAATTGAAAATAAATTTGAAATTCCTGGATAATGATTACTTTTAAAGACATGATCGAAAAGTGTCTGTTTAATAAACATTTGTTGATAGAAAATACCTACTTACTGTTAACTTTGTCTTTCACGTAAAGTGATGTTACTTAACTATGATTGAATAACTATATAATAGGGGTGATAAATGGGTCATATGAGTTGAAGTTGGGCGGGTCAAGATGAATTGAACCAATAGATGGACAAATGTTCAATCCTGCCCAACGCTTGTTTCGGCTAAAGATGTGTTGGGTAAATATGAGCTAAATGATGGGTCATAACCCAATCAGTCTAACTTAACCCACTTTTCAAACATTTTGAGAAAATGAAAATAAAAAGTTATTAAAAAAATCTAAAAAAAATAAAAAAATATTATAAAAATTTAAATTAATAAAATGAAAAAAGTTTTAATAAAAAATAATTTAAAATTTTAAAATACAATAAATTAAAAATAATTAAAAAAAGAGTTAATCATATTTTGTAACTTTTCACTTCTGAACGGAGGACAGTTGATGGGTCAGTTTGGATTGATTTTATTGGGCAATTTGGGCTGATGATTTGTGATTGGTCAACTTAGACTAGACCAAATCAGTCCATCTTCAAAATTACTCTAACCTAAACCCCTTAAAGCTTGGACGGATTGGGCGGATCAAATGAGTTTGTGCTGATTTTGTCACCTCTACCATATAATTAATGGGCTTTGCGACAAAATCTCTTTTACAAAACAGCTATACAAAACTCATTTAAAGGAAATTCATCTTCTTTTACTACCGTGTGTTGTGCAAACTTCCCTTCACCTCTCACTCTCACGTATATCAGTTAAACAAAGTCTCTAAAATCATGTTTTCATCCCATGTTCAGAAAGATTTCAAAATATTTTCATTTCATACAAATCAACCTAAATCTCTCCCTCTTCACACCAATCCATCACATTATCTCTAAAATTGCAGCAGTAGAGGGTTCGTCATTGACAACCATTAAAAAGCTTCGAAGCTTTGAATTTGATATTCGGGTTTTATGAATTTGTGATTTATTTGGAATGGGAGTTCTCGCAAACAAATTAGAATATTCTTTGGAGTTTATATCTCAATTTTGATGGAAATTTGTTATGTTTAGAGTTGGTTTAGGCAAAATTTTAGATTGAAATTCGAAGAAGACCACAATTGTATCAGATTTATTTCATAATTGTGTCCGAATTGTATGTGATTTGTATATGATACATCAATACCTAAAACAATACCTGATACGGGACTAATACAAGTATAATACATTGTTGTATCAGAATTTAAGTTTGAATTATTCGTACCTAACATGGAACATCGGCACAGAGATATTGTATCGACAATTGCAAAATATTATCTTAACTATATTTGTTGTGTATCTCTTTCATTAATAATGCAAAAAACTGTATTATACTTGTATATAATATGTATTATGCATATGATCGAGGTAAATAGTCTAGCAAAACTGCAGTATAAAGGTATTTGATATGTATTTCTTTAACTAATAATGCCAAAAAAATGTATTATACTTGTATGAAATGTTTCCACTTATTTTTTTTATCATTTTATATATTGGTATATTAAAACTGTATAGTAAGTGTATTATATTATTCCTGGTTGCATATAATTCGAATAATATAAATGTAGACGTAAGTAACCGAGCAATTGTAGGGATTTGTTGCAAATAGTAAGCACAACGGAAGTTTAAATTTTCTTACCCAACAACAATCCTGGCATGGCTTATACAATAATCATGTTGTATGTTCAAAACATGATAAAAGAAAACTTACAGGTTTTCGTATGCGGGATTCAACACTAAGGTATCCACGCGATTTGTTTCCTCGATTGCAAGATCTAACTCCATTTTATTTCCTATTCAAGAAAGCTAGGAACTCTTGCTTTAGGAACTGAGAAGTTATTTTGTGTGTCTCCATAATTATGGGGTATGTGTTGTATATATAGGAGTCCAGGACAAAACCTAAACAGATTTAAAACAGGAAACATGGGCCCATGTTAATGTTCAGTGGACCAGCCCAGCTGGTCCACTTCACACGCCCAAAGTGGACGGCCAAGCTCCCATTTCGTGCCAGTAATTTCTGGCCCAATTGCTTCCTTGTATTTGTCCAAGTACTCATATAATATATCCAACTCATTTAATTAAATCTGAAATGCAATTCGACTTAATTAAATAATTTCTATCAAATAGAAATATTTCATAATTATTATAAATTAAATATCTCGATTCTCAATCTAATATTTAATATTTTCTCAATATAATCTTAGATTGAAGAAACAATCACATATAGTGTGACCCTATATGCCTTCACATATCGACATTAATCTAATTAAGGTCCATACAGAACTCCTAGATTGCGTTGTATGACGAACTCAATATGTGAAGTACGTTTACATGAATCCAACAAACTTGACCTTTATGCGGAACTATAATTTCCTTTCATTCGTGACACACTCGATTAAGCTTAGGATTTGTCAAGTGTCTGTCCAAATGGCTTAATCACTTTATTTCACATTTATTAGTTGACAACTAGACCTATTCTAAATATGTCTCTTGCACTGGCCAGTGACTTTAGTTAACCTAATAACATTGAGAAGTTGAGTGCTCTCTTGAATTTCCAATCGAGGAATGAATCCTATTCTTGGCTCAACTACCACCTTGATTTACATCCTGATGCACCCAACACAAGTCGTATCTTTTCCAGAAGGAGTTTAAGCTTAGAAGTTGGTCAAAGTACATCATTCTGTAAACAAGGTGTGTATTGACCTTAAGTCAAAGGACCTTTTTATTCCACACGCCGATAACACTATAGACATGTATAACAAATAGTTTATCAGAGGGGTATACCAATACTTCTCTAAAGTATCCATGTATCCATCACGAGTAACTATTACACATAGCTGTGAGACATGCTATATTCTCCAAGAATGTAATACAGACCATATGTCGACTTATAGCATATCATCGATATCCCATTCTCGATGATCATTGGTCGATGCTATTTTGAGAGTTACGTTTTATCATTAATATCTCACTCTATTAATGACAACATAAACTTAAGGGATGCATATATATGAATAATTGTAAATAATCAAACAATAATTCAATAATTACAAATGCCATAAATATTAATCTCATTAATAACACGAATGTGTTCAAGTACATTTTTGTCCCTAATGTAGATTTTCTCTAGGACATACATACTTTCAATCTCCCACTTGGCCTAGATCCAATCTCCAATGTATTTAATACCCATATTTTCGAAATGACCATTATGCTTATCTAAGCTTAATGGTTTAGTAAATGGGTCAGTTAGATTATCATCTGTATGAATATAGTCTAGATCTATTTCTTTAGATTCCACCATCTCTCTGAGTATGTGGTATTTCCTCTGTACATGCTTGTTTCTGTTTGTTGATCTTGGTTCTTTAGTTTGCGCAATCGCATCAGTGTTGTCACAATATATCTTTATTGGATGACTAGCACTTGGAACAACCCCTAGTTCTTTTAAGAACTCAGATATCGAGATAGCTTCTTTACCAGCTTTCAATCCAGCAATGTACTCGGCTTCAGTCGTCGAATCAGCAGTGGTTTCTTCCTTGAAACTTTTCCAACTTACTTCTCCACCATTGAAAATAAAGGTATATCCAGACTGTGATTTGAAGTCATCAAGATCTGTTTGGAAGCTAGCATCAATGTACCCAGTAGCGACTAACTTATCTTGCCCACCATAGACTAAGAAATATTCTTTAGTTTGTTTCAGATACTTAAGAATATTCTTGACTGCTTTCCAGTGTTCTTCCTTAGGATTCTGCTGGAATTTGCAAGTCATGTTAAGTGCAAAGCCCACATCTGGCCTAGTGCAGGTCATGTCATACATGATTGATCCTATAGTTGAAGCATATGGATCTTTTTCATGCGTTCAAGTTCTGTAACAGTAGAAGGACTATCTTCTCTTGGAGTTTTCCATTGAGAAATGTCTTAGCACTTTGTCTATGTATATAGACTGTGACAGCCCTAACAATATATTAGGTCTATCTCTGTAGATCCTAATTCCAAGAATGTAGCAGGCTTCACCTAAGTCCTTCATCATGAAGGGTGCTGGACAACCATTCCTTCACTGATTGCATAAGGGACTTATCGTTTCCCATTATTAATATGTCATCTACTTATATGATAATGAAAAAAATACTCCCTTCCTTGCATTTACTATAAACGCATGGATCATCCTTGCTTCTGACAAAGTCAAATGATTTGATAGCATTGTCAAAGCAAATATTCCAACTCCTCGAGGCTTGTTAGGTCTATAAATGGACTTTTGTAGTTTGCATACTGTTTTGGGTTTTGAATTGGATGTAAAACCTTTAGGTTGTATCATATACACTTCCTTAATTAGATTTCCATTGAGGAAAGCGGTCTTAACATCCATCTGCCAAATCTTATATTCATCGTATGCAGCTATTGCAAGAAAAATCTTAATGGACTTAATCATTGCAACTGGCGAAAATGCATCAATCTTCTTCTTAATGACTCATTTGCATCCTATGGGTCTAACCCCCGTTGGCAAATCAACCAAGTTCCAAACTTGATTAGCATACATTGAGTCCATTTCAGATTTCATGGCTTCTTGTCATCTTTGCGAGTCAATGTCTAACATAGCTTCGATATAGGTTGTAGGCTCATCATCATCAGGAATATCTATCTCATTTTGACTTTCAACAAGGAGATTAAGTCTTTCAGGCTAATGATGAGTCCTAGTGGACCTACAGAGTTGGTTATTTTGCATTTCTGTGGTTCTTGTATTCTGATCATGAGAAGGTTCTTGTGTGTTTCCACCACTATGAGAGTTTTTAAGAATATCATCTACATGTGTTTCCTGAATGGAAGGATGTACAACAATTATATCATTTTACATTGGTTGTGTATGAGAATATTGCATTTCTGCATCAATTCTCATATCACTCCCACAGGCTGAAGGCTGTACTCTAAGTAACACACATTCACCAAATACTCCCACAGAATTCTTGTCTAGGTCATTCGACAAGGATTCAACCTCTATGTTGCTTTGTAGTTCTTGAATTTCTTCAAGTTCTATCTTATTGTAACTTTGTTCCTTGTAGACATAGTCTTCCTCAAAGAGAGTTGCATTTCTGAAAACAATGACTTAGGATATCCCACAAAGATAGAAATAGTATCATCTCATTTCCTTAGGATATCCCACAAAGTAACATTTCTCACTTTTAGATTCCAACTTGTTAGTAAGCATCTTCTTTACATATGCAGGGCAGCCCCAGGCTCGCATATGTGTAAGAGCAGGCTTCTTGCCATGCCATATCTCATATGGCATTTTCTCTACTGACTTTGAATGAACTCTATTCAGAATATAAATTGAGTTTTGTAAAGCATAGTCCCAAAGGTATGTTTGGAAAAGCTGAAAAACTCATCATGGATCTAACCATATCTAATAAGGTTTGATTTCTCCTTTGAGCAACGCCATTCATTTGTGGTATTCCAGGAGGTGTACATTCTGATTGGACTCCATGAAGTTTCAAGTAATCCAGAAATTTTCTACTCAAGTATTCACCTCCTCGATCTGATCGAAGTGTCTTGATACTCTTTTCAAGTTGTTTCTCTACTTCCAACTTATACTCCTTGAATTTCTCAAAGGCTTTGGACTTGTGCTTCATAAGATACACATATCCAAACCTTGTGAAATCATATGTAAAAGTTATGAAGTAAGGAAAACCTCCCTTAGCTTGAGTGGAAAATGGACCACATACATCTGTATGGACCAACTCAAGTGCCTCTTTGGCTCGCACACATTTCCCAGAAAGTAATTTGTTGGTCATCTTTCCTCTTATGAAAGATTCACAATGACCATAGGACTCTAAGTCAAATGGTTCCAGGTAGTCTAACTTTCTCAATCTTGATATCCTTGATTCATTGATATGACCAAGTCTGCAGTGCCATAAGTAGGCGGGATTTCTTGGATTACTTATTTTAGCTCGTTTGTTTGGCACATTAAGAATTTTACGATTACAATTGAGAATATATAAACCATTCACAAGCGGAGCATTTCCAAAAACAATACCATTAAAAGATAGTATATAACTGTCATTAGCAATATATGAGGAAAAACCCTCAATGTCTAATATTGGAATGGAAATAATATTCCTCATAATCGAGGGAACAAAAATAACAATTATTAAGTTCTAATGTAAAACCCAAAGGTAAATATAATCTATAAGGTCTCACACGCTCAGCATCAACTCGTGCTTCATTTCTAACGCGTAGGTCCATCTCCCACGGTCTAACCTTTCTGCTGTCCATTAGCCCCTACACATTATTACAAATGTGTGAGCCATAGGCTGTATCCAATACCCAACAGTGAGAGTTACTTATGTATTAATCTCAATGACAAGCATACCTTGTCCAGCAGGTCTAGAAGCACCTAGTGCCTTGTCTCCTCCTGGAGCAGTTCAATCTTTCTTCCAATGCCCCTTCTTCTTGCAGTTGAGGCATACGCCCCTGGCCAACCTAGACTTCTTCTGAACACCTCCTTTAGGTTTCAAGACTGTGGGTTTGACACCAGCCTTACCCTTATTCTTCTTGTTCTTACCTTTAGGTTTGAACCTAGTAGATGAGCCCACCATGAGCACAATATTTCCCTTTGAAATAGATGATTCATAAGTCTTAAGCATGTTGTGAAGTTCTAGAAGATTCACATTGGTTCCATTCATGTTGAAGTTCACAATGAAATTATCAAACGAACCAGGAAGCGAATTCAAAATCAGGTTAACAGACACATTCTGGAGCAGCTTCGTTCCAATCGAAGCCAACCTTTCTATCATCCCAATCATCTTCAGAACATGACCATACACTTGGCCCCCATCATTCAGCTTACATTTGAAGAGGTCTCTCAACAGCTCATACTTCATAGTCTGAGACTGTGAATCATAAAGACTCCTCAAATGTCCTAGCATCTCATAGGGGCCCATTATTCTCATGTTGCCTCTATAACTCTACAATCATAGAGGACAACATGACACATTGTGCCGAGGTAGAATCATCCAAATGCTTCTGATAAGCAACCTTGTCAATCAAAACATACTCAACAAACTTTTCATCAGGAACTTTTGGAACAGCTGTGTCTAACACATACTCAATTTTCTCTTGTCTTAGTACCAAACGCAAATTACACAACCAGACCGGATAATTAGTTCCAGTCAACTTATTAGTCTCAACCAAGCATTTCAATGACAAATTCGACATTTTAAATAATTTGAATAAATAGATAGACTGAAATTAAATTAAATATAATTTCTATGAACACATTCGTTAACTAATTAACATGGTCTTTAGTTTAATTAACTCCCATTATTTTAACATATTCTACGACTCCATGAAAGAATACAGACTCATATCAAATATGATCATACTGGGCCAAGATCCAAGTTCATACTGTCTCCGCGTTTGCTAAGGCTGATAACTTCAACAGTACAACTTGGTAGGTCTCCAAACCAATTACAAATAATTTGCAACTCTTGATTTGACCGAATGTTCTAAACAATCGATCTGCGCCCTTAGATTATTCTGACGCTAGGGCGTCAAGACATAACTAAGTAAGTCAACCCCGTTACGCGACTGTAATCATACATCTAATCAAGTTTGACCTTGTTGAGCAAATGCTAGGGCATAAATACTCACAAAGGTTTCTCACTCGCTACTGCAAACACATGTATCTACGAAGAGTCTGAATCCTCGTAGACTTAGAGCAAACACTAGGGTTTGCTCTGTTGATGGTGTTGCTCTGTTGATGGTGTTGCTCTGTTCTGTTTCTTCTACTCTCAACACACCCCTCAATCTAAGTACTGAGAATAAGTTTTTCAGACCTAGCTTGGATAACAAATATGCATGATGTCCCTGAGTTAATTCTTTGGTTAACATATCTGCTGGCTGATCAGAGGTAGGTATGTAGAAGGTGGAAACCAACCCTTGTTGAACCTTTTCCCTGATGAAATGGCAATCAATATTAATATGTTTTGTTCTATCATGGAACACTAGATTGCTTGCAATCTGAATAGCATATTTGCTATCACAATATATAGGAACATGCATGTTTAACTTCACATCCAGTTCAATAAATAGACCAGAAATCCATACTACTTTAGCTACAATAGAAGTCAAACTCCTATATTCTGCCTCTGCAGAACTCTTGGAAATAGTTGATTATTTCTTGGACTTCCAGGAGATGAGAGATGAACCGAAAACCACAAAATACCCGGTGACAAACTTCCTGGTGTTGAGGAATGATGCCCAATCATCATCACAGTATGCAGAAAAATATTTAGACTCACCAGCAGGCATGAAAATACCCAATCCTGGTGCCTTCTTGACATATCTAACCACTCTATTAGTTGCTACCATATGAGACACCTTAGGTATTTGCATGAACTGGCTCAGACATTGAACATCAAAAGTAATATATGGTCTGGTGTTGGTTAAATACAAAAGCCTCCCAATTAGCCTTTGATAGCTAGTAGGATCATCTAGCAAGGGATCATTGATCGCATTCCCCAATCCACTAGCAACTGCCTCATTATTCACTTTCTTGTCATAAACAACAAAAGTCAGTTTGGTATTTAGTTTCATTGGTGATCCAACTGGCTTAGGTTATGATAATCCCATGTCAGTAATCAGTTCAAGGGCATATCTCCTCTAATGCATTACAATGCCACTCCCATTTCTGGCAAATTCAAAACCCAAGAAATATCTCATCTCTCCCAGATCCTAGCTTTTGAAATGTTTTTGTAATATAGCTTTCGTTTTCTTAATGATACTCTCATCATTCCCTATAATGAGTAGATCATCTACATAAATGAGAACTACAACCATTTTGTCATTGTCCATTTTTGTAAGAAGATAATAATCCAAATGACTTTGCACAAAACCAGAAGATATCAAGGCAATGGTTAACTTAATATTCTACTGTCTTGAAGCCTTCTTGAGCCCATATAGTGACTTTAACAACATACGCACCTTTCCTTGCTCATGTGAAAAACCCTGAGGCAGGCTCACAGAGACCTCTTCATATAGATCTCCCTGCAGAAAAGCATTAAACATATCCATTTGATGTACAACCCATCATTTTGCTGCAACAATTGAAATTACTGATCTTACTGTCACTATTTTCACTATAGGTGAAAATGTGTCTTGATAATCAATGACTTCCCTTTGGTTGTATCCTTTTTCCATCAGCCTTGCTTTGAATCTTTCAACTTCACCAGTTGCCTTATATTTGATCTTGTATACCCACTTACACCCTATTGCCTTCTTATGACTGGGTAAGTCAACTATCTCCCAAGTGTTGTTTTCTTCCAAAGCTTGAATTTCAGCCTTCATAACTTCTATCCACCTCTTGTCCTTTGCTGCCTCAAAATATGACGGTGGTTCTTATTCATCTGTAATTTTGGCTATGAAACTCTGATAAGACACTGAAAGACCAGCAGAGCTAGCATTATTAGATAATGGATATAAGCAGGTCTGCCTACTCTTTGATTCTGTAGTGGGCTGAATGAAGTATTTCATCCATGTAGGAGGTCTTCTTCTTCTAACAGACTTCCTCACCTCCAAGGGTGGTGCTTGACTGCTTGGCATGTCTTGTGGAGATACCATTATCTCATACTGATGAAGATTTATATCATAAGTTGTTTCTTCAGCATTTTCATCATGAAGTGACTCCCTTGCATCTTGCATGGCTACATCATTAATTTTTACATGTGTGATATCTGTATCAGTATGTTCATTTCCTATAATATGATCAATCATTCTCCCATCTATCATATTATTAGTACTCTCCTCATAAGTATAAGAGACATATGGCTCAATATTACTTCTCCTGCATTGTCTAAAAGGAAATATTTCTTCATAAAAGGACACATCCATGCTTACAAAGACAGTTTTGTTAGTTATATTCAACAATTTGTATCCCTTTTTCCTAGTGGCATAGCCAAGCAATACTGACTTGATGGCTCTAACTTCAAACTTGTCCCCTTTTGTCAAATTAGTAGCATAACATAGACACCCAATAACCTTTATATGAGATAGATCATGTGATCTTTTGAATAAACTTTCATAAGGTGAAACATTCCCTATCACCATAGAAGGAATCATGTGAATAACATATACAATTGCTTCTACACAATCTCCCCAAAACCTTATTGGTAAATGACTTTGAAACTTGATGGCTCTGGCAATCTCTAAGATGTGTCTATGCCTCTTTTCCACTACTCCATTTTGTTATGGAGTATATGGACAGAAGATCTGATGTATTATCCCAAGTTGTGTAAACAATTCATTACAGAAGCTATTAAAAAATTCCGAACCATTATCTCATGTAATACATTGTGTTTTGATCATTGTATATAGGTTCTTAAGAACAGTAGCCACATTAGAATTTACATGCAATAAAAAAATCCAAGTCCACCTTGTGTAATCATCAACAATAGTAAAAAAATACCTCATACCAGTATAGGTAGGGTCCTATATAGTCCCCATATATCAAGATGTAACAACTGAAAAACAACATCAGTTTTGCTACTGCTAACAGAAAATTGTATCCTAGTTTGTCTTGCTATAGGATAATATTCACAATGATGTATTGTAAAACTAGACTTATCACCAAAATCATTTATCTTCCTGAGAACATTCATTGGTACATGTCCCAGTCTCCTATGCCAGAGTCCTACTTTCAACTCAGCTGTTGTAACTGAAGTTTATGCATGTGCTTGTGCCTGTACTAGCTTAGAAGAGTTTCCTTTTGACTCTAGCATGTACAATCTATCTACCTCCTTACCAATCTCCTTCACCTTCCTAGTGAAGAGATCCTGTAGGACAAAGAAATCAGGAAAGAATCTTGCACAATAATTTAACTCCCTTGTTAATTTTGAAACTGGAAGGAGATTAAATTTGAAGCTTGGTACACACAACACATGTTTTATGAGATCACCTCCTGATAAGCTGCATTTTCCTGTTTGGGTGATTACTGTTATATCTCCAGTAGGTAACTGAACTTGCCCTGCATTCTCTATTAAATCAATTTTTTCAATCATATTTTATCATTAACCATATGATTAGTTTCTCAGAGTCAACTATCCAAGCAAGACTATCTTTCTTATTGTTATTGAATACAGGTTTACCTGCCATGTGAGCCTTAGGAACTGTTGCATTACCATATTGTACACCAGTAGTTGTTGTATTCTGATTCAACATTGTAAGTACCTTCTCATACTTCTCTGGAGTACATGATCTCAACAGAAGGTTAAGCTGGTCATGTTGCTCCTGAGACAGCTGCCTAAAACTTCCCATATTTTTTTGATTTGAGAATGCCACATATCCACCACTATCCTGAGGTTGTGAGTAATTTCTTTCATCATGTGTAACACCTGTCATCACTGCATTTGGTTTCTTTTTTCCTTTAAAGTCTGCAGGATAACCTATGCGTTTATAATATGTGTCTCTGACATGTCCCTTATTCTTGCAATAGTCACAGTATATCAATTTATAACATCTCTCTCTAGTATGCCCTTTCATTTGACAGAAATCACAGAAAACATTTGTGATATATCATTTCTTTTGTCTGTGTTGAGGAAATCTGCGAATTAAAGCCAAATTCTCAGTAGCCTCTCCCATGGTTGTGTATCATCCTGTTATCTATTTTTAGCTCTCATCTTGTGCAATCATTGCATATGCTTGGTCCACACTAGGTGTAGGAGACATAAGCAGGATATGGCTTCTTGCCTGATTGTATCCATCATTTAATCTCATCAAAAACTCTAATAATCTTTGGTTAGCCAGATGTTCTATATACTCTCTAGGACTAGCACAATCACATATTGATGTAGGGATAATTGAGTCAATTTCATCTAATAGATCCTTCATCTTTGAATAGTCACTAGACACTGGTGACACACCTTGATTCAATATTGCAAGTTCCTTCTTCAATTGATATACTCTTGATAGATTTATTTTGTCAAATCTCTCCCTAAGATCTTTCCATACTGCATATGCAGTAAATCAGTAAAGTATACCACTAAGTAGATTATTATTAACATTCCTCATGATCCACGAAATAACCATTGCATTACATCGATCCCACTGCTTCATCTGACTGGGACCATATGTATCTCTCTTCACAGTTCCTTCAATAAATCCAATCTTATTCTTTGTTAACAGATTCATTTTCAAGCTTGACTCCATAATGTGTAATTATCCATGTCTACTAACTGAATTTCTACTTGAATAGCATTAGCTGTGTCTGAAGCACTCAGAAAAAGTGGATGATTGTGATCTACGATGTTCGAAGTTGAATTTGAACCTTCATCAGCAACTATCGATCCAATTTGTGATGTGTTTTCTATGATTTCACAATTATATTGTATTATAACTTTTAAAAACAAAAATTAACCAACACAGTTCACAGAATTGAAAAATCAATTTAGAAATTGAATACAAAACCAACTTAGACCTTTGTGGTGAATCTCTTGATTTTCTGTTGCGATATCGCTGAAAAAACCCTCGATCCGCTCTGTATGTGCTCTGATACCATGTTAATTTCTAGAATCTGAGCTAAGTTTAGATTACATGCAAGTAGTTTGAGCAATTGCACATGGAACTGTGCAATTGAAGATGCAGAAATAGTGAACACAATCGAAAGTAGAGTGTGATATTTGTGGAAGCTTTTCTCTTATTTTCTCTAACTCTTACAATGAAGAAAGACCCTATATTTATAGTTACAATGTATAATGAAAACCACACATAGTTAATAACTAACTCTAACCATCCTAACAACCTTCTAACTGACTTCTACGCCCCTCACACAATTTGTGAGTGTGTGAGCTGGTGTTATTGCTGTGTGTGTTGCTTCATATTGTTGTTGTGTGTTGCAAGTAGGTGCTCTGTGCAACTGCTGATGGTGTTGCTCTGTGTTTCTACTTCTACTCTCAACATTGCCTTTGCTAGAGAAAACCCTTTTTCTTTCTATAAATTGGGACACGTCCCTCTTTTGAGATGATTAGAGGCAGTTCTTGAACAATTTCTATAAATTTGTTTTAATTAAAGGGACATGGAGTTATATTTTATAGTGGTTTCAGACATACAGTTGGGATACATATTCTATACACATACACTTGGGATAATATGTGAAGGTTGGGTCTCTAATCGTTGCCTTTAAGAAATATGTCTAAAACATGTATATTATATGTACAATAATTGTATATAATGTGTATAGTTAATAAGTATACGTTGATTAGACATTTATTATATAAAAATTATACAATAATGATATCATTTTCCATACACATAGTAGATTGATACATATTCTATACACATAGTGATACAATTTTTATATGTTTTTTATACGTGTGATACATTTTATACATATTCTATACACATAGTGATACCGTTTTTATATGTTTTCTATAAATATGATACATTTTTCTATACATATACATATTCTATATAACAATTATATAGTTACTATACATATGCTGAAATTAGTTAAAAATGGCTACAAAATGAAATTATTTTGAAAAGGTTAAAAAATGACTTTTAAGATTCTTGGATCATTCGGTGTCAATAGTTTCATCCGGATGACTAGTTATTTTCTTCTCCTAAAAATTAAAGACCATTACATATGACGGGAAATCCGCTCAAAAAAAATATTCCTCCTCTAGCCCCACGCTCCAGCACCGGCTCAACACCCACACTCCTTTCAACTACAAGTCATTTGTACTTTTGACCCTATTTTGTGATGGTCTTTAATTTTGTCCCTCAAGCTAAATAACTTTTTTATGGACATAAGTTTATATTTTCGCATCATAATATTTTACAAGTTATATTCTGCACCCTTAAAAAACTTATGTTCCGTTTAACCTAAGTTCGATTTTGAATGGTAAAAGTTACGATGAGTCCATTTGAAGAGCAAAAATTAAAGACGATGCCATTTGAAGGAAAACCGTGCAATTTCTTCTTCAACTATTGGTTACTTTTTCTTTTCTTTTCCTTCCAGAAGAAATCCAATAGGCACTGCGAAAGGGGCCCGAAATTAAATTAAACATGGTAGTAAAATAATAATTACCTGCTGATTACTTTGTTTTACAGACTACTTTATTTTTTTTTTGTTTAGGCACAGCCTAAGGTGTTGATCTAGATTTTGACAGTTAAAGGATTGTAACAGAAAATAATTCTTTTATATCAAATGGACGGTTTAGATAAAATAATCGACTCTGAATTTGTAAACAATTGTCTCCATTTCAAAGGGGCTAGGCTAGTAGGTAGGGATGTAAATGGGGCGGGTTAAGGTGGGGCGGAGTGGGGCAGGCAAGTCTTGCACTTCTTAATTTTGATCCAACCTGTCCTACCCGTTTAATATTTTCAAAAAATTTGCTCTGTCCCGTTTATGTTTTTTTCTCTTTTTTTTTCCCCCCACTTTTAGCATAATTTTGAATTTTTTTTATTAGAAAGTTATAAAGTAGTTCAAAGTTGAATCAACCAGAACGTCTTTTTCTTTCTTTTTATTACAATACTACAAATCTTCTGAAAATTTGAATTAACTTTGTTCCAAATTACACAATTAAACTTAAAACACAACACTAATAGAGAACCAATAAAAATCAAAAGTTTAAAAGGCTCCGTAATAAATATACAGAAAACAACAATCCTCGTTAATATATAGATACATACAAATAATGAAGTAAATACTTTAAAACAGAACTCATATTATATAGTACTAGTATACATTTATAAGTCATTGGTTTTGCATTTAATTTCCTATCTATCGATTGCACATCTAGTTTCCTATATATTAAAGAGAATGAATTAATTGTCTGTAAAACCTTCAGAAAGGTATTTTCAATATTTAAAATTCTATGACTTGAATTATTCAGTACAAGATACACAGCTCCAAACGTCATTTAAAGTGACAGTCGCCAAAAAAGTTCACCCACAAAATAAAGATACTAAACTTGTTTAGAGGTAAAATTTAACTTTTAAAAAATATATAGCAAATTCATGTGTAATTCTGAATTTCAGTTTATTTTTCTAATTTGCAGCTTTGCCTATCACCTGTACTTCCCTATTTATAGTTTGAAAATGTGTTTTGATTCGCCCTGCCTTGTTTAAATACTCCCTTACCCTGCCATATAAGGAGGTTACACTGCCTCGCCTCGCCTCGCCCCTCTCTGCCCCAATTGCCATTCCTTAGTACGCTATCAGGGGGGTACTGTTTTAGAGAAGGATCTGTTAGAAAATCAATAATAAATTGTTGTACTAATGGAGATGAACTAGTTGAAATAGTTGATCCAACCTTTCCTTTTGAAGCGTTTGAGCACTTCTTCATCTTAAAGCGTACGGTTTAAGTTATATACACAATTTTCCTGTAATAACAAATAAAGATATCTGATAATATAAATTTTCTTACACTAACCGAATAAATAACTTAAACTCTAAATTTTAAAAAGTCAAAAGAAAAATACGAAGTAATTTTTTTAAACACATGTTTGTTTATTACAAAAATGAATCTTCTCTTTGCCAATGAAATATATTATAATGCAATAAAAATTAATTTATATACATTCACAGAGATAATGTATACATCTCTCCATGCCAATGTAATTTAAATATGTTATAATGAATTACTTATCATTTTTCTAGGTTATCAGTTATTGCGCACAAAAAGCATGGAACGTTAATCATCGGAATATAGAAATGGAAAGAATTTTCAGTTGGGGGTCCATTAATTGGAGATGTGATAGCCTTAATGATGCCTAGTAATAAACAGGACATTTAACACTGTTAGGAAACATAATCACATGGATATCTTTATCATATTAGTTAAATCACAACTAAAAAACTTAATTATCTTATGTCATGTCAAGTTCTAGGACATCGAGTGATGATGACAAGAACATGAGGTTTACTTGCCATAAATGGAAGCTTAAATTCTCGTTAACAATGATTAGTGGTTAAACTACATCATTCATGCCTGTATATCCTTCAGTTAGTTATTATTAATAGTCTTAATGATGCAAGAAGAACGGATAAATAAATGGGCTTTTAACATATAGTACCTTTTTGTCAAGTTGAAAATGAAAGGAGGGATTAAAAGAGGAGAAAAGAAAATAATGGAAATTGACTTTAAGAAGCAGGAAGGTTTGATTATTTCTAGTGTTGATATTATAATGTGTCTCTAATTGACTTCCATTATCTAAAGGATATTATAAGGCCTTTAACCCCAATCAATTACCAAAAGCTTTGTCGTTGAAAATGTTGGGTTTGTCCCCCCCCCCCCCCCCTACTTAAGTAATTACTTGCATGTCTTTATGCTTTGTAGGGGCAATTGACAGAGGACTTTTCTTCTTACATTTTACATGATGAGTTTTAATTTTTGGGAGAGAGCTTATGTCGCTAGATGAACTATTAGGGTCTGTTTGGAAAGACACCTAGTAACTAAAATTGGTGTAATTACTAGGATAGTAATTACACAGTATAGTAATTACGACAACCTGTTTGTTTGTCATAACGTAATTACAAACATACTGTTTGGTTACACATGTGTAATTACACAATTAGATTAGTTTTAAAAAAATAATACTTGACAAATGTATGTGCCTTTATAAATGATATATTAAATTAGGTATTTAAGATTTCTTGAAAATATATTAATTAATCAAATATTTGTAAATAATTTTGTAAGAATAATAGTATATATTTTTAAATTTATAATGGTTTAATTTAATTAATTATAAATATTAAAAGAGCATATTTTGTAAGAACATCATGGGTTGGATGTTTGACAAAAAGATTAATATTTATATATATAATGTTAAAACATTATTCAAATGTGTGACAAAAAAATAATCTATCAATTGTAAGTGAAAAATTAATAACATGCAATATAAAACAATAAGTGAATAGTACTAAACCAAATAAATTGAAATTGAAAATATAACCTCGAAGAAAATAGTTTAACATGATACTTTTATGTCAAATTACAACATTTACATATAATAAGTTCCGACATAACTTAAGTACATATAATTCAAAAGAAAGTGAATATGTCCATAACCTCATTCAACAACGGAATTCTACTTTAATAACATCACTCGTTATATGTCAAGTTTGTTAATGACACATTCTTTCTAATATTAGGAAGTGTAGTTTCAAAAATTAGAATAATAACGTAGTTAAACTAAATAAAGAAAATAATAAATAAAAAGCACATGAGCAATTACATGGAATCACAAGAAGTAAAGGTTGTGAAATGAGAAGAAAGAAAATGAAACATAAATAATGTATAATAAAAATAAAATATAAAAAATAAATTAAAATAATTGAAATAAAAAATAAAATAAATTAAAATAAAAAGAAAAAGAAAATACAAAATTAAAATATAAAGAAAAAGAAAAGAAAATACAAAATTATTCTGCATTTACACCCAATTCTCAACAACTTGAAAATTGGAGAGTGTAATTACCCCTTTCAATTACATCTAATTACATGTTGACCATGTAATTATTACTTGGCCTGACAAACATGTTAAACTATGTAGTTACACCCTATTATCCTCAATTCCAATTACATGGTGACTTTTCAAATAGACCCTTAGAGAGGTGGGAGACTCCCGTGAGTTGAGTCTTATCAATCATTGTAAAATGCTTAGAGAGGTGTCAACTTCACCATGGAAAAACCCTACCTATTAGACAAGGTAAAGAGGTTCTTCTTCAACATCTAATCCATCGCATATCACTTAGAAGGGTACCATCTCCCCATAATTCTTCACATACGTCCCAACCACCCCATATATTTATGTTTCCTTGTCTTCTACTTTTCTTTTAGTCCCCCCTTCCACTTTTGCTCAAATGAGAAAAATGTTCGAGTGATCGTATTAGTTTGAACGAATGGAGTTTTATCTCCTTAATTATATTATATAGTCCTGGAGACAATTTTCATATTATATGAACTAGCTAAATTTTAGAGTTAAAGTTAGGTTCAAAATTCACTTTTTAACATGACATCGAGCTACATGATCAATTATTGAACTCTCATGTTGTATTGTCCTACATTATAATACTTGAGAAAATGGTTATTATGTTAAATGTCCTATATATTATATGAGAAAATGATTATCTATTTATATGATCTTGAATAATCATAACATCATGAGCTAAAGTTTAGAATTGAGTTAAGCGTAATTTTAAAAAAATCCACAATGGTACTAGATAAATTTGCTAAATTTGGGTTATCATTGCAAAGCATATTGGGAAAAACAATGGCAGATTGGAAATTCAAAAAAGGGGCGGCTTAATATTATCGGTGGCCTAAAGTCAAACTTCAACAAGAGATCTTTCATTTTTTTCTTTAAAAATTTGTCATATATATTTTTTATTTTAAGTTTGTTTTTTAGTTTTCCTGAGATGTAAAATTATGAATAATTAATTTACAATCAATTTTTTCTAATAATTCCTTTTCAAGTGATAATATAGATAATACATTTAATATCTTTTGATACATTATTTATTTTAGGTAAAATTAATTTTATTCATTTTAATTTTGAAAATATTTCTTAGCTGAGGCAAAACTATTAGAAAAGTTGTTAAGATTATCCTATAAGTAATGTAAGCATTTGGAAAAGAATTACTGTCTTTTGATCTATGTCAATAATTATATGGTGATCCCTTTACTACTAATAGATACTTAAGCTTAATATCAATATTAGTCCATTGACTAGGATCATATATTTATATGTTCATGATATTTTGGAGGGTCTCTGTCATACTTCTCACCAACTTGCTTTCTTCTTGGATGTTAGTATCATGTAAATCAATTAGGTTGGTCACTTGTTCATCCAGAAACATTTTTCTATATTTTCTGATTTATGTTTTTCTTCATTGTATAAATATTATTAAGATCTCTCTTTTGAGATTGTATTAAAGATTCATTTTTTTTTAATTTGGAATAATTCATATTTTTTGTTGATAATTTTAAATTTTAATGAATAATTTAAAACTAATATATACCTACGTAATAGAATTATCAAGAACAATAAGTTTTATATGAAAAAATATGTACTTTTATATTTGAAACTATTTTATATATATTTTAAAAAAGATATAGCCTTATTGGTACAAAGTGGGATCCAAATATTAGGGGCCTAAAGCGTGGGCTTTAATTGCTTTACACAAAAGTAGGCCCTAGACTAACTGGGAGGAAATAGTCTTACCTTTGAGAGGCCCGTGGGCTAAGTGGACTTTGAGGTAGTCGGAGCATTTATTTTACCGACCTAAATTTAAAAGCGAAAACTTTCTATATATGTATGAAATTAAACTCAATTTACCATACATAGCAGTAGTTTTTCATTGACTAAACATAGCAGGGTTTTTCCCCAAAACGTTTACAAAAATAATTTCCAAATATCGCTCACGATTTCATGTATAACACTATACAAAATCCGTTTGAAATATATATATATATATATATATATATATATATACTGGAACCTTAAATTGTAAGTTAATCTTTATTTACTTTCTGCATATTTTAATTATCTTTTAATTTTTCAATACCTTATATTCCGATTCCTTCCCTGTCTGTTATCCCCTTTAGATCCTCGGCCTAAGTTTCATGTTATGTTTATGATAAAATATATGTAATTTTTATGTATAAAATATGTATATAACTTGTATGTATATTATGATTATGATAAAATACAAAAATTGCCTCAGCTTTTGTCTCTGATGGAAGGAGGTGGATATTAAAAAACGAAGGGGACCGAGCTTTACATAGGCTGCCTATGTATCACTCAGTGGGAAATAAGGCCCTACGTAATTCCCATTTACATGAAAACAGACCTAAAGGCATCCTACCCAAATAGTTCCAAGACCAAGTCTGATGTGGAGCCTCTACGTATCCCTCCATAAGGGTAGACCAAATGTAGTTTGATTTAGGGCTGGCAATGGATCGGGTGGAGCTCAATCCGCCTCCACCCGCCAACCATCCATCCACCACCCGACCCATCCATCACCCTATTTTTCCTTCATCCACATCCGATCCACCCATCATCCACGGGTGAATCGGGTGGATCGGGTGCTTCGCGGATAAAAATTATAGCACAATCACCTAAAATCCTTGGTAAAACGAAAAAAAAGAGTACATCAAATAAATATCATCATACTATTTTTGCAAGCCGTGTCTATGCTCCAAACATGCAACCAAAAAAATGGAAAGGAACCAAAAGTCAATAATAATTTGAAGCAAGAAACCAAGGTTCTGTTGAAGCTTTCGGTGGATCAAAAGAAAAATAATGTGGTTGCAGATGAAACTAAAGTAGATTTTATGGACATGCTTGTTAGCCTTCTCACTTTACCACTGGGAACACAATTACGACTCATTAAAGCAGAGGCCAAAGTTGTAGGATCACGTTGAACATAAGATTCGATCAATGCACATAAACGTAAATAAAGATTGCAAGGTAGTAACTATAGGACTTTAATATAACGATGAGATAAACATACACAATAATAATCATCAGTTAGTTCACCTCAAGTCCTCAATTATCAAGTTTCACCTCAAAATATTCACAAAACAATCGCCAATTAAGCAAAAAAAAAAAATGCTCAAAAGAATCAATACACACAATCATAATACAAACATTGGAAATTACTAATTTAAGATTTGAATATAGCTATGAGATAAACATGATTTGCGAAACGGGTGGATGGATGGGTCGGGTGGTGGGTTGGATGTATGTCCAACCGAATCCGACCCGATCCGTCATCCGATTAAAATCTGTATTTTATCAGATTTTCGTCCATATAACCGGGTCGGGTGGATCGGATATCCATCGGGTCGTGGTGAAATTGCCAGCCCTAGTTTGATTACATGGAAATAAAAAATAAAGTCAACATTTCATTGGAATATAAAACAGACAAACCTAAAATCTACCAAAAAGATGAACCCATCAAGTCATAGCAAATTGTTGACCTGACAACCACTTTCGGCCTATGACCTAATTAATAAGGGCGAGGAGGAAGAACGACCCATAACATTCCATCCAACTCTTATATTAATTTCTCAGAACCATGAATGTATGAATGCAAATGATAGTATAAGGCAAGAAATCATGATGTAATAAGATGCAACTAAGTACAGAGATGAATATCACATGCTTCCAAAAATTTAACAAAATAACAATCTAAGGTACAATTTAGGATATCATATCGGAAGCGGGTGTGATGAATAAACATACAATAGCAAATATGGCGACAAGCCTACATATGGCGACAAACCCAATCAACCAGCAGTCGAAACCAATATAAGGCTAATTCCCCAAATCACCCATCATGACAGTTCAACACCGGTACCCACTCAAACATTCATCACAACCTTTTGAGAGGGACCCCAAACACGTCCAATACCCGTCAATAATTATAACTAATTACATAATTCTATTAGAGTCTAGTGAAAGTAAACCGTAGCCTACCTTTGGGCCGAACTGGAGCCTTGAAAAATCAAATCTCTGTGATAGCCTTGCCCTTCCACTACGCCTCATGATAATCAAAGTCTAATCACGCATATACTATTCGTTAATATAAAGCTTACACATATACAAGAAAATAATCCTTAATAAAGCAAGACTTCCAACACCAACCTCGGGCCCACATCGCCAAGACTCAAATTTTAATATTAAAAAAGCATCAATACATACTATGTAATCATATACTTAAGTTAATTGGAAACCTATACTCATTTGGACCTTCAATTGAATGATATACAAAAAACCCCAATTTGGAACCCTAGAATTTCCCCCAAACTTAAAGAGACTTCCATAATCAAATTCATAACATGATAATCTAGCATATTCCATCACTAATTAATAACAATTGAAGTAAACTAATTCGTAAACACCCTTTAATAAAGTATGCAACTCTCTTATTCTCAAATGGAAGCAATAAATCATTCTACCCAATTAACATGAACATAATCTATCACCATTAAAGAACTTAGAATCACAAAATCAAATCATAAAGGATGGAATTCTTACCCGAAATGAAGGATTTGCTCTTGAAACTTCAGAAACTCATAGTTGGTGGCTCTAAGTTCGAGAAAGCTATTTTTGGAAAAGAAATCTGACCTAGGAAATTTAAAAGGACACTTGATCCAGTGATTCTGCCCCAGCGGAATTGACCTTGTTAGCACAGAATCGCTCCTGTGAACAATAACCTCGATGAGGCGGTTTCACTTGACACCTCGTCTCTGCACAACAACAATCCCGACTCCGCAAAGGCGCATCCGCCCCTACAAAAATCCCATCCACCAAAGTAGAAACTCAACAATTACCTGAAATCAGCTTCTACAAGCCAACCTCTTGCTAAGGCGGACATGCAGAAGTGGATAGCAGTGTCGCCGAGGCGAACGCCAGACACTAGCTAAAGGAAAACTATGCCAAAGTCCCACCAAATACCTGAAACATTCCTGAGACCCCCAGACATAAACCAGACATGCTCCCCTAAGATAAATAGTGCTACGAACTCACTCGTACCCTCGAATTTCTCATTTGACTGAGCTAAGGCATACTTTTCTAAAAAAAATATCTGAGAAAACCAAATATCCAAATTTTAGAAATAGAACCACAAAATACATCCGATTGTCTCGAGAAGAAAACCAATGACTTGACTAAGTTATAAATGACCCTCCGGAGCTACCAGAAGTGATTGAACCTAGAAACAAACCCATTACTCAAAAGTCAACCTTGAGTCAAACTATCTAACTCTAAGGTTCTAGTTTTGGGTTATTCATTTGAAACTCGTATGAATGGACCTCCGGATCCATACCATCCATCCCCGCACATCACAAACCCACATAAAGTCTACAGAAAGGGTAAAATAGTCAAATAGAGGTATTAAGCTAAAAATGACCGGATGGGTCGTTACAGTTTGTTAGTTCAAAAATGTTTTAAAAGAGTAGCAGAGTTCGGGTAAGGGTTCGGGTGATTCCCAGAGGAATGTGTTAGGAACTTTAGAAGAAATCCTTCCAATGCGGTTTACCTACGAATTCTAATATTATGGCTAAAGATTTTTACTTGCTTAAAAAGGTGTGTTTTAGAAATGTATGTGTCACGACCCAAAATTCGATTGTGCCGTGAGGGCACCTACCCTAACCTGTACGCGAACCACAATTATTGAACATAGCGAATGCAAAACTAAATGCAAAATATAATGAAAATGAAAGAGAAGAAATTAACAAGTCTTATAATTTAATACATAATCAGAAAGAAATACCCAAAACCTGGTTGTTATGAGTACATGAGCTACTAAATGGGATACACAGTCTGAAACTTGATACAACATAGTGTCTGAAATACATAAGAAAAAAAGTAAAGGATAAGATAGATAAAGTTCGGTGCTAGAAGACATCTACAGCTCACCTGACTCTCGACAAGCTATCCAAATGTGTCGCGTCCATGTCCCGCTCGGATCTAGGTCAATACCTATGCATAGAGTGCAACAAGTGTAGAGTGAGTATGGAAAATACGTATACCCAACAACATCGTTGATTGACCCTAACTATAACAGTGTCGAGGGTTAATACTCCTCAATACTTCTCTTCTTGCTTAATTAGTAAACATATACATTTGATAAGTATTACTACCGTCTAACTAAGGATTCCACAACTAACCGAATGATAAAGTACATTACATCTCAAAGATCATACTTAAGTCTTCTAACTTTACCTCAATTAGGATAAGTTTAGCAATAAGGTTCCAACCTACACCTAATCAGGCATCTAACTCCTCAAGATTACACCTTTTATCCAAAATTACTAAGTTTACCATTAAGGGATCAATCTTTTAGTTCTTATACTAAGGAACAAGTAAAGATCCCATCTCTATATTATTCCTAACAATCCAAGTCATAAAGGTCCCATATTTATTAGCATTTCTAGTAATCAAGGTCATAAAGTTCCCATCTTTATATAATTATCAATAACATCTCATATTTCCATCTTACACAAATAAATACACTACAAGGAGCTAGTATGTCACACCCCAAGCTAGGGGGTGTGGCCAAGACCCGGTGTCCTGCTATCCCGAGCATACCACTCTGATAAATAATCTTCTATATGAGTAGAACTTCCGGTCGACAAGGTCGTACTGGAATATATATAACAACAACACTGAACAAGAAGGATCAACCCAATACGTATATACATAACAGGACTGATGAGGTCATAACATAGTTTAACAAAAGACAACTAAGCCGACAAGACTATATATCAACACCGCACCTACCAAATTAAGTCCATGAGCCTTTATGAGTAACTGAACTGACATATGACTGGGACAATGCCCCGACCTACCCATAATGTACATAACTCCATAAAACATACTCACTAACTGACCAAGAATCTCTGGGAAAGATGAAGCTTACTTACTAACGGCTGAACTTGTAGCTACTACTGTAGTAGTCTAGCAGAGTCCCTATCAGAACTTGCGGCATGAACACACAACACCCCTGGCAAAAGTGACGTCAGTACGAAATAATGTACTGAGAATGTAAAACATGAATAGTAGTGTGAAGCTATAAGCTGTAAAGGAATCATAATAGCAATATGAAGAGGTAAGATGTAAATGAACATAAGCAACTTGAATGCCATATGAGACAAATAATGAAACTTTGAAACTCAATACAACCTATCTAGATAGGCCTTTACTGTATAAACTAGCCCCGTCTTATAATGTGATATGTATAATACGTCACTACCCTTAGGTATACTCTAGGGTGTATGTATAGATATGCAATGCAATGTACACACTGATTTATGTATCTGTTGCGGAACGCGCAACCCTATCCATTATATGTATATATTGCGGAAAGTGCAACCCGATATAATATATATATATATATATATATATATATATATATATATATATATATGTCACGGAACATGAAACCCGATCCAATAAATATATATATATATATGTTGCAGAATGTTCAACCCAATCCAATATATGTATATCTTATGGAATATGCAACCCGATCCAATATATGATCATGATTGTATGCATGATATCAAATGTCAATGAAAAATATATCAACACCAATGGGAATAAGGGGTTTGGACAACAGACTGTGATGACACTAGCTCCTTGGCCTCTTTTGAAACTCATAAACTCTTTGACTTTGCCTTGACAGGATGCTAGGTCGACTCGACGCATAGCTCTTTAAATGTTTCTTTTTGAAGATTTATGATCAGATAAACCAGTAACAAAAAATGATGATTATGAGAATGAAACTAATCGATGAATACTTCATGATAAGAGATTTCAAGATAGAATAGAATAAAGCTTTTGATGTTTCTTTTTTAAAATGATAATTCTTTGGATTTCATGCTTTTGAAAGATAGGGGTAGCCTTACATACCTTATCCACGAAGCTACAAGTCATCATATAAGCTCTCATATCCCTACAGATGATTATCTTTACACAACAAAACCCTCTTAACACAGCATGTCATCCCACCACCAAGGGTTTCCAAAATCGGCTCAATACGAAGAAGATGTTTCTTATGATTACAATGGGAATTATCACATTAATCTTACATATTTCGGCTTTGATTTGATCTTGGGATGATGTGATATGATGGAGAGGGTTTACAGAAAGTTTGGGATATGATTTTGGGGGAAATGAACCCCAAATCGACATAACCCATATTTAAGCCCGAAAAAAATTTCCATTTTCGCAAAAGAACGGTTGGGTTAATGGTCCATCAAACATTTTATGGTCCGTCAATCTGCCCCCTGAGATTAGAAAATCTCAGACACTTTGACGATCACCTTGGCATTTTGACGGTCCATCAAACATTTGACGGTCCGTCAATCTGAACCATAAATCTATCTTCTGAGATTAGAAAATATTAGACACTTTAAAGGTTCACCTTGGCATTTTAACGGCCCGTCAAACATTCGACGGTCCATCAACCATGCTTTCATAAACACCCAGTTTTTTATTTTGACGAAATGTATTTTCGTTCATCCGTTTAACTTCCATACACTCTGACACTTCCATAAGCTATAAACCTTTATTACCCCTGCGTAAGGTCATACCCCTTCACAAGACCTTGGTATCCATCGATGACACAATGGAATGCAAACTACGGGGTATAACATAGTATTTCTCTCCTTAAAAGTAACTTGATCATAAGGTCTACGTGAATCAACACCGAGTACACATAGCACCAAATACATAACAAGAATATGAATGAATTCAATGCAGATGATATGTATATATGTATGTATGTATGTATGTATGTATGTATGTATGCAATGACCACAAGTACCTAATATATGCTGCTGCAGTAGCTATCACGTGATCTATGAGGGACTCATGAGGTCCATATACTCATCTGATCCCATCGGATACCAGCTCAAGGGCTGCAGTGTCATAATCAATAATCACTCTCGTATCATGTACTGTATCCATAACCGACTTCCCAAGCCGTTATCAGCAATATATCAATAAGCCAATGCCAATTATAAGATGTATGAATGATATTGATATATGTACACCATACAATCAACATAATTAGTTTAATCAGTATTTATTAGTCTCTATTCACGTGTTAGACGAGATATAGAGTGATGAATACATGACAAGTCAAATCAGAATATCATATCAACATAGTTACAAGCCCAAGTAAACAACAATCATACCAACCTAAGAATTTATGCACTGCGCCCATGGCCCAAATGTTAAACATATAAACTTATTCACATGCATCATACTAGTTCATTAATTATCCAATTAATTTCATCGATACCCGTATAAGTGCTCATCACCTCACTAATACGGGACCCCCTAGTTCCCATTACTCCACTTAGTTCATTACATAGTATACCAACACATAAACACTATATTAGTGTCTAGTAAGTCTCAACTTGCCTTATTTTGAAGTCCCAAAGCTCATGAACGACTCCAAACTCTGTCCACACAAAGATTAAGCCTCACAAAAGTTCCATCATGTCCAAACTCACTGAAACGAGTTCAATCTAGCCAATATAGCAATCTACGAAGTTAGATGAGTCCAGCAATACCCATATTACTATAGTTTATTTTGGAATCCAAAAATGGACCCAAAAGCCAACCCCGAGCCCACAAGGGTAAAGCTAGAATTTTATTTCGAAATTGGTTTACTCGTAGTCTAATTAGGAAGAATTTCGAATATCTTTGAAACCCATTAACAAACTGACCCTCAATTTAATAAATTACTTGAAAATCTATTTCTATGGAAAACCCCAATTTCTAAGGTTAATATCATGATTTCTATGAAGAATTTCCGCAATAATCGAAGGTAAACAGTAAAAGGAGTGCTAAAACTTACCCATGTGAATAAATATAAAAAACGCCCTTGAAATCACCCAAATCCGAGCTCCCAAAAATGAAATATGAACAACGAGGTCCGAAGTTGAAATAAATAATCTGCCCAGGAGAATCTTTCTTTGCGAACGTGAAGGCAACATGGTGACCCAACCCCCTGGGCCTCCTACGCGAATGCGATGCTCTGGAAGCGTAACCCTTTATGAATGCCACACCAGGCTCGTGAACGCGAAGGCCAAAACCAGCAACTGAAACACCAAAAAATCTGGTGTTTCCCAAACTTGGAATCACTACCCAAAACTCATTCGAAACACCTCAAACACAAACCAAATATACATTTCGATCATAAAACATGCTCCGGACATGTTCGTGCACTCGAAATATCCAAAAAGGTCATATTGAATCAATATTGACCGTGGTCACTCCAATTCTTATTTTAACTAGTTTCTTAACCAATGACTCAAAATTTATTTGGAAACCCATAAATATCAACCAAGAGTGCAACTTGACTATAAACCATGCTATGAAGATGCTCTAATCGACAAAACACCCATGCGAGGTTGTTAAGACACGCTTATCCACAAAAATATTATAACTTTCTAAAAATAACCTAAATCTCAACCAAGAACCCAAATCTCACCCGAACCCCTCGAAAACCAAACCAATGACTCAATAAAGTCATAATTCATATTCTGGACCTAACGAAATTGACAAAACTTCAAAAATGATGCATTTACCTAAAGGTCAACTATGAGTCAAACCTCTCTTCTCTTTTACTTAAAACCTTAAAGCTTACTAAAAATCAATTCGGAACTAGCCTAATTGCCTCGAGAATTGTGCCACCCATTTCGCAAGTCATAAATATTAAGATAGAGCTACGGGAAGGGAATTCCTGGAATAATAAGTCTAAAAGTTCAAAACAACATAAAGAAGTAGAGTTTTACTTGTGCATGGAGTTTAGTAAAAGACTTGTGAATTTGTTTTTTTTTATTTAGGTAAAACTTATTTGAATTTACTTGAAAGATTTAAGCTAAATTTCACTACTTTTTTAGACCAAACACATCCAAGATTATCTTTTCGATGTGTAAGTCCAATAGTATAGCAATAGTTGATAAGACTTGGTAGCACAGTTTGTAGTAGGGCAACAAACCGGTCGGTAAAAGAGATTCAACTAGTTAAGTTCTGATTTGAGTAGGCACTTATATCTTTATAATTAGTTTAAGAAAATGACTTTATGTATTTTGTTTCAAATCTTGGAATCATGATTTTATAAATTCTAACAAAGATTTGAAAATTTTGTTTGGAATGCCTAAGTGAATTCCCTTTAAAATCTTTTGAGGAAGACAAAATTTTTCACTTTTCTTATTCAACTAAAGAAATCAATTTTAATTGGATAATCCCAAAAACCCTTTTCCCCTTCTTTGGTTCTCACAGACTAGGCCCAAAAATGTGTCCATTCAATCCGAGTGGGCTAAGGGCCAAAAAGGTTTAGTCCATTAGGATAACTTTTAGAAAATCTTTGAGTAAGACCCATATTATATCTTTCAAAAATACATACCTTGCTTCCAATTCATTAAAACACTTATCTTTTTATTTTCTCAACAGTTCTGATGAAAATAGATTTCATTTTATTTTTAACTTTTGTTGGGTCATTAATTTGAAAATTGGTTCGTTTCCTTTCATTCTTTGCGTTCATATGAATGAATGACCCTGTTGGCATGCATGATGAATGAGCATGTCCGTCTTGGCTGGATGGTCATTTTTTGTCCTTTGTGTTTGTATGAATGACTCTTTTGGTAATGTTTATATGAATGAATCTCTCAGTTATATTTGTATGAATGGCCCTCCCAGTGACATTTTTATGAATGTCCCTTTCGGTGATGCTTGTACGAATGTCCCTCTCAACAATGTTTTTATGAATGACTCTCTTGGTGATATTTGTATGAATGGCTCTCTCAATAATATTTGTATGAATGAACCTCTTGATGACATTTGTATGAATGGCCATCTCAATGATATTTGTATGAATGTCCCTTTCAGCTATGTTGGAATGAATGGCCCTCTCAGCGATATTTGTATGAATGGCCCTCTCAGCGATATTTGTATGAATGGCCCTCTCGGTGATGTTTGTATGAATAACCCTCTCAAAGATGTTTGTATGAATAGACTTCTCAGTGATATTTGTATGAATGGCCCTCTCGGCAATGCAAAGGCATGAGAAAATTTGACCCTTTTGGCTGAGTCATATTTCTTTCACACTTTGTGTCAGTTGTGGCCCTCATAGCCAGATATGCCATTATATCCTTTAGAAAACCCTTTGGTTAGTATGAGCCATCCTTATGAAGCTTCATCTATTTATAGCCCTTTTGGCTAGATCGTGCCATCATTAGAACACTTTATCCATATTATAACCCTCTTTGCTAGATTATGACATCATTGTGATGCTTCATCCACATTATAGCCATCTTGACTAGATAGTGCAATCTTTTTGAAGCTTCATTCATACTACAACCCTCTTGGCTAGATTCTGCCGTCCATATGATGCTTCATCCATACTACAACCCTCTTTGTTAGATTACATTGTCCTTGTGATACTTCATCCATTTGTAGAACTTTTGGCTAGATTATGTCGCGCAATGTCGGTTGGAGTTTCCTGGGCGAATTTCCCCTTATCTATCTTTTACATCACGAAAAATGGTTTAGCAGAATAAATCGCCAACTTCCTGATAACTTTAAGGAACCTGCATCCACAGAAAAAGTGTGAGTTTTTAATGAGGTCAATTCGTGGCCTTCTTCGTGACTAACTTATGCGACGTGGCTCTACTTGGTAAAGTAGTCTATGTTGATTAATATTATTCGATACATGTTGGACGTGGCAAGCTATATGGGACCGATGCCATCCATGCCCCAGAAGGCGAATGACTAAGGTTAACTCATTGCATTAATCTCACTTGGTGGAACTTTGATCAAATATCTATGGATCTGACATTAATGACATCTTTGTAGGAATCTGCCATAGTCGGTTTCCATCATCATCCAGAATAGCCTATCCGTAGGATATTCTTGGTTAGGATAAGTCCATCAATATGTGGACCACAGGTCATGGTGTGTACTTATTCAAGTAGTTTTACGGCTTCTATGGTATCCATACATCTTAGTAATCTAAGGTTAGGAGTTCTATCAGCTAAACTAAAGGACAAATATGGAGTTAAACAAATTCTACACAGTGAACATGTTTGTCCCATGTTGGGAGTACTTTCCATGTCATATAATTATCTCCCACTATATGGTGTTCTATTTTCCTTTGTTGGTTATGACAGATCTGATGACATGTGAGCTACATAATGATAGTAAGAGGTGTAACGACCTCACGTCACTTCGACGAGCTCAAAATATTCCCTATGATCCTCATGCATGTATATATATATATATATATATATATATATATATTTACGATAGAAGCCTACGATGTTATATACACGCTATATGCAAGATTAGAAAATCATAGTCTAAGTGTGCAGCTTGTTAGGCTATTTTTATTGTTCTTGCACTAACTTGTAGTTGTAAATCATGGAGAAAATATTGAGTATGTTGTTAATGGTGTACTAAAAGTGGGGTGAATGAAGGATAAGTAGTGTTGTGTTAGTTGTTGATATGGGACGGGATAGCCACTTAATGTAGCATAATTTAGCTTTCCCTTAGTTGATGGTGGTTTCATTATTGTTTTATTGTAGGGTGAAGTGTTACACCCTTGAATACATCGAGGATTTTGTCGGTTTGATGACGAGAGGTATGTTAAGGCTATACCTTCTTTCTCTTGGCATGAATCCGACCAGTAACAAACAGAAATAAATGTCCCTACATAACTCTACATCTTGATAGCTCAAAGTGTTTAAATTCTTCCTTCTAATGAAATGTTATTTCAATCACGTTTGTCCCTTGTCAAGAGTATTTTTAGTATCATATACTTATCTCTCCTTGTATGATGTTTGTTTGCCTTGGTTGGTTATAAGACATCTGAGGATATGTTATCCACATAACGATAGTAGGAGGGTAATGAATTACGTCACTCTGACGAGCTCAGAATATTCTTTATGTATCTCATGCATATATATAAATATATAATTGGTGGGTACGAGACCTAGTGTACACTAAATATATGTAAATGATCTAACTTCACACCTAGAGCTATAATTGGTGGGTATGACACTTAGTGTGAGTTATATATATGTGAGAGCTCTTACTAAATTCCCCTTTAGGTTAGATTAAAGATCCCCTCAAATACCCATATGATTCAGTTCATATGACCCATATCATATGACTCATATCATATGATCCAAAATACCTTAGAAATTCCTAAGGTATATCTCCTTGATAAAATACTTTGTAAATTCCAATATTTTAAATGAATATGATTATGGACGGTACTACCTCCTAATATTTTAAATACTTCATGATTTTAAATTCTTTAAATTTCTGCATTAAATACTTAGTTGGTTCTAACGCCTATTTGATTTAAATTTCTGCAGAACCTTTGATTTATGGTTTCCATAACTGGAACCTTAAATTGTAAGTTAATCTTTATTTACTTTCTGCATATTTCAATTATCTTTTAATTTTTCAAAACCTTATATCCCAATTCCTTCCCTATCTGTTAAGGTTTTGAAAAATTAAAAGATAATTGAAATATGCAGAAAGTAAATAAAGATTAACTTACAATTTAAGGTTCCAGTTATGGAAACCATAAATCAAAGGTTCTGCAGGAATTTAAATCAAATAGGCGGTAGAACCAACCAAGTATTTAATGCAGGAATTTAAAGAATTTAAAAGCATGAAGTATTTAAAAGATTAGGAGGTAGTACCGTCCATAATCATATTCATTTAAAATATTGGAATTTACAAAGTATTTTATCAAGGAGATATACCTTGGGAATTTCTAAGGTATTTTGGATCATATGATATGAGTCATATGATATGGGTCATATGAACTGAATCATATGGGTATTTGAGGGGAATTTTAATCTAACCTAAATGGGAATTTAGTAAGAGATCTTACATCTCTCTAGGTTTAGAAAGAGAAAGACTTCTGAAAAAATGAGCTTGTATAACTAAGGGAGAGGGAGTCTCCTTTTATAGGAGTTTTACATGGCATTTTCGTAATTAAAAAGGAATCTAACTATTCATTCGAGTGAAGAATGACTATTCATCCTTTGGACATTTTCTTGAATTATTGCTGGAATGACTATTCATCCTTTGGGCATTTTCTTGAATTATTGCTGGAATCTTTGCTTTTTTGAAAGTAGCTTTTTCGAGCACTTTCTTTGGTCGGAATTTTGTCTGAACTCTACTCCGGGTATTTTGAATTCTTTGGGCAGCTTTCTTCAGAATCCACTGTTGCAAAAAAATGGACTGTCTTCAATATCAATCTTTGGTTCTTCTTCTTCTGATGAAGAGCCTTGTTTTGATGAAGACGATAAAAATTTTAGAATTATGGCTTGCATTTCTTCTGGATTTTTGGCCGCTGCAAGCATTGAGGTCATTTGGGATTTCCGTGAAAGGAACTGGGTGTGCTTCGGTGTTTGTAGTGGTGCCGGTGGTGTTTGTGGAGGCGCCTGTAACAGAATGGGTTTTTGGGTATCTAACCATTCCTGGACTTTTTGTGGTGCGAGACTTTTTGGTATTTTAAAGTTGTCCCACCATCAGATTTTGAATCTTCTTCGGATTGTTGGGATTTTATTGTCCGAATAATCTACGAACCATGTAAATACCCATGGTAAGTGGAATTTTGTGTGAAAACGATGTAGGGGCACAAATCTTTTTTCTTCCTCAGAGGGTTTGAACTGGGATTTGAAGAGGTGGAAAGATTTAGTGACTTATGGTTTTTGTATATCTAGGGTGGATCCGAATTGCTCCCACCATGAATTCCACCATGTTGGAAATTGTGATGGATTACATGCGGTATCAAAATGGAAAAGCCAAGTGTGGCTTTGCTTGGTATTTTGAATGAAAAAGGAATTGAACCAAGCTTGTTGGTAATCCCAGTAATTAAAAGGAATATCAAGAAATGGTTCATTTTTGTGGGTATCTGGAAAATTTAGGAGTTTAAACAGATCATTCCCCCAATCAATTGGAGCGATTACGCTGAGTATTTTGCAAATTGAATAAGAGGGGTCTGGGTTATCCTTATGAAAATTGATTTTAATTGTCGCTGATCCTGATATTTCAAGGATAGCTTGATAAAAATATGTGGTTTTTAAAGTATCCCATGATTTATAAAACCATTTTTGTCCAAAATAATTTTGTAGTGCTAAAAAAGGGTCTTCATTAAAAAATCTTTTTTCAAGGGTTACAATATTTTGAAAAAACGATTTTATGAAGTATTTAGGAGCTGGTTTTTTGGGGACTTGTGGTACCACAAGTTGATTTTTTTAAAATTGTTTTTGAGAAAGGGTTTTCGAAGACTCTTCTTTCTCAAGTTGGAGTTTTGAAAATTATTTTTGAGAAAGGGTTTTTGAAGATTCTCCTTTCTCGATTTTTATAAAATTTTGAGAGGTTTTTTCTTCTCCTGAGCTTTGAACAACTTCTTGTTTGGGATTTTGAAGTTGTATCAATGCCTGTTGTAATTCTAGGAATTTCGCCAGAAGTTGTAGATGATTTTCGGCAGTCATCTCATGTGCTGGTGTTTTTTGCACAGATGGTGCGGCAATATCATTTTCTTCTTTCATGACTGCATCGTACCACGATAGGGGTTTTTTTGTGGGAGATTTGGTAGGGAATTTTTCCTTTTCTTCCTTTGTGGTTTTTTTTGGGGGCCATGGCATTTGTTTGTTGTTGTGGTGCAATAACATGTGTATTTATTGGTGGAGGTATCTCTTCTTTTCTTTTTTGGAGCAAGGCTCCACACATTGCGTGGACACGTATTGTCCGGATTCCCGCATGTCTTTCCTGGATATTTTTTCCTTGTAGCCCAGACAGTGGGGCAAGGGGCAGTGATAGGACATTTCTGCGTTGTAGCCGAAATCTGTGGGTTTTCTCTCCTGTTTTTGAATAAACCACTGGTTAAAAGATTTTTAAAGTAAAAAATGTCAAGAATCAATTTGCAGAAAATATTTTTTAATGCAATATTTTGGAAATAGTTTTGACATTGTAAATGATGCTTCAAAATTTTCGTGTATGCAAAGGAATCAATCAATTTGATGGAACAAGTATCATAGTTTCTAAGGGACTCGGAATTCTGATCAAAAAAACTATTCCTTAATTCGCCTAGATGACAAGAATAAGTTTTTATCAGATTGAGGTCTCTAGCTTTTGGTTTTGTTTGAAAAGGGAATTTTAAATTCCTATTATTGGAATCAAAAGAGATGAAATAATTATCTACCTTATAAGGAGTGATAAGATTTATGAATGGCGTTCCTAAGATAACAAAGTTGTGGATGTCTTTCACTAAGACAAACGATGTTGCTATAGAAACTCCATTAATAATAACGGACGCATTGGTTTGGGAATTGATTTCTAGCTTTGTGTTATTAGCCGCCGCTAGAGTTTCCTAGGTATTTTCATGAAAAGTATTAGGTATTAGACTTGTTTTTATGCAATTCAGATCTGCACCAGTGTCAAAAAGAGCAATAGTAGTAATTCTAAAATTGCTTGAGAATTTAAGGGTTATTTGAACAAGATATTTTTTGGACGTGGTCTGTATTAATACAACAAGGAATTCTTGTGGGACCTCTTCAAAAAAAGGGTTGTCAGGAGGTTCTTCTGGGTTTTCAGAGTCGGAATTATCTTTCTTAGAACTGGATTCTGAATTATCCCGGGTTTTTGAAAGGACTGTCTTTAGTAGAAGAGAGTCATGTTCTTATTTTTCTCGTAGAGCCTTGATCTCTACTTTGATTTGTTTTACCTCCCTTTGGAGTTCAAGAACTGGGATTTCTTTGGATTCTTTCATCCTTTTGCCCTTTTTAGGAGTTTGGTCAAATCGTAGGTATTTTTGGAGGTATTTGGCAAAATCGTATTTTTGAAATCTTTTTTCTCGTCAGTAAAATATTTGAGGAGTTTATTCAAATAATCTTTTTGGTGTTCGACATCTATGTTTGAACCATATTTAACATGAATTCTTGATCATTGGTTAGAATACAAACAAATTTTCCCTTACCCTTATCAGAATATTTAGAAGAACTGGTTGTAAGCAATTCATCTATTTGAAGGGCTTTGTTATCTTCAGAAGACAGAGAAAAGTAGTCAGGTTCTGACTCGGCATTTTAATCAGAGGAATCAATGAGAAGATTGGAGATTTTTTGGGTGACTTCATCATCGAGTTTCAATTCTTGTAATTTTTTGTTCAATTTGCAGTATTTCGATGTATGACCCTTTTTGTGATATTTGTAACACGTAATGTCCTTGTATTTGGAATTAGCTTTTTTGGTAATTGGTTTTTTGGAATGATGAGTATTTTTGTAGGGGTTTTTGTAATACTCTTCATTGGTTTTGCTGAAATCTCTCCTTTTGTAACCTCTTGAAGTACTCTTAAGGGATTTATGAGTATTGCTACAGTTTCCTATACAACTAGAAGAGGGTTTTGAGAAATTCGTATCAAACTGTTTGCAAAAGGTTCCAAGTTCGCACTTAGTTTTCTTTAGCTCCAGTTTGAGGTGTTTTTGTAATTTCAGGTCATGACAGATTTTTAGACCTTCCTGTTGAGTTATACTGACAAGCTGTTCGTATGTAAACTCACTGTAGGGTATAATCTGTTTACCGCAATTCTTTTTGATTTTGTTCCTAACCTTTTCTCCTAAAAGGGTAGGTAGTCCGGCCAGGAATTTCTCTTTCCAAAATGGTTGGTTGGAATCTTCCCTGAGCATAACTCTGGTTAAGAAGGTATTTTTGTACCATTGGAAATCACTGAGTTTCTTGCATTTGAGGTTGGAAAGTAACTCGGCATTTTTATCTTTCAAATGTGAAGAATCTCCTATGAAATTTAAAGAGATTGTGAGAATTAAGGTTGCTACGGCATCTTGTAGGGGTTCACCTTGTTCATCAAGGATTGGTATTCCTTCTTCATCAGTTTTGATGGAATTGAGGATATCTTCCTTTTGTTGATCAGCGAGATAATTATCCCACCAACCTTTCAATTGACCAGAAAATCCTGCGATGACCAGTTTTGCAATGGACTTGTCTTGCGTACCATTTTGGGTTTTGTAGGCATTTGCAGCCATGGTCATTTGTTGAAGAAAACTGAGAATATCATATTCGGTCATCCCATCTATGTTCCAATAATAAATGGAAGAGACATTGAAACGGGATTGAGCAAGGGGTTTGCCTATTCCTAGGTCAGGAGCAGGAATAATATGCAACTGTTGTTGTTGGACCTGTTGTATTGATCTTTGCCAATCCATATGGTTAACAAAGGATTTTTTGTTTTGGATTTGCTTTGGGGTATCACTGTCGTCGGAATCGTTGACAAGAGTAGTGATTTTGTTGGAAGATTGTGGAGTATCAGGAACAACGTGTTCAGTATTAGAACTATTGGACATCCCAATTCTACTCAATTGATCTTGGATAGCCTGAATAAATTCAGACTTGTTTTGCTGGATATTCTTGACACCATATTTGGACACCTAAAAGGGTTTAAAGATAGGGCTTTGGCTTTTCTTATCCTTAGTCGTTCCTGGGGAATCAATGGTAACTAGAGGGTTGGTTTTTATGTGTTTTTCTACCCTGTTGAGTTGTTTTCCTCGGGTATTCAAACTAATATTGGTAAAATTGTTTTGGGCGAGGATATTCTTGGTATTTGATTTTTCATCCTCTGCACGATTCTTAAGAGGAATCGCGTCTACAGGGCAGCCATGAATGTTAAGCTTAATCCCTTGTAGAGGAGGGTGATTGGACTGGACTTTCCTAGAATTAGCTAGGGTTTCCCACTCCGGTGATTTATTCCTAGTCGTAACGGGATTTATCATTTTAGAAAAGAGGTAATCAATGGAACTTTCGGAGGAGTAAATTTCAAACCAGTCAAAGAATAGGATGTTTATCCTATGTTCATTAACAAAATTATAAAATTCTTCCTGTATTTTTGTCGTAGTATTTAAAAAGGTTTTGAAGAACCAAACTCTTTTTTCTAGGTTGAATTTTTTTGTAAAAATCTGTTTGTAGGAATTTTTTGTCAACTTTGAAATCTTTTTGTAAAACACCAAGTTCGTTTACTATGTTTTCTGTAATCGAGGAAAAAGTCAGACTAGTAGGTTCCTGGTCTTCTATCTTTCTCTAACAGTGGAATTTTCATAAACGGGTCTCGGTATTTCGTTGGAGTAGTCTACGTTTCGTAGATTGGGTAAATCTGACGTAGAATGTCTGGGTTTTGTTTTGTAAGGAGTATTTATGACCGAAAAATTTGTGAATCGGCATCACGTAAGATAGCAAGGATTGAGGTGTTTAATCCTTCCTTCGTGAGGGGTTTTATCCGTACGACTAATCCAATACGGATATATTTGTAATTTCTCTCTCTGTGTCTCTTCAGAGAATTTTGAAAAAGTAATTGGATTGTTTCAAAAGGTTGAGATAATTGGATATCTCTTTCCTCTGTTTTGATTGTGAAATCGGTTTTGAATAACTGGTATTTGGAATTTTTGTAAATCTGATCTCGATTTACTCTCGGTATTTCCCAATTATCAATAGATTTTTCAAAATCTTGTATCAAGATTTCTTCGGTGTTTATTATCTTCTTTGAATCCATGGAAGAAGATGAACCAAAATCACTAGAAGTAGATCTGTTGGAAATAGTTTTGACATTGTAAATGATGCTTCGAAATTTGTGAATCGGCATCACGTAAGATAGCAAGGATTGAGGTGTTTAATCCTTCCTTCGTGAGGGGTTTTATCCGTACTTGGACTAATCCAATACGGATATATTTGTAATTTCTCTCTCTGTGTCTCTTCAGAGAATTTTGAAAAAATAATTGGATTGTTTCAAAAGGTTGAGATAATTGGATATCTCTTTCCTCTGTTTTGATTGTGAAATCGGTTTTGAATAACTGGTATTTGGAATTTTTGTAAATCTGATCTCGATTTACTCTCGGTATTTCCCAATTATCAATAGATTTTTCAAAATCTTGTATCAAGATTTCTTCGGTGTTTATTATCTTCTTTGAATCCATGGAAGAAGATGAACCAAAATCACTAGAAGTAGATCTGTTGGAAATAGTTTTGACATTGTAAATGATGCTTCGAAATTTGTGAATCTGGCATCACGTAAGATAGCAAGGATTGAGGTGTTTAATCCTTCCTTCGTGAGGGGTTTTATCCGTACTTGGACTAATCCAATACGGATATATTTGTAATTTCTCTCTTCGTGTCTCTTCGTCGAGAAATTTTGAAAAAGTAATTGGATTGTTTCAAAAGGTTGAGATAATTGGATATCTCTTTCCTCTGTTTTGATTGTGAAATCGGTTTTGAATAACTGGTAATTGGAATTTTTGTAAATCTGATCTCGATTTACTCTCGGTATTTCCCAATTATCAATAGATTTTTCAAAATCTTGTATCAAGATTTCTTCGGTGTTTATTATCTTCTTTGAATCCATGGAAGAAGATGAACCAAAATCACTAGAAGTAGATCTGTTGGAAATAGTTTTGACATTGTAAATGATGCTTCGAAATTTGTGAATCTGGCATCACGTAAGATAGCAAGGATTGAGGTGTTTAATCCTTCCTTCGTGAGGGGTTTTTTTCCGTACTTGGACTAATCCAATACGGATATATTTGTAATTTCTCTCTCTGTGTCTCTTCAGAGAATTTTGAAAATGTAATTGGATTGTTTCAAAAGGTTGAGATAATTGGATATCTCTTTCCTCTGTTTTGATTGTGAAATCGGTTTTGAATAACTCGGTATTTTTGGAATTTTTGTAAATCTGATCTCGATTTACTCTCGGTATTTCCCAATTATCAATAGATTTTTCAAAATCTTGTATCAAGATTTCTTCGGTGTTTATTATCTTCTTTGAATCCATGGAAGAAGATGAACCAAAATCACTAGAAGTAGATCTGTTGGAAATAGTTTTGACATTGTAAATGATGCTTCGAAATTTGTGAATCTGGCATCACGTAAGATAGCAAGGATTGAGGTGTTTAATCCTTCCTTCGTGAGGGGTTTTATCCGTACTTGGACTAATCCAATACGGATATATTTGTAATTTCTCTCTCTGTGTCTCTTCAGAGAATTTTGAAAAAGTAATTGGATTGTTTCAAAAGGTTGAGATAATTGGATATCTCTTTCCTCTCGTTTTGATTGTGAAATCGGTTTTGAACTGTATTTGGAATTTTTGTAAATTTGAATAACTTGATCTCGATTTACTCTCGATTTTCCCCCAATTATCAATAGATTTTTCAAAATCTTGTATCAAGATTTCTTCGGTGTTTATTATCTTCTTTGAATCCATGGAAGAAGATGAACCAAAATCACTAGAAGTAGATCTGTTGGAAATAGTTTTGACATTGTAAATGATGCTTCGAAATTTGTGAATCTGCATCACGTAAGATAGCAAGGATTGAGGTGTTTAATCCTTCCTTCGTGAGGGGTTTTATCCGTACTTGGACTAATCCAATACGGATATATTTGTAATTTCTCTCTCTTTGTCTCTTCAGAGAATTTTGAAAAAGTAATTGGATTGTTTCAAAAGGTTGAGATAATTGGATATCTCTTTCCTCTGTTTTGATTGTGAAATCGGTTTTGAATAACTGGTATTTGGAATTTTTGTAAATCTGATCTCGATTTACTCTCGGTATTTCCCAATTATCAATAGATTTTTCAAAATCTTGTATCAAGATTTCTTCGGTGTTTATTATCTTCTTTGAATCCATGGAAGAAGATGAACCAAAATCACTAGAAGTAGATCTGTTGGAAATAGTTTTGACATTGTAAATGATGCTTCGAAATTTGTGAATCTGCATCACGTAAGATAGCAAGGATTGAGGTGTTTAATCCTTCCTTCGTGAGGGGTTTTATCCGTACTTGGACTAATCCAATACGGATATATTTGTAATTTCTCTCTCTGTGTCTCTTCATAGAATTTTGAAAAAGTAATTGGATTGTTTCAAAAGGTTGAGATAATTGGATATCTCTTTCCTCTGTTTTGATTGTGAAATCGGTTTTGAATAACGGTTTTGGTATTTGGAATTTTTGTAAATCTGATCTCGATTTACTCTCGGTATTTCCCAATTATCAATAGATTTTTCAAAATCTTGTATCAAGATTTCTTCGGTGTTTATTATCTTCTTTGAATCCATGGAAGAAGATGAACCAAAATCACTAGAAGTAGATCTGTTGGAAATAGTTTTGACATTGTAAATGATGCTTCGAAATTTGTGAATCTGGCATCACGTAAGATAGCAAGGATTGAGGTGTTTAATCCTTCCTTCGTGAGGGGTTTTATCCGTACTTGGACTAATCCAATACGGATATATTTGTAATTTCTCTCTCTCTGTCTTCGAGAATTTTGAAAAAGTAATTGGATTGTTTCAAAAGGTTGAGATAATTGGATATCTCTTTCCTCTCGTTTTGATTGTGAAATCGGTTTTGAATAACTCGTATTTGGAATTTTTGTAAATCTGATCTCGATTTACTCTCGGTATTTCCCAATTATCAATAGATTTTTCAAAATCTTGTATCAAGATTTCTTCGGTGTTTATTATCTTCTTTGAATCCATGGAAGAAGATGAACCAAAATCACTAGAAGTAGATCTGTTGGAAATAGTTTTGACATTGTAAATGATGCTTCGAAATTTGTGAATGAATCACGTAAGATAGCAAGGATTGAGGTGTTTAATCCTTCCTTCGTGAGGGGTTTTATCCGTACTTGGACTAATCCAATACGGATATATTTGTAATTTCTCTCTCTGTGTCTCTTCAGAGAATTTTGAAAAAGTAATTGGATTGTTTCAAAAGGTTGAGATAATTGGATATCTCTTTCCTCTCGTTTTTGATTGTGAAATCGGTTTTGAATAACTCGGTATTTGGAATTTTTGTAAATCTGATCTCGATTTACTCTCGGTATTTCCCAATTATCAATAGATTTTTCAAAATCTTGTATCAAGATTTCTTCGGTGTTTATTATCTTCTTTGAATCCATGGAAGAAGATGAACCAAAATCACTAGAAGTAGATCTGTTGGAAATAGTTTTGACATTGTAAATGATGCTTCGAAATTTGTGAATCTGCATCACGTAAGATAGCAAGGATTGAGGTGTTTAATCCTTCCTTCGTGAGGGGTTTTATCCGTACTTGGACTAATCCAATACGGATATATTTGTAATTTCTCTCTCTCGTGTCTCTTCGAGAGAATTTTGAAAAAGTAATTGGATTGTTTCAAAAGGTTGAGATAATTGGATATCTCTTTCCTCTCGTTTTGATTGTGAAATCGGTTTTGAATAACTCGGTATTTGGAATTTTTGTAAATCTGATCTCGATTTACTCTCGATCTCGATTCTCGGTATTCCCAATTATCAATAGATTTTTCAAAATCTTGTATCAAGATTTCTTCGGTGTTTATTATCTTCTTTGAATCCATGGAAGAAGATGAACCAAAATCACTAGAAGTAGATCTGTTGGAAATAGTTTTGACATTGTAAATGATGCTTCGAAATTTGTGAATCGGCATCACGTAAGATAGCAAGGATTGAGGTGTTTAATCCTTCCTTCGTGAGGGGTTTTATCCGTACTTGGACTAATCCAATACGGATATATTTGTAATTTCTCTCTCTCGTGTCTCTTCGAGAATTTTGAAAAAGTAATTGGATTGTTTCAAAAGGTTGAGATAATTGGATATCTCTTTCCTCTCGTTTTGATTGTGAAATCGGTTTTGAATAACTCGGTATTTGGAATTTTTGTAAATCTGATCTCGATTTACTCTCGGTATTTCCCAATTATCAATAGATTTTTCAAAATCTTGTATCAAGATTTCTTCGGTGTTTATTATCTTCTTTGAATCCATGGAAGAAGATGAACCAAAATCACTAGAAGTAGATCTGTTGGAAATAGTTTTGACATTGTAAATGATGCTTCGAAATTTGTGAATCTGGCATCACGTAAGATAGCAAGGATTGAGGTGTTTAATCCTTCCTTCGTGAGGGGTTTTATCCGTACTTGGACTAATCCAATACGGATATATTTGTAATTTCTCTCTCTCGTGTCTCTTCAGAGAATTTTGAAAAAGTAATTGGATTGTTTCAAAAGGTTGAGATAATTGGATATCTCTTTCCTCTCGTTTTGATTGTGAAATCGGTTTTGAATAACTCGGTATTTGGAATTTTTGTAAATCTTTGAATAACTCGATCTCGATTTACTCTCGATATTTCCCAATTATCAATAGATTTTTCAAAATCTTGTATCAAGATTTCTTCGGTGTTTATTATCTTCTTTGAATCCATGGAAGAAGATGAACCAAAATCACTAGAAGTAGATCTGTTGGAAATAGTTTTGACATTGTAAATGATGCTTCGAAATTTGTGAATCAGGCATCACGTAAGATAGCAAGGATTGAGGTGTTTAATCCTTCCTTCGTGAGGGGTTTTTTCCGTACTTGGACTAATCCAATACGGATATATTTGTAATTTCTTTCTTCGTGTCTCTTCAGAGAATTTTGAAAAAGTAATTGGATTGTTTCAAAAGGTTGAGATAATTGGATATCTCTTTCCTCTCGTTTTGATTGTGAAATCGGTTTTGAATAACTCGGTATTTGGAATTTTTGTAAATCTGATCTCGATTTACTCTTTACTCTATTTTCCAATTATCAATAGATTTTTCAAAATCTTGTATCAAGATTTCTTCGGTGTTTATTATCTTCTTTGAATCCATGGAAGAAGATGAACCAAAATCACTAGAAGTAGATCTGTTGGAAATAGTTTTGACATTGTAAATGATGCTTCGAAATTTGTGAATCTGCATCACGTAAGATAGCAAGGATTGAGGTGTTTAATCCTTCCTTCGTGAGGGGTTTTTTTATCCGTACTTGGACTAATCCAATACGGATATATTTGTAATTTCTCTCTCTCGTGTCTCTTCGAGAGAATTTTGAAAAAGTAATTGGATTGTTTCAAAAGGTTGAGATAATTGGATATCTCTTTCCTCTCGTTTTGATTGTGAAATCGGTTTTGAATAACTGGTATTTGGAATTTTTGTAAATCGATCTCGATTTACTCTCGGTATTTCCCAATTATCAATAGATTTTTCAAAATCTTGTATCAAGATTTCTTCGGTGTTTATTATCTTCTTTGAATCCATGGAAGAAGATGAACCAAAATCACTAGAAGTAGATCTCGTTGGAAATAGTTTTGACATTGTAAATGATGCTTCGAAATTTGTGAATCGGCATCACGTAAGATAGCAAGGATTGAGGTGTTTAATCCTTCCTTCGTGAGGGGTTTTATCCGTACTTGGACTAATCCAATACGGATATATTTGTAATTTCTCTCTCTCTGTCTCTTCGAGAATTTTGAAAAAAAAGTATTGGATTGTTTCAAAAGGTTGAGATAATTGGATATCTCTTTCCTCTCGTTTTGATTGTGAAATCGGTTTTGAATAACCGGTATTTGGAATTTTTGTAAATCTGATCTCGATTTACTCTCGGTATTTCCCAATTATCAATAGATTTTTCAAAATCTTGTATCAAGATTTCTTCGGTGTTTATTATCTTCTTTGAATCCATGGAAGAAGATGAACCAAAATCACTAGAAGTAGATCTGTTGGAAATAGTTTTGACATTGTAAATGATGCTTCGAAATTTGTGAATCGGCATCACGTAAGATAGCAAGGATTGAGGTGTTTAATCCTTCCTTCGTGAGGGGTTTTATCCGTACTTGGACTAATCCAATACGGATATATTTGTAATTTCTTTCTCTCTCTGTCTCTTCGCAGAATTTTGAAAAAGTAATTGGATTGTTTCAAAAGGTTGAGATAATTGGATATCTCTTTCCTCTTTTTGATTGTGAAATCGGTTTTGAATAAATCGGTTTTGAATAACGTATTTGGAATTTTTGAATTTTTGTAAATCGATCTCGATTTACTCTCGGTATTTCCCAATTATCAATAGATTTTTCAAAATCTTGTATCAAGATTTCTTCGGTGTTTATTATCTTCTTTGAATCCATGGAAGAAGATGAACCAAAATCACTAGAAGTAGATCTGTTGGAAATAGTTTTGACATTGTAAATGATGCTTCGAAATTTGTGAATCTGGCATCACGTAAGATAGCAAGGATTGAGGTGTTTAATCCTTCCTTCGTGAGGGGTTTTATCCGTACTTGGACTAATCCAATACGGATATATTTGTAATTTCTCTCTCTATGTCTCTTCAGAGAATTTTGAAAAAGTAATTGGATTGTTTCAAAAGGTTGAGATAATTGGATATCTCTTTCCTCTGTTTTGATTGTGAAATCGGTTTTGAATAACTCGTATTTGGAATTTTTGTAAATCTGATCTCGATTTACTCTCGGTATTTCCCAATTATCAATAGATTTTTCAAAATCTTGTATCAAGATTTCTTCGGTGTTTATTATCTTCTTTGAATCCATGGAAGAAGATGAACCAAAATCACTAGAAGTAGATCTGTTGGAAATAGTTTTGACATTGTAAATGATGCTTCGAAATTTGTGAATCGGCATCACGTAAGATAGCAAGGATTGAGGTGTTTAATCCTTCCTTCGTGAGGGGTTTTATCCGTACTTGGACTAATCCAATACGGATATATTTGTAATTTCTTTCTCTGTGTCTCTTCAGAGAATTTTTGAAAAAGTAATTGGATTGTTTCAAAAGGTTGAGATAATTGGATATCTCTTTCCTCTGTTTTGATTGTGAAATCGGTTTTGAATAACTGGTATTTGGAATTTTTGTAAATCCGATCTCGATTTACTCTCGGTATTTCCCAATTATCAATAGATTTTTCAAAATCTTGTATCAAGATTTCTTCGGTGTTTATTATCTTCTTTGAATCCATGGAAGAAGATGAACCAAAATCACTAGAAGTAGATCTGTTGGAAATAGTTTTGACATTGTAAATGATGCTTCGAAATTTGTGAATCGGCATCACGTAAGATAGCAAGGATTGAGGTGTTTAATCCTTCCTTCGTGAGGGGTTTTATCCGTACTTGGACTAATCCAATACGGATATATTTGTAATTTCTCTCTCTGGTGTCTCTTCGAGAATTTTGAAAAAGTAATTGGATTGTTTCAAAAGGTTGAGATAATTGGATATCTCTTTCCTCTGTTTTGATTGTGAAATCGGTTTTGAATAACTTGGTATTTGGAATTTTTGTAAATCTGATCTCGATTTACTCTCGGTATTTCCCAATTATCAATAGATTTTTCAAAATCTTGTATCTAGGTTTCTTCGGTGTTTATTATCTTCTTTGAATCCATGGAAGAAGATGAACCAAAATCACTAGAAGTAGATCTGTTGGAAATAGTTTTGACATTGTAAATGATGCTTCGAAATTTGTGAATCTGGCATCACGTAAGATAGCAAGGATTGAGTGTTTAATCCTTCCTTCGTGAGGGGTTTTATCCGTACTTGGACTAATCCAATACGGATATATTTGTAATTTCTCTCTCTGTGTCTCTTCATAGAATTTTGAAAAAGTAATTGGATTGTTTCAAAAGGTTGAGATAATTGGATATCTCTTTCCTCTGTTTTGATTGTGAAATCGGTTTTGAATAACTGGTATTTGGAATTTTTGTAAATCTGATCTCGATTTACTCTCGGTATTTCCCAATTATCAATAGATTTTTCAAAATCTTGTATCAAGATTTCTTCGGTGTTTATTATCTTCTTTGAATCCATGGAAGAAGATGAACCAAAATCACTAGAAGTAGATCTGTTGGAAATAGTTTTGACATTGTAAATGATGCTTCGAAATTTGTGAATCTGCATCACGTAAGATAGCAAGGATTGAGGTGTTTAATCCTTCCTTCGTGAGGGGTTTTATCCGTACTTGGACTAATCCAATACTAATCCAATACGGATATATTTGTAATTTTTCTCTGTGTCTCTTCGCAGAATTTTGAAAAAAGTAATTGGATTGTTTCAAAAGGTTGAGATAATTGGATATCTCTTTCCTCTGTTTTGATTGTGAAATCGGTTTTGAATAACTCGGTATTTGGAATTTTTGTAAATCGATCTCGATTTACTCTCGGTATTTCCCAATTATCAATAGATTTTTCAAAATCTTGTATCAAGATTTCTTCGGTGTTTATTATCTTCTTTGAATCCATGGAAGAAGATGAACCAAAATCACTAGAAGTAGATCTGTTGGAAATAGTTTTGACATTGTAAATGATGCTTCGAAATTTGTGAATCTGGCATCACGTAAGATAGCAAGGATGATGAGGTGTAAGATAGCAAAATTGAGGTGTTTAATCCTTCCTTCGTGAGGGGTTTTATCCGTACTTGGACTAATCCAATACGGATATATTTGTAATTTCTCTCTCTGTGTCTCTTCATAGAATTTTGAAAAAGTAATTGGATTGTTTCAAAAGGTTGAGATAATTGGATATCTCTTTCCTCTGTTTTGATTGTGAAATCGGTTTTGAATAACTGGTATTTGGAATTTTTGTAAATCTGATCTCGATTTACTCTCGGTATTTCCCAATTATCAATAGATTTTTCAAAATCTTGTATCAAGATTTCTTCGGTGTTTATTATCTTCTTTGAATCCATGGAAGAAGATGAACCAAAATCACTAGAAGTAGATCTGTTGGAAATAGTTTTGACATTGTAAATGATGCTTCGAAATTTGTGAATGGTGATCACGTAAGATAGCAAGGATTGAGGTGTTTAATCCTTCCTTCGTGAGGGGTTTTATCCGTACTTGGACTAATCCAATACGGATATATTTGTAATTTCTCTCTCTGTGTCTCTTCGTGTCTCTTCGAATTTTGAAAAAGTAATTGGATTGTTTCAAAAGGTTGAGATAATTGGATATCTCTTTCCTCTGTTTTGATTGTGAAATCGGTTTTGAATAACTGGTATTTGGAATTTTTGTAAATCTGATCTCGATTTACTCTCGGTATTTCCCAATTATCAATAGATTTTTCAAAATCTTGTATCAAGATTTCTTCGGTGTTTATTATCTTCTTTGAATCCATGGAAGAAGATGAACCAAAATCACTAGAAGTAGATCTGTTGGAAATAGTTTTGACATTGTAAATGATGCTTCGAAATTTGTGAATCTGGCATCACGTAAGATAGCAAGGATTGAGGTGTTTAATCCTTCCTTCGTGAGGGGTTTTATCCGTACTTGGACTAATCCAATACGGATATATTTGTAATTTCTTTCTCTCGTGTCTCTTCAGAGAATTTTGAAAAAGTAATTGGATTGTTTCAAAAGGTTGAGATAATTGGATATCTCTTTCCTCTGTTTTGATTGTGAAATCGGTTTTGAATAACTGGTATTTGGGATTTTTGTAAATCGATCTCGATTTACTCTCGGTATTTCCCAATTATCAATAGATTTTTCAAAATCTTGTATCAAGATTTCTTCGGTGTTTATTATCTTCTTCTTTGAATCCATGGAAGAAGATGAACCAAAATCACTAGAAGTAGATCTGTTGGAAATAGTTTTGACATTGTAAATGATGCTTCGAAATTTGTGAATCGGCATCACGTAAGATAGCAAGGATTGAGGTGTTTAATCCTTCCTTCGTGAGGGGTTTTATCCGTACTTGGACTAATCCAATACGGATATATTTGTAATTTCTCTCTCTCGTGTCTCTTCGAGAATTTTGAAAAAGTAATTGGATTGTTTCAAAAGGTTGAGATAATTGGATATCTCTTTCCTCTCGTTTTGATTGTGAAATCGGTTTTGAATAACTCGGTATTTGGAATTTTTGTAAATCAGATCTCGATTTACTCTCGGTATTTCCCAATTATCAATAGATTTTTCAAAATCTTGTATCAAGATTTCTTCGGTGTTTATTATCTTCTTTGAATCCATGGAAGAAGATGAACCAAAATCACTAGAAGTAGATCTCTTGGAAATAGTTTTGACATTGTAAATGATGCTTTCAATTTGTGAATCGGCATCACGTAAGATAGCAAGGATTGAGGTGTTTAATCCTTCCTTCGTGAGGGGTTTTATCCGTACTTGGACTAATCCAATACGGATATATTTGTAATTTCTCTCTCTGTGTCTCTTCAGAGAATTTTGAAAAAGTAATTGGATTGTTTCAAAAGGTTGAGATAATTGGATATCTCTTTCCTCTGTTTTGATTGTGAAATCGGTTTTGAATAACTGGTATTTGGAATTTTTGTAAATCTGATCTCGATTTACTCTCGGTATTTCCCAATTATCAATAGATTTTTCAAAATCTTGTATCAAGATTTCTTCGGTGTTTATTATCTTCTTTGAATCCATGGAAGAAGATGAACCAAAATCACTAGAAGTAGATCTTGTGGAAATAGTTTTGACATTGTAAATGATGCTTCAAAATTTGTGAATCGGCATCACGTAAGATAGCAAGGATTGTAAGATAGCAAGGATTGAGTGTTTAATCCTTCCTTCGTAGGGGTTTTATCCGTACTTGGACTACTAATCCAATACGGATATATTTGTAATTTCTCTCTCTCGTGTCTCTTCAGAGAATTTTGAAAAAGTAATTGGATTGTTTCAAAAGGTTGAGATAATTGGATATCTCTTTCCTCTGTTTTGATTGTGAAATCGGTTTTGAATAACTGGTATTTGGAATTTTTGTAAATCTGATCTCGATTTACTCTCGGTATTTCCCAATTATCAATAGATTTTTCAAAATCTTGTATCAAGATTTCTTCGGTGTTTATTATCTTCTTTGAATCCATGGAAGAAGATGAACCAAAATCACTAGAAGTAGATCTGTTGGAAATAGTTTTGACATTGTAAATGATGCTTCGAAATTTGTGAATCGGCATCACGTAAGATAGCAAGGATTGAGGTGTTTAATCCTTCCTTCGTGAGGGGTTTTATCCGTACTTGGACTAATCCAATACGGATATATTTGTAATTTCTCTCTCTGTGTCTCTTCAGAGAATTTTGAAAAAGTAATTGGATTGTTTCAAAAGGTTGAGATAATTGGATATCTCTTTCCTCTCGTTTTGATTGTGAAATCGGTTTTGAATAACGGTATTTGGAATTTTTGTAAATCTGATCTCGATTTACTCTCGGTATTTCCCAATTATCAATAGATTTTTCAAAATCTTGTATCAAGATTTCTTCGGTGTTTATTATCTTCTTTGAATCCATGGAAGAAGATGAACCAAAATCACTAGAAGTAGATCTGTTGGAAATAGTTTTGACATTGTAAATGATGCTTCGAAATTTGTGAATCGGCATCACGTAAGATAGCAAGGATTGAGGTGTTTAATCCTTCCTTCGTGAGGGGTTTTATCCGTACTTGGACTAATCCAATACGGATATATTTGTAATTTCTCTCTCTCGTGTCTCTTCGTGAATTTTGAAAAATTTTGAAAAAGTAATTGGATTGTTTCAAAAGGTTGAGATAATTGGATATCTCTTTCCTCTCGTTTTTGATTGTGAAATAGGTTTTGAATAACGGTATTTGGAATTTTTGTAAATCTGATCTCGATTTACTCTCGGTATTTCCCAATTATCAATAGATTTTTCAAAATCTTGTATCAAGATTTCTTCGGTGTTTATTATCTTCTTTGAATCCATGGAAGAAGATGAACCAAAATCACTAGAAGTAGATCTGTTGGAAATAGTTTTGACATTGTAAATGATGCTTCGAAATTTGTGAATCTGGCATCACGTAAGATAGCAAGGATTGAGGTGTTTAATCCTTCCTTCGTGAGGGGTTTTATCCGTACTTGGACTAATCCAATACGGATATATTTGTAATTTCTTTCTCTGTGTCTCTTCGAGAAATTTTTAAAAAGTAATTGGATTGTTTCAAAAGGTTGAGATAATTGGATATCTCTTTCCTCTCGTTTTGATTGTGAAATCGGTTTTGAATAACTCGGTATTTGGAATTTTTGTAAATCGATCTCGATTTACTCTCGGTATTTCCCAATTATCAATAGATTTTTCAAAATCTTGTATCAAGATTTCTTCGGTGTTTATTATCTTCTTTGAATCCATGGAAGAAGATGAACCAAAATCACTAGAAGTAGATCTCTTGGAAATAGTTTTGACATTGTAAATGATGCTTCGAAATTTGTGAATCTGGCATCACGTAAGATAGCAAGGATTGAGGTGTTTAATCCTTCCTTCGTGAGGGGTTTTATCCGTACTTGGACTAATCCAATACGGATATATTTGTAATTTCTCTCTGTGTCTCTTCAGAGAATTTTGAAAAAGTAATTGGATTGTTTCAAAAGGTTGAGATAATTGGATATCTCTTTCCTCTCTTTTGATTGTGAAATCGGTTTTGAATAACTCTGTATTTGGAATTTTTGTAAATTTGGAATTTTTGATCTCGATTTACTCTCGGTATTTCCCAATTATCAATAGATTTTTCAAAATCTTGTATCAAGATTTCTTCGGTGTTTATTATCTTCTTTGAATCCATGGAAGAAGATGAACCAAAATCACTAGAAGTAGATCTGTTGGAAATAGTTTTGACATTGTAAATGATGCTTCGAAATTTGTGAATCTGGCATCACGTAAGATAGCAAGGATTGAGGTGTTTAATCCTTCCTTCGTGAGGGGTTTTTCCGTACTTGGACTAATCCAATACGGATATATTTGTAATTTCTCTCTCTGTGTCTCTTCAGAGAATTTTGAAAAAGTAATTGGATTGTTTCAAAAGGTTGAGATAATTGGATATCTCTTTCCTCTAGTTTTTTGATTGTGAAATCGGTTTTGAATAACTGGGTATTTGGAATTTTTGTAAATCAGATCTCGATTTACTCTCGGTATTTCCCAATTATCAATAGATTTTTCAAAATCTTGTATCAAGATTTCTTCGGTGTTTATTATCTTCTTTGAATCCATGGAAGAAGATGAACCAAAATCACTAGAAGTAGATCTCTTGGAAATAGTTTTGACATTGTAAATGATGCTTCGAAATTTGTGAATCTGGCATCACGTAAGATAGCAAGGATTGAGGTGTTTAATCCTTCCTTCGTGAGGGGTTTTATCCGTACTTGGACTAATCCAATACGGATATATTTGTAATTTCTTTCTCTGTGTCTCTTCAGAGAATTTTGAAAAAGTAATTGGATTGTTTCAAAAGGTTGAGATAATTGGATATCTCTTTCCTCTTGTTTTGATTGTGAAATCGGTTTTGAATAACTGGTATTTGGAATTTTTGTAAATCTGATCTCGATTTACTCTCGGTATTTCCCAATTATCAATAGATTTTTCAAAATCTTGTATCAAGATTTCTTCGGTGTTTATTATCTTCTTTGAATCCATGGAAGAAGATGAACCAAAATCACTAGAAGTAGATCTGTTGGAAATAGTTTTGACATTGTAAATGATGTTGATGCTTGAAATTTGTAGAATCACATCACGTAAGATAGCAAGGATTGAGGTGTTTAATCCTTTAATCCTTCGTGAGGGTTTTATCCGTACTTGGACTAATCCAATACGGATATATTTGTAATTTCTCTCTCTGTGTCTCTTCGAGAATTTTGAAAAAGTAATTGGATTGTTTCAAAAGGTTGAGATAATTGGATATCTCTTTCCTCTTGTTTTGATTGTGAAATCGGTTTTGAATAACTGGTATTTGGAATTTTTGTAAATCTGATCTCGATTTACTCTCGGTATTTCCCAATTATCAATAGATTTTTCAAAATCTTGTATCTAAGATTTCTTCGGTGTTTATTATCTTCTTTGAATCCATGGAAGAAGATGAACCAAAATCACTAGAAGTAGATCTGTTGGAAATAGTTTTGACATTGTAAATGATGCTTCGAAATTTGTGAATCTGCATCACGTAAGATAGCAAGGATTGAGGTGAGGTTTTAATCCTTCCTTCGTGAGGGGTTTTATCCGTACTTGGACTAATCCAATACGGATATATTTGTAATTTCTCTCTCTCGTGTCTCTTCGTCTGAATTTTGAAAAAAAATAATTGGATTGTTTCAAAAGGTTGAGATAATTGGATATCTCTTTCCTCTGTTTTGATTGTGAAATCGGTTTTGAATAACTCGGTATTTGGAATTTTTGTAAATCGATCTCGATTTACTCTCGGTATTTCCCAATTATCAATAGATTTTTCAAAATCTTGTATCAAGATTTCTTCTGTTTATTATCTTCTTTGAATCCATGGAAGAAGATGAACCAAAATCACTAGAAGTAGATCTGTTGGAAATAGTTTTGACATTGTAAATGATGCTTCGAAATTTGTGAATCTGCGGCATCACGTAAGATAGCAAGGATTGAGGTGTTTAATCCTTCCTTCGTGAGGGGTTTTATCCGTACTTGGACTAATCCAATACGGATATATTTGTAATTTCTCTCTCTCGTGTCTCTTCGTAGAGAATTTTGAAAAAAAAAGTAATTGGATTGTTTCAAAAGGTTGAGATAATTGGATATCTCTTTCCTCTTTCCTTTTGATTGTGTGAAATCGGTTTTGAATAACATGTATTTGGAATTTTTGTAAATCTGATCTCGATTTACTCTCGGTATTTCCCAATTATCAATAGATTTTTCAAAATCTTGTATCAAGATTTCTTCGGTGTTTATTATCTTCTTTGAATCCATGGAAGAAGATGAACCAAAATCACTAGAAGTAGATCTGTTGGAAATAGTTTTGACATTGTAAATGATGCTTCGAAATTTGTGAATCTGGCATCACGTAAGATAGCAAGGATTGAGGTGTTTAATCCTTCCTTCGTGAGGGGTTTTATCCGTACTTGGACTAATCCAATACGGATATATTTGTAATTTCTTTCTCTGTGTCTCTTCAGAATTTTGAAAAAGTAATTGGATTGTTTCAAAAGGTTGAGATAATTGGATATCTCTTTCCTCTGTTTTGATTGTGAAATCGGTTTTGAATAACTATTTGGAATTTTTGTAAATCTTTGATCTCGATTTACTCTCGTAAATCTGATCTATTTACCTCGGTATTTCCCAATTATCAATAGATTTTTCAAAATCTTGTATCAAGATTTCTTCGGTGTTTATTATCTTCTTTGAATCCATGGAAGAAGATGAACCAAAATCACTAGAAGTAGATCTGTTGGAAATAGTTTTGACATTGTAAATGATGCTTCGAAATTTGTGAATCTGGCATCACGTAAGATAGCAAGGATTGAGGTGTTTAATCCTTCCTTCGTGAGGGGTTTTATCCGTACTTGGACTAATCCAATACGGATATATTTGTAATTTCTCTCTCTTTGTCTCTTCAGTGAATTTTGAAAAAGTAATTGGATTGTTTCAAAAGGTTGAGATAATTGGATATCTCTTTCCTCTTGTTTTGATTGTGAAATCGGTTTTGAATAACTCGGTATTTGGAATTTTTGTAAATCGATCTCGATTTACTCTCGGTATTTCCCAATTATCAATAGATTTTTCAAAATCTTGTATCAAGATTTCTTCGGTGTTTATTATCTTCTTTGAATCCATGGAAGAAGAATCCATGGAAGAAGATGAACCAAAATCACTAGAAGTAGATCTGTTGGAAATAGTTTTGACATTGTAAATGATGCTTCGAAATTTGTGAATCTGGCATCACGTAAGATAGCAAGGATTGAGGTGTTTAATCCTTCCTTCGTGAGGGGTTTTATCCGTACTTGGACTAATCCAATACGGATATATTTGTAATTTCTTTCTTTGTGTCTCTTCATAGAATTTTGAAAAAGTAATTGGATTGTTTCAAAAGGTTGAGATAATTGGATATCTCTTTCCTCTGTTTTGATTGTGAAATCGGTTTTGAATAACTGGTATTTGGAATTTTTGTAAATCTGATCTCGATTTACTCTCGGTATTTCCCAATTATCAATAGATTTTTCAAAATCTTGTATCAAGATTTCTTCTGTGTTTATTATCTTCTTTGAATCCATGGAAGAAGATGAACCAAAATCACTAGAAGTAGATCTGTTGGAAATAGTTTTGACATTGTAAATGATGCTTCGAAATTTGTGAATCTGATGCTTCGAAATTTGTGAATCATCACGTAAGATAGCAAGGATTGAGGTGTTTAATCCTTCCTTCGTGAGGGGTTTTATCCGTACTTGGACTAATCCAATACGGATATATTTGTAATTTCTCTCTCTGTGTCTCTTCAGAGAATTTTGAAAAAGTAATTGGATTGTTTCAAAAGGTTGAGATAATTGGATATCTCTTTCCTCTCGTTTTGATTGTGAAATCGGTTTTGAATAACTGGTATTTGGAATTTTTGTAAATCTGATCTCGATTTACTCTCGGTATTTCCCAATTATCAATAGATTTTTCAAAATCTTGTATCAAGATTTCTTCGGTGTTTATTATCTTCTTTGAATCCATGGAAGAAGATGAACCAAAATCACTAGAAGTAGATCTGTTGAAAATAGTTTTGACATTGTAAATGATGCTTCGAAATTTGTGAATTTGACATAGTAATTTGACATTGCATCACGTAATCTGCATAGCAAGGATTGAGGTGTTTAATCCTTCCTTCGTGGGGGTTTTATCCGTACTTGGACTAATCCAATACGGATATATTTGTAATTTCTCTCTCTCGTGTCTCTTCGAGAATTTTGAAAAAGTAATTGGATTGTTTCAAAAGGTTGAGATAATTGGATATCTCTTTCCTCTCGTTTTGATTGTGAAATCGGTTTTGAATAACTCGGTATTTGGAATTTTTGTAAATCGATCTCGATTTACTCTCGGTATTTCCCAATTATCAATAGATTTTTCAAAATCTTGTATCAAGATTTCTTCTTTTTTATTATCTTCTTTGAATCCATGGAAGAAGATGAACCAAAATCACTAGAAGTAGATCTGTTGGAAATAGTTTTGACATTGTAAATGATGCTTCGAAATTTGTGAATCTGGCATCACGTAAGATAGCAAGGATTGAGGTGTTTAATCCTTCCTTCGTGAGGGGTTTTATCCGTACTTGGACTAATCCAATACGGATATATTTGTAATTTCTTTCTTTGTGTCTCTTCAGAGAATTTTGAAAAAGTAATTGGATTGTTTCAAAAGGTTGAGATAATTGGATATCTCTTTCCTCTGTTTTGATTGTGAAATCGGTTTTGAATAACTGGTATTTGGAATTTTTGTAAATCTGATCTCGATTTACTCTCGGTATTTCCCAATTATCAATAGATTTTTCAAAATCTTGTATCAAGATTTCTTCGGTGTTTATTATCTTCTTTGAATCCATGGAAGAAGATGAACCAAAATCACTAGAAGTAGATCTGTTGGAAATAGTTTTGACATTGTAAATGATGCTTCGAAATTTGTGAATCTGGCATCACGTAAGATAGCAAGGATTGAGGTGTTTAATCCTTCCTTCGTGAGGGGGTTTTTCCGTACTTGGACTAATCCAATACGGATATATTTGTAATTTCTCTCTCTGTGTCTCTTCAGAGAATTTTGAAAAAGTAATTGGATTGTTTCAAAAGGTTGAGATAATTGGATATCTCTTTCCTCTCGTTTTGATTGTGAAATCGGTTTTGAATAACTCGGTATTTGGAATTTTTGTAAATCTGATCTCGATTTACTCTCGGTATTTCCCAATTATCAATAGATTTTTCAAAATCTTGTATCAAGATTTCTTCGGTGTTTATTATCTTCTTTGAATCCATGGAAGAAGATGAACCAAAATCACTAGAAGTAGATCTGTTTGAAATAGTTTTGACATTGTAAATGATGCTTCGAAATTTGTGAATCTGGCATCACGTAAGATAGCAAGGATTGAGGTGTTTAATCCTTCCTTCGTGAGGGGTTTTATCCGTACTTGGACTAATCCAATACGGATATATTTGTAATTTCTTTCTCTGTGTCTCTTCAGAGAATTTTGAAAAAGTAATTGGATTGTTTCAAAAGGTTGAGATAATTGGATATCTCTTTCCTCTTGTTTTGATTGTGAAATCGGTTTTGAATAACTCGGTATTTGGAATTTTTGTAAATCCGATCTCGATTTACTCTCGGTATTTCCCAATTATCAATAGATTTTTCAAAATCTTGTATCAAGATTTCTTCGGTGTTTATTATCTTCTTTGAATCCATGGAAGAAGATGAACCAAAATCACTAGAAGTAGATCTGTTGGAAATAGTTTTGACATTGTAAATGATGCTTCGAAATTTGTGAATCAGGCATCACGTAAGATAGCAAGGATTGAGGTGTTTAATCCTTCCTTCGTGAGGGGTTTTTTCCGTACTTGGACTAATCCAATACGGATATATTTATAATTTCTCTCTCTGTGTCTCTTCAGAGAATTTTGAAAATGTAATTGGATTGTTTCAAAAGGTTGAGATAATTGGATATCTCTTTCCTCTCGTTTTGATTGTGAAATCGGTTTTGAATAACTGGTATTTGGAATTTTTGTAAATCTGATCTCGATTTACTCTCGGTATTTCCCAATTATCAATAGATTTTTCAAAATCTTGTATCAAGATTTCTTCGGTGTTTATTATCTTCTTTGAATCCATGGAAGAAGATGAACCAAAATCACTAGAAGTAGATCTGTTGGAAATAGTTTTGACATTGTAAATGATGCTTCGAAATTTGTGAATCTGGCATCACGTAAGATAGCAAGGATTGAGGTGTTTAATCCTTCCTTCGTGAGGGGTTTTATCCGTACTTGGACTAATCCAATACGGATATATTTGTAATTTCTCTCTCTGTCTCTTCAGAGAATTTTGAAAAAGTAATTGGATTGTTTCAAAAGGTTGAGATAATTGGATATCTCTTTCCCTCTGTTTTGATTGTGAAATCGGTTTTGAATAACTGGTATTTGGAATTTTTGTAAATCTGATCTCGATTTACTCTCGGTATTTCCCAATTATCAATAGATTTTTCAAAATCTTGTATCAAGATTTCTTCGGTGTTTATTATCTTCTTTGAATCCATGGAAGAAGATGAACCAAAATCACTAGAAGTAGATCTGTTGGAAATAGTTTTGACATTGTAAATGATTGTAAATGATGCTTCAAAAAATTTGTGAATCGGCATCACGTAAGATAGCAAGGATTGAGGTGTTTAATCCTTCCTTCGTGAGGGGTTTTTCCGTACTTGGACTAATCCAATACGGATATATTTGTAATTTCTCTCTCTCTGTGTCTCTTCGAGAAATTTTGAAAAAGTAATTGGATTGTTTCAAAAGGTTGAGATAATTGGATATCTCTTTCCTCTTGTTTTGATTGTGAAATCGGTTTTGAATAACTCGGTATTTGGAATTTTTGTAAATCTGATCTCGATTTACTCTCGGTATTTCCCAATTATCAATAGATTTTTCAAAATCTTGTATCAAGATTTCTTCGGTGTTTATTATCTTCTTTGAATCCATGGAAGAAGATGAACCAAAATCACTAGAAGTAGATCTGTTGGAAATAGTTTTGACATTGTAAATGATGCTTCGAAATTTGTGAATCTGGCATCACGTAAGATAGCAAGGATTGAGGTGTTTAATCCTTTAATCCTTCCTTCGTGAGGGTTTTATCCGTACGTACTTGGACTAATCCAATACGGATATATTTGTAATTTCTCTCTCTGTGTCTCTTCAGAGAATTTTGAAAAAGTAATTGGATTGTTTCAAAAGGTTGAGATAATTGGATATCTCTTTCCTCTTTTTTTGATTGTGAAATCGGTTTTGAATAACTGGTATTTGGAATTTTTGTAAATCTGATCTCGATTTACTCTCGGTATTTCCCAATTATCAATAGATTTTTCAAAATCTTGTATCAAGATTTCTTCGGTGTTTATTATCTTCTTTGAATCCATGGAAGAAGATGAACCAAAATCACTAGAAGTAGATCTGTTGGAAATAGTTTTGACATTGTAAATGATGCTTCGAAATTTGTGAATCTGGCATCACGTAAGATAGCAAGGATTGAGGTGTTTAATCCTTCCTTCGTGAGGGGTTTTATCCGTACTTGGACTAATCCAATACGGATATATTTGTAATTTCTCTTCTTTCTCTTTGTCTCTTCTCAGAGAGAATTAAAATTTAATTGGATTGTTTCAAAAGGTTGAGATAATTGGATATCTCTTTCCTCTGTTTTGATTGTGAAATCGGTTTTGAATAACTGGTATTTGGGATTTTTGTAAACCTGATCTCGATTTACTCTTGGTATTTCCCAATTATCAATATATTTTTCAAAATCTTGTATCAAGATTTCTTCGGTGTTTATTATCTTCTTTGAATCCATGGAAGAAGATGAACCAAAATCACTAGAAGTAGATCTCGTTGGAAATAGTTTTGACATTGTAAATGATGCTTCGAAATTTGTGAATCTGGCATCACGTAAGATAGCAAGGATTGAGGTGTTTAATCCTTCCTTCGTGAGGGGTTTTTTCCGTACTTGGACTAATCCAATACGGATATATTTGTAATTTCTCTCTCTGTGTCTCTTCAGAGAATTTTGAAAATGTAATTGGATTGTTTCAAAAAAGGTTGAGATAATTGGATATCTCTTTCCTCTCGTTTTGATTGTGAAAAATCGGTTTTGAATAACGGTATTTGGAATTTTTGTAAATCTGATCTCGATTTACTCTCGGTATTTCCCAATTATCAATAGATTTTTCAAAATCTTGTATCAAGATTTCTTCGGTGTTTATTATCTTCTTTGAATCCATGGAAGAAGATGAACCAAAATCACTAGAAGTAGATCTGTTGGAAATAGTTTTGACATTGTAAATGATGCTTCGAAATTTGTGAATCTGGCATCACGTAAGATAGCAAGGATTGAGGTGTTTAATCCTTCCTTCGTGAGGGGGTTTTTCCGTACTTGGACTAATCCAATACGGATATATTTGTAATTTCTCTCTCTGTGTCTCTTCAGAGAATTTTGAAAAAGTAATTGGATTGTTTCAAAAGGTTGAGATAATTGGATATCTCTTTCCTCTGTTTTGATTGTGAAATCGGTTTTGAATAACTGGTATTTGGGATTTTTGTAAACCTGATCTCGATTTACTCTTGCTATTTCCCAATTATCAATATATTTTTCAAAATCTTGTATCAAGATTTTTCGGTGTTTATTATCTTCTTTGAATCCATGGAAGAAGATGAACCAAAATCACTAGAAGTAGATCTGTTGGAAATAGTTTTGACATTGTAAATGATGCTTCGAAATTTGTGAATCGGCATCACGTAAGATAGCAAGGATTGAGGTGTTTAATCCTTCCTTCGTGAGGGGGGGTTTATCCGTACTTGGACTAATCCAATACGGATATATTTGTAATTTCTCTCTCTCGTGTCTCTTCGAGAGAATTTTGAAAAAGTAATTGGATTGTTTCAAAAGGTTGAGATAATTGGATATCTCTTTCCTCTCGTTTTGATTGTGAAATCGGTTTTGAATAACTGGTATTTGGAATTTTTGTAAATCTGATCTCGATTTACTCTCGGTATTTCCCAATTATCAATAGATTTTTCAAAATCTTGTATCAAGATTTCTTCGGTGTTTATTATCTTCTTTGAATCCATGGAAGAAGATGAACCAAAATCACTAGAAGTAGATCTGTTGGAAATAGTTTTGACATTGTAAATGATGCTTCGAAATTTGTGAATCTGGCATCACGTAAGATAGCAAGGATTGAGGTGTTTAATCCTTCCTTCGTGAGGGGTTTTATCCGTACTTGGACTAATCCAATACGGATATATTTGTAATTTCTCTCTCTATGTCTCTTCAGAGAATTTTGAAAAAGTAATTGGATTGTTTCAAAAGGTTGAGATAATTGGATATCTCTTTCCTCCCGTTTTGATTGTGAAATCGGTTTTGAATAACTGGTATTTGGAATTTTTGTAAATCTGATCTCGATTTACTCTCGGTATTTCCCAATTATCAATAGATTTTTCAAAATCTTGTATCAAGATTTCTTCGGTGTTTATTATCTTCTTTGAATCCATGGAAGAAGATGAACCAAAATCACTAGAAGTAGATCTGTTGGAAATAGTTTTGACATTGTAAATGATGCTTCGAAATTTGTGAATGCTTCGGCATCACGTAAGATAGCAAGGATTGAGGATGAGGTGTTTAATCCTTCCTTCGTGAGGGGTTTTTCCGTACTTGGACTAATCCAATACGGATATATTTGTAATTTCTCTCTCTCTGTCTCTCTTCAGAGAATTTTGAAAAAGTAATTGGATTGTTTCAAAAGGTTGAGATAATTGGATATCTCTTTCCTCTGTTTTGATTGTGAAATCGGTTTTGAATAACTCGGTATTTGGAATTTTTGTAAATCGATCTCGATTTACTCTCGGTATTTCCCAATTATCAATAGATTTTTCAAAATCTTGTATCAAGATTTCTTCTTCGGTGTTTATTATCTTCTTTGAATCCATGGAAGAAGATGAACCAAAATCACTAGAAGTAGATCTGTTGGAAATAGTTTTGACATTGTAAATGATGCTTCGAAATTTGTGAATCTGGCATCACGTAAGATAGCAAGGATTGAGGTGTTTAATCCTTCCTTCGTGAGGTGGGGGGTTTTTTTTACTTGGACTAATCCAATACGGATATATTTGTAATTTCTTTCTTTCTCTGTCTCTCTTCTCTTCGAATTTTGAAAAAGTAATTGGATTGTTTCAAAAGGTTGAGATAATTGGATATCTCTTTCCTCTCTTTGATTGTGAAATCGGTTTTGAATAACTCGGTATTTGGAATTTTTGTAAATCTGATCTCGATTTACTCTCGGTATTTTCCAATTATCAATAGATTTTTCAAAATCTTGTATCTAGATTTCTTCGGTGTTTATTATCTTCTTTGAATCCATGGAAGAAGATGAACCAAAATCACTAGAAGTAGATCTGTTGGAAATAGTTTTGACATTGTAAATGATGCTTCGAAATTTGTGAATCTGGCATCACGTAAGATAGCAAGGATTGAGGTGTTTAATCCTTCTTTCGTGAGGGGTTTTATCCGTACTTGGACTAATCCAATACGGATATATTTGTAATTTCTTTCTTTGTGTCTCTTCTCTCTCTGTGTCTCTTCAGAGAATTTTGAAAAAGTAATTGGATTGTTTCAAAAGGTTGAGATAATTGGATATCTCTTTCCTCTCTGTTTTGATTGTTTTGAATAATCGTATTTGGAATTTTTGTAAATCTGATCTCGATTTACTCTCGGTATTTCCCAATTATCAATAGATTTTTCAAAATCTTGTATCAAGATTTCTTCGGTGTTTATTATCTTCTTTGAATCCATGGAAGAAGATGAACCAAAATCACTAGAAGTAGATCTGTTGGAAATAGTTTTGACATTGTAAATGATGCTTCGAAATTTGTGAATCTGGCATCACGTAAGATAAGCAAGGATTGAGGTGTTTAATCCTTCCTTCGTGAGGGGTTTTATCCGTACTTGGACTAATCCAATACGGATATATTTGTAATTTCTCTCTCTGGTGTCTCTTCAGAGAATTTTGAAAAAGTAATTGGATTGTTTCAAAAGGTTGAGATAATTGGATATCTCTTTCCTCTCGTTTTGATTGTGAAATCGGTTTTGAATAACTGGTATTTGGAATTTTTGTAAATCTGATCTCGATTTACTCTAGAATTTCCCAATTATCAATAGATTTTTCAAAATCTTGTATCTAGGTTTCTTCGGTGTTTATTATCTTCTTTGAATCCATTGAAGAAGATGAACCAAAATCACTAGAAGTAGATCTGTTGGAAATAGTTTTGACATTGTAAATGATGCTTCGAAATTTGTGAATCTGGCATCACGTAAGATAGCAAGGATTGAGGTGTTTAATCCTTCTTTCGTGAGGGGTTTTATCCGTACTTGGACTAATCCAATACGGATATATTTGTAATTTCTTTCTCTGTGTCTCTTCGTAGAATTTTGAAAAAGTAATTGGATTGTTTCAAAAGGTTGAGATAATTGGATATCTCTTTCCTCTCGTTTTGATTGTGAAATCGGTTTTGAATAACTCGGTATTTGGAATTTTTGTAAATCTTTTGAATCTCGATTTACTCTCGGTATTTTTCCCAATTATCAATAGATTTTTCAAAATCTTGTATCAAGATTTCTTCGGTGTTTATTATCTTCTTTGAATCCATGGAAGAAGATGAACCAAAATCACTAGAAGTAGATCTGTTGGAAATAGTTTTGACATTGTAAATGATGCTTCGAAATTTGTGAATCGGCATCACGTAAGATAGCAAGGATTGAGGTGTTTAATCCTTCCTTCGTGAGGGGGGGTTTTATCCGTACTTGGACTAATCCAATACGGATATATTTGTAATTTCTCTCTCTGTGTCTCTTCGCAGAATTTTGAAAATTAATTGGATTGTTTCAAAAGGTTGAGATAATTGGATATCTCTTTCCTCTCGTTTTGATTGTGAAATCGGTTTTGAATAACTCGGTATTTGGAATTTTTGTAAATCTTGATCTCGATTTACTCTCGGTATTTCCCAATTATCAATATATTTTTCAAAATCTTGTATCAATTTTTCAAAATTTCTTCTTCGGTTTATTATCTTCTTTGAATCCATGGAAGAAGATGAAACCCACCAAAATCACTAGAAGTAGATCTGTTGGAAATAGTTTTGACATTGTAAATGATGCTTCGAAATTTGTGAATGTGGCATCACGTAAGGATTGAGGTGTTTAATCCTTCCTTCGTGAGGGGTTTTATCCGTACTTGGACTAATCCAATACGGATATATTTGTAATTTCTCTCTCTGTGTCTCTTCAGAGAATTTTGAAAAAGTAATTGGATTGTTTCAAAAGGTTGAGATAATTGGATATCTCTTTCCTCTGTTTTGATTGTGAAATCGGTTTTGAATAACTGGTATTTGGAATTTTTGTAAATCTGATCTCGATTTACTCTCGGTATTTCCCAATTATCAATAGATTTTTCAAAATCTTGTATCAAGATTTCTTCGGTGTTTATTATCTTCTTTGAATCCATGGAAGAAGATTTGACCAAAATCACTAGAAGAGATCTGTTGGAAATAGTTTTGACATTGTAAATGATGCTTCGAAATTTGTGAATCTTGTGATCACGTAAGATAGCAAGGATTGAGGTGTTTAATCCTTCCTTCGTGAGGGGTTTTATCCGTACTTGGACTAATCCAATACGGATATATTTGTAATTTCTCTCTCTCTCTCTGTCTCTTCGAGAATTTTTGAAAAAGTAATTGGATTGTTTCAAAAGGTTGAGATAATTGGATATCTCTTTCCTCTCGTTTTGATTGTGAAATCGGTTTTGAATAACTCGGTATTTGGAATTTTTGTAAATCTGATCTCGATTTACTCTCGGTATTTCCCAATTATCAATAGATTTTTCAAAATCTTGTATCAAGATTTCTTCGGTGTTTATTATCTTCTTTGAATCCATGGAAGAAGATGAACCAAAATCACTAGAAGTAGATCTGTTGGAAATAGTTTTGACATTGTAAATGATGCTTCGAAATTTGTGAATCTGGCATCACGTAAGATAGCAAGGATTGAGGTGTTTAATCCTTTAATCCTTCCTTCGTGGGGGGGTTTTATCCGTACTTGGACTAATCCAATACGGATATATTTGTAATTTCTCTCTCTGTCTCTTCAGAGAATTTTGAAAAAGTAATTGGATTGTTTCAAAAGGTTGAGATAATTGGATATCTCTTTCCTCTGTTTTGATTGTGAAATCGGTTTTGAATAACTGGTATTTGGAATTTTTGTAAATCTGATCTCGATTTACTCTCGGTATTTCCCAATTATCAATAGATTTTTCAAAATCTTGTATCAAGATTTCTTCGGTGTTTATTATCTTCTTTGAATCCATGGAAGAAGATGAACCAAAATCACTAGAAGTAGATCTGTTGGAAATAGTTTTGACATTGTAAATGATGCTTCGAAATTTGTGAATCATCACGTAAGATAGCAAGGATTGAGGTGTTTAATCCTTCCTTCGTGAGGGGGGGTTTATCCGTACTTGGACTAATCCAATACGGATATATTTGTAATTTCTCTCTCTCTGTGTCTCTTCTTCGAATTTTGAAAAAGTAATTGGATTGTTTCAAAAGGTTGAGATAATTGGATATCTCTTTCCTCTCGTTTTGATTGTGAAATCGGTTTTGAATAACTGGTATTTGGAATTTTTGTAAATCGATCTCGATTTACTCTCGGTATTTCCCAATTATCAATAGATTTTTCAAAATCTTGTATCAAGATTTCTTCGGTGTTTATTATCTTCTTTGAATCCATGGAAGAAGATGAACCAAAATCACTAGAAGTAGATCTGTTGGAAATAGTTTTGACATTGTAAATGATGCTTCGAAATTTGTGAATCTGGCATCACGTAAGATAGCAAGGATTGAGGTGTTTAATCCTTCCTTCGTGAGGGGGGGGGTATCCGTACTTGGACTAATCCAATACGGATATATTTGTAATTTCTCTCTCTGTGTCTCTTCAGAGAATTTTGAAAAAGTAATTGGATTGTTTCAAAAGGTTGAGATAATTGGATATCTCTTTCCTCTCGTTTTGATTGTGAAATAGGTTTTGAATAACTGGTATTTGAATTTTTGTTTTTGTAAATCTGATCTCGATTTACTCTCGGTATTTCCCAATTATCAATAGATTTTTCAAAATCTTGTATCAAGATTTCTTCGGTGTTTATTATCTTCTGTTTATTATCTTCTTTGAATCCATGGAAGAAGATGAACCAAAATCACTAGAAGTAGATCTGTTGGAAATAGTTTTGACATTGTAAATGATGCTTCGAAATTTGTGAATCGGCATCACGTAAGATAGCAAGGATTGAGGTGTTTAATCCTTCCTTCGTGAGGGGTTTTATCCGTACTTGGACTAATCCAATACGGATATATTTGTAATTTCTCTCTCTCGTGTCTCTTCGAGAATTTTGAAAAAGTAATTGGATTGTTTCAAAAGGTTGAGATAATTGGATATCTCTTTCCTCTCGTTTTGATTGTGAAATCGGTTTTGAATAACTCGGTATTTGGAATTTTTGTAAATCTTTGATCTCGATTTACTCTCGGTATTTCCCAATTATCAATAGATTTTTTATCAAATCTTGTATCAAGATTTCTTCGGTGTTTATTATCTTCTTTGAATCCATGGAAGAAGATGAACCAAAATCACTAGAAGTAGATCTGTTGGAAATAGTTTTGACATTGTAAATGATGCTTCGAAATTTGTGAATCGGCATCACGTAAGATAGCAAGGATTGAGGTGTTTAATCCTTCCTTCGTGAGGGGGGTTTTATCCGTACTTGGACTAATCCAATACGGATATATTTGTAATTTCTCTCTCTGTGTCTCTTCAGAGAATTTTGAAAAAGTAATTGGATTGTTTCAAAAGGTTGAGATAATTGGATATCTCTTTCCTCTGTTTTGATTGTGAAATCGGTTTTGAATAACTGGTATTTGGAATTTTTGTAAATCTGATCTCGATTTACTCTCGGTATTTCCCAATTATCAATAGATTTTTCAAAATCTTGTATCAAGATTTCTTCGGTGTTTATTATCTTCTTTGAATCCATGGAAGAAGAGAAGATGAACCAAAATCACTAGAAGTAGATCTGTTGGAAATAGTTTTGACATTGTAAATGATGCTTCGAAATTTGTGAATCGGCATCACGTAAGATAGCAAGGATTGAGGTGTTTAATCCTTCCTTCGTGAGGGGTTTTATCCGTACTTGGACTAATCCAATACGGATATATTTGTAATTTCTCTCTCTCTCGTGTCTCTTCAGAGAATTTTGAAAAAGTAATTGGATTGTTTCAAAAGGTTGAGATAATTGGATATCTCTTTCCTCTGTTTTGATTGTGAAATCGGTTTTGAATAACTGGTATTTGGAATTTTTGTAAATCTGATCTCGATTTACTCTCGGTATTTCCCAATTATCAATAGATTTTTCAAAATCTTGTATCAAGATTTCTTCGGTGTTTATTATCTTCTTTGAATCCATGGAAGAAGATGAACCAAAATCACTAGAAGTAGATCTCGTTGGAAATAGTTTTGACATTGTAAATGATGCTTCGAAATTTGTTTTGACATTGAATGCTTCGAAATTTGTGAATCACGGCATCACGTAAGATAGCAAGGATTGAGGTGTTTAATCCTTCTTTCGTGAGGGGTTTTATCCGTACTTGGACTAATCCAATACGGATATATTTGTAATTTCTTTCTTTGTGTCTCTTCAGAGAATTTTGAAAAAGTAATTGGATTGTTTCAAAAGGTTGAGATAATTGGATATCTCTTTCCTCTTTTTTGATTGTGAAATCGGTTTTGAATAACTCGGTATTTGGAATTTTTGTAAATCTGATCTCGATTTACTCTCGGTATTTCCCAATTATCAATAGATTTTTCAAAATCTTGTATCAAGATTTCTTCGGTGTTTATTATCTTCTTTGAATCCATGGAAGAAGATGAACCAAAATCACTAGAAGTAGATCTGTTGAAATAGTTTTGACATTGTAAATGATGCTTCGAAATTTGTGAATCTGGCATCACGTAAGATAGCAAGGATTGAGGTGTTTAATCCTTCCTTCCTTCGTGGGGGTTTTATCCGTACTTGGACTAATCTAATCCAATACGGATATATTTGTAATTTCTCTCTCTTGTCTCTTCGAGAATTTTGAAAAAGTAATTGGATTGTTTCAAAAGGTTGAGATAATTGGATATCTCTTTCCTCTGTTTTGATTGTGAAATCGGTTTTGAATAACTCGGTATTTGGAATTTTTGTAAATCGATCTCGATTTACTCTCGGTATTTCCCAATTATCAATAGATTTTTCAAAATCTTGTATCAAGATTTCTTCGGTGTTTATTATCTTCTTTGAATCCATGGAAGAAGATGAACCAAAATCACTAGAAGTAGATCTGTTGGAAATAGTTTTGACATTGTAAATGATGCTTCGAAATTTGTGAATCTGGCATCACGTAAGATAGCAAGGATTGAGGTGTTTAATCCTTCCTTCGTGAGGGGTTTTATCCGTACTTGGACTAATCCAATACGGATATATTTGTAATTTCTTTCTCTGTCTCTTCAGAGAATTTTGAAAAAGTAATTGGATTGTTTCAAAGGTTGAGATAATTGGATATCTCTTTCCTCTGTTTTGATTGTGAAATCGGTTTTGAATAACTGGTATTTGGAATTTTTGTAAATCTGATCTCGATTTACTCTCGGTATTTCCCAATTATCAATAGATTTTTCAAAATCTTGTATCAAGATTTCTTCGGTGTTTATTATCTTCTTTGAATCCATGGAAGAAGATGAACCAAAATCACTAGAAGTAGATCTGTTGGAAATAGTTTTGACATTGTAAATGATGCTTCGAAATTTGTGAATCTGCATCACGTAAGATAGCAAGGATTGAGGTGTTTAATCCTTCCTTCGTGAGGGGTTTTATCCGTACTTGGACTAATCCAATACGGATATATTTGTAATTTCTCTCTCTGTGTCTCTTCAGAGAATTTTGAAAAAGTAATTGGATTGTTTCAAAAGGTTGAGATAATTGGATATCTCTTTCCTCTTTTTTTTGATTGTGAAATCGGTTTTGAATAATCGGTTTGGATTGGAATTTTTTGGGTATTTGGAATTTTTGTAAATCGATCTCGATTTACTCTCGGTATTTCCCAATTATCAATAGATTTTTCAAAATCTTGTATCAAGATTTCTTCGGTGTTTATTATCTTCTTTGAATCCATGGAAGAAGATGAACCAAAATCACTAGAAGTAGATCTGTTGGAAATAGTTTTGACATTGTAAATGATGCTTCGAAATTTGTGAATCGGCATCACGTAAGATAGCAAGGATTGAGGTGTTTAATCCTTCCTTCGTGAGGGGGGGTTTATCCGTACTTGGACTAATCCAATACGGATATATTTGTAATTTCTTTCTCTCTGTGTCTCTTCGAGAGAATTTTGAAAAAGTAATTGGATTGTTTCAAAAGGTTGAGATAATTGGATATCTCTTTCCTCTCTCTTTGATTGTGAAATCGGTTTTGAATAACTGTATTTGGAATTTTTGTAAATCTTTTCTCGATTTACTCTCGATTATTTCCCAATTATCAATAGATTTTTCAAAATCTTGTATCTAGGTTCTTCGGTGTTTATTATCTTCTTTGAATCCATGGAAGAAGATGAACCAAAATCACTAGAAGTAGATCTGTTGGAAATAGTTTTGACATTGTAAATGATGCTTCGAAATTTGTGAATGTGGCATCACGTAAGATAGCAAGGATTGAGGTGTTTAATCCTTCCTTCGTGAGGGGTTTTTCCGTCTTGGACTAATCCAATACGGATATATTTGTAATTTCTCTCTCTCTGTCTCTTCGAGAATTTTTTGAAAAAGTAATTGGATTGTTTCAAAAGGTTGAGATAATTGGATATCTCTTTCCTCTCTTTTGATTGTGAAATCGGTTTTGAATAACTCGGTATTTGGAATTTTTGTAAATCGATCTCGATTTACTCTCGGTATTTCCCAATTATCAATAGATTTTTCAAAATCTTGTATCAAGATTTCTTCGGTGTTTATTATCTTCTTTGAATCCATGGAAGAAGATGAACCAAAATCAACTAAAGTAGATAGATCCAGATCTGTTGGAAATAGTTTTGACATTGTAAATGATGCTTCGAAATTTGTGAATCTGGCATCACGTAAGATAGCAAGGATTGAGGTGTTTAATCCTTCCTTCGTGAGGGGTTTTATCCGTACTTGGACTAATCCAATACGGATATATTTGTAATTTCTCTCTCTCTTCTCTTCGTGTCTTTTGAAAAAGTAATTGGATTGTTTCAAAAGGTTGAGATAATTGGATATCTCTTTCCTCTGTTTTGATTGTGAAATCGGTTTTGAATAACTGGTATTTGGAATTTTTGTAAATCTGATCTCGATTTACTCTCGGTATTTCCCAATTATCAATAGATTTTTCAAAATCTTGTATCAAGATTTCTTCGGTGTTTATTATCTTCTTTGAATCCATGGAAGAAGATGAACCAAAATCACTAGAAGTAGATCTGTTGGAAATAGTTTTGACATTGTAAATGATGCTTCGAAATTTGTGAATCGGCATCACGTAAGATAAATTTGTGAATCGGCATCACGTAAGAAGGATCTGTGTTTAATCCTTCCTTCCTTCGGGGGGGTATCCGTACTTGGACTAATCCAATACGGATATATTTGTAATTTCTCTCTCTGTGTCTCTTCAGAGAATTTTGAAAAAGTAATTGGATTGTTTCAAAAGGTTGAGATAATTGGATATCTCTTTCCTCTGTTTTGATTGTGAAATCGGTTTTGAATAACTGGTATTTGGAATTTTTGTAAATCTGATCTCGATTTACTCTCGGTATTTCCCAATTATCAATAGATTTTTCAAAATCTTGTATCAAGATTTCTTCGGTGTTTATTATCTTCTTTGAATCCATGGAAGAAGATGAACCAAAATCACTAGAAGTAGATCTGTTGGAAATAGTTTTGACATTGTAAATGATGCTTCGAAATTTGTGAATCTGCATCACGTAAGATAGCAAGGATTGAGGTGTTTAATCCTTCCTTCGTGAGGGGTTTTATCCGTACTTGGACTAATCCAATACGGATATATTTGTAATTTAATTTCTCTCTCTGTGTCTCTTCAGAGAATTTTGAAAAAGTAATTGGATTGTTTCAAAAGGTTGAGATAATTGGATATCTCTTTCCTCTGTTTTGATTGTGAAATCGGTTTTGAATAACTGGTATTTGGAATTTTTGTAAATCTGATCTCGATTTACTCTCGGTATTTCCCAATTATCAATAGATTTTTCAAAATCTTGTATCAAGATTTCTTCGGTGTTTATTATCTTCTTTGAATCCATGGAAGAAGATGAACCAAAATCACTAGAAGTAGATCTGTTGGAAATAGTTTTGACATTGTAAATGATGCTTCGAAATTTGTGAATGCTGGCATCACGTAAGATAGCAAGGATTGAGGTGTTTAATCCTTCCTTCGTGAGGGGTTTTATCCGTACTTGGACTAATCCAATACGGATATATTTGTAATTTCTCTCTCTGTGTCTCTTCAGAGAATTTTGAAAAAGTAATTGGATTGTTTCAAAAGGTTGAGATAATTAATTGGATATCTCTTTCCTCTGTTTTGATTGTGAAATCGGTTTTGAATAACTGGTATTTGGAATTTTTGTAAATCTGATCTCGATTTACTCTCGGTATTTCCCAATTATCAATAGATTTTTCAAAATCTTGTATCAAGATTTCTTCGGTGTTTATTATCTTCTTTGAATCCATGGAAGAAGATGAACCAAAATCACTAGAAGTAGATCTGTTGGAAATAGTTTTGACATTGTAAATGATGCTTCGAAATTTGTGAATCAGGCATCACGTAAGATAGCAAGGATTGAGGTGTTTAATCCTTCCTTCGTGAGGGGTTTTTTCCGTACTTGGACTAATCCAATACGGATATATTTATAATTTCTCTCTCTGTGTCTCTTCAGAGAATTTTGAAAATGTAATTGGATTGTTTCAAAAGGTTGAGATAATTGGATATCTCTTTCCTCTCTTTTTGATTGTGAAATCGGTTTTGAATAACTCGGTATTTGGAATTTTTGTAAATTTTTGATCTCGTAAATCGATTTACTCTCTCGGTATTTCCCAATTATCAATAGATTTTTCAAAATCTTGTATCAAGATTTCTTCGGTGTTTATTATCTTCTTTGAATCCATGGAAGAAGATGAACCAAAATCACTAGAAGTAGATCTGTTGGAAATAGTTTTGACATTGTAAATGATGCTTCGAAATTTGTGAATCGGCATCACGTAAAGATAGCAAGGATTGAGGTGTTTAATCCTTCCTTCGTGAGGGGGGTTTTATCCGTACTTGGACTAATCCAATACGGATATATTTGTAATTTCTCTCTCTGTGTCTCTTCAGAGAATTTTGAAAAAGTAATTGGATTGTTTCAAAAGGTTGAGATAATTGGATATCTCTTTCCTCTGTTTTGATTGTGAAATCGGTTTTGAATAACTGGTATTTGGAATTTTTGTAAATCTGATCTCGATTTACTCTCGGTATTTCCCAATTATCAATAGATTTTTCAAAATCTTGTATCAAGATTTCTTCGGTGTTTATTATCTTCTTTGAATCCATGGAAGAAGATGAACCAAAATCACTAGAAGTAGATCTGTTGGAAATAGTTTTGACATTGTAAATGATGCTTCGAAATTTGTGAATCTGGCATCACGTAAGATAGCAAGGATTGAGGTGTTTAATCCTTCCTTCGTGAGGGGGGGTTTTATCCGTACTTGGACTAATCCAATACGGATATATTTGTAATTTCTCTCTCTGTGTCTCTTCAGAGAATTTTGAAAAAGTAATTGGATTGTTTCAAAAGGTTGAGATAATTGGATATCTCTTTCCTCTGTTTTGATTGTGAAATCGGTTTTGAATAACTGGTATTTGGAATTTTTGTAAATCGATCTCGATTTACTCTCGGTATTTCCCAATTATCAATAGATTTTTCAAAATCTTGTATCAAGATTTCTTCGGTGTTTATTATCTTCTTTGAATCCATGGAAGAAGATGAACCAAAATCACTAGAAGTAGATCTGTTGGAAATAGTTTTGACATTGTAAATGATGCTCGAAATTTGTGAATCGGCATCACGTAAGATAGCAAGGATTGAGGTGTTTAATCCTTCCTTCGTGAGGGGTTTTTTATCCGTACTTGGACTAATCCAATACGGATATATTTGTAATTTCTCTCTCTGTGTCTCTTCAGAGAATTTTGAAAAAGTATTTTGAAAAAGTAATTGGATTGTTTCAAAAGGTTGAGATAATTGGATATCTCTTTCCTCTGTTTTGATTGTGAAATCGGTTTTGAATAACTGGTATTTGGAATTTTTGTAAATCTGATCTCTATTTACTCTCGGTATTTCCCAATTATCAATAGATTTTTCAAAATCTTGTATCAAGATTTCTTCGGTGTTTATTATCTTCTTTGAATCCATGGAAGAAGATGAACCAAAATCACTAGAAGTAGATCTGTTGGAAATAGTTTTGACATTGTAAATGATGCTTCGAAATTTGTGAATGTGGCATCACGTAAGATAGCAAGGATTGAGGCAAGTTTGAGGTGTTTAATCCTTCCTTCGTGAGGGGTTTTATCCGTACTTGGACTAATCCAATACGGATATATTTGTAATTTCTCTCTCTGTGTCTCTTCCGAGAATTTTGAAAAAGTAATTGGATTGTTTCAAAAGGTTGAGATAATTGGATATCTCTTTCCTCTGTTTTGATTGTGAAATCGGTTTTGAATAAATAATCGGTATTTGGAATTTTTGTAAATCGATCTCGATTTACTCTCGGTATTTCCCAATTATCAATAGATTTTTCAAAATCTTGTATCAAGATTTCTTCGGTGTTTATTATCTTCTTTGAATCCATGGAAGAAGATGAACCAAAATCACTAGAAGTAGATCTGTTGGAAATAGTTTTGACATTGTAAATGATGCTTCGAAATTTGTGAATCTGGCATCACGTAAGATAGCAAGGATTGAGGTGTTTAATCCTTCCTTCGTGAGGGGGTTTTTCCGTATCCTACTTGGACTAATCCAATACGGATAATCCATTTGGATATATTTTGTAATTCTCTCTCTGTGTCTCTTCTTGAAATTTGAAAAAGTAATTGGATTGTTTCAAAAGGTTGAGATAATTGGATATCTCTTTCCTCTCGTTTTGATTGTGAAATCGGTTTTGAATAACTGGTATTTGGAATTTTTGTAAATCTGATCTCGATTTACTCTCGGTATTTCCCAATTATCAATAGATTTTTCAAAATCTTGTATCAAGATTTCTTCGGTGTTTATTATCTTCTTTGAATCCATGGAAGAAGATGAACCAAAATCACTAGAAGTAGATCTGTTGGAAATAGTTTTGACATTGTAAATGATGCTTCGAAATTTGTGAATCGGCATCACGTAAGATAGCAAGGATTGAGGTTGTGTTTAATCCTTCCTTCGTGAGGGGTTTTATCCGTACTTGGACTAATCCAATACGGATATATTTTTAATTTCTCTCTCTCTGTCTCTTCGAGAGAATTTTGAAAAAGTAATTGGATTGTTTCAAAAGGTTTGTTTCAAAAGGTAGATTATATCTTTCCTCTGTTTTGATTGTGAAATCGGTTTTGAATAACTGGTATTTGGAATTTTTGTAAATCGATCTCGATTTACTCTCGGTATTTCCCAATTATCAATAGATTTTTCAAAATCTTGTATCAAGATTTCTTCGGTGTTTATTATCTTCTTTGAATCCATGGAAGAAGATGAACCAAAATCACTAGAAGTAGATCTGTTGGAAATAGTTTTGACATTGTAAATGATGCTTCGAAATTTGTGAATCGGCATCACGTAAGATAGCAAGGATTGAGGTGTTTAATCCTTCCTTCGTGAGGGGTTTTATCCGTACTTGGACTAATCCAATACGGATATATTTGTAATTTCTCTCTCTTTGTGTTCTCTCTCTGTGTCTCTTCGAGAATTTTGAAAAAGTAATTGGATTGTTTCAAAAGGTTGAGATAATTGGATATCTCTTTCCTCTGTTTTGATTGTGAAATCGGTTTTGAATAACTTGTATTTGGAATTTTTGTAAATCTGATCTCGATTTACTCTCGGTATTTCCCAATTATCAATAGATTTTTCAAAATCTTGTATCAAGATTTCTTCGGTGTTTATTATCTTCTTTGAATCCATGGAAGAAGATGAACCAAAATCACTAGAAGTAGATCTGTTGGAAATAGTTTTGACATTGTAAATGATGCTTCGAAATTTGTGAATCGGCATCACGTAAGATAGCAAGGATTGAGGTGTTTAATCCTTCCTTCGTGAGGGGGGGTTTTATCCGTACTTGGACTAATCCAATACGGATATATTTGTAATTTCTCTCTCTGTGTCTCTTCAGAGAATTTTGAAAAAGTAATTGGATTGTTTCAAAAGGTTGAGATAATTGGATATCTCTTTCCTCTGTTTTGATTGTGAAATCGGTTTTGAATAACTGGTATTTGGAATTTTTGTAAATCGATCTCGATTTACTCTCGGTATTTCCCAATTATCAATAGATTTTTCAAAATCTTGTATCAAGATTTCTTCGGTGTTTTCGGTTATCTTCTTTTCTTTGAATCCATGGAAGAAGATGAACCAAAATCACTAGAAGTAGATCTGTTGGAAATAGTTTTGACATTGTAAATGATGCTTCGAAATTTGTGAATCAGGCATCACGTAAGATAGCAAGGATTGAGGTGTTTAATCCTTCCTTCGTGAGGGGTTTTTTCCGTACTTGGACTAATCCAATACGGATATATTTGTAATTTCTCTCTCTTGTGTCTCTCTCAGAAATTTTTTGAAAAATTGGATTGTTTCAAAAGGTTGAGATAATTGGATATCTCTTTCCTCTGTTTTGATTGTGAAATCGGTTTTGAATAACTTGGTATTTGGAATTTTTGTAAATTTGATCTCGATTTACTCTCGGTATTTTTCCCAATATATTTTTCAAAATCTTGTATCTAGGTTTCTTCGGTGTTTATTATCTTCTTTGAATCCATGGAAGAAGATGAACCAAAATCACTAGAAGTAGATCTGTTGGAAATAGTTTTGACATTGTAAATGATGCTGTAAATTTGTGAATCGGCATCACGTAAGATAGCAAGGATTGAGGTGTTTAATCCTTCCTTCGTGAGGGGTTTTATCCGTACTTGGACTAATCCAATACGGATATATTTGTAATTTCTCTCTCTCTCTCTCTTCTCTCTTCGAGAATTTTGAAAAAGTAATTGGATTGTTTCAAAAGGTTGAGATAATTGGATATCTCTTTCCTCTGTTTTTGATTGTGAAATCGGTTTTGAATAACTGGTATTTGGAATTTTTGTAAATCGATCTCGATTTACTCTCGGTATTTCCCAATTATCAATAGATTTTTCAAAATCTTGTATCAAGATTTCTTCGGTGTTTATTATCTTCTTTGAATCCATGGAAGAAGATGAACCAAAATCACTAGAAGTAGATCTGTTGGAAATAGTTTTGACATTGTAAATGATGCTTCGAAATTTGTGAATCGGCATCACGTAAGATAGCAAGGATTGATTGGTGTTTAATCCTTCCTTCGTCCTTCCTTCGGGGGGTTTTTCCGTACTTGGACTAATCCAATACGGATATATTTGTAATTTCTCTCTCTGTGTCTCTTCAGAGAATTTTGAAAAAGTAATTGGATTGTTTCAAAAGGTTGAGATAATTGGATATCTCTTTCCTCTGTTTTGATTGTGAAATCGGTTTTGAATAACTGGTATTTGGAATTTTTGTAAATCTGATCTCGATTTACTCTCGGTATTTCCCAATTATCAATAGATTTTTCAAAATCTTGTATCAAGATTTCTTCGGTGTTTATTATCTTCTTTGAATCCATGGAAGAAGATGAACCAAAATCACTAGAAGTAGATCTGTTGGAAATAGTTTTGACATTGTAAATGATGCTTCGAAATTTGTGAATCTGGCATCACGTAAGATAGCAAGGATTGAGGTGTTTAATCCTTCCTTCGTGAGGGGTTTTATCCGTACTTGGACTAATCCAATACGGATATATTTGTAATTTCTCTCTCTGTGTCTCTTCAGAGAATTTTGAAAAAAAAGTAATTGCTGGATTGATTTTCAAAAGTTGAGATAATTGGATATCTCTTTCCTCTTTTGTTTTGATTGTGAAATCGGTTTTGAATAACGGTATTTGGAATTTTTGTAAATCTGATCTCGATTTACTCTCGGTATTTCCCAATTATCAATAGATTTTTCAAAATCTTGTATCAAGATTTCTTCGGTGTTTATTATCTTCTTTGAATCCATGGAAGAAGATGAACCAAAATCACTAGAAGTAGATCTGTTGGAAATAGTTTTGACATTGTAAATGATGCTTCGAAATTTGTGAATCGGCATCACGTAAGATAGCAAGGATTGAGGTGTTTAATCCTTCCTTCGTGAGGGGTTTTATCCGTACTTGGACTAATCCAATACGGATATATTTGTAATTTCTCTCTCTGTGTCTCTTTAGAGAATTTTGAAAAAGTAATTGGATTGTTTCAAAAGGTTGAGATAATTGGATATCTCTTTCCTCTGTTTTGATTGTGAAATCGGTTTTGAATAAAATCGGTTTTGAATAACTGGTATTTGGAATTTTTGTAAATCTGATCTCGATTTACTCTCGGTATTTCCCAATTATCAATAGATTTTTCAAAATCTTGTATCAAGATTTCTTCGGTGTTTATTATCTTCTTTGAATCCATGGAAGAAGATGAACCAAAATCACTAGAAGTAGATCTGTTGGAAATAGTTTTGACATTGTAAATGATGCTTCGAAATTTGTGAATGTGGCATCACGTAAGATAGCAAGGATTGAGGTGTTTAATCCTTCCTTCGTGAGGGGGGTTTTATCCGTACTTGGACTAATCCAATACGGATATATTTGTAATTTCTTTCTTTGTGTCTCTTCAGAGAATTTTGAAAAAGTAATTGGATTGTTTCAAAAGGTTGAGATAATTGGATATCTCTTTCCTCTGTTTTGATTGTGAAATCGGTTTTGAATAACTGGTATTTGGAATTTTTGTAAATCTGATCTCGATTTACTCTCGGTATTTCCCAATTATCAATATTTTTTTCAAAATCTTGTATCAAGATTTCTTCGGTGTTTATTATCTTCTTTGAATCCATGGAAGAAGATGAACCAAAATCACTAGAAGTAGATCTGTTGGAAATAGTTTTGACATTGTAAATGATGCTTCGAAATTTGTGAATCGGCATCACGTAAGATAGCAAGGATTGAGGTGTTTAATCCTTCCTTCGTGAGGGGTTTTATCCGTACTTGGACTAATCCAATACGGATATATTTGTAATTTCTCTCTCTGTGTCTCTTCAGAGAATTTTGAAAAAGTAATTGGATTGTTTCAAAAGGTTGAGATAATTGGATATCTCTTTCCTCTGTTTTGATTGTGAAATCGGTTTTGAATAACTGGTATTTGGAATTTTTGTAAATCTGATCTCGATTTACTCTCGGTATTTCCCAATTATCAATAGATTTTTCAAAATCTTGTATCAAGATTTCTTCGGTGTTTATTATCTTCTTTGAATCCATGGAAGAAGATGAACCAAAATCACTAGAAGTAGATCTGTTGGAAATAGTTTTGACATTGTAAATGATGCTTCGAAATTTGTGAATCGGCATCACGTAAGATAGCAAGGATTGAGGTGTTTAATCCTTCCTTCGTGAGGGGGGGTTTTATCCGTACTTGGACTAATCCAATACGGATATATTTGTAATTTCTCTCTCTTGTGTCTCTTCAGAGAATTTTGAAAAAGTAATTGGATTGTTTCAAAAGGTTGAGATAATTGGATATCTCTTTCCTCTGTTTTGATTGTGAAATCGGTTTTGAATAACTGGTATTTGGAATTTTTGTAAATCGATCTCGATTTACTCTCGGTATTTCCCAATTATCAATAGATTTTTCAAAATCTTGTATCAAGATTTCTTCGGTGTTTATTATCTTCTTTGAATCCATGGAAGAAGATGAACCAAAATCACTATAATCAGATCTATTGGAAATAGTTTTGACATTGTAAATGATGCTTCGAAATTTGTGAATCGGCATCACGTAAGATATAGCAAGCAAGGATTGAGGTGTTTAATCCTTCCTTCGTGAGGGGTTTTATCCGTACTTGGACTAATCCAATACGGATATATTTGTAATTTCTCTCTCTGTGTCTCTTCAGAGAATTTTGAAAAAGTAATTGGATTGTTTCAAAAGGTTGAGATAATTGGATATCTCTTTCCTCTGTTTTGATTGTGAAATCGGTTTTGAATAACTGGTATTTGGAATTTTTGTAAATCTGATCTCGATTTACTCTCGGTATTTCCCAATTATCAATAGATTTTTCAAAATCTTGTATCAAGATTTCTTCGGTGTTTATTATCTTCTTTGAATCCATGGAAGAAGATGAACCAAAATCACTAGAAGTAGATCTGTTGGAAATAGTTTTGACATTGTAAATGATGCTTCGAAATTTGTGAATGATGCTGGCATCACGTAAGATAGCAAGGATTGAGGTGTTTAATCCTTCCTTCGTGAGGGGTTTTTTATCCGTACTTGGACTAATCCAATACGGATATATTTGTAATTTCTCTCTCTTGTGTCTCTTCAGAGAATTTTGAAAAAGTAATTGGATTGTTTCAAAAGGTTGAGATAATTGGATATCTCTTTCCTCTGTTTTGATTGTGAAATCGGTTTTGAATAAGCGGTATTTGGAATTTTTGTAAATCGATCTCGATTTACTCTCGGTATTTCCCAATTATCAATAGATTTTTCAAAATCTTGTATCAAGATTTCTTCGGTGTTTATTATCTTCTTTGAATCCATGGAAGAAGATGAACCAAAATCACTAGAAGTAGATCTGTTGGAAATAGTTTTGACATTGTAAATGATGCTTCGAAATTTGTGAATCTGCATCACGTAAGATAGCAAGGATTGAGGTGTTTAATCCTTCCTTCGTGAGGGGTTTTATCCGTACTTGGACTAATCCAATACGGATATATTTGTAATTTCTCTCTCTTGTGTCTCTTCTTCGAGAATTTTGAAAAAGTAATTGGATTGTTTCAAAAGGTTGAGATAATTGGATGGATATCTCTTTCCTCTGTTTTGATTGTGAAATCGGTTTTGAATAACTGGTATTTGGAATTTTTGTAAATCTGATCTCGATTTACTCTCGGTATTTCCCAATTATCAATAGATTTTTCAAAATCTTGTATCAAGATTTCTTCGGTGTTTATTATCTTCTTTGAATCCATGGAAGAAGATGAACCAAAATCACTAGAAGTAGATCTGTTGGAAATAGTTTTGACATTGTAAATGATGCTTCGAAATTTGTGAATCATCACGTAAGATAGCAAGGATTGAGGTGTTTAATCCTTCCTTCGTGAGGGGGGTTTTATCCGTACTTGGACTAATCCAATACGGATATATTTGTAATTTCTCTCTCTGTGTCTCTTCAGAGAATTTTGAAAAAGTAATTGGATTGTTTCAAAAGGTTGAGATAATTGGATATCTCTTTCCTCTCTTTTTTGATTGTGAAATCGGTTTTGAATAAATAACTGGTATTTGGAATTTTTGTAAATTTTTGAAATCTCGATTTATCTCGGTATTTCCCAATTATCAATAGATTTTTCAAAATCTTGTATCAAGATTTCTTCGGTGTTTATTATCTTCTTTGAATCCATGGAAGAAGATGAACCAAAATCACTAGAAGTAGATCTGTTGGAAATAGTTTTGACATTGTAAATGATGCTTCGAAATTTGTGAATCTGGCATCACGTAAGATAGCAAGGATTGAGGTGTTTAATCCTTCCTTCGTGAGGGGTTTTTTCCGTACTTGGACTAATCCAATACGGATATATTTGTAATTTCTCTCTCTGTGTCTCTTCAGAGAATTTTGAAAATGTAATTGGATTGTTTCAAAAGGTTGAGATAATTGGATATCTCTTTCCTCTGTTTTGATTGTGAAATCGGTTTTGAATAACTGGTATTTGGAATTTTTGTAAATCTGATCTCGATTTACTCTCGGTATTTCCCAATTATCAATAGATTTTTCAAAATCTTGTATCAAGATTTCTTCGGTGTTTATTTCTTCGGTGTTTATTATCTTCTTTGAATCCATGGAAGAAGATGAACCAAAATCACTAGAAGTAGATCTGTTGGAAATAGTTTTGACATTGTAAATGATGCTTCGAAATTTGTGAATCTGGCATCACGTAAGATAGCAAGGATTGAGGTGTTTAATCCTTCCTTCGTGAGGGGGTTTTTCCGTACTTGGACTAATCCAATACGGATATATTTGTAATTTTTTCTCTTGTGTCTCTTCAGAGAATTTTGAAAAAGTAATTGGATTGTTTCAAAAGGTTGAGATAATTGGATATCTCTTTCCTCTGTTTTGATTGTGAAATCGGTTTTGAATAACTGGTATTTGGAATTTTTGTAAATCTGATCTCGATTTACTCTCGGTATTTCCCAATTATCAATAGATTTTTCAAAATCTTGTATCAAGATTTCTTCGGTGTTTATTATCTTCTTTGAATCCATGGAAGAAGATGAACCAAAATCACTAGAAGTAGATCTGTTGGAAATAGTTTTGACATTGAATGATGCTTCGAAATTTGTGAATCTGGCATCACGTAAGATAGCAAGGATTGAGGTGTTTAATCCTTCCTTCGTGAGGGGTTTTATCCGTACTTGGACTAATCCAATACGGATATATTTGTAATTTCTCTCTCTGTGTCTCTTCCGAGAATTTTGAAAAAGTAATTGGATTGTTTCAAAAGGTTGAGATAATTGGATATCTCTTTCCTCTGTTTTGATTGTGAAATCGGTTTTGAATAACTGGTATTTGGAATTTTTGTAAATCGATCTCGATTTACTCTCGGTATTTCCCAATTATCAATAGATTTTTCAAAATCTTGTATCAAGATTTCTTCGGTGTTTATTATCTTCTTTGAATCCATGGAAGAAGATGAACCAAAATCACTAGAAGTAGATCTGTTGGAAATAGTTTTGACATTGTAAATGATGCTTCGAAATTTGTGAATGTGGCATCACGTAAGATAGCAAGGATTGAGGTGTTTAAGGTGTTTAATCCTTCGTGAGGGGTTTTATCCGTACTTGGACTAATCCAATACGGATATATTTGTAATTTCTCTCTCTGTGTCTCTTCAGAGAATTTTGAAAAAGTAATTGGATTGTTTCAAAAGGTTGAGATAATTGGATATCTCTTTCCTCTGTTTTGATTGTGAAATCGGTTTTGAATAACTGGTATTTGGAATTTTTGTAAATCTGATCTCGATTTACTCTCGGTATTTCCCAATTATCAATAGATTTTTTCAAAATATTGTATCTAGGTTTCTTCGGTGTTTATTATCTTCTTTGAATCCATTGAAGAAGATGAACCAAAATCACTAGAAGTAGATCTGTTGGAAATAGTTTTGACATTGTAAATGATGCTTCGAAATTTGTGAATCGGCATCACGTAAGATAGCAAGGATTGAGGTGTTTAATCCTTCCTTCGTGAGGGGTTTTATCCGTACTTGGACTAATCCAATACGGATATATTTGTAATTTCTCTCTATGTGTGTCTCTTGTCTCTTCAGAGAATTTTGAAAAAGTAATTGGATTGTTTCAAAAGGTTGAGATAATTGGATATCTCTTTCCTCTGTTTTGATTGTGAAATCGGTTTTGAATAACTGGTATTTGGAATTTTTGTAAATCGATCTCGATTTACTCTCGGTATTTCCCAATTATCAATAGATTTTTCAAAATCTTGTATCAAGATTTCTTCGGTGTTTATTATCTTCTTTGAATCCATGGAAGAAGATGAACCAAAATCACTAGAAGTAGATCTGTTGGAAATAGTTTTGACATTGTAAATGATGCTTCGAAATTTGTGAATCTGGCATCACGTAAGATAGCAAGGATTGAGGTGTTTAATCCTTCCTTCGTGAGGGGTTTTATCCGTACTTGGACTAATCCAATACGGATATATTTGTAATTTCTCTCTCTTTGTGTCTCTTCAGAGAATTTTGAAAAAGTAATTGGATTGTTTCAAAAGGTTGAGATAATTGGATATCTCTTTCCTCTTTTTGATTGTGAAATCGGTTTTGAATAACTGGTATTTGGAATTTTTGTAAATCTGATCTCGATTTACTCTCGGTATTTCCCAATTATCAATAGATTTTTCAAAATCTTGTATCAAGATTTCTTCGGTGTTTATTATCTTCTTTGAATCCATGGAAGAAGATGAACCAAAATCACTAGAAGTAGATCTGTTGGAAATAGTTTTGACATTGTAAATGATGCTTCGAAATTTGTGAATTTGGCATCACGTAAGATAGCAAGGATTGAGGTGTTTAATCCTTCCTTCGTGAGGGGTTTTATCCGTACTTGGACTAATCCAATACGGATATATTTGTAATTTCTCTCTCTGTGTCTCTTCAGAGAATTTTGAAAAAGTAATTGGATTGTTTCAAAAGGTTGAGATAATTGGATATCTCTTTCCTCTGTTTTGATTGTGAAATCGGTTTTGAATAACTTGTATTTGGAATTTTTGTAAATCTGAAATCTCGATTTACTCTCTCGGTATTTCCCAATTATCAATATTTTTTCAAAATCTTGTATCAAGATTTCTTCGGTGTTTATTATCTTCTTTGAATCCATGGAAGAAGATGAACCAAAATCACTAGAAGTAGATCTGTTGGAAATAGTTTTGACATTGTAAATGATGCTTCGAAATTTGTGAATCTGGCATCACGTAAGATAGCAAGGATTGAGGTGTTTAATCCTTCCTTCGTGAGGGGTTTTATCCGTACTTGGACTAATCCAATACGGATATATTTGTAATTTCTCTCTCTGTGTCTCTTCAGAGAATTTTGAAAAAGTAATTGGATTGTTTCAAAAGGTTGAGATAATTGGATATCTCTTTCCTCTGTTTTGATTGTGAAATCGGTTTTGAATAACTGGTATTTGGAATTTTTGTAAATCTGATCTCGATTTACTCTCGGTATTTCCCAATTATCAATAGATTTTTCAAAATCTTGTATCAAGATTTCTTCGGTGTTTATTATCTTCTTTGAATCCATGGAAGAAGATGAACCAAAATCACTAGAAGTAGATCTGTTGGAAATAGTTTTGACATTGTAAATGATGCTTCGAAATTTGTGAATCGGCATCACGTAAGATAGCAAGGATTGAGGTGTTTAATCCTTCCTTCGTGAGGGGTTTTATCCGTACTTGGACTAATCCAATACGGATATATTTGTAATTTCTCTCTCTGTGTCTCTTCAGAGAATTTTGAAAAAGTAATTGGATTGTTTCAAAAGGTTGAGATAATTGGATATCTCTTTCCTCTTTTTTGATTGTGAAATCGGTTTTGAATAACTGGTATTTGGAATTTTTGTAAATCTGATCTCGATTTACTCTCGGTATTTCCCAATTATCAATAGATTTTTCAAAATCTTGTATCAAGATTTCTTCGGTGTTTATTATCTTCTTTGAATCCATGGAAGAAGATGAACCAAAATCACTAGAAGTAGATCTGTTGGAAATAGTTTTGACATTGTAAATGATGCTTTTGACAAATTTGTGAATTTGTGAATCTGGCAAGATAGTAAGATAGAGGATGTTTAATCCTTCCTTCGTGAGGGGGGGTTTTATCCGTACTTGGACTAATCCAATACGGATATATTTGTAATTTCTCTCTCTCTCTGTCTCTTCGAGAATTTTGAAAAAGTAATTGGATTGTTTCAAAAGGTTGAGATAATTGGATATCTCTTTCCTCTTTCCTTTTGATTGTGAAATCGGTTTTGAATAACTTTGGTATTTGGAATTTTTGTAAATCTTTGATCTCGATTTACTCTCGGTATTTCCCAATTATCAATAGATTTTTCAAAATCTTGTATCTAGGTTTCTTCGGTGTTTATTATCTTCTTTGAATCCATGGAAGAAGATGAACCAAAATCACTAGAAGTAGATCTGTTGGAAATAGTTTTGACATTGTAAATGATGCTTCGAAATTTGTGAATTTGGCATCACGTAAGATAGCAAGGATTGAGGTGTTTAATCCATCCTTCGTGAGGGGTTTTATCCGTACTTGGACTAATCAATACGGATATATTTGTAATTTCTCTCTCTGTGTCTCTTCAGAGAATTTTGAAAAAGTAATTGGATTGTTTCAAAAGGTTGAGATAATTGGATATCTCTTTCCTCTGTTTTGATTGTGAAATCGGTTTTGAATAACTGGTATTTGGAATTTTTGTAAATCTGATCTCGATTTACTCTCGGTATTTCCCAATTATCAATAGATTTTTCAAAATCTTGTATCTAGGTTTCTTCGGTGTTTATTATCTTCTTTGAATCCATGGAAGAAGATGAACCAAAATCACTAGAAGTAGATCTGTTGGAAATAGTTTTGACATTGTAAATGATGCTTCGAAATTTGTGAATCTGGCATCACGTAAGATAGCAAGGATTGAGGTGTTTAATCCTTCCTTCGTGAGGGGTTTTATCCGTACTTGGACTAATCCAATACGGATATATTTGTAATTTCTCTCTCTGTGTCTCTTCAGTGAATTTTGAAAAAGTAATTGGATTGTTTCAAAAGGTTGAGATAATTGGATATCTCTTTCCTCTGTTTTGATTGTGAAATCGGTTTTGAATAACTGGTATTTGGAATTTTTGTAAATCTGATCTCGATTTACTCTCGGTATTTCCCAATTATCAATAGATTTTTCAAAATCTTGTATCAAGATTTCTTCGGTGTTTATTATCTTCTTTGAATCCATGGAAGAAGATGAACCAAAATCACTAGAAGTAGATCTGTTGGAAATAGTTTTGACATTGTAAATGATGCTTCGAAATTTGTGAATCATCACGTAAGATAGCAAGGATTGAGGATTGAGGTGTTTAATCCTTCCTTCGTGAGGGGTTTTATCCGTACTTGGACTAATCCAATACGGATATATTTGTAATTTCTCTCTCTCTCTGTCTCTTCGAGAATTTTTTTGAAAAGTAATTGGATTGTTTCAAAAGGTTGAGATAATTGGATATCTCTTTCCTCTGTTTTGATTGTGAAATCGGTTTTGAATAACTGGTATTTGGGAATTGTAAACCTGATCTCGATTTACTCTTGGTATTTCCCAATTATCAATATATTTTTCAAAATCTTGTATCAAGATTTCTTCGGTGTTTATTATCTTCTTTGAATCCATGGAAGAAGATGAACCAAAATCACTAGAAGTAGATCTGTTGGAAATAGTTTTGACATTGTAAATGATGCTTCGAAATTTGTGAATCGGCATCACGTAAGATAGCAAGGATTGAGGTGTTTAATCCTTCCTTCGTGAGGGGTTTTATCCGTACTTGGACTAATCCAATACGGATATATTTGTAATTTCTCTCTCTTGTGTCTCTTCAGAGAATTTTGAAAAAGTAATTGGATTGTTTCAAAAGGTTGAGATAATTGGATATCTCTTTCCTCTGTTTTGATTCGGTGTTTATTATCTTCTTTGAATCCATGGAAGAAGATGAACCAAAATCACTAGAAGTAGGAATTTAGTAAGAGCTCTCACTTCTCTCTAGGTTTAGAAAGAGAAAGACTTCTGAAAAAATGAGCTTGTCTAACTAAGGGAGAGGGAGTCTCCTTTTATAGGAGTTTTACATGGCATTTTTGTAATTAAAAAGGAATCTAACTATTCATCCGAGTGGAGAATGACTCCTTTTGGCATTTTCTTGAATTATTGCTGGAATCTTTGCTTTTTTGAAAGTAGCTTTTTCGAGCACTTTCTTTTGTCAGAATTTTGTCTGAACTATACTCCGGGTATTTTGAATTCTTTTGGCAGCTTTCTTCAGAATCCACTATTGCCAAAAATTGGACTGTCTTCAATATCAATCTCTGGTTCTTCTTCTTCTGATGAAGAGCCTTGTTTTGTTGAAGACGGTGCAAATTTTAGAATTATGGCTTGCATTTCTTCTAGATTTTTGGCCGCTGCAAGCATTGAGGCCATCTGGGATTTCCGTGAAAGGAAATGGGTGTGCTCCGGTGTTTGTAATGGTGCCGGAGCTGTTTTTGGAGGCGCCTATAACGGAATGGGTTTTTGGGTATCTAACCATTCCTGGACTTTTTATGGTGCGGGACTTTTTGGTATTTTAAAGCTGTCCCACCATCGGATTTTGAATCTTCTAAGGATTGTTGGGATTTTATTGTCCGAATAATCTACGAACCATGTAAATACCCATGGTAAGTGGAATTTTGTGTGAAAACAATGTAGGGGCACAAATCTTTTTTCTTCCTCAGAGGGTTTGAACTGGGATTTGAAGAGGTTGAAAGATTTAGTGACTTCTGGTTTTTGTATATCTAGGGTGGATCTGAATTGCTCCCACCATGTTGGAAATTGTGATGGATTACATGCGGTATCAAAATGGAAAAGCCAAGTGTGGCTTTGCTTGGTATTTTAAATGAAAAAGGAATTGAACCAAGCTTGTTGGTAATTCTAGTAATTAAAAGGAATATCAAGAAGTGGTTCCTTTTTGTGGGTATCTAGAAAATTTAGGAGTTAAGACAGATCATTCCCCTAATCAATTGGAGCGATTACGCTGAGTATTTTGCAAATTGAATAAGAGGGGTTTGGGTTATCCTTATGAAAATTGATAATTGTCGCTGATCCTGATATTTCAAGGATAGCTTGATAAAAATATGGGGTTTTTAAAGTATCCCATGATTTATAAAAGCATTTTTGTCCAAAATAATTTTGTAGTGTTAAAAAAGGGTCTTCATTAAAACTCATTTTTCAAGGGTTACAATATTTTGAAAAAATGGTTTTATGAAGTATTTAGGAGCTGGTTTTTTGGGGACTTGTGGTACCACATGTTGATTTTTTTAAAATTATTTTTGAGAAAGGGTTTTTGAAGACTCTTCTTTCTCAAGTTGGAGTTTTGAAATTGTTTTTGAGAAAGGGTTTTTGAAGATTCTCCTTTCTCGATTTTTATAAAATTTTGAGAGGTTTTTTCTTCTCCTTAGCTTTGAACAACTTCTTGTTTGGGATTTTGAAGTTGTATCAATGCCTGTTGTAATTCTGGGAATTTCTCCAGGAGTTGTAGAAGATTTTCGGCAGTCATATCTTGTGCTGGTGTTTTTTGCACAGATGCTGCGGCAATATCATTTTCTTCTTTCATGACTGCATCGTACCACGATAGGGGTTTTTTTGTGGGAGATTTGGCAAGGAATTTTTCCTTTTCTTCTTTTGTGGGTTTTTTGGGGGCCATGGAATTTGTTTGTTGTTGTGGTGCAACAACAGGTGTATTTATTGGTGGAGGTATATCTTCTTTTCTTTTTTGGAGTAAGGCTCCACACATTGCGTGGACACAGTATTGTCCGGATTCCCGCATGTCCTTCCTGGATATTTTTTCCTTGTAGCCTAGACAGTGGGGCAAGGGGCAGTGATAGGACATTTCTGCGTTGCAGCCAGTATCAGAAATATGTGGGTTTCTCTCCTGTTTTTGAATAAACCACTGGTTAAAACATTTTTAAAGTAAAAAATGTCAGGAATCAATTTGCAGAAAATATTTTTTAATGCAATATTTTGGAAATAGTTTTGACATTGTAAATGATGCTTCAAAATTTTCGTGTATGCAAAGGAATCAATCAATTTGATGGAACATGTATCATAGTTTCTAAGGGACTCTGAATTCTGATCTAAAAAACTATTCCTTAATTCGCCTAGATGACAAGAATAAGTTTTTATCAGATTGAGGTCTCTAGCTTTTGGTTTTGTTAGAAAAGGGAATTTTAAATTCCTATTATTGGAATCAAAAGAGACGAAATCATTATCTACTTTATAAGGAGTGATAAGATTTATGAATGGCGTTCCTAAGATAACGGAGTTGTGGATGTCTTTCACTAAGACAAACGATGTTGCTATAGAAACTCCACTAATAATAACGGACGCACTGGTTTGGGAATTGATTTATAGCTTTGTGTTATTAGAGAGTGTATATATATATATATAAGTATAGACATGCATCTCATACGCCCTCAGTGGAAATTCAGAGTTTTAGGTTGACCGTTATTCTCTCTCATTTACGTTCATGTCTACACTTATATTTTATCTGCCTTACATACTAGTACATTCATTCATACTGATGTTCTTTTACTGGGGGCACTGTGTTTCATGCCCACAGGTCCAGATAGACAGATTGACGACCCTACTCAATAGCCTACTCTGTTTAGTGATGGTATTGGTGCATGCTATTTTTCCAAAGTTGTTGTTTTGAGTTGGTATGATTTCGTATACAAAGATAGATATGACATGGGTATGGTAGGGCCCTATAGCGATCTTATGACATGTATGGTACTCTTAGAGACTTGTAGACAGACGTCCTGTGTATAGACGATTTGGATGACCTTGTCTGCCTATTTGTTATCGTACAACCTTCCATGGTGGCCTAGTCGGCCCTTATATATGCATACATATTTTGGTGGGGTTGTCTGTTCTTAGTGGTTTTTTGTTTTCTTTTAGGTTATTGTTAGACGTGGTACACTCGGGCCAATAAGGCTCCGGGTGCCAGCCACACCCTAAGGTTGGGGTGTGACAAACTTGGTATTAGAGCAGGTTTGTCCTAGGGGGTATAAAAGCCATGTCTAGTAGAGTCTTTCTTATAGATGTTTTGTGCACCACATTTATAAACAGTTGGCTACAATAAAAACAACAACATACCCAGTGAAATCCCACACCGTGGCAACAGTTGGCTACAAGACATTTATATGTTTATTACCCTTATTTCATACTCCACATCGTGCAATAGAGTGTAGTCATAGGCATTCGATTCTAACTTGGGTTGTGATAAGTAAGTTTGGACCCTATCAAATCATGGTGTACCAGATGCGCAAGTTGCATCAAGAATCTTAAGGCATATATATCTATCTCACCTTTGAAGACAAAAGACTATGAGAACATAAGAAGTTAAAGTATAAGTTTTAGAAAGTAAAAGAGGTAACACATAGGAGGTACGAGGTACCTATGTTAAGAAGCTTGAAAATAGTTGGAGCTCAGATAGAGAGACACAAGTGTTACGATTTCATTCGACAATGATAAAGTTATAGTAACATCACCACTTCTAGCTTATGGGTTCTAGGCATAAACAAACATAGTTTTTAAAAAAAAGAAATTCCAGAAGTCTACTAAGGGTCAGAGTAATCCTTGACAATGGCCGGATTGGTATGCATGATAAGTATTCACCACATTGTGGCCCCATTCCTAGCAAAGAAGGAATAGTAAGCTACAAAAAGAACAAGGCCGAATGGACGAGGAATATAGAAACAAAAGAGATCCCTAATGGAGTTTTCCGGAATAAGGTAAGAGATGGTAATATTAGCAAGAGATTGGTAGAAGGCTAAGTAAAGCGCTATGTTACACCCCAAATTACTTTTGCGCTAATATCCATCTTGAGTAAAGTAATAAAATTCCGGTGAAGCTAAGATACAATATTTAGATGTCAGTAAGTGTAAACAAGTGTTAAGTAAGTTTTATAATATTTTGGGATTAAACAAATCAAAGAACATACCTTTTGACAAAGTTCGCCAAAGAAACGTGGATTGTAACAATGCGTACTTTCGTGGTAAGAACAAGAGTGCTTAATATTATAAGAAAGTACTTTTAGGAGGTATTTCAATCATAAAATATTAGTATAATAAGAATTTAAGTGAAGAAAGTAGTAAAACAAAAGTAGGCAAAAGGCATCGCAAGTTACGTTTATAAGGTGGTTGCAATTTGTGTCAGATGTAGTAGAGCTTTTCTCTTAATGTACTAAGAGTTATAGGAATATCCACCCATGATATAGAAGGTATACAAGTCTAGTTTCTAACGCAATAAACTGTTCATCGATATGATATCACAATAGAGAGATATTTGCATTTTTGTGAGACTGCATAGGCAACCCCATTGGGACCTATTTGTGGCGGTGGCCGACTTTGTAAGGTTATTTAAGCCTTACAGCCTTATCACTTCATCCTTTATCTCCCAAATCAGTTCCGAAGCACCTACAAATCTCTCTAAGAGATCCTCAACCATCCAAGAGTGAAATCCAAAGAAAGCAACGTAAATCAAATGCTGGGAATCCTGTGGTGCTGGTGATGTCATAACCCTAACTAGAGGGCCATGATGGGTACCTGGACCTTACTTGTCGAGCACCACTAATCATATACTTACCACCTAACCGTAATTAAGCATGAGCCACGAGGGCCGCCATAAGGTAACCTGCTGACACATAGGAATAATAAACTGGAAATGAGCTACGTAAAATCCTGCAATAAGAAGAACCCAACCTACGTACGTATACATACTATGGCCGACAAGGTCATACATGCCTAATATGCACAATACAACTGTCTATAAGCCTCTAAAGAGTATGTGGCATCAAAAGGTTGGGACAAGTCCCCGCCATACCCCTATGCATATCAAAAATATCGTACCACGACTAGACTGCAACTCTGGAACAAGTAGAGTGCTCCAATATCAGCTGAACCAACAACCTACTAGTGCGGACCATCACCCTATGTACCTAAGCCTGCGGGAATGAAACGCAGCATCCCCCGACAAAAAAGACATCAGTACGAATGATGTACCGAGTATGTTAGGCATGAAGAATAGCATAATAGAGACATGAAACTAACATGAGACAAGAAACAGCCAACCAGTAGAGAATGCCTCTGAGGGCCATAATATGCATAAGTATCATACCTGTGCAGAATGCCTCTGAGGGCCATATATGCCTAAGTATCATGTCTGTGCATGCACAATTCTGGTCATATATATACATATGCGTATATAACGCCATCAATCCTCTGTGGGCATCCCATCATTTCATATCGGCTCTGTGGGCATAATCTTCATCATATACCAGCTGATCAGGTGGTGGTGCATTTATAACGCCGTTCCCCTTTTCTCATACCCCATACATATATAATGCATACATAGAGTAGAGTATATAATGCCTTTGAGGTCAAGGTATATATATATATATATAGTGCATCAACAATACTAAGACACACAGAGTCTATCGGAGTGACGTTAGGTTGTTGTACCTCCGATTAACATTATGGAACTAACATCATCAACATAACTTATTTTGAAGAATCAAAAATCCATAAGATAAGATTACTATTATTATATAGAAGTCAAGAACATCTGACTCTAACATATGTAAGAGTAGAGCCGTTATGGATATTGTTCGTTTACGTTCGTTTCATTACGATCATGCCAAAATAAGGAAGAATATCCTTAACATACCTTGATGTCAAACCTCTAATAATTATATCGGTACCAGCTTCCTCTATATGTCAATCTTATATGCCAAGAATTATGCCTTCTTTAAAGCTTCCTGTTACTTTTTCACTATGAAGTTATTTTAGATTTGCTAAGATCCAGCATTATATCATGAAATCGATGACGGAAAATAGTTATACCCGATCTTGGAAAAAGGAGGAGAGCTTTTGCTGCACTTCGTTCATATGAAAGAATGTCCAGCATCCTTTGTAGTCAAATTCTCTCTTTTTCCATAAAAAAGAACTTCTTAGTGTTGAAGGAATTATACAAATCCATTTTTTAAAGCAAATTGTTATCGCGTGTGGCCTAGTTTAGGCGGTGGAGCATATGGCTAAGTGTGAACTTTCTTAGTTGAAAAGGATTATTAAAACAATGTCTATGGGCGGTGAAAACATTTGCCAACTTTTCTAGTACACATTCTTTTGTTAAATATTCTAATCTAGTAGGAAACATAATGATTACTAATTTTGGTCTAGTAAATGATATACACAATATGTTGCCACATATATCTTGTTAATGGTGGAACAAGTTACCATGTATACATGGACTTATATATTATTCTATTTATCCCTTAGTAAACCCACTTTTGAAGTGCCAATTATATCTCCAATAAATCACAAGTACTTTATAAAATTAAAACATACACTAATATTTCATAAAGATTAAAACATCTAGAAAATATATTTTATCCAATTCTGCCTTTTCCAATCAATTCTCAACAATTAACTAATTGCCCACTAATTAACTTCTTGCTCTCATACCCCTTAAATATTAAATTATTTTTAACACACTTTATATACTCATTATCATTGTCATGTGATATAACACTAGTCCTTTGCCTCTTTTGGTACGCATAAAATATTATCTCTAGTCATCCTTGTCGCACTTTCTAAATCCTTAAATTATATCGGGACCACATCCGTTTATATACTAAGATCTTGATGTGAATACCTAAATATAACAAAATTTCCCCAAAAGACTCAGGTCTACTTACATATATTTAGCGATTCAAACCATGACCCGAAAGTACGGGGTGTTACATCCTTTCCCCCTTAGAAACATTCATCCTCGAATGTTGGGGTTTCCACGTCTAGATTTCTCATGATCACACTTGTCCTCATACAAAAACCCTTTACCCGCGAACCAACCATTGGCTACTACTTTCGTTTTGATATTCGATTCTTTTAATTTAAACCTCGGTAATTCGTTCTAGTTTCACTTAATATCTATAAATCGGGCTCCTTCTTAGTTCTCAACGCAAAATTTATCTCTCGTAATTTCATATGCCCTTAATCCTTAACTTACCCTAAACCAGCCACTCTAGTTACCTCTAGGCTCTTTGTCTAGATTGCCGGCTATCTTTGTCTCCGTTGCAATTTCAAAAAATATTATTTTGGATTCCACCGTAAAGAGTTGAACAACACATCTAACCTACCCCAACCAGTTAACTCAGCATAAGGTGAGTTTGGGGTTTCTGAATACAAGGTTACAAAGGTTTTGAATCACGTATTAATCGTCCATCCGTGAAATATCATATCCTATTAGCCTGCTAGGACAATGTTGTGATCCTGTTACTACTACTCTAGTTTTCTCTTTACAATCTCGGCCCATTACTACTAGAATATCATTTGTTCCCTTATAACAAATAATAAACTGGTTTTCTGGGTGCATAAATATGTGTATATCTATATAAGCAATTCCAATAAATGGATTAATGTACCTATACTGTCTTGCCTTGGTCCTGTATGTGAGACTTGGTTAGGACACTTCGGAGTGGAACCCTCCTATCCTTATCAACTATTCGCATCCTCTTGGCATGCCTACTCTCTCATTCCTCTGCGTATTTCAAGACATACACTGGCGAGCCCTGATTGACGGACTCCTAAGACTGTGGACGATTTGGAACCTCAAAAGAGTTGGTGTCGATAAATAAAATAAATACCCTCACATGGTGCTGAGCCTGAGGTAGGTAAGGATATTTGTGCTTCATCTCCTCTTCCGACTTCTATGTCATCTCTCCTACATTCTTGTTTTTCCATAGAACTTTAACGAAGGCTACTTCTTTAGTCCTCAACTTGCGGACTTGACAATCTAAGATAGCAATAGGAACCTCTTTATATGATAAGTCGTATGTAACCTTCACACCGTCAATTGACACATTTTGGGAGGGATCCCCCCCACACGCTCTTAACATAGAAACATGGAAAACAGGATGAACAAACTCTAACTCCGAAGGCAAGTCCAATTCGTAAGACACTTGGCGGATTCATCGAATTATGCGATATGTCCCAATGTACCTTGGATTGAGATTTCCCTTTTCCCCAAATCTCATTACAGCCTTCATAGGAGAAATATTCAAGAAGACCCAATCATCTACTTAGAACTCTAAGTCCCGTCGCCACACATCTGGATACGACTTCTGATGACTCTAAGCAGTTAACTGCCGTTCTTGGATAAGCTTCACATTTTCTATGGCCTGGTGCACTAGGTCAGGCCTAAATAATTATGATTTGCCTACGTCAAACCAACCGATAGGAGATCTTCCATCCATACAAAGCCTCGTATGGAGCCATTTTAATGCTAGCATGATAATTGTTATTGTACGTAAATTTAATAAGGGGTAGATGATCATCCCAAATTCCCTTGAAGTCTAATACGTGAGCTCGTAGCATGTCCTCGAGCATTTGAATTGTATGCTCGGCCTTCCTATCTGTCTAAGGGTAGAAAGCTGTGCTAAGATAAACTTGAGTGCCCAAATCTTTTTGAAATGATCTCTACAAATTAGCTATGAATTGCGTACCTCGGTTAGATATAATAGGAATAGGCATACTATGAAGGCGAACAATCTCCTTAACGTACAACTTTATGCAGTCCTCGACTGTGTATGTAGTTTTGACCGCCAGGAATTTAGCTGATTTGGTCAGTCTATCAACAATCACCCAAATAGAATCAAACTTATGATAAGAGAGAGGTAAACCTGTATGGAATCCATATTAATAATTTCCCATTTCCACAATAGGATCTCAATGTTCTGAGTCACGTCGCTGGGCTTTTGGTGCTCTATTTTTACTTACTGACAATTAAGACATTGAGCTACAAACTCCGCATTGTTCCTCTTCATATTGTTCCACCAATACATACATTTGAGAGCATGATACATCTTAGTAGATCCAGGGTGAATGGAATATCGTGAGCAATAGACCTCCATCATAATCTTGTTTCATAATCCTACTACATAGGGAATACACTAATGAACCTTCCACCTGAGGGTCCCTCTCCCATTATACTTGAAGGTTGCGGTTCTCTTTTGTTAAATATCCTTCCCAATCTCCCCTAAAAATGGAATCTTCATCATGACATTCTTTTTCTTCTACTATGAAGGATGAACTTGCTATAATCTGAGTCATAGGTCTATCACTATTTGAATCCTCCAATCGGACTCCCACTTAGCTAACTGATGCATTCCCTTAGGTAAACTGCTCTCCTTAGTCCTCACATTAGTCAAGCCTGCTTGTGGGTGAATGATTTTATTGTCAACTTAGCTTTGTTTACTAACTGGCGTGCTGAAACCTCTTATATTTGTAGTACCTCAATTGTGAACACTTTTATGGACAATGTCATCAAATCTGAAGTGTGTGTATCATCACAGTTAACTCTCATTCATGGTTTGAAAGGAATCTTTTTTCCCCCTACATTCCCACTATTCGTATTCATAAAAAACTTCATTTCTTTACTTCTTTTGACACTTGTTCACTCATTTTCTTACTTGTCATACTCTTCTTAATTCTAAAATATTATGGTATACATACATAATCTCAAACATTGCTCCTGGTTCCAATCTTTGGCGTTACTTTCCCTTAAAAGATGAGTAGTTAACTTATTCCCTTATTCAGTACATGGAAGATTCTGAATTTTTTTCATTACATGACGCTGGTCTACTATATCCAAACCTGGTCATTATACTTAGATTCGAATTCCTTCACTTGCCTCACGGCTAAGACTTTCTGTCAATGGCGCTTTGGGAAAAGATTTCCTTGATCTTGTTAAGTTGTAAACCCATTACTTTATCTATCTCGTAGAACCTTTAATCAGTTCAAAAATGCTCATAGACATATATCTTTAATGTCTACCTTGTATCCATAGGCGTCATTGGCCATTTTTCACCCGTTTAGGTGCTAATCTCGAGCTTTACTCACTATTACTTCCGTTTACATACTTTCTGAGAGGTATGACTGCATATGTTGTGGAGCCGATGCTTCATATGTTTAGATCTAATTCACGGTGTTACATGATCCGATGACTTGTCAAGCTTTCTTGTCTTATTATTATTAGATCTCCCATCGACCGAGGGCTCATTCTTCTTACCTTTACATTTCCATTTCAAGTTTCCTTGGGAGGTCTCTTATCTCAAAGTATTTCTCATACTATCTTCCTGAACATTAGAGGTTCATCACCTTTGGCCGAAGAGTTCTTACTATCTCTCCTCTACCATCGGTCCTTACGCTGTTCTGGAGTAATCATACCTTTGTGAAACCTGCATAACTATAATCCCATTCACCTTTATCTTTTTTGTCATTGTCCTTCCTTCTACTCGTCATTAAACGAAAAACATTTCTGCATTGATACTTGATCATACCATTCCATTCATACTTATTAACGATTTTCATATTTCATACAACCATTCTTCGATCGTTCCATAGTTCTCGTCATCAATAGCCCCTAATATGCTATTATTATCCAGAGGTTATTTATTATTGTAACATGCTGCACAATGAATCCGATGACCTTACCAGTCCAATACCTATAGCATGCCTTAGCTTACTAACATTGATACATGTACTTCTCAATACTATGCAGTATGGCCCTTTACGCATAGATGAGAGATGTATGTTCCCTTCCACTACCGTGGATAACTCGATCTTTATATATGGCTTGGGCTCACTATTCTAGGTACGTCACTTTACGTGATCTTCTTAAGTTTACTGATGGTCACTCTTCACATAATTCGATTGTGGCAATCCATTCTCGTTAATGATATCCTGGGAAGATTCCCAATATATTCTAGGTAATACATTATAATTTAGGTCACACGTACATAACATATTCCCTCATTCTAATTAGCAAAAGTTACTGTAAAATGTGTAGCTTTTCATAACCTACTAAACCTTCTAATGATGTCTTCTACTTTTCATCTGTACAACTCATAATCATGTTATCCTTACCGTTGCGCATCAACTTGAGACACTTCAGAATGTTGTGGCCATGGCTGCCGTACTAAACTAACCCCATGTACCTTTGCGGCATAAACTGGCATGCACTCGACCATACTAACTACAAGATGTTTGGGGTGGTCTCACTCGAACTTTATAACTTTGACCCTGATATAATGGCATCTTTGATCCCTTTAAGTATCAGTGATCCCTGGCTAATAAACTCCCTAGGTTATGATCTCCCTAACCCCTCAAAGGGCCTATCTCTATCAGATGCTCTAGGATGAAGTCCTGCATGGGAGGAAACTAATTGATTCAATACCTGCATCTCTCTCCTTATATCCTCATTAGATGGAGCCGGTGGTAGGACTGATGGTACAGGAGCTTTGCTCAACTCCGAAGGTACTACTAGATTCATCGATACCTAGGAAAGCAACTTACTCATATCCTCTGATGGATCTGTAGCAATAGAGAGCATACTACTCACCTTTACACTCAATCTCCCTGCTAATCATAGCCCTACTGGAAGAAGGTATTGATGTACTCTTAAACATGATATGTTTTATAGAAAGAATTCTTACAATTCAGCTCTATAGCACAATTCTAGATCAATAAGGAAGGTAACCATCATCCTAAATGCCTTGTAGCCTTCTGTCTATAAGTGTGGTGCACAATACACCCATAAACAAGACTCTACTAGACACAACTTATAGACTCCCTAACACAGACCTGCTCTAATACCAAGTTTGTCACGACCCAAACTGAAGGGTCATGACGGGCACCCGGACCTTAGTTGCCGAGAACCACAAATCATATACTTACCACCTACCATAATTAAGCATGGGCCACGAGGACTGCTATGAGGTAACCTACTGACACATAGAAATAATAAATTGGAAAAAGAGCTACGTAAAATCCTGCAAATAGAAGAATCCAACCTATGTACATATACATACTAAGGCCGATAAGGCCATACATGCCTACTATGCACAAGACAACTATCTACAAGCCTCTTAAGAGAACGTGACATCATAAGGTCGGGATAGGGCCATGCCATACCCCTATGCATATAAAAAATATCTTACCACGACTAGACTACAACTCTGGAACAAGTAGAGTGCTCAATATCAACTGAACTAATAACATACTAGTGCGGACCATCACCCTGTGTACCTGAGCCTGCGGGCATGAAACGCAACATCCCCTGAAAAAAAGGACGTCAATACGAATGATGTATCGATTATGTCAGGCATGAACAATAGCATAATAGAGACATGAAAGTAACATGAGACAAGAAACAACCAACCAGTAGAGAATGCCTCTGAGGGCCATACTATGCTTAAGTATTATGTTTGTGTATGCATAATGCCGGTCATATATATACATATGTGTATATACCACCATCAAGCCTTTGTGGGCATCCCATCATATCATATCAGCTTCTGTGGGCATTATCATCATCATATAAAAACTTATTAGGTGGTGGTGCGTATATAATGTCATATTCCTTTTTCCCATACCCCATACATACATAATTCATACATAGAGTAGCGTATATAATGCCTTTGAGGTCAAGGTATATATGTATAATGCATGAATAATACTAAGACACACATAGTCTATTGGAGTGACGTTAGGTTGTTGTACCTCCGATTAACATTATGGAACTAACATCATCAACATAACTTACTTTGAAGAATAAAAAAGCCATAAGATAATATACTATCATTATATAGAAGTCAAGAATATCAGACTCTAACATATCTAAGAGTAGAGCCGTTATGGATATTGTTCGCTTACGTTCATTTCATTCCGATCATTCCAAAAGAAGGAAGAATAGCCTTAACATACCTTGATGTTGAACATGTAATAATGATATCAGTACCAACTTCCTCTATATGTCAATATTATATGCCAAGAACTATGCCTTCTTTAAAGCTTCATGTTACTTACTTCACTATGAAGTTATTTCAGATTTGCTAAGATCCATCATTATAATCATGAAATCGATGACGGAAAATAGTTATACTCGATCTTGGAAAAAGGAGGAGAGCTTTTGCTACACTTCCTTGATATGAAAGAATGTCCAGCATCCTTTGTAGCCAAATTCTCTCTTTTGCCTTAAAAAAAGAACTTCTTAGTGTTGGAGGAATTATACGAATCCATTTTGTAAAGGAAATTATTATCGTGTGTGGCCTAGTTTAGGCGGTGGAGCATATGGCTAAGTGTGAACTTTCTTAGTTGAAAAAGATTATTAAAACAAAGTCTATGGGCGGTGAAAACATTTGCCAACTTTTGTAGTACACATTCTTTTGTTAAATATTCTAATCTAGTAGGGAACATAATGATTACTAATTTTGGTCTAATAAATGATATACACCATATGTTGCCACATATATCTTGTTAATGGTGGAACAAGTTACCATGTATACATGGACTTATATATTATTCTATTTATCCCTTAATTAACCCACTTTTGACGTGCCAATTATATCTCTAATAAATCACAAGTACTTTATAAAATTAAAACATACACTAATATTTCATAATGATTAAAACATCTAGAAAATATATTTTATCAAATTCTGCCTTTTCCAAATGTTGATGTTGTTGTTGTTGACATATATTTAAAGAAAAAAGGGTTAACGGTATAACTTTATTAGTCGTAGACAAAAATTGCTGCTTATTGTATCGTTTTTTGGATTGAAAAGCTTATTGTATAGTTGCTGGTTTTTATTTGGGTTGTAGTTATCTTTGGATACATGAGGTAAGTAAGAAAAACAAGGGAGATTCTGCCCGATATAGATTGTGCGGACATAGTCCATGGTTGATGACATTTGATATCTTACCTACTCCTTGTTTGGAGCTCATCTTCAGTTTATACTAACTTTACGTCAATAGAAAGAATAGAGAGTTCAGATTTACAGTTATACAGTACTACTATTATATACAGTGTTACTATATCCTGGCCAAGTGAGATACCTAGCATATTGGCATGTGAGATGCTCGACCTATTTGTTGGTGAGATGCCCGACCTATTGGCTAGTAAGATGCCCAAACTATTGGTTGGTGATATCCCGACCTTATGGACGGTGAAATATATATATATATATATATATATATTCGCTATACTATTACATCACTTAAGAGGTGAGTCATAACAGGTAAGTGCACCCAGAATAGCCCTGATTTCATATATATTCAGCTGCTATGCTTATCAATTTAGTTTCAACTTTCAATTATTCAGTTGCTTTACATACCAATACTTTATAATCGTACTGACGTCCTTTTTTATAGGAGTGTTGCCTTCATGTGTGCCAGTCTTAATAGATAGGTAGACAGGCCTCCTCCATAGGCAGTGCCAGACTCAGCTTGATTGGTAAGCTCTATGTCATTCGGAGTTGCCAGGTCCAGAGTATTGATATGATTATAAAGATAATGGGTAGGGCAGGGCCCTTCCCAACCACAATACAGTTGTATTCTCTTTAGAGGCTTGTAAACGGGCCTAAGATTTTATAATTAGTCTATAGATTGCTTAGAAATTTATAGATGCTCACGATTTATAAATGGTACGCTCAGTGTAAAGTAAGGCACCGGGTGTTAGCCACGCCTTCCCAATTCTGGGGCATGACAAACTTGGTATCAGAGCTGATCGTGTTTTATGGAGTCTACAAGCCATGTCTAGCAGAGTCTAGTATATGAATGTGTTGTGCACTATATTTATAATTAGGAGGATACATGGAATTTAGGGTTAGTTACCCTTCTTTCTGATTCTAGATCGTGCAATAGAGCTGAGTAATAGGAACCCATTTTCCTTTCAGTACTCGTAGCAAGCAAATGAAAGATCCTAACCAGAATATATGCACTAGAGGTGAGAATATTACACTAAAGTTTCAAAGCATGAGAATTTTTCTCGCTCATATACAGAGAAGGTAATGAAAGCCTAAAAGGGTAGAGTGTGAGTTTTAGAATGCAAAGAAAGTAAAGCTAAAAAGGTACATGTGCTTGAATAGAAAAGATTGTAAGGTGGTTGGCATTTAGAAACAATGATATAAGTGTTGTTATCCCACTTTCAGCAGTGGTAGAATTACAGTGAGTAGTATATACTCTAACTAATGATTTACAGATGACAATAGACATAGTTTTAGAAAGAAATGAGATCTCGGGATCTAGCAAGGGTTAGAATAATCCTTAGTGTGGGAAGTACTGAAGAAAAATATGAATATGTTGATAGTACCTCTTTAGAAGATATTTACATAAGATAACCAAGAATTGTTAGTCATGAGAATCTTGAAGATATGGGAGCCAAGTATTGAAATCTTTATATACAAGGTGAGTATTCTCCTTAACGAGGCTCCTATCTAAAGTAAAGAGGAGGTATTAAGTGTCTAAATAATAAGGATGGTCAAAGAGGGAGGAGTTAAAAGTAAGATAATGTTTCATTGGAATCATCCAGAATAAGATAAGAAGCGAATATTTTACCAAGAGGTTACTAGAAAGATAAGTGGGGCACATGAGTAGATATGAGAAATGACTAGGGAGTCGTAAGGTAAAGTATGGTAACACGACAAAGTTCTTAGGTAGAAAAAAAAGGCGAGAGCAAGTACATAGTAAATTATAAAAGAAGTGTAATGATTATGAGACTAGGTCTCTATTAAAAGATTTCAATTGCTAATGTCAACATACTATATCAACCAGACGATTTAGCTCCCTGAATCAGGAAGTAATAATATTGGGAAGTGTCGTAAGATAAACCGAATATGAGTTAGTAACCTGAAGGATTACTGTAAAAGTGGGTCTATTGAAAATGGGAAGGTAAATGATTTAGTGGTTCCTGGATGAGGGTATTCTTCTATGGCAAGTTGTAAGTTATTAAAGTTCACTAAATTTCGAAAGGTGTTGAGGTGACAATATGACTTTTCAGAAATAACATTGTCACACCCTAAACTGGGGAGGGTGTGTGTGGCTCGCACCTAGTGCCGCACTGGCCCGAGCATACCACTTTAAAACACAACCTGTAAACTGAATATAAACTGCGATCGATAAAGCCATAACAACGTGAATATATAAGACAACATCTGGACATCACAACAAGAGGGGTATAATAACCCTAAACCACTATATACAATATAGTATGAGACCGGCAAGGCCTTATAGGACAACTATACATACCAACTATTCTACAAGCCTCTAAGGGAAATATAACTATCATATGATCGGGATAGGGCCTCGTCCTACCCATGTAACGACATGTTCCATCATTTTTAGATAAAGACCTTTATTTACTTATTTGACCCTTCCCGTAGACTCTGTGTGGTGTTTTTAATGCGTAGGGATGGGTGGCATGAATCATGAGGTCTATTAAGATGTATTTGGATGAAAAACCCAAAAATAGAAATTTAGAGTTAGATAGTTTGACTCAAAGTTGACTTTTAGCTAGATGGGTTCATTTCAAGGTTCTGTTGCTTCTGGTAGCTCCGGAAGGTCATTTATGACTTAGTCGAGTCATTAGTTTGCTTCCCGAGGCAATCAGATGTATTTTGTGTCCTTATTTGTAATGTTTGGATTTTGATTTGTCTTGGAAGATTCTTTAGAAAAGTATTCCTTAGCTCGGTTAGATGGGAAATCTGAGGGTATGAGTGAGTTCATAACACCATTTACCTTAGGTGAGCATGTATAGTTTGTGTTCAATGAGTCTCAAGAGTGTTTTGGGTGTTGCATAAAAGATTTGGATGTTTTTCCCTATGCTGATGTTTGGTGTCTGCTTTTGCAACACTAGTTTCCTCTGGTATGTTCGCCTCGATGAGAGGTTGGCTTGCCGAAGTGGATGTTTGGGAGATGGTGGGTTTCTGCCATGATGGAGGATTTTTCCGTAAGGGCGAGTTCGCCGCCGCAGAGTTGTGTTTTCTGTGGTGCTGGAATGAGATGTCAAGTGACTGCTCCAGTGATGGTTTGGTCTGCTGTAGTGGGTGTACTCCAATGGAGTCGATTCTTTCAGGGCAGAAGTACTATATCAGGTGTCCTATGAATTCATTAGGTCATAAATTCCCCAAAATATACTATCTCAAAACCTGAGCCACCATAAAGAATATCCAGAGGTTTATGAGCAATTTTCATCCTTGGGGTAAGTGATTCTTCCTTTGTGAATCAAGTTTATGCTTCTAAGTTCTTTAATAATGGTGGTTTATCATGATTATAAGTTGGGAAGATGAGTTATGCCTTCTTGTGAGAATAAGAGGGTTAAGTCAATGATTAATGAAGAGTTTATGGATTAGTTTACTTGTTTATTTTAAATTAGTGATGGATATTGTTAGATGATTATGTTTTAAGGCTTAATTCGGTTGTAGAAGCTTATTTCAATTAGGGAAATTTCTAGGATTTCTTATTGGAGCTTTTCGTATATTATCCAATTGAGGGTTCGAATGTGTATAGATTTCCAATTAACTTAAGGATGTGACTACGTAGTATGTGCTCTTAGTAATTGAGTATTAATGTTTGAGTCTTGGTAGTGTGCGCCCGGGATGGGTATTTAAAGTCTTGCTTTATATTTTGTTAACCTTACATTAATGATATAATATGTGTGATTAGACTTCGATTATCATGAGGTGCAGAGAAAGGACAAGGCTATCATCGAGGCTTGATCATGTAGTGCTCCTATTCAGCCTAGAGGTAGGCTACAATTTAGTTTTTTGAGACTTCGATAGAAGTGCATAATTTGTTATAAATATTAAGAGGTATTGGGTATGTTAAAGGGTCCCACTTAGCCGGTTGTGATGAACGTTTGAGTGGGTACTGGTGTTGAACTATTATGATGGGTGATTTGGGGAATCAACCTTGTGCTGATTTCGACTACTACTTATTTGGGCTTGTCGGCATATTTTCTCATTACCATATTTGCTATTGTCGCCATATGCGGATTTGCATGTCTGCAACATGATAAGGCAAAACAATAAGTCTTGGGCTCTAGTCAGATTTGTGTGTGGAAATCCGGCTGGCTAGGAGCGGTATATAGACTTCGTGGGTCCCCTTTTGGTGTACAGATCATAATAAAACCTTCACGTATTGTATACCAGGTTGAGAAAGGTACTTTGCATATGCATTGCATTCAAATCATACATACTTATGCCATTTCATTGATAAACTGTGACTGGAGTTGTATTTGAAGTGGTTATTGATAAATGACTAGATTCTTGAATTTGAAGGGTTATACATGCTACTTGATACTTGAATTATTGTTGAACTCTATGAACAATTTGTGAGCTATGTGGTTTACTTGGATTATTGAACTGTTAGTGTAGGATTACTTGGTGTCAACTCGGTATTTATCTCTAATTATGTATTTTCCGTTGTTGTCGGCCTATAATGTGTACGGGGGTACGTTGTGTACTCATGCTATACTTGCTACATTCTTTTTGGATGCAGATTCACTAACTTCCACTTATGCAGGACCACGTGGTTGAGTCAGGGCAACTGACCTTCAGTGTTCAGGGTGAGGATGTTACCTCCAGTATACCACTGGATGCTCCTTCTCCATTTACTGTCCTTTGTTCATATCTGATAGACATGTTTAGACTACGTATTCAGTTTTGGTACTCGGTTACCCATTTTAGACTTGCACCGTATTTTAGTTCTCTTATATTCACAGACAAGATCACATGGGCGTTGCTTTAGATGTATCAAATTTACTATTATCTTCGCATTTATATTATCAGACAACTTATGTAGTATTGTATTACCTTCCTCTTTTATTTGTATTATATCATGTTAATGATTGGGAGTGGTTCACCTACTGGTGGGATTATGCAGGTGCCACCACGATTCCTGAAAAATGGTCATGACAACCCATCAACTGCATCTGTATCAGAACTTAGCTCATGACTCTAACTCGGTTGCTTTGGAAGAAGTTAAGCTTACCACTCAATCTACTAAATTCAACAGGCTCCTAATCAGGAGGTCTACCTACACCTCTACCTGAACTTGCAACATGAGATGCAACGCCCTTCTGACAAAAAGGACGTCTGTACGAATGAAATGTACTAGTATGTAAAGTAGGGCATAAAAAGCAACTTGATACTTTGATAATTTGTGTGCCACTTAGGGCGATCAATGAAACTGTACAAAAACTTCTATATATAGGTTTTATTATATAATCTTCCCTTGACTTAAAGCCTGAGGAGTGTAATATGGTACTATCCTCAAGTAATACTCTAAGGTGTATGTATGGATGAGCATATAATTTCCTTCCCTCCAGTTATAGTCCGGGGTGTGTAATGTACATGTACAACTGCCCACCGACTACTTGCATCGGTGGTGTGAATAGTATATATATATATATATATATATATATATATAGTATATAGTGTAGTAATAATGGCACTGGTTGCCTCTTTGGAACTCAGAACTCTATGACTTTACTTTGGAATGACTCTTGATCGATTCGATGATTAACTCTTCGGAACACTCCTTTTTGGAGGCTTATGATACTCAAATGAACATCCAACAAACAAGAGATATGGTACATGATAATGATAAGAGAACCTACTTCCAACAAGGGATAAATGACATGTGAATATAATGGTCCCCTTGACGTTCTTTGTAAAATGATAAATACTTTGGATTTCATACTTTTGAAAGAAAGGAATAGCTTTACATACCTATCGCTTAGCTAATAGAACTTCATGAACCCCTGAATGATTTACGAGTAATTATCTACAAAATATAAAGGGTTTGGATCAAGATAAGATCAACAAATTAGGAATCAATTCACTAGGACGATTTGACACTTAGAGAGCATAATCTTCTAGTTATGGTGTTTATGGTTACCAATCATGTTATTATCTCTATTTCAACACAACATCATCAACAAAAACAACAACAAGATCATCATACATAATCCATAGTATCTAACCATACATCCCCCAATTTCTAGCTATGATAATCCCAAGGCTTACTCAAGAACAATACACGAATAATTGCATTTCTTTCATGGAGATTTTTAGATCAATAAGAGGATCAAGATCCAACAATCCACAAGTTACTTTCATCAATAACTCCAACTAATATATGAGAATCTAGAGATCATTAAGAGCATCAAGATAATACCTTAAACCAGCCAAGAAGACTTGCACCATAATCTCATCTCCAAGATCAATGAGGTTTTCTACTTCACCTTGCTACTAGGAGGATTTCTCTTCAAACTTGTATGGAATTGATCCTTGATGATCTAGAAACCCTAGGGGAGTGTTTGAGAGCGTTAGGCGTGAGTTGGGATAAAAAATGAATTAAGAATGAGAAGCCACCATTCTTGGCTATATATAGCACTCTCTACTGCTACTGATCTGCGGCTGGTTTTATGCCGCATAACACCATCTGTAGTTGCAGAACCCAACACAGATGGGGGCAGTAAGGTGAGGAAGTGAAGGTCTTAATCTGTGGCCTGATCCGCAAAGGTATTCATCTTCCGTGGGGAGGAATACTTAGCATATCATCTATTTTTTGTCAAACTTTCCCGAGATATGTTTCCTTTAATCTAATTGACTTCCAACCTTCTGTATACCTTCTTGACATTCATATAAGTCATACGTAACCTTTGAAAAAAGGTCTCGAGTTGCTAGAACTCAAATCGACTAACTATACCCTCAATCGCACGTCGAATTGTGGGGTGTAACGTACTTCCCTCCTTAAGAACATTTGTCCTCGAATGTTGATGGACGTAATTGAGAGTTCGTAGTTCTTGTGTTTTAATAAAATTTCAGCAGAGCGGCTTCTATAAGCAGGACTATTCCCAAAAACCAGTCATCAATACAAGTGCCACACAGGGCCATACAGAGCAATGTAATATCATATAGGCCTCGCATGATCGTCTATCTACCAAGATAATCAAAAGGGTAAGCTATAACTCACCTCAACTGTCCAACCCTGGGGTTTGAGCTGCATATGTCATGTTTGTGATACGATCATCACCTATACAGGGTACCCAAAATAAGCTCATTGCTACAAAGTAGAAATAAGGGAATATATTGCACAAGCATCATATAAACTTGATGTCTGAAATATGTGAGGATATCTAGACCTCATGTACTCCTCGGCCTCATATATCATCTAGTTTATGTTATTGTTTCTCTATAATACTATAACGAATGCTATCTCACAAGTTCATTACTTCTAGACTTTATAATAAAGGATAGTAATTGGGACCTCTTCATAGGACATGTCTTTAGCAATCCAAACATTATCGATATGTAGTATATGAGAGAAATCTCCTATATACATTAGAATTATCAATATGTGGAAACTAAATGAGCTTTTTGTGACTCCAAAGATAATCCTAATCTCATAGAACACTTGGCTAGATCCCTGAGTAATCTTATAAAACCCATAGTATCTGAGGGTAAGCTTGCTTTTCTGGCCGAATCTCATCACACCCTTTATAGGTAGAACCTTATAAAAATTAATCAATCATCAATGGCATTCTTTAAACTTTGGGTATTGCACATCGGTAGGTGATTTCTGTCAATCTTGATAGATCAACATTAACTTCTGAAGAGGCTTTGCTTCCCCTATATCTAGGGGACTAGCAAGACTAACACTGGTTTAAACAATTCATATTTCCTTGCATCAAATCAATTTATAGATAATCCGTCTTCTCGACCATACAAGGTCTCACAAGAATTTGTCTTGATGATAAGATAATAACTTCTATAATACAAATCTCATGGGGTGGTGGTGTAAATTAACACTCCACTCTCCTACATGAGGTAGGACATTAGAATGTCATAAATTCGTATGGTCTCTCATTACATTACTAGTACAATCCCTAGATGTGCAGATAACTTTAGCTTACCAGAAATAGGGCAACTTGTAAATTTGTCGACCATTGAATGTCGGGGGAAATATTTCTTATAAGGACAGGGATAAACCCATATTTAATTTTATCTTGAACCACTTGTTCATTCCCACGTTAGAAACTTTATCCTCTAATTAGCCCTCTAGGCCTTGATACTCCATCTTTACATACTGACTATAGGGCCACTTATGCCAACATTTGGTAATGCTCATCTTCAAATCATTACATCAATACATGTATCTAGTACCGAGATACATCTATGTCGAACTATGATATGTAAGATGGCAGGTATAATACACCTCTGCTCTAATCCTATCTCTTAATCTATCTAAATCTGGGACATGTAATCAACTTGAGTATCAGAGAACTCTGACTCCCTTTAACCCAAACATTGGCTTTCCTTTTCATGTCGCCAATGAAAGGCATAATGAGAATTAGTAAGAAAGGTAAGCTTATCCCAAAGGTACATTGGGATGTACGTAATTTTTCAAGGAATAAGCTAAGTGTCCTACGAGTTAGAGTTGCCTCTGAAATTGAAGTCTATGCATTCAGTATTTTATGTATCTATATTACGAAAGTGTTTTATGATTAGGGGACATTTGAGTTGAAAAGGTTGCAACATAAATCAGAGATTGGAGATGTATGTATATGAGGTAAGTTACAACTTTGTAATGTTTATATAAAAGTTGATGGATATGTGGAGCCAAAAGTTATGGTGGATTAATTATGGCTATGTGTGGCATATATATTCTATTTTCTGGCTACGTGACAGGTTGTATATAGTCCAATATAGAGAGGAGAATGTTCCTAAGGGGAAATATTGTTATACCCCATATTATTTTACGCTAGTATACATCATGAGTAAAGTAATAAAAGCTCGATGAGGCTAAGATCCCATATTCAGATGACAATGAGTTTAAATAAGTGTTAACTAAGTTTTGTAAGAGTTCTGGGTTCAACGAATAAAAGAAAATACTTTTCGACGAAATTCACCAAAGGAAAGCGGATTGTATTAGCCCGTACTTTTGAGGTATGAATAAGAATGCTTAATATTATATGAATGTATTTTATGAGGTATTTTAATCATACAATAGTCGTATGATAATCCTTGAAGTAAATTAAGTTGTAAAACAAAAGTTGGCAAAGGTCATCGCAGGTTACGTTAATAAGCTCGTTGAACTTTTGGTCATATGTAGCAGAGCTTTTCTCTCAATATACTAAGAGTTACAGAGTGATCTAGCCATTAAATCAAAGGTCTACGAGTCAAGTTTGCAATGCATTAGTCTATTTGTCAATACAATATGAGAGTAGAGAGATATTTGCATTTTTGCGAGACTACGCAGACAACCCCATTGGGACCCATTTGAGGTGGTGGCCGACTATGTAAGGATATTTAAGCCTTCCAGCCTTATTACTTCGTTTTTTATTGCCCAAATGAGTTCCAAAACACCCCAAAATTATCCATAAGAGATCCCCCAACCATCCAAGAGTGAAATCCAAAGAAAGCAACATAAATCAAATGCCGGGAATTCCGTGGGGCTAGTGAGTTTCTTGTTCTTCTTATGGTTGCTGAATTTAGTGTGGTTCTAGATAGCATGGAGGGTTGTTCTATGTGTTATGAGGTAATATTATACTCCTCCTTCACATATTTCAGCTTATAGAAGCCGTAGCTAACTTGTATGATTGAAAACCCTTGAAATAAATGTTGAAAATAGTAATTGTGATGTTGTTGGTTGCTGAACTATTTTGAGGTTGTTCTTATGGTATTCTATGGCAGGAAATTGATGGAATAAACTGAGTATGTTTTTTTTGTTGTTGACATATATTTTAAAGAAGAAGTGGTTTAAAGGTATAGCTTCATTAGTCGTAAACCGAGTTTGCCGCTCGTTATGTCATTGTTTTGGTTGAAAAGATTATCGTATAGTTGCTGGTTTTTATTTTGGTTGTAGTTATCTTTTGATACTAGAGGAAAGTAAGAAAAACAGGGGAGATGCTGCCCGATTTGTTTTAGGATAACTGTACCATTTGAAATGTGATAGTTGTATCACTTGTAGCGTGACGATAGCGACATTTTCATTGTTGTAGATTAAGGTAAGGCGAGTTGAGCTTATCGTAATTGTTGGGGAGATTATCGAAAGGTATGTAATAGCTATCTGTTCTTTCTATAGAATGAGTCCGCCGTACCTAAAATGGTATTTGTATAAGTTGTATAAAAGAAGTATTTATAACAAGATTGATATGGTGGATGAATTACCCCGTAATTCAAAGTACATTGGGAGAAAAAACTCAGTTACATCTGACACAAATTTCATAAATTTATGAACGTAACTTGCGATAACTTTTGTCGACTTTTGTTTTACAACTTTATTGACTTCAAAACTTAACATACGACTATTATACAATTCAAACACATTAAGAGACGACCTCCTTAGCATGTTAAGAACTCCAAGTATTACCCTAAAAGTACGGGTTATAACATCGGTCCGTACCTCTAATGTACGATCCGTAAGTCACTCCGTAAGTTAGAAATTTTACAGACATTCACTCGCTTCGATTCATTTGATCTATAACTCTTATAATACTTAATTAACACTCATTTTAACCAATCATTATCTTTTCTAATGTCATCAACCTTTGAAGTTCACTTTAACTTACTCACAACATATTTTAACACGGAAGTTCGGGGTGTTTCACGATGTCTCATTTTTTATGAATCTTATTTACTTTAGCTAGACTTAATATTTCCTTACACTTGGATCCTTAGTCTTAAGTATTACCTCATTACTCCACATTCAAGTAAGTTGGTTGACTTCAACTTAGTTGTACACATGTTGAGAGGCACGGGGTGTTACATCATCCCCTCCTTAGGAACAATCATCCTCCAATGTTACAAGAAACAAGTCCTAATGGTCTCTCAATATATGGGTGCTTGCAATAGATGGTTCCAAATAACTTTAACTAAAATGATAACTTCATTTTTATATAGTTATACATGTACTAATGCTTTGCCCCTCACGCTCAACTATGATTCCTCAATTTCTTAACAATCTCACTTATTCACAAATATCTTATTATTCATCACTAACCTCAATGTCAAGCATAGAATTCAACTTAGTACAACCTATAGTTCACTTAATCATTCTCCAGGCATACTAATACCACTCACCCTAGGTAATGTTCTATAATTTGTTGTTAATAAATCCACTTATACATATAACCTTCGAAGACCTCAGAACTTATAATATGATACCTCAAAACTACACATATGATTTACCTCTAATAGAATGTTCTAGCCCCAGAAATGGTACCGTGAAAATAAAAACCTAAGGGTAAGGCCTCAACAACTATATAACATATACCAAGTAGCTACTATTGGTACAGGAGGTCCTCTCAACTGTTATGGTGCTGGAGGAGTGCATGATACCTGAGAAGGGCCCCCACCTTGGGCCTTAGACTGGCCCACATCAACTGAGGGTGTCACACTAGTACCCTATCCTACAACTGCCTTAGCCTTTTGGCTATTTGTGGCCATTCTAGTCAAACGCATCTCTATATACAGGTAGCGAAACATAAGCTAAACTCAAGCTCTTATGACTCAGCTATATAGCAAAATCTGGGATAAGACAGATGTGTCAATCCTAAATACCCATAGCCTCTTATTTACAAATGTAGTGCACAACACATCCATAAATAAGACTCTACTAGACATAAGATTTTAGACTCCCTGGAACACGGACCTACACAGATACCACTTTGTCACACCCCAACCTAGGTGAGGTGGACAGGAACCTAGTGCCTTACTTACGAGAGTGACCTATCTTGTAAGACCAATATCTTATTGTACCCGAAACATTTGGAAATATAAAATCCCAAACATATGTATACCTATGGGCCTACGATGCCTCAACACGTACAATACTTTACTAACCACATGTATACATACATCTACAAAACCCTCTAAGAAAATATAATGAACACAACTTGGTCGGGACAGGGCCCCTACCTACCCATACAACCTGTCCAACTTATCACAAGTGCACCTAGACTCGGCTACTCCAGGAAGAAGTGGAGCTCACCAAACCTTTGTTCATCAACTGGAATGACTATTGGAAAGCCAGCCAATCTTGGGAACCTAAACCCGTAGCACCCTCCGCAAAAGGGACGTTAGTATGAAATAATGTACCGAGTATGTAAGACAGATAAACATAACAACATGTACTGAAACTTAAAAAAAAATATGTATCAAGATAACAACAATTGTAGCGAAACTTATCACTCACGTGTAAGCTGCAGTCTACTGAAATACCTAACAACTGTATAAGATGAGATGCCAGATACATTTATGTTATGTCTACAAGTACAACTAATCTCTGTCTCGCAAATACACTCTGCTATAGCAAAAAATGGACCTTAGAAAGTCAGCAGATAGGCCTTGGTAGCTGCCAAATAAGCATTAATTTGTACCTAGTAAGCTCGAAGGATAACAAATAAGCCGTAAGGGCCAATGAGCCATTTCTCTTAACTCAACTAGTTTCTCTGCATATTACTTTATTCAACTAAATCTCTCCTCTGAGATGACAACATTCGGTACACAAAATTTCTTGCAAGTAATGTAACTAAATAATTCAGTTACCTTCAGAGGTCATGACAAATGCATATATAATCAAATAGGAAGGTAGTAACCACAAATAAAGTAGGCTTGGATAACTGAACAACTAGCAAGTATATGACCCAACTCTTGCTACAACGTATCTCTTGGGAATCTTATCTCATTAAGACCAACTAACAATTCCACATTCTCTATGAGATCATATTGAGCAGTATAACATTTAATGGAGATTTAGTAGTTTGGAATGGATACAACTAGGCAGCTCAAAGACCAGCAAGTATATAAATGGAACTTCTAATTACGACTCCTCTCTTAAAGATTTTTTTAATGTAAGTTAGTAGGGGTGTAAGTGGGTAAGTGGATAGAGGTTTGGTTGTAATCGGGTCGACCCAAAAATGGGACTCGAAGTGGGGTTCTCGGGTTCTCAAATTTTGCTGGAAGCGTGGTGTTTGGTGGCTATTTCGGGTAGTTTTAGAGAGAGTTGGATTTAGGCGTTTTATGGGGTTATTGTAGACACGTTGAGGGTTGTTCTGGTGATTGGGCTTTGTTAGTTTAGTGTTGCAGGATGTCAGAAATTTACTGAAACAGTGAGGTTGTCGGTTGGGGTGTGTAGTGGGCTGTTTGGTGTTGTCGGAATGACACAGCTGTTTGTGGGTCGTTTCGGTTGGTGGCTTTGAGTGTGGGTGTTTTGGAAGTCTTACTGGGATGTGGTGGTAGAAAGGAAATTATGATTTGAACAAGGAATGAACATGGGATGCTAGGTACAAACCTGAGTACAAACCAAGTATAGGATGGTCGATATGGCATGGATAATGACACGAGGGTTTTAATGCTCGAGTCGACACCAAGATGAGTTTGGCCAATTGGATAGGGTTTTAACCGAGGTTTCTAAGTACAAGATCATGAACAAGCCAAGTGAGGATGGTCGATGACCTTATGATAGACCCTAGGCTTGGGTTTGGTTGGATCACACAAGTTCCAACATCCACTCGCACCAAGGGGGTTCTTTAATCTTGGGTTTGATTAGATCACACAAGTTTTAAAGAAGACTTACGTCGAAGGGAACTTATCTTGGATTTAACAAGGTCACACAATTCCTAGCTTTAACTTACAATAAGGGGTTGTTTCACACAAGAACCAAAGGCCCACATAAGGACCTACTAAGGTAGACAACACAAAAGTTGAATAACTTAGCAATTGAGTAAAACCCAAAATTTTCTTTTTTAAACATCCTAAGGGTCCTATTTATAGTAGTACATGTACTTTTCTAGAAGACAAATTAAAGGACACAAACTACTTTGAACCTTTCGGCCAAGTGGGGACAAATGGGAAAGGATTCGGGTTTTCTTGATGACCAAGGGTGTCCTTGGCCTATGGGAATAAGTGGGAAAGGTCTTGGCTTTACTTGGGGACAAAGGATGAACCCTGTATTTTCACACTCCTTTGGGGATCCCATGAAGAAGAATGCATGAACTTGTCTCCTCATAAGTCTCCTCTTCTTGTAATATGTTTGGAAGCTTCTATTCTTTGTATGTCCTTGGCTGAATATAGATGGAAGAGCATTTCTACCACCACTTCATATTCTTGGTGTCTTCCATGTTGCCAAATACATGAATTGTCTTCTTGGAAGCCTTATCTTCTAGATCATTCTTGTCCTTGCGATCTTGTCCTCTTTCCCTCGGCCTAGTCACCTTCTTGGAAGGCTTTACGGCCTAGTCACCTTATTACATGGCCTAGTCATCCCTTACTATTACATGGCTTATGAATGATGTCCTAATAAGAACTAAAAGATAAGCTAAGCTAAAAAGGAACGATATGGTCTCAGCCAAGAGCAACAAGAAGGTTTATGGTGAGTTGTTGTCATCTTTGGCAAGCTACTTAACAACTCAAGTTGGGAGTTTAAGTCCATAGGCTTTCTTACATCAATTTCCCCTCAAATCCGCGCCGTCTAAATGTGGTAATAAGCCTTCAACAACATGTGTTTATCTAATACTTCCACCATTAGATAAGTCCAAAAGTTTTATCTTGTGGGTGCCTTCCTCTAAACTTTCCAAATAGGGATCCGAATACAAGCCAATTGGCTTTGGCTTAAATGATGTTCGTATTGTGCCACGAATCCCATAAAATTTAATGCCGTAACATAGGTAGAATAATGGCATGGTGCACTAGTCAATGTTGTGCTAGAGCAAAAGATGGCACCTACTCTAGTTTCATGTTTGACTTCCCATGGCTTTGCACGGCTGGGCATAGTTAGAACCGAGGCTTTACACAACTTTTCCTTCAAGGTTTCAAAGATTCTTGTTTCTTCTTGGAACATCTCACACTCATAATTCCTCATTAGTTTGTTGATAGGGGCATCAAGGTCATAATAATCTCGAATGAAATGATGAGGAAAAGAAGCCGGACCAAGGAAACTATTTGCCACAATTATACCCGTAGTCTCAGAGCATCTTTGGCTAGATTCCACCGTGGTTGGATTATCAAACATGCCCTCGGATGACGTGGTGTAGCCCATTGACCGTTGTAGCATCTTGTGCATGAAGCTCATAGTATAGATTGTAGCATTGCACAATCTATATGTCATGATGAAAGTTTTGCCCCGTGGTGCTCTTGGGTAACTGAGAATAAGATCCAAGTTCACATCTTTCCATGGTTGCTCCAGGACCGGCAAGGAGTATACAATTCTTGATTGAAGAACATTTTAGACCTTTGACACGTGGAGCACTTTCTTACTACATCTTTGAACTTGGGGTCTCGTTCATGGAACTCCTTTAGCACTTCCAATACCATTGACCTTGGTTATAGCATGGTCAACATCATTATCCTTCGAATAAGTGTATCCGCCACCATAATGGACTTGTCATCTTCATGTCTTGTGGAGGATGTGGGAGTTTGTAGGTGTGCTACCCAATTAACATGTTTCAGGTTCAACTTTCTTAGCACCACATAAGATTCTGTGTTGTAAGCATAATAAGGAAGTCGTGCATCACCCAATCTTTCATTAGAGGAAGCCATGGACTCTTGGTCTCAAAGTAAGATGACTCCAACGTCACATTCAACTCAAATATTCGGAATAGGGGCAGTATGGGCCGAACCTTTTTCAGTGAATTGATGAGGAAAGGAAGCCGAATCACTGAAACCTTTTTCCACACTTCTATTCGACGGTTTGGGCCAACTCCGGAAAGTTAACACCATGGATGGAACATTATAACTACCATTAGATGGTGTGATGTAACCCATATGTGATTGTATCACCTTGTGTATGAAACTCACGAGAGGGTTTGGAACGTGGCACAACCCAAATGGCATCACTAGACATTCATAGCAACCATGCTTTATTTCGGAAGCCATCTTTCTTTCATTCCCTCCTCGGATATTCATGTGTAGGTAGCCACTTCTCAAATCCAACTTGGTGAAAAACTTGGCCTCTATCAACACATCAAGAAGGTCTTTCAATTTTGGCATAGGAAGTTTGCACCCCATGATGATGGTGTCAACTTTTCGGCCCTCAATACTCGTGTGCCAAGTTTCACTTTTCTTTGGCACCATAAAGATCACTTCCTTGTCCGGATAGTGGCTACAGGCTTGATGATTAAGTAATGAACTCCTTATAAATAAACCAAGAGTATGTTCAATACCCCCCATCGTTTGTGATCCGATTGCAACCTCGTCCGTACATATATCTTCAAAGGGATCCCTTAAGTCGGCATCTATAGTGCTCACCTTCTTTGACTCTTCGTCTATCTCTGGTGTATCAAGTAAGGGGGCCTCGGGTTCCTCTTGTTCTTCAAGTAGTACATGTTCCATAATGGTCAAGGAAAACCCACACTCTCGATACTCTTCTCTAATCACGCCACAGGAATTCAGACATTCAGTTGCAAAGTGTCTTAATTCTTGACATTGGAAACACTTCTTTCTCCTTTTATCTATCCCTTTTGTAACTTCAATACTTTCATGGTTATACAAAGGGTTAGTAAAGGAGATACAACCCCTTTCTACTTTTTTATTCTTCTCTTCCAGTTCTTGGCGATACAAGGAGTTGGTAAAAGAGGTACCACTCTTCGCTTTAACATTAGTGGGCTTTTCTTGGGCTATTTTGTACAACCCTTGACTTGGAATTTTTACTCATGGCATGCCTTGCAAATTCTTTCCTCAAGATTGGTACATGTTCCGCAAAGATATCACTTATGACCTTCCGAAGCTCTTCTTTGTTTATGTGAGCCATAGCGTCAAAACATAGGATGGGATGGCCTCGCTCTGATACCAATATGATGTAAGTAAGGAGGGGTGTAAGAGGGTAAGTGGATCAGAGTTTGGTTGTAATTGGGTAGACCCAAAAATAGGACTCAATATGGGGTTCTCGAGTTCTCAGATTCTACCGGCAGCGTGGTGTTTGGTGGCTATTGCGGTTTGTTTTATGGAGAGTTGGGTTTAGGGGTTTTATGGGGTTATTGTAGACACGTTGAGGGTTGTTCTAATAATTAGGCTTTGTAAGTTTACCGAAATAGTGAGGTACTCGGTTGTGGTTTGTAGTGGGCTATTTGGTGTTGTCGGGATGACACGGCAGATTGTGGGTAGTTTCGGTTGGTGGCTTTGAGTGTGGGTGTTGGGGAAGTATTGTGGGATGTGGTGGTAGAAAGGATATCATGGTTTGAACAAGGAATGAACACGGGATGCTAGGTGTAAACCCGAGTACAAACCAAGTATAGGACGATCGATATGGCAAGGATAATGACACGAGGGTTTTAATGCTCGAGTTGACACCAAGATGAGTTTGGCCAATTGGACAGGGTCTTGACCGAGGTTTCTATGTACAAGATTGTGAACAAGCTAAGTGAGGGTGGCCGGTAACCTTATGATAGACCCTAGGCTTTGGTTTGGTTGGATCACACAAGTTCCAACGTCCACTCGCTCTAAGGGGGTTCCTTAAGCTTAGGTTAGATTAGATCACACAGGTTCTAATCAAAACTTACGCAGAAGGGACCTTAGCTTGGATTTAACTAGTTCACACAAGTCCTAGCTTCAACTTACACTAAGGAGTTGGTTCACATAAGAACCGAAGGCCAACACAAGGACCAACTACGGTAGACAACACACAAGTTGAATAACTTAGCAATTGAGTAAAACTCAAGTTTTTATATTCATCAACTCTACTTTTTACAACATCCTAAGGGTCCTATTTATAGCAGTACATGGACCTTTCTAGAAGACAAATTAAAGGACACAAACTACTTTGAACCTTTCGGCCAAGTAGGGACAAATGGGAAAGGGTTCGGGTTTTCTTGATGACCAAGGGTGTCCTCGGAATATGGGAATAAATGGGAAAGGTCTTATCTTTACTTGGGGACAAAGGATGAACCCAATCGTTTCACACCCCTTTGTGGATCCCAGGAAGAGGAATGGATGAACTTGTCTCCTCATAAATCTCATCTTCTTGGAATATGTTTGGAAGCTTCCATTCTTTGTATGTCCTTGGCCGAATGTAGATGGAAGAGCATTTCAACCACCCCTTAATATTGTTGGTGTCTTCCAAGTTGCCTAATACATGAATTGTCTTCTTGGAAGCCTCATCTTCTAGATCATTCTTGTCATTGCCACCTTGTCCTCTTACCCTCGGCCTAGTCACCTTATTACATGGCCTAGTCACCTTATTACATGGCCTAGTCATCCCTTCCTATTACATGGCTTAGTACTGATTTCCTAATAAGAACTAAAAGCTGAGATAAGAATATAAGACAAGCTAAAAAGGAACAAGATGGTCTCGGACAAGACCAACAAGAAGGCCGAATAAAATATGACAGCTTCTTAAATTTTCAAGTGATGTCGTTCATCCTACTACACCTTTCATCCAATTTGAGGCATTTAACTACAGGTTGATGATGAGTTGTTGGCATCTTTGGTAAGATACTTAAAGGCTCAAGTTGGGAGTTTAATTCCACGGGCTTTCTTACATCATTTTGACTCTTATTACACTCCGACATTCATTACGCGCAACTAGATTTTGAGACACAATTGATAAGACCTCTTACAATCTGGTTCACCTACTATTTATGATACACACTTGTGTGACAAATCAAATAAATGCTAATAAACTTAGGAACTGACTTATGAGCCACGAACTCTCAACCCGACTACACGTGTCACAATCTGAGGTAGTAAGGAAAATAAATAGAAGAATAGAGTACTTACAAAAATTGCTCTTCTTAAGCTTTCTTTTGTCAGGTACACTTTCTAAGGAGTCATGCCAAATAAATAAAGGAATAGGAATTACATACCTTTCACCAATTTGCTATGACCACAATGAGCTCAACCTGCCACATTTAATCTACAACAACAACAATAATGCTATTGTCAACCTACGAACGATTCAATTATCGTATATCAAATGCTAAGCTTATTCTAACACAAAACAGGTAGTATCTCCCCTGTTTCTCTCACTCCCCTCAAGTCCTCAAATACAACAATAACCCAAACAACAATCAACAACTACATAATAAGCTTTCCAATATACATAACGACACATCAAACGCTAAGCTCGATTTGCAACTAATAAACTACAACTTTAAACATTCTTAAAGAAAATATAAACAACAACAAAAACAACATAATCAAGTTATCCCATCAATTTCCAGCCATGAAATACCACAAGAGCCACATCAAAATACTTCAACAACCAACAACATCACAACTATGATTTTCGACCTTTATTTCCATTGTTATTAACCATACAAACTAGCTATGACTTCGATAAGCTCAAATATATTAAGGAGGAGTATAATCTTACCTTATAAAACATAGAACAACTCTCCACACGAGCTAAAAACACTACAATATCAGCAACCACAAGAAGATAAAGAAACTTACTAGCACTACAAGATTCCCGACGTTTGATTTTTGTTGTTTTCTTTTTATTTCATTCTCGGATGGTTAGTGATCTCTTAGAGATAATTTGGAGACTTTTAGGAACTGTGTGGAATTGAAAATGATGAGATAGAAGGGCTGGAACACTTAAATAGCATCAATATGTCGGGCACCACTTCAAGTGGGTCCCAAAGGGGCTGCTTGTGTCTCACGAAAATGTGAATATCTCTGTACTCCGATGTTGTATCGACAAATAGTTTAGTATGTTGGAAACTAGTATCGTAGAAATTCTATATGGTGGTTAATCACCCCTCAGTGATATCATACCCAAATTTCAGTAAACTGATGAACATAACTTACGATAACTTTTGTTTTACTACTTGTTTGACTTTAAAACTTAACATACGACTGTTATATGATTCAAACACCTTAAAATGACTTACTTAGATTGTTAATCACTGTAGTATTATCCAAAAGTACGAGTTATAACACGAGCCCGTACCTCTAATGTATAGTCCGTAAGTCACTCCATAAGTTGGAAATTTCGCTAAAATTCACTCGCTTCGATTCGTTTGACCCCGAACTCTTATGATACTTACTTAACACTCATTTTAACCATAATTTTATTTTCTAATGTCATAAAACTATCAAGTTCACCTTAACTTACTCACGACAGGTATTAACACGAAAGTTTTGGGCATTTCATGATGTCTCACTCATTTATGAATCTCATTTACCTTAGCTAGACTTAATATTTTCATACACTTGGATCATTTGGCTTAACTATAACCTATTCCTACACATTCAAGTAAGTTCATCGACTTCAAATTAGTCGTACACACTTTGAGAGGTATGGGACGTTACAATACGCATAAGTAGGACTCTACTAGACAAGACTTCATTGACTCCATAGGAAACAGACCTACTTCGATGCCAAGATTTTCATGCCCCAAACTTGGGTGAGGTGGACTGGCACTCAGTTCCTTATCTTGACTGAGCGAACCAAACTATAATGTCTCATATGTCTATCGTATAATCCTGAGATATCTGGGAACAAGAGATAACAAGATGCTCTGAAAAACAACTATATGTACAACTGAAATGTAACATCTCTACATAATTTTAATCTACCATAGACGTCTATGAAGTCTCTAAGATAATTGAAATACAAGAACAAATGTATTGTAAGGACAAGGCCCCAAACTACCCGTAATCTCTATACATCCATGAGAATACTAGACTCGACTTAACTCTAGATTGAGATAGAGCTTACAACTCCTCCACTGAACATCCGCAAGTATCTAAAGAAGTCTGTCAACCTGTATATATGAACTTACAATAAGAACATAGTGCCCCTAGCAAAATGGACATGAGTATAGAAAATTTTACTCGTATATAAGAAACAAATGAAACATGATCAAATGAGTACCTTAGAAAGCTAAGAAAAAATCTATAGAAACACATGTCAAGTCTTATAGTACTTAAGTTAGTTTGTATTTTCTTCGGTATCTTTCTTATGATATCTTCTGATTCCTATATAGAGAAACGTTCTGGGATCAATCGTTGTAACACTTGGGATAGTCATAAATTTAGATTCCTTCTTTACTTCTTTTAGAACAAAGTCATATGAGGCATGTAGAGAATGAGAATGTAAACCATATATATGAATGTAACATATGCACAACTAGAAGGCAATATGACTGGCACCTATACATTTCAACAAACCATCCATAGAGCATGTAATATATGAGTTTGAAAATGACCACCATACACCTATGTGTTTCATCAGACCGTCCATAGGCCATGTAACATATAAATATGCACATGACTCCTATGCACCTATGTGTTACATCAGATAATCCATACAAAATGTGTTGTATGATGCACATGGCTCCCATGCACCTATGTTTTTCATCAGACCGTTCATAGAGCATGTGATGTATGAATATGAAAATAACCATTTCCATGTCATATATATGTAAGGATACCTCGATAGCATTCTTGGAATCTTTGCTTATTAACTTATGGAAACATTACACATACTCCGGCAGTATCTCCCCTGTTTATCAGATACACATACGACATAAGGATTACTCATGTAAAGAACCTGACATTCTCAGCTACACTAGGAGTTATATAAAATCATCTGAAAGCTTTATATGAAAAGTATAACAACATATGAAAGGAACATATATATATTATATATACGAATAAAGATCCATAATGTATCATTCTATAGAACCTTATATAAGAATGGAAACACATGATAGGATTTCCTGTCAAAGGAGAAAATTATGATATAAACATATGTACTTACTTTTCTATGACCCATATTCGATACATTCAGAACCTGTACTCTAGTGCTCTCAAAAATCTTACTCTCCTGAAAGTCTAGGAATGGATATATCAACATGATCCATCTTAAAGAATGGTATACAACCCAATAATGATAATTTGGACACTGTCGGCATGATTCAACTTATGTTATGACTCATAACCCATCAGCAATTACTTGAAAGCTAGCCATATTATTCAAATTAACAATCTATAGTCCATTAATGACCTTTCGGAGCCATCAACATAATTCATCTTAAGTACTCCCTCTATTTCCCAATATGATCACGTAAAGCTATCAAGATCATTCATCTTATGTGTGATATATGACCCTTTAATAATACTTCTTTAAAATTTCCTATCACTCAAATGATATTATTCTCATGGAAAGATTAGAACGGCTATTGGGATGCAATACACCTTAAGAGAAGTACAAGAACCCCAATGACAGTAACTCTTGGAAACTCGATCTTGAGAATGGTATTATTCAACATATGGAACTAGTGACATGAATCGATATACTTTCATAAACTTTAGATTTCATAGCTTATATAGAGAAATGATAATCAAAAGTTGTGTAACAGCGGCGAAAGAAAAAATAGCCTTACATACCTCGATAAAATCCTTTGAATGACTCTAATGAGTCAATCCTTCTAATATACATGCAACCTCCTTAAGATAGGCTAATATACACACAATAATAGTTCAATCATATACCGCATCTATACAAACATTATTGTCAATCAATCAAAGAGCGATCAGCTCCCAAGGCCATAATACAATGGTGTACTCCACACTCGACTGCCTATGACAACAACAAATATCTACATGAGCTATATTACCGATCTCGGTCTTTGTACCACATAAAAACATCTTTTAATCAGCTTACACAACTATTATAAGCTGAACATAGTTTTCTATCACTGTCATGTGAGTTCTTAAAAAATACATACCTTAAATGCTGATGGGAGCTCGTAGAAGGTTATAGATTTTGAATTGAACTTGGGTCACCTTCCTTAAATCTTCCCATTACCTTACTTCACTATGAAGAAATCTCCTATTCTCTTGGGTTTTGGAGAAGAGAAAGTAAGCCTAACATTGATGCATTTTTCTCCCCAAAATGTAAATTAATTCAAACTTAGTTTGCCCGTTTTGCTCTTTAAAGGCATAGAAGACCCTCTAAATGGACCTGTCACATAACCTAAAATTTTATCCCAAAACTCCACTATTGTTCCTAATAATTCATATAGTATTATTAAGAGGTGTTGGTAGTAATAATAAAAACTATGTTACACGTGTAATCCCATAAAGGTAGAGGTAAGGTCTACGTATATCATACATACCCTTCCAGACCCTACTGTGTGGGATTACACTGGGTATGTTGTTGTTGTGTAATCCCAATTAATGACTAACCAAAACCTTTCATCCTTATGTAACCTCAAATAAGACCTTTATTCATATTTTGTCACTAATGCTCACATGTCCTCATTTTTTGCACACGATAGAGAAATCCCTTCTTCCTTATTTCTTTATTCATTCTCAACCCATTTTCATTAATTCTTTATGAGTGGTACCTTATGCTGTGAAATTCGTACTTTATCAGACAACTCTCAGTAAAATATTCATAACTCCTAGTAGAAATAGCCAAATACAAACAATTTGAAGCATTGGAAACTACACTCTTAGACCTTTGATTTTGTAGGTTGATCACCCTATAACTCCAAGTATGTATGAAGTAATTCTCCAAGAAAGTTGACCCAAATACTAATGGATTTCAAATCTTAACTTTCAACGAACCTTAGTCGACTTCTTAATCTCAATCCATTATACATCCAACTTTCATGAATGAATAACCTATGACTCAAATACTTCATGATGCAACCTACTTAACATGACGAGCACTTCTAATCTTACCTGAAGGTATGAGTTATAAAAGTAGATCTCCAATTGGTTAGTTTGAGCCTCATGAAGGAAAATTATTAGACCCTGACTCAGTTCAAGAAGCTATTGAAAAGGTGAATCTCATTGTACAAAGACTCAAAATAGCTCAAAGTCGACAGATATCCAATAAAAACATTAGACGTCATGAGCTAGAATTTGCTATTGGTGATAAGGTATACTTCAAAGAGTTTCCAATGAAGGGTCTAACGCGGTTTGATAGAAAGGGCAAACTTAGTCCTCATTTTATTGGCCCGTATGAAATTGTAAGACAAATTGGAAAGGGGGCTTACAAGTTAAATTTTCCATCCGAGATGTCTATGATGCATCATGTATTTCATCTTTTGATGTTGAGGTTGTATGAAACTGATCCTTCTCCTATATTGACTCATCAAGAAATTGAAATCAATAAGGGTTATCTTATGAAGAAGAACATGTGTAAATCTTAGATTGTTAAGTTAGAAGGTTTAGAACTAAAGAAATAGCTTTGGTTAATGTCTTGTTCCGTAATTATAATACGAAGGAAGTGACTTGGGAAGAAGAAGAGGACATGAAAAAAGCTAACCTCACTTGTTCCCTATTTCAGGTATTTGTTAATCCTCTTGGTTATTGAATTAGTGTGAATTTTAGCTAAAGGTATGAAACCCCTTACTTCATATTGAAACTTGACTAATATTTTTCGTGAAAGTCCATGTGAGGACTATGTTGTTGATTATTTGGTATTAGCTCCTTTTTCATCTTCCAGGGAGCATCTCCCGCAACGCAAGCACCATTGTTCGACACCACCCGAGAAGCAAAAGATTACGCTCTAGTTACAAAGGAAACTCTGGAATTTGTTTTTTGAAAATTTGGGGACTTAGTGAAATTTTAGGCTATGACTCTCATTTGAGGACAAATGATCCCAAGGGGGGAATAATGTAACACTCCCTAAATTTGGGTTAGTTTTAGATCAATTAAGGCAGTGATAATGTATTTTATTAACATTCCAGATGAAAGCATCTATTTCATGTTTAAGATTCACAAAAATGTTTTGGAACTTAGCATATTTAACTACGGCCTCGTCAAATATGACATTTTAGATATACGAAGTATTATCAAAGTAAGTTTAGGTGTAAATGTGGTCTTAAGATCAAGACGAACGGTGAAGTGTTTAGATATGGAAAGTCTTGATTAAGTTTACGCTAGCCTGACTTCTAGCGAGTATAAGTCAAAAGATAAAAGTTATAGCCCTTTGAAATTTTCACGCCCCAACCTGGGGAGGTGTGGCCAGTAGGTGCCTTACTTGACCCTGAGCTTACAAACTATAAATTGTATGCCTGTAATCATCACAAGGATCTAGGCTGACAAATCCAAGCTATAAAATAAGAATACTATCTCATGCTAGCAAGGTCATAGACGCAATGGAATAACCCTAATAAATGTGTTAACACCTATGCGGACCCACAAGGTCACCATGCAATCCTACAACTAATAAAATCCAAAATCGGTATATATACAAGGTTAACAAGGCCATTGTGTTGACATACTGTACATACAGAGCAAGTCTATAAGCCTTTAGGAAAAGCATATTGTATTATGGTAGGGACAGGGCCCTGGCCTACCTATCATATGTATATGTACACAAAATACTCTCAAGAAAATATGTACTTGGTAACTCCTGATGAACTGCAGCTTACCAATCACGCTGATAAGGGGCTCTACCTAATGAGGAGGTCTCTCCAGCTGCCTGTCTGGACCTGCTGGCATGAACACAACATCCCCTGGAAAAAAAAGATGTTAGTACGAGATAATGTACTAAATATGTGAGAAAACTGGATAAGTGAAACTGAACTGAAGAAGGAATACATGATATACGGAATGTAAAACTGAGAGATCAAGGGCGATGTAGAAGTATACCTACCTTCTTCTCTTATCAACTGATTAATACTATATCAAACTAATCAGCCTTGGCTAAGACTCAATACATATGTAAATTTCCATGAAGTAACAACATAGCCCCGAAGGCAACAATCAGGTAAGTCCATGAAGGCAAGAGCGCATGTATATATCCCCGAATGCAAAAGTACAATCTATTATCCCCGAAGGCAAGTTTATGAATAGATAGCCTCATAGGCAAGTGCGTAAATCTATATACCCTATAATCATGCTATCTATATCTTAACTATATAAGCAATGACACTGGACTAAAAGTAAACTTACGACAAGGGAAACTACTACAAAGCTATTTAGAAACGATATGGATATGAGATCTTTATGACTGGCACCTTTTTGTGCGCTTACTTGGGATTCGTTTGATAGGGATTCATGCCAAAACAAGGAGAAATGATAGCCTTCACATACCTATCATCGTCTCCATAATACAATCAGCTAACTATCCAAGTTATAAGACACCACAATCTATAATCAAACGATAATTGAATCTTGTTAACTATAAAGTAACTATAATATGACGTATCGAGTGACAATTTCATCTTATAGCAACAACCAACACTCCTCTCTTACCATCTCCTCTACACAATCCATTAGCACAACAACATGTTTAATTTAACTCTCCATGATTTCCAGCCATATACTAGCTCAAGAACATCTCACAACAGCCCAATATACAACTACAACAACACAAGGAACTTTTACATGATATCTTGCAACTTTCTCATCCTCAACAACTTAGTAACAAATAGAATATAACCAAGCATACATAAGAGAGGAGAAACCTTACCTTACTCATCAAGAGCACTATTTAAACAAGATCTTCCTCCACTCTTAAGAAGTTTCCAATCTACTACAAGATCAAGAAGGCAACTATGTGATCTTCAAGGGTTCTTAAGGATATAATCAACTTGCAACCCTATACAAACACTCCTAACTGATAGAGGGACCTTAGAAGTGTATTAGGGTGTGATTTAGGGCTGGTGGGAGTGAGAAATGCTGTCACAAAATGTCCCGCTGCGTTAAATAGAAGTTTAAATATTTTCACCGCCTTAGCTATGCGTTTGGGTCTTCGTTGCATATCCCATTATGATACAGCATAAACCAATGCATTCTTGGTAGTAACTTCCATAATTTTTTTCCAAAATACGGCCCCATCTGCGAGGC